>OW052109.1:2500-10002500 GCA_932526535.1 Caradrina clavipalpis | reverse complement strand
AATATAATTTATTTAATACCTCTGTAAGGTACTTTTACTTTAAGTGCGCATTTTAAGTGCACACTTTGGTCATAGGTCACGATTAACCGGAGAATGTTAGTATTAGATTGTTGTTTTTATGTAAATTGCTTATTCTGCCCGGTTTTTTTTGATATTACGCACCTAACTTTGACCAGTTATCTACAAATTGGGGAATGAAACATTATTTTAACAGTATTGATGCGCAGATTATTTTGTGCCCTTATTTTTTTTTGTATTACTTGGTAGTAGACATCAATAATTTCAAGACACAATGTATGAACTTGGATGAGGCGAAAGGAGTATGTAATGATCGTAGCAGGTGGCGTTCTGTGGTTTCTGCCTACCCCAGGGAAAAAAGGCGTGACCTTATGTATGTTCAAGACACAACTTCTCAAAAAAATACACTTTATTAAAACCCAGAAAAGCCGTTTATTTTTCAAATTACTGTAAAATTCGATTTTTATTGCTTTTTAATCAATAAATAGTTTGTCAATTGAGTTGACAAATAAGTGACGTCATAGTTTGCGATCGCCATACATACTCTATGGGGCGTTTTGACAGCTCATAAAAAGTATGTCAATTGATTAGTGATGTCAACTACCATATTGTTTAGTTTAGGAAAATCTCTATAAGATCTGTAGATTTAAAAAGTAACTTATTTTAGAGATTAAAAATAAAACAAAATATCGTTGAACGATAAAAAACTTATCTATTTTATTTATTTATTAACTTCTTTTTAAGTTATATTTTTTTTAATGGTTCATTCCTCAACTTGTATTTATTTTTATTATTAGACCAATCTTGATGTTATATTACTAAAGCTTTAGATGTTTTTTAATGGGCCATTGATTTAGAATGGTAGCAAGAAATTATAAAACAATATTTTTTGTTAGCTTTAAGTAAAAATGAGATTTAAAATTACGCGAATTATATCTGTTAGCACTGCCTTATTAACCATTGGACTCTTTTATAATTTGTATATTTTGTTTTTACTTATTCAGTGTTTTTTTTTAACCAAAACTTTAGTACTAATACTTCATCTAATATAGCAATAGAAACCAAGTTTCTATTAAAAGATTATTTTTTAAAACAAGCTTATGCTGCATTGTCATGTAAAATTCATATGTATTCAAAATTTCAGCTCAATCTTATACTGGGAAGTGGTTCAAATTTAACTTGTAAGATTTGAGTAGCCACTTTCTGGTGAAAGAGATTTGATGACTGGGACAGGTGTAACACAAGTTTGCAAAATGGCTAATAGTCTTTTTTTCTTTATATTTATTGCAAAATAACGCAGCGAATTATACGCTAACATTGAAATAACGTTATTTTTTTAATTGTTATATTGAATGGAGTATAAATCTTAAAAAAAATATTTACTTTACCTTTTTTTTGCTTTTTTTGTCATCATGAAGGCTTTCTTGCCGATTAGAGTATACAACAAAAAAATGCATTATTTTTAAATCCAAAGAAAAAAAAATGCCGATTTTACATTTTTTATCGCATTAGGTTTTGCTTAGATTTTAATTAATAATAAAAAAATGTTTGGGAGATTTTCTTTAAAAAAAAACCCAAATAAAAGTATGTTTATATTAAGTTTAGTTATAAATGATTTAACAATAACTAACTTTGTAATTTAACAATCATTACTAACAAACATAAAATATAATGCTGATTTAGCGTCTCAGTATTATTCTTTTGAACCCACCATTATAATGGCATTATAATAATGTTTGAAACTATATTATTTTTGGACAATCAATGTGTTTTTTACAATACACTGTGTTGCAAAAAAATGGGTCGACCCAATAATGAAAAAGAAATTGGTCTATTTTTTTTGCAATGTAGTGTATTTTTAATATTTGTACCTGTTTTCAAAAAAATATAAGTTGATTAATTGCAATAATACATACGTTCAGATACCTACAGTCGGATAATACTCACTTATTTAGCTACAGTGATAAAAATAAATACTATGATATAGCAGACCCATTGTTATTTGTTTTTTTGCCCGAAGATAATACTTTTTCTGTATGATCAGTGTATTTGTTTTCTAGGTGTCTGTATGTAGTCTGAATAACCGAACCAACAGGTCAAAATTCCTCCTATATTTCGAAGTAATTGTAATGAAAATATCAAAAAAAAATGTGTGTGTTTTGGAACTATACCTAATTGTGTTCCGTAATGTGAGTACTACCCGGCCGTATTGAACGAGATTATACAGGGGTGTTTAAAGACACATTACATAGCCTTTAGCTACACATACTGACCATCAAACTTCATAGTGCTCAGCAATGGGTACCTTATCGTGTAGTAAATAAAGTTGTATTTTGAGTAGCTCTATCAAAAGGTGCGTGCAGTGTCGCGTCTCGGTGTGAACTAACCCTTTTTTTTTATAGATGGTAAATCATCAAATAACTTCCCCCGCCCTAGTGTCAGACTTTTAATGACTAAAACCCATCTATGTTCCTTCATGTGCCCTTTGCGTTCCGGGGGCGCGGTATCTCTTTCGAACAACCTGCAGCCCCGGCAGGTGAATTAACCCTTACGGATGTATGTAATAGTACAAGAGCCGTGGGGACATTTAAAGTTTAGTTATAACGTAAAGTAAAATTTTAACAAACTCTACTTCAATATCTCCGTAACCACAAGGTTCCCAGTTACAGAACAAAATTCCCAATGATGGGAATAAGGTATAACTTTCGGCTATGTTAAGTGTCATTATTCACCCGTTATTACAAAATATTGTTTACAAAACAAAGTGCCTCATATTAATAAAGGGTAGTTTTCAATAAATCGCTTCTCGCTAGTTCTAGACGTAGGTACGTATGATAATATAAAATGAGCTTCAATATTAATGCTGTATTGTAAAGATCTTCCTGGATGAAGTTAGGTGAAGTGAGCAAGTGGTGGGAAGTCAATTTCTAGCATCGGCCGGTGTACTCGTATTCTATCAAAATCTCTCGGTGAATATTTTAAACATTTTGACACGAAAAAGGCAAAAGTCGTGCCCTCGGCGCCAAGCTACGATTTCATTCTTTAAAATGTTCTACTAAATAGTAGTGAGTTCGGAAATCAGTAACCATGTCAGAGGCCCTTGAGGCGGTTTGGAAACTCTGACACTAGGGTGGGTGGGGTCGTTAGACCTTACTGCCCACACGATAAAAAGAAGAAGTTCGGAAATATCTTAATGTTTTTTATGAGATTTATTTACGTATAAAAGTTTGTCATGGAATCGTGACCGTGGGCACATTTTGGTTTGTTATCTATACATGACTGTGGCAAAAGGTTAATCTTTGCCCAAGTCTAGCTATTTCTCCTATATCGTGGGTCCAAATAAAAACTCACAAACAGCAATTTGATGCAGTGAGCTCGAGGTAATCTGCCATCTCACCTCTTACTCACCTAAATTCACTGAGGGAGATTTTACAAAATAACACTGCAAGTGAAATGACAACTCACTTCACCTAAATTCACCTCAAGATTTTTGCAGAATAGACCAGCTGCGGTGTTATTCTGTAAAACCCTCCTTCCGTGAAGTGCGCGTGTGGCGACCTGTCAATCCCTAGCATCGTATAGTGACAGCCCAGGTTTAGCTCACTTCACCTAAATTCACCTCAAGATTTTTGCAGAATAGACCAGCTGGTCCTAAATATTAAAACACTGTGTCTTCCTTAAGTTTGAACATTTTCCTAAAAGAAAATACTCTTAGTTTTTCCTGAGATTCAAATAGAGATTATATTTCGTGAGTTTTTACCAAAAATAACCAATTTCTTAACCCACAATGAACTTCCATTTATTCCCTATTTCCCTAACATAATAACAATATTGCCTGTAATCATTTAATCGCTATATATCACTTATTATTAATGTATCTACCTGTATGTGTTTACTATTTAAGTAGGTTACTTTGTTGGCCCACTCCCTCTGTGGGCCTGTGACGCAACCGGTCCCAGCAGTGGGATGATTATACACTGATAATATTGTTTACCCTTTATGTATAATAGCCAGCAAACTTGAGCATGCGTGTAAAACGAAAATGGTGTCATTATAGGGACTGCCTCGTTAGCCTAGTGGTCCGAATTGCGACTGCTACGCTATAGGTCTTGGATTCGATTCCTAGGTCGAGAAAAAATAATAATAATAATAAAAATAAATATCTTGGGACAACTCACACACGGCTATCTGATCCCAAGCTAAGCAGAGCTTGTGTTATGGTAACCAGACAACTGATATACATACTTATATAATTTATAAATACATACATATTATAGATAAATCACACCCAGACACAGAACAAACAATCATGCTCATCACACAAAGTTTGTCCTGGGTGGGAATCGAACCCACGACCTCCGGCTTAGCAGTCAGGGCCACTAACCACTAGACCAACAGGCCCGTCAGAGAAAAAAGGGAGAGGTCTGTCAGACTCTTACTGACTACAAACCACCTCGGCGGATCGCGATTACGCCGTGGATTCGGTCAAAAAAACACATCTGCGCAGTAGATACCATTATTGTTCAATTTTGCCGGCTACTATACTTAGGTACCTCTACTAACTCGGACTAATATGAGACTTAGGGTAACTTAAAAGCGATGGTAACAAAACTGCGTACATTTGAGCAAAATACTAGGAAATTGAGTGTTAAAAATATTGTAGAATATTTAAGAAAAAGTAAATGTTATTAAGGTTTTTGAGAAATTGTTAGTTAAGCGTCTCAGCAAACAACCGATTTTTTGACCGATTTCATCTCACCGACAAAGAAATCGGTCGGGTAATCGGTCGAAAAATCGGTCATGTGCTGACGCTAAAGCTGTTTTTGAAGAGCATATCGTTGATCTGTAAGTTAAATGGCGTGAAGGAAAATATTTGACATTACTTGTTCAACAAATTCCTTTAAACTTTTTACCAGTGGCAATACTACCGCGTAGTACCAGTTTTCGCCACCAGGAGGAAGAGATGGAGCTAGACAATATGTATAGCGTTATCTCTTTCTCGCACTAGAACAATGATGAATACTTCCCTTTACTATTTCTAATAAGCCGGTGGCACTGTATAGTTGGTAATTAGGAATTTAAGAATGGTTGTGTATTGTATTGTAACTTTGCACAGATGCACGCAGTTAGGCAGATGTTAATCTTAGGTCCATTTGCAGCATCCAGAGTTATCTTTTAACTCAGAGTTAGTGTCAACGCAAACTGAGCTTTAATACTGTCAAGTCGGGCAGTTGTCATTTGTTAATTGAAAATAAGTGTCGTGATGGCCCAGTGGTTAAGGCGCCCGCCTCTCATGCACGAGGTTGTGGGTTCGCAACCGGGTACGGGCAAGTACCAATGTGACTTTTTCTAATTCATATGTACTTTTTAAGTTTATCTTGGACATCACTGACATCGGTAACCATGTCAGAGGCCCTTGCGGGCGGTTTAGAAACTCTGACACTAGGGTGTGTGGGGTCGTTAGACCTTACTGCCCACACGATAAAGAATTGAAAATGAACTTTATTTCGTCATAAATAGAGTCGAAAATTGCATACAAGATATAATTTTGCGTGACATTTATTATCTTGCCCGCGATTGTGCGACACAATTTTCAACTCTGTTTCCGTTGTAATATAATTCATCTTTCTGTTAGCAACTAACGTTGGGTTAAGTTTTCAAGTGGGCCTAAGTAGTAAAGAGTAAAGGTACCTATTGGAATGACTCGACACTCAGCCAATCTCTTGGTCTGTCATAGACTAAGTTCAGATGATCGTACAGCAGTATAATAATTATCAAAATTGTTTAGCCTGTAGGTACAATTTTTTACTCTATGACGCGTAGTGGCCTGCGCAAACTGGCGGAAGTGACGGCGGAAGATCAATTGAATTTAATAGTTATTCAATCGGAATAAGATGTATATTTCAATGCTCGGTAACCGCAGTCAGTCTGCGCAGGCCATTTAGGGTCATCTGAACTTTGAATAAAGGTTATGGGTACTGCATTTGAACTGTACGTCAGGTACAACTACAAGCTTCTAGAAGTCTGTAGGCAGTTTCGATAGTTGTCAACTGTAATTGTTAGCTGCCATGATTGATATTCAAATAACCAAGAAACACTCGGCAATTCAAAAACGTTCACAATGTAAAAACGTGCACTCATTTGCGTTTAAAAAAGGACTTTATGCCCAGGGCACAAGGTCGAAATTGATTTACATTAGCTATGTTTTTTGTATATCAAAGGCTGGTATTCAGTTCGAATGCAATCCGTCTGTATAGACGCTAATGCTCGTTTCCAAACACTAGGCGACACCTAAATGCAGTTTCAATTTCAACTCTCGGCTACTATTGCACTGTTCGACTGTTTTCAACTCTCTGCGCAGACGCAGAGAGTTGAAAATCGAACAGTGCAATATCAATTAGGTGTCGCCTAGTGTGGGTAGACAGCAGATATAATGAGAAACATGTTCTTCCCCTATTGCCTTTTTAACGGTGATTGTGTATAAATATATTAACGTAGCTAGCTAGTGGCTTTTTACACTAAGACACACGGTCATCGCTTCTCCACTGTTGAAAGTGTCACAATAAAATATTTAGACGATCGTTGTCGTTTTATTTAGTCCATATTTAGAATAACTAATATTCATCATCTGCCTAGCCTTTTCCCAACTAGGTTGGGGTCGGCTTCCAGTCCAACCGGATGCAGCTGAATATCAGTATTTTACATGGAGCGACTGCCTATCAGACCTCCACAACCCAGTAATGGGTAATACGATACTCTTGGTAAGACTGGTTGTCAGACTTTCTGGCTTCTGACTAACAGTAATGACTGTCAAAGTTCTACAGATGACAGCCGGGACCAACGGCTTTACGTGCTTTCAGAGGCACGGAGGAAACTCGTTATGGTAAATGGTCACCCATCCACAACAACAATAACTAATATTATAAAGAGGTAAACATTTTTTGTTTGTTTGTAACGAATATGCTCCGTAACTACTGGACCGATTTCAAACATTTTTTCACCAATAGATAGCTACATTATTCTTGAGTGGCATATATCACGTTACGATCGACGAAAGCGTAGCATTAAACAAAGATGGCAGGTGAAATAAGCCACGGGAACGAAGTCGCAGGCAGTTTGATAGTTTAAAATAATAGTCATACTAAGTCTCTATAGTATAACTAGCTGACCCGCCACGACTTCGTTCGCGTGGTATCCTACCCCTACCCCTACCTTACCCTACCCCTACTCTACCCTCTCAACTATCCTATCTCTCAAGTTGGATCGAACTGCACATGGTGTGCGAATTTTATTATAATCGGTTAAGTGATTTAGGAGTCCATTGAGGACAAACATTGTGACACGAGATTTATATATATTAAGATTTCAAAAATGCACTTAATATTAACCTTATGTCAGTGGATATGTCATATGATAGCCATTCCTATTTCTGCCACAAAGCAGCATTGTTGTGTTCCGGTTTGAAGGATATGGGTGCTGGTGTAATTACAGTAACATGATTTTAATGTCAACTTTGTCTCTGGGATGGCAACACATTTTAAGACCTCTGGTATTGCCTCTATAGGCAGTGGTGACCACTTAACAACAGTTAAGCTGTCTGCTGATATTTAACAAATAAAACAAATACATGCATTGTATAATATTTTATATATGAAAATGGTCGTACTTTGCTTGCTAAGTTTAATAGTTAATTAGTTATAACAATTGGTTCAAGTTGTATAGAACCACTAGCACAAAATAAATGCATAACGAGTCTCTGCCACCAGGTAAAACATTTATTAAAATGCAGGAAATATATATTGACATCATAGCCATTTCTATCATCAATGTTGTATGAGTTATAGCCATTTTTCATTTTTAGTTTATGGTCTACTGTTTATTTAAAAAAGGAATTACAAGTTGACAGTTCTTTTTCTTTTTTATTTGTTTGTGCTACAAATGGCTAAGTTCACTGCTTGATAAAAAATTGTTGGTATTTGAGATTAGATTCAATTATCTGTGTAGTAGCTTTCAAACTCCTGAAAATGACGCCGGAATTAAAAAAGTCAGTAAGAAAAGTTGTTAACGATTCTGAATTCGAAATTCAGAATGTTCATTTAAAAATGGAATGAGCACAAAATTAGAACCAATTAAACTTTTTGATTATATCTGAACAGCTGACTGCATCATTATATAGTATGTACTATAATTCTTAAACTCCGTAGACTAGCATACATTTATTATACATTTAAAAACTATCTTTAACAGACTTGAAATATTGTTCTTTTATCCTTGCTCTGTCCTCTACTTCTGGCATATATGGAAACACTCCCTTAGCTTTTCTATCACTGTACACTTTGCCCTGAAAAATAAAAACAGTGCTGTTAGTATTCATACTCCACCTCAACAGCACTTAGATTATTACCGGTTTAAAAAGACACTTAACAAGAGCCAAAAGTTACATTTTCATTGCTAGGGAAACCGCTTACTATCAGGTGTGCCATAAGCCTGTTTGCTACCTCAGTAGAATAAAAAATAAAAAACATTTTTTACCCTTACCACACCTGGGAAGCATCTACTTACACAGATATAAGGTCAATGATCCAATTCTTGTCATGGTAATAAGGAAATTGTTATCTATCTTAAGATGATAGACCTGTGCTTTTTGAGGATATATCAAATATTCTCAAAAATGTTGTATTGTTGACCCATCGGATTATTAGAGTAAGGAGATAGGGACTCCATCTGTTTATATGCACTATAATAATGTACTATAATATCTCCTGTATACCTCTCTCTCTTTGGAAATTGGCTGCTGACCAAAATTCGGCCAAAAGAAAAATATGGTGACTGTCTCATTGTCACATTCATCATAAAATAGGTTTAAAAAAAAATAACTTGCCCAAAACTTTTTACACGTATTATAGTTATCAAAGTAGTCTTCGCATTTGGAATTATCATACCCATTATTGCTCAAACATTTGTAGGACATTTCTTGCTCCTAAAACAGTAATACATAGTTATATAATGTAAATCATTTTTGAAGGTATAATTTAAATAAAAATGTGTGTAACACAAACTTTTAGACATGGATTTAAACGTTCTGCATCTTTATTTTTTAGTTTGGTCATTTTATTTGCCGATCAAAATGCTTGGTTTATTTAATTTTCCTTGGTTTTCGTCTACGAACAGCGATTGTTTTTGTTGTTTGGATGAGTGACAATATGAGCAAGTTGAGATGACCGACATTGACAACTTTGACAATTAAATTGATTGTTTGACACATGTGATCATTGTGTTGCTAACAAAAGCCATGCAAACATCCTACTTTCCAAAAAATCTAAATGGCAAATACATCAATCTAATCCATGTCTTCAAAGACATGGATAATAATAACATACCCAACGCTACCCCAAATAAATGGAAAAAAATGTTTATTTCTGGGCTTGGTGATAGTTCGATATTTATCATTCACGAAATGCCTGACACAACATCTTCCTACTTCTCATAGTACTTCTAGTGCTGATATTATGTTCGCCCTGTCCCATAAAAATGTTCCTAATTTCTAATAACTTTTGGAAATATTTACATTTGCAACATTGACTGTCATGTCATTTTAGGTTGTTTCGTTTAACGCAAGTCACCAAAGGCACACATTAAAAAATACGCAACGCTCATATCTCAAAACTTAACATACTTTTGATACAAAAATGATTTAAATTAAAGTCTATAAAATAAATAGACAACCTTTTCCCTGTTAAAGAAATCTTGGGTCTAGCATTGTAGTAAAAAAAATATGTACCCTTTAAAAAGTAATTCTTTTCAAATTACTGCGTAAACGGGATTATTGAAACAACTGTCGTTATTCGTTTTATTTGTCGTCTATCAACGTGGCCAATAGTAATGAATAGTTTTAAAAAAATATTTTAAAGCTTTGCTATCATTGGTGAAATATATGTCAGGCATTACTAATGCATGAAAAATGTTGTAATTGAGAAAGAACTTACTGAAATTACGACGCGAGTGGAATGGACACCGTCATATCAATAATTTAATAAAACTTTTGATATTTTACAATGTTGTGTTTGAAATTAAGTGCCTAAATGTTTTGAGAATAGTTTTATAGTGTTAGTGCTTTAAATTAAATGTGTTAGAGATGTCGAAGAACAAAATAGCGGCTCGTGTTGACAGTCAAACTGTGGAAGTCAAAACTAAGGTAAGTGCGAAGGAATTTCTAATTTCTTGACCAAACCTGAAGAGTCACGCAAACTTTCGGACTTATTACAAGATGTTGGGGTATTGGGGACTATTTATGTCAAAATTTGGCGATATTTGCCTAAGGAAATTCTTTAGGAACGAGTGTTCAAACAATGTTGAGTTTGATGAAAAAAAAAAATACACGACTGAGAATTACTATCTAAAAGGAAGCATGGACTCATATATTGTTTGAATTCCGTATAGACGAACAATGTTTTCTTTCTGTAATGAACCTATGCATACAACCAATCAGTGTAGTAAATGAAGGTATTATCTTCTGAAAAATTTTAGTCTTACAATCAAAAGTGTAATTATGACATTGATGTAAAAGATGTTTTTCAGTAATTAACTCATTGTAATGCCTTGGGAATTGGGTCTGTAGTAATTGAATAAAGCGAAACCAACAATTACTTTGCTTTTAAGGGTTAGTTCTATAAAACTTTTAAAAGTTCTGTGAGTAAATAAATTGAGAATAGCTCACTGTTTTCTTGCATAAAGATTGTGAGATGTTTGACTGGTAAAGTCAGCCTCAAGTTCTTAATTAACACCTCGGTATTACCATAACACCTGTATGACCAGAAGGGTGAGGCAGAGGTGTAACCAACGTACACCCACAGTTTGCTGGTATGTTTTGAAGTTCCATGTAATATTGAGCGAGCTTATTGCCATTAACCGGGCAAAAATCCAAGCTCTACAGAGTTTTTCATAGAAAAACCCAATGATCCTATACTCAACTTGGGAATTGAACCCTAGACCTCTAGCATAGCAGTCGCTCTTAAGCCCACTAGGCTAATGAGGCAGTCCTAATTATTTATTAATCTTAGTACTGCGTCACAAGCAGGATAGTTTTTTTTTTTTATTGATACTAATACAATGAAGCTGAAGAGTTTGTTTGTTTGAATGTGCCAATCTCGGGAACTACAGATCCAAGTACAAAAATGTTGTTGTTAGGCCGGTTACAGTGCTCCACTGACCGTCAGTACGTACGGTCCGTCCTGACGATACGCTTGAACCGACCGTCACTTTGTATCATTCAGTGCTCTCCTGACCAACAAACTGACCTGACTGGACTGGTACAGTCACACACAATAGAACCGTTTACGTCCACCGGTCGGTGCAGCACTGAACGCGTTCATATGTTTCCATAGCGCGTCGGTCGACCGACGGCACGCATGCGGACGCAGTGCGTACCAATATACGCGTGCGTACGGTCAGTCCAGCATTGTACGGTTTGTGAATTTTCATAAAATGACAAGCGCGACTGACGTACGCACCGACGATCGGTCAAGCACTGTAACCGGCCTTAGTTGTCAGTTGTTGTGACCCCTACACAGCAACTGACAACTGACAGGAGCAGAGCAGTAACTAAAGACGTAACTTTATAAGGGCGTGGGGTATTGCTAATTACGTAATAATATCAATAAACCAATTTCTTTCTCTTACAGTTCGATGCAGAATTTCGCAGATTCTCGCTCAGTCGTACGGAAAAGCTCAAGTATGAAGACTTCAAAGCCTTGATAGAAAAATTGCACAGGCTTCACGATGTGGCCTTCCTTATATCTTATACGGACCCGAGAGATGGAGACTTGTTGCCAATCAATAATGATGATAACCTTGCTAGAGCTCTGCTTACCGCCCGACCACTGCTCAGGGTTATTATACAGAGAAAAGGTAAGCTTAGAAATAGTTTTATATTCTACTAGCCAGATATTCAAGGTTACTTTTCATTCATCTGCCAATTTTTAGGGGCTGAAATTACTCATAAAAACAAGTTTTGCTAAGGGACCAACCCCAAAATATAAAGAAAAATTGGATGAACTTACATTTTGATTGTATATGCTGGAGTGTCCCAATTGTCCATTTACATGCACCCTTCACGATCTGATTAGCGCCTCCAATGCAGCAAGAATCGTGGCCAGCTACAGGGCCTAATTTAGTATAAATAATGATAAATGTATCATCATTACGAAAAAGTAAAAATATTGTGTTGTAGCACATTTTTGTAGAGAACAGCTGTTTATTTTTTTCATATTCCAGGGTTGGTTTCATTATGAAAGTTATTTATAATCGTGAGTACTTTCAACCTCTGAAAGATGGTAGGTGAATCAAAAGTAATCCTGGATAAATTTATATTTCAAGCTCAGTAGTCAGCGAGCTATGGTTTTCTCACAAAATAAATTAAGAATAGCAGGTGGCGTTCTGTGGTTTCTGCCTACCCCCATGGGAAAAAGGCGTGAGTTTATGTATGTATGTAAATTAAGAATTTGCTGTTTGCTTAACAAACATCAAATTCCTAATACCATACCAGTTATAACCCACTGGGTATAGTTGTAGGTACATGAGTCATTTCAATATTGTCTTTGGGATGGCAATGTATTTTAGCCAGTAATATTACCGTTGCTAATATGTGGTTGTGACCCACTTTTCATCAGGTGAGGCGTTGCCATGTTTGCCATCCAATAACAAATAATTTCAACCTATTATTGTCCCACTGCAATGAAAGCCCTCTTCTCATACAGAGAAGGCACAAGCATTGATCTCCGCTCTTGTTCTAGAGAGTCCAGGTTTCCTCTTGATATTTTTGATAATTATTGTTAAAGTACTTTTTTTTTATTGTTGCCCCACCCTCGGAATTTCTTCAGTATCTTGGGTGCGTTTCAAACATAAAATCACATGCACAAACATCTCAGACACGGAACAACTATCTATAGGTCATACAAATATTTGTTCTGTGTAGGGATTGAACCCGCGACACGCAGCGTATCAGCCAATCCCTCAGCCACTGCGCCAACCGTGTGTTCATAGATATTAAACTTAAAACGTGCCTATGAATACATAAAACTAATAAATAATAATAAATAAATATCTTGGGACAACTCACACACGGCTATCTGATCCCAAGCTAAGCAGACCTTGTGTTATGGTAACCAGACAACTGATATACATACTTATATAAATACATACATATTATAGATAAATCACACCCAGACACAGAACAAACAAGCATGCTCATCACACAAAGTTTGTCCTGGGTGGGAATCGAACCCACGACGTCCGGCTTAGCAGTCAGGGCCACTAACCACTAGACCAACAGGCCCGTCTAAAACTACATACATAAAATGAAAGTTTCTTAAGTACTAGGCGAAAATTCCAACTTCTTAAAAAGCATCATGCTCACCAAAAGTAGGGCAAAAGTGTTTAAGACATGAATTTCTCATCTAGAACAAATATTATTTAATTCTCTATACCCACGGTCATCCTAATGACTCACCCACAACCAAATCTGTTTCTATACTAATATTATAAAGAGGTAATTAATATCTTTGCGGATTTTTTTCGAAAGAGTCACCATGGCCCTGGAACGCAAAAGGCATTAGGAGGAACACGGATGGGTTTTAGTCAGTAAGAGTCTGACACTCCCTTCCGCTCCGCCCCGAGCGGAAGAACTCATTTGATGACATCACAACCCATAATAAAAGAGGATAATCTCGGGATCTACTGAACCGATTTTGAAAATTCTTTTACCCATAGTAAGCCACGTTATTTGCGAGTGTCATAGGCTATATAACATCACGCTACGACCCACGGGAACAGAGCAGTAACCAAAGACAACGCGGGTGAAATAACTCACGCGGACGGGCAGTTCGCTAAATTTTAATAAATAATTAAAAAACCATGACCTCTATAGAAAGACGCACAGAGTACCAACACCCATTGTGATAAAAACTTCTAATTAGCATAGAATGTGACACTATGGCCATGCACTCCCACCGTCATCACAATACACCATTTATATCAAGGCCGTAAGGTTCATAATGGTATAGCAATGTTGATAATAGAACATTGTTTGGTAGGTATAATTTTAGGGCTTGGTAACGTCACTGTGGACTTATTTACTTTTGTTAAGTGTTGGCATACTCGGATTAGTTGTATGAGTATGTTTGATTATATACTTCAGCTAAATTCGGTGTGACATTTTATGTAAACAAATTGCTCATACATTATGTTGTTATCAGTTTATCATTTAGTTTTATGAGTTGATTTTCATCACGCCTGTATTCCCCGAAGGATTAGACAGACGTGTACCAAAGTACACCCACATCGCCGGTATGAGGGGCGAGCCTATTGCCATTAACCGGGCACAAATCCTGACTCTGAGCTGCTACTGAGAATTTCATAGAAAAACCCAATCACACTTTGCTCGACTTGGAATCGAACCCAAGACCCCTAGCGTAGCAGGTGCGTTTAGGACCACTAGGCTAACAAGGCAGTCAATGATTTTGTCATTTTACAAGGTCATTGTTTTGGACTCGAAGGGTGCAAATAACGTAATTTTAGTACCACATTTTGGCTTTTCTAACCACATTTAGTAGTCTTCTTTATCGTGTTGGCAGTAAGGTCTAACGACCCCACACACTCTAGTGCCAGAGTTTCTAAACCGCCTCAAGGGCCTCTGACATGGTTACCGATATCAGTGATGTCCAAGATAAATTAGAAAATACATATGAATTCGAAAAAGTCAAATTGGTACTTGCCCGTGCCCGGTTGCGAACCCACAACCACACATTTTATAGTAGTAGAGCTCTTTGTGAAGAAGCTCGTCTGGGGAAGTACTACCACCGTACCGATTTATGCTGCATACCAGCGTTGCTGTGTTCCGGTTTGAAAGGTATGGGTGCCGGTGAAATTACAGGCACATAAGACATTTCAAATTTGTCTCTAGATTGGCAACGCATTTGCGAGGCGTTTGGTATTGCAGATGTCATAGGCAGTGGTGACCACTTAACATCGGGTGTGCCGTCGACTATTATTTGCCATCTCAGAAACAGCTATTTGTAGACAGCAAATAGTCAAGGATTAGTAATAGATTTAAATATGCTAAATAGTAATTGACCTAGCCTTGTGATATATTGCATAATATCTCGCTAAAATGTCTATGTAATTGCTGTATTGCATGCAATTTCTTACTAAAATCGCATCACACGGCTTGGCGACGCATTGTTGCAATAATTTGTACGATTTTTTTAAGCTCTTCTTGATTATTTGAAACTAGCAAACTGCCGGTTAATGGCAATAGGCTCGCCCCCTATTATAGGGACCTAAATATACCGGCGAACTGTGGGTGTACATTGGTCCACCTCTGCCTAACCCTGCGGGGAATACAGGCGTGATGGTATGGTAGCAAACTGCCCGCTACTTCCACAGCGTGGCTTATTTCACCCGCGTTAACTTACGTTTTTGGTCACTGCTCCGCTGCTGTGGGTCGTAGCGTGATGTTATATACCCTATGTTACTTAGGAATAATGTAGCTATCTATTAGTGAAAAAATGGTTAAAATCGGTCAAGCAGTTTCGCAGCCTATTCGTTACAAACATAAAAACAAACAAAAAATCTTTCCTAACTTTAATATTGGTATAGACTTACGCGGTGTAGAGACACATCACATAGCTGTTAACTGCTCATACTGCCCGTCAAAATAATTAATAATGAGCAAGAAATATAGCTGGGGACTTTGCGTGTGAAAAATTACTGTTCTTGAAATAATTTATCATAGTACCTATTGTATTATTTATACTATCTAACACCTCTGCCACCACACCGCTCTGCCAAACCCTTCGGGGAATACAGGCGTGATAGTATGTTATGACGGAAAGAACATGTAACTTTCAGCTTCATTAAGGGTCTTTTAACACTCACTTATTATTCCTTGAATAATAAGTACCTCCCCACCCCCCGTGTCTCGGAAAGCATGTAAAGCCGTTGGTCCTTGCCGGGGCTGCGGGTTGTTCGAAAGAGATATCGAGCCCCCGGAACGTAAAGGGCACATGAAGGAACATTGTTGGGTTTTAGTCAGTAAAAGTCTGACACTCCCTCCCGTCCCGCCCACAGCAGGGGAAGTTATTTGCCGATTTCCCATCTATAAAAAAAAAAAGAACCTCGTTGGTCCTGCGCCTGATCTCTCTCCGGTCGTGTCGGATTGCCGTCCCATCGGACGACTATGAGATTTAGGGAAGAGAGAGTACACCTGTGCACACACACTTGTCTTGTGCATATTGTGTTGTATAATATCTCCTGCGTACTTGACTAGTCTGCATTAAGATTAGCCGCCGTGGCCGGACTCGGTCCGGAGAGTTTCATTATTCCTTGAAACAAGACATAGGTAATTAGGTATATAAGCTTTAAGGTGGGTCCACACGACACAGACTTAACACAGACTTCTATAGAATTTTGTCTGTACAACAAATCAGTACAGACAAATGTCGGTGTATCAGAAAAGTCTGAAGTCTGCGTACATGTCTGTACGATTGTCGGAGCAAAACTCATGATTACTGAATTACTTAATTTATTCATTAAAATCGAAGTCTGAACTGATGAAAAGTCTGCACAGACATTTGGTAAAGACCTCTGAGTAAAAATTTTTACTCAGAGTTTATAGTCTGTGCAGATATCTGTACAGACAAAAGTCTGTATCGTGTGGACCCACCATTAGAGTCAAGGCATTGCAATCCCGCGGTAGTACTTCCGCAAACGAGCCCTTTCAATAAGCTCTCCTATTATGGCTTCCCCATAAACGGGTTTAAGCGCTGCGCAAACATAGACAAAGTCAAAGCATTTATTTCAATTAAAGAATTAAACCATTTACAGACAATTTGAATTGTCGAGAAGTCAGTTAGTCATAGTTGAAGTTAGTTGCTCGTTCCGAAACGTAGGTTGGTCTCCATCCAGTATTGCGGAATTTGTTCGAAAGAGTCGCTGCGGCCCTGAAACGTAAAAGGACATTAGGAGGAACACGATTGGGTTTTAGTCAAGAGGACTCCCTTCCAATAGGCAATAGGCTCGCTCCCTATTGCATGGGACCTAAATATACCGGCGAACTGTGGGTGTGCATTGGTACACCTCTGCCTAACCCTTCGGGGAATACAGGCGTTATGGTATTTTTTTTTTTTTAATCTATCCAATAGTTTGTGAGAAACACGCATACCTACCTAGCAAGTGAAAATAAATTTTAATAATGCCCTATTATTGTCCCACTGCAGGACAAAGGCCCATACAGAAGGCACAAGCATTGATCACCACGATTTGCGATTCTACTCGTATATTAATATGATCCAAGCTTCCTCGCAAATTTTTTGCTTGACCGATATCAGTGATGATGATCAAAATAAACCTAGAAGTATAACAGGCTGGTCTCCGGAATTCCACGTCTCAGCGCGTATTTTGTGTACAAGGGAAGATAAACTTAGAAATGAAATAGAAAACTGCTTCATTGGCCTAGCGGTCCTAAACGCGACTGGTACGCTAGAGGTCTTGGGATCGATTACTAGGTCGAGCAAAAAGTGTTATTGGGTTTTTCTATGAAATTCTCAGTAGCAGGGTAGCAGCTCGGAGTTTGGATTTGTGCCCGGTTAAATGGCAATAGGCAGGAACATTATAAATGTGGGTGTACATTGGGTATGTGTGCAAATAGAAAACTTCACATTAGTACCTACTGTGCTGTGCCCGGTTCCGAACCTACAACGTCGTACAAGTGACACGGAAGTCTTAAGGACTAGGCCATCACGCACGACATTACAAAAAATAATATAACCAGATTTTTTTTACATAAAAATTCTTCTGAATTCGTTATGTAGCTACAAACTCGAGTCACGGTGAATGCATACTGGCTAATATAAGATGGGCACCGTCGCGTGACGATCCACTGATAGAACGCTAATTATTGTGAACCGCATTATCTCGTTAAGTTTCACACTTTATACTGACCGTGTTGTATGACTTGTATGGATGTAGCCACTTTCATATATCTACATCTACACATGACCATAAAACTACTAACACACACACTACATGATGTACACATACACACACCCACGATGAGAACATCAATCATCATCATCATCACCGATCATCGTCACATCTGTGAGGGTGTGTGTGTGTATTCTGTGTTGTTGTATGATCATAGAACTACTGTGTTTTTTCTTAAAAGACCTGGCTGTCTGTTCTTTGGTAAATTTAGGTGAAATTAGCTTGACGTCAGCTGTTAATCACAGTACGGAAGAATGCTCAGAGCGATACCTGTGCCCCAACCAATGGTAGTTAGAGGAACACCGTGAGGTTTTCGTTGATAGTCTTCAGGAGTCCGATACACCCTTCTGCCTTCCCCGAGGCGGAGGCAGGTCATGAGGATGACTGTAAGGGAGAAAAAATCATATGATTTTTCTTTTAGCGTTTTGTAGCTAGCTAGCAATTCTCGTATTTTTTAGTTTTTATTCTCAGGCTCAATCTGTCGCGGACATTAGAATTTGAATGTTTTTAATTGCGGGAACTGCCCTCAAGTTTTATCATCATCAGCCGAAATACGTCCACTGCTGCACATAGGCCTCCACTAAAGATAGCCACAATGACCTTGAAGTTATTTCCCCTAAATTCTCCAAGGGAGATTTTTCAGAATAAAACTGTTAAATACAATACGCAAATCATGACTTTTAGCATCAATACTAAATTACATTAAACGCGATAGTTATAAACATCTTCTCAATAAATCCAAATTTTTCGGCTTATCTGACTCATCGTTCAAACACAAAATATGTTACCAAATTCCGGCCCACCTAACCTGTCGTTTCCACCATTTCCGGCGTTGAATACAAAAGAGGTAACCAACAACTTTGTCACATTGCATTGTACACACAACGACCCATGACCGTGACATGAAACGACGGCACTACATGGAGAAGAACCGGTTCAATTCACAATAGAAAAGCGGTTTTATCCGGAGAAGGAATTCTTCATTGTTGTATGGGATTGGGTGTTTGAAGGGTCGGTTCAAATTGACGTTTTTCGCACAAAATGTGTGAAGATTTTTTTGAGATTTGGTGTATTTTTTTTTAGTAATGCGTTGATGTATTTTGAGGGTTGGAGTAGATTGACAGACAGCATGTTTTGTTATAGAGTTCATTGTCAAGGTTAATTTTGGTGAGAAAAAAGAAATGTATGGTATTGCAGACTTGTAGACCCTCGGGATTAAATATAACTGACGGTGCGGACGCTGTATGGTTTTAGTCAAATCTCTTTCAATTTAAACGCCATGGTGCCAGATTGTGACACCCGCAATTTCGTCCGCGTCAAAGAAAGTTGATATAATTATTATGCCACGGGAACCGTAAAATTTTCCAGAATAAATAGTAACCTATCTGCTAGTCCAGACTATAATCTCTCGATATCTCGTAATTAGTAGTAGTAGATCTGGCGTGATTGAGTAACACACATACATCCATCTAAACTTTCGCTTTTATAATTGTAGTAAGATTACATTCACGCATAACGTCGCTTACAATGAGGTAAATTTACTTATTTTTTGTAATTAAACCAGTATTTTACGAAAATTTGCGAGTGCAAACAAGCAAACAATCTCTTTAGCTTTAGAATATTATATTATATGTGTGTATACATAGATATAATACGTTGTAATTTGAAGAAAGTTATAGGCAGGTTCGCCCTTTCATAAAACCTGTGCATTGAGCGCCATGATTGTTTAATATGTTTGCCGGTTACCATAGTTACAGTGCCACATATCTATTCACTACGTGCAGTGCCGCCACTCCACTTGTATCTTGACACTTGGCGCAAACCTCGTCACGTGCGGACTGATGCATTGCAGTACGGATTTATGGCAATGATCTCGTTTGAATACATGAACATGATATTGTAAGCCTCGACAATTGCTATTACCTAAGCTATTCTTGGTCTAAGATCCCAATGTCAGCAGGCCGTTGCTTTTGGCTAAAATATTAAGGACCAGCAAACTGCTCGCGACTTCATCCGCCTTACGTTACGTCTTTGGTTACGGTCCCGCTCCCGTGTGTCGTAGCGTGATGTTACACTCACAAATAACGTGGCTTTCTATGGGTAAAAGAATTTTTAAAATCGATTCAGTAGATCTAGAGATTACCCCTATATCCTCACAAACTTTACCTCTTTATAATATCACTCGTAGTATAAATTAAGTGGTCACCGCTGCCTTTAGACATCTGCAATACCAGAGGCCTTAAAATGCTTTGCCATCCCGGGCACAAAGTTGAAAGGTCTCATGTGCCTGTAATTACACCAGCACCCATACCCTTCAGAAGGAACACAGCAACGGCAGAAATAGGTATAGTGATAGTATTTCCCCGGACGAGCTCCTTCACAAGCATCTCTGCAACTACACTGATGTTGAGAGACCCTCATCCACCACTGCCCTCAGAGGGTCTATTTCCAGTTTCCCTTCCCATATAAACCCGTTTCATCGCGTAACTGCGATTTGTCTTCGTACAACATTTTGGAATATTGAATTCTTTGATGTTATTATTTAAATATATGGAGAGATTATGGGTTGACTCATTTTGGCAGCATGAACGTTTAAAGCATAATTTAGGTTACATAGACACCCCACATAGAATTCATCATTGCAAAACTTATTTCTAATATAGTGATATCAGTAATGACTAATATTGTTTAATATGCTATGCAGTAGGTAATAGCGACCTGTGTTATTGTCTGTTAACCTAGTACACAGTACTTCTTATTTGGAAACTTGCTTGCATACCAGTGAACGCGGTGTGACCGTGATAGAAAAATGGCATTTGATACTTCAACTCTCCATTAATGGCTTTTGTTGAAGGGCAATGAGATCAACACACAACTTCTAATATGTATTTAATCAAAATCGGTTGAGCCGTTTCGAAGTGACGAATATCATTTGATTGACTAGAAAACTAGATATTATTGCCTTTACCTATACTTCAATACTAACATTATAAAGCTAAAAAAAATGATTTTTGTTTGAACGCGCTTATTTATCTCCAGAATTTCAGAATTTTCTGAAGAAGGAATTTTCAGATTCAGACCAGTAGGGCGTGAATCTAAAAATTCTGTTGTTTTCAGGAAGCTGCGCTACCCCTGAGTCATTTATGGCGATATTCTATCGTTAAAAAAAAATAGGATCCGTAAGAAAAAAAAACATAAATCTAGTATAATTACATATGGCCCAAAATATGAGTAGACTACTTTCTTACTCGACTTTCTTTGATAATATCAATATTTTCTTTTATTTCCAGGGGACAGTTTGGAAGAGCTAAACGGTTACGGAACGATGCGGCCACGGAACATAATCTCCTCAATACTAAGCGGAACGCCTGCCAAGAACAAAGGGCTCGCTATATCGAACCCACACGATTTTAGAATGGTACGTTTTATATATTACGTATTAACCCGGTTGCATGCACTGGATACCGGTCCGGTGGACGGTGCATGGACGCACATTCATTATAAGCCATACACCACCGCGAATCCGGCAAAAAAAACGGACATATACGGGTGGCTTTATGAACCGCGAAAACAGAGTCTCGTTAGTCTAGTGGTCCTGAGCGCGACTGCTACGCTAGAGGTCTTGGGTTCGATTCCCAGGTCGAGCAAATGGTTATTGGGTTTTTCTATAAAATTCTCAGTAACAGTTCGGAGTTAGGATTTGTGCCCGGTTAATGGCAATAAGGTCGCTAGATCCGGGCCTGACAGAAGGCCATTCTTACTCATTAAAAACGTTCAAAATCTAGTCGCAATCTCATCTCAGCGACAATAAATGTCAAACACTTAACTAAACATTTTTGACAGATTAAGATCGAAATTAGATTGCGATCGTGACTTGTAGAATTGCCGCCCAGAATTTAATCAAATTTAGATGTTCATATAATGCAATAAAGTTGAAAATTGCATAAATCAATGTTTTAATATTTACCCATTAAATATTTCCAGGTATCAGCGATCATAGACGTAGACATAGTTCCTGAAACGTGCCGGCGAGTCAAACTACTGAAGCACGGGTCGGATCGACCGCTAGGATTCTTTATTAGGTAAGGAATAACAACAAAATCTACTACGAAAAAATAGCCACTAAAAAGCTATATCTAAAGTCTTCAAGTTTGTACGGTAAGCAAAAAAAGTCGATTAACACTTCATTTTACATATTTATCATTTGAATGTATACAAAACAACACAAGATACTTCTTAGCCGGGAATAGCTAAAAGTTTATTTATAAAGATAAGTAAATAAACTTCGCTAAGGAAATAGGAAATGAAAATGAAATAAAGATTTCATTTAATATTTCCATTGATATTTTGATCAATAATTAGGATTTAAAAATCTGATATATTAATCGACTTTTATTGCTGACTATGTATGTGTTATCTTATTAATCAAAAATTATGTTAAATTATACAAAGTATGTTGTATTTAAAAGTCGTAGTAGCGCAGCTCTTTGTGAAGGAGCTCGTCCGGGGAAGTACTACCACCATACCTATTTCTGCTGCAAAGCAGCGATGCTGTGTTCCGGTTTGAAGGGTATGGCTGTCGGTGTAATTACAGGCACATAAGACATTTCAACTTTGTCTCTGGGATGGCAACGCATTTGCAAGGTTCAGGTATAGCAGATATCTACAGGAAAATTTTTGAACCAGTGCGTAAATTTTTCCATAATAAACTTCAACACGTTTTATTAAACACGTATATTTTATTTTGATATGTCTTAGTACTAAAAAAAAAGTTATCGCTTACGAAACATGTTTACTTAAAAACCATATTTTATTGTCACTCGGCCGCGAGTTTTCATTGATAGTATGGCGAATAGATTATGTCCATGTTTTGCTTATTTCAAACTCGGATAAGGATGACATTTTTTTTTTTTGTAACTAAACACGGAAATGTGTTCTATTACTGACACTGAACTACCAAAAAAAAATTACGCACTGGTTAAAAACTTTTCCTGTATAGGCAGCGGTGACGACTTAACATCAAGTGGACTGTTGTCGCCTTATTTGCCATCCAATATTATAAAAAAGTCCCACGTCATTTGAATGATCTACAGGTCTGCAACAAAATATGAATTGGGTAGATGACACCACTAACGAGTAATTCCAAGACACAACTTCACTAAAAAAACACTTTATTTTAGCCCTGAAAACCCGATAAATTTTTGAATAACTATTATCATCAATTTTTAGTTGCTTTCAAATCATTAAATAGTTAGTGAATTGAGATGCCAAAAAAGTGACGTCATAGTTGAGTATTGTCATACAAAATCTATGGGGAATTGCGTTTTGACAGCTCATAAAAAGTACGTCAATTGATTAGTGGTGTCATCTACCCAATTAGGAATTTTAAAGGTCATACTAAGATTTTTAAAAATATTCTCCATCTTCCAGAGACGGCACCTCAGTCCGGGTAACCCCAAACGGCGTGGAGCGGTCCCCCGGCATCTTCATATCGCGGCTAGTCCCCGGGGGGCTGGCAGAGTCCACCGGGTTACTGGGGGTCAACGATGAAGTACTGGAGGTCAACGGCATCGATGTGTCTAACAAGACCTTGGATCAGGTATGTCATGAAAGAAAGAAATCATTTATTTTTAAGTGTCGTGATGGTCCAGTGATTTAAGCGCCCGCTTCTCATGCATGTGGTTGTGGGTTCGCAACTGGGCACGGGCAAATACCAATGTGACTTTTTCAACTAGGGTAACTATAGGCTTTTTTATATTCGATAAATAGTAACTGTCTCGTTAGCCTAGTGGTCCTAAGCACGACCGCTACGCTAAAGGTCCTGGGTTCGATTCCCAGGTCGAGCAAAAAAGTGTTCTTGGGTTTTTCTATGAAGTTCTCAATAGCAGCTCGGACTTTGGATTTGTGCCCGGTTAATGGCAATAGGCTCGCCCCCTATTACATGGGACCTAAATATACTGGCGAACTGTGGGTGTACATTGGTACACCTCTGCCTAACCCTTCGGGGAATACAGGCGTGATGGTGATGGTTTCGATAATTAATAAAGATTCTGAGCAAAATAATCGACTTAAGCTACTATAAATCTGGAATCGTCATCGTCGTTGTAGACATGAGAATAGGTCATTGTCAGGACAATGGCCTATTCTGCGACCAAGTATTATTTATTACTATTATATTGGATAACAATACTAAAATATAAAAAGCGATATACGCGAGCCAGAATATGGCGGACGTGCAAGAGAGAGAGAGAGAGAGTGAGTGAGAGAGAGCGGGACAGGTAGATCGTCAAGAGCGAGAGCGCTGTACTTTGACAGTGACACCTAAATGTCAAATTAACAAGACTGCAGATTTTTTAAACTGTGCCCCAGACAATTCATTTCTCTTATATCGTAAGTGCGTTTACAAACATAAACGCACATGTACAAACAGCCAGATTCGGAACAACTGTGTATGCTATACCAGGGCTTCCCAACCTGTGAACACCTGGCACCTGTGTATGCTGCAGAAAGTACATAGGGGGCGCCGCGAGTCGCTCTGAACTTCACAAAATAAAATACAAAAATTCTACGATAAATATTAAAATAATTGATTAAAATTATATTAAATTTCATGCTATTATAGAAGGGAAGTTTTCCAGCAACACCCCCTATGCTATACAGATATTTGTTCCGTGCGAGAATCGAACCCGCGACATGCAGCGCAGCAGCCAATCCAGCTCAGCTCAGCCACTGCGCCAACCGTGCAGTAATAAATGTGTATAAGCTCTAGTTTTTAAAACATTAGTTCTTCAATCTTCCAGGTGACAGACATGATGGTGGCGAACTCGTCGAACCTCATAATAACAGTGCGTCCCGCCAACCAGCGTGCCGGGCCGCCGCCCGCCGCCGAGACCGTGTCGCGGAACTCCCAGCCCTCCAGCGAACCTGATGAGGATAGGTGAGGAGTTGGACTCATAAACTTATTAAATTATTGTTATTATTCATTTAGAGCAGAGGTTCCCAAACTTATTTAGTGTACTGCCCACTTTGAGAATAAATTATTTTATAGCGCCCCCATTTTTTCACCTACTTAAAAACCATTATAACTTCAAATGAAATTAGTTATTTTTTATGAGCTATATTATGTGTGTGTCTGTTGCCTTTTTATATGTTTCTTTGTGTCTACTTTAATTTCGAAACGGATCGACCGATTGACGTGATTTATCTTTTATTTATTGAATAAAACAGGGCTATAAAAAGGGCAGGGATATATGAACTACGCGGAGAGAAATATTGAAACGAGTTTAAGCAATCTCTTAATTAATATTAGTTAATGTTCACAAGTTGTAGTGGAGAGTCGAGAGCTCATTGTCGGTGTCTAAGAGTCCTCCTAGCTGGTCGAAATTACTAATCGCCCCCCAAGCTTCTACACAACGCCCCCATTTTTTTTCTGGTTCTCTTACCGCCCCCCTTTAGGCCTGCAGCGCCCACAAGGGGGCGTTTTCGCCCACTTTGGGAAAGGCTGATTTAGAGTATTTAGTATTTTAATTATTTTGTACTTGTGTACGTTTCATTGTAAAATACTCTTGTTATATAATTTGCACCTGCCATGTTATCTCTTCACCACCTTTGGTTGACTGGTAGAGAATGCCTAAGGCATTAAGTCCGCCTTTGTTTGTGCATAAAGTTTAAATAAATAACCAGAAATGTGATACCGTTGGCCAACATTTAAATGTAATATTCTCCTAAAGTTTTGATAGAAATTTTATGGTGTTGATAGACATTGTATTTTCGAAACCACTCATTTCTCAGTTGCAATATTTTTCAGTACCATATTTAAGCTCGTTACTGTAGTGTACATAGCGATAGCGTAATTTTCCCACTTATAAAACAGTTTTGAAAAGGGGTCATCATAATGAACAATTTTTACTATAAGACCAAACCCCTAAAACATCTCGGAATAAAAAGTCGGTTTAGCCATACAAACTCAAAGTATTTATTTTAATTGAAACATGCACTTTTGTGTTTTCAAGGAATCAGTCAGTTAGTCGGTGTTATTGGGCTATGAAATTCTCAGTAGCAGAGTTAGGTTTTGTGCCCGGTGAATGGCAATAGGCTCTCCCCCTATTACATGGGACCTAAACATACCGGCGAACTGTCAGCTTACATTAATACACCTCTGCCTATCCCTTCAGGGAATACAGGCGTGATGATATGTGTAGAATCAGTAGATTTTTTATGGTTTAAATTATGGTTGTTAACGTTTAACAACCACACACAACACACACATTGGTTACATTGTGAAATACCAACGCCATCTTAAAAATACTCTAACATTCCTTCCGTAATCCGCAGATTCGACCAAGACGACCACGACGAGATCGTAGACCTAACCGCGGTGACGCTGGAGGAAGCGGATCCCGCGCCCTTCCCCGTCACGTCCAAGGACGACGGACAGGTGCTGCACCTCTAGTACATACTGCGACGGTACCGTGCGGGCAGGGCCAAGCCGGCTGAGCTGTGCTGATGTGTGGTCTATATGGTGCGACATTGTCATTAAGTGAGTGTGGGATGGTGGTTGGGGGGATGTATGATGATGGTGGGGAATAATTGATAATACTTCGTATATCTAACTAAAGGTATAAAAGGGAAAGATTTGTTATTTGTTTGTGGTGGATGAAATCGAAAATAAGGTGATCGATTTAAAAAAAAATCGCCTGTGTTATTAGCGAGAAATGTAGGGATCCGTAAAAAAATTCACGCGAGGAAAGTCACGGGCAAAAGCTAGCATGAAATAAGGATTGTTTAACCTTTAAGGCGTATAATACACCTAGTTTTGCCTAAACAGGGTGATTTGTTGTTTACTGGCCATTTTTCAGGGTACGAAAGTATTCATGAATACGATCAATTTTTACTATGGGACCAACCTTAAAATGTGTGTAAAAAAACCACTATTACTGCATTTTGATCGTGTTGTTGTGCATTTGTTTTGAATCAAACAGCAGCCTTTTTTTCGGACAGTAAAGATTAGTACACACTACATTTCCATCATGACGATGATTAATGGCATTTATAAGAAAATAAACGTATGATAAGACCTGAAATAAAGGTCATAGTGGTTTGGCACAACTATATTATACGAAGTATTATTTTTTATTTCTATGGCGGTATGAGAAAATATTGATTGATTGCGCAGTACCGTTGTTTAAAGAATATTAATCAATCGAAATGTGTTTAAGGATATTTATTATCTTAAAAGCCTAATTCTATAATGTACCTATAGATCAATGTCTCATAATAGATTGAGCAGAGTTTACAAACTGAGATTGTAAACTTGCGATCAGAGATCGGATCTACGGATAGAATTATAGAAAACGGTCGTAACACGTAACCATCCACAATTTTATCGAGTCGGCAGACCAATTATATAATATTAAGTATCAAGATTAATTAGCCAATCGATAAAATAATAATATCCTAAAACAAAATCAATGAAATAAAAAAAAAAACTGTTTCCCTACATCACCTCAACCACTCAACTTAGCAAGACTCGAACATTAGTACTTACGTAAAAACATTCCATTATATGCCTTATATATACTGCAATAAGTGTCAAAATAGCTAAATTAGGCGTCACAATAGATTAGGAAGCAATATTAGGTACAGACGAAATAGTGAAGTATTAAAACATATCGCGAATATTATAATTCTCAAGTATTTTAATGTCATATGCAAAAAATATACAAATATTATGTACTTTCTATGGGAAGTAGCATAAACGCCAAGAGCTAGAACTGGGTAGTTGACACTAATCCGTACTAATATTATAAATGCGAAAGTAACTCTGTCTGTCTGTCTGTCTGTCTCTTCTTCACGCCTAAACCACTGAACCGATTTGAATGAAATTTTGTACAGATATAGTCTGGGACCCGAGAAAAGACATAGGATAGTTTTCATCCCCGAAATCCCCCGGGAACGGGAACTATTAATCCACGCGGACGAAGTCGCGGGCAAAAGCTAGTAAACAATAATTCCAATACAACATATTCACAAAAAAAAACAGTTTATTGTAGCCTTCAAAACACGATGAATTTTTAAAAAACTATAACATTCGATTTTTAGTTGCTTTCAAATCAATAAATAGTTAGTGAATTGAGATGTCAAATAAGTGACGTCATAGTTTAGTATTGTCATACAAAATCTATGCGGGAATCGCGTTATGACAGCTCATAAAAATTACGTCAATTGATTAGTGGTGTCATCTACCCAATTCTAGTGGCTATATTACACGGTTCAACCAAATTGATAACCAAAACGAAAAGTGACATTTCATTTTTACGTCTTGACGACTCAATTTGGTTGATTCACCCAAATTGAAAGGCCAAAACCGAACTATGTGATGGTAGCCTAATTGTACTTCTTTTAATTCAATGTTTTTTGCATATGAACATAGTAACTAGTAAATAAATACTTAATTATTGTGCCTAAATATATGTGTATAGTATTTTTTACATATTTCATATCTTGACAAAGTAATGTCAATCATTCCATTTAGGATGTATGTATTTTGAAAAAAGAACATTCTAATTTTCACCATTGTACCATCTTTCTCAAATTTAGCTCAATTTTTCACAACATATCAAATTCTAATTGATTCATCCAATCAGGCTTCAATTAAATCATTCATTCAATTTATTCCATTCAATCATTCTCAATCAATTAAATTATATTCATAACATTGTTTTTTTAAGTTCAGAAAAAATACTTTTATTTCTTAAAAATTATAAAACAATTCAATCTTTCAAAGATTAAAATAGGCATTATTAATCAGTTGTAAAATTGTTACTTTATTGACAATAATATTAGTTGTAAAATACCGTGTAAGTGTCGAATTCCATCCATTTTGTTTTTTGTTTAAATTGTTAAAGAGGACATACATAGAATAGATTTTTTTATGCAAAATTTGGGCTCGTCCCGTATTACATAGGACCTAAACATACCGACGAACTGTGGGTGTACAGTGATACACCTCTGCCTCACCCTTCGGGGAATACACGCGTGATGGTATATATCTGAAGAAAACTATGACTACTAATAGTTTTAGTTATATTTCCATCATCATCATCATATCAGCCGCAGGACGTCCACTGCTGGACATAGGCCTCCCCCATAGATTTCCACCGGCTGGAAGCGGACTGCATCCAACGTCTTCCTGCGGTCTTAATCAGATCGTCCGACACACGCTGCGTTTGCCGGTGCTTATATTTTACTATGCTATATTATTCAAAGGGTCACCTTTGACCAAGACTAGAGTCAAGAGCTTACCCATCTCGAATAAAAAAAATAAAAAGGGGTCAAAAATCATCCTTATCTTTAGTAACTACCCGGGCCAAGGGCCTCAAAGATTAGTTTCTACTATCATAGTAAGGCTGAGGCAGCGATTTGCGATGCGACTGGAAGAGCGAAATGAGATAAACATGCTATGGCTACATTATTGGCAAGCAAAAATCCGGCGTATATTCGTATAAGTGAGAAGTTTTCTAATAAATTCGCTTCAATTTCGCTGATATGTGGTTGTAACCTATCGCATAAAGAAATCAAAGATCGCTACTAATATTTGATGTACAGTGTAGCCAAATACGTGAGCATTCATTTATTGGTTTTAATCGCTCATGTGTCGCAGGTCGCGCCGTGGCCTAATGTAGCCTTAAGCCGGCACAGAAGAGCGAAATTCTAACATCCATTGACTTGTATGTATGTCGTCTGTAACAAAAGCCGTATTAAGAAAAGTCTTTTAACACTTAGATAGTTATTATTCTCACTTCCTATGGAAGGTGCTATATGCAATCAAAATTCATGTTTACATAGTTAATCAAAATATTAGATTTAAAATTATGAAATCGTCAATTTTTTATGAATTATTTTAGATTAGTATGGTGGAGCCGGAAATAGCAATTTATTGGGTACTTGACACCAGTAAACAATATTACTAAAAAAAAACTTTGATTTAGCTTTGAAAACTTTATTAATTTTCAATTAACTGTGAAAGATGTTTAATTGCTTCGCAATTTATAAATAGTTGATCAATTGAGTTGGCAAAAAAGTGACGTCATAGTTGAGTATTGTCATACAGAATCTATGGGGGAATCGCGTTTTGACAGCACATAAAAAGTATGTCAATTGATTAACGGTGTCTAGTACCTAATTATACCGCGTAGTTTCTATCCGCCACCGGTTTGACAATGGCGGTAGTGGACTGTCAAGTCCAAAGAGGTTTTAACAAAAAAGTTTCCTAACCATAGCGAAAATTAATATTTTAGAGAGGTAATCTTGGCGTTTGCTTATGAAATATTTGAAGCATTTTAGAATATCTTTAGTAAGAAAAAAATATTGTAAACTTTTCCAATAGGCTTAAAAATCAAGACCAATCGCTATACGAATATTTAAATAATATGTAATTAATCATTAAATCATGTTAACTTTATACTTATTACTTATGGTCATCGCTTATTACAACGGTAACGACTTTGCCGATATTGCCTTAAAACATAGTGTACTTGTCATCTTCATACATACCTATTTCAGCAGCAAAGCAGCTTTGCTGTGTTCCGATTTGAAGGGCATGGGTGCCGGTGTAATTATAAGCACATGAGACATTCCAGCTTTGTGTCTGGGATGGCAAAGCATTTGCAAGGCGTCTGGTATTGCAGATGGCAGCGGTAACCACTTAAAGCAAAAAAATGGCAAACAAGCGGGTGAGCCGCTTATTTGCCATCCAATGATTAAAAAAAAACCTTTTTTATCGTGTCATTCTAAAAATATTTTTCACACAAACGTTTGAAAATCCTAATTTAAATGGCAAATTGTTTGCTGTTGTATCGAAGCCGTGCCGTAAAAAGCGATCTTTACACGCTAAAAGTATGCATGCATTCCAAAATTTTCAACTTTTACAATGATTATTATCAAAAAGCATTCCATTTTGTAAAAGACAACGTGCCTTGAATCTCTTGTAGCTTGCTTTAATTTAAAATAATTGGTCAAGCTCAATTTTTGGAGCAAAATCGGAAAATTTACAACTTCATTGGTGAAATAAGATTTAAGCCAGTTAAAAACTACGCGGAAGGCGGACGATCCGCGTTATTTATTGGCTATCCGTCGCGGATGGTCCGCCCAGTGGGACGTCAGCCTTAGAGTTGGAATTGACTACTCTTAAAAAGACCAAGTATTTAATTAATTATTAATGATCGGCTTACAGTACTTTACAATAAAAAATATAAACTTTAATTGCTTCGCCTATCTTTGGTCTAAAACAAATTTCTTTGCTAAAGATTAGTTGGAATGGTATTACAGAAAAATAACACGGTTTTCAAAATTGATAAAAAATAAATCATTTTTGCCTATTGCTTTATTCTGTGGCAAATTTGCTGTACAGTAAAACGGGGTGATTAATGATACGGGGGTGTATCGGGATGAAACTTTATAAGAGATTTTAACATTGCAGCATAGATTCGTGTTTTACTGAATTAGTGTCATAGTTTGCAACAAATTATATAATTGAGCAAGTTGAGAAAGTTTCGCCCTGTTTCACCCCTGCATCCCTATTCATCCTCATTACGTATGAAATATTGTTATAATACTTTGTAACCAACTTCAAAAACAGGAGTTGGTTCTATGTTCAACTGTATTTTTTATTTATGTGTCACATTTAGGCCTATAAACCGCCTTTTTCGTATGTACTCCGCCATTTGCCAAACTCTTTTTGAGTTACAAAAAAATAAATATTATAAATCCTGTTTCAAAATGTTGAGTGTTAAATTGAATTGAATTTTTGAAAATCGTTTCTGTTATATAAATCTATAATAAAAGTGAAAAATCAATTTAAATAAATGATTTGTGTTTAAAATACGCAAAATGAGCTTATTAAGTTTACAAAAGAAAAATGTTTAAGATACAATTTGAAATATTCAAAATTTAATTCATAGTTTTTTTTTATTTATATGAGATATGCGTTTTAAGAATGTCGTTTATTATATGGAATTACGTCAAGCAATTGCATGGGGTCATTCAAATATTACGTAAGCATAACTAAGTAATTTCAGAGCCCTCGCCCTAGTTAGCAAAAGTAAGCAAAGCTGAAATTGGTCAAACAAAGTAGTGTTGCCATATGTGTTTGTATCAGAATCTACTAAGTTGGTAGAAAATTCAGATCATGTAAATAATGATTTTTTTTTTAATTGCTGACGTAGCAACCTTCATAAATAAGTAAAGCAAAGACCCCCCAGCCCCCCCCCCCCCCCTTTGGTGCTAACGTAATACTTGATTGACCCCCTATGACGTCATGATCAAAAATTATATTAAGCTGAGGAAACTATTCTAATTCATCAATCAATGATTATGTGAATGCTGTAACTAATTTAGTTTACAGTATAAATAAAATAATTTTAGGTTATAACCAATATTTAATGTATTATTTAGATATAGATTTTTATTATTAAGTTTTTTTTTTCGTAATTTGTAAATCCTTTTTATGTTTATTCAATGTTTTGTCACTATACCTTCATTTAAAACAAAATTAATTTTAAAGTCCTATTATTTTATTAATAAGTACTTTGAAATTATTTCGTTTTAACAATGTACTTAAAACATTCCTTCAAAAAGAATTTATTTCGAAATTATTTTAAAAAAATTGTATTCTGTACCACATCGATTTTTAATCTGCAAAGGCTGAATAACAATATCCCTTTAAAGATATTTAAGTTTTTTTTTCATTCCATTGAAAGTATTTAAAAAACATGTATTTATGACCAGTATTCTTTTACTTTTTGACATTTTGTGATTACTGAATCAAATTTAAAAAATGTACTTAATATAAGCCTGTATTACTAAAAGCCTTAATTTTTATAAAATGAGATATGCAATAAAACTTTTTTTTTTTCAATAATTTGCTGATTGGCTCAAAAGTATGTCCAAAATGTTTTTATAGTCAAACGATTATACATAGTTGATATTTACACATGTAAGTTAGTATACTTGTGTTATTATAAAATATATTATATTTAATTTAAATCTTTGTTTAATTATAACTTCCTTCTTGACGACACTATATGTGGAGATCTAAAGGGGAGGCCTATGTTCAGCAGTGGACGTCCTATAGCTGAGATGATGATGATGATGATGATGATGACGACACTGTTGGCGCAATGGTTGAGCGGTTGACTGCTTCGCTGCGTGTCGCGGGTTAGATTGCCGCACGGAGCATTAGCCTTTTTATGGATGAGAAATCATCAAATGATTTCTTCCGCCCTGGGCGAACCGAAAGGTAGTGTGACTCTTACTGACTAAAACCCATCTGTGTTCCTCTTAATGCCCTTTGCGTTCCAGGGCCACGGTGACTCTTTCGGATAAATTCCGCAACCCTGACAGGCACTGGCCCTAGCGGGCCCTGTCTACTATGCTGTCATCTCATTGAGGCGCGCATGAAACACAAATGTATGGCCTACAGGTAGTTGTGCCAAGTCTGGTTGTCTATGTGTGTGTATTTACTTTTATAACCTTCTAGCATTTGGAAGAATTAGATAAAAGTTTGTTGTTTACCCAAAATATTACCACATCCATGTCTAAAATACTTTCTAAGAAAACGATAGTGTCATATCTAAATTAAACAATGTGAGTTTTCAATAACAAAACAAACACCAGTACATATTATTTCGGTAATAAATCAAAGAAATGTTTTGACATTTCAAATAAATTGTCTGAACGTTGGTATAACTGCGTCTTAGGCTGTCAACACTAAATTAAGAGCATCTAAAATAATGTTATTTTACAAGGTAACCTTTCCATTACATTTAATATATCAAGAGGTTTGTTTGTAAGAGATATTCTAAATTGCGACTTAGTAGTCTGTTTATCCCTTCAATTAACCCGGAGACCATCAAAGAGTCTTTCCTAGGGATTCAATCTGGGGCCAACTAGGTAGTCTATCCTGAAAACTCAATCCGGGACTAACGAGGTAGTCTGTCCCGGGGGTTGTACCCGGGACTACGAGCTCGTGTGTCACTATAAGACTGACGAGGTAGTCTGTCCCGGGGATTGAACCCGGGACTACGGGCTCGTGTGTCACCATAAGACTAACGAGGTAGTCTGTCACGGGGATTGAACCTGGGACTACGGGCTCGTGTGTCACCATAAGACTAACGAGGTAGTCTGTCACGGGGATTGAACCTGGGACTACGGGCTCGTGTGTCACCATAAGACTAACGAGGTAGTCTGTCCCGGGGATTGAACCCGGGACTACGGGCTCGTGTGTCACCATAAGACTAACGAGGTAGTCTGTCCCGGGGATTGAACCCGGGACTACGGGCTCGTGTGTGATCATAAGACTGACGAGGTAGTCTGCCTCGGGGATTGAACCCGGGATTACGGGCTCTGTGTGACCATAAGACTAACGAGGTAGTCTGTCCCGGGGATTGAACCCGGGACTAACAGTCGCGTGCGAGACTACTTGACCAACGAGGTATAGTCTGTCCTGGGGATTGAACCCGGGATCTACAGTATTCACGTGAATGAATTCAAGACCAACGAGGAAGTCTGTCCCGGGAATTGAACCTAGGACAAACCGTTACGTATGTGATCACTAGACTATCAAGATTGTCAGTCCCGGGATCAACAGTTAAGTGAATGAGTTCAAGACAAACGAGGTAGTCATTTAGTCCCGGGGATTGAACCCGGAACCAACAGTACCCATTAAACACAGTAAGGCCAAAATACTTACTTCCAATTTTAAATACAAACCAATCAGAACTCTTTGTCACGTACTCTTGACAGTCATCTGTTGCCGACACCCACCTGTCTACTAATACATAAGTACGTTGACATCAAGTCTATCAACACATGGAAACAAGAAAATAATATATAGACTATGTCATGTATAATTGCGGCGGACCGAATTTCATCCTTATAGTCTTAGACATAAGATTTAAAATTGGTCAATCGGTATTCTCCTCGGTTTCGCTATTGTCTATTGGTACCGCTACCGTTTGGCGGGACTTTGCATGCTTTTGGGGGATGTCTTGACAGCCATAATCAATTTTAAGTAAAATCCATACTTTAGAATTATAAATGTGAAAGTCACTACTAAACTACTGAACCGATTTTGATGAAATTTGGTAAGGTGTAAGTTTAAACCCATTCGTCCGCGACATTTAATTTTATTATTAAAACTTGATTTTTCACCTAAAATCCCTTGTAATGCCTCGTCAGTGGGAGCCTATCACAGGGGACCGACCACAGCACTATACCCCTTATACATAGGTTTTAAAATCTTCAATTAACCCGTGGCACGATAGTATACAGGAAAAATTTTTAACCAGTGCGTAAATTTTGCCATAATAAACTTCAACACGTTTTATTAAACACGTATATTTTATTTTGATATGTCTTAGTAGGTACTAAAAAAAAAAGTTATCGCTTACGAAACATGTTTACTTAAAAACCATATTTTATTGTCACTCGTATAAGGATTAAATATTTTTTAATTTTTTTTTTTAACTAAACACGGAAATGTGTTCTATTACTGACACTGAACTACCAAAAAAAATTTACGCACTGGTTAAAAACTTTTCCTGTATATAGACACAATAGTTAAACAATACCCTTATGATCAAGGTTTGATCATACGACGTTTGAAGGGTTAAACGTCTCCAACCTCCAGATTTCCAACAAACATTGGTATCCATCGTTCAGTTTCCTCCGTGTCTGTATCCCACGCACATTACCCGTCGTTACCTGACACATCGGGCTTTAGAAAGAGATAGCCACATATAGGGCTACCAGAATCCGATGGCATTTTAAAAAGTAAAAATATTATGACTTTTCGTATGGCAATATTTACTGTCTAATCAAAAATTTGACATATAACCGCTGTCGAGACATTTTGATACTTTTAGTTTATTCCTTGTTTAAAATAATTGTGACTTATTTATTAATTATTTTTTGTTTTCACTGGCAGATACCTGATAATAAATTAGAGTTTCGTGCGAAATAGATCACCGACGATCATGCGAACGAATTCGCAGGCTTGTAAAAGATAAATAATTATAAAAAGTAATAAACGATTGATATATGAATAACCATGTTCGTTAATAATGCTAGACAGAAAAAATATCAAAATCGTATAGTCTAATTTCTCCGGTGTTGCAAGCTACACATTTTGATTTCCCTTTTTGCCATTAAATTATGATACACCTTTAATAACAGACACAACGCTATAAAAAAGCGATTCTTACTAAAACCAAATGTGTCATATAGGTACACGTCCGGGCACTGTATTCTGTTTCCAACGGGGACCTTCCCTTTGGGCAAGCCTCGTGTTGTTTCTCGTGTTCGTCTCCGCCGGTTTGTTTGCCACGTTTTTGTTTCCAATGCCGGCTGTTGGCACCGGAAGGTTTTTGACAACACGTTTGAATATCGAACTATTAGGTCTGTGGTCGGGCTCCTTGTAGGTTCATAATTCCAGACTACGCTCAAAAGACTGCGCACCCAAGTAGGCCGAAGATAAAAAAATTGGTACCTCCACAATATCATGTCAATCTCAATGCCAAGTGCGCAGGAGATATAATAGTGCACAAGTGTGTGCGCAAAATAAGGTGCACTCCTTTTTCCCTCACTCCCACATTCCAGTAGCAAGGTAATCCGCCACGACCGGGGGAGAGACCAGGCGCAGGATTAACAGCTTTACGTGCTCTCCGAGGCGCGGGGATGTCACACCACCAAGTTCCATACTTCAGGCTGCCACTGAGAAATTCTTAAAAATAAATATACCTAGTAAAATATATACACTAAGTAGCAGCTAACAGCTAAATATGCTGTCCATCACATCATCGAAGAATCACAAATCCAAGCAAATAAAACCCTATTTCCCATGATCTTCCAAAATCCTTGAGACACGCCATCATAAATATGAATGTGATGGGTCTAGTCGCGTATACCTACACTGCTACCCCATATTTTATCAAATGTGTTTCAAGTTCGACGCGATCTAAAACTGTAATCTAATTTTGTCTAAGATTGCGTCAGGTAAAAGAGCATTAGGCCAGTCTCGTGATTATTGAAATTCAACCTTAGTTTCTCGGGGTAAGGTAGAAAATCGTAAATAGGAAGGATAAATAATGAATCTCAGTCACACGCTTCCTATTAAACATGTTATAATTTTCTCCAATAGCCTTGAAGTTTATAGAAAGCACGAGGAAGTAGAACCCGTTTAATCATTGAGAATTTATGATCGGTACAAAAAATTCGAAATTTTAAATCTTTGAAAATGGAACGTGTTCGTCGATAAAGAAAAAAATCTTTGGAGACTCGGGATTTGAGCAGTTTTTTATCGTAAATGTAGCTAAAAAAAAAACTATTTTTTTATTGCATTTTTATATAGAATACAACAAAGTCTCTTCCCGCCGTCTGGACGTTTAGATCTTTTAAACTGCGCAACGGATTATAATGCGACTTACATCAGTATATAGTAATTCAAGAGGAAGGCTTCTATCACGCGATATTCAACGGGAGCGGAGCAGTAACCAAAGAAGTAACTGAAGGACACGGGTGCGTGGTATATAGCTAGTTTATTAGATGTAGGTACCTACTCGTGTCTCAAATTTCAATGCCCAGAATTTATTAATAATAATTCAACTACAAAGTTAAAACTAAATAATAATTAAATTACAAACTATGTACAGTTAATATAAAAAGTAAGGTCATAGGGCATCAAAAAACTCATCGTACCTACTTGAGCAAAAAAAACGAATTATTTGGGATTCGTAAGAAAATGCAGGCGGGCAAGAGGTAATCCAATAATCTTTATCCAAAGCTTATTCTGATATTGAAATAGGTCTTTCCTGGAAGCCCCTTCTATTTTATCTTCTTTACTATAACTTTAAAGAGTTTAAGGAACACACTAATAGATTTGTTTTTATTTTAACATTAAACTTACCAAGCTATACTAATTTATTACCTATGTCATTATTACGAACACTTATATTAAGACTTTTATTTTCGCTCTTAGCAATAAACAAAAGTAATTAATTTAATTTAATACCGCTTTTGGCAGATGTACCCAAACGTCAACGTGTCTGGCTGGTCTGAAGACACTCCTTGAACTACCTATGGGTTCAACGATCATACAAACCTATAACTTCTTTATTTGAAGCCATTATCACCCCTAACTTTCAAACTTTAAAGACTAAAATTGCCTGACAACCAGTCCTAATTATTTTTCAGTTAAATTTTAGGCGATTTTCAACCTTACATATAAGATATAGGGTTGGTTTTCGTTTAGGCTTTGAGTTTTATTCCTAAGCTTGACATATTGACAATTGCATTGCTGTCTCCATATTCGGCTTTCAATGCATTTGGCGTGCATCAGTCTTAGTTTTGATTGCGTGATAATAACTCGAGCTCCTATAATGTAAGTTATTAATTGTTTAATTAATTTAATGATATCTTAGCCTGTGACTTTAAAAATCATAAATTAAAACAGATTATAAAATTCAGACCTTATTTGAGTGATATTTCTGTCTTTGAGTGATGTTTTTGTACTTACTGGCTGGAAACACAGAGCACCACGTCAGGTTGACTTTTAAAATACTAATTACTTATAACAGTATGTTCTTTTTATGAAAAAACGTCCAAAATTTTTTTAAAGAAAATCCTCAGGTTTTAATAATGCGAGCAGCCAAACCAAAAGTGTTTCTTTTTCATACTTTATATTGGACACAGCGAAAAGCTCACTTAATTCAAGAATAGTATTTTATAACATCATCAACTAAAGTTACTCGTAAATTCGTAACGCTGCAAATAATCCAAGCGCATCAAACGATTTCATGCCCCCATAATTTTCTTATTGCACATTCACAAAGCATATCCAGCCGGAATTAGCAGATCCGTGTTTCTAGATGCCCGTCATCTACAACAATATCTTCCAAACGTCACAGATAAATAAAACATACGTTATTTCAAAGCACGCGATCTTTCACGAGACTAATTTCCCGAACGATCTTTCAACGACGGAAAACTTAACCTCAAAAACAAATTAATATCTATTATTTCGTCTTTTGTATCGAAACAAGGTTGAGAATCGTGAAAAATAATTCTTTTACGCTAGAAATTGATCACTGTAAACATAAAGAGACTCCAGAAATAAATGTTACATCTCCAGCGAAACCAGTGCCAACTTTTCCCGCCCTTTCTAGTCAGTTAACACGCATAAACCGCGGTAGATGGTCAACCGAAAAAACTAGTACTAAAAATACATTGTGCCCAACAAAATAAAATAAAAAAAATAATTTGACATAAATTTTCGCGCTAAAACATTTTTGTTTTTTTTTCGTGCAGTGACAACTTATTATACAGCCATGGGTGATGAAGAGTACCAAGTTATATCGAGGATAGAAAATGTGACGGATCAAGACGATAAAAGCTTGTCAGGAGCCACAAAGGAAATAAGGAACGAATTAACAATTTTTATACCAGAGAACCCTTTCCCGGAAATCGAAGTCGATGCGTATCCACCTTTAAAATTTTCTTGGGTGATCCCGAAAAAAATAGCAGCAATGGCGTTTCCTAGAAATAAAGAGAACTTGAAATTTTTAATTGACCAAGGTATTTCGGTTCTGGTGACATTGACAGCTGGTAAGAAACCTCCAGTTGAAGATATGTCCAGGCTCAGGTGGACAGAAGTGCCCGTAGAAGAATTTGAAGCACCCAGCGTAGATCAAATAAAACAATTCATTGCTGTTTGCAAAAAAGCTGATAAAAATGGCGAGGTGAGTTTTTTAAAGGTCCTTTTAAACTTATGTCATCACGTCGTCGTCCCTAAAGTAGATCAGCAAGCTCCGCTAGCGCCATCCAGGGTTATCTTCTCCAGAGTTAGTAACTGACAAAAGCTCATTAAATCATTTTGTAATTTAACCCCGCGTTGGTAACTAATTCCGAGTTACGATTTTGGAGCAAGTTGGCCTCAGAAAAATAGCAGAAACAAAAGAAGTTATTGTTAATTAGTAATTATTCAATATTTTTACCTGGCTAGGACCAAACCAGGACAGGAACTTTAAAAGTAACTAAAAAAAATCGGACATTGACCCCGCGCATGCACCATACGCTGAGATTCTAATTTTAAACTAAGAAAATGTCACTGGGGCAGAGATTTTTTCTGCTTCCTACCAAAGAGAATGTAGAACAAGACTGTTTAGCCTTTATTTATACATGGATTTCATGTCACACCATAAGGATAGAACTAGGCGTCAAACTGTCTGCTCAATAGTAACAAATCGCAATTATCTAGGTTTCTGTAGAAACTTTACGAACGTTACTTTACGATGTCTTTAATGATTTTTATATCTGCCTATCTTTTGCGGTGTGCAAGTAACTTTTTAAGAACAATTTGAATAAATTTTATTAGGCAACCAATTTTGAGATATGTGGAGAAAAAACTGTTCCCTACTAAAATGAACTAGGTAGGTACTTCACGATCAAAATGTATGTTGGTCATAAACCTGGTAAATGTTCTTCGTATTCACGAGAACTGTCACCCCCCAAAAATACGCTGGTAAATTAAAAGTCAGACTAAACTATGATACTGACGACGGTAGAAAAAATATAAAGAGGTAAACTGGTAAATAAAGGTAATCACCGAAAGTCCTGCTCTAAATTCAAAAATTCTTTTAGAAAGCTTCACAATTGCCGATTGTCTTATAATATGTTTTTTTGGTAAACTTGACATCCACGCAAACGAAATCGAGGGCAGAAACTACTGACGTCCTAAAACGCTTTAAAATTAGTACCAAAATCTCTCGCTTTAAAATTAGTATCAATAATTGCGTTTCACTAAGACTTGACATAAATAAACAAAGTCTATTTCAGGCTACATAGAGGTATTTACCTGAGCGAGTACGAATCGCGTCTCGCGTGTGCCAAATAAATAACGAGAATCATTAAAATGTGGCTACATGCCATAATTAACTGGTGGTCTAGCCACACAAGTGCTTTTCCATTATTCCATTTTAGTATAGGTGTGACGTCAGTCCTGTCATTTGGATTTTAACAGCTTGTAAACATAAATTATATAAACGCTCTCAAAATATTGGCATTATCTTCATAAATATTTTGTAGAATTCCTCTTTAGCTTAGTGGCCCTAAGCGCGACTGCTACGCTAGAGGTCTTGGGTTTGATCCACAGGTCGAGCAAAGTGTTATTGAGTTTTTCCATGAAATTCTTAGTAGCAGTGTAGATTTAGGATCTGTGCCCGGTTAATGGCAATAGGCTCGCCCCCTATTACATGGGACTTAAACATACCAGCGAACTGTGGGTATACATTGGTAGTTTGGTACACATCTGCCTAACCCCTCGGGGAATACAGGCGCAATAGTATGTTATTTTTTAAGAAACCAACAATATACGTACTGTGATCTTCAACATGATTCTCGTACAAACACACACACACGCACAAACTACATTTTTCCTATGGACTATTGCGTATAAAGATACATTATTCTCTGAGTAAGATCGACTTAATACCAGCACTAAGAACTGCCTATATGACATATTAATTATTTAATTATAATATTTAAAGTAATTTCGAGCAACTTTGGAACACGCCTCGTTAACAAACGATAATTTTCAAATTAATATAAAACTACCCACATCTCAGAAGTGTCAATATTCTTTTTTTTATTTGGGTACTAGGATTTTGGCATGCCCGTTTGCTAAGTAGTGGAACTGTTATTGTTTTGAATAAATAATTCTTATTCTAATCAATTGAGTCATAAACAGCACCAATCAATTGAAATACTTTTTATGAGCTGTCATAACGCGAAAGCATATTTATTACATACATATTTGCCAACTCAATTGAGTAACTATTTGTTGATATCAAAGTAATTTATAAGCGGGCTTTTCGGGCTAAAATAAAAATGTTATTTTATTGACGTTATGTTTTAAGATTATTGGTTATTAGTATTGTTTGATGGGTAGGGCGCGTAGCTCGTAGGGCGAAAGGCCGTTGGAGTTGTAAGGCTCTCGAGTGGCAACCACGCACGGAAGGCGCAGTGTGGACCGACGACCTGGTAAAGGTCGTGGGAAATCGCTGGATCCGGGCAGCGCAGGACCAGACCCCTCTTCTCCACTGGGCACTCAGGGCAGGTGCCCAGGGCGCCGGGAATATCGGGGGCCCCAGCCTGCCCAAGCTTATGAAATATTAGTATTATTCCTTTTATATAATTTAATTAGGTTCAATTTAACAGTGAAAGTTTAATTTGGCAAATATGAACATACGTAAAACACACAGGGGCCCCGTAATTCTTGTGCCCAGGGCCCTCAATACGTTAAAGACGGCCCTGCGCAGGACCGGTCATTGTGGCTATCTTTAGGGAAGGCCTACGTCCTGCAGTATACGTCATTCGGCTAATACGATTGTGATAATGTTGTCTACTACCCATTTCCCTATAACCTCTCCCACGATTTGATATCTTAATCTCATGTACATAATGGCTACTCCGCAGGTGTTGGGCGTCCACTGTCGTCAAGGCAGGAGTAGATCAGGCGTGATGCTAGCCTGCTACCTCATACACTTCCACCGGTTCCTGCCAGACCAAGCGATGAACTCCATCAGGATGATCCGGCCAGGTAATATATTTATTTAAATTTTACTGTAAACATACAAATGTCCTTACAGGTTAGACCCAATACGATATTTACAAAACAACAACATAACATTAAATGCGATAATAATATGATTTCTGTAGTCTGGAATAGCCTAGCCTCTTGTTTAGATGAGGTAATTAAGAATACTTACATTAAGAATGTGGATACAGCAGCCATTGCGCTGAAAGCCGTGATGGCCAGTGTCATAATAGACAAGAGTCTCGAACAACACTTGAGAAGGCTTTTGGAGGCAGTTTCATTAAGGGCTTGAATTTTTAGGGATCACTTTGTTTTCCGTCTATCCGTCAAAACTCTCTTTATAATATAGGTACTAGCTGTAAACCCCGCGATGTCACCGGCATTCAGTTACGTCTGCTCCGCTCCCGAGATTCGTAGCGTGACGTTCTGTCTATATATCTAATGTACAAACCTTCCTCTTAAATCACTCTATCTATTGATGAAAACCGCATTAAAATCCGTTGCCTAGTTTAAAAGATATAAGCTTACAAAGGGACAGACGGCGGGAAGCGACTTTGTTTTATACTATGTAGACAGAGATAGCCAGTGTTCGTAGCAGTAACCTTGCCCTATTTTCTCAAAACCTTGACCAAGAATTAGACACGATATTGAACTTTTCTCGGTAACTAGTAACATCTGTTCTACAGTAATGAGTTTATTTCTGCCAAAACATAACACCCACAATTTTATGTGAAACTAATTTAATATGCCAAATGTGTTCCTTTAATATTCAGTTATAACAGTTAGATGCACGTACATACAAAACTTTTACTCAGAATAGATTTAAAATTTTACTGGGTTGAATAAAAATAAGAGTCTCTGAGCTAAGCTGCGGACAGACGGACACACGAACCGAACCTTACTGAACATTACAATTAAATATTAAATTTAGTGTAGGTTAATTTTAGATCTACATCCATTATTAAATTTCGGGAAACAAACTATTTAAGATATAACAAAAAACATGTTGTTATAAATATAGATATTATAAAGCTGAAGAGAGTTTTTGTTTGCTTATACGCGCTAATCTCTAAAACTACCAGTCCGATTCGAAAAAATAATGTTATATATTATAGCCAAATTCATAAACAACAGTATAGACTATATAACATCACACTACGCCACACGGGAGCGAAGCAGTAACCATTAACGTAACTTAACGCAAGTAAAAAAAAACTCGCGAACGACAGAAGCTAGTAAATTATATTACACAAGACTTTGATCATTATAAAATCATAAAATACACTGAATTGTACATTGAAAACTTTTCGATTCATGAATAGAATGCCTTCCGGTTAGCCATTGACGTCACTGTATTATTTACATCGACTAAATACAGCAATGACGAGAGCGCTGGAATAAACAATCTTCAGGGGAAACTGCATTATAATTAGATACTATTTATAATGCAGAGTAGTATAATGAACAATCTCTTTGATCAAACCTTTGATGGCTTGTTTCGTCACTTCTTGATTCCGATCGTGTAATTCTGTCTGATTCCGTATACAAATATTAATAATAATCAATTCATTTTTTAAAACGCATTTGTAGTTGAATAAAATCTATCAATAAACATTTAATAAGTATATAAAAAATAACCTTGTTCGAACGAGTAATTGGGATAACAAATATAAACAAACAAAATAAGCACATAAAAGTAAAACTTAATTTTAGTAACTTAATTTTCTGACCGGGATGTTCAAGGTATGCGTTATTCTACATAATTCATCTAAACTAATATTATAAAGAGGAATGTTTTTTTTTTAGCTATTTGTTTATACCGAATATGCTCCGAAACAACTGGACCAATTTTAACCATTTTTCACCAATGGATAGCTACACTATTTCTGGGTAACATAGGCTATATAACATCACGCTACAACACACAAAAGCGGAGCAGTAACCGAAGACGTAACTTAACGGGGGTGAAATAATCCACGCGGACCAAACCGCGGCTAGTTCGCTAGAGTATGAACATAAATTATGTGTGTTACAGGATCATTAGACGCCGAGGAACACGAGGAGGCAGTGGGGAGGTACTTCGAGTACCTATCGGAGGACAACCCCGTGAAGTTCGGAGTGAGCGGTGACGTCATGGAGGAGTTCATACAAGCGGCCAAAGAGTGCACCAAGAAAGTGCTCAGCTAGTCTACTGTGATCTTGTTGTATTTGTGTACCTGACATTAAATATTATACGTTTGTTTTATAGTTTGACGTTTTATTTTATTACCTACTAGCTTTGATACCATGGAGTCTCTTGCTCGTTCTTCTCCATAGAGACCTACGTTTTGCGAGCGACTAGCTTCAACTTTAAGCTGTAACTTCTGAACAATCAATAGTGCCTGTAAATGGTCTAATTTATATAAATGTTTTGACTTTGACTTCCGGATAAACGGTGGGTTAAAGTAGCACAAAGATGCTGCCCCTGAGACAGAGTCGGGGTCGCGGCAGACCACGAAGGGGATGAAGGGACAAACTGGATAGATTCCTCCATAACTGGAAAGACGAGGCGTTGAAACGGGAAGGATGAAAGGAGTAGAGCCTTTGCTCAGGAGTAGGACAGAATAGGCTATCATAAAGAAAAAAAGCTTCCGTACATATAGATACTGTCTGAACGGGGTTAACAGGGACGCATGTGTAAATCAGGACGAAATTTTTAAAGGAATTTTAACTATGAAATAATACAGTTTGTTGCCAAAGAGAACTCTAATGAATTGTAATTTACGATTTAGTGTCCTTCTTGGCGCTAAGATATTATTTCAATGTTTAAAACCTTTTTAAAGTTTAGTCCCGATTCACCACTCCGTTAGGGATGCAGGGTTGAATCAGAGTCCCTTATATGGTATGTAAACATAAAGAAAACAAATCATAGTTCTTTCCCTACACACTGTTCACTGTTGGTAAAAAATAAAAAATATAATAAAAATTAAATTAAAAATTTAAAAAGCCCCCAACACAAAAACCTATGTTCCCTTTAAAAAGAAAAAAAATAATAAAAAAAATACGTCACGTTGGGGGACCGCTCGGGACGATCGTATCCTAAATGCAACATCGGTCCCCCAACGTGACGTATTTTTTTTATTATTTTTTTTTCTTTTTAAAGGGAACATAGGTTTTTGTGTTGGGGGCTTTTTAAATTTTTAATTTAATTTTTATTTTATACTTTTTATAGGTACCTACTTATTATAATGTCGATTTTGTTAAGTTTGAGACCCCACTCTTCCCTACTTTCACCCCTACAACTTTTAAACGGCTCAACCGATTTTCATCAAACATGTCTAAGAACACTCGCACATAAGTCACCTTTAATACAAAAAAAACTAAATTGAAATCGCTTCATCCGTTCGGCAGCTATGATGCCACAGACAGACAGACAGACAGACAGACACGTCAAACTTATAACACCCCTCTTTTTGCGTCGGGGGTTAAAAATATACCATCACGCCTGTATTCCCCGAAGGGTTAGGCAGAGGTGTACCAATGTACACCCGCAGTTCACTGCACTGCACTTTACTGTGGTTTGCACTGTGGGTGTTCACTGTTGGTGTCATACAAAAAAGTGTTACAACAGTTGGGAAGGGGCCATCCATTATTCTTTCGCTTCAGTTACAGTCCCTAATTTGTTGCCAGACTAAAAAAAAACTTGTTAATGTTGTGTGTTGTTAGTGTTTTCTATCTTTATTTACAAGTAATAAGCTAATAAAAAATTAAACATAGAATCTTAGGCTCAGCTGTTTATGTAAAAAGACTAATATTATAAACAAGTAGCCAACTTGTCACATGAATTCAGTGATTCAATCCAAATAGCTATAAAATATATTAAAATAGGGCTGAAACACCTGACTCTTCATTAATTTACGTTTGTTTTGTAAATAGTTAATACGAAGTCAAGGATATGGGAGTATACATTGAGTAGATTGTTGATGTTACTCCTAAAAACAAAATTTATTACAAAGATTAATGTAAATTATGGAAACTTGACTAATTTTAAACAAATGAGATTTTTTTTTAATTCTTATGAAACTGCGCCACACTGGTAATTTGTGCTGGTTTGTGGGTGCGTTTGCAAACATGCCTATACCATGACTTATAATAAATGCACAAGCAGACCCACGAGTTAGGCTTAAAGCTCGACTAAGATACATTGTGATTAACCCAAGACGAAGTTGGGTCGTGGATTTAATCTAGCGTCGTAGGGTCCTAGGCCATACCTGTATCTCATTATAATATCATGGTGTCACTGTCGCGACAGCAAGATTACTCATTCTACTTTTTAGAACGTCTTAAAATTTAGTGACATTTTAGGAATTAAGAAACAGAGATGTATAGATGTCAAAGTCAAATATCTATTTCAATATGACCATTTATGAGACACCATTGAATGTCATTTACAAGAAACAAGAATTAAATCTAGTTGCCCCTTCCAAAAGGTAGTCCCGTATGGAGGAGAATGGGCAAGAAACTCCATACTTACTTGCTCTTAAAAAATAAAGTTTTACAATAATTTGTATTACAAAAACGTGTCTTGCTTTCCTTGTATCAGAATCTTACTGATAATTTGATATAGTGTGAAGTTTACCACACTTCGCAACAAAACGATTACCTACATCTAAAAAAACCAATTATTTTGTAATTGACATTTCACTATAAATATACCAACGCACATTAAAATGTCGAATCTGACCGTGCCAATGGAGTTGCCAATATTGGCTGGCGAACTACCAACTGCGATGTACGTCCGATAAAAATAAACATCAGTAATTCCTTTACTAGTGAAGTTTAGCGAAATTAGTGTTTGTGAAAATGAGTTCAGTGCCCAACCGCCCAAATGTAAAGTTGGCCAAGATTTGGTATAAATATAGGACGGAACCGAAAGACAAACCTATAGAGAAATTAGAAGATGTCGAAATTCCGAAAGAAACGAAGAATTATGAAGCCTATCCTCCATTCAATTTCTCGTGGTTCATTGAGAACAAAATCGCAGCTATGGGGTTCCCACAAACGGTGGAAAACTTGAACTATTTAGCGGATGTGGGGGTCGATCACCTTGTCACTTTGTCACCAGAGAGAATCCCGCCAATTTTGGAGTGTGAAAAAAAGTTAAAATGGTCAGAGATAAGGATCAAGGAGTTCGGTGTTCCGACTTTGAAACAGATTTTGAAGTTTATCGAGATTTGTGAACGTGCTGAAATAAGAGGAGAGGTTAGATATTAATTTATATGTTATTTTCATGTGAGGAAAATATCATACCGTGTTTTCTAGTTTAATAATTTTATACTTCTATTTATTTATTTAAACTTTATTCATCAAAAAGAGCAAAGGCGGAGTTAATGCCAATGCTTAATGTTTTTATTTACTTACTTAAAAGCTATATAAACTTACAATAATAGTAAGAGTACCCGTCACAAGATGGCGTAATTAGCTACCCGAACTTCACTGTTTACCTATCGTTTTATTGAGTGAACCGTAATTTAAACTAAACTTAAATAAAGAATATTATGAAGTTCATGCAAGTTTCATGCAAAATTCAATATATTTACCACCACCAATACCTCAAGGGGTCCCGGGTTCGATTCCCAAGTCGAGCAAAAAGTGTTATTGGGTTTTTCTATGAAATTCTCAGTAGCAGCTCGGAGTTTGGATTTATGCCCGGTTAATGGCAATAGGCTCGCCCCCTACCTTACATGAGACCTAAAATATACCATCGAACTGTGGGTGTACATTGGTACACCTCTGCCTAACCCTTCGGGGAATACAGGCGTGATGGTATACCAATACCTCATAAACATACAGAAACTAATTTGTAAATACTCCAAAACCATAACTTGGAGCTGTAACCGTTTATTTTCATTATTCCAGGTGGTAGGTGTCCACTGCCGACAAGGTCGAGGACGTACGGGCACTCTGCTGGCATGCTATCTAGTACACTTCCAGGACATGGCACCAGAACGGGCCGTCCTCACAGTTCGGGTGAAAAGACCAGGTAATAAACACATAATATTTGTCTAATCAACCAAAGTAAAAAATATACGAGAATTTGCGTGAGGGCAGATGTGGAACCACTTGCCCATTTTACAGTTTGGAGACTCTGGACTTGGGCAGAAGTAAGGATGGTTTTCGTAGTTCAAGTTGTACTACGACATTACCAAAATAATTAGTAGGAAGCAGTTGGTTTTCCAAACTAAATAGAACTTCAAGAGAAACCCAAGTAGCCAGAAATAGAGGTCTACATTGTGTGTGATTTCATCAACAATGTTTTTTTTTAAACACCTACAATTCCATTTCCGTATAAACCTTCTTAGAATTGTCGACATTACAATTGCTTGCCATATATAAAAATTGAATAGCAAGGAAAAAATGATATTTCATTTTAAAATAGAGGGGTAGCATAAAAACCAAAAATCATAAATCAACACCTGTTTTCAGGTTCCTGCGAAACATACGAGCAAGAAAAAGCTGTATGCCATTACCACGACTGCCTTCGAGGGACGATAGAAAAACCAGACTACCGCCTTGCCGATGACAAAGTTTACTTCGACTTCTCAATGAAATACATGTACAACGACGACGATTTAAAATTACGTAAGAAAGAAAAAGATGAAAAAGAAGTTGAAACGTCAGAAATTCAAGATGGCGACGATTGGGACCATAAAATTGTCAAACTCGGCGATCCCACAGAGAAACATGTAAAAATAAAACTTCCAAGGAAAAAAACAAATGCAATGGTGATCAATCATAAGATTTATTTTTGACTCCAATTATTTACAAGTTTTCTTTTTTTTTATTAAAATAATTATACCTTAATTTTCGTTTACTTTTTATCACTCGTGTATTTAGAAGTCTAAAGACGTCACTACACACCTTTGATATTATCACACATACATAAAATCATCAATGAAATCTTTATTGCCAAAAACAAGTACCATATAACATAAAGTACTCCTTTTAATAAATTTCAAAAGTGTACCTTACCAAATTCAACCAAACTTCATTCTAAAATCAAAACAGCAATTTACGCTTTTCTCTGTATATGGCAACCCAGCAGCCCAGGTTGTTGCCACGGCCTGGGCACAACTGTCACATTGACAATGTTGAGGTCTCTTTTGACTTTGACATTCACTCTTTGACCGACAGAGTGCGCCACTATCTGGTTGATCTGGGACATGTCTTGGAAGTTCTGATAGTTGACGGAACCAAATTGGAGTATTTCATCGTATTCTTGTAGGCCCTGGAAATAATATCATTAGTATTAGTGAACAAGCGCTGATTCAAGTGCTTAATTGACACATCAATGACAATCTGACGACTTGGCGCAGTGGCTCAGCGATCGGGTGCTGCGCTGCGTGTTGCGGGTTCGATTCCCAAACAGAACAAATATTTTCAGAGACAGGCAATGTTTAAAAAAATAATTTAAAAAACACTTATGGGAACTTATACATACGTTATGATAAATGAAAATGCTTTACAGTCATAATGGTTTTTTATCGCATGTTGCAGCACCCTTGGTAATAATCCACAGTTGATTGACTTTCTGGAGTATTTTTTATGCTATTAAACCAATTTTTGTACAAGATTATGCAAGAGCTATAATTTTTTTTTCTTTAACCTTTTTGTCCTTCTGCTTGCAAAGGCTTCTCCTAAATCTTTTAAATCGCTCTTTTCCTACCATAAGGAAATTAAATATTTCTTTTTACTCTCATTACAAGATCTACAATTTATTTCACAATTCAACTCATACTTACAGCGATATCTGCAGGTGATCCGTTACTAACGAAACCAACAACCGCAAAGACCTGCTCATCTTCATCATCTCCATGAACACTATCTCCTCTACTCGTACCATTTGAGTGACCGTTGCTTGACGTAGCCACCGTCACCGATGGCCCTTCACCATTTGAACCGATCAAGTCTTTGTGCACCTCTGCCAGACCCCTTTCAATCAATTTCATGAGGTTTTTGTGATCATTTTGGAGACCTGCAATTTAATACTTTTGATGATTAACGTTTTAACTAACTAAAAGCTTATCACTCATTATGAGCAGCTCTGTTTCAACATTGCATTAGTTCGGGTGAAATCAATTTGATAGAACATAATTCTATGTTAGGGGGTTTGGTTTCCGCACTTAGTCCTACAAGGTACGACTTTGCATTAACTGACAGCTAGTTAAGGGGTGGGGGGAGGAGGGGGGACGGGGGGGGAGGTGTAGAACCCCCCCTGTGAAGGAAAAGTTGCGGAGCCCCCCCCTTTTTGAGATATGATTTTTTTAATATTCTAACCTAACTTTTGTGTTTCGTGTATTAAAAGGTCGAAAGAGGGAAGAAAAGCGATTTGTTTCTAGCACTCGGCGGCCGCTACCGCGGCACCGCTCGCTTCGCTCGCTCGCCTCGTGCGTAGGGGGGGGGTCAATAAAAAAACAACCACGAAGGTTAAGACGGGAGCTTCGCTCCGCTTCGCTCCCGCCTTAACCTTCTAACCTAACCCAACCGAGTCGGATCCGCCCTAGGGGGGGCTTAAGGGTCAAAATCAGAGATGGTAGTCAATAGTTGTTTCGCTCTCAACTGCTAAAAACACAAACTGACTGACCCATCCTATATTATATTGTAGTCTAGTGACAACACAAAATGGCATCGTTTTACGTTCCGTTTCACATATCAACAACAGTCGGAAAATTGTTATAAAAGTTAAAATTGATAGCACTAATTCAAATCAGCTAAATATATGCGTTATATAATGAAATTAGTTTAAAAAAGTATATTTGTCACTAAATATACATATTTATTTCATTATTCATAAGAAGTAAAACATTAGTGCGTTGTCCATAGGTAAAACGAAACGTTATATGACGAGACCAAATGTCAAAAGTGACAAAATATTGCTAATTTCTACGATTTTATTTTATTTTTTTCTCGTAAACTATTGATCTCCGCAACTTAAAACTTCGCATGGAGACTTTTAGGAATATGATCTATCTATAAAAAAAATATGGACTTCCTTCTCGCTGTCAGTTAAAGTAAAACTTAGCCCACATTACCTTTCTCAGAGGGCAGTAAAAAAAAAAAAAAAAAAAAAAAAAAACAATTTTCACACAAATGTCCAGGGTTTTAGAAGTTTTTATACGGCATCGAAAATTTAGGCAATGGCAGCCCTAATAATTTCCAAGCTTTTGTCATTAACTGAGTGGAAAGAACACCAATAAGAACTGCTTAGTCATTCCATGTGCTGTGTGTTTTTCTACTAGAAAGTACAGGAAACTGAATAACGTACTTACAAATTATACGGTGCCTTGCATGTCGGACTTTATAAACATCAATATCATTCCGAGGGTAACCATGAGCATCTACCAGAGGGTCATGCATACCAACATTATTAGTCTCCAATATAGCAGTATGTTCTCGAATTTCGCTCTCCATTCTGTCTTTTTCTTGAATTAATTTCATCACGCGATCCCTAGTGGGCCCATCCATGTTGATTCCTACCATTTTAATATTTTTTTACAATTTCGTTGTTTATTTTTCTGAATTACAATCCACAAAACAATATTTTTTTACAGATTTCTGTCAGATTTGGCCCTTTAACATATACCTGTAGATAGGCCATAATACATAAATCTCGTGTAAATGTCAAATGACACAAAATGGCCGGCAAATACGAAGTTCATTTCATATTCGCCAGCTATTTTGTGTCGACTAGGAATAACTGTGACTCAAAAGCGCGAACATGCCGCATTATGGCAGGTATTTACTTCACCTTAATACTTCATTGGGAAAATAACGGCAGCCATTGTATTGTATTGTTTAAAAATGACCGATTTTTTGTTAGTAAATGGCCAATAGTCTTGCAACATTGCTTTGTATTTATTATGAAAACGCTAACAATTAAATAAACAAATAACGCTAGGGCTATAAGGTTATTTTTCGAATGTTTTATTGAATGGAGTAAACAAGGGCATCTATAAGTCGTATACATATCTATGCATTGACCATTGATAGAAATGTTGCCATATTACTAATATACTAAGCGTTTAACGTAACGGCTATTTGTTATTTGTGGGTGTATTTATATAACTTATACAGATTAGTAAAATATGTTACTTTCAGGAGTGTTCGAAAATAGCCATAGAATTCTCTGTTTTTTCTTTTTATAAGTACACAAGAAATCTACTAATAAATTAAAAGTAATAGTGTGATTAAATGGGTCACATTGTCATTTGCCCGGTATCGCATCCACAACCACGTCCGAGAGCGGCGGGCGCCATAACCAAAGGGCCATTACTCCAAAAAATGTAAAATGTATTTTCCAGACTGATCCCAGGCACGGCGTCTTAATAACCAAGGCTAGCCAAGTACACAGGAGATATTATAAGCGCTTGACACAAGTGCTCTACTCTTTCCTAATTTTCATAGTCGAATTGCCGCCCTATCGGACTGATATGAGGTGTGGCACCAACGGCTTTACGTGCTTTCCGAGACAGGGGAGTTTCATACCACCAACTTCCAAACTCCGGGCTGCTACTGCGTTTGTAATGGAAAAACCCAATACCACTTTTGGGTCGACCAGGGTATCGAACCCAGGACCCCACGCTCAACAGTCGTGCTTGCCATCACGAGACCAACGGGGCAGTTAATCACGATTAATAAGTATTACGAAGGTTAAATAAAAAAAACGACACGATAATTGTTACTTTTCATTTATTTGATAGGTATTTTGTTATGAGATTTTAAACGGATGTAATGCAAAGATATTCCTTTATACAAAAAGTATCATAAGCTTTTTAGTAGATTTGCCATGATTTTACATAACAAATATATAACAATGATTTAAATAAAAATGACCAGATTAATAATTTTTCGTAATAATAATAATTAAGCTTAATAACAGGGACAGATTTATATTAAAAAACTTACAAATAAATGGTGAGCGATGGTTAACATTTTGAAAGAGGTTACATTTTAAAGCAATTATTTCAATAAATATCAAAATATTCTTAGCGCTTTATTAAACAATGTCTTTTACGACAATGTACTTGATGTACTTATAAATATATCGGTCATCATGATCAGATTTTTGATTTTTGTAAAAAACGTAAAGCACCCTCGACTCTGGCGATAGTCTTGAGCGATTCCCCATTTTATGTCAAACGAAATATCTGTTTTCTCTTTCTCAACAAGAGATTGTGCAGTTGTGATACATACATAAACTATATACAGAAGTGTATAAAACAGAAGAATTATCAAATCAAAAATCATGTCTAATGACAAATAAGCCTTAAAAATATGAAGGGAAACACAAAATTATGCATTACAAAAGAAAAGTATTTCTATTATCACCTTAACAGATTGCTGACGACGACTTTGAAACAATCTATCTAAACATGTATCTGGCGAAATACATGCAAGAGTACAATAGTCTAAAAGCCGCAGCCACCAATCACCTATCTTCATTAATCCGTTAAACCAAATGGTCCCTAAAGAAAACAATATTAAAATCTTCATCACACTTTACCAGTCTCTGTAAAGAGACAATAATACGCATTTTACATACAAAAAACATAGGTACACTAACAATTATGGCAACTTTGACAATAAATAAGAGAAAGTATTTTATTCACATCGACTAATGAACAAACATGTCCTGCAAATATTGACAGCACAAATAAATAAAACAAGTAATTACGAAGTGCAAAAACTGGCGCGGACTTTTAGAAAAAAATACAAGGCAACAAGTGCAGACTTCAAGTTTTACTAATACCATTATCTATAAATTGTTCTCACTTAAATTAAAAGCCATATTGGCGTATTTTTTTATTAAGCTTGGCTTAATTCGCGCGTTAGTTAATTTTATGTTAGTTATTAAATGTTATGTCGGCACTTGCCTAGGCATGCAAGCCGCTCTGTCGTGACAAAATTTTAAAGGTGGGGTATATAATAATTTTGGCAATTGATTAAACATGATTTTGAATTGTATAGCAAAACGTCAGAGCGACTTGTATAGCGTAGGTGTAGACCACAACTTCATAATTTTGATGTGTTCAGAACTATGAAGAGTGTGGGGTTGGCGATATTTGAATCGTCTAAAGTCGGAATGGTTCGCGTTTCTCCGTAGTTCGAGATGATGCCGGAGTACCGCGTCGGGATGCGGGCGTGGTCGGCGTTCCCGCGTCAGACGCGTCTGAGGGCTTCCTTAACAGCCTCGTCACAGCGGTCTGTTGCCCTGACCGCACTGGCGTTGTACTTCCTGACGGCGTCCTTTGCCTGTTGTAAAATAAATAAATTAGTAATAGTTCCCTTAATATCCACAACATGCAAAGCACTAAACAACTCTAAATAAAAGAAAAGAAAAACAAAACATAAACCCATTTTTACCGCCAATTGTTCTACATAAAAAAAACCTACGAAAATTTTGACAACAAAGAAAAGCACACTACATAAGTTTAGTAGTTACCTATTCGTATTACTGTTAGTATGGTGGTCCTTTAGTACGGGGATGCGACTTCTGCCGGGGGTTTGTCCTTCAGTAGAGGCAAAGGACCCACTCCTATGTTGATGTTAGCGAGCACACAGACAGACATACAGAAAATTAGTTAGGACAACAGAAAAGGAAACATGTTAGATTGTCACTGCATATACATTTAAACCGCAGACATTTAAAAAACTTTGTGCCAATGTATGTGCAGAAACAAATATAGAAACAGAATATTAGATACAAAATAAATAGATTATAATTACATAGTAAATATCAGAAAAGAAAGGTGTTAAAATATTGCAATACTTTAGAATAAAACCAACTTCAAGACGAAGTTTTCTTTGCATAAGGAATAAAAAAAACATTTATAAATATATTGGCATATTTTATCGATGACAGATTAATTTTAACCATGTTTAGTTTTGATATGATAGAACATATTGCAATATTTTATCGATTTAGACATGACAATACAAAAAAGGCCAAATTGCACATAGTGCAGGTGTGTATAAAGAGAAGTATGTCATATGAATCCTTAAATGACAGGGGCGGTTCAATATATGGGGGTTTTGGGCTGCCCTGGGTTCCTTGAATATAACGGGCCCAAGATCCATTGAAAAAAAAAATAGTAAGTACAAATATTTAAGTGTGATATATTACTACACTCTCGGCTCCATTACGCCCTAGCCTTCAACCTTGGCTGATGACTAATTTAATTAACTTGTATCATAAAAGACAATTGTTGTTCTAATTTGTATTCCTACACCATTATAGTAAACACTTGACAAAATGGCAATTAGTTTGATTAATTTAGTAGGCCCCCAAATAGTGATAGTCCAGGGTCCCACAAATTGCCGGTCCGCCCCTGTTGGATGATGTGCAACAAAGATTCCAAACCAGTCGATTGCAAACAATCTTGTCGACTTATCTGGTCACTCCAATATTTCATAGTGCAAAGCTATCGTTAGTGCTTCAGGCGATGTTAGTATTATTTATGCAAAAAAGTGATATTATCAACAGATGACGTGTTTACAGTGCGAAAAACGATCGAGATGAGCGAATCCATGATTCAACAAGCAGATGATCTAACAGATGTCAGCGTGAAATTGTCTGATGATGACTGAAGATATGTATGAAAACATAAATTCCAAAATTCAAAGAGCATCAATCAAAAATTATCGGGCAAAAACCGAAGCTAGCATTCTACAAGCTTGTACCCTTTGACGTCGCGCTGGGTCGGCTTTGACGCTTCGCCGCTCGACTCGCTTATATTACTCTCATATTCATTGTCGCTCGTCATTCCCGATATGCTGAATAGTGAGGAGTCGTCTTCGGGACTTCTCTGCTCTGACTTCCTCGAGGGACCTTGGGAAGTGGGACTAGGTTCTTGGGAAGTTTCTCTCGAGTGCGATTTTCTGGATATTTTCAATCGCCTCTCAACGGACGGGGATCGGTGAGAGCGGTTGCCAACGTAAACTGGAATTTTAGTGGAACCTTGTGTTTGGAATGCTGGATGAGTATGGGATAAGGATTTGGGATGTTCGGACGCCATTGACGATGGCTGGGAATGTGTCGAGCTGTTTTATTTTGTTTTCCATTTTGCATGCGGGAAGGAAAAAAATAAATAATCATTTAGTTTAACGCTCTCGATAATTCTGTCGTATTTGTTAGTAACACCACACTGTGTAAAGCTGCTTAGCTGGCTATTTGTAACATGCCTTTGGACGCCTTCGATACCAAACCTTAATTGATTTTTTCCCACCACCCTTTTGACATACATAATACGATATCATGGGACATAACAAAGGACGTTATCGTGATCTGGCCCAATACAGGTGCACCCAAACATGTCTAGACGTACCCTTGACGTCACTACACCTAAAAACCCTCAAGAAGCTGTACGTGCTCAAACTCGTGTATCTTTGACAACATTTTTTCGGACGCAAGCTCATCTGTTTACTTAAACTGATTTTCTGTTTCAAGTACCTACTCAATTCAATTGACAAAGAACCATAATTATGAAGAGTTACAGATGAGATTGCGTCCGCAAAACAAAGACACACACTGGACAAACAAGTCAAGGGCGAACTCTGAGTGTGTATACCTCACTAACGCCGGCACCGGTGACAATGTCGGAATACTGGATGTGCGGTACATCCCGCCGGTAGGATACCTGTCCGTGCGTATCAGTACACCGATTATTTTTACAGTTTGGTGGAGAAATGAATGATTTTGTGGGAAACTTTCAGTAATAATATCTTCTTTACAAATTTCGGTCACAGCTACCAACGGAGATTAAGCCTAAGCAGGAACACAGTAGCTGTACTGCTCTTCCATCAGTCTCATAGTCCGATTTGACACGATCGGATAGAGATCAGAAGATTTCAAAATTCTTATATGTACTTGTGTTTTGTGTTTTCAGTAATAAAAGAGAATCATTCATTTCTTTAAAAAAAACATGAATGTAGATAGATTGTCATGTTTATGAATCTCAAACCATTCCAAGTACCGCTGGTTGGTCATAAAAAGCGGTTCTTTTCAACGACACAAACTTCAACCATATCTACATTCACAAAAAAATTTAAAAAGAACAGTTATTTGAAGTAACGTACCTTCCGCTGGCGGGGGTTAAGAAGCCGGTTGGCGTACGCGGTCGCGATCCTCCGTTGGGTGTGGTAACACCAAGCTTGCTGGCGTTAGCAGCCGCGCGCGCTATCGACGTCTTCGTGTTCGTCACCCTACGCATCGGGATGCGAGATGGTGTCGATACGTCGTCTAGAGAATGCATAAAACAGGTTTAATTAACATTTAAAGAAAAATAATTCACAAAAATACCTTTTGATTTATTTTGAGCTAGATGTTAAAATGTATCCAGTCTTAGAGATTTTCTTTACATTGGGCAGTATAGGCTATTGCATCAGAAAGGGGCCCAGAGACCGAGAAAAAAAATAACAATTAAAGAATATTTGTATGTAAAAAACCCTCAAAGAAAAAATCTAAGAAAATACACATAAGAATTATACTTCATTAATTTGTTGTTTTTTTATTGAACAGGGCGATGTCATACCTTTGTACTGTAAAAATAATCCATTAAAAATATTATACTAACCTGTACTATCTAGAGAGAGATTAGATCCGTGCCTTGATGGTGGTTTGGAACCGGTCCTTGATCCCGGCCTTGAGCCTGGCCGAGATCCTCCGGGTGTTAACGTTGACCTGTTCAAAATAATAACGTTTAATCTACGAATAATCTCATGGAGTTTTTTTTTCTGCTATTGACAGACAGAAGTAAAAAATGTTTTTAAAGTGAAAACTGTTTCTAGCCGCGTTGAGCGACTTTGGTAGAGGCAAAACTTATGGGCTCGCGTCACCAACATGCTAATGTGCCGTGTTGCGCCAGACTGACAACAGTTATTACAAAGTTTAAAGACTGCCTATTTTTTTCTTTTGCTTTTTATAGACGAAAGTAAAAATAAATGTTTATTTTTTTGTAATAATATAAACTCACCGTGGCACACTGGGTTTCTTGTACCTCGCTCCAAGTCCACTTGCCGCTTCATTGTCGCTCAAAGAGTCAGGTGTGCCAGCACTCAGGGATGACCTTGACGCCCTACCTGCCACTCCTCCGGCAGACATAGGCACGGAACGAGCTGTGCGTTCCCTTACCTATTATAAAAATCATATTGTTAATCTGCACATTCCAAGTCGTAACTAATTAAGCATCAAACGTTGTATAAACTACTTCAAAATCTTTCATGGTAAAGTGACTATTCAAATCAAAGCAAATATGATAAATCAAATCGATACACGATTTACTATAGTCATGCTACTTGACATTGTCTACATTACGTACATATACGATGAGACTAACACAATGAACAAATAATAAACATAAAACCTCAAAAATGAATCGAGAGTGCAAACAACTGCGACACTTTCACACTGCCTACATAGCATTACCCAATGATATCCTGGAGAGGGCTGGTAGCCATGGTGGTGGCTATAGTGATGCGCGCCTGGCGTGGTGGAACCTTGAGATCTTGAGTGGCCGTATATGAACGCCTGCTTAGTGCCATGTGTTGAACCGACGTGCAGGGGATACGAACACGGAAGCTCCTCCCGCTGCCGTAGAGCCTCAAATATAGGCCTCAGCTGCTCCATAAACTCTTCAGCTAAACGCACCAATACAAAACCGGGAGGCTTATTAAGGAAGGAGCCGTAAAACGAAACAATTCGTTTTTGTCTTCATAGTGCCAATCGTTTTATTCCGGAACGCGTTTGTTTACGACGAATTTTCACGTTGTTACTATTAGTCCACACGTTTAGTCGAACGCGAGTGAATTTTGCTGATGCGGGTATGATTGGGGACGAGCGGGATGGGTGAACGAAAATACATTACCAACACATCCATAGGCGTAGACGTGCCACCTCTCCAATGCAGTGGATCCAATGAAATACACTAACAAACAACACCAAAACACTACACGAGCCTGTGCGTCAATGCATAGCTTGAACACTAATGCAATACGACCAATCTCTACGAGCTCAACACATGCTGCACTCACGACAATGCACCTTGCAAATGGATGTACAAGATCCATGTGCAAAGTTCAATCACAAAAACAAAGCGAAAAAGTTGATTCCCAAACCGATTGCTCCCTCCAACAACTACTGTGCGCTTTTTTACTTGTGCGAAATTAAAACTAAGTTCTATCCTGAGGAGAGAAGACTTATTTAAGTATAGCGGTTTGAGTACTTACCTTTGTAATAGGTCCAGTGGACGGTGGTGTGTTTGTGTTAGAGCGTGGCGTACGCGGTCTAAACGCTGCCATGCTCTGTGACACTCCATCGGCCAGAATGAATTGCTCTCGCAGTTCGATGTTGGTGCGTCCCTTGGCTGCATGCGGGCGGCGTCCGGTGCGCGGGATCACAAACGGAAAAGGATTGGGACAGGGCCAAAGAAAACCGTTCGGTAAAAGGATAGGCGGAAAAAATAACACCGAAAAGTGTTAAAAAAACGGGACAGCGTGCATTGGAAGTGAGGAAAAGAAAAAAAAACAACAAACAAATCAGAACATGTCAACATAAACAAACATAACAGTTGTAAAAAAAAATGGGGGATTTTTTAAATTGTGCAGTTAGGATAGGAATAGTAATAAAATACGATTAGTATGTTCTCTCACCAAATATTATGCAATTGTATAAGTCAAGTGCAAGATGGAACATTAGTTATCGGATTTAGTAGAATATTTTTTTTACAGAGAGAAAATTGATATCCAAAAGTATAAAAGTAATTTAGAACTTTGCAAACACTGTTTGTCTGAAAGTTATTGCGTGTAGTCGGGACGTTGAATGAGAAAGTTGTATTTAACTATGTACATCGGGAAGAAATTCATATTTAAATAATAAACATCTTAATAAACATCTTGCGCTTGAATTATAATCAATTAGTATCTACCAAATAAAATAAATTCCATAATAAAATATTTAATGCAAATAAAGAACCACTTTCATGCCATTACGTATATTAAGCAATCGTAAATATTTTATTACCACATATAACCACTACAAAATTATGTTATTAATAATAAATAAGTAAACACCCAAACTACAGTAGCATTCTACACATTTGATGGAATAAAAGCCGTTTCACAATAAAAGCACCAAACGTGTACAATGTATTTATAGAGCAAAATAATTCTACATCGTTGCGAAAGTAAAAACTAAGCCACACCAACTATTTAGACGGACTTGCGATGGAACCGTAATTATCTTAAAATTTCAGTGTAATTAAAAAGCCAAAAAGTGATAAAAAGAATTGAGAAAGGTTCCAAGGCATGTCATATCTCTTACCGAGCGGGCAACAAGCTTCATGCTGCTCCGGCTTGCTCGGATCAGGCAGCGGTAGCACTAATGATACTACTTATGTAAAGGGATTCCATAGGGATTTTAAAACAAAATATAAAAAAAAGTAAAAAAAAATAACGAATTTTTATAAGGGACCACGGGAGGTGGATTGGGCAAAGCAAATACGAATTAGTAAATTAGTAGCAACATCAAAATTGTATGTGGACATTATTTATTAATGCTTACTTTAGCAAAACAACATTTTTGCTGATACTGATACTAGCTCTTTGTTGAAATAATGCTTCACTATGGGAGTGAAGTGAATAATGCAGTGTAAGGATTCATATATTTACGTTTTAAAAATTATGAGTAGTTTGATGTTTAATATATTTACGGTTAAATGCTTTAAAACGTTAAAATAACCATTCGCGTTATTTTATTAAAGTTATTTGATTTAGCGTTTGAAACCGTTATCGTTATTAAGCGTTACGTTTTTAGCTGGCAACATCGATACTGCGCATGTCAAATACATCGCGTCGAAAAAGAAAACAAGAACAATGGAATACACCACCGGTCGATTTTAACAAGTGTTGACTCATTTTAAATGTAATCCGTGTGCTAAACGTCTGAAATATGACGGGGACTATAATTGAAAACCTAAGTGGGCGCAAACTCGCCATTTTAGTAAGTTTCCTTTTGTTATGTCAGCTAACATGTTTCTTGATCGGTGGGTTGGTCGCACCCATGCCTGCAAACGCTCAAAGTATACTTGGAACCGTGTGCCGAGATACTTCTGTAGTGAAAAACGACACAACGAAGTGGTATTACAACCGTGGGAAGGGCAGTTGCAGGACCGTCGACCTTGGGCAAACGCATCACGATTTGTCGGAGACCGACATAGTATTCGCTTTTCAAATGCCGATGCCGCGAGACAGCAAGGTTCTAGACTATTCGCGATGGCAACAAAACTTGATCGGAGTACTGCAGGTGGACATTAAATACCACTCGCAGTTCGAGGTGCAGCCACGCAGTACAATAACAATCGACGCCCGCTTGGCGTATCGGAATAAAGGCGACCCCGAGGATGAATGGAAGCTGTACACACAATCCATTGAAAAACGCCGTTTAGATTGTGAAATTGATTTGAAAAGTGAGGAATATCTGTACAACTGTTCAGCTATACCATTGTTTGAACTAGGTTCTTTGTTCCATGACTATTATTTACTTAATGTCAGACTCCCGGTTGACACACCAACCATGAACTCACATATAGGACACATACAAGACATGTGGATGACTGTCATCAACCAAAATGGAGGTTTTACTAAAGTTTGGTTGTCTCTGAAAACTGTGTTTTTTCCATGTATCATTGGTATATTAGTTTGGTTTTGGAGACGTATACATATGCTTCAACGAAAACCTGTTTTGCTTGAGAAGATGCTTTTGAGTTTAGGATTGGCCCTTTGCCTTTTGAATATGCCACTTGAGTACTTGACCTTGCATTTTGATTTGCCATTTATGTTATTACTGGGAGATATTCGTCAGGGGCTGTTTTATGCTACATTGTTTTCGTTCTGGCTCGTTTTTGCTGGGGAGCACATGTTGATTCAAGACGTATCAGCTCAAAGCTCCGTAAAGCAGTACTGGAGACATTTGAGTGCTGTCGCCATGGGATGCGTCTCTCTATTCATATTTGACATGTGTGAGAGAGGCGTGCAACTCCGCAACCCTTTCTACTCTATTTGGGTTACTGATATTGGCACTAATTTGGCTTTGACTTTCATTATACTGGCTGGGATATCAACTGGGGTCTATTTCCTGTTTCTATGCTACATGATCTGGCAAGTCTTTATCAATATATCTTACAAAAGGCAGGCTATACCGACCATGTGTTCCGTTCGTCGTTTACACTATGAGGGAATTATCTATCGCTTCAAGTTCCTTATGTTGGCTACCCTGCTCTGTGCTGCGTTGACTGTGATTGGTTTCATTCTTGGACAAGTCGCTGAAGGCCAGTGGAAATGGGATGAGAGTATTGAGATTGAATATACTTCAGCATTTTTCACTGGAGTTTACGGAATGTGGAATATCTACATCTTTGCGTTGTTGGTCTTGTATGCCCCAAGCCACAAGCGTTGGGCAGTTGTTGAGAACACTTCTGACACCCAGAATCTGAGCGAGGAGATGGAATTCAGCCCTCTACCTAGCGAGAGGGCTAATAGTGAGATTTCATCTCTTACCTCCTTCATTAGGAAGGCCACCATTGACTAATTGTGCCAATTTAGTATTTCATATTAATATGTCGTAGTTTATAGGTTTGCTCTTCCAACTTTTTGATGTTTATATTCCATGTATTGGAAATAAAAATTGGGCCAACATTGGCCTTAAACTTAAGTCATGCCTTCATGGATTTATTGGCCCAAATGTTTGCTCCATATGAGATTAGATCAGGCGCAAGACGCGATTACGTAAGCGGCGTTTGTAATACGCTTCTAAAATACAACTTTACGATAATTATGGTCATAAATTCCCATATTAGTCTGTCTGGCGATCGTAAATAGTCGTTTCAGGTTTACTGTAGGCGTTAATTAGTGAGTTGAGAGACTCTCAATGTAGCCAATAGTCATTTTTATCGACAGAGCTCTTTGTCTCTCTGAACAAAATTTGTACTCAAATATTTAAACGGAAATGTAGTCTTATATTTATTTAGTCTTATCGCAAGTAGATGTAGACTTGACTTAGTTAAGCAGTAACCATTAGATTTAAGAAATATTTTCAAGACTTAATCTTTGTTCTAACTGATTTTTTAGCTTTAAGGTGATTTTTTTACATTTTTTCTTATACAAAATTTGTTTGCACTGATTAATTATTGAACTTCTAAAACATTCTTTGAATTATTTGTGAAATCGTATGTTCTATTATGTGTTTTAAGTTTGTATTCTTGGAAACAACTTTAGGCAGCTAAGATTATATTGAGTCATTCTAAAAATATTTTTTTTAGATCATAAAACTGGTTTGACCTTGATATTTCAAGTTTAGTACTGACCTGCCTTTTTTAGTGTGTAAACTTGTATTCTGTGATTTTTATTTTGCATTTTTGAACAGTATTGCTAGTTTAAATTAGTTTTTTAACGATATTGCCAGCTACTTAATAATTTATGAAAATGTAACTTTTTAATGTAAAATTAATTTTGTAATCTGTAGTTAATATTTGTACCCGTATAATAAAATTGTATTAAAAATATGTGTTATTTTGTTATTTTAAAACACTATTGAACAAATATTTCCTTAAAAATCTGAATGCATAGAGCAAAAATATTTTTAAGAGTGCCTTCTAACTCAAGTAAGGATTTAAAAAATATTCTAAGACTTAATATGCTGAATAATGGAATTAAAGGCGTATTTCTCCTTACAAAAGTAAGAAAAAAGACATTATTTACTAAAAAAAAGTTTCATCATCAAAATAAGGCACTTTTAAACGTTTTTTTTTACCCAATACATAGAGACTTAAAAAAGAAATACTTGCCCATAAAGTTAGGACGTTCACATATTAGTCAATATATCCCTTATTAGGGGGTTAACACATATCTATCGAAGTACCGAGACGTTTGATTGACACTTTGAATATCACCATACATACCTAATACATATAAAAAAATATTCCGACCAGAAGGCACTGATTACAAAACAAATTAAAAAAAAGTACACAAACGATTTTAGTTACTCAGATGACGTTTATTAGTAAATGTCAAAAAGCCCGCCATTTTGATTGTCGTTTGTGAAAAATCAGTGCATAGTAATCGGAACAACTTTTACAGTGCTTTCGAATTAAAAGCATTGTAGAAGTTGCAAATCATTAGTTTTTATGAAGCCAGAAATTATTGATCATAAATAATTGTTACGATTTTCTTTACTGAGATCTGTGAAAATCTAAAATTGGCTTCATAGTGTAAAAATGTTATGTGGCTTCAATTTCGATGGTGAAAAGTTCAATCTATTATTATTTTATTTTAATTCGTAGTTATACAAGGCCACATAACATTTTTGAAACAAATCCATAGTTCAATAAGTAACTTAAAACATCATTTTTGTAAACAAGGACAAACAGATAGGTAGTTAATTTTTAAAGAGTAAAATGATGTTTTATCCAAAGGACTCTTTTTCTTTACCAATTTTAACTACAGCCAGTAGGACCAATGAAATCTTACGAATTCAAATTTAATTTATGAGAAAGATATAAAATAGTTGAGAAACATTTCAAAGAAAAAAAAGAGAGCCCTCTGGGAATTATAATCTTCATTCTTACTGCAGTTCTAACATTTCATAAAAATTGGTCCTTGGGTACAGAATTCGACAAACTACTTGAGATAATGCAGTGTCATTTGAGGAATGACTAAGATGCGGTGTTGCAATTTTATACAAGTCAAGGGAAGATGCGTAGTAGACGCCATCTTAAATATTAATTATGTTTGCCGTGTATTATGAAACTTATAGTATTTATTTACGTACTGCAGTAAAATGGAATATTATAAAAAGTATTTGAAAACACGTTTAGATTACCGTGGGAAACCAAGATGAGTAATTATGGAGTAAGTTTAATGTTTGATTAAATAACCGTTTATCAAGAGTTTAATGTAACCAATGGAAAGAAACAATAATAAAACATGTTAGTTAAACTAAACTATGCCACCTGTTATTTCCAAAATATATTCGATGATAATGACAATGGCTGATAAACGCCTAGTACCTAATTTTCGTAGCAATATGCTCAAGCATTTTCTTTATCCAATCAATAACTTCATCAGAAATAGAGTTCAAAATTCCGTGCAAGATATAATGGGTTTGACGCATTTGGTGCACTTCTCAACTTGTACACCATGCTCAAATGGTGAACTTAGCAACTGGTGCACTTCTCATATGGTACACTTCGCAACTTGTGCACTTCTCAACTGGTGCACTTCGCAAAAGGAGCACCTTTTTAAGATGAGTGGAGATTTGTAAAAATTGACTAAAAATTAAAGAATACAAGGTGGTGGTGGTTTGGTTTTGCGTAGGTGATTTTCTTAAAAATACAATCAACAAAATAGTGTTATTTAAACCCTAATTACATAATAACTATAATATTTTTATTTTTTCAAAAATAAAAAAAAACGTTTCTCCAACTATTTAAGTAATTTTATTTATAGCTATTTACTTAATTAATACCTAGTAACAATTACTAAGTAAGAAACAAAGGTTTATCTATATTATTTATAACCTGTTTTTGAGAAACAGGTTATGATTTAATTTATAATAATAACTATAACTGAAACAAGTACAGTTCAAGTTATAATCATATTATAAAGGTTATTGGTGTAATGTAATATGATATTATATCATGTCTTTATTATGATAACTTCTTGCTGTAAATCTATTTTTTTCTTACATAATTATACTTATTTAAAAAAAAGAGCAAAAAGTGTTATTGGGTTTTTCTCTGAAATTGTCAGTAGCAGCTCGGAGTTTGGATTTGTGCCCGTTTAATGGCAATAGGCTTGCCCCCTATTACATGGGACCTAAACATACCGGTGACCTGTGGGTGTGCATTGGTACACTTCTGCCTAATCCTTCGGGGAATACAGGCGTGGGGGTATTCTTTTTATGGTGTAATTATATTTTTATCCCTTCCGAGCGACTTTTTTTTTATTTTTGATAAAATAAAAATATTATTCTGATTATGTAGAGTTTCATTAAAATTATTTTGTTGATTGTGGTTTTAAGAAAAGTACCTATTTAAAACCAAATATTCTTTCATTTTTAGTCAATTTTTCCAAATCTCCACTCATCTAAAAAGGTGCTCCTTATGCGAAGTGCACCAGTTGAGAAGTGCACAAGTTGCGAAGTGTACCATATGAGAAGTGCACCAATTGCTAAGTTCACCATTTGAGCATGGTGTACAAGTTGAGAAGTGCACCAAATGCGTCAAACCCGATATAATTCCGCGCGGGATTTATCATTTTGCACAAAATTATGCAATTTTTAGTTCTATTCTTGTAGACTTTTCGTTCAGTATCAATTTCATTAATTAATTAATTAATGAATTAATGAAAAATGTTTGAGTAGATTACCTAGTTGGCGTTGACCGTTAGAATTAATACAAGTTAATGTGACCCTAACTAACTAAAAATGTAACTTCCCACGGTAATGTAACAATGAATTTTAACCCATATACACACTATCCCACTTTCACTCAGCTCAATAAAGGACGGAGTTGAAAGTGAAATATCGTGTACAATCAGCCTTACATGACATTTACTGGAACAAGACAAACTGCTACACAGATTCGAAATTTAAACGAGAGATCGTTCGAGAGTCAAAAATCTTGCAAATTAGCGGTTTTCTCATTCCGTCTCTGTCGAATTCAAACAATAGACAGAGATAGATGCTTTAGTGAGCAAACTAGTAACTACCCACATATTTACTGACGTGTCTTGTCAAAGTAATCGCATGTAAAGCTTATAGGGAGTTTCCTATCAACCCACACCCCTAAGAACAAGATGGTACGTACCTCTGCAAGGGTCATTCTTGACCAGGAACTCGTCGAGGGCGACCCAACCGCCTCCGACCCTCACCATGACAGTGGAACGGAGAATACGGACGAGACGCAGTTTTTGTGAGTCACCGAACTGTATGAAAGAAATACCTGGGCTAATGGATGTTCTAATAGTACCTATTACCTATAAGACCTACCTAGTAAGAATTGAGGGCGACATAATAGTAAAGAATTGAGGCCCATTTTTTGTAAATTGCCAGCAATAAAAATAATTGAATTGGATGTTTAAATTGAGGCCTTTGCCATGCAGTGGGACAATAAGATAAAAATAAAATATATATAAACATTTATAGAAAATTAATTGTACACAATGATTTTATTAATCAAAGTTAGCGACTTTTGTTTTTAGTACTGCATTTAAAAATCTGAATAGGTGCTATGATGTTCTCTATACTATAGAAAACTACCCTTTAGAATGAGTAACATAATTTAGTTACTTTTTTCGTAAATTAAGCTGACTTAGCAAATATTTCCAATTAAAGTTATGTAGGTACCAAACTAGTACTTGGATAATTGTAATTGAACTGTAACTGTACTTAACGTTAACGTGAACAAAAAAAATGGTGTAATCTTGTCTCCACACTTTTTCAGTGCTAAATAACTTGTAGGCATTACACTTACATACCGATGTCTGTATACCTAAGTACATAGAACAACAATTAAAAAAGTACTCACCCTGTACTTGCCCTCCCCGACTTGGAACACCCTGAACTTCTGCCGGCAAGTACACAGCATGACGAGACGCTTCACCTCATCATGGATCTTATCTGCGTCTGTCGGCGGACCCCGACGTTCCACCTGATGACAACATAGTATGGTTAGATGGGGATGAAGATAGGTCTCAAAACCCACAAAAAATTACTAAAGAAAATGTCATTTACGAGGTGTATAAATTGCATAAACAGAAAACCAGAAAACAGGTCGCTTTTTTTTATTCGAAACTGCTTTGTACTCATTTTGACAGCTAATATTTATGTCCGTCCCTTTCTTTAGTTACTAGAGAGAAAGATAGAGACATATTCTAAAACAAGTTTAGTTCCTGCCCGTTTGGCGGTTATATTTTTAGACATCAATTAGAGTTAAAGTGTATATTCTAATCTTAGATACTAAATATACAGCTTCATACGTGAAACATAAAAATAATTGTGGTTTCGGCACATTTTCATAAAGCACACTATTTTCAAGGGAGACACATAAAACCGTCAAATCAGTCTCTGAGATTATTATTCGTAGATGCCTTTTAGGTCCAAATCTAGCAATTAGACCTTATTCAGAGAAAAGTGTAAAAGAAAACAAAATAAAGATACCATTTTCTAGTAGCATAAAATAAAATACAAAAAATTGCCTACCTATCAAAATTACCAACACACAAAACCGTATCTTAGTATCTAACAACAAAAAATACTGTGAAAGCTATCGGCCCTTTCTTCCTGTCACCAAAATATGATATCAGTTCCTGATAAGATAATCTGTGCATTTTGGATAAGTGACACAGTATATTATTATTAAATACAAACAAAGTGTATGACATTTATGTTGATAATATTTTTTAGCCTGTCTCTGTGGCCCTAATTAGCTTTATTCTTATTTTTGTTAAAATTAACAAGGAGTTTACGCAAATATTAATCTCCGGTTAAATTGGTATTTTTTTGAGGCTTGGCGTAACTTATACCGTGTTTCTTAGTGAAGGGGATAAAGGATTTTTTCGTAAAAAAAATTGGCTCAGCGTAGGAATTACTTCTGGATGGGGTGTTTACAAACATACTCTATACTAATATTATAAAGAGAAAAGATTTGGATTTTTGTATCTAACGAAAAAACTTAAAAACTACTAGACCGATTTTAAAAAATCTCGCCTAAAGCCTCTTTATCACTGATAAACATAGGCTATACATACAGGGTGGAAATTTATTATGCTACCTGGAGGGAAAGTACTCTAAATACTGAAGATAGCAAATTTTACTTAAAGGAAACATTCCTTTATTTTTAAAAAGAAACTAAACTGCATTTAAATAATTTTGAAAATTCCGTTGCCTCACCTGGGAATCGAACCGACTAAAATCCGAAAAAATAGCATCCTGTACTTTTATGGCACTAATCGATAGAGTCAATCATAGGGATCAAATCTCTGCAAACATGGTAAATTAAATTAAACAAAAACCATGAAATTTTAACCTAAACTTATTTTATTCGGACGAAAAAAACGAACAAATTAACTAAGTAGTTGCTGGAAATGAGCTTCACTTTCATGGATACACAAAATTTATTCCTTAAAAAAAACTCATTTCGAGTGAGTTTTGGTAGCAAACAATTTTCAATATTCACCAAAACACCCTACTAAAAGTTATTCACAATGAATTCCTTAAAAGAATAAATTTGTGCATCCAAAAAAATGGAGCTCATTTCGAGCATACAATTAGTCAATTCTCGATTTTTTCGTCCGAATAAAATAAGTTTTGGTTAAAATTTCATGGCTTTTTTTAAATTTAATTTATCATGTTTGCAGAGATTTGATCCTTATGATTGACCCTATCGATTAGTGCCATAAAAGTACAAGATGCTATTTTTCGTATTTTAGTCGGTTCGATTCCCGGGTGTGGCAACTGTATTTTCAAAATTATTTAAATGCAGTTCTGTTTCTTTTTAAAAATAAAGGAATGTTTCCTTTAAGTAAAATTTGCTATCTTCAGTATTTAGAGTACTTTCCCTCCAGGTAGCATAATAAATTTCCACCCTGTATAACATCACGCTACGACCCACGGGGGCGGAACAGTAACCAAAACTGTAAACGTAACTAAACGCGGGTGATATAAGCCATGCGAATGAAGTCGCGTATAGTTCGCTAGTATTTTATAAACACATACAACTAGTTACACAGTACTTACCCAGTCAGGTCTGAGCGCGGCGATGAACTCCTCCCAGTCGATGAGACCGCCGCCGTTCCTGTCAAACAGATCGGCAACAGCGCCCATCTCCAGGCGGGAGGTGTCGAATTCTGTACAAAAGACATTAATTTAAGCCTAGATTCATAAAACTGGTGTAAAAAGACACTTAACAAAGTCGAAAGTATTGTGTATAAAGTATATTACATTATTTTTCCCCATCATTGGGGTGTTTTTTTGTTTACTGTGAGCAATGTTGTGGGACATTAATAGGCCAGTAACAGCCACACCCCTAGCCCTAACCGTAGGTACTATCTGTTATTCATATATCTGTGACCGTCGTTACGAATTGTCAGAAGCCGGGAAGTCTAACAACCAGTCTTACTAAGAAGTATCGTGTTGCCCAGTAACTTAGTTGTGGAGGTCAGACAGGCAGTCGCTCCATGTATAACACTGGTATTCAGCTGCATCTGGTTACACTGGAGGCCGACCCCAACAAAGTTTGGAAAAGGGTAAGCAAATAGATAAACTCTTAAATACTTACTGGTGTTGATAATTCCGTCGATAAACTCATGTCGTGCTATAAGGCCGTTGTTGTCCTTATCCATCTTGCGGAACAGATCCGTCAGACGGGACTTCTTGTGGTTCATGAACTTCAAGAACTGAAGACAAGATTGAACATGTTAGAATCATAGCGAAAAAAAATAATCCTTAGAGTCTTTAAAAATGTTAGAACCATAGGAAAAAAATTTGGTCCTTAGAGTCTTAAAATATTGGTCCTTGGGGTCTCGATAGAAAATGTAAAATTCTGAGAAGTCTGTTAAAAATCAAACATGGTCTTTTCGCCAGCAACATTTTTATGTGCCTTATTAAAAATTAAGGCTACTCTTCCCAGAGTTTTGACCTATTTATTCTTCTTCTTTTCAAATCGATAATTTAATTAAATCCCGTGTTTGTTTGTGTGATTGGTCCTCGTACCTATACGTAAGCCACGTTTATCGTGGTATTGGCTTTGGTCCACCAAAGTTTAGGACACCTATTTACTTAGCTCCTTAAATAACACTTACCCTCTTTCTCCAGTCGTCCCAGCTGAAGTTGGACACTCGCTGCAACTCCTTAAGATGTACCAGACGGTCGTGCAGCCTCCTCTGTCTTTCCCATGCGAGTAGCCAGACGGTGCGCCATTTGTCCCACAGTTGCTTGACGCGTGGCGACCTGAATTCTGGCTCTGCACCCTTGCCGCTAAGAAATAATGGTCAAGTGAGTTTTAGGACGCTAAAAGGAGGTTGGATATGTATTGAGATCCTTCTTTTAGTTACTGGTTTTCTTTTTTCAAATGTATTGTTTTTTTTTAATATTTTACTTGGGATTAACACAGAGGGCGGTATTTTCAGTTTTTGGGAAAAATATAAACAGTACTTTTTTATTGATTTAATGTAATTTGTACAATGATTTAAATGGAAAAATGATTCTTAATGTCTGATAGCTAAAAACCCTTTATTTATAATATAAATTCTATCTAATGGGCAAATAAGTATACAATTGCCAGCATGCCAGATACTAGTCATGCTGAATTACTATCCTAAGCGAATATGTACTATAATATAGTAAGGGCTGCCACACACAAAAAACCAGCAAAAATAATAAAAAAATATTTTGGCAAAAAACAAAGCATAATAAATAATATACTCCCTTCCATTGACCAATGATTGACATGAATTTTAACATTAATGTCGATGACCCCTTATTGTACAATTGTCATACAAAAATGTACATTTGGTAGTCAAAGGATTTAAGAATTTAATTCATACTAAATACATCTGATCAAGTTTCTGACGAAGAAAAATGTCCTTACAAGTTAACAGATTGAATTAAACCCGGGCTGGAATTATAATTACTAATATCTATATTAACCTTCCTTAAGATTTTTAGATTTAGTATTACTGTACAGTCGTTTTTAAATAATACAGTTTTAGAGTTGTTTTTTATTTTATACGATTTAAGAAGACCCAAAGTTGTCGCGTTCCAATATTTTAACCCTAAAGCTTCCATGTGAAGCACATGTGCCAGAGGCTAGTGGAGGTTTGACCTTTAAAGTTTTTGGCCCTGCAGTGAATGTGTTAAACAGATTGACGCGGTTGATATTCCTGTAAATTCGTAGCCTTACCTTCCCTTAGCGAGGAACCTCGGCCCGTAGTGAGGCAGGTTGCGATCGGGCGTCTCTCTTCCAGGACTCACGCGACTAAAGCACACGCAACATTATAATCACAGGAAACAATCACTCCAAACCGTTAGTAGATGAAAACCACGACGTGTTGTTAGACGGCCCGCGTGAGGTTAATGACCTTTTGACAACCCTGTTAGTTTGTGCGGACTACGTAAAGTGAATTGTAAGTTTATAGCGGTAAAGTGCGTTTTCGTTTGACTAGTGTTTTTAGAGTAACAGTGCTTGGATTTTTTTGCGTTTTGGAAATTGTGCTGAATTTGGAAGAATATAGAGTTTTCTTTTAGGTAGTTTTTTTGTTGTTTTTGTTTACCTATTTGAAGTCTGAATAATTTTTACGTTTAGTTTGGTTAGTGTATTGTGATTGACAACCCTAGGTCATGCATTACTATAAGCAATCTTTACTCAAGCAAAACAATATCTTAACGCAATGTAAAAAGGTTTATATTTGATTGTTTTTTTCTTAATTAGAATGACTACAATATTATCAGATAAATTAATTAATACTTTTTATTTGCTTAGTAAAGAGAGCTATATCTAATTTAATACAATACTCATGCATCTACAGTTTAAGAGAGTATCAAGTGCTTAACCTAGCAAATCAATTTCAACTTTATTACTTAACGTTTAAATTCAAAATTGCATAGGTTTAGCGATTGATATACTTTACTATCTACAGTTCACAATAAAAAATCACTAGCTACAATTGCAGAGAATGGTGTTCAACAACTTTCAACCTTACATTCTTAGTAATAAGGTTGAAAAGAGGTCAGCCACCATTTTCCTCGGTTGTATACAAATACTATTGTTTACCTAAAGTAAAATCCATAACGACTGCATTCCAAGGATGCAAATAAGAGAAGATAAGAAACATTCATTTAACATTCCAAGCGTAAAAATGTATAGCTACAAAGGTGGGGCACAAAGACCGAAAAACGGTGACTTGGTCCTTCCAATAATGGTACTAAATATTCTCATAAAAATAATCTGTTGAAATATTTTATAGCATATGATATTTAATATAATTTGCCACTAAAATATGTCATATGGTGTGGAATATAAAAAACATACGCCTAAAGTCCAAAGATTATTTTAGAACGAAGTTTTCGAAAAAACATCGTGAGGAAGTCTGGACTTATTAATATAAGTCGAAAATCATCAAATCTTCTTGAGAAAGCGGGGTTTCTCTTGCCTTCTCGGTTTGAAAAGAGGCCTTTGTTCTACAAACTAGGCTGGTATTGTTTTTATCCTATGTAAATATTCAACTTTAGAATTCCGAGCGGCTATAACTGGCCAGCTAAGAAATTCTATACAAAAAAAAAACAAACATGCTAAAACCACAAATCTACTTTTAAAAATAGAACAGACAGGCACTAATCTACACACACTTAAAAAAAGAATAGACGATCAAACCTTCCTCTTCTACTTCGAGTGTGAATCCTGGACCTGCCCGTGACGAAGCGTGCCAAAACGGGACGGAAAGCAACGTTTACATGTGTTAGAGCGGGACGGAGCAATTGTATGGTGTGTTGTCAGGTAAAAAAATACTTTTAAGGAATAAAAGTTTAAGTATTTCAAGTTTTTTTTGGTTCAAATTTCTAGCTTTAATTGTGACAACGCACCTACATTTACAAAAATGACAAACATGTAAAGCACATGAAAATAAGTAACCACCATTGAATGTACTTTATAAAAACGTTGTTAAGCTTAGGATTTTTTTTTTTCTTATTTTTTTGTTAAACTATTTCGAACTTTAGCTAAGTTTGTATAAAGTACATTTTAGTTATGAGACAATTTAAAAGGAAATTTAAAAAATGTGGAATATTTTTACCATGTTTGGTACCCTGATTAAAGCCTTTCGGCATTTTGCTTTAGATTACAAATGATTTTTTTTTTGAGCATCAGTAATAATAATTTCTTACTTAGGCATATATTTTTTTTTTGTTAAATCATAATCATAATTATATTTTATAACAAATTAATGTTATCAATTCCATGAAAATACGATCAGTGGTAATTTGTAATTATTTAAACAAGGTAAAAACATTCCACCAAAAATAAAATTAGAGGAACCATCGATTTTCAAAATGAAAATTAAACACACCTGAAACGCCTAGATCCATAATAATCAGGCGAAACTGATCTCTCCCTATTGAGGTCGTGCTGGGAACCGCGGCTATATTTTTGTGATGGCAACACACATTGCAAACAGGCAACACCATGCAATGACGTCACAAGATGGCGGCGATGTGTCGACGTGCATGATTCGTGAAAAGTGGGGAGACAAAACGAAAAAACATAAAATAAAAGTATGGAAATGAACACACAACATAAAAAAAGTAAAAAGAAAATAATTTGAACTGATAATTAAATAAAAATGGACAACACTGAAGCTGTTTTAACAAAGCTAATATTTTTTATAAAAAAATGAATAACAAATACAAAACAAAAGGGAATAACAAAACATGGAATTAATGAAATAAATATTGTTGTTACATACCCAGGTGCTCCCTTAGTGGCGCTCTTGGCTGAAACCTTCCTCGGTGTGCTTTCACGGCCTTGGCTTTGAGTCTTGACCTGCACACAATTGCAAATTGAAGTCACACATTGAACCAATACAAGTCAAATGATTTATTAGGCCATTAAAAGGCGCTTTTCAACGTCATATACAAGAAAAAACGAATTGAATCTAGTTGCCCCTTCCAATAGGAGAAGAATGGGTAAGAAACTTCATACATACTCAATACGGGGTTCGAACCCGACTAACGTAATTCCTTTAACAAAATTGAGACACTAGACACACAGGCTCACCGGATATGCGATGATCTTGGATTTAATAACTGCATCACAAGTTATTTTAGTGTTATTTTAGTTATTTTAGTCTTCTTCTTCAGAAGAAGAAAGATTTAAAAGAAGATTTTAGTGCTAGTACCAAAATATCCTTAACCAAACATAGAATATTTTTCACCCCGTTTTGTGTTGTGGTGGAATAATTTAGAACGTCTATGCAGACGAAATTGCGGATAGAAGCTATAATAAGGTTATAATCTGGTCCTTTAGTACGAACTTACCTGGTACGCCTTACAGACGCGGTCGACCTCGTTCTGTCTCTTCTGCGTGTGCTCCATCAACTCCTTGTGGTCTTCAATGAGGCCTTCCAGCAGCTCGATAGATTCTGGCAGGGGTTCCGCTTCGAGCGCTAAGAAAATAACGATATTATAATAATGAGGTAATATGGGTAGGGCCTATGTCCAGCAGTGAACGACCTACGGCTGATATGATGATGATGAAATATTCTTAAATTCAAATTCATTTATTTATTTTGTGAATACAATAAGATGGAGTAAAATAAAATGTTGGTCCATAGTTTCAAGTACAATAATAAGAAAAAATAAAAAGTAAGAAGAATTAAAGAGCAATAATTCGGAGTTAAATTTTATTAATTTTTAATTTTAAAGTATTGTAATTTTTTTTGTTATTTTTGAAAGTTACATACAATTGCGCCTGCAAGCTCTGCAGGTTAGGCGAAGGTGAACATAATTATTGCCATAAATCGGAACTCCTACTGAAAAATTTGCCTGACAAGGGAACCCAAAATTCAACCGCTGGACCAACGACCCAGGAAAAATAACATCTGGTAATTATTTCCTTAAATATGAGAATGTACAAACCTATGAAAAAATTGAAATACATCAGTAACTTACAAAGCAGAGTGTTCTCCAATCCGATAAGCCATTGTAGCAGTTCTTCCAGCACCAGATCAAGGTCCTTCAAGCTCTGCATGTGCGTCTCCAGCTTGGTACCACGCTGCATCGCCCATTGCCATACCTGTGCCAAGATATAAGGGTCAATAACTGAAGAAATGTTGGATATTTCAGCCTATTGCATACAGGTTTCTATTCACACTATAATATATTGTGCCGATGAATTTTAATGGAGACTGGCTATGTACGCCAGAGTGCACAAGTATGTGCGCAAACCTACCTTTTGAATAATTATATTGTTTATGTATTTCATATTATTTTGTTGTACATTCAATGGGCGATGAATGAATGTTTCCCCCATTTGGGGCAGACCTTTGCCCAGGAGTAGGACAAACCAGGTTGAAAAAAAAAGAGTTGTTTTTGAAACGTTACCTGCCCTGCAGTAACTTTCCTAAATATTTGTATCACAGGAAACATAATTGCTACCAACTGTCAAATTATCTCTACTCATATACACCACAAAGTCTTTCAACTATAACCGAACCAAAATTCTTTAAAAAACAACATAAAACAAGGGTTTATTTTAAAAATATTTGCACAAAAACACTGCAATAGCATTATGTAACTAATTAATAAAATTATATGTCATGTGTTTTATTGGAAAATTAAATCGGTAATCGTATTTATCGATCGCGTTATCTTTTAATATCGATAAAAACATTGGTGATATTATTTTTGTTTGGTATTGCAATCAGATAGGCGCAATCGCTTGCGGGGGAAAAAGATAGTGTATCTTTTGTTTTCTTTAATAATAAACTTATCGTTTCGTAGGAAATAGGCGTTTGTTATACCTAGTTATTGGTATCTTTTGTTTGTATACTTATTATCTAGCGATATTTTGTAGAAAATATAAGTACTTGACAAATGCGTGACTCCAAACATTTTGTTACTATAACGGGTTTAGTTCTGGCTAACTAAACGAACTAACCTAAACGCAAATTTCTCCTATGTATTTTTCGAAATATGCATTACATTATTTATATTTTATCTATTTTGGATATTAAAGCTGGTTTAATTTTTTAATCTATTGTAACAAAGTTTTGGATCCGTTTTGTTATTCCTGGATTGCAATTAAATTAGTCAGCCGAAATTAATTTCGTTTTTGAGAAATTGCGCTTTGTGGTGTTGTGTAGTTTATATTTTTTTATAATTTTTTGATTATTTTCTGGATACAGTGAAATCAGAAAAATATAATATTTTTATTGGTCATATTTTAAAACAAAAGTTTTAAGAACGTCATAGACGAACGAAACGGAAAGGAGACAACAAGAATCTACCAATCGTATTTGTTGTTTAAATAATATCTCCGTTTCGAGCATATGATTGGCTGTTCCTACAAGACTGTTCCAAAAACAAAATACACAAAACAATTCTTACCTCATCCCACCGACTCTGTATAATAGTGATCCAGTGTTTGATCACTGTCACAGCATCCGGATGCGCCTTGCTCAAGATAGAGTGAGCAAGCGTGATAGTGTCGTCCTTGTCCTTCTGCTTTTCGTTCAGTTCGCGAACGAATCGTTCGTGTTCGCGTATCTGTGTGAGTGTCTCCTGGTCGCCTTCGGGCAGTTGTCCTGAGAAACGGAGTTTGGTTTCGGCGTCCGAAAGCCATTCGAGAAGCATGTTCACTGAGCGGTGGAGTTTTTCGGCCTGGGATAAGAGAAAATATGAAATTAAAATTAATTATCTGGTGCTACACTAATACCATATAGTATGTATGTGGGTATAGCTCTGCTCCTCTTAAACGGCTGGACCGATTTGGTTGAAATTATTTGAATGTGTTTGGGTAGGTCCCTGGAAGGTTTAGACATATATTTGACCTGGTAGATGGCGCTGTAAGCTAACGTCCGAATGGCTGTTGGGTCTGCTAGTTCATCACAAATGTTTCCATATAGTATCCTGTCTTGGTTTTAAGACATATTAATAATATGCAATGCTAGAATTGGCATCTTAAGGTAAGTATTTCAAAATGTCTAGCATTTGAAATATTGATCCCACGTTTTTCGTAGATTTGATTTTTATTTTCACATTCTTTTAAATATAGTCAGCCATATTCATAGTACAACTTACCTCTTTGAGAGCAGTCTCAAGCTTCGTAGCCTTCTTCTCGCTGAGAGTCTGAACAGCCTCCCAAGCGGTCTTCAGCTCACTGCATTGTTGGCGAATACTGGCCGCGTCTTCACGAGGTACCTGCGAGTGAATGTGAACCTTAATGCGTGGAACTTATGGACGAAAATTGCATGACATGGTGATAAATCAATTTGTGCAGTCGAGAACTCTGATAAGGTTTTTAAAGCTCTGCAAAATATGTGAACCTTAAAGTTTGTTGGTTAGAAGTTACTATCGTATATGCAATTCAAATAAAAAAATGGGTTTATTAAAATTGGACTTTAATATGATTGAAATAAGGTGTGAAATAGTTTGGTACGTACCGTCGCTTCTAGGTCTTTGCCGGTCTTCATGACTGAATTCATTTGTTGTTCACGCGAGTGTAGATCCTCCTCGAATTGCTAAAACAAATGATAAGTATTGAAATAATAAATATCAATATTTTAAAGAAGTAATTTTTATTTTTTCTTATTTGTAAGAGAAATCTCTGGGCGTACTGATGCAAAAATTATTTTTTCTCTAATACTAACTATTATGATGTAATTGACTTTCTAAAGGACGAAATCGGGCGCAGAGACTAATTTAATTCAAAATGTAAGTATTACTGGAACTCAATAATTGAGAGGTGCACTCCCTCTTCCTTAACTCCCATAGCCCGATGGGACGGCAATCCGATATAACCGGGGAGAGATCCGGACCAACGGCCTTCCGTGCTTTCCGAGGCACGGGGGTGTCACACCACCAACTTCCAAACTCCCGGCTGTTACTGAGAAACTCTTAATGGAAATACCTTTTTGCCCGACCTGTGAATCGAACCCAGGATCACCTTCAACAGTCGTGCTTGCCACCACGAGACCAACAGGGCATTCAATAACCACAAGACAGTAACATAGTCTAGTAAAGTTAAGTAATTCGTACCTTATGCTGTTCAATAAGCGCCATGACAGTGTCGAGGTCTCCGTGCACGGGTGCGTCTCCCGCCAGCGCCTTCTGCTGCTTCTTCAGCCACTCCAGCAGCGCTGACATGGCGTCCTTGAACTGTCCGGAGTAAAGCAGGGCTTCCTCTAGCTTGCGTTGTCTGAAAGTGGGTGGGGGGTTAGATATTTGGAGAAGTTATGTGTTTCAAGAAGACAAAAGTCTGTAGAGATGGTAGTTATGGAAGATTAAAAAGAAAAAAAATCGTAACAAAATTCACCAGGGTGAAGTCGTGAGCAAAAACTAGGTGGAAAATAACGGGTGTAAAAACATAACTATTAAAATAAAAGTTACAACTTTTTTATTTATTTAAATCAGTTGTGCAAGTTTCTATAAACTTAAAACATCCCCACGAATGCACATATACCCATCGTACAGGTCGCGCGGTGGTTTATGATCGCTCGGCAAAAGTGGAAAGGGCATGCGCAGTGTTCAATTTTAAGGTCTTTATGAATGAACGATTGCCCCCACTACTTTCCTCGAGCGATTTAGAATCATCGCGCGACCTGTATGTACTGATACATGTACCTATCGGCGCAATGTATTTAAATTACAATACACGCTATCATAAACAATGATTACACAAAACAACAATAAAATCGTTTCCAAGCAATGTAAATTGTCTTGTAACTCCGTTATTTCAATGCTTTTGACTTCGCCAAAATTTTCTTACGTATCTCAATTTTTTAGGCAGCTTACTACCATCTTCTTTTGTCTCAAAAAACAAGATCTCCTTCCTAAATACCCATGAAGATCAAAAATACCTGTCAACAGCCTTAGAGCAGACGGTGGTCCACTTGGTCTTCATGTCAGCCATCATGGTCTTCAGCGTGTTCTCGTCACCTTTGGGCGCCTTGTCCTTGAGGTGCTTGCCTGTCTTCATCGTCTGGTCGTACACCGGCTGTTTGGACGCTAGCGCCTTTTGGAACTCACGGTGTTTTGTTAACCTAAAAGGAAAAAAACATTTTTTTTTTTAATTAAAAATAGACACTGGGACTGCCAATAGAAATTAAAACTTAAAACTCGTATGTATAACTGTGTTGTTTTATTATTAAAGTAACTGCCTATAGTGTAAGTCATGAATTTTCAAAATTTGTAAAATGACCGCTGCGTGTCGCCAGTCTGGCGCAACACGTTACATTAGCATGTCGGTGAGGCGTACCCATAAGTTTAGCCCTACTCTAGGAATTTTGTTTTTATGTTGGTGCGTTTACAATAAGATATACTTATATACACAAACAATCAGACGTGGAACTTGTAAGCCAGATATTTTCTTTGACCGAAATCAGTGATATTTAAGATAAGCTCAGAAAGTACATATGAATTGAAAAGACATACTGTAACTCGACTGGTATCGAGTACCTCCACCAATCGGCTATATCGCCTTCACCAATGGGCTATCACTACACTAGTTGTATATTATTTTCAACATTTTCAAAGTAAATACATACATAAACTCAAGCTTTTGTCCCATATGTTACGATCCCAATTCCGAACCCCACCTGTTACGATCCTTATACTCCTTTCGCTAGCATAACATTTTCAAAGTAAGTCGTAAAAAATCCGTACCTCTGTTTGATCTTCTCCGGGTCGTTGACGGTAGCCTCGGAGTTGAGCACGTCCAGTTGTTCCTCCGTGTCGTTCAGCCAGTGCATCAGGTTGTTCCTGAGAAAGAGATCATAGTTAAGTATCTACAATATCTAAAGAAGCAAGGTGCCTTAAAGACAATAGGGTAAAACAATAAGGGGCTAAGCACACTCCCTTGGGGCACACCAGACCTGTAGGCCAAGCACGAATATCAAACGTTTTCGAATCGACAAAGTATCGAGGCCTCGATTCGATAACAGAGTCTGTCGATAGTAGGCAGCACGAAGCACATTCGAAGCACCATCGAATACTCGATTCGAATTCGATGTTGACGTCATACTAATGTGAATAGGGACGAGCCATAGTGAGCAAAATGAACGATTGTTGAATGAATAATGCGTTCGAAAACTAAATCAAGTTGTTAATATTTTTTTCACCTTTGATTAAACGTTTTATTATTATTAAATTTAAATAAAAACTCAATGTTATATAAAGATGAAACCCAAAGTTAATTATTAGACATTATAAAGTGGCATTATCTTCAACAATATGACAGAGTTTTGGAGATTTGATTTTTAAAAAAAGCCGGGTTCCGAACGCACCCACTTGACTTCCGACGCGCGACGGCGCCAAACCAAGGCTAAGTTTGTTTATATTTTGCTACACGTCCACAGCAAAGTATTTCTTTCTTTTCTTATCTTTTAACAATGAAGTGGTTATTTGTGATTGAATCATTATGAGAACCAGCCAAACACAATATGAAATGATGGTTGAATTCATGGAAGCGTGAGTAAACACTTTTAATAAGTTTGAGTGGCATAAACTTTAGTCTGAAGTATATTAAAGTGCAATGCTATTTCTATTTCAGAAACGGAGATTTGTCTAAACCATCAGGCGGTCCACGAGGCCGGAATTATATCCAAATGAAATGGAAGGAACTCACCAATAAATTAAATAGTGAAGGCACAGGCGAATCTAGGTCTGAGGAGAAATGGCGGAAGGTATGTTAACTCAAGGGACGCTATTTTTATTTTATATTTGTTGTTAGGGCACTTGAATTAAATCACTCTTAAGTATCTGCTTTAAGTACTTATCCAATATCTTTCCTGAGAATTCCTGCTTAAATTATTGTTGTTTAATTCAAGGTGTGGAGCGATTACAAAAATAATTGCAAGAAGAAGTGTGCCAAAATTAATAGGGCCGTTAGCGGCACTGGTGGAGGGCCAGCACTCCAATTAACCTTGACCGATTTAGAAAATCGAGTCATGCAGATAATTGGAGTGCAAGCAGCTACTGGCATGGTGGTGGAAGAAGCGGGGTTTCAACGGGTTAGCTACTTACTAACTTTTAAAATTGTTTTTTTTTTATTAAGTACCTAGTAAGTAATTAAATCTTTTTTTTTCAGGCTGCTGAAATTTCTCAACCATCAGAGATGATAGTTCCTGATGCACGTGACGATGATTATGAAATAGGTAAAAATGAATCTTACTTTTATAATCATTAATTGATTAATATACTTAAATATATTTTTTAGTTTCTTGTGGTTACATATGTTTATGCATCCTTAAATTACATAAAAACATCATCATTTTTGTTCAATCAAATTTTGAAAAATAGATTATTTATATATAAATCCCATAATACACACATAAATGTCACATTACACAGTAAATGTTTCTATGAGAATTCAAGTTTCTGTTAATAAGAAAAAGGAGTAGTCCAATCAACATTATTTATGTTTTACAGATTGGAATATTCCGGGCACGAGTAGCCAGCCAACAGTGGCTTCTCCTCCACCACCGTGTCCACCAGATGAAACCCCTGCTCTTCCATCAACTGAGGCTCGTTCTCCATCTCCTCAAGAAGAAGAGACGTGGAAACCACCACCACAAAAAAAGGCAAAAAAGGATTTAGGATTAGGAAAAATGTTTTTAGAAGCGGATAGAAAGGCAAGGGAGTATGCTAGAGAGCGTGATAGGGCCTATGAAGAATTAGAGAAAGAGCGGTTGCGGATTAGGAGAGAGGAATTGAGAGTTAGAGAATTAGAGATGCAAGAACGGGTGAGACAGAGAGATGATGAATTGAGATTACAGGCTAAATGGTTGGACTTTATGAGAGAGGCTATGGAAGTTTTTGTAAGGTTTATGGAAAAAAAGTCTTAGGTTAAGATTATTTTTAATTCATATAAATATTCTATTTTTAACTATATTAATAATATTGAGTAAGATACTTGTTCAATTACAGCCTAATAAAAATAACAATTGTAAAAAAAAAAACATTATTAATAAAAAAGTAAAGTTATGTGTGTAACCTATTAATTCTATCTACTAAAATATTCCTTATCGCCCTTCCCCTAATTAAGTCATCTCCTCCATTTTCCTGGAAAAGATGGTCAGAAAAGGCTAAAGGCATGTTTTGGAGTTCTGCTGGTACCGGTTCAGGTACATTAAATTTTAAAGCTAAATTATGCAACACACTGCACGCAGTAATGATTTTTGCACATTTTTCTGGTCCATAGTGGAGTGTGCGATCTTTGCATAAGCAACGCCATCGGTTTTTTAATCGGCCAAAGGTATTTTCAATAACCACCCTCGTCTTTCCATGGACTGCTGTGTATTTGTATGCTGGAGTCCCCTCAGCAGCATCCGGAATTGGTGTCATTAGCCAGGGACGTTGTGGATAGCCGGAATCACCTGTAAATATTCAAAACTTGTCATTTCCAAATTGTTTTTATCAAAGGTAAACTAGCTGACCTAGCGAACTTTGTGACCCTATATTTTTTTACACGATTTTTCAATTGTTTTACTTTGGTAAAAACTGTGTTCTGACTAAAACGAATACAACAAACAAAGAATTATCCAATTTAGTATTAGTTTAGTCGTTTGAAAATTACGCGCCTACATTACATTAGAATTACATTTTTTTTAAATTTATTTATGTAGATTGATGAATTTACTTGATTGTTACTAACCTAATAACCATACACGTTCATTATTTCGATGTAATTCCTGCATGTATTTGTTAGCCAGGCTATTTTCCCATACGAAGGCATCGTGGGTTGCTCCTCCATATTTTGCATTTACATTTAAAATACGGCAGTCGCTATCACATATCTAAAATAAAAATAAAACCATTATTAGGTACACTGGTATACCTTAGTAAAGTGGTAAAATACATAATGCTATTATGTAATTAGTTGTGCACAGTCACATACCTAGATACAAAAAATAAATGCTTACCATTTGTACATTTAGTGAATGAAAATGTTTTCTACAATAAAATAAATGTTCAATTTCTTTATTAGGTGTAAAAATATGGAAATGGCATCCATCAATGCATCCTATAACTCCAGGGAAACCGTACTTCGCAAAAAAGCTGTAAGACAAAAATAAATAAAAAATAAAATAATAATATTGAGATACAGGATTTTTTTTTACAAAAAAATACTTGCATACTTTTTCCCTAATAGATATTGCAGTGTTCATACTTACTTGCTTTTTATTAGGTCTCTATCAGCTCGAGTACTTGGGAATCTTATGAAGGTGTTAAGGATTGCTGGAGTTACAAGAGCATCAGTGACTTCCTTCACGCATTTGCTCACTGTTGTTTGGCCCAAATATTTAGCCATTCCCACAATTCGCTGATATGACCCAGTGGCATAAAAAGATAATGCACAAAGAACCTGTAGCATAAAATATTTATTTGATTTTTAGGATGTAACAATTAACTATTAACTTTTTAGATATTTTGTTTTATTAAATACTAAATAGGTAAGCTGTTGTAGTTAGGTATCCACTTCCATTTCAATAAGAAATACAAGTAGAAGATATTGAATAGGTATAATTAAGTAACATCTAAGTGGGTACCTACCTTAAGTTCTAGGCTGATTCGAGAACTCGATGTTAATGATGTTTTTTGTTGAAGTTGCTCACAGAGGAATGTAAAAGCTTCTTTATTTAGGCGATATCTATTTTTAAATTCGGTTTCGTTTATGTCTAGTGGGTTAATTCTATTCCTAAGTTTTGCTCTGCGCGTAATTTCTCTATATTGATAAAAAAAAACATATCGTTAAGTAACTCAAATCTTTTTCAAACACATTAATTCTATAGGTACGCAAATAAATAAAATATGAATTATGTATCTACCTTGTTTCTCTTGATTGATATCCATCATTTTCTAGTAATTTTGCCGCCAGAAAATAATATATGGTACTATGTTCATACAGTGGCGGTCTTTGCATTTTAAATTATTTTGGAGCTATTAATAATTGTTCCAATAACTAAACAATAATTTTAAAACTTTAATTCACTAAACTAACTCTAAACAAAACATAAACACGGTTAAAACTTTATTTTTACACTTTTCGAAACCTTTCTCACCGACTATTTTCAAGTGAATAATGTTTCGAGTATACTCGATAGCCAGCCTTCGAGAGTTTACATTACCGTACGTCAAAATAATGTCCGTGCTATCAAAAATCTCACAATTGTTTATAAGTTTCGAGTTTCGTTTACCATGTCGATACGATTTCGATTCGAAAGCGCGCTAAAATCATTCCTGCTGCCATGTTTTGATTCCTTTTACGCCCGATAGGGGCGCTGTACAATTCTCATACAAATGTTACTCGATTTCGATACGAATAACTTTTCGCAAATATTCGTGCTTGGGCTACAGTTCTGTTTATAATTTGACCTATGTGATGTTAGTTCTAGTTTACTATTTATTTTTTACGATTTCTACAGACTACACTCTGTCACATAAATAACTTTCTATTCATTAAAGTGCTAGGCCCTGTATCTCTGCGGGTTGTTCGTAAGAGATACCGCGCCCCCGGAACACAAAGGGCACATGAAGGAACATAGACGGGTTTTAGTCAGTAAAAGTCTGACACTGCCTCCCGCCCCGCCCAGGGCGGGGGAAGTTATTTGATGATTTCCCGTCTATAAAAAAAGGCCCTGTATCTACTTTTCCATTTTTTCAATTAACAATTTATGTGAAACGTAGTCAAAGGCCTTCGACATGTCAAAAAAACGAGTTAAGGAAAATATAAGAATATCTAAAGAGGAAATTCTCGTTTTTTCTAGTCTTAGTTTCAATCTGTCAAATTCGTCTCTAATTAACCTACATTTTTGATACACTGATAGTCGTTAAAACGAGAATGTGACGAGATATTGACTTTTAAATCACAGGAATTGACCAGCTGTCCACTTACCACATATCATTAAACTCCTTAGCCTCCTTGAAGCCATGGTCCAGCGCCCTGGTCCTCTCAGCAGCCTTGGAGACCACTCTCTCCCAGCGATGCTGTACGGACACCAGCAGGTTCTTGATGAGGATCACGTCCTGCTTCTGGCTGAAGTACTTGAGGTGGGTTCCCTTCTTGTCCAGGTGTAGCATCGTCTCCCGGTGGGTCGCTACTTCTTTTTGGAAGGACTTGTGTTCTTCAATTTGGGCTGTGGGGAGAAGATTGGTTGGTTAAGTGCTTGGAGTAAACGTGATGGAATCTCGATTGATTTTGAAATTGGAACTTGTGCGTGACATAAATTCGATCGATTTTGCAATTGGAAATACCAGTTTAGACGTTATATTTCGAAGTCTTTAAATCATTTATTTCAATTAGTCCATGAAAGGGCCAGATCTTAGAGTTTTTTTTTTTTATATTGGTAAAGGCTGAATCGTAACAACAGGAAAATATATTTTGATACCAATCAAGTTTGCAAAGACCTAAATGACCTTTGGTTGACTGGTAGAGAATGCCTAAGGCATTAAGTCTGCCTTTCTACTTCTTGTTGCATAAAGTTTAAATAAATAAATAAACTATGGAAAACATTTATAAGTATGTTTTTCACAATAGGTTCAAAGGTAATTCAAGTTTCTTTGAATGAATGAATGAATGATACTTTTATTTGCTAGAATATAAGCTGGACATTAGGTGTCAACCTTTTGGTCGTGCAAATAAGTTACAAAAAAAATATCTTTCTTATTCTACTAGAGGTACTTACTAAGCAGTGTCTCCATGACCCTGGACACTGGTTTGGCGGAAGTGAGCGTCTTCTCAGCGCTGGTCAACCAGTCCACGAACGCTTGGAGAGCGTCGTGGAACTCTGTGGCTTCCTTCAGAGCTATCTCTAGCTTGATCTTCTTGTCTGACGCCCTGTTTTAGAGAAAGAAAGAATTAGCAATTTCCCCTAAACGGCTGGTCTAATTTTAATGATTTTTTGTGTGTATTTGAGTAGCTCCCTGAATGATTTAGATTCATAGGTACGTAGTTTGTGTGCATATATTATTCTAAGCGGCTATTAAACTTTACACGTAATTACGCAATTTTCGACTCATTTTTTTTTGCAGTTAAGTGCATTATCGATTAATCAAGGCCGCTTCAGCGCATAGTCCTGCTCCGTTTTTTGATGACTTTAAATTATTCTTAACGGCTTTTACAGGTTGCACGTAATTCCGCAATTTTCGATGCTATCTCCATTGCATTAAAGTTCATTATCGATTAATCATTGAAAACCTTTTCAGCGCATACTCATGCTACGTCTCCAATGATCAGCAATAGCTCAGCATAAAATAGTTTTTAGTCCTTACCTAGCAGTGACATTATCCCATCTGGACTTCAAGTTCTTAAGGTTATGATGCAGCTGTGACGTGGGGTTGGGGCGGTCCTGCTTCTTGAGGTACTCCTGACCTTGCTGCAGAACAGCTTCTACCTTCGGCCGGTTCGCTTCTATCTCGTTGTATACCTCCTGCGAAGAAAAATAGGATTAGTGTGGTCAAAGGTAAAAAATAATAATTGTCTTTACATATGTCTGTTTGTTTTGGCTAATCTCCGAAACGGCTGGACCAATTTAGACGGGTTTTTACTGGAAAATAGCTGATGTTATAAGGAGTAACTGAGGTTTACTTTTATATTAGAAAAATAATTAGGCTTTTACCGGGAGGGCTGGTTAGAGATGGCGCAAGAAAAGAATATTTGGAAGGACATGGGGGTTTTTGCCCAGCAAAGGGACATTATAGGCTAGAAAAAAAATAGGGTTCTGTGCAAAAAAAGCCTGTGCCTGTTGATATAAATGTCATGAAATAAATAAATAAGAGTAAAATAAAATATCAGTGAAGTCTTACCATGAATCTCTCGAGTTGTTCCGAGGCGGTCTCGGGCAGGCCTCCGACGGGCTTAGAGGCGGCGATCACGCTGTCTACCTCAGATAACCAGCTTAGCAGGTCTCCGATCTCAGCGTTGAAGCTGGTGGGAAAGATGTGATGTTAGATAAACAGGAAAGACTAAAATTGTTGAGCAGTTTGTATGATAGCTTACCTATACAAAATATTCTAAGAAAGTATGGAGTTTGTTTTGTAGAGTAAACTCTTTTTTTCTCTTAAATTTAGACGTTCAAAAGCGTCTTCTAATTGAAAATAAGTGATATTCAGAGTTTGACTTCGACATTAAGAAAACCAAAATTGTCTTTTGAAAACCGACTTCAAAAAATATTCGTAAGTTCTTCTGCCTTCACACCATCGTACAGAAATAAGAGACTGCTTATTATTTACGTATTTTTAACCAACTTCATTTATGATTTAATTTTACTATATTTTATCGAAGTTAAAAAATAAATTTAGCTCATTAAAAATCTTATTAATAAGTTAAATCATTTAGTTTACAAAAGTTCAACCTACCGCTAGTTAAAAGTTAGGACTAATTTGAATTTATTATAGCTTATTCTATGTATTGTGCAAGACTGTAATGTTACAGCTTTGTAGCAGTTTTACAACAGTTAAGTTTTCCAGTACTATTGTACTGGAAAACAACTGTTGTTTATTTTTAAATTTTGAGTTACTCTCATACTAAAACTATGTAGTTTAGCTTTTCACTTTCTTCACCTTTTTTCATTTCACACAAATCCAACACATTCTATTTTCAAAAAAGAAATCTTACCTCTGCGCCTCTCTAAGCGCGTCTTCAAGCTCTGTCTGCCTGTCCCTCGCCTTCTGTTGCAGTTCGCGCCACTTCCTGTTCAGTGTTGCCAACTTCTCGGCAGTCTCACCGGCCTCGTCGGTACCTATAGTTTATGGTATTAAGGAGGTTAGATCATGCTGTCTATGTTCAGGAGATCCACCATCATCTCTTGTAACAATATTTTTTTTAATATTACTTTGTCTTGTGCAATGTTGGATTTCCAACGCTTGGCTCACAGCAGAGAGTTGAAAATCTAACAACTAAAATTACAAAGTAATATTAAAATGGTACTGTTTTTAAGAGATGGTGGTAGGCCCCCAGGTCTTGGAGGGGTAAAACTATCTGGTCTATTCTGTAAAAATCTTCCTCGGTGTAATGAAGTTGAAGTAAGCTGTCATCCCATATGATTATGGTATTATTATAATCTTGATTTTCATTTGCACATCCGTAAGGATGAATATTGTGTAACCAATCAAATTGTATAACATCCTACATTCTTGCAATTCTTACAAATAAAGTTATCATTCATTCATAGGAATTGACAACTCACTTCAAACTTATTTCACATATACTCACCGAGGTAGATGTTCATAGAATTATACTGGTGCCGATTCCCTTGTTCACAAACTAAACTAAAATTAGAGAATTGACATCTCTTACTAACATACAGCGAAAGAAAAGGACGGTAATACCTTAGAACTAAGTTAGAGATGTCAAATTAGTTTTGCCTTGAACTTTTCCGTGTTTTTAATCGACGCGTTCTGACATGCCAACTATAATTGTATAGAGGTTTTAGATCAACTAAAACTGACAAGTCTAATTCACGTCCGTCCCTTTCTTGTTTGATTGGAAAGAAAAAGATAGAAATAGTCTAAATTAAATTTAGCTTGTGCATAACAGAATCGATGACATTTTTTAAATCAATTTGATTTTAGACTCTGGACTTATTTTAGAGCTAAGTTGGCCATTGTTGTTGAATATTTATTGTAGGAAATAAACTGCTTTTACCAAATAAAAAAAACAAAGGATATTTAACGACAAATTAGAAATAGAACCTATTTTATATGATAATAGAATCATGCGTCTTAACATGGTGCATTTAAAGTTTAAAATTATGTGTAGGGACTCAAATAGGTACTTTATTTTTCGTGCAAACGATAGGTTGGAATATTAATTCTAGTATTAATTATTAACACATATATAACGATCACAAACATTTAAAGCTGAAAGCATTAGTGCTTTTTGCACACGGTAGGTTTTATATTAGATATGAAATGTATGTAGTATGTATTAGAAATTAGAACGAGTACATAATTAGTTGTAGGAGATTGTTTTAAAGTTATCTTAAGTATTTTCTATCCATTAAACAATTTTTTTTCAGGTTATTTATAGATGCGATTAAGAATTGCAAATCTGTTATTTGATACCTAAAAGTACTAAGTATTTAATTGTTATTTCAATCAATGCAATCATTAATGATTTGTAAATCAAGTACGTCTCTAAATATCTTGTAACTGACTGATTAAATTAAACCTAATATAATCAAAGTATTTGTAACTTGATAAAATTAAACCTAAGATATTCAAAATATTGTAACATGGGGCTCCTTTTGATAGCATACACAATGTGGGACATGCAGGCTTAGACGATAGTCAGGATACAAACAATTTTGATACTTGAAGATTTTGTTTTCCTTGATAAAACCGTGGAAGGGGACATCGTGATGTTATCCTTTACCAAGGATTTAGACCCTTCAATGATTTATCGGCGGATATAAAAAAATAATTGATGCTGTTCCACACAAAAGTGCAACACTAGCACGGTCAAAATATATGAAACAGTTTTTTTTTCGTATAACCACCAAAAAATTCCTACGCGGGTCTACTATCATGACCTCAATCCATGACAAAACATTGTGTCACAATGTTCCATCAACCAAGTATCAAGAAATTTGCCACAAAAATAATGTAACTGTAATTCTGTAAACTTTCACTGTCACTATGTAAACAGTCCAGTTTAACATTTACATCCTGACCACGTCAATGAACGTCACGGGGTTGAGTAAAGCGTAAGCGCGTGCACATACCCGTACCCTGCTGCACGATCTGCGCGCCGGCGTCGTTGAGCGTGTCCACGCTCGCCTGGTGCGCGGCGATGTCGTTGACCAAGACCTTCAGCTTGGCTAGCTCGACCTCCAGGATTTGGGGGTCACCGGCGACCTGTGGGGAGGGAATGATTAGTATGACACGATTAGGGAATCAGTCTTTACTCTCAAGAGTTATTGTATTGCCAAGTAACTGGGTTGTGGAGATCAGATAGACAGTCGGTCCATGTTAAACACTGATATTCTGCTGCATCCGGTTAGACTGGGACCCCAAAATAGTTGGGAAAAGACTAAGCAGATGATGATCATACGATTCGGATTCGGTCTTCAACTCGAAACTCGAATCTGTTCGAGTTTCAACAATAAAAAACAACTTACAATAAAAAATACCAGCCCAATATTGTATTGCAAGGCAAAGGCCTTGCACGACCATTGATTACCACACTTGCTGAAGGCGGATTGACAATTTCAGACTTATATAAATTAAAAGTCCAGGTTTTCTCATGATGTTTTCCTTCACCGGTCTCGATTATGTCCAAGATAAACTTAGAAAGTACATATGGCTTGAAAAGACTACCCGATAGCCTTTACTGGGTCATCACGTCACAACAAAAATTAAATCAGAAAATCAACCACTTACCGGTCTCAAAGTATCCAAAGTCTCAGTAGTATTCTGTATCCAGGTCAAGAGCTCCTGTAAGGCATGCTGCAGCTGTCCAAGCCTCAATAGAGCCCTCTCCAGCTGCTGCTGCCTCTCAACCATGCCTCTAAGGAGGGCCGACCAGCGAGAGTTGACCTCTGTTAGAGGTGCTTTGATCGCAGCCGCTTGTTCCGACGATGTTCGCTCTGTGAGCTCTTGGGCTTGCCTGTAGGTGAGTGTGGATGTTAGATGGATGTATGTTGGATGGATGGATCAATGATGGCTTTATTTTGAAAAGGGCTGGGTATGTATGCAATGGTCTTTGCTTATTAAAATACAAAAATACCAAAAAAAATGTGCTATTCCATACATTTTGACGATTTATGTGAAAACCAATGTATGGAACAATATAAATGTATTTTTATAAAAGGCATAATTTGGGTATAATAAAGCCACCATTGATTCACTCTATTCGCATAACAGTACATATTGCAAACGAGACAGAGACAGACATATAAAAATGTGTTAGTGACAGAAAGAGACAGAACAGAACACACGCTAGAAACAGTTTGAAGGACAAGAAAGAAGTAGATAAAGATGTTTGTCCTTGAAATGGAACATTGAAAAAAATAAGCCAAGTCTATAATGTTCAGCTGAACAAACTATTAGGTATACGGGCAAAAATATTCATTTAACTACTAATAATATTTCCAGCAGTGATTTACGATTTTAAATTTATCTTTGTTTGTATCAATATTTTGTTTTTTACTATCGAATAACTTGTGGATTATTTGAAGTCTACTTAAAACAATGATTTAGTGTAGTTGTAGGTATGACCTCATTACCATAAATAAATAAATGATAAAACAGTAAGCAAACTCTCATATTTAAAGAACAAAAGAGCAATTTATTTTTTGATGTAGACTTGGCTTCATTCAAAACATTTTGAAAATTATGTATTCGAATTTACAATTCCTTTTTCATAAATTCGAATATACACACATTCAAGGCTTTTTTATGAGCTTTTGAACCTTAACATAAATATAGAAAATAGTAGACACACACAACAAACAAGAAACTAAAATTACTACGATGCAAGACAAGAACAGAAGCACACACAAGATTAAGTGTTATTCCTTGCCTCATAAGACTCCTTTTTCAATGTCGGGTCAATCCGGGGAACGCATAGAAAAATACATGATTAGTATGTGGAAATATACGCCGGGGTAATAGTGTTGTAGGGTAAAAGTAAGAAGGGTAAACTGTATGTGTTTCTCTAGGGTAAAAGTAAGGTTACAATTTTTGAGTTGATTTTGAATTAAGAAAGGTGGATTTAGGAGGTGTAATAAAATCTGTGCTGTTTTTTTCGAAGCTATATTGAAACTAGTCAAGTCTATTTAACTTTTAATGTTGTAAATGAAACTTTTATAAAGGTGATTTTCATTAAAAAATGTATACCTAGTCTTATATCTGGGGTATAAAATCAAAGACTGGGTTGTATTTGTATGAAAAAAAAAATGATTTGGTGAAATTCACTCTTAATGACACGAAAAATAAATATCACAAAATGTCAAGTAAGCTGTGATTGGTTGACTGAATTATCCACGACCAATCACAGAAGCTTATTGATTTGACATCAATATTTCGTTCGAGTAACCGTAAGTACTCAATCTAATTAATTTAAGTGGAACGGAATAAAGCAAAAAAACAAAAAATCTAAAGTAGCTAGATAAAAAAATGGAGGATTAGGAACCATCACCAAATTAAATATTAATAAAAGGAAATAAAATTCACAAAAAGAAAATAAAAACGTATTTCGATCTGCCTTAAGTCCTAATGATGTCTACTGGATGTTTGAAGCGAGTTTTTCTTATCAAACCCTTTGTAGTCTATTTTTAATTGTTGTACAAAAAAGGTAGATATTTTTCAACATATATTTTACTTCCCAAAATCATGCAAATCTAAAATAACCCACATACCAATATCTGACCCACAATTCAAACTCAAAAGTAATTTGTCATCCCATGTTTACCAAATAGAAATATCTATAGTAACGGTTTTAAAATATGTCAAAATGTACAGTAGTAAAAGGTATAGGTGTAAAACAGTACAGGTATCAAAGGATACAGAAAGAACACTTGTGCAAGGATACAGGTGACAAAAGATCATCATCTGCCTAGCCTTTTCCCAACTATGTTGGGGTCGGCTTCCAGTCGAACCGGATGCAGCTGAATATCAGTATTTTACATGGAGCGACTGCCTATCAGACCTCCACAACCCAGTAATGGGTAATACGATACTCTTGGTAAGACTGGTTGTCAGACTTTCTGGCTTCTGACTAACAGTAACGACTGTCAAAGATCTACAAATGACAGCCGGGGCCAACGGCTTTACGTGCTTTCCGAGGCACGGAGGAAACTCGCTATAGTAAATGGTCACCCATCCACAGACCAACCTCGGCAAGCGTGGCTTAACCCGGAAGATCGGTCTATGCGGCTGTAATTATTGACAAGGTGAAAAAAGATACAGGTGTCAAAGGATACTGTAGTAAAAAGGTCAGGTGCAAAAGGCACATGTGGCCATAGGTACAGCTGTTACTAAACCGGTGTAAGGGGTATAGGTGTAAGGGGTACAGGTGTAAAAGTTACATGTGGCCATAGGTACAGCTGTTAATAAACCGGTGTAAGGGGTATAGGTGTAAGGGGTACAGGTGTAAAAGGTACAAGTGTCAAAGGTAGAATTGCCAAAGGACACCGGTGTAAAAAAGGACATGTGTCCAAGGTATAGGTGTAAAACACTACATGTGTCAAAGGTTACAGGCGTCAAAGGATATGGTGTACAAAAGAGGTAAGTACAGGTGTTTTATACCGTTTGTAAGGATTGGTAACTGCTCCGTTGGTCTCGTGGTCGCAAGTGCGACTGCTGTGCAAGGGGTCCCGGGTTCGATTCCCGGGTCGAGCAAAAAGCGTTATTGGGTTTTTCTATGAAATTCTCAGTAGCGGCTCGGAGTTTGGATTTGTGCCCGGTTAATGGCAATAGGCTCGCCCCCTATTACATGGGACCTAAATATACCGGCGAACTGTGGGTGTACATTGGTACACCTCTGCCTAACCCTTCGGGGAATACAGGCGTGATGTAAGGATTGGTGATTTGCTAAGGTAAATGCGTGAATAAGTACAGGTATAAAAAGGTACAGGTGTCAAAAACCCAGGTATGCACGTACCTATTAAGCGCTTCAACTTTAACCATGTGTGGGTCCACTTCTTGTTTGAAGGACGCCAGTTGTGCGATCTGTCGCTTGACGGCATCGATGTCGGACCCTAATGGACCCATGCGGGAGAACTTGTCTTCGGCTGAGTCCAGGAACTCTTGGAGGTTCTGTAGGGAATAGCGTGATGATTAATATAGAAGAATAAGAGTGAAATATTAGTCTGTGTATGGAGAAATTGTAATGTCATCTGTTGAATAACTAGGATCACGTATATTCTTGGTCTTTTGTTACAGCTCCGCTCTCGTGAGTAATACCGTTATGTTATATAGCCTACGTTACTGCGTAATAATTAAGCTATCTATTAGTGAAAAAATGCCAAAAATCGGTCTAGCAGTTTCGGAGCTTATTCGCTATAAACAAACAAACAAAAATTTTCTCTTTATGTATTTAGTGTAGATAAGATAAATGTTCGTAATTTTCCCTCACCTGTAAAGTGTCATGGAACTCCATAGCCTTCTCCATGGCATCAATGAGGTTCTCTTCCCTCCTGGCGTAGAGCGCGGTGATGTTGTCCCAGGCGGAGTCCAGGTCCTCCATGTGCTTCTTGACCTCCGGCTTGTCCGGCTCTCCGCAGAGGGACATGAGGGTAGAGCCGGTCTTGCGGACTTTCTCCACCTGGGGGTATAAATGGTATTAAAATTATAGTAACATTTTTGGAGAAGGGACCTGTGGGGTTATTTATTTGAATAGTTTAAAGTTTTTGTATTTTAAAAAAGTTGAGAAAATATATATGCTTTTTTTATTCTAGGGACTCGTAAAGTTATCTTTTAGCTCATCATACCATCACGCCATTATTCCCCGAAGGGTTAGGTAGAGGTGTATCAATGTAGGTACACCCACAGTTCACCGGTATGTTTTTAGGCCCCGTGTAATAGGGAGCGAGCCTATTGCCATTAACCAGGCACAAATCCAAACTCTGAGAATTTCATAGAAAAACCTAATAACACTTTTTGCTCGACCCCGGAATCGAAACCCAGACCTCTAGAGTAGCAGTCGGGCTTAGGCTTACTTTCAGAGTAGGTCTCTTAGTAAATATTGACAAGTTTTATAAGTACCACACTCCCGTAAATTCCCCCCCTTTCCTTAAGTCCTGTAGTGTATAAAAGTAGAGAAAAAGCCCGTACCTCAGGCTTAGTATGGTCGATCTCGTGTCGTATCTCCTGCAGCGCGACCTGCTGCGCCTGTATGGCGCGCGGCTGTGCGGCGGGCGGCGCCTGCGCGCTCAGCGTGTCGGCCAGCTCCGACAGCTGCGACATCACCGCGTTCAGCTGCGACCAGAACTTGCGGGCCACCTCCAGCGTCGCGTCCAGGGAGTTGCCGCGTTCTGACGACGATTTTTGCACGTCGGCCCATAGTCTGTGGGGAAGGAGATTGATTAGTTTTATCAAAAGAATCATTATCCTGATTGTGATCTGTTTGCCGATGAATGGAGAGAGATAATGCGAGTGTATCTGAAGTTTGGCGAGAGAAAGTATGAGAGAATATCCACTGTTATTTATTAAGTGTGTAGTAGATTTTATAATAATATTAGCACGGGGTCTCAACGGGAACGAATTATAATTAGTCTTGAAAAAAAATCATAGATGGCAGTATAGGTTACTCTAACAAAATTTACAACCACTAAATTGCGTTAAACGGCAGATTTTGGCTGAAGTATGATTAGTAAATATTAAAACTTCATTGCTCAAGGCTGATTTATCTATTTACATTAATAAATCACGTAATTTCGGCAAAAAAAAAAAACTGAAAATTTTAACTTCCATTCGAACGTGATTCGAACCCATAGAATGATAAAGTCGTTAGATGCAGCTATCTGTTACCCATTTAGTTTAGAGCTATTTGCAATAGATGGCGTTTTACTCAATTTTTACAATAAGCGTAAGGGTATAGCAACTATTGTTATTAATTTACGTTTAGTTACTTCATTTATGTTTACTTATTTAATTTTTTTATAAACATATTACTTACAACTCAGATCAAAGAAATAGGCAGATTGAACTTGCGCGAACAACAAAGTGAAGCTAGTTTTTATTAATGTGTGCGCGGCTGATAAGTGGCGCCGTGTACGGACACGTGCATCTGTGTGCGTTTACGGTTGCCAGATAATTATTGAGAAATACTCCCATATTTTTGTTCAGTTAAATTGTTCTCAAATATTGTAATGTAATGTAATGTAACGTTACAGATACGAATTTGAACATTACAAATAATATCCTTGGGGTCGAGTTAATAATATCGAAAGTCATTACATTAACAACATTGCTGTATCGACAACGTTCCATCGACGAGTTAATGAATCGACAGTAGGTACCCAAAATCAATGGTACGCTACATCTACAGTACTTACTCCAAATCGATTGCACGGTGTCGATCACAGATATATAACAAAGAAGGAGTTGTGAAATGATCGTTGAAAATGTATAAAAACCTATGTCTCCGCTTTTGCCCTTCCAACTCGTCACTACTACACATGCAGCAATAAGTTACGCAGTCGCGCACACACTCGCAATCTTAAATCAGGACGTACTACACAATCAATTATAAACCTTATGTGCCCAAACACAACGTGTATTTACCATTCACCGTACGACTTACTCACACAGAGATTTCTTTGTACTGTGGCAAAAGACACCTATTTTACATGTACGCTAGTGATTGACAAAAACGAAAAGTTGTCGATTCTTTCAATGTATTATTGAACTATAATATTTTTGAGGCCCTGAAAATAAAATAATTAAAAAATATATACATTATCAATATTTAAAACTGTAAATAATACGTAAGAAAATGAATAAATGAAAATGAAAAGTTAATCAACTTACTTTACGGTCGTTGGTTACGCGGTTACGACTACGATCGATGTAAAATACTAAAAATGTATGTACGATGTAAATAAAAACATTATTTCACATCGGTCTTCCAACAGAGTTAAAACGGTTGAGAAATTGAAGCATAAACTATAATTCTGTTATCGACCTTATCGATAATCTACGTTAGTGGATCTGTACAGGCACGTCACTGACTGGCGGCGAGTTCCTACGGCCGGTACTACGCACAAATAAAATTACGACACTGTCGTTTTATGATTTTTACATTGCTTGTTTAGTTACGTAACTACAAAATTAGGTAGTGGTTAAGGAGCAATGTATTTGTTGCAAAAATAGTACGGTCGCTTTGTCATTTGTGAGCAAAAATAACGTAGTAAAAGTAAGGAATATTTTACGATTTTGTTGTTTTTCGTAATTTTAGAGATAAATATAGTGTAATATTTGTAAGTACTTATATATGGTAAGAGATTCCATGGTTACCCAAGTTTTTTATTTGGCTTCGGTTTTTGCAACAAAACATTCCATAACACGGCATTCTTGAATTTTATGACAACTACGTTTGCGTTCGCTACGAGTTCCGACTGAGGGCCATTATGGCAAGTTGCGAGCGTTTCGCTCAAAACCTCGTGACACGGACACGCCCCCTTGGCACTTCTCCTGTATTTTATATTTCTGTGGTGTCGATACAGGCAGCGTACCTACTATCAATATTATGTAATAATATATCTTATTCCAGCGATTTCACCCTTTCCCACTACAACTCGAAAATTGTCCCACGGGAACGTAAAATCGGAATAAAAACTATCGTAAAAAAAAATCCAGGTTGTAAACTAGTCGTGTACCAAACATCCAAATCCGTTCAGTATTTTTAGCGTGAAAGAGTAAGAAACATCCATCCATTCTCACAAACTTTCGTAGGTATTTATGATAACTGTTAAAGCCGCAAATCGTTGCGCGAATCATATTGTGATTAACATTCAAACTGAAAGTGACCTTCGAATTGTAAAAAACGCGAGAAAAGTTGATAGCTCACTCACACAAATAAAACTGTTGTCCTTGAGCAATGAAGAGAACAGAGAATCTATAGAAAAGCAACGCCCTCTAGAGTATCATTGCCAATTAGTTTCGATTCCACCTATTATTTAGGTTGACTCCTAGATGGCGTTGTAAAACTACTGTTTCTGGCAATTAGTGAGTCGCCGGTACTGCCATCTATTGAGGAAATGGAGAAAAAAATATTGCCAGTCGAATTGCCAGTTTTAGGAAGGTCACATTTCTTTGTATGGGATTGGGTATCTGTATTGTAATCTGTGATATTAGTATTGTGTTTCTAGGTTAATTATTGTGATTGGTTTGTAACCGTTTTAATTAACTATAAATAAATAAATAAATTATCTTCCTGCCCCTAACCCATGTTACTTGTGGTCGGCGCAACACGTTTTCTTCTTCCATGTCGCCCTGTCAATCGTCATACTATCACTGACTCCCTTCTCTTACATATCATTCTTTACCCTATCCACTCATCATAATCAAAAGAATGTTTCCTCAATATTACTCTCTTAACTTCAATGAAGAAAAGGCAATACGCAGGAGTAATGCCTCCTGCGTACTCCCTAGTCTCCATTACGACCTTTCTGAAGAAATTCACCAATAAGATCAGGGTAGGCCATTCTAGAGCGTCCCCTTCCGGCGTAACTAATATAAGGACCCTGTAATATTTCTACTTCTGGGAAACTGGCCTCCTCATAATGAGAGGGAATGGGTTGTATTCGAGGACGAAGGCCCAATGTAAGGACTTACTTGTTAAGTTTCTCCAGCTTATTCCTGATGTCGCGGACAGCAGGGTCGCTCTTGTTGGCCTTGCTGATGACGTCAGAGGCGGCGCGCTGCACCGCGTTGTACGCCTCCTGCCGCTTCTCTAGATCTTCTACTAGAGAGTTGTTCTCGTCGATTTGGTCTCTGTTGGGGTGAATGAGGTGTTAGGTATGTAGTCTTTGATGTAAATATTACGAGTAGCTAACAAGGAATATTAAACGAGATGTTTGTAAAAAAATCCCGACCAATATACGGAGTGGTGGGGATATCGTAACGAAAACTTTTACCATACATTCAGACATCACAGCGTCACATTCGAATTTTCGGCGAATTCTTTATCGAAAAAAAAGTGTCTTCATATATTTTGTCTGTACAGCCGTTGCACTTTTGTGCATAACAGCTGTTTTTTCTACTACCCGACAAAAACAAAATTCGCCTCGAAGGAGGAGGGGGTAGTACTGAGAAATTCCTAATGGAAGAATGCCAATAACACTTCTTCCCCGACCTGGGAATCGAACCCAGGATCGTACGTTCATCAGTCGCGCTTGCGACCACGACACCAACGAAGCAGTTTAAAAGTACAAGTTTTCTTAAATTAAATAAAATACTCACTCAATCTTAGGCGGGTGCGCAGACACCGGCTCAGCGCGATGCAGTTGATCGGCCGCGCCTGATAACGCACGCAGCATGCCTTCTAGCTTGTCGGAGAACTGGGACGACTCTTGTAGAGCCTGCAGAGGGGAAAATAGATGTTATAACTAGGGTAACAAGGTTGATTATTGTGTGTTGCTTTTAAGAGGCAGTTTGTTATGTATTGTTTCTTTGCTAGTGGGTATGTTTTCAATTACGAGATAGGGTAGTTGAAGTGTATCAATTCTCAAATCAAATCCTCTAATTTTTTATTTTGTGACACAAAACACTATATCCATTTCACATAAATACCTGTTAATTAAACTTAGTTCTGCCAAAGCGAACCAACCCACAATCCTTCAGTTATTGAATTTAATCTAATTTAATATGCCAAATAAAAGTTCAATAGAAATCCCAAAGTTATTTTAGAACAGATACATAATAATCAGCACTAAACATCCTAAATTATTACTTCAAAAAACGAGAAAAACTATAACATGAATAAGTTCAATTTGACACAATAAACCTCAACCTAAAACTAAATAAAACCTTTACCTGTTCCAACTCTTGCTGCCTCTGCCGCAACTCGGCCCTCAGAGCGTTGTATCTCTCGCAGTCAGCATCCACGATATCCTGGACCTTGGCAGCATCATCGTCTCCACAGAGCTTGGCCAGTGCCTCACCCGTCTTGACCAACTTGTCCACCAAGGGCTTGTGGCCGCCGATGGATTGTTGCAGCATCTGGTGTTAGGAGACAATGGTTTAGTCTTTAATCTTATTTAAATGCAAGAGTAAGATCGATATTACAATTTAGGTAGGTTTTATTTTAAAAAAAGTCATCATCATCTGCTTAACCTTTTCTTTTTCCCAACTGCGTTGGGATCGGCTTCCAGTCTAACCGCATGCAGCTGAATACCAGTGTTTACATGGAGCGACTGCCTATCTGACCTCCACAACCCAGTAACCGGGCAACACGATACTTCTTGATTAGACTGGTTGTCAGAGTTCTTGGCTTCTGACTATCCGTCACAACTGTCAAAGATCTACGAATGACAGTCGGGACCAACGGCTTTACGTGCTTTCCGAGGCACGGGGGTATCACACCACCAACTTCCAAACTCCGGGCTGCTACTGAGAAATTCCTAATGGAAAAACCCAATACCACTTTTTGCCCGACCTGGGAATCGAACTCGGGACCCCTTGCTCAGCATTCGCTCTGTGCGACAAAGAGACCAACGGGGCAGTTATTTAAAAAAAGTGTGGGCACAAAAATGACTTTTTCAGAACCTTTAAAATGTTTGATTGTATTTTATAAGACACACTGTTATGGAAATACATTTATTATTAAAAAAGTTAGAAAATCCTCATTAAATAATACAAAAGAAAATTGCAACTCTAAACATATAACTTTTTATAACATGCAGCAAGTGCTTACACACCTACATTTTTTTAATGTTTGTTGTGAAAAATTCTTTTTCGAATTTGGCAAAAGTATAGGTCAGATAGACAGTGGTACTTACTTCATTCTTGTCTTGCTGCTGTACAATCTGCTCTGGTCTGAGAGCGGGCATCGCCAACATCTGGATCTGTTTCTCCATGTCGTCCAGCCAAGATGATAAACTGGAGACAAAGGATATAGTAAGTTTTTTTTACACTTTACTCTATGAAAGATGGCTATTTATTTACGTATATATCATCCATAAAGACCAAATATGGATTGGAACCATAAACATTCCAGACCTTATGTTCCATATTTAAAACAATAATTTAAAAAAAAAACAGACTTCTATTGTAACATTTTTATACAGAGAAAAGCATTGATCACCACACTTGCTCAAGGCGGATTGATGATTCCAGACTAACATTAATTGGGTAGATGACACCATTAAATAATAATTCCAAAAACAACTTCACCAAAAAAAGCAGTTTAATTTAGCCCCGAAAACACGATGAATTTTTAAATAACTATAAAATTCGATTTTTATTTGCTTTTAAATCAATAAATAGTTAGTGAATTGAGATGTCAAAAAGTGACGTCATATTTGAGTATTGTCATACAAAATCTATGGGGGAATTGCGTTTTGACAGCTCATAAAAAGTACGTCAATTGATTAGTGGTGTCATCTACCCAATTATAAGCGTCTCCCCACACGACCAAGAATCGGCCCGATTCTCGGTCGTTTCTTCTCGCCGACGAAGAAATCTGTCATAAACCGGCCCGAAAGTCGGGTCGATTATCGGTCGTTATGGCAGAGAGCAGTCTGGGTTTCCCGACAATGTCTTTCAGGGGGAAAGCCTTTGCAAAAGGTTTAAAAATTAATGCACGATGTAAAAAATAGCTCTTATGTTGCGACCATAAGGACCAAATTATTGTTATCCTAAACTCACCCATGATGCGTGTCAGCGAAGTGTTCGGCAAGCGGCAGGGCCTGCTCCAAAGCAGCCAAACGCTCGGCGCTGAGGAGGCCTACTTCCTCCATCATCTCCTTCAGCTCCTCACTGCGGTCGCGGATGACGGCCGTCTCTTCCGAGGACTGGCATTCACGGAGGACCTGGGAAGGTGTATGATGTTTTAGGGACTGTTCCATGATGACTTTTTTGTTGTAGGGTATAGTTTCTACGATACTTTTTGGGTTTAGACCATACATGGGATCTTTCTGGTTACGGAGATATTCTACAATCACAATACTGTAAATATAAGGAGCACCAATAATTTAGCTGTTAGTTAAAAATTTTAAATATTTTGTTTTTATTGTAAACCAATATAGGTACCGAAATTGGATTTTAAGTCAAAATCGAAGTCAAATACAAATTTCAATTATTGTAAAAAAAAAAATTAAAAAAGAGTATGTAGTGAGTTCCTTTCTAAACCTTTTTTTTTCGAAAGTCATTCACAAGAAAAAAGAATTGAATTCTTTTTTCTTGTGAATGATGTTCTAAAGTGCCCAATTCAATTAGCCCATTAGTATGAGCTAATTGAAATAAATAACGTGACTGACTTTGAAGAAGTTTACACATAAGTGTAACCAATTTGAAGTTCTGACTTCTCAATAATAAATATAAGTACAGACAACCATCTCTATTACGAGAAGCAGAGATGAGAGATGTCTCTACTCTATAGATGATCTCTAACCACTTATTGACATTGTTATATTTTGACAACATTGCTTTTTTCCCCCATTGCTCCAATGACTTTGTTATTAATTTACCTTTTAATTTCTTTGTTCTTTATTTTATTTTATTGTAATGTTAATTAATGCTCTATCACTTATTCATATATTTTGTGCAGCTTGTTTTTATTTTTATTTGTTAAGATTTAACATTCACATACAATATAAAATGTTTTTTGAATAAATGAACTGAACTGAACTGCATAAGACATATAATATTACTACTGACCTTCTTAGCCTGGCTGAGCAGGTCCCTGACGCGCACGCGCTGGGCGGCCACGTCGTCGCTGAGCGGGCGCTGCTCCTTCAGCTGCGCGCGCACGACGCTCGCCTCGCACGCGGGCGGCTCCGCACTGCGCAGGGCCGAGTCCACGCCGCGCAGCCACTCCAGCACCTCCTCCATGTCGCCCACTACCTCCAGGGAACGCTGGGGGGAGGTAATAGGTGAGGTATTGGTTGAAGATACGTGAAAATTTGTGGAACTTTTCGACACTATATCATGTAGATATAGTGACGAAAAACACATATACCATCATTGTCGCTTGCATTCCTCGAATGGTTAGGCAAAGTTATACCAATGTACACCCACAATTCGCCGGTATATTTAGGTCGAGATAATATGTGACATTTTGGTTGAAAATACTCTACTATTGTGCAGTTAAACCGTAACTGCACATTAGTACACCACTGTCTAAACCTTCAGGGCATACAGTCGTAATGGTATGTGTGTATGTTTTTCGTCACCGTATCATGTAGTAATTCCACAAATTTTCGAGTATATTTAGGTCCCAAATAGGGCGAGCCTAAATGTCATTAACCGAACCGACCCTAACTCGGAACTTCAATGAAAATTCATAGAAAAACCCAATAACACTTTTTGCTCGACCTGGGAATATAACCCAGGACCTCTAGCGTAGCAGTTCTTAGGACCACTATGCTAACGAGGTAGTTTAGTTTTTAGCTAAAATAAAGCAATGAATCCTTACCTTCTTGCTTAACAGCAGTCTCTCTGCCTTCCGCTGTACTTGTTCGGCGATGGTGTCGAACCGACGGTTGTCGCGCGTCACTATGCTCTCGATGTGAGTGGCGCCTTCTCCGGGAGAGATCTGAGGAACAAACCAAATTCGACGTTATATATGTTGACTTAAGGTGCTAAGTCCTGGTTTTACTAAAGTCAGATATCTTTTGTGGGAAATAAATATATTGCGTTTACAGTTGACTTGATCGATTTTTGTTATAAGTAGGGTAGTTTGATTTTCACAAAATGCTTATTTAGATGTGAAAATAGAATAGAGTGTTTGTTCTTCAGAAACATGGTATGTTTGCACATGTAAAGACAAAATATTGCACAGTACAATAGACAAAATCAAATTTCAATTTACATTAGTTTCAATATTTAAATATGTTTACAATTACATATATTATTATATGACACACTTCTTCTTAGCGTACCGATTGCAAATAAAAGAATAATAAATAAAATATTTTTTTAATATTTTGTTTGACCCAAAATTCAGCTACATCTACCCCATCCATTGACGCAGTCATTAGGTAGCACATTATAAAAATAAATGACTACATTAGCCGATAAGGACCTATATTACAACCACCCAGATGTTCCCTTAAAACTTTCTTTCCTTTAGAATCCTAGAAGGTTACGCTCCATCAACTATGAAATATGTTTACCTGGCACAATTGCGGTCCAATCTGGTTGAGGTTCTCGAGCACAGGCCTGTACTCGTGCAACTCGGCCTCCAGCCTCAGGATGTCTTCCTCACGAGGCTCCACTGACTGGAGACACGACTCCGCGCCAGCCATCCAGTCGGTCAATCTGTGGGGGAAATTGTATTGTAGATAGGTCTTTTTTGTAGGTATTTTTGTTTTGAACATACTTGTTTAAAATTTAAAATAAAGAAATATAATGAAAAGAGCTTCTTTTTAAAAAGCATAGAAATATTATAACATTATACTGTGACCTCTTTGCAATAATTTAATTTAACATATTAGGCAAAAAAACATGGAATTTGATAATTATAAGGAGAAAACATCGGAAAACAAGGAGGTATAGGCCAGAAGTTTATTAGCTGAATATTATACGTTGACCGTATAATATTCATTGGGCCATCAGCCGTGGGATTGGTTCATCAATAGGCCATAACATACTTCTTCTTAGCGTATTGATGGCAAACATAAATGCTAAATAATAATATTGTTTTAATTTAATTTGTTTGGCCCAGTATTCAGCTATGATGACGCCATCCGCTGACGCAGTCATTAGATCCTCACGTGTCTAGGTGACAGTGCATGCGGCACCAGATAAAAGGTAAGCCATGGTCTGCGGAGAGACGCCGCATGGGCACTATATAACATACTGACCTAGCATGACTATTATACAGCTGCTGCACTAGCGGCAGGGTCTCTGAAGCCACTCGCAGCAGCTCAGCTCCGCGACTGGTGAGGTCGTTGTATCTTCGCTGCAGAGCATCCAGCTTGTCCTTCAGCTGCAGCGCCTCATCTCCTGAGATGTGCTTCATCAGCTCAAGGCCAGATTCCACTGTGCTGTCTACTGCCTCTTGCTTGGAGGCTATCTCTTCGGTTTTTTCCTGTATGAAATAAATATAATAAGCAAATGTTGACCTTATTTCTGGGTATTAAAGTCTTCATCTAAAAGTTGCTAAAATTATTTCATTGTAGTGACGGAAACCATAGCATACACGGTGGAATGTACATGGATGTGTAACCTGATATCAGGGAGTCAGTACATGGTCAGATAGACACTGCGTTAAAAAAAACTTTAAAGTCAGAGTCAAATTATTTATTTCAATTTGGCCAATAAAAGGCACTTTTGAACGTCATATCATATCTTCGATCTCAAACGCCATTTCTTGTTTTTTTACAAGTAAATGAACAGTTTCATACATTACGACTTTTAGTAAGGAATAGAAGCTAATGCTGAGCGACGAAAAATTTCAACGCTAAGGAATTAAGAATCATGTTCTGCATCTATGGTAACAGGCTGTCTGTCGACGTTTTTTCACCGTGTATACTCAAGGTAAGCGCGTAAGCTGTTTAAAGACTAAAACAGCTATTGTTGATGATTAGTAAACTAGTATCCAGAAGAAACATTTAATTTATAATTTCTTTTTAACATTCATATTATTAAAATTTTGGAAAAAAAAAATACACAAAAAACCGCGATTTCAATTCACATAAAACAGAATTTAAAAAAAGGAAAGATTGAATCCTTCTACTCACAGCCAACTCATCCATCTGCCTCAACAGTTTCTCCATATGGACGGGCAGGATCTTCCGCTTGGCGAGGTACTGCTCCATGGCATCCATCCAGGCGGACAGGTCCTGGTAGGTCAGCACCAGGTGCCGCAGACCCTTGCGCGACGCCTCCAGCAAGTCGCCGATGTTCAGGCTGTGGTCTACTAGGGCTTGGTATCTGGAACGTGGAAGTTGGTTAGCGGTGTCATGATGCTGATAAAATTGTGTGGGTTAACGAGGGTAACGGGTTTTTACAGTTATTTTTAGTCGTTGTTTAACTTTAAACTGCAAGTACTGTAGATAAAGATAAAAAAGTTGTTTCTGGTTTCGGGAGATTGAGTCTAATTATTTAATCATTGAGTGGTCTTATTTTTTTTTATCTCGCCTATAATGTCGCAATGTTACCCCATATCCTCTGAAATATTCTTTTTTTGCGCCACCTCGAACCAATCAAAGATACTCTATATGTCACCAACAAAAAAAAAGTTTTAATAACCCCGAAAAAAAAAATGGAACGAATAAAGGTCAGTATGTCTTAGCTATTGATTTTCAACAGATTATTATGGTAATGGGTAATGCTTTAGACCAGGGACATTTTTTTTTTGTTTTTATTTTTTTAGGAGGGCCTCGCGGCACTCACGTTGATAAGCTCTGCTTTAGACTATAAACTATCGTACCTATCCGTAGCAGCTTGCAGCCTATCAGCAAGCGCGCTGGCCTCGTCATCTCCGACCAATCCCATGAGAGTAGACGCCGTTTCAGTCAGCTGTTTGAACGGAGGCTGCTTCGATATGATATCCTCGTGGAGGTTCTGCAAGAGAAGATATAAGTTAGTGACAATATTGATAACGGTATAAAGTTTCGAGAAAAGAAAAATGAGTAGGGTATAATTATGATCTTAACGCAAAAACTGACTTTAGAACCGCTTCTATGATACCAATTTTGTATTAAGAGCTTTACGTAGGTCGGAATAAAGTTCGATATACTATAGCTGGCTTACAGGTCTAAGCTTGGACTAAAGTTATAACCCGTTTTATAATAAGACGGTTTGAGTTTTTGAAAGACATGGTAGGTGAAATATTTGTCGTAGTTTTCATTTATTAATCGATTATGAACCTAAAAGCCCAAAGTACATTACAATTGGAATTGAGAAAAATTCTGTGTAAAACACAATTTTCCGAGACATTTATAATCTTGCACGCAATATCCAATTCAATTGCTATAGAATTTTAATTCAGTATCAACAAACAATCCTAATACGTCACATCAGTTGTCAGAGTGACGTAATTGAAACATTTGACGCAACATTATGTCAGATCCGTACAAATGACAAGTTACTGCTAACCTTTCTGTGTAAATGGCCTTTAATTGACGTCACAACATGTGAACATACCTTATGCTCTCTAATCTTGTGTTGTATCTTCTCCTCATCCGTGGGCACCAGCTGCAAGGACTTCACTCTACGCTCAGTTGTTCCCAGCCATTCGACCAGGGGTTGCAACTCTTCTTGGAATTGTTTTGCAACCTAAATAAAAAAAAAAGATAATATTAGTATTTTTTAATTCATTTGTATTGCTACTATGAAAAAAAAGGACTGTAAAATACTTTTCCAAGAGGGGTTTGGCGTAGGTGTATGGTTCATCAACATATCGATAAGGGTGAGTATATAATAGTATCAAATTAATATCGAATATTTAGCCTACTATTCAAAGTATCAATCCCTCTTCATTTAAAAATCATTCATTTAAATAAAACGTCTTAAATGGTTGTAACTAATGACAACCATTTAAGATGTAGATCATTTTTAAAGCAGTTATATTTATTTATTCAAACTTTATGCACATGTAAAAAAACTTTATGCCTTTGCCATTTTAAACCATAGGGAGATGTAGAAAAAATACTTTATTGGTGCAATATATTACTAAGGAAAACCTTAAGATAATAAACAAATACATTCATAGTTACATACATATTATGTACTAGCTTCTGCCCGCGACTTCGTCCGCGTCACAGTTGATGTGTTATCCTACGGGTACCGTACATTTTCCCGGGATAAAAAGTAGCCTATGTGTTATTCCAGACTATAATCTATCTTTGTGTCAAATTTCATCCAGATCCATTCAGCCGTTTAAGCGTGAAAGAGTAACAAACATCCATACATCCATACTTACAAACTTTCGCCTTTATAATAGTAGTAGGATATAATAAATTATGTAAACAGGTTCTTTTTTTGTTTTTCACTATTTAAAAGTTAAGTTTAAATTATTGGAATTCTTGGATTTTAAATTCTTACCATCATAGCCTGTTCCAGATCCAGCATCCTCTGCTGGGCCCCATTGGTGAGTGCGTCAAACCTCTGCATCAAGCCCTTGAGCTGCTTCTCGATAGCCTTGCGCTCGGCCGGCTCGCAGCCGCCCGCCACCTCGTTACCCATCGCAAACAAAGACGACATCGAGTTCTGACGGTCCATCAGCATTTTCTTGAGGAACTAGATGAGAAAGAACAGAATGTTTCAATGTTAAAATTAGGTATTCACATAATAAGAGGTAAAAAGTACACAGTGCGTTTTTGTTTTGGTCAATAATGACATACAAACAAATACAAAAGACAATTACAACACAACACATTTGACATACAAAAGGCAATTATTTCAATACTAGCTTTTGCATGTGATTTTGTGTGTGTTTCTTTCGCGTGAAATACAATCTTTGTTAACATTGAATTGAAAACGCCAAACCGAATACCCGCCTATGTTCGCAGTCATAATTATTTATGAAATTCAAAGCAACTGCAAAACTAATTTTACAACTGTACATGAATTGGGTTTTCAGGGTTAAAATAAAATGTTTTGTAGAGAATTTGTGTCTTGGCATTATTGAGTAATGGAGTCTTCCACCCAATTAATTGTCTTTTTCGTTACAAAGTAGGCAATTTGCAAGACACTTTTCATACAATATTCCTGAGAGTACAGATCACCACGTTTACTTAGAGCGGATTGACAACTTCAGACTTAATATCAACTTGATATAAAGTCCAAATTTCCTCACGACGATTTCCATCATCTATGTCCTAGGTTTTATAACATACCTTCTGTTCCTGCAACTGCGCCTTCACGACCTTGTAGTCAGCGGAGGGTGGTTTCTGGTTGTTCACCATGTCCTCAGTGTCCGCCAACCACTTCTCGAGGCCGGCGAGGGCTTCCGCGAACTTGCCTGATTGGAGGAGACCGACGTCCAGGCGACGCTCGCGCTCGTTCGTCTGTTGAGGAGGTAGTTTTAATAGGAGCTACGAATATTTTTTATTTATTTATTTATACTTTATGCAACAAAAAGATGCATTTTTATAATGCTTCTGGCATTGTCTACCAGTCAACCAAAGGTGTGAAGAGATAACATGGCAGGTACAAATTATTGTAAAAGAGTAAAAAAAAAAGGTTAGAAATAAAACTTAAAGCAATTATTTCAATTAATTCAAATGTATGCAAATACAAAATAACTCATATACTCATTTAATCAAATAAGGAAAAATTGTGTAGGTGAGGAGTTATAGAAGAATTAAATCAATATAATTGTATGTCTGAAGATGTATTTGATGATCAAATGATATGATAATAATATATTGATAAACAGGAAAAGTTTTTAACCAGTGCGTAATTTTTTTTTGGTAGTTCAGTGTCAGTAATAGAACACATTTCCGTGTTTAGTTAAAAAAAAAAAAAAATATTTCATCCTTATCCGAGTTTGAAATAAGCAAAACATGGACATAATCTATTCGCCATACTATCAATGAAAACTCTTGGCCGCCCCCCGGGCGCATGGCTGGGGTGAGGGGGTGGGGAATGCGCTAGCGCTGAGTGACAATAAAATATGGTTTTTAAGTAAACATGTTTCGTAAGCGATAACTTTTTTTTTGTACTAAGACATATCAAAATTAAATATACGTGTTTAATAAAACGTGCTGAAGTTTATTATGGCAAAATTTACGCACTGGTTATAAATTTTTCCTGTATATGTTAACCCTTTAAGTACGGGCGACGCGCATGTGCGTCAAAAACAACGCATATTTTTGTTGTCAGCACAAAAAGGGTTAATGATATGATGTGATATGATAATTTGAATTGAAAACAATTTCAGACAAAAAAAAACATTTTAGAAAGATGTATGTTAAAATCCGTTATATTTTTTTTTGACTAGTAATATTAAAAACACTCTTAATTTCCCCAAAACAAACTTAAAAACTCACCTTCTCCTTTAGCGCATTCCACTTGTCATTCATCTTCTCCAGATCTTTCTCGAGGACCTGAGTACTGACTCCCTGGAGGGCCGAGCGGACCAGACCCTGACCGATCTTGTTGCAATGAGCCACGTTCTGACCCAGAGGCTCCAGGGTACGACGCTTCAGCTCAGCGAAGTCCTTCTGCTGAGATCTGATCTGTTCCACTTCGGAGGAGACTGGTTTTAAGCTTCGGACTTGTTCGGAGGCCTGGGGGTGAAGTGAGAGAATTGTTTGAGGGTTTTTTTTTTGGTAATTCAGAGGATTTGGTCAATTAAACATAATATGTTATCGCGCGGTTTATTTAACGAATAATATATGTGCAGTTTGGCGGCGTATGAAAGTAGATATCATTGGTTTTTGATGATTTAGTAAACCAATCACAGTAGCTTATGTATTCTTGATAATATGACACATTAATTTTTAGGTCGAAAAATGTATAAGATTTACCAACAGTTTTTTTACGGTTCTGAGATTCTATTGGAAGCCACAACACTTCCGAGAGATCTTTGATTATCTTGTACTTATCACACAAAGCACAAGGTTTAATATCGTATACCAAAAAAAAATTGGGTGACTTGTGACATTTTAAAACTCTTTTGAGTATACATTATACAACTTGCTATACACAACTTTAAGCAGTAAACAATAAAGTCTATGTCCCCTTACCTCAGTGACGTCATCCATGACAGAGTCATACGCCTTGTAGAACGCTTCGAGCTTGCTGAGCGTGTCGTCCAAGTCTTGTTCCTTGGAGCGGGCGCGCTCGTCTAACTTCGCTAGTTGTTTGCGAAGGCCTTCCACCTAGGGAAAAAGGGTTAGATTATAGTATTTTACTCCGTTAAGTTTGACTAGAAACACTATTATTTAAAAAAGGAGTTTGTTTTTGTCATTATTTTTTTTTTTATTGATTTTGTAAAACAAAAGAGGCTCAGTTGCTTTTTTAGTAATTGACATTTGAATGTGTCAATTTGTAATTTCAAGATTTTTAGCCATATAAAATATAGCCTGTATTGTTCCACTGCTCACTCTTCAGCTTGATTCGTACAGAAAAGCACTAGCCCACAAAAATAGAAAATAGATTTGTTTAAATATAAATGATGACCACAAGGAAATTTATTTACTTTTTCAACCATTTCTTTTTGTAAATTTCATGTTTATGATTAAACGTTTTTAGTAAACAGAAAAAAGAATGCGTTGCGAAATATTGTTTGTATAAAATGAGGTCCTATTAATGAACAAGTATGCCTACATAATCTTTTGTCGGAAATCTTAAATACATAAATAAATTAACAAAATATACCTGATCCCTAGTCTTAGCACTATCAACAGTGTATCCACTTTCCACCAGCATCTCAGCGGCCCTCTCAGTAGCTCCGACCAGATCGTCCGCGTTCTCCAACCGCTTGTAGAACCGGCCGATGTCATCGAGCTGCTGTTTCACCGTCTTTATGTCTCGGCCTGGAGGCTTCATGCTGTCCAGCTCTTTCTCCAGGTCAGTTAGATCATGGGATAAGTTCTTTACTTTGTCCTAGAAATAGAAAAAGAGGTTATGAAATTTTTTGGTTATAAAAAATATGTGATGCTTCGTTCTCGCCCCCTGTTACATGGGACCTTATGCCGGCGAACAGCAGGTGTACATTGTTGCACCTCTGCCTAACCCTACGGGGAATACAGGCGTGTTGGTATGCCTCGTTCTCTTATACACTCGCGGGAAAAAAATTAGGACACAAACAAAAAAAAATAGGTCAAAAATAGGTAATGTGATGCCTTATTTTGATGTATACTCAAGGGCAAAAAAAAATGGACACTCGGCAAAGTTCAATAGCAATTCCTCGTTTTATTTTTCATTCGAGATGGGTAAGCTCTTGACTCTAGTCTAGGTCAGAGGTGACAGAGACAAAGTCGACGATGGAGTTAGCTTCCCCAGAAGAAGCCTGTTCACGCTTACTTTTAATTTGGATTCAATATATCAAAAGTATGCGTATAAAGCCACGCATATACGCAACAACTCATTCTAAGCACACTTTAAATAAATCAACCCAATAATCTTTAAACAAAACACTGTTAAACATTGCAGAGTGTCCCAATTTCTTTGCACGTGAGTATATTTACATCTATAACACGACTTATGCTCCGTTTACACGGGCAGCGTGAACAAAGCAGTTGGAAGAATCGCATGGCGAGTCCTGTTTAGTCTTGAACGAACATCCTTGCTTCTCTCAAACACGACTGTAGCACTACTGTGTCGATTTGTTAAGATAACATTAATATAGGATAAAACACTACAGACTGTGTCGCGACTTTCTTCAGATAAAATAGAGGAAAACAAAATAATGTTGCGAAGACGATATCTTGAGACTAATCTTCTATCTACGAGTATGCTTAAATTTAAAAAAGCTGATGATTTTGTTTGTTTGTTTGTTTGGGCGCGCATATCTCGGAAACAGGTCTGATTTGAGTGAATCTTGTTGCATTATTTAGGTTGGTTATCCTTACTAATATTATAAATGCAAAAGTAACTCTGTCTGTCTGTCTCTTCTTCACGCCTAAACCACTGAACCGATTTCAATGAAATTTGGTACAGATATAGTCTGAGACCCGAGGAAGGACATAGGATAGTTTTCATCCCGGAAATCCCCCGGGAACGGGAACTACTAATCCACGCAGACGAAGTCGCGGGCAAAAGCTAGTAGGCTATATAACATCATGCTGCGATACACGAGAGCGGAGCAGTGGTCAAAGATGTAACTTAACGCCGGTGAATTGCGAGTAACCTACAGAAAGTAGGAAACAAAGCCGCTTTTCGTGTCTGCTTTTTTTTTTTTTTTTTTTTTTTTTTTTTTTTTTTTTATTTATTGAAATGTCATTTAAAAACACTCATATTTATTTGATAGAAATCTCACTATTTTAACATTACACCATATCAGTAGATCGGATCCATGCATCGCTGGGGCCGAGCGCTAGTGTTAAGATAATCTCATATTGTGATAAATTATCATATCATATCTTATTCTTATCATTATTTATAGGAAGGATTATAGTAGCATCTTGTAGTGGACCAATAATATGGTTTAAGTAAACATTCTGGTAAATTTAGACGATTTTTGTATTTTGAAACTTATTCTGATGAACGTAAAGTTCTTGAAAGTTGGCCTAGACGTAAAAGTAAAAATTGTTTTGTGGTTAAGTTTGTGTATTGTAAACTTTATAATTATCTGAGATTCTAAGTAAAAAAATAAACTTAAGTCATTCCGTCTTTTATAAACTAAAAGCTCCTGCCCGCGACCTCGTCTGCGTTTTAGTCAAGTTTACTATAAAATATGGCCAATAGCATTCGAAATAATGTAGCTTTTGATTTGTGAAAGATTTTAACAAATGGATCACTACTGTACTCCTCGAGATGACTTCGTACAAACAAACAAACTTTACTTCTTTGTCTTTATTTAAGTTGTCTAATGGGTTTTAATTTTAAGCGCACAACCTATACAACGTGTTACGGAAAGGGTATGTACATATCAAAGGTACAGATTCTTTTGGTGTTAACAAACCACATAGCAACATTTTTTTAATACCTATACTCACAAAATTATAAAGTTAAGCAACATTTAAGCAAAAAACCAAATGTTTCGAATTGGATTCTACACATCATTACACTAAGCCAGCTGATCGGTGTCAATGAACAACACACTACACACTAAGAAACAACTCCGTAAAAGACTTGTTTCTCCTGACAAGTTTGTTTATGGCTTAAATTGCCGAAATTAAAAAAATATTATGCATTTTCAAAGTTATTGCTTTTGAGCTGAAATTTTGTATAGAGACTCAGTACCGGATACACTCTTAACCCCGTTTGTATGGATATACCCTCTCCGTTACACGCTGTATATTTTTTTTATATAAAAGTATATATTTTTTGCAATCTAATAACTTATTTTAAAATGACAAACAGACATGACAATTGAATTTATTTGTTTAAGATTGCATTCTGTAAAAATCGATCTGTGGCTCTGTGAAGAAAAAAAAACTTTATTTATGTATATGTACGAATCAAATTATGTCATAATATAAGGTGCAGCGGGGCAATCTCGACAGCGGGAAACAGCGGGAAATTTCAACTATTCCTACTTCTACATTTTACTAAGATTAGTTGAAATTTCCCGCAGTCGAGATTGCCCCGCTGTACACTTTTTTTTACAAATGTAAAAAAAAACCCTTCAAAGGCGGACTTAATGCCTGCCTACAGCATTTGTGTTACCTGGAAATGCGTCATAGCAGCAGCAGCGCCGGCCATCCTGCCCTTAGCCTCGCCGGCCCTGGCCTCCAGATCGTCCAGCCGCTCAGCGAGCGCGAGCGCCTGCTCGTCGAGCACGCTGCGAGCGCGAGCGGCCGCGTCGCGACCCGCGCACTCTAGCGCGAGGGTCACTATGTCGTCGGCGGCTACGTTTATGCTCTGGTGGGAGATAAGGGGTTTTAAGATATGGTAGTTTTTGAGAATGGGGGATAAGTAAAAGAGTGTGTTTTTGTACTGTAGTAGCTAAGTTAAGCTGTAGTAGCTAAGTGCTTAACTGATTTAGAAGAAAAAATATTTATTAACAAACAGAAAGTTCCTACTTTTATCGTATTGTATTTTTTTAACCATGAAACTGTAGTTGTAATAAAGAATATGTATTTATTTGTTGTAGAACAATTTTACGTTATAGTTTTGTATTCTTGATTCAAAAGAATTACGGCTTCTAAGGTCAATTTACAATCATCAGATAGCTGTTAACAAGGGATTTAATAGTGCGCTTTGATAACTGTTAGAAACCTGTAGTTTTTTAAAAGGACGTTGGCATACACCTACCAACTCATTTGAAAAGTAAAATACACAAAATTATTATAGAATAGTACAGTAGGCGTAATACGCGCTGAGACCAATACCAATTATAGAATACTATAGCATCACCCAATCAAAGATTGCCTCATCTTATATTCAATAAACCACATCCATAAGTCCCCCTTCTCACCTGCAGCGGCGCCCTTAGCGCATGTATCTGGTCGGCGAGCCTGGCCACAGCCTCGGCAGCGTGTGCGGGCGGCGCGGCGAGCGCGTCCTGCAGCCTCTCCTCGCAGCGCTGTAGCGGCGTGTCCACCGCACGCACACGCTCCGCGAACTCGCCTAGCTTACGAGATGTGGTTTCTAGGAACTCTACTTGTTGGAGGACCTCTGTAGAACGGAGGAAATTTTCATGTTATTCATCGAAAATAATAGTGTCAATAGTTTCTGTTACTATGATAGAGCTTATGGCTTTCGGTTCCAGAACGATGTAAAAGTAACCGTGTATATTCGTTGGATTTAAATTATGTTTGGTAACGTAAAACGTAGATATTAGAAAAATATTGTAGACTAAACCAAAACTAGTGAAACATTTTTGTTGAATACTTTTTTTTATTTAGTGAATTTTAAAATAAATTAGAAAATTCTCGAGAGAGAACAAAAACGCTAAATGACAAAAATGTAGCAAACGACTATTTTCGATTACCAACTGTCTAAATAACTAAAAATAAATTCTATTCTATTCTCGAAAACTGGGACTCCTTACAAAAGAAACATTAGCAGACGGCTTTCAAATATTTGATTGAATATATTTTCGCTTACAAATGAGTGTCATACTAGGATTATCAATACCTTTTATTTTTAACCGACTTATCAGTGGTAAATCAGGCTAAAATGCCAGTACATAAAAGTAAATGCCACTATACCGTTGTTAATCCGGTCCCATCGTTCCTTGATGTTATCAAGCAACTTCCTGACCACTTCCTGGTCGATGTCGCACGACGAGATGAACGTCTCGCCTAGAGTCTTGTTGTTTTCGTACTCGCCCGATCTGTGGAAGGGGAAGAAGGTTAGTAGCCGATCCACAAAAATATTTCTTCATGTTTTTTTTTATTGTGGTTGTTATTTAGTATTGTGACGGCCTAGTAAACAAGTACCAATAACACATTTACAATTCATATGTACTTGCTAAATTAATCTTAGACATCACTGACATCGGTAAAAGAAAACATCTCAAGGAAATCAGAGAGGACACCTGGTACCCTTAACCCACCATCTCTTAAAACAGGACCACTATAATATTACTTTGTAATTTCAGTTTTTGGATTTTCAACTCTCGGCGCTGAGGAGACCGTTGAAAATCCAACAGAGCGCAAGGCAAAGTAATATTAAAATAGGTATTCTAGGGTCTGAAATCACCAATCTTACTTGAGCAAGCATAGTGATCAACCCTCGTATCTTCTTAGAGGGAGAGGAGGCCTTTGCCCTTCAATAGAACCAACATAGGCTTGTATTTTGTCAGTGTTTGTACAAAGTTATGGCCAAAAATATATAAGCTTACCTCTTCCAGATATCATTCCTGATCTGCTGCAGCTCCCTCAGCTGCTTCTCGACCTCCTTCTTGGTGAAGGCGGTGGCGGGCAGCTTGGCGAGTCTGTCCTCCAGGTCTGACAGCCACGGCACGAAGGATTCCTGGGCCTTGTGGAATTTGCGACAGTGCTCCTGTGGGACAAAGAGAAATGGACCTTGTTAACATGAAAATAAAGCTTATTGTCCTGCGTGGCTTTAAATTATTTTGGGAACCATGCTTATTGAGAATCGATTAATATGACCCACACAGATTTGTATTAGTCATTCAGAAGGTCTTATGATAATAATAAAAAAAATATGAAATTGGGTCGGGCGTGTCTATTTCGATAGAGACTATGGAAACAACAGTTATTGTATAATGGCTCTCATTCGTAGCTAAGAATTTATTGCTCAAAAATAATCGTATAAATAGATAGTTTTCAAAAATTAAATTAGACTTACCATAGCGGTCTGCAGTCTGGTGTACCTATCGACTGTCTCTCGCTTCAGTTTGTCCCACTGCGTCTGAATCCTGTCGAGGTCTTTGCGCAAGCCTTGGTGCGCTGGCTTCTTCTCCATCTCGCGACCTGGTAGAGAATAAAGCATATTTTCAAATAAATTATTTAACACATATATACCACGCCCGTATTCCCCGAAGGGTTAGGCAGAGGTATGCCAATACACCCACACTTCGCAGGTGGGTGTGATTTTAATTTCTTTTAAGAACAACGGTCATATTCTGACGTGATTATCGTTTTTAAACTGTTGCATGATAGTTATTCGACAGTGCTATTCTGAAAAAATCTATATAGGATGACAGGTCACCTCAAGTTTACTTCACCAATTTTTTTTTACAGAATAAACCAGCTTATTCACAATAGCTCACCTTTGTCCAACAGCATGATAAGCTCGTGTTCTCTCTGTGTGAGCTCCCTGTACAGCGGCTCGTGCCTTTCAAGCTGTTGCTGCAGCTTAGTGGCCTCGGCGGACACCTGCAGGCGAGCTGGGAGGGAGTTTAGCTCGGACTGCAGCCAGCCGAGTGTGCGGGCTACGTTCTCTTCTAGATTGCGGCCGTCCCTGCGAAGAAAGAGAGGAGTTTTAGAAAATTTGCCTTACCACACGGTTTTACCCGCATTAAGTTACGTCTATGATTGCTGCTACGCGCTTGTAGGTGTGGCGTGAATCGTGATGTTATATAAGGTGTTAAAAAATCAACTTTACTTTCGTGTACTTGCTTAGTTTCGAAAAAGTAATATAAGCAAGTTTTTTTTTGTTTGAGCTATTTGAATATTTTTTATGTAAAGGTATTCTGGTAAGAATTTCTAAATTGCCTTCACACGTGAAATATTTTTTAACACCTTATATAGACCTCTACGTCGATGAACGGGCTCCAATAAAGCAATATATTTTCGTTGTAAAAGCAGTTCCTATTTAAATTAGCGCTTTCAAACACACAAACTAATCAGGTTTATGATATTAGTATAGATATACAAATAACCAGTATATAAAACCACACAGCATTTGGTAATAAGGGTGCCCGTGATTTGTAAAACACATTTCATATGCTGCTGTATATTTACTACTTTGACTATCCTAGAAAGTCTACAAACATAAATCAGTATTCTACTCACTTCAAAGCCGCCTCAATCTCCGCCTTCCTATGGTCCAATTTCCTCTGCAGGTTATCGTACTGCCTGGCGACAGCAGCTAACTTGCTCTGTATGTCCTGCCTGGAGGCGGGGTCTGATAGCACTTGTGATAGCGCCTCGCCCGCGGCCTCCAGGTCGGCGAGCAGTGGGCGCTGACCTTCGAGTTGACGTTCTAGGTTCTAAGGGAGAAATAATAAAGTTTATTATCGTTTGGTGAAATGTAGGTGGTACATTTTTGAACATTATTTATAAGGTATTTGTCGCCAGCGAAGTTCTACTGGTTTTGACGGTATTTCAGAATACACCTCTTTTAAAGAACAAAATCGGCCCGTTGCGTATGCGGCAGGTGATGCGACTTTTTATATCACTGTGTGTGTCTGGGTCATCACCGTACCTGACTAAACCTAGCGAAAAATAGAAAAATATTTTTCCATACAAGTCTGAACTTTAAACTGTGAAAATTAAAGTAAATATTACAATGGCAAAATAAAAAAGTCGACGGCTTGCGGGCGGTGTCCCGGCAGGTAAACGATTTAACTACGTGATTCCGGCCGGGCCATTTTCCTGTCGGGGTGCTGTTGTTATAGTGATATATTATATTATAGTGAGCCATATTCAGTGGTTACCTCGATCTTCCTCAGCTGTTCATCCGGCTCCTTCTCCATGGCGATCTCGTCGAGCTTGTCGCCGATGGCCTGCAGTGCGTCCCGCAGTCGCGTGAGGCCGGCGTCGAACTCGCGAGACGTGTCCGCCGCCGCGCCTAGGCTCGCCGCACGCTTCTCTAGTCTGTAGGGGGGTGTATTATGAGCTAGCATGTGGTGTACAAATGTACCTGATACTAGCTTTAGCCCGCGACTTCATCTGTGTAAATGTCGGTTGTCACGGGACAAAAAGTAGCCTATATCCTTTCTTGGATTCCAAACATACACAGTACCAAACTCAAAAATCGCTTCAGTAGTTTTGTTTCAAATTTCATAAAATACTGTTTAGTGGTTTATTCGTGAAAGACTAACAGACAGACTGAGATACTTTTGCATTTATAATATTAGTATTGAATACTTAGAGTATTTTTTTATTTCTATTTTTGTAGTTTTACACCCATACTTATGGCACCTGCCGTGTTATCTCGTCACCACATTTGGTTGACTAGTAGAGAATGCCTTATGCATTAGGTCCGCCTTTGTACTTTTGTTTAATAAAGTTTAGATATATAAACCACAGATATAAACACATAAACTGAAAATATTGTTGCAATATGACTTTCCCAGTTATAAATGAGTAAATACGTTTTCAAAAATGTGAAACTATCTAGAATATTTTACCCATAGCCCAGCAGTGGCCAAAAATCTATACTCACTTGTCCAACAGCTCGTTCCACCTGTCCTGCAGGTCCACGACCTTCTGCCTGAGCTTGTTGGCGTCGGGCGAGGCGGGCTCCAGGCGCTCCAGCACAGCCGACCCTACCTCCTCCAGGTGGGCTAACTGGGGCTGCTGACCACGGAACTCCTCGCGGAGGACTTGTACCTGAGGGGGCGGGATGAGGAGTTAGAAGGTGTTGTAATATTTTTTTGGGAGACAATTTTGAGGTAATTGGTGGGGAAGTAGCCAAATGCAAGAACGTGTCTTTTTGTTAGAGTCAAAATAAAATATCAATCTGCCACATGTCAGACATTCTGGAAGATCTATACAGGGTGACTGGAAATTGCTCGTATTCCTCTCGGGAGAAGAAACTATGACTAATTTATAATGATTTAACCCCTATCACTTGGGCGTCGAAAATCCACCACTTTCGAGAAAAAAAATGGCAGAATAAACATGGCAGAATGAGTTAGCCTCTTTGATAACAAACTGTTCTTAATTAGCGCTAAATAGTGAAAAATAGAAGCTGTAAAGGTAGGCTAATGACCCTATATTCAAAAATAAATATTCGGCCTAGCAATGGGTAAACTAGCAAATATTTATTCTCTTTTATTACATCACATTACCAAGTCCAAATTGTAGTTGTAGAATTTGGGCTAACATAATATGTACATACCTGCTGCACTTGCGTCTGTACCATCCTAGAGTCAGACGAGATGGGTCCAAGTGCGGTCATCATGCGGTCCTTAGCGCTCAGCCACTGGGACAGGTTGCTGTGCGTGTCGTGGAAGTCTTTCATCTCTTCCATTAGGCGGATCCTAGGGGATTAAAAAAAAAGAACGTTAGCATACGGTTTAAAATAAAAGAAATTCTTCAAATAAAAATGCATAATAAACAATACATATGTATTCAAATATGTAAAGAAGCAATATTTGTTTATTTTTTTGTAAAAGATAAACTGCCTCGTTGGCCTAGTGGTCCTAAGCGCGACTGCTACGCTAGAGGTCCTGGGTTCGATTCCCGGGTCGAGCAAAAAGTGTTATTGGGTTTTTCTATGAAATTCTCAGTAGCAGCTCGGAGTTTGGATTTGTGCCCGGTTAATGGCAATAGGCTCGCTCCCTATTACATGGGATCTAAAAATATGCCGGCGAACTGTGGGTGTACATTAGTACACCTCTGCCTAACCCTTCGGGGAATACAGGCGTGATGTTATATATAAAAGATAAACTTTGACGTACTGTTCTGATTACTAAATATATTTCACTACTGAAACTACTTTAGAAACCTACACTCATAGAATGTTTTATGATGTATTTGACTTCCACGAGGGCAAATATGGGGAGAAAAGCCAGTTCTAAATATTTTTTATCTGTAAGTACACTATTAGCGTTGCACTGTTGTTTACTTTTGGTGAATTTTCTTGCATTTATCAGTATCACGGTGTAGAGAAAAAAGATAGATTTATAATTATATTCTACGAATATAATTATAAAAATACTAACTTGTCCTTAAAGGCATCATGAAGCGCCTTCCACCGTGAGGAGACATCTTCCATCTCATCGTGCAGCCTGTCGGCTCCCAACACGCTCTGTTTGCGCTTCAGGAGTTCCCGAACCTGATGAACAACGCAACGTTATAATAACAAATAATATTATAAAACTGATGAGTTTTTTTGAAAACGGCTATCACCAGAACTGCTGGTCCTATTTTGTTTTTTTTTTATAGGTGGAAGCTATGTTATACATGAGTGCTGTATTTAGCTTTAAAAAAATAAGGATCTTTTGACATGACCCATAATTGTGTTTTTTTTTTCCATTTTGGAAAAAAAAAAACAAATGTTAAAACTATGGGGAATGGGCGGTGAGTATAATGTCTCAGGGCATCTGAATCTTCTTAATGTAAGGCCAAAAAACACCAGTCACCCTGCAGTTTTTTTTTATTTATAAAAAAAAGGATTTACTTAAAACATCAATTCTAAAAGAACTTCTTCAAAGAGATGGGCATTGCATTCGATTTTTAAATCAAAACTTCAGTGTACAAAACAAAAATTACAAGTTGTAAAGTTAAATATTTAACCATTCAATTTTGAATCTTACCTGGGTCTTAGTAGAGTCCAAGATGCTTTGTTTCTCGTACATCTCTTCTAGCACGGCGCGCGCCTGTTTGATGGTCTTGTCGGCTTCTTCCTTTGTGTTGGGTACCGACTCCTTGGGTAGCTGCCTTTGGACCTGATGGAAATATGGGTGGTATTAAAATAATGTTGTATTTTTTTTCCTTTTCTAATTTTGTTAGCTATATGCCTTTAAGGCTGTATTGATCGTGGATGTAAAAATAAGATTGAGTGGTAGAACTTTACAGATGTGACGATTATTGATATTAGATCTTCTCCAATTTTCTACTACCCCATTTTAGAGATATCTTAAATTATTATACACCAATAACTAATAATTCGAAGACACAATTTCTTTAAACCACACTTTTTAGCCCTGAAAACCCGATCAATTATAAATTAATTGTTTTAGATAGTTGGTTATTATGAAACCAATAAATAGTTAGTCAATTGACTTGGCAAAAAGGCGATGTCACAGTTTACCATTCCCATACAATACTATAGGCGAATCACGTTTTGACAGGTCATCAAGAGTACATCAATTGATTAGTGGTCTCTCCTACCTAATAGCAGAGGTTATTGAACCCGTGTTGTGTCTATCTTTATCCTACCTAATCCAAGAACGTATTGAGCGCCATCGTTTGACAGCTCATAAAGAAAACGTCAATTGATTAGTGTTCTCTCTTGCCTACTACAAAGGTTATTGAACCCGTCTTGTCCGGCTTAATCCTACCTTGTCCAAGAAAGTATTGAGCGCCCTCAAGCTGTCAAGATGTTTGCGCAGCTCTTCCCTCACGGCGTCCAGCTCAGCAGTACGGTCGGACAGCTTGGTGCCCAGGAGACTGTAGCGGTTGTTGATCTCGGACAGCTGCTGCTGTACCGGAGATAGTTCTGTGGAAGATGGTGGTGGGTTAGATGAGGAATTATTAAGTTTATGTTTCTAAAAAAGACGGTAGATTTCAAAAATAAATTTTCTTTTGTATTGTGAGCACGTTTGCAAACATATAAACTCTCACAAGCAAATTGATTAACTTTAGAAGCGCAAATCACCAGCTCCAGTCAAGAAACGTGGATCATGATTGAGGATTAAGATACTGATACTGAAAATGATTAAATATTGAAATGTACTACATTGGTACCTTTGCCTAACCGCTCGGAGAATACAAGCATGATGGTATGTATGAAAATAAATAATATATTAATAGACTAGTAAGATTCTACTTGACAACAGAATTAATTTAAAAATGTATTTACAAACACTTATAATTACTCGAATTGTAATTAAATTGAACATACCTTCAAGATGGAATCCATCCTGGCTGGATCGTCGTGAGGAGAATCCGCTGGAAGTGGAGTGTGTGGAGCCAGGACTGACCAGCCCGTGACCCTTGCTGGGAGACGGGGAACGACCGTCCAACGTGCGGCCTGCAGCACATTGATAAGGTTAGAGATAAGATATACAGATAGGTAATAAGTAAGAATTGAAAAGAAAGAGAAAAAAAATACGGAAAATATGAATGAGTGTTAAATGAATGAATGATGAATGAATGATGAATGAATGATGAATGAATGATGAATGATGATGAATGAATGATGAATGAATGATGAATGAATGATGAATGAATGATGAATGAATGATGAATGAATGGATAATAGATAAATAAATGAACGATAAATGGAGAATGAATAGAAAAATAATTATTTAATGAGTGGATTATTTATTTCTCGTATTTACACAAATTGAAATTACCATAAAAATTGCTTTTTTAAATGGTAAGGATAACTTAAATGTTTTTAAAATATACTTTAGTTAATACTTACTTGGTGTCTGTCGTTTAGTGGGGCTGTAGATCTGCCTCTTTCTGTGCGGACTGTCGGCGCGGTCGCCGCGAGTCAACGCTTCGTACACCGCGCCTGCTTCGTTCACCTGACGAATAGGAAGATTAATATAAATACAATTGCATAAGAGGGATTTATGTGTTTTCCTACAAATCTATACTAAGAAAAGGTGTTTTATAACTTACGCGGCATGGAGCAAAATTAATGTAGAAAGATAATTTAAAGTTTTCTATAGAAAACTTGAAATCAGACTTTTTGCTTTGAAACTCTTTTTAAAAAGTGATTTCAACTGGAATATGTATAATTATTAATATTTATGTTGCGTGTGTATTTTTAAGATTTTCAATATTTTGATCTTGAAAGTTTGGCTAAATTGATACATATGCTTAAGTTATCTTTTTTTTATTCAGTAGGTATTTTTTTATGTCATTTTTGTTTGGCAAGCCATCGCTTTTACAATGACATAGTTAAATAGACTATTGCCCGGTGTGTACAGGCAAACATATTCATCATTCTACAACAGCCAATAGACTATTACAAATTGTTATCAATTACCTTATCAATAGTGATGGAGAAGTCCCTATACTCCTTGGCCAGGGGCCTGAGCTCGTCCTGCTGCTGCTTGATGACGTCCAGGTCTACCGCGACCGGCTGCAGGCGCGTCACGCGGCTCTCCATAGCTTGGAGCCAGTCCAGTACCTGGGGTAAATGTTCAGGTTAGTTTGATGATGGTGACAGATTTTGTTGGACAGTGATGTGGTAATTATCTGTGTTGATTATTCCCTTTGGTTTTGTGGTTGGTAGGTACGGCTGTTGAGCGTGTGGTCTTGGGTTCGATTCCCGGGGCGGGAAGTGTTATTGGGTTTTTCCAGCGGGATTGGAGTTTGAAAGCTAGTTGATTGTGATTGGTTGTGTGAATGGGCACATGTTGCCGTTGGTTCTACGAATGATCTCTCACCGACCTATGAGCCTAGCTTTATTTGAGCACACATTTGTGCACTACAATATTTCCTGCGAATACTTACTCTCCATTGAGATTGGCTACCGTGACCAAAATTCAGAAAGTATTTTCTTAAATTCCTAGGAAATTTTTACTTACCCTCCATTGAGATTGGCTACCGTAACCAAAATTCAGAAAGTATTCTCTTAAATTCCGAGGAAATTTTTATTTTTGCAACTATCATTATTAAAACACTTTTTTCACTTACTTGTAACTTGAGCGACTCGTACTGGTTCAGTTGGTCGGCTCTCTGCTTGGACAGCTTCTGTTTCTCTTCTAGAGTCGCGTTGAAGTCGCGCCATTGGTTCTCCAGTGCCTAGACATTACAATTATTATCACAATTTAGTATTGGATTGAAAAAGAAAGTTTTTATTAATAGTTTGCGATTTTGAACTCATAATATCTATACTAATAATAAAGAAAAAAACATTTTTGTATGTGATAGGCGGACTCATAATAGTATAGGCTATATTACATCACGCTACGAGCCACGAAAGGGGAGCAGTAACCATCAAAGACGTAACTTAACGCAGGCGAAAAAAGCTACGAGGACAAAGTCGCGGGTAGTAACTAGTTAACCATTTAAAAATTCAAAATTCAAAGCATTTATTTCAATTAGACCATTTACAGGCACTTTTGAATTGTCAAGAAGTTACAGTTAAAGTTGAAGCTAGTTGCTCGTTCCAAAACGTAGGTCTCTATGGAGAAGAACGAGCAAGAAACTCCATGGACACTCTTTTCTTTCAATTTGGTTTTTACAAAAACTTGGTTACAAAAATTGTGGTTGCTTCTATATGTGAAAACAATGAAGGTGAATATAAAACAATAAAATATAATAATAAAGATGTAAGCCATGGCAGTTAAGAGATGACCAATCCCAACTGACACTTTAGTTTCAGGTTTCCTCATAATATTCTCCTTGACCGATGTAAGCGTTATCTAAAATGTCCTTAGGAAGTACAAATGAATTAAAAAATATCACATTTACTCCCCATTTGGATCTCCTTTCTAAGTGTATTAAAAAAATCTTTGAAAGTCTTCGAAACTAAAATGTCTCTCCTCCAGTATTTTATCAAAAACAATGATTATAAAAGCATGTTACCTTCATCCTGTCTCGAATGACATGCGTGTCGGTGACATCCTTCTTCGAGATCAGCTGCTTGCCGTTGCGCAGACATTCCTCCAACAACGGCATTTGTTTGTCTCTGCGATACAGGAAAGAAAGAGGTTACTTTTGATACTTCTATTTTATTTGATTAAAACGGTAAAATTAAAACAGACAAAATATAGATATCAATAGAAATCTTTTTACACTGATTTACAAGAATATTATTTCTATTAACAGAAAGCGCACCCGACATACATCGTCGTCAAAATTCTAGAGTTCATAAAAAAACCCATAGAAAAAAGGACGTCCAATTATTCCCGAATTTTACATTTTTCGGGTAACTTTTAGAATTTTCTGTCAATAAATTCTAATTTAGACTATTATGAGCATTAAATGCAGCAAATAAAAAATAGACCTTTCATTTCAGCCGTTCTTTCTCAAGTGATGCGCTTATCAACAGACAATGTATCATTTAAAAAATAAAACCAAACAAAAATGTATCTAAATCTGTAGGTACACAGCTGTGACAGAGACAGAACCTTACAAGACCGAACGTTTTATAAAATCTATGTAACTATCAGCAATTGAATAATTCAATTTCTTTCTGCCAAGAATTCCTCCAAACCCCTCACCTATAGTTAGCCAACTGCGCCAGCCGTCCGCCCAGCTCCTCAGCAGGTAACCTGGCCAGTTCCCTGGTGTCGGCCTGCTCCAGCAGCTGCGCATGCGCCGCGTCCAGCGTGCCCGCCTGTCCCGTGAAATACGCCAGTTCCGACGACACTTCCTCCAGGAACTCGATGCGTTTGGACGAGCGTTCTACTAGTTTTTCGTATCTGTAGACAAAAGAGAGTAAATAAGCAAAAGTGTAATAAGGTAAATGGATAAATAAGTCATTTAGATAAATTTAGGTGTTCTACAGGCGAAGCAACTTTTTTATCTTCGAGTTGCAGCAACAGACAACTCGCTACAGTAACTGCTAGACCTAGCAGTAACTTGAAAATATAATCAAGTTACTGCTAGCTCTAGCAGTTGCCGCTACTGGCAGCTGTTAACGAAAATTTAAACAACTTATCAAAATATATTTTTCAAAGTCTGTGTTAGACCTTAGAAAGGTTTAGAAATATAATGATCACCTTTTTATAGGTTTTTGGATATTATTAGTGAACTTTGATAATATCGAACGATTATTTATTTTCAAAGACATTTGTACTAGCGGAAGGTGCTCGACCCCTGCTATACAGAATGTCCTAGTACAGAGGTCAAGAACACACTGTAATGTTGTCTTAACAACAAAAAATATCCGCATTATTATTATTTCCTTCTTACCTGGCATAAATATCATCAGCTCTCTGCTCCAACTTCTTCGCGATCCTAGCGTTAGAGGGCGTGAGTGCAGCCTGGCGGGCGCTGGCCAACAGTTTGGCCAACGTTGGCCGTCTCGCCTCCAACTCGCCAATAGCGATGCGTTGTTCGCGCACTTGCTCGTCCAAACGCTCGCGGATCAGTGATGCCGGTTTCTGTTGGTTCCTGTAAAAAATGGAGAGGTTATTGTATGTGTGTGTGTTGGATTTTTAGTGTCACTTTAACTTTGCCGCGACTTTGAACGCATAGGGCATTAAGTGGAACACGGATAGGTTTTAGTCAGTAAGAGTCTGATACTGCTTTCCGCTCTGCACAGAGCGCGTCGTTTGACGATTAAAAAACCAAACAAAGGTCATTTCAATTTAGTTTTGGCGAAATGTGTCAACGTATAAACTATACCAATATAATAATACAGCCAAAGGTATTTTTTTGTTTGATTTGTTTAAACGCGTTAGCTCTGGAACTACCAGTCGTATTGGAGAAATCTTCTAGTATATGATAGCCAGATTTATGAGGAATAGTGGACTATACAGGAAAAATTTTTAACCAGTGCGTAAATTTTGCCATAATAAACTTCAACACGTTTTATTAAACACGTATATTTTATTTTGATATGTCTTAGTACTAAAAAAAAAGTTATCGCTTACGAAACATGTTTACTTAAAAACCATATTTTATTGTCACTCGCCGCTAGCGCATTCCCCACCCCCTCACCCCAGCCATGCGCCCGGGCGGCGGCCAAGAGTTTTCATTGATAGTATGGCGAATAGATTATGTCCATGTTTTGCTTATTTCAAACTCGGATAAGGATGATTTTTTTTTTTTTTTTTTTTAACTAAACACGGAAATGTGTTCTATTACTGACACTGAACGACCAAAAAAAATTTACGCACTGGTTAAAAACTTATCCTGTATATCGTGTTAAAAAAACAACATTCCATATTTCGTGTACTTGCTTAGTATCGAAAAACGAAATGTTTATTTTTTAACATCATGCTAACAGTAACGCTAGCAGTAACCGTAACTTAATGCGAGTAAAACCGCTAGTTTCCAAGTATAAATCACTCCACTCACTTAAACAAGCTCTCAGCCTGCCCGACCCAGTGTGCCTGCGTCTCGGCGGCGTCCTGCAGCCCCTGGCACTGCAGCAGCGCCGCCTCCAGCTCCGAGCAGCGCGAGCCCACGGCGTCCGAGATGTCCTTGTACCGAGACGTCAGGTCCAGCACCGGGACCTCCAGTTGACGGATCTCGGACGGTGTCAGGTTGCCTTCCAGGGATTTGACTAGTTGTTCGCATGCCTGGAAGGGAGAATAGGTTGGTTTGTTTTTTCTTACAAGTAGATAAAATATAATATCTTGATTGGGTTTTTGGTGGAATATGTCAAAACAAGGGTAATTTAGAGTAAGGCGCTGGTAAATCGATTAAACATAAGTAGAAAACAAAGAACGAACGATGTAAGAAAAAACATGTTGCTCCGACCCAAAGTAACATGGGATAAGAGCAGGAAGATATTGAGGTATTTTTCAAAGTATTTTGTCAACACCTCTGTCGGAGGCAGCTATTTTAGTTTATAAAAAAGTTGATAGTTTAAAATGAGTCTATGCTTAGGTTATGATAAGGTTGGCATGGTCTTATTTGGACCGTCAAGCCCTTACGTAAAACTAAATGTATTTTTTTTTTAGTGGCTTTGACCATTAATAAATTACACATACAAATCAAAGTCGCGGATTCTACAATAGCTTGTCTTCTATAGGAGTTTACTCCGTACCAAATATCATAAAAATCGATTCAGAAGTTTTGCCATAAATGCATAACAGAATTAATTTCGTATTTACAAGATTAACTGAAATACAAATCAACTTACATCTCTAGCATTATCGATAAGTCGTCCTTGTGAGATGATCTCGTTGTGTAGTGTCTTCGCCTTGGATAGTTGGGACTCCACGGCGCGAGGCTCTCCGCCCACTGGCTCTGATAGTACTGAGCGAACTTGGGGCTCCACCTGGTGGGAACAAATAAACACATTATTATTAATTTTAGAAACCTCGACACAAAGAAAACTTGATCAGACCTGTGGAAGATGGTTATATCTATAAAGCAACTGGAAAAAGATGATTATTTTTAAACAGCTGAACAGATTTTCTTGAATTATAGCTAACAACACTGTAGGTCTAGTCATCATTCAAATAAAAGAGTCTAAATTAAAATCGGCTTAGCTGTTTGGGGGCTACGATGATACCGACAAACACAGGTATACTTGTAATCTTATAATATACCATCCTAGGATTCATTGGGAGTAAAAGTTCGCCCAAGATCAAGCCAGGGTTTCAAAATTAAGGTTTCGAAGTAAACTATATAGTAGCCAGCAGTAATTACTGTATTACAAATTGCAAAAAAAAATTTGACGTGGCTTATCAAGTCAAGGGTATTCCGACCGAAAATAACACTAGGCAGTCAATAATTTTCTCAAGACCAAAAATAACCATAAAACTCAGTACAAACCTCACTAATCCACCTGCCGGCCCTCTGCAGCGCGTCATGGTAGTGCCTGGTGACGTCAGCAGCCCCGCGCAGCCGGTCCTGCAGGCGCTGCGCCCGCGCACACAGGTCGGCGTGCCGGCGCCGCGCCGAGCCCGCGCCCTCCCGCACTCCGCTCTCACTGCGGGGCGCGACGTGCGACAGGCGGGAGGGTAGCGACGTGCGGTACTCGTTGAGGATTGATAGGAATTCCTGGGGGGGAAAAAATGGGGGGGGGGTGAAGACATGTAGACCAATAGTGATACTGGTAGTCTTGGCTTTAAACTCGAATCAGTAATTTCCAATAAAAGTATTTAACGGCGTTTACAAGGGAAAAATATAATTGAATCTAGTTCGCGCTTCCTTCCTTATGGTAATGATTTAGAAATTATGTAATGCACCATTCATTTTGAATATTTTAATGGATGCTGGAGATCATTTGTTTATTCTTTTTGACCGACTCAAAAAATGTAAGAGGTTCTCAATTCGGTAGTATTTTTTTTTATTTGATACCTTTTATCTCCGTCATTTATCTACCGAATTAGCGAATTCTTTTTTATCATCTACATAGTTTGAAATCTGTCTTAGTAGATACTAGTAGTAATATACTACCTTAATAGATAGATTTGGTCAGAGAGCCTGTTTTTGCTTACCCAGCACTACAGAAGAATATCAAAATAAAATCAAGCCTTTATAAACAATCAAGTTCAAAAACCCACCTTGCTCTCATCCACGAACTTCTGCGCCGACATGGTAATGAACCGCAGGTCGGCCTGGTGCGCGATGACGTCAGACACGAACTCCCTCACGTCCTCGCTCTGGTCGGGGAGGCTGTTCAGGCGGGATAGTGCCGCCTCCTTGTCCTCGAGGGTACGGTATGCGGACTCCATCCAGGTGTTGAAGGTGTTCAGTTCGTTGCTGTGGAGGGAGGGAGATTATATTTGGTAAGGTATTTTTGTTTTTTGGGTGATGTATATAAAGTTGAAAATGGCGTGTTTTATATGTCTATAGGTTTATAAGAACATCCTAAAGTAAGGTCAGTGTTTAGGAAATATTTAATTTTATAACATGAACTTTACATGTTTTTCAAAGTTGTGGGTAGATTTTTATTCATTGTTTTTAGTGGGATTTATTCATTTGTTTGTTTTCGGGGCGAAATTAATGCAAATGAGATTTAGTTTATCTTACTTTAAAGAATACATCGAATAGATAAGAATACATTGGGTAATAACGAGAAACCGCAAGAATCTTGGCGATGTTTTTATATCAAGAAACCCTAAGAATCTTCTACGCTTTTTGTTGTTCAAAAATAGTAAGAAACTGTAATCGGTTTCTCGGTTTTTCAGCACTAGCCAAATGACATCTTAAAGAAAAAAATACAAATATCTATTTAAAGATTCAAAATACTAACCCAAACTTTCCAAGCTCATCTCTCGCTGCTGCCAATCGGCGCAGCATCTTGTCACACTTCTCACTGCACTTGTCACAGCGCTGTTTGAGCTGTCGCACGCCACGCTCCAATGCCGCCACCTGTCGGACAACACGTGAGTTAGCCACATAGACAATAGAGGAGCAACAGGTTGAATAGTATTATCTGTGTTACTGACAATAGAGGTATGTATAGTGATGAGAATATGGGTTTGATGGAGCGGAACTGTGGATAACTGGTGTTTGGGACAATAGGAAAATCTATACTAATATTATAAAGAGGAAAGATTTGTTTGTTTGTAATGAAACGGCTCCCGAACTACTGGACCGATTTTAACCATTTTCCACCAATATATAGCTATGTTATTCCTGAGTAACATAAGCTACATAAATCACGCTACGACCCACAGGGGTGAGCAGTAATCAAAAACGTAACTAAACGTAGTAGGTGCAATATGCCACGCCGATGAAGTCGCGGGCAGTTTGTAAGGTATATTTAAATGATTTATAAAATTGATAGATAGCTATTTGTGCTTGTAAGTTAATATTTATATTGTAGGGTAAGATATTTTATTGGTGGATTTGTCATCAAAGTCAAAGCATTTATTTTAATAAGACCATTTACAACCACTTTTGAAGTGAAAAGTCGTTCAGGGAGATACCCTTTGGAGATATTTTTAGTACCACTGACCACCACCTGATTTTATGAGGTCATCGCTTCCTTTCTGCGGGTTGTTCGAAAGAAATACCGCGCCCCCGGAACGCAAAGGGCACATGAAGGAACATAGATGGTTTTTAGTCAGTAAAAGTCTGACACTCCCTCCCGCCCCGCCCAGGACGGGAGGGGTCATTTGATGATTTTACAATCTTTAAAAAAAAAAAAAAAAAAAAAAAAAAATCGCTTCCTTTAGACATCTGCAACACCGGAGGAAATGTGTCATGTGCCTGTGATGACACCGCAACGATGCATTGCAGATGAGCTTCTTCAAAAGGAACTCTATTACTACTGAAATTGCTTGTTCGAAAACCTTGACAAAAAGCCCTGAGTAAGGATTTACCTCATGAGGAGCCAGCACATCTCCGCCGGACACGAGCAGCTGCTTGGCCTGGTCAGCGCACGCGGACACCTGGCGTTGGTGGCTCTCCAGGTCATCCTTGATCAGCTGTAAACAATGTCACTTTGTTAGTAGGTAAACAAAAACTAGTGGCAAGTGAAATGTTGTACGGTAAGTATTTTTTTTGGTGAACAGAATATTGGGTGTGCCTGGCAGTTTGAACTTGTCAGATTTTGCCAATTTTTTGTTTACTTCTGTAATTTGAACGGAGACTTACTGATAGGGTCGTAACTAATTTTATAATGTATATTACACTGATTATTTCACTGGCGAATAAGGGATGGTGCTCTCTTTCTCTCATTGAATAAATGAATAAAAATAAATAACACCAGCCTATCACTGTCCCATTGCAGCGCAAAGGCCTCTTTTCATACAGGTAATGCATCGAGCATTGATCACCACGCTTGCTCGAGACGTATTATCGATTTTAGACTTTATACTATACGTCAAAGGCTTATATTTCTAAGAAGAAAAATGAAAAAACTACCGTACCTTCAAAATATTAATCTGGTTCCGCAGCTCATCCATATCTTCCTTAACGGCTTCTTGGTTCGCAAGCCTCTCTTCAACCACCGCGATCCATTCCAGTAACTTAGACAATGTTTCATCGCAAAGCCTGTATTTCTCTTCAACTGCTTGCTACACACAAAACACACACATCAGTATATATACAACACAGTACACATATATACATCGCTCTTAGAGCTCAATAGTGCATCTATACTACAGCAATTGTACAATGCTTTCTATCTACTCTGTGCTACACTTGATAACAAGTGCTTGTAACGTTTAGATGCGTCTTTGAAACTGTACATGACATTTTTCAGACGAAGATAAAAAGGGTTTTTTACAGACGCTTTGCAATTTTGTTGGAAAATATGTACATAGTTAACATTACTGCAATAAAAATACGAATAAATCTCGCATTTTTAAAGCAGTGATTCTCAAATATAAAAATAATTTTAGAAGTTCTTTTTCCATTGCAAAACGTTAAACACATGCCCCATGAGATATCTTAGCTCATGCAGACCAGACGAAAACCTGAAATAAAAGCTTATATTGAACAAAATCTACGCAGACAGGAAGCGAAGTCGAGAAACATCTTCAAACGAGAGGCGACGAAAGACAGCCAAGTAACAAACAGCATGAGAATGACAATAATATCACAACAGGACCAAAGGTTGCGAACGATTAACAGAAAGAAACATGCGAAGCGTACCATGCAAGCAGTGAAAATATAGTTGCAAATGTCAGAAATATTGTAAACCGCAGTTAAAACATATTTCTAGTAGCGTAAATTGAGATTTCGTGATAACATTCCATGCATAGTGAAAAAGAATGTTCATACATAACCTTAAAGCACACTACCGCCATTGTCGCGGCAAGTTTAAGAACTAAATCATTGCCAGTTCAAATATTTCTGACATTTGCGTAAAACATTTGCTCATAATTATGTAGTAATAACGTATTCCGATATTATCTTATAATTAATGTTTGTATTAGAGTTATTTGTTAAAATAGGAATAAAAAATAAGTTAAAGAATACCTTCTTGAAAATCTGAAACTTTTAAAGAGTATTTTTGACAAGTAAAAGTAAGAAAATAAATAAAAGTGTTTTTGAAAGTAAACGAAGTATTAAAATCAAAGTCAAGAATTTACAACGTAAAAACGGCGAACGTATTTTACATTTACTTAATTAAAATAAAAATGTGATTTCATTTCTTTTTAACCCTTTAATTGCCAGTGAATTCACTGTGAGTACAACTTTATGAATGTTCTTCAAAATATTTACAGAAAAACCCATTTATAAAGTGTACTTCGAAATCACAGGCCGTTAGAGGGTTAAACCTCAATTGCTTCAAAATATGATAGAAATGAGGTCACATTAACTGGTAACACATTTAGCTCACGTCAAAGTAAGTATATGACATGTCAGACTGTCAGTTGTTATACATTTTATAGGTACTTTGGAAGCACTATATTCACATAAGAAGAATATATTGCTTAGTAATATAAAATATATGACAAACGACAATAGCCTACCATGTCATATAAATCAGGCAACGTTAGCTAAAAACATTACCAGCTTCGTTTAAATAAAAGACGGTAATGAATAAATACTACCTTCCGTGTTTGTGTGTTGAAAATGTTTTACCATTTCGATATTGTGAATGTTTTGCGAATTTCCGCCTTATATCAACGTCACAAGAGCATAGCTTTGTTCATGCATTCCAAAACATGTGAGCACGGGTTCCAAGGAATGAGTATGTCGTTCGAATTTCGAACTCAAGGAAAATCTAAAACGGAACGGGACCAGCAGTCATAGTACACTGGTTTTTAATGGAAGCGAACATAATAAAGCTGACAGGTCGGTAGAGCCCCTCGGACCCACCATCGTGACCTCGAATTCTTAGCACAATATGAATGGGAGGTTAGGTATTTGGCGAAACGGTGATGGTTCTTTATATCGTCGTTAATATGATCCCTCACAGGCAAGCATTCACGATTTAGCTCAAAAGGGTTCTTTAGCATCGCAGGCAACGGCTGGAAATAAAAAACAACATACATCGAGCCTTAGTACAATGTGGTAAGCAGACTCCACAATCGCTAGCTCTTCGACGAAAAACTTGCGATTGATGAGCGCTCTAACCTAAAATAAGCATTAAAGGACAACACAAGGCACTGAAGTTTTACACTACTTTATAAGCTCAATATCACGTCTAAAGAAGTGGAAAGCTAACCGTACTGAAATCAAAAATGTATGTGAATAATATAGTATGTATAAGTGCTGATACTACTTTGAAAGAATTATCTATTTATTCAAAGATCTAATTATGTTGTATGTTATGTCAATTAGTGTAGGCCACAATGTACAAAACTGTGACATCACCAGATTTGCTCAACAACCCCGAAAGACGACAATAAAAAGTCCGGTGGGTCGTGCCATGCCAATGTTTAAGCCAAACGCTTAGATAGAGATTACCTTCCAAGAATGGAAATAGGAAGACGTAAAGCAACACCTTTGCTCGATAGAAGCACAGAGACAAAAGCAAAATCGAAATAAAACTTACCCTCGTTTCTGCTGGCAGCAAGTAACCCTTCTTCAAAGCTTTGACTAAGTCCAAACTGATCGATTTCACTGGATCTATGGTGAGCTTGCCTTTGACGGGATCAACTAGCTTCTGTTCTATCGCTTGAACCAATGGCCATATCTTTCCTGTCTCTGGTTCTTTGACGACAGTACTTGATGGATCAACGATGCCTTGTGCGATCGCTTCACCTAAGTTCAACCTCTTCCTGTCCATCACGCTTGTGGTAATGAATGGATCGTTCAGGGCTCCGGTTGTAGGATTGTATATACCGAAGTTCAAGGTTTCTATTAAGCTGAAGCTCTTCTTGGGAGTCATGAGGAGCCCGCTTTCAATGGCAGCCGTTAAGGTGTTAAGTTTAGAGGTCTCTGTGTCTAAGATGTTGCCCTTTTCGGCATCCATAAGGCCTTTACGGAATGCTTCAGGGAGCTTGACGAGCCTCTTCTTGAGATTATCTTTAATGAGCGCTGTGTCTGGGTCTATGTAGCCTAATGCGGCTGCGTCTCTAATTGTTAGTACTTCGTTGGAGTGAGGATCAGTGAATCGAGCGGTAGCTACGTTCAGGTGACCGTCTTCGATCGCTTGCTCAAACGTTAGAGGCTCGCGGATGTACACAATCAAACCGTTTTCGAAGACGAAGCAAAGTGTTTTAGCCCTATTCTGAGTGTCGAAAGAACCTTTAGCGTTTTTATCGATAATACCCTCAGTGATACCTAATTTTAATGGAATGTATTTATTCTTATGAGGATCTTTTATAACAGCCGTTTCGGGATCGATAAATTCGTATTTTATGGCCTCATCTAACGTGAATTCTCTGAGGGTTGGTTCTTTAGAGGCTGAAGAGTCAGAGACGTATCTCCTAGTCACAGTTTGGGAAGTAATAGGTTGGATAACAGTCACGAGAAGACCTTTGTCGAAAGCGATGTCTAAACTGTAAGTTTTCTTAGCCTTTGTATCAATAACCCTACCCTTGGTAACGTCTACATCTCCTTGTTTAATGGCGTCAGGAAGAGGTTTGAATTTATTTGTAAAGTTGTCCTTCACAACAGTAAGATCGGGATTGAGAAGGTTAATTTCTATAGCTTTGTTGATATCAATGAATTCGTTGGTGCTAGGATCTACAATCTTGCCGTTATCGGCTCTGAAGAGACCGTTTCTGATTATCTCTTCGAGACTCAAGTTCTTTTTAGCAGTTACTACAAGACCGCGGTGTTTAGCATCTAGCAGGTTTATTTGATTTCCATTCGGTAAAACGTAAACGCTATTTTCATCATCGACAACACCGTTTTCTATCGCTTCGCTTAACTTGATATATTTACTGCTTGGAATATGTTTTACTAATGAAGTTTCTGGGTTAATCAGCTCTTCAACTATAGCTGTTTTCAACGTGATTGGTCTGTCGGAAACAGGGTGTATGAATGCTAGTTCATTCATACTATACATGTTCATTGCTAATGTTTCATAAAGAGTAAATCCTGCGCTTTCAATATCAACGATAAGACCTAAGGTCATTGCTTCAGACAGAGAGATCTGAACATCAGAACCTGGCTCCTGGAACCTACCGCTTCTCCTATCAATAATCTCGCTACGACTACAATCACCTAACGACAAAGGTTTCTCGGATTTCTTGTCGAAATAGCAAAGATATTTTGGACTAATGATAGACCTTCTGATGGCCTCGTGTAAGGTAATCTTGCGGTTTGTGGCTGGGTCGATAATTTTACCGGTACTATCATCATACAGACCCTGGTGTAACGCACGTTGAAGGCTGATCGGCGCCTTACTATCTACTAGCAAGCCTATCTCAAAAGCTTTACGGAGACTGATTTCTTCATTGTCGCTGTTGATGTTTCTTATTTTGCCAGTCTGGTCATCAATGACCCCGGTTTCTAAGGATTCTGGTAAAGTAATCATGTCCCATTTGCCTAGCCTGTTGTCTAGTATATGGACGGAGTGAGCATCGATTAAGCCCATTCTAAGAGCTTCAACTAGAGTGTATTTCTTACCAGTCTGTGGGTCCATGAAAAGTCCTGTAATTTCATTGTAAACACCTTTCTCGAAGGCTTCGATGAGAGACATTGGTTTGCGAACCTCAACGAGGATTCCTCTTTCGAAAGCTTCACGGAAATCAATGTTCTCGTCACCTAACCTAATCGTGCCTGTCCTACTATCAATGATACCCCTATCTACTGCAAATTCGAACGGTATTACTTTACCAGCGGCGTGGACTAACGTAGACTGTGGATCAATGAAACGTTTCTTAATGGCCCTATCAGTAGGTATCTTTTCTTTGCTTACTGGATTAGAGAACTTGCCAGTTTTAGGATCGTAAAACCCTTTAAATACAGCTTCCGGTAAGCTAAGTTTGCGCTTAGCTGGTACAATTAAACCGCGCTCCGAAGCGTCTGTAAGGGAGATCTTGTCACCGAAAATAGGATCCCTAACTTTGCCTTCGTGTGAATCAATAATACCGACTTTGATGGCGTCGGCCAATGAAATTATTTCTCCAGTCACGGAGTTCCTAACAGTCAGAGCTTCGGGGTTGATATTACCGATCTCGATCGCGTCTTGAAGAGTCATGGTCACGTCATTGATGGTCAAGAGACCTGTTTCTGGGTCGTAGAAGCCTTGCACCAGACCTTCTTGTAAAGTCCAAGGTTTCTTATCACTTAGCAGATATCCTTTATCACACGCGTCTTTAAGATTACACGGTGGTGAAGTAATAATACCCTTTTCTAAATCTATTAGACCTGTTTTTACTGCTTTATCGAAAGGTACGACAGCTTCAGATTTGTCATCCTTGATTTTGACATCAGATGGATCTACTAGTTTGTCTTTAATAGCTTCTTTCAACGTTATTAATTGCCCTGTTTTGGGGTTCAGTACTTTTCCGGACTCAGGAGAATAATACCCTAATTCTATAACATCAAATAGAGAGAATGTCACGTCCTTTGTTGCGACCAATCCCTTCTTTAATGCATCATCTAATGGAATGTCTTTACCAGTCTTTTTGTCCCTAATTTTACCAGTTTCTGGATTAATTAGTTTCGTATCGAGAGCTTCGGAAAGAGGAATGAACTTCTCTGTTGCAGTGTCTTTAATTTCAGAGATAGTTGGGTGAACGATGTTTCTATCAACCGCATCCCCAACAGTAACTAATTGTTCCGTTACTTTGTCTTTTATTTTTCCAGTTTTAGGTTCATACATATCATTTTCAATGACCGCCGCGATAGAAATGGGTCTACGAATAATAGTGATGAATCCACGTTGGATAGCTACGGATGTTTCAACAATTTCATGTGTTTCTACTATAGTTATAACACCTTCGTGAATTTCAATAATATTACGTTCAATAGCATCTGCTAGTGTAATGACTTCATTTGTACGGGGAACTTTGATAAGTAATGATTCCTGATCAACGATACCCTTTTCGATGGCTTGTCCTATCGGTACTAACGCTCCGGTATTTACGTCTTTAATCTCTCCCGTTTTCGGGTTATATAGGCCTTGCTCCAACGCTGATTCGATTGTAACTTGTTCTGGAATAGAAACATCTTCGGGTTTTTCGACTACCCATCCTAACTGTACGCATTTTAAGAAAGGTACACGTTTACCGGTCTTAGGATTCACCATATGACCTGTTGTTTTATCAATTATCGGGCGAGCAATAGCTTCATCAAAGGAAATGTAATCATCTGATTTAGAACCTAAGTCTTTAACTAATATGGATTCTGGGTCGAAAATCTGTAAACCGTAAACGAGTTCTTCGAAAGAAATTTTAGCACCAGTTTCTGGATTTAAGAATATTTGTTTTTCGATATCATATACACCCATTTCTGATAACTCTTCAGGAGTAATCCTTTGAGAAATGGCAACGGTATAATTGGGTTTAACTTCTTTAACTACAACGCAGTTCTTAGATAGTACATCAACTGGAGCGAACCTACTTATTTGTTCTTGTTCTAATGAGTCTTGCACTGTCAAAGGAGATTCAACGCCATTAATGATTATTCTACATACTTTAGGTTCGATTTTACCTTGAGCAATCGCGTCTATCAATTGAATGTTTTCGTAAAGTGGTTTAATAGGTTCGGTTTTTTCTTTAGTTACATTTTGTTCCGTGATCTCTTCAATTACTCTCAAAGGCTGTCTTTCAGCATCGAGAAGCAATGCAGAAACTGATTTGCCGTCATGAACAATAATTGATGGAGTTGTTTTGCCTAAATCTAACGTTTTCTGTTCATAGGTGGTTGTCGTAAGTTCAGAAACAACAGGTTTGGAATACTCTGTTGTTTGTGTAATTACGACTTCACCTGGACGTGTGGTGGTTTGGGTAGTAGTGTAGTGTTCAACTATTTGTTCTGAGTAAGTCGCTCCTGTGGTTACGTCAACTACTTCAGTTACTATTCCTTCAGGAGTCTGTGTCTTGATCATTTCCTCATACTTCTTATAAGTATCAGCGTCGACAAGACCTCTCTCGCGTGCTTGATCTAATGGAAGCTTCTCGCCTGTCTTAGGATCGACAATAACAGCATTCTTTACAACCTGAACTAATTTAGTTGCTGCGAATATTGGCGCACCGACTACAGCTATCAAACCTATTTTGGCAGCATCCGCGATACTGATCTTCTTGCCTGATTTATCTTTAATCTCACCAGTTTTTTTATCAACAACTCCTTTGTTGATAGCTTCATTCAAAGTTATTTCTTTGCCAGTTTTCGGTTCAATTACTTTGACTGTTTCTGCGGGTACTATACCCCTGTTGACAGCTTCCAAAAGATTATCAGCGACGCCTTCCTGTGTTGAAATAACAACTGAAGTGTTGGGATCGTATATAACACCAGGAGCTACTTCTAAAGGCTTCTCTAGTTCAAGTTCTTTCGTTTCACCAAATTCTAGTGTTGTGTCTTTTGTAACTTGTTGTTCCTTTATCTTTTCAGGTTTTGCTTTTGGTTCCTTAACTGCTTTATCAGTTGGCAGCACACCTTTAGCAAGTGCATTATCTTTACCAGATGTAACAACCCTCTCATCATCTGGAGACACTTGGTATTCTCTTGGTGATCGGAGATCATCAGTTTCATCTGGAGCTTCAGTGACCTGATATTCTTGAGTAACAGTCTCAGTGAAATCTCGAGGACCACTGGTTTCTTCTGTCACTACTTGGTATGAAGTTGATTGATTCTGAGTTATTTCGACTGTAGTTAATGTAGATGACGATGATGTAATGACTGTGCTGCTATGTTCAGTAAAGTACTCTGATGTAGATGTCGGTTCTGATTTGGAAACCGTAGTTTTTACAGTTGTAGTTATTTCTTTTCCGTCTGGAGTAATTTCATGCATTTCTTCAATGGTTGGCCCTTCGTCGAATTTCGTGAAATGATCGTATGCAGCTTTAGGACTTTGCTCTTCTAGTTTCTGAGACTCTGATGTTGGCTTATCACCAGATGTAACAGTATAGACCTCGGGGCCTGAAGAAGTAACTACAGTGGTCTTTTCTTGAACAACCGTTTTGCTTTCACCAGTTGGCTTCTTCTCCTTTTCTTTTAAATCTGGTTTAGTTTGACCCTTAGGTAAACGGTCCTGTGGTTCCTTCGGTAAAGATTCCTCCTCAGTATCAAATACGGTTTTAGTGACACTCGTCTTGGTCACAGTTATAGTTTGTTCACCACCAGCAGTAGTTTCGATGTACTCTTGTACAGCTGGTTTTTCTTCAAAAACGACATGTTCCATATCCTTAATCGGGCTATGTTTTTCTACTGCAGATTTAGTTTGATTATCCAGATTTTTAAGCGCCGATTCGGATGGTTTCTTAGGTAACTCTGTTACAACAGTGGTCTTTTCACTGACAACTGTTTTACTGGTCTTTGGAACAGGTTTCAGATCTTCAATTGGTTTTGGTTTTTGGGCTTCCTTTTGAGTCTTAGTAGGAACGTCTTCAGGAGTTGTATCTTTTCCAAAAACAATAGTTTTCTTTTCAATAGTAATATTGTCAATTGTAGATGCTTCAGATGTATCTTGCCTTGATACTACTTCTTCTTGTACAGCGTATTTCTCAGGAACTTTGCTGATGGGCTCCTTACCATGGACTGTGGTTTTCTTTTCAACAGTGACAGTCTTGTCTGCTGGTATCGGTGATTGTTCTTTGCTCCATGGTGTTAGTGGAGATGATTTTTGTGGTTTATCGTCTTGTTTGCCAGGTTGATAAACAGCACTGTCTTTTGGTATATTTGTTTCTGGTTTTTTATCTTTGCCTAACGGTTTCTTCTCTTTGTCATGCTCGACAGGTTCATACCTTGTTGTTTTCTCCGAGGTGGTAATACGACTAGGTGATTCTACGGCTTTGTCTTGTTTGGGTTGCATAATTTTGCTTGTTACCGCCTTAGCTCCTTGCACAACTGCCATGCCGGCTAACACTGGAGCAGCAACTACAGCGATCAAGCCCATCTTTGCAGCGTTCTTAATATCAACCGACTTGCCCGTCTTGGGTTCTTTCAATTTTCCTGTCTTCTTATCAATCAATCCTGTATTTAGAGCTTCTCTTAGAGTAACTGGTTTTCCAGCTTCAACATTGTAAATAACAGAGTCGGGGTTAATGATTTTCTTGTCAAGAGCTTCTTTGAATGTCAGAACTTTTTTAGGTGATTTGGGATCTCTAAACTTCTGGGTCTTCTCGTCAAACAGAAGTTCGAATGCCTCGTTTAGGTCCAACATTTCTAAAACTTGCTTCTGAGGGATTGATTTAGATGAATCAGATGGAACTTCTGTATTTAATAGCCCACTAGTAACGGCTTCAGAAATAGTAACAGTTTCACCAGTTTTGGGATGTGTGAATGTGCCGGTCTCAATATTTATGTATCCGAGGTTCAGTGCGTCTTCAAAACTAATGTTCGTATCGTTTGTGATAAACTGTTCTTTGTTAGTCTGTTCATCTCTAACAATACCTTGGCGGCGAGCTTCGTCAATGGATATTATTTCACCTGTCTTTGTATTCTGTACCTCATTTGAGCTTACGAGTACGTAGTCAGCAAGAAGTTCAATCATTTTAGTTGTAACAGTATGCTGAGACGTGAACGTCTCAGTAATTGTGGTAACAACACCGGTTGCCTGCATATCTGTCATTGGTTTGATGGCCAGCAGACCTTGCTCTAAAGCCTTATCTAAAGGAATGACTTCTTTAGTCTTGGGATCGGTGAACGTTGCATGTTTCAAATTTACAACACCTTTATCTAGAGCTTCTTCGAGTACAATCGTTTCTGATGTTTGAGGGTAAGGGATACCCATAATCAGATCTTTTTGAACAGCATGGCCTACAGGTGTCATTTCTCCTGTCAGAGGATGTTTCATTTCTCCTGTATGTGGGTTTATAAGATTCTTTTGAATAGCAATGTTAAGTGTCATTGCTGCTGGGGGAATATCTATTACGGGCTTGATTTCAGAATCAGAGAACACCTGAGCGTTAACCGCTGATACGAAATCAAGAGGACCGTCAGTAGATTTGATTACATTTTTGTCATTATCGATTATATTTCTTTCAATAGCTTCAGCTAATGTGATCTTTTTACCCGGCGCAATTGTAATGCTAGATAAAGGATCAACAATGTCACAAATGATTGCTTCTCTTAATGTCAAGAGGCTTCCAGTCTCAGGGTGAACTATTTTTCCAGTTACTGGGTCCAAGAGTCCTTGTTCCAAAACTTCTGGAATAGATAAACTCTTGGCTAACGGGATTAATACTTCATCCTGACCTTCAACATCTAGTATACCTCTCTTGATAGCTTCTTTGATGGTAAGAACGTCTCCGCGCACGGGGTCAACAATGTGACCTTTGTTTTCATCGATTAAACCCCTTTCAATTGCTATTTCAAGATTAATTGGTGAACCATTCTCATCTTTGTAAACTTTAACGGCTTCTAAAATGGTAGCTGTTTCTTTGTTTATCAAACCTTGTTCAACAGCCTCGAGAGGAGTCACAACATGTTTCCTAAGCTTTTGTAATACTACAGGTTTTGCTTCTACAAGCTGTCCTTCGGGAGTTTGCTCCCTACCTATATTGATTTTATATTTAGGTTTGGAACTAGGTGAAGTCTTAGTAATTTGTACTACATCTGTTGGTTTTGTTTTAGTGATAGTAGTTTCAATAACTCTCCTATTGTCAGCCGAAAGACTATTTTGTATGGCTTCTACGGTTATGAAGCCCTCAGAAACTGCTGCACCTACTGATACGGGTTTAGTGACCTGTGTAACAGTGACTGTACTTGTCCCTGGGACTATTTTACTGGTTACTGGTTCTTGTTGTTTAATAGCTAGAGCATCCTGATATATTTTGTATGTAATAGGATCTACTATGCCTCGTTTATAAGCGATTTCAATAGACAGTTGTTCGCCTGTGTTGGGATCGACTACCATAGTAACCATTTTGTCAGGTGTAGTGACGCTGGATACTTGAGTAAACGTAACGCCGCTAGAGCTTGGTGAACTTATGACTCTCTGAGCGTATTCAGGAGATTTTTCCTTTATTGATAGTTCGTACTTTTTGTAAGATACCGGATCAATGAGCCCTCTTTCATATGCTACTTCTATGGGCAATTTTTCTCCAGTTTTTGGGTCAACTACAACGGTAACAGTAGTTTCTGCTGGTAACGTTTTTGTTGTTGTAACTTGAGAGTAAGTCACACTACTTGTACTAGACGTCTTAATTTCCTGTGTAACCTCCATTTCTGGCGTCCTGTCCCTGAGTGATTCTTCGTATTTTTTGTACGTTACTGGATCTACAAGACCCCTTTCATAAGCTACCTCCATGGGTATATTTTCACCAGTTTGTGGGTCTACAACCATAGTGCTTTTAACGACTTGTATGATTTTAGATGCTGCTACTAAAGGCGCTCCTACTACCGCAACTAGACCTATTTTAGCCGCATCTACCAGACTTATTTTCTTTCCTGTCTTATCCGTGTATTCACCCGTTTTTGTGTTAACGATACCGTGCTGTACCGCTTGTTGAAGCGTTACAGGTCTACCTGTTTTAGGATCAGTAACTTTGACGCTATTCGCAGGTAACAGTCCGCGTTCTACTGCTTCTAAAACGTTCTCAGAAACACCTGACGAGGTGGAAATAACTAATGCCGTGGCGGGATCAAAGATGACTCCAGGTGTTACCTGTACGGGTTCTAATGCTGACTGGTCTTCAGAAATAATTTCGTGTGAAGGAGCATCGTGCATCTCAGATATTTCCATCTTATCGGGCATTCCAGCTATAGACGTAATAGTAATAACTTTTTGTGAATGTGTCGTTGATGTTAACGTAATGAAAACAATATACCTACGTTCGATTGCCTCCTTCATAGTAATTATTTCCGTGGTACGTTTATAATGACCCGTACTGTCGATAATACGTGATTCTAAAGCTCGGTCTAGAGGAACTTCTTTTTTAGATTTGGGATCTACGACGTATGCCGAGTCTCCGTTTATGATGTTAAGTTTAATAGCCTCCTCTAGATCTAAAACTCTGTCTGTGCCGGGGATTATAAACATGCCAGTGGCTGGGTCGAAAAGATTTTGTTGTATAGCTTCTTTTAGCGTCCAGCCGCCACGTGGCAACTCTATCGTGTTCTTCTTGATGGTCATAGAAGTAACTGAGGGTTCCGTAACAAAAGATTTTGAAGTCACGGTCCTTGTTTCTTGGACTAAACCCTCGTGGGGTTGCACTGTTTCGTGCATCGTAAAATCAGGGCTTTTGAGAGTTTCAGGTCTACTACTATCTCTTTGAACTTTACCTTCAGGACTGGGTACATCTTTGATGTAAGATTTTTTCGTGATTTTAAGCTCAACAACTTGTCCTGGTACTAAATCTTTCTTGGTGACGCGGTCAGAGATATGAACGACGCGAGGTTCATTCTTTTCTACACCTAATAAACCTTCGTCTAAGGCTTGTTGTATTGGGAACACTGTTCCAGTGGTTGGATCAGTGAATGTTTGTGTATTTTCATCGATAAGACCACGTCTTATTGCTTCCGCGAATGTGATTATTGTTTCAGATCTTTGAGTAGCACTAGTATTAGTTACTGTGACGTAGCGTTTCACTGTTTTAGTAACAGTCTGTAATGTAAGCGTAATATTTAAAAGCGAATTTAGTAAAGCCGCACCTTCCGGGGTTATCATATTTATTTCAACAGCCTTGTTAAATGGAATAGGCCTTTTCGTTGTCGAATCTAACAAATGTCCTGTCTTGGGATCAAGAATATTCTTAAATACTGCGTCTAAAACTGACAATTCCTTACCATTATCATACACTCCTATCTTACGATTAAACATTTCTAATACCTCAGCCCTAACTAAAGACACCTTAGTGCAGTCTTCTAAGAATACCCAGTCTCCACTTTCTGACTTAAGGAAAGTCTCACCGTTTACGTATTTAAGGTTGCCCTTACTGAGAGCAACGTTGAAGGAGACGAATTCTCCTGTTTTTGGATCTTTGAAACCGTCGATATCGAAAATAGATCTTTGAGAAACTGAAGTAATTAATCCACGGTCTACTGCCTCCGGAATGGTACATATTTCTCCCGTTAAATTATCGCGGAATTTATTTTCATGTAAAATTATTTTTGCGCCTAAAGCCTCCGATAGTGTTAGGAGACTACCTGTCGTTGTGTTTGTGATGCATTTGACGCTATCGCTATCTAGAACACCCGCGGAAATAGCTTCTAAGATGTTCAAAGGAGCTCGGTTTGCTGGGGATAGAATTTTACCATCGTTAGTCATAAGATTGTTGTCGCAAACGTCTTTAAGAGTCATAGGTTTGCAAATATACCGTTTGATTGCTGCGTCTTTGAAAGTCAGTTTCTCTTTCGTAATTGTGTGTATATATTTCGAATGTTTAGTATTAATAATATTCTTCTCTATCGCTTCAGCAAGCGTTATTTTTGTGTCGTTTTTAGGATCAACTACTTCCCTAATGTTAGGATTGATGAGTTCGTTTTTAATGGCAACATCAATTTGGTATCTGTCACCCGAATTCCTATCCAAAATCCAACCGCTGTTATCGACTAAATCTTGACTAATCGCGTCCGACAGACACAACGCGCTTGATTTTATTTTGATAATCTCGTTGTATATGAGGTAGCCTCTTTGGTAGGCTTCGGCTATACTTATGTAGCTTCCATTAGGTAGTCTGTATAGACCTCTTTGTAAATCAACTTGTCCGCGATTCAGTGCATCCGAGATACTCATTCCTTGTGTTGAATTTTCGCCTTCAACAGTTACCTTGATTCTCTTCTCTGCTGGGTCTGAAAGTCCTTGTTCGGCATCGTATAATTCTCTTTGTATCGCTTCTAATAATGTGACTTCGTTTCCGTCTTCGGTCATGCCGCACGGTCCTGTTAATCTTGCAGCTAGTTTAGGGTCTATGAGACCCTCTAGTGCTGCTTGTTCGATGCTCATCGTCTGTCTTGTGTCGGGTGCAGATAATAATCTCCCCGTTCTCACATCAAGTATTCTCATGCTGATTGCTTGACCAACTGTGAGTATTTCTCTAGTCTCGGGATGCAATATACCTTTAGATTCGATGATGTTTGGTCCTTCATACATTCTGTGGACTCTTTTAAGTTTTCTTACGTCAGGTCTGTCATCTTCTGTTATAATTGTTTTCGTTGTATAATTAGGTGAGTTTAATTTGCCATTGGTCATTGATTTTACAACTGGTTGACCGTCTAGCTCTGTTGATTGTGACGTTCTGACGTATCTGGTTTTAGGATGAAAGTTTTATTAGTTTTAATTATTACTATAGACTAAATGCTGATTATGACTTTTAAACTTCTTGATTAAACTGTTGGAATAGATAAAAATACGGTCCTAACAGGATGTAAGTTTTCATAAAAAGTATGATTTAGTGATATAACTAGTTCAATAGTGCTGACATTTTTATTAACTAGAATGACAGGTCTGCGAATTAGACTATTTCTAATTGCAAAAAACCAAACACAGTTTTTTACTACCTATTTCTAAACGGCATCACTTAATATTATTTAAAATTAAGTACTTACTTTTCTGTGGTATAGTGCGTCGTGTAGGTATGTTCCGTGGTCAAGTCTTGCATATTGAACTCTTGGCGGAAAGACCGCGCCGACCGAGGCGCCATCGCCTCAACGAGACGCTGAAATAAAAAAAAACAAAACGTCAGATTATCCGTCAAACGTCAGTTAACCGTCAAATGTCAGTTGGCTATTTAAAAAGAGTTCTCAGACCAACGGCTATAAATTCTAAATTAATGTTGGCCATAAAATGAACACTAAGATAATAACTTTTATTTTATTATCTGAGGTGTAGAAAATATTGCCAATAACTTTACTGAACGTGCAATTTTTTACAATAAAGGTACTTAAAACTAATTTCGTAATTTATCCAAGAAATCATTCTGGCTTATATCCAGTACGACAGGTTGATTAAATCAACTCAATATTCCCGTAATTTATTTTTGTAATGATTACTTTAAAAGCTTTGACATTTTACACAAACATCTTTAACTTTCTTGTCATCATTTACAACGTTAATACGATAAAAAAGTAGATGAATATTTATGACAAACCTAATTTGTTCGTCAAATTGTCGATGATAGGTATATCAATAGCTAAACAATTTTCGATGACAGATAAACCAATTGAACTTCTAACATGACAACTGATGATATCTATTTTTTTTCGCGATGTTAATCTTGCCAGTCATAAAAAAACTGTAATGGAGATTAATTGCTTATTTTGATTTTATTCATCGAATTCTGTCAATCATAAATTTATCGGTCGCTACCGATCTTGTCTAAAACTTATGTTCTAATTTCAAATGGTCTTTTAAATGGACACTACGATCAAATAATTTAGAACTCTATTTAAGAGGTCTAAAGGTGTAAAATGTAATGATCATTTGAAAGCTTTCGACAATTAATTAAAAGAGACAACCATGTAAACAAAACTGTCATTTTATCTTTGACTCGAAAACATTATCTTGCAATGTAAATGATTATAGGAAGTGATGCATTTAAAATGCCTTCATTCCATTCCATTTTTCTTGTCTTTGATAGAACCGACAATAAGGAATTTTGTCGCAAAAACTGGCTTCGAAACATCGATGGTTCGACGGAGGTAATTGACCGCACGAAAGTAAGTTGCTATTGCAAAACTTCGCGTTTTTCATATAAGGCCACGAATGGACTGGTTGATAGCAATTCTACGTAACATAAAGTTGGTCGAAAAAGCCAAAAATGTCGGTGAATTAAAATAAAATGTGTCGACCCACTTTTGTCACCTGTTTGACTTTTATCGGCTGCCAAATGGTTTTATCGTTTTAAAATTTTATTGGCGACTTGTTTTTCGGTAAGGAATAATAAATCTGACATTTTTGAACGAAACAAGCAAATAAATTACAAATACTTATGTGTATCCAGAAAGGAAATAAAAACATTTGTTTGTTTAATAAAAACTGCGCAGTCACTTGTTTTTACACATTGTTCTAGTTAACATTAGTACAATGCACCAATATTTGGACCAAAAGACCAATGTGTTGATACCAACCCGGCACTCGTACGCGAAGTCATACTCGTACTCCTCCTCCATTTTAACACAATTTATAACAACACTACAGTATTTTAGGGTTCACTTAACACACTCATGTTTCACAATATACACTACACTTTATATTGTATCCACGTAAACTATTATCATGGCTAACGAGAAGAAAATAAATTTAATAAAACCATATTTTTACAACAATAACAAAAGAGTTTTGTAATGCAATAAACGTAAAGCAATTTAAAAAAGAATACAGCTATCCGCGAACCCGGCTGGCTGGAAACTGAATGAAAGCCAAGAAAACCGTAAATCGAAAAAAAATATCACCGGGTTCTAAATTTAAACAATTTCGTAATGGCATCTGCAGCGTCTAGACGTCCCGTGCGATTGTCCGTGCGGTAATATTTATTAATTACGCATTTGTTTCATCACGAATTACGAAACAGCTGTTTGGGGTAGAATTTTGAGGTTAGGAAAAGTGACTGGCCGATTCGATACTACGGAGGAAAATTTGAGGTCGATGCGCGCGCATCTCACTCGCGTCGCCGTCGGTCGGTGCGTCGCCCGGATAATCTTGACACGTATTTTGGAAACAATGTGGTTATATTTGGTAACATGTACTAATATTTATATTATTTTGAAAATATTCGTTCAGTGATTATGTTTAAAAGGTGAAGAGTTTGTTAGACTCGCTAAACTCAAGAACTACTGGGTCGAATAGAAAAATTCTTTTCGTATTGGTTAGTCCTTTTCTCAAGGAAGGTTATAGGCTATATACTATCACGCTACAACACTTAGGAGCGGAGCAGTAACTAAAGACGTAATACGGGTGATTAAACGACGCAGACGAAGCTAGTTATACAATATGATCGAATGCAAATTGTTTTACAAAATACGATTGATCGATTTGTGGGTCACGTGCGCGTCCCTTTGGCTGCGTTTCCACGTGAGATCGTGGGATGATGCGTAGTAAGGGACGCCTATGGAACTAAAGTCCAGTGGCTCCTAACCATTTTAAGTCCGCGGCGTCCTTACAAGTTTAGAATTTAGTCATGGCGCCCTTGGGGGTGTCTGTCAGACTCTTACAGACTATGAAAAAACAAACAACGCGCGTTCTTTATTCATTTTTTTTTTCCAATTTTTTTTTTATTTTTTTGTAGTTTATCGGAGCGCGTCGCGGCAAGTACATAGACTTTCCGCGGCTCCCAGGTTGGGAAGCTTTGAACTAAACAATAACGCTAGCGCTACGAGATGGAAGCGATATCATTGTCAATTTTTACCCTAATACGGCGAAGCAAGGAGGGTTATTTTTGACATAGGGGTTGATCCCTCGCTACACAACCCTGTTTATCTCTTGTGGACACGCAGCTTTAAAGGGTGAAGTTGCCGTAGTACAATAGTCTATTTCAATGCTAGGGCTGGCAGACTAAGAAACATAAGTCCAAAAATGAAAGTTTGGACTTATGATTTTTAGTCTGCCAGCCCTAGTGACGAACTAAAAATCTATATATCTGTACATATACAGATAAATAAAATTGAAGCGTCTGTTTGTAGTATCAAAATAATAGCTTTTACTAAATGGTTGGCTACATGAATGATTGTTTACAAAGCAAAAAGAAAACAATTGTTAAATTTTTTGTGTGTTGGTCCCGGTTAATCTCCGAAACGGCTTGACCGATTTAGATGGGACTTTCAATAGCAGATATTTGATTTTATAAAAAGTAACTTGGCTTTAACTTACTTTTTTTGAACATTTTTATTACTTTTTTTTTTCAATATCAGATAGCTGATATGCTGATATTGGTAACTTAGGCTATTAGAAAAAAGAACTAGGGCTCCATTATAACCGATATTCACGCGGATGAAGTCACGGGCATTAGTTAATAAGGCAATCAATATTGAAATGGTAATAATTACTGCATTTCTGTTTAATAGCTCGTGACGCATTGCAACACTTTCTGATTCGCTTTACATCGTGTTCATGATAGAGATACGATGTATTTTCTAGGAACTGACAAGATACTTTGAGATTACATGAATATCACTAGTTATATCGAATCACTGTGGCGTCAGAATATTATCATATTATCATGCCTGTATTCCCCGAAGGGTTAGGCAGAGGTGTACCAATTATCACCCACAGTTTGCCAGTATGTTTTAGGTACTACGTAAAAGGGACGAGCCTATTGCCATTAACCGGGTACAAATCCTAACTCCGAGCTGCTACTGAGAATTTCATAGAAAACCCCAGTAACACTTTTTGCTCGACCTGGGAATCGAACACAAGACCTCTAGCGTAGCAGTCACGCTTAGGACCACTAAGCCAACGAGGCAGTCGGAATATTTTAATCGAATCTAAAGATAATCTCAGTAACTACTAAATCAATTTGAAAAAAATCTTTTTGTATTATATAGCCCGTTTATCGAAAAAGAATATAGGCTAAATAACATCACGCTACGACTTATAGGAGCTGTGCAGTAACCCAAGACGTTAACGCGTAAAAAAATCCACGCGGGCGGAGCCGCGGGTAGAAACTGTAACATAATGTTTATTGATAGTCAGTCAGGAAACTGAACCACACTTCGAAGCCGTAACTCATTGTGTGTATACGAATGACAGCTGTTTGTCATCCTAAATGTCTAGCTTGGTTTTATTATCTGTCATGTTACTGTCTGTCATCTATAGGAGAAAAGGATGTAAATACAGAAAACGAAGTAACTGATTTTCGACTGCAAACCATTATATTAAAGTCGGAAATTGGTTACTTCGTTTCGTGAAATAACGTCCTTTTTTCTTAAGATGGCAGTATAGCTGTTCGTCAGTTTTGTGATCGCTGAGCGTGTGGTATTGAGTTCGATTCTCAGGTGTGTCAAAAAGTGTTATTCGGTTTTTCATTTAGGAATATTTCAGTAGCATCCCGGGGTTTGGAAATTGGTGGTGTTACAACCGCGTCCAATCGGACTATGAGAGTGAATGAAGAGGGAGTGCACTTATTTGCGCAGACATTTGTGCACATTAATATATCCTGGGTAAGTGGCTAGTCTCTATTAAGATTGACCGCCATGACCAACATTCGGTCTGGAAGAAAAGATATTATTATTGTAATAGAAAGTGAAGATTATCGCCTTAAAAATAAAGGGCAGTTTGGCACTATTTCGCAAAGACATTAAAATGTCTTCCTGCATATATCGTAGAATTTGCCCATATGATATTGCAGTTTCCAATGATTCCTTTACGAGAATGAAATGGGTTTGTTTCATATAGGATGCCTTTGAAGTCCTTCCTGTCTTGCAGTTCATTGCAGTCAGAATCGTATTAGGGGCATACAACCGCTTTGAGATGCGGAAGTTCCGGTAAGAAGCGATTGCGCAATGTATAGTATGTCAAATCGATACATTGGGAGTTTATTTTGGACGTCACTGACATCGGTGAATGAAAAACATCGTGAGGAAATCTGGACTTTATTCCTAATTAATATAAGTCTGAAATTACCAATCCGCCTTAAGCAAGCGTGGTAATCAATGCTTGTGCCTTCTCTGTATGAGAAGAAGCCTTTGCTGTACAGTGGGACAGTATTATTTATTAGCTTATGGTCAAAGTCTGATTCCAAATATCTTAATTATTACCTTTTAAACCATATTGACTAGACGACGTAATACATCAATAATATCTTAATTCAATGATGAATGACGAATAGAAAAAAAATAGTGTGAAGAAAATATCTATAAAAAGAAATATGCCAGTTCTGGCAGCTACCCATAATGAAAGATCATCCATCAAAACTCACAAAACACTAAAAAAAATATTGATGCGAACCAACAAATCATTATTTTATAGATTACACTTTAGAATTTCTCAACGTATTTACAACTAATTTCTGCGTTAAGTTACGTCTTGGGTTACTGCTCCGCCCCCGTAGGTCGTAGCGTGATGTCATATAGCCTATACTATTCTTCACGAGTCTGCCTATCATATACAAAATGATTTTTCTAATCCAACTGGTAGTTCCAGAGATTAGCGTGTTTAAACATACAAATAAAAAATATCTTCAGCTTTATTACATTATATGTATACTACTTTAAATATAAACATTATCAAGAGTTTATTTTAACTCATAGATTAGTACCAACATAAATATTTATTGGTAGAAGCTGTAACCACTTTAGTAAGTGCTATATTTAGTTGTATGAGTAATAAGGTGTATCTTAGGACCAAAATAAACTGATGTTAAGTAATGCCACATTACAATACGATACGTGTCTCTCAGGCGCCTGTTATATAGCATGAGGTAATCAGTCAAGAGAACGTTGCCAAAATACTTTTTAAAACTGAAAGTACTTTTAAAACCGGACAGGTTCGATGGGTTCCATACTACTGTTTATTATAATTGTTTTATTTTTTTATTTGCATGGCGGCCATTTTGAATTTTATCATCTTGGATTTTTATTACTTAATGTTATAGCGGCAATAGAAATACATTTTCTGAAAATGTTAATTCTTTACCTATTATGGTTCATGAGATAGAGCCCACTGACAGACAGACAGACGGACAGCGGAAGCTTAATAATAGTATATAAGGGTCCTGCTAGCACGACACTTTGGTTGACCAAAAAATGATAAAAAAACTTGTACAGAAAAAGTATCAAAACCATTCAATCCACTTGTCAAAATATACGATGACAGTAATCAAATATGTCTGACAGGTGACAGACAGACCATTAGTTGAAATTGGTTCAATCAATGTGACGCATGCATGACATTCAAGACTTATACAAACGAAAGAAAAAAATCTAACAAAAGAATTGCATAACTAAAGCAGTAATAAAGATCAATGGAACACAACAGGAGAACGACGAAGTAGGAGCGGAAGCAACTATCTTGGGTACATCTATTTTGAGAGCTACAGTTGTAGTGCATAACAAAACACGGTAGATAAAACCGTGGGCAGTGAGGATTAAGGGAAAAGCACTTTGAGTTAACCTACATACAGTGAAGAAGATACATTCTGAGATGTTATGGGGCATATTAAAATGGTAGTATGTGGTGTAACAACTAATGCCCTTTATAGCGTAAAAAATACTGATGACAAACGATCGGTTGACCAGTTTGGCCTTCTGACGATTCTGGAAGTAAAACTATGTTTGGGAACGGACCATCATAGTCTGTATTATGGCAATGATTTTCTAAACGAATATAATAAAGCTGAAGAGTATTTTTGCTTGTTTGTTTGAACGTGATTATCTCTGGAAGTACCAGTTGGATTGGAGAAGTCTTTTTTTTATCATAGTCAGATTCATCAGGAACAGTATTGGCTATATAACATCACGCTACGAGCAACAGGAGTGGAGCAGTAACCAAAGATGTAACTTAACAAAAAAGACATCCACTAGGACAAAATGGCGGAGAGAAGCTTGTTATGGTGATAAAATTAGACAAGACTGAGTAGTAGCTCAGGTAACTCTAAAAATAAAGGCAAAACTAAAGCGCAGTCTAAATTAGTTCACAAAAGACAAAGCTTAATGCGAATAACGCCTTACAAGTAAATACTAGGAACACTGAAATTTTACATGTCTATAAATATTTTGCGTATCGATCGGGATATAGTTCAGTTTATTTATATTATCCAGTTTGGTTGAATGAATGAGTGTAGCTATACTGTTTGTATGTTTGTGTTAGACTTTATCAATGGAAATGGAAGATCAGTGCTCCATAAGTGATGGGAAGAACCACGCATCGATATTTTTAGATACCTTTGCTTTAGAATTGTAGTGAGTGGTGTACTTTATTTTCGCTTTCTTTTGCTTCTTTTACGATTATGTAATTTTTCTCGTTGTCGAGATTTTCTCTCTCTATTATTTAAGGCTGTATATTGGGCATAATGGGATTGTAATTTACCACTATTGGGACACAGGTTCCTTCATTATTGAGGGAGTGGGTGGTTGAAAGTGGTTGTTCATTACGCTGACCAAGTGACCCACTCTTGGTCAGCGTAATGAAGAACCACTTTGAACTTTGAACCACCACTTTGAACAACCACTTTGGTGGAAGTCACCATATCTTTAAATTGATGATTCTAAGACATGCCAATTTTCTAAATAAATGTTTCCTTCACATTTCGTCACAGTGAGCGTAAGGTAGTAAAAGAATTTATAGCTGGCTGCATTCGAAACGCTCGTGTGTCGAAGCTGTTACCACTAGACTTATAATTCATTACCTAATAATGATTTTTAACGACTAAAAACCTGACGTGATAATCAAGCCTTCAAGCTACAACAACAACTTAATTACAAACTGTTCAACGACTACCAATTACAATAATTATTTGTCTTGCATAGCTTCTGACAGCTCCAAATTATGCCCTTCCTTCCTTCCTACTCCACCTTCATCAATATTAATGAGATTTCATGCTCAAATTTACATTAACGATGTTTTACTTTCTCGAGTTTATCGCTATTGATCCAGAAACCAATTGATGTATGAAATGAGTACAAAAATAAACATTTCCTAAGTAAACAGAGCGCGAGAAGAAAGCGCTGTTTATGAGATTCTTACACGTAAACATTGTAAAGGTAGGACTAGGAATAATAAAGTATTTCTTTGTGCTGCTAATGTGTCTTGTTAGATGTTTGGAATTATGTTAAAAGAAAATGGGTCCTAGTAAATTGAAATAGAACTTCTTCTCCTTTACTATAGATATAATTTTATAAGACGGAGGTAAACATAAAAATAACATTATAAATTAGGAACTGCCTCGTAGGCCTTGTGGTCCTGAGCGCGACTGCTACGCCAGAGGTCCTGGGTTATGAGGTATTGGGTTTTTCTATGAAACTTTTAGTAGCAGCTCGGAGTTTGGATTTGTGCCCGGTTAATGGCAATAGGCTCGCCCCCTTTTACATGGGACCTAAATATACCGGCGAACTGTGGGTGTACGTTGGTACACCTGTGCCTAACCCTTCGGGGAATACAGGCGTGATGGTATATTTATAAATTAGGTTCCAAAACAGTACCTTGCAGAACCCCATCAAATTTATTTGAAAAATCTATAGGCAGTTAATAAAACATTCATAATATTTGTGAGCAATAAATCAGATATTACCTCACGCCTAATATAATTAGCGTTTCTCAGCGAAAAAATTGATGTTTACCTTGTCAGAAGATTAGTAATACAATCAAACGCCTACTACGGATCGACGTTTCGATTTAGAGTTCTAACACGTTGAAATAGGTGGTAATTTGGAATGGAGACTTAAATTCTAACGTTTATTTGAGACAAATGTTACATCAGTCACACGGATTTGTAGTCTATTTGTATTATTGCGAATATTAGAGCATACTACTGTCAATGTTTAAATTACTGAGAACCGTTTTATATTCATGTTTATTATCGGATATATATCATGCCTTGATTATAAGTCGAATGTCACCAAAATCGATAAAATCTACAATCTTAGTAAAGTATTTTCTATAAATAAAGAAGCTGTTACTCACTAGAAATTTCTTCTGTATCTTGGGTTTGTTTACAAACATTAAGCTCACATACTCAAACAGCCAGATGCAGAGCAACTATCTATAAACCATACCAGACCGCAATTGAACCCGGGACAGTCAACCGCTTAGCCAGTGCGCCAACCGTGCCATCAGTTTGTTAAATACAGTAACCTTGCTTACTCCCCTTTGTATCAAAGTTAGATTAGGCAAAGATTTCCACATACATTGACGATTCAATACTGCCTTTTCATGTTAAGTTGACGTGCGTTCAGATCGTATCGTGAAATGTTTAGCATTGTGATCGATAGAATCAAAACGCGAGCTCCTAAATGAAGCCACGCTAATTAAAAGAAAGTAAACTAAATACTCGAACAGTTTCAACTCGCTGGATCACTCATTACTCATACCAGTTCTCGTTTAGACGTTGCGTGTACAAAACGTAACATTATTTCAGTCAGAAATCGTTGTAATCCGCTTCATAAGTTCATTGACCTACATAAGTTTGAACAGTAGCCATAAATTCAATGGTTTTACAGACAATAAATGTAAATCTTCTGCTATTTCGTTACTATACGCAATAACAGTTGACGTGTCAGAAGTTTGCGTGGGAGTGAAAAAATTGTAGCAAATAGAGTTGACTGATAAAATGTAGCGAAATATTTACATTTTATTACACGTTGGACAACAGAAGTGAAAGAAAATATATATGAAAGCGACTGGATTATGGTACCGTTTGATAGAACATGAGTTTAGATGTTGACATGTCCATAAAGATTTTAAATGCTTCAATAATTTCTGCAGGTTAATGTCGTCGAAGGAGGTCTAGAAAACTCTAGGGTGATGACTTTGATACTTTTATGGGAGATCAGCCAGAAAAGGCAGCACATAGGTAAAAGTGGAAGGCTAAGGGGGAGACCTTTGTGCACCAGTCAGACAATACTGGTCAAATAAAATAAATGTATGCAGGTAAATCGATTTCAATACTCTATTAGTTGATTGTAAATGAAAATAGTGTAACAATTGCAATACAGGTGATCGTTAAAATCGAAACAATATATTACACATACGCGACAACCTTGCGGCGAGCGTTAGGAAAATAAGTACTCGCATTAGAAATGCCCAAACTAACCTTGATTATGAAACGGTTGGTTAACGACTACACATAATATATATGCAGTTGAATTGAAAGGTAATGGAGGGAGATTAAGGATCATTATAATCAACCTTGCGGTATATAGAAATAAAGTCCACCTATTTTGAGTTTTTTGGACTTTGAATCAGATGGTGTGACAGTCATATCTCGAGTATTATGCATGTATTAACTTATCTAATAGTCACAATAAACACCTAAGATAATAACGATGTACATTATAAAACATAAACATTAGAATCATTCATATCTTTAGAAACAACTAACCTAGTCACGATACGTCAATGCAATCATAAATAAAAACATACACAATCACAAAACACTGATAAGGCTACAGCAAAACTAAATGAGAATTCAAACCACGCATAGAATTCATTGAGAAAACTAAAAAGCATCAACAAAATAAAACAAGACGCAAACTTAGAAAACATCCAAACATCAAGTACACAGATAAACATAGTAAATAAACAAATAGTGAAACTCACGAATAAGAAGCAAAAATAATCCATATGTCACAAGCAGAAACGACGATAGTCGCTCGAATACTATTTCAACCATCCACTGGATTTAGAGATAAGAAAGTAATTATCATTTTATCGAAGAGCAAATATAATTTAATTGAGTTTTGGAGCGACAAATGTCGTTTGTGTAAAAATAGTGTTCTTGGCACGTGTACTGAACCAAATACGTTTGGAGCTGGTTGCCAAATGGCATCATAAATGGTTCACACGGTGTTCGGACGAGCAGCTCGAGGCATTGTCATTGCAACAAAAGATAAGTTTGGAAATATTTTTGGGAACTTTAAAATGGGGTCAGGACTTCCGTGGTACTTATGGACAGATTTTATACATCAAAGATAACATAATTTTCTCATTTGACTACTTTGTATGTTAATGTTGGACATCTCTGACATCGTTGATGGAAAACATCGTGAGGAAACCTGGACTTATAATAATGAATATAAGTCTGATGCAGTGATCAATGCTCATGCCCTCAATGTATGACAAGAGGCCTTTGATAAGCTGTAGGACGATAATAGACTGGTTTGATGGTTGAACTTGAAAATTTTGCTAGTAAATATTGATTGCGACACCGTTACTTATAGCAATTAATCATATGCTAAGCTGACCTCACTTGCATCTTATTTTTACGTGACTTATTGTTCTTTGCTAGGATTATTTTTGCAGCATTACTCACTTAATATTCAGAATTATTATCCTTCATTGCACGAGCTATAGAGATTTATTCACCGCAAAGTGTTCAGTCCCCTACAGTACTTATTGTGTCACCTTCATTAATTCAATGACCCACCTCTTGATCGCTGAGGCTGCTACGTGTGGCATACAAATAAACATCATCTATCTAAGTATCTTTATAGACTTTTTGCCTTAAACGTGTTTCAATATAAACTAGTTTAATAGAAGCTCCATATTTTACTAACAAAACCAAGGAAACATCCTTATTTTCAAGTAGTCTACACAAGTCTTTGAGTTTGCCATTTGTTTCATTTCTTTGAAACCGTATCAATTGATAGGACACAAAATCAACTACTGAAAAGTCAACACTCGATAGAGTAAATAAATTACGATTTCCAACAAAAACAAACATTGATTTTCGAAGTGATCAGAAAGCACAATGCAAATGTAACTTCAAATGAATCACCTGAATATGGGAATTGAGGAAATAGCTCCGTAATCGACATAGCACGTTCGGCAGACGGAAAAATGGAAAACAACAATGGCATACATAACGTTATAAATAAGGACACGGAATGATGTAATGACGCAATGGCTGCTAAAGTATATAAAGGTACCAAGGTGAATCAATTGCAATTTGTTTTGGAATATAAATGAAGATTGAAGTAAAGTGAGAGATAATATTTAATTAACAACAAGATAGGAATATACGGAGAGTAAGAGACATAACAAAGACCCGTTAATAACGCATACTATCTAACAAAGTAAGTAACATTTGGAAAAAAAATTGCTGGGAAACATCACTGTGCCAAGTAACACACGCATATTATTATGATTATTATATGAATACTACCGTTTAAGGGTTGTGGATATTTGAAGTTTAGTTAGAACGTTTCAAACTTGTTCCGCTGAAAAACTTAACAAACGTTTGACCTTGAATATTTCCGTAACCTGAGGCTTCCTAGCTATGCTCCAAAACAAAACATGACTAAGAAATTTAAACTCTATGCCTATTATAGTTCATGAGATACAGTTCGTTGACAGAGAGACGAAGACTTGGTTATAGGGTCCCGTTGGCACCTTTCTCATACACAACCCTAAAAAACTTATTTGCTGTAAAGTAGTTCATTTCAAAGGGGGCTTTCCCTTTAAATAAAGCGACTGCTAATCTTAATAAAATGTATTACTTAGTAGCTAATTTAATCTTGAAAAGTAATGACATCAACAGAAATGATTAATCATAAAGGACCCTTGTTTAATGTCTTACGCATAAAGCAATAAATGTCAAGGTTCAGCCGTTTATGAGTAAGACTACCCATGACATTGAAAAGCTAGGTTACTTTTTAGTCAAGACAGAATGCGTTACGCATTCAAAAGTTCTTTGTAGTAACCTAATTTGATGACCTGCCAAATAGGTACGCAAGACTGTTTTTTACAAACGCTAACTGCTTTTTGTAAACGTTATTTTGTTTCGTTATTTCATTTCTGAATTTTAGAACCTCTTGTTATACGAAAGTAGAAGTATCGATTTTAAAGACATAGCATGTCCAGACTAATTTTCTGAAAATTTCAAATCGATAGCTATTAAATTCAGCGGTTATAAATTATTTAAACAATGTCTACACTGTTACATTTAATTTACTTATTGTACGCTAATTTGATTATTTTGCCAGTCTTTTGCAATTTTCTTTTCAGAATAAACTAAATTGTAGATTCATGAAAAATGGTCCTTCGGTTCAATAAACCCTTAGGACCATTTTTATAAAACTATTTGCTTAGTAACAAATTCAGTTTATTTATTGCCGCTATTATTGGGTTTTACATTAGATTTCTAATCAAAGCTGACGTAATTTTGAGAAATATATATTGTAGTACATATCGGTTATACCTGATTACATACAAGTGCATTATCTTAATTTTATTACTCCTCCTGATATGTTAGATAGCGCTATCTTTATGTTGTCCAGTCATTTGTATTTATGCGATTTTATGCACTACTGTTTACATTTTATTCGTATTTTAATATTGTTCTGAAATTGACTACGTACTTCCTGGTCGCAAATTCCATGATTAAAAAGCAAATTATTCAAATTTCGAATTCGCTATTTTCGGTGGAATGAAACATCTGTTTCTCGTTATGTGTGATAAAAACATGGTTTATCCGGTTTTCCGTCTCAAATTGTACGAACCGTAGTCACTAAAACCTCTTTGGCGACTAAACAAGGTGACTACCTGTCCGCGTCATGCTCATTTTCGAAATGACATCCAAACATAGGAAAAACTGCTCGTTTCAGACAACCTTGAACATGTAAACAAAACGAATATACTGAATGATACATCGAGTAATTTAAGTGCTGTAACGTGGATTAATATTTTATTTTCATTCATTTTCCTATATGAAACCTATTCGTTTATGCGGCTAGTAATAATACAATGCTTTCGAACTCGTTTAAATATTTTTTTCTCGTTCACATTAATCATAAAATGTCGGTTAAGGTCGCCGGATAACTTCTTAACTTCTATTTTTATTACGAATATCTCCACTTGTAATCGCAATTGTAAATTCTTAATAATCTGTAAACAAAATAAAGATAAGCCTAAGCCGGCATTGTGAAATGATAATAATGCAAAGCAGATTTTAAAGAAAGAACACAGAAAAACTTTTGTCACAATCGAATAAAAACTTTTCAACACAAACTTTTCACTGTTCAAATTTAGAACACACAACAATTCGCACTCCGAAATTCAAATTCGAAACTGAAAATTCGTATTCCAAAATTCGTTCGGTTTAGTAAAGCGCGGCGTGCGTCGATCGCCGGTCGTCGTTCGCGCGCTACTAAAAAACGGACGTACAGTCATCGTATCAAATTATTGCTATCACGAATAGGTATTTGCTGCAACGTTCCGACTGACAGCACATCTGTACGATCGCTCTGTAATTTTGCTAAGGCTTCATCCGATCAAGGAATTTGTAGACAATTCTAATCCTATATTATTGTTTAAGTTGTTAGTCCAATTTACATGCCTTTGTTCACTTTCTTGAACTTAAAGGAACAATAAAAAGAATTGCCATAGTTACAATTCACAGGCAGACCTAAGACTGAGTAGACTTTTGGCTTGATAGTCAGTTTCAAGTAACATATCCCTTGCTTGAGAAAGTCAAAATCTGCAATAATATTTTAAATGTTTTCTAATTCTCATCAAGACACAATATTTCTGAAACCTGTCAGGCCATCAAAACGACGTCTATCGTAAACTCTCCTAACTTTCTTATCGCCATATATTTTGCTGGCAAGCAGTTTGTTTTCAAACGTTATCGGCCTAACTAATACGACCTTGGCTTTTATTACGTCGACCTCCGTCTAAACCCAACCCTGGTTAAAATATTAAAGCCGAGCCCGAAGAGAATCAATAGGCTTTTAAAAGAGTTCAGGCTTTGTTTTACGTAGTAAATGTTTAGTGTAGCTGAAGCACGATTTGTGTGTGAGTTAAATATTGATTTTGCATAAAACGTTGGAATCGAAGCGCTGGGTTTAAAATTTATAAGAAGGTTTTTATAGACAGCCATGACTGTGCTTGGTTCTTTCTGTAATAGACACGTGTTTTGGTCTTTCATCTGATGGATGCATATGTTGGTCCTTACGTCCGAAGATGTCTAGATATAGACGAATTTCTTAAGTTCGACTAACATTCTTGTCCATAAAGGTCAAACTATTAGAAGCAGCATTTTCAGATATTTCCGAACCGCATTACAGTTAAGTTAATCTTTATGTTGCTATTTTTAGATGTAAGTGTAAATAATTCGTAAAAAAAACGACGTGCATTAAAAGCAAAATGATAATTAAACGACTTTGGACCTTGACACTGCGACCACATTGAGCATAATATTACGTCACCTAGATGTAATAATTATGAATTCCTCACGCTAACACGCTTTGATAACGTCAAAATATATTTTCATAGTTTACATTATGGCCTACACATGGGTTTATACTGTACGCCACGAGGCTATCATGAAATGGAATTGGCAAAAATTTACAACGGTAGTACAATAAACTTGCGGGAATTTTTCCTCTGATTTAGTCTCACGAGGCCTAATTGTAAATTCTGGATTTTATTTAGTTTTAAATGCTGAGATAATTCTTAGGAAAGTATTCCCTATCGGTAGCTTAGTAACAGCAAGGTTTCTTTATATGGTTAATTAGAGACTGTAAGTATCTTAGAACCAAAGGACCAATTTTCAACAAACATTTCATTCAAGAATTTTCTGGTCCTTTTTGTAAGAGCAGTATCTGAATGAATTCGGTCGAATATCCATTGCTTATGGCCAGTAAACCACGTGGGTGGTGTTACAGGCAATAAGTGGCTTATAACGGACTCGGTACGCATCATGTTGGTACCGCTAAGAGCCTTACCCTGTAAGAAAAGCGTGGGCGAAGCTCGTTAACTTGAGGAGAAAACATTAAGAACCATTTATCAAAGATTGTGTAGCATTAATTAGATTTAATTTGCGCACGAATTTATTTACATTTGCAAGTTTAATTTGGTAAAATATTTAAAAGATCACTTTAGAAGTTTAGACAGTAAGCTATTGATTAAAGGAGTCTACCTACTGATTATTATACGGTTAACTGCTAATGTTAATTAAAACTAGAATTGGACCTGTTTTGGGGGCTTATCACTATCTATTTAAACAGAATATTTTTAATATAACTTTATCTTACGCACTGTTCGATTTTTAACTTTCGGTTCTATATTGAGAGTTGAAAATCCAATTGCGTAATTACAAAGGTATATTGATAGCCCCACTGTACTTATATGTATTTGTTAAGGAGTAGTGCTTTACCTAAGAATCATTATTACAGTAATCCAGTAATAAGAAAATGAGCAGTAATCAACATGTTCTGACTATGCAAACAGCTATGGTTGAAAAAATTTGGGTATGTAAGAAAAATATTAAAATTCCTCAAAATAGCTTGTTTTTAGTAAACATGATTAAGTATATTTAATTACTTGCCATTACATCATCGCACTAAGACTTATCAGATTATCTTAAAATACGTCCGTTTACGTGCATCCATATTTTTTTGTTGAAAGAGGTGATTCAGATTCTATTTAGTCACCACCATCATCACGCCTGTATTCCCCGAAGGGTTAGGCAGAGGTGTACCAATGTACACCCGCAGTTCGCCGATATATTTAGGTTCCATGTAAATAGGGGGCGAGCCTATTGCCATTAACCGGGAACAAATCCAAACTCCGAGCTGCTACTGGGAATTTCATAGAAATACACAATAACACTTTTTGCTCGACCTGGGAATCGAACCCAGGACCTCTAGCGTGCTTAGGACCACTAGGATAACGAGGCAGGTCTATTTAGTCATTGTTTAATTATTTCATATTTTGTTAACCTTTTGCATTATAGTTGCGTGACTGACAGATTAGCTCATCTTAAACATATTATAATTGTAATAAAAAGTTCTAAAGAATGCTCGTGTTCTAGCGCTTACGTGAGCGTTTCAGTGGAACTTCGATTTTTTACATATTCTTAAGAGTAACTATAGTGTGTTTTTTAATCTCAGAGACTGATTTGACGGCTTCTTACGTTAAACTTGAAAATAGTGTGCTTTATGTCTATGAGCCGAAAGCACATTATTTTTATATTTGACGTACGAAACTGTCAATTCAGTCTGCGAGATTAAAAAACACACTATAGTGATGTCATTTGCCAATTGAATGTGCTTTTCTTTTTATGCTTCATGATCATTTTGTGATAAGCTGTGAATGGTGCTGAATTGGGGCTCACCGTTTCTTGCTCTGTTTGTGAAGATGGAAAGCAGTTTTTGACTAAAGTTGGTTGTTAATTGCAGTGCTATTCTATAAAAATCCCCCTCTTCGGTGAAGTGAAAAGAGCTACAGATGATCTGTCATCCCCAACTCATGCTAGGGATTGACAACTCACCTCAATCACACTTCACCTAAATTCCCCGAGATAGATTTTCATAGAAATTACGGGCTGGTAATTCTTTAAAAAATTAAAAATAAAGCACCTTAAACTGCGTTAAATTATTTCTACAGTTTTACCTACCTTTGCTAGTGTTTAAGGAAAATTAGCATGAACTATAAAATACAGTACCTACGTTTATAGTCGATTACGTGGGTAGCTATGCTTGTGTAAGCGACTTAATAAAACCGTAATACTTATAAATAGCACTTATCGCTTCGAAGCGTGCGCGAGACTTTATTGTAATGTCAACTTGCTCTGATTGCATTGATAGCCTTAAGAGGATATCTATTAATGAATGTTGAAAACTGGTCTTTGGGTACGGTATGAAAAAAGAAGAATTTATGTTCTAGCTGGTGTATTCTGTAAAAATCTCATTCAAGTATTAAATGATAAATAATCGGTATTTAAGTGAAGTGAGACTGAGGTGAGCTGACAATTCCTAGCCTTGGGTGCATGACAGCTTAATTCACCTAGGTTTCACCAAAGGAGATAAGTACAAAATAACAGATGCTATTAACCGATCACCTTATCCTTAATTCACCGAGTGAGATTTTTACGGAATAGACCGGCAGAAAACGTAGTAATATTTTACTTTGGCGTAAAATTCGCAATGTTCGAATTAATACTGGAGTTTGTTAAACCCAACCAATTTTCCTTAAACTTTTTACAACACATAGGCATGGAATCGTCGCGTCAGATCTATTATAAATTGGCCAATTTTACAATGATTCATTCTCAAACGCATTCATGTTGATGGTGAACGAAAATTAAAAATGCTGCATCATTGCCTGGACTAAGCTAGACGAAAAAAGCTTGTAAACAACCTAAAAAAAACATGAAAAGCGCTTTTTATGTCGAATTGCTTTACGTCACGCCAGGCAATGGGGATGGGCAAACTTCAAATGAAACTTATGAAATTTAAAAAGATTTACATAAGGTTTACTATTTTTATTTACTTTGTATATACATACAATCACGCCTGTATTCCCTTGTAAGGGTTAGGCAGAGGTGTACCAAAGTACACCTACAGTTCGCCGGTATGTTTTTAGGTCCCATGTGGTACGGGGCCATTTACTTTGTAGATTTGTACTTAATTCTACCAAAACGAGCTAACTCAACTAACCTATTAACCTAACTAAACTATTATATTTTACGAAATGTGTTATATTACCTACTATCCAACAAAAATAAAAAATGAAAAAATGATGATGAATGATGTTAAATGTATGTCCCAAACGTATGGGTAAATATTCAAAAACCTTAAAATTACTTCGATAAATAATGGATAATAATGGAATTGTCAGTTATCTCCCCAAAAGACATGGGCAAGGCTGGTCCTCGACCCCATTGCTAAACAGTCGCGGGTAGACGTGCATGCATTAGTTTTTTGTCAGCGCCTATACAGGCGAGTCAACGAACCATGTACCAACTACCAGGTTTTATTGCAAATGGTGGCTCTTTTTTACGATTTTATACCAAACTTTGTTTCAGACTTCATATAACGGGTCTGTAACTCCTGTGAGGTGACCTTGAAGGTTTATTTGGCGACACTGAATTTATTTTTAATGCTTGTATCTGAAATTTTTATGTGTGGACTCGCGGATGGAAGGACCAACATTTTTTTCAAAACAAACCGAAATTTTCGAAGCAGACTGTTGAATCGATGACATTCATTGACCATTTCAGACTTATATTTATTGTAAGATATAAGTTCAGGTTTCCTCATTATGTTGCATTCACAGATATCAGAAATGGCGTCTGGCCATTACAGCTTGATATTACTATATGCCTGAATACAGCTCGTTGCGGCAAGCTTTCTTCCTCCCACAGTTTTCCAATTCAACATTAGTCACTGTTAGATAGTAGGCGAGACTTGTAAGTGAACTTATCTTCGTCTATCACACTCCAACACTAGGCTATAACTAAGAACTTTCTAACTGAAAACACCAATTACACTTTACCCGACCCGAGAATCGAACTTAGACCTCAAAGCGATACCGTCTAGGTTTAATAGCTTTAGGTTAATGAGGTAGCTGAAGTAATCTACAGTCCTCACGAAATCAATTTAATCGTACTTAACCTCTTAACTTATAGAAACTTCGTGAAGAAACCTGTAATTAATGGCCTGAAATCGGCAACTTTCGATGAGTAAAAGTTGTCAGTGCTCTGCTCGTCTATAAGAGAAACGGCAAGTCTAGAGTGTGACTGTTAAAAAAATACATACAAAAAATACCATCACGCCGGTATTCCCCGAAGGGTTAGGCAGAGGTGTATAAATGTACAAACACAGTTCGCCGGTATATTTAGGTCCCATGTAATAGGGGGCGAGCCTATTGCTATTAACCGGGCACAGATCCAAACTCCGAGCTGCTACTGAGAATTTCATAGAAAAACCCAATAACACTTTTTGCTCAACCTGGGAATTGAACCCAGGACCTTTAGCGTAGCAGTCGCCCTTAGAACCGTGTGACTGTTATAGGCAGATATAAAATAATATAAGTCTAAAATAAATAGACACTGTTTGAACATAAAACAGAACCCCAACACAACAGTTCACTTTAATCCGATTGCAAACATGCCTACCATGAAATCATCATAAAATAAATCTAGGACCAATCAAGCCATCTCCATATAAGACTGGTCCTTATGCCCACGCTATGTACATATAAGCCGAAGTCGTAGGTGGATAATAAATGGTACTTCACTAATTATTAAATGCAATTTGAAGATACCTCTGAGATAGGCGCAATTGTTTTGGCAATATTTGGGAATGTGGGTGTTGGAGGAAGTCGAAACACAAATTATTTTTAAATGTCTACTTGTCAAGGTGTTTTTGAGGTCTTTTTGTATTTGAATTTTAAAACGATTACTCATTGAAACGAGACGACTAGCTTGTGGTGTGTTCTAGGAAAAATATTCTTTTTTGAATAAACATCCTTTGCCCAAACTTAGACTTGGTTTTATGCAAATTCACTAAATAATTTTGCCAAAAGCTCTGCACCTGCACACTCCTCATTTGTTTTTCAAAATATTTAAATTCAATTAGTTCGTCAAATCGAAAATCGAATAACCGTTTTTGAGTTCAAAGCAATTGATTTCAAACATCGAATTCGCCACAACAAAATCGTTATTTCAATTCGAAAATTCTTAACGTCAAAATTTAAATAGTGAACGACCTTGAAAGAGGTCCGACTGATGACCTAATGGTGACATCACTACGCATAAATGAATTAGGTAAACGTCGTGCGATGTGAACGTGAGGTTTTCCATCTACATGACACGCTTACACTGTGTGTTGAATGTATTGACGATAGCATAGAAAGCGCCGGCGCCTGATAGAATAAATAAATACGCTAATGTGTTTGTGTGTTATTCTTGGATGAGAAAGGGAGATGCTAGATTTTTTCAAGACTGGGACTAAGAAACATTACATAGCTTACTTAAGTCTTAGTAGTACATGGTCCTTGGAGGCGTGTCACACAAAGGGTTGCAAAAAGTATATCAGTATTTTTGTTTCAGTAGGAAACATGTAGCACTACAAAATAATGATTAAACCTAACTTAACTGCCTCGTTAGCCTAGTGGGCCTAAGTGCGACTACTATGCTAGAGGTCTTAGGTTCCATTCCAAGGTCAAGCAGTGTTATTGGGTTTTTCCATTAGGAATTTCTCAGTAGCAGCTCGGTGTTAGGTTTTGTGGCGGGAAAAGGCAATAGGCTTTCCCCTATTACATGGGACCTAAAATATCAGGGAACTGCGGGTGTCCTTTGGTACACCTCTGCCTTACCCTTCGGGGAATACAGGCGTAATGGTATGTGTCTGATGTGATTAAACTAACTTAATATTTGTATTTCCAAAAACGAAAACATTGCGAGATACTACATTGAGATAGCAATAAAAATAAAAACTGCAGAATTAAAACCATATTTCAAGTGTGAAGCAATTTAGTTTTTTTAACATCTAATGGTTTGTTTATGAGCTCGGTTCTACGCGTGACATTGCTTAGAAAAATTGGAGGACATTTGTATCAAAACTTGTTTTGCGCGATATTAAAAAACAAGGCTTCACATTAATCCACATAAGTGCCTACAAACGTTTATTTTTACAACTGATTGCAAAAATATTTCAACGACATTTATTTCGACTACCTTGTTGACTAGTGGTCATAAGCGCGACTGTTACTCTAGAGGTCTTGGGTTCGATTCCCAGGTCGAGCAAAGTGTTATAGGGTTTTTCTACAAAATTGTCTGTAGCAGCTCGGAGTTTGGATTTGTGCCCGGTTAATGGCAATAGGCTCGCCCCCTATTACATGGGACCCAAAAACATACCAGCGAACTGTGGGTGTACATTGGTACACCTCTGCATGGCCCTTCGGGGAATATAGGCGTGATGGTGTGGTGGTGTGATGATGCAAAAATATTTTCGATAGCGTTTCTTAAAATCGAATAAGATTTTTTTCTTTCTTAATATTTTAAGAGTTATTAAAACTTAAAACTTCTTAGTAAAACAAATAAGGTTATATTTATTTCAGTGTCTTAATATGGTGAGTAATTAAGATTTCGATAGATATCTTCGGGGGATCCTAACAGGCTACCATAAATATATTTACCAAAAACATACCAGATTATCTGGAATATTTATAACTCACTTAATATTATTGGCTACGTTACATCAATAAATAAGATACTTTAAGAGATCCTAGTTGGTATAGACATGTTAAGCTTTATTCTAGTAGTTTATAGAACATAGCCAAAAAAGTTCGGAGACCAACACGGCTTTAAATTCGAATATTAGGTAACGACTTGACTGTGAGACTGTATCACTTCCAGGCGAGTTTTTTTTTACTAATATTATATAACGAATATCTAACTAATATATTGCCATTTATCAAACAAGGTTATACGCTTTAACCTTCTTAAACATTACGCTACGACCTACGGAGGCGGAACAGTAATCAAAGACATATGCAACGGCTAAAACCGCAAGACAATTGGTAGAACAGTATAAGATGGGAATTAGTTCAATTTTGGTTTTGTGTCAAATAATTGTACGGATATTATTTCTATTAAAACTAGTTATATCCTACGGTACGTGATCACGCCAAAATGGTCACCATATACATAGGTACATAAGTATTATAATGCCTTGAAACATGGTTTGTAATTTAAAATGCATTATACACGTTTCTCATTAAGGCGCGTGGCCATGCAAAACGCAGCGGCAGCCGTTTTTAGGGCAGTTTTTAGGAGCCCACTTCTCTATATCAAATAGAAATACCAACTAATAAAAAATACGTTAAATTTCTACACATTCTTGACTCGAAAATGGTAGATTTATTTTTAAATTTTTAGTAACATAATGCTTAATTATAGGGTCATAACGAAACTACAGAAATGAGAAATAATAATTTTTGACATGCATCTCCTCGTAAAGTGAACATTATTTTGATTTGCGACTTAAACTAATAATTAGGCAATTTAATAAAGAACATTATGCTAGTTTTATTTTTTTCAAAACACGAAAATTTGATTTTATATAGATTTTACTCTAAAATCTGAGCGTATTTTCTACGTATCTCTTGCGCCGCGTTAGTGTGCCGCCAAAGGAAAAAATGCTCAAGGTTATTTGGTCAGGGTAGCGCCTTAAAAGAACCATTTGTAGAGGTTGTATTAATTCTGCTAATAAACTTCTTTTGCTCGTTCAATTGGGTTATTTCTCATCTGTTGTGATTGTATGATTAATATACCTTCCTAAAGCAGTAGTATTTTTAAAAGCTATTTTTATTTTTAAATCATTACCAATTCCTACAACAAATTTAATTTACATGCAAATTACATGTTGATTAAAACATCTGCATTTTGCATGTCTACTTAAATATGCAAATGCTTGATTGCAGTTCTTAATTTAGACTGCTTTTATCTCGTAAATCAATAAAGTTCTTTGGAAAGTGCTCGATTCCTAATACACCTACTAGTTCTAGTTTAAAAAAAACATAATTACATGGGTCACACTTATAGAGCTTCGTCGAGTCTTTCAGAGTTCACTTAGGACTTTTAGAGTATATCCGTCATTTCAAATCGAGTTTTAATTTTAATCTAAGCTTTATCTTTGTGACCAGTTAACGTATTTTGAACTTTATTTCAATAATGATAAAACTCTTTATACTAAACCGAGTTCAAGTCATGCCATAAGATTTGTGATATTCAAAAATCGACCTTAACCTATAAGTGTGGCCCACTACAAAAACAAAAGTCACTTACCAAAGTAACGATGTCTCCAGGGTTAGCGGCGGCAATCCTTCTGAGTCTCTCATACAACATATCCATCAATCTCTGGTAGTTCGCGTTCAGATCATCAAGTTCCCTTGCAACTGCTTCGGATCCCGCCGGGATACGCTCGGGATCTGTTCGGCCCCGAGCTCGGAACCTCTCGGCTAGTTCGACGTCGGCTTGCCGGCGGAGTTGACGCATGTCCAGCGATGGATGCACCTCGTCGCAAAGCCATTCGGCGTATCGCTGGCATCTCGATGAGTATATCTATGTCGGGTTAGGGTCAAGCGGGTTATTGGGGGCTGTTAGTTAGAAAGCAGACTGTTCTTTTTGAGATCAACTTCTGAATTAAAACAAACTTTATTTTTATTGAAGCTTTTTGGTTTCATATAAAAGAATAATCTGCCAACTAAAATAAAGCGTTCATTAGAATAATATTGTAACCTTTCATAATAACTTGCACACTTTTACAGGACTTAATGAAACTTATAAAATACATGAGGGTCACAGACATACACGCATTCAAAGTTCACCGACTCAAAAGACCAGTAGCTATAATTAACTTGTAAAATTCTAGTCATGTTTTTCCTTACAATTAAATTACGCCAAAACATTGAAAAAACATAGATAATTATTCATAGTTAATGATTTAATTACTGGTCTTAACATTCATTCAGCTTTCAATATTTTTTACACTGAGAACACTACGTAGTCCAGCTCACAGCGGGAATGAAATCATGCTGGATGGAAAAGATTGGCCTGTACAGTACACAGGTATTTTTAAAGCGTGCAACACCAAATGTGCGGCCACTCTAAACTAGCACCCATTTCGTGCACATTTAAGCAAAAGAACTGTGTTTATTGAAACAGAAACCCACAGATAGTGCTGTATTTTACAGATAAAATGGTATTTTTTTTGTAGTCTGGCAACACCAAAACAATGCATGCAAAGCCACATTTGTAAAGAACAATAAACTAGACATTTTGGAAGCTATTTACAAGAAATAAATTTGAATTTCAAATTCGCATTCTTAATTTGGTCTTGTAGTTTTTTGAATTCCGCCGAAACGGAAATATTTTTTTGTCTTATGAAGAGTCTATTTAATATGTATTTAAGCATTGTGATATGTAGTAGGTACTATTATAAATAAAATATAACGTTATGAAAATTGGCTTAAAATGCGTCAGAAAACGTAACGGTATTGCTCTAGACTGAATATATTTTTGGTGAAAAGTGCCGAATGACATAGACAAAGCACACAGTATGAACTCTAATAGAATCCACGAATCTTTTAGTCACACAACAATGCAAACTTTAGCAGTAATAAATTGCTTTTCACATAATTAGTGTCGATCACACAAACATCTCGCATTCAGATGATTACGATTAGTCGGAAGCAATCGATTCAAATCGATTAAAAAGTTAAATAGCGAAGCTTAGTTTAGTAAAAAATCGCAAGCGTTATTTTTAAGGGCGAAAGCTTTCGTGCGTTGTGACGAGCTTGAGCCTAAATCACCTCTGATATACGAAGAGACTTGGAAAGACCCAAAGACAAAGAACGAAGCAGACAAGTAGCAGGAACGAATCGCTGGACCGAACTCACTTCACTCAAAACCTTCCATCATAAAATCTTTAGTCAATTTTAAGACATTTTGTGGAATTTTCTTGATCTATGACTTTGCTTCACTGGGCACTTAGACATGTCTATAACCAAATTGTTACATACCTAAAAAGGTTATATACAAATCTAAACTCCCGCAATGAAACAACTTCAACCTGGCATAAAAATACAACAGTACCAAATATTCTCCAGAATATTCCACAGAATGCCACAGCCTAATTGAATGTCTCGGACATCAATTAGTACACTGATATTTACCTTCGCCTCTCGTATGTATCTGCCACCATCAACGTTAACCTTCTCAATCTTAGGCGTCCTCTCCACGACGCTTGTGAGTAGATTCTGTGAAGGACCACATAACACCCGGTAACATTAGAATTAGTTAGGTGCAAAATGAGTTTATACATTGGTTGGTGAAGTTAAAAATTCTCGTTAGTTCCGAATATTTTTTCCATGTTTATAATAAATGAGTCACTGTGCAAATAATCCGTTATGATTTTGTTTATTAAATTGTCGTGACATCACCTTCATTATTATTAAAAATCATCTTCTCCCGGTTGTCCAAATAATCATAACATGCGTTCTTAAAATTAATCTTAATCCGACTCAAAGGACCAAAACCAAACATGTATCATAACTCTTATATAACGTTAATAAATTACATGCATTCATGTAAAATAATATAGATATTATATTTAACGTGAACCGCATTACTTCATTTAATTGTTATCTTAATATTTAAACAACCCTTAGATTGTAAACATAGATTTAAAATAACCAAAACCATGGATGGGTCCTGTTCTAGACAACTCCTAACGTAAGATAGTCTTGATCTCAAAATCCTGGTGAAAAGGTCTCCTTGATGTCACAATATGTCTGTTCGACGTCCTTAATAATAAAAATGCTAAAGGACCAAAAACAATGGCGTCTGAATAAATAAATGCTGATCCGAGTAATGGCTACTTTGCTCTATCCAACGACATATAAATGAATTACGTATGATACGAAGCTGCAGAGCTAGTCTTCGCCGAGGCGACGATTTTTCGTCTCATCGTATCAAAAATAACCCTTATGCTGATTTGAAGGACTTTTCACGTCAATATGATGTTTTTATAAACGTCCTGGTGTTATCAGTCTCACCCTTGTTGGCTCGAAGTGTTCTTTAGGCCTGACTTCTACAGGCGGTTGTGCCTGCAGCCTGCTGTACGCATCGTCGATCCATTCGGCTTCCTTCTCTAAGCCGGCGTTGTAGTTGCGCAGGAGTTGATAGGCCGCCTCACAGCTTCGGAGTCTGTGGGAAGAGTTTTTTGGTAAGTAGACGTCTGATGTAAAGCTAGTGATTCTGGCTGAGGTTTTTTTTAAAACAAGTAGGGCGCTATTTCGAATATAAATTGGGTTTTCCTATGGAATTCTCAGTAGCAGCTCGGAGTTTGAATTTGTGCCCGGTTTATGGCAATAGGCTCGCCCTCTATTACATGGGACTAAAATATACCGGCGAACTGTGGGTGTAAATTGATACACCTTTGCCCAACCCTTCGGGGAATACAGGCGTGATGTTATGGATGGTACAAAACACACAAATTGTTTAAAAGTATTTATAACAATAATTCGTTTCAGCCAATGGCTTGATTGCCTCGAGCCTCGACCAACATCTAAGGAGGCCCTCGTTGGGCAGCTGGATCAAGGGCTTAATGCAGAAAACGGTACTTCTAGACGCGGCGCGTATTGTTAAGAGATTCCTTTCTCAGGAGCCCTGACCACCGGTGGCTTGGTCCCTGTTCCCGACGCCGGTGGGATACATTTAAAAAAAAAATATTCAAATATGTAGTAACAGGCAATAAATGAAAAATAAAATAAAATAGTTACCTCTCAGCCAACTGAGTGCACACATTGTTCCACCTATTGTTCAGTTGAGAGACCTCCTTATCCAATCTCTCCAGGTCGATGTGCTTCCCAGATCTTGGGAGCGAGGAGTGCGGTAGAGCAGCCCTGGAGGTCTCCACCAGACGGCGGCAGTTCTCCGCGTCATCATTCATCTGGTCTACCTGGATCTGTTGCTTGCTCACTGCCACTTGCATGCGGAGTAGGTCTTCGTGCATCTGGTGGGAGAAAAAGCAGAGTCAAAGTTAAGTCTAATCATTTATTCCAATTAGACTATTAAAAGGCACTTTTAAACGTCAATTAATTAAAACTATTGAATCTATTTGTGTTAATGTTATGATAAAGTATTCGGCTGCCTCGTTAGCCTAGTGGCCTAGTAGCTAGTAGGTCGCGACTGCTACGCTAAAGGTCTTGGATTCGATTCCCAGGTCGACCAAAGTGTTATTGGGTTTTTCTGTGAAATTCTCAGTAGCAGCTCGGAGTTAGGAATTGTGCCCGGTTAATGCCCCCTATAACATGGGACTTAAACATACCGGCGAACTGTGAGTGTACATTGGTACACCTCTGCCTAACCGGGGAATATAGGTGTAGTGGTATGTATGTATTTGGACATACGGGGTGTGAATTTCGTAAATGATTCTATACCCCTCAGTGTCAAAAGTTTTCATTAAAAAAAATGATGTTTCTAAATTTAATGATACAAAATTAATTAACTGCTACTAAAATAGTTTAGATACTTACATCCTTCAGCAGTTCAACATCGTTGGGCAGGTCGTTGAACTGCGCGAGTTTGATCTCGAACTCGGATATCGTCTGGTGGTTCTCCTCCATGCTGTTCACTACGATCTCCACGAACTTCAGCCTGGAGAGTAAGTACAAAATTATTAGAATTATAATACGAAAGAAAAGAAATATAAATTATGCGTGCTAGTTAACGGTAAGTCCCAAAGGACTAACATTTTTCAAAAGGGAATTAAAAATATACAATTTCGTTAACAAATTACTTAAGCAATGTATCTTACGAAGGTATCCGTTTTGAAGTATTGAAATATACTCTTAAGATACATCAACGTAGAACTACAAGACAGTTGCAAGAAGCAACGATGCAAAATATTGGCAGAAAATTTTAGCACATATTTTTTCTTACATACAAAATACTATTTATTCCTATTAATTATTTTCTCAATAAAATAGGATCTGTTTACCTTTCGACAAAGAGTTGGCTCTTGGACTGCATGTCATTCCACTTGCCCATCACTTTGTCGAGGCTCTTCTTCATGGCGGGAGTCTTGAGGGCGATGCCTGAGGAAAAGTAACAATATTGTTTCATAAAAGTGCCGTCTAAATAAGTATCCATGAGTCATTATAAGTTTGTCTAGGCAATCAGCGGCATTGCAGCGGATGGATGCAGGCTACCCAGGACCAGGATGGTTGGCGCTTTTTAGGGAAGGCCTATGTACAGCAGTGGCCGGCTATAGGCTAATAGATGAGACAATCAGAGCCACTGTCAACAAGACTGACTGGTCCTTGTGCCCATCAATTTCAAGATATATTGTTTTTTTCAGATTAACGGATAAATTAATTGGCAGCTCTTTTGCGTTTTTTCTACTCTATGAGTTTTGTGTGTGTAAAACTGAATAAACTAATTCATTTAATAATCTTTACGTTCACTCGATTACCTAAGAGTATTCATGAGTCCTTACCTCTGAACGTAGTCTGTACTTCCTCCACATCGGTGGTCAGGGTGTGTACGCTGGTCTCCCAGTCCTTATGCTGCAGCACCAGATGCTCCAACGTGTCCAGGTCACGAGGAATGTGGCTCGCTATTCTCTCATGAAGCTGTCTTTCCAGGATTTCGAGACGCTCCAGAAGATTCGATGACTGTTCTGTGAAAATGCGGGCGGCGTTCTTCGATTCCTCTGTGAAAGAAGATTAGATTTATTAGAAATATTTACAATCACAACTAATATTATAATGAGGTAAATTTTTTTGTTTGATTTTTTTGTAAGAAAAATATGTGATTGTGATCATAAGATTTTTGGTGTAATAGTACCTAATTTAGTTATGAGAAAAACTCATCTCAGTCAAGTTTTAAGAAAAATTCATTAAACTAGATTTGTTTAGGTCAATATCGAAGCTAATTCGAAAACTTAAATCCGTTCGTCAAAACATAATTTCTGGAACTTAGGACCAGTTTTTACCACTAACGAAAAATCACATTACTGAGAATCACTAGCATTACATCATACTATAAGTGTCTTCAATAACAGTATACTTAAACCTGCTAATTCACTATGCAAACTTTTATATTACCTACTGTTATTCTTTCACTAATTGAAAGTAAACAAGTTTGTGAGCGGATATACAGGATGCCTCTAATCGTAATTTCTAGGTTTCTGTCTTGACCTGTTCATAATATGCAATTAATGAATTGAACTTAATATACCATCACGTCTGTATTCCCCGAAGGGTTAGGCAGAGGTGTACCAATGTACACCCACAGTTCGCCGGTATATTTTAGGTCCCATGTAATAGGGGGCGAGCCTATTGCCATTAACCGGGCACAAATCCAAACTCCGAGCTGCTACTGAGAATTTAAAACTTGAACTTGACTTTCTTTTTTTCTTTTTGAACTTTATCGTTGTTTATCGTTGTAACTGCCTCGTTAGCCTAGTGGTCGTAAATACGACTGCTACGCTAGAGGTCGTGGGTTCGATTAGGTCCAGCAAAAAGTAATATTGGGTTTTTCTATGAAAGTCTCAGTAGCACCTCGAAGTTTGGATTTGTGTCCAGTTATTGGCAATTGCAATTGCCTATTGCCGTTATATTTAAGTCCCATGTAATAACATGGGACTTAAATATAACGGCGAACCGTGGGCGTACATTGGTACACCTCTGCCTAACCCCTCGGGGGTTACAGGCGTGGTGATATGGTATGGTGGTTATTTCTAGACTTCTGTCTTCTTGACCTATTCATAATATGCAATTAATGAATTGAACTTCATCGTTGTAGATGTCATTAACAATGGAAGACGCCTATAGCCATTTGTTCATTATTTACAACACTGTAATTTCCGGTTAAGTTGTATTAGCCACTCATGCTGTTTTTTTTTTGTTACCTCTAACGACCCTAAAAGAGATAATTATAAACTACTCATAGACGCAACAATTTTAGGCTCATTTTTACAATGACACTGATTATTTTTATATGTGAACAACAAAATAGTGTATCAAAATTACTAAATAGACGTTTCATTTTACAACGATTGCCTGCATAACCTCACTTCACTCACAAACAAAAACCATAAACACTCAATATCATTCCAAACATAAACTTCACGCTTAACCTCTCAGAGTAAGCATGCTACACTTAAAACCACCAACACTGTTTCACGACCTATTGCAATCCGTTTCAAAAGACCAATTAAACGCTTCACTAAGCACCTGGTTCCCGTCGCCACCGCTCAACTCGTTCCACGGTCCTCTCGACATACACAATATATATCCTCAAATACATTTAATATTTTATTAAAAGTAGTGAAAAAATGTTGAAGAGTTCGCCGCGTTCGTGTCACTAAAACTAGGAGATCTTGTCGGGCGGTGTGACACAACACAGAGTGGCAGAAACAGTACGACTACACTGAATTTTAGGAGAAGTTTTTCAGTGGGCTAAGAATCAACGCTTTGTCTACACTTATGCATCATGTTTACACAAATGGAACAAAGCGTTTTTGAGTTCAGTCTGTTATAATAAAATAATCTCGTAATCTAATTATATTTTTCCTCGGGAGGGAAAAGTATGAGAGGCATTGACTTTTTTGCACTGCGAGCTCGAACGATGAATCACTAGTTTGTTCGGAATAACGGCTTAATGAAATCAATAGGTTTCCATCGACACGTATAAAATGTAAAACATCTAGTTAACACGGACATAAAATGTCTCGTATTACTTTAGCTGAATTGAATTAAAATATCATACTTCTGTAAGTAAAATGCATTTGAAAAAGATACTTAAATACAGGTTAAAATTTTTTTCAACAATGTTTGTTGAAAAAAATTTTACTTGGATTCAAGACATGATTCTAAATTCCCATAATTAGTATTTTTCTTTGGTTAATCAAAAAAACAGCATTCCATACAAAAGTGCAATACCTAAACTGTCAACAGATATTTACGCTACATTGTCATAAGAACCGCAAAACATAACCGTACTCAACAAACTCATTCATTCTGAACTTGGCCTACTGATCTCGTCTACTCTGTACACCTCCCACTCCTGCTCTATTGAGAATTGCAGTGATAACTGTCACAACCTGTATTTCAGAACGCAAGGTCAATCGAATTGAACGAACGTTGAGTGTTCAAAAATACTATGACATCATTAGATACTAAAATTAATTGACGCTACTTTTAGGATTCAAAGCGATTCTAGTTAGTGACAATTTGGGGGTCAGGGGGTCAAAGCATGTGACTTCAATCAAAAATTCTCCTTTGAAATAGTTTAACTGAATCCACGAACCATCTTGCAAATGTCTTCCGAAGCGTGTGATTCATTTGGTAAGAAAAAGATTTCTCGGAATACTGTTTAGATTACTCAACGGTTTGTGCTAATTATTTAAGCTGCTTTGTCGACTATTTTAAAAACTGACTAAGTTAACTTTGAGGTGACGGTTAAAATATTTTTGGCCAGACTTTACCGTAGCGCAGCTTTATATTGTTATGGCAGATATATAAATTGAAACGAGTTCTCTGTCCCTTATGAATAGTTTTACAAGTACTTTCTGTTAATGCATCAACTCAGACCACCACGCATCGCCCACAGTTGTAGGTACATAGGCCTTAACTACCGGTAATAAAGTTTACTTCTCAGGCCCCCTTATGCCAAAAATATAACTAAGAGATAGTTTGCTAACACGAGCTTTAATTACAAGTTATAAGTTGTCTTACTAAAATAGGCTTGAGTTAGCAACTAACTCGGAGCTAAGATAACCCTGATTGGTGCAAACGGGCCTAAGTATATCAATTTAAAACAAATGACATCAGACACGGTGGGCATTTACAAATCAAAAACATGCTTATTACGTCTTAATTCATCAAAAAAGTGGGAGTTCTTTGATTCATTTGTGAAATATCTTATAGGCAAGGTCGACACCTCAAGCTGTTGTTACAATTGGACGGTAAGTGTTGCGTGAGTGATATCATCGTAAATTGGAAGTAGGCGAGTGACAAGGTGGAACCGTGGATGAGTTTTTGACAGGATGGATGAAAGAATTAGTCCTTGTTTGTATTTGGTCCTTTGAGACAAGTAATGGAACATATTTATGTCATAATTATTGTCTTTGCAAACTAAAACAATTCGTACATACATAAACTCCTTTTTCACATGGGGGTAGGCAGAAACCACAGAACTCCACCTGCTACAATCCTTACATACTCCTTTCGCCTCGTTCATACATTAAAACAATTCCCCGAATAAAAAAATAAAAAAATCACAAGTAGTTATTAGTCTCAAGTCTAAATAAAATAAATAATAAATGAACTAGCTAAAAAAGCTTAATTGCAGATAACTTCCAACATACAATTAGGTTTCTAGACCATCGTTTAAGAGCAGAATTAAAAGCTTTTTTCTAGAAAACAATTTATTCCGATTGCGTGCGAGATAATGGCACTACGAATGTAGCATCGAAAATGTGAAAAAACTGGGTCATTAGATGTTAGTTATTGTTTTACAAAAGTAGTATACATTACCTCCCTTCCCAAAGGAGAAGATTCGTTTAATTTTCTTCATTGTATAACTTTGCACTTATGTTCAAATTACACAATTCACCTCACACAATATAATTAAACTTCCCTTATTCATAGTACATAATAGGTATTATGAAATCGTATTTAAATATCAACGAAACAAACAAGTATCAAGAGACATATTTCTATGTTATCCTTCTTAAGGGACAAAGGACCAAAATTTTTCTAATATTTGTTGAACTAAACGACGTCTAAAAAACTACAACAAAAAGCCTATTCAACCATTTAAATTAAATAACGATGAATTGAAAAATAATAACGAAAAAGTATGGAGATCCAACTCAAAACTAAACGTTACGCACCAAGGATGAATCGCATATGATTTGCGTACGAAAAAAGAGAACTATTATTAAACTCATATCATTTGGGCAATTGCTGGAACAGTATGTGTTATTATTACAAAAGTAATTAAAATAATGACGGTTACAATATTATTTTAATAGGCATGGTAACCTTTGAAGTAAACAATAATGTACTTGGAGTTTTCATTGAAAATTTACATGTTTAATTACTTTTAATAGGTATAAATCTAACCTAATATTAAAAAGAGAAAATATTTTTTGTTTGTACCGCATAAGCTCCGAAACTACTGGACCGATTTTAACTATTTTTTCACCAATAGATAGCTACATTAATCATGAGCATCATAGGCTATATAACATCACGCTACAACCTACGGGAGCGGAGCAGTGACCAAAGACGTAACTTAATGCAGGTGAATTACGCCACGCGGAGGTAAGCTCGTAATTAACACACTTTCTTAGTAAAAGCTATTTTACCGTCTACTTATAAATAGGTCTTCATTAACAGGTCAAAGGAAAGTCAATGTCGAATACAGAAGACAGAAAAGCCTGTGAGCATTTCAAAACTATTTCGATAATAAAATAAAATCTATGCCAAAATCAATAGTTTTCGCGCCAAGTGTTTTGTGGCAACTAGACGGTAGACTAAGTATCAACAGTTGGTATAAACATTACAAAACTGAACTACATAGTAGCAGGTTAAGCTAACAGAAGGATTGCACAACTTGAACAGATAAGGACCAATTTTTTGGGTTCTGTACCCAGACTACCCATACAAGATAATAAATAATACAACACAATTATATGATACTTGCGGACTATCCCCGATTTCGTTCGCTTGGCTTATTTCGCCCGCGTTAAGATACGTCTTTGGTTACTGCTCCGCTCCCGTGGGTCTTAGCATGATGTTATATTTTGACGGGCCTGTTGGTCTAGTGGTTAGTGGCCCTGACTGCTGGGCCGGAGGTCGTGGGTTCGATTCCCACCCAGGACAAACTTTGTGTGATGAGCATGATTGTTTGTTCTGTGTCTGGGTGTGATTTATCTATACATATAATAAAATCGTAGCGAAGTCAAAACTGTACATTTAATATTTTTGAAAAAAAGTAATTGCTATGAGGTTGGGGAACGATTCTAATGCCGAAAATATAGTTTTTAGATTTTTTGTCTGTTTGTCTGTTTATCTGTTTGTCTGTGCGTTTGTGCACGCTAATTTCAGAGACGGCTCAACCGATTTGAATGCGATTTTCGCTAATGTATAGTGGTAAGCTTAACTTAAAACTTAGGCTATAAATTAATCACGCTATTTGCTTTGAGGGATGAGCAATGTTGCATTACGTTCGTATTCTTCTACAAATTCTTACGGGATTGAAAAAGACGAGATATTATGTAAGAATGTTATAGATGGCTGCGGATTGAATTTCTAAAATGATATCATCACGCCATATCTTTAAGAAGCGAAGCAGTTAATCAGGATTTTGACGACATGGCATTGAATACTTAATTTCTTAAGTTATACTTATGTCCACGTGAGCGAAGCTGCAGGCATCAGCTAGTCTATAATATGTATGTATTTATAAAATTATATAAGTATGTATATCAGTTGTCTGGTTACCATAACACAAGCTCTGCTTAGCTTGGGATCAGATAGCCGTGTGTGAGTTGTCCCAAGATATATATATATATATATATATATTTTTTTATATAGCCTATGTTTCATAGTAGCTGTAGCTATCTCATCTGCCTAGCCTTTTCCTAACAATGTTGGGGTCGGCTTCCAGTCGAACCGGATGCAGCTGAATATCAGCTGAGTAGCTGTAGCTATCATTGGTGTAAAAATGGTTAAAATCGGTTTAATAGTTACGGAGCCTATTCGATACAAACAAGCAAATAAATCTTTCATTTTTATAATATAAGTATAGATGTGGATGATTGTAAGGTGGCAAGGAACCCTTGGTAAGATGAATCCTACTTTCACATGGTTCGTTCTTTTTCATATTCATTTTTGTCAATAGTGACCTACTTACGTTTGGGATGGGTAACAAGTTTAAACCATTTAGCTAACTGACCGAAATCTTGACAATACCAAAGTGTCTGTAAATAATTTAATTTAAATAAATGCTTCGACTTTGACTTTAGAACATTAGGACCAAACCCAAAAGACCAGCGAAATACAATTGAGATTCTGTGAAAAATGATAATGGACGGAAAATTATATGGATACCTATATGATCTAATTACGGTCTCTGGGATAACAACGCATGGCATGCGAGGCCTTTGATATTGCAGATGTCTGTAGGCAGCGGTGACCACATAACAATAGGTGGGCCGTCGTCTTATTTGCTATCCAATAACAAAACAAAAGAAAGCCAGTAATAGGTTCGCGATAGACAGCGAAACAATACACGGTAAGATGAAACTATAGACAGAAAATACCTATTTAATTAAATTCCTGCTTTTCTAAGAATATAGGTACCTATAGACAGGAACAAAAATAGATTTACATTTAAGATTTTGACATCCTCATTATTGAGCACAATATCAAAGGAAATACGAAATAGATCTAAAATTAAGATAAAATAAACTCTTAGGTATTGCGTAAACTTCTAAATAGTTATTTCGTGTCTATTTAAATGATATGTAAAATTAACATTGTTAATCGACTTTTGTTGCTGAAAGTACCTGCCTAATTGCCAAATTAGATGTAAAAAAAACTCGAATTGAGAAACTACATTATGTCTAACATGCGGGTTGCATCAACCTACATTAAGTTATTAAAATTCAGTTCATTAAACAAAAAATTAGTCAAAGTAAGAGAGTAATATTCGATTCCACCAACACTAGGTGTCACCTAAATGTAATGCCTGAATATTATTGCACAGTTGCATTTTAAACTCTCGTCCCTGAACCGAGAACTGCAATTTACAATCAACTTTTGTACAGTACCTACAGAAGTCAAGCAAAATATATAATAAAATTAGGCAATGTTGTCCCATTGTAGGGCCAAGGCCTCTTCTCACACAGAGAAGGCACAAGCAGTGATCACCACTCTTAGTGAAGACGGATTAGCGATTTCAGACTTGAATTCATTGTAAAGAAACAGATGTAAGAATATTTTTCCTTTTACAAATAAATAAGATAAGTACTCAGGTTTTGATATTAAATGTATGATTAAGTACTGTAGTTGTCTGTTCTTTAAGTAATAAAAAATGATGAATCTATATTAAATCATTCAAAGTATAAACTAAGATAAAAACAAAAACATTTAATATTTAAACTCAATAAAAAACTGTGATTCTGATTACACATGAATCATACGCTGAGTTAGAGTACAGTCGACTGTTAAATTAATAAAAGGAACAAAACTAAAAAAATACTACATTAAATGTATTTCTATAAAATCCAATCCTAAAAAACCTAAGCACCCCAAAAATAAACAACACTATTTCCAATCATCGATAAAAACGATCAAAATTTCAATAAAACACTATGAGCACACCACTACGTACTACAATTGTTCACGAACTATATTATTAATAAAAACAATACACCACTACGGGTCGTACGCCTCACTAATTGCGACTGACGGCGCGGCGAGTGCCCGTAGGACCGAGATGATTCGTCCTTTGTCGTAACACGTCGATTTTATTGAGGTGTTTGTTGCTTGTTAAACGGTTTTGATACTTGAATGCTTGAATGTGTGGGTAATTGCTGTAATAATAGTGTACTGTGATATGATTTATTGGTAGAATATGTTACTCATTTCTTATATTACTTCAGCAAGCTAGTTTAAGATCTAGAGGTTGCATTAATATAAATAATTAAGTGATAGGATAAAATGACTTTAAGCTACATTGTAAAGCACGTTTCTTTCAGAGGTATCAAGAATAAAACTTTAACAAAAGAAAACGCTAACTTGACTGCGAGTATTAATATGACGGTTGCACCCTGAACAACAAACAAACATTCTAAACAACAAGCAGACAAGGATTTTACTTAAGTATCAAAACCACTCACACAGTATAATGTCATAGTGTAAATAAATTACATTATCTTACTCTTAATGGAACATTATAAATCTAGTAAACGGTCTATTAATTAAAAAGTAGCTATTTAAGAGCACTCACGTAATTCAGTGACAATACTCTATTGACCATTATCGTTCTAGCATTTTATTCTTATTGAAATGAAATGTTTTTCTTTATCTAATTAAACCCGATATGTATATAGAGATAATTATTATTAGTGAGAGTACAATAGCCTTAATTGTTAAACCACAGTCTATCCAGAACGCGATCGTAAGTTTGATATCTGTCATAGACCTTAGGTCGACGTTTTAAATTCACATGTGGCTTCTAAGTATCTTGAAGTTTACTGATATCGGTGTAAAAAAACGTAGTGAGGAAACTTTGACTTTTCATTAATATAAGTATGAAATTATCGAATCACCTTGAGCAAGCGTAGTAATCAATGCTCGTGCCTTCTATGTATGAGAAGAGGCCTTTGCCATGTAGTGAAACAATAATATACCGGTATTATTAGCCGGATAATGTGTGAACATAGAGACAGCCTTCATTTCATTCATAGCCAAGTATCAAAACCTCTTAATCAAAGTGTTAAGGTGCAAGCACTAGATAAATTACGTTATCTAGCAAATGACGGCATTTATAGAACGACTGTTTAGTGGCCACGCGACGCGTAGTAAATAAACAATCTGGATGTATCAGCTATTTATAGCTGTTATGTCAATCTAGGGAAAGTAAGGCGTCCTGTAGATAAAGCATCTTGGACCTACAAGTAGTTTGTAGATAGTGACGTTTTTCATACATTTTTAGCAGCTGCTGCATCCGGCAACTATTAACAAACGCTTTTTATAGTTGACAGCTATTTAAAGTCAACTAAATTTGCTCAGTCTGTGGAGCGCCTTAGTGAGGTTTCTAGTAGTTTTTGGTTTAAAATAGTAACTGGTCCTACCCCAACGTTTACTCTATTAGGCGTGGAAATTTCTGCCTCGAACTTTATATTCAGGATGTGACTTTATTATGATCCTATACCTAACTATCTTGAAATAATGTCTCAATTTCACATCTTGGACGGTTTGGTTGGCGCAGTGGCCAAGAGATTGGCTACTGAGTTGCGTATGTTAGGTACGATACCCATATGGAACATAACAATCTTTACAATCTTTCTAGCCTATAGGTACGCGGTTGTTCCGGGTCTGGTTATTTGTATATGTGTGTTTATAAACGTACCCAAAATACAGAACACCAATACTGAAGTGTTATCACGTTTAAAAAGAAATCTTCCATTTCAAAGTCACCCTAACGCATCACAAATAAAAATAACGTTACGATATAAATCTTAATTCTCACCGCACCCGTGTTCTGATGCTATTATTCAATTAGGCCAATAACAAAGTTGATTTTTTCTAACTGATTAATTACGTAGTACGTATCACTCGTTTACAATGCCATGTCGGGAATATGGGGCATCGAATTTTAGAAAGAAAATGACTATGTTGAGTGCTATATCTGCCACTTAGTTGATAATCTATGCTGAAATGGGGGCTTTGAGATATATGATACAGGTCTAGACGTAGTTTAGACTCTATATTCTCAAAAATTACATATTTTGTTGTCTGTTTGTCAACCTTGCAATAATCATCATATCAGCCGCAGGACATCCACTGCTAGACATAGGCCTCCCCAATAGATTTACAAAAGGATCGATTGGAAGCGGCCTGCATCAAGCGTCTTCCTGCCCTGTGGAGTGGTCTTAATCAGGTCATCTTTGCAATACAAGTATGTCATTTGTGGAGATAAATAAATAAATAGAATAATAATATTCTTCTGAACTGATATGGGTCACGGTCTCAAGGCGGCTAATTGAAATGGAGACTAGCCAAGTATCCAGGAGTTATTAAAGTGCATAAGTGTGCGCGCAAACACAGATGCACTTTCTCTTCTCTCACTGTCATAGTCAGATAGGACTATGAGGGACATGAGAGATCAGGCCCAACAGCTTTACATACTTTCTGAGACACGACAGTGTCATACTACCAACTTTCAAACTCGGGGCGGGTACTGAGAAATTCCTGAACCAATAACACTACCACACACCTTTCAGCAGTTGTGCATGCGATCACGAGACCAACAAGGCAGTCAAAAAAACAAAAGAAAAATATAAATACTCAAAATGGTGTAAACATGCTTTTTCTATATCTCTATTTATCATATTTACAACTGGGTTCCGTACGTTTAATTTGTAGTGTACGATCGTTATATGACACGTAGGTATGTATTGAACGATAAATATTAATTGAAGAGCTCCCAAGGGCATAGTTTGTTCGCAAGAATTGCTGTAATAATAGTTGTATGTCTATAATGATATGTTTCTGCCGCCTACAGCCTTCCAGACATAGCATGATAACTGGTGACAGTTTTATTAAGGATTGTGCCGATGAATTACAGTAATCTATACTGACTGGTATTATAAGGCTGAAGAGTTTGTTTGTTTTTTTATTTGAACACGCTATTTCTTCGAAACTACTGGCCCGATTCTAAAAAATAATTGGTTAATAGGAAGCTACTTTATCTCTGAGTGTTATAGATAGGCTACATTTTGTTAGAAAATTCACGCTAACGAAATTGCGGGTAATAGCCTGTGGTTTAACTATAATCATTTTCGAACGCTGTTTGGAAGGTAGGTAATGACTTGTACGTATCTACAAACGTTACGGGCCCTAAATTACGAAAAATCTGACATTTTGAGACACAAATAAGGCCACCCAATAATATGCACATTGATTGGTTTCATACGAATATGAACCTTATTTCAATCAATTACTGACACTCAAAATAGCAAACATGACACGTTTGACTAAGGTTAAAAGGGCATTTCTTTAACTTTTTATTTTTTTTTTAATTTATTGATCTTTCTTTATTATCGTAAAGACATCAGATATGACGTAACACTAAGCGTATTTGTAAAACATTTAACTATTACAAAATAAACTTTACGATAATAAAATTGGGTATACTTTGATTGACCAAACAATGCAAATATTTGGACCTAAGTCCCAGTAACAAGTTTTATATTTTCTTTTAATTTTACTTAATAAAACCTACAATGTAAAATAAATATTTGCATACCATATTTACTGGTAGAATGTAAATGAGCCTTACTATAATTTTAAGATCATACTTTGTACAACTACATTCTGGCAAATAAATGAATTTGAATTTGAACAAATACTCCACGTACCTTCAGCCCTAGCCCTCCTCTCGAACTCGTCGAACAGTCGGTTGACATCATCAATCTCCCGGCGGAGCCTCCTCAGCTGAGGGTCGGCAGGGTCTCCCTCTGCCAACAGCTTCTCTGCGTCCTCGTTCAAAGCGCGACGGATAGCTTGACGCTGTTCTGCGCCCATTGCGACGAACTGGTAAGAAGAAAGTGGTTTCAGAAGTTTGTCTATGTATTATGGTTCAAGAGAGTTATCCTTTGACAGACAGAAGGACAGACAAGTCTTAGTAATACGGTTCCGATTGCTACTCTTGGTGACGCCCTCAAAATTCATCATCATCATCTGCTCAGCCTTTTCCCAACTACGTTGCGCTGCATCCAGTCTAGCCGGATGCAGCAAAATACCAGTGTTTTACATGGAGCGACTGCCTATCTGACCTCCACATCCCTTTTTTTTTTATAGACGGGAAATCATCAAATAACTTCCCCCGCCCTGGGCGAGGCGGGAGGGAGTGTCAGACTTTTACTGACTAAAACCCGTCTATGTTCCTTCATGTGCCCTTTGCGTTCCGGGGGCGCGGTATCTCTTTCGAACAACCCGCAGTCCACATCCCTGTTACTGGGCAACACTCAGAAAACCCCAGGGAGAATCTTAAAAAGTAAACTATACAAATAAATAAAATTGTAGTGTTTGATTGTAATATTATAATTACAGCTTAAAACTAATGACTAATGTAATGAGAATGTTTACTCGGTAAACCAAAAAATCTTTTTATTGTATTTCTCTGTCTGTCGGTTTGCTTCGGTTAATCTCCTAAATGGATAGACCGAATTTAACTAAACTTTCACTGGCAAATAGCTGCTGTTATAAAGAGTAACTAAGGCTACTTTTATTTTAGAAAAAATAAATAGGTTTCTACCAAAACGCCCCCTAATAACCGAAACATGCGCGAAGCAAGTCGTGGGCAAATAAGTTATGCAAGTAAGTAATAAGTTATGTTGTGTTAAGTTAGCATAAATCACGACTTACTTGCGGGAAATCCCATCCCTTCACCACCTTGATGGTAGCGAAGATCATATTCTGTCGCATCCTCAGCTGTTTCCTCTGCCATAGTTGTATGACCTTCACAAATACATACAATATTAATACACACACACAATACACAAACAGTTGCAAGCAGTCTAGGAGACGCATCGCGTTGAGATCACCGTTAAACTGGACTGCAATGTTTACGTTTTGTTTATCAGTTGTTGATCATTCATTACGAGAATATTGAGTTGGTATTGGTGGGTAGGGTAGATAAGGTTAGTGTCACATTGGTGTTTGTTTTTGTGTAATAGTTTTGTCTTAATGAACGTTTTATTTGGAGCTAATGTATCGGATTTGTGATGTGTGTTTTTTTTTTTAAAACGACGTCTCCCATTAGGATTTTCTCCTGTACCGTGGGGGCGTACATAAATGGCCAGACCAGAGCCACTGCCTCTGTAGGCCATATAAATATTTGATCCGTGCGGGAATTGAACCCATTACGCGCAGAGAAGCAGTCAATCGCTTAGCTACCGGGCTGTTACTGAATAATGCTTTGATAAATTATCGAAGTCTTTTGTCATAATGAAATGTGAATAGGGGTATTTTTTTCAAAAATTTTGGTCTGATAAACTCAGTAAGAATTTTGTTCACTGTTCTCTACAGTAACAGTCAGGGCTAAAATCACAAAAGATTGGTATGTCATCATAATATTTACGATGCCATAAATATTAAGATGTTTTCTTTATTTTTTTGTTTCTACATATACTTTTCATTACGGAAACTTCGAAATTCGACAACAATACACAGTTGCTTTCTCATTATTTTTTTTAGGCTTGTACGATTACTTACAACCTTTTAGTTATGACTGCACCAATTATGGTTGACTGGTAAAGAATTCCTTAGACTTTAAATCCACCTTTGTGGCTTTTTTTGCATTAAATTTTAATAAAGCTGCAGTCTCACCCTATCGTAAACAGTGCGCAGCCTGGCGGCGGCGTCGATGGCGTCCTGGCAGGGCGGCGGCAGCGCCAGCACCGCGCCCGGCAGCTGCACCTCCGTGCCCGCGCCGCCCAGCCGCACGCGCCAGCGACTGCGGCCTGAGTTGTCTACTACTGTCACTGCTGAGCCCTTCTCGATCGCCACCTGTGGGGGAAATGGAAGGTTCGTGATGGCCCAGAGGTAAAGGTGCCCACCTCTCATGCATGAAGATGTGGGTTAAATACTGGAGTACCAATCTAACTTGTTCTATGTATTACGTAATTTGATCTTTCTAAGTTTATAATAGATATCTCTGTCGTCGGTAAATGAAAACATCGCGAGGGAACCAAGACTTAATCCTACTAATGTTATAAATGTGAAAGATTGTGAACAGATTTAAATGAATATTGGCACATAGACCATTTTCTGGATTAACACATACGATACTTTTTATCCCGGTTATGTGTTCCCTTAGGATAATAGATCTCTCGTTTTAAAGCGGACGTAAGCCAATAAAAGATATGTCAAATATCGCCAAACCACCTCAGATCAATGCTCTTGCCTTCTTTATATGAGAAGAGACTTATACACCAAAAAGTTCAAAACTATTCCACCGAATACTCACATTAGCATGTTTATAAGCACAAACAGTTTCAGCTCTTATCGGCCTTGTAATAGGAGCTCTCCGTTGCTTCACAGGCCGGACCTCCTGGGCATCTTCTACCAGACGAGATACCAGGCCTCCATGAGAGTTGAGTTCTTCGCGAAGCTCCTGCATGCCCTTCAGTAGGCGCTCGCCCTGGTCGAGGGTGAACTCGGATTGCGAGAATGTCGTGTTTAGGGCTTCTTCGCGTCTGGAAAAGGGGGAAAGGTTAGTTGTGTTGTTCTTTTTTTTTTAAACTTTAAAAAAAGGAGGTTTGAATTTTTCCTGTATGTTTTTTTGTTGTTTCCTACTTTATATCTCAGATATTTGTCAAACGAATTGGATGGTACTTATTTATTTGAAAGATTTTTTTGTAAAGTTTTGAAGTAATTTATGGAGGAATTCTCGTAATTGTAACAATGATAGCATTCTAATCTTAGTCACAATTTGCCAAATGTAATTCTAATTTGCCTACATGTTAGAGATTGATTGTCATTCTTTTACTCACACTCTCTCTTTCTATCTATATTTCTCTTTCTCGCTTGAATGGTACATTAATGTCTAGAAATATTATCATTTCAGAACTTGGACAAAAACAAAACATCACATTGCAATTTAAACACTATCCCAATCCACATAAGTTACATTTTCGTTGAACTTACTTCTGTATCCATTTCTCAGCTTCCTTGACCTCCTCGAAGAAGTGATGGTACTGTGTGGTGTGCTTGAGGTGTGTCTCGAGACACAGTGTCAGTTGTAGCACCCACGCCCATTGGGATTGCATTACCTGGGAAATAATAACGTCATTAATAGAAAGAAATACTTAAGAGTTTTCAGTTTTCGGTGATCAATTGATAATGAACTTAAATAAAACGCGCGTAGGGTTGAAAATAGCGCGTAAGGCGTTTCTAAGTCGTTGTCGAGGTCGCATCTAAGGATCCTTTTTTCCCATTTAGGTATTGTTACTCTAATTAGCTGATTACTTATTATATTAGTCTTCGTAAAAAATGCCATACCGTTGCTGCTTTTAATAACATTCTTCTTCTTTCTTTTGTTTATAAAACGTTGCCCCACACTAAGAATTTCTCCTGTATCGTGGGTGCGTTTACAAACACATAAACTCACATACACAAACGACCAGACCCGGAACAACTATCTGTAGATCATACAAATATTTGTTCTGTGCGGGATTCGAACCCGCGACACGCAGCGCGGCAGTCGATCGCTCAACCACTGCGCCAACCGTGTCGTCAAACAACATTAGGCGACAATTAAATGTAATGCCTAAATAAAGCGCAGTGTTGGATTTTTAACTATCGGTTTAGCGCCGTTATCTTATAATTACATTAATAAGCAATTATTTAGGCAATTCATTTAGCTGCTGACTTGTAATATAAAACAACAGGAAGTCGCAACGATAAATCTGCGATTATTTAGGATTGATATAAAACAACATCTCAAAATTTATAATAATAAATAAACACAAGCAAATATAAACCTTACGCTCATAAAGTTACAGTAGCTTTTCGACTAACCTGCAGATGAGACTCAATAGTCTTTGTAGCGGGGTGATGTTGAGCAATGAGCGCTTCTCCGCGGTCGATGACGTTGCTGAACTGTAGTTCTCGCTTCTCCAGAGATGACATCAGTTGCTACGGAGAAATGAGTCTTATTAAGTAGGGTGTAAAAGTTATATTACATTGGCAGAGTGGAATGCGAGTTTGATGTGATTATGAAGTGTGTGTTTCTTTCTCTAGGCGTTGTCTATTGATATTGAGGAAGTTATAATTTTCTTCGTACTTCTATAATATAAGAGTATTAATTTGACACAAAATTACGTAAGTATTCATAGAAAAATGCATTCATTTGTGTATATTTTGCGTAAATAATTAAAACTTATTTCGGAGTTAGTTGCTACCTTATATTTGCAACTAACTTTTAGTTAAGTTTTTAGAGTTAAAAGGTCGTATAGTCCTCTAATCTAAACAAGAACATGCAAGATAGTGGGTGTAAAAAGACACTTAACTTAAGCTTATTGTTATAACGAATTTATGTTCTTTCCAATTTTGGGATAGTTGGTTTTTGTTCTGGGAAAATTTTTGGTGACGGATTTCATTTAATTTTGTTTTTTTTACGAAAATTTGTTTAAAATGTTATAACTAAACATTAAATACCCTACGGTACCCTTACTGCTGTAAGCATTATATTTTGCATGCTAACATAAACAGTATTTTTTCACACCAAAAATAAAAGTCAATTCTTAGCAATAATCCTTGCTCAATGATACTTAGTTTGACGATCACTATGCGTATTCAAAAGCTATGTTATGTGTCTTTTTACATCCTATATGTATGTAATAAAAAGCACATCAAAAAATAAAAACGCTAAAAGAAATTAAATGAATATTTAATTATAATTAACTTAAAATGTTTAAAACCAACCTCTCTATCGTCTCCAAACGAATGCTTGTAAACAAACAAATTGTTTTAACTAATTATAAAACAATATCGAGTACAGGACAATGGCTTCTAATGAGTAGAATGATAGGATCTATTTTTGATTAATAGGCCTAGCAGGAGAGTGCGGAAACAAAAGAACGTGAATTCGAACGATTTTAAAATTAGGAGTAACCGTTTTATACAAAACATTTATTTTATAGATAAAACCTTCAAATAGAAAATCTACTCTGATCGAATATTTTTACGTTAGCGATCTCGTGCTAGACTAGGAAAATTGGGGAAAGGTTGGGAATGAAATTCCAATAAAGACACGTAAATAATATCGTAAATTCTGCAGACTATAATTCAGTATTTAAATGGTAAATTCATATTTAAATAGAGGAGAAAAATCTATTCCAAATATTCGATTCGCCATCAGTTATTTGACGACCCCCGGGGGGCCAACGCGCGTCAATAACACTAAGGAATTGAAAGGTGCTAGTTCATTCATTCGAAGCATTTACTTATCTGTTCCTAAAAGCTATTGCCTTACCTCATAATAATGCTGTACAGCCGGCAGGTTGATGTGAGGATCTGCCCAATCCCTGGACAGTTCCACTTGTTCCTTCTCGTTCAGCCAGTTCAGTTCCGCCGTCGCTGATTGGAGGAAATCTTGGAGGGCGTCTAAATCTGATATACTGTGGGAGAGGAAAGAAAAACTTCGTTAGTTCAAATTGAACTTTATTGCTTTGATGAGAACGTTCATTTTAAATTAATGTCTTTATAGTTATGAGAAAATCATATTGGTAGTTGCTAAATAGAAATATACCTCATATTTTATTTGTCAATGAAAATTGCATTTTAATTAAAATTGCATTTTTTTTTTCTATAACAACGTTCTTTATCAAGTAACGCGTTTTATCTACTTTTAAAACATTTTCAACTTTGTTTTATCAACGTTAATAAATTAATAAAAGAAACAAATCTCGACTTTACTCAGCGTAAAATAAAGTCGCTTTTCTGTTTATAGTTATAGCAAAAAATCACAAGATAAAAAGTAGCTAATTGGACTTTACTCTTTTCATAGTTAAGTTCATTTTCGATTAACACAACATGATATAATTATTACCGTTTGGTGCTGGTGGACAGCAGTTCAGCATACAACTTCTGCAGCTGGCTCAAATGTTGGTTGTACAAGTTCAGTTCTTCTCCGCTGAAGTTTGAGCGATTATGCACGCATTGTTCCACCTGAAAGAAAAAAAGGACCATTAAAACAAGTGCCTACATTAAAAATAAAACGACGGGTTGCACTCCGGGAGTGCCGGCAGAAGTGAAAACTTGAATATTAACATTGTGCATTTTATTGCGCTATCGTAAATAAAAAATCGATAAATTCGTAAGATTTTTGATCAGGTCACGTGTCCTGACGCGAGTTTAACATTTTTTACCCATTCCAAAACAAGTGCATAACGCCGCTTACGAATTTTCGATCAGGGTCACGTGTCCTGGCGCGAGTTTAACATTTTTTACCCATTCCAAAAAAAGTGCACAACGCCGCTAAGGAAGTTTTCACTTCAAAAAAATATTATTAGGGAAAGTATGAATGACACAAATAAACATCTACATGCAACATTTTGTCCTGCAATAGATTTAAGACTCTATTTCGCTTGTCGTAAGAACGAATTCGGCTAACCGAAAGACCCATTACCTGAAAGGGTCATTTACACTGGCAGTCACGTGACTTTCCAATGGGTAAGTTGACTACATTTAACTTCACAAAACAGTATTACAAGAACAAAACCCTCCTTTTAGGCATCTCCGCAGTCTGCGGGTTGTTCGAAAGAGATACCGCGCCCCCGGAACGCAAAGGGCACATGAAGGAACATAGACGGGTTTTAGTCAGTAAAAGTCTGACACTCCCTCCCGCCCCGCCCAGGGCGGGGGAAGTTATTTGATGATTTCCCGTCTATATAAAAAAAAAAAAAAAAAAAAAAAAAAAAAAGGCATCTCCGCAGTAGGGTAAATAGAAGGTACTCTTACGAATGTTGGACTGTAATGAATGAATGAATTATTTTGAACACTTAATGTTGTTACCTTTGCGTGGAACTGATCGATCTGTTTGTGTTCCCTCTGGTGTTTATCCAGTTCGTGTTGCACTGACGGCAGGTCTGAGCCGTAGTCGGATTCGTGGAGCTTTTTCTGTAAAGAAAGTAATTGTATTAGTAACACGGAAGTGCAGTAAAAGTTGAGAAAACTAGTTTAGGATACTTGAAATAGACTATAAAAGGGGTTTCAGGGACTTTTCAGACTGAACTTTATCCACGATAGAAATTTCTCCTATATCGTGGGTGTGTTTAGAAGCATATAAACTCACATACACAAACAAACAGAACCGAAACCTATCGGCTAAATAGATATTTGTTCCGTGATAATGCGTGCGGATGATTTACTATCATAATTACGTATAAATAGCTCCATTTCTTTCTTACATTGAAATAAATTAAACTACTAATCTATGAGAAGGCGAGACCACAATAAGTTAGTACCTCACCATATATCTTTTTAAAAGCTTTTATTCACTTTTGAAATACATAAATCAGGAATTAAGCGAACTGATGGATACAAAGCAAGCTCTACTTGTACGTTTTATTAAAAAAAAAAGCTGCCGCACACTAGGAGATCAGGTGAGTTTACCAACAAATAAACTCACACAGCCGCCATTTTGTTTGACGCCGCAAACAAATAACGAATTAACTGCAAAAACCAAACCATCATTTTCACTTACCAGCTTTTCCTTACACCACCTGGTGGCTTCGCTGAGCTGCTGGAACTTGGGGTCCGCATCATGGACCCGGGTCTCCAGCACTGTGCGCGTCTCCCGACGGACTGTGGTCTGCTGTACCGGCATCCGGACTGAAGACAGGCGGGGGACCAAGCGCCCGGTGAAGGATTGGCGCGCGTTTAGCCAGCGGTCGTGGACTTGTTGGACTCTGAAATAATTGAGTAAAGGTTAGATTTACACTTTGAGGAAATGAGCGTTAATGGTGACGGTAACGGCCCGGATGATATCGCTTCGAAAATTCTAACAGTTAGTTGCGAGAGCACTGCCCGCAAACCGTCATCTTTTGTTTTGTGATTTTAAACATTATTTTGCTATGTTGGAGCTGTACTGTTATAATAAGCAGTGACCTCAAGCCTTGAATTTGTAGAGCGAAAAATAAAATAGTTTAACTGAGATTTATAAATGAATAAGTAATTATTGTGCCCGCGTCAACATTTTAGAAAAAATAACAAGAGTTTTATATATTTTTGTTGTCGATTAAAATTTGTTAAATGTCATGAATTCATCTTAATTTATCTTTTAATGGTGGTCGGAATTAAGAACAAAATGAGTTTGCTTGTTCTCCTTTCACGTAGCAACAGACCAACAGACCTTTATGATCTTCTACACAGATACGAATCACCTACCAAAGACTAACATAGACTACTGATCATCCCGAAAAAAAGCCCACTTCCTAAGAAAAACACCATGGCAAAGGAACAGAGTTCCAAAACTACTAACCGTCGATGTAAATCAGCAGCCTGCGGGTACCTCCCCTCCCTTAGCACGTGGCAGTCCTGGAACATCTCCTGGATGGTGTGTTCCATGGCGCGCAGCTCCTGCTCGATCTGTTCCACCGCTAGCTTGGCGTCTGCCGGGTGCACGCCACGCTCCACGCGACGGATCTCGCTCTCGATGTGGCGCTCTACGCTGTCCAGACCTGATTCCGTTTGTTTGATGTCTCTGTTTGGAGGGAATTGTTTGTTAGTGTGTTTCTTTAGGGTAATTATTGTAATCAAGTGTTTAAATGATCTTTGGAAGTTTAATGAACTAAAAAATCATTTATAGATTATCTATTCTTTAGAGGACACTTTCGAGTTTGTTTTTACAAACGTTTAATTCTATCACTTTTGATTCTAATAAAAATCTAAGTATCGTAAATCAACTGTACTACCAAGACAAAATCATTCGGGCTCTTAGCATGAAGTCGCTTAGAACTTTTAACGCACTTATTACACTGCCCAATCGATAGGACCCTGTTAATAACTGATCAACCTAGCAGTAGGCATATCTCTCTATCTGTTAGATTATCTGCGCGATACCATTACGAAAAAAATACGAATGTGCTTTAGATCACACTACTGAAGTACAACTTCTGTAGCTCCGTCTAGGAACTGGCTATGAGAGGAAGAAATAAAGAAATTGTGCACGCGCACCTCTCTCTCTTGCTCCTACAGTAATATACGAAACATAACTCTCTCTCTTTCTATCTTCACTAACTTATATCTCCCTCTCACCTTCCGTTCGCCTCACCTGATCACACTTTTCGTAACGCTCGTCACCCCCAAGCGTTACTACTCAAGAGTGCGTAAAGAAATAGTACTTTAAAAAATATAGTGCATACCTGTGCAACTTCTCAGCGAGTCGCTGCAGCCTCTCGAGGCGGCGGATCTCGTCGGTGAGGTCTCGCTCGCGCTCCTGCTGCGCCATCAGCAGCCGCGACCACGCCTGCTCCAGCGCGTCGGGGCGGAGCGTCGGCTCGATGTCGCACTCGCCCACCGATTCGAAGTATTTCTGGAAAGATTAAATTAAAATTATTGCGAATAACGATAAAGATCTGAGTAAGAAAATTCGTTTCTTGGTAATGAGTGCCGTCGATGGCACAGTGGTTAAGGCGGACGCCTCTCATGTATGCGGTTGTAGGTTCGATCCTAAGAAAGTACTGATGTGACGTTTTTTAACTCCTATGTACTTTCTAAGTTTATCTTGGACATCACTGACGTCGGTAAAGGAAAACATAGTCTAGGAAACCTGGACTCATAATCATTCGCCAATCCATGTTGTGCCTTATTCCAGCCTTATCGGTATGAGAAGAGGCCTTTGCCTTGCACTGGAATAATACTAGGCTGGTATTACTAATAAAGCTTCATATTTCTATTTCAGGGGGATATTTAATATTTGCTATCACAATTAAATGATATTTTTATGAAAAAACGGAAACATGTTGGATACTTTGACTTTCAACATCTCTGTAACCAGGAAGTTCCTATGTATCACCAAGTACAACAAAAAACTATATGACTGTTGGTTTCTTAAAGTATCTTTCTTCTTCCTCTATAAACCCTGCCAGTATCCTCACCTCTAGTTCCCTGTAATGGTGGAAGAGCTTCTGTTTCTCCCTCTGTCTGAGCGGCACCTCTTCTTGGCGGAACCGCGTGCTCTCGCTGAGCAGCTTCTTCATTTCGATCAAAGTTGACGGGAAAGCACGGTCCTGGAAGAAGGGAAAGAAATATTAGTTACAACAACAACATCGTACCATAACGCCTGTATTCCCCGAAGGGTTAGGCAGAGGTGTACCAGTGTACAACCACAGTCCGCCGATATGTTTTAGGACTCAGGAAGCGAGCCTATTGCCATTGACCGGGCACAAATCTTAACTCTGAGCTGCTACTGGAAATGTTATAGAAAAACCCAATAACACTTTTTGCTTGACCTGGGAATCGAACCCAAAACCTCTAGCGTAACAGTCGCTCTTAGAACCACCGACCGAAGCAGAAAGTAAGTACTTATATTGATAAGTACTTACTTTCTGGTTCGGTCGGTGGTTCTAAGAGCGGTGGATTACCATTGGGTAATTTAAAAATCTTAAGAATGCCTTGTCTTTCCAAATTTTGACTGAACAACAAGTCACACGTAGCGGCTCTGCAAGCCAGTATGCTTGGGTCCCAAAAACATCTCGTAACTTGCCAAGCAAAACTAGCCCTAATCTGTTCCCTCCTTACCTGCATGAGGGCACATTTCTCGTGCAGCCAGGCGCGGTGCATCGCCGCCTGCTCGGTGTAGGCGGCGGCGCGGCGCTGAGACTCGGCGTCGAACAGCGGGTGCACCGTCGGGGGCTCCGGGAACGTCTCGTACAGGGACGAGATGTACGTGATGAGGGACTTCTCGTCCGGTTCGTGGGTGTCCACATCTGGGGGTGAAAGGTAGAGTTATAATTAGTTTTTATTTTTGGGATTGCAGCTAAATATCCTCATGTAGCCTTATGGCCCGGACTCCACCAGGCAGAGAAGAGAGGTCAAAATGTGTAGTGAACAAGGATACTGTGTTGAATTAAAGCTAAGCGATGAAATCTTAATTATTATGCAAGCCGATTGTAACGACAGAGAAACATTTAAGAATACAGTTAAGTGTTGTTTAAGAATTCAGGGGTTTCTTAAATAGGTATATGTTGAGGTATCTATGCTAGAGATTCTACAGCTCTTCTTAAGCTTACTCCATCTAAATTAACCAAGAGAGATTTTTATAGCCGTGTTGCCATTTTTGCTAACTAATTTTATCAGTAGAACGCAAAATAACAGTAGTGTTTTGAGGTATGTCAATCGATATGGTATCAAGCCATCAAGGTACCCCTATATCGTGGAGATATAGTAATACATAATTATGCCAGTATATCAGTTAGACCTTTTGTAAACTTCACAAAAACTTTTAACTAGCAGTGCATGAAAATAAGTTAAAGAAGGAGCGACTAACGCTAAACCAACAGACCAAAACCAACATAATATTAAACCCTACCCACGTCCCCAATCCAACTAGACACACAAATCACTCACAACTTACTAAATTATAGCAATTAGTCGCACAACGACGCGACAATCGCACAATAAAATCGCACTGTCGAGGCTGCACCGATTATCCACGCCAAGTTGCACCGACTTTGTAGTGTAATTATTCTTTTGTTTGTCGCTGTTTTACTTCGAAGGTACTTCAAGTATTATTATTAAAACGTTATTTTTAAACAATCTATTGAGATAATAAGCAGAACGGCCTAGGTGCAGGATGAACAGGAATGATGAATAGTCTTCATTCATTAATCGACTTTAAATGTAACAGTTACAGAGTTGACAATTACATACCGAGCAACAATATAAAAATAATTATATCTTTCACACAATTTGCACCTTTATTTGTGATGTGATTTAGTTCATCATCTATAAATAAATAGAAACTGCTCAAGTATATCGCTGCTTTCTTTGCACTGATCCTACGATCAGCTGTCAAAATGATCACCATTTTTTGTATTATTATTTATTTATTATTTATTTATTTATATAGAACTACATTTTGGAATAAGCAACTAGATTTATTATTTATTTATTTTTCTTGTTCGACGTTCAAAAGTGCTCTTTAATGGCTTAATTGAAAAAAAATAAAAATTTATCTATGACTTTTGACTATGGTTCATATTTGTATGTATCCACTAAGCATTTAGTTACCGTTCATAGTTACAAGTCATTGAACCCGATGACGTTCCACAAAATCGATCATTTTTTAACCTGTCATTTAATGGCGCCAACCGAACTTGGCTCACACTACCAAAAAGACAACAATCCTTAAACACTTGACACATCAACCAAAGCCACACTTGCTGACGTCACAGCTCACCTACACTTGTCCGTTCGTATGGTGAACAATACATCGTAAACTGCTTCAATTGTATGTGAACTGCGACCTGCCAATTGTGTATCTGCTAATAATTTAATATTGTCTAGTAGACTTTGATTCGATTCGTGATTTGAATTTATTACGAACGATCAATTTGCTGTGTTGTTATGTGGTAAGAATGGTTAGGAAGAATTTGAAAAAAATCTTTGTTGTATTTAACCTTGGTTATCTAAAATTCTAAATGAGGTGTTATGTTATTTAATTTAAAAAAAAAAAACAAAATGTAAATTTGTAAGTACCTAAATAAATAAATGAATATAGTTTCTTTTTAGTATGTACTCGTAAATCATTACATTAAAAAATCTGATACACAAGCGCGACAGACATATTCGCGAATTCCTTTGTGTGAATGGATATTTGTTTCCATTATTTTTGGTATTTTTTTTATAGTTGTTAAAATATCAGCCAGATAAAGAATTACAGGAAAGTGAAAGCTTATTATTTCAATAAATTAAATAGAGTACCAAGACTTTAACTGCAAAGAAGCAGATAGAAGTTATAAATAATTCTACTAAGGCATCAGAACTTTATTTATTTATTTATTTATTAAACTTTATGCACAAATGTAAAAATACACCGTACAAAGGCGGACTTAATGCCTTAGGCATTTTCTACCAGTCTACCTTAACTTACTTACTTAACTTTACTCATAGTAAGTTGCAAACACGAATATAAATTACACAATAAGTCCGTGTTACTAACAAACTTGGACTTAAAAGATAAGCCCTGACTATCCCAAGCGGATCTACGAGTAGTACTACTTCAATACTACGAACGAAGACACGGCGCGTTTAGTTAATACAAGCGAACGCCACGCATTGGCGCGAACCATTCGATCCGCAAACATTATCGCGGTTTATTACCCGTGACTGGACTTTGCATGGGATGATGTGTGTAAAAAGCCAGCCAAGTTCGATACGCATTCCGGTTTCATTTTCTCATGGCACTTTTATTGTTCGGGAAATTTTTAATAGCGGAAAAACGTCTCTGATCTATATCAATATTATTAATGCGAAAGTAACTCTGTCTGTCTGTTACGCTTACACGACTAAACGACTGAACCAATTTTGATGAAATTGGAACGGGGTACTTTTTATTTTACGATCTGCATCCGCGATAAACAACACTTAAGCAGATGGAGCCGCAAGCAAGACCTACATAGTTACCTAAGCTATATTTAAAAACTGATTTAGAAAAAATAGTGTTATTTAGAAACAATTAAATATATAACTATTTATTTTTGTTGATGATGGTTCAAATCCATGCCATTAATTTTTTTCTGTTGTCCCAATACTTTTAAAGTATTATCAACAAAACTTTACGATATTACAAATAACGAACGTGTTTTCGAAAGACACAAACAGCAATTTATTATCTCAAAAGCAACTGACGACCGCACCTGACTTGAATTACCTAATTGACCTATTGTAAATGTGAACAATGACAAAAGAACAGTCAATTATCTCATACACAGGATCAAGTTACGTTCCTCTTCAATATCAGTACTTGTACATTGAAGGTCTCAAATCATCAACAGGTGGAACCCAAAGATTCTTACGATTGACGCGACAAAGCAAAATCATGGGTAATTACATTCGACCTAGTGATATAAAGTCTACTTTCCTACGCCCACATACCGTTTATGTGTTAGTAGAAAAATAATATTTCGTCTAACAGTCTCTCTATAGTGTTAAGAGGCCTTTTAGGGGGAAAGTTTCAGGCTGATTTTAAAAGGGATTGCCATGCACTCACCTTCGGGGTCCAGTAGTCTGGTAACTCCATACTCCTTCTCGACTACGTGGAAGGCTGTCTCCAAACGCTCACGGACTTGTCTTGACCTATGGAAGAAAAATAAAACAGCGCTGTAGTAACCAGTCGATAAATTGAAATATCAGATCTTTAATGATGGTTATATGTAAAAATTAAGGCAGTTTCAACAATATTCATTTCAATGAAATGAGAATTTCGCTACAAATTACCGTGATTAAACAGCATGATCAGATTAATCGGTTCGTCGAAAAACCATGAAAATTACATTAAAAAGCAAAAGCGCTTTCTGTTACAGTTATTCCAGTGTTGAGAGCTTAACATTAGATCCTATACCTTGCACTAGAAAATTTATTTTTTATAAATAATTTATAATATTCATTTATAAATTTATTTTTTTAGCATATTTCACCTTAAACTCTTTTAAATAAAACTGATAATTACCTGATATTACGCCAGTCTATCAGATCAGGACGGTTCCTATGTATGAGCGCGTTGAAGGCCAGACCGTCCCGCCAAGATGACGTGAAGTCTGCGACCCTAACTCCGGGGTACTTAGCAGTGGAGCGTCGAGCCCAGCTCAGCAGCGCTTCACGAGCAGTCACGTTAGCTTCCTGACCAATCACGATGTCGGATATCTGAGGAAAAAGAAAGACGATTGGTTAGATTTTGGAAAAAAACAAAAGAGAAACGAACAAAAAAAAAATGCGTTACAAATGCGAAAAAAGCAACGAACTTGGCTGTATTTTTTTGTGCATACTTTTCGACGATAGGTTCTACTTTTATTGTAATTAAGACACGATTCTAATTGATAATTTCTGCTTAATTTATTTTTAATTAATTACCGTTACATTGTAGAAAAATAACCGTAGATTTAGGATGTCGTTAAATGAAAGTGCGACAGTTTTCGAAATTAAAAAGTGACATTTTCATTTTTAAAAGCTCATTTAATTTACACTGAAAATTCTACCTTAACTAAAGGTTATAAAGTGCATTATTGTTTGATAACTGCTCTATATTTGTTTCAATGCTGAGTAAAATATAAAAGACCATAAAATAGGTTGATGGTATCGCAAAAATTTTACTAGACGTGAGAATACATCCAATTAAGCCATTACTAACAAAGGCCAGTTAAAATATTTGCAATCTCATTACAATTTCAATCTTAAGAGAAAGTGGTAGAGTTCATAATAGAACGGTGCATTAGGAAACTATGATTGAACAGTTTATGTAGTAAGATTATTATCTTGATTAAGATTTAAATATTATGTTGTAGATTGAAGATATGCCAGTTTTTGTATGAAGGATGAATGGAGAAATGATATTCTAATTTCTAAATGATTTTATCAACGGTTTAATGTAATTTAAAACTATATATAGATCTGTCACATTTTGACAAGATTAAATATGCAACTACCAAGAAAATAATATCAGAAAATAAAGTACCAATGTGACTTTTTCATTTCATATGTACTTTCTAGGTTTATCTTGAGCATCAATGCTATTGGTGAAGGAAATCGTGAGGAATCTTGGACTTATTTGTAAATCTGAAATCGCAAATCCGTCATAAGCAAGCATGGTTATCATTATCAATGCTCGTGTCTTTTCTGTATGGAAAGAGGCCTTTGCCTTGCAGTGCGTAAATAATAGGCTCACAATATGTACTATTTAATAACTTCCGCCGGTGACTTCGTTTACGTCAAAGTAAATATATTATGTACTAGCTTTTGCCCGCGACTTCGTCCGCGTGGATTAATAGTTCCCGTTCCCGGGGGATTTCCGGGATGAAAACTATCCTATGTCCTTTCTCGGGTCCCAGACTATATCTGTACCAAATTTCATTGAAATCGGTTCAGTGGTTTAGGCGTGAAGAAGAGACAGACAGACAGACAGAGTTACTTTCGCATTTATAATATTAGTAAGGATTATTCCACGGGAACCATACCGTACGTATGATATTTTTATTTTGTTTATTCGGGATAAAAAGTATCCTATGTGTTATTCCACACTACAATCTATCTCAGTGTCAAATTTCATCCAGATCCCTTAAGCAGTCCTGAACATCCAAACGTCTTCACAAACTTTCGTATTTATGATTGTAGTAGGATAGTAGACTACTGACATTAAATACTCCACATCATCATTACTAATATAAAGTGTCTGTGAAAGTGAGTCCAGTTCAACGCACAGTCTGGCTGTCATCCAGGCCCAATAATAGACTGGAAGGAGGTATGAGGAAGTGCGTCTAGTGATGTATTAGCGGGCCACTACGTTTATTAGCTGGATCACTTCATATTTGAAATAATATACCATCACGCCTGTATTCCCGAAGGGCTAGGCAGAGGTGTACCAATGTACACCCACAGTTCGCCGGTATATTTAGGTCCCATTTAATAGGGGGCGAGCCTATTGCCATTAACCGGGCACAAATCCAAACTCCGAGCTGCTGCTGAGAATTTCATAGAAAAACCCAACAACACTTTTTGCTCGACCCGGGAATCGAACACAGGACCTCTAGCGTAGCAGTCGCGCTTAGGACCACTAGGCCAACGAGGCAGTTCATATTTGAGTTTGATGAAGAGTAAATAGTTAAGAAATTTGTCCAAACGATTGGTTGACAGTTCCCGTGAAACAAAGACTGGCTTTTGTCTTGGCCATTGCCATCGCAATTGGCAATGTTGCCAGTTTTGCGGGCACATTTCTAGTTGAAAGCGATTTGGGAAAAAAAATCGATGTCAAGTTTTAGTTCCTTTTTTATACTTTTTTTTTATGTTATCGTACTTATTAAGGCTGTAAATATTTTACGAAATTATTAAATAAAAGCTATTAGAGTAAGTAAATACTGTTTGAACAACTTGAAGTTTTCTTTGAAAAAGATAAAGTCATTATTTTTTAATTTCTTCAAAAATCGAAATCGTTGCCCCTACCATTTTTTCCTGGATCATAAAAAATCGCAATTTGTATTCAAAATGGGCACTAAACAGATTGATAAGTCTGTGTTAAAAAACTGCGATATTTTCATTTACACCAGAAAACACCGTTATTGACAAACAAAACTCAGTGAAAACTTCAAATACCAGCAAACCAGAAGTTCCACTTCGGTACGACAACATAGCACTTGCTCAATGAGAAGATGTATACTCATTTAAAGAATTTATCGCTTGAAAGCTTGATAAAATCTCGTTCGAAACCAGTAAAACCATCTAATTTCATATAAGTTAAGAACCAATCAAAAAGATATGAAAATACTATAGTGATATTTAATGATAATGAGAAAATCGGAGTTTGTCTTGTGTAAGATGGCTAAGCTAAATCCATATTAAAACCTCGAGTTTTTGTTACCAATGGAAGACGATAATTCCAGATAACATCAAATAATTTATTTCCTTTGCAAAAATGGGCATACAGGATAAGTTTTTAACCAGTGCGTAAATTTTTTTTGGTAGTTCAGTATCAGTAATAGAACACATTTCCGTATTTAGTTAAAAAAAAAAAATAAAAAAAATTCATCCTTATCCGAGTTTGAAATAAGCAAAACATCCAGGACATAATCTATTCGCCATACTATCAATGAAAACTCGCGGCCGCCGCCGCCGCCCGGGCGCATGGCTGGGGTGAGGGGGTGGGGAATGCGCTAGCGCCGAGTGACAATGAAATATGGTTTTTAAGTAAACATGTTTCGTAAGCGATAACTTTTTTTTTTAGTACTAAGACATATCAAAATAAAATATACGTGTTTAATAAAACGTGTTGAAGTTTATTATGGCTAAATTTACGCACTGGTTAAAAATTTTTCCTGTATAATAAAGCTGAAGAGTATTTTTGATTGTTTAAACGCGCGGATCTCTAGGATTACCAGTCGGATTGGAGAAATATGTTTGTATATGGTAGTCAGAATTATAAGGAATAGTACAGGCTATATAACATCACGCTACAACACACGAGGCCGGAGCAATAACCAAAGACGTAACTTAACACGGGTAAAAAAAAAAATACACGGACGAGGTCGCGGGTAGAAGCTAGTGGCATGATAAAAATCATCATCACGTAAGATTCTATTGATTGAAAGACAGATGCCAAATGATGTTGACATCTGTCTTTACAACATGACTCCTAGTACTAAGTGCATGATCAATATAGCAACTTGGCCTTAATTCCTTTTATGTGCTTGTTGCAGGTGAATTTCAAGGGTCCCGTCAATCTTCTGAGCTGAGCTGAGTCGTGGGCAGAAGCTGATATAATCAAAGTCAAATATCTGGTTTAAAGAACACATACCACCACGCTTGTATTCCCCGAAGGATTAGGAAAAGGTGTACCAATGTACACCCACAGTTCGCCGCCATGTTTTAGATCTCTTGTAATAAGGGGCGAGCCTATTGCCATTAACCAGGCACAAATCCTAACTCCGAGCCGCTACTGAGAATTTCATTGAAAAACCCAATAACACTGCTCGACCTGGGAACCCAAGACCTCTAGCGCAGCAGTCGCGCTTAGAACCACTAGGCTAACGAGGCAGTCATTTCAAACATTTATAAGTGGATCCACGAAACATCTTACAAATGTCTTCCGAAGCGTGTGATTCATTTTGTAAGAAAAACATTTCTCGGAATACTGTTTAGATTACTCAACGGTTTGTGCTAATTATTTAAGCTTAGTTGACTATTTTAAATACTGACTAAGTTACTACTAGGCTTAAGAGGCAGTTTAAAGAATATCCGTCGAAACAAGTAATGAACCTTCTGACTAACAATTTACTAGTAGTTACTAGTCAATATCAAAACTATCGCGAGTTCAATGAACTGTTTGGCGTTGAAACGATTCGATGAGCAACTGAATGCAGCTGTGACGGAGTGGGACCAAGCGACCTTAATTCTAACAATTACGTATTAAAGGAAACTAATCGGTAATGCGAAGCCGCCATTCAAAAAAACAGCTAGACGTCCGCCTCCCATGCACGAGGCTGTGGGTTCGCAACCAGACACGGGCAAGTAGTAATGTGACTTTCTGTTTCATATGTAATTGGGTAGATGACACCACTAACCAATAATTTCAAGAAACAACTTCACAAAAAAACATTTAATTTTAGCACTAAAAACCCGATGATTTTTTAAATAACTATAAAAATCGATTTTTAGTTGCTTTGAAATCAATAAATAGTTAGTGAATTGAGATGACAAAAAAGTGACGTCATAGTTGAGTATTGTCATAACAAAACTATGAGGGAATGGCGTTTTGACAGCTCATAAAAAGTACGTCAATTAATTAGTGGTGTCATCTACCCAATTTCAAAGTATAACTTAGACACACTAACATCGGTGAAGGAAAACATCGTGAAGAAACCTGGATTTATCCTACTAACCCTACTATCCTACTTACTACTATCCTACTAATATTATAATATATGTGAAAGTGTTTTGTATTTGTGTAAGAGTTGTGAGGATGTACGGATGGATGGATGGATGGATGGATGTTTGGTTCTCTTTTACGTTTAAACGGTTGAACAGATCTAGATGAAATATGGCACTGAGGTTGTAATGTGGAATAACACTTATGATACTTTTTATCTCGGAAATATGAACGGTTTCCGTGGGGTTCGCCCCGGATGAAGTGATAACTCTCACCAAACACGACAGTTACACAGTAATACAGTTGGAAAATATCACAATACAAGATCACGAACAATCAAAAACTTATTCTAATACAACTTCCCAAAATAAACATCAGTAACCATCAACTTGTGTACAGCAAACATGAGAATAAAAACAGTTTTTCCACACAGAGCGAAGTACAAAAGATATTTTTTTGTGTGTACGTGACAAATTCGCTACGACGATTGTGGGTTGTGAATAAGAATCGTCTATGATCATTGAATACGTGGACTGTCGCAACAGTAATATTTTGTCTCATTTTATTGTGAATGATAGATGACCTGGTAAGTAGGGGTCGACTGGAGGACTTTCAAGTCTTGTTCCAAAATTCCAATCAACCGTTTATCGACTGGAATATTTTCTGCTTCTCCGTCCGCGTGAATTCTCTGAAGGATCCCAATATTTTTAAAGTATGGCCTATGTTACTCGCTGATAATGTAGGTTTTCATAGGAGAATGATTTTTTAAAATCGGTTAAGTAGTTTTTAAGTTATCCATTACAAATAAAAATGCAATCTCCACCATTGTTATCATCAGTCTATAGTTGTACTATAGTGTAATGCCTCTCCTATCAAACGCCTCTTGACTCCATCATCGGCTGCAAGACAATATAAATGCTGCCAGCTATCCTTTGAATATCTTCGCTTCTATCCAGCCTAAGGGTATTCTGATCTAAATAATTAGGTCACTTAAATACAATGGGCAGTCAAAGCGTAGACTGCCGACTGAGTGAAAACTTAACGTCATATTAGCATGTCGGTGACAAGATTACATTGGTATATCGATGACGCGAAACAATAAGCTTCGCCTCTACTAAAAATCTGTTAACTGGGCGAAAGAAGTTTTCGCTTCAAAAATCACAACCAGATGCCAGTCTCGACTTGGACGGTGGCAAATTGGATGTTATGACGAAACTTGTGACCGAAGTCTTATTAGCAAGCTAATGTCAGTTGCAGCATTACATTACCAAACACACCTGTCACGAAACATGGCTCCCATAGCAATTTGTCTAAAATTGTGATTTGGCAAAGGCATTTGAGTCAGTGCGACGAAAAAGGGAATTGACATTTTCCGTAGAAGGTTTAATTAGAGATTGGAGTCTGTTGGGGTAAATAACTGATTGCTGTTTTTAGGGTTCCGTGTCCGAAGCATCCTTTGGAATTCCAAAGGATCCCCTATTACTAAGCCTCCGCTATTCGTCCGTATGTCTGTCAGTGGGCTGTTGTATCTTATGAACTGTTTCAGGTAGACAGTTGAAATTATAACAGTGTGTATTTTGATTGCCACTATAATATAAAAACAAATGATAAAAATGAAGTTAAAAATGAAAGGTGGTGTTCATAATGAGAAACTTTTTTTTTTGCATTCAAGGTACTATTAAATATTACACAGTGGCATAGAACCTTCCGTGTGCAAATCCGACTGGCACTTGGCTGGATTTTTCTAGAAGTTAAGGAATTTGTTCGAAAGACAGATTAAATGACTTTATAAGGTGACTGTTAACGTGTGCATTCACAGAGCCAGTGAAGACAAGATGTTAATTGATTTCTTTGCCACAATCTTGCGACGCCTATTGCGTGAGAAGAGCAAATAGGTGATTAGAGATTTCTTTACGTGTAGTTATGTTATGATTAAATTTATTCGATTAAAGAAACAAAACACTAATGATGGCACTAGAGCAAGATTAGATTACACTCTTTACAGTCGTCATGAATATAAGTTTTACAGACGAGATAGTTTCATCGTTTACTTTTTTAAACCCAATAGCAGTTAGTTTTTATTCTTTTCGAATCGATGTTTTTTTTTTTGGTTTAAGTAAATACTTTTTTTTCGTAAGAGTACCTACTTGGCCCCAACTGATCCCAACAGGTAGCCAGTTTTCAATATCAATTGAGGTAACAAATTTTCATTATTTGGCCAGAAGACTGGTCGTATGAGTTTACTCTGTCTAAGTACAAGACTAGATATAAGTGCCCTTACCCTATCTACGAGTTTTCATCGGGTTGAATACCTATTCACCAAAATATGACAAGACAATTTTTTTAAAAAAAAAGAGGTCGATCGTTTCCTTTAAAAAAAAAAACAATATATAAAGTATCGACTTTGTCTTTGTCACCTCTGACCTAAACTAGAGTCAAGAGCAAACCCATCTCAATCCAAAAGAAACAAATAAAAGTATCCATGGTAAGTCAAATTCCAATGACCGAAATTGGATCCTGGGATCGCCTCATAACCTTGAGTTCATCATTGAAGACGTGTTAGCGAACGAGTTTCGTATATTTGACCTTGCGTGACATGGTACATATATTGTACTGACATTTTGGAGAGCATAATTATAGTGTTTTGATGTGAAGAATTTGTACCAAGAAGTATTTGGAATAGATTTTTTGTGAGGTCTTAAGGAAGATTGGTTTTCAGAACCAATTGTTTAAGCGATTAAAGTCTTTTAATTTCTTGGTAGGTAGTTTTTTTTTTTGAGTTTACTTATTATAGATATTTATCATTTCAATTAGACCATTAAAAGGTAAACCACCATTAAAACTTTTGAAGGTCAAACACAAGAGTAAAGAATTGGATCAGCCTATTGAGAAGCATGAGCAAGAAATTCCAACATATTAGTTGATGCTTACGATAATCAGACTAATTTATTAGGTGTCACACCCATTGCGATTGTGGAGCTCCTGGTTCGACTATGTCCCAAATGCCGTAACCAAAACTGGCTATGGATGTAAAAAGAAAACAGAAATTAGGTGTCGATGATACATTAATACGCAATCACTGTGATAGAGTCATTGTAAGAACCACAAAGAATGCAAAATTAACACATGCATACAAAATGCAATAACGTAAAACCGGTAGCGAAGTAAAAATTAGTAAAATCAAGAAAGTACAATCATCGTGTTCATTGGCTTGGCCCACGGGAATCAGTCCATGAAAGCATAGCTATGCATGTTCGTACAACTTTCGCTCATGCTAATCGGACGTGTAAACATTGTAGGAGCTGAATTGATTGGAATTATCCATGATGTTCTCATCAAAATAAGTCATAAATATAGCTTCTGTTGTTGAAAACAAATACCAGCCTATAATTGTCCCAAAGTAGGGCAAAGGCCTCTTCTCACACGAAGAAGGCATGAGCATTGATCACCAATTGATCAAGGTGGATTAGCGACTTCAAACCAATTTAAACTTTCAGTCATATTTACCGACTATGTTTTAATTCACCGATGCCAGTACCTAATGTCCGTGTAATCTTTAAAAAGTTAATGAATTGAACAATTTGAGGAGAAGATGACGGGACACCAGATGGCTTCCTTAGTAATCCTCGGGAATTGGCAAGGTAAAGCACAATATTAAGTAAATCGGAAGGAATAGAGGAAGGCCTTTGCCCAGAAATGAGACAGCGGAGACTAGCAAAAATAAATAGATAATAAGCGTTCCAAGAATCCATCCTACTACTATTATAAAGGCGAAAGTTTGTATGTATGGATGTATGGATGTATGGATGTTTGTTACTCTTTCACGCTTAAACGGCTGAATGGATCTGGATGAAATTTGGCACAAAGATAGATTATAGTCTGGAATAACACATAGGCTACTTTTTATCCCGGGAAAATGTACGGTACCCGTAGGATAACACATCAACTGTGACGCGGACGAAGTCGCGGGCAGAAGCTAGTTTCAAATAAATTCGATACCGCAAACAGCTACTACCTACTTTAATACCACTAAATTAGTAAAAGAAACAAAATTCGTAACTCATTACACTAGCTAAGATCAATGTAATACTTATGTTACATAAACAACATAACCAAAATTCTATAGACCTCTGCTTAACTAACTTAACATTCAATTTTCGTCCTTATTTCTGTCAAGACAAAGAAAACTACGGGTTTGTTGGTATGCAAAGTTAAGTTGGTAAGGCGTGGGCGGTTGGTCGAGGCTGTGGAATCCATGATGTCATACAGACGGTGTCAGGGTCTTTACTTAGTCTACACTTATTTTAACAGCTACTCATATCTTTAATGGATTTAACGGAAGCTTTTGACTGCAATTGAAATCAATATTTAGAAATATCAGAATTAGTTTTTGATTTTTTCTTTGTTACAAAGGATATTGTTTTTGAACACATAAGAAGAATTAAAAGAAAGAAGCTTAAAGAAGTTTGAAGAGACTTCCATTGCGTTGATAATCCTATTTCTAAAGATGACCTTGGGAGAAACAAAGCAACGTATTTTGAAAAGCTGCATAACGTGAGCCAGTAATCAAACAAATGAAGCAGAAATGAGGATGTATGATTCAGAGTAAAGTGAAAAAGTTTCTGCAAGCCAATCGTTCTAAAAGGATGAGGTAAACAGACGACTGAGCGGATCTGGATGAAAGACAAAGAGATTATTATACTCTGGAATACACATAGGCTGGAAAAATGAACGGTTCCCATGGGATAATAACTAACTTTGACTTGGGTAGAAGCTGGTAAGGACCAAGAAGACTCTTTGAATAGTACCCCATCTACCGCTGTTCTTCTTGCAATAGCAAATGCTCTTACTCTCCCAAACCAATTATTCCGTCTCACTTTCCAGGTACAACTGTAAATTGATTCCACGGCTAAAACTATGTAAATTCAATAAGGCTGTGTAATGTTTAAGTTATGCAAATAACATTTTAGTTACCGCGAACTTATGTACACATGATTACTTGTTACAAGTGAGAGTTTATTTATCGCCTGTTTTCATTCGAAGTACAGCTATAAGCGAAGTTATTGAATTATGTAAATAATAAATGTGATATGTATACTTTCTTTGAAATCCTTGCTCCAGAAAGTGATGCCGCTAAAATTATTTATGATATGGTTTTGTATCGATGTATCTACTTTTTGTTGTAATATAAAATTTTGTTGCCTGTAGGTATTTCTTTCATATTGTTTAAATTTAGGTTATGATGGGGTTCTGAGCAAGCCTGCTAAGGCGTTCCCGGGATCAACGGCGTAAATGAGTGGTTTTAGTCAGTAAGAGTTTGACAGAGCCTTCCACCCTCCAGCATCCATGAGGATTTTCCACCAAGGACCAAACAAAACAAAAGGTTATGAAGGGGCTAACAATGAGAATTTATATCTTCCTTGAAATATGTTATTAACAGACTCCTGGTAAAAAGCCATCTTTGTTCCTTCTTCTTCTTTCTATACTGTGCCTCATCCCACCAATAATTGATTTAAAAGTTTATGATCTCTCTTACGAAATTTTTTACTTTTTATCTAATACAATTTTTCTATTAACCTCCAAGACCTCAAGTCGTTCAATTCCGAAGGAGGTTATTAACATATAACAATGTAGTCTAAGTAAGAACCAAGGTACAGCCTTACAATAAATCACAGCGATGAGTAACCTTTGCGAGTTAGAAAGAACTGGAGCCATTGTTCTGCTTACAACAGCAAGACTGTGAATTTTGATCGTATCAGTATTCAAAATGGTCAGTGTTGGAGAAACGATGATTTCATGGTCGAAAAAAGTGGTAAAGATGACCTAAGCGAACCGAGAATGGAATAAGAAAAAAAAAATATTATTACATCTCCTGCAGAGTTCGATTTTGCCCGCGATTTCGTTCACTTAAGCGTTTGTTGTCGTGGACGCAGACGAAGTTGCGGAATAAGAAGTAGCCTATGTCCTTCCTTAGGGTTCATACTAAATCTATACCAAATTTCATTAAAATCGGTTCAGAGGTTTAGTCCTGAAAACGTAACAAACAAGACACTCAGAGTTACTTTTACATTAATTATAATATTCAGTATACATTTCGAATCTCAACCTGAAGTAAACGATTTAGATTTGGATTGCGTTACGTATGATACTTGGTATTTATTAGTTGTATTAACGTTTAATAAAATTGTAATACCATTAGTAGTTTATTAGATTTACCTTATGCTTTGCCATAAATATCATCATACTCTCATCAAGTGTGTACTGTGGCCATATCTAGGAATTGGTTTATGATCATATTTACTACCAGTTATGTAGGATTAAAACCTTGAAGGAAATCTATTAATAAATCAATTTATATCTATGTCAATGTTACGACAAGTCGATTTCCTGTCTTCACTTAAAATGGCAGGATTTAATTGAAGGTAAAATACTTTACAGGATACTTGCAGTAGTAATTTTGAACAATTTTCTGTTTTAACTTGGAAAACCTCAGTTATATCTTTAGTAGTACTGTTAAAATCAATAAGGACAGTCAAAAATATTATAATAATTAACATTAGTAATGATCAAAATATTAATAATCTTACTACTATTGTAAATGCTAAATTTTGGATGGTGTTTGGTACTCGATCACGTAAGAACGGCTGAACGGATCCAGGTGAAGTTTGGCACAGAGATAGTCTGGAATAGCACATAGGCTGCATTTTATCCCGTTTTGGTGTTCCTCATGGATAATTGAGGACTTGTGCCTAATTATATTATCTACGCAAACGAAGTCGCGGGCAGATGCTAGTTTATGCTAGTATACAATATAAGGAAAAGGTCACATTAATTTTCTGACTAAACACGAAATCACAAAAATTACTTAACCTATTTAGCTGTAATGCAACAGGTAGGTAGTTAATAGCTAGGAGACGTCAGTTAAGAACAGATTATGCGAGATTTTAAACGCGGATAAAAGCAACTATCATTACAAAATCGTACAAAAAAAAAAAACAAAAAGGAACAGCTGTCTACAAAAGTCGATAAGCTATATCGATAAAGTCACAAGCCGACATGATACCATACAATTTAATTCGTGTAAAACAAGCTTCGTGAGTACCAGTAACAATATTAATATCAGCCGTAATTAGAACCGTATCTTAATCCATATCAATGACTTAGGGCACTGATACCCAAAGTGGTTTATATCGACCCCCAGGGGTCGAGACGACGACGGCTTGGGGGCCTACCGCCATCTTAAAAAACAGTATCGTTAATTTCAGTCGTGTGATTTTCAACTCCCGGCGCTGACCCAAGCGTTGTAAATCCAACAGTGTGCAAGGCATAGCAATACCTATCTAGTCAGCATAAGTAAGTATGGATTGCTTCATCCGTTATTTTAGGGTTTCATGAATGGAATAATTCGCGGTAAGCTTTTTACTAGTTTCTTACACTACAATCCAGCTGTAGAAAAGACAACTTCCTACTACTATTATAAAGGCGAAAGTTTGTATGTATGGATGTATGGATGTATGGATGTTTGTTACTCTTTCACGCTTAAACGGCTGAATGGATCTGGATGAAATTTGGCACAAAGATAGATTATAGTCTGGAATAACACATAGGCTACTTTTTATCCCGGGAAAATGTACGGTACCCGTAGGATAACACATCAACTGTGACGCGGACGAAGTCGCGGGCAGAAGCTAGTTAAAAATATAATTGATCTTCTTAGCGTATCGATGGCAAATAATAAAATATAAATTTGCAAAAAATCTACCGATAACTACGGTATATTCAGTGAGCAAAGGGTCTACCCGAAACAGAACACCATGACAAATGGACTACAAGACAAAAAAAGTTTGGCGACCGCTGACTTAAGAGTATATCAAAAGTGGCCGCTATTGGACGTCAAAACTTAATGAAAACCGTACGGTCATGGTCTATGGAAGAACCAAGATACATTTGCGGTCCTGCAAATACCATCTTCAGAAGTACTCAAAGGAATAAGTCGGAAGTTCGTAGATATGACGGTAAATATAACATTGTCAACGGTTTGCGGTTTGCCCACAAAAATGAATAGCACAAATAGTTTTTCTGTGTAATATGGGAAAGAGATTATGTTTTTGATTGAAAAGTATTTTTAGAATTGAGATTAGTGTACTATAATATATTTTTTCGATTTTGATATCTACTTTGTTCTTTTTTAAAAAAAAAAACGTTGTACCACACACTAGGATTCTTTTTCTGTATTATGGGTGCGTTTACAAACATATAAACAAACAGCCAGACCTGGAACAACTATCTGAAGACTATACAAATATTTGATCCGTATGGGAATCGAAACCGCGACAAGCAGCGCAGCAGCCAATTCCTCAGCCACTGCACCAACCGTGTCATCATAAAATTGTATGGCCCCAACCAATAACTACCTATATTACACTAAACTTGTCTAGAAATCCGACTGTCTGTGTTTCGCCATGTCATATTTGGTTTACTCTATTTGTGGCGCCTAAAATGTATCGTTCAAACATAAAATATTTGCCAAAAAAAGACTTCAAACACAAATATCTACATCCTCTGTAACATCCTCTAGTATATTACCCACAAAACCCTCAGTTATAAACCAGTATTCTTTTGCAACTACATATATACGATTAGTATGAGGAGCTCGTGGCTAAATAATTACAGCCGCATAGACCGATTTTCCGGGTTAAGCCACGCTTGCCGAGGTTGGTCTGTGGATGGGTGACCATTTACTATAGCGAGTTTCCTCCGTGCCTCGGAAAGCACGTAAAGCCGTTGGTCCCGGCTGTCATTTGTAGATCTTTGACAGTCGTTACTGTTAGTCAGAAGACCGAAAGTCTGACAACCAGTCTTACCAAGAGTATCGTATTACCCATTACTGGGTTGTGGAGGTCTGATAGGCAGTCGCTCCATGTAAAATACTGATATTCAGCTGCATCCGGTTCGACTGGAAGCCGACCCCAACATAGTTGGGAAAAGGCTAGGCAGATGATGATGATATAATTATACGATTAGTATTGGCACGGAATGATAGATCTAGTTCTCAGAGCACTATTTCCATCTCATTTAATCCGAAGCACAGAAAACTGTGCCCGAATTTCTATGAACAGTATTATTGTACCTACTATCCAAGATGCAGTTTTGCATTCTATCAAATTGAAGAAAGTAACTAAGTCATCATCTGCTTAACCTTTTCCCAACTATGTTGTGGTCGGCTTCCAGTCTAACCGGATGCAGCTGAATACCAGTGTTTTACATGGAGCGACTGCCTATCAGATCTCCACAACCCAGAAACTGGGCAACACGGTATCCCTTGGTTAGACTGGTTGTCAGACTTTTTGGCTTCTGACTATCCATTTATCTAAGAAAGTAACTAAGTATGCTGGGAAATTTCAATACGAATCAATAATACAATAATTCGATTTAGCCACCTTGCCACTGGGTTGGGCAGGCGGGGCGATGAACCCGCACGCACACAGAGACATAGTCGTGCGACACTACCTACCCGCATATGCAACAGGGCGATTCTATTTTTTGAAAGAAATGTACTTCTAAGTACTATCAAACATAGATAACCAAAAAACACAAGTATTTATTCATTATTGGCCAGGTGTCAGAAGCTAGGAAGTCTGACAACCAGTCTAACCAAGAGGTATCGTATTGCCCAGTAACTGGGCTGTGGAGGTCAGATACGAAGTCGCTTTATGTAAAACACTGGTAGGCAGTTGCATCCGGTTAGACTGGAAGCCAACACCAACATAGTTGGGAAAAGGCTAAGCAGATAATGGTGATTTATCACTTATATGACAAACAATCTGGAAATTAACGAGGATGCAAAACTACGCCATGTTTAAGGTTGGGCGCACCAAGATTCTATCACGCTATTTAGAACGGTATTCGGGGCTTCATTGCGCTCAATTTTGTCTGCGTAACTATCAGCTCTTTCAATTTGTTCGCCTGATTTTCCACGAAGATTAAGTTGGTTGAAGTTTATCTTTAAACTTTAGCCGTAGTTTTTTATTTTACAGCACTGTACCTATTGTAATACTAGCCACTGTCGTTTCACTCGCGTTAAGTTATATCTTTGGTTACTGCTCCGCTCCCGTGAGTCGTAGCGTGATGTTATATAACTCTTACTATTCCTCATAAATCTGGCTATTACATACCAAAAGATTATTTCCAATCCGACTAGCAGTTCCAGAGATAAGCACGTTTTAACAAAGAACAAAAACTCTTCAGATTTATTTTATGTTGCATATTTTTTGTCATTGTCAAACATTTCATTTTCAATTCCCACGTCTGATAAAATCTTTCACCGACCTCAAAGAAACTACCGAAATAAGACAGACAAAGAAAAGTGAACGCTATACATAAACAAAGAAAATTAAATTTATCTTCGGCCATGATTGATTCAATTGATGTATTTCTGTTCAGCATTGAACTTGCAATTCTCAAGTATCGGGGGCAACAAACCTATTGAATTGTTTTTATCCATCAATTACAGTATGGATACTATTGTGCAAATGCTTGAATAGACACGAAACTAATCTGAGTGAGAATTTATTTATTAATCTACTAGCTACTGGCCACGACTTCGTTTGCGTCAAAGTTAAAGTACCTAAGCCAGTCAAACTAATTCGTATGGACTTTTGCAATATGTCGCAACTTATGCCTCCTACGCTGCATTGCCTTGCGTCCGAAAGTACCAGAAGTGCATAATCAACTAGATGTCAGCTGCAACCAGTATCAGAAACTACGTGACATGCTAAGAGCTTGTCTAAACGACGCCGTTCAGTTAATTAAGTTATCAGGGGAGCTGGTTGCTTAGTTTGATAAGGGGTGTGAACATTTAGATTGGAAATTACTGCAGTGGAAAATACTGTTAGAATGCATTAGGAGCAAAACGTACACGTATGTAGATGCACCGTTTATTTTTAGCAACAACATCACCTACATAAATAAATTTAAAGTACCTATTTATAATGCCAAAATAACAGTTTTTTTTTTACAAAATAAATATGAATGTTTTAACATAATACACGAAAAGACTAATAAAAAAACTGTATCTCTGTATGTTTATTAAGGCTAATATCCGAAATGGCGAGGCCAATTTTGGCGAGGTTTTCACTGGCAGAAGCTTATGTTATAAGGAGTACTTTTATGTGAGATAATATGAAACCCAGTGATAACCGACATTCACGCGAACGAAGTCGCGAGCATAAGCTAGCGCAAAAATAAAACAGAGAACTTGAAGATTTAGAAGAAATAAGGGTGTTTTTGATATAACAGAGCTAAGATTTGATTCAAAGAAGAATTTAAAGAAAGACTAAATAAACAAACAAACAGTACTTTCCTAACATGACTACAATTCCGTTAGTACCAGGGCACCATAATCAAGCAGGCTGCTCCAAATAAATATCAGTGGCGTGGATTTGGTTCGTGAGGCGCGCTCGTGATCGACCGATAAGTATCTGCCCACGAATGGTACGTCACTACTACAGAGGAAATACTTAGCAGCGGGAGTGACATGCGAACTAAAAGTTAATAGAAAATTATAGAACTTTAGACACGACAGTAATCAATGAGGAAGTTGCCCTGAGGAACCCGTATATACTGGGGACGATAATGAAATACACCTGCTTCGTTACCCTAGTGGTCTTAAACGCTACTGCTACCCTAAAGGTCTTGGGCTAGATTCCCAGGTCGAGCAAAAAGTGTAATTGGGTTTTTCTATAAAATTCTCAGTAGCAGCTCGGAGTTAGGATTTCTTCCCAGTTAATGGTAATAGGCTCGCCCCCTATTATATGGAACCTAAACATACCGGTGAACTGTCGGTGTACATTGTTACACCTCTGCCTAACCCTTCGGGGATTACAGGCGTCATGGTATGTTATGTTATCATGACCGAACTTCGGCAGCCAATCTTAATGGAGACTAGCCATGTATGCAGGAGGTATTATGGTGCACGAGTGTGTGCGCAAACAAACACAAGTGCACTCTTCTTTCACTCTTATAATGGTCCGGACGGCAATTTGGCTAGACCGGGGAGAGGATCAGGCGAGCCACGAGGGTAGCACACCATCAACTTCCAAAAAACTGCTCCTGAGAAATTCCTACTGGAAAAAAAAACCCCAATAACGCTCAGTAGTCGCGCTTTCGACCACGAGACCAACGGGACAGTCCAACATGAAATACATACATTTGTAACCAACCTATGCCACCCTGGTACTTCTTACAAAACAATGGTGTTATTGAGAATGGTACACAATAACTTATGTCCCATAATAAAATCCTTCAAATGAAAAGCAAGGACATTTGCCAAAATGACCTTACAATACATAAGTTTAAGGTACAAGATTGCAAATACACTTTTACTAGTACAAGCTACTAAAATTGCCATACACGCACAATGTGGCAATATCCTTTGAGGCCAAGGCTTGCCTAGATAGACTCAAAAACGCAAGGAGTGTCAAACGTGACCGCTTTAGATAAATTCTGACCTTTGTACGTCTAGTTTAAACCGACAATGTGTTTAAAAATACTAACAGAATTAATTCTGCAATACTTATCTGTACTAATATTACAAAGAGGAGAGATTTTATTTGCTTGTTTGTATCAAATAAGCTCTGAAACTACTGGACCAATTTGAACGGTTGTTTCACCAATAGATAGCTACATTATTCCTAAGTAACATAGGCTATATAACATCACGCTACGACCCACAGGGGCCGGGGGAGAAATAGGCCACGCAGATGAAGTCACGAACGGAAGCTAGTGTAAAAAGTGTAACACCTAATAAAAAAATTAACAACTTATATACGAGTACATACCTAAATAATGAATGGAAAAAGGTTTTGGTTGTATTTGGATAATAACATTTTTTTAAGCAGAAAAAAATATTTTCCATTTAGTTTTTCTTTTTATATTATTGTATTTTTTTATGTTATTTTATTTTAAGTCTAAAAAAAATGTACATTATAAATATTAATATGTACTATAATAAGTTGAAAATAGAGGTTTGGATCGCTATGTTTTTCCAACAAAGACGTATTTATTAAATATTAAAATTTCAAAAAACCAGTTAAATACCTATAACTTTTGTGTTTTAGCTACTATTTATTATTGAAGATTTAAAAAACAGAATTAAATTAATTAATACAGTAAAGCACGCATTTTAAAATAGATAATTATAATAAAAAATATAAATATGTTAAAATACAAGTACCTAGTACGTATCAGATATTATAAATATCCCAAAAATTTAACATAATCGACATAATTAAAATACCTTATTATTAATGCACATATTTTTCCAATAAACTTATTTTTAATGGCATGAAGGTTAGCCTATTTTCTTTCCAGTTCTAATTCCTCCCAAGAGGCCTGTCGGTATTGGATCGAAGATTCGTTGGTGGAAATGTCGTGATGACATTGGGATATATGAGTAATAAAATTCGGGCAAGTCCTAATGTGACTTTTGCTAATCATATGTACTTTCTAAGTTTATCTTGGATATAAAAGACAGCGTTGGGGAAACCTGGACTTATCTGTACTAATTATAAAAGGGTAAAGTTTGTGAGCTTGTAGGGGGTAATCTCTGGATCTTCTAAACCGATTTTGGTAATTCTTTTACCCATAGAAAGCCGCGTTATTCGTGAGTGTCATACGTTATATAACATCACGCGACGGCGCACGGTACTGGAGCAGCGACCAACCATAGACGTAACGTAAGGCGGGTGAAATAAGCCACGCAGACGAAATCGCGGGCAGTTCTATAGTTAATATAAACCTGAAATCCCCAATCCGCCTTGAGCAAGCGTGGTGACCAATGCCCGTGCCTTCTCTGTATGAGAAGAGGCCTTTGCCCTGCAGTGGGACAATAATAGGCTTTTGATATTTTATTCAATGGGATTTTTCTTTTCACACACCACTTACATATTATGTAAATGCGTTTACAGACCATAAACTGTTGTGTCTACTACCTAACGATGCGAAAATATACGTATAGGGATTATTTACTACAGATTGTCTTGTTAATTAGAAAATGGTAGAAGTAACTAAGTTGTTACAAGTAAATGAAGATAACGATAGGAAAAAATATCGTGAAGAAACTAGTGATAAATACTAAGTTTGCGTAGAAGTCAAATATACCATAAGCATACTAAGACACTTGACAATAGTGTAGCTTTCAATCAATGAAATGTTTTTTGTAATCCGACCAGTATTTCCAGAGAATTTCTAACTCTTACAGACAAACTATTTTACCTCTTTATAATATTAAGTATAGACGTAGGATAAAGGCAAAGATACAGAAACCAAGAAACAAGAAGAAGATAACGCTAACGCTAATGTTAATCAAACCTATAACATATTCACAAACCGGACCCAAAGGAAAATCTGTCTTATGATCTATTCACTAAGACCTTATTACTAAAAGCACCTCCGAAACTGTATATAGAATTTATAAAGATGAATAAACGTTAACGAAGCGAAAGGAGTAAGCAAGGATCGTAGCAGGTGGCGTTTTATTTCTACCTCCCATGAGAAAAAGACGCGAGCTTTACCTACGTACGTACCTCCAAAAATGAAGGTACATCCACAATACTTCCAAAAAACAATCAACACACACAGAAAACATTCAAAGCTGCTACGAAAACAATTGTCCAATTACTTGACACGTATTCAAGTGAAAGACCAGACGGCTGATCGTCGGCTGATAGACTGGGAACACTGCATTCCCTCCATTGTGGGGCTCTAAAGAATCGTTTGATTGTTAGTCTTATCACCGTGCGTGTATTAAATGCTGTTCTTGTATTGTGTTGTTTAAGTTTTAAGTGACGGTTCGGTTACATCTTGATGAAAGGTATATGGTAGCAGGAGTTTGTAGGTACGGGAATGCTGGTTTGATGAAAGTAAGCCTTTTATTGTCAAGTCTTCAAACATTTGTTTTCTTTAGCAGTAAAACTCTAAGGAAATGGTGGGTCGACTTGGTCGGTATCCTTGAGAATTAGCAAGACGTAGGGTCGCGACAGATGGAAGAAATGGAGGTAGGCTACTACCCATAAAAGCTTGTTTTTTTTTACCAAGGAACGGGTTTGCCTTCTACATTCTCTACCAGTCCAAACCAAAGATGGTGAAGAGATAACATGACATTTAAATTATCGTACGAGCGTACAAGACCAAAGTTTGAAAAATAACAAATTTAGGGGTTGTCTATGCAAAGAATTGATAGCAAAGTGATATAGAGGCTGTAGAAGAAAAGACAAATTCACTTCAAAAAGACATTTACGTACGTAAAATCAGCCAAGTTCACTCATAGGTGACGAGTGCATTAGTAACAAATAACAATAAACACACTAAACATTATAGATCTGACCATAAAATAAAGTACCCAAGTGTAAACCACAAACGATCAAACATAATCGACGCTTCTGACCAATGAGATCATATCTCAGTTGACATCATGCCCATATATGGAGAACAGTACAGAACGAACAAAAAGTTAAAAGCAATACATGTAGGAGGTAACATATTTATAGCTATGATAAACGGTGATGAAGATTTTGTGGTAAAAGTTAAAGCACTTGATTCAAACTAGCTTTTGCCTGCGACTTCTTCTGCGGAAACATCGATTATCGTGGAAGAAAAAGTAGCCTATATTCTTCTTGGGGTTGAAACTTATCCCGTACCAAATTTGATCAAAATCAGTTCATTGGATTAGGCGTGAAAGCCCGCAACTTTGTCCGCAAAATGTCGGTTATTGCGGAATAAAAAGTAACCTATGTCCTTGTTCAGGGTTCCAACTTACCCCGTACCAAATTTCATCAAAATCGGTTCAGTGGTTTGGGCGTTAAAGCGTGACAGACAAACAGAGTGACTATCGCATTTATAATATTAGTATAGATAACCAATTTAAAAGCACTTTTGAATTATCAAGAACTCGGTCAACTAGTCAGAAAGTTGAAGCCAGTCGCTCATACCAAAACGTAGGTAGGTTTCTATGGAGAAGAACGAGCACTGACGAAAAACAATGGAGGTTTTAATTGTAAGAAAGATTCAATCTAGAAAATATATGTACTTGGTTCCATGCACAAAGGTGTGGGGAAGATTTAAAGCCAATTTAAAGGATGAAAACATGAGAATAATTTACACTAGAGGTCGCTGACATGCACATAAGAAACCTTTCTTGAAATGAGCTTTGAATGAATGAATTTGGGACAATGTTAAAGGCACTACAATTTTGTTAAAGACTTACTTCTGCTTGAGATTTCGTTCGCATAGAAGTCAAGGATACAATAAATTTGGCAGTAGTTTCTACCAGTGAATTTTTTTTTTGTAATCGGACTAAAAGTTTCAGAGCTTACCTCATACAAACAAACAACTTTACCTCTTTACATCACCTACAATCACGCCTGTATTCCCCGAAGGGTTAGGCAGAGGTGTGCCAATGTACATCCACAGTTCGCCGGTATGTGTAGGTCCCATTTAATAGGTGGTGAGACTATTACCATTAACCGGGCACAACTCCTAACTCCGCTCGCATTATCGCTATTATTATAAACTTTATACTTAACTGGAAGCTTATACTTATTTGGAACTTTAATTCGAAGGCCAATAATTACGTGTGAATATTGGTCTAAAGCCAAAATATTCCAGTCTGCAATTTTCGATAAAGTTAAAAATCACGTCATGATTTTATTTTTCTGCGTGGAAACCGTGAAATCCCATGAAAACACACAAACACGCGATGAAGATTTGCTTACGTTTAAAGCTGGATATTTAAGGATGCCAAATTTCAGCTGATTTCGTTCAGACTTTTAAGCATGGAAGAGTAACAAACATACATCCTCACAAGCTTTAGAGGCTTTTAGAAAAGTCACAAACATCCATCTTTCGAAACTTACTAACTTTTGCATTTATAGAAGTAGTCTTCTTCTTGGGTGTGTGGGGTCGTTAGACTTTACTGCCCACACAATAAAGAAGAAGATAGAAGTAGTAAGAAGGATATTAGTATCGATTAGTGTATACGTGTAAATAAATCTATATGTCTGTAAACACACCCACGATACAGGAGAAATACCAAGACTGGGGCAACGGTAATAAAAAATACACCACCAAAATACTGTCACACCATATTTCAACATGTGACCGTTGGTGATCAATAAATTGGAAAGCTCAAAGCGAGTTCAATCAGACACAAAAGACATTCACCAATACAGTTAGAATGACATCACGTCGTGTGAAACCAGCAGGATCTTACTAAAGCATACCATATACAGAATTCTAGTTCCTCAGCAGTAACGGTACATGCACATGTGAGAGGATTAAGTGCACTGCGATTAAGTGAGACTGAAATGAGGATCAAGTAAGTTTAACATAGCATCATGCCTGTATTCCCCAAAGGGTTAAGCAGAGGTGTAACCAATGTACACCCACAGTACGCTGGTATGTTTTTAAGTCTCATGGAATAGGGGGGAAGCCTATTGCCATTAACGTTAGTGTTCTTCTACTTTAGTGGACCTACTAATACTAGCTATTTACTCTACGGTGTCAACCGCGTTCTGTTACGTCTTTGGTTACTGCTCCGCTCTCGTTGGTCGTAGCGTGATATTCTATACATATAAACCTTCCTCTTGAATAACTCTATCTATTGATGAAAACCGCATTAAAATCCATTGCGTAGTTTAAAAGATCTAAGCGTATAGAGAGACAGACGACGGGAAGCGACTTTGTTTAATACAATGTGAAGATTTTATCTTCATTAGCGTTTTCTGAATTCAAAATACCAAACACTACTTCCAAACAAAACACTATAAAAATACTTTTCTAGAATAAAACTATTAAAACTATCTGTAAATAAAGATTTATATGACAACATAAATGTTCTGAGATCATTAAACTAGATTAAAACGGAAAAGTAAATTAACGGTGCACCAATAAATATAGCAAGTGATGTCACGCCAACGGAAACTGTTCTAGGTGGGCTGAAATTTGCATGTTTTGCGGATATTTCAACCAGTTTCCAGTTGATCATAATGTTAGGACGTTATAGAAGACCCATTGCGACTATCTGTTACTGACAATCTTTACTAGGTATTTTTTTTTGCATCCTCGTCAAATTCAATAGGTTTTTTTTTGTTGGGTTCGGTTTTCGAATTTGAACTAGCTATCATTCCACGGGGTTTAGGGTTTAGGCAAACGGGGCGATGAACCAGCAAGCACAGTGTCATAGTATACGCAACAGGGCGATTCTGTTCTTTGAAAGAGGTTTATTCTAAAACACTGTCAAAATTATACAAATAAAAAACTAGTAGGTTACTTAATTATTAGGTGCCGTTATTCTATTTCATTATTTACGTTTTTTATGGAAGCCTCCTGAAATTTGATCACGCTATCTCTAATGATAATGACATAAAGGTATTCAATAATTTTGGAAAGGTTGAGCGCATAATGTTGCTTAAAAACTTTTCAAAGCATTTTAAAGTACACTGGTCCTATTAATTTTCATTAAATTGGCATAAACAGACGATAATACTTTAATTGTAGAGCCTGCGGCTGCTACGCTAGAGGTCCTGGGTTCGATTCCCAGGTCGAGCAAAAAGTGTCATTGGGTTTTTCTATTAAATTCTCAGTAGCAGCTCGGGAGTTTGGATTTGTGCCCAGTTAATGGCAATAGGCTCGCCCCCTATTACATGGGACCTAAATATACCGATGAACTGTGGGTGTACATTACACTTCTGCCTAACCTTTCGGGGAATACAGGCGTGATAGTATATTTATTTTTTGTAGAGCCGGCGTTAATGCTCATAATCTTCTTATCTAATAAAATGGTACTTCTGTTACTTCATACATTTGCGGCGCGAGTGACTGACATGATAACTGCAGTTTCTCAGAATCTGCACTCTGGCAGCTTGTTTAATGGCCACTTCAAAAAATATAATGTGTCTCGTCTTGATGTTGCCGTGTTGAAATGTTTGCTTACGTGCAGAATGTGTGTTGAAAGACAACGGTAGTTGAGGTCCTTATAGAGTAATACTTTTGTTATAATACTAGCTTCTGCTTGCGACTTCGTCTGTCTGTATGTAAGTGTCAGTTATCGGCGCTGTTTTAATTTTTGCCGAAACATGATGGTTTTTCAAAAATAAAAGCAACAAACGTTACTCGTTTTAACATCAGCTAACTGCCAGTAAAAATCGGTTCAACCATTAAGGGGAATAACCGGACAAGCAGAAACATAAATTTAATAAAAAATTGTATAAATACCGTGTTACCGACATTCATAATATATTATTATAATTTGCAGTAATTATATGCATTCATTTAATATGTAAAAGCTGTTATTTTATACCATTACAAACAGACACATTTTTATTTATTTTTATTAATAAAAGTTTTCAGGCAAAGTCATATACCATCATACAAACATAAAACAATTCGCAAATCCATACAACCATCTAAATATAAATCCGCATTCACACGAATATAGTGTCGCATATTTATCTCGTTCTCACTTTCCCAATTAGAGTGTGAGCCAGCCCTTTGCTTTCTAAGCGGCGCCGGCGCAGGTATTAGCGCGTAACCACCACTTTCAATGTTACGTGTAACACCTAGGATTAGTGTTAGATTACCTATGATATATCCGTTATATGACACGGAGTTAGGTCTTGGAGATGAGTGAGGAAAGTAAGCGAAATTGCTTTGCTGTATGTCGCGTAGAATAGTAGTTGAAATGTTATGTTTGAGGTTGTGGGTTCGATGTTTAGTACCCATATGTAGTTTTTAGGTTTGTTTTGGATATCATTGACAATGATGATTGGTGAAGGGAAATATCGTTAGGAAACTTGAACTTTTAATTAATATACATAAGTCAAAAATCACCAATCCGTCGCCAGTAAACCTCACTGGACTGGACATGAATTTTCTTTTGAATGATTGATCAAGATGTATGTCACTTAGGCATAAAACAGCATAGAACTTCAGCAGAGATTCGTCCAAAGTCAAAGTTGAATTATTTATTACAACCTTTAAAAAGCAGTTTTGCACGTCATTTACTTACAAGAGATAATTGAATGATTAATTAAAATTAGCATAAGACCTACCACAGCCCCACCAAATCTACATATACCTATATATCACCCTAAATTTGTCAAACCAGTCCTCCTAAACTTGAAACCGATCCTTAAAACCCGTCCATACGGCACAGCCGTCAAGTTCACGTTAACGCATCGCCGCGCATGCGCGTGTCATGTGCGCATGCGCAGCGCACCTGTACGTGCTTCCTGTCCGCCATCTTGCGCCGGTTGTGTGGCGCGAACCCTCGTAATGTGCACTCTACAGGCGATTTATAAAGTAGCAAAAAGTTTGGGGTATACTTTGTTTATAACTAAGTACTTAAGTAAATATTAGTATATCCCCGTGCCTCGGACAGCATGTAAAGCCTTTGGTCCCGGCTGTCATCTTTGACAGTCGTTACAGATAGTCAGAAGCCAGGAAGTCTGACAACGAGTCTAACCAAGACGTGTCGTGTTGTAACTGGGTTATGGAGGTCAGATAGGCAGTCGCTTCATGTAAAACACTGATATTCAGCTGCATCCGGTTTGGCTGGAAGCCGACCCCAACATAGTTGGGAAAAGGTTAAGTAGATATGATGTCCCAGGTTCTATGATTGCCCATAGAATTTTAGACTATGAATAGACACTTCCCTGCAGACAGGGGCCAAAAATTCGGTACTAATGTCTCAAAAGCTTCCAACACTTAAGTCCCATCTCCTAAAGATATCACTGTTGTCAGAGATCGCAACAAAACGACACTGCACGTCCGTAATAATAAATTAAAGGTACGTTATGGGGCCGCGATACGCCGAGCAGGCAACGCTCACCGTTAACCCCTCGGCTACCGCGTACTCTACAGGTTAATATACAGTTTAGACATTATGTAATATGTGAAGCTAGCTTAGATGTCTGAGCGGCCATCTTGGATTTTTAACTGCTAATGTTTGTATTTGTAAGTCCTTTTGTGTGCAATTTAGGGACTAAATTTTTGTATGTATAAGAACGTTCGCTTTTTAATCTTAGGCTCAATTTGTCAAAAATGTTTGGAATTTACTTAAGTACTTACATTTTTGATGTTGTTTGCCGATGAGATAAAAATGTGACTACATTTTTTATGTTTTTGATTTTGATTTGTTCTAGATCTTCAGTAAAATACCAACATTAGCTACCTATTTACAGGATAAGAATATACTAAGATGAACTAGAACATAAGCACTGAGACAAAGAAGCTCGATCATTCCCAGAATAATGGTTCAACTGTCATCGATCCCGTCGCAAACGTAATCAAAAAAGAGAACAAGAAAAACCATAGAGTTACTTCAACTTTGCACATCGGAACATTGCTATGTTTCAGTTTGAAGGGTAAGGGTGCCGGTGTAATTACAGGCTCATGAGACATATCAACTTTGTGTCTGGGATAGGGATTCATTTGCAAGGCCTCAGGTATTGCAGATGTCTATAGGCAGCGGTCATCACTTAACATCAGGTGGCTTGTTTGCTTGTTTGACATCCAACGATTTAAAAAAGCAGTAGGTACTGAGAAATAAGCTAGGGTTCAGGATTTCAAAAACAGTGTTTTAAAAACCGCCTACTGTTACTTAAACCCTACATTCTGTCTGTTTCGCCAGTGCACGCAGCGAGGCGGAACCCGCATGCGCCCGCGTCGGTGTTCGCTCGCTCGTCGCGAAACTATGACGAATGTTAGAAATCTAGCCGATGTCGACGTATCAAACGTATCACGCCTCTGTGGTTGCATATTCATTTGTCATGTTATCATGTATGTGTCTTAGTTATGTTTTATCCGGCTTATATAGTGTTTTGAGACCGACAACGGCGAAGCGAGAAGAGAATTAGATGGGCGAAAATTATTTGTAAAGTAATAAATACTCTATCCATGTAGAAATAAAGTTCAATATTAACGACTCGCCAATCTTTGGCGTAAAAGGTCCGTAAAATATTGTTGCATAAATGGAGTATTTATTCCTTTATACGTTAAACAATGTTGATAAAGTTCATTATGCAATGTATACAAAATTCTAATAGACGGCGGGAATTGGCTCAAGACTGATGTAGATTTTTAGTGATCTAGGTACTACTAGGCTCGCATGACTGCACAGTGCACAAAAAGATGAAACACACTCAGTGTTAGTGCATTACTTCATGGAAATAATCGATAAACGCAAGCTCTCTTCAAACAGAAGGTGACTCGATTAGGACCAATTAATTATCTCGATTGATCCTGGATAGTTGACCCGATGACTTCAACTTCGATTCTTCAAATGATTATATACGAGAGGTTATTAAGATCAATCAATGTAGCGCATCTTAAAACTGCACTACACACACGTGATAACAAGGAAAATTATTCAATATCCTAACAATACACGTGTGAACTATTAATAATAATAGTTCCTCAAACTCATTGTTTTAGACTACACTAATAGGTATTATAAAAATAAAACATTTGTATTTTAGTTTGTAATGGATAAACTCAAAAACTATTAAACCGATTTTCGAAATTCTTCTACCTATAGAGAGCTACTTATGTTATTTTCAAAAAGTTAGGGATCTTGAAAGCATGTCCGCGCGGGCAACGTTGCGAACAAAAGCTAATATTGAATAAGATCAATATGAAGAAAGACCGCTTCCAAACGGTCCTTTTGGAAATGTATGGCCTATGTCCAGCAGTGGCCGCAGTGGACGTCCTACGGCTGATATGAAAATAATGACGAAAAAAGATATTAAATTCTATTTATTAATTTTTAGAATATTCGATCGGCTTTAAGAGTAGGTACAGTACTCAACATCCGCTTTGGACATTTTTTCCAACAGATAGTTTAATAAGTTTATTCAATTAAACCCACACAACAAACAATTTAGTCAACGATTAGTAATTACCAAATAATTACCAAACCCAGCAATTACACGGTAATGTTTATCATAATAAAACTTATTACTATACTATTAAGATTTAAATTACATTAATTTATCAACTTAGCAGCTAAGAAAGTAATATACACCTGCCTGCAAATTACACTGGCGGCGCAAAAAAAGTGGTCATCACATCGCTCCGTTTAACTTTCTTCGTTGAAGACCTGACAAAAACTCCCTGCCTGATTATCATGGTAATCATGTATGCTACTGTACACTTGAGTGCAAAAAAACAGTAAATTAAACGGAGTAAATATTCTTTAAAAAAAAATATGTGACGGCAAAGCGTAGTCGGAGAATTAGACGTCAAAGTGACTTAAATACAGCGTATAAGTCACTATCATTTATACCCGTGATTTTGCACGAATACATTTGATTACGGACCCCAATATTTTTATAATAAAACAGCCTATATCACTCAGGAATATCGCAGCTTTCTATTAGCGCAACAATTTTCAGAATTGATCCTATAAGTTCCAAAGATTGAACGTTCAATAAACTCTTCATCTTTATAACGTCAGCAAAGATAACCATTCAAAGTGTCTGACAAAACATGGAAGTAAATAGAAAAATAAAAGTACACTAATGGCCATAACGCTTAACAATAGTGCGCCTAGCAACAAGGCGGTCGCGTGAGAACTCATCCACAGCATCCGAGACATTCACGAGACAGTTTTCACACGCATCATTGTTCACCACTATCAGTTTTGTATTCAAATGTACAAGTACTTTAGTGCTGTCAGCAAAAGAGTTTTATAGGCAAGAAAAAAAAACACATCTGAACTCTATAGCTATGGTTTTTATACTAGGTTTTCCCGCGACTTCATCCGTGTAATAGGCTCGCCCCCTATTACATGTGACCTAAATAAATATACCGGCGAACTGTGGGTGTACTTTGGTGCACCTCTGCCTAACCCTTCGGAGAATACAGGCGTGATGGTGGTTCGTCCGTATAAATGTCGGAAGTCGCGGAATAAAAAGTCGCCTATGTGTTTTCTTGGGGTTCAAACTTACCCTGTACCAAATTTCATCAAAATCGGTTCAGTGGTTTACCCGTGAACGTGTAATAGACAGACATACAGATAAAAAGAGCTGCTTTCACTTTTATAATATTAGTATGGATGGCCGATGCAAAAGCTAATTTACAATACAAGTTCCGATTCATTAGTTCGATGTACCCTCGGCATTAAAATCATTGGTGCGCTGGCCAACTTTTTATGCAAGGATGTGTAGAGCGGAAGTCCGTAATTTCCCTTCAATGTAGTTTGTTGATTTTGTTTGAATGCGAGGGTGAGTTAAGTACTACGAGAAACTAAAATTATAAATAAGCTTTACTGATTCTGAGATTTGGAACAATTTTGTTGAAATCTAGTAGGCACTGAAATTCTTTTGACAAGTCACATTATTTTTAAAGAAATCATTCTTCTTTGGAGTGGGTGTGCATTGGTACACCACTTTTTTTTTTAGATGGGAAATCATCAAATGACTTCCCTCGCCCTGGGCGGGGCGGGAGGGAGTGACAGACTTTTACTGACTAAAACCCATCTATGTTCCTTTATGTGCCCTTTGCGTTCCGGAGGCGCGGTATCTCCTTCGAACAACCCGCAGCCTGGTACACCTCTGCCTTACCCTTCGGGGAATACGGGCGTGGTGATGGTATGTACGGTAAGTGCAGAACCCAAAAAAGAACTTAGCAGTAATATATGTATATCCAAAGAAAAATATACTACCTTAACACAACAACAGAGCAAAGTAATAAAACTATTTAAAACCTCTCAATTTACATAAATCGACATAATCTTCAAGAACAAACTAAAGACAAAAGGAAATCCTCAATAAACGACACACAATAATTATTACATTATTATAAGCAGACGTTTTTTCTTCTCCCGCCATTGCAGAGGCATCGAGCCGTGAGATCAGACACGCCACGGAACAGCACTATTTGCATACCAGACTAATAAACGGGTACACATAAACTATTTCTACTAAAATATATTATGTATAGATAAAGAATAATAGAAAAGTCTTTCCATTTATCTCTTCTAATCTATAATAATACTAGCTTTTACCCGTGACTTCGTCCGCGTGGATTAATAGTTCCCGTTCCCGGGGGATTTCCCGGATGAAAACTATCCTACGTTCTTTCTCGGGTCCCAGACTATATCCGTACCAAATTTCATTGAAATCGGTTCAATGGTTTAGGCGTGAAGAAGAGACAGACAGACAGAGTTACTTTCGCATTTATAATTAGTAAGGAAATAAGGATAATAAATCTAATGAGTTTTTTGTTTGTTAGCTTACACGGCACGAACTTTATCACCACACTTGCTCAAGGCAGATTGGCGATTTCAGATTTTGTTTTATAGTGCCTACTCAGGACCTCCACGCGGACAAACCCGCGCTGAGAAGCTAGTTACAAAAAGAAGTAAAGTATACAAATAAAAATGAATTCTGCAGACCGATTCCCGTCACGGCAGCTAATCTTAATGCAGACTAGCCAAGTACACAGGAGATATTATAGTGCACTAGTGTGTGCCCAAACACAGGTGCACTTCCTCTTCCCTAACTCTCATAGTCCGATGTGACGGCAATCCGACACAAACGGGGAGAGATCAGGCGCAAGACCAACGGCTTACGTGCTTTCCGAGACACGGGGGTGTCACACTCCCAACTTCCAAACTCCGGGCTGTTACTGAGAAATTCGTTAAGGAAACACCCCAATTTTTTGCCTGACCTGGAAATCGAACCCCACGCTCATCGGCCAACGACCAACGGGGCCAACCTTTTATTTATTTATTATTACTTATTTATTTATACGTAACTCTCACCCACAACTACCATTACACAAATAAAGCTAGTGTTTTTAAACAATTATCTAGAATGTTAATGACTTCTTATTAAGCAGTCTTGAACTAAGCAGACCTTTGACCGTCTACACAATATAAATAGGTAGAAACTGCGTTTACATCATAATTGCTTACTATACTAATATAATAACGCTGAAGAGCTTTTTTGTTTGTTTTGTTTACACGCGCTAATGTCTATAATTTCCAGTCGGATTGGATAAAATATTTTTGGGTATCATAGCCTGATTTTTGAAAAACTAGCTTCTACCTGCGACTTCCTCCGCGTCTTTGCTATAAGTATTATCCCTGGAAAACCGTACATTTAACAGGGATAAAAAGTATTCTATGTGTTATTTCTTCCACACTACAATCTTTCTCATTGCCAAATTACATCCGGATCCATTTAGCTATTCAAGCGTGAAAGTGTAACAAACATCCATCTATCCATCCTTACACACACTCGCATCTCACTCACATTCGCGATTATAATATTAGTACGATAGTAGTACAGCCTTTATAACGTCACACATGGTACGACACACAGAAGCGAAGAAGTGACTTAAGGCGTAACTAAACATGGGTAAAACTGCGGGGAATAGCTAGTTAAGTAAGACATTTCTAGACGCAGTTGTAAAACCAAAGTGTTAAAGTTTAATGTCTAAAACTTTGCTGAATATAATAAAAACAGAAAAAACGATGGTATAACAAAAATTTGTTCCAATTCTTAACTGGAAAAGTCGTTACAAACAAAACTAAACAAGTCTAATAAAAGCGATGATTAAATAATAAAAAGAACAGTAAGAATAAACAGCCATGAAATAATACTAACTAAGTATCATGGTGTCCCGAAAAATAATACTGACATAGCTTTTACCCGTGATTTCGTCTCTGTAAAGACTTCACAATTAAAGTAAAAATCCTAAGTTACATACCATCACACCTGCATTCCCCAAAGGGTTAGGCAGAGGTGTACTAATGTACACCCACAATCCGCCGGTATGTTTAGGTCCCATGTAATAGGGAGCGAGGCTATTGCCATTAACCGGGCACAAATCCTAACTCTAAACGTGCTACTGAGAATTTCATAAAAAAATCCAATTACACTTAGCTCAACCTGAGAATCGAACCCAAGACCTCTAGCGTAGCAGTAGCTTAGGACCACTAGGCTACCGAGGCAGTAAAGATTATTAAAGATGATTGATACAAAGAGACTATATTAAAACCTTCCTGAAAACTAGGTCAGAAATATTTCAGAACAACTGCGAAAGATCTGAACAAAGTGTTAGAACATCTATTGTTACTGTTCGTCACAATTCTGGGATAGATTCACGTGTGACTATAGAAGCGATCAAGTGCGAGCTGGACTTGCACACATAGGGTTCTGTACCAGAGTATTACACTACATAAAAATAACACGAATATTCAAGATAGGTAATGGGTGGTTTTATAAGAGTCGGCAACACTCGTGTGATGTCCCTGGTGTTGCTGGAACCCATAGGCTACGGTAACCGTTCACTATCAGGCGGATCGTATTCGTATGCCTGTTTTCTACCACCGCACCGTGGTATTTAAAAGAAAAGGAAATAAAATGTATGGTTTATATGTGTTATAAATATAAAAAATAAATATACCATCACGTCTATATTCCCTGAAGGGTTAGGCAGAGGTGTACCAATGTACACCCACAGTACGCCGGTATATTTAGGTCCCATGTAATAGGTGGCGAGCCTATTGCCATTAACCGGGCACAAATAATCCAAACTCCGAGCTGCTACTGAGAATTTCAAAGAAAAACCCAATAACACTTTTTGCTCGACCCGGGAATCGAACCCAGGACCTCTAGCGTAGCAGTCGCGCTCAGGAACACTAGGCCAACGAGACAGTTATCGGTGAGGCGAGGTTGTTTATATGTGTTCTGATTGATTTTTAACTTTATTATTTGTTGTAATATTGTTCATAGTAATGGGTGTATTACTATGAACAATATTACAACAAATAATAATTTCTCTAAAAATTTCAAGTAACTGCCTATTACGGTTCAAAAGATACAGCGTTGTGAATGACAGACAGGCAAACAGAGGAGTCTTAGTAATAGGATCCCGTTTGTTACTCTTCAAGAACGGAACGCTAAAATGTATATGCATGCTATGTTCATAAATCTCATGGTCAATTTAATGTACAAATTGGTTAGGGTATCCACATAATGTGAATACATAGCAGGTCTCTATTTAGTTACAATGAAATGAGGACTTCGTCTTTTCAAATATCTTGGCCAGGTACCGGTAGTCTGTTTGTTTGTACGAGCTAATCTCAGGAACTGCTGGTCCGAATTGGAAAAATCCTTTCGTATCTATCATCACGCTACGACACAGAAGTCTAACATCACGCTACGACACAGAAGTCTAACATCACGCTACGACACAGAAGTCTAACATCACGCTACGACACAGAAGTCTAACATCACGCTACGACACAGAAGTCTAACATCACGCTACGACACAGAAGTCTAACATCACGCTACGACACAGAAGTCTAACATCACGCTACGACACAGAAGTCTAACATCACGCTACGACACAGAAGTCTAACATCACGCTACGACACAGAAGTCAAAGCAGTAGTCAAAGACGTAAAGCCCTCTGTGCCTGATCTCACCCCGGTTGTGTCGGATTGCCGTCCCATCGGACTAAGAGAGTGATTGGAGAGGGAAGTGCACCTGTGTTTGCGCACGCACTCGTGCCCTGCCTTCCCTGACCGAAATTCGGTAGGTAAGGATATAATAGTAATTATCTAAACTAACATTGTAAATAGAAAAGATTTGTATTTTTGTTTGTAAGTGCGACTGCTGTGCAAGGGGACCCGGGTTCGATTCCCGGGTCGAGCAAAAAGTGATATTGGGTTTTTCTGTGAAATTCTCAGTAGCAGCTCGGAGTTTGGATTTGTGCCCGGTTAATGGCAATAGGCTCGCCCCCTATTACATGGGACCTAAATATACCGGCGAACTGCGGGTGTGCATTCGTACACCTCTGCCTAACCCTTCGGGAAATACAGGCGTGATGGTATGGTAATTGATAAACTTAAATAACTACCTAACCAATTTCAAATATTATTTTACCCTTGAAAAGTTGCATTATCTAAGAGTAACATATGCAGTATTTTATTTCCATAAACATAGGGATCCGTAAGAAAATTCAACCGTGCGAAGTCGGGGGCACAAGCTTAATAAAAGTACCAACATTATGATGTGAAACAAACATTTCTGAGTCTTATTTTAGTACTGTGACGACTTTTTTGACTAGATGGTAGGTAATTGAATATTATTACAGTGTTAATGATGTATAATTGTTTTAAATGATATGACTTTTATTTTGACCGTGACATCGCTTGCAACCAGTCTCACAAATTAGTTATGCTAAAACATGAATAGGTATAATGAGTCTTCTAGCTATCGTAGAAATTATGACACATTTTTGGTTTAGCAACGAATGCAACTTGACCAATTATAGCGTTTTTAGATAAAGAGGAATAAAGTTGGGAAAGGGACTCATTCTTATTACACTATGAAAAAGCCATTGTGACAGAAACTTCTATTTTTTTTTTTTGATTATAATACAAAAAATCAATCCTGTTTCAACCCAGGGTGTCTAGAATCATGTACTAAAACCAAGGCAAGAGTTGTAGCTTTTGCCCGCAACTTCGTCCGCGTTTTTTTTTTACCCGCGTTATGTTACGTCTTTGGTTACTAACACGCTCCCGTGCGTCATAGCGTGATGTTATATACCCTATACTAACCCTGATGAATCTGGCTATCACATACAAAAATATTTTTCCCGATCCGACTGTCAGTTCCAGAGATTATCACGTTTGAACAAACAAACAAACATTTTTGGTTTATTATTTTAGTAGATACGTTCCCTTCACATAAATACTTCCAAACAATGAACGCAACTCTCAATCTTCAACCCGACATCGCGTTCTGCATGCATGCGATCATAATACACTGTCAAAAGTGGGTTACTGAAATACCAAAAACATTCATCGGAATATCATCTTTAGCTCCTAAGATTTACGGCTGATATTTCCATGGAGAATTCGCTCCATCGTGACATTATTGGGTTTATTTCAAGAGTTGAACTTTACAGTACAATTGAGTTTATCTGATACTTTCTATCGGCTGCAAGAAGGGCGCAGGCGCGGGTCGGTGGCATCTAGGCTTAATGCTATTGTTTATTCCAATCATTTGTTATTTGATAGCTAAGTAAATTAGCGAAAGGTAGCACAATCTAATTATACAACGGTCAGCAACAAAAGTTCATTAACAATGTTACTTTTACATATCATTTAAATAGACACGAAATTACTCAATTTATTGCTATGCAGAATTCTTTTATCTTAACTTTAGATCAATTTCGTATTTCCTTTGATATTGTGCTTAATAATATGGATTTAAAATTTGATTTTGGATTCTGATTTTAGAGGAACACCGGTTTTAGTCGGTAGGAGTCAGATACACTAATCCGCTTTCCCGAGGCGGAGGCAATCCGTGAAAAATAACTTTTTAACGCGAGCAAAACCGCGGGCAAAACCTGCTTGCCTATAAATCAGACATCGCTGTTTTTGCCCAAATCAAAATCGAATCAAGACAACAACTTACGCAAACAACTTTTAAAATAATAATAACATTTAAAGCTGACCTTAGTAAGTAACTTTTATCTTAAATGAATTTAAATATTCATACGAATTTAATGATGACCAATCACTATTAGACGGGCAAGGATATCCCCTTCAATAAAGGACAACAAGGGAAGTAATTTGTTTTAAAAACGTTTGAGTCATTGAATTAGGTCATACCTAATATTATAAAGCTGTGATGTGTTTTGTTTTTATGTTTGAACGCGCTAATCTCCGAAACTACTGGTCCAATTCTGGAAATTGGGTATTATATGACTTACTCTTTATGAACTGTCAAAACGCGATTTCCGACAGATTTTTTGTCATCATCATATCAGCCGCAGGACGTCAACTGCTGGAGGACATAGGCCTATCTCCATAAATAAAGATTGATCGCTGGAAGCAGGCCGCTTCTAATTTGTCTTTTTGGAAAATCCATGGGGGAGATTTTGTTCGGCAATAGTAAATTATGACGTCACTTTATTTCCAAATCAATTGACAAAAATATGAGATCTGTAAGAAAATTTACGCGGACGAAATCGCAGGCAATAGCTTGTATTATTTACATCCCCGAAAAAAAGCTGATAATGAGCAAAAAGCATTGAAAAATCACGACGCAGATTGTCCAAAACAGGACGTTTTGCTACCCAAAGAAAAAAATCGTAGGTAATAACAGTACATATCAAAGTTCAATTTGAAAGATTTATAAAAGGACCTTCTAGCAATTTAAAGACAATGAGGCTTTACCTTTACCGTAATAATTATTATGCAAAATGAATAGTTGCCAAGCGCCAGGATGCTATAGGCGCGTTATTGTTGGTTGGAGCGCCAACTATTGTTATTCATTACTTTTATGAAGTAATGGTTTTAGTTATTAATCCTATTGAAATCTATGCCAGCCTACTAGATCTAGAACTGATTTTACATACCAAAATATATACGCCATCACGCCTATATTCCCCGAAGGGTTAGGCAGAGAAAGTCCCATGTAATAGGGGGCGAGCCTATTGCCATTAACCGGGCACAAATCCTAACTCCGAACTCCGACGGAGACTTTCATAGAATAACCCAATAACATTTTTTGCTCGACCTGGGAATTGAAGCCAAAGCCTCTAGCGTAGCAATCGCGCTTATGACCACTAGGCTAATGAGTAGAAGAATCGATGAAGATGATGATAATAGTAATTATGATAAACAGAATCTCAAAGAAATAAGTTGGGATCATTTGGCACCTGCAACAGGAGTTTAAACAATCAATAACAGAAAATATTACCCAAGAACAACGAAATATTAAAAGTTCAATAAAAAACATAATCACAGCACAATATTTACCTGCAACATTTAAATCCTCAGCGGCTCTAAATTCTATGTAGTAAGGTTATCGATAAAATCGCGGGTGACGTCATCAAGGCTGTGTGGGGTCATACTCGTGCGCACTTCGTTATTGTCATTTACATAGCAATATGGACGCCGATTAGCCGGCGTGAGCGCAGGTTTTGTTCTGATTTAGTGTTATTTGACTGCAGTATTCTTTATTATTTGTATTACAATTTTAATGAAGTTTGATTTTAAGTAGGCGTTTGATAAACTGCACCCAAATATTGCGGTTCATTGATAAAAATAAAGATAACATGGAAAGTCGAACATAGAACCTTATCCTTAAGTGGATTAATAAACTCAAAAACTATTTAAGGGTCCCTATCAATTTCGGTTTTTTGACCGCAAAATTGATAGGGACCCTTAAACCATGTAAAAAAATCTTTCACATAATTATGGAAAGCTAAATTATCAGCGAGTAACATTAGTTAACATCACGCTACGACACACGGGAGCGGAGAAGTAACCAAAGACACAGGAGAAAACAACAATGTTATGAACCTTACAAATGAAGATAAACCATAAGTGGGTTATCTTAGAGCGCAAATTAATAAAACAGACATAAATATACCACTTATAAATGGTACAACACAACTCAATGCAATATTCATTGTAACAGGTCACTTAGAAGAAGGCACGTACGTCTTTTAGAAGCCACATGGTTTTTAAAAGTACAAGTCTACTAGGCTCGCCCCCTATTACCTGGGACCTAAAACATACCGTCGAACTGTGGGTTACATTGGTACACCTCTGTTTTAACCCTTCGGGGAATACAGGCGTGATCGTATGTTAGGTTATGTTCTTGTGTGTAAAATTACAAATCAGACTTCAATGTAACCCCAATGATGGGCAGCGCATACTGCCATCAAACATAGTTAACGGGTATGTTCAGGTGGGGATTCAGTGATGGTAGCGACTTGAGCTGTTTGTGTGGTACAGCACATACGATGGCCCATCTTACATCGTGCCCTGCTTGCCCTAACAGCTGCACGCAGAAAAATTTAATGGCTGCCACCGACAACGCAGTCAAAGTGGCCAAATTCTGGGCCGCATCAATATAGTTTATAATAATAGTATATATTATTTATTTATTTTTTACAATATAGTTTGTTATCGAAACGCTAAGAAGAAGAACGGGTATGTAATGTATCTTTCAATGCACCGTATGTTCAAAAACATATGAAGCGGTTCAACCTATTCCATAACAAAGCTTTGCCATATGGCGAAACGCTTCATACAACATCACGATTGAAACTCAGCTCTCTCCATTCAACTGAGAAGATTAATGGAACAAACGAAATCTTTGGAGTGCATTCAAGTGATTCTAAAGAGCATAATTAAACATTTGATGCGTTTTATTTTTGGATTGGTATTTGGAAATTTAAGTGTTGTATCGGAGGTCGGAGGAGGCTCTTAGATTCCCTCTTGTTAAGCCTCTTGGTTAAGAGTTTGAAGAAGCTCTTCAAGGTTCTTATTCTGAGGAGCTTTTAAATTTGAACGAGAGATTGGTTCTTGATCGACAATACCTTTTCATCTAAATTAATTATTATTGTAAAGAACAAAGATTTGCATTTTTGTTTGTAATGGATTTACTAAAGATCTAAAGAACCAATTTTAAAAATTCTTTCACCTTTTGAAAGCTTCATTATCAGCGAGTAATATAGGCTATATTTCATCAAAAAAAATAATAATTAGAGATCCGTAAGAAAACTCTCCGAAAATATCCTACCTACCTATTAAAAGTCAGATAGGATCTCGTTCAACAAAATCTAGGCTACACAAATATGTATCAATGTAATAACAGTCTTTAAAAACGTCAACCATTTGTAAACTGTCTTCTGTAATTACACTAACGGATATCTTTTTTACATTGTAATTTTATACAAAATTGAGACTATCAATTTGACAGGCGCCATTAGTTATAGTCTGCGATAGGTTATTATTATCGCTTGGAACTAATTGTACGGTTTTAGTTCTCATCGTTGTGTTAAGAAAGAAATGACTATCATTAAAGTTTAGAGTATTACTATCTAAATTAGTATCGCTTTTTCTTACGTTTCTTACTTCAAGTGGTCTCGTTTTGCCAGTAATAATATTGTTAACTGCAATTTTAGCGTAAAGTACTGTACAGCGATTTCATTAGCATTTAAAGCATTGTTTAACACGCTTCGTGGAAATTCATAAGTATTAGGAGTTTGTTTTACTCACTCGCAATTAAGACTTAATGACATCACAAAGAATTAGTTAGAATTGTTGTAGAACGTGAAGTCATTAATTATTAAAGTGTGCCTGTTAGTATAATCATCATTACCTTGACTTTTCTAGGAAGCGATGATTCCATTTCCACATGTCTGTAATGCTCAGCGGACCTATGCACTGAACCTCCTCTAACATCTTCTGCCGACGCCTTCTCTTCACCTCTAGTCAGAGTGGTCACCTTCCTAACAATCCTTGTTGTGATCCTTCTTTGACCACTGACATCATCCTTCTTCGAGATTTTGGTCGACTCTAACGAAGAGCCTAGAACCTCGGTCGACATTCTCTTGTTCGTGTGAATCGCCTGCAAATCTGTCATGCTTAGGCCACCGGCTGAAGTCGGCACTGCTAGCGCCCTCTCTCCATCATACTCGAAATGGGTCTGATTACCATCGTGTACAATTCTCCCATTGTAACTCTCCTCTCGATAAGATCCGGAACGATAGCTGGATGATCGCTCCATTCCTGGATAGTTCCCATCGTACACTGTCTCGTGTCTCGTCAACCCTTCTCTCAAACTTCTGGGCACAGAAGCCAAGTTTAAACTTGTGGTTATGGGTGATCCAACGGGTGATGGAGAGGACTTCTTCAAGCTTGATTTCAGGGGTTTCGAGTCATCGCTTTCTAGCGTCCCCTGGACAAACAGACGCTTGCTGCTTCCGCCTTCTTTCACAAATCGGTACATCGACATCTTCGCTCCGCTTAGGCCTTAAGGCCGTCGTGACACATAATACTGTTCTCTGCAATGGAGTTACCTCTTATTATGGATTCGATGCGCGTCGCGTTTACTTATTCATGTACCGGTGACAACTTATGGTGTGAATTCTTAAGACATTAAGGAAAGGTATGCTAAGCTATTCTTTTGTAATCATGTGTAATGTTATTTTGTTTTGCAAGTCGCTAAAAAGTCGTTAAAACGGTTCGTGCTACTTTACTGTTTTCTACCAACTATTTTATTTGAAATAAAAGATTACCAGGATCAAAGGATTTACAAGGACTTCAGTTTTTGCATTAAAAAAGTCGATCAACAAACCTAGACCAAACCGTCAATGAATTAGCGTAAAGCAAAAACCATGAAAGTAAACCAATAGATGTTGAAACCAAGAGTGGTCGTATGGTAAGCGGGCGACAGACTAGGCGTGGTACTTGGCCATATATGGGTGGCACGAGCCACAGGTATGGTCAGGCCCTTCCGGCGGACGCAAGCAGGAAACTTAAGGACAAGACTTTAAAGTTTAACGATAATACCCGTGACCGTGGAGAAACCGTTTCTTTATTAATTAATGATACTAGTTCAATAAACTTTAAAATCTATACTTTACTAATAAAATAAAGGTGAAGTGTTTGTTTGTTTAAGCACGCTAATCTCTGGAACTAACAGTCGAAGTAGAAAAATACTTTGTGTAGATGTTAGCCAGATTCATGACGAATTGTATAGGCTATGTAACAGCACGCTACAGGAGCGGAGTAGCAACCAAAAACGTAACTCAAAGCGGCCGAAAAAATTACGCGGACTAGAAAATTGAATTGACAGCTAATACGATACAGTAGTGTGATTCTCTAAGCCTCACTTCGTAATTCGAAAGCTGAATCCGCAGTGAGATTACAAAGTGGTATTCTGTTAAACACGATCACGCTGGTGACGTCACCACAATGACAAGTTGGTTCGTTATCGAAGTGAGCGCGATCAGTTTAGTGAGACTCGTTTTCGAGTTTGCATTTTAGAGAATCGCACTACAGATGCCTAAACCCCACTTGAATAAACACAAAAACCTAACAAAAGATTCGATTAAACGATAAAAGAGAAAATTTAATTACAAGTGTTGATCAACAAATAACCAACGCTTTGAAGGTCACAAAGAAATTAGATACAATGAACGCAAGTGAAAGTACAATAAAAATTTAAGTAAAAGAAAGATACCTTGGATAATAAAGGTCAATATTTCTATAGAAAATAAAGATGATTGAGATGAAATGCCAAACTACTAATAATACCAGTCAATGATTGCTCCACTGCAAAAGCCTCTTCTTATACAGAGAAGGCACGAGCGTCGACCACCAAGCTAGGCAAAGTCAAAGTCAACTCTTTTGAACGTCAATTATAAGATAAAAAATTAATAATATTGAATCTAGTTGCCCATTCCAAAAGGTAGTTTCATACGGAGAAGAATGGCAAGAAACTTCATACATCTTTTAAAAATTCTATGTCAAGAAATTGCTCAAAGCGGACTGGCGGTTTTAGAATTATATTCGTTATAAGTCCAGATTTCCTCACGATGTTTTTCTTCTCCGTGTCAGAGATGTTCAAGATAAACTTAGAAAGTATTTCGTGCTTAACTTAGTAGCATTGTAATAATTGAATATACCTAAATAAATAAATAAAGAATGCCAGTGTCAAAGTCGAAGCTAAACTTGACCCAGATAGAGAGCAAACAATTTTACATAACATCAACTGGTTACACTTTGATGAAATAACGTTTATTTGTGAGGCTTGTATATTAGGCTTTGAGAGAAAATGAACATTATGTAAGTTTTGTTTAAGGTGACTTTTTGAACGACTACCCAAAAAAGGAATGTAGCAATTCTACTCATTCTGCTATTTGATAATTGTAAATGCTAGATGCTTTTAAAATTATCGAATGGAAGCAATATTGGAGGACGTTTTAGGGGAGGCCTATGTCCAGCAGTGGACGTCATTCCGCTGTTATGATGATGATTATGATAAAGCGATATTCGTTACACACGGTCTATTATTAGATGCTTTTGCACTATAATCATCTACTGGTAGGTCTTTAGTGCTAGCACTAATTAATATGCCTAAGCTAATTTTAAATAGACTATTATCTATAAATAAATCGAGCGTAATCATGTAAAAAATATTTCCAAGTTCATAAATATTGGATAGCGGAAATTATGCAGTGCTAAGGCCATTAGTTTAAATATCATAATATAGTAAATAGTTAACCGTATGCTAAGTCATGTACTCATGTTTTCCAATAAAGATAAAGATAATATTTTATTACCCGAGTCAGCGAAGACTCGTGACGAAAACTGGCATAGTTCGGGAAAGTAGTTGTTCTAATTTAGACCTTAAGATATTCTTTAATAGCAGTCGAATATTTGTCTTAGTATAGTACGGCTAAGGCCTCTTTTTAGACAGAGCATTAATCACCACACTTGCTCAAAAAGGATTGGCAATTTCAGACTTATATTTGCAATAAGTCCGCAATTCGTCACGATGTTTTCCTTCATCTATGTCAATGACATCCAAGATAAACTTAGAAAGTACATATGAATTAGAAATGTCACGAGGCCTTAAAAGTTAGATGAAAAATAAACATGAATGAAGAACAGAAATAGAAGAAATAAAGCCTTATTCTAGTAGAGATAAGGCCTATGAGAACGATGATGGTTAAATAAAATATTTGCGCGATGACTACATATTGTTCATTACTAACTGGCCGTGCCAGGTAAATGTGCTAATTACTATTGTTTATGTCGAGGCCCCTTCAAATATGCCACTTGCTATTGTGCAATACGTGTGTTGAATATCAGTGGCGAAGCTTCATAAGCGCATCTATGGGATTATACTAGCATTGTAGGCTTTAATCAAATACAAAAAAACCTGAAGTGTATTTATTTACTTTTTGTTAAAAATGCGCTAATCTCTAAAACTACCAGACGAATTTAAAAAAAGTCTCATTGTATATGATAGCCAGATTCATGACGAATAAAATTAGATATATAACATCAAGATACGACACATGGGAGCGGAGCAGTTACCAAAGATGTAACTTAGTTTATCATGGTAATCACTGACATTGGTAAAGGATAACATAGTGAGGAAACCTGGACTTGTTACATACATAAGCCTTCTCTGTACGAACCTTTGCCTTGCAGTGTTACAATTATAGGTTATAATGTTGACTCTACTGATGTAGCTACTAATAATAAAGAAGACTTTATGAAGAAAAGAATAAAGATGAAAGTTAAATAACAATCGAATAAGGAACAGTATTACACAATTAATCTAATAATAAACAAATGATTAAATGTTCGACATGTGCGTTTATCAATTGCATGTTGACAATGCAATTGATATCAATGAATCGATCAACATTTATCATAATACTTATGTCATTTCTGGGGTATTATCTCGAATACTTTCGTTTTGACATAAGAACAGCTGTCAAGTGGTAATCCCCAGTGGTCTGGGCGATTAGTTGTTATTATGTCAGGTAGTATAAATATGCATATGTTGATTCTAAAAACATTTGTCTTTTCAAAGCAGCGTTGCTGTTCTGGTTTGAAGGGTATGGGTGCCGGTGTAGTTACAGGCACATGAGATATTTCAACTTTGTCTCTGGAATGGCAACGCATTTGCAAGGCCTCTGGTATTGCAAATGTCTATAGGTAGCGGTGACCACTTAACATCAGGTGAGCCGTGGGCTTGTTTGCCATCCAATGGCATAAAATACAAATTGTTGCTTTATCAACCATGTTTGTGTCTTTGTTCTAGTTTTCTTCTGTAACTGTATTGTTATTTACTTCTGACCTAACTTTGTCATCTAACGCCTAATCTTCTTGTGCTTATTCTTCAACAAAATCTACCTACTACAGTACTATCCCGTGACTTCGTTTGCGTGTATGTCAGTTTCACGCGGTTGTTTTTTCCGCCGTAGCCTAATTCTTTTTCTAAAATAACAGTAGCCTGCTTTAGTTGTTATTAAATCAGCTATCTGCCAGTGAAAGTCCCGTCAAAATCAGTCGAGTCGTTTCGGAGATTATGCGGAACAAACACACACAAAATTTTGAAATTGGTTTTTTCGTGTAAGTACCGTGTAACCATACATATTTATTTAGCAAAACGCTACAAATAGACACTTCAATTTTATTTATTTATATAGATTGAAATTATCAATTTTCAACAACCTAGCAACAAAAAGCTTGTCCTATTTTTTATAATACTTGTTTGTTTCAATATAAATCATGTTCAGTCTATATTCAATAACATCCTGTGTGGGAGAGATATAAAATTGTTTTTTACGGAGGTGTTAGAATTCAATGGTGACTCCCACAAGCTTGGACCTTGGCTAACTTTATATGGGGACGACATTTTATAGCATAATTGTAGGTTACAATTTAATTGGGCGTTGGAATTCTTGCATAATGCATTTTTTTAGTCAAGGATTTGTAGTTTCTTTGTGACGTGACGTTTGACAGTCATAGAAGAATAAGAAAGAATTTCTAACAAGTCTCTTTATATAAAAGTGAACAGGATTCTTCTACGTAAGCTCACGCGATCATAGACTTTGTCTCTGTCACCTCTGACCTAAACTAGAGTCAAGAGTAAACTCACCTACGAGTACGTACATATATTAATAGTAATAATAGTAAAAACAGAAAATATTTTTTGTGTGTTTGTTTGTACCGAATAGGCTCCGAAACTACTGGACCGATTTTAACCATTTTTCACCAATAGATAGCTACATCATTCCTGAGTAAAACAGGCTATATAACACCACGCTATGAAACACGGAACGCTATTTAAAAATAAAAATAAAAGTTAATAAAATTGTGACAGTTAATGCTTTAGTTAAAAGTTTTTGATTTGACAGAAGGCTTTTAAAATAATGATGGTATTATGTTAATGGCAAGTGATGAAACAGATTTTATTGAGAAAATATACGAAGAAGTTATTTCATCGATATTAATGGACTTTTAATAGCCTAAGAACATCTTAGAAGGTATGATTTTGATTAGATTTAAAACCATCGTAAAAGGGTGATTTAAGTACACCAATGCTTTTTTTTACTAATCAGTGCATCACTTGGTTTCAATTCAATGTCATCAAAAATACACCCAACAGTAGCAAGATTCGTCCTGATAAAAAATAGTAAAAAAAAACAAAAGGATTCTTTTGTTTTTGTTTACATAAACCTGTTCAAATCTGCGGCAGGTTTTGTTTACATAAAAGTCACCTTTAAACATTTTATTTAGACTCAGATGTTTTATTTTTGCGAAGACCTTTTTCTAGATCAATATGAGTACCTAGTATTTATTTTAAACTAGCTTACACACGCGACTTCATCCGTCTAAACAAAACAAAAAAGAATTTGGTATGGGAACAGCTGTGTATATGTATGCCTTTAGGACTATAGTAAGCTGTCATTTTGACATTACAAACATACACTTAAATTTTATTTATTTGTATAGATATCCAAGAGTAGGGGTATAGACTAATTAAATAGCATTTCAAAGTAAAGGGAATCAATTTAGAAGGTTGATTTCAACATAGTTCCTTTTATGATTGACCGCGTAGGATGCGCCCTTAAGTTCCATATTCAAATGCCGAGCAGTGACGTCACTGCCCCACAAACAAGTCAATTAAACAGAACCAGTCAAAACAATGCTAACTATATTAGAATTAGAGGTGTAGAATTAACACAGCAGACCTAAAGTCCTTGTAATGAATACCCCACAAATTAACAGATATTTCAAAATCAGAACATCTCCATTGAACTCATTGATAACTACAATGCCACTAAAAACCGTTAGTTGTCACCGGTATCGATGAAAATCAAAAAATCGTATCGAATCAGTAATTCACATCACTACACTAAAACAACACTACACACCAATAGTTCGATTTTCAAAACACTATTAGTCGGTTAGTCGTGTTAATTTTTCGAATTCGTGTTCGGAGTCGATTTTTAAATGTTTGTTTTTCGAACGCGGTGCGCGCGCGTCTACGCCGGTAGCTTGCAGGTGACTGGCTGCGCAGGCGCAAATGTACGGTAAGTTACCCATGACGGGTTGTGTCGGTAAAAAAAATAAAGTATTTCGTACGTGGGATTATGAATTTTAATAAGGTTGCATTATACGTTGTTACCGATAATTTTAGATAATTGATTACGTAAAACTTTATCGAGATTTTTCTTGGAATTATTGTACTATTTTATCTATTCTTTTAGTAGTAGAACACTGTATATGTATAATTGTAAATAAATAATTGTATGTGAAAATGAAAGAATACCGTATGTCATACACACTTTCATATCATTGATAACATTGAGTAGTACAGATTACTACAGATTATATTATTTACACTTATTATTTAGTTACTATGGAAAACTTCGCCTAATAATCCTACATAATATATGATTCTTATAGTAACAAAGAGGTTTACTGCAATAATGAGTAATCTTTGTAATTAAAAATACATTGAAAACATCTTTAAGTTTAAGTCACTACGTAGCTTGGAAATTATATGCGTATGGCTGTATAAAATAGTTGCCCCTTTTGCTAAGTATTGTATGCAGAAAGGGTATTCAATTAATAATAATCTTTATTAATATTATAAATTATAAATGCGAAAGTAATCCTGCCTGTTTATCTGTCACGCTTCCAAGACTAAACCACTGAACCGATTTCGATGAAATTTGGCATGGGGTAAATTTGAACCCCAAAAAAGAACTTAGGCTACTTTTTATTCCGCGACTTCATTTGCTTTCGATATTGTTCACTTTCCAAAAAAAATACTAGAAGTAAATGTAACCCTAAAGATTGCCATACCGCGGTACTATATCCCGAATTCCCGAAACCATGAATCACTAAACAAGAACATCACTGCATCTCTATCAAATTGCTCGATATAGACAGAGACAGAAAGATGTTTTGAATACGCTTAGATAAATGGCCTAAATAAACATAACCCGAAATTATGTACTCCCGGTGTCTCCCTGCTACGAAGGACGGCGTAGCACTTCGTAGCTCGTAGACATCGTAGAGGCCTCTACGAGACCAATAAAAACTGTTCGATCAACTACCTGTCGCCTTGCCAATCAAGATGTGATTGATCCGAGCGACAAGCATTAATATGACAGAATTGACAGATAATATTCTGGCAATATTAACTGTCATGTTATAATCATAGGATTACTAACGGTAGCTGGAAAGATTTGTGTCATTTACATTTTGACCTACTTTTCCTAATGTGTCTTAGATGTATTTTATGATCGAAAAGTAGTTTTTTTTAGTAACATAGTTATATATATCTTTTTATTCGATATGGCTCTAGTCTAGGTCTGAGGTGGCATACACAAAGTCTACAATGTAGTGAGCTTACCCAAAAGAAGCATGTAAGTACATATTCTGTATACTTACATTGTTTTTCTTTTTTTTTTTTAATAATATTATTTACTTATTTAGGATTCAAAGTAACTAACAAATTGGTCCCATTTTTCGAAATAATCAAAACGAGTTTGATTGATTTTAAATATTGTAATAAATAAATTAAGTTTTGGATGTACTAAACTTGAACTTCAATTAAACTGTTATAACTGAATTGTAATTTAACTCATTTGTCAAATTAAATTAGTTTGACCTCATTACTTTATATCATTAAAGAGATGTGGGTTGACTTCTTTAGACAGAACTACGCTCAGCAGTGGAAATATATCATGAATATTCAAACAAAAATATATACGTATTTTAAAAAGCAGTGTGTCTGCCTACCCTCTGCGTGGGAGCGTGATGCAGGCCACCTGTCAGTCTGTGGCACCAGTTTTTGTCTCCAATGCTAATGTACACGGCAGCTCATACAATTATGCAAAGAGATCTATGCCACATTATAATTGCAAATCTTATTTATATATAGATAAGCAGAACATGTAAATAACTAACGTTTACATAAAAAGCTTTGAGCATAAAATACATAACAATTATTATAACACAAAGGTATATGGTTTCTAAAACATCGATATAGTTTATAGTGATTATAAGTTCTAAATTAAATATATACACATATATTATAACGGTAACTACATATTATGCCCTAAAAGCTTCAATATAATTGTCAACAAACAAACAATAACATTTAAACAGATCGCAACTACTAACGCCATCTGTTGAGGCGAATAGTAAAGCGATTGGAAGCCACTTGGTTACGAACGTCCACAGCGACACGCGCCGCTCAGCGCCATCTATCGATACAGAACATCAACAAGCGGGCAAGCTTTTTTATTTCGGCGCTTTTTTTCTCTCTCTGACAACTTACCATAATGGTCTGGCCAGAGGTTCGCATGTACAAATAAAGTGTGTGAGTATAAAATAATATGTGCATAGTAAAATAGCTTATAATAATAAAGAGGGTAGGTTTTTTTTTGCTTAACCTCCCTTCTCACACGAGACTCAAAATTGCAATTCTTTGAAAGGAATGACTTAAAAATATATGTTATTACTTTATAGCAATAACATACCATATTCAATTACTAAGAATCGTGAGATTACCGCAGTTAAAAACTCCATTAAAGTAAATATTGAAATAAATGACGTTATAAGACTACTATGGTTACTAGCATTTAAAACGCCCATCATCAAACATTTTATCCCTTAACCTTTTGATAGATTTGACATCGGTAATAACAATCGATTAACAGTTAATCGATCACGATCAATAAATTGATTCATCATTCGATACCAATACCATCACTACTTCGATACTCGGCCTATGGTCACACGGCAGTGTGTCAGCCAAGTTCGTAAAATTTATTACCTCATATTAGATAAGAGACAAGAGCATACTTGTCTTGAATAAAAAATAAATTAAGTACTACGAAGATGATCGATTATGAACAAATACCGGAATGAATAACTCAAGAATAACAACACATACAAATGGTGAACACACCTTTATTTGCTACGGAAGTAATTTAAATGACATCAGCTGCTTGTTAAGTTATCCAAAGTAATGACTGTCAATTAATAATAGTGTACTTAAGTATTAGAAGAAAACTTTGAATATGTTTGTAAACTTTTATAAGAACTTTGTAATTTAAAATTTAATATATTTACAATTTAATAAGTAATCAAAGGAAGCTAGGAAGCTTCTTATATTTAAAAACGACTACATTAATTTATTAACTGGCTTTTGATCGCGACTTTATCCACGTAAATATCAGCTATCGCGGACGCAAACGAATTTGCGGTATAAAGAGTAGCCTATGTCCTTTCTTGGGGTTCAAACTTATCCCGTACCAAAATTTTATCAATATCGGTCCAGTGGTTTGGTCAGAAAACCGTAAACAACAGACAGACAAAGTTATAAGTCTGAAATAGCCAATCCGCCTTGAGCAAGCGAACTAATCAACGCATGTGTGTGTCTTCTCTGTATGAAAAGAGGCCTTTGCCTTGCAGTGGGACAATAGGCTTATATTATTATTTTAATTACGCAGTTACCAACAAAAACTAGCAACTACACTTACGTGTCATGTCAAAATCATTGCTACAAAAAATGTAAACATAACCTAACATCGTAAATAACTTACGTAACTCATAAATCAGGCGTCAGGCGTAAATGTCAGACTTCTATTAAATAACATGTTGCTAATAATAAGATTCATAGAAATAATAATACAGAGCGGTTACAATTGAATAGAATCTGAGTTGGATTGTTTGACAACAATGTGAACGACTTAACATTTTAATCAAATGTGGTTGAGAATTTGATTCGAGGAAGGTTGTTTATTTGTTAAATATTGTAGATGAGAATAATATGTTTCAATTGAATTCTGCAAATGAATAAAAAACTAATGTCTCTTTGGTTTCCATCCAAAAGAATCGATGGCAGTCAAAGGCAATTATGAACACCATATACAGATAAAATAATTGAATCTAGTAGCCACCGTTCCAAAAAGTAGATTCGTATGGAGAAGAACGGCAGTAAGAAAGTCAATCTGAACGGAACCTTTAATAAACTTGAATTGAGTCTAAATTATAGCCGAATCGGTAAACAAATAAGTCATTTTCTTAGTAGGCTTTGGATAAATAAAATAAAAAAAACTAGCTTCTGCCTACGATTTTATCCACGTGGAATGCTAATATACAACATATCCTATGACATTCGACAACAGTGTAGCGTTCTATTGGAGAAATATAAATTTGTAATCGGATATTCCAGAGAAGACCTCTTACAAACAATCATCTTTATAAATTTAAGTAAATATCAATAAATGGCGAAACGTCACTAAATCATATTAAAGACAGGACACAAGAAAAGAAACTGAGAAACTGTTACGCAAGAGGGTGCGAAGGCGTATCGTAGGTGTTACCATCTGGTGTACGACCTTCGTACCAACCTACATAGGCCCTATGGACTTTAGGTCACCCTGAACATCGTGACGTCACTTCAAGTTGATACTGAACCGGAATTTGACGGTGATAAGTATGCAAATTATCTGCCTACTGGTGGAGGATGAATGCTGATAGTAGCCTTGTAAGTTAGCTTGATATGTGAAGGAAATTGCTGGTGCACATTGCATAATTACATCTGGAATGTTATCACCAGCATCTTACTTAACTACATGATAAAGGGAGCTAAGTCTACTAACTTTAAGGAAGGATGACAATCTAATCTCGGACTCAACAGAAATGCTTCTGCCAACATTTTAATTGTCACTAAGCGAAGAATGCAACCCGGCCTTATTAAAACAACAGAAATATGCTGGATGCAGACGGCTGTCAATCGGTTCTTTTGGAAATCTATTGGGGAGACACATGTCCAGCAGTGAACGTCCTGTGGCTGGATATAATGATGATCATGATGATGATGAGAATGCGATTAGATCTTGCGCTTTTAATTGGTAGAATAGACTGGCCTTTTGATGATATGAGCCCCGTCTTGCCAGTTTTCCATGACCTAATTAGTGAAATATGTGTGATAACTAACTAGGTCAATATACATTAATAAACCAAAATAACCCAGGTTATGCAAAGCACGGTATTCCCAAAAAAACAAACAAAGCGTGACGATTACTAGCGATGCAATGCATAATAATAAAATTCTATAAAAAGAACCACAATGACGTGTTGTTAAATGAATAGCCTGCGGTAACGTGAAAACCATGGCAAATGAAATAGACCGGATACCAATCATCAAATTCTGAATAAATGATGCAAACTGTAGCAAAAACGAAATTAGTTCTTACTTTTTATCAAAGATGTCGCTGACAGGCTAAAATGCATTCCAAATTTAAAATAAGTTCTATTCTATTGTTATAATACCGAGTTGAATGAAAAATAAATTTCACGATTTTGATCTTGGAATGTAGGAAAATAGACCAATCACTGTTTGAGATTGATTTTTATTTTGTATATTTAACAAAAATCAATCTATATCATAGTTTTATTCCGTTTTTTGTCCTTTTAAAAAAAGACAATATTTTTAAAACCGCAAAAAATCTCAAACGCAATCTCTCCGGCAAAAAGTTCCCAGTTTACGCGCACCAAAACTAGATGGCGCTACCGTCAAAGTATGGCAAAGACCTTGAATAAACAAGGACAATGTCAAATCGGAGTGACGTCATCAGATTCACAATACGAGCGCGATTATAGCCAGGCTTTTGTTACCAAGGATATTTATACCTGAAAAACTAGGTAGGTTTCAGGATAAATGCATTAGTAATATTGTGTTGTAATTTCCTTGTTTTGAATAAATTCGTGAAGGTCATTTTGTTACTGACCTAAGGATTGTCTTTTAACTCAAAGACCCGTCATATTTTTGTAATAAATGCACTTAAGTTTAGAACTAACGACAATGCAAGATTTTGCACTTTTATCTAGGTATCTATACTAATATTATAAAGAGGTAAAGTTTGTGAGGTTAAGGGGGGTAATCTCGGGATCTGCTGAACCGATTTTGATAATTCTTTTACCCATAGAAAGCCACGTTATTTGTGAGTGTCATAGGCTGTATAACATCACGCTACCACCCACGGGAGCTGAGCATTAACCTAAGACGTAACTTATGGCGGGTGAAATAAGCCAGGCAAACGAAGTCGCGCGTAGAATTTATATAGGTATATACCATCACGCCTGTATTCCCCGAAGGGTTAGGCAGAGGTGTACCAATGTACACCCACAGTTCGCCGGTATATTTAGGTCCCATTGTAATAGGGGGCGAGCCTATTGCCATTAACCGGGCACAAATCCAAACTCGTAGAATTTAGTTTCCATTAAATGCTTAATAAAGGTAATTTTGTTACCGACCTAAGCATTGCCTTTTAGCTAAAAGACCTGTAATAATTTAGATTCAGAGCTAACAACAATGCAAGAATTCGATGTTCTATAGATAGACGAGAGAACGATTTCTTCGAATACGTAATTTTTAAACTTTAACGTAAAAACCGTCGCAAAATTCGAGTCACCTTTGAGCTAGAACTAAAAAAGGTGTAACAACACGCGTGGCTACTAGCCGGTCGTTGACCCCCGACCCGCGTAACTGTACGTGCTCTTGAGCATACAACGCCGGCGACTTCGGAATACTTCGGATTTAGCAGTTCCGGCTTTCTGGCTATCGGCGAAGAGTTATAGCGAAATACTTGTGAGTTGTGAACGTTTAATGAGAACTCGTAGAATAGTGTTGCCTGTTTCGTTAATTATTGGAACTATAGATGGCGTCGTTTTGTTTTGAATTTAGAACTTAGAATTTTGAATTTGAAATTAGAAAGGTTTGTGATTGTTGACGCCAGAGACGTTCTTTTGTTTAATTTTTGATTTCATAAATGGAATTCCAAATGTAGGTACAGCCACGAACAGATTTATTTCGAGTCATTATTTTTTTGAGTTAATTACGTTTACAAAGATCAAGTCTATATTATTCTAATCACCGTAACGGATTTTGTTAAACAAAAAACCTTCTAATAAATGACGTCACCGATGATGTCAGCAAATAATAAATTAGACAAGAGTTACGTTTGCGAATTGAATGTAAGAGACATTCTGATTCAACTATCGCCTAATTTATCAACTATAGAAGATTCAAGCAGCCTTTGACCTCAATAAAAACACATCAATTTTATATTTGACAGCAAAATGAAGCTTACAATACAATAAATAATGGCCGTGTCATCAAAGTAATATTAAAAAAGTTCAACAGAAATTGAGTCATCGCGGGCTAATAAGTCGTTATATTCGAATTTGTATATTACATAACATGTTCAACTGACATAATATGTAACAGTTGTCATTTAGAAGGAGATGTCTTCTAGGTGAAAAAAGAGAGAGGACGCCGGTTCATTAACAGCTTTTCAGTACAAAAGTCTACCTTTTACGCGGTCATGTATGGAACTGTTTCTTTTTAATAACCGACGAAAAATGTTAACCCTAGGAGGTCTACAATCATTACGGGATCCATGGTAAGTTTTCGTTACGATGTTCTTTCCACCCCGTATGGACCGGGGTTGCGGGTTGTTCGAAAGAGATACCGCGCCCCCGGAACGCAAAGGGCACAAGAAGTAACATGGATAGGTTTTAGTCAGTAAAAGTCTGACATTCCCTCACGCCCCTTCCAGGGCGAGAGAAGTCATTTGATGATATCCCATGCGAAAAAAAAATATCAATATTAAGTCGTCATGAAAGAGACACCAGATTACCACATATCGAAACTCCGGTACCAATATTAGAAACATGAAGATTTGAACCTTAAACTAACACTGACGCGAACGGTAAACATAGCTAATTGATTGGACAAGTAGCAAATACACGTGTCATTTCAAGTTAGTATACAATGTCGTAAATATTAGATACTACATCATACAACATGATGTAATCGAAGAAAATGAAATTGTTTGTGCGATATTTAAGGCTTGGCTTAACCGTCGTGATGGCCCAGTGGTTAAAGCGCCCGACTCTCAGGCAGGAGGTTGTAGGTCTGCAACCGGGCACGGGCAAGTAGTGGGAGAAGTCATGCGATCATTTCCCATCGGTAAAAACAACGCCTTTTTCCATGGGGGTAGGCAGAAACCACAGAACGCCACCTGCTACGATCGTTACATACTACTTTCGCCCCATCCACGTTCATAGATTTAAAAAAAGGCGTGAGTTTATGCATGTATGTATGTAAAAAAAACGCTATTATCTCTATTAGCCGTCAGGCCTTCCCTTATAAGCATATCATCTTTCACACATTCCATCCCTCCTTTGTTTTTAAGCCCATACACATGATTAGTTCATCCTTTCCCCGTCCCATGATTTCCCGACATTCAATCTTCCAATCGGTCCTTTTGGAAATCTATGGGGAAGGGAGGCCTATGTCCAGCAGTGGACGTCCTACGGCTGATATGATGAAATCTTAACCAACAACAATATTTTTACTACTACAGAAAACATATTTTCATTTTACATTCATTGCCACATTAGTATGGTAATAAAACTAATATATTCAATATACACCACACAATGTAATGTAAACTGCGTGTATGAATAAACAGATCGGTTATTATTTAAAATGACATCACCCTATAAGGAGCGAGAGGTTGTGTACAGGGTGATTCAACTTCGTGTTTTTGGGAAATATCATGTATGATTGAGTATGGATGATGCAGAGTGCGTTAGTGTTGAAATAAAGGATGTGCAAAATGTGAATCATAATGTATGGTTACATAAAACTGTTTTATACTTAAGTAGGTATTAAAATAGACATAAGTAAATCTAAATTAATATTATAATTCTGGAGAATTTTGTGTTTGTTTAAACGCGCTAATCGCCGGAACTAACAATCGAATTGAAAAAAATGTGTATATTAATGATAGCCAAATTCAAGAAGAATAGAATAAGCTATAAAACATCACGCTATGACTCACGGAAGCGAAGCAGTAACCAACGACGTAACTTAACGCGGGTAAAAAAAAAACGCACAAAAAAGTCGCAAGACGCTAGTAATTATATATGGGAGTCGTCTGCCATACACAGATGAGACTAGACTAATAATTCAATAAGCAAATCCTAAAACTAAACTACAAAAAAAAAGTCGCCCATATAGTGTACCAAACGCTTACTAACTAAATTAATTGACACGACCACAATCCGACCACAACTTCCCATAACCATTAATCATACGTCTATTCAAAAAAAGAACAAAAAAAAGAAGTTTCGAATTTCGAACGCTCGGTACACAAGCGCCGCTCCATAAAAGGGTAGTCGGTAAGTGTGCCAACTACCCACATGACTACATACTCGTAAGATGTTCCTTATTACCGTATTATTTATGAATATTGAACAACAAATCACTTTCGCTTTTGACTGTACCGAGGTCGGAATTGGGTAAGGATTTTTTGCAAAGATGGGGAAGGAATTTAATGAAGATGGTTGGACGTAAAACTGGGACATTTGGGGTCTACTTTAGTGAGTCGTATCAATGGACTGCTATCATACTGGACTGGACTACAGGAGTCATTAATTCTAAATATTAAGATTACCTTACTATTAAGAAGGATTCTGAGTGGTAGAGCTCTGTGTGAAGGAGCTTCGTCCGGGGAAGTACTACCACCATACCTATTTCTGCCGAAAAGCAGCGTTGCTGTGTTTCAGTTTAAGAGGTATGAGTGCCAGTGTAATAACAGGCACATGAGACGTTTCAACTTTGTCTCTAGGATGGCGAGGCATTTATAAAGCCTCTGGTATTGCAGATGTCTATAGGCAGCGGTGACCATTTAACATTAGGTGGGTCATCGGCTTGCCATCCAAAGATATATAAAAAAAAACTAGAATATAAAAAATACTAGGCAGATAAACAAACTATTACATAACATAGCATACCATCACGCCTGTATTTCCCGAAGGGTTAGGCAGACATGTACCAATGTACACCCAAAATTCACCGGTATATTCAAGCTATTACAGTCACAAAATAATAATATATTCAACTGTTTAATGACAATCATTGAAGGAACTCGATGCTTCGCACTCCGCGCCTTGTAAGGCAAAAACGCCGACCGTTAAAGTACGAATGATCTCATAACTTATAATTTTACTACAAACACATCGACTGACGCAGTGGTTCCCAATCTTTTCAATATTATGACTTATTTTTTCTGTCTTGTAACTGACGTCCAATATTGCGTTTGATGGTCAAATTGAAATAAATGACATACATACCATCATGCCTTAATTCCCTGAGTTAAGCAGAGGTTTACCAATGTAGCACAGTAGACGTTTAGGTCCCATGTAATAGGGGGGCGAGCCTATTGCTATTAACTTGGCTATCGAGAGCAGAAATGATTTGACTTTATTTTGTACTGCGACTCCCTTCACAGGATCTACTTTTTATGCGACGTCCTTCTAACAGAAGACATTTGCGTGTGGTTCTAGCAGATATCAAGATTTTCTACTTTATTTGCGATTTGCTACGCTCCTGTTTGTCGTAGCGTAATTTTCCATCTAATTAATGAGAAGGACGTGCGTGTCGGTGACCTGTGCCTACAGTCACGAGGCGCTCTCATGACAGGTCCACGGCACCCCAGGGGGGCAACACCGCCATCGGGACGCACAGTTTGAGAACCGCTGTACTAATGTATATGTTGACCAAGTAATAATAGGTAATGCAAAAAATATACAGGTGAGATCAGAAGACCGAATGTGAAGTCTAATTTGCTCGTGATTTGCGAGTCACAGCCTGTAATTTTGTATGCAAAATGACTTATTATTAAAACTAATATTGGTCACCTTGATTTTAAACATAAACCACTGTTTTATGACAGCCTATTCAGTGTAATTTGTAAGTTTTCAAATCTGCCTTTTAATGACTTTATCGAAATAAATGGCTTTACTTTGACTTTAAATGTAGTGTGTTTCACCTATCATTATCGTCATATTAGCCGAATGACGTCTACTGCTGAACATAGGCCTCCTCTAAAGATAGCCACAATGACAGGTACTGCGCTGCCCATTTCCAGCGACCTTTATCAGGTCATCAGTCCACTTCATATAGACAGACAGCGAATTTCTTTGCATAGTATAAAACAAAGTCATTTCCTTCTTTTACACCACGCAACGGATTTTAATTAGTTTATCAATAGAGTGATTCAAGACGAAGGTATATAAGTATAGAACACCATCACGCTACGATTAACGGGAGCGGTGCAGTAACAAACACATAACTGGACGCGAGTGACAAAGGCGGGGTTTCTAGCCAGTACATGACAATATTAAGTATCGTACGAAAGCCTTAAGCCCAATACTAAAAGCGTGGAACAAAGAATAGGAAGATTAAATTTAAAAAGAGAGAAATGCCAATCGCTCTCTGTGACAATTCATTACAAAGATCATAAAGGACGATAATCCATTTACAGATTCATATGCAACATCGCAAAGCGGCTTACAAGCAATAATAATATTATGTAGCGAAAGTAACTCGGTGATTATTCTGACGCTCTCGAACAATGCGGTTGCATCACCGCTGACTCAGACATACTAGCGATCAGTACCGGGTTGGCTTGTCAACATAATATGAGTACTTGGAATTGTAACAATTGGAAATAGAAATTGTAAGGATTGTTGCAACAAAGGTGAATAGTTACAAAGATGGTGAAATCAAGACAATAATAGTTGGAGATTTCGGAGATCTGGCGGAAGACTAGCTTTATGTAAAATGCATAAACACACTTGAGGAAAGTGTGTGTGCTAAAGGATGAAGAACTTAATTACCATGAAGTGTAAGAACATACTCGTGGATAAGGATGAAACTACTCAAGTGCTAGCGACACATAAACCATATTCTCTCCTTGATCAAGAACGATTTGGCCCAAACAAGTCACATGAATTAACCATTCAAAAAAAAATATTTTTTGTTGGCTTATGCTTCCAAATACTTCCAATATTTTCCAATCGTACCCTAGCTTCTACTAAAGTTAACTTCTAGTAAACCCAGTGTTGCGAAATTTGTTCAAAAGAGCCACCGCGTTCTGCAACGCACAGGGCATTAGGAGGAACAAAGTTCGGTTTTAGTCAGTAAGAGTCTGACACTCCCTTCCGCTTCGCCCTGAGCGGAAGAAGTCATTAGATGATTTTGGATCCTTAAAAAAGCTTCCAGTAATCGGTATCTTAGTGTGTGGTCAAACAATAAAGACTCTAATAATCATAAAAACTGCATCAATGCATTTCCGATTTCCTCCTCCAAAACGTGACATCCTGATCGTGTGACAGAGACAGCAACACAGGACGTGCATTACGTAACACGAGTGAAAGAGAAAGCAATCAATCAGCTTTTGATGCAACACGACATGAGGCTCTTTATGTAACTTGACATTTTAGGAGTTCAAAAGCTTTCTGATGATGTGATTGGATGGAGCTTAAAATAATATAAATTTCCAGAGGTATTTGGTGAAAGGTACATACCTTATTCTATAAGATTTAGAAATGTAGTATACCTGTACATATTATTTTTATATCATTGGATGGTAAACAAGCCGACGGTCCACCTGATGTTAAGTGGTCACCGCTGCCTATAGACATCTGCAATACCAAAGGCTTTGCAAATGCATTGCCATCCCAAAGACGGAAAAAGGTGTAATTACATCGGCACCCATACCCTTCAAATCGAAACACAGCAACGTTGCTTTATGGCAGAATTAAGCTTTTGAATTCAAAAAGGTGATAAATATGAATTAACATATGCACAAGAAAGGGAAATAGCTTGATGAGGAATAAGAGTATCTTGCAGAAAGTCCTCTGCAATAAAAAAATGATATTCAATACTTGTAATTCTTCTTTCTTTATCGTGTGGGCAGTAAGGTCTAACGACCCCACACACCCTAGTGTTAAGTTTCCAAACCGCCACAAGGGCCTCTGACATGGTTTCCGATGTCAGTGATGTCCAAGATAAACTTAGAAAGTACATAGGTGATGTTGTAGTTGATAGAGTTAGTCTTTCTAATGACACATATAGGTAGACAAAGTTCATTGATAGCGAGGCCCTAATGAGCTAAGGATTAATCCCTAAGTAGGGAAGCCTTGCGGCGACATGCCAGGGCTCTTGGCACAACGCCTGAAACCTTTCGAAGAGCTATTTCCATTCAAATCTGCACTTTACTGGAAGGACAATGAGTCTATATTTTATGTGCTACGTGGTTTGTTTGGAGGATTGATGTAACGGTGTATGCTTAAGTGGTTACTCGTGGATACAATTATTATGAATATTACTACATGCCTACAGGGCCGACTTTAAACTATTGGGGGCCTTGGCCATATAAAGACCTCGGGTCTCCTGCATGTTTTACCCTATTATGATAGTTGACAAACTGAATTTCTTTCAAATTCCAATTTAACCTTAAAATCTGTAAAAGAAACATAATACTAATACTATGTCATAAGCTTGGGCCTAGAAACTGCACTGCAAATAAAATATTTTGTCATTGATTTGGGTTACTAATAATGCGGTGGAATGGGACGGCGATTAGTGGATAGGCCTACGTACTTTCTAAGTTTATCATGGACATCACTGACATCGGAGAAGGAAAACCTTGTAAGTAAACCTGGACTTTTGTATTATATAAGGCTGAAACTGGTAATCAATGGTATAGTAAGAGGGATTTCCTTGCAGTGGGAGAATAATAGGCTGGTATTATGGAACAATTCCGTTTTATATAAGCAGCTTTTCTTGTATACCAGTATGCACCGATCACATCGATCTTTCAATCAGTAATTTACGAGTACCTATTCCATCTGGTGCATATTCAAAACTAAGTGTGCGATTTTAAGCAACATTCCCAAAGAGGCTTAAACTCATAAACTTAAGTGTCCTAAATATCTGCACGATGACATCACTTACATGGACCATCATGTGGTCAGAATCGTGGTAAAATCGATTCATTTGAATTTGAAAGAAGCCGAAAGCAGTATTTTTAGCTATGACATCAACAGATCTGGTCTGAGTGATAAAGGGGATATCCTCTTTAATCCTTTGTGCGGAGAACTTGTTCCGATGCAACGATTGTGAAGCGTATTTTGATTAGGTGGACATAGCATGATGGCTAGTACAGATTCTTTCCAAAATAAGAAAAAAGAAAACAAACTAGTTACGCGTCTGGTTGTCTGTGAAAATTTCCTAGTGGTGGCATGGTGGCAACGTATCTTTTAGCAATAATATTTGAAAGAAATCGGTTTGCAACAAATATCGGGATTCGAATTGATTAAAATAGATCTTCTTATTCAGGGCTGATTTTTCAGTTGTTAACGGAGTAATAAATTTGGCTGTTTGACAGCTTTTAACTATCATATTTATTCTTCAGATAAAGATTATCTGACTGTTGAAAATTTGCCCTACTGTTGCTTTTGAATGAAGTTACCAGTATTACTACTATGAGCACCATCCTATAGGATCCTAACTACCTATAAAATGTTACTTTCTAAGAAACTGTAAACATCATTACTTTCTTTTCCTTCTTCATTAGCTTCGCCTCTCTTCTCCACGTCATGACTAACCAATCGAGTCAATTGAACATTCAGATCAGTTCCTAACACGTAAGTGTGATATCATCTATTTAAAGGGATTCTATCTGTTTATCCTTGTTTGTCGCCATAGCGGATACACTTGGGTTTTTTTGGTGTACCAACATTTTTACTATTACCTGTCATCATTATTCTGTGGGCAATCTATTTTATGTCATCATTGTGTTTGACTAAGACCGCAGAAAAAAGTTGGATGTGGGCCGTTTTCAACCGGTCCTTTTGAAAATCTATAGGAGAGGCCTATGTCTAGCTGTGGATGTCCTGCACCTGATATGATGATTCTGTTTGACGACAGCCTATAACTGGTCTATGTTCAGTCATTTTTTTATTTCTTTGGTAAAATATTACTAACAAGCTTGTTCCTGCGACTTCGACGGCGTATCGGTTTTCTAAGACGCAGATTAAATTGCGGATTAAAAAATATGTAGCTTAAGTTTTTCTCCAGAGTTCCGAAGCTACCTCCTTTGCCTTTCATTGCGATCAATACTGTGGTATTGAAACCAACAGCTTCGAACTATGTATTTTGGAATTTATAATATCAGAAACTGATATAATTACTTGTAATTACTCCAGAAACTGGTACCATTTATATTTTATATACCATCACGCCTGTATTCCCCGAAGGGTTAGGCAGAGGTGTACCAATGTACACCCACAGTTCGTCGGTATATTTAGGTCCCATGTAATAGGGGGCGAGCCTATTGCCATTAACCGGGCACAAATCCAAACTCCGAGCTGCTACTGAGAATTTCATAGAAAAACCCAAAACCACTTTGCTCGACCTGGGAATCGAACCCAGGACCTCTAGCGTAACAGTCGCGCTTAGGACCACTAGGCCACCGAGGCAGTTAAACTGGTACCATAAGTTTCAAACCAAGTATGGGGTCCTGGATGAAGTCTTCTACAAAGAGCTCAACATTTTTAAAAATGGAATATTTATAAACAGATTGACAGTTTCACTTCCTCTTTTTATAAATAGAGATTATACAGCATTTCTACAAAAAAACTCCAACTTATTTCATAATGAGAGGAGCTCGTTCTTTTTAGAAGTTTAGATAATTACAGTGTGCATAAAAATAAGAACTAGACGTTAATTGCCTGATATATGAGACTTCCGCAACGATGTCTCTTTATTAATGTTATTTAATTTAATGTTAAGTTAAATTAGAATGTCGTTTACGAGTATCTTGATCCAGTTTTTTGAAATACGAAAAATTTATTAGTGTTTTGTACAATATCATCCACTACCAATACATCTTTATCTAAGACTTGATATGATCCATCAAATCCAGATTCTTTTATTTATTTATTAACATCCATCCATCGATCCTCACCAACTTTCTCATCTAGTATAGTAGTAAGATTCATTCATTCATTTTTAACATCCTTGGGGTTTGGATGTCAACAGAAATGTACTAAATAATATAACAAAGGCATAAGACTTCACTATAGAGAATCATTATAAACATAATTTGCAATCTCATAGAAATAAGCCATGACAATTGAATCTAATATTATTCATATCATAATCCGATTTAGGTTCAAATGCCAAGCAATGTTCTAGGAACAGCGTTATCTTGCCATTGTGTTATTAAAATATTATTAGTATAAGTCTATTCTGTGAAAATGTCCATCGGGTTTAAGTGAAGTGAGTTTGGATGCTAGGGATTGTGACAGCTCACCTTAAAACTCAAATTTATTTAAATTCATGGGGAGAAACTTTTATAGAATATTATTAATATTTTTTCAATTCGTTGAGGAAGAAATTGTACAAAATACACCGTCTGTTGTTTGATTGCAGTTAAGAATTTCTTTGTAAACAGCGCTCCCATAATTGGTAACTCTAATCTCGTGGTCGCCAGAGCGATTGCTGAGCGTGAGGTCTTGGGTTCGATTCTCAGGTCGGGCGAATTGCAAGTATCAGAAGAGAGTAAGGACAGAGGGATTGCAATTGCAGCATGCAACGCGTAGGTCACAAATCAAAAGAAATAAAATTACTAACTGAATATGCACAAGATAGAACTTCGCTATTCCAATAGAAAACCAATGAATCCGATAAAAGGGACGGCTAACTAATTATCTCAACTTATTAATTGAACGCTCGATAGAAATGTCGATCAATTAAAACTCGATTAGTTCCAACAGATATCTATTTGTAAAGATACGATAACGACTTGCGATGTTGTGGCAATCCTTGGCTTGAGTTTACGTACACTCAACCACATCTCATTCCTCACACACTTGAATAGGCAATATGCATAATTTTTTTTATTCACTTTTGTTAACAAATCATGAAAATAGCGTAATAGAGATGACAAAAAATTAAATTAAAATTGGCCCAGAAATACGGCCGATATAAGCATTTAAAACTATTAATTACGCACCGATTAGACAGAGAGATCCGACATGACCAATGACGACATTGGTTACAACGGCCATACAAACTGTGTGTTAAATTTCATGTTGCTAGAAAGAGATGGAAACAAATTTTCGATGGCTTATCTTTTAGAATTTTACAGTTATTCGAAAAAATATTTTACTAAACTGTTTCTTACATAAGTGATTGATTTTTTAAATAAAAACATCATTCATATTCCCTATAGCTAATAACCGTCCTTGCTGCTACAAGATAAGAGCTGATGTACTCAAGGACGTGTGGGTGACTGTACTAGGCTGTTTGCTGCCAAGTCCGGTTCAGGAAGTGTGTCAGAAATGCTGACTTCTGGTCGGAAGCCAGTTTTAAGAGCGAGATTTGCTGTGTAGGGTTTGCTGAAGGAGATTTTATTGGAAAAGTGAATTTGAGACATGTGAATTTGGATCTTAAATTCCTTACGTTAGAGGTATTTTTAATTACAAGTTATTGGGCATTCACTAAAATTAATTAGTTTTCCGAAAGCAATGGTCTTTGTTATTACATACATACAAAACCGGCTAATAGCAAGTTGGACTCGCACACGTCGGGTTCCGTACCATCCTACAGATTTATTATAAGACTATTTATATGACTGCCATTTTAATATTCTCCATTAGATTTTTTTATTATTTTCACTATGTAAAAAATTTAAATCTCTGCCTATTACGGTTCATGAGATATAGCCCGCTGTCTGAAAGACTAACGGACAGCAAAGGGGTTTGCAATCCCGTCGGCACCCTTCGGATAAGGAACCTAAGCAATGGAGTAGACATTCTTACACTAAGTAGAAATACTTAGTGTACATCACTTAATCAATTTGGAAGGAAATTGCTTTAGAATGTTGCTTCTCCTAAAAACTCCTAAAACGTCGCTTAAAAGACTACATAACCAATGTGAAGTCTCTATCAAAACTATTCATAAAGTAATTCCATAAATCATCGCCATGCCATCATCAGTTGATGACGCATATACATTCGTCATCGCATCTTCCATCATAACGTCAGATCGTGTTAAAATCTATCCTTAAACGTGTGTCTCATACTAATTGCTAGAATATAAGTAACGAATTTATGACGTTTCGTGACGTCATTAAATATGTCTAGGTGTTATTATATTTATGGAATACATACGTAATTATGAAGGCGGAACTGTGATTTGCAATTATTCTCAAGTAACACCTAAAATAACAAATTATAAAGAGCTTAGAGAATATCTACATCAAAGCTCTCTAAATCATACAAAAGCCGAAATTACGCAACTGAAAAATGATTTAGATATACGTATAAAAACAACGCACAACAATTCTAAAACGCACTACATACATATCTACACAAATTTCTTTTTCGCTTTCTACATCACCTTAATATGTACAATTGCGAACAATTGCGCTGAACATCTTTTAACTCTTAATAAAGCATCATTACTTATCCTTGATTAGTTGATTGTACCTACATACATATTTCGAAAAGAACCAAAATGCCTTAACAAGCTCCTAAAACATCTACACATCGCGGCTCCAAAAACAAAGAGATCACTAACCTGGAAGTGCAGGATGATAGTCCATATCAGTCCGAGGGTCAGCTTGGGGTTCCCGTCGACGATGTCCTCGGCCCTGATGTTGACGAGCTTGATCTTCTTGTACCGGAGGAAGTCGAGGGCCATTTGGACATTCTGCAGCATGTGGAACCGCATACGGCCTCTCTCGCGCGGCTGGAAGATGGGAGATTGGTGGTGAGAGATTTGTTGGTAGAAGTGAAATTTAACATGACATAACAATATGCCTGTATGCCCCGAAGGGTTAGGCAAAGGTGTACTGATGTACACTCACACTTCGCGGGTATGTTTAGATGTCATGTAATAGGGAGCGAGCCTATTGCCATTAACTGGGCACAAATCCTAATTCCGAGCTGCTACTGAGTATTTTATAGAAACACCCAATAACACTTTGCTCGACCTTTGAATCGAACCCAAGACCTCTGGCGTAGCAGTCACGCTTAGGATCATTAGGCTAATGAGGCAGTTTAATAAGTAAAATGTATTGAAAGTTAAATCTAGGTAACCAAGAGTGGGTAACTAAGTGGGGATAAGGGTCGGTAGGTAGGTAAGTAAGTAAGAAAAGGTGTCTTTTTGATCCTGGTTATGAATAAAGCTATCATCCCGATTATGGCTGAAAGTTTAAGAGGAAGTAAAGAGTTAAGAGTCATAAAATGAAGTTTCTATTAAGCTTAATTTGGAATACGGAATCGGATTTTCGCAAGAAAGTCAGACTGAAAAAGACAAAATATTAATAGTTAGTAATAAGGAAACGAAGATTTCAACATTAGAGCATGTCTTAAGTAAAAGGTGTCGTATGAAATTATGTAATGACATTTGATTGTCACTCTGTATGGCAAAAGTCTCTTCTCATACAGAAAGCCCCAGGCATCCACAATTGCTCAAGACAGATTGGCGATTCACAATATTTTCCTTCACCGATATCAATGATGTGCAAGTTTTTAAGTTTAAAAACTAAATATGAAATTGCAAAGTGACTTAGCTCCGGTTTTAAACCCACAACCTCATGCATGAGATACGTCTTAACCTTCGGGCCATCACAACAATTGCATAGACTGAAAGAGTGCAAAAGACTATTGATACGGGCACATGACATCTAAAGGACTGCCGCAAAATAGAAAAGTGAGAGAGGCCTTTGCCCATCAGTAAAACATTACAGCCTAAATAGATAAATATGCAAATCACATGACTAGACAAAAAATAACAGTCTAAAATAGATTGAACCACGATGACGTCGTTTAAAATCTACCCAAACTATCGTTTATCACTAACAAAATTTCAACAACCCCAGTAAAGCTAGGGTAGGGTACCGGGTAGTATCGTTTGCCTAGCCACACCTGCGATTGGCCTGATTAATTTCCATAGATCTTGATAACCCCTTTTGGTAACTGCTTTCCCTTTCTAGGTTAATGGTAGATCGATGGGAAGTTTAGGGTTATCATGTGATTTGGGAAAGAGCTGCAGGGATATTTATTTAATTAGAGTTTATGCAACGAAAGATACATAGGCGGATTTAATGGCATAGGCATTCTGTACCAGGCAATCAAAGATGGTGAAGAGATAACATGGCGGGTGCAAATGATCGTAAGTTCTTCTCTTTCATTTGTACTTTCTAACTCTTAAGTATATCTTGTACATCAATGACATCGGGGAAGAAAGACATATCGTGAGGAAATTTAGACTTGTAATAAAGTCTGAAATCGCCAATCCCCCTTGAGAAAAGGTGCTGATTAATACACGTCTATTCTCAATGTGAGGGGAAACCTTTGCCCTGCAGTAGGACAATATTAGGCCAGTATTATTTTACCAAGATTTTGTACTTGAAGGTCCTTTGCATAGACAGGTGTAAATGATCTTATAAAAATCATTATTAAATAATTATTTTAAAATTTCAATTTCAAACATTGCCTTCAATAAGTTTATGGCCAAAAAATCTCAACAAAAAAAAACATATAAGCCTATGTTTACGGAAACCTAACTTTATTACTCGTAATTACTGTAAATAACTTTATTTGGTACCGAAGCACACGAATAAGCGTTTAAACACGCGAATACATCGTTACTCCAAATTAATTCTGTGTCAGATTATCATGATGGTATCATATGGTTCACACCCTTGTCGGTAAATGTCGAAATTAAAATGGGTCAGACATTTCTTCTTTTGTAATGCTTTGTAAATATTCTAATATATCTAGTGTTGTTTTTATGTATTTATACTTCGTATTATATAATTGCTGTTTGCAAAATATTGTTGATCATTTACAGTAGAGTTTTTTGATGATTCTTCTCCATAACTTCCATAAAAATCTACTGCACAGTATAGTTTAGTTTACTGAGCTGTACAATACTTACATACGTCTTTTACGAGCGTTGTTGAAGAGCATGATAAGTACCTATCGATCGGTTTGCCATAGCGTATAAATAATGAGAATATACGTAAACTGTACAACGACCTTAAAAGGGCCTTTTAAAGGTCTAATTGGAATATATAATTTGACTTTGACAATGATTTAAATACTGGAAGGTTAAAATAAAAATGGGTCATACAGATGATTATGCAATGGGCATTGTTCATTTTTTTTTATATGTTGTAATTAAAAACCCGTTTCGAGGAATAGCGTCACTGAGCATTATGGACTAATTAATAATGAAAAATATTCATATTTTACTGATATTTTTGATAAAATACGATTGACCTTCATTGCCCTTCAAATTAGGTCAGCGCTGGCCCTACAGTTTTGTATCGTTGCCTCAGAAAATAAAAAAAAGTAAGTGGCAAGTATTGTCAACCAGTTGTCAAGTGTCAAATTATAACGCAAATGTCAAAAGGTTTTTGAAACATAATAACAGTTTAAAGTTTTTCAAAAATAATAATATTCCTGCGACTTTCCTAATAATCTTGTTCCATTATTCCGACACTCGACAATTTTTATAGTGTAAGAGTTATGGAATACAGGAAGTGCTTTGTTCCAACTTGCAGTAATAATAGCAATAATAGTCCAAACAAAATTTTTGTCCGTTTAAGGAAGATTTACGAGAAAAGTGGTGTCGTGATGTAAAATAATGTCACCTCGTCGATTGTTAACACCTTAAAAAAGCACTCTCTGTTTAAAATTAACAGTTTCGGTTTGAAATTTTCAATTTTAGATTCGTTTATGTATGAGTTATGTTATGACGCCTATTGACATTTGACAGACGTTGTGTTGACAGATTTAAACTTTTAATTATGTAAATAGTTGGGCAAAGACACAATCTTTTGAGCCAATGATGACGTCATCTATTGTAAAAAATATATATATTTGAATATTTTTTTAAAAAATAACCATTGAGCCAATCATCAAAATATTCAAATTAGTTTCTCAAAATGGTCAAAATTTTTAATAAATAAAATAAAATGTAGTGGTTAAAATTTTTAAACTATCCCCATTACAAAACCTAGTAACGATACTAACAAAATCAAGACTTAAGTACAAGTAAGTCACAAAGCGGTAGAAATTCACACTGCTAAAGTTAGCACGAACATATTCCTTTAATGAATACTATAGTAGCCAATTAACGTTGCAACCAGGCGGTAAGACCACCTGCATTGTACATCAATTAGGCATTCCAAGCTTGGAATTGCTGGAACTAACGAAAGCATGACAAAACAAATGATTTGATTCGTTGAAGGCCTTCGATACCTTTAATCAACAAAAACAAATGATAAAGCCCTGGTTAAGACTGCAGGAAAATACTGGACGGAACTGGTTCTTTTGGAAGTCTATGGGGAAGGCCTATATCCAGCAGTCGACGTCCTACGGCTGATATGATGGTGATGATAATGAAACAAATAATATTTTTTTTACACTAAGTATAAGGGGTAGATGGAGGTGGAAGGAGCTGACATTGGTAGAGGAAAAACATCGTGAGGAAACTTGGACCTATCTATACTAATGTAATTACAATTATTTGTTTGTTTGGTCAAACACGCTTATCTCTGGAACTAATGGTCGTGTTGAAAAATATCTTTTTGTACATAGATATTTTTGAATAACATCACACTACGCCCTATCAGGGAGGACTATGACCAGCAGGTGTCCTGCAGCTGATATAATGATAATGATAAATAAGGAAGTTATAAATGGTACTTATACTTACGAGGTGTTCGCCAGAAAGCACCTCCAGCAGCGAGATGAGGTTGAGTCCATCGCGCAGGTCTTCGAATAGGTCGTTCACGTGACGGTTCACCTGCACAAATAAATAACATTAGAAGTTTGTAACATCTGTGAATCCCTCTTCATCCATTCTTCAAGAAGGGTATGAAGATTTGTGCCTTTAAGAACTCTAAAATTAATTTGATACTTAAACGTGTGGAAGGGGCACCGTAATGATAATTCTGGATTCAGTACATGATAGTAGATCAAACAGCAATGATTCGGGGCTATAAAAAGAGACAGTTTTTCCATACAAAAATGCAACACCTACACGGGGAAATGTACGAAACAACTGGTTAGTTTATCTTCTAAAATGGTTCTACAATTATTTACTGAATCCATGTTAAAAGATTTCGCTACAATGTCATTTCCAACCCGTATTCAAGTCGTATTTTTTTTAGTTACTTTGCTTGCTTTGTGATTGAAGACGCAGAGAACACCCTTCTACTCCACAATAGCTTAGACAGAATATATAGTAAAGTTCTTAAGGTTGTATTTGATTTTTCCTTGATCGAGGAAGTCGTGAGCTTCTGTTCTTTATTCAACTTTGAACTCTAACAGCAATACATACTTACAAATCTACAATGATGCTCTACAGTAAATAGATCCTACTAGATTATACCACTGATAATGTTATAGTTGATAAAAAAACAACAGCAGCCAAATATTGATTAGTGAAGCCTAAAAACAACAAAACAAAATAGAAATATTTAACAAACAAAAGCCACTTCAGTCTTGAACTACAAAAGATACTACAAAAACGCTGAAAATTAAAAAAAATAAAAAAATGACGAGAAATAAGCTGCATGCCTGAATTAGAGAGGCATAAGGATCTCATACACAAAAGCAGGTCGGCACATTCGGTTCCGCAGTCAACTTTTCATAAAGTTGTATTAAAAATGCCGAACCGAATACGTCCAACGGAGCGTGCCGAACCGTTTATGTGTTTATGTGTACCTTATAACTATAACTGCGCTATAAATAAACAAAATCAATAAAGGGAAGGCAACATATGAATATTTAAAACAGTCCCATCTTCAAACGAATATAGATACAATTGACGAAGACAGTCTAGTACTACTTTATTATTGAAGAAATCAATATTGTCTTCGTCGACAACAGTAGAATAGTAACCAAGCTAAGGTCGCATCAAGTATAAGGAGTAATTACATACAGCCATACATTGGAAATAGCCGTGAAGATAAACATTTTTGGGAACTACTAATTTTGTACAATTGGAAGCCGACCCCAACATAGTTGGGAAAAGGCTAGGCAGATGATGATGGTATTGATTTTGATAGCCTTGGTGTCGTGGTTGCAAGCACTACTGCTAAGCTTTGGCTCTTACGTTTGAGTCTAAACTCGGGCAGTGTTATTGGGTTATCTATTAGAAATTTCTCAGCAGACCTAAGTTTGGAAGTTAGTGGTGTAAGACCTCCGGCCTCGGAAAGTACGTAAAGCTCCTGAGGCTGATCTTTCCCCAGTCATGTCAAATGACCGTGACTACGTTAGTGAGAGAAGCGGGAGAACAACTGTGTTTGCACACCCTCCTGAAAAACTTGACTGGTTGGGACCAGCCAGGTTCAAGATTCACCGCCGTGAACGGAACACTATTATTACTATAAAACTACGTCACTATTGACAAAAAAAAATGTTAACCTCACTAATTTATTCCCCGTTGCCTTCCCCAAAACTCAAAACAACAACAACTAAACAACAGAACAACATCAAGCCACAACGAGACCACTTACTTGCTGTGGCGGACAACACGGTTGGTTGTTGATCACCTCGCAGACATGGAGACGCGTGTAGGTCTGTCCGAGCAGCGTTGGACAAAGTAATGTTAACACCTGGATGAGAATACGGTTGAACATAGACCTAGCACGACAGGAGACAATGTGACAAAATACAGGGAGAAAACCTACTGGATGCAAGCCACTTTCAACCGTATATATGTGTATATTGGTACAGTTCTGCTTAACATTTCGGGAAATACAGACGTGTTGGTATATAAAATGGGACAGAGCAGAAAGTAAGTTCTTTTCATCATTGCGATCATTATCATTACTGTGAACTGTGAACCTTCTGATTACGGAGATATTGAAGGTCAAAGTTGCAACTTTTTTTAATATTCTAAATACAAAACCCAACCCAACCACAATTCCCAATACCCCACAATTTTTTGCATACATTACATTGAACACTACCAAAAACAGTGACTTATTACACCAAAATAAATGTTGTTTCCCAGAAATTTTTGCTCAAAGTTATTTGGTTTAATGAGCTTTAGCGTAGTTAATAGCTATGTAATGTGTCCTTTTTACACCCCGTTTTCGATAACCTACTAAAGAACGTCATTCCAAAAAACTACCACCGAATATATTAAAAAAGAGAAATACAGTTCCAAAATTAAACTACATGTGAGACTTCTCGCGTGATAGCGTGGTCAGCACAGGTAATTACGGGGTATTAAATGAAATTTATTTGTTAGAAGGGCTAGATAATAACAGAGGTGAGAAAATGAATTATATTTACATTATAACTTTTGTAATACTTTCCCCTTTAAACGTTGATAAACTAGAACGGGTTCCGCGAATTGAGACGCTCATTCAAGAACATAATGTTTTCATTAAAGGCACGATTGTAATACTAATGAAACTAGGACAGGATGTGGAGTTTAATACATTTTGTCACATTGTAACGCACAATTAAGTAATTTTGCAACACTACTATACATAATCTGAAGCCAACATAAGCTTACCTGTTCACGAACGAACAAAATATCAACAAACAAAAAACCAAGTGAATACAAAAAAAAACTGTTATAAAAGAAAAAATGCTAAAAAAGGCAGCTCCAAAACACGTGTGTGAATGTGTGAAAACTATTAAAAAAATAAAAGAATTACGAACTGAAAAAACTAGCAAAGGACATGCAAACCAAAAATTTAAAGATGATCAATTTATCGACATGATTCTGTCAGTACTAGTCTATCAACCCTTGAATACAATGTCCATACAATTTCATATTATAATTTCCATAATTGCCATGCATGTGACCAGAGGGATAGCCTTTACTCGAGCCAAAGAATTAGCATTGCCATGCAACGTGGCAATGCTGTCAGCTTTTTGGGCACTTGCTTCATTGATAGCAATGCGGACGAATTCTTCGTCTTCGACGAAAGCTGCAAAATAAACATGTTTGCATTGTTTTTGAGCAAACACGTTGTTTACCAAAAAATATCCTTTCCAATTAGCGAAAGATTCCTCCGCAAATCTTTATCGTCTCTGTCCATAAAAATAATATATTCAGGATATTTATGTAATCTATTATCGAAATATTTTAGCTAATATTAACCATTAAAAAGCTAGCCGTTGCATATTTGGGTGAATTTATCACCAGACAACTAAACTAATTTATCGAAAGGTTTTTTTATGGTTACACAGAAGTGAACGAGTTCTTTGACACCACAGTGCAAATATAACTAACTGTTCAGAGTTGATAGACTGGACGACTTAGTGTGATGCTGTGTAAAATACTATTAAAGATATGCTGCCATGTAAAATTCAACAGTGCACGAGGCAAAGTAATATTAAAATAATGATGTTTTAAGGTTTTCCCAACTGTGTCGGGGTAGGCTTCCAGGCTAACAGATGCAGCTGAATACCAGTGTTTTACATGGAGCGACTGACTATCTGACCTCCATAACCCAGTTACTGGGCAACACGACACCTCTTGGTAAGACTGGTTGACAGACCATCCGGGCTTCTGACTATCCGTAACGACTGTCAAAGATCTACGAATGACAGACGGGACCAACAGCTTTACGAAGCTTTACTTTTTCAGAAATATAACTTGGTACATGGCAGTATATCTGTAGGAGCCTAAGCAAAAACAGACGAACTAACAAATGCTGTGTATACTACAGACCTTGAGGTACTTCCAGTGCTGCTCCAAATCCAAATGAAAAGCGATGAAAAAACCAAACATATAGACTTTAATATTAGTGAGGAATTGGTTCAGGGATTGACAAAATAACTTCTCGCAAAATTATTTTGCCAAGTGTAAAAATTGCTGTCACAATTTGCTTAGTAAATGATCATTTTTATTGTAAACTCGCTCATGGCTCCAACTTCGTTCGCGACATAAATCAACAGGAAAAAATTTTAACCAGTGCGTAAATTTTGCCATAATAAACTTCAACACTTTTTATTAAACACGTATATTTTATTTTGATATGTCTTAGTACTAAAAAAAAAAGTTATCGCTTACGAAACATGTATACTTAAAAACCATATTTTATTGTCACTCGGCGCTAGCGCATTCCCCACCCCCTCCCCCCAGCCATGCGCCCGGGCGGCGGCCAAGAGTTGTCATTGATAGTATGGCGAATAGATTATGTCCATGTTTTGCTTATTTCAAACTCGGATAAGGATGAAATTTTTTTTATTTATTTTTTTAACTAAATACGGAAATGTGTTCTATTACTGACACTGAACTACCAAAAAAAATTTACGCACTGGTTAAAAACTTATCCTGTATATACTGATTTAAAAAAATATTATCAAAATTCACATGAAGATCTTTTAAGGCTGTGTTGTTTTTTTAATCCCAGAGTCACTTATGTATGTAAATCTAGATGGATGGAGAGGAAGAGGGAGGCCAAAGAAAAGGTGGATGAATTGTGTGAAAAATGACATGAAAGAGAAGGGACATGACTGTTGACAGGAGGGCATGGAAGAAGAAAACGTGTTGCGCTGACCCCAAGTAATATGGGATAAGGACAGGAAGATAATGGTGATACTCACGACTGACTGATTTGGTTTTAAATATGACTAAACACCTAGTCGTTGTTCATTATGACGATTCAGTCTAATTAATAAATGACCATCGATCAAATTAAGTACCATTTCCTTTTTGCTAATGAGTATGATTTAATCTTAGACAGATGTATTAATACTAGCAGCATCTTTGTTTTAGCACTTAGGCATAAATTAAGTGCCTAGATTTTAATCTATCTTAGTATCGAATTACTAGATAGACAATCTGTGTTTAATTGGATTCCCAATATTCTATTTTATGACTTTCTAAATAAGCTTTTTGTTTGCACTAATAGTAGTATAAGCAATTAGACTAGCTTATGGCCGCGACATTGACCGCGTAAATGCCTGTTTTTTTTTCTGAGTTAAATGTTGTCCAAGTTTCTCCTAAAACACCAACCATCTGGCAGTAAACGTCCCGTTATTTGGACTAGCAGTTTAGAGGATTAGTCTTAACAAAAAAGACAGACAGACAGCGAAAAAATAAGACATTAGTTCTTTGTTATAAGTACCTTAAAAACATTCATATGCAATAATATGAAGCTATAGTTTTGACATTACAAATTGACACTTCAATTTAATTTATAATACCTATTTCAAAATGAAAATACTTCTGGAATTAGACTGATAACAAGTCAATAAAGATCAAAAACAATTGCCGATCGTTTTTTATTGTGAGCTCAAGATTAGATTGATTTTCGATTGTAGGTAGATTAGATCTTTATTTGACTGTACATTTTGTCTATTGTTTTAAAAACATATTTTTCTATTTAGGAAAGTCATATTAAGAAGAATTGACAACTTTCTCATGGCTGATATTTTGTAACTACATTATGAGGTTTCTGTTCCCTTGGTAATTTGTCTCTAGCCACATATGCTTTGGCAATACATTTTCTACAGATACTTTGCCATTTACTCGCTTTTCATTCCTACCATCCTATAGAGTACTTAATATGATAAAGCTGAAGAGTATTTTTGTTTCTTTTAACGCGCTAATCTCTAGAACTACTAGTCAGATTAAAAAGATCAATGTATGTGATAACCAGTTTCATGAGGAAATAGTATAGGGTAAATAACATAATGCAACGACACACGGTATAGGAGCAGTAACCAAAGACGAAACTTGTCGCGGTTTAAACCGCTGGATATTGCTAGTTCTTCACATAAGCTAAGCTACAGGTTTATTCTGTGAACATTTCCTAAGTAAGGTACCTAAATTGATCTTACTGTGAGCTAACTTCACCAAGAGAGAATTAAATAGAACTAGTTTTTACCCGCCATTTCGTCCGCGCCAGGGTTCATATATTATCCCACGGGAACCGTACGTTTTTTCGAGATAAAAAGTATCTTATGTGTTATTCCACACTACAATCTATCGCTGTGCCAAATTTCATCCAGATCCGTTCAGCCGTTTGAGCGTGAAGAAGAGACAAACGCACAAACCTACGCCTTTATAATATGAAGTGTGATAGCCCCACAGTTAATTTTAAATTAAATCATCTCTCTACATTAGGACAGAGTAGAGCCACACTGTTTATTGACCGGACATAAAACAAATGTTCCTAAAAGGAATCCGCTGCTATGAGTCATTACCAATGATTAATACTCCCATTTGTATGTTACCATTTATGAAATGTATGATGTTCAAGATCGGAAGCAGCTTGATGATTAATCCCTTTCAATTAATCGTTGAGATTAAGCGAGTATGGATGGAGAAAGGTTAGTGCCAATGATGCTCTTTGTGAAGGAGCTCGTAAGTAGAAGTGCTACCACCATGACCATACTTATTTCTGCTGCAAAGCAGTGGGTGTAATTACAGGCACATGAGACATTTCAACTTAGTCTCTGGGATGGCAACGTATTTGCAAGGCATTTTTGCAACGTATTTTGGTATTGCAGATGTCTAAATTTCAACGCATTTGCAAGGCTCCAGAGGCCTTGCAAATGTCTAAATGTCTATTACAGATGTCTATAGGCAGCGGTGACCACTTAACATCAGGTGGGCTGTAGGCTTGTTTGCCATACAAGGATTTAAGAAAAAGTTGGAGATAATTAGATTTTTGTCTTGAACCAAGTCTGTCTGTTACGCTTTTACAACTAAACCACTGAACCAATTTTAACGAAAATTACTACGGGGTAAGTTTGAACCCCAAGAAAGGACATAGGTCACTTTTTATCCTATGACTTCTTCTGTGTCCGAAATTGTCCACAAAGTCAAAGCATTTAATTCAATTAGACCATTTACAGGCACTTTTGAATCGTCATGAAGTTATGCGGAAAGTTGAAGCTAGTTGCTCGTTCCAAACGAAGTCTCTATGGAGAAGAACGAGCAAGAAACTCCCTAAAACTTTGCGCGGATGAAGTCGCAGGCAAAAGCAACTAAAAACTTCTGAGAAAAGATTTTCATATTGGTAATATTCTCCCTTATTAAGCAGTCTTCAAAGAAGCTTCTACCTCCTCTAGTTTTGGTGAACCACAACCTACTTAAGATAAGATAACACGTAACTAGCATCTTAATTCTTGCAATTGAGATGTAGTAATGACGAACCAACATATTTCCTATGTAGATAATTGTTCATTTCCCTCAGATACGTCTAATTACTGAGCAAAAAGTAAGTTGTTACACACTAAACGGTTTTTTATTACTGTACAGTATTCTGTCTGATTTTTCTGGGTACATACAAATTAAACAAAAACTGTCTGTTTGTAAATAACAGCTTTTCTCAAAATTTACACGAAGGAGCCATTGTTGTTAATTTTTGTCTGTCTATGTTTGTTTCGGGTCATGTCCGATAGCTAATATTGTTGAAGTAACTTATTTATTTACTTTTATATTTAAGAAAGAATTAGGGCCTGGTTTCTGCCCACCTCCATGCCAAAAAGGCATGATTTTATGTATGTATGGCCTGAAAACGAAAACTACGTGTTAACCGAAATTCACGCAAATGAAGTCGCAATGCTAGTCTATACAAATTTTAGAAAGCTGAAAAGTTTGTTTATATGTTTTTGTTTGGAGGCGCTACTCACAAGACCTACTTGTTCGATTCTGAAAATTCTTTTGCTAACAAGGTGTAACATTATTTATAAATTTAATAGGCTATATTTTATTAACAAAAATGGTTTGCAGTACCCACCTACGTAAGCGAACTCACGCGATTGAAAACGTGGGCCAAATCTAGACTTAGATAAAAATCAGTAACTGATGATAATCAGATAATAAGATTGATAATAAGATTGGCGACAGATAACTTTATTTGTCAAGTTGACTTTAATGACTATAGTCGCCGAGGTTATTGAACTCAAGTTTTTGTATTTCACCGTGTAAGGGTTTTAATACTCGTGGGTTGTATGCATATTCATATTATCCTTTTTAAGGAAAATGAGCTAAAACTGCAAGAACACGTAATGAAGCATTTTTAATATACCTAAGATATTGTAATTGCATGCTTCTTATGGATAATGAACAGATTATTAATACAATTTCCTTTAAAGAAGAAGCTCCAAACAACGGACGAATAAAACTGAACTCAGTTTATCAGATCATCTACTAAATCCGGGCTTCTACTGCGATAGGAACGGACTTTAAAAGACTCCATACGGAGTCCGTTTAATTCGCAAAAATAAATTCTCCTTTCTTGGTGGAAGCACTTTTGTAAAATTTATTGTCATTTCAGTACTGTTTGTGCAATGAAGCCCGGCTTAATATAACAAACCTGAAGAGTTAGTTCTACTAGTCTCAATTTTAAAAATTCTTTCTCTAATAGGAAGCTACTCCCTACTACTACCAAAAATTACTCCCTGAACTACAACTATGAAAACTCACGCAGACAAAGTTGCAGGCAGCTAGTCAGAATATAAAGTGGGTAGATATTAGCTGTCCTCGTAGGCGTTCTCACAGGGATCTTACCCGATATGGTTTTAGGTCGAATATGACTGGTCAGCAATCATAAATATAAATACCAACACCCACAAAGCGAAAGATTATGTCACCGCCCGCCATTTTTGTAATTTCACGGATTTTTTTTTAAACGTGGGACGCTGTGATTGGCCATAGAAGGCTGAATTTAAATTTAAATATAGAATTCAATTTATTGTTATATATTTTCTTGAATGCTGGTTGTTAAGAGAATGGTAATGACTTTATTAGTGCATGTGGTTAAATAACAGAGGCTCTTTCTGTTACATAATAATTATTACGAAGATCTCTTCGATAAGTTAAGATATTTAATAAAATAAGTTTTAGTATAAAACACAGCAACTTTAAGTGAAAATTGCATGTGAAGGCTTCGGTACCACCGTATAATATTTTATCACCCCTTAATTTTTTACTCTATTTCATTTTTAACTTCTGTCGTTATATGTATAAAAATGGTTTTATATGATGTTTTTTAGGATATACCAAAGGGCGCCAAACGGTACACCTTATTACTAAGACTGCTAGGTCTGTTCGTCCATCCGTCTGTCACAGTCGTCTTTGAAACCGCAATAGGTAGACAGATACTCGAAATATTCACACTGTGCAAAAAATAAAAACAAAATCAAAATTTTACTGAACCCAGTGAGTTCATACAAAAATTGAATCTTCATACAAGATTTTTTTTCCGTACCCACGAATTTTGTTAATAATTCTTCAATACCACGGAACCTTTCATACACAAGTCCGACACGCACTAACCCAGTTATTTTTCAGATTCATACTCAAAAATATCCTCACATCATTGTTAGCTCTGCCGGGGCTGCGGGTTGTTCGAAAGAGATACCGCGCCCCCGGAACGCAAAAGGGCACAAGAAGGATCATAGATGGGTTTTAGTCAGTAAAAGTCTGACACTCCCTCCCGCCCCGCCAAGGGCGGGGGCAGGCATTTGATGAATTCCCATCGGAAAAAAAACATTGTTAGCCTAAAACAAGTGACACAACTACCTCATTCACTCCTCATCCTTTAAAACCAGGCTCAACCAATTCATTATTCTGATCTGCACCTTATCTCCCACTATCAGTGACTAAAGTCCTATCCACCAGGTCAGGCGGTCAGTTGCAACATAGCTGCGTGATGCGTCATAGATAACAAGGCTTTGTTATGGTGTGGTCGACGGTCTTAGCGGTGTATGGTATGTAAACATCATGGTTGGAGAGTTGTGAGCTGGTTGGTACTTGTGATTAGTGAGTACTAGGTTGGGTATTCTGATTTGTTGTGAGGATCTAGGTGTTGGTTGAGATTAGGGTGTGGTTGAATGTACTTGAACTTATGGGGTTAATTATAAGGAGGGTTGTGTTTTCTAGGCCTTCCTTAGGTGCTGCTGAGAATCTAGCAGTGTCTTGAAAATTTTTGTATGCTTTGGTCTTTTATCGAGCGTTCATAGAATATGTATTTTTAAAACACCTGGTTGGTCATCCAAAAAATGAGATACTTATGTCAATTTTGTTTCTCCATCTTTGGATTTAATTTCTGATAATCTGGTAAATCAATAAGAAATAAAGGGTCTCTACTAACTGGCATCGATGTACAGAACGCTAAAAATCTGTTCCAGTTTTGCCACTGAACGGGAGTCATAAATTCTCCATACGAAAGTATAATTAGGGGCAACTCGATTCAATTATTTTTTTACTCTTTCAAGCTTAACAGGCTGAATAGAATTAGCTGGCGCAATCATACAAATTGATCTAGATTACCACAAGCCAATTTTTATCACGTTTTTGTGATACCATGGAAAAAATTTGGCCTTTATCCTGAAATCTACACTAACGAAGTCACAGACCAAAATCAACTCCTTAAGAGCGCGCATCCAGAAAGTTGGCAACGTCGCAAACAGCTGTCAAATATTTCCCTGTTTTGATTAATTTGTCAATATTACTGTATGAAAATAAGAAATATGGCTTACTAATGCACTAGGATATTAATAATGAATTGCAATTAAAACACTGAATTTGATGTTGTACCCGTTTTAGGTGTAAAAAAGGCATTTGTAAAGTTTCCAAATACTTTTTTTACATCTAAAACTAAATATTCGGTGTTACGATATTAATTATTGCATTTCATAATGAATATTCTAGTGCATTAGTAAGCCATATTTCTTATTTTCATACAGTAATATTGACAAATTAATCAAAACAGGGAAATATTTGACAGCTGTTTGCGACGTTGCCAACTTTCAGGATGCGCGCTCTTAAACATAACCGTCTTCCAAACCAACCACATCTCTCATCCAGAATTTCTCGACCCAATCGCCCCACTCTTCAAACAAGGAGCCATTCACATCAAAAATAATCATTACATCAATGTATATAAAGTTTTTTGTACCACTTTCACACAGGGTCGCTCTGTGACTCACTCCATCAGTACAGTACAAACTCTTTGTACAAAATGCTATCATCGGCTAAAATTGCTGATGTTATCTTGAAGGCAGATAAATAAACAAGACCAAGTTGGGTAGAATTAATTATGTATGATAATAAACGTGAATTTCAACGGATGTGTTGAAAGATGCTGATGATGAAATTGTTGTGTGGGAATGTGGATGGATGATGGTGTTGTGAATGTGATGTATGTTTGTGGGGTGGAAGGTGTTGTAGATAAAACTTTTTGCATAGGTTTAACACATGATTAGTAGACCCCTCAGCGGTTACTTTAAATCCATTAGTATAATATTTTAAAAGCGAAAATAACTGCGTCTGTCTGTTACGTGTTCACGACTAAACAACTGAATCGATTTTGATGAAATTTAGTACGAGGTAAGTTTGAACCCCACGAAAGGACATAGCCTACATTTATTCTGCGACTTCGTCTGCGTCCGCGATAACCGTCATTTACGAGGATGAAATCGCGGGCAAAAGCTAGCTATAAATTTCGTCCCTGGGGTTCGAAAATCATGTAAGTACTAGAAACCATGGTAAAAGTATTCGTTACGATGACTAAATCTGGTAAACTATCAAAGGAATTTTACTTTAGTGGGTACCTATTGTGGTTAAAAATTATAATTGCCTGACATTTCTATTGTTTGAAACTACTCCTCAATCGCAAACCTTCAGAAATGCTACTTTTAAAGTCGAAGCCTTGTATAACATGGTATTTAAGGAGCCCTCCAGACTTTAGCTACAAGATATTTCCAAACATACATACTAATCTACTTTTATACACGTACCCAACGCGTAATGGTCTTGTTCTATGGGTCAGGTCTGGCATTTGCGCATTGCCTTATATGGTATGTGCAAATGTCCAACGTGCCCCTTCACTTCAACCGTCACTGGATTAGGCGCCGAACAAACTTGCGATTGTGGAATTGTCGTGTATATGTGAATTTATTTGTGGATGGAATGTCATATCTGGATGTATTCATCCGATTACAAAAATTTATTTACTATTGGCGAATTTCATAGGCTATGCTAAGCATTGATGGGGCCACTGAGGGCCGATGCCTGCCGGGGCTGCGGGTTGTTCGAAAGAGATACCGCGCCCCCGGAACGCAAAGGGCACATGAAGGAACATAGACGGGTTTTAGTCAGTAAAAGTCTGACACCCCCTCCCGCCCCGCCCAGGGCGGGGGAAGTTATTCGATGATTTCCCGTCTATAAAAAAAAAAAAAAAATGCTAAGCATTGCAAGTACCTATACCATTACTTGACTTCCATGCGGATGAAGTTGCATGAAAATGCTAGTCTTACTAAATTACTCTTTGAGATTTCTTTGGAGGTTCGAAATTAACTTCGATGCAAACCGTCTTTTATGTAAAATTCGGTCGGGAGTGGGTATCATTATTATTGTCGTTTTTTAAGCTCTATTGAGTATGGGCGTACAGCGTTTTTATTTAACAAGACGGCCGGGAAATTCAGTTAGAATAGTTCACCTTTTGAGGTATTTGCGTTTATATTCGTTGCTAAACTACCCATGTCCCTAATCCCTGTCATAACTTACCACATAAGTAAAAGCACCTCTTAACAGCTCAAGAGAAGTACAGGCTGTAGGTACCTGACTCATCCCGAATCATTTCCCCTTACCAGCCCTTTGAAGTAATCGCCAAAAGCAACACAAATGTTTGTTCAATAACTAAAGGAGCTCCGCTAATAACATCCTGTATATTTACCGACGGACAAACGGACAGACGTACAAAGGGTTTCATTATTTGATCTGTTGGTCCTTTGTTCTGGTTTGCAGGTTAACGACTGGGTGGATTATATTTGAGGTGCATTTTGCATGTTTGTTTGTAAGAAAGACCTTTTTGAGCGAGTGATATTAACTTTTTTTCAACAGTAATCTTAGCGGCGAATCGATTTTGAATGTCTGTCAATTCTTTTTTCTCATACAAGAACTGTCAGACTTCATGTTATTTCACGACACAAAAGAATGCTGATATTAGCCCTCTGGAAGGTTTTAAAGGTTTTGTATAACTGGTATTGATAGTAGATCATTTAAATAATTAACTACTGAACATACCTACACAGTATTGACGAAGAGATGGAGTGGAAAAATTAATGAAATCGTCAACATACAATGCGCAAGAGTAATCAATCAAGAAGCACAAAAGACAGTACCTGGTACCTTCCTCACTTTCCCGAGCTACAATCACAGGACCAAAAATGGAGATGCCATTGCATTATTGAAAGTGCAAGCTGCCAATGTTTGACATCTAACGCGTGGTCAGGATGCAGAAGACAAGAGAAATCTAGCTATGATGCAATATAAAAGACTACTTGAAGGGTGTAGAAAGACAGCTAACAATTCCGAAAGTTTCTTATTGTCCCAATCATTGCAACCAGTTTTTTGTTCAGAACTTTTATTTTTATGTCATTGGATGACTATCAAGCCGACGGCTCATCTGATGTTAAGTGGTCGCCGCTGCCTACTATAGACTTCTGCAATACCAGAGGCTTTGCAAATGCGAAATGTTTCATGTGCCTGTAATTACACCGGCACTCATACCCTTCAAATCGGAACACAGCAACGCTGCTTTGCGGCAGAAATAGGAATGGTGGTAGTAGTACCCTGGACGAGCTCCCTCACAAAGAGCTTTACTGCTACTGTCAATGACTATGCTTGGAAACACCTACCTATATACATCGCTCGCTACCATAAACCAGTGATTTTTCACACCAAAATTAAAAGTCGTTTCCCAACTTTTTATTTTCGCTTGAAGTTAATTACTTTAATGGTCAGTATGCGTAATTAAAGCTATGTGATGTCTACTCACATCCCGTATTTAGCTATGGACTGTGATATCCTATGTTGATTGAAAGGATGTGAGCATAGGCATGCTTAACACGTAGCTATTAACGCATTCAATTATACTAAACATTAATTCGATCGCGGATATGAGTTTAATGGAAATTTATTAAACGCGAATGGTATGTTAATAATTATCTGAAGAACACGTGAACTAATGGGAGTGAATGTAGTGGGTGGAAGGGACATCTTACCATGAATTCAGTACATGATTCTAGACCTCCCGTGGAAGATTTTAGACAGATATTAAAAACAGTAGACTGTTCCCTATAAAAGTGCAACACCTCATAACCGGCGAAAAATAAAAGCGAAAAATAGGCAAAGCCAGAAAGCCATATGCCAAATTTCCAAGTGATTTTTTATGGTTTGCTTAATTTAAAAGAGCCTTATGTAAAAGATCCATAAAATTGTACGCAAATAAGAACACATCATAACTACCTATCATTTCAAAACAATATTTAGTGAACTTTGGGATTTTCTTGTTAATTTTGACCATAATTGTACGAGAGGTCTCTAGCTCATTTCCCTCGCTGCTAAACCATTTTCCACTTAAACACCTATCAAACAAAGCTCAAACTCCTCCAACACATCACATACAACCTTAACATCACTACACGTCAACAGAACTAAGTCAAGTGCGTGAACATGTATGGGATCATTAGCTATACAGTCTTGACGTTCATACGCGGCTCACGACCGTTCAATGAATATTGACGACTGTCCTCCGCCAAAGTGACAATTTATAGCACACGATTGACTTACTAAGTGATTATGGCGCTATTTATTTATTTACAGTAGAACTTTGATTATCCGAACTAATTGGGGCTAAAAAGTGTTATTGGGTTTTTCTATGAAATTCTCAGTAGCAGTTCGGAGTTTGGATTTGTGCCCGGTTAATGGCAATAGGCTCGCCCCCTATTACATGGGACCTAAATATACCGGCGAACTGTGGGTGTACATTGGTACACCTCTGCCTAACCCTTCGGGGAATACAGGCGTGATGGTATATTATTTTTTATTATTATTTAATTGGGGCCGAGACTATCTCGACTATATCGTTCGGATAAACAAAACTTCGGATAATCGAAATGTGGGTGTATGTGACAAAATCAAACAAAAGCAACACCTTTTCACATAAAAAACAGTACTACAACTATTAAAATGTGTCATACATAATAACGTCATGCTATAAATAAAACACCTAAATAATTCAAATGCATTTCTTATAAAATAATCAATTTTTAATTGACGAACGGCTGCAACGCCTTTTCAGCAACAAATTCTCGCCAACGTTCGGATAATTAGGCGTTCGGATAAACTAAGTTAACGTTGGGATAATTGGTGGTTCGAATAATCGAGGTTCTACTGTATTTTAAATAGAACGGCCGAAACCAATTGCACTATATAAACATGTACTTTATTTACTTTATTTAACTCATTCATACATTCTTCTCACAAAAATTCAAACATTCTGACAATATCATCTTCCATTCGTCCGCAAAAATATCAAGACCGTTTGAGTTCAAGAGAGCGTTAATAGTGGCTAATGTCCGAGGAAAAGGCGACTTAGAGTGTGCAATAATACTGCAAATTGTCATTACATTGTCAAATTGTCATTGTCATTACAACGATTACTAATTTATTTTCTTAGTCGCTTTCAAGCTACATTAAACCATTCAATCTCATCATCTTCCTGCCCTTATCCCAAGTTACTTGGGGTCGGCGCAACACGTTTTCTTCTTCCATTCCGTCCTGTCAGCCGTCATACTATCACTGACTCCCTTCTCTTTCATATCATTCTTCACACAATCTATCCATCTTTTCTTTGGCCTTCCTCTTCCTTTCCATCCATCCACAATTATGTCCAAAACCCTTTTGGTCACATGTGTGTCATCCCTTCCATGTGTCAAACCATTCAATCTGTACTAATATTATAAAGCTGAAAAATCTGTTTGTTTGTTTGTTTCGACGGGCTAATCTCAGGAACTACTAGTCCGTTTAAAAAAATCTGCATTATTCAGCCTGTTTATTGAGTAAGGTTATAGCCTAAATAACTATACGCAACGACTCACGGGAGCAAAGCAGTAATCAAAGGCGTCACTTAATGTGGGAGAAAACGCGAAATATTGCAAGAACAAAACAATTTGTCAAGCCTAATTCATCCTAATCAATTAAGTAAGTAATTTTTCAATCAATCAATCAATCAATCAAGTAATTAATTAATTTTCGTAATCAATTTAAGCAAATTGTGACAGTTGGTAGTAATAAAAAGATAAAAGATAAGAAAAGAAACGCAGTGTTTACCTTTTTGAGATGTTTGTTGACCCACTTAGTGAACGTCTTCTTTTGTATTGCGTCACGTTCATCTGGAATAAAGAAAAAGATATAAATTAGCTAAAAGATAAACGAGGCGAATGGAATAGGTATGCAAGGATCGTAGCAGGTGGCGTTCTCTGCGGGTTGTTCGAAAGAGATACCGCGCCCCCGGAACGCAAAGGGCACATGAAGGAACATAGACGGGTTTTAGTCAGTAAAAGTCTGACACTCCCTCCCGCCCCGCCCAGGGCGGGGGAAGTTATTTGATGATTTACCGTCTATAAAAAAAAAAAAAAAAAAAAGGTGGCGTTCTGTGTTTCATGTACCATGACCAGTATTAGTTCAGGGGATAGGCTAGCAACATTCTGGCTCATCTTATAGCCACCACATGTCACGTACAATATCGGTTACCTCCTATCATGATTTTAGATACAAATTACTGTGAACTTGAGTGTTGATAATAAACACTTTATTCTTTAAGAAGACTAACCAACCCACTGGACCTTTATGGTAGACAACGGTCATAGTATAGTTGCAAACACCAAAAGTTTTTATCAAATTTGGCGAGATTGCAAACTGACGGAGAATTGTGAGCAGACTGTTTCATCCTATCCTTCATCCTCCCCACATCTTATTTCTTCTAATATCCTACTAAACAATTATAAACGCGTAAGTTTGTAATGATAAATAACGTTTACACGACTTAGATTACATATTGATATAGTTTGATATATGTAGCTTAACATATTTTTATCGCGTGCCTCCATTTTCAAGTCTAAAAAAAAAACGCAGGTATCGAAGTCGCGGGCAAAAGCTAATTTACAATAAAAGGCATACAAAATAAATTGTTTATAATCTGTCTTTGTCTTTTTGTCTGTTTAATTTCTAAACATAAACGTTCTACGCATCATCAACACCATTAAAAAATTGCACAATTCATTAGTCTATCAATAAATATAACACGGCCGAATTAAACAGCTGTCAGGTCAACGAACTTGGGCTGGATAGATAACATTCCTATTTGGTCTATTAATACGTGAACTATTTTGGCACGCAAGGCTAGTTGCCAAAATATTTCTAGATCGGAAGTCCCCGATGTACGGGAACTGTTTGCCTACGGTTTTTACAATCATTGGATATTGGATACGCATTTTTTGTGAAAGATTTTTTATTACAGCCATTGTTATTAAAAATGGTATTAGATTCAATCTTTTGATGGAGAAAAATGGTTTAGATATTAAATAGGTATGTGTAGCGAAATATTTTTTAAGTGAAGATACAACTTAGGTCGTTCACCTTTATCTAAACTGAAAAATTATAGAAAAAAGATTTGTAATTTTGTTTGTAATGGATAAAAGTTAAAATTACTTAACCGTTTTAAAATAGTCTTTCAGGTAAAGAAAGCTACATTATCAAAGATTGATTAACATAGGCAAAATTTTATTTTCAGAAAATTTGAGATCCGCATACAAATTCACGCGGAAGTCACGGTAAAATTTTGTATTAAATATTTTGATATTTTTTGACTACCTTGAAAATTGAAAGACGAAAACGATTCAGTATTGAAAATTACTGACGAGTTTTGTCGAAGAAAGAAACTATGGAACGAAAATCAATCAGATAATTACGTGCCCTATTATTGCCGCAAAAAACCCTATCTTATACCGAGAAAACAAAGGCATTAATCAGCTCGCTTGCTCAAGGTTACCTACGTAGCAACAACACTTAACTGCAAATTAACTACATTTTATTAAATTTTATTACTAATATAGTTCAATTACATTTAATAACAAGTAGTAAATACCAAACTAAGTCGCAACGCAATCTAGACCAAACATTAAACCTAGATATAAAACAGGAAATTATCCGAACATACCAGGAGCGAATGAGATGGAAGAGCTTCGCGATATCTTAATTAAGCGTGGCGATGGTTCATTAAAATGTTTAGCGTACTAGGCTGTCAGGTTGACCAAGTATGGTAGCAAATAGAGCTGAGACTAACGTGACCATTATTATTTAATAAAACCGGGATATATTTGAGTGATTTTGAAGTTGTAATAAAAAAATATATGTTGAGCGCATTTCTTTAAGAAAATGTATTATTAATACTAGCCTTTGCGACTTGTGAGCTTTTGTAATTTGAATTTGAATTAGTGCGATTTGTTTAAGGATCTCTACTTTTTTTTTAATAAATTAAAATCTATGTTTCATTACTTCCTGATAATTAACAAATTAATATTATTAATGAATCTATTGGTGAAATAACGATTTTAAATCGGTCAAGAAGTTTCGGAGCTTTTTTGGTACAAATAAAAAAAATTACCATTTATAATAATAGTATAGAATTAAAGATCAAATAATCATGGGATACTTCATTTAGGTTTTGCTAAAAATTTAAACAACACAAAAATCTTTAGCAAAATATTGCCAGTTAAAAATGAGAACATTTTCAGTTAACAATAAACGGGACAATTCTGCGTCCCGAATCATCACTATCATTATCAACATCATCATCATATCAGCCGCAGGACGTCCACTGCTGGACATAGGTCTCCCCCATAGATTTCCAAAAAGACCGGTTGGAAGCGGCCTGCATTATCACTATCACTTAGGGACAAACGTACAGTCACAAATAAAGGAACAGTCCCGCTCAAACCAGGACGCGTGGTCACGTTAGCTACGACTATGTTGAATGTAGATTAAAAAGATTGATTGTAGATATTCATCTGTAAATGTTTTGAAGGAGCGAACATAATGGAATGCTGTGTTATTAGAAGTCTAATGAAATGACTGCGATTCATTTGGATGACAATGGTGGTACGTGGATGTTCAGATATGCAGTAAATATGGTCAAAAACAATATCCTACGTGACAGAGGAAGAATATTGAGAAGTATAGAAGATGATATAAGAAGAAAAACAAAAAAAGTAACCACAAATTCGAACTGACAGCTCGTAGAGCTCTTTGTGAAGGAGTTCGTCCGGGGAAGTACTACCAACATACCTATTTCTGCCGCAAAGCATTGTTGCTGGGTTCCGGTTTAAAGAGTATGGGTAGAGTATGGGTATGGGTGTAATTACAGGCACGTGAGACTTTTCAACTTTGTCTCTGGGATGGCAACGCATTTGCAAGGCCTCTGGTATTGCAGATGTGTATAGGTAGCGGTGACCGCTTAACTTAAATACACATAAATATTATATTTCCTTTCATTTGTTTATTGAATAATGTGACCTTCGTAATGAAGCAAAAAACAAACAGGGTACGTATGTATGAGTAGAGAAGACCCGAAACGTGCATTACTTAAGAGCTCCGATAGTGAAAGTCAAAGTCAAATCATTAATTTCAATTAGACGATTAAAAGACACTTTTGAACGTCAAAATAATTAAAACTAATGAATCTAGTTGAACATTCCAAAAGGTAGTTTCGTATGGAGAAGAACGGGCAAGAAACTCCATACATACTATGATATGTCTAGTCCGGCCCTGTACCGCGACACCGTACTTCTAAAATATCTATAACTAGCAAGTAAGTGCACATAGATAACTAGCCATCAATACTTGGTACCCTGGCGCTAACCATGCTGATTGGTTGACATGGAAGCGAATCAATTACAGTCAGTATGTTACTTCCAATTCAACGCACAACTAATGATGCGTAAGTTCATCATACCCTTGACAAATAACTTTTGTTTTTATTGAAGTGTTAAGTGAACATGGTGTTACTTCGAAACAAGTTTTTGTTTTCGGAGACATGTCCGAAATATTATTTAAGTCTCATTAGGTCTAGAGAATAAACAAGTTTCGTGTGGTGGTTTTAAGCAAACGGATATGCCTAGAAAATACATTAGCTTATATAAGCGTGTTAAAAAATTACAATTTTTTAATTTTTTAACGCTCGAATCACAAGAACTTCTTGTTAGATTTGAAAAAAAATCCTTTTGTGTGTTAATCGTGGAAAGTTGTGATAAGTGCATGACGCTATGATTCACGAGAGCGGAGCATTAACCAAAGACGTGACCCAACGCAGGTAAAACCGAGGGGTATCGCTAGTTAGTTTTAATTAATTATTATTTTTTAATTATAATTTTATGGATGCTAATTAATACCTTATAAACAATTATAATCATTTTAAAACAATGCTCTTAAGTCTTTTAATTTAAATTAACCAGGAAATAAGAAAATGACATACCAAAAATGCTCCTTATCTTTACCAGGGTACCAGGCGAACAGGTTTAACAAGAGTTCTCACACTTAGCTCCAAGAGCTCATGTGTCGGCATCAAGTGCTCCCCTCTGTTAGCAGTTTCGCGAATGTAATTGACAGAGTTATCGAATGAGAGCGCGATTATGTTATGATGAGTGATGCCGAACAGTAGGCGGCGCCGGCGCCTGAGTCGGTCCGATTTTCGGTTTTAGGAGGGTTTCGGGTGTATAAGGTGCCAAAAGCCAAGTATTGCTAAGTCTCCGCGATCGGTCAGTTCGTCCGTCAAACTCAATACTCTTTATTTATTTATTTCTTATTATGACGTTCTAACGCCTTTAATGGTCTTATTGATATTATGCCGATTATAACTATGACTTTGTCCGTCTGTCATAGCTGGGTCTATTTTTACAGAGTACCTCCTACGTATGTGTCTACCGCCGCTGTAACAATAAATACTAAAAATAAAATGAAAGGAGATTGAGCAACTTACTATGGCACTTGGTTGCGCAACTTTTTACACAGTATAGTAGTGAAAATTGGACACAAATAAGGGGTAGTGTCATACTTTAAAACAAGGTTAAATTCAAAATTAAATATTGTGGGGTTTTTGAAAAATCCATGTACGTAAAATATTGACCATGGAATCCGTTGCCTCTCTGATTTGGCGTCTAGGCAGCGGGTGTGCTAATAAAAGAGAACAATTCACACAGCGCGACATGCTTTAAGTCTAGAACAAATCACCGTGGACGTAAAAACGTTCTAACAATTCACTTCGCAGCAGACGCACAAAAAGAGTCAAATTGCTCGATGTAGTAGATAGACGTGGAGCCTCCACGTCTATCTACTACATCGAGTTGAGTTTTAGGATTCGTCCACGGTGGAGGAATCCTAAAACTCAACTCGACACGAATTTATATTTATTAGCAGATAAAAGCTAAAAACAATATTCTCGCCTTAACCCGCAGATGACACGGTAAGTAAACAAAACAGAAAACACGATTTTGTTTGACATTTGACATATCATCGAATAGTGTTGTGCCACAACAATAGACTAAGGGGCATCATAACATTATCGATTATATCTTAATTGTTTTATTTTTGCCTAGAAATTGTTTTTTAACGAAAGAAATAGTACCATAATTAAAGAATAATAATAATGACAACTCTTAATACTTTTTAGTTGCGAATGTAGATTTTTTGTTGTCCTATGATTTATGTTAGTGTTTAATCGATCGATTATAATTGAAAAAGGAGTCGCTTCACTATTTTGGAAGGAATGACGTATTTATTGTATTAAATTATTAAATACTAAATAAAATGAAAATAGAAACTCCACAAATGATTTCAATGAATTTAAGTAAAAAATCAATAAAAATAATATTATGAATTATACATTAACTCAAATGGCCATACGCGTCAAAAAGTGAATCTATTCGTGCTCAATCTCCTTTCACAGAGTTTGTATTACTAGGGCCACTATAACAACACATAATGATAATATAGTTAAAAAATGTAAGTGAACCTATTAATTTTTTTAAAGGTATTCCCCATGTATTCCCTAATACTATAAACGTGAAATACTAAAAACGTGTTTTATAGTACATAGTGTTAGTATTTAATATTGTACGATGGTACCCTTTGTATGCAAGTCAGGCTCATACTTAACAGGTTTTTTCCTAATATTTTGAGTCATATCATGAATACAAACTTTCCAAAGAATTCAATTAAATACAAGGTACCACGTCACCGCGTCTCCACGTCCGGCTCGACCATGACAGCCGGTCAAGTGAAGAGGATAATCCCGGATAAAGTGAGCATGACGTACAACCGATCGATATTCACTGTCACAAACTAAAGACAGGGATTAAAGGCGGCAGACATCTTTAAATTCCTTTAAAAATTGGAGAAAAGAAAAAATTACAGTCGTACTTATCTACACTAATACCTAATATTCAGAAGAAGAAAAACTTTTTGCTTGTTTGTTTGTAACGAATAGGCTCCCAAACTACTGGACCGATTTTAACAATTTTTCACCAATAGATAGCTGCCTGCTAGCGTTGCGGAATTTGTTCGAAAGAGTCACCGCGGTGCTGGAACGCAAAGGGCATAAGGAGGAACTCGGATGGATTTTAGGCATTCGATGATTTGCCATCACTAACAAATAAAAGCGCAGCTGAAATAAGCCACAAGGACGAAGTCGCGAGCAGTTCGCTAGTATGGATATGGAATGGAAGGGACATCGGTACGAAAACGTTGCGTGATGGTTTACTTTTTACGTAGGCATTTACCTTCCTCTTGATTCACTCAATCCGAAGAAAACCGCGATCCGATCAAAATTAAAATCCGTTGAGTAGTTTAAAAGATCTAAGCGTACAGAGGGGCAAACGACGGGAACCGATTTTGTTTTATACTATGTAGAGATAATAAAGAAGTAATAAAGCCGTTACCTACTAATTATCGAAAGATTTTAACTACATCAAGTTCCTATAACATAAAAGATAACAATACTGCCGCTAAAGACGCTGAAGTTGAGACTCAACCTTGAATGCAAATGTATTGGGGTTCAAATTACAATAGGACACAAGACTGTTGCTGGCTCATTGCCTGCACTGAGTAATGACCCATTTCCCTCGTCTACTCCTACACTATCCATTAGATAAGCTGCTGATGCACTCACACTTATTATTGTTACATCTGCTCTTGCATACGCTTAAGATTTTTTTTTCTGAAAATGGTATGTAATATTTTTATTTTTTCAAAATACTTTGCACCTTCTTCACAGGTAAGTTTATTAATGTTTTAAACCTCCTTAACCTTATCGGATACCCTGTCGGATCAGATTTTATCAAACATTTATATAATAACTAGCTTTTGCCCGCGGCTTCGCTCGCGTTAAGAAGTATTATCTTTCATCCCCTATTTTATCCCCTTAGGGGTGGAATTTATCAATATCCTTTCTTAACGGATGCCTACGTCATAACATCTACCTGCATGCCAAATTTCAGCCCGATCCGTCCAGTGGTTTGGGCTGTGCGTTGATAGATCACTATCTCAGTCAGTCAGTCACCTTTGAATTATATATATTTAGATAATACCTAGTATAAGTTTTACGCAAAATACCGATACAATACCGATAACGAAATATAAAAAGGCTTAATGCGCTCCTAGAAAAATACTTCAAACTTTTTATATGTAGTGTACATAAATACAACAAACGTAATCTTTATTGAGCGTTACGAAGTTACCTGACTAAAATCTGTACATGCGAGCAAGAAAACTGTGAAGGTAAGTACATCGAACACCAACAATTGTATTATCATCAAGTATTAAGACATAACCACTATCTTTTGAAACAGTAGCATTTTAATTTTACTTTGTAATTTCAGTTGCTGGATTTTCAACTCTCTGCGCTGAGCCGAGCGTCGAAAACCTGACAATGCGCAAGGCAAAGTAATATTAAAATAATACTATTTAAGTAACGGTGGTAGGCTCCTTAATGGACAATCAACTGACTTATGCAAGACAATAACACATTGTAGATAAAACACTTCTCGTTATAGGATGAACTAGAACGATAGCCAACGACACACCCAACTTAACCAATCAGGGACCATAAAGAATTTACCCCCTAACCAAACCTGAAAACATTCAATTACTCAAACGTTAGCTCTGATTTACGGCCAATAAAAGCCAGCGTCCATTCAAGACCATGTACACCATTGTCCAGCATGGCGCAAGTGTGCTAGTGCATCGCTCTCGCACCAATCGTGTTGATTGAATTGAGCATGCTTCACGACTTCGCATTAGTTGCGGGGCATTCACACGGTATTGTGGATAGGTGACGTCAGCTGAATATTGCGTTGGAATGAACTGAAAATGTCGAAATCTTGGGGTGTTATTCTGTAAAATCGATGGGTGAGAAGATAGTCGAAGTATTTATTTATTTAAACTTTATGCAACAAAAAGTACAAAGCGTACTTAATGCCTTAGGCATTCTCTTCCCAATCAAAGGTGGTTAAGAGATAACATGGCAGGTTGCATGGTAGGTTGCGTGCTTTGAAACTTATTGTCACTAATAAAGGTGACAATGGAGTGATAGTAATGTGAATTGACTAATATGTATAGGTTACAGAATAGAAAAACTGATTTTCAAAACAGATACGGTCGATCTAATAATAAGCTGTGCCTAAGGATTACTGTGTGGTGAATTACATGTCAAATACAATCAGTCATGCTGTCGGGCTGCTGCTGAAATATTCCTAATTGAAAAACCCAATAGCACTTTGCACAGACCACGAGACTATTGGCCATTCCATTGGTGTAGCGAAAAACCTAAAAAATACGGGTCATCGTGCCTTTCTCGAAGAGGACATTTGATTGCAAGTTGAAAATTGGGAGGATCCGCGAAAACCGGGACGTCTGGTAAAGCTACACACACAGACATTGAGGCACTATACCGGTGCACCTGTTCTACTGCACTACACCTAAATGAATCAATCAGTTATTGCATCAACGGTTATCATTTCACCTGGTATGTTGATAAACAAACCACGCCATGCGTTATGTTTTGCAAAGATAAAAGTTTAAAACACTTTTTCTAGAACTGATGTTATTTTCTTTTTCTAAGAATTTTTGTCAGTTTCTGAGATTCTGACGCTTTATTGGGTCTTTCCATAAGGAATTTACTCCCCCGTGTTTCGAAAAGAACATAATGCCTTCGGACCTGTGCGTTACCTCTCCCCGGTCATGTCGGGTTGCCGTCCCATTGGACTATGAGAGAGAGAGAGTGAGAGAAGAGGGTGAGTGCATCTGTGTTTTCGCACACACTCCATGGCTGGTCTCCATTACGATTTGCCGTCGTGGCCTGAATTCGGTCAGGAGAATATAAATTAAATACTAAATACTCTAGGGACCAACAGTATCTATACTACAACTTCTAATTAAACATAACAATCATATCTTCAGTAAACAATCAAGTTACGCAAACTAGTCCATTTAGATCATAGTCATCATCATCATCAAGCGCTTATCAGCGACCAGATTATCAGAATAAGTACCAGGGTATCATGGAAACTAGGACGTCAACTTGCGCAAGTTGACAGGTAGCAGTGGGTAGTCCTTATACAAAAGACCAGGCTTATCAGTGGGCGGACAATTAAGGTGGTTTCACATCGACGAGGTGTGAAGCGGATTGAATGGGCGAGATCTGAAATTATACAGACCCTTGCACATCGAAAGATAAACCGCACCGACCAGAGTTGGTACGTGCCGGTTCGAGCCAAAATTTTCAAAGTAATAAATACTCTATTTACACTGCAATATAGTTCAAAGTTTTACGAACAAATATTTCAATTCTCACCTTGCACATGCACGCGCATTTTACCTTTCAAACCAAAAATGTGCGAGACTTGGGTTAAACTATTTGTTCGTACGACATTGACCTACATTTCTGAACGACTGGAATATTTTTTGCTCACACAAATTCACAGATTTTAATTCTCAGCCATCCTATCCTATCCTCGCCTCGCCAGTGTGCAACCACCTTTACTTACATCGAAAACTCTCTATCGCCTTGAGAAATGCAAATTGTGTACTGCATTGACCCACTTGCTAATCTCGAAGGCGTAACTCAAGTTATAATAATATTGTTATTTGTTTGATATGCTATTGAGTCTTGGAAAGAAAATAAACATGCGGTCGTTCATTAATGAACGCAAGTGTTCTGCTGCCTGTCATATTTTATAGAGGGCTAGCTTTTATTTGCGACTTCGTCCGCGTAATTTCGATTATCGCGGACGCAGACAAAGTTGCGGAAATGTATTCTCCAGACCGACCCCGGCCATGGCGGCTAATTTTAATGCAGGCTAGCCAAATACGCAGGAGCACTCCCTCTTCCCTAACCCTCATAGTCCGATGAAACGGCAATCCGACACAACCGGGGAGGGATCAGGCGCAGGACCAACTTTCCGAGATACAGGAATAAGTTGCGGAATAAAAAGTAGCCTATGATAGCTATAGTAGCCAGTCTATTATTAATGAATTACTACTATAATTACTATTAGTCAATTATCCATTTTTATTATTTGATGTTATAGCAGCCACAGTAGGACACACTTTCTCAGTAGCAGCCCGGAGTTTGGAAGTTGGTGGTGGCACCACGTGATTTGGAAAGCACATTGGTTTTGGCTGTCATTCGTAGATCCTTGACAATCATTACGGATAGTCAGAAACCAGACAGTCTGACAGACGATGAGTAAGACACAGTTTTTCCCCCATGGGAAAAAGGCATGGGTTTCTGTATGTAGGTATGTATGTTATACGCAGTCAGTAAAATATCCCGATCTTTTAAAACAGGGCCTCGTCTCTGCTAATCCTATGTTACTGTGCCCTACAGGTTCCATAATGATCTCAACTATGATATAATATTTAACACCTAAGATACATACATACATACATATGTATAAAAAAAAAACAAAAATATATTGAGTATTGAGTAAAATATTGAAAGATTTAGTTTTGACAAGAAATGTTAGAATTTGAATCGGTATTTTTGCTTGATAAACGGCTAAGCTTCTCTATATGGAAATTATCTATGTCCAAGTTATTCATGTAGGTGTAAAATGTGTCTACACGTCCATAGGTTCGGTAATTACATCACATCACCATTTGTTATTTCCACTGGAATTTGAGATAAAAGGAACTTCATACTAATACCTCCTTTAATGGCAGCATCCCACACGGGTCGTAAATATCTACCAACGTGCGGTATTTTGTTATAAATGTGACAAATTGAGAAAACATGAAAGAAACATGGACCTACTTTAGATAATGCTGAAAAATATCTTAAAGAAAACGGCGAAGTAAAATTAATCTAGAAAGAAAAGGAAATGGAATATGACGACTCCATACTAGTCAATTCCTACCGAATTTTGTTGATTTCTTTGGGAAAAAACTTTAGCAAAATAGCTACTCTATCCCTAAATAACACAATTTTGTTCATCTTATTTAATTGCACGGACCCCTAATTCTTTTGCTAAAATAAAAGTTACTACTAATCATCAACTATCTGTCAGTGAATGTCAAGTCCAAATCGGTCCAACAGTTACAGATAAAGAAAATGAGTTAGAGATTTTATTTAAGAAAACGAAGTCGCAGGCGTAACCTAGCCAATGGAAGGGGCCACTAAGGGCCAAAATGCCTGCCGGGGCTGCGGGTTGTTCGAAAGAGATACCGCGCCCCCGGAACGCAAAGGGCACACGAAGGAACATAGATGGTTTTTAGTCAGTAAAAGTCTGACACTCCCTCCCGCCCCGCCCAGGACGGGGGGGGTCATTTGATGATTTCCCATCTCTAAAAAAAAAAAAAAAAAAAAGGCGTAACCTAGTCCATACTTCATATTATAAAGAGGTAAGTATATTTTATTTGTATGTACCGAGTAAGCTTAAGAAACAACTAGACAGATTCTAACTATTTTTTCACCAATAGATAGCTAAATTTTTCCTGAGTAACAAAGCGCGATGTTATATAGCATCACGCTACGACCTATGGCAGCGGAGCAGTAACTTAACGCGGGTGAAATAAGCCACACAGACGAAGTCACGGGCATATACTAGTAAGTTATAAACAAAATAGAGTCAATTTAAAAAGCTTGTCAATTAATGAGTGTCAATTTAAAACCTTTGTCAATGATTAAAATTGCCAACACCGTTAGCTCAATTTCTTTGACTAGGTACTAGGCAACTATAGAACGATAGGTTCAGGGGAACGCCCGTTTTATAAACGTTACATCAATTGGCACTTGATTGTTACTAATTAACCGATTCGTTCCGTCTTGGGGTCAATACAATCAGTTCTGAGGCCGATTTGAGGCCAAGAATTCGGACTGTATAAATGCATCCATCTTAATTGTTGCATTTTTAATTGATACCATTATTTTTATTAACAACTAGCTTATGTATGATTATGTATTATATGATTTTTCGCGGAACCCCATTTTTTTTTCTAAAATAAAAGTAGACTAAGTTTCGGAGATTAGCCGGAACAAACAGACCTACAAATATTTTAAATGTTCTTTTCGTGTTAGTACCTAGTAAACATTCTATTTTGTAAAAAGCTGTTATTTTGACATAACAAACAGACACGGATTTCGATCACAATGGGTTTTTTTCTATACCTACTCTTAAATTATTTAATTATTTTCACCGAGTATTCAAGTCGAGTGTCGTGATGGCTCAGTGGTTAAGGGGCCCGCCTCTCATGCACGAGGTTGTGGGTTCGCAACCGGGCACGGGCATGTACCAATGTGATTCTTTCTAATTCATATGTACTTTCTAAGTTTATCTTGGACATCACTGACATCGGTAACCATGTCAGAGGCCCTTGAGGCGGTTTAGAAAATCTGACACTAGGGTGTGTGGGGTCGTTAGACCTTACTGCCCACAAGATAAAGAAGAAGACCGAGTATTCAAAAAAAAAAAAATTAAAAATTAAAAAACCCCCAACACAAAAACCTAAGTTCCCTTTAAAAAGTAAAAAAATAACAAAAAAAATACGTCACGTTGGGGGACCGCTCGGGACGATCGTATCCTAAATGCAACATCGGTCCCCCAACGTGACGTATTTTTTTTGTTATTTTTTTACTTTTTAAAGGGAACTTAGGTTTTTGTGTTGGGGGTTTTTTAAATTTTTAATTTAATTTTTTATTTTATACTTTTTATAGGTACCTTTTTATAGGTAGGTAGGTTATTATAATGTCAATTTTGTTAAGTTTGAGACCCCACTCGAGTATATTTACAGACATTCGGTTTTTCTTCCCTACTTTCACCCCCACAACTTTTAAACGGCTCAACCTATTATCATCAAACATGTCTAAGAACACTCGTACATAGGTCACCTTTAATACAAAAAAAAACTAAATTGAAATCGCTTCATCCGTTCGGCAGCTATGATGCCACAGACAGACACACCGACAGACAGACAGACACGTCAAACTTATAACACCCCTCTTTTTGCGTCGGGGGTTAAAAAATATAATAAAAATACAGTGTTTTACAAGAAAAGAGACATGTATGAGTATACGCCGATATTCGGTACAGTCAATACCAACAGTGTTAATTTATTCACTTTTGCAATTGAATTACGTACTCTTAAGGCAAATCTAAAAAAAATCATTGTCTTATGAATGAGTCTGCTATTTTCCAATGTAAATAGCAATCATTGGTAAATCCATTGAAGGGAAGTCACCGTTTGTAGGCGAGGGACAGGCAAACATTACCCAAACCTGGCTTCCATGTACATGAGACGTTGTATGAGGTAAGGTTATCACATTCCATACCTTATGTATGTGTTAGTTTACCATACATGTGGGTACTGTATGAAGAATGTACGTACATACTGTGTATGTTATGTTATGTATGAACGTTTACGTAAGTACTGCCTCTAGTCTAGTGGTCCTAAACGCGACTGTTACCTAGAGGTATCTTGGGTTCGATTCCCAGGTCGAGCAAATTGTTATTGGGTTTTTCTATAAAATTCTAAGTAGCAGCTCGGAGTTAGGATTTGTGCCCGGTTAATGGCAATAGGCTTGCCTGACGCCTCCTATTACATGGGACCTAAACATACCAACCAACTGTGGGTGTACATTGGTACACCTAACCCTTCAGGGAATACAGGTGTGATGGTGGTATTTTTGTTTATCAGCAGATGTTAAGAGATGATCGCTGCCAAAAGACATCTGCAATACCAGAGGCCTTGCAAATTCGATGCCATCCCAGAGACAAAGTTGAAATGTCTCATGTGCCTGTAATTTCACCGGCATTCATACCCTTCAAACCGGAACACAGCAACGCTGCTTTGCAGCAGAACAAGGCATGGTGTTTTTTTTTTTTATTACCGATGGGAATCCATCGAATGACTTCCCCCGCCCTGGGGCGGGAGGTGTGTCAGACTTTTACTGACTAAAACCCATCCATGTTCCTTCCTGTGCCCTTTGCGTTCCGGGGGCGCGGTAGCTTTTTCAAACAACCCGCAGAAGGTATGGTGGTAGTACTTCCCCGGACGAGTTCCTTCACAAAGAGCTCTACAAACAAATCTCGTCATAAAATCCTCGACCTATTAAGAAAACATAATTTTCCGTAACCGCAATCTCAACGTTAATGAACCGGCAAATAACTAGTTTGTAACACGTTACGTTATATCTTTGTTTAGTACACAAAGCGATAAGATAACGTTACTGATAACGATATCTTGTACTTGATTACGGTACTGATATTTTTGTCAATAATAATATAGTAGGTACCTTATTTTTTGTAACCTTCCCATCTTATAATACCTGATTCAAAATAATTCCTTATTTTTAATTTTAAGGCCGTATTAATATAGTTCCGGAATTCTTCACCTACAAAAACGTGCTTACAACTGCAGGAAAGCTCTCGAAGTAAGACGCTTCCAGCCGGTCTTTTTGGAAATCTATGGGGAAGACCTATGTCCAGCAATGGACGTCCTGCGGCTGATATGATTAGGAATTCACGCATGTTTGGGCGTGATAGTTTTTCTTTCTTTTTCTTTCCCTTCCTCTCCGCTTCGGTAAAGTCGCCCAAAGACTAACATAAAAAATAAGTGGTAAGATTAACTGTTAATTGGATCTAAAACCTTTACATTGTACTTGTGCTAATCTACCTTCATTAATTAGTTGAACGCCTAAGCTCCTTAAAATTAACTTCTTTAAAAGGCTCACGAATTAGAAAACCTACACAGTTTAATCTTTAAACTCAATCAAATACTTAATTGATTAAGTCGATAATTGCGTAACTCGGGTGTAACGCCCCTAAAAAAATGTCTAAATACGGTAATCCTAACATAGAAGTATATACTATAGTACTTATATTTTCTTAGATAGATTACATTATTCACGTAACCCAGGGAAAGTTCCTAACTACGTATTTCAAACTATGTCCAAGCATAAACGCACCCACGATGCAAAAGAAATTCCTACCACGTTCTATTTAAAAAAAAAGCATGGTAATGATGCTTAGGATGATTTGCAAGGACGGAGATTGGTGGAGAGTGGTGATTCTACTATCTTCAATTTGATTTCCAGCAAAATGTTATCTCAAAGTTACTTAGTTTAATGGTTAGTATACGTAGTTAACGACTATGAATTGAGCCTTTAACACCCCAGTATTGAAAGCCATGACAATAATCAGTATTTTGAGTACATTTCGACTGCAAAACTTTCAAAATCTTAGGTCCCAATGAGTCATTGGTTTACGCAACTCTTGTAGGAGTTGTGAATGCTACAGTCACCGACAATTACTTGTGTTATATGTATATAATATACGTTTTCTTGAATAACATTATTACTGAAGAGGCGAGAGTTCTACTTAAAAGTGAACGTGAATTTGTTTCTACAAATAAAAACATTAACATTGCTAATTTTTGTGAAGGTGCTCGTCCGAAGAACTACTACGACCATACCTAGGTATTTTTGCCGCAAAGCAGCATTGCTGTGTTTCGGTTATAAGGGTATGGGTGCCGGTAATGTGATTATAGTCCCACCTTCTAAGGGCAATATCTGGCTGCCCACCTTCATAAAACTACAATTTTTATGTCAATAACACATACGCCTTAAAAATATAAATTAAGTATATAAAACTTCATAGTTAAGACACATAAATCGATCAATTAGTACAAAAAACAAATCAAAATCAGATTATTATTTCTGACATCAATCGGGATTTACTAACAGACATGCCAAAACAACACAAATATGATTAGTAAAAAACGTTACTATAAATCTAAAAAAGTCGTTAACTAATTTGAATTTAAATTAAGAAGGTACCACAACAACAAAAAAAACTACAAACTAGTTTATGCGAACCTGAATTTGTTTTATATTTATACAAACTAGACAACAGCTGACTTTAAAAGGTCAAATAAAGATTCAAGACCAGGAGTTTTTTTTTATGCCTCCATGATGGTACACAAGCATACGGCCCGCCTGATTGTGAACGGTTACCGTAGCCTATAACAAAAGTAAGTACTTACTCTTCAATGTAGGGCAAATCAAAATTCGAATACACTTTTGAATTTTCAGTGTTGCCAAGAGTATCTATAATCTACCAAAAAAATAATAAATCAGAAAAATTTAAATGGGATTGACTTGGGGCACACGGCCGTTGGTTTAGTGTGAAACGTCTAGACTTTAGATGTCAGGGAATCGCTTTTAGAGTTAAAGATTGAAGCCTATTTTGTTCGACTTGGCACCCGTATGTTATATTAAAGATGTTTTAAATAGGATTTTTTTTAAATTTTCTCTAGAAGTTACAATTTCCAAACAGAAATAAATAAAAAAAATAACAAACAAATAACTTCCATTTTTGCATCCGATAATTTAAACAAAAAAGGAAATACTACTATAATATTACCGGAAGACTGGCAACCGTAAACAGCTAAACAGAATGCGCGAAGCATTACATCAATGGCGCGAAGAATGTTATAACATGGCCGTTGCATCTAAACAAACCGGTGTTTTTAAAAAACAAACATTCAAAACCAACACAAATACGCATACACGTTACGAGTGTTTACAACAGTAATCATATCTGAACATTATTAATGATTACCCTACGTCTCAGTTACAGGCGAGGCGAGAAATGGATAGATAGGATAAGTAAGAATCGAAATTTGTATAAGTAAAAAATCGTTGGTCTCGTGGTCGCAAGTGCGACTGCTGTGAAAGGGGTCCCGGGTTCGATTCCCAGGTCGAGCAAAAAGTGTTATTGGGTTTTTCTATGAAATTCTCGGTAGCAGCTCGGAGTTTCGATTTGTGCCCGGTTAATGGCAATAGGCTCGCCCCCTATTACATGGGACCTAAATATACCGGCGAACTGTGGGTGTACATTGATACACCTCTGCCTAACCCTTCGGGCAATACAGGCGTGATGGTATATTTTTATTTTTTATATTATATAAAAAATACTCTATTTGTGAAGCAATGTAGTTCACTGTTGTACGAACAAATGTTTCAAGTCTCGCCTCTCCTTGGGCAAGGATACGCAAGGCGAGAATCGATATAATTGTTCCTACAACATTGAACTGTATTCTAGCAAAAATGGAGTATTTATTACTTTGAAAAAATGATAAACAAATCACGCGCCATACGGCTAACATCTTTCGGTGTGAAACACTAACCCAGCGTGATTTCATTTCTCGCCCATCCTATCCACTCCTCGCCTCCCTGGTTAAATCTACCTCTAGTTCAGATATCAACTACCATTTGTCATTCGGTTATTTTTCTTCCCGACAGAACTACACACGCGCATTCTCTATATCCCACCACCACGAACCTGACTGCTGAATAAAGAACCCCCAGCATGTTGTACCTTTGAATTTAGTCAAGTTTTCCTCATAAACTTGATCATGGGCTTCCGAATGTTCACCCCTGTGCCGTTTCGATGGATGAGGGCCTTCGTAATAGGCCCCGCCGCCGTTGACGCCATCTTGAATCGCTTCTTGTGGGTCGAAACCCAGTCGCTCCTTGTAATAAGCTTGTGTTGACATTTTCACGCACACACACTTATCATAGTTCGAATTGCGAACTTCACTTGTTTTTATTTAAGGTTAGGTTCCAGCACTTGTTTTTTTTTTAATTATTTTTTCGTTTGAGGTTATTTTTGTGAGCACTTTCCGTGATTAGGGTCCGAACACTGCCGCTTCGCGAGTTATTATGAAAGGATTCGCCAAAATCCGTCCACAATAAGCCCGTGTAAGGTAACAGAGGTCGCACGTAAACGATTCACCACTATTTTATCACGATCGATGTCATCCAGTCCGCTTGTTCTACAAAAGGAAAGTTGCAGAGATCCCTTGACATACACTTATTGATCTTGACACAATTTTTTCTGTTATTACTCACGTTAATGTTTATCGAGTATTAAAAAAGCTTGTTAATGTTAATATGGCAACACTAAATTAAACGTTAGTTTGTTTTTCAATTTGGAATGCTTGGTTACTTTTTAATTCTAAAATACGTTCGAATTCGTCGTCGGTAAAGTATGATTCACTTGTATTCGATTTTTCAAATGATGCTTCTTACACATTTGTGTAAATAAAACTGGAAACGGCCTGTGGAAACAAAAGGGACGGTTGATTTACATTATGTTTCACGAGGTCTGTGTTGCCACACGCAAATAATGACTCACACGTTCTTTTGGAGGCACTTAAATAATATAATTTACCACAACAACGAGGATTTAGGTAATTTGCTTGACCTTGAACCAAAAAGCAATGTTACTGAAAGAAATAAGTATTTAACTCTGGTGAACAACCACATTTGACAACGTCAAGTGTGTGTATGCTCTATGCTCCGACCGCAAACATTAAAAACTTTTTGCTATGCACTTAATCGTTTGTCTGTCTGTGTTCCTCACATTTAAAACCGTATAAATTAAATTAATGACCTATTAAGAAAGTAGATTGGAACATTTTAAATGTTAAATGCTTTCTACGACTAAGAATTAATTAACAAATTATACGAAATTTTAAATGATAACGAGAATCATTAAGTAATAGTTATATTACATAAAATAACTGGCCAGTATTTATTATACGAAAAACTTGAATAATAAAACCATGCGCATTTTTTATTTGGTGAAGATTTATTGTTTTTTAACCGATCAGTGTCATTGCCGTGAAATAATAAAACAAAATTATTATTATGTAATATTATTTTAACATTACAGAATATTATAAGATTATAATATTCAATGTCAATTTAATTAACACATGAAACAAGTTATATTTAAATAGGTATTATTTTTGGCAATTGTTAAAAAAAAATGGTAATATAAGAACCAATGACTTGAAGTTTTTAAACGTAGGTATATTTCTAAGATAACATTCCATCACGCCTGTATTTCCCGAAGGGTTAAACAGAGGTGTACCAATGTAGACCCACAGTTCGCCGGTATGTCAAGGTTCCATATAATAGGTGCCGTGCCAATTGCCATTAACCAGGCACAAATCCTAACTCCGAGCTGGTATTGAGAATTTCATATAAAAACCCACTTTTTGCTCGACCTGGGAACTAAAACCACGACCTCTAGCGTAGCAGTCGCGCGCAGGACTACTAGGCTACCGAGGCAGTTTCTGAGATAATCCCCAAAATTCAGACTTTTAATACTTATGTTAAAACGAAAACCTGTTTTTGAAGTCGGTTAAAAGTAAAATCCTACCATCGTTGAACACGTAATCATGATAAATGAAACGATTCTTTAATAAATTATGGCCACAGCCTCAATCGAATTAATCTCGATTCGCTAGCGACCTTCATAATACCAAGAAGCGCCAATTTGTCATCTCTTAACCGCAAAACATTTATATGGGGAGAGGGGATTTATAAAGAGATAATTTTCGTCCGTTATTTTAAAATAATCTGCAGTTCCAAACATAGGTGGATCACTTAAACGGTCTAATAAATGAATGGAACAGATAAATTTTATTATAATTAATGGTAACTGCCTCGTTAGCCTAGTGGTCCTGAGCACGACTGCTACGCTAGAGGTCCTGGGGTCGATTCCCAGGTCGAGCAAAAAGTATTACATATTAGGTTTTTCTATGAAATTCTCAGTAGCAGCTCGGAGTTTGGATTTGTGCCCGGTTAATGGCAATAGGCTCGCCACCTATTACATAGGACCTAAATATACCGGCGAACTGTGGGTGTACATTGGTACACCTCTGTCTAACCCTTCGGGGAATACAGGCGTGATGGTCTATTCTTTATTTTAAATTAATGGTAATACTAGCCTAATGTCCTAATGTGTGTAGCTTAATGTCCTATGCAGGGCAAAGGCCTCTTCTCATACAGAGAAGGCGCGAGCATTGATGCACCACGCTAAAGGCGGATTGGCGATTTCAGAAGTATATGTCCAGGCTTTCTCACGATATTTTCCTTCACAGACGTCAGTGACACATTTTTAATCGACAAACAATGTTAACGCTACGGCGGTATTTTTTTATTTATTTTTTAAAAGTGGGTGGATTGGAAGGGAGTGTCAGACTACCATCCATCGCCATCACGCCTGTATTCCCCGAAGGGTTAGGCAGAGGTGTACCAATGTACACAAACAGTTCGCCGGTAAATTTAGGTCCTATGTAATAGGGGGCGAGCCTATTGCCAGAAAAAATACAGACCGAGAGAGAGACTGAGAGTTTTGGTGAGTGTCAGACTCTTACTGAATAAAACCCATTCGCGTTTCTCCTAATGTCCTTTGCGTTCCTGACCCGCGGTAACTCTGTCGAACAATTTCCGCAATAGGATGGTCTAGACTCAAGTTGCTGTGCCCTAACAGAGTCCCTTATATACTTGGCTTAAAGCCTATTATAACATCTTGAACACTTATGGAATGCAAATAAATACTTGAATAGAATCATGTACCGACATTTTTTTATTTATTTTTTTCTTTTTGACTTAATGAATTAATAGAAAAAGGTTTCATTGCGATGTCCTTTCCACCAGGTATAATACTCGTAGATACGTTCATTTTAAATTTTATTCGCGTAAAATATTTATGATACTACAAGAGAAAACTCGTTTTGTATCAGACAAAATTGGTAATACTTAACGGAACCTGTGTCTTTCGATTTATTACAAGATTTTATCGAGACATCGTAATTGCAATCATATCCAATTTAAATCGAGGTATCATCGAAATGTTTTTCGTATAAGACAAAAATCGATTTCACCACAATTTAAAACGACAACAAAGAATTTACTTTGGCTTTCATTTGGACTGCCTGGCTACATTGCTGACTGGTTAATATTTTTACAACGGCATTCGATATTTGAATATATTGTGAATTGTATCGTTTCTAGAGAAATAGAAGACTAATATCGATACTCGATACTACTATAATCGATTATTTGAAACTGGTAAGTATCTTGGCGCCAGAATCAATCGAGGGAGAAATATTATAATAATACGTGATTAAGTAATTTATATATTAGCTTTTATTAAAATTATTTGAAATGTTAGTAAACGACTCACGACCCAGGAGAAATTCCTATTGGCCACGTTTTAAAATGCACTTATTTGTCGTGGACATATACTTTTCTATGCTAAACTTTGCGACCAAGATTGAAAGGTTATCGACCGACTGCCAAGCCGACCTTGTAATACAACTCGATACTTAGAAATACTATTAAATCTGCCACAATTTCACAGTCTACATAGCTAAAAATAAATTGATTAAGAAAAAAAATCGGCACATGCAAACTTTTTTTTCATTGAAGTCGCTATTGTTTTTGCCCGCGTTGTATTTTTCATCTGCGTTTAGTTACGTTTCTGGTTACTGCTCCGCTTCCGTGTGTCGTAGCGTGATGTTATATAGCCTATGCCATTCCTCATGAATCTGGCTATCTTTTTCAAAAAGTTTTCTTTCAATCCGACTGGTAGTTCCAGAGATTTGGGTGTTTAAACAAACAAACAAAAATCTTTTCGACTTCACTATACGTATATTGGCATAGATTTCTTTGTTAAAATACTCGATAGATTGAGCTCATGAATGAATGGAAACATTAATGAATGAAGGTCACCATTATCCTAATTACTTCTAAAAACTACACTCAACTTTTAAATCCAAAAATATCATTACCATCTACAAGTAAAACCATAAAACAAATACTAATTCTATTACACAAGTTATTTACCTAACCCGTAATCATAATATTTTGCAAATCGCACTATAATCTACTACGTCAGAGCAATTTCACGGACAAACTCGCGCGCAATCTCTAGCGTAATACAATAGCATTTTTAATCTAGATTTTTTGCAAACCTCGCTCCACTAGCGGGCAGAACTAGTTGTGCGGAATAAAAATGGCTGATTATATGGTGAAATATTTTGTTCTTTGTTTTCCCCGTAACGATAGCTGACGCCGCTTGCGCACGTGTGATGAATAGAAAAGAGCGTTGCTTTAGAACTGTTAATTGTCTGAAAACTTAATCTATTTCTTAGAGAAACTGACATAGTTACTACGGTATCTTTAACTTTTATGACCGTACTATATTATAGTTAGGTTTTTTCACCCGCGTTAAGTTACGTCTTTGATTACTGCTCGGTTCCCGTGTGTCGTAGCGTGATGTTATATAGCCTATACTGTTCCTCATGAATGTGGCTATCAAATACAAAAATATGTTTTCCAATCCGACTGATAGTTCCAGATAAATAGCGCGTTTAAAAAAACAATCAACAAAACTCTTCAAGTTAATTATAATAAGTTTTTAATCTTGTGATGTTAAAGATTTGAATTTAGAACACTCACAACACTATTCAAAATTAGAACACAAAGCTGCCAGTACACCAAGCTGTATCAATTTATTTTTCACTTATTGTAAGTTTGTAACACTAAAGCTTCAAGGACCCACGTTACGTTTGTGTGTAAAACATAATAACATAAAGCGAACTTCCTTGCAATCACGTTTCACACGCTAGACGACAAAACAGGTTTACCAACAATACAAGTAAGTACCCCAAATCGCACAGTGAGCTACATCCCGACTGCAGACAAAAATCCAAGGTCGGCCGACCTTCGTCCACACTGACCAACTCGGCCGTGGGAAACGGCGAACAATCGTAAGGTTGGGGTGCCAGTTGCAGCGGCTAGAATGGCTACGTTTTGCAAGCATTGGGGTATGGCTCAAGTGGACGAGGCAGATGTTTATTTTATAGTGTTATTCGTGTAAATATATTTTTTATCTGAATTATTATTTAACGGTGTCAATCGGTTAGTTATTGAGTTGATTGAACTACGTTTGTTTTAGTAAACGCGTAGTAAAGATATTATTTTCATACTACAACGTAATCACATCTTTTTCTGGGCTTCTTGCCAGTTATCAAGATCATCAAAAAGCACGCGGCCGATTCATTCATTTAGAATGTGGGGGAATCCAGATCAAACCAGAAATATCAGATTTTACGCAATGACAAAGTAATTTACTCTTCCTGGCTAATTGCCATTATTTACTCGTTTTACGATTAAATTGTATTTGATTATTGTAACATTCGTTTGAATGAATATTTTGATAGTATAACATTAATAATTTAGATAGAATACTTATATCTAATCAAATAACTCCAGCGTCTATCTGTAAAACAGGCTCGGATTAAATTGCGTTTTAAACAAAACACGGTTTTTTTTTCGACTGCTTTTTACGCATAAAATAACTTTAAAATAACATCAAATATGTTAATTTAATTACAAAAAATGTGACAGAAGTTATCAATAATTAAAGTTAATTTAGTCATTTATGTAGTTATAGCAAGGTTTAATTACTAAAAGTAAAAAAATATTTTCCATATAATATTATTCCGCCATCAGTGGAACCCCACTCTAAACTAAGGTCGCAGACAATGACATGATAGGGTTCGAATTTCGAAACATTGTTCGTTTTTCAAATCCCAAAACTGAGTGATGCTGTTTTTGTTATGTGCCAAGAATAATTTGTAAGGAGTCAAAAGTATGAAGTTCTTAAGCGGGAAATAAAGATAAAATCTTCGTGCTTTCTTAAATTGCAAAACGAACAAATAAACCTACAGTTATTACATTCTGTACTTTAAACATTTAAGGGGAGGAGTTGAAACAATTTAAAAGCTTTCAAATAGAGAAAACATTTCCACAGATTAAAAATAAAAAATGTAAAGGCGGGCTTTTTTATGAAAAGTATTTTTTTCCATATTTTCTAAATAGAAAGGTTAAATGTGAAAGGTCATCCACAGACAATAAAAGACGTCGAATTACTTAATAATTCTTTTATTGTTCTCCTAAACTCCCACTAACAAGGCCTTATTTACCACAATATTTCGTAAACGCAAAAATACTCATAATTTATAAAAGATTGAGCATTTTGTAATGTGTGTAATTATTGTTGCGTTATGACGTCATTTGACACAGAAATAGAATTGAAAAAAGTGTGTTGCAAAATGTATTTTAGTAACTTAACTTTAAAGTACATTCTAATAATATACTAGCTGACCCGGCAAACGTTGTTTTGCCATAAAAAATATTTGTAGGGGTTTTATTTTATTTTTTTATGTAAAAAGCAGTTTGCGACTTAGTCTCACACCTACGAAATTATGCTCATTTTTTGTTTAAATAAAAATCGATCAAGCCGTGTCGGACGAGTTTGCTTACAAACACTGTGACACGAGAATTTTATATTTTTGGCCATACCTAGGTCAAACATATATATACATATATCAACATCGCAATGATCGCAATGCAAAAAAAAAACCGTATTATTGTAACATGTTTATGCTCATGACCGTACGTACATGTCCTTTCCCCACATAGGATTAAAGAGGTCAAACGGCTAGACGGAATTGCCCCTTTTGGCACAAAGCCTGTTTTTGATTATGTTTGAGTGTGAGACAGTCTGGTATTATTATTGAATGTGAGAGAGTAACACATCAGCTTGGAGTTAGGATTTGTGCCCGGTTAATGGCAATAGGCTCGCCCCCTATTACTATGCCGTTTCAGAAACTTTAAACTATTTTTGACTTAAAGAATTTCAAACCAATTATTCTTATTTATTTTTATTTATTTAAATACATGTTAAAAATTGTCCTTACAGGCTAACCTAATTCGACAATCAAACAACAAAAAACAAAAAACTCCTAACGTCACACTTCTATCTTGACAAATAGGAAAGTGTCGTGCTTTCGAATTCCGCCAATGTACAACTAAAAACATCTAAATCTTGCGAGATAATATTGATCCTTTAATACGAAATTAGGACCAAAAATCTAGAAGACCAAATTTGGTGCTCACATGGTACCTACACAAAAATATGAAAATCGAAAATACTACAAAACACCATAAATTCCAATTCACGTACTACAAAACCACAAAGAAGCACTATACTCGAATTTAACGTAAACGGCAGTTTTGACAAAACATAAAAAAAAATATTGCTTACTCAAACAACGATGGCGCTGGTCAGTTAAATAATAACTGCGCCTAATAGGTTGTCAAGTGTTAAAACAAATAATTTTTTACGACTTCTGGTCAAAGTCGTTAAAACGTTTAATGGATCTGTATTTGGGGACCTTAAGACGTGCTTCTTGTATCTCAATTTAAACTAATATAATAAAACTGAAGAGTTTTTTGTTTGTTTGTTTAGACGCATTAATCTCTGGAACTGAGTCTTTTTGGATATGACCGATTCATGAGAATTATCCATCCTTAATATATTACATATTTATAATGAGAAAGTGTAGTTGCTCAGAAGGTGTGTGAAGAAATGACAAGCGTTTTTCAAGTTAAGATAGAAGTTTAATACATAGACAAAAAGTAACTCAGTCTGTCTGTTATGCTATTACGACTAAACCACTGAACCGATTTTGATGAAATTTGGTATGGGGTTAGATTGAACCCCAAGAAAGGCGATATGCTACTACATATTTATTCCATGCCTTGCAATAGCCGACATTTACGCGGACAAAGCCGCGGGAAATAGTTAGTATACTTTATAACTTCACGCTACGGCCTAGGGGAGCGGAGCAGTAATCAAAGCCGTAACTAAACGCGGGTGAAAAAAAAAACACGCGATAAACCCGACGTCGCGGGTAAAACCTAGTTAAATAATCTATGAGGCAATTAAATTTTTTAAAGCGCCTTCTCGACGCAATATGATCTCACGCACACATGAATGGACTTCCTCGAAATCTCTGAAGGTTGTCATAAAATTGTAAGTGTAAAAAATCGGGTTTGAAAAAGTTTTTGTTTTGGTAATCTAAACAATGTACTATATTATAAGGATCATAAAGTTAAAAATGGTTCAACTAAAGATAATCCATGTCGTGATGGGCCAGTGGCACTATCTGAAGCACGAAGTTTTGGGTTTGAAATTTGGCAAATACCAATGTGACTTCTTAATTCATTACTTTAAGCTTATCTTGCGATTTTTTCACTTCACTGAAAACATCGTGCGGAAACCAGGACTTATTCTTTGCCCTGCAGTGGGACAGTAATAGGCTTTTTTTTTTTTTTTAAAGATGGTAAAATCATCAAATGACCCCCCCCGTCCTGGGCGGGGCGGGAGGGAGTGTCAGACTTTTACTGACTAAAAACCATCTATGTTCCTTCATGTGCCCTTTGCGTTCCGGGGGCGCGGTATCTCTTTCGAACAACCCGCAGCCCCGGCAGGCGACGCAGCCCCGGCAGGCACAGTAATAGGCTGGCACTATTGTTATAAAAATTAGAGCTCAAAACCTGTTTCTTTAGATAATCTTAACAATGGTGCCGATTCCCTTGTTCACAAACTAAACTAAAATTAGAGAATTGATATCTCTTACTAATATACAGCGAAAGAAAAGGACGGTAGTACCTTAGAACTAAGTTAGAGATATCAATTAGTTATGCCTTAAACTTTTCCGTGTTTTTAATCAACACGTTCTAACATGCCAATTATAATTGTATAGAGGTTTTAGTTCAACTAAAATTGACAAGTCTTATTCACGTCTGTCCCTTTCTTGTTTGATTGGAAAGAAAAAGATAGAAATAGTCTAAATTAAGTTTAGCTTGTGCATAACAGAATCGACACCATTGTCTACCCAAAACTAAAAACAATACAAAACTATTCTACAGATATAAATCAGTCAACCCCGCCTACCATTGAAGAGACAATTCCATAAAAGAAACTGGCCAAACCGTACACTTAAAATACTGCAGAACCATTTAAAAATCATTGCTCCAATACCCAGTGTTCAATTAATTAGGTTACGCCGACAACTGTCGGCCAAAGTCGGTGCTAATTGAAAAATTGTGTTCGATTCAGTAAACTGGTCGGCGAAATTAGTCGCCGACATTCTGCCGCCCACTGGTGTCCTAGTACTCTCCGGAGGAGAACGGTTCGTTTTATTGAAAAACTGCACATTGTTTTAACATTTGAAGGTTGATAGGAATTATTTTTGGAGGTTGTCATGCAATAGAAATCAAGCTTTATTTTTCAAAAATAAAACTAACTTAAATCATAATAATTAAATAACAAACAATACTTTACTATAAAGTAATTAAAAAAAAGGATGCAATTGATTTAAAATGCATTGATTTCAAAAGAAAATGTATGAAACTTGCCCGTTTTTCTTCATACGAAACTACCTTTTGGAAGAGAAAACTAAAGAAGGACTAGACTTTGACTTTAAAAGACTCCTTGCTAAAGAAACAGTGAAAAAGAAAATAACAGCAGCAATAATTTGTAAAAATATTCCTTGGTGAAATTAGGTGAAATGATTTGACGTGTGCTGTTAATCTTAAGGACCAGTCCGTCTATTCTGTGAAAACCGCTTCGTAAATAAATATAGGTGAAGCGAGTTTAGAGCGACTTGTTAAACCCATATCAATAATCAGTCAGTAATCTGTTCTATGAAAATCTCCCTCCGTGGGTGAGCTCTCATTCCACAAGGATGCTTATAAATGACAGATTAGGTACCACACCGGTAAATATTGCACCTTATTTATGAGATCTGGAAGTTGTTAACATTGCATTAATTATTTTATTATTTATAAGTTTTCTGTATTGGCTATTAGATCTAGACGAGCAAATACTGACAAATCATCCATGTTTGAACCGTGACATTTCAAATGTTTGTTATCTACAAAATCAAATGCAAGCAAAGATTCAAACCGTATCACAGGATGTTATATACGTCCCAGAGTTAAGGAAACAGGTATAACCTTCGTCTAAAGAGCGTTACATTTTACATTGACGTTTAGTGCTTGTTCCTTAGTCTTACATTCACTAACCTCGGTACTATCCGCTCTGAGTTAAATGATCGTTTGTAAAGATATTGTGCTGTGTTCAGCGGTGTTATTCTGTAAAACCCTCCTTCCGTGAAGTGAGCGTGTTGCGACCTGTCAATCCCTAGAATCGTATAGTGACAGCACTGACAGCCCAGTTTTAGCTCACTTCACCTTAATTCACTGAGCGAGATTTCTTACAGAATAAGCCGGCTGTTCAAGATTTAAGGATTTACTGCATCATTTTTAGAAGGTTATTATTTTGTACTAGCCTGTGGTTCTACGTCTTTGGATACTGCTTCGCTCTCGTTTGTCGTAGCGTAATGTTTTATAGCTTGTCACTTTCGTTGATAAACGGGCTATATAACTCAAAAAGAGTTTTCCAAATCGGACAATTAGGTCCTGAGATTCCCAGGGTTGCGAAATTTGTTCGAAAGAGTCACTCCAGGGCCGCTGGAACGCAAATGGCTTTAGCCTCCTAATGCCCTTTGCGTTCCAGGGCCGCAGTGACTAGGATAGATTTCAGTCAGTAAGAGTCTGACACTCCAAAACTCTTCAGATTTATTTTATCACATAGTATTCATTCAGGACACGACAATGTTAAGGCAGCGTCTTTCGTAAATCTGATATTTATTCAGTGTGTTCCAACATCAAAATAAGAATTGTAATACCCGTATTATCTACCAGACAAATTATAAAAGGAACTGAATTAAACTGCCATGTATAACTTAACCGGAACTAAACCGGCAGTAATAAAATACACTATTCCTCTTTTTGATCCGTTTTAATTTCATAATCTTAAAATCTATCTAAAAGGAAATCCGTTTCAGAGATTTAGCACCTAATATACAACCTCCTTGGTCGAACTCGCCGAGTGTTTTCAACAAGCTTGGTTGCCATCCAATGATCCTTACTAATATTATAAATGCGAAAGTAACTCTGTCTGTCTGTCTGTCTGTCTCTTCTTCACGCCTAAACCACTGAACCGATTTCAATGAAATTTGGTACAGATATAGTCTGGGACCCGAGAAAGGACATAGGATAGTTTTCATCCCGGGAACGGGAACTATTAATCCACGCGGACGAAGTCGCGGGAAAAGCTATATTTAATAACAAGATATTTCTAAGCAAAACTAAAGTATAACTGCTACGCATTGTAACCAGTAAATTATAACAATTATAGTTAAACGTCTTGTTTCTCTGTCTATAATAAAGACAGCAGCTGTCAGCACTTAAGTATTATTAAATCGAGCTATCTTCACGGCCTGCTTCTCATATGGGACAAGCAGAGTTCACTGCCAACGGTTACTATGGTAACTTGCGACAGAGCACACCAACAAAGATATGGAGTGTAAAAACACGTATCACATAGCTGTTTACTATATATACTGCTAATTAAACTAAGTAATGTTAAGTAAAAATTATTACTGGAAAAAAACTTTTATTTATGGTGAGAAAAATCAGTCTTCTTCTTTATCGTGTGGGCAATAAGGTCTAACGACCCCATACACCCTAGTGTCAGCGTTTCTAAACCGCCTCAAGGGTCTCTGACATGGTTACCGATGTCAGTGATGTCCAAGATAAACTACGAAAACACAAAGAAAAATCAGTTTCCGATAGCGAATAAAATTTATCCTATGTGTCCACACTACAATATATCTTAGTGCCAAATTTCACCCAGATCCGTTCAGCCGTTAAAGCGTGAAAGAGTAACAAACATCTATCCATCCATCCTCAAAAACTTTCGCATATATATAGTATTAGTAGGATTTGAAGTTCACGTGGGCAAAGTAATAGGCAGAAGCTAGTGGCTGGCAGGTTGATTATGGCAATGGTCCCTGTTTCGAAAATATTTTCTTCATATAGAAGCTGTTGATTTGCATTCTCGTCAAATTCAAGGAGTTAACTATGCTCGTGATTCTTAACACGAATCAATAATAAAATAAATTTGTTTTAAAATTTATATTTTTGACGTGATTTTCCAATTCGAACTAGCCATCTCGCCAGAGGGTTTAGGCGCTATGCACGCATTGATATAGCCGCGCGACAACTCTGCCTACCGCATACGCAACTGGGCGATGCTGATTTTTGCAAGAGGAGTATTCTGGAATACTGTTTTTTATAGTTGCAACTAAAAAAACAAGCATTTATTAAATATTGGCCAGGTATCGTAATTATATTTGACTAGCTTCTGCCCGCGACTTCGTCCGCGTCACAGTTGATGTGTTATCCTACGGGTACCGTACATTTTCCCGGGATAAAAAGTAGCCTATGTGTTATTCCAGACTATAATCTATCTTTGTGCCAAATTTCATCCAGATCCATTCAGCCGTTTAAGCGTGAAAGAGTAACAAACATCCATACATACATACAAACTTTCGCCTTTATAATAGTAGTAGGATTACTTCTTTTTTTTATGACAATCTCCTAAAATTTGACGAGGATGCAAATCAACACCTTGTATGTATTTAAGTTACTAAGGTAGGGTAACTTAACTTATGTAAGTAAGGTATGTATGTAGGAAACTTTTAGTAGTAGTAGAGCTCTTTGTGAAGGAGCTCGTCCGGGGAAGTTCTACCATCATATCTATTTCTGCCGCAAAGCAGCGTTGCTGTGTTCCAGTTTTTAAGGGTATGCAGTTACAAGCACATGAGACGTTCAACTTTGTCTTTAAGATGGCAGCGCATTTGCAAGCTCTCTGGTATTGCAGATGTCTAGAGGTAGCGGTGACCACTTAACATCAGGTGGGATGGCTTGTTTGCCATCCAATGGCATAAAAAAGGTTTCATACTTCCACTACATAAGCATTACCATATAAGATAGCGTTAATAAGTGGAATGACATAACTGTTTACCAGTGAGGCCGTATCTTGATATCCTCGAAAAATAAATAAATAATACTAGCATTTAACATATCTTATGTCATTTCCATTGATAACTTGTAATCGCTTCGATAATTGTTGGAATGTAATTATTTTTGGCCAAAATGAGCAAGCCATGTTCCCTTATAGGATTTGGTGTTATGCATTCGAATTTTCGGCGTTATTGATATTAATTACGGTTGTTGTGTTTCTGCCATTCATTATAAAACAAGGTTTGGTAAGTGAATTCAAGAACTCGGTCGACCCAAAAATGAAAATTTCGGTAAGTAATTTTGGTTTGGTTTTGGTTGTCGATTTTTAGGAGTGAAATTCGAAGAAAGTGTTTTTAAAATCAGCAATACACAGCTCCATAATTGGTCTTGTTTAGGTCTTGGATGGTGTAATATTGGTCATACAAAATATAATGAGGTAATTGACACGAAAAGGAGAAGAAGAAATCACATACGGGTACTAAAGAAGCCGACTGTTAAGAAATAGGTTTCAGTATTTAACACTAAAAGTGACTCGCTGACATAGACGTTTCATATTAAACCAAAGGCCGTGTACCGCGACACAGTCCCACCCGATTTTATTTTGCAAGATTTTTTTAACTTTGACATATGTATTTTTTTTGTACCACAGAAGGTGGCCAACAAGCTTACGACCCGACTGATGTTAAGATTATGTACATTTTTTTAGAACAAACACTGTGATAAATATTAATCTAGATCAAAGTTTCATTTTCCAGAATTGGTCATTACCAAAAGCTTGGAAAATCTATCTACCCCCTGAGTAAGATTGTTCTACATTCAAAACTAACGTAAGCTTCGTTTTGATAATTCAACAATATACATTGCGTAGTTCTACTGCTCGAGAATACAAATTTCAAGAACGTACAACACAATGAACATTGTCAACAAGCCATTGCGATCTTCTTACGCAATTACAGTGCAGATCTACTTAAACATTTCGAAATCTTCTACAATTTAATAGTCAAACATAAATAAAATCCATAGCATACTTTACACGCAGGGTTGCCTCCTTTTTTTTTCAATAGTATTTTTTCAAAAACCTGCGAAAATATTATTTATGCGAAAGTAACTCTGTCTATCTGTTAAAACCTAACCTAAACCACTGAACCGATTTTGATAAAATTTGGTACAGGGGAAATTTGAGCCCCAAGAAAGGACATTAAGCCACTTTTGCTTCTGCGATAACCAACATTTACACGAAGTCGCAGGCAAAAACTAGTTTTCAATAAACATCTATTTCTTTCTTCACGCTAGAAAAATATAGTATTTAACGTATTTACACATTAGTCAATAAATTATCATAAAGTCATCCACCATATCTTCGAACACAATACAAGCTTATGTCACTAAGCGATTTTGGTGTAAGTGTATTTATCTAAGACATTAATTCAATATTTATCAACATAGATGCTACGCAAACACATGGAACGCAAGTTTTTGAGGTAGGTCATAGAAAAAGTGTACGTGCCCACACATGTATTACAGCTGATTATGCGTTTAAAAGCAGGCATAATTTGTATGCGTTGTTACAGCCCAGTGGTGGCTCCGCCTCTCATGAACGAAGTTGTGGGTTCGCAATTGGACACGTGCAACTATTCTTTTCGGTTTCATATGTTTTCGGTTTCATTCTAGGTTTATGTAGGGCAGTTCGGACATCAGTGAAGGAAAAGATTATAAAGAAAACCTGGATTTATAATAAAGCTAGCGAACTGCCCGGGACTTCATCCGCGTTGCTTATTTCACCCGCCATAAGGTTACGTTTACGTCTTTGGTTAATGCTCCGCTCCCGTGTTTCGTAGCGTGATGTAATATAGCCTATGTTACTCAGGAATAATGTAGCTATCTAGTGGTGAAAAAATTATTAACATCGGTCGAGTAGTTTCGGAGTATTATTATTCGTTACAAACAAACAAACAAACAAATCTTACCTCTTTAAAATATTAGTATAGATAAGTATAAATAATACTGACTGAGATGAAAGCTGAAACGAGTGGGTATATCGCAATGATGGGCGAATACTGTAAGCAAGATAATCATGTAAATTTAGACGATACAATTGGCGCAGTCAACTATCAATTTGCTAAACGTCACCACGATACAGAAGGAATTCCAAGTGTGGGGCAAAGAGTTCTTTTATAATTTTATAAATAAGTCAGTCTGCAAGGTAAACCATACCTATACACACTATAGTACATCTAAATACGAGAGAAGATCAACTAGAGGTTAAAAATAAGAAAAACGTTCTAATTAAAGGCACCTTGCCAGATCATCTACCAATTTTCTGCAACAATAGTGCATATCCTTTACAATAACATGTCATGCATTTGTTAGGACGACGCATTACAATGCTATACTTAGAATGACAAATGACATGACACCTACAAGCTTTAAGCTGTTTTCCTTGGCTCACTAACATAATTGATACAGTACTAAATGATTTAAGAACAAACATAAAATCAAACCTACGTGTAACATTATTTAAAAAGAGCATCACTGCCTTATGTGGATGACAAACATAGTAAGGAAACCTGAACTAAATATTAATATAGGTAAGTCAGAAATTGCCAATCCGCCTTGAGCAAGCGTGGCGATCAATGCTCGTGCCTTCAGTTTCTGAGAAGGGGCTTTAGCCTTGCAGTAGGACAATAATTAATAAGCTGGTCTTATTACCAAAAACAACAATACATAAACTGATAGAAATGAAAAAGCTCCAGTGATAATAGTAGAAGTCATAATAGATATGAAAGCATTCAACATGATAAAACTCCAGAAAGAAGACAGAGAAAATATCTTCAAGAATAAAAAAAGATGATGCTGTTATTAGCGAAACAGAACCTGTATAAAGTCTCTTAGATGTAAGTCTGACTGGCTTTTAGCACTCACTTCCTAATAAACCACATGCATATTTTTTAGCAAGTCGATAATACGCTCTAATCGTGTTACCAAAATATTTTGTTACGTTATCATTCTATTTCCTTGTCTAGCCACTATTTTTATCTGCCGTAGATAACTGTGATTACCCTTGTATAAGCAAATAAATACTACGCAAAATTGCGTTTCACTTAAGAAGACCTTTCTTTGTACTCTCTGAGAGGAGCAGAAGGAAGTCATCTTATTGAATTTTTTACCATAGATTTTCAGTACATGATTCTAGATCCTCCAGCGACAACATATTAGGACGATAATTAAAAAAAAAAGTTGCTTTACCATAAAAATGTAACACCGACACGGTCAAAATGGATGGAACAGCAGTTTTTTTTAATAACCTACTAAAAAAGAAAACATAAGGGGATCTAGTATCATGTACTTAATCCAAGTTTTCGTTACAATGGCGCCCTTCTATCCGTTGTAGTAAAAAACCACTCGAATCTCTATGGTTTTCTAAAATGATATATACTTAAGAAAGGATAAAAAAAGTGATCGATATTCATACCTAACAAATAACACCAGGGTCCAAGACCTTTTAATAATAAAACCAGTTTCTGAGGATCATAATCCCAAAGACACCGTCAAAAGTATTGGATTACTAAGTTAAAATTGAGCCATTACGAACCTTATTTAAAGAGGAGTAAGATCCAAATTTGATATGGAATTTGTTGAAGTGTAAGAGAATATGCGGGTTGCTTTTAATGATTAACATGTTGATGATGTTGGTGATCCAGATGAGAGTAAAAAAACGTCCAATAAAGGACAAATAAAGTTTGTTTTGAATGTTCGCCACAATATTGTGACAATATAAGACATTTTGGGATTTCCAGATCAAAAAAGAAAACAGCGGTCAATGCCGCTTGTAATACAAAAGGAAAAATATTGGTAAAATTCTGTGTAGCTAATAAACAGACAACAGAATAATAAGAAACAATACCAGCAGCTAACAGAGACAATGACACCAAACCTTACAAAGAAAACACAGACGTTAATGATAGTAGAAAGGAACAAAACGATCCCAAATCTAAGAAACAATCACAAAATTAAAATCTAAAACCCAAAAACTGTAATAAAGACTGTCTAATGAATAGTTTATAACAAGACACAATACAAGCAGCTAACGGCCAAGATAAAACAGACGTTAATGACGATACCAAAGATCCCAAACCGAAAAAGAATTCACAAAATGCAAATCTAAAACCCCTTAATCATACTAAAAACTGTAACAAAGACAGTTCAGTCTCGTGCGAACTAATTAAAATTTCTCAAGACGAATCACTTATTGTGCGTGACAGCGCAGCGTTTGCACCAACGAGATCCATTCCATGACCATTGACCGCACCACACCGTTACGTGACACAGCCGTGAAATTGCTTATATGCAGAACTAAACTTTTCACGTCAAGTGAGCCGTCTACTTTGTGAGAAATGAATAGTTTTGATGCTAATCTTTCCTTTGATATTTCATTTGTATTTTCTGAAGTAGCTTTTGCCTTGTTTTTTTACGGAACCCTAATTTTTTTGTAAATCAAATATGGCTTATTTTACTCGTTGATAATGTAGTTTACCATAGGTGAAATATTTTTTAAGTCGGTTAAGTAGTTTTTGAGTTTATCCATTACAAACCAAAATACAAATCTTTTTTCTTTGTGATATTACGTTAAGGCTTACTGATTTCAATTAATTTTCTGTTTCGATATGTGCATCTTATCCTTGTATCTTAAGAAGCGGGAGTTAAGTTCCTGTATAATATATCAGATGCATCGCTGCAATCGTGTCACCTAATTGCAATTCCATACAGGTTGCAAAGGTACAGCGATTTATCATTATAAATAATGATAAGGTCGTTGGTCCTTCTGTACTCAATAAATATCAAGCTCAACCAAAGAGATACAGGCCCCTAAATTGCAGTCAGCACATTAAAATTAACAGTTCTCAGTTCGAATTTTCGAATCAATTGTCTGCATTCAAATCCGGACCTTCTCAATGAGTCAACAACCTAACCACAACCTAATGAGTCCCATTATATTTCAAAGCGCGACACTGTCTTTATCTCCTTTGCAAATGCAATTTCTACTAAAACTACTTAAGCATGTAACTAGGATTGCATCTTCAGATTATCAAGATTCTAAGCACACACGCTGAGAACATCGGATACCGGTTTTGAACTGGCTTTTTCTTCGAGAAATTGCATAAGATGTGAGTAATACAATCGTCACTGTAACTGTGAATCATACTCGTTGGGATAAAAAGTTCGGTCGGTGAGTCAGAGATCACGGATTCTGAATGAAAGTAGGATAGAAGGACCAATATTTGGGGATAAGGACCAGTTTTATGACAAAGCGGAAATCATTAAAAGAAAGAGATTATGGTAGTGGCATACCATAAAACCGTTGGAATGTGCATTTCAGTTTACATTGTAAATTAACGAGCTAGGTCGTTCTGCCTAAAATAGCAAACTAGAAGAAATCCACTCCATAGTAAAACATTTGTTTTGAAGAGTATGTATAACATTTCTGGCCCGTTGTTTTCCTCAAAGTGAATTCAATATTTTTCTAGTATAGTTTGACGATCTAGGTGGTCTAATTGAAATAAATGATTGGACTCTGGCTTTAACTTCAACTTTCATCTAAACCCATCATGGTATTGGCCACAGAAAACCACATGTTGCGGACCACAAAACATAATGGTTTACATTGTCATATTTTCAATACACACCACTTTTGTTTTTAATCTCGAAGGCGTTAAAAGGTATGGGATTTATATTTTTCTTAGAACTTAGCTACGAGGCAAGCATTAATGATATCTACGTAAAGAAGCCAAGAATTGATTGAAGAGCTTTTTCTGATGAAGTTACTGATGAGTTTAACTATGGTAGGTAAGTAGGTAGTAGAATGAAGTACACCTATATTTTAACTCCTTAAACTTTGCAGGCCAACTCTGTCACTGTTGTGACCGAGTTTTTAAAACCAAATCGGGTCTAGCAAGTCATATTAAGGCACAAGCTAGGAAAAATATTTGAAAGCTCGCCGTTAAAGAAAACGATAAGGAGGGCTATTTATTTATACATTTGTACTTAGGAAAGCAATAAGTGGTGGAGAATTGTGAATGTTGAAATGGTCATCAAGCCTGCCATTAATTTAAATTTTGACTCTGCTCATCCCGTCACGGATCATAGCGCAAATTACACATGAAAGTACCAGGAGAACAAAGAAGTATTGGAAAACTAAAATCAGTCTCGTATTCGTCAAAACAATGTGGGGAACGCACGGCATTCCAAGACCGGTTCACTAACGGGATTGCTGAGCCGGGATGCACGAAACGAACGTTTGATACGGTAGTTGTAGATGTTATGATCACGTATCGCTGGAGGGTAGGTACTATTGTAGGTTAGAGTGTGATTTAGACCATGGTCGTTAAGCTCTGAACGTTTATCAACCTGATCGTTTAGAGAATCATTGATCTTAATCACAAGAGCATCTAGATTTTCAATTACAGAATTAAAGTAATTAACATCACTGGTTTTAACCTTCCCAATATACCAAAAACGCAATTCATCATCTTTATTAACTGGAGCATGATAAAGACTATTATTACGAACATTAAATTCAATCGACGAACCAATTTAGATCAGTCATACATCATTAGCTTAAGCGATTCTTACTTCATAATTCTCAGTGCAGTGCAATTAGAGACTTTTACATGCACCTTTCACCTTTTTGTAAGTGTTGCTCATTACGATCACCATTGCGGAGCATATGGCTTCGGGGCATGAAAGTATCAAAACAAAATGCGTCCTGGACACCTTACATGCCGATATAATCGTTTACTGGCCTCGTTTCTGAGTACTCCGGCGCTTCGTTATCTTGGCTGACTGGTAGTAGTTTCTTTAAATGGATTGAATTGTTGGAAGTGGTGCTAGTAAATATTGTTCGTATAATTACTTTAATGGACTCCTAGTTTTAATTTTTGTTTATTATTTTCAAAGAGATTTAGAGGTCAGACGTTGAAAAAATAAATGAGAGGTAAAAATGGAGTCCCATCAAAAAAGGCGAGAGAAAATGACATGAATGCATTTGCATAAGTTGCATTAGATTAAGATCAGTTAATAAAAGTAAGTTATTACATAATACAGTATTCGTTTGACATTGAAAGAGACATCTCGAGGGAAGCCGGTCTTGCCAAGCCGGGGCATGTTGGCGGTCGTTCGGATGCTCGCACAAGCGTTAAGGCAGAGTAATATATTTGTACGAAAGCCATTGGGAAGAGTGTCAAAGGCTTTATAAAAATCCGCGTGAATTCTGTTACAGATCCCAATTTTTTTGAAGATGAAATATAACCTATGTTGCTCGCTGATAATGTAGCTTTCCATGGGTGAAAGAATTTTTATAGTCGGTTGAGTATTTTCTTCAGTTTATCTACTACAAACTGAAATACAAATATTTTCTCTTTATTATATTCATTTCCATTATAAGTAAGACATGGACTTGTGTTGGCGAAAGTGAAAACAAAAAGTGCACTGAAATGACCATGTATGCCCGTTTTATATTCTTCTTCTTTAGGTATTGATGATACATCTACAATAATAACTATATGCAACTTGGGTCCAGAAGATGGCCGCATTAATTGCTGAGTCAGAGGCATTACACCGAAAGTCAAGGGTGCAGGTGAACGGATTATTAAGATACTCCATCATATGGGACATAGACTGTCTATTTTTTTTTTTTTTTTTTTTTTTTATTCTTTATTTTTTAGGGACTGTCTATTTTTGTTAAAGGTAGTTTGAAAAAAATTGTGCGAATTTTATCCAAGTTTACAATCATCAGTTTATTTTTACGCATTGTTATTCTGCCTTACCGCGGCTAGCCTAACAGTTTATGCATAACTGCATTCTTTGGCAATAACTGCAACATCAACAGACCTCAAATTAGTACAATTTCAAGCTCTATTTCTGCCACAGAAAAGAAAATATTTGCATTATTTAACACCAACTTCTGTCTACGATTTCGTCTGCGTGGACGTCAAGTATAGCCTATGGTACTCTACAATAGTGTAGCTTTCTATCAGTGAAAGAATTTCTGTAATCTGTGCAGTACACCCATAGATCTTTCCCTTACAAACAAACATAAATGACCTATTTATAATATTAATAGAGATTGCATCTGTCTCAAATATTGCACATTGAATTTCTGATTGGTTCGATAAAGATATGGATCTGGAACACAAATTAATCGATGACTTTGTTTCTATAAATACCAAGACATTAATTAAATTAATGAGCGGTGCTAATGATAATGAAGTAATTGACAGATCTAATGATACAATCTATATTAGTAGATGACGTACTTTCAGACATCAATAAAAGTAATGTTTTTAAACAATGCACAGACTTGCAGGAACTCGTTAAAAGTATATCGGATTGTAAAGATAGTATAGATTCTTCAAAAATGATAAGAGAATTTGCAACCAAAATGTCAATGAAATATTATAGTTATTACTGCAAGATAAGTGTATCAAAAGAGTATTGTCAGTAGCAACCATTTTGGATAAATTATATAATTATATGATATTAGTCATGGTGAAAGTCATTTATTTCAATTAAACCATCTACAGGAACATTTGAAATAGCAAGAAGTCTATCAGCTAGTAAGTTGAAACTACGTGCTCGTTCTAAAACGTAAATCTCTAAGAGATGGAGAACCAGCAAGAAACACCATGGATTTTTACAATATCTTACTTACACTGAACTTGTTCGTTCTATATGTGATGACAGCGTTGGTGACGACAAATATAAGACAATAAAAAAGCCATGGCAGTCAAGAAATGACCAATCTCAACTGACAGCGCCCGTTCATGAACTGTCTACCTAAATCCCTCTCTAGATCTAACCTAAGTCCTAATAAAATACCTAGCTATCTAGCTTACATATTCAAGTATCAAGAAGCCACCTAAGTCTGATCTAGAATACAGTACTGATTATTACCTAACTTTCTTTTTTATACCATGAGTTAGGTACGTGGGAAGTTTTCCATAGTTTTGCCATACTTTCCTACAGCTACGCCGAGATGGCAGACTGACATGCGAAACGTGATTATCGTATCATTATGGTGTAAAAAGGTCACACATGGTTACTTTTATATCTTTAACCTGATTTTTTATTGGCAACATTTTATGCTGAGAGTGAATGAGGTTCTGCGCTATGGCAAACCTCTTTGAGTAACTTTGGAAGTAGTTGCCAATTCTTTAGAGGAAATTACTTGTGTAGTTACTACCTTATAAATGTTTCTGCTTCCTGTCATAAGCTTGTTGAAATATTAATTATGAGCAATTTCCAACCGAATTTCGACTATGGTGGCCAATGGAGACTAGCCTAGTACGCAGGAAATATTACAGTGCACTGGTGGAGTCGAATGGTGTGTCTGAGTATGATACTTTCCGAGGAGTGTCAAACCACGAACTTCCAAACTACTGTGACATTTCTAATAGAAACATCCAAGAACACCATGCCCAACTTAGGAATCGAACCCAGGATCACTCACTGTCGGGGCAGTCAAATCATACTTCTTAATACAATCATAGATGCGAAAGATCGATGGATGTATGTTTGTCACTCAATCATGCCAGAACGGCTGAACGAATCTGGATAAAATTTGACACAGAGATAGTTTATAGTCTGGAATGGCACATAAGATACTTTTAATACATCAACTTTGACGCGGACGATGACGCGTACAGAAGCCAGTATTAAAGATACTTAAACTAGACAATCTAAAATTTTAGCAAGTGCGAGACGTATTCTAGACCTGACATTCAAACAGTTGGTCAAAGCCCTCCAGTAATTTATTCAGAGTGAGAGGATGTAGTAAATATGGTTGCCACTGTACTTCATAAACAAATAAATCAAATATTAAAAGCTGATTTAAATAAAATACCAGTTGAAACATCTAATTTTGAATGTATGATGATGATAAATGTTATCAATTTAATTGAGTTAGATGAAGTTTAATTTAAATGCATTTTGAATTATGGATGCCATTTGTGATTGTCGTTCTCAATTTAAATAGGTATGAAGACTGTATGTTATAACAATATTTAGGTTTATATGACAGACTTCATTTTAAGCAAAATACATCCATACCATCACGGCTGTACTCCCCGCAGGGTAGGGCAGAGGTGTACCAATGTACACCCACAGTTCGCAGGTATGTTTAGGTCCCATGTAATAGGGGGCGAGTCTATTGCCATAAACCGTGCACAAATGCTAACTCCGAGCTGCTACTGAGCATTTTATAGAGAAACCCAATAACACTGCTCGACCTGGGAATCGAACCCAAGAACCCTAGCGTAGCATTTGCTCTTAAGCCTAACGAGACAGACCTTTCTTATCTTTCATTAAATATTAGTTTGTAAAATTTTCTCTTCTAATAAGTATTCTCTCTGGCAGCCCTATAGAGTGCCAAGCGTCAACATATTCCATTGTGACACCTCAACAGCCGTCGCGTTTGAAATTAACTGCGGGTAATTGCATTTCAATATTTTAACCGATACACGCTCTGTCATCGTCCAACTAAACTTTCTTAATTGCTTCTTCTTTTATTTATTCGCCGTTGCTTATATCGTCGATCTTATCTAGATATACTGTTTTACTTTGTGTATCAAATACTACTTTTATCATGTATTTATACCATCACGCCAGTAATCCCCGAAGGGTTAGGCAGAGGTGTACCAATGTACACCCACAGTTCCCCGATATTTTTAGGTCCCATGTAATAGGGGGAGAGCCTTTTGCCCCATATTTCTCAAAAAAGACTTAGCAAAGCTGGAAATTACTTGTTCGTCCCATAATTACGACCCATTTTTTTTCTGCACTATACAGGGTGTCCCGTAAATAATGGATCAAACGTGATGGGTAGGTAGCTTACCTGATTTCCAACAACTAATTTGAACGATTTAAAAAAAAACCGTTACGGTAACCAAGATATTATTTTTTTCCCAATTTTACCATTTTCTCTACTAAAATTCGGTATTTTTTATGCTGTCGCTGCAAATTATGTCATTATTAGGTGAAATTTTTGTAGAACATTCCTGAATAGCTTATTAATGTTGTAAGATTTTTTTTAAATTTCTTAAGGTTTTACTTGCCTTAGAAAAAAATCTTGAATTGAAAAGTTATTTTTTCCACGATTTAAAGACCTGAATTGAAAAATTTCTCCTGTAAAAAAATTGTATGACACGGATAATCACCATTATTTTAAAAACTTGTACATTTAATAAGGTTTGCAAATTGGTATAAAACTTACGTCTAGTACTAGTCGTTCCAAAAATGACTATGAATGTGATGATGACAGAAAATAAATTAAAATGATAATAAATATTTTTTTCTTTTTGTAATGTTTTTCCTCGAATACTTTTAACCTAAGCAAAGAGATAAGGGCCCAGCGTGACTCTGAGCCGATGACGTCATGGCTCAGTTCGGAATTAGGGACCGCTACCTGCGGCGGATTTGCATCTCACTCAGTGTGAAAGGGATAGATTACGCCCTTTTGTTTTTTGGATGTCGTTGCGCAGTTTTAGTTAAGTAAATTAGTTGTGACTAATCGCTCTTCGAGTCGATACGTACGTCAGACAACTTTCGCTCCCGATAAGTGCCTCAGTGTTTTCTGTGAAATTGGACTTGTGCTGTGTATTTGGACTTTGCTTTGCCTACCGATTTGGAATTGTTAGTGTATTGGACAGACGACTTGGCGATTCTACGGACTTCGAAAACATCGTTTGTGTGTGGTTGTACGTACTTACGTGTGTGCAATAGCGCTGCAACCTTATTCAGCGCAATGCCTCGTTACGAATACACGCCACGGCAGTACGCCGAAATGCATTTTATTTACGGAGAAGCAAGAGGTAATGCCAGGGCGGCCGCAAGATTATACCGTGAAAGATACCCGAACCTGGTTCGATATCCCGACTATCGCGTATTCATTAGAGTACATAACGCGCTTCTTGAGGGAAGAATTCTTGGCACCGGAGTTGGTGGTGCCAGTGAAGGACGACCGCCGCGACGACAAGTCAATGATGAAATAATTCTTCGAGAAATCGAGGAAGACCCGACGATCTCAATTCGTGTCTTAGCGCGATGCATCGGTACTCCAAGATCGACGGTGCATCGAGTGCTACAGAGGTATCGGTTTCACCCATATCACGTGCAACGTGTTCAAACGCTGACGGCACGGGATTATCAGCCCAGAGTAGAATTTTGCCAAAGGATGCTTAGAATGATTCGGGCGGACCCCCAATTTTTTAACAAAATTTTATAGAGTGACGAGTCTTCTTGCCGCCGTGACGGATATTCAAATTTACACAATTTGCATAGTTGGCAGCTAGTGAACCCATACTTGATGCGAGAGGACAGGAGCCAAAATCAGTTTAAAATAAATTTATGGGCGGGAATAATTAATGGGCAAATAATAGGGCCCTTTGAACTACCAGCAACTTTAAATGCCCAATACTATCTCCATTTTTTAAGGAATGAGTTGCCAACGTTGTTGGAAAACATTCCAGAAGACGTACGGCAAGCAATGTGGTTGCAAAATGATGGGTGCCCCGCTCACTATGCGACGGCAGTAAGGGCGCATCTTGACGAAACTTATCCGGAAAGATGGATCGGTCGATTAGGACCAATTTTGTGGCCTCCGCGATCTCCGGATTTAAATCCCCTAGATTTTTTTTACTGGGGATGTTTAAAAGACAAGGTCTACAAACAACAAATAACGACCGAAGAAGAGTTACGTCAGCGCATCCAATCTGCTGTATCAGAAATAAACCAAAGCCATTTTGTCCGTCGGATAAGAGCGTCCTTTATTAGGAGATGCAGACTTTGCATTCTTAGAGGGGGAAGACAATTTGAACAATTACTGTAACTAAAAACAAAATAAATGATTTATTTGAACTAATTGTTTTTTTTCTTCTTCTAATTACTTTCATACGCTGATATGCCTAATTAATTCAATGAACATTGCCTCTGATAATAACTACACTAAACATTTGAAAGATAAAAGTTTCATTATGCACACTTTTTGTTTTATTTTTTATTTTGATGATTTAGCACCTCTCTTAGGTTTACAGCAATAACTTTCCAACGACTAGGACTAGACGTAAGTTTTATATCAATTTGCAAACCTTATTAAATGTACAAGTTTTTAAAATAATGGTGATTATCGGTGTCATACAATTTTTTTACAGGAGAATTTTTTCAATTCAGGTCTTTAAATCTTGGAAAACTAACTTTTCAATTCAAGATTTTTTTCTAAGGCAAGTAAAACTTTAAGAAATAAAATAAAAATCTTATAACATTAGTAAGCTATTCAGGAATGTTGTACAAAAATTTCACTTAAAAATGGCATAATTTGCAGCGACAGCATAAAAAATACCGAATTTTAGTAGAGAAAATGATAAAATTGGAAAAAAAAATATATCTTGGTTACCGTAACGGTTTTTTTTAAATCGTTCAAATTAGTTGTTGGAAATCAGGTAAGCTACCTACCCATCACGTTTGATCCATTATTTACGGGACACCCTGTATGTGAACCTTTTGATTTCGGGTTTGTACCAAATAAACTCCGAAACTACTAGACCGATTTTATTCATTACATCACTAATAGATAGCTACATTACTCCTGAATAACATAGGATATATAACATCACGCTACGACACACGGGAGCAGAGCAGTAACCAAAGACGTAACTTACCACGCGTGATATAAGCCACACGAACGAAGTCGCAAGCAGAAGCTAGCTTTATTATAAACAAGAAGCTGTTTTGAAGATTTTACTAAAGACCTCCAATCTAGAACTCGTTTAATATTATGCATTGATTACAAATACTTAAGAAAACATCAAATACTGGCCCGTCCTTGAACATCCACAAACTTGACATCACTGAATAAACTTAGTAGTCATGTTTGTTATAAATAATTCGTTCGTATCTTCAGTATTACGTCAAATCAGTTCCGCCTCGCTATATCTGACTTGTATCTTATCGAATGATAGCATTTTATGTTCTGAACGTCTTTATTTATTTATTTTTTCCAGTGAATTTTGTATGCACTTGATACAATTTTTGTCTTGACTAAACAAGTGAGGATCAATTTGTGAATTCTTCGTTTTTTCTAAAGGTGTAGCGCTTTTAATATATGAAGGCCAAAAACGTTCAAAATCTAGTCGCAATTTCAACCCAGCTGTCAATGTCGGGGCATTTTTGACAGATTGAGACAGATTAAAAAGCGAACGTTCTTAGAAGTTACTAGAAACGCCATCTTGGCCGAAGCTTGTAGTATTTGCCAATCTTTAGTATCTTAAGTTCTTGAATACAGTAGCCCTTTCTAGTCTAAAGGATTTGCGTAGGATGAAAACCAGATTCATGCTACTTTATCGGTGTGAAAGGCAAAGTCAAGCGACTGGCAGACAGAAGTACAACGTTATTTCAAACTAGTGGAACAGGTCTCGCCAAATTGAACTGGATTTGCCAATCGGAAATTATCTCGATCGCAATCTAAGGGAGTGTTCTGACTGAACCACTATTGAATTGAATGAACTGTCATTAAATTCAAAAGTGGTTCAGTTCAGACTTTAAAAATAAGAGTGATTGTGTTTACTTTGAATGGGTTAAATTATCAGTAGAGTAGATATTTCAGGGAAGTCCCTATCTTTTTTAATGTTTGGTTAAGTCTTATTTTATTGATTTTTTTAAGGCAAATGGACCCGAATTAGTTTTATCTGTTTAACATTTTGCATATTTCCTATGTGCTGTATATACAGTATAATACCTATACTTAAACTTATTTGCGTATTTTACCTAGTTTTCCTTGACATTGTTTCGTATAATTTTCCTTACTCTTATTTAGGTACAAGCAGTACTAATGTCAACTTTAAAGCAACAGATTATAAAAACATTAGTTGCATTAATGTTTTCCATTTGTACAAGTCTAATTTCATCTTTTTAGTTCACACGCTAAATGATCTATCACTGGATCAAATTACAGTATTGACTTACCTACCTAACAAGAGATCATTATTGCCTAAGTCGTAAGGTCGAGATTTCTTTGAATAGTTAGTATTTTGTCGTGTTTATGACAAGTATTTATATCCTTACCTGTGGTCTGTGAGTCAGGTGTATTTAAAAAGATGTTTGGGTACTAACCGCTTTAAAAAGAGGAAAAGAATGTGACTTTGGATTTTTGGAAATGTGACGTCATTAAAACACCATGGCGTCATATTGCGCAAGAGTGGATTTTTGACAGATAAGCCTTAATTTTAGCACATTATTGCTCTGAGTATTTTTTTTAGTTAATTTTATTAATCTTTCCGTGACAGCCTTACAAAGAATATGTTTTTAACACATTTTTTTTTAAATATCTGTAAAGCATATTGATTTTAAACGAATAATTAAAAATTATAAATGCCTGCTCCATCTTTTTAACCGTTCGTTAGCTTGTAACAACATTGATTCATCTGAGCCGAAAATAATAGACACAGCAAAAAAAATATCGACGTTGTTCATAGACAAGATTTTTTTTCATGAATCATTTTGTTACTTATATTTATTTGTTTCTGAGTACCTACGTGATTTAATTGTACTGTTGGTTTTTGTAACACATCATCTTTTCTTGGATTGAATACATTAGTTTGAATTTAAGAAAATTATCGTAGTTTTGTGATCATCTTCCTGCCCTTATCCCATGTTACTTGGGATCGGCGCAACACGTTTTCTTCTTCCATGCCGTCCTGTCAACTGTCATGATATCACTGACTCCCTTCTCTTTCATTTAATTCTTCAGACAATCTATCTATCTTTACAAGATTTTAAAAGAAAATTATGTACTTATGACTTAATATTTTTGTCTACCTACCCTTCAAAAAAAAAGTATTATATGGAAATAACAATCGCGTTCTAAGTTTGTTTACAAACTTTACTAATGACAGATTATTACAATATTTTTACTCTGTTCTCAAAATGAGGTAGGTAGCAATAGTACAAAAAAACAACCAGTTTGTATAGTGTGTTTTTTAATTTCGTAGACCAAATTGACAGTTTCATACGTCAAATATAAAAATAATGTGCTTTCGGGTCATAGACATAAAGCACACTATTTTCAAGTTTGACGTAAGAAGCCGTCAAATCAGTCTCTGAGATTAAAAAACACACTATAGTTACTAAAAAATCTCGATGCTTTTTTGTTTTTGAAAGAAGTAAACAATCATGATATATTTCTAAAGAACGAAAGCAAAAATGTGTGTCTAATTAGATTACATGGCGTGGTATTTATTATTTCAGTAAATACATGTAGGTACTCAACATAACATTTGTTTTCATAAATATATGTAAGTACCTAGTAATATTTCCTATTATTATGTGACATTATTATAACAATGGCAATGACATCATTTACAGGATTACTAGCTTTAATTATTATTAAAATAATTACGGAAATGCATTAACAACACCTTCAGGTTTATCTAGTATATTAGCATTATTAATTAATTTAACATTTAATAACTTTAAAGAGGGATAGATGAAAATGTTTTGATAATTTAAAAGTGATACAATTGTTGTTAATAAAAATGTATTCCTTATTCAATGAATTCATTTAAGAATTGAGATAAAAACAGTCAATAAGCCGCGTTCAAGTCTTTTAACCGTAACCTACATTTTGGCGGGACGTCACCCACAAACAAACTATTTAAAAATGTCGGAGCACAGACAAACCTGCACAAATCCACCGTGATCAACACCTTAGTGCATACAATACTATACATAATATCGATTTCCCGATAATTATTTTGCAATTTACATAACACCGGTACATGCCACGTTAAAAAAAAAAGAACTTTATGGCGAATACCGAAATCCTCGTTGTTGTATTGTATTCGAAATTTAAAACCTCCACAAGAACGTTATAGCACACACTTACACAGTTGACACGTTTAGTTTATTTTTATTATTAAAAAATAGCCCGCGTTTCGTAAATTCAAAATGGCGGCGGTGAACGATCGTGCCGCGACGCCGAGCATCGGCCAACTGATGCGGCTGCCGCGAACTGTCAAACTCGCTTGCTTTATCTGTGTGTGTGCACGTATTGCCGTGGTAGTGTGCGACAAAGGCTTGAATGGAAGGCTCAATACAAACTTGGTAGCGGCCGACCATTGCTTGCTGTGTGTTGCTACAATAATTTCCTCCGAATCCGACTATTTTTAGGTTGTGAGCTTATTTTAAAATTTGAGCATCATTTAGCTGGATTCCGAATATGTGGAGCCGTTTGAAGTGTATAAGTTATGTTTTACGATATAAATTGGGAGGAACTGGGTTCGATTTTATTTATGGGCACAAAAATAAAAATAGATGAAAGCAGTGTAAATAGTTAATTTATAATAAGGTCACTTTTGAAGAAAAAAATAATATTATTGAATTTAATTGCCCGTTTTAAAAGGTAATTTCGTATGAAGAAGAAGGGGCAAAAAAACTCCATACTTACTAACTATTTTTAAATATAACTAATCTGTCACTTATAAGGACTCGTAATCATTGATCATAATAAAAACATAAATAAATTACATCTTAATGATTCAATGTCAATAAGGCGCATAATGCGGAATTTAATTATTAATTTATGATTAAAGAATATTTTAAAACATAGATTAATTGGCACGGCATCCGGAAACGGTTGCAAAATTCAAGGAACTGTTTGAATTCGAACAAAAGAATGTCAAATTAGACTAAGTGACTCAATCAAAATGTCAAAACCAGAAGTCATTAATAGATAACACATTTCGAAAAAGTCTTGATCATTGCATTGATCATTTATCACTTTGATAGTTAGTTGTCACTTTATAGTGTATGCTTAGTCTCCTTAATATTAAGGAATAGGTGATCTACCTATTCCTTAATATTTAGGAGACTAATAACACTTTTACACATAATACTTTTAGTTGACTAGTTTTTGTATGTCATGATTGGTGTAACCTATTTATTTTATTTTTTGTTGGAGATACTAAATAAATAAAGAAATACAATTTAAAGAATGCTGCCTTTGGTTTCTTCTCTTCCTAAACAAAATCTATAAAGTATTTCGAAATTGATCTGCTGATCGTTTAATTCGAGCTCATATTTTTTTGTGTTTTCACTAAGTATGAATTAAATTGGCTTTTAAAATAATATTGTTAATGAGGTTGTCAAAGAAATGCCCGTAGTCTATCGCGGTGATGGGCTGAGTGGGGCGGCGCGCTTGCCGCGGCCTCTCGTAGCGGGTTCGGTACCCCGACACCCCGCGCCTGCCCCGTGGTGAATCACGCGAGTATGTGATGCGCCGACATATTCCCCGGGTTGAAGGGAAGTCTTCAATGTTCGACTGGAAGGGGGCAGATGCAGTTGAAGGCACGACGAATGGTGCCCCGCTTCGTCTTCAATTCAGCCACTCTCGTGACCCCGTCTACGCCGGGATAGGTCTTCGTGACCCGGCCCAGGGACCAGAGCAGAGGTGGTGTTGATTTGTCCTTTATCAGGACTAAGGACCCCGGCTTCACTTCACCTCTGGAATGAAACCACTTGGATTTGGCCTGCAGCAGAGAAGTGTACTCATTATGAAACCGTCGCCAGAAATGCTGCCTGATGTACTGGATTCTCTTCCAGCGATCCAGTCGCGTGATGTTGGCTTCAGTCACCTGAGGATGCGGTACTGATAAGAATGGCCGTCCAATTAGGAAGTGAAAGGGAGTGAGTGCCGAAAAATCGTTAGGGTCTGAAGAAAGAGGAGTAAGGGGGCGTGAATTCAGAATCGCTTCTATGTGAGTGAGACAGGTAGCCATCTCCTCGAAGGTGAAATGAGTTAAATGCAGTAACCGTTTTAAATGATGCTTACACGACTTTACAGCAGCTTCAGCCAATGAATTAAAATGAGGGCTATACGCAGGCGTGAAAATGAATTCGATACCCTGCTGTGCCATTTCAGATGCAACACTTGACGACTGCAAAAACCTAAACATCTCATTCGATGCACCAACAAAGTTAGTCCCGTTATCGGACGTGATGCTTCGAGGCTTGCCACGACGCGCCACGAAACGATTTAGAGCGGCCATGTAAGCCTCAGTGGTGAGATCGGTGACGAGCTCCAAATGTACAGCTTTCACTGCCGAGCAAACAAAGATGCACATGTAAGATTTTGTTAGTTTGCATCCTCGGCCTTTACGATTGGCCACCAATACTGGCCCAGCATAGTCAACGTAACTATTAATAAAAGGAAACTCAAGATTTGTTCTTGAGCTAGGTAGTTGACCCATTATTGGCTGTACGTTCTGAGCCCTATGTCTGAAACATTTAAGACACTTATTCACGACAAATCTAGACAAGATTCTGCCACCTAGAGGCCAGTAAGTTTGTCGTATATGTGACAATAACAACTGTGGACCAGCATGTACAAGTTTTAAATGTTGCATTTGAAATATTAATTTTGTAAGAATGTGCTTACTGCATATAACAATAGGATGTTTTATATTAAAATCATAGGGGGAGTTATCGAGCCTCCCGCCCACGCGAATGAGGTTATGATTGTCAATGAACGGTGTCAGAGGAAGCAATCGACTTTTGTGTGGTAATTTTTGTCCAGACTTTAACAAATTATACTCTTCTGGAAACATCTCAAGCTGTGAATAATGTATAATTATATTTAATGATTTTTCTAGTTCTGTTGTTGTAAAATTACCATACAATTTATTTTTATTTTTTACATTGTAAATAAAGCGTTGTACATATGTAAATATATTTTGAATTTTTGTTAGGCTAGAATACTTTAATAATAAATCGTGAATGATTGATGAATGAATGTTTACATCTGAATGATTACTACTTAATGTATGATTGTTGCTATCACTACCAATGAAATGAGTCACTACTTCCGGCAGACTATCCTTCCCGTTGTTTGGCATACTGGGCCACTCATTTTCACTGTGCTGTAAAAATGAGGGTCCAGACCACCACAGAGGGGTGTCAATGATTACGTCGGCCCTGAGACCGCGGGAAACAAGATCCGCCGGGTTGTCCTTCGTCGGTACGTAGCTCCAGGTATGACCACAGGTACTCTCTTGTATCTCATTGACTCTGTTTCTTACAAAGGGTTTTAATTGACAAGAAGGGGTGGAGAGCCAACCCAGGACGATGGTTGAGTCGCACCAGAATCTACATTTATGAATGGGCATGGTGAGCGATTCCCGAACCTTAGTACACAGCCTTGCACCTAACAAGGCTCCACAAAGTTCAAGCCTTGGTATGGTCGTTGGTTTAATGGGCGCTACACGATTTCTAGAGACTAGAAGTTGTACACCTATGGAACCACTGCTATTACACGACCGGATGTACACACAAGCGCCGTACGCCCTCTCGGACGCATCGGTAAAGACGTGAACTTCGTGTGTAATAGAGTCTGATAACATCATTGTTTTGATCATCATCATCATTGGTTGATTGTTGTGAGGTGAAGTGTCGGCGCATCACATACTCGCGTGATTCACCACGGGGCAGGCGCGGGGTGTCGGGGTACCGAACCCGCTACGAGAGGCCGCGGCAAGCGCGCCCCCCCACTCAGCCCATCACCGCGATAGACTACGGGCATTTCTTTGCATCGATTTGTACCGAGCGTTGACCATTGTAATAACGGTATTAAACCTATTTTTTATACAGTTCTCTGTTTTACTTATAAAGTCCCGACAGAGCCTATCCATTGGTCCTTCGAGCCGGATCAATGGATAGGCTCTGTCGGGACTTTATAAGTAAAACAGAGAACTGTATAAAAAATAGGTTTAATACCGTTATTACAATGGTCAACGCTCGGTACAAATCGATGCAAAGAAATGCCCGTAGTCTATCGCGGTGATGGGCTGAGTGGGGGGGCGCGCTTGCCGCGGCCTCTCGTAGCGGGTTCGGTACCCCGACACCCCGCGCCTGCCCCGTGGTGAATCACGCGAGTATGTGATGCGCCGACACTGAGCTTTTAATTTTTAATTGCTTTTTCTTAAATATATGCAATGTTTATCTAAAGATTTTTATCAAAAAGAGTTTTACTTTCGCACGTGTTATTTAAAATTCGCATACAGCAACCCAAACCCCAATGAGTCAGAAGCGTGGGTTGATAAAAACTCGGTAATTATTCTCCATAGGTTGTGTTACATTGACAGTCGTTACTACTGCACTAAAGTCAAGGCCGATTCTTTCTCTGTCACGTATAACCTCATTCTCGGCAATTCTGCCCACACTGCAATGTATTGTGCTTCATTTGTAAGGTTATGTAATTTTGTAGTATTGGTAATGATGATTTTGCGTGATTATATTGATGATAGTCATCTGTTACTGCAACGGGTAGAATGGGATGAATTCACCACCTTTGGTTGACTGGTAGAGAATGCCTAAGGCATTAAGTCCGCCTTTGTACTTTTTTTTGTGCATAAAGTTTAAATAAATAAATAAATGGGACATTGTAATCTTTTGCTTTTTTTCATGCCGTTGGATGGCAAATAAGCCGACGGCCCACCTGATGGTAAGTGGTCACCGCTGCCTATAGATATCTTCAATGCCAGAGGTCTTGCAAATGCGTTGCCATCCCAGAGACAAAGTTGAAATGTGTCATGTGCCTGTAATTACTAATTGGCACTGAGAAAGATTGTAGTGTTATTCCACACTACAATCTATCTCACCGTTCGGCAGGTTAAGCGTAAAAAAGTAGCACTCCATCCATCCATCCTCCCAAAATTTCGCATTTATAATATTAGGAGGATAGTGGGATAGAAAGTAGGATAATAATTCCAAAACCTAAAAAGTTTACAAACAATAATAGTATTTGGTTCAATAGGATAGAAGCTTCCAACACCAGAAGCCAGTTTCTGGTCACACATGTGACCAAAAGAGTAATGAATATAAACGTGGATGGATGGAGAGGAAAAGGGAGGCCAAAGAAAAGATGGATGGATTGGGTGAAGAGTGATATGAAAGAGAAAGGAGTGAGTGATAGCATGACGGCTGACAGGATGGTATGGAAGAAGTAAACGTGTTGCGCCGACCCCAAGTAACATGGGATAAGGGCAGGAAGAAGAAGAGGAAGATAGAAGCTTCCAAATTATTAGGCATGATTCCAATAAAATAAATCAGAACGCAACCAAGTTACTACGACCAAGTTTTGTCTACCAAGACAGATTAGGAAACATGCCAAGAAATAAGACAAAAGATTCCCCATATAAAATTTAGACAAAGGCAATATCTAGCGTACAAGAAAAAATAAACTCAATTTGATTGAAAACACATTATGAATTCCAATAAAACGTATGTCACATTAACTCACGTGTTCGTAATTATTGCCTATTTAAAGTATTAGAAATTGTTAATTACGGTTACATAAATTTTATTGTAGGTACTAGGTACTGACTTTAAATCTTGTTTTTATTTTTATTTTTTAGTCTTTTATATTTTTTTATTTTATTTTGAATTAATTTTATGCATGTCTATTATGTCTATTAATTTCAAGTTATGAATACTATTACTTATGGAATTTTATTTGAAATGACTAATTTGATTTAATAAAACAAAAAAAAAAACAAAAATCTTGCCACTGTTTCTATTGCCATTAAGAAAGTACCAGGATGTGTCGCAATTAATAACACGGCTGATTCAATCCGGAAATATGTGAATACAAACAAATCGCAAAGCTATAATATTGAAAAACATTCTAATGTTTATAAAGCTTGGCTGGTAACTGGGATAACATTAGTAGGAAAAATATATTATGAAAATTATAGACTGAAATCAGAAAGTAGTTAGAACCAAGTCATTTTAGAATGGCTGAAATTTTGAAGAAAGGTCGAGGAATATGTAATTAAGAAGGTATGTTACGTATTAGTTTTAATGCTGGGGCTGTTTTGGGTAGTCGCAATCTCATCTTCGCGACAATCACTGTCAAAAATGACTAAAATTGAAAAAAGAAAAAGAAATGCTACCTACTAATGCCGCAATAAACGTGGCCACATACTGGGGCCAAGTATTGTAAAATAATTTAAAGTATTAAAAAGGATTTACTTAATATCAATTCTAAAAAGAAAAATAGCCAAAATAATTAAAAGTCTCAATTTGTAAAAAAATCTCTTAATTGCCTACAATTAGAGGTATTTTGTCGAATTAACACTGAGATTCGAATGCGAACTTAGTTAAACTTACGGGAATTAACCCTGTGATAGTTAACAAGCTAAAGTTCCTATTATACTGTTTTTGTTCCCCATAAATACCAGGTATTGGTGCCGATTCCCTTGTTCACAAACTAAACTAAAATTAGAGAATTGACATCTCTTACTAACATACAGCGAAAGAAAAGGACGGTAATACCTTAGAACTAAGTTAGAGATGTCAAATTAGTTTTGCCTTGAACTTTTCCGTGTTTTTAATCGACGCGTTCTGACATGCCGACTATAATTGTATAGAGGTTTTAGACCAACTAAAATTGACAAGTCTAATTCACGTCCGTCCCTTTCTTGTTTGATTGGAAAGAAAAGGATAGAAATAGTCTAAATTAAATTTAGCTTCTGCATAACAGAATCGACACCATTATATTCCTAAGAACTAACTTCAAACATACAATAAATATCTAAGCACGTAAGCCGTCAAAAATAACGATGGACCGAAAAAGAAAACCAAAACTTCGCGTGCCACAGCTAAAAATATACAAAATGGATACCAGGTAATCCTTTGATTAAGATTCAGAGATTTTTGGTGCAACGGTTTAGTGGAAATCGAATTAGAATTAAGCCCGGTCTCCATCAAAGCGGTGAGGAATGATGACAAGAAATAGTGGTGTGACACCCCTGTGCCCCAGAAAGTACGTAAAGCCGTTTGTCCCGGCCGTAATTTGTAGATCTTCAACAATCATTTCGGATAGTCCGAGAAGTCCGAAAGTTATAATAGACAACGTGTTATCTCGTGACTTGTTTGTGGAATATGGAGATCAGATAGGCGATCCATGTAAAAGGTTAGACTGGACGCGAACCAACCAAAAAAAGGCCACCCTCTCCTTCCCCTTTTATGTCATCTGGAACACTCCGTAATTACCTGTAACAAGAAGAGAGAAAAACATTATCATCGTATTATTATGAATTGGATAAATTATTATGGGAAAAGGCTAGGCAGATGATGATGACTATGACATAAACCAACAACCTCGGTGTATGACACCTAAAACTCCCTTCACTGTAATTTAAATTTGAGACGAATTGATTATGTAAGTAATACACACTGTACGGCACATATTCAACGGTAAAAACAAAAAGACGTACAAGATACCTTAATTCATGAAGTTGCCAACTTCCTACATTACAATATTTGCAAGACCTTCCAACAGAGATCCTTATAACGAACTAATCAAGATATTATTAAGGAATCCGGAGGCTATCGTCCATAAAGAGTAATCAACGGCTAGAATGCATAATGTTCTAGAAAAACCACTGACAACTGACAGGTTAATAACACATTTGTCTTGACCACTACTATTTAGATAAGAAAATCATTACTAAGCGCGTGTAGATATTTTTATTAGCTTTATTATAAATCAATGCATGTTGTAGTATCTCACTATTTGAGTAGGTAGGTATCGTTTGCCCTTAAGTTCCTATAACTCCCGGCAATAAAGTAGCGTTTAATAAGTGACAGATTTTTTGTAATCGGATCAATACTTCCGAAAAATTGCCTTTTACCAACAAACTTAGTACATTTAGTATACTTACTAATTTTGTTGCATACTTAGTACGTGTCCTTTTGCAAGCGTATTTTTTACTCTTTCTAATACACTTATGATACTCTTGCTAAATACAAATCGAAAGCCTTCGTCGATTCTAAAAACAAAGATAATTGATTTCTTTTTCTTGGTAGGGGATTTCTACATAGATGGTCGGTTTGTTTCTAAGTTGCTTCCCAGTAAAGACTTCTAGCCCTTCCACCGCTTATACTTTTAGAACTTCAATCGACATTTTATCCTCATCCTCTTCCCCGAAAACAGCGAAAAAAGTACCTACACTTACTTACTTAACCCAATTAAATGCTAAGAATTTCACTCATTTTCCTTAAACAATAATCATCTACAATATGACCTAAATAAAATCTAGGACACGTTTATTTTCCTTTGCAATTATTTCCAATTCAAGTCACACTCGAAACGTGATTCGTTCGTGATGTCACAATTCTATGGAAGGCCAGATGTCAGTCGTTTCTGAGTCAGACGCAAATAAGTTTATTAATGTAACCAATAACTGGGCAGCTTTGACACCAACACTCGCGGCGCCTGGTTTCTGATAGCTGAATTATATTGGAGGCTTTATTAGGAGTGATCGAATCAAATGAGTGGTCTTTGGATCCGATGAAATGATGATGATGATGTTTGTATGTATGCGGACACGGCTGTTCTGTCTATCTTCATATGTGAATTTAGGTCAAGTGAGCTAAAGGTGAGCTGTCATCCCACCAACAATACTAGGAATTGATAGCTCACTTCTAACACCAGAATAGTACTGCTGTTGGACAAACGAGTATGTTATGTCCATCCGTGGTAATTTTGTCAGTAGTAGTCTTGGGGGTAGTAGCACTGGGGTAGGTTTTACAGAATAAACCAGCGGAATTATTAACAAAAACATAACATAACATCACGCCTGTATTCCCCGAAGGGTTAGGCAGAGGTTTACCAACGTACACCTAAAGTTCGCCGGAATATTATGCTGTTGCCATTAATCGAGCACAAATCCTAACTCCGAGCTGCTACTGAGAATGTCATAGAAAAACCCAATAACACTTTGCTCGACCTGGGAATCCAACCAAAGACTCTAACGTAGCAGACTCGCTTAGGACCACTAGGCTCAAGAAGCAGTACAGAGTTCGTCGTTCGAGTTAACTCTTGACTCGCCTTATAGGTAAACCTAAGGCCATACACACACGAACTACAAACACCATGTTTATCTACAACATACTAATTATTTTAAAACAAGGCCGGATAGACTACGTAATCCGCTTAGTGGGCCAGAAAAAAATAAAAATAAAAAAGCCGCAGATACAAAAATGGAAAGAGCTAATGAAGTGATTAATGATTATTACCGCGTACTGTGTGTGCATGGTTGATTTCTTAGAACGTAAAAATATGGTGAATATGGTATCATTGAAGATTGAGATGACAAATCTAGACGAATATCCAAATAGTATAAAGCTGAAGAGTTTGTTTGTTTGGTTGGTAGAATGTGCTAATCTCAGGATACTGCTTCAAATTGAAAATCTTTTTGTGTTTGATAGTCCATTTATCAAGGAAGGCTATATAACATCACGCTACGAGCCACAGGAGCGGAGCAGTAACCGAAAACATATCTTAAATCGGGTGGAAAGAACCACTAGGCAAGTCGCTGGCAGAAAGTAGTATGTATTATAAAGCTTAAGAATTCTGCAATTAGGACGCGCTAATCTCAGAAACTACTGATTCAATTTGAGAAAATCTTTTTGCACTATATAACCCGTTTATGGAGGAAACTTATATGCTACACAAGATCATGCTACAATGCAAAGCATGCAAGCTGAGCAGTAATCAAAGAAATAACTTAAGGACACTGAAATCGAGGAGTATAGCTAGTGGATAATAAATTGACGTTCAAATTTAAGAGTTGGCGGTTCATTGTTTTGGCAATGCCAGATCAGTAAAAGTATTAAGTCCAACTGATAACTGAAAAGTGACCGCAAATGCTTCTATCTGAACGACACGCGAGTGTGTTATCTAATAAAAATAGACACACGAATATTTTACGGATGAACAGGAAACAATTATGAGCCCATAATAATGAAAAACGACTCTAAAGACCAATCTTGGAATGCCTATCTATATTTTCGTCACGGATCTGGATCAAATTGTGAATGGGATTTTGTAGAATGATATAACACAGTTTTCTCAGAAGGAATATTTTTGACAATACGGTGGCGCGGTGGCTCAGCGGTTGGCTACTGCGCTGCGTGACGCGGATTTGATTCCCGCACGGAACAAAAACTTGCAAGACTTACACGTCTGGTTGTTTGAGCATATGAGTTTATATGTTTGTAAACGCACCCACGATACAGGAGATATTCTTAGTCTGCCGCAACACCTTATTTAAAAGAGAAGAAAGCAATATTTGTACAATGTTAAACATTTGTACAGGTGAAACCAAATGTCATGATGAAGGGCAAGAGAATAAGGAGAGACAATTTGAAACTGCAGAATAAGAACAAAAGACTCAAAAGCCAGCTTCCATTTCTTTATTTTTGAACATTGAAGAGCTAAAGAAAATTGTTTAAAAAAAATTGCTCAGTTACTGGGTTGTGGAGGTCAGATAGGCTGTCGCTTCATGTAAAACACTGATATTCAGCAGCATCCGATTCGACTGGTAGCCGACCCCAACATAGTTGGGAAAAGGCTAAGCAGATGATAATGAAGAGATAAAAAGCCGTATCCACTATATCTTTCTTTACAGCTCTCCGGCTACTTCCCTTGCTTATTCAAATATGGTGGAAGTATGCAGCCCAGAATGTATTCGCAATGTTATCAACTTATCAGTGTTGCTATGATAATGCTTACTAGCTGATTTGTGTAAGCTGTGGCATAGCAAGGCTGTGAATTGATGGCCTTTAAGTAGGGCTGAAAGAAAGGAATTGATAGCTCTTTTTACTATAACCGCAAATTGTGGTTAAGACCGTTAACATTAAATTGAAAAGAATTGATTTAGAAATGCCTTTGAAAGATACAGTTTCATATTATCGTTTGGAAGTAGTAGTAAGGACAATGTCAACAACCAATGTTAATAGCCTATACGAGTTTTTCAATTCACATGTACTTTCTAAGTTTATCTTGGACATCATTGATGTAAATCGAAAAAAAGGGTAAATCGTAAGAAAACCTGCCCCCCTAGCCAAGTCACAAACGATAAACGCAAACGCTGAGTAGGCTTTAATAGATCTTCAACTTTATGTGCTTGGTTTTAAATTGAAGATCTAATGAAGATTACATAGCGTTTTCGTTCGTTCCAGTCGCTAACGCTTAGAAATCTTTAATAGATTTTCAACTTAAGGCTCTTGGGTATTAGGTTGAAAATCTATTGGTACCTACCGAGCGTTTACGATTATCGTTTGTGACTTGGCTGATATCTGATATCGCCAATCCACGTTGAGCACGAATTAGGTAAGGCTTTAGCCCTACAGTGGGATAATCATCCCTCATCTCCAATTCAGTGGAAACTGGGTCTAAACCATCCTATGTCATTCATCAATTTGTTAGTACAACTTTTATTTTTTGTGTTGTAACTTCACATATGGCTAGTTCATTCATTAATTGATTTATTTTAAGTCACGCTACGTGATCCTCCTATCTTTTGTTTAAAATGTTCGTAGACTTATTTCACAGAGCTTTTATTTAGTGGACCACACAAGTGTGCGGATTATTTTTCGAGAGTAGCGTTGGTCAGTTTCTTCCTGTGAACCCAGAACATTTATACTCATCTACAGACGAATAGAAACCTTAATAGCTTTAGTAATAGATCCTTAATTTAATACAGTACACTTGATAATATATCTTTTGCATCCATTGTAGTTGATGCCGCAATTTTGTCATTAAACATTGATAGATATAAAACTAGCGTTAGCCTTGGGTCCTCTTTGGGTTTTACCGGTATCATTACGTGGAACAAACGATACATTTGCACTTAATAGCCGATTTAACATCGCCTACATATGGGCATTATACATCGTAACTAACGTGTCATAAAACTTTTGCCAATATGGCTTGGTCCTTTGATCGTAAATCAAATTTGAAATTTCTTTCATCCACGATAGTATTATAAATGCAGGAGTAACTGTACGTTCGTTTGTTTCTTCGTCAGAGCAAAAGTACTGAACCCATCGTAATAAAATATGACGAGGAAGCAATTTGGGATCTGGATAAGATATAGACGCCTTTTCAATTAATCAAAAAAAGAAGAAGTGAAGAAGTAAAAAACACATAATTGCCACTACCCTTCATACAAGCAGGAGACACACCAGAAATTCTGCGTCTACGATAAGCCAAATCCGCGATTTCATTTTGTGCATAAATAGCCTATGACACTCACAAATAATGTGGCTTTCTATGGGTAAAAGAATTTAATCAAAATATTCAGATTCAGAGATCCCACTACAACCTACAACTTTGGACCAATGAGTCGGAAATCGCCAATTCGCCATGAGTAAGCGTGGTGATCAATGCTCGTGCCTTCTCTGTATGAGAAGAGGCCTTTGCCGTGCAGTGGGACAATAGGCTGGTATTATTAGTTATCATTTTTTATGTTATTGGATGGCAAATTTGCCGATGGTCCACCTGATGTAAAGTGGTCACCACTACCTATGGCCATCTGCAATACCAGAGGCTTTGCAAATGCGTTGCCATTCCGAAGACAAAGTTTAATATTTCACCACAGCTCAAAATACACTGGTTACTGAGTTCTATAGGTACTTACGCCCTCAGCGTTACACCACAGGGCTGACTAGCTAAGCAAATCTATGAGCCAGCACTTGTACCACTAATTAGCACATGCGTGGGCGTCGTTAGTCAGATTCTGACGCAGCTTTAGATTGGTAATAGATTCTGTTGAGCCTTGGGGTACGAGGTTCTTTCTCTTTGGTTGGATTAATAAGGAAGTCGAGTTAAGGCTGGTGATGAGAAAAGTATAAAATGCGAATTAAAAATATTTGGTGATGAAATGCGAAAAAAATCAGAATTAAAAAGAAACGGCCAAGGGCATGGACAGTAAGGATTCCGATCAAAAACAGACACAAACAAGTTTCTTGCAAGGAGATCTTATGAATTTATTTGGCGTGATGATTTACACTAGGCTCAGGCAATCGGTGACCGATTTTTTTTTTTCGGAGAAAATGGAACATGAATTCTAAATACTTACCAAAGTTCACGTCCTACAAAAAATCGTATAATCGCAAAGGAGTGAGTGATAGGCAATGGGGGAGACCTTTTCCCAACAGTGAGACAATACAGGTTGAATTACAAGAAATGTTATAGCGGCAGTAGAAATTGTAGGTACTCTGAAAACGCACTCTGAAAATTCCAACTCACTACCTTTTACGGTTCATGAGATACAGTCCGCTGACATCTCAAAAACTAAAGTTACATCTGTGCAAATAATTCGTCATTGTAGATATGTTATTCAGTAACGTTCATTACAAATGGATGAATAATAAATATTAATAAGAATTCAATGACAATTCCAATTAGCTTCGGATGAACGAAAACAAGTCTTAAAATAAAGATGTTATTCGATTTGTGGTTTGATCTGTTTACAAAAATACTTTATGAAGAGGCGGAGTTCTAAGTAATTTTCGTATCATTTTGCTTAACGAGTTGAAGTCAAATCATATAAGCTCTTATAAGAGCTCGTCCGAGAAAGTACTACCGCTATACCTATTTCTGCCACAAAACAGGATTGCTGTGTTCCCGTTTGAAGGGTATGGGTGCCAGTGTAATAACAGACACATGAGACATTTCAGTCTCGGATGGCAACGCATTTGCAAGGCCTCTAGTAGCAATACTAGAGGCCCGCAAGGGAAGATGCGTAAGGTGAGGCATCTGCAAAGATGCCATATCTTACGCCCCAGACGAGCGCGAGGGTCCCGGGCGAGTGTCGCAGGAAGATCCCCGGCATCCGCAGGCGCGGTCCTGCGGACGGTGGGTGTTGGTTGGCTCGCCAACCGATCAGAACCACGACCGGGTCCACAGTCCGGGGCTGCGGGTTGTTCGAAAGAGATACCGCGTCCCCGGAACGCAAAGGGCACAAGAAGGGAGAAGAAGGCCCAGGGCGGGAAAAGTCATTTGAAGATTTCCCATCCAAAAAAAACCCGTGTCAATGGTTTGTTGTGTTGTTACAACTGATAGCTCCCGTTCACGAACATGACACGATTAAGCACCATTCAAGTCGACCAGTCTGAAGGGAACCAAATGACACATGCCCCACCATCAGAAAATTGAGTATTGCACAGAATCATTAATCTAAACGACAGCTTACGTCATAATAGCAAGGGTTTCGAAACGCCCAATGAATCATGCAATACATTATTTTCTACAGCCCTATTTAGCACAGTGTAGGCGATTCAGAAAGCGGCCTGCCTCGACAAGAGTAGACGGGAGTGATATTATGCGAAATAATCTAGACAAATAATAATAAACAATCATGCTGTTTAGTCTAGAACAGTGGTGGCCAACTTGATTATACATATGTTGACTGAATAGACTCTGTGTGATTTATTAATTATAGTTGGTACTTCTTCATAAACTTGACATTGAATCGTATTTTACATAATAATATTTCTATACACATATAATAAAGCTAAATAGTTTTATTTGTTTCTTTGTTTGAACGGGCTCATCTCCGGAACTACCAGTCAAACTGAAAAAATATGATATGATATTTGTTTATGATAGCTACATTTATGAAGATAGGTTATAAAACATCTCGCTACGAATTACGGGAGTGGTGCAGTCACCAAAGACTTAACGCGGGACAAAAAAAAACCATGCGTACGAATTCGCAGACAGAAGCTGTTGATATATTTAATTACTAGCTGTTCCCCGCGGTTTCACCCTCGCTGCTCAGCACCTGTTGGCCTTGGATGTTACATAGCCTATAGCCTTCCTCAAGAAATGGACTATCCAACACTAAAAGAATTTTCCAATTCCAACCAGTAGTCTCTGAGATTAGCGCGTTCAAACAAACAAACTCTTTAGCTTTATAATATTAAGTATAGATAGTATAGATTTCCATATTTTATTAACTGAGTAAATGCAACGGTAAATAAACTAACAAACAAGTAGTATTTTCTTTTTTAATAATTAAAACAAAAATCTTTTCTCATTAAAATTACACAAAAAAAATTGATAAATATTCATAGTAACTACTTTATTATGGACTAATAACCGCGACCGATCGGTTGGCCGCCCCTGGTCTAGAATCTAGTCTGCATCGTGTCTGATCTGCTTCCTCTGTCGCAAGCGGATAGCCTCGACAGACAATACTTGCAAAATTGATATAAACAATATCGAAACGAATTAGCTTAGTGCAGGATCTAGATTGGCTCTAGTGTAACTTAGAATCTTGGTGTGCGTGATAAAAAATTTCAAGTATTATAAAAAATATAAATATACCATCATGCCTGTATTCCCCGAAGGGTTAGGCAGAGGTGTACCAATGTACACCTACAGTTCGCCGGTATATTTAGGTCCCATGTAATAGGGGGCGAGACTATTGCCATTAATCGGTAAGTACCGGCAAGTATTACATTTTGAATACTAAGGGTAATCAGATTAGTAGGTACCAGTCCAAGGTTGCGAAATTTGTTCGAAAGAATCACCGCAGCCCTGGAACGCGAAGGGCATTAGGAGGAACACGGATGAATTGTAGTCAGTAAGAGTCTGACACTCCTTTCCGTGCCACCCAGAGCGGAAGAAGTCATTGGATGATTTCCCATGCAGCTTCTCCTCCACTTTGGCTCTATATGCATATGGTATCGGATAAGATCGCTTTACGAAGGGCTCTTCGTCACGCATCTTTATAATTATGTTGGTACTTGTATAAAGAAGGTACCTACTAGTAGTAGAGGTCTTTGTGAAGGAGCTTGTCCAGGGAAGTACTACCACCATACCTATTTCAGCAGGTATGGGTGCCGGTGTAAGTACAGGCACATGACACGTGTCAACTTTGTCTTTGTGTTGTGTTGAGTAAATGTAGGCACGGTAGGCGCAGTGGCTGAGCGAATAACTGCTGTACTGCATGTCGCGGGTCCGATTCCCGCACGGAACAAATATTTATATAGCATACTAGTCCTTTCGCGTCTGACTGCCTGTATATGTGAGGTTATATGTTTGCAAACACACCCACGATACAGGAGAAACTCCTAATGAGAGGACGTTTTCTTGTTTAGAAAAAACAAAAGAAAATTGATGATATTTTTTTTTGTCGAGTGAGAGTTCAATGCTTGTGCCTTCTCTGTATGAGAAGAGGCCTTTGCTCTGCAGTGGGACAATAATAGGCTGGTATTATAGTAGTCTTTGACTTTGCACCCCCTGTAAGTCAAGCTTTCCTATATATAGGTACTGGATTTCCATTCAGCCATACAGCTACATTTGAACCTGTATTGCCAGTCTACCTTATCAATATTATTAATCAAATACAATCCTATGTACAGAGCGGGTCCAGATCATAAATCTAATATTAGCATAGCAGGCACCAGACATCGAACCCGCTACAAACCGGTGCACTTTCCCTGGCCACGCCTTTCGTGACTGAACTGCTGGTTATCTGTTTTATTATAAAGCTGAGTTTGTTTGTTTGTTTGATCGTGCTTATCTCAGGAACTACTGGTTCGATTTGAGAAAATCCTTTTACGGTTTATAGCCGTTTATTGAGGATGATGATGCTGGTGAAACCGCGGGATATAGTTAGTACTATATAATGTTATAAAACCGAAGAGCTTTTTTGTTTGATAGTAATCTTAATCTCCATAACTACTTGCCTGGTTCTGAAAATTCCTTGGCAAGAAGGAAGCTACAATATCCCCTATACAATAGGCTACATTTTATTATAAAAAATGGGCGTCCGGAAGAAAATACAAGCGGACAAAGTCGCGGGCAAAATCTGGTAAATTAATAAGTTGTTTTATGTGTTTTTGTCATTGACACACTTTTCTTGGTAAACTGTAACCCTAATGTTGCAGCCAATTTAAAGAATTTTAATGATTCAAATTATTAAATCAAACTAATTCAATATTTCAAATGTAATAAAATACTATCCAATAGTACAATATAAGGTGTTACCAAAATATCTGCCACGGATTGAATGGGAGGTAGTATTGTGTTTAAAGATTACAATAGTGAAGATAAATTATTGATAATGTGTCATATTTTTTTTTTTTTTGTGAACCGCGTTCTGCAGAGTAGAGTCAATGTTTATTAAATTACTTTATTTTCTCAAATTGAATTAACTATTCTGGGGTATGAAATTTCTTCACTATTGTAATCTTTAAACACAATAGTACCTCCCATTAAATCCGTGGCAGATATTTTGGTAACACCTTTTATATCTACATTTAAAATTATGCGTGGAGAAGATTTTAAAATATTTTTAATTAAAAAAAAAAAAAAAAAAAAAAAACTACTACTACTACTTATATATTTGCATTTAACATCCAAAATCTTAACATTTCTTTCGAAGAATGAGAGAATCTTTGTCGTGGCTTGATTTGTTTTGGCACAACTAAACCCAACACCAACCACCACCAAGACTTTTGACACGACAGAATTTATCACATGCACTTTTGATATACAGGAATTTTTTTTAACCAGTGCGTAAATTTTGCCATAATAAACTTCAACACGTTTTATTAAACACGTATATTTTATTTTGATGTCTTAGTACTAAAAAAAAAAGTTATCGCTTACGAAACATGTTTACTTAAAAACCATATTTCATTGTCACTCGGCGCTAGCGCATTCCCCACCCCCTCACCCCAGCCATGCGCCCGGGCGGCGGCGGCGGCCGCGAGTTTTCATTGATAGTATGGCGAATAGATTATGTCCTGGATGTTTTGCTTATTTCAAACTCGGATAAGAATGAAATTTTTTTTATTAATTTTTTTTAACTAAACACGGAAATGTGTTCTATTACTGACACTGAACTACCAAAAAAAATTTACGCACTGGTTAAAAACTTATCCTGTAGATAATGCAGTCAGCATCCATCATCTGCTCAGCTTTTCCCAACTATGTATACAGTCAAACAAACTATTTAAATATTTTTTTAACCTATGTAAGTTAAAAAAAATGTGGATATTACCTAAAAGTACATAGTCGGTAAGCAAGCTGCCTGTATAACAAATAGTTTGTTCACCTGTACTTATATTATTAATAGTATGAGCGTCTTCGCACACGACCGATAATCGGGCCGATTTTTGACAGTTTATTCTCGCCGACGAAGAAATAAAATCGTCAAAAATCGGTCCGACTATCGGTCATGTACGGAGACGCTTATTACAGGTTCCCTTTCCTAGAAAAATCACTTTCGGTGAACTATGGTGATGTGAATTTAAGGTGAGCTACCAATGCTCACTTCACCCGATTTTCTTCCGAGATTTTCTTACAGAATAGCTCTACTCTACTTATTTCCAGTATGGAGTCAATCTCTCAGAATAACATAGGTAAATATTTACAAACACAATGAAAACTCGCGTAAAATATTGCCAATAAAGGTCACACCACACCGCATCGGAAACAAAATTCAATCAACATTAAAGTTCATTCACACGATTTCTATTTGCGAATGTTAGTGCTTCTAGTGTTTTATGAGCCCTGTAAACTGTACTAAGAGGTAAACCATACATTTTCATTAATAAACAATCAAATTTAAACCCTAAGGCTTTTACTACAAGAATTGTTTTGTCATGTTAATTTTGAAACAGAACTTGGTGGTATATCATGTATTCGTGGTGGAAATTTAATCAATTTTAAACCTAAGGTTCTTGTCGTAAGGGTGGTTTTGGGTTAAGTTGATCAGGTATGCCAATAATGGCATTTTATTACCTAGGAAGGTTAGGTTATTAAATGGTCTGATTCTGTTTCCTGCATGTAGAGGAAATGTACATAAATAGGTGTCAATTTATTTCAGATTTCAGTTGAAAATAAAGTTTATTCTAAATGAAATAGGACGTAATATTTTAAGAACAACTGAAGCCATAAGGTGGCTGCAGAGGGTGACAGGAACCTCTTGTAAGCCTGCTCAAGCGGGTGAGTTAGCCAGAGGAGTGGGAAGTACTGGCAGGGCCTTCCAGGACCAAAGCAAGAGGTGAGAAAGAAGGTATTGGACAGTAACAGACCCTTTAGCCCGCCCCAGTTGGGAGGACTGTAATAAATTTCCCCACAATTGTTACTTTAAAGAAACAATTAATAGTTAATTAATCGTAGTAGGTACGTAAGGATCGTAGCAAGTGGCGTTCTCTGGTTTCTGCCTACCCCCATGGGAAAAAGGTGTGAGTTAATGTATGCTATGTATGTAATTATAGTAATAGTACAGCTCTTTGTAATGGAGCTCGTCCGGGGAAATACTACCACCATACCTATTTCAGTCGCAAAGAAGCATGCAGCGTTCCAGTTTAAAGGGTTATTGATGCCGTTGTAATTACAGGCACATGACACATTTTAACTTTCTCTCTGGAATGGCAACGCATTAGCAAGGCCTCTTGTATTGCAGATGTCTGTAGGCAGCGGTAACCACCTAACATCAGGTGGGCGCCCGGCTTGAATGCCATCCAATGATGAAAAATAACTATTTTTAATTCTGCGAGCAAAAAGTGTTATTGGGTTTTTCTATGAAATTCTCAGTAGCAGCTCGGAGTTTGGATTTGTGCCCGGTTAATGGCAATAGGCTCGCCCCCTATTACATGGGACCTAAATATACCGGCGAACTGTGGGTTTACATTGGTACACCTCTGCCTAACCCTTCGGGGAATACAGGCGTGATGGTTATATGTATTTAATTCTGCGAAACTTTAGTGACTTTTCAACGGAAACCATTTTTGAAAACGCGCTTCTATTAAACGATCCTTAGAATCTAAAATGATCTCGTAAAACTTCAAACAATAAATCAAATGATAGGTACTAAAGTCTGCCCACACCACAGTAAAAGCCTATCTTTGTCAATTACATGTACCTCCATAGGATAAGGAACTAACCGAAATGTAAATCAGATCAACTTCCTACGTTTAATATAAAATTCTATGTTTATGGAAGATTTGTGATTTATGGCTACTAGAAATATCGTTTAGATGATTTCAGGAAAGGAAGTACCAGTCAACCTGTTTTGTCTGATTAGGTGTGGTCAGCTTTAGATGAACTGTAAATCATTGGCGTCAGGTAGAATGACAGCTCAGACCCCTAGCCAAGTCACAAACGATAAACGCAAACGCTGAGTAGGCTTTAATAGATCTTCAACTTTATGTGCTTGGTTTTAAGTTGAAGATCTAATGAAGATTGCATAGCGTTTTCGTTCGTTCCAGTCGCTAACGCTTAGAAATCTTTAATAGATTTTCAACTTAAGGCTCTTGGGTATTAAGTTGAAAATCTATTGGTACCTACCGAGCGTTTACGATTATCGTTTGTGACTTGGCTAGGGGGGCAGATCTAGCTCACCTCACCATTATAATTCATACGAAACAACTGATCTTCACGTGTTCACTTAAGTATCGGCGTGGATAAGGGGAGGAGTACTATGAGGGAGTGGGGAGTTGGGGAGGTACTGAGCTACGTGTAAGCCACTTTAGGGCCTGAAGTTTGACGTTTACTATAAAGCCTTTTAAATGATGCAAAGGGCTCTAATGTCGTCGCGCCTCTCATATGTATGTTCAGCTACATCAATATCCACGTATGCCAAATTTTAGCAAATCCAACCATTCTCACAAGTTTTCACCTTATGCATATTAATCAGCGTTCTAACCTCAACCACCACATCTGTCACCACACAACCCAGGGTAGGTCTACTTCCAACTTCCTATTCACACCTCAAAGTCAAGAAAAAACCGTCCAAGGTCTTACAGAAATGCTAATGACTTCCATTAGGCCTATCTGTCACTAAGCAGCTCATAGGAATGCCGTCGACAATACGTTTAAGGAGCGCGTAGGCTAGACGTAGGCGCGATCGACAATGATCCGCCGACACCGAATATGGTGCAGTTTTCTTTAATGAGCTGGTGGATGTATGACAAGAAGGATCAGAAGTACCACTGTTCACCTTTTTTTTTTTTATTATAGACGGGAAATCATCAAATAACTTCCCCCGCCCTGGGCGGGGCGGGAGGGAGTGTCAGACTTTTACTGACTAAAACCCGTCTATGTTCCTTCATGTGCCCTTTGCGTTCCGGGGGCGCGGTATCTCTTTCGAACAACCCGCAGCCCCGGCACCACTGTTTACCTGTGCGTAAGCTTGGGAACTTGTTTTTTTTTTTTTACCACTGTAGGTGGCAAACAAGCTAACGGCCCGCCTGATGTTAAGCGGTCACCGCTGCCTATGGACACTTGCAACACCAGAGGCATCACTCGTGCGCTGCCGACTCCGTAAAAACCTCAAAACTCCTTTCTTTGTTGTGTGTGTCATGAACTTTTAATGAGTTTCTGACCCTTTGGCCTGTACGTCGCAAGCGCAACTACTGAGGGTCCTGGTTTGGCATTATTTTTGAGTTTCCGCATTAGGAATTTCTCAGTTTCAGCCCGGAGTTTAAGAGTTGTCGGTGCGACCCCCATTGAGTCGAAATCGTCGATCACTGCCTGTTCGTGTCGGATTACCATCCTGTAAGACTACTGTGTTTGCATGTCCAGTCTTTGCGTTCATACTTGTGCAGTCTGAAATCACCAATCTACTCTGAGAAACCCCGGTGATTAATGCGTTATCTGTATGAGAAGAGGCCTTTGCCCTGTAGTGAGACAATAGTAGATTGGTATTGTTGAGTCAAACCAGGATCAATTTCTGCGTGGAATAGTACTTCTAAATGTGTCTACGCAGTGCAGTTATCAAGTGTTGACTATTTTCCACATCGCCATAAAAAGGTGCTGTTGTTGTATTGTTAGTTTGCATGTAATTTGGCATATATATTAACTCATTAAAATGAAGATATAGAAATAAATATCTTGGTTTCTAGTTCATTGAAAAGGATAAATATAAGAATACCTGATCCTTGTTTTGAAAGACGTTAGGAAAGAGACGTTTGTATTAAAGAGTCTGCCCTATATCGTACCGGAACATGACCGTGCTAGGAACGTGTCAGGCAACAAAATTTTCTTTGAAAAGTATGAGACTTTGTTCACTAGACCGTTCCGTCACCGACTTATACAGTCGCGTGCTATGCACGGAGCGTAATCCATTATCGATTGATACGCTGTTGATAAGAGACAGAATGCCACCTGCTACGATCCTTACATACTCCTTTCGCCACGTCTACGTTCATACATCTGGTCATACAAGCACGCCGGTTACGAGTACTGCGCATCTGACCTTTCTGAAGAACCTCACCGATAAGGTCAGGGTAGTTCTTTCTAGAGCGTTCCCATCCCATCCCGGCGTTGCTACTCACATCTGCCATATAAATCCTTTTTGTTAGTCGCCTTTCACTCATTCAAGTGTCCATAGGCAGCGGTAACCGCTTCACATCAGACGGGTCGTCAGCTTGTTTGCCATCTTCAGTGGTATAAAAAAAATCCTCTCTAAAATAATTTTAGCTCAACATTTTAATTTGATGGGCAGTACGCATAGTTAACAGCTATGCAATGTCTTACTACACCCCGTATATCCCTTTGCCTTACAACCTATGATTCATTGCCCAGTACAATTAATTCTCAAAATCCTAGCTGTCAAAGATAAATGCTGATCATCACTCAAGTGCAAGACAGGCGATAATCCTACACAGCCACCTAGATTCTGTTTACTTGAATATGACAAAGAGTGGCGCAACTGTTTGCAGACAACTCTGATTTAATAAGATAGGTACAGGTGATTGCAGAATTGTCTGACTTAAAGCCCAGGTACACTGGAGCGGAAAACGAGGCAGAGTTACCGAGGCCCTAGAACGCGAAGGGCATTAGGAGAAACACAGATGGGTTTTCAGTAAGAGTCTGATACTCCCTTCCCAGCGGAAGAAGTCATTTGATAATTTCCCATCATAGCAAGGGGTGCGATCAGGCAGTAAGTATACGAGTAGTAAGCAAAGGGAATAGTAATAATTGTTGAATATACTACGAATAGTGCAGCAGATATACACATACAATCACGCCTGTATTCCCCGAAGGGTTGGACAGAGGTGTACCAATGTACAATCACAGTTCGCCGGTATGTTGAGGTCCCATGTAATAGGGGGCGGTGCCAAAGATATGCGCACTCATGTGAACATACATGCATAGTCTGCTAAAACCATAAGCTTAAAAGCCTTTCTATAGTCTCGTGTGAGTCTCGTCTTTGGTTTTAATTTACAATCTTTCGTACATTCTTCCTATTATCTTTATGTAATTGCGAATATAACGGAATCTAGAATGCGCAAAAATGCAACATAGAGAACCGCATTCAAATCAAAAACTGGATCACACAAACCCTTCAAAAGAGAAACAATAGGAATTCCACACACACGTGTTATTTTGATAACAATCTTGATCCAGCTGTCCACTACCGTATGTTAAGTACCAGGGGAGCATAAAACGCAGGTGTGCCAACTGCCCTTTAAGTAAAATTAACAGTTTTATCAAAGGTCGACTGTTAGCTGTTAAAATATTTTCGAGATACGTCCCGAAGCATTTAGTATTGGATTATAATCTTGGAATAGTTAGGACAGGTGGCATTTCGTCTTAATGTTGGGTTAATATTTAAAGTGTTAATTGGTCAGTATGTATGTGCCTGGTTGAAATATTCTAATTTGATGTACTTATGAATATGTAGTTTGTTTGCATTATAGTTTGTGGGTGGCACTTTCTGAAAGTACTATACTAAAAGTATCAGACTAAAAACACTGAGCAACAATTCTTACGGGGAAATGATTATTTTTGTTCTAAAAAACACTGTTTATGGTAAGGCACAGTATAAGGTGTGTATGTTTAGGTCCCATGTCTTAGGGGTCAATCTTACTGAATATCTGAAGCCTACAAAATAACTGCGAGCTGCTACTTAGAATTTCATAGAAAAACCCAATTACACCTTTTGGAGGTATGAGAAACAGGGTGTAAAGTTTCTCATCCTCCGTTGAAAAGGGAGGATCCTTGGACCAGACGGGTTTTGTGTCTGGTGGGCAACTGCCCGACGGTTGATGTCGGGATTTTGTATGCTAATGTCGCGGAGAACTTTGATAGAGCGATCTGGGGAACGTCAGTTTTGCCGTAGTAGTTCGAATGCTGTGCGATAGATGTCGTCACAACCTTGTTCGTCCTGGGAAACGAACCCAAGGAATCTAGCGTAGCAGTCGCGCTTAGGACCACTAGGCAAACGAGTCAGTCAACTCAGTTTAAAATATGTATAATAGTATAGATTATTGTTGCACACGACAGTACAAGTTTAATTATTCAAAGTGCATACAGTGCATAAAGTGTTATTGTGCAAATATTTTACGACGCGATCTGAATATCTTGTTTTATTGTAACCAGATTACTTTATTACTTGGCACATAAACGGTGAACGTGTTTTAGTTGTTTCATAAAACTTATTGTGACTGGATTGGATACGTAATTGAGAGGTTATTCTTGACAGTACGCTGTTGCACGGCCCATACAATCTTATTCGGTTTAGTTATATTTTAGTCGACATGTGACTTAAGGCGATGCATTGCGGATAGCACAAGGGTCACTATCAATCATAATAATATAGTAACTCAAAAATACGTCTCCTACTAATCCTACTAATATTATAAATGCGGTGAGATGCGATGGATGTTTGTTACTCTTTCATGCTTAAACGGCTGAATGGATCTGGATACATTTTATCCCGGAAAAACGTACTGTATAATATATTAAATTTGACGCGGAGAAAGTCGCGTGCACAAGCTAGTATATTGTAATATAATATTTCAAGCGCGCAAAACAGGCCTAGAGACTATAAATTAAACACTAAGGTCTTGAAAAGCAGCTGTACCTAAGATGAGAATTGAATGCATTCATACAGAGTGACTTATGGTATGCGCAAAGGGCGACTGCGCCGGCGCCGCTTCACACCTTGAGAATAACCTAACGGACCGCCGTGATTTAAATATTCATTACTCTATGCCTTTGATGTGTGTTAAGAGTAGATATTCTACTTATCAGATATTTGATTGGAGTTTCTAGCCCCCGTTTTTTTTGTATTACTGATTTTTCTGGGTCAATTTAATGGTTAGTTGTTTATTTGAAATAAAAAATCACCATACTCGTACAATTTGGCAGAGAAATTACCAAAATGTATTTTTCTTTGCCCGCGACTTCCCGTGAATGTCGGATACCATACCACAAACGTAGAAGAGGTTGCAGATGAAAAAGTAGCTTATATCCTTTCTGGGAGTTCTAAGCTTAGTCTGTATGTACCTAAATTCTTCGAAATTGGTTCAGCGGTTTAGCCATGATCACATAAAAATCAAACAGACAGACAAGAGTTACTATCGCATTTATAATATTGCACGACACGTTTGGCGCAGTGGTTGAGCGGTTGGCTGCTACGCTGCATGTCGCAGGTTCGGTTCCCATACGGAACAAATGCTTGTACAGCCTACCCGATATTTGCTCCGGGTCTAGCGGTTTGTGTATGTGAGTTAATATGATTGTAAACCTACCCACGATACAAAAGAAACTCTTGGCCTCCCTCAAAGTTTTTAAAAGAGTTTTTTTAATGGATTTTTCTAACTTTACTAATTTCACTTTGCTGCACCATCCCTTTTTTTTTTTTTTAGAGATGGGATATCATCAATTGACCGCCCCCCGTCCTGGGCGGGGCGGGAGGGAGTGTCAGACTTTTACTGACTAAAAACCATCACTGCACCATCCCTAACATTTCAGTAATCAGGTTACCTACGTAGGCAGTACAGTGCCCACAAAAACATGACGGTCCCGTCTATTAATAATTTTTTCGTCACCAATCGGTCACTTGAGTGACCTTAAATGGTCGGGGGATTAGCGAAGCAAAAAGTTTACAACTTGAATGGGAGTAACGGTGACTTGTACTTGCGTTAGGTAAGTAACCGTTTCTTGAATGGTGCTGTTATAGTTTTTGACGATAGGTAAGTAGGTAGGTACATAATATACATGGTGTGCTTAATGTAATTGGGTTTTGGTCGGACAAATGAGCGACTTTAGCTTACAATTAAATAGATTTCAAATTAATCGGCATTAAATATTCAAAATCTTTACAATTATTTCGAAAATGGAAAAGAAAAAAAAAGTTGGCTTTTGTAATTAATAAAAAGAGGATCCCCGATTTTCCTAAGGATAAAAGTAATTTCAATTTTAGGTACTTTAATGCTGATTAATTTTAAATCTATCCTAGCGTAAGTTTTTTATGGAAACTTTTTATTTTTACGGTTTTCGAAGTATGTACTTGCAATTTTGGATTTTAGTTTAACGCTATGATGACGTCACTATTGAGAGAATATGGGTTGGCTCATTTTGACAGAACTCAGTTCAATTGCAAGTTCAACACATTCGCATCTATTTCAAAATACCAGATAATCCAATATGGATTATCTGGTATTTTGAATTACCTAATTACATTACCTACCTACTTAATTTTAAAAGGCTCAATCTTACATTAACAAAAAAACATTTACTACCACTCAAGCTCTCAATAAAATGACACAATTATGAGCTCATTTGTATCGACCACTGATGACATCAGCCGGGTATCAAACCTGCATATTTGGCAATACGCTCGCCCCCACTGCGCCCACGGTCAGCAAATAACTTCACGGTTAGTCGTTAAGGGCATGAGTAGATAGGAAGGACAGATTGTTGGTAAACAGGTTACGTCATTCGGTACTTTTGTGAATGAATTACAAAAAAAATATGTAGGTATTTAATGAATGAAGTTTTGATTCAAGTACATTCAGTATATACTTACACAACGATCATTGCAATTATGTTCGTTTGTGCCCGGTTAATGGCAATAGGCTCGCCCCCTATTACATGGGACCTAAACATACCGGCGAACTGCGGGTGTATATTAGTACCCCTCTGCCTAACCCTTCGGGGAATACAGGCGTGATTGTATGTATGTTCGTATGTATCTATACTTACAGCTGAAGTTTATTTGTTTGTTTGAGCGCACCAGAGATGACTCTGGAAAAACTGGTATGTTTCTGAAAATTCTGCACAGGAGTGGAACTCTCTATAGATCTGCGTCTGTATTTCCGAACGCATTCTGAACAGACTCCTTTTCGACTGCAACGCTAGAGGTCCTGGGTTCGATTCCCAGGTCGAGCAAAAAGTGTTATTGGGGTTTTCTATGGAATTCTCAGTACCTGCTCGGAGTTTGGATTTGTGCCCGGTTAATGGCAATAGGCTTGCCCCCTATTACATGGGACCTAAATATACCGGCGAACTGTGGGTGTACATTGGTACACCTCTGCCTAACCCTTCGGGGAATACAGGCGTGATGGTATATTTTTTTGATATATAGCTAGTCAAAAATAAAAGTAATTTCCCAGCAGTAAATACGGCTATTAAATAGTTTGATGGGCATTTTACGTAATAAAAGGCTATGTAAAATGTATTTTTACACCCCATAGATTAGATAAGATTTTAATTCTAAGAAAACTAACAATTTATGTATCATTTATTAATTAACTTTAAAAAAAGCAAATATATGTATTTAATTTCTTATTTTCGATATCCGAATCCAATTAACTTGTTGGTATCATCCAATAAAACTTGTCAGTCCTATAATAAAAGTAATTTTTATTAAAACCGGTTTTGGAGTTTTTTGGCGAACGATTAGGGTTCCGCAGTAACAGTATTATAAGTACCTACATAATTTGTATAGTTTCCAATTTTATGTACTTAAATAATTATACCAGCCTAATATTGTCCCACAATAGGGCAAAGGTCTCTTCTCTTACAAAGAAGGCACGAGGATTTATCACCATTGTTGCACAAATCGGAATGGCTATTTCAGACTTTTATATTAATTATACCCTATTACATGGGACCTAAAACACCGGCGGACTGTGGGTGTACATTGGTTCACCTCTACCTAACCCTTCAGGAAATAAAGGTGTGATGGTATGTGTTGTGTTGCATAATAAGTCCAAGTTTTCTCACGATGTTAGTAATGTCTAAGATAAACTTAGAACTCAGATGATTATGTTTCCTAATGCATGTCTACGGAACTCCAAAAAAAATCACCAACTGAAACTTGGCAGCCATTAGTAATTTGTATGTAAACTAGTTTGAGAGTAATTTGGCGAATGGCGAGCGATACGAATATGGTCTCCTGTGCCCGATGCCATTAACCTTGATACAGAACTTGGTTGAATGGCTCTTGTTTGATGTTCAGAATGTTTGATTAAGGAGCAACCTCCACGGTAGCCCGCCAAATTAAAATTTTCTTACCTTTTTTTGCAATTTGCAAGTCAGTATTAGGTTTAATGTTGATTAAAGTAAGATTCGCGGGCGTAAGAAGTATGTATTTTCAGAATTTTAACCATTAAAATCAGTAAAATAACTCCATAAGTCGGTATAATTCCAAAATGTCAAGATTTCATGAAAAAGTCATTCTTTCCGTTTACCTGGCCCTATGGAGTTTTATTGCTGACTTAAATGGTTATAATTCTGAAAATACACAATTCTTACGAACGCGAATTATACTTTAATCAACGCAAAACTTTATTGCAAAAAACGTAAGAAAATTTGAATTTGGCGGGCTACCGTGGAGGTTGCACCTTAACATCAGGGGAGCCGTGGACTGCTTTACCATACGATGACAATAAAAAAAAACATAACCAAAAAGGTACAGTACGACGAAGAAAATAAATATATTTAGATATTAATTCAGCCTTGACCGCTACCTACATTGCATGGAATATTCAATTTCACTACAATAGTCATAGAATAATAAATTAAATAATGCTATGCATCAGTAAAGATTCTATGAAGCCTTTGGCATTGACATAGATCGTATGTTATCCCAAACGACTACCCATTAGGCCATTATGTGTCATAGGCATGCTTTCATAAGTTATATTTTTGGCAAGTAGTCCCGAATGTTATAAATAAATTATAGGCAGGCGCGGGGGACCGCCGACGAAAGTAAAAACTTAACATCACATTAGGATGTTGGTGACGCAGTCTTATTAGCATATTGGTAAATCGAACTCATAAGCTTTGCCCCTACCAAAGATCACAAAAACCGACTAATGAAGTTTTCATTTCAAAAATACTAGCCTAATATTGTTCCATGTTTGTGCACGCCTCTTCTTATAAAGAGAAAGCAGGAGCATTGATCACCACGCTTGCCCAATTCGGATTGGCGTCTTCACACTTACATCCTTATTCCTTACTAATATTATAAATGCGAAAGTAACTCTGTCTGCCTGTCTGTCTCTTCTTCACGCCTAAACCACTGAACCGATTTCAATGAAATTTGGTACAGATATAGTCTGGGACCCGAGAAAGGACATAGGATAGTTTTCATCCCAGAAATCCCCCGGGACCGGGAACTATTAATCCACGCGGGCAAAGTCGCGGGCAAAAGCTAGTTCATTATAAGTCCAAAATAAAGATTCTTTAAACCTAAGTTTCCTACCGATGTTTTCCTTCACTGATGTCAATGATGTCCAAGATACACTTCTGAAAGTGCATATTTCATAGAGAAAGAGTCACATAGTCACTCCCGTGTCCCTTCCTCGTTTCATGTTATTATGATTACGACAAAGTACGCTAACCAATTGTCACTACTTAATAATCTTACCCTAATCTTGTTTTAAATCAAGATTAATTCTTAACACTGCACAAATCCGAGTTTAAATCTCTTCCTCAATTCTCAAATCTGGATGCACGGCAGACCGAGCCAAGTTAGCATTCCAAATAGCACCTTATTCCGTCCGCAAAATGTTCTAACTTCAAAGCCCGTTAAGTTAATAAAATCAATCAGCTGGCAACATTAACGTCGTCATATTTCGCCGGGACAGCGAATAAAACGCACTCGACGAGTGTATGAGACATATGGCACTGGCAACACTGATTTATTTAGGAATTTCAATTGCGATTGCAGAGAACCATTAGTGTTAAGGTTTAATTTTGAAATTGTAATTAATTGAAATGGTTTTATTTGTGTGTTTGTTCATTATAGTAGGTGGTTAACTCGGAAATGTCTGACTTACGTATCTATACTAATATTATAAAGAGGTAAGATTTTTTTGTTTGTTTGTTTGTTAGTAACGAATAGGCTCCGAAACTACTGGACCGATTTTAAACATTCTTTCACCAATATATAGTTACATTATTCCTGTGTAACATATGTTATATAAGATCACGCTACGACACACGGGAGCGTAGCAGTAACCAAGACGTAACTTATGGCGTGTGAAATAAGCCACGCGGACGAAGTCGCGGTTTACTAGTCATTTCGTAATATTGTCGCAATAAATAAAAACTTAATGCTTTCAGCTTTATTCCTGTGCCATATAAAACCTAGCAGAAAAAAAACAAACCACAAATCCGTACCTGTCAAAAATAAATGTCAAATGTCATACATGAAAGTTTTTTAAACTTGTATTATTTATTTTAATTTTTTATAATTATTTTTACTATATTTTTTGAAGAACTAAGGTTTACACAAGAGAATTAACCACGTGGCTGGCTTAATATGGCTAGGTATGACAGAGCTATTACAGTATTCTCCCCAGATGGCCAGCTTCTCCAAGTACAATACGCCCAAGAAGCAGTGAAGAGGGGTTCTCCAGTAGTAGGAATTCGAGGGCCAAACGCCATAGTCCTGGCTGTGGAGAGGAAGTCAGTGGAGATGCTGCAGGACGAGAGAACGGAGAAGAAGATCGTGTCGTTGGATGACCATGTTTTGTTGGCTTTTGCGGGGCTGAGGGCTGATGCTAGGGTGTTGATCGCAAGGTAGTGTCTTCTTTATACTTCTGCGTCCTAATAGTGGCCTTGTTCATAATAATATTGTAAGTACAAAGTAACTCTGTCTGTTTGTTAGGTCATGAGCAGCATTGAAAAAAGCATTGAACTGATCGTAATGATTTTTTTCAAATAGGTATCTTGATATTTGGATAAGGATGATATGATAGTTATTTCTTGACTTTGTATACATCCACGATATCCCCTACTCGGAAAAAGTCGCAGGCAAAAGCTATAAGTGTTGACGACCAGTGCGAATGTTGCACATAGTATTTTGGAGTCGAACCCCAGTTGAGCAATGTTATTGGATTTTCCATTAAGAATACCTACATGGCTCGTGTCCGGTTTTTTGGCCGGTCATAGACATCTGCAATACCAAAGACCTTGCAAATGCGTTGCCATCCCAGCCACAAAGTTAAAATGTCTCATGTGCCTGTGATCTCACCGGCACCCATACCCATCAAACCTTCTTCTTTCAGAGCCCAAATAGAATGCCAATCACATCGCCTCACAGTAGAAGACCCAGTCTCCCTGGAGTACATAACACGGTATATCGCTGGGATGAAGCAAACCTACACCCAAAGCAATGGCAGAAGACCCTTCGGCATCTCTTGCCTGATAGGAGGCTTCGACTTTGATGGAAACCCTCATCTGTTCCAGACGGAACCTTCCGGGATTTACTATGAGTGGAAAGTAAGTTGGAGTAGCTGAATTTAGGGAGGGATAGAATTATATCGGACTGTTATGAAGGACAGAGATGGAAAGATTTCTGTCTGAGTACTTCACAGATGACGTGTTGAGAGATGATCAGTGATGCCTCCGGTGTTGCAAGTGTCCATAGGCAGCGGTGACCGCTTAACATCAAGGGGGCTGTTAGCTTTTTTGCCACATTCAGTAGTGGTGAAAAGAATACGTAATATTGGTATGTTACGCTGATTCATGAAAAACCTAAAAGACTAGTTGTGGAAGGTTAATTGGACAAGCTGAATGAGCTGAACTTGACAGAGATAGAATTATATCCGCCAGCTAGGAAGGATAGAGATAGATAGTTTTCTGTCGGGTGATATTCTATAGATGACATAATTTAAATATGTTGAGTTAATTTAAAGTATGCCTCGAGGACTGCAGCTCAAAGTATGATTAAGATGTCTAGATTACATGCTAAATGTTTGTAAGTCAAAAATATAAATTCAAAGTCGGATCATTTATTTGAATTTAAATGACTTTCATTAAAAGGCACCTTGACGGTTTTAACGTCGTATTTATAAGAACTAGCTTTTGTCCGCGACTTTATCTGCATGTATGTCTTATGGATCCCTATTTTTTTTTTTTAATATTCGCCTGTTGTTCGCTGACAATGTAACTTTCCATAGGTAAAAGAATTTTTTAAATCGGTTATGTAGTTTTTGAGTGTATCCATTTTGACAGGTCATAAAAAGTAGGTATGTCAATTGATTGATCATCAAATGACTTTCTTTTGTCCTGGACGGAGCGCTACCTAATTAGCCTAGTGGTCCTAAGCGCGACTACTACGCTAGAGGTCTTGGGTTCGATTCCCAGGTCGAGCAACCAGTGTCATTGGGTTCTTCTATTAAATTCTCAGTAGCAGCTCGGAGTTAGGATTTGTGCTCGGATAATGGCAATAGGCTCAACCCCTATTACATAGGACCTAAACATACAGACGAACTGTAGGGGTACATTGGTACACCTCTGTCTAACCCTTCGGGGAATACAGGCGTGATGGTATGGTATGTTATTACCTCATTTTGAATCATCGTCTTTTGTTTCTTTCAGGCTACTACTACAGGTAAATACGACAAGTCGGCGCGGGAATTCTTAGAGAGACACTACGATGACAACGTGGTGAAGACTGAAGATGGAATCACTAAGCTAGCCGTTAGGACTTTGGTGGAGGTCGTGCAATGTGGACCGAGGAACTTTGATGTAAGTACATCTTTAAGATATATAATAGACTAGTTTTTGCCCGCGACTTCGTCCGCGTGGATTAATAGTTCCCGTTCCCGGGGGATTTCCGGGATGAAAACTATCCTATATCCTTTCTCGGGTCCCAGACTATATCTGTACCAAATTTCATTGAAATCGGTTCAGTGGTTTAGGCGTGAAGAAGAGACAGACAGACAGACAGACAGAGTTACCTTTTTTACTACTACTTCTACTAATATTTATATATTAGTAAGGATTCATTGCAAAGCCGTTGAATACTTGAAAAAATGTTTTTTTTTTATCAACTGCCTAAATTCAAAGTTTAATGGTTTTATTAGTACCTATTTATTAATGACGGGCTTTCAAAAAACTTTTAGTCATTTCAACTGCTATTTAAACTCCTTCAAGCTTTTTTTTCGCGACAAAAGGCAGCCTATTTCCCTATCCAAGGTCTAATCTATCTCGGCACCAAAATGCATCTAAATCGGTTCAGTGGTTTAGGCGTAAAAGCTTAACAGACAGACAGGCAGACAGAGTTCCTCTCGCATGTACACTAATATTGTGAAAAGTAATGATTTGTATTTTTGGATTTTTGTATATAACGAATAAACTTAAAAACTACTGTACCGATTTCAAAAAATATTTTGCCGTTAGAAAGCTACATTATCACTGAGTAACATAGGCTATATAACATCACGCTAGGACCCACGGGAGCGGAGCAGTAACCAAAGACGTAACTTAACGCGGGTGAAATAAGCCACGTGGACGAAGTCGCGGATAGTTCGCTAGTTTATAATAATATTAGTAGGCATTAAAAGCGTTAAATTTATACCTACAACCACCATTTTCCCCACCATTTTACTTGGCGTGTTTTCTACTTAACATAGTAGGTAATAGTTGACCTGCACCTTAAGCCAATAAAAAGCACTTCTCGACCATTATATATAAGACTGCAGACTCGTTAGAATCCTCATTAATTCTAAGTCATGAATACGGGTCAATGATTACGGAACCTGCAATATGGCAACTAGCTTTTGGCCGCCACTGCGTCCGCGTATATCTTAGTTATCATATACGCCTGTAATCCCTGAAGGGTTAGGCAGAGGTGTACCAATGTACACCCACAATTCGCCGATATGTTTAGGTCCAACGTAATAGGGCGCGAGCCTATTGCCATTAACCGGGCACAACTCCTAACTCCAAGCTGCTACTGAGAATTTTATAGAAAAACTCAATATCACTTTGATCGACCTGGGAATCGTGCCCAAGACCTCTAGCGTAGCAACGCCACCATTAGGCTAACCAGCCGTTCCCAAACTACCTCTTCGAAAAATTACATTACGATCGGTTTAGTGGTTTTGCCGTAATGACGGCACAAACAGTCTTACGCACTTTCAATATTGGTGTGAATGACGACTAGACTATCATTAAAAATATAAAAAAGATACTACCTAGAGGTTATTACTCTAGTAGCAAAAAGTAGCCTATACCTTCTTGAGGTTCAAACTTATCCCGTACTAAACTTCATCAATACCGGTTCAGTGGTTTTGAAACAAAAACGTAACAGATAAACAGACAGAGATACAGTCGCGTCTATAATATTAGTATGGATAATAAATACGTTAATAATAAGGCAATAAAATTACCTTTAAATATTTCAATGGGAACCTATTTCCTCACGAGTTTCATTTGGAGAATGTGGTTTCTATTTATGGGAAAATGACCCTTGGGTCGTAGGTTAAAGACCTGAAGATTCCTTGGACCTAATATTAATAATACCCTACTAGACCTTTCTATTAAGTATTGGCAATTATCAAATGTCTTCTTCCACTTTGGGCGGAGTGAAAGGGAGTGTCAGACTCTTAATGACTAAAACTCACCCGTGTTCCTCCTAATGACCTTTGCGTTTCAAGGCCACGGTGATTCTTTCGAACAAATTCTGCAACACTGGCAGATTCTACTAGGGATGGGGTAGAGATTGTCTAGCTATACCTAAAGTAGTAAGCTAGCTACCCTAAAGTTGCCATAATGGGAAGAAACCGCACCCTATATAAAAGGGGTGGAAACAAAGACTATAGTTCTTGTTTGATATTGTATTTGCCAATGAGGCATAGTTCCTAAACCAAAAGGCCCCAAAGCACCTCCTCCCATGCCAGACCGGTAACGCCTTTTTTTGACATCGCCATTTTTGTCATTATTGTCCATTGGCTGACTTATCAACATTGCCCATTGGTGATAAGAACCATGTCAAATGAAAGCTCTTAGGGTGTAGTTGCATTTTAATTTATAGCAGCTAATTTGAAATCGGAGCTGAAATCGTAAGGATCGTAGCAGGTAGCGTTCTGTGGTTTCTGATTACCCCCATGGGAAAAAGTCGTGAGTTTATGTATGTATGTAAGTAAGTATGTAAAAAAACAATACTGTTGGCTGTTTGTGTATGTGAGTTTAAATATTTGCAAACGCACTCACGATACAGGAGAAATTTCTAGGGTGGGGCATTGCTTCGTTATAGAAATATTTATTAAAATATTTTCTGTTTTTATTTAAAAAAATCAAGAAATGTCTATATCTTTTCAGGTAGCAATAATGAAGAGGGGACTGCCTGTCCTCATGTTAGAAGACTCAGCTATCAAGGCTATCATTGCAGAAATAGAGAAGGAGAAAGAAGCAGGTGACAAGAAATGTTAGAAGACCGTGTGAGAGGTTACTATGGATACCGTGACATAAACTTATTCCATAGTTCACGGTTGGAACTCCTAGCGTTGAACTTTTTCAAACTACAACGTTTCGAAAAAAAAAACTATGTATTCCATACATTTTGACCGTGTAGATGTTGTTATTTTGTATGGCGTTGCTGATTTTCTTTTTAATAATCTACGAAAAATTTCGTCGTCCCGTGTATGTTATGAAGAAGACGCGTACGCAGCGACATGGATTTTCAATTGACGTGGCGAAATTAAGAACTAAACTGCACTATTCAGACAAAGTCATTGTTACCTGTCAGTGTGACATAATTGTATTATCTGACGTAATGTCAGATCAAACTGACAACTGACCGCCTATCTCTAAACAGTGCAAAATGACATATTTCTTACATGTGCCTTTGCAAGCAGAGGCGCCATCTACGTGAGTTTAGGGTTTTAGGCCTAAACTTTATAAGCCATGTGAACTGTCCTAATTAAGTCCGTTTGTATTTATTTACTATTTTTAAGAGTTTTATGTTTTGAAATATAGTTTACTTTTTTTAATGTTCGTTTGAGTTCTGATTCTGACGACGAGTTGTTCCAGTTTGCAGGAAAAATTCCTACCATTAGGTCTATCAGCATCATGATTAGCGTTATTACTACAGCTTTCCTGTTGAAAAGATGCAGTTATGTCGCAAATGTCGTGAAAAACATTTGGTAATCGGACCAGTACTTTCAGAGATTAACTCTTACAGACAAAGAAACAATTTAATTTCTATAAATTCGTCTAATGCATATGAGCCATAACAAAAACAGAAATACATGACAGACAGGCAAGTATAGAAATATAAAATTAACTTTAGTTTAAAGTTTATTTTATATCTAGTGAGTTCAAGATGTACATAAATAGTTATTTTAGTACCTAATATTATTAGTAGGTAAATACATATTTATGATAATATTTTAAATATTTAGTTCTTTAATAAAGTCAGTTCGTTTAATAGGTTATAAAAACGTCGCAGCAGGACCGGATTAGGTACTCGTGTCGCCATTTTGTGTTATGTGGCCCTTAGCAATAAGGAATAATAATTATGTGTATTTTTGAAATCGTATTTTTTTGCATTGTGAGAAAATAAAATTTGAATGTAACAACATTAAAATATAATCTCGTCCTCGGAGCCCGGTAATCCGGCCCTGGACCAGAGTATGTACTTATGGCCTACGTGACTATCGGAGCAAAAAGATGATACTGCTAGAAATAATCTCCAATAGATATTTTACCGAGAAATTGATAATGCCTGTAAAATCCTTAATCGATTCAGCTGCTTCACGATATCGATTCAATCCTTTGTGAATGAATTAATTTCGAGAAATCGTAAAGCTGAGATAAGATATTTTCAAACCTTCAGTTTAATTTGCATAACAAAATGAAATAACAAAACCTCTTAAAATAATCCGGATTAATATTAATATTATGAACTTACGTTACATTTTTCTTCTGTGATATTTTACAAATATTTTTTTTGATTTCCATACTGTCAAAACGCGCCCTTACCTGAAAACAAAGCAAAGAAAATTTTAGAAAAATGTTAAACATTATTATTATTTGAATACAACGCCATCTGTTTTCAAAACCGCGTACTACGGGAGAGCAGAGTAACGTTCATTGTTTCACTTTGCTCGTTGAGTTAACTGCCTGTTTATTACAACGTCCGATAGATAGCGACACTAGTCTTAGAAACAAATGGTTTTTTTAAGAAAAGCTTTTGTTGAAGGGTTCTATGGAAATATTAATTTAGATAAATGGTCCAAGTAAATAACCAATAGTGTAAAATGAACTTCGCTCGCAGAAAGCTGAAGGAAAAAGGGACAATACCAAAGATTGCAGAGTCAGCATTATAATCACGAATGGCCTTGAACTCTTCATGGAATGACCTTCCACCGGTACTAAATATATCATAAAGAATTTCAATAACTAAAGACAACCAACAAATGATTGATTGAATCTGATCACGCAGCAGCTTTATAGTAAAATTCATTTGCGTTTTTTATTCATTCGCTTCTATTTTGAAAGAACATAATTTTCCTTTTTTTTTTTCAAGTGTAATTAGGTAAGTAAGACCTACTTACTTGTTTAATTTTCATTTCCCGTCTTTTTAACCCCCGACGCAAAAAGAGGGGTGTTATAAGTTTGACGTGTCTGTCTGTCTGTCTGTCTGTCTGTCTGTCTGTCTGTCTGTGGCATCATAGCTGCCGAACGGATGAACCGATTTCAATTTAGTTTTTTTTTTTGTATTAAAGGTAACTTACGTGCGAGTGTTCTTAGACATGTTTGATAAATATAGCTTGAGCCGTTTAAAAGTTATGGTGGTTAGTAGTGGTGAAAGTAGGGAAGAAAAACCGAATGTCTGTAAATATACTCGAGTGGGGTCTCAAACTTAGCAAAATCGACGTTATAATAAGTAGGTACCTATAAAAAGTATAAAATAAAAAATTAAATTTAAAATTTAAAAAGCCCCCAACACAAAAACCTAAGTTTCCTTTAAAAAGTAAAAAAATAATAAAAACAAATACGTCACGTTGGGGGACCGCTCGGGACGATCGTATTCTAAATACAACATCGGTCCCCCAACGGGACGTATTTGTTTTTATTATTTTTTTACTTTTTAAAGGAAACTTAGGTTTTTGTGTTGGGGGTTTTTTAAATTTTAAATTTAATTTTTTTTAAGGATGAAAAATCAACAAATCACTTCTTTTGCTCCGAATGGAAGTGAGTGTCAGACTCTTACTGACAAAAACCCATCCGTGTTCCTCTTAATGCTCTTTACGTTCCAGAGCCGCGGTGACTCTTTCGAACAAATTCCGCATCCCTGCCAAGACAACTACCTCCCCTGCACGTAAATCTGAACTAGTAATTCTCATATTATTAATTTTTACAACCCCACACGAAAAAAGCATTACAAAATAAATATAACCTAAAAAGCTGCAGGTTAAAGTAGGTAATAAAAATAAACATCAGCGTCAACCCTGACCTACAAACAAAATGGCGATTAGTATTCCACCTGTGATGTGAGCGTCGTGTGAAATGCACGGGGCAGTCACAACATGTCGAGCGGAACATGAGAAGCGCCCGCCACCATTATGTGGGGCTATGAAATTGACGACGAATTTGGCAATTTCGCAAGTTCGCAAGTTGCAAAAAAAAATCTTTTTTTTTCTTTTGGCCGTTTTCAGGTAGGTGAATATTCTTAGGGTTGCCTTATTTAAAAGCAAAAATATATTGTTTATGTTACTCGCTGACAGTGTAGCTTTCAATAGGTGGAAGAATTTTTTAATTCGGTTACATACGTAGTTTTTAAGTTTACTTTAAAAATACAAATCTTTTTCGTATTAATATTAGTCAGACTGGATGAAGTAGTTTATGCCTGTGGCAAGCAGCCATTTCAATTTTCTGTGACGTCATATATAATATAAAATAAATAGCAATAACATCGTTTATAAAGGTACGAAAAGTTGTGTAGGAAATATTCGCACACAGATAACCATACATACAAAGATATCTAAAATAATAGTTCTCTTTTAGCTTTGTCGTACTCGAGTAGTAATAACAACAACAACAGCAAACCGCTGTTTTCCCAGCCGTACAAAATAAAACTCACTATTTATGTAATGCACATATTTGGTTCAATGTTCACGTACAATAAAACACTGCTTACTGTTATATTTTAAGTTAATGTGCTTTACAAGACACCTTTAAGATTGGGCAATTTTTTTACCTCGTAATAAGTCGGACCAAATTCGAGGCAGTAGAGCTCTTAAAATAAAAATGAATCATTGCCCTGCACTCGGAATTTCTCTATCGTGGATGCGTTTAAAAACTTTCATACATAAACAACCAAAATCGAAACCTGTATATAGGCTAAACAAATAATTGTACCATGCGGGTAAATGGCAGGCAATAGGCTCGCCCCCTGTTACATAGCACGTAATGCAGGTAATCACTCAGCCACTGCGCTAACCGTGTCATCTTATATTATTCAAGACTACCGCCCCATGACCCGGCAGCCTAGTTTATGGCTTCATGAATGAATGCTTGTCGCCTATCGTTTGATAACACCATTGTGCTAACTGATTGTTGAGTTAATTTGCCGTTTGCGCTGTTGGTTTTGTAGTTGCGTGACATTTTTTTTTGGGACAATACTGCGTCATTGTTCCCAGCCACTGCAACTCTTGAAAGTCAGAATCAACAGTGAAGACCGCCAGAAAAGCTCTGAGACAATGAAGCTCGACGAGTCCCGGAGAAACAATACAGCTGTCTTGGATCCCACAACGAAATTAATCAGAAAAGGAAGTCGCGTGACCGCTGAGTGTTTGGATGGCTTCATCATGAATTGGCAACATGAGGCAAAATATTGAGGGAAGTAAAAGGAATGAGGGGACGCCTTTGCCCATGAGAGAGACAAGACAGACAAGCAAAAAAAATGAAAACCAGTAATAGGGTTCTATTTGGCACCCTTTAGTTACGAAACCAAACAAAACTTAAGCACTTCATCAAATAATCCGGACACACCATCGCATCTTCCTCGAATTCAATCAGCGAATCATAGTACCTAGTTGTTATGAGTTAGGTACACTGTTAGTAGTTGTAGTAGTTGTTTGTAGGTATTTTTTTAAATTATAATCTTCGATGGTAAGCAAGTCGACGCCCGACCTGATGTTAAGTGGTCACCGCTGCCTATAGACATAATTATGCAATACCAGAGGCTTGCAAATGCGTTGCTATCCCAGAGACAAAGTTGAAATGTGTCATGTGCCTGTAATTACACCGGCACCCGGCACCCACACCATACCCTTCAATCTGGAACACAGCAACGCTACTTTGCGGCAGGAATAGGTATGGTGGCAGTACTTCCCCGGACGAGCTCCTACACAAAGAGCTCTTCTACCAAGTGTGTTTAAATCTCTTACGTTGTATGCCTTTCGCCATTATAGTGCTTGCACTCGCACTTGACGCATTTTGAGACTTTATAAAGTATAAACAAACCAAAAGACTCACATTCTCACAAAAATAACCAATAAGGAAGAACGAATTCAAAGTCAAACTTCAATTATAATTATATTTGTTAATTAATATTTCTTAACAAGCCTATTCAAAATCCAATCAGAACCGTATTAAAATTAGCTCAGTCGTTTGCGAGGTAAACACATTTAAACATGCTGACAAAAAACCATGATTTATAATGTCGGCTAGAACATTAATCATGAATACATGGCTTTTTAATATTAATTTAATTAATTAACGTTTAGGAGCTTTGGTAATCGAAATAATATTATTGAAGATGTTATTGGCATATGCATAGAGTTATTTATCCTTCATCTAATTTACTTCATCAGGTTCCGGGTGCGTGTCATGGTTGCCCAGTGAGACAGCCGCCTCTCATGCATGAGATGCGAAATCAATAATAGGCAAGTACCATTTTATTTGTACTTTCTAAGTTTATCTTGCACATCACTGACATCAGTAAAGAAAAACATCGTGGGGAAACCTGGACTTATAATTAAGATAAGTCTGAAATCGCCAATCCGTCTTGAGCAACCATGGTGATCACTGCTCGCGCCTTCTCTGTATGAGAAGAGGTTTTTATCCCGCAGTGGGACATTAAAATAATAATTAACAGAACGCGTTAATCTCCCTATTTGTTTTTGGTTTATTAAGATTTGTATACCCTATATTTTATGTAGAACTAAGATGGCAATGGCAGTTCTTTTTTTCGACTTGTCCCGTCAATTATGCCTGTATAATTAACCACATTTTACCAAATAAATGTGAACTTCTGGGTTTATCGCAGAAAACCCTTCAAAACCCGGAAATAAAACCTTTGAAACCTCCACAAAAATCCCAAAAGATTCTATTATTTGCATCAACATTAGCAAAGCAGGAAGCATACACACAAATAGGTAGTTATAGTAACCGCTAACTGGACGGCAAACATTCTGACTGGCGTATTGGTTAACAGCACACTGTCAATGATCTTGCGCAATGATTAGTAGCCGTTTATTGATGTTTTGTTTTGGTGGAATTTTGATGAGTCCTACATACGTTCTTGAAAGATTTCAGAGTATTGTGTCATGGTGTGGTGTTAGGTACTAATTTGTGCCGAGATTTCGACAGTTATGATTTGAGGTTCAACAACTTCAGATTTCAGGATGATTGAGAATCAAAAGGAGAGGTACCTACTAGCTTGTGCCCACGACTTCGTCTGCTTCAAAGTTATCCCACGGAAACCGTATATTTTTCGCGGGATAAAAATAGCTGAAGTGCTATTCCATACCTATCTCTGTTTCACCCAGATCTGATCAGTCGTTTTGGTGTAATTGAGTAACAAACGTCCATCTAACCTAACGTATTTAAAAGTTAAGTCAACTCGCGCAAAAACCTTAACTCGGAGTCAAGTGCTAAATTATCATCTGCCTAGCCTTTTCCCAACTAAGTTGCAATCAGTTTTCAGTCTGGAAGCAGCTGAACACTAGTGTTTTACATGGATCGACTGCCTATCTGACCTCCACAACCCAGTTACTGGGCAAAGACACACTAATACTTAACACTTCATTAAATAAATCCATGGACACACCATCGCATCTTCCTCAAAGGATGACAGCAATTTTCTGCCGGCAAACAGGTATAACAAACGGAATGACCAAATTACATCCAACGACGGTTAACTGTACATGTAGCAACTTGTACATTTGTCTGTATGTACGTCCTAACTACTGCCTTCCTATGTCGTATGTGACACGGTCACATCAGCTCGGTCAAGCGTCAGTCCTGTGTTCCTTTGACTTGCTATTGAATGGGGGACAAGATTTACTGGCATGTAAAAGTAGTAAACTAAACAGCTCTAATTCATCATCCTCATCATTATCATCATCATCATCATTATCATCATCATCAACATCATTATCATCATCATCATCATCAACATCATCATCATCAACATCATTATCAATATCATCATATAAGCCGAACGACATCCGCTGCTGGACAATGGACATAGGCCTCCCCTAAACATAGCCTCAACGACTGGTCCTGCTTTGCCCGCATCCAGCGATTTCTCGCAACCTTTACGAGGTCGTCCGTCTACCTCATGGGGGACCTTCCGGCGCGTGGTCGCCAATCGAAAGCCTTACGACCCCTACGGACGTCCGCTCTACGAGCTATGCGCCCTGCCCATTGCCACTTGATTATCGCAATTTTGAAAGCTATATCGGTAACCTTAGTTCTTCAGCAGATCTAAAAAAATCTGAAAATATTGTGTTCAGTCTCGGAACTGTGGGTGATGTCGTACTTTATAGTTCCGAGACAGCGACACGCAGGCTGACGCTGAAAACCAGCGCTGTGGTTCCGTGTTCCGTGTCCACGGCTTTATGCTGAGCGCCAGCCTTTTCGCGCGGTAGTGGCGCATATAGATTATTGTTATTTTTTATTTTTGTGTTGTGCGTCGCTTTCGCAAGAATAAATGGTTTTTCTTTCTTTTCTTTCTAGATCTCCTTATTTCTGATTCGAATATCCAAAGTAAAACTGTGCATGTACCATACGCCTAACCGTTTAACGTTAACAAGTAAACCTGCCTTCCTATGATGACTGATCGTGTGGATACGACGGACAGAGAAACAATTGACGAATTTATGACCGACGAAAAGAGTGTTTAAATTATTAATCCTAGTTGTAGGAGGGGAATAAAGAAATTAAAGCCAGTTGACGGGATTTCGGGTACGGATACTGTAGTACCAGTAGTAGCCCATGATTACTTCCCGTGGTGGGTGTTGAAATAGACAAATCCGGGATTTAACAAGGATGAGAGGAATTTAATGGGAACCATGTATTAAAGGAATAATGATTTTAATGGGTATTTAAATTGTGACCAGTCTTTAGCTTTACTGCGGATCAAATCTATACTAATATTGTAAAGAAGTAAGGTTTGTGAGTTTGTAAGGTTGTAGGGGGTAATCTCTGGATCTGCTGAACCGATTTTGAAAATTCTTTTACCCATACTAAGTCACGTTATTTGTGAGTATCAAAGGCTATATAACATCACGCTACAGCCCACGGGAGCGGAGTAGTAACCAAAGACGTAACTTAACGGGTGAAATAAGCTACGCGGACTAAGACGCGGGTAATTCGCTCGTCAGGAATCATCATCATCATCAGGAATAAGACAGTAAAATAAGATTAGGGAGTACTACTATAATGTATGCTGCAAAGCATCGGTGCTTGAGCACATGATACATTTAAGTTTCTGGGATAGCAATGCATCTTCGAGGCGTCTTGTGTTGCAGATGTCTATAATAGGCGACGATAACCACTTAACATAGGCCGTCGGCTTTTTCGGCCAATGACATAAATACACAGGCGTGATGGTGGGACATAAATAAAGGTATGGAAAATCATTATGATAATATTAAATTAACTTCTTCAGAACGTTCTTCAGAAAGGTCGGGTGCGCAGTACTCTTAACCGGCGTGCGTGTATGACCAGATGTATGAACATGGAGGAGGCGAAATGAGTAAGTATGTAAGGATCGTAGCAGCTGGTGTTTTGTGGTTTCTGCATACCCCCATGGGAAAAAGGGCGTGAGTTTTTGTACGTATGTATGAAAAATCATAATGTTAATATTAAAATCATCCTTTGTCCTACAATGATGAGGCAGATGCGACAATAAACTTATCTCGCTATGTAAACAGCTCGATGTTGATAGAATGATAACAGTGATAACAGCTTCCCTTACATTGTTTACTGGCGGCTTTTCTCTTCTTTGAATACAGAAAGTACTTTGTGTTAAAAACCTTTTTTTACAAAGAGTAGAACTGCCTTTACGAACTTCACAAAAATAAATAAAACTGCCTCGTTAGCCTAGTGGTCATTAGCGCGACTGCTACGCTAGAGGTATTGGATTCGGTTCCCAGCTCGAGCAAATATTGTTGGATTTTTCTATGAAATTCTGAGGAGCAGAATCCTAACTGACCCCTAGTAGTGACCCCTTGTCACTATACCGGTAACGGTCTAAATTACGTACTTACAACAGAAACATTGACTTATTACTTCGCGTTATTTTGAGATAATTCAATTAATTGTCATTGCCATCGTAATTATAAAAACCGGCCGGCAATTCACGAACTGACTGTCAAGTCTGTTTCGTTCTATTTTAAAACAGCAATTATCTTATGACACGATACACCAAAATATAAAATAAGGTCGAACATTTCAATATACTTACAAATTACATATTTTAAAGTAGCAATAACTTGTCTGTAGGGTAACCAATATTTTAAGTAAAATTGAGACAAGTCCATAAAAGCGTCGGGTTTTTTTTTAGAGTAAACAAAATTTATTGTACCAATAAAAAGCTTTATTCCGTTCACAAGAAAAATAACTCGACCACATTCGAAGGACTGTCTTACTGAACTTCGAAGTTTAAAACTTCGATGTACTGTATTCATAATGTTTATAAGTACGAATTACGTGAGTTAGAAAGTACGCTATGCCGAATTACTGAATTTCGAATGTTCAAAATCGCGATGTACGGAACTTCGAAAGTACGCTATTACGAATGACTTTATTGAGAAAGTTCATCATCGCGATGTACGGAACTCCGAAAGTACGCTATGACGAATTACTGAATTTCGAAGGTTTGATCTCGATGAACGTAAGACAGTCCATTCGAAGAGCAAAGGTGCTCAAGTTGAACAAACGGTGGTTATTTAAGACTTTGCATAAAAGCTTAAAAACATTAATATTAAAAAAAAAAAACTAGCGAATTATCCACGACTTTGTCCGCGTGGCTTTTTGGTTACTGCTCCGCTTCTATAGGCCGTAGCGTGATATTATACAGCCTATGTTAATTAGGGATAAGTAGCATTCAAATGGTGAAAGATTTTTTAAAATCTATCTAGTAGTTTTTGAGTTCATTCGTACAGTCATATTTACAAATCATTCCTATTATAGATAAAACTATTGATTAAAATCTCTATTTCCATAGTAACACTTGGTTCGATAAGTAATCCGCGTGCCCTTTCAATGTATACCTAATCCATTCAATAAACAGTATTATTAGCTTCCTTCCTGACATTGACATACAGAACACATTTATCTAAATATATTTCCTGTTAATATGATAAGCGAGTCATCAGTTGCTGCATTGCAATATTATAAATTATAATGATGTTAGTTTGTATTGTGTCGCAAAATACGACAAAAACAATCAAAAGCTTATAAAAAGGTTATAAGGTTGGCAGTATTACCACGTTGTATGGCCTATTTCGTTGTAGTGTACATTTTATTTTATTTCCATACAAACATACATACATAAACTCACGCTTTTTTTCCCATGGGGGTAGGCGGAAACCATAGAACGCCACCTTCTATGATCTTTACATACTCCTTTCGCCTCCTCCACATCCATACATCTGGTCATACAAGCATGCCGGTTATGAGTACTGCGCACCTGACATATTATCTCTTCACCACTTTTGGTGGACGGGTACATGTACATCATGCATCATGTTCATCATTAAGTCCCCTTTTGTACCTAGTCCCGGGCAAACTCTGTAAGAAATAAGCAACAAAAACAGCATCACTAGCGGTCGAACCAAAATCCCGCATTTTATAATATGTGTAGCTAATTTTCCCAACTCATAAACTCGTTCATAATACACGATGGTGTGTTGATGTCAAGTTCATCAAACCGGGAAGAGCTATTTTAATCCTCATACACTCAGCGTGGTTTTATTATAGCAGCTGTTGTGGCCACGTGGTTGGTAACAAGTGGGATCGTGAGCAATTTTATTAGATCATGTGGAAATCGTTTGTGGGAAAAGTCTACTTTTAAAATATTTTGAAAAATACCAGGTAAAGTTCATATATTTTCTTTATGTTTATATTATAAAAAGTGGTATAAATTAGTAACACAACATAAAACCGGGAGAAAATTGTTAAAGAAAAAGTTTTTCAAATAAATTAAAGTCAAGAAACTTCGTCGGTTTCTGGATTTATATACAAAACAGAAAAACACAACAAGAAAATTTGGACACATTTTTGTCAAAATGAATCAAAATTTTACCAAAAATTCCGAGCAGCGCAAATAAATCACAGACACGTCCAAACTTAATGTCAACGCAAAAGCCAGCAGTGTACACGTATCCTGAAGAAAATGTCTCACATTCTGGTTTCCCTAACTCCAGTGCAGTGTTTGAAGTTCAGCCAAGTAATGCCAAGCGTTTAACACCTCGTGCGGCGATAAATTTTATGTGTTCACTCATTATAAGTACGTTACCTAACACCGCGTTCGGCCTGTAAATGTTTGCCGTAAAATATCAGGCTGTTAAACGAATAAATATAATAATATCAAAATACTTACAGATTCTCTTTTAAATGTAAGAATAATTGAGGTGTCTTGACTTGGCTCGTGAGGTTCTCGACATGTGGGATGTGGTTAAAGGAGAGCCTCGTGTGCTGAATCATTGTGCTGAATGCTGATAGTCGTTACAGGATCGTTAAAGGTTTAATAGAGCCTCGACCAATATCTAGGGAGGCTCTCGTTCGAGAGTCGATCAGATCAAAGACTTGATTCAGAAGGCAGTACTTCTAGACACGTCCCAAAAACTTTGATCTTTTACTGAATTCGATTTTAGCCACTGTGTAAATACATTTACCAATAAGATAAAACCAACTAACCTTTTTTACAAAAACATTTCAAAATTAGACTCTTTTGTCTTCAAGTGACAAGTACTGTTGAGTATTTCAACATTATTATGTTACTATAAAAGTTAAACTAAACGTCAAAAAGTTTAATACTCAGGTCGTGATAACGCCTCATTCACAAAAAATATTCGACCAGTCCAATAATCTCCTACATTATGGTCACCCTACCCTCCTCTCCTATACATAGTAGGGGAACCAGATAGTAATCTCGTTATTCTTTTGAAATACTTCAGCCAATATTGAACTCCTTGTTACGATAATACTAACTATAACTGCTTCGTTGGCCTAGTGGTCCTACGCGCGACTGCTACGCTAGAGGTCTTTTATTCGATTCCCAGGTCTAGCAAAAAGTGTTATTAGGTTTTTCTATGAATTTCGCAGTAGCAGCTCGGAGTTTGCTGCGGGTTGTTCGAAAGAGATACCGCGCCCCCGGAACGCAAAGGGCTCATGAAGGAACATAGATGGGTTTTAGTCAGTAAAAGTCTGACACTCCCGTCGCCATTTGATGAATTCCCACCTAAAAAAAAAAAATGCTCGGAGTTTGGATTTGTGCCCGGTTAATGGCAATAGGCTTGCCCCCTGTTACGTGGAACCTAAAAACATACCGACGAACTATGGGTGTACTACATTGGTGCACCTCTGCCTTACCCTTCGGGGAATACAAGCGTGATGGTATGTATGTTGTAACGATAATACTAATAGGTGCACTCAGATATGACAATACTTATGTTCTGTCAATATTACACATAGGCTTGTACGGGAGAGATTGCGGTATTCATACATATTTATCTATCTGTACTGATTGAGTTGGAAAGGACATAGTAATGAAAATTTTCCGTCGGTTATTAAAAAAGAAAATGTTGTTTTATACATTTTGAGCGTGTTGTGTTGGTGCTGCATTTTTGTATGGAATAGCTGGTTTTTGAAGTGAAAACTTCTTTAGCGGCGTTGTACACTTTTTTTGTAATGGGTAAAAAAATTCAAACTCGCGTCAGGACACGTGACCTGATCGAAAATCTTACGAATTTATCGTACACAAATATGACAATTGTCATATTTGTGTATGATAGCGCAATAAATAAATATTGTATTATACCATATAAATGATAGTACTTTTATACTGATAATTAAAGCAATTCGTGCAAAATTATTCCCTAACCATTCCAAAATATCAAAAATTCACAACGTTAAAGTATATACAAGTAAGTAAGTAAGTATATTCAAGTTTTCACTTCTGCCGGCACTCCCGGAGTGCAACCCGTCGTTTTTTTTTTAGTAAGCTACAAACAAATTTATCGGTTTCACCCGTTATTCTACAGGTAGAGCTAAACCCTGATAATATTAGTTGTACCCACAAAAATGGCCGATAGATTATTTTCTATGGTTCCTAGATCATTATCAAAATCGGTCCAGCTGTTTCATGGTTTTCAGCTCTTTTGTTACCTGCAGTACGGAACTTTATTCTTCTGCTGGGGGTTACTTACAATTTTAAATTTCAAACATTCTGTACTTTAATGATAGCAACTACTATACAAGCTGTTGATTTGCATCCTCGTCAAATTTTAGGAGCTTGTCATAAAAAAATAGAAGTATTCAAATATAATTACGATACCTGGCCAATATCTAATAAATACTTGTTTTTTTAGTTGCAACTTTTAAATAACAGTATTCCAGAATACTCCTCTTGCAAAATTCAGAATCGCCCAGTTGCGTATGCGGTAGGCAGAGTTGTCGCGCGGCTATATGAATGTGTACATAGCGCCTAAGCCGTCTGGCGAGATGGCCGATGAATAGAAAATCACGTCAAAAAATAATAATTTCAAAACCAATTTCTTTATTATTGATTTGTGTTAACAATCACGAGCATAGTTAATTCCTTGAATTTGACGAAAATGCAAATCAACGCCTTGTATACATTTTTTGGCATAGGTGGATAGGATTGCGATTGAGAGTAGATTGATAGCGTATATAATAAGTATCATAAGAGCAGGAACTATTAAATTATCAGTGTCTTAAGGTCCACTACTTACTACCTGGTGCAAAATCCATACTTTTTAATAGGTAAGCGGAAATTCTACCATAAATATAATAAATCACTTGGTAAGTTAAGATTAGTACAATAGCACGATTGTACTATCGTAGTAATAACAATGAACTGTTACACATAACACCATCGTTATCTAGAAATAAATCTTATTCAATGGCACTTTGTTGTGATTTTACTACAGATCTCGTTTGTATTACGTAGGTAGGTATACGATATTAGTAGTAGACCAGTCTTACCAAGAGTATCGTATTACCCATTACTGGGTTGTGGAGGTCTGATAGGCAGTCGCTCCATGTAAAATACTGATATTCAGCTGCATCCGGTTCGACTGGAAGCCGACCCCAACATAGTTGGGAAAAGGCTAGGCAGATGATGACAATATTAGTAGTAGAGCTCTTTGTGAAGGAGCTTGTCCGGGGAAGTACTATCACCATAGCTATTTCTGCCGCAAAGCAGCGTTGCTGTGTTCCGGTTTGAAGGGCTTTTTTTACCGATGGAAAATCATCAAAATGACTTCTTCCGCCCGAACGGGGCGGGAGGGAATGTCAGACTTTTACTGACTAAAATCCATCCATGTGTCTTGTGCGCTTTGCGTTCCGGGGGCGCGGTATCTCTTTCGAACAACCCGCAGCCATTATCTTTTATTAGCATCGGGTTAAGGACACAGCTTTTATCTCCCTGGCGCTTATAAAGGTCAAGACCCAATAAGCGCCACTGTCATATCATCATAAAAGATAAACAAGATATGCTAAAATCGTCATAAATAAACACAATCATGCAGATCACAAGTACATGATTCCAATGAGTGAATTGATTGCAATGACATCACCGGATTGACGCGACGAGGTCGAGGGTCAAACCACTGCGTCTATTGTCATGCTTCCGATTATTCTTAGTTAGTAAGCACGTGTATTTGTGACCCTGAAAATCACACTAATATCATAAAGGCGAAAGTTTGTGTGTTTGTCTCGTCTTCACACTCTCAAACGGCTGAACGGATCTGGATGGAATTTGGCACTGAGATAGATTGTAGTGTGGAATAACACATAATCATCTGCCTAGCCTTTTCCCAACTATGTTGGGGTCGGCTTCCAGTCGAACCGGAGCGACTGCCTATCAGACCTCCACAACCCAGTAATGGGTACTACGATACTCTTTATACTCACATAGGATACTTTTTACCCGACTACGGCGAAGCAAAAAGGAGGGTTATGAGGTTGACCGGTATGTATGTATGTATGTATGTATGTATGTATGTATGTATGTATGTATGTATGTATGTATGTATGGATGTTCATCTGTTCCCTCATAACTTCTAAATTATCTAACGTAAATTGACAAATGAGGTGTCATTGGAAGCGTCTAAATTGTCCGCTGGTTATAGGCTATCTTATGTTTCAATAAATTGTATGTGGCGCCCTCTGGGGCTAATGAAGATGTGAAATAATATTTTTTTTCTTCCAAATATGGTCGTGTTACATATCAAATTAAAGGGTTTAATTAGCACATTTCAAATATATAAATATTTTATTAGTAAATTATACATACACCCGTACACACACCCTTTAAAACGCACCATAAACCTAGCCAACTAACCAATATTTTGTTTGGGAGACCTAATAGATTATTCCATATATTGTGTATAATTATGTTGCAGTTCCAGTAATATTACATAATATATAAATGTCTAAATTTAAACCCCAAAATAATTTAAATAAAAAAGTAGTTTAAAAAACTAAAACCCGACTACAAAAATTCACGTTCTAAAAAGTATGAAACAAGAAAACATTCTCATCTGAAAGCCGTGGTCGTATGCCACCTATTCCGGTAAAACAGTATGTGTATAGTAATAGAACATTAATCTTTAGCACTAAAGTTTAGGGCAAAGTAGCATACGACCACGGCTTTCAGATGAGAATGTTTTCTTGTTTCATACTTTTTAGAACGTGAATTTTTGTAGTCGGGTTTTAGTTTTTTAAACTACTTTTTTTTATTCCAAAAAAACGTACAGTTCCGTGGGAAAATATGTATGACTACTTTGACGCGGATGAAGTCGCGGGCAGCAGCTAGTCAGATATAAAAATAAACATATCGGCTTATCCTTCTGCAAGGCAGAGGCACCTTCTCTCACAGAGAAAGTACGAGCATTGATCTCTATCTCTACATTTGCTTCAGACGGATTGGCGTTTTTAGACTTATATTTGACGGGTTGGTTGATGGGCCTGTTGGTCTAGTGGTTAGCGGCCCTGACTGCTAAGCCGGACGTCGTGGGTTCGATTCCCACCCAAGACAAACTTTGTGTGATGAGCATGATTGTTTGTTCTGTGTCTGGGTGTGATTTATCTATAATATGTATGTATTTAAAAATTATATAATAGTGTATATCAGTTGTCTGGTTACCATAACACAAGCTCTGCTTAGCTTGGGATCAGCTGTGCGATTCTCTAAAATGCAAGCTCGAAAACGAGTCCCACTTCGATAACGAACCAACTTGTCATTGGCTTAGTATTCGTTCGCCGTGGTGACGTCACCGCGGCGAACGAATATACACCAATGACAGGTTGGTTCGTTATCGAAGTGGGACTCGTTTTCGAGCTTGCATTTTAGAGAATCGCACAGCAGATAGCCGTGTGTGAGTTGTCCCAAGATATTTATTATTTATTAGAAGTCCAGGGAAACATGGTGGGGAAATCATCATCATCATCTGCTTAGCCTTTTTCCCACTCGTGATAAATTTAATTGTAATTTAATTTTCGTATCAATGAATTTATAATACAGTTTATTCCTCACGAGTGTGTTAAAAATATCGTATAAAACTCGTGAGCATTTTATGAATACACTGGTACTAACATTATTTTGTCCTAGATTTTGAACTATTTTGCCAAACCTTTACAACAATAGGGCTATATATTTGCGATGATAAAGTATATATCAGCTATAATTTTTAATCGCATGTTTAATCTGTCGTGTTCTAGGAACTACGGGTATAATCATAATGTTAATAATAAGTTATTCTTAGAACTAATGTATCATAGATTATTCTATGAGTTTAGTATTTTATTATCTGTGATTACCTAATGCTTGTATCTACCTAATACATACAAGCAAATAGCTAGGTTGCAATCCATACTAGTCCTACTAATATCATACATGCGAAAGATTGCGAAAATGGATAAATGGATGGATGGATGGATGGATGGATGTTTGATAATCTTTCACACTTTGCTACCTTAGAGGTCTTGGGTTCGAGAAAAGTGTTATTGGGTTTTTTTATGAAATTCTCAGTAACAGCCCGGAGTTTGGATTTGTGCCCGGTTAATGGCAATAGGCTCGCCCCCTATTACATGGGACCTACGCAATACTGGCGAACTGTGGGTGTACATTGGTGCACTTCTGCCTAACCTTTCGGAAAATATAGGAGTGATGGCATGGCATATTATGGAGTGTAAATTACGTTTTTACGCTACTTTCCATATTAATTTCGTTGCGGGATCCAAGACGGATGAATCGTTTCTCCGGGACTTGTCGAGCTTCATTGTTTCGGCACTTTTTAGCAGTCTCCACTGTTGATTCTGGCTTTCAAAAGTTGTAGACAACCTGTAGTGGGGTTCTCCAGATAAATTACCATTTATGATTTTAACCTTCCAACGAGCAAATTTAATTTTAGCCACATTGTATCCTTGCCAACGTGATTCTAAGTATTGGATTGGCACTAATTATGGCTACTTGACCTGTCAAAGATCAGACGCGTGATTTTATAATTAATACGACTGTTAGAGGCACGTAGAGTACCTGGTTAGATTATATGGATAATAATTCTAGAGAATTTAAGTCTTACTGCCTCGTTAGCCTAGTGGTTCTAAGCACGACTGCTACGCTAGAGGTCCCGGGTTCGATTCCCAGTTCGAGCAAAAAGTGTTATTGGGTTTTTCTATGAAATTCTCAGTAGCAGCTCGGAGTTTGGATTTGTGCCCGGTTAATGGCAATAGGCTCGCCCCCAATTACATGGTACCTACATATACCGGTGAACTGTGGGTGTACTGTACATTGGTACACCTCTGCCTAACCTTTCGGGGAATACAGGCGTGATGGTATATAATATAAGTCTTATAGGTAGTTGATTTAAGCCTGAAATTGCTAATCGGATTTGAACAAGCGTGGTGCTCATCAATGCTCGTGCACCCTCTGTATGAGAAGAGGATTTTGCCTTGCAGTAAGATAACAAGAGGCTGTGTAAAAAGCTCGCGGTTTCTGAGCTTTCGTCAACTGACAAGATATGATTGTTCTATTGTTCGGGTTTTTTTTTGGCGGTAGTGTAGTTGTACCGAACTCCCGCAAGGAAGCCGGTAGAAATCGAGTTGTAATCCTCGCCACTGCTTGCAATAACAAAGAGGCAGTTTTAAAGTTGATAACATCCCCAGACGAATCATAACATTGACATTATCTGCTTCCACAATCTCTGCTATACGTTACTCCATAATCCGTACTGTACATAGACATATCAAACAACGTTACCATCAACACATAACAAGGTACATAATCCCAAATGATTCTAATCGTACTGTCAATAGAGTTTAAAATTGCATGTATAGTTAGTTACAAATGTTTATTTATACTTTTTTTGCTCGCCATTATTACTGTCCATCTCCTGATCAAAGACATCCCCCATTTCTTCCACTTTCCCTCTCGTTGTGCTTCCTCTATTGTTATTTTAATTTTGATTTAATTTGCATGACCGAAAGGTTGAATATAGTGTAACAAACAAACTAATGTGCTACGGAGGACAATGAATTTTCAACCTTATCACTAAAGACGTAAGGGTGGAAAGTTTTCATTCATCCTATATTCATGCAAATAAAGTTATCATCCATTCATTCAATGATACCAACAGATTTTTGCCCACGTGAACCGTTGCTTCATGAAATCGTGACCCTGATAACACGGATTTACAAGACCAAAAAACCATACTTAAATATATGATAAGTGTCGATACGTAATATGTAAAGAATTTAGTACGGTTTAGATAAGATTAGCACTTCAAGTTCAGTGGGTGGCAAATTATTTATAATACTTACATAGATTTTCTATTATTGACATACGCCATCACGCCTGTATTCCCCACTCACAGTTCGACGGTAAGTTTAAGTCCCATATAATAGGGAGCATCGAGCTGCTTCTGGAAGCTGGTTCTATTACTGAAAGTGGTGTAAAGGTATCCTCACATACGGGAGATATTATCGCCGGGGCGATATGCATGGTGGAATCATGTCGTGACTCAAAGTTTTATCATGGACACATGAATGATTGGAGACCCCAAAGAGATGAAATTATTCGTCGGTAAAAAAAAACTGCTGCTCTATACAAAAGTTCAATACCTACACGATTAAAATGTAGAACAGTTGTTTTATTCTAGTACCATTCATTATACTGAATTAATGGCAAAAGTTTTTCTTGCAATCAAGAGTCATTATCCACCCCGTATCTAAAACATATCCGTAGAACAATTTGTATTTCTGCAACTTTATCGTCAAATCACATATTTTTATTGCTTGAAATATCAGTACACCTGTCGATGACATAACAGTAGAACTTGAAACCACAATCTGTTATAATAGCTCTCTATATCTATCTTTTGCCTTTTCAAAATAAATTTATCACATAACGATATTATCACCGGCCCAGCGATACTATCACCTCTGTTTGAGGACACCTTTAAGAACCGAGCGAAGCAAGCTAAGCTTAGCTAGAAGTGGCTCTGTGCTCAGCCTAGTAAAATACCTTCATTAAGGTCAAGGATACCTGCCAGGGACATAATAATATAGCGTGATTTAGACGTCATTCGTCAAAGACTCAAAGTACAAATAATATTTTCTTATTTCGCAAGAAATGATAAAAAGGGTAACTGCCTCGTTAGCCTAGTGGTCGTAAGCGCGACTGCTGCACTAGAGGTCTTGGGTTCGATTCCTAAGTTAAGCGTATTATTGTTTTTTTTTTATTAAATTCTCAGTAGCAGCTCGGAGCTAACTCCAAGCTGCTACTGAGAATTTCATAGAAAAACCCAGTAAGGCTGTTTCACCAATTTAGATTGTGTGTGTGGTCACAAATCCTCGATTTGTGCCTGGTTAATGGCAATAGGCTCGTCCCCTATTACATGGGACTTAAAACACTGTAGGTGTAGATTGATACACCTATGCCTAACCCTTCGGGGAATACAGGCGTGATGGTATGTATAAGAGGGCCCATGTTTGATGGGATTCATTACGATCGCCGCGTCCTTGGCACTTGTTGCCGAATAGGGGAGGGTTCACGTGGGGTTTCCCCAAGGGAAAGTCCCCTTTTCTGTAGACGGTAACGATTTATTATGGGTAGAGCTACCCCAAGCAGAAATATTTATGTAAAGTAGGTACGTAAGGTAAGGTTTCCCGTCGACAATTATTTTTTTAAGGAATTCTTATAACGTCATCATCTGCCTAGCCTTTTCCCAACTTTGTTGGGGTCGGCTTCCAGTCGAACCGGATGCAGCTGAATATCAGTATTTTACATGGAGCGAATGCCTCCACACACAGCCCAGTAATGGGTAATACGATACTCTTGGTAAGACTGGTTGTCAGACTTTCTGGCTTCTGACTAACAGTAACGACTGTTAAAGATCTACAAATGACAGCCGGGACGAACGGCTTAACGTGCTTTCCGAGGCACGGAGGAAACTCGCTATGGTAAATGGTCACCCATCCACAGACCAACCTCGGCAAGCGTGGCTTAACCCGGAAGATCGGTCTATGCGGCTGTAATTATTTAGCCACGAGCTCCTGAAATTCTTATAACGTATGTAAGAGTAATAAGAATAAACTAAACATAAGTAACTAATTAAATTAGTAGAACTCTGTTTTGACTTTGAACATTGATTTTAAACATAGTCGGATGACAAACAACCCAACGGTCCAAATGATTTTAAGTGGTCGCCTCTGCCTATAGACATCTGCAATACCAGAGGCATTACATGACCACATAACTATAAACATAAAAATATATCCATACACATTTATCAGTCAATCTCTAATCATCGTCCCACTTAATACAACAAAACAAAACCAATTAAATTAGCAACCTAATTACGTTAAATAACAATTGAATTGACAGCACCAATTACAATGATTACAATAATTACAAACTGTATTACTGTAATCTCGCAAGTACCGGTTTTTCCATGAGTGACGTCACGGTTGCATGTTGCAGTATTGATCGTCAAATGAGTGGGTAGGCTTTAAAAGTTATAGTTTAGAACTTTTGAATATTGATACCCAAAGTGGTCTATGCAGACACAGGTCGCTGGCATAGACCGTTATAACCGTCCAGATGGTTTTGGGAGACCGTTTTTCTAATTTATAAGATTTTAAGTTTGTATTGATTAATAAATAAATGATAATTAATAGACCATAGATAAGGGCTCATGTTAGCAAATAAAAACCATAACGGGTAATGAGATGTAGGTAAATGGTACATTAGTAGATGTAGATGATGATTATTATCAGTAGGAGAGCTCTCTGAAGGAACTTGTCCGAGGAAGTCCTCGGACAAGTTCCTCCATAGTACTTACTATCACCATAACAATTTCTGCCGTAAACCAGCTTTGCTGGTTCCGGTGCCGGTGTAATAGGTAACAAGTACATGAGACATTTCAACTTTGTCTTTAGGATGGCAACGCATTTGCGAGTAAAGGCTTTGATATTGCAATGAATTTATTACTTTATTACTATTATAAACGCCATAAACGCCAGTCACGCCAAAACGTCAGAACGGATCTGGAATCATCTGCCTGGAATGCCCTATTCCAGGCTATCAATTTGTGTCTGCCAAATTAGGAGGGTTTTTATCCCAGAAAAATTTACAGTTCCCGTTGGATAAATATTAACTTTGACGCGTGTCTTCATTTATATCACACACAGAATCCATAACATTCTCATCTACACAACATATACCTCAATAGCTCCATATAACAGAACCTCCATTCGGTAAATGGGAAATATTTCCCACGTAAAGAATCCCAGCGGTATGCCCGGTGTCCCTGATATTCCCAGCAGGAATGCCTGCCGGCCATCGGGAGCTAACGATAAATCAATACTAGCTACAGACTACATTCCCGCCATATTGCCTGGATCTAGGTTAGAGGACTGTTATGGATATTATATAACAAGGTATGTGTTTTCTGGTTTCAATAATAGTAAATGAAATAGCGGTGTTTGACAGATATTTCAATGTAAGTTGTGTGGTTTTAGCTAGTGTAATTGTAGTAGAGCTTTTGGGCCAAGTACTATAAAGTAAATTGAAAGAAAGGATTAACCTAAATTGATTCTAAAAGAAGAAGAAGTAGAGCTTTTTGTGAAGAAGCTCATCTGAAGAAATATGCCCATCTATATAGGTCTACCAAACTTCAATGATATTTGTAAAAGTAAATATATTGTGACTTTCATATAGTATTTTATGGTCGTACAGGTAGTTTAATATTTCCGGCATTGCAAACTACAATTTTTTATTTCCCTTGAGTGCGCGAACAGCGTCCAATTTCAAGGAAGACTAGTCAAGTATGCAAAGGACATTATCATGCACAAATGTGTGCGCAGGTGCACTCCCTCTTCCGTCACAATCCAACACGACCGAGGAGGGATCAAGTGCAGGACCAACCGCTGAAAAGCACGTAAGCTTTCCAAGGCAAGGGAGTCTTACACCATCAACTTTCAAACTCTGGGTTGCTACTAAGCTACTCTTAATGAAAAAAACCCAATAATACTTTGAACCACATAGGATCTGAGCTCAGGTCCTTTAGCAAAGTCACGCATGCAACCACGAAACAAACGAGACAGTCAAACTGCATCCTGTTTAACTGTACGGTCTGTACCCAAATAAAAACATATACGATTCAATACAGCGGGTCCATCCAAATGCAAATTGTGTGTCAATTTGCATTGGGTATCAATTGACAGTGCCCGATATTCGATTGAGAGCTTACAGAATACAGATACCGCCCAAGTTATAAACTAAAGCGGGTAAAGTAATATAAACATTAGAAAAACCAACACAATAAGGTTAATGATCTTGGAATTCAATGGACGGTGCAAAATCGATTGAAAGTTTAAGGTTGTGCGGTCCGAGTTACAGGCGGTTGGCGGGATTAAATTTACCAGATAGTCAAGTCAATCATAATCATTATATCAGCCGAACGACGTAAACTGCTGGATATAGGCGTCCCCTAAATATAGCCAAAATGACCGGTCCTGTGCTGTTCGCATCCAGAGGTTTCGCAGACCTTCATCAAGTATACCTATAGTAGTAAATAAGCATATAAAACATCTCTTAGATACAATGCCATTTTGTCATGTTCAGTTGGATTAGGGATGACGAAGATAACGCGTTAGATATTTAGCATGCCACAAAAATCACATCTAAGTGTTATGGGTCTGTTAAAAGAATTATATTATTAAAGCCGATACAGTAACAACACATTATAAATGCGAAAGTCACTACATGTCTGTCTGTTACGCTTTCACAACTAAACCACTGAACAGATTTTGATGAAATTTGCTACGAGTTAAGTTTTATAGTTTGTTAGTTTGTTTTTTTTTTTTGTTTAGCTAAATGTAAACTCAAGAACTATTATGTATTGCCCATATTTGCAAAATAAAAATTCTATTCTATCCCCGAGAAAGGACGTAGTCTACATTCGCGACGGCGATAGTCCAGCGCAAAAGCTTGAAGCAAATAATCTTTTTATATTTGATTAAAAACCGCTGACTCTTATGCCTTGCACCTCTCAGATCAGTGCCCTGATAACGCGTCGTAGGCGGCGTCAGGCACGGACAATGTGTAACGGCGTTTTTTGTCGTGTCTGCTGTCGTATTGTGGGTTTTACTACACGTAGTAAAGTCATAAAGGTTTCCAAATTACATACGATGATGATGGCTTGATTAGAGAGTACAGAATTGGGTATTTTGTAAAAATCACTCTCGGTGGATTTATATGAAGTGAGATTGAGGTGGGCTGTCAATAGCATTAGATGGGTTGACAGCTCACTGCACCTGTGTTAATTTCACGCGAGAATGTCCACAGAATAGACCGGCAAAACATCTTCGCCAATATAATGAACCTGAAAAGTTTTTTGTTCGTGTGTTTGTTAAAGCGCGTTTATCTCTGGAACTAAGAGTTGGATTGGAAAAATGTTTTTGTAATATGATAGCCAGATTCATAAGAAATAGGCTTTACATATAACATCACACTACGACCCACGGGAGCTAAACAGTAGCCAAAGACGTAACTCAACTCAGGTGAGGAAAAAAAACACAAGCATACGCAGTAGTTAGTGTGTGTTTTTTTTTGTGATCTCATAAAACCAATCTTGCAAACAATTAAGTTGAGAAGACAGAAAGTAAGAACACTGCTAATCTGAATAATAATCGCGTAGTGAACTAGTGGTACAATTGGGTTGTGTCCACCACCATTATTTGACATACTTTTTATGAGCTGTCAAAACGCGATTCTCCCATAGATTTTGTATGGCAATAGCACGCTGTGACGTCACTACGTGGCCTACTCAATTGACTAACTATTTATTGATTCAAAATTAAAAAAGTTTACAGGAAAATAAAGTGCTTTCTTAGAGAGGTGGTCACTTTAAATTGTTAGTTGGTGGTGCCAACTACTCATAAATATTTTATTCACGCACAGCAAGCGACACTATAATAACTGATAACATTATCACCATCAATCTTATAACATTAAACAAGTGACGTCATATGTTTGTCTAATGCCCTTTGATGGCTATCTTATCGCAAGGTCTCCATTGCTCACAAAACTGTAGTTAAACCAAGGATTATTGTTATTATGTCACTTGTACAAAATGCCGTCTTACCTTGGAGGTGGCGGAAGAGTATTTTAATGTTCATTTTTAATGTGTCATCAGATTTGGAGTAAAGTAAATAAACATGGGAGTATTTTTTTTGGTTTGTCTTTTATAGTAACTTGTGTGTGTAGTTACCACACACCACCGCCGTTGTTTTAAGTCGCTTTGAACTCAATAAATAGTGAGTCAATTGTGTTGGTGACAAAATGATATCACAATTCACTATTTTTTTCCAAACTAAATCTATGAAGGAATCGTGTTTTAATAAGTATGTCAATTGATCGGAAATCGAACTGATTTACTTTACAATTCTTAGTTGTTTATAAGACAATAATTAAGTGTTCACTGAACTCGTCTGACATACTGGCGTGTATCAAAAATAAAATAAAATATAGGCCCCACAAATTCATACCTTTTTTTACGTAAAGTAATAAAATAGTGAGACCAGAAAAACCCTTGTTTCATAGCCCTACCACTATAAATATTAAAGTTTCAGTAACCTACAAGAAAAATGTGCTCTCACAGTAAGTAATGGAAAAAAGTACTAGGGTTGTATAAATAACAAGGCAGTAGTACTGTCGTATATCATTGTACTGAAACCCTTTGTTGCTTAGAATCTAAGCCCTGCCTGGTATTGTTTATTGTTCGAAGGTTGTTGAGCCCAATTGTGGTCGTAGACGCCGATTTTGAACAAAGGAATTCTAAAAAAGTTTAGAAATATAGTAAGATTGGATTACAGTTCAAGGCCAATCAATTAAGAACCGAAAATTTACATCATATAGTGTCTACTTTCTGAATTTAAATAAAGAGTTCCTCAGGTTGTTTAGCTTGGACATCACTGACATCGGTGAAGGAAAATATCGTGAGAAAACCTGGACTTATTATTAAAATGTCTGAAATCGCCAATCAGCCTTGAGCAAGCGTAGCGATCAATGCTCAAGCCTTCTTCTGTATGAAATAAGGCTTTTGCAGTTTGCCATTCTATACTAATTTAAAAAAAAAAAGGTATAGTTTGTGACATTGAGAGGCTGTTGGGGGTAATCTCTGGATCCACTGAACCGATTTTGAAAATTCTTTTACCCATAGAAAATCCACGTTATTTGTGAGTATCAAAGGCTATATAACATCACGCTACGAGCCATAGGAGCGGAGCAGTAACCAAAAACGTAACTAAACACGGATGAAATAAAATAAGCCACGCGAACAAAGTCGCGCTCAGAAGCTAGAAGTATAATTATTAAATAAGTTAGGTGTTCTTAACAAAAGTTCATATAAGACCACCAACGACCACAACGTAAATGAACACTTTTCCAAGGAAACTGCTTGCCAGAAATCCGTACTTTTCCGTACTAATATTATAAATGCGAAAGTAACTCTGTCTGTCTGTCTTTCTGTCTGTCTGTCTCTTCTTCACGCCTAAACCACTGAACCGATTTCAATGAAATTTGGTACAGATATAGTCTGGGACCCGAGAAAGGACATAGGATAGTTTTCATCCCGGAAATCCCCCGGGAACGGGAACTATTAATCCACGCGGACAAAGTCGCGGGCAAAAGCTAGTAAAATTATAAAAACAAATTCACTGGCATCCCTACCCGAGAAGCATACGGAATCATTTCGAAAGAAAAATTCGCCGACCACCGTTTGAGTCGATTCCCAGAAGTACATGAATGAGACCAGTATAAACAGTTAACTTGGTTTCGCTACTACATAAGAAACAATGGCGGTGAGCCGACCATGTTTGGAGATGTTTTATGTGTTGTATATTTTTGATAACTACATTGATTTTTATTTGATTTTATTGAGGGGATGACACACATACTCACTTACCATCACGCCTGTATTTCCCGAAGGGTTCGGCAGAAGTGTACCAATGTACACCCACAGTTCGCCGGTATATTTAGGTTCCATTTAATAGAGGGCGAGCCTATTGCCATTAACAACTGCTACGCTTAAGGTCGGGCCTCGATTCCCAGGTAGAGCAAAAAGTGTTATTGGGTTTTTCTATGAAATTCTCAGTAGCAGCTCGGAGTTCGGGTTTGTGCCTGGTTAATGGCAATAGGCTCGCCCCCATTACATGGGACCTAAATATACGCGCGAACTGTGGGTGTACATAGGTACACCTCTGCCTAAGCCTTCGGGGAATACAGGCGTGTTTACTTGCAGGGCGTAATTACTGCAGCAAATTATGATAATTTATTTTAAAATCTCACCATAGCTAAGTTGACACAATTCTTACAGAGCTGCCCGCATAAAAAGTCAGTTTTGTATCGCAAAAACCTTTGCATAATTCAGTAAATATCTACGTACTAGTATCTACGTATATATAACTAAAATATTCCCGTCATTTTGTTTAAGTTTTCAAACATTACGATAAAAATATAGTAAAACCATGCTATTGTTATTAAACAAAAGTCTTCCAAAACGATTATCACATTCTGATAGAGATAACTGGTCCATTGTTAAACGATTCAAGTACTTAATTAATGCTATATATCTTACAAATGATAACAAAAAAGCCGTAGCCGTGAAATACGCCATAAAAACCTGTGTTAGCATAATTTATCGATTCATGATCCTATTATTGATTTTGTAGGAGTTTCTCAATCTGCGCATGAATGGGGTGTGCGAGTTATGAGCGGAAAGCGATTTAGAATTTTAGCGACTAATTTTGCAAATGGGCTACCAATCCGACCGACTTCGGTCAAGGCGGTTAATATCAATAAAGACTAGCCAAGTATGCAGGAGATATCATAGTGCACGCGTGTGTGCGCAAATAATAATAATAATAAAGATTTATTTCAGAACATCAAATTCCATAATTCCAACTACAAATTACAAACAAACATTTCAAAATAAAATAAAATTACAAAATAAAATAAAATAATAAAATAAAATAAATCAATCACATTCGAATAAATTATAAATTACATAAATTAAAAAAGTAAACTAAAGTGTCACTACATGAAGCATGCAACAATGGTTAATGTAGTGACAGTCGAACCTCTCAGCCATCATCCTCAGGATGGTGTTGGAGCTGGCGCGGACCCTGCGCACTAAGGATGTGCACCGTTTCCGCATTGTCGCATAGAAGCAGTCAATGCGTGACTCGGCGAACATCCCCGACGCACTGCAGTACCGAGGCAGCCCCAACAACACCCTGTAGGCATTGTTGTATTGTATACGTAGGGCGTTGTACTGTTTTTGAGTATAGTTAGCCCACAGGGCGCTCGAATAAAAACAGGTACAATACGCTCTGAAAAGAGTGTTTTTGACCTCCTGCGAGCACCGAGCAAACCTGCGAGCTATCATGTTCGCTCTAACAGACAACGCCCTACGTTCCCGCTCTATGTCTGTATCGTCTTTCAGGTCAGAGGTCACCACATGACCAAGGTATTTGAAAGTGTCAACTCTTTTTAGCGGCACACTGTTCAAATTGATGCTAGGGACACTGTCTGGACATTTACCCCTGGCCCGAAAAACCATACACTCACTTTTCTTGGTGTTATAAAGCAGGCCATGACTGAGAGCATATTCTTCACAAATACCGAGCAGTTTAGACAGGCCACAGACCGAGGCGCTGAGCAGCACCATGTCGTCCGCATAGCTAATGTTGTTTACACAAACTCCACCAACGTGACATCCGACATGCGTGCTGCTCAGCCTCTCGATGAGTGCGTTTACATAAAGGTTGAAGAGCGTTGGTGAGGTCAACCCCCCTTGCCTCACCCCGCACTCCAACCTGTATGGTTCAGACAGCGCCCCCGACCATCGAACTACGTTGACCTGGCACCTGTACCAATACTTTAGAATGCGTACGCATTCACTTGGCAGGGATGTGCCGCTTAGTTTATCCCAGAGGATATCATAGGAAACCAGGTCAAACGCCCTCGAAAGGTCTAGGAAGCACGCATAGACTGGTGTTTTGCGATCAGTATAGTACTTGACGGTCTGCTTCAAACACAGAATAGCTGTCTCGGTAGAGAGTCCCGATTTGAAACCGAATTGATTATCATGAATCTCGAGACAGCCACTCAACTGGGTGTTAAGCAAACCGTCAAGAACCTTAGACAGAACTGTAGCCAGAGAGATGGGTCTATAGTTGTTGGCATCGCTTATATCACCAGTTTTACTTTTCACTATCGGCACCACCACGGTCCGCATCATGGCTGAAGGTAGGTATGAATGTCCTAGGCATAGGGAGTAAAACATAGCCAGAACTCTTGGAAGATGGACACCAGCATATTTAAGATGCTCGATACTCAGATCATCGTGGCCAGGAGACTTGCCTCGCGTCATGGTCGAGATAACCTCTCTAACATCTTTGGCTTTAAAAATTACACTAAGCTCCTGCCCCCGAGCCACACCAAGCCCCGACCGCGATGGTGCCAATGGTGAATTTACCGTGAAATGGCTTTTGAACATTTCAGCTATGTTTTTTGGATCAGTAACGCCACCAACGCTCACAGGCAAGCCCGGCCTACTGCTCACTTTATTAGTAGACTTCCAAAAATTACGAAAATCATGTTTGGAGTGATGCGTTGCCAGAATGTCCATTTTCAGTTGCTCACTGTTATTTTGACACCACTTTAATCGGCTTTTAAATATTTTACGGCTATCTTGCATCTCACTCCAAATACGACCCGACTTCGGTCTGCCATACCACATCCATAACTGAAACTTCGCCCTGGCCTCCCGGTGAGCACCACTGACATATCTGTTCCAAAACGCAAAACAAACGCAAAACACAGATGCTCTCACTCTGCCGTCACTCTCATAGTCCGATGAAACGGCAATCCGACTCAAACGGAGATAGATCAGGCGTTGGACCAACGGGTTCCCGAGACACGAGTGTATCACCCCACCTACTTCTAAACTCCAGGATGCTCTGAGAAAACTCTAATGGAAAAATTCAATAGTACTTTTCGCCCCCACGCTCATCAATCGTGCTTGCGATCACGAGGCCAGCCGGACAGTTCCAGATTAGGTATAGTACAGCACTGGGCTATGCCAATCAAATAACTTCACGATCCGCTACCGCTCACACTTTATTCCACGTTACAATATTGCATAAAAACGTCTATGGTCCGTCGTACCGTAACGGGCACTTTCTCAGACGCGACGCCTCTCGTACGGAACAAATGTAGCTTATTTACTACACACTATGTTATTTACTATGTAACAGTGTCATTTACTTATTTACCTAATAACCTGGAACGTGGGATTGTACTGAATTTATGTGACCGTAAAAGTGATAAAATCATTGTTATCCTGACCGAATTTCAGTTCTTTTCCTTTGACATCCAATGTCAAACAAGCCGAAGGTTCATCTGATGTTAAGTGGTCACGGCTGCCTATAGACATTTGTAATACCAGAGGTATTTTATATGTTTTTAATGCATTTTTATCTGAAGATGAGTAATTCAAGAGGAAGGTTTATTACGTACAGAACATCACGGTACGACCAACGGGAGCGGGGCAGTAACCAAAAGCGTAACTGAACACGGATGTCACCGCGGGGTGTACCTATAGCTAGTTCCCAATAACACTTTGCCCGACCTAGGAATCAAAACCAAAACCCCACGCTAAGTAATCCAAGAGACCTATTACCATAATCTCCAATTAAACCAACGATTAAATCAAATTATATTCGTGACTTAATCTATCTCAAATCTGTTAGCTACTCTATTGTGGCATAACTAGGCGCGTTATCAATGGATCGTAATCGGCACAACAATGCTCTTAAGTGAGTGTATCAATCAAATGTGTTAGTAGTACGGACCTACGACACTGTAGGTGCGGCCGGGCATAGATTAAGCGGGGTCATAGAAGCGTAGCCTAGTGTAGATGGAGCCACTGTAGTTGATACAACTGTCAACTATTCAAACTTTTTGGTAATGGATGCCAGTTGGCAGCAGCTACGCAGTTTCTTAGTTTTATAATGGTCATATCGTAACGTAAGTGGAGTATAGATAGCAAATACATCGATATATTTGCATGGTAATAAATGCGAAATGCTTTCAAATGAACAAAAATAGAATTGCCGTAAAATTTTCTTACAAAATTCGAATTGAGTCGAAAAAAAAACTTTTACGAAGGTCATACCAAAACAAGCAAACTAGACCAAGTAATGATTATTACGATTAGCTTTACACGGTAAGTTAGTTTATGCGTTTATCATAACATAGGCAAGCATTGAAGAAGTCTACGGATAATCTTTGTAATCTTCTCAAGGAAAGCGCAGTAGTCTCCCTGCCTTAACAAAAGCCTCAAGAATAAACCAATGCAATACTATTTTATTCACCTGTAACCTAGTTAGCACTATACCGACGTCAGAGCGCTGGTTCCAGAGACGACAGAACTAGGCCATAACCGAATTAGGCCTAGATTTGTACCTACATCGAGATAAAGTTCCGAATTCGGAATAGCATGAGAGTATTGATCGGCTCCCCCAACTTGCTGCCTAGTCAGAGTCTAGTGGTTGTTGGCGCGGATTCTGCGAGGAGTCTTGGACTGTTTTCTATTCTCTTTATTTTTTAGAAGTTAGCTTTCCCCTTCTGTCAAAATAGTTCCGCCAGTTCCATTATAACCTAACCTAAGTTTAAACAAATTACATGCAAACAAGATTTAAAATAACCTAGTGGTCTTAAGAGCGACTGATACGCTAGAGGTCTTAGGATCGATTCCCAAGTCGAGCAATGTGTTATTGGGTTTTTCTATGAAATTCTCAGTAGCAGCTCGGAGTTTGGATTTGTGTCCGGTTAATGGCAATAGGCTCGCCCCCTATTCATGGGAGCTAAACATACCGGCGAACTATGGGTGTACATTGGTTACACCTCTGCCTAACCTTTGGGGAATACAGGCGTGATGGTATGTATGTAAGATTTAAAATTGTGGAGTCATCGACATGACTTGGGAAATGTGAACGTACTATAAAACCTATGACCTGAGGAGTAGAAGACTACACGCCTGATGCGACCTACCAACGTTTGCATTCTAATAACATAACCATTTTGACATTGATTGTCACTGACATGAGCTTGCGATTAGTATTTGAACGTTTATTCCGAGAATTAACCTTATTCTATACTTGCTTTTGCCCGCGACTTCGTCCGCGTGGATTAATAGTTCCCGTTCCCGGGGGATTTCCGGGATGAAAACTATCCTATGTCCTTTCTCGGGTCCCAGACTATATCTGTACCAAATTTCATTGAAATCGGTTCAGTGGTTTAGGCGTTAAGAAGAGACAGACAGACAGACAGACAGAGTTACTTTCGCATTTATAATATTAGTACGGAAGTACGGATTACAAAGAGATAATAAGAATATTGATCCAGTGAGCACATTTTGTTTGTCGGTTAGGCAGAAAATAAGATCCGTCAGGCTATCAAAGGGCTGTCTCATCTGTGATTTTTGTTTTAATCACATTGAGATAGGTCACTCACACCTTTTGCACATGTGGGCGTACAACATAACGTTTATATCTCATTACCATTTAGTAAACTATTTTGACATAACGATCGATTTATTTTAAACTAGTTTTTCACCGCGACTTCGTCTGCGTCAATGTCGGTTATCAAGGACGAAACAGAGGAATAAACAGTAGTCTATGTCCTTTTTTGGGGTTCAAACTTACCCCATACCAAATTTCATCAAAATCGGTTTAGTGGTTTAGTCGTGGAAGCGTACAGACTGACAGAGTTACTTTTGCAGTTATAATATTAATTATGAATAGATGCATGAAAGGTGAATGACCTGTCTTAACTATCTATTATTTACGTTTTTATACAGAGTTTGTTATGCAGAACTGTTATCACTTATGTTGCAATGTGTAAACAGAAAGATTGTGAATGAAAAATGTGGATTTTAAATATCTTAGGTAAGTATTTGCTACTTGTGAATGGACTTTTCATATCTTTATTGAATTCGTTCATGTAAAAATAACATAAATGAATTTGCTCAACTTGTTCGCGTATTTCAATTGGTTAGATGATACCACTAATCAATTGACGTACTTTTTATGAGCTGTCAAAACGCGATTCCCCCATAGATTTTGTATGACAATACTAAACTATGACGTCACTTTTTTGTCATCTCAATTCACTATCTATTTATTGATTTCAATGCAACTAAAAATCGAATTTTATAATTTACCATAACGCCTGTATTCCCCGATGCGTTAGGCAGAGGTGAACCAATGTACACCCACAGTTCGCCGGTATATTTAGGATCCATGTAATAGGGGAGCCTAGTGCCATTAACCGGGCACAAATCCAAACTCCGAGCTGCTACTGAGAATTTCATGATGCTGCTACTGACAATGGCAGAACTTATTTATGACAATGTAAACCTTGCCACCAAGGCTAGCTACTTCTTAGTGTCAAACTAAAAAATACGTCAACAACATTACAAGACCACCCCTCAAAAAAACAAGACACAAGAATAAAAAATAAATAACACTTAAAATTCAAGACATTCCATTCCACGCATTAGAATACATTTCAAAGCCACTTATCTTGCGATAATGAATTGCACATACTTATGCACTTATGTGAATAAAAAACTGTATAAATCAACATACTAAGATAGTGTGCATACCAGAGTCTAAACTATTTTGACTGACCATGACGTGGACAGAAGCGTTTTGTAGTTTTTGAACACTTTGATTATGAAATTTGCGAGTTTTAGCAACTTTAATTACAACATTACTTCGTCGGCACGGTTGGCTAGGTGGCTGAGCGATTTTTTTATGTCATTGGATGGCAAACAAGCCTACGGCCCACCTGATGTTAAGTGGTCACCGCTACTTAGAGACATCTGCAATATAAGGGCCTTTGCAATTGCGTTGCCATCCCAGAGACAAAGTTTAAATGTCACATGTGCCTGTATTATACCGAGACCCATTCTCATCAAACTGAAATTATTACTGTCACTTTGAACCGTCCTGCCTCGCCCTGCCCGCCCTGGTTATGGCACAAACCCAGGGAGACAATTCTAGTAACTTTTAGGAACGATCACAATCTAAACTCAATCTATCAAAAACGCCTCTAATTTAACTACATTTGTTGACACTAATTGTCACTAAGAAGATATCGGGACCACATTTTAAACGTTTTCTACTTAGTAGAATAGGCCTTCAGGATCTCGCTTCTTGGAAACCGCATCAAACCAGTACAGCATCATACCTGTGAACAAAAAGAGGTACGTATAAGATGGAGTCTGTCTTCAAATGGGAATGCAACCCACGTACAGCGTCCGTTAACCGCTAAACCAAGGGGTGTGGTGTCGAATAGTAATCGAGTTGGTGTAGTTCAGTACTGAGGTCCGTTGTGTATTAGTATGTATTTATGGAATTGTTTCTCACGTTTCTGTTCTTGTTGACAGATGAACGTTACAGGAACAACTGTTCAGAGGTTTAGGTAGTTGATGCTACTAAATCAATTGACATACTTTTTGTAAGCTGTCATTACGCGATTTCCGCATAGATTTTCTATGATTATAGTAAACTGTGACGTCACTTACTTTTCAACTTAATTAGCTAGCTCAAATTGATTTTGCAACTCAAACCTAAATGCATAATTTGAAAAAAAAAAAAAAAACTTATGAAATAGTAATAAAATTACAAGGTATGTAGGTAGTACGTACAATGTATATAAGGAAAAGGGCATTAACCCCGCAATTGTATATTTTTAACCCCCGACGCAAAAAGAGGGGTGTTATAAGTTTGACGTGTCTGTCTGTCTGTCTGTCTGTCTGTCTGCCTGTGGCATCATAGCTGCCGAACGGATAAAGCGATTTCAATTTAGTTTTTTTTGTATTAAAGGTGACCTATGTGCGAGTGTTCTTAGACATGTTTGATGAAAATCGGTTGAGCCGTTTAAAAGTTGTGGGGGTGAAAGTAGGGAAGAAAAAGCGAATGTCTGTAAATATACTCGAGTGGGGTCTCAAACTTAACAAAATCGACATTATAATAAGTAGGTACCTATAAAAAGTATAAAATAAAAAATTAAATTAAAAATTTAAAAAACCCCCAACACAAAAACCTAAGTTCCCTTTAAAAAGTAAAAAAATAACAAAAAAAATACGTCACGTTGGGGGACCGCTTGGGACGATCGTATCCTAAATGCAACATCGGTCCCCCAACGTGACGTATTTTTTTTGTTATTTTTTTACTTTTTAAAGGGAACTTAGGTTTTTGTGTTGGGGGTTTTTTAAATTTTTAATTTAATTTTTTGTTGCATAAAATTGAATAAATAAGTAAAAGGGGGAAGCTCATAGGCCATCTAAAAACTAATACGCATCGGTGCCAAAAATAAATAATGAGATTTTCAGAGCATTTTTTTAGATTAGTTGTGTCTCGGACTTATTGATAAATGGTGTCAAGTACCTAACTGGCTACCACTGGCCACCTTTGGTTGACTGGTAGAGAATGCCTAAGGCATTAAGTCCGCCTTTGTACTTTTGTTGCATAAAGTTTAAATAAATAAATAAACTGGCCATTGTCCAGTTGGATTAAAATACTAAAGATAAGAACATTACGATTGTTAGTCACATTAATATCATAATGCATTTAATCAAAGGGAAATAATAATGGTTCCGAAAAACAAATTAATCTCCAGCGATCTGTGGCCGACTATTATTCTAATTAACCAGCGTTATAATGAATTACCGACAAAAAACCCAAAAGATAAACGAAAAAAATTATCCAATTTAACAACAAATAAGAGCATGTTCAAATTACATTTTCTCCTAAAAAAAATGGATCTTCGAATAACAAAACTAAAGTTCCGGATAGAATACTGAACCTCCGACAAAATTACTAAGTTACCGACAACAGAGGTTTCGTCAAAATAATCATATTTTTACAAGTTGCATGAACTGTTTTAATTTCTATTGTTGGTTATCAAATTTATTTTTTAACTCACAATAATGATGAAAATGGGTGCGTTCTATTTGGCGGAAACTTGAAACTCCGAAACCTAAATGGCATAACTCACTTCGCATAAACTTCTTTAGACGAACGTTTTTAAGGCATAATATTTTTATAGCATAATTATTGGCACAACGCAATACTAACACAATATGGATCCTGTAGTCCGAAATAAAGAATTATTATTATTATTTTTGTTCGTGTTGTTTTTTCTCAGCTCTTAGGCTGGTTTCAGCTACATTTACGGGCATAAGCCAAGTAAATGCAGCGTGTGGTGTTTTATGTAGAGGGTGTGTTGTGATGAGGGCCTGTTATTATTATTATTATTATTATTTGCCATAATTACCTTTGGCATACTTATAATTTCGCATAATTTCGTTTAGTATAACTTTTATAAAGAGCGAGCGAAGCGAGCTCAGGACTTGGGGCACCCCGACTCGGACAGGTTAGGTTAGAAGGGGATGGCGGAGTCTAGAGAGCGAGCGAAGCGAGCGAACAGACCCCGCCATCCACTTCGTGGTTATTTTTTTTGTAAACCCTTGAGCCCCGCGTAGCGGGGCTCCCCGATTATGCTTTTTGCGCCTCGAGGGCTCTGGATCTATCTCAAGGGACTTTAATACGAAATGTATGCCAAAAGACGTTTCTGCCTTTGAACTTTCTACAACGACCGATCCTTGCGTGTTTTCTCTGTTTATGTTACAAAATTAAATAATTATTGGTTTAATATTATCATTTCAACCGAAGCATACCCGTGGTAAGTAAAATTCATGATATATGATGCAAGAAAAAGTTATTGTTACAAGTACATTTTTATATTTTTTATAAGTTTCTGTATAACCACTCAGAATAATATTTTCAGTATAATGTTACAGTTAAAATAGCACCACAGTCTATGAAATATGAAAGGTAATTTATGAATTAATAGTAGGCAAGTAAAGATAAAAATTACAAAGCATAGTTTTCAGTAGAACGTAATTTATGCTGGTAGAAAAGTATTATAGCAAAAAACAGTCATGATTATTTTTCGAAGATTTCAGTATCTCATTCGGTCGTTTCGTCATTTTTATTTGGACAAAAGTAGTCGGAAAGTTAGTATTTTAGGCAGTAGATTTAATATTTTGAGTAAGGACAATTCTTCTTTTTTTGTCGGAGCTTTTATTACTACCCTTAATCAAACAACTAAGCCTACTGCACTGCGTAAATTGGACAATAGTCCAAAGAGGAGGTGCCGTAACGGATCTACTGAAGGGTGTGGATGTGATGCGACTTTATAATTAACTAGCTTCTGCCCGTGACTTCGACCGCGTGGATTATTGTTTAAATTCAACCATGATTCGAAAGTTACGTGCGCCACCTATCATAAGAACGTCATTGTTGTATTTTTATTTGGGATGAAAAAAACTGTTTTTGACTGTTTCTGTACACCTGACTGAAAATTTCAGGATGATCGGTTCAGTGGTTTAGGCGGGAAAAGGAACAAACAAACTTACTCACGCAATTTTTTTTATTTGATTGGATACGACTGTAATGGTCATCTAAACTATACTAAGTAACTATCTGGATTAATTCCATTCATTAATATATCCATTAAACCAATATCCACTAATACTCCGACGACAAAGTAAGATCCAATGTACACTACGCTTGCGTTGCGTTTTTTTGAGTGTAAACACCTTACTGAGACAATTGAATAGCTCCACTACACCTTGGCTCATCGCACAAAGCCGTGACGTCACATGCCATGAACAAGTCACCTGTTTCTACCCAGTCATGCATGTCAAATGTGTCTACATGCTACCAAAGAGTAAGACTGTTATGTGTAGAAGCGATACTACGCTTCGGGGCGTAAGACACGATTTAGAGATTTGATTGGATTATCGACTTGATTCTTCTTTTGCTTGCCTCTTGTTCTATATTACATAGGGTTAGCTGCTAACCCTATGTAATGACATGGAAGAATTAAAATAAAAAGCTTATTATGTTAACCGTTAGCATAATAAGCTTTTTATTTTAATTCTTCCATGTCAGCTTTTTCTTTCCCTTTTCAATTATATCATTCCTTACACATTCTATCTACATTTTCTTGAGTATCCCTCACTTCTTCTACAATCGAAATATTGAATGCTCTCTTTCCCTCTTTGGCCTATTTGTGCTAAACCTTAACTCGTAGTTAGTTACTAACACGAGGTTAAGTTACAAATAACGTCATTGTCAACTAACTCGGAGTTAATAAAAATTAAATTAAAAATTTAAAAAACCCCCAACACAAAAACCTAAGTTCCCTTTAAAAAGTAAAAAAATAACAAAAAAAAATACGTCACGTTGGGGGACCGCTCGGGACGATCGTATCCTAAATGCAACATCGGTCCCCCAACGTGACGTATTTTTTTTTGTTATTTTTTTACTTTTTAAAGGGAACTTAGGTTTTTGTGTTGGGGGTTTTTTAAATTTTTAATTTAATTTTTATTTTATACTTTTTATAGGTTATTTATTATAATGTCGATTTTGTTAAGTTTGAGACCCCACTCGAGTATATTTACAGACATTCGGTTTTTCTTCCCTACTTTCACCCCCACAACTTTTAAACGGCTCAACCGATTTTCATCAAACATGTCTAAGAACACTCGTACATAGGTCACCTTTAATACAAAAAAAACTAAATTGAAATAGCTTCATCCGTTCGGCAGCTATGATGCCACAGACAGACAGACAGACAGACAGACAGACAGACCGACAGACAGACAGACCGACAGACAGACAGACACGTCAAACTTATAACACCCCTCTTTTTGCGTCGGGGGTTAAAAATATCCTTGTTCGAGGCTTAGCCCTTTATGTGTTTCCTCCCACCCTAAAGACAAATGAATCTCTCTAGATTCATTATTTTTAAAGATCATCAAAAAACTTGATAACCCACCCTTCTTTGGAAAAGCGCGGGCCGCTACAGCGTAGCGGGGGTAGGTAGAAAGAAAGAGCGGGAGAGAAAGGTAACCACTTCGGCAGCAACACTGCTAACGCAAGAGTGTCACTTCTCACCAGTTTTCTTAATCTATGACCCTGCGCACACGACTTCATCTAATTAAGTGTCGTTGATCTGATTGTTGATGAAGTTTTTCTTACCTTTGTATTGTTTATAATCTTTTGTTTTTTTCCCTCGCGTGGTTGCTGGATGATTAGCAGAATTAATTGGTCATTAGTTTCGAGACGCGATTGGCGTATTGATTTTTAATTAAATATTGTGGTGGTAATGGTTCGTAGAGGCACTTGCTGTATTTTCGGAACATTTGTAAACATTACGCTTTTTAGTTCTTCTTTTTCTTAGGGGTTCGCGACTGAGGGTTGGTCGAAAGAGATACCGCGCCCCCGGAACGCAAAGGGCACATAAAGTAACATAGATTGGTTTTAGTCAGTAAAAATCTGACACTCCCTCCCATCTCGCCCAGGGCGGGGGAAGTTATTTGATGATTTCCCATCAATAAAAAAAGGGGTTCGCGTCAATAAGCACATTCCACTTTCAATTTACCGCCCTTACTAAGCCGGTTTAAATTGTTAAGTAAATCTAAATAGCTTAGCAAGTTGAGCATAATATTTAATGATCCTTTAACGCAGTCCTTCCTTTCTCCTAAACCAATGTTGCTGTGCCCTACAGGGTCCATAATGATCTAACTAAATTATAACTTAACCACCTAAGAATACATATTTAATGGGGGGAAAAAAATTGACGATTATATTGGATGTCCTAGTCTTAAGGCTAAACTCCTTTAGAAATTCCATTTGTGCCAGCCAGAGTTATCTTACAACTCTGAGGTAGTTGCTAATACAAGCCCGTTATGTATGAAATTGTGTAACTTAACCTTATAGCCACCAATTCTAAGTTAGGTTTTGGTGCAAGTAGGCTTACGATCTTAATACAGTCCAATTTATCCAATTCTTACACTTGCAAAACTTCCAAGACAGACAAAAAGTTCATTACGGCCCAGTAAGCTAAAAGGTATTAATTTGTTCCCAATCATTGGACCAAAAACAGGCAGTCAGTCGATACATTCCATTCACTAACAGGTCTTAGCTAAATATAGTATCTTATTACAGAAACATGAATTTAAATTATATTCTCCTGACCAAATTTCGGTCACAGCGACCAATCTGGATGGTGCGTGCGCAAACACAGGTGCACTCTCTCTTTTCTCACTCCCATAGTCTGAAGGGCGGCACAACATGACCGAGTAGAGATCAGGTAGGACTAACGGCAATACGTGCTTTCTGAGATACGGGTGTGTCGCACCACCAAAATCCAAACTCCGGGCCCATACTGAAAAATTTCAGAGAGAAACCTAATTAGACATTGTTCGACCAGAGAACCGACCCAAGGGTCTCAAGCCCAGTAGTCGCGCCTGCGACCACGAGACCAACAGGGCAGTCAACAGAAGCGATAGATTGGATGCCAAATCTGGCTGTGATGTGTTCATGAATGGAAGACGATCTTGTCAGTATGTTTGGAGTATTGTCAGATGTGAATGTTATGTAATCTTACTACTATTATGAATGCGAAAGTTTGGATGGAGAGGTGTTTGTTACTTAATCACGCCAGAACGGCTAAACGGATCAGGATGAAATATGACACAGAGATAGATTTTAGTCGGGAATAGTGCCTAAGCTACTTTTTATCTCGGAAAAAAGTACTGTTCGTGAGGAAATCAACAAAAGCGTTCTTATGATACCAGATACACGTGCTTTTCGAATCATGATAAAAATTTAAATACAACCGACATTTACGCCGACGATGTTGCGAGCAAAAGCTATTAAACAAATAAATAGTAAAATAACACAAATGTAGGAATTTAAATTGAGCGAAATGATGGTTTGATGAATTCAACCAATTTGATTTTAACAGGTCCGTCGTAGGTGTGATGTCAGCTTATTAAGTGAGCGAAGATGACCACTTGTTGAGTACAGTAGCAACGTCGTTAGTGCCCGTATTACATTATCAACTTTAAATGGTCAAAGTCAAGGCATTAATTTCAATTAAACCATTTACAGGCATTTTTGTGCTGTCAAGGAGTCGTTAGTTGGTGAGAAAATTGAAGCTAGTTGCTTCTTCCAAAATGTTGGCATTATAGATCTCTATGGAGAATAACGAGCGAGAAACTCCACGGACACTCTTTTCAATTTAATTAAAAAAGTATTGAGAAATTGTGTAATCGAACGAGTACCTACTTACCCAGATTACCTCTTGCTAACAAATAATTTTACTACTTCATAATATTGGTATTATACTTTCCTGGTATTTATATATTTAGAAGGTAAAACATCTTTATCTGTATGATATCAAAATCAAAAGGACTTATTTTTATTTCCTTTTAACAACAACACAATGACAAAACCGCAAAAAGGTACATATTTATTGCAAAAAAAAATATGACATTCAAATATTTCAAAGTTGTAAACTTAAGACGAGGTAATTTGGAAAAACAACCTTCATGAATAATAATTAAGGTTTCAAATTGTGACAAAGGAATGACATTGCGCATGCAGAAAAACAACACACTGATAAAAACTCATGCGCATGTTGATGCAGTTTTACAGATGCCACATCCCGGTTTGAGTATGATTTTGTTTTTACCCGACTACAGCAAAGCTGAAATGAGGGTTATTATTTTAGCAGTCAATGTATGTTCATATTCATATGTATAGTATACGGTCCCGTGCCTCGGAAAGCACGTAAAGCCGTTGGTCCTGCGCCTGATCTCTCTCCGGTCGTGTCGGATTGCCGTCCCATCGGGCTATGAGAGTTAGGGAATAGGGAGTGCACCTGTGTTTGCGCACACACTTGTGCACTATAATATCTCCTGCGTACGTGGCTACTCTGCATTAAGATTAGCCGCCGTGGCCGGAATCGGTCTGGAGAATTACATTACATATGGTATCTGACGGTAATATATAACCTAAACCAAACGGTGTTTCGTTTCTAATATACGAAGAATATTCGTATATTAGAAACGAAACACCGTCAGAAGCGTCATGATTAGCAGAGGTGTACTACACCCATAGTTAGCGAGCCTATTCCCATTAACCGAACACAAATCCTAACTCCGAGCTGCTTCTGAATATTTCACAGAAAAACCCAATAACACTTTTTGCTCGACCTGGGAATCGAACCCAAGACCTCTAGTGTAGCAGTCGCGCTTAGGACCACTAGGCTAACGACAACGAGGCAGTCATAATCGTCGTAATTAATTATAATAGTACTTAACATTATTTACAAAACACACCCAAATATGGTTCAGTCGAGGATATTTGACACTGCGCCAGTTACCAATTAAGTTCCTGGAGACAACGCACAGCTGGTCATTAGGCGTGCTTCTAGTGTAAACATGGGACTTCTAATTTAGGAATGATAATAATATTCTTTCAACCGAATTTCTGTCATGGCGGATAATCCTAATAGAGACTAGCCAAGGAGGAGGCAGGAGTTATTATAGTGCACAAGTTTGTGCGCAAACGAAAACGAGGAATGCATTCTCTCAGCATCATGAAAACTTAAGCGGCAGATACATATTTCGCTATGTTAAGGTAATTTATGCGGAAATTAGTCTTCTAGCTTGTTTTGTATCTAGCACTCGGTTCGTCTTTAGTAAAACTTGCATACTCACTTTAATCATCCTTCAAATTTTATAAATGCGGTTGTAGATTGTGAGGATGGATGTTACTCTTTTACACTTAAGCGGCTGAACGGATCTTGATAAAATTTGGCACTGAGATAGATTGTAGATTGAAATAACAGACGGTACTTTTTATCCCGAAAAATAACCCACGGGTCTGTCTGTCGGTCTGTCTGTCTTAATTATTTAGTATGATTGTATTGATTGTACTTAAACATAAATTAAATGAACAGCTTAAACAAACAATAATTTTAATATTATCCATTCATCAAAGTGTTCAAAGAAACAATTAATTATTTACGTTTAAGATTCTAAGCAGAATTTACTCCTTACAAAAGATTTTCTAAGAAGTCTTGTATTAACTTTCAAAGCTCGGTTTTGTAGTTTTACCGCCTTCTAGAATCGATAATTTTATGTAGTCACATAAATATTAGTTAATAGCTCCATGCAGAGAAACAGGAACTACGCTATTTTATGCGCCACCCACCAAGAATATTCGTCAATCAGTACACCAATGACGAAGAAAAAAATGTGTTGAAATAGTTTTGTTTAATTGGCTTTTATTGCAGAAAACTAATAAATACTACAGAAATCTGTCAAAGTCAACGTATTTACTTCAATTTAACCAGTTACAGGGACTTTTAAATAGTCAAGCAGTCTGTCAGTTAGTTAGAAAGGTGAAGCTAGTTGTTCGTGCCAGAACATAGGTTGGTCTCTATGGAGAAGAACGAGCAAGAAACTCGATGGGCACTCTTTTTAATTAAGTAGGTATGTATGTATAGGTGTTTTTTTTTTTAATTACTTGTTGAAAATGTCTTGTTTACTACTCAGGTCCACTTTCGCCAATACGTGACGTGCTGCAAACATAATAAAAATTAAAAATCTTTTGGTCAATTGTCACCAAAAAAAAAGTCATTTCCCAGCAATATTTATTTGCTCAATGCTACTAAGTCTGAAGAGCAGTACCTATTACGTTGTGTTACAGCTATCTGATGTGCATTTTTACACCTAGTATTTAAAATCTCTTTAAAAATAATATTTACAACCCATCTAAATCACATAATAAACTAAAATAACTAAATAATCGGTTGAAAAGCTAATTACCTATAAACACGAGTCTCCATCATTTTGGTACCAGGCGCGCATAAATTGTAAGAGATAAACAGAGCACCATAACAAGGCTTTGCAATTACGCCCTATGCTTGTTAGTACTTTATTGGGTAACTAGTCGTCCTAGCCCAGGGTTTCTCAAACTTCTGGCTCTACGTACCCCCATTAAAGTTTTCCGATGACAGCGAAACCCTACCCTATCTCACCCGCAGGATGAAATTGTATGTAGAAGAAAATACAATTTATTATTTCAATAAAAGGTTACAAATACAGGGCAAAAATAAATATCTTATATACATACATACAATCACGCCTGTATTCCCCGAAGGGTTAGGCAGAGGTGTACCAATGTCACCCACAGTGCGCCGGTATGTTTTTAGGTCCCATGTAATAGGGGGCGAGCCTATTGCCATTAGCCGGGCACAAATCCAAACTCCGAGCTGCTACTGAGAAATTCATAGAAAAACCCAATAACACATTATAAAAGAAAAAGAAAAAAAGCAAATAAATATCTTTTTAATATTAATGCCATGGTTGAGCTTGTTTCTTGTCGCAAATTGAGTAAATGAATGGAATAACTTTGGACAATTTGTGCCTCCATTCTGACTGCTTCCACACTCGCCTGCCAGTCACTTTGCCGCCAGTAAATCTTGTACCGTCGAATAGCGAACTCCTAGCGGTTCGTGTACCCCTAGTAGTTCAGTGTTTTTTGAGAAAGCCTGTTCTAGCCAGTTCGCTTGCATGACTCCGAAAATAGATTTTATGAATTAATTAATCGGAAAGAGGGATAGTTTGAGCTACTTTTCATATTATTTTATGCTTGATCGATTGACAGTGAGAAATTAACTAACTAGGAGGGACACTCGCTTTTAATCAATCAAGAAAATTGATCTTACGGACACAATCAATCACTTAAAAACATTTATCTGTCTTTAATTTATTAGATAAACCTCTTGCCATCGTTAGTTGGAATTTATCACGTAAATGATCAAGATAAAAGGTCTGTAACTAGATTGTTAGCAATTACTCTGTTTCTTATTACTTACTAAAAGCAATCTTTGAAATGGATCTAGTGTCCATTGGGTAGTGATTTCAGTTAACTTATTTGTTGAACTTATCTTAATTTGTTGACTGTTCGGATTATTTGGCTCGCGGGGACATGGGACCTAAATACACCGGCGAACTGTGGGTGTGCATTGGTACACCTCTGCCTAACCCTTCGGGGAATACAGGCGTGATGGTATGTATGTATGTTCGGATTATGCCTTTTATCCACTCTTGGGTGGACGCTCGGAAACGCGTGTTCATCTACCCTAGAGTGGAGAAAGAGAAAGTGGTTGAATAATCGGAATTCGGATATGATTTTTCTTCCAATTTTCTCCCACGGCTATTTACAGTCATTTTAGTTTAGAGTAACAAGATCTTGTACATTTGTATGAAAGGACAATGGCCATGTCATTCTCGGAAGTGTACAGGTACCAGAGTAACATGACAACTAAAAACAAATTATGCGGACGAAATCACTAATAATAATAAATAATAAATAATAATAATTTATTCAAATAAAAATGTTTACAATAAGTGTACATAAAACCAAACAGATAAAAAGATTTTCCATAAAATTACAGTGCCTAAAAATTAACTAAAACTAAATAATTATAGGAGCAAGTATCGATAGTTCGGAATTGCAATGTTAGGTAGCGACCGACAGAAGTTATGTTAATTTAATCTCAGTAGTACACAGAATTTAATATCAAACCCAAAAAAAGGAGCGTCCGCACATTTGGTATATTCCATATAATATTAATACTTACCAAACATTCACTAGTCACACATGAAGCCACATTAGCAGGCTCATTTGTATATTTACCATCAATTACCCGAATTAGACCGTAATGAGCAACAGACGAGCAACTTTTAGTCGCTACATCAAACGACTTTCACGTCGTCTTTTGTTTATGACTACTTAAATTGGTAGGAATGAGAAGTGTCCTATTAAGGTCTGTTAATTTATCTTTATGGCTCTCTCTACATGAACAAAGGGAAGATGAAACTTTAAATAATTAAGGAAGTGTAGTGTTGCTCAGAAGTTTAGATTGTGGCCGTCAAAATGGGGTTTTTACCAAATACTATGAGGGCTAAAAATGGTAAAACAAGGGGCCTGCGAAACCCAAAAAAAATTGTAATAAGGGCAGGAAGATGGTTATTTATTTTACTTTATGACGTCTGTGTCTATTGGCAGGCAGTATTCTGATTATAACGGGTAAAAACCAAAAAAACCTTTTATAAATAAACAGTTATTTAAGAGAAACTTAGCTGTTCCTTACAAAAGAGCAACACCTTCACGGTTAAAGTTCTACCTCGTAATGAAAAGTAAAGTATAATGTTAAGTTAAGACTGAAGAAATAAATCAATCAAATAAGTATTACTGTATGCCAAATGTAACATCACAATTATCTAAAGTCAGAAATATCACATTATACATATAGTGATTTAACGACCATTATTATACAAACACGTGCTCTGAGTGCATTAACTAAAGACACAAATCTCTGTCAGATAATACTTTACAAAGCGCCGCCCATCAACGCTTGTAGGGTTGTCTAATTATGAATCAGATAAAGTAAACAGAACTGCTGTTTTTCGTAATTATTTTGGTTTATTTTTCTGATATTCTTGGTATTTTGAAGTAAAGATTGATGTGCAACTGAAAATTTTAGGTTTAGAAATACCTACTAACTAAATAGCACACTATGCAGAAGTGTTCCCTAAAAATCATCAAGGACTATAGTTTTGTTTCAAAGCTAATTATAAAATTGTGCTCTGAAATATCTATTTACAAAACAGGGAGCTTATTTATAACAAAAAAAAAAGCAATAGAACCAACTAGATGACAACTAGCTTCTGTCCGCGACTTTGTGTGCATGGAAGACAAGTGTACCATAAAACATGGCCTATCTTTTTCCACGTGGAAGACCACGATAAAACATAGCCAATGGCACGTAAGAACAAAGTAGCTTTTTATTGATCAACATTTTATGATTAGACTAGAACTTCCAAAAATTACCTCTCACAAACTTTGCCTCTTAATAATATTACTATAGATGGCAGCCCTATACAAGCGACTTTGACTAATATGATTGGACGCACTCATCATACATTGTGCACGGTAATCAACTCATTTGGGAGTTTGTTCACGAAACGATACCAGATTGAACATGACTGTCTGTGTCTACACTTTAATTAGTGTGGGAATCTGGTACGGATCTTTGAATTATTAATTTCGGGTCTTTGTTCCAATATTTCACCGTTTATCCCTCCCATCATGACTAAAGAGGAGATTTCGTAAAAGATAATTATGGACAGGAAAAATAAATGTGGGCCGACCAGCGGCGATATGGCATACGATTGTCCATCGTAGGTAGAACCATGATGTGGCTGGCACATGGTCATGGAAATTGGCAAAAGCAAAGAGAGGATTAAACTCAGCAGTGGTTGAAGTAGGGCTCCTGGTCGACACATATTGTGCACGCATGCAAATATGCGAAGTAATACTAATTAATACTTTAAATATTTGCATGCCTAATTTAAAGTTTTTTTTAGTTCGTTTGAACTGGGGCCCAAAATGTCACAGCGTTTTTCCACATATATTTTATATTCCCACTTTTTAAGCAAATTAATCCATATACACGGTGAATTTTAAAGCGTTGCAAAGCGGCAGCGAAATGATTTTGTTTTGGTAGTAGAATCGATTACTAAATATCTTTTTTATGTAAATATAAAAATGGCAGATTTACAATTGTGAAAAACTAAAGTCGAAAGCGACCTCAATCTAATAGTAACCACTTTAAATAGGTATCTCGCGCAGCGGTCGAGACGCGGGCGGCATACGGTGGCGGCGCGCGGCGCGCGCGCCTTTGAACAGGGTCGATACCCCTGCGCGTATCAACAGCTGATTTGCTGATTTTTAGTTAATTTAATGGAACACAACACTCAAGAAGTTAAACCAATTTTCCCTTCATCCTTTTACGGGTTTAGGACCGTCAAAAACACTTTTTTACCTACAACGTACTAAACAGAGAAATTAAAATAATTGTTTATTATCTTTAAGAAAATAATTTCGTGATAAGAAGATAGTAAAGTATTTTAGGCGTATTTAAAATTGGAATCAACTTATTTACAATGATTTCAATTACGTAACCTATTATTAATGTTTACTATTTACAAAATACTTACCTACACTTCCCGGTAATTGTTCGAAGTGTAAGCCACTACGTTCCACACACAAACAAGCACGATTTAGTGAATTTGGTTTTAGTTTTAATAATGTGTCTCTGTCACTTCTAATCACATCGAAAGCGTTCACTATCGGAGTCACTAACGCGTCCCGAGTTTCGTATTCCTCGCGATATACCAGGCATTTTAGCTCCGACCACAAGAAGTCCAATGGAGTCAAGTCGGAGTAAAGTCGTCGAGCAGCAGACGCATTGTGATCCGCCCTAGCGTACAGTTGCACCATGGTGACGTACTCAAAATTACCGTAATTGTAGTTTCTGTCCATTTTTGTTTACTTGAACTTACAAGTACAAGGTTCGCGAGGCAACTGAGCGACGAGTGCGCGGCGCAACACGGCGCGGCGCCGGCGCGTCTCGGCGGCGTTCTTCTTATCTTTTGTTGCGAATGGCGAGTCGGCGAGCAACGCGCTCTAGTTTATACCGTATCACGAGGGGCGAAGGCTTGTTTTTCTCTGAACATTTAATTTTTCGCTTTTTCCTTTGTGGGCACCGCGTGGCTTTTAGTTTATACCGTATCACCAGACGCGAGAGCTTATTTTTCTCTGAACATTTATGATTTTGTTTTTCCTTTGTCGGCAGCTCGTGGCTGCGCGCGAGTTTGAATGTACCTACGTTACGTCTGTGTGTGTCTACCGTGTGTAACTATTGTAACTCACGCTTTCGAGTTAAAGATTCTTTTTTTTAATATTTTAAAATAAAAATATGTTTATTTTTTAAGTTTAACTCTATAATCTATTAGTACTACTGAGGGCAAATCGATCTGCCGCGGCTTTGCAACGCTTTAAAAGTCAGCGTGTATTCATACAAAATACGATAAAAGCACGACGTATAAATCTAAGCAATATTTTGAACATTTTTAGCCTAATTTTAAGCCTGTAAATATTTTCAATGCAACACAAAACAACGTTAACAACCATCTCGAAATAGCTCCCGGAAGTCACTTGCTACATTTAACCACTCTAATTAATTAATGACCCTTACAAATGTCATGACATGGCGACACGTGTCAAGATGAGCCTAGTACGATAAATTAAACTTACTACCAATTTCTCGAATCAAAAAATAATATGACAAATTCTTAAAAGCGCGTAAGCTGATTGGTTCTTAATAAATCATTTAACCAATCACAGCCGTATTTTTAAACTAATTTTACTTTCGAGAAACCGAGGATAAGTACACTATTTATTATTAGAACCGCATTTAAAAAGCTTGCTGTTACTTGCAAGCATAACGTATTGAGGTGAACCAAGTTCGTACCAACCATGTACCGCAATAGAACCAAGCCATTAATAGATTACTTTTTACTCTAGTAAATGAGCTCCTCGTATAAATATTACTACAACGAACCGACATTGCCAATATGCTATAAAGTATCTTTCATTAAACACCCCTTTTTCAATCAACTATATTAATGCAAGCTTTTAATAGATACCTTTAGTTAACTTAAAGAACTTAATTAGAGATAATAGATGCCCAAATTGATGAAATGGGTGTTTTAATAAAGTCAATTAAGAGGACTAGTAATTAGTAATGGACGACGATGTATAGAAGCAGTTCACCTCGAAAATTGATGTCAAGTTTGTGTTTAATAAGGAAACATAAGTTCTACCACTAATCTTTTATATTCAATTTTTTTTTAATGACACTAACCCTAAATTTTTAGACACAGAGTTAAATTATCTGATAACACGTCTTTCTTCACAAATTCTTATTTTTCTAACTATTTTATAGTACTTGGCCCCATTACGTAACTACGTTTATCGCGACATCAATGGCTTTTTTAAATATTTTATGCTCCAAGGTCCAAGTGTAGGGACACCTTGGGCACTGCAGCAAGTGGACCATCGCCTACTCAGGAGCACCGCACTCGCACTTAAATAACACTTTAATTTAATACACGTGCTTCGCAAAACACATACAGCCTTACTTATAAAATTATCGGTAACTAATACTTAGCTATCTCTCAATTGACCAACTCTCAAGTTCTAGAGTATCTAATGATTAATACCTAACGTTTATAGGTAAGATTTTTTCTGACCAGTGGCTAAGAATTGTTTAGCTGTTTCTTAAATATGCGACACTGCTTTATGAGTAAGACTGATAGTTGCCAAGAAGTGTCCCGTCTGCGCCAATCTTTACCTACCTGTATAATATACTATGACAGGTGGCGCACAAGTGGGCCGCGCCCGGTGACATCATTATAGTGTCACTGGAGCTTCATAGATCCAGCGGCCATTGTGCCGAATCGGCTCCAATAGACGGGTGAAGGTCGGCCGACAAATAGACTGAAATAAGTGGTGCACTTTATACACTGTGCAAATTGGTAAAAATTGGCACTGGGATGTAGGGAACATACATACTATCACGCCTGTATTCCCAGAAGGGTTAGGCAGAGGTGTGCCAATGTAAGTGCACAGTTCGCCGGTATGTTTAGGTTCCATGTACTAAGCGGCGAGCCTATTGCCATTAACCGGGCAAAAATCCTAACTCCGAGCTGTTACTGAGATTTTTATAGAAAAACCCAATAACACTTTTTGCTCGACCTGGGAATCGAACCCGGGACCCCTTGCACAGCAGTCGCACTTGCGACCACGAGAGCAACGGGGCAGTTAACGGGGTAGCTGAACAAAATAGGTACTTGAGAATCGAACCCAAGACCTCTATCGTAGCAGTCGCGCTTAGGACCACTAGACTAACGGGGCAGTAGCGAGGTTAGTTAGTTTGTAATACTGTATTCTTCTATTGATAACTGAATGACACCGGGCACAAATCCTAATTTAAGCTGTTACTGAGAATTTTATAGAAAAACTCAATAACAGTTTTTGCTCGATTTTGGAATCGAACCCAAGACCTCTAGCATAGCAGTCGCGCTTAGTACCACTAGGCTAGCGAGGCAGTCAAACATGAAAGAAGCTATAAATGGGTGCGAAAACCGAGCTGCCCGGCTGATAACAGAAAGGTGTGTATGAAAAAATATAATAAAAAATACTGCTACGCTTACGCCAATTAAATCTACATACGAACACTATCAGCTGCTTGTCGGCAGCGTGAAGTACTATTTATAGGTTATTTTATGGTTGCCATAAACGATGAGCTTTGCACCTGCAATAGCTTTTTAATAAATAACCACTTTAACCTGTCCATACCCATAAAATATAATTATTTAACTATCTTTAAGCTCTCGTTAAAAAGGACTTAAAATATTACTTAAGGCTTTTACAGACATTATAATGTTGGTACTTGGGAAATCTGCCTAATGCACCGTACCATACCATGAACGTGGTAGGAACGTGTTAGGTTAAAAAATATTTTTTGTATTGAAGAGTTTGAGACTATGGCTCTGACTGTGAATATGAACAATCTGCTCATCGCATCTTATGGGAGTGTATTCTTTGGCAGAATGAGCGAAATATTATGTTAGATAGTGTACAGGTTACATCCGGTGTTGTTTATTATGCGGACCTTGTAGAAACTAGAACTAATTTCCGTGCGTTCAAGCGTTTTTGCCATACCTATTACTGGAATCAAATGTAACAGTTCACATTACGACCCAATAAAGTTAATGATAATTTGCAATCCGTGGTGCTTGGCAATCTGGGCTTCTCCCAGTTGTAAATAATCCCTTTGTGCCTATTGGCCTAATTCTGTTCTGTCTCCTGCTTGTTTGGAGGGAAGTGGAAATTATATTTTTCTTACTCCTCCGCTAATCTTTTCTGATTAATTTCGTTGCGGGATCCAAGACAGTTGAATCGTTTCTCTGGGACTCGTCGAGCTTCATTGTCTCGGCGCTTTTCTTGTGGTCGCCACTGTTGATTCTGGCTTACAGGAGTTGCAGTGGTTTGGGAACAGTGTGGCGGGCTTGTCCCAAAAAAAAAAAAAAAAAAGTATGGCTCTGAAGACCGGTCCTTACAGACCAACACTGTGGCGTGTCTTGCCGGTCGAATCACTGTTTTATATACCTTAATATATACACTACAACTACTACTACTTAACATATACCTTTAATACCTTTTTTGTTTTTTTTTTAGGATGGGATATCATCAAATGCCTCCAGCGCTCTCAAACAAATTCCGCAACCCTGGAAGTTTTCAGAGGGGCCACTAAGGGCCCTGCCTGCCGGGGCTGCGGGTTGTTCGAAAGAGATACCGCGCCCCCGGAACGCAAAGGGCCCATGGATGCATGGATGGACAGGATGTCAGTAAAAGTCTGACACTAAGGGCGTGGGAAGTCATGAAAGTTTGTCAATTCCAAGGCAATGCCGATTAATAATTCCGGGCTACAAGACCTTCAGAAAACACGAAGTGATACTTTACTAAGAAATAAAGCTTATTACGATATCGAATCATCGGATAAGCCGTTTTCTCAGTAGGCCTGATACTTCCTCTACAACACACATGCTTACCTCGTTTGTCTAATACGATTACTAAAGGATTATTTTAAGCTTATTTAGCTACTAGTTAGTTATAACCTGCAGTTTCACTCGCATTAAGTTAAGTCTTTTATTTTTTGCCAAACAGACAGTTTCAGAAATTGACGCGGTCAAACAAACAAACAAACAAATAAATAAGCAAAGAAAATTGGCAGCTTTTTTTAGCTAGCCTGTTATGTCATACTGCAGGGCAAAGGCTTCTTCTCATACAAAGAAGGCACGAGCATTATTCACCACGCTTCATCATCATCATCATCATCTCAGCCATAGGACGTCCACTGCTGAACATAGGCCTCCCCTTTATATGTCCACCACGCTTGCTCAAGGCGAATTGAAGACTTATAATTATAAGTCCAGGTTTCCTCACTATGTTTCTCCTTCACCGACGTCACTGCTTTCCAAGATAAACTTAGAAAGTACATATAAAATAGAAAAAAGTAATATTGGTACTTGTCCCTGTCTGGTTGCGAACCCACAGCCTCGGACAACAAGACGGGTGCCTTTAGGACTCTGAGCCATCACGACTTCTAGGTCATAACGACTTAAATAAAATAACATCATTATTCACATTGACATACCTACCAAGAGCTTGCCTGACTGCATTTTTAATCTAATGTCAGGGCCGACCGAAAATATATATTAAAATGATTTTATATTTACATTTAGAGCAATATTTTAACATAATCGTAGTTTTATGATAATTTTGTATAGCAAGGCTTTTAAAGCGCATAGTAAGAAAAAGTAAAAGGTCTACTAAAAGCTGTTCAAAAGCTTTTACAGAAAGATTTGTAGCTAGTAGTGCCGAGAACCACATACAAGTCGATTCCTTCTGGCTTTTCTTTAGAAGTTTGGGAAAACAACTAATAAACTGCAATTGAAAAATGGCGCTGTCCCAGTGGTAGCCATAATAAATAAATAAAAAACGACGGGTTGCACTCCGGGAGTGCCGGCAGAAGTGAAAACGCTAAACGCTAAGTTTAACATTTTTACCCATTCCAAAACAAGTGCACAACGCCTCTTACGAATTTTCGATCAGGGTCGTCCTGACGCGAGTTTAACATTTTTTACCCATTCCAAAAAAAGTGCACAACGCCGCTAAAGAAGTTTTCACTTCAAAAATAAATGTTAGAGAAGGCCAAATGAGGAAAATACAGTACAGAATCAAGCATGTTGCCTGTCTAGATGATCTTGCATGTTGATCTAGTTGCCAAAATTGATTGAATGCCAATGCACACAAACACGCGAGTTATTCACGCTAGATAAAACAGCAATTGTATGCAGGTTACACGTAATTTTTTAAGGCATCATATTATAGGATAACTTACTAGATTGACTGTGAGGTGACTTTTCGAAAACAAACGCTGCCGCAGTGGCTGAGCTGCGTGTCGCGAATTCAATTCCCGCCGGAGAAAACATTTATTGGCCCGGGCTTTGGGCCGGGTTCCGGGGCTGGTTGTTTGTGTTTGTATGCTTATACAAACTTACATACACACATTACACACAAACAACCAGCACAAGATAAATTGTACCAGTCGGGACCCATTCGGGCCCATCTGCAATGCTCTCAATTCACTAAGCCTCCATTTCTAGAATGGGTCCCGACTGCTACAATTTGTTTTGTACCTGCTACAATCGGGTACAACGGATTTCTTGTTTTAGGGCTTTTTCATGAATACTCAAAAAAGCAGTCGGGTTCTTTGGTTTTTTGAATTACCATTTTTTTTTGTCGTTAGATTTTCAACTCTCGAGGCTGATCCGAGCGTTCGAAATCCAACAGCGCGCATAGCAAATTAATATCAAAATAATACTGTTTTAAGAGATTGTTGATTGTTGCTCTACAAGCAGGGGGGCCTAGCACCATCTACTATGATTATGACGTCATAATAGTGATGGATGACGAAGAAACAAAGGTACCAACATAGTTCGCAGTAGCTACAGTCATAAAAGGTTTATCAAGATTAGCGTGTTTCCTCTGCTTAAAATGACAAGAATAATTATTTTTCAAGGATATTGTGTTCATGGAATTTTTATGATCAATGGCGTTGTATGAATCAGATTGTACCTTTAAGTGTTGACTTTAGAGATTTGAGATGTTTATAAGTAACTTGGTACTGTGAAGGTTGTATGCCACTACAAACTGGCCGAAAAGTTAAGCTTTTTCTAAACACTCGCAGAATTCCATATGGGATTCGAATTTTAAAATAAAAGGTGGTTGTGTATATTACAAAAATGCTTGAATCCACTCAACGTCATTCAAAGAGTTCTTGGATGAGTATATTGACAGCTAAGTGTTTGTCTATGCCTACACGTGATGTTAATAACTCCTTCATCACTACCGGGTAGGTGGTGCCACGACAACTCGACGACAGATTAAGCCCGTGACAATTCGATCCCCAATGTCGTGTTATTCAAGTCAAGTTGTATTAGAATCGGGTAGGTACCAACTTCATTTATTACCCGACTGCGACAGAAGGAGGGTTATGTTTTTCGAGGGTATGTTTGTATGTATGTATGTATGTATGTATGTATGTATGTATGTATGTATGTATGTATGTATGTATGTATGTATGTATGTATGTATAATTGTTTGGCACGCTCTGCAGGCTGAACGGCTCGATGGATTTTAGCTTGAGAGGTGTCGTTAGATTCGTATTTACTGTGAGAGTGACACTGGGTATATAAAAAAAACAAAAACAAAATGGCGGATTTTTGGCGCCAAATTCAAATGTTTGGCTCGCTCTGCAGGCTGAACGGCTCGATGGATTTTAGCTTGAGAGGTGTCGGTAGATTCGTATTTACTGTAAGAGTGATGCTGGGTATATTAATTTCTTTTTTAAAACACAAAAAAAAATAAAAAATAAAAAACGGTAATTTAAAAAACTAAAAAACCCGACTGCTATTCTTTAAAAATCCCTAAAACAAGATAAATTGTAGCAGTCGGGATCCATTCGGGACCATCTGCAATGTAATATAGGTATGTGCTATCAATTCACTAATCCTCCATTTCTAGAATGGGTCCCGACTGCTACAATTTATCTTGTTTTAGGGATTTTTAAAGAATAGCAGTCGGGTTTTTTAGTTTTTTAAATTACCGTTTTTTTTAATTTCGTGTCAATGTATGTTTTTTTTGGTTGGGAAATCATCAAATAACTTCTTGGCGGAGCGAAAGGAAGTGTCAAACTCTGACTGACTTAAACCCATCCGTGTTCCTCTGACCTTTGCGTTCCAGGGCCTAGGTGACTCTTTTACCCTGCATTTTTACTTGCATTCTGTTACATCGTCGGTTACTGCTCCGCTCCCGTGTGTCGAAGCGTGACGTTATAATATTCCTAATGGACTTGGCTTTTTCCCAATGCCCCTGGTAGTTTCAGTGCCACGCTTTATTATTATAGATGTAGGTAATACGAGTAAGGTTCATTGTTAAAATTTTTTACAACAGTTGCATTGCAATTAAGATTTTACGAGTGGCTTGCCATTTATGCCTATCTCCTACCTTAGTAGGTGTTATGTGATAAGGTTCTCTCCTTTTGTGATATTTCCTACCGACATCTTCACACCTAGGATTAATTAAATTATTAATTAATTCCTCAGATGTGTTTATTTAATAACTGTAAACATCATTTGGTTTCTGACATTGAAATACTTTCCGTATAAAGGTTTTATTGCTTCTAATAAGGTTATTTTGATTGTTATTCTTATTTTAGATAGAAGTTCCTTATATATTTTTTGTTTAGTTTGTGTAGATTTTTATTTAACTTAAAATCCATAATTTGTTTACTAAAACAAAAATAGATCAAAGTTAAAGTCAAGCAGAGCCGAAGCAATGCTTGGGTACATTGCTTCCACGTATGGAAATTCTGATATCTTGTCCCAAGAAGAAGCCAGTCCTCTGGTCCCATAAAGAGTCGCTTGGGGATGTCCCTATATAAGTAAGACGTATTTTATTTAAATAGCAGTGTATTTACATTCACTCCTAGATATAGAAATTCCACGTTAGTCATAGAGGACGAGCCTATTCGCAAGAAACGGGGGCAAAATCAAACCGCAGCTTGCTACTGATAAAATTCATATTGGAAAATCCCAATATCACTTTGTCTGACCTGGAGTTGATATAGTACAATCATAATAGTCCTTAGCAACTCAATATGGGGCACTCCCGTGTTACACAATAATTTGTGACCGTGTGGAATTCCCAAAGGGCAAGGGGAAAGCGGTCATTGACCGTCAATAGGGCTTGGTGACTAAATAGCCCCAAGAGATAGAGGGTGTTGCTAAGTGTTGACCGCAATTTCAACCCTATTTTATTACTATTAAAGCTTGTAACAGAAACAATAAATTACGACATTTTGTTTATTTACATATCTATACATATAATAAAATTTATTAATAAAAAGGTTAAAAACAGCTTCTATGGTAAAACATATCAAAGGTGTTGGTTTCTATAGTCACACACAAAAACAATACAATAACAAGCAACACACCAATTTTTATTAATTTTTGTTTTCTTTATTTTTAATAAATAAAATAAAATCAAAGGCATAAATTGTACACTAACATAATCAAAGACTAAGTTGTAAATTTCGGGAATCCAGTAACTGGGTTTTAAAGATTTTTATGGAATCATGATAAATTCATATTTCAAAATCAGGTGAAGTATTTTTTTTTTGTTTTCTGGTTTACATAGACGTCAACTATTGTGCATAGGTTCTAGGCAATCCTAGGTTACGAGCCAGAGCAGAGAGGTGGGTATTCTATGCCGCGGTATTGACCAAGGCTAAGGATTCTACTAATTTGGGGGATCTTGGTATGCGCTACAGAAAGGCGATGACCAGTGCATGCATGCTAGAGGTCTTCGGCGCAACCATTGGCCCAATGGCGGTCTAGCCGCAAAATTGAGACACTGGACTATGCGGCTCCTGTTAATGGTAACAGGAAGAACCGTAGGGGGGTTCTAGTCAGTAAAAGTTCGACATAACCCGCTTTACACCTCAGACGCCCAGCAAGTAAAACACAACCAGTTTAAAAGTACTAGGACACCATAACCAAACCGAAGGTAAGTCATAGAAAAGACCACACACAACTCATCAATAACGCTAAACCGTTAGCGAGCAAAAAAAACACACACAATCGAAAAGTACCAGACGATCATAGAACACAGAAGCTCTCATTACAACACACGTTCAAAGCAGTTCAAAGCCGTCATAGCTAGTAGCTAACAATACATACAATGAAAAGAAAGCCTCACGGTCATTAGCTCCAATTACTTAAGACCGTGTCCACACTTGAGCTTCGGACGATTAATTAGCTCTGTTAGACAAATTATACACATACCGTGTTTAATTTGCTATGGAGGATTACACTGTAGGCTTTTGTTCGGGTTTTTTTGTCAGACTATTTTTCTAGAGTTCAGGTTCTCTTGATTCTCAACAAGTAACGGTTATAAGAAGAACTAAGGTGACCGACATAGCTTTCAAAATTGCGGAACACAATGCAATGGGCAAGGCAGATAGGTCGTATAGCGGACGGCCGATGGGGTCGTAAAGCTTTCGATTGGCGAAATATCTGACTTTTACTTTATTACATAATAAGTACTTACCGCAAAAGTCCGTGGATTCACCCACGTTACGTGTTTGATTAATGCTCCGTTCCCGTGGATCTGGGATTTTACACAGAATATAACCGTCCTCGATAGACTGTTATGTAATGTAAAATGTAATTCTCCAGACCGAATCCGGCCACGGCGGCTAACCTTAATGCAGACTAGCCACGTACGCAGGAGATATTATAGTGCACAAGTGTGTGCGCAAGCACAGGTACACTCCCACTTCCCTAACTCTCATAGCCCGATGAGACGGCAATCCGACACGACCGGGGAGAGATCAGGCGCAGGACCAACGGCTTTACGTGCTTTCCGAGGCACGGGGGTGTCACACCGCAAACTTCCAAACTCCGGGCTGCTACTGAGAAATTCCTAATGGAAAAACCCAATAACACTTTTTGCCCGACCTGGGAATCGAACCCGGGACCCCTTGCTCTGCAGTCGCGCTTACGACCACGAGACCAACGAGGCAGACAGACTGTTATAGCCCGTCTATTGAGAAACATATTTTTTCAATACACACCAGTAATTCCTGAGATTAGCGCCTTCAACTTCAAACAAACAACTCTTCAGCTTTATAAAGTTACTAAAGATTACAAATTCCAAGGCCGTATGAGGTCAAGCCACAATATTATGTGGTGGACTGGTTTTAATACACGAGCATTTAAAAATTATGACCACTTCAGATTAAGTTGTTTAAAAGATTGTCGCCATGACACTTCGGCAGAAGTTCAAAGTTTTATTTCTTGAAATAACTGGTTCCACAGAAAAAGTTTTTAACTGAATTACGCTGTGAAATAATAAAAAGACATTGTTAAAATCTAGTTTATGGTATTTTTTTGTGTCATATCTTTTATTTTTATAACTGCAAGTAGTTTTAAAACATGCCGCCATGGTTAGAAGTTGCCAGCATACAAAATACATACTTACTTAAAAACTTGTCTGATTCCATAAACGAAAAGCTCTTAAAAAGTTTTCACTTTCCGATTCTCAACTTTATGGTCTACAAAAATATACAGCCAGCATTATATTCGAACTTTAGATATAAATACGCAATTGTTGTTATTATTATTTGATAGAAGTTATTAGCGAAGTATTTAAATTATTACTTTTTCTATAACTCGACCGTGGTTTGTTAGGAATTCCAACTTATATTTAAATCAAGCTATTACTACCAACTGTCTCGTTGGCCTAGTGGTCGTAAGCGCGGCTGCTAGAGGTCTTGGGTTTGATTCCCAGGTCGAGCAAAAAGTGTTATTGGGTTTTTCTATGAATTTCTCAGTAGCAGCTCGGAGTTAGGAGTTGTGCCCGGTTAATGGCAATAGGCTCGCCCCCTATTACATGGGACCTCAAACATACCGGTGAACTGTGGGTGCATTGGTACACCTCTGCATAACCCTTCCGGGAATACAGGCGTGATTGTATGTATGTGTACATACCAATATTATAGTAACCCGACGTAACTGAGGAGATAAAAGTTTGGCAATACATTTTCTAGCAGTATACAAGTCAGGCAAGTTACAAGGAAAAGCAGCTCAACTGCGATAAAACAATTTAATAAAGAAAGTTCATGTCGGAAGAAAAGTTCAAGTCCTCCGACAGTTTGCTATAATACTTGGTACGAGATGATAAAGAATTTTGTAATGGTGTAGGCTACTAGCCAGCGAAAACAAAGTCAACTGTGCACGAAAAACTGTATAATATAGCTAAAACTTATATAAAATACAATAATAACAAAACTATGGGACCGTCGACAATAAAACAAAACCCCATCTCATATGTCCTCTTGACGGATGCGCGCGCCGCATGCGGGAACACGCATGCGCGGCTCGCGCTTTACCAGTCCAACCGCGTATGTGTGTTATAGTCGCCACTGTAATGGTGTAGGCTACTAGCCAGCGAAAACAAAGTCAACTGTGCACGAAAAACTGTATAATATAGCTAAAACTTATCCTACTACTATTATAAAGGCGAAAGTTTGTATGTATGGATGTATGGATGGATGTTTGTTACTCTTTCACGCTTAAACGGCTGAATGGATCTGGATGAAATTTGGCACAAAGATAGATTATAGTCTGGAATAACACATAGGCTACTTTTTATCCCGGGAAAATGTACGGTACCCGTAGGATAACACATCAACTGTGACGCGGACGAAGTCGCGGGCAGAAGCTAGTATAAAATACAATATTAACAAAACTATGGGACCGTCGACAATAAAACAAAACCCCATCTCATATGTCCTCTTGACGGATGCGCGCGCCGCATGCGGGAACACGCATGCGCGGCTCGCGCTTTACCAGTCCAACCGCGTATGTGTGTTATAGTCTCCCCCTCTAACCCTAACGAACGTCCTCGTGTTTGGGTTAGTTTTTACGAGGTTTCCCTCTCTTATGCTTCTCCTGTACTGGAGCTTGGATGCGACAAACGAAGGGAGTCAGTATCGAGGCAGCAATCCATCTGGTTTCCCGGTGTTTGCCTTATATCGCTGACAAGGCTCACAATTCTTTACATATTGCGTAACGTAGGAACGCATTCCTGGCCAGTAATACTTACCGACCGAGCGTTGCAGCGTACGTTGCGCGCCCATGTGACCAGCAGTGGGTGCATCATGGTTTTCGGCCAATAATTTAGCGCGTTCTTGTTTTGGGACCACCAGTCTGGCGTCGCCGTGCTCTTCGTTCTCAGGACAATATCTATACAATACGCCTTCGGAAAGCACGTATCCTTTGGTTGCCTATGCCCTCCCCCTAGAGGGGTCGTCGGCTTCCAGATCCTCGACAATCTTACCGACCTCCTGGTCCTTCGTTTGATTCTCGGGCATGTCCTTCAGACTGCGAGAATTTAAGGTTTCTGTGTCTTCCTTACTTGAACGCTATGAACAGCGAAATCTGTAGGCGGTCCAGCCGAAGCAAATAGAGCGACTCTGCCCTTCAAGGACTCGTTGAGTGCGGCTCTGTGCTCCGGTGATAAGCTCGTACCTTCATCGTAGCGCAGTGATACATCGCAAACCGCTGCGTGCATCGCGGCCGCGCTCAGATACGAATACCTTAGCTCGTTCACATGTACATCGTAACCCCATATCGGAGTGTCGTGGTCATGTCTCGCGGCTTCGATTGGCACCGAGGGTCTTGGCTTAACCGCCCGGACCGCGAGGTAGAAACCCTCTATAAAAAGTCACCCCGAATCCCAAGCGGCGGCGCACCGTGACGGGATGTATGGCTGACGGGCGTCCCTATGGGACATCAGTCGCTAGTGCGAACCACTTGTTTTTTGGTTGGATGGTTGGAAACTGTTTATACTCGTGGGATTTAAAATGGATAATTTAAACACACAAAAAACAAACAAAGACGCAGTAGGAGGGAAGGGAGATGCCGAGTCGGAGTCCGACTCGGCCTCCAGCATGGTGACCGTGAGCCCGTTGGGCTCCCGCCATCAGTTGGTTGATCTGGGCCATTTCTTCAGGAAGCGGCCCAGATCGGAGGACGAACGGGCGTCCTCTGACGGCGAGCTGGCCTCAGCTAGAAAGATCCCCACCAGCAGGCGCGGTGGGGTCCAAGAGCGGGGCCCACTGAGGGTGACTGCCCGGGGGGGCAGTGTTGCTGGGCGACCGGCGACACCTGCCGCGGACGGGCAGCACCCGATCGAGACGTCCTGCGACGAGGCAGGTGCACCTGGCGGCTCTGAGGAGCGTAAGTCCAGGTTCATGGAGGTGGTGAAAGACGCAGTCGCGAGTGTGGCCCGGAAGAAGATGAAGGGGTCTAAGTCCCGGGCCATGGACGCGGCTGCGGCCACCATACTGGCGGAGGCGGAAGCCAGTTTTGCGGGGGAGGTCCCGCAGCTCCGGGCGGAGGTGGCTCGCCTGTCGGCTGAGGTGGAGCTCCTCATGGAGCAGAACCGGAGGCTCCAGGAAGACCTAGCCGAGTTCCGCGGGTCCGGTTCCCGCCAGGCGCCCAAGTCGGGAGGCCAGCGCGGTCAGCCCCAACCCCAGCCCCAACCCCAGCCCAAGCCCGTGCCTGTGGAGAACCAGGTTCTGGCCCTGGTCCAGAGGGAGCTGGCGGCGTTTAATTCGCGATTCTCTGTGCTGGAGGGAATCGTGCTGCGCCCCCCTCTGGCGGCGAGCGGGACGGCCACGGGCGGCAAGCGGGCCTCCTATGCGGCCGCCGCCTCTACGCCGAGGCCAGGCAACCAGCCCCCCAGCAGGGCTGTGGCGGCCGCCGCGAAACCGGCTCCGGCGACACCGGCGCCAAATACGGTGCCCCCGAGGAGGGGCAAGGCGGCGGCGTCCCAGCCACCTCCACCCACTCCGCCCTCAAATCCCAATCCTCCAGCAGAAGCCGAATGGCAGGTGGCTGGAGCGAAGGAAAAGGGGCGGAAGGCGGCCAGAGCGGCCAGGGCGGCCAATAGGAAGACGGAGGAACGGCGGCGGCGCAGACAGCGAGCCGCCGCGGCTAAGCTCCGCGCCCCTAAATCCGCGGCTGTAGTAATTACGCTACAGCCGGAGGCGGTAGAAAGGGGCGTGACCTACGCGGCGGTTCTTACCAGGGCCAAGGCGGCCATAAATCTTGGCGAGCTGGGGATCACGGGTCTCCAGCTCAGGGTGACGGCAACGGGGGCCAGGATGTTGGAGGTCCCCGGTGCCACCAGCGGCCCGTCTGCAGACGCTCTAGCAGAGAGGCTCAGAGCGTCCCTGGATGCGGATGTGGCCCGAGTGTCCAGGCCCGTCAGATGCGCAGACTTGCGCATCCTGGGCCTGGACGACTCCGTCACCCCGGAGGAGGTGGTAGCCGCCGTCGCCAGGACGGGTGGATGCCTTGCCGAGGAGGTGAGGGCAGGCACCATCCGCCCAGAGCGCACGGGCATGCAGACCATCACGGTCAGCTGCCCAGTGACGGCGGCTAAAGCCATTGTTGGGGGGGGCCGCTTACTGGTGGGCTGGGTGTCGGCGCGGGTTCGCCTGCTCGAGCCCAGGCCCCTGAGGTGCTACCGTTGCCACGTGGGGAAGCACGTGGCATGTCGGTGCGCCTCGGAGGTGGACCGCAGCGCCCTGTGTTTCCGCTGCGGTCAGCCCGGTCACAAGGCCGCGGCTTGTGATGCCCCGCCGCACTGCGATGCATGTGCGGGGGCTAACAGGCCGGCCGATCACCGGGCTGGGGGCAAGGCCTGCGCCGTACCCGCCAGGTCCGGGGGAGGGCCCCGCACCGCCGCCGCCGCCGCCGCCGCCGCCGCTGCCGCCGCCACCGTTGCCGTGGCCGCACCCGCCGCCGCCGCTGACGCCGCGTCCGCCGGCGCAATGGATTGCCAATAACGGCACCATTGCGCCTCCCGCAGGCGGACACCGTAGGCACGGTCTGTGGACGGTGAGCAATGGGTAGCTCACCGTCCGTACGTTATTTAACGACAGACCGTGTCGACGGCGCGTTCATGTTCCGCGCAAAGAGGTGTCAGCACAAGGAAGGGGCCACTAAGGGCCAAGGCCTGCCGGGGCTGCGGGTTGTTCGAAAGAGATACCGCGCCCCCGGAACGCAAAGGGCACATGAAGGAACATAGATGGTTTTTAGTCAGTAAAAGTCTGACACTCCCTCCCGCCCCGCCCAGGACGGGGGGGGTCATTTGATGATTTTACCATCTTTAAAAAAAAAAAAAAAAAAGCTCGTTCACATTCACCTTATTCTCGCGCAATAACCTCGCGTAGTATCCTGTACGCAGGATTTTTCACGACGTAGGCGGCGCGCAGGCGAGCGAGCGCGTCCGGCCATGAGCCGACGCCGGCTCGGGCGCCGCGCCACCACCGCTGCGTCGCCGATCAGCAACGTGGAGTGGCCGCGTAACGTGTGCTCGTCGGACACGTCAGCGCACTCCTTTTAAACTTACTTCGACTGCGTCAATGAACGCCTCCAGTGCCTCGTGGTCGCGTAACCGCCCGTCGTACCTTGCAGTGAACTTTATAAGTGACCGCCAGAGGTAGCGGGCGCGTTCGTCGTCAACAGCTGCTCGGTGCCGAACGCTGCGGCGGGCGCGCCGGTGCGGGCCCCGCCGAGCGCGCGGTCGAGGGCGGCACCCCCCCGGGTGCGCATCTCCTCGTCCGGGTCAACTGCACCGCGTGCACGGGTGGTAGCGGCGCCGTTACAGGAGCTCGTCTCCACCTCGGAGTCGTCATCCGTGTCGGAGTAACCGTCGCTTCCTTGCGGTCGAACGCTGGTCGTGTTGCCCGAATGATTTGTGGCATCATAACATTCTGTTTTCACTGATTTGTATCAACTACACTTTCACGGGTTCGTTTTTCAGTTTTTTGAGAAAAAACATGGCCCCACGTTGGGCGCCACTGTAATGGTGTAGGCTACTAGCCAGCGAAAACAAAGTCAACTGTGCACGAAAAACTGTATAATATAGCTAAAACTTATATAAAATACAATATTAACAAAACTATGGGACCGTCGACAATAAAACAAAACCCCATCTCATATGTCCTCTTGACGGATGCGCGCGCCGCATGCGGGAACACGCATGCGCGGCTCGCGCTTTACCAGTCCAACCGCGTATGTGTGTTATAGTTTTTTTTTTTTTTTTATAAACCATGGAAAATAAAAACCTGACATGAGATAACACGGGACTGATACATATTATAAGTTTCTTCTTTTTAATCCATACTTTGATATAATAAATGCGAAAGTAACTCTGTCTGTTATGCTTTTACGACTAAACTACTGAACCGATTTTGATAAAATTTTGTACCGGGTAAGTTTGAACCACAAGAAAGGATATTTGGTGTTTTTTTCCGCGTCTTTGTCTGCGTCCGCGATAATCGATATTTACGCGGATGAAGTCGTAGGCAAAAGCTAGTACTCTATAAAACCAGTACTTGCTAATAAATTACTTTCTTTTGCAAAGCCTATTTATTACTGATAACAAGAAAAGGTGACTAACATTACATAAATCGCGAAAGCTAACAGCTTGGTAGTCTAACTTATTGCAGGCGTATAATTCATTTATTTAACAGGGCCTTGGCGAATGTTCTATTTCTGTCTTCATATTTCCTTCAAAATCGATTAAAAGGCGACACCAAGTTATAACCAGTCCGTAGGTATTTCAAAGCTAACGAACTGCCCGCGAGTTCGTTAGCGTTGCCTATTTCACCCGCCTAAGTTACGTCTTTGGTTACTGCTCCGCTCCCGTGTGTCGTAGCGTGATGTTGTATAGCCTATGTTATTCAGGTATAATGTAGCTATGTATTGGTGAAAGAATGGTAACAATCGGTCCAGTAGTTTTCGAGCCTATTCGGTACAAACGAACAAACATTTCTTTTCCTCTTTTTAGTATGATTGCCGATGTAATTCACCGTGTTTGTAGGCCGGCTTTACACAAGTCCACTTTCCTTTGATTAAACCTTATGTACACCACTTTTTTTACACAAACGTGAGAGATATGGAAATTGAGACATTATTTTTAAGACACGATCTTAAACGGAGATACGACGTTGGTATAAACAAAAATCATCTACATAAACAGTAGTCACCATTTATGAAGAAAATTTTAATCAAAACATACATCGGATGTCAAACAATGGCGCCATATTAAATTAAAAGTAATAGACAAGTTCCGTTGACGACTTTATTCAAAATTCGAATCACGCTTTCGCGCGCTATTCGGTGTACGCGCGTAATCCACCAATCTTGCCTTGCCATCGCGGGTCGACGGCCGCTACGGAACTACTGACCAATGTCCGGTCACGGTCCCGTCTTGACATTGCATGTTCCTTTTTTGAAATGTCAGGCAGTCGATATTTTAATCGATTGTAATAACGATAAGTGAGTTTAATGATTCTTTTTGTTCATAAGTTATTTGTCGCATTCAGAAGAAATATTAGCGACACATACTCGTAGTATTACTTAGCTGTCGGCCCATGTCAGGTTAATCGGTGACCGATTTTTTTTTGTCGGAGGGAATGGAACGTGTTATTTCTAATACACCAACGCACACGCCAAAAAGTCGGTCCCACGAAGGTATGGATCTATTGAACGGTCCGATAATTCGGTCCTAGAAACAGGAGGCCCTTAACATTGAATATATTTAACTTGAAAGTTCATCGCTTTGTTTCATAAATAGCCCATCGATATAGTCAGGAAGTCGTAAAAACAAAGAGAGCCTAACGCAACCATTACACTTATCAACACCAATTATAAATACTTAATAGCAAGCATGCGATGCACTATTAACTTCACGTGCGAATTGATTTATTATCATTGCATTATCAGTACGACTTTACAATCAGTGTTCATTCTGTTAAAATACACTTTATCATATTTCAATTGACCTGGTTTGTTAAAACACTGTTTTAAGAGCGTTTCCTTGTTATTTTTGTATAAAATTTTTCTTCCTGGATATGTTATCCTAGTATGTTTTTTAGGATAAACAAACATACCAAAATTCATTAAAAAAGCCCATTTTAAACAGTCCCAAATAAACAACTAGTAAACAAAAACGGCTTAAAACTTAATAAAAACGAAACGGCCATACAACGTGACAATGGTGCCAGCCTTTTGGGCACTTGCCCTATTGACAGCGATGCGGACGAGTTTTCTGATGCTCTGAGCTTCCTCCTCGTCATCATATCAGCCGCATGACATCCACTGCTGGAGATAGGCCTCCCCAATAAATTTCCAAAAGGACCGGTTGAAAGCGGCCTGCATCCAGCATCTTCCTGCGTTCTCAATCAGGTCGTCCTTCCACCTTGTGGGTGGACGTCCTACGCTGCGCTTGCCAGTGCGTGGTCTCTATTCGACCCTCATACCTTTTATTTAAACGACTTCAAAAAAAAATGTCAACCGCCTTCAAAAACTAAAAAGAGAAAAATAACTTTAGCTTTGGAAGTGGCTTTGGTTCTGTTTGTTGTTGTGTATTGCCACCGACTTCCAAAGCTAAAGTTGTTTTTCTCTTTTTAGTTTTTGAAGGCGGTTGTCATTTTTGTAAAAAACTTTTTAATTAATTAGAGATATAGTAGTATTTATAATTTTTATATTTACTCCTCTTACGAAAGAAGCAGTGTATAAAGAAAGTAATATATTCCTACACCACAAGCTCCCAATATCTAATTATCTCAAACAAGTGCACGACACGTCACACACGCTGACTCCGAGTGAAGTTAGAAAGTGTTACGCATCACAAACTCTTATATTCGTGATATACACCCATTATGTACAGCATGTAAATAGCGTTTATGTATTGACAGGGCGATTGTTTAAGTATTAGTTTTCGCGTACACCACACGAGATTGAAAGCGAAAATGGTTTGTTGACACGTTTTTTTTATGAATATTGGTTTAATTAAAATAGGAATTAATTAATAACTTCAGATTTTTTATGTAACATCGATATATGCTGCAATTATATTACTTAAGTAATCATACGCGCTGGTAATCACATACTTTTTTATAAAATATCATTGGATGGCAAACAAACCGTTGGCCCATCAAATGGCAAAAACCAAACCACCATACCATTACCTTGCCATTTGGCTTACCAAGGTAAGTGGTCACCGTTGCCTATAAACATCTGCAATACCAGCTGCGGCCTTACAAATGCGTTGCCAATGTTGCCATCCCAGATAAAAATTGTTTCATATGCCTGTAACTACACCGGCGCCTACACCCTTCAAACCGGAACACAGCAACGCTGATTTGCGGCAGATATAGGTATGGTAGTAGTACTTCCCCGGACAAGTTCCTTCACAAAGAGAGCTCTAACTACTGTTTAGGGACTGTCCATTGTTTTTATCATTAACAAGGCCAGTTTTGAGCTTGCCCAATTTATATTCCATGGGATGATGCCATTCGAAGATCTTTGACAGGTCGTTACGGGTAGTTGGATGCCCGAAAGTCTGACAATCAGTCTTACCAAGAACTATCATGTAACCCAGTAACTTGCTAATAAGCGGAAATTAAGCACATAGAAATAATAAAAGCTTTTAATGAGCATAAGAGGCATACAGCACCGGACGATTTAAAACACTCCAATATTTACTGGCTGTGTTAAAGAGCTATAAAATTATAATAACGTACGTATCCCCATACGTAATTACGGAAGTTAAGCCAGACAATCGTAAATTAAATGCGCTCGTTTACCACTGGGATATGGTTTGGTAGATAGTGCGGAAGAAAATAACTCCCATTCATAGCAGCCATCTTTGGCTTTTTATTAAAAGTTTTTGTTTAAACTTCACTTACATAACACCATTACCATCATGCCTGTATTCCCCAAAGGATTTGGCAGAGGTGTACAGATGCACACCCACAGTTCGCTGGCATGTTTAGGTCCCATGTAATAGGCGGCGAGCCTACTACCATTAACCGGGCACAAATCTTATAAGCTACTACTGCCTCCGTGCCTCGTGCACGGGCCACGGCTTTATGTTGAGCGTCAGCGGTTTCGCGTGGTTGTGGCGCATATTTCCACAAACATATTTTTTTTTTTATTTAAGCTTCTGTTTTTTGTATTTAAGTATGTTAAGTAAGTTTATGTTATGTGCGTCGCTTTCACGCGAATAAATGGTTTTTCTTTCTTTCTTACTGAGAATCTTATAGAAAAACCCAATATCACTTTTTGCTCGACCTAGCAATCGAACCCAAGATCTCTAAAGAAGCAGTCGCGCTCAGGACCACTAGACTAACGGGGCAGTTAGCAAGGTTAGTTAGTTTGTTGTTCTTCCATGAATAACTGAATGAGTACCTACCAAATTAACACATTGGAATGACTCATGGTATGAACGTAGAATACGTGAATCTCTTCACAAAAATTGTGAAGTGATGTGTGTGTGAATACAGTATTAATTTAATACAAAGTCTTTCAGTCGCCGACTTCTTATGTATGATCTTTGACGTCATAGTTTTACGTCATATTCAAGACGTCTAGGCGACTAGGCGTTGCTAGGTTACGATTTGACGTATCATTCGCGTGCTGAGATGATATTTCCACTATGCTTAAAGGGCAATCTGTCTTGATTGCCATTGATGTAGATAGCAAACTGTTCTCTATCATGTCTTTACTGACGTCGATAAGGATTTTGAATATAATGGCTTCTGAAAAAGTTAAAGTCAACAGAATTTGGTCTTTTTATTGCCTTGGTGTCTGTTGCCAACTTGTCATTTCTTGAACATTTTTCACATTTTTTGTACAAACCAAATTAAAAGAGTATCCATGGAGTTTCTTGGTCGTTCTTCTTCATAGAGAGCAACTAGCTGACACAGGCACTTTTGAATTATCAATTTAAAAGTGCCTGCAAATAGTCCAATTGACATAAATGCTTGGCCTTTGACATCACAATTTTTTTCTTAAAAAAAACTTCATAAATGCGTACCCCATATGAACTTACTAGCTTCTTCTCCCGTTACTTCGTTTGTTTCGATACCAGAAATAAACCAAAGTCCTAAATCGTCCTTTGGGAATACAAAAGCGGGATAAAAAGTAGCTGTGCTGTTCCTGACTTTATTCTATCTTTGTGCCAATAATTTCATCCAATTTCGTCCATCCATCCAAACTTTTGCACTTATAGTACCTACCTAGCAAGATGCATTACGTATAAATGAAAAAACATTTCTCTCGCTCGTTTTAAGCAACACTTTGCGCTACAAATCATGCATTAGTATCTATTTCTTTACATGAATCTGTAATGATATTCATAAGCAAATGTATGCAATGTTTCTCTTGAGGTGAACAAAAAGAAAGTGCGCTGTGGTCTGCGTTGTGGTCACGCATCAGTGTTTCCACGTGATAAACATAATGTGCTGTTTTCTATGCGTCTCCTCTGTTATTGTAAGATGGCTGTCTTGATTCCATTATTATAAGCCTGCAAGGTGGTTTTAGTAGAGTATGGGTAACTAGCTTTTCTCCGCGAATTCGTCCGCGTAAATTTTGTGTGTGTTGTCCTTCGAAAGTTTGAGTGAAGAGGCTTCTTTTGGGTAAGTTAGCAAACCATCTTAGATGTCGATTACCGCGGACGCAGACGAAGTCGCAGAATAAAAAGTAGCCTATGTCCTCTCTTGGGGTTCAAACTTACCTCGAACCAAATTTCATCAAAATCGGTTCAGTGGTTTAGTCTTGTAAGCGTTACGACAGACAGGCGTTACTTTCGCATTTACAATATGGATTGTAAAGCTATTGAAATGAGGCAAATGGCCGACTTTTTGCAACAACCAGTCTTCCAGGTAGTTATAAAACAAAAATGTCTCTTATGAATGTGGAGCATTCATTGCCAACTTCTACAAAGCTGGTTTAACATCCTGCCAAAGTTCAAAGAGGAAGTCGAAACTTGATATTGCGTGATACGATTAATTCGATAAGGATCTTGAAATATATGTTCCACTGTTCACAGTAGGAGAATTTCGTCTCGTACATCGGGTTTAGACGCCGACAAAAATATTTTTCACACGTAATGTTAATTTTAATCCGTGGTGCCTAGGCAACTGGGCTTTTCCAATTTATAATAAATGTCCACATCTGTGCTTGTTAGCCTAGTTCTGTGTTCTGTTCTGTCTCCTTCATGATATGGAGGGAAGTGGAAATTATCTTAATCTTCCTCCTCCGTTGTTCTTCTCTGATTAATTTTATTGAGGAATCCAAGTTAGTTGGAATGTTTCTCCGTGACTTGTTGGACTTCTGGTGTTTGCCACTATTGATTTCGTATTTCAGCAGTTACAGTAGTTAGGACACACAGGGTGGTTAGTTAGTAGTAGGTTACAGTGGTTATATGTCGTGATGGCCCAGTGGTTAAGGCGCCTGCCTCTTACACGAGGTTGTAGGTTCGCAACCGGGAACGGGCAAGTACCAATATGACTTTTTCTAATTCATATGTACTTTCAAGTTTATCTTGGACATCACTGACATCGGTAACCATGTCAGAGGCCCTTGAGGCGGTTTAGAAACTCTGACACTAGAATGTGTGGGGTCGTTAGACCTTACTGCTCACTCGTGTGAGCAGTAAGGTCTAAATCCGTCTCACTACTCCTAACTACTTCTTCTTCTTCATCGTTGAAGAAGAAGAAGTAGTTAGGAGTAGTGAGACGGATTTAGGTACTCCCAAAAAGTCATCATCCACATATTTTTCGTCCTTGCATTGAAACGCAGTCAACTGTCATTTTATAGAAGGTTATCTGATCCCAAGACCTCACAGTCATTACCGGTCTTTCAGCATGCTTGTCATCGTCCAATCAAACCACTTTTTGCGTTCATCAGAGTATCCGGTTAAACACACAAACTCGTAGTGTTAAACACAGTAAAAGTGCGCGTGTTTAAAATAATATCAAAACGTGCAGCGTGTTACTCAAGCGTGTCTAACAGTAACTGACGAACAATAAAAAGCGAAATTACTTACTTCGTCATATGTATTATTGTATATTTTCTCATTTCGGTGATCGGTGATATGCTTATTGGAGCGTGTGTTGTGCAAACAAGGAGGAATGCAGTGTCTTATGAAATTATATGACGTCTATCCAACACAATTGAAAAATTTATAATGTTCTCTTCATTTTTACAGGTCGCAAAATGGCGGACCGCTGATGTATCTTGTGCGGCCCTTATGGAAATGGTAAACTTCATACATAAAACTTACTTAAATAGGTCAGAATAAATGGATAGCAAAGTACAAAAAGTGTGGTCGTTTAATTTAGCTCATGCTTAGTCTTTCCTTAACAAAACATATATTCAGATTTATTATTGTTTTAGTAGTTTCAACAAACAGGATCAGGACAGTCTCATAATTTTCAAAACTGGACCCCTGAATTTACACCCTTAATAATCAATCCAGGGTGTAAATGAAGAGGGGGGAGGACACCAGAAGAAAAATCTTCACAAAATTCATGATCGGTTCAAGATATAACTAATTCATATCACCCTGCGTACGTTATAAGCTGGATTTCACTCAAAACCGCTGTAATCATTACATTCATTACACTTGGCAAGCGGACTGGCGACCGCAGTGTGGTGGTAAATAACACTACTATTTTGCCTGTCTCTGTTCGCCATACACGTAAACCCTTAGTCGCTTTCTACGACAACTGGGCCAAAAGCATCTTCGTTGAAAACCTCCGTACAAGCCATTCAAGATGAAATAAGAAACAAAAAACGGTAATTTAAAAAACTAAAAAACCCGACTGCTTTTCTGAGTATTCATGAAAAAGCCCTAAAACAAGATAGATTGTAGCAGTCGGGACCCATTCTTGAAATGGAGGCTTAGTAAATTGGGAGCATATATATAATGTACCTATTATTACATTGCAGATGGTCCCGAATGGGTCCCGACTGCAACAATTTATCTTGTTTTAGGGCTTTTTCATGAATACTCAGAAAAACAGTCGGGTTTTTTAGTTTTTTAAATTACCGTTTTTTATTTTTTGTTTTTTTTAGTGTTATGTTTTTATATATTTTGATATACCCAGTGTCACTCTCACAGTAAATACGAATCTATCGACACCTCCTAAGCTAAAATCCATCAAGCCGTTTAGGCTGCAGAGCGTGCCAAACAATTATACATACATACATACATACATACATACATACCCTCGAAAAACATAACCCTCCTTCTGGCGCAGTCGGGTAAAAATTAAGTCAGTTATTCGAAATTGATCTTTTTTTTTAAACATCAGACAGAGTTAGAATGAACGGGCTTCTAGGTAAGCTCACTCTATCATTGACTTTGTCTTTGTCATCTGTGACCTAAACTAGAGTCAAAAGCAAACCCATCTTAATTAAAAAAGTATCCATAGTAATAGTAGTAGTGTCCTAGTTAGGATTTGTGCCCGGTTAATGGCAATAGGCTCACCCCTATTTTAAAGGACCTAAACATACCGGCGAACTGTGGGTATACATTTGGTACGCCTCTGCCCAATCTTCTTCGGGGAATACAGGCGTGTTGGTATGTACGATAAAAAAATATTTGAACAGCAAATACGTTTCAGTCCCGGCTCGAAGTGATACTAGCCTAACCCCCATGGCTTCCACACTTTATGTATTATTAACAACCTTATGTATACCGTTTTAAAGGTCGATTTAATCAGCTTCGCTCTATTTATCGCTAAGGCTCTCATTGCCGGTTCACCGGCCCCGTACCATTCACGTACTTTCTCCATTAATGATTTTAATAAGGTATTGTGTTTATACTTTCTGATGCCGTTGGTCGTGGACAATTTATTTCGGTTTTATTAAGAATTTGCTATTTATGGCAATCTTCGTGAATTTCTAAGTAGATCATTGGTAGGCTTGTTGCAAATTGTTGGGTTAATCTAAATTATACCTATTGCATATGTATTCAAAGCATGAATTACCCTACTTTTAATTCACTCTGGCTTAAGTAATGGTTTGTTTTAAGTTTGAAAACCATTACAACTTGTCTTACTATTTCCTTACGAACTGAACATTTTCAAACATTACGATACATTACACAACAACCAATAATAAATCTTAAGCTTATTCAATAAAGCTTTAACTTCAATGCAATAGGTATTAAATCCGCATTGCATAAGCACTAAGCAAGCGAAGGCTTGGTTCGGAGCCAGGAGAGATAAAATACTAGCTAGACCGCGATGGTAGATACAATATGCAGTCCGTCCTACATTGGCTGGAGACGACGAGTCTCGACAAATGGCGCCCGTGACGTCAGACTACATGGATGATATAAATACTGAAGGCTTTGCTCGGAGTAAACTTGAATTGGACGAGGAATAACTGATAAACTCTGAACATGTTGTCGTTGGGAGGATCGCCTGGGGGGATTATACCGACATGACTTTTTGTTTTTTTTTGGGGATGGGTAAGCTCTTGACTCTAGGCCAGAGGTAACAAAGACAAAGTCACACTTTTTGTTGCACTCTCAGGACAACACGCGGTTGCTGTGTCTGGTGGCACCCATTAGACACAGTTGAAGATTTCTACTAATCTACTGTTGGATAATTTTGGTGTTTTCCTGTATTCCGGTATATAATATGTGACACAACGTTTTTACTCATACAATTTTTATGGCAACCCATTATTGGCGCTTGTGTTCCACTATAAACTTCAGTGTCTAGTTGCAAACATCGAACACTTTTGTGATCGGCAATCAATTCGTGTCAAGTGGATGCAACAGTGGATGTAACCACAGTCTGCGTATGAGTGAGTTGATTCTATACTAGTCATAATACTATATTGTCTCACTGCAAGGCAAAGACCTATTCTCATACAGAGAATACACGACCATTGATCACCACGACTAAGTCCAGTCCTCACAATGTTTTCCTTCATCGATCTCAGTAATGTCCAAGATAAACTTCGACAGTACCTACATAATTATAACATATACTTAATATATACTTGCCTAAATTATGTATCACTGTTGATTTGATCAATGTAAAATGATTTATGTATATTGTGGTGAGAAAAATAAACGAATATTATTATTATATTAATTATAGAAATTGTAAATGTCACACTAGGTTGCCGGTTGTGTATGTCAGATTCAAGACACTAAAGAGTCTACGTTTTCGCATTACCTATTTCTACAATATTCCTTAATTATCCTTTACGTGGGACTCGCAAGAAATGTCTAACGGTGGGTGGGCAGCCACATCAGTGCCTGTAACTGTTGTCTGATAACATCTAAGAAAATCCAATTTCTCGCCGTCAGCTCACGCAAACTGGTAGCTGGTTGAATTATGGATAAGATTAAGACATTTACTTGGTAATAGATTAGCATAGTAACTAAGGGATTAAGTTTATGAGTAAGGATTAGATCTTTTGCAATGTTTATTTAGTCTTAAAGTAGAATTATGGTGTCCAGAATTTGAATTTATGCTTAGTTTATTTATTTAGGTTTCTCAACACAAGATATGTACACAAATCATAATAATGGTCAAAAGTATTACGTTGGTGCACTCCTTCACTTATAGAAAACCACAGCATGCACACTAACAAAATTCCTTAAACTTACCCAAGATACACCCCAAAACTTAGAAATGTATGGTGTTCTTTTAATCTGTCGAGTTATTCAGTGCATCAAAAATATTGTCCATCGACTTCAGAAACAATTTTGAACCGTATTTGTAATGTTATCATGGTTTTACTCAGCATACATTTGGGTTAGTACAACGGGGTCTGAGGCTACGTTTACAGACCGGTTAATACAAACACCAGCTTAATTTCTTCCCACTTCCAAGCCAGGACCAACACTATTCCTTATCCTCAACTCCCAATCAACATCTCAGGACATTATCTCCAATATTGACGCAAAACATCCTCATCCCGCGAGAGGATTTAAAAAGCAATCTATAGAAACAAAATGCTTTGAGTTTTGAATGCGAAACATTGCCAATTACTCCGTCAGACAGGCGGTATCGTAAACGAATCGTGGACGTAAAGAAATAACGACGGTAACCAAATTAAGGTTCACTTTGATGTACTTTTCGATACCAGGATCGCTGGTATTGGTTGTTTAAATAATGATTGGAATACGAATAAGTTGCTCGCGCATGATGGATATTTTTTTTTAGATCTAAACATTAGTTACTTACCCAAATATATAGTTGCGTTTTGTAAAAACAGGAGAGGATTTTGGTTATATCAATAGAATTTATTTCGTACCTAAAATGGAGTTTAAGCATTAAGAAATAGGTCTTGTGGAGCCAACTCAATAAAGTCTGATAGCCTACTACGTCTCATTACCTTTGGTGTTCCACAAGGAAGTGTTTTGGGACCTCAGCTTTTTACACTATACATTAATGACTTACCTAAATCAATTTCACATCCTATGACTTTGTTTGCGGATGATAGCACGGTGACAATTTCTAGTAATAACAGTGACATGATCCAATATAAACTTGACATTCACAATACTCTGACATCAATAATAAAGTGGTTAAACAACAATAACTTAAAAATTAATTTAGCTAAAACTAAAATCATACATTTTAGCCAACGTTCGACTGTAGAAAACATGGACATAAATATAGATAATAAAACAATAGAAAGCGTAAACGGTACGAAATTCCTTGGACTAATGATTGATAAAAGGCTCGATTGGAAAACGCAAATAGAGAACCTTTGCAAAAAAGTTTGTAGTTCTGCATTTGCATTGCACTCTCTAGCTGCAGTTGTGAATGTAGACACCTTGATTGCAGCTTACCATGGCTTAGCTGCGTCTCACCTAAGATACGGCATTATATTCTGGGGAAATTCTACCGACGTTAACAAGGCATTCAAGGCGCAAAAGAGATGTATTCGATCTATGTTTGGGTTAAAAACGGTTGATACATGTAAACCATATTTTAAAAAGTACAACATATTAACACTTCCCTGTATGTACATTCTCGAAGCCGCAATGTTTGTCAAAACTAACCCCAAACTGTTCCCACGACTAGAGGACGCCGTACCGCGTAACAGAAGAGATGCGACTATTCTTCGCAACTATCCCGCAAAAACGGCACTCATGCGCAAGAGTATCGTCTGCATGGCTCCCACTATATTTAATATACTGCCTAAACAATGGAAAGAGTTAAATAGTAATGCATTCAAGCGTCAATTAAAAACGTTCCTTTTGCATAAAGCATATTACAGTGTCTCAGAATTTCTAGCCGAAAAAGTTTTTTTGAATAACTGATTGTAATTTGGACATCAATCGTATAACTTTGACATAAACTCTGTAATCTGAACATTTAACTCGTAAATTTGACATTCATCTTGTAATTTGACATATAAAAACTATGATCAAGACGTTCACATTGTAATTTTGCCATCAACATTGTAAATTTGACATAAATCTGTTAATCTGGACTTACGGTTGTAATTTTGACATGTATCATTCAAATTTGACATACATTTAAACTTTGACATTGTTCTTGCATGTGTGTTTTTTAATTATTTTTATTAATTCTAAATGTTGACGGGATAATATAAAAATTAATTTCGAATTAACAGGTCTCGAAGTTATAAATTTTGTTCTTGCTTTTGTGAAATTTTATAATTTTTGTAGTTTTCAATATTATAGAAATATTTGTACGCCGATACTTGCGGCTAAACATGACTGGATCTAAACAATTAATTTTAATCTTGCATGCTCTTGTATGTATACCATGTTTATACAAATAAAGAATATCTATCTATCTATCTATCTAGCATTAGAAAAAGAACATTTTAGTTACTAAAGCGATTTATAGTCTTGTACGATCCTGAGTAATTTCCTTTTGGAAGACTAGATGCGGAGTGGCGCCTATTTCGGCAGTTGAATCAGATTTCTAATAATCGACCTCAAATTTCTAGGCATAAAATTGAGTAGCTTTCGACCGCAACTTCATCCGCGTCCAAGTTGATATATTATCCCACGGGAACCGTAGTTTTCCGGGGTAAAAATAGCCTATGTGCTATTCCAAACTATGATCTATCTCTGTGCCCATGCAGATCCGTTTTGCCGCTATGGTGTGATTGAGTAACAAACAATTATCCAAACTTTCGCATTTATAATACACTAGCTGACCCGCCACGACTTCGTTCGCGTGGTATCCTACCCCTACCCTACCCTACCTTACTCTTACCCTACCCTCTCAACTATCCTATCTCTCAAGTTGGATCGAACTGCACATGGTGTGCGAATTTTATTATTATCGGTTAAGTGATTTAGGAGTCCATTGAGGACAAACATTGTGACACGAGATTTATATATATTAAGATAGCAGTATTAAGGATGTAAGAAATTTTGTAAAACAGTTTATTTTTTTGAAACTTCTGCCCCTCTTTTTCCCTTTGCCGGAAATGAGCACATTTTTCAAGTCCAGAAAGTTCAGTCATAAACATGTTTTAAAAATAAAAGTGAGTCAAAGCATAGAGGGTACATGTTAACTACACATTCAGAAATTCATTATGTAAATGGGTTAACTGAGTATTGTCAGCTAACTATTGTCGAATACTTTTGTACTACAACCTTGGTGAAAATATCTTTTAAGTTTACACGTGGAACGTGGACTAGCCTCATAGAATCGTTTGGAGTTTATGTGGGTAATTGACAATAAATATTACGTCAAGCGTGAAGGTAGTTTTGGACTGTGTACTTACCTATGTACTCCAGCTATGTAGGTAAGAAATACCAGGATCAATACTCCTAAAAGTGTCCTTAGTAAAAAGAATCGCAATTAGTTGACAGTCGTTACGGATAGTCAGAAGCCGGGAAGTCTGACAACCAGTCTTACCAAGGGGTATCGTGTTACCCAGTACCTGAGTTGTGGAGGTCAGATAGAAAGTTGCTCCATGTGAAACACTGGTATTAAGCTGCATAGGTTAGACTGGAAGCCGACCCCAACATAGTTGGGAAAAGGCTAGGCAGATAGATAATCACGGTTGCTGCAGTGGCTGAACAAATATTTTGCGCAGAGATAAATTATCATCATCATCCGCATACCAGCCGCAAGACGTCCACTGCTGGACACAGGCCTACCCCATAGGTATCCAAAAAGACCGGTTGGAAGCGGCCTGCATTTGGTAGATTATATTTGATTATTTTCTTTGTTCTGTAATGTTTTGTATATTTCTTATTTTTTTTTTTTTGTTTCTATGTTTAATTCTCGCGCTGTTTATGCCGTTTTGTTCATTTTATACGAAAGTATATATAAGTGGAAACTTGTAATTGGCTTTCTTCTGCGCATTACTTCTGACTAATTTATGTATTAGCTGTAAGTTTTCTTAAAATCAATAAAATAAAATAAAATAAATAAAATAACACTTAGGCTATTTTATATCCCGTTTTTGTGTTCCCGCGGGATAATATTGGATTTAATTCTAAAATTTACGGTTCCCGTGAAACAATATATCAAGTTTGCCATGAACGAAGTAGCCGGCAGAGGCTACATAATACTATTGTGACATGCAACTCCTAAGGCATTTCCACGTCTAGCAAAGATACTATATTTTCGGGTCATTGTACTGATTGCCGTTTTTCCAATATCTGGGTACGAGCCTACCCTATTGGGCAATGTTCCAACTAAACAGTCGCTAAAGTCTTTTTTTTGAACAAGAAACAACAAATTTTCTCGTATACAAACATATTAATATTTAGTATGTTTTACCAACAAAGATCGTAAAAGATAACAAAAGGTACAAGTTTATGATTCAGCCATGATGAGTAAGTTACGAGTAACTGCAATAGAACTATCTTTATTATTAAATAAATTACATACTAAGCTGTTGTCACGATACCATGACGACACGATTCCTAATTCCTGTCATTTTCCGCAAGTTACTATTTACGAAGCTGAAATAGGAGACCATTGTTCTAAATATTTTTTTAAATGACAAAGAATCCACTGACAAACAGTCAGCGGAGTCTATTCATGTGTGCATGTCTGTTTGTTCGTCCGTCTTTACGATAGGCCGCATAGGCCGTTATAACAACACATAAAAATGAGATAAAGTTAAAATTGATGGGTTTTTTCCATACAAGAACCTACGTTTTTTGAATGCTGAGACAAATACAGTGGTACGGCACTCTACGTGTGCAAGTCCGCCTCGCACTTGGTTGGTTTCATTTATACAGTTCTACGACAATTATTATCAAAATTTTACCATAAATAGACAAAACAACCTACATAAAAAAAATCTTAATACATACCAGGAGTGCATACCTGTAAAGCACATACCAAAAGCATGTGGTCAAGTTAGTACTCACATTACACTACACCCGCACCACTGGTGCATTGCAGACGGAATCGGGAGCAAGCGAGCAAGAAAGCAAGCACAATAAAACATCGCACAGGCCTTGAACCTGCGACCGCTGGACTGTTTACCTTACTGAGTCATAAGAGCCTCCTACGCATGCTGCGATTTAAAAATCAGACGCCTGATAGACTAGACGAATTGATTATTATGAACACGTGAGTTCGCATGTAAAGTCATTGGTCCCGGCTGTCATTTGTAGATCTTTGACAAGCAGAAGCCCGAAAGTTTAACAACCAAAAGGTACTGTGGTACCCAGTTACTGGGTTGTGGAGATCAGATAAGTAGTCTTCATGTAAAACAATGCTCAAACACATTTAGCTGCACCTGGATTGGCAGCCGACCCCAACATAGATGGACAAAGGGTAGGCTGATGATGACGGAACGTAAAAAAATCAAACAAATTAGTAAATTTTTATTGATGATCTTTTGTTTTATAATAGGTTACTAAAATATCTATGAAGTATAGTGTAGTACTGTTTAATATAAGAGTAAACCTGTTATTAGGTGTAAGTCTAATTGACTGTGCATAGTCTGTTTTTGACCTTTAGTCTTACGTTTCAATTTGAATAAATAAAAAATAAACTGCACTTAATCGATTACATTTTTGTTCCATCTACCCTCAATCTTGGTGAAATATTTCAAGATTCCACAAGCGTAAACAAACAAGTGCACCCACCTACCCACATAATGTAGATTCAATAAATAAAGCCAAACAAATGTACTTAATGTTGTATATTTGCCAAAATAATTAACGTCTGTACTAATGGCAAAGTTACAACCTCAAAATTAATGGAAATAAACACATTAAGTAGGTAGTTGTAAAACCAACTATTTAAAAAAGACTACATATTTCAATTATCTTGTTTTGCTTTTTGTTTGATAAAAAGCAGATCTTTCTTCCAAAAGATTTTAGTCATTGGAGATCAGCATGGCTGAAACCAAAGCGAGATAAAATAATTACAGACCTAACATTTTTTTTTTCCGTTCTTCTTTCGCCTATCACTCATTATTATCTTTTGGTATTTTAAAACTCCCTTCCTACCGTCTGTTGAAGCTTGTCTGTTATCTCTGGAAGCTTAGATCTTTTAAACTACGCTACGGATTTGAATGCGGTTTTTATCAATAGTTAGACCAAGCTTCATACATCAGGCTAGTTTAAATAAAACAACACGAATTTACAGTATTAAAACCCTTAATTACATTAAATGTTAAACGAAGCGTTAACATAATTATAATAAATTAATGTTACATTTCCGCCCCCGTGAGTCGCAGCGTGATATGCAGCCTATATACTCCTCATGAACCTGGCTACCATAAACAGAAAGTGTTTACCACGTTTCATCAAAAAAAAAAAACTCTTCCGCCTTATTTTACCATCATCATCATCATCTGCCTAGCCTTTTCACAACTATTTTGGGGTCGGCTTCCAGTCGAAACGGATGCAGCTGAATACCAGTGTTTTACATGGAGCGACTGCCTATCAGACCTCCACAACCCAGTAATGGATAATACGATATTCTTGGTAAGACTAGTTGTCAGACTTTCGGGGTAACGTTCCGCCTTATTTTACTAAAGATAGAAAAAATCAATTAGACTACATAAATAAAACTACATTAAAAACACACACACACACATGTACCTACTTAGTTCAATTTACAACACAGTTACCGTAACTTTACACTAAAAACATTACTAACTAACACTAAGATATACTATTACACAATTTTTAAGCTCAAAATGAAGCCTCTGAAGTAATCCCAATGCGTCGCTCCATCGATTTTAACATCAGATACGTCTGGTTTGCGAGTGGGCCGACTAAGCTTGCTTTTTATTGATTGGAGACTAAAAATACCTTCGTAAGCACTGCGCCGTCTAGGATTAAATAAAGGGGAAGTTTGGAGAATGTTGTGTCCTATTGTCTTTAGGCAGCTGTGGAAAATAATCCCGTCTAATTATTGCCTCGTTGCTCTCGTGGTGGCAAAGACGACTGTTGAGCGTAGGGTCCAGGGTTCGTTATCCAAGTCAGGCAAAAAGTGTTATTGGGTTTTTCCATTAGAAATTTCTTAGTAACAGCCCAAAGTTTGAAAGTTAGTGGTTTGACACCTAAACCAATTTTAAAAAATAAGTAAAAATAATAAGAAGTGTCTTAAAAGCAACTTCCTTTCATCTGCGAAATAACTATGTAGTTTCAATCACTCTAGTCTTTGGCCAAGAACTAAAAAGGATTTACTTAATATCGATCCGAGAAGAAGACTATTCGCGTATACTTCAAACGTTCTTGAGAACTAAATCACTTAGCGGCAAGTAGGTAGTCAAAACATTTTCATATTTATTGTAAGTACTTATGTGAAACAATCGTCTCGATCGTTATGTAAACTGCCAGACATGTAGATATTGTATGTATTTGAATTTCAAACAGTCTTACATTCACGTGAATTGCCAAAACGCCTCGCGACAGCTCATGTAGTACGAGTACCTATATAAAATTTACTAAACTTCACTTGACTTGATCTCTCCCCGGTCGTCTTGGATTGCCGTCCCATAGGACTGTGTGAGTGAGGGAAGAGTGCACCTGTGTTTGCGCACACATTTGTGCCCTGCGTGACCGAAAACCTTGGGAGATTATCATTGCTGGGGACATATTTCGAGGTAAAATAATAACCATCAATCATAGCACCTGCTTTTAGTGCTGAAAAGCTAGACATGGATCTTTAAATATCTGCAATAAGAGAATATTATTACAAATTACGGGATCCTATTGCTGTAGGGTCCCGTTAGCACCATCTTCGATTACGGAACACTATAAAAAAGAAACAACTTCCATCACAAGATCAAAACGTTAAAATGCTTTCATGAAATCTTGACATTTTACATGAAGCTTGACTTATGGAGTCATTTTACTGATTTTAATAGTTATAATTTTGAAAATACATGCTTCTTACGCCCGCGAATCATACTTTAATCAACATTAAACCTTATACTGACTTGCAAATTGGAAAAAACGTAAGAAAATTTAAATTTCGCGGGCTGGTCGGAGCATTCACCTTAAGTTCCAATTACTTCTACATAAGAGCGACTATCGATCTTAATTAGTGCGACACTGCAAGATTAATACAACCTTAACTACCAGGTTCACCCGACCTTTACTCAAAGGGTAAGTTCACGTCTCCGTCCCCCACGTCTGCGTCCCTCGTGTCTGCTTTCAACTCAAACAACAAGTATTGAGCTATTCGAAACCTCCAGACGCTTTTGTTCACAGACTAGGGTTGCCCGCCTTCGAAAAATATACCAAAACTAGCGAACTCTCCGCGATTTAGTCAGCGTGGCTTAATACACCCGCGTTAAGTAACGTCTTTGGTTACTGCTCCGCTCTCGTTACTCGTAGCGTGATGTTATATAGCCTATGTTACTCAGTGATAATGTAGCTTTTTAACGGCAAAATATTTTTTTTAATCCGTCGATTAGTTCTTAAGTTTATCCGTTACATACAAAAATCCATAAATGCAAGTCTTTCCTCTATATTATTTAGTGTAGATGTAGATGTTAGTTTTTGCCACCGCAACGGGACGGTTTCTTCCAAAACTTCTAACTTTTGGTAAGATCTTCATCATTTTGTGAACGGTCAACAGACTTTATTTAGGAGAATTCAAATTCAAATCATTTATTTCAATTAGACCATTTACAGGCACTTTTGAATGTCAAGAAGTTACAGTTTAAAGTTGAAGCTAGTTGCTCGTTCCAAAGCGTAGATCTCTAGAATATCTGGAAAGGCGGATAAGCTCTCTAAAAGTTTCCCCGGACTCGCTAGAGAGCTACTACAAAGTTTATTTCTTGTCGTTCATAGTATGTAGTCATCTACTATCTGTGAGTATATTAGATACAACGCTACCCAACCCTATATAACACGTAACATTATTAAACGCAAACCCTAAAAGTTGTTTGCACAGAATCGGATACTCAATCGATTTCAGCTATTTCAAATTACTTTCAGGGTGTGTTTTTAATATACTACACATTGTATTATGTCTTTTTATTTGTAACTAATGTTTTGCCCGCGACTTCGTCCGCCTAAATGTCAGTTATATTCAAAATTCAGTCATGATTCAAAAGACACGTGGCGCCATCTGTTATGATGAGAACGTTATTGTTGTTTTCCTCGGGCACAGTACTTTTTTTCGGGATGAATGGTTCTTTGTTCGTTTCTGTACACCTACGTATATGCGAATATCAGGATGATTGGTTCGGGGGTCTAGGCATGAAATGTAACAAACAAAAAAACGACGGTTGCACTCCGGGAGTCCCGCGGCCGGCAGAAGTGGAAACTTGAATAATAACGTTGTGCATTTTTGATATTTTGGAATGGTTAGGGAATAATTTTGCACGAATTGCTTTAATTATCAGTATTAAAGTACTATCATTTATGTGGTATAATACAATATTTGTGTACGATAAATTCGTAAGATTTTCGATCAGGTCACGTGTCCTGAAGCGAGTTTAAATTTTTTTACCCATTACAAAAAAAAATGTACAACGCCGCTAAAGAAGTTTTCACTTCAAAAAACTTACTTTCGTATTTATAAGATTATGTTAGAGATTCCTCTGGCTCACACACTATTCCATTGTTTGATGAAATGTTAAGAGTGGTCGTCTGCAGTTCCAATATTTGTAAATACGTGAACTCTTCTCTCATTGATCATAATTTAGCCGTCAATTCTTAGTTTGTAATACTTTGTACATATTATAAAAAAGTAGTTTTTTTATACAAAGTACAGTGTATCCTGTAGGAACCTGTTTACAAAGTATTGAAAAACATTTATTTTAAAAAGAAAAAGTATAGAGTTCTTGCCGTTGGTTCTCCATGCGATAGTACCATTAGATTGAATTCCTTTTTCTTGTTCGAAGTTCAAAAGTGCCGTTTAATGGTCTAATTGAAATAAATGACTTTTACTTCAACTAGGGCTATACAGGCATGATGCTACAAGTATGCTATGTGATATCTACAATCTACAGATTGGATTTAAGATGAATGATATAGCTAGGACGGATAAAATGTAATGACTGATAGATGAGAGGCCATTGAAGTATTACGTAAGCAGAATATTATTGATTTAAGACCTCTCCCCGTTGTCTTCTCAGCAAAATCTGTTCATGTTTTTGTCCACCCTGAACACGTTTCTTGCTCCCGAGCATAGACAACTAGAGTTGCCACGTGTTCAAATCAAAATCTACCAAATTTTGAAGAAATAAAATAGACGTTAGTGAAGTTAAAGAATAAATTGCTAATGTAATAACTATCGAAACCCCTAGTCCCCTAAGTCCTCAAAAAACAGCAAAGCAAAGACCCCACAAGACCTTTGGTGCTTACGCAATACTTGGAGATGGTAGAAAAACTCAAATACACTTATGATAAGGGCTGTATGAAGATCTAGATCTAAGCAAATGAAATCATTTAAACCTGCCAACCCTGATACCACATTTCAGGTACAAAACCAAGACGTCTTTTCACATGTACGTTTGCAGGAAATTCTCAGCGTGTGAGTCAGTGAGTTAAGTACAAAACACCTGAACAATGGCAGCTGAGTTTACATATTTATTTAACACTCTACAGTCCGCGATGATGAATAAGGTAAACTTTGTAAGAAGATGTAGGATTGTGGAGGGAGAGAGGTTTGCTTTCTTGTTAGGTCTTCGGGATAGCATGCAGGAGGTCTGGAAACAAAGGATTATTGGTTTAATTAATGGTTGATTTTGTTTCTACTTAAGCGCTTGCGGGTTTTGTACCGGACAATGACCAATGTGACTTTTTCAGTTTATATGTACTTTGTAAGTTTATTTTGGACGGCAATGACGTGAGAATAATCGTGAGGAAACCTGGACTTTTAGACTTGAGCAGGCATTGTGATTTATGCCCGAGCGTTTTCTCTATATGAGAAGAGGCCAGGACAGGCACGAGCATGCTTGCTCAAGAAGAATTGGCGATTTCAGACTTATTTTTATTCATTTGGAGTCCAGAGTTCCTTACCATGTTTTCCTTTACCGACCTTAACCACTGGATTATTTCTAAGAGTACCTAAGATAAATCGTCTCGAAAGTACATCAACAGTCGGCAAGCCTCTTGAAGGCATATTAAAACCTGTTCCATTTATCATTGAAGAGCTACTTGAAGATAAAAACTTGAGGACTTTAAAATACGCACAATCTAATTTAGAAGAACGCATGAGTCCTGTAAAGCGATGAATAGAACTTTCTAGTGCATAGTAGTCTTCGTGACTTGCTCAGATTTTCAAAAGCTTCAATACGGTACCGAGTCAATTACTTAAGTACCTACTTACGAGTGGTTTTGCGTCATTCCAATGACAAACAATTTACTTGATGGTACTGGAATGCTTCTATTGGAACAAGACTAATTATCTATTTTACTATTACTAGACTATTTAGAGAGTAATAAGTATTTGACGACATGATTGGTGCAGTGGCTGAGCGATTGGATACTCCCTGACTGTCACTGGTTTGATTGCAACACGGAACAATATTAGTATAGCCTACAGGCGTTTCAGATCATTTTATGTAGGTATGTCAACGCAATCAAGATACAGGAGAAATTCCTATTGTTTTTTTTCTTCAGAATATCTATTTTGAGAAATGTAATCATAGAAAGAGCTCAAAGTCAGCCCAGCCCCAATATCCTCACACCTTGACAGAGTGGTGGTATTAGGTATTCAGATATAAAAAAAATAGAAAAAAAAATGTACTTAATATTTATATTTGCCATCGATACGAAGAAGCTGCTCCCAAAAGAGAGTACCAATTTATGTGATTTTAAGATTTTGACCTAAAAATTGCATGTCATTTTGGCAAGTCGACATTTTCAAGAAATGAGGCTATTTACCTACAATTCTGGTAAGTAATGACTACCTTATTGAAATAACAAAGCCATTGAGATAAGAAAACCGTTACGGTATTATACATACGCCCTAAATTGAAGACAAAGACCAAAAACTGTTAAAGAAAAGTACAAACCAATGTTCACGCAAATTGGACAATTCTAAAGTCAGTGTATTCCATCTGCATAGGCCGGTCGGAATGTTAAGAGTTCATTGTCCTCCGAAATTAGAATCATTAGGAGCATCCTCTTTATTCTGGTTATAAAACCTAAGTGAATTCGAGACGTGTCACCTTTGTTTTACGGACAGCTTTATTTTATTTATTGTTGTGAGGTTGAAGTAGTGGGTAGGGTAAAGTTAGACCGATGACGTTTGTGAATGTAGTTAAAGTATTTAGCACTACTGACCCTCTTTCATTTTTTACTTTATTTAAAGAATTTAGCACTAATTCTTCTCTTTAATTTTTTTACTTTATTTTATTTTCGTTATTTATTGTTATATCTCAGTATTTTATGTAACTAACAAGGGATCATTAATTGTTGTTTAAAAATAATCAATTTTTATTTTTTTATAGCGACCATGATAATGCCGACTGTTTACGTATTAATGTTCATGAGATACAGTCCGTTGAAAGACATACAGACAGACACCGAAGCTCAGTGATAAAGTCCCGTTGGCACTCTCGGGTACAGAACCCTAAAAGTAGCGAATTTTTCATTTGGGAGATCGGAGTTCTATCCTTATGTTCTTCATGAAAGATGCCACGTGTTTGTTCAGCTTGTCAACTATGTATTGTAGACAGCATTGTTCTGGGTGCTTTGTTTTAAAAAATATATGAATACCTATTGACAATATTATTACTTTAAGTATATTGGACTATCGTTCATCGAAAGGTCAAACCTTTCAAGGCTTGTATGCTTTAGTATCGAATGTACGCGTCATATTTTGTTGGCTTATTAATACCAGACAAAGTAGGGCAGGTTTTTTGCCACGTCTTTGTTATTTAAAGGTTATACCTTCAAACTTAACCTATTACTGGGTTGTGGAGGTCTGATAGGCAGTCGCTTCATGTAAAATACTGATATTCAGCTGCATCCGGTTCGACTGGAAGCCGACCCCAACATAGTTGGGAAAAGGCTAAGCAGATGATGATGATACCTTCAAACTTAACTTCTCCATCTTCTTCCAAAATTATCATCATATCTTCCGCAAGACGTCTACAGCTGGAGAAAGGATTAAGGTTTTCCAAAATAAACTGATGCTGCGCCCAGCGACTTTCCGCGGCTCTCAACAGGTACACCGATCGATCATATCAACTTGAAGACGTCCACTGCTGGGCATAGGTCTCCTCCATGTTTTGCCAAACCAACTGTTACTGTGCCGTTTGTCTGCAACGACATAAACATACCGGCAACCTGTGTACATTGGTACCCCTCTGCCTAACTTTCCGGGGAATACAGGCGTGATGTTATGACGATGATGAAAACTTAAGGTTTTTAAGCTGAACTAGTGCTGTTTGTCTTCAACGACATCTCACTAGGTCTACATAAACTAAACGTAGCAAATCCCATCACAATTCACCCACAAGTAATACTCGTTAAAAGGCCCTCACACATATTACGACTACCAGGAAAACATAAACAGTTGATAGTTCCCAATACCCTGCAATCATCAAAGAAACTGCATCGGTCTTAAGCGCGAAGGACTGCTACGCTAGAGGTCTTGGATTCGATTCCCAGGTCGAGCAAAAAGTGTTATTGGGTATTTCTATGAAATTCTCAGTAGCAGCTCGGAGTTAGGATTTGTGCTCGGATGATGGCAATAGGCTCGCCCGCTCTTACAAAGGACCTAAAATATACCGGTGAACTGTGGGTGTACATTGGTACACCTCCGCCTATCCCTTCGGGGAATATAGGCGTGATTATATGTATGTATGTATCATTAAAGAAACCAGAGATAACCCACGCATTACATCAAAAGAGTCCATAATCTATTATGACCTATTTAATTATTTATAATTGACCTGAGATGAACTCTTTGGATAGTAATGATTGATCGATGATATGTAGCCAGTTACTGATAATATTTATTAGTTGGTTACGCTTTTATAGTTAGCTAGCTTATGCCCGTGACTTCGATCGCCTGATGTCGTTTGCTAAGGGGATTTTCGGAAATCCTAATTCTATTCCAAAACTTTCAGTAAAACAGAAAGACAGGCAGACAAAAATTTTGAAACGTGTTTTTTTTCTTTCGTTAACGACTTCCACCCACGTCCTATTATTTGTAGGCCCGATTTTCGAACCGTTAAATAAATCCATGGTTTTGATAATCCGACTTTTTGGTAGGTCATGTCCGTTATCATATACGAATTCATATGACCCATTCTCTCCCACAAAAAAATCGGTCACCGATTGTCTGACGTGTGCGGACAGGCACCGTGGAATCTTACTTATTTTTGTAAAAAGCTGGTCTTTTAAAAATTACAAACAGATACTTCATTTTTTTTTTATTTGTATTTTGTACACTGTGTTTTTAGAAGGTTGCCAATGAATAGGCAGTTTTCAGATGAGCAGAATATACGTCTAACCACTTGAGCGATTGTGATTAAAATAAACATGAGCATTACCATTATACCTACCAAGTGCTTTAAGTAGCTTTAAAGCGATTGAATTGTATCTGATAGTAGCATCAAGAGCTTGTACTTAAGCGATTGACGCTTTATTACTTAAATATGACGTAAGTAATAATGGCCGCTGCCTCTTTGGTTAATGATCATGTTTGATGTTTAGATCAATTGATAATGTTTGTCGATATTGATACATGACATACATAATTAGCTATTTTAATTAATTATATAATGAGTTACTTGTACTATACTAATTTAATAAAGACGATTTTTTTTTGTTTGTAACGAATACGCTTCGAAACTACTGGACCGATTTGAACAATTTTTTTTTGCTCCATTATTCTTGAGTAACATAGGCTATATAACATCACGCTGCGATCCACGGGAGCGAACCAGTAAAGCGGGTGATATAGTCACGTGGACGAAGTCGCGGGCAGTTCGCTTGAAAATTAATAAACAGTTGAGGAGATTTTTTGTTTATTTAAACGCGCTTATCTCTAGAACTGACAATCATATTGAAAAAAAGTATGATAACTAGACTTATGAGGAATAATAAAGACTATAATTATAACATCACGCTACGACTTACTACTACCGAACCAAACCAAAAAAAACTTAACGCGAATGAAAAGAAACGCGGCTGAAGCCGCGGGCAGAAGCTAGTTGCTCAATATAATTAAAATGAAATTACTTACATTCTCATTTTTAATCATTTTAAACTGCCGCCTGCTTGAAGCATGTTATTAAATTTTGCACTGTCACGGTCACAGAGTCACAAGGGAAATCGGAAACGTTATCGGGTTGATTAATTTGCTCTGCACTGTACTGCATTGCATGCAATGTTTGTTATGTTACAGTGTAATGGAAATAATTTGACCCAATTTGGGTTTCGTGTCTTTCCGCACTGTATCTTCTGCGTCAAAGTTGTTGAGAATAAATTTTAACGTGTTTGGCTTGTTTTGAAGAGGAATTCAAAATTTGAAATCCTTCATCATATCATTTATTACAGAATACATGACGTAGGTAATTCGGGGTCTAGTGGTTCTCGTGTTATCGGGTTGATTAATTTGCTCTGCACTGTACTGCATTGCATGCAATGTTTGTTATGTTACAGTGTAATGGAAATAATTTGACCCAATTTGGGTTTCGTGTCTTTTCGCATTGTATCTTTTGAGTTGTACGTTTTTGAGAATAAATTCTAATGTTTTTGGCGTGTTTTAAGAAGGAATACGAAATTCTAACTCCTTCATCATTACAGACTACAGTTAGGGAGTTGTTTCGGGTCTAGTGGTTGTTTTGTTATCGGGTTGATTAATTTGCTCCAAACTGTACTGCATTGCATGCAATGTTTGTTATGTTACACTGTAATGGAAATAATTTGACCCAATTTGGGTTTCGTGTCTTTTCGCATTGTACCTATCTTCTGCGTTTTAAGTTGTTGAGAATAAATTCTTAAGGAATTCAAAATTCGAACTCCGTCATCATTACGGACTAGAGGTAGGTGGTAGTAATTGACGGTCAAGTGGTTCTTGTGTTATCGGGTTGATTAATTTGCTCTACACTGTACTGCATTGCATGCAATGTTTGTTGTGTTACACTGTATAAATGAAAATAATTTGACCCAATTTGGGTTTCGTGTCTTTCTGCTCTCTATCTTCTACGTTCCAAATTGTTGAGAATAAATTCACTTGGTTCTAATGTTCTTGGCGTGTTTTGAATGTTTTGAAAATGAATTCGAAATTCGAACTCCTTCGTCATGTGAGTTTTCACGTCACACGACACGCTAGGAAATAGTCTTAGCGTGAAAGCAACGTTTAGTAAAACTAATAATGACATTTAGGTACGTATAATAAATAAATACAATAATTCAAAAAAGGGGTTATTCAATATATTATAGGTTAGATTGAAATAAACTACGAGTTTTATCAAAGGTTTAAGTTAGCATTGTAGTTCATCGTTTTAGAAAAAGATAAATTAAAAGGTACATGCTAATTACCTTATTCGCAGTTTGCTCAAAAACGACCTTAATCAACTAGCACGCTTCAAAAACTTGCTAATTACTGAGCCAATTTGAATATTCAACAGCTAACATCAAAGAATAATTGATAGATAAATATTGACATCACGCGATGACTTATAAAATTAAGCATTACACAATCTTAGATCAAACGTTTTTTGTCCTCGATTCTGGTCTTTGTGATAATAAGTACAAAGTTTAAAATGTAAAAAATGGACATTTTAATCTTTTGAATAAAAGTATCATTAAGTAAATGTGAGTGGGCAAGAAGCTATTTTATAGACAGTATTTTAGCTTAGTAATCCTAAGCGCGACTGCTACGTTAGAGGTCGAGGAGGAGGTGTTCGATTCCCAGGTCAAGCATAGTGTTATTGGGATTTCCTGTGAAAATCTCAGCAGCAGCTCGGAATTAGGATTTGTGCCCGGTTAATGGCAATAGGCTCGCCCCCTATTAGATGAAACCTAAACATACCGGCTAACTGTGGGTGTACCTTGGTACACCTCCCCTGGCGTGATGGTATGATTGGTACTACCGCAGGAAAACGCTGGACGCAGGCTGCTTCCAACCGGTCCTTTTGGAAATCTATGGGTGAGGCCTATGTCCAGCAGTGGACGTCCTGCGGCTGATATGATGATGATGATTGTATTAGGGAACAAGTCAATAAAGAATTGGCAGAATAGGAACAACTATTTCGTTTTTAGTCAGTAACTGACAGGTATAATATTGGAGTGATCAAGGTTTTGATCCAAATAATTTCCTCTATAAATGTTGGTCCTTTTAACTAACCGCAACACCGGGAGATCTAATTTTTGATATCTCAACTATCAATTAAGTAGTTCAATGTTATCAAAAAACAGCAGTATTTAATTAGGCCTACAGACCTAATCAATCTTATAATCTAACTAGCGACCTGCCCGCGACTTCGTCAGCGTGGATTATTTCACCCGCGTTAAGCTACTTCTTTGGTTACTGCTCCGCTCCCGTAGGTCGTAGCGTGATGTTATATAGCCTATGTTACTCAGTGATAAAGTAGCTTTCTAACGGCAAAAGAATTTTTGAAATCGGTCCAGTAGTTTTTCATTTTATTCGTTACATACAAAAATACAAATATTTCCTCTTTATAATATTAGTATAGACAAATACAATCATATTGGTCCTTTGAGCCGCCAAACGCGTTCAATCTGGGTAGACAGTTTTATCTCAACAAACATCAAGTTAGTCAGTTTTAGTCCATTTTAAAACCCCCGAAGTACTCTTTGCAAAATAACCAGTTTTATTAATTAGTTTCCTAAATTGCGACATTCGTGCAACCGGTCTGAAACCTGTATGTGCTCTATTATGTAGATTAAACGACTTTCTCACGTTTGTGGTGGAAGGAATTAATTGTCGCGGTAATATTTAATTTACTGATGAACTCGATAGATAAATTACAAGCAAAATTATTAAGAAAATTGCGAACTGCCCGCGTATACGCGTTGCTTATTTCAGCCGCCATAATAGTCTTTGGTTAATGCTCCGCTCCCGTGGATCGTGGCGTGATGTTATATAGCCTATGTTATTCGGTAATAATGTAGCTATCTCATCATCTTCCTGCCCTTATCCCAAGTTACTTGGGGTCGGCGCAACCCGTTTTCTTCTTCCATGCCGTCCTGTCAGCCTTCATACTATCCCTGACTCCCGTCTCTTTCATATCATTCTTCACACAGTCCATCCATCTTTTCTTTGGCCTCCCTCTTCCTTTCCATCCATCCAATAATGTAGCTATCTATTGGTGGAAAAATGGTTAAAATCGGTCGAGTAGTTTCGGAGCCTATTCGTTACAAACAAACAAACAAACAAATCTTACCTCTTTTTAATATTAGTATAGATAACTTACCGGTAATTCTTACACTATTGGTCCTTTGCCGGCCAGAATAAAATGCTCAAAAAAATTATTGCACCACATTTACGTGAATAATTAACAAATTGCATCACGTATAATGATAAGGTAATAATTTAGTAGGTAAAGTAATTATTTTTATTACTTAATTAATCTAGAATAAACTAACAAAAATGAGTCTTAAATGACGCAAGAAAAAAGACCACGGGAAAAAAGACCACGATAAAAAAAACATCACGTTTTAAAAAAAGAATCCGAACCGCGCCTAGTTCATTTTCCTCCTACTAGACTACACAGTTGAATACACCTGCCTATTTCTCAATGCAATTCCAGAGATACACAACATTTCATTTCAGCCGAGAGCTGCGAAGTGAGCAAATTACGTAACTCGAATCCATTCAACTCGATTTTTAATTGGCCTTCGTAGTAAAAGTTGGATAGAACTGAAATTGCTACATTCAATGCTCTCTTCGTGAAAGCATTTTTTTTACCGATGTAAATGTGATGGGAAATCATCCAATGACTTCTCCCGCCCCTTAGTGTCAGACTTTTACTGACTAAAACCCATCCATGGTCCTTCTTGTGCCCTTTGCGTTCCGGGGGCGCGGTATCTCTTTCGAACAACCCGCAGCCCCGGCAGGCATCGGCAATGAGTGGCCCCTCCAATTCGTGAAAGCATGCGATACTCTCACGGTAGGGATTCCCCACCGTGCCTGTGCCCTTAGAAGGGGAGATAAGTAAACACTTAGCACTAATAAGCCATTTATCTTATAAGCCCCGTAATCGTTGACACTTTAATCGAGTAACTTCAATGGCGTCGGATATCTATTACAGATATCTCCACTAATATAATAAACCTGAAGAAATTTTTGTTTGTTTAAGGGCCGATTATTCAATCGTCACATACCACTTAACGGAGGATTAAATATGGCGGTTTGACAGCTTTTGTATCTCTACAACAATATGTCAAACTGACCTGTCATATTTATCCTTCAGATAAAAGTTATCTGACAATTAAGAAACCAACCCTAAATCTCTGGAGCTACTAGTTGGTTTGGTAAAAATCTTTTTGTGTATTTGATAGCCAGACTGACATGATGAATGGCTAATAACACACGGGAGCGGAGCAGTAACCCAAAATGTAACTTAACGCGTGTGAAAATAAACACGCGCACGAAATCGCGGGTAGCAGCTAGTTTTAGATATACAGGGTGTTTGGTGCATCGTGTGCCAAATTGAAATGGTCGACTGAGGGGGTCATCTGCTATCCTTTCAGACCTCTAAACACTTCTCATGCCCTGTGTATTATTTTTCATCGACTTTTTAAAGTTTTATAAAAAAAATACCAAAATTTTACATTCAAGTAATTTTTTTTAAAAAGTACACCTCGTAGACTCTGTATTTTAATTTTATTTAGATGTGCATTGTACTACAGTACTTTTAAATTCAAAATTAGTGACATTAGCCATCTAGTTTTCTATTTATTTACTCGCAAAGTTTTGGACTTCAATTAAAGCTGTCCATGTTACAGCTATTTACATGGCTATAAAAAAAAACTAAATGAGACCGGGATCTAAGAACTTCGTCAAAAATTCTCTAGTCTATCCTCTTGCTAGTGATGTGCCACATGCCATAAAAATCTTTTTACAACTTTGTGAATTCGCTAGAATTGTGAATCGAGTCACAAAATACAAAATTCCAAATTATGCTTTAAAAATTTTGTTTTGCTTAAATAACACCTGAAAAACGTATTAAATATGTTATCTCACTCTTATAAGATAAAATCTGTCTCGTACCTCTCTTTTTTGGGGGAGGGGGTACTAGAAATAATAAAAAATGCATTTTTAACATTTATTTCATTTTTTTTTGCATATTCTGTTTAAATTGTTGCGAATGGAGGCCAGACATCTATTTCGTATTTCCACAGTTGTTGTACGAAGTCGCATTTCCTCCTTAACCTCCTTTGAAAAGATTTCTGACTTTTAGCCAGAAAAAAAGGAGGGGTTTAGTATAAACGTTTGGGCAGGAGTGATTGGAATCAGGTAGTTGGACCGCATTACCTGCCCGAAAACTTAAATGGCGACAACTATTTGGAGTTCCTTCAAAATGACGTACCCGAATTAGTGGCCGAGGTATGTAATGAAAATGTGCCCAAAGTATTCCAGCATGACGGCTGTCCCGCGCATTGGCGTTTGACTGTGAGGGAATATCTTAATAATGTGTTCCATAATGCGCGGATTGGTGGCCCTATTGCATGACCGGCACGTTCCCCAGGCCTAACTCCGCTAGACTTTTAACTAGTTTTTGACTAGTATACGCCACGGAGGTTCCGACTAGGGATGTACTACTTCAACGCATTCAAACGGCGTTCAATAAAATTAAGGAGAAAATTCGACTTCGTACAACAACTGTGGAAATACGAAATAGATGTCTGGCCTGCATTCGCAATAGAGGCCAACAATTTAAGCAGAATATGCAAAAAAATATGAAATAAATGTTAAAAATGCATTTTTTATTATTTCTAGTACCCCCTCCCCCAAAAAAGAGAGGTACGAGACAGATTTTATCTTATAAGAGTGAGATTACATATTTAATACGTTTTTCAGGTGTTATTTAAGCAAAACAAAATTTTTAAAGCATAATTTGGAATTTTGTATTTTGTGACTCGATTCACAATTCTAGCGAATTCACGAAGTTGTAAAAAGATTTTTATGGCATGTGGTACATCACTAGCAAGAGGATAGACTAGAGAATTTTTGACGAAGTTCTTAGATCCCAGTCTCATTTGGTTTTTTTTTTATAGTCATGTAAATAACTGTAACATGGACAGCTTTAATTGAAGTCCAAAACTTTGCGAGTAAATAAATAGAAAACTAGATGGCTAATGTCACTAATTTTGAATTTAAAAGTACTGTAGTACAATGCACATCTAAATAAAATTAAAATACAGAGTCTACGACGTGTACTTTAAAAAAAAAATGTACTTGAATGTAAAATTTTAGTATTTTTTTTATAAAACTTTAAAAAGTCGATGAAAAATAATACACAGGGCATGAGAAGTGTTTAGGGGTCTGAAAGGATAGCAGATGACCCCCTCAGTCGACCATTTTAATTTGGCACACGATGCACCAAACACCCTGTATAATTGTAATGGAACCGATAAAGTACAATAACTTAAAGGCGAAACAACAGTTATAACGCCAAGAATTTGTTAGATAATGTTTAGCATCGATTAAATAAATACGAATCGATTTTGTGAATCTAATTGAGTCACGATTAGACCAAAATTTAAGATGAAGTTTGGCTTACAAATGCAATGAAATTACACAAAGAGAATCTTAAAACAGTAGCGAAGAAATTGAAAGTATTTCGGCGTAGACCGTATCAAAAATAGTAGCGTGGCAACTGTGCTGTGTCGCATATAGGGTTGCCAGAACTCCGGATAAGGACCAGTCTCCACCAAAACGGAGAGACATGTCTCGTAAAACCAATCGGCTTGCATTATTAGCTTAGATTCAACCCAACACAGTATCCCATTGGTTGTTCACGAGACATCTCCTCTCCTCTCCGCTTTGGTGGAGTCCGGGCTTAAAGCCGGTCATAGACAGGCTTTTTGGATGCGTGTCCAGCTAAATAATTCGGTGAGTTTATGTATGTATGTAAAAACCTGACAAGCCGGTTTTTACATACATACATAAACTCACGCCTTTTCCCCATAGGGTAGCCAAAAAACCACAGTACGCCTGCTAAGATCTTTTCATGTTAGGCTTCTGTTATGCTTTTTACATTTAATCCATTAGAAGTTGAATCGATTTTACTTATATGAAATAGGTAAGTATCAGAAAAAAATAAAAACAATAATGTTAACGCCTCAAAATTTCAGCTTTTTTTCCCAATTTTACCCAAAAGTCCGGTTTAAACTAGCTGGTCGTTCAGCTTTCCAGATTTAAGATCTGGCAACCCTAGTTGCACACGTAAAAAATCAACGAGTTTCATGAAATCATGAGTAATGTTCGTAATAAAAGCTACTGTAATCCGCTTAAGTAATATCGGATGAAAGTCTCGTTTCTTAGTTCCGAAAGTAATTATATTTAAGAGTAATATTTTTGAAACAGTTTGCGGTGTGCACCTCTCTCTTTCAGTATAAAATGGAGGACTTTACTAACAGCGCAGTTCGAGATAATTGTGGAACTATTGTTTCTTTTAACCTTGTTTCAAAGAATCTGTAGGTAAGTCGACACAGGCAGGGATGGATCTAGGTATAGGCTTTGTGGGGTGCAGCTCAGGGTCCCGGGAATATTAGGGGCCCCGAGCCCCCATTGACGACAATAATATGCACTATAATTAAAAACAGTTCTTAGTCAAAATAGAAATAACCTAGTTTGATTAATTAGGCCCCCAAGTAATGTTAGCCCAGGGCCCCAGAATTTCACGGTCCGCCCCTGGATGCAAGTACGTATTCTAAGTTCGAAAAAAGAAATAATTATTGTACTCAATGGAGAACGGCTCTCATAATTAAGTGTATCACAATAAAAGGAATGCTTATTAGAAACTAAAAAATAAACCACCACAAATGAGATCTCCACTATCAGATGAGCAAATACCGAGCTATTCTTGTTGGACCTTGATAGAATCGATTGTCACCTTTCGAATGAAAGATCGACTACAATGGTGAAAGCCAGATACGGATAGCAGAATAAAAAAAAGTTAAAAAAATCGAACACCAGTCTCTTTGATTAAAAACCGATTGTTTTTGATTCGAATGACTTAATATCGCTAATCGATTCTAAATTCGATGTCGTGTCTTAGAAACAAAAGACGGTAACTGCTTTGGCCTCGTTTTGGCCCTTTTATTTTCTTTTCAAACTAAGAACTAAAAAAGTAAGTTGGGTTATCTAACAGTTCGTTAAGATTAGTTTGTGTTAAAAGAAACCGCAGGCTGTTAACGTTATCAGTAAAGGTGTGAAGCGTGATTTACTTTAATTAGGTTTTTTCACCGTACTTGGTGTGTGGGTAAAACATAACTAATCTGTACAACGTCGCGTCGCAGACATTTGTTTGGTTAAAGATTTCTCGGTTCTTTAATTAAATATTTGCTTAAATATAGATAATAAGAGTATGAAACGTGTTACATAGGTAACTATAATATAAGCACAGCGAAACCACGTAAAAAAACAGCCACTGCCAGTAATGCCAACTGTCACACAAAAGACCACAAAACTCCTTTGTCTACGACCTTTACAGTAAGTTTTTGAGAATTTAAATTTAGAACACTCCGCGCAATGCGTCCAGTAACAATAGTCCGACGATCGCGAGAAAGGGAAAGAAATACGTAATTCTAATGAGTGCAATGAAACAGCACTATCAGGTATGCGGAAAAGGGAACTTAAGGGTTCAGTTATTATTCTTCGATGGCGAACAAACACCTGCCAGTACATGAAACGCTATTAAGTAACGGTTAAATGCGTTCGCCCGTTCATATTGATAACGTGTATGCAATAAATTTTGTGCTGGTATTAAACTAGGAGCGAGTTGACAGGTACACGCCGGATGCATTCGTTAATTAAGCCATAGATGAGACTCGGTGTCTACGTGTCCTGAGGCCCTGAGGGTAAATACGGACTCCTTAATAGTTCGCATTAATAGGTGGGTAATTAGCATTAGCAGCTGTTTTGTAATGAGGATAGGTGCTATGGGGTATGCAATCGAGATAGGAATAAGGACAGGTTTGGAGAGGAGAGGTTTCGTATAGCCAATCGGCTTGAGTTATTTTCATATTTCAAGCCTTAGTCTCAACACATTACAGTATCCTATGGATTGTTTACGTGACATTACTTTTTCTATTCGCTTTGGTGGAAACCGGCACCTGGCTCTTCATGGACGTACCTACCTAACTTGATGTGTCAGTGCACTCTATAAAGGTCTTCGGAACCTCAACCAGTTTCGATGAAGTTTGACAGCAGCTGTCATGTTTTATTACAGTACCGTAATAAATAAAGTCGACTGTCCTACCCTATTATTGATAAAACAGTACCTAGACTGGTTGCTGGTAGGAAGGTAGCTGCCTGCATATTTAAAACCAAGGAGTTGGAATTGTAAAATAGTGTTTGGGGAAGTAGCCAGTTCTAGTGATAATGAGTAGGTAGGTAGGTATGTACTGTGTGAACTAGGCTTTAGAAGAATCAACATAACATCCCGCGCTAGTCTGTACTGTACCTATCGGTTGATGTCCCCTTTCTACCTATTTCCGTGTGTGACACAGATGTATGCACGACGTACGTAAATAAATGATAAAGTAGATAACTAACAAGTGCATAGGTAGATAGTCGCAATCCAAAGGTACCTACCTATCTCTACATAATACTTATGTGGGTAGGTACTTAACAACCGAGAATGACAAATCAAAAACAAATCATGGGAATCTCTGCAGTTGGCAGCGCCGTTGGCATAATAAAAATAATACCATAACTTTATTACCTACTCTCTGCCATGGGAAAGTCACACGAACGGGGATTCTTCAACGTAAGCTATACGTTTATCGCTAGGTAAAAACATGCGATAACTTTGTTTCTCATTTGTTTGTATAGTGAAAAATATATAAAACAAACTACAAACGGACGAAAGTGAAAACCTAGGCAGGTATGCGAGGCCGTTCAGAGCCGTGATCACGCGAAAAAAAAACTAAGTGCTAGTGCTAGGCGAGCCATTCTGAAATGTTGACGCGAAAGTAAACAGATAGGTTCCAAGTGTAATAAGAGGTAACACACATTATATCGAGTTCATAATGCAAACATTAATCTTAGTTGTCGTCATTATCGCTGTGGACGATAACGTGACCCGATTATGCGAAAAAACAATGATTAAAAATTACTAATTAATTAACACCACTGTGAATCACCCCGGAGCTTAACTAGGGGGACGACACCAACCTGCTATCCTCAGAACTGCACGGTCGGCCGGATCCAACTGCAGAATGGACAAAGGTTTGTCCTTCGCCCATTCTTTCAAGCTGAAATCGTTCTCAAATTCCATTTTTCTGTCATCCAAAACACAAAGTTTCGCGCGAACTCTCGCACATACTTGAATCGATCACAATTCACAACACTATCGTCGAATTATGCACATAACGAACATGATATACACAATATTACGAGCAAATAACAAGTAAACAAAACGTTACGTTCATTGTAAAATGAAAATCGATAAACGCCAGCAAGGATATTATAGCAAGTGCGTATCCGACGACCGAAAGATACACTTTTATATTTCACTATAATGCAACACTTAAACAATAATAACTAAGCAGTTACTAAAACAAATGCAAAATCGATTAGAGGGAACTGCGGTTCAGAGGACGGAGTAACAACAAACTGTTTTAGAGGTTATCAACGCCGCCAAAGCATCATACACCGAACCGGCGGGCAGACATGATGCGACTGCCTAGTTCTTTTAGCCGCCGCTTCAAGGCGCTGCTATCGCTCAGCTGTTTTCACGCATGCTCACACTGAATATTACCCGACTAAATAAATAGTACTCATTCTTTGATACTTCACTCAATAAGCTACTATTTTGAATTTTGTAGTATAATTATTGTTTACGACGCTATCACCGCCATCTACCTTTTTTATTATAAAATTGCTGTTTTGAGTGTTGTTCGATAGATGGCCATTAATGCATGCCTTTTTCAGTTTTGTTTTTTCAATTAATAAATGTTGCCAACATAGGAAAAATACGTATTGTTTGGTTTGAAACTCAGGCAAATAAAATAACATACCACAAAACAAGTTTTTCGTTTATGTGCATGGAAAATGATTATAAAATATTAGACAGCAAAAATAGTAGTAACATTATCAAAAACACTTTTGGCATGTTGAGTGATATGCATAGGATTATTTTTTTCTATACTTACGTATTTTTTATCAATTTTAGAAATACATAACTTTACCATTTCATTGTTCACGAAGGGAAAATAGGAATGAGACAGCCATCACCACGTGCATGGGCACCGTAGTCGTAAAAGTTTTATGACTTGCACGACCTCATTGGTGGACAGTGCGGCAGACGAGAAATATGCATTGTGGAAGCAGAACCACCAACTCCCTCCACACTTCCTCACCGCGGAGAAACAACTGCAATGGCCAATCTGGAAATGTCTTAACCGAGTACGAACCCTGGTTAGCCGCTGTAAAAATAATTTGGCCAAATGGGGTATCCTTCACCCATCCAACGATACGCAGTGCAAGTGTGGAGTGCCATCACAGGACATGCGTCACCTTCTTAGTTGCCCGTCGTGTATCACCACTTGCACCCTTGCACCATCCAAGACGTAAAATAAACGAGGCCAATGATAGAGCTGTGCAGGTTGCTCAATACTGACCAGACAAAATTTTATGAATTAATCAACACGAAAATAATTATTCACGATTTCCTATCAAAATAACCGACTTCATTTATTTTTCATAAGAATTAAAAAATAAAATCTATGTGCGAAACAATCTTAATTTAGGCTGGTCACACCATGGTTACCATGGCAACAAATCTGTCAAACGACCGCAATGTTTACATTTTTCAAATCAAACCTTCTATCATAATATAAAGGTTTTATCAGGAATTAAACTATGAAAATAACAGAACAATGAAGTAATATATACTAGAAGTGTATTTCTGTAGTTTAATTATCGTCATTCGATAATGACAAGTGGGATAGAATAAAAATGTTTGTCAAAACTTTTGTGCAAGTTTTATCAATAATTGGGAAAACATTGCTTTATTTTGTCCCGGGTTTTATTGAACCGCTCTAGTGACCTACTTTAGGGCATTGTCTTTGTGTCATACTCATCTTTTTGAACCTGCACAGAGGTACTACTTAGGCTCAAGAATCTTTCCTTTGTCTTTTTATATCTACGTTAAAAAAGTAAATAAAATGGCTAAGATTGAGGATTACGAATTGAGAAGTTGACGATGGATGAGCATATTTCAAAGGTACTCTAGTTTTTAATACTACCTAACTACCTATTCAATTTTATGTAAATGTCTCTCTTTAATCAATTAGGAATTAGTTAGAAAGTTACATAATTTATTCTATACTATATCTATATTAATATAATAAGGCCTTTTTTTTAGTTTGTTTAAATGCACTAATTTCTGAAACTCCCAGATGGATTCGAAAAATTGTGTTTGTATGTGATAGCCAGGTTCATGAAAAATAGTATACAATATAATGTAACATCATACTACGACACAAGGGAACAGAACAGTAACCAAAAATGCAACTTATCTATTGTGAAAATACAATGTGAACGAAGTTGCCATCCGTAGTTCTCATCATGTCAAAGCAAACACTAATTAAAACAAATTTATTTCCAGCAAACGGACTACGGACGAGTATCAAAGACACGCTCCTCACCACAGAAGCTTACTTTCACAGGAGTCTTTACGCGTAAGCACAGAGGGTTCGATATATCGGCACCGTTGCGGAGAGCAAGCATGCGTCAGGATATATTGGATATTGTTGCCAGGAAGACGGAGTCTAGGATTGAGGAAAGTAGAGGATTTATTGATGACAATCCGATGTATGAGGATCCTAGAGATGTCATTGGTAAGACCTATTTTTGTTTGGATCATAAATGGCCTGATTTGTCAGAAAATAAACTTAATAACACATATTGAGCAGGTAAGGTAAATTATACCTTTTAATTATCAGTTTAAGGTCTAAAATATTTAAGGCTTGTATTTTAAGTTCCTTTCTGTTTTTTTTTCTACTGCAAACAGACCTATAATATTACTTTTCATCTATTTTCAGACTTCTCTAATGAGACACAAATAGTTATCTATTGTTTGTAGATTTTCATGTAGACAGTAAAAAAAATTTCTTCTACTTCCAGGAGAAAAGCCAGCTAAGCCACCAAGGAAACGGACTGTCCAAAGTTTATCAATTGTATCACCGAGGACCACGAAGGAAGGCAAGTCATTACTCAAGGAACAGAAGAGGAAACTCACTAAGAAGTATGAACAACTGATCACTTCTTTAATGGACCGCTGTGAGGAAAATGTTGTTCAGGTATATTTGGTTTGTTTTATTTTTTAACCTATTTTGTTCAGCTACCCCGTTAACTGCCCCCTTGCTCTCGTGGTCTTAAGTGCAACTGCTGTACAAGGGGTCCCGGGTTCGATTCCCAGGTCGAGCAAAAAGTGTTATTGGGTTTTTCTATGAAATTCTCAGTAGCAGCTCGGAGTTTGGATTTTGCCCGGTTAATAGCAATAGGCTCGCCCCTTACGACATGGGACCTAAATATACCGGCGAACGGTGGGTGTATATTGGTACACCTCTGCCTAACCCTTCGGGGAATACAGGCGTGGTGGTTTTTGTTCAGCTACAAGGGGACAATGGTAAAGATCTCTATTTTTCTTTACTAATCTTCTTTATCTTGAGGTAGTATGGCCAATTCGGTTTGTAATCGTCTAGCTTGCCCCACCATTTTTTTTTACTTATTTGATTGTTAAAGAAAAATTTATGTGATATGTGTGATAAAATATTTTTGGAATACTTATGGGCTATCAAGAAATATCATAAACTACTTTCTTGGTCATTGATAATTTCTGCGGCTGCTTTTTGGTGATGCTACACACATTGTTATAAATAAAAAATTTGGGTTCTATTAGTTATATTCTTATAATTATTGAAAAAACTGAATACTTTATTTATTAATATATTTATTTATTACACAAGACTTGTGTGTGCTTCTTAAATATTTCCAGATGCATAATATATTTAGTTAAATAATAATATATTTATTTTTATTTTAAATTCACAGTTATCAGAGAAAGACTCCCAAATTGCCAAATTAAAAGAGAAACTAAAATCCGTGCTAGAGTATAACAAACTCTTCGCGGAAGAGAATGATCAGCTAAGAAGTCAGTATGAGACGCTCGTCAAATACGCAGAAGAGTGTAAGAAGGTAATTAAAGAAGAAAAGGAGAAGAGCAGAGTTTTGCAGGAGAAGATTAAGCAGTTTGAGTTGCCGGATAGAGGTGAGGTGTTTTCTATTGGATTATGTAACATTACACCGTTATTGCTTGAAGGGTGGGCAGAGGGTGTACTCATTGCAAACTTGATTGCTCTGTAGGTCTATTAGTCGATTCCTACGTCAGGCAATTTTATTGGGTTTTTCTCTTAGAAATGTCTTAAACGTAGTCTGGAAGTTGGTGGTGTAACGCCCCTATGAATAGCGAGTACTTGTCGCCGTTAGTTCTGCGCCTGATCTTTCCCCGATTCCCCGAGATTGCAATGCTATCTGACTATGAGAGTGAGGGTAGAGGAAATTCACCTATGTTTATGCCCCCTGTGCACTAATGCAAAATAACGATCCCTTGTGTACTTGAGTGCCTCGTTGGCCTAGTGGTCCTGAGTGCGACTGCTACGCTAGAGGTCTTGGGTTCGATTCCCAGGTCGAGCAAAAAGTGTTATTGGGTTTTTCTATGAAATTCTCAGTAGCAGCTCGGAGTTTGGATTCGTGCCCGGTTAATGGCAGTAGGCTCGCCCCCTATTATATGGGACCTAAAAATACCGGCGAACTGTGGGTGTACATCGGTACACCTCTGCCTAACCCTTCGGGGAATACAGGCGTGATGGATGGTGTGTACTTGAATGGTCTCCATAGAATTGGGCTACCATAACCAAAACTCGATTAGGAAAATATTTTAATTTCGTTAACATATTGTACTCTATTACTGTGCCGAAAATTGACTTTTTCAGTTTCGTGTCTAACCAATTAAAAGATAGAATATAATCATTAACCCTTAATACAAATAATCCGACAGATCACGAGACTAAAACAGCGATCCCGCTGGTAGAAGTATGCATGAGTTGCAGCAGCAGACAGATCATACTGAACCAGGCGAGGGATCACAACTCGCGGCTACAGAAAGACATGCAGGCGCTCAAAGATGTACTCTATAGGTACTGTGTAAAGTGGAATTAGGTTTTCATAAAATAATACTTTTCATATACAAAACTGCATTGTAATTTATTATTGTTTAAATTGGAGATATTATTAATGGTGTCGATTCTGTTATGCACAAGCTAAACTTAATATTTTAGACTATTTCTATCTTTTTCTTTCCAATCAAACAAGAAAGGGACGGACGTGAATAAGACTTGTCAATTTTAGTTGAACTAAAACCTCTATACAATTATAATTGGCATGTCAGAACGTGTTGATTAAAAACACGGAAAAGTTCAAGGCAAAACTAATTTGACATCTCTAACTTAGTTCTAAGGTATTACCGTCCCTTTCTTTCGCTGTATGTTAGTAAGAGATGTCAATTCTCTAATTTTAGTTTAGTTTGTGAACAAGGGAATCGGCACCATTGTCACATTTGCATGCCGAATTTAGTAGGCGGAATATGTAGAACTATTTTGTATCTACATTTATGTTTATAAAATCTGTAAAATACCATATTTCAGGAAAATAAATGGATCTATCTATTTACATAATTATAAGGTGTTAAACATTCGACTTTAAAAATATTTGTGTACCTACTTAAAATTTTAACATAAACACATACATTACACACACATACATTACACATTTTTTTTTTTTTTTTTTAAATTTTTTTTTTAGTTGAACATAGCTAAACATTTTTTTCTTTAAATTAGTTTTTCGATACTGAGCAAGTACACGTTAAAGTTGATTTTAAACACCTTATATATTTTTTTTAAAACATATTTTATTAATTCATTTTTTTTTTGACTATTAATTATATGAGATTAACTATCATGGACTCAAAAAGAAGATGAATACAAAACAACATAAAATATTAATATTGACTTGCACAGTCTCCAGGTCCAGGTCTTCAGGTCCAGCTTATACCAGAACTGCATTATATTCCAGATTAAACGTCCAACTATCGCGCTATCAGGAGCGCCTGCGCAGCAACATACAAACAATGGCGGGAGATAAGTCCGAGCCGGTGTTTAAGCCGGGAGACAAGTATGAAGCGCTGGACTCACTGCTTACCGCCAGCTTGGGGTATAAAGGTAAACCCATTAAAACAATTTATTACATAATCTGACAACACCCGACGACGCTATAACCCTCATCTAAGAGAGTGAAGGTGGTTTTACACTGGGGAGGTAAAGATGACCGCCGTTTTCACTTGTTTTTGTAGGTGCTGAGATCGTTTTTCGGTACAAAATGAAACGTTTTTGGCGACTTCTGTAATTTCTAGTTTGAGAACTAGAAATTACAGAAGTACCTGAAATGGTCCCATAGAGTATTTTGATCCTTATATGAAAAAGGATCGCTTTGTACATTTTTTTTCCAAAATCTGTGAATGCAGTTTAGACATCTCGAAAAATTATGGATGGTCTCTTCAGAATGTTTTCTTGTAACTATAACAGTAAGGGTATCTGCCCGTAGTAACCCGTTTCAAAAATCCACCCTGTATAATACTTTATTATATCGTTGAATTCACTTGTATATTGTAAGTTTGTAGACAGAAATCAAAGCATTTTATTGCTCACGAAATAGATTTCTTATGCTGTCTGTACTGATCACAACCGGGACCGGTTACAACGAATGACAAAATAAAAAATTGCGAGTGTACACCACCTTAGGGCTTGCTAAAGATGCGTTCAAAATAATTTAAGATTGGCTTCATTCAAAATAAGTTTTTATGTTTATTTTTAAATTCTCTATATTCCAGAAACATTGAACACAGATGACGGACAACATAAAGGTGGTTCTGAAGAAACACCGTATACTGGCAGGACGGTGGATCTCTCTGGACTGCTTAGCGCACAAGCACTAGGTAACTACAATTCCATTAAAGGCTACGTGCACGTGTACGCATACGCATCCGGTCTGCTCGAGCCTTAATACAACCAAAATTTAAGAACAAAAGAATATACCTGAACTGCCTCGTTGGCCTAGTGGTCCTAAATACGACTGCTACGCTAGAGGTCCTGGGTTCGATTCCCAGGTTAAGCAAAACGGGTTATTGCGTTTTTCTACAAAATTCTCAGCAGCAGCTCGGAGTTTGGATTTGAACTGTGGGTGTACATTGGTACACCTCTGCCTAACCCTTCGGGGAATACAGGCGTGATGGTATATAAGAATATAGTTTTTTGAATTTTATTTGAACTGTAACTAATCCAAGTTAAGATGCGTAAGCCGAAAGATGGTGCTATCACACGAAAAAAAAATCTTGATAATTTTTAAATTTTTGTTGTAAGGGATTACAATAAAAACATATCAAGGTTTCGTCTTCGTTAAGTGTCTTTTTACATTCATTTATAACACATGAGTGATATCATGATCTGCTTAGACTTTTACCAAAAACGTTGGGGTCGGTTTAACACATGAGTTATGTAACTAAATCATATATCAATATATCCCCAGCCCCCTTATTCGACGCATATCAAGAAAATCTTCAAGAAAAAGATTCCCTAATACTAGACTACGAAAAACAATTCGAAGCCATCAACAAAAAGTCTAAACAGATCGTCAGCGAAAACAAAACTCTATCCGATAAACTGAAGAGTACGGAAGAAGAGTTGGCGGAAGTAAGACAGAGCTATAAGAAGCTGGTAGTAGAGAAAGAGACGGCTGATATTGAGAAAGCTACGCTTGTCGAGAGAGCGGAGAGGGCGGAGTCTAAGTTGAAGGAGGTTTATGAGTTGTATGAGGATAAAAGTAAGTTAAAATATTTTAGTTTTATCAAATTGTCCTAAATCTAAGCATTTTTTTCAGCCTTGCATTTGATAGCGACTTAGACACGATGCTAACGCTGCATAGCCACTAAAACACTGCGTAGACATTACGTAGACGCCGCATGCATGTCACAAAGACATTGCATAAACACCACATAGACAAGACTAAGATACTACATGTGCTGTGATGATGTAAACATTGGGTAGATGTCGCATAGCGATCGCCCTTGTGTAGACGATGCGTAGACACTACGTAGACACATCGAAATCGTCGTGTAGACACCGGGTGAACGCCAATAACTATAAATTTTATACTGTCATGAACAAGATTGATACCTACACACCATCTAACGATGATATGGATAGTCGCGTTCTATTAAAACATAACCTATGTTTACCATTATGTTATGTGCGTCGCGTTCACATGAATAAATGGTTTTTCTTTCTAAGCCCTATATCCTTTATTTCCAGTGTCAGCAATGATGCGAGATTACGAGACAGTCCATCGTGAGTACTTCACGGTGAAGAACACTCTAGAAATAGCGGAGAACAAGCTAGCGCAACTAGACGCCATGCGCGCACGCACGGTGCCCGCTGACATGCATGAACGACGCCTGGACCATTGTAAGAGGTTGGTTTGCTTCAGTTATTCACCCCCCCCCCCCCCTCTTTTCCTCCAACAAAAAGAGAACGTAGAATAGAACGTAGGTATGGGAAGTTTTAGTTATTAGCATTTTTTTCTTTGTCAGTGAGTGAGTGAACGAATGACTGACCTTTCATTTTTATAAATATAAAGATTGAAATCAGGTACTTGAAACCAATTCAAAATGCAATTCGCGATATATTATAATATTTATTTATGTAAAATGTGACTAACTTATTTAACTAATTTAACAAGAAAATAAATATCTGTTTTTACTGTTCATTGAAAATTAATCCAGTTTTGAGTACTAAAAAGTAGTGTTTTATTTTTAAGAAGTTGTGTTTTGAAATTATTAGTTAATGATGTCAAGTACTTAATTGTTATCAGTACTGTTTACTGTTACTAGAAGTTCTGTTTTGATAATTTCTAGAAACTTTCCTAACAAAACCCATAATTTATCATCACCCAGGTTACTAGAAGAACTAAAGCATCAGTACGGCATGGAGACGGAACGCAAAGGGGAGCAGGTGACGAAGATGACGGAACAGCTGAAGGCAGTCGAGGAGAAGTGCACCAAAGCGATGCACGAGAACCAGGCCATGAAGGAAGAACTGGAGAAGGCGTTGAAGAATGTCAGGTTGGTTTTGTTACTTTTTAAGGTCCTTAATTCTATTTGTAACATCATTTTGTACAACCTATGTCTACAAATAAAGACTTTCATTTTCATTTAATAAAAAATGACTGCCCCGTTGGTCTCGTGGTCGCAAGTGCGACTGCTGTGCAAGGGGTCCCGGGTTCGATTCCCAGGTCGAGCAAAAAGAGTTATTGGGTTTTTCTATGAAATTCTCAGCAGCAGCTCGGAGTTTGGATTTGTGCCCGGTAAATGGCAATAGGCTCGCCCCCTATTACATGGGACCTAAATATACCGGTGAACTGTGGGTGTACATTGGTACACCTCTGCCTAATCCTTCGGGGAATACGGGCGTGATTGCAATAGGTATATTTGAAAAATCACCTTTATAAGATTACTCGTGTGCTCTATATCTCTCTCGATTCTTGTGTAGTCTCATGTGTCTGTCAAAATTTGCTCCGAATATACTGAATCGATCATTTTGAAATTTGGTACACATTATGACTTTTTGAGTGAACATTTTGGACATGTATGGTAAATAAATGAACTTTGAATATGGGGTAACTATTATGGGGAGTAGGTAAATAGAAAAAACACAGCTTAGACTTTTATTTCTGGAACGCAGTAACACAGCAGTACGCCTGGAAGTATTTCTGTCCTGTGATTGGCTTAGCTTACATAATATGAGTTTGGCTCTAGTCATTTTTTAAATGTATTATTATTATTTTGAATCCACAGATTATACCGCAAAGCAGCGGTAATATTCCGTCAGCGCTTGAAGTCGGCGACAGCTCGCATGACGCGCGTGCGCACTAGCGCGCGGCGAGCTAAGACCAACAGCGAACCTCTGCGGCAAGCTATGACTGCGCTGGATAAGATCAAACATGAGATTAAGGTAATATTTACTTTAATTATAACGATTACAGTATCAATTACAATAATTAAATACAAGGCGTTGATTTGCATCCTCGTCAAATTCAAGGAGTTAATTATGCTCGTGATTCTTAACACAAATCAATAATAAAATAAATTCGATCTAGCCATCTCGCCAGAAGGTTTAGGCGCTATGTAAACATTGATATAGCCGCGCGACAACTCTGCCCACCGCATACGCAACTGGGCGATTCTGAATTTTGCAAGAGGAATATTCTGGAATACTGTTATTAAAGGCTAAGCAGATGATGACTGTTATTTGATAGTTGCAACTAAAAAAACAAGTATTTATTAGATATTGGCCAGGTATCGTAATTATATTTGATTACTTCAATTTTTTTATGACAAGCTCCTAAAATTTGACGAGGATGCAAATCAACACCTTGTATATAAAACCAAATTGAAAAGAGGGTGTGTGGAGTTTCATGCCCGTTCTTCTCCATAGAGACCTACTTACGTCTACGTAACAAGTAACTAGCTTCAACTTTCTGACTAACTGATCGACTTTTTGACAATTCAAAAGTGCCTGTAAATGATCTTATTGAAATAAATGCTTTCATTTTGACTTTGATACTAGTATGACTTGACGAGACGATTGACTTCTGTGCTGCAGTTGGCGGGTTCGATTCCCGCACGAAATAAATATTTGGATGGTCTTCAGTTAGTTTTTCCAGGCCTAGTTGTAGTGTATGTTAGTTTATGTGATTGTAAATGCACTCACGGTATAGAAGAATAATTACTTATAAGGCAACAATTAAAAAATATATATGGGTATATACTTGGGGCACACTACTTTATTTTCACAATAACCACAAAACCTCCCCTTCTCCCACTAACATCCAACTCTCAATCTCTCCAGGCCGTAAAATCCCGAGCCTACACTTCCCTAGAAGAACTGGAACGCCGCATCGTAGAACAGGAACGCAGGGCTGCGCTTGCGCACGCAGAGTACCGACGCGAGCTAGAGAGGGCGTCACTAGCGCTAGAGCACAAGGAGGCGATCATACGCAGCCTTATCGATAAGGTGGCTGATGTTGAGGAGGTTAGGTGAGTGGTGATGTCATCGGCTTGTCTAGAAGTCAGAAGTCCACTGTTGGGCATAGTGTCTCCAACCATATACCGTGTGGGGCAATCCTTACTAATATTATAAATGCGAAAGTAACTCTGTCTGTCTGTCTGTCTCTTCTTCACGCCTAAACCACTGAACCGATTTCTACAGATATAGTCTCGGACCCGAGAAAGGACATAGGATAGTTTTCATCCCGGAAATCCCCCGGGAACGAGAACTATTAATCCACGCGGACGAAGTCACGGGCAAAAGCTAGTGTTTTTATAAAACAACTAGCTTTTGCCAGCGATTTCGTCCTAGTACATGTCGATTATGGCAGACGCAGACACAGTCGCGGTATATAAAGTAGCCTGTGTCCTTTCTTGGGGTTCAAATTTACCTCATACCAAATTTCGACTAAAACTGTTCAAGCAGAGTTATTTTAATATTTAATTACTAGATAATATGTAAAAAATCAAAAACCTAACATGTTTTTTCTTCTTTTCAGTTTTTATTTAAGTTCATGTTTTAAGCAGGCGAGTTTTCAAATTGTCTTTTTATTTTACATTTTTCAGTGAGAATGGTTGCTAGCCAACTTTAAATTGTGGGGAAATTTGAAATCTCAAATGGTCATCCGGAATAAAAAAATAAAATAAGGAATTGCATAGTTTCTTAGATCCTCCAAATTATCAATATCAACATTCACCAAACAACTCTTGTCCGCAGACTCAGCCAGACCAACACGCATCGTCTTCAAGGCATCATAACAGACTCTTCACCAGAGCGGTCTCCAGCTCCTCAAGCGGAGCCCTCCGCCCAGAGGAAGGACACCAAGCCGGTCAAGCTGCAGCCAGGACACGGAGGGTACTACCAAGAGAAAGAGGGAAAGAGGAAAGGGAAATAGTTGAATGGCTTTTTTTTTTGTAGAAAGCGGTTTTTGGTCGCGGTCTTTGTGCGGTTTTTCTAGCCGGTTTCGGTTTTTTAATGTCAAACTTAGTAGCTTTCGTACAATCAGCAACAAAAGTAAATTAAAATTTCTGATTCAAAAAAAAAAAAAAATATACAGGATAAGTTTTTAACCAGTGCGTAAATTTTTTTTGGTAGTTCAGTGTCAGTAATAGAACGCATTTCCGGGTATAGTTAAAAAAAAAATAAAAAAAAAATCATCCTTATCCGAGTTTGAAATAAGCAAAACATGGACATAATCTATTCGCCATACTATCAATGACAACTCTTGGCCGCCGCCCGGGCGCATGGCTGGGGTGAGGGGGTGGGGAATGCGCTAGCGCCGAGTAACAATAAAATATGGTTTTTAAGTAACCATGTTTCGTAAGCGATAACTTTTTTTTTTAGTACTAAGACATATCAAAATAAAATATACGTGTTTAATAAAACGTGTTGAAGTTTATTATGGCAAAATTTACGCACTGGTTAAAAATTTTTCCTGTATGTTAGGACAACGCACACACGGCTATCTGATCCCAAGCTAAGCAGAGCTTGTGTTATGGTAACCAGACAACTGATATACATACTTATATAATTTATAAATACATACATATTATAGATAAATCACACCCAGACACAGAACAAACAATCATGCTCATCACACAAAGTTTGTCCTGGGTGGGAATCGAACCCACGACCTCCGGCTTAGCAGTCAGGGCCGCTAACCACTAGACCAACAGGCCCGTCGATTTAATCCTTATTATTGAACAAAATATCAAAGAAAATGCGAAATGAATCTAAAATTGATATAAAATGAACTCGTTATTTAGTGTCTATTTAATTGATATGTAAAAGTAACATTGTTAATCGACTTTTGTTGCCGAGCGTACTAATGCGTGGCATTGGAAGGGTATATTCATCAGATATGTTATGGATATAAAATTTCGAATTTGGATACGGATAACGTCGGATATGCCTCGTTAGCCTAGTGGTCCAAGCGCGACTGCTAAACTACAGGGCTTCGGTTCGATTCCCAGGTCGAGCAAAGTGTTATTGGGTTTTTCTATGAAATTGTCAGTAGCAGCTCGGAATTAGGATTTGTGCCCAGTTAATGGCAATAAGCTCGCCCCCTATTTCATGGGACCTTCGACTTCGATTAAGGATTCCGGGCGTGTATTACTTACATGCGAAATATTCTAGTCAAAATTCTACTAGTTTAAAAAGTTCTAAAATAAAATATATACAACCTTTTCAAAAGAATGCTGCAAGTAAAGATATGCAGTCTAGTCTTTATATGGAGTAACATAAAGCACTTGTTAGAGTCATCGTTCATTATAACAGCAAATCATTTGCCATTCAAGTTTGAACTTTAAGTCGTGTGATTTAAAAATCTTTTTACAATGACAAGATAAGAAGGTGACGGCTTGCGGACGGGGCTAGCTGCTGTTATAGTGAGCGAAGACTATTAGTGTAGGAGTAGAGTTGAATTAAAAGCTTTAAACCACTGTTGTATACTGCCTTAGTAAATATTCTAATGTAAAATAATTATGTATGGTCTAGAATATTATGTTACCAAAATATGACGTTGTATATGTGCCGGCAGATTATCTTGAACAAAATGGCATCGTCTGTGCAGGTCCCACAGTCTGATTTGAATGTAAACACATTCCCGAATCACATCATCATTTGCTTAACCTTTTCCCAACAATGGAGGGGTCGGCTTCCAGTCTAATCGTATGCAGCTGAGTACCAGTGTTTTACGTGGAGCGACTGCCTATCTGACATTCACAACTCAGTAACTGGGCAAGACGATACCTCGTGGTAAGACTGGTTGTCAGACTTACCGGCTTCTGACTATCCTTAACCCATACCCGCATCCCATACATTCTTTAAATGACATGTTTACTGATACTCGTGCATGCTCTAGCTATTTGTCCGGTATTATACAAGGTGCATCTTCGTTACATTTCAGGAGGTTGTCATAAAATACATAAATAATCAAACAAAATTACTACTAACGGTCAATCCTTATCCTTACTAATATTATAAATGCGAAAGTAACTCTGTCTGTCTGTCTGTCTGTCTTTCTGTCTGTCTGTCTGTCTCTTCTTCACGCCTAAACCACTGAACCGATTTCAATGAAATTTGGTACAGTTATAGTCTGGGACCCGAGAAAGGACATAGGATAGTTTTCATCCCGGAAATCCCCCGGGAACGGGAACTATTAATCCACGCGGACGAAGTCGCGGGCAAAGGCTAGTAATAAATAAAACTTTTTACACAAGAAACAAGGTTCATAGGAAAGCCTTAACCGTACAATGTAATCTTGCAAATACTATTAAAACAAAATTTTAAATTGTATAATCGTGACACACTGTATACAATCATAAACTAGATTTTATATTATATTATCGTGAGACAAATATAATGTTTATGTTTGTTTACGATTTCCCATCGCGTGTGTGTTTCGATACTATACACCCATACATCATCATCATCTGCCTAGCCTTTTCCCAATTATGTTGGGGTCGGCTTCCAGTCGAACCGGATGCAGCTGAATATCAGTATTTTACATGGAGCGACTGCCTATCAGACCACCACAACCCAGTAACTATACACCCATACATAAGTATAGAAATTAATGTGTACGTATGCTCTACCTAAGTAGAAAATGAACTAAATAGAAAAGGTAATGAAAGGTAATGAATTGAAGCGAGTCTTAAATACAAGAAAGCTTTTTTTAACGACACGGTTGGCGCATTGGGTGAGGGATTGACTTCTGCGCTGCGTATTGCGGGTTCGATTCCCGCACGGAACAAATATTTATATTGCAGATACAGATCTGAGTTTGATTGTTTGCGTACGTGAGGTTTACATGTTTATAAACGCACTTGCGATACAGGAGAAATACCTAGTTTCATCATCATCATCTCAGCCATAGGACGTCCACTGCTGAACATAGGCCTCCCCTTTAGATGTCCACATATACCGGTCGGAAGCGACCTGCATCCAGCGTCTTCCGGCGACCTTTATTAGGTCGTCTGTCCATCTTGTTGGTGCACGTCCTACGCTGCGCTTGCTAGTCCGTGGTCTCCACTAGTTTGGGGCATCGATAAAAAAGCATGGCATACACAATGGTACAGACAATCTACTCCATACAACAGCAAATATAGCTGCAGAGCTCTTATACACACAGACAGAAATAGGTATGATGCTAGTACTTCCACGGACGAGACGAATAACTTCCCCCGCCCTGGGCGGGGCGGGACGGAGTGCCAGACTTTTACTGACTAAAACCCATCCATGTTCCTTCATGTGCCCTTTGCGTTCCGGGGGGCGGTATTTCTTTCGAATAACCCAAAGCCCGTGGTATGATATGCAGCTGAACTTCTGCATATATTTATTTTGTGGCACAAAGAACAGTCTTACGCACTGTTGGATTTTCAATGTTTGGCTTAGCACTTAGGCTCTAGACAGACGGACTGCATTTCAACTGCAATCCAACTGCAAATTTGCAGTTCGGATGCAGTTTGAATGCAGTTGACACGACTGCAGTTGAAATGCAGTTCGTCTGTCTAGAGCCTTAGGCTTGGAAATCCAATAGCTGAAATTACAAACTAATATTAAAATTGTACTGGTTTAAGATGTGGTAGGTACAATTATAAAGGAGGCTATAACATTGATATTATAATACTACTATAGTTGTAATTTCATGTAAGTAATGTAGAAATTATGTTCCTAATCTAATGTATAGAATATAATTGAGAAATAAAGGTGTTCAATACAATAGTTCGCTGTTTTCATGTTTTCCTTAATTAAAAGTACGAAGCCTTGATAATAATTATATTCTTTGACACTATTAGTTAGTCTCATTGCGATGTGTTACGATGGCACGGTTTTATAATTTGTTTTTTTTTAATTAGGAACCTTCGGAGACGTAGGTAGGTACCCCAAATAGTTTATCACAACTTGCTGAATGGTTTAGGACCGCAACGGTTAGAGAACAAACATGCAAAGAAACATTAACTTATCTAATACTAATAACATTATAAATAGGAAAGGAATGTAATGAATATACACAAACCTAGGTTGTGGAATGCGCTCCCTGCTAAGGTTTTCCCAAGGGACTACAGCATGGGGTTCTTCAAAAAAGGAGTTTTGAGGTTTTTACGGGGTCGGCAGCGCACGAGTGATGCCTCTGGCTGGTGTTGCAAGTGTCCATAGGCAGCGGTGACCGCTTAACATCTGGCGGGCTGTTAGCTTGTTTGCCACCTTTAGTGGTATAAAAAAAAACTACTGGACCGATTTCAAAAATTCTTTCACCATTACAATGCTACATTATTCCTGAGTAACATAGGCTATATAACTTTATGCTACGACCTACGGGAGCGGAGCAGTAACCAAAGAGGTAATTTAACGGGGGTGAAATAAGCCACGCGGAGGAAGTCGTGGGTAGGTCGTGATTTTATATCTGCCCCTCTAGCCAAGTCGCAAACGATAATCGTAAACGCTCGGTAGGTACCAATAGATTTTAAACTTTATATCCCAGAGCCTTAAGTTAAAAATCTATTAAAGATTTCTAAGCGTTAGCGACTGGAACGAACGAAAACGCTATGGAATCTTCATTAGATCTTCAACTTAAAACTAAGCACATAAAGTTGAAGATCTATTAAAGCCTACTCATCGTTTGCGTTTATCGTTTGTTACATGGCTACAGGTGCTGTAGTAGTCTAGTAGTATAGATATAAAGCCCAAGTATGCGCAAATAGCCAAATCTAACACTAGGCATAGACATAGAGGCTTGATGCATTGCTGCTTGCTTTTAAAAAAGTATGCACCTAGGAACCAAAATAAAAATCTTTTTATTTCTTTAATTATTTTTTTTCAGGCACTTTTAAATTGTCAGACAGAAAGTTGAAGCTAGTTAGTCGTTTCATACATTAGGTTTTTGAGGAGACCGTCTTCCCAGGGAAGTGCCCTAACATGCGTTGTACATGAAGGGTTCTGGTGTGGTCTTTTAAGAGGAAACTGAACCCTCCCCAAATGCTGATGGTTTCAACCGGACTGGTTGAAGTGCGGTAAGAATTCTACACTCCCTGGTCTTATCCTCAAAAAACGGGCGCCTTTCGAATATACCCCCGAAAAAAAAGAAACCAGTTTAATATCTGTTTTATTTTAATTTGATTATTTCGTTTTATAAAAAGTGAATATATAAAAAAAATATTCTTGAATATTTCAAGCGTCTACCCGTGCCGTTATTAATATCGAGCAAAAACGAGCAAAAAAAATCACGTTTGTTGTGGGAGCCCTCTTTATCCTGTTACTTTGGGTACGGAATCCTAAAAATGGTTTCTATGAAAAGAAACGAACGAGCAAAAAAAACCTTAATACATATCTACTTATTAGTAATGCCTTTGTCCTCATTCATAAATCACCAAAAAATAGTCACCTAAGTATCTAATAGAAATAATTAGTTTCTGAAAATGAATGTTTAGCAAGGTCTATGAAATGGGGTCAAGAGTAACCCGAATCTTGGAAAATACAGCGTGCAATGTGCGCGCGTTCATTTGTTTGTGCTCTTATCTACAAGGTTTCTGATAGCGTAGGTAGGTACTGAATAATTTATTAATTAGGACGCGAGATGAGTATTACCATAGGATGTACGCAACTGTCTTTATGTAATAACTGCGTGGGTTTTTTAACTGCCCCGTTGGTCTCGTGGTCGCAATACGCGACTGCTGAGCAAGGGGTCCGATTTCGATTCCCAGGTCGGGCAAAAAGTGGTATTGGGTTTTTCCATTAGGTATTTCTCAGTAGCAGCCCGGAGTTTGGAAGTTGGTGGTGTGATATCCCCGTGCCTCGGAAAGCACGTAAAGCCGTTGGTCCCGGCTGTCATTCGTAGATCTTTGACAGTCGTGACGGAAAGTCAGAAGCCAAGAAGTCTGACAACCAGTCTAATCAAGAGGTATCGTGTTGCCCAGTTACTGGGTTGTGGGGGTCAGATAGGCAGTCGCTTTATGTAAAACACTGGTATTCAGCTGCATCCGGTTAGACTGGAAGCCGACCCCAACGCAGTTGGGAAAAAGGCTGAGCAGATGATGATGAACTGCGTGGGTTTTTTTTTAGCTCTTAACTCTAGTCTTGGTCAGAGGTGACATCGACAAAGTCTACGATGGAGTGAGCTCATCCTGAAGAAGCCAGTTCACTCTAGCTTTACGGTTAAAGATATTTATTTTCTCAAAAGAATTACAAATTCACTTATAGAGAAAACATAGATAAAATATAAAGTCTATGTGCCATTAGGCGTAGCTTATAGTTAAAACTTAATGAATACTTAAATAACAAAATAAAACAGTTGTGGGTACTTTAATAATTTGGCATTAAAGCTTTAAGGACGCGGGTAGAGTGCATTATAACGGCGACAGCGTGTTTACTAAGGCCTATACCACAGTGCAAAAGAAAGAAACTGATAGATTTCATGAAATGGTTATGAACCATTCGAAAAATAAATATTAGTTGATAGTATTAGGATGTGTCTATATATTGTATTAATATTAGACTTTTTTTTTTTTTAATTTGTTTTTATTTATTCGTAAACCAGGGAAAAATCCTTTAGTATATAATTTTTTAAATGTTTCTTGTAGATGTTAAACGATTTTATTTCTTTTATGTCCGTAGGTAGTTTATTATAGAAGTTAGCTCCTTCATACAAGATATTTTTTTTTCCATATTTAGTCCTAGGCTGGTATAAGCAGATATCATTAGCCTGTCTTGTTAGAATTTTGTAAGTATCTACCCTTTTTGTGAATATTATCTGAGAATGTATGTCTTTAGTTATAATTTTCCTGACAAGTAAACATGTATTATACCGATACATTTGAGAGACACTCATAAGTTTTGTTTCTTTGTATATTGTTTCAGTGGGTGTTAAGTAGTTATACTTAAAGAGTGTTTTAATTATTTTATTTTGAGCTATTTGTAACAGTTTCAAATTTGTTTTGGCAGCAGCTCCCCAAACCTCGATCAAATAGTCTATGTGAGACTTTACCATAGAATTATATATAGTGTAACGCACCTTTCTTGGAAGGCATCGTACTATACCACGTAGGGCACCTGTTAGTGATGTGAGTTTTTTTCTAATATTTTCTATGTGTGGTTTCCATGTTAATTGGTCGTCAAGTATAAGACCAAGATATTTTTCTTGATGCACTCTATTTAGTACTTGACCATCGATATGAAGGTTATTATATTGGCCAATTTTTTTGTTTTTCGCTGCAAATATAATATAGTTTGTTTTTGATATGTTAATGGTAAGTAAGTTTGATTTAAGCCAATTATGCAAGATATCTAGATCATGTTGGGCTTGTTCTATGATTGAACACATTGAAGTACCGGTGTAAAACAGACTTGTATCGTCAGCATATAAAGCTATATCCCCATTTAGACCAATTTCATGAATGTTATTAATATAGATTAGGAACAATAGAGGCCCAAGGATTGAACCTTGAGGAACGCCGTATGTAATTAACTGTGGTTCACTCTGGATTTCACGGATTTTAACAATTTGTTGTCTGTCAGTAAGATACGATTCCAACATGCTATAAGCAGAACCCGTAATACCAAGACCATTTAATTTTAACAAAAGTATTTTGTGACTAACGGTATCGAATGCTTTTTTTAAATCTATAAACACTCCCAGTGTGATCTTTTTGCTGTCAATGTTGGTTTTAATTTTTGTGACTAAATCGCTTGCAGCAGTGAGAGTGTTTGATTTCGGGCGAAACCCGTATTGTTTTTCGTATAGAAAGTTTTTTGATGCAAGAAATTCACTAAGCCGGCTATGCAATATTTTCTCAAACACTTTTGACAAAATTGGTAGCACAGATATCGGTCGGTAATTTCCTGGGTCTAACTTATTTCCTGACTTAAAAATAGGACTGACTTTTGCGACTTTCAGGGATTCTGGAAACTTTCCATCTGTGAGACATTTGTTAAGACACTGGGTTAAGTTTCCCGCAATTTGATTTTTGATACATTTTATAGTTTTTGTATTTATTCCGTCAATGCCAGCGCTTGTGTTCGTATCTAAAAGTTCAATAATTCTAAGTACCTCAGCGACAGTCGCAGTTTTAAATTGTGTTAACTTGGCATTACAGTCTTGTTTACTGATTGAAGCTTGCAACGCTTTATTGTTGTGGAATGATTGCGGAATTTTATTAGCAAGTTCTGCACCTATATTTGAGAAGAATTTATTAAAACATTCACTGATTTCTTTAGTGTCTGTGATTTGACCTGATGGAGTATTTAATTTAATTAGGATGGAATTTTGTTTTACTTTATTATTAGTCAGTCTATTTATAAGTTGCCACATTTTGACTGGGTTATTTTCACACTCTTTAAACGCTTTGTGGTAGTATTTGTTTTTTGTTGATTGTATTACTTGATGTACCATGTTCTTTTGCTGTAGAAACTTTTCTTCTAGCTTTTTGTCTTCAACTGGCGAGTGTTTCATGTCATGGTATAAAATATTTCTCCTGTTAATAGATGTTATCAGCTGTTTGGTGATCCAATCTTTTCTTGGTGGATTTAGTATTTTAGTCTTCTTTATTTTGTTTTTAGAAATAGCATCTAGTAGGTAAGTTTCCAGAGTTGTAAATTCATCGTGTATATCAAGTAGAGTATTGTCTTGAATAGTTTTATAAAGGTTGTCATAATTGATAGCTTCGTATGTAACTTTTTGAGGTCGTTCAGGCGGGGGTCTGTTTACTTCGAAATAAATTTGCTTGTGATCTGACATAGAGCTTTCGACTAAAGCCATGTGGAAAGTATTTTCTTTTAGAGTTGTACATACATGATCTATTATTGTGTTCGATGTTTTAGTAATACGCGTGCAGTACATTTTATCAATTTTATTTAATATTTTAAGTCCATTTTCCTTTAACACAGCCTTATATTCCTTGATGGATTTTTCTTTACTTAGCAAGTTAAGATTTAGGTCTCCAAATATGATAGTCCTCTTCCTTTTTGTTACGTTGTTTGTATATGTTTCAAGAAATTGTTGTGTATTTGCTGCTGGCTGCTTATAGACTAATCCAATATCTAGAGAAAATTTGTGCAAGTGTATCCATAAATAATGATTGTTTTCTTCGCATTGGCCATCTATAAATTCATGCTTTAGGTCGTTGTGCACATATATTGACACACCACCACCCCTAGAAGATGGTCTGTAGTTGTAGTAGTGTGTATAATTTGGTATGTTTTGTCTTAGGGCTTCATTCTCACTCTTTATCCATGTTTCAACTAATAGTATTACATGAACAGTACATTTGAAACTTTGTATAATACACTGTATTTCATCGAGTTTACCCGGCTTAACAATACTGCGAACATTTGCGTAAAAAAAGCTTATTGATTTTCTTGTACTCGTAATATTTGCATAGTTACTTGTTAGTTCATATGTTATTAGGTCTTGCTTATTTACTAGTTTTTCTTTACCATTTAGTTTTTTGTATCTTCTTTTCTTTTGTAGCTTTAAAGAGATTAGGGTTGTATGCGTTCGGAAATACAGACGCAGGTAGAGAGTTCCTCTGCTTTACAGTGCGCATTATAAAAGAAGATTGAAAACGCTTAGTGTGAATCGATGGAATGGCAACAAGTGGTAGCTAAGGCAAGGCGCAAACGTTGGACACTTTTGTGTCTGGTGTCAGATACAAGCTACCGATGAATATTTGATTACTATAGAACCAGTATGAAACCATCCACTCCCAGCGCATACGTAAACATTTTTTGTGTCCAGTTACGTCCACTTAACACATACTCATGATGATCAAAAAGTGTTCGGTGTCGGTAACTGGAAACTAAAAGTGTCTACGTTTGCGCAGCGCCTTAAGGTGCGTCTAGATGTCCGATGGATGTCTATGGATGAAATAAAGTCCGAAACAACAATTTCTGCAGCAGCGCAGTGTGATTAGCCCCTTCACAAGATGGAAGGATAACATCGTTTTTTTCTGTAAATATCTCCCTCGGTGATTTTATCACTCTGCTACGGCATCAACAGTGCCGTTAAATAGGGCAAATAGGGTCTTCAACTCGTCTTTTGAAATGTTTCAGATAACGACTACCATGAGATAAATAATGTTATATTTTACATCTGCATTTGTTCAGATTTTACTTACTGATAGCATGATGGTTGACAGGATGGCGTGAAAGAAGAGAACGTGTTATGCCGATCCCACAAGTATCATCCCACTTGGGACAAGGGCAGGAAAATGATGATTAGGTCATGCAAAAAGTTAAACCTTTATTCAAATAATGGGCTGCCTATAGACATTTGCAATGCTAAAGGCCGTGCAAATGCGTTGCTATCCCTGAGACAAAGTTGGAATGTTTCATGTGCCTGTACTTACACCAGCACCCATACCCTTCAAACCCGAACACAGCAACACTGCTTTGCGGCAAAAAGAGGTGTGGTGGTAGTACTTCCCTGGACAAGCTCCTTCACAAAGAGTTTTACTACTTCTATTCAAAGATGATGAAACAGGCACCTAAATGTTTTATTCTAAAACATACATACATAAACTCACGCCTTTCTCCCCTGGGGGTAGGCAGAAACCAAGGACGCCATCTGCTACGATCCTTAGATACTCCTTTCGCCTCGTCCAAGTTAATACAAGCACGCCGGTTACGAGTACTGCGCACCCGAACTTTCTGAAAAACCTCACCAACAAGGTTATTGTAGATCTTTCTAGAGCTGCGGGTTGTTCGAAAGAGATACCGCGCCCCCGGAACGCAAAGGGCACATGAAGGAACATAGACGGGTTTTAGTCGGTAAAAGTCTGACACTCCCTCCCGTCCCGCCTAGGGCGGGGGAAGTTATTTGATGATTTTCCATCTATAAAAAATAGAGCGTTTTTTATCTTAATTAAAAACAAAACAACACACACACACAGTGACACACTTGTTTCTTTTGTATATGAACATGAAGACCTGCATTATTTAAATAAGCTGGAAAAAATATTGTTATCAGTACTGAAGGCTTCAGGCACACCATTAGCTTGTGTGATCGTGTCTTCTTATCACATTGTTTTATTTTATTGTCTCATAAACTATTGAAGACAGTCGCACAGATTTTGAATACTTACCTCGGTTTGGTTTAAAAAAAAACTCGAGATATTTTGTACTGAAATATGGATCAGTAATTTTTGTAGAGTTTTTTTTATAATAGTGCAGTGTTTAAGTGGCTTATACTCCTATATTTTTTCAAGTTTGAATTTACAAGTACATTTCTTCAGCATACTTTCAGCAGCAAAGTTGTACAGGTATGTTTTTTTATTAATCTTATCTGCACCATCCCATCTTCCTTGCACGACGTGTTGTGCTGGGGCGGCTGCGTCTGGTGCCGAAAATCTCAAACGGCGCAAATATATTAACCTTCATGAAAGTTATATGTTTGAGCCGTTTGCGGTTGAAACACTAGGGCCATGGGGACTGAGCGCTCATCTAGTTTATCGCGACATCGCGAAGCGACTGGTCGATTCTTCACGTGACCAGAGGGCTGGCCTATTCTTTGGCCAAAGAATCAGCATTGCCATACAACGTGGCAATGCTGCCAGCCTTCTGGGCACATGCCCCATTGACAGCGATGCGGATGAGTTTTTTGACGCCCTTTGACCTTACTTTTTTATTTTTTTTAACTGTACATAGTTTGTAATTTAATTATTATTTAGTTTTTTTTTTTCATTCTAATTAAATGTAAGATCTATGAAATAAATAAATATCTTATCTTATTACTATCATAAATGCAAAAGTTTGAATGGATGGATGTTTATGTTACTCAATCATGTCAGAACAGCTTAACACTTTCATTACCACTACGATTTTCACGATGTTTTCACGGGTGCCGCCTACATTTTACGTTGAAAAAAAGCAAAAACATTGAACTCGCGGGGCGAGTCTACGGCGCTGGAATAAAATTTACGTGGACTCTACGGGCGAATCGGTGGCACTGAACGTGTTAACGGATCTAAATTAAATTTGGCGATGAGATAGATTATAGTTTAGAATAGCACAGCTAAGTTTTATCCGATAAATTGTACGATTGCCGTAGGATAACATATTTACTTTAATGGGGATATAGTCACGGCTGGAAACTAGTTCGCCCCCTTTTAAATGGGACCTAAATATATCGGCGAACTGTGGGTGTACATTGGTACACCTCTGCCTAACCCTTCGGGGAATACAGGCGTGATGGTATATGATGGTAGGATGCTAGTTAAATTAAGCTATTTTAAATTTCGTGCCATTAATGTCCAGTGAAAAGAAGAAAGAAATAAAAGAAAAATAACATGAGAGCGACGCACATAACATAAACTTACTTAACCTGCTTAAATACAAAACCTTAAATAAAAAAAAAACGACGGGTTGCACTCCGGGAGTACCGGCAGAAGTGAAAACTTGAATATTAACGTTGTGCATTTTTGATATTTTGGAATGGTTAGGGAATAATTTTGCACGAATTGCTTTAATTATCAGTAAAGTACTATCATTTATGTGGTATAATACAATATTTATTTATTGTGCTATCGTAAGATTTTCGATCAGGTCACGTGTCCTGACGCGAGTTTAAAATTTTTTACCCATTACAAAAAAAGTGTACAACGCCGCTAAAGAAGTTTTCACTTAAAAAAAAAAAAAAAATTCATGTAAATATGCGCCACAACCACGCGAAACGGCTGACGCTCAGCCAGTCAGTGAGTGCGAGCTTACACTCATTGAACACCAGTTATAGAGTTTAAAATCAAACATGAAGTAGACATAGACTCCTTCTGGAGCAGCTGTTATTTTAGCTGCTTTTAACTCTATGCCTTTCGTTACGTTATACAAGCTGTTGATTTGCATTCTCGTCAAATTCAAGGAGTTAATACGCAAAAAAGACCCAACTCTCAAAGTGTCCACTTTGAGATTTGGATCCTTTTTGCGTATCAACACTTTGAGGGTTGGATCGTTTTCGCGTAACTACGTCCAACTATGCTCGTGATTCTTAACACGAATCAATAATAAAATATATATTTTTATTTATTTTTATTTTTTGACGTAATTTTCCAATTCGAACTAGCCATCTCGCCAGAGGGTTTAGGCGCTATGCACACATTGATATAGCTGCGCGACAACTCTGCCTACTGCATACGCAACTGGGCGATGCTGATTTTTGCAAAAGGAGTATTCTGGAATAGGTACTGTTTTTTGATAGTTGTAACTAAAAAAAAGAAGCATTTATTAAATATTGGCCAGGTATCGTAATTATATTTGATTACTTCTTTTTTTTATGACAAATTTGACGAGGATGCAAATTAACAGCTTGTATATATTTCTATACCATTAATCTTGTGATCGCAACGCGCGGCTTCGAATCTTGTTTGAGAAAGGTTTAAATGTGTAACTCGAGAATTAAAACACTTTGTTCGTACAGTCAGCGTCAGAGAAAAGGAACCCCCCAAGACTACGGTTATACGGTTTGATGTCAGTACCAAAGGGGGTTCCTTTTCTCTGCCGCTGACCTTACAATATTGAATTAAATTGTTTCAAGAATATAGTAGTTATTACTCCCCCGTGCCTCGGAAAGCACGTAAAACCGTTGGTCCTGCGCCTGATCTCTCTCCGGTCGTGTCGGATTGCCGTCCCATCGAGCTATGAGAGTTAGGGAAGAGGGAGTGCACCTGTGTTCGCGCACACACTTGTGCACTATAATATCTCCTGCGTACGTGGCTAGTCTGCATTAAGATTAGCCGCCGTGGCCGGAATCGGTCTGGAGGATTCTCTCGGTTATTACTTTGCACAAATGTCGCTTGAGTCGGCGCGAGAAGTCGATATCTTTCGATATAAAGGGCCAACGTGATTTCAGTTCTCGCCTATCCAATCCACTCCTAGCTTGCCCACTTTGTAACTCACGCGTTGATTATCAACGCTCTACGAAAATAGACATTTCCATCAATTTGTAGACCTCTGCTACGACAGATTTGCTACGAGCTACGACTTTAGCTACGTAGAATATCGTAGCCTTTATGACATGTATGCTCCCAATACAACATTATAATTTATCGTATTATTATTGTTGTAGAAATGACGAATCAATAACCGATTGCGTATAAGTAACTACCGAGAGTAAAAATACACAAATAACCTAAACTTACATATTTTTTTCTTCTATTTATTACGATATTTCTTTACCCTCCAACAAGTTTTAAAAGTTATAACTAAACTTTAAATGTCCCTAAGACCCCTGTAGTGTTGCATACACCCATTAACACAACATTTTGCATGCGTGCACCATTAAATTATATTATTATTCAATTTATTATTGAATTATGCTGAGCTTCAGCCGTTTAGCTCAGTAGCGGAGCATATTTCCGTAAAGAACAATATTTTTTCATTTGTTTAATTTAATTTAAACAACAATAATTATTACGCACTTTCACGTAAAAAAAACAGTTTTTCTTTCTTTCTTCTACACTAATCCAAACTTCAACTTCAAAACTATCTACATTATCTACACTAATATTATTAAGGGGAAAGATTTGTATTTGTATTTGTAACGAATAAACATAAAAACTATGGACCGATTTCAAAAATTCTTTTGCGTTAGAAAGCTACATTATCACTGAGTAACATAGGCTATATAACATCACGCTACGACCCACGGGAGCGGAGCCAAAGAAACTTAATGCTGGTGAAATAAGCCACGCGGATGAAGTCGCGGATAGTTTGCTCTTGGTGCCGATTCCCTTCTTCACAAACTAAACTAAAATTAGAGAATTGACATCTCTTACTGACATACAGCGAAAGAAAAGGACGGTAATACCTTAGATCTAAGTTAGAGATGTCAAATTAGTTTTGCCTTGAACTTTTCCGTGTTTTTAATCAACGCGTTCTGACATGTCAACTATAATTGTATAGAGGTTTTAGATCAACTAAAATTGACAAGTCTTATTCACGTCCGTCCCTTTCTTGTTTGATTGGAAAGAAAAAGATAGAAATAGTCTAAATTAAGTTTAGCTTGTGCATATCAGAATCCACACCAATGTCTAAAATAAAAGTACGCAATTTTGGTTTAATGTTATTTGGTTTGATGGCCAGTATGCATAGTTAACGTCTTGTAACACCCGGTATACACTGTTTCATTAATTGAACAAAGAAATAGCAATTGAACATAATGTATACCTAGCAAGTTATTTAATTAACACGTACGTAAATCAGTGTGTATACAAGTGTTATCGAATCAAATGTTCTTGTCGGTTTTCAATTAATGATTCGCCTCGTGGCTATGTACGTGCGCACGGGATCATAAAAATATCATCATCTGCTTAGCCTTTTCCCAACTATGTTGGGATCGGTTTCCAGTCTAATCGGATGCAGCTGTATACTAGTATTAAGTATATTACATGGAGCGATTGCCTACCTGACCTCGACCTATTGGTCAATACGATACCCCTTGTTAAGACTGGTTGCCAGACTTCAGGCTTCTGGCTATTTGTCACACCACCAACTTCCAAACTGCGGGCTGCTACTGAGAAATTGCAATAGCACTTTACCTGGCCTGGGAATTGTACACTGGACCCTACACTGAGCAGTCACACTTAAGGCTACGAGACCAACGAGGCACAATCATAAATATTTTGCCAATTTAAGACACTTTTCCATTAAAATTCATTCAATATTCATGTTGCAACAAAAAAAAATTAACGTAGTTAGGTATAGCCGTATAACTATATAGCAGTAGGTTTTTTTTTAAGGGTGGGAAATCATCAAATGACTTCTCCCGCCCTGGGCGGCGGGGCGGGAGGGAGTGTCAGACTTTTACTGACTAAAACCCATCCATGTTCCTTCTTGTGCCATTTGCGCTCCGGGGGCGCGGTATCTCTTCCCAACAACCACCAGCCCCGGCAGGTATCGGCCCTTAGTGGCCCCTCCGAATATTCGCTGACATCTCTTTGAGGCGCGCGTAGAACACGAACGCGCCGTGGACACGGTCTGTCGTTAGTTAACGTACGCACGGTGAGCTACCCATTGCTCACCGTCCACAGACCCGCGTCTACGATGGCCGCGAGTCGTCACGCGACACCTGGCGCCCGGAGCGTCTCCCGCGGCGGCTGCTGCTGGCACGAGAAATTCTTCGCTGCCTCTCCCGTCCCGCCACCTCCTTCTCTAGCATTACAGCTTCACAGAAGGAGGTGACTGCTTCCCATTCCCTCTAGCTCCGGACCATGGCTTACACCAGTGCCGGACGCGAGAGTTTTCCGCCGCCGATGGCCGTCACGAGAACGCGGCAGTGCTCCGCCCAAGCGGGGCACACCGCCACGGTATGCTCTACCGTGTCCTCGGGGCGATCCTCGCATAGCAGTAGTAAAGGCTACTTATATTTCCACAGACATACTCCTAAGAGGAATATTTACCGACTTTGACTAACACACCGTGAAATTTCAATGGTTGTTTTCGGTTGGATAGTACATATCGATTTGTAATGTTGTTTCCATTAGAGTCTAAAAGTTTAATTATGATGAGATTAAGTAAAAACTGAAAAACAAAACACGAACCAATAGTAACAGCTCGCGATATCTTAGCGCAGCACAGACTGCGCAGGCGCCTCTGCCGGCCGCGGTCGTTGACCCTCGCGCTTATCAAACACCTGACTACTCCTGTCTAAAGTAAAGTAAAGGCTCCTTACACACAGTGCCGGCGGCCTGGCCGGCGGGTAGCTGAGCCTCCGATCTGGCCGCGCAAACTAGCCGCCAGCATTACCCGGTTATGCCGGCGGGTTACGCGGAAAGCCGGCGTCAGTTCGCTCTCGGCCACAGTAATATAAAATTTCTTGTATCTGTGGTCTCGAGTAACTCGTTCGGAGTTCTACCCTGTTGTCATTACTGGAATGATGCTTTGCGGCGGCCGACGGCAAATGTCCACGGCCAGATTATGACGGCGGCTTACACGTGCGGCAAAAAGCGAGACCGTTCTAGTATAACCAGGGCACCTTCTTCCGCTCTGGGCGGAGCGGAGGAGAGCGTCAGACTCTTACTTCTTCTAAGCGTTTCGATGATAAACTATTATAGAGGTATTATATTGTTGCGGCCCAGAAATTGGCTACTTTGACTGCGATGTAGGTGGCAGCTATTAAATCTTCCTGCGTGCAGCTGTAAGGGCACGAAACTTTTAGACTCTTAATCACTACTGAAACTGAAACCCATGCGTGTTCCTCCTAATGCCCTTTGCGTTCCAGGCACCTACCGCTTACTTTTGACATGACATGACATTGACATGGGGCCAAGGTGTCCATATCTACGGGTTGTTCGGAAAAGATACCGCGCCCCCAGAACGCAACGGGTGCATGAAGGAACATAGACGGGTTTTAGTCAGTAAAAGTCTGACAACAAAGTGTGTCCATATGGTGATTATGTCAGCAAGTGCCTTTTTCTGTTACTATTTTTATATTAAAATATAAAGCCGCGCAAAAACAATTGCTAACATTTCAGCATGGAGGTATATGTATGTTTATAAATATTAAGTACCTAGAAGTAGAGCTCTGCAACTGCCTCGTTAGCCTAGTGGCGCTAAGTGCGACTGCTACGGTCTCGGGTTCGATTCCCAGATCGAGCAAAGTGTTATTGGGTTTTTCGACGAAATTCTCAGCAGCAGCTCAGAGTTAGGATTTGTGCCCGGTTAGTAGCAATAGGCTCCCCCCCCTTTTGCAGGGGACCTAAACATACCGGCGAACTGTGGGTGTTGGTACACCTCTGCTTAACCCTTCGGGGAATACAGGCGTGATGGTATATATGTCATTCAAAACAGCATGGTTTGTGTCCCTCTTATCGAACGCACATATACTCTTTACCTTAGCGGAAAACTTCCTGCGGGTTGTTCGAAAGAGATACCGCGCCCCCGGAACGCAAAGGGCACATGAAGGAACATAGACGGGTTTTAGTCAGTAAAAGTCTGACACTCCCTCCCGCCCCGCCCAGGGCGGGGGAAGTTATTTGATGATTTCCCGTCTATAAAAAAAAAAAAAAAAAAAAAAAAAAAAAGCGGAAAACTTTGCGAAAACCCATTGTCTTTCGGCATTTGTTTTTATAAGTTTTTAAAGTGAAGATTCAGCATTGATAAGATAGATAATAAGTTATATTAGTATAGGTACCTATCGTCTATTCAGATTATAAAGATAATTGCGGTACTATAGGATGTTCCAAAATATGAAATGTGTCATAGAAGTCCATGCCATCTTAGAAATAACTTTACAGCGTTTATGCCGCAGGGTAAAGGATGACTCACGCTAGACCGTGTCGGGTCCGAGCCGAGTGTCGGCCGTAGCACGGTCATCTAATATCACATATATATTGTATGAACACACTCACGCTATACCGAGCGGCAACCGAGTGACGGCCGATTCAACATTTGAGTAATATTAGATGACCGTCTTACGGCCAACACTCGGCTCGGACCCGACACGGTCTAGCGTGAGTCATCCTTAACCCATACTTACCGTGTCGACGGCGTGTTCGTGTTCCACGCGCGCCTCAAAGAGATGTCAGCAAACTTGGAAGGGGCCACTGAGGGCCGATGCCTGCCGGGGCTGCGGGTTGTTCGAAAGAGATACCGCGCCCCCGGAACGGAAAGGGCACATGAAGGAACATAGACGGGTTTTAGTCAGTAAAAGTCTGACACTCCCTCCCGTCCCGCCCAGGGCGGGGGAAGTTATTTGATGATTTTCCGTCTATAAAAAAAAGGCTAACCTATACTTACAAATTTTAAGACCAAATTTTTGAAATCAATGAACCGATTTTAATTAAATTCATACTTGAAAATGAGGTTATTAGGAGACCTAAAAACTTATGATGAGAAAACGTTTAAATCTCTCTACTAATAACGATTTTAAGTTATCTAAAAACTATTTTCTTTTAATGTTTCTACATATTCATTCTAAAGACTCGTGTTCTTGCGTAAACTTGACAAGTTTAATTAATATTGAACTTCACGCCTGTATTTCCAGAAAGGTTCGCCTGAGGTACACCCACAGTCCACCGGTATGTTTTAGGTCCCATGTAATAGGGGGCGAGCCTATGGCCATTAACCGAGCAGTAATCGTAACTCCGAGCTGCTACTGAGAATTTCATAGAAAAACTACCTAGAAACCGAATTCGCAGCTCGGAGTTTGGATAGTTGCCTGGTTAATGGCAATAGACTCGCCCCCTATTACATGGGACCTTAAAAACATACCGGCGAACGGTGGGTGTACATTGGTACACCTCTGCCTAACCCTTTGGGGAATACATGCGTGATTATATGTGTATGTAAACCCTAGAAAAACTAAACTCAACACCACCATTTTCAAGCAGAAGGCTTTAATTTCCGTTTGGCGGTAGACACTATATTATTATGTGTAGGTAGTCTGGTAGGCAAGCTACCAGTAGGTAGGTACTTGTGTGTATTTTGGCTGTATGGCTATTGATTCACGTGTGCCAAATGTCACGGATAGCTTTTTAATTAATTCGATTCAGTTTATTTACTTAGAGTGTTTTTCTGAAAATTTAATATATTTTTTTAAGAATTGTTATTTAGTAGGTAAAACACATTAGGTATTTTAATGTTATGAGTAATATTATTTTGACGAAAAATAAAAAGTTCCTAGTTTGCCTGGTGGTGATAAGCGCGACTGCTACGCTATAGGTCTTGGGTTCGATTCCCAGGTAGAGCATAGCGGATGGATGCGGGCTGCCCAGGACCGGGAGGGCTGGCGCTCTTTTGGGGAGGCAATGATTATGATTTATTTATTTAAACTTTAAGTGAAAAAAGTTAGAATGGCGGACTTAATGCCTTAGACATTCTCTACCAGTCAACCAAAGGTGGTGAAGAGATAACATGACAGGTGCAAATTGGTATTAAGTAGGTGTAACGCATCTGAACAAAATATTTGTGAAAAAATTGTTTTTAAAAACGGTTTCTTCTGCTCATTCTTTTTAACATCATGTTTTATTCATCTAATGTTGTTCATCTAATGTCCTATTTAAAACTTATGTAAGCGCAACTCAGGCCCCCAAGATACAGGCGCTGCCTAGTTTGGGGACCGCCGTACAATTTATAATACATTTTTAAATTTAATTTGTTACATAGTGAACCATAATATTAAGTACTTTCATGTTTATTCTGTGACAATGGACCAATAAAATTATTCTTATTCTTATCATTATACAATGGGCATTTTTAAATAAATAAATAAATATCTTGGGACAACTCACACACGGCTATCTGATCCCAAGCTAAGCAGTGCTTGTGTTATGGTAACCAGACCACTGATATACATACTTATATAATTTATAAATACATACATATTATAGATAAATCACACCCAGACACAGAACAAACAATCATGCTCATCACACAAAGTTTGTCCTGGGTGGGAATCGAACCCACGACCTCCGGCTCAGCAGTCAGGGCCACTAACCACTAGACCAACAGGCCCGTCGCTTTGTCTTTCAAAAGTACCCTTTTTTTAGGAAGTGACACCATTAAGTGTTTTTTTCCGCTCTGGGCGGAGCGGCGGGGAGTGTAAGACTCATACTGACTAAAACCCAGCCGTGTTCCTCTTAGTAGTGCCAATTGCGTTCCAGGACCGCGGTGACTTTCGAACAAATTCCGCAACCCTGGCTTAGAAATCACTACTATATTTTGTCTTCGACTATTCACAATGAACTTAGACCACCCTTTACAAGTCCGGGTGTTTAAAAAACATTATAATCAGCCTTTTCATGATAACAATAAGATAATTCACATAAATTATCGTGTTATCGAACTACAAGTATTGTGCCGCCACCAATTCTTGGTGTAGTTACCCAGTGGTTCTTTGCTGGGGCCCATATCTCTTCCCTGCAGTGAAGAGTTTAAAGCAGACTAAGAAGGCTCAGGTAAATAGGCAGGAGAAGTTCTTCTCCATTTTTAACCGAATTAAAAAAATTAGAAGGTTATTAATTCGGTTGTTTTGTTATTGTTTTTGTCCTGTGAACGTCTTAGTTGTCTTTCATCTGTACTAGGGTTATGGTTCTATCTGCCAGTTTCTACAGGGCCGGATTAGAGCCTCCGCCCACGTCCGACATTTTGTAGGACCGTTTATCGGACCGTTCGTTAAATCCATAGTTTCAATGACCGACTTATACCACACCGTAGGACGTGTCCGTTGATATATTAGAATCTAAAAATTTAAACATTGCCAAGCATTGCTCGAGATACCAAGCAGTAGAATTATTTAATAGGTTACCGTCTCATTTCAAATTATTAATTTATAACTCTCACTTATTCAAAACAAAATTAAAAGCCTTCTTATTGGAAAAATGTTTATACTCAGTGTCAGAATTTATGTCAAATGATGAAAATGGATCAATAATTGCGACGAACAAACGTGATTAATTTATGAATTGACTAAAATTACTGCTTACCACAAGGATATTGATAATTATAATGATGTATCTCGATTCATTTGACATGATAGTCTTAAAATGTTTTTACTTTATTTTATTTTATTTTTATACAATTTGACATTTCATTTTAAATCAACTTGACATCATTATTTAAATCAATTTGACAATTTTTTTTTTTAATTCAATTTGACATTATATTTTACAAGAATTGAATAATAATAGACTATATTTAAGGGTATTAATGAATTGTTTCTGCATGTAATAATTAATGTAATGTTCAACACAATGTAATTGTTCTGAATAAATAATAATAATTCATATGTTCCATTCTCATCGACAAAAAAATAGGTCGTCGATTGTCTGGCGGTGGGCAGTGTTATCCATTAGATAGTGTGGGGTATTGCTTAGGGGCCCCGCAAAGGTTAGGGGTGAAATGGAATGTTTCGTCGAGTGAAAATTAAATTTGAAGATTTGTATGTAAGAGACCCTCAATTAAGAAACTATTACAAAAATACACAAATTAATATTATAATTATTCTTTTTATTTGAAATTTTTTCATCAATTTAGTTGATGAAACATGTATAACATGAATAATTATACCTTTGTTATGTTGTAAAATAACTAGCGTATCTAGGAATAAAATAGCATTGTGTTCGAAAAAAAATACAGGAAATTAGGAAAAGTAAATGGGCCCCAGACATGGATTGCCTAGGGGCCCCGTATAGTTGAGCCGGCCCTGTGTCCATAAGACTTTATTCATTTCCTTATAACAAGAAAACATGTGTTATGAACAAAGTACCATACATGTTGACAAGTTTTTCAACAATATGACAATTTATTCAGCTGTTGGACGAGACATTATTATGCTAATTCTGAAACACAAATAAGTACTTATTAATATCATGGATTACAAAGTTTGTGAGGATGGTTGGATGTGTGTCTGTTAGTCTTTCACGCTAAAACGGCTGAGCGGAAGTAACATATTTTTTTTTTAAACATTTATAACTTCTGTCGAGGAACACTGAACAGTATGTACCTTTTTGAACTTTATTTTTTTATAGGTAGTATTGACACTCGTATAATTTAATTTATTAAATTAATGTAACTGTACTACTTATTGTTTTTTTTTTAAGTATGGAGTTTCTTGCCCATTCTTCTCCGTAGGAAACAAAATTTTGTTGTTTTTTTTAATTAAAAAAATCTTATACGTGTTGCTTAATTCTAAACCCGTCAAAGTTTTACGTTTGATGACTAATAAATAATATTTGAGAATGGACAACTACATTCAATATTATAAGTGCCTTTTAATAGTCTAATTGAAATAAATGATTTGACTTTAAATTTGAACTTTTGCGAAATTTTTGGTATCAAAACCATACCAAAATTTTCGCAAACGTTCCAAATTAAAGTCAAATCATTACTATACCACCACGCCTGTATTCCCCGAAGGGTTAGGCAGAGGTGTACCAATGTACACCCACAGTTCGCCGGTATATTTAGGTCCCATGTAATCCCCTATTAATACTTAAATCATTACTGTTTTTTTTTTGTTCTTTTTTTTTAAATCATGTAGGCATACACTATTGTAGGTTTGAATGTGAGCCTAGTTTAAACTAACATGCTGTATTATAACTAGCTTCTGTCTGCGACTAAAACCCAGCCAAAATGAATATGCTTATTTCTTCATAACTCCTAATAAAAATCTCCAAAGTATATTTGTCGTCTTCTTTCAGAAATGAATTTCAAATTGGTTTTGTTACTATGTCTGCTGAAGTACTCGTCAGCTCAGGATGCAAACTGTGATTTTTTTCAAAATGTAAGTGTTCCCTTTATTTATTCATATTAATAATTAATCTGTGTCCCTACGATGTATGCTCGGTTCCTATATACAAAACGAATAGTTTTTCCTACCAGTCGTAATGCCTTTGAATGCTTGACTGGTTGTTTGTGAAAATTCTTGTGACAATTTTAAATTTAAGACATATTGACAAAAATTATGTGTTTATATATAAACCCACCCGTATGCTGAAAAATAAACTCCAATGACAGCGAAAATACAAAAGTATTTGTTTGTTACTGTGGTTACAAAAACGGTAATTTAAAAAACTAAAAACTCGAACAAAAGAAACAAACCGAAAAAGCCCTAAAACAAGAAAGCCGTTGTACCCGATTGCACTTAAAATTGTAGCCGTCAGGACCCATTCTGGACCATCTGCAATGTAACATAGGTATACGTATACGTGCTCTCAATACACTAAGCCTCCATTTCTAGAATGGGTCCCGACTGCTACATTTTTAAGTGTAATCTCAAATCAAATTATTGAATAAATGACACCATTCAACAATTATTCCATAACACATCTTTTAAATAATTATAAAATTGCATTTTTAATTGCTTTGAAATCAATAAAAAATAGTGAATCCCGCGATTCCTGATTTTTAACCGATTTCAAAAAAAGGAGGAGGTTATATATAGCTGTAACCACATAATATAAGGTAGTTCATCGGTATGTTTGCCATACAGTGATATTAAAAAAAATCTTTCAAAAAAGTCAACCTGTATCAAAGTCAAAGTCAAAATCGCTGTGACTGTTATGTCGATATTAATTGATATTTATTCATTAGGTTGCGGCGGGGACTACCCGTTACATAGACAACCCGAATTATCCTAACAGCTACAATAGGGGCCAGACCTGTCGCTGGATCTTAGTTTGTCCCGTCGGATACAACTGTCGTCTGGACTGTCCAGTAATTAGACTGCCTCAGGTGAGATTGATACTTATATTCTTGTGCTTGCTATGGTCTCCCGGTTATGGTTTGACTGCCCCGTTGATGGTCTCGTGGTCGCAAGCGCGACTGCTGAGCAAGGGGTCCCGGGTTCGATTCCCAGGTCGGGCAAAAAGTGGTATTGGGTTTTTCCATTAGGAATTTCTCAGTAGCAGCTCGGAGTTTGGAAGTTGGTGGTGTGACACCCCCGTGCCTAGGAAAGCACGTACAGCCGTTGGTCCTGCGCCTGATCTCTCTCCGGTCGTGTCGGATGGCCGTCCCATCGGGCTATGAGAGTAAGGGAAGAGGGAGTGCACCTGTGTTTGCGTAAACACTTGTGCACTATAATATCTCCTGCGTACGTGGCTAGTCTGCATTAAGGTTAGCCGCCGTGGCCGGAATCGGTCTGGAGAATTACATTTACATGGTCTCCTGTAAGTGAAGGAGTACACCAACGCAATACCTTTTGTTCACTATTGTTTGTATGTCATGATTTGTGTATATCTTTTGTTGGAAATCCGAAATAAATAAGTAAATGAATGGCTGATATTATACAAATAAGGGTTTTAACAAATCGTCGTTGCGATTTCAAGACCTCTTATGTGTAAAATTTACTTTTACGAGAAAATCGATAAAAACCATCCACTGAAAAAAATATAATGAAACCAAGTACAACAAAAAATACAGGTGATAGCCACATGACTGCCTGCTTTTTAATATGATATTTTAAGTAAAAAAAAAAAGTACAACATAGTAAAAAAAAAAGAAAACAATTTTATTTGACACATAAGAGGTTTTGGTTGCGCTGTCAGTTACACATCAGTGCTTTTAAACTAAAATACTTATAAATAAAACGGGTACACCTTTTATAGCAGAAGTCATAATTTTATTTTGCATAACAACTGATAGCATAAACCTCTTTTCGCAGAAAGTCATTTGGCATCACTTACTTGGCATACATTTATAACTTATAATTTTGTATGGCAGAATCCTCATTTCGCATAAATTTCATTTCCATAATAATTAAAATGCAGAACCATCATATCGCAGAAAGTTCACAGGCAGAATCGTCTTTTGGCATACATTTCGTAGGAAAGTCCCTAGAGATAGATCCAGAGCCCTCGAGGCTCAAAAAGCATAATCAGGGAGCCCCGCTAAGCGGGGCTCAAGGGTTTACATTAGAGAAAACCACGAAGTGGATGGCGGGGTCTGTTCGCTCGCTTCGCTCGCTCTCTAGACTCCGCCATCCCCTTCTAACCTAACCTGTCCGAGTCGGGTTGCCCCAAGGCCCGAGCTCGCTTCGCTCGCTCTTTATAAAAGTTATACTAAACGAAATTATGCGAAATTATAAGTATGCCAAAGGTAATAATGCAAATAAAATTCTGCCATCTTAAAAGTATGCCATTTTAACATACATAAACTCACGCCTTTTTCCCATGGGGGTAAGCAGAAACCACGGACCGCCACCTGCTACGATCCTTACACACTCCTTTTGCCTCGTTCACATTCACACATCTGGTCATACAAGCACGCCGGTTAAGAGTACTGAGCTCCTGACCTTTCTGAAGAACCTCACCGATAAGGTCAAGGTAGGTCTTTCTACGGCGTCCCCTCCCGGCATTGCCACTCACATCTGCCATATAAATCCCTTTTGTTAGTCGCCTTTCACTCATCCTCTCAACATGACCGAACCATCTAAGCATACTCTTTTCAACCTTTGTCACTACATCCTCTTTTAAACTGCAACGTTGTCGTATAATTTCATTCCTCACTCTATCGTTCAACGTTACACCACACATACTTCGCAAGGAAGGCATCTCCACAGCATTAATCCGACTTTCATGTCTCGTTTGCCATACCCAACATTCACTTTCATACGTAAGTGTAGGCACCAGCACGCCATTGTGCACAGCCAGTCGAGCCTTTTTGGACATCGACTGGTTGGTTACAACCGCATGTATAGCACCATTCACTTTATTTCCCGCATTTACTCTCCTTTCCACATCAGCATCAATCTTACAGTCTCTTGTAAATATACTGCCCAGTAGTGCCCAGGTATACAAACTCATTCACTTGCTCCACACTCACATCATTTATTTTCACATCACATACCGATACATCCTCTTCTCTTTCAAAAACCATTACTTTCGTCTTATTTACATTTATGTTCATCCCTTTTCTCTTAAACGCTTCATTCGTTAAGGCGCTACCCTGACCAAATAACCTTGAGCATTTTTTCCTTTGGCGGCACACTAACGCGGCGCAAGAGATACGTAGAAAATACGCTCAGATTTTAGAGTAAAATCTATATAAAATCAAATTTTCGTGTTTTGAAAAAAATAAAACTAGCATAATGTTCTTTATTAAATTGCCTAATTATTAGTTTAAGTCGCAAATCAAAATAATGTTCACTTTACGAGGAGATGCATGTCAAAAATTATTATTTCTCATTTCTGTAGTTTCGTTATGACCCTATAATTAAGCATTATGTTACTAAAAAGTTAAAAATAAATCTACCATTTTCGAGTCAAGAATGTGTAGAAATTTAACGTATTTTTTATTAGTTGGTATTTCTATTTGATATAGAGAAGTGGGCTCCTAAAAACTGCCCTAAAAACGGCTGCCGCTGCGTTTTGCATGGCCACGCGCCTTAATGTTACCATGTCTTGCAACTGCTCCGCCGACGACGCAAGAAGAACTTGATCATCTGCGTATAACAAGCATTTGACAGGCAACTCATTCATTCTTAATCCACTCTCACTCTCTCTCAAATCTGTCAAACAACTATCCATATATATGTTGAACAGCCGCACATCGCTGTCTTACACCTCTTGAGATGTAAAACCAGTCAGCGCAACCCAGTGTATGCCCCATTTATCCTAACACAAGTACTGGAATCTTTATATAAAGATTTCAGTGTTCGTATCAAACGCCCGTCCACACCATACATGGATACAATCGACCATAGCTCTTCCCTCCACACACTGTCATAGGCCTTCTCCAAGTCTACGAAAGCACAGTACACTTTCTTGTGATTTGCCAGATGTTTTTGCCATTTTAAATTCGGACATAAAAACGTTCTGCCATGAAAATATTATGTCATATATTTAAATATATATTTAAATGAGCGTCATCTATTGTCTAAAAATGGAGAATAATCACGCGATTTATCTATTTCACTCCTCTTTTCGTTCACTTGTTCAATCCTGTCGGTCTAAAGATACCAAAAGTAATATTAAAAAATACCTATTAATAATATTTTATTCCAAAAATTGCCTATACTCCATGAGCATGATACACTTAAAAACTTGTATGTGTACATACGACACATAAGACATTTTAAGCACCAAATTATGATGAGCAAGCACATTGAAATCTTGAAATGGGTAAATAAATTACGAATAAAACGTCATAGCCACATGAGAGTTTTTGCATTCGATAGGGCTTCAAAATGTACACTTGAATCCAGTGAAAAAGTGTTTTGAACAAAAGTGTCACATAGGAGGTCTTAAAGTCGCAACGACGAAATATAGTATTTTATGGAAGGAGCAAAAAAGAAGAAAGGCCTATTATATCGGTTACTTATTTATTTTTATAAAATCTATTTTCAAAGTGGACAAATTCTATGCCGCTATTATATAATACAGGGTGTTAGGGTGAACGGGGGACTTACTTTAAGTTTAAGGGAGTACTGTACTCATGTAAATGAACAACTTTTACTGTTTATGTTCACATATCTCAACAACACTCTCTCTTCACTCTCTTGTTTGGAGGGAAGTGGAAATTATATTTTTCTTACTCCTCCGCTAATCTTTTCTGATTAATTTCGTTGCGGGATCCAAGACAGTTGAATCGTTTCTCTGGGACTCGTCGAGCTTCATTGCCTCGGCGCTTTTCTTGTGGTCGCCACTGTTGATTCTGGCTTACAGAAGTTGCAGTGGTTTGGGAACAGTGTGGCGGGCTTGTCCCATATCTCAACAACATGTAAGGAACAGCTGATTTTTCATAGTGAAAGTGGTTTATTGTCATAAGCATTACACTTCCTTAAGGGTCTTATCACACTAGCGGTTTGCGAGCGGCTGCGAGGCGAGGCGGGTGCGCTGCAAATGCGTCGCGAACACGCCGCGGCTACACAGCGAAGACGTTGCGGTCGCGTGGCAAACTCGCAACGTTTTTGTCGCGTATTTGTAGCAAGTTAACGTCTTACAAAATGGCGTCCACACTGATATTCTCGGCGATCTCGTTGCGCGTCCGCAATGAATTCGCTGCGTATCCGCCGCGTGTTGCGCGCCCGCTCCGCTTTGAAAACGCTCGCATTCCGCTAGTGTCATAAGGCCCTAAAGTATGTCCCTTGTTTAAACTAACACCTTGTATATTATAGTTTTTCATCGAAACGCTAAGAAGATCGTTGAGATTTTGAATAAAGATTTGATTTATTTTCTTTGAATTCTAGTCGACATCATGTACCGTGGACCGCCTACTAGTCTCCCTGACCGGAGACCCCTACTTGGTTGGAGCTCAATCTTACTGCGGTACAGGATCACTCTCCGTCGTTTCTACCGGCCGGCAGATCAGCTTGGGTATTTATCTACCACATACTTTTATCATCATCATCATCATATCGGCCGCAGGACGTCCACTGCTGGACATAGGCCTCCCCCATTGATTTCTAAAAACACCGGTTGGAAGCGGCCTGCATCCAGCGTCTTCCTGCGGTCTTAATCAGGTCGTCCGTCCCCATACTTTTATAGTGTTCCGCAATCAAAGGAGGGTTCGATTCCCGCACGTAACAAATATTTGTATGACCATTTGTTGTTCCGAGTCTGGCCGTTCGTGTATGTGAGTTTATATGTTTGTAAACGCACCCACAATACAGGAGAAATTGCTAGATCTGGCAACGTTTTAACAAAAAGGCTTTACTAAGTCTGTGGTTCCACTACCAGCTAAGCTACTTTACTAAAGATGTGATTTACACCAATGGAATTGCTTTATTTTCAAAGCTAAAAATAATAAAGCAATTCCATTGGTACTGCGCTAGAGGTCGTGGGTTCAATTCCCAGGTTGAGTAAAGTGTTATTGGGTTTTTCTATGGAATTCTCAGTAGCAGCTCGGAGTCAGGATGTGTGCCTGGTTAATGGCAATAGGCTCGCCCCCTACTACATGGGATCTAAACATACGGGCGAAATGTAGGTTTATATCGGTACACCTCTGCCTAACCCCTTCGGGGAATACAGGCGTGATTGTATGTATGTCCATTGGTGTAAAACAGACACATCTTTAGCAACGTAGCTAAGCTAAAGTGAATCTGGTTCCGCTGTCTACCACAGGTTTGAAATTGTCAGTGTGTATTACATTGGCGGCAATAACAACAAAGAATAAATAGACCCGGGCACACAAATATTTGTTTCGTGCGGGAGTGGAACCTGCAACACGCAGCGTAGCAACTATTGCGCCAATTGTGTCAAAAGAGACACCCAACGAAAACCACATTTTACTCATAATTCTTAATTTCGACGACACGGTTGGTGCAGTGGCTAAGCGTTTGACTGCTGCGCTGCGTGTCGCGGGTTCGATTCCCGCACGGAACAAATATTTGTATGGCCTGCAGATAGTTGTTCCGGGCCTGGCTGTTTGTGGACGTCATTTTATATGTTTGTAAACGCACCCACGATACAGGAGAAATTCCTAGTGTGAGGGGCAAAGTTAAAAAAAATTAAATTAAAAATTTAAAAAACCCCCGACACAAAATCCTAAGTTCCCTTTAAAAAGTAAAAAAATAAAATACGTCGCGTTGGGGGACCGATGTTGCATTTAGGGTACGACCGTCCCAAGTGGTCCCCCACGACGTATTTTATTTTTATACTTTTTAAAGGGAACTTAGGATTTTGTGTCGGGGTTTTTTTAAATTTTTAATTTAATTTTTATTTTATACTTTTTATAGGTACATACTTATTATAATGTCGATTTTGTTAAGCTGTAAATACATAGGTTCCTAATAATTTAATAACCCACATGACAAATCATTTTTAGTTTTTCTTCCCCACTTTCACACCCATAACTTTTTAACGGCTCAACCGATTTTCATCAAACATGTCTAAGAACACTCGCACATAAGTCACCTTTCATACGAAAAAACTAAATTGAAATCGCTTCATTCGTTCGGGAGCTATGATGCCACAGACAGACAGACAGACAGACAGACACGTCAAACTTATAACACCCCTCTTTTTGCGTCGCGGGTTAAAAAAACACTTTTTATTACGTCACCCCTGTGAATCACTGCATAGTATAAAACAAAGTCGCTTTCTCTGTTCCTATATCACTATGTATGCATAAATCTTTAAAACTACGCAACGGATTTTGATGCGGTTTTTTTTAATAGATAGAGTGATTGAAGAGGTAGGTGTAAATGTATTTAATTTCAGCATTGCACCCGTGCGAAGCCGGGGCGGGTCGCTAGTCTACTACAAGTTACTTAACATTTCGTAGATTCTCAGTTATATTATAAATAAATAAATATCTTGGGACAACTCACACACGGCTATCTGATCCCAAGCTAAGCAGAGCTTGTGTTATGGTAACCAGACAACTGATATACATACTTATATAATTTATAAATACATACATATTATAGATAAATCACACCCAGACACAGAACAAACAATTATGCTCATTACACAAAGTTTGTCCTGGGTGGGAATCGAACCCACGACCTCCGGCTTAGCAGTCAGGGCCACTAACCACTAAACCAACAGGCCCGTCATGTCTTTTTACAACCAATATCTTGTTACAGGTCTCATTACTAGCCAAAACAGTCCTGGAGGTACATTCCGTTGTCAGGTGACTCCACAACTTGCTACTCCTACTCCTCCAACATGCACGTGCGGAGTAAAGAGACAGGTGACTATCGGCTTGATGTTCTTCTCATTCGAAACTAGTGTATGCCCGTGACTACAGCCGATATCACACTAGCGGAATGCGAGCGTTTTCAAAGAGGAGCGGGCGCGCAACGAGATCGCCGAGGATATCAGTGTGGACGCCATTTTGTAATACGTTAACTTGCTACAATACAAATACGCGACAAAAAACGTTGGGAATTTGCCACGCGACTGCAACGTCTTCGCTGTGTAACCTCGGCGTGTGCGCGACGCATTCGCAGCGCACCCGCCTCGCCTCGCAGCCGCTCGCAAACCGCTAGTGTGATAAGACCCTTAATTTGCGTGAATGTCGGTTTTCGTGGGGTATTTTTTTCGCGGAACCCTAATTATTTTATTTGAAATAGGAATAGCCTAAGTTATTACATAAAACATCAGTTAATTTCGAGTGAAACTGGCGTCAAAATCGCCATGTAGCCATTTTGGAGATTAGACGAGACAAACAAGCAGACAACAAAAATGAAAAACACTTTTTTTTCGTGTTTTTTTATTTATTTTGTAAACTGTGTGTTTATTTTGTAAAAAGCTGTTACTTTGAAGGTACAATCAGACACGTAAATGTTATTTATTTGTAGATATGTTGTGTGTTTATTATACTTAAAGGGGCTTATAAAAATACGTCTAGAAAATTATGCAAGTGAAGTCAAAGCATTTATTTTAAAAAACATTTACATTACACACAAACTGACATTATTTACTTACTTACTTACATTCACAGACAAACCATTTACAGACCTTTTTGGATTGTGAAGGAGTCCGTCAGTAAGTCAAAAAGTTGAAGCTAGTTGCTAGTTCCAAAACGTAGGTCTCTATGGAGAAGAATGAGGAAGAAACTCAACGCACGGAAACTTTTTTCAACTAAATTTTTACAAAATCCTGATTGAATTATTTTTGTTGCTTCGTGTGAAAATCATAAAGAAAATATCCTACTTCTGATTGGAAATGTTAGGGTTGCTATGCATATAAGTCGGTCGATATTTTCAATACAACGTTAGCAAAGGTTGTATTTAGAATACCGAACCGAATAGGCCGAACCGTTTAAGTGTATAGCGAACTTATTAAGGCTCAAACTATAAGGTACAATTTTGATATCCTCGTCAAATTTTAGGAGGTTGAAAATAAATAATCAAATAAAATTACGACACCTAGTCAATAAATAATTTGTAAATACTTCGTTTTGAAGTATTTAATAATACAATTGTTCTCAACACAACACTTAGTAATTACAAAAGCTGTACAATAAAATAATAATAATAATAATTTATCGAAAATGCTGTCAATGGGACAAGTGCCCAAAACGCTGGCACCATTGCTAGGCCACGTTGTATACCTAACAATGCTGATTCTTTGGCCCAAGAAAAGGCCAGCCCTCTGGTCATGTGAAGAGTCAACCAGTGGCTTGGCGTAGTCCCGAAAAACTTGATTTTTCAGTTCATGTTTGACAGTATTTTTTTGACCGATTACCTATCGCGTCGATTTTTACCCGATTTTTTGTACGCGAGAAGAAACTGTGAAAAAAAACGAAGAAAAAATCGGACGTTTTCAGAAACACTAGTTCGAGTTCCAAAATTAAGCACGTAATAAAAAAAAAACTATAATTATTCGAGAGCTAAAAAAACTATAGTTATTAAATATTAGACGAGCAAGCAAAACTGCACCTTATGTATTTGGTCAAAAAGATTCAAATTTTCCCCTATTTATTACTTAATCGCTTGCTTGCTTTGCTTATTTTAATGTAACTATGTAAATAAGGGTTATAATACCCACCCGAAATTATAATGTTTTTTTTACCCAAAGCACAGTTTCGAATATAGGTAAGGAGGAGGTAGGTACCCTACATCTTGAAAATTAGGGGCAGGTTATTTATTTTATTTATTTAATGCTATATTAAGGCCTATTCAGACCTAAGCGGTATTCGCTACCGCCTGCGGCAGAGAAAACCCAGTGGGTATGCGGTAATATTACTGTTCAGACCTAAGCGGTATTCGCTACCGTCGTAACCCGCGTGGTATGTACCTCTACCCACAGCGGCAGCGAATATCGCTCAGGTCGCTGTAGCCGCGGTACTTGATACTAAATACCTGAGGGAAACCCGCGCGGTATGTACCTCTACCCACAGCGGCAGCGAATATCGCTCAGGTTTGAATAGGCCTTTATGCTCGTATAAAGGTGGGTACTGACCGGCGTTACGGGGCGTAATGTAACGTGTTACACCGCGAGCATTCGTGCAGTCAAGTACGTCGTGTTACGGGGAAACCAGCGAGCAACGAGCCGCTCGTTGCTCGCTTTGAGTGCTCCACCCGGCTGTCGGTTTTTACCCGACTGCGACAGAAGGAGGTTTATGTTTTTCGAGAGTGTGTATGTATGTATGTATCTATGTATGTATAATTGTTTGGCACGCTCTGCAGCCTAAACGGTTCGATGGATTTTAGCTTGAGAGGTGTCGTTAGATTCGTATTTACTGTGAGAGTGACACTGGGCATATCAAAATAAAAAAAACAAAATGGTGGATTTTTGGCGCCAAATTCAAATGTTTGGATCGCTCTGCAGCCTGAACGGCTCGATGGATTTTAGCTTGAGAGGTGTCGTAAGATTCGTATTTACTGTGAAAGTGACACTAGGTATATCAAAATAAAAAAAAGTAAAAAATAAAAAACAGTAATTTAAAAAACTAAAAAACCCGACTGCTTTTCTGAGTATTTATGAAAAAGCCCTAAAACAAGAAAGTCGTTGTACCCGATTGCACTTAAAATTGTAGCAGTCGGGACCATCTGCAATGTAATATAGGTACCTATGTGCTCTCAATTTACAGCAATAAATAAATATTGTATTCTACCACATACATGATAGTACTTTTATACTGATAATTAAAGCAATTCATGCAAAATTATTCCCTAACCATTTTTCTTTCCCATTAGAATCGCATAGTCGGTGGCGTAGAGACTGGTGTGAACGAGTACCCAATGATGGCTGGGCTAGCTGATCTGAGGATTTCGCAGATCAAATGCGGCGGTGTCATCATATCAAACCTGTATGTCCTGACCGCTGGTCACTGCGTGGTCGGTCAAAGCGTCAATAATTACGGTGTGGTCGTCGGAGAACATGATGTTAATACTGGTCAGTTTTTATCAGAACTAATATTATAACATAACATATAACAATATAATATAACAATTTCCCCGCCAATAACCCGCAATAACTGAGCCCGTTGGTCTCATGGTCGCTAGTGCGACTGCTGTGCAAGGGGTCCCGGGTTCGATTCCCGGGTCGAGCAAAAAGTGTTATTGGGTTTTTCTATGAAATTCTCAGTAGTAGCTCGGAGTTTGGATTTGTGCCCGGTTAATGGCAATAGGCTCGCCCCCTATTACATGGGACCTAAATATACCGGCGAACTGTGGGTGTACATTGGCACACCTCTGCCTAACCCTTCGGGGAATACAGGCGTGATGGTATATTTTATTTTATATATAACAATTTCCAAACTTGTAAGGTTGGGAACTTCCCAACCTTACAAGTTTGGACATTGTTATGGCGCTCTTGGGTCTTGGCGCCCTTGTGCCTTTGGGTCTGTTCGACTCTCAATGACTACCCAACTAGCAAAAACTAGGCTTTTAGGCTATCTCAAGACTACTATTTTTTGCTCTTAAATCCCTCCTTTATGATCGTATAAGCCTGGATTTGGGCACCAATTATAAGCATTTTAGTATAATATCGTTCTAGTATCATTCTAATTGAATGCTGTTTGCACTTACAGAAGTCTAGCCAAAATTAATTTAAGCCGACTTAGGCTAATATTGCTTTTATATAAGTATCTTGTAAGCCTGCATAGACTTTTATTGGTCTAAGGTTAGAATCTTTTGAGGCAATACAAGCTCATTATGATTTTACGTTTCAAAGTTACAAAAAAAAAAAAAAAATGAAAACAATTAAAGTTGCTGTGAAGTTAAAGTTTATACTAAAGCACTGCTATTATCAAGTGCGTGTATCTAAGTTTTACGGTAAGCAATCGTATTGCAAAATATTATTTACTGTTAAGTAGACCCCGTTTTACGCTTCAAAATTCATGCGCCTTGTGAAATAAGGTATTTCCTGTTCTCGTTTAATTATTTTATTTGTTAAATTGTATTGATAGTGTCGCCATTAATATAGCTACATTTTACAAGCACACTATTAGACTATTGTAAGATTGTTTACTCTTATTTTAGCATTCGGTATACTAAAGATAACTCCATATTGAAATAAATCAATCATTAATTACTATAAAATTTTAACCATCTAAATATATATAACTCAAAGGTGACTGACTGACTAACATAGTAATCTATCAACGCACAGCCCAAACCACTGCACGGATCGGGCTGAAATTTGGCATGCAGGTAGATGTTATAACGTAGGCACCCGCTAAGAAAGGATTTTGATAAATTCTACCCCCAAGGGGATAAAATAGGGGATGAAAGTTTGTATAAATCTTCTTAGATTTTCGATTGATTGACCTGAAGTTAAAGATGTCATTTAAGCTACTATGATGAAGATGTCCGCTTAAATAGGATTTTGATAAATTCAACTCCCATGGGGATAAAATAAGGGATACGCAAGCGAAGCCGCGAGCAAAAGCTAGTTTTAGCCAGCAAAATCTTACTCTTAAAATAGTATTCCCAAAATCGATCTAAGATCAAACGCTCTTAAGTGGGTCTTGTCTTTTGTATTGTAAATATGTTGATCCAAAATCACTCTAATATCATACTTACCTAGTGCTATTGATCTTATAATAGTTTTAAGTAAGATCAGAAATGCACGTACTCACAGTACTCTTTTGCAATGCTGATATTAGTCTGACATCTTACAATAGCATTTAGCAAGTCTATTATAAAATCAAACGAGCTTAGAAAACACGCATATAAGAGCAAGTGTTCTCAAGTGCAATTAGTCTTAGTAAATGCTCTTATAGGAGTATGTGGCTTACAATAGCATAGTAATATACTATTATATACATATATGAGACTTGGTTATGAGGCTGAGCGTTTTTGAGACCATACAGGCTTGTCTAAAAGCAATATAGGACCGATGGCTCTTATAATTGTTCTAAAACAATTATAAGAGCGCTTAAAGCCTACCACTCTTATAAGTGCGAGTTCTGAGACTATTTTGCTAGTTGGGTAAAAACAACCAAGCGCCTTCCACGGACTTTCTTTTACAAGATGATGATGATTTCTTTTACACGGAGAAAAGCGTGGGGTAAAACTAGTATGATAAAATAATTGAGGGTAGTTCTACCCAATCAACACCACACACGTCAAAATTTCTTTTTTATTTAGATTTACATTACCGCACTAGTGTGGTAATGTAATGTAAAAGGCACGGGAGCGATACAAATGTTAAGTATGTTAAGTATGTGTGTCACAATGTTGCGTATTGCGCTCTATTGGTTTTTAACCAGTGCAAAACGAGCCACTTCGCAATTACCTTTGCCTTGTTGGCCTAGTAGTCCTTAGCGCGACTACTACGCTAGTGGTCTTGGGTTCGATTCCCAGGTCGAGCAAAGTGTTATTGGGTTTTTCTACGAAATTCTCAGTAGCAGCTCGGTGTTAGAAACTGTGCCCAGTTAATGGCAATAGGCTCTCCCCCTCATGGGAAAAAATGCGGGCAAATTGTGGGTGTACATTGGTTACACCTCTGCCTAACCCTTTGGGGAACACAGGCGTGATGATATGTATATGATAATGTTTTTTAATGACGTTAAACGTTCTTTATGCTTCAGGGGACTCACCAGCTACGAAAGCGTACCGTATAAGCAGATTTACTGTCCATCCATCGTATACCAGGTAAGTGAATCGGGTTTGATTACATCTTAAACAACGTGTACCCTATTGGTTCGACTGCTGAGCAAGGGGTCCCGGGTTCGATTCCCAGGTCGGGCAAAAAGTGTTATTGGGTTTTTCCATTAGGAATTTCTCAGTAGCAGCCCGGAGTTTGGGAGTTGATGGTGTGACACCCCCGTGCCTCGGAAAGCACGTAAAGCCGTTGGTCGCTGCGCCTGATCTCTCTCCGGTCGTGTCGGATTGCCGTCCCATCGGGCTATGAGAGTTAGGGAAGAGGGAGTGCACCTGTGTTTGCGCACACACTTGTGCACTATAATATCTCCTGCGTACGTGGCTAGTCTGCATTAAGGTTAGCCGCCGTGGCCGGAATCGGCCTGGAGAATTACATTTTTTACATTTACCCTATTGACTGCCACAGTCATGTATAGCTGACAAACCAAAATGTGCCCAGCACGCCACGGTCACGATCCCATGACAGACATTTATACGTAAAAAAATTAACAACATCGTACGTAAATAAAACAACATCGATGTAATTCCGAACTCACCACTATTTTGTAGGTATTAAAGGTTTTTTTTTTAAGACGGGAAATCATCAAATAACTTCCCCCGCCCTTGTGTCAGACTTTTACTGACTAAAAACCCGTCTATGTTCCTTCATGTGCCGTTTGCGTTCCGGGGGCGTGGTATCTCTTTCGAACAACCCGCAGCCCCGGCAGGTATTAAAGGATGAATTCGTTTGGCGCTTTTTTTTTTTTTTTTTTAAAGATGGTAAAATCATCAAATGACCCCCCCCGTCCTGGGCGGGGCGGGAGGGAGTGTCAGACTTTTACTGACTAAAAACCATCTATGTTCCTTCATGTGCCCTTTGCGTTCCGGGGGCGCGGTATCTCTTTCGAACAACCCGCAGCCCCGGGATTCGTTTGGCGCTGATGGCACATTTTTGCTTTTTTGACGTGGTGGTCAAAATGTTAAACGCACACTCTGAAAGTAGTTTGCTCAGAATCGGATACTGAATTGATTTCAGCTGTTTCTAAAATAGTAGATAATTTTGCATAGTAATGATGCTGTTTTTTAGTAATTTTCTTATTTTTCTTTCTATATTTCTTATAATAAATCGAAGCATTACTTCTAAAATCAAGATTTTACGATAAAAATTACAATGTTTATTCATAAATAACAAAGTATTTATCATTTTATAACAGCACTAACTACGACTACGACATCGCGATAGTGACGGTGACGGATGCTATTATGTTCAGCGACCGCGTGCTTCCTGTGTGTCTGCCCTTCAAGTACGCGAACAGTGACTTCGCTGGAAGCAAAGTTACTGTACTGGGTAGGTACACCTTCGATCTATTGGATAAATAAAGCAGGAAGGGGTTGCAATAGGCTTACCTGTATTATGGGATATAAACATACAGATATCTGGCCATAACCTGGCTGTGAATATAATTAGTATACCATCTCTGCTCACCCTTTCAGGAAATAAAGGCGTAATGCTATCTCATGTGAACTAGAAAGAAGAATCCTTATTTTCCTTAAAACCATTCACTATTTCTCCCGCAAAAGAAGCGTTGCTGTATTCCGGTTTGAAGGGTGTGAGTGCCGGTGTAAGTAAACAATACAGGCACATGAGCGTTTTCAATTTTGTCTCTGAGATGGCAACGCATTTGCAAAGCCTATGGTATTGCAATTGTCCATAGACAGAGGTGACCACTTAACATTAGGTAGGCCATTGGCTTGCTTGCCATCCAACGAGATATAAAAAGAAATTCTCTTGCCTTTACCAAAAAATTGACCTGTATTTGGTCACGTTGGCCAATCACAACGAAGACTAAGCCAAGCATGCTGTAGATTCCTGCCGGGGCTGCGGGTTGTTCGAAAGAGATACCGCGCCCCCGGAACGCAAAGGGCACATGAAGGAACATAGACGGGTTTTATTCAGTAAAAGTCTGACACTCCCTCCCGCCCCGCCCAGGGCGGGGGAAGTTATTTGATGATTTCCCGTCTATAAAAAAAAAAAAAAAAAAAAAGCATGCTGTAGATAATTATAGAGCACCAATGTTAGCGGAGATACTAATGCACCCTTCCAGCCTTATAGTCCAATAGAACGGCAAACAAATGAAAAATGAATGAATTTGTTCTTCAGGTTGGGGTACTCTCTTCGCCGGTGGGCCAACATCCAACGTTCTCAGGAAGGTTGACCTGGATGTGCTTAGCCAAACTACCTGTAGGAGCAGAATGCCCACGGTCACAAACCGGCAGATGTGCACTTTTACTTACGGGAAGGACGCCTGTCAGGTAAAGTGACTTACTGCCGCTTTTCTTTGCAAGCACACGACAGAGGCGGCAGAGAGGAGAAGAAACACCGGGCGCCAGAGGACACTCAATGACCTCCGGCCTCCATGAGTTGCCGGCCTGCGGGTGGTGGACTTAAGGCTTCTATACACAGTGCCGCCGGCACGGCCGCCCAGGCTTGCCGCCGGGCAAGCCGCGGTGCACCCGGCGTCTCCTTTTTCGGCAAAGCCTGTAGATTTATAAGCCGCTAGACGTACCGCAGATAGCCCGACTGCCAAGCTCCTACACACAGTGCCGCCGGCACTGTGCGCAGGAGCATGGCGCATGGCGAGGGTGCGCTGAATGCGCGAGCGAATCCCTTACTCCCGCCCAATGGTCAGTCAAGGAACATAGTGGTAGTTTCCCAGACGGCTTATTGAGGATGTCCCAAGTGAAAAAGAAACTTACCAAATTTTTAAGTAAATTTGTAACACATTTCATTACACACCACCTTTATCATCCTAGTATCAATGTCGTTTTTAAATGTTTCTAGGATGACTCCGGCGGTCCACTTCTCTACACCGACCCTACTACTGGTTTACTCTTTAGCGTTGGCATCGTCAGTTACGGCCAGTTCTGTGCGACAACCACACCAGGACTGAACACGAGAATCACTGTCCTTCTAAACTGGATTACAAGCAATACCCCCGGCGCAAATTATTGTGTCAAATGATTGCAGCCAATGTTTGTTCTAAGTTGTTGGCTCCTGTACTATACGGCCCATTTATCAATATACAGGGTGGAAATTTATTATGCTACCTGGAGGGAAAGTACTCTAAATACTTGAGTTAGCAAATTTTACTGAAAGGAAACATTCCTTTATTTTTAAAAAGAAACAAAACTGCATTTAAATAATTTTGAAAATATTCTTGCAAACATGGTAAATTAAAATAAAATAAAATCATGCAATTTTATTGTAAATTTATTTTATTCGGACGAAACAAACGAGTAAAGTAGTTGCTGGAAATGAGCTTCATTTCTTGGATGCATGAATTTATTCCTTTAAAAAAATCATTTTAAGTAACTTTTGGTAGCGTAGTAAAATTTTCAATATTCACCACAACACCCTTCTAAAAGTTATTCAAAATGAATTCCTTCAAATAATGAATGTGTGCATCGAAGAAAGTGAAGCTCATTTCCAACATGCAATTAGTTACTGTACTCGATTTTTTCGTCCGAATAAAATAAGTTTAGATTGAAATTTCATGGTTTTTGTTAAATTTAGTTAATACCAGGTTTGTAGAGATTTGATCCTTGTGATTGACCCTATCGATAAGTGCCATAAAAGTACAGGATGCTATTTTATCCGATTTTAGTCTGTTCGATTCCCGGGTGTGGCAAGCGTATTTTCAAAATTATATTTGTTTCTTTTTAAAAATAAAGGAATGTTTCCTTTCAGTAAAATTTGCTAACTCAAGTATTTAGAGTACTTTCCCTCCAGGTAGCATAATAAATTTACACCCTGTATACCATATTTTTTATATTTACCTCTTTTTGGCACACACTCGTGTGAAATGACTATTATTACTTGTATGCAATTAATTAAAACGCTTCAAAATGATCTCAGTGACAATCAATGACAATAAAGTTGGTAAATTAAACGCATTGATTTAGTCTGAGATTAGAATGCGATCGTTTCTAAAAGTTAGATAAAATTGTCTCCAAGGTAAAACGTCTGCTGTGTTGTCACTTACTATAAAAGGTGAGTGGTTATGTCCTTGTTCAAAAACATTGAATTACCCTATTACGTTGTTTATTTAAAAAAAAACAAAATTTGTTCCCAATGGCCAATCATTTTACTATAATGTAGCTGCAATATTTTCGAGTAACGCGTGGTAATACTTGTAGAAGTGTGATTCACAAGTGTGTTGAAAAACATTATATGCCACGCGTTAGCATTTATTATTACTCTCTCGGCTCCATCAAGCCCTCACCTTTGGGCCCAGGCTGCATTTCAACCTCAACCGTAATGCCAAACTTACCTCACTAGTGTTATAATATAATATTATTAAATTCGCCAATAAGCTGTTTTATTCAGGAGCCATGCTATAAACTGTGCCAAAGTTCAAGATACGTATACGTACTTAAATTGTTAAGTTTCAACTTGATGTTGTTATTAATTAAAGTATGTATTTTAAAATGTGTTATATTTTATTATCCTACGTACTTCGCCCACGTATTTTTTTTCACCCGCCTTATCTTACGTCTTTGGTTGCTACTCCGCTCCCGTGTGTCGTAGCGTGATGTTATATAGCCTATATTGTTCCCCATGAATTTGGCTATCATATACAAAAAGAAGTTTTAGAATCCGACTGGTACTTGCAGAGATTAGTCCGTTTAAACAAACAAACAAATAAAAATTTCTTCAGATTTAATATTTTAGTATGATAGGTAGGAATGTAAACCATACCTATATTTCTATACTACAGTAGAACCTCGGTTATCCGAACCTCAATTATCCGAACCTTAATTATCTGAACCCTCAATTATCCGAACGCCGACTTTGTTTATCCGAACCCTCAATTATCCGAACACTACCAAGAATTTGTTGCTGAAAGCGCGTTGCAGCTGTTCGTTAATAAAAAAAATACTATTTTATAAGAAAAGCATTTGACTTTTTTTAGGTGTTTTATTTCAATGGTAATGTGTATGTCAAATTGTAATAGACTGTACTGTGTATAGGTGAAAAGGTGTTGTTTTTGTTTGATCTAGTCCCAAAAAACACACATTTCGATTATCCGAACTAGTGTCGGTGCCAATTAGTTCGGATAATCGAGGTTCTACTGTACCTATATACATATTTCTATACTAGGAATTATCAGGTAGTCGTTAAAAGCCTAATTCTAGTTGACACCGAAACCAAACTATCTCGAAACAACATTATAAAACCGTTCCCTAAAAGTTTGATTTTAATTACGGCACGCCGATAACAGATGGCGCCACCATCAATGCGGCCTGCGCGGCAATTCACCGCGAACTCAGCCGCGCCAATATTGATTAATTTACCGTCCCCAGTTCGCAGCAACTTCACTCCTTCACACTACAATTCTAACACACAGTCCCTACAATAATCTAACATTTAACTGTCCATATTTATCTTTACAATGTAAATTATTTAAACAAAATAGCCAAAATATGTTTCTAAAAAATAAGAAAGTGTTTCCATATGATTTGACAGTGTTTTGTTTTGTCGTAGTACAATAATATTTAGTTGAAATGGAAGTGAATATCTATTTGGATTTTAAAAGAAAGAGGTAGTGTTTTAAATTGTTCTTTTAAAATGCCAAAACGCATTCCTTTTCACGTGGTTTACGCTACAAGTAAGTACTAAATTTTTATAACTTACTACATTATTATTAATGAGAAAGTTTGAATGGATGAATGTTTGTTGCTTGTTACTCAATCACGCAAGAACGGCTAAACGGATCTAGATGAAATTTAGCACAGAGAAAGATTGTCTGGAATAGGATATTTGCTACTTTTTATCCCGGAAAATTTACAGTACCCGTGAGGTAAAATATCAACATTGACGTGAACGAAGTTGCCGGCAGAATCTAGTATTTTTATAAAACGAACTAAAAATATATTTTACATATTTATGCCTAGGGTTTCTAAGTAGGTACCTAGTCGTTATTTGACCCTTACCCTTTTATTGTTTGTATAAAATACGACTATATTTTGCAAGGGACAAAGTTCATTTTTCTTTATTCTTTGAGACCGGTCTTCTTTATTACTGTCTTTGTTAACTAAAGCAGTCTTTTGTATTGTAATAAAAAAAAGCCGGCCTAATGTTAGTCAGTCTCGCATGCCAAAGGTTCTGTATGACCGTACAATATTTAACACTAAATATAAAAAAAACAAACGCCTTTCTCGTATTGGGGTATCCATTAATGGTTTACTTTTTTTTTCTTTTTTTTTATATACTGGAAATCATCAAATAACTTCCCCCGCCCTGGGCAGGGCGGGAGGGAGTGTCAGACTTTTACTGACTAAAACCCGTCTATGTTCCTTTCATGTGCCCTTTGCGTTCCGGGGGCGCGGTATCTCATTAATGGTTTACTTGGAATTAATGATTTGACTTTGACATACAAGAAACGCTTTTGTGTTTTGCTTGTTAATATTGTTTTTACTTTGTGATACTTTTATTGTTTTACATCACTCTCTGAAAATTCTGTGGACTATTCCGTTTAGCACCCTTATAGTACGGAACCCTAAAAAGGGGACTTTAAGAAACCGGTCTGCTCTAGTTCCGTTCATATTTGACCTTGAATGAAATCTGGAGCTGAACCAATTTGGAAGCAGTCCCGATTTAGACTTTTGTAAAAATTTTGTTATACTTTTACTTTAAAAGATGAAATTATGGAGTTTTTTTGCCTATTCTTCTCCAATAGTAATTTCCCTTTGAAAGTGGCGACTACCTAGTATAAGTATCAAAATGACATTCGATAGTACCTTCAAATAAATAATTTAACTTTGAGTTAACATTCTTTCGAGTTATGTTAGTGACATTCATTCGGTTTGAAGGGTATGGGTGCAATTACAAGTTAAGAGACATTTTAGATTTATCTCCGAGATGGCAACGCATTTGCATAGGCAGCGGTGATGAATTTCTCCGGGACTCGTCAAGCTTCATTGTCACCGCGCTTGTCTGGCGGTCACCACGGTGGATTTTGGTTTTTAGGAGTTACAGGGGTTAAGAATATTGTGGCGAGCTTGTCCCAAAAAACAAAATATGCGACGGTGACAATTTAACATTAGGTGGGCCGTCGGCTTCTTTGCCATCCAATAACTTAAAAAATAAACATTTAAAATGATAGGCAAACGAGGCATGAAAGTAGGATTAATGCTGTGGAGATGCGTTCCTTGCGAAGTAAGTGTGGTGTAACTTTGAACGATAGAGTGAGGAATGAGATTATACGAGAACGTTGCGACTAAAAAGAGGATGTAGTGGCAAAGGTTTAAAAGGGTATGCTTAGATGGTTCGGTCATATTGAGAGGATGAGTGAAAGGCGACTAACAAAAGGTATTTATGTGGCAGATGTGAGTGGCAACGCCGGGAGGGGACGCCCTAGAAAGACCTACCCTGACCCTATTGGTGAGGTTCTTCAGAAAGGTCGGGTGTGCAGTACTCGTAACCGGCGTGCTTGTATGACCAGCTGTGCGATTCTCTAAAATGCAAGCTCGAAAACGAGTCTCACTTCGATAACGAACCAACTTGTCATTGGCTTAGTATTCGTTCGCCATGGTGACGTCACCACGGCGAACGAATATAAACCAATGACAAGTTCACTCGATCACTTTAGTGAGACTCGTTTTCGAGTTTGCATTTTAGAGAATCGTACTACAGATGTATGAACGTGAACGAGGCGAAAGTAGTATGTAAGGATCGTAGCAGGTGGCGTTCTGTGGTTTCTGCCTACCCCCATGGGAAAAAGGCGTGAGTTTATGTGTATGTTAAAATGATATTTCGAAAGATCTTGTAACACTGATGGAATAAGCCCTACCAATATTCTATCGTCAATTTAAAACAAAAATATCGAATGTTCAACAAACAAAAGAAAAACGCCATATATTTTTACCAACAAACAAAAAGCAACTCTGCCTTATCGTAATACAGTCCTTTTTCCATTAAAATGGGACTGTTAGAGCAATTAGCGAACGCTATCATTGATTCAGTAGATACCCAAGTACCTATATACTGTCCAGTGACCATTACACTAATAGTTCTGTTCTGTCAATAATGAAACACAATTTGAAGGAAAATTGTGGAAAACTGTACAAAAATGTAGTAGATTACCCCTTATATTTATTACCAGCTAACGGTTTTACACGCGTTTACTAATAACATCTTTGGGTACTGCTCCGCTCCTGTGGGTCGTAGCGTGATGATAATTACGCTATTCTATTCCTGGTGAATCCAGCTAGAATACACAAAAATAATTATTCCAATCCGTCTGTTAGTTTCAGAGACAAAAGCGTTTAAACACACAACCAAAAAACCATACTTAAGTCCAGACTTTCTAACGATGTTTTCCTTTACCGATGTCAGACATGTCCACCATCCATCACCATCACGCCTGTATTCCCCGAAGGTTTAGGCAGAGGTGTACCAATTTACACCCACAGTTCGCCGGTATATTTAGGTCCCATGTAATAGGGGGCGAGCCTATTGACATTAGCCGGACACAAATCTAAACTCCGAGCTGCTACTGAGAATTTCATAGAAAAACCCAATAACCCTTTATAGACATGTCCACATACGACAAAATATCCGTTTTCAGTACCTATTAGAAGTAGGTGCCTACACTACATGCCATGTCGATGTCAACAATTCTTCGCCTACGACTGAAATATTCCATTAAAAATGTAAAACTACTACTAGACACAGCGGACTGCTGTCCGGATCGATACCGAACTTATTGTTTCTATAGTTCAGACTTAAAAGGGCCTAGCTCGAGCTTAAGGACTAAATGTAACGTGATAATACCAGCCTAAGGCTTCTTCTTATTTAAAGAAGGCACGAGGATTGATCACCATGTTTGTTTAAGGCGGATTGCTAACTTATCCTCTCAATTGGTGGGTAGAGAGCAAAAATTGTGTATTCAAAATTGACAGTTAACCGCAAAATCATACTTTATTTAATAAAGCTTTTGCCTGCGAGTTTAACTAAGAATTTCATTGAAAAACCCAACAACACTGTTTGCCCGACCAGGGAATCGAGCCTAAGACCTCTAGCGTAGCAGTCGCGCTTAGGACCATTAGGCTAACGAGACAATTAGCCCACCTGCACGTGCACTTACCCCGTACCTTTGATCAAAATCGGTTCATTGGTTTTATAGTGATGGCGTAACAGACAGACTTGAATCTAGATATGTACTCTTTTGTTAGCGCATCCCTGCTAGGCCTGTAGTCGTATCGGATAGTTCAATAAACTCTTTTATTATTCATAGGTAGATTGAGTTAGCGTTTGTTTCTCTGAAGCAAGCTTAGAGTTAATGAAACGATGGAAAACTAAATCCACTGTTTGGAATTAAATAAAATATGTTTTAAATGGCATAATTAAATGTAGTTGAACTTACAATACCTAAATCCATACTAATATTATAAATGCGAAAGTAACTCTGTCTGTCTGTCTCTTCTTCACGCCTAAACCACTGAACCGATTTCAATGAAATTTGGTACAGATATAGTCTGGGACCAAGGACATAGGATAGTTTTCATCCCAGAAATCCACCGGGAACGGGAACTATTAATCCACGTGGACGAAGTCGCGGGCAAAAGCTAGTGATTTAATAAAAACGTCTGCTTTTCATTTATGTAATTAAAGCATGTGCGTTGAGCATAACCATAGTAGATACATACTGTCGCTATGGCAGTATTCATTTGGTGAATTGATCAAGATTTGTCAGTTTGCAAGGCTATGGTTGGGCAGTCGGACTATTCTGTAAAATCTCTCGGTGAATATAGGTGAAGTGAGTTTGGGGTGAGCTTTTACTCCCGTCTCACCGGATGCAGCTAAATGCCAGTGTTCACATGCAGCGACTGCCTCCACTATCCATTTACTAGGCATCACGCTACCTCTTGGTTAGACTGGTAGTTAGACCACAGATTAAATAAGTACAGATACTTCACTCCATAGAAAAAACCCAACAATTAACGCTTTAATTACCTACAAAACGGTCGTGCGCGGTAAAATGTACTTTACGCAGACGCCCGATAGTATGTACTTCGTCGTCTGTCGTGTTGTGCTAGAGAGAGAGAGCAATAACGCGCGTCACACAAGGGCTGTCTGGACCGACTGGATTCTGCGCCCGGGCGCAGGTGAGCCGTAGGCACTTAAGAGAGTAACCTTGAACGAGTGACGGAGGCCTGGTCAGACTTCCTGGCCTCTGACTATCCGTAACGGCTGTGAAAGATTTTTACAAAACAACGCTGCTGATTAGCTCATTGAAACCCTACCAACTACAAACTTAGGTGTTTCTAAGAATGTGAAATAAATAATTGGAATTCGGTTTAGGAATGTTATGCACGTTCCAGTTGCGTTAATTAAAATGGTTAACATTGCAGTTTATACTATGAACTATTAATAAAGGCGCGCCCACACCGGGAACATTGCCGGTAATAAATCAGTTCAAGGGGCAATTCTACTGTAGGAACCGTTGCAATCTAATCTCAGTGTCAATCTGTCAAAAATGAAGCAAAAATGTTAATTGTAATTTAGGTACATTTTTCGACTTTTATTATTGCTGGGATGAAAATAATAGCGACATTTGAATGTTTTTAACTAGTAAAACTGGCCTTTCAGATTCGATTTCAAAACCGAGTCTTGGATTCAGATTACATCACTGCAGCGAATTTTTTTTATTTCCTTGCATGGCAATCTAGTAGACGTTCCGCCTGATGTTAAGTGGTCACCGCTGCTTATAGGCATCTGCAATATCAAAGGCCTTGCAAATGCGTTGCCATCCCAGAGACAACGTTGAAATGTCTCATGTGCCTGTAATTACACCGGCACCCATACCCTTTGAACCGGAACACAGCAACGCTGCTCTGCGGCAGAATTAGGTATGGTGGCCTGGCAGCATTGCTGGGTAGTAAGTTAGGCAGTGTAACATAACGACCCCGTTAATTAAGTTACGTCTTTGGTTACTGCTCCGCTCCCGTGTGCATAGCATGATGTTATATAGCGTATCATCATCATCATCATCATCTGCTTAGCCTTTTTCCCAACTATGTTGGGGTCGGCTTCCAGTCTAACCGGATGCAGCTGAATATCAGGTTTTTACATGGAGCGACTGCCTATCTGACCTGCACAACCCAGTAACTGGGCAACACGATACTTCTTGGTTAGACTGGTTGCCAGACTTCTTGGCTTCTGACTATTCGTAACGACTGTCAAAGATCTACGAATGACAGCCGGGACCAACGGCTTTACGTGTTTTCCGAGGCACGGGGGTGTCACATCACCAACTTCCAACTTGACATATGTTATATAGCGTATGACACACATAAATAACGTTGCTGTCTATGGGTAAAAGAATTTTCAAAATCGGTTCTGTAGATCCAAACATTACAGGTAGCTGCACCCGGTGTGGGACCGCCTTAACATGAAACAATTTACAATATTGAATACGTAACCTACTTGACATTTCCATTGCCGATGTTTCAGTTAAGCAGAGCCGCGATGGCCGAACGGAAAATTAGTTTCTCACCTACCTGCGCCTTCATAGTTACCTGCCCCTCTAGCCAAGTCGCAAACGATAATTGTAAACGGTCGGTAGGTACCAATAGATTTTAAACTTTATACCCCAGAGCCTTAAGTTAAAAATCTATTCAAGATTTCTAAGCGTTAGCGACTGGAACGAACGAAAACGCTATGCAATCTTCATTAGGAGTTCAACTTAAAACCAAGAACATAAAGTTGAAGATCTATTGAAGCCTACTCAGCGTTTGCGCTGTGGTTTGCGTTTATCGTTTGTTACATGGCTACAGGTGCTGCTCACTTGTGTAGCTTCTTCTATTTACTGTTCTTTTCCAATCCATTATAACATCGTTTACTTACGTCGATAGGAATTAAGTTAAGTTGTATGGAGACCTTGTCACTGGAAGTTTTTGGTTTTCTGATAGCAGGACGTCTACTGTTGGACATAGGCCTCCCCTATAGATTTTAGAGAAGTGGCCTTTTTTTTTTTATAGACGGGAAATCATCAAATAACTTCCCCCGCCCTGGGCGGGGCGGGAGGGAGTGTCAGACTTTTACTGACTAAAACCCGTCTATCCGCCCTTTGCGTTCCGAGGGCGCGGTATCTCTTTCGAACAACCCGCAGCCCCGGCAGGCATCGGCCCTCAGTGGCCCCATCCAAATTTGGTGACATCTCTTTGAGGCGCGCGTGGAACACGAACGTGTCGTCGACACGGTGTATGGAGACCTTGTCACTGGAAGTTTTTGGTTTTCTGATCGCAGGACGTCTACTGTTGGACATAGGGCCTTCCCTATAGATTTTAGTGAAGTGGCCTGCATCCAGCATCTTCCTGCGATCTTAATCAGGTCAGCCACACCTACACTGCGCTTACCGATGCGTGGTCTCCATTCGAAACAGGCATTATTCCTGCCACAACGAACCAAACCATACCACAAACCACATCACATACAATTTTCTTCCATTTTTCGAAGTAATTTTAGATATCGATTTTGGACATTTCACGCTGGGTAAACATGCCGCGTACCTAAACACATGCCTACTCATTCCTTGGCTACTTTCTGTTTTAGTATCAAAGCGTGTTTAGTTTAATATAAGAAAAAATAATAAATAATTGTTATTAATTTACGTTTTCGTTTGTAATTATTAAATTGCTGCAACGAATGTGCCCATGGACGGGCGTTTCCCTTCATTTATTACTAGCTTTTGCCGGCGACTTCGTCCGCGTGGATCAATACTTCCCGTTCCCGGGGGATTTCCTGGATGAAAACTATCCTATGTCCTTTCTCGGGTCCCAGACTATATCTGTACCAAATTTCATTGAAATCGGGTCAGTGGTTTAGGCGTGAAGAAGAGACAGACAGACAGAGTTACTTTCGCATTTATAATATTAGTACGGATTATTAAGTTTTTTTCTTCAGAATTGCCAATAAATATCAAATTAAAATTTATAAACGATTTCACTTTAGCTTTGACAGAGCGCCTTACCCCAAGTATTTCGACATCAGCATTACGCACACCACTGTCCTCTCTCCACCAGGTGAGGACAGCTCGTACCCAGCATGCGAGCTGAACTCGCAGGGCCCGGCGGCGCGCGGCTGGCGCAGCGAGGGCGCGCCGCCCCACGAGCTGCTGCTGCGGCTTGCACGCGTCACATCAGTGCACAAGCTGCAGCTGTTAGCACACCATCAGCTTATACGTGAGTACCTAGCTGTTCTTTGTAAGAAGTCCCCTCATTATACGATATTTTCCGTGACTTTTCCAAAATGTACTTAGTTGCACGGGTTGTGCAAGTGTGTTACAAAAATAATATCGACGGTAGGTAGCGGTACCTATAGTAAGTTGTTTATTTAGACAGGTATCTTAACAGTGCACAAAAGTACAGGTCGCGCGATGATTCTAGATCGCTCGAGGAAAGTAGTGGGGGCAATCGTTCATTAATAAAGACCTTAAAATTAAACACTGCGCATGCCCTTTCCACTTTTGCCGAGCGATCATAAACCACCGCGACCTGTAACAATTGTAGGCCATATGATCTGCCTGTTTATCGATGTTGGTCCGATTATTCTGCTATATGTCTAAAACGGTTTCGCAACGGTTTGAAATGGTGTTGTATGGAGTACCTTGGGATACTTTTGTTTCAGATAAACCATTAGGGTTTCCGACATTTTCCCAGACGAAGACGCGAGCCCAAGCTAATTTGAAAAATAAATGTCAACTCCAATTTTTAATGTGCTATGTTTCTACTTTCATTTTAAAATATCCTTTCGTCTTTTGTTTATTATTTCTATAATTCTACATTACAGCGTCATGCGTGGAGGTCCTGGTGTCAGGAGGGCTGGTCTCCGAGGGCGCGGCCACTCCGTGTGGTGCCACCTACACCAGCGTCGGCAGAGTCACGCTCGCTCGACCCGCACAGCAAGCCAGGACCAGAGAACTGAGGTGAATGCTGATGAAGAGTTGAGAAGAGCTGTTTCTCTGTAAGCACTATGACAGTGCTTAGAGAGAAACAGCTCTTCTCAACTCAGAAATAGACTTCAAAGTTGGTTTTTATTTTTCTTTTCTAAGTACATAATTGGATATTATTGGAAGGACACTAAACGAGACACAATGGAAGTTTAATTGTTAAGCCAACTGAATCTGTGTAATGAATCTGAATACTAAAAACTTTAAATAGCTGAACAGTTGGTTTTTAGTTTGAATCTGCAACTACTGGTGCGATTCTGATATGTTTTTCGCTACTAAGAAGCTACGTTATCCTTAAATGCTACACTTATTAAAATTGATTATGACAAATATTAGGAATGCGCAAGAAAATTGACCAAGATGAAGTCACTCTTTCTCTTAACAAGAAAAGTAACAAAAAATAATTGTTCTGCCTTCAGATCTGCCGCCCTTCCTGAACCAACAATAGCCCGCTTCGTCAAACTCAAGCTGTCCGGACCACACCCCCCCGCTAAAGAAGATGATCAGGTATGTTGAAGATACTAACCTAGGATTATCTTAAAATAACGTTTAGATGTAATCAGGTTTCTTAGCTATAATTACTTAAATACGAACAAAAACATGTGATTTTTTTTCCCATTTTTAGAGTAACTGAAATGATTTTGGATGTTATGCTGATAGCAAAACACCCAAATCCTTTGGATGTATATTGAACTTTTACCTAATGCTAGAATGTAACACATTTAGCATCTTTAGTTATTTTGACGTAGGCCAATTGATTGTTGAGAGATTGTGGTTTGGCAGTTTTACTAAGCTTAATAATAATTGGTTCCGATTTGTTTACACTTCCCGATTTTAAAGTATCATCGTATATAAGGTTATCAATATACTTAATAAGCACAACTTTCTGTTCTTGTCGCCGTATCATTTTACAAGTGAAAACGCAAAGACACCATATACCAACAAGGTATAGATAGGTACTTAGATTTTTACAAGAAGATGAAACCAGCAAAATAACGAATTTCGCAACATAATTATGATCATTTTTTTATCTCTAAAATCTCCACCAATCTTTAATTTCTTTTACGTCCAGGTAGCACTAATGGCCGTGAACGTCCTGGGCGAAGAAGTAGAAGACACGGAGAGCTCCCCAGTCCAGCCGATCAGCAAGGAGCCTGCCTACTCCCCGTACGACGACCTCGCCTTCATCATGTACGTGGATAACGATATAGCCGACCTGGTCAGGAGTTTGGATGAGAAGAAGAAGAATGCTGTTGGGGGTGAGTTGGGAATGTTAGCAGTAGGTAAAGTAATTACTTACTTACACTGGGTAGTGTACCGGGTTTGCGTGTGGGATTAGAAATTACGCCAAATTGAATGCCAATCTATGCGGGTTTAATAAGTAATTGTACTAAATAAATAAAAAAAACAATCGCTCAAAAAAACACAATATTTTAATTTGATAGCTGGATTTGATACTTGGAATTTACCTGAGTGTTTGGATAAAACTTTTCAGACAGGCATACAACCTTTAGTATCTAACCTACCTACCTGGTTTCTTAAAATTTTGATGAAGTTGTGTTTAAAAATATTTGATGCTCAATTTTTGTTTTTTTCCCCGTTGTATTCTAAATATTTACTGTGTAGTGTGTACTCTTTTGAACTGCTTTCAGTTCTTTTTATTTTTATTTAATTCGAATGATTCACAATCAATCCCTATCGAATTCGTGTACAGTCAGTAACCTGTTTTTGTGTGACCCCTCCGGGAAAGAAGAAGAAAAAAGAGGATAGATAATGCAGTGCCCAGACTGTACCTACCTCATTGTAATAAAGCATAAAACTTCTTTCAGAGGAACGCTTCGAATACGCCCGCCGCTTGAAATCCGCGGGCGCAGCGCTCGCATCCGCTGGCATCCGCATCGGTCGCTGGCGGTTGCGCAAGCGCACGGCAGCTGCGCGGGATGACTTCGAACTCGCGAGGAGGATGAGAGACAGGATAGCGGATGCGCTGTGTGGGGTCAAGGAGGATCCGCAGCTGTGTCGGCTGTTTGAGGAGGACGGGGTGAGTTGGAAATGACTTTATACCGATCTTAAAGGGAAAACTGTATTCTAGCCACTTCCTGTGCAAATGTAAAGTAGAACAGATTTATTTTCTTACGAGTACCACAATTTAAAATTTCTTTATTTAGTCTACAGATACAATTTAAGTTTATAATTTGTGGCAGACTGGTGTGCCAAGTTCTTTTTTTTTGCAAAATCCGTAAGTCAGGTCACCACGCCCCTGAACGACTTGTTTTTTTTTTAAAGTGAGTCTACTTTAAACTTTCTTTTCTGGAATATCTTAGCTAAGTAGTACAACTTCTTTTAGTCCATGACCTTGTATGGCTGGACTGCTTAAGTTTTTTGTCACAGTAGACCAGACAAACAAAATAATCACTGCTAGACAGCCTTCTATCTACTTTTATCAAGATAAAACTACTTCAAAAAAATCCACCACATCTTCTAGCCGGATCGTCGCAACGACTCCTCAATGCCTCAAGAGTACGACTTCTCCCACCACCTCTCACCGTCCGTGGCAGCAGGATCTCTCAGCCTCGACATACCCTCACCAGTTCCTCCGATAGAACCAGAACCTGAGCTCCAAGAACCGGAGTACGTCAATGGAGAGGATGAAGAAGATTGCCAGGATATGCCGCCGGTAAGAAATTTGAATAGTAACGGTTTTTAAGCTTTATATACACCCACAGTTTGCCGGTATGTTTAGGTCCCATGTAATAGGTCAACCCCTATTACATGGCCTATTGCCATTAACCTGGCATAAATCCTAACTCCTAGCTGCTACTGAGAATTTTACAGAGAAGCCCAATAACACTTTGCTTGACCTGGGAATCGAATCCAAGACCTCTAGCGTTTGTTTTTTTTTTTTTTTTTGTACAGAACGGTCTGTATCAGGTAAACATTTTTCTTTCTTTCAGTCGCCAGAGCCAACATTACAAGAAGAAATACCACCTTCGTACCCCGAGCCAGTGCAACTGCAGCCCGTCCAAATGATGCCAGAAGAAAAGGAAGTAGTAGTACAGAAGATTGAAGAGGATGAACTGAGGAAAGAGACTGACAGTCCCAGAAGAAGCGTCACACCTAATGCTGCTAATGGTAAGAGAGTTTAAAAATACTAAAAATCTGTAAGCCAGTGACTAACACAATTGAGATTGGATTTGCTAGCTAGCCTACTCTCTCAATAATTAAATTATGAATGATTACTATCCAGCAATAAGAGTTTAATTGCAAACGCAACACAACGCAACGCGTAACTATATCCAATTTTATAAACGTACACAGACACACTACACACTTCCCCTCACAGAGCACTACCGCTGCAGTGTAGTTTAACTTGCTGAATTTTGACAAAAAGTATTCTGCTTTTTCAGGTTCAGTGGTAAGAAGGAGAAACAAAAGCGCTGGTCCGCGGTCAACCTTCGAGGCTTATGAGGAGCGCTTACTACCTGCACTGAGGCAGTAAGTCGTACTAACATAGAGAATTCATGGTTTCAATATAAGGATAAACGTCCCTTACACACGAAATGTATGAAAATATTGTCACCCTGAAAAGAAATTGATCATGTAAGATAACAGAGGACGATACATAACTAAACGTGTCTGCAAACCAGAGAGACTCTTTCAAGAGTAGGAGAACAGTCAAAAAGCGTTAAAATTAAATAATCACGTATTCCAGTTCCCACACCAACGAGTACCTCCGAGAGAGTCGCGAGGAGGAGTGCAGCGGAGGCAGTGCTGCCACCTCTCACTCCCGCTCCTCACAGCCTCACAAGTTGAACGAGAGGGAGAGGAAGCATGCTGCGCTGCCGATACTTATATTTGGTTATCCACTTGTAAGGAATGCTACATTTTTTTTAATTGTTGAGTAATTGTATTCGTAGATAGAACTTCAGTAAAATCAAAGTTAGAGACAAAGTATGAATTTCAATGAGGCCCTTTTTAAAAGGCACTATTGAACTCCATAAACAAGAAAAAGGATTTGAATTTAGTTGCCTTTTCCAAAAGGGACCGTATGGACAAGAATTGGCAAGCAACTTTTTTCTAGTTGCTTCTCCTAAAACACAAGAGAAAAGGCCAGAACTGTTCATAACACACTAAAATTCAAAAGTATAATAACAATATATTTTTATTTCTTGTTTTACAATGTTTCGATAAGTTAATAAATACATTTAATAAAATGTAATTTTACACAGAGTAATGTACGATTTCCACCAACCTGGCCTTGGTTTGGTCTGCGCGTATAAATTCCATGCAAACATGAACCGTATGTATTATGTAGAAACCTGAATTTTCTTTAGCACTGTGTGAAGTGCGCTCCGGCGCTGTTTGGTGGATATCGTACATAAACATATTTCTGACACCCAAGCTAAGCTATATGCGTGATGGTCTTGACTTGAAAGGAAAGTCCAAAACAGTCTTACAACAACTCCACTATAAATTTTTCCAGGTAGAAAAATTCTATTCCAAGAACTACCTGGACAAAGAGGAAGGTCTATCCCGTCTCCGCGCGGAACTGACGTCACCATCCAACGGGAGCACGAAGACTTCTCCTAACAAGACAGCCAGGGCAGCAGCCATTATGCTGCAGAGAGCTTTGAGAGACAAAGTGTTCTCAGTCTACAGTCAGGCGAATGAAGTTGTGAAGGTGCTGTTCAAAGAATTCGTGCCAGATAGGTGAGGCTTTTGATTTTATTTGGACAGGTTTTTATTGAGAATTGCTTTCATCCGCGTGGATGTTGAGTATGCCATCATCATCATGTCAGCCTATAGCCGTCCACTGCTGATAGCAACAATGATCGGTCCTGGGTACCCCAAAGCCATCCGCTGCCTGCCACCTTCTTTAAATCGTCGGTTCACCGTACAGCAGGGCGCTCCACACTACGTTTGCCTAAACGTAATTTGCACTCCAACACGTGTCTGCTCCACCGGTCATCATTATAATCAAACCAGCCGAACGACGTCTAAAATTACCAAAGTAAATGTCAGACTAAACGTTTGGATATATCTGGATGTTGTAACAAGTATTTGAGGGTGATATCTGGAGGAAGAGCAATTATTAATCTTAATCGTCGACAGTTGGATGGCCACAAAATTTTCGGGAGGTGGTTCAAAGATTTTAAATGTTTATTTTGTTTGACATTCTGTTCAGGAAAATCTTCAGAAAGGATTCAATTTCCAGGGTGTGTGCGGCTGAGGTGGGGCGTTGTTTGGAGAAGCTACTGCCTGAACTGCTGAGGGCGTGCGGTGACCCTGCTCCGAGGGTACACTCCACCGCGCAGCATACTGTGCTCACAGTTGCTGACTGTCCTCAAGTCAGGTAAGATCCTTTATATTTTGTGGTTCATTGAACAGGAATTCTTAAAATTAATGATCGACCCACTAACCAAATGAGGACTTCAAAAGAAAAAAAAGGGGAGAGGAAGGAAAAGGGCTAAAGAAGAAGGCTCCAAAACACGTAGTCAATATAAATCTGAAACCCAATTGTCGTAATCGGAATCGGAAACGATCAAAATCTAGTTTCAATATCATCTTAGCGACAATCAATATCAGAAAAGTAGGAAGGGAAGAGGCACTTTTGTTAGTAGATTTTCCCCCTTGATATTTGGATTGACGTTTCAAGGACGAAGGCTCAAACATATCGGAATTTGAAAACAAATTCAATTCTGTTTTATGATCGTAGGTCCTCAGTAGAAATCGTACAAAAGATGATCACAAAAACACTAACAGGAGACTAGAAGTCTCTCTAAACAAAAAAATATCCATCCATCTCATGTAGGTAACTCCGGTGTTTGGTGGATAACTACATAGCAACAGTCTATCCTATTGGTTAAAGATTTTGAAGACCTGGAAGCTGATGTCAGTAGCTTCCTAAAAAAGGGGTTCATTGTTTCAGGAGTCTCCATCTTATTCCGCAACAGCTGGTCCGTCCCGTGGCAGCATCCATGCATCCTCGGCTGGCGCTGTCTCGACTTCAAATGCTAGAACAGCTAATATTAAGTCATGGTATCTCTACTGATAAGAACAGGTGAGTTTGACTTTCATTTTGATAACGAAAGATTGTCTGAAGATATATTAAAATTATGTTTCTTCATGAAAGGAAGAAAATATGCTTTAAAAATATTAAAAAAAATGACTCTCATACCATTGATGAACTTCAAAGCTTAAAAAATATGTTAAACAGTTGGAAGATCATGAAATTTTACAAAATATTTAAAATAAATCCTTAAATAATTACTTGTCTTCAAATAGAAATACATTATTGTAACGACGTAATACAATACAATAATATGATCTCTTTGTAAATAAACAAAAGGATAATTTAGGGGACACCCGGACTTGAACCGGGGACCTATCGATCTGCAGTCGATTGCTCTACCACTGAGCTATATCCCCGTTGAAAGTCTAGCTCAAATTAGGCATTACATTCCGAACGCTGCAGTCTTTTGTTTTATATTTTTCTACGGTTGAAAGGTTTGACGTCGTGGCCGAAAGGTTGAATGTAAGGAGTTTGTATTGCAATCTTTTTATTTAGAAAATGTGAAGGTCTTTAAATTTTATTAATGGTTGATATTATTAGAGTTGGTAGAGTTATAAAGAAAATATTGGAATGAATCATACAGTCTCTAGGTTGAAATCGCCTAATGTTAAAAATATTTGCCGCAAAGCAGCGTGGCTGTGGTCTGGTTTGAAGGGTATGGGTGTCGGAGTAATTACAAGCACATGAGACATTTCAACTTTGTCTCTGGGGCGGAAAGCCCTCTTGTAATGTAGATGATCAAATGACGGGGCGGGAGGGAGTGTCAGACTTTTACTGCCTAAAACCCATCCATGTTCCTTCTTTTGCCCTTTGCGTTCCGGGTGCGAGGTATCTCTTTCGAACAACCCGCAGCCCCGGCAGGCATCGGCCCTTAGTGGCCCCTCCGAATATTTGCTGAGGCAGCAGTGACCACTTAACATAAGGTGGGTCGTCGGCTTGTTTGCCATCTAATGAAATAAAAAGAATCGATAAGATGTTAATCTAAGGTTTCCCTTGTATATCTAGGTGTACCTATCTACTCTTGCAGCTTCCTCTTTAATTTTAAGCTATTCTTCCAGCGGCTTAACAGTCCGTCGTCTAGCGGAGTGTGGCGCTGCCGGAGCCCAGCATGCAGCTGGCTCGGTTCGTGCAGCCGCTGAACGCATCCTGCTGGCAGCGTATGCGAGGTCACCGCGAGTGGTGCGCGCTCAGCTCCCGCCGGACGATGCGGTGACGAGGCGGAACCTCATCTACAGGCATCTGTTCCAGCAGTTTGATAGGATTGATATGCAGGTGGGTGGTAGATAAAGCTGGTTGTACACGATCGGAATTCAACTCCTCTATAGAATCTATGTATGTAGATCATTCATTGAATCAATGACTAAAAATCTAGGCAGGTAGTTTATTTATGCATAGAGGCGCCAGAAGCACAGCTTGAGCAACAGGAATTAAGGTGTCTTGAATTTCTACGCGGACAACGCCGCGAGAAACAGCCAATGATCACTCATTAGCTTTATTAGTTACGTAACGTATTATATAACGTATAAAGTGGATTTCTAAAAATAACAAAATGCCTATCGTCTTCCTTGGAGCCCAGTTTATATGCATTACTGTGAGGTGACACCCTTAAGTCTATAGCCACCATCTGCAATGACAAATGTAAGAACAGACCTATAAAAAAAACTCTCATAAAAACAAATTCCTTATTTTCATTCCAGAAAATGCTGAACCAAGCACCAACAGAAGAGCAACTCTTCAACGGCGCAGACCAGTCCATGACAGACTCTCACCTCGAAACAGCCAGCGTAAGCCAATCTACCAGAAGTGGCACCACCGTCAGTGGAATGACAGCCTCCTTAGGCATGACGTCATCAATAGGAGCTACGTCATCGTACAGTCTAAAATCCATGACGTCAAGCGTTAGTGGAGCAACTCTTGCACCTTCAAGTTTGAGCGGCAGTTATACCACGTCCAAAACGAAAAGTAGTTTGAAGAAGTCTCCAACGAAGAGGTACACTCCGAGGACTGCTGCGAAGGACTTCACAAATTATCCGGGTTATAATAAGTTGAGGTTGGATAGTGCTGTCAGTCCGAAGCACTCGCCCAGGTCGGCGGCTTCTGGTGGAGTTGAAAAGGTGAGTTTATTTATGTGATTTTTTGATTGGCAATGCCTCTTTGGCATACCACTGCAACCTGGCCGAAAAGTTTATGTTTATCCAAACACTCAGCTGAATTCCGTAATTTGTCTATACACCGGATTCCCGACTTAACGGGGGAAGAAGGTTTTACTCGATAAGAGTCCGTCATAACCCTCCGTTTCCCATAAATGGAGAGAATCCAATAGCGTTACTCCTTAAATTGCTAGATTGTTTTATATTTTATTGCATAACCCTGAAGTCATACACCAACCCTCTAATGTATCAACGTGAACTTGCCTAACCTCATTATTCACATCCTCCCCAGGTTCACTTCCAAGAAAGCCAACACAGCCATAGCCAATCCCAGTCCGAGCAAGTTGTCTACCGTCGCACGAACCGTAACTCCGAAAACCGTCACTCCATGATCCATTACGACCACGAACCGTCAAAGCCGCAACTGAAGGAAAGACCCGTGACCGTCTACGAACCGTTACATATAGACTATAGAGACTCCCCTTCACTTGGATCCCCTAAAAACTCCAAGAATGATTTGAGGAGTATGGATTCCTTACCCATGGACTCCCCACAGATGTCCAGGAATGATTTAAGGTGTGATTCGGACTGCAGAAGCTTGGATTCTCCGAAGGTGAAGGCGGATTACTTCAGGGAAGGAGTGTTGGAGTCTCCGAAGCTGGTGGCTGGATTGCGGAACCTCCATCTTGATGAGCATAGCCAGATGGATGAGAGCGGGTATTATAGTCCAGGTCAGTTTGCAGTTATGTAATGTTGATTCTTTCGGCCAAGAAAAGGCCAGCCGACCAGTCGCTTGGCGAAATCAAGAAGAACTAGATGAGCGCTTGGACCCCATGGCCCTAGTATTTCAATCCCAAACGGCTCAAACATGTAGCTCTCTAGAAGGTTCTTATATTACCGGCGTTTGAGATTTTCGGCAGCCGCCCCAGCACAACACGTCGTGCTAGGAAGATGGGATGGCGCAAGGGTTGACGCATGTTTCTATTCACACCAAAAGCCTACCCAACTCGCAAGACATTATAGTCATCCCATTTCGTCTCTTCCCATCATCGCGTGGGAACCCAATTGTCTCCAAAATAGCTCCAATTGGAGAGTTGAGCGATTTTGAAAATGCATATCAATATGTTTCCAGGTAGAAGACATCAAGCAACCGGCAGCGAACACCACTACGAGGCGTATGACGGCGGCAACGTCGACGTGGCTGAAAATATACCTGAAAATATCAGCTTGCAGTAAGTACTAGAGTAATAGCTAGCAATTACTAGGTTCTTTTAGACAATTATTCATATACGTACCTAGCTTTACTTAATATTTTCTTGTGCCTTTATGCAAAGACCTAACTTGTTCATCTTAGCGTGTCAATAGGCTACCATTGACACGCACTGACAACGACTTTGGGGCCATTCATTCTAAAGTGTTCAGGCATAGGGGCACGCAGGACACGACATCAAGTATTCAGTTGTTTGAGGAGCTGCAATACATTTGAATTGCATTCTCATCTCATCATCATCATCATTTGCACCTAAATGATCAGTTCTTCCTTAAACCTATATGAAACCCTAATCATCTGCTTAGCCTTTTCCCAACTATGTTGGAGTCGGCTTCCAGTCTAACCGGATGCAGCTGAATACCAGTGTTTTACATGGAGCGACTGCTTATCTGACCTCAACGTGAAAATTAACCTATGAATCTAAAGTGCATCTAGATCATCTAAAGCTGCTGTTCTGAGAGGCCTTGCTCAGGACTTGTAGACCAGACCCACTTTAGCCTATTTTTATTCTACTTAATTATATCTTTTTGGCATATTCAGCACGACGTGCACTTGGTGCGGGCGTCGCGTGCGCGCTGACGCACTGGAGGCGCACTACTGGAGACGCTGCGTTCTGCTGGCTCGCTGCCCGCACTGCCGCGTTGTGCTTGAAGCGAGGATGTTGCATGCACATCTGCTGGGTACGTACGTAGGAGGATACATTTGATCACTCCTGAGCTCCATAAAGACCGAAATGTAATGATGTTTGGGTATGGGACATAGATATAATTTTTTTCAATTAAAGTATTGAATTTAGAATTTAATTCAATTTAAATTCTAAATTCAAAGCATTTATTTCAATTAGACCATGTACAGGCACTTTTGAATTGTCAAGAAGTTACAGTTAAAGTTGAAGCTAGTTGCTCGTTCCAAAACGTAGGTCTCTATGGAGAAGAACGAGCAAGAAACTCCATGGACACTCTTTTCTTTCAATTTGGTTATTACAAAAACTTGGTTACAAAAATTGTGGTTGCTTCTATATGTGAAAACAATGAAGGTGAATATAAAACAATAAAATATAATAATAAAAATGTAAGCCATGGCAGTTAAGAGATGACCAATCACAACTCACAGCACCCGTTCACGAGCATGACGCGTGCATCAGCACCATTTAGCTCGACCATCTTGAAGGGAACCGAACGATCCAATGCACGCGCCACCATCAGCGAGACATTAAAGTGAGCATGACAAAGCTCTCCACTGCCATGCTTAGTGTCCAACGCATACTTAGTAACTTAACAAATAAATTAAGGCTCCATGGTACAGTCGGTTGTCAACATTATCTGACCCACCCTAAACACAAACGAAATTGGACCCTCTGCCTATGAAAATAAGGTTTATTCAATTTATATGAGCTTATCAGTCAAGTGGTCGAGGACTCAATTAACAAATAGAATAATAATACACACACGCAAATTTGATCTTTATCACGTCAGCATTAGGTTAAATATTATAACAACTTGTTAATAATATAATTAGTGTAATAGCTTATTTTAATAATTTCGGCCAAGTTATTCTGGTCTCGTGGTCTGTGTATAAGACTGAGAATGACAAGTTGCGAGATCAAATCCTGCGACGAAGATTATTGTTTTGCTTACAATTTAGATTTTTTTCTAAAAGTATTTCTTGTATTATTGTAAAGAACTCTATAGACGGATAATCTTCAAATATAAAGTTTCTAAAATGGTAATACTTGTAATAAGTGGGTAGTTGAAAAATAAATATTTGTATTCATTGTAAAACTGGTATTCAAATGCTACTAACTAAGGGTATGCAGTGACAACGCGCAAACATATTTTACCTTGCCTTACTAAATTGCAAAAACAACTTCTCTTTACAATTTATTTTTTTCTATTTTATAGGTAGTTTTTTTTATTATCATGTCTTAATGGAGTGATTAAATAATGAAGGGATAAAATACAAAATAATCTATTTGCACTAGGATAAGGTTGGCTGCTTGTGCTGTGCAAAAATAAACTTTATTCTAGTATACATATGGTTTAAATTCTTTAGTCTTGTGGTCACTAATCGTTGTTTACGTTCGAAATCAAGTTTAACCTAAATATAGCTTCTGCTCAGATGTTTCTTTTTTAATTATTTTATTATACTTTTTTTACATTTCTTTAATGGACAACGTATAGAAATAAAACTAAACAATTGCAAATTTAAAATGTTTATTATAACACTTAGGTAAGATAAAGTAAGTAAATGCTCACATATTTCCAAATTAATATACAATTTACTTATATGAGTATGCCATAATCAAATTTAACCATTTATAAACATTAAAAAAGGCATGTTTATGCTTGAAAGTTTGTTATCGAGAAAATTAATTCATCTGTGAAATGCCTTACAGATTTATAGCTGCCTATGTGTAGTGAATAAACATGTCATTTAAATAGAAAAAATCTATTTATAACAATAACATCACCACGTAATTGGCAACATTTAAATGGTTTAACAATCTATCCATTGAGCATTTACTTACATGGTGTGTTTAAAAATATCCTAGATTAATAATTAGTAGCGGAGTGATGGCGCACCGTTCCTTGTTACGTTCATCTTTGTTCGATTTAAATGATTTTTTTTCATCAGTGAAGATCACAACATTTTCTTCCCAATTAAAATTCCCAAAAAAAATATTCCTGGGCAAAACGGACCCTTCTTCGCGATGAGCAGGTGTCAATGCTATTTTCTGTGCCGGTTTATAATTCCTTATTCCAGCAGCGTGTAAATGCCTTCTTACTGTTTCCACTGAAATATCGTGTTTTATTGCGGTTACACTAACGGGCAATCGCATTCGGGACTATACTTGATGTTTTTTGCCCCTTGACGAATCCGCTGAATATTTACTTTGTCTCCATAACGTCTTAGCTACAGTCGTATTTCACTAAAACAAAAAAAAAACATTTTTGGAACCGTTTATGTAACTTGTAAGGAGTGAATGTAATACTTAGTAAAATAGCCAACTACGCGTTCATTAATCACAATCAATTAAATAAAATAGGTATAAAAAAAACACTTACTGCTATATTAAGACGACGACCAATCTCTCTAATTCCAACATTCTGCTCATGTAAAAATATGATTTTATGTTTGGTATAGTCATTAAGCTGCGACATGATGCTTTTTTACACCAAATTGCATAAAAATACTTAACGAGTTATGCGAAACGATTTACAAATGTGTGTGCGCAGTCACTGCTAATAGGCGTAGTGTAACTTTTGTCACTTAAGTAGACGAATTTATTATCTACCTCACGAAGCAAATATATGTGAACTTAAACTTTTTTAATTTACCCACCTGTTTACAAGATAAGTTATTAGGCGTAAGTCATATTGGTCGTTCTTTAATAATGCAAACAATATTGTAGAAATGAAATCAAATTAAAAAAGAAACTGATAACAGGTGGACTGTTTTCGAACCCACATGTTGTTCCTCGCCAATCCAACATCAAACCGCCAAGCCACAAGAACTTGTTAAGACTCCACGAAATTAAAGATTGGGTTCTAATTATGTAGGGTGACTTAAAAGGTTTTTAACTTTAATATCAACGAGATAATGATTAAAATAGCTTAACAAAATGATATAATGCCGGTGGCTCCGACAACGTTGGGTGGGTTTATGCGTGTCTGTATTCATCGAGGCTCATATAAATTGAATAAACCTTATTTTCATAGGCAGAGGGTCCAATTTCCTTTGTGTTTAGGGTGGGTCAGATAATGTTGACAACCGACTGTACTCACATTTACCGTATTGCCGGTGTAATAGGCACAAAAGACATTTCATATAGGTTACTGGCGGCAACGTATCTGCAAGGCCTCTGGTATTGCAGGTGTGTTTATGCGGCGGTGACCACTTACCATTTCGTGTGTCGTCGTCTATTTTTGCCCTACAATGTCGAAATAAAAAATACTTATCACAAAATTGGCCTGATTTTATGTTACAGCTTAAGTTTACCTTTCTCTACCCCCAATACTAAAGCATTTCGCTTTTTGCCGCCGGTATTTAGAACAAATAATTGCTGTGATTGACTGACTGAATTATCAACAACCAATCACAACGCTTACTTGCGCCCAGTAATTTATCACCCGTTGATTTTGGTTGGATAAACAGGCAGTTACTGAACTGTCACATCTTTATAACTTTACAGAAGAGTGTACGATGTGCGAGGGTAGTTGGAAGGCGTGTCACAAGTGTGGAGCGGCGCTCAGGACCGATGACTCGGAGTACCATGCCAACTGCATACGTGAGTGATTCAACCTTTTTTATAACACTAGCTTCCGCCAGTAACTGCGTGTCATCATCATCATCATTTCAGCCTATAGCCGTCCTGCCGTCCACTGCTGTACGTAGGCCTCCCCCAAAGAGTGCCAACCATCCCGGTCCTGGGATGGTTGGCGACTGCGTCTGCGTCAAAATTAATATAGGTATTATCCTAAGGTTTCGACTATAAGGCAAAAGTTATGTAAATAAATTATTGTAACAAAGTACTACCTTTATAAGAGAAATAAATGATAATTTATTATTATTAAGGGAACCGTATTTGTTTCCGGAATAAAAAGCCGATGTAATTACCGGACACATGACACGTTTCAACTTTGTGTCTTTGATGGCAACGCATTTGTATGGCCTCTAGGAGAATACTGAAAAGTATTGCAGATGTCTATAGGCAGCGGTGACCACTTAACATCAGATGGGCCGTCGGCTTTTTTGACATCTAATGACATTGAAAAAAAAAACCTTTTTCCTATTCCTCCTATTTCAGCCCTGCTTTGACTGCCCCGTTGGTCTCGTGGTCACAAGCGCGACTGCTGAGCAAGGGGTCCCGGGTTCGGGTTCGATTCCCAGGTCGGGCAAAAAGTGTTATTGGGTTTTTCCATTAGGAATTTCTCAGTAGCATCCCGGAGTTTGGAAGTTGGTGGTGTGACACTTCCGTGCCTCGGAAAGCACGTGAAGCCGTTGGTCCTGCGCCTGATCTCTCTCCGGTCGTGTCGGATTGCCGTCCCATCGGGCTATGAGAGTTAGGGAAAAGGGAGTGCACCTGTGTTTGCGTACACACTTGTGCACTATAATATCTCCTGCGTACGTGGCTAGTCTGCATTAAGATTAGCCACCGTTGCCGGAATCGGTCTGGAGGATTACATTTTTTTTACATTTCAGCCCTTGGCATGGACGAGTGGAAGTGCCCCTACTGCTTCACCAACGTGCTAGCGCGCGACTTACCCTGGCAGAGGCACCTGATGCAGTGTCCCCGCAACCCCAGGACTACGCAGTCCTCCTAGTTCAATGAAGGTGGAAGTTTTCTCTTCTTGTTTTGTAGGTAGACGTGGTGACATGCAAAGGAAACGAAACTCAACGTTTGCGACTAAAGAGTTTATTCTCGGTTGTCCATTCCGATGAGTTAACGTGTAAACCGGGTGCCGAAACAACAAACGTGAACGAAGCCGAACGTGAGTCGACAACTCACACGGCAGAATTTTTTAACCAATTCGATCGCGTAAACGTAAACCTATGTTAACCCTTTAACCGCCAAGATTTGATACCTTTGACTTACCTCCAGCGCCACGTCACTTTAGGTATAAGTTGGAACAGTGTTGGGAATACTTAATATCAATGCATTTAATACTTTATTTATTCACAAAATTAAAAGCCGGAAATAAAATCAATGCTTTATTTACTTAATTAATAATCTAACTATCATTGTGCACTGAGAACTTTTTCAATAAAATAACGTAAATATACATACGCGTGTGGCGATTCGAGCACTGTTTTCAGAGCCCGTAATATTACGGTGTCAGCGCTTAAAGGGTTAATATGTATGGAAAAATTGTGTTTCCGTCTCTTGTCGCTAGATAGACCTATTTCTGCTTTAGTACACATTGAAGTTAGTTAAAACAAGTGACACCGCCACGCTTGCTACTGCTGCCATACAAAATCGGAGGGCGCATCGAGTTTTGACAGTTCTAAAAACACATGTCAACTGATTGATAGTGTATTGACAAATGATTTTTAATATTATGATTTTCGTAACCTTTGCATGGAAATTACCATAATTATTACTTATTTAAAAAATGATATTAAACAAAAAGAAAGTGATTATATGTTTATGTACAGTAACAAGAAATTAATTCAACATTATTAGTAGGTAATGCTTTCAAAAATATTAACGAACAGTATTCAGTAAAAGATACGAAATCAAACGTAAAGTATTTCAAAAAAACATTTTGTCAAAATTACGCTCAAAGAATAACTTTTTTAATTTTTTGATGACTTTAATATATTACAATGATTGGCTCAACTCATTATAAATTAATAAGAAACATTAAAATCATGATTAAAAATTCTGTTCATCGTATAAGCACTTTCTTGGACAATTCACACTTCACTTAGAATTTAAAAGTTAAAACGTTTGTTACAAATGAAAATACGTACCTACTATATACATATAATATATTCAGAATAATTATTTGAATAACAACTATTTATAATTCTAATATCCGAATACCAATTGTTAATAATTCGAATATCCGAATAACAATTGTTAATAATTCGAATATCCGAATAACAATTGTTTATAATTCGAATATCCGAATAATAATTGATTATAATTCAAATATCCGAATAACAATGGTTTATAATTCGAATATCCGGATAGCAACTATTTATAATTCGAATATTCGAATAGCAATAATCTCATATATTCTTATGAATTACAACTATTATTTGTTGGGTAGTATTTTGACTGCTTAGCGGTCATCTTCAATGATCTCAATAGCTAATATAGATAAAGTATTTATCATAATTTTCGCCTCATTGACTTCAATTATTTAAGTTTTCTATATATATTAAGTTTTATTTAAATATATATTTATCAGTAACATTATTTTGTGTATTATACTAAAGTGTATATGTATCCGTCAATTCACTTGAAATGCTATCCACTAATGTTAAGACAAGCACTGCTTCTTAGTCCATTATTACCGTCCAAAGTTATGGATTCCGTCTTAGACTCGTTTGGTTCACTTGGAGTCTGTTCCACTACTGATACGTGAATTATTTCTTCATTTCCATAGGTAGCTACTTTTACTTGTAGCAGCAGCTTTTATAATAATGCTAGCTGTCTGTCAGACAGTTGACCACAGAAATTTATATCTGTGCCCTTGACTGCCTAAAACCCCGGTGTTCCCTGACTGGTCCCGGCTTGCCTTTGCGGGTATCGTCATTTCAGGGGAGTGGTTGAGGTGTTTGACTCCCTCCGGGAGTTCAAAAAAGGCTGCCAACAAAACATATAAGGATTTATCTTTGTGAAGGAGCTCGTTCGGGGAAGTACTACCACGATACCTATTACTGCCGTAAAGCAGTGTTGCTGTGTTCCGGTTTGAAGGGTATGGGTGCCGGTGTAATTACAGACACAGATTTCAACTTTGTCTCTGGGATGGCAACGCATTTACAAGGCCTCTGGTATTGCAGATGTGTATAGGTAGCGGTGACCACTTGACATCAGGTGAGCCGTCGGCTGGTTTACCATCCAAAGATAAAAAAATAATCTCAGATATTATGGTTCAAAAGGGAAGCTGAAAAGAATGGTGAAAAATACGGCGTGTGATGATATAATTTTATTTGAAGTAGTGGGACAGACTCCTTCTAAGTTACACTGTTTTGATGTTGTGTCTTTATTTGTGCAATACTCACTAGGATATACATAATATTACTATAATGGCGTTAAGCGGGTTGACGCTTCATGGGATAGAGTAACGTTTATGTTCTATCTCTCTTATGTACTGTGTTTTAAAAAGAGACAGATGTAGGTATTCGTTGATACGTTCCATTTTTGAATTTTGTCGTTTTTAACCAGTATCAACTGTCACTTTCATTTTTTATTTATCGCAAATTGTCAAACGATACTTAACTTTAAGACTTTCTTAAATGTGTCTCTGTCGCTACAATGACAAAATGACACGTGACAAAATGACAGAGATAGCATAATAGTCAAAGGGTACTTAAAATTGAGATGCGTTTGAGAATTTGGGCATTACTCTAGCAAACTTTTAGGTATTTTTTTCAGTGCCGTATTAACTATTCCTATTTAGTTAATTTATTTATTTCATAAGAAATATAGAAAAATATTAGAGCTGTCGTTTTAGTTTTGACTTAAATGTATCATTTAGTCAAATGGATTTACTTAGTTTTTAGTTTACGATTTAGAACTAAGTTTAGTTAAGTAGAGTTAGTCATAGTTTAGTTCTTAGCGTAGGAGATACCTACATACGTAAGGAATTAGATTCAGTTGTAAGAACATTTTCTTTCTCAAATCTTTTTCTTCCTTTCTTTGCCTGATTACTTCTTCTGTCTCTTCTATAGCCTTCTTACGTTTTACTCTTCTTCTAGATTTTTTACAATACTACAAATCTTTGCTTGTGTAGCAGTTCGTCCAGAAGTAATATGAATCGATCTACATTTTCTGGAAAAAAGTGTGTTTGGTGATAGAGAAATTAAAACTTTTTTTCATTAAATATATTTAATGATATTGATCCATGCTTTAACCAATACCAAATAAGCAAAACAGTAATGACTGATATATAAATGGCATAGGAAAATAAATGAATAAACTATTGTTTATTTTGAATTTGAAGATATTAAAGACTAACCTAACGCATTTTATAAGGCAACTCTCCATAAAAGACCAATAAAATACAAGAACCATTTTGTTTCGCTACATACATATAAGACAGTAGGTACTAAATTCTAAATAGTGCCTCAATACAATCTATGCCTTATTGTAACCGATACTTGACTAAAGATAGCCTACCAAAGCAGAAAAAAATAAACCATTGAGGTCCCAAAATTAACCGCCGCCGCTCAATAGTCATAGGAATTATTGGTTGATTCCACTTCACTCCTCTTTGATTCGATGGAGAATGACTTCTTCCGCTCCAGGCAGAACGGAAGGGAGTGTCAGACTCATTCTGACTAAAATCCATCCGTGTTCCTCCATGCCATTTGCGCTCTAGGGACGCGATGACTCTTTTCAATTGTTCCGATCAGCCAGCTTATTCTGTAAGAAATCTCCCTCAGTGAATTAAGGTGATTGAGCTAAAACTGGGCTGTCACTATACGATGCCAGGGATTGACAAGTCGCCACACGCTCACTTCACGGAAGGAGGGTTTTACAGAATAACACCGCAGATTATGGGTGTACAGATCGGAGTTAACGGAAAATAAAGTTTGATGTCCCCCCCTGTTAGCAACGATAGGACATGGGACAGTTTGTTATTCATTTTTATCTGTCTTCCTATCAGTGACACACTCTTTCGAACAAATTCCGCAAGGCTGGCAGATGAGAGTGAAGAGATGAAGAGTCAGTCTAAGAACCCGTCTAACATTGCCTTACATTCATGTTTCCAAATTAAATCATAAACTTCTGCCAATCTTCCATCTTGCCTCTCAATACGTTCCTATTTCCTACGTTAGTAATAATTAGCTTTATTTAAATGATAATTAGGTTTAGTTCTACAAACCACATCGCCCACTGTGATAAAAGGATTGAGGTACAATGAAAATGGCTTAAACGTGTGGGTTCTCAGTTGTTGGTATAGATGTAATGTTAATTATAGGAAGCCTTGGGCTGCGTTTGTCTTGATCAATATTTATATTTTTTATCATCATCTGCTGTGTCCTTTTACCCGACTACGGCGACGCAAAATGGCGGGTTATGATTTTGACCGGTATGTATCTATATGTGTGTATGTTCATAGGGCAAAGTCAAAGCATTTATTCAATTAGACCGTTCACATGCACTTTTGATTTGTCAAGGACTCGATCAGATAGAACGTTGAAGTTTGTTGCTCGTTCATCTGTTCCCTCGTAACTTCTAAAGTGCTAATCATAATTCGACATTTGAAGTGTCATTGAAAGCGTCTGGAACTGCAGGTTATAGGTTATGTGACGTCACATTAAATTCAAAATGGCGGCTTACAGAGAATACAAAAGATGTAATCAGAAAGTAGCCGGCTATAAGCAACGTGACGTCACATTTAATTCAAAATGGGTACTTGCAGAGGACGCGAAGCACGTAATTAGAAAATGAAAATAGTCTGAAATCGCCAATTTGCCTTGAGTAAGCGTAGTGATCAACGCTCGTGCCTTCTCTGTACGAGAAGAGGCCTATGACTTGCGATAGGACAATATCAGGCTGGTGTTATTTTATAATATTGCAGTGCTAACTATTTTCGCATAAAGAGTTTTTGATTGCTTTGTTCTAACTTTTTGATGTTTATCTGCATGTTAGGTTAGCGTATGAATATTGATCAATACAAGCTACAATTAGTTTTAAGTATGTATCACTAAGTTCTCTGCTCTTCCGTTTTTTTGTTACCAATATTTTATTATCGCTATATTGACATTTTTTTAAATCTCCAGCCAGTCATAAACTTCCAACGTTCAACTAATATATCGTCCAGGTAAAAAAAAAAAATATTTTTACTTGATACAACTATTTCCAAGTGGCTTATAACTAAATACATATAAGCGCTTATATTATATTAAATTTCCTGTAGTTTTATTGACTTGAAGGTACACCTTCAAATAAATAAAATTACAGGAAATTTGATAATTCACATTTATGTAAAAAAAAAGTAATATTAACCATAAACAGTTAATAGTTCACGACATCCTTCTTCCAGTTCCTAAATTATATATTTTTTTTATCATTGAATATTTTTTGAACCCTATTTCTGGGCCTTTCTCATGAATTTATGTAAATTAGGTTAGTATAAGCTTTCAAGTTTGAAGAGAGTGCACTTGGGGACCTAAAAAATAAAATAAAAAAAATGTTTTATAGTTCTATGGCAACATTCTTTAAACTGGAAAGTCGTTAATATATGTAGACTAATATTAGTATTAAGTATTGTTTGTATTTGGGTAATAGACACCATTAAACAATAACTCCAAAACACAACTTCACTAAAAAAACACTTTATTTTAGTCCTGAAAACACGATGTTTTTTTTAAATAACTATAAAAAAAAATAACATCACGCCTGTATTTCCCGAAGGGTTAGGCACAGGAGTACCAATGTACACCCACAGTTCGCTGGTATATTTAGGTCCCATGTAATAGGGGGCGAGCCTGTTGCCACTAACCGGGCACAAATCAAAACTCCGAGCTGCTACTGAGAATTTCATAGAAAAACCCAATAACACTTTTTGCTCGACCTGGGAATCGAACTTAGGACCAAACATAACAACAAACAACAACTAAACAACAAAACAACTAACAAATAAGTAACACAAAAACAACCATAAAATTTGTTTTTTTTTTTACTTTGAAATCAATAAATAGTGAATTGCGATGACAGAAAAGTGACGTCATAGTTTAGTATTGTCATACAAAATCTATGGGGGAATCGTGTTTTGACAGCTCAATAAAAAGTGTGTCAATTGATTAGTGGTGTCATCTACCCAATTATGTCATTTCTTTACTGAACCTAAATACAAAGCACAGGAAGAAAAATAAACCTTATTGTGTTGATCCTACCGTTGAAATTAAAACAAGACTACTTTTGTACCTACATATTTATATTTTTATAAATCCATTTGACTGATGATACTATTTGATAAGTCATTTTACTAATCCATACTAATATTATAAATGCGAAGGTAACTCTGTTACGTTTTTACGACTAAGGGTCAGCTCACACCAAGACGCGACGCGACGCTGCGCGCACGCTTTAAAAGAGCTACTCAAAATATAACTTTATTTTCTACACGAAAAGATACACATTTCGGTCACATGTTATTTTGAATGATGAATTGGTACTGGTTTGAAATGTTTACCTAATTCTTTTTTAATTGATCAAATTTTCTTTTTTCTGTTCTTTTTTCGAATATTTTTATGTACACCAAGAACTAGTTTATTCAAAAATAATGTCACGTGGCAAATATTAGTAGGCGCAATAGGTAGGATATGAAATCAGTTCTTATGGTAGTCGATACTCATTCTTATATCTATGTAGATAAAGTAGAGACATTATTGTAAATGAAAATGTACTTTATTCTAAAGACAGAGAATATGTTTTTGTTATTAATTTGTTTTCATGAAAAGTGCCATAATTTTAGGTAAAATAGACATATTAAAGAAACACGGTTTGAAGTAATTTACTGTAGTTTTTCGCATACATAAATATTATAATTATTTATTTATTTATGTATACCTATTCAGTGTGTCTGTGTTCCTAAATAATCAGTGTTCTCCTAATTACACTTATGTGAAGAATTTTCGCACACTCCTTTAAGCATAGTTGTTTTTGAGATGACAAATAAAAATAGACAAATTATTGTTTTGGGTAGTTACTGTACCTATTGTGTGTACTTACAGGACTATTTTAAAATAGGGTGATTTTTTTTTTTGGCTTTTATTAATATTCTATAATCTACAAGATATAATTTTGAATTTGTTACGCAGAAAAAAAGGGTTACAAAGTTATTAATTTGTGCTTTAAAAGAAGGTTTAAATGAGACTATTGAAGAATAAAGTTAATCTTGCGCATATATTGAAAATGAACTTTGCCAATGTTCTTAAAAAAGTTATTTAAAAAATAAGTATTAATACTGTAACTGGTTGGACTGATATCAAAGATTCTATTATGCATTCTAAATTTAAATACGCATGATAGTTTTTTGTCTGCGATTGGCAATTGTTTCTTAGGCTTTTGGCATAGCCTTTATTTGCCTTCTAGTGGTGAGCCAAAGTTGCTTCTCTATACATTTTTCATCCCAAATAAGTCAAGAGTACCCAATTATAGAGAAAGGGAAGATTGGATAGCCAATAATTTTTTAACATAGGCCTAGCACGAACTCGCTAATGCAAGTTTTTAGATTCTAGCCGATTTTCAATTTGGAAATACGACTAACATTATGGTTTTATTTTTCCGCTTGTGCACCCAAGCGCATATTACGTGAACGAACTTGGCTTCTCTCGTCCGGGTCAAAGGGCAACTGATTTCCATCACTGCAAAATTTAAAAGCGGGCGAATGCGCGCGTCTTCACGCAAAAACGCTCGCATTCGTGCAACTTCGCTTTTATTGTAATTTGAAGAATTTAGGATTTGACGCTTCATATCTGCTCTAGTATGAATTGACCCTTACCTTAACCTTACCGGCGAACTGTGGGTGTACGTACATTGGTACACCTCTGCCTAACCCTTCGGGGAATACAGGCGTGATGGTGATGGTGATGGTTAACCTAACCATTGACCTAACTTTACCAACTCTGTGCGTTCGTGCTAGGCCCTCCAATCTCAACACAATTACATACATTTTGAACGTAGGTCTTTGAAAAGCTTGCTGTGTTAAAGACGAGAGTCAATTGGAATCGAATGATAGGTAGGTATGCGGGCCCTAGTAGTAGCCTTTCTAATAGCTTGTCCGGAAGGGGCGAATTCGCCGCGATTATCCCGTACGTATTAGTAACACGCGCGACCGTTGCGTCCTGATATGGTATTCTGAAATAGGCAAATCATTTCGAAAGTCAATTCGCAACTAATCTCGCAAGTCCCGCTTACTTCGCAGAATACCAAATCCTATTGAAAAACGTCAAAACACTCTCTCGTCGTAATTCTTCTCTCTTACATCAACACGCGGTGGCTCTAGTGTGTCGTACTCACTCATTTTAAGAATACGAATCTGAAATCTCACCGCGGATTCAGAAGTGATTTCGCAAATGAACTTTTTAGAATAGCACTACAGAAGGAGCGCACCAACATTCAAACAATGGGCGAATTCGCCCTTTCTGGACAAGTTCTAACATAATTAATTGATTTGATAATTTATGTTCCTAGTTTCAATTTTGATGTTAATTATTACATTTGCATTAGCCACAATTTGTCAATAAAATATTCATATACATGGTGATCAAAATTATTCTCAAGCAAATGTGTGTCGGGAATAATCTGTTGTTCAGTTTGTAATCACCCTGTTAATTAAATTTGTTAAAGGATGGTATGTCAACCCAATGTTACACGACTTTGGGCTTTAAGATGTAAGGTAATAAGGGTTGTTATCGCTGGCAATGCGAATGAAACGAATGCGAAAGAAGGAAATAAAGGGTTTCTAAACATTAAAGGTGTTTTATTTTTGTTTACAAATCACAACTGGGTTTAATACTGTCAAAACCAACCAATGAACTGTCATTCTTTTCATATTATGTCGCACATTATAATGTTAATATACCTAAATAGGCACAAAGAGAGTAATTTATTGTGTAGTGCAATAGTGGATTGCTAATATGACACAGCTCGTAGAGCGGACGGCTATCGGGGTCGCATGATTTTCGAGTGGTGGCTACGCACTGAAAGGTGCAGTGTGAGAAGGCTCCCACGATAAGTGGTTATAAACTGCGCGACTGCTATGCTAAAGGTCTTGGGTTCGAGTCCCAGGTGGAGTAGTGTTATTGGGGTTTCCTAACAAATTCTCAATAACAGCTCGGAGTCAGGATTTGTGCCCGGTTAAAGGCAATAGGCTCGCCCCTAAACATACCGGCGGACTGATGGTATACATTGGTACACCTCTGCCTCACCCTTCGGGGAACATAGGGGTGATGATATGTATTAACTAAAAATAAACACCAAAGAAATGTTAATCAACTGTGTTTTATTAGAATACAATATAAAATATAATATTATAATAAAATATATCACTTATAATATTAACATTACACAGCCATTCACTATAAGGCAGTCTGTTCTGTCATCTGCACGTCTGCGCCCGCGCCGTTAGTTTCGCTACCGCCCGCCGTGGCGCTAGTGGACTCGGTGACGTCACCGGAATCTGCTTCGGTTTCCGCTTCAAGCACTTCGGAAGCTTTCTTGAATTTGTTTATATCTAAAAGTGAATTTATTTTTATTTTATTACAATTGTTAAATAAAACAAAATCAGTTGCAAGTTCAAATGAAATGGCAACCATTTTATTTGATAATAACTCTTTTATTAAAAAAGAAACTTAACCGCGCCTTTGTCCACTGTGAGTATATCGCCATTTAGTGGAAGTTTATTTATGTTCAACTTTGTTATAACGTGCGTTATGTTGATATTTGTTTGGCAGCGGAAACTACGCACAACATTGTTCACTTCAGTATATAAGTGTGCAGTGTTTGGATGCAAGCAGAAGAACCCACCATACCTATTTCTGTTGGTGTAATTACAGGCACACGAGACATTTTAACTTTGTCTCTGGGATGGCAACACATTTGCAAGGCCTCTGGTATTGCAAATGTGACTAGGCAGCGACATCAAGCCGACCGTCGGCTTGTTTGCCATCCAATGACATTTATAAAACCCGCAAGTATTTTAATTAACTATTCTTGTTTCTTTTTAGTATTTACTTAAAACGGTGTGTGAATCTGACAAGAACATTGAGAATTTCGGGGAAAGAGGTCTATCTAGAATATTTAGGTTGACTTTTTTATGTCAGCAATACAAGCTTGCAAGACAATTCGTGTTTTATGATGACCTTGTGTACAGGGTGGTAAAAACTCACCATATTTACTGTAATCAGCGCCTAACAACCTCAGATAGTGCACAGTGTCTGGAGTCGCAGTGTACGCTCGCAGAGAGGTCACGCCGCGCCATCCCACTAGTGTCAGCTGCAGGTTCGTCTCCTGACCCTCCTCTTTGTATTCGAGGACACAGCTACCGGTTGCTGTAGAAGAGAGTTAGAGTTGATAAGGTAAAATGTATACTTAATATTATAAAGAGGAAAGATTTTTTTGTTTCTAACGAATAGGCTCCCAAACTAATGGACCGATTTTATTATTTTTTTCACCAATAGATAGCTACATTATTCCTGAGTAACATAAATAAATAAATACAAAGGTCCGTTTTTATAATGTAATTATCAACATTTACTCACCAAAATCCTTGACCAACGCCTGTGTATGCTCAGAAAACAGCTTCATTTCCGGCGGCTTGCTCGGGTTGTCACTCTGTAGCACTAGTATCAGATCCTCCTTCAAGATGCGCATGCGCCGCTTAGCGCCTATGAACTGGGTTATACTCTGTAGACCCTCTTGTGATAACCTGGAAGAGGAGTAGCGTTTTTGAATAATGGATAGTTAGGTTTGTTTCCGAGGTTGAGCAAAGTGGTCTTATCAAACAAACGCATACCATCACGCTTGTATTCTCCGAAGGGTTAGGCTGAGGTGTACCGTTGCAGACCCACAGTTGGCCGTTATATTTAGGTACCATAACATAGGGGGCGAGCGTATTGCCATTAACCGGGCACAAATCCTCCGAGCTGCTACTGAGAATTTCATCGAAAACCCACAACACTTGGCTCGACTTGGGAATCGAAGCCAAGAACTCTAGCGTAGCAGTTGCGCTTAGGACCACTAGGCTAACGAGGCAGTTAGCCAAGAGATAGAAGCAGTGGCAGTTCATGGCCTTTCTTTAAACATAACATAACACACCATCACGCATATATTCCCCAAAGGGTAGGCAGAGGTGTACCAATGTACACCTTTTCTTTAAAGGCAGTTAAAAAAGAATAACTACATACCTAAACGGACAAACCATATTCTTATTATCACAGCGAACAAAAGTCTTGACACCAGTGTTGATAATCTTGATACTTCCTTCATTCTTCGTCACCACGTCTTTGACGATGGGGGAGACGAGGTATATGTTCTTCTTCTTCCCCACGTGACACCGCGTGAGAAGACACGTCGCGTCGAAGTCGGAGTTCAGGTCGTAGAACTCTTGTATTGAAGGGAAAACGTCTTCTTTGTCGCCTGGAAGTGAATAATACATACAGTAGAACCTCGATTATCCGAACTTCTATTATCCGAACGCTGCCTCAGTTCAACCGAACACTCAATTATGCGAACCTTGGCGAGAATTTGTTGCTGAAAACGCGTTGCAGCTGTTCGTCAATAAAAAATTGACTATTTTCAAAGAAAAGCATTTGACTTTTTTTTGATGTTCTATATTTAACCGTTAATATGTATGTCAAATCTTAAAAGACTACAGATTTTAGGTGAAAAGGTTTTAGGATTTTAGGTTGTTTGATCTTGTGTCAAAAAACCCGCATCTCGATTATCCGAACTTTTGATTATCCGAACTAGTCGCGGCCCCAATTAGTTCGGATAATCGAGGTTCCACTGTACTTAACATAATAAATGCGAAAAAGAAACTCTGTTTGTCTGTAACGCTTTCATGACTAAACAACTTCTTCTTTTTTTAAATCGATTTTTGGTAAATCCTTTTTATTTATTGTACTTGGCCCCAGTACGTGTAAACGTTTTTTGTGGCATCAGTAGTATTTTTTATATTCTCCAAGGTGTAGGGACACCTTGGGCACTGGAGCCATCGTCTGGTCGGGAGCACCGCGCTCGCACTGAATGTCTGTGGGATCTACAAGGCGTTGATTTACATCCTGGTCAAATTCAAGGAGTTAATTATTCTCGTGATTCTTAACACGAATCAATAAAAAAATAAATTGTTTTTGAAATCTTTTTTTTACGTGATTTTCAAATTCGAGGTAGCCATCTCGCCAGAGGGTTTAGGCACTATGTACACATTGATATAGCCGCGCGACAACTCTGCCTACCGCATACGCAACTGGGTGGTTCAGAATTTTGCGGGAGGAGTATTCTGGAATACTGTTATTTGATAGTTGCAACTAAAAAAAGAAGCATTTATTAGACATTGGCCAGGTATAGTAATTATATTTGATTACTTCTATTTTTTTTTATGACAAGCTCCTTAAATTTGGCAAGAATGCAAATCAACACCTTGTATAATCCCCCATTTTGTTAGGTTGTGTTTGCAGTGGCCTACATAGGCGCAAAGTCTATTAAGTGCTTTCCATATAGGCCACTGCAAGTCACATCCGAATGGCAGGTGCTCCTGTGGTTGAACGAAGCGAGGTGGTGGGGAGTGATGATCCTCCCATAGCTTACGTCATCCTGAAGATGGGTGGTAATTGATATACAACTGATTACCACTGATTCGATGCTGATGAAATTTGGTATAGGGTAAATTTGAACCTTAAGAAAAGGGCATAGGCTACTCATAGTTCGCCGGGCCTGTTGGTCTAGTGGTTAGTGGCCCTGACTGCTAACCCGGAGGTCGTGGGTTCGATTCCCACCCAGGACAAACTTTGTGTGATGAGCATGATTGTTTGTTCTGTGTCTGGGTGTGATTTATCTATAATATGTATGTATTTATAAATTATATCAGTTGTCTGGTTACCATAACACAAGCTCTGCTTAGCTTGGGATCAGATAGCCGTGTGTGAGTTGTCCCAAGATATTTATTTAGATATTTATAGTTACCTGAGAAAAACACAAACGGATCTTCTCTATACCCTCCCATCTTTCTCTTCTTCTTGGGCGGTTCTTTGACCTGCTTCTTTGCATCTGTGGTCTCCTCAGGCTGGATGTCCTTCTCCCACGGCAGAGGAGCCAGCTTCTCGAACACGGCCACGAAGAAACCGCCCGTGTCTTGGTGGTGTGGGAGTATTCTTATACTGGACATAACAAGTAAAAAATATTAAGTAACCCAAGACAGAAGAAAAGAGGTCCCTACCGCAGCTAACAAAAGAGCTGATAACCTTGAAACGGCTGAACCGATTTTAATAAAATATATCTAAGAACCATCGCTATGAAATATACTTTCTTGATTTCAAATAAAAGAAACCGCATTAAAATCGGTTCAACCGTTTAAGAGCTACTGTGCCACAGATAGATACAGACACGTCAAACTCATAACACCCCTCTTGTTGAGTCGGGGGTTAAATAGAGATAAGGTAGACATGTTTTATATCTTTAATTTATTTTTTGTACTGATTCCACACTAATATTATAAATGCGAAAGTAACTATGTATGTCTGTTTGTTACATCATCATGACAAATAGGTAGCTTGGCATCTGGATAAGCTGATGGCAGTTTAATTGACTCTAATGCATTAACTATGACTTTTGCATAGACATCAGTCGTTTTCAAATGTTTACCTCTAATAAAAGAACGAAAGAAAGCAAAGAAAAAAAGTTTAGTCTAGTTAAAAAAAAAAAAAACTATTTGCTATGGAGAAGTACAGATAACTCTGCGGGGGACTCCCGGGAGTCTCGCATACAGATACAGATTACAAGTTAAAACTCACCATCTATCCAGATTATATTTGCCGAGGTCCTCAGGTTTGGGCGGGAACATCTGTGGTCTTACCACTGTCTGCCACTTCTCGGGCACATCCTCGTACTTCTCATAGAACACCATATCCTTTGACGCTGGTCGCCAGTATGTCATACCTGGGGAATTAAAATGTATTTATTTTTCCTAGCTATATACCCCGCGGCGTCCCGCGTTCAGTAACATCTTTGGCTACTACCCTGCTCCCTTTGGTCGTAGCGTGATGTCTATACGTATAAACCTTCCTCTTGAATCATTGTCTCCATTAACAAACTTCGATTCGATTCTCAGGTCGAGCAAAAAGTGATATTGGGTTTTTTCTCAGTGGCAGCTCGGAGTTAGGATTTGTACCCGGTTAATGGCAATAGGCTTGCCGCCTAATACATGGAACCTAAACATACCAGCAATCTGTAGGTGTACACTATATACAGTATATACTATACTATAGGTATACAGGCGTGATGGTATGTGTGTGTTGTTTTGTTGTTTTAATTTGAATTGAAGATTAGCAATGCAAATATAATTTTCTACTTACATAGATAATCAGCTTTGTTTATAGGTAGCTATTACGACTTGAGTATTCGTTTTTCCGTACAAAATATATTGGGAAAGAATTTTGCCTTACCTTTATGGAATTTGAGTCCAGGAAGCATATCAGCCGCATTAACAAGAGTGACGGACCCTCCCGTCTCCTGTAGCACTCTGTGGATGACGGCCTCGTTCTCTATGGGGTTGAAGGAGCAGGTCGAGTATACCAGGCGACCTCCCACCTCGAGGAGCTCGCAGCCGCGTTTGAGGACGCGGTATTGGATGCTGGAGGGAGAGATAAAGATATTTTAAGAAAGAAAGAAGAATAAAAAACCTTTTATTGACGTGGAAGTGACGCACATAAAAAAAAATTGTTTACAAAAGCCTAAGACAAAAACAATTTTAAACACGTCACAATACCAAGTCTTGTGCAAGAGAGGCAGGCGCCTTGACAACTAAGCCATCACGACTTTCAGTATTATCATATTATAATTATGTTTAATAACTATGTCAAAAATAAGTCAGAAGCCAGAAAGTCTGACAACCAGTCTTACCAAGATTATCGTATTACCCATTACTGGGTTGTGGAGGTCTGATAGGCAGTCGCTCCATGTAAAATACTGATATTCAGCTGCATCCGGTTCGACTGGAAGCCGACCCCAACATAGTTGGGAAAAGGCTACGCAGATGATGATGATGATGAAGTATGTCAAAAATAAACTCGTCATGGTCTGGAACGATCTTAATCTGAACTTTAAGGAAAGAAAGAAAGTTTTGATTTTTTTCAGAATCTTACCCGTGCAGGTTATTTCCATTACCAGTAGACCACTTGAGCCAAATGTCGGGGTTTTTGCGCAGAGTGGCGTCGCCTGAACACGGCACGTCGCATAGGATGCGGTCGAATTTCAGCGGTTTTGTCGTACCTGGATTCTAGAGGAAAATAAAAGTATATAATTTTTTATATATTTTCTATACACAAGCTATCAAACCGCTTTATTTATTCTTCCAATAAAAGTTATTATATAATGAAAAAATTTACCCAAAACAAATAATTTTTAAAGTTCAGTTGGAAAATGGTTCAATAAATTAGAAATAACCCTAGCTGTCTACTTTGGCGGATAACTGATTTATTTAATTACAACTGTATTCCAATGAAAGCAAGGTTGAAATTTGTTTGGCAGTGGAAATTTTAGGAATTTCATTTTACATTGTGCCTGAATGTTTAAAAAAAGAAAGTAATTGAATATAAGCTAAATGCCGAATACTCATCACTATCTTCTTTGGCGGACAAATTATTTATTTTCAACTTTATTCCAATACACGCAAGGTTGAAATTTTAATGGCAGTGAAAACTATACATAATAATAAGTTGTTGGAATACTAACTTGTTCATCAGTCACCACAAGTGCAGGCATGACTGCGGAGTCATGGTTCGTGATCAGGATACAAGGAGAGTTCAGCCTCTTCGCCTGGTGCACCAACATGTAGCATCTGCTGTTATCTACGTCATTCGCCATTACGAAACCTGGGAAATAATAATAAAGAAAGAATGAATGAAAGAAATAAATAAAAATCGGTAGTAGATTCTTAAAAAAAAAAGACATATTATTTTAGCCCAAAAACCTAGATTAATTTCAAGTAAAATCTAATTTTAATTCGTCTTGAAAGGTCGATAATACAAACTTATCAGAAGGGACTAAGGAACTAATCAGAAAGGATTTCGTTTTTACAAGGAGTAGGTAGCAAAAAAATTGTATCTGCTAGTGAATTTAGGCATTGAGCTGTCTGTCTGTGGTAGCATGTAGGATGACATAATCACGTCACGTTTACTTTGCCTAAAATCACTGAGGGAGAATTTTACGGAATATACCAACTGTTTTAATACTGACTAGCTTTTGCCCGCGACTTCGTCCGCGTGGATTAATAGTTCCCGTTCCCGGGGGATTTCCGGGATGAAAACTATCCTATGTCCTTTCTCGGGTCCCAGACTATATCTGTACCAAATTTCATTGAAATCGGTTCAGTGGTTAAGGCGTGAAGAAGAGACAGACAGACAGAGTTACTTTCGCATTTATAATATTAGTAAGGATTATTGAGGTGAAGCAAGTATTTACCTGTAGGCATTTTGTCTTCATCGGCATGCAGAAACTCAATTAACTGTGCCGTTTTAGATCCAGGAGCTGCGCACATGTCCAAGACCTAAAAGAAAAGAATAGTAATGAAGATTTTTTTAATCAATCAAAAAAGTTTTTAGCAATAATCAGTTCATAGATCCTTGAAAGGGCAGGAAATAAACTAAAGCTAATTAGCAAAAATAAACTTTGGAAACTTGGGCTCTAAACCGGGGTGATTTGAACGCAAATCTTATACTTTCTTGTCAGCTTAAAAACAAATAAATCCTTCGAAAACCGGTTCATGATTTAAGTTGAAAGACAAAATAAAACAAAGGAAGCTTTTAGTTAATATTAAGTAAGGTCCAAGTTTCCGAGGTTTATATTATTGCAAAATAACGTTAGTTTACTCCATTCAGGAAATAAATAGAGTTGCCTATCACCATCATCATCTGCCTAGCTATTTCTCAACTATATTGGGGTCGGTTTTCAGTCTCACCGGATGCAGCTGCACACCAGTGTTTTACATGGAGCGACTGCCTATCTGACCTCCACAACACAATACCTCTTGGTTAGACTGGTTGTCAGAATTGATAGAATTGTTTATCACCTAGTACATCTGTATGTATAATTCTATATTTAGGCCATTTTAGGCTTTAGCTATAATTTCAGGAAATACCTTATGATGAAAAAAAAAAAGAAAAAGAGGATGTAGTAACAAAGGTTGAAAAGAGTATGCTTAGATGGTTCGGTCATGTTGAGAATATGAGTGAAAGGCGACTAACAAAAGGGATTTATATGGCAGATGTGAGTGGCAATGCCGGGAGGGGACGCCCTAGAAAGACCTACCTTGACCTTATCGGTGAGGTTCTTCAGAAAGGTCAGGTGCGAAGTACTCGTAACCGGCGTGCTTGTATGACCAGATGTATGAATGTGGACGAGGCGAAAGGAGTGTGTAAGGATCGTAGCAGGTGGCGGTCCGTGGTTTCTGCCTACCCCCATGGAAAAAAGGCGTGAGTTTATGTATGTATGTGTGTACCTTATGATGAGGCTGCACATCGAGAACGACCGGAGGTATCATGGACACGGTCTCCTGCCTGGACACTCCACCGGCAGCTGTCTCAGCTACCAGGAAGTTATGAAGTTTGTAGAGCGCTTCATTGCGTCTGATGTCCATGCGGGACAGACGGAGCTGCCATGCGTAACCTCCTGGGTACCTGATGTATAAATCAACTAATTTCAGCAAGTAATATTTACGGTACAGTTCAGTCACGGTAGCCATAGAATTTCTAAGTTCATCTTTGACATCAGTGCTTTTTTCTTCAAATTTCCTTACAGAAACCTTATTTTTTCGATCATAAAATAAAATAACGCTTTCAGAGCTAACATTGCTTAGCTTCTTATTAAAAATAAATAAAAATAAAAACTGTTTATTCTCAGACAACTACATAGTCCATAGAAAAATTTGTAACACAAATCTTATAAACTACGTTAGTAATAATAACAGAAATAAACTTTGCATGATTCTTCATCAACCTACACCTGTCTCATGCAGGTTAATGAAACAACGCATGGCCGCCGAGTCCATTCTATCTGCTATCATTCTCATTTTATTAGCAAAACAACTTTCAGATTTACTTGTTCAAACAAACAAAAAAAAATATACGAATGTGCTTTAGACCACAACACCGAAGTAAAACTTTTTTAGCTCTATCTAGTAACTTGCTATGAGAGGAGAGAAAGAAAAGAAAATGTGGGTGCACACACTCTCTCTCTTGTAACTCTCTCTGTCTTTCTACCTTCACTAACTTATATCTCCCTCTCACTTTCCGTTCGCCTCACCCGATCACAATTTTCGTAACGCTCTTGCCACACCTTCACCAGCTTACTCCTACTCCCCAAGTCAAAAGTGCATAAAGAAGTTTTACTTCAAAAACTCTTTTAGAATCTTCTTTCTTCCTCTTTATCATGGAGGCAGTACGGTCTAACGAGCAAACATTCTAGTGCCGAGAAGTCTTTTAGAAAATTAATATGGATTATAGTTTCCCTTACCAAGGCAAATTGATAGGCTTGATTGGTTCTCCTTCTTCTTCACCTTCTCCAACTTGCAGCTTTGTGTTCAGGATCTCGGAGAAATACTGGCTCTTTACTAATCTCATCAGTGTGGCCGCCTCGCACTTAGAACCCGTGATACGGAAGGCTGTTGGCAGATCCCCTTTCAAGGAATTCATGAAGGTATCCCATTCTTCTTCTGGGCATACTTTTTGGCTCTACAATAATATAAAATAAAATTAAAATAAAACTTCTACAATGCAATATCATCATCATCATCATGTCAGTCAAATGACATTCAGTTGCACATAAGCCTCCCCTACAATAATGATAAAAGCACAGTTATTTTTTCTTAGCATTTTTTGTATATCCAAGATGGTAGTAAAATTGTTTATGCAGCCTTTAATAGGTTTTCAGTAGCTATAATTAAGAATGTCTGGTCGATAATTCCTTAAAACCTGGATTAAAGACATAATATCATAGTTTTATGTTTCGCAGGAAAGCGCCGGAGCGCGCAACGCTGGACCGGACATTGTAGCTATCTTTAGGGCAGGCCTCTCTCCAGTAGTGGACGTCGTCTTTTGGCTGATAAGACAATGATCAAGATGGTTAAGAAAATCACCTTATAATACTCTTCAAACGCGGCATTCTCTCTCACAATATCGTCGTAAGGCTTTCTAGTGTCAGCTGCAGGCTTTTCCTGAGGATTCTTTGCCTAGAAACACAAAAAATATAATTGTAAACATCTGTTGTGAGCAACAAAAAGGTTATGTATATTGTTTTATTTTTTTTACCTGTTCCTTGCGATCACGCTTTCGCTGAGCGAATTTATTGAACTGGCGATTATTACGACCCATCCTTTTTAAGTAACTGCCGAGTGAAAGTCGTCTTATTTGTATGAAATTCAATAAAACCATTCAATTAAGGCGCGGAATGTTATGGTGCTATATAGGTTTGACGATTGACGCTTTGACGTTGACAGAAAAAGTGAGGTTATGTTTATAAATGCGTTCATACAGTTTCACGGCATGATAAACAGTTTTAATATATCCAAAATTCTTTAAATGATCTACAGCGTTTGATATTCCAATATCAACGTAATATTGGCAAAATTGTAGTGTTTCTTTCACTAAAAGCCATTAATTGAAGAGAAGAGAGAAGACTTTTATTGATTGTGTAAAAATTAAATGAAAGTATCATACAGTAATTAATTTCGTATCGTTTTGTTTTAATGATCAAAACATGAAAACAGATTTATCACGTTTTAAAAATTGGTTAGTTATTTTTTTATTATACTTAACCCATTGAATTAAAGATAAATTACCTCAACCAATACTATCAGCTGAATTTGGTTGCGTTCAAGGCCTTATCAATGAAACTGTCAATAGTAGAGTAGGACAACATAACCATAATTCGCAAGTGTGAAAGAAATAAACATAAGTTACTGATTAGAATTAAAATTATTGTTCATATTTGCGTATCGTTTGATATTTTGCTAAGTTTCATACCTCACGTGGTGGGGTAGAGACGTACATACGTGAAACAAAGAGTTGTTATCAAAGGTAAGTTCAAAATTGCGAACATTTGAATTTGCTTTACCAATGTTTTGGAAACTAGCAAACTTGTAAACAAACTATCTACCTCTAATTTAGGCGATGTTTTAAACGATCCAAATCTTAATAAATATTAGTGCTAAAGATCTGTTTTTTTCTTATTTCTAGACTAGACTTATTGACAAACCAATATTAGGTACTTTTTTAACTTGTCCTTGGCATGAGTAGGTATAAAAAAAGATGACATGTATTTACAAATTTGTTGAGATAACAGGCATTAGGAATACCTACTAGATAGTTTTATTTCTTGTAAGTTGAAGCTGTACCGTAGGAAAACTATTCAATTTACCCGGATGAAAAAGTATTTACTTACTTAATGAGTGTTATGTTTTCATCAAAGACAGAATAGTGTATGTGTGGCTTATTCCATCTAAATTCATTCAGCTGTTTATGAACATAACAAAAACCAATTTTTCCATTTTATATAATTATTTAAGTTTAATTTTTCTAAATAATTTAATATTAATTATATAATTTAACCAATAATAGATAAGGTTGATGTTTTAATTGGAGTAATACACAAAAGAAAGAAGAAGTCATATTATGCAACTTCATCAACTTGCAAAATGCTATTTTTATTTATCAAAACCAATTGGATCTAGTCAAATAGAGATCTCATACAATTTTGCCACGCCAAACAATTGCCAACTCAATACACTTGTATTAGAGTCTATTTTTAAGTGAAACATTTCAGATATGAGAACAATTGTCTATCTGTTTCAACTGTTATCATCTGACAGGTTAATATTGAATTTAACAGTTTATTTAGACACACATACATACTATTATTGCATGAACAAGTAAGACCAGTGTCTGTCTATTCAGCTTACATAATATATGAAGAAACATAAATTAATTTGAATAAGTATGTAATTGTTTAAGATAAAAAAATAATTTATTGTTTACTATTATGCAATATGTAGGGATTTTGATTGTTTTGTACTTGTGTATATTTTACTATATTTACTTATGTATTTTTTTATAACATCTTTTTTTTTAAAACTACCCTCATACAACAAAAACCGGCACGAAGGGGGCCATACCATTATCGGAATATTACATAAATGGCAAAAAAACACTTTTGATGAATAGGAGCCTATTTTAATTTGATTATTTATTTATTTTTAACTTAACATTCTGTGAATATTTCAAGTAGTATCAAACAAAAACGAGCAAATAAAACACCATTTGTTGTATAGGAGCCCACTTTTATTTTATTCTGTTTTTTACTATTAGTTGTTATAGCGGCAACAGAAATACATTTGTGAACAACTGTCTTACTATTAAGGGTTCATGAGATACAGCCTAGTGACAGACGGACAGACAGGCAGATGGACGGACACGTACAGTCAGCAAAGGAGATAAGTAACCAGTGTCGCCTAATACATTCAAAGTTTTTAAAAAAACCGATAGAAGTTTTTTAATGAAATATATTTTTATTAATAGAAAATAAACAGTTTTTTAATTAAATTAAATTTCATTAAAAACCTAGCACTGGTTTGAAAGAAAACTTCAACTTTATTAGACCGTCTATTACTTATCTCTTTTGTTCACCGTACAAGTCTTAGCAATGGTGTTCGGTTTTACCCTTTGAGTATGGAACCCTAAAAACACATATTTCTATTGTTAGCACACATGGACATCCTAAACAGCGGCACTTAATTTGTATTATCTTTTAATTAAATAGACTAAATGCTAATTAGTTTTTATTCAATCTCAAAGCCTTTAAACTCTAACCCTCGTCTTATTTAATAATCTTTGTTTATTACCCAAAGCAAATGAATGGAACAATGCACCTTAGTTACATACTACCTTGCTACAATGCTCTATAAACTAACATAAAATAGTTTGTCACATACTTATTACTCATTCTTTCATTGTTTAAATAGTGGCGGTCTATGAAATGGATTGGTATTGAGAATATAATCAAGAATATGTGTGAAGTATGTGTGGGGTAACTTTGAACGATAGAGTGAAGAATGAAATTATATGAGAATGTTGCAGATTAAAAGAGGATGTAGTGACAAAGGTTGCAAAGAGTATGTTTAGATGGTTCGGTCATGTTGAGAGGATGAGTGAAAAGCGACTAACAAAAGGAATTTACATGGCAAATGTGAGCGGCAACGCCGGGAAGAGATGCTCTAGAAAAATCTACCCTAACCTTATTGGTGGGGTTCTTCAGAAAGGTCGGCTGTGCAGTACTCGTAACCGGCGTGCTTGTATGACCAGATTATGAACGTGGAGGAGGCGAAAGGAGTGTGTAAGGATCTTATGAAGGAGTTGCGAAGTACAGCGAAGGAAGGCGTTTTACGGTCTACAGTAATATACTGAAAGTGTGGTAAATGTTTGCGCGTCGAAATTCCCTTCACTCTGTATAAGGGCGTGAGTTTATACATATATAAACTCACGCCTTTTTTTCCATGGGGGGTAGGCTGAAACCACGGAACACCACCTGCTACGATCCTTACATACTTCGTTTCTCCTCCACCACGTCCATACATCAGTAGTGCTATTCTAAATAGTTCATTTACGTAAACACTTCTGAATCAGTGGTGAGATTTTAGTTTCGTATTCTTAAAATGCGAGATGACTTTCAAAGTGATTTGCCTATTTCGGAATAGCATAGCTGGTCGTACAAGCACGCCTGTTACGAGTACTGCGCACCCGATCTTTCTGAAGAATAATAATATGAAGCCTATATTTAACCCTATATTTCCTCATTCCAGCTCATCATGGCACCAGGCTTCCAGTTCGCGATAGACCGCGGCGGCACGTTTACAGACGTGTTCGCTCGCTGTCCAGGCGGCAAGGTGCGGGTCATGAAGCTGCTGTCGGTAGACCCGCAGAACTATGATGATGCTCCAAGAGAGGCTATTAGGAGGATATTGCAAGAGGTATGTTTGAATGTTACAAACAAATACACAAATAAATTGTTTGAATTTGAATTTGAATGTTTAGTTTATTTATTAATATATCATACATACCATCACGCTTATATTCCCCGAAGGGTCAGGCAGAGCTGTAACAATGTAAACCCACAGTTCGCCGGTATGTTTTTAGGTCCCATGTAATAGGGGGCAATTTCTCAGCAGTTCGGAGCTAGGATTTGTGCCCGGTTAATGGCAATAGACTCGCTATTACATGAGACCTAAAAATACCGGCGACATGCGGGTGTACATTGGTACACTTCTGCCTAACCCTTCGAGGAAAACAAGCGTGATGGCATAATTATGTGTTATTCCTTATTTTGACAGTTGTTTGTTATTGTATATTCTGCATTGAATGTGGCGCAAGTATAGGCCTGATTGTGCCAGTTAAGGCTTAATTTTTTTTCTTCATTCCAGGAAACTGGTAAAGCATTATGTGCAGATGGTAAAGTGGACTCTTCGCTGATAGAATCTATAAGGATGGGTACCACTGTGGCCACTAATGCCCTGCTGGAGAGGAAGGGCGCTAAGATGGCGCTGATCATCAATAAGGGATTTAAGGATCTGCTGTATATTGGAAATCAGGCTAGACCACATATATTTGAGCTGGTAAGTATTTGTTCTGGATTACAGAGAAATGGTTGCATATATTGTACAATTGAAGTTTAAAGACACAACTTCCTTTTGCAGATTTATTTAAATGTTATAACCAAACTTTAAATCTCCCATTTAACATAACATTTGTTGCAAGAGACATTGCTTGTTTGTTTTAACGCACTAATCTCCAGAAGTTCTGGCCCGATTTTAAAAATTGTTTCACTAATAACTCCCTTTAACTTAAGAAAATGTTTTGCGAATGTACGGGCAAAAGTTAGTTTCTTTTAAAAAAGATTCTTCTTCGTCTTACCCATGAATTGAGTCCATTACCTCAAGCTTAGAAGTAGCTCTTGCGATTACTAGACCAAGCGTAAATTAATGGGCTTTTGCCTTCCCTGTCTTGCCAGACACCCAATCTCTGAACATGACAAAAACAATTCAAACATCCACTATCATTCATCCAGGATATAAAACGCCCAGGAGTCCTATACTCCGAAGTAATAGAAGTAGACTGTCGCGTCATCCCAGCGTTAGAAGACCGCTGTCAGATGGACAAGACTGACAAGAACTGGCCAGTAGTCGTCGGCACCACTGGAGAGAAGATGCTGGTCATCAAGGACTTGGAAGAAGATAGAGTGAGGAAAGATCTTCTTGCGTTGAAGAAGAAAGGCATAGAGAGTGTGGCGGTAGTGTTGGCTCATAGCTATACGTATCATGACCATGAGATCAGGATTGGGAAGATTGCTGATCAAATTGGTAAGTTGATGATGTTTCTTTATAAATTTTCTAATCTGAAGGAAAGAAAGAAAGAAAGAAAAACCATTTATTCGACGCGAAAACGACGCACAACACAAAAATAAAATAAAAAATAAACAATAACAATAATGTGTATGCACCAACTACCGCGCGAAAAGGCTGACGCTCAGCATAAAGCCGTGGTCCGTGCACGAGACACGGAACCACAGTGCTGGTTTTCAGCGTCGCGTCGGCGTGTTGCTGTCTCGGAACTATAAAGTCTCTTTAAAGGTAGAGTGAACAGGTATCGCCTGGGTAAGCTCACAGTCACCCAGCTCTATAGTCGACTCTGTCTACAGTCGACTTTGTCTCCGTCACTTCTGATCTAGACTAGAATCAAGCGCAAACGCACCACAAATGTTTTATTTATCTTGACCTCGTATATTTGGTCCAAATCTTGCGGTAGCCTTTTTAATTACTTTTCATCATCATCATCATCATCTCAGCCATAGGACGTCCACTGCTGAACATAGGCCTCCCCTTTACATGTCCACATATACCGGTCGGAAGCGACCTGCATCCAGCGTCTTCCGGCGACCTTTATTAGGTCGTCTGTCCATCTTGTTGGTGCACGTCCTACGCTGCGCTTGCTAGTCCGTGGTCTCCACTCTAGCACTTTTCGACCCCATCGGCCATCTGCTCTGCGAGCAATATGGCCTGCCCATTGCCACTTCAGCTTGCTAATCCGGTGGGCTATGTCGGTGACTTTAGTTCGTCTACGGATCTCCTCATTTCGGATTCGATCACGTAGAGAAACACCGAGCATAGCCCTCTCCATAGCTCGCTGAGCGACTTTGAGCTTTGAGATGAGGCCGATAGTGAGAGACCACGTTTCGGTGCCGTAAGTCATCACTGGTAACACACATTGGTTGAAGACTTTCGTCTTGAGGCACTGAGGTAAGTCGGACGAAAAGACATAATAACTAATAACTATAATTACTTTTACTAAACCCATTCTTATGAAACTTTGCTCACACGTTGAGTTCCCGTGACAATACAACATTGTGATAATTTTAACATGGTGATGGTCTGATGATGGAATCAGGACACACATTTTGATCGTGGATCGTTGTGTTTACAAATCTTGTAATGATTCATAAGTATTTACTCCAAAAGGCAATAAACCCTGCCCCTAACCCTATGTTACTGTGCTCTTCAGGGTCCATAATGATCTCAGTTATACAATTTACCACCTAAGAATACATGTGGAAAAGCAATAAAGCTGTTGAGTATTGAAAAGATCGCTACTAAATTTAAAGTCGACCTATAACCGGGATTTTCGCACAGATGTTTGTTTGGGAAATACTACATTCACCACATTTTATTTTGTTTTTATCAGCCTAAATATCACTGCAATATTTTTTGTCTCTTCCTCTCCCTAGGCTTCAAGCAAGTCTCCCTCTCGCACGCCATAACCTCCATGGTCCGCATGGTCCCCCGCGGCTTCACAGCGTCAGCGGACGCGTACCTCACTCCTCACATCCGGGAGTACGTGCGAGGGTTCGCAGACGGCTTCTCCGGCGGACTGAAGGGTTCTAATGTGCTGTTCATGCAGTCTGATGGTGGACTTACTCCTATGAATATGTAAGTGATCCATAGGTTTCCAGAAGGAAAACCTTGTTTTTTTATAGGCATTGCGTTTTTGGCTTTTTAAGATATTCTGAAGCCTTTGGTTGACTGGTAGAGAATGGCTAAGGTATTAAATCCGCCTTTGTACTTTTTCTATACTAATATTACATGGGGTTTTTTTTAAAGTTTGTAACGAATAGGATCAGTAACTACTGGACCGATTTAAAAAAAAAAACCACCAATATATACCTAGCTATTTTACATTATTCCTGAGTATCATAGGCTATATAACAATACGCTTCGACACACGGGAGTGAAGCATTAACCAAGGACGTAACTTATGGCGGGTGAAATAAGCCATGCGATGGATGAACATGGATAGGTTTTAGTCAGTAAAAGTCTGACACTCCCTCTCGCCCCGCAAAGGGCGGGAGAAGTCATTTGATGATTTTACATAAGAAGAAAAAGAAATAGTACCGAATTTCGGTTCAATTTTATTGCCTCTTCTCTCAACTTTAAAGAGAAATATGTTGGTGAACTTTTTTCTCCAGGTTCAACGGTTCACGAGCGATTCTGTCCGGTCCGGCAGGAGGTGTCGTTGGGTACGCCATGACAGCTTATCAAGAACAAACCGGTTTACCGGTTATAGGTACGCCATTTAAAAACAACATTAAAAGTCGTCATTCTTATCGTTGTCTTTGTATTTTGTATCATGATCATGTAAAGAAGGCATTTTTTAATGTTTTTGAAACATATTAACCCTGCAGTGGTCGCGTCTTAAAAAGTCACGCGAGTGGTCGCGCGGCTACATATGAAGTCCAATTTCTTTTGTCGTTTTTTAAATGGAATTCAATTGTATTATTTTTTTCTTATACTAAAATATGACAAATTAACTCTTCCTAAATAAAATTAAAACAAAATACTAAAATAAATTTTCAATGGTCTTGTTTAAATAAGCTATGAAAAAAAAAGTACGTAAAAAGAAATGTCAGTTTAAAAAACCACGGATTACATATGTAGTCCGCGCGACCACTGCAGGGTTTAAACTCGTGGCCCCTTCAAAAAGTATGATTTCGCATGGAGAATGGGCAAGAAACTCCAAACTTTCTTTGATAATACCGCGTGTTGGCCAAATTCAGATATTATTCGCATAGTCCTGTCCAAGATGCAATGCGAAATCCCTTGACTGTTTTCTAGGTTTCGACATGGGCGGTACGTCAACAGACGTGTCGAGATACGCGGGCGCGCTGGAACATGTGCACGAGGCTACTACAGCTGGCGTCACCATACAAGCTCCGCAGCTAGGTAACCATTTTATTAAACTTGGTCTTAGGTACCTGACTTCAATTATTTTATTAAAATCAGCAGACAAATAAAAATTCTGCTCTTGAAGGGGTTTTTGGAATGGTTTGAAGGTTCTTGGGTGGAATGGAAAGGCCATTGTAAAAAAAAATAAACATGGAGGTAAACAGAGAACAGTATGCTTATTAACAAAAATCAGCAGTTCCATACATTGACCGTGTAGTGTTGCACTTTTGTATAGAGCAGCAAATTAAATATAAAAACAAAGTGCCAACATAAAACAATAAATAAAATGCAACAAAAAGAAGTGCGGTGCTCGTCTCATACTTTCGTTACGATTTCTCTTCCATCCCGTATATTCAAAAGTGGAATCGACGTCCAACACCTTCCTAATCTTATTTCTTAGCTCCCAAAAATAAACCATAATGTCCTGTGTAATAAGATTCAAAATCAAACTACGTAACATATACACTCGTTTCCCCAGATATAAATACCGTAGCAGCAGGTGGCGGTTCGATGCTGATGTTCCGCTCAGGCCTGTTCGTGGCAGGGCCGGAGTCTGCGGGGGCAGAGCCGGGGCCCGCATGCTATAGGAAGGGGGGACCTCTTACTGTTACTGATGCTAATCTGTTGCTAGGTAAGTCTTAAGTAGAGTGAAGGAGCTCGTCCAAGAAAGTACTACTACCATACCTATTTCTGCCGCAAAGCAGCTTTGCTCTGTTCTGGTTTGAAGGGTATGGGTGCCGGTGTAATTACGGGCACATGAGATATTTCAACTTTGTCTCTGGGATAGCAACGTTCTTAACATCAGGTGGGCCTTCGGCTTGTTTTCCATCCAACGATAAAAAAAATATTCTTTAGACCGATTTCGGTTACGACGACTTGAAGACTAGCCAAGTATGTAGTAGATATTATACTGAACAAGTGTGTGCCCAAACACAGGGGCACTCCTTTTTCCCTAACTCTTATAGTACGATGAAACGGCAACCAATTTGCATAAAAAATGGCACATTTACCAATAACGATTTGCCATCTCTGTTATAGGTCGCTTACTACCCGAATACTTCCCGAAGATCTTCGGAAAAACAGAGAATGAACCTTTGGATAGAGAGGCGACGGTCAAAGCGTTCAAGAAAATGACGGCTGAAATCAACACGTTTTTGAAGCAGGACGGTAGCAAGGAGGTTGGTTGTATTCTTTCAATGAACTTAGTCAATTGCAATAGTAGTAGTAGAGCTCTTTATTTATTTATTTATTTAAACTTTGTGCAAGTAAAGGTAGGTACTAAGGTGGAGTTAATGCCTTAGGCATTCTCTACCAGTCAACCAAAGGTGGTGAAGAGATAACATGGCAGGTGCAAATTATAGTACGAATGTAAAAAAACAAAATTTGAAATAAAAAATTAAAATATAACCTCAGTAAATAACGCAAAAAAATACCAAAATACCCGTAGATCCAATAAATAAATGAACCCGTCCGGGGAAGTACTACCATCATTATTTCTGCCGCAAAGCAGCGTTACTGTGTTCCGGTTTGAAGGGTATGGGTGCCGGTGTAAGTACAGGCACATGAGACATTTCAACTTTGTTTCTGTGATGGCAACACATTTGCAAGGCCTCTGGTATTTATTGCAGATAGGCAGCGGGGACCACTTAGCATCAGGTGACCGTCGCGTCGGCTTGATTGCCATCTAATGCCATTAAATAAGCATGTGATTTTTCCTTTTTATGGTTTTGATTTTGTTTATGTTTTTTTTTTGTTGCTAGATGACTATGGAAGAAGTGGCAATGGGTTTTATAAATGTTGCCAATGAAGCGATGTGTAGACCAATCAGGTATTTCTACTTTATTTTTATCTTTGTTTAGTTCTGCTTTTTATTAGCCGTATTTATTTAGCCGGCTCTAATCTCGCGTCGAGAACGGTGTGCACCACGAGTGTAAATAGATTCGCTTACCCACCTAGCGTCGTAATGATTGTTGTTGTAATGATTACAACTAGGTAGATGGCACCATTAAACAATAATTTCAAGACACAAGTTCTCTAAAAAAGCATTTTATTTTAGCCCTGACAACCTGAGGATTTTTTAATAACTATGAAATTCGATTTTTATTTGCTTTGAAATCAATAATGGTTAGTGAATAATAGAGGTAACAAAAAAGCGAAGGGGGAATCGCGTTTTGACAGCTCTTAAAAAGTACGTCAATTGATTAGTGGTTGTCATCTACCCAATTCTGTAAATACACTTTCGTTGCCGTCGTGTCAATTTTTTTTTTACTATTACCTGATATGCAAGTTGCAAAAAAGAAACATTATTTTTGAATGTCGTGCAATCTTATCGCATTCCCCTTAAACGTGTGGTGGTCTTCAGAGCTCTAACGACGGCGCGTGGGCACGACGCGTCGCAGCACGCGCTGGCGTGCTTCGGCGGAGCGGGCGGGCAGCACGCCTGCAGCGTCGCGAGGCAGCTCGGCGTCGCCGCCGTGCTCATACACAAGTACGCGGGTACGTCTGCCGTGACTAAGACAAAATCTAATCATTTAGGGCCTCCGCTAGGGTTCCCAATCCTCACGGATTGTCCGGGACTCTCTGGTAATGTTGGCTCCCGGAATACAATAATTTCTCGCGTTTTTCTAAAGTTTTAGGGCCTTATCACATTTACGAGTTACGGGCGTGTTTTCTATACAAATATCAGTCGCGGCGAACTCGCTGCTTAATCGCTGTCATATACAACACGCTCGCTACTCGCAAGCGTAAAGAAATATAAATAAATATAAATGATAAAAATTTGTTAACCACCTTCCCACTCTCCCAACAACCAACTGCCTTTTGGAAGAGGCATCTAGAACAACTTTTTTTTTTGTAAATGGGTTATCCAAGAAATTCTTCAAAAACAGCCCTTATCTAACACGCATTACAGTCTAAACTCCCTTCTCTGCTAGGTATTCTGTCAGCGTACGGCATGGCTCTAGCGCACATAGTACAAGAGGAGCAGTCGCCGGCCGCCACGGTGTACTGTCCGCAGCACTTCGCGCAGCTGGACCGAGAGCTCGATCTGCTAGCAGCTGTGGCGAGGGATAAGTTGAAGAAACAGGTAACGTCAGCTCATAGTCAAATCTTATTGTAAGTCGTTGCGTAGTTTGACATACTTACCTTCATTTATTGTACCTAAATTTAATAATGTTTATGGTTCACGGACGTGGGAATGCATGCTTCCCTCTGTGATGAATGACTTGCCCATCGAAACCTAGAATGCAATAAATATTAAAAACTGCTCAAGAGTGTTGAAGAAATATTTTCTAGGTAGGTACTTAAGTTCTTGAGAGGTGTCTCGTCATTGATAGTAATATAAAATAATGTTTGCACCGAGTTGCCGTGTCTGGCCACACCACGGATAAACTCGCGATGGTTTGTGTTGGTGTGTATATTGTAAAACCACATGTCTGTAATTTTTGTTATTGGAAATAAACTATAATTAAAAATAAAAATTAATTTAGCCAAAAGCCAAAAATAAAATATTTGCGCATCCAAGAAAATGAAGCTCATTTTCTAGCAACTACTTAGTTAATTTACTCATTCTTTTCGTCAAAATAAAATAAGTTTACATTGAAAATTGAAATTGCATGTTCTTTTTAATTTTAATTTACCTTGTTTTCAGAAATTTAATCCTTATGATTGACCCTATCGATTGGTGTTATATATAAGTACAGGATGCTATTTTTTTCGGGTTTTAGTCGGTTCGATGCCTGGGTGTGGCAAGCGTATTTTCAAAATTACTTAAATGCAGTTTTGTTTCTATTTAAATATAAAAGAATGTTTCTTTTAAGTAAAATTTGCTATCTTCAAAAATTCTCGGTAATACGCAAATAAATTTTCGTATTTAGAGTACTTACCCTCCAGGTAATTTAAAATTCTAAAATTCCACCCTGTATATGACGATCATCATCTTACAGGGTATCCCGGAGTCGCAAATAACGACGGAGCCGTACCTGCATCTTCGGTACGCAGGCACAGACTGCGCTCTGATGGTGGCGCCTGTACAGAAGAAGTCGGACCAGGCCTGCAGGCACGGAGACTTTTATGCCGCTTTCGTTGAGAGGTGACTAGCCTATTAATAACCTACTGCACGGCAACATTTTAATAAGTACACAATTAAAAACACAGTGAAATTTTAGTTATTTTAATTCGTAAATTCTCAATATAGAATTTCCAAATCAAAATATCCAGGAATTCTTTGCACGTCTAGAATCGGAGAGTAAAATAAACACAAAACCGATTTTGGTGAAGTTTGAATGGGACCAATTTGAAAGTACCTTTCAAATTAAAATAGAATTCTCATAACATGAAATCAGGAGTCACTTTTGAGGTTACAAATATAGTCTTTAATAAAAATCATATTGTATACTAATAACTTAGTATTTTAATAATTATTATTTAATCTTGTAAAATTCTTTTAATATTTATTTTAAATTCATTTTTTTATACCAATTATTGGTTTTCCAGAACTGTGAGGAATATATAAGACTATACAGGAAAAGTGTTTAACCAGTGCGTAATTTTTTTTTGGTAGTTCAGTGTCAGTAATAGAACACATTTCCGTGTTTAGTTAAAAAAAAAATTTAAAAAAAATTCATCCTTATCCGAGTTTGAAATAAGCAAAACATGGACATAATCTATTCGCCATACTATCAATGAAAACTCTTGTCCGCCGCCCGGGCGCATGGCTGGGGTGAGGGGGTGGGGAATGCGCTAGCGCCGAGTGACAATAAAATATGGTTTTTAAGTAAACATGTTTCGTAAGCGATAACTTTTTTTTTTGTACTAAGACATATCAAAATAAAATATACGTGTTTAATAAAACATGTTGAACTTTATTATGGCAAAATTTACGCAATGGTTAAAATTTTTTCCTGTATGTAATAAATAATTGAAACAACTTCTTGTAATTACTATATTCTGATAACAATGTAAACCTCCTTTTCTAAAGTCGTTTAAAAAATAATTAAATTATTTTTTTCCATCAGATACAAGAAAGAGTTCGGCTTCACGCTATCCAAGCGTGACATTATAGTCGATGACGTGAGAGTGCGCGGCATCGGGCTCAGCGCCGTGCCTAAGGAGACACCACCACCCCACGGGTATGGGACCGTACCAGAACCGGAGAAAGTGAGTTAGGCCGTATACAGAAAGAAAGCTGGAAACTTATAAGCGCTTACCGGCGCTTGACAGCGCTGGTAACCCGCGCAGGAAAATATATGAACGCGCGCCGATCAGCACTGAACGGTGCCGACAAGTTTCCAACATCTTCGACCCGCGCCGGTCAGCGCTGGCGCCACATCGTCATCATCATCGTCCGATGAGTACGATATTTTGCTCGTTCAGCTTCAACCTGCTTCCTTTGTGTAGAACGGACCAGCGCTGTTAAGCGCCGGTAAGCGCTTATAAGTTTCCAGCTTTCTTTCTGTATACGGCCTTACAGTAGACTAGCTTTTACCCGCGACTTCCTCCGCCTGGATTAGTCGATTAGGCAACCTTTTTTATTTTTTCAAAAACAGTTGGGCTGTGGGCTTGTTTGTCATCTAATGGCATAAAAAAGGCTCGAATATTTTTTTTTAAATTTTTTATCAACTGCTTTGATACAAAGTTTTAGTATCATGGTTTTATTTCTGATAATAACGGACTCCCATACAAACTTCCATTTTCTTTTTTAAGCCCTTTTCTCGCGACTAAAACTTTAGTCGAAATAACATTATGTTATGTCTTTAGTTGAAATTTTGTACATACATAGATAAGGAAATATGCTAGGTAACTACCTAGCATATTTCCTTATCTATGTATGTACAAAATTTCATCAAAATCAGTTCAGTGGTTTAGGCGTCAAAGCGCAACAGACAGTCTGACATACTCACCGCATTTATAAGAATGGATGTTTTGTATTGAATATCACTCTTCAGAGCTTATTTTTTTGGGAGGGAGTGTCAGACTTTTACTGACTAAAAACCATCTACGTTCCTTTGTGTGCCCTTTGCGTTCCGGGGGCGCGGTATCTCTTTCGAACAACCCGCAGCCCCGGCAACTCTTCAGAGCTAACATTAACATTAAAAAATGTGCATCTTTTTGCACGGGAATGTACAACATAAATCAAATTCTCCTTGTGTCACAACTTTGTAGACAACGAAGGTGTACTTCGAAGGCGGGTACCAGGAGACGAAGATCTACTTGTTGGAGAAGCTGAAGCCGAGACAAGAGCTGCCGGGGCCCACCATCATCATGGATGGACTGTCCACCATTGTTGTTGAACCAGGTATGTATGGTTCATTAGTTTAATTTTGTACTTTTTGTTTATTATATTATAAATAACCCCTACTGTCCCACTGCTGGGCAAAGGCCTCCCTCCATTTCTTCTATTTATTTATTAAAACTATATGTACAAATGTAAAAATACACTGTACAAAGGCGGACTTAATGCCTTGGGCATTTTCTACCAGTCAAACTTCGCGCGCTTCAAAGAGATGTCAGCAAACTTGGAAGGGGCCACTGAGGGCCGATGCCTGCCGGGGCTGCGGGTTGTTCGAAAGAGATACCGCGCCCCTGGAACGCAAAGGGCACATGAAAGAACATAGACGGGTTTTAGTCAGTAAAAGTCTGACACTCCCTCCCGGCCCGCCCAGGGCAGGGGAAGTTATTTGATGATTTCCCGTCTATAAAAAAAAAGGGTAATGCAGAGACAAAACATAGTAGGTATGGTAGGTCTATTAATCGCGACTTTGGCTACGTCTTGCCAATTCTCAAGAAAACCGACCGAGTCGTCCCGTCATCTTTTTCTTATTTCGTACTCAACTTAAAAAATCCTTCTTAGAAATTGCTTGGCGCAGTGGCTGAGCGATTGGCTATTACGCTGCGTGTCACGGGATCAATTCCCTCGCGGAACAAATATTTGTATTGCCTAAATTTTATAATATTTGTAAACGCTCCTACGATTCAGGATAAATTCCTAATGTAAGACAGCATTTTTTTTTATAAAAAATAATAAAAATATCGTTCCCTTCCCTGCAGACTGCCGCGCCGAGATAACGGAGCTAGGCGACATCCGCATAGTGGTAGGCACCGGCAAGCCGAAGACCATCACCACTGAGCTGGACTCCATACAGCTCAGCATATTCAGCCACCGGTTCATGTCTATTGCGGAACAGATGGGCAGGTGAGCACCAAACAATGTTCCCTTCCCTGCAGACTGTCGCGCCGAGATAACGGAGCTAGGCGACATCCGCATAGTGATAGGCACCGGCAAGCCGAAGACCATCACCACTGAGCTGGACTCCATACAGCTCAGCATATTCAGCCACCGGTTCATGTCTATTGCGGAGCAGATGGGCAGGTGAGGACCAAAATCATTTTATAATAAAAACCAGGCAGGATGAGGTGGCGAGATGACTTGGAGTCCTACCGGGACGGCTGGGCGCAGGAAAAGAGTATTTTGAACAACAAGTGGGATGCCTTTGCCTAGAACATATCAGGCTTTATTTTTTATAGACGGAAAATCATCAAATAACTTCCCCCGCCCTGGGCGGGGCGGGAGGGAGTGTCAGACTTTTACTGACTAAAACCCGTCTATGTTCCTTCATGTGCCCTTTGCGTTCCGGGGGCGCGGTATCTCTTGCTTACAACCCGCAGCCCCGGCAGGCATCGGCCCTCAGTGGCCCCATCCAAGTTTGCTGACATCTCTTTGAGGCGCGCGTGGAACACGAACGCGCCGTCGACACGGTCTGTCGTTATTCAGTGAACGTACGGACGGTGAGCTACCCATTGCTCACCGTCCACAGACCGGCGCCTACGGTGGCCGGGAGTCGTCTCGCGGCTCCCGACGCCCGGAGCGTCTACCGCGGCGGCCGCTGGGACGGGGGACCCTCCGTTCCCTCTCCCGTCTGGAGTTGGATATCGCGTTTACGAAGCGTTACGCGTGCGCTAGATTATAATAGTATATTAAGTAAATACGGCGTGTGTGTAGCCCAGTTTTTGAAGAACGCCTACTAAAACTCTGTTACTGTAACTTTACAATTCTATCAATACAGTTTCAAATTATGGTCCCCCAAGCTCCTGCAGTCTGAATGTATCAGCTGTCATATACAGGTTGTAAACTAAAACTACCTCACTCTTTTCTACAGAGTGTTACAGCGCACATCAATATCAGTGAACATCAAGGAGCGTCTGGACTTCTCGTGCGCGTTGTTCGGCGCGGACGGCGGACTCGTGTCCAATGCGCCGCACATACCTGTACACCTGGGGGCCATGCAGGAGACTGTGCAGTACCAGGTATAGTGATATATATATACCATCACGCCTGTATTCCCCGAAGGGTTAGGCAGAGGTGTACCGATGTACGCCTACAGTTCGCCGGTATATTTACGTCCCATGTAATAGGGGGCGACCCTATTGCCATTAACCGGGCACAAATCCAAACTCCGAGCTGCTACTGAGAATTTCATAGAAAAACCCAATTACACTTTTTGCTTGACCTGGGAATCGAACCCAGGGCCTCTAGCGTAGCAGTCGCACTCAGGACCACAAGGCCAACGAGGGGGGAGGGGGGGGGACTGATATATAGACTTCTTAAATAATTATCTAAAGAGGTTGGTTGATACTTCCTTTGCTGAGTTTTACCTTGACCAGAGGCTAATCATTGATATCCGACGTGGCACTATAATATCTACTGCGTACTTGGCTACTCTTTATTGAAATAAGTCGCCGTGATCGAAATCGGTCCGGAGAATACATATTCGAAAATCAAACCTTTTGTTCAACGAGGCAATCTATGCCAAAAATACAAACGGAACAAAATATTTTCTTTCTCTAGATGAAAATTCGCGGCGGGTCGATACAAGCCAATCAGATACTGCTCGCTAACCACCCGAAGGCAGGAGGCTCTCATCTACCAGACTTCACTGTCATCACTCCTGTGTTTTGGAAGTAAGTTCGCTATTTTTTATTTACCCATACTTTTAGAATGGCAATATATACTAAAATGTCACATATTCGAAAATTAAACTGAATAACTATTTATCGATTTTAAATCAATTAAAAACGTAGGTACTTTGTTGTGACTATGAATTTTTGGCACGGACCCTTGGTCTTACACCGGATCTCTCCCCGATTGAGTCGGATTATCGTCCTTACTGGCTATGACATATAGCTGCTCGATTTTTTATTAAATATATATTATATTTTTTTATTAATTATAACAACTATATTTGTACCTATATTTGCAATAAATGAATTTAAAGAATTAACTTCCGAGCCGCCGTAAGTTTGAATCCTATTATACCTGTACCGTCCCCAGATCGCGTAACTGCCTCGGTAGCCTAGTGGTCAAGCACGACTGCTACGCTAGAGGTCCTGGGTTCGATTCCCAGGTCGAACAAAAAGTGTTATTGGGTTTTTCTATTAGGAATTTCTCAGTAGTAGCTCAGAGTTAGAATTTGTGCCCAGTTAATGGCAATAGGCTCGCCCCTATTACATGGGACCTAAACATACCGGCGAATTGATTCCCTTTGGGTGAGTGCAGGCGTGTTGGTGTATTTTTTCTATTCTATTTTACCATCTCCAGGTCCCAACCCCGTCCAGTGTTCTACGTGGCGTCTCGCGGCCACCACGCCGACATAGGCGGTCTGACGCCGGGCTCCATGCCGCCGCACTCCGTCAGCCTCGCGCAGGAGGGCGCCGCCTTCCGCTCCTTCGTGCTCGTGGAGGACGGAGTGTTTAGGGAGGAGCTTGTTACTGAGGGTATGCGGTACAATATTTAATGCTACGTATAAAAACACGTTTTTTGATTTTGAATGGGGCAAAGAAAAACGTAAAAGAGGGCCATTTTTTTTATAAATGGCGTGGTGGCCCTTTAATTTTGACTTTCGCCGTCCGAGCAAGTATCAATATGACTTTTTCAATTCAAATCATCTTTCTCAGTTTATATTCGATTTTACTGACTGGACTTATTTGACCATAGTACCTAATATACAATCTGTGAATATATAAAGTACCTACTTATTAAGGTTCAAAAGATGACCCTGTGACAGACGGATGAACAGACAGCGGAGTTCTGTTCACAGAGTCCCCTTTGGCATGTCATTGGGTAAAAAAATTAAATTAAAAATTTAAAAAACCCCCGACACAAAATCCTAACTTCCCTTTAAAAAGTAAAAAAATAAAATACGTCGCGTTGGGGGACCGATGTTGCATTTAGGGTACGACCGTCCCAAGCGGTCCCCCAACGCGACGTATTTTATTTTTTTACTTTTTAAAGGGAAGTTAGGATTTTGTGTCGGGGGTTTTTTAAATTTTAAATTTAATTTTTATTTTATACTTTTTATAGGTACATACCTATTATAATGTCGATTTTGTTAAGCTGTAAGTACATAGGTTCCTAATAATTTAATAACCCACATGACAAATCATTTTTAGTTTTTCTTCCCCACTTTCTCACCCATAACTTTTAAACGGCTCAACCGATTTTCATCAAACATGTCTAAGAACACTCGTACGTAAGTCACCTTTCATACAAAAAAAACTAAATTGAAATCGCTTCATCCGTTCGGGAGCTATGATGCCACAGACAGACAGACAGACAGACACGTGAAACTTATAACACCCCTCTTTTTGCGTCGGGGGTTAAAAAACCCTAAAAAGATGTACTTTGCCGACTCCAAATGAACGGAATCAGGGCGTAGAAATATCTGATAGAAAAAAAAAGAGAAATAGGTCTGCCGTATCCGACCCGCGATTGTCTTATGTTTGTTTTACGCTTTATTTACAGAATTGATGAAACCCGGCAAGGTGCCAGGATGTTCGGGCACAAGGAACTTGGCTGATAACTTGTCAGATTTGAAAGCGCAGGTCGCCGCTAATCAAAGGGTATGTATTAAAGTAATCATTTTGAAAGTTGCTCATATAACAAAAGATTTAAATTGTTACATGAACTTACATGTGATGCGATGTACGTAGCATAATAATGACGGTAATTATCTGTTTGGTTTTTAATTTAAAAACATCAATTTTATTTTAACAAGATGCGTGAGCTCGTCGAATTTAATCTTTGTGAATAAAATAAGTTTTTCAGATGGTACCATCTGGAGCAGTACCATTCAGGGCAAAAACCTATATTCTAATAAATAATTTAATCAAAAGTGAGGTTTGGAGTCATGACCGCTATCAGAATAAAAATAAACCGCATTTTTGTTTTTTTTTAAGACACTTGGGTTTACAACTTGTCACACTATAACCAATGACTTGTATCTATGCATAGGCCGTATATACGAAAAACAGCTGCCGCCTTGAGATACAAAATGGCTGCCAAGATCGCGGTTCTCCTTTCAGACAAATATGAACCTTATTTCAATCGAAAACTGTTACTCAAAATGGCGGTCAAGACGCGTTTTGACAGATATACCCATATTCATTTTACATTTAAAAGTTAAGGTCATCTCCAAACGTGTACATTCAACATTGCGTAGAATCACTGCATTAGTTGATTAAATTATTTTATTTTTCTAGGGTATTCAGCTGGTGGGCGATCTGATCGGTGAATACGGACTGGAGGTGACGCAGGCGTACATGACGCACATACAGAACAACGCCGAGCTAGCTGTCAGGGACATGTTGAAGGTAACGCCCACTAATTTAGGGTTTGAACCTTGAAAGGAAAACGGAACCCTTACACATACGTACATCAACTCACGCCTTTTTCCCATGGAGGTTGGCTGAAGCCCTTTTAAGATTACTTTTTATCAGTCTGTCACAAAGGGCCTGTCTTAAATCAAGTACTAATACGTCTTACAATGAAAGATTTAAAAAAATATCGTCTTCTTTTGAATAGAACTGTATACTATACAAGTTAAAGTTCATTTTTTGATGCATTGCGAGGACTATTACTAGTTTGGTGTTGATTATTTAAATACACGATGAGCATAAAAACATTGATAAATAGAAAAATTACATAATATACCTTTTTTTGCTAAAGAATTGGTCAGAATATAGTATACCTAAATTCATTAAAATGGAATCGAAACCAGAACTCTATGCTTATCAGGTGCCCCTTAAGACCAACGACAATGTTTTTTTCCACAGGAAATAGCACGCAACGCCTTAGCTAAAACAGGCTCGTCTGTACTAAAAGCTACCGAGTACATGGATAATGGCACGCCTATATGTCTCACTGTGACCTTAGACGAGAAGGAGGGCAGCGCCATCTGTGATTTTACGTAAGTATTAAGCTCTTTTCGCTAAATACTCAGAGTTACATAAACTTTCCTACACCTAAACTTTAACAGCCTTACTTATAAAAATAACGTTAAATAATACTCAGCTACTTCTCAATTGATTAACTCTCAAATCCTTGACTAAAAAACAATTATTTTTCACATAGCAACCACTTTCAACCGTGTCTCAGGTGAAAAATCTTACCTATAAACGTTAATCAGCTTTGAGATGTTGCCTAAGTGACAGAAAACTTAAACAGCGGCGACCCGTTGTTTAAGTATAGTTCGGAAGCAAGATGGCGGATTACAATCAGCTGTGACGATGACATTTTTAGTCTATGGATTCTATTGTAAATCTTGACAATTATGCTCAATTGTTCGTTCGATTTCGTTTTTTAGTCGAATAATTTGGTCATGCTCTATGCTGACCGTCTAAGTGTTGGCAGATTAAAACAGTGTTTCATCGTTCAGTCAGTCACATAAAAGGTAGCTGAGTATGAATCAGCGTTATTTTTATAAGTAAGGCCCTTAGTTAATACTGGTTATTTAAAACTAAGTTCGGTTTAGCAATTATTTTTTTTTATAAATTTATTACTATAAATTTAGCTTTTATTTTTAATTTTAGAACTTAGTCATTTGAGTGACTTTTATTTTTCATAGCTCGTTTTAACTATAGTTTGTTTTTATTGAATTAATGTAACTTTACAACTTATTGTTATTGTAAGACATTAAAAAAAAAAATGTATGGAGTTTCTTGCCCATTCTTCTCTATACGAAACTACCTTTTGGAATGGGTAACTTGACTTGGAGTTTGCAAGTCATATTAGGAAATAAATTCAAAGGATCGCCGTTGTCGAAACCGACGAGACAAAATCTATCTTCAATGACCTTATGACCTACTTCAAAAAATATTATCTACTCATTCTTTAGACTGATGTACTTTGCGTATACCAACGAGCAGAAAAACCAGTAGAGAGCGCATGCGGAGGCTACCGCGGTCACCAAGCATACGCTACTTTTAGCCATTCTCGATAGTGCTGTTCGCAACATCGCGACGATTGTATCGATCTAATTTAAAATATATCGATATAATCTTTCTTATTTTTGTATTTTTATTGCTTTATTTTAAAACATGCTTATGCCCTTGGCTTTGCTAACAAATGTGCAGAGAATGAATAATATGTATGTTGAAATACATAATACTAGTATAAAACTTTACTTGTACATAACAGAAAAAAACTGTAAGCGTATGATGCCTATGCCTGCCTTTTACACAAAATTTAGTTTAAGATCATTATATAAATAAAAAAGATTTTTCACCGACGCCAAAAAATGGAAGTTTTCAACAGGACACTTATTTTTTTTTGACGTTTGATTACGACTAACTTTTCACAGTGTAATCTGACTTCAATGATTCTTTTTTTAAAGAATAGTGTGTATATCTCAAAGTTTGTTTTTGTATTAAAAGGGGCTGAATGGTTAGTATGCGAACACTTTGCTAGCCCCATTTATTTGTGCACGTGCTGTAGTTAACGCCAATGTAATAAGTTAAAAAAAGTATTTTATATGCATTAAAATTTGCTGACTTCCCAACGATGACATCGAGAAGAAATTTGGATTAGAGCTACACAAAAAGTTATCTCTGATTGTATAAATGAAATCTTGTAAATAAACACCTGTTTTATTTCAAAATCGAACCAGAAATCTCCGTATCAAACAAAGTCAAATAATTATCGATATCGATATTTTTAAAGTACATTTTTGGAATCACTAGATAATCCGTTGTCATTTGTTTGTGAATTCTTCACCCAATCACAGCGGCGAGTCTTACCTCTCCCCCCGCCGTTTTTAGGTGACTTTGATTTAGAACAAAAGCTTGTCAATGCTCTCTCTACTGGTTGTTGTGCTCTGTGGCGTATACCTACGTATAAAAATGTAATTAAAATAGGTTAATTAATTCCAAGATTTTGTACATTACAGCGGCACTGGTGTCGAGGTATGGGGCAACCTCAATGCTCCGCGCGCCATCACGCTGTCCGCACTCATATACTGTCTACGCTGCATGGTGGGACACGATGTACCTTTGAACCAGGTAATATTATATACCGTAAAACTGGGGTAAATATCAACAGACGGGGTGAAAACAAAATTTAAAAAGGTTTTCAGTAACAAAATGATATAGGATGTTGCCAAAAAGCACTCAATTTTTTAATTGAATTAAAATAAATATACCATCACGCCTGTATTCCCCGAAGGGTTTGGCAGAGGTGTACCAATGTACACCCACAAAACAACAACTAAACACACTTAATTGAATTATAACTAAAGATTTGGTGTCCTTTTTAGCAACACACTATAATTATTCTAATGTTAACACCTTGTTCCAATTTAACCATATTCATTATATTAGGAAATAGTGTTTTGTCTTGTTGGCACTCCACTTGGCGTATCCGTGCAAATATTTTTGCTATGTCGCAAATTACAAAACAACATTATTCCAATAGACATAGGGTATATTTTGTATTACTCTAGTTAGCTGAATATTTGGACAAATGCGCCATGTGATGTGCCACCATTATATTATAATGAACCCTGAGTCTAAGTCGTTAATGTTGTATTAAGAACTTTAACGTAGTAATAATAAAGTTGTAATTACAAAAGCAAGCCAGTGGCAGATAATTTCTTTTTCTTCCAGGGCTGCCTAAACCCAGTGAAGGTGATAATTCCAGAAGGTTCCATATTAGATCCGTCAGAGAACGCCGCGGTCGTCGGCGGCAACGTGCTCACGTCACAGAGAATTGTAGATGTAGTGCTGAAGGCATTCCAGGTGCGTTTAAATTTAGTTAGGGGCGCGGATCATGCGTTAACCGAATACCGGGGTAGCAGGGAGAACTATGGAGGTTTAGTCGGGAAGAGTCTGACATCTCACTAAACGGAGGAGTTTTAGTCGGGAAGAGTCTGACAGTTCACCAAGCGGAGGGCATCAATGAGGATTTTTCAAAAAAAAAAGTCGCGTTTGCTCACGCGGATGGCTTTCACGCTATCATGCGTAAGAAAGCGGCTTCCTTACTGCAACGGTTGCGTACCAGTCGTAACAGCATCCTGAGAATGATAGCGAGTAGGCCAGATTTCCCCATCCAACGACACTGGGTGGAATTAGCTATAGGATTATACCTATAATTAGTACTAACAACACTAACATAGTATATTAAGTACATTCTGTTACTAACTCACTAACAACGTTATGGACACTTTGGGTCTGAAATAAAGATATTTTATTTATTTATTTATTTTATTTAAATAGTAATATTTCTTCCAACCGAATTTTGATCAGGCGCAGACTTACTGTGACATGTAAAAATCAGAGAGTTTCTCTTATTTTAAAGTCTGCTATTTAAATTTTTCCAACTTACGTTTTACTTATGATGTGTAAAACTGTATAATGCAAGTAATAATAATGTTTTTTTTTAAATATTATTTTGTAATAAAGTTTTAACGTTTTAGGTGTGTGCAGCATCTCAGGGTTGTATGAATAACTTGACGCTGGGCGAAGAAGACTGGGGGTACTATGAAACTGTCGCGGGTGGCAGCGGTGCTGTAAGTATGCAGAAAACCTTAAAATAATGAAGATCTGCTGTTCCATACATTTTGAAATTGTTTTGTATGAGGCAACATAATTATGTTTATTTTTGAAGTGAAAACTTCTTTAGCGGCGTTGTACACTTTTTTTCTAATGGGTAAAAAAACTTAAACTCGCGTCAGGACACCTGACCTGATCAAAAATTTGTAAGAAAATCTTACGAATTTATCGTACACAAATATGACAATTTGCTTGTGTACGATAGCGCAATAAATAAATATTGTATTATACCACATAAATGATAGTACTTTTATACTGATAATTAAAGCAATTCGTGCAAAATTATTACCTAACCATTCCAAAATATCAAAAATGCACAACGTTAATATTCAAGTTTTCACTTCTGCCGGCACTCCCGGAGTGCAACCCGTCGTTTATTTTAATAATTTTAGATGCTCTCTTCAATCAAGTACTAAATTAATCATATAAGTTTGTCCGTAGATGTCCCTTCTACCCTGTGTTGTATATTTTCTGCCATTGTGACAATTCGCCTAATAAGAGGTCTTTGTCCAGTAGTGGCGGTGTAGTGGTGGAAATTTTACGTACACTGAATTTTAAACCCTCGTGTCAACATCAAGAGTTGCAAATCCTTCATAAAAAAATCTCTACATTACTTAAAAATAGATTCTCATCCTGCGTTCTAACATTAATGTCAGAAACGTCGTTGTTGTCATTTGTCGGATAGTCAGAAGCCAAGAAGTCTGACAACCAGTCTAAACAAGGGGTATCGTGTTGCCCAGTTACTGGGTTGTGGAGGTCAGATAGGCAGTCGCTCCATGTAAAACACTGGTATTCAGCTGCATCCGGTTACACTGGAAACCGACCCCAACATAGTTGGGAAAAGGTTAAGCAAATGATGTTCTACATTAATGTCAAAATGAGTTGACAGGTAATTCCCAATGTAATCCAGACAACCGTCGACGACGTCGTCGTCCGTCGTTGTCGGTCGTCGTTCGTCGACGACGTCGTCGTCCGTCGTTGTCGGTCGTCGGTCGTCGTCGTCTGTCGTCGTCGTCGTCGTCGGTCGTCGGTCGTCGTCGTCGTCGTCGTCGGTCGTCGTCGTCATCGTCGTCGGTCGTCGTCGTCTGTCGTCGTCGTCGTCGGTCATCGTCGTCTGTCGTCGTCGTCGTCGGTCGTCGTCGCCGTCGTTCGTGTTTCATCCAGTATCCTACATCAATGACCAATTGATTTGACAGGTAACTCACAATGTCTTTACCCGCAGGGCCCCGGCTGGCACGGTTCCGGAGGCGTGCACACGCACATGACGAACACGCGCATCACGGACGTGGAGATAGTGGAGCGACGGTACCCCATGCTCGTCACCACCTTCTCGCTGCGGCACGGCTCGGGGGGGAAAGGTGAGTTTGGGAACAAAGAATTAAGTCTTATTGACTTCTGATTGGGGTGGGTAGTTTTGAAGGGTAAAATTGGGAACCTAACACCTTTAAAAAAAATATTGCTATTTATAAAAACCTCTTTAGAGAACTAAAAAGGTTCTTATAAAACATCTTTTTTTTTTGCTTACAACATTCTTTACATTGTTTCTTAAATACAAAATATGGCACAAACTTGTTTAGCTAGAATAAAACATAGCATGCAAAATTATAAAGTTAGATAATGAAGGCATCAGCCATCAAAATTTACCATCACAATCTGTATGGTTGTAAATTTTTATGTTTTTTTATTTTTTTTTATTTAGCCCGTACTGTCCCACTGCTGGGCAAAGGCCTCCCCCAATTCCTTCCATTTACTCTTTTCCTGAGCCACCTCGAACCAGCCCTCGTGGAACGCGTCGAAATCAATTTTTATGTTAGGGTAACTAAACTCGCTGCGGGTTGTTCGAAGGAGATACCGCGCCCCCGGAACGCAAAGAGCACATGAAGGAACATAGACGGGTTTTAGTCAGTAAAAGTCTGACACTCCCTCCCGCCCCGCCCAGGGCGGGGGAAGTTATTTGATGACTTCACGTCTTAAAAAAAAAAGGTTAACTGAACTTAGTTAGATATAAAATTAATCAACGCCTGTCTAAGACAATAGTCAGTTAATTCCTCGATTTAAAAAAAAATAAAAACTTATCATTTGTTTTCATAGGACGCTGGAACGGCGGAGACGGCGTGACCAGAGAGCTGGTGTTCCGCCGCAGCGTGCAGCTGTCAGTTCTCACTGAACGGAGGGCCTTCCAGCCTTATGGCATGAATGGTAAGGAAACTATAAATAAATAAATAAATATCTTGGGACAACTCACACACGGCTATCTGATCCCAAGCTAAGCAGAGCTTGTGTTATGGTAACCAGACAACTGATAGACAAACTTATATAATTTATAAATACATACATATTATAGGTATATCACACCCAGACACAGAACAAACAATCATGCTCATCACACAAAGTTTGTCCTGGGTGGGAATCGAACCCACGACCTCCGGCTTAGCAGTCAGGGCCACTAACCACTAGACCAACAGGCCCGTCACATCGTATTCCCCGAAGGGTTAGTCAGAGGTGTACTAGTACGCCTACCACAGTTCGCCCGTCGCCGGTATGTATAGGTCCCATGTAATAGGGAGCGAGCCATTAACCGGGCACAAATCCTAACTCCAAGCTGTTACTGAGAATTTTATAGAAAAACCCAATAACACGTATGTACCCCATTTTATTCTATGTACATACATACATACATAAACTCACGCCTTTTTCCCATGGGGGTAGGCAGAAACCACGGACCGCCACCTGCTACGATCCTTACTTACTCACTTATTTTATGTATGTATGTTATATCCAGGTGGAGAAGCCGGGGAGCGCGGTATGAACTTGTTGCAGCGTGTGGACGGACGACTCATCAACCTCGGAGGGAAGGCGTCCGTGCAGGCGTACCCTGGGGTAAGTGTGATATATGCATTACACATTTTGCAGTTAGTTCACGTGAAGAAGGTCGTGTTTATTGCTATACACAGGACCCAGATCTGGGGATATTTCTTAAGGGCTTTCTTTCTAGCATGCGGATTTATGCTCGCATGCGCCTATGCGTGTATATTTAGGTCGCAAACTATCTGAGCCCTGCTTGCCTTTAAATTTATGACAGGAAAAATATTTATGAAACTCATGGGGGCCAAGCACGTATACTTACTTGCAAAAGTTTGCATAATAAGAAAAAGGCGTCAAAGAAAAAAATACACTAGCTTAGGGATTGTCCTCGGAAAACCACGTACAGTCCGTGCCACGAAAGATGAGACTTGGCGAGTGTCAGTTTAGGGAGCTTACGCAGGTACTAAATAGTTATCCATAATTTGTATATCTATTCAGAGATTTTTCGATGACATTGGAATTAAAACAACATACAAAAATTCTTCACAATATTTATTACAAAATAATAAAGTTGGAGGTCAAGTCTCATCTTTCGTGGCACGGACTGTACTGCAGGCAGTTGCGCTTGCGACTTATAGACCAACAAAGCAATCGTGAACGACACAATCTCGTAGTAGATTAAAGACATAATAAGCCATCAATATCAACGTTTAAACGATTTTGAGCCCAATTTTCCATACAAATAGGGTTTTAATCAGCATACACCCTTCGCGAAACCAAGCGTCCAATATATATTCTAAATGGTACCTTTTTCAGGATAAATATATAATGAATTCTCCGGCTGGCGGTGGTTACGGCCTCCCCAGCGACGCGTCGCAAGCAGACGGACAAACAAACAAGCAAACAAGTGCCTTTCTGGAGAGAGGCAGCGTGTTTGAGTACAGGAGCGCGCAGGAATCTGTGTAATGTCGCCATTGCCATATACAACGTGTAACGTTAAATGCGCAAAACCTCAAACACCCAAAATGATTTTGAATTCAATTAACCTAATTCTGAGCGAAAAATAATTATTTAAAAAAAAGGTTTTATGTGCTGTTTTAATTTGTAAAAAAAACGTATCTGCATTGAAATAGAGCTATTATTATCCTACTAATAAGAAAATTAAATTGCACAACAACCATTTGTGTTTATTTATCTATTTGGGCAGGTTTGCGCATGCGATGGCTTGACCTATTAATAAATATACGGGGCAACATTTTTAATCAATATTTTCTTAAAATATGTGACTTATATTAAAGGCGGTTCAATTGATTCTGCTCGTTATTACGACCAAACTATTTTTAAGTTTTGAGCATTTAACATTACACGTTGTATAACGGGTGAAAGAAACATCGTAAAAAATTCTTTTACCATTGGATTCAGTACATAATTGTAGATCGTCTAGAGATGCAATATTTTGTTAGTTATTGAAAAAAAAGCAGCTGTGTCATATAAAAGTACAAAAACTACAACTGCATGCTAAACAAGCAAAAAATATTTGGGTATTTTCGGGGTTAAAAACCTTACACCTAAATAATTACTATAGCTAATTTAATGATATTTTTCAAAGCAATCAATCATGTTATAGGTTTAAAACCTAAAAATAAGTAAGTGTTTTATGAACCATGAATTATTTTTAAGAAATATATTTTTACATAATGTTAAATCAGTTAGTAATTGAAATCACCAGAGGCCATGTAGGGAAGTGGTCAAACGCCAGTATTCCAATGCAAAATAGAGATAGAGCTATATCAGCATGAAAAACGCCATCTGGTGGCTAAACAACAATCTAAACAAAACCATCAATCAATTGACATACTCTTTATGAGCTGTCATAACGCAATTCTTCATAGATTTTGTACAGCAAAGGCAAACTTTGACTTCACGTTACCAACTCAATTGAGTAACTATTTATTGAATTCAAAGCTACCAAAAATCTAATTTAACATTAAAATTATTAATGTTTTCAGGGCTCAAATAAAATGTTTTTTTTAGTTTTGCCTTGGAAAGCGCAGTTTAGGTCCCATGTAATAAATAGGGGGCGAACCTATTGCCATTAACTGGGCACAAATCCCAACTCCGAGATGCTACTGAGAATTTCATAGAAAATCCCAATAACACTTTGCACGACCTGGGAATCGAACCCAAGACCTCTAGCGTAGCAGTCGCGCTTAGGACCACTACGCTAACAAGGCAGTTATGGCGAAGTCTCTTAAGGATTATTGGTGTCTACTGCCTGATTATGGTATATGACGTTTCTAAGGGTACAACCCTCTTTTAATTGGGTAAATGACACCACTAACCAATAATTTCAAGAAACAACTTCACAAAAAAACATTTAATTTTAGCACTAAAAACCCGATGATTTTTAAATAACTATAAAAATCGATTTTTAGTTGCTTTGAAGTCAATAAATAGTTAGTGAATTGAGATGACAAAAAAGTGACGTCATAGTTAAGTATTGTCATAGAAAATCTATGGGGGAATGGCGTTTTGACAGCTCATAAAAAGTACGTCAATTGATTAGTGGTGTCATCTACCCAATTGCATTATAATAAGCTTTAACGAATCAATAAGTACAATAATAAAAGATAAATATATGTATAATGTTTATATTTACAAGTTATCATGTTGTTATTTTTATATACATTGTTATATATTTCACAAGTTTAATCGATAATATATTTTTAATACAGAATTTGACGTGTTTTATTTTGGGAATACAATATTTACCTACGGTCGTTACGGGTAGTCAGAAGCCAAGATATCTGACAACCAGTCTAATCAAGAGGTATCGTGTTGCCTAGTTACTGGGTTGTGGAGGTCAGATAGGCAGTCGCTCTATGTAAAACACTGGTATTCAGCTGCATCCGGTTAGACTGGAAGCCGACCCCAACCTAACACAGTTGGGAAAAGGCTAAGCAGATGATGATGATGACGACAATATTTACCTATTTTTTAATAATTTATTTAGATTATACAGGAATAATGGAATATACAGGGTGACTTGTCATTCACCTGCCATCTTTCTAGGGTTAAAATTAGTCATGAATCCGAACAAGTTTTGCTAAGGGCCTTATCACACTAGCGGTTCGCGAGCGTATTTTGTATGAAGGCGATCACGCAGCGAATTCGCCGCGTCAGATATTTGTATAGAAAACACGCTCGCAATTCGCAAGTGTGATAAGGCCCTAAACGACCAACTCCGGAATATAAAAAAACGTCAGCTGTTTCATACATTTTGGTCATATCGCAGTGCATTTTTGTACAGAACAGCAGTGCGATTATCTAAGCCTCACTTCGTAATTCGAAAGCTGAATCCGCAGTGAGATTACAAAATGGTATTCTGTTAAACATGATCACGCCGGTGACGTCACCACGGGCGAACGAATACTAAACCAATGACAAATTGGTTCGTTATCGAAGTGAGCGCGATCACTTTAGTGAGACTCGTTTTCGAGTTTGCATTTTAGAGAATCGCACTACAGCTGTTTGTTATTTCGCCCCTGAAATAAGACAAGTGAATGAAAAGTCATATTCCTATTTATTTATTTGCATACCATAATGTCAGGAAGTCAATCTGTATAACCTATAATTAACAGATTAGAAAATTGGATAGGTACACGCAATAATTTAAAAGCATAATTTAAATATTTGATTAGGGAAGAGGATTTGATTACATGATAATAAATTTAATTAATATTTAGGAATAAAACTAGATAACAATTTTCACTACTTAATTTATATAAATTTAGTAATAATTTAAATAGCTTCATCATATACTTCGTTGCATAGCAAAGGGCGTATACCACCATGTCTTGAAACAGTACCATTTTCATATTAGTTTGTAATTCTAGTTGTTGGATTTCCAACTCTCTGAGCTAAGCAGAGCGTTGAAAATCCAACAGTGCGCAAGACAAAGTAATCTATACATACAAATTAATAAAATTAAAGTGTCTGTTTGTAATTTGAAATTAACAGCTTTTCACTAAATGCATATGAAAGTATATACGGTACTCACATAAAAAAAAACAATTTTCAAAATTTTTGTTCGTCTGTTTGTTCCGACTAATCTCTGAAACGGCTGGACCGATTTCGACGTAACTTTTACTCGCAGATAGCTAATGTTATAAGGAGTAACTTCTAATTTAGAAATTAAATTAAATATATTACCTTTTAATTTAAAAGAATGAGAGTTAAAACTTATTAAAAAAATAGTGAACGCGAACAAAGTCGCGGGCTACAGCTATATAACAACATGTAATACTGTTATAAGAGATGGTGTTAGGCCCCCAGATTATATAATTCTTGATTATCTGTATTTCAGAGGCACTCAATATTTCAACACATATCACACTTAATTAGGAAATATTTAGACTGTGGCATTGATTACATTGCACACATAGATAATTTTAAATCTTTAAATATAATCCATAACGCTAATAGGTATTATAAATATGGAAATTGTTTGTTTTTTTGTTTGAACCCGCTAATCTTCGGAACTACTATACCAATTCTGAAAATTCTTTCGCTAATAGATAGCTACGGTATCCTTGAGTGATATAAGCTATATTTGATTACCAACAAATTAGGAATTGGTAAGATAGTTCACGCGGACGAAGTCGCGGCAAAAGCTAGTCTCTATTTAATCAATATAATCTTTCAAAAAGACAGGAATAATCAACATTTTTATACAATATTCAGATATACTCAACACCACTATTTAATTTCACACACGCAATAAATTATTTCACTCTCACCAGTATTAAGATACTCAACATTTAGGATCTCCGCCCACTACGGTACCGATTTTGTGCCCGATTATCGGGCAAATTTTTGACAATTTCTTCTCCCCGAAAAGCAATCTGTAAAAAATCGGCCCGATAATCGTTTATATTATAATGTTACATATTTTTCATAAATATTTAAAGTTTTCGTAAATATCAGAGACGCTCAACATTTTTTTACTCTCCACTGAGATTGTCAACATTTTTATACTCTTCAGAGATACTCAACCTTTTAACACACTCGCATTACTGTCTTTAGATGTTAAACCGATCTCCATTGAAGTGGAGATGCTGCGCCAGCTGTCAGGCATGATCTCCTGCTGCTGCTAACGCCTCCCTGTTCTCATACGCCCAGAAGCCATGCAGTTCCAGCAGTATAGACACTGCCGTGTGCCCGTGACCGCTGCGGATCAGGTCTTGGAGGGTGATCCTCGAAGGGTCTTCTGGTCGAATCATGTCGAAGATCTCGTCTTTCACGTCGTCAAAGTTGACTGGCTCCGCTCCATGGGCTATCATTTGTTCTTGGATTGCCTGGGGGCAGGATAAAAATAATGATACTAACAAATTAAGTATCTTGACCTAGCTCGCGAGGTTATCGACATGTGGGATGTGAATACAGCAATCATTGTGCCGATATTCGTGACGGCCAACACCTAAGGAGGCTCTCGTTGGGCGGTTGGATCAAGGGCTTGATTCAGAAAGCGGTGCTCCTAGACACGGCGCGTATTGTTAGGAGATTCGTTTCTCAGGAGCCCTTACTGCCGGAAAGATAGGGCCCTTTGCTTATTGGTGAGGTTCTTTAAAAAAGGTCGGGTGCCCGGTACTCGTAACCGGCGTGCTTGTATGACCAAATGTTTGAACGAGGAAAAGACGAAAGGACTATGTTAGAATTGTAGCAGGTGGCGTTCTGTGATTCTGCCTACCCCAATGGGAAAAAAGCGTGAGTTTATGTATGTATGTATACGGGGTGTAAGGGACATTTTTCCTTAAACTTCGCCCGTGCATTCAGAACACTATTCTGACTTCAGAACAAGTGGAATTTTTCCCTTTTCTCGGCAGATCAAGCTTGAAAAATTGGCCTGTTGCTTTGTTACCATATACCATCACGCCTGTATTCCCCGAAGGGTTAGGCAGAGGCGTACCAATGTACACCCACAGTTCGCCGGTATATTTAGGTCCCATGTAATAGTCGGCGAGCCTATTGCCATTAACCGGGCACAAATCCAAACTCCGAGCTGCTACTGAGAATTTCATAGAAAAACCCAATAACACTTTTTGCTCGACCTGGGAATCGAACCCGGGACCCCTTGCACAGTAGTCGCACTTGCGACCACGACACCAACGGGGCAGTTGCTTTGTTAGATGTCCCTAATAGCAATAACGATATTTGTTGACCTAAAATAATTAAAATTTCCCTACCTTGAAGAAATAATTAAGCGTGAAAGCATCGAGGTACCCGACGCAGTTGATGTCGAGTACTCTGAAGAGGTAGGCGAGCGCTGCCGGCTGCTTCCTGTTCTCCAGCGCGAGCACGAGGTCGAGGTAGGTCTTGTAGTCCATTTCGCCGTCGTACGTCAGGCACTGCTGGAACACGCGCTGCAGGAACGCTCGGGTTAGAGTGCCGGAGCCGTAGCTGTGGAAGGAAAATTAAATATGTTGGTAATCCTCCGAAAATTAATGAATCAAATATGTTATACTAGATGATGTAGGTACGCGATTTCCTCAGCTAGCAGAGTATCTCATGATCCGTGATAGTTAGACAGTTGAAATTTTCACAGATGATGTATTTTTGTTGCCGCTATATCAACAAAAACTAGAATAAAACACTTGTTTTGGGGGGCTCCCAAATTAATAACGGCAATTAAGTTCCTCACAATAGCGTTCGTCCAGCGTAGGCGTTCGATAAACGTATGCGCAGCGCAGACGCCGCGACAACGCGGCGCAAGGGTCGCGTTTTCGCGGCTTTACCTTTGGAGTCAATTGAACGCTGACCTAATGCGGCGCAGACGTCAGACCATGAAGTTATTGTTTCAGCGTATACATTTACCTTTGCACTAACGCCGCGTCTGCTACTGCGCATACGTATATCGAACGCCTACACTGGACAAACGCTAGTGAGAAGTCGCTCTAATAGTGAACGAGTGACTATCCTGCTTACCCAGCCAGCTCATTGATGCTCAGCATACCGTTGTGGTCTCTGTCCAGGTTGAGGTACTGCCCGTACACCCTCAGAGCTGACGCGGCGCTGAACCAGTTCTGTTCCTGAAGCTCCATCGGTAGGTCTTCTTCTCGTAGCTAGAAGATATACGAGGTTTCAAAAGACACACAGCTTTCAACTACGCATACTGGCCATCAAACTAAGTAGCTATGAGTAAATATGATTGCTGGGAAATTACTTTTTATGCTAGCACGTAATGTAAAGTACGAAAAACATTGTACAACAAGGTGACAATTTAGGTTATCACAATAAAAAAATAATTGAGAATTTGACGTTGCGTAATTATCTCTGTAATCAATAGGTATAGGTAAAGTCCAAAAAAAAAACAAAAATAACGCAATAATGGGAAGAATCTTTAATTAAATTTTTAATAATCTTTTAATCTTTAATTCTTCCCACCAGGAACCCGCTGGTGGTGGCCGGTGGCCGCCGGTTCAAGCCAGGTGCTTGGCGCTAAAAGGGTTAATTTTCAGCTCCGTTAATTTTCTTTTTGTATCCATTATTAATTATAAAAGTTTAAAGATTTTAATTTATTTTTACGTGTGATGGCGGTTGGTTCATTGAGAACCAACCGCCATCTTTTAAAACATAGACTTCTAGGTACTCTTTCTCACCTCCAACAAATCATCAAGGAAGGAACAGGACAGGACATCCCGTATCCTCACCCTCCCGACCCTGAGAGGGTCCAGGAAGAACAGGAACTTCCTGGCGGCTGTGCACACGTAGAAGGAGCTGAACGATGAGTCCAGGCCGTCGAGCGCTGCAAGTGAGGGCACTAGTTCCGCTATGTAACTTTCTAGATCCTGGAAGAGGAAGAAGAAAGAAGATATTGTACATTTTCTTCATCATCAGCCGCAAGACGTCCACTATTGAACATAGACTTCTACGTAAATGTGATTTCATCTATTTAAGCATGATTACTTCACTACAGTACAAAGTACAATACGAATCCAGCGTAAATTTCGACACTCACAAATCTACATTCATTTGGCTTATATATATATTTATCATAATATTTGATAAATAAAAATATCCAAAGAATGTCTTGCCCATTCTTCTCCAAAGAAATCTAGTACTTTGAAATGGGCTATTAGCTTCCACTTTGTGACTCATGAAGGACTTTCTTCTTAGAATAATGGAGCTTATTATCTATACTAATATTATAAAGAGGAAAGATTTTTTTTTGTTTGTTTCTTTGTTTGAATAGGCTCCCAAACTACCTACTAGACCGATTATAACTATTTTTTCACCAATAGATAGTTATGTATATTATTCCTGAGTAACAACACCACACATACTTACACCACGCTATATATAACATCACGCTACGACCCACAGGAACGGAGTATCCAAAAATGAAACTAAACGCGGGTGAAAAAGCCGCGGTCAGTTCGCTAGTACACTAAAAACACATTGAAATAATGATGGCGCTATGAAGTTTTTTTTGTAATATTATATTGAAGTTCAGTAAACACACACTTACATGTTCAGTAAGATATCCCTGGCCGGTAACATCATACAAGGACAGTCCGATCCTGGTCTGCTGCAGCCACACTCGCCGCATCACGTAGTTGAACAGCGACACTGCACGCACGCGACCCACCCCGCCCTCAGCCGCTTGCAGCCGACCGAACACTTCAGCTGTGAAGTATGGCCTGGAATAATTGTATTATGTAGATGTGTGGATTGGGCAAAACCCAAACGAAATGGCGAAGTACATGTATGAAACGCCTAAAAAAAGATGGCATATACTACACCTGGACCAGAGAAGTTAAATTGGGCAGTAGACATCATTACAAACAAGACAAAATTCAATCCAAGATAAGGCAAACTCCAAGACATAACTTCTCTAAAGAAATCCTAGATTTTAACACATTAACTTTCCACTGACCCATATGGGTCACAGCGATTGTTTTACTATTGTGTCTGCTCAGCGAACAGTTAACCGGTTAAGGGCTAAAATAAAGTGATTCTCTAAGTACTTTAGAGAATCACTTTATTTTAACCTACATAATTTTCAATTACCTGCAAAATGAAATTTTGTAATCATTGAATTTATAAGGACAAATCATGTTTTAACTGATCATAAAAAGAAATTCAATTGATTGGTAGTGTCCACTCAATCTGTATAACTTGACGCAGACAACTGGACTGTTTTGCGGGCCAGCTATGTAACATAAACCTTATTGATAAGATTATGGATTCATAGCGGAAAAACACTGGATGCTGGCCACTTCCAAAAGCTCATATTGAAAATCTATGGGGGAGGGCTTTGTCCAGCAGTGGATGTCCTGCGGCTGATATGATGATGATGATGATGATGATGATTATGATGATGGACTTATAAATAGTTATATTAACTTACTTATACTTCGGACCTGCTTCTTCCTTAATCTTCTTAAACTGAAAGTAGTCAATAATCAGCTCATCGTTATTAGCCGCATTATAACTCCCATTACTCTTCTCCAACAGACTCCACAGATGTTTCAATTCGCTGTTATCAAGCAATTCCTTACTCTTCTTCTGTAAGAACTGGGCCCTGGTTTCTTCTCTTAACTTTTGAGCCAGTATATCGTCCGGTCTCGGTAGTTTGAAGTAGAACTTTGGTATATCTTTGTAGGAGTCCTCGTTTCCTGCGAGTTGGGGCTTGTAGAGTTGTCGGAAGGTGTCTACTTCTAGTTTTATGCTTTCTTCTTTTGTTATGCTTGTACCGGTTTCTGTTGGAAGATTAGTGTTGTATAATTGTTGCAACTGCCTCATTAGCCTAGTGGTCTTAAGCGTTACCCATGTTGAGCAAACAGTAATTGGGTTTTTCTATAATAAATAAATAAATAAATAAATATCTTGGGACAACTCACACACGGCTATCTGATCCCAAGCTAAGCAGAGCTTGTGTTATGGTAACCAGACAACTGATATACATACTTATATAATTTATAAATACATACATATTATAGATAAATCACACCCTGACACAGAACAAACAATCATGCTCATCACACAAAGTTTGTCCTGGGTGGGAATCGAACCCACGACCTCCGGCTTAGCAGTCAGGGCCACTAACCACTAGACCAACAGGCCCGTCAAATGAAATTCTCAGGAGCAGCTCAGAGTTAGGATTTGGGCCTGGTTAATGGCAATAGGCTCGCCCCTTATTACACGGGACTTAAATATATGTGTAAACTGTGGATGTACATTGGTATATCCCTGCCCAACCCTTTGAGGAATACAAGAGCATGGGCATGTTGTTGTTGTAATTGCAAGGAAGCTATTTTAGTACAAAATAATGTTATATGTGTGTTTTCCTTTATTACTTGTAATTTAAAAGAAAAAAAGAAAATGTAAATACATCTACCCATCCCCGCAGGATTTACTCATGATGTTATGTCATAACAGAGATTTGCTCTATTCTAACAGAAAAATAAACTAATTGTCTAGAATATTATTAAATAAAAATTGTGTTGAATTATATTATGGATTATAAAATCTAGTCTCAATATACTCTATACAGTATACACAATAGAAGTGTAATTAATAAATTCACTGCTAATAAAATTGATACCTGGAGTTCATTGCCACCCCAGCACAATTGCAAATTAAACTAATTAATTATTTTACCTACCTTTTACCTTTTATAATTTTGTTTTTTCTATTTAATTGTGTATTTTTATGTTTTTATGTTTAGTATGTATTAATTAATCAATAAATTGTATGTCTGGTGCAAATTGTATGTATAGGTTGGTTATCTATAAATAAATAAATATAGCAATTGTGTAATAATTATTGTATTAAAACCTTACCATCTAGTTTTTTGAGATATTTTCGGAGGCGATCTTTTAACATGTTATTCACTTTAATTTGTTTATCGTCCACGGGCTTTTGCTCTGTAGTCGTGTTGTTATTAGCAGTGTCTTCATTTTTAGTATCATTTGCATTATCAGACATGGTTTTATGTAATAACTCTGAGACAGTAATAGAAGAAAATTCTGTTTACTTCGATAAATTTCGATCGAACGAAACACGAACAAATGACATTATTGTATTGATATATTTTGACAGTATATTGGATTTTACATTTTACGCATATTTTGTCCATTTGCCCGTATATAACGCAATGCGAAGCATATTATTACCTCGCGCAATGGTAAGACAAAAATAAATATAACAATACCTAATTAAGATCTTTTCAACTACTTAGATCATATTTTTATTAGGTACCAAAAGACGTTACCTATGTATTGAACTTAATAGAAGATAAAAGGAAAATACTTTTTTAACATAAAAATTTCGTGTAAAGAATCGTAATAAAATTGCCGCTATTCGACACTAGATGGCGCTGTTTAGTTTATACCTTCACCGCCAGAGGCGGTTTAAAAACTTAAACTCGTTGATGTCTTTTGTATGAGCTAAATTAAATTAATGAATACAGGTATTTTCATGTTATATTTATTACTCATAATATAACGATAACTTAATTGGTAATTTTCTTATAGTTGCTACTTAATTTTTTTATGACTGTATACTTAAATAAATAGTTATTAGCATATTTAAATGAAAATGAATGAATGATTATTATTTTATGTACAATAATAATAATAATTGACACATCGGCCGCAGACCGTGGTTTATTTTCCAATTTGCAATCTAATATTGCACTTGCAAGTGAAACCCATATTGATGGCGACACAGATCTAGGCATAATGGAAACGTCTGATTTAATATCAATTAGAAATTAGTCTTAGTCCTTTATTAATAATGTGTAATTTTATTATATGTATGCGTGCTTTTAACCGAATTCAAGTTTTTTTTATTTACATTAAAAATGTTCATTGAGCTGGCTAAGTTCCCCAATTTTAGAAGACAGTATTTACAATACATAACATTTTTGAATATTTTATAAAGTAAAAATATTTAAAATTATGAATGAATTATGTTAATTTATATGACTTTGTAGCCTCTTCCAAAGTCTGCCATGACTGCGGAATTTGTTCGAAAGAGTCACCACGGACCCGGAACGCTAAAGGCACAAGAAGGAACATAGATGGGTTTTAGTCAATAAAAGTCTGACAGTTCCTCCCACCCCACCCAGGGCGGGGGAAGTCATTTGATGATTGCCCATAGGTAAAAAAAAGGGATGGGTTTTAGTCAGTAAGAGTCTGACACTCCGTTCCGCTCCACCCACAGCGGAAGAAATCATTTTTTCCCATTCTCAAGAAAAAGAAAAGCCTCTTCCAAAGTGTAGTAGATCTTTGTACTAGCGTATGAAGGCGTTAACAGAAGCCCGCGGTTTAGCGAACACTTTCATTGGCTCCATGCTCCGGGTTTCACTTTATAGTTGCTAGCGTTACTTGTAATGATAATATCATCGCGTCTTTACAACATACCATCACGCCTGTATTCCCCGAAGGGTTAGGCAGAGGTGTACCAATGTACACTCACAGTTCGCAGGTATGTTTAGATCCCATGTAACAGAGGGCGAGCCTATTGCCATTAACCGGGCACAAATCCAAACTCCGAGCTGCCTATGAGAATTTTATAGAAAAACCCAATAATACTAGCGCGTCTTTCGAGATCTAGGTTTTATTGCCTTAGAAGGGTTCGGTTTTTCTTAATCAGGACCAATTAATTTACTCCTGCAATTTTTAATAGGGTTTGGTAGTTATATACTGCCCCTTTGGTCTCGTGGCCGCAAGCGCGACTAATGAACGTGGGGTCCTGGGTTCGATTTCCAGGTCGGGCAAAAAGTGTTATTAGGTTTTTCCATTAAATTGGTTTTGGCAAAGTCTATTAACAGATTGCGGTGTGCTACTGCGAAATTACTGATAGATAAAATCCAATTATGACTTTAACTGACTTGGAAATCGAACCTAAAACCACATGCTCGGTAGTGCCGCTTGCAACCACTGGACTAACAATGCAAATAAAAATATATCTGAAAAGTTGGAACAAAACATAATTATTATAATTTATAAATGTAGAAAAAACCTTGTACTTCGTAAAACTTAGATTAATAATAATTTGCTCAAAGATTGAACTAATTAAATGATTTTATCGCAGACCGTCTAATTAATAAATCAAATTATCAATGTTAATCGCGGTGTAATTATGAAAGTCTAAACATTCGATGACTTTGAGTGAACAAGCAAGCGTGAACTGGAACGAAAAGATTGAACATTTAAATAAATCTTGACCGATACAGTCAAAGTCAAAGCATTTATTTCATTTAGACTATTTACAGGCACTTTTATAAATTGTCAAGAACATCATCTGCCTAGCCTTTTCCTAACTATATTGGGGTCGGCTTCCAGTCTAACTGGATGCAGCTGAATACCAGTGTCTTACATTACTAGGCAACACGATACCTCTTGGTTAGACTGGTTGTCAGACTTCTTGGCTTCTGACTATCCGTAACGACTGTCAAAGATCTACGATTGACAGCCGCCGAATTGTCAAGAAGTCGGTCTGTTATTTAGAAAGTTCCAAAACGTAGGTCTTGAAAAGCGAAAAGTCAAATTGCCGTGTTTTCCCATTAGTTTAGGCGCCCGCCTCTCATGCAAGAGGCAGTCAGTGGGTTCGCAACGGGCACGGCGATATACCAATGTGACTTTTTCTATGTGCACTTGCTAAGTTTATCTTGACATCACTGACATCGGTGAAGGAAAACATCGTGAAGAAAATCTAGACTTATAAACCTGAAATCGCTAATCCGTCTTAAGCAAACGTGGTGATAAATGCTCGTGCCTTCTCTGTATAAGAAGAGGCTTTTGATCTGCAATGGGACAATATAGGCTGGTATTATTGTTTTAAAACAGTAGAATTTTTTGTTATTTTTTCTCCATACGAAATTACCTGGAGGAGGCCACTAGATAAATTTTATTTCTTGTAAATTACGTTCGGAAGTGTCTTTCTTCATATGATTTAATTAATATTAGATAGTTCTCATACGTCTAATAAATAAGTAATAAAAAATAATTTGACTTGATCAAAATTAATTAACTCACTAAACCCTTTGGTTGACAATTGTTAGTATGTCATGCTACTTTTCGTTAGAGACCCTAAATAAATAAATATACCTAATAAAATGTACCAACCACACAAAAAAAAAGGCTAACTTATCAAGTACAATAACTACTTTTCACTTGACACCACAATAAGTAAAGCAGGCAATGACGCAACTCCCAATTAACATACAGTTCTGGTTTTTCATGAATATTCTTCATAATTCACGTTAAATAACTAGTTACATATAGCACAATAAGTATATAACGGTTAGGTAATGTTGCACCGTTTTTTTAGTTATTATTATCGTGTGGTATTCGCGCATGTAGTGACTCTGTGTGGTTTTGGTTTTGTAGGATTAGTATAATTTTAACCGATTTATAAAAAAGACGGTTCTACGTTCGATTCTATGTCTTTTTAAATCTTTATTATTCACCAATTTCTCCGTCAATTATTGACCTGAGTTTCAAAATTCTTTTTTTAAATACCCATTGTATTTGATTGTAAAGTAAACACGACGACACGGTTGGTGCAGTGGCCGAGCGATCGTCTGCTGCGCTGCGTGTCGCGGGTTCGAATCCCGCACGGAACAAATATTTGTATGATCTACAGGTAGTTGTTCCGGGTCTGGTCGTTTGTGTATGTGAGTTTATGTGTTTGTAAACGCACCCACGATACAGGAGAAATTCCTAGTGTGGAGTTACGTTTAAAAAAAAAAAAACGTAATAAGGGCCTGAATTATTTTAATTAAAAATGTTCAAAATCTAGGCGCACTCATCTCAGCGATAATCAATGTTAAAAAGAAGTGTAGTGGCATTTTTGACAAATTGAGACTGAGATTAGATTATGGTGGTTCCTGAAATCTTGTTTCAAAAATACAAGTGTGATGGTGTAAGAACAAAAAGTCGTCAGATCTAAGTCATTTAAGCAAGGCGTTACTTATACGCTGGTGAAAAAAAACACGATCATAGTCTGGGGCAAAAGTTAGTGAGTTTATAATTGTTTATTTTGCGGTTTCATTTATTATTATAATTACGATCTCTCTCGTGTGAGAAATTAACCAACGCAGACGGAAAGGCAATTAAATGAAGATATCAGTTGTAGATATTATTATTAATAACTAACAAACCTGGCAAACGTGGCTTATTTCACCCGCGTTAAGGTACGTCTTTGGTTACTGCTTCGCTCCCATGCGTCGTAGCGTGATTTTATATAGCCTTTGACACTCACAAATAATGTGGCTTTCTATGGGTAAAAGAATTTTCAAAATCGGTTCTGTAGATTCAGAGATTACCCCCTACAACCTTACAAACTCACAGACTTTACCTCTTTATAATATTTTTATTGTTTTCAATTTACTTTTAGAATTATGTGATAACTTTCAACGCGAAGATTAGTTCTCTGCGCCGTGTCTAGGTATATAAAAAAGAATGATGTAGTTAATTTACATTAAGAGTATATCTTCATACTCCATAAATTACCTAAATTAATTGACAGCGACGTCGCAGAGGAATTTTTTAATGATATTTTTTTTTATTCGTTATATGATGATTATATATGATATACTAATTTTATAAAGAGGTAATATTTTTTTGTTTATATGTTTGTTTTTATTACGAATAAGCTTCGAAACTACTGGACCGATTTAGCTACATTTTACTAATAGCTACATTCATCCTGAGTAACATATATAGGCAATATAACATCACGCTATGACCAACGGGAGCGGAGCATTAACCAAAGACGCAACTTATTGCAGGTGAAATAAGCCACACGGACGAAGTCATAGTCAATTCGATAGTATTTTGTATATTTATTAAGTGAAGAATATTGTTTATATTTAGGTAATGTAAAAAATTAAATGGCAGTTTAAAACCTAAGATTTTTTAATGGCAGTCGCAATCTGTCATTAAAGATTTTGACATTAATTGTCGCTGAGATGAAATTGCGACAAGATTTTAAAAGTTTTTATGACTAGAATTGGCTTTCTGAGGGGCAATTATTTTGTATTTTCTAAAACCGAAACAAGAATTGCGAAAATTGTAAACAAAAATGGATGGAGCAGCTGATTTTTAACATAACCTCATGCCTGTATTTCCCCCAGGTGTGAACAGAGATGTTTACTAGTAAGCATACATATTGCGCTAATTTAAGTTTTTTTTTTAAATTATTTTTGATGTCCCAGGTCCAACTAAACACCGTGGTCACCCTACTCGTATATTACAGAACTATGCTCACCCCGTGACGAGCAGACTGCTGTTCTATTGAATAATAAACAAATAGAAAGCAACACTTGTTTGTTTTTAACTGTACTAACAATATTTTGGTTAGTCATCGCATGTAATAGCAAAGGGCTTCTCATCTGTTACAGTTCGCCATTTTGTAATTGAATTATAAACATAGGCATTCATATATTTTATGTATTATAAAACATACATAAGAGTTTGTTTGTTTGTTTGCACGCTGCTAACGTCTTTTTTTTTTAAGTTGGAAAATCATCAAATAACTTCCCCCACCCTGTGCGGGACGGGAGGGAGTGTCAGACTTTTACTGACTAAATCCTATCTATATTCCTTTATGTGCCCTTTGCGTTCCGGGGGCGCGGTATCTCTTTCGAACAACCCGCAGCACGCTGCTAATATCTGTGGTCCTATTCTGAAAATTCTAAAAACCTTGAGTGATCAAAGCTATAGTTATTTTATTTAAAATCAATAGGTCTCCCTAAGAATTCATGTGAACAAAATCGCAGGCCAGTTCTGGTAATCTTTATGACGCACACAACAAGAATTAAATATTTTATTAATTCTTGTGAAATAATTATAATATTTTAACACAATTTGTTTTATTTTTGTTTTACATACATTAACATCAGTATCATAACAGTTCAAATTACATCTAAAAGTTATGCTTAGAATAAATTTCAAATTAATCAGCGTTAAATATAAAAAAATAAAATCATTATTAAATAAAATGAAATAAATTTTGACATGTTAAAAAGCCTTATTAGACAATATTTAACATTAAGAAACTTTAATAGAATAATACTACCACTGTACTAGTAGGTTCTAGGTTCTCTAGACTAGGCATTACGCCTGTTCTAAGCCGCACAACTTTGTAAAACATTTTAGTGTTAATTGTCAATTAAACTAGATTATAAATCCCAAGCAATAAGCGATTATGTCCAACCAATGCTAAGTCCCGTCTAATAGACCAAGGACAGCACTGTTAGCCGTCCCTAAACCATCTACTCAAGCACAACCGCGGGATACACTTTTACTATCTAAATACAACTTGTAGAATAAGTTAAAGGCGATTATAAATGACATTTTACGCTTTCCAGAAAATTTAAAATAAAACACAGTAACTCACTCATCGAACTCAATATTACATAATTTTATTTATCCGATACCAATTTATTCATATGACAAAAGGCTAGGTAACTAAACGCAAGCGTAAACCGGACCATCCGCTCAATGCGCAGGCGCAAACTCACCCAACAAGTTTCCGCTCTCAAGCCGCCAGTTATGCGTGAGACGTCGCGGGGTGTGGACGTGTCGTCCCCTTGATCATTGCAAAATATCGCCGTGCGTTCGGAAACAGTGTTACACAATTGTGCCTTACGTTTTTTTGGCGTGAATATTTGAAGTTTTAATTGATAAACCGCAGTGCTTCTTGTTGTTACTTGGATAAATGCGCGACCCTCGTAGCGCTGATTTTGTAAAGGTAAGCGATTGTTACACGGCCAAGTTGCGAAGGGCTTTATTACTGTAAGCTATTTTAGCGGTCCAAGTTCTTTTTGAAAGGGTTAGTCGGGTTTTGCAAGGCGGATCGCATTCTGAGACAGGGGGCCATTTGTCAACAATTATTGAGCAATGTGAATTTGAATTTTGATAGAATTGTGACCCTAATATTGTAATTCAATTTGAATGTTTTGTGTAGTCAATCTCTCCGGCCTTGGAGAGGTATGCTGGTTACTTATTTGATGAAAATGTGAATGTAGTTTATAAGTAGAGTATTGAGTACAGCATCGGTCACAATTGACTTTTATTTTCCTCACCTTAACTGTGACTTTCAGTGGTAGCTTTCATCGCATCTTGTGCAAGAATTCGCTCACACTTGCGATTTTTAGTAGTGCTTCGTCGTGAGTTATTGTAGCAAGTAGCAAGATTACTCACACGCTTGCAACTTTGCGATTAAGCGGAACGATTAAGTGAATTGCGTTAAGATTGTTAAGTCACTCATTATGTAAAGAGGTTTATTATGTTTTACTTTTAAACGAGTACCTTCCAACCTGATGCTGGTAGGACATTACTTTTTAAATAAAGAACGCTCGTGAAGTAATTGTTTTGGTTGACTTACATACATACCATCACGCCTGCATTCCCAGAAGGGTTAGGCAGAAGTATACCAGCGTACACCCACAGTTCGCCGGTATGTTTAGGTCCCATGTAATAGGGGGCAAGCCTGTTGCCACTAACCGGGCACAAATCTTAACTCTAACCTTGCTGGACCTGGGAATCGAACCCAAGACCTCTAGCGTAGAAGTCGCGCTTACGACCACTAGGCTAACGAAGCAGTTTATTGACTTACGTAATTCATAAACTGCATTTTTTAGGTCAATGTTATCATAAAGATTTTTGTTTTGATGTGAACAATTATAATTGAAGATAATAATCATGAATTTTATTTAATAGTGTTACCAGCCTACGTATTTAAAAGTTAAGTTTACTACCACTGTTATTAAGTCATTAAAAAACTATTAATTTGGCTATTATTTATAAAAACTTTTACAACTGCATTTGAAAAATATTAGTTACTTATTGATCAAACTGACTGATTTGATGTCTTTGGAAGCGTTGTAGTCCAAGATCCTAGTTGCTAGACCCACGTCATTTTAGCGTTTTGATACTAGATGGAGAGATACTTATTTTTTTACCTGTATACTCCTCATTCATTCCTTGATACTACCTCGTTAGCCTAGTGGTCTTAGGTGCTATGTTAGAGGTATTGGGTTCGATACCCAGGTCGAGAAAAAAGTGTTATTGGGTTTTTCTATGGAATTCTCAGTAGCAGCTCGGAGTTAGGATTTGTGGCCGGTTTATGGATAGGTTCGCCCCCTATTACATGGGATCTAAACATACCTACCGGCGAATTGTAGGTGTACATTGGTACGTCTCTATCTAACCCTTCGGGGAATACAGGCGTGATGGTACGTATAAGAGCATGGAAGTAAACCCGTCTATAGTTTACCTTATGCAGATATGTCTAAACACTAAACATATTGTTATCGTTTCATGTCGCACGCTATGCGCATATTGTTTGCGATTAAACGCAATATTTACTAAAATCGCGTGCGTCAAGGACGCATCAAACATGCAAAGACGGAAAAGCGGATAATTGATTATTGAAGGTTTTGTTAGTAGCCCTAAAACCTTGCCTAGGCAACATAAGAATGATAATCTTATTCGTTTTTTCAAGAAAGCTTACAGACTTGTAAAACATCAACCGTACTAATTATTACAATTGCTAATTATAAGCTTTAACATATACATAAATAAATAACGAACTAAATTATTGGCTTATTTCATTCGCGTTAAGTTACGTCTTTGCTGCTCTGCTCCCGTGTGACGTAACGTGATGTTATATAGCTTATATTACTCACGAATAATGCAGCTATCTATTGGTTAAAAAGGGTTCAAATCGGTGCAGTAGTTTCGGTGCTTATTCGGTACAAACAAACAAAAAATCTTTTCTCTTTATAATTTTAGTATAGAAGATGAATAAATCGTTTTAAGTTTGAATTAACAATAACTAAAGCTTATTAGCTTAGTCAAAGTCAAAGCATTTGTTTCAATTAGACTATTTACAGGCACTTTTGAACTGTCAAGAAGTTACAGTTACAATTTGAAGCTAGTTGCTCGTTCCAAAACGTAGGTCTCTATGGAGAAGAACGAGCAAGAAACTCAGCTTCAGTAACTTAGCTTCAGTCAATGACAAAAAACAAGAAAAATTGATGCCTTTACATCACTTTAATATTTTTTTAAATTGCTGTCAATCTTGCAACTGGACTGATCCAATAAGATAACTAATTGGTCAATCAAACGACATTATTTCACATACCTACATATGTAACGTTTATTAAGTAACTTCTGAGAAATTATTAGTCATTAAATGAACACGCAACCACGCCTAGAATTCTTTTAAATTCATTCACAAACTATTCTAATTGTGCATTTTCTAAGAAATTGGTCTCAAACTAGCAACAAATGGATTGATTCTGGTAAATTAAATTGCTAAAGTACCAGGACTTCATAAAGCTGTAGAGACGTTTAATCCATTTTAGACTTTCAAGGAATTGGTCTAAGGTGCCTTATACGTTACGATAGTTAATTTGCGCTTGTATTCTGGGAAGAACCGACTTAGGGCGAAGCGGGTGGGGTAAAACAAAAGAAAGATGCTGATCGAATGGGTGGAGTAGTAGATGATTTTGCGTTTAACTTGAACATTAATCAAATTTTTGCGAAGGATGTTTTTGCACTTTTTTAGAATCATTAGTTTTCGGGGTTCCCAAAGGGCAATTGCTTGCTTATACGTTCGTTTGTTTACCCCTTTGTTGCAGACCTGAACTTTTGAACCGTAATAGGCAAACATTTAAATGTTTCTCACAGTGTGTACCTATAACTCGATTTTTGGCAACTCTAATTCAGTTGCTTTCAGATACCCTGCGAAGATCGTAGCTCCGCCGAGGCTGAGGTCGTCCCACCTTACGCTTGCAAAATAAAATAAAACAAAAAACACCTTTACAACAAAACTAGCTTTTGCCCGCGACGTCATCCGCGTATATGTCGGTTGCGTTTAAAATTCAATCATGTTTCGAAAGACACGTGACGCTACGGTTACCAGATGAAAAAATCAAAAGTCCGGAGAAAAGGCCTGATTTTCATTATCAAAATTGATCCTTTACATTATCAAAATTTTCTCTCGAATTTACTTAACAATTTAATAAAGTCGTAATAATAGTTTTTATACATTGTGGATCTTACTTGAAAATGTATCATCACATATTAAGTTTGATAGAACTGATTAAGTACCTACTTGGATAAATAAGTACTGATTTTAATTGTGTAATTATTACCAAAGGAAGATTATTTTTAGTTTGTTTAATTTTTTATCAAAGAGATCTTTAAAATGTAAGCTGTATTTTATTGAAAATTCAAAAAATCCTGAGATTTCATGAGATTTGCAAAATCCAGCCGCAATCCTGAAATCCTATGATATGGTAACCCTACGTGACGCTATCTATGATCATAAGAACGTTATTGTTGTTTTTATCGGGAGCAGTACTTCTTTTCGGAATGGATAGTACCTTATGTCTTATTCTATACACCTGACAACGTATATGCAAAATTTCAGGAGGATCTGTTCAGTGGTTTAGGCTTGAAAAGGTAACAAATAAACTTACTTTCGCATTTATAATATTAGTTACGATGTAATAAAGTTAAAAATTGGAGGGTGTCATCAGAACGTGTTTTTTTTTCCGGAGTTTGACTCTGTCAGTAACATTAAGTAATATAATGGCATCATTCATGTCATGTGTTTGGTTCCTCATTACAGCAAGTGCTGTATATTTCCCACAGTGTTACTGAAGTGTCATTAAATTAACTCCACGGTCACTCTTTAAGGAAAACTTCAAAACGGTCAAGGTTTTTATATTTCTGTGTTTGTAGGTCTTGATATAATTATTTAATAAAAAAGTCTATTCAACTCATCAGAATTCTGAAATGTTGAATTAGTTTGACGTGGGCACCTAATTTATTTAACTCTTATAAAATTGTGATAAGCAAAAGAATATTTTAATTCTTTCTCTACTCCAAATGTGTTACATTACTATCCTGCTATAATAGTTAAATGTAAGACCCAAACTTAAGTTTTAAATAGATATCTAAAATCATTGCGATTACTTCGTAAAGTGGGAAGAATTAGGCGGTTAGATCGTTTTGGCTTAACTAACCCCATTTTACACTTAAATTCTTTATGAAAAGATCTTCTAAGTTTTAGATAAAGCTGCGGAAGCATTAAGTAAATAAAATATTACCAAAACACACATAAAAAAGGTACTTACAATCTTACCAAACTAGGTAAGATTGTAAGTCTGAGTTCTTATCCATCCAAAGTGCAAGACTGCACTATTAAAAAAAAAATGACGTACCACGTAAGTATGTACAGTCAGCAAAAGATAAGTTTTATCACCGGTTTGAAAGAAAAGTTCAACTATATTGGACGGTCCGGATACTTATCCCTTTTGTTGACCGTACATTGTGAAATACAATAAATGATTGATTATATAAAACTACCATTTACCCGCGACTTTGCCCGCGTAAATGTCGATTATTGCGGAGGTAGAGGAAGTCACGGAATAAAAAGTAGCCTATGTCCTTTCTTCGGTTTAGTTGTGTAGTCGTAAAAGCGCAACAGACGGACAGTGACTTTCGCTTTTGTAATATTAGTACGAACGTTATCTTTAGGACCGCCAATGGCATCCTCTGCTCTAAAAACAGCATCATGCAATCACCAATCCGTTGACCAATCACGGTGATTATGAACTTCCCTTGCTAGCATTTGTACTAGCCATACATCGTGATTTTACCCGTGTTAAGTTACGTTTTTAAATACTGCTTCGCTCCTGTATGTCGTAGCGTAATGGTACATAGCTTATAATCTTCCTCGATAAACGCACTATAAAACGTTAAAAGATTTTTCCAAATTGGACTAGGAGTTCCCGAGAATAGCGCTTTCAAAGAAACAAACAAAGGCCATGGCTTTTCAATATTATTTAGACTACTATGTCAAAAACACATTAATTTTATGTGACATAATTCCTTCCTCAATAAACGAAATAAAATTACTGAACGACTATAATTTGGTTGGTTCTTCCTTCTTCGAGTAAAAAACGAATGCAACAGACTTCAGAGTCAGCACAAACAAAGCACCAATATTTCTAGACCAAATTTCATTGGTCAATTGATAATGAACTAAAACATAATAGAAATAGAGTTCTAAATTTCGTACAAATTTATAATTCCTCGTGGTATTTTTTTATTGCATGGGGTTAAGTAATTTTCTACTCTATTTGTACTGGTATAAACGTCAAAGTTTGCGAGGATGGATGGATTGATAGATGGCTGTCTGTTTCTCTTTTGACGCTGAACGGAATTAACTAAAACTTGGCACACATTTTTAGATATAGCTTTTGCCTGCGTAATATCGGTTATATTTAAAATTCAATCATAATTCGAAAGACTTATTTTATTATTATAAGATCGTTGTCTTTGTTTTCCTTGGTAACAGTACTTCTTTTCAAGATTAAAGGTAATTTTATGTCCGCTTCTGTACACCTGACAACGTATATGCATTAGGATGACCGGTTGAGAGGTGAAATGGTAATAAACCAACTTTTGCATTTATAATATTACGAATAGTTACGATTCATCTAGTCTAACACATAGGATTATTTTTATCCCTTCTTTGTGTTCTTACGATATATTCCAGGACTCAATTCAGCAGTCAACGCAGACGAAGTCGCAGGTACAAGCTAGTTATCAATTAATTAATTAATACCGTTTCTGTGCACAGACCTTTATTCAGAAAAATCGTGTGAAATAACATTACGTTGAACGATTGCATGCTTTCCTGCAAACAGTAATTTATTGAAACGCACTAAAACCCGACCTCGTTGCATCCTGTTATGTCCAGCCGTTTCTAGGTTGGCTCGTCTAGAAATTGCTGGCACTTAGTACGTTCTTGCTGAATGCGCATCCGTTACTTGACTAAAGTTTAATATTGTAAGGTCGATTGGTGTATTTTTTTTAAATATCGTTGGATAGCAAAAAAGCTTACGGCCCACCTGATGTTAAGTGGTCACTGCTGCCTATAGACATCTGCAATACCAGAGGCCTTGCAGATGCGTTGCCATCCCAGTGACAAAGTTGATGAAAATGTTGATGACTGCCAAAATGGGTTTCGCAAAAATAGATCTACGACGCTAGCGGTCTATAAATACATTCAGGAAGCATTAAATATTATAAATAGCAAACAGTATGCAATAGGGATATTGCTCGACATGACAAAGGCATACGATAAAGTTCAATTTAAAATATTATTAAATAAGCTACACGGAATAGGAATACGTGGGAAAGCCCATGACTGGTTCGTATCATATTTAAAAGATAGAGAGCAATTAGTTGAGATTGAATATTTTAATCAAACAACAAAGGAAGCACAGCTCATAAGATCCGATGTTAAACCAGTACATGCTTCAATTCCCCAGGGAAGCGTTATAGGTTGCCTCCTTTTCCTCATTTACATAAACGACCTCCCCAAAACCATAGATGAACCTTGTGTACTTTTTGCGGATGACATCTCGATCCTGACCTCATGCCAAACAAACGCTAATTTAAATGGAAAACTAACGAATATTCTTGAAAAGACTATAAACTGGATGAGTGACCATAATCTCGAAATAAATTTTACTAAAACCAAATTAATAGCGTTTCACCCCTGGCAGAAAAATAAAATAAACATAGACTTTACTTTTAAAGTACATCAATTAAAAACAGTTAATCATTTCACCCTTCTAGGTTTAACCATAGACACGAACATAAACTGGAAAACACATATACAGACAGTAAAATCTAAAATTTCAAAGTTTTCATATGCTCTCCGAGAAATAAAAAAGACTACAAACCTACAAACCGCACTAGTCACATACTACGCGTATGCCCATGCTTGGTTTAACTATGGCATCATCTTATGGGGAAACAGCACCGACGCTCCCTCCCTATTTACCCTCCAAAAAAAACTAATAAGAATAATAACCAATATAGAACCAACAGATAGTTGCAAGCCTTACTTCCAGGAACACAAGATTCTCACCTTAGTTAGTATTTATATCTTAGAATTATGTAAACTAGTCCGTAAATATCCAGATTCTTATACCACACGGGGAGACACACAAACAAATTATTCGATGCGCCATAAAAACAGACTAAATTTGCCCCCCTCCCGCCTTAAACTACACTCATCTAGTCCATATTCAATGTCTATTAAAATATATAACAAATTACCAGAAGACATAAAACAACAAAATAAAACCAATATCTTTTTAAATAAATTAAAGCAATTCTTAATTAAAAAAAGCTATTATACACTACAAGAATATTTAACGGATAAATTAAATAAAAACACATAACTATGAAAAACAGATATCTAACAAGCAAAAGAATAAATAAATAATAATAACAATTACACTATGATATTTGATAATTATACTACAGTTATAATAATGATACATTTTTAAACAAGTAAATAAATTAATTGATTTTAAATATAATTAAATAAATAGATAATTAATTAATAGTTATTAAAAAATAAACATAGTTAAATAAATAATGTAAGAATACATTATAAATACATATAATTAAAAAATAATTAACAAATACTTAGTCAAAAATATATACGTATAGGTAAAACTAATGAATAATGTAAGGATACATAATAAATATAATTAAATAAATAGTAAATGAATACTTATTCAAAAATAAATACAAGTAACTAAATACATACCTAATTACAAATACATATTAAATATATTAAATATATTTGAATAAATAATTAATATAATTAATTAAATAAATAATTCATGAATATACATATAAATATTTAATATAAATATATAAATAATTACTTCGAATTCAATAATTGTAGATAAATGGAAATATAAAATAAATGTAACATGAAGAAAATTATTAAAGCGCTCATTCCTATCTCCTCTTATTTAAAATTTTGCTGTGCCCGACAGGGTCCATAATTGTTTCTAAATATATATATTTAACTACCACCTGTATGTGTACATTATGGATTGCAATAAACGATTTTGATTTGATTTGATTTGAAATGAATCACCACGCTTGCCAAACAAATTGCAGGTGATGTTACTGCATGGCTCTGGCAGTCTAAGATGGGGTGAAAGGGGCGGCCCACCCCGGAGCCTCTGCCTTGGAGGCCCAAAAATGATAAGCAGTTCTCTGAATAAAGTCCTATTTAAGGTTAAGAAGCTGTCTAGAGTTGGTTAGTTTAGGTCTCTTAAATAAAATTACAAAAAAGCCTAAACTGAGTTATTTATAAAATTTTAACACTAATGCAAATATCTTTTGTAATACTTATGCAACCAATATCATTTAGTTTGTTCGCCCCGGGCCCCTAAAAAACTTAGTTCGTCCCTGCTTCATACAAAAAAAGCATCTGCTTATTTTCACACTAAAACGAACTTAAATAGAATAATAATAGGAGTTCTATTAATACCATAAACAAAACCAGATCATGTTGTAAGCCTTATGCAAATAAAATTGCCAATAAACTCGGCCTTATAATGGCAACGCATATTAAATTATGCAATACCATAGCTAGCCGTGATATCATTCAAACAAGTTTGAATTAATTTAGTTACATGCGTGTTCATTTGTTTTGTAGCTAACTAAGAAATTGCTGGAGCTATTGTGATGAGTTTTTTTTTTGTATATGGTGTTCTTTTTTTGAAGGTTTCAAAGTCAAAGTCAAAGCATTTATGTCAATTAGATCATTTACAGGCACTTTTGAATTGTCAAGAAGTTACAGTTAAAGTTGTAGCTAGTTGCTCGTTCCAAAACGTAGGTCTCTATGGAGAAGAACGAGAAGATGGAGAAACTCCATAGATATGTTATGGTTTGATATGTTATGTTATGTGCTTTTAATATACCATATAAATATAAATATAAATATACCATCACGCCTGTTTTCCCCGAAGGGTTAGGCAGAGGTACACCAATGTACCTACACCCACAGTTCGCCGGTATATTTAGGTCCCATGTAATAGGGGGCGAGCCTATTGCCATTAACCGGGCACAAATCCTGACTCCGAGCTGCTACTGAGAATGACATAAAAAAACCCCAATAATAACTTTTTGCTCGACCTGGGAACCCAGGACCTCTAGCGTAGCAGTCGAAAGCACATGTAAATTAATAATACCAGTCTATTGTCCCACTGCTGGGGAAACACCTGGGTCACACCCTCAAGTCCTTCTGAGTATTATTTTCTTGCCACCTCGGACCAGCCATCTTGGGAAGCGTCTAGGTCATCTCGCCACCTCTTCCCGGTATTTTTTAGTTTAACATATTAATAAACAAGTAGAACAGCAAAACAAAACTAGTTTATTATTAAAAGAAACAAAAATAAAAAACGAAATTGTTCAACGTATTTATTTGATAGAAGGAAAAATCGTAAAAATCCGGTTTTTTTTGTCGATTCGTTGTAAGTCGTTGACCTCTGCTTGTTTGTCGTAGTGTCATTCATTTAGTTTTCGGTAATTAGGTAAACTATTTGATGTTTTAAATATATTTAAAGTAGGTATTTGTGTTAATTTATGTACTTATGGTAATTAGTTTAAAACATTGTTTGTGACAACGATAGCTGTTTGCCGTGGCTTCGTTTGGATATAATTTTCAACGCTTCTGTAGACCGGTTTCAGGTCGTTTACAATATAATTCTCTATATTAAATTCTTCATCGTTTAAGATAATAAAGGACATGTAAGGACCAGCCTATTATTGTACCATTGCAAGACAAAAGCCACTTCGAAGGCTTTCTCTTCCAATATTTTTTTTGTGTGGCATTGACGTATATTATATATAGACGTATATTAACTATAATTCCAGGTCCTTACGAAGATTTTCTTTACCGATGCCAGTTTTGTTCAAGATAAACTTAGAAAGTAAATAATAAGGAAAAAAAGTCACATTTGGTCCTTGCCGGATTTGAACATACAATCTCATATACGAGTATGAGAGCGGGTTGTTCGAAAGAGATACCGCGCCCCCGGAACGCAAAGGGCACATGAAGGAACATAGACGGGTTTTAGTCAGTAAAAGTCTGACACTCCCTCCCGCCCCGCCCAGGGCGGGGGAAGTTATTTGATGATTTCCCGTCTATATAAAAAAAAAGGTGCCTAAACCACTGCGCCGCGCCGCCGTCAGCCGTCAGTCAGCACTATAGTCATGCTAAATAACAGTCATAATACCCCGGTACGCTGTACTTGCCTCACAACCTACTTACTGTCCAGAACACACAGAATACGAAGTTCACAATTGTGTATTGTCATTTACTGACGTTTAACTGTGTTTCATTGCTTTCAAACTGAATTTAATACTTCTAGTGTGCTTGGAAACTGGTACAATATAAATAGGGACAGAAGGTTCACTGTGCTGAAAAACCAATGCTTTGTTAGCTTAGTGGTCCTTAGCGCGACTGCTATGCTAGATGTTTTGGGTACGATTTCCAGGTCGAGCAAAGTAGTATTGGGTATTTGATATTGTTTGATATATGACAAAGTTTTTCCTTCCGTCAGCAGCCTGCCTATTTTTTTTTTAGAATTATTGGGCCCAGTACATACCTACTGGGCCTAATAATTAGGTATAAATAGCGCTATGCTAAAAAATAGCGCGTTAGTGGTTAGGTAGTCACGTTTATCAAGGGATCCCTGCTATTTATTTTTTTAAAGACAGAAATAAATTATGTAACAGCTGAACTATATCAATGTGACTGATTGGTTTGGATTGGTGAATGAGAGTTGGGCTACCATCATCATCTTACTTCTATATCCGTTGCTAAAATTGTGAATAACTTTCGTCTTCGCACTTTCTGTCCTGAGTGGTCCTTCTGTACGCTTTCTGCTAGATGTGAGGCACGTCGTTCAAGACAATGGCGGAAATAAGCGGATATTTTAGACTCTAGTGCGTAGATATTTGTGCCAATGTTGTGTTGCCTCTAGGTCATTGTTACCAGGGTAGCAGTAATCTTAGTGCGTGTGGTCGGAAGTGTATGTTACATGTATGGCATAGGTTCAACGGTTATTGGTCTGAACATTCATATGGGGTCGTTGTACTCATGAATATGATCAATTTCATTTTTTTTTATTTAGCTTGTACTGTCCCACTGCTGGGCAAAGGCCTCCCCCAATTCCTTCCATTTGCTCTTTTCCTGAGCCACCTCGAACCAGCCCTCCCAATTTATTTTATTTAAGTATTTAAACTTTATGCAACAAAAGTACAAAGGCGGACTTAATGCCTTAGGCATTCTCTACCAGTCAACCAAAAACCAAATTTCAATATGGGATTAATATGTTTATCTATCGTGTATAAGCTACATTTTCAATTGCCTATTTTTTATATCTACCAATAATATACGTATAGGATGTTTGTTTGAGAATCTAGGTTTTGATATAACGCATGCCGTTCAGGGGCAAAATGTCCAATTCTCAAAATGTCCAACGGTGTCAAAATGTCCAATTACCCAAAATGTCCAATGGTCAAAATGTCCAATTCTCAAAATGTCCAATGGTCAAAATGTCCAACTCCCAAAATGTCCAATCTTTGAGAATGTAGCAAATTTGTTCAATAACTCATCAAAACGCTTTTTTAATACTTATGACAAATAATAAATATAAAATACTGAAAGAACCAAAATATGTTTTATTTTTATATAACAAATTAAGACCAGAGAAGACCACAACATACCCGAAATCACTATTTTTGTTATCAATTCCTTCAGTATTTTGTATTTATTATTTGTCATAAATATTAAAAAAGCGTTTTGATGAGTTTTTGAACAAATTTGCTACATTCTCAAAGATTGGACATTTTGGGAGTTGGACATTTTGACCATTGGACATTTTGAGAATTGGACATTTTGACCATTGGACATTTAGGGTAATTGGACATTTTGACACCGTTGGACATTTTGAGAATTGGACATTTTGCCCCTGAACGACGCATGCCTGTCTTTGTTTATATCTTGCTTTTTACTCCAAAAATATTAGGCAAACACGGTTTTAAGTAGAGAGACAATAAATACCCTATGAGACATATCTTGTCATAGGAAATTTACATGTTTCCTACGGTTTAGTCTTATTTAGTTGCGTTAATATAATCCACGACCCTTGAACCATTAAAACGATTTTAAAGACCAGACAAGGTTACTGGTCCTAAGAGTCGCAATGCAAGACTATCCTAGGTTAATAAACTTTGTTATGAAACGTCAAATATTTAATGACAGATAAAAAAACCTGTTCAAGATGACACTTTATTAAAACAAACAAAGAATTTTCGCATCTCTAGCTGTCAAGTTTTACAACCTAGCTATTAATGTAATTATGGTCCTAACCATTGTTCGGTCACGCGAATTAAAACACCAACCAATTTGTTATTTTATTTAAACTTGCTAATTTTCACGCTACTTTTAAATTCCTGTGTTTATTTGTATTTAAAATATTTCTTCGGTCGTCAGTTTTTAAGCTTATAAATATGATTTACGCGTCTAAGGTTTTTTTATATGTGCAATCTACAAGATGGAAATGTTATGTGTCAAGTGATTTTCTCGCTCTATCAATACTAATAATAAAAGTAGGAAACATAATAATAATGCCTAAGGCATTAAGTGCGCCTTTGTACGGTGTATTTTATACATTTTGTGCATAAAGTTTTAATAAATAAATAAATAATGAACACGTATAGTCTTCTTATATCCTTATAACCAATTGATGGAAACACACAAACAAATATCGACTCTTAGTAAGTGTAAAAGAAGTTGATTTCATGAATGATTAAAAAAATATATTTATCTTTAAAAGTAGGGATTTAATTAAAATATTATTTTTTCTCAGTACACATTTTTTACATATTTGTAAACTAAATTATAAACACAGTATAGGTTCACCCTATATAGCAATAACCTGTTTCAATTAAAAGTATCCCTCCCTTTTTAATCCCACCAATATTATCGAAATTGGTCCTAAAGAACAAACATGCATAAAGAATAAAAACAAATATTATAAAACCAACCGTATTTATTAAACCAATTAAAAAACCAACTCGCAATATCAGTAAGGTTGATAAATCTATCTGAAACATCCCCCGTTGCAAGACCTTATTAAATATAAATTATCGCTAGTTTTATATGGAAAGGCCCAACCAGAGACGGACTGTGAATTTGTGGGGCCCTGTTAACATACCTTGGGGGCCCATCTAATTGCCATTATGTCAAAAAAACTGTCTGCTATAATTATGTATACGGTGAGTATAGGACTAAGGACAATAATGGTTCATTATGATACAAGTGAACAAAGTTTGTTATTACAATCGAGGTGAAATTGCAGCCCGAGCCGATGGTCAGGGCATAATGGAGCCTGAGATTGTAGTGATTAAATACATTTAAAAATATTTTTTCAATAGGCCCCTGCAAATTCGTCCCTGGTCTTACACCAACATTGTAACCAATTCATTGACTTTTTTATCCGGACCGGAACGTACTGTGTTTGCAGGCGAAGTAAAATAAAACTACTTGTATTTTAATAGTTTGTGTCTCAAGTAGTCTCAACAGATGCGCGTTAATTCGTTTTCTATGCTAATTATATTGAAGTTAATATGGAGATGAAAGAAGTGCGATGGTTTTAAGATCGGATTAAAATGCGGAGATGTCTACGTCATTTCATTATTGTTTTGTTGATAAACAAATTATTTTAGAAAAGACCACAATAGCCATGAATGAAATAAGGAAAAATTGCATTTATAATAAAATTGATCAATTGATTTCATAGCAATTTTTCTAATCAAGTAAGTATTTTAACGAAAAATTTAAGTCAAATTGTCAAGCGCACTTAAACCACTGTGATTAGTTGTAGATAACGAAGTCAACAAAAAAAGATTTAAAAAATTCTTTTGCCGTTAAGAAGCTACGTTATCACTGAGTAACATAGGCTATATAACATTACGCTACGATGACACACGAGAGCGGAGCAGTAACCAAAGACGTAACTTAATGGATTGCAGCTGAAAATCGGGTGGTTGACCTTGTGTTATCATCTGACATTATGCTGAGCTGTGGCCCTTTTGGCATTATAATTATTGTCTGTTCTTATAGTTTTAAGTTATAATTTATTTTGCTGTAATGCCAATAAACGTATTTAATTTCTTTCCTTCTTTCTTTTTTTATGTCTGTCTGTATTTATTTATTTCTTTCTTTCTTTCTTTCTTTCTTTCTTTCTTTCTGACTTTCTTTTTTTCTTTCTTAATTTGGGTGAAATAAGCCTCGCGGATGAAGTCGCGGATAGTTTGCTAGTCTCTCATAAAAATAAAAAAAGTCTGCGATAGCGACTACGTACTTGTTCCAAGGTAATTTATTCCCATCCATGGTTCGTTTGAGGATGACATTATAATTTCTTTTTCCATTTAGCTCATAACGTTTGGTGTACATGCAAATGGGGTAGGCTCCTTTATTTTTGTGCGGTTGGTACACCGTACATACAAGCTACGGCTTTGAAGAGTTACTGTTGGAACTCGAAAGGAAAAATATGTGTGAAAATTAAATGAATGACTATAATGCCTTGGAAGTTGGGTAGGCCTCTGGTGTGGGATGCTACATGCGTCGACACCCTTGCGCCATCCCATCTTCCTTGCACGACGTGTTGTGTTGGGGCGGCTGCGTCTGGTGCGGAAAATCTCAAACGGCGCAAATATATTAACCTTCATGAAAGTTATATGTTTGAGCCGTTTGGGGTTGAAACACTAGGGCCGTGGGGACCGAGCGCTCATCTAGTTTATCGCAATATCGCGAAGCGACTGGTCGATTCTTCACGTGACCAGAGGGCTGGCCTATTCTTTGGCCAAAGAATCAGCATTGCCATACAACGTGGCAATGCTGCCAGCCTTCTGGGCACATGTCCCATTGACAGCGATGCGGATGAGTTTTTTGATGCCCTATGACCTTACTTTTTATATTAACTGTACATACTTAGTTTGTAATTTAATTATTACCTATTTAGTTTTAACTTTGTAGTTGAATTATTATTAATAAACAGTGCTCATTTCTTTGTCACGTAGTTTTTCTTGCAGGATTGTTTTGTAATTTCTCGTATATTGTGGGTGGATTTATCAAAATATAAATCATAATCATTTATTTACAATAAGTATTAGTATTAGTCTTAAAGTTGGTTGAGGTTCTTAATTTATTGGTTTAGATGACATGCAAAACTTGCAATATATTATATTTTTTTTAAATATATAAACTTACGAAAAATAGCGTGTAAGTTATATAAATATGTGTTCGGTCCGGGAATCGCTCAGGTAGCTACTGCACCAAACTTGTCATCATCCACATACACATGCGAAACCCGAACCAAATGTTACAAAATTAATTCAAAGACGTAAATAACTGAACATATCTTATTCAAATCTCGATCAAGAATATAGACGGCAAAATACGAATACATTACACTAAAAAAAACTAACAACTCACTATCTCGATTCTCGATCACGTTTTTACATCGTTATTATCTCGATTTACAATCGAGTATTCGTAGTACGGCAATTTATTTTCGCCGTAATTTAAAAATCGATTGCTGTAGTTCAAGAGATAATTTTATGACTTCGCAATAAGATAATGTTGTGAAGTATCGATATAGCGATAGGGTGTTTAATAACCTTCGATGTAAAAGTGTAGTTTTGCATCTTCGTCAATTTCAACGGGGTAACTATAACCACAGAACAATAATGTTCTGTGACTATAACAGTGATAGACAACACGAATGAATGGTAAAATAAATAGTTTTTTGCGGACGTATTTCCGAATTCCAATTAGCCATCTTGATTTCGTCAGGTGGGGTGACGAATCCACAAGCATACAGTGATATAGTCATGCCTACCGTATACACTTCGGGGCGATTCTGGTGTATGAAAGAGGTGTATTGTGAAATACTGTCAAACAGAAACCACAAAAAAAGGCATCTATTAATTATATTTTCGGCCTTCTTAATCTCCCAATGAGAATAAATTACTTGACAAATCATTTCAAACAATTTATGTTCCATTTTATAATAAATCTTGTCAATAATGTCTATTGACAGTTGATAAAAGAGGCCCATAAACCTGACGTTTGGGGTGACACGACACCCTCGAAGTGTTAACTATATTAAAAAACATGAAACCAGCACTATAGTAGCCCGGGACAATAGAAAGAGCCCTTGCTAAAAGAGCTATTGGGAAAACCCAAGAGAAATCAAGAGTCCTCCTAAAAAATACCAAAAGCCATCAATACCCTTAAAAATACAGCATCTCGGAGAACATTTTCATGAGCATATACTTATGTGTCGTCTATTTTTCGAAGTCGTCCATTAAGGTGCAAAACGTAGCGAGCGTGTGTTGTCGTAATGTGCGCCTGTGGCGGTGCGACATTCCGGACAGCGCAGATGTCGGCTGACACGCGGTAGAGAGGGGAAGAAGGACCATTCTTACAAGGACCATTTTAACAATGTAGTGTCTTTTGTGACGGGGTTTCTTTGGAACTGCTACTGTATCTCTTCAGGCAAGTACTATCATGTAGTAGTAAAAGCGGTATAGGTGTTTGCTAAAACGGTAACTTGCCAGGTTTCAGCCGATTTTGCCAAAAAGACATTCTTAAACTTGGATCGATTTAATTATTTTTTTTTATTCGGGGTGGGTAAGCTCTTGGCTCTAGTCTAGGTCAGAGGTGACAAAACAAAGTCGAAGATAGAGTAAATTTGCCCAGAAGAAGCCTATTTACTTTTAACTTCTAGGGTTGAATATGTTTGGAAATTCAGACGCAGGTAGAAAGTCCCACTCCTTTGCAGTGCGCATTATAAAAGACGTTTGGAAACGTTTAGTGCGAATTGATGGAATGGCAATTATAATAAATTAATATCAATGCCTTTTTCAATACCTTGGGAATGCCTTGGCCACCCGGCTGTACCTAGGTCTTCACTGAACATTCATGGACAATATAAAGTGAACCTTCTGTATGTGTCTGTGTCTCTTTGACTTATGAGCGCATGCACCGTGCGCGTCGCAGATCAAGACTTTTTGCGCGCTAAATGGATAGCGTTTTGTTTGCTAAGGGCTGTGTTTGTATGTGGGATTGGATGGCTGTGTTCTGGAGCTTTTATTATGGATGTTTCAATGTATGTTATGGTTATTAGTGGGTGTGTTTAGCTGTCTCTGTCTTGCTGTGTTTCTATCTCTTTTACTGGGACACAAAATGAAAGCATGGTAACAAGAATTTTGCGGTTTTGGTGACTTGCCGTTATTTTGTTTTAAGATTAAAATAGTTTAGCAGTAGTAGACATTTTGTGAAGGAGCTCGTCGGGGGTTTACTACCACCATATCTATTTCTGCCGCAAAGCAACGTTGCTGTGCTGTGTTCTGGTTTGAAGGGAATGGGTGCCGGTGTAAATACAGTGCACATGAGACATTTCAACATAGTCTCTGGGATGTCAATGCATTTGCAAAGCTTCTGAGATGTCTATAGGTAGTGGTGACCACTAACATCAGGTGGGCTGTCGGCTCGTTTGCCATTCTAAGATTATTTTATTTTTCGGTTTCGGCTTAGTTTTTAGTTTAGGCACTAGACACCCTTAATTTTAGTTAAAATTCCGTAAAAAAAAAAATCTCTATCTTTATCGTGTTCAATATAAAAACCCCTATTTTTAAAACTTCCACAGCAATTGATCTACCTGTTCAATTAACTATAAAACTGTGAGCCAATCGCGTGCTCGCGTGTGTACGGTGTATACTTTATTTTGCACTGATTTGTATCGTCGCCATCGCTGGCTCGCGCAATGTATCGCATTACGTGTTAATTAGAAGAACGATTTATATTATTGAGATTAGTTTAAATAGGGCAGGAGAGTGTTATCGATCTTGAGTCTGGCGTGATTAATCGCGACTTCGGAAGTCGGTGATTGTATTTGCTTTGTTTAATTTAGTTTCCAAGTGTATTTTGGACGTCGTTGACATTGGTGAAGTAAAACATCGTCAGGAAACCTGGAATTATCCTAACTAATATTATAAAAAAAAAATGATTAATGCGATTATATATGCAAAAGTAAGTTTGTTCGTTCGTTACCTCTTCACGCCTAAACAACTGAACCGATCATCATGTAATTTTGCATACATGTTGTCAGGTGTACAGAAACGTACATAGGGTACCTTTTATCCCGAAAAAAAGTACTGTTCCTGAGGAAAACAACAATAACGTTCTTATGATTTTTATCTGCCAAGTAATTTAAATGATAATCTCTCAAACTACCAGTAGGATTGAATGTAAAAATATTTTTGCATAATGATAGCCAAATTCATGACAAAAAATTTAAGCATCACGCTACGACCTACAGGAGCGGAGCAATAACTAAAGACGTATCTTGAAAAAAACACGCTAAAGTGGTCCCAGGCAGAATCATACAAGCCAATATTACAAACATACCATAAAATAGCTAAAACACTAACCGACATTCTCTACTTACCCTCTCGCGCTCAAACAAGCGTGAATCAATTTCCACGACCATGTGTATCCATGCATAATGTGTATGGAACTCATTAGACATTTACAACACTTTCTCTAATGTACAGCGGCCATATTGTGTGGCTGTCATGCGCAAGAGTTTAATAATGAGTCTTCATTTGCATTAAAATTATTGTTGGTTTGATTTTGGGTGTGGAGAAGTTTATTTATTTCATTATACCATCACGCGGGTTTCCCGAAGGGTTAGGCAGAGGTGCATCAATGTATATGTCACCGGAAAATAACAAGATCCGTAAGTTTATCAATTTACTAGGAAGTTTATAAACTTTCGTAAGATTCTAAACGGGAGATAAATTGTAATATTTTACGTCCACATTTTCGTAAATTTATCAATTTCCGACGTCATACGGTAAATTTATAAACCGTCGTTTATAGTCGTCTTCGTAAGATTTTATATGGTTCGACCAATCACAGAAACTCTTTTAAATATACGATCTTTGAAATACGTAAAATAACACACTGCTCTCTGATTGGTCAATGTTCATAGTGGCAATGCTTGTGTCCATAGGAGGAAGTAGAAGTGACACGTGACAGCCAACCAATCAGATCGCGCGTAGCGTTTGGTTACTGCTTACTTATTATTTTACGAGTGAGTTCAGTAAGTTTATCAATTTACGAAAATGTGGACGTAAAATATTACAATTTATCTCCCGTTTAGAATCTTACGAAAGTTTATAAACTTCCTAGTAAATTGATAAACTTACGGATCTTGTTATTTTCCGGTGACATATATACCCAAGGTCCACCTGTATGTTTTAGGTCTCGTGCAATAGGGGGCGAGCCTATTAACTTGAATGCAAATACTAACTCCGAGCTGCTACTGAGAATTTCTTAAAGAAACCATTAACGCGTAGCAGTCCCGCTTAGGACCTCTAGGCTAACGAGGCAGTTAAATAAGAGGTAGATATTTTTTTTTTAAATATAAAAACAACAACTACTATATGTAGGCCATACAAATATTTGTTGCGTTCGGGAATCGAAGCCGCTACACGCAGCGCAACTTCCAATCGCTCAGCCACAAAATTAGAGATTAACATCATTGATTGTTATGCACAATTGAATGTTCATTAGCGGTCATCAACAATAAGGTATGACGTCACTATAAACAATGTTATTACAATACAATCGAAAATTATAACATTGTATTGTACGAGGATTATAAGGCATTTTTTTATTATACCATTCGGTACCTATTACGTAACGATATATGTTAAATTATATACAATGCGTGTCGTGATGGCACAGTGGTTAAGGTGCCTGCCTCTCATGCACAAAGTTGTGGGTTCGCAACCGCGCACGGGCAAGTACTGATTTGACTTTTTCTAATTCATATGTACTTTCTAAGTTTATCTTGGACATCACTGACATCGGTAACCATGTCAGAGGCCCTTGAAGAGGTTTAGAAACCCTGACACTAAGGCTGTGTGGGGTCGCTAGACCTTGCTGCCCACACGATAAAGAAGAAGAAGGGCTATTGCAAATATTTTTTTTATGTTATGTGCGTCAGTACTAGCTACTATAAAAAAATCTAAAAAATATCTGTAAGACCAATCCTATTCTACTAACTTTTAGCAACATTCGAAATCTAATCTCAGCCTTTAATTAAATTTAAATGAATGATGCCTTTGATTTACTTAAATTTTTCAACATTGATTGTCCCTTGATGAGATTGCGACTAGATAATAAACGTTCCATCTAAAGTTTCAACAGCCTTACTTATAAAAATAACGTTAAATAATACTTAGCTACTTATTAATTTATTAACTCTTGATCCTTTGAAATCCTTGATTAAAAATCAATTATTTTTCACATAGCAACCATTTTCAACGGTGTCTCAGGTGAAAAATCTTACCTATAAACGTTAATCAACGTTGAGACGTTGTTATGCACTAGCTCAGTGACAGAAAATTTAAACAGCGGCGACCCTTTGTTTAAGTATAGTTCAGAAGTAAGATGGCGGGCTTCAATCAGCTGTGACGATGTCATTTTTGGTCTATGGATTTTATTATAAATTTTGTCAATTATGCTCAATTGTTCGTTCGATTTCGTTCTTTAGTCGAATAATTTAGTCATGCTCTATGCTGACCGTGGCAGATTAAAATAGTGTTTCATTGTTCAGTCAGTCAATTAAAAGGTAGCTAAGTATGAATTAGCGTTATTTTTATAAGTAAGACAGTTTTTAACTCCTTCACGATCCTAACTATGATCGTCATTTATTTTAGGCACTATAACAACTGACTACCATGATAATTTCAAAACAGGATACAAACCTCTTTGCCCTTGAACAGAAACAACTAAAAAGCAGTCAGAACGCCTCGATGTTAGTTATTATAAATGCATCAATTAGCGATTAGTCTGACTTCACTGGTTATGCAATTCATAAACGCTCGTGAACTACGAAAGATAATTCGTTGTCAATGACTTTTATTTTACATACAATCAATCACGCCTGTATTACCCGAAGGGTTAGGCAGAGGTGTACCAATGTACACCCACAGTTCGCCGGTATGTTTCTAAGTCCCATGTAGTAGGGGGCGAGCCTATTGCCATTCTTCTTCTTCTTCTTTATCTTGTGGGCAGTAAGGTCTCACGACCCCACACACCCTAGTGTCAGAGTTTCTAAACCGCCTCAAGGGCCTCTGACATGGTTACCGATGTCAGTGATGTCCAATATAAACTTAGAAAGTACGTATGAATTAGAAAAAGTGGTCATAAGCGCGACTGCTACGCTAGAGCTTTTAGGTTCGATTCTTAAGTCGAGCAAAAAGTTTTATTGGGTTTTTCTATGAAATTCTCCGTCGCAGCTCGGAATTAGGATTTGTGCACGGTTAATGACAATAGGCTCTCCCCCTATTACATAGGAATAATATACCGGCGAACTGTGGGTGTGCATAGGTACACCTCTGCCTAACCCTGCGTGGAATACAGGCTTGGTGGTATGATGGTGATTATAAAAAAGAGGATAGGATTATTATGACGAAGTTTTAGTGACAGATTTTTTGTACAATATAAAAAGCTTCGTTGCGCTTCGCTACTTTGTGCAACAGATCCATCTGGCTAAACCACGTATATTTGTGAAACATGAATCATAGAGCATCACCGATTGCTATTAAAAAAGCCTTTTGTAACATCTATTCATTGTCCACATTGTATTTTCCTAAACAATTACGTGGCGTAGCACGTGCTTAGCTGTCCCATCTGCCAGTTGCATTACTCAACCCATTTTACACCTTACAACATATCAGTAAAGTTCAATTCTGCATGCACGTTTTCAGCAGATGGGTCGAATGATCGAATCAGCTGTAGGGGACGCAAATAGTAATTTGAACTTAATTGTTTGAATGTTAGGGTTGGTTTTTATTAATATGATGTTGTATGTTAGTACAATGTGTGTATTGTGATCTATGAACATCTGCGTTGACCTTTGGGTGCCAGATGGCATTTTTTTTCACAGTTGAGTAAATTTTAAGCACGTGATGTAAATATTTAGAGCTTATTTAGGAAGATATGATTTTGAAATCGGTGATTTAATAGAGATTTCATGACCACTAGTACCTACGTTTGCTAAACGTTGTGATTTTGGCAATTTACTAAGCTGCCATTTTTAGGGTTCCGTACGAAAAGGTCTAAACGTAGCACTATTAATCTCGCTCACCTCCCCGTCCCTCAGTCTGTAAGTCTGTCACAGGGCTGTATCTTAGAATCCGTAATAGGTAGATACTTAAAAAAATCTAAATATATATAATTCAAAGGTGACTGACTGACTGACTGACTGACTGACTGACTGAGATAGTGATCTATCAACGCACAGCCCAAACCACTGGACGGATCGGGCTGAAATTTGGCATGCAGGTAGATGTTATGACATAGGCATCCGCTAAGAAAGGATTTTCATCAATTCTACCCCCAAGGGGATAAAATAGGGGATGAAAGTTTGTACGAAACTTTGTCAATTTTAAACCGACCGAGCTGAAACTTTGCATGCTTAAAGCTACTATGACGTAGGCATCCCCTAAGAAATGATTTTGATAAATTCCACCCCTAAGGGTATAAAATAGGGGATGAAAGTTTGTATAAATCTTCTTAGATTTTCGACTGATTGAACTGAAATGAATGATTGGAGCTACTATGATGAAGACGTCCGCTTAAATAGGATTTTGATAAATTCAACCCCTAACGGGATAAAATAGGGGATGAAAGTTTGTATGAAACTCTGTCAATTTTAAACCGATCGAGCTGAAACTTTGCATGCATAAAGCTACTATGACGTAGGCATCCCCTAAGAAAGGATTTTGATAAATTCCACCCCTAAGGATATAAAATAGGGGATGAAAGTTTGTATAAATCTTTTTAGATTTTCGATTGATTGAACTGAAATTAAAGATTGGAGCTACTATGATGAAGACGTCCGCTTAAATAGGATTTTGATAAATTTAACCCCCATGGGGTTAAAATAAGGGATGATGGAGGATGTAAACATATTAGTTTGAACCTATCAGTACCTAATGGAACAAAATACCTATGTTTTCTAACGACAAATATTCATTTTCAACGTTAAAACGTAAATGAGTAAACCGCCAAAACACAGGTTCATAAGTACACTGCGATCTTAACACCTAATCCGTACTAATATTATAAATGCGAAAGTAACTCTGTCTGTCCGTCTGTCTGTCTGTCTCTTCTTCACGCCTAAACCACTGAACCGATTTCAATGAAATTTTGTACAGATATAGTCTGGGACCCGAGAAAGGACATAGGATAGTTTTCATCCCGGAAATCCCCCGGGAACGGGAACTATTAATCCACGCGGACGAAGTCGCGGGCAAAAGCTAGTTATAATATAAAGTTCAAAATTCAAAGGGGGCTCACATAAAAAGCTTGATATTTTCCGATATTAATATACTACGATATTATGGAACCATTTAATTGCGCGTCCCACTTGTACTTGCCACTACACACTGGCTGACATTACAGCAACCCAAAATTTATCCCAACATGTTAGATTCAGATTATAACGTCACATGGTCTTCCCTGTACCTTTTTGACCTTTCTTCTCTCCAGCCGATAACATTTTTCTACAAACCAAAATTGGAAAACAAAGAAGCCGACAGTTCAAGTAAACAGTCGGGTACTCAGGTACCCAAGTACCTACTGTGCTGTGTTTTTGTATTACTGTGGAGCAACGCGCGTGCGTGCGGAATGGTAAGCGGCGCTTTTGATCGCTAAATCAAATTTTGGGGGTCCGTGGAACATAATAAGTAAGATTTTAGACTTAGACCAGTTTATTATGGTGGGAAAACTACAGGCATAATGTTTCTTATTCTGATGAGGAGCAAAAAGAAAAGGTGGAATCACTCATTTGGTCATCGTCACCTTTATTCTGGAATGTTGCAAGTCTGAAAATGCCATGAAGGACCAGTCCACCAAACGAAAGTCTTGATTACTCTCATAATATAGCTACTACTATATTATGAGAGTAATCTATAAATAATTTATATATAAATAAAGTTATATCTAAATATAACTACTCTAACTACTATCGAGTTTAAAGATGTCTAGCTTCGACAATGACCAGTGAAACCAAATTGTATCTTATGGAAAAACTTAATAACGTTTCACCTGATCTAGGCATCGATTCTAGGACCCAACACTCAGTAGTCGCACAAGCAATTTGGAGATTAATGTTGCATACGGAACCATGAACAGTTATACGAAGTTGTATGTTATCGTTAATTCGTGCGAACGTCGTCACGCTCTATTTGAGTCAATGGAAATTTGGAACTGTTCGCGTTCATTGTGCTAAAGTCAACATTTGTGCAACGTGAAGCGTTTCCTAAACCGCTACGGAGTGTGCATACATTATACTAACACCTTTAATTGTTAGAAAGGAAGGAAAAAGTACTGTGTGGCATTGATATACATATTAATAGTATAGGTAAAACAATATTGATTTTCGTATGGCCGCTTTGTACTTCCATATACATATACGACCCACAGACGTGATTTTTGATGCCCTATCTACATAATTCTACAAGAGAGGAACCTTTCTATTTTATGAATCGTACACACCTTATAATGTTATCATTATTTATGTTAGTATATTTAATATATGGAAGAAAATACTTTATAAGATGCATAATAAAACTAAAATATTCAAAGATTTATTATAAGTATAATTATTATTTATAAGTTTTTTATTCAGGTTAGGTAGGTTCAGGTCAGGTGGTAGGTGGGTAGGTCAGGTTTTTACTTATCTTAGCTGAGCTTAAAAATTAAAATTACTTAATAGTAATTTTAATTTTTAAGCTCACATGATTGAAAGAGAAGATTTATTGAGTCTTTAAAAGACTGCAAAGAGTCAAGAATGTCCAAAAAAGACACTGAGTTACCTAAACACATTTCATTGCACCACACTCCGCCGAGGAAGCATTTAATTTGCTAAGCCTCCACTTCCTCAAATTCAACATTGTGTCATTTCGTCATTGTTTCAAATAAACGACAAAACGCCTAAAAAGCGGAAAACAGTTAAACAATGGTGTCAAAGTCATAGGTCTTCAAACAAAACGCTTTTACGCAACAAAACGTAGGTGTCAAAAACTTTTTCTGTACGTTTTATTGGAAACCATTCATCGAATCGTCACGTGCGTAAATTCTAAGGCAAATATCGGGAGCACAATTTTATTTTTTGTTGTCATGGTAACCGCGGACCGTTTTTACTGACCTTAGCACTTAAGAAATAAATACGTAAATAAGTTTACACTTCGTGATCGAACCGCAAACGTTTCTTTGGTGCTGACTTGACTTACCATCTCCCATTTGCTGGTGCTTGTACCTTAATTCAAAGCTTTAAGGGTTATTTTTGCTAAGCATGCTATGGTCAGTGGGAAGTTCATTGAACCGAATCACAGCTAAGTAAATAAATAGGTGGCAGCACGTCTAAAATGCAAGTGTGAAAAGAAAAAAAGGTCTATTTGCGGTACTCTGTGTCTAGTGTTAGATAATTTAACTGTTAAGGTAGGAATGGGACCAATAAATGGTTTAGTTACAATGTAAGACAGACAAGGGACTGTTTGCTTAAGAAGTACTAATATATTGTTTTCACGAAGACGTTTGAAAGATGTACTTTTACTGGGAACTGGTGGAAGACACTGTTTAGCAGGTTTTGAAGCCAGAAAATTCGTAGACTGGTCGTTCTTGTCAATTTGAGGCTTTGTTCTCTAATATTTTCTCAAAACTAAAGCGCCTTTGTATTTCTAAGCAATGTGGAGCTCCATGCCTAGGTAAAAACCCTTCTTTTTGTTCTGGGGTGGAAAGTCCTCAAAAATAACCTAACCCCTAATTTCGGTGGAGTGTGTCAGACTCTTACTGACTAAAAACAAATTCGGTGTTTCCGCCCGCGATCTTCGATTCTGAAAACCTGACCTACTTCAAAGATCTATCTACGTGTAGGCTGGTCTGATTTTCTAACAGCCAACCAGAAATATCAAATACTATTTTTACCTACTTGGTTTTACACGCTTTGACGCAATCGGAATGCATTTGCATTTGTAAAATGTCGACACTGTTTTTCAAATCTCCCATAAATATTTACCAACTATTCTTCACACAGACCACGACGCGTACAATCCCAAACCAGAGATAATCGCGCATGTATACTACTCTTGCAGTAAATATCTGTAAACCAAATACGAACAACCGTTGCCACAAAATCATTATTAGGTACTAGGAGCGCAGCCAATGCTAGGAGTAGTTTCAATAACGATACTGACGATACCCATCTTGCACTAATGCTACGGCTGCACCAGCGTCTATTGTCGCGAAGCAATTTGTACTGAAAGTTAGTACTTTTTAGGGTCGATTTTTCTATTGTCAGATTACTCTCGATGGAGGGATGAAATATGACGGTGTTTGATAGCTTTTGCATTGAAAATATGAAATGTAGAACAATCATATTTATTTTTCAAAAAAAAGTAAATAAGACAGAAAAGTTACGAGAAACCCAATTTTACTAACTACAATCTAGCCGCAATCTCATCTCAGTAAAATGTCATGTAAGCAAGAGGCATTTTTTGACAGATAAGATTGCGATCATACTTAAAAGTAAGCAGAATTGCCTCTCTGACATTTCAAAAATTTGCCCTTACTCGATAAAAAATTATCGTGCTAATGAGCCATTTACATTAGCATCTTTGTAATTGTTTTTAAAGTACATCAACCCATGTGAGAGTTGGGCCACAGTTCGATCTTTCGCCGCGATAACCGATACTAGTTGCTTAGACATGCATGTATCGCGACAAAATAACGCGAATCTTCATAGCGATAGCCGCAAGTGTGGCCTCATCTTAACAGAAAATCACATACTCATCTCAAACAAGATTTGAACTCGTGCTTATTCTGACCTCTATGCTTGTAACATGATTGCGCGAAATTACGGTTCTTATAAACATTTTTTATTATCTCATGTTGTTTTAGTACGGTTATAATGTAAGAATGTAGTTAAGCACTTCCTTTTTGGGTGCTTGACCGGTGAGATTAGGTGTGACTCGGTAATAAGGCTAGTTTTTTCTTAGGACTTTCTGATATTTGTGTAAAAGTTGTATGTCAATGTGATCTGTACCGAAAATTTTATACGTTTTACAAATAAAGATGAAGGGGTGTTGTACTGTTGTCAGGGCACACGATCATTAGTTTAACGTAAAACATCTATGTCAGCGAGTCGCTTTTTAGTGTTAAATATTGAAAGCTATTTCGTTACAGTCCGCTTTTCTTAAAAAGCGATGAATGCAAACTGGTGATGACTTTCTTATGACTTATGTCTAAAACAACCAATCGCTTAACGTTATGTTTATATCTTACCGCTTAGCTTCAACACAACACAGTATCGTATTGGTTGTTTACGAGAGATCTCCTCTGCTCTGGAGACTCAGGTTTTTTTTTTAAATATGAGAAATCATCAAATGACTTCTTTCGATCTGAGCTAAGTGAATCGGAGTGTCAAACTTTCACTGGCTGAAACCTATATGTGTTCCTCTTAATGCCCTTTGCGTTCCAGGACCGCGGTAACTTTTTCGAACAGATTCCGCAAATCTGGCAGGTCTCGGCCTAATCTTGGGTTTTTCCACAAACAACTGAAATTTGCAATAGTAGGTAATATTCTGCTATAAAGTGAAATGGTTCGTAGGCGTTGACCCAGTAATTTACGAGAATAACCACTCGAGCCATCTTTAAAATATGTCAATTGCGATCGTGAAGCGATACATTATTGTTTTAAGTAACTTTAGAAATGAGCTAATGGGTGGAATAATTCTGATTCTGGGTTCTGTAGGATTTGAAGCTGGTAGATTTGTTATGTAGGGAGTTTCGACGTTATTTATTACTTTCATAATTTTACATTTAATTAGAATGAAAAAAAAAACTAAATAATAATTAAATTACAAACTATGTACAGTTAAAATAAAAAAGTAAGGTCAATGGGCGTCAAAAAACTCATCCGCATCGCTGTCAATGGGGCATGTGCCCAGAAGGCTGGCAGCATTGCCACGTTGTATGGCAATGCTGATTCTTTGGCCAAAGAAAAGGCCAGCCCTCTGGTCACGTGTAGAATCGACCAGTCGCTTCGCGATGTCGCGATAAACTAGATGAGCGCTCGGTCCCCATGGCCCTAGTGTTTCAACCCCAAACGGCTCAAACATATAACTTTCATGTAGGGTAAACTTTAGAATTTACTTGCTATATACCCTGTGGAGTCACCCGCGTTTAATTACTGCTTTATTCCCGTAGGTAGAAGCGTTGATAAACCTTCCTCTTGAATCATCTACTCAACTAGATCTAAGCGTTTGGATGGCGGGTAGTGACTTTATATTGTACAGTCACGAGCAAAAACATGTATACACTTGGCAAAAATGAAAAGCAATTTTCTCGTGAATGAACAATTGCATCGTCGAGATAAGATCGTTTTCATAGTAATATAGGATCCAGAATATGATATTCGTAACACCACTATATTTTAATCGATCCTTTGGGCAGAAACTGCTTTAGAATGTCGCTAAGTGTATACATGTTGATGCTCGTGACTGTACCATGTAGAGATAACAGTGTCAAAAGATATTTAATGAAGTCGAAAGTTACATGTTCTTCCCATAAAGAGAATCCATTTTTTGTTTAGGAAAAATTGGGTACCTTCTGGTTAAAAAGAGTATGTATGGAGTTTCTTGCCCGTTCTTCTCCATACGAAACTACCTTTTGACTTTGACTTTAAAGTTCGTTCTAGCACCGTTTCCACATAAATATGTGCAATAAATCTGACTAATTTATGGTCCCACTTTGAGAAAATCTATCTCTTTATCTCTACATTTCCATCGCGTCGTGAAAGAATTTAATTCAATTATCAACGTTTAAACAGTAGCGGTGCAAGCAAGAATTTTGAAATGCTTTCTTTATTTATTTAACGATCATGAGTCAGATGTAATAATAATGATAAGTTTAGGACTAAACATGTTTACACCAAATAAAGTGGTCAATATCTTGAATCTCTCGTAAAATACTGTAACGATCCTACCCATAGAGTGTAACGATGAAGTATTAAAACAGAACAACATACTGATGTTATGTTAGCGCTTATGAATTTTCCTCCTGTTTTGTTGGGTTTTGCAAGCAGAAAGGTTTGGTACTTAAAAATAAAAAATATAAATATACCATCACGCTTGTATTCCCCGAAGGGTTAAGCAGAGGTGTACCTATGTACACCTACAGTTCGCCGGTATATTTACGTCCTATCTAGTGGGGGGCGAGCCTATTGCCATTAACCGGGCACAAATCCAAACTCCGAGCTGCTACTGAGAACACACTTACTTGTTTGGTACTTATTATTGTTATTTTTTAATCGAAATGAATAGATTATGTTTTTGCTTGGAAAATAGGTATAAAAAATGAAGGTGTTCATAGCATTTTTTCCCCATGTAGAATTTGCCTTATTTGCCAAACAAATGTTCAATGTAATAAGTAAACTCATATTGCTACCAAAATGTTTACTGTTCAAATAAGTTAAATGTGTCTTCTAATCGACAGAAAAACATCACTTTTCATATTACCTACTAATATTACAATTCATATAAAAGTATCTTCTCAACTTTTCTTTACTTCATCGAAAGATGTGTAGACACTGTAGACATAATAGCTTCCAAAAATGTAAAGTTGTAATTCAATTAGTGTATAATAAGGAGTATAACTACCGGAACCTCTAACTACAGTTTAAGTAATATCCCCCTTCAAACCAAATATTAAACCAACCAACAATAAAACATTCAGTCTCCGTTACACAAACCAAAAATATGTCAAGGCATTTGCAACCACAACATGCACTTCAGTCCAATACGGTCCAACGAGCAGAATTTACAAATAATACAGCTATATGACGTCATTTCCTGGCTTAACGCAGGACCTAAATGTCTTGGCCGAGACTTTAAATCGGGCCGTATTTCACTGCGTTTTATTGTCGTTCTCAACCATGTTGCGACTGGCCTGTAATATTTTGTAATCGGTATAAAATCAACTTTATCTTACGTCGTCTGAATATTTTTACTCAGCTGTGTGCATTCCGGGAGATTATGCGCGCTGATTTTATTTTTTAATTTGTAAATTGTTGTGATCAACATTCTGAGGTGAGGTGGTGAAGAAATGTTTAATTAGTATTAAAGTAGGTTTGCCTTTTTACGCGACTGCGAAGTTCTAAAGGACGGTTATGTGTTTGGCATGTATGTATGTAAGTCCGCTCGTGACTACTCAACGGCTCAACCAATTTTGATAAATTGATACGTCATTAGAGTAATCTTGACAGCCTGAAGGTGATTGTCTTTAGTTAGATAGTAATTTGTGTTCTACTTTTTTGTTTACTTGTAATTTGGTGTCTCATTTAGTTATAACCCGACTGCGCTAGATGGCGGGCAATATTTTGATCCCGACTGCAAAAAAAAAATACCTTTTTTATTTTTTAAAACTAAAAAGAATACAAAAACATTTAAGCACTCTAGATTTTATGTACGTACTACTACGTAATAGGAACCATTAAAAAATCTAGACTGGGTTCCCAATAATAATGGGTCCTTCCTATGAACGTTAGTTAGTTCTACTCTTCTAGGTACTTATAAGAAAGTAATTAATAACGCGACGACTAGTTGCTTACGTAACCGTGATATACTTACTAAACGTTGAATACTGCTCACAACAAGTCATCACTTTCATGGTATTGTTCTGCAATACCGTGGAAACTATGGCAATACTTGCTGTAATGTTACTGGTATGATACTATCATTGTTTGAGCACACTTGTAACATTAGCGTACTTAAATAGATGGGTTTGTTTTTCTTTTGGAAGTCAATACCCATGATCTTCCTTTCTCCTTACTTACTATGTATTTTACTGTGCTCAACAGGGTCCAATTTTTTTCTATTTAATATCACCTACACTGCCTGTATGTTCACAGTATGGAATGCAACAAAGATTTGAGATTTGAGATGATCCAAAGACACGCTTGCTCAAAGCGGATTGGCGATTTTAGATTAACCTCAAAAAAATCATTTGTAATTTTAAATTAACATCTTTTCACTACATGCATATGAAAGCATATATTGTAGAAAGTATGTTCATGTGATATGAACGACGACGTCCTCTGCTGGACATAGGCATCCCCTAGAGATAGCCACACTGACAGGTCCTGCGCTGCCCGTATACAGCGATTTCCTTAAAGTACATAATGAATTGAAAAATTTATATCGGTAATCCTCCGGATTTGATCTCATAGCCATCACGACATACAAGCCATTATTATGTAAGCAGAACTGCTAGCAACGCCCACGGGACACAATCATTGACCCACTATATCTACCTGCACTCAAAATGTCAATTTTTAAAACAAAGCTTTCTAGTAAGAATCAAAATCTTACATTTCCCAAGCGACTGCTAAATATTTGGACATTATTGATATTTCTTTTTAGCTACCTGACGCTTTATTGACCGAGTACATTAGCGTGTGTTCAAATATTTATATTCGTTCATAACTGACACCTTTATTATGCTTTAACAGACGCTAAATAAAGCTATGCAAATGTGTAATAAATTATATTGAATTTATCAATTTGCTCGCTTTTTGGGTACTTGTCCTGTTGGCGGTGATGTGGATGAGATTTTTGAGGGCCTATTAGCTTACGCCCTTTTTTTGAAACTCTATTACAAACGATGTGATTGTAATACTATTCATAAGTATTATTAATTACATTTAAAAAAGAAATATCATCTAATATTACTGTAAAGGAGTATGTAAGGATCGTAGCAGGCGGCGTTATGTGGTTTTTGTTTACCCCATTGGAAATTTTACGTATGTATGGATGTATTGTTGTTTGTCTGATAGTAAAATCAGTAAGTGTTAGTTACTTTTAAGAACGATCGCAATCTAATTTTATTCTCAATTTGATAAAAATGCCATTAATTTTGTTACATATATACTTAAATTCATCGTCACTAAAATGAGATTGCAATTAGATTATGAACGTATTTAATTTGTAAAATTCGCCTTCAGATTTCTATGCACCATACCATCTCCCATTAAATCTTCAAGCCAACTAATCAACCACACAAAACCCACAAAACCTGCCCTAATTAATCACATAATATCAGGAAACCAGTTGATTACGCCATCAACAAATTATAGATGCGCAAACGCACCAACTCTCGTCTTCGTTAGCTATGAAGCAAAAAGTTTTAAACAAAGAGGTCGTGGGACCAAAGAGGAGTTTATCAGGGCAGTTCACATGCCACGTAAGAATCTCTATTATCGTTGGTACTATTTTTTTAAATTGGCAGTCTATAATTAGTCGATGGGTATGTTTACTTGCGATTTCTCACGTTGTGTGTAAAATGGCTACTGGATACTGGTAACTTGAGATGTTTTTTTGTGTCTGAGGATTCTTAATGACGATAGTATTTGGTAATATTTTGTTTGCAGTTGTTAGTCTATTTATACGAATATATTAATATTATAAAGGTCGGGTGTGCAGAAGACAAGGGCGTGCTTGTATGACCAGATGTATAAACGTGGTTTAGGCGCAAGGAGTATGTAAGGATCGTAGTAGATGGCGTTCTGTGGTTTCTGCCTTGCCTTGTTTTAAGTCATAAGAAAAAGGCGTTATTTTGTGTATGTATTTGTATTATAAAGCGGTTCAGTTTGTTTGATTTTTTGTTTGTAATAGGTAATGTCTGGGATTTTTACAAACATTCTTTCACTGATATAGAGGTACACTATTGCCGATTGTCAAAGGATATATTTTTTATCACACTTAACTTCTACGCAGACGAAGTCGCGAGCAGAAGATAGTGTTAAATACAGAAATAACCTTACGATAACGTCGACGTTGCCAGTGTGTTTATTTGACAAACAAATCATTAGTAATTCAAAATATTTTTTCTTTCCGCTTTGTCAAGATAAAATACATACTCACTATATCGGTATTTTTATCATTCACTTCACTATCGTCAATGTTGACATCTGTTAGAGGTGTAGAAGGATTTATCTCGTTTGAATCATCAAAATTTTCACCGTATATCTATTTCTTCATCAACGGATATTAGCCATGTTAGAATCAGTTTTAGAACCAACAAGTCCAGTCTTTGAAGTAATTTTTGAAGTAAGGCAAATTCTACTAATTATATAACACTCTTTTTTGGGGCAGTCGTATTAATCTCTAGTAGCAATCTCATTTCAGCGACAATCAATGTCAAACATTTTTTATAGTTTAGATTGTGATCGTTCCTCAAAGTTTGTAGAATTGCACCTGCTAAACTCATCTGTACAATTATTGGGGAATATTTGTGTCATATATTATATTGCCAATGGCAAAAAATAGGAATTGTTTTTCCTCACTTGTCACTAGTGGCAATAAAGCCAGGGCCAACTACTGCAAAAGTATGTGAATGTATGCCACTACTGGTATATAGTAGTTGGGATTTTTGACGAGAAACGTCTTTAAAATCACATACCGGTTACCAAGTCAGAAAAGCGGACTGTAACGAAATGGGAGTCAATTTACAACACTAAAACACTAAAAGCAACTCGGTGACTTTGACGATTCACGTTAAATCAATAGTCATATGCCCTGACACAGACCCACCCGATTTTTTTCCCAAAGCCTGTGATAACACCTGGAAACAGATGATCAACAACCTGACCCTCAATTCGGACAAGACGTTGAATAAAGTAATTCTCGTCACTACGTACTTGTACAGTTATGTTAGACCACAAGCAACTTGTAGAATCTTCGATAACACGCTCACGGCAAGTGTTGATGTCTACATTACAACATACCTGCGTATTGTTCTCAATACCATCACGATCGCATTACTTAAAACTAACAACTTGCGGTCAATTTTGTGCCTAAACAAAATCATTTCTATTAGTAATATTGCCGTTTTTATGACGAGTACTTTCTATGTTATACAAGTTATCTGTAAATAAGAAATTTTCCGTAATTTTGGTACGAACTAGCTTATGCCTGACACAAGTTAATTCAAATGCCATGGACTATCGACTCTTCACGTGATCAAAGGGCTGGCATTTTCTTGGGCCAAAGAATCAGCATTGCCCTACAACGTGGCAATTCTGCCTGGTTTAAGTAGGGATTCAGTGATGGTAGTGACTTGAGCTGTTTCTGTGGCACAGCGCATGCGATGGCCCATCTCACATCGTGCCCTGCGTGCCCTAACAGTTACACGCAGGAAAATTTAATGGCTGTAACCGACAACGCAGCCAAAGTGGCTAAATTCTGGGCCGCAACAATATACTCTTCGTCATATCGTCATCGAAACGCTAAGATGAATGCTGCCAGCTTTTTGAGCACTTGTTTGATGCCCTATGAGCTTCCTACTTTGTATTTTAATTATTGTTTAGACTTTGTAGTTTAATTATCATTTTTAATTTTTATTAACTGAAAACTGTTCTGTTTAGGTTAAAATGTACCGTTGATATTTTATCATAATATTTTTATAACGTTAAAGTAATTCCAGCGTCCTATATTCCAGCATGCATAAACATGTTTCCCATTATACCTATACAGTGTCCATTGAACAGTATTGTTCGAGAGTCAACGAATACGGCGTGAGGTCATTTTGCGTATAAGGCATATTTTACGATTGTAATGTTGCATTACATTATTTTATTGGTAATGTTTCACCATTACACTTGACTTGATATAGTGAAGGTGCTTTTACACTGGCGAGCCGAGAATTTGGACCGGTGAAAATTGAAATAACCTTTAGCTCTTTGTAAAGGAGCTCGACGGGGAAGTACTACCACCGTACCTATTTCTGCCGCAAATCAGCGATGCTGTGTTCCGGTTTGAAGGGTATGGGTGTCGGTGTAAGTACAGGCTTATGAGACATTTCAACTTTGTCTCTGGCATAGCAACGCATTTGCAAGGCTTCTGGTATTGCAGATGTCTATAGGTAGCTGTGAGCACTTGACATCAGGTGGGCCGTCGTCGGCTTGTTTGCCAACCAAGGATGATAAAGGAACACTGACCCTTTCACACTAAAAGATGTATCGCGCCGACCAGCGGTGTTACGCGTCTGGTCATGCGTAATTTGTGTTTCTATTTTGTAAAGTAATAAATACTCTATTTATATAGCAGTATACTTCAATGTTGTAGGAACAAAATTTCAATTACCGCTTCGCACATGCACGCGAATCCAAACCTTCTACACCAAAAATTTACGAGACATGAGTTGCAATATTTCTTCTTGCAACATTGAACCATATTGTTGCAAGAATTGAGTATTTATTACTTGTACAAATTTTTAATTCTTGTCCATATTATGGGAGCGTGGACCCGGTGTAAAACCGCCTTTAATATGGCAGTTAGTTTTGATTTTGTGTAGGTAGACTACATGATATCGGCCAATAATCGTACAATGTTGGACATGGCTTTTGTATATTAACTGTTACGACAACATTGTAAGGGCTGGTGTGATGTCATTGTTGACAATGCAAGGCATTATACACCTAATGTGGTGGTCGAAAAAATAACAAAAAAAATACGTCACGTTGGGGGACCGCTCGGGACGATCGTATCCTAAATGCAACATCGGTCCCCCAACGTGCCGTAATTTTTTTGTTATTTTTTTACTTTTTAAAGGGAACTTAGGCTTTTGTGTTGGGGGTTTTTAAAATTTTTAATTTATTTTTTTATTTTATACTTTTTATATGTACCTACTTATTATAATGTCGATTTTGTTAAGTTTGAGACCCCACTCGAGTATATTTACAGACATTCGGTTTTTCTTTCCTACTTTCACCCCCACAACTTTTAAACGGCTCAACCGATTTTCATCAAACATGTCTAAGAACACTCGCACATAGGTCACCTTTAATACAAAAAAAACTAAATTGAAATCGCTTCATCCGTTCGGGAGCTATGATGCCACAGACAGACAGACAGACAGACACGTCAAACTTATAACACCCCTCTTTTTGCGTCGGGGGTTAATAAAGATCTTTTGGAATGCGGTGAGTTCACAAGGGTGACATACAGAGAAGGCACGAGCATTGATCACCACATTCAAGGTATATTGGCGATTTTAGAGATATTATTAAATCAATTATTACTCCATCTTTCCGAATGATGTCTTCTTCACCGATATCAGTGATGCCCAAGAGAAACTGGGAAAGTTCATGAGAATTTAAAAAGTTACATTGGCGTTTGAAAATTCCCTTTATTTTTTCTGCTTTTTTGTAGTTTTCGACCTAGACGTATTATTAAACTTTGAAAAATTATTACCTGACTTCAGACTCGAATATTACTATTTTTTTCCTTTTTTAGTTGGATCGATGTTAACAAATAACTTTTATTTATTATGGATGGGAAATCATCGCATGTCTTCTTCTGGTCTGGGCGGAGCGTGTCCTTCCGTACTGTTTCTCCTAATTCCCTTTGCGTTCCAGGGCCGGTCACTCTTTCGAACAAACTCCGCAGCCTGACAGGTTTTCAAATAACTGCTTATAAATTGAATTAACACTTTGCCCCAGCTCTAGACGTCACATGTCATAATTTATGAGTACTACAATTTCAAGATTTAAGCGAATTACCCTCAATTCTGCACTGGTACAAGGAAAATAATAGACATAATATATCTATGTCTTCCCACATAGTTGTAAAAGTTCGTAGAAATGGGTTAATACTGTCCTTAGGCGATGGATTAGCACAATCGTGATCTGAGCTCTGCATAATATATGGACACTCGTGTTAAATTGTTACGTGACTTTGAGTTAGGCGTCGTCGTAAACTTTGAGAATGTGGATGCTTTAATACATACCATCACGCTTGTATTCCCCGAAGGGTTAGGCAGAGTTTGTTTGTTAGAGGCGATGTAATAGGGGGCGAGCCTGTTGCCATTAACCGGGCACAAATCCTAACTCCGAGCTGTTACTGAGAATTAAAAAAAAAAAACTCAATAACACATCTTGACCTGGGAATCGAACCCAATATTGCAGTTCCATCAGACAAGGGAGTACACTTGTATTTGCGCTTTCACTTGTGTACTATAATATCTCCTGCATAAGATGATAACTTAACTTCAATCAGCATTCACAATTTTTTTGCCAATTTGCTTTTCCCCACGTCTTCGTCCGCTTGAATGTAGGTTCCGTCACAAATCAAATCGGATTAAAAAGTAGCCTATGTCGTTTTCCAGATCCTAATCTATCTCATAGTCAAATTTCATTACAAACGGTTCAGTAGTTTTACCGTGATGATGTAACAAACATACTCTAAAGGCCTACCCAGACCGGGACAACGGATTTGATTTTTTACCAATAGACATTCAAACGTATTGTTATAGAAATACGACATAAATTGCTTTGTTTTAAAATGATGCCGTGGCATCGACAAATCCCTTTATATTGGCAAAAATTTAAATCCCTCGCTATGCCGTCCCGGTCTGCGTAGGCCTTAAGAGTTACTTTCATAATACGTGTGGATCTATCAACGAATGAGTGTCTTGTATGAACCACTCCTGCTTCGCTCAACAACAATGTTGTTGAGATGTTGTTGAGTGCGTCAGTATTCTGGATAACGCCTTTATGACCAGCAATGGGAGGAATGTTAGTGGTTTTTGCTGGAGTGGATATAAGTTGTGTTTTTCTGGGATAGACTTTTCGATATGATGTGTTTGGAAAAAGATGACATAAATATGTTGACGGGTTTCGGTTTATTTATTTACTAGCTTCGCTGGATGCAGGCCGCTTCCAACCGGTATTTTTGGAAATCTATGGGGGAGGCCTATGTCCAGCAGTGGACGTCCTGCGGCTGATATGATGATGATGATGATTTACTAGCTTCTGTCTACGACTTCGGTCGAGTGTTTTCTTTTTCATCTGCGTTAAATTATGTCTTTGGTTAGTGCCCAGCCCTCCCCTGTGTCGCCTGTGTCCCCTGTGTCCCCTGTGTCGTAGCGTGATGATATAGCCTATACTAGCTCTTGAATCTGGCTACCATGCACATACCAAAAAAAAAAAAACAAAAAGCTCTTCAGCTTCATTATGTTAGTATTGATTTAAACTTTATGCCTTTAGCATCATAGTTGGTTTTTCTTCAGTTTCTTTTTCAATTGCGATTGCTTGAATGTGTTTTACGTTTCGGATTCTAAATAAAACGTTACAAATCAGTTCACAATCTAATCTCGGTGACAATCAATGTCAAAAAATGTATAGAATTAGATGTAGGTATTTTTGACAGATTGAGATTTAGGCTAGATTGCTATCGTCCCTAAAAGTTAGTAGGATTGCCCACCTGGTATCAAATTATATCAAGTATTATATACGATTTGATGCTAAATTTACTCTACTTGAAGAAATTGTTATCTAGTGTTGTGTAATGTAAGGTGGTGAGACCTCTTACTCCACTAGCTATAGAGTAGATATTATTATGGTCTGGTTCCAAAGTGTTAGTAAAATGGCTGACACATGACCATCTTTGCCCGCAAGGATATAAGGCTCTAAAATAATTCAATAGACCAGGACAATAATTTCCCATATCCTTTCAAGTCTATGAAAAGGTTTATACCTCCCATTCTTCTAATAAACCCGTTTAGCTCCTTTTAAATCCATCTACGTAATAATGTCATGGCTAAAGATATTGTGTATTTCACGGAACTCACACCATAATGATTGCAATTAAACTTGTTTTGTCAAACAGTCCCGTATAATCACAACAAATGGCGATCCTACTCGCTTGGCAACGAGGAAGTCGAGGCGCGTAACCCGATAGGTGTAAAGATCTAGAATAATCTTGCACTTAAACACACCTTTATTACTTCCTAAATAAGCTCCATTCTCGCTTACGTGTACTGCAGATTTATCGCTGTCCAATTGCAAGTGCCAGGGAATGATTGCGGTCGTGTAAGCTCTTATGTTGTGTTGCATAAAGGTGGTATTCGAATGGTTTAATGGTAGAGTTCAGATGGTTGTTAGGGCACGCGCTAAGCCATGATGCGACCTCGGCCACACGCCTGGACCTAGATTGGGATTACGCTGCTATTACAAAGTAACTAGGAAAATGCAGAAGGTTCAATTTGAAATAAGATCAATGAAAAGTAGTTGGGATATGAGAGAGGAATTGGGTAAGCTTTTGACTCTAGTCTAGGTCAGAGGTAACAAAGACAAAGTCGACGATGGAGTTAGCTTACCCAGAAGAAGTCTGTTCTCTATAACTTTGAAGATATTATTGAATGCGTTCGGAAATACAGACGCAGGTAGAGAGTTCCACTCCTTTGCAGTGCGCATTATAAAAGACGTTTGGAAACGCTTACAGTCAAACAAACTCTTCAGCTTGATAATCTACATCTACACTAATATTTTAAAGAGAAAAGATTTTTATTCTTGAATGTAACGAATAAACTCAAAAACTACTAGACCTACTTTAAAAAGCTTTTTGTCGTTAAAAAGCTACATTATCACTAAGTAACAAAAAAGTCCAAGTCAAAGTCAAGTCAAAGCATTTATTTTAATTAGACCATTTACAGGCACTTTTGAATTGTCAAGAAGTTACAGCAAGTTGAAGCTAGTTGCTCGTTCCAAAACGTAGATCTCTATGGAGGAGAACGAGCAAGAAACTCCATGGACACTTTTTTCAAAATGGTTTTTACAAAATCGTGGTTACACAGGCTTAACATAGGCCAGGGATGGCGAACCTTTATCTGTGATAGTGCCATTTTTTATAGAAAAATAATAATGTGACTATGACGTGCCATCAAAGAATCTTGGCTTAGTCATTGAATGGAGAAAAATACAACTAGAAGCTGTTAACACTCTTTGTTTGCAACTAGTTTGTGCAAGAATCGTAATATTTACTATTTTATGTTTATTTTAATAAAAGGTTAGTGTGATTTCTGCTGTTGTAAATTGTTTTCGATCAAATACATATACAGTTGTCATATATTGGCGTGCCCGAATTATTTTGTCGCGTGCCACTACTGGCACGCGTGCCATTGGTTCGCCATCCCTGACATAGGCTATATAACACTACGACCCACGGGAGCGGAGCAGTACCCAAGACGTAACTTAACGCGGGCGAAATAAGGTCATGCGGACGAAGTCGCGGTTAATTTGCTAGTATAAATATTAGTTTAGAAAAAAGTTAACCTTCTGGGTTGAGATTCTAGTTGCCTCTATTACAAAACAAGCTTTGCATGTGGGTTCGTACGTCTTTTGTCATGTGTGCGTTTACCGAGCTGACTTCTGACTTGAAACTACATGGCATTTGGTCGGTTGAGCAAAGATGGCGGATTTTTGACATTCTTTCGTATATTTACTACGCTATGTATTTTAGTAGACGGGGTCCGCTTGGTCCAGTGCCTGCCAGTGTTGCGGAATTTTTTCGAAAGTGTCACTGCGGCCCTGTGTAGTAATGGCCTAGTGGTTAAGGCGCCCGCCTCTCATGCACGAGGTTGTGGGTTCGAACCGGGTACGGGAGAGTTCCAATGTGACTTTTTCTAGTTCATATGTACTTTCTAAGTTTATCTTGGACATCAGTGACATCGGTAACCATGTCAGAGGCCCTGACACTAGGGCGTGTGAGGTCGTTAGACCTTACTGCCTACATGACAAAGAAGAAGACCGCGGCTCTAGTACGCAAAGGGCGTTATGAGGAACACAGATGTGTTTTAGTCAGTTAGAGTCTGACACTCTCTTCCGGTCCACCCAGACGGAAAGAAGTCATTTGATGATTTCCTATACTTAACAAAAAAAAATGCTATATACTTGCGAGGTTATTGTAAATTGCAGTGGTTTTGATACGTAATAACGGTGTGGGTGGGTTGTTCTGAAGTTATTGCGCTATTGCAGTGCATAATATGGTAGGTACTTACGTAAGTAGGTACTGTAGGAAGGTCATTAACCTGTGGTTGACCCTTGGAGAGCATGAGCTTCGAGTTGTTCTGAATTATTCGTGTATGTCGAGTTTCTGTATTTGCTGTTTATTGGTGTATTTCATTTACATATCATCACGCCTGTATTCCCCGAAGGGTTAGGCAGAGGTGTTCCAATGTACACCCACAGTTCGCCAGCATGTTTTTTAGGTCCCATGTAATAGGGACCGAGCCTATTGCCATTAACTGGGCACAAATCCAAACTACGAACTGCTACTGAGAATTTCATAGAAAAACCCAATAACACTTTTTGCTCGACCTGGGAATCGAACCCGGGACCCTTTGCACAGCAGTCGCACTTGCGACCACGAGACCAACGGGGCAGTTGGCGGTTGTCATTTATGTAAGTCTGAAATCACCAACCCTCCTTGAGCAATCATGGTCATCAATGCACATGCCTTCTCTGTATAAGAAGAGGCCTTTGCCCTGCAGTGGGACAATAACAAGCTTGTATTCTTGTTATGTCTGATTCATGTAAAAAACCACATCATAATAATTATGACGTTATCAAGCCAATCTGGACGGGACCTTGTAATGGTTTTGCATGAAGTGTTCTGCTGTTACCCAATAGGAAATGAGCTTGAAGATATACACGTTAATCTGCCATTAACATTGAAGAACGTGTTAAGCCACCCATAGTGTACTTGGGTCATTATTCAAAGATAGGGTAAGGAAGGTTGTGTTGGGTTTAGCATGATGTACTGAGATCCCAAATTCGCCCGGCTAATTTAATTTTAGCATAGAATTTTAAGCTTTTAAAGTTATCATCCATACTAAAATGATTTGAGTCTGGCATGTAATAAACAAACATACCATCACGCCGGTATTTCCCGAAGGGTTAGGCAGAGATGTACTAATGTACACCCACAGTTCGCCGGTATGTTTACGTCCCATGTAATAGGGGGCGAGCATATTTCCATTAATCGGGCACAATTCCTAACTTCGAGCTACTACTGCCAATTTCATAGAAGAGCTAAATAACACTGCACGACCTGGGAATCAAACCCTATTACATGGGACCTAAAAACATACCGGCGAACTGTGGGTGTACATTGGTACACCTCTGCCTAACCCTTTTGGGAATATAGGAGTGATGGTATGTGATGTATTTTATAATGTAGATAATTATAAAGTGTTTCCGAGCGGTGAGCAGTTATGTCCTACCTTGTCAAGTATGTTCAACTACATTCATCGGAATATTGAATCTCAATGAATAGCACTCAGCACAATAGCCGAGAGTATTATTAATTACTCAATCCATCTTGCATTGATGATTGATTGATAATAGAACAACAATTTGTCTTATGCTTGCAATTGTTGATTCAGTTTCAATCAATGTGTTAAATTCTTCTGTGAATTCTTATGTAGGTAATAAATTCTTCTTCTGTGACTACTACAAAGCTAGCTTTGTAGTAGGATATAACTAGTTATATCATCACGCCTGCATTCCCTGAAGGATTAGGCAGAGGTGTACCAATGTACACCCACAGGTCCCATGTATAGGGGGCGAACCGGGTACAAATCCTAACTCTGAGCTGCTACTGAGAATTTTATAGAAAAACCCAATAACACTTTTTGCTTGACTTCGGGATCGAACTCAACACCTCTAGCGTAGTAGTTGCGTTCATACTGATGGGTATACCCTGTCTGAGAAAGACATGGGAGTGTGCCAGACTTTTACTGGCTAAAACCACCACAGTGTTCCTCGACCGCCTTATGGAGAGAGAGATAGGCTTGTTCAAACATATTTTGAACGCGCCATCACTTCAAATTTTATTAAGTAATCATATAGTTTAGAAGAGGTTCCCAAAGTTATTTTGTCTACTCCAATCGCAATCTCTTAATTAATACTGGTCAATGTTCACAAGTTGTAATCGAGAGTCAAGAGCTCAATCGGTGTCTAAGAGTCCTCCTAGCTAGAAGAAATTACAAATCGCCCCCCAAGTCTCCACACAACGCCCCCATTTTTTCTCTTGGTCTCTTACCGCCCCCCTTTAGGCCTGCAGCGCCCACAGCGGGGCGTTATCGCCTACTTTGGGAAAGGCCTGCTTAGATTCTCTTGCATACTTCTTATGTTACCTAACTTAAGTAGACAATCACCACATGAGCATTACAGAACATTATGGAAAAAAATAACAAAATCATCTTTTAGGGTCACCAGAGTTCCTATTTCACAAGTGTCCAATTGTTTAGCGAATAGAACAATAACCAATTATACACTCTATCCAGTTCCCATACGACTGTAATTGTATGAACAACCTTGGTTCAACTTGCCAAGTTTTTGATACGAATCTAAAGGTTGCGTACGAACAAATGCAATGTATATCTTTGTCAACTTTGTAATTGTTTTTTGATGTTTTTACCCACGGCGTTAATAGAATGAGTGGCGTTTGGTAAACCTGGCTATTTGGTACGGAGTAATAGTTACATAAAGACCTTCGGATGATAGTAAAAATGTGTGTCGGGTTGCTAAAGTTATTTTTATTGGTGCTGTCGTAAAATTAGGATGCTGCCACTTAGATTGCCGACACCGAGCAAACACTCAGACTGAGTTGTGTGAAATTTACATTTTTTCTGACAATTATTAATACCCCTTTCAAAAATAAATAGACAGGCTTTTAACCCTTTCCGGATGCCGTTCTTACAAGGACAAATCCGGGTAATCCCGAATAGATCGCAACACGAGAAATAAGTCGTATAAGTATAGAATTATACAGTCTACCTCGACAGCTGGTCCTTGGAGCCAGATCTCTGAAGGAAGATTAAAATCAAGACTATCTTCAAGATCAAGTATTCAGACTAGAAGCATTGCTGGATGTATGCCATTCCTAAGTTTCGTAAGAGCTCGTGGTATTATGTCAACTGTTCCTTGGTCATGGTTTACCAAATGTCCTATCTTTTAAGTCAGTTAAAAGTATCTATACTAATATTATAAAGTTGAACAGTTGTTTGTTTTGTTTGAGCGCTCTATTCTCCGGAACTACTGGTCCGATTTTGAAAATTCTTTCACTACAAGGAAGCTACGGTATACCTAGATAATTAAAGGCTATATTTAATTATCAAAAAAAATTGGGACCCATAAGAAAATTCAAGCAGAAAAATCGCAGGCAAAACCTAGTCATAACTCCTCTTTTACCGTGATCTGTCAGTCCAGTCACAGCGCACATTATATCTTTGAAAGATGAATAGAAAATAACAGTATGTCAGTTGCTCATCGCTCGTAATTTGCAGTCTGACCAGTAAACCAGTTAGGCTACTCTGTGGCGTGACGGCCTGTCATCATTTTAGCGCTATTATTTCTTTACACCTTACACTTTTGCTGTGCCCGTATTTTTAGTCAAAGTAGCCGTTAATATTTTAGTATTATTATACCATCACGCCTGTATTCCCCGAAGTGTTAGGCAGAGGTGTACCAATGTATACCCACAGTTCGCCGGTATGTTTAGATCCTATTTAATAGGGGGCGAGCCTATTAACCGGCCACAAATTCTAACTTCGAGCTGCGCATCGAATCGAACCCAAGACCTCTAGCGTAGCAGTCGCGCTTAGGACCATTAGGCTAACGAGGCAGTCAGTAGTATTATTTTCAAGTATAATTTAAGGATCCTATGCTTTTAGTATATCAACTTTCTGACTAACTGAAGGACTCCTTGACAATTGAAAAAAATACTTGACTTTGGATTACTCCATTACCCGTTATGGAATATTTGGTCGACTTGAATTTTGAACTTTTGGTGGTCGAATTTGATAGACGTTTTACTTCACCCTGTACAATTCTATTGCACGTTAGGTTTGACGCAATGGCTGAATGATTGGCACGGAATTCCGCACGTAACAAATATTTATATACCCGGGAGTTAGTTGTTCCGGATCTATTTGTTTGTGTATGTTAGTTTATTTGTTTATAAACTGACTTATGAGAAAGAAATTCCAAGTGTGTGATAGAAAAGAAAACTTAAATATTTCTGTTTAATGTTTATTAAGCAATGGTCATCTCCACAGATGCTTGTAGATCCATAATAACGTGAATAATGCGTACGCGCACCATACTTGCGTTTATTAGATACATTCCACACTGAGTACCTATCCAGTTATGTACTAAGTTAGGCTTAAAAAATATATTTGGTATAAAACGACACATGACATACCCGTTAACTATGGATTCTGTCCATCAAACTAAGTACAACATTAAGCAAAAATTATTGCTGGAGAACGACTTTTTTGTTTCCGGTGTGAAAAATCACTGTTTATTTTATAAATATAAATATTTTGGGGAACAAATTATAATACGCAATGTAACGTTTGTAAAACAACGCGTTGCCTCCCAACCAACAAATTTGTCCTATAACCAAACCTTATATATCCAAAAAGCTGGGTAGACGATTTATAGAGGTTTTGGTGGTGACTGATTGTTGTGTAGAAGTGTTTGACATAACATTTTGGCTCTATAAGTTTATACAGCAAAAACGACCTATTAAAAAATGATGTAGAGGTTTACTTTACCACTTTATATAGCTGTTATAGTCAGGCGTTATAACAACCTCCATTGTGACTAGCATACAACGATAGAACTTTATAACAGTGTTGACTGTTGTTCTTATGCGCCTGCTTTGCCCAATAAAGGTTCGAACCGAACTATAATGGGATTTTCATTATAGTAGAGATGACAACTCAAGAATAGGACGATATTGTGATATTGAGGGTTTTGAGATCATCGTTACAGTACATAGTACTATAGTGGACACAAAAAGTCTACAACAGAATGATTTTGTGATATAGCTAAGTTTCAAATTACATTCATGGAGCTTAATTGTCATATAAAGGGTTGTTAACTCTTGTTATAGCTGTAGTGATAAACTTATCACAAAGACCCTTTTTTAGAGAAGGTTTTTTTTCTGTAACCGTTAGTGAAAACCAAGTTGAAGACTCAATTAAACAAAATGGTTCCGTACAAAATATAATTCACGTGAAGAAATGGAGAATTATTCAAATGTAACAATGATTCCAGGTGTGACAGTTCAGATTGTTTGATTGATTACTACGAAATGGGTTAAAGCATTGGGCTATTAATTATAATATTTCACATGAAGCAGCAAAAAGTTTTATTGTACTAATAAACGAACGAATACCAAATACATTGCCTACAGATCCACGAACGCTTTTTAATACAGAAAAATCTGTCACTACTCATCCCGTGGGAAATGGTCGATACTGGCATAAAGGCTTGACAAAAACATTAAAATGCTATCTACGAGTAGAAGTGATTGATAATAGTCTATCTATCTCTATATACAATATATCATATATATTTTACGCATGATGAAGTGCCTTGGTAAAAATGAACTGGTGTGTAAACCACAGTAACACAGTTATTAGTTAACTGAAAGTGTGCAATTTCCTAGGGCCATTCCGCTTCCGTAAGTAGCTTAAAATCGTCACGTATCAAAAACTTATCGATATCTATTATAACATTACATTAAACTGAAAAAGATAAAAACAACGTTATATTGACTGCCTCGGAGTATAAAAATTATAACGAAAAAGTATAACTCTGACGTCGTAGTACCTACAGCTGATTAATAAACCCATATTTTCTGACATGGTATTTTTTTAAGTTTAATAAAAAGTATTCATCACATTTGAAGAATAAGGACAAACGTCAGAACAAAATAAACGAACAAGCGCAAAAGGAACCCTAATTTCATGTAATGGTGGTTGTAATCTATCATAACGAGTACTATAGTAGAGTTTAGGAAGCTGGAAGTATATTTATGTCTTAAAATTCGTAATATTTTAGTAAACGCGCATTAATTCGAAGGGGGCATTCAAATATTGTCGTAAACCTGTACATAGTTTATCAGTAAAATTACAGCCGCACGTCATTTGCGCCGTAAGAGAGGAATAATTCAATTTGTGTTATGCATAACACAAATTGTTACAATATTGTTTATTGTGTTTGTGTTGTCCTCATTTTCTCTTCGTATTAGCTTTTATTTCTCTTTTAAAACACTGAGACACAGCAGCGGCGTGAATGAATGTAAAAATTGAACGAATGATTCGATAAATATTTGTGATGCAATGGAATCATGAACACTTTTACAGTACCGAAAAACACTTTAGTAGTGTTGTGGTGGCTTATAAATCACCGAATAGAGATTGCGTACTGTTACATCAACTGTAATAGGCCAAAATTGTCATGCCTGACACCATTAAAGTTGTACTTTAACACTGAATGGAGATATAATTGCGCCACTTTCTTCGTAGGCGCACCATCTTTCGCCTTTTATCTGACCACTGATTAGTTTTTACAAAACGTTCTATGGCCTTCTATACAACTAACTTTTGCTGGTTGGGCTATTACCTACAGTTCAAAAGACGGCCCTGTGATAGACGGACAGACAGACAGAGGGACTTTATTATTAAGGCTCCCCTTAATAATAAAGTCCCTTTGGCAACCTTTAGTTACAGAACCCTAAAATGTCAAAATTACATAAATGACTTTTCAAACATATTTAGGTACAAATTCTTTCATCACATTTCCATACAAACATAATAGGTACCATACCTCATTAATAAATCATAGTTATTTGTTATATTGTCATATTTTATTTACAAATTTATACCTATTGTGTATACAGCCCTTTGACAGTTCGCCATGTTTAGACAGTTTGACATGGCCTCCGCGACCTTAATATTAGGTTGCGGACAAGAGAAAAGCGGAAGCGGTAGCGATTTGCAATTACTTTGCGAAAAAAGTGAAAAGCATAAGAATGCATCGTAGGTAACAGATTAAAGAAAGAAAGGTTGGTCCTTTGGTCCAAGATGCAAACTGTCGTAAGACATACGTCGTTTTACCATGGTTAATATTTAGGTACCATTTTCTACTTAAAACCGCAAAAATGACCCAATTTATACCCCAGCCAGTCTAAAAACTAGTAAGTTCGCGCACTTTCTTAGCTACACATTCCTTTATCTATTTTCAAAATCCAGCCATGCTAAATTGACGTAGGCCTGGTGGCAATCTTGGGCTTTCAGAAGAAAGAGAAGAAGAAGAAGAAAACATATTTTGATTATGGTTTTTGTTGTTGGTCCTTTAGTATTCGGCTCCTTGTAGCAGAGGACCAAACTGCTTTAAAAACTTTTACTATTATTTTGTGTGAGGCATTATTTAAAACCTATAGATTCCAATATGTGAGGTAGCATCCTATAACTTGTACTATACCCTACAGGCCTGCTGACCTCAGTTTTCCATATATGTATTGATGACACTCGTGCGCAGGTACGAATAATAATGTTTATTAAGTAGACCACTTGTTCTGTACGACCAATTTTAATATATTGTAATATTCAAAGTATTCTTCAATAGTAACTTGAGGTCTTACAAGTGGAAGAGTTAAGTATAGTAATCTATTTGATTAAACTTCCAAATAAGGTTTTAAAAGACTGGCTTTTGCCCTCGACTTTGCCTGCTTGTATATTTTAAGGAGTTCTTAATTTTTTTATAGCACCCAAGTGTGACGTAGCTGGCTTCCAGAATGCGATCAGTATTTGCGGAGAATATTGCGTTTAAACAATAAATTCTTTAGTTTTTTTTTTTTTTATAGAAAGTTGCCCCACACTAGGAGTTCTTTCTGTATTGTTAGTCCTTTTGCAAACACATAAACTCACATACACAAACAGCCAGACCCGGAACAACTATCTGTAGGCCAAAATGAACCCAAAACGCTTTAGGACAATCGTAATTCGTATTTTGAATTCGAAAATCGAATACTTTTACGCTAATGTGCGTGCCAGGACTACTAATGACATGATAAGAATCATCGTCACGTAAGATCTCATTGATTGAAAGACGGATGCCAAATGTTGCTGATATCTGTCATCGCAACTGGTCTCCTAGTACTAAATGTATGATTAATATAGCAACTTGGCCTTAATCCCTTCTATGTCTTTGTTGCAGGTAAACTAAGTAAGAGACTACACCCCGACTATAGTAAGAGTTGTCTCATTTTTCTCTTTTCTATACTTTTCATTAGATATGTATGTATTTTATATGTAGGTATATAGTTGTATATTTATGTATGTATGTATGTATGTGTGTATGTATTTTTATGTATGTATATTTGTTTTATATTCGGTATTAGGAATCTTTTAAATTATTAAGTCATTGTTAGGTATAGTCATTTTCAAGTTTAGAGTATTAAAATTATTTTGTACTTGTGTACAATTAATTTTGTTTACTCTCGTACAATAATTTGCACCTGCTGTGTTATCTCTTCACCACCTTTGGTTGACTGGTAGAGAATGCCTAAGGCATTAAGTCCGCCTTTGTACTTTTTTTTTTTGTGCATAAAGTTTAAATAAATAAATAATAAATAAATAAACTTCAAGGGTCCCGTCAATATTCTGGGCTAAGGAGTCGGTGGAAGGTCGAAAATCCTTTTGAAACGATGGGTGCAATTTTATTATTATCTATGTTACTTGGCAATGTTTGAGGTAGGTGTGGTAAACATTATGAAGATGGAAATCATGAATGCTGAAAAATATATTTATAATTATTTTTTGATTATTCACTAAGGGGACGGTTTTTGGGAGACGAGTATTATGCGGTAAACACTCAAAATTAAAATATTACTAATCTAAAAATGATATATTCGCGTCTTTGATATATTATCCCACGGGACGGGAATCGTAATTTTTCCTGGGATAAAAAGTAGTCTATGTGCTATTCCAGACTATAATCTATCTCTATGCTAAATTTCATCCAGATCCGTTGCGCCATTCTTGCGAGATTGACCAACAAACATCTATCCCCCAATCCAGTAAGAAGTAGGATTAGTAGGATATGTTCTAATAGTAGTGGTTACAGTAGCAATTTAAATTGTATCAAACTAAACCAGCCATCTTCGAATCACAACTTGCTATTGCACAAATCACAAAAATCCCCAGAACATTACTAGCCCATGACTCCGCGCCCAATTTTAATAATCCATAGCCTAAAGTTTCAGACCACATTTCTGTCAATTTTTTCTTGGTTCGTCAGCCGCCATACTTGAAGCCTCGTCAAGTTTTTTGACCAAGTCTTCGCCAAGGTCGTGCGTTGTCGCGTTAGAGGTACCGTTAGCAAAACAGGTCGCAATAATGTTACATAGAAAATATTTTTATTGTTTGCCTTTATGTCTGAGACGTGAGTTTTTGGTAAATGAGTAATATTTTGTGTTGCACGAAATAATGGTCGTGGGCTGTTGTGAAATTTTACGTAATTTAAATTAGTGTAGACTGTAGGTAGGTACCTAGTTCATTAATTTGTTAAGTGAATCATTTAGTTAAGACCAAAAAAAGTCTTTTTTTGTTTTTAAACAAAAATAATGTTGAGAAAATACAGGAATAGACTTCAACATGAATAAGTAGAGAAAAAAAAAACAACGCAAAAATGTAGTTCACGAAATAATATTTGAACAATGTAAATGGTTTCGTTTTTTTGTAGACCCTCCAAACAAGAGCCTAAATTACGAGGTGTCACGTCAGATCAATATATTTTTTTTTGCATTCAGCAATTCAATCCTTATAGGATGTCCCCAATCAAATATTTTATTGGGTTAGCAAAAACTGATTTTCCGTTTGGAAAAGTATCCATAATAATAGTATTATGGATACTTTTCCAAATTCCTCTGAAGCCCGGTATTTTTACTGAAAGAGTATTTACGTTTGCGTTAAAATCCACTACAAATAAAAATGAAATGCTTACAATAAATTCAAACACATTTGAAGGACTTTATTAATACACATTTGTTATTTTTATTTTATTAACTAATATAATATTAACTACCTACTAAATGAATATTTAATAATTAACATAATTATAAACTTTTTGAACGCCATTATCAGTTCATCTGCTCGCTTGTCGCATACTGTATTATTCTTCGTTTTATCGATCCAACTTACTACCTTGTACAATAAAAAAATAATACTATCGACAGGTCGAAGTAAATATTCCAGTACAATGACGACACTGACAGTTCTTGAACGCAGTTCAGACGTGTCAAACACGTTCAGATTCGTTCGTCAATTCCGCCCTAAGTTAAAATTCGTAGGCAATACCTACCACCACCACCATTGGTACTGCCCTAAGAAAAGCCGAAGACAGAGTGGTATAGAAACAGAGACACGATCAGTAATGAACAAAACGAACAAGAACAGGATTCACAGTCAAACTCAATGAAAATAGACATAAATTATATAGGAAGTCATCAAAAAGATTCTCAATATTCCTTTGACAGGACTTTTTTTTACTAAATTTCAGCTTAGCAGATTTTGATTTTGATTGATGAGTTAATAAATGGTTTTCAACACTTCGAATAACTATCAACAAAAAATATCAGTATATAACCTTAATTCCTACTAATTTTTGCCGCGTCTAAATTCGATTGTTTTCTTAAAGTATTCTACTAGTCCTTATAACAGCTCAGCTATCTGCTAGGATAACTCCCGTCAAAATCGGCCTAGCCTTTTCAGAGATTAGCCGGAACAAACAGGAAGACACACACAAAGAAAAATATTGAAATGGTTTTTTTCCTGCCACGTAAACATGAATTATTTAATTTGTAAAAATATATTACAAGACATTTGTATGTATACATAGATTAAATTAATTTTGAGCAGATCACTTTTCAAGTTCATGATGAACCGCTTTGGAATTCCCAAAACTAATTTGAAAAAGGCTTCTCCTTTGCGTAGGTATTAATTATTAAACATGCTATTATGTAGATCTAATTTCAGGGTGTGATCCTTACAAAAACGTTTATAAATTAAATGATACGAGACACGAAACATGAAAAAAATATGACAAACAAAAAGTATATTCAATGTTAACTTAGGTACTTAGAATAGGAGTCACATTTGCAAGATGATGTAATTTAGACCGTGCTCGAGATTTCATACGAAAAAATATATATTGCAAGATGTTTTTTTTGCCCAAACAATAATAATATGCACTATTGAACTGTTTTAAATTTAAGATCTGAATTCATTAGGAATATTTAAATCTTTACATAATATAAAACACAAGTTGCTTTCCGTGCTTAAATCTTTAAAACTATGCAATGGATTTTAATAAATTTTCGTCAATAGATAGAGTGATTCAAGAGGAAGGTTTATACGTATAGAATATCACGCTACGACTAACGGGAGCGGAGCAGTCACCAATAACGTAACTGAACGCGGGTGACACCGCAGGGTATTAAGCTACATACCATCATACCATCACGCCTGTATTTCCCGAAGGGTCAGGCAGAGGTGTACCAATGCACACCCACAGTTCGCCGGTATGTTTAGGTCCCATGTAATGCGGGGCGAGCCTATTGCCATTAACCAGGCACAAATCAAGCTAGATAACGAGCTAGCGTATTAAGCTAGTATAGAAATAAAGTGATATAAATTCAAACGACGATCCTAACTTGTCATTTGTTATTGACTTACGTTTACGGTTTGTCTACCTAAGGAGTTAACAGGTCAATGACCGCCTTTTACCAGTATGTAGGTGTCTCGGTCACTGAAAGCTCGTGTAAGATTGACAGCTAGAGACTGACAGAAGATTGCGATCGTTTTTAAAATTTAGTACAATTGCTACCCTTATTATGTAGAAGACCTATGGAGATAGGCAACTTCCTAAAGTAATTTTTAAATTAGTATTTTTTTTTTAACTATGTTTTTTTTTGTCAACACTTATGGCGCAGTAGCTGTGCGATGGCTTCTGCGTTGCATGTTGCAGGTCCGATTCCTGCACGTCACAATTATTTTTATGGCTTACAGATAACCGGGCTTGACTGTTTGTGTTTGTGGGTTTATGTTTGTAAATGCACCCACGATACAGGTAAAGTTCCTAGTTCGTTTAAAAAAATAAAAATAATATAAGGCGAAACTGTCAATTTTGTAAAAAAGCATTTTGGTATCTATCTAAATCCACAAGGTCAAAATTACGACTGAATCTTAAAAATATCCTCTTGTACATGAACACAAAACGCTTTTATAATATTAATGGTGTTCTTTAAGTACAATAGGGAAATAATAACAACGACCAAAGATGGCCGCGTGCAGTTGAACTTGACAGGTCTTATTGTGTGTCCAGATTTAATTATCTCTCGATAATGGAGGAATATTGCATTTAAATCATCAATTTCGCTCTTTGGTCGTAAACTGGAAATTGTAGAATGTATGCTTGGATGTATTGTATGTTGGTAATAAATGACTGTGTATGTTAAAGGATGTTCAATTAAAATGAAGGTTATAACCAAAGATGGTACAGGGCAAGGATAAAGGAGATTTAGTTATTGTAAGGCTAGACATTAATTCAATATCTTTAATACTTATCGCTAACATAACACTGATGTTCGATGATAAATTGTAGTAGTGTGGCGAAGTTGTATTTAAACAACTTGATTGCTACCGGCTTCCTTCAAGAAGAACCACTTTATCGCCATTGAAAAATGGCCCATGAACAGTGTCTGATATTTCCAAAAACAATATAATAAGTAGTCCCCTTGTACGTAATTTCAATACACCATCAACTAATCGTAAAACACCCATAAGTTTAATTACACAAAGAATTAAGAAATTTTTACTCAGGCTTCCCTCTTACGATAATGTACTCTTTCGCTACTGAAATAGTGTACAATTTACAAAATATTTTCAAAACAGCTACAAGCAATTGTATGTCACCGTTAGCAGTCCTCAATACCCATTTAGATAACAAAAAGACACGTATTAACATAAAAACGTACGTAAATGTCAGTCGAATGACCCATTTTAGAAGGAAAGATAATTTTTAATACGTTATGGCATTGTATGTAGAAGTCTAACCAAGAGGTATCGCGTTGCTCAGTAACTGGGTTGTGGAGGTCAGATAGGCAGTCGCGCCATGTAAAATACTGGTATTCAGCTGCATTCGGTTAGACTGGAAGCCGACCCCAACATAGTTGGGAAAAGGCTAGGCAGATGATGATGGTTGTATGCAAAAGTACTGTAGTAACTGCCTTCATGGCCTAGTGGTCCTAAGCGCGACTGCTACGCTAGAGGTCTTGGGTTCGACAGATCGAGCAAAAAGTGTTATTGGGTGTTTCTACACATATAGAAGCAACAACAATTTTGTAATCAAGATTTTGTAAAAACCAAATTGAAACAAAAGAGTGCCCATGGAGTTTCTTACTCGTTCTTCTCCATAGAGACCTACGATTTGAACGAACAACTAGTTTCTACTTTAACTGTAACTTCTTGACAATTCAAAAGTGCCTGTAAATGGTCTAATTGAAATAAATGCTTTGACTTTGACTTTCTAAGAAATTCTCAGTAGCAGCTCGGAGTTAAGATTTGTGCCCAGTTAATGGCAATAGGCTCACCCCCTATTACATGGGACCTAAAAACATACCGGCGAACTGTGGCTGCACATTGGTACACCTCTGCCTATCCCTTCGAGGAATACAGGCGTGATGGTATATATGTATGTGAAAGTAATTATGGATTATATTTATGTAATTAGCTGCGAGACAGTAGACACAATATTACAAAGTGATGAACCAAAGCTAATTAGTCCTTGAACCTAAATAGAATAAAATTCTATTAGCGAGAATAAAAACTACGTATTTAAATAATTCTTGTTCAATTTGGTTTGAATTGATTAATTTGCATAATTATTGTAGATAGGTACGTTGTCGCTTTTCTATAAAGGTGCTCCCTCACCGGGAGCATTCGCGTGTAATGTAACGTTACAGATTTGAGCATTACATCAGTGAAGGAGGAGAACCGAGTATTACAATGCGCTCCTTGTAATGATACAATCATAGGCGTATATAGGGGGGGGGCCGGGTGGGCCGGGCCCACCCCAGAATGGTCTTGTGCCCACCCCAGGCTGTAGGGCTCACTTTCCGCCTGACCGCATTGCATCGCAGCGGCCATGGCATCTTAGGGGCCAAGCCCCCCCTGAAAACTAACTCTAGATACGCCAATGGATACAATGTGTAATATCTTGATACAACTTGTAACATCAATGCGCTCAATTGCGCTCCACTTCCCCCAGCCGTCCGCCCGCTCAGTATCCTACGTGACAGTAACCGCTTCGTCTGACATCTTGCTTTGAAATGCTCAAAGTCGAATCTATAATGTTACAATACACGTGAATGCTCCCGGTGAGGGAGCACCTTAATGAATTTTAACTTAACATAATATGCAGTCGGGCTGTGTGAATGAACTTGGAGCTTACAAAAATAGTATGCCCAAATCAGGGAACCCGGCCTTTATTCCGGCGAATTCGCTCGGTTCGTGACAAGTATTGGTCATCAATTACGTCACGATATTTATAGGAATTTAAGAAGTTGACTCTACGTAGTCGAATAACAAGTGGATTTATAAAATACCTACCAAAAGTGGTTTAGGAAACTGATATTGATAATTGTAAGTGGTTGAGATAAAAACGAGAAACAAAATAACTGGAAAAATTATCATGAATTGCTTAATTTCTGTTTCGTAGCGATTGAACAGTTCTACGTGGCTAAAGATATTTAAAATGTTCTTGATTTTTTTTCTCAGCCCATTGATAATAATTGTAAAGATATTCTTAAAGATTTAACGGAGGGGATCACTATTTAAACGAAATCAGAACACGTGTCCCAAGAAACACAAAACCTCTTTTCATCCGACCGCTTCAAACAAAAACTTGCTCCACAAAAAACCAGACTAATCGTTTGATTGACATTATAATCCTAGTAAATAAAAAAGGCCTATTATATAAATAGGACATTGAGGTCACGGACCTTCAGATTGCGTCATATGATCATTTAAATTCAACAAGAAGCGTTTGAGTGACACACGTGCAGTTATGATTAAAAAGACCTACCACAAACAATGGAGTGCCTTAAGGAATAGTATTGGGCCCTGTGTTGTCTCGCATTTTGTACCCGCATCAATTTCCCACACAATCGTTTTGAATTATTATTAGTTAGCTTTTCGGGCTATTATAACATATTCGTCGTCTATTACATATATTTTGACTTGATTTTGACCGTGTAGGTGTTGCAGTTTTGTTTGGAAGAACAGGTTAATAACCGACGTTCGAAATAATTATGCACTTAATCCGTCCAAGTTTTCGTTAGGATGAGTCTTCCACTTATGAATTTATCATTGAATAATAATGAGTAGGAGTTTCGTGTTAGTTACTAAGTTTTTTGACCAAAATATTGCTAATTTTATGAGTATTTTCTTGTAGCTAAAATTAAAACCCGCTTTAGGCCCGGTATCCACTATACCGGAAAGGAGAATTATTATGTTGATGCTAAGCGATGACATATGAACATACTGCAAGCTGATTGTTTACACGAGACATCTCTTCTCGTCTTCGTTTTGATGGAAACTGAGCCTTATGGGACTGCCTGATATGGATCGATAAACAAAACAGATATTTTGAATTAGTTCGTGAGCTCGATCGATGCGCGGGAATTAAAGATATCGATATGTTCTCTTTTGAAGACACACCTGAGGACTTATTATCAGTATGTAAATTAGTTTATCATAAGGATGGGTTGGGGAGTGAGTTCTATTTATCTATACAGCTTTTGTGCTATTGTAATGGAGTTTTCAAGCCCAATTCTATTCATATTAGAAATTAAAAAAGTTTTTTTTTGTTAGACATGGTAGTTCATCTTTGGTTGTGTTTGTGTCTTAAATATGGGAGGTATCTAGCTTAATCCCACGACTTCATCCGTGTGCATGTCAATTGTTATTTTTTTGGCGTATAATCAATATAAAAAAGTTTAGTCTAAGTTAATCTCTATAACATCAGTCATCTACTAGTCAATGGCTCCTTAAAATTAGTCCAGCTGTTTCGGAGATGGAATAAACAGACAAAAAACCATTATAAAAAGCTGTATGTTAGTTTACATTACAAACAGCCACTTTAATTTGACTCATTAAACACACACACATAAAAAAACAGAATTCTTAAGTGATGGATCCTCTTCCGAATTAATTTTGCAAAACTCGGATTACTCTTCTTCCTATATCATAATTGTTTTCTAAATTCACTCTAACTCAGTTAAAATACTTCGTCTAACAATCCAGTTTTCTCCACCATATCTCTAATGTTTTTATCTACCTCAACCAATTATAATAGCGGTAGTACATCCTGTATCCAATGAGGAAATTACGAAATGATTCTCTTGTTAATGAGTATGTGGAGTGGTTACTTATGGTCATGTGATGTGGATGGAGGATAAGAAGGCTTTGAAAGTATTAATACATTTTTTTAAAAGAGTATGTATGGAGTTTCTTGCCCGTTCTTCTCCATACGAAACTACCATTTGGAATGGGCAACTAGATTCAATATTAATTATTTTTAAATGTGATGTTTAATGACGTTCAAAAGTGCCTTTTAATGGTCTAATTGAAATAAATGATTTGATTTGATTTCATTTGAAGGCTCACGATGAAGACCGCCGCCATCTAATCATTGTTTGTATCAATATTGATATAAAGCACCCACCTGATAGCACTTAGTAAGTACATGACCTACAAGTTGTTGTAGTACTTTGAATGACTTTTATTGCTGACATAGGTGCATTTAACTGCCTCGGTAACCTGGTGGTCTTAAGCGAGACTGCTACGCCATAGGTCTTGGGTTCGATTCCCAGGTCGAGCAAAATGTTATTGGGTTTTTCTATGAAATTCTCAGTAGCAGCTCGGAGTTTGGATTTGTGCCCGGTTAATGGTAATAGGCTCGCCCCCTATTACAAGGGACCTACATTCCGGTGGGCTGTGGCTGTGGGTGTACATTGGTACACCTCTGCCTAACCCTTCGGGGAATATAGGCATGATAGTATGTGTGGATGTATGTGATATAAAGCAGAAGAGTTTGTTTGTTTGTTTGTATGAATGCGCTAATATCAGGAAATCCTGGTCTAATTTGAAATCACGCTACAAACCACGAAAACTGACCAAAGACTTAACGAAACCGCGGGCTATAACTAGTATTATAATAATATATTTTTAATACAAGCTCAGCGTGGAAATAATTCTCACACACAAAAAACATCACGGCCTTTAAAATAAAGACACGGTGAGTCAGAACACCAACTCATGCGCACCAAGGTGTTTCAAAAAACAGAAGTAGTTTACAAGTAATACAACAGTTGTTATTGTACCCGTCTCTTTCTTCTCTATACTATACATTTTGGAGAGAGTGAGATAGAAGATTTTTGCAATTTCGAGTTGCAATTAACATTGTTACTTAATGACATTTCAAAATGTCAATGTGTTGTTGGAAAAATGCGTATCCGTTGGGTTTCCCATGAATGGTGACAAAATGACAATTATGAGGAACTAATAGTAGAGCTCTTTGTGAAGGAGCTCGTCCGGAGAAGTACTACCACCACACCTATTTCTGCAGCAAAGCAGCGTTGCTGTGTTCAGGTTCGAAGGGTTTGGGAGTCGGTGTAATTACAGGCACATAAGACATTTCAACTTTGTTTCTGGGATGGCAACGCATTTGCAAGGCTTCTGGTATTGTAGATGTCTATGGGCAGCGGTGTATACTACGCCTTCCCCGTGGTGCAGGCAGTCCATCAGGTTTTCCCCACGGATAGAAGTAGGTAGGTAAGGTACTTAAGTGCCTACCTATATTTTTTAGGCTCGCAATCGGTCCCACGTGAAAATTCCAGCTTGTAGATACCCTTAAATCTGCATTAGATAACTTCAGAATAATCTGATCGCAAATTAATTACTTTTGAACAATACAAAAACTATTGTTACATCAACGTTTAAAAGAAAAAAATTGGAGCAAACTGGTACTACCAAAAAACTTTACGATGCAAATCGACAAAGTTAATTTTGCCGTCAAAAAACTTGTACCGCTACTTATGAAATCGTTATTCGAAAGGGTTACCGCTTATGTCGCATTGAAATTGATTTTGACAACTGTATTTATAAATTGGTAATATTTTTAAGTCGGGTCGTTGTACCAGTATTCTATAAATGAATCTGAACCTTAATATAGGTGTTATAAGATTAATAGTTATTTGTTATGGGCCAGTTATTTATAATACGGACAGGTGCTTTGGCTGTTCATCGAATTTTGATTAGTGAGGGGACATCGACTTTTTTTTTCAGTCAAACTAAATCGATTGAGATGTGGTCTGTATTTTTTACACCAAAGTTGGAGTAGGTATACCTACTTACATAAGTTCTAAATGTTTTGTATTTTTTTATAAGTAGGTACGTTAACCTTGAATTCCTACCTACGCAATGACATAGAAAACAAATCAAATTAATATAATGCCTTTGCAAACAGACATAATAATAATAAAACATTACATCTGTGTCATAAAAATATGGATTAGCAGGGGCCATAGTCCTTCCAAAGTGTCAGGAAACTAATCCATTTAAGCCATCCAGACCCATAGCCTTATTCTTTGTTTCCATATTCTGCAATAGTCCTGCGCCAGCCGGAGATTATCCTTGGCTGTATTTGCATAGTGAAAACAGGGATAATTGCCGGTTGGTTTTCCATTTCAGTGTAAAGCCATGTAAGCCTCTGCGAGTTGACTTCGGCTCCTCGTACGCCTTTCAAATGACCGGGATCTTAGGGTCCCGAGATTGTTAACCAATAAAACATTAAATATAAAACATTAACCAATATTATAAAACATTAAAAGAGTCGGTATGGAGTTTCTTGCCCATTTTTCTCCTTACGATACTACCATTTAGTAGAACAACTAGATTCAATTCTTTTTTATTGTGACCATGGACCTAGTGTGACGTTCAGAAGTGCATTTTTATATTCTTATTAAAATTAACTGTTTCAATTTGGCTTAAAATTTAAACATCAAGTTTTTAATTTTTTTTTTCACTACTTCCTAAGAATGTTGAAGTTTACTGAAAAGATCAATTGGTAATAATACTATTTAGCTTTTAACGATCTAAATTATTTGTAAAAAAAAAATATGATCGATTCCAATTTAGATCATCTCTAACTCTCTATATAGTATAAAACAAAGTCGCGTCCCGTCGTCTGTCCCTCTGTACGCTTTGATCTTTTAAACTACGCAACTGATTTTAATGCGGTATTCATCAATAGATAGAGTAATTAAACAGAAAGATTTACACGTATAGAATATCAAGCTACGGCCAACGGGAGCGGAGCAGTAACCAAGACGTAACTGAACGCTGGTGACACTTTGGGATACATAGTTAGTTGAAACAAAATCTAACCATCATCCATCACGCCTGTATTCCCCGAAAGGTTAGGCAGAGGTGTACCAATGTACACCCACAGTTCGCCGGTATATTTAGGTCGCATGTAAAGGGGGCGAGCCTATTGCCATTAACCGGGCACAAATCCAAACTCCGAGCTGCTACTGAGAATTCCATAGAAAAACCCAATAACACTTTTTGCTCGACCTGGGAATCGAACCCGGGACCCCTTGCACAGCAGTCGCACTTGCGACCACGAGACCAACGAGGCAGTTAAAATCTAACCAAATAAAAAAAAAAACATAAAAATTCAAATCCCAATTTTTGCCGACCATACAGCTGCTATAAATTATCAACTTACTAAATGAGAAATACCCTCATTAAAACCTTATCTAATACTAAATAGCGATGTCTCATAAAATGTGGAAGATAGCGCACTTTTCTTGCGTAATTAGTAAAAGTCGGTGAACATGACTAGCGAGTTATGGACATCCATTACTAGATGAACACAGGGCTTGGAAACACGGGTAAGACTTATGTTATATTAAATGTTTTTCATCGTTTAGATAATTTATTTCTTAGGTAAGTACAATTTTACTACAAGGTTTTCCCGCGACTTCGTCCGCGTGTGCATTAAAATTTCATGTTTCTTTTTTTTTATTTACCATGTTTGCAGAGAATTGATCCTTATGTTTGACCCTATCGATTAGTGCCATAAAATTATGCAATTTTTTCGGATTTTTGTTGGTTCGATTCCCGGGTGTGGCAAGCGTATTTTCAAAATTATGAAAATGCAGTTTTGTTTCTTTTAAAAAATAAAGGAATGTTTCCTTTGAGTAAAATTTGCTAACTTAAGTATTTAGAGTACCTACTTTCCCTCCAGGTAGCATTATAAAATTCCCCCCTGTATAATATTAATATAAATCAAATGTTTCCCATCGTATAGATAATTTATTGCATATAGTACTTTTACTTATGTTTGCGACTAACTTTTACCTGCGACTTCATCCGTTTCCTTAAAGATTTCCTATTTTTTTTAAGATAAACTTTCTTTAGCTGCGTTATGTTTCGGAAATTAGCGCATTCAAATAAAAAAATAATCATTTTTTTTTGTTATTAGTTATTTTGTTTTTTATTCAATAAAAAGTCCTCACAATATATTTTTATATTGTAAACGCTAAAGCTAGCATCTAATACCATTTTGAAAATAGAACACTGCTATTGACAAATTATTATTTTTATTTATAAGAATCGACTAGGGAAACAGGTTCTTAGATTTGAAAGATGTTCTAAAAAAACTATTTTATTGTATGTGTGTCACACACACAATCACGCCTGTATTCCCCGAAGGGTTAGGCAAAGGTGTACCAATATACACCCACAGTTTGCCAGTATGTAATAAATAAATAAATTAATTAATGATGCCTTCGCAATTTTGTCCTAAGGCTATAACCGTATTTAATCTTAAAAGTTCAGAGGCATAATGAGGCATAGGTGCGTACGCAGAATAGATACCTAATTAGTGATAAACGGCCGCAGTAGTCCCTTATCCTTTTTAACTGTAAGATTAACTACCACACGTCAAACGGTGCCAGTTAAAATGGTAGTAAACTAAGTTTTATTTATTATAGCTGACCCGCCACGACTTCGTTCGCGTGGTATCCTACCCCTACCCTACCCTACCCCTACCTTACCCGTACCCTACCCTACCCCTACCCTACCCCTACCCTACCCTACCCTTACCCTACCCCTACCCTACACCTACCCTACCCCTACCCTACCCCTACCCTACCCCTACCCTACCCCTACCCTACCCCTACCCTACCCCTACCCTACCCCTACCCTACCCCTACCCTACCCCTACCCTACCCCTACCCTACCCCTACCCTACCCCTACCCTACCCCTACCCTACCCCTACCCTACCCCTACCCTACCCCTACCCTACCCCTACCCTACCCCTACCCTACCCCTACCCTACCCCTACCCTACCCCTACCCTACCCCTACCCTACCCCTACCCTACCCCTACCCTACCCTACCCCTACCCTACCCGAATTAGCGAAATCGGTCCACCCGTTCTCGAGTTATGCGCTTACCAACACATTTTGCGATTCATTTTTATATTATAAGATAATGGCTGTTTTAATCAATGAGGGAAAGGAAAACATCCTTGCTATTAAGCATTTTGCGTGAAATGTACTAGGCGGGCAGAAACCACCTGGAGTACTAAATGGCAGAAGATAAATAGATGAGGAAAAGTATTTCAGTTTGAAAATGGAACTTAAGACGAGAGGAGTGAATTTCAAAAATAAATGGTTAGCACTAAGATAAGGGTACGGCCAGATCTGAGCGAAAAAAAGTGACGTTTCGCACGCGTTAACGCTGATAGATATATTTTTTTGGTGAAATTTATATCTACAAAATAGTTTGCAATTTTTAGCTCAGATTTGTCCTTAATATGATGGCTAATGTGTATAAATTTATTATCTCAAGGTGCCTCAAAAACAAGATGTTAAACAAACATAAAAAAGGACGTGCAATAACTGATCCTTATACAATTCCAACCAATCAAACAATCAATCAATCAAATCTTACACGTATACCCCAAGGACGATCAATCAAAACATTTTAACAGCTTATGATTTATTCAACTAATAGCTCTTTGTTTCTCTTTAAGTATTACGATATTGGTTACCGAGTCAGTTCCATACGCTACCGTGCAAAAAGTCACCCGTGTGACTCGGTCAGATCAGACGGTTTGTTGTCTTTTCCAGCCATTGTTTCGACTGTATCCGCCAATCAGAGTACAGTAAATCAATTGTTGTGCAATCGACCAACTTTGTGTTTGCCGATATTGAATTTATAAATATTTTGCAAGAAGTTTTTATTTGTTGAAAAAAATATAACTGGTGGTGTGATACTGGCTGGTGATGTGTGTGGTTTGAAAATGACAGCTCGTTCTTTTTTTAAATTTGATTGGTAATTTAAAAAAAAAGATTGAAAATGAGTTTAGTGCAGAAATATGTGTTTGTTTATCACCAAGGTTTGGGAAATGAGTAAGTGATATTATTTTTAGTTTTATCAATAAATTAAAAAATACTGATTATTTTATTTAGATCACAGAATCGTTCTAGCAACAACGATATTAATAGGTTTCGTTAGAGGGAAGTTGAAACAGAAAATTGATTATTTCTATCAAGCAGTAGGTGTGATGCATTCGGGTATTTACAGCAACCGGGTATATTCCGATTCCGATTAATATTAATTTCTACCAAACACAGTGACCAAATTATTGGATGGCGACATCTCATTGTTAATAAATAATTATAATTCAACTCTTATTTTTTTAAATAATAAAAAATCATTCAATACATTGTGTAAATTAATGGTAAAAATAATAATTATAAACTGGAATACTCGGTTGTCGTAATACATTTTTTAATTTATTTCAAATCAAGAGCGCCAAGTTAAGTTATGTTACATAGTACATCTATTAATTCCAGGCAAAGCCATGTACTTAAAATAAAAAAGAAGCAACTGCTAATCTCTACTTTATCATTTATACAAATGTGTTTTATCTAATAAACAAATTGTGTTCATAAAATTGTGTACAAGAACTGAGTATGTGCATTTGCTGAGCATGTAGATTTGAAGAATAAATGTATGGAAGTTATCCCAAGGGAATCAGTGCTTCGTACTTATGGTTGATGGGACCATACATTACTATAAGGCTGAGTTCAGATTGCCGCGTTTTAAGTCGTTTTAACGCGCGTTAAAATAAAATGTATGTGGCAGCGATTAAATAAATAATAATAAATAAATAATAAATATCTTGGGACAACTCACACACGGCTATCTGATCCCAAGCTAAGCAGAGCTTGTGTTATGGTAACCAGACAACTGATATACATACTTATATAATTTATAAATACATACATATTATAGATAAATCACACCCAGACACAGAACAAACAATCATGCTCATCACACAAAGTTTGTCCTGGGTGGGAATCGAACCCACGACCTCCGGCTTAGCAGTCAGGGCCGCTAACCACTAGACCAACAGGCCAATCAAATCGCGATGCTAAAAAAAAACACATAGACGGATGGAGGTTTTTTACGCTCTAACGGCTGAACGAAATTAGCTAAAATAAAACACACAAAAGTATAAATTGATCTTGCTTATCACATAGGATAATTTTTATCTTATTGTTGGGTACTCGTGGGATTATGTATCAACCTTGATGCGGAAGAAACCGAGTGCTAAACCTTCTTTATTAGAATCTAGTTGAATAAATAGTTTTAGTGCTCAGTTTAATAGCTTTATTTTATTCTCCAGTAGTAGAAGTTTCTTAATAGTCCCGTCACGCCCTTTTCTAATATCAGGAAGCACACCTAAGTAACTAACATTTCCAGTCTTTAAGCTAAACAAATTACAACGCACATACCGTACCTTCCTTACATTTCTATATATACCGTCACGGCTGTATTCCCCGAAGGGTTAGGCAGAGGTATAGCTATGTACAGTCACGAGCATCAACATGTATACACTTAGCGACATTCTAAAGCAGTTTCTGCCCAAAGGATGGATTAAAATATAGTGGTGTTACGAATATCATATTCTGGATCCTATATTACTATGAAATCGATCTTACCTCAACGTTGGAATTGTTCATTCAAGAGAAAATTGCTTTTCATTTTTGCCAAGTATATACATGTTTCTGCTCGTGCCTGTACACCCACAGTTCACCGTTATATTTAGGTCCCATTTAATGGCAATAGGCTTGCCCTCGCAAGCCTATTGCCATTAACCGGACACAAATCCAAACTCCGAGCTGCTACTGAGAATTTCATATAAAAAACCCAATAACACATTTTGCTCGACCTGGGAATCGAACCCAGGACGTCTAGCATAGCAGTCGCGCTTAGGACCACTAGGCTAACGAGGCAGTTATATATCTTGCAAAAAAACACATCTGTGTATACACGCGCGTGTTTACCTGAACGAAGATTCTATCAAACGCGTCCATCGCGCGTTTTATCTGGACGTGCCCTTATCAGGAATCAGTGTTATTTGATAGGACGACGTATCACTATTTATGTCCTGTAATGATTTTAGAATCTAACAAGTTATTGCGTGCCATTTGATGAACCGTATCTGATTTAACGACTTTGATACAGAACTTCAGATATGTAGTAAATATTTGAATTACTGGGGGTGTGTGATGCTTAAATTATTGCAGATTTTGACTTAAGATTAGGTTTTGGGAGTCAGATAATCTGGGGTGTAATTCTACTAACTTTTAGAGACAAACGCAATCTAATCCCAGTCCCAAAAAAAAAAAATACATTGATTGTCGCTGAGATGCGATTTCGACTAGATTTTAGACATTTTTAATTGTCGTATCTAATAGAAGAGGACGAAAAATGGATCACAATTAGGTACGATGTGTTAATGCAATTTTAGTGCAAAGATTGTGTGAATGTTTTAGCCATTTAATTAGTAATATTGGCATTCTAAAAGCCCGTCACGTATTGATCCAATTGCAAGCTATGTCATCATTCAAATGACGGTAGTGTAGTTGTTGTGTCGAACTTCCAAAAGGAAGCCGGTATGAATCGAGTTGCATAGTCTACGTGTGCCTACCTCTTTGGAAAGTACAGGCGTGATGTTCTAAGACGTATAAGATGGACCGCCGTGTCTTAACCGCAAACACATCTTTGTCAAACCCTGTCTAAGTGTCTACACGTATTTTATCTGCGTGAGAAAATCGTTTTATACACTTTTGTCCTGTAATAGGTACACTCGAACAAGCTATTTGGTGGACAGGCCGCCTTATTCATCTTTCTACTACTCTGCCAATATATTTTTTTATTGGGTGAGTAGACATTTTACCTAATGGCAAACTAGCTTCTGCTGGGGATTTCGTCCGCGTGGAAGTTAAGTATGCCATAAAATGTATACTATAATTGTGTAGCTTTCTAACAGCGCAAGAATGTTTGTAATCGATCCAGTACTTCCAAAGATTATCTTTTGCAAAGAAATATATTATAAAATAAACATAATTAATAAGATATTGATGTAAAAGACTTCCCTAAGTAGGCTACCCTCAATAGACTACCCTAAGTAGTCAATTCTTTTTGTCATTGTTTCAATTGATACAGGTTGCTAGTTACCTGCTTGTATACCAAATAGTTTGTTCGCCTGTACATAGACTGCCTAGCTAGCCGTTAGGCCCCAGTGGGAAACACCTCTTGTATGGAGATTAGTAAAGAAAATTGTTAGTTTAGCAAACTACCAGCGGATATTTTGCAATTAAAAGTATCTAGAAAATTATGTAGTGAGAAAAACCGCGGGAAGCTGATGTTTTGTTTTTTCTTTTTCTTTTGTTTTCATTTGATGAGAATACCAATGACCGCATGAGGAGAAAATATGAAGTAAAGAGTTAATACTATACTACGGTTCCCTTGAATCATTAAACGCTAAATACAATTTCTGCTGAACGCATTTAAGAGCGTGTACACAGAAACTGGGCAACGTCGCAAATAGCTGTCAAATATTTCGCTATTTAGATTAATTTGTCAATATTACTGTATGAAAATAAGAAATATGGCTAACTAATGAACTAGAATATTGATTATGAAATGCAATAATTAATACCGTAACACCGAATATTTAGTTTTAGATGTAAAAAAGTATTTGGAAACTTTACAAATGCCTTTTTTACACCTAAAACGGGTACAACATCAAATTCAGTGTTTTAATTGCAATTCATTATTAATATTCTATTTCATTAGTTAGCCATATTTCTTCTTTTCATAGAGTAATATTGACAAATTAATCAAAACAGGGAAATATTTGACAGCTGTTTGCGACGTTGCGCACTTTCTGTATACGCGCTCTTAAAAGATCGTTGTATCCCTGAGTGTAATTGTTTGACGTTTATTTAGACACAGAATTGTGTTTTAATGCTTTTTTTGTATTATAATTTGTAGTGCAATTTGTAATTGAATCATTATCTATAATACCCAATTGACTGCAGTTGGTCTCCATTCAGATAGGGCTCTCCTTACCCTTCAGCCAACAGACACCACATCTAAGTCCTACCAACCTCCCAGTGGCGAAGGGTCAATAGTCTTAAGCAAAAATTGCTTAATTCTTTTACGTAAATAAGCAAAATTATAGGTGTTCGAATGATTTTAGTCCACCATCAATTTATGACACCATAGTTGACACTACTGAAGCCGACTCCAACATAGTTGGGGAAAAGGCTAAGCAGATGATGATGAGTAGGACACTAATTATAGTGCCATTTTTCAATGATGGTAGAGTGAGTTTTTCTGTCAAAGGGGAGCCGGAAGGAATGGAGTTATAATCGCCACTGCCATTTTCATTTAGAGTAATATTCGACCTGAGTTCTAAGTCAGGTCTGTAAATTAAAAACTAAATCTTCAATGATAAGATAAGGTAAACTAAAAAGTTTCAAAACAAAATGCTAATAAACAAAAACAGCCATGATCGTTCCAATAAAAAAAATATCTCGCAACAATTTCGATATCCACCGATTTATTCTCATACAAATTATTCAATTTTATTGCTATGTAACCAGCTGTATATGATGTAATGCTTGTAAAATGCCCACTAACATGGACATTTCATTAATATTTATGTTATATGTAGGGATGCCTCGATACGCCTTTTTGCCGATACCGATACTCTTATAAAAATATCGGCGATACTGATACTGATACCGATACGCTTATTCAATTCAATTCAAAAAGGAAGGTAGAATAAATAAAACACAATTAATTAATAGTTTTAAAAATATATACCATCACGCCTGTATTCCCCGAAGGGTTAGGCAGAGGTGCATCAATGTACACCCACAGTTCGCCGGTATATTTAGGTCCCTTGTAATAGGGTGCGAGCCTATTGCCATTAACCAGGCACAAATCCAAATTCCGAGCTGCTACAGAGAATTTCATAGAAAAACCCAATAACACTTTTTGCTTGACCTGGGAATCGAACCAAGGACCTCTGGCGTAACAGTCCTGCTTGCACTAGGCTACCGAGGCAGTTAATAGTTTTAGTAATCCAAATTAACATTTAGAAGATATTTATTTAAAAAACAACGTATTCTTAAGTTTTGCGGGCAAAGGCGCTTTCGCAAGTCTGTTTGAATAAGACCTGCGGTGGAAAATAGTCTCTCAGATGCGACAGAACTCATTTGGGAACTAAAGTATCTAATATCGCCGATACCGAAATATCGGCAAACCCGAAGTATCGCCGATATATCGGTACCGGTAGCGGTATCGGATGCATCCCTAGTTATAAGTGCCTCGTTAGTGTATCGGGTCGTAGGTTCACATACGGTTGAGGTAATTTGATGTACTATTGACTACTATTGAGGTAATTCCAACTTATTATATGTAATGATGATATATGTGATTTTGGTAAATAAACCTTGGAAATGAGTATTTTGTTTGTGTAGTTGATGTGGAATTAAGTTTTTATTTGTTTTTAGATTTTGTATCTTTTTGTCGGTATTGAAGTAAGATGGGCAAAAACAATTAAACATTTTTGAAATATGTTTACTAATCGTGGTAATTATGGTATATACTTGATCAGCCATCACTTTGTTTAAGAAGAAGTAGTCACGTGCTGTTACTGGTAAAACTGCCGATTTCGCCAGGAGTATTCAAAATTGGCTAGACTCCCGATAAAGCCGGCACAGGATTGCGGATATTGGTACCTACATAGGAAGAGAGCAAACGATAAGGTCGGGCTGTGGATGATACTAATGACGATCTAAAAGTGACTAGTGACTACCGACTTCGTTTCGCCCGAAGTTCCTCTTCCATATATCTTAAAATGTTCGTAATTTCCAAACTAACTAGTGCATCTTTTGTTCCAGGTGGCGGGAGCATCATCAATGGCCTGACACCATGTTCAGAACGGCGTCAGTCGAGGGCTCCGGGCCGAGGACGCCGCCGGCCTACGCCCCCCACCCCCCGTACGTCCCGCCCCGCTTCTTCCCCCCTCGGATACGACCCCCACCCCCCCAGTACTGCTTCGACGCAGCACGCTTCGCTTGTGATGCTTCGAAACCCCGATATTTAGACGTAGAACGCGAGAGACTAGTCACTCGATGGCTTGCGGAAGCCAACGAGGCTTTGGTAAGGCGTGACCGTCCCCCAAGATACAAACCTCGTAGTAGTGAGCGAAGACCTGACTTCTTGGAGCGAAGGCCTAATGCTCCGGAATGGGCGGACAATTTCCTTCTGGGACGCCGAAACGGTTCGGTGGAGCCCGAAGAGGACACAAGTGAAGTGATGACCTTGAAAGATTTCGTGGATAAGTTCTCGTTGCCTCGTGTGGTGAAGTTTGAGGGGGAGGATAGGCCAGTGCTGTTGTACAGAGTGTTGGAGGCCCACAGGAGGGTCGAGGCGGTCCCTCTGTCGGGGAAGAAGGGGAAGCTGGTGGGGAAGCCCTTGTATATTCCGGATTCTTATGATGGTGAGTGTTTTTTTTTGTTTACCTAGCAACTATGTGTTAGTTTTGTCTTTTTTTTTTACTAGATGTACCCGCGGCTTCTCTTACTTAACCCTTAGTCAGGTAGTGTGTCTGCGGTTGGTAATTGTGTAGCGCTATACCTTGGACTAAGCGCTCATCTGGCGGAAGGAGAGTATATGGTGTGACTTTAGTATCTACGTTCTTTTTCATTTCTTACGTTTAGGAAAATAGTTCCGTATACACTCTTTCGAGAACAGTACATAAAAGAAACCAAATGTAATCTTACTGCGGAACCCTATACATCGATTTTTCTTGTGATTACATTTTGTATGTGGCTTTGTTATTAGTATTTAACTACACAAAAACATACCATCACGCCTGTATTCCCCGTTGGGTTAGGCAGAGGTGTATGGTATCGTAATGTACACCCACAGTTCGCTGGTATGTTTAGTTCCCATGTAACAGAAGGCGAGCTTATTGCCATAAACAAAAACAAAACACAAACAAACGCAAACAAAAATACATAATGATAAAATCGAAACCCCAATATTAAGCTCGAACTAATCAGTGACCATTGTGACCTACTGATTGTAACAATGGATAATTGACAATAGCCGGTATGTCTGTTCTGCAATGATCGGAAACAATTCGGACTCGCGTGACGTAAGCAGTCATCATCAGATTTGTGATTGTCTTTTATTATCTGTTGTTGATTGTAATGTAATAAGGACTTTTTGAAAATGGTCTTTAGGTGTAATTTAAATTTGATAGTAGGTAGGTATTATCAAATGAAGGCCAATTCAAAATTTAGTCTCAATTTCATCTCAGCGTCAATCTCAATTTTAGTTGCTCTTTATGAATGGTCTCGTCCGGGGATGTGCTACCACCATACTGATTTTTGCTGTGTTCCGGTTTGTAGAAGGGTATGGGTGCCAGTGTACCTAATTACAGGCATATATGAGACATTTTAACTTTATGTCTGGGATGGCAACGCACTTGCAAAGCCTTTGGTATTGCAGATGTCTATGGGCAGCGATGACCACTTAACATCAAGTGGGCCGTAGAGGGGGCTTGTTGGACAGCCAATGATATTTAAAAAAAAATGACAAAAGAAGTTAGCAACTTATAAGCATTTTTGACAGATAGGTACTGAGATTAGACTGCGATCATTTCAAAAAGTTTATAGTACTATCCCTCTGGTTCTTGAACTAGTCGACAGTTGGCCGGGCGACACTGGAAATATTGCTAATTACATTTAGGACAAGAAAAACCACTTAAACACAATACAAGGAAACAATTATTCTGTTTCTTTTAAAATCTGTTACAGAAAATCGTACAAAAACCCAAACATCACCAAACAAAAGATCTAGAATTACAAAAACATGCATTAATTCTCACAAAAATATCATTAAATTAACATTTTTAACCAATTCAATTAAAACTGAATCTCTGATTACACGGAAATCATAACAAGATCAAGTGTACCATTTTAATTGAATGTGTTTAATTAGTTAAAACATAATGTTATTAATCGATTGAGGTCAAATTAATGTTATGATCGATTGAATTTAAATATGTGTGTCAAATATTATGATTGTCAGATGTTTTTATGCGTGATTTTGTCAGTGTATGTAATGTACACCCACGTTTACTTTGAATGATTTGTTTTTTTTGTCGATTATACGCGATATAGTACCTACCTACTTGTTTGGTGGATTTTTTAACCCCCGACGCAAAAAGAGGGGTGTTATAAGTTTGACGTGTCTGTCTGTCTGTCTGTCTGTCTGTCGGTCTGTCTGTCTGTCTGTCTGTCTGTCTGTCTGTGGCATCATAGCTGCCGAACGGATGAAGCGATTTCAATTTAGTTTTTTTTGTATTAAAGGTGACCTATGTACGAGTGTTCTTAGACATGTTTGATAAAAATCGGTTGAGCCGTTTAAAAGATGTGGGGGTGAAAGTAGGGAAGAAAAACTGAATGTCTGTAAATATACTCGAGTGGGGTCTCAAACTTAACAAAATCGACATTATAATAAGTAGGTTCCTATAAAAACTATAAAATAAAAAATTAAATTAAAAATTTAAAAAACCCCCAACACAAAAACCTAAGTTCCCTTTAAAAAGTAAAAAAATAACAAAAAAGTACGTCACGTTGGGGGACCGATGTTGCATTTAGGATAAGATCGTCCCGAGCGGTCCCCCAACGTGACGTACTTTTTTGTTATTTTTTTACTTTTTAAAGGGAACTTAGGTTTTTGTGTTGGGGGTTTTTTAAATTTTTAATTTAATTTTTCAATATTTAATTTGTTATTCGAAACATTACTAAGTTTTACATTGATTAAGTGTAAAATTTTTGGTGTCACGGCGATTAATTACGAGTGCAGAAAAAAACTTTACAATGCCGAAAGTAATTAACATTGTATGTCATAATTGGGATCATTTTGCAGTTGGACCATACCTGGGAATCTTCTGGTTACTGGGTGTTCTCAGCAAGGCTCAACGTAACTCTCCGTATTCGACAGACAGAGGTTATTTATGAGGATTCCCTCCTACCAAAAAAACAAGACTGAAAAGACAACACAACATTGAGTTTGGCAGAATTTTGAAGATTTTTTATTTTTTTTTATGCTACTACTGGTCCACCTAAAAGTTTTTAGTTTTGTATGAGAAGAGGCCTTTGCCCTGCAGTGGGACAGTTATAGGCTGGTATTATTTATTTATTTAAGTTAAAAATTTCAATCAAAGACGGAACCAAAAATCATCTCAGCAGAAATAACGTTAGACAAATAAAGAAAAAGAAAGACCCTCGTATGGATATGTTTTAATACTTTCAACGCAAAACACAAAAAATAATCTTTGATAACCACAACTTACATAACAGTTGCTTTCTGTGTCTTTATTTATATGTCCAAACCCAAAAGTCCCCCATGAACTTCGTACTCCATACATCCGTATCTAACCCTGCGCATGCGCATAAAGGCACGGGAGCAACGTCCCATTAGCGGCGCATGCGACAGGTCGCGGCCTCGCCCGATATGTGCATACTGTGCTGTTACGCCTAGCCACCTAGGCACCTAGGCGTCTAGGCGTCTGATTATGTAGGTTTAGGTAGGAAAGGACGCTAACATACCATCACGCCTTTTTTTTTACCGAAGGGAAATCATCGATTGACTTCCCCCGCCCTGCGCGGGGCGGGAGGGAGTGTCAGACTTTTACTGACTAAAACCCATCCATGTTCCTTCTTACTTACGAGATTACTAGATCGATTTTAACTATTTTGTTACAAATTCGAGTTTTGAGTTTCGCTATTGTACAAAACTACGGCCCCCATAAAACAGTATCCAATTACAATTCCCCCAACCGTAATCCCTAAATTAATCAAGAGTACTTATATTAAATTGCCCACATTAAACAAACAATACTACATGAATCAAGCTGCCCACTTATTTTTAATTCATTGCGGCCCACAGTTGCGGCTCGCAAAGATCTGTTCATCTGAGGCCATAACCTTGTCCACATAGCACCATATAAGGCCTACGGGTAATAGGCCTGGTCTCCCACGCGCCCGGAAGGTTAATCCGAGGCCTGATTGAATAGGCCTCAGAATACAGTAGCAATTAAGGCCATTTGAGGATGCTGTGCGCGTACATTGCATGCATGCGGCTCGTAATTATTGACGACTAGCTTCTGCCTGCAACTTCGATCGTGTGTCTTATTTCTGTTGTGTTTAGTTATGTCTTTGGCTACTGCTCCGCTCTCGTGTGTTGTAGCGTGATGTTATATAGTTTATGTTACTCAGGAATAATGTAGCTATCTATTGGTGAAAAAATGGTGTAAATCGGTCCAGTTGTTTCGGAGCCTATTAGTTACAAAGAAACAAAAAATCTTTCCCTTTTTTTAATATTAGTATAGCTTCTCGTTTGCGTCAAAGTAGAACTATTATCTCAAAGGAACCGGGATAAAAATTACTCTAAGGGTTTATCCAGGAAATGGTCTATCTATGTGCCAATTTTCATTCCAATCTATTCAATGTTTTACGAATGATTGAGTAACAAACATCTTAACAAACAGTAGTAGTAGTAGAATCTGGCAGTTAGTAAGCCCTTCTTCTTCTTCTTAGCGTATCGATAGCAAATAATAGTATATTAATATTAAATAAATAAGATATTTTTTAAATCCTTTGTTAGCCCTTGAATTGAATGGAATGAGATAACATTACTTATCCGTTACGTATCTGATTCTAAGTATGTGTTTTCGTATGCAGTTTGTGATCGGTGTTTCGATCGGTGATTTGAAACTTATATTAACTTTAAATCCAGGTTTCTTCACCAACTTTTCCTTCACCGATATCAATGATGTCCAAGATACCTAAACTTAGACTATACACATGAATTTAAAATTGAAAGCGATGCGGAAGAATTTTTTGATGCCAATATGTTTCAGTTTCTGTGTTTGTTATTATTACGGTTCTTTTTAATGTAATTTTAAAGTTGTAAATACTTAATAATGATACTATTGCAAAAGTCACTTTGTTTCTTGCCCGGATTTGAACCCACGACCTTATGTATGTATGAGAGGCGAGAGTATTAACCACTGGGGTATCACGACATCTAATGACTAATATTGAAAGAAGAGGCAGGATTTTCTTTTAAAAGAACTTGCAGTAAATGCGATATCATAACCTCCCTCATCGCTCGTAATCAGTTAAATCAAATAACAATTTGCATAGTTGAGATAACTATCTAAATAACTTCACTTCACTATTATTCATTTTGTATCGCATTACTGGACTCAGAATTTTAACTGCACATCCTGGGAATTGAACCCACGACCCCTGTATCGGTATCCGACCGTTAGGTACGTTGTACTATGTTAATATTAGTATTTGGGTATCGTGTATCTATACTTTACGTTTTGTTATCGAAATGTATTATCGTATTTGAATAGTTTTGTTTTATTTGTATGTTATCTTCGAACTGACTGCTCTATTGGTCTCGTGGTCGCAAACTCGACTGTTGAGGGGTCCTGGGTTCCATTCCCAGATCGGGCAAAGCATGTTTTTTTTTATTGGGTATTTCCAATAAGAATTTCTTAGATGATCAAAGCTCGTGCCTTCTCTGTATGAGAAGAGACCTGAGTCCTGCATTGGGATAACAACCGGCTGGTATTATATATTTTTGTATGAACTGGCGTTTTCTTCAATAGACTATCTATTGAAGAAAACGCTACTATATACTATACATACATACCATCACGCCTGTTTTCCCCGAAGGGTTAGGCAGAGGTGTACCAATGTATACTCCCACGGTCCACCTGTTTGTTTTAGGTCCCATGTAATAGGGGGCGACTATTGCCATTAACCGGGCACAAATCCAAACTCCGAGCTGCTACTGAGAACTTTATAAAAAACCCAATAACACTTTTTGCTCGACCTGGGAATCGAACCCAAGACCTCTACCGTAGCAACGACTGCTACGGTAGAGGTCTTGGGTTCGATTCCCAGGTTAGGACAACTAGGCTACTGAGCCAATGAGTGGGAATGAGCGAGTCAATTCAGTGACTTAGATATATCTACAATGGTCTAACAAATAACATCTAATACAAAATACTTTTGTCTTATTATTCTCAACAATGTCATGTAGTACATGCGCATGATTAATGATTAACAGCAGAATAGTTAAAAGTATTCCGCGCATGCGCAGTTAGGCGTTCGTCGATTGTTTGTGAGACAATTGTGTGCATGCGAAATATTTGATTGTTTTTGAGCAGTGGTTGCGGAATTAGAATTCGGATATTTGGTTGAATGTCTAATTTTGAGATTATTTTTTAGAGTTCTGCTATCATATGTCCATTCTTTTTTGACTACCCTGATGGTCTCGTGGTCGCAAGAGCAAGTGCTGAGCGTGAGGTCCTGGGCTTAATTCCCAGGTCTGGGCAAAATGTGTAATTGGATTTTTGCAATAGGAATTTCTCAGTAGCAACCTAGCACATACGATGGCCCATCTTACATCGTGCCCTGCATGCCCTAACAGCTGCACGCAGGAAGATTAACGCCCCCTATTACATGCCACCTAAATATACCGGTGAACTGTGGGTGTACATTGGTACACCTCTGCCTAACCCTTCGGGAAATACAGGCGTGATGGTATGTTATAATTTATTAGCCATTAATTTTAATGACTTAATTTCCTTTTGTACCGCGGCTTTATCAAACACAGTTATAAATTATTGTATGACATATTGTAACATTGTGTTTGGTTTGAGATTGTGACTCGAATTCATTATAAAGCGGGTCTTTTTATTGTTTTTAAATAAAAACATTGTCATGCAAGAAACATGCATATTGACAGCTGCATTATGTTGAGTGTGACGCATACGTTGGTCTCGTGGATAACATGTAGATTTGGTCCTGGGTTTGATTCCTAGGTCGGGCAAATTGGGTTTTAATTGCCCTGTTGGTCTCGTGGTGGCAAGCACGACTGTTGAGCGTGGGATCCTGGGTTCCATTCCGAGGTTGGGCAATATCGTCATTGGGTTTTCATTAGGAATTTATCAGTAACAGCCCGGAGTTTGGAAGTTGGTGGTGTGACATCCCTGTGCCTCTGAAAGCACGTAAAGCCGGTTGGTTCTGTGCCTGCATGATTTATCCCCAGTTGTGTCGTATTGCCATCAATCCGAGTGCAGGAACAGAGAATGTTAGGCAGAGGTGTAGGTACCGATCGTAACTCCGAGCTGCTACTGAGAATTTCGGGAAGAACTCAATAACACTTTTTGCTCGACCTGGGAATCGAACCTAAGACCAGCAAGCACGCTTAGGACCACTAGGCTACCGAGGCAGTTTTCTCTAAAAACATTCGTAAAATATTTAAAATACATTATAAATATTACCCTCTATATACAGTAAAGCAGTAACAATTAATTATGAAACAATGTCCCATTCAAATCGCCCACGACGTTCTTTTCCCCTTACCACTACTTCCACCTTCCAAGTTCAGCAATCAGTGTGGTGGCATCCGTCCTTTCTCATTAACTCTCGTGGGCACGTGACCGGCGAGCCAATGGCATGCGTTCCCTTTCTTGGAACTAGGGCTGCACCGCGTTGACGGAGACTTTAAGTAAGAATTTGATTTTTGTGGACTTTTCGAGTCGTTTTTAAATTAAGTACAGTTACTTATCGTCGTGATGGCCCAGTGGTTGTGGCGCCTGCTTCTCATGCAAGAAGTTGCGGGTTCGGTAACGGGCAAAAGTACCAATGTGACTTTTTCAACTCATACGTACTTTCTAAGTTTATCTTGGACATCTCTGATATCTGTAGAAGAAGATCTTGAGGGCCATATGGACTGAAATCGCTAATCCTCCTTGAACAAGCGTGGTGATCAATTTTCATGCCTTCTTATTATGAGAAGAGGCCTTTGCTCTGCAGTGGGACAAAACAATGCTGGTTATTTTTTTATTATACATACTTAATACTACTTATTACTTAATTTGTACAGTCCAAAGAAAACTGCAAGAAGCTTCTGTTATCAAATACTTAAATAGATAGATGAGACTTATGAAAATTTAAAATATTCAATTGTTTATTTAAACAAATTCATTCGCTCTTTCAATTGCGTTTTCATATTCACGAGTATATTGAAGTTATATCTACATGTTTACCAAGCATTGTTCCAATAATCGTATAAATAAATTAACGACAAAACAAAATACAGAAAATAGCGGTGCCTTCTCTGCAAGCCATATGGTGAAAACAATCCTAGTTATTCTAAGAACCACGATATATCACAGTAATTTTTATTCGCCTTCGAATTCCGTACAAAAAGTTGATAGCCCTAAGAACAATGACATTCTCTAACCTATCGCTAGACGATCTCAATCACGCGTGTATGAACGCCCTTACAAACCAACTTAACGCTACAGTTTCAACAAACCATTTTCAACTTTATATCCTTGCTACTAAAGACTATATAAACGGCATAACTAAAATTGACGATATCTCACCTGACAAAGATCACATTGCAGATACGTCAAACTGTTCTAGACTTTAGTGACAGGTAATAAGGGTGTTGGTTAAGTGTTAGAACGACTAATTAAGTTGGTAGACATGGAGTTGTCACGTCCAGGCGTCATCATGTAACAGGGGTGTGCACTTGGATTTATAAAAAAGTAAATCTTGTGACGCAGTTATATGGTCCCGTTATGTGTTCATTGAAGTTTTGTTATGGAGTAAGATAAGATGTCATGTGTCTGATATATTCCTTACTAGCTTTTACCCGCGAATTCCTCTGCGTAAATGTCGGGTATATTTATAATTCAATCATGATTCGAAAGACACGTGGCGCCATCTATTATCTTAAGAACGTTATTGTTGTTTTTTTGGGAGCAGTATTTTTTTCGGGATGAAAGGTACCCTGTATTTATTTCTGTACACCTGACAACGTAAGTATATACAAATTTGCAGGATGATCAGTTCAGTGGATTAGACGTAAAAAACAAACTAACTTACTTTCGCATTTTAGTAAGTATTGATATCTCAAAGAAATAGCTGTAGGGATATTCATTTTATCTGCTTGCATTTTTCTCTATCATAGTATTTCTAGTGCTTCCGAACCCGTGTTCCGAACACTGACTCACTAAATAAAAATAAATAATAAATTTATTTCACACACACAAAAAACAACATTTACATCATAAAACTATGAAGTACATAATATATTGGCTAATTACAAGGTCACAAATATAAAGGCACACAAGCACGCAAGTCAAGCAAGCAAGCAAGCAAGTCAAGCAAGCAAGCAAGTCACTAGTAGGCTACTTATAGTGACTTCGACCGATAAGTGCCATAGAAAACGGTGAACGACCAAATGTAATTTCGGCCTAAGTCTATATTTTCCCACTGCAGGGCAAAGGCCTTCCTACTCTTCGTCTTTTTCCCATTTCTGGAACCTGTCTCTATCGCAAAAGTCCAGTTTATCCCATCATTTTTGGGACTGTGGCGATGTCGCTTGCCAGAGGCTTGGCAGTGGTAGCAAGGCACACTAAAATTCATTTTTTTTAGCTTCGAAGCTATAGTGCCGAATGCAAATCTGGACAGTCAGTTTTTAACCGATTCTAAAAAGGAGGTTCTATATGTGACTCTATATTTTTGTCTACTGCATGACCTATTCTCATGACGTTCGTTTAGACACGAGATAAAAATAATAACTGCAAGATAATTATCATTTTCCCAGCCAATTTGCAATATTATCTCCTCTTTGCTATAAGAAGCTGTCGTTGGCTCATTAACTATTGCTTGGCCAGTTTGCTCTGAGCATTTAAATAAAAATAAAGGGTTATAAGTAGGTAGATAATGGGCAATGAAATTAATAATTCCAACAGGTGGATAGGCGGAGCGATAAACGTAACTGATATACTCAACGAGTTAACTTATACTATTATACAGGGTGATAAAGAAAGGTTTTATCTCGCGAAGCCAAAGCTTTGCTAAATTGTCTCGGAATATTTGTTGAAATAATTTGAAATAGTATCAAGTCTTCGTGCTTTGATCGCTATTTGATATTTAATCAGTTCATTAATATACATCGATGTAATTTATCGTTTGTCGGTTTTTTTGTTGTAAAAACAAAAAACATAATACAGGTATATCTTCTCAGTTCTGACATAATTGGGTCTAACTTATAAAAATAACGCTTATTAATACTAAAATAACTCTCAATTGACTAACTGAACGATGAAACATTATTTAAATCTGCCAACACTTGGACGGTGAGCGTAGAGCATGACCAAATTATTCGACTAAAGAACGAAATCGACCGAACAGTTGAGCATAATTGTCACAATTTTCATGTTGATCCATTCAACAAAAATATCATCGTCACAGCTGTGAGCTGATTGAAGCCCGCCATCTTACTTCTGAACTATACCTAAACAAGGGGTCGCCGCTGTTTAATTTTCTGTCACTGAGCTAGCACATAACAACTTCTCAACGCTGATTAACGTTTATAGGTAAGATTTTTCACCTGAAACACCGTTGAAAGTGGTTGCTATGTGAAAAATGATTGATTTTTATTTAAGGATTTAAGAGTTAGTCAATTGACAGGTCGCTAAGTATTATTTAGCGTTATTTTTATAAGTAAGGCTGTATATGTAAAAGTATCACACTAGGTTAGTAATTTAGGAAAAGTGAATTTGGAGGTGGCGTGTGAGTGAATTGACAGCTTAAATAGCGAAAAGACACTTAAATTCACCGAAGGTCATTTTTACATTATTATAAGCACTGCTGATCTGTCAATTTATATTATGGAAATTCATTCGTATTTCAATATTTTTTGGGATAGTTACTTAACCCTGAATAAGCGACTCTTTCATTAGTAAGTTTCATAAAAGTAATTATTATAGTCGACCAAGATCAAGCACCCTCTATATATCAAAGAAAAAGAAAAAAATATCGAACGGCGAACATTTAAATTTTAAAACTAGCGAGCAATGGCGTTGTAGCTCTGAATCTCATTGTATAATCTGTGGCCACAGATAAAAAATATACTTTAAAGGCATTCTTACCGCCAAGAATGGAATCTTGAACATTTCAAAAATAGAATGTCTTTTTCTTCAAATTATTCTTTTATTTAGATTTAAGATAGAGCTCTAGAATCCATGATACATTCTGAAAATCGACGACTTAAACTTTTAATTGGCTTGCAAGTGTGTCAAAATGCGAAACGATAAAATCTATGTAATTGTAACTCACGCAAATGGTTTTACCGCCTTGATGTATTTTAAAAACATATTACCTACTATTATTTTGAATGAAAATTAAATCTATTTTATTTATAACTCCAGCCTTTCTGATGCTGAGGGTTGTTCGAAAGAGATACCGCGCCCCCGGAACGCAAAGGGCACATGAAGGAACATAGATGGGTTTTAGTCAGTAAAAGTCTGTCCCGTGCCGCCCAGGGCGGGGGAAGTTATTTGATGATTTCCCATCTATAAAAAAAGGCTTTCTGATACCAGGAATTCAGAACTAGAGAGAGGTCGTGTTTTCCCCATTTGTTTAAACTAATATTATAAAGAGGTAAGATTTTTTGTAAAGAATAGGCTTCGAAACTACTGAACCGTTTTTAACCATTTTTTCACCAAGAAATAGATAGCTATATTAGTCCTGAGTAATAAAGGTTATGTAACATCACGCTTCAACCCACGGGCGCGGAGCATAAACCAGAGACGTAACTTATAGCGGGTAAAATAAGCTACGCGGGCGAAGTCGCCAGCAGTTCGCTAGCCTTTAGTAAAAATAGTACCAATAGTTTAAATGAAAAATATATGTATTATTCCATTTTATCAATAACTCCAGTCTTCCGAGTACCAGGGACTCAGAACCAAAAAGAAGTCGTGTATTCCCCATCTGTCAATGATTACAAAAAAACATGGCCGTAGTTGAATGACCTTTTACACATGACCTAACAGTTTAAAATTAAATCGAAGTCACGGTACGTTCATCTGCAGTCAGTAGGATACTTGCGTATTAGTGCTAAGGTCTTAGGATGTACTCGTAAACTAATATTGTATGAATGGAGCCATGTTTCCTAGATAAACAAACGTTTTCCACAGCGTTGCCACACTTCCTGCACATAATGGCAACAGGTAACAAACATCAACATTTTGAAGCTTTGATTGCAGCCGGCAATTAATGTTTTAGGACAAGGAGAAATAGAGAACCGATTTGAATCGAATCTAAGAAAATGCCATAAATGAATTAATGAAAAAAACAATTTTGTTTTAACATAAAATATATTCTATGGTACTTGTCAGTAAAATGTAGCGTGTTTCAGAATTGTTGTAAACGGATCAGTAATTTCCGAGGTTAACTTTTTTTTATAAACGATTAAACACAAACAATTTCAGTATTTTTTAAAACCTCCAAATAACGAAAAAAAATTATTAGGTAATATTATTAATATTATTTCATTTTAGTGATATTATTTAATGTAAATAGCAAATAGGGTTTGTATGTATCGTTAATTAACGAAACTCCATGCTAATATTGAAATAACGATATTTCAAATTTTCTAAAGGACGCTGTATTTATTGTGAAATAACGATGCTTATTTATATGCTAACATCTAAGTAACGATACTTCTAATGTTCTAAAGAAAGCAGTTGTATATTTGTAAATTGTAACGTTTTTTAAGACGATTCTGGTTCTTTTAGTGACCTCATAATAACCGAATTCACATTTATTAAAGCAATAATCCACAAATCCTAAATCAAATGTACCAGGACAACATCAATGAGAAGGCAACTATCTGCAAACTGTAAGCGTAATTACGTCATAGACTCATCTCAGGGTTGTCCATGGTCAGTAATAGGTAATGGCTAGTATAGTGTGTGACAGAGCAAATAACCGAGAGAGCCTACAGTTACGGCCGTAATTAGGCATCGGCATTAAGTGTGGGGCCATGAAAAGCGCGGTGCCAAGATATGGATAATAATTTAGCGTCCTTTACGAGCGAAAAGGCATTGAAATACAGGGATTCTGTTCAATCATTGTGGGTTTTGTTGTTGTAGTCCAAGATACCAGAGCCGCCAGGCCTACGTCATTTTACCATAGCTGTTTTGAGCATAGATAGGGCAATATTTTATTAAGAAGATATTTGTGTACTTGATAGCTACAATACTCGAAGCCTTTTTCAAGGATCAGGTTTAATAGGTAACTTTTGCCTGAGTTGCCTGGTTTTCTTTGATTTTTCTTACGGAACTAATTTTTTCTTGCTAATAAAATATAACCTATAGCAGTCAGGGATTACATAGCTTTTTATTAGCGAAAAGAAATTTAAAGAATCTGACGACTACTTTCGGAGATAAGCGCGTTCAAACGAACAAACTCTTCAGCTTTTTAACATTACGTTAGATATTTCCCAAATCATCTGACTGCAAATTTAAGTCAAGCGCTTTTTATTCAGACCCAAAAATTGCATAACATAACACACTCTAACACCACAAGAAACACCATCACCAAATCGCCATTTTCGGCGCCACACAAAGCTTGTGCACGTTTAATGATTGTATTACTTATGGTGTATAGCTAGCCTAATAATAGAGTGACGTAAACAACATAATGCTGTACGCATGAACTTTTTATTCTTAACGATTTTGAAAATGGAAAGTTTTATTTTTCTTTATTCTTTATTTGAATTATGGCCGTTGCGTAGTTTGACAATATGGCTGCGTTTGGGGGACCGTTAATGAGTCGGATATTAAGTTTTGAATGGAATGATCGATGAACGATCATACGACTTTTGCCCGATCTGGAAATCGAACACAAGACCCAAAGGTCCTGCGTTTGGGGGACCATTTAGTTATTTATGAATCGGATATTAAGTTTAGAATGGAATAGACACGATCATAAGACTTTTGCCCGATCTGGAAATTGAACCCAAAGCCCGATGCTCAGCCAGCCGTGTTTGTGACATCAATTTGTTTGTTTGTATCGAAAGGTTCCAGAACTACTGGACTGATTTAAGAAATTGTTTGACCAGTAGATAACTTGTCTCCTGAGTAACATAGGTTATTATAACATTACGCTACGACTCCCGTGGCGGGTGAAGCCTCACGGACGAAGTCACGGGCAGTACGCTAGTTAGGAAATAAATTGCGACGAGAGAGAATTTTGACATCGTATACTCCGAATAATTTGATGACAGCTCTATGCAAAATATTTTCACATAAAATAACAAACTGATGACAAATTACCATTCATGACCAAGATTACCATGCTTTATGTAATAAGGACATTACCATAGACACAAATTATCATCCGCCATTGTTGTGTGTCGTAACACGGGCTCTTGTCCCATAGACAACCATTGTCTGTGGTTTCGCAACCTTGCTGCCACTGGATAATTAACTTGACGTTGGGTTTGGGGGTCTGTGGGTTGAATTTGGAACCCTTCATGATAAGGTTCTTCTGTCTTCTTCAATTCGAACGCTTTAGAGTGCAGTTTTTAACTTGCCTTCAGTTTTGTTTTTGGTTACCTGTTTTTCTTGTATTTGATCTTCAAAGAGATCTTAATCTGGTATTTGATGTGGAGAATGTGTACTGGACCTTAAATAGAATTGGACAGGGCGTCTTGCAAGGCTGTGATAGAGTGTTGTTCAAAACCTGGATAAGTGCTGGTCATCCGGTGGATAGATCGGCAGCAGGCAGAACTTGGATAAGGTTAGCACATAATTGTGGAGATGGATATATCCAGCAGTGGATAAAATCGGGCTGGATAATGAGTTCATTTAGAAATAAGACTTCAAATTCAAAGGTTTATATTCTAGCTACCAAAAATCGAAAGAAACCATACCAGGTTCTTCAGGTACGGAACCCAACTCGAATGTTTTAATGCTAAGTACTCCTAACAGCTTTAAAAAAACTTGTTGACTTAACTTCTCTTGTTCGTAAAGACAGTAAAAAAACGAAACAAATCACTTCATTCAATGAAGCTTTGGTAGGGAAAGTGTATGTATTGTGTGTATTGTTAATACATATAATAAAGAAAAATAATAGAAATTCAAATTGTTTGGAAGTGCGTATGCTTTGCTGCTGACCGGAGCGGCAATTTCTGCATTTTTTAAAAGATAGGTCAATTATTTATTAAAAAAGGTCAAATCTAGGCGCAATTGCATCTCAGCGACAATCAGTTTAATAAAATGTAGGTAAGTAAATTAGATTATTTTAAAGCAGATTGGGAATGAGATTAGGTTGCGATCGTTCTTAGAATTAGAACAGTCCCCCCCATTCTCTGTCTCAATCTGTCAAAAATGTCTATATGCTTTTTTTTTTTTTTTTAATGACGGGAAATCATCAAATAACTTCCCCCGCCCTGGGCGGGGCGGGAGGGAGTGTCAGACTTTTACTGACTAAAACCCGTCTATGTTCCTTCATGTGCCCTTTGCGTTCCGGGGGCGCGGTATCTCTTTCGAACAACCCGCAGCCCCGGCAGGCATCGACCCTCAGTGGCCCCATCCAAGTTTGCTGATATCTCTTTGAGGCGCGCGTGGAACACGAACGCGCCGTCGTCACGGTCTGTCGTTATTCAGTGAACGTACGGACGGTGAGCTACCCATTGCTCACCGTCCAAAGACCCGCGTCTACGGTGGCCGGGAGTCGTCTCGTGGCTTCCGTCGCCCGGAGCGTGTACCGCGGCGGCCGCTGGGACGGGGGATTCTCCTCTCCCTCTCCCGCCCCGATGTCTATATGCTGCAGTAAAAGTTTTGCCCATTTAGGAACACCTTTACAAATAGGTACTTATATAGACAATCTTCACCCATTCTTCTGCCTACATTAACCTCACGTTACAGAATTAGATTGAACATAGCATTAATTAGTAAAGATAATGATCCGACTTGGCCAAGTGAAATCGTGGCTAGAGGTCGCCGCCGACACGGACGCTTGAACACAGTTAATACACTAATGTGCTGTTTTAACAACCTTCGTTTACACGTATTTAGTTGAAAAGTTTAGGAGAGTACACAAGACGTACTCTTGGCTGAAATTCGGTCGAAATTCTGGTCATAGTGGTGAATCGCAATGGAGACTATAATGGTCAAGTAGGCAGGAGATATTATTGAGCGCAAGTGTACTCCCTCATCCGTAACTCTCATAGTTCGATAGGACGGCGATTCGCGATCGGGGAGAGATCAGGCACAGGACCAGGCTTTACCTGCTTTTTTAGGCCCGGAGGTGTAACATCACCAACTTCCAGACCTCAGAAAAACAAGCTATTTCAGAACGGACTGGCATTAGAATAAGCTCTTTTATATATTTATAAGGTTTATAGTCACAAGCGCGATTGCTGATCGTGGGGTCCTGGGTTCGTATTAGTGTTATTGGGTTTTCGTAACGGTTTTCTATTAGGTTTTTTTTAATTAGCAGCCAGGTGTGTGAAATTGAAATCTGATTTTAGGAAATAGGCTCGCACCTTATTACATGTGGTTCTAACAAAATTACACTCCTGTTTAACCCGCCGGGGAAAGCAGGTGTAATAAAATATTAATTTCAAAAATAATCCAAGAGCCTAGTCTCTTAGAACTACGTCATTTTAGCATGGAATCTATAACATGGAGTTAACACACTTGAACGTAAATGAGTAAAATGGCTTAAGGCTATTTTTACTAAGTAATTTAAAATGTTTAAAATCTAGTCGCAATCTCATGTCAGTGACAATCAATGTCAAAAAGACAGGCTGAGATCAGATTACAATCTAAAGGATCGAAAGGTTTGTAGAATTGACCCCTCATACCTATCTAAATAAAGGCTAAATTAAAGCTAGCAAGTATCCTGTTTGTCCAAATAAATTCTTAGCTTCTCCATAGCCCATGCAAAGCGACCAATCTTAAAATTTTAGCCACACTAAAATGAAGTAGATCCTTTGATAGTTCCCACTATCAAACCATAACAATATCTAAAACATAATACGAATCATCACGCCTGTTCCATAAGGTCGCAAGTACCAGGCGCCTATGCGGTTTAAGGAGTAATAACCTAAGGTGGTTTACAGACAATTCTGCCCACTTATAGACTGGGAAATCCCGGAGATACTTACTGATGTTATTAGTATGATCTTTCCGGTTTCCAAGAATTGGTATTTGTAGCTTTTATTGTTTTGTTGCTGTTTTGTAACTGTACGAGTTATACCCCGCGGTTTCGCTTATTCTTTGGGCAAATGGGATAATGTATCAGCTGGTCTCGTAAATCTTGTTAAGCGTCTATTCATGTTTTAAAAGTCTCTCTACTCTACCAAGTATCTTCAAAAAGTTTTAGCAACCCAAGAAAATTAATGACCCTAATTGCAGGGTTCCATTTATCTTAAGTAGCTATATCCCGCGATTTCGATTGTCTTTTATTACTTCTACAATTAGTTGAGTCTTAGCGTGATTTTATATAGCCTATAATCTACCTTTATAAAGGGCTGTACCTATAACGCAAAGTTTTTATTTAATTAGACCAGCATTTCCTGCAATGATCGTTTAAAAAAAAGAGAATCTTGTAGGGCAATAAAAAAAATGTTTATTTTCTATTAATTAATTTAAAATATGAATCAGTTTCTTAAATAAAACGACTTTGAAAGGATTCACGTTAATCATTTGAGTCATATTGAAGCATTTTCACACCTAATCACCAACTCATACTCCACCCAACCATCACACGACACTACAACAATAAAAACCAAACCCCCAACACACTACTTTCGCAATCCGGTCTTTTGGACCAACAACCATACTATACATAGCCCGATGTGCAACAATTACAGACAGTTACAGGTTAAGTCCGATGGCACAACAGGTCCCGTAGGTCAAGCGAAGGGTTTTGTCACGTTTGCGAAAGATTAAATGATTTGTAATTGTGGATTCGGGCCGTAGCCGTACGGTTGGTGTACTTTGCCTTTTTTTAGTAAAGATTTGCGAAAATGTTTGGTGCTCGACGAATTGGTGGTTTTAATTAGGTATCTGTTGATATAATGTAGTGAATTTTTTTCAAAAATATCAATGTGTAAGCGATAATTGATTTTAGTTCTGCCACAAAGAGCTTTCAATCTAATTCAATGTGTCAAATGTGTTGCATTTCTATCCAGCAAAAACAGGCGTGCAATTCTACTAACTTGTAGGAGGTAGGCTTCCGGCGACTGGGACCGCAATTAACTAGGACCGTGGTCCCAGTTGCCGGTCCCATTTAATTTTAATATTTTTGTTCCGGCGATTGGGACCACCTATCTAATAAGTACAGTCAAACGACAACATTTTTCAAATACGAGGTTGGCATTAAAATCGCCGTATGTCAGCCGTTGTGCCGCTGAATAGAACTTATACACACAGATACAGAGAAGATATTGAGAACAGAGAGATACATAGAAGGCACGAGCATCACCATGCTTGCTCTAGGCGGATCGGCGATTTTAAACTTATACTGAATTACTAACTTATACTACTTATCTTAAGTCCAGGTTTCCTTATGATATTTTTCTTCATGTCTGTCTGTCTGTCTTCTTTATGTCTATGATAAGCTTAGAAAGTCCATATACGTATCCATTAAAGAAGTCACATTGGTACCTGCCTTTGCCCGGTTGCGAATCCAAAACTTGATTGGAAAAAATCTTTGTATATATATAATAGTCAGATTTATGAGGCAATATTAAAACATCACAAGACGACCCACCACCAAAAACATAACTTAATTCAGGTGAAATGAACCACACAGACGAAGTAGCGGTTAGAAGCTAGTAGCCAGGATCAAACGCAGTAACAACAGCAAAACTTTCTTCATCCCATGTTAAAGGCACAGAGTCCCATAAACAACCCGACGGCAATACAAATATGCCTGCACTCATTGTGAATTTATTGCGGCCTACCATAGTAGCCCAGTTTGTTATCACTCGGAGTTAGTTAACCGAACGTACCGTTACTCGAAACTCGCGGAGAAGTGGGACGAGATGATGTGAGAAGATTTTCGGACGAGGCAGTGGAAGGAAGGTCTGAAAGTAGTCTTCTTGGTAGGTACAGTCGAACAAGCTGTTTGGTGCACAGGGAAAGTATTAATCGTTTTGTTACTGTGTTATTGCCTTTTTGTGTAGTTTAGGTAATCATAGTAATGTTCAATCCAAACTTATTCGAATTTAGAAATATTTAAGGCTACACTTCCTTACTACGTTCTGGCCTACATGTAGGTACAGTAGAACTAGGTAATTATAGGTAGGCTAGATATGTATCCAGGTAGCTCACATGCAACTTCTTAAATTCTTCGTAAGTTCGAAAGGATTCAAAATCTTGCATCATATTATGTTGGACAAAATCGTCTGCTTCACAGCATAATTAATGTAACAAATATTTATAAATGTCAAAATAAAAAGCATAGATCTTAAAAGCTAGTACCGTTTTTTTACAAATTGTGAAAAAAGGAGGTTTATCTAGTTATGTTTTAGTATTTGTTTTTTTAGTATTATTTCATAAATGTTTGTGTGCACCCTTACAGTTTCCAGGATTGAGTTATCTTCAGTAAAGCTGCCGCTAGTTGGCGAGAAATGAACTCGGGTCCTCGTCATTCTGCGCTTTTACCATTGAGCTATTCCCGCTTCATTCCTCAACTTGCAGACAAAAAACATGGCACTTGAACTTTTTTAACAAAAATGTGTTTATTACGAAGGAAAAAACAGTATAGATACCTCATCCATTAGAGCACAGTCATCTTCGAACCTCCTCGTCCCAATCTCACATCGGGTACAGCCTCTAAACAGGTTCCATTTCGATGGGACTTTATTATTTGATTATAGACTTACGCAATGTTGGAAACTACCTAAATACCAGGTTACGCGTACGTTTGCGTTAATAGAAACCACTTACTGAACTGCAAAGGGCTAGTAAGGGTGTGGTATACTTAAACTTTAGTGTTATTGTAATTCTCAGACTTGCCTGTGATTTTATCAAGATCCAGTCTCTGTTTATTCTTTAAGTGAGAAAAAGAAACTAAAGTTTAGCTCTCTTGTCTCGACTTATCAGCAGGATAATCAGCGACTTATCAGCGGTTTAGAAACTCTGACATTAAGATCTGTGGGGTCATTAGACCTTACTGCCCACACGATAAAGAAAGAAAGAAAGAAGCAGGATAATATAACTGTATCACTATTAATTTGGTGTAGATCTGCCAAAATAAAACACACGTCAAAATGACTCCCAATTTTTTAAGCAATTGTAATGCTTTTGGAAATTAATATTAAATTTTGTCTTAGCGTAAGTTCTGAATGTATATTGTATTGTTATTACTGCATAGTAATGTAATACTTTTGGCATGTTGAATTAGTTTATAATTTTTACAGATCAACAATAAAACCGATAATTATTGATGAGTACTGAATACCAGTACTCGTCAATTAACGCGTCAAAATTGACGGCACGGTTGACGCAGTGGCTAAGTGATTGGCTGCATATCACAGGTTCTATTTTGGCAAGGCACAGGGCATACCCCATACATAATAGTTGTTCCGAGACTGGTTGTTTGTGTATGCGAGTTTATAAATGTTACGGTTACGGTACAAGAGAAAACACCGAGAAAACAAAAACGTTCCCATTTTAAACTTAAAACAAAAGAACATCTACCCACAAACACCCCTTACCTCTCCTAAAGCCTCCATAATCAAAGAACTAGACCCAAACAACTAAAAGGAAACGCGTAATCAGAAACTCAGAACTGGCTTTCATAATAGAGATATTTCATAGAAACTGTTTGAATGTACGTTATGGTGCTCCCACATTGCTGTAAAAACATTTACTCACAAATGTTGTCAATTGTTACATTTTGTTAGGAACTGTTACGTGTTATAAGTGCTCCTACACTAATAGAAAATGTTTACTAATGTTTACTAACATTTAAATCTGGTATTGAGTCGCAGTATGTTTGCGTTCTGAAAGCGTCTACGCGAAAATAGAAGAGGATTTGCTCATTGGAATAGCTTTCATTTTTTGTTTAAAAAAGAAGAAAACGCGCTCTTATTGGATGCGCCAAACGCTAAAAGAACACATTTTTTAACATTTGTGATTAAATGTTTGCTAATAAATGTTTACTAACGTTACTAATCATTTTCTAACTGCAATGTGGGAGCACCATTACAAAGCTAAAGGCTGGAACACATCATTGTGCAGTCCAACGTCCAGACACAATGGAGACCCCCCGGATTTTGTCCCCGTTCCTAGTGTGACAAGGCTTTACATGGTGATTTAATACCTTGGCTCTGTGACCCTGTCATAATGATAGCTTGGTTTATATCTTGGGTGGGTTGGTGACTGAAATATTGTGTGTTGTGCGATTGGTTGAAGGTTTTCTGGAGTGGGACTTCTTTGTAGATGAGTTAAGGACCAATTTGATTAATATAATAAAGCTGATGATGTTTTGTTTGTTTGTTTAAACGTGTACATCTCAGGAACTGCTAGTGGGATTTAAAAAATCTGTTTGTATATGATAGCTGGATTCATGAGAAATAGAGCAGACTGTGTAACATTACGCTATGACCTATATTATATGAAACTTTAAAGATACTTGTTGTTGCACACAACCACAACCACTGATTTTTCACAACAAAAATAAAATTCGTTCCTCAGCAAAATTTTTGCTGAAAGTTTCTTAGTTTGATGGGCAGTATGTGTTGTTAATGTCATGTGAGGTGTGTCCTTATTTGAAGGATGGGAAATCATCAATTGACTTCTTCCGCTATGGGTGGAGCGGAATTCAGTGTCAAACTCTTACTAACTAAAACCCTTCCATGTTCCTTCTAAAGCCCTTTACATTCCAAGACCACGGTGACTCTTTCTAACAAATTCCGCCACCATTATTTATCCGCCTAGCGTACGTATCTCACTGCTCCCATTGGTCTCATGGTGGTAAACATGATTGCCGGAAGTTAGTGGTGTGACACTCCCGTGCCTCGAAAATCAGTAAAGCACACACTTGTGCTCTATAATATTTCCTGCGTACTAGGCTAGTATGCATTACAAAGGCGACCGTGGCCGGAATCGGTCTGAAAGATACATTTACCTACATATACGTATCTCAAAGTTTCCAAGCCCACCACCGTTGCACATACAAAGCTCACCAACCCATGTGGTGCGTCTAATCGCGTGCCTGCGCGCACGCAGCCTTGAATTAGTTACAGCGAATTGACGTGTCATGCCACTTACATGGTGTTTTGTATAGCAAACCTGTTTGAGTGTTCAGCGATTGGTTTTAGACGTTATTACGTGAATTGTTTTCACGGATACATGTGTGTAAACCCGGAACTAGAGGATTAGGCCGTCTGTGGGTATAGAGGTCGTGAACCTCTGTTTTAGTAAAGGTTTGTAGGTTTATGGCTGGTGCGTTAGTAGCTGTGTTATTCTGGAAAAGTCTCTTGGTGAATGTATGTGATGTGAACTTCAGGTGAGCTATCGTGGTGAGCTATCGTCTCACTTGATGTGTTTTTTTGTGAAGATTTGACTAGATAAATGTAGGTGAGGTGAACTTGAAATGAGCTATAATAGTCATCACTCGTAATTCGTAAGGATTATCGTCTATCGTCGTAAAACGATTCCAGTATGGAGTGCAAATATGGTGCTCTTAATCAAATAATGGGACCCTGTTGTCCCGTGTGCCCGGATGTCTGCACGCTTTAAAATTTATAGACACCAAACTTACAAGTTTTGAGCCAACTCAATACTATGCTAAGAAGATCTTTCCGTTGAGTTGTGTCGTTGTTCATAGTGACGAATTTTGCTCATGAAGGTATCTAGAGAGGAACTTAGTCCAAAGGGATTCTAGGTCAGACGAGCCAATAACAAAAACAATAAACAAAAGTCCCCAATTACATAACATAAGCTCTAATACCCATAGAAATTACGTTCAGGTGGCAACAAGACTAATATACGACTAATAAGTAAGTTGACAAGTCTACAATTAGCCATTAGCATAGAATGGCGACAGTTGCTTTCTATTAGAACGTTCATAGTCTGCGTTTCATAATACTTGAATGCAAAGCTTAGATGTCATGGAGTTTGTATTGCTTCATGATACTTAATTAGGGAATCGGAATGTTGAATATGTGAGGTTGGTTATTAGAAGTCATACTTATGTAGTATGTACCTACCTACATGGGTCTAAAAATTTCACGATATGTATTGCAACTTGTTTCGGCACATGTTTCTGAAACATGTAAGGAACTGCTGTAAGTAACTCCCTCGTTAGCCTAGTGGTTCTAAGCGCAAGTCTCAGTAGCAGCTCGGTGTTAGGATTTGTGCCCGGTTAATGACAATAGGCTCGCCCTCTATTATATGGGATGGGACATTTGACCTAAACATACCGGCGAAATGTGGGTTTGCATTGGTACTCCTCTGCCTAACCCTTCGGGAAGTTCAGTCGTGATGGTATGTAATGTTTCTGGGTCATTTTGTTTCTGGTCTGAACATTGTATTTACTACTGAGATGTTTTAGTGGGCCATAACTTCAGCCAAACGATGTCAGAAATTTAACCAGGCGCGTGCAGACGCTACCTTCTGAATCAACCCTTGAATGGCTGGATTTACGTATGTTTTAAAGTATATTACGAGTATTATAAACAATTATTATTTATTACCTGACACTTTCTGTCGGGCATGACTTCAACCAGACCCTTTTAGAGGTACCCTGCCCGCCAGTTGCCCTTATTACAGGCTTGACCTTATTACTATATTATTTTCTTAGGCAAGAACAGCATATGATAAGGCGTGGATAATTACAAGTTTTCATATATGTTATAGATAATAGAGACGATATACATGATGCACTCTTATGCGAAAATGCTCCAATTACTATTTAAGTATTGTTCCCGTTACCATTAATTTTGATTGTATTTATTTTTATACTCACGTGTAAAAAAATATTTATAAACACAAATTAACGATTAAACAATTGTAATTATTATTTGTTTCAGGTACGTAACACGTAATACAACAGTTATAATAATAAACGGAATCCTTCGAACAGTAAGTTAATAATTGTATGAATATTTTAACCTAAATAATCATCAAGCACATCTCCTTGTGAATAGACGTTATATTGGGCAAGAACGCGCGGTATTTTGCCGAGAGTTCCGTACTACAGTTAAATTGTTGATTAAGATTTTTTTTACGTGAGGTCTTTGACCCGCGACTTGTGTATTGTTATTAAATACTAGCTTGTGACTGTGACTTTGTCTGCGTTAACTATAGTGCTAAGGCAGATTGCACAAATTATTCCACGGGAACTCAAAATTGGGATTAAAAATATCCTATGTGTTACCAATTTGAAAAGAGTGTCCATGGAGTTTCTTTTGCTTGTTCTTCTCCATATAGACCTACGTTTTGGAATGAGCAACTAGCTTCAACTTTCTGTATAGATAACTCTTGAAAATTCAAAAGTGCCTGTAAATGGTCTAATTGAAATAAATGCCTTGACTTTGAGGATCTAGATCAATATGTATATTTGTGTGTTTTAAATTCGGTTCAGCCGTTTACATTTGAAAGAGCGATAAACATCCAACAAATATCCATCCTTAAAAAAAATCACGATCAGTAAGTACCACGTAGGTACCTCATCATACACCGGGCATCATCATCATCATCGTTTTTAATTTTTAGAACATGTACCAAGGAACCCTAAAAAAACGGTTTCCAAGATTTGGAAATCAGGAAATTGAGGTGTTCATATCGCATTATCTACACATCTATTTCCTTTAGTTCATAACTTAATCACAAGATTTAAGTGCTACTGCGTTTACACTTGATATACGAAACACAACCAAAACACAATAGATATAAGAACTATCAAAAAGTGGTACAACAGACCAATTTACGTTGTCGTATTTTAGTTACGCTATTAGAAATCTAAGTACATTTTCACCCACATTATAACGATAGTTACACACGCAATTTAGATCTTAATCAAAAGGCATTACAGTCTAAAATTGATTAATGGACTTATATATGAAGTGTTACGGCCGTAGGTATGAAGTGATCGATTAATTTCTTTACAATTTATGATTGCCTAGTACCTGGATTTGTAATTTTGCCTACCCGTCTTATGTATTTGCTACCAATACATAAAGAACACCCACTTAATTACTTAATAGGTAAGTATGTTAAAATATATATAAACAATACAAAAAAAGAAATACTTTATTTTAGACCTAAACACTCGATTATTTTTCAATTAACTGTAAAATTAGATTTTCAGTTGCTTTGAATCGATGAATAGTTGATCAATTGATTTGGCAAAAAAGTGACGTCATAGTTTAGTATTGTCATACAAAATCTATGGGGGAATCGCGTTTTGACAGCTCATAAAAAGTACGTTGTTATTGCGTTTTTCTATGACAGTATAGCAGCTCTGAGTAAGGATTTGTGCCCGGTTAATGACAATAGGCTCGCCCCCTATTACATGGGACCTAAACATACCAGCGAACTGTGGCTAACACTTCTGCCTAACTCTTCGGGGAATACAAGCGTGATGGTGTTAAAAAGTACGTCAATTGACTGGTGGTGGAAGTACCCAATTATGTTAAGTAATAATTACAGACATAACTGATTTAATTAGTTACGGTTATAATTAATTCAGTTACAGTACAGGTTTTTCAGATAGCGTGTCTGTGCTCCATTTTTGTTGGAATTTGGTGAAGAAAGGCAATAAACTCTGTGTACGTACTTTGTGCCTAGTATTTTGTGTTTTTACTAGGTTATTAGTGCATACATATTACATACATACATAATTTTATTACATAGGTGCCCGCGAGTTCGTCCGCGCTAATATTCGTGCGGATTCCTAATTTTTTTTCAATCAAATATACTCCCGCGTGCTTGTATGACCAATGTATGAACGTGAACGAGGCGAAAGTAGTATGTAAGGATCGTAGCAGGTGGCGTTCTGTGGTTTCTGCCTACCCCCATGGGAAAAAGGCGTGAGTTTATGTATGTATGTGTGTCAAATAAACTCAGTACTCCGGGATAGTGGAGGTTGCTATTAGAAGAATTCTAAATCGGACGTGTAGTTCCTATAATTAGCACATTCAAACAAAAAGCACACCACCTCTTGTTTGCAAAATCAAATATGACATCATATTAGTTAATTTTGCGCAATTTATATATGAATCAAATTCGGAATTTAACATGATAGATATCAATAACAAAAACCAGTATTTTATTGAGAAAATCTGTGTTACTGAACTTTTTAATGTAAAAGTAAATGAAAAATCACGGTAATCGAGTTACAGCCGATCCAACTTACTAACGGTTATTAATTTCCTTGCATTTTTATTAAAATTCCAGAATAATAAACAAACTACATTAAAAAAATAATCGATAAAAAAATCGACGGTAATCGAATGAGATTCCTGCTAAATAGCCGTAAAATCACACTATTAACTTGTCATTGTAGAATGACGATATTTTTGAAAACTTGTGACGTCACTGACGCGGTACCGTGACGGTCTCGCTCTGGTTGTCGCGACTTTGAGACCCGTACAGTGTCACTGCTTCGGTTGATGGCTTGTAAGCTTATGGTCTAAGACCCCATTATCACCACGCCTGTATTCCCCGAAGGGTTAGGCAGAGGTGTGCCAATGTACACCCACAGTTCTCGGGTATATTTAGGTGTTAGGTCCCATGTAATATGGGGCGAGCCTATTGCCATTAACCGGGTACAAACTACAAACTCCGAGCTGCTACTGAGAATTTCATAGAAAAACCCAATAACACTTTTTGCTCGACCTGGGAATCGAACCCAGGACCTCTAGCGTAGCAGTCGAGAGAGAGATTCCAGCCGCCATATTATGAATTACTAGCGAACTGGTCGAGATTTCTTCCGCGTGGCTTACTTAACCCGCGTTATTACATCTTTGGTTATTGCTCCGCTCCCGTGGGTCGTAGATACTCACAAAATTCCTATACTCAGCCTATAATACTCACAAATAACGTGGCTTTCTATGGGTAAAAGAATTTTTAAAATCGGTTCAGTAGATCCACAGATTACCCCCTACAACCTCACAAACTTTACCTCTTTTTATTATTATAAAAGATTTAATGCCCTTTTTCGGTTATTTTTGAAGTTTTACTTGAAATGTAAACAGCGTGACTTATTCATATCAAGAAATAATTTAATTACTGTCATGATAAAACTATAAGGGTTCGTTGTTGAGTACATAACCATAAAAACCCCAACTGGAGCAGAAATAAATATTTAAGTATACAATACCGGTAGCTATAAAAAAACCATGCTAATTAAAGCATTCATTTATCATCCGGTCATACAATCTTCTTACTATAAGCTAAACGTATACTTAAATCTAACGGTTTTAGTTTAAAAGGAATTCATTCATAACATGGTTAACAAAAAGAACACCAGTTCATCTGTACACAGGAAAAGGCTAAAAAAAAAACTCCAGGTCAATCTCGATCGGTTACAACGACTGGGCATCGAACCCGCGTCCGCTACATCTCCATCGAGATAAGAAACAATTGAATCAAAAGCTACATAGAGATTTTTATCTTGTATATACAGAGTGCATGGAAGTGCTCTGTGAATTTATGGCGCCCTGGTACCGGCAGGTGTTTCGGTACAGTTTGACGACCCTGGTGGTGTTTTGTCTGCGTTTTGTGCTAGATTAACTGACACCTATTGGTGGCTAGATTTGAGGTGCTCAGTTTATTTATGAAGCCCTGGTACTTTTACAAGTATCTATAGATATTTATACATTTTGATAACCCTGGTATTATTGGTAGCTGTCGTTGTTTTAGTCAGTATTTTTAAGTTAATAATTAGTTGTTGGTTTTTGTTGCTTGCTGTATTTTTATTATTTTCTATTCAATAACTGATAGTCGTATTGAGTACTTTCAAGCAGATCTCTTATCTCTTCGCAGAGTAGAAAGTAGAACTTTACCACCCTAGGTATAAAGTTAAAAATACTTCTTCCTGATCTAGCTAAGAACCACGTTTTCCTTGTGAGTACGTCCATCTATTGCGGAAGAAAGGTAACTCACGTGTTAATTCAAACTCAATCATAGATTATGGAATCGCTCAAATAGCATTCACGCTACGTCCGTCATGTGGGCGAAAGCAAAACGGATCTAAAGACCAGAAAAAGTAACTAAGTATGAAAGAAAATTCATCGGAAAAGAACTCAAAAGTATTTATTAAGTACAGAAAACCTTTTAGAATCGCATTCGGTTCGGCAATTTTAAAACAACGTTATCAAAGTGTGTATAGTGAATGCATTTTGAATTGTCAAGGAGTCAAGCAGTCAGAAATTGACAATCGTTTCTCATTCTAAACAGTAATTTCCATGGAGAAGAACGAGCAAGAAACTTCATGAACACTCTTTTAAAATCAATAAACTATATCAAATTTAGGTTAAGTATATCTTTCATGTCAAATCTACGGCTACAATGTGAGAACAATGAAACAAGTCGTGCACATTAAAAGAGGTCTCATCTAACAACCAAGACCATTGATTAAGATCAATAGATACTTTCTGTTGCAACATGTTGAGACAATAATGTTTACTTAACGGGCTACCTAATAACCGTACGCCCTTAAGATTTACCGGTCCGACTAGTGACTGTGTACGGATGACAGAGCGATTTCTTTTAGTAAACAGTTAAAACTGACGGGTTACCTACGGAAACACACCGGTTACGCAAGTGTTTTATATTTCCATGGGATCTGGGAACATGTTTGTGGAACTGTAAAATGTTGCTTAGTTATTGTGTAAGGAGCTCCGGTTGTACGTTCTTGGAAAGGTTTTGCGAGTTATCTTGACTTGTGTGATGTGTTTTGTTATAAATTTTCTGGTCCTTTGGGGCCTTTGAATCTGGAATTTCCTCGCCATTTTTTTTTTGCTAAAACACGCTGACTTGAAATATTCAAAGTCAAAATCAGAAATATTATAAAACCATACTAACCGCAGCAAAAATAAATATATTTTGTAAAACAGCAGTAAATGAAAAACATTGTTAATTATCTATTTAAATTTCTTTAGTACTAAAAATGTAGAACAAAAACAATTCCGAAGTACTAGGCTCGCATAAAAACCGCGAACTAGTTAGATAAAACGATTGCGACATCCGGGTGTTTTCACCCGACGGGGAACTGAGGCAACAATTACCTATCACGTGTGAACGTCCCACTGTTATGCTTTCCTGGTAATACGTGAACACTTTCTATGGTGGGTGTTGACTTTCCCTAGTGGCGATAAGTTCTGTGACGTCGTTGAATTCATTACAGGAGAAACTAGAGAAAATATCCAATAGAGTTTTGCAAAACAATATGTTAGAGAAAAGGTACAAATCTTTTATTAATAATTTTACATTACTCTTCCCTAATACCATCAATAAACCTAGACTAGTAATAAACCTAAAGTAGATTTCTTCTATAGAGCAGCCTTGTTGCTTAAGAAACACTTCGAATCTTATATTATATGTTGTCATAATTCAGTATAAGTATGTATAAACATCTAAATAAAAAACGTAATTGAAAAGTCAATATAAAAAAAACAGTAAGCCATTGATGAAGTTGTTGCATGCAAAATAGTAATTGCATGTCAATCACCGTGGTCAATGCTTACTACTTGATTTTACTATATAATTCAAGTCACGATCAGTAGCAGTAGGCCATGCCAACGTAACACACACGTCATTTAAGTAGTAAAACGAATGATTGATGAAAAAAACAAATGAACACTTTGATAAATAAATGTTACTCGTAGAAATGGTAACTTACCGCTATCTTACATTTATCGAGTACTAGCTTTTTCCTACGACTACGTCCGCGTAAGTGCCCGTTTTATTTATTTTTCGTTAGCATAAAACGGCCCTTGGCCAATTACATTACCTAAAGACATAAGATTTATACATATTAAACAACATTATGCTCATCTCACAATACTCCAAACATATTGACAAGATCGTCTTCCATTTACCAATCACCGTTATCGAATAAAAAGTAGCCTATATTCTTTCTTGGGGTTCAAATTTACCCCGTTCTAAATTTCATCAAAATCTGTTCAGTGGTTTAATCGTGAAAACTGAAAGACAAACACATAGCCCATACTATATTAACGCTCCGGGCTCGATGTTAATCCTTACTAATATTATAAATGCGAAAGTAACTCTGTCTGTCTGTCTCTTCTTCACGCCTAAACCACTGAACCGATTTCTATGAAATTTGGTACAGATATAGTCTGGGACCCGAGAAAGGACATAGGATAGTTTTCATCCCGGAAATCCCCCGGGAACGGGAACTATTAATACACGGACGAAGTCGCGGGCAAAAGCTAGTTTAAAATAAACGTTTCAGCACAACTAACCTCCTAATACCGACTGACAGGAAGGTTGTGTTTTTACAACCGTGTCCGTACAAAAAGACCAATTAAATTGTATGTAAAACCTTAGAGAAAGTGTATTTCAAAACATGTAAAACTCATTACGAAATGTTATCTCGCTCAAACAAATGTGGGTTAAAAAAACAATTGCTTATATGGTGAGACTGTTTTGTATGGACATTGAGAGCGGAACCGAAGCAACCTGCTATTTATATCGCATTGGAGTTTTCTTATAAGGACTTGATGATAGGATATTGTTTTGAAACTATTTCCTGATACAATTTTGGATGTTCATAAACTATCTACCTACTTATTAGTGTTAAATATCCGGGGTGTAATAAGACACACAACATAGCCGCAATTTGGCACTCTGCCTATCAAATACAAGATGTTGATTTGCATTTTCGTCAAGTTCGAGGAGTTAACTATACTCGTGATTCTTAACACGAATCAATAATAAAATAAATTTGTTTCAAAATTTATATTTTTTGACGTGATTTTCCAATTCGAACTAGCCATCTCGCCAGAAGGTTTAGGCGCTAAGCATGCATTGATGTAGCCGCGCGACAACTCTGTCTACCGCATACGCACCTGGGCGATGCTGATTTTTGCAAGAGGAGTATAATTCTGGAATACTGTTTTTTGATAGTTGCAACTAAAAAAAAGGATTTATTAAATATTGGCCAGGTATCGTAATTATATTTGATTACTTCTTTTTTTCTATGACAAGCTTCTAAAATTTGACGAGGATGCAAATCAACAGCTTGTATAATATCATTGAGATTATTTGTTATAATGGAAACGAATATTTGTTGGCTTCAAAAATCACTGTTTATGGTAACGTGTCATAAGTCTAAACAATGACCGATTAATGGAGTATAAGCCGTAGGAACTATTAGTTAATCTGTGGCATTAGTAAGACACCACTACATAATCAATTGTCGTACTGTTAATGACCTGTCAAAACGCGATTCCCCCATAGATTTTGTACGGCAAAAGACAGACGTCACTTTTGTGTGGAACTCAATTGACTTACTATTTATTCGTTTCAAAGCTATTAAAAATCTAATTTTACATTTAGAAGAAATTTAATCGGGTTTTTAGGACAATAAACTAAAGTGTTTAGTGTTTTCAGAGAACTTACATACACATACCATCACTCCTGTATTCCTCGAAGGTTTGGACAGAGGTGAACCAATGTTGTACACCCACAGTTCGCCGGTATGTTTTTAGGTCCCATGTAATAGGGGGCGAGCCTATTGCCATTAACCGGGCACAAATCCAAACTACGAGCTGCTACAGAGAATTTCATAGAAAAATCCAATAACTTTTTGCTCGACCTGGGAATCGAACCCAAGACCTCTAGCGTAGCAGTCGCGCTTAGGACCCCTAGGCCAAGGAAGCAGTTGTATTGTATAACGTATTGGTTATTGATGTTTAATACCAAATTCTCCCGAGACCTTGTTACGGAACGCCTATAATGTACAAAAAAATATAGCCATGTAGGTAATCGTGTCCCTACATAATACTCACTACTTAAGCGGACCTAAAATGGCGGTATACTCCATCCGGTGCGGTTGTGTTGTCATGCACTTGACAACGTGCGGTTATGGGCAAGCGATTAAGGTGTCCCCACACACGAGTGATATTATCGCTGCGTGTCGCCCGTATCGCTAAATGTGATAGGACCTCTGCTTAACCCTTTGGGGAATAAAGGGTTGGTGTTATACACGTGTTATATAATTAATTTATTTATGGGGTGTAAATAGACATAAACTTACTTAGTTTGATAGCCGTCAAATTATACTGACCATCAAACTAAGTAGCTGTAAAACTGTAAACAAAAAAATTATTGACCAAAGCGATGATATAACATAATCTACGAGTATACAAATAAATAAAATTGAAGTGTCTATTTGTTTGTAATGTTATAGTAACAGCTTTATGACACGATTTAATTAAAAAAACCTATTTTTAGAAATTTTATCGGTCTGTCCGTCTGTTTGTTTCGGCTAATCTCCAAAATGGCTGGACTGGTTTTAACGAAATTTTCACTGGCAGATAGCTGACTACTTAAGCCTTTGATTCAGAAAATAAATAAGGGCACCGCGCCTTAAAAAAATTAAACACACACCATCGATTTAACCGACATTCACGCAGATGAAGTCGCAGGCACAAACTAGTTTAAACTAAAACAGCTACAGAAATAGAAACACTGACATCATCTCATTTAGAAAGTACCTGCACATTTAGTAATATCAAGAATGAATACCTAAATATATCATTTTAATTATAAAACTCAGCACAATAGTTGTGTAAGAATATACGATCAATCATGGCGAATAATCTGTATTAAGTATAGTCTAGGAGTCTGTGATGCCGATTGTTACGTTACCTCACCTACTTGCAGTTGATTAAGAGGTCTGCTTCTGTGTGATTGTCTTTTATGATCTGTTGCGATTGTGTGTTGCACAATAAGTGATGCCATACGCTGATCCATTACTAGGGTGGCAATTCTCATAAGTTTTAGGAACGTTCTCATTCTAATGTCAGTCAATCTGACAAATATCTCAAATTTTTACAACTTTTTGGCAAATAAATAAAAAGCAATGTAGATTATGAATCATTTACAAATAAAATTATCTTCGAAAAATGCAGGCTGCCACCGACAGCGCAGTCAAAGTGGCCATTTATTGTTATTAAAAAATAAAAAATTGTTTGTCATCGAAACGGTAAGAAGAAAAACGCGGGTGAAAAAAAAAACACGCAAAAAACGTGCAATTTAACAGAATAACTCCCGTAAATTGACCGTAACATTTCTAATGCTATACTTAATAATTATTGAAAAATTATGAGCTTCTATTTGCCAAGCAAAAGCTAATTTCTAAACAACAAAATCCTTCCAACAACAGCTACCTTTCTAGGTACCAAGCGAAAAATATAGCTCAAACGTTTTTATTCACTTTTACTTGCCTCATTAGTATGTACCCCGTTCTCCCGTATCAAAAGATCTGTTTCATCTCGCGTCCGTGCCAACTAGCACTACGTTACGTGTCACTATCTCTTGGACTACGTGCATTGCCCAGTGAGCCGGCATTAGGTATTCAAAACACACAGTGAAAGGCAAGCCGAGTACAAACGGTTCAAGGTAGATAAGTCAAGTTTGAGCTGTCAAATATACATAACTGTGCTTTGAATATTATGTACTTGAATGAATATTCGTGCTAATTCTTCCGAGTTTTTTTATTGGTTTGTTGATCTTTTATTGATGTATAAAGATATAATTTTACATAAATAGGGATTAATGACAGCAAAAACGATCTAGGTAGGTGAGTTTTTTTTAATGAAAAATATGCAATCAGACAGGTCGTTATCATATCAGAAGGGTTTGGCAGAGGTGTGCCAATGTACACCCACAGTTCGCTGATAAGTTTAGGTCAGAAGAAGAAGGACCACTAGGTTAACGCGGCAGTCTTTAGGTACGATCTCTAAACAGATGTTTTCGAAAAATTAAATTAAGGCATTTGCAGTGGTTTTTGTTGTCATTGACATAAATTTACATTGCACTTTAACCGGATCAAACCTTTGCGGACTAAAAGACTAGAAATTAATTCGAATAACAAGAACTATAATTTATAGTTTTAAAACTATACCATGATATTTTTTTTGTCATTTTCATTTATTTGACTTAGATCATCTGTTTACTAAATGTCTCTTCAGGTTATTTTACTTACACTCTTAATTTTAGATGTGCTTATCTGTAATGTAACATTTTAGATAATACTGGACTAAAGAAATTAGGTCTATTCAGTATTGTTTGAAAATCTCTCTGGATACACGAAGAAAAATATTTGAATTTCTGTGTTAAAACAAGTGATACCATTTACTACCACAATATTTACTTTTAATAAACAACACCCAAAATAATTTTAAGTTCAACAGAAACAGCGCCATTGTTTTTTCAACAAAAACCACCGCACATGTAACACAAGTACCAGGCTTCCATAAGCACTTAGAATTGTCGAGAGTTACACCATTTAGCAATTAGCTTGGAGAGTGTCTCAAGAGCTGGGAGTCTGGTATAGTAACCTCGCGTTAATTACTAGGGTAGCAGAGGTCGCTGGAAGAATGTGTGTTATGTATAGAAAGTTTGCTTTGTGTAACTAAGCTTATTTTCCCAGAATTGGGATTAGAGGAACGCTGTTCTTTAGAGAATACTAAGTGACAATATGGTTTTAAAGGATAATAGAAATTGTAAAACTATATTAGTTTGCTGTCGTGTGCAGTTCGAAGTTTGAGTTACTAGGACCAAGTCAGTTATGATCATAATAATATACTTGTGTTTATCACTTTGACCCACTGTACCAAACTTCATACACAATGGTATCAAAATATATCATTCCTGGTATTTATTTGTCTAATTTATAAACCTTCACGAGCGTGCGCAGAACAACCCACCATAACTTTTATCTCAATCAAATCATTGGTTTAGATACGCATAGAAGACAAACATATAATGTATATAGAAATGCAAAAGTAACTCGATTTGTCTGTTTGTTTGTGACCTCATCACGGCAAAACTTCTGAACCGATCGTAATGAAACTTTGCCAAAACATCGCTTTTTTTTGAGGATAGAAAATCATCAAATGACTTCTTCTGCTCTGGGTGAAGCGGACGGGAGTGTCAGACTCTTACTGACTAATACCCACCCGTGTACCTCCTGATGCCCTTTGAGTTCCGGGCCGCGGTAACTCTTTCGAACAAATTCCGCAACCTTGGACCAAAAGGTAGCTTGGAATCTGAATACGGACATAGGCTATATTTGAATTCGCAATTTCATCTAACAGTCACGCGGATGAAGTCACGGGTAAGAGCTAGTCTACTACCTACAACATAATAACACTGTTTACACATAAGTACATTATTACACACACTGTTGTTACACTCAAAGCTTACCATCACTTTCACACAATTACTGCTCATATTTTCCGTCAGATATTGATCGAAGGCAAACAATGGCGGCGATGCGTGGGCGTCGGTTTGCAACACCATGTTATAATATTTCGGTGTTATGTAACCAGGATGTATTCTGAATGTGATGTTGTGGGCTTCTTGAAAGCTATGATTGCCTGGTACCGTGATTTTGATTACGATAGTTTCGTTTGACAGATTCTCTTTGACTTTTGCCATGGGTTCGGTACATGGTTCTAGACTACCAAAATTATCATTTTGGGCGGATATTTAAAAGTTAAATTGCTGTTCCATATATTTTTGAAGTGTTGCATTATTGTATGGAACAACTGATTATTTTTTTTGCTTGCAGATCTAAAATCATGTACTGAATCCATGGTTAAAGTGTTTGTCACATTCACCCTTCTACACAGTAACTATTTATCTTTCATGTGTCATATTTAGCTTATTCTAGAGACTATTTTAACTAGGTGCTAACCAGTTTTATCTTATCTTATACAAAAATATGGACTAAGTACCTATAAGCGAAAATATTTCGGTCAAATTCGTTTGACGCAAGCGTCTCGCCGCAGGCGCAGCCAAAAGCTTATATTATGAATTCATAGCATATTAATCTCTTAAGATATTAACATACTGAGCTGTCATATAACTTTAATTTAACATACGTCATATTTCTTGCCTAAATAAATGTCACATAGTAACGAATGTACTCGTGTGAAACGTATGGTCTCACACACATCCAAACATTTAGGTAGTTAAGTGCCTACCGTGTAACTAAATTCTTGGTAGTACATACTTAAATTATGATCAATCAAAATAATATGACAGTAACATAACCTTAATTTTCAAGACTATTAGGCTCCATTTACACTGCCGCGAAACAGAACGGAATGTAAGCCTCGTTGCGCATTATATCGTAAGATTCAATTCTTCGGGATAGAATTCGTCAGAATACGAGCGATAATTTTTTTTGCGTTTGTACTATGAACATAAAGTTCGTTAAACAGTGTGTTTTTCGTGGCATTGTTCGTGTGCGAATTGGGCCTTTAACTATTTATCCTATACTACCATTCGAACATTAAACAACTTCCGTAGATACCCTGCACCTGAAATTATTCAAAACAGCAGTAAACATTAACCGCACTTGTCTGTAACAATAGGACACTGGCATCGCCTTTATTTCATCAGCAATAAGGGCGATTTTCGAAAACGCATTCTGTTGATCGTAACACAATCCATGTGCGCAAACGCCGCTCAATATTTCGCAATCACTGCGCGGTGCGCACGCGCGTCTCATCGGGCGATTCGACGCGCCCAAGCCAAATGACAGATACAGTTTATTGTGTTTCAATATAAGGCTAGGTATGTTAGATCGGTTTGGCTGTTAGAATTGTTGATTGATCATTATTTTAATGGCAGAACATATGAGGGGAATAAGGGGTGGAGTATGATGAAAGTTTGGATGGATGGATGTTTGTAACTCAATAACGCTAGAAGTCCGAAAGGCTAAACGGATCAAGGTAGATTATAGTCTGAAAAGCACATTAGGTATTATTTACATGCAAAGTAAAGCACGTAAAGCCGTTGGTCCCGGCTATCATTCGTAGATCTTTGACAGTCGTTGCGGATAGTCAGAAGCCAAGAAGTCTGACAACCAGTCTAAGCAAGGGATATCGTGTCCCAGTTACTGGGTTGTGGAGGTCAGATAGGCAGTCGCTCCATGTAAAACACTGGTATTCAGCTGCATCCGGTTAGACTGGAAACCGACCCCAACATAGTTGGGAAAAGGTTAAGCAGATGATGAGGTATTATTTACATGGTTGACATTTTGTACATAGTTTTATTGGAATAAATGGTTTTGAGTTAGGTTGGTTTTGAATTTTGTATTTTGGATTGGACGAGCCCATTTCGACGATAGAGTAGGTAATTCTAACAAATGAGAACATCTTTACAATAATTAGTACCTATTCTACTGTTCCTTTAATTAGAATTACCCCACAATCGAAATTTATCTTCACCATAAGTGGGGGTTGTCTGTCTGTCTGTGTCTATTACATGTTAAACTGCTGGTGAGTTATCAACATCAATATTTACACTGTCTAGTACATATCTCGTGATGACAGTTGACATTACTTTTGCTATCAATATTTGATTACCAAGCCTGTATAAATATTTTTTACCAGTTATATGTATATTGGAAGCGTAACGATTTTATCTCTTGCATCGCTGATAAGTACGAGAAATAAATATTAGCAATATTATTTGATCCTTCTTGGATCTGTGTTGACGTTTGTAGATTAGATAGGTATATGTTTATTGATGTTTAAAATTATTGGTCCTTTGAAACGCACAAACAGATGATTAATTTGTATTGCGACTCAAAGGACCAAATTGTCTAGGCACCTTAATTTTAACGTTTCAATGTAATAACGATATGTACACGTAAACGTTTGTATTAAGTAATGCCTAAAGAATCATAACTAAGACAGTAACATATACATACATACATGTACTCATAACATTTACAAAGTAACAAAAAGCAGTAGATCAGTAAAGACAATATGCAACGACGTGAAATATGGTTTGTATTACATTGTTACATCATATAGTAAAGATCATTTATCAAGAACTATTGATCCATAGTAATTGTGGACATAGATCAATAATTCACAGGTCTACAACGGAAAAGTATTCGAAATAATTTTAACAAATTTCTACTTAACTACCCATGCTGAATACAAATTGACAAGTGAAAGTGATTTATTAGTTTGAGTTTTTGCAATACTTGACATTTTCCGAATTTAATGATTCTACCCTCACTGAACTTGATAATGCTGATTATATTTACTTAGTCGGCATCGAATGTTAAAAATATTATGTTTAGTTAAAGTGATCTGTATTACTAAGTGATAAAAGTGTTAAAAATAAAAAAAAAATACGTATTTATAGCAAAATGTCTCGAAAATGTGTAAACAATTCCGACAATTTTTGTTACATTTGTGGTGAAGTGATATTTAATAAGCAAAAGTGTTCAATATCACCTGCAATAAAAAAAGCTTATTATTACTATTTTAACGAAAGCATAAAACATCAGGATAAAAGCTGGGTTCCACATTTTTGTTGCAATCCGTGTGCTACAGGCTTAAGAAATTGGCTGAATGGCAAAAAACCATCATTTCGATTTGCAGTGCCAATGCAGTGGCGAGAATCGACAAATCATGCAACTGATTGTTATTTCTGCCTGACAACCCATGTATTTGGAAAAGGCAAGGGTGTTTCTAAAAAAAAGAAAAAAACCATAGTGTATCCGAATGTACCATCGGTTACTCGTCCTCTGCCGCACAGCAATCTTCACCCGATTCCGAAACGTCCTCATATTGAGGAAGAGGAAATTACACTTACTTCACCATCAATTTCTTCAATGTCAGAATCCGAAGTACCTATTACGTCATCACAGCCACACAGGATAACACAAGCCGAATTAAATGATCTTGTAAGGGACTTAGATTTGCCCAAGAACAAAGCAGAACTTTTAGGATCGAGACTGCAACAATGGAACCTATTAGAAAGTGGTGTGAATATTACATCTTTCCGTACTAGACAAAAAAACTTAACGCAATATTTTGAAATGGCTGAAAGTTTAGTTTTTTGTATAGATGTTAGTGGTTTGATGAAAGCACTTAAAATTACGTATAAACAGAATGAATGGCGACTTTTCATAGATAGCTCGAAGTTAAGCTTGAAAGCTGTTTTGTTACATAACCGAAATATTTTACCTTCGATTCCTATTGGTTACGCGGTCCATATGAAAGAGTCTTATGAAAACATGAAAACCCTTCTGTTGCGGATTAAGTATGATGAACACCAATGGCAAATCTGCGGGGATTTGAAAGTCGTAGCTCTGCTGCTCGGACTACAATTAGGCTACACGAAATTTTGTTGCTTCATTTGCGAATGGGATAGTCGTGATAGAAAAGAGCATTATAAAAAAAAGTTGTGGCCCCATCGTCAGACACTTCAACCTGGACAAAAAAATGTTAAAAATGACCCTTTAGTTAACCCACAAAATGTTTTACTTCCGCCATTGCATATTAAACTAGGACTGATGAAAAATTTCGTAAAAGCAATGAACAAAAATGGAGCTGCTTTTCAATATCTTCGCCAGAAATTTCCAAGATTAAGTGACGCTAAGGTTAAGGAAGGTATATTTGTAGGTCCTCAAATAAGAAATTTATTTAAAGATGATAACTTCGACTCGGTTCTAGAAGGTAAAGAAAAAAAAGCCTGGGATGATTTTCGCCTTGTTGCAAAAAACTTCTTAGGAAATAAAAGGAGTGACAACTATGCTGAACTTATAGAAAATATGTTATCATCATTCCAAAAACTAGGTTGCAACATGTCCTTGAAAATCCACTTTCTACATTCGCATTTGGACTTCTTTCCGGATAATTGTGGGGCTTTAAGCGATGAACATGGGGAGCGCTTTCATCAGGATATCGCCAACATGGAAAAGCGATATCAAGGCCATTGGAACGTTTCAATGTTGGCGGATTATTGCTGGACTGTTTGTCGAGATATTCCAGAAGCAGAATATAAGAGGGCAGCGAAAAGACCACGTCGAAATTCCACTTATGATTAAAAAACTGTATAATTTTTGTATTTTTTTTCAAAAATCGTCTTATTTTTTTTTTTCTAAATAAGGGAAACTAATTTTAATGTTTATTAATTATTTTTGTGTTTAGTATGTGGAAATCAATAAAAAAATCTACTTTCCATGAACAATACTTTTTTAAAGTCAAAATTTGTAGACCAGTGTAATGTCTTGACTGACATACAGGACAAAAAATACTACGTTTCTGCCTATCGTCTGTGCATTCAAATCCTCTTGAATCATTCCTATGTTTATTATCAGTGCATATTTTTTTAAAGTTAGGTGGCTTAGTTATAGGCTCCCGCTTCTCATGCATAAGGTTGCGTCCGATATCGGGCAAATATTAATGTGGCTTTTTCAATTCATAAACGAACTATTATTTTAGACAACACAGGCATTGATGCAAGGGAAAATATCGTGAGGAAACCCGGACATGTAATTAATATAAACCTGAAATCACCAATCCGCCTTGGGCAGGCGTGGTGATCAATCCTCCTGCTTCTCTGTATAAGAAGTGGGCTCTTATTATGTTCATGACATCGATCTGCTTCTGCTTCGCTCGCTTCTTTTTGTGTCCACTGACTTGTTTCAGATTCTGGCTGCCCAATATTGAGCAATCGCATCGATCTGCAAATAACGTTTTCTCATCTATTATTATAATCTTTGACAAACGTAACTCCAGTGAAGCGTGCGCCAAGCCTATTGTTTGTAACGTACGACGTGCATTACATTGATGGGCACAGCTTACACCAGACATAATCGTAACATCCATCCATCCGTCGCATCTCATCATGATCATACCCTTTGACATCTACGACTGTTTCGTTGTGGTTGGATGAGAGATCTTAATCTTTATTGTAATCCAAATTGTGTACAGGTGGTAGGTGTTAGTAAGTAGAAACAATTATGGATCCTGTCGGGGTCAGCAAAATCTATACTAATATACCCCGCGGTGTCTCCCGCGTTTAGTTATGTCTTTGGTTACCGCCATTGGCGTATCTAGAGTTAGTTTTCAGGGGGGGCCTGGCCCCTAAGATGCCATGGCCGATGCGATGCAATACGGTCAGGCGGAAGGTGAGCCCTATAGCCTGGGGTGGGCACAAGACCATCCTGGGGTGGGCACGGCCCAACCTATATACGCCTATGGTTACCGCTCCGTTCTCGTTGGTCGTAGCGTGATGTTCCATACGTATAACTCTTCCTCTTGAATCACTCTGCCTATTGATGAAAAATCCGTGTCGTAAAATCCATTGTGTAAATTAAAAGACCTACGCGTACAGGCGGCGGGAAGCAACTCTGTCTGTCTCTTACACTTTCAAGACTAAACAAATGATCCGATTTTGATGGACACGGGGTTAGTTTGAACCCCAAAAAAGGAAAAAGGATTCGCGACTTCGTCTGCGTTATTTACGATATTTATGTAGACTAAGTCGGAGGCAGAAGCTATTTTTAAATAAGAAAGGAGATAGGAGAGCGCCTGTCTTCGCCTGTGTTTACCACCATGGCGTTTTTGAACGTTTTCTGGGACCTAGTTACATACTTTTGTTTTTTCGCAATCAATTAATGAAAGGTGGTGAGTTAGCTTGTTCTGGCAGAACTATGCTCAATTGTTCCATCTATGTGTACTAATAGTCGTCTAACGTATAGACCAGCCAAGCGTGAACGTAGTCTATTGTTTCCTTCGCACAACTTGTTCTACATAATCTTTAACATACATGGGTGTGTTGTATTAGTCATAATTATATGGTATGTATTGTACTTGTATTGTTTTGTTTACTATTAGTATGGTATGCTTTAAATATGATCATTATTTTATTAGTTTAATTGTTTGTCTATACTACTATGACAAAGATGAAGAGTTATTTTTCTTTGTTTATTTAACCGCGCTGATCTCTGAACATAGCAATCGGATTGGAAAAAATATTTAAAATATTTTTGTATAAGATGGCCAGACTCATGAGGAATATAATAAGGCTATATGTCATCACGTTACGACTCAAGGAAGTGAAGCAGTAACCAAATACTTAACATAATGCAGGTAAAAAAGAAACAAATTATAATTTTCACGGGCCACCATTGCATATCTCATAAACATTATAAATAGCACTTTAATTAGTAAGTTATGTGTTCAGAGCCTTGATATGAATGGTGGTAGTACTTTGTATGAAGAATTCTTTTCAGTCGTGCAAACAGAGTTTAATAATATTTTTAAGAAAAAAACCAAAACAATTTGCCCAAAATTTTTATTTAGTGATTGGGCAACTAAAGGTATCAGAAAAAGTAGGGAACGACTATTTGAGTTGTATGGCCTTAAGCCTTATGTAAATACTGAAAGTTTTAATAAGTATGTTGCGACTTATTCTAAAATTTTTAAAAATACTTGTAAGTCAGCTAAAGCCTTGTACATTAGTAACAAGATTAAATCAGCTGATAATAAAATAAAAACGGTTTGGAAAATTATTAATAACGAAACAAATAGAAATAAAAGACATAATGCTGATTTTAGTCTAGAGACTTCCCGAGGGCCCATAAGCACAAATATTGATGTGGCTCAGGAATTTGTAACATACTTTACCAATATTCCAATTAAAACTACTGAAACTTTAAATTCTTCGCCCGCACTTGCTATTGATTTAGTAAGGGCTAATGTTTCAGCCTGCCCAAAGGAATTTAAGTTTAAACATATTAATCCTCTGGTTGTCATAAAGACTTTCAAACAACTCAAGAGCAAGGTCACCGAAGATCTGTGGGGCATGTCTACTAATGTATGTAAATCTATAATTGAGACAGTAGCACCCTATTTAGCTTTAATTTTTAACTTGTGTATAGACCAAGGGGTTTTTCCTACTTTAATGAAGCACAGCAAGGTTATACCATTATTTAAGTCCGGAGATAGCAAAGACACCAACAATTATAGACCTGTGTCGATTTTGCCGGTTTTCAGCAAGGTGTTCGAAAAAGTGATGCTCAATCAAATGCTAAATCATTTCAACTGCAACAACATCTTGCACGATCAACAGTATGGTTTCACCAGAGGGCGTTGTACTACTGACGCTGGTGTCACTCTAATTAAGCACATCTTTAATGCATGGGAGGACTCACAGGATGCCATTGGCATTTTTTGCGACCTCTCAAAAGCATTTGATTGCGTAAATCACGAGACGCTCCTCCTGAAGCTAGAACATTATGGCCTCGGTCAACTGGCGCTTAGCTTGCTGAAATCGTATTTGAATGATAGACTGCAGCAAGTTCAAATAAACGGTGTAAATTCATCAGGCTTAACAGTAAAGATGGGTGTTCCGCAGGGTTCAATATTAGGTCCGTTTCTCTTTTTAGTATACATAAATGATTTACCTCATTTACTGGAAAACCAACCTAAAATAGTGTTATTTGCTGATGATACTTCTTTGATTTTTAATGTAAATAGACGGGCACAGCATCTTGACGACGTAAATAACGCTATGCTTAAGATTCATAATTGGTTTACGATTAATAACTTAGTGTTAAATGAGAAGAAAACGAAATGCATAAGATTTGCTTTACCGAACGTTAAAAGTAGTGCATGTAACGTTATATTGAATAAGGACGTACTGGAATTCGTCGACAAGACAGTTTTCCTGGGGGTTACGCTTGACTCAAAGCTTCAGTGGGGTCCTCACTTAACATCTCTTGCAGGGCGGTTAAGTTCAGCCGCTTACGCTGTCAGAAAAATCCGTCAATTAACAGACGTGGATACCGCGAGACTAGTCTATTTTAGCTACTTTCATAGCATCATGTCTTACGGCATATTGCTTTGGGGGCGGGCTGCAGACATAGATTCTATTTTTATTTTGCAAAAGAGGGCTGTCAGAGCTATCTATAATCTTTGTAGACGCGAATCTCTAAGGGAATTGTTTAAAAAAATCAATATCATGACGGTACCTTGTCAATATATATACGAAAACATTATGTATGTTCGGAAAAATCTTCATCTTTTTAAAAAAGTAGGTGATAGACATAATTATAATACTAGAAATAGGAACAAATTAGATCAACCAAGTTTCAGATTGTCGAAAGTACACACTTCTTTTATGGGGTACTGTGTAAAATGTTATAATAAAATACCACTCGATATTCTCGAACTAAATGAGAGAAAGTTTAAAACATGCATAAAACGCACACTATGTAGTCAAGCATATTATAAATTAGAAGACTATATAAATGATAAAAATGCTTGGCTTAATGCTGGTCCTGCTCCACAGCCACTCGAGCTTACAAATTAATATGCTTATTTTTCGAAAGGGAATGATGTTTTTAGCACCTTTTTTTTTGACTTTAATAACGTCTACCGTTATTATAATTATTATTTATTTTTCCCTACATAGTACAGTTGATTTATTGCATAGGTTCACTGAAAACCTTAGATTTGTATAATTGAACATAATTTATTTCAATTTTGTAAATGTGACTACCATGGAGCCATTTACTTGTTAAGTTACTATGTGTTGGACACTGAGCATGGCAGTTGAGAGCTTTGTCATGCTCACTTTAATGTCTTGCTGACGGTGGCGCGTGGGTTGGATCGTTTGGTTCCCTTCAAGATGGTTGAGCTAAACGGTGCTGATGCACGCGTCATATTCGTGAACGGGTGCTGTCAGTTGGGATTGGTCATCTCTTAACTGCCATGTCTTACATCGTTATTATAATTTTGTTATTTTTTATATTCACCTTCATTGTTTTCACATATAGAAGCAACAAGAATAATGTAACCAAGACTTTGTAAAAACCAAATGGAAGGAAAAGAGTGTCCATGGAGTTTCTTGCTCGTTCTTCTCCATAGAGACCTACGTTTTGGAACGAGCAACTAGCTTCAATTTTAAACTGTAACTTCTTGACAATTCAAAAGTGCCTGTAAATGGTCTAATTGAAATAAATGCTTTGATTTGATTTGATTTGATTTGATTATTTTTGGGTGCATTTACTGCCATACCTTGTGGTGACACTCCATAAAATAATCAAGTCCCTTTATGACTGTTAATAAGAGTACGCTTCGGTATTTTTTTTATTCCCGTTTGGTAATAAAGCCCGTCGGATAATGGTGTCGATTCTGTTATGCACAAGCTAAATTTAATTTAGACTATTTCTTTTTTCTTTCCAATCAAACAAGAAAGGGACGGACGTGAATTAGACTTGTCAATTTTAGTTGATCTAAAACCTCTATACAATTATAGTTGGCATGTCAGAACGCGGCGATTAAAAACACGGAAAAGTTCAAGGCAAAACTAATTTGACATCTCTAACTTAGTTCTAAGGTATTACCGTCCTTTTCTTTCGCTGTATGTTAGTAAGAGATGTCATTTCTCTAATTTTAGTTTAGTTTGTGAACAAGGGAATCGACACCAATGTTTGTCTTTTTCTTAATTCTGAAGACACAGACTATAATGCCATCTGAATGCCAAAGTTCGTTCTCTCAGTCCGCTTTCCCGCCAATAAGATTAGTATTCTCTGACCGTCCATTTGAGACAGATTTAACTGTTTAACGTTCACTTTCCAAGAAAATAGAAACATTGTTTGTTTGCCTTTTAACAGTAGAAAGGGATTTAATATAATGTAGGAATGAATACTTAAAACTAAGGCCAGGAATATACAGGATAACTTTTAATTCAGCCATTTATCTGGGAGTGAAAGTTCTAAACGTAGAGTGCGAGTAAAACGGAACGTATGAATAGTGTGTGAAATGAAACGTAAAGGGGTGAGTGAGAGAGATGGAGAAAATTAAAAGATTTAGTAAGATTTAGTTTCCGATATTTAATCTCTTAACCGTTTTAGCGCCCAGCACCCGGCTCCCGAGTCGAACGAATTATCGTTCGAGTCGGGAGCCGGGTGCTGGGATCGAATTCATACACATCTGATTTTCTGGAAATTCAGTCGTATATTCGTATGAGCTTTTAGCACTAAAGGTTATTTATTTTTCCAGTATCGTGGGTGCCTTTACAAACATATTATCACAAACATAGACAACAACACTCTGTACCAACCACGAATAAAAACCATTATAAAAAACTTTTTTAAGACATACAAACATTGGTTCCGTGAGAGAATCGAACCCGTGACAGTTGACACACAAAACAGCAGCCAATCGTTGAGCAGCATACAATTTTTTTTTGTCTAAAATTCAATAATTTCAAAGGTTCCAGTATTGTATTGAAATCTTTTCTAAAAAAGTCAATCTAGTGAACTACGAAATTCATTGACAAACTAACAATGTTAATGAACATCTACAAAAACAAATGTAAATAGAAAAACAACGATTGATAAAATTAAGTTTCAATCAATCGTCGAAACATCAACAGAACGGTTCATACAACTGGTTGTTTTGACAATTGAAAGGCAACAGTTGTGCAATTGGTTCTGATTACAAATTGCGTGATTAGATCGCGACCGAGACAAATCTGTAATGAGAATGATTTTTCTTCAAATTGAAATCTATAGTAATATTATACAACTGAAGAGTTTGTTTGTTTGTTTGTTTGGTAAAACGCGCTAACCTCAGGAACTGCTGGTTCGAATTGAATCTGAAATCTTTTTGTATTGAATAGTCTATTTATTTATCGAGGAAGGCAATAACAGGAGTCTAGGAGGCTATATAAAATCACGCCATGAACCATAGGAGCGGAGCAGTATCCAAAGATGTAACGTAACGCGGATGAAGTATTATATAGCCGGGCCATTCTCGGAGTAAGCGGCGTCTCTAGAAATTTCGCCTAATAATTACCGTAACGCATAAAAACAAATTAATTAAAATAATAAATTAATAAGGCGTTAAATGCCTCATTAATTTATTGAATTCGTTCTTTGATGTGTTTCATGTTTTAATGTGGGTGAAAAATAAAAATGGGTACGGTAATTTGGCGACGACGGACGCTTAATCCGAGAATGACCGATGCCACGTAAACGAAGTCGCGGATAGTTGGCTAGTTGTTTAATATTTTGTCATCTTGTTCATATATTTTGTAATGTATGCCTTGTCCTTTCGACATAACGGCTAATCAAAATTGAAGTTATAACTTACGAAAACAAATCATCAAAGATTAGTTGATACGATTTGCAATCGATTTGATTCGAATCATTTCGAATAGAGGGCCTAGAACGAGAGCGAGTTCACGTGACGTGAATTCGATTTTTAAATGTAAACAATACCCGTTTTCGTTTATTCGAAGTTTTGACATATTTTTTTTTAGTTTTGAAGGCTTTATTTTATGAATAAATTATGATGGATTATAATTTGATGTTTTAATATGAATGTCAATGAGTATTATTAATTGTGTTTTGTTCTAATTGTCGTATAAAATTAAACCGAAAGCTAAAGGATACTTTATGTAATGTATGTATTACTTTCTAGTTAAAACTCTACTAAAAACAAATACTTACTCTTACAATTACTCAAATACTTACGCTTACTCGTGGTAGGCCCAAAGCTATAAGAACCCAGAAGTATGTGACCTTCATTGCATAATTTAGGTTTCAAATCCGATATAAACTAACTGATAAGAGAGATAATACTGAGCTTACCATTCCGCTAATTACACAACAGAATATACCAACTTTCAACTTTACTCCACACGCAATAGAACTCAAAATCCGCCACCCAAACAACCGCCTAAAGGCGTTACACAAATTGGAACAACGAAAATCATTACTATTGAAAACACAAACTTTATTCGAAACATTATATCATCAGAAAGGCAGCTATATACCTCGCCTTATCTACGTAGAAAGATATTTAGGCGTTCTGCCTACAACGGGCAGGATTTCATTCTATTTTCTAAGAATTATTCTCTCAAATATTCTTTGACACAACAAGGGACTTGAAACCTTATGTGGTTTGGAAATAAAGTTTGATTTGGACTGGGAGGTGTAGAGAAAGCTCAGATGTACGCTTACTCTATTGATAACCAAGCTTCCCGGTTTGTGAGATGCAAATTATTATCACCATGGTGACCCGGCTTTGGAGTGGGCGTTCGGTTGTGTAACAGTTATTTATTGTCATCATATTTGTGTCGAGAACAAGAGATTGTTGTGTTGGCAGTTGTCCTTTATGGGGCCGAGATATTGATAGGAAATTGTACTGATTTTGGTGGACGTTTGAACGGATAACTACGTCCGTGTGTGTGTTTTAGAAGTCCTGGGTTCGATTCCCAGGTCGAGGAAAAAGTGTTATTGGGTTTTTCTATGAAATTCTCAGTATCAGCTCGGAGTTTGGATTTGTGCCCGGTTAATGGCAATAGGCTCGCCCCCTATTACATGGGACCTAATTATACCGGAGAACTGTGAGTGTACAATGGTACACCTCTGCCTAACCCTTCGGGGAATACAAGCGTGATGGTATTTTTTATTTTTTTGTTTCATATGCGTCTAGTTATACATATATCCCGCGGTGTCGCTCGTTCAGTTACATCGTTGGTTACTGCTCCGCTCCCATTGGTCGTACCGTGATGTTTCATACATATGAAAGTACCTCTTGAATCAATCTATCTATTTCAGAGAAATTTGATTTAAGTGTACATTTCATGGGAGCGACTTTGTTTTATACTATGTAAAGATTTTCGGTTTTAAATATGTGTCTATTTATTTTAGTTTGGGAACGAAGAATATTCGTTAACGAGACGTATCGACGCAGTATAGGTACCTATTAAATAATGTGCAATTGGCTGAGAAAAAATATTTATAAACTAGGTTTAATACTCAACTTCGTGAACTTGAATATCGGTTAATTGCCTTACATTAGACTAGGAAATATTCCTACCTCTATATGATCAGCGGTGTTATTCTGTAAAACCCTCCTTCCGTGAAGTGAGCGTGTGGCGACCTGTCAATCCCTAGCATCGTATAGTGACAGCCCAGTTTTAGCTCACTTCACCTTAATTCACTGAGGGAGATTTCTTACAGAATAAGCCGGCTGCACTGTGATTCTCTAAGCCTCACTTCGTAATTGTAAAGCTGAATCCGCAGTGAGATTACAAAATGGTATTCTGTTGAACACGATCACGCCAGTGACGTCACCACGGCGAACGAATACTAAACCAATGACAAGTTGGTTCGTTACCGAAGTGAGCGCGATCACTTTAGTGAGACTCGTTTTCGAGTTTGGATTTTAGAGAATAGCACTACAGTAGTGCGATTCTCTACTCGAAAATGAGTCTCACTAAAGTGATCGCGCTCACTTCGATAACTAACCAACTTGTCATTGGTTTAGCATTCTTTCGCCGTGGTCGTCGCTGCAGTCACTGTGGATTCAGCTTTCGAATTACGAAGTGAGGCTTAGAGAATCGCACTGCTGACCCGTCTGATTGACAGATTCATTCGGTAAGCTATAAATTAACGTGAAACAGGTAGGTAATTGTCAACCAAAACAGGAAAGCCTTTTACGAACCTACTTGACACTTGTGATGAACGCCGACTCATTAACATTCTTCTCTTAAATCCAATGCCTTGTACATCTATTTTCTAGGCATTAATTAACCTATGGACTTAAGAAGTTCCCTGTCTACCGTTACTGCTATAGGTATATTAACCTACGGTTTAACAATAGACATACGTAACCTGGTTATCAGATATATGTAGTTAAAATTTTCTTCCAAACTGATAGATGCCTGTGAATTAAATTAAATTTTAATTAAAGATCTCTTTGTTTTCTAACAAATAAATCATATTTTATTCGAATCCTGCGAGTTTGCCTGCCAATTGCATACATACATACATACATATATATATACATATTTATATATACACATAATACATACAACTACATCTGTTTAGGAATATTCTTCATTCCCAAACTCTAATAAATAAACAAATATTTGAATATTTGAATGTCGACATTATGGGAAAAAATCGACCATTCATAAATAAACGATGAGAATCCATGGTATTCATTGCATCCCAACCAGTAGCGCTTAAGTTAAGCAACATACCGCCATTATTTTGTCAACAATCGTAGCTGATCAATGACCATTGAACAGGAGTAAATATGCTACAGAGACCGAACTTCTTGCTAAGGTTACATTGGTATACTACATGGAGCTATGTGAATGCTCGATATTAAGTACGAAGGGGCGTAGATATTTTGTTGGATTTTAATGAAACATTAGACCACGATAAAGATACTAAGGTATAACCATGTAACAATTTTATGATTATGATTAATGCTGCACGTTATCTTTAGGACTACATTGTGTTTATTGATAATCTCAGAAAGGGTTGCTACACCATAAGATCAAAATAAGTAGTAACCTCTATTTATCGAGATTTTGTGGTCATCATCGGGAAGAGTAAACTAAACGCAACATATTTTTAAATCAGCGTCCGAATCCGTTTCTTGCAAATGCCTATGTCCGTAGGTTAAAACCAACGTAAACGCACTCAGCAATTTCAATTCTGTAACTATTATTTGTTCTTGACGAATTTTAGATTTTTTTCCTGAAAGTGACCCAGCATTAAAATGATGCAGAGTACCTAATACTTAGCGAACGCAACAAAATTGAGCTTTAGTCTCTGTTGTTTTATTTACTCATGCGACCAGAGTACGACTGCATTCAAGTGCTAAACGTATATGTGCATACGATCTGTCTCGTATCTACTATCGATGACATTCTTCACACATATTTGTTTGGAAACATAGTGGAAAATATTACGGGCGTTGCTGCGGAGATAAAGATTGCAGAATAGGCACTTAAAATGCTGTGATCAGCATTTTAAGTACCTATTCTGCAACCTTTGCTCAATTGGTATTAGGGTGTAGGTACTTAATTTTGATAATTGTTTAAAATTGTCGTAATAATGAAGAGCATGTTCAATCATGTTATTCAATATTATTATTATTTTTGTTTCGTACCATATCAAGAAACTTTCAGGTTACGGAGATATTAAAAGTCAAAGTTCCAACTATTATAGTTATAATTAAATATCTCCATGATCGCAGTACTTTGGAATGCACAAGCAAGCACAACATTTAAATATAAACAAAGATCAAAAAACACAAAGTGAAAATTAAAAGCGTTTCCCAACAATACATTTTTGCTAAATATAACTTAGTTTAATGGTCAGTATACATAGTTACCACTTGTCTTAAGACCCCGTATATATACGTACATATTAGTTTACTAAACCATTTTTATACCAGTTTAAGGCGCGCAAAAGCTGGACCTAATGATCCCCAATAAATAGCTGGAAAGAAGTGGAATGAATGCATTCATCCCATTAAACGTTTTATGAGACATCGTAATCAATGAGTTTATCGTTAAATAGTTCAACCAGGATAATCTTATCTGAGAATTCCATTAATGAGCATTGAAATACAAAGATAGTGGGTACATGTTTTGCATTCTTTTTATATCTACAATAGGATGCTTATGGCATGATTAAATAGCCTCGTTGGCTTTGTGGTTCTAAGCGCTACACTAGAGGTCTTGGGTGCGAATCCCAGGTCGAGCAAAAAGTGTTATTGGGTTTTTCTATGAAATTCGCAGTAGCAGCTCGGAGTTTGGATTTGTGCCCGGTTAATGGCAATAAGCTCCGCTATTATTACACGGGATTTAAACATACCGGCAAACTGTGGGTGTACCTACATTGTTCACCTCTGCCTAACCCTTCGGGGAAAACAGGCGTGATGATATGTTATGTGTATTTTAAAAAGTATACTTAAAAATAAATGGAAGAAAAATGAAGAAAATATTTCCAAATTAAAAACAAAATTAATAAACGCAGCGACACAACTCACAGTATCGTCCCGTATATTTCCAAACCGTTAAAAAGTAAACAGCGTCATGAATACACGATGTTACTCAATCCGATCTGTTAGCGGAACTACTGAATGTTAGACCAGTGGGCGACCGAAACATCTTACTAGTCTTATGTAACCCTGGTACTTGGCTCATCTCGCAGTAGCAAGAAATATTTTTTTAAATCTGTGCTACACCTGCCTACACGCTTTGTTTATGAAGATAATATACCGCTTGTGTTTGCTGTGATCCTGGTATTTTGGATGTATGGAGTCAAGGTGGTCATAGTCCAAGATCCAGGGGCGCTATACTCACGTCATTGAATCATGGCTGTACCTAGTTTTTTTCCAATATGAGGTAAAAAAACATCGTAAAAACCTAGATTTATAATTAATTTCTTCTAATTCATGTGCGCTTCCAACCGGGTTTTTGGAAATCTATGAGGGAGGCCTATGTCAAGCAGTGGACGTCCTGCGGCCGGTATGATGAGGAGGATGATGATGATGAATTAAAGTCTGATATTTTCAATACGCCTCGACTTCTCAAGCAAGTGTGGTGATAAACACTCGTGCCTTCTCCATATGAGAAGAGGTCGTTACCCTACAGTGGAACAATAGGATTATTGATTAACGAGCAGAAGATACAGCATACTGAACCAAGCTTGCACTAGTTTTTGTCGAAATTAAAACGAAATAATGTAACTGCATAACACTTTATCTGTCATCAATTTCCGCAAAGTAACACCTGATTTCATCACTCTATTTTTTATCATCTATTTTTCTCCGAAATCTTCTAATACCTAGACTAGAATAAAAAACCTAAAATAACCAACTGACCATATCGTTTTGAACACTAGCTCTATTACTCAACCTCCAAAACCAAATAAAGGTAGAAAATGACACTAGTAGTCCCTGAAGGGTTAGGCAGAGTTGTACCAATGTACAACAAAAAAAAAAAAAAAAAAAAAAAAAAAAAAAAAAAAAAAGTTAAGACAAATAAAAATATCAAATGGGTCTCACGTGGCATCCGAGTGTGTAGTAAAAAACAAAGATATTTACTATGGAAATACAGACGCGAACCATCAATTTTAAACAAAACTACGTTCAAAAACTACTCGTGCAAGTTCCGGAAAATTATTAAATTAACGCAAAAAGCGCAAAACAATTATTTTATTAACACGTCAAGAAATAAATCCAAAGCATCTTGGCAGATTATAAATAATAAGTACAGGATTACCGAACCAATTTCTCAAATTAGAATTCAGGACAGAACCGTTACTGATCCGACAGAAATTGCCAACATTTTTAATGACTATTTTATTGACCAAACGCAAACTAATATGACGACCAAACTAGACACTAAGAATCTGACAAGTTACCCAAACTCAATGTTCATGAATCCAGTATTACCGCAAGATGTTTTAAGAGCCATACAATCCTTGAAAAATAAAAATAGCACTGGTTATGATGGTATATCAACCAAGGTTGTAAAATTCGTATCGGTCGATATCGCCTCACATTTAAGTCACATACTAAATATATGCATTAGCTCTGGTATATATCCGGACAGTTTAAAAACAGTAATCGTTAAACCACTTTTTAAAAAAAACGATAAGAAACATCTTGCTAATTATAGACCAATTGCATTAGTACCAATTTTTTCAAAGGTTATGGAAAGAATTATTTATGACTCAATTAACAGTTTTCTATCTAAATATGACATTTTATGTACAGAACAAAAAGGTTTCCGGAAGGGTAAAGGCATAAATATGGCCGTTTATGATCTGCTAAATACTGTAATGCAAAACGTCGATAAAAAAATACCAATTTGTGCAATTTTTACGGACATGTCGAGGGCATTTGACTGTGTCGATCATGAAACCCTACTTAATAAATTAAATGCGTTAGGAATTAGAGGAAATGTTTTTAATCTCTTAAAATCTTACCTTAGCAACCGTAAGCAGCATACAGAAATCACTAAAATATGCTTGAAAACTAAGAGTGAAAAAAAAATTCTATCTAAAGAAAGAATTATTAGGTATGGTGTACCTCAGGGCAGTGTGCTTGGCCCTTTACTATTTCTAATATATATCAATGACTTGCCACGACACATTGAACATCCTATGGTTCTTTTTGCTGACGATAGCACTGCCTTGATTAAATGCCTAGATAAAAATACGTATGAAAAAAACATAAACAATACATTAACGGACTTAATACACTGGCTTGACCAAAATAATTTGATTATTAACTTACCAAAAACGAACGTTATGCATTTTTATCAAAGAATTCCACCAAAAATATTACATCTATGTTATAATGGACAAGAAGTTGACCAAGTCACAGTTGCTAAATTCCTTGGAATAACCATAGATAGCCAATTAACTTGGAAGCCACAAGCAGAAGAGGTGTGCAGAAAACTAAGTGTAGCTGCATATGTGCTTCTTAATCTGTCTAGAAAAGTTAGCATAGCCACAAGGTTAGTTGCTTACCATGGGTTAGTTGCGTCGACTTTGAGATTTGGCTTGATATTTTGGGGAAATTGTAGCCTGAGAGAACAGGTGTTCAGGGCTCAAAAAAGATGTATAAGGGCGATGTGTAATTTAACAGTAACAGATAGCTGTGCACCTTTGTTTAAGTCCTTGAAAATATTAACATTGCCATCTCTTTATATTTTGGAAATGGCAGTTTTTGTAAAATCAAACATGCAACTTTTTAATAAAGTGTCCGATACCAGAAACAGACCAGTAAGAAAACAATACAAAAACATGATTAATGTTGATAAATATGACACCGCATTATTAAAGAAAAGTGTTTTATGTATGGGACCGATAATATTTAATAAAATACCAGATAACATAAAAACACAGGCTACTCAAGTCCTTAAAAAGAAATTGACAGATTTGTTAATTAATAAATGTTATTACTCAATTTGCGAATTTTTAAATGATCAATACTTAAATCAATTGTGACATTTCTGTACCGACTCGTCACAGACATAACAATGCTAATTTAGACTTTGACTTATACTGTTATAACTATCGACTAATGTAATGTAATTTTAATACTTGACTAATAATTTATTTGACATTGTATTTGTATTGCGTATCTGTGTCAAGCATGCCTGTATCTGTATTTGTTATGTAAAACTATTTTTGCATGCCTAAGTTAAGGTAGAAAGTATAAGGATCACTCAATTTGTCACATATCATCATAATATTGTACCTACTTTCTGTGCAAATAAACAATTATTCTATTCTATTCTATTCTATACACCCACAGTTCGCCAGTATATTTAGGTCCCATGTAATAGGGGACGAGCCTATTGCCATTAACCGGGCACAAATCCTATCTCTGAGCTGCTACTGAGAATTTCATAGAAAAACCCAATAACACTTTGCTCTACCCGGGAATCGAAACCCAAGACCTCAAACATAGCAGTCGCGCTTAGAACCACTAGGCTAACGAGTCTAAATAAACCTCACAAAATCAAAGCCCAGTTATCAGTACAGTGGATCAGCAGAATTCCCGCGTCTGTCATGTCGCCTAGATCCCCTCGGCCGCAGATAAGCGGCGCGCGCGCACTATCCGCGCCGATCTTTTGTACAAAAGCAGGTCACTCACCTCAGAACCGGATATCGGTGGAATTTGGCTGTTGATAAGGGATTGTGGTGAGTTACGTACTTGTTTTGGTCTATTTACTGTTTGGTTGTAATTAAGGGGTGAATAATGGCTTAGTAGTGAATTGTGGGCTGAGATCTGGAAGGGTACATGGCAATATGGTACTTAAATTAAATGTACTCGCGTTCAAATAATTTGTGTTCGAACTTAGTGAGGGTGAGGAAACCGCTATTGAATTTTGCGCCGAGTGTCCTAATTTTTTTGCACATGAGTGTACATCATAAACATACGATTCTGTCTGTCAATGCACGCTAAAATGCATGCTCAAATCTATACTTAATACATATAACAAACCTGAAATGTTTTTTGTTTGTTTAAGCGTCTGAATCTCAGGAACTACAGGCCCTATAAAAAAATGCTTTTGCATTTTGTAGCCCGTTTATCGAGGACCGTTTGTAGGAGGTATATTATGCTTAAAAGCTATATAACATCACGCTACGATCCACGGGAGCAGAGCAGTAACCAAAAATTTAACTTGACTAGAATGAAATCGCGTGGTACAGCTAGTTACGACAATACATCCGAATCATTCCGTCAAATGAGCGTCGATCCTAAGAGAAGTTATGATACTAGGTATCCTAGATAATTCTACAGTTACTTGCATCTACTTGAACTTTGATCTAAAATCTAGACCAGTCATGTGAACTAACATTATACTGCACAGCATTCATATAATAGCACAAAGTATTGCACAAAATAATGTTGCCACTCATCAGAGATTTGCGTAACTGTACTTCTAAACTCTTAAGTGAATGCAAGATCAGCTGTTCTATTAATACTAGCTTTTGTCCGCAACTTCGTTCGCTGGTTTTTTTTTTACCCACCCCAAGTTACACACATACATATTATACTCACGCCTCTTTCCCATGGGGGTAGGCAGAAACCACAAAACGCCACCTGCTACAATCCTTATATACTCCTTTCGCCTCCTCCACGTTCATGCTTCTGGTCATACAAGCACGCCGGTAACGAGTACTGCGCACCCATGTATTGTAGCGTGATGTTATATATAGCCTATACTATCCGTACTAATATTATGAATGCGAAAGTAACTCTGTTTGTCTGTCTGTCTTTTCTTCACGCCTAAACCACTGAACCGATTGCAATTAAATTTGGTAGAGATATAGTCTTTTTTTTTTTTTTATAGACGGGAAATCATCAAATAACTTCCCCCGCCCTGGGCGTGGCGGGAGGGAGTGTCAGACTTTTACTGACTAAAACCCGTCTATGTTCCTTCATGTGCCCCATGGTGCTGCCTATAACATTTTCTGTTCACGTATTAATGTATTAGTGTCCAAGAAAATATACGACGTCCAATCAAAACGCAGTCGCTGCATACTTACAAAACCGACACATACACCCAAACAAAAGGCCTCGTAACAAAAAACTCACACACACATTTACAACCTTTCTGTCCTTCCAAAAGACAATGCTTTCCACAATTTCTTGCCACCATCTTTAGGGCAAGGGTTCAAACCGGTCGACCTTGGCAGAAGGACGTTGTGCCTCCGCGCCCATATTTTTTTCCCCATAAAAATTGCTCATAAAACTGTGAGCGATCCAACACAGAGCAATGAAAGAGTCAGAGGCATCATATTCTTTTATGAACTGTAAATTATGCTGTAAAAATATATGTGCAATGATTTTTTTACATTATTTATTTTATTGTTATTTTTTTGTTTTATTCGAATTATTGTGTAATGAAAGCTCGTGTTTATGGTTATGGGATTTTTATTGAGATTTCTTTGAGTTGATGAGATCAGAAAATGTCTGGCTTGGAAGTGTGGTATTATTTTTAAATGTAGTATCATTAAATATTCATACTCGTCGGGGTAATATGATTTGTTAATAACATAATATAACAATAATATTGCTAGTTGATATTGGGTTTTGAGAAATGAACGTAGGATTTCTAAATAAAAAATAATGACTTGAAGAATTATTCTTTGTTTGTTTAACAAGCAAAAGGATAAAATATATTCATTGTCCCCTTTAAGCTTAAAATCGTATAATATAAATTCCTGTAGTAAGCAGTACTAGTTTTTTTTTGAGTTAAAGTTTTGTATTAAGTTTCAAAATACTGGAAAAATCAAGGACAATGTTGAAATGTACAATAAAAAATTAAATAGGTTCCAACCTTGTAACAACATATCTCATCAAAATTATGTACAGTCAACAAAAATAAGTAACCATGCCGTCACATAATAAAAGAAGCTCCATTAAACGCTGAAGGATGGTTACGAATAAAATTTGATTTAAATATTAAATAAACAGTTTTTTAGTTGAAATTAAATTAAATTCGCAGACATCCATCTGTTTGGAAGAAAATTGCAACTAAATATGACAACCGTGGTTAATTATCTCGTTTTTTGAGCAAACGTAGGAATACAGTATTCCTAGTGCAACCTCTGTTTCTTCCCTATTCTGTACAAGTGAGAGTGGTTTTCATGTCAGGACGTTTTTGTGTTGTGTCGCGGCTAACAACCGCGTTATGTGTGCCCGCTCTTATCTCAAACAGGCATGGGTCTGTTGTAACACGGGACAGTTGAGCCATGGGACAGTTGAACCATGGGCAAAATGTGATGGAATCATTTTTGCGAATGGATTTTATCGAACTTTTTGTAGGAGTAACAAGAAAATTGCTTTCTTGGTTTTATTTTTTCGCAGAATCTGTGCGATAAAAGGTTTTTGGTTATTCGAAAGAAAATGCTGAAACTTTACAAAGATTGAGATAGTAGAATAAAGTAGATAAAAGAAAATGTTGACTTTATTATCTTTATTATGTATGCTGTGGTCTCCTATAAGTGAAGGAGTACACCAAAATAATTACTTTTTATGTCATGATTTGTGTAAATCTTTCGTTGGAGATCCTAATTCCGAAATAAACAAATAAAATGTGACATTTTTAATCAAAACTCGTTACCGTGTAATCGGGTATTTTTTTTAAATTCTATCTTTTTTTCGATAACTAGCATCTTTCTTACCGTTTTCAAACCCAACTCCCTAACCTACCACAACTTAAAACAAGCAAGCCTTTCAGAAAGCTTCATCCTCATAAAAAGCCGGCGCTCTCAGGGTTAATACTCGACCTTTAATTACGTCACAGCATTACAAGGGTTACGTGGTAATGACTTCGCGTGACATTTCACCATTTCGCCTTTTTTTCGTTCACTTTAATGGCAAAGAAGTCATGGTCAGTATTGGAAAGGTAGGGTTGTCGATGGGGAGAAATGGTAGTCTGGCAAATGTTTTTGATTAGCTTTTGCCCGCAACTTCGTCCGCATAAATGTCGGTTATATTTGAAATTCAATCATGATTCAGTATTTTTTTTTCGGGATTAAAGGTTCTCTATATACGTATCTGTACACCCTGTACACCTGACAACGTAGGTATATGCAAAATTTTAGGATGATCGGTGTAGTGGTTTAGGATTGAAAAGGTAACAAACAAACTTCCTTTCGCATTTATAATATTAGTTAGGATGTGAAAACTTTTTTATCCGCCTTAGGTAGTTGGTAGGGCAAAACTTATGTGTTTTCGTCACCGACATGCTAATGTAACGTTAAGTATTCACTGTTTTATTTTTCGTGGGGAAATCCTCATGGGCTGCCTCCGCTTCGGGGAAGGCGGAGGGGTGTGTCGGACTCCTAACGACTGAAACCCCACAGTGTTCCTCCAACTACGAGTACCATTGACGGGTGTCGCTCTGAGCATTTTTCGTAGTTTTCACTGCTGTCGGCAGTTCAGGATTACCTATTTTTATAACCGACTTCAAAAAAGGAGGTTATCAATTCGACCCGTATATGTATATGTAATATTTCCAGAACTGCCCAGTTTTTTAATCTAGCATCGGTTTCTGTGGTACATTGATTAACCACTATTACTTCAAACATGTCTATGAATTGAATCCGTAAATCTCATGTAATAACACTAAGAATGATTGGTTGAAGTCATTCATTTAAATTAAGTAGCGAACGTAACATTTGATATCATATTTTCAAGGTAATAACGTCAGAATTTAGTTTTGCAAATTGTTGATCGTGGACGTATATATATTTATTCATATATGGCCTTGTCCCATTGACAGCGGTTTTTTGATGCCCTATGAGCTTCCTTCCCTTTTTTGGTAAATGATACATCTGTGCCTATCTACTCTAATATTATAAAGAGAAAAGATTTTTGTTTTTATGTTTGTACCGAATAAGCTTCAGAACTACTAGACCGATTTTAACCATTTTTTCACCAATAGACAGCTACATTATTCATGTGTAACATAAGCTATATAATATCACGCTACAACACACGGAAGCGGAGCAGTAACCAAAGACGTAACTTAACGCTGCCGAAATAATATTAAAAAAAACTACAGCCCAACAAAAATTTGTGTGCTAGCAACCCTACTACATCACTGAGTATAGGTCGTAAAACTGTTTTACTTTTTCTTTAGTCAAGTCTGGATATAAAAGTATGTATAGAGTAGCAGCTGCGCCTCATTTCGCGTAATTTGTTAAAGATAATTACACGTCAACGTCCATCGCTCCTTTTATATATAAAGAACTTTAATATAGATTGTCTATCAATAGGTTTTAAATGAACCAGCATGGGCCATTGTGTGAAAGCCAAAGAAAATTGTGGATCATTTTGTCAAATAGTTCATCGGAGAAATAAATAATATTATTTTCTTTGATCACTGAAATAATGTAACAATAATATTAAATGCTAATTATGAGTATGTAAAGTTTAATTTTTATCGGACTACTAATGCCATCTTTTGTCGAGTAGAGACACTCATCTCATGTGTTCTTTCCAAATAATTTTAAATAATGAATTATTTAAGTAATTTTTTAATTGGGGCAAGCCCGCCACACTGTTCCCAAACCACTGCAACTCCTGTAAGCCAGAATCAACAGTGGCGACCACAAGAAAAGCGCCGAGACAATGAAGCTCGGCGCGTCCCAGAGAAACGATTCAATTTTCAATTTTCCCAGAGAAAGATTCTTGGATCCCGCAACGAAATTAATCAGAAAAGCTTAGCGGAGGAGTAAGAAAAATATAATTTCCGCTTCCCTCCAAACAAGCAGGAGACAGAACAGAATTAGGCCAATAGGCACAATGGAATGTTTACAACTGGGAGAAGCCCAGATTGCCAAGCACCACGGATTGTAATTTTCATTAACTTAATGGATCCTAATGTGAACTGTTACATTTGATTCCAGTAATAGGTATGGCAAAAACGCTTTAACGCACGGAAATTAGTTCTAGTTTCTACAAGTTTTAGTTTAATTAAGTACTAGCAAACTGCCCGCGACTTCGTCCGCGTGGTTTATTTCTTCCGACATAATTATAGTAAGTTACATCTTTGGTTAATGCTTCGCTCCCGTGTTTCTCCCATGTTATAATATAGCTTATGTTACTCAGCAATAATGTAGCTATACATATATTGGTGAAAAAATATATTGTTAAAATCGGTCCAGTAGTTTCGGAGCCTATTATAAACAAACAAACAAATATTACCTCTTTATAATATTATTAGTATAGATTCTAAGATCACGGCCGTTTTATCTTTCCCTACTTCCACAATGATTTGGTATATTTTGACAGTCACTAGATTTGGTTTACCTATGTTGTAAGGTCATCCTATCATATAGCTAAATATTGTCCCGTTTCGTCCCCAGGTTGGTTCTCAGCGTGTGGCTGTCGAGGTGGGGCCCTGGCAGCTCCGCGGGGCTCCATCGCGGCCCTGCTGCGGGCGCGGGCCTTCGCCCTCGTGTCCCCGCGCGCCATCTCCGCGTACAGAGCGCGACCGGCCTCCGGTAAGTTTCTGCTTTACTGTAAAGAAGTTGTGGCTCCGTTGAATGTACACAACAGCAGATTGTGTGATTACCACCTTACCTTTCGTTGGATGGCATACAGGCTTACGGCCCACCTGATGTTAAGTGGTTATCGCTGCCTGTAGGCATTTGCAATACCAGACGCCTTGCAAATGCGTTGCTATCCCAGAGACAAAGTTCTAATATTTCATGTGCCTGTAATTACACCGGCACCCATACCCTTCAAACTGGAACACAGCAACGCTGCTTTGCGGCAGAAATGGGTATGGTGGTAGTACTTCCCCGGACGAGCTCCTTCACAAAGAGCTGTACTAGTACTGGTTACATCGTGAAAGCAACAACAATCAAATTCATCAATACTGCTTAATAAAATAACATCCATAAACCCGTGGTCCCACAGAGAGCGGGCGCGTAGGGGCGCAGTACGAGCGGGCGGCAGCGCGGCCCGGCACACCGCTCCGGCTAGCCGGCGTGTTCGCAGACGGCAGTAAGGCAAAGGCGCCGAAATACGCGCAGCTGATTGATCCGCAGGGGAACGTGAGTACCTCGCTTTATTACTCTACCGTGTCGACGGCGCGTTCGTGTTCCACGCGCGCCTCAAAGAGATGTCAGCAAACTTGGAAGGGGCCACTGAGGGCCGATGCCTGCCGGGGCGGCGGGTTGTTCGAAAGAGATACCGCGTCCCAGGAAAGCAAAGGGCACATGAAGGAACATAGATGGGTTTTAGTCAGTAAAAGTCTGACACTCCCTCCCGCCCCGCCCAGGGCGGGGGAAGTTATTTGATGATTTCCCATCTATAAAAAAATAATTATTACTCTCCAGAATCGTTCGTGTGGCTATATTATAGCAGCCGACAGTTGAAAGGATCCTTCGATCCTTGCCGCTGCGTGTGGATATCCGCTACGTCCTTATTAACTCTGGATGTTTATGGTAGCCTGGTACTCGTGACTTCCTATAGTGTCACATTTTGTGAAAGCGAAATAGTTCGTTTGTAATTTTTATTGTGCAATTATCTATCGATCTATACGAATAAAAAATGAGTCGCTTCTAAAACTCGAATATGACTGGACCAATTTGGCTGAATCTTTTGTTGTCATTTTTGTAATTTCCCGGATAAGGTTTAGGTATAGGAACGTTTTTTTTTGGAAAATCCTCTAGAAAAGTCGCAATTTTGCACCCGTCTGAAGCTGAGGCTATCCACTTGTTCAGAATATAATAATGTAGGTATAGAAAATGGAAAACAGCTGAGTGCGTCTAATATTTCACTTATTTTTTGTACTTGCTATGATGAATATTCAAGATGGCCACCTAGCGGGCTAAGAAGACACTACACAGAAACTTTAGAATACACAAGCGATCGTCTAGAAGATCTTTCAGACTGGTCCAATTATTAATGAAATACAACAGTTCAAAGGCCAGTAACGGTAAAACAAATTAATTTTCCATAATCAAATGTCCCGACACGAAATTAAGACCTTTAACAGTTCTAACTATACTAATGCCATCTAGTGACATTTAATATAAACAACTGCACATTACTTAATCAATTGTGTGCAGAATTACGACTGTGAAGGACCATATTTATGACGATTAATGCAGCAATTGAATGTATGACAAAATGTAATTAGCACACAATACGGTAATAGGTAACGCCGGGTTTAAAGCTGTCTTCTTAAAACGAACAGACGGACAGACAGGAGCTACATTGATTTTATAGTCCGGTCGCGTAATGAATCTTGTGGTTTAAGGGGTAAGGAGGGAGCGATTTAGTGTTTGTGTATTTATTTATTCAAACTTTATTCAATAAAACATACATAAAAGTGGACTTAGGCATTCTCTACCAGTCAATAGAGGTGGTGAAGAGATTTATACATAGATAAACTCACGCCTTTTCCCCATTGGGATAAGCACAAACCACAGAACGCTACTTGCTACGATCCTTACAAACTCCTTTCGCCTCGTCCACGTTTATAAATCTGGTCAATTAAACACGCAGGTTACCAGTACTGCACATGACCTTTTTGACGAACCTTACCAATAATATTAGGGTAGGTCTTTTTATTCATTGTAACTTTCACATTTTTGGAAAATTTCCAAACGTTACCTAACCCGTGGCCTCCTATGACTTACACCACACGCCACACGCACTCTCCATACAACAACACACAAGTATTGTATACGAGTACCAATATCTATTAATCAAGGCGTTCGGGCACGTACGTTAAAAAGAAAGGCTCGAGCTAAGGGCTTCGACAACATTACGATTAATCGTTCACAGTAGATTGATGGGACGTTTTGTCGTATGTAATTATGTTTGCGATTATTTTGTCTGGAGACATTGTATGAGTTGATGTTAATAAATGGGATTATATTAGAGAGATCATGAGCTATGATAACTGCGAATATTTAAGGAGGTAAATATGGACAAATTTTTCCACACTAACATTATAAATTAACTATATACCCCACGGTGTAAGTTACGTCTTTGGTTACTGCTCCGCCCCCATGGGCCTAAGTGTGATGTTCCATAGGTATAAAGCTTCCTCTTGAATCACTCTGTCTATTGATGAAAACCGCATTAAAATCCGTTGCGTAGTTTAAGAGATCTAAATTTACAGACGGCGGGAAGCGATTTGATTTAAATAATGTAAGGAATATGCTTCTATATGTTTCTTATCCCATTACGGCAATACTACTAAACATAATGAAATAAAATTTGCTCTAAAGGGTTTTAATTAAAATACTTTTAAATCTTCGTAGTACAAACGCCTGTGTTTTCCGACTGAATAATAAATGAGCTTTTTACCCGACTATGGAAGTCCAAAAGGAGAGTTCTGTTTTTCTTACACAGACTTCAGACCACCATGGCTTATACATACATATTTTATGTATTATTCTTACAGCTATCAATGCTTTGACAAGTAGCTTAGGTACAAGTTTTTAGTTAGTTTATACATCTTAGGAGGAAAATATAAACAGTTGTATGATATTATGTTTTTTCTGTCATATTGAATATACACGGTGGTATGTTATGTATTAAGTAGGTACATAATTTAAGCCAAGAAAAAAGCAGCAGTACCGTACAATGTTCGACTTAGGATACTTCAAAAAAATTCTAAGGAAAACTTTTATCGAAAATACAAGTTTGAAATATCCTAACTAAACCTTAAAAACCCCAATGACCCCTGCACTGTTGGAAGCACCTGTAAGTACAATGTTTGCGTACTACCACAAACAGTGATTTTTCAAGACAAAAATAAATGTCGTTACCCTGCAATAATTTTATTGTTCAATGCGGTTTAGTCTGATAGTTAAAAAGTATACAAAATGTCTTTTTACATCCCGTACCTATTCCACCTAACTTCACCAGGACTAGTTTTACAGAACAACACAATGCTTGTGTTATTCTAAAAAATGTCGTAATAGTTTAGGGGGCGCGGTAACTAGGCCGATGCCTGCCGGGGCTGCGGGTTGTTCGAAAGAGATACCGCGCCCCAGGAACGCCAAGGGCACATGAAGGAATAAAGATGGGTTTTAGTCAGTAAAAGTCTGACACTCCCTCCCGTACCGCCCAGGGCGGGGGAAGTTATTTGATGATTTCCCATCTATAAAAAAAAACATGCACGAGGCTGTGAGTTCACAACCGGGCACGGGCAAGTACCAATGTGACTTTTGCTGTTATATTGTACTTCTTAAGTTTATCTGGATATCGGTGAAGGGAAACATCGTGAGGAAACCTATACTTATAAATTAGCATAAGTCTTAAATCGTCAATCCGCCTTTAACGAGCGTGATGATCGATGCTTGCCTTCTCTGCCTAGCACTTAACCCAATCAAGTCAAAATATATGGTGTGTGGCACTAGGCGGCAGCTTGGTAGACTTCCCGAAACTCTTGACTTGACACTAATGGGTAAACCAATAGACAGAGTGTATGAAGCGCGAAACCTTGGTCTCATTATGGACAGTGACCTTCGTTTTGAGAAACACGTTGCTGACTCAGTGCGTAGCTGTTTTTACCGCTTGAAAGTTCTGTACAGCATGCGGCCTTTCCTATCCGAAGCACTACGCGAGCAGCTTGTCGAGTCCCTTGTTTTGTCCAGGCTCAACTACGCGGACACAGTATACGGCCCGCGGATACTAGCTCGTACTGATCGGCTCATTCAAAGGGTTCAAAACGCTTGTGCTCGTTTTTGTTATAAGATACCGCCCAGAAGCCATGTAACACCATTTCTTAATAAACACTTTGCACTTAAAATGAAGTCAAGACGCAAGTTACACCTGGCCTGCCTTTTATTCGGTGTAATCAAATACCAAAAACCTGACTATCTTTATGACAAGCTTAGTTGGATCACTGGTAGGCGCGAGTGCGAAAGAAGGCTATGTTCGCAACAACTGTCAACACACTCTCACAGTACTGCAGCTTTTAGAGGCAGCTTCCGGTATGCGGCATCTAAAGTGTGGAATAATCTGCCACCACCTATTAGATCAGTCACCACGATCGGCACATTTAGAAGTCGCTTACGGCGGTACTTGATAGAAGCGCAACGGGAACTTGATATAGTCAATGTTAATATCTCTATTATATAGGTTTAAGTTCACTCCACACAAATACATCAAATGACATTTCACCCGACTGCCTACAGCGTGCTGTTGATATTATATATTTATAATATTATTAATTTATATTATTTTTATTATATATTTTATTATTATATTTTATGCAAGGATTAACAATTCGTCGGCATTTAGATTCATAATTGTATTCACTTGTTTTACTTTTGACTTATCACTGCGTTTTATTTATTTATTTTAAACTTTATGCAACAAAAAGTACAAAGGCGGACTTAACAACACGCAACACACACACTTGGCGGAGTTTTGCAACTGTTAGGACTTTGTACATACACATGTGTAATGATATAAACTTAGTCACACATTACCTTCACTACAATTTAGTACACGCTTCCTTTTATTTTATTTATATATCTACCCCCTTTTCAGCTACTTTCTTTCTTTATTTTTTTATTGATTATGTATCTACCTACATTTTTAATGTTTATGATAAAGCTGGTTTACATCCGTAGCACGTCATGCACAAAGGTCCAGCTGAAAACCAGCGTCAGGCCCAAGTGGTCTGGCATTTATGCTGAACTGGGCCTGTTTGGCGCAGCCGTGAGGCACACAGTTATGTAGTTTTCTTTTTTTTCTTTTATATTAAATAACCTTTTTTTTGTTAGTATATCTGTGTGCACATGGTTTGTGTCAATAAACTTTTTTCTTTCTTTCTTTCTTTCTCTGTATAAGAAGATACATGGTTTCTCTGTAAGGCCTTTGCCCTGCATAGGGTCAATAATAGGCTAGTATTATTTTAACACTGCTTGTTACAGTTCAAACAATAGTCATAATAGCCTAATGCACCTGTATCTGACTGCGCGACGTTCCGCCCACACTTAGGCACTTTACTGATGGTATGATGGCCTATGTCGGGCCTATGGCCGTTTAAAGCGGGCCATTTCAATTCCTTATTGAAGGGAATGCAGACAAGGTCCCTTGTAATGCTGTAATGTTAATGATACGGCACTTGTTAGCAGTTCTCGTTACTATTGAGTTAATGAAGTGACGTTAGAAAAGTGTTACATGTTTTAAAGGTTTCGCGTTGCTTGAAGTTTTGTTGGCGCTGCAATTGTGTCGCGTCAGCGTAGCGTTTTAGTTTCTTTAACTATGTTTTTTTCGTTATTTTTTTGTAAAAGTAATACAATTCTGTTCCATACAAATCAGCAACACCTTCTTTGTCAAAATGTATGGGGCAATAGGTTTTTTTTTTAAAAAGGCGAAATATTTTGACCCTTTCTGGGTGAATCTTGTACTGAATTCATGATGATATAGTTTTCTATAGGAATGATATCCACTGTGTATATTTATTAATATACACAGTGGATAGTAGTTTTTCTTTTTTATTGACTTTAGGATTATTACCTTTAATAAATTAAAAAGCATCCTGTATTCACAAACCTCCCCTTAGCAACAAACAGGCACGAAAAAGGGACCCATTTTCAGAAATGTCCATTTATAGGCGGTTAATAAGTATAGAGTACCAGGGCCGCAGAAAACGCAACAACCTCTTACGACTATAAACCACTACTTATTACAAAAATTACACGCTGCTAAAAATACTAATCCCCTGATTGTATTCAAGCTGAAAATTATATTCCGATCGCGAACACTACGATTATACACTAAAAATAAGTAAAAGAAGAGAAAAGCCTTCTTTACACTCGAAAGAACATTAAATTCTTTGTCTATTTTTGTTCGACAACCCATAGTAACACGCCACAGGATCTTGACAGTAAAGATCTGACATTAACCTGTTTTAAACAAGCTAGAATCAACCTTAAGTTCCACTAAATAGGGTTCAGAAAAAACAGCTATAGTTCTAAATGGAATGCATAGATCCGACCAAGTTAGTACAAGGCGTTCTGTTAAGGGAAAATGGAGTTTATGCCTTTGGGATAAGGTGGGGTTATGTTCAAAGTTAAGTTGGTAAGTTGTAGCGTCGCGGGGCAGTGTCCTCGGTGAACCGTGTTGCTAGGACGATCCTATAGGGCTGTCACGATTTCGAAATATAACCTTTGTTTTGTTTAGTTTTTATTGGCAGAAGTAAAATTATTGTTTGACGTCCAGCCAGCCTCGCTTGGATATTACGTGAAGTACTGGTTTTTATGATTACTAAATAAGTTTTGAGTTTTATTTGAATAAGGATTTATTTCGTCATTGGATAGTGTTTTGTTTTGGCATGTAATTTAAATTAGGTTTAGAGTTTTCAGTTATTGGTACTATTTATTGTTTAATTTAAGGCCACAAATGAATTGGATTAATATTTTATGAAAGCAATGGAAAAATAATAAAAAGAAAAACTATAGGACCTATACTTATAGAACTTGCAACCAATTCAATGAACATTTCAATTTAATTTATTAAAAGGGTTAAAAATATGTCGTCTCCCACAGAAATAATACAAGTTAACACCAACATCAAATGGCCGGCTGCTTCTATAGAAACATACTTTCTTGTATACCTAGGTTAAAACTAAAACACACATTAATTTCAAAATTAACAGAACTCATCATCTAATTAATTAACGCAATCCATGACAACCCTAATAGAAACTTCGCGAAAAATGATGCGCGCTCAACTTTTGTTTATGTGTATAATGAGAACCTTAATTATGTACGGGACGGACGCCGGACAGACGGCCGGACGGCCGGACAACGGGTCGGACTTTAGTCCGGGATAATATAGACTCGGATGGATAGGATAACTAAGGTAGGAGGAAAATGGTTAAGGATATTTAAATGGGACTTTTAAAAAACGTTTGGGTTTATCCAATCTATATTAGTTAATAACCGTGGCTGCCCTTTTGGTCTCGTACTCGGAAGGGCGACTGTTGAACGTGGGGTCCCAGGTTTGATTTCTAGGTCGGGGAAGGTTTTATTTGGTTTTTGAGAGCCAGAGTTTGTTCTTTGGCTTCTGAGATTGCAGGAATAAGGAGGGCACTTGTGTTTGCGCATACAGTTGTGCCTATCTTCTTCTATTGAGAATATACAGTCTTAAGCCAAACAACAGTCTTAGAAAAATGGATAAGGCCCAATTTACACTGCTGCAAAAATCTTATTGGGCGGTAGAATTCGATTCTCCGGAATCCGCGAAAATCCGTCAAAAAATAAACGATCACTTTTTTGCCTTGAGTTTGTACTTAAACAATGAATATAAAGTCCATTATTCAGTGTAATTTAAGCTTTAGTAGACCAAAATCTCTCGCTACGTATTTCTTACTATACCTACTGTCCAATGATCAAGATTCTCCAGATCGCCTTCACCCAGTTAGATGCAAATACCTACTACTTTAAGCACTTAGTGTAAGTACAATCACTGAAGTTTCTCACTGCGATACTGATCTACAAATAACGGGCTCCTACACATCTTCAGATAGTGTGCTTTGGAAGCTGTGTTACGTGAAATGGATTAGAGATAATAGTTATATTGAGCCGACCGAATTTTGGTTGTGAAGGCCAATTTTCACGAAGACTGATGTTTGTATTTTTTTATCTTTTATCGAAATGGCATCTCGCAATTAAACCTTTAAGGACGTCAGCTGCCTTACCGAACTTTCCTGTGAGGGTTAAAAGCTTATAAATCATGCGACTACGCGCTAAGGACACCCCCTTATTCTAAGTCAATCTTCTTTATCGTGTGGGCAGTAAGGTCTAACGACCCCACACACCCTAGTGTCAGAATTTCGAAACCGCCTCAAGGGCCTCTGACATGATTACCGATGTCAATGATGCCCACAATAAACTTAGAAAGGACATATTAATTTGAAAAAGTCCATAACCTCGTGCAAGAGAGGTGGGCCACAAGCCCTTCTTTTATGGATGGGAAATTATCAAATGGCTTCTTCCGCTCTAAGCGGAGTGGAAGGCGATTTTGATTGGATATGCTTGAATCCCAAGAAAAGATATAGGCTAATTTCTGACCCACGACTTCGTCTGTCTCAGCGATAACAGATATACTTGTAAGCGAAGTCGCGGGCAAAAGTTACTCATGTGTCTAAGCCAAACGCCCCAGTCTATACATTCAGACACCTTTGAAAATAGTTCTATCTTCAGGAAACTGATGAAAGCCAACTAAGGGACCCCTTACGGCGCGTAATTGATAGTGCGTACGCGCAACTAATGGGACAGTTTTAATTATTATTTGCGGAAAATAAATTAGCTAGGAAATTGTTGTATAACCATTAATTTTGTGTCTAGCTAGGATGTTACGTGGTTGATGATTTGAAGTAATTTGCGGATTTATCTAGATTAGTTTGAACTATACAAGGTATAAAATTAGCCGGTATATCCTACTATGTGAAGATGGATGATTGGATGGATGTTTGTTACTCTTTCATGCCTAAACGACTGAACGAATCGTGATGAAATTTGGCGATGAGATAGATTGTAGTGTGGAATAACACATAGGATACATTTCATCCGAAAAAAAATACGGTTTCCGTGGGATAATATATCAAATTTTACGCGGGTGAAGTCGCGGGCAGAAGCTAGTTCTTCAAAAATATCTTTTTGTGAATTTAGGTGGAGTGAGGGCAAGATGGGCTGTCATCCCACGAATGCTAACTTGACAGCTCACCCAAACTTCATCTAAATTCAACGAGGCAGATTTTTACATAATAGTACCGCAAAACATGTCGATGCTTTTAGAACAGAACCTAGCTTTCCATAAGGAGTTGCTATAACTTCAGACAACGACAGTTTACAAAAACTAAAAAATTAAACAATTTCGTTTTTGACCGCTAGATGGCGTTAAACGCTTCCTCATTACCCACAACAGATGTCGCTGTACAAAGTTGTCATAAAAACCAGAATTTTAACAAAAGATTTTCCATTAAACTGCAACTTAGCATGAAAAATAGCTATTCCCATGAGACCACTGTTACATTACTAAGAACGTTAGCGAAGAAATTAACATTTGTGTTCATTGCATGCAAAGTATACGCCAGAACAAATGGCTACTTAGCTAATATACATGCGTTTGCATTCGTCTTTGTTAGTCTTTAGTACAATGTGTCAAGTGGGTACGGTTTATTCAAAGCTAGCTTTTACTCGCGACTTCATCTGCGTAACGAAGTCGCGGATTTAAAAGTAGGGTGTGCCCTTTCTTGGAGTTCAAACTTACCCTGTAAAAATATTATCAAAATCGGTTTAAAGGTTTAGTCGTAAAAGAGTAACAGACAGACAGATGGCGTTACTTGCGCATTTATAATATTACTGGCTATATTATACCCTACGTCAGGGATGGCGAACCAATGGCACGCGTGCCAGTAGTGGCGCGCGACAAAATAATTCGGGCACGCCAATATATGACAACTGTATATGTATTTGATCGAAAACAATTTACAACAGCAGAAATCACACTAACCTTTTATTAAAATAAACATAAAATAGTAAATATTACGATTCTTGTACAAACTAGTTGCAAACAAAGAGTGTTAACAGCTTCTAGTTGTATTTTTCTCCATTCAATGACTAAGCCAAGATTCTTTGATGGCACGTCATAGTCACATTATTATTTTTCTATAAAAAATGGCACTATCACCGATAAAGGTTCGCCATCCCTGCCCTACGTTGTCAGTTACGTCTTTGCTTACTGCTCCGCTCCCGTTAGTTGTAGCATGAAGTTGACGTATAAACCTTCCTCTCGAATCACGCTATCGATTAAAACTGAATTAAAATCCGTTGGGTAGTAGGTATAAAAGATCTAAACGTAAGTACAGCGGTAGCAACAAGTATGGTTCAGTGTAGAATTGATTATTGAGACTATCAGTAGCAATCATTTTTAGCAGTTTTCATAAAACGAGCTTCCTCACAAAGAGCTCTACTACTAAAGTTTATAAAAACAAAATCCTAAGTTTCCACAAAGGCCAACACCAGTACCTACCTAGTTTCCATCTGACGGCGCCTGACCTCATAACCACAGAGTAAATTACAAGTACCTACCAAACGAACTGCCAACTACCATAATTTACGCCATTCCCATACTTTGGACGCACAATCAAACTAACTTTCGTTTGAAATCACGATTTTTCTCACAAAATAACATGTTTACTATGATTGTTTCGACATTTTTTATAATATTGCTACCGCCTGTTCAAGGTTTCTCTTGGATTTCTAGAAAGAAAGAGAGAGAGATAGATGTAGGTTTCTCTGTCTCAGATTAGATCTATACAGATGCGCAATGAACTCTTTTCTTATTTTGGGAAATCATCAAATGACTTCTTCCGCCCTGGGTAGAGCGGAAGGGTGTGTCAGACTGCTACTGACTAAAACCCATCCGTGTTCCTCCTAGTGCTCTTTGCGTTCTAGGGCCGCGGTGACTCCATCGAACTTATTCCGCAAACCTGGCAGAATTATTTTGGGTGTAGACTGAGATCTAGGTCGAAATTGGATTTAGAAAGTGTCTTCTGTTTTTAAACAGGCCGAAAATGTCAAAAAAAGTGGAGGTCCTCTTTAAAGTATTTTTGACAGACTAATATTTGGCACATTAAAATAATATCAAAGGCAATTTGTTGCAATTTTTTGCATAGATGCATTTTTTTATTTTTGTTGCCTGTTTGGAAACTACTCAAGGATGTTCACCGCCTTTGGGTGGAGGGGTCTGTCAGACTCTCACTGACTGAAAAACAACCCCGATGTTCCCTTCCCATACTTATGCCGGGAATTCCGACGCGCTTTCCGCGATACATACATAGGTAGATGCCCAAGACTAAATAGAAAACATATTTCTAAGCCACAAAATACACGAAAACATGGCCCATACACTTAACATTTAAACCGTTCGCAAGTCAGTTCTTCTAATTGATCTTAGAACATTATTTAATTCAAAAACCCCTTGAAACATGCACTATGAGTGAATACGCAGTCAGTCTATTCAAAACATAGCATGATGACTTTATTTATTTCCATAGACACAGAATAATGAGATCGCACGCCAATCATCCGTGTATAGAAAGATAATCTCGAAAAAGATAAAAGTTCTAAAGAAAAAAGAAAGAATTATACTAGATTAACTCCCAAGAGTCTCAATATTGAGGACTTTGAGAAGATGGAACAAGATCTTTTTGAATTGTAATCATCACCTGTCCATTACATTCTACCAAGGAATTGTGAACTGTAAGTGTGTACGATAGAGTTGACTTTACAGTGTACGTTCTTCTTAATTCATTGGTATTCCATCAAAGTTTTTATAGTCACGTTTTGATTACAGCGCGTCGAGTCTGACTGGCATAGTTTATTTTGTATTCCCTATGCATCGAACGAACTAAACGTACAAATTTAAATCTGCAGTCTTTCAACTAAAAAGCATTCCAATTTGAATTTTAATTCTCAGCAATACGGTCTATAAAAAAATTCTACGAACGCAAACGAATGTGCAAATTTGAATCCTGTTCGACACAATTAATATTGCTGCCTGCAAAATAAATTTCGAATGAATTAGGACTCAGTGTCAAGGGAATACGGGTTGTTTATAAGTTTCACCGGTGCATATTTTAAGTTGGTTTCTAGTCATTGCTATTGTGTCGCTCAACTTTGAACCATAAAAGGAAGGCAGACACATACATTAGTGTCACTTTGCCCGTTATATAGGAAACTCAAATTCACTCATAATGCTAATATGCAAAAATAGTTCCTATTTCCTGGGTTGTAAAGTAAATTTTAGGTTGCATTATTTCTAATGTTCGAACTATTAACCTAGTCTATTCTTTAAAGGACTTGATGAATTGATATTCTTATGACGGTGGGAAATTGGTTTCTGTGTTAAAGACAACACGTTCGAAGTTTGAATGACAGTTTTTTTACTTACTTCTGGGGTCCAAAATACACTTGAAAATGGGTTCAACCTAGAGCTATTAATTTAGGTGTCACAAACTTTTTATGGGATCAAAAAGACCCCTTTTAGAATTATGCTTATCGCAAAGTGCTGTATGATATTTGTATTAACATTTCTAAAATCCACTCGAATTTATTTTGAGGTTAGCGTGCCTGTGCATAAATACCTATATATGAAAAAAACAAAGCAAAAAATTGGAAGATAATAAAATACTAGCACATTATTCTCCCACTGCATACCAAAGGCCTCTTCTCGTACAGAGTAAGCACGAGCATTGATTACCACGCTTGCTTAAAGCGAATTGGCGATTTCAGACTTACTATAAGTCCAGCTGTGCGATTCTCTAAAATGCAAGCTCGAAAACGAGTCCCACTTCGATAACGAACCAACTTGCCATTGGCTTAGTATTCGTTCGCCGTGGTGACGTCACCACGGCGAACGAATATACACCAATGACAAGTTGGTTCGTTGTCGAAGTGGGACTCGTTTTCGAGCTTGCATTTTAGAGAATCGCACAGCTGGTTTCCTAACCGATGTCAGTGATGTTCAAGACAAACTTAAAAAATACAAACATTATCTTCCTGCCCTTATCCCATGTTACTTGGGGTCGGTGCAACACATTTTCTTCTTCCATGCCGACCTGTCAACCGTCATGATATCACTGACTCTCTTGTTTTTCATATAGGTAGAGAAAGTACAATATGGATTGAAAAGTCACGTTAAGACTTGCCCTGTATCAAACCCGTAACCTTAAACACAAGAGGTGCCTTAACCACTGATCCATCACGACAAATGACCAGGAAACCATAAATCGCAAAGAGCGGTAATTAATATTTATCTCTAGTAGTTTTACATAGGCACTTGCATACGCCGACCATGGTTGCTACGCTTTGAGACTGACAATGTAATTACTCGCACCTGTCGCTTGCTGCATACTGCATCACATGGGATGCCTTAGACCCTGAGCCATCACGAACATGCCTTCATTAGGTACAGTGTTAATATATGCATGCCTGAACATGTTTCAAGGAGCTATTGTTAAGAGCTCCTTCAATTGGGTAGTTTTACCGGGCCTGCAGGTTGTTCGAAAGAGATACCGCGCCCCCGGAACACAAAGGGCACAAGAAGGAACATGGATGAGTTGTAGTCAGTATAAGTCTGATACTCCCTTCTTTTTTTTTTGTGAGCGTAGAAAATGCCTAACGCATGCCACGCCATCCGGGGAGACGACGTGGTTATGTGGGGCTTGCACCCACTAAAAACTCCGCGTGTGTACCTGCTTTCGCCTTGATGAATGGGCCGCGAGAACTGCTACGCATGACGTTCGCGACCCATCCAGCGTGGCCCACATCTGGGCTCCATTTTCTTTGCCCGCCTCCGGGCTCTCTCCTCCTGCCCAGCCCAGGGTGGGAGAAGTCATATGATGATGACGGTAAAAAAATAATTGTGTAGTTTACACCATCTCTACATAGTATAAAACAAAGTCGCTTCCCGCTGTCTGTAAGCTTAGACCGGTTTTTAATGCGGTTTTCATCTAAGGGTAAAGTAATAATTTAAGAGAAAGGTTTATACGTATAGAAGATCACGCTACGGCCAAAGGGAGTGGGGGGTATACAGCTAGATTATGATAAATACGAAAGGAAGTCTAACAACCAGTCTGACCAAGAGGTATTGTGTTACCCGGTAACTGGGTTGTGGAGGTCATATAGGCATTCGCTCCATGTTTAACACAGTATTCTGCTGCATCCGATTAAACTGGAAGCCGACCCCAACAAATTATGTAGTTGGGAAAAGGCCAAGCAAAAGATGAATGAAAAATACGGAAAGTGATACATAATAATTAAGTTGCATGAGGTTGCTTTGTTGTCATTTTGTTAGAATCGAGGTAGGTTAAAAGTACTTTATTGTTTTGAATTTTAAAATAAGAACCTCCTTGATACCATCAAAAATTCAACTGACAGTTAACGACTTTGTCTGTCACTGTCACCAATCAAATGTCAGAAATATAACAATTTTCCGAATAATTTCCAGCGTTTGAGGCTTTTTAATGCTATACATCGTTTCGGAGAAGATCCATTTATGAGTTGTTGGAGTTGATTATTGCATATTTACAAACGAAATAAAACATGGAAGAAACCAATACCAATACTGGTGCTAGCGACCCTAACGTGGACTTTCCTCCTTTCAGCTGGCTTATGGAAGCCAAGATATATAACCATAAGTACAGCAAAGTTCCAAGCACCTGGATAATGGATAGAGTCGACGTCATTGTCCTCTATTTCTCCTTACGCAACGCGGACAGACAAGATATCATTCACGAGTTTTATGAGATTTACGAAAACGCAAGGCATATCAACCTGCCTATTGAAGTAATTAACATTCCTATGGACGAAAATAAAGGGGACATGTGCTACAGCTATGACGAACAAGCTAACTGGTTTACTCTCTTGACCGGCGACCCTATAATACCCATTCTTCAGTATAGATACCAAATATCCTGCGTTCCTCATCTCCTGGTAATGAGAACAGACGGCACTGTCGTATCCACACACGGTATTTTGGATCTCGACAAGTATGGGAAGAATGCGTTGGTAACTTGGATGTCTACCTCAGCACCTTCAACAAAACCTAAAAGATTAAGCGCTGAGTTGAGTATGTATGGACCAAATTGGAAGTATTTGAGGTTAAGAGCCTCAGCCACAGCGAAACCTCGTTATAAAAGTAAGTACAGTAAGACGAAGATGAAGGATGAAGCTGTCTCGCCGTCAATTGGATTGGCGGTTGGTAATTTCGGCAAAGTGTAATCGCTCAGACGTCGAATTTCTGACACCAGCCCGTTATACCAATACTTCTGATATTCTTGTTTTCCTGGTACCCTGGTGGCGATGAGAAAGGCGTTTGAAGATTTTTACCACAGAACCCTGTCTTGGAAGAACGGTTGGATGAAATATCGCTGTTAATTGGATTGTCGGTTATTGGTTTCCAAGACAAGTCTTGAAGAAATTAACTACTAAGACTAGAACTACCAGTACTGTATTAGAAGTAACTAATTACTTCTGACATTCTTGTTTTCCTAGTACCATGGTGGCGACAAAACCCTGTCCTGGAAGAACAATTTTATTATTTTTCTTCGTTATAGTATTAATGTTGTACAACATTGTGACAAGATGTTTATGTGTTGTGTGAAACATGAAACATGTTTTTAATTTAATCAAACTTTGAATACTTTGCTATTTCATTGGTAGGAGTGTGTTTATTACTATTTGTTAGTTACCTTTTTTGATAAAATTATAGGAAATATCTTATGATTCATGTTATTTTTTCATTTGTTGATGTTGTCAACCAATCACAGCAGATTACGCACACTTTGCAACATCTCTTACATATTTTTTACTAGCGAACAGCTCACGTCTTCGTCCGGGTGGCTTGTTTCACGTTAAGTTATATCTTTGGTTACTGCTCTGCTCCCGTCACCCATTGTCGTAGCGCAATGTTATATAGCCTATGTTACTCAGGAATAATCCAGCTATCTATTGGTGAAAAATGGTTTAAATCGGTCAAGTAGTTCCGGAGCCTTTTCGTTACACACAAACAAAAAAATATTTGCTCTTTATAATATTAGTAAAGATAATATATATTGGTCGAGAAACCAGTGTATCCTTGTAATGTAATGTAATGTAATTCTCCAGACCGATTCCGGTCACGGCGGCTAATCTTAATGCAGACTAGCCACGTACGCAGGAGATATTATAGTGCACAAGTGTGTGCGCAAACACAGGTGCACTCCCTCTTCCCTAACTCTCATAGTCCGATGGGACGGCAATCCGATACGACCGGAGAGAGATCAGGCCCAGGACCAACGGCTTTACGTGCTTTCCGAGGCACGGGGGTGTCACACCACCAACTTCCAAACTCCGGGCTGCTACTGAGAAATTCGGAAATTCCTAATGGAAAAACCCAATAACACTTTTTGCCCGACCTGGGAATCGAACCCGGGACCCCTTGCTCAGCAGTCGCCCTTGCGACCACGAGACCAACGGGGCAGTCTATGTATCCTTGTAATGCAGCATATGGGCAGCTGTCATTGCTGTCTTCAAAACGGTCTTTGAGAAACAGCACCACGTTTGCACTCCCGTTTGAAATCTTACTACATAATATATTATTTTAAATTCGAAAGTTTGGATGGATGTTTCTTACCTATTTTATTAAGCCATAACGGCTGAACGGATCTGTATGAAATTTGGCGTAGAGATTAATTTTCATTATAATCTAGAATAGCACTGAGGCAACTTATTAGTTCGTAAAATTGTAGAGTTGCGGTGGGATAATATTTATAACTTTAACGCGAACCAAGTCGCAGGCGGTAGGTAGTCTTGGAATGAATCTTCTCTTGTGCGTGGTTTTTTTTTTAATTCTACCTTTTTATTGACAAGATCCTACAACAATTTGTATAAAACATCTAATCTCATTTAAGTATTTTCTTGAAGCTCAATTAGGTATGCTTAATCTCCTATGCCTGAAAGAAAATAATTTCGAAAAAATGTGGTCAAGTTGTGCCCTTAACCATTTTGTGTGATCCATCCTTGTCAAGGGGAGTGCTAACCGTCTCTCCTTTCAATAGACACGGCGAATTCCAACAAACTACAAAATTATAAAATAACTTGCTTACAAATTTCACTTGTGAGATGTAGAATTAACGATTATTTTATGAAAACTATAACATTTTTGTGAAGTAAAGATACTTAAAGATAAAGGTACTATAGTAGTGATTCAAAAAACAGAAATATTTTAAAATACATATTAGAAAACTGAGATTTTTAACTTGAAACAAATTCTAAATTGAACGTGGTTGAACAGCGCCATCTATTGATGAAGAATGATACAAACAATTTTTTCCTGGTACTTTGAGGTCAAAGGCCTATACATAATTAATAAAAGCAAATGAATTGGTAAATTTCGTTTGAATTTTTTTAAAGATAATCTATTGAATATTTGATCCTATTACAACATGTTTTTTATTGATAGAAAGCTACCCTATTGTCAAATGCCATAGGTATATATTTTATGGTATTCTTGGCTTCTACGTAGACAAAATCGCGGATAGGAACACACAAATGACGATAATGACTTATCATCAACACACAAACTAGGTTACTTAGGTACTTAATTGAAAGTTTTGAAGGAAAAAAATCTTTATTTCTACAGTAGGTACAGCAGATGCATGCACCTATAGACAAACGTTAAACTTTTTACCACACAATAGGCGAGCTCACACCTAACATTCAGCCAGAATCGATTAAGTAATAAACCTGTATTTAAATCTAGATAGACTTAAAATTGCACCATTGTGTTTGATGAAGACTAGTTTTTATTTAGGTTGATATTATTACTTGCAGAACTAGCAATACAAGTGATTCTTGTGCCATCATTGAACACAATTGATAATCAGGTGATTTGTTATTAGATACAACTGTTGCATTAGTTATGGACAAGAGAACGCAATTAACGTTTTAATAACCGGACACTTACCTACCTACATCATTTAACAAGTCTTTCTAGTATTGTAATTGTGTTCAAGTGGGAATTATTGTTGATTACCGCCAGTAGCGCCATCTATTGTCGAGTAGCAGTAGGTGTTTAAGTTAGTTTTTATATTGGACTTAAGATCGAGTTATAAAGCTCTACTGCCTTTACAGAAGCAGGTAAAGTAAATAATTTGGGAAAAAAAATGTTTCCTGAGTCCATTAAAATTCCTAAATGAAGTAAAGATGCTTTAGCTTGTAAAAAAATAATTCAGGTTAGTAACTGTTTCAAATAATGTCCATATAGAAAAACTCCCCCACCACGAGCATTCATACAATGGCGGACATACAAACAAGCAAACCAGTGTCAAGTCCCGCCATATTGGAATTGGAATGTGCCAAAGCATAAACAATAAACGCCTGCCGTGACAGAGAATACATTAAAATAAATGGAGAGGAATAAAACACGCTGACAATACGCTAGTAACTAGTTGCTTTACAAGAAACGATATTGCCAGTCACAAATAATATGGGAATGTTTACTGTTGTTTTTTTCACAAGGTCTGCTTTATAGTGTGGCAAGTACGAAATAAATAAACTTTGGGTAGCTTTCATATCGGTTACACTTAGGTCTGTAGTAATAAGTGAACTAGTAAAACCACCTTCCTGCTTGAAAAAAAGCCCCTCCAAAGTGAAATAAATTGTTACCAAAACGCATGTTACTGTACTTGTTTGGTACTGGTGTCCGCAACTGTACTGGTTTATTTATACCAATGCCACTTGGTTAATAGAATTCATGTCACCTTATCATTAATGTCATATTATCTTAAATTTGTAAAATCTGCACCATCACTTACCAGGCGCTCATATCTTTCCAGGAGCTCTTCGTGCCTATCAACACTAAAGGGGAACTGTACGAGGTATGCCCGGAGGAGCTGTCGCCGGCGGAGTGGGAGCCCGCAGGGGAGAACCGGGGGGGCGTGGCTCCCGACGTGGCTGCGCGGGCGCACCGCCTACCGCACTTGCTGAGCATATGGCGGCTGCCGTGCAGGGTGCGCCTGCTGGCAGGGACGGTGCCGATCGAGATGGCACATGATGTTGGAGGTGAGTTTCTGAGAATCAAAAATAACCTGACAATAATAGACTACATCAGTTTAGCAGCCAAAGAGACATTCCCACGTCGCTGATTCAGTTTTCATTCTAGTCATTTGTTGCTTCAACACTACATCTCATCTACATCTTTTGTTGCATTAAATGCATTACAGAACTATTTGTTTCCGTTCCAGATGACCTTCTACTACGGGCGGCAGTAACAGAACCAGTTCTCGTGATGTGCACCCTCCCGGAGTACGGGTCGATGCCCTCGAGCCCGAGCAAGCAAGTCGACCCTCGCTACCACGCCAAGGAAACCCTTCAACTTCTTCCTCTCAACAGCGCCATCAAAGTGAGACGCACACAGCTCGGCTTCGAGAACGAGAAGCGTATGTTCCTATCGGCACGCCTTCAGAAAGCTCTAACCTTCTGTCAACTCAATGTTGACAACTGGATCAGGCAGATTTCCTACGCCAACTCAACCGTAGTCGGGAAAGCGAAAACAGCTGAAGACCTCATCAAGGAAGACCATGAACCAGTCAAGTTTGAAAAAGAAAGAAAATTTACCTTACAAGGTCTCAAGATTGATACATCTAGGTTATTCGGTAAAAGCGAAAAGGTATTGAAGGATATTCCGGACGAGACCGAGGGTTCTATTATATTTTTAAGCAAAAACGAACTCGAGCATATGAATTACGACGTGTACAGCGATGACGAGGGAAAGGAAGAGAAACCAGAAGAGAAGATGGAACACGAACACTTTACCAGCGAAAAAATGCAAGTATTTAGAGAAGATTCGGGACAGAAAAAGAACAAATGGTTTAAGAATTTGAAACTTCTAAAGAGCACGGAGAAACTCACTGATGAAAAGATAACAGCTATAGAGAATAGTGAGAAGTCCAGAGATGTCAAAGATCCTTTTGATCCTCTAGGTGAGAAGCATAGCTCTATAGAGCGGTACCAAGATATGGCAAAGTTAATTGAAGATAGATTTGGCTGCACGAGAAAGAATGACGGTACAGCTGAAAAGAGTCATTCCTACAAAAGTCTCACGACCTCTTCATCAGATATGGGAACCAGTCAGTGCAGTTCCAATCACAAAAAGCCAGTGTTAACAAAATCAGTCTCCGTGCAAACAGGCATGCCAGACAACTCCTACACGGAAGATGATAGCGGTATCAACATGAAACATGGTCGCAAAAATCTTAGCGTCGACCAAATAAACTACTGCGGTTCTATGGAAAGTGACGCTAGCTCTGGCAGGAAACTAAAGAGTTTGGACGAAAATATGCTCAAGAAATCATCAGCTACTAAATCATCTACCAACTTAGAGAGGAGACAAAGGATACAACCCGATTTGATACCAGAAAAAGCCATGGTTAAGTCCGAATCTTACAATCAAATACAAAGCTGCGAAGAAATAAACATGTTTGGCGTCGGATCTCTGTATAACGACAGCGATTTCGAAATTAATTACAAACAACATTCTTTCATAACAGAAAAACTATGCTCCGAGTTTCACGTTAAAACTAAGAGAGTATTAAGCAAATCTACATCAAATCTCCTTCATCCCAAAAAGCCTTCTGATAAAAAAGAAGGTAGCAACAGCAACAGTATGCCAACGAAAACAGAACGCTCTGCAGATAGTGAGAAGATTGTAAACTTTAGAAAGAAAATCGACAAACCACGAGCTCCGACACCGAAGTCTGAAATCGAAGACGATATCACAGCAATTGATATTTCTGAAGAGGAACCGCAAATGCAAGTGAAAATCCGCAGATCTATTTCATCCATACAAAAAAGAAAGCTGCCAGTCATAGAGGACTTGCCGTACGGGCAAGTGGCTGACGCTGTTCATATGGAAGAAGAAAAGGTTGAATCCGATGCGAGTTCCGACAACATTTACGCAGAGATTTGTACCCCCAACGGCAACAAAACTAGCGACGAAGAAAATTACGACAACAATATCGATGTACTTGCAACAGATCCCGTCATCTGTAACGTCAAGAAAGAAGTGATCATCAGAAACGATGAGCGAGCGAGACAGATGATAGAGAATCAGGAAAATCCATTCCGACACATAGAAGTTGTCGTTATTGAGAAAACAACAGATTTCGATTTGGACAATTCCAGTGTTGCTTCCAGCGATATCGACGAAATGGGAAGCAAGAACGATGTCTCAATTATAGATTCTTGGGAGCGTGATAAAGATAAGTCAGAAAACAAAATCCATGCAATCAGATTAGAAATAACGAGTAACAACGACGAATATCCAAATGAAAACGATAATAATATAGAAAAAACTGAAATCTGTTTAAGTAAAGATAATTCGTTAAGTTTTAGTAACAGCATACACTTGAATGGTACATATCCCAACGAAGCCATCTATGATACTTTAAAATAGTTTAAGTTTTAGTTTAGTTACACTGGCGGCCACAAATAGTGTCTTGTAGTCATATTTTTGATGTACCAATAAAAATATAGCCTTCAATTCCGCTTAGATAAGTCACCTTAGATGTGATGACGATTTTTTTACTTTAGTTTTTTTAGTTTTCAGTGTATAAATGCTTTATATTATCCGTACTTAAGTCATTATAGAAATTCAATATTGTGTATGTGATTAAAACCAGTGAAGAAGTGGCATATGATAGTTGTAATAATGAATTTTGGGCTTCATATCACCATTATAAATGTAGTAAACATTGAATCTCGAATCTTTTATATATACATCTAAAAGCTATTCAGATGCCATTTGCAAGAAAAATACCAGAATATTGTGCCAGAATTAAAAAACTAGATTGGCTGTCTAATAATACCATTATTTTTATTGCAGTATAACATTTCGTCAGGAAACTGTCTAAATATCAAATATTTAAAGAAAATACGACTCTATTATATCTTAGACAGCCTATCTAGTAAAACAAGGGACTAAAATTACCTGCTTAGTCATACCATTCATAAAATAAAAAAACGTTAAAATTATTTGTGTACTTACAAGATTTTGGGGTGATAAAAAAATGTAAAAATTAGTTGATAATTTATATTATACAAGTGTATACTTTATATTGACACGAAGTGTACCACATGATGTAAAAATGCACTATTTAGTTACGCGATTCTTATTATGGCACCTACTAATTTTGTCACTATATTTAATGGTTACAAGCAAGATATTATACCTACTTATAGTTTTTTCTGCGATATAATTTTTTTGATTACATAGTGTTGCCGGAAAAACGAAAATTGATCAAAATTATACCTACCTATAAAGTAAGTTCTTTATAATCTGACATAGATTATAAAGAACTTACTTTATAGGTATCGGTGTGATAATGTGGATAAAAAATATTTGTAAATACCTTACTGTCCCGATAAAAATATAGGTTCATATTTTTTGTAAATTATGTAATCTATATTTGGTAATGCCACTTCCACGCTTAGCGTGTGTTATCGAAGACTGATTGCATCGTATCACCTGCTTATCTTTCACTATACAGAAAGATAAATCTACACATTTGTATCGTATTTTGCATTTTTCCTAAACATGCAAAATGTAGTAAGTACTTAATGTTTGTACGTGGAAATTTTATGAAATCCTAACTTGTACACCGACATTTCGACAGTTCCGCTATTCGCCGCCAACAATAGTTTGGCGCTAGTGTGTGCAGTTTTGCCGAAATGTGAGGTTTTCAAAGCGATCTATAAATGAACTGAATTATATTATGTAATCAAAAAATTATATTACAATAATTAAAATCACATAAAATAGACTGTTCTTTACACACGAAATTCATCACAATTGGTGCTATAGGGTGCTCAATGTAGTCTAGATTGATTTAAGATTACACCACTATTAAAAAGCTAAATGTTTTTAATATGAAACGGATTTGTAAAAAAGTATACTATAAAAAATATATTATAACGAATAAAACTATTATATTTTTTGACGAATAAAACGAAACGAAAAAAATAAATCGTTTTATAAACATCAACTACAATTTAAGAAAATGCTCACGTTCATGTAACTGCACTGATGGTCCAGTTTAACTTTGCTAGTTCCGCTACTCTCCGCTTATATCAATAGGGCGCTAGTGTTATTGGCCCCAACTTAGCCTTTTGATAGTGGTGAAATCAATGTCCTTATTATTATTATTATGGTATAAGTACCACATACGACATGACATATTTGTAAAAAGCGTTTGTATTATATAGTTTTAACATTGTATTATAATATCGAAAAGCTCTTGAAGAAAATGTAAAATTGAAAATGTTTTGCGAAATTATACAAATTATTGAAATAAACCTGTTGTTTCGTTTACGACTTCATACCTACAAATCATATTAAAGAATTCAGTGACGTCATTCACGCAGTCCACAGAAAAATATTTTAAGATAAGCTAAGATACCTACCGTTAAAACCATTTGTATAAACACGTGATAAGTCTTAAGGTTAACGCGAGATAGGTAATAAAACAGAATACCAAATGACACCAAAAAAAAACAATATACCATCACGCCTGTATTCCCCGAAGGGTTAGGCAGAGGTGTACCAAATGACACGTGGTCAAAATTATCAAGTTTATACCACGCATGCGCGAAGTCACACAGGTTTGATTGAGAATATAAAACACTATTAGGGCGTGCAAAACCGGAAGGTTTTCAAAACCGGTTTTGAATTCCGGTGTTGAGGCCCCAAAACCGGAAACCGGTGTTAGGCCCGGTTTCGGCAATAATTTTATATTGTTTTTATAGTAGTATTTTAACAAGAAAACAATATTCTTAGATACCCACAATCTCTACATAAAACAAATTTTATGATATAAGTACCTCTTTTTAATCGACCGTTCGGACCGAATCGGTCGTTTCTTCTTGCCGATAAAGAAATTTGTCAAAAATCGGCCCGATAATCGGTCATGGGGACAAACCCTTATGCCTACCAATACTAACTAGACCAAATTAATAGTTTGGATAACAGAAACTCAAAATAAGATCAAATCAACAACAAGTAAGTTTGTGGTATAGAATAATATTTTTTAAACATACAAAACACTTTCATCTTCTTGAGACACTAAACACAACCACAATTACTATACGTCTCTATTTGTTTGATCTTGAGCTCTATAATTAATAACTACTAACAACATTATTAAAAGATTCATAATGAGCTACCTATAAAACGAGATCAAATCAACTGTGTACCGTATACAACTTTAAATAAACAACAATTTTTTTTTCACGCTCTACACTTGTTGGTCGTGCCTGCACACATAAAATAGTCGTAAGCTTCTGTGAGATATATACCCCGATGCCCTCCGCTTTCATACATGGCTAGCTCTACCTTGATAAACCACCAACTGCAAGGTCGAAATCAGACCGATTCTTGGGGGTAAGGATAGTGGGTATAGGTTGCGTTCGGATATACTTATTTGATGCCCCAAAATTAAATATTTCTTGAGTGTGTTCGAAAAAAGTTGTTTAAACCTAAATGTAAATATGTAATTCAATGACGGGAGAACCGGAGGTAACACCGGTTTTGTGTCTCAACCCCGGTTTTCAAAAATCGGTAAATTTTGACCGGTTTCCGGTTTTTTGCAAAACCGGTAAACCGGTTTTGCACGCCCTAAACACTATGCTGTTACTAAAACGGGTTGATGTAAAAATAAAAGGGATTTTAGAAATAATACAGTTCCTAATAAAGAGACTAAATCGTGAATTATAATTCAGTAAAAATATTAGTCCTTTTTACCAATACACTATTATATCAAAGTTATAATCGCTTTTAAAGTAACGTTCAGATTTACCCCCTTTCCTAATTATTTCTTAATCCGTGTCTGGACCTCTGTATTTTTTTCTTAGCTTACCAATAAGGGTTGAGTGACATACAGACTGTCAAAAGTTAAGGTAAATTGCGAGGTAGGCAAACAATAAAAAACCTGTGTATAATATGACAAATATACTGTATTTAATCAAATAAATTATATTTAAAATTAAAAATAGTACCGACAAATAATTTCGTTTATAGCGTGGCGCGGATATAAAACAATTTTCATAATAAAAAATCGAACTAAAATCAAATAAAAATTAAAAAACACCTCGACTTTGAATGGTAAAGCCGGGCTCTTGTGCGTCTACACTTATTGGTCTCAAATAAAAATTAAAGGAATGAATTTCAACAACATTTATCTAAATGCTTTCGATTTTTATCTTCACCTTAACATTAAATTCATTTTTACAATATACAAGAATATAGTACGTACAATTATGTTTTTCTTGAGATTATATTGTTTTTAAAACCTGCGCTTAATAATAATTAAACATAAAAGTAATGCAACTTTGAAAGCTACATAGAGAGTTGCGCAGTCATTGTTCAAAATAGGATGTTTCAACAGAAACTCCTAGAATGCACAATATTTTATAAAATTTATTGTAATTTTCTACGGGATTTGTGGCTTGAAAAGTTTCGTATAAACATGTTCTATGGTCTTGCATACCAAACGGAACAAGATGAAACACTCATTTTAAATTTTGCTAATAATATGGACTAAATATTTTAAGACTATATCGAGTCAAAATACATAGATTACATACCCTTTGATATTAAAAATGCAAAAAATATCCAAAGAAGCGTTTTAATCTCATTCGTTCAAAAAAGTACTAGGCTCGCAGAGATCAGTAAGAGGTCGAAAGCCAGTTAGAAACGATTCAAGCCACAATGGTAAGGTATCAGTCAAGGGTGGGAATCACAAAGGGAATCTAGGCGAGTCGTATAGATTGGATTATTTGGAAAACTGCTGATCCACAAACTACGAATATGAAGAGTGCAAGCAACCAGGGCGCCACGGGGTACTGGTCGTCCTTTTCCTGGAAAGAGGTGAAACATATAAATAAACAAAGAAATTGAGTTATATTTTACGCTAACTGTCTGAATAAGGACTCCACCCACATCTTTATCGGACTGAAAAGATTATCGGACCGTTCCATAGATCTTAGTTCCGTGGGGTCGATTTTTTGTGGGACATCTGCGTTGGTATATCAGAAGTCATAATGTTCCATTTTGTCCGACAGAAAATCGGTCACCGATTGTCTAACGTGGGTGGGCAGCCGAATAATAGTCTACTGGATACTATAGGTTGAAATCTTAAATTAAATCAAGTCTTTGAACAAACGGTCAATTCTTACTTATTAAAAACGTCAGCGACAATAAAATTAATGAATTCCTAGATTTAACCCATTCAGTGCAAGCAACGCGCATACGCGTCAAAAAAAACGCGCATGTGCGTTACCCGCACTGAATGGATTAAGACTGAAGTTAGATTACAATCGTTTCAAAAATTAGTAGAATTGACCTCTAGTAATTTGCTATCAAATCAATAAGGCAGATTTACTGGTTAGGAATTTAAAATAGCGTCTAGAAACAACATAAAAAAAGTAATAGGTAGTATTAACTCTTAAAAATGCGTCGTTTTAAAACCCATAAAATTCCTTTTATTTCTATTATTCGATTGCGCCATAAGGCGGGTCATGTGTTTCGAATGTATGTATGATTGTTTGGCAGCCTAAACAGCTTGTAGCTTGAGAAGTGTCGTTAGATTCGCCTTAATTGAGTGACACTAGGTATGAAAACTAAAATGGCCGATTTTTGGCGCCATAATAAATCTTCAACAATGTTTTTTTTTTCTTAACACCTATGGTTTTGGGGTTTTAAAAACAGGAATTTTATAAATGGCTTCAAAAACATACAAAGGTATATATTTATATTCAGTGGTCATGGCATTGCCATTACAATTTCACCATGGCAATAATTATGTACCTAGTTACGATTGAAAACTTCAACACATTTGGTACCTACTTCTAGTGTTACTAATTCATTTCACGCACATGCGCAGTAGCAAGATTATGTTGTGGAATGCGACATTTAAATTATGCGCAGTTTATTTATTTGAAAATTCTTTGTTTGGTAGGTATTTAAATTACTTATTATATTTATGACGACACGGTTTGACACAGTGGCGGAGCGATTGGCTGCTACGGTTCGATTCCCGCGCAGGACAAAATAATATTGGTATGGCCTACAGATGGTTTGTTCCGGGTCTAGATGTTTGTGTATGTGATTTTATATGTTTGTAAACTCACCCACGATACAGGAGGAATTCCTCGGATGCGAGAATGTTTTTCGAAAAAAAAAAAACTACTTTTATGTTCTAGCTTCTTAAAAAAAAAGGTTTCAAAACCTATTTTAGTTACTATCAGAGAATTAATTACATAATAAATAATCTTCCTTTTCATTTCTTTGTAAAATGCTGCCCCACACTAAGAATTTCTCTTGTGTAATGGGTGTGCTTACAAACAGCGAACAATGGCCTGCACAGAATGGCGGGCGGGATGACAGAGGATTTTAAATTTATCAATCAAACATCATAACGCATCTTCAAGACCTATCACCAAGCATTGAAATTTATATTATTATTTTGATTGGATAACTATTAAATTCTATTGATGAATTAAAAATCATCTGCCATCTTATCTGGCAGTCTAACACAGGCCATAACTAGACCAGGAACAACTACCACTAGGCAATAAATATTTGTGTTGTGTGGGCATCAAACTAAGGACGGGAAATCATAAAGATAAAAGATAAAGTGTCAGACTGTTACTGACTAAACCCCATCCGTGTTACTCCTAATGCCTTTTGCGTTCCAGGGCTGCGGTACCTCTTTTGAACAAATTCCGCAACCCAGGCATCGAACCTAAGACCCGCAGCACAGGTAGTCAATCGCTAAGCTACTGCGCCAACCGTGAGATCATTTGCCGTCAATTCTTAGGTAATAATCGAAGTGATAAAAAGTGAGTTTCGGCATCTAATCAAAGTTACTTTTGTTAATTGTTTTAACTTTCACTTTCAAACGATTACTCAAGCGTGGACCATTAGATAATCACTGTTTAAAGTTAAATGTCTTAGGCTATCTGAGAAATGACATTTATTACTTTATTATTATTGTACACTGGCAACATTGTATACATAAAGTTTATCTCTGTTTAAATACTACTAGCTTTAGCCCACAACTTCGTTTGCGTTGATTTTCTTTACCGTAAGTACCTAATTTATTGAAAATAAAATATAGCCTAAGAAAGAATTATTAGAATCGGTTAAGTAGTTTTTGAGTTTATCCATTACAAACAAACATACAAAACTTTTCTCTTTATAATATTAGTTTGGATATTTGTATCTATTTTTAGCAAAAAGTAATTAATACAACATAAAAATAAATTATTTCTAAATATTGTAGTTACCAAAATTAAAGAATCTTCAAGAAGAAAGTACAAAACTACAAGAATTGTACAGAACACACACACACACACACACAAACAAAAAAATCCAATATAGAATCAAACGGGACAAAAAAAAGTATCAAGACAGTTCAACGTCAGAATGTTAGTAGTTTGTGTTAAAGAAAAATAAAAAAACTAAATTGGTGGTACGTACTACCTTGGTCGACTTAGGCACATTGCCTCTCATAGTAATATTTTTGCTGGCAATTTCGTTGGCAATACGCATCCTTTGTTTGGGGGCCATTTTGAATAATAAGCAGGTATATTTGTCCTGAAAATAGAAAAATATTTTTTGTTAAAAAGGCGTTCTGGTAAAGAATTTAACCTAATTGCCTTTACATGTGAAAAATTAACATAGTCCAAAAATTTATCTTTTTTGCCTTATGTTAATTTTCCGATTATAAGCAAGGACACAAAACTTGAATTTTATTAATTTTTAAACACCTTATATAAATTAGATAATTGATCTTAGTTCTGGCAAAACGAGCCAAGCCATGACCTGACAATGATTCATATTTTAAATATGTCATAGTACTGTCCAGCAATAACAGTTCAACATTATGTCTCAAATTTTAACTTTGATTACAAAAAGTTTTTTAAACCAAAACTTGTGATGCGATGTAATAAATGTGACTGTCTAATTTTTACTTTTCACGTTCATTGGAAGCTTAATGCGTTAATTAAACATAAACATGTTACAATAAGTACAGTTTTCTGTTAGTATCACACCGTAAAGGCAAAAGCCCACAGCGCGAAGCACACAGCGGCATGCGGTTCTAGTTTAATAGGATTTTAAACTTTATCTCCGTAAATAAATATGTAGTATTTCTTGAGTGGCTGAAAAGGGCCGGGCGGCCGTTCATGACGCCGAAATTAGTCTTTCGTCTGATTAAAGTGGTTTAAAATACTTTGGAACTGAAACTGCTTGCCTATGCCCTGAACTGCTGTAATTTCACTGTCTTTTAAGTGTAACTAATGTTTGGGGCTCACCGACAAACAACACTAACCTGACTAAGAAATCAAGCAATCTATGTTAAAATTGCTGAATATTGTATAACCCTTATAATACACAATATTCTATTATTTTCTATTTCTATTGTAAGAGTAGTAAAACAACATATTGATTGAAAGAAAAAGAAATGATGATGCAGGCAGTCTGACAAACATATGGATGACTAAACTTATTCAAACCACATTTTATTGTGAAAACAATGAAGTTTCTGAACAATACAACATATTTTTTGCTTCAAATTAAATAAAGAATATTGAAATGAATTTTACCCACTTTACACACTTTACGAAATCACTGTCGGAAATATAGAAAAGGTTTTTAGTAAAAGTTTTTTTCACCTCTCAAATATGTCTACTATTTCTAACTGTTGTTTAACTAGACAAGTGGCACACTATGCCTTCTTTATAACTGTGTCTTGTAAAAATACATGTCAAAACGCAAACGCGTGCTTTACGTTACTAAAACAACCAAAATAATCAACTTTCCACGTTGTCTAAGTACGTGTCAATGAAAGATTCCCATTATCTCGCAATAACAATGTAGGTGATTAAACTTAATGATAAATACCTAATTAAAACAGCAATACGAAGGTCAACACGTTAATCTACACTAATCTATAAAGTTTCACCTTTTATTTACGCCGTAATTATCCTAAATCTTCTCGAAAGCGGTGGAAACACAGGAAAACACACAATACTATGTTGGCACAGCTGGTTGCAAAATAAAGCAATCACGCATCGAGTCTGAGACAAAATAATGCTGCCACATGCATAATTTGTAAAGTAACGAGCTTCGGTCGCGGTTTTAACATGAATTACACAGTAAATCAGGCGTTGTTATCGAGAAAAATGTTATTACATACACGTAATGAGACGATAGTGTAAACAGGCCGAAGCAACTTACAAGTTATATCGAAGTTCTTATATTAAAATAGGCACACAAACTATGCACAAAAGTCACACAAGTATATAAGACAAGAATGAATATAAAAATAAATTTCTACTCACAATTAATTCCTAAAATTAAGGGCCGATAAAGCCAAACGCGCAAGTTAGCTTGACACGTATGTAAAAAGTGAAATGGGATGACAGATATGTCAAACGCGTCATTTGAAAGCAAGTTGTATTGCGCATGTACCAGACACGCGTCAGTTAATGTTACAATAACAAAAAAATTGAATAACAAAAATATACTTTAGTAAATAATTTATGTGAAACTAAAGGAACAGTCATCTGACATTTTGAATATAAATTATACTCAAATAACGAGATATAAACAGCATAGAATAGGTAATTTTACAGCCTTTTTGAATTAAAAGTTTAAATAAAAAGTTTTGTAGCGACATCTAGTGTTGAGTAGACAAACTTAGTTTTAGAGTCAGCTGTTGCCAATGGAATTCTACTAGATGGCGCTAATAAGTTTGCATTTTTTACAATAGATGTCGATAGCGTCGTATTAGTTGCTGTTGTAACCAGTAGAATATTCGTAGCAATCGTAGCCTTATCGTAGCATACTGTGATCGTAGTAAGATCATAGCTCTATGACTCATAATTTGTTAGATTTTTCAAATTAAATGAAATAAAAGGTATTATAGGTGTTTTTTTTTAACGCTTCGGTATAAATCTGCTATCTATAGATAAGACATTACAATTTCTTATTATCCGTAAGTAAATCTTATTTATTTTAGGTAGATAGGTAGGAACCAATAAATTCAAAATTACATTACAATAAAAATAGCTCATGAATACAATAAAAGAGATGGTAGGCTCAACAATGATGACTACAAAAGAGAAAGAGACAACCAACAAAGGATCGCCAGGACATCACTATCAGGTGTCAACTAATCGACCAATCGCAATGAGGCATTATCCTTGGAGGGTGATCCTTTCGCTCTGATTGGTCGGTGTAGACAACGCCTCAAAACGCAACGCCTACGGATAGAATCCATTTGAATTTGAATGTCGAAGGGAGAACATCAATAAATTGTAGGAAACGTTTCGAACTTTGTTCCTTTTTTGATAAAGTAAGTACCTACCTATACCTTTTATTTAAAAATAGAGCGTATTGTTTATTCCTGATGTAGGATTCTTGGTATTTTCAAATAGTTTATAGGTTATGTAGCTGAACTGGGTACATTATAATAATAATAATAATAGTGGGTTACTATATTTTATATTTTTAAATGTTTTTATATTTTGTACTAATGTTTAAAAATGTAATTTGTATGTATTTTATTTGAATAAATGAGAATAATAATAATAATTAGTTACAATTAGTCGTTTCAGCCAATGGCTTAATTGCCAAGAGCCTCGACCAACATCTTAGGAGGCTCTCGTTGGGCAGCTGGATCAAGGGCTTGATTCAGAAAGCGGTTCTCCTAGACACGGCGCGTATCGTTAGGAGATTCCTTTCTCAGGAGCCCTGACCACCGGTGGCTTGGACCCTGTTCCCGCCGCCGGTGGGCTACTATTTTTTTTTTTTATACTAATATTTAAAAATGTAACTTATATGTATATACAATGAATAAATGAGAATAATAATTATCTTCCCAACCAAATTTCAGTCACGGGGTCCAATCACAATGGAGACTAGGCAAGTACGCATGTACGCACGCAGATATTATAGTGCACAAGTGTGTATGTAAACACAGGTGCACCCTCTTCCCTTAAGTAGATACTCTCATAGTCCGATGGGACGGCAATCCGACACGACCAGGGAGAGATCAGGCGCAGGACCAACGGCTTTACGTGCTTTCCGAGGTACGGGGATGTCGTAAAAGCAACTTAAACAATCCGGGTTACCAATTGAGAAATAATTATACCAAAGGCAATTACCTAGAGGTAATTGTTGTATTCAGGAATGATCTGGTCGCACATATATTATGACTAGCTTTTGCCCGCTACTTCGTCATATGTGGGTGGCTGGGTGGGTGTGAACAAGCCAAAAAAAAAAAATGTAGAAAGGGTAAACAGTAGCCCTGTCTATCTCGGCCTATCTAATCTGCCTACCTTACTCCACACGAAATTTCATCAAAATCGGTTCAGTGTTTTAGTCGTAAAAGCATAACAGACAGACAGGCAGAGAGAGTTAAAGTCAATTAATGTCAACCCACATTCTAAACCCAAAAACTTAATCATAACCTTCCCACAACAAAGCCTCGCCTATCAAACTTGATACTTGCGCCTACCCACTACACCTACCTACTATTAGGCATTATCATTAAGTCCTTCATTAGTTAGGCAAGCAGTTCTCATTAATTAATTATGATATGCCGTGTCGGGTATCTTGCCGACTAACACAACATGTCTCATTAGTTGATAAGATCTCTTGTTTTCGACCTAGGTACAAAAATAGGTACCTAATTGAGTACGGTTAGGTTTAAGTGTCAAGATTATTAGGTAGTACAGGGACGGATTGTAGGGGAAAGATTTTAATTTAATGAAAACTTTATTTTTTAATTAATCAACGTGCTCTTGTGTGGTCTAGCTACTCTTCCTTTTGCGTTCTGACCAAAAAAGTCCTTAGAGTTTATGTGACTTGATGATGGTAAGTTCAGAGCTCGATTTTGTGCTGATAATAATCTTAGATTTAGTACCTATTAGGTACCTACATAGCGAAGACAGAATTTACTTATACGTTTTTAAATGACCGAATTCAGAATAATTTTAGACTCTGTCTGGTACTGAGAAGTAGGTCTTTAAGACCTATCTGTTTTAAAGACTTGCCCAAGATCTATTGTGAACTGCTTGCAACTCAAATATTATACCATCTTATTATCCCACTGCGAAGCAAAGGGCTCTTTTCATACAGAGATCGCATGAGTATTGAACTCCATACTTACTCAAGGAGAATTGTCGATTTCAGATTTACATTAAGTCTAGGTTTCCTCACGATATTTTCTGTTACCAATGTCAATGATGTTCAAGATAAACTAAGGAAGTACCTACATTAGAAAAAGTCACTTTGATGAGTAAGTTGTCTGAGCTCGGTTGCGAACCCAAAGCCTCGTGCATGAGAAGCAGGCGCCTTAAACAGTCGACCATCACGACTATGCTTATTATAATAGACACTTAATTAAACATTGCACTGTTTTTTGCCCGACTGTGTTGGGATTAAGGGCGGTGCGGCGCCGCACTGCAAATATTTTTTCTTTCGTCCTAAGATAACAAGGTGGAGAAAGTTTTGTCTATTTGTGGTTGGTTATAACTACCAGACTCTCATCTGTCATGGTTAAAAGTATTTCCTTGATGAACATAGTAGATAGGTAGTTACTACTAGGTACCTACCGAACGTTTGCATTCATTGGTTACCCCCTATTTTTAGGGTTTCTTCTCACCGACGAAGAAATCTGTCAAATATCGGCCCGATGATCGGTCAAAAATTGGTCGTATGATCGGTCAAAAATTGGTCGTATGACTCTAAAATACACGTGGACTATTTTTCTATTTTTCATATATTGCACACCTATGAAAAATCGGAGTTTAAGGCTCTAGACAGCAGATTTGCAGTTTGAATAATAGTTATAATAAATTCAAACTGCAAATTTGCAGTTTGAATGCAGTTGAAATGCAGTCCCCCTGTCATTACAGACAACAACTGCATCTCAACTGCATTCAAACTGCAAATTTGCAGTCCGTCTGTCTAGAGCCTTAGTGCAAGGTTTGAAATATTTTTGTTTCCAATAAAGTAGGTAAGAGGCGGGCGTAAAACTCTCAAAACTTCTTCTAAAGTGAAGAGTTTTTAAGTCTTCGCACATTTGGTAGATATGCCATTTTCTTTTTTATATCATTATAAAAAAAACTACATAATTATCGGCCATTCTCCGATAAGCAAATTTTTCGTGTCCGGGCTTTGCATAATCCATAATATTATCAAATTCAACCATGTAATTTTTTTATATGTTAGTTAGCATCCGTATCTAGCTGTAAACAAAAAAACTGGCTTCTGTTTCAAGTAATTAAGACTAAATTAATTCAATCTCTGTTCAAAAAGCACTATTTTCTAATTACCAAGGCATGTCCGCACACCAACATAATGTGAAAGATTGCTTGTAATTTTTGAAACGTACAGATTTACTTTGATTCGTTCTACGTTTTAAACTCTATGAAACAATACGTATCGCATATCAAAATATCGACTCAATAGAATCAGTCTGTAAATAATTATCATTAAGTAACCGCATGTCCGCTCAAAAGTTATAATTACCGTGACATTTTCTGTTCTCGGGTGCACATCCTTAAATAACAGTATTTGGTACATCAGTACTGTACGCGTCGCGAGTCCTCGGTGTGTGCCGCGGCCCATCAGCAGTTGCAGGTCTCTAACGTTAGTGTACCGCCAATGAAGCACGTGAGAATATAATTACCGTAGCCTTGGTTAAAAACTTTTCTAATTACCGTTATCCTTATTTTAATACTTGATTTTTTAAGTTATACCCTAATTGATCATGTAAATGGAGACAGTACTTTGGCCTCTGTACTTTGTAACAAGTCAGAATTGGCGTACTGGGTCGGTTTTGAAAATTTTTAAGAAAAGCTATATTTTTCTAATTGCCATATACTAATTACCATGTATTTATAATTACCGTTGTGTGAAAAATTTATACTTGTTTATTAACTGTAGCCGCGACGTTGTACCAATAGAAAGTTTTCCCGTAGTTTTTGTTGATTTCTTTATTCATTTTCAATACGTAAGTATTATTTATATTTTTAAGCATTAATTAAAAATATAAAAAAGAACATTTAAAGATATAAGAAATAGTAGCCCACCGGTATCGGGAACAGGGTCCAAGCTACCGGCGGTCAGGGCTCCAGAGAATGGAACCTCCTAACAATGCGCGCCCTGTCAAGAATAGAGCAGTACTTTCTGAATCAGGCCCTTGATCAAACTCCCTAAAGAGAGCCTCCTGAGGTATCTGTCGAGGCCCTTTTTTTATAGATGGGAAATCATCAAATAACTTCCCCCTAGTTTCAGACTTTTACTGACTAAAACCCATCTATGTTCCTTCATGTGCCCTTTGTCCGACACGGCTATCGGTGCAATGATCGGTGAATCCACATCCCACATGTCAACAACCTCGCGAGGCAAGCCGATATAATTGTTATGCTTATCTTTCTCGGCTTTCACGATGTTCTCATAATGGGGGATGCGAGAACAATCACTGCGCGCCACTTTGATCGATCCACCACCACTATATGAGGTCTATTGGCTACAATAGTCCTGTCAGTGATGATGAACTGGGTCGGGTACATACCTGTACGGCACTTCCGATTCCACAAGGCTATATTTTAGAGCAATTTTCTGATGGATTATCCTGGCTACCAGGTTGTATCTATGCAAATACTCTCCATTAGCTAGACGAGAACACCCGGAGATAATGTGACGGATTGATTCGCCTGGACGGTGGTATGCCCGACATTTGTCAACCGTGCCATCCTTCACAATAAATCTCTGATAGTTATTTGACAACATATTGAAGTTATGATGTCAAATAACTGTCACAATTACAAAACCTTCGGTTTTTCTGAAGAGGTGGGGATCGTAGCCAGGCTACGGACGCCGATAAGTCTACATCGGACCCATGCAGGGGCCGGAAAAAGCGTCTGTAAAGCACTTTGCTCTGCCATACCTCCCTGCGATCGTTAGTGTCAAGCACCACAGGTTTGCGCCAGTTCTCTGTAGCGAAGGAGAACGGGGTGGGGTCACTGTCCATCGCTACTGCATTTCGATGCATCCCCACTTCGACTTCTGGGAAATATTCCCTGAAATTGCATATTTCGCTATTGTGGAGAGTCTTAGTCTCTAGTCATTTAGAAAACCTCCACCGGTTTCAGTTACCTTCAGTTCTTCAACTGCAAATAGTTGGGAGCAAAAAGATTCAGGTCATCCATGTAAAGGAGCTGAGATATAACCTGACCTTCTCTTCTCAACCGATAGCCTAGACCTGAATCCTAAGGAAATATGTGCTAAGAGGATTCAGGGCAAAGCAGAATTCGTAGATTATTATTATTGTCCGTAGATACGTATACTATATGCTGACCATTCATCAAGTTACTTAATTTATAGAATGGGAAAACCAAAAGACCAAAAAGGAAGTGGTAGAAATGAGAAGGCTCGCCGCACGACAACGTCGAGAACGAATGATTTGTCTTTTAGGTTCCAACCTTTACAACCTTTAAAATATTACCAATTAAGACAATGTTTTTTTTTAGTTTATTTTTACCTGATTTTACTGAAAGTGTATAATTTTTAATAAATTATAGGAATGATAAAGTGTTTTTTTTACAATTGTTATGGTTGTTCAGTGGTACATTGTTAATTCTAATGCTATGATTATATTAAACTAGTGCACAAATTATATTATTATAATTTTTAATATTTTACATGGACATGATGATGTTTTCTAATTACCGTTGCATTAAATGTTAAACTTATCTAATTACCGTACTCATAAAAATTTCAAGTCTCATTTACTAGAAAACCACCAATAATAATTAAATGCCACATTGATATATTGAATTCGTTCTTTGATGTGTTTCATATTTTAATGTTTTTAAGTCAAACCAGTGAAAAATAAAAAAGTGTACGGTAATTAGGTAAATAACGCCTAACCGGAGAATGGCCGTTATACCTATGATCCACAACTTACTTCGAGTTTGTTAACTATTGGACTCTATTTTCAAACAAAATATTTTTTTATTTTAATTTTACGAAACAGCGTTATCCGACGGCATCACTAAAAAGGCGGCGCGGCGCTACAATACTCAGTACGCTTTTAAACCAATTACTCGCTTCTCTGCTTATATCCTAGTACACAACAAACATTAGGGTGATGACAATGGGACAGTTTTCGCTTTTATCCATCCCCTATTCGCTTATCGAGGATAAAAGGTCCAACAATGAGACAACCATCTTCATTCTATTCTTCTGTATACATTTTATCATTACGTTTTATTTCTTGATGTTCATTGACTGGTGAGTGTTTTGTTAGTTGATCGTTTGTGGAAGAAAAGAAGCAGTGGATGTTAAAGCGGGTGCGACTTATGTTGTTGACTGAAAGACACTAGTTACAAGGATAGGTTACATACATTACGTTTTTTATTGAAGAAAATGTTTTGGTAACGAGCAATGTATTTAAAAGTGTTTTTGAACCCATTTTTTTAGGAAGTTTTGCTAAACTATATACCTAGTATTTTTATTAGGCAAAATAAATAATTGTAACATAAAATATTACTTTAAAAAAATGTATGTATGTACCACAGGTATGTACCTATGTATAGTTAAGGTGTTACCAATTGTAGTCTAAACTAATAAGGGAAGAGATTTGTACTTACTTATTTGTATATTAGATAAACTCAAAAACTACTCTACCGACTTAAACCGACCGAAAACCACCTACTTTAAAATGCTATAATGGACAGCTATAACAGCTACATTATGAACGAGTAACATAGACTATATTTTCAAATGAATTAAGGATGCATAAGAAAATTTTCGCGGACGAAATTGTGAGCAAAAGCTAGTCTCTAAGTATTACCTAAATAAACTTTACTACCTACTGTGTAACACATTTGTTTGTACCACTTAAACGCATCAGACAAAAAAAAGGTTATATCACACCTTGACCAACCTCCATGGTTTATATCCCTTCATATCTACAGAACACCCACAAACATCTGCTCATCCCATCCAAATTACGTAAAATCGTAAATATATAAAAAGTACCTAATTCAACATCCACATATTTACACATGACTAGATAACAATGAACCACCATAAAATTGGTTTTTGGTTAATCTATACTTATATTATAAAGCTGAAGAGTTTGTTTGTTTGGTTGAACGCGCTAATCTCAGGAACTACTGGCTCGAATTGGAAAAATGTTTTTGTGTCCGATAGTCCATTTATCGAGGAAGAGATTAAGCTATATAACATCACGCCACGAGCTAAAGGAGCGGAGCAGTAACCGGGTATCTTAAACCGGGTGAAATGAACTACGCGGACGAAGTCGCGGGGAGAGGTTAGTCTATGGTAACCCGTGGCTGTGTGGTCGAGCTGTAGCGAGCTCCTTGCATTACGTCAAACCTCGTCAAACAACCAATGAAGCAGAAGAAGCGTTGCCGTGGCCGATTAAAAAAGAAAATTAAAAAGTTGTTGTGTTTTTTTTTGTGTTGGCAATTTTTTCTCGTTATTTATTGAAAGTTGGGTACATGGTTAGCTTTTTAGTTTCAGATTGAGATTGTTTGTGAAAATTCATTTAGTTTTCAAACATAAAACCAATATAACATAAAAATAATAATTATCTATTAAATTAGTCAGCTATTATGAAAATACATGACTATTGCAGGCTGATATCAATAAACAATACATTGTATTTAAAAGGTAATTTGGGATTCCGAACTTGGCTGACACACTGCCGTGTGTCTAAATTACTTCTAGGATATTAAACTGATTGTTCATTCAATTTTGCTAATTAATAACGTTATTTTATGCCTGTTAAGTGGATAATTAAGTTATTAGAGACCCATCTGGGGAAAGATAATAATTATGTATATCTAATTAGCAAATTAATTTAATACCGTCTTATTAATTTACCTAATAACTAATTCATGTAAGTATGTCTAATTAGAGATTCTCTAATCACCCTAATAGGTACCTTAGGTCGTGATGGCCCAGTGGTTAAGGCGCCCGCCTCTCATGCACGAGTTTGGGTGTTCGCAACCGGGCACAGGCAAGTACCAATGTGACTTTTTCTATTAAATATGTATTTTCTAAGTTTATCTTGGACATCATTGACATCGGTAACCATGTCAGAGACCCTTGAGGCGATTTAGAAACTCTGACACTAGGGTGTGTGCGGTCGTTAGACCTTACTGCCCACACGATAAAGAATAGGTACCTACCAAGATACATTTTTTTTTAATTGGGTACGTATTCAGATATATGGAATACATAAATACATACCATCACGATAGTATTCCCCCAATGGGGTAGACAGAGGAGTACCAATGTACACCAGCAATTCGCAGGTATGTTTAGCTCGGAGTCCTAACTCCGAGTTGCTATTGCACATTTCATAGAAAAACCCAATAACACTTTGCTCGACCTGGGAATGGAGCCCAAGATCTCTAGCCTAACAGTCTCGCACTTAGGACTTAGGAAAAAAGGAATACTAAGTAGAAATGGTTTTTCTCCGGTCATGCTTGCATTTCTTTTCAGAGGTCTATTAAGAACCTTTGTTTCTTCCAATATACAATTTATAGAGTAAATAATTATATAGGTACTCGTAATAATAGAATATTAATTTTCATAGCGCTTTTTTAATGACATCCAATTACCTGCAAAAATTAAAAAAAGAAAACAATCCAAGAAGGTATGTTTACTATCTCACGATACCTTTGCAAATATCGTTACGCCAGACTTAAAAAAAAACTTTGCACATTTTGGCGCCAATTCTCTCGGCGTCTAACCAACTTGCGCACGAGTGGGCAAGGAGATTATTGTAAAAAGTATTTTATTTAACTTATTTGTTAAGCAAAGTATTAAGTAAAGTAGTTATTGTTATTGTTCGGTTATGTTTACGGGTATTTGGTATTATTTGTGACAGGTTAGAGATAAACATTTGGCCGTCGGCGCCATTTTGAATTTGTTTTAGGATCGAATGCTGGAAATTCAAAATGGCTTTTGTTTTGTAAAATGTTTTATTAGTAATCTAGGTATTACAGTGATAAATTACGATGACACACATGATTTTCAGGAGGTAATTTTACTTACTTTTAGGCATGACCTCAATCTAATATCAGCCTCAATCTGCCAAAATGCCGCTACCTACATTTTTTTGACGTTTGTCGCCGAGATGATTCTGTGACTAGATTTTGAACGTTTTTAATTAGTGAAATAATTTGCCTTCGGATGTCGATCGATTTAGATAGAGTTGGGTAGACTATTAGTTTAAGAAAAAATTGAACTACAAAATAGTTTTAGGTAGCAGATGGAGTAGTATGCTAGACGTGATGTTCAATTGCGTGTCAACCAGGTTAACCAACACATTTGTCTCATTCGACCAAATAATTGAATAGAAAACTAACATCAGCAATCACATAATACACAGTAAAATGGATGGCAAAACTACGAATACGCTAGCTAAACTAGAAACCGCAACGCAATACGCATCACATCCCGCATTTCAAGCGCGTCTAAAACGATCTAAGCCGTCAGACAACCAGGAGAGCATGGGCAGGAGGTGTAACTCGATAGCCAGCCCCCCCTCCCGCCCGCCCCGCGCCCCGCGCCCTCCCCGCGCACCCCCGACGCGCAACGTATGCCGCTCGATACTCGATAGATTGTGGATGGTGTTATGTGGGATGGTGAATTTAGGTAGTTCATGGACCAGCTGTGCTGTTCTGTAAAAGTCTGTAAAAATTCAGCTCATTCTGAGCCCTGCAATGAGATCACTTGAGATGATGTGTCGCCACACGATGCTAGAGATTGATAGATCACCTCAAGCTTTATAGTCGTATAATCCTATCAGCCGATTAAGGTCCTATGTTGGACATAAGCCTCTTCTAAAGCTACAATGACCGATCCTACGCTGCGCGCCTCTACTACACCATACTGTTCTAAGATAACCCACACATCACTGTGGGAACGTGATACGTTTATAATTCATAAGGCGATGCTTCCTCAGTAATTTATTTTATTGATATCTCTGGATCTCACTCTCTCTGAAATAGTTATTACTAGTTCGGCCCATATATTTTTAGGATATTGCTTAAATAGCAAGATAGTCATATTTTCGCCAAAAAGAAATGTTTATGTAGGTCGTTTCATTTTTCTTGAAGCAGTTATTACTAATATTTTGTTAGTGTAATCACGAACAATCACAATTAAAATTAATAATTATAAAATAATTTCAACAAATAAGCACTCCTACATTAAAATTGAGAAAAAAAGACTGTTAGATTACCAAAAACACCTAACGTGTGAAATAAATCAACATTCCAACGATTTTCTTAAGCTCCAGAATAAAAGCACAAAAAAAGACAAAAAAACACACTCTGCCTTACCTGCCTCCCTCTAACATAACCCGCACCCCGCGAGGTGCAGATCCCTACGGCCCTAACAATCACTTACGCAATTGTTTAAACAATGCTCACTAATAAAATATCATGTTACCCCAGAATTATGTGAGCAACGAGTAACACGGCCAATATGCCTGAATACAATTATAATATAGGGGTAGATTGTACCCCTGCTTTTTTGATGCGCATTTTCCGTAATGACATTATTTCGAGGGTTGGGTTGGTGGAGTCAATTATTTTAGAGCCAGGGGTTGTTATTATTTTAAGGGATTATCTTGTTTCGCGGTTCTGGTCATGTTATGGATTAGAAATGAGATGAGGCGTGTGTTCTCTGGTGGATTGATGAAATTAAGTGGGTGTTATAAGCTTTTTTTTGAGCTGTTATTATACATTGGGATAATATTTGCTAGCTAAGCTTACTTGGGTAGTCGTATGTCTCAGAAAAACAACATCCAACGAACCAAGTGAGATATTATTATTTTTATTCATCATCATCATCATCATATCAGCCGCAGGACGTCCACTGCTGGACATAGGTCTCCCCCATAGATTTCCAAAAGGACCGGCCTGCATCCAATGTTTTCCTTCGGTCTTTATCTGGTCGTCGTTATATTTATTACCTACTCACGAATAGTATGTGAGTTATTACAATTAGATACCTATCTACACATTTTATTTTACTTATCTAATGTTTCATTATAAAGGTGGTTTACAACCGTAGAGGCACCTAAGGGTCCATTTGAAAACGAGCTTCATACACACAAGTGAACTGATAAGTTATATTTTTGCTGAACTGGGTCTTTTGGCATGGCTGTGGGGAGCACAGCTATTTTTTTTTCTATTTTTAAACAAATAACCAATTTATTATTTTTGTGTTCCACGTGGACGCTTTTCTTTCCTTATTAAATTTCAATAATAAGATCGCTTTGTGCTTCTGCCTCCTTGGTAGGAGCAACTAATACAGAGTTTCCAATAAACTTAATATTAACCAATCAGCTCTTCGGTGCTTCGGGTATCCAATAATCTTAAACTATTGTTAATTAACGATAAACTTTGATTGATTTACTTAGAAATTGGATAAATTCGATTATCATTAAAATTTCAATCATAGAGTTGTTTTAGGAAATTGATCCGTTTTGAAGATGGCTAAGCAAAGTTTATAGTCGGTAGGTATACGATAATACCTACGCAAAAATCTTTCGAAAGTAGTTTGCTAGCTTTTGGGAAAAAATCTTGAAGAGTGGGCAACGTTATTGTATATTTATTTATTTATTTATTTATTTAAATTTTATGCAATAAAAAGTACAAAGGCGGACTTAATGCCTTAGGCTTAGGGCTTAATCTTGTTCCTCTTTCATGGATTGGTATTAGTCTTTTGATTTGAAAACAGAATACTACTAAACCACGTACTAGACTCTCCGCCCACGACCGACTTTTAGACCGATTTCTTGTCGGCGAGAATAGAACATGTGAAAATCTAATATACCAACGCACACGGCCGACAAAAAGACGGTCCCACGAAACTATGGATTTATTGAATCAGATCTACAAAAGTCTGTCGTGGGCGAAGAGGCTTTATGTTTACCTACTAGACACCAAATTCTACACACCACCAGCTACCCAAAGAAAACAATCATTTCTCCTACGTTTAAAAAAAGAACTTAGGAACGTGTGTTTCATTTCAAACTCTGTCAACCTATTAATTTGCATTGTAAACCATTGCATTGCATCTTATAATCTTCATTTCGAAAAGCTACAAAAAACACAAATGAAATCGAAAAGGACATTTACGAATGTAATCATGCAAAAATTAGAAAAAACGACATTATTTTGAGCAGACAAGCGTGACTGACGCAAGGTTTTGGCGCCAACTACAATAGGCGGCCATATTGGAATGCGTTTAATTGTTGCAATTATTGTTTATCGCGGGCGAGTGATCCTTTGTGCTCTTGCCTTGTATCAGGTGTCGTATGAAAGTGCTTGAGTTACACTTTCTTCTCTGTGTAGTGGATAAAGTGCATAGTATTGTTAAAAAGAAATGATACGAATATAATCCTGATGGAATACACAATCCTTAGTTATTTGTATTTTAGGTGACAATTGTTAAAGTTGTCGTTTTCTTTTGTGATTATTGTTTCACGATCTTGGGCTTCATTTATTTTGCCCATTTAATGATTAAAAAATGTATAAAGGCGGCCTTATTGCCTTAAGACTTAGTCCTATTTAATACTGGATGGAAGTCTCTCGGTGTGTTTCCATATAGTTGAGAAAGGCTCTCTTCCAACTATCTGAAGAACACTCGCTTGTCTGCCTTACATACTCAGTTAGTCCCAAACGCCTTTTCAAACTTGTTGGTCTATCTAGTTTGATCAGATAAAATCATATGACAAAATCTAACCTACCCCAACTATTTTAAGGTAAAACATCCGAAACGACTAGATTACGTTATTGACACAGATCGATTTACATTATATTGTAGAACTAGTTTTGAGGATATTAGCATATTTAGTATGCACAATTTATCTAGCTGCAGTTTTAAGACCTGCTTCTTGGCCATTCAAAATTATATTTTAATCATTTGCTAATGTTGCTAGATTTTTCCCAGTTTTAAACTAACAGCTACTTTTTAAATATCGATCTTTATTATCAATTACCAGCACAATTATCTCATTGCATTTAGTTTAACCAAGTAATTGTTTTCAGTTGGCGCCAACATTTCGGCGCCATGTTGGAATGCGTTTAGTTGCTGCAATTATTGTTTACTTGCGGTCGAGTACACCTTTGTGTCTGAGGATCGGGTGACACTCGGGGTCCAATTGTAAGCGCTTGAGTTACACTTTCCTCTGAATAAGTGTCTACAGTAATCGTGTAATTGTTTGTAGTACCTAGTTTAAAAAGTACCTTTGATACCTACGTAGGGAAATTATTGAGATAGAGAGATACATAGTCTATATTGGAGGTAAAGTTTGTGAGTTTGTTAGGTTGTAGAGAGTAATCTCTGGATATTTTACTGAACCGATTTTGAAAATTCGTTTATCCACAGAAAGCCAAGTTATTTGTGAGTGTCATAGGCTATATAACATCTCGCTACGACACATGGGGGCGGAGTAGTAACCAAAGAAAAATGGATAGATTTTTGGTTCCTTAATAATGAAAAGGAGACTGGCGGTTATAGGCCTGAACTCCTACAGAAATGAAACTTATACGAAAAAAAAGTAGATTTTTACGTTTAAGTATTTTATTCAATACTATTTTCAGATAACTTGTCTAAGAGGAGAAAAATAAGTTGTAATATAGCGTGTACAATTTGAAAAATCGATTGTTGCGATTTTTCAAATTATGATTGCGATTGAAAATGAGATTGGTTCCTTTATCACATAATATCCCAAAGTAGGTCTTGGCCTGGGTAATGAGGTATTCTTTTAGGGATTTATAATGTAATTCACAGGTTTTGTAATTAATTATTCACTTAATATCTGTAATCGATTATTTACATTGCCATACTAAAAAATAGAAAATAATTTTTAGGTTGGCAACAAACTGTCACTTGTCACCTGTAGATCAATATTTTATGTCAATATCTGACGTTCGTTGTTGTTGTAATCTTGCGCCGGTGTTTTGTCGTTTTTATTTAATTTCTCCCTAATCTAAACTATAAACAGGTTACAAACACAATTCCTGCTTGAACCATGTTGAACCTGAGACTTAAGCTTCGAACCTATACAATAATAAAATACAGTATAATACTTATTATTCATGTTTTATTAGTGAATTAACTCAATGTCAAAAGTTAAAGTCTTATATCTACTTTCAGACAAGTTTTTTGAAAAAGCGGCAACCATACATGGTTTTCTAATTAATAATGCTATCAGGAAGCATTGAACTTATCCGTGTAGGTGACCAGGCCGAACGCTCCTAAGAAACCCGCCAGTCTCCTTTTCAATAAACACGGTGATTGACGATGAAAAAATAACATACTTAAGTCAAATATTCTTGAAACTTGGGAACTATTTTATTTTAAACTAGCTTTTGCTCGCGGCTCGTCCGCGTGGATTAATAGTTCCCGTTCCCGAGGGATTTCCGGAATGAAAACTATCCTATGTCCTTTCTCGGGTCCTAGACTATATCTGTACCAAATTTCATTGAAATCGGTTCAGTGGTTTAGGTGTGAAGAAGAGACAGACAGACAGACAGACAGAGTAACTTTCGCATTTATAATATTAGTAAGGATAAACTGTGCTATTGTACCATATAAATGAGACTATATTTCATTAACAGTTTCAAATATAGTATATATTTTTTAAATGAACAATAAAGGTTGTTTTGCGTCCTATCAAATAAAAGAAAATAAACAATTTAAAACCCGGCTATTTCAGAAACAATTACCAACTTCTAAACAACTTACTAAACGGTCTTCGCAAAAAAAAAACATACAAAATAAAGTTCTGCCAAGACTGAAACTCGAACCTCCTTCAGAAAACAGAAAAAAAATTTTTAAAAATTACCAATGTTTACTAAAATAAAGGGCGAACCACACTTGCCTGGCTTCGCAACCCTTCCGTCGTCGGGTAGGGGAAAAGTTATAAACAAACGGAAAATGAACACCGACACGGAAACCTTTTAGGAAGCACCTCCCCTATTTTGTTGGGTAAATAAAAAGCTTAAAATAATTTAACTGTGTTTTGTTTTTATTTTTTGCTCGACCAAGTTTTTCTTTTGTTGGCTACCTACGTTGTTTAGTTGTTGGAAGAAAATTTCTTTGGTATTTATGTATTCCTGGTATGATATTTTTTAACGTAGAAATAAAATAAGAAAATGAAAGTGAAATGGTAATAGTAATTAATTAATACCAGTGTTGAGACAATACGCTGAGAAAGTTTCAGCTTTTATGATATGACAAAGTCTGGCAGTCACGGGCACGGGTCTTACTTTATAACCTTTAAGTTTTTTTTTTTGTGTATTTATTACGTATTTTGATACGCTATAAAAATCTCCCTCAACTGTCGAGCAGAGTTCGAATTCAACTAAGAATACAACACATCAACAGTAATGAAGTGCACGAGAAAAATTGCTATCTATTTGGCTACTTCCTGCTTCAACAATTTTCTTCATTAATGAATAGGTACCAGGAACACATACATACTCAAAGCTAACAGTACTGAAGTGCACGGTTCACTACCACTTGTGACAACAATGCGTTTAACAAACATCATCAGTTTGGTGCAGCCGACAAACAAAACATAAAGTACACGCACTTCAGATGAATATTAGGAATTTTGGGGCCACTAAAATGGTGCTAGCAAACAACTGCTTTCAAGAGTCAACATTATTGGTTTTTCACCAAGATAGAATGGGAAGCTTTTACTACACATAGCTTTTCGTGTGGTCGCCACTGTTGATTCTGGCGTACAGAAGTTGCAGTGGTTTGGAAACAGTGTGGCGGGCTTGTCCCATAAAAAAAACCCATAGCTTTTAAAAGCGTTCACATCGCACACAAATACTATTGATTTTGGACCAATAACTACCTATTTTATCTAATGTGCATTGTCTATTATGAAAATGACTATGCCTCTAATGAATTTACGGACAAAAATTAGGATAAAGCAAATTAAATTTGCCTTAGGGCTAAAAGGTTTCTTCTGCAGTTCAGCCATAAGCGCCATCTTATCTCCCAAAAAACCGGTAACACTCAGAATCAAAGACACAAAGCTAAGTCGATCGCGATAATATTGACTGAACCGGACTTGAGCGGCGACCGCAAACACGCGAGCAAACAGATTAACGTTAGAACAATGGCGGGGAACATTTTGGGGAAATGTATTGGAATAATATTGGTTTGGGTGACTACCTCGGCGTTTATGCGGCCTTGGTACTTTTGTTAGATGATGCTTAGAAACTGTGATTAGATAGATAGATGATTAACTTTTATGATAGATACTAGCTTCTGCCCGCGACTTCGTCCGCGTCACAGTTGATGTGTTATCCTACGGGTACCGTACATTTTCCCGGGATAAAAAGTAGCCTATGTGTTATTCCAGACTATAATCTATCTTTGTGCCAAATTTCATCCAGATCCGTTCAGCCGTTTATGCGTGAAAGAGTAACAAACATCCATCCATACATACAAACTTTCGCCTTTATAATAGTAGTAGGAAGGATAATTCAATTTTTTATGACGAGGCTATCCGTCACATTAGACAATCGGTGACCGATTTTTTTGTCGGAAAGAATGGAACATATGAACTCTAATATACCAACGCAGACGTCCTAAAAAACGTCGCTTACCGAAACTATGAATCTATTGACCGGTCCGATAATCGGTCCTACAACAAGTCGGATGTCGGCCTTTGCCGAGATTTCTTCTTGTCGGATTTCCCACAGGCAGTCTAATTTCGGACTCAAGAGCCCCAACGATTCGAAGCGATTTTCGAATTGAAAATAGGACTTATCCATCACCCAATAAATACGACAAAAATGAAAACCTTTCAAAAATTCAAAAATCGATTGAGTTTACGTGACGTCACTAGTTCTTGACACGGTATAATCAGTAGCTCATCACATAGAGTAGAACGCACCTCATCTCTAGTCCTCATAAAACTCACGATGCAAAACACATACTACCTAGTCTATCAAGTTACCGGTCGGTAAACCGACACCCGTCCGTACTACGTACTAGCTACGTGACGTTATCAGTCATGTTTTTTTGTTATTTTTCATGTCACGTGATGTTAGGTCACGTAGACAGGAAGATTTGGTGAGGCAATTGGAAATAGAGAGAATAATATTTAAAATTGATCTGCCTTTTTTTTAAGCATGAGAAATCATGAAATTACTTCTTCCACACTGTGTGGAGCGGAAGGTAGGTAGTGTCAGACACTTACTGACTAAAACCCATCCGTGCTCCTCCTAATGCCCTTTGCGTTTCAGAGCCGCGGTGACTCTTTCGAACCAATTCTGCAACATGTAATAAGCTTAGACTTGCAAAAGTCATCATGATCCCATTGTACAAATAAATAGCCCAGATAATTACATCAATTAATCCCACACAAGTTAATACATACAAATACATACGTAATACCATCACGCCTGTATTCCCCGAAGGGTTAGGCAGAGGTGTAACAATGTACACCCACAGTTCGCCGGTGCCATGTAATAGAGGGCGAGCCTAATTCCATTAACCGGGCACAAATCCTAACTCCGAGCTGCTACTGAGAATTTCATATCGAAAAACCTGATAACACTTTGCTCGACCTGGGAATCCAACCCAAGACCTCTAGCGTAACGAGGCAGTTAATACATACTTGTGCAAGTTCAAACTTATGCAAGTATATCGTTGTGTTAAAAGAAACCTCACTTACCCCTGAACTCAGTCTTTAACCTAGCTTTAAATCCTTTGTTATTTCTCGAAAACTAAAGATTTATTTTCACAGTAAGTATTGACTTCAAATATTTGCCAATACACCGGGCAATTGGCGGTGGCAAGCACTAATTATACTTCAAACTAGCTATAACCCCTGGTTTCTCCCGCATTAAGACGATGCATGAACTGCTGCGTTAGCCGAACTGTCCTAAGTGCGACTGCTAGTCGCGGTCTTTGGTTTGAGCCCCAGGTCGAGCAAAAAGCGTTGTTGGGTTTTTCTATGAAATTCTCAGTAGCACTTCGGAGTTAGGATTTTTGCCCAGTTAGGTAATGGCAATAGGCTCCCCCCTATTACATGGGACCTAAAAACCGACGAACTGTGCAGTACCCCCCATACTATGTTAAATATAGATATTTAGATATTAATTACTTATATCATAGAAACGCAAACTTACGAACCAAGTTTTTCATTATATCTACAACATTTTTAAAATATATGTTTCTAAGTTGAAAATTTACAGCTTTATGAATTACTAGGCCCATTGCCTAGTAATTCCTGAGATAAACGCATGCAGACAAACAAACAAACATTTTAGCTTTTATTATATTAGTATAGATAATATGTATTTGAGAGCTGACTTCAGTCAATATTAGGACTTCGAAGAAAACGACCCTCATTATATTTTTAAGTTTAACTTGGGAAGTAGTTATTTATAAACCGGTTTTAGTTACTCGTATTTTGAAGTGTAAATTGCTTCTTTATCTTGTAACGCTCGATTTTAATCCGCGGTTGGTTAACAACAAAAAAGAACACCATCACGCCTGTTTTCCCCGAAGGGTTAGGCAGCAGAGGTGTACCAATGTACGCTAACAGTTCGCCGGTATGTTTTTAGGTCCCTTGTGCGAACCTATTGCCATTGAGAATTTTATAGAAAAACCCAATAACACTTCTGCTCGAACTTGGAACTGAACCCAAGACCTCTAGCGTAGCAGTTGCGCTTAGGACCACTAGGCTAACAAGGCAGTTAAAAAAACACACATACATTTCCTTTTTATCACCTTTTGTGATAAATTTTTCGCAAAAGTGACAAGGGATTGCACATCATCTTGTCTATTTGTCAAAACATCCCCTTTATAACGACCCCCTGCATCAAAAGCTTTCCATAATCCTTCCGAAACTAACGACATAATTTTTCCCATTAATTATATACTTTTTCCATAATGGTCAAAGTCACGTGCCTCTCGACACATCTTCTTTGTTGCTTCCAAACAATACACACACCCGTTTTTAAATCTCCCGATCTTCTAATATGCACCTTATGACATTACATGTAAGGTTAAAAATTGAGTTTAATGATAGCAGAAAGGATTGGTAATTTTTAGACGTTTGGAAGCCAAATCACCTGTCAAGGATTTAATGAAAGGGTCACGTGACTACTCCTGTGGGAGCGCGAGAATTCTTCCTATGAGCTTATGTCGCCCTGGTACTTTGCGTTTAGATATTCTAATGTTTTTTGGTAGGTACACGATGGACGGTTTATCCATTGATCAGCTAAACCGTTTATTATAGAGGTGGTGGTGACTTATGATTTCCCAGTAACTGTGCAGAATTTCGGTTGCAAAAATAACAGTATTTGAAGTTAGCATTATTGCGCCTAGTATTTTTGCATGCGACGACATAGCCGGTGATTTCTGTAAAAATCGAAGTGGTAATAAGGATGAATTGAGTTTATGGTGAGTTGTCATCCCACCTAATACTAGGGTTTGACAAACAGTTACTATTCGCAGACAGGTCAATCGGTTTGTCGTAGGCAGAGTCCATCTACTAAAAAAAAATAATGTTAGTGTCTGTTAGTAATGTCAAAATAACAGCTTATTACTAAATGCTTGCTTAATGCTCATTGTTGGCCATAGTAGCCGACAGGATGGACAGCCCAATGATGTGGAAATGGATGACCACTCATTGTGCGTCCTTCCAGTATATAAAATAGTGTGTTTTTACGTATGTTTATGTTTTGTTTTTAATTAAAATTGTAATTATGTTTGTTTATTTATGGATTAAGGTCTGAAATAAATGTATTATTATTATTTTTATTTGTTAACGTATCTCGGGACCCTAGGGTCCCGGACCTTTGGAAGGCGTACGAGGAGCCGAAGCCAACTCGCAGAGGCCCCTTACATGGCTTTACAATGAAATGGAACACCAGCCGACAATTATCCCTGTTTGCACTATGCAAATGCACCCAAGGACAATCCCCGGCTGGCGCAGGACTATAACAGAATATGGAAACTAAGAATAGGGCTATGGGTTTGGGTGACTAAAATGGACTGGTTTCCTGACACTATGGAAAGACTATGGCCCCTGCCAATCAATGTTTTTATGACAAAGATAAAATGGCAGGGGGTGACTAGCACACTCGATAAATGGGCCCCCTAAAACGGCCGCTAGCACGTAGTGACGTAGCGACAAGAGGGCAACACAGACTGAGGTGCTTGAGGAGTGGAGAGGTATTTCACGGCTATCAGGACAATCCCGGAAGTACGGTCAAGATCCCTACCAGCACCTTACTGAAATACTTCCTTCCCCCGAACACGAATGCTCTTGCGATTCTCCACTCAAACCGGCCAATGAAGGCAAGAGAGAGGTGGGAGCTCTGTTCCTCGTCAGTGTTCACTCCGGCCGGCCAATAAAGGCAAGCCAGAGATGAAAAACAAGACTTCTCCCGGGAGATCAGGTCCGTGGGGTCGCTACTGCCCAACAGCTCGCCACAAGCTGCCCTGCGGACTATATTATTATTATTATATTATTATTGTTTACAAGGTAAGTACTTAAACTAAAAAACAAAAAAAAGTGTTGTCTGTCTGTTGGTTTCGCCCAATCTTCGAAACGACTGGACTCTGGACCGATTTTGACGAGACATTCACTGGCAGATAGCTAAAGTTATAAGAAGTAGCTTTACATTTAACTTAGAAAAATAATTGGGTTTCCGCTTAAATTAAATAAGACCTCTGAAATTGGTCAATTTGACTGACAAGGTGTTGTCTGACGCGAAGTCGCAGTAATAAGCTAGCTCTTCAATAAAAATGCCCACATGCACTACAATGTAGCGAATGACAACTCCATCTTGCGTGGGTGTCGAACCGCCGACATAACATAAACTTTACGATTATTTCAACAACATTGTCAGTATTGTTTATAGTAACGCCTACAGAATTTGACGAGAGCGTTAAACGGACAGTCATTAAATTAAACTGAGGTGACTTTAATGTGAAATAATGAATAAGGAGGTTGATGCAGAAATCTTTTTCTTTTAGCCTTCGCTGAACTCGGCTTAGTTAAGTCGTCGGCAAAGTTAAGGCATCATTAGAAGACTTTTTGGAGGAATAGACTTCCTATAATATGCGAGTACATTCCCTTCAAGTAGGTATCTTATTTATTGGCTATAGCGTGTAGTATGTCGATTGAATTAATAAAATAAAAGAAAATTGCACCAACACGTAAACAAGGAATGCTGTTTTTCTATTTTCACCTCTATTTCCGCTGAAACTAGTCCTACATTTGTATTTTTTTTTTTAATCGTCATTAAAGAGTTTTTTAAAGTTTGCTACGAAAATTCAATAAAGAAAGTATATACTTACTAATAAAAAATAGGTAGGTACTAGGAGCTCACGAACTCTAAGAAATGTCACAAATACAATTTCTTTTAATAAAATCGTGCTTTTTCGCCAGCCAGCCAGATGTACGGTAACTTGATATACAGCGTGTTTTTTTATTGTTTGACGGTACAAGCTTTCCGCTCCCGGTCGGGGATGAAAGAGGCTTTTGAACTGTTGGTACGCTTGCTAGTTTTTTTCTCGAGACAAGAAATCACGGTCTTCGTTATTCTTGTTTTAATAGACAAGTGGTGGCGATATCCTTTGATCTTTTAAAAAAGAAAGTTGGTGTAAAATGTCATTATTATTCTTCGTCTCAATCAAATCGCGTAGTAAGGAGAACTAATCGCGTAGTAATAAACATGAACTTATAAGTCATTGTAGTTTTGATATAATCTGAAAAGAGAATGAAGAGTCATGTAAATAATCAGTCATCTCAAATATGTCAATATATCCAGGAGTGGCAGATTTTCTTGTGATAATGAAAATAATTAGGCAGCTACTTAAATTAGTTTTTTTTCATGCGCAGTATCAGACTGAGTTACCGTATAAGTGTAGGTACCTACTGAAAGAGTTTTTTGATTTGTATTTTACATACGTAAAAAATATTAGGTATTCGTAATAATAATATTTAGTTTATTTAGTTTTATTTTTTTTTAATGTTTTTATTTTTTATATTAATATTTAAAAATGTAAATAATATGTATTATAAATAAATAAATGAGAATAATAATATTTAGTTTTACTAAGTAACTACCACTACTAAGCCCAGAAGATTTTCTTCTCAGACGGCTGTTTCTAACTACGTAAAGCAGAAGACTCAAAACCTATTCAACATTAGTTTTTCTTAACTAAACACCAGAGGCTCTCGACTCATAGGAAGTGAGTAGGTACTTCTAAGTACATGTTATGTACACGGATGTGTGTGGGGTGTGGTCAGACAGGCCGAGTGCCCACGTCCCGTGACCGCCCGTTATACTGTGACTGTCATGCTCTACCTGGCACCACTGTGGGGCCGTGATGAAAAATAGTTACTATTATAATATTAATAAATATAAGTGAATACCTATGATTTGCAAAAAGCTACCCTTTGAAAGGGGCAACTAGTTTCAAATCTTCTTTTTTGTATAGATAGGTTGTTCAAAAGTGTGCCTTTTAATGTTCTTATTGAAATAAATGATTTGACTTTGAATTTTCGTTCTGTAATTTTAATTTTGAAGACATTATTACATGTTATGGTTAACCATTCGCATTTTAATCTCAAATTTTCTAGCATTTCGAAGCTATTTTTTTCAATATCGCATGAGCAATTCTGGAGCACAGCTTATGACGTGTTAAAAAGCTTAACCAATCTGTAAAGTTAGTATTGGGACAATCCTTGCAGGTGCACCGGACGTACTTAAGATATGTTGAAGGCTTTATTAAGGGAAAAGCTTTATTGTTTTTTTTCCACTCATGTGTCACGATGTTCATAAACCCTTTCATATTTGAGCATATCGTTAGGACTCGCTATTTATAATAATATGGGGTGTGAATCGGTGTTACTCAAGACCTACATACACCCAACGATACTTTTAAGACCCAATCCCCGAAATGTATGATAATACCGTGGTCTAGTACTCTGTGCCGATATGAAAAATAGAATGCCGAATGAATATTTTAGTTCCTTGGTGAATTTAGGAGAAGTTTGAGTGACGTGAACTGTCATACCTGCAAGTATTAGCACTGTAGCTTGTAAAAAAATAGAACAAAAATAAAAATTTTTATCCAGCGTGCAATGTATGTGTACCCCTGTGCACAGGTCGTGTGACGGAGCGCTGCGGTGACCGAGACAACGCCTTGCGGTTGCCGGGACCGCGTGAAACTTAGAACTCACTCACCGTGTGTATATGTACTTGTCTCTGCTATGTATTGTTCAGTATATAATGTAATGTTTTTGAATGTTTGTGGAAATGGGATGTGTTTGTTGCGTAGGACGCCCTTTTTTTTGTGTGTTTGGCTGTAGTGGGACAATAAAGGTGATTAAAATGTGGAATTTTATTTTCCAGACAGAAGCAACACAGCGAGTTAAATACATTTGCGTAACGTGACTTTCAAAATAGATTGATATTTACTGCATAAAATTTTCCATTGGGATGTTATTCGTAGGCATTTTCATTGATTTGTGGTATTATAATACCTATACGGGAATATCAGAAACTCAAAACCATTTAAAACAAATTCATTAAAATCTATTCATCTTTCTTTAATCCTACAACAAAGTATCTAAGTTTATTGTCATAGAAATTAACAACAACAACCCCACGATTGCAAGTCTCTAAAATCGCCAGCTATCATTAATACTAGGAGCGTGCCGCTAAATATTACGGCGAACAATTACGTGCCCGCCATCTAGCGCCACGCGCCGCCAAATGGAATTAATTATTCGAATCCCGAACAACATCCCCCTGTATTGTTAACAATATAATTTGACGTGCTGATGTTTTTGTGCGCCTTGTACTTCATTTTTGTGGGCTGTTATTTTAATTGGAATTTTAGAGAATTTCGCCTTATTTTTACTGTCATTATTGTAAAAACCAAATTTTAATACACCCACTGAGATTTAATGCTAAGAAATGGAAAAGAAAAGAAGGAAATAGTGACAAATGATTTTGGAAAATCCATGTCTCATAAACAACATCTTACCAATTTGTTATCAGAACGGCTTATTGGTAAACCTACGTATCTAGGTTACTTTTTTTTTAATTCAGATAATAGTTACTGAATAAGTCTTGTATCTAACCTTCTCTCTCTTTAGTCTTGTATCTTGTATCCTATGTTTTATTATTTTATTCCAAGAAATAGTCATAACTTTTAATTTGTTCTTGGTAGGGCATAAAATAATAAAAATGAAAACCAAAATTAATGAGCTATATTCCAGTCACCACCCTATTCTGTGTAGTGCGTCACATCCAACCCACGAGTAGTGTCCAAACAGAGGGAATCTCGGAAATTTGTTTGTTTCCATTGCCCCTTTTAATAGAACAAACATTTTAATGGCCTCGCCGACCGCCATTTTAACGCTGATCGATACGCCCAAATTATTGGTCAAATGGATGGATAATGATTCATTTGTGACAAGTCTATCTATTATATAGGTAGACTCGTAACAATTGATCGATTCAGATGAAAATACACCAGTCAAAACTAGTTCTATGTTAGTGATACAACTGGCCTACTAACTCGTAGTAATTCCTACATTTACTGTCTTGGTAATGGTCTTGGTGTAAAAGTTTATTGAATAGAATTTCAGGCCAAAATTACTATTAAGTATTACAATACCTACCTACCTACCTTTTCTCCAATTATTTTTACTGAAATCTTAAACATCGATTACAAATCTTTTTGAAAGCCGGTGCTCGAAAATCAGCTTTCTCTAAAATAATTGAATCCAATTTGGATAAATTCTTCCCGATATCTCAATTATTTTTTGCAACCTCTCTCCCCTTTGCGAATGTTTGCGTTCATCCCCTAAAGTACCAGGGCGGCAAGTCTGGCTGGCGGTCGGCGGAGTGGTGGGCAAACATAGGGCGCCGCTACGTCGCGCAACCACCTGCCTGCAGGCTTTGTGTGCTTATCTAAGAGTACATCTTGATGACTGAATGTCGGTATGGGGCACATTGTTAATATACTCTTATTTACCTATTAACACTAAGCGTAAAATGATCTATCAGCACTCTTGACGATTAGCCAATTTTGACATTTAATGTTTTTAATTAAATAATTAATTTTGAAAAACAATTATAATTTCAAAATCTCTCGTTTCAAATGTTCTGTAGGTAATATAATAGACTAGATTTCAAATTAATAATAATTATTGGATGATGAAGGTAAGCACCCCGCATATATAAATATTTGTAAAGACACAGGTTATTTTAGTTAGTTCCAAAAATAAAATTTAGTAAAAAAAAATGACAGAAAACAAGCTGTAGTCGCGCTGAATCCGCCAAACGGAAATTGGCAAAAATTTTGCATAAAAGTATTGCAAACTACCAGGAGTTCAGGGAGTCCTAGGGGTTGTTTCCTAAACGGCCACGGAAGCATAAAAGCATAAAGTAAAAAATCTTTTAAACTTTTAAAGGATTTTGTACATTATACTGTTTGGTCGATAATGATTAAAGTCCTCCTCTTGTTAACCTTCTCTTTTAATAATTTTAGTGTTAAAACTCCATCAAATAATTTTCAGCAATTGAAAAAAAAATCTGCAACTGACTCACAAGACGGCAACGCAAGATTAAGCAAGGCAGGAATAAAAAGAGGTTTGCCAACGTCTTGCTAAATACCAGGAGCCCATAGCTGACAAGCGATGTTTGCTAAACACTCGGCTATATGTGCATAGTCGCGAGCTTCTGTACCCCAGTGGATCGAAAACGCCTATGCTAATATGTAACACAGTGACCTTGTTGATATTGCTGAAATATCTACGGCTGGTTAAAATATCAGTTAGTATTATGACTCATGAAGGGGTAAGTCTAGGCGCAACATATACGATTTCGTCGAAAATGACGTTTAAAAATGGAAAAAAATATACCCGCATAGTAAAATATTGAACAATAAGTAAAGGGTTAAACCTTTACTTACTGTTCAACATTTTTAATGAACTGTGAATTCGTTATTTAAATAAGAAAATGTTTAAACCCTTTTTAGCAATTGAATCATTTTATAAAAACTTCATGAGAATTTCTCAAAAACCACAATAAAAAAAATGATTATAATCGTTAACATTATTATTGCCTTTTTGTAAAAAAATTAGAACGCACATTTTTAAAGGGTGTCTAAGAAAGGGTTAGAGTCTTTACAACGTGACCTTTGCGAAATAATTTGTGAACTTTGACATTTTGAGAAAAAAATCTTAAAGAAAGGGTCAACAATTTGCGCTCGTTAGCGACTTTGACATTATAGGTAAAGTATAAAAAAAGGTTATTTTTAAACTATTGTAAACACATAAAAAATGTGGGAACATTTTTAAGTTATTTTTTCTTTTTTACCTTGCATTATTTTTTCTAAGTACCTAACCCTTTACCTCAATATGTGAGAAATTATAACTTGTAAGCGTTTGAAAAAGGTTTTATTGTAATATTTGTTTTTTTTTTTTCTATTTTTAAAAAGTTAAGAATAGAAAAAAGAACTTCCTACGTTGTGAGTTAAATTATGACTTGTACACAAACTTTGACAGCTTTGTTTGTTCTGAGTACCTTATAGTATTGTTTTCAGTCTGTGACTGTCTGCATCAAGAGCTTTCTTCTTCATCAATTTCTTCTTTTAGAAAGCCTCATGTACCGAGATACCTAAGTATTTACAGCATAGAGATAGGTAGGGTAGATTTATTATCTTTGTTAGACAATCGTGCTGTACCAAGTAAAAGCTCTAAAAAAAGAGTATATACTTCTTGTAGCATTGGCCATACATATCACAAGTACCTTAATTTAATTCTCGTCGTTACCTAAAGAAATATTATACTTACTCACTAGAGTTTTATGAAAACCAACCGATATTCGTGAGACAGCGCGCGTGCGGTACGCCACAGCCGCTAGTCGTAGTAAAAATATTATTTTATTGGCCCAGTGTGTGAGGCGCGTTGACTTGCGGTCAACGATAAATTACACCCAATTGATACTGGAACCATTACGATGATTTACATCTACCATTTTGTACGAAATATGTGATAGAGAATAACGTTTTATCATCGTAGCAGACATAGTATTCTTATTGATTAAATTTGCAGAAGGAAATGCTCGCTTTGCTTCGGTTAAAACATGATGAACTGTAATTGCAACTTACTATATTTAACCAGTCTCATTAGTGACCACAATTATGACAAATATAGAATATTTCAACCCGTTGACAGTCGCCCCTCACCGTTTTCTTTAACATCACAATTAACAAGTTACAATAATATAAGAATAAATAAATACATTCATCACATTCTTAAAATTAAAACATTTTAAAACTGACGGACAGACAGGAAAACATTTTTCAGTATTAAAAAAACACGACAAATCCCAGTACATTACGTACGGTAGTACCAGGAGTGCATAGAAAGGCGGGACGTCGTTGACAGGTGATTGACATCTCACTCGAGTTTGGCCCGCCATGTTTATCTCATTGCTTTTGACAAACGTATGCGTTCCTTGTGCAAAAAGTCATTACAGCTCTATTTTTAAGTAGTTAAGGATGAGATTAAAATGTATGGATGGCAATATAAAGGTTGTAAAACATCACTAATGTAATGAATGACTAACAAGACAGAACCAAACTAAATAGTGGCTAGAAATGGGCCAGCTGTGTCCGGTGACGGATTGCTTTAGTTTTAATTCTAAATGGGTACTAATTGAAAACTGTCCACAAGCGCGAAGATGTGTAAGGTGTTGTTAAATTGAGATTAAATAAATACATCCTGTAATATCGCACAAATTAAATGAAGAAATAATGAAACTAGGTTGTATTGTATTTAGGGTCACCCAGTCTGAGTAAGACAAAAATTGTCTTGTCGTGCAAGCTCCGTTAGAATGGGATATTATATTTTGTACTAGAATGATTTACTAGTCCTTGAAATCAAGCGAATAAAAAAAACTACTTTCAAAGGAAATTGATAAAATGATTGTCATTCAAAATTATACGTAGAGTATCAATTGCCTAACCCTTTCTAATCGTAAAATTCAATGAGTATGTAAGGGTTAACCTTGAAGTAAGTACTTAATGTTTTCTTTGTAATTCTTTTTTCCAAAATTATTTCTAAGCAAAGGTCAATAAAAAAATTGTAGCTCCAATATAATTCCCAAGGGGTCAATCATTGAAAGGGTTAACAAAGGAGTTTAATTTTCAACAATTCACCAAAAAAGTTGACCCTTTTCTATCGATTGTCCATATTTCAAGTGAAAAGGTGGCAGGTAATAAAAAATAATATTTTTTGTCCATCCGTGCGTAACTTAAAACCGCAATGCACATGCGCGGACGATTTGTAAGAAAAATAAAAAAAAAACGTTTTTTTTTTAAACAATATTCCCTGATTTCATGCGAAAATATCGAGTTTCGTCTATTTCGGGCTTTCGTTGTTAATTTTCGGTGTTTTCGGTCGCCGATTTCGATTTCGGACATGTGGTAGTGATGTAGGTATGTGCATCACCGAATTATTTTCGGAAAACAAAAGGAAACGTCAATCTTTGTGTATTTTTGAACTGTGCAACGGATATTTTGAGAACGTTTTTTGTCCATCAGATGTTTCCAAATTCTTTAGTGGTTACGCTCGTCTAGTGAAGGTGTTTTTCTTTCTTTTAATTTTGTTAAAAAGACTCAAAAGTTTCACCTTTAAGTGAAAGTCAAATCATTGTTTAAGGAATTGTGTGCCTAAAAAAAGCAGTGTTATATTAGGCATAGCATGTTCAACCCAACTAAAAATTAAATCTTAAGAAATATACTCGTTACTAGCTTCTGCCCGCGACTTCGTCCGCGTCACAGTTGATGTGTTATCCTACGGGTACCGTACATTTTCCCGGGATAAAAAGTAGCCTATGTGTTATTCCAGACTATAATCTATCTTTGTGCCAAATTTCATCCAGATCCATTCAGCCGTTTAAGCGTGAAAGAGTAACAAACATCCATCCATACATACAAACTTTCGCCTTTATAATAGTAGTAGGATAAAATAAAAAATAGCATGAAATTTAATTAAAAAATGGTAGCATTTGTTTTAAATTATTTAAACAGTGCAGTAACGACGAGTTTTTTTGAAAGCCTATATTCCTTTACTTTTCTGTTTTTTTTGTAAATTATACATACCATTAGATTTAAGTTATAAAATAAATAAACCACATTTGGCTACACGTAAAGCTAAAGCCAAGTTGTTCTTTCAACATTATAGTGTTCGGTGTAGCGTTCCAAAATATTATTTCTGTCACATAAAGGGTTAGTTTTGACTGACAGACAGACAAACATTACTGATGAGTCTCTACGTATGGACTTAGAAATAATATCGAATTTAAATGTAGCGACTTCTTGCAGTGCCTTTTATTGGGTAAGTATGGTTCTGCCAAAATGAACTAACCCGCGTCTAATTTTTTTTTTTCATTTTTCCCATTACATAATTGTATTTAATTTTATTGGATACTGAAAGTATAACTTTGAGACTAAACAAGAACGCAGGGGCTATTATAGTGCACATTTGTGTTTGCAAACGCAGGTGCACTACTCTTTCAATATATCGTTGGCAAACTTGGTGTTCAATGCTCTTTCTTTTCTGCCTACCAATAGTTGAGGTTTTTCTTCCAACCGGTCCTTTTGAAAATATATGGGGGAGACCTACGTTATGATGACGATGATGATTGTTTTTCTTGTTTTCAAGAAAGAACCGCTAGATTTGATAAAATAATACAAAATAGTCCAATCTGAAAACGAAAAAAACCAAAGACCAATCTACATTTCAACCTCAGCGAGGTCATTAAACTTTTGACATATCAAACAAAATACTATCAACGACGCTACAGAAATTATCAAAGAGCCTCGACCATTCATCAAACCGGTCATACACGGCTGCTATCACAGAACAGAAGGTTATTTATCAAACATACACACACTATCAGTGTTTGGATCGCAGCAATCCGTCCGTCACTGAACGGATCACACACGATACAAAAAGTGCCTCCGTTGAAACAAAAGTTCGAGGGACCTGGGGTAGTGGTTATGGAGAAGGGAGTAACTGAGTTTTGGAAGCTCTAAAGACTTTAGTTTGACATGTGTCAAATATTTCTTAAATACATGTTTTTCTTTGCCATCAGACATGGTAGTGCTGCTAGTCTTTTGTGCATATTTCTAGTAGACGGCGAGGTATTTTTGATGCCATTTTGTTTTAGTTTCTTTTTTTTTCTTTTTATTTGTTTGTTATAGCATTTTATTTATTTATTATGTAAATAAAAGGAAAATAAAGAAGACGTTCAATTCATACGTAATGTCGGCCTTTTTGCTTATTTTAATTTAAAAAAAAATACTACTTAATTAAACATAGCTCTTGCTGGAAAAAACGCTGGAGTAGGTACAATTCTGTATTTTTTTTCCCGGGCAAAATCACAGTATTAGTATTTATAAATGCCATTTTATTTTACAAATTATGCAAGTTACCTACCATTGCAGCATCACCGCGTGGGCTCTCTAGGTAAAATAAAAAAAGAAGAATTAAAAAGTAAACTTAAGGTCGCGCCATACTGTCTGCTATCCGGTTTCCCCGATATTAAGTTACGTTAGCTCTCGAACCATGGGCTTTATAAAAAATATATAATTTTCTTTATTGAAATATCTTGTTAGTGGTTAACTGGCAACACTTATTGGTTTGTTTTAGTATAAAAATTATTATTCCATATTTTATGATATTTTTTCGAGGAATTCTCGTAATGGTGGGTATTTTGACGGAGAGTTCAGACTTATCTGAAGTTACGTTAATTTTATGTGTGAGGTAATGACGAAATTATTTTGTTTCATTATGACCAATTCAGTTATAGGCCTATGTGGGCTACACAGTCAACCAATTCTTATCGATTTTGATAGCAATCGAAAAAGAACAACCACCTACTCTACCTACTACTTACCATTTCTCAAAAGTACCAGGCGCCCACAAGTTAGTAGTAGTAGTGTTTCCGCTAATCTGACTCAGCGTTGTAGTTGTGTCGACGCCAGCGGCGCCTGCCCGCCGCGCCGCTGCGGTATCAGCTAACGCCTTTTGTATTTATTGCACCCTAGTATATTATTATTCGGTTGTATTATTTAATAATTATTCGGGTTATCTCAGAACTGTTTATGCTAATGCGTTTAAATTGTTTATTTATTGGGCGGAGCAGCTGAATTGCTACCAACTGACAAAAGAGATGAAGTTTAAAGAGTATTTGAGGGCAAAATACTATTATTCAAATTAACGGGATCTAATCTAGGTACCCCTTTTTTGGTCTTTTCTGGCAAGTCTTCCCCAAAATCGAATTCATCAATCATCCACATATTTCACTGATTCCGGAAAAATGGTCCTTAGGGACAATTGGTCCTTGGTGTTTATTTAGAACAATCACAATTAGGCAACCATGATAGATGACTTCAAAGATAAAAACAGGAAATGTTTAAAACAATCCAACAAAATAACAATGCGTTTCTCATAATATTGTTAAGTAAAAAAGTAAAATATGCAAAAAAGTATTTATCATTCCAGCTGAAATTCAATATGTAGTAGTAATTCTCAGAATAGAATTGTTTATCACGGCAAAACACTTTATTATGCCGACAATAACCCAGTTTTGCAATAGTTTACATACAAATTACGTATTTGTAAAAATGTTAGCCTTGGCATTGGTGATTTGATGACGCTTGTTAGACATAGATCAAGTAAAAGTAGACTACATAATATATAGACCCATATGAAGTTTTCAGGTTAAACGTCGCTTGTATATTGTGGTAGACATGTACTTACATATTGTTTTCTCAAAAATTGAGAAATAAAACTGGACTAAACTAAATAGAACTACAGAAAATCCTTAGTTAAAGTTATCCCCTTTATAACTAAATCTTAATGCTGGTCCGAACTCTTTTACGATAATTCTTTCATTTTTGGTTTCAGAAACACGGTTGGTAAATTTTGTATATTTAGGAAATGCTTGAAGCTTTATCGTATTCATGTCTGGTTGGAAGTCTAGTAGTAGTATACTATAAAATACTCGATTATCCATTATCGTCATTATCATTATTACATTGGTGAAATAATTAAACAAAAATACCAATGCTTCAAGTGGTTACGTGTTACAAACAAAACACTAAACAATATTAATTTCACGAGAAAATATTGAATTTTGCCAACTAAAGGTACAGGTATACTAGTTCTTGGTCATGTATGCACTAATTACATGAATAGGTACAGGTTGATAAGCTTACCCTCTACCATTTCATACTCTTTGGTACAAAACCGCTCACCTGCACTTGCTGCCGTAGCATTAATTGTGTACAGTGGGCGCAAACCGTGGGAATGAATCGTTGTTATCACGCCTTCCTTGTAACTTACGCGTTTTTTTTGCTGACTGTCCATCACATGGTCAAGTCCCAGTTGTCAATGCCATGTGAAAGATTTTATGTAGGATGGAGCTTAGAGCTTGAATTAATTGAATGGATGCAGTGGTCTACTTGAACAGGTGTGCTGATTAAGAGTATTTAGGTCGCACGATATCTCATGAAATCTTGGAAAATAATGAACCGGTAATATAGAACTTCGATAGAACTGACTACTGAGACTTTCAAAGTTTATCATGGACATCACTGACGTCAGTAAAGAAAAACATCGTGAAGAAACCTGGACTTTTCACAATAAATACCAGTCTGAAATCGCCAATCCGCCTTGAGCAAACTTGGTGATCAATGCTCGTGCCTTCTCAGTACCAGGAGTGCATGAGTGTAGCAGTAGGACAATAATAGGTTGGTATTACTATTGGTCAAATGTTGTGGAGTTTGTTCGAAACAGTTACCGCGATCCTGACACGCAAAGGGTATTAGGAGGAACACGGATGGGTTTTAGTCAGTAAGAGTCTGATACTCCCATCCGCTCCGACCAGTGCGGAAGAAGCCATTTGATGATTTTCCATCCTTAAAACGAGAATACTATTGGTGAAGGTTACGGATGAGGGGTTGAATGGTCGCTGTTTTCTTCTGCTGAACTCAAAAACCTTTCTACTTAGTTGCACTAGGAGTATTGAAAGTATCTCGTTTATTATCCCTTCACCTGAGTACAAGTCTGTAAACCTTCAATAAATAGACAAACACATGAGCATAGGGACGCCCTATGGCCGTCAGATCGCATCTAACCGCAATGGCTCAAATGCCCACCGCGTGGAAACAGGGCTTTTCTACGGGTTCCTTACACAGGACGTGTATACCGTATGGGCTTCTTTGGGTGAGGTCGTGTGAGTTTGGTTTCTTTGGTGTTGTAGGGTCAATAGAATGAAACAACATGTAATTGATATGACTGAAAACCTGAAAAGGAGTATTTGTGCTCATCGGTATGAATAACTTTTATAGCGGGACCAACCCTACTATAAAGAAAAAAGAAGTCAGCTGATCTAGGCATTTCATGTTAAGTCACGTGAATGTAGTCGTATGCATCTGATGTTTATGATTTCAAATGTGGAGCTTTAGAAGTCTTCAGGCCAAGCAATGTTCTTATATTGCCCCTAGACAACCACCCACACTTACCATCAAAGAACCAATAAATGAGAAGCAAGAACGGTTAATTTTGGAAGAAAATATTTATCAAACGCTTGCTTTAAAACCAGACTGCTTTGCTTAGCTACAAAACCCTTTATCAGAAATAAGTTAAGTCTAATTTAGTTCGGAAATTCCCAATGATGATAGTATAATTATAATGAAAACGATTAGTCCATTTACTTATCGAGGGACGAGGGGCCATGTGCTGCTGACGTCACAGCGACCAGTGACATATTTAACACAACTGCTGTAGCATTGTGGAATGTATCAGATTACAAGCAACATTGCTATGTTCTAATTTAATGTAAATCGGAATTTTTAGAATGTTTTTGATTTTTTCTGTATGTAAACTATTAAAACCAGCTCAGAGTCTTGGCAGACATTTAACTCTAAAGAGATAGGGAAACGTACAGTAAATAATGACAGGACAGTTCAGCCATTTCAAGAATCTGTGCATACCTAATGTAGTTCAGAACACAATCAGAGCATTCTGATATACCCCTGTAAGTATTAATTAACCCGCCACCACTAAAAGTCAGGTCTCGTCACCCGGCGTGGCCATCACCCACCGACTACACAGACTCTAGAAAGGCGTATGGGGTACATATCGCGCGCCTTACTTTCGAGCCAGTATCTGTTCGGACGACAAACTGTCATCGAGTCCGCCGCCCCACCTGATGACAGCTTACTTCAAGCTCACTTCACCAAAACCCACCAAGGGATTATTTCACCGAATAGCACTACTGGTCCTTTCATTACCAGGCAAAGCGTCTCCAAGGACCAAGTCGTCCCAACAACAACTCCAATCGTCCAGACTTCCAGACCACCCTCCACACAAGACCAAGTCATTACAAGTTTATCACATACATGTAGATACTATCTGCGAGTATCGATATAAATACTAAAGGCGCCACCAACATTGACGGCGAGGCGATAAAACTCGCAGCGTTTTAATTTATTCCCGAAGCAGTTGGTGTGGGGTTACACTGGGATATTTAAAATTGATATTAATGTTGACAAATCGTTGGAGGCTTTCGACCAATGTGAGGTGCGACTGGAGGACTGATTTGATTAGAGAACTCAAAATTAATAACAATATATTGATAGTGGAAAGGAAAAATATTACGAAGCGACAATTTTGTCGTGTTGTATTTCCAACCTTATTAGCTTAAGTTATAGATGGTATAACGATTTGGGTGCGTCCCAATTTTAGTAAGGGCAAGGCAGAAAGGTCGTGATGACTTACTTTTGGACAAGAAAATGTTAACCTACCTATTGCGAAGAGATAGATTCGTGTTGGCATCTGAAGGAGGAGAACATCGTGAAGAAACTTGGAATTACAAACAATACAAGTCTGAAAGCGGCAAAGCTCACTCCATCGTCGACTTTGTCACCTCTGGTCTAGACTGACCAAGAGCATACCCATACCAAATAAAAAAAAGAGAACAAAGCGGCAATCCACCTGCAGTATGATGATCAATGCTCGTGTTCTCTGGATGAGAAGAGGCCTATAACTAGCCGTGGAAGAGTAATAATTTAGTTTGACATAATACTTTTTTAGTTAGCCCTTTAGCTTCATTTTGCATTCTGGCAAATTATCCTATAAAAATACTGTGCAGAAGATCTTCCTTAAAACCCTACAAAAAAACTAACTTACTATCATTATAATTTATCGCATATTCATAGGACATCATAAAGCTCGTGGCGATTTAATTTATTCCCACATGAGCGGTGTCGGGTTGCGGCACGATGTGTAAAACTGATTAGCGTCGACAAATCCGCCGGTGTGAACTGTCCCTCGGGATGCCGGGGAGTATCCGGGTGGTAACTGGTAATCGGCAATTCAGAGAAATGTTTTATTCAATTACTAGCTTATGTCAGCGATTTCGTTCGCGTATATGGAAGGTATCACAGGTTTATATGCTGTAATTCTTTATTTAAAAATAAAAAATATCGTGATTACATTTGATCTCTGCCTGTGAAAGTCCCGTTGAAATCGGTGGAGCCGTTTAGGGAATTAGCCTGAATAAACAGACAAACACAGACAGATTTTTTTGTTTTTATTTTTATTTTGGTATAATAATTTGTAATTATGCAATTAGTAAATAGCCGTAATTTAAAAATTACAAACAGGCACTTCAATTTTATTTATTTGTATAGATAGATGAATCCTGAATACACGCTACAAAAGTGCAACCCAACTACGCCGTCAAAATGTATGGAACGGAAGATTCTTTTTCAATACCACCAAAAATATTCACCAAAATTGTGCTTCTCCTACAACTAAATCACTAAAGGATAGACGTATTTCCAATAAAAAAAACGAACCAAAACGAATACTTTAACACCAGCGCACTCATGATAATCTCACAGTTCATTTGACCAAACAATTAATTCAAACTCCACAAATAAATAAAGACACCTATTTTAATTTCCTTAATCCTTTTTTCCAAATGCACTTACTCAATTGTCACACTACACACCAGTATTCATTCCTCCCCCACGCCAAGGCGCGAACAGATCCCATCAGCGTGGGGTGATAAAGTGCCCCGATAGGAGCTCATCATCACCTTCCACGTCTTATCGGCAGTCGGCCTAATTGGCCAATTGTGCGCCTAATGTCATTATTACACCCCCTTTTATGATAAAGCCATATGGCGGGATGAGTTATGGATATGAATATAGCTGTTACGGTTTGTTCGCAAAGATTAGTTCTAATGTGTGTTAGTTTGTACATCCAAAATACTAGTAAAATGCGAAAGTAACTAATTCTGTCCGTTTGTTATGCTTTCAGGACTAAATCACCGTCAACCCCAAGAAAGGACATAGATTACTTTCATTTTCGTGTACGTCCGCCGTAAACCAACATTTACGCGAACGAAACCGCAGGTAAAAGCTAGTATACAAGTACATTGTTTTAATGCAAGGCTTCATACATGGCATATAGATGCCATGTATGAAGCCTTGCATTATATAGCCTTACTTACTTACTTAGCCTTGCTTTACATATACCTAGATGTCATATATCGTTAGATGTTATAGTGAGGGAATATCATAATTATAAAAATGCCCGATGTTTGGCGCCATTTTAGTCAGAATCCATTAAAAATCTAGACCGGCTCGAAACTTCCAAATAATGGGTCCTGGCTGTTACTCAACACAGTTCTAGACTACTGGTTTTTTTTTAGTTAAGTATACTTAGCTTAGTATCGCGAAAATAAATCTCTGCTGCAAACACAACTTCAAACGCTTCCACGCTTAAGTTTAAGTTTCGAACTTTAGAACCGTTATGGATCTATACCTGTATAGCAACACCATCTCCTATGAAATTCAACCCAAGAAACTTCCCTTTACCTATTACAAATTCCAATACTTCCCCGATACTTTATTATAAACTAGCTTTTGCCCGGGACTTCCTCCGCGTGGATTAATAGTTCCCGTTCCCGAGGGATTTCCGGGATGAAAACTATCCTATGTCCTTTCTCGGGTCCCCGACTATACCTGTACCAAATTTCATTGAAATCGGTTCAGTGGTTTAGGCGTGAAGAAGAGACAGACAGACAGACAGACAGAGTTACTTTCGCATTTATAATATTAGTACGGGTACACCCCTTCTCTTCATTTTGCAATGCTATCAAACTTGTCGAGACTTCGAAGTTTTCCTATGAAACTAATAAACTGAAGTACTTATACTAGAAAGGTTTAGGTAGTTAACTAAATGTAAACAAAACAAACCACGTGACTCATGGATGCTAAACCTTTCACTTCAAATTTTAAAATCGTATTATTTAAAGTCTTATAATAATAGGCTCTAGTCTATATCAGAATTTGAGGAACTATCTGCCACGTTAATAATAAAACGTTCAGTGGTATTATCAATCATTTTATCAAATTTAAACATTTTCTGTTCTTGTTTTATTACATGACCCTCGCAATTTTTAAAGGCGCCTGGTTAATCGACTAAACGTAATACCTGCAATTTTAGTTGCCATATTACATCACGGACGTACTCTTCAATTTAGCGACGTTATCTAATTCATCGTATCTTCTAAAAGGTTTTGGGAACCTGTCTTTTTAGGCTCTTTACAATAGACAGATTACAAAATATTATACTATTTTATAAAACTAACAAAAAAGTGGTGACCAAACAATGACATCTATGAAGAGTAGTTTACGAATAAATGATAAAGTTTAACATACATTAATAAAAGAGAAAAGTATCGCATAAATCGAAATTAGAATTGATTTTGTTGTAACGTATTTTTAAACAAGGAAGTGTCAACTATAAAAAACCTTTTCTACGATTTGTTTACCTTTAGTTAACTACCTAAACCTTTCTAGTATAGGTACTCGATTCCGTATAATTTGATAAGCGAATTGATAACAATACTCCCTTGAGCTTCGCTGAGCGCTCTTTAGGGGCGGTTCTAGTGTCGGGTGATTGTGTTTTGTTTTTATCGGATTGGGGATGTTTGCGATGTGTTCGTTAATTGTGCTTAGTTCTACCGACAAATAAATGATTACGTTAAATTATTGCAATAATATGGCTATTGTGTTAAATTACTATTCAGCATCAAGACAGTAAAAACTTTTTCAATAGATGCCATGTATGAAGCCTTGCATTATATAGCCTTACTTACTTACTTAGCCTTGCTTTACATATACCTAGATGTCATATATCGTTAGATGTTATAGTGAGGGAATATCATAATTATAAAAATGCCCGATGTTTGGCGCCATTTTAGTCAGAATCCATTAAAAATCTAGACCGGCTCGAAACTTCCAAATAATGGGTCCTGGCTGTTACTCAACACAGTTCTAGACTACTGGTTTTTTTTTAGTTAAGTATACTTAGCTTAGTATCGCGAAAATAAATCTCTGCTGCAAACACAACTTCAAACGCTTCCACGCTTAAGTTTAAGTTTCGAACTTTAGAACCGTTATGGATCTATACCTGTATAGCAACACCATCTCCTATGAAATTCAACCCAAGAAACTTCCCTTTACCTATTACAAATTCCAATACTTCCCCGATACTTTATTATAAACTAGCTTTTGCCCGGGACTTCCTCCGCGTGGATTAATAGTTCCCGTTCCCGAGGGATTTCCGGGATGAAAACTATCCTATGTCCTTTCTCGGGTCCCCGACTATACCTGTACCAAATTTCATTGAAATCGGTTCAGTGGTTTAGGCGTGAAGAAGAGACAGACAGACAGACAGACAGAGTTACTTTCGCATTTATAATATTAGTACGGATACACCCCTTCTCTTCATTTTGCAATGCTATCAAACTTGTCGAGACTTCGAAGTTTTCCTATGAAACTAATAAACTGAAGTACTTATACTAGAAAGGTTTAGGTAGTTAACTAAATGTAAACAAAACAAACCACGTGACTCATGGATGCTAAACCTTTCACTTCAAATTTTAAAATCGTATTATTTAAAGTCTTATAATAATAGGCTCTAGTCTATATCAGAATTTGAGGAACTATCTGCCACGTTAATAATAAAACGTTCAGTGGTATTATCAATCATTTTATCAAATTTAAACATTTTCTGTTCTTGTTTTATTACATGACCCTCGCAATTTTTAAAGGCGCCTGGTTAATCGACTAAACGTAATACCTGCAATTTTAGTTGCCATATTACATCACGGACGTACTCTTCAATTTAGCGACGTTATCTAATTCATCGTATCTTCTAAAAGGTTTTGGGAACCTGTCTTTTTAGGCTCTTTACAATAGACAGATTACAAAATATTATACTATTTTATAAAACTAACAAAAAAGTGGTGACCAAACAATGACATCTATGAAGAGTAGTTTACGAATAAATGATAAAGTTTAACATACATTAATAAAAGAGAAAAGTATCGCATAAATCGAAATTAGAATTGATTTTGTTGTAACGTATTTTTAAACAAGGAAGTGTCAACTATAAAAAACCTTTTCTACGATTTGTTTACCTTTAGTTAACTACCTAAACCTTTCTAGTATAGGTACTCGATTCCGTATAATTTGATAAGCGAATTGATAACAATACTCCCTTGAGCTTCGCTGAGCGCTCTTTAGGGGCGGTTCTAGTGTCGGGTGATTGTGTTTTGTTTTTATCGGATTGGGGATGTTTGCGATGTGTTCGTTAATTGTGCTTAGTTCTACCGATAAATAAATGATTACGTTAAATTATTGCAATAATATGGCTATTGTGTTAAATTACTATCCAGCATCAAGATCGTAAAAACTTTTTCAATTAAAAATAGAAATCTATTACGTATTGTGCAATTTATAGATATAAAAAGCTGAAAAGAAAATTTGTTTGTTTTTTTTTTGTTTAAACGGGCTAATATCTGGAACTACGAGGTATTCCTCGTAGCGCTCCTGTTTTGAAGCGCGCCCATCTAAGCGCTACTGTTTTGTTCCTCGAAGCGCTCCTAAAAGGAGCGCTTCGAGGAAGGATTAAAAATATTAAAATTTATTTCCTCGTAGCGCTCCCATGATTAACTTTCGGATAGAGATGGGACTATACTAACTGAAATTATCGATAATAAGTAGAACACATTGTTATAATATACAACTAGCGGCCCGTCCCGGCTTCGCACGGGTTTGTTTTTTTTTTTTTTTTTGTTTTATTGTAAATCCTTTAGTCCACCAAATAGATGAATACTTATAATCTGCCGACATTACCTATTCATATATTTTTATTGTTTAGAAAGCTTATGATTTATTTCTATTATGTTTCCCATAAATCAAAAAGATATTATTCTCTCAATTACGAATGTTTTTTTTTTTTTTTTTTTTTTTTAGAAGAAAACGTTACCCCACACTAGGATTGGCGCAGTGGCCGAGCAATCGACTGCTGTGCTGCGTGTCGCGGGTTCGATTCCCGCACGGAACCAATATTTGTATGACCTACCGATAGTCATTCCGGGTGGCTGGCTGTTTGTGTATGTGAGATTATATGTTTGTAACCACCCACGATACAGGAGATAATCCTAGTGTGGGGTAACGTTTTTTTCTAAAAAAAAACAAAAAAAAAAATAGAAAGAAATCATAAGCTTTCTAAACAATAAAAATATATTAATAGGTTATGTCGGCAGATTATAAGTATTCATCTATTTGGTGGACTAAAGGATTTACAATAAAACAAAAAAAAAAAAAATACCAAACCCGTGCGAAGCCGGGACGGGCCGCTAGTTGTATATTATAACAATGTGTTCTACTTATTACCTACTTATTATCGATAATTTCAGTTAGTATAGTCCCATCTCTATCCGAAAGTTAATCATGGGAGCGCTACGAGGAAATAAATTTTAATATTTTTAATCCTTCCTCGAAGCGCTCCTTTTAGGAGCGCTTCGAGGAACAAAACAGTAGCGCTTAGATGGGCGCGCTTCAAAACAGGAGCGCTACGAGGAATACCTCGGAACTACTGGTCCGATGGTCCGATTCTGAAAATTGTATCACTAGTAGAAACCAACAATTAACATTTAGCAATATGTTAGGCTATATTATGTTTTCAAAATAATAAAGGATCCGTAAGCGCAGTAAAAAACATTGTAAATTTAAAAAAAATGCTAAAAAGACGCACTCTGAAAAGTGTTATCAAAGAAAAACGATTACTTTCTACTACACATAAAAATATAAAATACTACATAATATTAGAAAATAAACATTAGCTAGGGTTGGCACTCGTCTAGACTTAAACAAGTTATAATTAAATACGACTGGCACTCGCAGCAAATTGACGGAGGAAGTGGAAATAAGATTAATTTTATGCTACTCGCCTTCCGATAGTCACACTTTATAGTGTAGGAGTCGGAGATCGTTTTGTTACGTCTTGTCCTAACTTGAGGAGATAATACCTACTCAAAATAGTTTTCTTTTTATCGAAAATATAGAGGATTTATTTGAATACAAAATTACTTGAAAGTTTGCCACAAAATGGTCAGGATTTTTTTGTCTTTACTTTGACACGTCGCCGTCGATAGGGTTCGGCCAAAATAAAAAATAATAATTAACTAAATTAATATCATTGCATAATATTATGCAGGCTAGGCATATAATATGTAATTTAATATATCACTCGATTTTTTGATTAAAAATAAAAGCAATCACTCACAAAATAAAATATTAAAAACAAAATCTATCCGCGAACATGATTCAAACATTCTAAATTCGAATGTCCGCTACGAATGACAGCTGTCAAAGCGGTGTCATGGCGGCGCAAGATGGCGTCCGGTTACCGTCGATCTGGCGCGCAAACCGTGACCGCTCCGGACACACACAAAATGACTATTAAATCATTTCCGATCTTTAAAATAGCAAATAGAATAGAATGTGTCATCATCTAGTTTCTGTATGAATTATGATTTTAAAACGAAATCAGTTTGAATGGTTCGTTAAGATCATCTCATGTAATTTATCATTTTGGCACTTTAATTTTAATAAGTCTAAGTAGTTGGCTTTGAAATAAAAGTAGATAGGTAAGATGAGAATGATGAAGACAGAGCTAGGAAACAAAAAGGAGGCTAGCTGAGAGCCAGGTTCCCTCACCTCCAATGAATATGGAAAAGATACATTAAAATAGAGGCTAAGTAACGTCCTGACATGGTCCCAATAGCTGACACAAACCACCTTCATAAAATAATAATAATACCTACTAGCCTATTATTGTCTTACTGCAGAGAAAAGGCCTCTTGTCGTATAGAAAAGCCACGAGCATTGATCACTACGCTTGCTCAAGGCGGATTGGCGATTTTCAACTTACATTAATTATGAGTCCAGGTTTCCCCACGATGAACGAAGAAAAAAAGCGAGACCCAAGCCAGAGAAATTAGCTCTAGTCACCACACCTTTATTCGGGTTGAAAACCTAATAGTTGCGAAAGCACCAAGTAACTTAATATAGCAAAGTTTTTAAAAACTCGCTAGACAAAAAGCAAGTATTCCATCCGTGACTGTAATGTATACTAGTGACAGGACAGTCAGTAGACTTGAACGAAGTGTTATGCCAACTCTATTATAATGACGAAGTGAGGAATTAAAGTTTTTAATTTACTCTTTGGTAATTTGGAGCTCTTTGGAGATTGATAAGACCTGTGGCTGGTATCACTTTTTATGAGGAACTTGAATTTAACTTGGAGACTAGGCTGGCAATTGCTTGAAGCTAGACTCAATCCAGCCTAGTCTATCCTAGTCTAATCTTTGACTTGTGAAAACGCCAACTTTCTGGGTCCTTGAAGTAGTGACCTCTCTAGTTTTAATCTTGGACGGAAGATTACGTCTAGGCCAGTCTAGAACAAACAGCATCTAGTAGCTAAGCCATGTTGATAATAATGTGGAAATTACAAAATATATCTTGAAACAGTTTCTAGAAAGCCAAAAACAGACGATTTAAGCTGTGAAAATCTCCCTCTGAATTTTGGGTGAAGTGAGCTTGAGGTGAGCTATCATCCCACTATGCTTCGGATTGACAGCTTACCTCATGCTCACATCACCTAAATTCACTGGAGACGGTTTTACATAATAGCGCCACCAGTACCTACTTAATAAATTAACAAGTAGTACATCCTAAAATGTAAAGGCAAAAGCAGTTATATTTAACATGAAAAAAACATAACACAATTATTTTGTACACAAAACAAACTTATAATTGAATTGTGCAACATACTTGCACTCGCCTACTTTTTCAATACCAAGAAAGCGCAAAAGAGAAAAACAGAAAAAATCTTAGCATCAAGTACTTAGTATACTTATTGTGACCATACATCCAATTTTTTATAGGACTACCCCTTAGTTCGATAGGCCGTCCCGGTGACCTATAATATAAACTGAACATCTTTGACAGTAATATCATATAATGTAATATTTAATAGTAATATGTTATTACTAGAGTAAAATAAATTTAGCAAAGACTGAATAAACTAACGGTGGACCTACGATTTAAAGGAGGTGGCAGGCAGCGGATGGATGCGGGCTGCCCAGGACCGGGATGGTTGGCGCTCCTTGGGGGAGGCCTATGCACAGCAGTCGACGGCTATGGGCTGATATGATGAACCTATCACTTATTAATACCTTCTTAATTTGCCCCGTTGGTCTCGTGGTCGCAAGTGCGACTGCTGTGCAAGGGGTCCCGGGTTCGATTCCCAGGTCGAGCAAAAAGTGTTATTGGGTTTTTCTATGAAATTCTCAGTAGCAGCTCGGAGTTTGGATTTGTGCCCGGTTAATGGCAATAGGCTCGCCCCCTATTACATGGGACCTAAATATACCGGCGAACAGTGGGTGTACATTGGTACACCTCTGCCTAACCCTTCGGGGAATACAGGCGTGATGGTATATATATATAATTTCCATAAGTAAATTTTCAACATATTTTTGATTGCATCACAGTCGCTATACTTGTAACAATGTCCCGTTTTGAATAACAAAAACATAGTCACTTTAACTTCTGAATATCCAATGCTGTGATTAAGCCAGCATGCGCATAACTAAAAATTATAGCATTTACAAACATTCGCATTTAGCCACAGATCGGCTTCCGTTAATAACCCGACTGCAAAAAGACGAGTACTGTGTTGTGCTCGCGGCTAATTTGTTGATTTAACGAGTAATTGCCCGACAATGTTAATTAGGGCTGGCAGAGTATGATTGTAAATTTCTGTAGACAGTTTGCTGAAATTGCTTTTGTTTGCAGATTCGTGCTGATTTTGGATGGGTTTAGTAATTAGAAAACAGCAGTGGTAATTATGCAGTTTTTATTAAAAAAAACTAGAAACATGGTTTTTGTATCGGGAACCCGTTCAATTTTGTTTTCACTTTATTTATCTATTTTTTATTGTTATATACTATAACAGCCTCTGCAGTAATACACAATCAATGATAATTTAAAGAGTCTACCTTTACCTATTCGAGTTCAAATGATACAGCCGTATGTGATACAGACGAACAGACGGTCTAACGGACAGATAGCAGAGTCTGAGTCAGACATAGGATATAGTATTCCAACCCTTAAAAAGGCGTTCACTTCAAAGAACATAAAAATATTATTTTTTGTTTTGTGCCAGCCCTAATTCTAGCGCTAAATGTTATGTGTTAATACCGATATTTTTAGTAGTTAGACACAATACAAGCTCAGTGCATACGCCAACCGCTAATATATTCTTTATTGAATTTAATTAGCTGGCGTTTATTGTTCAACACTTCTTATTACTGTCAATAAATAGCCTGTTAACTTTCTTCTGGAAGGTCTACTGTATAAAAAGAATTAAATAATAAAGAAACATAATTATTTCTGTAAATAATATGCATGTATGATAGATCATTACTTCAGAACGGCTTAACTGTTTTGTTATTGTGTTCTTAAAGGTTTTCAAAACCCACCAGAAAAGTCAGTTTAGGTGCTATTTTTGCATGAAAATCTTAATTCTACTTTTCTTTATACTCGTAAGTAAATTAAGCCCGTGTGAAGAAAGCTAGCCAGGTCGCTAGTATTATTTTATATCTGCTTCTTAAATTTTTAGCAAATGATTTTTAATTTAGTTTGTTTTTTTTTTTTTTAACAACTAGTAATTATTTCATTTCTGAAAAAATCGTAAACCGTACCAAAAAGTACCAGGCTAACATAAAACATATGGTTATAGAACTTATAGATACGATGCGATGACAGCATCAGGGCTGCGTTTAATATCAATTAGTGCTGCAATAAGCGACGAGATGCACCGCGCGGCTAAAAGTTAATTTATTACGCGACAATTCATGACAGTCGCACGCGCACTGTGTGAATGACTGATCTGATAATTTGCGTGACATTGCCATGTCGAATTCCTCTGAAAAATGGGCTGAGAATGATGATGGGAATGTGAAAGATGAGATGTTGTGTATAGAAGGGAAGGAGCATAGTGGGGTAGAGATTTTAAAAAACTAGCTTACTATAATTATGATCAAAGTTAGGTGTTCTCAAAGAACCACTTGGGGATCGCGAAAGGATCACTAGTGTAAGTAAGTCTGGGAAGTGAACACCTTGGTTGTTTTAAGTCAGTAAGAATCTGACTAACCCTGCCCACACCATCAATGAGATGATATCCGGGAGACATCCATGAGTATCTTCCACAAGGAACAAAAACAAATAAAAAATAATTCTGGACAAGCAGGATGCCAAAAATTTGTTACCTACTGTGAACGAAAAGAAACGATTGAATGATTAATTTTGATTGCAATCACATTTTATGAGGACAATTGTGTGGTCATTAAATTATTTTGTGTCGGTCGACTTTACTGGTGACTAAACAGATCACGCAGCATCCTCATGATCAAAGGACCTAAATAATTTCAATTGCAATGAAGTTCCCATAAATCCTAGGTCTTAGATCTAGATCTTTGCAGCCTCATCATCTGATGATATCACGCCAATATTCGTCATCACCGAAATGAGGAACCGTTATATATCGCGTAAATATAACTGAAGTACTAGGAGTACAGAACGCAAGAGGAAGCGTAAATAGGTGTGAGAGTCAGACCATCCGGCCCGACGCGCTAATGGCTGGTGTATGCCGCAAGTTATATGTGGACAGGGGTAATTGATTTATAGGTCTAACTTCTAAGTAGAAGATGGAGTCATATGGTGGATATAGTGGTGAGTAATGGTTAGCTAATCATCCTAGCCGTCTGTGAATTTCCACGGTTGAAGGTGCACCAAGATTCTCGTCATGGCTACTAATAAATGCACCTATAGTTGACTATCATCATCATTATATCAGCCGTAGGACGTCCACTGCTGGAAATAGCCCTTCCCCATAGATTTCCAACCGATCGTTGGAAGCAGCCTGCATCCAGCGTCAACAGCGCCAGCGTCAGCGTATAGTTGACTAGTGCTTGATAAGTGCATCTCTTGTCACTGATAGAAACTACACTATTGCCGAGTGTTATAGAAATTATATTTTATGGTATACAAGCCTGCGACTTCGTCCTCGTAAATGTCAGTTATCGCGGTCGCTGACGAAGTGGCGGAAAAAAAAGTAAGCTACGTCCTTTATTGGGTTCCAACTTACCTCGTACCAAATTTCATCAAAATCGATTCAGTGGTTTAGTCGTGAAACCGTAACATACAGACAAACACATAGTCACTAGCACTGTGTGTCTATAAAATCCACATTCTTCCATACTTGGAAGCGTTTTGATTTGAGTTCCACAGAACCTAGTGAAAAGTACATTCAGACCATTTTCGACCTTAATCCGCTACCGCTCATGCTTAAGACTACAATGTTGCCCAAATTAATCGCTCAGTCCAGCTTGATGAGGCGACTAGACGCTGTAACAGACGATCACGTGCGATGCAAATGGAAACGGCCTTTACCGTTTTAATTTAAACTAATGTTTAGCTAGTTTAGTTGAATTTACTGAGCATGCTCGTGTTGGATGCGTTTGTAACTGCGTTGTTTATGCAATTGTTTGGTAGTTAATGGTTTGTCAAGTCATTTTGGGCTTCATGATGATGAGATGATGCCGTCCTTTAACCCGCTAGCGCAAGCCTGAGCTAATTGCTGATGTAAGACCATTATCTTTACATACCTAGTATAAATACAAAACCGCTTCCCGCCGTCCATACACTTAGATTTTTTAAACTGCGCATCGGATTTTAATGCATTTTCATCAATAGATACAGTGATTCAAGGGTATATAATAGGCTATAAAACATCACGCTACGACAAAAGGAAGCAGAGCAATAACCAAACACGTAACTGAACGCGTGTGACATCTGAGGGATACCTACTTAGCTTCTTCTTCTTAGCATTTCGATGACAAACTATATTATTGGTATATTATATTGTTGCGGCCCAGAATTTGGCCACTTTGACTGCGTTCTTCGATACTTAGCTAGTGTGTTATAATTTGTAATTAACTCGGAATTAAGTTTTTGGCACAAGTGGGCCTAATAGAAGTTAAATGTCAAATTATATTACCCAGTATTCATTGTTAAAAGACGTAAAAAGTAGTAGTAAAACGTCAATGTACGCTTATATGCTTACTTATCGAAAACCATTAAAAAAATGTTTAGAAACACACGGTCCGAAATTCTTAAAGAAAAATAAGTTTTAATTTCTAAGATTTTTACCCAAAAAGAAGGTAAAATCGTCAATACTTTTTTACTAAAGTACCAGGCGAATACGAATCGGCGGGAGATCGATAGAACACCTGTGCGTTGCCATAGCTACGCGGAGGGCGCCACCCGATACCGGCGCGTAATTTGAAATCCGAAACTCGGCGATAATGTCTGGGTTGCGCGCGTGCCACTATTTCGGACCAAATTACGAGTAATTTTGGATGGGGATGGGTGTCTTTTCGTATAATTAAGGGTGTATCCTGTCTGTTTTGGAAGTCGGTGGTAAAAGTAGACGGAATGATATAAAACATGTTGGTGAACATTTTTCATTCGGGTACACAAATGGCTCATTATAATGACTAACTATCTTAACTTTATTCTCTTGCACTTTGAAGTAATGCAAAGCTTACTCAATGTTAAGTTTATCTAAGCTTTGGTTTATTTTACATTGCCAATAACCGTTTTTCACCTATATTTTTAAGAAGACTATTTTCTAAAATAGTTAGCGAAATTTTGATGATAATGAAGCCTGTATCACGTTCCTGAGCTCCTGGTAACAAGTTGTGATTAGGTTCAGAATTAAGGTCATTATAATAAAGTCTCCTTCGTTACTGGTATCCATAACAAGGTTTTAAACAATAACTATGAACAAGCAGTAACATCAGCCAAGCGGTCTGGTATCGTATTCGGCTAACTGGCAGTCGTACTATTAAATCGTGCAAATTGGAGCCGCGCATGCGTTCTACATTACCAGCTGCAGATGCAGTTGCAGAACGAACTCTTAGCTCTTTATTGAATCCTAGTACTTTACTCAACTTTCACATGTTACGTGCACCCGAATATACATAGTATACATACACATAAACTTGGTACGTACAAACATACGTAGCCAATTAAAATCATAACCCCCTCCTTTAGGCTATGCCTTAGTTGGGTAAAAATTTGCATTACGATGATACGAGTACTACTTATATTATTATCGCCGAAAGGATTGTAATAAATTAATTCATTGTGATAAAGTAGGTACCTAAATTCCAATAAAAATAAATATTGCGAAAAAAGAGGTCAAGTTCAGTATAAATAAAGGCTGTAGCAGCTTCGCCGATAAAGGAATTGATTGATATCTAAGGAGAAGAAAGGAGACAGTTTGTTAGGGACCTGGCTATTGAGTTACGCAAGAACATTAAATATAACACTTGAATTATGGAACCAAGCAAGTTCTTAAACCTAAAGCCTCAACAGACACAATTCTAAAAAGATAAGCACTAGGCACTAGGAACTTTGAATAAAAACTGAAAAGAAAAAAGCAAAGAAAGAAAGACCTACTCAGACCTTATTAGCGAGGTTCTTCAGAAAGGTCGGGTGCTCAGTACTCGTAACCGGCGTGCTTGTATAACCAGATGTATGAACGTGGATGAGGCGAAAGGAGTATGTACGAGTATGTAAGGATCGTAGCAGGTAGCGCTTCGTGGTTTCTGCCTACCCCCATGGGAAAGAGGCGTGAGTAGGTATATGGTATGTATGTATGTAAGAGAAAAGCAAATCCAGCAATTCTAGACTCACCCCAAGCCAGTTGTGCCCTGCTTGGGCTGAGCACCGCCGAGTCCTCGAGGCGGCCATCGGCGGCGGCGCCCTCTCGCGTCCGGCACTGGTTCAGGCCATGGTCCGGAGCGAGGGGGAATGGGAAGCAGTCGCCTCCTTCTGCGAAGCTGTAATGCTAGAGAAGGAGGCGGCGGGACGGGAGAGGGAAAGGAGGGTCCCCCGTCCCAGCGGCCGCCGCGGTAGACGATCCGGGCGTCGGGAGCCACGTGACGACTCCCGGCCACCGTAGACGCGGGTCTGTGGACGGTGAGCAATGGGTAGCTCACCGTCCGTACGTTTACTAGCGACAGACCGTGTCGACGGCGCGTTCGTGTTCCACGCGCGCCTCAAAGAGATGTCAGCAAAATTGGATGGGGCCACTGAGGGCCGATGCCTGCCGGGGCTGCGGGTTGTTCGAAAGAGATACCGCGCCCCCGGAACGCAAAGGGCACATGAAGGAACATAGACGGGTTTTAGTCAGTAAAAGTCTGACACTCCCTCCCGCCCCGCCCAGGGCGGGGGAAGTTATTTGATGATTTCCCGTATATAAAAAAAAAAAAAAAAAAAAAAACCCCAAGCCAGTGAATAATGGGTCCTAAGCCCTTATTGCGTAGTCTGGCAAAAAGATAAGAACAATAACATTATCCCACATTCAAATTCTGCATACAAGGCGTGAACATGTCTGCCAATTTAATCGGCCAGACGAGGCATGTTAATAAAAATTAGCCCACTCATTTTGCAGCACCGTTAATTAATGCATTGGTGCAATGTAGCTGGTATTAATTCTCGCCACTATGATATATGACACGTAAAAATAGACATCTGTTAATTTGTCGAATGTGAGCTGTACTGACATGAATTATGACTGTTTGCAGAGGTATATCTAACTGGAACATGTGTAGTTGATGTGTTGATCTCCTGGTAGCATTTTAGTAGTAGTAGTAATCTCGTCCGGAGAAGTACCACCATACATATTTCTCCCGCAAAGCAGCGTTGCTGTGTTCCAGTTTGAAGGGTTTGTGCCAGTAAAATCACAGGCACATGAGATATTTCTATTTCTAATCTTGTTGAGGTTGACCGTCGTGAATAAATGCTATAGAATAATCGTATTTCAAATTTGAAAATCGAATTTTAAGTCAGCGGTCCGTCCGTGTCGCCTCTGAAGCAATAGTAATGTGCAAAAGAAGAAGAAATTACGATTATGAAAAGTTTTAGAAGTATTTGTTTACACAGAATGAAACAAACTTCTATGATAAAACTCTGCCAAACCATGCAAGTTTAAAAAAAAGAAAAAAATCTAAATTAATATTGAATCGACGTAGTCCGATAACCAATTCATTCGCCAATCGTGAATCGTAATGATGAAAATATTATAATTAAAATCAGAAGTGACCCATTTTTAAATCAGATTAACTTTATTTTAAATCTTTGTTTAGAACCAGCATGAAAATACGTGAACTTTTCCGACTATTTCTTCCATTTAAATGGCAACAATAAAATCGATGGTACTCTAATGACAGCTGTTCTGTCACCGGAATGTCAGAGAATTAATCAGAAGCAGAAGTCAAAGTTCAAATATTGACATAAAAAAATAGAACATTAAAAACAGAGAGGAAACTGTTTTCATCTATACTATGTAAGAATATTATAGGTCTGAAGAGTTTGTTTATTTGTATTTTTGTTTAATCTCCGAACCTACTGGTCGTGGTCGTGGTGGAATATATTTTATTATAAAAAACAAATCGGGATCCGTAAGAAAAAAATAAGCAAAAGGAATCGCGGTCAAAAGCTACGCTTAAAATAAAGAAAGATTGGCTGCCTGCAAGCTGCCTGTCACTATTAATTTTAGATATTTAGCACTGTTATTTCCCGTAATGGCTCAAATATACAAAATAATTAAAATTATGTTAGCAATTATATATGGGGGGTAATGAAAATAAAAATGACTACTTCAAAATTGGATCCGGTTAATTTTATTACAAACCTGTTATCGAATTGTACTACATAATGAAGATAATCTATCTGACTTATCTTGCCAGAATTTAGTGATACGCTGCATAGCAAACATAGCGATAAAAATTTATTCATTAATTGAAGACAGACGGGTAACTTTTACTAGTACATGTTGCTTAAACGATGATAGAAAAAACAAAGTATTTGGTTTGGAAAACTCTTTCTGCGTTTCATAACGTGTTTACCGAGGAAGGTTATTTGAAATCACACTACGACTAACGAGAGAAAAGCAATAATTAAAGACAATTAATTATGTTACAATCTATGCATAAGCATTTTTTTCTTCTCTTAATGTTATCATTGGAACATTCGTGAAAGTTAGCCACCGCATGACAGAAAAAATAATCCATCGTTTATATTAAAGACTCCTTGGTGACGTCCATTCTTACGTAGGTATAATACACACTGGCCGAAAGAACCAAGCAGATAACACATCGTATCTGTACAATTATGTAAATAATCTAATCTATGGCCCACGCCTTCACCGATTAGGACGCTATGCGAGTATCGTTCAATTATTTTTATACTAAAGTTATCAGTATTTATAGCGGTTAACGGGCACCATGTTTTAATTGTTTTGCTTGCTTTTTAACTACTATGTTTAAATAAAAACAGTGGTTATTAAACAGTGGTTATTCTTGAATTTTGTGTCTGAATTTCTGAAGGAAAGGAGTTTTTTTTACAGTAAGTTTTAACGTTTGATTTTGGTTGTAATATTTTTAGCCTATCTATAGTTAGCATTATTATGTTATATTTTGTGTTGACCTTATTGTAATTTATTTGTTGTGTATCTTTTTCTATCCAATCTGTCTTCATTTCAGTATTCTCCCATGTTTGAAGTTGAGTATATAGTCGATCTATTATTGGGGTCGGACGATAGCTCACCACAAACTCACTTCACATACATTTACCGTGGGAGATATCTAAATATATATAATTCAAAGGTGACTGACTGACTGACTGACTGACTGACTGACTGAGATAGTGATCTATCAACGCACAGCCCAAACCACTGGACGGATCGGGCTGAAATTTGGCATGCAGGTAGATGTTATGACATAGGCATCCGCTAAGAAAGGATTTTCATCAATTCTACCCCCAAGGGGATAAAATAGGGGATGAAAGTTTGTACGAAACTTTGTCAATTTTAAACCGATCGAGCTGAAACTTTGCATGCTTAAAGCTACTATGACGTAGGCATCCCCTAATAAAGGATTTTGATAAATTCCACCCCTAAGGGTATAAAATAGGGGATGAAAGTTTGTATAAATCTTCTTAGATTTTCGACTGATTGAACTGAAATTAAAGATTGGAGCTACTATGATGAAGACGTCCGCTTAAATAGGATTTTGATAAATTCAACCCCTAAGGGGATAAAATAGGGGATGAAAGTTTGTATAAATCTTCTTAGATTTTCGACTGATTGAACTGAAATGAATGATTGGAGCTACTATGATGAAGACGTCCGCTTAAATAGGATTTTGATAAATTCAACCCCTAACGGGATAAAATAGGGGATGAAAGTTTGTACGAAACTTTGTCAATTTTAAACCGATCGAGCTGAAACTTTGCATGCATAAAGCTACTATGACGTAGGCATCCCCTAAGAAAGGATTTTGATAAATTCTACCCCTAAAGGTATAAAATAGGGGATGAAAGTTTGTATAAATCTTCTTAGATTTTCGACTGATTGAACTGAAATTAAAGATTGGAGCTACTATGATGAAGACGTCGCTTAAATAGGATTTCGATAAATTCTACCCCCAAGGGGATAAAATAAGGGATGATGGAGGATGTAAACAAACAAACTAATAAGTTTGAACCTATCAGTACCTAATGGAACAAAATACCTAATTAATAATAATACTTCTTAACGCGAGCGAAGCCGCGGGCAAAAGCTAGTTTATACAATAACACTGTTGAAACTAGGGATTAACAGGTCACCTCAAATTTCGCTTCTCATAAAATTAACCGATTTCCAGAATAGCACTGCAGTTCTTCGAACTGATGTGCGTTCCATCTTCCGTGTTACCCGCAACGGTTTTGTTGCACCAACTTAATTCAAACTTGCCAGTGACACTATAGTGCACTCTTCTTGACACAGTGTAAGTGTGTGTTATTAAGAGTCTGTAAGTCTACTTCATTCCCCCCTTCCTCCCTCTAACCACGTGAATTTTCTAGCTCTAAACAAAAAACCTACCAGCCATCCTTGATTATTAATTGATGTCACCAGCAAGCGTCCGTGATTAGTAAACATTTTAATGACTGTTCCCACACATTTGAAGTTACTTTTTTATTTTGATAGAATAAACCGACTTAAAAGGTGGAAAATCTTAGAGCTGGATTGCTTGATATGAACTGGATTATGTAAAACGCATAGCTAACTTTTAGCTGGGTTATATAAAATGAGCGATTTTCAATAGAAAACTGACTACCCACACATAAATCTGCTCATGGTCATTGGACTGATCGCATGATAAAATCAAAGAAAATAAAACAATTAACCGTTTTTAGACATTGTGCTTTTTTATTTCAGCGTCCATTGTTAATATTGTCTAACTATTATCATTCACAGTGTAACCGTGGTTAATTTCGCACTTGTTTTTTGCCTCAGAAACAGTTTTGGTGTTGGGTGCCCTCAAAATGTTTGGATATAAGTATCTAACGAAGGAGCATCTGAAAGGATTTAATAAATATAAGGTAAGTCTTTATTTTTTTCGTGGGGAAATCCTCATTTTGTGCTGTCTGGGGTAAACGGAGTGTTATGTCGGTCTAAAACCTCTCGGTTCCTCCTGTTACCATTAGTCTGGAGCCCGGTATTCGTTGGACGCATGACCCGCGACCACCGACTGAGGGTCTGCCCCCACCCCACGACCGATAATCGGCCTAATTATCGGGCCGATTTTTGACATTCGTCTGCGAGAAGGAACTGTCAAAATTGGCCCGATTCTCAGTCGTGTGGGGAGACGCCTAAACTTAAACAAATTTACCCGACTGCGCCCTAAAAGGAGGGTCATATTTTTCTATTTATCTCTTTTCTTTGGACTATGTACCGCAGTAGGTACTAGCTTATGTCCGTGACTTCGTCCCCGAACATTTTCTTACGCATGTATAATTGTTTGTAACATAAAATAGAGCCTTGCGTCTTATATGCGAAAGAATTATCGGGTTCGGATCAGTAGTTCCAGAGATTAGCTGGTTTGAACAAAAAAATATCAAAACCTATGTCTTATTTTTCAGTACAGTGCCGTAGACACAAGTCCACTCAGTAAATATGTGATGCATCCAACATGGAACAATATTGTCAAAGTGAGTACCAATATCTATTATATAATTATTTATGATCACCTTTAATTTTGAATAAGTACCTCGATAGCCTAGTAGTGGTCTTAAGCACGACTGCTAGAGGTCTTGGGTTCGATTCCCAGGTCAAGCAAAGTGTTATTGGGTTTTTCTATGAAATTCTCAGTAGCAGCTCGGAGTTAGGATTTGTACCCGGTAAATGGCAATAGGCTCGCCCCCTATTACATGGGACCTAAACATACCGGCGAACTGTTTGTGTACATTGGTACACCTCTGCCTGACCCTTTGAGGGATACATGCGTAATAGCATGTTATTTGATTCTACAGATAATTTCAGAATAGTCCTAGTAATTTCCACTTTATTTCCTTTACAGGTGATACCAAAATCAATTGCCCCGAACACGATAACCTTCGCCGGTTTTGTATGCATGGTGGTAGTCGTGCTGACCCTCACTGTGTATGATTACGACTTCTATGCGGCGGGGGGCCGCCCAGGGCTGATGGGCTATGAGTGCGAGATACCTAACTGGGTGTTTACTTACTGCGGGGTGCTGATATTTCTTGCTTATAATTTAGGTAAGTGATAACTAGGGATCGATTAATTCAATGATTATTTACCAAAAAATCTGGTGTTAGGTTAGTTTTGAATGGACTGTATGAAAAAATACCCGCGAATCCGCATATTAAATAATCATTACAATAGTAATCCCAGTCTATTTTTGTCCCACTGCAGGACAAAACATCTTCTCTTACAGAAAAGAGACGAGCATTGATCACCACCCTTGCTCAAGGCAAATTGGCGATTTCAAACTTAAATTCATTATAAGTCCAGGTTTCCTCACTATATTTTCCATCACCGATGTCTGTGATGTTAAAAAATTAACTTACAAAGTACATAGGTATGAATTGAAAAAGCCACATTGGTACTTGCCCGCCATCGATCCCGCAACCTCATGCAAGAGAAGCGGGCCGTTGACCACTGGGCGTTCACGATATTAAGTTTAAAAATAAAGGTAATTTCCAGATGGAATAGATGGCAAGCAGGCTCGTCGTATAGGTGTCTCTGGGCCATTGGGGGAACTCTTCGACCACGGACTTGACTCCTACATCGTGTTCCTCATTCCGTACGCTATCACATCTATCTATGGAAGGGATCCTGTGTTCTCCGTGTCTTGTTTTAGGTAATTACAATCTTATGTCATTGATGATGATGATGAAAATGAAATTAGAATTGCCACTGATACCTATAGTGTTATTTAGTTCACAAATATTTACAACATTATAACTTATAATAATACGTAAAGTCATTAAAATAATTAGAATAATAGCCACGGGTAGCTGGCTGGAACCTATTCCCGATAGCGATTGATGGCTACTATTTTTATATTTTTTTAATTTTTGGGTTAATATTACATTTAAAAACGTAATTTATATGGAAGGCTTTTAAATGAAGTATAGGAACTAATAGGGGAAGAGCTGTCAATGGGACAAGTGCCCAAAAGGCTGGCAGGATTATCACTTTGTATCACAATGCTAATCAAAATTGGCATTCAACGTGGCAATGATGGCCATGCGCCAAAACCTCTGACCACGTTAACAAACCGAGTAGCGATGTCAATATTGACATTTCTTTTTTAGATTAAACGGAAACTTGAACTTGGACCTTTGAATTAAAGCGACTATGATTTTTTCAGGGGATTTCTAATAATTCTAAGTGTGGTGATGAATTTCTACGTAAGCCACTGTGAGAAGTATAACACAGGGACTTTATATCTGCCGTGGAGCTATGATCTGAGTATGTGGGTAAGTGTTTCACATTGAAAATTTTAAAAAATGGTTTGCCTTTTCTTTTCAGCGCTGATTCAAGCTTTACGATCAAAGTATTCGGTTTAAACTTGATAAAATCGGGAGGGCCTGTGTCGGGGCACAAGGCCGTTGATTTAACGCGAAGAGCGTGCGAGACGCTTTGAGGATAACTTTACAGTGCTTTTAGTGTTAAAGATAAAAACCTATTTTGTTACTTTTCGCTTTCCTAACTTGGTACTCGTATGTGATTTTACAGACGTTTCACGTCAAAAAGTGCAATTGTGCAAATTCAGCCGGTTTATAATGTGCCTACCTGTAAGTACACAGGCACCCATACCCTTCAAACCGAAACACAGCAACGCTGCTTTGCGGCAGAAATAGGTATAGTGACAGTACTTCCCTTGTTAAGTACTATCACGGACTGTCAAGGAGCTGGTCTCACAAAGAGCTCTACTACTATGAAAACTTTGCTTTCTCATTCTAGGTAAGTTCAGTTCTTTTCCTGGTTGCCGGAGCGTACGGTCCAGGGTACTACAAGTACTACGTGTTCCGTGACGTCACGTTCATGCAAGTCTTAGAAATGGTCGTCCACACCATGGGTATCATTACTACTTACCCTGTTGCAGTGTATAATGTTTATTTGTGAGTATTTATGCATGGCATCATCATCATCATCATCATATCAGCCACAGGACGTCCACAGCTGGATATAGGCCTCCCCCATAGATTCGGTTGGAAGCGGCCCGCGTCCAACGTCTTCCTGCAGTCTTAATCAGGTCGTCCGTCCACCTTGTGGGTGGACATGCATGACAGTTTTTTTTTAATATTTTTTTTGATAGTTTGCTGCAAATGATAGTTCCGATGTGTGACGAAATGACGTCACTGGTATAAAAATGGACAAAGGCAAAGAAATGTAAATTTAGATTTAATTTCAATTATGTACTTATTTTAGTAGTGACACAGGAAATATTTTTTACTCGTTTTCATTTCTGTGTAGTCTAATGTAAAGTTAAAATTCCTAGATACTAACCCAGTTCCGTATTGGATTGAAGTCCAAACTTCAAACCGTAAAGCAGTGGGCCCGCGCCATTTTATACCTTAACCATTTGTATTAACCACGTATTTGCCTTGCAATTACGAAGCTCGTTTATCTCGACCTCAACTTAAGAAAAGTGGAAATCGTTGCAGCACAAATTACTTTTTTTTCAGGTCTTACAAAGACCGCACCGGCAAGAGATACCCTATTCTGGAAGCGGCCAAGCCAATATGGTCGATGTTTGTAATGACAGCTGCTGTCATAGTCTGGGCTGTCAAATCTCCCAATAATGTTCTTGAACAACATCCCAGATCTTTCATCTTGATGTTTGGAACTCTGTTCAGTAACATTTCAGTAAGTATAAAAAGGCTATGTTTATTTTATCAAGCCTGCATTCCCGGAAGGGATAAGCAGAGGTGTACCAATGTACCCACAGTTCGCCAGTATGTTTAAGTTTAGTCCAGTGATCAACAACATCGTTAATTGTGAAGTGTTCCTATTTTTTGTATTAATAAAATTATATTAATGCCATTTTTCCTCTGATACATAGTTTTAGCTCTGCAAAAAGGAGTCAATCTTTCAATAATGACGTGAAAAACGTTAAACTAAATTAATACGATTGTTACATTACTATACAAGCAAAAACATTGCAAAGTACATCCAAAAGTTATTCTCAAGAATAGGTTTCAAATTAGCCACCATTAAATATCTAAAATTATTACAATTACTTTTAAAAATTAGAGACATCTTGATGTAGGTTAGTTTGTTTTGGCAGAACTAAACCTAGTAGTAAAAAGAGACTAAATTCAACCCACAGAATGTCAGGTTCGCTCAAAGATACGTGAGTCAGTTACAGAAATCGTAGCCCGTTGTAAATTCCAGTGTCAAAATAAATTCAGTTGGCTGTGGTACAAAAATAAGACGTAAAACAATAGTAGGTAGACTTGTTTTTAAAACACTAAGTCTGTAAATAACGTGATCTATTTACAAGAGATGGCAAGACACTGAAAATAAATTTATAAAAATATTTTTACTGACACCTTTGTTCGATACAACTATGTTAAAGTTACGATGGTCTAGAAAATACCTATAGTGTAGGCAGACGAAAACATCACAAAACGAAGTATTTTTGGACTAAACTAGTCTTAGTCCTGTTAACCAGTTTATTAGCACTTTTAGTAAACTTTGTAGTTTTACCTGATCAAGTTACGTCTTTGATAACTGCTCTGCTTCCATTCGTTGTAGCGTAATTTTGTATAGCCTATATACTTTCTGGATAAACAGGCTACCCTTCCTGTTTTAAAAAAACTATTTACATTCTATATAATGTAAATAGATTTTTTTTTAAACAGGACTAGTCTAGCCTAGCCCTGATCCTAGTCCTGAGATTAGCGCGTTCAACAAACTTAAACATGAACAAACTTAATAGCTTTTTTATAATTTTAGTACCTATACTTAGATATTTTGCAAAAAGATTTTTGTTTCGAAATATTTACGCTACTTATGTACATAAAGATTGTAAATAACATCTTTACATTGTGCACATTTAAAGTTTGACTGCTTGTCTTGTCGTATAGCCTGCCTATTCCAGTGAAAACGTCCAATTGTTTAAAATTACACAGTAATTCGAATAATCTGTCGGTACCTTTGGTTTAAGTAAAGCTAAGAATGTCATATCACTATCTAATGTTAAACATTTAAAATCAATTTTCCGGAAACCTAATCAAAGTTCCGATATTTTGGTTCATTTACTGGAAAGGGCCCAATATCGCCCCCTGTAGCAGTCATATGGATATCTACAAAAATATCTAACATTTCAGAGAAGTAAATGCTGATGTTGTCTCGACGTATTCTATGTCACACTGGGCCTATTGTATGTATTGTGTATAACTGCCTTGTTAGCCTAGTGGTCCTGAGCGCGACTGCTAGAGGTTTTGTTTTCGATTCCCAGGTCGAGCAAAGGGTTTTTCTATGAAATTCTCAGTAGCAGCTCGAAGTTAGGATTTGTGCCCGGCTGATGGCAATAGGCTCCCCCCTATTTCATGGGACTCAACCATACCAGCGAACTGTGGGTATACATTGGCACACCTCTGCCTAACCCTTCGGGAAATACAGACGTGATGATATGTGTGAGATATGTGACATTTCAGAGAATGAAAAGCTGATATATTGTAGATTCCTTTTTGTGATATAAAATTATAAACCGACTGTTTTCCTACAGTGTCGTTTGATAATCGCGGAGATGAGCCACAGTAGATGCCAGTTATTATCCTGGATGACCTGGCCACTTCTAGCAGGGATTGTAACGTCACTGTATCAGCCACATTTGGAGTCAGTCATCCTGCACACGCTGCTGATTGTGTTTCTGCTTTCACATGTCCATTACGGCATTTGTGTTGTAAGTTTATAAAGACTATTATTGTGTAGCAACTTTTAGATATTGAAATAATTTTAATAGGTACTTGTAACTAATCGCCGTAATACAATTTTATCAAAAATTTGAATGGAGGATTGATATTTGAAATGATTATAAGGAATTCTTTCAAGTAACGGCAAAGTAAGTGGGTATGTAGTGACTTATTAATAGGAAAAGGGTTGATGATTGTCTAATTACCTAGCTTCTGCCCAAGACTTTGTCCGCGTCAAATTTGATATATTCCATATCACACGGGAACCGTAAATTTTTCCGGGATAAAAAATATTCTTCTTTCTCACTACAATCTATCTTAGTGCCAAATTACATCGAGATGCTTTCAGCTGTTTAACCGTGAAATAGTAACAAACTTTCGCATTTATAATATTTGTATTAGTAGGATTATTGTGTAGCACCTTTGGAATGTGAAAATAATTTTAATGAGTACCGTAGTAGCCGTAAGAAAATTTCTCAAAAAATTTGAACGGAGCATTGATATTTGAGAATTGAGATGATTAATATTGAGCGGTTTTAGACCTTATTAGGCTTGTTAATAGAAATAGCGTTGATGATAATACAATTAATTATGTTAATTTTATAATGATTGTTTCAGGTCCGCCAAATCTGTAACCATCTTAAAATAAGCTGCTTTACAGTACCAAAGGAGAAGAGAAATTAAACATAAAGTTATTTAGTTAAAAATTTTAAACATTAAGCTAAACGTAAAAGAAAAGCGTTTTCCTATTTTAGTACTTCGTAAGAATAAAGTTTATTTTGTTTCAACAATTGTATGATTATAAGATAAGAAAGATTATACCAACCTGCGTCCCGATCCATCCTGTTAAAAGAGCACCAGGTATAGAGCAGAATATGACACCACGACACAATCTAATTCACAAAATAATACGTAATTCAATACTGAATAGCAAAAAAAATGAGCAATCCGACGTCGTTGTGCGAAAAGCTGCGCAACCTTCTCCGTTTGTGAGAAAGAGATCACAATACACAGTCGATCGTTTGCACAGCTCCGTCTTTAAATTATACGTTCTCATAGCCTTGTAGCGCGCTGGGAGTTTGGTCAAATGTCGGATAGCTGTCTACGTGTTAATGCATATTCGGCTTTATGTTATAGAAAGGTAAGTTTAGTTTAGGTTGGGTCAATTGTTGAGTTGATACGTTTAAAATTCGATACGAAATTTAGTAATGGGGGGTGCGCGACATGGACACCGAAGTCAGGGTTTAGAATTTCAGTACAGCTTCGGATAGCCGCGAAGCGCTGCTTTGTTAGATCTCCAATTGTTTACAGATCCGATTTTTTTTTAATATCCCCCGCGACTATTATCGCTTATATGAAATATAGGAACCGGATTTTTAAAGAAACCAGATTCTTAGTTAGTAACTTTGACAAAAGCGCACTAAACGACGCGACAGTATAGTATTACAAAAAGTAAAAAAATAAAAATCTTGTGACTTGTGAACTTTTGAGTGTTTGAAGTGAGTGAAATAAAATTTAAAAATAAATAAAACTGTGAAATGAACGAAGATATATAAAATTTATATTAGGTAAGTGTTGTGTTTGGTAAAAAGAAATTAACAGATAATAAAATCTTGTGGTGGTGTGGCAAATTGGCATGATCTTTTTTTTTAATAAAAATAAAACAAAAACGCATGCTGGATGATGTTTTGAGTAAAGGAGATAGATTTTGAACAAAACTGAATGTTTTTAACGAAGGAGACATGTTCCAAATTGACGAGGTAAATATTTTCTAGAAACTTTTAGCAAAGTCTTACTATTCCTATGCGTAGTAACCTGATGTACTTATATTTAACCCTCAAATTAAGTTCAAACTTAACAACAACTAAGATAATAATGAACATGAGTATATTTAATTAATAAAGAAAGGTAAAATTGAACTTTCAACTAATTTTTGAACAACGGCACAGTTGGAACTAGAAAAAAATATGTTTTAGACTCTTCTGAATACTTACCCTGCAAGTAAAGTTATTCTTTAATGAATAGTAGGAATTAATAATATCCATGTTGTAAAAGAGATGAGAAGAACAAATATTTGTAGATGAAATAATGATTTTTCAATTTGAGTTTTTAAGCAAATTTAAATATGTAGATACATAGAATACCTCCTATTGGTCTAACATTGAACTAATAAAAAAAAACCCGTCGCTTCGAACAACATCAAACTAAAATGTAACCAAAACTAGATATAATCCTACTACTATTATAAAGGCGAAAGTTTGTAAGTATGGATGTATGGATGTATGGATGTTTGTTACTCTTTCACGCTTAAACGGCTGAATGGATCTGGATGAAATTTGGCACAAAGATAGATTATAGTCTGGAATAACACATAGGCTACTTTTTATCCCGGGAAAATGTACGGTACCCGTAGGATAACAACACATCAACTGTGACGCGGACGAAGTCGCGGGCAGAAGCTAGTAAGACATAATATTCCAGTTTAAGATTAGATCTAAATAGAGGATTAAATTTTAAGACACCAATATAATTTTTGAGTGAAGAATTTGAATGATCTGGATTGGTATCTTATCTATATACTGAGATATCGTTATGGATGGAATTTCGAAAATCTCTACTGCCGTTCATCAAATTTTAGATTTCTAACTTGTGTAAAAATTATGGGTCTTAAAAGTTGTAAACTAATAGAAAAGCTTCTTATTAGAATTGGGGTACTTATTTGAAAGGATAGAGCTATTGATAGGATAGATAAATAATCAGATAAACTAAAGGCATTTGTGAAATACTGTGAGATAGCTAAATTTGTAGATAAACCTTAACTCAAAACATTTGTATCAAGTAAACCATTTACAGGCAATTTTGAATTGTTAAGGAGTCGGTCAGAAAGTTGAAGAGTACTAGAATTCTATGAAGAAGATCGGGCAAGAAACTTCATGAACTTAGTTACATCTTATCATATTTTGTCATGGCTCTAGGTCCCTTATTTATCTGGCGCATATTTAATTCAACTTCCAATTCCTTATCTTACTAACTAACTCTAAAAGCTACTATTGGACTTGTTTTATTCAGATAGCTTTAATTTAATTTAACATTACAAGCTCCTGAACAACAAAAATGTGTAAATTAAGTAATTTTTAATATTTATTTCTGTGCAAATGATTTTTAATCTTTAGAAATAAATGAATTCAAACCGTAATTTCCTACTTCTAAACTTAATCCGGCCCAAACTTAATGCTCCATTTTTCACTTCATTCTCTTCTAAAGTCCTAGCAATAATTGTCTCACATTCTAGATAATTCTGACTCTCATTACAAAGTCCTGTATATTTTAATTCATAATTAAATCCTTTTAGAGATCTCCGTTCTCTGCTTGAGCGTAACGACTTTCTCAAGAAGATACGCTGTTATTAAAACTTTAGATTCTCCTTTACCCTTATCCGTATGGACATCATCACGTTATCACTTGTATTGATCTTTGAAACGATGACATTTTTAAGCAAAAAGATTGTTATTGGGATTAAAATCGTAAAAACAAATGCGTTAGGGTAGTTTTTTTTCTTGTTCGGTCTTAACTGCATAATCGGAACAGCATTCTTTTGAGGTTCAGTGGTAGGACAAAAGATATTTTTGTAAATACAGATAAAGAAGAAGAAAAACTGCAAACTATAATACTACTTGAAAATATTGAAAACCATATTGATGAAAAAGAAAAAAATCGAGACCAGGATAACATATACATAAAGATATTAACACCATCTAATTATCCCACTGATGAAATAAAGGCTTAAATTCATATTAAAGAAGCGCAAGCATAAACAGGACTTGATAGACCAAAATCTATAGAGAACCAAATAAATATACCACCAAACCATCAGTTAGAACAAAAGTAACTAAAACTGATTTAACACAAGTAAATGAAAACGTGAAAGTAAATAAATTGGTTAACATAACTAAGATAATAAAGTACGATGGGGCCGTCGGATCTTTATTACTCATTTCCTTTGCATCGTTATGATTTATGTTTTGATTAATATTTAGGGTTGGTGCTATAAACAAACGTGTTAATTTTAATGCTATTTGTCTTGTTGAATTATTGTGGGTACTGGTGATGAAATATTGTATGGTAGGTTGGTTGGGAAACTTGTATGGGTAAAGAAGTGGTAGGTAGTAGAAATGAGCAACAATAATTGATGATATCGAAGTTCACGGAGATCACGCAAATATTTATAGTATTAGAATTGTTTTACATACTTAGATGAACGATAGATAACTAAAAATGATATTTTTCATAAGGAACCTATGTTTTATTTAATTCGTAACGTGTCAACGGCTGTACCAAGCCATGAGTAGTGGTCTCGAATACAGGAGATGATAGTTCTAGAGTACAGCCCATATTTATTTCTTTGGAAAATTGTCTTGCGTCCTTATTTCTGAGGAGTACGAAGAGTTGTATAGGACTCTTACTGACAAAAACCCTACAGTTCTTCCTGCTACCATCAGTCAAGCCCTCAATACAGCCCCTGAAATATTCTCGCACACCATTCACATAAACTACAATGAACATAGCGAAATTATCTCTTAAAATTGTCACGGCATATGTTTATGAAAAACCAACGCGTGTATTTTGGAAACCACTCGTAGTTAGTGTAAAAACTAAAGCAATTACAATTCATAAACATAATGTTCGTCCGTTCAGTTTACGTTCAAGTCATTGGGAATTTGTTAGAATTAAACTTGGGTGAGAATTCATTATTGTGTATTAAACAGTTGTTAAGAATTGCATATATTCGAATCGGTCTAATTGACTTTATGTTAAAGTTGAAGTCAAAGTTGAGCAATGGCGCAGCAGATGCAGTTGATGATTCAAAAGTATTTTTCATTTTATCTAGCTTAAGATGTCCCACTGCTAGACAAATGCCTTCTCAAGCTATGTCCTTCTAAACACTCTTCGTAAACCAGCCTTCTCGGGGAGAGTCTAGGTCATCTCGCCACCGTCCTCTTCTTAGACCTGAGTCGGACACGCCGACTATCCTCAGGTACCAATTGCGTGGACTTTTGTCCAGTGGTGACTGTGCATGCGGCTGAGATGTTCCGCCTAATCCCATCCTCCAAATCCAAAAGTACATATTAAAAAAAACAATTAAACCATTTACGGGTATTTTTTAATTCTCAAGGGGTCGGTTTTCAACTTAGGTTTTACAAAATTCTTGTTACATTACTCTTTTTTCTATGTAAAGTAAGAATGTGAATTTGATTGAAAAAATACCTACATCATCAAAGTCCTTTTCTGCTTTGCCACTGTTAATGCTTTCGTACATTTACAAATACACGAGACACGAGACATTTTAAACTAATTGCAGTACAGATTTTAGAAAAAATCACAAATTCTCATCAGGCAACAAGCCTTCCGTGTCGAAACTGGCGGCTGGGGGATTATTTCAGGTAGAGTGATAAGGAGATAACATTATGTAGATGATCGCTTTAAAGATTGTAGATAGACAGCTGCTGTTCGCAAAATTTAAATGAAATGTCATTGAAATAGAGACTGGTCAAATCATATGTAGTTACAGTAGCAGATGTTCTTAGGGTTAGAGCCTAACTAATACAGCTGGTATATTCTGAAAGTATATCTTTCGATGATTTTAGGCGAAGTGTGATTGAGGTGAGCTGTTATACCATACGCTAGGAATCGATAGTTCACCTCAAGCTCAATTCATGCTCACTTCAATTTCACTGAAGAGGTATTTATACAATGCACTGTAGGTGGGATGTTACAGTAAACGTGGCTAACAAGTTTGTTCTTTTAATTAATGTTTTTTTTTCATACATGATCACACACTTATAAATCAACGTAACGTAGCCTTTGAACATTAACAATCTTTAAATACGCTTTTTACTACATAAAGCATTTGGAAGATTGGAAATAACTTATAAGTATTTAATCAATCATTTGAAAATTAAAACTAATATAAGAAAACATTTACGCGGACGGATTTTAGTTTTTCAAAACTTGGTCCTTCAACCCGAATTCCCCCATAAGCAGCAACATCCAGAAACCTTTCATAATCCCATTTCACCCATGTGTGTGGCATAATACCCTTCGATTCATTGATTTTTATACAATTATTATTAAAATATTAAAACAAAGGGTTGCTAAGTGGCCCGGCGATGCGTGGCGGTGGCTGTGGTTCCGCGAATCCTATGGCTCTGGTTCGACCACGTCGGGATTATTTAGCTTAGTCAAGCGTGGTGTAGGGATGGGGAGTGTTGCTATCGATAGTTGTCGATGAAAGTATTGTAAGAGAGAGCCTTATAGCCAATACATGTGTGCGCACTTCAATAGTGGTGTTTTCAAAATTAGGGACCGTTGTTTTGTTAGATAGTTGCATTTAGTTTCAAATTCTAACTAGATTGGCTTTAGTTTATCAAAATGGAATCACTATTAGATGTCTGTCTTCATTAAAAAAACTTTAGATAGTTTTAAAACGTCCTTTTCTTCTCCAGTTATTTAAATAAAAATTTACTTATAATTTTGGATTATGTTTGACAACATAATCCAAAATTATAAGTAAATTTTTCGAATGATGAATGCCAAAATTATTTTACAACCTCTATTTCGGTAATTCTTTATAGTTTTATAGGCAAATATTATCCGCCTACTGGTCCAAAAATATCGCTATAATATTAATTTAATATATCCACACGTATTTTTTATCTACGTAGTTAACAAGCCTAGAAATATCTTTATAGATAAAACAATAAATCAAGTTTTAATGACAGACGTTTTATAAAATAAAAGAATAACCACGATATTAGTAACACTTAAAGTTAGAAATGCGTATTAATTTCTTCACATGTTAACGATTACCGGATGACATCAAAAATTAAAACTTAAAAAGTTGAATTAAATCTCTTATCTTTCAGCAAACAAACAATTTTACGATGAAATAAAAACACGATAATTTGGAAATACAATTATCGACATCGTTATCGATAGTGTGCACATCACTTATGTCTCGTGCCGTAAAAAGAGGACAGTGCACACTTCATTAATAAAAGGTTAAATAATGTGGAGGACGTCGTTTTGGCGTGCACATCGCCTCGACCAGTCGATGGTGTTCGGTTACATTCGGGGAGGATCGCCACTCCAGCTTAAGAGGACAGCGGAGGAGCTAATGCACGACAATTGTGGAGACACTCCTTGTTAGCTATGAAGTCAGATGTAAGGGGAATTTGCAAGTCTTTGGAAGTCTTTGCAAAATTAGCTTTGCCTGCGACGTCGTCATTATTGGAACACATACGAAGTCGTGGAATAAAATGTAGCCTATATTCTTTTTTGGGGTTCAAACTTACCCTGTGCCAATTTCATCAGAATTAGTTCAGTGCTTGCTCATGAATGCTTAACAGACAGACTCATCTACACGTAATTTCAGCGATTTTCCAAGCTTTTAATTGTAACTGGACAATTTATTGATAGTACATTTATCGTCCCTCTCTCACTCTTTGTGTAATCACCCCTAGATCTCTTTTGAATGCATTACAATTACAACAAAAAGAGATAAAATCTCTATCTATCATCCAGATGAATATCACAATCCAGAAAAATCTGGTCAGTTGCTATCCTTTGACCTCCGTCGGAATGGAAGCCTATGATTAGATTTTTATTTTTATAATCTTCTTGGTTATATCTACTTCTCCTTCTTATTTTCAAATCGAGATATCCTTTTCAATATTTTAAATTGGTCCCAGTAGATGGAAATAACGCTTGATCGGTGAGTGACCTCCCTAAAACTTCGCTAATAGAATTATCAAAACCCTAAAACAATAAGAAATAACCAACAAGCCACTATCCAAACATTAGAAATTAAACCGAAAAGCGATTTAGCAAACGCTCGGCCGCGTTCGTTCCTTAGCTTTTTTTCAATTCGGAATTCGTGCTCACAACACCCGCATTGTATGCGCGTACGGCCCTGGCACTTCCAAGAATGATTTCGTTGAGAGAACGGGACACAACTATAAAAACAACTCTGGTACGAAAGAGACAGGATATATTAATTTTATTTTTCTTTTGGTTAATCTCCAGGCCACATGTGGCGATTGTTCTTGGACCTTATGGTCATTCTTTGTGATGGGCCCTCTCTTTTATTTTGTCGTACGTTAAAGGATATGGTTACTGAACTTTCTGGGGTGTTATTTTAATTAATATGTTGTACCTCACTTGTTTATGTTCTGGTTAGATGTGATTTGTCTCCGAATATTCTGATGGTGAAGATACGAGATGGTTTATGGTTGACATTTATGGTTTTTATTCCGACACCAAGTATGGCATGTGAAGTAATTAGCAGCGGGTTTGTGGTGTCCCATTTATTGAAGATATTGAAATGGTCTTAGCGGTTGAAGACGTGCTTGGAATTTTAAATTTCTGGGATTGTAGGACTCATTTCGTTGTAAACCATAAAAATAACAATGAGAAATACAAAACATGAAAAAGAAATACAAACAAAGGTACAAGTTATTGAAATTATGAACGTTCTTATAGCAAATTGATTGGCAGAAGTTCTTTCTGAAATCTTAAAGTGTTACCAAAAGGATTGGGAATGAAGATTTGGAGAAGCATTCAGTAGTCGTTGTCTAATCATTGGTTAATCTGCAATAAATTCTCCGCTTGCAGCAAATACTTCCTAGTTCCTTAAATTAAATACTTTTAAATAAATCTGGACTTCTGAATCAGTACATCTATACTTACCGATTTTATAAAAGCTGAAGAATCTCTACTACTAAAATTCTTTCGCAAATGAAAGTTTTACGTTATTACTGAAGGCAGACTATATTTTATAGCCAGAAAAAAATGGGATCTGTAAGCGAATTTACACAGACGAAGTCACGGTCAAAAGTTAGTTCACATACAAAACTAAACATTTTATCAACTCGTATGTACAGTCTGTTGTCACAAGCTGGCTGTTACAGCATAACAGTTTAACTATGAATTATTACTACTCAGTCTAACTGAACGGATGTTGTTTCGGTCTTCGGCATTTAACTTAACAACACCAGGGTTATTTAGTGATTAATCATTATTAATCGTTTTTATTAATTACTCAGTTTCCGCTTAATTTGTGTTGAATTGAATTTTGAATTTTAGGGGTCCTAGAATGATGCCTTGCGGAAACCGAGCCTGTTTGCAAAATGAATTTAATCATTGGTAATTATAAAAAATGAAAAATGATAACAATACATGTTTTTTTTTCATATTTATCGTGATTTTGAAGGTCTGAAACCACAGCTATGTACGTAAACAAATATTGGGTTCTTGAATACAAGTTTTATAACTATGTGTAGGACTAAGCCTATGACGTTTGCTGAACACCTTTCTAAGAAATAAGTATTCTTATCACATTTTCAACTACTAAACTCTTCCAATTATCAAAGTGCATATAAAATGTCAAAGTTAGCTTCTCCTTTTAACCAAGCTTTTTAAATTCAATCAAATCTCAATCATCCGTATAACAACTTAAGTCATAAACTTATCTTAGCACTACTACAAGCAATATTTATGATCCTCTCAAATCGCTATACAAAGCCATGTTTCTTTTTTCTACCATCCATTTGTCCCATACATTCAACTTTACAAATTATAAATTCATACAATGTACTAGGCTCCCAAAAATGTGTAAGAGGTCGAGTCTTCAACAGCGATAAAGATCTGGGTCCCTTTCAACATGGCTAGTTATCGTCGCATCTGATTCATAGTATGGAAACTTTTTTGTAGACATGCCTTTTATATCTTGATCTATTTTATAAGCAAGTTTGGATTAGATTTGGATTAGTGTTAAATTAGCTAGTTGTATTCAAAGTATGTTAGTAATATCATTCTGTAGTTTGACGACAGTTTTATTGTTATATTCAAGACAGCCATTGTACTCGTAGTAGACCTCGAAATTCTCAATCATTTGAGTACACAACAAAGATTTAAATTGACTTGATTTAATGCAATCACAAATCACAATATACAGTATCGCGTGGGTGGTTAGAAAATCATGCAATAGCTATGATTCAGAATAATTCTGAATGTGATTGTTCTAAACTTGTGTGGGTACTATTCAGGACCAACATTGCTTCATTACGCGTGGGGGTTCAAACACCCTCAGATACATACTTTGGTTCCTTGGACCAATATTTGGTCCTTTGGTGGTACTTTCAACAAAAATTACATGATCATTTCTCTACCAGTCAGCATTTTTATCAACCGTCCAAACGATTTTTTACTCTCTACAAGAAAACAATAGTCACGTAGACCCATATATCATTGTAGGTATGTAACACTACCCAAAACATGTACGAAAGGATCATGTATCATAGAAAGCCGCCATAACTTTCGTGACTCAAACCCTACAAATCAGACTTATTTACTTCGTTGCAAAATAGTGACATCATCACGATCGGCATTTTGCGACCACCAGGGAAGCATAAGCTGTAAGCGTTAGGTGTCTTGCTTGATATGGACTCGGTAATGTAAACATTCGTGCAACGCCTAGCAGGTTGTGGTTGCCTAGTACTTTGTGATAGCGTCGGTGCAACGAGTCGGCAAAAAATAAAAAAGTAAATACGTTACATGCATAATCGATTTGCGGGGTAAGCAGACAGACTTATACGTTATCAAACACATGAAAATAGATAATGTCGTTCTAATACACATAAAGTTATTGTTTATTTATTTATTAGACTACTCTGTTCCACTCCTAGGGAAGGCCTTCTACACTCCTTCCATCTTTTGCGATTCCTCGCTTCATTCCTTCAGTTGTGGAGGAATGCATCCAGTCCGTACTGCCATTTTCTTCGAGGCCTATTACAACCCCATCTCTTTGTCTTAGGCCACCCCCTCTCTGCTACTTGGGCCCCCAGTCTATCTGACATGTCTTCCCAAACTAGCTTCTGCCCGCAACTTTGTCCGCGTCAATGTTGGTGTTAATATCACACTGGAACCGTACATTTTCCCGGGATAAAAAGTACTATTTGCTGTTCCAGACTATAATTGTCTCTGTTCAAATTTCATCCAAATCCGTTCAGCCGTTCTGTCGTGATTGCGTTACATACCCATCCATCCAAACTTTCGCAATAGTAATAAGACTAGAAAAAAATCAACAAATTAATGGATGCTGGACAGGTATGAGTGTAGCTAGATCAGAAAAACATGAAACCAAGATATTCTGCATAATTAATGCAGCACCACACTATAGAGTAAAATATTCAACGCGTGCGAAACTGGACGCAAAAGTGAGTACCTAATAGGTAAACACATAAATACAAACCAGTTGTCAACATAAACAAATAGATTCCAGCCTTATTCCAACACACGGACATTATTTTAACAGTTTTGCATAAAGGAGAATGCTCATTGGAAGCTGTGGACTGCCCTATTGGCCTCGTGGTCGCAAGCGCGACTGTTGAGGGCAGAATCCTGGGTTGGTTTTTCAATTTTCGCAAAAGTAGTACTGGGTTTTTCCATAGCAATTTGTCAGTAGCAGGCAACTTGGTGGTGTTACACCCTAGTGCCTCGGAGAGCATGTAAAGCCGTTGGTTCCAGCTGTCTTTCGTAGATTTTTGCGGATAGTTACGGAATTGTTACGGATAGTCAAAACCCGGGAAGTCTGACAACCAGTCTTACCAAGACGTACCGTGTTCTTAGTAACTGGGTTGTGGAGTTCAGGTCCATGTAAATCACTGTATTCAGCTGCATGCATTTAGACTGGAAGCCGACCTCAACATACTTTGGAAAAGGCTAAGCAGATCACTGGAAGCTAAAACATGTTTTACAAAACGCAAGTTCCCTCGATGCGTACTCTCCTTAATCGAAATGTTCTCAACAAAGTTATAGCAAAGCAACTTATTTGAGTTGCAAATCGGAATTTCAATTGAAGGCAAATGTTAGATTGAGATGCAGATAACGACTTTGTAACGAAAATAAAGTATTAACATGGCTGTAGAATTTTGAGATAAAAGGCATCTTTATTTAATGCCTGTCGTGAATTCCTAATGCGTTTAACTTCAATTTCTGCGTCATCAGCGTACTGTTGCCGATTTTCTGACTTTTCTACTTCTGTTGTATTTTTTACTCATTTGAAAAGGTTTTCTCATTTATCTTCCAGAATAGCAATACCCGCGTTACGTCTGTAATTAGTCTGGTCCGCTCCCGTGTATTGTAGCATAATGTTATATAGGCGTACCATTGCTTATATTTCCTGACTTATCTACTTTTGTAATTCACATTCGGAGAAACTTTCCTATTTAATTTCCAGACCAGCTATACCCACGGTTTCAACACGTTAAGTTACTTTTTCGGTAACTGCTCCGCTCCCATGGGCATGAATTGTATAGGCGTACCGATTTTAAATGTTTTCTGACTTATTTGAATTTAACCTAGGACCCCAGCCCAGTACTCGTGCTTTTGACCACGAGATCAACGGTGCAGTCTCATAAAGGTACTCTGCTAATGAAGTAGCTATGTTTTGAACCGTTTTCGTCAAGGTATAGTGTCACTGCATGATCGCCTGCCGTCCAAACGAACATACTATCGACTTATAAATTCCTGATACTTGGTGGTCCACCAACCCACAAGCCATTGAGACATTCCTCCATTTCGGGAGAGTCCAATCTTCAATAATCAAAGTTGAATGGCACTTCTCTACATAATAACAATACAAATCGATACAGAACAGAATATCAATATCGATAAATCAATCGATTCCTTACAAGAATTAGGTCTATTGTTACGGTTTCAAATGACAGAAGTTATTATGGAGTTAGTGCTGGCGCCGGCCATGCCTGTTTTGTACTTGAAATAATAATAATACCAGCCTTACTGTCCTACTGCAGGTCAAAGGCCTCTTCTCATATATAGGAGTCACGAGCATTGATCACCGTGCTTACTCAAGATGGATTGGCAATTTCAGTCCTTTATCTGTACATAGTATAAAACAAAGTCGCTTCCCGCCGTCTGTACGCATGAATCTTTTAAACTGCGTAAAGGATTTTAATGCGGTTGTCATCTATTGATAGAGGGATGCAAGAGGAAGGTTTATAAGTATAGAATCATCATGCTACGACTTATGACCTCTTGACTTGCCCAGAATCGAACGGTATCGAAGTAAATGCCTGCGAGGCGCCTTTCCTTTTGTACCTGCTTAGCTGTCTTGCAAGTATATTGATCTCTTTAGATTCTATTATGCGACTAGCGACTTCGCCCACGAATATTAAGCGGCATCTAATAATCTCAGAGACTAATTTGACAGCTTTATGTGCCCAACTTGAAAAAAGTGTGCTTTATGTTTATATGCCGAAAGCACATTACTTTATGTTTGATTAATGAAACTGTCAACTTAGCGTCTGAGATTAAAAAATACACTTTATGTTAACACAATCCATCAAGTGAACCTAGCTGGTGTAAGTGTGAAAGTAATACCGTTACTCATCCTATAGCTAATAGCGTGATGTTATTGTATAGCCTATACTCTGACTAGACAAGTAAAGCTACTTGCAATCGGGTAGGAATTGCGTGACGCTTCAACATACATTACGATTTTATTATATGTATAGATACTACTTCGTGGGCGTGGTAGTCTGACGCAAAAATAAAAGCACCCATTTTGAAAAAATTGCAGATAATATACCTACCTATAAAAAAAACACATAATTCCGGATGCAATCCCAAGCGTTTAAATCCACACAATACAAGGGAAACATATTTCATAAAAGCACTACAATTAAAAAGAGCGACCCACCGTCTACCCAAAAACCATCCTATTGTCCTAGTACCAGCACGGAAGGGGCGTGTCCGGGGGCGGGGCGAAAGACCGAGACAGAAAGATGAGCCAGCTGTCAAAATGTTACGGGATATCAGTGGATCCCACAGCGATAGAATAGGAGAGAGAGATTCTTGTTTGTTCGTCGGTTTAAGAGGATTTTTGTGTTCGGTGCCAACATGTATTTTTGGTTATTTTATGTTTAGATATTCATTTGTTTGATAGGTATGTTATATGCCTATATTTTTTATGCTTTTACTAGTAAATTACGCGTTTTTTTATTCCCTATGGGATAGGCTTTAGATCATGATATATTGATTTATGATCAGTAGTAGTACCTAGTCATTTGACACGCAGTGGCTGCTGCGCTACGGATCGCGGGTTCTATTCCCGTACAGACAAAATATTTTATGACCTACGGTAGTTTTTCGGAGTCTATTTGCTTTTGCAAATGCACCCGTCATACATAATCAAGCTCAAGATGGGGTTATTTTTGGGACAAATCCGAAACTTCGAAAAGTTAATAAAAGAATTTGGGAAAGACAATCCCAAATCCAATTTCGTAGCGCGTAGCACTATGGCGTAGCTAAACGTAGCATCGTAGTTACAGTCAGTTATTCTGTAAGAAGGAGTAAAAAAAAATATATCTTCGTCTTCTTACTTTTAGTATTGTTGTGGAGGTCAGATAGGCAGTCGGTCCATATAAAACACTGGTATTCAGCTGCATCTGTTTAGAGCGGACGCCGATCCCAACATAGTTGGGAAAAGGTTAAGCAGATGATGATGATGATGACTTATTTTTTATTATAATACCATTGCTTCTGCACCGACTACGTTCGTATGGAAGTAAAGTATTAGTACCATAAAACATAGCAATAGTAAATATAAGCGGAGGAAGTCGCGGGTAAAAGCTATTTTCCCGTGCATGTATTTAAAATATTAAAGATTGATCCACATTCCACCTCTTTGCTGCCATGCAACCTTGGTATTTGACTTTGACATTCATAAATATCAGTAGCCAATCACTGATCAATTTGATCGGAAAATTCACCACAATTGACCATATAGCTATCTTCCCAAGCATGTTTTATTAAACCAAAATGTAACCGCAATTTAAAATAATATGTAACGTTTAATTCACACGAAGTATCAATGTCAACCATCTTGGATAAAAAATCTAGCCATTTTAGATTTCGCACATTGATTGCTATAACTATAGTATGTTTTGATTAATTATTAATTGTATTAATTTAAAAATCAGGTTGAAAAAATACCCGTGAGACCTCGGAACTAATTTTGCAAGCTAGATGTATTATTTAGACTGAAAATTATCGACTCATGACTTGTTAATGAGAATGGAAGGACTGGACTTGCTAATTTTATGTCAAAGGTTATCATGACATATCGTGAGAAAGAGCTGCATTGACATTTCGAACTTGTTAGGACGAAATAAATATGAGTTGATTAGTTTTTAGGACTTCGTTCGCGTGGATTTTTCTCCGCTCCCTTGTGTAATAATTTCGTACGAATCTAGCTATCATATTGTTACAAATGATATGATTTTTTCTAATCCGTTGAATTCGATTAGGATGCAAAAATGCGTCATCTTTTGTTGGTATTATTTAAAAAAATGTGGTAAACTGGTTAACTATTAAAATACTTGACTCAATATTTGTAGATATCTGTTACCAATGGACGCATACACATTGCCACTCCGGCGCGGCGAGGCGCCAGAAAGCTGTGTCAAATTGCAGACTTGGCAAACCTGTGATACCTTATCACATTTCTATTGAACACTGTAGCAGCACTAGCATCATACTAACATGTTGCTGAATCAGCGTCTACTTGAGAGGAATGGCTCTAGCATAAATGCTTTGTGATAAAGATGCTTAATAAGCATTGAACTTAGTGATACGCTGAAATTAAAACTGTTACAGGGTGGAATTTTCAAACTTATCTGGAAGAAAAATACTAATACTTATAGATAGCGAATTTTAACACACATAAACATTCCACCACGCCCTTATTCCTCGAAGGGTTAGGCAGAGATGTAACCAAAGTACACCAACAGTTCGCCAGTATGTTTTTATGTCCCATGTAATAGGGGGCGAGCCTATTGCCATTAACTAGGCACGAATCCTAACTCCGAGCTGCTGAGAATTTCATAGAAAAACCCAATGACACTTTGCTCGACTTGGGAATTGACCCCAAGCACTCTAACGTACCCATCGCGATTAGGACCACAATACTATAAATTAAAATGTTGTTTTATTGGAAAGAGATAGAAACAAAACTTCGATGAATTATTTCCTTTTTAATTTCATAGTTATTGGAAAAATAGTTTTACTTAACTGTTTATAACATGAATGAGGATTATTTTTTTTAATAAAAAAACAATATTTTTCCCTATTTGGTACTAAGGTGCAAGTTGCAAAAAACGTAAGAAATTTTGAATTATGAACCATAATGAATACCCCTTAACCCGCTTCCAGTATTTCAATGTCCCTTTACTCCACGCAAAACATAATACCAATAACGAATGGTAATCAGTAGCCAAAACTTGACGTTATTGCAATAAAAAATAACGAGGCGTATCCTTATTTCGTTCAATTGGCAATTTTATTTACAAAATTACAATATGTAAATTAACTTTGGCGACTCCATGTTTTCCCGAAAGCAATGTTGCCAATAATCATATTGTTTGTTAATAATGATCATTGGCAACACTGATGACTGATTAAAGAAGAGTGAAGTCCGAAACGTAATTACGATTTTTCGCTTATTAATTTTGAATAGCACCCAATTGGCTACTTAATTAATTTAATGTTTTTTTTTATAAAGGAAGTCAACTCGAACTTCAAATTAGTAAAAATTGGTTATTCATTTTATAATATTTCCTCATTGGTTAAACTTCATTTTTGATGTAAATATTTAATTATGGCTCGTTCGTACACGGAACGCATAATGAAGAGGGACCAAAGGGAGGGATCATCATAACCAGCTCCCTAAGGGCGGTGAACTATTTTTATACATACCTACTTAAAAAAATGTATACCTTTTATTTATAATTTCTTTTTTTTTTTAATATTCATAATGTAAAAATTAGAAAGATACGTAAAAACATATTTTTTTAAATGACAATATTGACGTAAGTACCTTTTTCTTTACCTAAGTCCTAAACATCAGTTTCTGTTACATGCCTTAAAATAAATATAAGTTCTTAATAATTTAATTCCAATCATTCGATTTTATACCCAATCTTCTTCTTGATAAGAATCTAAAAATTGTATACCTAAATACAAACACTTTGGTCTTTTGACTTAAAAAAAATGAAACAGGTGTTTAATTTTCTACTACGTTAACAATTTTTTTGGGTCTAAGTAATCTTACAAAACACAAAGATTAACTTGAACCATCAACTCGAAAGAAAAAGTAATTTTCAAGATGTTTGTTGAAGTGAAAACTTCTTTAGCGGCGTTGGGTAAAAAATGTTAAACTCGCGTCAGGACACGTGACCCTGATCGAAAATTTTAAGCGGCGTTGTGCACTTGTTTTTCTCGCATCAGGACACGTGACCCTGATCGAAAAATTTGCACGAAAAATCGTGCAAAATCGTGGAAAATCGTGGATGGATGGATGGACGGATGGACGAATGGACGGATGCACGGATGGACTAAATAGTACACGTGCTTGGTTTAATGGTTTCTGTTATATACATAGTACTTTTATAATGATAATTATAGCAATTCGTGCAAAATTATTCCCTAACCATTCCAAAATATCAAAAATGCACAACGTTAATATTCAAGTTTTCACTTCTGCCGGTACTCCCGGAGTGCAACCCGTCGTTTTTTTTTTTACTAAAATACGATTAGTTTTGTAAACTTTTGTAGTTTTAAACACGCGTAAATTAATAATTATTTGACATACCTACTTAAATTCCCAATATTTAGAAATTTAAATTATTGAAAATCTTCAAACTTTCCAGTCATTTTTAACTAGGTTACTAAAACCATAAACACCATAAAAAACACAATAAGCATGTCTACCAAGATTAGTTTTACCTTTCCTTGGAAAAATTTGCATTATTCGAAAGCAGAATCGTTATTCCAAATTACTAAAAATCCCTTTACAAAATGTAGCCGATTATAATCGATTAATTTATGCCTAATATTCGAGTTGTCGATGTTATCGAGTGAGACCGGTTAGCGACCCGATCTTTAGGCCTCGGTTAGATGACATGTCATATACTTACTGACTTTTATGTTTGTTACAAGTATTTATGTTTACATGTACGAACAACAATAATGATTGTTTTGGTATAAAAATGTCGGTTTGAAAGATAGCAAATCGAGTTTGTGTTATTGAATAAAAAACGTGTACACGTAACTAGTGTAGTAGTAAGTACCTCATCGTTTTATTTTGAAGAAGATTGAAAATACATTTATTTCACTCTTGATTAAATTATTGCAGACTAGCATTTGCATTTGCCCGCGACTTCGCCTGCGTAGACTGCAGAATTAAGCTAACGTCCTGAATTATTCCAAAGATACACAAAAACGAGATAAATAAGCTAAATCAATATTTATGTGTGCTAAAACTCAGTTAGAAAGAGTATCTACCAATCCTGCATGCTTCTATCCCTCCGTTCTCTTAAACTATTGCATTTGTAATAGTTAATGGTAGATTCTCATTACAGACAGAGGTACGCTTTTAACAGCAACTAGCTTTTTTAAGTCCTCTTTTCGAAATTATCCACCATACAAACTGTCCTAATTTAGATAGTGTTTTAATTCTACTTATTCCATCATCGTCATCATATCAGGTGCAGGACGTCCACTGCTGGACATAGGCATTCTCCATAGATTTCCAAAAGAACCGGTTGAAGTGGCCTGCATCCAGCGTCCTCCTGCTTTTTTAATTAGGACGACTTATTGTATACCATGCAATAACACCCAGTGATTTCTTGAAGTTATATTGTTCCAAATAAACTCTTTCCCAGTTCTTAACTTTGGACCTAAGCGTAACAAACAATTAATTTAAACTTTCATTGTTTAATAAAAGATTTAATCAACCGATTCTCGATTAGAGCAATCGATTCTAATCTCACTAAATCTGCCTAAACGGGATTTCATTCCATGGTTGCGATACAAGCAATTGATTTTAATTCGATCGTAAACACCATCACATAATCGATTCGGGTGCTCCGTCTGACAGAGTCTGAGCGTCAGTGTGTTCTTGCCCGCTTTATTCGATAAAATGAATATTCATAAAGTTTTTTTATACTTGTATCGATTTAAATATTCGAATAGACAATGTTATGTTGGACATGTCTACGGCGATTGTTGCCAAATCACTTGTGTTCCTAATTTGAACTGCGTTCGATTTTAGTTTTTTTTATGTGCATTGTTTAGTCCTGAATTAAATGTCACCTTCTTCTTTACCATAACGTTGAATAATTTAAATACGGCAGTGATATCTGCGATACTTCGTGGCTCAGTCACTCCAGAATTGCCTATCTATACTTCTATACTAAAATATTGCTAAGAGGAAAGATTTTTGGTTGTATCGAATAGGCTCCCAAACTACTGTACCGATTTTAACATTTTTTTTCACCAATAGATAGCTACATGCTACTTTATTCCTGAGTAACATAGGCTATATAACATCAAGCTATGACCCACGAGCGCGGAGCAGTACCCAAAAATTTTACATAACGCGGGTGAAATAAGCCACTCAGACGAAGAAGGGGACAGTTCGATAGTCTGAAATAAATCTAATTTAAAATTAACATTCTTCAGAATTTAATCAAAATATGTACTGTATCATTGCTTTTTCTTCTATGTAATAGAAGGAACTTTTGTCCTGCAGATAAAGGCTGAATTATTTAATATTTTTATCACTTTTTATAATTCATAGTCCCAGCTACCGATTCTCTATTCCACTGGGCTTTAAAGCGCGAAGGAATTGTCTATGCTTCCAATTAACCTCTTCCCGGGTCATAATGTCAATAATAAAAACTATTTTAATCGCCAATAAAAATATCTATTCTCCTCCATATTTTAATCCTAATAATTGGTAAAAACAACTTCTGTTTTACGGTTATAAAACTGTTCTCATTCCAATTTCGACTTTAACTCGTTTTGATACGGCTCTTCGTGAATTTTTCCGAGTTTGGAATTCTCTGATTTTACCAAATTAATGAAAGCAGTTAGTTTAGAGGATTTTCAACTCTATTTTCTTGTGCTAAGAGACAATAGTGTGCAAAATATAAGATGGTAGCTAGTGGAAAAGCAGTTTGACGTCTCCGTAGAAGCGTTTACCCCCTGTTGTGAGGAGGTAAAGGCCACGAGAGTGGGATGACCACGATGTCTATTAAATTTCGGACATTACGGTAATTTCGGCTGTTAGAACGTATTTAATAATCGATTAAATCAATAACATTAATATTGGAATTTAAGTTATCGTCTGTCAAATATTTTAATCTTGTATCAATATTTTCTGAACTACAGAACGATCTGATTCTGATTCAAAGATAGAGCGTCGGCACTTTTGATGACGCAGTATAGAAAAAAACAGTAATTTTTAGGTTTTACAGAAAAACATAATTCTGAATAAGTAACTTATTTTTTTTCCAAATTGTATGTCGATACTTTCATGTATAGATAGGTACTTACATTAAAAAATACTGACAGAAAATAAAATAACAGTAGCAACTCAAATTCGAATTTCAAAAATCCCAGGTATTCATTCTGTATTTTATTTTATGATGACGTTGGCCACCCTGTCGTTTCGTTTCACGCAGTGAGGTTACGCTACTGTTCACCCCCTGTTGATAGGAACACACTTGGCTCATAATATTTTATTTTTACGCTAATGACCGCCCGCGATCCCGCTTGCGTTGAAACTGTTTACTTAATGTATTTATGTGTTTTTGATGAAAATTAAAGATTTACTCACAAATTGGTAGTGGTGATTACATCAAAACGAGATTTGGAATTATTGAGAGAAAGTGTAATTTTAATCTCAAGTACCGGAGTAATTTTAATACCTACTGCTTTGCTTAGCAAGTGAAATTGGTCACGTTAGGTACAACAGTTATTTCTTAATTATTAATATATTCTAAAGACTTACAAAGTGAAACCTTTATAAAAAAAATTGGTCTCTTAGCAAGTCAACCAGTTAAAATATCTACTTAAAAGTTAAACCACTTATTTTCTACTCGAGTGCAAAGGGACAGACAGACACCGTATATTTTATGATATTACACAAAAAGGTTTCATTCCAAATCTAGTAGCGTGGAATAGAACGTAAATTTGAAAAAGGTTCTTTATTTTTTGTTTTCTTTTTGTGAGTTTGTTTATGGTTAGATTATGCCAGTATCTTTAACATTACATATAATGTTAATTTGGTGACTTGAAGATGAAAGTAGTTGCGTAGAGCTACCGTGTTTTGGTTACTAAAAAGCGGTCTTTATTGCCCTGTTTCTAGATGTTCTTTTCCTGAATATTATTCAAATTCATGCTACCAGGAGTCTTTCATTCTCTAAGCCTATTCCCAAATGAGATGGCACCAGACCAGTAAGACCAAGATTGTCAATGCAGCTATTTTATAGCGCGCCCATTTAATTAGAATTCTAGTGCACACAGAAGCACAAGATATGGAGAGTGGTTTTAATACCTAACTACTTCAATAATCAAACAAAAACTACTGCAAGTAGGTACCTAAGTACTCAAAAGTATCTATTCACATGAACAGAAGCCACAGATTATCAACGAATACAGATGAGGTTCTACAAAAAAGGTTCGTTCACAATTATGTCAAACTCAATTTGACAACTTGATGAACATGGCCGTTCAGCGTTTGACATAACTTCGTGGGTGGTCCGTCCGGCATGCGTGTAATTTTTTTGTTTCTAAATATATTTTTATTTCGACCACCGTAGGGCGATGACTAAGTGGCTTTCGATAACTAGCCACCGGCGAAGCGTTATAATTGGTTATGACTTTTTGGCGTGTGGCCTTGGGATATAATGATGAGAACTACGTAACGTTTTTATAATTTCTATGACATCGCTACGATAAGAAGATCACACACAACTTAGGAGACAGAACTAAAGCACTTTTTATCGTTAGAGCAGATTCTATACACATTTGCCCAAATATGCTATAATCAAATCCTATGATTTCTAAAATGTATTTCCATCTCTAGGTTATCCAAGCTATGGATTGTGAAAAACTAACCAAAATCACACAACCAACTAAAGACAAAGTGTACCGTTCAAAAACGAAACGATAAGCGCAAAATGACAGCACAAAAACTATTTCCCGCCAAAAGAACTGTCAAAGTGACATTGTGTGTGACATTACCACGAGGGTAAAAATATGGTGACCCTGATGCCGTGTAGCTACCTCGGAGGGGGTGCCTCCCCACGCTGCAGCTTGGACCACGCCGAGCCAAAGGTCAGATGCATTCTGATAAACAAACGTACGAGCTATGAGGATTTCCATATTCGCATAATACCTACATGGCGCCACTTTGACCTGACGGTTCGATAACTCGCTGAGTCTATGGTTTCAAACTTTCAATTTGAAAAAAGAAATACTGATTCTAATTTGGAAATCCTCATTGTAAATAAAAATGTACTGTAGAAATTGAGAGCTTTAGATGTTTTATAATATTTGTCAACTCAATTTTATAGTTCGTACGATTTGAAATATGTTACAAAAAATGTACCACAAAATGCACTTTGTATAAATTATATTCGCACAACATCGCACTGCACAGAATTCTAGTTTTTACGTTTTGTATTTTAGTTTTAAATTAGCTTCTAACCTTAATTGCACGGAATGGCCTAATACGTACGATGCTTGCATGATCCTTACTTTTATTTAATGAACTTTTAGTACTTTTACTGGTCTATTTTGCCTTTACTGGTAGTAAAATAGATGACCGTCTCTTAAAGCTTTTAATGAAAAATAATGCTGAAAATAATCAACAAGTTTTTAACGAAAGATTTGGGGGCAAAGAATTTCCAAAACCATGTCACAACATGAGCTTAAAACAATCGAAGTGACAAGAGGAGCTTTATGGTACAAACCGCCATGATTAATACACTCGAAGCGTTATCTGTCCAGCGTAACTAAAACCAAATTTTATTGGTCTCATTGTACAAAACTGTTTATGTTTCCAAGTGGTTATAGCATGGTGAGGCGTCAGATCTCATGTTACCCATTCATGGTGACCATTAAAAAGTCGTAACGTACCTACGGGACAGAGGATCGTTAGCCACCTGATACCAGGCTCTCATAACTTCGAAGAGGTATTGGCTTACATGATGGTTGATCGTTTAATTTTGGTATGCGATGTAGATTAGCGCGTAACAATGCCTTATTGCAATGATGATTAGGCTACGAGTGAGTGGAATGATTTCGCGGTAAAATATTGTCTCTGGAAGTTTTAGTTGCTAAGCTGGTTATGACGTAAGCATTGAGTAACCGTAAAATGCTGTCAGATTATTTAAAAGAGCTGCTGTCAGGCTGATTATTATTTATTTAAGTTGTTAAACTGCTTAAATAAATACAATAATAATTCATCGCAACGACCAACCTCAAAACAAACCTACGTACACTGAACTTACAATAAAAAGCCCAAACAAATCACACGAAAAATAATAGAGATATTAATTTAATTCAATGGTCAATTTTTTTAACCTATCGCACGCACCGCACATAAAATACTACAACAAAGAAACAAAATGGAAGGCAAAGGCAACGAAAACTAAAGCCACCCAGAGATAACACCAATAAAAACAAATTTGTCCGGCTTGATAGTCGAACACGGCGCGATTTATCGACCGAGATGTCTTTCTCGATACAACTTGTAAGTTCCCGCGCATTATATCGATTGGGCTTAACTCCATTTTGTTTATGTAATCGAAAACAGACTTAGGTACATTGTGAACGTGCGAGAAATTCCTGGAATTTGGCGAGAATGAGGAAGATGGCGGTTTTATTTTTGTAAACTTTTGTTTTTGATAAAATTTTGTAAAAAGTTTGATAATCTTATGTTTAAAAGCATTAGTAGCTTTAGTTTGATCGATTTCAAAGGCAAAAGTAAATGTAATGTTACTTAGCTATAATTATCTAAGCTTCATGCTTAATTAAAATAATATTTTGTAGAGCAAATAAAAACTAATTTCACATAATGTAGCCAATTAAAATTAAATAGTTTCTTTTTAAATAATTCATGCACATTTTGACCCTTTGAAGAATCATTTCAAAACTTAGTTTTCTAGTTAATTAATGACGTCTGTAAAACAATTCTAAATTCGAACCAAACAAATGACAAACCCTAACAAGAAACCAGAGACAACAAAAAATAAATCACTAATAAAATTGACAGTTCACGCGACAAGTCGAAAAACTAACAGATCTTATTAATAATCGCCAATATCGCATGTTATTATCAAAGATAAAACATAAAATTGGTCGGTCGATAAATTTTATAATTTATACGTTACGACGCGGGAGCGGGACGATTCGTCCCCGATCGTAAATATGCAGTGAGATAAAACAATAAACGAATTACGTTTAAATAAAGAAGCGTTTTGTTCTGACGCTTGTTTAGAATATAGAGTGTTCTCTTTTTAAATATTTATTTCTTTTTTTTATTATTTTTGGTAAAGCATTCAGGACGTGTAGTTTTGTATTGTAATAGATGCATCATTATTTTGTTTTTAATAATCATATTATAAAATAAAAGACTGTTGACTGTCGACTTAAACAAATAACTTATTTGTAATTTCTTGTCCCAAGACTTTAATAGGTATTATGCAATGTTAATTACGTACTAAGTCTACAGGGTATTTTATAGAGTTCTTATGTCAACGCATAAATAAGAATTAACATAAATATAAAGTTAATGCTCCTGACTATCTTAAACACGATCTTATCGCACTTAATGATTTGATTGATGACTATTATTAAATGGTATTTGCTGCACCTTAATTAGTAATACTGCCTTTGAAGGTAAGAACAATTAATTCTTTGCATAAATAGACAAAGACAATGATCTTGAAACAATCCACACTGATTTAAATACTATTTAAGAAAAAAATCCGGACATATCGTGAAATTATTATGAAGACAATAATACATAACCATTACAAAAAAGTTTCAAAAAAGCCAGAAAAAAAATCAAATTAGGACAACATTACAGTAATCACCTAGGTACAAAAAAAAACCCATTACATGCCAAAATCGTTAAATAAAACAATTAAAATAAAATAATTCAAAACGCCACACCCTGTATACAGCCGGCCGTTCAGGCGCGTTGTCGCCGCGTAAAACGTATAAATTAGCCCGAGTTATCGGGAGATCAGGCGGCCTCACACCTCGAGAGGAATGCGCCCGCTGATTTACGCCCTTTCTCACACGATACCTCCTTAGCATCGCTGTGGTCCTGGTAGCGAGCTTGAGGGATCGCCCAGTCATTAGGAAATGTTGCTGGTTTATTATTAATAATAAATAATAATAACAGGCTATTATTGTCCCACTCACTGCAGGGCAAAGGCCTCGCTTGCTCCAGGTTAATTAACGATTTCAAGCTTATTTAATTACTTATAAGGTTTCGTCACGATTTTTTCCTAGATAATAGTTTATTTATCAGACTAAAAGAAAAACAAGAAAAAAACAAATCCGAATCTCTTGAAAAATATGTTTTGTTTAAAATTATTCATACAGACTAAAAGTCATTTTCCGGAGATGTTTTCTGCAAGATTGCCTTCACTTTAGTTCAATCCTTCTTGACTGAGAAAGCGTGAACTTCTTCATAATGACTTTACCCGAATCGTAATGCCTGCCCAGAACAAAAATATCTCTAAATACATACATACGTACCATCACGCCTGTATTCCCCGAAAGGGTTACGCAGAGGTGTACGAATGTACACCCACAGTTCGCCGGTATGTTTAGGTTCCATGTAAACGGAGGCGAGCCTATCTCTAAATATCATAAGAAAATTACCGTCTCAGGAATTTCCATTCGTTAATTACCCCAATTAAACGGTAAGACTTGTTCTTAAAACTACCAGGCGCACATAAGATGGTAAGAGAAACGTGAAGGCATTTCAATTGTCACCAACAAAAAGTCCGTAAATCATTTAGACAATAATTATGGCGCCCCGAGACTGTGGTAAGGTGACATCACCGATAATCTTCCGTGTTTGTTCAATCTTATGCAAGCATGTAACTAACTAACATTTAACAGCTTTCAAAGAAAGTTTTGCTTGGTGATTTTGAATTCTATAAGAGTAATCTCAAAGTAAAGTTTAGTGAATCGTGACATTTTCTCAATTTAAATAATTATGAATTCATAGCTCGGTAACTGCAACTTTGGTAACACTTCTTTTTGGTATATCTTACCCGTTAGGTATATCAAAATAAATAAAGAATTGAAAAGTAAATTCAAAATACATAATAAATCATTAGGTGCACAATTGTATTTATCGGCCCATTAAATATAAAGATAAAGATAAAGATACATTTATTGCATAATTGTGTACATTAAGATCTTATTAATAAACATTGTTATTAAACAATGTTTATTTTGTAACGAATCTGAGTAACAATGCAAACAATTTTTTGATTTACTGGTACAAAATAAATTTTGAAATATAAACTCTGAATATATAAATTTGAAAAGGAATCTATTTTGAAAAACTAACGACTAAACTGATAATTGTCGCTGTCACCCAAAATTCAGTTCAGATTTTTTATGTTGTTAAGTTAATCTTGATTCAAGAGGCGACAGTTAAGAGTTTTATTATTTATAACTTAAAGTTTATCTCGAATCTCGGCTAGTTAAACCTACCGTTAGGTTAACCATTGAATTGGTAGTTAGAGTTGAGTTATGGATAGTTGGATACTGACTTTCAGTTATGAGTAAATCCTGATTGGGGGTGACAATCAGTAGGTACATAATTCGGCCTCATTGGTAAAAAAAAATGTAAATGTTAGAATGATTCGATAATTCTAGTTTACAAATTTTATTTCACGTTTTTCGTTAGTGAAAATAATCATATTAACAAATAAAAATAATCGATGTGAAAAAATGTGCTGTTGATATTTACCTAAATCACAAATGTGCAAGTACGTTAAAAAGATCATATCAAAGTAAACAAATAGAAATAGTACATCGCAATTCTTCGCAATGTAAAAAAATAAAGATGGTGATGATCTTTTCACCGTCACGTCAGCTTATTTTATTTTCGATAAATAATTTACCAAAAAGCAGCCTCACATTCAATTACACATATTACAATGTTAATAAATAATAGTAATTAATCTCTTATAATTGTTATAATATGAGATAGTACCTACACAGGAAAATTATGCAAATGGTTTCTCAAAAAAATCGCAGAATCATTTTTTAAACATTCTATTTTTCATAGTAAAAAAGTAAAATGCTAAATAGGATATAGACCGTTTAAAAGCTGCCAACCTAGTAACTTTCACTATACTTAATCAAAATAATATTATATACTTAATATAGTAATATAATCCTAAATGACAACTACAAATTATTTTAATCGACAAATACAGGTTTTTAGGCCGTTCTCATTAAACGATAATTAAGTATCTCATAAAAGTATCGTATCATAAAAACTTATCAAACATTTTGATAATAAACTGGCGATCAAGATAACAGCTTTGAAATCAATTAAAAAAAAAAAACTGGTGTAACGTGACATTATTTTGAACGCAATACTTATGCTCGAACGTACCCGTAAGCGCGGGAGATCGCATACGCACCCCGCGCCCCCGCCACCGACAGTGGACGACTAGCCTCCGAGCGATCGGTACGATTTGCCGCGAATACGCAAACCTAATTTTGTTTATACCGTTTTCTACCTGTTTTGTTATATTTTTATCGTGTACACCTGTTGAATATATACCTTTTACTGAAATCGTGCGTCGAACTCATTGAAGAAGCTCCCAAAACGCCCTGAGATAAATATACCTCCTTACAGTGTCGCCCAACTTGCGGGCACGATATCAGTGAAAAGACTCAAAAGTGTTGATAAGTGCTATATACTGTTGTGCTAAAACATACTGTGAACACTATCCAACAGTGCATTTCACGAGAAATTGCTACAAACAGTGCAAAACTAGGCAACAAAATTCTGGGCGAGTCCATTCTCCGCGCCAAAAGTTTGTACCTACCTACCGACGCCGACGCGACGCGACGCGCGGGCGAGTCGAAGTTACGTTCAAATATCGTGCAACGGATTGAGTACCTACCTACCTACGTTGCGTGACTAGGTACTCACGTATTACCACCCAGAATATCATCACCTGTGTAACCCGTGTTGATCAAGTGAAGAACAGAAGAGCTGGTGCCCTGTTACTATGCCGATAACACGACGCGGTGCCAGAAGAGATGATGGGTCGGACTCCGACACGGACGCAGAACAAAACAGAACGGTAGTCTCATCACCGAATATCACCATGTCCGAGGACATGCTGCAGTCCCTTGTCTCCAGCATCACCAGGAGTCAAGCGGAAACGAACCGTATACTTATAGAAAGTATACTGGCGAATAGAGATACACCATGCGCTTCATCACTACGATTACCTGACACGCGTGATACACCGCGGCCATCGGGTAACTTCGCTAAGTGCACGGCGCGCTTCAACGGGTCATCGAAGAACGCGGAAGAACTCGAGGCATTCATTGATGCTATCGAGGTATACCGCGACTGCACCAACATCAGCGACGAGCACGCTCTACGGGGACTGCCGATGCTGCTGGTCGGCGAGGCCGCCGTCTGGTGGCAAGGTGTTAAGTCGTCGATAACATCGTGGGCCGACGCGCTGCAACGTCTTCGCGGAATGTACGGAGTGCCGCGACCCGGTTATAAAATCTTCCGTGACATTTTTTGTACCGAGCAAAGTAGTGAACGTGCCGATGTATTTATATGTAAAGTGCGCGCTTTAATATCTAAATTACCGTATGTTGTACCGGAAGTGATGTTATTAGATATAGTTTACGGTTTGTTAGATCGTAGAATAAGAAAGCGAGTGTCTCGCGATTCTGTGTACGAGCTGGAACAGCTGATCTCGAGGGCCAGGTTAGTCGAAGAGTCGTTGGCGGAGGTGAGTCCATCCCATATTATTAGTGCGAATAATAATAATAATGTAAACATTGCGAACTCCGCTGTTAACCCTCTCGCTGCCGCGCGGGAACGTTCGAGCACAATTATTCCGAACGTTAACCCTACGAATGCCGTAGGTGACCTCCGAAGATTAGGTAAACATAGTGTTATGCCGTCTGAATCGCGCGACGCTTTATGTAGTACCTCGAACTCGAATAGTAGTGACCGGGAAGGGCGCGTTAGACCGAAGTGCACTTATTGTAAACTTTTCGGACATACAGTAGACGTTTGCCGTAATAAGGAGAAGAAAGACGGTAAGGTTACCGAGTCTTCTGGTAGCTCGAGCAATAGTACCCAGTTGCGTTGTTACGGTTGTGGTCAGCTGGGAGTCGTACGGTCGAAGTGCAGTAACTGCAAAAGTGCATCGATCGAGTCGAATAAATCGAGTAAATCGGATTTTTGTAGCGCTGAGGTATTCGATAACGACGATTCGCGCCCGTTAGTAGACATTCAGGTCGTGAATCGCAATGGGGTGGCCATCTTAGACACGGGGGCCACACATTCTATCGCAGGCCCCATGCTGTACGATTTATTCGTCAAAGCTGGCGTGGTTTTTAAGAACACGTCATGTACTATAGGGCTTGCCGACGGATCACAACAAGTATGTACTGCACTCGAGTGCAATACCGACGTCATATTAAAGGGACGTACTATACCTACCACGTTTCTAGTATTACCGAACGCGCCGACTAGGACACTACTAGGTAGAGATTTTATAGTGAAGGCTAGTATCCTGTTGGATTTACCACAGAGCAGCTGGTGTTTCAACGACGAGCCACGGCGTTGGTATCCGTTTGTGACCAGTTTTAGCCTACCTGCTGGCGGCCAGATGGAGCTGATGAAAGCAGAAGCATCAAGCCTCGCGTTGAGGGTTGATAAAGGCATAGTTAACTTTATCGCCGATACTCCATCGCGTAAACCTTGCGCTGAGGAAGCAGATTGCGACTTCCGCTATGCTGAAGTTGATTTTCCATCGAGAAGTCCCAAGGATGTTCGCGAGAACCAACTCAAGTATCCCAAGGTGCGTCAGGTCATCGAGGACCTGGAGTCAACCGACGTTCCGTTTAGGGGGAGGGGTTGGTCGGACCGGGGATTTATTATGTCCGATAGCAGACTGTACAGACACGGACCAGATGAGTGTCGACGACCCGCACCCTATTACTCTATAGGTGATCTGGTCCTTTTAAAGACCCATAGAAGTAACGAGACGAACCGCGGACAAACACCTAAGTTCATACTGCGACGTGACGGGCCATATCGTATAAAGGGTGTTGCGAGTCTTACCACTTATGTATTGGGTAGGGTTAGGAGTGACGAAACCTTAGGTAGGTACCACGTCTCTCAGTTGACCCCATTCGTAGGTGACGTACTGCCGGTTCCGGTCAAGGGAAAACGTAAGCGCGGGAGACCTAAGAGGTATGTTAACTGACCCAGTCGCGAGGGCGCATTGTCTAGGTCAGAGGGGGAGGATGTAACGTGACATTATTTTGAACGCAATACTTATGCTCGAACGTACCCGTAAGCGCGGGAGATCGCATACGCACCCCGCGCCCCCGCCACCGACAGTGGACGACTAGCCTCCGAGCGATCGGTACGATTTGCCGCGAATACGCAAACCTAATTTTGTTTATACCGTTTTCTACCTGTTTTGTTATATTTTTATCGTGTACACCTGTTGAATATATACCTTTTACTGAAATCGTGCGTCGAACTCATTGAAGAAGCTCCCAAAACGCCCTGAGATAAATATACCTCCTTACACTGGTTAATATTTTTCCAACACGTGTAGGGATGGTAAACTTTTTGAAAAGAGAACTACGCAAATAACTGCCTCGTTGGCCTAGTGGTCCTAAGCACGACTGCTACGCTAGAGGTCTTGGGTTCGATTCCCAGGTCGAGCAAAGTGTTATTGGGTTTTTCTGTAAAATTCTCAGTAACAGCTCGGAGTTTATTTTTTGGCCCGGTTAATGGCAATAGGCTCGCCCCCTATTACATAGGACCTAAATATACCGGTGAACTGTGGGTGTACATTGGTACACCTCTGCCTAACCCTTCGGGGAATACAGGGGTGATGGTACTTATATTAGAACCACGCAAGTCGGTTCGGAAATCTCGTAGAAATCGATAGACTTGCATACATGGAGATCCATGGAGTTTCTTGCTCGTTCTTCTCCATAGAGATCTACGCTTTGGAACGAGCAACTAGCTTTAACTTTAAACTGTAACTTCTTGACATTCAAAAGTGCCTGTAAATGGTCTAATTGAAATAAATGCTTTGAATCATCTTTGAATACACAAAAAAATACTCCCTGAATAGGAGTACCTCCTTCCTTTTTTGAAATCGATTAAAACATAATTATGTCAGCGTCTCCGCACACGACCGATAGTCAGTCTGATTATCGGTTGAGCTGCTTACCAACATTATTGAAGACTAAATCTGTACTAATATTATAAATGCGAAAGTAACTCTGTCTGTCTGTCTCTTCTTCACGCCTAAACCGCTGAACCAATTTCAATGAAATTTGGTACAGATATAATCTGGGACTCGAGAAAGGACATAGGATAGTTTTCATCCCGGAAATCCCCCGGGAACGGGAACTATTAATCCACGCGGACGAAGTCGCGAGCAAAAGCTAGTAATGACTAAGGAGAAAAATATTTTTAGTAATTGCGACTGGCAATAAAACCTTTTCGTGCATTTTGAAATCGGGCAATTATCTTTAGTAATTTAATAAATAGGTAAAGTTCGTTTGTAAGAAGCTTAACCCTAAAATTCCTGGTCCAATTACAAAATTATTTTATTATTTTTATTAAAATTCTTTCACTGATAGAAAGCCTCACTATTGCCGTTAGAAGTGAAAATGTTGTCAGTGTTACCAATTTTTGGATTTCCAAAAAAGTTAAATAAATTTAATATTAAAATTGGCTACTTGACTACAAAAATAGTTCACATGTCAAGGTTAAAATTTGTCAAAACGTTATTTACGATTATATTGTTTTTCCGGAGACCATTAATATTTCATTTTTATTGTTTTATTGTAAGGAAATCCGTAGGCTGATGTTATCTGTGTATATTAACGTCATTAATGTCAATGTTAGAAGATTTTGAAGATAACGAGCAAGATTGCACTTAAATGCTCAACTTAATTGCTAAACCAAACGTCTAGGTCAGGTTTAATTAATACAACAGGTGTAAAAAAACATCTAAGTAGTACTAGAGCTCTTTGTAAAGGAGGTCATCCGGGGAAGTATTACATCCATACCTTTTTCTCCCACAAAGCACCGTTGCTGTGTTCCGGTTTGAAGGGTATGGGTGCCGATGTCATTACAGGCACATGAGACTATTTAACTTTGTCTCTGGGAGGGCAACGCATTTGCAAGGCCTCTGGTATTGCAGATGTCTATAGGCAGCGGTGACCACTTAACATCAGGTGGTTCGTCAGCTTGTTCGCCATCCAATGACATTATGTAACACACGTAAAGCATTATGCCAAAATAATGCATAGTGCATGTAGCAGCACAGAGATCGTGGAGGTATTTTGATTGGTTCATTTTTGCAGAACAAAATTCAAATGATCTAATGACCTAGCCTTAGGTCAAATATTCGAGATCTCAACATAATTATGGAGAAAAGCTTTTACTTTTATGATAATTAATGTGCCTAATTTGTAATTCATATGTCAATAAAGCAAGACTATCTGATTACTAGATACTATCTGTGGTCTGATTCCATGCCCTTCCTCATTGGTAGTCTCTTTGGCTGATTGTAATCTAACAGTTAATTGGATTTTAAACTACTTTATGACATTAATGATTAATTAAAAAATGTATAACATTATTTAGAATCGCATTGCCATAAAATATTTTAAATTTATTTTAGAGAGTAGTTCCTCTAAATAAGTATTAGTTTCTTAAAGATAGTTTTAATATTATCAACAACTTGACTATTTATTTTATCCAATCTGTCAAAATTCGAAAAATTCCCACCTATTTTTGTGTCATCTGTCACGATGACATAACTTAAATCATTCTTATGTACCGTAAACAGGGAAACGGGTTTAATCGAGATGACATGTTAAAAGAGATTTTAACATGGGTATAATATAGATTTTTGCCACAAAGGACTCTAATGTTTTTACTGAATTATAATTGATTATTGATTAATTTGATTAATTGATTGATTATTTACAATAGGCTCGCCCCCTATTACATGGGACCTAAATATACCGGCGAACTGTGGGTGTACATTGGTACACCTCTACCTAACCCTTCGGGGAATACAGGCGTGATGGTATATTTTATGGTATACGATTTAGTGTCCTTGTTGGCAACAAACTAAAATCCTTTCTATAGTTTTGTCATGTTATATTATTCATACTTGCTTCCCTATTCACCTGCTTATAAATATAATACGTTTTGTAGATTTTAAGAGGGCACAAGGAATTTTCACTTTCTGCCAATGCTAATTATTTTTAAAGAAAATGAAACTTTGACAGAAGCTATTAAAGCTCATTTTGGTGCCGTTCATCCGGTTCATCAAAAAATTCACCATGAAACATTAAATATGTACGTGTAATTAGTTCAACATCCCCGTGGCACACATCCAACAATAGTAGCCATTCTTCGTTCGGTTTACACACAATGTTGCTTCCAAGAAGGGCGAAAGATGTTTGTGAAAAATGTCGCTAAATACAATCGTACTGCCGTTAATATTCTATTAAGGTGAATGCTGGGTAGACGACAGGATACAAATTTTGCGATATTTTCAAATTGCCTCGGACCTACCTCGTTAGCCTAGTGGTCCCAAGCGCGACTGCTACGCTAGAGGTCTTGGGTTCGATTCCCAGGTCGAGCAAAAGTGTTATTGGGTCTTTCTATAAAATTCTCAGTAGCAGCTCGGAGTTTGGATTTTTGCCCGGTTAATGGCAATAGGCTCACCCTCTACATGGGACCTAAAAATATGCCGGCGAACTGTGGGTGCACATTGGTACACCTCTGCCTAACCCTTCAAGAAATATAGGCGTGATGGTGTGTTTGAAATTCGAGCATGAAGCAAAAAAATTAATTAAGCAGCCTAAAATAAACTAATACCAGCCCATCATTGTCCCAATGCAGCGCAAAGGCGTTTCTTTTACAAGGCACGAGGATTGATCACCAAGCTTGCTCAAGGCGGACTGGCGATTTCAAGCTTATATATTAACTTGTACTGACCGATAAAATATGTAAAAAAAAAACAATAGATACGATATCTAGACTACCAGATGCTTATCATGATACAAGACTTCTGATTTGACCTAAGATAAAAATTAAGAGCTTATGGAAATTAAAATAAATCTAAATAAATCCTATAAATCAATATATCATCAGATAAAGAAATCTCTAAAACATTATGAGTTTTACGATGACTCCAATAAAAGGAAAAGTGAAATTTTCGTACACGACAAAGACATCAGACGAGGTATTATTTAAAAACAGACCTTAATAAAGTAATGAAATAGGGCACCGGACCATAGCACTTTCAGACAACGATAATTAAAAAGAACTTTTTTGACAGTCATCTAATAAAGTTCAAAATGCTTTGCAGAATACTATTCAAACTTGGTTGATATCCCGGTATGTTGCACAGCGAATGTATGGAACTGCTTGTATATTTCCTACCACCACAAACCCACAAAACCTTCAAAGACAACTGACTTCATCTTCTTTTAGTTGCATTCATTCAATCTTAGACCTTATTCTTCGCTTTTCTTCAAGCGAGAATTGGATCAAGCGGGGTTCCATTTAGGTACAAATTCCAATAACTATGGTTAAGGACGTAGTCTTATGTTTCCGTAATCACCAGTAGACCCTCCACAGTATTGCCTCTAGCACATTGCATGACACCTCCGCTTACTCTGGGTTCTCCGCAATATTCTGGATCCTCATTTAATTCTGTATTGTTACAGGCAAAAAGGCCAAGACCTGACACAGGCACCGATGTATCAGATCGGTAAGTAACCTTACATACATAATATAGTTCTATTCTACTAGCTATTGTCCGCGACTTCATCCACGTGGAAATCAAAGACCCTTAATCAGCTCAGTCGCAAAATTCGCCTTCGTAACTGACGTTTCCAAAGTAGGGTCTTCGCCCATGTCCGAGTTTTTGTAAGACCTGTTTTCGGATGAATTCAATAGATACATAGTTTCGTGGATCCGACGTTTTTTAGGACGGGTGTGTTAGTATTTTAAAATACATATGTTCCATTCTCTCTAATAAAATATTGATCACCGATTACCTGTGGGCGGGCAGCGTAAACTGACAAATTTCAGCTTCATAAGTTTAAGATTTTGTGTTTGTCAATTTGTGAATCTTTCGCTTAAAGAAGATCACCAACTAAAATAATAAAGCCAAGGTTCTCTCTAACCTGACTTTATGTTCGTTATCTTCGATTAGTTATCAAATATGATAGTCATAGAGAAACAAATGAGCATCAAGCTGTCAGTGACGAAATGTTTTCGAATCGTTATTAGTATTCTCGTACACCCCCTAAATACAACACGTCATTGGTAGGTTAACAATAATCTCCGCCTCTGATAAAATTTACAGGGGTGATATTATGTCAAGTGACATTATATTGGGCAATTATTAGGTTTTGGAAAAGTCTCCTCTGCATTCTGCGTCAAGTTTTGACTTTTATCAATTCCTCTCTCTTCATTTCATCGTTAGATAAAAGTTTTTTTTTTTCACCTTTTATGCCACAGATTCATAAAAAGAAAAAACATTCCTAATTGATTAAGGGACATGCTTCGCCGTCACTTTGTTATCGTTAGTTCAACAACAATGTCACAACTACAGTCATCGATTGATTGTTACACAATAAGATTAATATTAACATGTTCTTATTACTTTGTGCGCTGCTTTTTAGTAATGTGCTACAATGTTATTAAGATACAAAACTACGTGAAAATTATCCAAATTTTCATCATCCCCTAAAACCTCTCCACTACCAAAACCTCGTCCATTTTTAATCAAACGAATACCACTACATCAACAAACACTCAACGTTTCCACTCGTCTGCTTCCAAATTAAAGTTTACACCCAAACTATGGCTCACACCCGTCTCCGCTCTTCAAAACACAATGCCAAGGGCTCTTAATCCCTCTTTAATCCCCATATTGTAAGTACACAATTGCCGTGAAAAGAGCTACTTAATAAAACTACTGAACACGCCCCCAGTCCACATTATCACGCGGTGATCAAAGGAGATGGGGCACACAATAAGGTTTTATGTTACGCGACGATTTGGGTCCTTCAATAGATTTGGAGAGCAGTTTTTGCAATCCTTGTCTGATCTCGTGATCTGTTTTTTTTTGGTACAGCGAGTTTTTTTCTTTTTGGTAATTGTGTCTTCTGTATTTTACGGGATATAGTTTGAATTGTGCTGAATATTGTTTCGTGTACTTTTTCTTTGTTGTAAATAGTTTTTTATCAGTCATTGCTCCTCCTCTTTCAAATGCCAAATAGGTAACGTCGCCTTATGACCGGTCTTTTAAATTCCGTGAGTCATTTGTCTTCCAAGTTGTCGACATGTTAAACATGACAGGCTTTCTGCTTTCACAAAAAACAACATGGCCAGTATTTACGCAAATTAATTTTGATAATAGAAGTAATATATCTTTAAAACAGCGCCACTGTTTATTTATATTTCCAAACATTTTTTCCATTCACACCACAATATTTCATCGTTCCAAAAAACACGAAATACTGCGTTTCATAAATTCCTTTGCCTCGCGAACAAAATATAAAAAAATCACGTTTGGCATTCGACGGCCGCATTCCGTTTTAAGCAGCATATTAGTTAGGTTAATTAGTAGTTAACATGACATTCTTTGACTTTTTAAACGTTGTCGAAACATTTTTGAATCTTAAATAAATGAATGGGCGAAACTGAAGTACGTTTTGAGCGATATAAATCAATTTTTTGACGCAATTCCGTTCCGTTATACGGTATATTTTTTACTTATGACAAGCAGGATCTGGAGTATCGTATGTCTTGACTGCCGAGTCTGTTGATGTTTTGTTGTTATTTTTTTTATTTATATCCTCCCGTGCACGTAGGTTAAAATATGAATGGAACTCATTCTATTTCTTCAAATGTTTTTGTAAGCAAGTGGCTTTTTACGTGTTACATTTTTTGGCTTAAGTTTTCTATTTTTGAATTTGAACTTAGTAAAGAAGTTTTTTCTTATTAAGGCTATCGGTGAGAAAAAAGAAAGAATAAAAAATAGGTTTAGATTGGTAACACTTTGTTTCTTATTGGTAAGACCAATTTCATCATAAATGGCCCATTCCAATTATTTTGAACAAAAGTTTAAAAGTATTTTCCAATCTTATAGGAATGCTTAAAAAATCCAGTTCATCGCAATTCCAATTAAAATAGTCTTCTAAACATTATAATATCGAAGAAAAAATACGTTATCTTCACATTAAAGAGCTTAAGATTAATTTCATCAATCCATTTATTTGAAACACCACACTCACTAAACACAAGTACTTAATCTAACGCAATCCTGATTTCTAGTCGCATAATAAATTAAAAGTTTATTTTTAACCCTTACATTACTCATTGGGGACATCTGTTTGCTTTTTTATGAACGAAAAATTTTGGCAGTCGACAAAAAAATGCAATTAATAGATTTTTAACGCTAAGTTGACACGTGGGGACCAAATGGCGAGAAGGGCCACCGATTTTGGGATCCATTATTTATTTGAAAGATGGTTCTGTTTGCTTTGTGGTATTGTGAATAAGGTCTCAGCATTGAAGTATGTATGCCTAAATAGTTAGATCGCTTGTTAGTAAATACCTATGCAGATTTCGTTTAAATTGTTCATGCAATAGGCAAGTAGGTTATCAGGGATCATAAAAAGCACCTGGGTTTTTATTCAGAAAGAGTCTGACAGACTTTTTATGTGGATATGGTAGGTAGGTAAAGAAGATTATGCGTGGCTAAGATTAGCATTCTTTTGTGCTGTACTTTACTACATTTACCAAATTACAATAAAACCCAAAGAGCCATATCTACCATATATTTACCACATTAATGCCAAACAATATAAACAAAAATGCCAGAAAATCAGTAGGTACGTAAAACTAAGACCATTATTTTCATTACAATCAAAAATTCAACACGAAATTACAAAACCTACACATACACAACACACGAGCACAGTGCAGCACAGTGCTTGTATTCACACCAACTTGTCACAATCACCTCACGCACGAGCTACGGAACCCTCTCCGGACAAAGAGGTCCTTCACATCGTGTGCCGTATATTGTCCTTGTCAAAGGGCACTGAGAGTTTATTGTTTCGCTCTTAAAACCCAACTTTATACTGTAGCATTAGTTCTTGCAGTAAATAAACACGTGGCTCGATAATATGTCGGAGATTTGTGCACAATAGACCTTTATGTTTATAGGCAAATGAGCTGAGAGAGAGATTTTGAATGTTAGTTGGGACTAGAAGATTCAGAAATCTTAGACTTAGACACAGGAATAATGTTCTGCAAAAATCTCCCTCAGTGAATTCCTTCCATTAAAATCTCTCTTATAATGCTTCATTTAGGGAGAATTTTACAGAATAGCACTGCAGATAAATGTAATAGTAGAAGCCTTGAGTTTTTAAGATAGAGCGAATTCTGGAGAAAGGCGAGCCTAATTTACGGAAAGCTACTACAGTAAAAAGTAGTATGGAAGAGAAAGAAAGACATGTAAAGATCAAACCACCATAGAAAAGACATGTCTATTGTATGATGCATTTATTTTCAAATAGGTACCTACACCATTCCAATACCACATTTGAATTGCCAAACGGCCAGAAAGGTAAACCAAACTGCCCATTCCAAAACGTAGCAGGTTTCTATGAAGACGAACGGCCAAGAAACTCCATGGACGCTGTTATAAATCAAAATGTTATTATAGTACTAAATCATGTAACTAAATAATAAATACCCTATCTTTCCTTCCTCTATCTCATACAACGAACATTAAGATATCAAACCTCCGATACTTTCTCTTCCACTCCCAAAATCAGCATTGAAACCATCAACATTTATCAAAAAGAACATCTTCATTGCCGAAGCCGCATATTTCAAACGCCAATTCACCCGGAACATAAAACTAAAAATGTGACAACTAACTTCGCGCCATATGGAATGTCAAGCATGGCCGCCTATTAAACCGTTTGAAGTCTTTTGTTAGACGAAATTAACGACATTTTACGATGACTACCGCGAGTAAAAAGTAAAAAGAATTCATTGAAAAAGAGCCGAAAACATTAAAAAAAGCTTTCAATTAAAAAGATAGTGACAATGCCGGCATTAACTGTAAAATTCCGGCGTTTGATATATGATAGTGTTGTTCCAATGGCCGAAGTGAAGCAAAGTGACACTTGAAAAAGGCGCGAACTAATATAAACAAGAGCCATTTTTTTCCTAGACAAAGGCACCGGTGTTCAGCGTTTTGATTTTTAATTGTATTATTTACGTTTGCTGTTGATTAGGTTCAGTTTTATTTATGTTAAAGAAATAAATCAGATAGAAAAGCACTTTGATGTAACCGAAACTTGATTATGAAGTTTGTATGGCTTTCTTGCATTTAAAACAGTACTCAAAATAAATACAGAAAAAGGTTTAGTTTGAATTGCAGATCATTACTAGAAATTACATAAAATATTATAATTAAGTAAAATATAAAACGACAAAGCAAAAAAGTGGAAAGCAAATTGCAAGCATTAAAAAAATTAAAACCATGCGTGAGTGTATAGTTTTAATAAAAACATAATAATAATTGCTCCCGCACTTACATAAAAGTGTAATTACTGCGCAGTATCAATTAAAATGATGTTTAATTGCACGCATATTATTATAAACACCGCTAAAAGTCTAGCGCCCGACACGCGTAGTAATCACACCAATTAAAAAGCTTTTAATAAGCGATAGTTTTTTTTTTATATGGCAAGAAAAGAGCACGGGCCATGCCAGAGAGATTCCGTTTTTAAATAGACCGCAAGATCACCCGCTTTCTGTTACGTCTTTGGTTACTGCTCGGCTCCTGTTGGTCATAGCGTGTGGTTCTATAAACCTTCCTCTTTAATCACTCTATATATTGCTGAAAACCGCATCAAAATCAGTTGCGTAGTTTAAAATTGAAAATTTAAATACCCCGACCCAAAATCCTAAATTAAAAACTAAATTGAAATCGCTTCATCCGTTCGGGAGCTATGATGCCACAGACAGACAGACACGTCAAACTTATAACACCCCTCTTTTTGCGTCGGGGGTTAAAAAGATATAAGCGTCCATACGACGGGAAGCGACTTTGTTTTATACCATCATCCACATCCTATCACGCCTGCATTGGCAGAGGTGTTTAGCAATGTACCCCCACAGAAAAGATACCCCCTTTTTTACTACATATACCTAATATTATGTAAGGATATGGCAAGAAAAGAGCAGGGGCCATGCCAAACAGATTCTTTTTTTAAATATTGCCCCCTCGTGGCCTTACACCAAGTTATAGCCAAATAGTTTTTTTTTTACTTGAATATCTACGCCAAATGATTTGGTATTAAGTACCTAAAAATTAATGAGTCATGGACATCATTAGAATTAGATATTCATACAGAAATTAAACAGGTGTTATGCTAAAATGTACTATTAGCATAGATTTGACTATATTAGGTATGAGTATTTTATTATACATAATATTATAAATGTGCGCTGGGTGTGGCTATAGTACCTTAGGTTTTATTGTTAATTAATCAATGATTAGTGTTGGAGTCTTAATTATTTTATGTATTGTGTTCAACCATATCGGTAGTAAGTACCTATTCATATTGTTAATAACTCTCTAGTCAATCAGATAAAGAAAAAATATGTTGGCGTGTTTCTGCGCAGTAAAACTTATAATTATAAAAAAAAATAGGTTTTTTTTCTATTATAAAATAATATTTATTATAAACATTTTCTGTAGGTAGACAATAGTAACATTGAACGTGCCTTTTCTGATGACAACTTCTTTAATTTTAATAGAGATTTATGATCCACATCAAAATTATTCAAATTAACCAATAAAAAATATTAATTATTCATATTTATAATAAGTTGATTGTATACCTATCTAATAAACGAACATTAACAACGGTTAGAAACAAATAAAATTTAATTAATTATTACATATTTTACGACTAACGACGAATTAGAAACGTCTTGTCTGGTTTCGCCGCGAAAAAAGCAATAAAAGTCATTTGACGTCACGGCTGTCATGTTGACAGCGCGGGAATTGATTAAATAATGGCGGACGGAAGGGCTGCGTTCACGAGCGTTGATAAGGGACTTAATTAATCGGAACACGTGTAAACATTTTGTTTGATAAATCCATCGTCCCGGGAGATAGGGGCCCGGCTCTGGGCATCTGTTATACGATTCTGGTGATTTGTTTTAATGATACTAATTTAGTATAAACAGCATGTGATTTCATTTGTTTATCGCGCTCTTAATTGGGGCAATATGTTCTGTTTATTAACGTGTCATATTATGTACGCTGTCACTATGATAATTTAATAATAGAGAATCATTTTAATTTCACAGCTAATTTAAATTTTAAATTGTTCCAGTCAAATAAAACGCATCTTTCGCATGGCACAAGTCCAAACTGCTTCTGATTTCAAGAATTGTTCTTAAACAGATCTTTAGATAGTGGTTTTTAACCAAATGAAACCATTTCACAGCTTATACGAAGAAGTCATACCACAAGAATGATCCAAAAAAGAATTTGATGTCCACTAAACTTACCACGAGACTTTGAGATAGGTATGTGATGTGAGCTTTAAAAATGGAGTCATTCAGAGGCATTAAAGTTCTTTGTATGAATTTATCTGTTCTTGGAAAACCATTTGGTTTTTCGCCAGTAATACCTTAGCTCCCTTCCTATTCCTATGAATAGTAACTTGGCCCTTAAGATTTTGCTTCTAGATGAAGCAAAATGGCCGACAGTAGTAATAAAGTCAAGTTCTGGGAATAATTTTCCGGCAATGGCTCTAATGGGATGGGTTACGAAGACTTTACTGAAAGCGGACTCCATATAATAATAGTCTGTTCATATTTTGGCCGGTAAATAATTAAACTCGAAATTATAACTCAGAAAACTCGAAATAGAAAACACGTGTTTGGAGCTCACCGTATCATTCTATACTGATGATATTTGATGACACAGTTGACGTAACTAAACATTGCTGCTGGTGCTGCTGTGCGTGTCGCGTGTTCGATTCCCACACGGAACAAATATTTGCATAGCCTACAGAGAGTTGTTCCGGGTCTGGCTGTTGTTTGTAAACGCACCCACGATACAGGACAAATTCCTAGCACGGAAAAAGATATAAAAAAAATCAGTTTAACCACAAAACAGACCTAAATATTAGTGCCCCATATCTACGAAATTCCATCGAGTTTGATCAAAGAGCCTATGGAGATTCTTGCCGATTCTTCTCCCTAAGAAACTCCCTTTTGGAAGAAGCAGCTAGAATCAATTATTTTTCCTTGCAAACCACGTTCAAAAGTCCTGTACTAAAGCTACTAATTGCGGAAACAGTCTTATAAAGAACCAATTAATGGTATTATTGGTACAATCACAGCTTACCCATCAAATTAATCCTTTCTTTATAGTCCTCAAATTAAGACATCACAACTGTTTACAATAGGCGAAGAGGAAGGAGTTTTTAACGCTTTTTTTTACACCAATGTTGTGATAACCGTCGGCTGTTTTGTTAGACCCGTTTAAAAAGCTGTTATCTTGTAAACAACTGAGTTTTAATTGTCAGCTTTACGCTTAAATTGATAAATAAACTTAGGGAGAAGAGGGGTGGAAGATTTAGCGCTTTTTTTATATCGGAGTTTGTGAGTTGGTCGCTGGATTAGATGTCAAGTGTAAGGGAGTTAGAATCGGGTACTTTTTTCTGGAATACTTTTTGTGAACTTCAATGGTTTTTTTTTAATAGCCTGTTTTTTTCTACTCCTAGGCAAGGGCTTCACGCTCTCGCACTTTCAAGATACCGTGCTTCATCCTTCCTATTTTGGAGGATCAATCCAGTTTGTGTCGCCATCTCCTTCGTTCTGTCGCGACCCCATCTTACCATCTGATTGTTGTTAGTTAACAAAAACAGCGTACATTTTGATGGTTTTGTTATACATTTTTTGTTTTCGTTTTCCTGATGGTTCCATATTCATGAGTACTTTCACCCCATGAAACTACTGCGGAAATGAGAGTCTACTACCTATTTAGCATATTTAGAAGTTGCCTACAAGCACGTCCCACAAGTCATTCATGTGCTAATATTAACTAGTACTTGATGAAGAATCCTCTTTAAAAAGACCAAACAAAACATATAAGGGTAATTGCTACACCTTCCATATTTAACTAGATTTGCCACTAAACCATCTTTTCTTCCTTCCAGACTATCAGGCGAAGTCAACCCCTCCCCGTGCGAATCAGAATCAACATCAAACTCCCCGCCGTCGCTCCTCCAGGATGCGACGTTGCCAGCTCTCCTAGTCTCCGGCGCGTCCACGCTGTTCCAGAACACGACCACGACCACCAACACAGCGCTGAGTTTGTCAGCTGTTGACAGCTTATGCTTGCCTGGTACTTCGGAGGTGGACAGCTGTAGTTTGGCGAACGGATGCTCGACGAGCTCGTCGCTTGGGTTGGCACTGCCGTTGACGTCGTCCGGGGGACTTTGTTCGACCTCCTCGTCGGCTGCGGTCGCCTGGTTGATGAATGAGGATAGTGCGGGTAGGTATCCAATAGAGATGAATTATTATTTTCTTGTTTTTGAATAACTTTCTTTGAATCAAAAGATTTCCGGTAATTTTCGGGCCGAAATTGTGGTCCCAGTATTTTTGAAACAAGCAACTAAGTAGCATCATCTTTTTGAATCCCTTACAATTCTTAAATGCCTGTTAGCTGTTTATTTGGAATAATAGTCTGTCCTCTGTTAATTTGTGTACGTTTTTGTGGCAGGTGGTGTAAAAAGCGAGGTCCGTAGCCCGGGCCTGTGCGAGGCAGACGTGGCGTTGTACGGCGAAGCCCTGCCATACGACCAATCCGCGCTGCCCTACCAGTATTATAATAGGTAAGAGTACACTACCTACCAGCTTTTAATTGCCCTATTGCAAGATAGCCTAATATTATAAAGAGGAAAGATTTTTTGTTTGTTTGTACCGAATAGGCTCCAAAACTACTGGACCAATATTAACCATTTTTTGACCCATAGATAGTTACATTATTTCTGAGTAACATAGGCTATAGGTATAACAAACATCACGCTACGAAACACGGGAGCGAAGCATTATCCAAAGACGTGACGCGCACTTATCGCGGATGAAATAAGCCACGCGAAGTGGCGGGCATTTACCTAGCTAGAATATTATCTAGCAAACAATCTAACTAGCGAACCGCCCTGGCTTCGCACGGATCCGACATTTACGATGGATTTTACAAACATATCCTTTCAAAAAATTCCCGGGAAATTAACCTAAGTGAAAAAATGCCAAGACATTTAATCAGACACCTACTAACTAAAAAGACTGAACTTAACCCCTAAAATACCCAAATGTTTAATGTCAAAGTTATTTTTAGACAGAGGCACTATGCCTCTATAATCGGTCATAGTGACGTCACTATCTACGTCAAAGCTACCCCGAGCCAACATCTAATAATAGGTCCCCGAACTCTGAAGGATTTTGTGAAGCTACAAAAGTGTCTGAAATTCTTAAACTTCTTACGTGGGTAAGGGTAGGTAGGTACGTTTGCGTTCCTCCCTGAGTTAATTGTAGGTACTTAGGTACTTATTCTTGTTTTATAATCCAGTCGGTAATTCTTTAATGGTTTATTGAATTCCTTTTGGAATGGGCAACTAGATTCATTAGTTTTAATTATTTTGACGTTCAAAAGTGCCTTTAATGGTCTAATTGAAATAAATGATTTGACTTTGACTTTGACTTTGAACGTAAAAACGATTTATAATAATTAGTGAAAACATTTTTAGGTACAAAAAAATATTAAAACAAAAATAGGTTTTTAGCTGACGTCTTCTACCTTTATACCATGCTTAACTGCTATTTTTTTGTAAAACCTTGCCCCACACTTCGAATTTCTCCTATATTGTGACTGCGTTTACAAACATATAAACTCACATACACAAACAACCAGACCCGGAACAACTATCTGTAAATCATAGAATATATTTGTTCCGTGCGGGTATCGAACCCGCGGCGACCAAAGCAGCAGTCGACTGCTCGGCCACTGCGCCAACCGTGTCGTGAGTCATTATAATTCACTCGTCAAAATTCACCTTCCTAAGTAAATTAATTTTCGAGATGTCATGTTTATCGAACCATTCAATGACTGACATTTTAGTTTTATATAATCTAACATATTCTTTATCTAAGATAGGCAGTATAAAGCAATCTTTTGAAATAATCATCTTAAACTTAACTACAACAGAAAAGGCAAAAGCAAACTTTACAACCACTATTTACCCTTTTATTATAAAAAGATCGGAACTTCATTTTATTTTCCTTCCATTTCCAAAAAGGTCTTTTTTCTTTTCGCTACATGTCCCACCATCTATTGGGCAGTAGCAGAACTAAAGACGCACTGTATAAGTATGCCTTTTATTAATTCCGCTATCACCCGGTAGGGGCGCGAAGTAATTGCTCCTGGTACTTTATTTGGCAGCTAGATGTCACTTTCTATCTTTTTTGTTTTTATTATTATGCATGGAAACAGTATGTACGAATATTCAAAGTACTCGAGGCCTGTGTCCATAAACAATTTTCCCACTTCATTCACCGCAACTCCCTCATTAGCCCCTTCCAATCCGGTTTCAGGCCCGGCCACAGTACTGTTTCTGCCCTTCTCAAAGTGACTGACGATATAAGGCGAGGAATGGAAGACAGCAAAGTGTCCATTTTGGTGCTGATTGATTTTTCCAATGCATTCAATACCGTCAGTCATGAAGTCCTTTTACCCATCCTCTCCTATCTAATGGTCTCTCCCAAGGTTTTGGATTGGTTTTCTTCGTATCTTCGGGGGCGTCAGCAGTCAGTTCTAGGGGGAAACTCCTCCTCCAGGTGGTGTGACCTTGATGCTGGCGTCCCTCAAGGCGGTATTTTATCTCCTCTTTTATTCTCTATTTTTATAGATCGTATCACCACTGAGCTTCAGTGTGCGTATCATCTCTATGCTGATGACTTGCAGCTCTACAGTCAGGCGGGTGTCGATAACATATCTGATGCGATTGAGGAGCTAAACCGGAATCTAGCCGTGGTGAAAGATTGGTCTGATCGTTTCGGGGTAGCGGCTAACCCAGCCAAGTGCCAGGCTATTATTATAGGGAGCACCCACAGTCTGCGTAGGCTTGATGGTTTGGCGCTGCCTCCGGTTAACTTTGATGGCACAGTAATTCCGTTTAGCTCCGACGTCAAGGATCTGGGTTTGTTTGTTGACACTTGTTTGGGCTGGCGTAAGCAGGTCGCGAGCGTGAGCAAAAAAGTCACCGGAACGTTGCGGTCCCTTTATAGACTTAAAAATATTCTACCATCACACATAAAGGCAATGCTGGTTCAGTCCCTTATCTTTCCTATACTTGATTATGGCGATGTGTGTTACTACGACCTGAATGCAGATCTCCTCAATAAACTTGACCGACTTCTGAATAACTGCATTCGATTCGTATTTAATCTCCGTAAGTATGATCATGTGTCCGCACATCGGTCGGTCTTAAAATGGTTACCCATCAGACAGCGCAGGGCTTTAAGAGCTTTGACAACCTTATTCTCTCTTCTGAACAGGCCTAGTTCTCCCTCCTATCTAACTTCTCATTTTCAATACTTGTGCTCCGCGCACAGCAAGATTCTTCGTTCCTCCAATAATCGTCTTCTTCGATGTCCGTCCCACCGCACTGGTTTTCTTAAATCTTCTTTTCCTGTCCAGGCGGTTTTCCTTTGGAATGCACTACCTCAGAACATCAGGATGGCTACCAGCCGGTTCACATTTAAGGTGAAAGCTCGCGAACACTTACTTAAGGAGTTGGCAGACTCGTCCCACAATTAGTTTGTTTTCTATCTCCACTTTGTAATTTTATTTCTCTCTACTTTGTATATTTTGTTTGTATGTATGTATGTATGTATATATGTATTTATTATTATATTTTATATTGTAAATTATCTGTTTCTGTTCCCTCTTTCTTGCACCTCCTATGTTTTGTCTCTGCATCACCCTAAGGTAGACTGGTAGAAAATGCCTAAGGCATTAAGTCCGCCTTTGTACGGTGTATTTTTTTTACATTTGTGCATAAAGTTTTAATAAAATAAAATAAATAATAAAATAAAATATTATCAGTACATGTTTTAAATTTCAGATAAAATAGGATTAAGATTTTAAGGCAATGTTCTGATGATCTTTTTCTTTTATGCAGCATGCAGCAATATGGTAGCGGCAGCGCGGCTTCGTCGTACGTCAGCTCATCGCTGTATAACCAGCCGTACGGCGCTTACCCGCCGCAGCATAACACGACCAACAGGTGAGAGGAGAGACGCATCATTCGAATGAATTGTCGGATCATTGGAAATTGGGTTTTAGAAGATAGGTTACAGTACTGTTCCAGTTGATAACTTGCAATTTCGTTATAAAAGGCAACCAAAAGACTGCAGACTACTGAAGTCGACAAAATAAAACTACTAATAACAGAACTATCTACTAAACTTCGCCAATAAACAGTAATTTTCACTGCGTACGCATGCGCAAACTTGAGCCACTGTTAGACAATAGACTGCGTAGTTAGTGGTAGCACTGTGCTAACAGAGCCACAGAAACAACACAGTTAACGTGCCTCCATTCACAAATAATATTTGAAATCTTCACCTCCTACAACCATTTCTATCAACCATCAGGTCATCATGCAAAGCGACGCCGACGTACCTGTCCGCGTATGGTGTCAGTGGCGTAAGCGGCGTTCCCAGCACTGGTTTTGGAACGCAACCCTCGCCTTATGCTTACTCCTCGTACAACGGTGGACTGGCACAGTCGTTTCCTACTGCGCAACAGGTGGGTCTGAAATTGATTGTGTAAAACTAAAGGAATATTTGCTATATTCTAAAGAGGACAGCGAACTACCTAGCAAAGTGATACCTTCACAATGTTGTTGCAAATCAACCAATCATACATTTTATTTTTTAGGACTATAGCAGCTATGCAGCAGGCTACGCGGACCATAATGTTGCTCAATACAGCGGATACTACGCCACTCCTAGTTATTCTCCTTACGTCAGCTCGCCAAGCAGCAGTGGCAGCGCTGGACATACTTCATATCATTTAGGAGGCGCATTATCAGGTAAATGAAACATAATCTTATCTTATTTATGAACGCACTCAAGCGGAAGAAACGAAAAATCTGACAAACCATGATTGTTTACGTCAAAAGAAAAAAGAAACGTAAGTGGAATGTTGCCAAGTTGGAATATGGGTAATATTACTTCAAAGAGGATTTTAGATTTTAAAATAAAATAATCTGTAAAGTTGAGTCACTGTTTCGTACTCTATGGAAAAATCATAAAAACAAATAGTCTTACCAAACTATTAACCAGCGTTTTCATATATAGTATTTAATGACATATTTAGTTACAGCGTCCTTATAGCTCTTTTTGAGTAATAAAACCTGTAGGAAAGTGTTACTTATTTGTGGGAGTTTTGTACTACTGAGCTGGCAACCCAGTTTCATAACGTCAAACATGACTGAGTTAAGTTTGACGTTGACGTTTGTAATAATAGTAATAAAATACTTGTTGCCTCTGTTGTATTGTTTACCAGGTAGTGTTTTAAAAACAAATGCCTTAATTTTACAACAAAATAGAATAAACAATCTCACATTGTGTTCATATCAATCCGTCGGTTACAAAGACTGAAGTTCCATTCCGTATATAAGTAATAAGTTTTGTGGTACTAAAATAATGAATAAAGAAAATGAAAGTTTCCACAATAATAAACGAAGAAAAATGGATGAAGATGCCTCAGAGTCTCATTTTGATGATTCTGATTATTGGCCGGACACAGACAGCGACGATGGTAGGAGTTTTTAAACTTTTAAAATAAAAAATAGTTCAATCGTAAAAAGTTTTAAATCTAGCACGCCGAGTAGGCTCACTTAGTACTTCCTTTGCCGTGACATTGAATTTTGTTTAACACATTAAGGTCAGAACGTGCTAAATTGCTTCTTTATTAGTCACAAGCAGTTTCCATGTGCTATATCAGTATGTTTACCTACTTATTATGGATATTAGGTACCTATTCTTATCACAATCTTAATTGCGTTCCTTAAGTAGGTACCTGATAAGAATAGTAAACAAAATTTATGTAATGAATTTCTTCATAAAAATTAAGAAATAGTAGATGCCAGATTTAACTTAAAAAATTTATTTGGTTTTAAATTATTTCAATAATAATAGATGATTAATTTAAAATTCTTGCTAAAAATGATATAGAAAAGACTATGTCAATATCCACCTAAAAAGATAGTAATGATTCCTACACTTGAATGATCACAGCTTAATTTAAAACTAAGTTCATCATATCAGCCGCGCACACTGCTGGACAACTCTGCCCCTAAGATGCACTGACCTGACATAGGCCTCTTCCATAGATTTCCAAAATTACCATGTTTCCAATCCAGTGTTTTCCTGCGGTCTTAATCAGGTTGTATCTCCACCTTGAGTGGGCAGACTACATTCATTATTTCAGAAAAATTATCATGCCTTAATCTCTCTGGGGCTCAAAAGGTTTTCCTGCCTTCCAGTTACTTAGCATAACTAGCATTATCTTACTCTGTAACTAAAATTTCTTGCTAATAGGCCATAACCAAACTCCTAAAATATTCACACATAAATCTAGTGTAAATAGATGTTAAAAATGCCAAATGGAATAGGCCAACCCGCTTAACCCATTCAGTGCGGGCAATGCGTGTCGCCCGCACTGAATGGATTACCTGTAGTTTGATGGACAAGTCTCCACAACTCCATGTCACAACGCATATTTTGCTTACGGAACAGGTACATAACTGTATAGCAACACTTATATTCAAGAATTTTACTCATTTACTCAAATCAGTCTTGAATTAAAATTCATGACTGACTATGACACCTTAGAAATTCTAAACAAAATGAATGTGTTTCCAGAATCTCCGTCGTCAATGCTGCCATCAATAAACGACACAAGTCCACTGTCTCCTATCAAAACAGAAGTACACGCCGCCAGTAGGAGATGTAGAGAGAACTCAGGGTAAGCTTTAGAACCACCATTTTTATGTCATTGGATGGCACAAAAGACGACAATCCACTTGATGTTTAGTGGATGCTACATATGTATAGACATCTGCAATACCAGAGGCCTTGCAAATGCACAATAATATTACTCTATACTACATTATTTTCTTAAAATAATAGTTTACACACTTAAACAAAACCCCAACTACTCACAACTTTAAACAGCTTTGAAAAAAAATCATTAAGATAAACTGATCATCTTCCGCAGTGAGAGCACAGCCTCCCGCTCCCGCGGCCGGGGCCGACGCAACACGTCGTCGTCCCCCGCGCAGCACGTGCCCGAACCGGCGACCGACCGCGTGTTCATATGGGACCTCGACGAGACCATCATCATCTTCCACTCGCTGCTCACCGGCACCTATGCTACTAAGTACAATAAGGTACCTGCATGTTATAAACTTTCACACAATAGGCTTGACCCTTTGGACTCCATAATCTACTTCAGATGTGTCACCACAGCCTTACTTATAAAAATAACGCTAAATAATACTTAGCGACCTGTCAATTGACTAACTCTTAAATCCTTAAATATCATTTTTCACATAGCAACCAATTTTCAATGGTGTTTCAGGTGAAAAATCTTACCTATAAATGTTAATCAGCGTTGAGAAGTTGTTATGTGCTAGCTCAGGAAAATTTAAACAGCGGCGACCCCTTGTTTAAGTATTAATCAGAAGTAAGATGGCGGGCTTCAATCAGTTGTGACGATGACATTTTTGTTGAATGGATCAACATTAAAATTGTGACAATTATGCTCAATTGTTCGTTCGATTTCGTTCTTTAGTCGAATAATTTGGTCATGCTCTATGCTGACCGTCTAAGTGTTGGCAGATTAAAATAATGTTTTATCGTTCAGTTAGTCAATTGAGAGGTATTTGAGTATTAATAAGCGTTATTTTTATAAGTAACACCCCAAATCTTCTAATTAACACCTTGCAAAATCTAGTCACAATCTCATCTCAGTGATAGTCTATGTCAAAGAATGATGATAAATTAGAGGCATTTTTAAAAGACTAGATTGCGATTGTTCCTAAAAGTAAAATGGAAGGTGCATTATTGCATCTTCGTCAAATTCAAGAAGGTTTTGAACAAGCCACTACATATCGTACACTGATATAGTCGCACGACCTGCCTACACAACGGGGCGATTCTGTTCTGTGACAGAGGTGTATTCTGAATATGAGTATTATTGAAGTTCTATATTGTTTTGTCAAAAACATAATATATGTATGTCAAACACATTAACAAATGCCTGATCGTTAATTTTTCCTTTGCAGGATACACAGCAAATAGTTCAATTGGGTTTTAGGATGGAAGAAATGATTTTCAGTTTGGCTGACACACATTTTTTCTTCAATGATGTTGAGGTAAGATATTCTCACAGCATATGATGCTAGCAAAATAACTATTTGACTTTTAATTAAACAAACACAGACTTAATTACTTGAATAAACTGAAGTTAGTCTTAATACCAAGTCCACATGTATGGTGGGGGAATAGGAACCCCGTTTTTATTTAACTCATGAGTGCATAAAACACGCAAAAAACATATTTTTTCTAAACGTTTTTCATACTTAATCTATAAAACACCTCCTCACTCATCAGGACTGTGACCAGGAGCACATAGATGCAGTAGCGGCGGACGATAACGGACAAGACCTCTCCGCGTACAACTTCGCGGCTGACGGCTTCCACGCGGGCGCGGCACCTAACACCGGCTTATGCGCGCCTGGTGTCAGAGGCGGCGTCGACTGGATGCGGAAGCTAGCTTTTAGATACAGAAAGATCAAGGATACTTATAATAATTATAGGAATAGGTGAGATCTAACTGCTTGCCATGTATAATATTTACGGATTTAATAAATAAGATAACATAATATAACTAATAATAATTTAAAAAAAGGAAAACAAAATGGCATCAAAAAATTTATCCAAATCGCCGTCAACGGGAAATGTGCTCAAAAGACTGGCAGCATTGCCATGTTGGATGGCAATACTCTGGCCAATAAAGCAAGCCCTTGGGTCACAAGAAGTGTCAATAACGCACCGTTTGGACAACTCATTATAAAGACTGTCAGCACACGGAGTCCACGACCCAAAGGTTTCCACATGGCTAAGAGGTGCTATTACTGAATTTCTTCCTATTTTGCTTAATTTGGTACTCTTCTCTCTAGCGTCGGTGGTCTGCTAGGCCCAGCTAAACGAGAACAGTGGTTACAACTGCGAGCAGAACTAGAACAAGCGACTGACAACTGGCTCACTCTAGCCTGCAAGTGTCTCAACATGATCAACTCTAGGTAAGAACTATTTATTGTCTTTTGTGTGTGTAAAGAAAGAAAATATTAAATTTTAAACTGTATTTTTTCATCTTAGAGACTATAGAGACAGCTTCTAAAGTCAAACGTAACAAATAAAGCGCTTTCTGCACATAAACATAAAGCACACTATTTTCAAGTTTGACACATAAAGGTTAGATAACTTTAGTTTCAAACGTGAGACTTGAAAATGGTGATATCAGTCTCTTTGATTAAAAAATACATGTTAGGTTTATCATCAAGACACTTTTAAATTGCTATAAGTTGTACCCCTGGCCTTACTATGCGTTGTAAATCTCGCGCTATTAACGGAACGATTACAAAATGGCGGCCAAACAAAGGAGCGTTTGCCTTTTCACTCGCACAGTGTTGTAAACGGCCTAAGAGGACATGACAATCGCCGCCAATTATGACACACCAGGCCTAATGGCGATCGCCGACGCCAATATTGTTGCTCCTTAATGGCAAATCTATGTTTTGTTTGCAGAGAGAACTGCGTAAACGTATTAGTGACGACGACGCAGCTGGTGCCCGCGCTAGCCAAGGTGCTGTTATTCGGACTTGGCGGAGTCTTCCCCATAGAGAATATATACTCCGCCACCAAAACCGGTAAGTTTATAGTAACATAGCAACAGTATAATAGCCGGCAAACAACTTGATCGTGGGTGGCAATGGATACTACGGTCTCATTCGAGGAATGGATAGGGCACGGCACTGGATTTGATTGACTGACATAAAGCTATAAATTCATCAAATATCAGTCACACCAGACACAACACATCACCGCACCTCGCACTCGCGTCTCACGCGACGCATCAAAATATAACCTTATTTGCTACACGAAAAGATACACATTTCATTGTGACAATTACATTTCATTTTAATTGTGAAAAGGTCCAACGTATTTTGAATTCAAACAACCGACCCTTACATGCAATAACATATTTTAACAGTTCAAAAGCGTAAAATACCTTCGCTGAGTCAAATGTTGGGTCCTAAATCTATACGAAAAAATAATCTTCATTATAAAATTCTTATGTACGTGTCACTAAACTCCTAAACGGCTGGACCAATTGTGGTGTTGCTATCAAATTCGGTCAGGACAAAGTCTGTCGAGTCCGCTACGGTAGAAAATAAGGTAAAGGTGCCTGTAGCGACTATAAATAAAATTTATTTTTCCAGGCAAAGAAACCTGTTTCGAAAAAATAAAACAGCGCTTCGGCGAGCGCTGCACATACGTGGTCATCGGCGACGGACAAGACGAAGAAGCGGCAGCCAAAGCGAAGAACTACCCCTTCTGGAGAATATCCAGCCACTCGGACATCGCTGCCTTGTACAACGCGCTAGACATGGGCTTCTTATGATCTAATGGTATCCTAGTACTTGATCTATACAAAGCGAGGATTTTTCATAGAGTTCCATGTAGAAAAGACATGTTTAACCGTTGTGAGTCTCTTAGGGTCTACTGGTATCCTAGTACTTGATCTAAACAAAAGGAGGATTTTTCACAGTGTTTCAATGTAGGAAAGACGTTTAACCCATTGTGAGTCTCTTATGACCTACTGGTAGCCTAGTACTTGACGTTACAATTTCATAGCGATTCATAAATGAATAAGGGAACTTGGTTGCATCCCTCTTTGGATAAAAGATAACAGAAATCTAATAAAATTGATTGCATGAGCTTCCTTTAACCAAAGCCAAAAATTTTGATACTTTTATGAAACATCTCTATACGGAAACGTGCGTTTTTATCGACACCAAACAATTGTCTTATGGTGATCTAGCGAAAAAGATACATTTTATAAAATCGAATACAAAATTTCGAGTTATGGAGACAAGATGACTTCAAACAAGTCTTATATGTAAAAATACAGTAGTTAGAAGAATTAACATAGCCTATATCAAACGAACTATTTTTATTTATTATACAGGTTGATAATATTATTTTTTTAGCTCGGTACAGTTATAGCTACATTATGTATGGACTTGAGTTCAATATTTCGAAAAAGGAATCTACTTTGTAGGTTTTTTAGGTTGCCCTGGTTTAAAATGAGGTACTGTACTTTAATTTATGCAATTTTCATTATTTGATAATGTATAAACAACAAATAGAGTTGAAATTTGTGTGCAAGATATAGTTACGCAATTTTCAACTCTATTACAGTTGCCTTTTAGTTCATTATCAATAAATCAAAGAAAACTGTTATAATTAGCGATGACAATTAGACCTCAGTTGCAACTAAACTGGGATAGCAGCAATCGATATGATGGTATATTCAAGACTCGGTCTGCTACTTGACTGCGTCTGTCCTTATTTAGAAGTATGTATCAATTATTTTATCTCATAAAGGCGGGTGTGTAAGCTGTACACGCGCATTGTGTGTATGTGTGCAAGCTAAGGAGCGCTCAGTATTGACCGAGCCTCCTGACGCACACAGACACAACGTGTACGTGCACCCACGATTATACACACACTATTTAAGACCAACACGCCTTCCTAAGATAAAACATCTGTAAATTAAATCCAGGTTGGCCTATAGTACTGTTCTCGAGTCCTAAAGACTAAGATGTTGTCGTGATAATTTGATAGTTATTTAAAAGAACATAAGTGTTATTTTTGCATAAAACTCACTAGACAGTATACCATAGAAAACCGCAATATTTGAAAAGAATTATCTAACTTACTGGTAATTAGTAACCGGTAGGTATTTAAACACATGGTTGTACTCTTGTTAATAAACAACTTTCCCAAAGCAACAATTTTTTTGAGGAACAGCTGATATCTCAAAGGCCTGCGCACGCGCGCATTCCTGGCAGTGGGTAGTTTAACGAAAACATACATGGTAAAAGTCGTTTGACTAAAAGGATTAAATTACAGCTGATGGTGTATTATTCTATTGAGGAGCTCGTGGCTAAATAATTACAGCCATACAACAATAATTAGACCAATCTTCCGGGTTAAGCCACGCTTGCCGAGGTTGGTCTGTGGATGGGTGACCATTTACCATAGCGAGTTTCCTCCGTGCCTCGAAAAGCACGTAAAGCCGTTAGTCCCGGCTGTCATTTGTAGATCTTTGACAGTCGTTACGGATAGTCAGAAGCCAAGAAGTCTGACAACCAATCTAACCAAGGGGTATCGTGTTGCCCAGTTACTGGGTTGTGGAGGTCAGATAGGCAGTCGCTCCATGTAAAACACTGGTATTCAGCTGCATCTGGTTAGACTGGAAGCCGACCCCAACATAGTTGGGAAAAGGTTAAGCAGATGATGATGGTGTATTATTCTATTGGGGTCATGCGCTAGATAAATAATAATAATAGTTTCTTTGGGAAAGTTACTTGTTTTATTAAGTGTACAACGATGTGTTGGTCACTATCTATCATTCGCCCTTTATAAAAATATGCTATGTGAATGTAACACGTCAATAAATTAGTCTTAATCCTCTCCTTGGCTCCATAAAAGTACATTTTTCATAAAAACATTAGTTTCGGAGCCTCAGCTATTTAAATATATTAATTATTTTAGTTTATAAAAGCTCAAAGTCAGCTCAAAATCTAATGAAACTAAAAGAAATAATATGTTTTTTGTACATATTTATTGAAAATAGTAGCGACATAGTGTTTTGTAAGTTCATTCCTAATAAGTTTTATATTATAATCTTTACTATGTACAGAATTGAAGTAATTTTTAGGACAATGTATAGCAAATATATGTTCTAACTGATTTATGTAACTGTTTGGGAACGATCTTGTAAAAAAGAACTTATTTTGTATTGATTTATTTTCAAAATCTTGTGTAAAATAGTGCAAAATAATCCGTTTTTTGAAAAGACGATTTTCATCCACTCTTTGCAATGTGAAACAAAAATTGTTCCTGAAATATTTAAGCACAATTATTTTTTATATCTTCCAATATAAACATGAAACCTTTCTTTATATATCTTACTGAAACTATGTACAACTGTGCGCGAAGACTTCTCATTTACGAAATGTAGCAATATTTTTAAAATGTTATTAAAAAAATAGAAAAAATTGTAAATAAAAATCTAAATTTTAGATTAGACATAGCTTATTATTCTAGTTCGAAAGTTATTATTATTCGATTTGTAAATAAAATTATATTATTTGACAATTTATTGTGTTGTTTTACTTGCTCGAACTGTTTTTAACTTTTTTCTTGAGTGCCAATGAATCTTAGTAGAAGTCCTGAGAACACCCAAGTAGACCATCCAAGGACAACCGTGGAACTCACTAACCCATCTAAGCGTAAATATACCGATTGATACTAAAAAGTTATGACTTAAATCTCAAAAGAGTTCTAAATCCAATTAAAAAATAACAGCCTAGATGTTATAGGTATATTAATGGCAACTCTCATCGCCTAGCTGTCACTCCGTTGCCTAGCAACAGTCAACATTAGCTTTGTAAACAAAACATCAAACGCTTATTCAGCAAAAATATACGTAGTAAATCAAACAAAATGAAGGCAGTCGATACGATATTATTCGATGTCTCCAAAAATGAACTGTTCAAGATTAACGAGAACTACAAGATGCTGCATAGGAAACTGAAGACTACATGGAAAGTCATGATGTGAGTTTGATAAATATTCTTTCCAACAATAAACACGGATCAATTCCTTCATCATCATCATCATCATATCAGCCGCAAGACGTCCACTGCTAGACATAGGCCTTCCCAATAGATTTCCAAAAGGAGCAGTTGGAAGCGGCCTGCATCCAGTGTCATTCTGCGTTCTAATCAGGAATTCCTAAGACCAACACATAAGGCCGTTTTTCTTTTATACCACCGTGTTGGCAAGCTTACGGCACGCCATATAGTCAGTAGTCCCCGTAGACTATGGACGCCTGCAACACTACACATCACACGCGCGTCACCAACCCTTACAAAACCTATACACTCCTATCTTGAAGAACCCCTTATTGTAAGTTCCCTGGGAAAACCTCGGCATTGATATTTATTATTTATATCTTTGTATGACTAAGAACTAACAAGCCGACGCCGACAGTCGCCAACTCGCCACTGCCTAAAGAGATCTGCAATACCAGAGGTCCTTGCAAATGCGTTGCCATCCTAAAGACAAAGTTGAAATGTCTATGTGCCTGTAATTATACCTACCGACACCCATACCAAGTCAGAACACAGCAACGCTACTTTGCGGCACAAATAGATATTAAGTACGATGTTCTGTCCACTCGCTAGAGTCGATTATTTTGTAGTAACTTCAAAATATCAAATTAAGCCAGTAAGCTTTTTGCCCTTATTTTGCGGTTTTGGGAAAACCGAACCTATGTAGCTACACATAAACCCACTAGTAGGTTAAAGTAAATACTCAATAGATACTTACGAGTATATCTAGTTAAAATAGCACCAAAAGTACTGGGCTTACAGAAACCGCGAGGAGCTAACAACAAACGTACTAGAAGACGTAAAGATCCTGATAGTGGCCGGCCCTCAGAACGCGTTCACGGACGACGAGCTTGCATCCCTCAAGCACATGGTGGAGAGAGGAGACTCGGTGCTGGTCGCCATGTCGGACGGCGGGGAAGAACGGACCAACACTAATATCAACTTCTTTTTGGAAGAGTTCGGGATTGTTGTTAATAACGGTAAGTAATAGGTACAAGTCACCTTATCCTTTAGGTGATAAAACCTCCGTGTAAAATATTTAGCCTATCTGGGACTTGGGAGCCAATGAGCCACGTTTCCCTGTTATTTAAGTATGTGTATTGTAAATTCCCTAAGGAAATAAGAAAAAAAATAAGGAATACATGCGTATGAGCCTGGAGTGCTGCGGTACTGCAGCAGTTTTTTCGTACAGTTGTCACGCGACGATTATTATCCTAACGTCGTGCGTGCGGTACGGGTGTCGTAAGGCGCCATAATGGCGGATTAAGGTCCCATGTAATAGGGGGCGATGGGACCTAAACATACTGGCGTACTGTGAGTGTACATTGGTACACCTCTGCCTTCACCCTTCGGGGAATACAGCGTGATGATATATGATAACTGCATGAAAATAGCCAACCGTCTGTGCAGTCCGACAAAAAGACCCAGTGCTGCAGCATTCCCCATACTCATCGTATAAAGTTTAATAACCCTAAGGCGCGAAACACTCGGCGGGGTGGGCCGGGCCGGAAATTTTTACCGCGAACGATAGTGTCAAGAGAATTATACTACTAATGCACATGAGCGCAAAACAACCGACCGGACACTGGCGGCGCGGCTTATCTGTGAGGTATATTCGCGGTGAGGGCAGCCGCGGGTATCGACCGTCAGACGCGGGTATCGACCGTCAGTCGCGGTCTTTATTGCTTCGCAGTCAAAAAGACTGCCCCGCTCCGTCGTCTGCAAAGCGCCTAAAATGTTTTCTACTTATCCAGCCTCTCTCTTACTCTTACAGACTGCGTGGTTCGAGCCAAGTACCACAAGTTCTACCATCCCAAAGAGTGTCATGTGTCTAACGGCATACTGAACCGAGCCGTCATCAAGTACCTGATGAAGATGCCCAACTATAGCAGCGAGTCTGATGATTTTCTGTGAGGTTCTTCAATATTTTCATCCTATTACATCTTATACTGCCTCGTTCTTTAAAAAAAGAACGAACGAGAAAGAACGAGTAGATGAAGATCGCTTCGTTAGCCTAGTGCTCCTAAGCGCGACTGCTACGCTAGCGGTCTTGGGTTCGATTCCCAGGTCGAGCAAAAAGTGTTGTTGGGTTTTTCTGAATTTCTCAGTAGCAGCTCGGAGTATAGGAATTGCGCCCGGTTAATGGCAATAGGCTTGCCCCCTATTACATGGGACCTGTAACATACCGGCGAACTATGGGTGTATATTGGTACACCTCTGCCTAACCCTTCGGCGAATACAGGCGTGATGGTGTTTGATGTCTTGTCATAACAATATTCTATTGGTACGATTGGGGTCAGGCGCTTGAAGAAAAATAATGTTTATTTAGGAAAGTTGTTTATTATCATGAGTACAATCATGTGTTATTCTTTCTACCTGTGTAGACCCACGACTTGACCAAGCCCAGTAGCATTTCACTATTCTCTGTGTGTTGGTTTCTCATAAAACTCTTTATAAAATAGTTTGTTTAGCAATCGTTCCTGACCACCAAGACCACAAAAACCGGTCCAATAAAAAATTAACCTTAAAAGTTTTATAGTTCGTTAATCGAGGAAGGGTTAGGCTGTATAACATCACGCTACGTTGCACGAGCGGGGAGTATTAACCAGATGTAACTTACCACGGGTAAAATCTGGAGTTTGGATTTGTGCCCGGTGAATGGCAATAGGCTCGCCCCCTATTACATGGTATCTAAATATACCGGCGAACTGTGGGTGTACATTTGTACACCTTTGCCTAACTCTTCGGGGAATACAGGCGTGATGGTAATGGAGATTTCCATCACCATCACGGGTAACAGCAGGACTGTCTGGATTTTCTATTGCAGTGAGGAACCAGCCAGCCCTAACTTTGTTTACCCGTACGGAGCCACAATGACAGTGAAGAAGCCAGCAGCAGCCATTCTTTCCAGCAGTGATGTGTGCTACCCTGTCAAGAGGCCAGTCGCAGCTTTGTATACTTCGGAGAAAAGCGGAGGTGAGATAACAAGATTTTGCTTACGAAGTAGTTTTTTATATAAGAATTTCAGGTCTGTTCGCTATAATAGGGGTAATGAAAAGGGTCTCAGCGATTGACACCTAAATGCGGCGCTTTCTAGGTTTTGAGGAAGAAGGTACCTACCTCTCATCACGACCTATAATATGTGACAGGCTTGTTTTAATTGGAGACAGCCTGCTGTGTTGTATCGATGCAGTGCTAAGTTGCAAAACTATACTTTTAGATTCTCTTCAATCATCATCGCGTCTAATTCTCCCGGAAGGGTTGAGCAGAGGTTTACTTCTAGTAACACACACAACCAACGTGTTCTAGTAACCACAAATATGGGAGTACTATGAGAAAATCTCGTGACTAGCAAGTTGCGTAAAAGTTACAGGGGGGAGCCTATTGACGCGCCGCCCACATATATATCTGAACTTCGCGTTGCTACTGTGAAATTCCTGATTAAAAATCAAAAACACTTTGCCCGACTCTGGTAATCGTGAACCGGATCTGTTGCAACCATTAGACTAAGGAGACAATTCTACAATAGGTACAGTTAAAGTCACATTTATTCTCATTCCCAGGTAAACTCTTTGCCATAGGCTCAGGGCACTTCTTTGCGGACCAGTATCTTGAAAGCGAGTGCAACGACCTTATTAGGGAGATGATATTCAACTACCTCGGAGGAATGGCTGACTTGCATCTGAACCCGGTTGATGTTGAGGATCCAGATGTAAGTATTCATCAGCTTAATGATCTAATTCAATCTGCTCCAACGCCCTTAAATAAACAAATTGAAAATGGCTATTTCTGTCCTCTCGTTTTACTATAAGCTCCGTCAGAGTTATTGGAGCGCCCGATTCGGTCACCGTCCTTCTTTGAATATCTGGTCTGATGGCAGTTGCTCTGTATACAATTTGGTTGCACAAACTAAACTGGATCTTGTCCCGACCCATGAAAAAGCTAAGTGGAAGATAATAATGATAATTTGGCCCATAGTCCTATTCTGTGTTTCCATATCCCGCAATAGTTCTGCGCCAGCCCGGGATTGTCTTTGGGTGCACTTGCATAATGCATACAGGGATAAATGTCGGTTGGTGTTTCATTTCATTTTAAAGCCGTCTAAGGGGCCTTTGCGAGTTGGTTGCGGTTCCTCGTACACCTTTTAAAAATATGGAACTTTCTAGAGTCCAGAGATACGTAGAAAATAATTGGGAACTTTTATCTTGCCAGATAAACGAGTACCGAACCCTAGGCGACATGATGTGGCTGAGCAGCATCCCGCTCCCGGAGCCCGCCACCGCGCCCCCGCCGCGCCTCACCCCCCTGCACCCACACGCACTGTTCACGTGGCGTCTGTTCTCTTTGAACCTGGCTCAGTGTGAGTTTGGACAATGATGGTAAACGTTTCTAAAGGTTCAGGGTTTAAATCGCCTGCTTCATTCCTTCTTCAAAAAACGTAGAAATTTGCAGATGTTGCCATCATTTTTCCAATAGAGACGGAGCATTCACGACCAATAGGCCCATTTCTTTTTGGCAACGAAAGATTCATAGCAATAAATACATCAAAATACAACCATTATTTGAAAATTATGTCCAAAATGTCGTCTCATTCCTTTAAAAGTTTTTTTTTTTAATTTGCGTTGAAAATGGTCTTCATTTTGTCATTTCAGTGCCAGAAGTACTAGGACTGTATGACGCACTAGGAGTTAAACATGAGCCTCTTCGGTTAATCGCGCCACAGTTCGAGACACCATTCCCGCCACTACAGCTAGCTGTAAGTACACATCTCAGTCGCAATGGGTAAAAAGCTAGGGTTAATGTAGATGATATGTGATGAAGCTAATGTATGATACATTGGATAAACTATGAGTCTAAGTTAGTCAACTTTACCTTATTTGGAATAAAGTACAAAATTAAATAACCAGTTCCATTTAACAATTGGGTTAAGTTAGAAGTCGTTTTGTTAAATGATGGTATGTCTTCTTTCCCAAGGTGTTTCCTCCAACATTCAGAGAGCCGCCTCCACCGCCTTTAGAGCTCTTTGACTTGGATGAAGCATTCAGCTCCGAAAGGTCACAACTAGCCAGGCTCGCTAACAAATGTCTTCAGCCACCTACTTCTAGACTTGGTCAAGGTGAGTCATAATATCCTAGTATCATACTAAAGAAGCCCATAGTTTGGAAATGAGTGGTGTGACCCCCGTGCTTCGGAAAGCACGCAAACCCGTTGGTCCTGCACCTGATCTTTTCCCGGCCGCTTCGGATTTCCGCTCATCGGACTATGCGTGTGAGTGCACCTGTTAACTTTGACCATTTTGATTTTCCCTTATGCATTTCTCAGTTAGACCGGGGTTTTGGAGTTCTTGCCTGGTTTTGGCAAAAGGATCGCACCAGACACAAATAGGAAATAGAAAGCATAGTTTTATTAGCCCTTACTTCTTTTCCTAGGTGACGGGCGTCAACTAGAGAATGAACTGGAGTACTTCGTCCGTGAATGTGGCAGAGTGGTCAGGCTGTCTAAAGCCATGCCCACTGATGAGGGACCCACAGGGAAACTTATATTGCACCAACTAGCGGTCCAGCTAGCTACTTATAAGAAAATAGCACCAAGAGATTAATCTCGTCTAAATTATGGTCGACTTTACGACTACATGCCTGGTTTTGGTTTTTGGGTCAATTCCATCACACTACACCCAACCACTGCAACTCCTGAAAGTCAGAATCAACAGTGGCGACCACCAGAAAAACGCCAAGACAGAGAATTCCGACAAATCCCAAAGAAACGATTCTACTGTCTATAGTCTCGCAACGAAATGAATCAGAAAAGCAGAAGAGTAAGAAACAAAACATTCAACACTTTGTCATTTCACCGGAATCTATGTAGCCTTATTTCGAAGTTATTAAGCTTGTGCTAAGTCAAGACAGTAAAGCGAAGTTAGAAGGCAAGCTAATTACACCAAGGACAACAGGAACAAGAAGCAAGGAACAAGGTCAGTTTTACGAAGCTAGGATAGTGGTCATAGCTTCGTAAAACTGACCTTGTTCACCGGGTTAGATCAATGTTTATATATCATTCGTTACTACTGTAAATACTGGTTAGTCCCCCTAGTGACTACCAGTATCCACTTACATATCCATTATGCGTTCCTCTCACGCATCATAACAAGATCACGGTCCATTCATCCTCAAAACATCACATCATATTTTAAACAATTTGCTGAAACGCCCGTGACCTTTTAAGTTCGTATGTCGGTTGGCATAGAGTTTATTATGCTATTAAATTTCTTGCAAAAAGTCGCTTTCATTCCATTCAGCGGCGGTGTAAATTGAGCCTTACATGGTATTTATAGTGATTTGTATGTAGGATGACGTTGCGGTTCCGCTCCGGCGCCGCACCGCACCGCCGACGCATCGTGCACACATAATTCCGCAATTTTCAACTTTATCTTTGTTGTATTTTAATTCATTATCCATTAAAACTGGTATGCTCTATATGACTGACCCTATGACGGTGTAATGTTATTGTCACAAGTAGTGGTATCGCTGTATCAACCTACGAATAGTTTACTATAAGAAGGTATAGCTGTAAGTAACTGTAATTATGACTTCATTGTATTCTGTGCCTATTCAATGTAACCCTAGTGAATAAGATAGATTTTACAACTTTTCGTTAAACGTTTAGCGACTGCTACGCTAGAGATCTTGGGTTCGATTCCCAGGTTGAACAAAAAGTGTTATTGCGTTTGTCTATTGGAATTCTCCGTATCAGCTCGGAGTTAGCATAAGTGTCTGGTTAATGACAATAGACTCGGTCCCATTACATGGGACCTAAAAGCATACCGGCGAACTGTGGGTGTACATTGGTACACCTCTGCCTACCCCTTAGAAGAATACAGGCGTGATGGTATGATGGTATATAGCTAAACAATTGAAGATAGAATCTTATCGAACAAAACAATAAACAATTAAAAAAAACTTTAAGCATTTCTCATTTACACAACCCAAAATAATAAATAACAGATCGTATAGCCAATTCTTTATCAAAAATACAATACCCATATTTTTATAAACAATAAAAAAACAATTGAAATGTTATAATGCAATTTCACAATATATACCATCCGGTAACTTTTAAAAATGCCATAAAATTTGTGATTTCTCTCGGGGCGTAGTCAAGCCTCAGCCATGAAGGCTGTGGTACTAATATTCACTATTTATATAAGTATCACTCTATGCCAGCTAATCGAATTTAAAAGCAAGAACCTCACCAAGAAATATAAGCCTTACGTGAACGGAAAGATTTTATTAAGATCCGCGAAATTTGAAAAATCTTCTACTAACGATAATACAAAGCAATTCAAGAGAAATGCGCAACCGACGTACACCGCGTTCCAATCGGTGGGCAAGTCAAAGACAGTCGAGAGTGTGCCTGATAGCCCTTACTTCCCCATAGACCGGACTGATGAGCCAAAAACCAGGTTCAAGAAAGAATTGTCAGATTACCCATGGTCTGTGTTCAGGCAAAAAAGATCTGCCGTGCTGGATGTAATGCCGATAGTTGATGGTAACAAAAAAATAGACCCAATAGTAACGGAGGAACAGAAAGTAAAAGAAACCACGACGGGGCCGACCACTCTTCCAACTTCCACGGTTCCAACAACAAGTACAGCCAAAACTGTTCAAATCGAAACCACTACAAAAGCAACTACCGCAATTAGTAATATTGGAATCATTAAACGGTCGAATAACGAAAATACAGACAAAAGTAATGCATTGGTACGAAAAGAACGTAAGACAAACCCGTCACCAAAAGCAAAGAAAAATGCAGCTGGTAGAGCAAAACCCAAAGAGAGAAAAACAAAAACTACGGGTAATGTTAGAGGTAAAAATTCAAGTGCAAGGACAAAGAAACTTTCGAAGAAAAAAGGTAAAAATCACAAAAGTAATCCTCAAAAAAGCAAGAAGCGGTCTCAATCCAATAAAGGGAAAAAATCCAAGTCAGCAAAAGGACGTTCAAAGAAAAAGACAAAAGGTAAACCAGTTCAGCCAAAACATACGAAAAAGAATCCAACATAATTTGCAGTAACGAATAAATTGTCGATTAAATAACCGTTTTTAATTTTGTACTCATTTCCCTTGCTTACTTCTTAGACACGCGTCGTCTGATTGCCGGGAGAGAGGCACTCATTGAAGACTATCCTTACGTGGTCTCCATACAGAAAAACAGAGAGCACTGGTGCTCCGGGGCACTGCTGAACCCACGCTTGGTGATAACCACGGCCAATTGTCTTTGGAAGTGAGTAACTATGTAAAATTTACAAATGAGTTTATTTCATTGCGTCACCTTACAAACACCAGGTGAGATCGCCCGGTGATGTAAGTTGTATTCATTTTGTTGGCTGCGAAATCATGTTGTAACGGTGAGGACGGCCTGCACTACTGTTTGAATATGAGCTCTGGATTCTGCGAATGGTAACCTTACAAAAGATATTACCAGAAATCCTAGGCTTAACAATCTTATCGGTAACCTCCTATGAGCGAAAGAGTTCACCAACGATATACCTTTTGTTGAATATTGTTTGTATGTCATGATATTTTCAGTATATCTTTTTTTGGAGATCCTAAATAAATAACGGAACCTACCCATAGGCAAATGATGATTCATCATCATCATCATTATCAGCCTGTAACAGTCAACTGCTGGTCATAGGCCCCTCCATTCGCACGCCACTAAGCTCGTCGTTTTTCTTGGCGATGATGATTGGTTTTGGTCAATCCGTACCTATAAAGTATCTGGTCGTCAGAGATCCAATAAGCTTTTCTGGTATATTATTAAATATTACGTTAATTAATAATCAGTGAGTCGCTATCGGCAGCATGTTAGGTAACATGAGGAATGTAGGCACCTATTTAAGAGTGTGTAGTACTCATGAAAGTACCAAGTTTGAACATCAGGCCAACCTTATTATTCCGAAAAAAAATCAGCTGGACTCGACAAAATGTAGGAAACAGCTGACTTTCTTTTGTATGAAAGCAGAACTCGGGGAATCTTACTCCAAAAGCTGTTCAGAAAAAGAAACTGGTCTTCTGAATCGTTTATGGTGATGTTCTAGAGCAACAAAAATATCTCGAATGGAGGTGAGGGCGGGTTCTCGTCACACGAACCATGGAGGTCAGAAGGTCGGCATCCAAGAGGTGATGAAGCACCCGAGGTGGGGGCTGCGGAAGAACCCCGACAATGATGTTGCACTCATGTTGCTAGACAAAAATATAAAGTAAGTCAACGGCGAACGGCTTAGTTCGTCATGTAGTAAGCGTGACTGTTAAAATTGGAGTCCTGGGATCAATTCTCAGGATATGCTAAGTGGTTTTCCCTTCAGAAACTTCTCAGTAGCAACTTGGACTTTGAATTTGTGGGACATTACACGGGACCTTCTTGTAATAGGCGATTTTACGGAAAGGCCTGTTTAATTAACTGGAATACACAACTTCCTCTTCTTATGAAGTAGGTTAAAATATGAAAGACCGTCGTTTCTGTATTTTTTTGGTTACATGGCCATCTAATGGCATTCCTGAATGGGAATCCATAATACTGTTGTCGATTTTTACCAACATCATAATCGATTGTTATCATCATCATAATCTTCTTATCGTGTGGGCAGTAAGGTCTAACGACCCCACACACCCTATGATGATGTCAGTGATGTCCAAGATAAACTTAGAAAGTACATATGAATTAGGAAAAGTCACATTGGTACTTGCCCGTGCCCGGATGCGAACCCACAACCTCGTGCATGGGAGGCGGGCGCCTTAACCACTGGGCCATCACGACACGTACTGGGCCATCACGACACGTACTGATCATCATAATTATATCAGCCGAACGACATACACTGATAAACATAGCCCCCCTAAAGATAGCCGCAGTGATCAGTCCTGCGCCGCCCGCATCCAGCGATTTCCCGTAAAGAGTTTTCGTTTTTTAAAGATGGGAAATCATCAAATGGCCGCCCCCCAATGGGCGGGTCAGGAGAGAGTGTCAGACTTTTACTGACTAAAACCATCTATGTTCCTTCGTGTGCCCTTTGCGTTCCGGGGGCGCGGTATCTCTTTCGAATAACCCTTTGCTCAGGATCTCTCTACGAGATCCGCAGTTATGTGGAGATCCGTAAAAGAACTGAGCAGATAATTATAGAAATTGGGACTAAATTCATACATTACATACTACAAAGAAAACAAAAATACACCAGGTTTTCAGATTCAGTCCATGGTGTAGATCTACCGAACAGGGTCATGATGCCGCCCTTCGATGACGCCTGGATTACCAGCTGGGGCTCCGAGAGGGTAAGTATGCTCTTTGATCAAAATTGACAAGGGAGAATGAACCCTATTGTTAAAGAGTGAAGATACACATAAAACATTTCAGCTAAGGTAAAAACAAACATGGTAATGATGAAAGAAGTTTAAAACTATTTACTTACTTTGGCGATTGGATTGGATAGAGAGATAATTTATAAGGAGAGTTTTAAGGGTCTCAAAATGTACATGGTGCACATTTTTTTCTAACTTTCTTGTATGGTACACTTGCCGGCGGCCCGCCAGGTGTTAAGTGATCACCGTTGTCTATAGACATCTGCAATACAAAAGGCCTTACAAATGCGTTGCCATCCCAGAGTCAATTTTGGAATGTGTTATGTGCCTTTAATTACACAGACACTGATACTCTTCAAAACGGAACACAGCAACGCTGCTTTGCAAGAATAGGTATGCAAATTCCAATGGATTGCATACAACTCAATTCCTACCAGTTTTCTTTTGGAAGTACTGATCAACAGCTACACTACCGCTTTTGAAATGGCACAGTCTGCGATATCTACTGTCACGGGGTCTCAACGGGAACGAATTATAATTAGTCTTGAAAAAAAAATCATAGATGGCAGTATAGGTTACTCTAACAAAATTTACAACCACTAAATTGCGTTAAACGGCAGATTTTGGCTGAAGTAAGATTAGTAAATATTAAAACTTCATTGCTCAAGGCTGATTTATCTATTTACATTCATAAATCACGTAATTTCGGCAAAAAAAAAAACTGAAAATTTTAACTTCCATTCGAACGTGATTCGAACCCATAGAATGATAAAGTCGTTAGATGTAGCTATCTGTTACCCATTTAGTTTAGAGCTATTTGCAATAGATGGCGTTTTACTCAATTTTTACAATAAGCGTAAGGGTAGCAACTATTGTTATTAATTTACGTTTAGTTACTTCATTTATGTTTACTTATTTAATTGTTTTATAAACATATTACTTACAACTCAGATCAAAGAAATAGGCAGATAGAACATGCGCGAACAACAAAGTGAAGCTAGTTTTTATTAATGTGTGCGCGGCTGATAAGTGGCGCCGTGTACGGACACGTGCATCTGTGTGCGTTTACGGTTGCCAGATATTGAGAAATACTGAAATACTCCCATATTTTTGTTCAGTTAAATTGTTCTCAAATATTGTAATGTAATGTAATGTAACGTTACAGATACGAATTTGAACATTACAAATAATATCCTTGGGGTCGAGTAAATAATATCGAAAGTCATTACATTAACAACATTGCTGTATCGACAACGTTCCATCGACGAGTTAATGAATCGACAGTAGGTACCCAAAATCAATGGTACGCTACATCTACAGTACTTACTCCAAATCGATTGCACGGTGTCGATCACAGATATAACAAAGAAGGAGATGTGAAATGATCGTTGAAAATGTATAAAAACCTATGTCTCCGCTTTTGCCCTTCCAACTCGTCACTACTACACATGCAGCAATAAGTTACGCAGTCACGCACACACTCGCAATCTTAAATCAGGACGTACTACACAATCAATTATAAACCTTATATGCCCAAACACACGTGTATTTACCATTCACCGTACGACTTACTCACACAGAGATTTCTTTGTACCGTGGCAAAAGACACCTATTTTACATGTACGCTAGTGATTGACAAAAACGAAAAGTTGTCGATTCTTTCAATTTATTATTGTACTATAATATTTTTGAGGCCCTGAAAATAAAATAATTAAAAAATATATACATTATCAATATTTAAAACTGTAAATAATACGTAAGAAAATGAATAAATGAAAATGAAAAGTTAATCAACTTACTTTACGGTCGTTGGTTACGCGGTTACGACTACGATGTAAAATACTAAAAATGTATATACGATGTAAATAAAAACATTATTTCACATCGGTCTTCCAACAGAGTTAAAACGGTTGACAAAATTGAAGCATAAACTATAATTCTCTTATCGACCTTATCGATAATCTACGTTAGTGGATCTGTACAGGCACGTCACTGACTGGCGGCGAGTTCCTACGGCCGGTACTACGCACAAATAAAATTACGACACTGTCGTTTTATGATTTTTACATTGCTTGTTTAGTTACGTAACTACAAAATTAGGTAGTGGTTAAGGAGCAATGTATTTGTTGCAATAGTACGGTCGCTTTGTCATTTGTGAGCAAAAATAACGTAGTAAAAGTAAGGAATATTTTACGATTTTGTTGTTTTTCGTAATTTTAGAGATAAATGTAGTGTAATACTTGTACTTATATAATGGTAAGAGATTCCATGGTTACCCAAGTTTTTTATTTGGCTTTGGTTTTTGCAACAAAACATTCCATAACACGGCATTCTTGAATTTTATGACAACTACGTTTGCGTTCGCTACGAGTTCCGACTGAGGGCCATTATGGCAAGTTGCGAGCGTTTCGCTCAAAACCTCGTGACTCGGACTCGCCCCCTTGGCACTTCTCCTGTATTTTATATTTCTGTGGTGTCGATACAGGCAGCGTACCTACTATCAATATTATGTAATAATATATCTTATTCCAGCGATTTCACCCTTTCCCACTACAACTCGAAAATTGTCCCACGGGAACGTAAAATCGGAATAAAAACTATCGTAAAAAAAATCCAGGTTGTAAACTAGTCGTGTACCAAACATCCAAATCCGTTCAGTATTTTTAGCGTGAAAGAGTAAGAAACATCCATCCATTCTCACAAACTTTCGTAGGTATTTATGATAACTGTTAAAGCCGCAAATCGTTGCGCGAATCATATTGTGATCAACATTCAAACTGAAAGTGACCTTCGAATTGTAAAAAACGCGAGAAAAGTTGATAGCTCACTCACACAAATAAAACTGTTGTCCTTGAACTCACGATGCGGTGCAATGAAGAGAACAGAATCTATAGAAAAGCAACGCCCTCTAGAGTATCATTGCCACTTAGTTTCGATTCCACCTATTATTTAGGTTGACTCCTAGATGGCGTTGTAAAACTACTGTTTCTCGCAATTAGTGAGTCGCCGGTACTGCCATCTATTGAGGAAATGGAGAAAAAAATATTGCCAGTCGAATTGCCAGGTTTAGGAAGGTCACATTTCTTTGTATGGGATTGGGTATCTGTATTGTAATCTGTGCTACTGTCAACTATTGCCAAATCCACCCTAATATTATAAAGTCTCACCACCTATTACATGGGACCTAGACATACCGGCGAACTGTGTGTGTACATTGGCTCACCTCTGCCTAACCCTTCGGGGAATACAGGCGTGATGGCATATTATGTAGTATGTCATTATAAAGTTGAAGAGGTTTTTGTTTGTTGGTTTAAACTTGCTGATCTCTGGAAGTACCAGTCAGATTGGAAAGGATACTTTTGTATATGATAGCCAGATTCATGATAAATTGCTTATAATATCACGATATGACCCACGGGGGCGGAGCAGTAGCCCAAAGAGGTAACTTTACTTGGGTGAAAATACCACTAAACGTCTAAACTTAAGCACAATCAAATAAAAACATTATAGAACAGTGTCGTTTTTATAGTCTTTTGGTTCTTTGTTTTTAACCCCCGACTCAAAAATAAGGGTGTTATAAATTTGATTATCATTGGATGACAAACAAGCTGACGGTCCATCAGATGTTAAGTAGTCACCGCTGCCGATAGAGATCTGCAATACCATTGGCCTTATAAATGCGTTATGCCATCCCAGATATAAAGTTGAAATGTCTATGTGTCCATAATTACACCAGCACCCATACCCCACAAACCGGAATACAGCAACGCTGCTTGGCGGCAAATAAGTATGGTGGTACTTCCCCGGACGAGCTCCTTCACAAAGAGTTCTACTCGACTATGGTGTTAAATTCAAAAATATAAAATTTTATTCAACAGTGTTAAGCAATTTGTGCTTCAGTTTTCCTTTTACAAAAACTGGCATGTCGGCAACATATTCTTTCTATTTATTGGGAAGAACTGGAATCCACGGAGGCAATTACCCTAAGCACACTGGTCTAAATCGAGCAAAAGAGAAAAGAACTAAGTAAAGTGAATGAAAAAAAATTGCAAATCTTTGTATTAAATTTTTCATTGCCAATTTTTTTGTAATAGCATATCATAATTATAAGCTACGAACTGGACTCATCCACTGAACAAGTTTAAACAACTCATGGGATTAACGTATTGGTGGAGTGTGGCAAGACTGGCTAGGAGGACCCTGGGAGAGAAAGTCTGATGAATCGATTAAATATAAGTTTATTAGATTTGGGCATGTTCCAAAGTAATTTGTCAGCGCTTCTGGAAGGTGCTTAGGTTTCGATGGGGCCAATATGGTCTTAATTATTACAAAATTATAGAAAAATAATACATTTTTGTTCCCGTGAGAGGTCATAATGAAAATTTGCTTACTTTTAACAGCGCGATGGCATCTACGATCCCAAATTTTCCAATACCTTGCAAGTATACCATTCACGGCTAATAACCTTGGACAAATGCAACAACGTCACCATGAGATTCAGCGTCATCGTCACGGAGAACTTCATCTGTCTCGCGCAGAGCGGCCGGCAAGCTCCTTGCACTGTTAGTATCCTGGTACTTTCCTATTACTGCACTGTTGATCTCGTGGGGTTCTGGGTTCGATACCCAGGTTGGCAAAGTGTTATTGGGTTTTCCATTAGGAATTTATCAGTAGCAGCCCGGAATTTGGAAGTTGGAGGTGCGACAATCTGGTGTCTTTAAAAAGTGTTGCTGATTATGAGCCACTGCTACTATAACGCATCATCATCGGACATCATCCATCGGACTTTGAGATTGATGGAATAAGGACCAATGTTTGTGCACAGATTTGTGCACTATCATATCTCTTGCGTACTAGGTAGCTTCCATTGACATTAATGAAGACGTAGAAAAGGCAGTTTAGAATAGAATATTATATTCATTTATTTGAAGAATGTAGGATTTACAGAAATATTAAGAATCCTTTTACAGAACCGATTGTAACATTATAATGACGGAGAGGCTTTAGACGATATAAAAATATACGACTGCTTTATAAATGTTATACAGAATATTGATCAATGGGTAGCTCACCGTCCGTACGTCAACTAATGATAGGCCGTGTAGAAGGCGCGTTCGTGTTCCACGCGCGCCTCAAAGAGATGTCAGCAAATCGGCGGGGTCAGTCAGCAGGGCCGATGCCTGCCCGGGCTGCGGGTTATTCGAAAGAAATACCGCGCCCCTGAAACGCAAAGGGCACAAAAAGGAACATAAATGGGTTTTAGTTAGTAAAAGTCTGGCACTCCCTGTCGCCCCGACCAGGGCGGAAGAAGTCATTTGATGACTTTCCGAACAAGAAAAAAACCCGGTCAAGTGCGAGTCGGACTCGCGCACGAATGGTTCCGTACCATTTTCTATAAAAACGGCAAAAAATTACGTTTGTTGTATGAGAGCCCCCTAAATATTTATTTTATTCTGGTTTTTAGTATTTGTTGTTAAAGCGGCAACAGAAATACATCATCTGTGAAAGTTACAACTCTCTGTCTGTCTGTCTATCACGGTTAATTAGATACAGCTTGGTGACAGACGGACGGACGAACATACTGACAGACAGACAGCGAAGTTTCAGTAGTAGGGTCCCATTTTACCCTTTGGGTACGGAACCCTAAAAAAGGACCATAATATGCAAGCCTCGTTATCGAAGGTGGTATGGCCGATCCGGTTAAACAGCGTGTTACGGAAAGGGTATAATATCCATACAAACGGAGTAAAGAGTGTATCCAGTAGGTATTGACTCTCTCTGAGGGTTGTTCGAAAGAGATACCGCGCCCCCGGAACGCAAAGGGCACATGAAGTAACATAGACGGGTTTTAGTCAGTAAAAGTCTGACACTCCACCCCGCCCCGCCCAGGGCGGAGGAAGCTATATGATGATTTCACGTCTTAAAAAAAAAAAGTATTGACTCTCTCTACAAAATATCAGCCCAAAAGCAATAACTAAGAAAATGCATAATATTTTATTTATTTCAGCCGTTTATTACATTTAAATCATATTAAATGCGTCAGGATAAACAAATCTTTTACGGTGTTGTTTCTTTGTACTGTGCAGTTTATTGACACTGCAAACTGCCCCGTTGGTCTCGTGGTCGCAAGCGCGAATGCCGAGCGAAGGGTTTTGAGTTCGATTCCCAAGTCGGACAAAAAACGTAATTGGGTTTTTCAATTAAGAATTTCTCAGTAGTGCCCGGGGTTTGGAAGTTGGTGATGTGATACCCCCGTGCCTCGGAAAGCACGTAAAGCCGTTGGTCCTGCGCCTGATCTCTCACCGTTCGTGTCGAATTTCCGTCCCATCGGACTATGAGAGTTAGGGAAGAGCAACAGTAATAAATACTGAACGCGATCGTAGTCGCTGCTGGCAAAAGCTACTAAATAAATATAAGATGACAAATATGATAGGTGCTAAAACTGATTGCAATATGAGAAGTAGGATCATGATTGATGTTGTATATTTGCAGCGGGATACCGGGGCGCCAGCAGTGAGTGACGGTGTTCTATGGGGCCTTGCGTCATGGGGGCTTAGGAAACTGTAAGTAGTTTTGTATACTTTATTCAAATTACTGTGAATTTAATGCCGGCGCAATTTTATAGACTTAGAAGAAATAGTCAATGGTGCCGATTCCCTTGTTCACAAACTAAACTAAAATTAGAGAATTGACATCTCTTACTAACATACAGCGAAAGAAAAGGACGGTTTTATCTTAGAACTAAGTTAGAGATGTCAAATTAGTTTTGCCTTGAACTTTTCCGTGTTTTTAATCGACGCGTTCTGACATGTCAACTATATTGTATAGAGGTTTTAGATCAACTAAAATTGACAAGTCTTATTCACGTCCGTCCCTTTCTTGTTTGATTGGAAAGAAAAAGATAGAAATAGTCTAAATTAAGTTTAGCTTGTGCATAACAGAATCGACACCAGTGCCTATTTTAGAATAGCGTAGCTAGTCACAGAAGCTTTGTCGCCGCGAATCACAGAGCGTGGCGCGGGGCAGTAAGGGATTCGCCTAACGCAGACGAAGTCGCGGGCAAAAGCTAGTACAAATATATTTTGCATTATTCCAGATGCGGTACCGAGCGATTCCCAGCGGTGTTCTCGTATCTAGCGTCGCACACGAATATGGACTTTATAGCGAACGCAACAAAGTACCTTATGTCTGACAAGAGACAGTATCCGTTCGCAGATCGATACCCTGTCAACATGGACCGGAAATAATAAAGTTTGATTTAGTTTCTAAGGTTTTTTTTCTTTAGGTATAATCTATGTAAGCTCTGTTATCCTGGAGGCAACTTTTTTTTAAATCTACGTTTGCCCTTTCTGAACCCTTTATCGTTTGTGCGTTAAAAACATAAAGTATATTAACACTGCCTCGTTAGGCAGTGTGAATTTGGCAGTGGCAGCGCGACTGCTATGCTTGAGGTCTTGGGTTCGATTCCCAGGTCGAGCAAAAAGTGTTATTGAGTTCTTCTATGAAGTTGTTAGTAGCAGCTCAGAGTTAAGATTTGTGCGCGGCTATAGCAATAAACTCTCCCCCTATTACATGGGACCTAAAACATGCCGGCGAACTTTGGGTGTACATTGGTACACCTCTGCCTAACCCTTCAAGGATACAGGCGTGATGGTGTATGTGTGTATAAACTTACATACAGACCCGGAACAACTGACTTCTTCTTCTTTTAGTGTCGATTGACTCGTTTCAAATTTTGTTGACCAGTATTGTGCAACCTGCACAGCTATAGCATTGCCCTCGTTTAGATCTTGGATGGTACAGGTGGTCGTGCACGACGGGCAACTAAGGAGGTGCAACTAAGCATGTCCTGTGATGGTGGTCCATACTGGCACTGCGTTTGGGATGTTTCCCAATGTCTGAACCAGCTCTGAACGTAGTCTCTAATAATACAGGGTGGATTTTTGAGACGGGACAGGGTACGGATAAGGGTACCTTAACCTTTATAGTTACTGAAAATTAGAAGCAACTTCAGTTAATTCGTAGTGGTGATAAAATAAAACAAATTATTCAGTATATGAGCATATTTAATATTTTCTTTTTCAAAATTGTAAAACTCACATTTTGAAATTGCAAAATTATAACTAAATTCTCATATCGTTAATAGTAACAATCGCCATTTTGTAGTTTTTTTTTTTCACCATTTTGTATTTCTCTTGAACTAATAGATAATAATAATTGTAAACCATTTATACATCTCTAATAATAATATATTTTAATGTCTAACAAATTCATTTTCTCAACGTATTACCACCATTTTCGTTTTTTATCGTTATCCCAACATCAACTTTCACGTATTCTAATCATCAACTTTTTTTATAATTCTAAACATACTTTTTACATTTTTCCCTTAAACAATGACTACAGCATGTCTTCGTCGCACCGAGTGTCCATTTTAGAAAAATATTGGAATGACTTTTTCAAAAACAAAAATGAAACTAATCCTAAATTAATCTTAACTTCAAAATATTTTAATTATAATAAGTAAAATTAATCTGCAATTCCACGTACCATACACAATTCAATTACGAAAAATCAATTCGTTTCTTTGGCAATTTTTGTATTCAAAAGTGAATTTACAATTTTATTTTTATTTAAAACTGGCATTAAGCTTTAACACTATTGAGGAAAAATTGGCAAAGTTGAGAAAATATTATACATTATTTGCAGAAATCAAATATTGTCCACCATTGTAGAGGAACATTATTCATTTATAGGACTGTCAATGATGACGTCAGTGAATCCTGGCTCGCTATTGGTCAAACAGACCGTCAAGGAACGTTCTACAATGGTCGAAACATTTGAAGTTATGAAATCAGTAGCAACATAATAAGCGTTTATGTGATTTTAATTATTCTATTGTAATTATTTTGTTTAATCTTATTAACGAAATTACATTATAGATTACAGAAATCGAATAAAACTGGCCAAAATGTAAAACTAAACTATAGTTAACAACAGAAATAATTATAACATTACGAGGTATTATTACCCAAATCCACTTTTATGCTCAACGAAACTATTTTAGGCCAAAATAGAAACTTTAATCATTGAAAAATAGGTGTTTTAACTTGAAAAGATTTAGTTTTTTTATAAAGAAGTGGAATATTTTGTACACCGTAAGCAAGTAACTTATATTACACATTACCTAGTACAGTACTTGGCCATACATCTATGGTAACAAACAGTAAATCGTTCCATTGTACTGAGCAAAGCGAATAATGAATAAAACTAAAATAAGAAAAAACTTAGCAAAAAGATTTTGGATGGAGCCGATCACGATATATAAAGAGCTATAGAGAATCTTTTAAATTAAAAAAATGTTTTAAAATTATAAATATATTAATAAATGTAAAGCTAGAGCGCTATTTTACAAAACAACAAATAAATTCGTGCCTCTTATTACAACCTAAATATTAACTTTAAGTTGACTCCGAAGCTTCGACAAATGATGTTGACTACTAGAGATGACGTAGATAAGTCCACACATGAATAACTTCATCAACATCGTGTTTAAAAGTACTCTCAAGTCTCTTAATTATAAACCGCTCTCAATATTTAAAATCCCTTAAAACGTAATCCTAAGATAACTACGTCAAATGAACAGGAATCTCGAATGACAGCAGTTTATTCATAAATAACTTTAAAACCGAGACGATAAGGTCTTTTATCGATATGTCGACCACATTTCGAAGTCAGCCGATCAAGAAAAGTTGTATTTCGTACTCCAAATATGTTAATAGCCGCCTTTTTTTCAAGCAATTTCGATGAGATAATCGATATACTATTCTATAAATCGCACCAGGCAAGAAATCGTTTTTTTATAACCCTAACGCTAGAGACTCCCTGATTTTTTTCTCTTATAGTCTAAATATACACAAAAATAATTTTGTACTCTCCCAACGAGTTTCAAATGGCAACATTTAGATTTTTTTACAATAATTATGGCAGCTTTGTACGATCGCCGAAATAGACTTCTAGTTAGCAACTCCGTCAACATTGACAAAATAGTTCTCAATTTTTAATTATTCTTTTCATTTTGTGAATGGAGATGAAGTTGTCTAATAATGAAGAATGCGCACACGCTCACAGATAAACCACACACTTCACTGTGTAAGGCGTGGACGCACCGAGAAACAGATAAATATAATAAACAACTAGGTAGACGTCCACGGTCGGTGAGTGTGCGCACATTCTTAGATGCAAGTATTATCAGTGGATAGACTCGTAATTCTACTTAATAATTTTGACCAATTTATGTTGGCAACACTAAAAATGAGTATAACAAGCACCGTATTATGCGATCAAGAATGTTGCCAACATATTTTTTTTATAACAGAAACTATGTTTGTAATTGTGTAATCTACTTATTTCGGGTATATGTAAGCGATGTGTGAAATGTCTATTGAAAAAATTGAATTAATCTATGGTGAGGTAAAGTGCCCAATGACTGGCCAACGACAATTTTTCAAGATTGGATTTCTGTGCTAGTGACTGGCCACCCTACCCTATATTGTAATTATTGAAGAAAAATCCGGATAACTATTTTAAATGTAACACGTAGAAACAATTAAAAATGTTCATTAGTAAAATTGGCATGAATCAGTCACAAATTTTAAATTTGAGAGTCGCAATTCGCTAACCGTTCATCATCAGGTCCATTTCAAAAATTTCGAATTTAATCTCTGTGCATTAAATATAATTTATAATCCATACATAATTTGACATCAATTTAATCCCGAAACAGTTTTCAACACTCAAAAATCCACTCAATGTAGTCCAAAACCACTGTGTTTTACTTTTCCACGAGCACAGATTAAAAATATCCAAATTTAAACCCGAATACGTCAGTTAAGGGTTTGGCCGTATCCTACGGTTGGTTCAGGAGTAAAGCCTCGAGCTCATCAGCGGAGCGGAGGAGAAAGGCTGCTGACTCACGGTACCCAGTGATGAGCTGCCGTACAGCACCTACTTCGGCTCCTGACAGCTTGTGTGACAGAAGCTGCGGCTTGGACTGGCTGGATGCCGTGGATGCTGCAAGGGGTGACGCTGTAGAAGTGCCGTGAAGAGATGTTGGTGTTGAGCTCTTCAGTGACAGATCTGTTGGTGCTGCAATAATTTTTTTGACAATTATTTTTGATATAGATATGACTCATTGACAAGACAATAATAGAAAACATTACTTCAATGTAGAAATGTACTTTTTATGGGACAATCCCACCCATTGCTCCCAACTTTTGAAAGCCAGAATCAATAGTGGCAACCAGCAGAAAAGCGCCGATACAAATTGCAATGAAGTAACGAGTCCCAGAAAACTGTTTTGGGTCTCGCAATGAAATTAATCAGAAAAGAACAGCAGAGGAGTAAGAACAATATTATTTTCATTTCCAGATGCTTAACATGAAGGTTATGATATAGATCTTAAGACTAAATTGACTTAAGCTTACTAAATATAATATTACTTACCAGAGAGACTGGTGGGGAATGTATGCGTATGCGCAGCCATAGCGGACAGCAGCGCGCTCTGATATGCTGCCATCGCTGCGTTCACGCCTGCTCCTAGGGAAAACCCTTAATATAGAGGACTGTTTTGCACATACATAGCAGAAAATGCCACCTACAGCTGGGTATATTGTTTTGTGCGGCTGTTGTGTCCATAATCTGATCAGATCAGCTGTAATGAGCTGCAAGATTAGCTTTGGAGCAATGTCCTTGAATTCATCCGGGCTTAAAATGCCAACCATACATGATGATACAATTGTTTTAAGGGAAAGTTTTCGTATAACAATCTATGTAAATTTTTATTCTTTTCATTTTTTAAGTTAATAAATTGTTCTTTTACGCACCGGTAGGAGGCAGCGCAGTCAGAGTTGAAAGTAGGGCGCTACTGGTCAGCGCTGATGACGCCGGATTCGGGTTTGAGCTGGAACGTAAGAACGATGTGTGTTAAAAATAGAGCTTAGCTTAAAACAGGCCAACCCACAATCTCTCAACAATTACATAAATGAATAACGTCAAAATATTCTACAATGCCAAACGTTTTACATTACTATCCAGCAATATTAGTACAATGTAATTCCCAAGATTGTGCTTAAAATGTCGTTAAATATGCAAAATCATTACAATTGCTCTCAAAATGGGAGAAAATTTGACGTGGTTTGATTCGTCTTGAAAGAACTAACCCTAATTATACTGGATATAATGGTGATCGATAATTCAGACGTATGTTAAAAAAATTGTAGAAATCATCATGTTTGATCATGGTGGATGTTAACGAAGTATGAACTTAAGGAGTAGTAGTTAAGGTCCTAAATATATCCTCTTATTCTAAATAATGATACCTTAAATATGTCCTATTAATATTGTTGGTATAACTTACTTTTGCCGTCCGAAAGTCTGCGGAGTTCCAAATGTGTTCGGGAATGACGGTCTAAAAAGAGGCGCCGGCGATGATGCTGGGCTGAAAGATCAAACGAAAACCAGTTAAAACCAAGAAAGGCCTAAACGAATGAATGAATTAAATTGCTGAATTAAATCGAAATACAAAAAAAAAAACAAGTACCAAGGCCCCATAACTCACCTAGCGGTCTTACTGCCAGCGTTCCCATTAGCATTATCCAGTTTCAAGTTATTGTTGTTCAACAGCGGATTATCCATAGTGGGGCTTGCTGATGGCCTGGTAGTATCTGCAGCTGCCTTGCTATGGCCAGCAGTGGCCAGTGATGTGGTAGACGTGGTAGTGGCTGGCGTAGACGCTGGGCTGCTGATGGCGCCACTGTACAGGCTCAAGAATGAAGATGCCACCGCTGATGTCGCTGTGGTGTCAATGGCCTATAAAAGATTGCATAAACGATTTAACTTGGGGAAAAGAAGCCTCAGAAAAACACAGCTTTGTTCAGAAAACTTGGCAGTTAAAAAATAAGGAAACAAATTTTCGAAGAACCCATACATTTGTTGAAAATTTACGTAACGGCAAAAAAGTTAGAAAACGTTGTAAAGTATTAACAATGGCAAGAAAACTTTCAGACCTTTATTTTGGGACCATTTATAAAACAAATTTGATTATAGTTCTAGCTACTCTATTATGAATCTTAAGAAAAGAGTTTAAGAATGAAAGTCGATCAAACGCTATTCCAATGGTCTTTAGTGCTTTAAAGGGTGGGTAATACTTAACTAATTTGAATTAAGAACTCACCATGGGAGTGGGCACGGTTGGCATTGGCTGGCTCACGGGATCGAGTCCCAGACGCATGCGCTTAGCGTTCAGGCTCTCATTCTCGCACGCTTGAGCCAGAATGTGCTCTGCCTGCACTGATGTCAGATGTGCTGGAGTGGGCCGCACCTGAACAAGAAGATAATAATTAGAACTTGAAAGAGTACACTGGCAAAAACCTGGATACATTTTGCCAGGGATTGTTTTGTACTTTTTGGAACGGGTCTGATACTGTAATGTTAAATAAATGACCTCTTGAAAAGGATTGCTTAAGTATACTTGGAATTTTTGCTACATAAATTGGGAAACCGTGAATCGCTTATAAATGGACCTAAGGGTATATAAGGAAAATGACCTAATGGTGAGCCAAAAGAGGGATAATTTATTCAAGTAAAGACTGGTCAGTAAAAACCAAAAAGCGAAAAGTAAGCAAGACTTTGCATAACATGTCAATTTATCCCAAAAACACAGTTATTATCAAATCATTGCTAGAAGTCAAGTTTTACCTAAACTTGCACATGTTAAAGTACCAAGATAACATAAATGAAAAGGAGATCGGACCCTCACCGCGGTGTCCCAGGCGTTGCCAGAGCCCGGAGTACTTCCTCCATTGCCAGTCGTTGGAATCTCTCCTCGGACCTTCTTATTTCGTCTGCAGCTCTTCAAATATGTACGAATCCTCTTTCGGGCACGTTCGGCAAACTCCGGAAACTGTCGTGTGCAGGAGTCGATGATAGCCTGGATCTTCTCTTTAGGCTGCTTGGATATTGGGACTATCCTGTCCAAGTTCTCGTCTACGAAGAGACGGACGAACATCTGTGGAGGAATTTTATGGTGTTTTTATACAAAGGTGTATAGTGTAGTTGAAGATACGGTTGGCGCAGTGGCTGAGCTATTTGCTGCTGCGCTGCGTGTCGTGGGATCAATTCATGTACAGAACAAATATTTGTATCGCCAACATTATAGTTGTGCAGATATAAACGCACCCACAATACAAGAGAAATTCCTTGTGGAGAAACTCCTTTTTAAAAACTAAGGTAAAGTTATTATTACACCCTTAAAATAATTTCCAATACTGTAATGGTTCAAAACCAGCCAATGATAGCAATTAAACTATGATGTTTGATTTTCATTCAGCTTATACGTGACGCTGGTACTCCACAGAATCCCTTTAGTGAAAATCAGATCACAAATTGACCTATCAGTGTAGCGTTTAACTGCTGGGTTCAGTTTCCAGTTTACCTATTAGAAGACCGAAGTATTAGCGTTGAGCGACCACCGCAATCCAATTACAAGCCGATGCCGATATACGATAGTTAGTCCGTTGCTAATTCAACGTCCATTTTGGATGATAAAATACACGCGGAAACCTAACGTTATTACTCGACTGCGGCGAAGTAAGAAGGAGGGTTATGATTTTGACTGGTATGTGTGTATGTTCATCTGTTCCCTACATCATCATCATCATATCAGCCGCAGGACTTCTACTGCTGGACATAGGCCTCCCCCATAGATCTATTCACTTATAACTTCTAAACTTCTTATCATAATTTGATAAATGAGATACCGTTGGAAGTGTCATGGCCGTCTGTTGGGTATAAGCTAACATCTCATTAAATTCAAAATGGTGGCTCGCAGATACAAAACACGTAATCAGAAAATAAAATTAAAGTACCTAATTGTATCATATTTGGTGATGAAAGGTCTTAAAAGCACTTTTTTTAATATGCACAACTGATATTGCAACTTATTTTTCTAAAAATATGCATAGTAGTCGGTCTGACGACCCAGGGAAGCCTAGTATACGGAACGTAGATTCGATCGGTTTCTAAATTCGGAATACCTGTTTCCCACATAATATTTATATTGTTTGAAGACTTTATTCATATCAATGAGTAATTTTAATTGTTATATTACCCCTATAGGATAGTCGTATTACCAATTCCAAATCTGAATACTTTTACGTTAGCACGCTCGTGCCCTACTCACGAGCAATTGAGCATCGCCTTTTGTCGAGGCTATACTTGACAAGAATTATATTATGCTCTTGGTTTTCCTGCTCTCCTACTACTAAGGTAAGATTAAGTAGTAGTAATACTCACGTTAAAGGCCTTCAGCCGCTCCGGATCATGGTGTTGCGGATCAACCCTGTCATCAGAGTCATCGTCCGAAGCTCCGCCATCGTCATCATCCTTGGTTCGGTCTGATGATGAGGTTTCATCGTGTGTTGATGCGGGCTCAACGCCTGGTGTCACTGAGCCCACGTGGATTGGACTCTGTAGGATGCAATTATGGTAAAGAGTGATTAGGAGATGGTTTTGTGTAGTAGAAATTTGGTCCTTAGATACGGACTTAGGAATAATGAAGTCGGACTTACAGTTTTCGCAAATAAACTGGTATTTATCTGCTGAATTCATAGTCATTAACAGCAAGGAAATTATACAATATATTAAAGCGAAAGGTCGCTTATTCTTTTACTTACTGATTCAATACGAAATGACGAAAATTACTGACTAATTATGACTTATGAAGATGAAATCCGGTAGGTTATAAGGATAAGACTGTATCCTAGCATAATCATGTTTCTTTTAGACTGATGTTCCAGATAAAAGTATAATAAATAGGTAGGTAGATGAAACGCTGCTCAACCTTAAAACTCACCGAGTGGCCAGTGGCCAATGGCGTTGATGGCTTCGGAGGCTTGCTGCCAAGACCCAAAGCGCTATGGTATGAGGCCCAAAGATCCGCCATACTGTCGCCTCCGCTCTCCGTAATGTCGCCGTTGCGGCCTGAAAGTACCAGGAGATTAGATTGTAACAGGAGGTTGGGGAAACTAGAAAAATATTGGAGTTTGAAAATTTTATATCCTTCTATTTGTTTTATTTGAATGTCATTTTTTGTTCTTGTAGGAAGTTGGCTTTGCCGTTTTTATTCTTTTTTCTCTCGAAGAGGATTTTTTGACAGATTGAGTTCGAGATTAAATTGCGATCGTTCCTAAAAGTTAGTAAAATTGCCTCTCTGATGCATGTGACTAAAGCATATGAATTCAAGCTAATGTACCCATTTGGTCACAATGTAGCTAACCCTAGTGCACCTAATTCCAAGGTCATAAACACGCGGATTGTTTGCCACGGCATTTTAGTGTTGCATAGTGATGGGACATTTCAGTTTTACTCGAGTTGGAAGCGATACAGATTTCGTATGAAATCTTCCAAAAAACAAAGATGGATATTTTAAATTATCTTTAGGTAAGCAGTCATAAGTAGATAACTGTATATTTTAAAGTGGCTACGATACAATCAGGCTTTTTATTTAAAAAAGGTAAAATAAAATAAACTCCCAACATAATCCTGTGAAACACGAATCGGCTACCAGGCACTCAGCATACAGTAGAAGCTAATTAATATTCCGTACAAGTATTTTTGTACATCCCACAACAAAACCTTTGTAGAAATGATACTTTAATTCTTTTGTTGAATCATTTTATTGACAAATAAGTCTCTCTCGGACCGGTGGAAAACCTTTTGTAATTGACTTACAAACTTTTACGGTTTAGCACAAAATATGGCGATTAGAACAGTAGATATGTAACACAACAACAACAACAACAACAACAACGGTCACAGTAAGTATGGCGAAAACTGTAAAAATAATAATATTTTTTTACTATGAGATCAATTGAAAAACTGAAAAAAAAACGTTATAACCTTTGTTCCATATATTTAGATCGTGTTAGTATTTTAGTTATAGAAAATCTTTTATTTTTCATATTTTTGCTATCACGAAGAAATCACTGCGCATTAAAGAAATAACATTTGCTTCTTAATTTGAAGTTGTTTAAAACATACTCATTTGAAGTACCCATACACACTCATAATACAATGAGTGAAGAGTCTGCCCATCCCTACAACAGTTACAACAGTTCTACTATGTGTTTGAACAATTTCAGTAACGACCTCCGAACAGGGTTGTCAAACTTTCTATACACAACCGGACCAACTTTAATAGCTGCTTCATATAATTGTCAAATTATTTAAACAGCTTATTTATATGCAAGTGTCACAATGTGATCTTACGATTTTGGTTCCCATGTAAAAAAAAACTCCCATTTTTCGATATAATTTTTGCAACGCTGATTAATTTTAAATCTGTTATATACAAGTACATTTAACTGTTATTGCTGGATAGTGCTGTGTTTGTCATGTTGAATTAGACGAAATTAATTTATTGATTAGGAGATTGTGGATTGGCTCCTGTTGGCAGAACTAAGCTCGATTAAGTTGTATCTTAATTTATTTTTTGAAGTTGCTGACATTCAATAATCGATTCAAATTTTTATTTTACTATCTACACAAGTGTTATTGTTTCTAAGTTTACTTCGTTCCAATCTGCAGTGCTTAACTGTCATCTAGCATTAAGTGGAATAATAACAGCTCACATCAGGCTCACTTCACCTAAGTTCACCGCAGGAAAATTTTACAGAATATCAAATCACTACTGGTCCTTTGGTCCGGTCCTCAAAAATTCTGTGTCTGACAACCCTATCAGCCTATTTCGCAGCTCATTAAAACTATGTGAGTACACATTTACTGTTTAGGATTTATTATGTTCTCATCCTGGACTGCTTCCCTTTTTACTACGTTTTAATTGTTAATTTTCTACTCTAGACTAAGCTAGGCAATTATTCTGTCAAAAACAACCAACCAATTACTATTGTGCAATTGTTGAACTGTTGGTTTAGGTAAGGAATAGAAGCGACAATTACAGCGTGTTACTTTTTATAAAACCTCTAATGTTATAAAGCTTAAGAATTTGTTTGTTTGTTCGGTTAAACGCGCTAATCTCAGGAACTACTAGCTATATTTGGAAAAAACTTTTTGTGTTCCATAGACCATTTATCGATGAAGGCTTGGCTATATATCGTCATCGGCATAGGGGCGGAGCAGTAACCGGAAACGTATCTTGCTGGGTGAAAAGAACCACGCGGATGCTAGCTAGTCCATGATAGAAGTTTGTGGCACAAAGTCCCTTTGACCACGTAAACAGCTTTAATGATATCAGTATAAGGATAGCTGATCGTCCATAACCTAATGAGTTATCCATTTTCAATGTTTAATCTACTAATAACTGGTCATCTGTCCATAGTATAAAACAAAGTCGCTTCCCGCCGCCTGTAAGCTTAGATATTTTAAAGTACAAGTACGCAACTAATTTTAATGTTGAAAGTGATTCAAGAGGATGGTTTATACGTATAGAACATCGCGCTACAACCAACGGGAGCAGTAACCAAAGACGTAATTGAATGCGGGTAACACCGTAGGGTATAAATATAGCTAGTGCTTGATAAAAACAAAAACTTCTAGCGCGTGTCTCTTGTTCAATATCAAGTCATTACTTTTTAATGCATGTGCGATGTGGTGGTCGGACCAATTATTATATAAATTATGTATAATAAAAGGAGGTGTCTACACGCCTAGACACGCTTGAATATCTATCATCATGATGAATGCGCGGCATTCGACAGGTCACACCTAACGTGACAGCTTGACAGGTGCCAGCACATACCTCGTTCTCAAGGGAAATAATGCCATAGAAAAAATATACAGAGAGAATATTAGTAATCCAGGACACGTTGCTGTTAATAAACGAACCGAATTATTTAAACAATCGCCATCTTTGATTCGAAATTCGAATAAAACTGGTAATTTTGTTCATTTTATAACCACAAACAACTCGTTTCAGTACCCACATACATACAACAAAACGATAATTTCGCTATGTTCGCACAGTTAGTTACCAAGGCGGCAGAAATTAATGAAGGCCTACAGAACGCAAGGGACCGGTGCATCTGCCTCTAAATGTCAACCCGAACAAGCCCCTTTGCCTATAAATAATTTGAGAAGGTGCTTGCATCGCTTGCGCCCCTAGTACTCTCGATATGGCTTCGTGTAATAAAAATAGCCAATGCGTTCCAGTCGACGTGAAAATTATGCAGTCAATAAAGTATTCGGATGACAAGAAAAGTAGCTTTGAAGACTTGTTATGGTAGGCAAGGGTTTAATGTCAAATATTTATGAGTGGCACTTTGTATTGAGTGGACATATTGGACACTGGAATTAAACAGGCCAACGGTACGGTACTTATAGACTGACCATTTACTATTCGTGTCATAAAATTATCGCATAAAAAGCACAAAAAGACTAGGTATAATTCCATCATTTAATAGGCTTTAAAACGAAGTGAAAAGATGATTGCAAAGTCAAAGAATTTATTTCAATTAAAACCATTTACAGGCACCTTTGAACTGTCAAGTAGTCGGTCAGTAAGTCAAAAATTGAAACTAGTCGCTCATTCCAAAACGTAGGTAAGTTTCCAATGGAAAAGAACGAGCAAGAAACTCTACAGACACTTTTTTCAATTAAGTTTTTACAAAATCCTGGTTGCGTTATTCTTCTTGGTTCAATACTTATGTACGTAAAAATAATGTACATGAATAACATGAAAACAATATTCAAAACAATCCATAATTATTCTAACATTATAAATGCGAAGGCAACTCTATCTGTCTATTACTAAACGACAAACTAAAACGACTAAACCGATTTTGATGAAATTTCATAAACTTCATCATTTTGTAGGGGATAACTTTTAACCCCTACAAAGGACATAGGCTATTTTTTATTCCGCGACTTACTTTGCGTCCGCGATAACCGACATTTGACGAACGATGTCGCGGACAGAAGCTAGTTAAAATAATAATATAAACCATGGCAGTTAAAAAATTACCAACCCCATCTGACACCGCCCCGTTCACGAACATGACGCATGGTAAACATCAGCTCATGGCAAACCCAACTTTGTAAATCGTCAAGCGTGGTGGAAATGGCCTTTGAGCATAATGAAACAGTGATTGAGAGGCATCTAGTTAACAGCCTGACATTAATTACATAATCAATAATAATCTACATAGCCCGAAGTTATCTCCCGTCGGAGATGCACCTAATACAACTAATATAGATAGCCGCACGCAATTGATCTGTCACTATCACAATTAGTCAGTAGTAGTATGTAAATCTAGGGATATATTATTAAATGCTGATAGTCAAGTGGATCTGCTAACACTACTAAGGCTAAGCATGATTATAATATCGTAATCCTGAATGATTTAGTGTTATATCTGTGTTGGCAGATATCGCGAATTTTGGTAACTCGGCAAATTCGGGATGTCTCAATTTTTGACTGAAAATTATATGTAGGATAAGCGCTGTCCAGCAGTAAGTACGAGTTTTTGTGTGCTGATTTTACAAAAGAAACGAATGATTATTTAAAAGTAGTTCACTGCAAAAGAATATAGGATTAGTTTAGTGTTTTGAGTATGTCCCATAGAATTAATCCTGATTTTTCACCTGAAGGATTTCAAAATCGCCGATGACCGATACCATAATTATTGTTTGTGTAATAATACACTAGCTATCCCCCGTGGTTTCATCCGCGTTAAGCTATATCTTCGGTTATGTTTTTACTCAGAAAAAGTAGGAACATAGATTAGAGAATATAAAGATTTCTTTCATAATTATTACTTCACTTCCTGTAATTATTTTCCTGTTACTTTTTTTAATACAATGTTGTATTACTGGTACTGGCTGGAGGAGCTCGTGGCTAAATAATTACAGCCGCATAGACCGATCTTCCGGGTTAAGCCACGCTTGCCGAGGTTGGTCTGTGGATGGGTGACCATTTACCATAGCGAGTTTCCTCCGTGCCTCGGAAAGCACGTAAAGCCGTTGGTCCCGGCTGTCATTTGTAGATCTTTGACAGTCGTTACTGTTAGTCAGAAGCCAGAAAGTCTGACAATCAGTCTTACCAAGAGTATCGTATTACCCATTACTGGGTTGTGGAGGTCTGATAGGCAGTCGCTCCATGTAAAATACTGATATTCAGCTGCATCCGGTTCGACTGGAAGCCGACCCCAACATAGTTGGGAAAAGGCTAGGCAGATGATGTTGTATTACTGGTACAATAGGTATCCCTTTGAGATTTAATTAAAGTCTCATTTGTAGCTGGCTCATGTATTTTTTATCATGCATTAGGTAAATGCTGTCTGTCTGTATTGTTCTTAGGGGAATAGAAATAGGTCGATGTACTACCTCATTTTAGCAATGTCAATTATTTTTTTGGGACCAGCCCGCCACACTATTTCCAGCCACTGGAACTCCTAAAAGCCAGAATCAACAGTTTTGACTGCCAGAAAAGCGCTGAGGCAATGAAGCTAGACGAGTCTCCTAGAAACGATTCAACTGTTTTGGATCCCGCAACGAAATTAATCAGAAAAGGTTAGCGGAGGAGTAAGAAAAAACATAATTACCACTACCCTCCAAACAAGCAGGAGATAGAACAGAACTAGGCCAACAGTCACAAAGGGTTATTTACAACTGGGAGAAGCCCAGATTTCCAAGCACCACGGATGGTGAAATTATATTTTTTTCATGGGGAATCCTCATGAACTGCTTTCCAACCTTGGGCTGGGCACGGAGGCGCTCAGAGCATTATTCCGGACCCCGGCAGGTATTGCCCAGCCACCCAAGGTTGGTGTGCCAACCGATGCGGCAGTCACAGACTACAGAAAGGCGTGCGAGAAATTCGCGCACCTTACTCTTGGAGCCTTGGGCCTGTCTTTGTTCGGGTGACGACCTAACGGCCTGGTAACATGCTCACTAAGCCTAAATCCAGCTTATATTGGCTATGCTACCAAGACTTTAGTAAGAAGAAGAGTTGAGGATTGTTTTTAGAAGAAGTTATGTTTTAGTAAGATTACAATTTTGATCCTTTTTTATTATGTTGTAACTTTTTTCCCATTTAAATAATCAAATCAAATGCTTTACCTTGTGCCTGGCTGTGGTAATTCCATGCTAGCAACATCATTTTCAACTTCTCAGCATCTTTCGCGAGGGCCTGACCTGCACCAGATCACATAGCCAATTGAATTCTCAAAATTTTGATCAATTTTCACACATTTTTTTTCAAAAATAGCCAATTTTGGGAGCGTTTTATGCAGATTTTCGGTAATTTTGTGATTTTTGCATAAAATGCTGGTTGTTTTAAGTTGATGTGATGCAAGTGGCTGGTGCAATATTTGTAAGATGGTTCGACTTGTTATTTTATTGATACTTACTAGAGAAATTATCATCATCGTTCATGTCCGCTGGCTCTGGCGTTAGGTTATCCTGAAACAATAGAAAAGGGCTTTTGTTAAAACTTTGAATGATCCAATAAGTATTAAAAATTGGTTTAGTTTTCTTTCTGTGAGCATTTCTTCAATTATACGAACAAAATAAATACCTAAATATTTAAGTTCTTAGAAAATAAGTGATGTCATGTCACGAATTTGGGAACCATTCCGGGACTCTATAACAGTATATCAATAAGACTCATTTTCGTCCTCAACGTCATCATGTTCTCTTACTTGGATATAATAATATCATGTGGTAAAAATTCGTGGATTACATGCAATAAAAAAGCTTTTCTGAAAAAGGTTCATAGAACCCCTAAAACACCATGTCATTTTTACAGCAATTTCTTTGTTCTTTTGATAAAATTTTAAATCAGAGTTTATCTGTTGTTTTGGGCATTTTTATATCCGACTCGCAAAACGGATATGGATGATTTTCCCCATTTTCCGCAAGCCGGGAGGCAGGCTCACGCATGCTCATACCAGGACATCATACGCGTTCGTAAGTTTAAATAATTAATAAATTAGCAAAACGGCCGGCGGCTGTGCACTGTGTTGGGCGGGTCAACGCTCGGAACCGCGGACGCAAATCGATAGTGCTTCAAATGGACAAGCACTAAATATAGTTGGATGTACCACCACACGTGTGCTGGGCCCCTGGTACCTTGGACAATGCGGGCTTTTGGAATAGTTGTCCCGGTTAAGAAGTGGCGACGAACGAGGCAAACTTTCAGAGCCTAATTTCTATATTAATAGAGTCAGTGTGTTCAAGCTAGATTTATAATTTACATGATCTGAATCCTAGTCTGGATCCAGATCCCATAGACAGAATTCTGAACACGTTTTTAAATAGAATAGGTGATAAAAGTAATTGTTTATATGCAAAGGCGAATTATATAAATAGACAGTGTGTCTTCTATGCACATATTTGTTATTCAACATTATAATGTCCAGGTGCTACCAACTAATTATCGGTTTCCTTTACTATTTTATATACCATAACAAAAAAATACCTTCGTAAATGACAGTGTTATTTACTATAGTTTTCCTATTAACTATACATTATCCTGAATCATTATTATGTTTATTAGAGGAATTGGACCAGCAATCTAATTAAGGCAAAAACCGCGTAGGTGAGAATAATAATGGATTAATCCAATATAATTTCACCCTCCACGTAAACAATAATTAAGTAAGTAAAAAACAAATGTCACAAAGAAATTAAAATACCAGGGCGACAAACGTTTGAAGAAGTATTTGAAACAAAAAATCAACAGTTCGTTATAAATGATGACAAAATGCTCGAACCGAAACCTTTGTAAATAGTCCTGCCGTTCTAACACACACATAGGAGCGTCTAACTGGCCGCTAAAATGTTGCTGATGAGTAAACGGGTTATTTAGTATTTAGTCGCCTTCGCAAGTTTTTAAATAAGTAGATATTATAACTGACATTTTATTTAGACATTTACGGTGATACATGGTAAATAGTAGCAACGCACAAAAACGGTTGGAAAACAAAAGTTTTTGTGTTCACGTGTTTCATTTTTTTTTAAAGAATTTGTCAATTAAAGGCTACACCGGAACGATTCCTAAAAACCACTCAAATTCAATAGTGAAACAAACAACAACTCAAACGAACCAACCACTTTGTGAACACGAATTCACAAAAAATCCCTTTGAATGCCGCAGCAGCATTTTTCCGCTTTTATAACAGCTGACGTCGGCGTAAACTTACGAAAACACACGAAGATTTTCATTCAACAAGTGGGTAGCTATCCCATGCAAAGCGTCATCAATTCACAGTCACACTTACACTAAGTTTCCGCGCGGAAAAGTTAACTTGAAAATATTGAATAAGTTATGAAGTTGCTTGGAAATTGTACGCCGTCGGAATGTTTGTTTACTTCCCACCTTTATTGGTGTGTCGTAGACTATGGATTTAACGATGTTTTAATTTGACAGTTGTCCCTTTGATTTGCACTATTAATGATTTGATTTGCGCATTAAAATCGAATGTTGTTTGCTTAATGTTTCTTATTCTGTCTGCGGAATTCGCGCCTAACCCACATTTATGTGTTTTGATTGTATATCTTATAGTGACACTTGAATATAATTATGTTTAATTGTATTTCGAGTCGCACTTCGTATTATGAAGTTTGAATTAATTTATTCAATGACAAATATAGCGCGACGGGCGCAACTACAACTAGTACTTAAGTCGTCTAAGTACCAGGTGTACATAGGCAGTTTGGAGTTAGGTGGGGTGACAAGCTAGATATCGACCGTCTTCAGGGCGGTGGCCAAGGACCGCATCTGCTATGCGGACACTAAATATCCGTTGACCCTTCGCGTTATGTGTGCCTAGTATATGTAGGTTGATACCATTGCAATTTAGTCTGTAATTAATTACACCTCAATGACAGATAAGGTGCAGTGGTGCGTACATACATATCTAAGTACACTTATGTAGTTAGAGCAAACATGTCATTAAGCTAAAGGTTAACTTGTGTAGTTAGATCATTTAACGAGCATCCTAACTGATTCTTAATGGCGTCTTTGTTAGGCATCTAAGGAATATGTTTATTTACCTTTTGAGGTAGTGTACGTAAGAGGTGCCAGTGTTTTAAATATTTAAGACGAGATGTTAACCAAAGAGCGATTTGTATGCCCCAGAATATAGAACATACTTTATTCTTAAACTTACTTAGAGTAAAATAAAACCATCCTTCACTAACGAATCTATTGATGAACACGAGAATAAAAATTTCACAGAAATATCTCTATCGAATGAAACCAGTTTCTCCTAAGATTTACACAAAAAGATATTATGATTTATCAGCAAAAAGTTTTTTGTAGCATGTGAAGTTTAGTCAATCGTGTTTTCAACCTTTGGGCACCGCCACAAATACCAATATATTCTCAACATTGATTTTCCGAATGGCCAAAACGCACACGTCACCTAAATTGAGCATAAACTTTGACAGCGGTTAACTTAAAAACTTTTCTCTTTCTGAAGCATTTTCAAGAAGAAATTCGACCAAAGAATTTTTTGGAAAGTGAAAATTCTTTCTTCAACGCACTTTAGGCGCGCTATGCTTTTGTTTGGAACATTGATTCGAACAACAAAGCTTGTCATAATATTGTATGACACTGCGGAGGGGCGGCCGGTCATCTGCCGATAGACGAATAAATCGCGGAATAACCTAGTTTTCCATACAAAATAACTGCAAAATTTCGGGAATCCAGCAGCGGTTATGTGCTGAGGGCCTGGTATGTACTGATACATGGGCTATGTACTGCGGTGTGCCCCCCCGCCCCCCCGGCCCCGCTCGCACTCCGCGTGTTACCGTGTAGTGCTTGCCACCCCGCGAGTGATCGCGCTGCGACACTGCTGCGACACAACCGCGGTTATCGATACTCGATAGAAACTATCCGGGACCATTATTATATTATGTTCAAAAGAAAAATGACAGGGCTTGTGGAGTGCTACAAAATGTTATAACTGTTTTAGATACGATAAAGAACGCGTCGAATTTTAAACGCTTATAACATTTTACTTTATGTTGATTAGTAGGGGCATTATGACTAATCTAGCTAACAAGACATTGGTACCTACATATCACAGTTGCAGTTAGCTCAATTATTAGAAAAGTCTGCCGCATGTTCGTGTCAGAACATATTCATTTTCTGTAATTATTGTATATTTTCTTTTACCAAAACCTCTTTGTTCCACCCATTCATTATCAATCACCCAACATCTTGAACACGGCAAGTCCAATAGCAATCAATTCATCGATAACAAGTAATCATCGATAGCGCGTCGGAGTGCCAGCAATCAGGTGGCAGTCAGCGTATAATCATTAAATACCCACGCGAAGGGGGCCGATGACGCCCGCGGCGCCACCACGCACCCCTGCCCCCACCCGCCCAATTATGAAAATACGAACAAAATACAAATTTCGAGCTTTTCGAACGTCAAAGGCCGTTAAACACGATGCCGTGATTATCGATAATGAGCCGACCACATCCTTACCGTGCTTCCACTAACATATTTTTGTTGGACGTGTATTGATTGTGGTTTAGGTAAGTTATGGTTGATTTGACCTGTGGCTCCTATAAGTTTGAGAAGAAAAAAGTTTCAGATTCGGCCGAGCCAGGCGGTCCGGTCCGTTTGCTCTAAGTGAAATTTTACTCGTGACAAAAGTTTGTGCAAACAAAATTGTTAGGCAGTTATCCTCAGAGATGAGCAAGTTTATCAATTCTGGAGATTACTTAAGCTTAGGATTAACTTTTCACGCGAATACACTCTTTTAAACAGCCGGTTTCATGAGCCAAAAACATTTTGCAAGCGCAGCTAACGAAGTTTGTTTTTTTTTTATTCGCCGTCCTTACAAATTTTTACCCGTCTCTGCCAGGAGCGCAGAGGCGAGTTGAAAGTCTTCGGTCTTTCAAAATAAACGGCTTCCTTTAGCATTCTGCTTGCTCGGTAGTTTCGCCCGCCGCTTGCGCCCTAGTATTTTTAAAGCGGACAGCGCCCCCTGCGGCACTCGCGGGCTCGCGCGCCCCCTCTCACCCCCTGGACCCCCCTCGCCCACACACAGTAATACCATAACGGGTGCGAGCTATGACGAGATTATCTACGTACACGCGTATCCACTATACCAATACATACGTTGCTTATATACCAGGAATACATAAGCACATAAGCGATGACTGTTGTACATAACGGGCATTGATTTACCGGGCCGGACGCTACCTGTCATCGGACACAATGACGATTACATGGGCGGTGGCAAAAATTCAGGCGAACAGCGAACTGAACTGAATATCCAAAACAATGGAGAAACACAATTATAGGTAATTGTACAAGGACTGTCACAGCTATTTGAGTTCCCATCATTTATAATTTACCATCATGGTCACGTAGCACTAAGTAATCTACCAATTGTCTTTATCCACGCTATTCTGTGAAGTTCCTTTACTACGGCTGAAGACACTGCGGTACATTGGTAGATGTTGAAAACTTCAGACTTTTACCACCCCTTAAAAGTCAGCGTTCTTTATTCCTAGCACCACCCATTTCATATCCGCTCGCATAACAAAAGACGATCATCGAAATAGAACACAAAAAAAGACTGTATCTCGGCCCTTGGCAAATAGATCGTATACTTTCCTGACGAAAGTCCATAATGTTCTTATTTACACAATACTTTTGCTGAAAAAGCTCTACCTATAACCAAGACATCAGGCGACTGATTTGGGGTTAGAAACTTGTTTTTGTACAAAAAAAATCTGTATCTTAATAGACGCTTAGAGGTTGACTAAATATTTCGATCACATTATAAAAAAAACAACTTCAAATTTTATTTGACCAGCACTGTCCATTGACAGTACTGGTCAATGTAAGTAGATTTTTTATTTGCTTTATTTTTTTTTACTTTGTCTGCGTCACTCATTCAAAGTACTCACTCAAAGTAGTAAGTATTCACTCAAAGTAGCCAAATTCTGGGCCGCAACAATAGAATACCTTTATAATAGTGTGTCACCGAAACGCTACGAAGAAATGTGAATCCAACTGATGCCAAATCAAAAATCGGAAAAGATTGCCCGCGGCAGTACAATACGCCGCATGGTACAAGGGGACTTGCAGCAGATAGGGTGTGCATTAAAACATGACGGGTATAGATAGAGGTACACATAGGTAGGTGTACAATGGCTCACAGCTTGTCCAGATGAACGGATTTACGTCTGAATCTCACAGAAGATTTATTGGGTATTATTCTCTATATGACCTGTCTGATGGCATGAGTATTTGGCAAATAAGTCTTCGAAGCATTGGTTGAATGCTCAAAAATGTTATGTTGGCGCAGTGGCTGACCGATCGGAAGCTTCGCTGCGTGTTGCGGGTTCGATACCCGCACGGAACAAATATTTTTGATGGTCTACAGGTAGGGGTTCCGCGTCAGGCGTCCAAAAATTCCTAGAGCGCGCAGAGTTAAAAAAAATATATAGTTTTAGATAATTTATGACAAGAAACACAAGATTCCTCTGTATGGACGTCCTTGACGAGTAGTAAAAGAGGTGAAACTTATGAAAAAAGAGTAATATAAATGCTAAAACAAAAGCTACAGTCTCGGAAGACCAATTCTAACAAATGTCAATCATAGCGTAGTATTGTGTTACATAATAGACCCTCCCCAGCCCTAATTAGTATTAGGTTTCTAATGAGCCAATATAATTACATACATAATTACACGTTAGTCAGTCTAGCTAAAATCTAGAATTTCAGAAAGTTTGCATTTCCTCTGTGTCTAATTTTATTATTATTATTTATTTATTTATGTATTTAACTAACTCACACTATTTTACAGGTGGAACCCAAAACAATAGAGTGGTTCCAAAAACAATAATTAAATCTAGACTTATCTATTACAAACTAATACTAAAAAACATAAATAAACAATAAGGTCATTCCAACAACCCCGGACACACCGAGCTAATCATCTATTAAGTGAACAAAACAGTGAACAGCATTCTATCGTTAACATTAGGGTAAGTCTATGTTTCATTATAACTTGCTATGGCATACAAGACAACAATAGCATACGGAAAATCTGTCATAGTATGTCCTACTGATACAAGTCAAATAAATACTTTTGGGTGCAGGGTTCAAACTCGCGATCCGTGCCGTAAAACACCAAGGGTCTTACTTATAAAAATAACGCTAATTCATACTTAGTTACCTCTTAATTGACTGACTGAACGATGGAACACTATTTTAATCTGCCAGCACTTAGACGGTCAGCATAGAGCATGACCAAATTATTCGACTAAAGAACGAAATCGAACGAACAATTGAGCATAATTGTCAAAATTTACAATAGAATCCATAGACCGAAAATGTCATCGTCACAGCTGATTGAACCCCGCCATCTTACTTCTTAACTATACTTAAACAACGGGTCGCCGCTGTTTAAATTTTTCTGTCACTGTGCTAGTACATAACAACATCTCAACGCTGATTAATGTTTATAGGAAAGGTTTTTCACCTAAGACACCGTTGAAAGTGGTTTGACAAGTAGCTAAGTATTATTTAGCGTTATTTTTATAAGTAAGGCTGCAATTGGGTAGGCGACACCAATAACCAATCATTTCAAGAGCACAACTTCACTAAAACCATTTTAGCCATTAAAACCCAATATTTTTAAATAACTATTAAGTTCTAGTTTAATTGCTTTGAAATCTATAAATAGTTAATAAATTGAGATGACAAACAAGTGACGTCATAGTTTAGTATTGTCATACAAAATCTATGGGGAATCCCGCTTTGACAGCTCATAAAAAGTATGGTAATTAATTAGTGGTATAATTTGCCCAATTGTATTGTTTAACTTTGGCTAGATCTAGATTGAAACTAAACCTACCTTAATTAGTAATTCCACAGATTTATTAACTGAAACTCTAACCTCTAACTAATTTTTTCTCTAGCCTAACAACAATTCATTTTAAGAGACCATTTTAAATATAAAATAACGTGCCGTGTGGTCCCGGCCTAGAATGTGACCACCCCATTCCATCCCGTGGGTGTCGTAAGAGCCGACTAAGGGAGCGTTAGACCTTGTGCAGAAGATCAAGCATCTTGGGTCAATCGCGCGGTGGCGCGTAACCACCAGCAATAGCATTCCCAAGGAGGGTTGGTGTCAGGCAGGCGGCCGACTATAAAACATTTGCCAAATCCTTTTTGCAACATGGAAAGTATATATGGAATGCGCGATAGGGCTAGGGCGTCCCCCACAGGCGACGCGCAGGGGCAGCACCCGGCTCCTGTGGGAAGTGGACAAGGGTTGTTGCACCACCCCGGGCGGGGGCAACGTAAGAAGCGAGCTCGGGAAGTAAGATTGAGGTATGCAAGTTGGAATGTTGGAACGATGACTGGAAGAGCCAGAGAGTTAGCGGATGTACTCAAAAGAAGACGAATAAATGTGGCATGTTTGCAAGAAACCAAATGGAAGGGTACAAAAGCGAGGGAAATTGGTGAAGGATACAAGTTTTTCTACTGTGGAAGTGACGGGAAAAGGAATGGCGTGGGCATAGTGTTAGACAATGACCTGAAAGAAAGCGTGATGGAAGTGAAAAGGATTAATGATAGATTGATAGTTGTGAAAGTTATGGTAGAGAATGTGATGTTGAATGTAGTTAGTGCGTATGCACCGCAGGTAGGATGTGACGAAAGGATGAAAGAGATGTTTTGGGAGGACTTTGACTCAGCCTTGATGACCATCCCGGTGCAGGAGGAGTTAATAGTCGGGGGTGATTTTAACGGGCATGTGGGAAGAATGAAAGGAGATTATGGAAGAGTGCATGGGGGATGGGGATTTGGTAATTCCAATGACGAGGGAGAGGCACTGTTGCAATCCGCTACTGCATTCGATCTAGCAGTAGCCAACACTTGGTTTCAAAAAAACGACAGGCACCTGATAACGTATAAAAGTGGCAACCATCAGACCCAAATTGACTACTTCCTTGTCAGACGCAACAATTTAAGGCACGTCAGAGACTGCAAAGTGTTACCAGGAGAAGATTTGGTCTCACAGCACAGACTCCTGGTAATAACGGTAGCTCTACTAATACCGTGTGCTAAAAGCAAAGAACGTCCCCCCTCCAAAATTAAATGGCATATGTTAGAGAAGACTGAGTGTGCGAAGAAATTTAGAGAGCGAGTAGTAGATAAAATGATAGAAATGGAAGATATGAAGGATCAGAGTGTGAATGAATGCTGGAATGAAATGGCTGGATGTATTCGGCGAGCAGCGAAAGATATTCTGGGAGAGACGAGAGGAAGGGGCACGATAGATAGGGATACATGGTGGTGGTCGACAGAAGTACAGAATGTGTTGAAGGAAAAAAAGAGGAAATTCAAGGAATGGCAGAGTGTGGAAGAAAATAGCGTTAATCTGAAAGCCGAAAGGAAGAGTGAGTATGACGCTCTTAAGAAAAAAGCCAAGAAAGCCGTGGCCATAGCGAGAGCGAAAGCCCAGAACAAACTGTACGAGGCACTGGATAGTCCAGCAGGCCAAAAAGATCTGTATCGGCTGGCTAGAGCGAGAGAAAGAAAGGCGAGGGATGTTTGTCAAATAAAGTGTATCAGAGATGAGGCGGGAATGGTTCTTTCAGATGATGAAAAAATTAGGGATAGGTGGAAGGGTTATTTTGAAAGACTGATGAATGAGGAAAATGACTGGAGTGGTGTGCTTGAAAATAAACCAATAAATGAAGGGTTAGTGAGAATGGTAAGTATGGATGAAGTAAGAGTAGCAGTAAGTGGAATGAAGAATGGTAAGGCAATAGGTCCAGATGGTATACCAGTTGAAGTGTGGAAGATACTACGGGTTGATGGATGGGCGTGGCTGGCTTTATTCTTCAATAAGTTGTTGCTGGAAGAGGCCATACCTGATGAATGGTGCAACAGTTGGCTGGTGCCCATCTTTAAAAACAAGGGTGATGTGCTGGAGTGCAACAACTATAGAGGAATAAAGCTAATGTCACACAGTATGAAAGCTTGGGAGAAAGTTATTGAAAGGCGGCTGAGAGAAGAGAGTGAGATTTCACAAAACCAATTCGGTTTTATGCCAGGTCGGGGTACAACGGATGCCATTTTCGCCATTCGCCAACTGTGCGAAAAATACAGAAATGCGCGTAAAAACTTGCACATGGTGTTCATTGACCTCGAAAAGGCATATGACCGGGTGCCTCGTGAGGTTTTGTGGTGGGCCCTTAAGGAGAAAGGTGTGCCTGGGAAGTATGTGCAGTTGATCCGAGCAATGTATAGTCGATGCAGTACACAAGTCCGGTCTACAGTGGGGACTACTGGCGACTTCAATGTGGCTGTCGGCTTGCATCAGGGGTCGGCCCTCAGCCCTTACCTCTTCCTGGTAATAATGGACGCTTTGACGTTTGATATCCAGGAAGAGGCTCCCTGGTGCATGCTGTTTGCCGATGACATTGTGCTGGTTGCTGAGAGTGGCCCAGAGGTCCAGAGCAGATTGGAGGTGTGGTGGCAAAGACTGGAGAGTGTTGGTCTGAGGTTAAGCAGAACTAAGACCGAATACTTGTTCTGCGACTTTGGCGGTCTCTCCAGTCCTGTGCCAATATCTCTCGCCGGAACGCCCATACCAGCCTGCTCCGACTTCCGGTACCTTGGGTCGCTTGTCCAAGGAGATGGCGGAGTAGACCGCGACGTAACGCACCGGATCAACTCAGGGTGGATGAAATGGCGACAGGTCACTGGACTAACTTGCGATCCGCAGATGCCTCTCAAGTTGAAGGGGAAAATTTACAAATCTGTGATAAGACCTGTCGTACTGTATGGATCGGAATGTTGGGCCGTGAAGAAGACGGATGAACAAAGATTGCATGTTGCGGAGATGAGAATGTTGAGATGGATGTGTGGTGTGACCAGAATGGATAAGGTGAGGAATGAGTATATTAGAGGAAGTTTGAAAGTAGCGCCAGTGACAGAAAAGTTGAAAGGGAACCGTTTGTCTTGGTATGGACATGTGAAGAGGAGGGATGAGACGCATGTGACCCAAAAAGTTATGAATGTAAATGTGGATGGATGTAGAGGAAGAGGGAGGCCAAAGAAAAGATGGATGGATTGTGTGAAGAATGATATGAAAGAGAAGGGTGTCAGTGATAGTATGACGGTTGACAGGTTGGCATGGAAGAAGAAAACATGTTGCGCCGACCCCAAGTAAAATGGGATAAGGGCAGGAAGATGATGATTTTAAATATAAAATAACGGATGGTAAGGTAAACGACTCGTAAAGTAATATAGCAATAGAACAAAACGCTCTAGACATAAATTCAGCTCAGCACATAGTGCGTACATGTAACATAAGGGTACTTGCTTACGGTATGTGAAAGATTGCGAAAGAATATTGGACAAAGATACGCAAGCGAGGCAATATTACAATCATGGTAAATATTCATTGAACTGTTTTATTTTTCTTTCAGTTTTAACAATGGTGAATAAAGCTGGTGTTGCAAGTGTCCTTAGGCAGCGGTGACTGCTTAACATCTGGCGGGCTATTAGATTGTTTGCCACCTTCAGTGGTATATGTATACCATCACGCCTGTATTCCCCGAAGGGTTAGGCAGAGGTATAACAAAGTACAACCACAGTTCGCCGGTATATTTAGGTCCCATGTAATAGGGGGGCGAGCCTATTGCCATTAATCGGGCACAAATCCAAACGTCGAGCTGCTACTGAGAATTTCATAGAAAAGCCCAATAACACTTTTTGCTCGACCTGGGAATCGAACCGAGGGCCTCTAGCGTAGCAGTCACGCTTAGAACCTCCAGTTACTTAGTCCAGTTAGTTAGTCATGCTTACCCTTTTCAGTGGCATAAAAAAATAATAAAGCTGTAGACAGCTACAACCATGTTCGGTTGGTGATTAGGCATTCCTGTCGACTGCAAAGCAATCCGCCTAGAAGGACCAAACACCCCCGACTTTGAAGAGCTTGTCTAACGTCCGAATTTTTGATTGATAGCTGAAAAGTTGGAGTGACCAGTCAAAGGGTTTTGAGTTCTGACATACAGTTCGACAGACGGACAAACAGATTGACGTGAAGGAAACGGCTACTTTTGCTGTTCGGCTGTACGTAGAGCGAAAAAAATCTAACTCCAAATATTATTTTTGTCTTTGCCTTTCAAACCTAGGTACGTTAGCCGTAGGACGTAAAGATTCTAATAATTTTCGCATATTTCACCTATCGTTAAATTAAAAGCGATATTTAGATTTTAATACATTTTTGACATTTTTTTTGTGGGACTTTCTTTTATCTTTAAGTAATATTTTCCCGATCGAATTTCTGTGTCTCATTGGAGACTGGTGGTGGTGTTGCCGTGGCCGAATTTTGGGTCAAACATGGTATTAGAAAAGTATCTTTTTAATTATTTATATTTTATTGTTTGCCATCGATACGCTAAGAAGAATGGAGACTAGCCAAGTACCCAAAATATATTACAGGGCTCAAGTAGGTATGCAAACACAGATGCACTCCCTCTTCCTTCATTCTCATAGTCCGATGGGACGGCAATCTGACACGACCGGGGAGAAATCAGGCGCAGCACCAACGGCTTTACGTGCTTTCCAAGGCACAGGGGTGTCAACTAACAACTTGCAAGCTGCTGAAATTAGTAATGGAAAAGTCTAATAGTATTTTGTGGCACCTTAAAATCAAAGACTGCCTCGCTAGTCTAGTGGTCCTAAACGTGACTGCTACGCTAGAGGTCTTAGGTTACATTTTCTCTGCGGGTTGTTCGAAAGAGATACCGCGCCCCCGGAACGCAAAGGGCACATGAAGGAACATAGACGGGTTTTAGTCAGTAAAAGTCTGACACTCCCTCCCGCCCCGCCCAGGGCGGGGGAAGTTATTTGATGATTTCCCGTCTATAAAAAAAAAAAAAAAAAAGGTTACATTTCCAGGTCGAGCAAAGTGGTATTAAGTTTTTCTATGAAATTTTCAGAAGCAGCGGGGAGTTAGGATTTGTGCCCGGTTAATGGCAATAGGGTCGCCCCCTATTACATGGGAAATAAACATACCGGCGAACTGTGGTGTACATTGGTAAACCTCTGCCTAACCCTTCGGGGAATACAGGCGTGATGGTATGTATGTATGTATGTAAAAATCAAAGAGACCAAAGGAGTAATCATATAGTAATATTAGTATGAAAATCAATAAAACCACGAAGTGCTCAGCACTTTAATACTGGAACATGGACATACAACCTGTCTCACACTACAAATAAACTAGTCTATGACTATGTGTAATAAACTAACTGCACTCTCAGTTAACTCACAAAAGTTCAACGTAACTTTGCTAATTGTTCTGTCACAGAGAAAAAAGTTCATTATACTATACAGTACAAAAAACAAAGATATGTAGCAAACAATTATTTCTGTATGAGTGCAAAAAAAATGTTAAAGGAATAGAGTTTTTCATGCTACTTAGCATAGGGGTGAGTTGCATTAGTCTTTTGATATGATGGGGTGCAGTATAGCTGTGGGTTAAATCTTGATACAACCTTAGAATATAATAAAATAATAATAATAAACATAGAGAGAAAATACTACAGCAGCTCGCAGTAAATCCTATCAAGAAAAAAATGCATTACACTGCCAAAGTAAAAACTGCTAACAACTATAAAACTTCATAATCGAATCAAGTTTTTAAATCGAAAGTATGTTTCATTACAATAACAGGCAATAAATCATTTATCATCAAATTCCTCAATGACTAACACAACAAACGACCTAAGTAAAGTAGGTAGTTACCGAGTACACATCGAAACACCATTGCCACACGCTAATGCGATTAAAACGAAAATGGGGAATCTGGCACGTGAAAAATCCTCTAACAGATTGAATAAATAATTAAACACCCACATTCACTCCGAGTTTAGTGAGAAACTAGGTGCAGAAACCGCGTAGTTACCGCGTGATAAGTACCAGAGTAGCAAAGGCGCTGTGGAGGTAGACGCAGATACTCGCATTATGTGAGGGGGAAGCGGGCCGACCTCGAAAAACCGAATGGGGGTCGCGTCTCCGTCGAAAAGCATCGCGAATTTCACAAAGCGGCTTCCTAGTTACAGGGGTATCGCTGGGGAGACGCGGTTACAAGTCGACGCTTACCCGTGCTCTTTGAAGTGTGATAAACTGAGCGAGCGAAGGCACTAAATATGGATACCTACGTCGGAGTGCGTGCCGCCACCGCGTGCTGCTCCCCTGCTCCCCGAGATTTATAAACGTGGTTAAATTTACTGTTATATCTCGCTATAATGTAAATAGCTGTTTTGGTTAACGTCTCAACATATGCAGGAATCAAAGACACATAACAAAATAAATCTGTAAATGTGTTGTTATGTTCGATACAGAAGGGTGCATTACAAGACCCTTAACTGATAGCAACTCCTTCACTTCAAGTACAATCGCACTTTTCGCGAACAAAAGGATCAAAAAATAACTCAAGTTACTAAAATGTAGTTGGATTTTTTCAGACGACATTCGAGTGACTCCTAGCCAGATTTTGCAACGTCGAGATAAAATTCGACAGTGGAGATCATAGAGCTGCATCGGTACACCACACAAGTCATAAGAGGAGCGCTTTTATCTTCTTGCTCATAAAAAAATCCATAAACCACCCTTCTGTCTATTTTAAAAATAGATAATCGCAGAAAATAGCCAGATAGATCGGTGCCAACATTCACAGCAACTATTTTTACTTTATCCCGAGAAAGGTGACTGTCTGCCGCCTAGGGGGTAAGCCTGCTAAGTCATTATGACAACCAAACTACTTCAATTCCATTACTGAAAAACCGTCGAAGATTGATAATAGTTTTAATGTAAAACAAAATGACGCTAGAACGGTAAATCCAAACAATTACAACAGAAGATGAACATTGCGACACAATTGGGTAGTTGACACCAGGTCACCATCAATTGACATATTTTTTATGAACTGTCAAAATGCGAAAATGCACCATGCATTTTCAAACAGAAATACACATGCACTAACAACTACTTATACCCTATAAAAATATTTGTTTCATGCGTAAATCAAACCCACAACACGCAGCACAGCACCCAATTCCTTAACCACTGCTCCAACCGTGTCATCAGATTGATACTAACTGATCGGTTTGCGAAAACGTTCAATACCTGTGTGTTTGTTAGTCAAAGATAACTGTTGTGTCTAGGCTTAGACTTTATGTGTGTTAGGTCTGTGTTGATAGGAGCTGAAAGAGAACTCGTAGACTTCTTGAATACATTTATTTCCTGAAAACCTTTCACTTTTTACAACTTTAGGATTTCTTGAATATGCGAAATATACGAGTAATTATACAATGCAATGGTCGTAGCTCGTAATGACCGCGGCGCGAGTCCTTTTATAACCTACGTCGGGTGGGTGGGGGGAGAGGTGAGTGCGCCCCGCACCTCGCCGTCCTGCGCTTTAACATACTCCCCCCGTTGAAGGTCGCACCTTCAACTTTCCTTCATCCTGCTCGAACAGGGGGCACAGCCGGTTGATGGCGCGACGCACAGTGCCACTCGCCGTCCTCACATCAGCTACTCTGGATACTCCATCGTTACCCTTGTGTAGGGTTTGTATACGTCCGATTTTCCATCTTAAGGGCGGCAGGTTCATTTCCTTGATAATGACCATGTCTCCAATGTTGAGGGAGACATCAGGTTTGCGCCATTTGGTCCGATGCTGAAGCTCAGTTATGTACTCGTGCTGCCACCTCATCCAGAAATGCTGCCTCATTTGTTCTAACTGTTCGTATCTGTGGAGTCGACTTGAGTTAATGTCTGTCAACACTGGAGAGGGAAGAGCTATCAGCGGTTTGCCGACGAGGAAGTGCCCGGGAGTCAGGGGATGGAAGTCGTTGGGATCGGAGGACATGGGAAATAAAGGTCGGGAGTTCAAAATGGCTTCTATTTGGCAAAATAAAGTAGACAGTTCCTCATACGTTAAATGTCTATTCCCTAATATTCTTTTTAAATGGAACTTGGCCGATTTTACCCCGGCCTCCCATAACCCTCCAAAGTTCGGGGCATAAGGAGGAATAAATGCAAACTTCATGCCTTCATTAGAACAAAATTCAGTTAATTTATCTTTATTCTCTAATACAAATTTATTTAGTACATTACTGGCACCTAAGAAATTTGTCGCATTATCACAACATAATAAACAAGGTTTCGAGCGCCGAGAAATAAATCTCCTAAGGGACAATAGAAAGGCTTCGGTACTTAGGTCGCTCACAACTTCTAAGTGCAGTGCCTTAGTAGTAAAACAAACAAACACACACATATAGCATTTACTTATTTTACAACCGCGACCTTTCCTATCAGTTATAAAATAGGGCCCAGCCAAATCAACTCCGGTAGTATCGAAAGGCGTCCCTGGATTCAATCGCTGGTTGGGTAAGTTACCCATAATTGGCACTACAGACTTAAATCTAAATCGCTTACATACTATGCAATTATTTACTATACTCCTAGCTACCTTTCTTGCGTTTACCACCCAGTACTTTTCCCTGACAGATGATAACAATAACTGAGGGCCCGCATGAAACAACTTTAAGTGCTCATTTTCACAAATAAGCCTTGTTAATCGATGTTTATAATCTAAAACTAAAGGATGTTTTCTTTCATACGAGAGAGGCGAGTTCCTAAGCCGACCTCCTACGCGTATTACATTAAATTGCGAGTCCAAGAAGGGACTAAGAGATAAAATTCTACATTTATTATGTAACGGCTTATTATTCACTAATCTATTGTATTCATCACTAAATGAATCTAATTGCGCGAACTTAACTAAATACATCATACTATCATCTAATTCATCTGCCATTAAATAACTACAGGTGATTCTATTTTGCTTTACCTTTATTCTACAATTCCTAACAAATCTAAGCACGTAGGCCATTGCACGTTGTACCTTATGTAGTTTAGAATAACGCTCAAAGTCTATTAACGTGTTGTTAATGTTGACATATTTTACTAATGACCCTACGTGCTTAATTTCTGGTAACGTTATACTATTTAACATTTGATTGCCCACTTTAGGCCAATGAGATTCTGCTAAAGATAAAAAATGCGGACCACTCCACCATAATGTTTGTACATTTTTATTCAGTTGGTCTACTCCCCTAGAAATATAATCAGCGGGATTGTGTTCGGTTGGTACGTATCGCCATTCACAGTTCTTAGTTAAACAATTAATTTTCTGTACTCGATTTGCTACAAACACCTTTAATTGCTTAGGAGTCGCGCGCGATGTATTTAACCAACCGAGCACTATCATTGAGTCTGTCCAGTAAACACAACGAGTTATAGTACAACGCAAGGAGTGAGTCACCTTATTCCCCAACTCAGCGGACAACAGCGCGCCGCATAACTCGAGTTTAGGAATTGTTAAACTTTTTAATGGGGCAATCCTTGATTTCGAACAAAGTAACTGTACATGAATGTCTCTCTTTTGATTGATAGAACGCACATAGACACACGACCCGTATGCACACGCCGATGCATCCGAGAAAATATGAATTTCGATATTCAATACATCTTTACACATCACGTGTCTAGGTACCTCCATACAGCTTAAGGAGTTCATGGTTCTTATAAAATTATACCACATTTTTTTTATTTCATCATCTACTGGGTCATCCCATTCTAATTTGCATAACCATAATTTCTGTAAGATTAATTTAGCCTTGACAACAAATATACTTAAAAGACCTAATGGATCAAAGATTTTTGCAATTGAAGATAATATGGTTCGCTTGGTGATTTTTTCATGCACATCTACTTGTACTGAAAATTTAAACAAATCAGACTGAGGCGACCAGGTCAAACCTAGGGTACTAGTCACTGTTTTAAATTCGGTAAGTTCTTGTACTTCATTTAATTTATTTTCTACAAATAATTGATTGGCGTTCGATCGAAATTTTCGTAAATTAAAACAAGCTGAACTTAATTTTTTGGTAATTAATCTGCATATACGATTTAACCCTTCCTCCGTCTGATGTCCAGTTAGCAAATCGTCCATGAAAAAATCATGTTTAATTATATCTTTAACTTCGGGATCTTCACACTCATTAGATAATTGCAAGAGACAACGAGTACTTAAGTACGGCGCAGAAGCGGTTCCGTAAGTAATAGTATTTAATTTCAAATGTTTTACTGGTTCCTGTTCGTTCTCTCTCCATAATATCATCTGCAAATGCCTTTGACTCTCAGAAATTAATACTTGTCTATACATTTTTTCAATGTCTGAGGTTAGAACATAATTATGTTGTCTGAACCTGAGCAATATACTAAATAAGTCATCTTGAATGACCGGTCCCACCATTTGTATGTCATTTAACGAATACCCACTGCTGGTCTTTTCAGATGCGTTAAATACCACACGAAGTTTCGTTGTCTCGCTCTTTTCTCGAATTACCGGGTGATGTGATAAATAACATGCAAAGGCGGGTTTGCTAATCTCAGATAAGTGATTTAGATGTTCATATTCATTAATAAATTCTACGTAAGCACCTTTTACGGTAGGCTGCTTCTTAAACCGTCTTTCCAAATTCATTAAACGAGATTTAGCCTTCATATACGAATCTCCTAATACAGAAGGAGAAGTGTGGAAAGGCATTTTTACACAAAATCTGCCACTTTCAGTTCTATACGTATTTTTTATAAAGTGAGTTTCACAAAATTCTTCTTCAGTACTATACGGTAATTGATCTATACATATTACTTCTTCAACCTTCCAAAATTTCTCCAACTGTTCGCTGACGGTTCTAGCTAAATTACATTTTGCTTCACGATTAGGTATACAAATATCCACTGGACCCGTAACAAGCCAACCTAATTTTGAACTCTGCAATGTGGGAAGACCTTTACCTAATTTTACTTGTTGGCCTGTTACAAGTTCCCAAAACAAATCGGCTCCTATCAGTATATCTACCTCAGAGGGCTCATAAAATCTGCAATCTGCTAAATCTACCAATATGTTACCCGGAATATTTAATTTATTTGCATTTACCTTTACACTGGGCAACATATTAGTTATTTTAGGTAAAATCATACAATTTACTTCTACGGAAAAAATATTACGCAATGAGTTTATTACAAACTTACAACTTTCTGCCAATTGTATCTTCGTATTTCCTATACCATTGATATTAAAGTGATGATCTATCGGTTTGCAAGGTAATCCTAATTTATTACAAAAGCTTTCCGTTACTAATGAAATTTGACTACCTGAATCTAACAATACGCGGGCTACATAATAATTCTTTTTAACTTCGCTATAAACATTAACGAGCGCGGTTGACAACAACACATATTGAGTAGCAACGGTAGATAAGGAAACCGGTTCCGCGGACGTAGGCACCGCGGTGGCCGCGGCGGCCGGCACATTAGTAGGTGTCGCTTCGCATCCATTCTGAGCCACTATTCCGACCGACGTCGATTTTGCCGCAGCCGTGTTGTCCTGGTTGAAAGGTACCCTGTTGCTACTGTTCTCCGATTGAGGTTTATTTCTATGCAATAATACGCTGTGTTTATATTTACAAATTTTACAACCAAATGATTTGCAATTATATGCTCGATGACCCGGTTTTAAACAGTTAATACATAATTTGTTCTTAGAAACAATCTCGTTTCTTTCTTCCAAACTCATAGAAATAAACTTCGTACATTCAAATAGGCGATGATCTTGTTTACAAACGACACAATTATTATGAAAACTACGGTTGTTACCAGCTTGAGCGGATGCAACAAAACTAGCTGCCTTCTCACTTTTTCTATTTGATGTACTTGGCCTTGCCGATTCTAGTACATCCGCTCGATCACGTAAGAACTTATAAAACTCATCGAGGGTAGGAACTTCTCCTAACGAACCTTTATGTTCCTCCCACTTTCTACTCGATGCACCATCCAGTTTGTTTGCGGTCAAGTGGATAATAACAGTATCCCAATATTCTACAGGCTGGCCTAATGTTTTTAAACCTCGCAAATTTTTAGTAACGTTATCGATCAGAAGACGCAACGATTTATCGGACTCTTTGGTTATACACTCCATATTAAACAATGATTTCATATGATTACTTATAAGAAGGCGTTTATTGTTATATCTTTGACATAATAAATCCCACGCTAAACGATAGTTATCAGAGCTAAACGTTAATGATTTAATAACTAAAGAGGAGCTACCCTCTAATGACGATCGTAAATAATGGAACTTATTTATTGGTTCAATGGAATCATTGTTATGGATTAATGCTTCGTATGTGTCTCTGTACTCTAACCATTGATTGTAATTTCCGTCAAATGTTGGTAATTTGATTGTGGGTAACTTTATCGAACCAGTAAATGAGCTCGCACTTTCGAAACTACCGGATTGCTTTGTATTGGGATGGGCAAGACTTTTTCTTCTTACATTATATTCGTCTATTTTATCCAAAACACACTGACCCTTAGAAATCAATACATAAAACTGACCTTCAATCTCAGAACGAATCTTCATTTGTTCCACAGGATCTTCCGATTCAATTTCAATTTCGGATTGTAAGTCGTCGAAAGTGGAGAAACACGCTTCTAATTTGGATAATCTTAACCTTAACTCGGAAATTTGCTGATCCGTTAATTCATCTAAAGTGGTAATGTCCTCTAGATAACCTTTAAAAATTGTTAATCTACCTTTTATGTAACTTCTCTTTTTTATTGGATCTGCAATTTTCCTAGAGGCTACAGACATTGTTTACAATACGAAAAATACTACGTTGTGTTATATATACAGAAATGAATAATACCAGGTTCTTTATTTGCAACAGGATATCAGAAACTTCTCCAATAATTTGCCAAATAATCTGCACACGGGACTAAGAAGTGGGTAGGTAGGGAAAAATATGGAACGGGCTCACCTCGTGGCGTTTAGCTAATCCTTGTTACTACTCTCTCTTCCCTTCTTCCTTTAATTCCTTTTTATCTTTGTCCTTTAAATGTCTTCCTTTTTACTTTGCTCAATCTCCGATATCCTGGTCACGGCACCAAAATGTCTAGGCTTAGACTTTATGTGTGTTAGGTCTGTGTTGATAGGAGCTGAAAGAGAACTCGTAGACTTCTTGAATACATTTATTTCCTGAAAACCTTTCACTTTTTACAACTTTAGGATTTCTTGAATATGCGAAATATACGAGTAATTATACAATGCAATGGTCGTAGCTCGTAATGACCGCGGCGCGAGTCCTTTTATAACCTACGTCGGGTGGGTGGGGGGAGAGGTGAGTGCGCCCCGCACCTCGCCGTCCTGCGCTTTAACAGTTGTACTAGTCAATATCGCGTCACCGCAATGGGCAAATATGTCTGTAGCACATTCGGGGTGTTTGTGGATGAAGGATTTGTACATATAAAGGTGCGAATGGTACAGGGGAATCTTTAGAGAGCAATACTAAAGTGTTGAATATAAGAGGAGGAGCTCGTGGCTAAATAATTACAGCCGCATAGACCGATCTTCCGGGTTAAGCCACGCTTGCCGAGGTTGGTCTGTGGATGGGTGACCATTTACTATAGCGAGTTTCCTCCGTGCCTCGGAAAGCACGTAAAGCCGTTGGTCCCGGCTGTCATTTGTAGATCTTTGACAGTCGTTACTGTTAGTCAGAAGCCCGAAAGTCTGACAACCAGTCTTACCAAGAGTATCGTATTACCCATTACTGGGTTGTGGAGGTCTGATAGGCAGTCGCTCCATGTAAAATACTGATATTTAGCTGCATCCGGTTCGACTGGAAGCCGACCCCAACATAGTTGGGAAAAGGCTAGGCAGATGATGACTAAAGTGTTGAATATAAGAGGAATCATTATTACTGTTGAATGACAAAATTATCGTAGACTTTGACCAAGACTAGAATCAAGAGCTTACCAATCTCGAATAAAAAAATATATACATAATGATGGCTCAACGATTAATGGTCAGTTCCTATATGCAAAACGGATAGTTTAACTTACCAGTTGTAATTCTTTTGAATGGAATGCTTGACTGGTCGTTTTGTGAAAATTCTGGTGACAATTTTGAATGTAGAACTGTTTAAAAAAAGTTTATAATTTTTGTAAGCTGAAAAATGAAAATACTAAGGCATGTTTAAAGTACAGTTGTAAGTTCGGAAACAGGCACCAATGTAGCTTTTAGAAACCTAGACTTATAATTAACATAAATCTGAAATCGCCACTCCGCCATCAAGCCAGCCAGCCATTGCCATTTCAGTTATTTTGTACTTGTGTTCAAATTAATTTATTTATATAATTGCATTGGGTTAATTTTTTATTTTATTTTTGAAAGTATCAATTTTTTTTCATTTATTTACTTATGATTTGCACCTACCGTGTTATCTCTTCACCACCTTTGGTTGACTGGTAGAGAATGCCTAAGGCATTATGTCCGCCTTTGTACTTTTTGTTGCATAAAGTTTAAATAAATAAATAAGCCCATAGCCCATACCCCACTTGCGCGCGTGCAAGCGTGGTGCTCAATGCTCGTGCTTTCTCTGCCTGAGAAGAAGTAGCCTTCACTTTGCATCGGGACATATGCTGATTTTTGTTTAAATGGTGTTGGATTGGTTACGTGGTAGTGCTGATTTCTTACGTTAGTTATATAATTAAAATCATAGAAAAAGATGATTATGATCAAGAGCACATTACTAATAACTGTTACCGTAATTTTGATATTAAGTGGTCTACGTTGCTACCTAAATGCTGTTCTTATTTTCAGCTAATTGATCTACAATAACTATATGTACGGTCCACTGAGTGATAAAGTTACAACATTGCAAGTATTTTAGAAGCTAACATAGAGCATGTCAAGGAAATGTTTGATACGCCCGAAGAATACAAACGGTATATTAGCTTAATGTATTCTCATCTTAGACTAGGCTTTAGATTCACGTTAACCACAAAATAACCTTGCAGGAAACCTCTACTTAGGTGGTTAAGGTTTAAGTAAATAGGATAAAAATACAAATAATGTTGAAGATATAGTTTAGGGCTGGTATATAATAATATCTTGGTCCTTTGAGTCTACGCATCATTTATGTAAAAAACAGTTACTACTACATACATCATATAGATGTTCTTACAGAACCGAAATCATAAGATAAAATAGCTTTATATTAATGTGTGTATCAAAACGTCCTCTCGGACTTTCATACATTCGGATTCATCTCACGATTCCGCTAACAATAGATTGTGAGATGTATCGCCGGCTTTATGGGTCCTGTATGCAATCACCGTTAGTCGCAGTTTAACAACCAGTGACAAATTACCACCTACAAGCCTTGCCATGCAACATCACCAAAGTGGGACTAAAAAGTTGGAGAGGCCAACTCATGTCACCCTAGTACAATTTATTCAATCCGCATATTCAGCGCATAGTTTTACTCGCTCTCTGCTTAATCAATAAAAGATGTATGTAAAAGAAAAAGCAGAAAAAAACACACACAAAGATCCCCTAGTCAGCCATACATAGCGGATTAAGAAAAATTCTCGGCGTCACCTACAAAAAGAGGCGGCTTGCGGGCAAAACTCCGCAGCTCCGTAGTAATTCCAACCCCCACGGACCGTCTCGCAGCGTCTGGCTGCTCAAGTAATTACGCCCCCTTACACCCCATCCCTCCCTTCGGGGATAAGTAAAAACAATATTTTTACGCGCGCAGTCCACGGTACCAAAAGTGACAGATATAAATTGAGGGTGAAAATGAAATTAGTGGCGGCTTCCTTGATGTCTGAGGCGACTTTTTATTGTTAGTGTGATCTGTTGGACTAAGCTGCTTATTTTGGTAATTTTTGGGTTGCCTCCTCTGTAATCTGAGATGAATGACATAATATAACTCAGTTTATTTACTCTTCATATGGTCAAAGCTTATATTAGGTTTATTAGTACTTTAGAAATGACCTAATAATGTGTCATCATCGATTTATGTAAAACTCGCTTTGGTCCTTCGGTACAAGAAAGTTTGTCGATTCAGAAAAAATGGTGCGTGAACCGACTGAGACTTGTTTTTAATTGCACATTATAATCTGAGTAAACAAGTTCACAAAAATACATTATTTAAATGCAAACTATTAAATTCATGATGACTCAATTTTACATCGGCTTCGTCGAATAACAAATAAAATGCTAAAACAACATTTACCTAAATACCAAAGAAAAGATTTTGATTACTTTACATTTGTGTACAGAAAATATACAATTGAGTGAACTCGACAAAGAATATAAGTTACTAACCGTAATGACGCATAGGTTTCAAAACAAAACTAGGGTAACTACATTCGGTAAGAATGCCGATGGTAATTTTTGGAGTCGATAAAATTATACTAAGCAGAATTTTAGCAAAAGGACCATTTTTTTTTCAAAGCGACGTACTGGTCACTGTATTTGTTTACTGGATTGAAGCACTAGCAATAGAAGATGTTTAAAAATCTGCCTTTAAATGTACAAGGTTCTTAGGCCTTGATTTTTTCAAAATTATTACTTCACTGCAAACGATATTACTACTCAACGTCCCATTTTATTCGACCTGTTTTCCATACACGTTCTGTACAAGCAACATTATTATTGGTAACCCGATACCCCACTACTGTTAGATGCACTTACAATACGATAAAGTGACGACCACGTTCAATACTATGTTTACCTTAACTATCAATTAAATTATGCGTCATATACTTACGAAGTATAGTACTATGTCCGGTTATTCTTGAATTCATGTGCAAAGTTTAGGCAGCAAGTCTTGCATGGATATCAGGTGGACATGCAAACAATGCGGCTAGCTATATGGAATGCAGGCGAACGCGGGAGCGCGCGTTGAATAATGTACGCGCCGTCTCAGCGGACAGCGCCTCGGTCTTATGACGCCTTGGTACCTACGAGGTCTTAAAGGAGTTTAAATATTTAAGAAAGGCCATCTTTTAATTGGTTTTGTGGGATCCTCGGGCCCGTAAAATAAGGGATCCGTGAAATTTATAAGGGTAAGTCCTGCTACTATAAAATAAAGTAGGATTCGCCTTCCATCTTTTTTATTAAGAAAGGTTGCAGGTGTTATGTTCAAAGCAATATTTAATGCTGAAGGTTTAAATTGGATTGGTATAACAATATTTCTAACATTATTCAACACTAGCTTGCCCGCGACTTCGTCTGCGTAAACTTCAAAGTCAAACACCTAAATTATCCTAGGAGTAACAAACATCCATACATTCATCCTCACAAACTTTCGTATCTATAATAGTAGCAGAATAGAAAGTAGGAACCTCATTTATTTTTGGAATATCTTAAAGCAAAAGAGAACAAGGTTCTTTATAAAGCCTAATACAGATACACACTTGCGTTGGTCTTTGGAGCCGATACAGAATAGCGCAATTTCAGTGCTTAATTGGATTATAACAATACAATTGTGCGTACGTTTGTCAATTTCAAACTGGATATCACAATAACTAGTTTATCTGAAATGTCTAAGACAGCATAGTTTCCGTATCAATGCTACTGTTTGTGCAGCGTAACATTCAGACGTCTTGACAACTGGTCTAATCCTGACTAGATCTTGGCTGATGGAGTTACAGGCTCTAAAGGCTTGCCAAGTCCCGTTGATTTTCTAGCATTACAGAAAATGGTTCATAAAGCTTACGGCCAAATTCTCAAATGCAAATCATTTTAAAGACGCCTTTTTTTGGAGGGGCAAAATGAGGAATCATGCCACATGATTTTGACGATTTCTGTTGGCTGAAATCAGTCTAGCCTGCGCTTGGTCCTTTCGCACATTTTGCATTTTAGTCCGGAGACAGCGACAGTAATACATGTTGCATTATGTATGTTACATACCTATTTTTCAAATTACTTGCTCGTGGCAATTTTTCTTGAGGTGTATTGTAGCGATAGACACATATTTAAGAACGTTTTAAACTTAAGTATCGTTTAAGAATTCAGGTTTTAGTTTCTTAATTGTATTCACTTATATTCTTTGGGCTCGTGACGTATAGTGCTTCATTAACGCAGTTCGGTAAATAATTAAATAGTCATCACAAATTCGGCCTGATCAGAGCAGTGACTGAGCCAGCACTAGCATTCAAGCTTTCAAACGAGCCCAAATTCTTTTGACTCCATCGATTCATTTCTTCGTGGATGTTTAGTCAAAATGACAGGCATGGTAAAATAAAGAAAGAAAGAAAAAATGTTTATCAACATAGACCATGTGCTTACGAAAAAATAATAAAAAGGCTTTTCAAAAATGACTTAAGTCTGACAACTTCACGATCTTGGAACAAAATGGTCTAAGCTCTTAATGAAATAGAAAATTCTGGTGCTTTAATCAAAGACTAATCTCTGACAGAGACGGCGACGAATTCCGTCTCTCGCTCTGACAATGACTATCCTAATTTATGCATCGGATGTGACGGTATCTATGCACCGGCAGTTTTTAAAGCCAAGGCCAACAAAATATATAGTGTAACGCGACACTTAGGGCCTAATGACTGCCTGTCAGTTGGAAGTAGTGTTAATGAATTAATGATTTCGGATATTTTTTCCTTCTTCGCACCTTGAACGAAGGCTTCTATTATTGTTCTTTGTATTGCCTAATAAAAACGATGTTTAGAAAAGTGTGAGGTTCGATGATAGAAGGAAATATTTGTGTGGACTACTGGTATTTCGTCCGGGTGTTATTGTACGTGTGTGTGAGTTTATATGTTTGTAAACACGTAGTTTATTTGTTAAGGTAAAATAAGGATACAGGATAATTTCTGGGTGATGTTACCCAGGTGAACATAAGGGAATACTCTGGTTTTAGTTGTAGTAATTTTTTACGTTTGTTTATAAAAATTCACAAGAAAAAGAAGTGTGCCTTATTATGTCATTTTTTTTTGCAATAAATACATAATAACTACACTTTGTTAGTGTGAAACACTGGTTGCGTCTAAGAACTAGCCCATTTTTTTATATATGGAATAACACGAATATTGAATATTTTTACGACCTCAACTGCAGTTAAAGCAAAAGTCATAGCACAGATAGTAAAACACAGGTCTAGATGAGTTAATGATTCCTAAAAAAAAACAGCTCGATTATAACGAACTTGCATCTTTACAAGTACTTACACGAGCTAGGTCTGATCTAGCTAGGTATAAGTAGTGGGGTGGGCAGATACGGGCAACATGCAAGGTCGCCCGGCGCCTCGATCATCGAGGAGACATCTTAGCGTGGATCTATCTAATGCGTTTGATACTCTTACGATCGATATTTTAGAAGACATTTTCGTTTTTTTATTTTGTTTACGAATTTAGCAAACAATAAAAGTAATGATCAGAATATGATGATAATGATATCAGTCTATTTATTGTCAAACTGCAGAGCCAAGGCCTCTTCTCATACAGAGAAGGCACGAGCATTGATCGCCACGCTTGCTCAAAGCGGTATGGCGATTTTTGATTGTAAGTCCAAGTTTTCTCACAATACTTATCTAATTATTTTACGAATAAAATATAGTCGGATGAAGTCTCGTTTATTCGAATTCCTTATTTAATGTTTTCCAAGAAAATATTACTAATGGAATGTTTTACTTCTATTAAATGTTAATATAGTCTGTTAGTAACTGGGTATGTCCATTCTAATGCCATCAACGCCTGCCGTGTGTCACTTGAAACTCCGCCATTTTGCAAGGCGAACCGCCCGCGGCGGGAAAACTCACTTTGGCGCCAATTTCGATGCGACCACGTCAGCTATACGACCACATCCGAAAGAACAGCCACTCAACAGAAGCCCTTACAAGCCGCGAACACCGCAAATCGGTCGGTTAACATCGCCACGGGTGTCATTATAAATTCCTTTAATTATACCATTTTTACTGCACTTTATAGTAGCCTGCAAACTCATGACGGGAACTCGCCGTTTTATAAGTGCCATCGCTGTTCTCAGCCTTGGTATGTTTATCTTGACCGTTTCAAATAGACCTCGTACCCTTTACATATATTACGAGAGGAAGGGTCCTCTTGTAATGGATGTTGTACGGGATCCTATTAAAATAATTAAAAAGTTACCTTTGGCAGGACATGTTGAAGGAGTGCACCAGCTTTCCTTTTGGCAGCCATCTTGTTTTTTTGGCGGGTCACGCACAGCACTTTTGTCTTTGGTATCGTTTTAATATTTCTTCTTTTAATCAGTTTGCGGACTCCATCTCAAGCCGACTAGAAACAAAATATCGGAATGCTTTGGATGCATTCGACAAGTTTTCCACATAACTTGGTAAAAGTTGCAAGCAGACATCTATAATAATAAATCTGAAGATTCTTGTTCGTTTGTTTATTTAAACGCGCTAAACCCTAAAGCTAAGTCGAATTGTTTTTTTTTTTATACGATAGCCAGATTCATGAAGAATAGTATAAACTATATAACATCACGGTACGACACACAGGAGCGGAGCAGTATGCAAACACATAACTCAACGACTAGACGTAGCTTGTCAAATAATATTGCTAAATAAAACTAATACAACTGCCTCATGCGTTTTTTTAATGAAAAGGTCATCTGTCTACTTTACTATTAAAAAGTATCAAAGGACCAATATTTCAACGTTGTAATTATCATTAGTTCACCTGAAGAAGGACATTGTTACTTCACATTGCAATCGATATAATTACTTCGACTTGTAACGAACGGAACTGTTTCTAAATAAATAATGGATAGTTGATGAACAGAACAGCTTATTATATTGTTAGAAAAAACAATACTAGAAAGAACTTTATACTAATAATTATTGAACTCAAACGTTAGAAAATAAGAGGGAGATAAAATAGGCTTTAACAATACTATTTTTTTTAAGAAGTCTACAATTTCATGAATAGCTCTTATTCTCCTTTTGATTTAATTATATTATGGTTAGTCTATATGTATTTTTGTTAAATGGTTAAACCAATGTAAAAGGCTACGATGGGGCTGACATATTTCTCGATAAAAGCCCCTAATTAAAATAGAAAAAAAGACAGGTACGTAAGTATTGTGTGACAGTCAAAAGACGAGGTCACAAATTAAGTCTAATTAAAGTCACACAATGTCATCTACACAATGTAAATTCAAAATATATTACACCGGGAGGGCCGGCTGGTCCTACGTGGCACAAAAAAAGTATATATAGAAGATCAATATAGGCAAGTTAAAAAAACTGTATTAGCATCTCAGATAATTTAGGATTAATTAGCGAGTATTATTCAGAAATAATATCAACGAATAACTTGTCCATTTCTGTTAATTTACTGCATGTCCAACTACCCGAATTCACAAAGAAAAAATCACAATACCCGCTAATCAAATCGCATAACATAAAATGAAAAACCCGTTTGCGGAACGAGATAAAACGGGAACTAAGGCAACACACACAAGTTGTGTAAGGTCAGTACTGCATTTGAAACAGGTATTTAGGGGAAGAGGCTACTTTTTGTTGAGGGTGCATCCCTCCTCTATTTGCACAATACTTTTACAACGAACTCTCATTGTTTGATGCTCAAAGCTGTTCAGTATTTCGTTTGCATTGAAATAGGGTGAATGAAATACGCTTTTGAAATGACCATTTGAAATTAAACCAGTTCTGTTGCAACCCTAGCCTCAATGTACCAGGAAATAATAGATTTGAAGGGAGCACTGTAGTCAGTACTGTTTTAGATAGAAACCTACATGTATTTCTAGGAACAGTGTCATGGATAAAATAATAGTGGGATAGTAACAAGCGTGGTACTATCCTACTGCAAGGCAAAGGCCTCTTCTCATGCAGAGAATGCACGAGCATTGATCATCACGCTTGCTGAAGGCGGATTGGCAATTTCAGAATTATTTTAATCAAGTCCAAGTTTAATCACGACGTTTTTTTCCACCGATATCAGTTATGTTTAAGATAAACTTAGAAAGTACATAATATGTACATTATAAGTATCATGGATATTAAAAATATCTTGGTAAATCATTATGTTCAATTTATTTTCAGCGTATCGGGTATCGGTAATAATCTACAACACGGATAGCGCAGTGGCTGAGTGATTAGGTACAGCGTTGCTTGTCGCGGGTTCTATTCCCACACGGAACAAATATTTGTATGGCTAAATTTTTGTTTGTTTAACCGCGCTAATCTCTGGAACTAAAAGTCGGATTGGGAAAAATATTTTTGTATATTTTAACTTGATTTATGAGGCATAGTATAAGCAATATAACATCACGCTACGACTGACGGGAGCGGAGCAGTAACCAAAGATGCGGGTGGAAACGACCATTCGAACGAAATCTCGAGCAGAAGCCAATACAAATATTATGTTTATATATACGCATCATTCACGATAAAGATGAACTGCCTAGTGTGGGGTAACATTTCTTTGTTGTTGTAATCTAAATTGTGTCAGCATGAGGCCCTGAAGTGAAATAGAATAAAAATAATGACGGCTAAGAATTTTGCACCACGTGTAACTGATTTTAGAAATTGATACTTAAAAGATCTCAATAGAACTCAATTTCCAATGCTATAACCGAGCCTAGTTTAACAGTTCAACTGTAAATTGAAAATCATTGTATTAAAAAGTGTCGTAACGTATTATATTGCGCATGAGTCTAGATTTCTAGAATCAAACCGTAGTGGACAGCTATACTCAACCTGCGTCCCGCTGGGTGTTTGTTGTTGGCCCATCTGATGTTACTTAATTTTAAACGATTTTGAATTTCGCCACGTGTAAAAAAATTGTTAAAATATACGCCATGAATCTGTTCATACATAGTTAACATAACATACCATCACGGCTGTATTCCCCGAAGGGTTAGGCAGAGGTGTACATGTACACCCACAGTTTGCCAGATGTTTTGGGCCCATTTAATCGGGGGCGAGCCTATTGCCATCAACCGGGCACAAATCCTAACCTGTAATCCTAACTCCGAGCTGCTACTGAGAATTTCAAAACCCCAATAACCCTTTTTGCTCGACGTAGAAATCGAACCCAAGCCCTCTAAGCGTTGCAGTCATACTTAGAACCTCTAGATTACTGAAGCAGTCACCTAAGAAATCATTACCTAATATTTTCGCGGCTCATGACGTCACCACACTCGTGTGTAAAGCCTCTATGACAAAAAGGTTGAGTACCACTATCTATACGCATATTATAAAGCTGAAGAGTTTGTTTGTTTGTTCGCGTTAATCTCAGGAACTACCGGTTCTATTTAAAAAAATATTTTTGTGTTGGATAGCCCATTTATCGAGGAAGGTTATAGGCTATATAACATCACGCTATGAGCCACGGGAACGGATCAGCCGTGCGATTCTCTAACATATTTCAACGCTGCGTTCGACGTCGAGCTCGTCGAGGACACTACTGTCAAATCAACTTTACGCACAACGCATAGAGTTGATTTTACCGAAGTTTCGTCAACCAGCTCGACGTCGAGCGCAGCGCTGAAATATGTTAGAGAATCGCACGGCAGTAACTAAAAGCCTAACGTAATGCGGGTGAAGCCGCGGGACACAGCTAGTAGAACAATAATTCGGAACAATGCAAAGGTGTTAGGTGGCTAGGTGCACTGCCCTATCCGACGGCGGCGACTCACCGTACGCAAATTGGATAGGCCAACGCGCTTACGCTGGCTTTTCTATTTAAATCTACGTCAAGGTTCACGTATTGAGTCTATATGGAGTTTCTGACTTTCCAACATACCTACTGGTAAACGAACATTTTAGTCTTCAAAATGAAAATTTTGGGTATACAACTTTTTCCGCGTCAATTTTCTTACGAATCTTAAATTGATTGGTAGTGAAATATGGCCTATGTTACTGATAATGTAGTTTTGCATAGGTGGAAGAATTTTTAAAATCGGTTTAGAAGTTTTTGAGTCTATCTGTTGCAAATAAAAATTGTAATCTTTTCTTTTATATTATTAGATTTACTGTAAATTAAAAAACGTTGCCCCGCACTATTATTTTCTCCTGTATCGTGGATACGTTTACAAACATATAAACTTACATAAGTACACATACAACTAGACCCCGAGCAACCAAGTGTAGGACATTCCAATATTTGTTCCGTACGGGAACCGAACCCGCGACACGCAGCGCAGCAGATAATCGCAATACGACACACACATTTTATTATAAGGCTTTTTTTTTTTTTTTATAGACGGGAAATCATCAAATAACTTCCCCCGCCCTGGGCGGGGCGGGAGGGAGTGTCAGACTTTTACTGACTAAAACCCGTCTATGTTCCTTCATGTGCCCTTTGCGTTCCGGGGGCGCGGTATCTCTTTCGAACAACCCGCAGCCCCGGCAGGCATCGGCCCTCAGTGGCCCCATCCAATTTGCTGACATCTCTTTGAGGCGCGCGTGGAACACGGACGCGCCGTCGACACGGTCTGTCGCTAGTGAACGTACGGACGGTGAGCTACCCATTGCTCACCGTCCACAGACCCGCGTCTACGGTGGCCGGGAGTCGTCACGTGGCTCCCGACGCCCGGATCGTCTACCGCGGCGGCCGCTGGGACGGGGGACCCTCCTTTCCCTCTCCCGTCCCGCCGCCTCCTTCTCTAGCATTACAGCTTCGCAGAAGGAGGCGACTGCTTCCCATTCCCCCTCGCTCCGGACCATGGCCTGGACCAGTGCCGGACGCGAGAGGGCGCCGCCGCCGTTATTATAAGGCTGAAAAGTTTGCTTTGTTTGACCGCGCTAATCTCAAAAACTATGGATCCGATTTGAAAAAAATCTTTTTGCAATATATAGCCCGTTTACCGAGTAAGATTATAGATTACATAACATCACGCTACGACCCACGGGCGAGCAGTAACAAAAGTCGTAGCTTAACGCAGGTAAATAAAATGACGCAAACGAAAAGACAGAAGCTAGAGTATTGCCGAACCATGCTCAAATCAATGAGTTTTATCGATTATAATATTAAATAGAACTATTATACGATGGATAATTATAGTAGGTATTAATGGCAAACGGAAAATTAAATTCAAATTCTTGGAAAGAAAATTGTTCTATTTATTTGAAATGGAGAAAGATAGTACTTAGATAGTTTTGAATAGGTTTATTAATTTAGAGCGCTCTAATATCTTAATTATGGTGTTGGATAGTTGGTAATAAGTCTGACAACGAGTCTTACCAAGAGTATCGTATTACCCATTATTGGGTTGTGGAGGTCTGATAGGCAGTCGCTCCATGTAAAATACCGATATTCAGCTGCATCCGGTTCGACTGGAAGCCGACCCCAACATAGTTGGGAAAAGGCTAGGTAGATGATGATGATGATAGTTGGTAATACTACTAGAATCTATACTGTATCTATACTTATATTATAAAGACGTAAGATTTGTTTGTTTGTTTGTAATGAATAGGCTCCTAAAATACTGCACCGATTTGAACCACTTTATGACCAATTGATAGCTAACTGCTAACTGCCCCGTTGGTCTCGTGGTCGCAAGTGCGACTGCTGTGCAAGGGGTCCCGGGATCGATTCCCAGGTCGAGCAAAAAGGTGATATTGGGTTTTTCTATGAAATTCTTAGTAGCAGCTCGGAGTTTGGATTTGTGCCCGGTTAATGGCAATAGGCTCGCCCCCTATTACATGGTACTTAAATATACCGGCGAACTGTGGGTGTACATTGGTACACCTCTGCCTAACCCTTCGGGGAATACAGGCGTGATGGATGGTTGGTTGATAGCTACGTTATTCCTCAGGAACATGGGCTATATAACATCACGCTACGACCTACGGGAGCGGAGCATTAAGCAAAGATGTAACTTATGGCGGGTGAAATAAGCCACGACGACGAAGTCGCGGGCAGTTTGCTATAAAATTATAATTTTAAAGAATTTGTTTGTTGAAACACGCTTATCTAAGGAAAGTAATCATCGAAGTAATATATAACGTGGATAAAAGCGTGAAGGAGTGCTGAAATGTAGGTAAAAGTGAAAAATACAAATAATAATGTAACTAATATTACACCACCATCACGCCTGTATTCCTCGAAGGGTTAGGCAGAGGTGTACCAATGTACACCCACAGTTCGCCAGTATATTTAGGTCCCATGTAATAGGGGGCGAGCCTATTGCCATTAACCGGGCACAAATCCAAACTCCGAGCTGCTACTGAAAATTTCATAGAAAAACCCAATAACACTTTTTGCTCGACCTGGGAATCGAACCCAGGACCTGTAGCGTAGCAGTCGCGCTCAGGACCACTAGGCCAACGAGGCAGTTACCTAATATTATAAAGAGGTAAAGTTTGTTTGTATATATTTTTTTTTATTTGCATGAGATAATATCTGGATGTCCTAGTCGGATTACAAAAAATCTTATACTGATAGAAACCTATACTATTTCTGACTGTCATACGATATGTTTTCTATACAAATATTATAAAAACGTAAGATTTGTTTGTTTGTTTGTAACGAATAGGCTCCGAAACTACTGGACCGATTTTAACCATTTTTTCAACAATAGATAGCTACATTATTCCCAAGTAACATAGGCTATATAACATCACGCTATGAACCACGGGAGCGGAGTATTAACCAAAGACGTAACTTATGGCGGGTAAAATAGGGTAAGCTGATGAAGTCGTAGGCAGATCTCTAGTATATTTGTCTTCCACGCAGAAGAAGTCACGAGCAGAAGGTACTAATATTAATAAAAACTGCAACCTTTATGCACTCTGAAACATTTACCGACGTTTTATTCAAACTAGTAATTATATATATATACCATCACGCCTGTATTCCCCGAAGGGTTAGGCAGAGGTGTACCAATGTACACCCACAGTTCGCCGGTATGTTTAGGTCCCATGTAATAGGGGGCGAGCCTATTGCCATTAACCGGGCACAAATCCAAACTCCGAGCTGCTACTGAGAATTTCATAGAAAAACCCAATAACACTTTTTGCTCGACCTGGGAATCGAACCCGGGACCCCTTGCACAGCAGTCGTACTTGCGACCGCGAGACCAACGGGGCAGTTACTTATCTAGAAAAAATCCTACAAAACAGTTGCATGCGGTCTAAAGTACTCGTATAAACAGTTGTATATTTTCTCACAATGTTTACAAAAGTATAACTTAAAGTTTGTCAAGTACTTTTCATACCGTCCCTATGTTAAGGACTTAGGGTTTCTTTTTGCACTATATCATTGGAAACTGCTGTTTACAAAGAAGATTTAAAACTATCTTCAGCTAGAAGAAAAATATTAACTCTGTCATCGAACAGAATATTTTACTTTTTTCTTTTGCCAAAGTCGCCTCGCCGTCTGTACGCTTAGATCTTTTAAGATACGCAACAGATTTTAATGCGATTTTCGTCAATAGATAGAGACTGAATGACTAGAGGTAGGTTTATACGTTTAGAACATTAATCTACGATCAACGGGAGAGGAGCAGTTATCAAAGAAGTAAAAGAACGCGAGTGAAACCGCGGGGTATATTACAAAGAGCAAAACTTCTTATTGTTTTTTTTAATGTTTTGTTTGTAAGTCACTGATTAAAGATCTATTATAAATAAGAAATAATCATGACGATGGAAACGAAATAATTGCCAAAAATAATAACCAAAAACTCCAATCCTTTAAAGATAAAGTCTGATTATAAACATAATCTTCTCTATAAATGATTTGACTTTATGCGCAAAACGTAGTTTGGAAATGAATTGTTCAAATGGTTGTTTGACATTGCCCGTGACCCCAACAAGGGCTGGGTTTTTTCCTTGGCCAGTAGGCTTAGAGCATTGCCATCCAACGTGGCAATACTGCCAGTCTTTTGGGCACATTTTCAATTCCCGGCAATGCGGAGGATTCTTTTTTGAAACTAAATATGTTTTACATTTTTTATAGTTTATCTTATTTAATAATTGTTTAAAATATATTAATTAATATAAAGGTACATACAAAATTCTGTGAAAAAAGTACTAGGAACACAGTACTACCAGAGAGCTTTAAGCAGATTAGATCGCAAAGGGGTCTCATTCTCATGCCAGTCGCGATAACAACATGGGCCATTTTCCATCTGCCGACACCGTGTCTACGTGCTTTATGCAACGATGAGCCATATCTCAGAATTAAATTCTTCAGCCTGACGTTTTATCCGCATCGAGTAATATTTCAATCGATTTAATTTACCAATTAATCGTTCGATCGCGACAATTGTTATCCAAAATCGAATTTTGATATTCTATCGATTTGGCAGTAAATAGTTATTGCCAAATTATACCATTAGCTAATTTGCATTTTTTTAGGATTCATTTTCTATAATTATATTTAAAATATGTTTAATTTTTTCAAATCCTTTTAAAGCTTGTCTGGTCCGTTAAGTGATCAATTTTGTTCGATTCGAAGCTTACACCCACAGCCCCACGTTTAAAACTGTAAATAAAATACTTATACCTAACTTAACTGTTTTAATATAAAATGTACTAGCTATACTCCGCCATTTCACCCGTTTTAGGTTACGTTTTTACTGCTCTACGGCTAATTAACCAGAAAATTATTAATTTTCTGATTTACTGCTCTGCCCCTGCGGATTGTAGCGCGATGTTAACCTTCCGCGATAAAAAGGCTATAAAACGCAAAAGAGTTTTTTCAAATCGGTGCAGTAGTTTCTGAGGTAAGTGCGTTCAAACAAACAAACACTTCAGATATAATATTTATTATAAAATATTAATTAGCATAGATAATACAGTAATTTATATGCCTACTTGTCTCAATCATATTTTAGAATTTTAAAATCATTATAAAATTGATACCTATTTAAGCCATTATAGCCTTCTCCTCATAGGTAGACAAAATCTAGACATCGACTTCGGAATAATTTGTATTTTAAAACTGAAATAACATAGACCTTACAGAAACAAATTACCAACAATAAATTATCAATGTATTTATTTCATTTAATCGCCATTGAGCATCGTCAAAAAAGGACGAATACGCAATATCAACACCAGGCTCTCATATAGCGTAGGAGTTAACGCATAAAAATCGAAAAAGGCGACAGTACAAAAATTCACACCAATCCGCAACATTGGAACACCGTGTGACACAACGGTAGGTGGAAAGCGCACGCCACGCGCGTTTAATGCGCGGTCACTGCACTGCCAGCTATTTTCTTTTTAGCGATAACGACAAGGCCACTTTAATAGCTTTGGGTACGGTAGTCCGTGACGTTTTTTATTAACTGCCTAGTTTGCGAATTAGGTTCCACAGTCACAATGGCATGTAACTTAAGATTGGTACGAAAATACATTATTTTATGGGGTCGACTTTATCCTTGAAGGTTTAGGTAACTTTTGTAAATCGCCGACTTACTAATACCTAGAAGGCTTTTGTGTATTTATAGACAACTTATCGGATTATATCAGGCGCAACAACGCGACCCAACCCACGGATGAGTTAAAAATACCCGCGCCCCCACCACTTAAATCTGAAGTAGTGCTTGTACTGAAAGACCAAATTGCAATAACAGTATAATTAACTGACAAGTACCGAATCTTTTGGCACTTTAAAGTTCTACACGTAATATCCAGGATCAGACGCGTGTCATTAAATTATCGTATGCATGTACTTTAAAAACTCGCAAGAACTACAGGTGCGAGGGTGTTTTAAATGTCAAGTAGTTACAGAGATCGTTGACTTGGTAATATCTGCTCACCATAAGGGAACAGAATTGTAAAGGTGATATAATTTGTTAAATAAAACATAATTGTTGTATTTTCAGTAGTGTAACTGTTAGAAAAGCTAAATAACCTCTAACGGATCATGTATTTTTCTCTAATATCATACATAACATTTTTTTTTGGCACACCGCATCTTCATTTAGGAATAGTGTCAAAATCTCTTCTATTTCTATATTATTCGAAAGGTTACGCATTGGTGTGAGAGGCAGCCGACCGGCCCTTACACGTTATCCCGGCTAGTCGAATGTGAGGGGCTCATTACCCGAGTAACGGTCCCCACGCTCATTGTCCTACCCATCGGTTCGTTCCTTTTTCATAAATATACTAATTACATGCCTGTGGAGGCTTGCGGTATAAAGGGTACGCGGAAAGAGATGATGGCTGTGTTTACGCTAGTTTAGCCGGCGATGTAGGGCTTAATAGGTATTGTGCTTAGCAATGCGGTGCGCTGCCGTGGAATGCGAACCTGGTCCTTTGATACGACTGTTATGAATATTACGATTGTTGTTTCTTCGTTTACGGGGCATACAATTCTAGGATAGAAAAATAGTGCCTCCACGTAATAAACAGGCTCTATTTTTCAATTACTTTAATTATTATTCAATGTGTTTCGGGAATCCTTCGTAGTACTAGTATAATATGAGCATAAATAAGAAAATAAATTGTCCGCCAGAGTATTGCAATGTAAAGTAACTATATCGATAATATTAATATAAAAATAATTTTATCTCTATTGTAAAATAAGTAGTAAAGACGCAAAACCTGAAAAGTAGGCGTAGTTTCGCGAAAACTCTATTGTTTTCCCTAAGTGAAGTAAGAAAATATACGAAAAGGCAATAAAAAAGTTGCACATTTACTAGAGCAACATAACACGGTGGGTAGTGTTATCAGCGAAGTAAGGACCGTGAACGATTTGATTAGTTCGACGCGCGCTTGCACTCCAAAATTACTTTCAAACTTCGCTGCGTTCTACACATTGAGAACTTGTGTACAAGTCTGCTAGCCTGGTATCGTTAGGTAAAATTATATGAGATCGGATAACCCTAGTACGTAATAGAGAATACATAATGAAAATTTAATGCAAAAACTAAGTTCTCAAGTGTCTGGGAATTGTAGCTAAAAATGCTTAACAGAAACTGCTTAAATCTGCATGAAGATGATAACAACGCATCCTTTTCGATATAATCAACAACAGTAAGTATAAGTAGTACGACTAAGTAGGTATTCAATAAAGATGATAAAAACTATCGCGTCGGATAGAAAAAACTCTAGTAGGAAATTACTAAGAACAATCTAAGAATCGGTACATAAGTGTCAGTTAGGCTAATAAATTCACTAAAACAATGCCTTGTCTTTTCAAACTGGCGTGACAAAGGAAACTTAGCGACACGAACCGACGATGGACTAATTGCATTTTTTGCTGTCACCATGTACTAATGCCAAGGCTTACTTACTCATCAAGTTCCTATGTCCATTCCTGACGGTCTATGCAAACCTGCATTCGTGCAAAAACTAGTATGTCAAGATGATAAAACTTCGCGCGCTGAATGTCTGATTGCAACTTTTTATATGGAAAAATTGTAACGCAAAGAAAGCACAATGGGTTACCAACCTATTTGTTGCACCGTAGTAATTTTTTATTATTTGAATCTGTGATATTTGAGAGTTCGAGTTCGTGTTTCACGAGTAAGTTGTGTGCGGGCGCGGCGCGCGTGTTCGCCCCTCGGAGTTACAACGCACACTGGTCCGTCAGTTCGTGGACGAGGTGCGTTCGCTCGGTGTCCGGCCGGCCCCCATCGCCCCCTGTCCCCCATACCGAAATGCATCAATGACACTCGAAACACACGCACATTCTGAACGCAGTGGGGACAATCGATAGGTAAAAAATGTTTGTGAATTTGTTAGGTGCCCTAAGGCATAGTAGCTCTGTTACAGACACACCATTTAGTATCGCTAGTTCACTCGTGCTATTCTGAATTTATTTACCGATAGACCCATATCGTTTATTTGCTTTGTCATAACGATCATCAAATTGGTTGTTAAAAAAGCTACATACATAAATCAGGTAAAAAGTATCCCAAAATTCTCTTTCATTTTCATAATTCCTTCGTCGAAACTCAGTGGAAAACTTTTGGTCCTGAGATACGCAAAGGACGTGGAAATGTAAACAAAGATAAGTTTATGCAGAATATCAATAATGATTAGGCCCTAATGTACTATTTACTACAAAGTAGATCACACGAATAATTTGCTGAGAACTTAATAGGAGCAACATCCTCGACTCCTAGCTACACGATCTCATTTGATCCTAACCTCAAGCTTCATCTTAATTAGGGAAATCAATTTAACCAATGTTGCATGACTATAAACTGATAATGATGATGTAATTACACAATCAATCCGCACACATGCACAATGACACTCGCGTATATACTACAGAATCGATTATATACTACATACATGCAAATAAAGGCTGTATGTGTGTATATTACGTATATATGGGAATGAGGCACCAGGCACTCATGAAACACGAAGCGATAGGTGTATATATGTATTATAATATGCGGGCGTTTAAATGGCGGAAAAGGATTGCAGAATTTGCAGAGTACTGACCCAGTGTTCTGTTAATAAGTACTTTGCATTTATAGAGGAATTGGATCTACCGAATCCTTTGTTGTACTCGTTCCTACGTCTTTATTATTTTTGTAAACCTTGTGCCTACATTTACTGAATTGTGACCTGACTGCCATTCATCACCCACACTGTTTTCTGAAGATCTTAGATATCAATGTCGTTCTTCAAAGTCTTCTCTACTAATGAAGGTCGACCGTTAAGTTGTCTAGAAAGAATTCTCAATATTCTATTTTAAGAAAAAGATTGCAAAGACTCGTTACTTTTTCTTAGAATTATATTTCAAGATAAAGTCGACCTTAATACTCTTAGATAATTTCAGGCTATATCAAATGTGCCTAGAGTAATAACTAGCGTGATAGTATGACCCGGGCAAGTCGGTGTGTAGGGCAAGACGCATCCTGTGTAGATACGTATGTCGAGCACAGCTGTATACAGTCGCAGATACCTCAGGGAGTTTCGACAATTTGCGTAACAGCTAAATGTAGAGTAAGAATTTGGTCCTTTTGGAATTATTTAGGGAGATGAATATTTTGGTGACTTTTGCGTGCGATTAAACTAATATGATATTATATCATAAGTTTATAGCCAACTTAAAAGTTATAAGTAATGATATTACCATGATGACTACAGTCACTGAACATAGTTGTGGCATATTGGCAATACTTGAAAAGATGATATATTCGATATTCTCTAGTTCATAACTGAGTAAGAGTTACATAATTTGTAAAAAAATAACGTAAAATTGACCTAAAAACTACAAATACAGTCAAAAATCTTAGATACCTTTATCAGGACCTCATAGAAAGGAGGAAAAAACCGTAAAAAATCTACAACCAGCGACAATGGGGCCTTCAAAATGTACACAAAGGAATCAAAGGGTCAGTTAAAATCTGTAATTCATGCACGGGTCTGGAAACTCGTAAAATTTCGTCCCACGCACCCTCCGCCGTATCAAACACTCTAAACAGGGGTCTTGGTATACTTGTCTTCACCTTTTAGAACTGCTTCTATACTATTATCGTAGTAATATTCGGAATAGCGTAGTTCTGTTTGTTTATTCACATAAACCAGTATGTCGTTTTGCGGTGTACGGTTAGCATTAGTTATTCATAGGTGAGTTTAAGTTTTTGTATAGCTTCATAGAATTTGGTGTTTATTCTTTTTCAGTCTGTAATAATTATCAGTGGTTGGTAATTTGAGAGGCAAGTTACTGTAGTTATATCTTTCTCTGCATTTTTATTTGTCTAGGTGATTTACTCATGTTATCAGTATAGCCAGCAGATGGATCTCAGACTCAAAAGACCATTTTTTTCGTATAAACAGTAGTTATGAAGACATACAAAGTTAATGGTGATTATACAAGGTGGAATACATCGTGAGTCGGATTTTTACCATGGTCAGTTCGTGATTCCGCTGATGAAAATTTTGGTCGGGTATTTAAAAAAACTGGTATTTCACACAGAGATGCAACACCTACACGATCAAAATGTATGAAACACATGTATTTTTTTTAACCGACTATAAACTTCATTGCTCTAGAATCATGAACAGAAACAATGACATGACTGTGTCACAATCTTCCTTCTACTATGTGTTATTACTGATTTCATTTGCTATAAAAATAACTTCCTCCGTATCCCTGCCTATCCGTAGCCTAACCAATTCAAATGTTACTTAAGCAGTACCCAGACAGCAAAGCTTAGTGTCTCGCACCTAAGTTTGGGAGACGCCGAGTGCCTGCGACACTGGTCTCAAGCCTAAATTTAGGTATAGACATTTCAGAGGTACACATCTCGGCTATATATGCACAGCTGAATCGAGACGTATAGCTGGTGTTGGTCCATTCTAGAATAGGTGACAAATGCTATAATATTGATATCGGTGTTTTTGAAAAAGAATACAGATACAAAAATAGTAAACGAAATAAGTATATAAAAATCTAGCAACCTTGGTATTTTTTTTGGAATAATCCTGTCATACTTTTCAATAACTCCTGAAAGTTAATATCTATTGTGGCGATCACCAGAAAATGAAATCCGATGAGTCCTCGAAAAAAGGTTGAATTGTCTATAAAGCCTCATTTTACTTTTTACCACAACTCGAGAGATTTTCGATATTGTCATTAATCAATAAAAATTATAACGATACCAGTCTATTATTGTTCCACTGCAAGGCAAAGGCCTCTTCTCAGAAGGAATTATCCAAAAAATGTATGCTTTGACCTTCCAAAAGATTTGAATAAAGATGTAATTATAATGAATGACATCTCGGATATTTCTCATTATGGCTCGACGTTTCAATTTTTTTCAATTCTCAAACTAGCTGTTACAATGTAAGACTAAGCAATATCATACAGTTTGCAAGTGTCCCAATTCGCAGTTTACCCACAACGTACACATAACTAACCGATCATAATAATTAACTACTAAACAGGTACATATAAGGACTGCTAAGGTTCGCGCTGTACAACCTATTATACACCCTTAATTGAGAACATTAAGGTTTAGTTTGGAGTGGCCGTTTATTATAATGTGCCTCAGTAGCGATTAGGCATAGGACGAAGACATGGGAATGTATGAAGGTCTCGAGACATTTACTGAGCCTAGTGTCCACAACTTTATAACTGCTTATAGAATGTTGTCATCATCATCAGCTTTTCCCTAAATAGAGCTTAGACCTCCTTTCGCTTCTGCGAGCCTAGTAACCCTAATTTTGTAACTACTAACTTGTTATGAGTTATTTATACACGCATCATGTTTACAAATACTGTAAACCGTTTATTTTAAAAGAATATATTTTTTTTTTTCTAGGATAAGCAACTTTTGAAACCTGGAAAAAGGCTGTGTATTGAAACTACCTAACAAAAGAACTAACTAAAAGAAAAGAAATTAACTAAAAGAACACATACCTTCATAGCTACATATTCCTTTCCTATATCGAATCCCAAAATTTCAGCAATCCTAAAATCGCGTATGTGTGATAACTGAAATCTCGATCCAGATCAATTTAAAGCCAATTCAACAGATTAACCGGCAAGGATTAACAGCATCCAACAAACCGAACAACATAAGACGTTAATCGAAAAGAAAAGTACAAGAGTGAAAGTCTGCGATATTTTAAAACCGCTACCGGACTTTCCAGGGCTACAGTTAGTAGTAAATTCTCCAATTTCTTTCTAACTTCTGATTTCTAACATAAAAGGATTAAGTTTGTTTGTAAGAGGTAATCTCTAGAAGTACTGATCCGATTACAAATATTATTTCACAGATAAAAAGCTATGCTATTCTCTAGTGCCATAGGCAATTTTATATAGTACTAGCTGACCCGCCACGACTTCGTTCGCATGGTATCCTACCTACCCTACCCAACCCTACCCTACCCCTACCTTACCCGTACCCTACCTCTACTCTACCCTACCCCTACCCTATCCTACCCCTACCCCTACCCTACCCCTACCCTACCCCTACCCTACCCTTACCCTACCCTACCCCCTACCCTACCCTACCCTAACCCTACCCTACCCCTACCCTACCCCTACCCTACCCCTACCCCTACCCTACCCCTACCGACATTATAAGTATTATCACAAATCTTTTGTATGGGAGTATAGAAAATTGTTGTTTTTTGACTTTTTCAGGTTTTTTTTTTACAATATTTCTCCCCGTAAGGACCATCCTCGTACTTCAAGGAATATTTTAAAAAAAGAATTAGCGAAATCGGTCCACCCGTTCTCGAGTTATGCGCTTACCAACACATTTTGCGATTCATTTTTATATTATAGATAGGTACTTATTTATGCAACAAAAAAGTACAAAGGCGGAGTTAATGCCTGAGGCATTCACTTAGGTACTCGACTTTCATACGAACGAATTCGCGAGCAGAAACTAGTTACTCATAAAATGTTAGCAAATGTAGATTGTATTGTTTTTTCGTTATTTTCAATACTGAAAATATAGTTTTTATAATTGGGTGGGTATGGACTGGCATACGATAAGGCAACTTGACTTTCTTTGTTAAAGACTGAAAAAATCTGCTTCAATATACGCAACAATGACAACTGAATAAGTGAGAGGTATGTATGTGACGATAGAGATGAAAAAAAAATGGCCGGCGAAGCGCAAAGTAAAAACAAAAGCATTGTAGACTAGTTGATAGTTATATTGAATTGAATATTGCATTTAACATAGGGTAGGTTACTGCCACTCTGCTAAAGAAACCCCCAAGTGCTTTTGGACAGTACTCACAAGTTCTGCAACCAGCCCTTGGCCAAATTTCATCCATTAGGCAAAGCGGACCAAAGGACCGCATTGCTTAGTTGGGGCGTGCGCCAAGACAAAAGATAAATATGAAACGAAAAGAAAATACGGGGTACTGCAGATATTGTTCCAAGAATAGAAAGAGCGGAATGCCTGTCTTTCGTAAGGAATAACAACATTATTAAATAATATTTCAAAGCGTGACTACTGAAGTTCTCTGAAATGTAAACATATTTTACGAAGACCCTCCCTGGTTCAGCATTATTGTTATTCTCGATTTTATATGGAAAGGTCAAGCTGTCAACCTCCAGACAAAAAAATTGAACACCGCCCTACAAACAGGGGTACTAGGGTGACATAACCGCTGTGGCAGTTAATTAGTACCGGAGGGCGCGGCGCGACAGGCGCGGGCGCGGGCGCGGCGCGTTTAGAGGAAATTGTCGTTTTTATACGGCTTCCACCCCCCCTTACTCCGCCACCCGGGCCCTCCGACATTCGAATAATGAAACAACATAGTTACCTTCATCTTATAAGCACATGTCGCCCCGGTAATAAAGAGAAATTAATATCTTGAGGCTAGGATCTCTCCTCTCCGAGTTTGGGTCCAAACCCGAGCGAAACAGGGTCTGAACACTAATCAAGCGTGGCCAGTATGCTTTGTTTGAATAGCGGAGAAAACGCAGGAAATTGCCGTAAAATAATGGCCTATGACAGGGTTTGTTCATAACTAATCCTATTAAAGTATGTAGTTGGTAAACCACACCCATTGTGTATGTCATTCACGTAACTGTCCGTCCAATTTTCAAAAAGAATCAATTTAAAACATTTTTGGCTACACCTTACATACATACAGGTTGTTGCTGAAACCGTATCTCGTTTTTCAGAACCGTCTGAGGAATGAGTGAAACAGTTTTATCGAGGATCATTTCCTTTTTATATTGGGCAGTACCTACTGAAGTGGAATGGGAACAAATTAGTTGTATCCTAGGATAATAAACAAGACAACAAATGTAACAAAAAGCTTACATTTCCTACGCATTTTTTCTCGGCTAATTTCCGTTTATTACTGAGAACCTTCAACGTTTTATTGACCGTTCGAAACGCCAGACTAATAAATGAACGAAGCCATCGTCTAAACATTGTATATAAGTACCGAGGCACCATAGCCACATCAGATATAGTCTCGTTCCGTCGGCATAATGCGACCGCCGCCGCCGGCCCCGCTCGTAACACTCCAGCACAGCTAAAACCGGGCGATTCGGTTTTATACACACCCCCTATAAAAGCAAAAGGACCGGGTATGGTCCCGGGATAAGTGGGGGGCCTGTATCTTTATATCTGCCCCCCTGCGGCCCCCACTAGGGCATTATGACCGGGGGGTTCTTTGGACAGCTAAAAGAAATATCCGGTTGCCTTACCCGGCCAGTGGCGAGCAGCCGGTAATTCTTCTTCCAGTATTACTTTGCTTATTTACGAAGTAGTTAATCGCACCTCCCGCGGGTCGCTGGAAGCCTGGTAACCTCACGATATTCTGATCAAGTAAACAAAGAAAATTAAGTACCGGATATAAAAGGAAAACTTTATGTTTGTTTGTGTACACTCGGTCGTGTAAAAGTATTGGTCCTAAAGTCCGGTCCAACATCTAACTCATAAAAACAATAAGGACCAATTTTTTTTGGTTCTAAACATCTTTTCATAAGTAATACTGCTCGGATTCATAATATTCAAAATTAAAATTACCAATATTCATTAAGTGTAAAGCCAATCTTAAGCTCGGGGGATCGTAAACCGAAGATAGCTTTGCTTTCGCGCCCCCGGGGCTGAAGGCATTTCCAAAATAATAAAAAACCCTTTCCCTTTCAGCTGCCGTTTATGTCCGTCCATAAAACTCCTTTAATATCTCATTATAAATTATGTAAAGTAACTAGCGTTTAGTACTAAAACCACGATTCTTAACCTGGTTTTAGACTAGAGAAATGTAAAGATCAAGTTTAAAGTATTTTTGGATGTTTGAAACTTAGGTTGAAATGTTAGTTTCAAATAGTCAACAATACTTTATTGTCTTACGTAGTATATAATTGTTTTGTATTAATTTAAAACAATAGAATTTGAATAGATAGAAAATCAAGTTGTTCTGAATAAGATAACAGAGCGAGCAAGATAGGTGGCTAACATAAGGACCAAAATTCCATACTTTGTTTTCAGTCGCAAAAAATCCGGACAATGCAACATTACTTTATAAATAATGACTTATATACTTCCTTTGAAAAAACTGCAATATTTATTTGTGTTTTGTATTATGAGACTTGTGATTTCGTTTGTACTAAAACCATGAATAGTCGAACGTTAATTGCACGGTTGGCGCCGTGGCTCAGCGATAGACTGCTGTGCTGCGTGTTTCGGGTTTGATACCCGGACGGAACAAATGTTTGTATGGCTTACAGGTAGTTGTTCCGAGTTTGATTGTATATAAATGTGAGTTTTTGTTTATAAACGCATCCACAATACCGGTGAAATTCCTAGTATCGGCAAAAGTTTTTTAAAACCAAATTTTTTGTTAGCAATATTTCTTTTTTACCGAGACAATATTGTTTTAAAAATAACCTTGGATGCACATACCAATCAAAAGGGAATCATTAACTTTCCTATACTATTTTTCACATAAAAACAAACATTTTTATTCCTTCAATAATCTTAGGCACTCGTTTCTTCAACTTAAACAGTCTACAATTAATATTTTTATGACAAACAATATGGAATAAAACTAGATTACAAGTAAAGTAACATAATGCTTTTATTCTGCACAATTAAATTAATTAAGGGCCTTGCTGATTGCGATAAGGATTTCTTATAAATTAATTCATAAGCTTGACTCTAAATTAAAAATTCCGATGTCATGTCGGGAATGACATTAAATGGTATATTATGTTATCTATTATTCATCTTTTGAAATAAAGTATTATTTATTATTGCTAGTGACTACCCGGCCGTTGCCACGACTTTTCTTACGGTACCCTATTCTTAAATATTGCCTATATTTTCGCTGTTAATGCAGCTTTTCACAGGTGAAAGGTTTTTTAAATCAGTTAAGTAGCTTTTAAGTTTATTCATCACAAATAAAAATACAAATATTTTCTCCTAATTAACTTAGTTGATAATGAAGTGACATATAATGAGTGTGAAGTTTGTTTCTTAAAATGTAAAAGTAGTAATAAAGAGTATTAAATAAAACAAGTGCTTTACTTTATAGCTAAGGGGTAATCATGTAACACCATTAAAACCTCGAAAACTAAATTACTGAAAGAGCCCTTAAAACAAAACATTGCATCGCGTTCTACACCGCACCTACTGAAAATCACGGCCAGAAATAAACGTTACGCCTAGTACCCGCCGATCACGCAATACGATCCTTGTTTATACCTCCTTTAGCTCCTGCTACCCTGGTAATTTCGTGGTCCTTTGCGCCTGGTAATTTATATACAGCCTTGCGCCTAGTAGGCTGTATGTTTTAATTACACCTCCTCTTAGTTCTGTTATACTAGTATGGTAAATTGAAAATAACTCCTGGTACATAGAAATTAGAGAGAATTAATTATACTAATTGCATTTGTGCTGTCATATTTAAGTCAATGCTATAAAAACGAAGATAGCTGACAACATAAAGTACTACTGTAATTTATAAATAAATTAATATGCTCAGTTTTTTAAACTTGTATTAATAATAACGAGTCGAAAACACGATTCCTAACTACATTACACAAGTTGATTCCAAATTAGGTACAGTTTAGTTTCACATAGATGCTAGATGGCTGAAAACTATAGAAATAAGTTAACGGTCCTTTGGTGGATAATTTCAATCAAATTTTGGGTATGATAAACAAAATTGTTCGAAATTTAAAAGTAACTAACAAAATACACATCATTATATTTATAATACATAGTAGTAGTAAGTATACAGTAACATACAATCATGAGACTTAAAAATACAACAGTTTATTTTAAGTATACAACTTTTCATGCAAAAGTCAACAAAGTATAAAACTTTTTAAGTCGCACGTTGATGTCTTTTATTTGACACTTGAGAAAATTCGGTATCGCTAGGTCAAGACCACGTGTGGTTTTGCATTTTATATTCGTCGCAATTTTTGTACTTACTTTTGAAAATCGATTCATTTTAATAATATTATAGTAATGCCGAATGTTTCTCAAAAACGTATTTTCTTAACCGACGACGATAAAGAAAAAGGTAGTATGGGTATTCTGACAAAAAATTCTGCATAAATATTTTGTATGACATAATATTGTTATTAAAACCAGGCACCAAGTAGGCGCCCAACACCACTCTACAAATAAATGAAAGAAGTATTGCAGGAGAAAATATTTTTCAAGCAAAAGTTAACCTCGTACGAATTTATCGAAAAAATCAGTTTACCCAATCTACCCGCATCTGAAAAATTCGAAAACAAGTCGTCCTATGTACCAGGAGACCAGAAAATTTCAAAGATATCGCCAACTCGTAATCGGGGACGTGGGCCAACTTGAATTTTGGGGTTTTCCCGCTAAAGTTCGGCTCAAAGACGTCCTCAAAGCCCCGCTGTGGGTGGGTCGGGTACTAGGGTGGCAAAGCAGGGTGGAGGTTTTGGGGTATCAAAGTTTACCCCCGTGGCGCGCGGAGGCTATACTTCGTGTGGAGGGAACTGCCTCTGCTACTTTGTTCGCCTTTTGGCTCGTGACAGTGGCACTTAAGGGAGCTACACACGGTCGCAGCGCTATATTAAAGTAGTATAATCCTTAGTAAGTTGGTGGCGCGCTTACTGACTTGGCAAAGTTCGTTTGTAATCTCACAGTCGAAATGTCAAACGTAGATAATATCAGAGGCCACTGAATTAAATTGATCCTGTCGTGTTTGTCTAGATATGAGAAAATTGGTAACAGAATACCCTGGAGATATTACTCCTTTATTCGGTACCAAGTAAATACTGACTCGGTTTTCTTTTCACGTAACTTTTATTTAATACCTCTCTTTACTACTGTTGTAAATGCTTTAGTTCCGACCAGCGTACCAAAGGACCAGTTTTTCAAAAAGTGAAAAATTTAAATCAAATATATTATGGAAACGTTGAAAACTTTCGACGCAACATAGCCTATCTACCAACTAAACTTGTGCTCACTTGCCTTCTCGAGTTTACACCCGCTTTAATCCACTTTCCTTAAAGGAATTGCACCCTAATTCCGTAATACGCTCACAATCGCAACGGATTTCATTTTGATGGTTCAACAATGTTCATTGCATTCGTCTCGTTGGCAACTAAATCAACGCAATTGTGAGTGCTTTACGCAATGAGGCTACTATTACTTATGCAAGCAATTTAATTTATGAACTCCTTTCCTCAAAATAACAAAAAATGGTGTCATGATGAGTGACTGAAACCGAACTAGATTCAATAACAGTATTTTTTCATATAATGATGTTCAAAAGTGCCTTTTAATAGTCTAATTGAAATAAATGCTTTGACTTTGACTTGACTTTGATTTTGACCAACATACTTGGAGCAGTGTTACCGTGACTATACTACACCATAATATGATCACCACTAGATCATAAATTACATCGAAAACCGTAATGTAAAGTTTCAAATAATATTCGCTGAAATAACTCACACACGAATGCAATATCACCCCAAAACACAACAACGTAGATCAGATGAAATCAACACATATCGAAAATTAGACATCCATAGTCGCAAACATCGATAAAAACAAAATCAAATAAATCGACGTCAGAACAGCACTCTGGAGTAATTATAACATTTTTTTTTAATCAATACAAATAATTCTCACAAAAATTGATTGAGATTTCAAAAAAAGAACCCTATTTTAAAAGTTACTGCTGTTAGTCTGTGACAATTCACAGCTGGGCAAAGGGCACCCCTATGACGTCAGCAAATCATTAGTGCTGTAAAAATAAATATCGATACATTATTGAGGTGTCGACAATTACGTTGGAATCAAAGCAGTAAAAAAGAATGGGTGTGAAGGGTGACATTTGTACCTTTATTTATGTTGTTTTGAAGGAAAGATTTAATAGGTACTTACTATGGAATAGTAAAGTTTGTATATTGTAAATTCTACATACACAACTGTTTTTTTTTTGTGTGATCCATTAGATGGCAAACTAGCCGACGGCCCACCTAATGTTAAGTGGTCAACACTTTCTATAGACATCTCCAATAAAAGAGACTTTACAAATGCATTGCCATCCCAGAAAATAGAAATGTCTTATGTGCCTGTAATTACACCGGCATCCATACCCTTCAAACCGAAACACAGCAACTCTGCTTTACGGCAGAAAAAGGCATCGCGGGTTAAAAGGAATAAAGCGATTGGCGATCAAAACCCAAGGCAATTACGTAAAAGAGAATATGCCAAGAACCAAATACAAAACAATACCAGGAGCTCATAATAAGGAAACAAGTCTAATTAATCCAATCATGAAAGCTCTACACTCACTCATAAACACATTATGAGTTTCCTGTGTATTAGCTTATAACCACGTTTTTGATGCGGGAATCGAACCCGTTGGCAAAGCCACTGAGCCACTGCACCCTCGCGGGCTCCAATGACTCGTCACAATTCACATCAATGAAGCGAGAAACCCCACTGTGTGTTCACTTGTCAAACTGTCGAAGGAATTATTAAGCAGTGACCATACACCGCCTTTGTTTGCTGTGCGCCTGGTATCGTTAGGTAAAAATATCGGTATATTTAAAGGTATGGAACCCGGCGATTTGAATAGAGAAAACTTTGAAAGCGCAAATGAAAACGGTTTTCGGTAAAAGTTTTTTTGGATGGTTAATTTTTTGGTAATGAAATGAAGTATCAAGAAGAAAGTTAGCGTTGTCTATCCCCAGAGAAATCTTTTTTTTTTACTTTATTTTAAAACCTGAACAGCAACAAGTTGAAACGTATTTTTATACCAATAGAGTCGTAATTGACTTTTGTCACAATCAGACTGACTTTGATAAACAAATGAAGATCGATTCAGCCTCAAATATCGTATTCTGAATATGTATACTGACCTTAAAAAAGGATACTTATGACCGAAATTGAACCTAACACCATTGTAGTTAGTAGTGAAAATTCACACGACAGCCAACAGCGTCCCTCACTAAGAGAAATCTGAAACTTTTATATAATATAACGACGAAACAACGCGGCCTAAACCTACAAAGGTCAACAAGGGCCTGAAAAGGGAATATGTAGGTCCCTAACTCGTGAGAAAGGCCTCAAAGGGTCTGACCGACCCTAAAAAAGTATATAACCCAAGCGGTAGGTACCAGGGTTCCATATAAGCGAGGCATCTTCCTTCTGTGCCTCCGAGCCAGGGAAATGTTAAGAAGGGTCCGGGAGGGACAGGAAGCCCCCACCCCATCCGGTGGGGTAGGGGGTGCGTTGGGGAAAAAATTCTGTCGAGAGGACCGTGTACCCTTGGCTCGACCCGGCGCCGCCGTCTGCGCCCGTAATTAGTGATGCGGCGTGACTCGGGCTGGTGCTGTGTCGATAATGTCGAGTCGATATTTTTTTGTGAACTTTTAGAATTAACGGAGGTTGAATAAGGTTATGGTTATTCAGTTAGACCGTCTTTCTACAATGATGTATATTAAATCTTGTATTAAATAAATTGCCCAGATATGCTACTAAGTTATTGTCAAAAATTATAATTTCCATAGGTTGAGAGTTCAATATGACGAAGTACAAAAACTCATACATACTTTTTGTCATAAACTGAAGTGAATATCTCCAATCCCTGTTGTATAATGAATTACAGACTGCAATACAATATTCTAAAACATATTCTATATTACTATTATCACAAAAATTCAATGTTTAAAACGTTATTTTTTGAAAGTATTATTTTCCTATAAACACAGAAAAATATCGCACAGTGTCTATCGACAAACGAAAACACTATCGACGCGCACACATCCCTAAAAGATTATGACAAGATACAGAGCACAGGGCTGCTAACGACGACCGGCGAGCTGTCAAAAGAACCTACATTAATGTTATTATAACTTTTTCCCGACACCCCTGTATATACGTAGAACGCATCCTGTACACGCTTTGGCGAATTCTGCTCACAGTTTTTTGTTACGCAGTGCAGTTTTTGTGATGTACTTGCATTTTAAATATTAGTAAGACTCTCTTGTTTATTTATAAGAGCCTAGTACTTTTTTTTCTTAGCGTTTTGAATCCCTAGCTATTGTTCTACAATTAAAATGGGTTAGGGGCACAGGAAGATGATGATGATGTTCCACAAGTAAATAGACAAAAAAGGCAGTAGACAAAAATATAGGCGAATTATGTTTGGAATAAATATCTGGAAAAATTTATTTTTATAATAGTGCGGACCCTAGCAATGAATTTAGAAAATGCAAGTTTGACGAATTGGTTAGAAATAGTACCTACAATAGCTCAAATTCACATAATATAAGTCTCAGTTTAACCATATTCATGATATAGCAACAAAAACAGATTTTAAAACTTATTATATATTGTGTTGAACAGTTTTGCGCCATCAAGTTAAAAGCTGACGCGATCTTGAGTAAATCTCTACTGGGGTAAAGAAATTCTACAATTTTCTTTGCCGTTAAAATTAGATTAGAAATGACATTTAATATTATAAAAACTTACCTTCATGAGTGCTAGGTTTGAATTAGTAATTTGTGATTTTTCTTACCTGAAAAAAGAAAAAATATTTTTAAACATTATTTTATTCAAAATATTTTTTTTTTCAGTTCATCTTGGACATCAATGACATCGGTGAAGAAAAACATCGTGAGGAAAGCTAGAAGTCTGAAATCGTCAATCCGCCTTGAGCAAGCGTGGTGATCAATGCTTGTGCCTTCTCTGTATGAGAAGAGGCCTTTGCCTTGCAGTGGGACAATTATAAGCTAGTATTGTTATTTATTATTAAAATGTCTTGAAGGGAAAAGTGATAACAATATTACATTAATCATGTTCAAGTAACACTTATTTACTAAAGAAAAGGGTTGAACCTTTTATATCGTATCCTGTTTACCCAACTGCAAAGAAGGGTTATGTTTTTAGCAAAGGAATTTAATTACAAAGTCAAGATTGAGTCCAAATTTTTTGGTTGAATTGGTTTGTTTTGAATTTTATTTCTTTAGCAATTATATTGTACACTGGTTTTTAAAGTAACTGTGATAACAGCACACTATCAGGTTTATTGCAAAACATACTTTATTTAGTCCTATGTAGGAACTAATTTTGACTATCAACATTAATATTATAAACCTGATGAGTTTGTTTGTGTGTCGTATTAACATAAGGCCCTTAGGATAGACTAAGGTTTGTAAGCTTATAAAACCATGATCATAACTTGATTCAAATAGGTGTTTAGGGTCGCATAAGTATGTAGGTAAGTAGGTACCTTATAGTGTAATTTGCTATCACTATTAACCCTTAATAACCAGGTATCGAGTAGTGTGGTTCGGATCCTAGGAATAAACTTGGTTGATAAGACATTTTCATACTATCTTAAACCAACGCAATCGTGTCGTGTAGCCCAATAGTTAAGTCGCCCGCCTCACACGTATCAATAAGATATTTTCAATTCATATATACTTTTTAAGTTTATCTTGGACATCTCTGAGATCGGTGAAGGAAAAAATCGTGAGGAAACCTGGACTCGTAATGAATATACCTAAGTCTGAAGTCGATAACCTGCCTTGAACAAGCGTGGTGATCAATGCTAGTGCCTTCTCTGTATGAGACGAAGCATTTGATTGCTGGGGATAATAATAGGGTGATATTATTATTGTATCTTTAACCTACAAATGATATTCAAAGGCATGTATTTCAAAGCTATGACGATGGTACATACAACTTTAGTGAAAGGAAAAACAAGGAAAAATAAAACTTATCAATCAAGCTCTGAAAGGTCACAATCAAATTGCAAAAAGACGTTACATAGAACGAATTGGTGAGATTGTGTCGTGATTGCGGTCCAGCGACTGACAACCACTTACATAATACCCCATCGGTTAGGCAACAAACTTGTATGTTTACGCTCACAGGCCAGCTACCTCCAGGCCCCGAGGGTCTGCGGGGCGGGCCCGTATTGGACATTTTGTATAAGTGTAGGGCCGAATGCCTCGATCCCAAGGCAAATCCCTTTCGGTGGGTTCGTTGGGTTCGGAGGACCCTTTTCGAAAAGGTCTAGCGACCGTGCCGGAGCCCCGAATTTGCGGATTTTTAAGGTAAAATTTATATAGGGGTGGCGGGCGTATGAAATGTGGACGATGCCAGCATTATATTTTTAAGTTTAAACGTTGGTTGCCCGATTAAACTGTGATCTTCATACATTTTGGGCGTAATGAAGTCTCCAGTAATTCGGCGGTAAACGAGGGCCAAGTCATTTTTGTGTGTTAATTAAATTAATAAATTCTGCTTTATCCGTTTAAAATTTGAAAGAAGATAGCTGCTGTGGGAGTGCATTTTAATTCACGTAAGATTTATAATGTTAGTATTATTAAATTGATAATTTTTGATATTGTTACAATAAATAAAGGACATCAAGTTTATAATGAGGACAGTAACTGTTTGCTGAAACTACGAGTATATCAAAAACACATAGAAATGCGTCATATTTTGTACGAGGCTCGCCTTTATAGGTCAGGGCAGTAAGTTATTTTTATTTTCTTCAGAGAAGACAGGAAGGATGCTCGCAAATAGGCAACAAAATACAAAAGAAAAATATTAATTGAAGAGTAAATATGAAGAAAAAAATACCATTACCAGGATAACATAAGCCCTAATTGGTTTCAGCGTGCGAGAACACAATCCCTCACTAGCATTGCGTATCGCGAACGTTTATAAATAGTGTTGGCGGGTGTGGGGCAGGCATCACGCGAGCCTCCTACCTACCTATGTGGTCCTGGTACTTAGTCCCGGACCCTTCGGACCCTCGTCGACCCGGGCTAACTAGATAACGACGATATCGGGTGAAACGAAACTAAAGGAAAAGTATTTGTAGCTCTGCTAGTGTGGAAACTGTACGGAATTAGGATGGGGGAATTGGGTCGCGTTATCCAGTGGTAAATTAACATGTTTGCGCGCTGACTGGGCCCTTTCAAAGTTATAGTGAGCTTTATAAGCATTTTAGGTCACAGACCTAGCGGTTTGTTTGATAATCACGAAAACGACAAATTCAGAATGTTATATTATGCCGACTGTTTTTGCTCATGATTAAAGTTCCAAAAAACTTGATTGACAAACCTTTCGAATTCAAATATTCAAAAAGTCATCGAACTGTAACATAACTCTAGTAATGAATATGTGGAAATTCAAAAAGATGTAATAAACCCACTACACCCTTTTTCACTCGCAAACGGATGCCACTTCACCCAGTTCCGATTCATCAGTTTTCTCCATCAAATTAAAAACGGTTTCATGTGATCCCCGCAAATAACTTAATAATGGTTTCGATACATAAAGAACAGACAGAAATGATCTAGACATAATTTAATAAACAAAAAACAGAAGAGAAATAACACAAGTCATTTGATGTTACTAAACGTCGGACAAAGCTTTTTTCTTAATTAATTAAGTCGCAAATTGATTACTTTCGACGGGCAGGAAGGTATAAAAAGCAGGGTGTAGGTACCAGGAGCACAGCGGGCGGTGGGGGTGTACCGTACCCCGCCTTACGTTGCGAGTGGGAAATGTGAAAGCAGACACACGAACCCCGCTGCTGCCCCGGTACTGAGTGCAGAAAAAGACCTAAGATGATTATTTTAATAATATTAGGTACTTATTTTCAAAGTTGTACCTAAGGACCAAACTTAAGTTTGTCAACATCATAAAGTGTTGGTCTTTTTGTACATCATACAACAAATGAAGCATAAAGAACAGAGGTGCTTAAAATAAATTATATTTTCACTGAATAATTGAAAGTTAACTATAAGTCTACAACGTAGAAGTTAAAAACTACACAAAAAAAAGCTACGATTGTTATAGCGTATTTCTTATTTTCCTTGCAAGTAAACACAGTTGCATACCTATCAAGATTTGGAATAAGACAGCCCAAAACAGAAAGTTTATCACGTGCCCATAATAAAAACGATTTATTAAATAAGATTAGAACGCTTAAAATCGTTCGTTATATTATCCTTTCAAATCATCCCCCAGATTAACGCGACCAACTTCGAAAAAACAAACGAAAAAAACACGTTAATCCCAAAGTAAAAAAAAAAACATACTAAGTACAAGATTTTTGTGCAGCCAGTACATTAGACGGCCGTGCCCGTACTACTAGTTATTATTTACCGGCTTTATCATTTCGAAAATTTCATATTCCCCGCACTTGGACGCTTGAGGTTTAAAAGCGTGAGCGCCCCCCCCCCCCTCACGGGCGAGGGTAGTTCTACTTTTTGCCTACAAACAGCCCGCTTAGTACTTAGCACGACTAGGGGGACATAGGGTGTGCAGAGCTAAGAAATAATAACGGTGGAGCATGCAAGAGGGGCGACTGGACATAGTTTTTGTGACTGATGGAATCCTAATGACTCGGTGTGTTTATTTTACATTGGTTTTTGGGGTGTGTGGTAGCAAATAATGTTACTGTTGTTTTACCAAATGTTATTTGCCCAGTATTGATAGAAAACGGGGTGTGTTGTCGTAGGTAGAAAAAATATTTCTTGGAAACATTAATCTTCAAATATACGACTATCTTGAAATGAACAACAAATTATTCTACAAGACCGGTCAGAATAACTTTTATAAATGTTGTCATAAATCTATTACTATTTCTTTGATTTCATTTTATCAGAAATTGTAACTACCAATTTATACTTAATCATGAAAAGATGACGTAATAATTATTACGGGAACGTACTCGTAGCCATACTACGCCGTAGCAAACATTTCAAATCCGTAGAGCTTGCTACGGCGCCGCGTAGCAATAATCAACTAATCATCTGACTCGTAGCTACACAAAAGAAAGTTAGAAACGCAAAACATACTTTGCAGTCATGCGATTCATAATACAAGTCTCCCCTGCCTACTAGGGTAATATGAAGTAATTAGAAATAATATGTTAAGATGTCCGTAGCATTCATTGCTTAGCTTATTTTTTAAACGATTTTTTATTCGTGTTACGTTTGCTTCGCAAATCGCCGCATGAAATGAAAAAGAAAGATCTCGAAATTCATTTTAGTTGTACACGTTCAGCAAAACCGCAGACGGCGCCACAGGGCGGTACATAGTCGGCACAAGTCTGCCAGCTAACCCATCAGGGTCCCAGTATTTTTAATGAAAGCTGCGGCGTCGGGCGGTCGTACTGTACCGTATTAATCTTGGCGGACGGTAACCTCCTACGCGCCCCTGCTTGCCTAGTAGGTGGTGCCCAAGGAACCCGACGAGGGGGCGAAATTTTTCCCCGATTTTTCTCTATTTTCCCTACTTTTTCGCTGCATGCATTATGCAGGGTGGTACCCGGTACGAAAATTTATCGATGCCAAAATAAAAGTAATGTGTTCGTACTCGCATGCGAGAGTCTCTGAGAAATACCTTCTACAACCGGCATCGGGTTTAATTGCTGAAAGGAATTATGTGTGATTGGAAAAATGAAATACCTATTTTAAGCTGGAAATGTACTTAAGTTCAGTTCATAAGGACCCGTTGACGCGTTTTATTCATTTATTCGGAACTTTGTGAATGAAGTCATGGATTAAACTAAATCTAAAAATACTAATGTTGTCACCTTCTTGATTGACCTATTAGTAAATTATCTCTTTAGTTTATTAGTCATAGCCAATCTCGCCAAAAATTGTAGCACTACTTTCTAGTTTTAAAAGATAAAAACGATATTATTTTTTCAGTAACAAACCCAGTTATTTTTTACCTCTGTAAAGACGCATTTCAGTCACATACAGAATAGACATCGTGCTGAAGCAAGCAATTACAATACACACCTTCGGCCACGGACGAAAGCGACGGGTCAGCAAACTTCACGACCTCAGAAATCACGCATCAATACAAAAAAACTCCTGACCGTTTATTTTTCATTTCGGCGGGAAACGAGGAAATTACAAGCGAGTAAAAAATACGTCTCGATCTTCGACGGCGAAAAAAAATCCACCGAAAAGGAAGCAAGCGACCATTAGGGTATTATCGGGCAAAAAGAGAGGGGAGAAAATCAGAAAAAAATTGCTAGAACCACCCTTTTCCTTTTCGTGAGCGTCGCCTGTGCCCCCCTTGGTCTACATTAGACACCCCGCGGCCAGGGGGCGCATGTATGGGGTGAATTACATAAACGCCAGGTGAATTTGGAAAATTAAAGTTCCTATTAGGTGGTAGCACTTTGGCGGACCAAGGCTTGGCTTAATTGTGGATGGGACACGACAGGCACTTTTGAATACAATTAAGATAGACTCCAATTTATTGGCGTGGGCGAAGTTCTGTCACGGAAAATTGTACAATGGAAAACAATACACGTGTCTAAGAGATTTTATGAAACCACCCGGCTTGTTATGATAAAAAAAACTCTCTACACAACAAACAACCTGTTATTTATATATCAGTTTAATTGTCAAAGAGAAAAATATCCCTTTGTTGTTGACAGGATATGTGCGCGCTAATTGTTTTAAAGGTTAGTATTTCACAGACGTGTGCTAAATAAAGCTTAAATCGTAGTGGTTCATTCATCAAACATTATGGAATGTAAGATACTGAATCAGCCACTTTAGTAAAAAATAATGCGTATTTCAGTTGCCAAGTAAAAAAGAATTCGCCACGTGTATATATTTTTTGCCTTTCTTTTGAAAAGCAAACTACACAAACTTTTTACTAGAATCTCATTTACTAAAGAGATTTTTGAATCAAAATCTCGGCAAATTCCCAGAGCCACCAGGCAAACATAGCATTTGCAGAGCTAGCGCGCCATTTCAAAAGAAACCCGAAGGGACGCTAACGAGGAGGTCGAGACACGCGTCAATATCAAAATAATTCATATGTGACAATAATTAAGAGGTTTCGTCCCTCCCACTCCCTTCTGAGGCTAGGAGGCATGGGGCGAGGGGGATTCGGAACCCCGTATGACTCGATAGGTACCCGACCCTACCCGGCATTCGAAGTAGGTGGATTGGATTCCGTACTTAAGATTATTTTTAGTAAAAAGTCCCAGAATGTAACGTTACATTGTAGCCATTGTTAAAGATAAGGTTTTAGATAAAATCCTTTGAAAGATTTCTGAATACTTCTTCTATTATTCTAGCTAAAAAACTACCCCTTTGTGCCTTAATTATTTTGGGTACAAACCTCTTATTATTAAATGAAGAAATGAAACTAACGTTCAGTCACATTGTTCACAATCACAATAGATAGGAGTGTGGAACGCGTACCAAAAGACCAACATTTTCGAAGGACCATCTTATAGGAAAGAGGACGACGCGTAGCCGTATTATTTACATGTAAACCCAAAGTCATTAAATCAACATACATTGCAAGTTCTACCGTTCCCAGCCCAGAACGTGATGTTCGGCAATTTGACCATCATAACTACCACTACTACCAGGTTCTCATAAAACATGAGGAGCACTAATTCGCAGAGTTAATAGCGGCGCACCTACGCGACGGGGTCCGAAATGATTAGTTAATAGAAAGCCCCCCACGGTCCGGGGGGGACCGAGACCCTAGAAAAAGTTTTGCTGCCACGTCTATCAAACTCCGGGACTGGACACAGAAAACTATGGAGCAGAAATAATTTCAGTAAAGAAATACAATCTACCTATTTCTTTCTCAGCTGGCAGTTGTGAATATCCAATCGTGGCGCGTCTGTAGAGTAGCTTTTACTGATTGCATTTCTTGGTTAGAGAAAATCTGTCAGAAAAGTTATTTTCAATTTCATAGAAAAGGGCGTAAAAAACTTGTACTTAGAATGAACTTGCGGCAATTATATCAGAATTTGACAAACTTCTAAATGCTTTCAGTGAAGTCAATCTTTCAAGAATGTAGGCAACTTACATGCACTGCGTAATTGTAAAAATACTATTATGATTAATTTCATATATTTTTATACGCGAAGAAAACCCAACAAGCTAACTAAAAAATTCCAGAAAAAAAATTGTCCGACCAACGCGGCTCCACACCACCTCTGTCCACATATTCTATGAGCCCAAAACTAATAGGAGTCGTATGCGGTTTATATTATAACAAGTTACAACAAACGATTATGTGAATTTGAGGTGCTCGGCATGGCTCGCTTATGTATAATGTTATGTAAATTGAAATATTGTAAACAATGGATGTTAGTGTGAAGTACCAAAGAACATCCGAGAAATATACGATGTGGTAGTACAACTTCGGTTATTCATTATTTTCAGAACATTTTGTAAGCACCAGAAAAGGTTATTTGGTGGTCTTTGTGAATGATCGAAATACCTCCTTATTTCATTGCTTTCCTGTGTTGTATGATAACGCAGATTGTTCGGAAAAAAAATTGTTTAAATAATAAATAATTACGTAATTTTTTGTTTAATTCACAATGTTACTTATTATGTCAATTTTAATATAGCATCTGCCAAACTGCATAACAATTTATCGGCAGTAGTCTTCGAGGATTTCACATGAATCTATATTTAAATACAGGACCTTAATCTTCATTAAATTAAGCCCCACTTTCACTAAAATCACTAAACATATTTAGCGCTAAATGTGTTTAAATTATCATTCTGTCACTGTCATCTTCTAACAATGTGGCAGGGATGCAATGATGTTCTAAATACGTTTAGGCACTAAATGTATTTAGTTATTTTGGAGGAAGTCTTTCGGTTTTAAATATTTATAGTCAATATAATATCCCCACCTAAGTACCTCAAATACCAGGCAATCATAAAATACACGAAGATAATGTGTATAGCACAAAAAGGGAGACGCTGTCAGTGCAGATAGATAGGTAGCACGGTACATAGGGTTTTGCGTCGCAAGGGCTCCCGGGGGTGACGATGCCCTGGGCTCGACACAGGCGGATACCAGGATGCCATAAATTATAACTACATATTACTTAGATTTATCATTATTATGTACCTAACAATATAATGCTTGGCAAAAACAAAATTAGATACTGGTTTCTCGTGTTTCTTATTACGCAAACTTTGATTTAGTTTCTAGAATAGAAAAGTATAGCATTAGTTTATTGCCTGAAAACAAAAGCAAAAGGTTTGGAAGTAATCGCCCTAGTTGCGCCAGAAATAACAAAACGTGTTTGTAGAAAAAAAAGTAAGTTTGAGTTACGTTTTTTGCGAGGTTTCATGTCTTGAAAATGCCATGTTTTATGAATAACCCTATTTTTATTATATAAGTAACTTCAAACTGTATTAAGTATGGCTGATTTTAAGGTACTCATGAATACGAGCAAGTTTTAGAACACGATTTAAATGTATAGAACAAACTGAACAGTTTTTAATTTTCATATTTCAGGGTTGGTCCGATAATAAAAATTGCTCACTGTCAAGCGTACTTTTACCCCCAGAAAAATGCGCAGTAAATTAAAATTCAGCCTGTATTTTTTAACCCGCAAAAGCCAATGGGGTCTACTGTGTAGTTGACCTTTTAAAAGGACAAGATTAATATTAATTACACATGTCAAAATGAATTTTGAGTGTGAGTTCCGTGGAGAATTTTTGAAAGTCAGAAAAAAAAACTTTTACTTGTGCTTTCTGTACTGTAGTAGTACACATTTTCTCTAACATATGTAAAAAAAAATATAAACTTGTTTTCCCGCTTTAACTATAAATCCTTTAAAAGTACCTTATCCATTCGCTCGACCCTCCCGGACGCGTCCTTTGCCTATCCCGGGCAGCGGGTTTAGTAATGATTTACGCACCCTTTAAACATTTATTGGGACTTCCAGATAACTTATGCAACCCTGGTGTTTTTAGTTCACCCGTTACCTAAATAAATAAAGTGGATTGCGACTGCGATCTCTGCATTGATTTTGGGAATTATTTACAATTAAATAAAAAAAACTCAAAGTCATGTATTTCAATTGGACCATTAAGTCATTTTTGAAATTTTTTACGTCATTTATTAGAGATAAAAAAATATATCTAGTTACCCCTTCTACAGGTATGAAGAAGAATGGGCGAGAAACTCCATACTGTCCTATATAAATAAATAAAAAGCGTCTGTTTGTAATGTCAAAATAACAGCTTTTTACAAAATTCACATGAATGTTACATGTATGTATTTATTTACGTCTATTATTATTTGGTACTCAAGTAAAATCTACTCATAATAATATAAACTGGAGATATTTCGTAGTTAAATACATACAGGTTGTTGTAAGTATGAAGACAATGTTGGTTACAATTTAATCATAAATAATGATGAAATGTTGTACACTATATGCTTAAAATAAGCTTTTGAGTACTAAAAGTATTTTAAGTTCTAACTTAAAATGCTTTTTACAAATTTTCTTAAAGATAAACTCAAAAAAGGAAAAATCAAAGATGATAGATTTTTATTGCATGAATTACGTACTTTCTAAGTTTATCTTGGACATCACTGACATCGATAACCATGTCAGAGGCCCTTGAGGCGGTTTAGAAACTCTAACACTAGGGTGTGTGGGGTCGTTAGACCTTACTGCCCACACGATAAAGGAAAAAAAAAGGATTGCATGAATTTGAAATTGAAGTTCTGAGGAACAGAAAAACATACTAGTCAAAATCATAAATATAAAAATGGGTTACTTTCAAAAAGGATAGATTCTTTACATTTTTATTGCTTGAATTGACTTTGATTGATAAGTTCCCTTTTAACAACAGTCGCATAAATTAACCCCTCGGTACGTAAGACTAATTTTTCCCCATTCTTTGCGTAATTTCCGAAAAAAACTTCGTGGAATTCTACCCTAAGTGTGCGTCTCGCCCCCTTTCGGACGGTTTGACTAAATTAGCTGTGAATTGCATGTTATTGTAGTACGATAGAAAAACGTTTATTAAGTCTGTATTATAGAACAGGAATAGTAGTATTTGTCTTTGTCTTAGCGTAATGTTATATAATCTGTGTTACTCAAGGTTAATGTAGAAATCTATTAGTGAGAAAATGGTTGAAATCGGTTCGACAGTTTCGATACAAACAAACAAAAAATCTTTCCTCTTTATACGTATCTTTTGTGAGGTCATATTAGTTTCGTTCTTACTTTATTTTCTCTTTTATTTGTTTTTACAGCAGCAACTAAGTCAAAGTCAAAGCATTTATTTCAATTAGACCATTCACAGGCACTTTTGAATTGTCAAGAAGTTACAGTTTAAAATTGAAGCTAATTGCTCGTTCCAAAACGTAGGTCTCTATGGAGAAGAACGAGCAAAAAACTCCATGGACGCTCTTTTCCTTCAATTTGGTTTTTACAAAGTCTTGGTTACAATATTCTTGTTGCTTCTATATGTAAAAACAATGAAGGACTATTATGTAAAACACACTGTGCAAATGTCAAGTGTCTACGTATAACGGTTCAAAAGACACAGCTCTATGACAAACGGACGGGTAGTCAGACGGCGGAGTCTTAGTAATAGGACCCCGATCGGCACCCTTGACTACGAAACCCTAAAAATGGTCATCACTAAGTCCTATGACAATTACACTAACGAAGTTTTTGAAGTGAAAACTTCTGTAGCAACGTTGTGCACTTTTTTTGGAATGGGTAAAAAATGTTAAACTCGCGTCAGGACACGTGACCCTGATCAAAAATACGTAAGCGGCGTTATGCACTTGTTTTGGAATGGGTAAAAAATGTTAAACTCGCGTCAGGACACGTGACCTGATCTAAAATCTTACGAATTTATTTAGCGTTTTCACTTCTGCCGGCACTCCCGGAGTGCAACCCGTCGTTTTTTCTATGGCAAACGAGCCGATGGCCCACCTTATGTTAAGTAGTCACCGCTACCTATAGACATCTGCAATACCAGAGGCCTTGCAAATGCGTTACCATCCCAGAGATAAAGTTAATATGTCTCATGTGCCTGTAAATACACCGGTACCTATACCCTTCAAACCGGAACACAGCAACGCTGCTTTGCGGCAGAAATAGGTACGGTGGTAGTACTTTCCCGGACGAGCTCCTTCACAAAGAGCTCTACTACCACTAAAAGTTGTAAAAAAAGTACTACTAAAAGCAGTAAAGTTCTTTTCTAGAAAAAAATACATGGGGCTAAAACTGTGGAGTGTTTCTATAAGAAATTAAGCCAAGAAGAGTAAGTAAAATGTTTTTCAGAAAAACTGAAAACTTAATAACGCGACCGTCTGTCAATCTGCACTCGCTATATAGGTTAATAAACAGAGTTAAAAATTATTTTCCTTCAGTTAATGTTTTTGCGGCATTGCGTGTAGACACCTCGTGCCTGCGAGTTACTAGGCGCTAAAACTAGGCGTGGAGGTGGGTGGAACTCCTACCCTTCGCCTTACTAGGTACATGTGTGAATTTACTACGGCGCCCTGCAGGCGGCAAGCAGCCTCGCGACTAATTCCGTTAAAATTCTCCGTTGGTGTTATGCTCGCCTGGTAGCTACGGTAAGTAGGGTAAATGACAACGGGGTGGTTGCCAGTTGGCTGGCACCCGCCCCCGTGGCGCAAGGGCTTTAGCTCGCGTTTATTTGCGACTAGCTCTTCAACCCGACTTGGCACGGTGTGAGGGTAAATTCAACTTGGTTGATTTAAACGTGCTGCCAGAATAACAGTAAATCCAGCATTTTACTTACCTACTGCAGCGGTATAAAAAGGAAGGTAATGCTCTTTTTTCTTTTACTACGTTTATATGTTTTGCTCGTAAACATTAACTATGGGTTGCCTGACTGACCTACTAACTAACACGCGTCACAATCTCAGTGCCTGCCATAGCACGCGTACAAAACAAAACATTTCAGATCAAATCGGAAAACTAACAACGGGAATCAAACAAATATAAGCTATATTTACACATCGATAAATATTAAAATGTGTTGTACGTGCTGGGATTTTACGTCATTCTATTTTAATAAAAGCAACCCTACAGATGCCGTCGGGTGTCTAGCGGACCCTCATGGTAATGAAACGCAGAATCGATCGTTGGGGGACCAAACTTAATTATGTCACTGTTCAAGGTCGCGATGCACGCGCATTCGCACGTAAATTCAGTTTTGGATGAATTGCTTTTGAATAAGTTCGTAATTACTAGCTTGAGGAGTTTTGAAAGCAATTAAAATGGCGTCAATGGGATTATGCAACAGTTTAGAATGTAATTGCGAATGTATTGTAAAGCGTTGTGTTAATAATATTAATGTTGTTAATACGAAATTTGATGGATATTTATATTTAATTATCAACTAAACTATGTTTCACAGGATACGTCTTTCGACATAATATCTATTTTGATAGAAGTAGAATAGTTTTCTACGATCAAAACTTTTGAATGATAAGAACATTTTTAATGCCGTTTAATATATAATTATGATAAGCACACGGCACACTTATTTACCATTCAAAGTTTTAGTAGATTTTTTAAAATCAATTAAACCATTTACAGGCTCTTTTGAATTGTCAAGGAGTCTGTCAGTTAGTTAGCACACACACATTACATACTTGCATGTACATACCTTTAAGTGCTACTAATCGGCGACTTTCACGAAAAAGGGGCACACATAATTAGCTTCACTCAAATGAGCAGATATCCACGAAAAAGAGGCAATTTTTACACAAACCTACAGCCTAAAATAATCCACCTCTTAGTAACAGTTCCCCAACTACCAAACCTCTTACATAAGCGAAGCCGAGTACAATAACTTGTATTAAAATCAAAACGTAACGGGATTTAAGTAAATTGTTGTTCTACAGAAGCTAAAGTAAATTAACAATTCGGACGCCAACATTGCCCGGGGCTATCTATGGACATAAATATAACTGAACGGTACAATATCATGGTGTTCTTGAAGGGTAAAAACGAAGGGTAAATTGAATTGAAAAAGTATATTTTTGTAGATAAAAATTAGTTAGCAGGTTTGTCACGAAATATTTTTTGTAGTTAAGTACATATTTTTAGGATAATGAAGCTAACTTACTTTATTTTCCTAAAAATAAGTTGAAGATATTACTTTATTTATTTAATTGTGGGAGTCATCTGTTGAAGTTGTTTCGATGAAATGATGACGTTGTGGACGATGAGCCGATGAATATGATCATTTTCAAGAGCAATACATAGCAAATTAATAAAAATACTTTTTTAAACTGAAAAATATTAACAGGACTGTAGCAATTAAGTTTTTCGTCGGTTATAAAATTAAAAGCTGTTCCAAAGCATAGTGCAACATTGCTGTTTTTTTTTCTTTCTTTTAACCAAATTTTAACGCTGATGTCTGTCAAATGTATTGAATACTTATTTTCAATTAAATGAATCAATTTTTCATTACGACGAAAACAATCCCTTTATACTTTTATCAACCCAACACCTAAACAGAAGCAACGCTACCTATCATCGGCAACTTCGCCCATTAATCCACCCAAAAATCTAACATTCAAAACACGTTACACATATCAAACATACAGATTTGCCACAATAACATGGGCATAGCTAAACAAACTTCTAATCTCTGACATCAAAGCGGTCACACGGCCGCAAGTGGTGGCGGACGAATAAAATAGCCTGTTGTGTTATTAACAGCGCCCGCCGAGAAAAAAGAGGGTGGATGCGTGTATGGATGCTGGATGAGACAGTGTTTGAGCTTAGCTTTGCGTCTGCCAAAATAATCTAACCCACAATATCAATAATTCAATTCCTAGTATCTTACTAATCTACACTAATATTAAAAACAGAAAAGATTTTTTTGTATGTTTGTGCCGACTAGGCTCTAAAACTACTGAATCAATTTCAACCATTTTTTCACCAATAGATAGCTACAATATTCCTGAGTGACATAGGCTCTATAAGATCACGCTACGAGGCATGGGGACGGAGCAGTAACCAAAGACGTAATCTGATTCAACTTCTGCCAAAAGATAAAGTTAATATAATATCCTAAGGAAATCGTTCAATTTTCCGAGATAAAAATTTGCCTGTGTACAATTCTAGTCTGTAATCTATCTCTGTGCTAAATTTCATCCAGATCAGTTCAGCCGTTCTGGCGTGATTAAGTAACAAACATTTATCCATCCAAACCTTAGCATTTATAATATTAATAACTGAGATTACTATCCAGTAATTACAGTAAAACATTCCAAACTTATGCATAGAAAATTAATCAGCGTTAAATATCCAAAATCACTTAAAAATGGGTGTTTCAACTTGAGGTTTGTTGTTTATCTGTAATAGTGATTCAGATTTCAGAGAGCTTTCGTGTGACTATGAAGTTGGCTCGCTTGGATAAAGAATTGGGATTGCCATTCAACGTGGCAATGCTGCCAGAGTGCCAGCCTTCTGGGCACGTTTCCAGTGGAAGTCTAAGTGTCTTGGACATTTTCTTTTTACTATTTTATTTCCTTTTTGAATATGGTTATGTAGTCCGTACAGTAGTGGTATATTTTGAACATTTTGTTTCTATAAAGTATTGTTACTGCAGTTTTCTGCTTACTTTTGATTCTACTTATAATGTTATTTATGCTTGATTTAATAACGCATGTTACCTAAATACGATCAACGTATTTCTTTCTAAATTGGATGAATAAAGTTTTCAAAACTCGTATTTGAGTTTATATATCATTGAAAACTTTATATTTACTTTACTTTTTATTTTGGCAACATCTATCTATAATATCTATTTGCGTAGGGCACAGACGTGAAAGTATTTGATTTTAAAATGACAAAATACGAATCCAACCAATCGTCACAATTCAAATGTACAGACACAAAGACGTATACAAAAAAGCCGCTAAAACACCCTAATACCTTAAGAAGGCCTCCATCTAAAACAGAACGGTTCCATCTAATCTATATCCCGGTCGCAAGTACCCGAGAAAAAAGGGGGGAGGGTCGAATATCCCACAAGGGTGGTTGGCAATGGACTGAAGGAGCCCCAATCAATCTTACAAGTCGCAGTGCGATGCGGGGGCGAGGGGGGGATAAGGCACTTTTGGGAGGTCGAAGGGACGATACCCTCTTATGGACGGGCTCGACTGACCCTTCGGGAGGCCCCACACGAAAAAGGTCTAACATAAACTTTTTGTTAGTAGGATATTTTCTACGTTAGGTCCCATCATATTACAAGCTTTTGGCGTTTATTGCAATTAATGGCGGCTTTCTTGGTTTTAGTTCTTTTTTTTTGTCCAGTTCATTTGTTTAGTAATGGATAATTTAATATAACCTAACGGACAGTCACATACCCCTTTTATAACACAAACAAAAAAACAGCGATCCAAATATAGAACGGTACGGTATCTCATCACTATTCTGTAGACAAATATATTTCTATGTTCTCAAAAAACAAAATTACCGAAACAACCCAAATATAAATATATTCCTAGGACACACAAAACAAATACTAAGTCAAACAAGAATCTCCCAAGCGAGTAACATAATTTTCACACTGGAAAACCTATTACACAGCAGCGATAGTAGATATAACCGTCATCAGAAAACTTACTAGCCCACTTCTCCGTCGGGCATCGTTTTTGTGTCTTGTCTAATACCGTGACGCCCCCTCAGGCTGATGAAACCTCGTGCCTTCCACCCACCACCCTCGCCCGCGCCCCAAGCGAGAAAAATGAGTTAGAAAAGATGCGGCGCCCGATTATAGCGTGACGCCCCGTGGTCCTTTGTGAGGGACATTCGTCTGAATCAATCGCGGGTCGTGTGGGACGCCGCGAGCATTACAGGGTTGCGTCAGGTACGCGCTGACGCCTATAAATTCTGAGAGCCTGGTACTTTGAAGTATGATTTTGGTGAAATATGTTGTTTTTTCTATGAAAATGGGCCGAATTCTCTTTACCCTCCGACCCACAAATATTAAATAGAGTTACTACAAGGTAGGTAACATTGAATTCTCTAAAGGACCGTGGATGTTGGACCCATGTCTCCTTGTAAGCCTACCGAAAGTCCGGGTCTCTCCTTGCGTTACACGAGCACATTACTTTCCTATGCCTGATTAACTCAACATCTATCTACAAAAGAGCTGTTTCAAAATTTTCTACTAGCTTATCGAACTTTTTATATGCATAGGTACGTACTACGTTGATTTTTACAACAGCGATAATAGAAACAAAAAATAAATACACTCAAATGAGTGTATTTATTTTACTAAAAATAACTTTTTCAAAAAATGTTAAATTTCTCCTGTTGTAAATACCGTGAGTACTGGCCACAGACATTTATTAGTAAACACTCTATAGAGAAAGTTTTTATATATGTTTTTTTCGAATTTCATTTGTTTTATGTAATTATTGGATATTGCGTTGAAATACTCGTACAAATCGGATTCCTAAAACTATAAAATATGATAATATTTGAAACTAAACTACAAAATTAAGTTTCGAATCGATTTTAATTGATTAAAAATTGTTTTGCATTTACTACAAACGTTTTCTTCTACCATCAAAATTAGAAAAAAAAAATATGAATAAGAAATTACAACAACAAAAAATCCCTACCAATACCAAACATCCCATTAAAGATGTTCCCAAAAACGTTCAAATAAAATACTACAATAATTTTTACTTGAACGTCGGATAGCAGTCTTCAAAATCATAACAAGGGTTAGAAAGGATCCCGCACAAAGGTTTGCGGGTCCGACCGACCGCCGCAGCTTTACCAGTTTGTTAGCAGAAGTTTAAAGCTACGGTTAAACGCGGCCCGGCCCGCAATATCATATGTTTATTTTACATTTTGTTTAGATAACATTATTTTATCAGGTTTCGGTGTGGTTTTTGATACTTTAAATGAGAGGATGAGGAATTTTGAACAGTTTTTTGGAACCCTACTGGTAGTTACTCTATGTACTTTGACAGAAGAGGAAAGAGAGCAGTTTTAAAAAAAATTTACTGTCACGGATATTGTCGACAGCAGTCAAAACTTTTATACTTACCTACTTTGGAATATGTATCGCCAATCTAGCCCAATAAGTGACATTAGCACGCGGTCACATGAGTATGTCGATGACGTGACACTGTAGCATGTCGGTGATGGTGCCTCATAAGCATGCCAGCGACTCATACCAATAAGATTTTCCCCTACCAAGAATCGCTCGACGAAGCTACGAGTAGTTATCACTTGAAAAAAAATGCTTGTGTAAAATTTCTATGTACAACACTTTGACTCACCTTGCTCTCTGAATCCCTGCGGTCCTGGTACGACATACTCCTCATATGCTTCAGATACGCCGTCGTTATAGGCACGTTGTAGTCCATCTCTTCCCCACCATAAAACGCCCCACCATCTGGTCTCCAAGGCTTCGGAATTCGCCCAGCCCCAAAAGAATTGGTGGAATAATCAACACTCAAAGGCAATAACTTCTTTCTAGGAGGTGACCTTGATTTCGGAGGGTCTTTCGACGTTAAATTAGCTACATCAAGAGGATTGTACTTCTTCTCTTTCTTGGGTTCAGTCTTATCGTTAGCTTTTCTACTTTCTGCCTCCTTGGTACTTTCACCTTCTGAATGTTTTGTATCGTCATCTCTCTGTGATCTTGAAGGTACTGGGCTGTCAGGTATGACATCTTCTACGTCGATTAGACTATTCTCGTCTTTATCTATTTCTGGGTCTGTTCTGACCGGTTCTTCTTCCTGAAACGCAGGTTCTTCAGGCGAAGTTCTATTCAAGAGTGGCGTAGCATCGAAACCATTCAGTTTCTTTGATGTGAGCTCTATGTACGTTGGTTCCGGATCTTCAACTTCAACTGGTTTAGGACTTTCAATTTTTTTCACTGGCTGAAGTTCCGTATACTCGAATTTCGGTTCGTAGTAATTAGAATGTGCGGCGTCTATCTCAGATTCCCAGTTGCGCGTGTAATCAGGCGCGCAGTGGGGTAGGAAGGGGAGGTAAGTAGGGTGCCTGGTGGGCGAGGGGGACGGCGTGGGGAGGGGCGGGGGGGATGCACTGCGCGGGCGCCGGGCGCACTCGGCGCATCCGGTGAGGAAGCGCGTGACGGCCTCCCGCGGCAGGAACGCGTACGTCTCGGTAATCTGTTGGCGAAAACATCCGTGATTAAGGGAAAGGAGAGAATATATTCTTTTGTGATGTTTTGTGTTTCAGTGATAAAATTACGGGTGAATTGTTGTTCGGTGTGAAACAAATGAACGTTGGCTATTGAGACGGTTAGTTCTGTTTAGTTTTTGGGTGTAGAGTAACTTTTCAGTAAGAAAATAGTCACTAAGTTACTTATTTTAGTTTTTGCCATATCTGCTAAAAAGAGAGAGGAGTGTAGAGAGGCTATGTTAATTTTATTCTGTTCTTGAATCAAACCGGCTACCCTAAGCACAAAGACCTGTCATGCAGCCATTCTGCTATTGGTGTTCTAAACTAATAAACTTTATCTTTAGTGTTCTTCTTCTTAGCGTATCGATGGCAAATAACAAAATATTAATAATTATATAAGATATTTTCTAGTGTTGAAAAATGGTTTTTTTACAGTAAATACCACTTTAAAAATAACGTAGTACGTTTTTTGTAGTTATTTATTTTTATGGTCATTGACGACTAAGTAAAAAAAATACCTATGAATAAAATAGATTTACTCTGTACGATGACCAAACGGGCGCAGAATGAGATGAGATCATAGTACATTTGCGATTAATACTATTGTAATTGTGTACAAGATTTTATAAAAAAAACTGCGGAGGCAAGATAATGCTAACTTGGATTGAATTTATACATCTTGATTCCATTCTTGTCGACATATTTTTATAAACATGTACCCAACGCCATCTATCGGGTATGAGCAATAGCTAAAAAACGAAACTTGGTGCTGCGCGTGTTTGAACACGCGTTACCCTTATTCAAGTAGTTCTACTGTTTTATGGTAGATGGCGCTGGCCTAAAATGTTTTACTTTCGAAATAAAATTATTTGAAGAAAACATTCCCTAAAGTGTTATTAAGTAGCATAATTCTATAAAATACAACACAATTTTATGAGTAATAATAAGATACTCACTGTTCTATAAGTTCGTTTCTGTCCTGCATGTTTTCCAGGTCTTCCTTCTAGTTCCACATGCACGGTATAGATGATATCGAAGAAATTTTCTACTACGGCCACTTTTCTGTAGACTGGATCTTGATTTGGCGCATTCTGAAACAAGAAACATGGAAATCGTGAATAACGTATTATGGTATGTACATTTATTTCAACTTTGCGCCATCTATCAGGTGTAGTATGAACTGCCACTCACGTAAAAGTTTTGCTATTCTGCGGTAGATGGCGCAATAAGCCTGTTTACGAAGGTTGGTGTTTGTCAAGGAAATGTACAGATGGCGTTGCAAAGTTCCCGCCACTTTCTATTTTATATTTAGTCTGCTGTTGTATTAGTTACATCAATCCATTTAATAATATGTACCATTATAATGTGTGATATTAATGCAGCTGAATACGATAATATACAAAACATTAAAAAACATAAAACTTTTCGCTCCATCCATCACCACTGATGATCGGAACGACAAAAAACAGGGCTGTCCATCCAAAGTGAATCATACAATTTGTTTCATAAATTACCCGCGGAGGGCAATTAGTCCCGCGATCGCAGGTCGGCCGTAATTAGCCCGTCCCGGGCGCCCGGGACCGCTGTAATTAGCCGGACGCCGGGCCCCAGGACTGCCGTAATTACGGGATCCGTTGCAAAGCGCCGCACTATGTTTGCGGATTCCAACTTCGCTAAATAAATAGCGTGTTCAGTGTTGCATCCTCGGACCTCGTTTGTGAGGAATATTTATGTGGAAATATGTATATTTCTGCTGTGTAATCTAGTTAGTATTTAGTATGTACCTACTGCCTAGATATTACTCCCTGTTACGAAAAAATGCTTGAAGTGGAAATTATTTAATCCCAATTCCAATCTTTAAGATCTATAGAAAAAAAACGAAATGACCATAAAAAAATCGCATCTTTTAATAAGTACCAAAAAACAACCAATTTAACGACTCCCAAAAACAATTGCCCCCGCACCCTGTACCGATTACATTAACCTAAAAAAAAACAACTTCGAAATTTATTTGCGGCGAAAAAATATAACGGTCGCGTTAGTAGGTTCGCGCGACGAAACAGCGGTATCATCAGAGATCCTTATCCCGGCGGTCTCTGGAAGTGGCCCCGGGCAGGACTAATGGGCACGGCAATTACACGGCGAGGCGCGCCAGCCGCGACAACTAGTGTTGGGACGTTTTTTTGCAGATAATCGATAAAAAATAAATCGGATTTTTTGGCGATTAAGATTAGAGTTTTATAGTAGAAGTAGATATAAATCGTATAGTCTACCTATTGGCTTAGAATTGGATTATAAGCTTCTTTATAAATACTAGATATACCTCAAACCAATCACCGTCGGCCTGATTAAATTATTCCAAAGTGACGGTACTAAATTGCGCAAGCTAAGACATGCAAATGAAGATACTGAGAGACGCGACTTTTCGACACTATCATGATAATTGAAGTCGTGCGTAGTATGTACTTGTAACCGGCGTGATTGTATGACCAGCCGGCTTATTCTGTAAGAAATCTCCCTCAGTGAATTAAGATGAAGTGAGCTAAAACTGGGCTGTCACTATACGATGCTAGGGATTGACAGGTCGCCACACGCTCACTTCACGGAAGGAGGGTTTTTTCAGAATAACACCGCAGATTAATTGAACGAACACGAGGCGAAAGGACTATGTAAGGATCGTAGCAGGTGGCGTTATGTGGTCTCTACCAACCCCTATGGGAAAAAGACGTGAGTTTATGTATGTATAATTTCATGAGTGACAAGAGATACTGAATGTGTACTTGATTAGGTACTTTAAAAGTCATTATGTTAGGCGATTCGCACACTGCCCCGCGCCACAGTACGTAATTCGCGGCGACGCGACGACGCCGAAGCTTTTGTGATCTGTAACACTGCGCGTGAACGCGTTTTCTGTGCATTGGAGTACGCGTGTTTCTATACAAGCACATACTTTGTCCCTATACCCGAAATTCTCCGGCTTTCTTTTGTAACCTAAAAATACCTTAAAATACATTGAAGTTTTTTTTATAACAAAGATTATTCTGCAACTGGCGAGAGGAGGCACAACAAAGAAGAAAATAAAAAAAATGGGTGGAGGCCTTTGCACAAGAGTGGGGACGGTAATGGATAAAAAAAAAACAAAAAAAAAACCGAACTTAGAAGAAAGTGTTTTTCACATCACTATTTCGCCGAGCGCGCCAATTAGCAGAGAACCGCCGCGCCCGTGCCATTCGCGCCGAGACAATTCTGCCGCCAAATAAAAATAAATTGTTCGAAATATCGCCGAACGCGCCATCGAACCATCGCGCCCGCGCCACCCGGACTTTATTATAAATGCTGAACTTGGACGAATTTGTATCGGTTAGCTGCGGATATAAATGTTTGTCAATTTATTGTGTTTTAAAGACATTTTCGACGTGATTTTGAATAGCTGAGATTGTATACGATACGACTAAATGATTTACTAGTAGCAACTACCTCCGTGTGTATATCGGTTGTTTTCCTAAGTCTTTCTTTTAATAAAAGTGAGCCTAAGTTTCTCGTAATAACATCAGCTATCATCTGCCAGTGAATATCCCGTCAGAACTTGCCCAGGCGTTCAGGACATTAGCCGCAACAAACAGACCAGCAAACAGTAATTTTAAAAATTGGTTTTTGGTATGCATTTAGTAAAAAGCTGTAGGTTTCACATTAAGTACAAATAGACATTCCAATTTTATTTACTTTTATAGATTTCATTATGTCAACTTTAGAACTCTAGATAATCTTGTGTTTTTCGGCTTATTTTAAGAGGTCGTTAATTAAACATTGTTAATTATCACGAGTCCAATCTACACTGCAAAGTTTCATATTTAGCGTTAAACATAGTTTAGCAGCGCGGAAGATCCGAATTACCTTTGTAGGATTAGTTCTATAATTCAAGTGAATGCTCGTTTCTTCCACCAAAAACTAGTTTAAATAAATTTGTACCATACTATCAAAAACCTTTTAAAATAAAATGAACTCTAAATAAACTAAACAAAGTTCCTTTGCTGTAAAAGAATCCTCTCAAATACAAGAAACAAATAAATTCTGCACACTGCGAGTACCGGGCGCGCAGCAACAGGTGGCGGTGTGAGCAATGCTTCATTGCGAACATTGTACACCTGCGCGTTCGATACCACTCAGAGACCGATCCAAGTCTCTTGATACTAGGGAGAGGATAGCAGAAGATCCAGTAAATAATAACAAAAGAAAATATTATAATTAAATACTTGACTTAGAAGAGACTGGATACCACAAAACAGGGACAAGTGTCCACCAGGACAGCATGCATTAAGCGCATTTTTTTTTAGCGAAAACTTCTTAAGCGCTTTTTAGGAGAGGCAAAACGTATGGTGGATTCCTGTCACCGACATACTAATTGTGCAACACGTTACATTAAATGTAACGTGTTGCACCAGATTGGCGACAGTGTTATTCCAAATTTTTCTCCACAAACACTGCAGTCCCCGTAAAATATTGCTTAAACTAACACAAGGGCAAAGGCTGAAAAATATGCCTGACGATGCTGCGCCCAGGAGGTTACGTTTTGAACAAGATATTTAAGTATAAAATAAGTGGTTGCAAGATTTGCAAGCACCATAACTGAAAGGTTAGTCGTCATTTCCGCTAAACAAGATTGTTTATTGTTGAATTGTTGACTGATTAATAACCCTAAAGCTAATTTTCGTAACATAAAAATCACAAAAATGTTCTTTGAGAATCAATGTCACAAACATTTTTGTAAAATTAGAGTCATTTTTGACAGATTTGAGACTGAGATTAGAGTGCGGTCGTACCTAAAAGTTACAAGAATTCCCCCGTATTTTATCCGTTTATCGGTGGTGGTAAGAATCAGACTGAAACTTCTGATATTTCTGAGTGATCTGTTCTGCTCCGTACCACTTAACTTTTAGAAAACTTATGAATAGATGTGCAATATAACAGTTACTGTTGTCATTTGTTGATCAAAATCTATTTGAGCACTGCATTGAAACTATGAGAATATAGATGGATTGTGTGAAAGATAATAAGAAAGTATACACTGAAAAGACTGTCACCGAAGTACGAAGCTGCTAAGGTAGTGTGGAGTTCTGACATAGAATCCCGGGTTAGGCAAACTATTATTGGACGATTTACGAATTTCTCTGAGATTGGAAGTTGGTTGTGTGACATCCTCCAAGTGGTCCTGCGCCTGATTTTTTCATAAATGCATGAGGCAGAGGAATGCATGAGAATGTATGAGGAAGCATGATCTTTTTTTATAATGAGTAAAAGAACTCAGAACGGACGGGATCGAAAAGAAGATGGAGGTACCTACGCGGCTGTCCCATTTCAAAACCTAGTAAGGGACACTTTTTCCAAAAATCGTTTTATTGCATAATTTTGCTAACCAAGTACGTCCCTACCAAATACAAAAACACCAGCGTTGAAAACTCACATTAATGTGGTGAAATTTAATCATCGATACCCAGTAAATACACTACTCGCATCTGATTTATTATATAAAATTTAGTTTTAGGTCCTTGCTAGGTTTTAAAATGGGGCAGCCGTACGCCTTGAATGGCTTCCTGAGGAATTAGCAAGACGAGGTAAAGCATCAAGTGAAATGGAAGAAATGGGGGGAGGCCTTTGCCCAGGTGAAGGACAGTGCAAGCTATTAAAAAATGAACTCTTGTCGAACTTAATTTCGTGTTCACCAGACATGGCAGTGTAAAACTGAACAGATTAAAATACACGACAATGCTATTGTGCATGTGGGCTGCAGACTGATGGAAGATAACATTTGTAGACTAATGAGTACCTATAATTGGTTCGGTAGTCATTGTAGAGGACCTATGTATTCATAGACAAACGCATGTAATCTATGTACGAATCTACATAAAGTATTGTATAGGTAAAGTACAGAGCAATGCAATGAGTTTACATACCTACCAATTTTTTTTTATATCTAGTCATTATAGCGCGTTCAATTACGTTTTAGGATACTGCTTCGCTCCCGTAAGTCATAGCGTGATGTTCTTCACATATAAACCTTGCTCTTGAATCACTCTATCTATTGAAGAAAATTGCACTAAAATCCGTTGCGACTTTTAAAAGATCTAAGCGTACAGACAGCGGGAAGCGTCTTTGTAAAGATGACTGTAACATCTACCTATTTACTTACAACAAAACAGCTTGACTTTCTATTTTCCTAGTACCTGGTGAAGCCTATCACTGACTAGGTACCTATGTTTAACTCGTAGATAAAATTGCTTTTTCACACGTACACTTCACACTTTGTCGTGTGCGTAATTCTCAGGTTTGCATGATATATTTTTTCTGGAAATTCCCAAGATAATGTTGTATCAAAATCTAAATAAAAGAATCAAAAATGTGTGTAACTTGTGTAAGTAAGTAAGTTGTACCCTTGCGAAGCCAGGACGGGACGCTAGTTGAAAGTTAAACGTACTAAAAACTTCCCAACCAATTTTAACCAGGCATCCATTCCCCTTATGCTCTCCTGGTACACTTAGGGGAGGATCCCGGATGGAGTGTACCAGACAGTAGGAATATCCGGCCCGGCCCTGCTCTCCTAGTAACTGAGTATGACGCTGACAAGTTGACGACTTCTATGTAAACGACTACCTCCCGCCCGCGACTTCGTTCGCGTGGCTTATTTTACCAACGCACGTGAAGTTACATCTTTGATTATTGCTTTGCTGCCGTGTGTCGTAGCGTGATGTTATATAGACTATGTTACGCAGGAATAATGTTGCTATATATTGGTTAATAAATCGTTAAAATCGGTACAATAGTTTCGGACTTTATGCGGTACAAACAAACACAAAACCTTTCCTCTTTATAAATTAGAATAGACTAAAGAGTGGAGCAAGTTGTTTTCCATTCAATCAATTATTTCGATCAAGTTTTTATTTTTTTATTTTGACTGTTCTTTTGTTGTTTATATTTACTTAAAAGGGTTTAAATAATAACAACAAGAAGTCACTACTCTATTACCTATGTGTAATAAAAGGTGATTGTTATAAAAGCGGCGATTATCAATAACAATACGCGAAAACTTTATTGTGGTTTATTAGCAAAGGCATGATAATTACTTAAAAAAATATTTACCAAGTTGTCAATGATCATACAATGAATCAACAAGAAGTATGGGGAGTACATAAGCACAACAAAGAAAAATAAAATAAAAAAATCTTCATCAAACTTAACCCCCTATTTCCGAGACACAAATCTTGACGGGCACAAACATGTAGGTATTGATCTAAATCTACTTGGCCCGCTACAGCCAGAGCATGGAATACTCAGTCTACAGAGATTCCTTAATGGCTGACGGAGCACAGGCTGTTTTCACAGCAAATTCCGGCTAGCGAACTAAAAGCCTACATATAAAGCCAGTCGGTATTTAGCAGGGTGCGCAAACTAGCCACAGGTTTACGAGTAACTTTGGTTTTAGGCTTGCACGCTACGATGCATGCTACCAAGCTCACAGAAGGGTGAAAGGTATACTCCAATGACCAATCTAGGGTGGTTATTCAAGAGAACAAGGTTAGTGGGAGTTAACCTCTATCCACTAGTTAATGTCATAATCCCTAGTGTCTCTGAAAAACTGTAATTCATATAAGTCTGATATCGCCTTGAGCCAGCGTGGTGATCAATTCAATTTCAATTCATTTAAATCAACTGCTATTGTGTACATAATCAGTCATTGATTTTGATTCTAGTTTATTTGTAAGAATTGTCTCTAAGCAATCACACACACACAGACAGACAGGTCAAATAGTTATTCAAGCATTTTATCAGACTAAGGCAAACCCAAAAGGAAGATTATGATTTGAAAAGTATACGGTAACTGGTGAATTTTTAAAAATCCAAATGAATATTGTAACTCTGTCTGTGTCTGTCACACTTTTACGGCTAAAGTACTGGACCGATTTTGATGAAACTTGGTATGGAGTAAACTTGAACACCAAGAAAGGAAATTAGCTAGTTTTCAATCCGCAATAACGTAGGTGAAGATGCGGTCAAAAGTTAGCAAGAAATAACTTCAACCCACTGACTCCACCGCTCTTTCTAACCATGCATCGCCGGGATCGCTAAAATCCATCAGTAGGTGATTAAGAAGCGATCAGACGTGGTCGCGTGGTCGCGCCGCATCAGACGCGCAGCAATTGATCTATGATCGTTAGTCGGGACTCGGGCCGGTCGCCGGTCGCTTCGACCCGCTAGATTGTAGATATGGATGTAGGGCTGGCAAACAGTTATTTGTTACTAGTTTTTTTTTTTACCTTTAATGCTTATTTAGACAAGCTATGGGGAAAGCTAAAGAAACTGGTTCTTTAGGTATTGCACAAGAACACAAAAACCTTTAAAACGCCATGTAGTTCATTCTTATCTAACTGAATCTTAAATAGCTTCTGATGCTGCTACTGCTCGCAGCCAATTTCTACATGGATTTAATACATTTTCAGATACTTACTTTTAAAGACGGAAATAGTTGAAAAAAGGACAAGTGAAAATTATGTTATTTTTTCTCTCCCTCCGCTCTTCTTTTGTGATTTTTGTTGTGGGATTAAAGACAGTTGAATCGTTTCTCCGGGACTACTCAAGCTTCATTGCTTCTCGCTTTTAGCGTGGTCGCTTCTGATTATTCTGGCTTGCAGGGGTTGCAGTGGTTGGTAAAGCGTAAAAAAGCGTGGCAGGCTTTAACCAAGAAAAAATCCAGAGAAAAATATAAAAATAACATTAACGGCTTTGTCAACCCTACCGCTCCCCAAGATTCCCGCGGACACTTGATCCACGATCCACATGACGCGCTACCGACGACGCCAAGGCACTATAGGTACCTACCTACCTATATACCACACAGCCAGCATGTACCTACCTACCCCACAGACCGACGATCCGAGCCAGGCTTGCAGTGCGCGCGGGCTATGAACGAGCGCCTTTGGTAAATAGCCCGCCGGCAAACGAATAGTAATTACTGAGCCGGGCTATGTTGGGGCAAAGCCGGGCTATGTCGGGCTATTGAGCGTGACGTGTTCTCTGCGGATGTAGGTAAAGTCATGATTTGGGCTAGATTTTTGGGCTAAGTTTAATGTAGTTGTGATTTACCGAGGCTCGATCAGCAGTCTATTTATCTGCTTAGCCTTTTCCCAACTATGTTGGGGTCTGCTTCCAGTGTGGCCGGATGCAACAGAATACCAGTGTTCTACATGGAGCGACGGTCTATATCAGTAGTGCTATTCTGTAATAATGTCTCTGTTGAGCTGACAGTTTTAGGTATTATTCAGGGTGTTCACTGAAGCAACTCGTGTACTATAAAAACAATTGTGTGGTCGGGGATCTCCATCAGGAACAAAATTCTTGACGAAGACAGAGAGACAGAGAAAGAGAAGGAAGATCGCCTGGATGAGAGGGGTGGCATAACGCTTTAAACGCTTATTTCTTACGTGACGATTTCTGCCAGTGAACTCCTTTCGCTCCCAAATCATGAAATTTTCTAAATCCTAGCCCTGACTTAATCCTGGACCGATCCGAAACAACAGCATACTTTAGAAGACCGTCGCCTTCTATGGGATAATTCAGTCACCCTATTCAAGACTGGCGACTTATAATATCATGCCACAATGCCGAATAAATGGAGCACAAACATATTTCGTTGACGTTAGGCAATGCAGGGGAGGGTCCCAAAATTAAATAAAAGTCTTACCGATTGCCATCCACTCGATCATAGTCGGCGTTTGGTATAGTGAGGGGGGGAGGAGGCATATTGTACTCGTAACTATAATATCCCTATTCCCTCTGTATAATGTAAAATGTCAATATTAACAGGGAGAAATACTGTTAAAATATTTTAGACGTTCACGGAACTTTAATTTGAATGATTTAAGATGGCCGCTGTTTGCCACACTGTTGACAGTGATTATTTCTGTCACTCTTGAATTGGAAATAAACGCAACACAATAGGATAATAAACTTGGTATTATTGTGCATCTATAATATACCTACATACACACAATAAATTTCTATACATAGTATAAAACCAAGTCGTTCCCGCTGTGTGTACGCTTAGATCTTTTAAACTACGCAGCGGATTTTACTGCTAGTTTCATCAATCGATAGAGTGACACAAGAGGAAGGTTTATACGTATAAAATACTAGCTGTTCCCCGCGGTTTCACCCTCGCTGCTCAGCACCTGTTGGTCGTAGCGTGATGTTACATAGCCTATAGCCTTCCTCAAGAAATGGACTATCCAACACTAAAAGAATTTTCCAATTCCAACCAGTAGTCCCTGAGATTAGCGCGTTCAAACAAACAAACTCTTTAGCTTTATAATTACGTATAAAATATTAACAAAAGACGTCACTGAACGCGGATATCCACACGGGGTATATACCCAGTACAGTAATACACAAACACTAATCATCATCATATCAGCACATAGACCTCCACTGCTGTACGTAGGCCTAATATACAAAAATCTGGTGGGTATTACACATTTCAATTCTCCAAACCATAACATGGTTCTAAATCGATGTGGTATAGTAACAACATCGAACTATCATGCACCCCTGACCACAAGAAAGTCAGACACGTCTCAACCACAAATGTACTCGTATATTTTCAAAACGAGGGTCCTAAAAGACCTCTTGTAGCGACCCGCAGCTCTCGAATGTCGCCTGGCTCGGGTTTGTTTGCTGTGGGACACTTTCATCTAGTTTGCAGACACAGCCGGGCGACCGGGGTAATTACGCGACGTTGGATTGTTTGATAAAATGTTGTTTAATTTTGACCGGTACTGGTGAAATTCTTGCAGAATTAGGAGCTAGATTTGTGGTGTTATTTGTGGTTTTACTTTATTAAGAATGTTATGCATTCACGTGAAATTCTAGGTACATATATACAAATATTGTAAAACATTCACCATTCTTTGTCATACAGAAGGGACAAGTAGATTGTAATTCCTTACTTTTCTTTTAAGTACATAATAATATGTATTTTTTGATGGCCTAATTGAAATAAATGATTTGACTTTGATTCTTGGGTGGACCTTAAATATTGATATATTTTGTTTGTAGATCAAATGTAAGGAACAATTATAACTTTCTGAATCTTCCAGCCAACTGGAAAGTAGATGATAGATCTGGAATTATTTATTATGCTACCAGGAATACAGAAAGGGAAAGAGACCCCGCCAGTGCAATTTAAAGCTTCTTACGACCCAAGCTGCATGTCCTAATAGCTTATCAAAATTTCAAGACATTCGTTTTCTAATTTATTTTCTAAACCTGGTCACCCTAGCTGCTCTAAGCTACCATGATCTAACTTGCTTTTTGGTCGTCGTAGAGGAATGTTTTGTAGCCACCGCTCAAATAGCTTTGCGACAATTCCGTTAAAGTCGATTGTTATTCCGTGATCAGTTTACATTCTGAAGTACCTCTCGTAGTACAAATTGCGTTTTGGAGCTTAGTCATAAAATATTATACCCCGCAGTGTCACCCATGTTCAGTTACGTCTTTGGTTACTGCTCCACTCCCGCTAGTCGTAGCGTGACGTTCTATAGGTCTAAACTTTCCTCTTGAATCAGTCTATCCATTGATGAAAAATTGTCTATCCATTTAAATCCGTTGCGGATTTTAAAACAACCTTACAGACAGCGGGTACCAACTTTATTTTATACTACCTATGTACAGACAAGACAGTATTTAAAACTATTTGTCACGCGAAAAAATAATTGAGACACCTAACCAAAGATGGTATATAACAATCATAAACTCAACCTGGAAACGAAACCTCAAACTAAATAAAAAATCACGATCCCACATATTCCCGTATCACCCCTCTATCCTTACGCTACAGTACCGGGACGCTCAAAATAGTTACATCACTAACGCCCCATTAAAATCAGGACACCGCTATTTGCGGCGAACCGGCCAACCCCTCGACTGCCACCGGTTTACGTATGTGCCGAAAATGTCGACTGCCGGACAACGGACCGTCCGACTACGTAATGACATAAGCACGCTTGGTTTGATTAGCAGTAATTGACTACGGTTGCCAAAGGGCTTGGTTAGTGGTGTGGGATGCTCTTCTTGGTGTGTAGGTGAATAGTGGATGCGTTAGTTAGATGGATGGGCAGTTGGAGTGTTATGATTGCTTAAGATTTAGGGCCTGTGACACCATCTTCCAGTAAGTTCTGACTTCTTTTAAATTCTGTTCTTTAAATACCTCTTATTTTCGTGCATTTTTTAGACATTAAGGACTGCTTATAGTAGAGCTGAGATTGCGACTACATTCAATGTTTTGAATTACGGGAATTGACCTCCTGGTCTTTATCGAGAAGTGGTGAAACGGGCCCAAAGACTCTCATTATTATAATCTTGGAGCTAAAAGATAAAAAGATTTTATTACTTATTTATAAATGACACTCGCACCATCAATCATCAAAACAAAAAAAACACTCCCAAAATCATAGCGCCTACACGCAAGAAAGGCAATTAAGCTGCTCAGCTTCGCTCCCTGAACTTTAATATCAGCAACATCGCCAGACCCAATGAGGGGTAAACGCTACTACAAATCCCTATTATCGGTCCGCCGCTCGCCGAACCGCCGCCGTATTTTACGACCGTAAGATAAGTGATGGGGTGGCTGTATCCGTTGTATCCGCAACCGGGCCCACAGATCTCCCGCGACGTCCCAACACGTCCGCTATGCTATTGTGCCCGGCACTCCTCGCGTGCCCGGCACTCCTCGCATGCCCGGAACGTATGTCCGATTTGAAATATTAAAACTTGCTTCTGTCAAATTGTACGTGCAAGCGTCTCGAGGCGTTGAAATGAAATCTTACTGAATAAGATCTTGCAGCGAGTTTTCTAGAAATGAGGGTTGTAGATTTGTAGACAATGGAATTGGGGAATCAAATGAAATCGTGACGTATTATGCAAAGAACAAGGTTTTTAATTCTATAAACGATCTGAATTTTATTGGTACGCAGAAACTTTCATAAAACATAATATCACTCTAATCTCTGATGAAAGCTTTCTAGGACTACTTTAACAAAATTCGTCCTCAGTCCATTTAGAAAAAATCTAAAGTAAAGTCAAATTCACATTCAGAATCGCAGGGTGCACCGAAATCGGGCAGAAAGCACTCATAAGTAACCCTCATAAAGTATCGGGTCCCTTCCATTGTTGAGAGACGATTTTTACCTGTCAAGTGTCACTGTGACCCGGATTAGCAGTGGAGGGTTGAATGAGTGCGACCCGGCTTGAGAACTTGATGCCTAGATGCGGTTAAAATATAAATCTTTTTTTGGGTCTTTCTGCTTTCGCCGCGGTTGGAGGCGAAGAATAACAAATTAATGAAATTTTGGAAATATTGAAATATTTTGTCAAAAACACCTCTTATCGTTTGTCTTACTGCACACAATGATATTAATGTTGTATATCTAATTATAGTACCTACATAACTAAGTACCTAATGCTTTAGTTTCGAGACTGTTAAATTGCGTACTTTCTATTATCAATTCGTGATAACAAAAGGCAAGTAATTGTACCACTAGTCAGTCTGTCTAAAATGCCCTTTTCAACGAAATGTCTGAATAATTTTAACAAATATCATAATAGCATAATGAAGCTAACAAGCAGTCTTGTTAATTTTCACTCATAAGCCCCAGCTAAACCTCTCCACAATACCAGGCGCCCATACATCACAATAACATGAAAACTAGCAACACCATTTAGAATTTCCTACCTCTCTCCTAATAATAATACGCATGGGTACCAGGCTTTCACACAAAGGGAGGCGTTTGCCTATACTTGTATAGGATATACCCCGGCGCGCAACTCCCGCATCATGCCGACCGCATGCCCGAGGCAAGTTCGCAGCCGTAAAAATATAACCGACGTACTATTGTGGGCTGTGGGATATATTGCGGTTACGTTTATGGTGTCCCGGTGTTACTGTGTTCCGTGCTTTGTATTTTTATGGGAGCTTAGTAGGTCTACTACAAAAAAAACTGAAAGAAAAAATTGTTGTTCACACTTTATTTAGCTCCCCTAAATTTTAAATTGATCTAAGTGACAAATCACTTTACAAATGATATTTTAAAATATTCTCTCCATTCCCATAACTTCAAAATGGAACACCTACACATGCTATGCACATTATAAATAATGTATTAGTATTCCTGGAACCGATATTTTTATGAGTTATCGTTTCACTACATTGCAATATGAAAATAAAATATTCTGCTATAGTAGCTATAGTAAAACGATGGCTTCCGCTGAACTACTGCCGACTGCTTTATAATAATAAATATGAAAAATGAATCGGAAAGACTTGTAATAAAACACGAACGAAATTTAATCGAACGAAGGAAACACAAAAACTGGGTTAGACCAAAAATAGTTTAATAAAATATTAATTATTTTATTAAGTATTCAAACCCCGGCAAGTAACATTATCTACCAAAGAGGCAATACTTATTACAATTTCCCGGGTACTAGGGAGCCATAAGTAGGAAAAACAGTAAAGACGAAGACAGCCACAATTAACAAAGACGGGAAAACTGGTAAGCGGGAGCAAACGAGAACGTGACGTAATAAAAGAACATAAAAACTACCAGGGGACCAAGGATGGGTGGGGGTTCTGGGTAGGACGCTCGGGGCGTAAACAGCCGGGACCATCCGGCGAGTGAAGCATCCCTAGGGTTGGCACAGTATCGCGACTGGTGGAATTGACAAAAGTTTTAACCCAACTATTGAAAATAGGGTATATTTTGTAATCATGGCTAAATATTAAGTATTACAAAGTGGACTTACCATAGAAAATGGATAACATTTTTCACCAGTTATAAAAAAAAAAAAACAACTGTTCTATTTGCAAAACTACACGGTCAAAACGTATGAAACAACAATTTCTTTTTCAAATATTAACTTTACGAGATGACTGGACCGACCGACCTTGGAGACTCACACCGAGAGGCCTGGTCCGAGGTGGCGCAAGAAAAGAATATTTGGAACAATTTGGGGAAGATAAAAAAAAAAAACTTTTACACTTTTGCGGATCTAATCATATAAATACCTCCTGAAATTTGAGACCCACGCCCGCGGTCTATAATCTATATTATTCGTCTTGATTATGAAAATTTTAATAGCACCTAATAAAAAAATCTTTCCGGGCAGCCCTGACCGGAACTCTGACAATAGTCCACCGTGCCGATACTCGTGACGTTTAACAGCGCGGCAAAACGTCAGATGTACACGCTCCGGTAGGTTCAACAGTTTATATTCACTGTGTGCTACTGGGAACTAAAGCACTTTTAACGGTTATCAATCGTTAATAGCCGATTGATAAATATCTAGATTGCATTTCTGTGAACAAAGAAAATCAGACAGTAGTGAAACGCGGGAAATAAAACGAATTTACGACTTTGGTTAATGGCGGCTAAAATCCGCCATGTTGTTTTTTTAGGGTTCCGTACTCGAGGGTGCCAACGGGACACTATTCTTAAGTGCCCGTCTGTCTGTCAGCGGGCTGTATCTCATGAATCTTATTAGGTAGACGATCATCACACCTGTATTCCCCGAAGGGTTAGGCAGAGGTGTACCAATGTACACCCACAGTTCGCCGGTATATTTAGGTGGGTTATTAGGTAGAGAGATGAAATATTCACAGTTTGTATTTCGATTGCTGCTTTAACAGCAAATAGGTAACCATGTCGTCGTCAGTCGTCACCGTCCGCGTCGTAACCACCGTGTCGGGATGGCCCAGTGGTTAAGTCGCCCGCCTCTCGAGCAAGAGGTTATGGATTCGCAACCGGGCACGGGCATGTACCAATGTGACTTTTTCTAAATGATATGAAAATTATCTTGAACATCACCGACACGTGATCCGTATCACTGACATCGGTAACCATGTCAGAGGCCCTTGAGGCGATTTAGAAACTGACACTAGGGTGTGTGGGGTCGTTAGACCTTACTGCCCACACGATAACGAAAGAACAAATAACAATTATGATGTTGTTATGAGGTTATTTACAACTGAACGATTACCTACATGATCAGCTGTAAGATTTCCAAAAAAATACTAAAATAAAATAAAAAATAAAAATCAAATGAAGTTAAAAATAATAGGTGATCCCCAAGAAACATGTTTTTGTTTGATCGTAAAATTGTACGGTGTTAAGGAACGCACTGTGCGCGCTTTTTCAGAATCCAGCCAATTTCACTTGCGGTATCAAAATACATATCAATAAGGGTCTGCCCCCACGGTCCGATTACCGGACCAGTTTTTTACTGATTTCTTCGTCAGCATGAAGAAACTGTAAAAATCGGCCCGATAATCGGTCCGATTCTCGGTCGTGTGGGGAGACGCTAAATACCTTATTTGTTAATCACTACAACACTGTCCGTCCACGACATACAATCAGTCACACACAGTTCACGGCCCCCCAACCAGAAACAGGCTCATGCCCATACTTTTTATGAAGCTTTTGTAAAAAACTTTCATCACTTAAACTGACAATTGCAGAGGTAAGGGCAGCAAAAATGTATAAGCTTATATTTGGAAAATATGCAGTAAATCCACCACAGTGGGCACCCCTCACGCGTTAAAACACACATCGATGACGCTATCTGTGCATCTAGCACAGAACACTAATCATCCTAATAAGGTTCGAACCAGTGTTGTACCTAACATCGACACGTATCGATACTGTCGATAAGGCACGTCCCGCGCTTCTCATAGACTATTGAATTAGTGATCCTGTGAGCAAGCAACGTTTATTATCTATGGTTACTGAAGAAAATACTGAGTAACATCTCATATTTTTTATGTAAGGATTTTTTGTAGGCAATGTTGGTTTTTAGTTTCTCTTTAAAATTTGTTGAAAGAGAATGGAAATGAACAGGTTTAAGTGGAAAAAAGTGAATTTTAATTTTTTTACTTTAATTAAAAATATTCAATTATGCGAAAGGAGTATGTAAAGATCGTACCAGGTGGCGTTACGTGGCTTCTGCCTACCCCCATGGGAAAAGGCGTGAGTTTATGTATGTATGTATGTATCTATATAAAATTAACAATTAAGTTAGTACTATAGTCTAAACTGTCACAGCCGGGATCTACCTATGTATATTGGGAAGCGGGTCCAAATTTTTAAAGGGTCTCGCTGACTGTTAAAGAGTTTTATATGCGTATCGGTTATCGGTGTTTATACATACATACTACATACAGGCCAAACACATAACTTGGGCTTCGCCGCAGTCGGACAATGAAAAAGTGAATGGAATCATTTCGGTACCAAAGATTTATTTTCAAAAATGTACTAGGCGCACAAGAATACGAGGCGTGCGATTTTCAAAATTCGCGTTCCGCATCTTTGGAATAAGTTGTATAACCAGTTACCTTAACCTTACATATACGTCATATTGCACACAACAAATTCATTCGAATTTCTTATCGTATTTTATTTAGTAGGCCACACTATTTGCAATAATTAGTATGTTAGTACGCTGATTGTGTATCAGTCTAATGTGTAAATCTAAGCAATTGTGTGACGGTAAATATTCCAATAGTAGACGACGACTAGTGTTATTCTGTAAAATAAAAATATCCCTCAATGAATTTAGAGGTGCAGTGAGCATGAGGAGAGATCTTGACATTCCACACAGAATAAAAAGGTAGATGGTACTAAACTAAAGTATTTATTATTCTATGATAGAATAAAAGTTATCTATGTATTCGATCGCTAAATGAATGTTTAGTTAGTTTAATGAGTGCTTTAGAACCATCCATGGCTCACTAAAATGTGCGGGCGTTAGTTACCTCGATACGTACCTAGTTATACTGAAATAAAATAAAAATCGAACCGACTTTTCGAGTAAATTATAATAGGTAAGTACCCACAAAAGAAACCACAACAGTTACTAATCTAAGATTAAAATTGGCAATCATTGCTATATTTGGCACAAGGGCCTATTTAAACCCAAAACACAGATTGAAACAAAAAAAATATTAATCGGCAGAAGTTGAACACAACGCTTCATATTAATAAAACGCTTAGTTAGCCAACAAACGTCAAACAGCGATTCTCTTTTTCTAATACCCAATATACCTACAATACTCACAGTTTCTAATCAAAAGTACCAGGCGCGCAGAACGGCAAAAGGGTTACCTATATGTATTAGGAAAAACTAAGGCGGTGTGTAGGTAATAAGATGACGTAAGCTAAGTGACGCGGCCGTGTACACATGTGCCTCGAGCATCAGTCACCTCGACTTGAGTCCCCGCGTGGTTTGCCCCCGGCGAACAGGGTTGCCAAACGTAAGCTTTGGAAGTTTAAGATATTTTATTATATTTGTTGCTCACTTTACTCTTACTTACTTTTCTCGTTAGTCGTTCCCTTTATCTTCTTTTGAGTCGATGATAATCTTAAGATGTTAAGATGAAAAATGTTAAGATTATCATAACGCGCTTCTTTCTTTGATAAAATATTATTTAGAGTAGATAAAATGTCACATGAGCCAATGTTATGTCTGTGTAAAGAAAAACATATTTATTTTGCCCGAGGCTATGTTTTCTAAACCCAAAGTATTAAGTCTTCCCAGGTCGAGCAAAAAGTGTTATTAGGTTTTTCTATGAAATTCTCAGTAGCAGCTCGGAGTTAGGATCTGTGCCCGGTTAATGGCAATAGGCTCGCCCCGGACCTATACATACATGCGGGTGATACACCTCTGCCTAAACCTTCGGGTAATAGGTACAGGCGCGATGGTATGTAATAAAGTGTTAAGTTAAAAAAAATCTCCATAAAAAATCTCTCTTCAAAATAATAAATGATTCCTACCAAGAGCCAGCCCTGTCCGCGCCGGGAGCAACAGCGCCATGAGGCGGGTGGCGTCGAGACGGGGCGGGGGCGGAAGTGTCGTGCGTGCGATTTAATTCCATCGCCGCCGCGCGCCCGGGACACAAGCCCGAGCACACTTGAAGTTGAGGGATGGGCCCGTAATTATGTATAGTGTTATCGATTGTCGATGAAAATGGAATTTATTTTTATGTTATTTTGAATTTGGTGATGTTTGTAGACCAGGCTGCTGATGTAGAAAATTTATTTTTAAGATTGAGTGAACTGGTTTGGGGCAAAGCATTTGTTTGATGTTTTAAGTTTAATTGGATTATAATTATTTCCCCTTGTTTGCGAATTAACGCAGCCTTTTTTCAGATTAAAAAAATAAGTGAATAGTTTTTCTCACACGGCAGTTTCACTTTGTACATTTTTTCCAAATATTTCTTTAAAACCAGCACGAATATCGTATTCTATAAAATATGGAATAAAAATTCCCGGTCCCGGATATCGATAAAGTTAGCCACAGCACTACGCTCGTGAAAGGCGGTGGAAGCGGCGGGCTGGTCGTAAAATTGCGAGACCAGGTGATTCTGTCGGCGGCGTTACACCTACATAAGTACATACACCCGACACTATGTACTTAGCTCAGGGCTGTCGGGGCACAGTTTTATTAAATGTGGTTATTTTTGGATTATATTTGTAACTTTATACTGGTTCGGAATTGGGAGATTGGAAGACGGTCAATAATTGGCCGAGAGTTTAAACAAATGCATAGGGACCAGAGATCGATACTAATTTATCCTATCAATGAATGATTTTACAGTTCTTATCAAAATAAGCTGACAACTGTACCTACCGATTGAGAATTTTATTCTTCTTTCTTAAAAAAAACGTTACCACACACTAGAAATTTCTCCTGTATCGTGGTTGTGTTTACAAACATATATTTAAACTCCCATCCACAATCAGCCAGACCAGGACACATATTTGTTCCATGCGAGAATCAAAGCCGCGACACGCAGCGCAGCAGCTAATCCTTCAGCCACTATGCCAATTGAAAGCCAGTTTGATGACGATGTGCTTTATTTACTCCGGTGTACACTGTCGGTTGCTGAAATTGAGAGAACAGGTGATTATGCCAGTAGCGCCATACTTATGTGCAAGTATGTATGCTCGGATGTGTACTGACTCAGGGCTGGCACGTCGCGTCGCTTGAGTACGTTGATTAATTGAGTTTTTTTTTCTTATTTGACTTTAATGTGTATTTTTGTATGTACATTACTTTGACTATACGAGGGCAATGTTAGAGCTGTACAGGTTGATGCTAGATATTGCTCGATACTGTAGTGCAATTCTCTAAAATGCAAACACGAAAACGAGTCTCACTGAAGTGAGCGCCCTCACTTCGATAACCAACCCACTTGTCTTTGGTTTAGTATTCGCTCGCCGTGGTGACGTCACCGGCGTGATCGTGTTTAACAGAATACCGTTTTGTAATCTCACTGCGGACTCAAAGTGAGGCTTAGAAAATCACACTGCTGGTCGGACTAAATTTTAAACGTGTCAATCGATACGAAAAGAATAATACTTTGACTAGAAAAGTGCTACCTATATCTATTTCGTTAATACTCTGGTCTGGGGACCAATTTTACTAACTTTCATTAACGCAATCTAATCTCTGTACCTATCTATCTGTCAAAAAATGCCTCTAATTTTCCTACATTTTATGACATTGATTGTCGCTGTGATGAGATTGCGACTAGATTTTGAATGTTTTTAATTAGTAGAAATTGTCTTCTCGATGAATTGCAGTTACTCAACATAAACATAGAATAGAACTAGCTGACCCAGCAAACGTTGTTTTGTCATTTTTTTTTTTTTTTAGGGATATGAAAAATAGATGTTGGCCGATTCTCAGACCTACTCGATATGCACAAAAAATTTCATCAAAATCGGTCAAGCCGTTTCGGAGGAGTATGGCAACGAAAACTGTGACACGAGAATTTTATATATTAGAAGATGAAACTTGTTTAAGATTGTTTAAGGTAATGTAAATTACTTAATAGTCGGTTACGAGTTTACGAGCAATCGGCTAAATTTCCAAGGCGAGACGATGGTCCGGTCGAGAGTCCGAATTCCACCTGTTGCTATAATTCGATCATGAACCCATCTCCAAGTTTTCTAACACAACATTTGGAGAGGTCAACACGAAAATTGATGGTCTTTAAACCATGGTATCTAATAATGTCACATGAAAAGGACAATCACAAATAACATTCTTGATTCTCCGGCTATTCTAACAAAACAAAAGATAGTTTTGTTGTTTAAGTATTACTAGTTTTTGCCCGTGACTTCGTTCACGTGACTTTTGTCCCCTTTTGGATGATAAAATATGGTCAATTAAAGCACTCAGCTCAACGCACTTTTTCATTTGAGTAGCGTAAGAATTGCCACGTCGTCGGAGCAGTAATTCCTGAATTTATAATTACTTTATAATTATCTATTAAGTTTTATAAAATCGGTTTTCCTATCTTTTCTTTTCCAAAATTTTGACTGTCAATTTTAATAGCTAGCTCTCAAGTCTGAATAGCAACTCCGGCGCTTCTCTCACTATCTTCATATTGTGAAATTCTTAATAAACTATTCCGGCACACCCCTGCACACTGAACTCAGTATCCCATCCCGTACTTACACGTAGTACGTGCGACGGCGCCGCTACAAACTTGTGTTGTACCAGATATTTAATAATACATCAACTATACACAACGTCTGCTATATACATAATAATATATATGTACAGAATTCTGACAGACGCTGCGGCTGTACGTACATAGCGTTACTTAATGAGGTTAACAGAATCTTCGCTGTTGCTACGGATTTTGTATTTCGGTCTTGATATCTTCGTCTAGTAGTTTGACTTTGAGAGAAAAGAGAATTATTGAACGTGCCTTTCTATCTGTATTTCACTTGAATTTGCTTTTAGCTGAGTAACGGTTGTTCTTCTCGTTACTCGCTTTAGCTTAAACTGGAAGTTTCCATAGATGGATTTATACAAGAAAACTTCTATCACTTGGAGTGCAATGAATAGTAAGACTTACATAAGATACTGTTGCTATCCTATCCTTTCTTTTACTCCTTTGTTTATCTTTTCTATTACCTATAGAGGCGAAAGTATGTGAGCATGGATAGATCTTTGTTACTCTTTTATGCTTAAACGGCTGAACTGAATTAGCTGAAGCTTATATTGATCTAGTTTAACACATAGACCGAACATTGTGGTTATCTTTAGTGGAGGCAGTGGACGTCATTCGGCTGATATGATGATGATGATAACACTTAAGATACTTTAAGGCCCTGTGGTAAGCAAATGTAATGTCATGTCCACAAAAACGCATCGCGGCAACAAATAAGGTTCAGAATAATTTAGGACATTGGCGCTACGCACATGGCATGAAGCGAGCAGTAGCTACGTAGCTAGTAAAAAATGCACTAGAATTGATAGCCCCTTCGTAACTCCTTGAGCCACCAACCAGAGTACTCTCAAAGTTGAAACTTTCAGTGAGCCATCGAACTTACCTATGCTGAGAAACCCAGGATAATTAATGTTGTAAGTCAGGCAAGATGCTTTTGTCACTCGCTGCCGTAGCGTGAATATCTTAGAATGCTGTGATACTAATTCTATAAGTTTCGACAGAAAATGTGAAACTACTACCTGGAAATACAGTATTGAAATTCAAACTGCAAAATTATTAATATTTGCTGGAATTGACCTTCTTACACGGACCTACTGGACCGGGGGACTACCTTGAGCAAGCGTGGTGAGCATTGCTTGTACCTTCTCTGTATGAGAAGAGGATTTAACCTACCCGTGGGATAATAATAGGCTGGTATTATTACAGATACCCGAGTTCAGTAACGTATTTGGATAGTGTTCTACTCCTGTGAGTCGTAACGTGTTATATAACTTACTGTACTGTTGTTCCTCATTTGAAATAATCTCTGAAGAATCTGGCCATCATATACAATAATAATATTTCTAATACGATTGGTAATTTCAGAGATCAGTAAATTTAAACAAAGAAAAATACTTCGCGTTTTATTTAATTACTAAATACCTAAGTATTACCTTTGTTTGATTAGTAAGCACTAAGCAAAGATCTAATCGGAAATAACAACCGCAATATTTTTTCAGACTCTCACCTAATTTTTAAGTTGAATTTAATGGGGATCCTAAATAGCTTACTACTATAACTACAGTTCAACCAAACCCATTAATCACAATGATCTAAACACCACAATGATCTATGAAGACGAGGATCTTCATCATAATACTCCTGAGGGCTCCCAGATGTCAGGGCTCCGGTCCCTGTCCACATTACACGAGACATATCTCATCGAAAACTGGAGCTTTGTTGATTGTGACAGTGAAAATCCCCTTGAAATCCACAGTGGAGTTGTGTGCATAATGTGTTTACAGTTCGACGATATCTGGATTTGTTGGAGTCGTGTTTCGACTTTTGCGGCAGATATCGTATCTATATCTATAATCCTGTCTGTTTTATTGGAAATATGCGGTCATTTTTAGGATTAGGTATTTTAGCTTGCCAAAGGGAACCTACTACTAAGTCTCCACTATTCGTCTGTCGTTCCGTTTGTCTGTCAGCGAGCAGCTCATGAACAGAAAAAGGTAAAAAGTTGAAATTAAAAAAAAGATGTGTTTTATTTAAACGTAGTGTTAAATAGGTGTTGTATGGTGATCCTTCCGTATGTCAGTCCGACTCGCACTTGGCCGTTTTTATAAATTCTGTTAAGCAACTACCTATGTATCAATGAGCTTTGCGTATTAAATAAAAAGGGTAACCCTTTCACCTTACACATCAATACAAAATTACAATGTATGTTTAAAGACTAGAAATGGTTCCTTGTGGTGCTTAGTAACTAATAACTGACATGTATAACATCTCCCATCCAAGTAGTAAGTACCCACCTAACAAAAAAAAACTAAGAAAAATATAGTTCAAAGTTATCGATATCGATAATCGTCCACGGAAGCACATCCCTAACGCATGCCGAGGGCGATTTACGGGCGCGCGACAAGTCGCAAACTGGCGCAAACTCAGGTGACCGCGCGACCGTACCTACCTACCGGCCAGTACCTACCGCACGGGACATTGTCCCGCGCAATATTAGTACAGAAGAACCACTGCTCACAGCTCACGAAAAAAGCTGAAGTGAAAGAAATTTTAAAGATACTAACTAAAAGATACTATATATATACTCGTATTTATGTTTGTAATTTTTTAATTGAGATGGGTTTGCTCTTGACCCTTGTCTAGGTCAAAGGTGACAGAGACAAAGTCGACAAATTGTAGGTTTGCAACTTGTAGTTGATTAAGACCGAAAGAAAACGCTTCCAACCGGTCCTTTTGGAAATCTATGGGGGAAGCCTGTGGATGTACTGCGGCTGATATGATGATGATGATGAAGTTTCAGTTGAAGTTGCGGCTAACAGAGTGACGGGAAATGGCAGTAACTTAAACCATCACGCCTGTATTCCCTGAAGGGTTAGGCAGCGGTGTACCAATGTACACCCATAGTTCGCCGGTATATATAGGTCCCATGTAATAGGGGGCGAGCCTATTGCCATTAACCGGGCACAAATCCAAACTCCGAGCTGCTACTGCGAATTTCATAGAAAACCCAATAACACTTTTTGCTCGACCTGGGAATCGAACCCGGGACCCCTTGCACAGCAGTCGCACTTACGACCACGAGACCAACGGGGCAGTTACTTATATTTCAGAAAACCAGGAGCGCACTAGGTACCTATGTGTAATTTTACTAGTTTACATAATTAAAATCCGATCTGACTTATAACTAAGTTCCTTGTCAGTCAAAACTGACAGTTATAACTGCGCATTTCCCATGAGGTCCTAGGTTCGATTCCCAGGTCAGGTAAGGTGCTAGGTAAATAGAATGCAAACATAGAAAACCCCAATAACACTTTGCTCAACCTGGGAATCGAACCCAAGACCTCTAGCGTAGCAGTTGCGCGTTGGTTCTCTAGGCTACCGAGGCTGTTCGAGAATCGAGAGATCTAGGTATTATTTTAAAATAATAATGGAACTACTATATCTATCTGTGTAATGGCTTTCAAACGCGGCCCGCATCGCCTACCTACGTGTGATACACGCTTGGTGTGGGACACATACATACATACATGTAGCTATAGCTTCACCCGCAATACATGTTCTCACACATCACCTGTTCGTTGGATGTCTGTTGTAGCGTGCATACATTATATTGGTATTAACGGGTTGAGAATGTAAGTACATAGCAGTCGTAATGTTTGAATTGAAGCCGCATTTTAGACGAAATTGTATTACTGGTGTGTTGTATAACTAAGAGCTATGTATGACTTTGGGCTAAGCAGTTCATGTTAGGTTTAATTGCAAATATGTATGATCGCGGACAGTAGCGGTGAACCATTCTCTACACCATTACTATGTATGTAATAGGATCGAAGAGTAGTCAACTGTCATTGTTCTTGATTGTACGTTGCTAACAGAACGAATGACTGATGGAGGAGGTTGAAAGTTTTCGATAGGCAGCCGGTTAGGTGCTTTCAGTATGAGAAAATTGTCAGTTTTACAAGATTAGACGAGAAGAAACTACTGTCAGAACAACAGTCAAATTTTTTGAATAGAGTCGGAACTCCGAACACGACCGACTTTATTGTCGGCGAGAATGGAACATAATGAATTCTAATATACCAACGCACACGACCGACAAAGACTCGGTTCCACGAAACTATGGATTTTTAGAATCGCTCCGATAATCGATCCTACAAAGTGGGCGGAGAGACTAAAGCCTCACTTGAAAGTACATACATCCGCCAATATGCCCGCAAAGCTCATTAAAAACCAAATAAAACTCCATAGATAGATTAGCTCATGCAAACTCTGAATTTTAAATTCGAAATTATTAATCGTCGTTTGTAAACAAAAGTGGCGGGCACAGGGAGGATTTACCCCTCGGGGTAAATAATCCCAGCCGTGTTACCTACAATTTGCTTTGTATAATATGGGCAGGTCAGCCGCAAAAGTATGCAGACAGACAACCAACCTATGTACAATTAATATGTACACACATTTTGTATATGAAACGATATCCGACGGCGGCCGCCATGCCAGTTGCAAATGCAACGTCAAAACTTAGTTACAAAGTAAAGGTCCGAACAATTTTGGTAATTGGCAGTTCTGTGCTGGGAAAAATAAGCGTTGAGTGTACGTAGGTGTATTACACGTACCTACATGAATGTAGATAGAACTGTAGGATCGGCTGGGTGTACACTGGAGTACACTGCAATGCCCACCGGGGCTGGCTGGGCTTTAAAAATGTTACCGTAACAAAGGGCATTCCTGTTGAAATTAAAGACTGGCGTGCTTGTATATTGGTCCACCCTGTTGTAGTGTTTTCACTTTAGAGCTCTCTGGTAGTGATGTACTATTTTCAAAAAAGTGTCGTCATTAGTTTCTTTGAAAGTTGTCTACATGTGAGCCACCGATTGAGAGCAAGTTTTAGTATTGACCTCTCAAACTACCCTGTTTGAGAGGTCTGCCTGTGTTTAGTTTTATTTACCACGTTAAAAAACCGTTGTAGTATCTCCTTTCTCATTAAACTAATGACGTGAAAATATTCCACTATATTAATTGATAATTACTGACGGATACTAAGCGCACATAGCTTGCAGGAGTTATATAACTCCCGATAAATTTCATCGGCGCGCCCGGCAGGCGTCGCGTTACAAGTAGCACTCGACGCTAATGACGCACTTGTTCCCGCGTCTGCCGCCCGCGTGCTCCGTGCTCGCCCCTTCTCGTCGCCCGTTGCCCGCGCTTTCTCGCAATTGCCCGCGCCACCGGTGTTCGTGGGTGCAATTTCGCTAGAAGCGCGTGGCGTGTTTTGGGGCAAATTCAATTTAGTACATTGCATAACCGGCGACGACGTCGCGCCTAATAACCCCGAGAGATTGGCAGAGGTGCTACCGAATGCCATGAGAGTACCTACATGACATGCATACAAAGTTAACAAATGATGTTTTCTATGTGTGGCATGGGGTGAAAAATTTACAATTTGCCTTATTTTTGGAGATGTATACTTGGTATAAAGCAACACAAAGGTATGATGCGGTAAGTGGTAAACAGCCTTTTTAACCCGTCCGTCCTGGACTCTGATGAGAAATCTCCTTCATCTCAGCCTTTGGAAGTCAATCTAGGCACTAATAGAATACAGCTTAAATTACCCTTTAAAGAAAATACAGAAGAATTCAAAGGAAAGAATTTAATCAAATTAAGCGCCGTATCATCCTTCCAGGTAACTACATTTTTCAAATGATTAAAAGACCTGAGAAGTCCTTAGCCTAGGTAACATTTTATTTATTACATAACTTGCAGAAATAAACCACGCCCGACGCAGCACCAGTGCCCGCTACTGGGGATAATTTTATAGTTGTACCGGCATTTACCCGCGACTTTGCCCGCATACATTTCCTTACGGATCTCTAGCCTCCTAGCTTAAAACACTCAGGGATAACGAAGCTTTCTATTACCGAAAGAATTTTCAGAATCGGGCCAGCAGTTGCGGAGTTTAGGGCGTTCGAACAAACAAAATCCTCAGCTTTATAATCTTTTATACTATAGACTGAGTAATGATGATTAGGTGTTAGAGAAATTTCAAAATTAGGGTTTAATAAGAGAATTTCTGGTTTACCATGTGGGGCAATACAGTAGCGCCATTCGTTCCACATTGCTTAGCGGAACACATAGCTCCCATTTATCACATGTGCATTACCGGCACAGCACCGCTTTCCTGTGTTCTCGTCTTGTATTCTAAATAATTATAAATTCTGAGAACATAAACTGCCCAAATTATGGCCCTGTCTGGCGTCAGCAATGCATATAGTTTACCAAACGGACCGACAGATGCGTTGTACAAATAAATCTAAGGGTGGGGAAAGAAACTGTGATGCAATATTGTATGAAACTGAATTCCAAAAAAAAAAAGTAAGTAAATAGGTGCCATAGCACATAACCAGTTATGTATGCCTGGTATCTCAAAGCCAACAAACTATCACTAATTTACAAAGATTACTTCTACTACCTACAAAATTACTGATGCCGATTGCTGTGTCAGTAATCCAACTATCAACATTGCCCGCCAGACGAAAAGTTACGCTAATTCGCGACTGTCAGTCTCAATCTCAACTTAGGTTGCGTTTGAAAGTTTATTAGTAGCCATATGAAAGGTCAGATTATCAAAACAGAAGGTACTGATTTGATTTATTCTAAATTCAAATGATTGTGTTCGCAAGATAATTTCGCGCCTTGCATTGCGGTCACATCCAGCAAGTCCGCCTCTTCGCTCGACACGGCGCCACAAGAACAATGCGTCTGACTGAAGCGGAGTCGCGCGCCAGCGGAACACCCGCGCCGACTTCTTTTTATTTATTTTAGCCAACGACGCGACGTTCGTGTTGTATTTATTTCGCTAGCTCTTGTTGCTACTTGTTGAGATGTTGGGCCATGACTATCTTCTAATCGGAATCTAACTTGCAGAGAAGAAACCTTCCATTTTTCAGTTAAAAATGCTAATGTAATCTAGAAAAAACCTTTTCCTGTTTCATAAAAAAGTAACCACTCCAACCGGTGACGACATTTACCAGCACGGCGCTACCAGGCTATCATAAATTACAAGCTAGCGGCATTGCACTAGCGGTCGGTAATTACGGCTCTGCAAGTAGAAACGAGTGAAACTCAACCTTATTTGTAGGGATCTAAGAGTGTCAGGGACAATAAACTGGCGTGTCAAAGACTACAAGTGTCCAGCCAGGCTCGACCGGTGCATGCAGGCCGGCGCGCCGGCGACACTACCGCACCGCACCGCTGATGACGTGTAATTTTAGAACACGGAGGGATTCTAAACCCAGGTATGTTAACAATGTTCGCGTTCGCATTCGCATATGCGAATGATTCGCATCATTTCAACACTCGCATTCGCATCAAACAATGCGAATGTTTAGCGAATGCGAGTGTATGTTGGTCGAAACAAGGAGGAGTGGGCGGAGTTTAGCGGGTCATCTTTGTTAAGTACTTTGTTTCTAGTTGTAGTGTTGATAATTTTAAATTGTGTATAACCTTAAATAAATAAAGATCGATGATTAAAATATCTTGATTTCTTTTTTGCCCCTTCAAAATCGACAGGTCTCAATATTTTCGCTCTCGCATTCGCCATTCACACATTTGCCTTTCAAACACTCGCATTCGCATTCGTGAATGTCTAAAATATGACATTTGTAACATCCCTATTCTGAACCATCGAATCTCGGAAACGAAAGGCGTCGACGTTATACATTGAATCGGATTTCGATTGTCTTGAATTACGATTCTGTTTAATTTCTTGAGATAGACATTTGTTCCTTTGTCAAGTAATTGGAACTGTCCAGCAGGCTAGGCTCAGATAGGAATGTATGGTATGTGTGTAAAGGTAGATAAGCAACATCGGTACATAGTTTAGTTTCAGCTTATGGTTGTTCCATGAGTAAAAGGAGATAATTCAACATTATGAATGCTACTCTGAAATTCTGTGTTTCAAACTTTTTTGTCACCAAATATGCCTTATTTAAATTATTATGATTAATAATTTATTCTTAAGTATCCTTATTTGGTATAGCAACGTTTCAAAAACTCCACAAGCTTGCGAATACCGTACAATCTCACCCACACACATTCATTATTCGGGCCGGCAGGGCTCATCGTCACGTAATTATCAGTCGCTTGTAATTATCCCGAACGATCCTTGACGTGCCTAGGGGTGTATCTTGGGTAGCCTCGGGGTTGATTCGTCTTGCGATCCGTGGACACGTAACTATCTTGATACTTTATAGCCTTTTAAAGAGGGTTGAATCCAGATCATCATTGTAGGCGATTTGTATAATTAAGGCTTTCAATTCAATTTTTGATTCATCATCATCATCATCATCTCAGCCATAGGACGTCCACTGCTGAACATAGGCGGGAGGCCTATGTTCAGCAGTGGACGTCCTTTAGATCTCCACATATACCGGTTGGAAGCGACCTGCATCCAGCGTCTTCCGGCGACCTTTATTAGGTCGTCTGTCCATCTTGTTTGTGGACGTCTTACGCTGCAAATTTTTGATTACTTTTATGTCCAAGATTACAAAGTTTTCTTTGTTATTTGCCTTTACTTTTTACGTATCTCGGTACCCTAGGGTCCCCGGACCTTTGTAAGGCGTACGAGGAGCCGAAGCCAACTCGCAGAGGCCCCTTACATGGCTTTACAATGAAATGGAACACCAGCCGACAATTATCCCTGTTTGCACTATGCAAATGCACCCAAGGACAATCCCCGGCTGACGCAGGACTATTGCAGAATATGGAAACAAAGAATACTATTGGTTTGGGTGGATTAAATAGACTACTTTCCTGACACTATGGAAGGACTATGGCCCCAGCCAATCAGTTTTCGATTACTCCTAGAATATGTCCAAGATTACAATGCTTTCTTTGTTATTTGCGTTTACTTTTATTATTACCATTACCTACTTGATTCATAAAAAATTAAGAATTATGCCATTATGAGCTTTAAATCTACGTCTAAGTGACTTTCGTCTTCCACTTTTACCTTCCTTACAATGATTCCACAATCACTTTTGCCACCCTTATCATTTACGAAAACATATTCATAAAATCGTCAGACCAATAACGGTGTACTTTAACAACACCATAAGATAAAACCATAGCGTTGGCAGACCACGGTATCAGCCATAAAGCGGTAACAATTCACCATCGTAAACCAACCACATCAACGGAGTACCAGACCCTCATAAATAACAGGCGTAAAGATGTTTTCAACAGATGGATTTTTGGTCGTTCGTAAACAAAGGTCGCGTTTTCCATTTTTTTGTACAAGGACTGCAGAATTTTTTGGGGGTTGGCTTTAATGGCTATTCTGATAAGGGAAGTGGCAGTGTTTTTTTACCTAATTCCTCATCCCCATAAGTTTTGTAAAAACTGTGAGTACTGTGTATGGCAATAAGCTCGCCCCCTATTACATGGGACCTAAATATACCGGCGAACTGTGGGTGTACATTGGTACACCTCTGCCTAACCCTTCGGGGAATACAGGCGTGATGGTATATTTATATATTTATATTTTTTTGTGGGTAAAGAATGTGCAATAAACTCCGTCGAGAACTCGAGAACAAGATCTTTGAGCAAAACAGAAAACAGCTCAAACGACTTTTATTAACTTTGTAATCGATTACTCAATTTTTTAAATGAATTGATTGAATCCCTCCCTAATCGAATTAGAGTCAAAAGAATTCATTTTGTTTAATTTATCATATAAAAGGAGAGTATTTTATTTATTAATCGATTTTATTTTTATTTTTGGCAAACTTACAGTACCTACCCGGACACATGGAACTATAGGTACAGATTATAACACACACGGGTGGGTTACCTAAGACAAAGGCGACGTTACAAAGCTAAACATTTAACTTGATATAGGCACCACATAAAGGCTGGGTTCCATAACTTCCATACCAAGTACTTATCATAGTTCCAAAGCCGATTGTTGATAGTGTTGATACTACATAATCAACACCCGTATCGGATACTGCCGGTAACGTCACACAATCGACGCCAAATTACTAGGGTCTCAGAGTTGATAACAAGCTAAACTGAACACTTATCGTTACGGGCCGTGCGAATGAATCAATCAATCAACGCGGTGGAGGGAAAGTGGCGCGGATAATGAGCGGGGCAGGAGGCGCCGCGAGATGGCGTGCCTGAAGCGCCATTATGGCGCGCGGTTTATGGCACAGTGGATAGGCGAGGCGGGATGGGGAATGTAGTTAATGTTTATAGTTATTTTGTTGGACTTATAGTAAGTTGGGTTCTATACTGTTCGATTTTGATACGGGTTTCGATGTTCCAAAATGTGATTAGAAAATGTTACTTTGTGTTTTTAAGAGAAAATTACAAACTGAAGTTTTTATTCAATACTATTTAAGTATAAAATCGTTTCTAAAATTACCTATGTAGCACCAATTCCGCACTATCTACTAGCTTCTACAGTACCAACTGAATTTTATCCTCGCTTCGCTTACCACTAAGTCCTCACCCCAGTAGTCCGACAGACGAAAAGGCGGAAATCCGCTGAGTGTCCCGACAATGCAGCATTATAATTTCTTCGCCTGCCCACCTCCCGGCAGCGAATAGCGTGAAATTTTAAAAACATTACGCTTCGTCGCTTCCTGTGTCGCCGTATTAATAACTGTCTACGTAACACCCTATTTTGTTCACTTATTGTGTTAGAACTGGGCGTGTTTCCCTGATACAATGTGTTATTGACTGAAATTGTAATATATTTCTTATCACAGGTACTTATATGAAAAAAAGAGGTGATCTTTTTAAATACGGAACGACAACGTGTCGTTCACCATTTATTCGAAGTTCTTTTTTCAAAAATGTTCTGTTCGTTCAATAAAAGTTATAGCAGCATATTCAGTAGTGTTCGAAGGTTTTTGATTTACTTAATAAACAACTAACCACAAAAACAAGTTAATCCTTCAACCTCCCTTTACTGCTCTCTGAGCTCGAAATATTTAAGTACATAGATCCAAAAACAAAAGTACCTAAGTCATGTTGAGTGTCCGTTCAGCGAGGGATGAACTGGGGGAGCAAGTGGCCGGAAAAATACAGAGGGGAGGTATCACGAAGCGATGTCGGCGATTAAACTGTTTAGGAGTACGTACCACTTGTTATGTCCCAGTTCTGTGCTGGCAATCGATAAAGTGTTACTTAAGTACTCGATTTTCTTAGTAACTACGACATGGGGTGTTTATGTTGGTTAGGTACTCGCATGGAACATCACTACATTTTTGATATTCAAAAATAGAATGCGGTTTTTGATGCTATGCGTTAAGTTTCGACTTTTACTTTTGTTGCTTTATGTTTGCCTAGTAGTTGCTACAAAAATTCCAACAGAAGCGTATAGTACTTACTTTCGAATCAATCAATTAAACCCACCGCAGGCTGTCAAGAAGAAGTAATTATTATTCCGCTTACCAACTTCTGGCAGTTTCAGCGTACAGCTGCTGATTGCCGTCTTTCCCGAGGCGCCTCGCGCTTCAAATATTGCAGAATCTCGCTCCGCGCATTTTTACGGAAAGCCGTGACTTTGTCACGCCTGGCGGGTGTCGTGCCGTGATCATCTGACAGATGTCTACTTAAGCACGTCTGTACGAGACTGTGGATATTTCGAAAGCTTTTTTTCTTGCGGGAGAGATAAGAACAGCCTGTTCTGAATCTGATGCCCCTTGTAAGTTTATCGGGCAGTATAATAACCTTATAGTGAAACACAAGTAATGTAAGCAGACACTTCAACATAAATAGCAGTGTTTTACTTCTAGTGAAAGATGAAAACATAGAAATTAATTGGTTTTTTAGGGATTAGGATTACTAAACTTGCCCTTCGCTCCTTGAAATACCAAGCACTTATCGTCAATTGTTCAAATTCACCGAATTCCACTTTCTAGTCCCGCCAGCCACTCGATACCTAAACAACGTGTTGTAAATACTTGCAATGTAACTATACATGTGTTATATACATAGCAAACCTGAAACCAAGTACTTTATTAATATATATTTCGACGCAACGTACATATAGTTACTAGGTATGTAGCAACGTGGTACAGCCAAAGTTATATCGCGCGGATTCACGTGAGGCGCGACGCGACGCCGACGTAGGTAGTCGGCACCTAATGGCCCGGGAGGTAACGACGAGCCGTCATTATAACTAAATTATGTAGGTGCCGCCTTGCTAATGCGACACAGCTCGGCGCGCCGACCACCGCTCTTTGTTTCTGTGCCCCTGGTATTTCAGTCACATTCGGAATGGAGGTTACTTTGCCCCGTTGCACTATTTGTGTGGAATTTTGGTGGGCGCGTTTAAATTATTTGTGTACCTGCCCATTTCATTATTATCAGAAAATAAGATACCATTGTTTTATTTCTAGACTTTATTACACTTATTAATTAACAATTTTCGTTTCTCAGTGACAAAAAATATTCTATGATTCTAATGACCATTTATTACTATGATGCGCAACATTTTTATTTCTTTAACAATTTTTCCCACGCAAAAAAACAAAACAATACCTAATAAATGTAAACGAAAGGGTCATTTAAGTTAATTTAATCATAAAAATAACTATTTTTCGGTAACGCCATCTACATTTTTCATATAAATTTAATTTGTAACTAAATTCGCATTTACGTCTTTTTAGTCTAGTAATTTACAACAAATACTAGGCGATCATGACTTATAGGCATTATTGGAATTTTGGATACAGACAACGACACACACTACAATGTTTGAATTAATTATTTGATTCTTGTTGGATTCTTAATTGCCTCCCCGCTGAGAGGTTGTTTACTACAACTACAGATGTAATGCCATTCATTCATTCAAGATCACGAAAAAAAATTGCCATCTATTTCTGTACTAGATAGACAACTGGATAAAGAATAATAAACAAATAAGTAACAATTATCTCACAAATAGGTACATAAACATATTTTGCACAAACTGTGCCGTATCCAAAATATCCAAATATGCAGCAAAAAATCAGAAACACTCAAAATGTAATCTGCCCAGATAACCGTACCGCGTTGCTTGCATGCAGATACGCCTTTTTACACTGGAAATTTACAACAACTACCAGGAGATCAAAGCTCGTAGGCGTTCGTTCTTCGTAGCACATCCAGTTCAGTGTATAGGCCGTAGGCACTTCGTAACTCCGTAGGTTAGGTACAGAAGATAAATGAGATTTATCATGAACGAACGCTCATCAGGCGCTTGAAAATCGACTTTAGGCTCGAAACAGTTTTTAATCGCCTGTAGTAATTGCTAGGGTTGCTACGTAGTTAGTAACTTGCTACATTATTCAGGAATTTGTTAACAGTTCATCCGCGTGAATTTCGGTTACTTATCTGCGATGTTCTTTTTTAGGAAGTCTTCTCTAATTCTTTTTCTACAATTACAGCAAAAAGTCCCGTCAAAAAGGATAACCGGAATAAACAAACACACGGTTTTCAGTTTTTTTTTCAGTCATATAAATTAGAAGATTTTTTTTATATTATAAACTTAATGCAACAAAAGGTACGAAGGCGGGGGACAATTTGTATTGAGTTATCATGATGGAGCGACGGTAGCCCTTCGACGCCTGCATTATTAAACAAACTCTGTCAGCCCGATTAGTAATCAAATGCAAAACCTTTGCTAATTGGATAATCAGCGAGAAGTTCTACTTTCGACCGACAGATGGCAATCATAGCCGTGTCATCGATAGTAGTAACCTTTATTACTACCGAAAGAGTACTCGCCGTGTGTCATGAACAGGATCGCATAAAATTCAAGACGTCTTATTTTCTCACGCATTTGACGAAAGAGATACTACTACAAAATTCAATATTCGAACCTTCATACAATGGGACATGGATGGCAATACCTCATAACACGTCTGTGTGTGCGTGACGTCTCAGCGTGTCACCGACACTTAAATGGTTGACCAATTTAATTAGTCAACTGGCAACCCTGACTTTGTCCACAATTTATTAGTGTTACGAGCTCCGGAGCTCGTAACCTGAAAAGGTTGGGGGCGGAGGGTTGCAATCCGCTCCGAATGTATTATCATATTTATCATTCAAAATACGTTCTAAATATTTACAAAATAAAGACTTACATCTTGTACCTACTTACTATCTTGTTCGTGAATGGTACTCAAAAAGTCCGCGGTCAAAGAAATCAAAGTCAAATCATTTATTTCAATTAGGCAATTAAAAGTCGCTATTGAATTTCATCATCTTCATCCCAAGAGTATTCCCCGAAGAGTTAGGCAGAGGTGTGCAAATCTACACTTACAGTTTCCGATATGTTTAGGTCCCATGTAATAGGGGGCGAGCCTATTGCACTTAACCGGACACAAATCCTAACTCCGAGCTCCTACTGAAGACAACCTAATAACACTTTTTGGTCGACCTGGGTGGCAATCGAAGCGTAGCAGTCGCGCTTAGGATTACTAGGCTAACGAGGCAGTCAGTCAATTACATTGACATTGTTATTATAATACTATCTTCATCAAAAACGCAGTAGAACTTACTGCTATTTTGCAGACCACCTGTCATTGTACCACACTCAGCGCGATTGTATACAAACTACCTACTCATCTGTTTAAGCCCGCGTCTACAAAACATAAGTCACAGTCACACAGCCAATAATTTTTCGTCAGTAATCATTGGCCGCAGACAGTTTGATCAAACGTTGGCGCCGCGCCAACAACGCGCCGCGCTAGCGTGTTGAGCGTGACACGGGATCACTTCGGTGCGGGACGTCCGCGCCGTGGGGTATACCGCGACTATGTGTGCTTGATACTTTCGGATATTTTAATTATTTTTCAAACCACTTGTCGAGTCTGCTGGTGACTATTGCGAGCATAGAATAATTTGATCCGGTTCATTATAAATCATTTTTTTAATTTCATTTATCAGCAAATCTGTATTTTTTTTTCTTATACTGATACCTACCTAAACAAAATAAAAATTATGATTAACAATAGTTTGTTTCAGAAACTTTCAACTAAATCCTAACAGGAAATATACCATCGCACCTGTATTCCCCGAAGGGTTAGGCAGAGGTGTTCCAATGTACACCCACAGTTCTATTTAGGTCCCATGTAATAGTAGGGGGCGATCCTATTGCCATTAACCGGGCACAAATCCAAACTCCGAGCTGCTACTGAGAAATTCATAGAAAAACCCAATAACACTTTTTTGCTCGACCTGGGAATCGAGCTCAGGACCTCTGGCATAGCAGTCGTGCTTAGCACCACTAGGCTAACGAAATCTATTAGGCTACTAATGATTGAAAACATAATAAAAGATATTACAAATATTTCTTGCAACAAAAAATGCGATTTCTATGAAGCCATGTATAGTTCAAATTACATTAAACTACTAACTTCAACAAAGATATCCGATTCGCCGCGCTTTCCTGATGCACAACGATCCGATGTATGAAGTACAGACGCCAGCCCAACAAGCTACCCGAAACTGTCACATTTTCGCAATCAACATTGAATCATACGCTACAGCGATAAAGTTGAAAATCTATTAAAAAAAATTGACAGATGTGCTTGGCGTCCGTAGTCCGTACCTACAACTTATCAGAATGCGCGGCCCGCGCCGGAGTAGACACATATTTATTGGGTAAATATTCAGCTTTGGAGCAGTAGCTGCTGTCAATATTTGCCGTCAGCGGCTACTGCTCACAGACAGACATTTTATCAATGTTGGATAGGTATTGCGTTACCGACTCTGCTTGCATTTTTTTTCATTGAAAGCATCTATCGTCCGTTAATTGGTATCTTGATTTACACGGCCAGGCAGGGGTGGAGTTTACCTTTAGAAAGTTTATCTTCTCATATGTTTTTATTGCCGGCAGCGTGGCGTAAGACAATCAGTCAGTTTAAACTGTTTTTAATGTAAGGTTTGATAGAAAGGGTGCATTTATGGACGAACGCTTCATCCCTCTACAACTTTGACCATTTTTTTTACTGCACATTATCCCGTAATATTACTATATTACGGGATAATGTGCAGTAAAAAAAGTACGGATACAAAAAACGACGCATGAAATATAATTAAAAGGCATAGGTACTAATCTATTTTTCTTCATGGAAATTAGTACCGATGCAGGTCGCCATGATAAAGACAATTTAACACATTTAACTGGATGCAATATACACGTATGTGTATATGTATTTATTGGACAAAACCGGGGGCATAGTCAGTGTCAGTAATATGTATAACGAAGTCTTGTCATCAGACAGGAGCAATCATTTTAGCGGCAGTGATCAGTGGCACGCTTGCAAATGCGGCTTCATTCCGGCCCGGGGCGCGTTGGAGGCTTACTACGACTAAAACGTATTGATACTTGGTAATTTTTTTTTTTAAGAATGTATTTTTATTCCTTCTTTTTATCGAGTAGTCTGATTTGAGAGATGTATAATAGGAAAGTAGTATTTCCAGCAGCAGACTTTTCTTAAAACTTTTTTTCAAATCTTATTTATGCATAGATCTAATATCATAGAAAATACAATGGGAAACTTCGAAATGGCAATTTTACGAAGCTGCGTTAAAATATATATCTTGAACCTTTCTCACTATTAAATTCACGTCATTAAATGCACGGCAACAGAAATTACGAGCAGTAAACTTCAAACTAGATTATTCTCTGCAAGTCCCACGTATCACGCTGTGCACCTCTCAAAGTACTCTTTAACGTCAGGATCTTTATAAAAGTGGCGACAGAACGTGACGCTGAATCACAATCGCTTCATTTTATACGTCATATATAATGTTCCTCACAGTAATAACGGCTGCTGTAATATACGCAGACGTATGTAGTATTATTAAAGCTGAGAGAGAGGTGGCCTGATAAAGCTTGATAGAAGTGCTTGATTAATGTGGTGGAAGTGGTGAGTCTGTAGATGGCAGCGGTAGAATTTGATGACCTTTTTTGACACTAGAACGTAGATTACTGAGACTTATTACGACCTTTCTTCACTTTACTGGGCACTTACTAGATTGTTTTAGTAAGCAAAACCGCGTTGAAACATAAAACCTGAAGCCAGCTTAGCTTATGTAGCCAGCTCATTATCTACCTAAACCATCAAAGAGGTGCTAAATTAAATGTTTTTAATTATATCTCCCGATTTGTCATCGTCGTAAACACGAGAAGCACAAGAGTATAAAACTCGCAGGTATACAATAAAGGCGAAGCGTAGCCAGCCGTGCGGTAATCCACCGAAAGTACCAGGCATCCATAACACGTATAGATACTCAAATATTGAACGAGGCAGGCGGGCGAGCATCACGAGCAGGGCTGCCAAGATTTCACGACACCGAAAGTTATCGATATTACTGAGAGGATTGCCTCCCCCTAGCAAATTATCAAATGGAATATTTTATTGAATTAAGCAGGAATTTGAAGTGCATACCAACATTAGTATTGTTAGCGTGTTTAACTGAGAGATGAAAAATCTATTTTTTCATAATTTACAAGTAAAAAAATATAATAACAACACTTAAAACTGAGAACAATTTGCCCGTCCCTCTCAGAAATCTAACACAAAGTAAGCGTAGGTTTATAAGCAAACAATAAACCGTGCAGTAGGAGTAATAAAATTGTCAATAAGAGGTTTGTTTCGCCCGATACGTCGGCAGCCCTACTCGGCACGACACAGGATACGGGCCGCGTTATCGCGCCCCCGCGGCGGGCGCACGTCACCTTGTCACCGAGCCGGTTTAATGGGCTGCCGTGTACGCCGCCTGCTCCAGCTTGATGCTTTGATTTATGAGCCTCTAGTACCTATGTATATGTGTATACCGTGATAAATGTGTTTATTAGTTTGTAATTATTTATTAGGAATACGGTAGGAAGGTCACGTCTTGCAGTAGATTAGTAGACTTGCTTTGTGAGCCAAAATGCTGGCAAAGCGCTTAATTTTTTTTCTTTATTTATTTACAAAATGTTCACCCTGATATCCGTACTAATATTATAAATGCGAAAGTAACTCTGTCTGTCTGTCTCTTCTTCACGCCTAAACCACTGATCCGATTTCAATGAAATTTGGTACAGATATAGTCTGGGACCCGAGAAAGGACATAAGATAGTTTTCATGCCGGAAATCCCCCGGGAACGGAAACTATTAATCCACGCGGACGAAGTCGCGGGCAAAAGCTAGTAGAAAATATTTTACACGTGCCTATATTTTATTTATGAAATAAATCCACAAAATGCTCAATAGCATTTGTATAAAATAGAACATCGTTTTAAAACAGTTAAAATATAATTCTTTAAAGCGTGAAATGCATGTTCTGTAGGAGCGGTGTACGTGGGTAGCATAGCAACGTACAGTTAAGCTTATGGCCGGCGGCGAGCGCACGCCGCGCCGACGTCGGCTGCCATGCCACAGTGGGCCGCACCCACCGGCCACCGTGCCCACCGCGACGACCGACCGGCCGACCCGACACGGCTTCCTTCCATACGGGGTGTGCGAGCGACACTCTTTGTTTTTTTAGGCCACTTGTACCACGCAAGACGATAACTTATGCTTGCTGTTGCAGTTCTTTTTTATTCCTTTGAAATACAGAGAACGATGTTCAGAATTCGAGTAATGCACCTAAAGTAGAAACCTAAAAACTTAAGGCCAGAAAATAAAGTTCTGTGACTTTGAAATGGAAATGATTCTGGTTACTGAACATTTCAGAGTCCCATTTTGAATTCCACAGTAACTCAATTAGAAGCTTGGATAATATCGTCAGATAGAAGCACGTAAGTCTCCTAGCAGACACTTAAGTATATTCGTACGTTAATGAAACTGATGACTAGAGCAGACCACCCATCATACCGCTAATTAGTCACGGCGCTGCATTATTACTTGCTAATGTATTCGAACATTAACTCCCCAAGGTGGCGAATATATTTCGCTTAATAAACGTATTCACAATCAACGCCCTCTGAAGACCGACCTTTGTTTTGACGATTAAGACAAAATGTTAAGTAAAACTGCCTATTTTATTACCAAACTATATTCTCTAAATCTCTTAGTGGTAAAGATTTCACATTGATTTGATTCTCTGTATTCTGTGTCATGAAATTGCGATTCTGCTCCAACATGACCATTTCGGTAACATCTAACGCCGCGCCACCTAAATAGGTATTCGATCGTCATGCCCAAACATAGCACATTTTTTGCATTCTCGGTATCCGTGTTTGCTTGTCCATAACCACAAAAACTTGTACCAGAGAGGTATGGCGATGGCGCTCGAGGCTCAAAAGGTTTAAATCTTGCATCTATATCAGTTGGCGGCAACATGTTCGTGTCGAAAAAAACGTCGGCGTTGTGGATTGCATAAAAAATGTCTGGCTGGCGGCGAGCGGCGGCGGGTCGCTAACGCCGCCTCTAATGACGGCGCGCCCGACTCGCTCGCTTTGTGAGTAGGGCTGCGAGACGCTTTTATTAAATGCATTATATTTTTGATGAAATACTTTTTTATTATTTATTCAGCACTGGGGTAAGCCTGTCCGTGGCGTAGTGTAGCTAACAATATTTTTAAACCACTGAAAAGCAATTGTTTGAAAGTTTGGTGTATTTTAATTCTATACGTAAAATAAATATACTATTATCATCTACTGCCATTATTCTGTAGCTTTTACATATTAGCAAAATTAATTCTAATTTAGAAATGAAAATACCTAAGGCATTAATTCCGCCTTTGTACTTTTTGTTGCATTAAGTTTAAATAAATAAATAAATCAAAATAGATAATCTTATAAATGGTAATATGCTATGAATTGCACATGAACTACGTAATAGAAACGTCACACGGAAATTGAAATCCTGTAAACTTTACAATCACACAAAGAAGCTCTCATTACTAACGAAATTATATTCCAAAAAGAATTTCCACAAATGCTCATAAATAAGTAATAAACGTGCACAAATTAAAAACCAGTCGTCGTCAGCCCTGGCGGCGTGGGTGCGAGTTGCCTCCTACATATTTAATTTGCCCGGACTGGTTTCTGTCCGAGCGCCGCCGCTACGCTTTGTGTTTCGTTATGGCTCTATCGCTCCGCACTGTAGGGCTGCCTGATGAGGAATCGCTACTTTATTGGCGAGTGGGCGCTCTGAATACGGAGCCGGGAATTTATGTTTTAGCGAATAGTTCCCGGCGTTTTGTCGACGCCAATAAAATACTCAAATGCTCCGCTGTTCTCGGTTTATTAAATAAAATATTACCGACTGGGAGAATCGCGATCAAATACTCATTTTCAAACACAAATAGGCAAGCTTTTTATATTTTCCCGTCTTATCTTGAGATATTGTGAAGGGTGACAACAAGTACGTAAGCCGAAAAATGTAATCCCGGTCACGAACACTGTGGAACTTTACTTTCAAGAATATTTGTAGAACGAAACAATGGGAAAGTTTGTCGTCTCATGAAATATTTAAACTATTGAAGGGTCAAACGTTCTGTGGCTTTTTTGTATCTGTTGGGACCTGAACTTTGAGCTTAATATTGAAAAAGGTTGAATAAGGCTACCTGAAACTTAAAGTAAGTTATCTTAGACCTGCCTTAAAACTTTGTATCGAAACGACTACGAGCTGCCGTCAACATAGACTCCTCTCCGCAACATTATTTCACGCGTCTCAACACAGTTTTTAACGCTAAGTACAAAACACTTTATCCGCAGCGTAACGTGTAACACAAACTGTCATAACAGCAAACTTTGTAAGCGAGACCTCGCCTCCGCAGAGCATCTAAGAAAAGCGTAAAACGCCTTCTTAAAGCGAACTAGCTCATATCTTAATTCATAATTCAATATTCACTCCGCTCCACTTTCTGTGGCAAAGTGCAAGCGCGCGGGAAAAAAGCCAGCAGGGCAAACGAGGGGGACAAAGTGGGGGTGGGTGGTGTTGGCAGGGGGAGCCCGTAATCCCTTATCGCGGCCGCCGACCGCGCATCGACAATTATTATAAAGAGCCCGATGTAAACTAGTGTAAGTAGGTTCGGTGTGAGCCATGAATAGGAGGGTCTGATTTATAAAGTGTGTTAGTCATTTTGTGACACTTGTTAAACATATTTTTTTTATATTTACTCAGGAAAGGTTGTTCTTCCGAAATTCTTTTAACAGTAATATTTCCTACAAATAAGGGATGTATGGTGTTTATATGGGAAATATGATTATAGTTGAGTTTTCATACATAATTTAAAAATACTTTGATTTCGCAGACAATCGCACTATTTTACAAGATACGTACCTAATTATTAAATGTTTCTGTTAAAGCGAATATTCAATAAATTAAAGTACGTAACTAGGTACCTATCTGAGATACTACAATTATTAAAATCTTTATTCGTATTACAGTGCCAAAAAGTATTACAATCTTAAAGACACACATTTTTAGACTTCATTTCACAAACTAAAACTCCAACCCACACAGAAAAAATGCAGCTCAAGTTTCTCCACACGTAAAAAGATATCAAGTATCAAAACCGTTCGCACTTAGTACTCGACACCGCGGTCGTAAGCTACCGGCTACCGCACACGGGCCGTCGGCCACGGTCCCACAATCCCTGTCTCCCTCACACACTCCTCCCGGTCATCCGCTAGGGAAGGAATCACGCCTTGCCGAAAACTTCGGCAAAATAATCGGATTTGTTTTAGCCGAGGCCGAGATCGCGTGTCTGGATTTGTAATGACGAGAATGGTTGCGTTTGTGGTCGGACTGTTGTGAAGGAAAGGTCTGGGAACGTGTGTAGGTACTAGGTACTTAGCTACTTAGGAGTAGTTTTCTAACGGTCTGCCGTACAGGGGCTAAAATAAACTAAGTTGCAAATACACAACTTTATAATACTTACACAAGCACTTAAAAAACCCCGGACATTGAGTAAAGTTGAGTTATTTTTCCCCGTCGTTAGGGCATCCGGTCGGTTGCGGTACTTGTTCGAAAGAGCCACCGTGGCTCTGGAACGCAAAGTGCATTAAGAGAAAGGAGAAGAAGAGGAGTTTTAGTTAGTAAGAGTATGATACTCCCTTCCGATTCACTGAGGGCGGAAGAAGAGTTTTAATAATTTCCCATCCTTAAAAAGAGAAAACATGGGGCATCCGGCTATCCGCTGTCATCTGCTATGTATCGGCTATCGGTAAAAGATTACAAATGAATTTTTAAGATTTGTATAAAACCATCTTTCAGTCAGGCACAACCCCCATACGCCCTCCAAGCTAAGACAAGTCCGGGGAACCCAGGACGAATGGCAACCCTACCTGTACCTAAGTGAATAGATTAACAATGCTTTGAAACTAGGGCATGCAAACCGGATACCCGGATAACCGAAAAAACCGGATAACCGACTGATTTGAAAACCGGGTTTTTTATGATAACAAAACCGGTCTTTTCGGATTTTTCGGTTTTGTTTTTCAAACAAAATCTTAAATTTATCACTGACAAACGTCGACAGGACGGCAAGACGGCGTTAGTTCCAACGGCAATAACGGCCGGCAACGTTAATTTATACCGAAAAATCGATTTTGAGATCAAAAATGTAAAACAAAGAAATGTCATTTTCAAAGTGACAGTTTACGGTTAGTCAACATTTCCCTAGTAATTCAAATTATTGAATTAGTTTTTAAATTTAATGGTTTTGGATGAACTTTGATATGAAATATAGCTTAAGGTTAGTCCTAATATTATAGGAAAGGTAAGCGAAAGGAATACTAAAGATTTTTTTTAGTAACAAGTTACGTTTCGCTATTATAAAACACTAAAGGAAGTCTAAATGTTTATGACCACTGCCATATTGCATGTAGAATAAATAAGAAAAAAATATTTGCAAGATTTTATTTCAAACAACTATATTTTATTCTTAGATCGTCGTTTACGTCACTTAGTTTAAAACTGTGTGCAATATTATATTTTACTTGTTAAAGATATGCCTACAATTTTAGAACTATGTAATAGTACTTTTGGGCAAACTGCACAATTGAAGTTATTATTTAAAATTGGCAACACCTTTATTTAAATTTTTGATCTCGAATTCGATTTTTTTTTTGTCTCTGATAGATCATTGTCGCGCTATTCTATGCCACGCTGACGCCATTTTGATTAAACTTTAACATTTTTATTTCTTTACACACGAATTTCTCATTTCTTTAATAAAAATGGGAAAAAACCGAAAAAACCGAAATAACCGGTTTCACCGGTTTTGTAAAATAAAAACCCGAAAAAACCGTGTCCTTTAAACAACCCGGTTTTTGCATGCCCTATTTGAAACACATAGATGACCTGTGGTTCTCAAATTAAGTATTACTTAAGTATCTGATACTTAAGTAATACTTAATGTACTACGATTGAAGTTGTTCATTTACTTTGGCTTTTGAATAAAAATAATATGTGTCGGCCTCCTATACAGTTTGACGACAACTATGTTCGCTTACCGACGCGGCGACGCGTATAATGTGCCGCCGGACTTAATGCCTAATGAGCGATTTCCACCAACCAGGCCGCACCGGAGCGCATTTCACACTGTGCTAAATAAAATTCAGCCTTCTACTTAATAGTCAAGGTTCATGTTTGCATCGAATTTATACTAGGTACCCAGAAATCGGAAAGGTCCACGCGTATGCCGTTCCAAGCAGTATTAAGACATTAGAATTACTCTACCAGCCAACCAAAATTAGGTTAAGTATTTATAATTCGAAAAGGAATCATCTTCGTTTTCCAGAAACTACACAGGAAAGACAGACTCCTACCCATCCCTCGTCTCCTAGTCCCAGCTCACTCAAGCATAGTGAATTTCACCGCCCGTAGAACGCGCTATAAGAATTTAATAAACACCCCGTAGTCTGTAACTTGACGCTTCGTAGCTGGTAGCGTCAAATCTATGAAATTACAAGCGCTGGTCAAATACACGGCGACTTAATGAAGGTTCTGTAGGTACCTGCAAGTGTATTAGGGGAGAATTTGTTACGTTCTGTGAGGAAAAAGTGTCCTCGATGTTATAAATTGCTTGGAAATTTAATACTGGTGATTAAATCTATCAAACGGTCTTTTTGGAAATCTGTGGGGAGGCCTATGTTTAGCTGTGGACAATGGACATCCTGCCGCTTTTATGATGATGATTTACTATTTATTGCTGATTTATTACTTTGCTTTGATTAAGTTCTTTTTCCCTGCATTTTGATAGGTATATACGTAGGTGCATTTTGTCACGCATTAAGGCGTGACACGTGATGCCCTAATGGAGAAGGTTTCTGCCTGTTATGCATGAGGCTGTGGGTTTGATACCGGCCAAGTACTGTATTATATTTACTTTATTTACTGTATTATGTTTATCTTAGACATCACTGACAGCGGTAAAGTGTATTTAATTGCCACTCCGCCTTGAGCAAACGTGGATCAATACTCATGCAACGTTTAGGAAAAAAACTTAGAAAGAAAGATACAGCGCCAATCAAAATAAAATTTTCAGCAGTCACTTGTCCTACGCAATTACAGTCAAGTGTCAAAACTCAAATATTCGAGACACACTCAAATAAAGCCACATCCACACTGTCGCAAGTCGCAAATAATGCCTCCCTCGTAAGGTACATTCGGCACGACACATACCGCATATTATCATAATAACACGCTCACGCGGCGTTGATCGCGACGAATAATAATAAAGCCTAATGGGACGAAACGCGACTGCAATCTGTGTGTTACTACCCTTGGTTGCTGGCGATTCCCTAAGGACTCGAATGAATGGTTGTAATCGAGTGTGCGGAGAATTTGTTGTGTATTAGATGGAATTAGGATGTCCCCGTACTTAAAACGGGGGGCGTCCCATCCAACCGTGGATCCTAATTCGTGACGGACAGAAAAAAATCAAGTACTTACATAATTGTATTTTTTTTTTCATTTTGTCTTGTTAAAAAATAGCCAGTTAAGAAAGTAGAGGGAACGACTGCCCAGTGTGCCGGAAGCACATTAAAGTACGTAAAGGCGATTTTTTTTACGATGCCTCTTTATTTTTTTGCGCCCCTGGTACAGGCTTCAGAAATATGTATACGTAAACAGGTTGAGTAAATTGTTTACATTAACTGCACCAGGTAGTAATCTTGATCTAAAAATTGTATCATTATTACTTATTATTATTTACAGATAAACCGTTTGGAAAATTAAAAATACGTCGTCTGTTTTTTTATACTAAGTGTGACATAGTTTATTATAAAAAAGTAATCTATACCTACTATTACTATAATGAGGAAAAAAGGGGGATAATCTCTGGATCTACTGAACCGATTTTGAAAATTCTTTTACCCATAGAAAGTCACGTTATTTGTGACTGTCATAAGCACGCTACGACCCACGGGAGCGGAGCAGTAACCAAAGACGTAAATTTACGCGTGTGAAATATTGATGAATGTGTGGATAGTTGGCTAGATTTCGCACTACTATTTCATTTTCCCGCCTCGCCCCATCGCGCCATTATTTGAACTGTTCGCGCCATTTTTATGCTGTGAAATGACAAGCGCTGTCATGCGAAACGACGCATCGCACCGCGCTTCGAGTGAGATGTGAATTTGGTTTCAAATAATTGGAACAGTAGACACATCATACATTTCGGAGTTGTTAGATTTTTTTTAAATTTCCTTTTTACTTATGTAAATTACTAGCGAACTACCCACGACTCCGTCCGCGTGGCTCATTTTACTCACATTTAGTACCTACCTACATAGATATAAGGTAAAAAATAGGCGACAGAAATGCTTTTTCCACGAGTAGTTAAACTGTAAGAACTTTGTTTTTTTTTTAATTATCAAAACAATAGAACTTAGGCTTCCTTCAATAATTAATTAATGTAATTAAACAGTAGGTACTTAGGTAGTCATTATACATATAAAACCATCACCATCACGCCTGTATTCCCCGAAGGGTTAGGCAGAGGTGTACTAATGTACACCCACATACATTTCATTATACATTTGTGTTCTTTTTTACTTTTGCCTATTAATTCTATTTCTCACACGATAAAAAAATACACAAAAACTTACTCAAAACAATAAAATAGTCAGGTGTAAATTCTTGATACTTTTTTATCAACAAACGCTCATTACCGAGTTGACGGCTGGCAGCCTAGCACGGCAATGCTTCGCATGCCAAACCAACTGGCAATCAATAACGAACGTCGACAGGATTACGCGGGAATTAAACCTGGCAGTTTGGGCGGTAAACAATCTGTATTTGTTTAAATACTTCTCATTGTAAATATTGGAATTCGATGGATATGATAAATAGGTAATTTAGCTTATTTAATTTTGAATAAGGTTTTTTAAATTTCGAATATTGTCGGGGAAATAGAGAGATCAACATTGATTGATACTTGTAAATTAGGTCACAGAAAAAGTGAAATTATTTTTATTTTTTTGAGATTTTTTATGTAAATTATACCTACTTGTTTAAGATTTTTTCGATCAAGTAGGTATTTAATTTTGTTTTTCGTCGATTGAGGCTCGAGGTGAAAAAGAACTAACAAGTATTACGACATTTATAAAATATTTATTTCTCAATAAATCACATCTGTATACAATCTAATTGTGGCACATAGAACAACAGATAATATTCCAGAACCGTACCTATACTAATCTATTTTGAGGTATTTAATTTTACATTAACATGAAATGCCTGCTGCAATTATTCTCAGGGCATTTTTAACAGGGCAATACCGAAAATACCCGGCTAAGTTGGTTATATCCGGATATTTCCGATAGTGGACGAGGAATCCTGATTTTTCTATATTAATCACATTTATAACATAGATTACTACATTTTGTAAACCTATCACAATAAAAATAAATTCGTTATTGTTGGCAACTTTTACAATTCGGGAGTTGCTATCTTTAACTCAAGAAAAACGATATTTTACTAATATAATATGGTAACACTTTTGTTTTGTAAAATAATAATAACACAGCCGAAACATCGAGATCTAAATTACACCGAAATATCAATGACTAGTTTTTGAAAAAATACTACTTTTTGTTTTTTCTCCATTTTACAAAATCTTTACAGATTTTTTCTACTACGAATACATCGACCACACGAATATCTCATCTAAAACACGTACATATATTATTATAAATAATGACCATGAGGAAATCTGGTCACGTGTTCATTTCAGTAAAAATGTATTCCTCTATTTTCTCCATTCTTGATACTTGAGGAAATATTTTTTAATATAGGTACAATCGACTGCAACGTCTTTTTTATTTTTGTATGCAGTTAATTAATTAAAAAAAAAGACATGAAAGTGGCAGTGGTAAATATAGATAGTACGTTAAAAAATATTTTAATATCGTTATCCATGAAGAAAACAGAGAAATACGTTTGTATGGCATAAATGCCGCACTGACCACACTGAATATTTTTCAAATATCACTAGATCAGAATTAGTGACTTCCTTGTGCGTCGTACGCTATACAAAGTTATATTATGAGCAAAAATCTCAAATTTATCTCAACAGAGAGTTATGAGGTACATAGGTATAGGTTGTGTGAGCAAAAACAGGTTTTAAATGCCTCCCGGATTCTTAATCTTCATTTTCTGAACCTAAAGAATATTCGATAGTCTTTAAATCCCTGTTCATTTCATCGGGAGAATCGTTTTCCATGCCCAAAGTTCGAGATGCGAAAGAGCTCTGTGTCGCCATGCCCGCTAGAATCCCGTTCGATAAAGCCTGTACCGACAAGGCTTCTTGGGACGGGCCCGCATAACTGTACTGCTGATAAACAGCTTGTATCCTCGCCGCGTTCACTAGCGTCTGTATTTTCAACTGTGTGTCCAGTGCCAAACTGAGCGGCAACTTCCGCAACTGGCTTGCAATTAACTTCCCAAACATCTCGAACTCGTTCTCATTACCATTCTCGGAATGTTGACTCAGATCTTGCGGTAAGTCCGTGTGATCGCCGCTGTCTGAATTACTTTTCTTTTGTTTTGTCGGCACCGGATAGATAGTTGCGAGCGGGGTAGTCAGCGGCGTCGCGATCCCTACGGGGGGATTGAGAAAAGGCGCAGACGTAACCGGTGGGAGAATACCAAATGTCCCTTGACTCAAGCCGAACGGTGTGCCGGGGCGAGGGGACGGCGTGTTCAACACGTACGGTGTCGACGAACGCGTCGAGCTGCGACGCTTTCGCGGACTTTTCTTTTCCGGCGATTTACGCTCGCTGAGGTCTTGAACCACGTCGCTGTCGTCGCTTGCCGGGATCTCCAGTAAGCTGTTGTCGACCTATCAACAAAATACAACCGCTTAACTTCAGAGCGCATGTGTAAACATGAGTAAACGTCGGCGTCGTAAACAACAAAAAAAATAGACTTACAGAGCTCGGTGTGACGATAGCCCGCAGAAACCTGTCTGCATGTTCGAACCACGTGACGCTCGGTCTGTACGCATGCGCGCCAGCCTTCCTCGCCGCGCGAATCTTCTTCAACTCCACGCTGTACGACGAACGTATGTTTTTTATTTTATTTTTCAATTCTTTAACTGTGACGTCGACCAAATTCAGTGCATTTATTATCTCTATGTATCCTTGCTCCCTTATTTTCTTATTCTTGTAGTGTTCCGAGACGGGGTTCCAGAGGTATTCACGCTTCTCGTATTCGATAATCATCTGGATGGTGAGATCCTCGCTCCACTTGGGGTTGGCCAGGATAGCGACCATTTTGTTTTTAAAGCATGCTATTGAGCACAGTTAATATTTTTTATTTAGTTATTTGTTATTTAATTTCGCGAGTTTAGCTTTGTTAGTACCAGGAGCGCAGAAGGGTGCGGGCGGTTCGCATGCGCGCAGCATACTAAAAGCACGTCGATGGGCCGGCACCCCGCGCGGGGGGTCTATTTCGGGAGTAGCCGGCATCACGCAGTCGCGTGCTTTGGAGCGTGCTGTTTCCTCTTCTCACCGCTCGGAGGCTGGGCACCGAGTGAAACGGAAGATTTGTGGCCGCCGGACGGGCGACTGTTCGTACTTACAGCGGCGACCGCCCGCCAATTGTCATATTTCAATCGGAGCACTTAGGACCTTTGGCGATATTGAATTTTAGATTTTCTATAGCAGTTTAGATTTGTAACAGTGGAATAGGCAAAATACGTCTATATTGAGACGATTAGTCACGTTGTTTCTTTGTTTCGTGCGACTGTTTATATTAACTTAGAACTTTTGAAAGCTAAACTTTTTATTACTAGTTTGATTGCATTATAAAAACAAAGTATGAATATGAGCACTCCTCAAAGTAATTTAACTACCTACTTAGCCATTAGAGACCACCCAGGGATATTTTTATAGTCGCGATGTTTCTTTATGAATAAATAAAAAGACCGTAATTGCTAGGCTACCGTAAACTTTTCATAATATAAAAATATTTTATTACCAGAAATGTAAAGAAACTATTTGAAAAACTGCATTAATGCTGAAGAATTCCAGAAATATTCTGAATAAAAAATAGTCTAAACTGTGCGCAGTGCTCAAACGTTCGTGATCCTTGCTCGGCCCGCAATCCGGTGCGGTGCGGTGCGGCGCGGCGCGGGCCATTTGCTAGCGCCTCTCGCTTGCCGCCGCCCTAACGTCTGCACATGTTTGCCGACCAGCCGATAACCTCGGTCTGACCCTGCGCATAATTGTGGAAGCAATTTGCAAAATTGTGAACGTTTTTTTGAAATAGATAGAGGGTCTTTTAATTGAACTTTTTTGCTTCAAAGTGTACGCCATTGAATAGAAGTTACAAAGAAAAAAGGTATTTTTAAGACACTTAGTACAAAATAACAACTGTTTCTTAGAATAAAATTACAATAACATCAGAAATAAGTCTCGAAAGTCACTTTGATGAATGATAAATTTTACTTCAGTAAAACATTAAATAGGTAAACCGATAAGGAAATTTGACATTCCATGAAACGTTAACGAATGATTTCCTGCGTAATTGTAATAATCGAGCAGTTAGTATGAAGGGTCACGTAGTAGAAATAACGATTAATAATGAAATAGGACCCCATGTAGATAAGGAGAGCAAAGTCGAAGCTATTTGAATGCAGGTGCAACTCAAGGAAGACGAAAGCAATAGCTGGGATTTTGGAACAGTTTCTCTGAACATTTAGAAAGAAAGCTGATTCATATAATAAAGAATTGTAAGCCAAAGATGTTGTAAGCTAAAAATTAGGAAACGTCCAGGAATAAATTTGCATCGAAACACGAATTTGAACAATCACAAATAAAAGCAGACATTCGTCCAACAACTAATATAAATGTAAATAATTAATTTCAAGAATTTTAATACTCCGTTAAATTTATTTCTTGATATTATTAATAATATTGAGCCTAAACTCCTTATTAATAAATTATTCGGCTCAATTAGCATTCCTGCTCATCACTTGAAAGTTAAGGATGCTTAGAGGCGAAATCAAATTCCTTTAAGACTTTCATGTTATATTTTGTTCGCATAACAGCAGAAGATTTTTGTTTTCGTTCTTATATTTGAGTTGATAGGAAGCTGTTGTCAGTAGATCAATGACATTTGTGGAGCTTATAAAGTTAACCAACTTTGTGACTTTATAAATGTTCACACAATTAAGTAAAATGTGTAATAGGTAGATCCAGAAGATACAAGTATACGAATAGTTTAGGGATCTCTGTAATTTAAATCTTACTTTAGCACATTTTTACCTATTCTAGTATTTAAGATTTTGTGTTGATTTTATCTAAGTTCATCAATATTTTGGTTGTAGCTATAGGTATGTATAATTTCCAATCCCTACGAGCTTCACGTTTCAGAATTAGGAATTTCATTAACATCATCATTATCATGGCAGCTGAATGACATCCACAGCTGGACACAGCCCACCCCTAATTATCATTTTACTAGCAACAAAAACCCTAAATATGAACAATACCTAAACTAAACCACCAGCAGCATCTGTATTTTAATTAAGAAAACTATTATCAGAACAATTGCTCGCCTGCCATAATAAAACCAAAGTGGCAATATTCGTACGTCGGCGCGTCTGACATTGCGCGTCAGAGGATGGAAACGACACGGCCTCTCCAGCGACGATAAGATACCAAGCGAGACGGGACGGGGAAATCTCGACGATGCGATGTGAGCCCGTGAAATATGTCCGGGAAATGTGTGCCGCACTACGCTTAAATATTGCTCTGGTTTTCGCGTTATGAGATCAGAATGGAAATAGGTGCTGTCATATTGCAGTGGTGGGGTGTTTTGTAGATGGTTGTACATTAATTTTGGTTCTTTGTTAAATGTTCAATTTATTGAGATTTGAAACCTAAACATAGATTGTACTTAGTGAAGGTTACCATCAATCACTGGCTCAAACTAATGGCCTAAAAACTTAGTGAGAATACACAAAAGCCTCAAGAGTAAAACAATGGGATTAGAAAGAATCCTACACTCACCCCAAAAAAGGCGGAATAAGGATGTGAATAATGACAATTAGAATATACCTACATAGCTTCAATCTTGAAAGTAAATGATACTTTCATGATACTGGATGATATTGGCACCGAGCTACTATCGATATTCGAGAATAAAGGACAGCTGAATATGTTATATTGAAGTGAGTATACCACACACATTCAACACACATAATACACAAAACATCATAATATATAGATGTCAAGCGGTCCCGTGTTGCGTCACTGCACGCGAGCACATCTATCTACGGTGCTATAGTTCCACACACTCCAACTAACGCACATGATGGTGGAAAATATACCTTAAGTACTGAAAATAAAGGCTATGGTGATGGTAAATCAGTGTGTGTGGCACTCGACTTGATAGGTGCCGGTGCCGGCGAGGCCAAGAGACAGATAAATATCGCTTTATACTCATCGCATCGCTTTGAAGCCGTGCGGTCAGTAATTTTCTCGCTCTCACTGCCGTGGCGTTAGCAGTCTCGTGTATATTTATCACGGTGATATACTAACGCGTTCCCGGCGACGGCTTTTACGATTATTGTTCTTGCTTTTGTTTGTAGGCTCGTATTAAGCATATGGAAAGTTTTTACGTTTGTTTTAAGCGAGAAGTTACATGGTTTTATGTTACAGCAAGTTTCTTTGTGATAAATATCCATTGCGTAGCAATAGTTTCATTTGCAAAGTTATTAAAAGACGTGTTAATAGCTGGTACTGTTAGCCAAAACTAATAGTATACGGGAAAATAAATCAAAGATCTAAATAAACATGAGTAAGAAGAGAAAACATTAATTTTACCGTTTATCTATTAATAGTACAAAATATAATATTGCTAGTTTCAATAGAATCATGGCCAAGCCATGTAACATAACGTCAATATTGGAAGACCTATTTATCAGCGACAGAAGAGCAAACAGTGGATGAGTAGACATTACAGTAAGTAACAAGATCCGTTGGTTCAACGTCCATATCTTTATTGGTTACACGATAGGTACGTCAAAAGAACGACCGGTATTTCTAGACCTCCCGAACAGTATTCTGCATAGGTAACTGATCTTCAAAGATCGACAGAGTATACGTATAGATAAAGACAGACAGAGTTGTCTCTCGCAATTAAAATTTGTGGAAACTGAAAACCAATCGATATCAATGTACTGTATAATAAATTAAATGTTAGCTGCTTCATATTGTATAATACAACAATTACCAAATATAATAATTCCCATTGATAATCCGAACTTTTATAACAACTATCAAGACTAACAAATACCTGGAAAGGATACACAAGCCCAGCCATAGTAGCAAATAGAGAAACGCAAGATTAGCGAAAAGCTAAAACTTTGCCACAAATGCTCTATAGAAAGCTGTTCTAGCAAACTTAATGCCTCTCAGCAATAAAAGCTAGGGAGCTCAGAAATCACTGACATTAACCTCACCGGCAGCCGGATAACTAACTCGAAAAATGTAAATGGTATTGAAACTCTTAACTTCTATTTTCGATAAGCAACCTACACTCAAACGCTTCACAAAGTTACATAAAATCCTTCAGATAACACGCTACAAATGAACTGTGTTGTAAATTGACAAGTCTACGTCGCATTACCACGGGGCAAAGCGCCATTTTGCAAAATGTATCCTCACGCGGTAACATAATGAGGGTGACAGCGGCGTGGGAGGATAACAGCCTGCGAGGCGCGAGCCCCCTGGCCCTTTGACGAGCTACCGAGTGCCGCCGCGCCGCCGGAATGGGCTTGGTCGTTAGTGGCACGGTGAAATATTTCTTCGTACTTTTTGTAGAGTGCACATTCAGAATGAAATGTTGATGAATAAGGCGTAATGTGCTTCATTTGATGAACAAATGTGCTTGTTTCAAGTAAACACTATTCGCTTATATAAGATTTCACATATTAGTTTAGTAAACAAAATCAGCTGATGCATGTAAAAATTGCATTTTCTTCTAGAAAATACTAGAAAAAATTGAACTAAACTAGACTTATGTTTTTTTTATTTTTGGAAAGTAGGTACATTTATTAATGCACCTACTATTTTGCAAACCGATAAACAAAAAGTCACGAAATGAATTAATTAAAGTTTTCATTTCTGATTTCCGGAGGATTGTTTTAAATAATCATGTTTGCCAATCGTATTAATTAGTAAAAAAGAAAAAAAAGAACTTTACTATATTAAACACATTTGTTCGAAACACGACACAATAAGAAAACAAAAGACAAAAAATCCAAAGAAATAAAACATCACAGAAGTATCAAGACCGTTGTAGTCGCGCTACAGCCCGTCAGCGCTGCAGGCACAGTCGACAGGCGCGAGGCGCGGCCCGGGGCGCGGAGCCGGCGCTACACCTACCGCGACACGCTAGCGATATACACGCAGCGATACGGATGCTGTACTATAACTATTGGAGTATTTCGTGTCATAAATTTGATAGGAATTTTTAATCTACAGCATACGGCGCCGGCGGCGCCTGCATAATTAATATTGTATTGTTATTTATATTTTTACTTGACAACCCTGTGTTACGTAATGAATGATTATGAACAGTGGCGCTCTACACCTGATAACACGCTAGCGATTTATGACTCCTAATACACTTGATTTAAGCTCCAAAATTGTTTGGTTTTAGGTTCGGAAGGAGGTCGAAATGTTGCTGATGTCATCTGTATGGGATTCATCATCATCACATCGGCCGAACGACGTTTACTGCTGGACATATGCCTCCCTTAAAGATATATTATCCACAATGACCAGTCCTGCGCTGCCCATATGCAGCGATTTCCCGAGACCTTTTCAGGTCGTCGGTTCATCTCATGGACCTCATGGCAGGTTTGGGATCGCCAAAACATATAAATACATTTAGTGCGCTCTGTGGACAGGCAAAATGCAATGGTTCCACATTGACAGCTTAGGGTGGCATAGTCTGCGGGTTGTTCGAAAGAGATACCGCGCCCCCGGAACGCAAAGGGCACATGAAAGGAACATAGACGGGTTTTAGTCAGTAAAAGTCTGACACTCCCTCCCGCCCAGCCCAGGGCGGGGGAAGTTATTTGATGATTTCCCGTCTATAAAAAAAAAAAAAAAAGGGTGGCATAGTTGCTTCCATAAGTGTCATCATTGCCATCATCACATCAGCTGCAGAACGTCCACTGCTGCACAGTAGGCCTCCCTCATAGATTTCCATAAGGACCGGTTGGGTTCCATTACTCTTATTACATAATTGTAATGGAAATAAAATGGTTTTTCACGTTAATTATCTCATTAGGTACTTTTAGATATGTATAAGTTAGGTTACGAGGTTGTATCTTTTTAGTTAGTAGGCTTTTCAAACTGTTCAAACAGTTTTGTTAAGAAAAAGTTACGACAAAAAGCATCTACAGTGCTACTGTTGCTTAATGAGTTTGGTAATAACCGTCAACTTTGTATTGTATTGCAACTTCTTTTGTATTAAAAAAAAAAACTAAACAAAATGAAATAACTGTCGAGTTTTCATTATTAGTCTACTACAAATTGTTTCTGAACAGCGTTCAGGTTAACAATAACAAAACAGCGAAACACGGGTCTAACAAGACTTTCCCACAAGACTGAAAATAAACAATAAGCAAAAAAAAAATGGTGAAGATGAAAAAATCGTCACTCGGGGAGCAGGGGCTAACGAGCAGTCGGTACCAGGGAGGCATGACATTATAGAGGCACGCGCCATTAGACGAACGCCAGGCGGTGGCGGAACGGGCCCTATTTCCGGAAGGAAGCGCGCCCGGAAGCCGCGCCGCGTCCGCCCCGCCTGTCGCTAAGTTACTTCGCCTGCTACCGACTCTGAGTTATGGTCGCCTAGTGTCTGCACTAGATTTTGATACGGCCATGCTAGCCTAGTCTTCAAGTTATTCCGGTGCATTTACTTGGTTAAAGAAACTTGTGTTTATTCTAAGTTACTTACTGTGGTAGATTTGAGATTCTTACCTGAAAAGTAAAAAAGAAAACAATTAGATTTTTATTCAGTTACCCCACACAACATTTTAAATTAAATAACAAACGTTATTAAGAATATTATTTATGGTCCTAACGAAATTGGTCCTTCGAGTCACCGATGTCTAAAAACTTCAAAGTACAAAATTAGGACCAATACATCTACAGTACTCCTGAAAAAGTACGGGATCGTTGTCATATGCACTGGCCGTGTAATTTAGTATTAGGGTCCCGCACATACAGAATGCGGGGCACTGCGGGACTACGGGATACACACGAACGCGGTCAGGGATGGCATTAATCAAAATTAAAAGTGGATTAGGACAGGGATGGCGCGCGGAACCGCGGACTTTTCCGCTGGTAAATGAGAGACGAGTTTTTGTGTTGTATTTTAAAATGGAACTGATTTGAAGGTATTATTTTTGACGGGCATAGCTCCTTAAGGTTTTTTCCTAAACCAAATCAGTATTCAGGTGAAAAAAACAAAAAATATATCAAATTGGGCCTAAAAGAGTTTTTGTGACACCAACATGCGACAATAGATTTTTTTAGAATTAGTGCATTACTAGGTATTGGGTTTTATAATAAAAAAAAATAGATATTCGTAAAATTTCAGTTCTCATCGTCTCTCAATCTTAGTAATTTGACAGTGTCAACTTTTGAATCAGTTTGCAAATATCAAGACTGCGTCCCCTATATTCTAAATCTAAGATATCAACTACCTAGTACTGCTTTCCTGACCGTCTGTTCATCCCATATAAGCAAAAATTACAACGTTATAACGTTAAAATAGTGTGAGCTTGTGATATCTTTTATGTTATAAGTAACTTTGGCATACACCATGATTTATAGAATACTAGCTATTACCTCGCGGAATCACCCGTGTTCAGTTACTTCTTTGGTTACTGCCCCGCTCCCGTTGATCGTAGCGTTATGCTCTATAGGTACGTATAATGTAAGTCTTCCTCTTGAATCACTCAATCTATTTATTGATGAAGACCGTTCGAAAATCCGTTGCGGAGTTTAAAAGATCTAAGCGTGCAGACAGTGGTAAGCGACTTTGTTTTATAAATATATAGAAAAGTGTCTTATGCATACACCATCATTTGTAGAATAATATTTTAGCCGACGCTTCACCTAGAGTTCGTTTGTTTTTTTAAATGCGTTAATCTCTGGAACTACTAGACAAAATCTTTTAGCTTACGATAACCAGGTTCATGAGGAATAGTATATAACTGATATCGCTCTAGTAGCGGAGCAGTAAAGATAGGTGCGGGTGAAAAAATCCACGCACACAATGTCGCAGGCAAGAGCTAGGACTAAAGACCAAAATTAAAACGCCAAAACCTGGCTACACACACACATGAAAGATTTGTTTTATATCGTTTCACCCACACACCGATAAAACACAAGCACACACAGGATGGGCCCGGACTCACGATCCCGACATATGGCGGGGCGGGCCAAATTGATAACTTGATAACACCCGGGATCCAGCAATCCCGCGACCCGGGAACCCGCAATCCCGGCCCGGGGCTTATCCGGGGAAGAAAAAGATATGCTTTTTAGTGCGGGCTTGGTCGGCTGTTTATTATTTTTATGTAAAATCGTAATTCATCTGGATGGAATGATAACATGCGGAACACGTATGCTTCCTTAGTAAGTGTTGAGCTTAGACAAATAGCTTTTTGAGTGGGTATATTTTTTCTAAGCATAAACCCATTTGCAATTATTAAAAAGAAGCTTACGAAGTCCCGTCTGACAACTCCGAGTTGCACAAATTAAAACAAACACGATGGCACAGTGTAAAAAAAAACCTCCATGTTAAAGTTGCCATTTTAATAGTTAGCCAAGTGGTTTCTAACAAATGTTTTTCAGCAATTTTTCGGTAATAAAGGTGCTGATTCTCTTGTTCACAAACTTAACTAAATTTAAGTTTAATGCATATTTCTCTTTCGATTTCTTAAAGAAAAGGACAGAAGATACATATTCGTTTAGTCCTGTCAAATTAGACAGCGCCTGAAGAAAATTGGCGTGTTTCTAGTCGCCATGTTTTTAATCGCGTCTAAATTATCTATGGAGTGTCTAAATTTGACAGAACTTAACTAAAATTTTATCTTCTGTCCTTTTCTTAATGAAATGGAAAGAGAAAGATGAACATAACTTAAATTTAGGTTAGTTTGTGAACAAGGGAATCGGGACCATTGTCTTTGGAATGCAATGCTCACTACTTCTTCTATGTAGGTAAGTGGCATTTGAGGTGACAACCAAGATTCGATTTTAGTTAAAACTATAATAGAGAATAACTCTTACTAGTGTTGGTGATTTTATAAAATATTGTTTTATAAATAACAATATTTTGAAATTAATTTAGACTGGTTGATAATTACGATCCAAAACTGTCTACATTTACACACGAAACCTTACATTATTGATTTCTACTTAGCCAGCTATAAATATGATTCCATTTGGGTCTGCCTGTCTCTATTTAACCTAGATTAAGTACCTAAAGAACTTAATCCTATTGATTTGTCGAACAAATTGTACCAGGAGTACAGATCAGGTGAGGACATAATTGTACAGTTGTAATATCTCATTAAGCTGGCGGCGTCCCGGGAAGGGGATCGGGAATGGAATTAAACGCCGCCTGGAGGACGCTGTCCCGGGAATGGGCGCCCCGGAATTATAAGTTAACGATTGTAGAGATGCTGGATGAGACATGGTAATTTTTTCGAACTAGTATATTTAATACTGCACGAAATAGTATTGTCATTGTAATTACTAGAAAAATAGCAATCAAATAACAACTATGAAAAATGTGTCAAAGCCACACAGCTCATGATTCAGAAATAAAAAAGCTTGCATTTATGTTTGTTACGAGTACTATGTAGGTAGTTTCAGGCCGCAAGCGAACCGTTAATGTCCTATAACAAACCCAACTGGAATTGCATCCGACTTTAAGGTCTAAAAATACAGGTCCAACTAATAAAAAAGCTTTAAAATGTCAAAACGAGGCTAAGAAACTGTGACTGAAACTGCAGTTGTACAGTTATTTCGCCGTTCACCGCAACAGATCCCGATGTGGAATCGAGATCGTCTCTTGCGCATACTGGATGTCTCAACTTATGGTTTGGAGACAACAATGGGCCGTTACAAGGCTTAAGGATAAGGTTTTAACACTTTATTTGACTGACGATCAGATATTTGGTGTTTGTGTAGGTGGTAGACTGTAGAATTCTGACAAATGTTTATTCCTGAATGCTCAGCTAGACTATCTTCGCTTATGGTGTGATAAAAATGAACATAAAGAAAGAGAGAGAGAGAGAGCGGAAGAGAGAAAGCGAGATAGGAGAGTAGGTAGAATTTTAATCCGAATCTGTTTAACTCATTAATTTATCTCACAACATTCATTACCAGAGAAAGTAGTACGATAAGTATAAGAGTAAGAAGGACTTAAGAGTTAGCTCATAAACCCGCAATTGGTTGCAATCTGAAATGATATGAGAAAAATGTTTGTGAGCTAAATGATTATTATTATTATTATTAAAAAGTTCACTTAAAAAAATAGGCCACTTCCAGTCATCTCTACATCTTGTACCAAGGGTCCAAGCGGAGCCCACTGGCGCAAGTTCGATCAGACACTAATTGGGGTGTGAATTTGCCTGCGGGCCCCTCCGTCACGTCTCGGATCCGAAGGATCTCTAAAAGTTGCATGATTTAGTGCTGTATTTCGTCTTGCAAAGGGAGGCGTGGAGTTCGAAGGGAACGTTCTAAGTTTGAAATTTTAAAACGTTATTCATGGGATGAATGGTTTGTGTTTTGTGTATGAGTTTAAATTAATGAAACAAGCACTTTATTGGACGGCTACGACCAAAATTTCCACTAGTTATCTTCTTAAAACTCTAAACAAGTACCATAAAATAATAAACTAATAAACAAGTAACAAAATCAGTATTTTCTTTTTAGACCTATTTACACAAAAAAATCTTTTTTACAAAAATGACAACTTTAGCTTTGGAAGTCGGTGGCAATACAAAACATCAAACAGAACCAAAGCCACTGACTTCCAAAGCTAAAGTAATTTTTCTCTTTTTAGTTTTTGAAGGCGGTTGTCATTTTTGTAAAAAAGATTTTTATTTCTCGCTTTTTAGTATCAACTTCCTGTCATCCAAATCCATTAAGAAACTGTCATGTTATATAAAGTAACGAGACACCACTAAAAAGTCATAAGAAAGCAGAATATGCGATTTCGTTTACTTGGATGAGAAATTTTCAAATACTACTGTATACATCTGTGTAACCCTTGAGTGTACAGGCGTGATGTTATGATGTGTGATGGTGTAAACAATGCTTAGATATGCTATAGCAACAATCGCGGTTAATCTGCTGTTATTTATTGAAGAGTTCCCTCGATTTCTACAAGATCCCATCATCAGATATTGAAATAGTGACAATGGGACCACACGGGAAGCACCAGCTTTCAAATAAAAAAAGAATCATGACAATCGGTTCACCCAGTGGTTAATTACGAGGTAACAAACATAAAAAAATAAAAAAAAAACAGTCGAATTGATAACCTCCTCCTTTTTTTGAAATCGGTTAAAAAATACAAAGTGATTTCTTTTTATAAACGTTGCCCCGCACTCGGAATTTCTCCTGTGTCGTGGGTGAGTTTACAAACACAAACTCACATACACAAACAACCAGACTTGGAACAACTACTTATCCGTCATAGAAATATTTGTTCCGAGCGGGAATCGAAACAGCGACATGCGGCGCAGCAGCCAATTGCTCAGCCACTGCGTCAACCTTGTCGTTATTGCTCGATAGTCGATAGGCACATTTATGTGTCATGGATTTTCCGAAGATTACCGATTGTAGTGACAGACAGAGGTCGTACCGGGGTTCTTCCTAACCTATGTTCTAAGGTTAAATGCGATCAAATTTTGGTGAGGAATTTAGTTACGAACATGACAAAGTTTTCCAAAAGCGATACTGCGTCTTAAAAGGTAGAAGTTGCAGGCTTATTCAGTTGCTATCTGAAAATCAGCGCTGCATTCTTACTTATAACTGTCTTAGCATACTGTGGGATATTGTCTTATAACGCCTTATCTGAACAATACTACTTAGGTACCTATAAGAGTGTATGTGATATTTTTCTTTGTTTCATAATATCTAAACTCTACGTACAAAAGGACCATTTATTTTTAATTCCAAAAGTTTTATGTTCAATATCACTCCATGCTTATCTTAAAAATTCGCTTCAATTTTCAAACACATTCTACAGTTCCAACTTCGAATTCAAATATAGAACGTGTGCGGGCCGGTTGGCGGCACGTTCGCCATTTTACGTAGCGTTTTTACGATGTACCCGATAACGTTTACGAGGCGCGCTGAGTGGCGTCGCCGCGGCTCGCCCCGACTGATTGCATGCGAGGGCACCGCGTCCGTAGGGCCCGTGTGCCAAGTTTAGTTTTTGTCGATAGTGTAGGTAGGTGGAGGATTTTTAGTTGCCAGTTTTGTAATTTGATAAGTATTAATACATTCTCATTGTGTATAACTTTTTTTTGGGCGAGTGGGACGTAATAACAAAGCTAATAAATGTTTTTGTAAATTAACGTCAGTATTCATTACAGATTACTTTTTAAGTAATTAAACGACGAACAAATTCATTTACATAAAAAGCAGAAATAAAAACAAAATAACATTCAATCGATGTCGACACTTTCCGTCCTTAGCCACATCTCTACTCGGGTCGTGTATCCGTGACACATCGTGTAGTGTAGCCGACGACATCGCGCGGCGTATTTTATGCGCCCCGTCGCGCGGCCACGACCGCTCCCGACAGCGGCCGACCGTCCCCGAAGGGTCACTAGCAGGCAATTTAGAATTTAAACAATTCTGGAACACCTTTACTTGCCGTTATAATTCTTATGCAGGTTCTCTTGTTCTAAAGTTTTTTAAGATTTTAAAAAAGAATCGATCTGATCTTTAAGTGAAGTACCTATTTATGATAACGAGTTTAATTTATGTGTCCCGTCACGCCTCAGCGCGTAAGATAACAGTGAGACTGAGATAAAAAGAAATACCTATATTTTACTTAGCAAGTAGCTTAGTTAATAATATTTCTATCTCTTACTTGCATTAGTAGTTTGACAGTATTTGACAGTGACAGGAATTGTGCTTAGCTAAAGCACGTGCTACGTAACTTTCAGATGTTTCCATATTCGGAATTTAAATAAATCACGACATCTGTGCATACGGTCAGCCCTCGATAAATGCTGGGGGTATGTGACATTAGCTCCAAGAATAAGTTCCCAGGGAGCGCCAGTAATCAAACCAAATTAATTACATAAATAACATTGCATTGAGAAATGAGTTGGATTAACAATGAGTTGGCACGAATCCACAAACCTTAATTACTTATTAACTAATCGCCTTTGTAGTGATGGATTTAAATAAATAAATAAAGAATCTAACTAACACTAAATCTTCTTTAAAGATACCATACTTCACATCAACAGTGTGACAGGTTTAAAAATATAAATGAAAAAAAACCCAGTGTCGTAAAAAGTGACAACCCTATTTTAACCGCGCGCGCCAAGCCCGTGCGAACTGGGGGCGGCGACTAATGACCGGAGAGGGCCTTTCCTACGAATTATAATAAGAATGATGTTTTCTAGCGAAAAACTATTAATTGATGTTCAAACGTAGCTATAAGTGTTCGAAACGTTGAGGCGTCCAACCGTGAATTGAGCTTAGAGTGGGGAATTAGTCCTGTTACCCTGCTAAATTTAAAACTTCTCATTTTTTGTGTATTGACCTTATCTAAAACATCAACTACTTAAGTTAGTTTTCACGGAAATAAAACTATTTTGTGAAAATATAATGATATCATCCAAATACAATTCTGCCTGTTATAACTAAAGTACATGTCAAAATTGGTCTTTGGAAATTTGGTCTTTTTAGGACGTTAAGCGCGGAACTTAGCAACAAACTACCACGCCTACCATCAGATGGGATTAAGGTCAACTATGAAACAATAAATAGATACTCATAAAAATAACCTGAATAAAGTACACTCCAGAAATAAAAGCGCTTTATATTCCAGCCTTCCGCTTGATTTAAGCGAACTATAACTTCTGTGCGTTTGATAGTAGTATAAAAAACTAAGGTGCGCTCCGCACACATAATGCTCTGATTTACAGCATCATAACATGGTTTATGTTTATACCGCAGCCACCAGTGCTTCCCATAGTTTATGGTGCGGCGGGTACGAGATAAATATAGTGTAGCTTTTCAATCTAAAGTCAGCTGTAACCAGGGCCGGATTCACCATTAGGCAGTGTATGCAATTGCCTAGGGGCCCACATGGGGTAGCATCGAGCCCGAGAAAAAAATGTGAAAATATTATCTTTGAGTTAAAATAAATTTAAAAAAAAAAAACGGAAGCAGAAAAAATACACAGGGGTATATTATATACCTTTCATTTGTTTTTTTTTTATTGAATAAGGTCATGGCATATAGAATCTTGGTAAAGTAGTAAAAAAAAATCTGTGCAATTATGAATAACATTGCGTTGTGATTGAAAATAAATATTTTTGGAAATTATAAAAGGGTAAATTAGCTCCGAGAGCTGTCTTGGGGGCCTGACATCGCTAATCCGACCCTGGCTATAACCATAGGATTAATCTATGTGGTAAGTGGTGTGAACATGAAAAACCTATGGAGTCCTATGGACTTCTGGTTAAAAAGCCTTGGATTTTTTCATTCTCGTTGAAGTGAGGATCGGGTGGGTTACGAGTTTTGAGGATGAGGCTTGGACGAATCCAAGCTTGCGTAACGCATGATGGTATCTGCTTTTAATTTATCTTTAATCTGTACTATACGAAACTGAAGAGTTTGTTTGTTCGTTTAAACTAAAAATCTACTGGTCCGATTTACGTTGCATAAGCCGTTTATCGAGGATGGTTATAGTCTTTGTCATCACAGCATCGTAACATCGCGCGACGACACACGGGAGCGGAGCAGTGACGTAACGTTATGGCGGATGAAACTTTCAGTACCTACTATTTTTTGTTTCGAATTTCAGTACTACATTTAACGTTGGCACGTCAAAGATTTATAGGAATCCCAGAAACAGTAACTCGTTTCCCGTCCTACAGTATGCGAGTCCGAAGAGCTCTCATATGGAATCATGTGCATTTCCGTGATGTTACAAGAAACATTCAAATTCTATTTTCTAGGGAAGCCTCATTACTGACTTTTGACTCCTAAAATGATTATTGGAGCGTTACAATTGGTGTGAACTTCCAAAGCCGCTTCCAACCGGTCCTTTCGGAAATCTATGGGGAAGCCTATGTCCAGCAGTGGACGTCCTGCGGCTGTTATGATGATGATGATTGCAGATATAAACGAAACAAGCCAAGATATTTTCTTGAATTGCAGAAAAAGTCTTGGTTATCTTGTGTTGGGAGGCTCTACCCAGAAAGCCGTATAGGTAACACAGTGAAGTGGAATTAATGGGGGGACAGTAAAGGCTGATAAAATAAAAAAGGCGAAAAATAAAGCTTTAAAAGACATAGGTACACGTCTTAATCACTCCAGTTTCTCTGCCAACCGAAATTGAACTTTAACCAATAATTGAACATGTTGAATTAAAGAAATAATGGAAGTATTTAAGGATCAATCCAAAGATACAGTAGACTACATATCTTCTAATTCTTTAGGTTCCTCTTCAAACCCTCATCCAAAGAACCTAAAAATGTTCCGGGTCTGGCTGTTTGTGTGTGTGAGTTTATAATATGCTTGCAAACACACCCATGATACAAGAGAAATTCCTAGTGTGGGGCAACGTTTTATAAAAAGAAAATTCAAGTCCGTAAAACCTAAACAGCACTTCATTTGTTTTTAAAGATAAACTAGCAACAAGCAAAAATTCTTGCGTTGCCTGAATACCTACTATCACAAACAGCATTTTACTTACTTCGCCCCTAATAACTGCAATACTTTTAATATAATATCAACGATAAGCAGCTGATACCTATCCTTATCCTTTTTTAATCCCGGATTATCGCACAAGCGTGTTAAAGATTAGCTAAAAGATTCAACTTTATTCAGCCGGATCGGAGTCGAAAACTTTTCAAACTACTTAAGACAATGTTTCCACAGTCTCCCCCTTTCCCTCTCTCTGCCATTCGTCCCGTGGCCGATAAAGGCGTTATTTCATTGTCTGAATATATTGAATTTATCATTTTTCGCACCTACTGCTGGTAATTTACCGTTCCTATTATCGCCTGTACCATTCCTTCTTGTCAAAGTTGTAGTTCGAAATTCGGTTCGAAATGTTTCGTCTCTGAAATCTTGACTCCGCTTCCACAGTTACGTCAATCTCACTCAATATTCAAGTTATATCTCAATAGTAATAAAATATACGACGTGAGAACCTGTAACAGTGTAATAAAGGGAACTTTGGCGCAAAACGTTAACTTTTCAGTGGAGAGAGTAGGTGCCGACATAGCACTCGATAGCTAAAGTACTAGGTATACATGTGTTGGCAGGAGGTGTGCGCGCTCGTGGCGGGCGGTAGCGCCGTCGGTCGGATGTATAAAGTGGCGCGCCGGTGGCCACATGACATAGCTATAACTCCGCGGTAGCATGACAAACAGCCGCCCGGAGTGCTGTGGAGTCGACACATTTTGTTACGAATTACCGGGATAATATTATTTTTATTCAAGTTTTTTTCATACACATTAATTACGGTAATTAGATATAACAACAATCCGCAATAAACGGTTGGTCAGTTAGGTAACCTTACTGATTTCCACGGTCTTATCACCCTGTATAGGTAATTTTATCAATGTACTTTGGTAGGGAAACAATTCATTATCGATTGCATGTTTTATACTGTGAGAGAAATAGTTGTTGAGTTATGAGAGGGTCAAAAGTGGCTCCAAGTTGTTCGTACAATATTACACACAGTGCTGCTCGCCAGTTCTGTTAGCTGGAACTTTGCTTGACACGCTCCCGCGTGTTTAGACATTTTCTCGTTATTAACATCTGTAAATGAAATACAATATAATAATGATACCGAATATAGGTAGGAATTATACGCTACTACTAAGTACAAAGTAAACACAACACACAAAATCCAACATCTATCCTAATTTAAATATTCTACAACCCTGAACCAGTTAACAAAAATAAATAAAGAAAAAAAAAAACAACCAAAAAATCTACACCTAATTCGACTCCACCGGCGTATAATGCGCGCCCGACACCGGAGGGCGCCCGTCGCTAAAGCGCGATACTACGGGCTCGCCTCGGGCGGCGCGAACCAATTACCCGCCGCCGCCGCCGCGCGGGCATTTACCCCCTCCTCCCGACCGCCCGCCTGGCCCCCGACCGAGCACAGAATTACTTATCTCCTCGCGCCGCTGCGATCCTGGTACTCTGCCGCCAGACGTACGCCCGCAATGCGAATGCGCCGCAACTTTTTGTCGCGTGCCCATGCGTCATGCGTGTCCTTTTTGCATTTTCCGGAACAAAAAAACTTTCAAAATATGTAGTGCGACTGTTGCGTGCGGGCCGCTGATAGAGAACTGAATTATCATGGAGTTGCCGTTTGAATAATTAAAAGTATATTTTCATGATTTTTGTTTGTTTGTTTGGTGTTTAATTTAAATAAATGTTGCTTACGACTCATTTAAAAACGGAAAACTTTTGTTTCACAGCCTGTATAATTTCCGAAATTGCAATTTATGCGACACCAAAAAAAAGGAAAAGTGTGATATCGATAAAATTCGGATCCCTTTTGTCGCAACCCTATTTATGAGCGGACAATAGATAGGAGAGAATATAAATTATCACTAGTATACCTAGTTAAAGTGTAGAAGGATAAGTATGGTCGCGATAATGTCGAGGGGCGATAATGAAAACGTGCAGAACTGGCCGTAGTTAACGTACCACAACAAGCGTTATAATGAGCCCGCACGTTGGCAGGGAACGTTGTTACTAGGTATGTTACACAAATTTTAGAGTCCAAAACTGAGGACGAATTATGTTCCGAAAATAGAACAACACTAGCAGAGGATTATTAAAGCTTTTAGACTAGACAACTTAAGAATAAATTCGAATATTGGTTTAATTATTTAAAAAAATCCTAATAAAATAAACAATTTAACATTAACGAGTTCGATTTCCGTCTTATTTCCGTATTGAACAAATTGTTTGACAAAAAAAGAAAAAACATAGAATAAAGTAACACAAAATATGAAAAAAGAAACAAAAGGATTGATAAGGTCTACTTCCGCCAAATACTCAGAGTTATTTACTAGCACGACGTATTTTTTTAAAGTTTAATGTATAACATGTAGTCTGTAACTGAGCAGCGCGTAGTAGATACTAAAAGCAAACACAAATAAGTAACATTAAGTCCACGTTATGAGCTGCAAGTAATGCAACAATTTCTTACTCTTTTTGGTTCACGAGGGTTGACGGGCGCGACATCCTAGCTATTTCTGAGTTCCTGGTAGTAGATGAGCGTCTCGTTGGCCAGGAAATTCTAATTTTATTATTCCGCGAAAATACGCGTATTTACTTGGTTTATTTTAAACAAATTAACACGTTCAGACAAGGTAACTTATCTGAAAAATAACGTTTTTCAAATAAGCGTTCCACTTTTTAATTTGTTGACTGGCTTATTTTTTCTCCACAACATAACCTTCATAATTTATTTACTATTCGTACCGACTCGAGAGAAAAAGGGAAGTAATACGTACGTATACATCGATAGATTCCACCTGTAGGATCACAAAATCCAAACTTTTAAACTCTCAAACTGGAACGGTACTTGTTTCTCATACAGCCAATATGAGATACATAGACAACAAATCATACTTTCTTTCTGTGACAGATTTTTGACATGTTTTTGTTTTTCTGACATTCATTTGGCTTTTCTATTCGGTTTTTGGTTTCGGTTCGAAATTCAAATCCTGAATTGAGGCCAGTAACAAAACAAAAGTGATGGGACTTGTAATGAAGCATACTTTTTTATTAGAACGATGGAAAAAAACACTTAAAAATATTAGGGGCGACCCCTCGGGGACCGCCTTTGCCTAACATTAGCTGAATATAGTGAGTAATCGAGTAGTTCGAAATGCAAAAAGGATAGACAAACTAAACTATCGTCCAAATGTAACGACACTGTTGGCTCAATGGCTGACCGATTGACTGCTGTTCTGCGTATCACGGGTCCGATTCCCGCACGGAACAAATATTTGTATGGCCTTACTGGTACCTAGTTGTTCCAGGTCTGGTGGGGTGTGATTGTATGTATATGTTTGTACACGCATCCACAATACGGGAGAATTTCATAATGTTTGAATATGGAACTATGAGTCTGTCATAATTATAACTTCGTCTGCCTTTACTGTATAACAAGCCTCAGAACCAGACTTTCTGCCTACCTCGTTACAGGCCGTAGGACTAGTACAGCCGGCGTTATCTATCGCTATCTATATTTCGGCGCGCCTTTGTGAAGTCGCACCCGCCGCCCGCCTCGCGCCTCCTGCAGGGTTGTCACACCCGACAAATTGATTTATCCGTAGTTTCGCAGAGGTGACAATATGTTTAGATTACGTAAAGTCCCGGGAAGCGTGATAGGATGTTTTGTACATAGATTTGAATGGATAAAGGAGGATCAACAACGTTAGACTTAAATCGGACTGACAGTAAAGGATGTAGTGAAAAACAATTCAATGTAGAATAAGTCGAAATGTATTGAGCGCAGTTGTTGGTTCGGGTGACTTGTCAAATAATCAGTTAGCAACAAGTCAAAAATCAATCAATACTACCTAAAACATGGATAACCATTTTTTCCACAGTAACAAACATTCGATCGACACAAACCCCGATTAAAACAACCACGGTTTAAAAAAAGAACCATCCCAAAGCCGAAACAAAAACCGCTCGAATATAGCTGCTTCATCTAGCTACCGAGATTCAAAACCTAGCTACGAGAGTAGGTATTGCATCCACAGCGCGGGGCAGCCCTGTGTATAATTTACGAGGCAAGCCGCGGCGGGCCGTCGACGGCGCGCTCCGGCCCGGATTTATGGCGTAATTTTTACAATGGTCCGGGTCGGCCGGATTATACAGTTCTCGGCTCTTGACCAGGGTTTCAGTTGTGTGCAGTAGTGGCCGAAATATATTAAGATTGTGTTAGTCGGTATAATTTAGAGTACTAAAAAGAGGTGTCTTAGAATTGACTCAAGCTGCGGGTTGTTCGAAAGAGATACTGCGCCCCCAGAACGCAAAGGGCACATGAAGGAACATAGTTGGGTTTTAGTCAGTAAAAGTCTGACACTCCCTCCTTCCCGCCCAGGGCGGGGGAAATTATTTGATGATTTCCCATCTATAAAAAAAAAAGATTGACTCAAGTCGATGGCTACGCGAGAACAGACCTAGGCGTACTTACCTAGGATAGATTAGCTAGATAGATAAACAGACAGGTTAGTTTAGGCCTGTCGGGGGAGCGGTGAATGCTTATGCGAATCCCGGACCACCGGCCATAAGCAGAGGTGGAATACCGCAGTGGTTAAGTAACTGCTTGCCGGGGCTGCGGGTTGTTCGGAAGAGATACCGCGCCCCCGGAACGCAAAGGGCACAAGAAGCAGAGCAGGCAGAGAGGGCAGGGCTTCTTGTGCCCTTTTAGTCAGTCAATGTCTGACACTCCCTACCGCCCCGCCCAGGGCGCGGGAAATCATTTAATGATTTCCCATACGTAAAAAAATGTGGTTAAGTAAAAAAAAAAATATACCATCACGCCTGTATTCCCCGAAGGGTTAGGCAGAGGTGTACCAATGTACACCCACAGTTCGCCGGTATATTTAGGTCCCATGTAATAGAGGGCGAGCCTATTGCCATTAATCGGGCACAAAGCCAAACTCCGAGCTGCTACTGAGAATTTCATAGAAAAACCCAATAACACTTTTTGCTCGACCTGGGAATCGAACCCAGGACCTCTAGCGTAGTAGCGTAGCGTGGTTAAGTAAGTCCATGATAATTTCCACCGGGCACAAAAAAAAGGCAGGTTAGGTCAGTACTTTACCCCATTATTTGATTTAAGACTTTAACGGCTGGTTTGTAGTGTCAAAGTGTACGGGGAGTTTCGAGTTCATTACATAGGGTCAATTTTACAATGGCACAACTCCAGCTGACCCCTTGTCCGCCACGTGCCGGAGTGCAATCCGGTCCGGTCAGTAATTGGTGGTAAATTGTGGTGTAATGTTAAATCTTTTAGTGTCAAGTTGATATTAGTTCAAAGGGGGCCGTTCGGCTCGATTTACATAACAATGGGAATGTAAAATGTAAAAATGTAATTCTCCAGGCCGATTCCGGCCACGGCGGCTAACCTTAATGCAGACTAGCCACGTACGCAGGAGATATTATAGTGCACAAGTGTGTGCGCAAACACAGGTGCACTCCCTCTTCCCTAACTCTCATAGCCCGATGGGACGGTAATCCGACACGACCGGAGAGAGATCAGGCGCAGGACCAACGGCTTTACGTGCTTTCCGAGGCACGGGGGTGTCACACCACCAACTTCCAAACTCCGGGCTGCTACTGAGAAATTCCTAATGGAAAAACCCAATAACAATTTCTGCCCGACCTGGGAATCGAACCCGGGACCCCTTGCTCAGCAGTCGCGCTTGCAACCACGAGACCAACGGGGCAGTCAATAATAATGGGAACAGTAGCCATTAATCTGTCTTCAATAACACCAGCCTATTATTGGCCTACATAGGCAAAAGCCTCTTTTCATATAGAGAAGGCGCGCTCTTTGATTACCGGATCTAAAGAAGAGCTGAAGAGTTTGTATGTTTAAAGGTGCTACTGGTCTGATTCTGAAAATTCTTTCGGTAATTGAAAGCCGTGTTATCTCTCAGTCTTGCAGGATTATAAAAAAGGCAAACGCTTGTAATTGTTAAAAGTCTAAAACGCGATCTAAAATATAAAAACAGCCTTGAGCAAGCGCGGTGATCAATGCTCGTGCCTTCTCTGTATGAGAAGGGGCCTTTGCCTTTCAATAGGACTTCCTTTTAATAGGCTGGTATTATTATGTTTACCTAGAATTACTCATCTGCCTAACCCTTCGGGGAATACAGGCGTGATGGTATATTTATATTTTATATATATACTCATTTGTACGCCTCTTGACATAACGCTCTATTTACTTAACCTAAGATCTGTATTTCTTAGTACCTATGTTACAAACAAATAAATATGAAGTAAATAAATATTGGAGTAAGCAGTCGTTATCTTTATAGATATAGCTGCAAAAATAAAGACTATGGATTTGAAAATAAGAGTAACAAAAAAACAAATTAAGAAAAAAAGTAGTTTCCAAAAATCCCGCAAGCTATCGATCGCTTGGACACCGCGCTGTTACAGCTCGTAGGCGTAGGCGTAGCACGAGCTACACAGACTATGAAGCGTAGCACTACGTTCTAGTATTTACTATTTAGCTCGTAGCGCAATCAGGCGAAAGCAGCGTAGTTAACCGCGCGAACTGGGTACAATTTGGGAGCTTCCATGAATAAAAAGAGGGGGTTTTTTACCAGCAACTTTTACTATGGATCCCATGATATGGTTCTAGAACGCGACTTATAATAATATCAGGAAACTGGTCTATTTAAGCAACCCAAATCCATAGCCCTATTCTTTGTTTCCATATTCTGTACTAGTCCTGCGCCAGCCGGGGATTGTTCTCGGGTGAGCATTTGCGTAGTGCAAACAGGGATAATTGTCGGCTGGTGTGCCATTTCATTGTAAAGCCATGTAAGGGGCCTTTGCGAGTTGGTTTCGGCTCCTCGTACGCCTTTCAAAGGACTCAAGGGTCCCGAGATACTTAACGGAATAGTACCAATCTATTGCTGCCTGCTGTGCAAAGGCCTCTTCTCATACAGAGAAGGCTCGAGCAAAGATCACTTGCTCAAGGTGTTTTCTCTCACCGTTGTCACTGAAGTAGAAGATAAACTTAGAAAGTACACAAGAATTGAGAAAGTTACATTGGTATTTGACCAGTATCGAAGAAGCAAGCAGCACGAGTGGCGGGCGCCTTAGCCACTAGGCCATAACCGACGAAATTTGTTATCGCTTGGAGTCTAGAAGACTTGTGTCTTCCACCAGAAAGTAGGGGGAGTAGGGGAATAGGCCTAAACTATCCTGTGCTAAATAAGTCTTTCACTTTGAAACAATATTTACTTTCAATCTTATGCTCATCATCATCATCAAATCAGCTGCAGGGCGTCCACTGTTTGACATAGGCCTTTCCCATAGATTTCCAACAGGACCGGTTAGAAGCAGCCTGCATCCAGCGTCTTCCTGCGGTTTTAGTCAGCAGGTCGTCCGTTGACCTTGTTGGACGTCCTGATGCTCAATCAGTCGATTTTTACATTACATTATTTCATTATATACTACGCTAGGCATACATTAAAGTATTCTACATAGGTACACATCTACCAAACCTATCACAACTACTTACCTACGTACAACTTCAAACATATTTTACGTCAGCTTAAAACTTTTACACATACTGCCATGCACACTTGCACAGTGCACCAATTAAGGAGTAAATTGCAGCATCAGGAGCATCCGACACCCTCTGTAACTCTGCACTATGATCACCTCAAACTAAAGTTGGTCAGTTGTTCAGAAGTTTCTAGAAAACAAAACTAGTTTTCGCTAACGTGAAGGCTTCTGTTTCATTTATTTTGCTCGGCTGTGTATTTTCCCTTTGGGAGCTAACAGAGTACTAGGAACGTATGTAAGTAAAGAGGTGCTAACCACCAATTTCCCTATTCGGTCGTGGTAAGAGAGCTTTTGTTTTAAAATGGTGATATGCTGTGTCATCTGCAAGGAGGTTATGGGACTGGATGCGAATGTGGAAGCTGCACCTCATTCTGAGTATACAAACTTTTTAATATTGGGTACCTAGTGTAGCTGGTAAAACTGACAATAATCTAGGGGGCAATTCTACTTATTTTTAAGAACGATCACAATCAAACTGTCAAAAATGTCAGTTTATCACTGATTTTAAACGTTTCTAGTTAGTAGAATTGGCTTTCAGAAAAAATGAAGCTGCATCTTTTACGGGTTACGGAAAAATTAATGTTGCGCCAATATTTCTTATGTCAGTTTAGTATTTAGGACCTTGCTTGTAACATCCTTTATTTAAGGCCATATATTATAGGCATTTTCATTTTGAATATATTAAGCTAGTTAGATAAGAGTTACCAATGCTCTCTATACCAGTATTTTTGACTATTGATACCAAGTTTTTCAAACACCAAAATCGCCATCACACACCATTGTGTACACGGCTTTCCAAACATTAATCTGTCAGCAGGCCATCGACTCATCCGAGGCTTCCATTTTTTTTTTATAATGCAAAAGTAAGCGGTTCGCAGCGTGTGCCTCAGCTAACCCCCGGCCGCGTCGGGTGTGATGATGCAGAATAATTTAATTGCTGCACACCACGACAGCTCAGACCGCCATTGCTTGACGTATATATTTTTTTTTTCGAAGTGTTACGTGACTGTGTTAAGAAGAGGGTTTTAAAAATGGAAAAAATATTATAGGAATAAAATCGTCGAATATTAAAAAAATAGAAATCGATGTTTTATTAAATAAAAAGTAAAGACAGATATTTTATTTTTTATCTATACTTGTGAGGTTGTAGGGGGTAATCTCTGGATCTACTGATCTGATTTTGAAAATTCTTTTACCCATAGATAGCCACTATTTATGAGTGTAACATCACGCTACGACACTCAGAAGCGAAGCAGTAACCAAAGGCGTTACTTAACACGAGTGAAAATATCTACGCACACGAAGTCGCAAGCAGAAGCTAGTTTTTTATAAGTTCTAGAAGCTTTGCGAACCAGCAAATCAAGCAATAAAAAATTAAATTAAAAATTTAAAAAACCCCCGACACAAAATACATAGCTCCCTTTAAAAAGTAAAAAAATAAAATACGTCGCGTTGGGGGACCGATGTTGCATTTGTGTACGACCGTCCCGAGCGGTCCCCCAACGCGACGTATTTTATTTTTTTACTTTTTAAAGGGAGCTATGTATTTTGTGTCGGGGGTTTTTTAAATTTTTAATTTAATTTTTTATTTTATACTTTTTATAGGTAAGTACATACTTATTATAATGTCGATTTTGTTAAGCTGTAAATACATAGGTTCCTAATAATTTAATAACCCACATGACAAATAATTTTTAGTTTTTCTTCCCCGCTTTCACACCCATAACTTTTAAACGGCTCAACCGATTTTCATCAAACATGTCTAAGAACACTCGTACATAAGTCACCTTTCATACAAAAAAAACTAAATTGAAATCGCTTCATCCGTTCGGGAGCTATGATGCCACAGACAGACAGACAGACAGACAGACAGACAGACAGACAGACAGACAGACAGACAGACAGACAGACACGTCAAACTTATAACACCCCTCTTTTTGCGTCGGGGGTTAAAAACCGCCACAGAAGACATAGGCTTAGTCTTATTAGCAAAAGGATTAGGAAAGCCATAAATTATAGGAATTTAAAAGGTCCCCATTCCAGCTTACTAATAAGCGTTTAATTCCGCGCAGGTAAAAACGAGGTTGGCTCAGGGTTGGTCCAGCATTCATTTTAATCAAGTGTGTCAGGCCCCGATTGCCAGATGAAATATATCACCGCAGCTTTGTTTTATTAATGCTGGCAATGCGGGGCGTAGCTATTTATGTATTCTATTTTTTTTTGGTTTCCGAATTGTAAACTGCATTTGAATTTCGAATCGATTTTTTTAAATGTTTCCGTCAGGCAGAAAGAATGCAGTTTTAATTTATTTTTCATGTATTTATTTTCGTTATTCATTTAAAAAAATGTATCTTAAAAGACACCCTTGCCACGAGCAGAAAATGGTCGCCAACGATTATCTACTTGCAGCGTTTTCAGAAAATAAAGTACATTATGCGTCCGCTTACCAGGTGTGACTTCAAAGATAAAAGAAATGTGTAGTATTTATACTTTTTCAGTTCATAATTACAGTAATTTCGTGACGTCCACTCCTTGCGAAAAAGACGTAAGTATGTACTTATTTTAAACCAAACAAGACGTTAGAACGAAACACGACTCCAAAAAGATGTCATCGCAATCGCGTCAATAGATCGATTCATTCGATACGAATGATCAAGGCGACATAACGTGACAGGAGGTTCATGCGATCAAGTCGAACAAGCAGAAATGAATCGATCGCCTGTTATCGCCCACATCGGCCGGTGCCTCCTATGTGTGGTCGCGGTCGCAGCCATTGTTCTCCGCGTTTTTGCTAAAACGTGCGGCCGAAGCGCCAGGCGAATATAAATTGAATGCGAATGTTTGTTTAAAATTTCACACCGCGTCCACATTGTCTTGCGCGCATGGATATCGGGGAAATGTCCCACAACGCAACGGTTTTGCATAGGCTGCCTTCCCTATTCAAAAACTGCACATAAAGAGAGAATAGCGTTGGAATAGATACTGTACTGTACCACACTGGGTACGGAGTACGGTAGGTACTCCGGTTGATAACACAATACGAAATGTAGAAAGAGTACTACCATTTGCCCGCAACTTCGTCAGCGTGAATTTGTTTTTTTGATAATAAACACGTATCCTATATATCACTCAGGAGTAACGCCAAAATCTGGCCAGTAAGTTAGAAGATTAATTAGCGCGTTCAAACCAACAAACTCTTCACCTCTATAATTATAAGTAACAGTAGACTAGGTTACGCTATAATTTTAATGGCATTCCGCGGGTAGTTCTACATTTAGTTTAAAGTTTTTAACTCAAGATATTTGAACAAAATATTAATAATAAGAGGATCTCTGGGCCGCAGTGAGTTCAGGTGAGACCAGCCTCGCGGGATAGCTGACTCTTTAATAAACATGAGGCAGCAGGCTGGGCCGCTAATAATAAATGAGCGAGCGCGGCCCGCCCGGCACGTCTGAACACTCGGCGCGCAAGGGAAACTAGGAGTTGCGATTACTGTGCTATAACTACGTCATACATAGTTATAAGTAACTAGTGCTGTGATTTTATGACACCCTGGTATATGTAGTACAGGTCCACTAGTTTGATTCAGGTGGTCAGAATTCCCGACCTTTACTATGTTTGTACTAAGCTTCTGCCTGCGACTTTGTCAAATTTCATTGTTTATCCCACGGGAACCGTACATTTTTCGGGATAAAAAGTATCCTGTGTGTTATTTCAGACTACATTCTATCTCAGTGCCAAATTTCATCCAGATCCGTTCAGCCGTTTAAGAGTTAAAGAGTAACAAACATCCTCACATACTTTCGAATTTATAATATTAGTAGGATTATACGGAATGTGTCAAGTGGAGCCTTTTTAAAATGTAAAGAGGAGTGCAACTGTATTTGCGCCTCGATTGTACAATAAAATATCTCCTGTGTACTTGGCTAGTCTCCATTGAGTTTGGCTTTCATATATTTATGTATTTTCTAAGTTGACATGACTGACATCGGTGAAGGAAAACATCGTGAGGAAACTTTGGATTCATAAGTCTACAATCACCAATCTGCCTTATGCAAGGGTGGTGATCAATGCTCGTGACTTCTCTTTATGATTAAAGGCCTTTGGTCTGAAGTAGGACAATACATGGCTGATATTGCTACGGTTTACTAAAATTGCCTGTTCGTTAGTCATAATCATCTTCCTGACCCTATCTCAAGTTACTTGGTGTCGGCACAACACGTTTTCTTCTTCCATGCCGTGCTGTCAGCCGTCATGCTATCACTGACTCCCTTCTCTTTCATATCATTCTTCACACAATCCATCCATCTTTTCTTTGGCCTCCCTCTTCCTTTCCATCTATCCACAATTATGTTCATACCTGTTCGTTAGTGCTACGCATAAATTGCAGTAGAAAAAAAAGTTAAAAAAATAAACATTTTAATTACAAAATCTCTATCAAAAACTGAAATCTATTAACGCAGTCCCATTGTGCAATCGTTTCGTTCACGATAAGCCATTGATTGAGATTGACGTCTTAATTAACAATGTCAGTGTAACCAGTCACACACAGGTTTTACGAGTGATGTTGAAGACTTGAAATCTAAATTATATTAAACTAGCGAAGTTTATCTTGGACATCACTGACATCGGTAACCTTGTCAGAGGCCCTTGCGGCGGTTTAGAAACTCTGTCACTAGGGTGTGTGGAGTCGTTAGACCTTACTGACCACACGATAAAGAAGAAGAAGCGAAGTACCCGCGACTTCGTCCGCGTGGCTTATTGCAACCGCGTTAAGTTACGTCTTTGGTTACTGCTCCTCCGGTATGTTTAGGTCCCATGTAATAGGGGGCGAGCCTATTGCCATTAACCGGGCACAAATCCTACCTCCGAGCTGCTACTGAGAATTGCACAGAAAACCCCAATAACACTTATTACTCGACCTGGGATTTGAAACCCAGACTTCTTATGTAGCATTCGCGCTTAGAACCACTTGGCTAATGACAACAACAACATACTATCATGTCTGTATTCCCTGAAGGGTTAGGCAGAGGTGTACCAATGTACACCCATAGTTTGCTCGGGTAACGAAACAGTTAAAAATAGCTGAAATAGATTCAGCCGGCTTATTCTGTAAGAAATTTCCCTCGGTGAATTAAGGTGAAGTGAGCTAAAACTGGGCTGTCACTATACGATATTAGGGATTGACAGGTCGCCACACGCTCACTTCACGGAAGGAAGGTTTTACAGAATAACACCGCAGTAGCCGATTCTGAGCAAACTACTTTCAGGGTGTGCGTTTGATAAAGAACCAAAACACAATACATTGCATATGCAACGATTTCCTGTTTTTGATGCCGGTAAAAAAAAACTCTTCAGCTTTATTATAAGTATACCATCACGCCTTTCCTTTTCCCGAAGGGTTAGGCAGAGGTGTACCAATGTACACCCACAGTTCGCCGGTATATTTAGATCTCATGTAATAGGGGGCGGGCGAGCCTATTGCCATTAACCGGGCACAAATTCTAACTCCGAGCTGCTACTGAGAATTTCATAGAAAAAGTGTTATTGGGTTTTTACCCAATAACACTTTTTGCTCGACCTTATTATAAGTATTACTAGAGAATTGAATCGACTACATCCGCGTGGTTAATTTCACCCGTTACGTCTTTAGTTACTGCTCCGCTCCCGTTTGTCGTAGTGTGATGTTATATAAGCCTTTAGCCTTCCTCGATAAATGTACTATCCAACACAAAATTTAATTATTACTATTTAAGTATATTTTATGTTTGAAAAATAAAAATTCCAGCATGACACAAAAATATTTTTTCAATTCGAACCGGTAGTTCTTGAGATTTGCGCGTTTCCTCCCGCCCGATGAGGTGCAGGTACCTCCCGAAACTTCCGTATCCGGTGAGGACCTGCGTCAGGCGGTAGGTGAGGGCGCCGTGGCGCCGCTCTAGCCACTCCTCAAAGAGGGGACTTACCGCCTCAATCAAGGCGAGCCCTGCACGAGGTTGCGACAGTCGCCCTCTCCATGTCGCCATGAGATCGAGCCGGAGCTCGGAGGTCCGTCCGCTGATCGGCAATTTGCCGCGGCAGCGGAGTTTCCCCCCAGCCTAGTGCCTCCGTGCATTTAATACTTGGATAGCCCATCCACATATAAAGGTACCGCCTTGACGGGCGTAGCGTCACGTCATCATGTTATCAAAAAAGATCTGCCTGCCACTCCTTATGTTGTGCATGCATTATAATAACACCTCTTACAAAGTTATGCGTACCTAGTACAGAGGTGGCACAGATCACCTGTTCTTTGATCATGCTTGTTCTACTTTTCTTCAAGTTCATCCATCCACTCGTTGATGATACCCATCTTCTTTGAGACTTTATAATGATACCGCCTATCACCAATAATGAATAGCGATAAAAAATAAAGTCTCGTTCCATACAAACTTAATTTGAAGTTCATTGCAAAATAAACTGTAATAAACAAGCAACTTGATGATGTAAATAAAATATCTTAGTAAGTTATGTTTCCTTGGTACATTAGAAACAAAAATCACCTGTTTCTTGTTTATGAATTCAAACAGGTGAAGAACGTTCTTCTTTTAAACTAACTTTTTTGATACTACTAAATTTTTGCGTGACAAAATAGTGCGCAGCCAATACCATGACATAGTAAGTTAGACTTACTAGAAGACTAAAAAAAAAAAAAATGTAAGTAAGGAAATAAAATTTTGTAGCACGTCGCTTCGTTTTAAACCCTTACAAAATACATCGGTAAACAATATCCGATCAGATCAAACACCAACCAGTGTGAGTGCACTATAATTTAAAGTAAACAAAAAATAAATGTGGAGAGAGTCCCCTTATCATAGGTACTAAAATATATTGTTAACCCTAAAATTATGGTATGTGTCTCACCTTAACCGGTGGGGTCGGAATGTACAGCGGTGGGTCATTTTGGGAGCCACTGTAGACGTCTTGTCCCTCCACAGCGGTGCTACACCTCTCGGCGTCGACCACGCTGTACCTGCACACGATGCCGTCGGCCGGCTTCGCATCGTAGCCAGGCGGCTTCCCAACATGGAAACCCTTCGCTTTTACCCAGAAGCGGAATTTAGAACTGTCGGAACTATTGCATTCCTCACCGCGCAACGTACGGAGGATCCGACCATATTTCTTCAAAGTGATCGTCTTAGTTTTGGCTAAATCCCCGTACGTCTGTATGACCCACGGCTGATATGTCGCAAACAAGTCTAATTTCGGATCCCCCGTCTGTACCTTCGCTCTCTTGTTATTGTTTTGCTCGTTTTTCTTATCGGCTTTCGAGCTGCCCGCTGTTGATTTACGCTTTGAAGGTTTTCGCGGAGTTTTCTCCGGAATAGCCTCTTGCGTTAACTTTTTACGAAGTCCTCGGTCACTAATCATTGCTGCTGCCATGTTTAATGAGTTCTAATTAACACTACACTTTATAGTTCATGCTCCTCATTGTTAATCACAGTTTCATTAATATTTGAACTGATCACACTCACTGTACATCGTATATTTACTCTTTTCTGTTTTCCATTAGGACAGTACGCAACTTAAAGCGTTCTGAGAAACAGTTCGGGAATTGTTTTCACGGAAAGTTGTCGAACTGAAAAGTTTCCGAGACTCGTGCCGTGCGTACAACTTCGCGGACGCGAACTTTTGACTGCGAAGTTCGCATCGACCTATAAGGACTTTGTATAGAGGAAAACTTTTCCCGGCGGCGGCGATCGGACCGCGGAAGGATGTCGCTCGCCCTTTTACTATTATTACTGATTACCAGCGTGTTCGCTTTCGTTGATTGGTCTTCAGGAAGCCGTCAAAGTATTATTCTTCTATCAGATTCAAAGCTTTGTATATTATAATTTAACCCGTAATTAGGTCAAATAAATTAAAACTCAAAAGTCCGAAATGTCCAATCAGATTTTGTTAGTAAACAGATCTAAAATCCATCCAACAGGTGTCAGTCCAGAAGTTGCAAAGAAAAAAAACGTCAAACGAAAAAAGTGGCGGATGCGAGCCGTCGGGCAGGCGTCCCGTGCGGAGTTCGCGGCGTGCGAGGAGCCGAGCGACAAGGACCCACCGTAGCGGCCGCTCGCGGACAGCGCGCGCGGTGTACTGCCTACTGGCGTCTGGCGCGGGCCGGGCGTCGGGAGCGGCACGTGCGGGCAGACGGGCCCGACGCTAATTGCCCGCAAAACAATCGGGCCGATCGTCGGCCGCGGGGCGCCCGCGATAATGCTCGCACTTGCCCGTCCTTCGAGATAACGCGGCACGGCTATTGTTCGATAGATAACTTCTACTTTTCAACGCGATAAAACGGCCCGTCGCGAGTCGCGTAGCGTCGCGCGATTGTAGTCAGCGCTGTCAGTTCACTTAGGTAGGTGCCTATTATGTAGGTGATATAGTGTGAAGTTTGTATAATAATTACGTTTATTTATTGTTTGGCGCGTTCCAATATAGCTACTACTGTGCGTCGTTGTAAATAGTTAAATAGGATTATTTATGAAAGTGTTACAGAGTCAATGTCAGCAAAGCTGTCTGTTTCGGAAATACGGAAATTCGGACAAATGCCAAAATGCCACCGACTGACGACCGTGGCACCTTTGCAATTAAGGGGTTTAATATTTAGGGGGGGTATAACTTATTTAATTTAAAAACAAACACGCGTCTCTATTTGAATTAAATAAATTACTTAACCAAATTAAATTAATTAGTAAATCAAAATCATACGCCATAAGATCAATCAAATGGTGTAGGTACTTTCTACAAAACAATAAAAATGTATAGGTACCTTTAAATTATTATTAGGTAATCAATTATTTTTTCTTGTCACATAGTAGGTAGGTAAGGTACCTGTAATGTACCTACTCAACCAACTAACTCGGGACATGCGATGCGATCGCGCAGCTAGCGCCGACCGCGACATGTCATCACACCGACGTCAACCGTGACCGAGTGGCCGCGGTCGTCTGCCTGCCTGTTGCAGTGTTGCTGCCGTGAACTGACGCGCAAGCGCGACCAAGCGCACGCGCATCGAGAATCGAGACGACGACTTCCAGTATGAAATGTTGTTAACATTTCATATTTACATTTTACAGAAAATTAAACCTTAGTTCTTAAGTTTTATAGATCAAATTAGTTTAACGTACTGGTACACTTCTATTGTTTTAAAATAGTAGGGTTGGTTGGCTGCGCGCGCATTGCGCCCCAATCTGGTGCGCACGAGCCCGCACTCTTGCGCGAAATGTGCGCATGTTACTAGGCGAACAGAAAATAAGAAGAGCTGTGACGCGGCAAGACCACCGGCTGCGCGCGCGCACCGCTCACTAACAAGTTTGGAACCGTCCCGTTTCATACACGAGCAAAGGAAAATACTCTTTATGCTTTAAGATATACGTAATATTTTCCAATAATCTATGTATTTGTAATTCCAAGATTGTTTATTCGTTGCCAAAACTTGGCATTTTGGTTGGGTACAAGAAAAAATTCTTCGGTTCTATGCTGCCCTATGAACTTGATGAACACATTAGCCATGATTTTTGATCATTATTTTTTTTTCATTGATTTTGATTGGTTGATTCTGACGGATTCAGATTACTTGGTAAATGGGGCTTACCTAGCAGCTAACAGATCAACATAAATCATTAATTGTACGAAAGATAGGACTATAGGACCAAATAAAATATTAAATTAAGTACATAGATACCTATGAATCCTATGCAACTTATTTTTTAAATGGTTTTAATTACAAAACAAATACAATGATTAATTTTGGTGTTGTTAACAAGAATCGAATTAAAATCATATTGATCACCTACTAGATTGAGTAAGAAGAATCGATGTTGCTTCATTGAACGAATTTATACTAGGCTCGCATAGCATGAGGGGTCTTTCTGCAAGAGATATCTGAAATCGTTGTAGTGCAGCTATTAGCCAATAGATGGCGTAAGAAGTGTCAGCCAATAGATGGTGTAAGAAGTGTCAGTTTTTCATAAGAAGTGATTTATAGATATTTTCGATTTTGGATATTGAAAAGTACTTGACTTTCCTGAAGGCTGTTTTTTTTATATTTTATCTAAAAATCCTTTAGTGGCGGCCCTGCTAAGTGATTATATTTGGAATTATAGAAATAATATCTAATAGTTATTACATGAACAGCCCTGCCGCACCATGGTCATCATGTCAACTCGTAGACTTTTCGATACAAGGGAAGAAAAGAAATAGGTATCTGAATGGTTTTATAATTTCTAAAATTAGTTACAAATTAGCTATACTATTTTTATTTATTGGTCACGGATAGGTGTAGTACTTCCTACCTTTTTAACTCAACTCACAATAAACAGAGTAACAAAACGGAAAATATGAATGGACTTAGCTGGTTTTGATATGAACTTCGGTGAATGGGTACTAGGAAAACATGATTATGTGTGAGGCTCAAATAAGTGTAACAAAAAAAAAGTCCGGACGGAGTTACGTGGTTTTGATTTTGCTCCGCTATCGATTACTAAGATGACATGACTAAGTAGGAGGCTAACATTTTTGACAACACCGACGACACCGCCTCAGTGGCTGGCACAGTTCACTCTGACACTGTGGAGTCTCGTTGGGCTGGCTGGGCTGGACCGTGGGACTTACGCGGGTTTGATTTTACTTCATTAAATATACGCAGAACGTGTTGCTACATGCAAGTAAACATCAGTTATACAGCGACCAATGGTGACCGATCTCTTATGATCATACGTTGATCATACGACAGTTGGGGCATTTTTTCCTTATGATCAAGGTTTGATCATACGACGTTTTAAGGGTTAAATGAGTACTAAGAACACATAGTAATGCAGGAGGTTCCAAAATTTTGTATCGTGTCAAACAGGATGGAGTTACGTGGTTTTGACTTTACTCCATTGAACGAGTACTAAGAAAACATAACTATAGAATAGGCTGGAATATTATTACAGACTTTACAGTACAGACAGTACAGTATAGCGTAGTCTATGCGTTCTTAGTATAAATGTTCCTAAAGAAACTCGAAAACGCGTATAGGCGTTTCCATGAAATGCAAAGCTTGCTTGCAATCGTACTTCCTCTCTATTTGCTGAATTCTGATCGCCCAATTTAACTCTGTCTTCTTCTAATACCTTAGAATAAACAGAGCCAGAGATGTTTAATATTGCATGCTATTCCCTCGCTCGGTATCGGTGACATATTGCGACTTCTATCGTAGCCCGATTTACTAGGACAACATGTAAGTGCAGTTGTGGAATAACTACTTCACCTCCTAAATGGACCTGGTGATAATACAAGATAAAATACTACTAGACGCTCATAAAATTACGAAGGCATCGATACAGATTCAACGCTGAAATTACAGGACCTTGTGAAAATTACTGAAATTATCATTTTAAAACGAGGAAGAAAATAATTTCATGAATTTCATTTCGACAGCCAGGACTTGACTTGACTTTTAACTTTTTCAGTACTTCACCGTTCACGGTAAAGGTTCACTCATGCCCTAGCTAGCCGACAGATAGCGCTGTCTGCTCCCGCTTTAAAATATTATCACGCAAACAATTTATTTTTTCTTATACCTCTACTTTTATGCGATCCTATTACAAAGACGATGCAACAAGTCTAAGAACAAAAGTATTGCATTCTTCTATAATACCGCTGCTTGCTGGCGGCTGGCGGCTCCAAGTCTGCTCCTACAAACACGTCAATGAAAATGGTATCGGAACCATCGTAAAGTTCGTAAAGACCACTGGCTCTTCACGGACTTATTGTTTTTTTTTAATACACCAAAAATCTCATGAGAAGTTTATGATTGAGGGGGCAAACTATATGGCCACTTTTTAATCGTTCTGCTGCAGTCACTCGTACGATTGGTAGAGGTGTAGGTACGCTGCATACTAAGTAAACAAGTACACCAACATTTTACCAATTGTGTTAAAATAAAGCCCCATTAGCGGAAGTTGTGAAACTAGCTAGACACGGATAAAAGAAAAAAGACACGAAGCCTGGAGTTGGGATCCGTTGAAGCGAAATACCTGTGGAAAAACCCACTTATAACTTACACTGTCCAACCTGGAAATTAGTTAATGCTACCAACCACGCTCTTGATCAACCTGCTATGTAAAGCAGTCAGCTTTCCAGTCTTGGGTAACAAAATACCTCGATGTGCTCCATCCAACATGGTGGATTGTGGTGACCGTACTCACCACTTGACTACGTCTCGTCTGTGACTGATCTCACATAGGTACTGGGATGGCAGGAGTTGACAGGACACAGAATATACCTAGATCATTCAGATACAATTGGCGCGTTGCTAACGCAGGCCTGCCTTTCGTGACACGCTTCGCAGACGTCGGCGACGGACGCCGACAACTAGGCATGTTCTACGTCTCTAGTTGTTACTACTTGTCGATATTAAAATATTTAAGGGCGAATTTTTTGATTACCAGGTGACCCTAAGATACACTATCATTGACATCATTCATGACATTCAAGATGTTACATTAAAAAGACATCGATAAGGTCTAATTAAAGATAAAAGACTTGCCCAATTAAGAATAGGCCCTAAGTGCTATATGAAATGTGTATGACATTGAGTCTGTGCAAAACCTCTGTATTCCTACTTTTGTAGATAGGAACTTTAGTGAACATCTTCGCTGGAAAACGGGTGCCGCGTTCATAGATTTTGTACAGCAACCTGCAAGCGCAACAGAATATATTATTACAATAGGAAATTACGTAGTAACTAGTCAATGTGTGTTCAGTGTATTATTTTTTTAGAATATCTCATACTGAGCACATCGATGAGCTACAACTTATACAAAAAAAATGTCCCATCCCTACCGACACCTACTTAACTGGCCGAGCCAGGCAGTGCCGCGGTTTGATCGCTACTCCCTCCCCCTCCCATGGACCTCCTATCCCCCACGCCCGCGGCTTATCTGACGCGGAAGCCCGCCCACAGATATATTTCATCTCGCCACTCGACAGTTTTTCTGTGCCCACTGAGTTCAGTTCTCTTAGTGCAGTCTGGATGCCTGGTATTTGATCATAATTTTGTTAAGTAAAAGTTGGAGTCATCTGTAATTATTTGCTTTTTTTTGGGAGTCCGCCACGAGTGCAATATTTTTATGCAAAGAATGAATGCAGAGGCAGAAGAGATACAATTATAAAGAACAAAAAAGACAGTTTAGGATTTTAGATGGATCATAGATTACCTACTGTTCGTACTGCGAACCCTCTTTTGCATAGGATTAGAACACGAGAATCCCGCATTCTAAACCGTCTACGCCGCGGCGCCGCGGGAAGTGTGGGAACTAGTACTACGGTAAAGCCAGAGCGGCGCGGGGCGCTTAGCTTTGTTTTTCACACACAGACACTGTTACTACAAAGATTACGCTATGAAATAAGGACTATTGACAGGGCGATACAGACTTCCAGTGTTTCAGCATAGCAGTAATAAAATGATCAAAGTTAGATCCATTATAACTCATAGCTAGTTTTTAAAAGCTAGCAGTTTTAAAAAGAACGGATTGATCGCTTCTTAGTTACGCAGGAAGGCTATATGCAGGCCGCTTCCAATAGTTCCTCTTGGAAATCTATGGGGGAGGCTTATGTCCAGCAGTGGACGTCCTGCGGCTGATATGATGATGATGATGATGAAGTTACGTTAAAAGTTGTTAGGTATTTACTTCTGTAATGTAGCCAGTAATAAAAAATACGGACGGACAGCTTTTATCACCACGTGGATACCCCGTTATGCAATACAATACAAATGAAAGAAACTGTCTATACTTACGTGTATAACGAAATCAGACTGCCCATGCCATGCCGATGTCTAAGGAAACCGATCGAATACCAATAAGTACCATACCTATGTATATTATTTATCCCCAAACATATTCTGCACTTTTGTTTGCACCACATGGATAACGATAAATTTACTGGTAGTGGATCTCTTTGTGAAGGAGCTCGTCCGTGGAAATACTACCACCATACCTATTTCTGCCGCAAAGCAGCATTGCTATGTTCCGGTTTGAAGGGTATGGGAGCCGGTGTAATTACAGGCTCACGAGATATTTCAACTTTGTCTCTGGGATGGCAACGCATTTGCGGTATTTGCCTCTGGTATTGCAGATGTCTTTAAGCAGCGGTGATCACTTAACATCAGGTGGGCCATCGGCTTGTAAGCTTCTTGTAAGTCATCCAATCATATAAAAAAAAAGAAACAAAGTAAAGTAGGAATATTTATGTTTTTTTTAAAGTAGTTGAAGTTATATTTTTTGAAAGTCAAAGTCGAAATCGTCAAATACTTGTCAGTATCACAATGTTTAATATGATGCGGGATATTTCCTTACTGGGCTCGAACAAGATACATAAATACAGTGAAATGAGTAAGACTTCAATAAAAAAAGCCGTCGGATATCCTGTGACCTAAATCCCGCCCCACACCCTAGGCTTACTATAAGCGTTTAATTAAAAAATTCACGCCTACAAACTCACCTAATTAGTGTCCGTGGGATTTAGCTTTGACTCTGATTATTTCATGTTTTCTTAGTATGTTGGGTAAGACATAACCGTTCGAATGAGCCAGGTGATACGTACATAATTAAGTATTCACAACGAGGTCAAAAAAAAGTAAAAAAAATTAGATAAATAATTTGATTTTGACTTTGATATCCCTCTTAATTGTTGTAGGTAGAGTGACTGGCGTTTTAATTTAACTATTATACAAAAGTTTATGTACGATTTTTCCTAACGCTTTTCCAAACTACATACTTATTACGGAAAAACATACATAAACAAAATACATAATTTAATGTCATGAAAATGACACGGATCCCAACCCCATATCAAGAACCAAGAAGAGCAAGCAGCGAATCGGATACCGGTCTCGCTTTAGAATACACGCACGCAGCCGAAGCGTGTTTTTCCGCACCGAATGCAAGAAAGCGAGCGCTGTCGTGTCGCGAGTACCAGGGTGGCAGAACGCGGCAAGAGTAAATTAGGCGGCGGACACTCGGCTCGGCGCGAGTCGACGCGCGCACTCAGCGATATTGTTATCGGCCCGCCCCGGTTGCGGTAGGGCTGCCAGTGCTATTGTGAACTACATACCTATTTAATTTTATGTTATTTATTTAAAATATCTGTTATTTTCTCGTGTCTTTCTTTTTTACTGCAATTTTTAAGAATATTATTAGTCATTCATAAGTTGGTTGAAATATTGTTTAGTTCTCATTTGTTAATGATTAAGTATTTAAGTAGCTAACTAGCAGGAATACAGGTTCAAATAAAAGTTAGTATTAGCATTATAAGATAATTTTAGGGTAAGATTTATATTAAAACTTTTTGTGCCTATTTCCATTTGATATTAAAATATCTGTAGACTTTGCCAATTTTTTTTTCTTATACTGTACTGGAAATGCGACTACATATTAAACAAAGTATTAACTTTAATACTAAGTAGATGTGTAGCAGCCCTGTGACACCGGCGTGGCGGGGCGGAGCGCGTCGCCCGCCAGCCCGGGAACAAAGCAGCCGCGCCACTCACCGCGGCCGAACTGCGACCACATACACTTGATACTTTACTTTACATTTACTTTTAATATTTAATTATGTACCGTAAAATGGGGTGGATAGGCACGATTCGTAATTTTGGATTCGATTATCTTACATTATTTTCATACCTGAATAAACGGTTACATTATTTTCAAAGGAGTCTTATTGTTTATTTTGACATTTCATAATCATTTTATTTATTTTATTCATGCATTTAGAAGTAAATTGAAAAAATGTAAAGTTTTCTATTCACCTGGCATATTGGGTGAATAAAAACGCCAGAGGGGTGAATAGAAAAAAATGCTAGGGTTGTTACAAACTTGATTCCTTTAAAAAATTACATACCTACCTATAATTAGTGGGTACCTAGTTAACTATTTAATAAAGAATAGTTTGGCTAGGTACCAGATAGGTTTTGCTTGATAAAATAAATATAAGCATGAAATCATCACAATCACTATTAGGATATTTTACTGAATATGTACAGTATACTTCATGGCAGAAGTGTTCTAAATAGGTAGGTAGATATTAAAAAATACATAGGTAGTTAAGTTTTTATTAAATTAATTAAAAATATAAATCACAGGCGGTTTCATTATTGAACACTTAAACATTTTTATTTTCTTAGCATAACAAAAATACAAGTAAAAGATATTTTGAAAAGTTACAAAATACACCAAGTCTTTATTAAAATTATATATATTATACCTATTATTATTTGTCACTATCACTCTTACTATCGCACTTATAAAATATGCATATATGTATATATTTTATAATAAAGTTATAATCATAATTATATATATATATACAATTTACACCAAGTCTTTATTAAAATTATATATACCTATTATTATTTGTCACTATCACTCTTACTATCGCACTTATAAAATATGCATATATGTATATATTTTATAATAAAGTTATAATCATAATTATATATATATATACAATTAAGTCTTTTTTTATCTAATTAGGAACTTCAAAATCTTACGAACTACGCTACTAAATGAAAATATGTTTTTTTATTAACATAAGTGTTAAAAATTTGGTGTGTCTGAGTTTTAACTTTAAGTCATTCTTCGTCCTCATCCTCATCCATTAAATCTTTGAGGATATCATTCTCATTTTTGTAATAAGACGGTCTTCTTGAGGGAATAAATTTTATACCACTTGTACTCGGTTTTGGTTCATCATCTATTACACGTTTTTTTTTTGGAATGTAAGAGTATTTCGATATTCTTTTACATTTATTAACGTGTATTTTCTCAGTACAGGTATAATTTTCAATAGAAATAATGTTAATTTTGTTTTTTTGCTTTTCTTCTTTTTCAATATTCAATATGTCTGATAAAACTTGTGTGCTTGTGTTGAAATCTTCAAATCTGTCCTTATTATCTTCTTCGCACATTGGTAATCCAAGAGTATATTCATTTTCTATTTCGAATTCATCATCATAAACGAATGGCATTAATTCAATATCAAGTTTTTCATTTTGATCCATTACCTCTTTTTCATTTTGATCCATAACCTCTTTTTTATTTTGATCCATTACGTCTTTTTCATTTTGATCCATTACCCCTGTTTCATTTTGATCCATTACCTCTTTTTCATTTTGTTTCTTGGACTTTTTTCCTTTCCCCTTTCCTTTTTTAGTACCTGCAGCTTCTTTTCGTTTTTTATTTTTAACATCCCCGTCTTCAGAATCAACATAATCTTCAGTTTCATCACCTTCAGTTCCATCCCTAACACTTCTCCCAGCAATTACATTTAACTTCTTTTTCCTCTTAGTTTGATTGACACTTGTTGTTCCATATCGTAGCTCCTTAAGTAAGTCCAAGATGGATTTTTCCACTTCTTCAGGACGACCTTCACCTTCAGTTGGCAATCTGCTTAACACCTGGTTTTGGTCTACAGGATTAATTCCAGTTTTTCTAAAACCAGCCACTATATTGTTCCTTGCGTTTTTATTTAATTCTTCTATCAGCTTTTTTAAAAGTTTTGGAAAACACGCCTTTGGAACACAAGATTCTTTTTTACCGTCTTTTTTCTTCCATTCTAGAAGAATATTACGCCACGCAATTTTCATTGGTCGAAAGTAAGCAACATCTAAGGGCTGTGTTAAATGTGTGCTATTAGAGGGTAAAAACACGAAACTTATATTTTCCGCTTGGCACATTTGTATCACGTCGATTGACAGATGCGAGGACAGATTATCCCCGATTAAACATTTTTTTCCTTCTTTTCCTCTGAAGTATGGCAGAATAATGGTTTTTATCCAGTCTTCAAAAATAATGGCATCGAACCACCCACTTTGAGAACGATTGTACCGTGTACCAGGTGGCCCTTTTTCTGTCCAGGTGTCGTAAAGGTTTTGGGCCTTGTAAACCACGTAGGGGGGCAGTACGTCTCCAGTAGCTGTCGCAGAGATCATGATGGACACAGAAGCTTTCGAGTGGTTCATAACCCTTTCTGGGTATTTTGTTCCGCGTTTGGTTAATATTTTTTTTCGGCCTGGGTCATCACATAAATTTGTCTCATCGTAGTTGATTAAATTTTTGGGATCAATACCAGTCAGAGAGCTTTCTAATTCTTTGAAATAATCTTTGATAGATTCAGGAGATACTGCTGCCCTGTTTCTTTTAATATTTTGGCAATTTCTCTGTGTTATTTGATCCTTATGACGCTTAAGAAAACTTGCTAAAAAGTCGGGACCAGGTAAATTGTCTTTAAATTTTAAAACAGTTCTTCCTATTTTATCTAGGTAATTTTTAATGAAATATCTAAAATCTAAAGAATCGAGGGGATACCCCCAATCAGCACAAATATTTATATATTTGATCATATGTTGCTCCACTTCCAATGAAAAAACGGTCTGCCCCCCCTGTTTTTTCATAGTTTTAGTACAGTGTCTATATAATACAGATTTGTTAATACCATATTTATCAGCGACTGTTTTTAATGATACTGTTCGTTTATTTTTTGTTCTTTGGTATTCATGGATAGCTGCATTGAGCACCTCCTCATCATATTTTTTGTACCGTCTGCCTCTAGGGTCAGGCTTATATTGTCGCGGCATGTTACCTACGAAAAAAATACAAGTCATTAACAAAAAGTACACGTACCTTCATAAAAATATCCCTACGATAATAATTTTGTCTTAATTTTGACTCTTTTTTTTTAAATTTCATAATGAGTGGTTGAGAAGTTAAAGCGTAACAAGCTTAAAAACAAACAAAAATTCACTTTCAAATTTATAACATCTGGAAGAAAACTATTTTCTTTATTAATTTATAATAAAACCAATAACCATTTTTGTTTTGTGGTCCACTCTTTAAATCAAATTAAAAAAACATCCATATCTAGATGAAAAAGTACCTATACAAAAAGAATTTAGTACATGTGACAGCCCTAACGGCATTGTATCTAATAACCTCCTTCGTGTTTCTATTTAAGCTTTCCCGTATTTAATGACCCCTCATATCGTATCTAAACACCCCTACGCCGTGTCTATCCCCCCCTTAAGCGTGTCTATTAACCTCTTAAACATTTAAAAAACGACAAGTTTCACACTTTGCATTATTTCAACAAATATAAACAGATAGTTTCTTACCTTTTTTGTCAAAAATAATCGGAAGTCACTAACGCTTCAAAATACACCAAATTTGTTTTTGTAACTGCACTTTAAGTTAATAATAAATATTAAGTTTTGGGAGCTCAATTTTGTAGCAAATGACACAGACACCTTTGTGACATTTTTTTTTTTTTGTGTCTAACTCCATAGACAATCAAGTGTTACCATTTTATAAACAATATCATAGACTAGTAAAAAAATCAAACGCGTATGTTTTCTATGCTAATGCAACTCGGATAATTTGGGATGTAAAACTTTCTTGATTTTGTGTCCAATCACCCCGTGAATTCTATTAACCCCGTTTTACATAAAAAAACGGTAATTTAAAAAACTAAAAAACCCGACTGCTATTCTTTAAAAATCCCTAAAACAAGATAAATTGTAGCAGTCGGGACCCATTCTAGAAATGGAGGATTAGTGAATTGAGAGCATATACCTATATTACATTGCAGATGGTCCCGAATGGGTCCCGACTGCTAAAATTTATCTTGTTTTAGGGATTTTTAAAGAATAGCAGTCGGGTTTTTTAGTTTTTTAAATTACCGTTTTTTATTTTTTATTTTTTTAGTGTTTTAAAAAAGAAATTAATATACCCAGTATCACTCTTACAGTAAATACGAATCTACCGACACCTCTCAAGCTAAAATCCATCAAGCCGTTCAGCCTGCAGAGCGAGCCAAACATTTGAATTTGGCGCCAAAAATCCGCCATTTTGTTTTTTTGTTTTTTTATATACCCAGTGTCACTCTCACAGTAAATACGAATCTAACGACACCTCTCAAGCTAAAATCCATGGAGCCGTTCAGCCTGCAGAGCGTGCCAAACAATTATACATACATACATACATACATACATACATACATACATACATACATACAAACATACCCTCGAAAAACATAACCCTCCTTCTGTCGCAGTCGGGTAAAAAGTGGACGAGGCGAAAGGAGTATGTAAGGATCGTAGAAGGTGGCGTTCTGTAGTTTCTGCCTACCCCCTTGGGAAAAAGGCGTAAGTTTTATTTTTAGCCAAACAGCTAACTTTAGAGCCGCCAAGATACGTCGGCGGTATTGTATTTGTAATATGGTACTTAGTTAGCTTTGGTTTAAGTAAATATTTATCATACATAGAAAAAATATAAATAAAAATGGGTAGACATGATGCAGCTCAGCTAGGCAACAGAAACCAGTACCAGAGATGTATCAGCAGGCACCTCTGATATGTAAGTTAGCCCATCCAAAACCTGAAGTAGTACCTACCTATAGTTTTAGTTTAGACTAGTCTTAAGGCCCTAAATGAGGTCAATACACTTTTGTGCCCGTCTTCGTCTCTTATTCCATTTTGTTCATCAGAACGTAAAAACGTACGGGATCGACAGAGAGATTTCACTAACATTTCATATTTGAAAGCAATAAAACATCTATTTATTTATTTATTTATTTATTTATTTATAATAAGCACACCAACAGCACCGTCACTTACAATTCAAATAAAACTAACACATAACGTTGGCATTTCAGTAACCATGCAAATAACAGGTATGCATGACATTGACTTAATTTAAATTAGAGACAACAACAAAAATAAAATAAAGTAAAAAGTGCGTCCGATAGATCTAAATCCAGAACACTACTAAAAACAAAACAAATAGAAGCTATAGGGACGTACCATGTTCGCACTGCTTATATAAGTAACGTCTGTATGAAGGGAAACTCATAGAGAAAACTTCAATAGGGTAATCCGTCAGGTTGGACCTTTCATTATATAACCTTGCCATACGTGTTAGGGGGCTATTGAAGGTGGTATTTAAGGTGCATGTAGGCAATTGAAAAATGCGATGATGTCGCTTGCTACGCTGGCTAGTCCCAAAGTTAAAATATTCAATTAATTGCGCATCTATGGAACCATTTACAATTTTGTGGAGTAAAAGCAAGTCAGAATGGATCCGTCTATCTTTTAAGCTAGTCATCTTATAGTGCCTTAATCTGTCAGTATAATCGGGTATAGCTTTTCGAATCCCATTCTTCATACATAGATACCTGACAAAACGGGCCTGAACAGATTCAATATTATTAGTATAGCTTGAGTAATAGGGCGACCAAATAGTAGAACAATATTCCAAGGAGCTCCTTACCAATGCATTATAAAGTAAAATAATGCTACTATAATTACGGAATGGTTTTGACATGCGAATTATGAAGCCAAGCATTCTTCTAGCCTTAGCAACCATAGTATCAATATGGTCACGAAAAGATAGGGATGTATCAAAGAGTACACCTAGGTCACGGATGACTGATACTCTGCTCAGTACTGAGCCGTCTATAAGGTAATTAAATTTAATGTAATTCACTTTATTCGTGAAAGTAATAGTTTGGCATTTTTTAACATTGAGCGTCATCCTATTTTGGAAACACCATTGTTGAAGGACATCAAGGTCCCTTTGAAGCTTCGCACAATCACTCATGTCCGATACTCTGCAGTATATTTTTAAATCATCAGCGTAAGCTAAACAATCACAGTTTATTAAGTCTAACAGATCGTTCAAAAATACCAAAAAAAGCAAAGGGCCCAGTTTAGAGCCCTGTGGAACACCAGAGCCAGGAGAAAAAGGGACAGAGTCATATCCCGCCAAGGCAACTATTTGAGAACGATTAATTAAATAACTCTCGAACCACCGCAACAGAGAGCCATGAATGCCAGCGCAATTCAATTTCATAGAAAGAATTGAATGATCAACACGATCAAAGGCTTTTGCAAAGTCCGTATAAACAGCATCAACCTGACCCCTAGCTTCAAAGGCTTTACCAATGAACGTAGTATAAATGAGTAAGTTAGACACGGTAGAACGGTTAGACACGAAACCATGTTGCTTCGAACTAATTATATGACGGAGGTGAGAATACACTATATTGTATATAAGGCCTTCAAACATCTTTGCAAATTGTGATATAATAGAGATTGGTCTATAATTGGTTACGTCATTCATACTACCAGATTTATGTATGGGGATAACGTGTGAGATTTTCCATAAATCGGGAAATGTACCTTCCTTAAGGGATTTATTATATATTATCTGCAGTGGTACAATAAGAGCATCCATGCAGAGACGAATAAAAATAGGAGGAAGTCCATCCGGACCAGCCCCTTTATTAAGATCTAACTTTTTGATGCTATCTCTAACGTCATTTTCAGCAATGAAAATGGAATACATACTGTAATTGGACGACGAGTAACGTGGAGGCATGTTACTAGGCTGTTGACTAACACCGTACACGGATGCAAAGTAGTCTGCAAATAGATCAGCCACACCATTACCTCCCACCCCAACACGATCACCCCACGAAACCTGGTTTGGAACACTTTTAAAAGTTTTTTTTGATTTAGCATAACGCCAAAAAGCTTTAACATTAGTTTTTAATTCACTCTCAATTCTTTCTATATAATCTTTAAAACAGGCATCCATAGCTCTCCCGGCACGCATCCGTAGGGAAACAAATGTGTCGTAATCCCGAGGGTTTTTGTACCGTTTGAAACGAGTCCTATATTTGTGCTTTTCTTTAAGAAGTTTAATTAGCGAAGCTGAGAACCAAACCGGATAACAATTGTTCTTAGGCTTACCCTTCGGAGTGTATTTGTCTATATTCTCCCATAGTATATTATAAAATTTCAGAACATAATCATTACAACTCAAATGAAAATAATCCTCCCAGTTTACTTTACGCAGATCACGAACACATGCTTGATAGTCTGTCTTGATAAACATATATTTAGACTGTAAATTATTATGACTTAAATTAGAAATCGACGATTTTGTAAGGGCTAGTTCTAGCGGCGGATGATGCACATCAGGTTTACTGATGGGGGGCGCACAAGAGACAGAAAGACTGGAGTTCTCATCCACTAAGACGAGGTCTAAGATATTATTATTGCCATTGCAGACATTATTCATTTGAACAAACCCGGTGATGTATAGGAAGTCTCGTAGCGCTAAATACTTAGGGTCATTAATTCCTAGAAAGGGATCATCAGATTCAAACCAATTCACACTGGGAAGATTAAAGTCACCAAGAATTAGAGTAGTGCAATCCGTGTAACGCAAACAAATTTCTTCGGCCCTGGCCAAAAATTGAACAAAGATATGGCAAGGTATATAAGACGGTAAATACACAACACAAATATTCATACAGACGCCACCAGCACTAATACATAACCACATATCCTCAACAGAGGTTTGCCACTCAGTTTTATTAACAAAATTATATTTATTACTAATAGCTACCAGTAACCCACCACCATAACTTTTAGAATACAAATCTTTAAACTGTGCACTACGGTCGCGGCGTACAACAGTGTATCTTTGATCAAAGTATTCAGAGGACAAGAACGAGTCATCTAACCATGTTTCTGTCAGACATATTATGTCATAATCAGAACTTAAAATTGACATTAGAATTTCATGTGACTTCGTTTTCATGCCTCTCACATTTTGATAAAAAACAGAAATACTATCCATAATTCTAAATAAAAAGTAAACATGACAAGTGGTAACAAAACTAATTATTCAAATAGTTATATAATTTTTTCTAGACTCTGCTCATCCTTAATAAGAATAGTACCCGAATTTTCACTTTTACATACAAAAATTTTACCATAGCGAACCCAGACAAACTTATAAGATTTTTCTTTGGCCTTAAGTCGTGCAGCGGCATGTAAAGATTTATATGTCGGAGAAAGGTGCTCGGATACATAAACTGGCTCCTTGCAACTGCCATAACCCAACAGACTTGTGTTCAATTTATCCAAAGAGTGAGCTTTATTGTACCTAGTTACAGCAGAAAACAACTCGTCGCGACATCTAGGACTACGCAACTTAACTATTACAGAGCGAGGGCGAGACTTATTATTGTTCATACTAGCCACTCTCACGCACTTCATAATATCGCAGTCCTTTAGGGCATATGACACAACGTTAGCCAATTGTGTTACAATAGTTGGTAACACTTCATTTTTATTTTCGGGTAACCCGTTAATTTCCAGATTCGCCTCACGCATATTCTGATCAAGAGAGTTTATCTGCGTTTTCAACTGAGCCATAGACCTTTGCATATCGGAATTCTGAGAACGGAGTTCAGTGTTCTCACGTTGCACACCCTGGAGTTCAGCTTTTAAATCGTTAACTTGAGAGATGTCAAAGGATCCGGATAATTTCAACTCTTCAATTTGTTTCTTTAACTCGTCCATTTCAAATCTAAGTTCGCCAATTATACTCTTCACTTCAATACGTAATGTATTCCGAATTTCCTCCCGTATAACAAGTCTGATGTCACTGATCTTGTCGTCCTCGCTCTCGGAGCTATCACCAATTACCTCAGACGTTGATTTATCAGGCTCACATTCGGACAAACAGCTCGGACAATTCCACTTAGAACGTGCAACTTTACTAAGTCTTTTAAACGCAGTAGCACTCAGTGAAACACATAGGTGATGATATAATTTATCGCAGTTAGAACATGTAATTTTTTCATTTTGTTTAACTGGTAATCCGCATGTAACACAGTTAGACATCTTTCAAATACAGAAGCAATCAGCCGAACAGTGAAGAAAATTAGTTAACTATTACTATTCAGGTAAACAGACGAGCCTGTTACAGGATCATATTGCACAGCACCAGATAATATAATATTACTGTAGTCAATAATACAAACTATAGTACGTCGGATACATACTTAGTATTATTACGTATATAGTTTACATGCGATACTGAACGCGGCCTGCTCGGGAACAAAGCAACGTGCGCCTGTGCCACTCACCTTGTGCTTACTGCGACCGCACCTACTTGATACTTTATAGTAATAATTGATTTTTAGGGTTCCGTACTCAAACGGTAAAACGAGACTCTATTACTGGGACTTCGCTGTCCGTCTGTTTGTCTGTCTGTCCGTCTGTCACCAGGCTGTATCTCATGAACCGTGATAGTTAGACAGCTGAAATTTTATTGTTGATATAAAAAACACGTGGTTTCATGATAGATAATTAACAAAAACCGAAAATGAAAAATAAACATACAATAAGCACTAGCGTTCTCAATCTTCTTTTATAATGCGCACTGCAAAGGAGTGGAACTATCTACCTGCGTCTGTATTTCCGCATTCAACCCTTATCTCTTCAAAGTTAGAGTGAACAGGCTTCTTCTGGGTAAGCTCACTTCATGGTAGACTTTGTATATGTTACCTTTGACTAAGACTAGAGTCAAGAGCTTATCCACCTCGAATAAAAAAAAACAATTGCCTAATATCAAGATTGTTCGATTAACCTTTCGGTACATTGCCCAATGATTCACCGGAGGCGCGGCGGCCCGCGTCGACAGCGTCCCGTATATTGTATACCACACAGCTACACACACATATACCAATACACACACACACCCTTGTTTGTACAGACACCCTTACGAGGACCTTGTATGTACTTGTACGAACCGAGGACCCTCCAAAAAACTGGTTTAAATACGTCGCAGGCCTTTTTCAATAAGATAGAAAGGGAGAGGTGAGTAAATCTATTGTAATGAGCGCATCGAGATAGTGCTATCTCAAAAAAAATCTATATGAATTACGGCTATCGTACCGAGGACCTGAAATACACAGCTAAATGTGACCAGCGATGCACATACGAGGACTTTGTGTAAGTTAACCGAGGACCTCTTACGTAAGCCCTGGGACGCCCTTCCGAGGACGTACTTTCACACAATATTTCTTATTTCTTGTACGAAGCGCGGACGCTGTGTTAGACTTTATTTCACCTTACCGAGGACAGTTTTCGTGTAGAACTTGTATAAACCGAGGACTTGGAAAATCTACATACCTAAACCAATTTTTACGTTTAAGATAATTTAATAACTTATGTAGAATGTTCCGATTTATTTCTAACACACATTTTCTAAAACGAAGTACCAAGCGAGGACGAGTTTATGTCTTTACGTTTTTCGGTGCTTCCCAAAGAGAGGCTTAAAATAATTACTTATAGAAAGAGAGCCTTCGTACAAGCTCTTTCCGCGCTAACAAATATGCCATACGCATAAGGATTATCTAGTGATCCAGTCACCAGTCAGTCTCGACCAGTTTGAGCTGATGCTGCAGCCAAAGTCGTTTCTTCATGAGGGAACTCCTCAACAGTTGGTAGCACCGTCTTCAAATTTGGCATACGCGTTAGGATTACATAGCCTAACAAATATAATAACCAAATTGTGCTGATGCTGCAGCCAGGGTGGTTTCTTCATGAGGGAACTCCTCAACAGTTTATAGCATCGTCTTCAAATTTAGCATACGCGTTAGGTTTACATAGTATAACAAATATTATAACCAAATTGTGCTGAAGCTGCAGCCAGGTTGGTTTCTTCATGAAGGAACTCTTCAAAAGTTGATAGGGTCGTCTTGATATTTGGTATATGCGTTAGGTTTACATAGTATAATAAATATAATAACCAAATTGTGCTGAAGCTGCAGCCAGGGTGGTTTCTTCATGAGGGAACTCCTCAACAGTTCATAGCATCGTCTTCAAGTTAAACATACGCGTTAGGTTTACATAGTATAACAAATATAATGACCAAATTGTGCTGAAGCTGCAGCCAGGGTGGTTTCTTCATGAGGGAACTCCTCAACAGTTGGTAGCACCGTCTTCAAATTTGGCATATGCGTTAAGTTAACATAGTTTAATAAATATAATAACAAAATGGTGCTGAAGCTGCAGCCAGGGTGGTTTCTTTATGAGGGAAATCCTCAACAGTTTATAGCATCGTCTTGAAATTTAGCATACGCGTTAGGTTTATATAGTACAATAAATATAATAACCAAATTGTGCTGAAGCTGCAGCCAGGGTGGTTTCTTCATGAGGGAACTCCTCAACAGTTTATAGCATCGTCTTCAAATTTAGCATACGCGTTAGGTTTACATAGTACAATAAATATAATAACCAAATTGTGCTGAAGCTGCAACCAGGGTGGTTTCTTCATGAGGGAACTCCTCAACAGTTGGTAGCACCGTCTTCAAATTTAGCATACGCATTAGGTTTACATAGTACAACCAATATAATAACCAAATTGTGCTGAACCTGCAGCCAGGGTGGTTTCTTCATGAGGGAACTCCTCAACAGTTGGTAGCACCGTCTTCAAATTTGGCATATGCGTTAAATTAACATAGTTTAATAAATATAATAACAAAATGGTGCTGAAGCTGCAGCCAGGGTGGTTTCTTTATGAGGAAACTCCTCAACAGTTTATAGCATCGTCTTCAAATTTAGCATACGCGTTAGGTTTACATAGTACAATAAATGTAATAACCAAATTGTGCTGAAGCTGCAGCCAGTGTGGTTTCTTCATGAGGGAACTCCTCAACAGTTTATAGCATCGTCTTCAAATTTAGCATACGCGTTAGGTTTACATCGTATTATAAATATAATAACCAAATTGTGCTGAAGCTGCAGCCAGGGTGGTTTCTTCATGAGAGAACTCCTCAACAGTTTATAGCATCGTCTTCAAATTTAGCATACGCGTTAGGTTTACATAGTACAACAAATATAATAACCAAATTGTGCTGAACCTGCAGCCAGGGTGGTTTTTTTATGAGGGAACTCCTCAACAGTTTATAGCATCGTCTTCAAATTTAGCATACGCGTTTGGTTTACATAGTACAATAAATATAATAACCAAATTGTGCTGAAGCTGCAACCAGGGTGGTTTCTTCATGAGGGAACTCCTCAACAGTTGGTAGCACCGTCTTCAAATTTAGCATACGCATTAGGTTTAAATAGTACAACCAATATAATAACCAAATTGTGCTGAACCTGCAGCCAGGGTGGTTTCTTCATGAGGGAACTCCTCAACAGTTGGTAGCACTGTCTTCAAATTTGGCATATGCGTTAAGTTAACATAGTTTAATAAATATAATAACAAAATGGTGCTAAAGCTGCAGCCAGGGTGGTTTCTTCATGAGGAAACTCCTCAACAGTTTATAGCATCGTCTTCAAATTTAGCATACGCGTTAGGTTTACATAGTACAATAAATATAATAACTAAATTGTGCTGAAGCTGCAGCCAGGGTGGTTTCTTCATGAGGGAACTCCTCAACAGTTTATAGCATCGTCTTCAAATTTAGCATACGCGTTAGGTTTACATAGTACAACAAATATAATAACCAAATTGTGCTGAACCTGCAGCCAGGGTGGTTTCTTTATGAGGGAACTCCTCAACAGTTTATAGCATCGTCTTCAAATTTAGCATACGCGTTAGGTTTACATCGTATTATAAATATAATAACCAAATTGTGCTGAAGCTGCAACCAGGGAGGTTTCTTCAGAAAGAGAGAAAGTGAAAGGTTGACTGAATCCTTAAACAAATCGTTAGAAGCTACTCCTATGTACACGCCCGCTTAGATTACCCAACATTATGATTTTCTTTTCACCATAAATTGTTGTATTGTCATGGGTGCTTAATCCGTGTGCTCTTTATGAAGAATCAAAAGTAGAAATGTCTTCCTAGGTGAAATGACGGCAGCAAAATTTGAAACAATCAAAAATTACAATGAAAAATACATAACAGATAATATTAAATGACAAACTTGAGAACGATGCTATAAACTGTTGAGGAGTTCCCTCATGAAGAAACCACCTTGGCTGCAGCTTCAGCACAATTTGGTTATTATATTTATTATACTATGTTAACTTAAGGCGAATGCTAAATTTGAAGACGGTGCTACCAACTGTTGAGGAGTTCCCTCATGAAGAAACCACCCTGGTTGCAGCTTCAGCACAATTTGGTTATTATATTTGTTATACTATGTAAACCTAACGCGTATGCTAAATTTGAAGACGATGCTATAAACTGTTGAGGAGTTCCCTCATGAAGAAACCACCCTGGCTGCAGGTTCAGCACAATTTGGTTATTATATTTGTTGTACTATGTAAACCTAACGCGTATGCTAAATTTGAAGACAGTGCTACCAACTGTTGAGGAGTTCCCTCATGAAGAAACCACCCTGGTTGCAGCTTCAGCACAATTTGGTTATTATATTTGTTATACTATGTAATCCTAACGCGTATGCCAATTTTGAAGACGGTGCTACTATCTGTTGAGGAGTTCCCTCATGAAGAAACCACCCCGGCTGCAGCTTCAGCACAATTTGGTTATTATAGTTGTTATACTATGTAAACCTAACGCGTATACTAAATTTGAAGACGATGCTATAAACTGTTGAGGAGTTCCTAGTGATAGCACACTACACACGAGGGAAACTGTTAAAGCGAGGACTAAAATACACACTGTTTGGAAAATCTAGCAAACCGAGGTCTTAAATACACATTGCGTGGAAAAGCTGCCCAACCGAGGACTAAAATACACATTGTGCGGAAAAGCTGCCTAACCGAGGACTTTTGTGTTAAAGTTAACACATAGGTCCTCGTATAATACAACAAACGTGAAATGAGTGTAAAGAGGCTGTGTGTGAGGCGACAGTGGCGCCACTAGGTGGATACACAAATCGAGTGTAAGATTATGAATTTTTTTGATCAAACCGAGGTTCAGACAACTTTTCCTTATTAAGTATACAGAAAGACTCAAAATCGCTCGCAGAATACGAATCTTTGGTCAAGTCAAACCGAGGACCCTCGAAAAAGTCCTCGGTTTGAAAAGGTCCTCGGTCGTGCCTTGTGTATTCATACGCACGTCCTCGGATGGTACTTAAAACAAACACATACGAACATATTTAATGCAAACACCAAAATGTGTGATGGTGTGAATGTCTATAACTTTAAATGCATACAAATATGAAATGTTTACGCTCGCTGGCACTTTTATAATGGATAGCGTTATATAGCAGGCGATGCGATGTGCATAATTATATAAAACGTAAATATATATACCGTACCTACATTTAATCTTAAATACTATATATACTTATACTATAATATAATATTATAAAGAGGTAACATTTGTTTGTAAGTTTGTATGTAGGGGGTAATAGCTGGATCTACTGAACCGATTTTGAGAATTCTTTTACCCATAGAAAGCCACGTTATTTGTGAGTGTCATAAGCTATAAAACATCACGCTACGACACACGGGAGCGGAGCAGTAACCAAAAATGTAACTCATGGTGAAATAAGCCACGCTGACGAGCAGTTCGCTAGTTAATATAATAAAGAAACATCTATACAAGATGCTTCTCTATGCCCTGGCTGAAGGCCTTAATTAAAAGGCATCCACAGGAAAGCCCGATAGAACAGTAAACAACCTCCGAGGTTGAGCTACGAGATGCCATGCCGAAAAAAAAAGATGCTTCTTTATATATTAACTAGCGCATTGTGATATTAAAATGTCATTTACAGGTCAAGTAATGTCTTCTTGCAATTTGGGAATAGGTTCATCTCTCGTTTTGGTAGGTATGCAGTTTTTATTTCTCACGTCTCGCCGCGCCGTGACCAATAGATAAGAAGACGGCCAGTAATAATTTAATATTACTTTGTCTTGAGAACTGTTGGATTTTCAACGCTCGGTTAAGCGCCGACAGTTGAAAATTCAACAACTGAAATTACAAAGTAATATTAATATAGTACTGTACACAAATATTAATATTTGTAAAGTTACAGAGCGTCCTCTAGTTACAGAAAAATGTATCAAAGCGCTCCACGTCTAACAAGTAACAACAGACTCTGAAAGCAAGACTGATCTCGCGTTTGGCTTATCTTACGATAGATGGCGCTTGTCAAGATAATTATGTAATCTTGTTTCAGATTGATTTGCATTCCTATTTACCTATCAGTGAAGCTTAAATAAAATAAAACGAAATGGTTTTATTTCAAATAACTTACTGGAATTCTATTCGTTTGATAATTTCGAGTGCAGCAATTTTTTACGGTTGTTCAACCACTGAACAGTCGCGCGGCATTACCTCGACATTGCACCTCTAAACTTCTCATGTTCGCCTAGTACTTGCCGTTTCTGCGGCGAATGTGACGGGGCAAATCCGTATGGAATACGGAATACCGGCGCGACGGGATCTGTAACAAATTGTTGCCGAATCAACACAGCCTCACTGAAAAAAGAATGATAATGTACTACTGAATACTTAACTCGTTGTACTGATAATTAAAATCATTATTATAATTTCTTTGTTATTCGTTGTATTTATTTTTCCATGAACGCTATTTATTTAATTGATATTTTTGAAGTGAAAACTTCTTTAGCGGCGTTGCGCACTTTTTTTGGAATGGATAAAAATGTTAAACTCGCGTCAGGACACGTGACCCTGATCGGAAATTCGTAAGCGGCGTTGTGCACTTGTTTTGGAATGGGTAAAAAATGTTAAACTCGCGTCAGGACACGTGACCCTGATCGGAAATTCGTAAGCGGCGTTGTGCACTTGTTTTGGAATGGGTAAAAAATGTTAAACTCGCGTCAGGACACGTGACCTGATCGAAAATCTTACGAATTTATCGTACTCAAATATAACAATTCGCTGACGCGAATTGTCATATTTATGTACGTCTTTAGCGTTTTCACTTCTGCCGGCACTCCCGGAGTGCAACCTGTCGTTTTTTTGAAGTGAAAACTTCTTTAGCGGCGTTGGGTAAAAAATGTTAAACTCGCTAAAATTTAGTCCATCAAGCCAAGAAACCAAGCACGTGTACTATTTAATAGTACACGTGCTTGGTATAATGGATAAATTCTGTTGAAGTGAAAACTTTTTTAGCGGCGTTGTGCATTTTTTTGGAATGGGTAAAAAATGTTAAACTCGCGTCAGGACACGAGACCGGATCGAAAATCTTACGAATTTATCGTACACAAATATGACAATTCGCGTCGGCGAATTATCATATTTGTGTCGTCTTTAGCGTTTTCACTTCTGCCGGCACTCCCGGAGTGCAACCCGTCGTTTTTGTTTGTTTGCGTTTGTTCAGCCACCAATGAATGTTCCCGTCAGACCACCGCCGTAGCCCTTATGTGAGCCTAGTACCTCTGAAGTCCACGGACGACGGTGACGGGGTGAATTGAGACAGGAATGACGTAATTGTTAACAATAATTGAATGCCACACTGATAAAGTGCCGTAGCTATTTGGGTTGCCTGGCATTGTGTTCTTAACGCAATGTGTGTTTATGATGATTTGGTAAGTTGCCGGGGACATCCAGCATTGCAGTTGCATTGCAATACATTGCAATTAGCAAAAAACGCAACACCACAAGCCCTGCCACACTCGTTACTTTTTGTTGTTGTTGTTGAAATGACATCTTTTAAAATGTTAAGTTCATTTATCTACCACTGCTACCACTATTGGGGAAACGTAAGTTGTATCAGCTGATGCATGTATGACAATTTCACTTCTGCTTATCCCTTCGTCGACACAGGCGTAACAAATGAAAACTGATAATAATTTTATCACACTTCCTGAAGACTTATGAGTGCCTGGTTTTCGCTCAGTTTGTGGGCAACATGGTGACGGGGTAAATAGGAACGGAAACGGTTCTTCTCTTAACCAATGTTCACACAAACCTCTTCGAAAGTGTCCTCTGTGTCCCTGGTAATTGTGAATAAGACGTCGGGGCAAAACGGATCGATCACGCCCACGAGCAACACAAAAACTTAAATTAAGTATACGAAAAAGAAGTGATTTTTATTTTTCAAACATAAACCATACTTAAGTATTAATAATAAAATTACAACTAGGTGTGTACAGAAAATAAAAAAATAAAATAAAAAGAAGTAAAATATGTAGTACTTAGCAAAATATTATGTACCGAGTAAGTAATGCGAACATACAGGCTGCTCCACAGAACAATAAAAACACTGTTCTGTGGGCTGCTCCCAGCCATTTTCCCGAGAGATGGCGTGAAGTGAAGGTCAACATTTTGCCTGCGGTTATCGGACATGTTTCTCGAACAGGGTCAAATCATTGCCAGAAAATTCACCCAATTCGACACAAAGCTGCAATTTAACATCTGCCATTCAATAGGTATAGTGTCGTTTACACACACAGACGTGAGTGAGTACCTACATACATAAACTCACGCCTTTTTCCTATGGGGGTAGGCAGAAACCACAAAGTGAGTACCTAATTCCTACATATACGAAGATTTAGAGATTGATTTTCTTTTTATTTAGTGTAAAGGTGTATTCAAAAATGTAAGAAACGGTCACACCTTAAATAATTAATTAATGGTAGTACAAATGTATAAATTCTTGTAATACTCCTAAATTATTTAGAGTTGCGTGAATAGGGCAGATCAGCCATTTTACAAAAACCAACCGTCGCCGTCGAGTTCAAAATTCAGACGTGCTAATGACAAAACAATATAATAATATTATTATATCTTGATATTAATTATGAGTTATTTTATTAGCTTTTGTGTTAGCACTAAACTAATTAATGAAACTTAGGTGTTTATTGAATGCACGTAGATTGTGAATTGAGCCGATTTTGAACAGTAAATAGTGATGCTACAAAACTTATGATTACCTGGTACGTGCTCAGTTAGGGCATCATATTTGTGACGGGGTGAATAGGAACAGCAAGCTGACTGGCGATGGCGGTCACTACAACAGTATAACCGTAGCTTCGAAGTCATGGGTCCCTGGTCCTTGACAAAAATGTGACGGGGTAAATCCGAACAATCATGAGCTGCGTGCGATCAGCAGCAAGCAACATTTATTTTGTTCTGATTTCTAAGTTTTATGTTTTTAGTTTCTCATTTATTCTCGTAATGTCGTAATAATGTATATTACATCTTTTACATAATTAAAAAAAAAAAAATTTCAATTAGGTTTTTAGGTAGCTTGTTATATATTTTGGGTGCCATACCAAGAAAACTTTTATTAAATATTGCTTTTTTATGTGGTATTGCGCATATTTCATTCTTGTGCCGCAAACTCTTTGGGTGGTTATATATGTGTATATTTGACTTAACATAGCTTGCCACTTCGTATATGTAGAGACATGGAAATGTAAGTAACTGAAGCTTTTGGTAATGTGGTTTACAACTGTCTGTGCTTTGAATGCCACATATTGCCCTTATACATTATGACAGATGAAATAAGAAACGCGTACGAAGTCGCGGGCAGTTTGCTAGTATTATAATATTTTAATGAATAATGTAGACTGAAGTGAGGAAAAAAAGAATGAGTATAAAAAATACCGTTTATTTTAAATAATAAGTAGTTCAAGTCTCATAGCTTTAAACATGCTTTCATTATTGAAAAGTTGGAGGTTCTAATTTTACGAACACAGTTTCTATTGCCATGTTTTGAATCTTTGTACACAGGATCTCTTCATAAGGTCTTAATATGTTTGCAAGCTCCAGACTTGTATTACGTACTCGCTGTTCATTCGGGTCTATGTCTTCCAAAATGTGTAATCCCGTTTTAATAAGACCTAGTGCTTCCGTCAATTTGTTTATACTCATGTATTCCTCGGCCAATTGGTCTGAAGTTTCAAATTTTTCAGCAGCATTTTGTTCATCACAATGCGAATTCAACAGTTCGAAGACATCTTTGTCACTTATTTTTATATCTAGCTCTGCGGCCAAATCTACAATTTCTTCTATTATTTGGGTATTTCGACTTTCTTCAGATGTCGAATCCTCATTCAAATCATAATTACTGGCGAGGGATGGAAAAATCTTTTCCCAGGCTTTCTCCCAATCATTTGCACTGACACCATCCCAAGAATCTACGATGATTCGTATTGCATCGAGAATATTATATCTTTCCCAAGCTTCTTCAACGGATGAGGTAGTGCGTTGTCTCAAAGAATCACTGAGATGAACAAATAAACGACGAGTGTATTGGGCTTTAAATGTTGGGGCCACTTCTTGATACATTGGATTAATGCAATAATTTGTGTCTTCTGAAGGAAGGAAAACAACCTTCACACGATGATCAAAATCTATGAGATTTCTAAGAGGTAGACCAGGTTCGTTCTTAATGAAGAGCATAATCTTGAATGGAATACCACTTGAAGAGCAGTAACGTTCCACCGCAGGGACGAAATTGCTGCCAAACCAATCCTCAAATATAGAAACACTCATGCATGCTCCATTATTTGACTTCCAAATGACGGGTAAACCGCCTTTACATTTGCCATGTAAAGCCTTCGGGTTCTCATGTTGGTACACTAAAAGAGGTTTCAACTTAAAATCTCCTGCTGCATTTCCTCCAATCAAGAGTGTGACACGATCCCTCGAATGTAACGATTTCGCTCCATCGGGCATTTTCTTCCAATATAAAATAGTCCTATCCACGTTGAATACCGTTTGAGGTGTATAAACACCTTCCTCTATAACGTTTCTCAATTTATTAATAGTTAAATCCGGATTTGACTCTTCTACTTCACATTCAGCATAGTTTGATTGTGTTTTCGGATTATCTGAGGATTGATTCCAGCCGCTACGGCGTTTAAAATTAAAAAACCAACTTTTGCTTGCCAAAAACTTTTCGTTTTTACCGGTCTTACCCTGTAGCTTCAATAACTCAAAGATCTGCAGAGCTTGCCTGCATACAACGGGCTGTGTGAGTATGACATTGTTCTTTCTCTGCTTATCGCACCACTGCTTAAGAATCAATTCCATTTTAGAAATCCCGAGTCGATCGACGATAACACTCGAGCTTAATAGAGCATCATTTTTCACGGCGTTTAAAATACGTTTCTTATTTTTTATGATTGTCCTCACAGTAGATTCAGGCAATGAGTATTTCCTAGTTATGGTACACACTTTGTTTCCGCTATCAAACTCTTTTATGATTTTCATCTTGGTTTGTAAAGTTAACGAGTGCCTTACTTTGAAAGGGCGCGTTTTACAATCCGGATTAGTTTTTGGAAACGACATTGGGATTTTTAACACGGTGCTGTTTTTAAAAAATACACGAAACTATGTGACGCAAGCCTCGTTACACACGCGAAACGCGTCCGGAGTGGCCGGTATCTAGGCAAGTACAAAATGGCGCGTCGTCGTCGTCGAGTCTATGTGCGAGCTAGAGCGAGAGGTGCGCTCTGGATGAGAAAGCAGATAGTGTATTCACCAATAGCATAACTTCGCGTTCGCGCAAAACGAGATAGTGTAACTGAAGGTCTGGCCCCCCTCTGCGCTCTTAGTATTTTTATTATTTTGATGCGAATAGCGAGCGATTAGATGAGAGCTGCACGTGTACTTTCTGAATAAAAACAACTTTCTTTTTCTGTTCTAGTCCAGTAGTATCCTTGTAACAAAATAAGTAAAATGACAGTACTAATATAGTATGAGTGTGTAGTAAAAAAAGTTATTCAGTATATATTTTTTTATTATATTATGGCTAGAACCAGAATAACAGCTCTAGGCTGCGTTAGTTACATTATAGTACCTAATTTATTATGCACCGCGTATGTTGCGTGAATAAGTTGCACGTGTCCATTCCACGAAAATTCTGTTGAAAAACGGTTATCATTAACGAGATTGTGTCGTTAAATAGACTGGTAATTAGCGACTGATACTTATAGTCATGGTTGCACTCATGATAACAAACAACTTTCTCAAAGAAACGTTTTTTTTTTGGAAACAGTTTTGCAAAGCTCACCCATTTGTTCATAGGTTGAACAGATGATAATAAGAAATATTTTTTTTATATATCTGTATATAAAAAAATATTTCTTATATCTTTGGGTAAATCCTACGCCTATTTCTTACCGCCTGTGTTAAATACTTACATATTTTAAGCCTGTTCATTTTTATGAAAGCCTAGTACTTGATTCCACCAGAGGGTACAATTGAAACATGGGGATTTTTTTATATCCACCGCATTAGGTTTCTATAGATTTTTTATTTAGTTAGTTAAGTTTAGGTATAGAAAAATTCGTCATGTAGATTATCTAAGAAAAAATACGTAGCACGCGAATTAATATTGGCATTAGAAATGCGGGCAAATAAGACCGGTCATCCTGGCTATCTCTTGGGGAAGCCTATTTCCAGCAGCGAACGCCATTCGAACTTTTATAACACACATACGCGGTTGGACTGGTAAAGCGCGAGCCGCGCATGCGTGTTCCCACATGCGGCGCGCGCATCCGTCAAGAGGACATATGAGATGGGGTTTTGTTTTATTGTCGACGGTCCCATAGTTTTGTTAATATTGTATTTTCTATAAGTTTTAGCTATATTATACAGTTTATCGTGCACAATTGACTTTGTTTTCGCTGGCTAGTAGCCTACACCATTACAGTGGCGCCCAACTCGCGGCCATGTTTTTTCTCAAAAAACTGAAAAACGAATCCGTGAAAGTGTAGTTGATACAAATCAGTGAAAACAGAACGTTATGATGCCACAAATCATTCGGGCAACACGACCAGCGATCGACCGCAAGGAAGCGACGGTTACTCCGACACGGATGACGACTCCGAGGTGGAGACGAGCTCCTGTAACGGCGCCGCTACCACCCGTGCACGCGGTGCAGTTGACCCGGACGAGGAGATGCGCACCCGGGGGGGTGCCGCCCTCGACCGCGCGCTCGGCGGGGCCCGCACCGGCGCGCCCGCCGCAGCGTTCGGCACCGAGCAGCTGTTAACGACGAACGCGCCCGCTACCTCTGGCGGTCACTTATAAAGTTCACTGCAAGGTACGACGGGCGGTTACGCGACCACGAGGCACTGGAGGCGTTCATCGACGCAGTCGAAGTAAGTTTAGAAGGAGTGCGCTGACGTGTCCAACGAGCACACGTTACGCGGCCACTCCATGTTGCTGATCGGCGACGCAGCGGTGGTGGCGCGGCGCCCGAGCCGGCGTCGGCTCATGGCCGGACGCGCTCGCGCGCTTGCGCGCCGCCTACGTCGTGAAAAAGCCTGCGTACAGGATACTACGCGAGGTTATTGCGCGAGAATAAGGTGAATGTGAACGAGCTAAGGTCTTCGTATCTGAGCGCGGCCGCGATGCACGCAGCGGTTTGCGATGTATCGCTGCGCTACGATGAAGGTACGAGCTTATCACCGGAGCACAGAGCCGCACTCAACGAGTCCTTGAAGAGCAGAGTCGCTCTATTTGCTTCGGCTGGACCGCCTACAGATTTCGCTGTTCATAACGTTCAAGTAAGGAAGACACAGAAACCTTAAATTCTCGCAGTCTGAAGGACATGCCCGAGAATCAAACGAAGGACCAGGAGGTCGGTAAGATTATCGAGGATCTGAAAGCCGACGATCCCTCTAGGGGGAGGGCATAGGCAACCAAAGGATACGTGCTTTCCGAAGGCGTATTGTATAGATATTGTCCTGAGAACGAAGAGCACGGCGACGCCAGACTGGTGGTCCCAGAACAAGAACGCGCTAAATTATTGGCCGAAAACCATGATGCACCCACTGCTGGTCACATGGGCGCGCAACGTACGCTGCAACGCTCGGTCGGTAAGTATTACTGGCCAGGAATGCGTTCCTACGTTACGCAATATGTAAAGAATTGTGAGCCTTGTCAGCGATATAAGGCAAACACCGGGAAACCAGATGGATTGCTGCCTCGATACTGACTCCCTTCGTTTGTCGCATCCAAGCTCCAGTACAGGAGAAGCATAAGAGAGGGAAACCTCGTAGAAACTAACCCAAACACGAGGACGTTCGTTAGGGTTAGAGGGGGAGACTATAACACACATACGCGGTTGGACTGGTAAAGCGCGAGCCGCGCATGCGTGTTCCCACATGCGGCGCGCGCATCCGTCAAGAGGACATATGAGATGGGGTTTTGTTTTATTGTCGACGGTCCCATAGTTTTGTTAATATTGTATTTTCTATAAGTTTTAGCTATATTATACAGTTTATCGTGCACAATTGACTTTGTTTTCGCTGGCTAGTAGCCTACACCATTACACTTTTATATATTCTAAAACCCTAGATTTTTTGTAAATAAAACACAATAAAAAATTACCACGCTGGTGTTGGTACCTAAAAAGAAAGGCAAAAGAGATCGTCACACGGTGTTCTCAAGCGGTCTTAGGATTGGCGATAGAATACTAATTATAGTCTCACCTCTGACCTAGTATGTTACAAAAATGTTGTTGTTAAAGAATAATATAATTATTACTAATTCAGTACACGTCTTGATGTCTTGTATTTAGTTATTGATTAGGTATTTTGTCATCACTCTTGCCAACGTCCATACTACGTTGAATACACCGGTTCTCGTCCGATCACCGAAGTTAAGCAACATCGGGCGCGGTCAGTACTTGGATGGGTGACCGCCTGGGAACACCGCGTGACGTTGGCTTTTTTACCGAATCGGTTATTTTGTTGAATTTCACAACTGCTTGCTACTCTTGGACTTATTATATTTTATTGTACTGTTACTTACTGAGAACACAACTCTTTTCAGTCATTTGGTTAAATAAAACAAACAAACAGAAACGATATTATTCATTTTATTCGCTGTCAAAATTCAGTGTAGTAAAAACAAAAAATACCTAGTTGACAAGTTTACAAGCATCACATTTTTAGAATAGGTAGGATCGTTTTGTACATTATCCTAAAAAAGCCATAGTCGATAGCTGGGAAGCTACTTTCCTAAGCTTTTGTGTATACTAGTAACGATAGGCGGTTACATACAATATAAATAAATAATAAATAATCATTCGGTTTTTCAAGACGAATCAAATCAAGTAAGCGGTCGAAAGCAATCTCTTTGCCAGGACTGCGGGTTGTTCGAAAGAGATACCGCGCCCTCGGAACGCAAAGGGCACAAGAAGGAACATGGATGGGTTTTAGTCAGTTAGTGTGACACTCCCTCCCGCCCCGCCCGGGCGGAGGAAGTCATTTGATGATTTCCCATCGGTTAAAAAAAAAGCAGTATCTTGCACAGTAAAACAATATACAGCATGACATGGAAAGGGAATATCAATAAAAATGGGGTGATGACTGTATCTGCTTTAGAATCTATTTAAAATTTTAGCTCAAAATAAATTACTTTGAAAATACACCATTTTTTTTTTGACAGTACTGTGTAGTTTGGTAACACCAAAAATATGCGTTTGATATCCCGCTTTCCGTTAAAGAACAATATCTTATCACGTAATTCAAAACCATTAATAAATAGGATTTATTGTTGATATACCAAAATAGCTACTTAAATCACAGATCAAGACTGTTATACTATGATACTACATGAATTAGATTTTTTCGTACCGATACCGGTAATAATTACTAGATAGGACATAAGTACAGATGAATTGCCTGTAGCTGTTTCGGTAAAACTTTTGACATGAAACCGCCAATCTTTACAATGCAAAATCTTCAAACAGAATACATAATGTCTATATTTACACATTAAATAATTACACTTACAAGTTGAGTGATAAATTAAATTAACTTATTATAAAATCTAATTGAAATCAATCGATGAATGAAAAAATAATGCTATTTACAAGTCGACAGTGACGCCTAATGTTTGACACTAGACTTATTGCTAAATACATAGCTAAGGCAATGGTGTGATCCAATAAGTATTAACAAATACTCCGACAGGTCGACCACGCACGACGTCGACCGCCACGTTTTAACTCAAAAAAAAATTACATATTTTTTCAAGAGTAAAAAAAAGCTACAGTTCAACTCAAGTTGATCTTTAACAACTTGTTTATTCCCGTTCATGATGATCCGTCATAACTGGTCTAATAAAATCTCTTCTATACATATCTTATCACGACTTCGGTTGACATCTTGGCTAAACTTTTCCAGAAAAGAAACTGAAACCTTAGCACAAACGCGCTATCGTAAAAAACTATACGTTTGAGCCGATTTGTGAATTGGGCAGTACACACCAATAATATCAAGACACAATTTTTTTGAAAAACACTGTTTTTTTTTAGTTCTTGTGTAATAAATAAATAGTTAGTCAATTGAGTGACGTTAGTTTTTTAAATCCATACAAAATCTATGGAGGAATCGCGGTTAGGTCATAAAAAGTATGTCAATTGATTGGTATCAAGTAACCAATTTCAATAGGAGATTGTTGCATAAAGCCCAATTCACATGTCAGTATTTTTTGCGTGTCTACAATCTGAAGTGCGACCAAATCGCAACGACCAAAGTGGAGTCCTATTTTGTAACGATCATTAGAATATCTATAATGCCAACTAACCTTTCAGGTATTTATTTATGTCTATATTATACTTAAAGCTGAATATTCGATTCTCAAAATTCTTTCGCTGATAGGAAGCTACGTTATTAACGAGTACTATAGGATATAGCTTATTTAACAAAAACTAGGGTTCCGAAGGAAACTTCACGCGAAGTCGCGAGCAAAAGCTAGTCTATTAAAAGCCCACCATTGTTCTCTTCTAGTCAGATCAGATACAGAAATAATAATAATAGCTATCTTCCAATTATGTAATTCATAGAGAAAATGCTTGAGAAAAAAAAACATTATGGTTTGTTAAATTCTATAACAATAACATTAAACAATGGTATAGTAATAAAGTACAGAACCCACTTTGGCGTATTACTACTACCAATCTTTCGGAGGGATCATTGATCACTCATGAATAAATTTTGAAAAATGAAAAATAAAAAAAAATGCAGTTCTGACTAAAATGCACAAGACAATTAAAATATATGGAACTGCAGATTTTATTTTTCTATTGTTCTCATAGTTAAAGTAGATCATAGACATGATTACTTTCACCCCCCCCCCCCCCCCCCCCTCAATAATCGGTTGAGTCATCCTGTAAATTTTACTAAGCTGAACACTATTTTAGACATTTGGTATGAATTTTAAAAATAATTTACAAAGGCATTCTTAAAGATCGATCTTATCCATGTAGCCGTACATAGTCCAAATTGTCAGGCTGCAGTAAATGAAGAAAAAAAAACATCTTTTTGATAATTAAAATGTAGGAAATCAATGCTTTATGTCAAAGTCGAGTTTCATAAAGATTTCCAATTAATTCTTAGTGAACACAAAGGTATTAATTAAAGTGTTATGGTATTAGGTACTAAGGCAACAGAAATGTAAAATAATAAGTAATGCAATATAGCAAGGATATGCACCTTAAAAGTAAGTGAACAAGTCTGAAATTCGCGATAAAACCAACTAGCTGTACATTCTGAATGTTAAGGCAACAATATATCTAACCCTAAATTTAATAGATTCCATTCGCGGATTTCGAGTTGTTTTCTATGCTAAAAGATTTTCAGGTATTATTGGACCCAACTACAGAAAAGTATTCATATCTCATACCATTTAGAAACAGCTACCGGTGGTAAGACAATTTGGACTAGGTTTAAACTAAAAAAACAATCAAAACTGAACCTTTATCCTAGTATTTACAAGGACTACAGTACTTAGTACTGATTCCACGGCACATTTTCTATAGCATGTTTCTTTAGTTTGTGTTTTTTCAAATATTTCGAGTCTATGAAGGCTTCACCACAAATAGAGCACACATATGGACGCTCCCCTGTATGTGTTCTAAGATGTACAACCAAATTTCCTTTGAGCGCAAAGAACTTCATACAAACTGAGCATCCAAACTTCTTTTCCCGTGTGTGAGTGAGCTGATGAGTCCGCAAATGAGTTTTTGTTTTAAAACGTAAAGAACACAGTTGGCACGGGAAAGGCCTCTCATTAGTATGTACCCGTTCATGCATCAAAAGCATAGCCTGGCTAGAACATCCTTTACCACAAATGCTGCATTCAAACCTCTTTGCGTTCTTCACCTTCATGTTCTTGTGAGTCAGTATATGTGTTTGCATGTCCTTCTTAGATGGTAGCACTTCACCACATTCCGAACACAACAACTCTGTTGGATCAATAATGTGAGTGCTCTCAATATGTTGCTCTAATGCAGACTCCATTGAAAACATCTTCTTGCACAGTGAACAAGCATAACCAAGCAGTTTACCCAGATTTGTGGTTATTTCTTGTTTAACAGTCTTCATTAATTCTTCTTTGACCTTAATCACTTTAGACTTTGAACAGTCTTCAGATTCTTTATGATTGGCTAATGCAGACTTATTCTCAAAAGACTGGTCGCATTGGTTGCATGAAAACGGGTTCATATGTGTTAACCGATGTGTTTGCATTGTAATTTTTTGGTGGAATCTCTTGAAACAGATGTCGCATTCAAACTCTCTGATTCCGCTGTGAATCATCATGTGACGTTTCAAGTTGTTCGGATTGGCAAATGTCTTGAAACATATATTGCAGCGAGGCTTGATGTTGTTATGACCGTATTTGATGTGCTGTGTCAAAGCATTACGTCTGATAAGCTGGTTGCAGAACGGACAAGTGATTAAGAGGCCTGTACTGCTGTGAAGTAACATATGTCCAGTAAGAATCTCTGCAGACTCAAACCCTTTACCACATAAGTTACACAAGTGTTCCCCGGCTGGGTTGTGTTTGTACTGATGCTTCTCGTAATCCGCCAAGTCTTCAAACTGCTCCCCACAGTCACATAAGAATGTCCCATCCTCTTGTTGCAGTACTGTAGCTATTTGGCTATCATCTGCATATTCAATCACTAATTCTGAACCATCATATTTCAGGATTTGAAACTGGGAGGAGTCATCACCCTCACAGAATATCACTTCCTGGGACAATGCATCTCCATCTTCATCTTCATTTGTGACTAGTTGAGAATCAGTTAAGTATTGAATCCTGTCATTACTTTTTAACAGGATAGTGCCATCAGCATCTGTCGAAGTCAATATTTTGATGAAGTTTTTCGAATTAACATCGGAGGCGGAAATAGTTTCGATGGTTCCATCGTCTTGTGCCTCCTCCATTTCTGCTAAGTTCTGTTCTTGATCCATGCAGTCTTGGGTTTCGTCTATATTCATGGCCCCTTCTAAATCGTCATTTTCCTGGCCTTCTTCTTCATTTTCCAGAATAGTAGCCGGCACGTTAGCTGAGACTTTGGTGTTGGACATGAGGAATGATTCGATTGAATCTTCAAACTGACTCTGAGAGCTTTGAGTCTGTTGCTGTGAGTAAGTAGTTGTAGCATCCTCAGTTGTGACAACATCTTCATATTGTTCTTGTTTAATGCTCGGCACTTCTGCTTCTTCTTCCTTATCTTTATCTTTAGGGTCATCTATGACCAGGACATAATAGTAATCATCATCACTGTCAGTTGGCTCTTGCTTTATGATAGCCTCAAGTTGCTTCATGGGGTCATTCCCGATATCATCATCATCATCAGTGATGGTAGGTTCATATTTGAGGAGATTATTACTTTTATTAGATATATCTAATACAGTGTTGAGCTGCAGACGTAGTTCATTGTCCATTTTGATGCACTGTTTACGGAATTGATAAGCAGAATTCATGATAGTATAACAATCTGAGCACAGCTTCTGTGGTAGACCATCGTCTTCCTTGACCTGAAATTGAATAGATTATTACTTTAGAGGAGCACAAATAGAGGTTTGGAAATAGAAAGGGAAAGTATTTTTTTTTCAAGTTAGACAATATTATTATTATTTTCAGTAAAAGAACTTTTATGATATTTATGCTGCATTACTTTTCATACAAATGTCCTGTTTAAGCAAAACGGTGACGCAAAATGAGTTGAACGAAAATTGCGCGACTCAATCGCGAGAAAAATACACACCAATGGGCGAAATGAAGTTTTACCATAGCCCACTTGGCCTTCATAGATACAATAACATACACCACTGGATTGCTAGCTTAATACTGACATCACAAAGTTCACCCATATTGATTTGTCCCGAGGCATTTCATAAAATATGCAACAAACTACTGTTGACATTGGCCAACTGGGCAAACTTATTGATTGCTGCAACAATGTCATAGCAGTAAATAAAAATATTCAGAAGTGTCCTATTTGGAAATAACCTCTATTCATTAATCCATTCAGTGCGGGGTGATGCACATGCACGTTTTTTTTTATGCAAATTTGCTTTGCCCGCTCTGGAAGGCAGGTTGGCAATTGACTTACACTACAATCATTAAGGCTTAATAAATTCTATCCATATTATTATCTATTATTTTTGAATATCTAATGGATTTCATACGGAAAGTTGTTTGTTTGTTATTGTGTGATAATCCCCTTAACAATTGGTTGATAATACCTCAATAACTTAGGTCATTAACTCAATCTTGTATAAGTTATTTAGTTAAGATCGATAAATATGGTGGATTTTTCAAGTTCACCTTCTGTTTATTTCTCTTAATATATTATGTCTCAAACAGGGTATTTCCCACCCCACTTATACTAGTGTGCAGAGCAAAATGACCGTATAATACTATTGGAAGTGTTAGGTTTTCTAGAATGGATGATCTGAGCAAAATGACGGTATAATACAGCAATGGACGTCCTGCGGCTGATATGATGATGATGACATATTGATCTAACTTAATACACAATAGTTTTTTACATCTGGTTTTGTGTCGAAATGGGATAATAGGAGTTGGCTTAATTCTGAATTCAAATATTATAGGCAGAAGCTCATTTATATTAAATGAATACAAGCAGGAGGCTTTGCGCTGAACTAAAATTATATATTGGAACAATGTGACAACAATTTAATAGGTAAGGTAAGGTACTATTGCAACAAATACAGGACAGAAAAGAGACAAACACTAGTACACAAAAATTAAAATGGAAAACATTTGTTTAATGGGACAGATCTTATTGGAACATTGTATCATATAATTTTTAAGTTACAGCATATTCAAGACTGAGGATCAAAATTTTAACACTTAACTGATAAGAAATATAAAAAAATTGTTGGTATAAGAGTATTGTATTACCCATTACTGGGTTGTGGAGGTCTGGCAGTTGCTCCATGTAAAATACTAATATTCAGCTGCATCCGGTTCGACTGGAAGCCGACCCCACCATAGTTGGGAAAAGGCTAGGCAAGCAGATATGATAAGAAATATAAAAAAAATTTTGGTAAGTAATTTCCTAGTTTTCATTTGTCAGTCAATTGTTTATTTGATGTTGTCACACACAACTTTTTTTATACATACTTTGGATTTTTTTGCTAATATACCAATTTATATGATGGAACTATGTTGTTTCTCTTAAAAGTATAAGTTGTACGAGTGAGAGTATAATTCAGTATGTATATTAATTACCTGATGGAGTGTTAACTTTGGTACAGGTGACGCACGACGCTTTTGCCGCCTTTATTAGATTTCATGAACGTTACTTAGAACAAAATTACTGTCACAATCTTCAAAGCAAAATCGACCTACTACTTCTGTTATACAAATACAATAACGTCGTTAATCGCTTGCAATCAATGCAGTTTCGCGGCGATTCTCAACTTCAAAGTGAGGTTATGTTCCATGTCAATAATTAACAAACTGAAATTGACATACTTACATGAAATTACAGCGATAAGAACGCAGAATATATCATTGATCCTACAGAAAAGCACAAATGAGATCAATTTTACGTACCTCGATAGTAGTAACTTCAAGAAACTTTTCAGTTACATTCTGTTCCGAATCTAGGAGTGACACTTCAGAATTGGCAGACAAACAACAGCGGCAGAGATCGGACCACGTATCCATTTCAATAGACGCACATTATTATCCAACCAGTAACACCTGGAAAAAATAATATAAACACTATAAAAATGCATTGTTTTGACAGGTTAGCAATCAGAGACCACAATAATATAGGTATCCAAAGAGTAAAAATTATCTACGGACCATGCCCATAAAGACGATCTATTCAAAATTATAGACAAGAGACGAGCGTACAAAATGGAGGCAACTGCGCAACGGACGCGGCGTCATCATAGATAGTGATTTATTAAGATTTCAACTGTCAAGGTGGTACCCCTGTTAGCATTTAAATGTGCGTTCCGGTGAACACTATTTATATTAAAATAAAATTATCTTTAACAATAAAATACTCAATTAAAGACATCATTTTAATTATAAAATAGCGTGTTCTTTTTTTATCCCACTTTGATTGTGTTATGAAAGTTATTTTTTGTTTATGGTTTAGAAGCATGTTCAGTTTTAGTGTTCCTAGCGTTCAGAACATGTTGTAGTGAAAATTTTAAAATAATTAAATTCTAATAAGTAAGTACATAATTATGTTGCTTTCCAATTTATTTATTTGTAGTTTTTATTGCCATTGCCGAGTTTTAATCCAATGAATATTGACCATAGAGAATATTAAAAAGAATGAAGGCAGCTGCACACTTGTAACACTCGACGCCACTTCACGGAGTCCACGCGTTCTTATTGGCCAAATATTGAAAGTCTTTTCATGAAATGTAATATGGCCAATGATTACGTTTCACTGACGTAGCGTAGAGTAGCGTCATAGCGCGTTATAAATCAGTTTACGCCCTAAAATAATAGAAAATTAACAGGGTATTAGAGCCCCCGCAGACCACAAACTATTTAGTCTGCCGATAGTTTGATCGGGTTGGGCTGCTAGCGCGCACACTGGGCCAACTAAACAGTCGGGTTGGCGATGAGTGCGCAGACTAGAAAAACAGTCGGCCAACTGCTCGAAAATTAATACAATACCTATTGTCCAGAAATTTTATTATTGCTCTTATACAATGGAGGAGAAGTACCAAGAAGAGATACCGAGAGTATTGGGTGCATCCTATTCACAGTGATATACTATTGCTAGGAAAATTTTACAAGTTGCATTCCAAATTATTTTTTTCAAATTAATTAATCAAAGTTACGATCGACGTTTCGACAAGCAGCGATGGAGTAGAACTGGGCAACGCCATCATGAGAATACGTGCGACCATCCTGCGCCAAAGCTGGGAGCGAACTGAAGAATCCGCCGAGTCGGCCGACTAAACGATCGGCCAGTATGCGCGCGTAGAAGAACGCCATACTGATATAGCAGTTGGCCGATAGTTTGCCGATAGTTTAGTTTGAAGGCAGTCGGTTAGCCCATCAAACTTATTTATCGGCCGATACCGAACCGTTGTAATGTGCGCACTTGCATACATCTTCATACTGATTAAAAGCCCGACTAAACTGTCGGCCGATGGAAAGTCTGTGGTCTGCGGGGGCTCTTAATGTTCTGTGATTAACAGACACGTTAGGTTTGACGGCATGACGTTGAAATTATTTTTTTGTTTTGACTTTCTCAAATACGTAAAAGAAACAATTGAAAAAAAGGTATTTTCCAATGTAAAACCTTATTTTTGTTGATTGTGCATATTATTTGACATTTAGCTGAATTGAAAATTGTTACTTATTGCTTTCATTTAGTGGGTAAAAAGTTGGGCGATGTCTTCCAACGTGGTTTAGCATGGACCATCGTGTAACTTGATTGGATACTTAATTAAGGTGGAACCTCCATGGCAGCCCGCGAAATTCAAATTTTCTTACGTTTTTTGCAATTTGCAAGTCAGTATTAGGTTTTATGTTGATTAAAGTAGGTAAGATTCGCGGGCGTAAGAAGTATGTATTTTCAGAATAATTATAACCATTAAAATCAGTAAAATAATCCATACGTCGGTATAATTCTAAAATGTCAAGATTTCATGATTAATAGTCATTCTTTCGGGTTACCTGGCCCTATGAAGTTTTATTGCTGACTTAAATGGTTATAATTCTGAAAATACATAATTCTTACGCCGAGAATCATACTTTAATCAACATGTATGCCTAACCTAATACTGACTTGCAAATTGCAAAAAAACGTAAAAAATAATTGAATTTCGCGAGCTGCCGCATGCCGTGGAGGTTCCACCGTAATTCCATATAATAGAGAAAGTTACTTCCTAATAGATACACATAGTTACTTGGGAATTTACTACATTGGCATTGCAATAATAATAAAGTACCTAAGCAAATAATTAGGTAGTGGTGTCGATTCAGTTATGCACAAGCTAAACTTAATTTAGACTATTTCTATCTTTTTCTCTCCAATCAAACAAGAAAGGGACGGACATGAATAAGACTTTTCAATTTTAGTTGATCTCCTCTATACAATTATAGTTGACATGTCAGAACGCATTGATTAAAAACACGGAAAAGTTCAAGGCAAAACTAATTTGACATCTCTAACTTAGTTCTAAGGTATCACCGTCCTTTTCTTTCGCTGTATGTTAGTAAGAGATGTCAATTCTCTAATGACCGAAATGATCAATGTTTGAGTGTGTGAACGATTGTCCTCGAAATAAATGGCGCGTAAAGTGGGATCCGGGGTTCCCGCCAAACATACAAAATGGCTCTCTCTCTCAAATACCTACGCGATTTTCTCGAACAAACGCGCGGAATACAGCCTGAGATTGATTGATCAGCCGACTGTTTGCAATTGATTCGCTATAGAATTGATTGTTTCGGAGCTTTTTGTGCAGTAAATTAAAAGCAAACACAAAGCTACATTGACTGGTAGTGTGTTATCTAAAATAACATAATAATTAACTGGTTTTTAGGGTTCCGTACCCAAAGGGTAAAACGGGACCCGGGACCTGGGTCCCGGGTCCCGTTTATAGGACCGGAACCGGGTATAGATTTACTATCATATTAAAATTATATTTGACTAACATTATTTATGTAACAAACCAATTTTGACATTATGCAGTTCAGAACTTTTGCTAGGTAATGCATGTATGAGTAATCCGAATAGCATTGTGATAATTTATAGTGTATTTTTTTAATCTCAGAGACTGATTTAACGGCATCTTACGTCAAACTTGAAAATAGTGTGCTTTATGTCTATGAGCCGAAAGCACATTATTTTTATATTTGACGTATGAAACTGTCAATTTGGTCTACGAGATTAAAAAACACAGTATAGATTTTCTAAATCAGTTATATTTTGTACGCCATCAGGGTAAAACATGACAGTGACTGTATTAACTTTTTATGTAACATTTATTATTTATTTATTTATTAAAAACCAACTTGACACAAACAACAAACATGAACATGTCTAAACATGTCTATTTTGTTTTAGAAAATAAATATCTTGTCTCTCTGCTGCTGTTTGTAACTGCCTCGTTAGCCTAGTGGTCTTAAGCACGACTGCTACGCTAGAGGTCTTAGTTTCGATTCCCAGATCGAGCAAAGTGTTATTGGTTTTTTCTATGAAGTTCTCAGTAGCAAATCGGAGTTAGGATTTATGCCCAATAATGGCAATAGTCTTCGACCCCTATTACATGGGATTTAAACACATTTCGGCGAACTGTGAGTATACATTGGTACCAATGTACACCCACAGTTCACCTCTGCCTAGCCCTTCGGTAAAAACAAGCGTAATGATGGTAAATATCTGAGAGCAATAAATACTTTATTCATGCAGCAAAACTTAGTTAAATAATAATAATTAAATTAAAAACTATGTACAGTTAAAAAAAAAAACAAAAAGAAAGGAAGGTCATAGGGCATCAAAAAACTCATCCGCATCGCCGTCAATGGGACATGTGCCCAGAAGGCTGGCAGCATTGCCACGTTGTATGGCAATGCTGATTCTTTGGCCCAAGAAAAGTCCAGCCCTCTGGTCACGTGAAGAATCGACCAGTCGCTTGGCTATATTGCGAAACACTAGATGAGCGCTCGGTCCCCATGGCCCTAGTGTTTCAACCCCAAACGGCTCAAATATATAACTTTCATGAAGGTTAATATATTTGCGCCGCTTGAGATTTTCGGCACCAGACGCAGCCGCCCCAGCACAGCACGTCGTGCTAGGAAGATGGGATGGCGCGAGGGTGTCGACGCATGTTGCATCCCACACCAAAATAAATGTAAATATCTTGTATCACGCTCAAATAAATTAGCGTATAAAAGAGTCCCAATTTTTCGTTACGATCAGCACGAAGGTTTTATTTTTTACGGCATAAAAAGGGATATCTATAATAATACAGAAAAACCGGCTGAATAAACCCTCCACCTCGATACTTGGATGATGGATGGAGTCTGAAGGGACTATTCAATCAAGCACTGGGAAAATGCCCTCTCATGCTTAAATCTTAACCCCTACTATGTATTTGTAACTTGGGGTTATTTATCCAGTTCTCACCGATGGTATCTCATTTAAATATTGACGACTATCAAAAAGGATTTATGTGCCAGATTTGAGTGGAGAGGACACCCTAGAAAGACCTACCCTAACCTTCTGGTGTGCAGTATTCGTAACCGGCGTGCTTGTACGACCAGCAGTGTGATAACTGAATCCGCAGTGAGATTACAAAATGGTATTCTGTTAAAGACGATCACGCCGGTGACGTCACCACGGCGAACGAATACTAAACCAATGACAAGTTGGTTCGTTATCGAAGTGAGCGCGATCACTTTATTGAGACTCGTTTTCGAGTTTGCATTTTAGAGAATCGCGCTACAGGTGTATGAACGGGGAGTCCCTTACATCTCCTAATTTTTTTTGTCCGAAAATCATTATCTATAACACGTTTGATATAAACCTCAGTAACCATAATGTTAAAAATCCCGAAATTTTGTGTAACATAATTATCTTTAGTTCTAAAAGTATTCTGTCATAATATCGAGTACTATAATATTTGAAGCTCCTAATTTTCCATGACCTAAAGTCATATGTCCTAAGTATTGCGTTAAATAATGTGTATTATTCCGAATGTTCATTTATAATATCTTTTTTAGTCCTAAAACATTTGCTAAAAATTAGGTTTTAGTGACAGAAACGAATCGCTGCAAAACCTACTCTACGTAGTCTTGTATGCCCTACCCCTAGAGTGTAATTTAAAATCGCGTAGGCGCGGAGGGGCAAGGCGGCCCGCGAGCTGAGGAGCAGGTGGTTTTGACACTCGCCGCCGCGGCTGAGGCTGGCCGGCGAGGCCGGCCAGCAAGCCGAAGCCGCGGTGGTGAGCGTGAAATCATCTGCGACGATAAGCTCGCATGGGACCGCCGGAGCCCCGCAGCGCCGGAGCCGTGACAGAAACGATGCCTGCTGCATGTTGCACGCTTGCTTGCATGCTGCTTGCTTGCTTGCATGCTGCGTGCTTGCTTGTATGCTGCATGCTTGCTTGCATGCTGCAAGCTTGCTTGCATGCTGCATGCTTGCTTGCATGCTGCATGCTTGCTTGTATGCTGCATGCTGGCTTGCTTGCAAAAACGATAAAAATAAAATTCTAAAATCTAAAAAAAAATTGTTTTAAGAATATTATTATTTTAAAAAAAGTGTTATGTAATTTGAATTTAGGATTTATAACTTTTATCGAATGAGGCTTTATGTCTTTTGTATATTATTGATTGTAATATTTATGACAAACGGATTTATGACATATTATATTTAGGGATTTCAATTTTATGGCATGTGATATTATGTGATATTAAGTTCGGGTAAGTTATCATTCGGACAAATGATGATTAGGACAAAAAAAATTATGGCACTTTAAATTATGGATAAAAAAGTTAGGTGACACAATAGAGAACCGTATGAACGTGGACGAGGAGAAATAAGTATGTAAGGATCGTAGCGGGTGGCGTTCTGTGGTTTCTGCCTACCCTCATGGAAAAAGGCGTGAGTTTATGTATGTATGTATGTATGTTAAATATTGACAAGTTCTATGTGTTTTCGAACAAACCCCGCCACCCTTTTTTTTTTTTTTTTTAGTCGGGACATCATCAAATAACTTCCCCTGCCCTGGGCGGGGCGGGAGGGAGTGTCAGACTTTTACTGACTAAAACCCGTCTATGTTCCTTCATGTGCCCTTTGTGTTCCGGGGGCGCGGCATCTCTTTCAAACAACCCGCAGCCCCGGCAGAACCCCGCAACCCTGACCCTGTGCCTTGGAAGTATTGTTTAATGATTTGGTTTCTACCCAATTACAGCAATCTGCCTCTTCTAAAAACTCCCCAACATTGGGACAGTACGGCTAGTTACAAAATCATGCCATCACGCCTGTATTCCCCGAAGGGTTAGGCAGAGGTGTACCAATGTACACCCACAGTTCGCCGGTATATTTAGGTCCCATGTAATAGGGGGCGAGCCTATTGCCATAAACCAGGCACAAATCCTAACTCTCCGAGCTGGTACTGACAATTTCATAGAAAAAACCCAATAAAACTTTGCTCGACTTGGGAATCGAACCCAAGACCTGTAGCGTAGCAGTCGTTATAACATAATAATATTTTGTACACAGGTTTACACGTGAACCTAGGAATTTGGAGGAATAAGAAACAGGGTGTAAAGTTTCTCATCCCCCATTGAAAAGGGAGGATCCCCCGGCCAGACGGGTGTTATGTCTGGTGGGCTACTGCCCGACGGTTATTGTCGGGATTTTGTATATAAGCTAATGTCGCGGAGAACAGACTTTTATAGCGCGATCTAGGCAACGTCAGTTTTGCCGTAGTAGTTCGCATGCTGTGCGATAGATGTCGCTACAGGAACATAATTGTCAGTTAATACTCACGATCGGATTAAACTCGATTAGACTTATCTGGCAATGGTAGTGGGTCAACGGAAATTTAAATAAAAACGTTTGGTAAGTATCACATTAGTTCCGAGTGAAATCCTTCCGTTATAACTTTACGATCAGATTTATTTACTTACCTGACATTTGGTATAAAACTCGTACTCTGCGTTGATAAGACCCAAGTGTACTTTTGTCAGGATGTGATCTTGAATAAGAATTACTGAGGATTTAGGTATTATTATGATTCGATCTCGCAGAGAGAACTCGAGTATCTATCCATCCATCCATCCATCCATCGATTCCATCCACCATCCATTCCATCCATCCATTCCATTCATCCATTCCATTTTATCTCCATTGCTCTCTGACCGACTTTGAGCTTCCTCATGAAGCCTACTAACAAAATATGGATCCTAGTTGTCCGAAATAAATTAATTTTAATTTAATATTTTTTTTAATAATCTTTTTGCCGCGGTTTTCCATTCCCAGTGTTTGATAAGATAAGAACAGAAAACGGTTGACATGTAAAGCGGGCATTCCGAAACTTCGGACAATGTGAACCCGCATTATTTTACACGAACTTTAACTTCGATTATCTCGAAAGTTACATATACACTTATACAGGAAAAGTTTTTAACCAGTGCGTACATTTTTTTTGGTAGTTCAGTGTCAGTAATAGAAAACATTTCCGTGTTTAGTCGAAAAAAAAAATAAAAAAAAAAACATCCTTATCCGAGTTTGAAATAAGCAAAACATGGACATAATCTATTCGCCATACTATCAATGAAAACTCGCGGCCGCCGCCCGGGCGCATGGCTGGGTGGGGTGAGGGGGTGGGGAATGCGCTAGCGCCGAGTGACAATAAAATATGGTTTTTAAGTAAACATGTTTCGTAAGCGATAACTTTTTTTTTTAGTACTAAGACATATCAAAATAAAATATACGTGTTTGATAAAACGTGTTGAAGTTTATTATGGCAAAATTTACGCACTGGTTAAAAAATTTTCCTGTATACTCACGCCTTTTTCCTATGCGAAGAACAACTGAAGAACGCCACCTGACACTAATGCTACGAAACTTATATTCTCCTGGTAAATTATTTTTCTGAAGACGATATTTTTAGTAGAACACAACATAATAAATCTTTATTGATTTTGGTGAAAGTGGGCGGGCATAAAAATCACTAAACATATTTAGCGCTAAATGTGTTTAAATTATCATTCTGTCTCTGTCACCTTCTAACAATGTGACAGGGATGCAATATGTTTAATGATTTTGGTGAAAGCGTGCCCTAAATTTTTTATGTGAATAATGCAAACATTACAAAAATATAGGTTATCTTGTTGTTGCCAGGCAAAAAGTGTTATTGGGTTTTTCCATTAGGAATTTCTCAGTAGCAGCCCGGAGTTTCGAAGTTGGTGGTATGACACCCCCGTGCCTCGGAAAGCACGTAAAGCCGTTGGTCCTGCGCCTGATCTCTCTCCGGTCGTATCGGATTGCCGTCCCATCAGGCTATGAGAGTTAGGGAAGAGGGAGTGCACCTGTGTTTGCGCATACACTTGTGCACTATAATATCTCCTGCGTACGTGGTTAGTCTGCATTAAGATTAGCCGCCGTGGCCGGAATCGGTCTGGAGAATTACATTACATTATCAAGTTCTGAAAATAATATGAACACAACATCAAGTCATTCACTTCGGTTGGGCCGTTTTCAAAGTGATGATCTTACGAGTACATACGAGTACATACGGCAATTGTTGTACAGATTTTAGATAAATAATTATTCAATTAAAATTCTATGTCTCTTTTAATTATTTGTTAAGCCGGATAGGATTATGATAACTCAATTAGTCACCGGCTCAAAAATACGACGGGAAACACTTAGTGGAAAAAATAATTTCAATTAAAATTAATATATTTTATTAATGAGGGAGAATGCACAATTAGGTATAAAGTCTTTGGGCCCTAGTCCCAGGATACCTGTACGTTGATTCTGTAAAATTCAGACATGAACTCGCAACTCACGTCGCTATTCACCCTCACTTCGCTTGGCTCAAAATTATTTGACACTTTGAAGTGCGAAGTGAGCGTCGAAGTGACGGTGGAATTACCGTATAGAATGCCACTTCTTACGTGATCTCATACTTTATCTGTTAAAACTTCCCCGTCAATTTAGTTCAACTTGCTGACACGCTCGCAAGAGTGGCGCTAGTGTAAATTCGAATTATCTTATCAACCGAGTTTTTAGAATGCCAATCAAGTAAGTCACAGCGGATTCAGATTCGAAGATTAGAACAAGGTCTTACAGAATCACACAGCTGAAGTGTGCGTCATTATAGTCACTTTTGAACTGTCAAGAAGTAGGCCAAATTTGAGTTTCGCTAAAAAACTAGACTTCGTCCGCGACAAATTTGATATATTATTAGATAACCCTCGGGAACTGAACATTTTTTCGAGATGAAAAGTATCCTATGTGTTATTCCACCCTACAAAATATTACAGTGCAGATTTCATCCAAATCCTTTCAGCAGATAAAGCATTAAAGAGTATTAAACATCCATCCATCCATTCTCACAAACTTTCGCAATAATTATAATATTAGTAGGATATATTATGTAGTTATAAAGTTGCCCCATACCGCTTTGTATCGTTTTAATTAACACTTATAAAAAAAAAATGCTGTAGCAGTACCGCTAGCAGTTGTTCATATAGTCGCGACATCGCAACTTTCTCAGTGTTGCCATGACATTAAATAACCACATTTAGTCGCCCGTGTAAGCGCACACATACGAGTACAGCTAACTAATTATCGGATTTAGTCACGGATTTAAGAATAATAAAATAATGTAGGATTTTAATACTTGTAATGATCGAAAGTTAATCACATATAAGTTTTTTAGTTCTCCCTGCGTTTACCTGCCGCTTCAATATGATGCGGATGAAGCTTCATTTGCGTAAGATTTTTGTTTAATTTGCACATTACACAGGGGCACTACTACCATCCCTTGAAACAGTATTATTATAATACTAGCGTCCCGCCGCGGCTTCGCACGGGTGCAATGCTGATACTAAATACACTATAGAAAAACATAGCGGCCCGCTCCGCCGCAAACGCTCAGTCCCGCAATTTTTAAATCTGTAATATCTTCGAAAATATTCATTTAAATCATATGCTGTAAAGGCCATATAGATCAATATTATATCAACAATATATTTAAGGTATTTAATTGGATAAGGATTAGTGCTGTATGGGTTAAAATCGCTTCGAAAATTAGCTATTATTTATCGTAAAAAGTAAATGACAAAAAAATGTTATTGTGGGATATCCATAAGAAGATAAAAAATAAAAAGATTTATGCATACAAAGGGAATAGGGACAGAGGAAGCGACTTTGTTTTATACTATGTAATGATTACTCTGCTTTGTGCACTGTTGGATTTTCAACTCTCGGCTCACCACATGCAGTAAAAAATCCAATAGTGAAAGGACGATGCTTGAAAACGTCCCCCCAACCTTACTTCGATCAACAGAATTGAAATGTATCTCAATCGAAAGCTGATAAAAAGTTGATCATTTTTTACTATGACGACATTTTTCTAAAGTATGGGAGATAAGCAGAAAATCAAGTTTTAAAAGGATTATTTTGTGGTACGAAATAACAGTTTGTTTCAAAGTTTTATTATAGTAACCATATTTGCCCCGTTAGTCCTGTGGTGGCAAGCACGTCTGTTGCGCGTGGGGTCTTGGGTTCGATTCCCAGGTCAGGCAAAAAGTTTTATTGGGTTTTTCCATTAGGATTTTTTCAGTAAAATTCCGGAGTTTAGAAGATGGTGGTGTGTCACCCCCGTGCCTCGTAAAGCACGTAAAGCCGTTGGTCCTGCGCCTGATCTCTTCCCTGTTATATCGGATGTCCGTCCCATTGGACTATAAGAATTTGGGAAGAGGGAGTGCACCTGTATTTACGCAGTCACTTGTGCACTAATTATAGTGCCAAGATTAGCCAAGTACGCAGGAGAGTAGGATATTAATCCTACTTTGTATCTGCATTATGATTAACTGCCGTGATCGTAATCGGTCTGGAGAAGACGTACATAATTAAAATAATATCTTTGTTATGTATACCTTTTGTATACTGTTTAGCAATAAAGCAGTGGTCGCAAGCGCAACTGCTGAGCAAGGGGTCCCGGGTTCGATTCTCGGGTCGGGCAAAAAGTTATTGGGTTTTTCCATTGGGAATTTCTCATTAGCAGCCCAGAGTTTGGAAGTTGGCGGTGTGACACCCCCGTGCCTCGGAAAGCACGTAAAGCCGTTGGTCCTGCGCCTGATCTCTCCCCGGTCGTGTCGGATTGCCGTCCCATCGGGCTATGAGAGTTAGGAAAGAGGGAGTGCATTTGTGTTTGCGCACACACTTGTGCACTATAATATCTCCTGCGTACGAGGCTAGTCTGCATTAAGATTAGCCGCCGTGGCCGGAATCGGTCTGGAGAATTATTTTTTTTTAGCAATAAAGCAGTCAACTAAGTACCAGTATCGTCATTGAACACATATAGTTCTCCCCAACATCTGTTAAGAATCAGCAAAATATATTAACGATCGGCTACAGGTGATGCCTAAAGCAGCGCATTTGCAACTTATATCAGCAACCCCGCCCGCTCTAAGTCATCGTAAGTAGAAGGAAGAAGCGAAGACCCTCCTACCAGGCCTCCAAGGCCAAAAAAGCCGCGACCATCACCACCTCCGCGGCCCCCCGCAGTCGCTCTCCCAGCGACCAGCCTTTCCTCGAGCCCCTGAGTACTCCCCCCGCTTCAGCTTCCATACAAGACAAGGCAAAGACAAGGCGAAGTGGCCAAGTGGTGTAACGATCGCAAGATCACATACACCATTCATCACATGCACCTTCCGCTATCGTATCGAGGGCGCACCCCATAAACGCGGGGGTCCCTCAAAGCCGTAACCCTGATTCTTTCCCCTGCACTCCCCAAAACTCCTTAGGCACTCGGTCCTGGAAATGGGGAATCGAGGTCAACCCCGATAAGAGTTGAGCGGTCTTTTTTTCAAACCGGTCAAATTCGGTGCAATTGAAAATTCAACATGATAAGGCGAAGATATCAATATTTTTGTGTTCAAGTAAAAGCTAATGTAAATTAATATTAACGATCTCACATCAAGTTTCGAGCGCTCTGTCATGTTTAATTTTTGCATTATGGTGATTCTGAATAGTTTAAAAAGTTAGGTTAATTTTTGAAGTAGATACTACTACTAAATACTAACGTTATTATAAAAACAGTTATATAGAGCTCATATTGCATTAAAAACTTGATGAAAATCCGTTGAAATTCATTTTCATCAGCATTCACTTGAGCAACTGCCTCGTTAACCTAGTGGTCCTAAGCGCAACTGCTACGCTAGGTGTCTTGGGTTCGATTTCCAGGTCGAGTGGCAAAGTGTTATTGGGTTTTTCTATGAAATACTCATTAGCAACTCGGAGCTAGGACATGTGCCCGGTTAATGGCAATAGGCTCGCCCCCCATTACATGGGACCTAAAACATACCGGCGGACTGTGAGTGTACATTGGTACACGTGCTCAGCCTAACCTTTCGGGGATTACAGGCACATGGCATGTGTTCACTTGAACACTAAAATATTGATACACACATACATACATACATACTATCACGCCGGTATTCCCCAAAGGGTTAGGCAGAGGTGTACCAATGTACACCCACACTTCGCTGGTATGTTTTTAGGTCCCATATAATAGGGGGCGAGCCTATTGCCATTAACCGGGCACAAATCCAAACTCCGAGCTGCTACTGAGAATTTCATAGAAAAACCCAATAACACTTTTTAAATATTGATATTTTCGCCTTACCATGTTCAAGTTTCAATTCACCGAATACTGACCAGTAAAATTGGTTATTTACCGGTTATTTGTATTGTTTTGGAAAGCTAAGGGTTCGTTAAAGTTGTAAATCTACTTTGAGGTACTTGCCACCCGTCTTTTGTTTTTTTGTTTGAGTGATAGAAAATCTGGAACGAATTTAAAAAATAACCCTTTGAACTTAGTTTTAGTCGCTTTAGGAGATGGAAAGACAGTCAGATTTTATCGACCGTAGGTAGACCTCAGGATTCATATTTAAAAAAATGTTACTCAAGAAGACTAGAAACCATCAAGTTCTGATGGTCAGGTAAGAATATCTAAAAACAAAATAAAAAATCGTCTAATTCCTAAACCACAAAAAAATTGTATAACATACATGGGGGCCACCTTGTATACGTATTATTTCGTTTTACGTGGTACATGGGGCTTGGGCAGTACATTCGATTTTTATCCAGCGGCAGAATTGCTGAATAGAATAATAATTAATGACAATTAATATACCTATTTTCCATATTTGTAAAATATGTAGGTAACACAATAATTTGATTTACAATCTTTGGCTCCGCACGGCGTTCGGTGTAACTGTATACACTTCATAATAGCCTTAAATATTGTTATTTTAGTTCTTATAACATAAGCGTAAGGAATTAGAAGTAAAAAAAATTTTTTTTTTTTTAGTTTTTTTTCTAAACCCCGTGGATTTTGGAGTTAAAACTGATTACTGGTCTTTTAATAGATCCTTAAGCACCCCCTGACACATACAACACATCTGTTGGAGGGGGGGGACGGGTCCCATACAAATTTTGTCATCGTCCTTTGCAAAGTAATATTAAAATAATACAGTTTTAAGAGATTGTAGAGCTCAGCTGTGGGCCCGATGGAGTTGCCCAATCACAAAAATATTGGACCTCTTTACTCCAGTGGGGGGAGTGGATCTTGCGTCAAGCGTATACCGAGCTCTAAGATTTTAATCATATTCCTGGATTTTTTAAAATGACTTACCCGGTGCCCGACTAAGCGCTTCATTTAAAACTAGTTTACGTAGTCATATACAACGTGTCCCAAAATTCAACGATAAGCGGGCGCCAAAAGGTTGGCCTGCTCATGAGCACTTAAGGAAAAATAATAAAAAAAATATACAAAAGTTTTTTTTTTAGTTACATAATAGATTTAAAAATTCTTTGAAAATTTACACCTTGTATGATATTTTGAACTACCACGGCCACAATTTCTTAATTATGCTTAAGATTTTTTTTGTATCGGATACCTAAGTAGTACTACTATTCACCACAACTCTTAAAAACACCACAATGCTAGCAATTTTTACACAAAAAATTATAAAAATATTTTTTTTTCTTCAAATTTTTAAAGATTTTTACTTTCAGTCTACTTTGACTCATGGTCTTGCAAAAAAAAAGTATGAACACCGCTATGGCAAGTTATTTTCAAAGATGACGCAACTAATCAAGATTCCAAAATAGTATAATACCCTAAGATAACTAGTCACAAAAAAAAATATGCGTACCATTTGTAAACAAGAACCAAGTAAAGAGAAGAAAAATTTGAGGGAAAAAAAATATTTTGATAATTTTTTATGTAAAAACTGCGGGAAAAAAAAACTTAGATATATTTTTTTTATTATTTTTCCTTAAGTGCTCATGAGCAGGTCAACCTTTTGGCGCCCGCTTATCGTTGAATTTTGGGACACGTTGTATATTGGTTAGTAAGTAATAAACTAGATGAAATATAAATACGATAAAGGCACAAGCTCATAGGGCATCAAAAGCTCGTCCGCATCGCTTTAAATGGTAGAAGTGCAAAAATGGCAGGCAGTTATCATAATTATGACGTTGTATTGCAATAAACAAAAATTATGGATAAAATATAACCTGATTAAGACCGCAGGAAGACGCTAGATATGCGGGTTGTTAGAAAGAAATACTGCACCCTCGGAAGGCAAAGGGTACAAGAAGAAACATGGATGGGTTTTAGTCAGTAAAAGTCTGTCAATTCCCCCGCCCCGCCCAGGGCGGGGGAAGTCATTTGATGATTTCCCATCGGTAAAATAAAAGGAACACGCTAGATGCAGGCCACTTCCAACAGGTTCCTTTTGGAAATCTATGGGGGAGGCCTATGTCTAGCAGTGGACGTCTTGCGGCTGATATGATGATGATGATGATTGCAAATAATAAATAAAAAAAATCGTATGTAAAATCTCAATACTCAATAGGTACTCAATTATTTATTGCGTTCCATAATGTACATAGTGGTCTTAACAATACAAAAGTACAGAATCAATTATGGACCCTGTCGGGCACAGCAAAATACATATCTAAAATCTTAAAAGTAAACTAAAACTAAAAAGACATGAGTAATATTACATACATACATACAATCACGCCTGTATTCCCCGAAGGGTTAGGCAGAGGTGTAGGTACCAATGAACACCCACAGTTCGCCGGTATGTTTTTAGGTCCCATGTAGTAGGGGGCGAGCCTATTGCCTATTGCTATTGTTGCTTATGAGTAATATTAGTAGCACAAATATCTAATCTGACATCTAATAATATTGTCTATAATATTATCTCATTTATAATAATCTTATCTAATCAAATCTAATCTTTTTGAAAATATCTTACTCCGACACTCACGCTAAACCGTTTGTTGCAGTTATCTGCTGGGTCCTCGTGTTCCATCACTCTGTACTGTCCCCGTCAGCAAATAACCCGCCAGACACCCTCCCTTTCAAAGATTTAAATTCTAAATCAGAATATTGTGAGGAAGTATGCAGGGTTAAAAAATATATTTACAATCTTAGATCGTATTACTCTGTGTTACCAGCGCTTTCGTATTTTCTATGTCGATGTGATGATATTGCAAGACATGGGAGAACAAATACTGCAAACGAAGCTTGGAAGAATTTGACTAATGGAGCTTCAAAACAAGTATTTTTGAGAGAAGACCCGCCTTGCCCTCATGTTTCGGCGTGTAAAGAGTTGAAGTGGAAGTAAAATTAAATGTAAGGCAACTTAAATGCAAGAGAGTCGATATTAAAAATTGTATTTTGAATTTCCATTAAAGTATTTGTTTTTTGTACCTATTAATTTAAAACGGGTGTATAAATACTCTTTGATGAAATTATAGGTACAATGTTCTAACCATACTAATAGATAACACTTTTTTTTTCTTCTGCGTGTGCTATCACACTATAAAAAGCAGTTTCCCAGGAATAATTGCTCAATCAAGTTTTTATCACCTTGACGGGCAGTATGCGTAGTAAACAGCTATTTGAAGCGTCTTGTTACAAATTATTAGGCTTTTAGAAAAAGCTTGATTGCTTATTGAAAGGAAGCTCATAACATACCATCACGCCTGTATTTCCCGAAGGGTTAGGCAGAGGTGTACCAATGTGGTGTACATTGGTACACCTCTGCCGTATGTTTAAGGTCCCATGTAATAAGTGACGAGCCTATTGCCATTAACCGGGCACAAATCCTAACTTCGAGCAGCTACTGATAATTCCATAGAAAACCTCAATGACTTTTTTAGCTCGACCTTTGAATCCAACCCAAGATCTCTAGTGTAGCAGTCACGCTTTTCCAATAGGGAGTTTCTTTCTCTGAATATCCTTATTCGGATGGAACAGCCCGGATACCTGTTCGGGGATGTTCGCAAACTGAGTATTTCACCCACACACAATTTAACTCCAAGCAAGAATATCTGTCCGCGAGGTCATTTTTTTATAAGAAGGTAAACAAGCCGACAGCCCACCTGATGGTAAGTGGTCACTGCTCACAGAGGCCTTGCAAATGCGTTGCCATCCCAGAGACAAAGTTTAAATCTCTCATATATGCCTGTAATTACACCGGCACCCATACCGTTCCAACTGGAACTCAGCATGCTGCTTTGCGAAATAGGAAATGCTGAAATAGGGATGGTGGTTGTACTTTCCCGGACGAGCTTCTTCACAAAGAGTCAAGCCATGTCATGTTATCTCTTCACCACCTTTGGTCGACTACGTGGATAAAATGGGAGCCAGTGGAGAAGTCGGAAACTATTTCACGTCTCTTGTTTTTTGTGCTCCAATCTTTTGCTATCGGCGACGCCAGGACAGTAGCAAAAGTAATATTTTTTCCTGGGTGGAAAGCTTTATTTATTTATTTATTTAAACTTTATGCAACAAAAGTACATAGGCGGACTTAATGCCTTAGGCATTCTCTACCAGTCAACCAAAGGTGGTGAAGAGATATCATGGCAGGTGCAAATTATCGTAAATAAATAAATAAATAAATATCTTGGGACAACTCACACACGGCTATCTGATCCCAAGCTAAGCGGAGCTTGTGTTATGGTAACCAGACAACTGATATACATACTTATATAATTTATAAATACATACATATTATAGATAAATCACACCCAGACACAGAACAAACAATCATGCTCATCACACAAAGTTGTGGGAGTGGAATCGAACCCACGACCTCCGGCTTAGCAGTCAGGGTCGCTAACCACTAGACCAACAGGCCCGTCAAATGATTAAAACAACATTTAAACAACAAAAAAAAAATTCAATTCGATTATATAGACAAACTAATTGTACACAAGTACAAAACAACTAAAATAAAACTTAAACTAAAGCTTTCATACATGTCCCCGTCTTGTGAGGCGGAGACGGCGTCTGTCAGGCTCAACATCATCATAATTTCAGCCAAACGACCTTCGCTGCTGGACATAGTCCTCCCCTAAAAGATAGCCACAATGACGTCAAAATATACATGTCAAAGTTTCAAGACTTTTCCGCCATTTGTTAGTAAATTATTGTGTTTTTATTGACGCTACATAAGCCATTTTGAAATTATAATTCGTAGCTGCATTTAGTTCCTTATGGCAATACAGGGGTCAGTAACGATAAATAAGTCCGATTATTAATAATTTAATTATTTCTAGATGTACTACCTATATACTTTAATTTTCCAAACACAAGTTAATCACAAATCCGTGTATTTCAATGATTTACAATCCTCTTATTATAAGTAGTACACGGAAATTATTGGCGGCCATGGCAATAGATTTTAACATGTAGGTAAGGGACTAAGGGGCTTCGCAGACCGGGACCGGCATAGCCAGGGAATTCATTTTTACCAATGGACATGGATGATGAAATTCTCAGTAGCAGCTCGAAGTTAGGATTTGTGCCCGGTTAATGCCAAAAGGCTCGCCCCCTATTACATGGGACCTTAACATACCGGCGAACTGTGGGTGTACATTGATACACCTCTGCCTAACCCTTCGGGGAATACATGTTTGTGTTTGTTTGTTATTTTAGCTGAAAAATATGATTGTACTTTATGTCAAAGTTCAGGCTGCATGATTAAATTCGTTAATTAATTAACAGTTGGTTATAAATAAATGAAAAAAATGTGCAAAACTCACTTACAGTTTCGTCAGAAATAAATAAAGCTTTTTTTATACGTACGAAACTTAATTAATTGAAATGAAGTACATTCATAAGCATTCATATCGACGCAGTCAATCTTATTACTAAGCATTATTAAGCACTTATACTGATAAATCCAACAGTGGGGTGAGAAATGTAGATGCAGTGAAAGGCGTATGTAAGGATAGCAGGTGGTCTTCTGTGATCTGCCTACCCCTTGGGAAAACGGCGTGAGTTTATGTTTGCATGTATGTAAATCCAACGGTGGGGTTTCGCAGATGGCACCGACCTTCAATGCCTATGCGGCGTCTCTCCGCAGACCATGGCCTACCTTTTATCTTGTGCCGCATGCCCTGTCACTTGCACACGTGAGCACCTTATGACTGCGTCAGTGGATGGTGTTGTCGTAGCTGAATTCTGGGCCAAACCACTCACACCTGGCAACTCCTCAGCTATTCGTCGAAAAAAATCGAAGCTCGAGAGACCATAGATAGTAATGGATACCTAGAGAGGTTATACGATGTAAACACCGTGGCTACTTTAAAATGGACTGTATTAAAATATATGTTACAAGGGATTGCAAAACTTGATGAAATCGTAGGAGATTGTGCTCAGTGCGGAGGACGACTACGCACTGCTTCTCTAACTGGCCGGTGCGCACCCGCTGCGCCAGCTCCCCCTACGTCCGCGACCGATGCTCCGCTTGCGACTGCCGCTCGGTCCGCGACTGCCGCTTGGTCCGCGACTGACGCTCGGTCCGCGACTGCCGCTCGGTCCGCGACTGCCGCTCGGTCCGCGACTGCCGCGCTGTCCGCGTCTGTCGCTCCGTCCGCGATCGAAGCTCAGTCCGTGACCGCCTCTCCGCCCGCGATCGCCGCTCGAGAAGTGACGACGCTGGCGAGAAATTATCCTTTTCTTAACTTCATCATACATTTCTTTAATGGGAACCTTGGCATTTTCATAGATTTCTTTAATGGGAACCTTGAACTTTTCATAGATTACTTTAATCGGAACCTTGGTCTTTTCATAGATTTCTTGAATCGGAGCCTTGAATGTTTCATATAAATCTATAAACAAAATCACCTTATTCATTTCTGTAAAAAACCATCGAGTAGGTATACTGTTGTTTGCAAACGCCATTATGTTGATTTTCAAGACAGGTCGTGTAAAGTTCCTATATTTGTTGACACGTGAACATTATGTTAGTACCTACCTATCTTTGAACGTCAAATATTGATTGGTAATATTTTGAATTAGGGTCTAGTAGTTTTTGAATGATTTTTATCTAAATATTGTAAAACGTGTATGGAGATTCTTGCCCATTTTTCTCTTCACGAAACCACCCGTTGGAAGGGGCGACTAGATTCAATTATTTTTTTCTTATGACGTTCAACATCAGCCCAGCTGACATGTTATCTCTTCACCGTCTTTGGTTGAGAGGCATTAAGAGCAGTCCTTTTGTACTTTTTCTTACATAAAGGTTAAGTAAAATAAGTATCATATTGTCGTGTCACCGACCCGTCTTGACCTTCGATCGATTTTATATCAGTGTACATAAACTTCTAACTTACCATTTGCAATCACCGCGATACCAGGCAGTTCATCAGGGGTAATTGAATTCCACCAACTAGACGATAACGATGGTCGTGACGGTTGTGGCGATTGTGACGATTGTGACGATTGTGATGATTGTGACAATTGTGACGGTTGTGACGATTGTATAGTTTTAATTTTTGGAACCTGGGGTTTTTTGTCAAGGTATTGAAAAGGCGGTTTGTGCGTGGGTTCCGATTTTTTCGCCTTTTTATCTGGCAGCCATCCTGGGTTAAAGAAGTGAAAATGAGGTATGTGCGCGGGATCCAATTTAGTCGACTTCCAAGCTGGTGGCCATAATGCGTTAGATAAGGACCGTCTATGTGGTCTTCCACATCCGCAATCGGGTTCGGCATTAGCAACTGGAGCGGAGTTCAAATATTCAGGGTACTGCAGCAGCAGCAGCCAGCCAATGACTGAAACAACAAACCAATTGACAGAGGATAATGTGAACTTAACGACTGACCGTGTCGTCAAAGAGATGTCAGCAAACATTCGGAGGGGCCACTAAGGGCCGATGCCTGCCGGGGCTGCGGGTTGTTCGAAAGAGATACCGCGCCCCTGGAACGCAAAGGGCACAAGAAGGCACATGGATGGGTTTTCGTCAGTAAAAGTCTGACACTAAGGGCGGGGAAAGTCATTTGATGATTTCCCATTTTGAAAAAAAAGGAGAGGATAATGTAAGAGTGTTCTTACACAGAGCGTCTGCCCAGACTGAATGTTGATGTCACTTTGACACCGAGTATACGTATACGCTGCGCTAGTTGCTGATCCAGAACAAACATGACGAACCCATAAGGGTTCTGTTTTTTGCCATTTGGCTACGGAACCCTAAAAATGATTGCAAATAAGTTAAGAATGTAACTTGCAAGAACAAGTATCTTTTTACAACCTTTATAATAATAGTAACCAACTGCGACTCGACTGCCCCGTTGGTCTCGTGGTCACAAAGTAACTTAGGCTGCTGAGCGAGGGCTCCCGGGTTCGATTCCCAGGTCGGGCAAAAATTGAATTGTTGGGTTATTCTATTAGGTATTTCTTAGTAGCTTGGAGTTTGGAAATTGGTGGTGTGACACCCCCGTGCCTCGGAAAGCACGTAAAGCCGTTGGTCCTGCGCCTGATCTCTCTCCGGTCGTGTCGGATTGTCGTCCCATCGGGTTATGAGAGTTAGGGAAGAGGTGCACTCCACCTGCGTTTACGCACACACTTGTGCACTATAATATCTCCTGCGTACGTGGTTAGTCTGCATTAAGATTGGCCGCCGTGGCCGGAATCGGTCTGGAGAGTATTTTTTTTTTTACAATAATAGTAACTGAATTGTAACAATTATAATACAAAATAATATGAAACAAACTTACGTGAATACAAATTCATACTTCGCACATGATTTACTTTAAAACTATGAGTATTTCTGTAGGATAACAACTGCAAGTATTATTGATTAGTTTGGTGTTAACGTTAATCACAGATTATTGTTTTAAAGATTAGTCAATTATAATTTCGTGTTTCTAAATATTATGTTGATAAGTTAAAATAATTTACGGTAGAGGTAGAGGGAGAGAGCGATGGAGGGGCGAGTTTGCAGTACACAAGTGGTATTTAAGGGTGTACATTGGTACACCTCTGCCTAACCCTTCGGGGAATACAGGCGTGATTGTATGTATGTAAGTGGTATTTGAATTGGTGATTTTTTTGAGTTTTTTTTTTGTAAATTATTGAGTGTTGCTACTTTTGTATTATTTTTTGTTAGTTTAAAAGGAATATACAAACATAAATGGCAACAAAGATTTTTGAAGTGAAAACTTCTTTAGCGGCGTTGTACACTTTTTTTGTAATGGGTAAAAAAATTTAAACTCGCGTCAGGACACGTGCCCTGATCGAAAATCTTACGAATTTATAACGCAACTAGCTGTACCCCGCGGTTTCTCCCGCATTACGTTAGGTTTTTGGTTACTGATCCGTTCCCGTGGTTCACAGCGTGATGTTATATAGCCTATGACCTTCCTCGATAAATGGGCTATCCAACACAAAAAGAATTTTTCAAATCGGACCGGTAGTTCCTGAGATTAGCACGAACAAACAAACAAACAAACAAACAAACTCTTCAGCTTTATAATATTAGTATAGATAAATAAATATTGTATTATACCACATAAATGATAGTACTTCTATACTGATAATTAAGCAATTCGTGCAAAATTATTCCCTAACCATTCCAAAATATCAAAAATGCACAACGTAAATGTTTAAGTTTTTTTTATACGCTCATACAAAAATGTCTACCTACAGGATGGCCCAGTTGCGGACGTTCAAATGAAAATGGAGGAAGCCTCTTCACATGGGTTTATAAAAAACATGTATGCTCTGCAGTTTATTTTATAGTTCTGACTTTTTTTTTTAACCAAATATAAGAAATTATTACCTGACTCCAGATTTTGTTAATTTTCATTTATTTACGGTGTCACTCGCGTTCAGTTACATCTTTGGTTACTGCTGCAATCCCGTTGGTGATAGCGTTATGTTGCGTATAAACCTTGACATAGAGTGATTTAAGAGGAAGGATTATACTATTGATGACCACGATATTGCATTGTTTTCATGAAATGTTTATAGGTAGGTAAGCCTTTTCTTGACTAAACATACAATTTTTTTTAGGTACCAATACGCCAGTCTATGCCACAAAAAATGTGTGTTTTCAGAGTCCTGTGGTTGCATAGCCCCTGAAACCTATTCGTAAACTTCAATGTGTACTAAAACTGAAATACCGCCATCTAGTGACAATAATATGAAACAAATTTGTTCCATACAAATTTACATTGTGTGAAAGTACTAGTCTTACATAAAATATTTATTTAATAGGGATAAAAAAACAGTAGTAGGTACAATGGCATGTTATACACTAATTACTTAAATTATAGCACTTATTGTACAACCAACACTATTATCCATTGATCACTATTATACAAAAAGAGATTAATGCTACGTGCGTTAAACACATTAAAAAAACAAGTAAAAATTAAAAACTATTACGGGCGTTCCAATTATAAGGCAGAATAAGAGAAAAAACCAACATAAAAGTGAAGATAATAAAAGCATGGTAAATAAACTATCAAATACAAGGTTATTATATTAAGAAGTTAATATGATTCATAGTTATAGGCTTTTAAGGATGGGCAATCTTATGACTTCTAGCGCTCTCCATACCACGCGCTGTTTAACCGGGCCAATACAGTTCTAAAAAGTTGATTGCGAAATCCTGTTGAAGACTACGAGGTTCAATGTTACGTTGTTATTCGAATTGCATTGTAAGTAAAAGGACGCAAAGGGCACATGAAGGAATATAGACGGGTTTTAGTCAGTAAAAGTCTGACACTCCCTCCCGCCCCGCCCAGGGCGGGGGAAGTTATTTGATGATTTCCCGTCTATAAAAAAAAAAAAAAAAAAAAGGCTGCTGTGCAAATTGTAATGTACAGTCAACAATGCTATTTGGTGTACAGGCAAAATTATTCATCTTTCTACTACACTGCCAATATTTATTTTTATTGATTGCGCAATTACTTTTTAAGCTTATGACACACTTAAGAGAGTTATTTAAAAGAATTGACTGCTCAGCACACTCACAGCATTGTTTAAAAGTAATCGCAAGTGAGCTGCCAGTATACCGAATAGCTTTGTTGACTGTACATAATAGGTATCTCAGTTGGACAAGATGTCAAGAAAATATTGTAAGTCATCATTATCATCGTCATATCAACCATAGGACGTCCACTGCTGGACATAGGCCACCCCATAGATAAAGATAGATAGATCTTCCCCCCAGATTCCCCCACAGATTTTCAAAAAGACCGGTTGGAAGCGGCCTGCTTCCAGCGTCTTCCTGCGGTCTTAATCAGGTCGTCCGTCCAACTTGTGGATGGACGTCCTAGGTTGCGCTTGCCGGTCTCCATTCGAGAATGTTGGCCATTAGCTCTGCGTGTCATATGCCCTGCCCACTGCCACTTCAACTTGTTGATTCGCTGGGCTATGTCGGTAATTTTGGTTCGGTAATATCGTAAGTAGGTACCTCCAGCACAATTCTTAAATGATATTCTCATAATTATATTAAAGATGAACAATCGCCCCCTATTACACGGGACCTAAATATACCAGCGAACTGTGGGTGTACATTGGTACACCTCTGCCTAACCCTTCGGGGAATACAGGCGTGATAGTATGAACAATAAATATTGTACCTATACATTGTTGTTTTATTTTACTTCCTCTTCTCCCTTTTTATACCTTGGTACATACTGCTTGCCTGTCAGTACTCTGAAACGATGATTCAGTATCTATCCAATAGTATTATACGTGTGGCGCTGTATGTACGGGCTCAACCCAGAGCAGGTCGTGTACGGACCAATTCGCGTCGAGCAGCCGAGTGTCTAGTGCGTGTCCCATGTAGGACATGTGCTTAAACAAGCACATGCCCTACATGGGACTGAGTGATACGCGAACCTGCAGACGTTGTGAGGAGGATTATGAAACGCCTCTTCATCTTCTGGGCGAATGCGGAGCACTAATTCACAAGCGCAACAATCATCTGGGCAAACACCCGGAGGAATTGATGGAAATTGCCCCAAAGCTGATCCTGCAGTTCAACACAACTGCTGGGTTTGGTGGCGATCACTAACCACAAAAGCGGCGATCACAATAGATCAGCCATGGTGGCAGTTATACAACAGCCGCATAAATTAAATAAATGTGTTTCTTATTATTGTTACTAGAGGGCGCTCTGTAGTACACATTGAAGTTTACTAACAGGTTTAATTAAAAACTCGCATTAGACACTCGGCTGTCATCTCTCAATTGATCTATCTCTCTACCATACTCTCAATTAATTTAGCTTATCACTTGATTGAAAAACATGGAATTATAATTGTCTAATCATTGAAACAATCAATTGCGATTAACGATAGCATCAAATTACTCAATAAATACTCGCACTTGTGAGCCACGCAAATAGTATTCAACGAAATCATAATATGAGCAATATGATGTTGCATTTACGTAAGTGTATATCATATATAAAATATTTAATTATATACTGGTAAAAGTATTGTTTGTTTTTTAAACACAGTAGTTTTACACAATTTATAAAGAAGGAAGCTCATAAATATGGCATCAAAAGCTATTACTTGATTAAGTTAGCTATATTACAAAGGATGCAATAATGAGCACTATCCTCTGTCAATTGTTTTGTTGTTTCAGTCATTGGCTGGCTGCTGCTGCTGCAGTACCCTGAACATTTGAACTCCGCACCAGTTGCTAATGCCGATACAAAACCCGCGTGTAGATGTGGACCACCATCTGCACACGACGCTGCACGTGCCAATGTCGGACTCAATGTCTGCATTTTCTGTTTGGTAAATAATGAGTTAGGGAATTCTACGAAAATAGTGAATTCAAAACCGGTTACTGATTATGTAAAAGACAAGTATAAATCCAAGCGTCCTGAGAATGATAGCGAGTAGGCCAGATTGCCCCATAAAACGACACTGGGTGGAATTAGCTATAGGATTATATAATTAGTACTAACAACACTAACATAGTATATTAAGTACATTCTGTTACCAACTCACTAACAACGTTATGGACACTTTGGGTCTGAAATAAAGAAAAATTTATTTTTAATTTATTTTATTTATACATAGTTTAAATTAATATCCAGATAGTTTTCAGATAAATTAAATACATTTAAATTTGTTGGAATAGTAATAAAAATAAACATCTCAGACACGCTTTGGTCACTATTTGCAACTCCCTCCTTGCGGTATTTCGCAGGAAACACCCTTGTATCTGTGTAGTCATTCTGTTGATCGGTAACGTTTGGCGGCATCCCCTATAACCCTGTAGCGTGTCTATAATCAGCAAGTTTCACTTGGTTGTGAGATAACGGTGTCCACAATTGTGCATTGACTGCGACCTGCTTCCAACATACCCACAGTCCTACCGGAGCTGCGGGTTGTCCGAAAGAGATACCGCGCCCCCGGAGCGTAAAGGGCACTAGAAGGAACGTGGATGGGTTTTAGTCAGTAAAAGACTGACACTCCGTTCATTTGATGAGAGAAGTCATTTGATGATTTCCCATACCTGAAAAAACAAACATACCCACGGCTCTAAACACCTCTTCCTGCCTAAAGGTGTACGCAGACCGTGACGGTATAGCAAGGTATTAAAAAATCGTAAAGTCCCTTTCGATGCCCACGGCTACATTTTAAAGCATAGCAAATTATCTCGTATTTCTATATGAACTGCCCCGTTTGTCTCGTGGTCGCAAGCGCGACCGCTGTGCAAGGGGTCCCGGGTTCGATTCCCAGGTCGAGCAAAAAGTGTTATTGAGTTTTTCTATGAATTTCTCAGTAGCGGCTCGGAGTTTGGATTTGTGCCCGGTTAATGGCAATAGGCTCGCCCCCTATTACATGGGACCTAAATATACCGGCGAACTGTGGGTGTACATTGGTACACCTCTGCCTAACCCTTCGGGGAATACAGGCGTGATGGTATATTATTTATTCTATATGAATGAAAAACCTTTGAATGCTAAAGTTATAACATGTAAATGGGTATTCCGAATTAAGGATGAACCAACAGGTCTAAGTTGCAGCACAAAATAATTTAAAAAATATTCAGCTGGATGTTAAAACAGCATTTCTTTATGGAGAACTTGACCACACCATATTCATGAAACCACCAGAGGGCCTGCACCATGAAGACAATTTGTGTTCCAGTTGACCCTCGCATAAAGTTGCAATGAGGAAATGAAGGCTTTTTATATTTGTAATATATACTACTCAATAGGCATGGAAATGATTGCTATTTTTACCCGACTGCGACAGAAGGAGGGTTATGTTTTTCGAGGGTATGTTTGTATGTATGTATGTATGTATGTATGTATGTATAATTGTTTGGCACGCTCTGCAGGCTGAACGGCTCGATGGATTTTAGCTTGAGAGGTGTCGTTAGATTCGTATTTACTGTGAGAGTGACACTGGGTATATAAAAATAAAAAAAACAAAATGGCGGATTTTTGGCGCCAAATTCAAATGTTTGGCTCGCTCTGCAGGCTGAATGGCTCGATGGATTTTAGCTTGAGAGGTGTCAGTAGATTCGTATTTACTGTAAGAGTGATACTGGGTATATTAATTTCTTTTTTAAAACACTAAAAAAATAAAAAATAAAAAACGGTAATTTAAAAAACTAAAAAACCCGACTGCTATTCTTTAAAAATCCCTAAAACAAGATAAATTGTAGCAGTCGGGACCCATTCGGGACCATCTGCAATGTAATATAGGTGTGTGCTCTCAATTCACTAATCCTCCATTTCTAGAATGGGTCCCGACTGCTACAATTTATCTTGTTTTAGGGATTTTTAAAGAATAGCAGTCGGGTTTTTTAGTTTTTTAAATTACCGTTTTTTTTAATTCATTTTCATTATATGAAATGATGATTTTTAATCATATGATTTCACATGTGAAATTTCATAGGCAATGATTTTTATTCGCAGTGTAGCTCTTTCATATAATGTGCTACTTTTAATAAAGTATTGAAAACAACGAGCGCCACGAACACGTTGCGACCTGCTATCTAATGAAATCACAATGAATTATGACAAGGAATCGGTTCGATTCCAAGGTCGAGCAAAAAATGATATTGGGTGTTTCTATGAAATTCTCAGTAGCAGCTCGGAGTTTGGATTTGTGCCCGGTTAGTGGCAATAGGCTCGCCCCCTATTACATACATGGGACCTAAATATACCGGCGAACTGTGGGTGTACATTGGTACACCTCTACATAACCCTTCGAGGAATACAGGCGTGATGGGTATATGTAAAATTAACTAATGACCTTAATCACCCCATAGTATATTGCGTAACGCTTACAATTACTAGTCACCCTTTATACGTAGTGTCAGCAAAGTCTAGGAAACTCGCCAACTACATCAATTTATTTAATAACTAGCTGTTGCCCGCGGCTTCGCTCACGTTAACCTAAGTTACTATGTCATCATAATCTTCCAAGCATGTCGTTGGTTGCTAAGGTGACTGCTAATATTCCGCTTGTGAGTTTTGGTAATTTGTCTGTAGACCCCCGGAGTCTGGATTTGTGCCCAGTTAGTAATGGGCTTACGTCATACCTGGGTCTAAAACCCAGCCTATGTATGTTGCCTTTACTATCGTTTTACAAAATACTATGATGTGGTGTCAAAATTTACTTATTTTTCTTTCGAACCATTTACCTTTAACATTATACCTTACATTCTAGCTTCGATTTGTCTAGTAAATCAAAACCGTAGACATAAATCTTGTTATCAGAGCAACTGGCAACAGAATCTTAGCTTCGTGGTATTAATGTTATGTTTTTTGGGAGAAAGTATAGACACAAAACAGTTAGCATAAAACTTATTAAAAGGCTAAGCCAAATTTTACCTCTCAAAGAGAGGTAAATTTTTCCCTTCATCTTTGGCAGAATTACGGTAATCTTCAGAATATATATCCATTTAGAAGTAAATTTTTAAACATGTAGAATTTTTTCGTTTATAGAACCTACCTTTAAAAAGGAATTCTACAGGCGATGCATGATTCATGATTCTACATTATTCTAAAAGTTTGAAATCTGTGAGATATTCAACGGCAGAAGAATGACTGCAATGGATGTTTTGTTTGGGTGAAATTGATTTTGGTACACTTTCTGTTGTTGCAAATTTATTTCTGTTTAGCCATTGGAATAGAAGTACACTTTTTTGGTAGCATAGCTCAGCCCAGACAGTAAAATGTCTCACACAAAATCTTTTCAGATAAATCGTCGAACACTTGTTTGAAGAGTCGAGGTGGTTGTTAGGCTCACGGTGCGGCACACTTTGTAATTTAAGCATGGGTAGTGATCATGTGAGTTCTTCCACTCAGTCGGATGGTCAGACTCTTACTAAGTAAAACCCATCCGTGTTCCCCCTAATGCTCTTTGCGTTCCAGAGCCGCGTTGTGACTCTGTCGAAAAAAAATCCGCAACCTTGGCACCTTCGACGGGCCTGTTGGTCTAGTGGTTAGCGGCCCTGACTGCTAAGCCGGAGGTCGTGGGTTCGATTCCCACCCAGGACAAACTTTGTGTGATGAGCATGATTGTTTGTTCTGTGTCTGGGTGTGATTTATCTATAATATGTATGTATTTATAAAATTGTATAAGTATGTATATCAGTTGTCTGGTTACCATAACACAAGCTCTGCTTAGCTTGGGATCAGATAGCCGTGTGTGAGTTGTCCCAAGATATTTATTTATTTATTTATTGGTGGCCCTAGTGGACCCCGTGTTCTGAGCTGAGATCTGTTTAAGCGTGGAATACAGCGTGCTGTCGACCCGGGTCTGGCTCTCATCGGACGGCGAGCGACCCAACGCTTGCTGACCGCAGGCCCGCGCCTGCGGTAGCCGGGAATCTCCCTGCGACTCCCAACGCCCGGGATGCCCCCTTCTGTAGCGGCGGCCGGGGCGTGAGGTTGACCTTTTAATCATGCGTTTCGCCTTCTTCTTCGCTATCAACAGGAACTGTTACACACAATTCCTGTTGATAGCGAAGAAGTGTAATCCTGCTTAGCAAAAGGAGCTGATTGCTTCCCAATAGCCCTCGCTTCAGACCATGGATTGAACCAGTGCCGAACGCAAAAGGTCATCGCCACCGATCGCCACCATGAGGACACGACGGTGCTCATCCCAAGCAGAGCAAACCTCCACCGTATACTGTATGATGATGGTGAACATCTCAGAGATAACACCCAGGCGTGTCCTCTCGCCACATCCGCAACTCTTAAAACAACCGTGTCCCGAGAGTATCTGAGTCTGAGCATACTGGTGGTGCGGCGATCCTACTATCGATATAACTTAGTAACTCTTTAAGTTGTCTGAGGTGCCGTTTTTTACTCATGAGAAAAATATTCTTAGCGTAGCTAGAATTTGTGGACCAATCAGTCAAATTCCGTTCTGTTCGTACTATTAAAACTTGCACACTTCGACTTCTTAGTTATGGGGGTATGCTTAAACCTATTTTATTAAAATGTTGACATCAAACTGCATACAAAAAAAAAACTTATTAAAATAATGACAAAAAGTACCAATCAATGGAGATGGAACTCACACAAAATAACTTACTTGGCTTTCATTAAACAGCAAAGCTTTTAACTTTATTTAAAACAATTAAAAATAGCTACTCCCATACATTATTTATCTAATCTGCCGTATTGTATGTATTTTATAGCAATCCTGCGGTAAAATGTTCAAGAACAATAAACATAGTGTACTAATGCTTACCTAACCCCATTATTTATTACAAAAAGCCTAACTATTTATTACGAAACCTACCACCCAAATCGAGAAGTTGATTGTGGGAAGGAAGATATTTCCACCAGGATATCTTCCTTCCCACAATCAACTTCTCTCTTAACATAGCTTCAAGTAGCTATGAGGTGGTCCTCATGGCTACTTGAAGCTGTGAGACTACCTGCCTCCTGGTTCAGTACTTCAGTGAGGTATCTGAAAGGCAATGAATCGGCTGTGCACTTAAGCAGGCCGTTGCAGACACAATTTGACAAAATGTGGCATTATAGACCCGCCTGGCATCCAGTGCACATGTATCAACTGGTGTAAATTATTGTTAGTGGTATCATCGATCCCGGTCACCTCCAAGAGATGTCAGCATAGTAGACAGGGCACGCTGGGGTCAATGCCTGCCAAGGTTGCGGAATTTGTTTAAAAAAAGTCACCGCGGCCGTGGAACACCAAGGACATTAGGAGAAACACAGATGGGTTTTAGTCAGTAAGAGTCTGACATTCTCTTCCGCCCCGCCCAGAGCAGAAGAAGCAATTTGATGATTTTCCATCGTTCAAAAAAATGGCGAATCATCGATGCGAAGAAAAGAATTCAAATCGCGTAGGTACCTAATAATAAACAGCAATATGTTGGCCCGACATTTTTAAAGACTATTTTGTCAAAATTAAAGTCAAACAGACAAAGATTCTACAGTAATACGTATACTTTCCGCTCTACTATCATATCATAACAGTTTTGACATCAATGCTGTTGTGTGTAACTATGTATAGACATTATTTTCTCCTAAAATAATAAAAGTTTTGAAAAAATAAAAAAAGCTAAATGTTATGGCAGATGAATGCCTACTTCTATTTTATTATCGTTTGGAAATCTTCTAGCATGCAAAAAGATTTTTAAAAATCACAAAAAGAAAAACAGTCTCTGGGGACGGAACTCAAGCCCAACGATTTGGAAAGCGGTCATCGAACCATTAGACTATATACTTCGATACAAAATGTTTTAAAATAGCCGTTCTAGTTTGCCATGATTGTCAGCTTAGCTCCTTGAAGGTATAGCGTGATGATAATAATTTCAGCAGTTCAATCCCCAGTTATCTAAAGTATTCTTATATTTTGTCTCGTCTTTTTGTAAACCCGTCGTAATCTGTAGGAGAATAAAACATAATGCAACATTGCTCATCCCCCAAAGTAGATAGCGTGATAATTTATAGCCTACGGTCAAATTTGGCCTATGTGGAATATATATATAAAAATTTAACAGAATCTATCCGGCAGTATTTGCGTGATGCGTTCACAAACAAACAGACAAACAGACAAACAGACAAACAGACAAAAATTCTAAAAATTATATTTTCGGCATTAGAATCATTCCCCGACCTCGTAGCAATTACTTTTTTCCAAAAATATTAAATGTACAGTTTTGACTTCGCTACAATTTTATTATAAGTGTATAGATAATTCATTTAATTTCAAGTAACAAAGACTCATTTACATTAATTAAATACTGTACCTACTAACATAGTTTTAAGTTTTGGTCACTAACACAATATGGACATTGAATAGTCTGAAATATATAAAATAAATGAATTTTATTTTTATTAATTAAAATCAATAGTCATAGAATTACATAAAAAATAAAATAAAATAAATACGCATCAATAACATTATATTGATATTGTATTGATTGCTCTGCTGCACATCACCGCTGCAAGCGACACACAGTGCCTAGACTGAAGCTAAGCGCGCCACGTGCCGCTCACAACAGCGATTTACAACAGAACAATCAAATCTATCAGCAAGCGAAGCCAGCATACTATTAGCGCTCCCCAGAGAAGAAAACACCGCGATTAAAGATTCTCCAGAAAAAGTACCTACTGGCTGTTTATTTTGTGAATGTAGGTTAAAACGGTATCTGTCAGGGTTGAGGGATTTGTTCGAAAGAGTCACCGCGGCAATGGAACATAAAGAGCATTAGGAGGAACAAGGATTGGTTTTAGTCAGTAAGAGTCTGACGCTTCCGTCGCTCCATCTCATCCGGATGGTGTCCATGTGTGCCCATGGAGTCCATGGAGTGTCCATGGAGTTTCTTGCTCGTTCTTCTCCATAGAGACCTACGTATTGGAACGAGCAACTAGCTTCAACTTTAACTGTAACTTCTTGCCATTCAAAAGTGCCTGTAAATGGTCTAATTGAAATAAATGCTTTGACTTTGACTTTGATGAAGTCATTTGATGATTTAAACTTTAAACAAAATGTTGACGTATTTTAGAATAATACCTATGAGGTAACTTAGCTTGGTTGCACCGTACAGAATTTGCAACAAGATAAATTTACAGTATTTTTACAGTTTTCAGTATTTTTGATGTGTAAAAAAATATTGATACTTTCATGTAACTTTTGTAACTCTGAGCGTAACGCCACATCGTTTTTTAAAGGCCTACGCAGACCTGGCCGGCGTCGCTAGGAATTTATTGTTTTACCAATAGACATTCATACGTTTCCATAAATAAATACGACATAATTTGCTATGCTTTAAAATGGAGCCGTGGCATCGAAAGGAACTTTTCGATTTCTAAATCCCTTCCTATACCGTCATGGTCTGCGTACGCCTTTAGGCAGGAGGAGGTGTTTAGAGCCGTGGGTATGTTTGTTTTTTCAGGTATGGGAAATCTTCATATGACTTCTGTGTGGAGGGAGTGACAGACTTTTACTGACTAAAACCCATCCATGTTCCTTCTAGTGCCCTTCACGTTCCGGGGGCGCGGTATCTCTTCTGAACAACCTGCAGCCCCGGCAGGACTGTGGGTATGTTGGAAGCAGGTCGCAGTCAATGCACAATTGTGGACACCGTTATCTCACAACCAAGTGAAACTTGCTGATTATAGTCACGCTACAGGGTTATAGGGGATGCCGCCAAACGCTACCGATCAACAGAATGACTACGCAGATACAAGGGTGTTTCCAGCGAAATGCCGCAAGGAGGGAGTTGCAAATAGTGACCAAAGCGTGTCTGAGATGTTTATTTTTATTACTATTCCAACAAATTTAAATGTATTTAATTTATCTGAAAACTATCTGGATATTAATTTATCAAAACTATCAATTGACTATTCTCGTAGAATTCCCTAACTGATTATTTACCAAACAGAAAATGCAGACATTGAGTCCGACATTAATACTGTCTTTGCCATTGGTCTTTGCATCTGATGGTGGTCCACATCTACACACGGGTTTTGTATCGGCATTAGCAACTGGTGCGGAGTTCAAATATTCAGGGTACTGCAGCAGCAGCAGCCAGCCAATGACTGAAACAACAACACAACTGACAGATGATAGTGCTCATTATTGCATACTTTGTAATATAGCTAACTTAATCAAGTAAATATCTTTTGATGACATATTTATTAGCTTTCTTTTTTATAAATTGTGTTAAACTAATATTTTTAATAAAAAAACAATACTTTCACCAGTAAATAATTAAATATTTTATATGATATACACTTACGTAAATGCAACATCATATTTCTCATATTATGATTTCGTTGAAAACTATTTGCGTGGCTCACAAGTGCGAGTATTTATTGAGTAATTTGATGCTATCGTTAATCACAATTGATTGTTTCAATGATTAGACAATTATAATTCCATGTTTTTCAATCAACTGATAAGATAAATTAATTAAAAGTAAAGGTAGGGAGATTAATCAATTGCGAGATGACAGCCGAGTGTCTAGTGCGAGTTTTTAATTAAACCTGTTAGTAAACTTCAATGTGTATAGAAACTAAAATAGTGCCATCTAGTGACAATAATAGAAAACAAATATATTCCATTAAAATTGGCTTATGTGATCGTTCATGCATTGAAAGGTATAATCGCTCCCACTAGACGCTCTGTTGAGTAAGTACGTACGTGTTTTAAAAATCAATTAAAAATGATATTATTTATGAGGAATGAAATTATAGGACACCGTTGCAGATTAAAAGATTACGCTTAGATGGTTCGGTCATGTTGAGAGGATGAGCGAAAAGCGACTAACAAAAGGGATTTATATGGCAGATGTGAGTGGCAATGCCGGGAGGGGACGCCCTAGGAAGACCTACCCTGACCTTATTGGTGAGGTTCTTCAGAAAGGTCGGGTGCGCAGAACTCGTTACCGGCTTGCTTGTATGAATGTGGACGAGGCGAAAGGAGTATGTAAGGATTGTAGCAGGTGGCGTTCCGTGGTTTCTGCCTACCCCCATGAGAAAAAGGTGTGAGTTTATGTATGTATGTTTATTTGTTAGAACACGGTACATAAGATCCAGACAAATCATAAAATTCAGAGAACCAGTGTAAGCTGAAATGCAAGTTGAAATGGCAATTTATTTTTTCGTATTGGAAATCATCATATGAGTTCTCCCGCCCTGGGCGGGGCGGGAGGGGTGTCAGACTTTTACTGACTCATCCATGTTCCTTTGAATTCCGGGGGCGTGGTATCTCTTACGAACAACCCGCAGTCCCGACAAGCATCGGCCCTTAGTGGCCCCTTCCAAGTTTGCTGACATCTCTTTAAGGCGCGCATGGAACACGAACGCGCCGTCGACACGACCTGTCGTTATTTAATGTACGGACGGTGAGCTACCCATTGCTCACCGTCCACAGACCCGCGTCTACGGTGGCTAGGAACAGGCCTTGCGGCCCCGCAGCTCTGTATTTAAAAATCAATCATGATTCGAAAGACACTTGGCGCCATCTATTACCATATACAAGTTATTGATGTTTTACTCGGGACGTACTTCTTTTGGTGATTAAAGGTATGTCTGTTTCTGTACTCCTGAAAACGTATATGCATTTAAGGAAGATCGGTTTAGTGGTTCAGGCGTGAAAAGGTAACAAAACAAACTTACTTTCATATTTGTAATATTAGTTAGGATAATAACAGAGATGCAATACACGTTACTCTTAGATTTTGTTATTTACTTTTTAATTATTACGCTTATAAAAAATAACTCCAAAGAACACCGGTATTCACGCGGAAGAACTCGCAGGCATAAGCTAGTAAATAAAATAATAATTATGATTAGTATTTACAAAAAAATGGGGGGTCCATTTTTGTACCTACATGAGAAAAGTTTCCAAAAGGTTGACAGTATAACAACATTGTATGGCAATAATGATTCTTTATTCCACTAAGAAAACCCAGTAACAATTTTTCCAACCTAGGAATCGAACCCATGAGCCCACGCTCAGAAGTCGCGCTAGCAACCACATAACCAACGAGGTAATAATGGCCATACAAATCAGGTTAATACACTTCATTTGTTTAACAACTTCAAGCGAACGAACGAGACGGATATATCAGTGTAGCACGGGAGCGACAGTGACGGAAAACAATAGAGCATTGTAGGCATGCGAGCAGTTTGTGGATCGCACAAAGGATTCGGGGTCACGAGGCTGAAGAGGGAGAATTACCCCGAATCTGGGGAGAATTACCCAGCGTCACAATGTGTCACCTTTAATATACTAAGATGTCATATCTATATACCTCTTACCTGCGTTTCTTCACATGGGTTAAGATACAGTTTAAAGCAGTAGGTACCATCCTGGTATCGATATTAATCCGGGGTCATCCGTCAAAAAATTGTATTGAACGCGTCTTTATCGCTGGTGTAGTTTTATTTAAACCACGTATTGTAAGTAGAAGCTGCAGTCGAGGCCGATAAGATTCAAAATTTTATTTATATGGCAGATAAAAAGGTTTTCCTCAAAGACACTTGTCTTCTTCAAAATTAAGCATAATTATAACAATGTTATTCATAATGTCAGAATAGTTTGTTTATAAACGCGAATACTAAACGAACAGAAGATACAAAAAGCATAAAAAAATGAAAAATACGGAAATATGGCGAAATAATTTTCTAATGCAGCAACACCGTACTGAAAGACCACCGGGAATCGGGAGCTTGCCCGATCGCGCTTCAGTCCGTCGCGGGAGCTCGGCCTTGCCACTCGGGCCCGAGCATCGATTGCCGCAATCGAAACAATCGAATTAAAACCGAACACCTAATTCAGAGTAACCTCACACAACATCAATAAAATAACATTCTATTTTCAAATACTTGAAGGGTGACAGTTGAGTCGAATCGTGTTTCGTGTTCCATTTATGAAATGAAAGTAGGTTGTGAGAGTGCACAGGATACGCTAGCGAAACAGGGATATTATTAAAAATAGGCTGTTTGCACACTGTTGTTGTGGGGGGAACCTAGGTAAGTCTTTATTTATTATTTAAAAAGGTATTTTCTTAGCCTAAGTCTTTAGGCAGCCTTACAGCGTGACATCTGTATTTTAGAGCAAAAAATATACATAGTTATTTGTCACCATTTCTATGTTATTTTTAAGTTATAATTTTATAATTTGATGTTAATGTTTTTTCACTAAGAAAAGGGTGGTTCCATTAATAAAAGCTTAAAAACCTGAAAAATATAAGGTACCTTCTAATGGAGGTAAAGTTTTATTTACTAGGCCTTTATGTTACGACAAACATAGGACATAGCGTTATTCATCATCCGGCAACTAACCTATAAAGAACTTTTTCTACACTTCACGGATGTCACGATTTTCTTCACACAATAAGTACAGACGCCAGCCAGCACATTAGGCTATCCCAAACTGTAAAATTTTCCCAATTGAATATGAACCTTAATTTCATGTCATAAAGTTGAATAACCATTAGAGAAATTTGACAGATTGAAGTAGCTTGATGCGCTTGCCTCCGTACATAGTATTTCGCTATAAAAGATTCTAAAATTATTCATAAAATATTTAAGCATATTTGCACACTTGAATCAATTTACCCAATACACAAAAATTATAAATAATAGAAAAATTAAACTAATTTACTATTTATAAATGAGAAAGGGGGAAACTCATAGGGCATCAAAAATCTGGTCTGCATCACTATCAATGGGGCAAGTGCCCAAAAGACTGGCAGTATTGCCACGTTGTATGGCAATTCTGATTCTTTGGCCCAAGAAATTGTCAGCCCTCTGGGGCCATGGCAAAGGAATATATTAAAATCTACACAAAATAATATACTAGATAAATAAAGACCCGCTGTGTTTAAAAGTTTGTAGCACAATTTGTTTTATTGATAGAATGTTGAATTTTTTGTAGGATAATGAATAAGTCATCATTATAAAGTAAAGGAAGAAAACATATTTTTCCGGATAATATGTCGTATAAACAATCTAAATTCATTATAAAGTATGTTTTTTACTAAATAATTTGGTTTCTTAAGTTTTTATCACACTGAGTTTTTCAGTTTCTTTACATGATGATGTGTGAAGTTTCACCTTTTTTCGTTTGTACACTTTATCCAGGAAGACGATGGAAAATTTGTCCGATTAATCACAAAATTCTCTTAAAAAAAATTTTATTTCTTTAAAATCGAACGCAACGTTTTCGCTTTGCTTGTAATCTATACTAATATTATAACGCTGAAGAGTTTGTTTGCTTGGTTGAATGCGGTAATCTCAGGAATTACCTGGTTCGAATTGAAAAAATCCTCTTGTATTTGTTGTGTCCCTGTATTGGTTAATCGAGGTTTTATCGAGGAAGGCTAATAGGCTGTTTAACATCAGGCTACGACACTCGGGATCGGAGCAGTAACTAAAGATGCAACTTAACACGAGTGATTAATACCACGCGAACGGAGTTGCGGACAGAAAGGTTTTTAATATATACGGGGTGGCTACATACAGCTTGAAGTTAGAAGGTAGTTCGTAAAAAGAAACACAAGTACCAGGGTGGCAGAAATTATGAGATCTCAAAGCTCAAAGCGTGCTCGTGTACGGTGTGCGAGCGTAATTGCTTCCTGTGGGGAAACTCGGCGTGTGAAGAACGACCTCTCTCCACCCTGTTGCTACCAGGCTGCCATAAATTCGAGGGAGATGTAATTAAGCCAGCTGTACTCAAACGTCATCGGGCTTGGGGGGTATTCCTTTGCGTTCCAATTTTGATTTCATTTTGTCGTTAAATTCGGTCAAGTGGTATTTGAATTTGTGAATTTCTGAGATTTTTAATAAATGGCTGACTGTTGCTACTTTTGTATTATTTTGTTATTTTTTGCTAATTTTAAAGGAATATACAGACAAACCGGTCTCTTTGGAAATCTATGGGGGAAGCCTATGTCCTGCAGTGGACGGCCTGCGGCTGATATGATGATGATGATACAGACCTAGGCACATACAGATACAGCAACCCCGTTGCGGACGTCCAAATCAAATTTTTGGAAGCCTCTTCCTAAGGGATTTATAAGATTGTGCTACAAATAAATGTGTTACAAATAATGCTCTGCGGTTTTTTTATACCCATAGTTTAAGAGTTAGACGTTTTTTTAAGCTAAATTGAGTTACTATTATTTGGTACTGCTCCGCTCCCGTTGGTGGTAGCGCGATGTTGCGTACCTATAAACCTTATTACGTAGCACTCGACGTCTACGTCTATTCAAGAGGAAGGTTTATTCAATTGATGAAAACTGTATTAAAGTTTGTTGCGTAGTTTAAAAGATGTACATACATACAGAGGGACAGACCTGGGAATCGAACCCAGGACCCCGTAGTCGCGGTTGCGACCACGGGACCGGCGAGGCAGTCCAATAACACACCATCTGATGACCTAATTTCTAAACACCTTACTTTGTGACCGAGCATAAATGCAGAGTAACTTAGCTAGACTTCATATTCATAAAGCCAGGATTACACTTGTAAATAAACGCTTAGCTCACGTTGTTGACGCGGCATTAGCGACATGCGAGCGAACACTGCCTCCATTTACAATTTTAAATGTTCGTTCGTTATAAGTAGATGATGGTTTAAACATTATTTTAAACTAGCTTTGCCCTCGATTTCGTTCGCGTAATTTTCGGTTTTATTTAAAACTAGCCAGGCCGGCAGGCGTTGTCCTGCCCTGAAAATCGGTACAAAAATCCAAGTCCAACCTACCCTAACAAACTGTACCTACCTACCTATGTACCTACATACCTACCCTACCTACCTACCTACAAAAAAGTCTCGTCTCATCCTATGTCCGTCTCCTGGTTCTAAGCTACCTCCCCACCAATTTTCAGCCAAATCGGTTCAGCCGTTCTTGAGTTATAAATAGTGTAACTAACACGACTTTCTTTTTTTAAATCGATCCAGCCTGTCCCTCTCCCAGCGACGCCCTAAGCCGAGGCCCGTACCCCACAGGGGGTGCCCTTAGCGTGTAGTCGCTTAGTATTTAAGTATATTTTTAAGCCCTGGCTGGAGGCCTTAATTTCTAAGGCAACCACAGGAAAGCCCGGTTAAGCAGTACACAACCTCCTAGGTTGAACTGCGAGATGCCATTCTGAAAAAAAAAAACAAAAAAAAAGACTTTCTTTTATAATATAGATTTAGTCATGATTCGAAAGACACGTGGCGCCAAATTTTAATAATGATTTTGACTAAAGCTTTTACTTTCCTCAGTAAAAGCTTTCAGCTCAAAAACCTATCTGCCGATGCCTGTACCTACAGGAAGACAAATCCTATTTGAATAAAACTCATTAAGAACATCCAGTATGCGTTATCAAAGTTCCTGCCTTCACCGGCTCGAAGTGCCGCGTCTAGCACTCCCTTTGAATAACTAGGAAAGTTGCAAGACGAGCGACGAATATGCGCTGAGTTCCTAGTAGGCTAACTGCCTCATTAGCGTAGTGGTCCTAAACGTGACTGTTACGCTAGAGATCTTTGGTTCGATTCCCAGGTCGAGCAAAGTGTTATTGGATTAATAATATTATAAATGCCAAAGTTTGTGAGGATTTATAGTTATTTAATGCCATGGCAACACTGAGAAAGTTGTTATGCCGCGACTGTAGAAACTACTGCTAGAGGTACTGCTACAGCATTTATTTATTTATAAGTCTTAATTTAAATGATACAAAAGGATATAGGGCAACTTTATAACTACATACATCCTACTAATTCTAATAAATGCGAAAGTTTGAGGGAATGGATGGACGGATGTTTGTCACTCTTTCACTCTTAAACGGCTGAACAGATATGAATGGGCACTGAGATAGATTGTAGTGTAGAACACATACTAGGTTACTTTTTATCCCGGAAAAATGTACGGTTCCCATGAGATAATATAAAAACTTTGACGCTAACAAAGTCACGGGCAGAAGTCTTCTAACAAATAACGTTTAAAAGCGACTTTCAATAGTTTATTGAAATAAACGATTTGAGTTTTTAACACTATACATCAACTTTTATGACTTTAACACAAGCGCAACCGCAGCAGGACCTTATATTAAGTCATTTGACGTGTTTACTTCAACCATGGTGAAGTTCTCTGCAGTTTATGTCTACGTTACTCTATCAGAAACTTTTTATGACGTTTTACAGGATACTTCAAAAAGATATAAAATTAATGGAGATCAGTTCGAAGATGAAGCTAGATGTGCGATGAGAAACAATGTCTTTGGTTGAAGATTTGTTGTTTTTGCTGCCAGAGAAGCGTAGATAATAGCTTGCGTCGAAACTGTAAACCAACGTGTGTTCTTTTAATGTTTAAGATTTGTATATTGAATCATTTATTGTCATACCATCACGCCTTTATTCTCCGTAGGGTTAGGCAGAGGTGTACTAAATGTACACCCACAGTTTGCTGGTATGTTTAGGCCCCATGTAATAAGGGGCGAGCCTGTATTTAGAAACGATTACTGCTATACGAAATAAGTTTATTATGACAACAATAAAACATACGAGTAAGTGATGAATTCGTTGTATTGCAAGGAAATAGGCTTTTGTTAGGCCTGGAGTCTTAAGAACCCATTCCCGACAACTTGTTTCATTCAGAGTAATGAAGCGTCCTGTCAAATAACTAAGAACTACCACCATACCTAAGTCTGCCCCAAAGCGATGCGAAGGTGATGGTGTAATTACACACACATGAGTCATTTCAACTTTGTCTTTGGGATGGTAACGCATTTGCAAGGCCTCTGGTACTGCAGATGCCTATAGGCAGCGGTGACTACTTAACATCAGGTTGGTCGTTGGCTTGTTTGCTGTACAGGGATATGGTATTCTCTTTTCTTTTTCTTTTCTTTTTTTATAATAAAACTAAAAAGATGAATGATTATTTTGTTTGTTTGTAACGAATAGGCTCGCAAACTACTAGACCGATTTGAAAAAAAAAAACACCAATTAATAGCTACATTATTTCTGAGTAATATAGGCTATATAACATCGCGCTACGACTCACGGGAGAGGAGCAGTATCCAAAAACGTGACTAAACGCGGGTGAAATAAGCCATGCGAACGAAGTCGCGAGCAGTTCGCTATGTTACATAAAGTCATTGTAGTTTAAATTAATGCTTGATATTTTTAGATACCCTTAGGGAATATTCTATAGTTATATAGCTGTAAACTTGACCGGCAAACTGCCCGTCGCGTCTCAATTTAAAATAGGTTTCGTCTTTACTTGACAAGGGCGTTTAAGTTAGAATACTACTGGTAGTGTCTTAAAAGGTTCCCGACAGTTTTGGGTCCCTGAAAATAGATGTACTTACTTGAGTAGGTATTTGTGAACTCTCTAGTTTGTGGAACTTTATTAATATTAAAAGTACCTAGCTAAGTAAGTTTTCCAAATAAATCCATATTATAAATGCGAAAGTAACTCTGTCTGTCTGTCTGTCTCTTCTTCACGCCTAAACCATTGAACCGATTTCAATGAAATTTGGTACACATATAGTCTGGGACCCCAGAAAGGACATAGGATAGTTTTCATCTCGGAAATCCCCCGGGAACGGGAGCTATTAATCCACGCGGACGAAGTCGCGGGCAAAAGCTAGTTAAAAATAAAATAAAATAAAAATCTCTACATACTATAGAACAAAGTCGCTTCCCGCCGTCTGTGTGTTCTTCTCTGGCTGAGTAAGTAGCAGATGACCCCACCTATACACCATTTTCGTGTGTTCAACGTTCTGCCAAACACCCTGTATAGAGTGATTCAAGAGGAAGGCTTTACGTATTTAAAATCGAGCTACGACTAACGGGAGCGGAGCAGTAACCAAAGATGTACCTGAACGCCCCTATAGCTAGTGTAATAAAATAAACGGTTATAAATTATTTTTTTACGTATATATACCATCACGCCTGTATTCCCGAAGAGATAGGCAGAGGTGTACCAATTTACACCCACAGTTCGCCGGTTTATTTAGATCCCATGTAATAGGGGGCGAGCCTATTGCCATTAGCCGGACACAAAACTAAACTCAAATGAGAATTTCACAGAAAAACCCAATAACACTTTTTGTTCGACCTGTTACAGTTGTGCTTACGACCACTAGGCTGACGACGCAGTGACATCAGTCAGCTTAGCTATAAATCTATACATATAATAAAATCGTAACGAGGCCAATTCTGTACATTCAATATTTTTTATAAAGAGTAGTAATTCTCACATGTTAAATACATTATACTGAACCCAAAAAAATGGTTTTTAGAATTTTTGTCTGTTTGTTTGTATGTACGCGCATAACTTTTTAACTCCTGCACCGATTTGAACAAAACTTATTGCATTGTGTTGGCAGTAACCTGAGCTGTAATCTTAGGTACAATTCATCACAGACAGGGTTAGACAGAAACAGTATGAACACTATTAACTTAAAAATACTAAACGCGAACGAAGTTGCGGGCAACAGCTAGTATATAATTTAGGTATTTAATCCCCCAGCCTCCTAAACTAAGTTAATAACACGACGAACAAACGTAAGCGATATTTTTATTACATTCGTTTCGGAACATCGTGGTTCATAAAATGGACAATATTTCTTTTTCATGGTCCACTGGGCCCTTTGGTTGTAACTGTTTTATTAAATTCGACCGCAGGCCTTTAAGAGTTGCTGTTTTTTCGTAAGACTCGGCTTAAGGATTATTTGTTGGATGTTTCATTTAGAAAGTACCTTTAGATAGAGATTAATGTATGTACCTATCTATTTTATCCTTCTTTCTAATATTATAAATATGCGAAAGTTTCTGAGGATGTATGGATGGATGGATGTTTGGATGTTTGTTACTCTTTTACGCTTAACAGCTGAACGATTCTGGATGTGCTATATGCACCTACATACGTATAATTATGTGAGAAGTTCCGTACTTTGTTGGAAGAAGATATGTACTTGATACACAATAGTTCTCAATAGTGGATGGTGGTGGTGGTGGTGGTGAAGGGTCGTAGCAGGTCGCGGTCCGTGGTTTCTGCCTACCCCCATGGGAAAAAGGCGTGAGTTTATGTATGCATGTGTATGTGGATGGTGCGGGCAAGTGTTCGACATTAAATTGGTCGTTTCATCCTCTTGAGAACTCGCAAATTGTGCCAACAAACAGATTTGAGGGACGCTTGACGTTTAAGCATTTTGTAAGGATAGATAGATTGACAATAAAATCTGATTGAGATAGAATGAACTTGATCGTCTTCTTTTGTTGGTAAATACTAGCGAACTAAATCCGCGTGGCATTTCACCCGCCATAAGTTACGTCTTTGGACAATACCCCGCTCCCGTAGGTCGTAGCGTGATATTAAATAGCTTATGTTACTCAGGAATAACGTAGCTATCTATTGGTGAAAAAATGGTTAAAATCGGTCTAGGAGTTTCGGAGCCTATTCATTACAAACAACCAAAACAATCTAGTATAGATATATGGTTTTTTAATTATTTGATGGCAAACAAGCGGACTCTCCACCTGATGTTGAGTTGTCACCGGTGCCTATCTGCAATGCCAGAAGCCTTGCAAACGCGTTGCCATCCCAGAGACCACGTAGAATTATGCCTTTAATTACACCGGCACTCTTCAAACCGGAACACAGCAACGTAGTACTTCCCCAATAGAAAAAAATACAAGCAAAAACAAATGACCAACTTCGAATCTCAAAATAAAAAATACTGATAGAAAATAACTAGAACCCAAAGAGTTCGTAATAATATTAGAATATAAATAATGAAGCTTAAAGGCAATTAAATCAATATTTCCCTTCAAGGCTTACTTCCACCAACGTAACACCTCTCACACACGATACATTTGTTAATCAATCAAGAAACAACTATAAGGCGGAGTCTAGACAGGTTTATCAAGATCCTGGGTGGACGTAATCCTGCGTAAAACTGTAATGTGTCTTAGTTAAGGAGGTGATGTTTTCTGACAGCGTAGATCGGGCCTAAAGATTGAGTCTAGACAATGAAACTTCGTCGGATGAGAGGACGGCGCGGTGCGTTGATAGGTTATCATTAATCTATATTTTGGAATAAAGAGGCATGAAAACGAATCTCTTTTACATATGGTCTATTTCACAAAGGGGTGGGGGAACCGGCGGATCTATTTCTACCGTAGGGTAATCATGAGAGCGGCGGGGACTGCGGGGCGTCTGTCATCTGACCAGAAAGGCCCGAGTGAGCGGCGCAGTGTTCCTCGCGCGCTATTACTGGAATGGCTGCACGGGGAGGAGGGATCCGCTGAGGTACAGCGGGTCGAGGCCTGTCGGGGGAGCGGTGAATGCTTATGCGAATCCCGCGCCCTCGGCCATGGGCAGAGGTGGAACACCGCGGTGGTTTCAGCCGGTAAGAGTCCGGCATGCCCCTTCGTCACCCCCCATGACGGAGGAAGACCATGAGAATTTGGATTACCGCGTACCAAAAAAAAGGGTAATTATGAAGTAGGTGCAGGTGTAATTGTAATGTTCCCATAGAATAAGAAGTAGGAAGCAGTTGTCCGGGGAAGAACTACCACCATACTTGCTATTAGCGTTGCTGTGTTCTGGTTTGAAGGGTACGGGTGCTGGTGTAATTACAGGCGCATGAGACATGTCAAATTTGTCTCTGAGATGGCAACGTAATTGCATGGTATACCTAGGCAGAGGTGACCACTCGTTAGTTAGTTTAGTTTACTGCTACCAGTCTGGTATTTTTTAGCTGTAGGTCTTCCATATTAATTAAATAAATAAATTATAGGTGCGTCAGCTTGTGGTATTTAAAGAAAGCACAAGTGTTATGAAGTGACGTCTTTGACTACTGCTCCGCTCCCGTTGGTCTTAGCATGATGAATACGTATAAACCTTCCTCTTGAATCACTCTATCTATTAATGAAAACCACATTCAAATCTGTTGGGTAGTTTAATAGATTTAAGGGTACAGACGGAGGGAAGCGACTTTGTTTTATATTAGGTGGAGATATTATCAAGTACCGAATTATTATATCTGATATAAATAATTTAATATCTCATTTATAACTAGATTATTTAAAGACTGCCTCGTTGGCCTAGTGGTCCTAAGCACGACTGCTACGCTAGAGGTCCTGGGTTCGATTCCCAGGTCGAGCAAAAAGTGTTATTGGGTTTTTCTATGAAATTCTCAGTAGCAGCTCGGAGTTTGGATTTGTGCCCGGTTAATGGCAATAGGCTCGCCCCCTATTACATGGGACCTAAATATACCGGCGAACTGTGGGTGTACATTGGTACATTGGTATATTATATTATTTTATTATTTCACTAGATTACTACTCGTAACTATAGAATTGAAAAACTTGATTTTTGACTTCGCAATGACTTAAGTTTTAGTGTTATTAAACCATATTTCATCCTTTAAAACATTTCTGGAATATTTTGGTTTTAAGCTCCATTCAGATGTCAGTAATGCGAGCGAGTGAGACAACACTACATGCGTCGTTGGCGATAGAAAGGGATGGTGTATTGAATAATTTATGTATTGTGATTTGGTGCAGAGTTGTCATAGCCATTATATTTCTCAAATGTTTTATTCAATTCTGTGTTAAAAGTAAAATTTTCTTTAAAGAATTCGGAGGTTTAATTTATAGTCGTAAAGATTTATTAATTATCGGAAGGGTTTCACTGCTTTCCTAGAAAGATGTGAGATTATTATAGATTCCATCGATTCTAGTGAGAATGCAGCGTTCCTGACTATGTATACCATCACGCCTGTATTCTCCGAAAGGTTAGGCAGAGGTGTACCAATGTGCATTCACAGTTCGCCGGTATATTTAGGTCCCATGTAATAGGGGGCGAGCCTATTGCCATTAACCGGGCACAAATCCAAACTCCGAGCTGCTACTGAGAATTTCATATAAAAACCCAATAACACTTTTTGCTCGACCTGGAAATCGAACCCAGGACTTCTAGCGTAGCAGTCGCGCTCAGGACCACTAGGCCAACGAGGCAGTTTGATTTATAGTCGTAAAGAATTTTTAAATATCGGGAGGAAAATCACTGCTTTCCTAGAAAGATGAGAGATTATTATAGATTCCATCGATTTTAGTAAGAATGCAGCGCTCCTGACTAGATAATGGCTAATTTACTACAGTGCCCAAAGTGTCCGTACACCTGCACTCTAGAGGGCATTAACAACGCTACTGATATCGCGATAAACGTGACCACAAATTATTAGATCATCATCGACTCGAAAAGGAAAGAAGATCACCCATTTGGTGCAAATTTTTTTTTTACCGATGGGAAATCATCACATGACTTCCCGGGGCGGGGCGGGAGGGAGTGTCAGTCTTTTACTGACTAAAACCTATCCATGTTCTTTTTTGTGCCCTTTGCGTTCCGGGGGCTAGAAATAAATATTTTTTTGTGTGTTGTACTATCATATGCGTGCACCAAATAAATGGTTCACCTATCTATCTATCTTCTTTTCTTTTCCCATAAAAAAAGCAAAGAACTATGAAATTAGAATAGTTAAAAAAGGTGACTTTCAAATAAAAGTAGCACTCAATTCAATTAATTCGCCATGTACCCGTTAGACCTGCTTTGCATACGTGAAAGATTCAATTAATTCAAGTCATGCATGTTCTTTGGGTACACGAGTTTACACATACATATTGAAATGGTTAATACAATTGATTAGATCATTCATTTATTTGTACGGTCCCTTTTTAGAGTAGCTTTCTTAGGTAACAAATGGTCTAGTTTGGATTTTGATTGTAAGACTAGCTTATTCTTAACATTGAATTTGAAGTATCATTTATGTTTTTTATTAATCGAGCACGCAAACGCAGCGCAGCAGCCAATCGCGTAGTTCAGTAGTCCTGTTAAAAAGTACTTGCAAGTATGGTGCATACTTAACAGCTTGTTGATCAGTACCCTAGTAGTTACTTTATTTGTTTTAAAGCGGGTTAGGGCAGGGTTTATGAAAACAAAGCCGGCGTATTTACATGGGGCTTGCATTATGAGATGGAGGTGGAAACATACGGGGGAACTGTTGAACCCTAAGCGACTAGCTTTTCTGTACATAGTATAAAAACTAAGTCGTTTTGTACTCCTCTGTAGGCTTATATCTTTTAAACTATGCAACGGATTTTCATGTGGTTTTCATCAATAAATAGAGTGATTGCAGAAAACGGTTTATACGTAAAGAACATCACGCTACGACTAACGGGAGCGAAGCTGTAACCAAATACGTAACTGAACCAGAGTGAAAAAAGCATACAGATAATATAATATCTAATATCTTGGGACAACTCACACACGGCTATCTGATCCCAAGCCAAGCAGAGCTTGTGTTATGGTAACCAGACAACTGATATACATACTTATACAATTTATAAATACATACATATTATAGATAAATCACACCCAGACACAGAACAAACAATCATTCTCATCACACAAAGTTTGTCCTGGGTGGGAATCGAACCCACGACCTCCGGCTTAGCAGTCAGGGCCGCTAACCACTAGACCAACAGGCCCGTCAAAAGAGATAGAGATGGCGAGAGAAAGATGGCGGGAAGAGGTGGATATCTATTATGAATTGTTTAGGCAAACTATTACGGTGTGTTACGAAAAAATCTCCATTTTATTTAAAAAAATAGTCACGTCTTTAATTTCATAGTTTGTTTATAGATTGTCTGTTTGCGTTAATAATAGTTCTATTCATAGACGTTAAAAGCATTCATTGTTTTGCTGTGATCGTGTTGTTTTTCTTGCAAAAGTCTCGGTTTGAGGAATATTTTGGTCAAATCAAATCAATCAAATCAAATCATTTATTTCAATTAGGCCATTAAAAGGCACTTTTGAACGTCAAAAAAAATTAAAACTAATGAATCTAGTTGCCCATTCCAAAAGGTAGTTTCGTATGGAGAAGAACGGGCAAGAAACTCCATACATACTCTTTTTAAAAAAAACGTATTACATTATATTGTACAATTACATGCATTCCATAATAAAATATGCTAATGTCAAAACGATCTGTTAACAATAAAAGTCACTCAAAGTACTGCAATGCGTACTAAGTGCCACGAATTAAGAAATGAAAGCTAAACCAATTGTAATACTTAACACCAATATTGAGATCGAAGATGATCACTTCTAACATTTGAAAGGCAACAAATCAGTGTGTGAGCCATAGTAATCACCAAAAGTAACATTATTGTCTAAGAAAAAAAAAGAAATAGTAATAATAGTCAAAAATAAATTACTAATTTAATTAGCAACCAGTTGATTTTGTCAAGACTAAATTGTCCAGTGGAGCAGGACCAGCATGTTTCCAAGCATTTTTATCTTGGATATAATCCTCTAATTTGTAATATGCTTGTTTACAAAGTGTACTATTAATAAATTTTTTAAATTTAGTTTCATTTAGTTTTAGTATATCGCAAGGTATTTTATTGTAACATTTAACACAGTACCCCATGAAAGATGTGTGCACTTTTGATAATCTAAAAAATGGTTGTGCTATTTTGTCCTTATTTCTGGTATTAAAATTGTGTTTATCACTTATTTTATCAAAAAGATGTAGATTTTTTCTTACATACATAATATTTTCATAAATGAATTGACAGGGCACTGTCATAATATTAATCTTTTTAAATAGTTCCCTAAGAGATTCGCAGCGACGGAGATTATAAATGGCTCTGACAGCTCTCTTTTGTAAAATAAAAATGGATTCAATGTCAGCAGCCCGACCCCACAGTAAAATGCCATACGACATAATGCTATGAACGTAGCTAAAATAGACCAAACGCGCAGTTTCGACATCAGTTAACTGTCTAATCTTCCTAACAGCAAAAGCTGCTGAGCTTAGCCGCCCTGCAAGAGATGTTATATGTGGTCCCCATTGTAATTTCTCGTCTAGCGTGATTCCTAAGAAAATAGTTTGATTAACAAAAGCCAGTTTTTCGCCATTCAATATAAGGTCACATACATTACTTCTAACATTTGGTAAAGAAAATCGAATACATTTGGTTTTCTTTTCATTTAGTACCAAATTGTTTACCGTGAACCAATTTTGAACCCGAAGAATTGAGTTATTTACGTCGTCAAGATTATTGGAACGTCTGTCTATTTTAAAAATTAATGACGTATCATCCGCAAATAACACCATCTTAGGTTGATTTTGCAGTAATTGTGGCAAATCATTTATATAAGCTAGAAATAGGAATGGACCTAAAATCGAACCTTGAGGAACTCCCATTGTCATTTCAGACCCCAATGAGTTTACGCCGTTCACCTGAACTTTAACCTGTCTATTTTCCAGGTATGATCTCATTAAATCAAGAGATGTGTTTCTAATGCCATAGTGCGCCAGTTTCAATAATAGCGTCTCATGGTGCACACAATCGAACGCTTTTGAGAGGTCGCAAAAAATTCCAATGGCATCCTTTGCTTCCTCCCAGGCAGTAAAAACGTTTTTTATTAAGGAGACACCGGCGTCAGTTGTACAACGCCCTTTGGTGAAACCGTACTGTTGTTCGTGGAAGATAGATTTTTTATTAAAGTGACGCAACATTTGACTGAGTAATAACTTTTCAAACACTTTACTGAGAACTGGCAGAATTGACACCGGCCTATAGTTGTTGAGTTCCTTACTATCACCGGACTTGAATAATGGAACCACTTTACTGTGTTTCATAAGATCCGGAAACACTCCCTGATCTACGCTTGTATTAAATATGAAAGCTAAATAGGGCGCAATAGTTTCTATAATAGATGTGCAGACTTTTACTGACATTCCCCAAAGATCTTCTGTTGATTTCATTTTAAGATCTTTAAAAGTTTTTATTATAGCCTGGGGATTCGTATGCTGAAATCTAAACTCCAAAGGGCACGCATTTACATTATTTCTAAGTAGTGCAACAGAAAGCGCGGGTGAGGAATTTAAAGATTCTGTTGTTTTCAGAGGAATTTTAACAAAAAAGTTTTCAAATTCCTGAGCTACTTCTATATCTGAGCTTACTGCCCCATGCGGAGTCTCCAAATTATATTTAGTACTACGCTGTGTCTTCCTACCTGTCTCATTATTTATTATTTTCCAGGTAGTTTTAATCTTATCATCTGCGGATTTAATTTTATTGCTAATGTAAAGTGATTTAGCTATTTTGCAAACACTTTTAAAAGTTTTTGAGTAATTTGCAACATACTGATGAAAACTTTTATTAATTGTGTGCTGCTTTAGTCCATAGAGTTCAAATAATTTCCCTCTGCTTTTACGTATGCCTGGAGTCGCCCAATCACTAAATAAGAACTTTGTGTTAATATTTTTAGTCTTAATTGGAAAAGTGTTACTAAATTGAGTGTCTAATATCGAAAAAAACTCGGCATATAACTCATTTGGGTCACAAATATTATTAAAACTCTGATGACACAATTTACTAGACAAGGAATTATTAAATATTTCTAAATGTGTACATGTTATTGGCCTATACCTTATTTGAATTTTTTGTAAAGGTATGTAGGCGCGAATCGTTATGGTTTGTCCACTATGGTCAGATGGCAGTTTATTAACAATTTCTTTATGTGAGTAATCACAATTACAAAATATATTATCAATACAAGTAGCAGAAGAAACTGTCACTCTTGTTGGCTCTATAAAAACATTTGACAAATTAAATGACTTAAAAAGGCTCAATAATCTAATACTATTACTGTTATTTTCTAATAAGTTTATATTAAAATCGCCACATACGATGATTGATTTACTAGTGGAACTAACTTTTTTTAACACATCTTCCATTACAGAATCAAACACAGATAGATTCTGGTAACTTGGAGGTCTGTATACACATACTATAACATGCCTATCGAGCTCAACACAGGACAATTCAATAGTGTGTTCAACCGATAATCTGATGATATCTTTACGTTCTTTAGAATTAACCGAATTTTTAATTAATATTAATGATCCACCATGAATCATGCGTTTTCGGCTGAAATGGCTAACTACACAATAATTTTCATAATTTATAGACATTACTTGATGTTCTTTTAACCAATGTTCTGTTAAGCAAATAATGTCAAACTGAGTTTTTTCTAAAAATAATTCTATTTCCAGTAATTTGGAAAGACAACCTTGAATATTTTGATTTAATAATTTTAAAGTATGTTGCTTCCCCTTTGGTATTTTATTTGCTAAATGTAAATTGCCAGAAGATATCTCTTTATTGATTCTAAGCATTACGCATTTGCATCTAAAATATACAGGTTTAATTTTTTTTATATTACTTAAACCAGATTATTGATATGAGAGAAATAGCACACGCTTTCTGTTACTTAATCTAGTTAGTGGTTAGATTACCTTTACCCATACCATCACGCCTGTATTCTACGAAGGGTTAGGCAGAAATGAACCAATGTACACCCATAGTTCGCCGGTATGTTTTAAGTCCCATGTAATAGGCGACCACCCTTTTGCCATTAACCGGGCACGAATCCTAACTCCGAGCTACTTCTAAGAATTTTATTTAAAATCCCAATAAGTCATTTTGCTCGACCTGGGAATAAGACCTATAGCGTTGCAGTCGCACTTAGGACCACTAGGCTAACGAGGCAGTTATTCGGTGATGTCGGATATTGATTACGTACTAATATGATCTCTGAATCAAACCCGAAACGATTTAGGGGCCATCTTTGGCATATCTACGCCATTCTTAGAGCCGCACGGATATATCCGAATTGAATCCGAGATAATACGAAAGCTTTCATACATCATCTTACATGTATCTGACATAATATGTCAGATAGTCATCATCTGCTTCACTTTTTCCCAACTATGTTGTAGTCGGCTTCCAGTCTAACCGGATGCAGCTGAATACCGGTGTTTTACATTGAGCGACTGCCTATCTGACCTCCACAACCCAGTAACTGGGTAACACGATACCCTCTTGGTTAGACTGGTTGTCAGATTTCTGGGCTTCTGACTATCCGTAACGACTGTCAAAGATCTACGAATGACAGCCGGGACCAACAGCTTTACGTGCTTTCCGAGGCACGGAGGTGTCACACCATCAACTTCCAAACTCCAGGCTGTTACTGAGAAATTCCGAATGGAAAGACCCATTATCGCGTTTTGCCCGAACTGGGAATCGCACACGGGACCCCACGCTTACCAGTCGCGCTTGCGACCACGAGACCAACGGGGCAGTTGGTCCCCATTTATATCAAAGTAACACCTTTCTTAATAGCGCTGTTAGACAAGGCTGAATTAGCAAAGGCATTATGTTGTTTAATCTAGTTAGTGGGCAGAGTAGAGTACCCAGCTTCAATATAGAAATATCATTAATAGCGAACTGGCTTATTTCACCCGCGTTATGTCTTTGGTTACTGTTCCACTCCCGTGGGTCGTAGCGTGATGTTATATAGCCTATGTTACTCAGGAATAATGTAGCTATATATTGGAGAAAACATGGCTATCTCGGGCCAATAGTTTCGGAGCCTATTCGATACAAAAAAAATAATATACATTCCACGTTGACGCTGCAATTGTGTTGTCGTATTTTTCACAGGTACAGTTTCTAACATGATACAGAAACTGTATAGTTGACGTCGTAGTAAGATACATTTAATATTCTCTTTGTGTTAATCGCTGTATTAGTACCTCTACCTTGTGGTGCAAGATCCCATAGTCGCCATACTTACGTTATTTAGCACTGGTGAAATAACTCATAAAATAACGTTAGTATGGTCTTTTTTATGGAAGAAGCCCGCCACAGTATTCATATTCCTAGTCACTGCAACTTCTGAAAGCTAGAACCAGCAGTGAAGACCGCCAGAAAAGCAGAGGCAATGAAGCTAGACAAGACCCAGTGATACGAGTTCAATGCAACTGTCTTGGATCCCGCAGCAAAATTAATGGGAAAAGATTAGCGGAGGAGTAAGAAAAACAAAATTTCCACTTTCCTCCAAACAAGCAGGAGACAGAATAGATCTAGGCCAATAGACACAAAAGGATGTTTACAAATGAGAGAAGCCCAGATTATCAAGCGTATGGTACCCTTAAACATGACAGTTTTAAACATAATTATTTAGTTTGACAATAGACATGGTTAAACAAGTGTCTGTTTGAGGTCATTGAACCCGGTCTTGTAACTCTGTACAAGCCAGCTACCATTAGATAAATAAGTCGATAAACTAACATATTTACATAATATCATTGTTATTGGTTTTACTTGGTTGACCTTCTTGGAACATTTCACCTTACGCAAAGGTCAAACAGGGTGAACCGTTTAGTTTTCTAAGTCAAAGTCAAAGTCAAAACATTTATTTCAATTAGACCATTAATTTACAAGTAAACTAAAAAAATGCCGTTTGAGCACTTACCCCATTGACAGCGTTGTGGATGAGTTTTTTTGATGCCATATGAGCTTCATGTTTTATATTCACTGTACATAGTTTGTAATTTAATCATTAATATTTAAATAACAAAAATGTAATTAAATATTTTTTTATATTTTAATTTTTTGCTTCATGTTTTATTTTTAATTTGATTATTTTTTTAGTTTAATCTTATTTTTTAAATAAAAGTGTGTTTACTGATTGTGTAAGTTTGCTTAAGCACGCACATAATGGCATGATTTTAACTAAAAGTAGGGTTTTTCCTGAATCCAATATTTATGTACAAAATTGTACATAGAATGGTACCATACTCTTGAAGAATTTTTGTTAAGAAAACAAATATTAATTTTTTTAAACAATTTCATCGTGCAAGTTGAACACTAAACCCATTACACAAAAATCCAACAAAATGTTTAAAAACCGAACAACGCTGGCCCGTTTCCGCTACGGCGTAGCCGGCGTAGCACATCCGCTACGGCGTAGCAAAGAGGCTACCGCGCACTTGAAAAGGAATTATTTTCTTTAGTTTTCAAGTGGCGATTACAGAACCTATGACAGACCTTGCTTACTCGCCACTACTCATCATATCAGCTGTGAGCTGAACGATGTCTACTCCTGGACATAGGCCTCCCCAACAGATAGCCCCAATGACCGGTCCTGGCCTGCCCACGGAGAGAAAACAAACTGTAAAAAATCTGGCGGAAATCTTAATAGAAATCTCAAAGACCCAAAAATGCTAAACCTAAAACCCAACACCATATATTTACGCACTAAAACCATTAAATATTCCGTATTATTATTATATTTTAGACTCAATTCCACTTTAATGTATTCAAAATCGCTGTGTGATCTATCGACTTGAGCGTTAGATTATGTAAAGTGGGTTCCGTAGCAAATATTTATGATTTGTGCGCGGCCCATCTTAAAGATGTTATATTATAGGGACAAAGCTCTTTGAACCATTGATGTAGTTATGTAGGGAGCCAGATGGATCGATTCGGAAGTCGCGTGTGATTTATTTGGAAGCCGGACCCTTGTGGAAGGGATATTTTGTAGGTTTTCCGTAAAAACTGGTAAAATGGACAGTTGTTTTTTGCACGTAATATCTTTTGGATCTTCTTCGTTCAAGGCTGGAAAGGTTATTCAGTATTATTTCGGTATCTGTTCATGATTCTGGATCCTCCAGAAGAAGAAATAATAAGTCAGTTGTTTTAAAAAAGTCTGCTGTTTGATAATAGATTATGTGCAGTCAAAATGTTTGTAACTGCTGTAGCGACCGACAGGCCATCAAGACAGTTAAAGACAAACTAAGCCAACCAAAATGCTTTAAAAAAAAAGGTTAATTTGGAACAGAAACAGATACAATATTAAACAGATATAAACGATGGCAGCTGCAAAAGTTAAGAACTGTGGCGCAACTGCCAACGCCCGTCTCCTAGATCTAGATCCTAAATCGATCGGAATTGAATATTTTTATAAAACTTAGCCTTCGTTTGTTTAAACAGTCGCTTTATTTTTGCATAGCCCTCGAAATAAGTCGGACAAAATCAGTAGTTTATTTAAAACAGTCGATTGTTTGGACAAATGTGAAACGACTATACTTAATGGTCGATTACCTCACAGATATCGCCTTAATTATTTAAGAACAATGGATTGGATCACGCGATGTTCTTTCTACCTCAAACCTAATTGAATCTGGGGTCATGGTAACAGTTTTGTGTTGGGGACAAATGTTGGTCACAAAGTATGTTGGCACCAAATGTTTTTTTTTTTTTTTAAGACGGGAAATCATTAAATGACTTCCCCCGCCCTGGGCGGGGCGGGAGGGAGTGTCAGACTTATACTGACCAAAACCCGTCTATGTTACTTTCATGTGCCCTTTGCGTTCCGGGGGCGCGGTATCTCTTTCGAACAACCCGCAGCCCCGGCAGGCATCGGCCCTCAGTGGCCCCTTCCAAGTTTGCTGACATCTCTTTGAGGCGCACGTGGAACACGAACGCGCCTTCGACACGGTGGCACCAAATGTTGGGGGTATTTTTTTAACTAACTTTATACCCTGCGGGGTCATCCGTGTTCTGTTACTTCTTTGGTACTGCTCCATTTCCTATTTCTTCGTTAAAACCAGGTAATTGTCATCATAGATGTTACTCAATAAGCATGGCTTATAAAACAAAACAGTACAAACATTTCGACCGAACATTTGTCCAAACATTTGCAAAGCCAACATAACAGTCAGGTTTTTTCCAGTCGGCGAAACCAAATTATTAATTACCGTGCTTTAATTCGACCCTGGCATTTTACAACAAACAAAATGTAACTCTAGATCCTTACTTTAAGGTTTCTTTTGCTCTGTTATACGGCTATTTTGTTAGTTATTTCACGTAGAAATGGAAACGCAGCAGGTGGGAACACAAGTAATGAGAAGATTTAATATTATTAATTACGGTTTTTATACGTACTTGGATGGTGGTGGAATATTTCGTGGTGAAGCTAGGTACAGTATAGCATGTTTTTGGACTACATTTTTAGTATTTGGGTTAGGTTTCATGTTGTTTTGATAAAAGTTATTTTCGTTTTTATTTATTACTAGCGACCCGCCTCGGCTTCGCACGGGTGGTAATTATTTACGACATCACATTAGAAACCTCAAAAATAACAGTATTACTCCACTATTTAATGGATGTTATTATACATATAAACCTTCCTCTTCAATCTATCTATTAAAAAAAACCGCATCCAAATCCGTTGCGTATTATTATTTATGCATACATAGGGATATAGGGACAGAGAAAGCTACTTTGTTTTATACTATATATATTGAAGAGGAAGAAGGATTGCAAAATTGCAATCGACTCTTGAAACAAAGCTACACAAACAATAGCTCAACTGACAAACGGCAACCTTTGTCATCGGCAGCCATTGAGTAATTAGCAAGACCTATTGTTTATGAATTTTAATTAATAACAGCTTCCAACGAAGCAAGTTTATCTTCAATTAAGCAGATATATTCATTTGTGGTTTTAGGACTAATTATGGGATGTTTAGATTAATAATTATAGCGTGTGTCAATGTTTATTGTGGAAATGGAGGTCCTAATGGCCTTTCTCAAGTTGTGTTATAGGCAGTCAACTGCTACTTCTCAAAGGTAAGAGGTTTTCCTTAGAAATTAAACCATCACCATCATCACGCCTGTTTTCCCCGAAGGGTTAGGCAGAGGTGTACCAATGTACACTCACAGTTCGCCGGTATATTTAGGTCCTATGTAATGGGGGCGAGCGTATTGGCCTTAACCGGCACAAATCCTAACTCCGAGCTGCTACTAAAATTTTCATAGAAAACCCAATAACACTTTTTGCTCGACCTGGGAATCGAACCCATTAATAAAGACTAGCTTCTGTCCATGATATGGTTCACGTGGTTTTATTCACCCGTGTTTAGTTATGTCTTTAATACTTACTGCTTCGCTCCTGAGTGTCGTAGCGTGATATTATATAGCCTTCCTCGATAAAAGGAATTTTTCAATTGGAACTACCGCATTATTCACAAGAAACCGCTGTAAAATCTAGTCCTAGTCTAGTTTCCCTATTTGAAAAGAGAGAGGCAAACGAGCGTGAAAATAATGATATTAGAATAAGAGGTGTACATTGGTACACCTCTGCCTAACCCTTCGGGGAATACAAGCGTGATGGTATATATATAGAATAAAATGGGCGTTTATATGACGTTACTTATACTACTACTTGAGCCCCGACTGACTGCCCCGTTGGTCTCGTGGTCGCAAGCGCGACTGCTGAGCGAGCGGTCCTGGGTTCGATTAAAAAGTATTATTGGGTTTTTCCATTAGGTATTTTAGCAGCCCGGAGTTTGTAAGTTGGTGGTGTGACACCCCCGTGCCTCGGAAAGCACGTAAAGCCGTTGGTTCTGCGCCTAATCTCTCTCCGGTCGTGTCGGATTGCTGTCCTATCGGGCTATGAGAGTTAAGGAAGAGGGTGTGCACTTGTGTTTGCGCACACACTTGTGCACTATAATATCTCCTGCATACGTGGCTAGTCTGCATAAAGATTAGCCGCCGTGTCCGGAATCGGTCTAGAAAATTACATTACAATAAGGGGCGAGCGTTTTGCCGATAACCGGACACAAATCCTAACTCCGAGCTGCTACTGAGAATTTCATAGAGAAGGAATCGAACCCAAAACCTTTAGCGCAGCAGTCGCGCTTAGGACCACTAGGCAAACGATGCAGTCATTTATTTTTTGGCGGGGGTATTTAAAATTAAGTTATAATTTTTTTAAACTTGTTTTCTTAATTAAGAATATGTAAACTCTCGTACTATATTTAGAACATTCAATTAATTATAATATTATTTTAAGTAAAACCGCCTGTCAGCCCTTGGGGCAAACTGCCAAATCCTTATTTCAAATTTAGAACAATGTTTATCTCATTACTCATTTTGAGTAATAAACTATTATAAGGTTGGATATCGCTAAACCAGCCAGAATCTTTACGAACCCTTCGGGGAATCCAAAGGGTTAAACAGAGGTGTACCAATGTACACCCACGGTTCGACGGTATGTTTTTAGGTCACATGTAATAGGGGCCGAGCCTATTCCCATTAACTGGGCATAAACCCAAACTCCAAGCTGCTACTGATAATTTCATAGAAAAACCCAATAACACTTTTTGCTCGACATGGGAATCGAACCCAAGACCTCTAGCGTAGGAGTCCACTAGGTCAACGAGGCAGTCTCTACAATACATACCACTATAATCACGCGGTGTCACCCGCATTCAGTTATGTATTTGGTTATTGCTCTGCTCCTATTGGTCATAGCGTGAAGTTCTATACGTATAAACCTTCCTCTTGAATCACTCTATCTATTAATGGAAACCTCATTAAAATCCGTTACGTAGTTTCAGATCTTACCGTACTGCGGAAAGCTAGTTTGTTTTATACTATGTTGAGATTTTCATATTATCGTCGAGGAAAAAGTGTTATTGGGTTTTTTTTATGAAATTCTCAGTAGCGGCTCGGAGTTAGGATTTGTGCCCGGTAGATGGCAATAGGCTCGCCCCCGTTACATGGGTCCTAAAACATACCGGCGAACTGTGGGTGTACATTTGTACACCTCTGCCCAACCCTTCGGGGAATACAGGCGTGACTTTATGTATGTATGTAGTTCACTTCGTCGTTTCCAGTGATTTTTACATAATCAAAAGTTTCATGATATCTTCTCCGCCATCATTCAAGGAACTAATTGCTACACGATAATGGTTTACTTAATGATCACAAGCAACTTGAGCGTCGTGTAAAACTTGGTACACTTGGTGCCAAGATAAGAGTACCCAATTCCAGCCACTAACTGCGGGTGGGTTTGGTGGGCTATTAACTTGCACGGCAGTGGATTAACACACTCGTGAGGGACATTTAAATTTAATTAGCGTTTTGTACGGTTATGAGATTTCGGTGCTTTTTAGCGGAATTCAATTGTTAAAGCGGTTTTAATACCAAAGGATATGAGCCAAAGGTTTTTTCACAGTGTTAACTTAAAAAATGTCGTGGTGGCTCAGTGGCTAAGGCGCCCGCCTCTCATTCGTAAGGTAAAGGGTTTGATACTGGGCAAGTACCAATGTGACTTTTTCATTTCATGTGTACTTTCTAAGTTTATCTTGGATATCCCTGAAACTGTTGAAGGAAAATATCGTGAGAAAACTTGATCCTATAATAAATATAAGTCTAAAATCGCCAGTCCGCCTTGAGCTAGCGTGGCGACCAATGCCTGTGCTTTCTCTGTATGAGAAAAGACTTTTGCCAATAATAGTCCGGTATGATTATAATTATTTTATTATTAGATCTACACTGACCTTATTGGTGAGGTTCTTTAGAAAGTTCGGGTGCGCAGTACTCTGTATGAACGTGGACGAGGTGAAAGAAGTATATAAGGATCGTAACAGGTTGCGTTCTGTTATTTCTGCCTACCCCCATGGGAAAAAGGCGTGAGTTTATAATAATCTAATGACAATCACGATCACTTTGACATCTGACCTTCCTAAAAAGAGTTCGAACTAAGAAATAAAGATTGATTCGTTTTTCTAAATTAATATTGACGATACAAGAGATTACGGTCGCAACCGGTCGTTACAGAATCTCTCCAGAGAGTATAAATAAATGTTTTATCAAACAGTCGAGACGCGACAGTGCAACGTGATTTCTATTCCTAGTTTAATATATTGAAATCGCGATCTTACACACACGTGATATGCCACGATGCTTCGTATTATGTCGCATTTGTGTAGCCTTTTTATAGAATGGTAAAGGCGAGTTGCACCATCAGTGGCAGGTTACTGTTCCTGAACCATCAGTGGCATGTGACTAATTCCTGACTCATCAGTGCCATGTGACTGATTCCTGAACCATCAGTGGCATCCCAAGTAACAAAATAATGTCATATAAAAGGTACAATAACGTTTTCAATTTAACTTTCAGTCATACCAAAACGTTTTATAATAGTTTTTTAGACGTGAATATAACGCGGGTTTGGGCGCAGATTATATAACATTTCAATTGTGTAAAGGTCGTGTTGCAGTCGCGTTAGCGACAAATTATGTTGAGTAAAAGTCACGTAGACGTTGTGAGTTTAACTACCTATGAATAACTATATCATCGTATGAGAGTGTCAGCGACAATTTATTGTGTAATGGCAAAACTTATATTATAAAGTTAAGTAAAATGTCGTATGAATCATTATTAAGAATTCTTTAATATAGAGAAAGCATATTGCGGTGGAAGATGAAGAGCGATGACTTATTATACATGGGAATTAAATTTTTTCGATGATATGTATGGTTATCTTTATCAATATTTTCATGGGCCTTCATAATATTAGAGTTTTCATATTGTTTATAAAAATAAAATATATTAATTGACATCAATAGATTCGGCCATATTGCCAATAGACATTGGGCGACTGCATTTCGACCTTTAAATAACTATTGGTCGTATACATGTTTTATACGATTTATGGCGTCCACCATGACGGTTGCAATTAGAGTTCTGTTGGAAAATAGTAAAACCCTTTGCGTATAGTCATGGAAATACTTCTGTTTTATTTACAGGGACATCATGGTGATTCTGGCATTGATAAGCTTGTGAATCTCTCATTAAGTTTTTCCCATTTTAGTTTAGTCATAGATTGGCACACGTTGTAGGAATATAAAATAATTAGTTATAAAAAAAAACATAAACTTAATGAAACAGGACGACTGAGTTATAGAAAAGATACTAATAATCGCTTAAATAATCAATTGGCATATATAAGTTATCCTTACTAATATTATAAATGCGAAAGTAACTCTGTCTGTCTGTCTGTCTGTCTCTTCTTCACGCCTAAACCACTGAACCGATTTCAATTAAATTTGGTACAGATATAGTCTGGGACCCGAGAAAGGACATAGGATAGTTTTCGTCCCGGAAAGACCCCGGGAACGGGAACTATTAATCCACGCGGACGAAGTCGCGGGCAAAAGCTAGTATTAGAATAAAGTTTCAAACTAAAAGTTATTTAAAGGTTTAGTATATGACCTATTATGAAGATTGTATAATAGTTAACTATAAAATCATTACATAACGGTTTGTTATTTAAATGTTGAATAAAAGGTTCTAAATTTACGAAACATGGCGACTCATCACTATTGTCCGACTGAAACGTTTACTCGACTTAACATTATATGACCGTCGTATAAATTAATTGAGACGACGTTTACCAGACGCATTAATATGACTTAAATATATATAACTAATACGTCGAACTGAATACTATTTTACAACAGTTTAGTTGCTTCAGAACTATTTCAAAACCCTTACATGACTGTTAGTCGTATAATTGTAAACTTATATAACTTTTTTGCTAGTTGGGATGTGACTGATTCCTGAATCATCAGTGGCATGTGACTGATTCCTGAACCATCAGTAGCATGTGACTGATTCCTGAACCATCAGTGGCAGAGTGCTAATTCTTGAATAATTAGTAACAAGTTACTGAATTCTGAACCATCAGTAGCAGTAACCTAATTCTTGAACTGTCAGTGGCAGCTTCCTAATTCTTGAACCATCAGTGGAATATTTCAGTGACAGATTCCGAAATCTTGAATCACAGATGAAGCTTCATATTTCATGCAAATCTTAAGCAACCATACATTAAAACAGAATATAAAACAACCAGCCTAGTCAAAACTTTTACCTTGGAACACAAAGCGATTACCCACTAACAGAACTTTATTTATGCCCATAAAATGAATGGGTTGAGTGAACGGAGAACAGTTCTTGGTTCCTTGTGGGAACAAGGAACCAAGAACTGTTCTCCGTTGTTGTTGTTGTTCCAATGTTTGTTCCCATTCGATTATCACAGCCATTTGTGCTACCAAACTGCTGTTTAATGGTTTAAGTGGCAGAATGATGTTGGATGTTTTGACAGTGTGATTTACAGTGGCCGAGTGATAAATGTTAGACTATTTTGAGCTAGATACTAATACTTCGGCGGTTGCAACAGTGTAAACGATTGAGAGTTCGAATAGACGGTTGTTATACAATTTTGTACTGGATCGATGTTTTACAATACAATTTTGTAGCGTACTGTCAGAACACTGTTACTACTATAACTTAATTTTAGCCGTGAGTTAGCTACTGATGCTAATGCCACTTTGATCATGCGTATACATAATAATATGCAATAATCCAAAGTGTTGTTGGGGTCTTCTATGAAATTCTCAGTAGCAGTCCGGAGTTAGGATTTGTGCCCGTTTAATGGCAATAGGCTCGCCCCCTATTACATGGGACCTAAAACATACCGGCGACCTGTGGGTGTACATTACTACATCTCTGCCTAACCCTTCTGAGAATACAGGCGTGATGGTGTGTATAGACCACAATGTTATAATAACGTCATCAAAACGGATCACTTTGTACCAGGCAAACAGAAACTGTTAGTAGCTTGAAGACATATTCGCGGTGTCTTCCTTCGCGTCGATAAATCACGCTGTGCCAACATCGTTCATTCATTAGAAAAGCGATCAAGGTTATAAGGAGAAAAGGCTGGATCTTTATTAAAAAAAAAACCAGATACGCTTCGATTCGTGAGAATCGTGATGGATTAGCGAGTATTATTATTTTTGAGCTCATTATTCATCTTCTGATTTTGTAATCATAAAATTTTTGCTATTCATTGGCTTACCGCTAATGATTATGTAGTCCTAGTACTGCCGTTAAGATTTTGTTTCTTTTTAGTACTATTTATTGTAGTACAAATGGAAACGTTTTTTGGGCGGAATAATAATGATGGTAATTTGGTAGGTAATTTAAACTAATATTTAAAATAATATAATAAACCATCACGCCTGTATTTCCCGAAAGGTTAGGCAGAGGTGCAACACATACTAACAAACTACTAACTAATATTTTAGAGCAAAAAAAAAATTCGTTTGTTTGTCGCTAATATCCGAAACTTCTTGTCAGATTACAAAAATTCCTTCACTAGTAGAAAGTTATGTTATTAAGGAATTGCTATAAACTTTTTTGTTTAACAAAAAAATAGGGATCCGTTAGAAAAGACACGCGATCGAAGCCGCGGGCAGAAGTTAATGGTAAAATATATATAGGTAGTAGAATAGGTTTGTCCTTATTACCATCATTTTCAAAATGTCCTATCATTTGGAGAATGTGACTATAGCTCACACATTGGTTCAACTATCGTTCGTTTTTCTTTCCACGATTAATACAGCTGTAAAAGAAAAAAATAACCATTTTTAGGGTTCCGGAGCCAAATGGCAAAAAACTGAACCCTTATATCTGTATCCGTCCGTATGTCACAGCCACTTTTTTCCGAAACTAAAACTATCAAACGAAGATCTTGAAAAAATTTGACTTTTTGCTATGCATGGGGTTTGTTAACATCTGATCGGGCAGTAAGTGATTCATTCATCGTAATAAAAACTACGTTATTGTAAGGCATGAACATTGAACACCACGCTTGCTCAAGACATCTGTCGTTTAGTCTTAATATAAAAATAAAATAAAATATAAAATAATATATCTTAATAATTCAGTCCAGGTTTCCTCACGATCTTTTCCTCCTCAGTGATGGTTAAGATAAACTTAGAAAGTACATAGGAAATAGAAAAGGCCACATTGGTATTTATATCTGTGTCTGGTTGCGAACCCACAACCTCGTGCATGAGAGGCAGGCGCCTGTACCAATGAGCCATCAGGACATTACCTAAATTACCAGTAGGTTAACTGCCTCGTTAACCTAGTGGTCCTAAGCGCGACTGCTACGCTAGAGGTCCTGGGTTCAATTCCCAGGTCGAGCAAAAAGTGTTATTGCGTTTTTCTATGAAATTCTCAGTAGCAGCTCGGAGTTTGGATTTGTGCCCGGGTAATGGCAATAGGCTCGCCTCCAATTACATGGGATCTAAATATACCGGTGAACTGTGGGTGTACATTGGTACACTTCTGCCTAACCCTTCGGGGAATACAGGCGTGATGGTACCAGTAGGTTTATTCACAAAAAAGTAATTTCCTACCAAAATCGCGACAAAACAATTGACGACCAAGTAAGATTACGCCAAACGTTATCGATAAACAATGGGTCTTAACGTTAGACCCGTACATTTACGAGTCTTCGCCTCATATACCTAACTAACACATCTCCATTAGGGCATAGTTGTCAAGTTCGTATCGTACCCTAAGGCTGGGTACTCACTTAGCAGTGTAGCACGTAACGTATCAGATACGGTATCAACCTGCAAGTGAGTACGGCTCGTCCACGGTCCTCCGCGTATCTAGCTACGAGCTTCCTAGCCGCCTTTGTGTTCGCAGTGTACCGCCACTCGGCGGGTCACTGCGAGCTTACAGGACTCCACGCGCGAGCGGCTCGCAGCCGGCTCGTGCCTACGTACTCACTTGATACCGTATCTGATACGTTACGTGCTACACTGCTAAGTGAGTACCCAGCTTAAGATGTGACGTAATTGCTGTGTGAGAATGTAGGCCAGTCCGAGTATTTCAATAGTATGTTGAAACGGGTTTAACTGTGTTCATATATTTGAGGGTCTATTGTCGACTTTGTATTTAAAACAATTGAGCCCGTTTTTGGTGGAAGAGGCAATATTGTGATTCTATTTATTTTATCTACTGAAAATTCTTGCATGCGTGAGAGTATTTTTATAAATTTTAAAAGTTTTTGTAAAAAAATATGGAATAAAATGAACTCTTCGATACATTTTGATCGTGTTGAGGGGAACAGCTGCCCGAAAGATGCGCAATTAATTAAAAGTCAGCTGCGTACGTGGTGAAAAGGATATCGCAATGAAAACTTTTACAAAGGATTCAGTACACGATTACGTTTGCAATTCAGAAGAAGAACTTTTGGGTTACTGCTTCGCTCCTGTTGGTCGCAGCGTGATGTTCTTTACATATAAATCCGTTGCGTAGTTCAAAAGATCTAAGCGTACAGACGGCGGGAAGCGACTTTGCTTACTATGTAGAGATTTAAGTATGTCAACTACGCATCCGTGATCTAACTAGACAACGTTCCTTAAACATTTTAAACTCACTAAATATATTTTAAGACTATCCGACATTACCTGGAACGACTAAAAGTCTTAGAGAACTAACTTTTTAATTGTTTTCACATCGTCAAACTTTGCGAACAAGTTACTATGGACACTCCTCCGTGTTCGAAGTCTTGGACAATGTCGGTCGTATAATGAGGGCAGCAGAAGTTCAGGTCCATTGTGATCGAGCACCAAACTACGGCGTCCGTGATGAGGGATTCATTTCGCAACTGTCTTTTGTCTAGTTCGTGTATTGTGGAGGACGCTTTGTACCTGTTCGATATTATGTTCTGATGAAGTTATGCTAGCCTGGTACCGCTGTTCAGTTTTCCGTTGTTTTTGACGAACGACTGTTGCGTGTAATGTTTTATGAATGAAAGGAATCTTTTGTTTTCGATACGATAAATATACCCCTCAAAAGAAAGACTGCCTCTTTAAGGACTTACAGGGGGGACCTCAGTTGCTACTTCTTTAGCCAGACAGTCTTAATTAGGGCTGCCATCCGTCCGGGCTCCCCGGATTTGTCCTAGTTAAAGGGTGTCCGGGGGGCGTCCGGGAGGGGTTGTCGAAAATGTCCGGGTGAACCCCGGACACTTATTAGTGTCAGGGAAATCCCGATTAATTGAAAGATAAGCGATACCTAAATAAAATAATAATAAAAATCCTGGGATTTCCGGGAAAAGAATTAAATTTCATCCAAATGTCCGGGATTTTGAAGTTTTTGCCCGGTGTCGGCAATTTAGGTGATGGCAACCCTAGTCTTAATGATTCTTAGTGCATCATTGATGTTTGAAATTAAAAACATGCTGTCTTTGATCTTGCCGATAGTTGAAGACTTAAATGACATACTGGCTACTTGCCAAACCTATAAACCCAAAGTTCCGGGCTCGAATCCCGATTCGGAACAATAAGTACGTTCCAAATCTGGATGCGAGGGTTTGCGTTTAATGCCACAATAACGTTTTAAATGGCTTATTAGTTTACTTATGACTGTTTTAATGGACGCACGCGCAGCTTGCTTATGGCTTTCATCGATTGATTACGCAAATTAAATTGCAGTGTTTTCCACTATTACGAAAGTTTACATAGGAATACTTCCATTGTTGATAACTTAGGTAAAGATAGAATTTAGCAAACAGACACTACCCCAGCTGCTTTCTCAAAACTTTTTCTTTTAGTAGAAGTTATTTCTGTGAATATAAGGGCTAAAATCCCAGAGTAGTGAGTTCATTTTAGCAGGGCTTAAATTTTGATTATGTACAAGAACTAGCTGGCTAGTCCCCAATTGCGTAAATTTAAGGATTTAGCTCTAAATTATCCCTCGAGACCACAAAAACGGGATAAAAAGCCTATGTGTTATTCCAGACTTTATTCTATCTTTGTACCAAGTTTCTGATAAGCCTGTCTGGCGTGATTGAGTTACAAACATCTAACCATTTTTGGCATTTTAGTAGTGCCTAAGAGTAAGTACCGAGAGCATTATTTTAATGTTTCAAATTTGAGTTCAATATTGAACACGAAAACTGGTAAAAACTTTAAATCAAAGTTAAAAAAAAAACCATTCTAGTGCAATTTTAAATCCTTTAATATTCATAAAAAACACCAACTTGACTTCGAAACCACACTAAAAAGACTGAACCGATATTATTTCATATACCTGCTACGTTATTCTCTACATCATACACGGAAAATTGAGCTCTACCACTAAGGAGTTACGGTTGATCGTTGTCGTAGTTTAAACCTGGTTTTACCAGACGAGTTTGCCTCGAGCTAATAGTTTTCCAACTAGCATCCGTGTTCGGAGATGATATCTTATATCGAGATAGTGGGGAATTGAATTGACTTTACGCTTTGAGGGTTGGTAGTTGAAAGAAAGGAATATTGGAGAAAAGTTAGCCATACAGTTTGAAGTTTGAAGCAGCTTTGTTACGAAGATAGGTGATTGTGGACGGTGTAGTGTCAGCAGTAGGAAAAACAACGATTTTGGGCGTATCGAAGATGACAATATTCATCTCCATAGGACGTAATATCCTGGGAGTTAACCAACTGTTGTACTAAGATATTAGAAGCGTAAGAGCGTTGAACTTGCGTTGAACGTTGTGTTTTGCATGAATGCGAAAACTTGTCTACCCTTCAAGATCGTGATAAATTAGTTTTCTTTAATTTGGTCGTATTCAGATATAAGTTCTTATCTGGTAACAAAACTTATAACATTTTTAGGCCTACTCTCACCAAATCACTGAAGATATTTAAGAACAAAAATTTTAACACATTCAGCGCTAAATGTGTTTAAATTTTTGTTCTGTCACTGTCACCTTCTAATACAGGGATGCAATGATGTACTAAATACGTTTAGGCACTAAATATGTTTAATCATTTTGGTGAAAGTTGCACTTAATCAATAGCCAACAAAATGTAATTTTAGTTTAATACCCCAGCGCTTGTCGGTACGGGTACCAGGGCATCAGAAATGTAAAGCACTAAAGGTTGTGTGCTGACTGTGAGGAATGGTCTTGCTGCTTGTATTGAAAGCCTGTCAACCCGTCAAGTGCTTGATGAATAGCTCTAAACTTCCTATGCAAGTTGCGTCGGTTTTGTGGTGGCCAATGTACCCATTATTTAGTATTTTTTTACTAGTGCTGCAATAATGAAATCTCGATTTTTGGGTAATTAATATTTTCTAAATAACAGATTGTAGTGACGAACATTAATCAAAATCTAAGCAAAATTTTACCAACTAGCTACCAGGTTAACAGACGCGTTAGGAAATTGCAGTTTGCCAGTTGACTATGAGGAATAGTCTCGTTGCCTGTCTGATGCCATGGTCGTGATAAATCGTTCCAAATAAGAGATTTATCATTAGAAAGAGAGAATGACTTCAGTGTAATCATACTTGATACGTGCGGGCGTGTTTCTGTTACCCTAGTATCATCAGGTCATCAGAACTGGTTAGTTTTCGTTTGTCTATTCATTAGTTTATGCGTTTGGTATAGGACAAACACATAATTTCAAAAAATCTTAATATTCAAAAGACATTCTGTAGTGATTGAAAACAAAATGCCAAACGTTAATCGAGACAGTGTTCAAAGCTGGTTATGCCTAGAAGACCCTTTGTCGTAGCTGACCAAGTGCTACTTGAGTTTGAAATGATACTTCAAGATTCGAAGTGACAACTGTTGCCTCGGCTGGATTTCTCATTTTTCATTAACGCCTTGTTGTTCTAGTTGTGAGTTTCTGGGTTTGATTTTATATACACACATGTAAACAAAAATAAGGAACAAAAAATATATGCTAAGTATTAGCAAGATAGAATAGATATGTGTGCCAAATTTCAGCTAATTCTGTTCAGCCGTTTAAGCGTGAAAGAGTTACAAACATCTATTCTCCCTTAAAAACTTTGCCGTTTTTAATAGTAGTAGTGTAGCGAAATTAATCGCAATCACTTGGAATAGTATCCCGCACGTCTAGTGCTAGAACACTCGCCTGGACAAAGGATCCTCCCTTTTGAACGGAGCATGAGGAACTTTCCACCCTGTTCCTCATAATCCAGTCTTAATTCCATTATGCAGGCTGCCCTCAAACGTTTGACAATTTTCATCAACTAATTTGAACGTTACAATCTGTCAGGTTATTATGGCTGATACGCTAATTTGCAATCACGTCATCAACAAGCTAATTGATTGGCTGTCATGTCACTAGTTATTGCTTTAGTGGTCTGTCGTGTAGTGGCGGCAAATGTTTGCTGTCACTTTAGGACCAATTTGCAATTGTTGGCCATTTGGCTGTTGTAGACTCGATTGGGGGCTTGAGCGAGGCAAATTATTTGAATTTGATTTGTTAGGTATTAGTCAGGGGCGCGAATCATGCGTCAAGCGAATACCGGGCTCCCGACTCATGGTAAAAGAAGGAACCATGAGGTTGTAGTAGAGAAGATCCTACTATCCTTCAGATATATGGATGTTTGTTACGCTTTCACGCTTAAACGGCTGAACGGATCTGGATGAAATTTGGCATTGAGAAAGATTGTAACATGTAATAATACATAGGATACTTTTTATCCCGGAAAATGTGCTGTTCCCGTGGGAGAAGGGGCAGAAATTAGTTCCGATATAATTAAAATCCGATGCGCAGTTTAAAAGATCTTAGCGTACAGATGGCGGGAAGCGACTTTGTTTTATACTATGTGAAGATTGTAGTGCCAGAAAAAAGAACAGAACAGTCAGACACATAAATTAGTGCCACAATCCAGTACAAGGGCCAGAACTGGCCGTGCTTAAAGATAGGTATTCTTAAGTCTTTTTAATTAAATTTCTCTGTACCTACATAATCCTCAGCTTTGCGTAACCTCTTACATTAATTTTGTTCTCGTTGTGGTTTTGAGAACAGCGTTTTGATTGGTCGTGAAGTTTATTTTGATGTTTTTTATGGACGTATGAGCGGATAATGTTTTGCTTAGTAGGTTAAGTGTATGTCTGCTTTGTTATAATTATCGTACAGCGTCTGTTACGGACTTATGTTACCCTAGTATTATGTTCATATGTTTAAACTCTTAAGTAATTTAGCTTTTGCCCGCGACTTCGACTGTGAGGTTATTTTTTTACATATGCCTTACGATTTCAGTCGTGGATAACGTAGATTCCGATTAGCGAAGAATTTTCAGAGTCGAACCAGTAGTTCTTGAGTCCGGGGAAGTTCTTCCACCATTCCTATTTCTGACGCATAGCAGCGTAGCTGTGTTCCGGTTTGAAGTATAAGGGCGCCGGTGTAATCGCAGGCACATGAGACACTTCAACTTGGTATCTACTATAGCAACTCGCATTTGCAAGGCTTCTGGTATTGCAGATGTCCACAATTCCTAACTCCGTTACTAAAAAAAAAAACGTTCTTTTGCAAAAATAAAACTGTTACTTTAAACTTGGTAATCCGTTTTTCAAAGCTAAATACAATTTGTTTGAGATTAAGAAATTAACGAAGGGTTTAAATGATATCAAAGGGAAGGGAGTTGAGCCAGTCAAGTGGCCGTTTTTCTTTTAATTTGTACCATCGTTTCGTCGGAGAGAAACAAAATGGCGACTAATTTGTTATAAACTTTTATTCCCCGAAGGGTTAGACAGAGGTGTACCAATGCTTACCCACAGTTCGCTTGTTTAGGTCCAATGTAATAGGGGAAAAAGTAAGAAAAAGTCAAAAGGCATGAATTGATGTTTTTTTTTATATTCATAAAGTAAACTGTGTCGTGGTGGTGAATAGAAGTAGGTATTTTTATTTATCAAGGCTTTCCACAATAACCTTTGATAAATGACTAACCTATTTTATTTTCTCCTTCGTATATTTACTTACATGTACAGTAAGGGTAAGTTTATTGCGTAGCAAATTGAACAATTAGTTATTTTAAACGACTGTCAAAGAACAAGAATAATTAAGAATAACGTTTTACTAAATCTAACCGAATAATGAGACTCTAATAAGAAGAAAAAAATTTTTGTTTATTTATTTGTAACAGATTTTAAAATTATTTCACTTTTGGAAAGGTACATTAACAGCAAATAACAAATGCTATATTTTATTAAAAAAAATAGGGATCCGTCAAGAAAATTCATTAATGTTTAAATATAGCAACCGAAAAAAATATTTTGTGAGAAAATCAAGAGCTGTTTTGTATATACTTTTAAAGTATTAATAATAACGTTTGTCCTCAGCGTTCTGACATGATCTTTCCATTTGTTTCAGGAACATAAGTGTGGTGGTAATACAATGATCCGTTCTATGTGACGTGAGCCGCGTGCGTGTGCGTCAGTGACGTAGTGAGTGACAGTTAACACAAGATGGCGGACCCCGACGCGTTCGACGACGAGGTATTGTACCTTCTAGTTTTATTTTAGACTAGCGTTCCGCCCTGGCTTTCTGCGGGTGAATAATTCTGATTTTTCCATACATATTTTTTTTATAAGGTCCTTTCTTAGAAAAAATTTTTTTTGATCGTATAATTAATAGTCATCCTCGGATTTGCATTTCGTATGCAACAGCTGAATACCACCGTGTAATAAAGTGTCAGTATACAGTAGTTTTATAACAAGCTGGAATTACCTTTTTTTAGTATGTGAAATCATCTAATGACTTCTACCACTCTGGGCAGAGCGAAAAGGAGTGTCCGACTTTTACTGTCCAAAACCCATCCGTGGTCCTTTTGATGCCCTTTGCGTTACCGTGCCGCGGTGACTATCGAAAAAAATCCGCAACACTAGTTTCTTTATAATTACAAAATTTCCACCACACCTGGTTGTATTATTCTTTGTATTTCAGTGGATATCTACTTAAGGGTAGGAAACGACCTCATTTTCATACATTGCAATAATATTAAGTTAATATTGCGGAAACACTGCAGCTCTCGTGTTATTTAAAGTTGGATTAACCCGTCAACTAGTTTCTGGTGCTCTGGTACTTGGTGTGTAATGCGGTTTTGAGTTCAAAGCGTACCGTATTGCTCCATCGCCGTTTATTGGGCAGTATTCCAAATTTTTATGTAAATAACGGCTTTTGATAAAATTATTTTTGAATTCGTAGAGGAGTTCTTATGTGATCCTGGTATGGAAGATTCGTTACCATGTTTACGCGGCCAGAAAATAAAATTGAAGCAACACAAGTTTCTATTTATAAGCTTAAAAAGAAAAGTGTTATGGATCTCTAACAAAAGATATACACAAATCATGACATAAAAACAATATAACAAAAGTATTATGTAGGTGTACTCCTTCACTTATAGGAGACCACAGCATGCACAATAAAGTTACCAACTAGCTAACAAAGTACTAACTACCTATAAGTTTGACATATCTGTGTGTCTGTCTGTGGCACCGTAGCTCTTAAATGGTAAACCGATTTCAATGCGGTTTTTTCATTTAAAAGCGGTGGTACCTAGCGATGATTCTTAAATATGTTTTTTTGTTCATCTTTTTGTCGCGTTTATCTATTTATATATTTTATTTTAGGGTCAATTTCGAAAGAGGGCAGGCATAGTTAGTAGCTGCGTGTGTCATATCTTGTTAAACATTAGTCGAATATTTGACATGGCTGGTCTGACCAGCCATGTCAAATATTCGACTAATTATCCAGTACACGCACAATACTTTCTTTTCAAAAGGCAGGCAGTCATAATAGGCTCGCACGCAATAGGCAGTGAGCTTGGCCTAAATGGTGCTGATCCACGCGTCATGTTCGTGAACGGGCGCTGTCGGCTTTGATTGGCCATCTTAACTGACATGGCTTACATCTTTTTTTTATTGTTTTATATTCACTTTTATTGTTTGCACATATAGATAAGAATTTTATAAAAACTTATTTGAAAAGATGTAAAATGTAAAAATTAATCAACTCTTTTTACTCACAAAATAATACACAAATTAGAATCACTACCTTTTTTAAAAATCCTTTTACATTTTTCATATAGCAGCCTCGTGTTCCAAGTTCGAAAATACGTCAATTAAAAGTATATTCACAACGGCCACTGGGTACGCGCTTTTATTTTCATTCTAACTGCTTTTTTACGACTTTTTTTTTGTATATGGACAAAATATATTTGGAAATATAGTTTTATTTACTAGCTGGAGTTTTATTCGAGCCCAATTTTTAATAGTAAACAAAGAAAAGGAATACGATGCAGCAGATTTTTCTGGATAGCATTTTACAAAAAAATAATGCCTTTTTTTTGCGAGAAAAACGGTAAAAAGCTGGTAATAGATTCATCGTGTCTCGCCGATTTAAACCTGATAAAGGCAAATTTATAATTTTTACTTATGTAAATGTTTTTAATAATCTATAGATACTGAGATAATTAAGAAGAAGAGCTTTTTGGTTTACTTTTTTGTTAACGCGCTTATGACAGAAACATTCAGTCAGATTGAAAAATATTTTTGTAAATAATAGCCAGATTCATGAAAAATTTTAAAGGCTTTAAAATAAATTTAATTTTAAATTTTAATATTACATCAGGCTACGACGTATACGAGTAACTTAACGCGAGTGAAACCGCGAGCTTTTGCTAGTAAAAGATAGTTCTGTATGAGCACTCCATACCAATACACTGTTCTATAAGAAAGCCAGATGCGTATTTGTATTCAACAGACATGCATGTATGAATACATACATGAGTCGGGAATCCAAGCAGGTGGATTGCATGAAGGCGTTCTATCACGTACTGTAGATGTTTCAGCAACGCAATGCTAGAATTAGGTAAATATTATGTATTTATGTATCAAATCGAAGAGGTGCGAATCGTGTGTGGTTTAATATAGGAATAAGAATATTTTTTTGGTTTTTAATAGTGGAAAAATGAACTAGCAAAATTCTACTTTCTATAGACACGGCACGAGCATTCTTCTTAGCGTTTCGATGACAAACTATGTACATTATAATAAATAAATAAAAAATACATACTATTATTATAAATTAAAAGGCGTGAGTTTATGGATGTATGTATGTATGTATTATAAATTAAATTGTTACAGCCCAATATTTGGCCACTTTGACTGCGTTGTCGGTGGTAGCCATTAAATCTTCCTGCGTGCAACTGTTAGGGCATGCAGGGCACGATGTACGATGGGCCATCGTATGTGCTGTACCACACAGACAGCTCAAGTCGCTACCATCACTGAATCCCCACCTAAACATATTTTCTGTGCTTCGACCGACCCGAGTTCAGAGTCTATTTAATGACTTCTAGATCGGCCATGGCAATTTATGTCCAAGCGGAGGACTCTCCGAGCACTGATCACCACGCTCACTCAAAGTGAATTGGCGATTTCAGAGACATATTAATTATGAGTCCAGGTTTTCTCACGATATTTTCCTTCACGGATTTCGGAGATGTCTAAGATAAATTTAGAAAGTATATAATACGAATAGTCTACAAATCTACAAATACGAGAACAAAATCTAACAAACTTCTTAAAGACCTGTAAAACTACCCACCCCTATAAATTACTATACAGAATCTACTACTTGACCTTTTTTCAACAAAAACCTTTATGAATCTATTTTTGATGAAAACACCAGCCTGTGGTACAGCGCCTTTTTTATCTAACCCTCAAATAACTGTATTTTGATTGCTACTGTTTCGGAAAAAATTGACGCAACCCTAATATTTTATACATTGGGTATTTTATACAATATGTAACTGAAATAACGCACACACTCGAACACCCCAATGTGAAAATTAAGTTTCAATCATAATATGAGCACTGAAATTTTACTTTTATGTATATTTAGGATTCAGAAGCACAAATTATAACAAAAGAATCATTATCTTAGACGTTTAATAACAAAAGTTACAAAGGAATAACCTCACTAGACTTATAAACAACCTTAATGAAATATACATAGCAATACATGATATACTTACAGGTAATTCAAATCATAATTGCAACAATTCACAAGTCGCGTCGATTACTAACGTTTCTTACCAAAACAAAAAAACAACCGCCTTCAAAAACTAAAAAGTGAAAAATAACTTTAGCTTTGGAAGTCGGTGGCTTTGGTTCTGTTTGTTGTTTTGTATTGCCACCGACTTCCAAAGCTAAAGTTATTTTTCACTTTTTAGTTTTTGAAGGCGGTTGTTTTTTTGTTTAAAAGTTTTTTATTTTTTGCTTTTTAGTATCAACTTCCTGTCATCCAAATCCATGAAGGAACTGTCATACTACGTAAATTAACTTAACACCACTAAAAAGTCATAAGAAAGCAGAATACGTATGCGACTTCGTTTACTTGGAGGACAAATTTTCGAATACTACTGAATATATCTGTGTTACCCTTTCGAGTGTACACGCGTGATTTTATGTTGTGTGATGGTGTAAACAATGCTTAGATATGCTATAGCAACAATCGCGGTTAATCTGCTGTTATTTATTGAAGAGTTCCCTCGATTTCTATAAGATCCCATCATCAGATATTAAAATGGTGACAATGGGACCACACGGGAAGCACCAGCTTTCAAAAAAAAAAGAATCATGACAATCGGTACACCCAATAGGGAAATTCGAGGTAAAAAACATAAAAAAAAAAAAAAAAAAAAAACAGTCGAATTGATAACCTCCTCCTTTTTACCCGACTGCGACAGAAGGAGGGTTATGTTTTTCGAGAGTATGTATGTATGTATGTATGTATGTATGTATGTATGTATGTATGTATAATTGTTTGGCACGCTCTGCAGCCTGAACGGCTCAATGGATTTTAGCTTGAGAGGTGTCGTTGGATTCGTATTTACTGTGAGAGTGACACTGGGTATATCAAAATAAAAAAAACAAAATGGCGGATTTTTGGCGCCAAATTCAAATGTTTGGATCGCTCTGCAGCCTGAACGGCTTGATGGATTTTAGCTTGAGAGGTATCATTAGATTCGTATTTACTGTGAAAGTGACACTGGGTATATAAAAAATAAAAAAGTAAAAAATAAAAAACGGTGTAATGGTGTAGGCTACTAGCCAGCGAAAACAAAGTCAATTGTGCACGATAAACTGTATAATATAGCTAAAACTTATAGAAAATACAATATTAACAAAACTATGGGACCGTCGACAATAAAACAAAACCCCATCTCATATGTCCTCTTGACGGATGCGCGCGCCGCATGCGGGAATACGCATGCGCGGCTCGCGCTTTACCAGTCCAACCGCGTATGTGTGTTATAGTCTCCCCCTCTAACCCTAACGAACGTCCTCGTGTTTGGGTTAGTTTCTACGAGGTTTCCCTCTCTTATGCTTCTCCTGTACTGGAGCTTGGATGCGACAAACGAAGGGAGTCAGTATCGAGGCAGCAATCCATCTGGTTTCCCGGTGTTTGCCTTATATCGCTGACAAGGCTCACAATTCTTTACACATTGCGTAACGTAGGAACGCATTCCTGGCCAGTAATACTTACCGACCGAGCGTTGCAGCGTACGTTGCGCGCCCATGTGACCAGCAGTGGGTGCAACATGGTTTTCGGCCAATAATTTAGCGCGTTCTTGTTCTGGGACCACCAGTCTGGCGTCGCCGTGCTCTTCGTTCTCAGGACAATATCTATACAATACGCCTTCGGAAAGCACGTATCCTTTGGTTGCCTATGCCCTCCCCCTAGAGGGATCGTCGGCTTCCAGATCCTCGACAATCTTACCGACCTCCTGGTCCTTCGTTTGATTCTCGGGCATGTCCTTCAGACTGCGAGAATTTAAGGTTTCTGTGTCTTCCTTACTTGAACGCTATGAACAGCGAAATCTGTAGGCGGTCCAGCCGAAGCAAATAGAGCGACTCTGCCCTTCAAGGACTCGTTGAGTGCGGCTCTGTGCTCCGGTGATAAGCTCGTACCTTCATCGTAGCGCAGTGATACATCGCAAACCGCTGCGTGCATCGCGGCCGCGTTCAGATACGAATACCTTAGCTCGTTCACATTCACCTTATTCTCGCGCAATAACCTCGCGTAGTATCCTGTACGCAGGATTTTTCACGACGTAGGCGGCGCGCAAGCGCGCGAGCGCGTCCGGCCATGAGCCGACGCCGGCTCGGGCGCCGCGCCACCACCGCTGCGTCGCCGATCAGCAACATGGAGTGGCCGCGTAACGTGTGCTCGTTGGACACGTCAGCGCACTCCTTCTAAACTTACTTCGACTGCGTCGATGAACGCCTCCAGTGCCTCGTGGTCGCGTAACCGCCCGTCGTACCTTGCAGTGAACTTTATAAGTGACCGCCAGAAGTAGCGGGCGCGTTCGTCGTCAACAGCTGCTCGGTGCCGAACGCTGCGGCGGGCGCGCCGGTGCGGGCCCCGCCGAGCGCGCGGTCGAGGGCGGCACCCCCCCGGGTGCGCATCTCCTCGTCCGGGTCAACTGCACCGCGTGCACGGGTGGTAGCGGCGCCGTTACAGGAGCTCGTCTCCACCTCGGAGTCGTCATCCGTGTCGGAGTAACCGTCGCTTCCTTGCGGTCGATCGCTGGTCGTGTTGCCCGAATGATTTGTGGCATCATAACGTCTATGTTTTCACTGATTTGTATCAACTACACTTTCACGGGTCCGTTTTTCAGTTTTTTGAGAAAAAACATGGCCCCACGTTGGGCGCCACTGTAATGGTGTAGGCTACTAGCCAGTGAAAACAAAGTCAATTGTGCACGATAAACTGTATAATATAGCTAAAACTTATAGAAAATACAATATTAACAAAACTATGGGACCGTCGACAATAAAACAAAACCCCATCTCATATGTCCTCTTGACGGATGCGCGCGCCGCATGCGGGAATACGCATGCGCGGCTCGCGCTTTACCAGTCCAACCGCGTATGTGTGTTATAACGGTAATTTAAAAAACTAAAAAACCCGACTGCTTTTCTAAGTATTAATGAAAAAGCCCTAAAACAAGAAAGTCGTTGTACCCGATTGCACTTAAAATTGTAGCAGTCGGGACCCATTCTAGAAATGGAGGCTTGGTGTATTGAGAGCACATACGTATATTACATTGCAGATGGTCCAGAATGGGTCCCGACTGCAACAATTTTAAGTGCAATCGGGTACAACGACTTTCTTGTTTTAGGGCTTTTTCATTAATACTTAGAAAAGCAGTCGGGTTTTTTAGTTTTTTAAATTACCGTTTTTTTTTACCCGACTGCGACAGAAGGAGGGTTATGTTTTTCGAGAGTATGTTTGTTTGTATGTATGTATGTATGTATGTATGTATGTATGTATGTATGTATGTATGTATGTATAATTGTTTGGCACGCTCTGCAGCCTGAACGGCTCAATGGATTTTAGATTGAGAGGTGTCGTTAGATTCGTATTTACTGTGAGAGTGACACTGGGTATATCAAAATAAAAAAAAAACAAAATGGCGGATTTTTGGCGCTAAATTCAAATGTTTGGATCGCTCTGCCGCCTGAACGGTTCGATGGATTTTAGCTTGAGAGGTGTCATTAGATTCGTATTTACTGTGAAATTGACAATGGGTAAATAAAAAGTAAAAAATAAAAAACCGTAATTTAAAAAACTAAAAAACCCGACTGCTTTTCTAAGTATTTATGAAAAAGCCCTAAAACAAGAAAGTCGTTGTACCCGATTGCACTTAAAATTGTAGCAGTCGGGACCCATTCTAGAAATGGAGGCTTAGTGTATTGAGAGCACATAGGTACCTATATTACATTGCAGATGGTCCAGAATGGGTCCCGACATATAAAAACACCCTTTAAATTTTTTACTTTCTTTGTTTTGTGGCAATAGGCTCGCCCCTATTACATGGAACCTAAAATTTATACTGAGAACTGTAGGTGTAAATTGGTACACATCTCTGCCTAATCCTTTAGGGAATACAGTCGTGATGGTATGTGTTTGTTGTTATTATAGCGGCCATAGTAATACGTACTTTGTGTAAATTTCAAGTGTCTACTTATTACGGTTGATGAGATACAGCCCGTTGATACACGAACGAAAAGCTTATCAATAAAGAACATCGGTATGGATTCCTGAGCGGTGTATAAGCAAAACATTTTGACAAGAAGTGGTTTTTGTTTTAGAGAGACTCTTGATTTCTAAGAAATTATTCCTCTCAACATTTTGAAATTAGAACCAAAAGTTCACTGGCCAGTCACCTTTTTACGAGACCTTTTATAAATCCTTTTTATCAAACGTTTATTTTTAAATCTTGATATTTATAAACGTTTTATAAATAGAACTTGCCTTTATAATTTTTAGACTACTGGCTTCTGCCCGCGACTTTTTTTCAACCGCTTAAGCATGAAAGAGTAACATATATCCGTCCATCCATCCATCCATCCATCCATCCATGCATACATCCATCAATCCTCCCAAACTTTCGCATTTACCATACAAGATTTTGCCCGCGACTTCGTCCGCGTCAAATTTGTTATTTATCCCACGGGAACAGTACATTTTTCCGGGTTAAAAAGTATCCTATGTGTTATTCCACACTACAATCTATCTTAGTGCCACATTTTATCCAGATCCGTGCGTGTGAAAGAGTAACAAATACAGGAAATTTTTTTAACCAGTGCGTAAATTTTGCCATAATAAACTTCAACACGTTTTATTAAACACGTATATTTTATTTTGATATGTCTTAGTACTAAAAAAAAAAGTTATCGCTTACGAAACATGTTTACTTAAAAACCATATTTCATTGTCACTCGGCGCTAGCGCATTCCCCACCCCCTCACCCCAGCCATGCGCCCGGGCGGCGGCGGCGGCCGCGAGTTTTCATTGATAGTATGGCGAATAGATTATGTCCTGGATGTTTTGCTTATTTCAAACTCGGATAAGGATGAAATTTTTTTAATTTTTTTTTTTAACTAAACACGGAAATGTGTTCTATTACTGATACTGAACTACCAAAAAAAATTTACGCACTGGTTAAAAACTTATCCTGTATAAATGCTCACAAACTTTGGAATTTATAATATTAGTAGCATAATAGGACGATAAAATCCGTCAGAGAATTTAAAACTCAGCACAAAGTTAAATTAATTAAAGAAAACCAATTCAGTTTGGAAAGAAACTAACAGTTTTATACAAAAAAGTTTTGGTAAAAGGATTTCCAACGTTCTTTTCGTGTTCGTCGACTAATGCACTATTGTAGTGAGCTGGCAATTTCTCCGTTCATAATGAGCCCGTAATGAATTCTTGGCCACCCTAGACGATTGTTAGGGTTGGCAAAAAATGTTCTTTGAAAATTTTGTACTTGTTTTTGTTTTTTGGGGATGTCTTTTTATAAAACATGGTTGCGGCATTGGCATTATTTTAGACATCATTTGTGGAGAAAAAAACCGTGTTTATTTGACCTTTGTTCTGCCATGTTATCTCTTGGTTGTCTTTGGTTGTCTGGTAGAGAATGCCTAGGGCATTAAGTCCGTCTTTGTACTTTTTTGTTGCACAAAGTTTAAGTAAATGATTATTCTTTTGTATCAGCCCTAACCAGCCAAGCTAGTTAGGGTTGTTGCACACACAATTTTAATTATTTCACGACGTTTTAATGATTAGTAAATGAGATTTTAATTGTCTATCATGAAAAAAGACAAAGCAGTTCCTCCTCTAAGGGTTTTTATTGCTTAATTAGATGTGCAGTAATGAAACTTGTTCGTTTTGGGTATGATTTAATATTCTCGGCTAGACTACTTGGAGTTCCTACTAAGATATTTTTTTCACAACTGATAATCATGTACTAGGTATTTTTGAAAATACCACCTCCCCAACGTTCCAATACGTCTGCCTAACCCTTCGGGGAATACAGGCGTGATGGTGGTATGGTATTTTTGAAAACTTACTAAAATATCTTCTTTCTTTATCTACCAAAAAAGGAAGGTGTAAGGATTTGGGCAATATAATCAAATAAACATAACCGAAAAATTGGCCAAACGCGAGTTGGACTCACACAAGAAGGGTACCGTAGCACCGAGCAACTAGCTTTCATTTTAAATTGTAACTTCTTGACAATTCAAATGTGCCTGGAAATGGTCTAATAAATGCTTTGATTTTTAGTTTGACCTGTATAATATTTAACACTACGTACAAAAAGAAAGTTTCTTTTTTAAAAAAAACGGTAATTTAAAAAACTAAAAAACCCGACTGCTTTTCTAAGTATTTATGAAAAAGCCCTAAAACAAGAAAGTCGTTGTACCCGATTGCACTTAAAATTGTAGCAGTCGGGACCCATCCTGGACCATCTGCAATGTAGGTACCTATGTGCTCTCAATACACTAAGCCTCCATTTCTAGAATGGGTCCCGACTGCTACAATTTTAAGTGCAATCGGGTACAACGACTTTCTTGTTTTAGGGCTTTTTCATAAATACTTAGAAAAGCAGTCGGGTTTTTTAGTTTTTTAAATTACCGTTTTTTTATTTTTTACTTTTTTTATTTTTTATTTACCCATTGTCACTTTCACAGTAAATACGAATCTAATGACACCTCTCAAGCTAAAATCCATCGAGCCGTTTAGGCTGCAGAGCAATCCAAACATTTGAATTTGGCGCCAAAAATCCGCCATTTTGTTTTTTTTATTTTGATATACCCAGTGTCACTCTCACAGTAAATACGAATCTAACGACACCTCTCAAGCTAAAATCCATTGAGCCGTTTAGGCTGCAGAGCGTGCCAAACAATTATACATACATACATACATACATACATACATACATACATACATACATACATACATATATACATACATACATACATACATACATACATACATACACTCGAAAAACATAACCCTCCTTCTGTCGCAGTCGGGTAAAAACTAAAAGGGGTCCGTCAATATATATTTCATGGTTATAGCAGTAATAGTTATCTACACTTCGTTAAAAATCAAGTCTCTACTTATAACGTTTCAAAAGGTACAGCCTATGACAGATGGATGTACAGAAGAGACCCGATGCAACGGAGTCTTAGTAATAGGGTTCCATTTGGCACCTTAGATACGGGACCCTCTAGTTGCTATTCTTCATGAATAGTTCTTATTCTCATATTGATTTGGATGTACTATGGATTGAACAAATGGATTTTTGTTAAATAGTTAAACCAATTTAAAAGGCTACAATGGGGCTGACATATCTCTCGATAAAAGACCCTAAATAAAACAGATATATAAAAAAAAAACGACGGGTTGCACTCCGGGAGTGCCGGCAGAAGTGTAAAAACGCTAAAGATGTACACAAATATGACAATTCGCGTCAGCGACAAAAAAAAAAAATTCGTAATATTTTCGATCAGGTCACGTGTCCTGACGCGAGTTTAAAATTTTTTACCCATTCCAAAAAAAGTGCACAACGCCGCTAAAGAAGTATTCACTTAAAAAAAAATGGATCCCTAAAAAACCCTAAGTAAAACATCACAAGTCGGAAAAATAAAGAAACACTTTCATTAGAGGTACTTTCTTTCTTTCTTTCTTTCTTTTCAAGATTTTTTCTAAAGAAGATATTATGTATAAATTCACTCGTTTTTTTTTAATTCGTAGATAAGCTGGCTCTCCCTCTAAATGCGAATGAATGGTTTTAATTTTGAAAGAGCTTAGCTTTGTCTGCTCAATGCTTTCTCGTTATTTTCCTATTAATGTTCGCGTTGTGGCGTGGGTTTTCTTATATTATGAGGTAAATCTACAAAGCAATGGCTGGTGAGGTTCTTTAGAAAGGTCGGGTGCTCCGGTAACCGGTGTGCTCGTATAACCAGATGTATGGAACAAAAAACACTATTAAAAAATAAACGGGGTCTCCTTTATTTTTAATAGTGTTTTTTGTATCATGTCTTGTCGTATATGAGTAAGTAGTGGTAGTAGAGCTCTTTGTGAAGGAACTTGTCTGGGAAATACTTCCTCCATATCTATACAAGGCGTTGATTTGCATTCTCGTCAATTTCAAGGAATTAACTATGCTCGTGATTCTTAACACGAATCAATAATAAAATTATGTTTTTTCTTTAAAATAATGTTTTTTTTTTTTACTTTATTTTCGAATTCTAGCTAGCCATCCCGCCAAAGGGTTTAGGCGCTATGTACACATTGATATAGCCGCGCGACAACTAGTAACAATAAGGCCAACTAATAACAAGTATTTATTAGATATTGGCCAGGTATCGTAATTATATTTGATTACTTCTAGTTTTTTTATGACAAGCTCGTAAAATTTGACGAGGATGCAAATCAACACCTTGTATATTTCTGTTGCAAAGCAGCCTTGCTGTGTTCCGGTTTGAAGGGTATGGGAGACGGTGTAATTACAGACACATGAGACATTTCAATTTTGTCTCTGGGATGGCAACGCATTTGCAAGGCCTCTGGTATTGCAGATGTATAGATATAGGCAGCGGTGACCACTTAACATCCGGTGGGCCGTCGGCTGTTTGCCATCCAAAGATATAAATTTCGCTAGTTTTTATGTTATTGAAAGAGAAACAGTACACGGCAATCATTGATTAAAATATAATACATAAGTACAGTTAGCAACAAATGTAGATTAACATTTCAGATTTTTCGATCCTTATATCTTATTATTGGGCACAATATCAAAGGAAACACGAAACGAATCTAAAATGAAGATAAAATAAACTCTAAGGTATTGCCTAAAATTCTGAATAGCAGTGAATTGTGTTATTTTGTGTCTATTTAAACGATGCGTAAAAGTAACATTGTTAATCGACTTTTGTTGTTGAACCTACCAATTAAATTTTCCACCAAACTGTTTTAATATTTTAAACAGTCATAAAATTTACGACAGTTATAAAAAGGCTTTCAGTAAGCTTCCTGTGACTAAATCTCTCTACCAAAGACCTGCCAAGACCACGCTTGGCTTACAATATACTTAATGAAATTTCAGCAGACGCGGAATTTTAATGTCCCGGAAACTCATTAACGATGGAAATTATTAATGAGTACGTTGATTTATTTACTTAGTAACACGGTTTTTAATTAATATTATTTGAAATGAATTAAGGTTTAGCCTTAGCTGTGTAGCATTAATAACTTGTATTAAAATAAAATAAATATAACTACATTATTATTTCGTGAATTTACTAACGGACCCTTAATTTCATTGAAAATTAAATATAGCTTAAGCAATCAGGGAGAACGTAGCTTCCTATGAGCGATAGAATTCTAAGAATCAGACCGGTAGGACCGGAGATTAACGTGCTAACAAAAAAAAGAAAATTTTCAGTTTTATAAAATTCAGTATACATTTGTCCTTATTGGAAATGGTAAACGTCAGCTACTATAAACCTCGGAGGGCCTCCGTCAACGTCTGACTATTTATAGGACCAATCATCGGACCGATTCCATAGATCCATAGTTTTGTGGGACCAACTTTTTCTAGGACATGTGCGTTGGTATATTAGAATTCATATTATGTTCCATTCTCTGCAACAAAAAAATTCATCACCGATTGTCTGACGTGAGCGGGCAGCGTAAAACTAAAAAATTCAATCTGTAATAAAAAAAAAATAGGCAGTTATACTACGCCAGCGGCGGTTACTGTCAACAGAAGTAAAAACTTAACATCACAATAGCATGCCGGTGACGCCGGTATCTTTAGCATGTTGGTAATGCGGTCTTTGGAGCATGTCGGCAACGCTACTCTATAAATTTTGCTGTAACCGAAAATCGGTAAAGGATTTTACTTCAAAAATTTTATACTTTATTACTCATCTCAATGTGATCCTACAGTAGTGTAGATACGTACCTAACTATGTTACCGTGTGTACTTCAAGAACTTGTCAAATTAAATTTAACGAGCTTCGAATCCACTTAGCTCGTCTCCAGCACTCTGGAAACCACCTCTACCAGTGAAATAAAAAGACATGACCAGGGCACTATCAATAAATGGATACTTCTAATTGGTTTCAGTCCGACGGCTCTCAATTACAGAGAGCACCAGCGTGTGCTTTATGCGGCCTTAGTACCAGCGACGATTGTTTCGACGAGAATATTCGCAATTTCGTCACCGCTGCACCGTTTCGATTCGTCTTCGTTTAAAAACAAATGAATAAATATCAGTTTCCAACACTTTATATTCTTTTTTTTTCTTGTATCGGTACGAACAATGCGAGCGTTTTGCTTATGCAAATAGCTCATTGGTACATTTAGGACCGTCGCATACAATCATTATTTTCGACTTTATTTTAACAGACAAAAGATTGTAATTCTTTTGCAGTCATTTAACCGTGATGTGCTTGCCCTAGAGCCCATCTACCAATTCAGTAAATATTAGCGAATTTCTCGATAACGTATGTGGATGACAGTAGGAGAGTCAGTCGTTTTCTAGCAGGGAGGGTGTTGTTGGATATCGACTGTCATCCAAGGGCCTATCTAATCGTGCGACGGCCCACGTCACGTCATTGTAACCCTACAGTGCTCTTGACTGCTCTTGACAGTGTCGTAAACAGTTCAAATACACTGCACCGTACGGTATGCTTTCAGTTATAGAATATTTAAACTATATTTAAATATAATGTACAAAGATAATATATATACTAATAAATAAAATTCTGTCTGTCCGGCTAATCTCATAAACGTCTGAACCGATTTAACTGGCAGATAGTTTATGTTGTAAGGACTAATTAATGCTACTTTTATTTCTGAAAAAATGTCGCTTACACATTCAGGGGGACGAAGTCACAGGCATAAGCTAGTTTAGAAAGAACATCCATTATTATCTATTGCAAAGGCATCCAACTCCACGCTTGTTTAACAATGCAAATAGCAGTATTCTGACTGACAGCTAGCAATTACGGCGGAGCTTCAGAATATGTGAGACGTAGTACTGACAGCGAAAAATAATTGTTTTAAAATTCTTCAACAAAATGTTGGCACATTTCTTTGAATATTTTGTGTTATCAAGGTCGAGTAGTACAATGTATGTTATGTTTTGTTTTCTTTTATCTATTTGTTTTTAAGCGAAAATATCTGCTCGTTATAATTATTTTTATTTAAAAAAAATAAACACTGTGACTATTTTATATATTATGTGCAGACGTCTAGCAAGTATATACCTATGTAGTATTTGTATATAACGTGTACACAGATACTAGGTACATACCTATTACTTTCAAACTTTTACTTTCTAATCCAAGGCTTAATCTTAATCTGTCAAAACGCCTATATTTTTGACAAGATTTTGACATTGATTGTCGCAGATATGAGATTGCGTCTAGATTTTGTACGTGTTTAATTACCTAGTATAATTAGCCTTATGGTAAGCCTTAAGGAGTAAGGTTGGCTCGTTTAACATAAAATAAAACTTAGTGTAGATTGAAATTGAAAATAATTATGTGTTAATATAACTGTCACCGCTAGCGCTCGGGCCCCACCCTACAATCGACACTTCAGAATAGAACAGGAAAGAAATAGTGTCAATGTTATCGTGTCTGTCCAGTGGGTTCTGTATTAATCAATTAATTACTGTGTTTTGGAAAGACAAGTCAATATTCGTGTTCCATCACAAAAAACAAAAAATAAAAAATTACGTGTTTTTTTGTCTGTAGTTTTACATATTCTGCGGTGGTACGGAACCCTTTCAAATATTATTAATATAGTCTTGTATCATCTATTATGTTTCATGGAAACGTTGTTTTGACCTTACACGGTTAATATTTCTCCCCTACCTAACCTTTACCTTTTAACAGCTACTTCAAACATGAATTGCAAATAAAATAGTACTTAATTCTATCCAACCTAGGGACTGGTTTGTGCATGTCAATTTCATAAACGAAAATAATAAAATCCTTTCATAATCATATTATTTATTATTCAAAGAAAGATAAAGTATCAATTAGCTTTTCTATCTTCTGAGGGGCACGCAAGGATCATAAACAAAATAGAATAAACGAAGGGATTTAACTCTACGTCGGGGGAAATAGTTTTTCCAAGTACTAGGCTGACATGCGGTGGTAAGAGGTTTTCTGTAAATCCGTCGCAGCCGAGACACGTACGCGGATAAATTGTGAAGCCTCGTTTATACTGGGAGAGTTTCTCGACTCCAATAGGCGGTTGTCGAAACTAGATAAAACGTTCATGCATTTTAGCTTATATGTTATAAAGCGTAGCATGAATAGCCAAGCCTAGAATATTTTTTTGTGTTGCATTATACTATAATATAATTATTTAGAATTTTCAAATAAAAAAAAATCGCATATAGAATTTGGTACATCATAATGAAAGGTCATGCGTAGTCTAGTTTTTATCTCTCGTAAGATATCCACAATAAATCGCTAGTCAAGTCCCGCATAGTCATTTTCGCGTTTGACTCAAGTTGTCGTGTGGGGAATCTCTCCCTATGTAAACGAAGCTTTATCCTTATCCACCGCGGTTTAGTTTCGCTGCTTCGCTTCATGTTGCCTTAGTAAATGGGGAAGTTTTATAGCGTGGTTTGTCGTTTTTTATGGAGACCTCATGACATAATCTCTGCCGTTATGTTGTCATGGTTATAAAATAAAATGGCGGAGTTATGAAAACAGTTATTGGTCCTTTTCACTGCACTTATTCGGTGAGCTTACTTATTTTCTTTAACATTATACTGAGCTTAATCCCTGTCTTAGCTATTCTTTCTTTACTTGGAAACCGTATAACTTGGTAAGTATATTTTAAAACCAGAGCTAACTTTAATGTACAGTATTGAACTTAAAAGTTTTGTGGTTTTATACAGCAACAAAACTTCGAACTCCACTTCGTTCGTATGTATGCTTTTCTATAAGACCTTTCCTCAAAGAAACCAAGGAACTGTTTTGTCCTATATATTTCCAGTTTAAGCAAGTGTGACGAGCGTAATATGCCTTACAGAGGGCCTATTCTACTAAAAGACGCTCAAATTCAAGTCGCAAGTCTACTAACTTTTAGGAACGATAGTAATCTTATCTTGCACGATGCTAGATTTTGAACATTTTTATTTAGAAGAACCCGCCTTTTTCTCTCTCTCCAATTTTTATAAACAAATTCATACAAAATATTGTCTGTCACTTGTATCATGTCAGCAACAATCAAAGTCAAAAATTTAAAAGTACTTTTGACAATATGAGACTGTTAAACATAAAGGAAGAGCAATTTTTAAATAATTATGCTCGTAAAAATAAACGATGAAAATACGCAACTCTTTGTTACATTATCTTGCTTGCACACTGCGCCTCCGGTACGTAGTCGCTACTCCAGAACTTTACGACCCAAACGGCCGCTTACTTGTAAGTCTGAAATTTCAAAGAATTGTTTTCTTTCTACTAAGTTGCAAATGATGATGGATTGTTTTTTTTTTTTTTTTTTTTTGTTTTTTTTTTTTTTGGATTGTTTTTTTTTTTTTTTTTTTTAATATGTATGTATTAATAAATTATATAAGTATGTATATCAGTTGTCTGGTTACCATAACACAAGCTCTGCTTAGCTTGGGATCAGATAGCCGTGTGTGAGTTGTCCCAAGATATTTATTATTTTTTATTATTATTTATTTCATTTAAATTGATTTATTTGTCATAAAACAAAGCAAACCCGTGATGTTGACAAGAACTTTTTCATAAACCCAAACTAGTTCAGGTTTTTGATGAAAAAGCTGGATTGTTACAGGTTTATGATGAATTTGAGTTTAAAATGTGTCATCTTCCGGTTTTTCATCAAAAACCTAGGTTTTTGATCAAATACCTAATTTTATCAAAAACCTGCGACATATACACTAATATTAAAAAGAGGAAAAATTTGTTTTTTTGTATGTAACGAATAAACTTAAAAACCACTGGACCGATTTCAATCATTCTTTTGCTGTTAGAAAGCAACATTATCACTGAGTAACATAGGCTATATAACATCACGCTTCGATCCACGGGAGCAGAGCAGTAACCAAAACTTAATGCGGGTGAAAAAAGCCACGCGGACGAAGTCGAAGGTAGTTCGCAGTTGTGGGTTGTTCGAAAGAGATACCGCGCCCCCGGAACGCAAAGGGCACAAGAAGGAACATGGATGGGTTTTAGTCAGTAAAAGTCTGACACTCCCTCCCGCCCCGCCCAGGGCGGGGGAAAGTCTTCGATGATTTCCCATCGGTAAAAAAAAATAGTTCGTTAGTATCTACTAATGCGAAAGCCGTTAAATGTAAAATTGCCATTATTTCCATTACCACCATACATAACAAAACTTCAACATTGCGTTCGGATGTTATTAATTTCCGCAAACCATATTGCCAACGTCAGGGTTGGCAAAAGTTAGAAAAACATCAAATAGAATATACTATCACGCCTGTATTCCCCGAAGGATTAGGCAGAGGTGTACCGATGTACACCCACATTTCACCGGAATATTTAGGTCCCATGTAATAGGGGGCGAGCCTATTGCCATTAACCGGGCACAAATCCAAACTCCGAGCTGCTATCGAGAATTTCATAGAAAAACCCAATAACACTTTTTGCTCGACCTGGGAATCGAACCTAGGACCTCTAGCGTAGTAGTCGTGCTTAGGACAACTAGGCCAACGAGGCAGTCATCATTTTTGTAAAATATCGTTCTAAATAAGGAGTTTTTGCCTAAAAGCTGCTTTTAGCTTTGATAGCATTCATTATATTCTATTCATTGTGATGGATGATTATAATAATAATAATGCTTACCTTTTGTTGGCTTTTTATGTTATTAAACGGGGTTTTGGATGGCTGCTGTGTAGACATCCATTTTGCTGTAAAAACATAAATGTTAAGTGAGATTAAGCAATACGGCAATTGATGAAAAGGTTCGCGCATCCACTTTAAAAAAAAAAACACGAATCCTTTTTTTAAATAAAAAAAATCCGGTCAAATGAGCTTCGGACTCGGGCACAAAGTGTTCCGTACCATTTTCTATTAAACGGCAAAAACATGACATTTGATGTATGGGAGCCTCCTTAAATATTTATTTTATTCTGTGTTTTAGTATTTGTTGTTATAGCGGCAACAGAAATACATAATCTGTGAAAATTTCAGCTGTCTATCACGAATCTCTATCACGGATCATGAGATACAGCCTGGTGATAAACGGACAGACAGACAGACATACGGACAGCAAAGTTTTAGTTATTAATTTATTTAAACTTTATTCTCAAAAAAAGGACAAAGGCGTACTTAATGCCTTAGGCATTCTATACCAGTCAACCAAAGGTGGTGAAGACAACACAGCAGGTGCAAATTATTGTACGAGAGTAAACAAAATTAAATGTACACAAGTACAAAATAATTTTAATACTCTAAACTTGAAAAGAACTATAACAATGACTTAATAATTTATATTATTCCTAATACCGAATATAAAACAAATATACATACCTAAAAATATAGTATAGTTATAGGGTCCCGTTTTAACCGTTGGGTACGGAACCCAAAAAATTTTTAAACATATCTCTGCCAACCCTAATGATAGACTAATAGCATGTTGGAAGCAGGTATTTCTAATATCCTTTCATTAGTACATCCAATGAAATGTTAGCTGCTGCTGCGTATAATTTCATGGAATAAGGCTTACTTGTCATGTTGAAAAGCTATAATACAAACTACCTACGCACTACTTCTCTTTAAATTATGATTGCCTGGTAGGTAACTAAGTTTGTTACCGTTGTTTGTTCATCATACACTACCGCTTTTTGTGAAGTAGGAAATAAACACACCTTCCTACCTGGTACCTAAACATACCGGCGGCGAACTGTGGGTGTACAATTTGTACACCTCTGCCTAGGGGAATTCCCTTCGGGGAATACTGGCGTGATGGTATGTTTTGTTATGAACAGAAGATAGCTTTGATGCATAGCTTTGATAAATAGACCGTGTAAATGTCGGTTAGCGCGGACGCATATAATTTAGAACTTATATCTTAAGTAGCTTCTGCCCGCGACTTCATCCGCGTCAAATTTGGTATATTATCCCACGGGAACCGTACATTTTTCCGGGATAAGAAGTATCCTACCTATGTGTTATTCCATACGACAATCTAACTCATTGACAAATTTTATTCAGATCCGTTCAGCCATTTAAGCGGGAAAGATTAGCTAACAAACATCCATATATCCATCCATCCATCCATCCTCACAAACTTTCACATTTATAATATTTTGTAGGGTTCTGAAGATAACGCAGACGAAGTCGCAATCAGAAGCTAGTTAATATAAGTTTCTTTCTCGAAAAGTTTATTGCATTATATCACTCGTTATCGATATAACGTAACTAACTAAAAGGAAGTATGCTCACGAGAAAGGAAAAAGATGTTAATAAGAATATATTTTTTGTATCCAAATAATATACAGCAATCCGTCACTATGTTTTGCCAAAGCTGAGAGGAAATATGTGAGAAAAATTCCGAGACAAAAATACACGAATAAAAGCAGAAAATGATAATTATGGTCCAAGATGTGAGAACTTAGCCATTGGCCTTCAGCTATCCTATAATAATATAGGTCTGGCACCACAAAAACATTTATTTTGTTTTTGCTTGTCAGAAGCCAGGAAGTATTTTTTTACCAATACGAAATCATCAAATGACTTTCTCCGCCCTGGGCGGGGCGGGAGGGAGTGTCAGACTTTTACTGACTAAAACCCATCCATGTTCCTTTTTGTGCCCTTTGCGTTTGGGAGGCGCGGTATCTCTTTCGAACAACCCGCAGCCCCGGCAGGCATCGGCTTTAGTGTCCCCTCAAAAAGGCCAGGAAGTCTGACAACCAGACGAACCAAGCGGTATCGTGTCGCCCAGTAACTGGGAGGTCAGATAGGCAGTCGCTCCATTTAAAATACAGGTATTCAGCTGCATCCAATTAGACTGGAAGCCGACTCCAACATCGTTGGGACAAGGCTAGGCAGATGATATGAACGCAAAAACATTTATTTCAAATCAGATCAGTGTTTCCTAAGATTACTGCTTTCAAACTAACTACAAACTCTTCATATTAAAAATATTATAAAAAATTGTGGGCAGATGCTAAACTCTACATAGCATAAAACAAAATCACTTCCCGCCGTCTGCACGCTTAGATCTTCTAAACTGCGCAACGGATCGTAATGCGATTTTCATCAATAGATAGAGTGATTCAAGAGGAAGGTTTAAACGTATAGAACATCACGCTACGACCAACGGGAGCGGAGCAATAACCAAAGACTTAACTGAACACCGGTGACACCGCGTAGTATATAGCTTGTATTCATAGCGAGTTTAAAAATAAAGCAGCAAAGATTTTCCGTTCCAATTTAATCTATCTAAAGGTTGCCCCCGCAATAGATCTCCTATCTACATAATAAGCCCACCTATTGTTATTTTGAAAATTCTACATGTCTTCTTGACAAACAATGACAAAGAGGTCTATTAGGGCGGTATTAATCCGACAGACACAAATAATCCCTTGCTGTTCCGCCACCCACGCCTCACTCTACATACTAAACCTAGTAATCTTTTGCCCTCAAATAACAAAGAGAATTTTGACAACAATATCGTCCTTCTTATTCCTGTTTTCCTGGTACTCTGAAATCCTTTGACGTATATCTATCTTTTTAAGGCTTATAGATTCACACCTCGACACACGGAAGCAGAGCAGCAACCAAAGAAAAAAAAACACGCGGACAAAGTTGCAGCAGAAGTTAGTTCTACTAATAAAAAGCGTTCGATATCTACGGGCCATTCGTCTCAAAGAGTATTAAAAGTTTTCAAATCAAAATCCCTACTTTATACTGAAAAATCACGTTCTTAAAAGTGTGAAACAAGAAAATATTCTCATCTGTAATGTAATTGTTATTGTTGTTCAGAGGATCGGATAGCCATAGTCTGGTGGAACCTTGACCTTCAGAATCTCCGTAACGAGGGGTACCAGGTCACTTTGAAGAACATGTAACTTCCAGCTTGGAGTGTTTTTACATCGATTATAAAATATGATCTATTTCCAGCAGTGAACCTCGTTCCGCTGATATGATGGTGATAATAATATCATCTCTATGTAGTATAAAACAAAGTCGCTCTACGCCGTCCGTACGCTTAGATATTAACACAACGGATGCGATTCAATGCGATTTTCATCAACAGATAGAATGATTCAAGAAGAAGGTTTATACGTATAGAACATCATGCTATGACTAAAAGGAGCGGAGCAGTAACCAAGGACGTACCTGACCGCAGGTGACACTAAGGGGTACCTATATATGTTTCAGTTTTTTTTTTTTATATTGTTTTTATCTTAATTTATTGATTAATTTTAAAGTATTTTTTCTTATTTGCACCTACCACAATTTGTCTCTGCATCACCCTAAGGTTGACTGGTAGAGAATGCCATTGGCATTAAGTCCGCCGCTGTACATTTTGTGCATAAAGTGTTAAATAAATAAATAAATAAATAAATGTAGCTAGTAATATACAGTTACTTAACAAGAATAACTTCACGAATATTTTACCCCAGCATTACCAATTTAACACTCTACTCAAAGCCGATCTCACATGAAAGGCCACAAATCCACTATCCCTGCTCGCCCCATCTCAATACCAAGGCGGTATCAATATACTGCATACCTAATATCCTAGTACCGAAGAACGCTGGGTCTCTAATTTGCATACTGAGTAATTTGAAACGTACGTTCGGATTGTACGCAGCCATATTGGTTTAGGGTCGCTATCCTTCAAATTTACATGGGATAGCTCGTTTTATAGCGGTTTTTAGGGCATTGGATTATTCAGGAATGTTAGAGGATTAGTGCCGTCGATTTAGTTTGTACTATTATTTGGGAGAAGTACGGGTTCCGTGAACCCATTTGGCTTGGTATGGATGGACATGTGAAGAGAATAATACGCATGTGACCTAAACAGTTTTAGATATAAATGTGGATGGATAGAGAGGAAGAAGAAGGCCAAAGAAAACATGGATGGATTGTGAGAAGAATGATATGAAAGAGAAGGGCGTCAGTGATGTCATGTCGGTGGATAGGTTGAGATAGAAGTAGAAAACATGTTGCGTCGAACCCAATTAAAAAAAAAGAAGAAATAAATGTTTTGTTAAGCTCAAAATCTCGACAATGAGTGGACTGATTTAGCAAATTTTTTTTGGTGTATTCTTCGTTTCTAGGGCAAGATTCATAAGAAAGATTTTTTGAAATTTGCGTCCTTACGAATCCGGGGCGAATCACTAGTGTTATATTAAATGGAGTATAAGGTAGGTAGGTATCAAAGTTGGGCCGAATTCAATTTAATGCTAATAACTAGGGCTGAGCAATCGAAAATTACTACCACGTAGGCAGACCCCTAATAATAGTGAGCCGCTGTTTCCCTATAAACTACCCAATTGTGACCTTCGACCCACTAATTCAAATCTACCATCTATAGGCCCTTAATCACCCTTGATATAGTCCCCTATACAGAATACATGGTCTACATTTATCCTAGTATCGTAAAATCGAATCTAAATTACGGTCTAAAATCAGTATTTTATCTTCCTATCTCAAAAGCAATTAATATTCAAGCCAGCCCATAAAATAACCCATAGCGAAGTGAAACTCTATTAGTGTTGGCATTAACTCCAGTCTTAATGTTCAATTTAAATCCGGATTCGGAATAGATCCGGAATTCCGATCGAAATTAACTTTCGAGCATTTTTACAGTTCATCTCTGCCTTCCTTTTTTTTATAGACGGGAAATCATCAAATAACTTCCCCCGCCCCGGGCGGGGCGGGAGGGAGTGTCAGACTTTTACTGACTAAAACCCGTCTATGTTCCTTCATGTGCCCTTTGCGTTCCGGGGGCGCGGTATCTCTTTCGAACAACCCGCAGCCCCGACAGGCATCGGCCCTCAGTGGCCCCTTCCAAGTTTGCCGACATCTCTTTGAGGCGCGCGTGGAACACGAAGTCTGTCGTTAGTAAACGTACGGACGGTGAGCTACCCATTGCTCACCGCCCACAGACCCGCGTCTACGGTGGCCAGGAGTCGTCTCGTGGCTCCCGACGCCCGGAGCGTCTGCCGCGGCGGCCTCTGGGACGGGGGACTCTTCTTGCCTTCCTAGTACATGACTTGAGTTAATTGACACTGGGGGAGGGGGGGGGGGGGGGTCGTTTGGCGATTATGCCAATCACCCTTAATTATGTAAATTGGATAAGTAGATGGTTTCAAGTAATAAGAGGATAACAAGCTGCTGAAGAAAGGGGGAAAAAGGATTATGGTAATTTAATTGGTGTTTTGATGAATGCTTACGATGTATAAATAAATTATTCGTTGGTAAAGTGGGTTTTTTAAATCTCAAAGACTAAGTAAAGCCAGACGAGACTAATTTTTTGAGATGTGAGTCGCGTAATTTCTGCTACATTCGGTTTCATACAAAACTTCCGTTTCGTTGACATGGCGACGCAAAATCAGTTGTCAATCTTTTTAAGATCTTGAGCATACTTTAATCTGTGTGTAAACGCATGTTTTTGACAAATCAATAATTTTTAACTTTATATTATCTTTATCAGTTTCAGTAGAAAGTAAATTACGCGGCTGAAAAAACGCGAGACTCACAAAATTACGTTCATGTGGCCTCATACTAAATTTTTATGCGGCAAACATTGAAATAATGTGCTTTCGGTGTTCCGAAAGCACATTATATTATTATATATTACACACATTGCACATCTATATATATAAAAGAAAGTCGTGTTTGTTACAACACTTATAACTCGAGAACGGCTGGACCGATTGCCATGGTAGGGGTAGGGTAGGGTAGGGGTAGGATACCACGCGAACGAAGTCGTGGCGGGTCAGCTAGTTATTTATATATTAGCAAAAATAGTGTGCTTTATGTTTAAAGCACACTATTTTTAAGTTAGACACATGAAACTGTCAAATCGGTCTCTGAGATTATTAGATATATAAATATATAAAAATAAATATAAATATACCATCACGCCTGTATTCCCCGAAGGGTTAGGCAGAGGTGTACCAATGTACACCCACAGTTTACCGGTATATTTAGGTCCCATGAATTAGGGGGCGAGCCTATTGCCAGATTATTGCCGCTGACGCGCGCACTCCGCACGCTTAACCTCATAGCGAGTGAAACGGACCTATTTCATTGTTCTCTGAGTGAATTCACAAGGAATGCATTATTCGTTATTAGTTATAGATAGATTAGTTATAAGTATGAATGAAATTATGAGTACTTAAGGCACATTGATCGCATTGGGTTAGCCTGTAATGGTAAATGTATGTAGATAAATAAATAAATAAATAATTAGATATCCTTTAGTTATATACCCCACGATGTCATCCGCGTTCAGTCACGTATTTGGTTTCTGCTCCGCTCCCAATGGTCGTAGTGTGATGTTCTATATGTATAAACCGTCCTCTTGAATCACTCTATCTAATGATACAACTTCAAACGCATTCAAATCCGTTGCGTAGTTTCAAGCGACTTTGTTCTATACTATGTACCTAGAGATAATTGAGAGCCGAATAATAAAACGAAAATAGGGAGTATCGCAAGCGCCACATAACATGATCCGCGGGTTCCTAAAAATATAACCGCTTGTGATATTTCATAAGCTTATGTTTTAAACATTTTGTTTTGTCTATAGATCACCTAGGATACACCTGCGAACTGTTCTGAATCCCTGGTCTATAACTAAAGTTAAGTGCGTACTTATATCTACCTATCCAAATATATATAACTCAAAGGTGACTGACTGACTGACTGACTGACATAATGATCTATCAACGCACAGCCCAAACCACAGGACGGATCGGGCTGAAATTTGGCATGCAGGTAGATGTTATGACGTAGGCATCCGCTAAGAAAGGATTTTGATCAATTATACCCCCAAGGGGATAAAATAGAGGATGAAAGTTTGTATGAAACTTTGTCAATTTTAAACCGATTGGGCTGAGACTTGCATAAAGCTACTATGACGTAGCCAACCCCTAAGAAAGGGTTTTGATAAATTCCAACCCTAAGGGGATGAAAGATAATACTTCTACACGCGAGCGAAGCCGCGGGCCAAAGCTAGTTTTGTTCATAAAACTCTAAAGTATTTCCTAACATTTAGGTACTAACTACAAAGCCTATAATTTGTAAAACAAAGTTAGAAAGAGGCTCAAACGTTTAAATATAAAACAAGAATAATGTTATACAAGACTTCTTTCAAGTATTCGAAGTCTTAACGAATTTAAAACTTGATCATCTTAATTTGGAATAGAATAATGTTTTACTTGCGTAATAATACGTTTAGTAGTAGAGCTCTTTGTGAAGGAGTTCGTCCGAGGAAGTATTACCACCATACCTATTTCTACAAAGAGATGTCAACAAATCTTTCAGAGGGGCCACTAAGGGCCGATGCCTCCGCCGACGCCCCCGGAACGCAAAGAGCACAAGAAGGAACATGGATGGGTTTTAGTCAGTAAAAGTCTGACACGCCCCGCCTCACCCAGGGCGGGTTAAGTCATTTGATGATTTCTCATCGGTAAAAAAATCATAAGCACCATATATAACCTTCAACTGACGTCCACAGCTATCACTAATAAGCTTGTTCGTCGTTTGTTTTCCACCAGATTAGCAAATAACTTTACTTTCTCGTAAATAAGCGGTATATTTTCCGTTTCGTCACGTCATCCCGGCGGGAAAGTTTGTGATAAATACTGCTGCGAAGTTGTGACGAGTTGTGACGTATGCTAGAATTTGTGACGTATGGTGTAACTTTGAACGTGTATCGTATCGGTGTATTAATCGAAGAGTTTGGGGAAAGTGGGCGGTTTTTATTTTGTTAAAGTAAAAGTACTTATTACATTTGAGTCGATTTTTAATTGAACGTACGACTTTTCTATAGCAATATAGTTAATTTTTTTGCAAAATTAGTATCGTCCATTGATATATTTATAGTCTTGTATTAATTTTTTAATCTTACGTGGTAAATGGGTATTGGTATTTTCATTTTAAAAATCGAAAGATTTGGAACAAACGAAGCTCAAAGTGGAATCTTGGATTGTTGTCACATTACAGGAAAAACTGCCATCATAGTAGAATTCTATTCACTATTCAATGTTACAAAGACAATATGTCTTATCTACATGTAAACTAATCAATACAATTGGAAATATATACCTTGTAAGGCAGCGTTGATACCAATATAATGAATTTCTATATAGAGAGCGCTCAATAGACTACGCACCCAAGTTAGCCGATTCAAACATAATCAAGCAAAATAGGGAGTTATAGATCCAACCGATACCCAGTGATAGTGACCACACGATGGCCCATTTACTACAGTGACCAAAGTGTCCCTATACCTGCACTTTAGAGGACATTAACAACTTATTACTGGGCCCAAAAAATATAACAACAAAGTAAAAAAGGGTACTTGAATTCATCGACTCGAAAAGTAGATGGATTCTTCACTCTCTTATGCTGCCCTGGTATCTCTAACAGCTCTTTTGGTCGACTTATAGCCAGAAAGCCTTATTAATTAAAGTCAAAACAATACCAGTACAATACCAGTTTTCCTCAAAAGGGTTTTCACGAAATAATAATTAGTTAAAACGAGTTTCTGCATCATAGCCGTTGACTTTTTCAATTACAATTTTTGTTTTAAGGAAAATTTTAAATGGGAAAACTGTTTCGTTGTTAACGACAATTTGTATAGGAAAAGGTCAAGGAAAGAAAGGTGTTAATTATAAAAATGTTTTGTAATTACTGAAGTGTTTTAATTGATGTTGCTTTTTGAAAAAATAATTGACTAAAAAGGTTTAGGTGTTTTTGTTTACTTTACGTAATTTTAATAGGGAGTTAAAATATACTCAAGTTCCTACCATTATTGCGATTTGTTCTGGACCAAGCCTGGGAACTTTCAGGTTACGAAGATATTGAAAGCCATATTACGACTAAACTTTAGAATCCTGTCGACCCTTGTACTATTAGAAACTATAAAAAATCGGCCCGTTAATCGGTCCGATATATGTGGAGATCTAAAGGGGAGGCCTATGTTCAGCAGTGGACGTCCTATGGCTGAGATGATGATGATGATGATGAGTCGGTCCGATTATCGATCGTGTGTAAGCACAATATATTTAAATTTTGCATGTGTTGTCATATATCGTTATATTTTCCTTTCGAAAATTTATGAGGGGAGGCCTATGTCCAGCAGTGGACGTTCTACGGGTGATAATGATGATGACATTACGCACTACCATAAACTGTGATTTTTCACACAAAAAATAAAAGTAGTTTCCCAGCAATGATTTTTGCTCAGTTTTACTTATATGAACCGATCGCGTAGTTAACGGCTATCTGATGTGTATTTTTTAAACACCCCATATAATTTTGAATAAGTCAGCAGTATGCAAGGCTTTTCAAGTCACCTACCAGGCAAACATGAATTTAAAAGGACTACTAACAACGACAAACTAAACATTAACCTAATTCGTTGACCTGCCAGGGTTCAAACACAGTCCTTTATTAATATGTCCATTACAGAGCCGATTCGTGAATAATTGATAGCCACTGCTAATAAAGTAAACATGTTTGTGGAAATATTTTGACCTTTTGGCTCGCTGTAATATTAAATACACACTGCGTTGTTATAGTAATTTGGTCGTTGTAATCATGTTATCCTGGTGCAAACGTTTTCATGCGATGTAAACTTTGTAGGTACTAAAATTATCTGTAGGCATTGTAATTTGAACTCTATGTTCAATAAGCGAATAGCAGCGATTGTTTAAACAAAATCAACATCAATCCTGAAGAATTAAATGATGGTTTTATTGCCTCATTCATATTGTAAACCATCTTCTGCCCGCAACTTCGTTAGCGTGGACTTTTTACCGTGGTGAGTTACGTCTTTGGTTATTTCTCCCTGTGTGCTTGATGTCATACAGCCTATACTATTATGAATTTGTGTGTATGGTACACACAAAGAATTATTCCAATCCGACTGTTAGTTCTAGAGACTATTTAGAAGAAACGAAAAACTTTTCAGCTTTATTATATTCGTGTATAGATCTAACAAATCCATTTGAACTATGTATATTGTATACTATATGTAAAGGTTACTCTCTGCAAAAAATGATTGAAATCTTAGTTTTGTGCCCAAATAACGATAACTTTAGATCAATTAACGAAATTTTCGCGCTAATTTAAACTTCTGGCTGCCATTTTAGTAATAACAACAAAGAATATCACACGATGGGAACCAATACAAATATCAATGAAATGCTTTGCAATACTGTTTATTTAAATTGTCAAATATAAGCATTGGTACACAGTATTTGGACTGCGGCCAATAGAGCAGCGAACCGTTATACTAAACGTTAATTAGGTTAGCATTATCTGTGAAGTAAATGTATAATAATGCTATATAAATGTATTCTTCAGACCGATTCCGGCTACGGCGGCTAATCTTAACGCAGACTAGCCAAGTACGCAGGAGATATTATAGTGCACAAGTGTGTTCGCAAACACAGGTACACTCCCTCTTCTTCTAACTCTCATAGTCCGATGGGACGGCAAACGATACGACCGGGGAGAGATCAGGCCCAGGACCAACGGCTTTACGTGCTTTCTATGGCACGGGGGTGTTACAATCAACTTGCAAACTCCGGACTGTTACTGAGAAAATTGCTAATGGAAAAACCTAATAACATTTTTTGCACGACCTGGGATTTGAACCTAGGACTCCACGCTTAACAGTCGTGCTTGCCGAGGCAGTTAAATGCTGTACAATGTACACTGCAAAGGAGTGGAACACTCTACCTGCATCTGTATTTTCGAACGTAGTCAACCCTAATCTCTTTAAAGTTAGTGTGAACAGGCTTCTTCTGGGTAAGTTCACTCCATTGTCAATTTTGTCTTTGTCACCTCTGACCTAGACTAGAGTCAGAAGAAAACTCATCTCGAATTAATACGCCTAACCTTAGAAACGCGTAGAGGACAATTAACATACAAACATTTATTTTCATTTAGTTAGCTACGAAAACGAAAGTTGAATACGCCTATCATATTGATTTTATATTACCTACTAACGTTCTGAAATAATTCCTATAATTTTCTTTTATTCGTTTTTAATGGTCGATGACAAAATGGTCCACTATAATCATTTCTTTGTGGCGACCTTCATTTTGACAGTAATTGATTATTACCGATGTTATTTTGTTGTCAATAAAAACAACATAGAGTTATTACCTAGTGGGGTTGTTTGATCAGTGTGGGTGGAAAATGGCAAGATTCTCTTGACCTTACGTTCATGTCATAGGAGGCCTTTATATGTAACGGTCTCCGCGACCGATTTTTGTCAGATTTCTTCTTGCCGATAAAGAAATCTGTCAAAACTCGATAAAAGAAAGCGGTCGTGGGCGGAGCAGTGGACAGAAAATCTGACAATCGCCGTGTTTGAGTCCTATTAGATGGTCTAGAAGTACCAGGACAACATAGAATGTAAGAAGAGGTGTACTGTGATTTTTTATAGACTCAAAAAAAAAACAATGCCATCATTACGTTTCCGTTATAGGTAGATTATTTGTAATGCTTGCATCGAATAATGATGATCTATTTAATTATGTTTTACAGCTGTTATAAAACATTCAAGAAATTGTAAACTAAAGAACAATGGCGAAATCATAGCTAAAATTTATTGGAGCGTCTAAAAGTAATTAATATACGAAGGCAGTTCTAATATTTTTCTACGTTTTTTCAAAGTATCACATTAACTAGTTAAAGCCGGATAAAATAGATATTTGAAATGAAAAGTTATTTTTCTGCCAAGTGACAGCAAGTACACCATTTTTGTATTAAAATCAGTTTTTGTTTGTTATTATAATTAAATGGAGTAAATGAATTAACAATATTGTTTATTTCTAAATGGAAGTGTTTTTTGCTGGGAAGTAAAAATATTGTAGTGTAAAAAATAATTAATTACTTTCAATTAATGACGGGCAAAAAGACTAGTATCCCAAACAAAAAAACTTGGTTTGACTTTGACAATGGTTTTACTCATGTCACAGACGCTTGCGCTTGTGCTTCGTGTGTATTTGTTCTCGATTGTTTTCCGTTTTCTTTAATTTTTACTTGACCCGGACTGCTTATGGGCCAGATGGGCCAGACATTAGCAAAATATTTCGGCACTTGCAGAATTTCTGGATGAAATAATTATAATAGAGGATGACAAAGAATAAATATTACTTAATATAAAAAAAAGTTGTTTTGTTGATTCTTATGAACATACTCAACATATTCCAGGCGCATTCTAAGATTTTAAAAATTCTAATTTATCTGAATGTTAGCAAATAAAATCCCAGAATACTATTATAATCCTATTGCTTCAATACTTAAAAAAATGCTGACGGTGACTGGCAGCCTCAGTCCTATAATTGTACACAGTCATGTAGTAAGTATACCTAAAGCAAGGCCTACCAAAGAGTATTTATACCTTTTACAAGGCATTGCATGCTAAAATAACTGGGTAAGGAAAATACTAATGCAATATTGCCCTTTTAACTTTCTCGAATTGAAATTACCATTGACATAACCTACAAAAGTTCACGACTGAATTTCTATTAATTCCGGCTTTCTCGAACAAAAATTCTTGCACCAACTAATTCAGAAATTGACGCCGAGTTTAACAAGATATTTTTCATTTAAAGACGCAAGAGTTTAATCTCAGCTAAATTAATGTATGAGTGGCTGCCATTGTTCTTTTGTCTAAAATAAACATACTAAAATGCCAGTTTTGGCAAGCGAAGCCGCAGGCTCGTTATACCCTGACATAATGAGAGCTGTACACCTGGGACTCCTGGGAGCGAAGTCAAATAAACATCTGCGATATTAAATATTGATCCGAAGCCAGAATAATATGTGGAAATGGATGCAATCCCATGAGGATGGTACATTGATGTGCGAAGTTTTATCTTGCAGAAGTACTAGGGAAACATTCGGTACGAGGAGGTATTTTGTGCAATGAATTTCTTTAATAACAGCTGTTCATGATTTTGCTAGTACAACCTAACGCGTTAGCTGAGCGACGATGAATGTACTTCAGAACTGTCATAAAGTTTGACGCTCACTGTTCTCTGTTCTCCGTGTCTGAGTTTTGAACAACGTTGGAACAAGTTTTTTAAACATCCTCACCATTTTTATGGAACAAGAAATAAAACAAAAGTGTTTAAACTTACATTACTGTCTAGTTTTAATTATTTTAATGAAATTTATTTACAATAACGATACACATTACGCTACAAAAAAAAGTTATTACCTAGATTTTAAATCTGTTTTAGTCTTATGTAAATTAGCACTATATTTAAATTACTTCCATAATGGCAGGCAAGCAGAGTGACGTCTTCTATTTTTAAGCGATCTATATGCCAATCATCGAGTTCATTCGCACCTCAATACCATACACTGAAAAAAAGAAAAAATATGTAAGACTGTTGTGTAAACCATATACTGTTGTTGTTTCATTGACAAACAATGTTGTGCAACATTGTTCATGCTAGCTTCATGTCTTTTGTCTTCGCGTCATGCTAGCTTTAAAATACTGCAAGTAAACCTTATCATTTGCCTAGCCTTTAACCAACTATGTTGACCTAATTCTGCCTCAAAGCAGCGTCGTGTTCCGATTTGACGAGTATGGATGCCGGTGTAATTACAGGAACTTGAGACATTTCAATTTAGCCTCTGGGATGGCAACGCATTTGCAAGGCCTCTGGTATTTCAGATGAGTATAGGCAGCGGTGACCACTTAATGTTAGGTGGGCCTTCGGCTTGTTAGCCATCCAAAGATCGGGTTTCAGTCTAACCGGTTGCATCTAAATGGTTTACATGGAGCGACTACCTATTTGGCCTCCACGATACGATATCGCATGGTAACACATTCAAACTACATGTAACGAATGTCAAAGTTCTACAAATGACAACCGGGACCAACGGCTTTACGTGAGGTGTCACATCATCATCACCAACTTCCGAACTCCGGCCCGTTACTGAATAACACTTTGCCGGACCTGGGAATCGAACCCGGGATCCCAGGCTCAGAAGTCCTGCTTCCGACCACAAATAAAAAAAAAACGTTTAAAAACAATCCCAGAGGAAAGAGAGGAAGAGAGAAAGAGAAGACGGAGGGATTTAATACATGGTAAACGTACCGGTCGTATTTCTGAGGCATTCGCGCGTACATGTACTGGGAAATCATCTTGGGTTTGTTAGAAGGCTTGCTGCTCGTCGAGGTCTGCTTAACTGTAACTGCAGGAGTAGTGGAAGTCTTTGCCCTAGCTATACTCTGCAAGTAGGACTCGTAGAGACTCATCCCAGGCAGCACAGAATTATTTTCCGCCGGTTCTATCGGTACATTAATAGGATCGAATGGTAAAGTAATCATGTACTTTCCCATATTCGCGTAAAAGCCTCTGGTTTGAGGTTCCCCTTCAGTAGCGTTCGATGGTGTTTTTGTAGTCGAAGTGGTAGATGGTGCCGTGGTCGAAGGTCTGATGTCTTCGTCCCAGATGACGGTGTCGATCCACCGGACGAAGTTGGAGATTTTGGGGAAGGCGTGGGTCTTGGAGTAGAGAGCGCAGATGTTGATGAAGGAAGATATGGCAATTAGGGTATTGTTTTGTATGACTGCGCCACCGTTGTCTTTCTGCAATAAAAGTGTATTTTTCTTAATAACTTATTAATAGTAGCTAGCGATCATCATAATCATATCAGCCGCTGCTGCACATAGGCCTCCCCCATTGATTTCCAAAAGGACTATTTGGAAGCGGCCTGCATCCAGCGTTTTCTTGCGGTCCTAGTCCTCTTAGCTAGCAATACCAAAGCCTAATCATAGAAGTCATAATATCATTGTGCTGATTAGCTTTCTTTTATTACGGCAATTGATTTTTAGAAAAGTAAGTATGGGGTTTCGGCCCATATCAACTAAACTAAATACCATGTTTTTGTTTCTTGTACACTTTGATGTTCCAAAGTAACTTTTAATGGTCAAATTGAAATAGCTGAAAAAAATAACCGAATGTATAAAATTACAATAACGGACAGAAAGATTTCACATTCTGTAAAACTCTTCCTGCCATGCTTGCCTGTACGTAGCACACTGACGTATTTATAGACATGTAAATGACTACCAAATGCGAGTCTGGGGGCTTGTAAGCACTTGTCGAGGTTTGGCAAGCATGTTGAGGGGCCACGATACGCTCAGCCTTGACAGGGAATTTCGAAATTGATTTGTAAAATGCTGTCTGCATTTATCTCTTATCGAAACATGGACTCCTAGTACAAAGGGACTCAAACCGTCGATCAAATAAATGTAAATGGACCATGATGGGTTGAGCTAGACAGCGAATTTTTAAATTGATTTGTAAAATGCCCTGTTTATCTATCTCTTGTCGAAACATGTACTCCTAGTGCAAAGGGGTTGAAACCAACGATCTAACAGTAAATGGAACATGATGGGCTCAGCCTTGACAGCGAATTTGAAAATTGATTTGTCTGCATCTATCTCTTGTCGATACATGTATTCCTAGTACAAAGGGGACTCAAACCAACGATATCGCATTTCCCTTATATTGGCCACTACATAAATAACTGCATGGTTTTATCCCCATTTGTTTTTATTCTTCGTCACAATGACATTTATAAATGATCTCGTAAACAATGTAACGGAACGATCGAGATGATTTATGTGTTTGCGCTTCCATGAGCATATCGAGTTCGTTTAATTTTATTGTGGCCATTAACACCATACGTAATGATGTTTACTTTGCCGTTATCGCTTTGTGATATTTGCAACGGGCGCTGAATTTACTAAAGTTTTGTTTAATTTGTAGGTAAGGCTGGGTTTTATAGGTACGGAAAAATATGCTTTCTTTTGTTTCTAATTTTGATTGTAAGAAATTGACAATAATAAAACTAAAACCCGACCTACTGAAAAGCTTGAAACAAGTTTTTTTTCTAATCTGAAATAGTTATTGTTAGTGATGTTAAAAGGATAACCATTGAAGGAAAAGTGGCATATGACCATATGCCACTTTTCCCTAAAGCTTATGTTCGCTTACTTTAATGTATTGTTTTGTTATAGTCGGTGGCATACGACCAAATACATAAAAGTGACGTACATAAATTTCTAAACAGCCAACAACCTAGAAATAACCTTATCATCATCATCTTCCTGCCCTTATCCCATGTTACTTGGGGTCGGCACAACACGTTTTCTTCTTCCATGCCGTCCTGTCAACCGTCATGCTATCACTGACTCCTTTCTCTTTCATATCATTCAATAACCAACAACTACTTATCTTCAAATATATTTTTTTAAAGTACGTGTCAGTAGTTTATTTATCTCAACTTCACCGATAAAGTTACCAGTCCTCCAAGCGATTGATCAATAAAAAAGCCATCATAATTCACCCTTCCCCCCATGGGAACGAAACTCAAGCACAGGATAAAAAATAACGCGTTGTCCCTTGACATAGGCCCTTGACGGAGGACTCCTTATGGCGAAATTTATCGGCCCTAACCCGGCATTGAGTAAAATAAATAGGCTTTCGAATTCGTTTTATTAGGTCAGATTAAATGGACCACTGAGGTGGAAGAGTTTGGGGAAGACATCTTTGTTAAAAGAAAAAAGTTTAATACTGAATGTGTTTTTGAAAAAGGAATTGAAACACTCTAGTCTATAAACGTAACGGTTGGCGATTGTTTTCTGTTCGAAATCTCTAGGTAGTTTTGTTTTTTTTTATAAGTGGCCAGTAGTAGTTTAGAATATAAAGAGCTTCAAAAATAAAAAGAGGTACCTACATTGGCTGTTGCGTTGCATGCCGTGGGTCTGATTCCCGAACGAAACAGATATTTGTATTACTTACAGATAGTTGATCCGGGTATGGCTGTTTGTGTATGCGAGTTTGTATGTTTATAAACGCACCCACGATACCTACAGGAGAAATTCCTAGTGTGGGGCAACGTTTTAAAATATGATATTTCCGTAAAAAGAATTTTGCAGATGTCAATGCGATCTTTAATTTGTTCCAGCCTATACATAGGCGACTATTAGCCATGTATACACAGTTAATTAAAAACTTATAACGTGTAGCTAAACCAAAACTTACTAAACTAAACACCAAATCTACACTTCAACCTTCAAATGTCGAAGAGTTTCTCAAAGTAAACGCCTTCAGAACATCTACCATTAATCTGATTAAGATTAACTTGAAGAAAACATTAATTTTCGATTAAGAATGTTCCTAAAGTATCGATTTTCCTGTATTTGGTGCCCCAGTTCCAATCCCTCTTAATAATGACTGTTTAATGTTTAAATACTTTGTTTACTTTCGGCAAAGTTGTGATTGTTTCAATTCCCTTGAAATTGTTTATTGTTTTATCTTGTTGTCGCCGGAACTTCCCATTGCTATTTAATTGTAAGAGGGAATAAAGGGGTTTATTTGTTTGATTCGGCGTATCATATATTCCTACATATTATAAACGCGAAAGTTTGTGAGGTTGGATGGAAGTGTGTTTGTTGCTCTTTCACACTTGAATTGCTGAACGGAATTAACTGAAATTTGGCACCTATGTAGATATTGATCGAGCTTAACAGATATGATAATAATTTTAGCTCTATATACTATGGCTTACGCAGACTAAGTTTCAAGCAGAAACAAGGCAGATAGTCAATATTTCACCTGACTAAGCTAGCACTACCATGACAGCACCTGACATTTATCACAGATTTTTATAAACTAAAAAATACTCTCAGTTCAGTCAGTATTCTCCACATAGTAGAAGATTGTCGATAACAACATACCCTGCAGAAATGTCTGTTAGGATCCTGTACACCTCCTACACATACATAATGTCCTGGTAGCATCTTCGTGTCGCTCTCACATATTGACGGGTCAATCAATGGGGCGTTTACTACTCGCATGTGCTGTGAAAGAAGAGAAAAGATTATAAATTATTTTTACTTCTGAAATAGATTCTTGTCTTTGAGAACATTTTTATGTTTATCAAATAGTCCGGCTTCCTCGTAAACCATTTCATTGCACTAGCTTTTACGATCAATTTATGCTATGGAATTGCAAAATTGAAATTTGAAATCGAAAATTAGCTATGAATTTGGGTAGAAAACACTATGAACTAATAATTTCAAGAAATGACTTCTTATAAAAACACTTTATTGAAGTACTAAAAAGCCGATTAATTTTCAGTAACTGCAGAATTGGATTTTTTGTTGCTTTGAGATCTATCAATAAGGTTGGTAAATAAGTGACGTTACTGTTTGCTGTAGCACTACAAAATCGAAAGGGGAATCGTGTTTTGACAGGTTATAAAAAGTATGTGAATTGATTGGTGCTGTATACTACCCAATTGTCAAATTAAAATGAATCGTTCGTGTTTGCTCTTCTATAAAAGTGGTAATTTGACCCTCAAGTAACACAATAAAAGACTATATTCACCAGACTTACTCCACATAGTATAAAACAAAGTGGCTTCCCGTGATCTGTACGCTTAGATCTTTTAAATGCCGCAACGGATTTTCATGCAGTTTTCATCAATAGATAGACTGATTCAAGCGAAAGATTTATACGTATACTACATCACGCTACGACCAACAGGAGCGGGTCAGTGACCATACAAAAAAAAAAAGTATTAAAAAAATACATTTTCTATTTTGTAAAATGTAAAAAACTACGCCACATGCTACGTTCTCCGGAAATTCATATGCCTAGGCGTTTTCCTCACCATTGTTCAACGGACCAACCTTTTCTTGCAGATATTTTTTATCTGACATTATAATATATGGTCGGTCTCACAATCTTAGACTCATATTATGTTCTTGGCGATCCCGTATTTTAATAGCGAAATCTTTATTCTTGATGTCATGTCGAGATTATTTAAATATATGGTCTTTCTTCTTTTTTTGGTATTGTATAACTGCCTCGTTAGCCTAGTGGTCCCAAGCGCGACTGCTACGCTATAAGTCGAGCAAAAAGCGTTATAGGGGTTTTCTATGAAATTCTCAATAGTAGCCCCTATTACCTACATGGGACCTAAATATACCGGCGAACTGTGGGTGTACATGAGTACATCGGTACACCTCTGCCTAACCCTTTGGGGAATACAGGCGTGATGGCGATGGTATGGTCTGAATAGTAGCTTGGAGTTAGGATTTGTGCCCGGTTAATGACAATATTCTCGCCCCCTATTACATGGGATCTAAACATACCGGCGAACTATGTGTGTATCTACATTGGTACACCTCTGCTTTATCCTTCGGAGAATATAAGCTTCATGGTATGCATGTGTGACTATACACATGCATACCATCACGCTTATATTCTTTGGGAAGGGTTAGGCATTCATTGATATAGCTAAAACATTGATACTCACCCCAATAGGGGTCCATGCAATGATGGAGGTTAAGAATCCGAGCGCCACTTCATCATCAGCTCCCGGCAGCCTGACGCTCTGCACTTGAGAGCTGAACACCATCGGCTTTTCTAGTTTCACTGCTGATACGTGAAGGTCGAAATTGTTGATCAGCATTTTTATCTGGAATTTAACAAAAATGTAGTAAAGTAAAGGTTTTGTATTAAGTAGTAGAAGAGTTCTTTGTGAAGGAGCTCGTCCGGGGAAGTACTACCATTATCCTACTTCTGCCGCAAAGCAGCGTTGCTGTGTTTCAGTTTGAAATGTATGGGTGCCGGTGTATTACAGGTACATGAGATATTTTACCTTTAGATTCTTTTGTTTAGTGGACTTTACCTCGTTTGTGTACGCTGCGTATACGCGACGCTAAAGTCGCGTCCATGCGGCTTCAACGTGACGTCAGCCAAAGCCAGATGTAAAGGCACACAAAAATCTTCATTTGTTTTTACGACATGGGACAGAAAAGACAACAAAATTAAGTTTTTTTTTATTTCCGGAGAACAGCTGGTAGCACAATTAGTTTGAGTCAAGTAATAAAAGTTTAATTCGAGAAGTTACTACGTAGTAAATAGTTTTATTAATTCCTCGAAAACGCTTAGCATATTATTAGAAGCTAACTGCTGCCCGCGACTTCGTGCGGGTGATATTTTTCACCCGTATTATGTTACGTCTGTGGTTACTGCTCCGCTCTCTTGGGTCTTAACGTGATGTTATTATAGCCTATACTATTCCTTATGACTCTGGCCATCATAATATATACAAATGATTTTTTTTTTTAATCCGTCTAGCAGTTCTAGAGATTAGCGCGTAAACAAACCAAAAAAGCTCTTCATCTTTATTATATAGATAATAGAGGCTTTATTATAGTATATAGAATGTTTTACTATTGTTAGACTATGATTAAAATTAAATTGCGTAGGTCGGTCGGTACCAACCTACGCAATTTAGTTTGAATCACTACTACTCCTACTAATACTATTACTCTATAGTAAGAAAGCCCTGAATGAAGCAATCATAGACCAGGATAACAGAGTACACAGGAGGTTTAATTTTACTAAGCAGTGGCCTGTCCACACAAGGACGTCATTGATAATGACATTAAGTGAGCTGTGGATCAGATTACAATTTTTAATATTTTGTTCCTAAATAAAGGCTCTCCGCTAATTATCTTTGTCACAATACCCTTAACAGGCAGGTTCAACAAACTATGCGACACGAAATGTTTAATCACCGCGCTTCCAGTCGGATCAGTGTCCGTAGTACGCAGACGCGACGGGCCATACGTAAATAAAATATGAATAGTGCTCAAATGGAACCTGCTGACGTTATCTGTTCTCCTAGTACGTGACGTTCATTTTAGTTAGCGGACTACTATTTGTAGTTTTCAATTTGACTGACCTGTTTAATTAAAATAACATTTTATTTAGAGCATAGTGAGTGGTTATTAACTCACGACCTGCTTCTAAAGATTCGGTTTAGCTAGTTCAACCCCTGTGGTTTTTTATTGGATTATCTAATTACTAGGAGGCCATAAAGTCATTACTACAAAGGCTTTTTTACTGCATTGTAAAAATATTCTAGTCTACGATAAAAGAACCAGTTTTCATAGACATGCGGGTCCAAAAAATGTAGGTAAAGATAAGTAGATGATAATCAAGACAGCTTTAAATTAAGCACCAAACATAAATCCCGAATAAAAAGAGGCTTTTTTCGCCGTTCTAAATTGAAGTTTTTGCCTCACAATCCTCTAAAAAGAGGCTTTTAAACCAAATTCACTCGTCCAAAGATGCTCATACGCCGAACGACAATAAACGAAGGCAGTAACTGACTCATTACCAGCCCCTTTGGTGTCGCTGTAAAGATTTTACGCTCCGAATAAAAACGTCTGATATCACCGCTCATTTGATTACGTTATTACGTTTTCATGATACTGTTTTTACCTTTTGGTTTCGAGAATAATGTGACGGTATTATCAGTGTAAATGCTTTTGTTTTGTAGTCAAAAGATGTAAAACAAAAGCAATTTAAATAGCTTCAATATAATCTTCAAGTCAACTGTCGGGCAGACTTTTAGTGGTCGAATTCAATTGTCTAATCAAAATGTAATAATCACAGCCTATAATTGACCTGCTGCAGCGCAAAGGCCTTCTCATTACAAAGAAGGTACGAGCATTGATCACCACGCTTGCTCAAAGCAAATTGGCGATTTCAAACTTATATTCATTATAAGTCAGGGTTTAGCCACGGTGTTTTCCTTCACCGAAGTCAGTGATGTCCAAGATAGACTTAAAAAGTACATATAAAATAGAAAGAGTCACATTGGTACTTGCTCGTGCCCGGTTGCGAATCCACGGCATAGTACATGAGAGGCGAGCGCCTTAACCATCAGGCCATTTAATTATTATAACATTACACTTAATTATATTTCCACAAAAGACAGTAACACAAGTATGATGTCCTAACGAAGCAAACTGGAACGAGTAGGATCAACAAGGAAAATTGGGTAAAACTCAGTTAAGCGGAAAAAGATAATGAAATAGCAGGCGTACGATTAATTAGTGGTGCGACATTTTATAGGCCCGTGATGGTAACGTACCTTTCATAATATAATTATTATGTTAGAACTTGGAATTTTAAATATGAGCTTGTTATAAAATTATAATATTAATTAGAATATCCAAACGGATAATTAAAATAAATTTACTTTACGGGTCCTGGGCTCAATCGCTGGACGGGCAAAGTGACGGTTTTTCTGTTTGGAATTTCTCAGTAGTACAATGGAGTATGAAAGGTCATAGCGTGTCTCATAAAACACGTAAAGCCGTTGGTCCTGGCTGTCATTTGTAAATATTTACCAATCGTTACGGGTAGTCAGAAACCCGAAAGTCTGTTTGACAACCTGTTTCAAAGAAGTATCGTGGAAAAAAGCTAGGCAATAATGACAGTGTTAACTAGTCAGGTTGGTAGGTCAAAATTTTAAAATCATTTTATTTTATACAGAACCATTTGATGTGTATGTAAATTCAATTATTCAACTTAATCTAGGTGCTACTAGGCAAACATGACAGACAGGAGATAACCCAAATACAGACAATCTTTAAACATCTTCCTCACAATAGCAAAAAAAAAATACGGAAAAACAAGAACGTAAAAAGGACGTCCACACATGAACAAACCCAATCTAATTCTGTTAGCAGATTACATAAAAAATAAACTTTACCTTATAGAGGGCCCCTCCCTTATTGTTATAGGAACTGCCAGCTCTTATTGTGAAATTGTTGAGATTCTTATGCGTCACATACGATGTTATGATGCTCCTGGAAACAAAAGAATGGTCCTTTACATAAATTATGGAGAACAATGGTCTTAAAGGACTTGGTTTTGGACTTTTGAGTCGGTTAGGTTGTGAGTTTGATGGAAATTTAAAAGGTACACATAAACTCCATAAAAAAAATATTAAATATGTTACGTAGTAATTGCTCCGTTAGCCTAGTGATCTTAAGCGCGACTACTACGCTAGATAGAGGTCTTGAGTTCGATTCTCAGGTTGAGCAAAAAGTTTTTTTTGGGGTTTTCTACAAAATTCTTAGTAGCAGCTCGGGATTAGGATTTGTGCCCGGTTAATGGCACTAGACTCGCCCCATATTACATTGGATTGAAAACGTACCGGCGAACTGTCGGTGTACGTTGGTACACCTCTACCTAACCATTCAAGGCATACAGACGTGGTGTGATGGTATGTGATTCTTTAGACGTACTTACTCAAAATAACAAAACCGCAAAGTAATCCCTTTCGTATCATGTTGAAGACCGGAATCCATATTTCTTTACCGTCATTATTATCATGCGATAAAAACAAAACAAAACAAAACATTAATAACTCAGAAAAAACTTTCAAACAAATTACAACAATCATAATAGCATTACGTTGTCGGCTTATCGTGTCCAAACATTATACCAGGGCCCCATAAATAATAAAACAGCTATTAATAATGTATGTTGCTACAAAAGCCTCAATAATAAAAATATATTGATTGGTAAATATTAAATATTAATTGGTAAAAAGGCTATACTAATATTATAGAGAGGTAAAGAGTGTGAGGTTGTAGGGGGTAATCTCTGGATCTGCTAAACCGATTTTGAAATTTCTTTTACCCATAGAAAGCCACGTTATTTGTGAGTGTCATGGGCAATATAACATCGCGCTACGAAAATCGAGAGAGGAGCAGTGACCAAAGACGTAACGCGCGGAAGAAATCGCGGTTGGTTCGCTAGTATAAAATAAATAAGTTTTGTTTTTGGGTTTGGCAATAGGCTCGCCCCCTATTACATGGGACTTAAACATACCGGCGAACTGTGGGTGTATATTGGTACACCTCTGCCTAACCCTTTGGGGAATACAGGCGTGATTGTATGTATGTTTTTGGGCTTTACCGTTCGAATTTGGCACATACTAGGTTTTATTAACGACGTCTAATTTTTATAGGTTTTGGTTTAGTAACGGTGACTAATTTCGCTGTAGAATGATTAGTCACAATTGTTACCTAACCTACCAAATAGGTCGAGGCAACCTAGCTAATTTACTAAATAATAATCCTAGCCTATTACTGTTCCAGTACAGAGCAAAGCCTCTACTCATACAGGGAAGGCACGAGCATTGATCACCATCGGCGATTTTTGTTCATTATATGTCCATGTTTTCTCACGATGCTTTCCTTCACCAATGTCAGTGATGTCCAAAATGAACTTAGAAAGTATAAATGAATTGACAAGTCACATTGGTACTTGCCCGGTATCGAATACGCAATCTCATGCATGAGAGGCCTGCCCCTTAACTACTAGACCACCACTCATTATTTTAAACTTAGTAAATCTCAAGATTTACTGGAAAAAATAGGTTTATCCGTAGTTTGGGGTTTTACAGTAGCATTCCTACTATTAAGGGGTTTACCTTGAGCACAACGTATCGTTCGTTCCCTTTTCCGACTTTTATCCTACCTATTACTACATGTCAGGTAAGGGTTTACCCCACAGGGTTGGCCTTTCAACGATTTGGGGATAAGCGTAGGGGTGCCCTTGAATAGTTCTTTTTTTGGACTTCCATACCCTTACATACATGAAGAGAGTTTTATTTATAAACTTGAAAGTCGAACTCTTATAGAATATTTATCTAATTCTAAATATAGTACCGAAGACTGAATCGATTGCCGTTTTGAATCGGTTAGGTTTAAATATTTAAATTAGGGGTTCTCATAAATATAAATTAACGAGTATAGGGTTTCCGAGAGAGGAACCTTTGACAAGAATAGACGATAAAGTGCCGGATCAAAATTAAAGTCAATTAACATTCCCTTTCACGGTTCTATCCAATAATCTTCTTCGACAACTGCTAAAGAAAATCTCCGACACACAAATCCCTTTCATTTTCTGCTAGCCTAGTACCGTATATAAAACTACACACATCGGCGACCCTCGTATAAAAGGACCACGGCGTATCTTTCCCACATTGTTGGTCCTTTCGAGGGTATTAGGGGACTCTTACGTAAACGGACTAGGATATTAGCGGACTCAGACATAAACTGTGATGTTTAGTAACACACAGTAAAATAGGATGATTTATGTATCGTCAGATGTATATTTTCGTAAGAAGTCGGATTATTAGAGAAGGTTTTCTATATCTGTTTGATGCTTGTTGACAAGCACTTATCCATTTGATTTGATTTTGTTCTTTAGTTACATGTATGGGGGTTGTGATTTCCCGAGGGATTGAACTTCCCAAATTTTGAACTGCAAGTTTTTATATAACTTTTTCTATTACATACTATAGTAGGTACTGTGACTGCCCCTGTGGTCTTGTGGTCAGAAGCACGACTGCTGATCGTAAACTTCTGGGTCCAATACCTAGGTCGGACAATATGGTACTGGCTTTTTCCATTAATAATATTTTAGTAGCAACCCACAGTTTGGGATTTAGTGGTGAGCCACGAGCTTTGGAAAGCACGTAAAATAATTGAGTATTACTACCAATCAATTGACATACTTTTTATGAGCTGTCAAAACGCGATTCCCTTATAGATTTAGTATAGCAAAAGTAAACTGGGACATCACATTTTGGCTAACTTAATTGGTTAACTATTGATTGATTTCAAAGTAACTATAAATCTAATTTGACTTTAAAATGAATCGGGTTTAAGGGTTAAAATGAAGTGTTATGTAGGAGCTGTGTCTTGGAATTATAGATTATTGGTGTCTAATATCTAATTATAGACCGGTCAATAGTATTAGCTGAGATTACTGAATGTTGATTTGCGTATAATTGAAACATGAGCCAACTAACTCCGAAGCCTTTGAAATTCTGTGTTGGATTGTGGTTTTGTACTTATCTATATACATACTAATGTAATAAAGCTGAAACGTTTTTTGTTTATTTATACAAGCTAATCTCTGAAACTACCAGACGGATTGGAAAAATATTTGTGCATATTATAGCCAGATTTATGAGGAATAATGTAGGCTATACAGGAAAAAATTTTAACCAGTGCGTAAATTTTGCCATAATAAACTTCAACACGTTTTATTAAACACGTATATTTTATTTTGATATGTCTTAGTACTAAAAAAAAAAGTTATCGCTTACGAAACATGTATACTTAAAAACCATATTTTATTGTCACTCGGCGCTAGCGCATTCCCCACCCCCTCACCCCAGCCATGCGCCCGGGGGGCGGCCAAGAGTTGTCATTGATAGTATGGCGAATAGATTATGTCCATGTTTTGCTGATTTCAAACTCGGATAAGGATGAATTTTTTTTTATTTTTTTTTTAACTAAACACGGAAATGTGTTCTATTACTGACACTGAACTACCAAAAAAAATTTACGCACTGGTTAAAAACTTATCCTGTATAACATCACGCTACGGTACAGAAGAGCGGAGCAGTAACCAAAGACGTAACTGAAGGCAGGTGAAACCGCGGTAACAAAAAATTATGATAAAAATACTGGAAGTATTTTTAAACTTTTATAGTAAATATTGATTATTGACAACACGAAACAAACTGCAAAAAACAATGAAGAAAGAAAGTTACCATTCATCCTTTAACCTTTTCAGTACATAATAGACAAGGTAGATTTGCAAACATTTGTTTATCATGGGGCAAAGGCAAAAGGCTATACAGCCAACGCAATGCGTAATTTGAATGAGTCAAACATGTTCATCTCTGTCTCTCCTACTGAATTTTGGATGTTTGAGCGAGATAGCGATAAAACCATCGGAGTGTTTTGAATAAATGAGTATTTGCTTTCGGGTAAGGGCGATTCGTAATCTCGTCTTAATTTAACGTAAACATTATCTCTAATTTGTGCATTAACAGCTAAGATAAACGCTGTAAATGGTTGTTTGAAGTGCCATTTATTGGAAGCCATTGAAATAATTGTACCTATCTTTGTGTAAGAACTAATTTGAAAGGGCTCTAAAAGTACCTTAGCATACCTTGGGGACTCTCGACTTGAGGGTTTGGTTTTTTTAAAGCATTTTGTTAACAACAAAAGCGAGATAGTAAAGTGACTAAATATACAACTTGTAACGCATTCCCTCGAACACACCGATTAGAAAATTAAGTTGCAATTATAATCACCATCATCATCATATCAGCCGCAGGACGTCCACTGTTGGACATAGGTGACAATTATAATGCGAGCACTGAAATTTTACATTTATGTAATTAAATATTCTATATATCTATATACCATCACGCCTGTATTCTGTATATCTGTGTAGGCAGAGGTGTACCAATGTACACCCACAATTCGCCGGTATATTTAGGTCCCATGTCATAGCAAGCCTATTGTCACTAACCGGGCACAAATCCATACTCCGAGCTGCTACTGAGAATTTCATAGAAAAACCCAATAACACTTTGCTCGACCTGTGAATGGAACCAGGGACCTCTAGCGCAGCAGTCATGCTTAGGACCACTAGGCTAATGAAGCAGTTCCCGTGGGATAATAATATTAAATTTGAAGCGGACAAAGTTGCGGGCAGAAGCTATTAAACGATATGATTATGTTTATGTAAACTTACAAAAAGAATAAGACAAGAAAAAGAAAAGTACTATAATGTATGTGTCTGGCTGGCAAAGTTTACTCTCTGTCGTATTTCGTCGGTTTTATATTTACTATAATTGAACTGTTTTATATGTCTGACAAAAAAATGGTGAAACTGAAAATTACTAGGCTGAAAAGTTTAGTAGGCCTTAGCGTTATGTCATATAACCTATGGTACTCAGAAATAATGTAGTTATCTATTGGTGAAAAAATGGTTAAACTTGGTGTATTAGTTTCGGAGCCTAATCGGTACAAACAAACAAAATAAAATCATTTGTCTTTATAGTATTGAAACTTTGATCCTTAACCCTGCAGTGGTCGCGTCTTATAAAGTCACGTGTGTGGTCGCGTGGATACATATGTACCCCAATTTGTTTTGTCGTTTTTTAAATGAAATTCAATTGTATTATTATTTTCTTATTAAAATATGACAAATTAACTCTTCCTAAATAAAATTAAAACAAAAAACAAACATAAATCTTCAAAGGTCTTGTTTAAATTAGCTATGAAAAATTGTCATTTTTCATAGCTAATTTAACCCATTTAATGTAACCCATGGTTGTTTAAACTGACGTTGAAACAACCATGGGTTACATATGAAGCCCGCGCGACCACTGCAGGGTTAATATCTTCGAGAAGGTTCATATCGAAGGTTCCAGAACATAAATAAAATACAATACAAAAAATATAGCAATGATGGGAAGAACATGTCAATTGTTAACTTTCAGCTACGTCAAATGTCTTTCAACACCCGTGATAATAATAATGAACACATTAAGGTATTCTCAGCTCTATGTGACATACTTATTAAACTTAAAAAGCTTTATCATGTTCCTTTTAGCCATTTTCGATATGAAACATTAATTAGCTGCCTATCAAACAAACGGCCTTGGAAGCCGGTTACCTATATTCCTTTTTTCTTATATTTGATCTTTCAAACGGCTACCTACATACATATTATTGTCTCACTGCTGGGCAAGGGGGGGGGGGGGGGGGGTATTTGACACTTATTAAAGACTAGCTTTGCCCGCGACTCTGTCAACGTTAATGTCGGCTATTGCGGATGTCGATAATCGCTGTTCTTTTTCAATATTTATTTTATTCACAACAATACATCGCATAAACTTAATATAACATCTGCCAAACTGCAAAGCAATTTGTCGGCAGAATAAAAAGTACCTTTTGTTCTTTTTTGGGAATCAAACTCACCCCGTACGAAATTGCATCAAAATCGGTTCAATGATTCTGTCGTGAAAGCGCATAGACTGACAGAAAGAGTTACTTTTGCATTTATAATATTAGTATTGGTAACATGCATAACTCTATACTACAAATACCTGTATTATGGACACAGATATTTTCCAATATTTACCGTTTCTCTAAAACTATGATTTATCTAGTGAAGGCTAAAAGTCCGAAAATACCGATTATTATAAAAAAAACTCCGAACTTTTGCCATTAATAAATAATAAATCTTAGGATTGAATGGAAAATTTTATCTGAAAGTTTTCTCATAGACTTTTAACCATTGGGGGCGCCCTTACAAGACGGTGCGGAACAAGATCCGCACCTGGGCCCCCCCGCTGACGCAGAGTCTCCGGCCGGAGCTCGTTGAGGACGTGGTGAGCGCTCTGTTCCCCTCGCGGGGAGAACATCCTCCCCCGCCCATGGCTCCGCCGCCTGCGATGCCGGAAGCGGACCACACCGACGACGACACACCAGAGGTGACTGGGGTAGACCTGAGGGTGGCGGTACGTAAGCTGAAAGGCAAAAATACCGCCCCGGGACCCGACGGCTTGCCTGGGAAAGCCTGGGTCCTGGCCTCAGAGGCTCTAGGGCCCCGATTGGAGGGGCTCCTAAGCGCATGTTTGGAGAGGGGCCGGTTCCCACTTCGTTGGAAGACGGGGAAGCTGGTCCTCATTCAGAAGCCTGGGCGCCCTGCGGACTCACCGTCCGCATACCGGCCCATCGTGCTGCTCGACGAGGTGGGCAAGCTCTTTGAAAGAGTGATTGCGGGCCGCCTCGTCGGGCACCTGTCTGGGATGGGGCCGGACCTTGCGGACTGCCAGTTTGGCTTCCGCAGGGGGCGCTCTACGGTGGATGCCATCATGCGCGTGAGAGCTCTCTCGGCGGGGGATGCTGTGTCCCGGGGCAGGGTTGTGCTGGCGGTGTCGCTGGACATCGCCAACGCGTTTAACTCCCTGCCCTGGTCCTGCATTAGGGAGGCACTCCGGTACCACCGGGTGCCGAACTACCTCCGTCGGGTGGTCGGGGCCTATCTGTGTGATAGAGCCGTGATCTACCCTGGTCGAAATGGTGAATGGAACCGGCGAGAGATGTCGTGCGGTGTTCCGCAGGGATCGGTGTTAGGACCGCTCCTGTGGAACATCGGCTACGACTGGGTGCTACGTGCTGACCTCCCCGAGGGCGCCAGCGTAGTTTGCTACGCAGACGACACGTTGGTCCTGGCGCAGGGGTGGTCGCACGAGGCGGCGGCCGACCTTATGACACGCGGGGTTGCGATAGTCGTCGAGAGGATCCGGCAATTGGGTCTCGAGGTGGCCTTGCACAAGTCCGAAGTCCTGTGCTTTCATGGGCTTCGGAACGCGCCACCTTCGGGATCCCAAATAACGGTAGGAGGGGTTTCCGTCGGCGTCGGGTCGACGATGAAGTACCTGGGACTTGTCCTCGACAGCCGATGGAACTTCGTGGAACATTTCCGACGTTTGGCTCCCAAGTTGGCACGGGCGTCGGCCGCTCTTAAGCGGCTCTTGCCCAATTTGAGGGGGCCAAACGCCTCCTGCCGGAGGCTCTACGCCGGGGTCGTGCGTTCGATGGCCCTTTACGGGGCCCTGGTGTGGGCGCGGGGCTTGAAGCGGCTTGCCGCCCACTACCTGAACGCGTCCCAGCGGGTGATCGCCATAAGGGTCATCCGCGGATACCGCACGATCTCCGGCGAGGCAGCGAGCCTCCTTGCCGGATTGCCGCCATGGGATCTGGAGGCGCTGGTCCTCGCGCGCCTACACGAGTGGCGCGCGGAGGCACTGGGCCGGGGCGAAACTCCGCTGCCGCGGCAAATTGCCGCCCTGCGGACGGAACTCCGGCTCGATCTCATGGCGACATGGAGAGAACGACTGTCGCAACCTCGTGCAGGGCTCGCCTCGATTGAGGCGGTAAGACCCCTCTTTGAGGAGTGGCTGGAGCGGCGCCACGGCGCCCTCACCTACCGCCTGACGCAGGTCCTCACCGGACACGGATGTTTCGGGAGGTTCCTGCACCTCATCGGGCGGGAGGAATCGCCCGGGTGTCACCATTGTGAGGATCGCCCCGAGGACACGGTGGAGCATACTTTGGCGGTGTGCCCTGCTTGGGCTGAGCACCGCCGAGTCCTCGAGGCGGCCATCGGCGGCGGCGCCCTCTCGCGTCCGGCACTGGTCCAGGCCATGGTCCGGAGCGAGGGGGAATGGGAAGCAGTCGCCTCCTTCTGCGAAGCTGTAATGCTAGAGAAGGAGGCGGCGGGACGGGAGAGGGAAAGGAGGGTCCCCCGTCCCAGCGGCCGCCGCGGTAGACGATCCGGGCGTCGGGAGCCACGTGACGACTCCCGGCCACCGTAGACGCGGGTCTGTGGACGGTGAGCAATGGGTAGCTCACCGTCCGTACGTTCACTAGCGACAGACCGTGTCGACGGCGCGTTCGTGTTCCACGCGCGCCTCAAAGAGATGTCAGCAAAATTGGATGGGGCCACTGAGGGCCGATGCCTGCCGGGGCTGCGGGTTGTTCGAAAGAGATACCGCGCCCCCGGAACGCAAAGGGCACATGAAGGAACATAGACGGGTTTTAGTCAGTAAAAGTCTGACACTCCCTCCCGCCCCGCCCAGGGCGGGGGAAGTTATTTGATGATTTCCCGTCTATAAAAAAAAAAAAAAAAAAAAAAAAAGACTTTTAACCATTTTCAATCTAAAACATTAATTAGCTGCCAATCAAATAAAAGCCCTTAGGAGCCGGTTATCTACTTTCCTCATTTCTATAGCCCGTTAGTTGGATACATATTTGATCTTTCAGACGGACTTGTTTGCAAGGGTCCGGTCCCTGCCTATAGCTAGGTAGGTACATATTCAATTGACCTTAATAACAATGGTACCTACTACCAATTACACAGTTTACATTATTACTCCTGTACGTATTTGGTAGACGTATTCTAGAATCTTAGTTTGGCTATCGTAAAAATCTTGAAATTATCATCTTCCTGCCCTAATCCCATGTTACCTGGGGTCGGCGCAACATGTTTTTTTTTCCATGCCAACCAGTCAACCGTCGTGCTATCACTGACTCCCTTCTCTTTCATTTTTCACACAATTTATCCATCTTTTCTTTGGCCCCCTCTTCGTCCCTATCCATCCACATTTATATTCATAACTCTTTTGGTCACGTGCGTCTCATCCCTCCTTGTAAAAATCTTGAAATAAAGGTTTTATTGTATACGATGATTATGGATGGACAATCATCAAATGACTTACTGACTTCCTCCTGAAAACTCATGCGAGTTCCTCCTAATGGCTTTTGCTTTCGACCATATTCCACAAAAACCTAGAGTCTTAGTTGTCTATCAGTGAAACCAATATAATAAAAAATCCTTAGAAGCAGCTTTTTGAGAGGTTGGCTTTCGTGACTGAAAATTAAAACTTAAAAAATAAAGGGCCAGCTTAATTTTTTGAAGTGAAAACTTCTTTAGCGGCGTGGGTAAAAAATGTTAAACTCGCGTCAGGACACGTGACCCTGATCGAAAATTTTAAGCGGCGTCTCAGCTTTTGCTCGCGACCTTCTCAATCTCCTAATTCTTTTTCTAAATTAAAAGCCTCAGCCTTAGATACACCTTATAATATCATCTATCTACCAGTAAAAATCCCGTCAAAATCGGTCTAGCCGTTACGGAGATTATCCCGAAAAGACAGACCAACAAAAATGTGTGGCGAATCTATTATGTCCAACAATAGATTCGCCACACAGTTTTGGACAAAAATAAAGAGCCGATAATTCTTTGCCCTTTGACCTTAGCCCTCAAACAATGACCCTACTAAAAATTTCAGCGTCCTACTGACCTTTGCCCGAATACTACTGGAGTGATCGACTGGAGTGAAATGCACTCTGGACCAATATTTTAATTAACATTTCACATCCAATCTGTTGGATAGCTATTTTATGAGAAACTATATTTTGCCTGCGACTTCGTCTGCTTAGTTTTTTTTTACACGCGTCATGTTACGTCTTTAGTTGCTCCTCCGCTACCGTATGTTGTACCGTGATGTAGTATAGACTGTGGAAAAAACCCAATCACAATTTTTGGCCCGACCTGGGAATCGATCTCAGGACCCTACGCTCAATATCACTCAATATGTTTAGGTCCCATGTAATAGTGGGCGAGCCTACATAGCCTAGTGCACATACACCCCTGTCTATCCCTTCGGGGTATACAGGCGTGACTTTATGTATGCATGTAGTTCACTTCGTCGTTTTCAGTGATTTTTACATAATCAAAGGTTTCATGATATCGTCTCCGCCATCATCCAAGGAACTAATAGCTACACGATAATGGTTTACTTAATGATCACAAGCAACTTGTGCGTCTCGTCTAAAACTTGGTACACTTGGTGCCAAGATAAGAGTACCCAATTCCAGCCACTAACTGCGGGTGGGCTTGGTGGGCTATTAACTTGCACGGCAGTGGATTAACACACTCGTGAGGGACATTTAAATTTAATTAGCGATTTGTACGGTTATGAGATTTCTGTGCTTTTTAGCGGAATTCAATTGTTAAAGCGGTTTTAATACCAAGGGATGTAAGCTTGCGACTAGGAGAACAGCAGCGGGGCAGTGATATAATACCATTAGAACAATACATAAGTACTCACGGATCAAAGCATTTGGACATAGTGAGTAGCCAGTACCCGTTGAGCACGACGGCACTGCAGAGGTAGGTGTTGTTGAAGGTGAGCGAGGCGGCGTACGGGTGCTCGTACACCTGCGTCACCGTCGCGCCTATCCGCTCTAGACTGTCGTCCAGATGATCTCCTGGTAGGAAAAAATATTTTTGTTACTTAAAGAAAGTAATTTTCTTATTCGTAAGATTTGGTTGGATTACTTAATTTATACTTTTTAAGGTTAGAAAGTCTACCTGAATCTAACAAAATCTCTATCTGCAGATGATATAAATATTTATTCAGTGCGGGAATCGAACCCGCAACGCGCGTCCATCGGTCAGCTACTGGTAAGATTTACCATTGAAGAAGCTAATAAAAAATGCTTAAAATTAGTTAAAAAAATTATTTTCTTAAAATATCTTTGCATCGCAAACAAGCCTACGGCCCACTTGATGTTAAGTGGTTACCGCTGCCTATACATCTGTAACACCAGGGGCACTGCAAATGGGTTGCCATTCCAGAGACAAGGTTCAAATGTCTCATGTGCCTGTAATATACCAGCTCCCTCGTCCTTCAAACAACGCTGCTTTGCGGCAGAAATAGTTAGAGCTCTACTAGTTACAACTAAAAATTCAAAGTCAATAACTCTTTAAAACGGCAATCTATTAACATGGGGTACATTGAGGTATACTGTAAACTGACCTCCAAAGTACACAACTATTTTGGGTGAAGTTTGGGTCCACTAATTGGTTGACGATGATTTCAAATTACAAAATTCAGTGTTAACTACCAAACTACTAAAACTATTGCAATTTGACCCTTAAGTGTGGTCAATGACATTTTCAAACACCTATTTCATTACAAAAGCCCTGATATAATTTTAGTCACATCTGTTTATTTTGTTCACACAAAATAAACCTTAAAGCAATGGGACAAGATTTATAGTTACGTGTATTTCTTTCCGTAATAATATTGTGGTGAGGTAATCGGACTAGGCAGGTAGCGGTCTGGAGATTTATGGAGAGAAACATTAGAAAAAAATATAGGTAGTTTATGAAAGGACTGTTATTGCTACCTAAGTTTTCTTGCTAGTGTAATTCATCATTCGTCACATTTTATTACAGTATTTTTAGTTCAGTAGGTACCTATAATTTTAATGGTCAAGGATAAGTCTTTATTTATTTACTAGGTACATACTAGCTATATATCCAGCGGTGTCACCCGCGTTCTGTTACGTCTTTTGGTTCTGCTCCACTCCCGTTGATCATAGCGTGGTGTTTTATACGTATAAACCTTCTCTTGAATCACTATTTATTGATGAAATCCGCATTAAAATCCTTAGCGTGGTTTAGAAGATCTAGGCATACAGAGGGACAGACAGAGAGGATGTTTTATACTAGTAACTAGATGATCTTTACATAGTAAAAAAAAAAACGGTCCCGTTGTATGTATGCTTAGATCTTTTGAAATACATGCAACGTATTTCAGTTTTCACGGGAGCAAAGCATTAACCATAGCCGTAACAGAACAGCTATTCTATTCTGAAATAGGCAAATCAATTCAAAAGTCATCTCCATAGTCACGCTCGTTTCGCAGAATATCAAATCCTATTGAAAAACGTCGAAATACTCACTCGATATAATACTTCTCACTTACGTCATCACGTGCTAGAGTGTCGAACTCACTCATTGTAAGAATACGAAACTAAAATCTCACCGCACATACAGAATTGATTTCGCAATTAACTTTTTAGAATAGCACTACAGAACGCGGGTGACACCGTGGGGTTTATACCTATTTGACAAATAACGGAAACAACGTGTCCAATAAATAAATATCATACATTTTTATTCAACGTAAAAACGCCCGCACGTAACTACCGTTTACATTGCACACCGCCCGTATTTCGCGCAAATACAAATGAACAACAAAATTATTACTTTTGCATGTTTCTCTCTCAAATTAACTAAAATGAAAATGGTTTTATTATGTCATAACTTTCATAGCACATACCATCACGCCTGTATTCCCCGAAGGGTTAGGCAGAGGCGTACCAATGCATGAGTAGTGTTATTGGGTTTTTCTATGAAGTTCTCAGTAGCAGCTCGGAGTTTGGATTTGTGCCCGGTTAATGGCAATAGGCTCGCCACCTATTACATGGGACCTAAATATACCGGCGAACTGTGGGTGTACACCTGATTGGTACACCTCTGCCTAACCCTACGGGGAATACAGGCGTGATGGTATATATAGAAAAACCCAATATCACTTTTTACTCGACCTGGGAATCGGACCCAAGACCTCTAGCGTAGCAGTCGCGCTTAAGACTACAAGGTCGACTAGGCAATCTTACGAGCTGTCAAAACGCAATTTCCCCATAGATTTTGTATGACAATACTAAACTATGACGTCACTTTTTTGCTATCTCAATTCACTAACTATTTATTGACTTCAAAGCAACTATAAATTTTAAAGAATTTTAAATACTACCCAATTCAAAAGTGATGAAAATAAATGCTTTGTATTTGACTTTGAATTACATGTTGTTTGCTCGTTGCCTGTGTTCAAAACTTTTTTAACGCCAACATCAACAGATGCATGCACTTGATCTGCGTCCCAAAACTGCATCTTAAGCTAAAAGCTAGACTTATAGCCACTCATAGGTACCGTAGCTACCGTACAACTATCTTCACGAACCACACTTGTTAGTCTAAGGATTTGGCAGCGCAGAGAGTTATGATAATCGATTAGTTTCAACTTCATCTTAGTGGGTACTAGGAGCACAGATAACAGATAGAGGACTATCTGTTGGCGCAGTCGGAGTCAGGCCAAACAACTCGGTGATTTGATTACGGCTAAACTGTGAGACGGAATTTATATCGGCGAATGGAATTTATGGGTAACGGAATTAAAGTGTTTATGGCTTGAAGCTTGTTGAGTTTAAATTCTACATTACCTATAACCGTTAAGTGTTTGCTCTCGTAGGTCTTAGCGTGATGTTTTACTATTTCTATACTATTCCTCATAAATCTGGCTATGGTACACAAAAATATTTTTTCCAATGCAATATGGTAGTTCCAAAGATAAGCGTGTTTAAAAAAACAAATAAAAAATCTTTTTAGCTTTATGAAATTTCATGCGACTAGCTACTGCTTGTGATTTTGTCTGTAAAGATTTCAAAATTAAGTCCCCAATTATCCCATGAGAACACAAAACCAAGGATGAAAATTGTTAAGCTCCATAAGTTAAGCTAGAATCTAGATCAATAGCTTGTATGTGTGCCAAGTTTCAGCTAATTCCGTTCAGCTGTTTAAGCGTGAAAAACTAGCAAACATTCATCCATCCATTCATCCTCATAATCTTTCCCGTTTATATTATTCCTAGTAGTAGGAAGTAGGATAGGATAGTAGGATTCTTTCATCTAACACTGATTTTTTAGTTGAGATTACCACATAAGCATACCTAACTGAAGTATTTCTGTTAAGTCAGCTCAAACAATGTGACCTCCGGATCAAAAGATGTCGAATAGAATAGTGTCTACATAAAATAAGTATAGCTAGGTACTCTTTTTTTATAGATGGGAAATCAATCAAATAACTTCCCGAGGGAGTGTCAGACTTTTACTGACTAAAACTCATCTATGTTCCTTCATGTGCCCTTTGCGTTCCAGGGGTGCGGTATCTCTTTCGAACAACCCGCAGCCCCGGCAGGCATCGGCCCTTAGTGGCCCCTCCAAATATTTGCTGATATCTTTTGGAGGCGATCAATGCCTTTTGGGTGTCGACGAACGCACCGTCGCGTCGACACGGTCTGTCGTTAAGTTAACGTACGGACGGTGAGCTACCCATTGCTCACCGTCCACAGGCCAAGTATAGCTACACTAAAATAAAATTTTTGAAGTGAAATCAGAAACACAACCTATGTCTCTAATCAATAGACCATCTCGCTTACTCCATTACTAAACCAACCTTATCCGAAAATCACAGGTAAAATCTGCCAGTCACATCTACAGTAGCTAATCTACCTTAGTTACTGTACCGGTACCAGGCGCACATACTCACACAGGAGTGGATTGGGCGCCTAAATAGATTACTCGTGTACCGGTGATTGCCTAAGTCGGTTGTGTGAAGCAATGATCGTTCACATTAACGAGATAACAGAGAATGTTTCAGCGAATTTTCGGTTTCCTCAAAACATAATTACTGAGTTTGGAACAAAGGTATATAAACTTAAGTGAGGGCAGATCAGCTGTGGTATTCTGTAAACATCTTCACCGGTGAATATAGATGAAGTGAGCTTGAGGTAAGTTGGTGGGAATTAATAACTCACTTTACGTAAATTCACCGTAGGAGAATTTTACAGAATAGCACTGCAGGAAAGTGAGTGTAGGTAACTTTTTATGGTTAGACTCGAAGGACCAATAAAAAAAATGTAGAATAAATATTGTAGATAAGCACGAACGTTTGAAACTTAGAACGTTCTAATCTAAATAACACAAATCGTGTACAAGAATGGGATAAAAATCCCTAATGTTAAGCTGTATCAATATCTAAGTAAATGTGTGTCATATTTTAGCTTATTCCGTTCACACGGTAACGCGTGAAAGAGTAACAAAGAAACATCAACCAGTCCATTAAAAAAAAAATGTTCAAAGGATAGCCAATCAAATCTAAACATACTTCAGTAGTAATAGTAATTATTACTATTTCAGTTCTCAAACATTTAACACAGCGCCACAAAAAACTTTGAACTTGCGCAAAATAGAGACATCAACAATGTGTAACAATTTCATTTACACCGAATTAACAAAAACATTTAGCGGTTTTAAACACAGAAGTAGTACCTATTTCCTTAACTCCGGACTGTATGCGGTTGCAACAGCTGCTCGGCAACCGAAAACTCGCGACTACATTGTTTGATAAACGCTTCGAATTCTTTCTAAAGTGAGAAAACCGCGCAAATAAGTGGCGAAATTGTGCGAATTTTTCGCCCCCGAATAAAGTTTTAGACAAAAGTTTGACCCCAATTTGGAGTGGAGTGTCTGAAAGTTGCGAATTATATTAAAAATGTGTAATTTTTAGTCTATCTATGTGTAGTTTTAGTTTTTGTTTAATATTTAGTTTTGTCAAATTTAAGCAATAGTAAATTTCGAAATCACAGCTTCAATGTTTTTGTGTCCGCTTATCAGGTTTAAGCAACAGTTATTTGCAGGTAGTTATTCAGGGATCTAATTGTTTTATGTGCGAGTTTGAATATTTGTAAATGCACACACATACAGGAGAAATCATACTGTCGGGTAACGTTTTATTTATAAATAATAAAAATGCCCTGATTTCAATAAAATAATTGCTCTAAAATTTAATTAATTATTTTACGTCAAAAAGTCGTAGCTAAGTAGGTACTCGAATCCTTCCAAAAGAAAATACTTCAAGATAAATCGGTTCTTTATTTAAACCATCAATAAAGATCTCCAAATTCAAACAAAAAACGAGTAATTTAAAAAGTTAACTCTTTAAGATGAAGATCGTCTTCAATTCTATCCATCAATCAAAAGAGTTTTGAACTAGAGCATTGTAAGTACTTGTCAGTCTTCAGAAAGTTTTTTGGAGTATTTTACAAAAAAAAACTTTTCATTACATATTTTTTAGGTTTCAGGTAATTGTAAAAAGATTATTTTTGAAAGGTTTACTATGTCGGTATCAACTAGATACACTCCGCTCTATCTATTAGATAAAATGGAGGAAAAAAACTTATGAAAAGGAAATGGAGGAGTTTAAATTAATTATAAACAATAGACGAGGGTATGAAATAAAATTAAATGTATATTCACATGCGATTTCAGACTTATATTCTTTATAAGTCCAGGTTTCCCCACAATACACCGAATTACATTCATGAAAAAATTTCAACTGTCCGTCTAATGTCGGCCATACACGCTATGGTCTACTTGACATCTACCGGAGAGGTTACCTGTGCAGGTTTGCACCCGCGTGTATGGGGACGTTCCGGTCTACCTGAGGTACACCGTACGGTGACATTGGAAATAATTGATTATCGATTTTGCGCCGGTCGCATGCGCAGTTTCAAAAAACTGTACAGGTCTACTCCCATACACGCTCCGGTCTACCTGTGCAGGTACGCCTGCACAGGTAGACCGTAGCGTGTATGGCCGGCTTATTACGGTCCAAAAAGTACACAGACCAAAAGGACCAACAGCGGAGCCTTAGTAACAGGGTCGCATGATGGAGGGGCCACTCATGGCCGATGCCTGCCGGGGCTGCGGGTTGTTTGAAAGAGATACCGCGCCCCCGGAACGCAAAGGCAACAGAAGGAACAGAAGAAGGATCAAGGGTGGGTTTTAGTCAGTAAAAGTCTGATGAATTCCCATCCGAATAAAAAAAATGACTCCCTTTGGGTACGGAACCTTAGCACTAGAACAAAAAGTTTATCTCCCGGTTAACATGCATGTTACGACTAACAAAGAAACCAAACAAACATCCGGTGAAGTTAAAATCTAGTGATTATGGTTGTTTTCACAATATGTTATGTAAACTCTGCGGTTTGTGAACTTTAATACTGAAGTGATAAGGTAACAAATTATTATCGACTGAATGCATTTATATCCATGTTTAGGCATGATCAAAAACAATTAAATAGTATTGTGTTTTGTATGCCGAATCACACTTGGCCGATTTTATACTATTTTTCCCCCTTTTAGCTAATCTTTTCCCGACTAGACATAGTCGGGAAAAAATTGTTTACCACTTGCAAGTTTTTAATGACTTGATTTTAAAATTATTATAAAGCCAAGTAAGTAAAAACTAGCTAATGCCCGCGCCTTCATGAAGATGCATGAATGTAGGTTATCGGTGGGGTTTTTTTTAGCAAGAAACCCTAATTCTTTTTCATAAATAAAAATAGCCTTAGTTACTCCACATAGCCTAGTCCCTCTTCTTCTTGTTCTTTTCTTCTTTTAGTCTTATAGTCTAGTATACTTTGTAGTAGTTAGTTAGTCCTTATCTATTTGCCAGTGAAAGTCCCATTAAAATGGAGAAAAGATTAGCCGGAACAAACTGACCGATTGTCATTTTGTTTTTATAAGTACCGAGCGAACATGAATAATAGAGACTCTTGAACTTATATTTATTTATAAAAAGAAAAAAAAATTTTTTTTTTCAAGCTTTTTTTTCCTCTACAAAATTAAACCTTTTTTTCTCTTTCTCTATTGAATTAAAAATTAGCCAACTTACCCGAAGACCCTTGATCGTCATCTTCATCAAGTTTCCCATAAACTCCAAAAGCACAAAGGACGAACAGTAACACCAACATGTTCAACGTAACTGTTTCAGAATCGGACCAACGTTCATAAAGTTCGCTTCAATTAGCCGATGTAGACCTACGAACGAATAGAGCCGGCAATAAAAAGAAAAACTACGGATGGACTAGTTAATTTTCTTTTGTCACGTGTGTGTGACGGAAGTTTAGGCTTTTGTTGGTTTTCGTTTAGTGTGTTGGTCAATATAAGGATAGATTGTGTTCGGAGAAAGTCAAAGAGTTAGGAAGGCTGGTGGCAGTGCATTACTCTTACTATGCTTGCTATTTATCAATAGCATTTCGTTTCATGTAAAACACTGGTATTCAGTTGCTTACAGTTAGACTGGAAGCCAACCCTAAAATAGTTGGGAAAAAAGGCTAAGCATATTATGATGATTTAACAAATTAACTTTGTTACGTTATATTAGCTGTTCTGAGCGATTTTGCGTGTGTACTTAAAAATTTTAGTATGATTCCTAATATTTTACGAAGCCTCTGTATATTTAAATGCTTACAATTCAATCGTTTTATTCAACTTAAATATGCATTCTAAACCATTTTATTGCTGAAAATGAGTCATAATATATTGTGAATTAGAGTTTAAATAACTTATTTAATAAAAAAATGCGCACCTAAGGACCAGATACAAGACAAGAGGTTGTCAACTTGACTCTTATTTTTGTCTCTCTGTGCTAACTAGGTTTATGTGTAACAAGCAATATGGCGTGGTTTGTACCGCGTTTATAAATGTCTATGAGTACTGCTCCGCTCCCTTGAATCGTAGCGTGCTGTTGCAAGATTTTTTCAAATCGGCCAAGTAGTTTTTAAGATTTTTCTTTCAAACTCATATTCTCTTCAAGTTTATATTATTAAGTACACATAACATAATAATTTTGCAAAAGAAAAAAATAGCGAGTCCACTACTAAACTATTTATAAGTGTAGGTACCAGGGCGTCAAAACTCGCAGGATGTTTTCATCTCGCAGCCAATGTTTGTGTCAACAGCGATAGTAGAACGGCAGTTTGGGAGAAATTGCTCTGCGAACGAGCTATAGTGTTTCCTTTACGATACCACATAGAAATCGGCGATACAACCAACTTTTTGTACGTATTGCTTCACCACGTCAATTTGCTTAAGGCTTCGGTAAATGTTTATCGTTCGAAGGGATAAGTCGCTATCTGTTTATTTTCTTATGAAAGTGATTTTTGGTAAAGGAAATACTGATTTTATGTCTTCAATCTTTTATGGACTCCTGGTAGTAGAAGCAAATGGTACCGTATTGTTAGAGGCTGTCTGTCTGTAATCCTTATCTCGTTTTGTTAAACCATTTAAAACCATTAAGATAGTCTTTAATATAACTGTTATTATATTAAATTATTTTATTTACCTTCAGTTTTAATGTTTAACTCGCGCTATCAAAGATATGAATTAAAAATGGCGTTCAAACATTGGAGCTTATCATGCCCTTTCACTCACACGGTATAGTGAAAGTGTGAGAGGAGGCGATAAGCCCTGCCGTTTTTAATTTGTTTCTTTATTGAATATTGTATGAGTTTTATCGTTCATTTGTTTATTGTTTTTGTTCAAAGTTGATTGGAACCGTGGGACGTTTTACATAGTGTTAATTTTAAACTAAATTGTTTTAAATATTTCAAGTATCTTTTGGCTGTAACATAAAGCGCTGATTACAATTTCCTGCTAAATATTATAATATCACTTAGTTTAGAATTTAACTGCATCCTTAGCCTAGTGCTTCTAAGCGCGACTGCTACGCTGGAGGTCTTGGGAATTTCCAGGTCGAGCAAAAACTGCTATTGGGTTTTTATATGAAATTCTCAGTAGCAGCTCGGAGTTAGGATTTGTGCCCGGTTAATGGCAATAGGCTCGCCCCCTATTACATGGGACCTAAACATACTGGCGAACGGTGGGTGCACATTCGTGCACCTTCGCCTAACTCTTCGGGGAATACAGGCGTGATGGCATTCTTGCTCCATCGTGTGAATAAATAATTCTATCACTTAGTTCTACTATACAAGATATATTTAGTTACGTATACGTTATAAATTCATATCCCTCGGGTTTTGCGCTCGGGAACTAAGTAATTAAATCTCTATCTCTACAATACAGCACTCGCAAGCTACAGGTTCTGAGTTCAATGCAATAGGTATTGTTATGTCTTTGAAGCATTATTGTAAGTAAGCTTTATTGTTAAGTGAAACCTATACTAATATTTATATAATAAAGATGAAGAGATTTTTGTGTTTGTTTGTTCGTTTAAACGCGCTAACCTCTGGAACTTATGGTCGGATTGGAAAAAATATTATTGTATATGATAGCCACATTCATGGGGAATAGTTTAGGTTATATTACATCACGCTACGATACACGAGAGCGGAGCAGTAATCAAAGATGTAACTTAATGCGGCTGAAATAAACCTACGCGGACTAAATCGCGGACTGAAGCTAGTTTAAAAGTTTTAAATTTTAAAATGTTTAATTTTAATTTGTTTTTAAAATGTTTAAATTAACAAAACCCAGATGGTAATTCTATGGTTTCCTGGTGTCCCGGGGTAGAGGAAGAGGTGTGTGTATGTACTAGGAATGCATGGCAGCCTAAGCGGTCTTCTTTCACTTCCAAAGTTCTTGATTACAAATTATAACAAGCCTTTGGAAATTTGTTCTGTTGAATAATAATTAATTAAGAAGTTGACTAACTGACCGACTCCTTGACAATTCAAAAGTACCTGTAAATGATCTAATTAAAATAAATGCTTAGACTTTGAGTTTATTCGTATTTAGGCTTGTAATCTTCCTGTTCCACTCCAAGTTTCCTAATCTAAGTTAAAAGTTTTATGTTCTAAGAACATCAAATTAGCTAAAACTCTACGAACTTCTGAGCTCCTAGTCACTTATATCGGAGTTACATCTCTTTTTACAGATGAAATACCAACCAAAGTACGTAAAGAATACTTTTAATTTTTTTAAGTAAAAAACCGATTCGATCCCTCATTAGATCGGGTCTTTTCATACAAAATCTTTCACATTTGCCTCTCGGCTCTAAGGACCGGCCCAAGATAAACCGAAGGGATGTAATAGGTTGTCACCCGAGTAGGCACTTGTTAAGATAACGGGCCATTAACGCGAAGAGTGGCTATTAAGGCCAGGGAGTCTGTTACGGCCTATTGAGACTGATTTCGTTTTTGGTGTTATGTTCAGAGGTAACGATATGGTTAGAGGTAGGTAATTGGGCGTAACTTTATATGTATGGTGACGTCACGCCTCTATGGTCTTGTAAACACGACTGCTAAGTGTAGCGTCTTAGGTAGGATTTCCGCGTCAGGTAGAGTTTCAACCACATATACCGGCGAGCTGTGGGTTTACATTGGTACCTTCCGCTGCCTTCTGCTATTAATAGCAGAAGGTTTACATTGGTACACCTTCTGCTATTAATAGCAGAAGGCAGCGGAAGGTACCAATGTAAACCCACAGCCATACCATCACGCCTGAATACCAACCAATACCAACCAAATGCGTGATGGTACGTGTAAAGTTTTATAGGAGTTTAGAAGTCGGTGGTGATAACCACATGCCCTAAAAATCACGTTAGCCATCATTGGTCCTGGCTGTCATCCGTATATCTTTGACAGCTGGTACGGGTAGTCAGAAGCCCGAAAGTATGTCAACCAGACTTACTAAAAGGTATCACAAATTCCCCAATAACTGGGTTGTGAAGGTCTACCGTCTTGTCTTTCTCCATGCAGGCTCTGCACAGTGGACTGTGTGTTACTTTCTAAAACAAAGATCTGTTTATTTAAAGACTGATGACCAAGATTTCCTCATACAGAAAGAAGCCTTGTATCCTAGCTGTGAAAACATTAGTCATGTTTATGCTAACAATACACCAGAACCCCTTAAAGTATGACTAGTCATAAGCTTCTCCCCTCGTTGCATTGAAGTGACTAAACAAAGTGTCTCTGACATCACCTTGTAGTCACGTCTTTTTTTTTGTTTTTTTTTTATAGACTGGAAATCATCACCTAACTTCCCCCGCCCTGGGCGGGACGGGAGGGAGTGTCAGACTTTTACTGACTAAAACCCGTCTATGTTCCTTCATGTGCCCTTTGCGTTCCGGGGGCGCGGTATCTCTTTCGAACAACTGCAGCCCCGATGTAGTCACGTCTATGACGCTACTTTTGATCCTCTACGAGTGACTAACGCCCAAATTATGAGCAGGACTTACTCACCAATATTACCATTTATGGACACACTAGCTTCTGCCCGTGTCTTCTTTTGCGAAGTATTTAGAATTAAGCAAAAGTCCTAATTTATGTAGGGAATAGAATTTTCTTTTAATTTAAAGATCAAAATTGATGACGTTAAATGGTCACCGCTACTTATTAAAGACATCTGCAATACCAGAGGCCTTGCACATGCGTTGCCATCCCAGAGACAAAGTTGAAAGCGGAAGTTGAAGCCGGACGAGCTCCTTCACAAAGTGCTCTTACTTCTACTAAGTTGGTCTTTAAAGTAAGACTAGTCATAAGATCGACCTCCCCTCGCTGTATTGAGGTGACTAAACATGGTGTCTCTGATATCACGTTGTAGTCACGTCTATGACGCTACTTTTGATCGTCTCCAAGTGACTAGCGTCAAATTATGAGCAGGACTATTACTCACCAATATTAACATTTATGGACACACTAGCTTCTGCCCGCGACTTCGTCCGCGTCATAGTTAATATATTATACCACGGGAACCGTATATTTTTCCGGGATAAAAAGTATCCTATATGTTATTCCACACAAACAAACACATGTGACCAAAAAGGTCATGAACATAATTGTGGATGGATGAAAGGAAGAGGGAGGCCAAAGAAAAGATGGATGGATTGTGTGAAGAATGATATGAAAGAGAAGGAAGTCAGTGATAGTATGACGGCTGACAGGACGGCATGGAAGAAGAAAACGTGTTGCGCCGACCCCAAGTAACTTGGGATAAGGGCAGGAAGATGATGATGATGTTATTCCACACTACAATCTATATCAGTGCCAAATTTCATCCAGATCCGTTCAACCGTTCTAGCGTGGAAGAGTAACAAATACCCATCCATCTATCCATCCTCCGAAATTTTCGCATTTATAATATTATTAGCAGCAGTGCGATTCTCTAAGCCTCACTTCGTAATTCGAAAGCTGCATCCGCAGTGAGAGAACAAAATGGTATTCTGTTCAACACGATCACGCCGGCGACGTCACCACGGCAAGCGAAAACACAACCAAGGTCAAGTAGGTTTGTTATCGAAGTGAGTGCGGTCACTTTAGTGAGACTCGTTTTCGAGTTTGTATTTTAGAGAATCCCACTACAGGACTAGCTTCTGCCCGCGACTTCATCTGCATAGACTTCAGAATTAAGCAAAAGTCCTAAATTATGTAAAGACCAGAAATTTCATTTTCGCGGATTCAAAACCAGAAGTCTACCGCCACTTTTTCTATGCCCTAAGTTCTTCAGTAAGTAATTAATCTTAGACTTACTTTCGATGAAGGAAAACATCGTGAAGCAGTAACCTAATGGTTTGGAACCGCTAACGAGCTCTGTACAAGCATGATAATTAATCGACCTTCATTATCTGGATGAGAAGGGGACTTCGCCTTGGTGTAGGATAATAACATACTGGTATAATGTGGCTTTGATGTTTGTTTCATTACAGAACTGCCTCGGTAGGCTCGTGGTTCTAAGCGCAACTGCTACACTAGAGGTCTTGTGTTCGATTCCCAGGTCGAGCAAAGTGTTATTGGGTTTTTATAAGTAACACTCAGTAGCAGCTCGGAGTTAAGATTTGTGCCCGGTTAATGGCAATAGGCTCGCCCCCTATTACAGAGGATCTAAACATACCCGGCGGACTATGAGTTTAAACTGGTACACCACAGCCTAACCCTTCGGGGAATACAGGCGTTATGGTATGTATGTATGTATGTATGTTCATTACATAAATTGAAAAGTATATACATCTGCTTGGAGCTCATGCTGATGTGTCAGGAGACAGGATTGAGCAGGACCGTCTAGAGAGACTCCATATTCTCAAAAAAAAAACTTTTCTTTCATGGGGACACTTTAATTTTTAACTTTGTATTACTTTTATTATTGGTTCTTATAACGTCCCTACGAGCATCTCACACGCTCTAAAATAGAATAGAATGAAAAAAATATCATTTATTTGCATAAAACATGGTGTACAGGATGGTAAGGTGAATGCTATTGTAGAACATAATTTATGTAACTGTTAAGTGTCACTGTGTGTGTGTTAAGTAAAAAAAAATAAAGCCCTGTGACAAACGAACGGACCAACAGCAAAGTCTTAGTAATAAGATTCAATTTGGCCCACCTTCGATACGGAACCTTAAACACTCTTTAAACTTCCGACACTCTACACAAACGATTATTATGACGGGCCTGTTGGTCTAGTGGTTAGTGGCCCTGACTGCTAAGCCGGAGGTCGTGGGTTCGATTCCCACCCAGGACAAACTTTGTGTGATGAGCATGATTGTTTGTTCTGTGTCTGGGTGTGATTTATCTATAATATGTATGTATTTATAAATTATATAAGTATGTATATCAGTTGTCTGGTTACCATAACATAAGCTCTGCTTAGCTTGGGATCAGATAGCCGTGTGTGAGTTGTCCCAAGATATTTAAAAAAAAAAAAAAAAAACATAGGATCTCAATTCGCAATCTCAGAACCTCTTGTATGTAAGTGTACTCGAACAATCTGTCTGATAATCGCCAGGCGACCGTCCCTAAGGTGATTGGATCGATTCAGCCACATGACACCTAAACTATTGCTAGGGTACGGGAGTGAGGGCTTTTGTCTCGTAATGGGGGTTAAAAGGACCAGGAAGTGATGTGAGAGTGTTGATTGCTATTGATTGATCGCTAACTACCGCTTTCTATCGTGTGACGTTTAGCTTAGTATGTTATTCTGGCAAAACGAACTGAACCCTGTTAATATTTCTCATATTAACTAATATTATTTAAGTAATAGGTCCCATGTCCTATTACTTAGGATATGGGACCTAAATATACCGGCGAACTGTGGGTGTACATTGGTACACCTCTGCCTAACCCTTCGGGGAATACAGGCGTGATGGTATATTTATATTTATTTATTTAAGTAACATACATACCATCACGCCTGTATTCCCCGCAGGGTTATACAGAGGTGTACCAATGTACACTCTTAACTAAGAGTGTACACAAATATACGTTTTTTTAGGTCCCATGTACCTAATAGGGGCGAGCCTATTGCTATTATCTAAGTTTTTACTAATATTATTTAATTTCTCATATTATCTGAGTTATTGTTTTGGCAGTTTAAACTGTTTAATTTTAAGCATAAGTTTTGGTTATACCTATAACTGTAATATTGCTGGATAGTAATCCGTACTAATATTATAAATGCGAAAGTAACTCTGTCTGTCTGTCTGTCTCTTCTTCACGCCTAAACCACTGAACCGATTTCAATGAAATTTGGTACAGATATAGTCTGGGACCCCAGAAAGGACATAGGATAGTTTTCATCCCGGAAATCCCCCGGGAACGGGAACTATTAATCCACGCGGACGAAGTCGCGGGCAAAAGCTAGTGAGTAATAAATATACAAATAGATAGTAAATCAGTTTGCATTTGTACCTTTTGTTGTAGAAAGTTTTAAAAAAAACCTTTTTCTCATATTGAATTAGTTTGACATGCTAAATTGAATTGCTTAATAAAAGATTCTGGTTTGACTCGTTTAGGCAAAATTAAGTTCACTTTATCTTTGAGTATTATAATGTAAGGTCTTGTTAAGTTAATTTTCTCAAAAGTGGTCACGTTTAGCCGTGCACCGCGTGAGTGTTGAGGGACATGACTTAATTTCCCAGAGGCCGCCAGAGGGAAATTCTTATGTGCTATGAATGGCCGCCGTCTGGCTTAAGGCGGAGAAGTTCAATGAACCTTTCTCTTTTCTCAAATGTGTGATTTGGTTCGAAAATTAGGGATTATCTGAAAAGTTTTCCGGGAGTTTTAAAAATGTGGAATATTGTGTATTTCGATGTGCTCTTTCTGAATTTTATCTTTGCCGTTCGCTCCACCATATTGAAAAAATGGCGCCTAGTAGCAGTTTTTTGACTTTCCAACTCATTTTACGATAAAACATAATACCTTTACAAAATTAAAGTACTTAGATAAATTTTCCTACAAATTATGGAACAAAGTTTATTTTTGGGAAATCATTAGTTTTGGCGTTCAAGTACTGGTAAAAGCATTAAATAGCTTGACAAAATCCTGTCAGGAAAATAATGAAGACGACTAGAGGGGTAATTCCCAGGAGTTTAACAACGATCGCATTCTGATCTCAGCCGTAATTGGTCGAAACGACAGATATTTTCACAGAAATCATTTGCGAAAATATCTGTCAGATAACTATCGCATTTCATAGAACAGCCCTAAAACAGCCACAATAACCGGTGTTATTGTGGCTGTTTTAGGGGCGGCCTATGTCCAGCAGTAAACATCATTCGGTTGATATAATGATTATGATGATGATCGATGAACTATACAACTTAACTTTATGAGATGAAAGGGGTCCTGTAAATATATAAAATATACCATCCCGCCTGTATTCCCCGAAGGGTTAGGCAGAGGTGTACCAATGTACACCCACAGTTCGCCGGTATATTTAGGTCCCATGTAATAGGGGGTGAGCCTATTGCCATTAACCGGGCACAAATCCAAACTCCGAGCTGCTACTGAGAATTTCATAGAAAAACCCAATAACAGTTTTTGCTCGACCTGGGATTCGAACCCAGGACTTCTAGCGTAGCAATCGTGCTTAGGACCACTAGGCCAACGAAAGAACTAGAACTAACTACGAACTAGTCCAAAGGGATTCTGATGAGGAGATTAAAGAGGCTATGATATAAAATGGATGAATATCTACAAATCCATCATCCACATTGCAAATAGGATCATTCTTCATCCATCCTTCCAAATAAGTCAGCATATCTATTCATATCATTCCAGGTACATATTTTAGTCGTTTCAGGCTTTTACTTTTTTTGGGCCTGAATTCGCGTTACAGATTGCTAGCTATTATCCTTAAATCTATTGCCTGGTAGTCTTGTAGCCCTGGTAGCATGAGAATAGGGCCACAGAAGAGGTAACATTAGAAGGTGTACTTTAAATGATCTAATAATCGACTGCCCCAGCTTGAATTGGTTAACACAAGAATTCCTTTACAACCGTTCGTAACTCTACACCTAATATTTTTCGATACAAAATATCATAACGAATACTAATAAATATTTAATTATTAGTATTATTTAAGATATTTTGTGTGGGACTTAAATAAACTACCACCAGAAGGCCAATTCTTATAATTAAAATCATTCAAAATCTATCCACAACCTCATCTCAGCGACAATTAATGTCAAAAAATTTACCCAAATAAAAACAATTTATTTATTAGGTAATCATCAAAGTTAAAACTAAATAATAATTAAATTACAAACCATGTACAGTTAAAATAAAAAAGTAAGGTCATAGGGCGTCAAAAAACTCACCCAAATTAGACAATTTTTTAACAGATTGAGAATGAAATTATATGCATTTCGAAAAGTTACTCACCCCAGATAGCAAAAGTGTGTTTATAGATATGTGCAATACCAGAGGCCCGCAAATGCATTGACATTCCAGAAGCAAAGTTGAAATGTGTTATGAGCCTGTAGTTACACCGGCACCCAAACCCTTCAAACTGGAACACAGCAACGATGCTTTGCGCCAGAAACAGGTATGATATGTACCACGTTTGGCAGATAGAATTTACTTATGCATTTCGGTGTCCTACAAGCGAGTACAAGTCGACAACAGTTGGAAAACATAAGTGTCACGTTTTGTGACTATTTTAGTGCTAGTTCTTAACACGGCATTCACGCCTTCTGAACCCACTATAACGTGACAGTAACCCTGTAACGCTTAGGTATGTTGAGTTACCTACGTGTGACCGCGACGTACGTGCCGGTCCGCTGTCAAAAGCAATTGATCATTTTACATCGACGCCCACACTGAAAGCCGTTATTACAGAAACGTGACCACGCTAAATTTTATACTCGGGTTAGGGGCCCGTGGGTTTTATTGATTTGAAATTAAGGAAGTATCTTGGGATTTAAAAATGTATGAGATATTTGTTGCGAGCAGAATTACCCTCGTTATTGGAGATTTGGGCTGCTGATTGTCGAAATATTGGGTAGTAGCTTCTGTCCGCGACTGTTCGCGTAGACAAATTGAGCGAAGGTGTTAAATTAATTCTTTGGTAATATAAAAACGGGATAAAAGTTATCCTATGTGTTAAAGCTAGATGAATGTCTATGTAGTAATGTGTGCCAAATGTTTACTAATTTAGTTCAGCCATTTACGTGTGAAAGAGGTGCAAATTTACATCCATCATAGTAGTAGGATTTCGTCGATAAATAATACGAGTATAACAGTTGCCAAACATAAACTTAAAACTTTGCAACATACCGCTAACATTTTGTATAGTCTTTAGTCGCCGAACAAACGAACTTCAAACTTCACTTCCACACGTTTTATTCGAGCAAACTTTGGAGTGTCAAAACTTACTGCGCAAACACATTTTGAATGACTAAAGACTCTGTCAAAAAACAATCGAAAATCCGCTTCCCGCCATCTGTGTGTAGGATATATTGAATGTTCGATTTAGACGTTCGATTTATAGTGGTCGATCAATTATTATTCAATTAATTGGCATTCGATTAGGCGTAGTACACCCATCTTTTAAACTATTCAACGGATTTTATTGCGGTTTTCATCAAAAGATGAAATGATTCAAAAGGAAGGTTTATACGTATCGTCAGCATTTATAGCATCGATTAACGGCAGCGGAGCAGTTACCAAAAACACTGATTATTTTATAAGAAATTCATATAGGTACACAGAGCTGGGTTAAAAAGACAAACACACGCAACGCTAACGATAACGCTTTCAGGATGCTGTTGCGGCTGCCGCGACGTTGTAGTGCGTCAGGAATGTTTGCTGCAGCTCACGCGGATGGCTTTCACGCTATCATGCGTAAGAAAGCGGCTTCCTTACTGCAACGGTTGCGTAGCAGTCGTAACAGCATCCTGAGAATGATAGCGGGTAGACCAGATTGCCCCATCCAACGACACTGGGTGGAATTAGCTATAGGATTATATAATTAGTACTAACAACACTAACATAGTATATTAAGTACATTCTGTTACTAACTCACTAACAACGTTATGGACACTTTGGGTCTGAAATAAAGATATTTTTTGTTTTTTTTTTAAACACATCATAATGTCCAAAAATTTTAAAAACCCCCAACACAAAAACCTTTAAAAATTAAAAAAAAAATACAAGAAACTCAATCTTAAAGTACCTAAGTATGTAATAATAATTAAAAAAAAAATACGTCACGTTGGGGGACCGCTCGGGACGATCGTATCCTAAATGCAACATCGGTCCCCCCTCGTGACGTATTTTTTTATTACAACCCTCTTTTTGCGTCGGGGGTTAAAAAGTAAAAAAAAACTACTTATTCGATATTTTTCCCGTAGTTTTAAACCCAGCCCTAAGTAAAGCACTTAAATCTTCCTCACTATTATATCCAAGTCTAGTGTTATACGGCTCATCTTTCCTTATGGCCGGAGATGGATAAATTATACCAGGGAAGAAGCATCTGGGTGATTTTTCTTTAGCTTCTAAGCTTTTAAATTTTTCTTGGGATACTGAGAAAATGACGGTTATAAACGTCTGGGCCCTGATTTTATGCCGAACTAGCTTTGTAACACGCGGTGTCACCCGCGTTTAGCTACGTCTTTGGTTACTGCTCCGCTCTCAGTAGTAGTAGCATGATGTTCTATATTTATTAATTTAATTTATTTATAAAGAATATTTAACAAAAAAAAAATATATAAAAATTTAAAAAACCCCCAACACAAAAACCTAAGCTCCCTTTAAAAAGTAAAAAAATAACAAAAAAAGTACGTCACGTTGGGGGACCGCTCGGGACGATCGTATCCTAAATGCAACATCGGTCCCCCAACGTGACGTACTTTTTTTGTTATTTTTTTACTTTTTAAAGGGAGCTTAGGTTTTTGTGTTGGGGGTTTTTTAATTTTTTAATTTAATTTTTTATTTTATACTTTTTATAGGTACCTACTCATTATAATGTCGATTTTGTTAAGTTTGAGACCCCACTCGAGTATATTTACAGACACTCGGTTTTTCTTCCCTACTTTCACCCCCACAACTTTTAAACGGCTCAACCAATTTTCATCAAACATGTCTAAGAACACTCGCACATAGGTCACCTTTAATACAAAAAAAAACTAAATTGAAATCGCTTCATCCGTTCGGCAGCTATGATGCCACAGACAGACAGACAGACAGACAGACAGACAGACCGACAGACAGACAGACACGTCAAACTTATAACACCCCTCTTTTTGCGTCGGGGGTTAAAAAACATAAGCTTTCATCACTTCTTCGCCATTTCGCGTAATTTTCGGCAAAAAGGGTACAAACTTTGTAGTTCGTTTTTTTTTATTCAAACAGAATTTTAGAAGAACTTGCAGTTCGGGTACCTTATATACTAATGTGTATGCTGTACAAAATATACTACCTTGTACGAGTACCTAACTTTAAGATAGTTAAAGATTCAACCAGAGCAAAGTCTACAATTTCAACTCTGCTTATCTCAAGCGAACGTCCTGCACATTATGCGTCATTAAGACGCCGCGTCATAGCGATGACGTCATTAGGCGTCGTTAGCATCGCCACATGTATAAGTATACAGTTTATAGGAAATTGCTCTAAAGACTTGTTTACACAATAGCCCATTTACAGCCCCTTGGGATAAGAAGGAACTATGGTACATCTTTATATAGTACAAAACAAAGTCTCTTCCTGCCGTATGCACGCTTAGATCTTTTGAACTACGCAACAGATTTTAATGCGGTTTTTCTACAAATTTTATAAAGAGAAAAGGTTTGTTTGTTTGTTTGTACTGAAGTGGCTCCGAAACTGCTGGACCGATTTGAATCATTTTTTCACTAATAGATAGCTAGATTATTTCTGAGTAACATAGGCTATATAACATCGCGCTGCGACACACGAGAGTGGAGCAGTAGCCAAAGACGTAACTGAACACGGTTGACACCGCGGAGTATAAGACTAGTATTTTTTATGTCAATCTATGTCATACGTATATGTCTTTAACAATAGAATGAATAATGGTCAAATGTCGACCACTGGGACTGGGTGACTACTGATTTAAATAAGTAAATAAACCTCTAATTTAAATGCGATAGAAAGAGACAAAGAATCAAGTTGTAAGACACTCAATCTTCTCAGAATGATCCCGCAGATTACGCGTTTTAATCCGAACAACCTTTGAGAAGTTTAATTGAAAAGATTAGAGTATTATCCGAACGTATTTTTAGCGCTACGGAAAAGTTTTCCAGATTAGTCTGTCTTATGTCAAGCAAAATATTACGCAGTGAGCAGAATTCTACTTGTCAAAGTCAAATTCAAAGTATTTTTGAAGTGAAAACTTCTTTAGCGGCGTTGTGCACTTTTTTAGGAATGGGTAAAAAATGTTAAACTCGCCTCAGGACACGTGACACTGATCGAAAATTCGTAAGCGGCGTTGTGCACTTGTTTTGGAATGGGTAAAATATGTTAAACTCGCGTCAGGACACGTGACCTGATCGAAAATCTTACGAATTTATCGTACACAAATATGACAATTCGCGTTAGCAAATTGACATATTTGTGCACGTCTTTAGCGTTTTCACTTCTGCCTTACTCCCGGAGTGCAACCCGTCGTTTTTTTTTCAATTAGAGCATTTAATTTAATTCAAAAGTACCTGACTTTTGAATCGTCAAGGAATAGGTCAGTTAGGCTGAAATTTGAAACTAGTTGCTCGTTCCAAAACGTAGGTAGGCCTTGAAGAATAATAATGTTGACATTATTATTACGTTACGTATGTAAAACGAAAGTACCCAACACTAAATATAACACTTATATACATACATTTTCATATAATAACCATCAAAATTTCCATATCTCTGGAACACAGATCTTCCATTAATTAAATAAAAGAATAATACTCGCACAGAAGGATATGAGGCGCGGGGCCGGTTCCCGCCAAAATGTCGGCCATTACAACAAGTTAGTGTTGTACCAACGATAACGTGTCGGTAGGGAGGTACTTATTTAGTTTTATATGGTTGCCCATAGACAATTTGTTGAAACGGTACATTACTTTTTAAAGGCATCTTAATGTAAGGTGAAGGGGTACTCGCACCTGTTAAGTGGGTAGTTCGGCAGAACAGGTATGGTCTGTTGCACTACACAAGATTTTGCTGCTTTTAACAGTTTTTTTCGAAGCATTTCATGCAATTGTCGTTTTAGTTTTACATTTTATAATAATAATAGTACCATATACATACCATCACGCCTGTATTTCCCGAAGGGTTAGGCAGAGGTGTACCAATGTACGCCCACAGTTCGCCGGTATGTTTCTAGGTTCCATGTAATTGGGGGCAATCTTATTGCCATTAACCGGGCACACCATCCTAACTCACACTTTTTACTCGACCTGGGAATCGAACCCAAGACTTCTAGCGTAGCAGTCGCGCTTAGGACCACTAGCCCAACGAGGCAGTTAATAATAGCACCAATCCTACTACTATTATAAAGGCGAAAGTTTGTAAGTATGGATGTATGGATGTATGGATGTTTGTTACTCTTTCACGCTTAAACGGCTGAATGGATCTGGATGAAATTTGGCACAAAGATAGATTATAGTCTGGAATAACACATAGGCTACTTTTTATCCCGGGAAAATGTACGGTACCCGTAGGATAACACATCAACTGTGACGCGGACGAAGTCGCGGGCAGAAGCTAGTATAAGAATAATAGGATAATAGTAACAAGAATATAACCAGGATTTTGCAAAAACAAAACTAAAAAGAGTATCCATGAAGTTTCTTGCTCGTTCTTCTCCCTAAAGACCTACGTTTTGGAACGAGCAACTAGCTTCAACTTTCTGTCTAACTTCATGACAGTTGAAAAGTGCCTGAAAATGGTCTGATAGGGAAAATGCATGTTATATTTTTTTATTAAAAAAAAACAATCCTTATTTACATAATAAACAGTTTAGTAAAAGAATTTTTCGAATAAAAATAAAATTCTGAAAAAATTAAGCCGTCGAGGATTTGTTTTGTATCTCTTTCTAGCACGGAGTTTATATGGCCGTCGACCAATGACGTGGTCATATCGGATCTCTGACTAATCGGTGATGCTTATATAGGCCGTATTTCTGGGCCAATTTTAATTTTAGTTTCACTTTTGTCATCTCTATTAAGGTATTTTCATGTTTTGTTAACAAAAGACAATAAAAAATTCATGCATGTTCCTTATTGAAATAAATGCTTTGGCTTTGATATTTAGTTGCAATATCATTAAGTAAGAGTGTTGAGATCTTCCAAGAGTCCAATCTATCGTTCGGACGTCAGTGATCGTTCCTTGGTGCTATTAATCCATCAAGTTCTACAGTGAACGATATAGAAAACCTTTTTCAGGTTATAAACGAATCGCTATGACGTATCGAGGCTTATCGATGACAATAGCGGCGGCCATTTTGTTTTGACAGTTCTATAATTGTTGTTTATTTGCTATGTTAGTTATGATTGTTGTTGATAGTTTTAGTGTTTGCTCTTTGTTGGTTGATAGCGATTTAATGATTTTGGATTTAGGTATTTACATTCTACGATATTTTAGCAAGTCGATAGTGTGGTCTGCTAGTCAGCCATACACAACCTGCGGCCCGCGGGGCTTCTGTTGGCCCACCTAGTGTTACTTTATTTTAAACCATTTTCAATTTTATGAGGTGTAATTTTTTTTTAAATATACGTCATGAATCCGTCCATAGCTGTTGAATTCAATTTGTAACAATAGCGAAAACCTAAGAAATCACTACCTAATTTTTTCTACCCAATAACACTCTTTGCTCGACCTGGGAATTTAGCGTAGCAGTCGTGCTTAGGACCACTAGGCTAACGAGGCGGTTTAAGCGAGTTTTCGTGGTCCCTATGAATAAATGAATAAAAGGTTGAGTACCACCGATCTAAACTCTAAACATGTCCCCATTGTTTTCAGAAGTTGGTCGTCGGCAGTCCGAACCAGAGGAACTGGCGGGGGATCCTCATAGCGCTGCTCGTGATAGTGGCAGTGCTGGCCCTCATCGTGACGTCGGTGGTGCTGCTGACGCCGCCTGATGAGGGGCCCAGGGTCAAGGGGAGACGGTTGAGGATCCAGGACCTGATGACTGAGGAGCTGCGGCCTGTCAGGTGGAATGGGTCGTGGATTTCTGGTGAGTTGGCTTTGGATTTTTTTTTTGTGTTGTTTTGATTGTTTTTTTGACTAGTGGATACTTGTTATATAAATGTGAATGTCTTTTAGCTACGATAATGTATGACGGGTAGGGTCAGTATCCAATTATAGATTTAATGAAAAAAATAATGCAATTAAATCTAAATGTTGGACTAACAAAACTTAATACAAATAGAACAGAACATAGACAACAAAACACAAAAAAAAATTAAAATAATAATAATAATGTGACGTGAACCTCGTGAAGGCCGAGAATGATAAGAAGATCAAGTATCTTGACTTGGCTCGCGAGGTTGTCGACATGTGGGATGTGGACTCAGCGATCATTGTGCCGATAGTCGTTTCAGCTAATGGCTTAATTGCCAAGAGCCTCGATCAACATCTTAGGAGGCTCTCGTTGGGCGGCTGGATCAAGGGCTTGATTCAGAAAGCGGTACTCCTAGACACGGCGCGTATTGTTAGGAGATTCCTTTCTCAGGAGCCCTGACCACCGGTGGCTTGGACCCTGTTTCCGACGCCCGCGCCGGTGGGCTACTATATTTTAAATGTTTAAATTTTTTATATAAATATTTAAAAATGTAATTTGTATTTATTTTAATCGAATAAATGAGAATAATAATAATAAATATCTTGGGACAACTCACATACGGCTATCTGATCCCAAGCTAAGCAGAGCTTGAAAATAAAAACTAAAAAACCTAAAAACGGAGTAACAAAAAATTAAATAAACAAAAATTAAAACTAAATCCATCCATCCATCCATCTAAATAACTAGAAGACCCGACAAACGTAGTGATTGGATGACCATGACAGTGTAATGTCATTGGCAATGATCTTTATTTAAAGAAGTATTATATGTTTCAACTCGCAGATTAAGGAAAACTGTCATTTATTTACAAAATGGCAAACCTTTACCCAAAGTTGTTCCTTTCAACCGTTACTTTATTCTCCAAAATACAAAATAAATACCAACTCCATATTAGTTTTCCGTCTACAAAGAAGTGCTTTTTTATGTTTCTTTCGATATTTGTTTTATGAAGCAAGTTTCTCGATACAGATTTGGAAGAACTAACAACAAAAAATCCTGTGAAAATAACAAAGAAATATACAAAGATTTATCGCTTTTTTAGGCGAAACTGGTGTACTAAATCTCATGTCTAGGTATTTTGTACGTGAACCTTCATTATAATAATATTGATGCCCTATTTTTTTAAGGATAAATAGGGTTAGTATACTGAAACAAATTTTCTGTACTCTCTTTAGAGGATTTTATTTTATTCCCGTGTGGTTAGACTGTAAGGCGATGCTTATGTCAGAGACTAGGATGACAGATTGTCAGGGAGACAACCAGTCCTACAAATATTTAGAAACATTTGCAATTTAATCTCAGTCTCAATCTGTCAAAAATGAAATAATTTACTTGCACTTATAAATTGTCGCCGTGATGAGATTGCGACTTAATTTTTAATGTTAATTAGTGTTTGTAATAGATAAGCTCAAAAACTACTAAACTGACTTTCTTTTTCTCCTATTAGAAAGCCACATTATCAGCGAGCAACAAATAAATTAGGAATCCGTAAAAAAATTCATGCGGTTGAAGTCGAGGGCAATACCTCGTTGAATTATAATTATGTCAGCCGACTTTTTGCTCAACGAACAAAATAATTAATAAACGGTGACGGTCAAGGTAATAAATATTTATTGTTTCAAAATGAAATGAATATTTTTGTATTAACGGAAATCAACATGATAGAGGCGGAATGCCGAACAAAATTAATTAACCGCTTGCTTTTAAATTCACTAAGGGTGCTGACTGACTTCGCGGCATAGCAAAAGATTTTATTTCTTATCAAGTTATTTTTATCCTTATTTCAATGAGTTGTTTAGAATTCATATTACTTTATTTCTATACAATCATCACCACCTCAATTCGGACACAGGAATATGACAGCTAAATGAATTGATATAAGGTTTAAAACGGGTGCTGCAGTTTTTGATAGCACTCCGTGGCATGCCGCGATGGTAGTTAGCAGCAGTTACTGGGCGGCGCAGGACCACATTTCACACGTGCTAAAGAAAATTCAAGCTTCTACATAATAGTTTAAGGTTCACGTTTGCATGGAATTTATACTGCTTGGATCGACATACGCGCGGGCCTAACCGAGTTCCAGGTAGTATAAATTCCATGCAAATATAAACCTTAACTATTACGTAGAAGCCTTAATTTTCTTTGAAACTGTTAAATGCGCTCCTGTGCCGCTCGGTTGGTGGAAATCCTACATTATTCTACAGCTGGAATTTCCGATGCGGAATTGTAATCGTAAAGCTTCAACTCACCTAACCGAAAATGTCGACTTATTGCAGGGACTGAAATTCATACGTCATAATTAATTGTATAGCGCAATCATGTTACGCGACTTTGTGCTTTAAATCTACTACGTTAGGTGCTGTTACCATTAGCATGTGGTTACGTATCAAAAATAAAATTATTAGGTGTTTTTAATTGGTTTTTTAATTCAAATCCTTGATTCCGCTGAGTATGAACCCGCACATACTCAGTGAAATAGTTGAGCAACACTGCCTACCGCATACGCAATAGGGCGATTCTGGTTTTTATTTTATTTATTTATTATGGCACTCCAACAACACAACCCACACCAGCTTACCCATTACTGGGTTGTGGAGGTCTGATAGGCAGTCGCTCCATGTAAAATACTGATTTCGGCTCGACTGGAAGCCGACCCCAACATAGTTGGGAAAAGGCTAGGCAGATGATGATGGCACTCCAACAACAACACACACAACCTGTTCTTTGAGCAACCTGTTCTTTGAACAACAACCTGTTCATTGAAAAAGTATACCTATTCTGAGAGAAATTTACTCATTTGTGATCAGATATCGGAAAGAAATTTACTCAGATATCGTAATTTTAGTGATTACTTTGTTACCATCCAAGAGACAAAGTTGAAATGTCTCATATGCCTTTAATAACACCGGCACCCATACCCTTCAAAGTTTATTACGTAATAAACTATTTGAATAAGGCTGTTTAACGTTAAACAGAGACTCTACAATAACTAGTCAGTTTAACATGAAGTACTTATAAAAATTAAGAATTCTCTGAGAAACCCTTTTACCCTACATTGTCTCAAAAACTGTCAAAATGGCTCATATTACTCGAGTAAAACGATAAAGATGAAATATGTACAGTCACGAGCAAAAACATGTATAAAGTTAGCAACATTCTAAAGCAATTTCACACATATATACCATCACGCCTGTATTCCCCGAAGGGTTAGGCAGAGGTGCACCAATGTACACCCACAGCTCGCCAGTATGTTTTAAGTCCCATGTAATAGGGGGCGAGCCTATTGCCATTAACCGGGCACCAATCCAAACTCCGAGCTGCTACTGAGAATTTCATAGAAAAACCTAATAACATTTTTTGCTCGACCTGGGAATCGAATCCAAGACCTCTAGCGTAGCAGCAATTCCCAAGCTAAAGCAATTTCCTCCCAAAAGTTTAACTAAAATGTAATGATGTTATGAATTATTTTATTCTGCATCCCATACTACTATGAAATCGATCTTATCCATGTTCATTCACAAGAAAATCGCTTTAAAATTTTGCCAAGAGTATACATGTTCATGCTCCTGACTGTACATAATGTATTAAATAAAGTTAGTTACAATGTAACTTTATAGTCTTCAGGCTTATGAGAATAAGTTCATCATAGAAGATGAAACTTCCTCTGGTACTAAAAGGCTTATGGTCATTGCTTATTATAATAGGATCTTACCGTTAGCTGCCTGTGTGCTGCCCGGAAGCCTTTACCTTTTTAACTAGGCATTTTTATAGTAATATTATTATATAGAACACACACTTTTTGCCCAACCTGGGAATCGAACCCGGGACCCCTTGCTCAGCAGTCGCGCTTGCGACCACGAGACCAACGGGACAGTTTAGAGGGAGTGCATCTGTGTTTGCGCACACACTTGTGCACTATAATATCTCCTGCGTACGTGGCTAGTCTGCATTAAGATTAGCCGCCGTGGCCGGAATCGGTCTGGAGAATTACATTTTTCATTTTTTTACATTATAAAGAGGAAAAGTTGCTTTGTATGAGGTAATCCCTAGAAGTACTAGTCCAATTCCAGAAATCCTTACTTTAAACTATATTCTATCTATGGTATACTCGACTTCCACGCGTATGAAACCACATGCAAAACATAGAAAAAAATATTGAAATATACACGATTTAAAGGCTAAAATTGAACGGCAAATGATTTGCTGTGCCAGAGCCGAGCTGTCAGCTATTATAATGAGCAATTACCCTATTCAAGAAAGTGCCTACCTACTGTCATGTAGAGGTATGAGAAACAGGGTGTAAAGTTTCTCATGCTCAATTGAAAAGCGAGGTTCCTCCGACCAGACGGGTGTTGTGGAATTTTGTATACGTATATATGCTAACGTCACGAAGAACTCTGATGCTGCCAGCGCCGGTCAGACAATTGGTAACCGATTTTTTATCGGAGAGAATGGAACATATGAATTTCAATATACCAACGCCCACGTCCTACAAAAAGTTGGTTTCACGAAACTATGGATCTATTGAATCGGTCCGATAATAATTATCGGACCGATTCAATAGGTCTTACAAAATGTTAGACGTAAGCGGAGACCCTAATAGCGTGATGTAGGAAACATGAGTTGTAGCTTGCATGATCCGCGATAGATGTCGCTACAATACAATTTCTACACCCTGCAGCCTAAAAGCTAATAAATCGTTATAGATACGAGTATGAAGGGGTAACAAAATATGTAACCTACTTACTAACTGAATGTCTCATACACTCCGGTTATAAATCAAATGGTGGGAGCGCGCAGGGTAAACGGAACGTAAATGCGTTCGATTTTCAAATTTAAAATATCCTTTTCGAACAATTTGTTTAATTTTTAGTGCCCGGTTAATGGCAATAGGCTCGCCCCCTATTACATGGGACCTAAATATACCGGCGAACTGTGGGTGTACGCATCAGTACACCTCTGCCTAACCCTTCGGGGAATACAGGCGTGATGGTATATTATTATTGTTTAGTTTTAAGGTTTTATTCTTATCAATGGGTGATATCTATACTTAAATTAATAGGAGGAAAGACTTTTTGTTTGATTGTTTGTACCGAATTAGCTCTGAAACTACTAGGCCGATTTAAACCATTTTTTTACCATTAGACAGGTAAATTATCAGGAAGTAACTCGTGCTCTATAATATAACGCTCAGAGCCACGGGAGCGGAGGAGTCACCAAGGACGTAATCGCGAGCAAAACGGATACTAATATACATATAATAGCATAATAATGCTTGTCGTATAAAATTAAACCGAAATGGATACTCGTATTTTCAATTTAAATTTCGATCTACTGTTGATTTTTAAGTGCCTACTTAACTGTGCATGTATTTTTAACCGACTTCAAAAAAAAGGAGGTTTGTACCTGCATATTCGAAATGTTATAATACCTAACCAATACCACGACTGATTTTTTTCTCTCTGACAAAGAAATCGTTCAAAAATCGGTCGTAGTCGAAGAAGCTAAAACAGCGTGAAACTAGCTCAAAATCACAATTTCCAACCGAGTTAACCCTTAAAATCCGTGGCGGAAAAATCTCAAAAACTACTTTTAAGTCAACCCCACATCGCGCATCCTCAAGATGTTTCAAGTGGGTATCTTACGTAAGATCTGTGGCACAGAAACGTCATGCGTAAGTAGTGCAACTCTACTCTAGTACTTGGCAGTACTACGCCCCCTGAAAGTACCTACACTTCTCTGCCTCCCTAGTACCACGGGAACCTTCTAAGTGGACTTTAGTGTTGAAATTCTGAACGAAGGTGGATTTATTTTTTCTTATGTAGATACCTACTTATGTAGTTAAATCGTGAGCTATTTTTAGTGTTTCTTTGGAAGTATCTCGGTAGTGGCGTTTCTGAGTAAGGTAAAAATAAATTAAATGATTTGTGGCTCATGTAGATGCTGTGAATCGTGTAACGCGGAGGGCCCCCAATTTTAGTAACTTTTAGAAACGTAATCTTAGTCTCAATCTGTAAAAAATGCCTCTATTTTTCCCACATTTTTGAAAAGACTTTGACATTGATTGTGGCTGAGATAATATTGAATCTAGAAGGTTTCAAACAACACCACGGCAACTTGATAAATAATTTCTGTATTCATAAATTAACAAATTAATATTCAAAAATGTTACACCTTCCGACTTGAAATATTAAAAAGTGTTTTAAGGGCTTTTAAAGCCGGTAAAATTCTTGAACAATCATGGCGCCCTTTGACTAGGCATTATAAAAACAAATTCCCGCGCTCCACTAGAAATTGCCATATTTATAAGAAAACAAAAAAAAATCTAATCTTTCAGCACCAATCGACCAATTAGGTATACAATTTAAAGTTCTTTTTTTAAATTTCAAATATTGCATTCGAAAATTTGACACGTGAACAAAATACAATCCTTCAAACTTCGAACGTCAAACGTTCTAAAATCCGTTCCTTTATCGAGAAATCCCGTTTTATTCAAAGGAGGTGCCTTTGACTTTTGCTTACAGTAGGCGAAAAATATATGTCGTACTCTTTTGACGTCAACGGCGACGAGCTTCTAAACTTTAAGGGGTAGGTAGGTGGTATTAGTAACATAACACATATCATCACGCCTTTATTCCCCGAATGGTTAGGCAGAGGTGTACTGCTTTACACCCACAGTTCGCCGGTATGTTTACCATTAACTGGGCACAAATTCTAACTCCGACCTGGATTTTCATAGAAAAACCCAATAACACTTTATGCTGGACCTTGCTATGGTATTCGATTAAAGGGAAAATTAAACTGGGGTATCGATGTACCCCAAATAATAGTGTAATAGAAAAAACTTGAGTTTCGAATCAGAAAGAAGGATATCCGTAGAAGTACTTTCTGTGGGGAGGCGGGCCACATAGTGGAACGATGATGTGGGCATTGCAGGGCCGGTCGTTGTGGCTATCTTTCAAAGAGATATGATGATGATGATGATGAAAAACTTGATGTTGTTCAGGAATTGGGAAAAGAGTTGCCTGTGAAAAAATAGGGTTCCTTTTTTTATAAAGGTATTTTATTGCTCAATATTTGAGTGTAAAATAATTTATTACTCTATACAGATTGATTGCATTCTGCTAACTCAACCAAATGAAACACAGCAACGCGTGAACTTGCGGTCAGTGCGCACCGGATGATTAATTATCGGGATATCCCGATAATTTCGGTATCCACTAACCACTGCTCGCATGACTGCATAGATTCATTCCTCACGCATACTAGACATCGTTGTATAAACACGGTATATTCTACATACAAAAATACTTACATGATACTTATTAATATTTTCTTTTTATAAGCGCACTTGGATAAGCCAGAAATTAATAATTTATTAAAACTCACCCATGGGGTTAGCTCACATAGAGATGCGACGAATCGCGCCCTTTTCAACGTAAACAAACAAATAAACCAAACTTATTAAGTTCACGTTAAAGGTCTTCATTCAGTATAATAACTACTAGAATAGTACGACCCCGGTACAGCAAACAATTACAGCATATAGGTAATTTTTATAATGATATAAGACAAAAAGGTGACGGCTCACCGGCGGTGCGCTGGCAGCTATCACTTAGATTTTTCGTGATGACTTCGGACCGTTACCGTGGCGAAGCGGTGCTGTCGAAGTTTGTGACGCTGCGTAGCGCATCGCATCTCTTCGAACTTTAGCATGGTATGCCTTATACTGGAGTAAATAAATTTGATTTTTATAGCCATGTTGAAAAGTGGACGCCGCGTATTAAAAATTATAAGAAAAGAAGATTATATCAAATCATTAACTAGAAAAGAAGAAGTACCGCATCACGCCGCGTCTCACTACAACCTAACCCTTACTCAAATACCAACAACCCACGCACATTCCCGAAATTCCGACCATTCATTACTAACTTTAATCGCTCCGTCCGTGTTACCTCTACTCACATGATTTATGAACATCGGTAATTCTGTAATGTATCTCCGGTAATTTTAGACCATTTATCTTTACGCACACATTAACGGCTCCCGGGAAAACATTTAAAGAATTTATTTCGGGAAATATTTCGCGGTACGGGTATTTTTAGATGAGTAATTACCGGTATGTGTTGTTAATTACTTAATCTTTTTGTTTGGAAGCTACGCTTTATATTAAATGAGGAAGAAATTACAATAATTTGCGTAAAATACAAACTGGCATGGCAGTGTGAAAAACAAGGAAATTTTTATTGAAAATAAAATATTTCACATCTTAAATACGGTTTAAATGGCGTGTAAAAATAGCGTACAAGCGATGATTTTCTAATTTACTTTTCCAAACAATTGATTAAATTCGTGTTATTGATTTCTCTATTGGGAATTTCTCAGTAGCAGCCCAGAGCTTGGAAGTTGGTGGTGTGACACCTCCGTTTCTCAGAAAGCACGTAAGAAAAAAACTCCAGACCGATTCCGGCCACAGCGGCAAATCTTAATGCAGACTAGCCACGTACGCAGGAGACATTATAGTGCACAAGTGTGTGCGCAAACACAGGTGCACTCCCTCTTCCCTATCTATCATAACTCGATGGGACGGAAATCCGACACGACCGGAGAGAGTTCATTCAGGACCAACGGCTTTACGTGCTTTCAGAGGATCGGGGGTGTCACACCACCAACTTCCAAACTCCTCGCTGCTAATGAGAAATTCCTACAGGAAAAACCCATTAGCACTTTTTGCCCGACCTGGGAATCGAACACTCACAGGTAGATATGGTAAGTAGTAACTGTTCTCATTATTCCCAGCATTAGAATTTCACGTACACGTGCCGCCATCGAGGTAAACTTGCTAATTACCTTGCTTATTTATGCTAATGTAATTGCAAAAAGTTTGTAATAGGTACAATACAAGCCGAGTTGGAGCACAAAGGAGTGTCGACTCTCGTTGTTTCTTTAGTCTAAGTTCCAAACTTGAACATTTATGTTTTTAATTTATTTTCGTAATGAATGGTACTTGGGTACTTGTGTACCCGTGTTGGTTGTGGTTCTTGGATGCTAGGGAGGCGACTTTCCTGTTGGTCACGTGGTCGCGAGCGTGACCACGTGACCAACGTGGTGATTGGGGTCCTTTTTTGTGTTCTTCTTCCACTATGGGCGGAGCGGAAGGGAGTGCCAGGCTCTTACTGACTAAAACCCATCCGTGTACCTCCTAAAGCCCGGTTTCCACCGCGAGCGGAACGGACCCATTAATGACTTCGTTAAACTCGTAAGCGCAAACTGCATACTTGTATTTCCACCAACAAATAGTCGAACGGAAAGAGACAAGTATGCAGTTTGCGCTTGCGAGTTTAACGAAGTCATTATTGGGTCCGTTCCGCTCGCGGTGGAAACCGGGCTTTATGCTCTTTCCGTTCCAGAGCCGCGGTGACTCTTTGGAACAAATTCTGGCTTGACACACTGGCAGGTAGTATGGGGTCCTGGATTCAATTCCTAGGTTGGGCAGTAATATTGAGTTGTTCTATTAGGAGTTTTTGAGTAGCAGCCCGGAGTTAGGAAGTTGACTGTGACTGTGTGTGTTGACAGACTGTGTGTGTTGGCTGTGACTGTGTGTGTTGTCTGTGACTGTGTGTATTGACTGACTGTGTGTGATGGCTGTTGACCCCGCTGAGATTGACCGTCGTAACCTAAAATTCGGTCAGGAGAATATTAGGCGTCAAAAACTGTCAGGTATTTACAAACTTTTCTATTTTTATATTTTGCCCAAAAGTCTGCGATTGCCCATACCTATGCCCGTTGTTTACACGAGTAATCTTTACTCCTTTCGATAATTGCTTATTCGAGCCTCGTTTACTTGAGGACAGTAGCTCTCCTGTACCACTGTATTACCAAACTAGTGGAACAAAAAATCATCTACCAATCCTTCAATTTATTCCCGCGCCCCGGCGAATTCAAATTCCGCAATACAATATTTATTCATAGAAATCGTCGTTCGGGACAAAGTTCTGTTCTTTTTTTAAAAGCTTTTCGTCTTTTTTGTTTTCTAACACTAATGGTTTCACGAAGTTTGTTACGGTGGAATAACTTAATGGTTTTTAGGGTTCTGTACCTATAGAATGGCCAATTGCCTATTTCACATACATAACATCACGCCTTTTTCCTATGGGGGTAGGCAGAAACCACATAACGCCACCTGCTACGACCCTTACATACTAATTTCGCCTCGTTCACGTTCATACATCTGGTCATAAAAGCACGCCGGTTACGAGTACTGCGCATTCGACCTTTTTGAAGAACCTCACCAATAAAGTCAGGGTAGGTCTTCTTCCCTCCCGGCGATTCTACTTACATCTGCCATATAAATTCTTTTTGTTTGTTGCCTTTCCCTCATCCTCTCAATATGACCGAACCATCTAAGCCTTTTAGTACCTACCGTCTATCTGTCGGTCATAAGATTTGATCTTAAGAATTGTCATAATTCTAGAAAAAGTCTAAAAAAAAACCATGAAACAAAAAGACTTTTTGGATATTTTTTGTATCTGCCGTAATTTAAAAAAAAAAAAAAAGAAAAGCAAAAAGTGATATTGGGTTTTTCTATGAAATTCTCAGTAGCAGCTCGGAGTTTGGATTTGTGCCCGGTTAATGGCAATAGGCTCGCCCCCTATTACATGGGACCTAAATATACCGGCGAACTGTGGGTGTACATTGGTACCCCTCTGCCTAACCCTTCGGGGAGTATTCCCCGAAGGGAATACATTACGCCTGTATAGGCGTGATGGTATTTTATGCTGTAATTTATGGTACGGAACCATTAGTATTCTCTCTCTAAGTCGATTAAAAAAATGGTAATTGAAACAAAAGCATGAATGAGTAAGAAGCCTAATGTATTTTTTTTTATTCGTGTTTTAAGTAGATACCTTTTTTAGGCCTAAGTGGTTGGTTCCTACCTGGGAATAAAATGTTTCGTTCTACGTAAAACCAGTCAATACGTAATACAATAAAACTCGTTAGTCAAATTGCTTTATTATGATTTAGGTATCTAAATTGTGGGACCAATGTCCGCTCATGCATCTAAATTAGATTAATTGAATTAATTAATATTCCAATTACGTCCATTAATTAAATAATAGAGTACACAGCGCTCTGATTTGATCACGAATTTAGTGATGTAATCAGTGATTTATTTATTATTTCGGCTTTCATTACCAAAACGTATAAAGCTTATTTATGCCTTTTTTGTTCATTAGAAATTGTGTTTTCTAAACTACGTAAAAAAACTACTATATTTTCCTTACCAAATGAAAACCAAGCAAAGTATTAAAATAATAAACAGAGAATAGTTTTTCTCCATTTTAATAAAGTTTATTTTTCTTTTCGCCCTTTAATTCTGCGGTTATATGAAAATGAAACCTTTAATCATGCCTCGCTAGTACCAGGAGCTCATAATGACGCTGTACATAATTTATAGCAACACTACCAACGATGCGAGAAAGTAACTGGTGGCACAAATTATTTTTTTATTTTCTTCTAAGTTACTTACATGATACTACACAGTACACCAGTGCCATTAGGCTATGTTGTCCTGGTACTAATTTGATTAAGTACCTTCATAATATGAGTAGTCATACAAAGAATAGTGACTGTGTTGATAAGCTGTAAAAGATAAAAATCATAAACAAATCAGGGAGAGTTTAGGGATATTGATGTGGTCTTTTCGATGCCATTAATTTAGATACTAAACTTGCTTACTTTATCTAAACCATTAATTTTCGTTAATCGGGAGGAAACCTATAAATTTAAGAACAGCCATCGTACACAAGCATTGGTGCAGCATTCTAAAAAAAGAGAAGATTTGAAAATGTTTTCTCAGAAGAATGTAATTGTAGGATATAAATAATAAGCAAAGAATACTCAAACAGTGGTCAAAGTTCATTTCTTACAAAAAGAAAGAAAGAAAAAATAAATTATTTATGTTTATTTCGCACAAGTCAAATAAAAACAAAGAAAAAGACTTCTCAGTAAGCCTTTATTGCTGAAATTGTGCTGCAAATGCCTGCAAACATTTAATCATGCCGAGCCGGTACCAGGATCTCATAAGACTGCAGTACATTATTTATGGGAGCACTAGCGGTGCGGGAACGTCGCTCCGGAGTGATTTCAGAGTCGATTACTACCATCTTGGAATTTCATTGTAGAATTTGTTGCTTTCTATTCCATTTTGTTTACACTACTGTCATGTAGTCTTAGTGAAGTTCAAATACACAGTAGGTATTACAATTAAATAACTTTTTACAATTAAGTTACTTTGTCAATCAATGTATTATCTGTTGACGATTAAACGACTGAAATATTAGAATGGTGATTCTTGTTTTTTTTTATAACCTTCATATTCTAATCTGTCAAAAATATCTCTAATGTGCCTAAATTTTAGAGTTTCTGACGTTAATTGTGACCTAGAATCCTCAAGCCATCTGGTCTGGTTATCATTACTATCTTCTCTGTTATTTAGTAAATGACCGTCAAGTTAAAATGATATGATATTTAATACCTGACATGGTTTCTTGAAATTGAGCCTTAGGCTTATTATTATATTGAGTACAAATATACTATAATGGTATACTCACTTGCAAAAAAAAATAGGAGACTCGACAAAATTTAGGTTGAGTTCGAATTCAATATATTTCAATTATACATAGGGAAACACGCACATGCTCAATATATCTTCATAACCATACTTTAAATACGGTACATTAAACCTACGAGGAAATTTGTTTAGACTTTAGCCGGGTGTCCTAACTTTTTTGCACTCCAGTGTAGTAACAATTCCTTTAAAAACCTTATATTATAAAAGGTGTCGTATAAAATCGCGCAGTTTTTATAAGTTAAATAAAAAAGCGGGCGAAAGCCTGAAACAACGCCGTGACGCGATGAAAAATAACGAAATGGTAAATATTGAAATTCGCTTTTAATGAAAATGATAAATTGCTTTTTGTGACACGTCACCGAACCCACCGGCCGCGGTACCACCGGGTCGACAACATGATTAAGCTCTTAAGCTTTATTTACACGACGACAATATATGACAAAATCTTGTATTGTATATGACACACTCCTGTTTATTGTGTGTACTATGTATGTATTCTTTTTCACCTATGAAAACTGGTAATTCGCCTTTTTAATTTTATCTACAACCGACCTTTTTTATTTTTATTTTTCGGAAATCTCGCAGTTGAAACTAGGAGGTTGTTCACACTGCTCAAACGGCCTTTCCCGTGGATGCCTTTCAATTAAGGCCTCCAGTCAGGACATTGTTAGATATAAGAACGTATAAGTTCAGCTGTAAATTTTCCTAAAATATTAAAATAATGTATGGCCTTTTTTTACTTTTCGTTCTCATCGGGGCGGAAGGGGGTGACAGCAGACTCTTACTGACTAAAACCCATCCGTGTTCTTCCTAATGCTCTTTGCTTTTCAGGGCCGCGGTAACTCTTTCGAACAAATTCCGCTACATTGGCAAAATGTATCTATCGACAGTTGTTAATTGCCTGTTTGTGTATGTGAGTTTATACGTTTGTAAACGCACCCACGATACAAGAGAAAGTCCGAGAGTAATCTTTTTAATGAAATTGGAAAAGTACCGGACCAATCATAATACTATTATTGCAGTACGTTTGGGGCGAAACGAGTCAAAATTAGGTAAAATTAGGTTGAAATTAGGTATTTTGTGACCACGATTGATCAACTTTCTAGGTAGCTGAGCGACTTCTTGACGATTCAAAAGTACGTTTTCAACGGTTTAAATATATTTATGCTTTGACTTTATTGTCCAATCGAGACAAAAATCTTCACAAATAATCTGATAAATTCTTCTCATTTTCAAAATACAGTAAATAGACGCCTAGAAGAGGTACTAGGCATCCATAAATTCAACTGAAGTAGCCTTGACTTCAAACAAGTCTCAGTGACATATCTGTCTCTGAACCTGAAATAGCTCTTTTGTCTGCAAGGTCAAGGTTCCGTAGCTTTTCGGCCTTTTCATACGAAACGAGACGATCTTGTCTGCTGGTCAAGGCTTTCAAGGTGTTGAGAGGTACACTTTTCAAAGATTCGAATTTTCAAAAGGTTTTTTGAAATTCGAACAGTGTAACACTATTTCAATTTAAAAGAAAATTGTTGCTATGTAGTCTTTGTGAAGGAGCTTGTCCGGGGAAGTACTACCACCACACTTATTTCTTCCGCAGCGTTGCTGTGTTCCGGTTTGTAGGGTATGGGTGCCGGTGTAATTACAGGCACATGTGATATTTCCACTGTGTCTCTGGGATGGCAACAATTTGCAAGGCCTCTGGTATTGCAGATGTCTATAAGCAGCCGTGACCACTCAGGTGAGCCATCGGCTTACTAGCCATCCCATGACAAAAAAAAGTTGATTGTACGCAATAAAAGTACATGATTGATTGTGATTCTAGACTTGGGTACTCTACACAAGTCTAGAATTATGTACTGAACCATAGTAAAGTTTATATCACGATGTTCCTTTCACACACTGCATAGAAAACCTATTGAGAGTACCAGGAAACTAGGATGCAAGTAGTATGCAAACACTCACCTTAGCAATTTACGCGAGGAGCTTACACTTTAGGTATTGCTACTTGCAGAGGGAAGGCACGGGAGACTGATTTATTTTACTTTACATAACTTTGCATCTGTTTTCCTGGTATTGTAGTAGAAATTGTATTGCAGTATTTTCACATTGCTACTGAATATATCAAAAATGCTTTTTCGTTTTGATAGTGAAGTATTGCATTTTTCCCTACATATATAAATTCACGCCTTTTTCTCATGGGGGTAGGCAGTAACCACAGTGTTCGCCTTCCATATTGCATTTTTGTATGTCTCACTCCTACTTAATCCTACTATTGATATAATAAACCCGAAAGTTTGTGAGGATGTATGAATGTATGGATGGATGGATGCTTGTTACTCTTTCACACTTTAACGGCTAAATGGATCTGGATGAAATTTGGCAAATAGATAGATTGAATAGTGTACACAAGCTCCTTTTTATCTCGAAAAATTACGGCTCCCATAGGATAATATAACTTTGATACAGACAAAGTCGCAGTCGGAAGCTAGTATTTCATATTTCTGAGTTGGTTAAGTAGCTTTGTTTATATTCATAAAAACTTTCACCTTTTGAATTAAAACTTACCCAGTATTTAATAAAACGAGTGTTTTATTCAAATTACAGTTTTATTATACCTACAGTAACCTTTAAAATACAATAACACTATTCTTCATACAATTCATGAACAATATAATATTCCGAGCGTACAAAGTCTTGTAAAACAATTACATTCATACGTTCATTCCCATTCATTCGAATGAATGCATTCATACCGCTCACCGCAGGGAAACAATGAAACTGCAACTTTATTTTCGAAACCCGGCTTCGAATTGAAAGCCGTACAATGACGACGTCGGCCACACATTAACTAGAGATTCTCTGTAAATTATTTTAGTGGACTTCCTTATATTCAAATACCGCTAGACCTTTGTAATTTTACATGAATATATAGATCAAAATATTATACTTAGTTATGCAGGCTTATTCCAACCGGTCCTATTGGAAACCTATGGGGGAGGCCTATGTCCAGCAGTGGACGTCCAACGGCTGATATGATGTTAAAGATGATTATTATAGTTTAAAAAGGTATGCGTTTGTTAGCTTCAATGCTGAGACTTTTTTCATGCTTCAAAGCAACAGGCACAGGTCGGAAAATGCGGGCAGGAGCGATTATAATGTTATTTGTCAACCCTCATGGCGAACTGTCAACTCTTTTGAATTTAGAACAGTGTTTCTGTCATAATTATAAACTAATCAAATAAGGTTGTATATGGCTAAACCAGCCAGTCTTTACTACTTTTTTTTTTAAAAGATGGTAAAATCATCAAATGACCCCCCCCCGTCCTGGGCGGGGCGGGAGGGAGTGTCAGACTTTTACTGACTAAAAACCATCTATGTTCCTTCATGTGCCCTTTGCGTTCCGGGGGCGCGGTATCTCTTTCGAACAACCCGCAGCCCCGGCAGAGTCTTTACTACTTAGGCATTCTTTACTCAGCCAACAAAACTCTTTTAAAATTTCCTCTTATGAAATATGTTCAAAGTAAACGAAATAAATAACAATTATACGCAGGTTTAAGAAATAAATCCTCTCACAAAGGAATACGTTAAGAAGTAAATGTTTTTCCTCAAGTCAGTCTTTATGGATTATGGTAATAAGGGACTGTTTGCACTCACTCGTACGAATTAGGTCACGTGTAAGTCGCGTTTGTTCGCGTGTAAGTGTGATTATAATAATTGAGTGGTACACAGCTTTTTGTTTAATTTTTTTAATAGGTAGTAGTGGCTGCATTATTACGGTCTGCCCATGTTTTATGTTGGACGTGACTTCGATTCCCGCACGGAAGAAATATTTAAATAGCAATAGGCTCGCCCCCTATTACATGGGTCCTAAATATACCGGCGAACTGTGGGTGTACATTAGTACACCTCTGCCTAACCCTTCGGGGAATACAGGTGTGATGGTATATAAGAAATATTTAAAAGCCTACAGATAGTTGGTCCGGGTCTGGATGTTTGTGTATTTGAGTTTATATGTTTGTAAACGCACCCACGATACAAGAGAAACACCTAGAGAGAAGTAACGATTTAAAAAATAAATAAAAAATTGGTTTATCTATTGAGGTAAACCAATCACGGCACGGCTGTACTGCCGGCGTACTGCTGCGAGTGAGAGTATTGATGTTTAGCAGATAATCTTTGAATATGATCTACCAAAATATTGTAAAATGCCTTACTAGGTACTAGGAATTCAGAAAGACTGAAGCAATAAAATTATGATTGATGATTTTTATCATACAAGTGGAGGCAATTGACCGCGCCGGCCGATGTTTACTATGTATGAGCCTTCTATTCTGTCTAATCTACTGGACTGATTTTGACAAATGGAACTTGTATTGATCACATAGCGTATTAGGTACTTACTAAGGGTTTTTACTGGAAAATGTTTGTGGAAAAATTCTAATCGATTAGAAGTAGACTTGATGTACAATCATGATAAGCTAGCTACATCCTTGATTATTCTTAATGAAAGTAATCGAAACTAATAGGTGTAAATGCTGGTTTTAACCGATCAGAGTCCGGCGTGCCATGTACATATATCTTGTTTATTTCCCTTCATTTAAGAAAAAAACAAAGGATGTAATGACAAAGATTGAAAAGAGTATGCTTAGATGATTCGGTTATGTTGAGAGGATGACTGAAAGGTGACTAATAAAAGGAATTTATATTGCAGTTGTGAGTGGCAATGCCGGGAGGGGACGCCCTAGAAAGACCTACTCTGGCCTTATTGGTGAGGTTCTTATGAAAGGTCGGGTGTGCAGTACTCGTAACCGGCGTGCTTGTATGACCAGATGTGTGAACGTAAACGAGGCGAAAGGAGTGTGTAAGGATCGTAGCTGGTGGCGTTCTATAGCTTCTGCCTATCACCATGGGACTCACGTCTTTTGAGTTTATGAATGTACTAGCTTCTGCCCGCGACTACGTTCGAAGGTGGCGTCAAATTTCATTGGTTATCCCACGGGAACCGTACATTTTCCCGGAATAAAAAATATCCTATGTGTTATTCCAGACTACAATCTACCTCAGTGCCAAATTTCATACAGATCCGTTCAGCCGTTTATGAGTGAAAGAGTAACAAACATCCATCCATCCATCCATTCATCCATCCTTCTATCCATCTATTCTAACAAACTTTCGCATTTATAATTTTAGTAGGATACATTGTACAAAATAATAATAATATAAGCTACCTTTGACGGGCAACAATCTCCGAAAAACACGCTTAAAAATGTAATAAACATTCTTATTACAACGGCCTTGAGTCTAGTTCTTCCTTTAATATCTTTTCAGAAATTATTTAACAAAAAAAAAAAAAGAAAATTGTAATAAAAACCTAATAAAGGTACTGTCTCAAAAACCTGTCGCAACGCCGACTAAAATAATATTAATGTTGAAAAGTGACGTTACAATTAGCGGTGTCACTGACAGATGGGACTTCGTAATTTATTCATTATTAAATTCTTTGTATATAACGTCTTTTGTTGTGTATTTATTTAGGCATTGTTATGGAGTCTATAAGGCAAAAAATAAATTTACCTTAAGGGTGACAGTCCACCGAAGCGGAGAGGAGGAAAAATTACCAATTTATAAAGAACTCTGCTTTCCTAACAACCTTAGCCCGATTGATAATGTTTACTTAAAAAAAACTTTGCCCCTAACTAGGAATTTCTCCTGTATCGTGGGTGCGTTTACAAATATATAAACTCACATATACAAACAGCCAAATCCGGAAATACTATCTGTAGGCTATAGAAATATTGGTTTCATGGTGGTTGGTGGAAGCCAATCGGCAACCGTGCCGTAATGTAGCCTTCACGTTACGTTTATGTCTTAGTGACAGCTTTAAGTTGTCATTTGACAAATGTATGGGGAGTGAGGGGTTAGAGACAGCGCCATTATTGTTTAAGTTATATTAAAGTGCCTTTAAAAAAGGTGTCAGCAGTAAGGTTGAAAATACATTAACGGTACAACCGTAAGGCTTTCTATACACTGAGGCGTTTTCCTAGAACGCGACCACGCGACCATCGCAAATTCGCGCGAAATTAGTCGTACGAATCCGCGATCAAACATTAATGTCGAACAGCTGTCCTAATTGGTATCCACGCGATTTGGTCGCGCAACTAAAATGTTTATCATCTATTCGCCATAAACGCATCGGTTACCCACGCGGTTAAAGCAAAAATACATTGATTTATTTATTTTTGCTTTAATTATAAAGGTTACAGTACCAATTCCAAAAATTAAATAAATACCACTTAAAATAGATGAAAAGAAAACACAAATATTTTAAAACAAAACAATGTCAAAATGAGTCTGCCTATTCAATTAGACATAATATTTATTTAAACTTTATGCAACAAAAAGTACAAAACCGGAGGTCTCAGGCATTCTCTACCAGTCAACTAAGGTAGTGCTAGTAGTGATTCTAAATACAAACTTTGATAACGTTGTATTGAAAATGCCAAACCGAATGTGCCCACCCGATCACATATACTGCGACCTTTACAAGAGTATGTAGTGGCAGATATTTCCTGACACACGTCACATCTGTAGTGAAAGTGTCAGCTTCTAAATTGGTATTTGGAAGTTACAAAGGCAACTTATACGTTGACAGGCGATCAAGTGAGTTGAAATTCAAATTACGGTATGTGCTCTATAGATGCTTCACAAAATGAATATGTCAACGTAACCTTTGCTTTAGAAACGTATTGTTTGATTTGACACCGTCTGCTTTGAGAATGGCAGTTGTCAAAAATAATTGGTGATAGGTTTACCAGACTCTAAAGACATTTTTAAAAGTAAAAATATTTTGACTTTTATGTGGCTGTAGTAATTGTCTAATCATTTCAAATACACTGTTGAAACATTTTCTGTACTAATATTATAAAAGAGGAAAGATTTGTATTTTTGTAAATAACATAAAAATTACCGGATCGATTTGAAAAAATCTTTGCCGTCAGAAAGCTACTTTATCACTGAGTAACATAGGCTATATACCATCACACTACTACCCACGGGAGCGGAGCAGTAACCAAAGTCGTAAGTTAAATCGGACGAAGACGCGGATAGTTTACCATTACCTTTTGCCCTGCCTGGAGGCCTTAATTGAAAGGCATCCACAGGAAGATCCAGTTAAGCAGTAAACAACCCCCTAGGTAGAACTGTGAGATGCCATTCCGAAAAAAATGTACTACGACCTCTGCCACCCCTCAGAAAATGAAGGCGTGATGCTAAGCAAGCAACACATTTCTGATCTAAATGATAATTTAGCAATTCCCTCTACATTCAATCTGTAAACAATTTTCTTGAACACATCGATAAAATGAACCGACCATGTAATGAAATATAAACGAACAAATTAAATGTTTATTTATTAGACGTTTACATTTAAGGATATCCGTGACCAGGGGTTGTAAACGTTTGGTAATGGCGGACCGTAAAATAAACTTAATTTTATATATTTCGTCTTTATTGTTTTTCAGCAGTAAACAATGTCAAGTATAGCTATTTAATTTACTGGCTAAACCTTTGTTTAAATAGGGTGATTTAAAACGTATCTGCAAGCGAATAATAAACTAATAAAACTGTGTTTTTGGGTTTAATAACTTCACAAAAATACTTATCCTTATACTAATATAATAGAGCTAAAGAAATTTTTTGTTTGTATGTTTAAACGCGCTAATCTGTTAATCTACCAGTCGAATACCGAAATATGTTTTTGTATATGAAAGCCAGATTCACGAGGAATATAACATAAATATATAACATTACGCTATGACATATGGGTGCGGAGCAACGACCACACACCTAAGCACCACTTAGTGTCAGAGTTTCTAAGCCGCCTCAAGGGCCTCTGACATGGTTACTGATGTCAGTGATGTCCAAGACAAACTTAGAAAGTACATATGAATTAGAAAGAAGTCACATTGGTGCTTGCCCGTGCCCGGTTGCGAAGGGTTGTGGGAGCAGTAACTAAAGACGTAAAAAAACCAAGATGAAGTCGGGGCGAAGCTATAAAAATTTGTTGCAACCCTTTATTTTTAGAAGTTTCAAGTTTGCAGAATAAGCGTTGGTAGTTTCCGTTGTAAAAACTGTTATTCAAGACTTTGAGGGTATTTTTTAAACTGTCTATATGAAAATTGCAAAGAGCTTTTTAAGAGTTTCATAAAATCCCCAAGAAAATATTTTTAAATGCTTGTTTTGATTTGGAACAGATAATTGCTAGTTAAGTGAGACCTATAGATTAGAATTTTAATGCAGAGACCTGCGGTATTATTCTGTAAAACCCTCCTTCCGTGAAGTGAGCGTGTGGCGACCTGTCAATCTCTAGCATCGTATAGTGGCAGCCCAATTTTAGCTCACTTCACCTTAATTCACTGAGGGAGGTTACTTACAGAATAAGCCGACTGTTCTATAATTTTCATCTATCAGAACTTAAAATCCTTTTAAAGTTATGTACCCAAAGGGTGCCAAACGGAACCTTTTTATTGTCTGTTTGTCTGTCTGTCTGTCACAGGGCTTTATTTTGCAACCCTAGTTCACACTAGGAATTTTTACAGTCTTTATTACTACGTCCGCTATAAGAACTAACATAAAGTTAAAGGGACCCCATTGGAAAAATGTGTTTTTGGTATGTAGTGTAACAATACAATTAATCTAAACACAAAACTCATTAAGAATAATTAAATTACAATTTATAAAACAATTTTATTTATACCTTACGTACTGTTAAATTTTGTACGCCACGCTATACAGAACCCTTCGTGTTTTAAGTTCGACTCATGCTTAGCCGGTTTATCCAAATCCTCATCACGAAAATTTAAACGCTATCATAACCGCCCATATTCCGGCTCACTTAAAATTCTTTTGACAAGCACCGCATATGTTCACTCATGCATATAATCCGCAACACTTAACATAAAGTTCCTCTTTTGTGCCGCACCGTACGGCCGTACGTTCCACCGGACCAGTTTCTACCGAAACAAGGTCAAGAGGAGAATTACGGAGTTTTAAATGAGACTGAATTTATTTCGTCTTTTCATACCAGTCGTAGTAGAGCTCTGTGTGAAGGAGCTCGTCCGGGAAAGTACTACCACCGTACCTATTTCTGCCGTTCAGCGTTGCTGTTCCGGTTTGAAGCGTATGGGTGTAATTACAGAGACGTGAGACATTTCAATTTTGTATCTGGAATGGCAACGCGTTTGCAAGGCCTCTGGTATTGCAAATGTCTATAGGTAGCGGTGATCACTTAACAGCAGGTAGGCCGTGGGCTTGTTTGCCATCCAATGACATAAAAAAATACTTTGGGTTCGTTCGTATGTTTTATTTTTATATCATTTGATGGCAAACTAATAGACGGCCCACCATTTACTAGCATTTCACCGTGACTTCGCGTAGTGTCAGTTATCGGGAATACAAACGAAGTCATGGAATAAAGAGTTACCTGTGTCCTTTCTTGGGGTTTAAACTTACCCCTGACCAAATTTTATTAAAATCGATTTAGTGGTTTATTCGTGAAAGCGTAACTGACAGACAAATAAATAGAGTTATTTTTTAATTTATAATTAGTATGAATATTATAGGTTTATTTATTTTATTTCAACATAAAACGGCCATTGACCGACCACATTACTTAAAGACCTATTTTCTCTGTTCAAGTCGAAAGTCAAAGCATTTATTTCAATTAGACCAATTACAGGCTCTTTTGAATTGTCACGCAATCGCTCAGTTAGTCCCTAGACCTTTCAAGCAAGCGTATTAAGTGAAGTAGTAAAGTATTTGTAAATTAAAGGTATTTGTACATTGGTAGTGAGCCAAAAATGTAGGTCGAGCAGTCGCTGATTAAATTGCTCGACTGCCAACCGGAATTGAGACCTAATAGCAATGGAACTCAGTACTAAAGTTAGTTCAGTAATGTTCTGCGCGCTGTGCTAATAACTTTGACAACCTATACTGGATAAAAAGAAACTTTAGCCAAGCGCTTTAATGTGAAAAATCTAGCTCTAGAGTAACTGGCAAAACGCAATTTTAGTTAAGTTTTTTGCAATTTGCAGATCAGTTTTGGAATAAAAATATAAATGTATGTAAATGTATTTGTACAATTTTGATAAATAATAATACCAGCTTACAAATTTCCTGGGTGTCCATTTGTACAGTTCTACTTAACCCTTCAGGGAATACAGGGGTGAAGATATGTGTGTAAAGTTAAAAAATACTATGTGGGAACGCTATATCTAGACTTATTTAAACGTGCTAGACTTGTAGTATAGCACGTTTCAAATAAAGCGTCTAGAGTAAAATATAAAAATTATAAATGTAAAAATTGTAAAAATAACAATTCATTTTAAATTTAAAATGAAAATTAATATTTAAGAGCAAACTATAATATTAAGCTTGTATTATAAAAAAAAATCTCTTGACGATTCTCTTACAAACATTACATCTTTATTTAGATACATTCCGAATTCATAGAACAATGTTTGCACTAGCAATGGATTGTAATATTATTTTAGTTTTCATATAATGTTCAGAATGTCGCACATGTCGCCAAAATGCCATTCCATTTCGGATAACAATATATTTTTTACTGTCATGGTGATATATTTTACATAAAAAAGATTGCACAGTAGGGTTCAGCTGTGTGATTCTGTAAGACCTCGTTCTAAACTTCGAATCTGAATCCGCTGTGACTTTCTTGATTGGCATTCTAAAAACTCGGTTCATAATTCGAATTTACACTAGCAAGACTCTTGCGAGCGTGTCAGCGAGTTGAACTAAATTGACGGGGAAATTTTGACAGATAAAGTATGAGATCACGTAAGAAGTGGCATTCTATACGGTAATTCCACCGTCAATTCGACGTTCACTTCGCACTTCAAAGTGTCAAATAAATCAATGCCATTTTGAATCTTAAGCAAAGTGAGGGTGAATAGCGACTTGAGATGCGAGTTCATGTCTGAATTTTACAGAATCGACGTACTGCACTAGATATCCATCTTTCTTTTCTTTAGAAAAATATGGTCCGACACTAGGTATATCTTCTTTATCATGGTGCATTTCATCAACCATCATACCAGCCAGGCCGCAGCAATATAATACCTATATTATAGTTTGTCATCGAAACGCTAAGAAGAAGATCATATCAGTCGCAGGGTGTCCACTATCGGACATAGCCCTGCCCCATAGATTTCGAATAGGACCAGTTGGAAGAAGGGTATTTACAAGCATATAAACGTTCACAGACAAACAGCCAAACCCGGAACAACTACCTGTAGGCTATACAAATATATGTTCCGCGCGGGAATCGAACCAATCGCTCATCCTCTGCGCTACCCGTGGCGTCAGAACACGACCAATTTTACAATATTATTTTGACAACTGACAGATTTACAGTTATTTTTTTATTACATACTCTGAAGTATGAAATGCAATACAGAGGTACCAGGATCGCATACATACACGGTACTAATACCGCTCATAAATAGAGCGCGATTCGCGGTTGGATTGTGGAATTGAGGAGAAAACACAGGCGTATTAGTGGTTTCTGCACGAGTAAATATTAAATGTTCAATACTCGGTTCAATACCCACTGCCTAAAGTTTAAAATCCAATAGATAATAATGATTTCAGCCCATTGTTATCCCACTGCAGAACAAACGCTTTTTTCTCGTACAGAGAAAGCCAGGTTTTCTCATTATGTTTTCCTTCACCGATATCAGTGTGTTATTGAAAAGATGCGAGCTAAATCTTACCCACTAGTATTTTAGACATAGAAATTTCTCAGTATCAACCCGGAGTTTGGAAGCCGGTGGTGTGACACCCCCGTGCTTTGGAAAGCACGTTCAGCTGATGGTCCCGACTGTCAATCGTAGATCTTTGTCAGTCGTAACTGATAGTCAGAAACCGGGAAACTCTGACCACCAGTCTTACCAAGAGGTATCGTGTTGCCCAGTAACTGGGATTGTAGAGGACAGATAGGCAGACGCTCCATGTAAAACACTGGTATTTAGCTACATCTGGGTAGACTGGAAGCCGACCCCAAAGTGTTCGGGGAAAGGCTAGGTCGATATTGAAGCATTTTAGACAAATTGTCACTAAGATTAGATTGCGATCGTTCCTAATAGTAGAATTGTTCCCAAGTTGCACGATAAGACATAAATTTTAATTACGAAGACCGGGACACATCCCGACTTATTGGTCTCACAGGGGTTCGCAATTGTACGGAACCAGTGGAACCAATATCGGCGCAGTGATTGTCAATAAAACCGCAACTTGTATTACTTCAGCTGGACCTAACTAGGAGATAGCGACACTGGATGTGGCTTGTGGTTTGGAGTGAGTGTAGACTACTAATTTTCTACTAACGTTTTGACTGTTGGAGGAATTTGTCAAGAACATTAGTTTAGACTTTTAAATTTTACATTTAAAATAGTGGAGCACGCAAATAATACAAAAATAATGTTTATCAGAAGTTATCACTTATTCTAATTCCATTATCACTTATTCAGCGAAATTCTAATAAAGTAACTTGAAATTTTCATACAAAAATATAATTAATTTTTTTTTGAGAATTGTCGACAAAACATCTTTCTTGCAAACCTTGTCCTGACAATTTTCAACACAACAAAAAGAAACAGTCAAATCAATTGAGCTCTTCTATAGTTAATTTATATAGATGTTAAAAAGGTCCTATGAATTTAAAACCTTCCTAAAATGTATTGCTCCAAAAAAATGTATTACATGTCTATATTATATACTCTATTAGTTTGTCGATGGTGAGACATACCTAGCTAATGTAATAACTGTATCTAACACATCCTATGAACTTGTAATCCACAATAAACTATTTAGAATAATATTATTTTTTTCCAAACTTATTGTACGGTGGCCAGTGATGTATTTCTTCCATATCGTTTACATCCACGTTTCTAATTTTACAACGGAACAAAAGACAAGTATAACATTTATCACTGCCATTGTGTACGAGTTTACACGGTTTCACATACTTACAAGAAAATGCATTTCAGAAAGAAAAAAAAGAAAAAAATTCAATTAACACCGATACGGATAAATTTTTTGACGCTCTATAAGATCACTTTTTCAACTTTTCTTATTACAAGCCATTAAGCGAAAGATAGACAGACATGCAATAAAAAAATATCACCCTTCTTTCGTACTACAATTTTCTATTTCTCTAAACCTTTGTCAACCAACAATGTACGAGTCTCGTAGCAATATTGCTACGGCGTAGCACTGGCGTAGCAGAGTGCTACGAGATTTCTGATAAAAAGATTATCTTTCTATTTTTGCTTTTTAGTTTAAACAAGCGGGGTTTCCCGTCGAACATGACTTAGTTCACGTTGTCTTGTTAGTTAATTAGTTGATAGGTAGACAATGAAGTTACTAATTAAATGATTTTGCTTTAAAGAAACGTCATGTATTCAATATTTCATGTATTATATTTCTTTTTTATTTTATGACAAGATCCATATTTTTTATGCCTGCAAGCTTAGCTTACCTTTTAACCAGAATTAACTATGTATGATATTTTGTCATTTAATTCCGTGTTAGCTTATAAGTTTGAGTGAAGGTTTTGGAGCAAATGGGCCCTGTAGGTCCAACAAAACATGTTTTCAAAATAATAATTGTAATAATTACATTTTTATATTTTTAAATGTATATAATAAATATGTGGAATATAATATGTTTATTCACAAAAAAAAACATATCTATATGATTTTTTTGCCTTACAGAACCAATTTAAAATTTTATTTTGTTATAAATTTGGTAAAAAATTGAAACAGTCAGCGTTTAAATTTTATACAGATTTTACTAGGTAATAACTTGTAAATGTTTTAAGAGACAGTGCATGGCCACAAGATTCTTAAGCCCTATTTCTATGACTACAAATGCGATTTACGCTAAATGATTATATAATAGTCGTGATTATATATTTTCATATGTGCAAGTAGTGGAAGGTGTGTAGTGTGAATAAAAAAATTACATAATTGCCTCTGTTGGCTCCAAGAGAAGCTCGTAAACCATTCTCTACAACTCTTTCGCTTATATCTAGGTACAGCGTCCCCTGACTGAGTCTGGAGGCATTAATTTAATTCCCACTATTCCGGCCATCCATCGAGTGCATCTGTTCCGCTCATGGTTGGCTATTTATCTTCAAACAAGGGTTGTCACGTACAACATTAATTTATTTTACGTAATGTTTGCTTTATTTCGATATTTTTAGTCGTTTCCCGCGATGCTGTAGAATCTTTGGGCCACAATAATTGTCAAAAATGTAGTAAACTAGTGATCATTTATGACAGATTTAGACCAAGATTAAATTGCGATCGTTCCTAAAAGTTTGTAGAATTGCCTGTCTGAATTTAAATTAATTTAAATTATGAAATTAAATCAAATATTAAACATTATATTTTAAAAATGTATCAATATTTTCATTGACAAAAACGAGGTAAAAGAGACCTGCAAATGTATTTTTTTTTTTACAGTTTTACTTCTCATTTATATGTATAAGTCTTAAATCGCGCTTTTTCTGTATGAGAAAAGGCCATTGACCCGCAGTGGGACAATGTAGGCTGGTATTATTTTATTATTGCATTACTGTTTTGCTATGAGCACTACCGCACTCTTGGCAACTCATTTTTTATGTATGCTAATGTAACTTCGGCTTCCAAGTAAGTAGGCTCGTGTTACACCCCCAGGGATGTTTCCTTGCAGGCGTTGAGAGGCATTGCACAGCTGATGCCTTCAGCCGCGTGTAGAGGGGGGCGTAATGGGTGCATTACTCCCCCTCCTGGTTTTTGATCAAAGTTTAAAAGTCTAAATTGAAAATAAATATTTTAACAAGTTTGTAAGCATATTCTTCGAGATAACATAAAAATTGCTCCCCCATGACCAAAAACTTAGATCGTCTTAAGAGGACACGGGTGGTGTGAATAACTTTAGTACCCTACAATTCTTAGTTTTCAGAGGTTTTTAGTGGTTCTTCAGAGGTCGGGTGCTTTAAGCAAGCCTATTGTCATCAACCGGGCACAAATCCTAACTCACTCATAATTTCATAGAAAAACTCAATTACACTTTGCTCGACCTGGGAATCGAACCCAAAACTTTTAGCGTAGCAGTCGCGCTTAGGACCACCAGGCTAAAGAGGTAGTCAATAAAACAGAAAAACTTCAGAAATAAGCCTACTGCAAATAAATGCAATAAATAAATAGCAATGTCTGCCAAAATTCAACTGATTCCGTTCAGCCGTTTAGGCGTGAAAGAGTAACAGACATACATTCATCTATCCTCACAAAATTCCGCGTTTATAATAGTAGTAAGTCTTCACTGTGTAAGACCCTGATTTGAGCAGGAACCACAGAACCAATATTATCGTATTATCGGTCATAATTCCAATAACCTACAGGAACTAGGTACATAATTAAACGCTTTACCAACCCAGGCATCAAACCTGGAACGTTACTAAGCTAATTTTGCAAAGTTGTGGTTGCTTCCACCGGATGCATAGGCTCCGGTTAGGGTCACTATCTCTATAATAGTAGGGTTGCCACAAACTTAATTTATGTATTTTTTACCTGGGAAAACTTGTTTGAATTTTGTGTGAAACAATATTTTATGGGTGCAATTAAATAATTATTTACATACATTTCAATTTACAGTTTTTTTTTAATATTGAACTGAATAAAACTAGAAAGAAATCAAGGCCTGAATTAGCATTCAAATATATTACACAAAGGCATACAATTTAAATTTACTTCTTCGTATTTACGTTTTTGCACAATCAATACATAAAAATAAAAAGTTTACTGTACTGTGTGCTATAAAAAATTTTAATACCTGACACACAAACGCATCCATCTACCACTTTTGCTTTTGACAACCCTATCCCGGACTAGAAGTAGCAATTTATTTGTAATACATAGTTGGCTCGTAAATCCAATTTTATCGCTCAACTTCTTTTTTTATTATCACCATCTGGGAAATAAGGGTTGTCACAAATGAGTTTAATGCTTTTCCCAAACTATAAGTTTTAAGAAGATTTTATTACTCTTTGATGAGTTTTGATGGATTTTGTGAATGGGCCAACGAGGATGCTGATAACTTTAAATTGATGTAAAAGTTGACGCTAAGGATCGCATCTTATGGCGTTAAGATAACAGCAACGCTTTAGTAGTAGAGCTTCTTGTAAAGAAGCTTGTCCGGGGAAAGTACCATCATACCTATTTCTGCCGCAAAGCATCGTTGCTGTGTTCCGGTTTGAAGAGTATGGGTGCCATTATAATTACATTCATATGATGATTTCAACTTTGTCTGATGGCAACACATTTGCAAGGCCTCTGGTATTGCAGATGTCTAAAGGCAGCGGTGACCACATAACACACACATAAACACACAGATGGGTACCACATAGATGGGTTATCAGCTTGTTTGCTATCCAATGATATTAAAAAAAACGTACTACATATACCATTCACCACCACATCTTAACCACTACACGTCCCCAATTTCAGCCCACCACACCACAAAACCCGTGCATCCCAAAAATATTTCACGAAAGCATTTTATTCATCATCTGCCTAGCCTTTTCCCAACTATGTTGGGGTCGGCTTCCAGTCGAACCGGATGCAGCTGAAAATCTGTATTTTACATGGAGCGACTGCCTATCAGACCTCCACAACCCAGTAATGGATAATACGATACTCTTGGTAAGACTGGTTGTCAGACTTTTTGGCTTCTGACTAACAGTAACGATTGTCAAAGATCTACAAATGACAGCCGGGACCAACGGCTTTACGTGCTTTCCGAGGCACGGAGGAAACTCGCTATGGTAAATGGTCACCCATCCACAGACCAACCTCGGCGAGCGTGGCTTAACCCGGAAGATCGGTCTATGCGGCTGTAATTATTTAGCCACGAGCTCCACGAAAGCATTTTATTAATACCACAAAACCCTTTAAAAATGCTCGTAACCAACATTATAAAATTAGGGCTTCCTACAGAGAGCAGAAAATAGCCTATGTTTAACGGAACCCAGTTGAATAATTAAAAGTGGTTAGCGGGGGTGGGTTAGCTCGTGGGTCGTTTACTGGCCAGGTTAGGGCGCGACCACACTAGTCCGAATTACGAGGGAATTTCGAACGTATTGCGTAAATTGTGAGATATGTTTAAGAAACAGTTTGGCATTAAAAAGCGTTTTTTTTTACCGATAAGAAAACATAAAATCACTTGTCCCTCCCTGGGCGGGGTGGGAGGGATTAAAAGGGTTAAGGGTTTAGATGCAGTTTGGTATATAGAGGCAGCGTTAAAGTTGTATTAAATAGTTGGTCAGCTTTTGGGGGAAGTAAGAAAGAGATAACTGACTTTAAAAACAACAACCAATAAATAAAATAAACTAAAGATTTTTTAACTTATATTTATTCTCATTATTTACCAAAGGTTACTACATAAAAACATTTATTTCAGCCATAACCCATAGATGACAAAACACAATACAATTTCAAAATACTGCCGCAGAATATGAATTGTCAACATAAATATTATATGCAAGAAACATGATTATTTTTACTTTTTTGTCCGAGACCCAGTATCTACGAGTCTGGACTCGCACTTGACCGATTTTTTTAAACAACTTAAAAGACCCAATACATTGTCCTTGTAGGCCGATTTGCAATCCATTTCACTAAGCCCCTAAATTGTGCCCCACCGTTTTTGGAGAAAGCCTTCAGGGCAATCGTTTCACGCTTCGAAACCCTCTGATGGGGTTAACAGCTATATTATACACTCTACATATAGATCTTACTCCCATCCCAAAGCAAATACGTTCAATTGATTGAGATTGATCAATCAGGATGAATCTTTCCTCTTTTTCTTTTTCAATTCCGTTGCTCCGCGAATTTGTTTTGGCATTTACCTTTCTTTTCTTGAGATGTCAAAAACAATGTTATTTTCTTATTGACAGCTGTCGAAAACATTCAATATGGCGTTTGTTTCAGATGTCCTAGCTTACCGCAGCGGTGACGTCAAAGTATTCGCTTTATGTCAATTTTCGAATCTAAATATATATAACTCAAAGGTGACTGACTGACTGACTGACTGATATAGTGATCTATCAACGCACAGCCCAAACCACTGGACGGATCGGGCTGAAATTTGGCATGCAGGTAGATGTTATGACGCAGGCTACCGCTAAGAAAGGATTTTGATCAATTCTACCCCCAAGGGGATAAAATAGGGGATGAAAGTTTGTATGAAACTTTGTCAATTTTAAACCGATCGGGCTGAGACTTTGCATGCATAAAGCTACTATGACGTAGGCATCTTCTAAAAAAGGATAAATTCCACCCCTAAGGGGATAAAATAGGGGATGAAAGTTTGAATACTTCTTAAAGCGAGGGAAGCCGCGGGCAAAAGCTAGTTGGAAATATGACTAAATAAATATTATGTGTAAACCAATTTTAATCCGATTGAATTTACGCGCTCTTGCTGCAAGTTCGACTGCGTAAAGTCCCAAATTATTCCACGGGAATACAAAAATGGGATGAAATCCTATGAGTTTATTTGTTATTTATACATACATAAACTCACGCCTTTTTCCCATGGGGGTAAGCAGAAACCACGGACCGCCACCTGCTGTGATCCTTACATACTCCTTTCGCGTCGTCCACTAGGGCTTTCAGTCTCGATGCATTACTGATTCCCGGGAAAAAAAAAACGAGACTCGATGCGGTCTCGAAATTCCCGGGAAAAACGAGACTTTCGAGACTATTTCAAAATTAGGTTTTTTACTTGTAGGCTGTGCTATTAGGCAGTCAAAACCGGCTATGCCAATCAAATATACTATTAAAAAAACGCAAATTAAAAAATATATACAGGATAAGTTTTTAACCAGTGCGTAATTTTTTTTTGGTAGTTCAGTGTCAGTAATAGAACACATTTCCGTGTTTAGTTAAAAAAAAAATTAAAAAAAAAATCATCCTTATCCGAGTTTGAAATAAGCAAAACATGGACATAATCTATTCGCCATACTATCAATGACAACTCTTGGCCGCCGCCCGGGCGCATGGCTGGGGTGAGGGGGTGGGGAATGCGCTAGCGCCGAGTGACAATAAAATATGGTTTTTAAGTATACATGTTTCGTAAGCGATAACTTTTTTTTTTGTACTAAGACATATCGAAATAAAATATACGTGTTTAATAAAACGTGTTCAAGTTTATTATGGCAAAATTTACGCACTGGTTAAAAATTTTTCCTGTATATATTTGTTGAAACTTTTGCATTTTTGTTGTGGGCACGTAAAAAACAAAGGGCGTTTAATGTGGTTTCAGACAGAGAGACCTAATTTTATTAGAAAAGTAGCCTGCGTTAAAAAAAGCTCTCTCTGCTTCTACGCTGGGGGGGAAGGTATAGATATTGAATAATTGTAGCAATAATTTAGGTACTTCCCCATTTTCAAAAAGAGCTTTTTTCTATAAGCAGGTTTGTTTGCAAGTCATGGATAGACATGGAAATATATTCTGCCCTTGGTCTTCTTAAGGGTTTCACAAATTATTAAGCTTACATTTTAGCTGTTCCTCTGTAGTTAAACTTGTGAGCTCCGCAATCGTCGCATCATTTGAATATCTGGTATTTGCGGTATAACTGTCAGATTTGTCAGTGGTGGATTTATTTAACCTTTCGTACAATTCTTTTAAAAACACTGTCATTTCGTCAGTTACAGTTACAGTTTTGCCATTGCCATATCCATGTAACCATAATAAAAACCGGCCAAGTGCGAATTGGACTCGCGCACGAAGGGTTCCGTTAAAAAAATCTACAATGTCGATAAAAAAAAACAACTACTCACTAGATCTCGTTCAAACCAATTTTCGGTGGAAGTTTACACGGTAATGTACATCATATTTTTTTTTTAGATTTATCATTGACACACATTTTACCACTTTGGAAGTGTCTCAAAATTTATTGTTTTTTTTAAATATTTTTGTGTGAAAATCATAATGCGGTTCATAGAATACCTACATTTTTTACCAAGTTTCAACAGTACTTATACAGGAAAAATTTTTAACCAGTGCGTAAATTTTGCCATAATAAACTTCAACACGTTTTATTAAACACGTATATTTTATTTTGATATGTCTTAGTACTAAAAAAAAAAAAGTTATCGCTTACGAAACATGTTTACTTAAAAACCATATTTCATTGTCACTCGGCGCTAGCGCATTCCCCACCCCCTCACCCCAGCCATGCGCCCGGGCGGCGGCGGCGGCCGCGAGTTTTCATTGATAGTATGGCGAATAGATTAAGTCCTGGATGTTTTGCTTATTTCAAACTCGGATAAGGATGAATTTTTTTATTTTTTTTTTAACTAAACACGGAAATGTGTTCTATTACTGACACTGAACTACCAAAAAAAATTTACGCACTGGTTAAAAACTTATCCTGTATATCTTAGTTTCGGAAAAAGTGACTGTGACATACGGACGGACAGACAGACAGACATGACTAATCCATAAGGGTTCTGTTTTTTGCCATTTGGCTACTGAACCCTAAAAGTTACTGTTGGTTTAGTAGATTATTTCATACTGTCATATAAGCGACTCAAGTCTCAAAAGTCTCGTTATTCCCGCGACCAAAAACGTCAGTCTCGATTCTCGAAAATACCAAAAAATCGTCGAGACTCTCGAAATTTCCGAGACCGAGACTCCCGGGATGAAAGCCCTATCGTCCACATTCATACTTCTGGTCATATAAGCACGCCGGTTACGAGTACTGCGCACCTGACCTTTCTGGAGAACCTCACCAATAAGGTCAGGGTAGGTCTTTCTAGGGCGTCCCCTCCCGGCATTGCCACTCACATCTGCCATATAAATCCCTTTTGTTAGTCGCCTTTCACTCATCTTCTCAACATGACCGTTATATATTTGTTATTTATTTATTTATTTATACTTTATGCAACAAAAAGTACAAAGGCAAACTTAATGCCTTAGGCATTCTCTACCAGTCAACCAGAAGTGGTGAAGAGATAACATGCCTGGTGCAAATTATGGGTTAAGATCAATTTATCTTACGTGTGCTAAACTTTAGCTAGTTTCATGAAAAATAATTTGTATTGTAAACAAATTCTAACGTTGTAGACTATCATGATTTCGCGCGGTAGTGGCGCATATACATTATTGTTATTGTTATTGTTATTTTTTATATTTTTATTTTTGTGTTGTGCGTCGCTTTCGCAATGAATAAATAGTTTTTCTTTCTTTCTTATGATCGTCACAACGTTTTGAAGGATTTTTTATTTAAGAAAATAAGCTTCGTCAATCTGACAAGTTTCCACTACCACCTCTCTGTCTGAACAAGACTAAAGCCGTTTGTGTCACGACTCCCAAACACTTGACTAGTCAAAAAACTTTCAAAGTAAGTGTAAGCCTACGACACAATCTGACCACAATTCAGAACTTGTTACCGCAACAGTTGCTGTACCGAAGGGAGACGCCAAACTAATCTCTTTTGACATCTCTACAAATATTTTGAAGTTTGAACTTGATTGTAACTTGTAACTTGATTGTGACGCGAGTACAAGATCTTAATATTTTTGACGTGATACGTAATTATTAATCATAAGGGTAGTACCCGTCAGAAAAGGGGACTGTAAACGAAATAGGTTTCAAACTTTGACACTACTACTGTTGTGCCTACCCCAGGCTGTAGGGCTCACCTTCCGCTTGACCGCATTGCATCGCATGGGCCATGGTATCTTAGGCGCCAGGCCCCTGAAAACTAACTCTAGATACGCCAATTTCCAGTCTAGCCGGATGCAGCTGAATACCAGTGTTTTACATGGATCGGCTGCCTTTCCTCCACAACTCTGCTACTGGAAAACACTATACCTCTTGGTAAGACTGGTTGTCAGGCTACCCGGCTTCTTATCCGTAACCACTGTCAAAGATCTACGTGATTTTACGTGCCTTCCAAGTCACGGGGGTGTCACACCACAAACTTCCAAACTCCGAGCTGCTACTGAGAAATTTCGAATGAAGAAACCCAACAATATACCTATATCGAAACACTAAGGGCTCTTTCAATTTATGCGTTTGGTGTCGGACCGCTGCGGTGGCGAAGCCGTGCGTTTGTCGTGTTGCGTACGAACGGTCGTTTGTTTTCATACAAAGCGCGCGGTGCGGCAACAGTGCGACGTCGGTACCTACGCACGCTCGACGGCAGGACGACAGACGTCACGCGTCAACTGTATGAAAAAGTACAACCGTCCGTATGCAGTCCGAAAAACGCGCCGCCTCGGCACCGCAGAGGTCCGGCACCAAACGCATAAATTGAAAGAGCCCTAAGAAGATGAATGGAAAACTAACGGAGCAGTTACAAAATAGTAAAATTGAAAGCTAAATAAACCGTAACTTCTAACACATATTCCTTTAAAGAGAAATTATTTACACCATTTACTGACTCCCAACCGAGGCCTTTGTCATGTACTACCATGTTTAAAGCTATATTAAGCTCCTACGTATTTCCACATTCCTCCATAGAGTCTCGCAACTCTTTCGCCGCGCCGTCTCGTAACCTCTTTTGCTCCACTGAACCGATGTTTTCGCCCGTGACGTGGCTTTCCCTCCTCGAATAGCGTTGAATACCTATATCCTGTTTTTTTTTGTACTAAAAATAGATGTGTATTTTCTGAAGTTATATTTGAGGGTAATTCTACGGTATTTTGAAATCTGTACTAATGTAATAAGAAAGAAAGAAAAACCATTTATTATTGCGAAAGCGACGCACAACACAAAAATAAAAAAAAATAAAAAACAAACAAAAAAAAAAACCTAAAGATGAAGAGATTATTTGATTGTTTAAACGAACGAACTGCCAGTCGGATTGGTAAAAATCTTTTTTCTATCATAGCTAGATTCAGAGAAATAGACAGAGAAATAGTATAGCTACGTAGCATCACGCTTCGACACACGGAAGCGAAGCAGTAGCTAAAGACGTAACTTAACTTGGCAGAAACGAGTTCAGCATTAATTGAGATATGTAACAGCAAAACTTAGCAGTATTTTATCAAATCTAAACCAATAATAATTTAACAAAATACAAATCAAATATAATAACCCACTTTCTGAGGCAATTCCAACTGAAATCCGATTCAACCTGATCTTTTGCCTGTCCTCCCCCAGGGACGCCCTAAGCCGAGGTCCGTACCCCACAGGGGGTGCCCTTAGCTTTTACTCGCTTAGTTTATTAAGTTATGTAATTGTAATTCTCCAGGCCGATTCCGGCCACGGCGGCTAACCTTAATGCAGACTAGTCCCGTACGCAGGAGATATTATAGTGTACAAGTGTGTGCGCAAACACAGGTGCACTCCCTCTTCCCTAACTCTCATAGCCCGATGGGACGGCAATCCGACACGACCGGAGAGAGATCAGGCGCAGGGCCAACGGTTTTACGTGCTTTCCGAGCCACGGGGGTGTCACACCACCAACTTCCAAACTGCGGGCCGCTACTGAGAAATTCCTAATGGAAAAACCCAAATAACACTTTTTGCCCGACCTGGGAATCGAACCCGGGACCCCATGCTCAGCAGTCGCGCTTGCATATGTGTTGCCATCCCGGAAACCAATTTAAAATGTCTCATGTGCCTGTAATTACACCGACACCCATACCCTTCAAACAGGAACACAGCAACGCTACTTTACAGCAGAAATAGATATGTTGGTAGTATTTCCCCAAACGAGCTCCTTAACAAAGAGCTAGCTCTAACACTTTGATAGAAGCATTAAAATAATATCCCTCATTGTTTATTTACATACATGTGAATACAGTTCCCACAATCCGCTTCCAATTCCGACAGTAATTGAATTGAACCCGTTAATATTTCCACTTATTTGAACGTACTGCCTTCCAATTCAATGGGAATCAATTGGAACCAATTGAAAATGTTCGTGTCTTAATGAAATTCATGCTCTCGTATTATTTTTCGAGAACAAAGGCTGTTCTTGTTTTGTTACGTTTTCAGTTATCGTAATTATGTTTTCAGTAATCGTATTTTTGTTTAGAGTCGAATGGAACCTTTTTTTATTGAGTCTTTAAGAGGATTTCGGGAGTACGTTCTAAATTAAAAAGGTTTCCCGCAATTTATCGGATTGTTTTTTCAATAATGAAATTAATTTACTTAGTTTTTGAACAAAGAATTGGGACCATATTATTTAGATTAATATTACAAAGAGATAAAATTGTTGGTGAGTTCGTCTTCTTTTCTTCTTTATTATATGTTGTCCGACCAGTATTGAGCAACCTATAAAGCTCTAACTAACAACCTATAACTGCCCTGTTGGTCTCGTGGTCGCAAGTGCGACTGATGTGCAAGGGGACCCGGGTTCGATTCCCAGGTCGAGCAAAAAGTGTTATTGGTTTTTTCTATGAAATTCTCAGTAGCAGCTCGGAGTTTGGATTTGTGTCCGGTTAATGGCAATAGGCTCGCCCCCTATTACATGGGACCTAAATATACCGGCGAACTGTGGGTTTACATTGGTACACCTCTGCCTAACCCTTCGGGGAATACGGGCGTCATGGTATATATAAAGCTCTATCATTGCCCTCGTTTAGATCTTGGATGGTGCAAGTGATTGTGCACGACGGGCAACTAAGGCAACGTGACGCATGTCCTGTGATAGTGCTCCACACTGGCTGTACTGTCCCGATTCCAAAAATTCTATCACTGATAGAAAACTACATTATTTGCGTGAGTGCCACACGCTGTTTTATAGTATACTTAACTTCTAAGAGGACAAAGTCAGGGGCAGCAGCTAGCTATATTTTAAACTGTTAAACAAGGAGGCAACATCACCCCCGTCTAGCTCCATCTCTGTCACGCGCTTTGAAATAATAATGACTTACGCTTATGGGTTCCTGGCCTCTTTGATGCCGGAAAGCCAACAAACCACACAACGTACCATTTACGTAAACAAAAGTACCATTGAGCACACATCTACACATTCCGGTTGAAAACAAACTAATTCAATATGCACTAACTTCGAGTACAAGCCGCGGCAAATGGACGCGGTGTGTACTTTAAGTACATTATGTAATATGGTCTGTAGGGCTACAGCTGTGTGATTCTGTAAGACCTCGTTCTAAACTTCGAATCTGAATCCGCTGTGACTTTCTTAATTGGTATTCTAAAAACTCGGTTAATAATTCGAATTTACACTAGCGCCACTCTTGCGAGCGTGTCAGCGAGTTGAACTAAATTGACGGGGATATTTTCATTTTAAAGGGAAAACAGATAAAGTATGAGATCACGTAAGAAGTGGCATTCTATACGGTAATTCCACCGTCACTTCGACGCTCACTTCGCACTTTAAAGTGTCAAATAAATCAATGTCATTTTGAAGTGAGGGTGAATAGCGACGTGAGATGCGAGTTCATGTCTGAATTTTACAGAATCGACGTACTGGGATGAAGGGAAGAATTGTTCTGCGAGTGTGCCCGCGGCAGCTGTGTTTTAGTGTTCAAGTTGGGCACGGGCGTACCTTTTTTTCGCCCTTGTCTGTAACGGGTGTAAAAAGATATTTAATGAAGCTGAAAGTTTTATGTAGTTTTTGAAATTGCTATTTTTTTTTTTGGTTATGAAGATATTGAAGGTCAACGTTACAACGTTAACGTTAGACTCAGCTACTTGGCTTCCTACTGCAGGGTAAAGCCTCGTCTCATTCAGAGAAAACACGAGCATTAAACACCACGCTTGCTTAAGGTGGAATGGGAATTTCGGACTTTCATTGATTTAAGGTCAGGTTTCCTCACGGTGTTTTGCTAACATTTTTTTTTTATATCTGTGTCTATTGTAGATGTAAGTAAGTATTATCCCAGATATAGAAATTTGTTTTGTCCCACTAGCAGTGGTAATTCAGTAATAAAGGTGTATCTTTTTTTTGTCGTGGGGATTCTTATGGACTGACTCTGCCTCGGGGAGGGCAAAGGGGTCCTCACGGTGTCTCTCCAACTACCATTAGCCGGGGCACGGGTAAAACTCTGAGCATTCTTCCGCAAGCCACAGGTATAAGCCCGCCGCCACCATAAGGCGGGCCCCGTCACCCGGTAAGACGCGTAACGGTGGGCCGGCCGGTCAATTTGACCGCGAACATTAGTGCAAAGGGAATCCTATACTACCAACACAATCAGACGCGGTCTTTATTTCTTCTCGGTCAAAAAGACTGCTCCACCCCGTAGTCTGCAAAGCACCTTTTTTTTAACGATGGAAAATCATCAAATGACTTCCCCCGCGCTCAGTTTCAGACTTTTACTGACTAAAACCCATGCATGTTCCTTCTTGTGCCGTTTGCGTTGCGGGGGCGCGGTATCTCTTTCGAACAACCCGCAGCCCCGGCAGGCACTGGCCCTTAGTGGCCCAAGGTATCTCATTAATTCAGGTCCCACTTAACAAAGTGTTACTGCAACTTCCACAAAATGATCTAATATTTTAACACCAAATAACTTTAGCGTGAGTGAACAGTAACTACAAAGTTGTAAAAGTCAAATGACGTGGACGATCGTGTTTGTCGAACCAATATTGAGAGGGAAAAGTTTTTGTTTGTCTAGGATTGACGGAAAAACTTAGACGAAAATATTTGTGTTTTTTTTATCCCACTGTTATTCTGAATAAATAGGATTATTTCTGGATTTTCTAGATGGAGTTAGTTAAATACTTGAGCACTGAGACGGTTTATCTGACTCGGCGGTGGTTTCGAAAGCGCATAAATCCGCTGGTACTAAACCTGTAGTGCGATTCTCTAAAATCACATCGCTCACTTCGATAACAAACCCACTTGTTTTTGGTTGTGTTTTCGCTTGCCGTGGTGACGTCACCGGCGTGATCGTGTATAATAATAATAATAATACCATTTTATTATCTCACTGCGGATTCAGATTTCAAGCTTAGAGAATCGCTCTGCTGATCTCTCCTCCATTGTGCCAGAATGCCGTATGAATGATTATTATAAATATGTACATGTTTTCGCATGACCCTATTCTTAAAATTAAAAAAGTATTTTGTTTTATTTTTTTTATTAGCTATCTGCGAGTAACAGTCCTGTCAAAATTGTTCCAGCCGTTTCAGAGATTAGACGGAACAAAAAAAATTGTATGTAAGTACTTTTATATGCACTTAGTGAAAAGCTGTTAATTTAAAGTTACAAACAGACTCTTCAATGTTATTTATTTGTATAATAGATAGATATGGATGTAATACATTATTTAAAAACTGTGAGTGGCATCGGTTTGGCGAACCAAGCCTTGCATTTTATCAAAACTATTTTTCGTCTGTAAATATTTAGGCTATTTTTTTCACTTTACTTTAAAAAAAAATCACATCGCTTTATTTGAGTTTTTAGCAATGTGGTATTTCATAGGTATGCAAATCCCTCAAAGTGACTTTGTGTAATATTCATGTCTTTACTCCACATCCCACACTTTAGTCGTAAACGACACCCACGGGTTTAGTAGTGGGTAGTCTTTACTTATTTTCTTAAGCTAGACATCCATTAGGAGCGGGGTCATAAAATTTCGCTTGGCTATACATTTTGTCATCCTTCCACCAAACTCCCTCTTCATAGATGTAGGAGATTCTTAACATAAACATACCATCACGCCTGTATTCTACGAAGGGTTAGGCAGAGATACAAAAGTACGTCCACAGTTCTCCGGTATGTTTTTAGGTCTCATGTAATAGGGAGCGAGGCTTTTTGCCATTAACCGGGCACAAATCCAAACTCCGAACTGCTACTGAGAATTTCACAGAAACACCAAAAATAATACTTTTTGCTCGACCTGGGAATCAAACTCACGACCTCTAACGTAGCAGTCGCGCTAAGGACCACAAGGCCAACTGGGCAGTTCTGAGATTCTTAAATTTCGATGTATATTGTCCCATCCCTCTTGTGGACACGTAGCTTTACAATACGCAAATTTAAACTTTAAATAGAGTTCATACTATGAAATAAGAGGTCTTTGAACTGCGAAGTCAATTGGTTGGCAACATGTCTACAAATAGGACTCAATTCTGGCAACACTCCAGATTAATTCTCCCGACTGAATTTCGGTTACGGTGACCAATCTCAATCGAGACTAGCCAAGCATGCAGGAGATGTTATAGTGCACAATTGTGTGCGCAAAGTCTGTGACGGAATGTAGGTACCAGAGTTTGTCTCTTCACCCACTCTCATAGTTCGATGCTAGCAGGAAGAGATTCTTTTAGCACTAATTTCCAAACTCCGGGCTGCTACTGAGAAATTCCTAAAAAAAAACGCAATAACACTTTTCTCGACTCGAAAATCAGGGTCAAAATCAAATCATTTATTTTATTTAGACCATTAATGGTGGGGCCACACGATACAGACTTTTGTCTGTACAGATATCTGCACAGACTATAAAGTATGAGTAAAAATTTTTACTCAGAGGTCTTTACCAAATGTCTGTGCAGACTTTTCATCAGTTCAGACTTCGATTTTAATGAATATGAGGTTTGCTCCGACAATCGTACAGACATGTACGCAGACATCCGACTTTTCTGGTACACCGACATTTGTCTGTACTGATTTGTTGTACAGACAAAATTCAATAGAAGTCTGTGTTAAGTCTGTACCGTGTGGACCCACCATAAGAGGCACTTTTGGACGTCAATTACATGAAAAAAATTGAATCCAGTTGCCCATTCCAAAAGCTAGCTTCGTATGGAGAAGAACGGGCAAGAAACTCCATACATACTATTTTTAAAATCAAACAGGACTCTCATTAATCGTTCTTCCTACTACAAGACCAATTTGGCTGTCGAGAATAATGCTGTGCTAGCGTACAAAATTGGGTTAGTAACAATTTGCAGGAGAATGAACAAGATAGACGCATTTTCATTAGTGGTCATGTTAGCTTGATCATGTAGTTACTGCTACATGAGGCGGATGAGGAAATGGACTTGTAATAAATTTAGAAGAGATGTTTTTTGGAATACAATAATACTTAGTAGTAGTAGAGCTCTTTGTGAAGGAGCTCGTTCGGGGAAGTACTACCACCTTACCTATTTCTGCGCCGCAAAGCAGGGTAGCTGCATTCCAGTTTGATGGGCATGGAGGCCATTGTAATTACAGGCACATGAAGCATTTCAACTACGTCTCTGGAATGGCAATTCATTCGTAAGGCATCTGACATTGCAGATGTCTATAGGCAGCGGTGACCGCTTAACATCTGGTAGACCGTAGGCTTCATCATCATCATCATCATATCAGCAGGACGTCCACTGCTGGACATAGGCCTCCCCCATAGATTTCCAAAAAGACTGGTTGGATGCGACCTGCATCCAGCTTGCTTGCCATCAAATGGCATAGAAAAAAATGTTCCGATAAAATTATTTGGCAGATAATTCCATATAAATTCTGTCCCATTTTTAAATATTTCTTACCATCGTTCGATTTTTTAAGTTCTCGTTACGCACATTTTTTTTTAACTAACTGGTTACGAGATTTATACCTATACGGGATAGTTCAAATCTTGTCGATGTGCATACGAGTACATTTTAGATACAAAACATTTCTACTTACCACTTCACACAAAACAGGCGCAATATCTAAAACATAAGACAATCACTACTATCAGTAGCTAACCAACAAAACTAAGACCTCCCTCTAAATGTGTATTCACGTTCACAACTTGCTTCTCTGGATTCAAATAATGGATCCGCCGAATGTTGAATGGCGGGTAGTGTTTGAGTTTCGGCAGCCATGTTGGATTGTCAGCTGGCCCGTGTTCGATGCTGGTGTCAACTGTGATTGGCTGAAAGGAATCTGTTCGATGATTTGAAAGTAGGTTCGTGTTCCATTGTGTGGCTGTGACCTGTGACATGTGTATGTGTGTGTGTAGTTTGCCTCGTTTGCCTAGTACTCCAAAGCACGACTGCTACGACGCGAGAGGTCTTGGGTTCGATTCCCAGGGGGAGTAAAAAATGTTATTGGGTTTTTCTTTAAATTCTTAATAGCAGCTCAGAGTTAGGATTTGTGCCCGGTTAATGGCAATAGGCTCGCCTCCTAATTCATGAAACTTAAACATACCGGCGAACTGTGGGTGTACATTGGCACACCTCTGCCTAACCCTTCGGGAAATACAGGCGTGGTGATATGTGTCTAGTTCTAAGAGTAAGTTATTAGAAAATGTAGAATAGAATAGATTTTATTAACTTACCATTAATTACGTTTTACGTAGGTAATAACTTCGTTAGCCTAGTGGTTCTAAGCGTGACTGCTATGCAAGAGGTCTTGGGTTCAACTCCTTGATTTCCTTTGGTGCGAATCGTACATAACAGTCATGTTGCGAACACACACTTGTCAATCTTGTTTTTCGTTCAATCTACACACAGCCTTAATCGCAACAAAGATTTTTGTGATTACAAAGATACGAATCAGGATTATTTATTTCGGTCGATCATTTTTTTTTTCTAACAGACCTCTTTTACCATCCTTTGTGGAAGAGTATAGTATAGGCTTATACCCTTTGAACTGGATCAAAGCAATATTTTGCTTGACAGCAGGAAATGCATGATTAGGTAGGTACTCTTAGAAGGAACCGTTTCACAAGAAGCTTTTATTATACTACTAGCTGACCCGGCAAGCGTTGTATAGCCATATATATTTTGTGGTCTATGAAATAGATTATGACCGATTCTCAGACCTAACAAATATTTACATGTGTAACATTTAAATTTTATAAAAATCTGTCAAGCCGCTTATATATTTATCTATTTACTATGGAGTTTTTGCTCGTTCTTCTCCATAGAGACCTACGTTTTGGAACGAGTAACTAGCTTCTCCTTTCTTTAGAGGTGACATGACAATTCAAAAGTGCCAGTAAGTGGTCTAATTGAAATAAATGCTTTGACTTTGAATGAAATCAAACTCAAATTACATATATACCATTACGCCTATATTCCCCGAAGGGTTAGGCAGAGGTGTACCAATGTATACCACAATGTGAAATACAGTTTGCCTATATGTTTTTAGGTCCCATGTTATGGGGGCGAGACTATTGCCATTAACCGGACACAAATCCAAACTCCGAGCTGCTTCTGAGAACTGCATAGAAAAACACAATAACACTTTTTGCTCGACCTGGAAATCGAACCCAAAACCTCGAGCGTAACAGTCGCGCTTATGACCAAGTGGCCAACGAGGCAGTCAAACTCAAATTATTTTCACCAAAAACGTATCCACAACATAAAAGCGTAATTGTTTCAATACGAAACATTTATATTCTCTACGCGTTGCAGAGATTTGCCGATAAAAACCGGCATTAAATCGTTCGTGACAACATGACAGACAGCGCCAGTATACAGCCTATTAGCAATAGGCTTAGTTCGGAATGCCGGGGCTGCGGGTTGTTGCCAGGGCTGCGGGTTGTTCGAAAGAGATACCGCACCCCCGGAACGCAAAGGGCACATGAAGGAACATAGATGGGTTTTAGTCAGTAAAAGTCTGACACTCCCTCTCGTCCCGCTCAGGGCGGATTTACCATCTATAATTTTTTTTTTTTAAAAAACGTTACGTTCGAAATAGGCATCGCGTGTGAACCCCTATTTAAGTTTGAAAGTAATCTTGATTGGGAAATATGAGCGTGGGTGTATATGTTTTATTTTATTTTAAATGCCTCTTTGGGTTGCTGGCAGCTTTTTATTTTATCGCCTTTGCGTGATTATATCGGCAATTAGGTGGGTAACCTACGTTATTGTTACATTTTAATTTTGATACAATAAATTGTAGGTACGTTCTATTTGTATTCGTGTTATTAGATCTAGGCTATCGGGGCATCGTACCTAACGAATGGTTTTACCTACCAACATCTCTTAAAACTCTTAACTATTTTATTAATTTATTTATTAATTTGTAATTTCAGTTGTTAAATTTTCAACAACAACACAATCCAATCCAATCAATTTGTTTTTGTTCCATGCAAAAGTACAACACCTACACTTCATCTACACAGGTCAATGATATTTTTATTTGACGGGCCTGTTGGTCTAGTGGTTAGTGGCCCTGACTGCTAAGCCGGAGGTCGTGGGTTCGATTCCCACACAGGACAAACTTTGTGTGATGAGCATGATTGTTTGTTCTGTGTCTGGGTGTGATTTATCTATAATATGTATATATTTATAAATTATATAAGTACGTATATCAGTTGTCTGGTTACCATAACACAAGCTCTGCTTAGCTTGGGATCAGATAGCCGTGTGTGAGTTGTCCCAAGATATTTATTTTAATTCAGGTTTATTTCTGTTTTTTTCCTTATTATCTTATTTTTTCAATTTAATAACCTACGTCAAATGTGGTTCAATATTATGTCTGTACTGAATCCATTATAAAAGTGTTCTTTACGATATCCCTTCCAAACAGTAATTTAAATGTATTCAGAAATAACCTTTATCCAAAATTATTGAAATAAATACAAAAAGCATTTTTCTTTTCGTAGTTTTTTCACCATTAACGCTAAGTTAAAAGCCTGTTGCATTAAATACGTTTTGCAATGACTCTCGTCTCTACAACACGTAGATCATGTCTGTTACGATTTTATGGCCATTTTCCAACTTCGGTGGGGCACTTCCAATCTAACCAGATGCAGCTGGAAACCCATATTTTTCCTAGAACCACTGCCTATCTGACATCTACAAGATCACAATCCAGAAAGGGTGATACTTCACAGACGTTCAGAAAAGTGGAGAAGAATACTGCAAGAATCTTAAAGCATTCTATTTGAAGAATTTATTGCTCTTAAAGAATAAATGCACATTTTAAATGAAAAACCACTTAAAATGTCATTGAAATTTATTTATTTGAACTTGATGCAATATAAAATACAAAATCGGACTTACTGCCGTCGGTATTCTGTACCAGGCAACCAAAAGTGGTAAAGAGATAACATTACATGGCAGGTGCAAATTATTACGCAAGCGTAAAACAGCAAAATTAAAAAAGCCTTTAATTGAAATGTACACGAGTCCAAATAATTGCGCTATAAAAATTCTGCTTGACGGCATACGGACTGGTGGCTGTCCTGATATCAGAAGAGAGTGAATTCCAAAGAAGAATAGATTATAGATATATGAAAGCTAGAAATAATGTAATGGATTAACTCTACCAAGTAAAAGTCCTGAAAAAGATCATTGGAAGAACGTAGACTCCTAGTGTGTGTATAACAAAGAAATTCACATAGAGTTTCCAATACACACATGTGATTTGTCAATACTTGCACACCTCTCCACTTCTCTTCACTCCTATCCACTCCTCTCCGCTCCGCTCCTTTCCGCTTCTTATCGCTCTTCTCCGCTTCTCTCCGCTCCTCTCCGCTTTTTTTTTTAAATATCACTGTAGGCGGCAAACAAGCAAAAAAGCTCTTGTCTGCTCCTCTACAATCCTCTCTGCTCCTTTAATTTCTTCTCCTTTCTTATCCCCTCCTCGCCTTTCCTCTCCTCTCCTATCCTGTCCACTCCGCTGAAATGTCATACTTACAGCCCGTCACCGAACCCGACCCATGTACACTAAAGACCAAACGATAAAATACACGTGTAGCTTAAAACCTTAATATTAAAATGTATGATAAAATGCAAATGATATTAAAAGCATTCGTATTCACGTCAGCCAATGAGAAGGGTCACAGTTATCGGTGTATCTGAGGTAATTGACGTGTTAGCTTACCTCTAGTCCGGCGTTCATGTTAATTTGTTTATTTAAATTATTATATTTTATAAGTTAATTCTGTGGTGAGTGGGATTAGCCAACACGTAAAGCGGTGGTGGAGATTTTGAAGCCGTTTAAAAATAATTCGAATCGAAAATGTAATTATAACAAAATGTTTGAAGATAATAAGCAAAAGAAACCGTAAATCATTTTTTAAGTTCTGTACTCCAAGTTGTGTGTAAGGATCGTAGCAGGTGGCGGTCCGTGGTTTCTGCCTACCGCCATGAGAAAAAGGCGTGAGTTTATGACGTATGCACTCCAAGAGTGTCAAAGAGGACCCAATGACTATGATTCCGGTGACAGTCTCTCCGTTCATTCGTCTGTCAGAGTCTGATCTTTGGAACCGAAATATGTAGACACTTGAAACTTTTACAGAGAGTGCTATGACCGCTGTAAGAATGAAGATAAAATGAAGCAAACATTTCATACATGTTTTTCTTGTAGTGTTAAATGTTGTACGATGGTACGGAACCCTGACTCTTGCCTTAGTCGCACTTGTCTTAGCCTTTTTGTATTTGTATAGTATCGAGGTCTCTCATTATTTCTACCAATTTTTATCTTCGTGTACGCATAAGTATACCTATGTGACGTAGGCTCCTGGCCTATTTATCATTTCAAGTACCAATCTACAAAAAGCTCTTGTTATAAATATGTAAATATTTAAGTACTTTACTATATTCTAAAATTACTGAACCATTTTGAACGCTCCACAAAACCGCAATATTCCAAAATTCAATATTCAAAACTTCGAATTCACCTTCCAAATTCAAACGCCACGTAGCTAGTGACGTGCATCGACTAACAAAATATCCGAGGACTTTAACCGTTATCGATTAAAACAAAATCGAATTTAATCAAATAATTTGATCGTAATTGGTTGAATAATTACCATGATTGGTGCGATAATAACGTGAAATTGGCATCGGTCCGCTTGTCACACCGTAATCGATTTTAATCGCTTGGCTCGCGTGCTTTCGGTAATAAACAAATATCGTTTGTGGTTGAACTAAGTATGTAATAATATTTTATTGCTTTTGGACGCCTGTTTGTGGTCAAAAGAGGTCACTGGGAACCGAATATTTTTCAGTAACAAAAGTTATCTGATTCTACCTCGTCCTCATGACGCTATCCATTCGGGTATTACGTCCGCCATATTGGCCACAAGGTTTTGCTTACTTAGGGATGCTTGAAAATTCTGTGAGAAATGGCTTCTCTATTGAAGAAGGGAATGTATTATGAAGGTTCGAGTAAAAGTCTTGTATTTGGTGAAATAAATAAATAAATAAATATCTTGGGACAACTCACACACGGCTATCTGATCCCAAGCTAAGCAGAGCTTGTGTTATGGTAACCAGACAACTGATATACATACTTATATAATTTATAAATACATACATATTATAGATAAATCACACCCAGACACAGAACAAACAATCATGCTCATCACACAAAGTTTTGTCCTGGGTGGGAATCGAACCCACGACCTCCGGCTTAGCAGTCAGGTCCACTAACCACTAGACCAACAGGCCCGTCAAATGAAAGAAAACTTGTTCATTATTCAAAATAAACTAGTTTTTTTTTTAACTAGCCTGCACGCGACATCTTCCGCGTCGAATGTAAATATACCATAATGCATAACTCGATAACAGTGCAATATGTAACTATCAATAAAAGATCTTTATAACCGGAGCAGTACTTACAGAATTTACCTTAAAAAAATATAGAATATTGATTGAAAATTATTTTGGTCTCGACCTTAGCCCGTTTCATACGGTCATTGGTTCTAATTACTAAGTCACGTGCCAAAGCCGAATATAGGTAGCAAAGGTGAAAATCAAACTTTTTTACACGTGTTGGCTACCGAACAAAGTTTAGCAGTCCCATAATTGAACGTTGACTGTATCTAATTTACCAAACGGTAAAATAGGAGAAGAGACGAAAATCTGTTGAGACTTTCCTTACCTCGTTTACCCATTAGGGAAACAATAAAGAAATCACGTTTTCCCTTACATTTTCCTGTTCGCCCGATTACGTGAAAGGCCTTACCGTAATTAGGAAATTACGCTTCGGTGTAATAGGAGGACGATCTACAGTGCAGTGTAATTATACAGACATCGGTAGGATGTCTGTGATGCGGTGAGATAACCCGCCCGGAAACTGAGCAAACCGTGAACAAGTTATAGTTGTATGATAGTTTGAACTATTATTTTAAAGCCTCTAATAAAAAAGACTGAAAATAATACTTGTTTATATATGAGTTTTAACGGTTTAGTTACCGACTGGGCAAGTACTAAATATGACTTTTTATATTTCAAAATGTACTTTCTAAGTTTATCTTGGACTTCACTGACATCTGTAAAGGAAAACGCCGTAAGGAAACCTGAATTTATAAAAATAACATAAGTCTGAAATCACCAATCTGCTTTGAGCTAGAGCTGTGATGCAATGCTTTGAGAAGAGGAGAAGAGGCCTTTGCCAAGCAGTGGGAAAATAATAGGGTCGTATAATAATACGACCCTATTATTTTCCCTTAATAATACTAAATAACTCTAACTAACTACTACTAAGCACTTTAATGTACTTTAAAACTAGTATAATAATACTAGTTTTAAAGTACTTGAAATATCTACATCTAATTACTTGAGTTTATTATTCAGTCAGTACATTATCCCATTTCGTATCAAAGTAGTATCTAATTTAAATAAAGTCCAACCAATAATTGAATTGTTTTCTAATCCCCTTCCATTAGTATTTGATCTAAAATACAATTGTAATGTAAATTTGTAATAACAAATCCGGGAATCGATCCCAATGCCGTGGTCTAGTTAACCAGCCGACCGGTAAACTGAGCTAACCGCTGGCATAAATTATACAATGAATCACCAATAATTTATTAATGCAGATGCATTTTGCTAATTGTTTAGTACTCAAATTGATTAGTAGGTAATGCTAGCAATCATGTATACCATATTTATGTATATAGAGTGGTCCAGTTGTTAACATTTAAAGAAAGGCGCTTCATGGGCTTCTTAAAACACTTTCCCAATTGAACTAAGTTTTAGCCACTTACAGAGATGATTAGACAGTCACTTTTTTGTCGATCGTAGACCACACTTTCAGGATTTATTATCAGAAAAAATATTTCCAAAAAACGCAACACAAAAAAAGAAAATCAACAAAATCTGAGGCCAGCCAGGAATTCCCCAAAAAAAAAAATGTCTAGCTAAACGACAAAAAATGTAGAACATACATTGGTCTGTTTCGGAAAGCCCAAGAAGAGAAGCTTCCAACATTTTCTTTTGGACGTCTTCAATTAGGCCATTATAATACACACACTGAACAATTCATGTGTCGTTCTTGTCCATTCTTTATGAAACTAAGTTTTGGACGGGGCAACTAGTTTTTTAAATTTTTCTTGTGTATGAAGTTCAAAGGTGCCTTTTAATGGCTTAATTGAAACAAACGATTTTACATTGATTTTACGTTGACTTTGAAAAAATCTGACCTAATAATATCTCCACCAATTACAAATCAACAAACACATAGCTACTGGTCTACCTATAGCCTACTTCAATTCAACCCGAACCATTAATTGCGACAACCTATTAGGTTAATGTCTCAAGTACCATTATCCAACACATTTACTTACCAGGGCTGTTTGTATACAATGTATACCCAGTAACCTGTATATCTATGTATATTATACATTTATTTTTTTATTTATTTGGATTTCGAGACGGGTCACTAAAGGCAGGTACCTTAACTGTTGTAGTTACAGGAAAACTTAAAAGACCATCCATTCTTTTTGAGATATAGGTACTGAACTGCATTTACACATTTTGGAAAAAAATTACGGTCAGCGAAAAAAAATAAGCTAAAATACGACGAATCTTTTTTCATACCAATTGACCCTATTTTATATCAGGATCGAAGGACTCTATAGGTAACGAAACGATCTTACTACCAACAAAAACAAGTGAAAACTCCAGACTGCTATTGAGAAATTCCTAATGAAATAATAACACGTTTTGCCCGACCTGGGAATCGAACTCAGGACCCTTCGCTCAGCAGTTGCGACCAACGGGACAGTCACCAATCCACCCTGTAAACATTGTATGTATAGCATTGAAACGATTCGGTGTACATAGATGTGCAATCAATTTATGGTCAGAGTACGGAGCGTAATGAGTTTGTCTGCATAGTTGTTGTAGCCATTATCATTATCTTAGCTGCATTGTGCTTCGAGCAAGTCTTATTGTGTAGTAGTAGCAGATTAAGGTTATTACATCGCTCGATGTCCTTGAGGATTTGACATCTGTTCTATTATTTTTTTAAATTAGCGCCATCTACCGGTATCCAGTATGCTACGATAAACGGAACTTAACATTAAGCAAGAACACAGATGTGTCGCAGAGTTGTCATTGTTTTTGCCTATTTTATTCGCTCTCTGAGAGATTACATATATATATTACAGATACATTTTGTTCTTCTATTATTTATTATTTGGTACATCGTAATTTATATTTATTTTATTATACACTCTTACTTTTACATCGTTCTGGAACCAAAAGCCATAAACTCTGTCATAGTAACAGAAACTATTGGCTATATTATTTTCAATAAATAACATGAAAATTTAATTTGAACTGCCTCATTAGCCTAGTGGTCCTAAGCACGACTGCTACTCTAGAGGTCCTGGGTTCGATTCTTAGGTTGAGCAAAAGGTGTTATTGGGATTTTCTACGAAATTCTCAGTAGCAGCCCGGAGTTTGGATTTGTGCCTGATAAATGGCAATAGGCTAATAGGGACCTAAATATACCGGCGAACTGTGGATGTACAATGGTACACCTCTGCCTAGCCCTTCGGGGAATACAGGCGTGATGATGATGGTTTCATTTGTGAAATAGTGAGAACTCGAAATGACGCTTCCTTGCAGTACATGCATATTTGTGTGTAAACCTTATCGACTGCACATGCGAATTGTAGCCTTTGAAAAATCCATTCATCGATCAGGCAGAAACGCACTAAGATCTCGAATGACAAAAAAAAGTCGCAAATTTTCAAATTCTTTGAGACGTGTTAAAAGAACGCCAATAGTAATTATTACTTTACTGGAGTTCCTGTGTTTCGGCTCCCGAACGATCTAAAGGTAACCGTGTAAATAAAATATTCACTTTGTCTGCTGACCTAACTTTCAACATTTATCTAATTGAGTACGGAGTGTTCATGTGATATTTCTAAAGGTCTGATGATGAACAGGAAAGTGCTAATCGGTTGTCGGAAACGAAAATAGTTAGGATGACCTAACTTTCAATATTTATCTAACTAAGCACGGGTGCCACTATGTAGTATATTCTAAAGGTCTGATGATGACCAAGTAAGTGCTTATCGGATCTCAGTAACGGAAATAGTTGTGCTCAATGTGCTCATACATGATACATTCTGAAAGTTTGGTAAGCAATTTTTTTCTTTTAAATCACCTAAATCTATGTTCTCCGTCAAACGAAATTCTTAAGGCTAAGAACAATAAAAAAAAATAAACACCAAAGAAATAATGTATCTACTCAAAGAGTAGGTATTTACCAATAATCTTGGAGAGCTCGGACAAGCATTTGTTTTTATACATAGGCATAGTAGTCAGGCTTACTCTATGATAGATTCAAAAACTAAACGAAATTACAAATTTCTTTTTATTTATTTACGAACTTAATTTCAATTCTTATTTTGCTAAATATTTATATTTGTACTATTTACTATATTGTTTCATTCATAAATTATAAAAAAAAATGAAGCTTTGGTTTTTATTTTGGAAAAAATAACATGCGTATAGTCCACCCTTGACAACAGCCATCAAGGCACTGAAGTTTGGCGTCTCAGGCATAGCGGGGGTGCCTCGTGGGGGGAATTGATGAAATTTCGAGTTTTTAGTTATTATTACAAATTCTTAACAGAAACAAGAAAAAGTAAACAATGCGAATTGTTTGATATGTCATTACATGTCTTTAGGTATAAAATTCATGTCGAACTATTCAGCCGTTTTACCAACAATTTGCAATTTAGATTGAAAAATGACCTGTTTAAAATATTTTTTTCCGAAATTTGGGCAAGTTTATTACAATTCTAATCAATGCGAACTGTTGAGAATGACTTTAAGTATAACATATATTTTTTATATGGAAAACGTACGGAAGGATTCCTCAACAAATTTCTTTAAACATAAGGTGTTTTTAGGACTTGAGCGATGTAATACCCTTAAATAAAAGATTAAGTAGTAGTAGAGTTCTTTATGAAGAACTACCCCGTTGGTTACGTGGTGGCAAACACGATTGTTGAGTTCAGGGTCCTGGGTTCAATTCCCAGGTCGGGCAAAAAATAATTATAGTATTTTTTTTTCGTGAGTTTCTCAGTAACAGCCCGGAGTTTGGAAGTTGATGGTGTGACACCCCCGTAACTCGGAAAGTACGTAAAGCCTTTGGTCCTGTGTCTGGTCTCTCCCCGGCCGTGTCGGATTGCCGTGCCATTGGACTATGAGAGTTAGGGAGAAGAGAGTGCACCTGTGTTTGCGCACGCACTTGTGCACTATAATACCTCCTACGTACTTGGCTAGTCTGCATTAAGATTACATTTTCACATTATGTAAGAAATAAATAAAAAATACATAAGAAATAAAATTAGTCGTAGTAGAGCTCTTTATGAAGGAGCTCGTCCGAGGATTTCTGCCGCAAAGCAGCGCTGCTGTGTTCCGGTTTGAAAAGTATGGGTGCCGGTGTTTTTACAGGCACGTGAGACATTTCAACTTTTTCTCTGGAATGGCAACGCATTTGCAAGGCCTCTGGTATTGCAGATGTTTATAGGCAGCGGTGACCGCTTAACATTAAGTGGGCCGACGGCTTGTTTGCCATCCAAAGATACTAAAAAAGAATAATTGTTGACTGTACTGTCATAAGTCATACATGACATACAATATCTTCCATTCTCATCAACATTTGTTCCATGAACATGTAAACTTTGACATTAAGTAAATTGCTTGATAATCCTCTTACTTTGATTGGCCTGAATATTTTATTGAACCAATTCGATTAACGAAGGAGTTAGATAGGTATAGAGATAGAACGGGAATATACCAGGAATAATGAGCGGTTAACTCTAGTGCTTTTTGTGGAAGTTAATCCTGGGTTTAATTTATGCAGCGATTCGGATTATCGGTTTTGGTAATGTTTATTTTATATGAGGTTCAGATTTTAATATTTATTATGATGTGGTTAGAATATTAAAATGTTTACAAATCTATAGGTAGTAAAAAAACAAACAAACTGTATAGATATTATATATATATACTACTGTTTTAAATTCAGAAAGTTTGTTTTCTTATTAATTTGAACGTGTTAACCTCCAGAACCACTGGTCTAATTCCAAACATTCTTTCGCTAAAAGGTTACTACGTTATCACGCTATATAGGCTGTATTGTATTTTGAAAAAACAATGGGTTTAAGAGAAAATGCAAACGTAGGAAGTTGCGGGCCTTGAATAGTGGTTGTAATTTTTATAGACAGAAAACATTTTAAATCAAATAATTAAATTGCTCAATAGAGCCACAGTCCCGTGGGACCAATTTTTTGTAGGACATGTGCGTTGGTAAAATTTATAATATGTTCCATTCTCTCCGACAAAAAAATCGGTTTCCGATTGTCTGACGTGAGCGGACAGCCTTGGTGTGACATAAATAAGCCGAGAACACATCTAATGACTAAAATATTTTAAGTATGATACTGGATTTCTGAGACGTGTCGTCGTGTTTTTATTTTATGTGTAATCCAAACTGAATTTACTCGCAAACAAATTACGTAAGCATACATAAACGGGATGTAAAAAGCTCAATCAAACCAAGTAACATTGAACAAAAACCATTGCTGGGAAATCACCTTTATTTTTGGTGTCGAAACTTTCTGTTTATGAGAGTGCGCAATGTAACCCACGCAAAACGTTATTACATACATACATACATATCATCACGCCTGTATTCCACGAAGGGTTACGCAGAGGTGTACCAATGTACACCCACAGTTCGCCGGAATGTCTAGGTCCCATGTAATAGGCCCATGTAATCTAACTCCAAGCTGCTACTATTGCTGTTGTTATTATAGGAATAATATTAACATTATGTTTTCTGTTTGTTTCAGGCGATGAATTCATATTTCGTGACACATTCGGAGGCATCAGCCTCATGTTTGCAGCCAATCAAACTTCAAAAACGCTTATGCCAAATACTACATTTGTAAGTAATTTATTTATTTATTTTCTTTGTTCTTATTTAAAAAATTTGCCCAAAACTGTATTGGTCATTGGCCTCGTGGTCGCAATCACAACTAAAGACTGGAGTTCTGTGCTCGACTACACAGGTCGGGCAAAAAGTGTTATTGAGTTTTTCCATTAGGAAATACTCAGGAATTACTCAGAAAATTAGAAGTCAGGCAGTCTGACAACCAGTGTTACCAGGAGGTATAGTGTGAACTGGGTTGTACAGGTCAGATAACCAGTCTCTCCATGTAAAACACTGGTATTCTAAACACTGGTTAGACTGGAAGCCGATCCCAACGTAGTTAGAAAGCGGCCAGGCAGATATTATAAAGGTAGCTGTCTGTTCACAGATAAAATTTGTCCTCAAAAAATATTTTGAACAGAACAAGAGACACCACTTACCAGACACGACTTATCATCGTCATCATCATATCAGCTGCAGAACGTCCGCTGCTGGACATAGGCCTCCACAATAGATTTCCCTAAAAATACCAGTTAGAAGCGGCCTGCATCCAGCGTCTTAATCAGGTCGTCCAAACACTACTACATTTGCACAATATTGTAACAAACCTCATTTCACAAACAAACTCTCACTTCTATTCCCCTCATTGTAACAGTCGACACATTTCCCTGACATTTGAGTCACAGTCTATCTATTCTGTGCCACAGTTCAGTAATTGTAATTGTATTGTGACCAGTACGACCACCGTCTCCGTTTGTTTACATCAGTCGGTTAACTTGTGTAGTGGCAACCCTCGTTGCTAGCTTCCAGCCTTTTGGACGATGTTTGTTGGCAGGTTAGGGTTACCAGTAATTGTTTTCAATTACGAAGATCTTGTTTATTTTGCGTACCTTTTTATGGCTTGCGTTTGTCTTTTTCGTGTGTGGTAATCTTAATGGATTTGCGAGGTATGTTTGGAGATTTTTTTTTGCAAATAAATTAAATGGCAGTGTTGTTATGTCATGTAAAAATAATGGCTTTTTACTTAATGTATATGCATTTTTACACGGTACTTGTATCAAAAACACAATTTTTGTCTAATTGTCCGTTTGTTTATTCCTGCAAATCTACACAATGGCTGGACCGATTTTGACAGGACTTTTTACTAACAGAATAGTAAAAAGTCCCGTCTATTCCGTAGATGTTTTTTTTTTTTCTTTGGGACAAGCTCGCCACACTATTCCCTAACCACTGCAACTTCTGTAAGCCAGAATCAACAGTGGCGACCACACGAAAAGCGCCGAGACAATGAAGCTCGACGAGTCCCGGAGAAACGATTCAACTGTCTTGGATCCCGCAACGAAATTAATCAGAAAAGATTAGCGGAGGAGTAAGATGTTATAAGGAAGGAGTAATTTAAACTTTTGTTTACGGAAAATGAATTACGGTTCCGCGCAAAACAACTCAAGTAATTGTGAACAAAATCCGATTGCCGTATGTGTCCGTGATTACTGCTATGTCAAAGTCAAAATCAAGGCATTTATTAAAATTAGACCATTTACAGGCACATTTGAATTTAATTGATATTCAAGCAGATGAATTCGCGGGCATAAGCTAGACCTTAATAAAAATCTATATACATATATCGCAAAAACCAAGCATTGTGTCGAACCTTGGAATTGAAGCTAAAGCAATCAACACCACACACCACCATCTCCTAAGCCTATACTACTATACTACAAACACATACAATATCCCAAAAAAAACTACATACATCCAAAAATAAACAGGCGCCCTCCAATACCGCAATATGTTAACTCAATCGCGCGAACGTTGCAAAAATAAGTTTTCCATCGAATACACAAGGAGGCAATGGATCGGAACCTCCCCTCCCCTCCCCCCTTGCCTCTTTAACCCCCCTCCCACCCTGGAGCCACTTGTTGGCTGGACATCAATTTATTTGGTGGCTCTGCCCGTGACACTTAGGATATTGAGTGACCTTGCCATTTTCGTACACTTTCGCTTCAATGAAAACTGTTTTGTTCTAAAATCGAGTGCTTTGTTCTGTAAGTCTCTCGGTAATCTGGACTCCTCTGGGTATTGACTTGCTTGTTGTTTATGTTTGCTGGGTTTGAAGGTTTTATGTTGGCGAGTTAATTTTCTTTTAAGTATTGGAGCTTGTTTTATTTATTGCTAAATGCTGTCCGTGGCCGTATTCGTTCGCTTGTTATGTTTTTTTTGGGCTAGGAATCTTTAAGGGCGTATACTGTACAACGGACTTTAGTTTCATCACAGTTGGTTCAAAGTTTTAGGAACATATAAAGGATAAACAAGGAAAACTAGCTATAAATCCCGCGGTGTCACAGGTGTTCAGTTATATCTTTGGTTACTAATCCGGCCCTGCTATTCGTAGCGTGATCTTCTTTACCTATAAATCTTCTTCTTGAATCACTCTGTCTGTTCATGATACATATTAAAATCCATGGCGTAGTTTAAAGATCTAAGCATACAGAGCAAATTTATTTTATACTATGTAAAGATATAGATACTAGCTAATTCCAGGGTTCACTGTGGCTCAGACTAGTCATCATCATCTGATGATTTCCTGTGGCTAAAATTATTATTAGCCACTGGATGCCCACTGCTGGGCAAAGGCCTCCCCCATAGATTTCCAAAAGGACAGTTTGGAAGCGGCCTACTTAGTCTGACAAAAAAAAAAGGTATAACATACCTCTGTCAAAATGCGGTGTTATGTACAAATTCCAAGCCAATCAATCCGTGGAGTACTTTCTTAGTTTTACTGACACGAACATACAGAAACAGATTTTTTGTAAAAGAAAATTTATTTAAATTACTAGGTTTTGCCCGCGACTTCGTCCGCGTGGATTAATAGTTCCCGCTCCCGGGGGATTTCCGGAATGAAAATTATCCTATATCTTTTCTCGGGTCCCAGACTATATCTGTACCAAATTTCATTGAAATCGGTTCCGTGGTTTAGGCGTGAAGAAGAGACAGACAGACAGACTTTTGCATTCATAATATTAGTACGGATTTTTCGATTGAATATCGACTTACTGTTTATAAGTACTACATTAAAATTAATTTAATCATTAAAAACAAACTGTCAGCAAAGTATTGGGTAACAAAAACTTTTCTCATCACTTCATCATTGTTAATTCGTTTAAAATCGTATAATTTGGTACTGACATCCACGTCCATTCTTTGGAACTCCATTAAAAATTATAATAATCTCGTTTTTCTCAAGTTTTTGATGGGAACTCGATTTTATTCGTGAAACTGTGTTTATGAGATAAAATCTATACGGGGTGGATTGGACATTGTAACGAAAACTTTTACCATGGATTTATACACGATTCTGGAATCACAGCCGCACATTTTATATATCGTCTATTTAAAAAGAAATCTGCTGTTCCATGCTTTTTGACCATGCTGCTCTTTTGTATGGAACACCTTTTTTTTAATAACGAACGAAATATATATCTATATATAATATATATATCTTGTTTGTGTTTTTTTGTTTGTTTGTTGTTGTTTTGTTCGTTTGTTTGTGTTTTATAGCTATGGTTCTAGAATCATATTTATCAACAGACAGACAGACACAACAATTAAAAAAGGCACGATTTTTGTTTGTACATTCAAATGCATTTAGTATCAAGGTGTTATTTAAACCTCTCCGCCCACGATTTAGACCGATTTCTTTTCGGCGACTCGATTTTTGTCGGCCAAAATCTAAAATATAAAAAAGTCGTGTATATAAAAGAAAGTCGTGTTAGTTACACTATTTATAACTCAAGAACGGTTGAATCGATTTGGCTGAAAATTCGTGGGGAGGTAGCTCGAACCAGAAGACGGACATAGGATTTTTTTTAGGTAGGTATGTAGGTACACATAGGTACAGTTTGCTACGGTAGGTTGGACTTGAATTTTTGTACCGATTTTCAACGCTTGCTGGGCCCGCTAGTTAAACATATAAATTCTAATATTGCAATGCACACGGCCAAAAAAAAATCGGTCAATATATCGGTCGACGGCGGAGAAGCCCATTACAAACAGATACAAAAATTTTATTTTATTGTATATTTAATATCTCATTACCAGGAAAACATAAACAGTAAGACAATGAAACTGATTGAATTAATTAAACGTCTATAAAGGACCACAGTTATTAACTCATAATAAGCGTATAACAAGATATTACAAATAACGTTATTCAAAGTAATAAGCAAGCCAGGTTTCATGAAATACGTACGCATTCATTGGCCCTTTGATCTCAAAGAAAATTCGAGAGACTGAACATTTATTTGATACAAATACATATTAATAATAGGTGTGTAAATACTTCAAGCTAATATTTCATTTGGAATTTCAGTCAACATTCAACCTTTATACCTTTGTAATAAAATTGTATTTACGATGTTGATATTTCTTGTTTGTATATTGTGGTAATTACTTACAGATGTAAAATAAAATGCTTCATTTAATACGAAGGTAATGTAGGGGATGTGTTGACTGTAAATTGTGGTTAAAACGAATAAAAGGTTAGAAAATTAATTGTACACGATGCGTAAGAAACATAAAACAAATTTCAAAAATATTAACCTCTACCTCTACCTCTCTGTATGTGTGGCAAATACCATAAATACACATACACATATGTACATACTAACCATCACGCATGTATTCCAGACACAGCACAGCCACAGTTCGCCGGTATGTTTAGGTTGCATGTAATAGGGGGCGAGCCTATTGCCATTAACCGGGCACAAAACCTAACTCCACCCAATAACACTTTACTGGACCTGGGAATCGAACCCAAGACCTGTAGCATAGCAGTCGCACTTAGAATCACTAGGCTAACGAGGTACTTTAAAACAATAACCAGAGTTCATAACAGCTACCTATGATAAGGCTAGCGTCCTCAACAGACCTAGCATTAGTTCCATAACAAGATGGCGAACATAAAAATATACGTATGTAAGCATACATACATCATACATCACCCACATTCATACATACATACATACATACAGGTCATAAACATAACCCCGACTGCCCCGTTGGTCTCGTGGTCGCAAGGGCGACTGCTGAGCAAGGGGTCCCGGGTTCGATTCCCAGGTCGGGCAAAAAGTGCTATTGGGTTTTTCCATTAGGAATTTCTCAGTAGCAGCCCGGAGTTTGGAAGTTGGTGGTGTGACACCCCCGTGCCTCGGAAAGCACGTAAAGCCGTTGGTCCTGCGCCTGATCTCTCTCCGGTCGTGTCGGATTGCCGTCCCATCGGGCTATGAGAGTTAGGGAAGAGGGAGTGCACCTGTGTTTGCGCACACACTTGTGCACTATAATATCTCCTGCGTACGTGGCTAGTCTGCATTAAGGTTAGCCGCCGTGGCCGGAATCGGCCTGGAGAATTACAATTACATTACATTTTTTACAAACATAACCCACCTTTTTGCATCGCCATAGCCCCGCAAAGATGAATTCCATTTTTAAAATTCAAAAAATCGTATTCCATATTTAAACGTCATAAAATTACCCTCCATCTGTAGTTTTTCCACAAAGTACAATATCAAGCCACTCCAACGGTTTTCGTATTAAAAGTTAACTTGTTTGTGCCTCATTGAATATTTTCTGTTTGCTTAGGTCCTAAGCCGTGGACGGAGTTTGTTAACATTTTTAATTTCATTCCCTTCCTCAGGGCTGTCAAGAAATAGTTGAGAAAGAATTGTAATGAGGGGTGTAAGTTTAAAATTACTTTTACTTACTTGTGAGTTGAATATTTTCCGTCTTTAGAGTTTATTTACACAATCAATCAATCTTTTTGTTACTTTGTTTGTTTAAATGCTCTGATCTCCAGAATTACTAGACATATTTGAGAAAGTCTTTTTTGTATGATAGCCAGTTTCATGAGGATAAGTATAGGCTATATAACAGCACGGTATGATATACGGGAATGGAGCAGTAACCAAATGCATAACATAACGCAGCCAAAAGGTAAAAAACCAGCTAGTTAATTAATAAATTATATCGAGAAAAATATGCTCAACAAGGCTCTCAGATTTTTTTACCGATTTTTGACAGATTTAGCCGACATAGAAATCTGTCAAAAATATCGGTCGTGGGCGAAGAGGCTTAATGTTTTGCCAATACAAATACAATAGTATATGTATACAATACAATAGTAGATCGACATTTGGACGGACGAAATCGCTGAAAAAAGCTAGTATTCACTACATACATCCGAAAATAGCGTTCAAGATACTGACACCATTCACAAAGCAATAAAAAAAAATCTAGTTACAAAAATACAGCTAAAACCGTTAAGAAATAGACTAGCCAATGAAGTACTTGTAAAAATATACTGAAGCCAATCTATTCTCTCACTGTCGTACTAAATTTGTGTTAGCTAAATTCCTCCAGATGGTCCGCTAATGAAGATTTCTGCTTCAATTCGGTCTGTAGCATTGACAATAACGAATCGCACCTGCCGACTTATTAGGTGGCACGGTGACGTAATAGGCCTCCTTTCTTTTTTTATTACTTTCCATCTTATTGAGAAGGTTTATTGCCAGTTTAAATGGTGTGCGATTGAAGAAGTCTCTTTGCAGTGTAATTACTGGCACAGTTCTTGAATAATTATGGCGTACATACCACCACGCCTGTATTCCTCAAAGGGTTAAGCAGAGGTTTACCAATGTACACCCACAGTTCGCTGGTATATTTAGGTCACATGTAATAGGAGGCGGGCCTATTGCCATTAACCAGACCCAAATCTTAACTCTGTAAGAATTTCGTAGAAAACTCCAACGGCACTTTGCTCTACTTAGGAACGAACCCAAGACCTCTAGCGTAGCAGTCGCGCTTAGAACCACTAGACTAATGAGGCAGTTTGTAATTCCTGTAAGTCTGAAATCGCTAATCCGCCTTGAGCAATCATGGTGATCAATGCTCGTGCCTTCTCTGTATGTACCCTGCAGTGGAACTGAAAACTCAATGACTGAATACTATGCCTCTCACTTGAATCACTAAATCAATGATAATTATCAAATCAGTCCTACACATACCAGGATGACATAAACGTAAAGGACTTCACTCAAAACCGCAATAAAACAATACAGCCTTGAAGACAAATAGATACCATAACAATATTCCCGAACACGACCATAAGTATCGATTCTATCCAATTCGATAACATCGATACCTGTTTTACGATGCTCTTTATAGGCGTAGGCATCGGTTCTCGTTTCCTGGTATCGAATATGGAGTATAATTCGATACTACTCTCTAATAATAGGGATCGCGTGTTGAATGACATGCGAATTTCGGTTAAATGTAGGCGGGGTAAGTAATACCCACAGTAAGCCTATTGTTTTGTTGTTTTACTGCGAATTTAAACAAAGGGGCAATTCTAAAAACTTTTAGGAATTTCAGTCTCAATCTTTCCAGAATGCCTATAATATTTATGTAATTTTTTTGATATTCATTGTCGCTGAATTGTCGTCGAATAGATTTTTAAGGTTTCTAATTAGTAGAATTGGTCTGCTAGTCGATTTTTAGGAACTAGATAACAAAATACTGATGTTTGAGATTACCTCTTATTCATTTATGGAAATTTTAATAATATATTATGTTTTTCCGCAGCGGTACAATCGTTTATCACCGCCGTTTTTTTTCATGAAAATGGCTGATTAGCAAAACAAACATCTTCCGAAAAATTAATATTTGAATGATATTTTTTTAATTACATATGAAAAAGTCATTTTTATTTTTGTTAATTTTAATTTCTGATACTAAGGGCCAGTTTCATACAAATCACTAAACATATTTAGCGCTAAATGTGTTTAAATTATCATTCATTCTCGGTCACCTTCTACCAATGAGCCAAGAATGCAATGATTACAGTCAGCGTCAGCAAAAAGGAACTCCCCAAGACTACGGTTATACTTTTTGATGTCATTACCAAAGGGGGTTCCTTTCCTTGACGCTGACCCACGTTTAGGCACTAAATGTATTTAGTGATTTTAGGTAAAGTGGGTCTAACTAACCGCCTGAACAGTACCTATATACAGAAAGAAAGAAAGAAAGAAAGAAAAACCATTTATTCGTTGCGAAAGCGACGCACAACACAAAAATAAAAAATATAATAAAAAAATAAACAATAACAATATGCGCCACTACCGCGCGAAAAGGCTGACGCTCAGCATAAAGCCGTGGTCCGTGCACGAGACACAGAACCACAGCGCTGGTTTTCAGCGTCAGCCGGACCAAACACGATCGCGTGCTAATCAATACTTATGTGTTTATCATTTGTTTCAGAGGGTCCTAGAGCCAGCCTCATTCTCCGTCTCCGCCGACCGCCGGTTCCTCCTCCTCGCTCAGAACGTCCGCAAGATACACACGCACTCCTACCTCGCACGGTACACCGTCTACGATATACTGACCACGTGAGTTATTATAATAATACATAGTTATAATAATACATAGTTATAATAATACATAGTTATAATAATATATAGTTATAATAATACCAGCCTATTATTGTCTCATTGCAAAGCAAAGGCCTCTTCTTGTACAGCGATGAGATGACCTAGTGGCTATAGCAACGAAAAAGAATTCAAACAAACAAATAATTAATGACTGCCTCGTTAGCGTAGTGGTCTTAAGCGCGACTGCTACGCTACAGATCTTCGGTGCGATTCCCAGGTCGAGCACAAAGTGTTATTGGGTTTTTCTATGAAGTTCTCAGTAGCAGCTCGGAGTTAGGATTTGTGCCTGGTTAATGGCAATAGGCTCGCGCCCTATTAAGTGGTACTTAAACATACCGGCGCGGCGCGGTGGGCGCTGGGTGTACATTGATACATCTCTGCCTAACTCTTTAGGGAATACAGGCGGGTATGATGTACGTTTAATTATTGTTTCACGAACTTCTACAAGGCGCAGTTTTGCATCCTTGTCAAATCCAAGGAAGTAACTATGCTAGTGGTGTCCAACACGAATCTATAGTAAAATAGATATTTTTTTAAGATGTAATTTTCGAATTGAAGCTAGCCTTATTTATTGCTATTTCTTTATTTTTATTGTGAAATAACGACGCTTACTATATGCTAAGATAGCGTTAAAACGTTATTTTTGTAATGAGACTTGACATTATTGACATAAATAGAGATATTTGACATAAAAAGGGCAAGTACCTAATAGTAAAAAAAGTTTCTGTGCTTACATTATTACTATTTTTTTTGTACAAACAACTCCATGAAAAGCGTTACTTAACTCATTTTAGGGACACGCAACAACAATAGAATGCCTACACTGCCTATAAACTATTCAAATAACAAACAAAATATGACATACTGAACCCGCAGCCCACAGCTGGGGCTGTAAACTTATTTCTCTAGCTGAGCCATTACTTATGCATGACTGGTCCTCGTTAAATCGTATAAAGTTAAATTATTTTGGGTACCGCATGTAAAGGTGTGGACACACCAGTGGCAAGGAGTCAATATAATTCGGTTTCTACGGAGTTCTTTTTCAAAATTCGGAACTAGGCTGCTGTACTGATATTTTTTACATCCATAAGTATGAACTACTTTTCTTTACATGTGATACAATGCTCCGTTATGGTTGCTATTCATTTATGCGCATCGGCTTATTCGGTTCGGCTTTCATCAGCCGAACGCCATCCACTGCTGTTCATAGGCCTTCTCTATAGATAGCCACAATTAACGGTCCTACGCTGCCTAAATTCAGCGATTTCCGGCGACCTTTCGATGATATTGAAAAAGCCGAACCGAATGGACCGAACCGCTTTCATGATTCTCCACATCGCAAACGCGATAGTGTATCCCATCCCTAACGAAAACATTATTTAGTACACCACGTCTCAGTATTGTGGCATAATAATTAATTATTAAACAAAATTAACAAAGAGCTAACGAGCTCACAAAAGTTGAAGGTCGTTTTAAAACTCTCGTTAATTTGTTGTGCTGTTGGTCTTTTTGGACGACATACTTTTTGTTCAGCGGGTAGTTGTTGATAATTAGAAATGGGACGTTTTCGAAGTTGTCGATTTGTTAATGACAAGCAACTCGGAGTTTGGATTTGTCTCCGGTTAATGAAAATACGCTCGCCCTCTATTACATGGGACCTAAAGATATCGGCGAACTGTGGGTGTACATTGGTACACCTCTGCCTAACCCTTCAGGGAATACAGGCGTGATGGTATATATATATATATATACAATGTACGATTTTTCCATTAACCGGGCCGCGTCGAAGCGTATTTCACAGAGATAAAGAAAATTCAGGCATCTAACATTAGGTGGGCCGTAGGTTTGTTTGGCATCTAACGACCTTTAAAAAAAACACACACAAAGCGACTCTTATTGCACCGCTTTTAGGGTCTTTTAGGTATTAGTATATTACGTGTCTGTGATATTTACATTATATTATCTTTTTTTTTTGACAATTTGAATTGTTTTACGTCAATATTTTTTTGAATAATTGCATTAAGCACTCAGTTAGTCTACCTATGTTTACAAATATAGCATACTTATTCCAATGCCATTGCCAACTCACCTCACGTTCACTTCACCAAAATTCACAGAAGCAGAATTTACAAAATCGCACTTTTACAAAGCACTTTGTCCCCCCGTGTATCTAAGAGAAATTCTCGCTCCTCGCGCCTACTGTTATAAAAACTCTAATATTTCAAAAATCATTATCAATTCAAGACTTTGCGAGCTCTGCCTTGAGTTTTGTTTCGTACAACTCTGTGAATTATGTAATGGAACATCTGTTCTTGAGTTTTGGAGAATGAAGGGATAATGAGAACGTAGGTTTTGATACGAAGATAAGTTATTAGTTTAAAAGTAATTAAGGAAATCAGTGGTAGCGTAGCGGGTGCTAATCTTAGCCAAGATGTAGGTACCTATATATACATAATATAATAATACTAGCCTATATTGTGCCTCTTCTCGTCCAAAGAAGACACAAGCATTGACCACCGTGCTTGCTCAAGACGGATTGCCGATTTCACACTTATATTGATAAAATAAGTCCAAGTTTCCTCACGATGTTTTCCTTTACCAATGTCAGTGATGTCTAAGATAAACTTAGAAAGTACATATGAAAAAGTCTTGGTACTTGCCAACGAACTTGCACGAATTGCTTGCTTTTTTGGCATGAGAGTCAAGTGCCTTAACCACTGGCCCATCGCGACATTTATAACAGTTTTAGTTTGCGAAATTGTATACGGAATGTAACAAGATGAAGAAATCGTTAACTACGTATACTGGCCATCAGACTAAGCAGAGAATTATTAATTATTGGGCAAAGAAGACTGGCAAAAATCGGTCAAAAACTCGGTTATGTGCGGAGCTTTCGGCTTTGTTAAGTATCTTTTTACACCCGTTATTGGATTCTCGATATGTATGTATTATCCACATGTAAAATATGCCTAGTACCTATCGCTTTAAGTCTCAGTATAAACTGAACCTTTACGTCTACGACAAAATTTATATAAAAATGTTAGGAATTTGTAATCCCACGATATAATAAACTAAATAAGAAATTATTTCACCATTTCCATTGAATAATTCGTAGAATGTTAATCAACAAATCGCCAAGCTCAGCAACAATATTTAAAACCCATTCTCAAAGTGTAACCAATAAATCTCTTCACATTTTATGAAACCTTGGTTACAAATTGCCGCCATTATGCACTGGGTAACAATTGAAAAACGTGAAAAATTGAGTCCCTATTGGAGGAAAGAGCTTTGATAGTCTGGGTAACAAATTCCTTTCAATATGTTATGTTAGGTCGGGATTTATTTTGAAAAAAATGGCTAGGTTGTTAGGTGTTATTTAGTGTTAATTTTGACGGTTTTGTAGAATAAAACATCCAACATAAACATTTTAACGCTTTACTGATGAGAAGAAGATAGGAGGTGTAGGAAGGAATCTACCAATGACATACATACTTTGAACTTCACATCATGCCCGGACACCGCGCTTATGATTGGTCGTTAAAGTACACATATCACCAGCTGTACTGAGAATTTTCTCATGTGAAAACCAAGTAATACTTTATGCGACCTTGGTATCGCTCCAGGACCTCATGTTGATCAGAAGCACTTAAGACTACAAGCAGTAATAGGGTCCTGTCGACACCTTTCGGGTATGGAATCAATTTCTATTGGAATTCAATAGAAAATTCTAAATTCATAGAGATACTCTCTCTAAACTCTAAACATCACAAACTACGGCCTAGTCGATCCCAAATCGATTCCTACAAATCTCAACTCTAATTTATTAATCCCGCAAGTACCAAAGTGGTTGATAGTCGGTTAGTTTGCCACTGCAACTTGAAGACTTATTGTTTGCCGAATAGATTGCTCTTCGATTTAAACTTTGAGTCGATTATTGAAGTTGTCCTTGGTTTGTGTACAAAATAGAGAAGTAGAAAAGTAGGTCGACTTTTGTTTAGTAGTAGTAGTAGTAGTAGTAGAGCTCTTTGTGAAGGAGTTCGTTGGAGAAAGTACTAACATCATACATAATTTCTGCCGCAAAGCAGCGTTGCTGTGTTTCAGTTTGAGTGTTATGAGTGCAGGTGTAATTCATGTAATTATTATCTCTGGAGTAGCAACACATTTGCAAGGCCTCTGGTATTCCAGCGGTGACAACTTAACATCAGAGTCGTCACCGTCACTGTCGGTTTGTTTGCCATCCAATGATACAAAAAAAAGATTCACCATCATCTTCCTGCCCTTACCCCAAGTTACTTGGGGTCGGCGCAACACGTTTTCTTCTTCCATGCCGTCCTGTCAGACGTAACATTATCACTGAAAAAAAAATATAAGTACAAAAGTAGGTCGTCTTCGTTCGTTCGTTCACACATAGAACACTCTTCATGACCTTCTTGTAGTATTAAGATCTCCGTATACACGCATCTGTGTGCGTACCAGCTTTCAGTCTACTTTCTGTACCTATCTAATCTGTGGTCTGTATTTGGTCGTTACTTTTCGCCATTGTGGCCCAACAAAAGAAACTTTTTTCTGCTTTAAAGATATTTCAAAGGCTTCGGTATCGTGTTTCATGAATTGCCTTTTTGTATCCGATTTTAGTCGATTGGTAAAAGGATGTTCTTTATCGATTTGAATTGTGTTGTCGAAGGTAATTACTAAAGTTTTGTTGCTAGGTTCGGGTTCCATGATATAGTGTTGTTTTTATATTAGATTAAAGAGCAAGTAAGGTGTTTAGTAAAATGTATCGCGCTTTTTTTGCCTATTTGAATTTTTAATGGACTAGCATCCTAGAGTTACCGGAATATACCTTTAGCAAAACGCTGTGCGGACCCTAACAAAAGTGTCTGGCTGAAGTTAGGGCTCACGGAAAGTGTCTAGTATTAACAATAACCTTTTAAACATTTATATAAACCAGCCGCCTCACTTAAAAGTTCGGAAGGTACTTGTTATACTCGATGCCTAAAAAAGGGACCAGTATTGAAACTAGAAAGTACGCATACCTTCTTGATTACATATTTCTCTGTTCTCAAAATGTCAACCATGCTAAAATGACGTACAATCAGCGTCCTGCATTACCTGACCCTGTCTTCCTACAGTTTCTTTTTAAGAGGGGTCAAGTAATATCTGACGTCGTGTCTGTACGTCTAGCGTCTGTGAGATCTTGGATAATGAGGTTTATTTGTGTATAATGTTCTCTTGCTTAATCATGCCCAACCGACCATGATAGTGCTATGAACGTATTAGGCGCGGAGGTTTTTTGCCTAACACGGTCCTAGCAAGGTCATGGTATGAGGCGATCCACGGAGGGGCTACTCCTTTAGACTGGACTTCTCAGTAATACCTAAGTTTTTTTACAGTACCATTTTCTTGTTATGTAAATTCGTTAGATACATAATAAAAAGTACACAAGGTACCTGTACAAACAACAGTAGGTACAGCAGCCGTAATCGCAGGTACCAGGCAAGCATAAAACCTAATATGTTCATAAATCGGGCCTTTAACACTACGTTCGGCGTACTAAGGTATTTCGCCTGAATATCCAAGACACGTTGGGTATTCTCTACTCTATGTCGTGGAGATAAGGTTGGTTATAAATTGTGATTATTTATTTACTGGGTTGTCTGGATGGGTACTACAAATCTTGTAGTTTGCAGGAAGGTGTATCGTAAGAGATTTTGTATGTTAACACACTTCATATTTTAAAGTCTGGTTTCATGTTTTCGCATTTTTCAGTCTCATTTGTCTTTTGTTGAGAGTAGCACATAACAGACTGGCTTTTTAAAATGATTGTCTTCAGTATATTGTTCCTTCATGTAAGTTTATGTATGTGATAATATATACTAGCTTATGCTCTCCTATTCATCCACTATCTACAGTAGCTTTGTCGATTATCTACGGAGTTAAATATTTTTCCGGAACCTTAGCTTCAATTACTTCTTATGAAATCAGCTACACTGGATGATAGCTGAAAGAAGTACTCTCGTCAAAATCAGTCCAGCCGTTTTGGAGATGTGTTTTTTGGGTATGAGTACTGTGTAAACATTCATTTGCATTTTTTTTTGTAAAAAGCTGTTAAAAAAATATTTAAACCATTTAAACTTACCTTTTATAATCAATCATTCTTTACCTTTTGTCACCTGATCTAACATAGATCATCTCTTAGAATACCTAGGTACCTACAGTTACACTGAAAATGAATCCTAAATAAGTAATGGACCAGACTATTAACTAAAAAGGCGCTAAAAATAAAACTCCATTCATCCATTAATTCACAAACATTACGTAAACCATTTTCTTTAACATTTTCACGAAATCAATGCTGTGTTAAAACATGGCCGAATAATGTATATTTAAAAAGTGAAACAGACGCAAAGGCGACGGAAAAGAGCCTTTGTTCGGCTTTCAGCCTCTTCCCTTGGGCCTATTATTGTGAAAAAAAAAAAATATTCGACCTGTGCGCGGGAAAACTCGACTTTGTGACTAATGTCTTGGATGCTAGTCGATACAAGCTTGTTCGTTGAACCTCTTCGTGAACTTGTGCGCCTGGTGCTTTTAACGATTTATTCAGAAGACTAGTTTTTGTCTGCGACTTGGTTTGCGTGCCGACTTTTTTATTTCTAAGATACATTTTATTTTTAAACTATTGGGATTAATGTTTATTTATTTTTTAGTTATTGCCTAAATAAAAAGTTTTATTGTTTGATCATCAATAATGACGATTCCCAAACGTTCATCCCCTAATTTAATCCTTTCAAGCCGTTTTCTCGCGAAAAAATGCCTATCTATTTCTGTACCAAATTTCATCAAAATCGGTTCAGTGGTTTGGGCGTTTAGCTAGGTTTAGCGTAACAGACAGACATTATACTTTCGCATTTATAATATTATATATAGTATGGATTTTATCGACAATTATATCAATACAAAATAATCTTTTATGCATAGAAACGTGCTGGATGGTGGCACGCGGCGCGTTATCATACGTCATCGCATTTTCGGAAAAAGAACGAATTTGTAGAGGATTTTCTAATAATTATGTCCGCATGAAAATAGTACCTATGTATTATAGGTGAAAGTTGCTTTTTGAAACACATTAAATCCTATAGGATACAGGTACTTGGTTCACGTATTTTACATACCTAACGAGGTTGTAAAAGTCAGCACGAAATCCAGCAACAATCCTTAGATTTCCAATATTGCATTCTTGAACTGAAGCAAATATTTTTAGATCATTCAAATTCATATATTCCGACGGAAGTTCGCCACCCAAGCTCAAGGAGCAATGGAGCGGGCGAGGTTTCCTATCAAACTTGTCTTGTAAAAAGAAACTCTTTGTGAACTTGTGAGCCTGGTACTTTCTGATCATTCACAGGTGAAAAATGAAGAAGCAAAAGCTGAATTCCTTGTTATTTGTGTGGAAATTCAATGCATGATTTTTGTAAACTCTACCTACTTATTTGTATTACTAGCTGTTGCCCGCGACTTCGTTCGCGTTCAGTATTTTTAAGTTAATAGTGTTCATACTGTTTCTGTCTAACCCCTATGTGACATAGCGTGATGAATCGTACCTAAGATTACAGCTCAGGTTACTGCCAAGACAATGCCAAAAGTTTTGTTCCAATCGGTACAAGAATTAAAAAGTTATGCGCGTACATACAAACAAACAAACAAACAAATAAACAAACAAACAGACAAAAATTCTAAAAAACATTTTTTTGGGTTCAGTATAATGTATTCAACACGTGGGAATTACTCTTTATAAAAAATATTGAATGTACAGAATTGGCCTCGTTACGATTTTATTATATGTATAGATTACCAAAATATACATTGTTTATTTTTCAACACTTGCTCATAAACTGGCTCTTATTACACTCCTTTTAGTGCGATAATTTACCGTATTAAGCTTGCGTTCTTTTTCATTATGTTACAGCACTAGTGCAGATGTGTTTTTATTATTAAATCGCGGCAAAGAGTTTTGATTGTGTTCTTGCTTATTTATCTTTTTTGTAAATAATTCTATATGATTATTAATAACATAATATGTAAAATAATGTGAACTGTTTGGCGGCTTCATCAATCGGCCACAGGGGCGAGCAACAGTCTTTTTTTTTTAGAATGTGAATTCATCACATGATCGCCCTTAGTGTCAGACTTTTACTGACTAAAAACCATCTATGTTCCTTCGTGTGCCCTTGTCTGGATTCGAAGTTTGTATTCAAAAATCCACGCACCAATTTTACATAATTCGTCCAAACTACAAACGTTTGAAGACCGCAGGAAGACGCTGGATGCAGGCCGCTTCCAACCGGTGTTTTTGGAAATCTATGGTGGAGGCCTATGTTCAGCAGTGGACGTCCTGCGGCTGATATGATAATAATAATGACTAAATTGTATGCCTGTTTATTTTACTTTTCTCACGAGTGTGTTGAAAAACCTCCAATAATAATCTTGGCACCATTATGCCATCGCATTCGACTCGAACTACTCAGAAGGGCTTCTGTATGAAATGGGAGGTTGGATGGATGACCTCCCATTTCATACACACAGGTCAACGAACCCTGCGGGTTGTTCGAAAGAGATACCGCGCCCCCGGAACGCAAAGGGCACATGAAGGAACATAGACGGGTTTTAGTCAGTAAAAGTCTGACACTCCCTCCCGCCCCGCCCAGGGCGGGGGAAGTTATTTGATGATTTCCCGTCTATAAAAAAAAAAAAGGTCAACGAACCGCTAACCCTTTGAAAATCGAACCATAAGCATGAAAACCCACTACAATATAACTTCAGTATAATTAATAATACATTAATTCGGCAACAATGCACGAAATCAAAGCAAGAAACGTTTTCCATCATTCAAAGCCGTGTACCCGTCAGACGGAAGTCGGGCTTCAATTCGAGCAGTAATGGAGGGAATGATGTTTCTATCGAACTTGCCTTGCGGCGAAGTCGCTTCACATTGTAGGACGGTGAATATTACCATTATATTATCCAGTTTGTGAATAGTAAGGGAGGGTCAAAGAAAAAAGATTGGAGATTTTAATGTAGAAGCAAAAACCGAAGACGATGACGGTTGATCAATTTTCAACTTTATTACTGAGTATGTAAAGATGAAAATTGCTTTAGCTAGATTGCCCGCGATTGTACTCAAGCTACAGTACCTACAGTTCACTAGATTGGTGATAAAAAGATTTTTTAAAGCAAAAATAAAACTGTCTTTTGTGCATTTTGCGTGAACTATCGACAGTTTCTTAAACGAAAAGTGTATGTTATAAATTGTCAAAGACCGATGACAATGTCAATTGATCAATTTTCAACTTCATTACTGAGTATGTAAAGATGAAAATTGCTTTAGCTAGATTGCCCGCGATTGTACTCTAAGCTACAGTTCAACAGATTGGCGATAAAAAGATTTTTAAAGCAAAAATAAAACTGTTTTTTGTGCATTTTGCGTGAACTATCGACAGTTTCTTAAACGAAAAATGTATGTTTTAAATTGTCAAGTGCATGTACCCTGTTCTGATTGGTTGTTGATAATTGAAGTCTTTCATAGTACAGTCAGCGTCAGACAAAAGGAACCCCCAAGACTACGGTTATATTGATATATTTACCAAAGTTCCTTTTCTCTGACGCTGACCATACAAGTTCTAACTAAATTAGAACTCGTACCGTACGTATTGAGACCTTTCTCAAGGAGGAGTTTTGGTCAAAGGGTGTCGTGTATCGGCGATTACTCGGAAGGTTACGCGACACGCAGTAGAATATGACGAGTATGTATGTACTCGTTTGATTATTATTTGTAAGGCATAATAATATGTAATATATGTTATGATGAGTCTTGTTTACCCGAAATAAATGACATATTATATTACTATCGTTTGCCTACGACTTCATCCGCGTCAAATTTGACCGAGTACCGTACATTTTTCCGGGATAAAAAGTATCCTATGTGTTATTCTACACGTCAACCTGTCTCAGTGCAAAATTTAATCTAGATCCGTTCAGCCGTTTAAGCTCGAAAAAGTAACAAACACCCATTTCTCCATCCATCCTCACAAACTTTCGCATATTAGTAGGACTAGTAGAATATCAAGATGGTCAATGTCAAGAGAATTATTTTAAAACTAACTATTATTAAAACATTATTAGACTTAAAAACTTACACACAGAAAGGCAAAAATTATAACTATTTTTTTTTTCAAATGACAGAACTAAAGAATTTCTTAGAATCCAAGAGAAATTCCTTTCCAGATATTTAACGACAATCTTCTCTTGTCCTCAGCGAATCCTACCCCCTAACTCCGCTCCCCGACGAGGTCGGAGGCGGTGTCATCACGGAGGGACCGTCACTCCTCCTCGCCACGTGGACTCCCAAGGGTCACGGCCTCATCACCGTCAAAGACTACGACATATACTACAGACCAGCTCCACGGTCTTCCACTGGGTATCGAGTGACGGAGTCTGGAGTACCAGGGACCATCCACAATGGTGTTCCTGATTGGTTGTATGAAGGTATGTGGTGTATTTTGATCTTTGAATTAGTACATTTCTTCTTAAGTTCAAGAGTTTTTTTTTTTGGGCTCTTCAGAAAATGCTGTGAATTTGCCAGTTTTTGTATTTTGAACCTTATTTCGACTGAAGTAAAGTTGATAATATAATTACTGGTTCGGTGGTTTAAATCTTACCCACCGGTGAGCCTAGTTTTGTAACTGGATTAGTGAATTTTAATATTAGTCCAAATATATTTCCTTTGTCGCAGACATAGTTAACTAAATCGTCATGAAAAACTAAATTCGAAAAGGAATTTTACTTCGTCTGTATTTCGAAATTAATTTTGACTATAGTAACGTTTCTAATACAATAGTTGGCTCTATGGTTTAAATATTGTCTAAAACAATCCTAGTTTTGTAATAAAATAAAGTTTTAGTAAGAAGCGAATCTAAAAATCAGTCCCAATTTTTAGTTAGTAACTTATGGGCTTGCTTGGACAGCCATGCTAATGTGACCGCGTCATTAATATGCTAATTTTACGTTAAGTTATCATTTCTATCAGCAGTCCCCACGTCTGCCTTTTTAAGGCCAAATTTTAGCCTTAATGAATTTAATGTTCATAAATGGAATGTCATTTCTTAACACATCAAAACATTTCTGGCCTGCCCAAAATCACAAATCACATTCAATTAAATTGTCTACTCGTCCCATAACATAACCAAAACCTCCTTTCCTTGTCTCCATAATCTCAATAGACAACAGAGCCTATCCGCTTACCGCAACTTTTATCGCGTCTACCATAGAATGGAGTCCCAGGAAATTTTCAAATATTTTCTCCGCAAATAGACACTTCAATTTCTTGGTTGGCAAGGCGGATCCGTATAAATGCTTGCGTCATAACCGTTTGTTTTGACAAAAGAAAATCTGGTAGTATTTTGGCACAGTGAAACCAGTGTTGCTACAGTCAATTTAAATTTTTTGCTCGCGATTTTCTTGTCGTGTTGGGTGACGTAAGATAAGTGTGGCGTGTAAGGCCTTCTTGAATATTTTCGTTATAAGTGGAGCATGTGACCATGGACTGGGAATGGGGTAAATTATTACAAAGGAGGTAGTCTATAATAATATTATAAAGAGGTAAACTTTGTTTCGGAAGAAATAATTATAAAAAGTAATGTTTATTTATCAAACATAAAAAATGTATTCTGTATTCCCCGAAGGGTTAGGCAGAGGTGTACCTAATCTACACCCACAGTTCGCCGGCATATTTCAGGTCCCATGTATTAGGGGGCGAGACTATTGCCATTAACCGGGCACAAATCCAAACACACAATCCTAACTAAATAATAATTAAATTACCTACAAACTATGTACAGTTTGTACAAAAAAAGGGAGTTGCATCTGCATCACTGTCAATGGGAAAGGTGCCCAAAAGCCAGCCAGCATTGGCACGTTGTATGGCAATGCTGATTCTTTCGCTTTTTTTTAAGGCTTTTTTTGTAAGAGGTAATCTCTGGAAGTAGTGGTACGAAGACCAAATTTATTTCACTGATGGAAAGCTTCCATAGTACCGAGTGTCATAGGATATATTTTATTGTATACTAGACTTTCACAAGGACGTAGTCGCGTGCAGAAAATATTTTTTTATATGTCAGTAAAAAATACTAGCAGCTTTTATGCTGTTTCCTTTTTTATATTGAATATTGGAAAATGTTACAAGTAATACTTGAAAATACATAATATTAAAAATATTAGACGGATTCCGGTGTTATTGAAGGAACTACATTTGAAGACTAGATCAATATTGCATCCCACTAATTTTATATTAAATAGTTTTATACGTTAAATATAAATCGCAATATAGTACGTATCCAGTAAACCTGCTGCGTTTTTTAATAATTTTTTTAGCTTTGCCCGACACTGCGATCTTTACTTGGATCGTAAATTTGTTTACAAGCATATTAACTCACGTACCGGAACCCGAACAATGACCTGTAGGCTATACAAATAAGATTTCCACAGCGAAAAACGAACCCGCGACACGAGTGACTGGTAATACCTCAGCTACTGCGCTGACCGTAACCTCTTTAGGTCGATACTGAGTGTGTGACAGAGATGACAATATACAAAGCCGAGGCTGTTCTAAAATTCAAAATCCAACGGCCACTTTTGTTAGAAAATCATGATAATTCAACAAAATTATAATGAACCCAACTCATCCAATTAGCTTTCAGAACTTACTATTTGAAATACAAATGTAAAATGATACTACTTCTTGAAAACTGTACGCCCGTGAAATTCGATATTTATCGACATTTCGCTTTTTCAATATGGCGCCCGCTCATTCAGTTCAATATTGTAATTCTAATAAAGTTTCGATGGAAACGCTTGTCGTTTGTTCCTTGAGAAAATTCAATTCAATTTTGAGGGTATCTTTCGAACGAACTCCGATAAATGTTATTTTTATTGATATGAGGGTAGTTTCATGTTGGTGATAGCGTTTGGCCAATATTTGTGGTATGGAAAGATTCTTTGTAAGTGAACAATTTTTATTGGTGGATTTTTGTAGTATTTTTATTTTTGAAGTATTGTAAAATGATGTCAAAAGTTAAAGTAATTCTGCATAATAGTTTTATCAAAAGTTTATGAGAATAAAAGGATTGGTCGGACAGAACCAATTTTGAAAAAAGAATCTATGGGACCAACAGAAAGTGGTCATCAGTTCAAATCATGAATTTTCCAAATCAATTGGTACAACTGAATTGATAACCTCGGTTCAAAAGCAGACTGGATGTTCTACGAAACACAGCTCACACTTCCATAAACTGGTTACCATGGCTACCAACTTAATTTATGACGTAGACAAAGCCTAACTGCCTTGTTAGCCTGGTGGTCCTAAGCGCGACTGCTACTATAGAGGTCTTGGGTTCGATTCCAATGTCGAGCAAATTGTTATTGGGCATTTCTGTTGAATTTTCAGCTCGGAGTTAGGATTTATGCCCGGTTAATCGCAATAGGCTCGCCCCCTATTACATAGGACCTAAACATACCGGCCAAACTGTGGGTGTACATTGGTACACCTCTACTTAATCATTTGGAGAATATAGGTGTGATGGTGTGTAAATTGGTTGCTATGGTTACCAAGTTATGACGTAGACAGAGCAAAAAATATTACCATCAGTTCCGTACTCTTAAAGCTCAAGTTTGTGCATCATTTATCGATGTGCCCCACACCCCACACTGCATGTCGACTGCTCGTTCGGTCCACAAACTACGCTTAGAGGACCAACTTCATAAGTTATGGGTCTAGCAAGTTTCTGTAAGTTTTCTACTTCTTTACCAACTTATAATAAAGGTAAGTTATTAATTATTGAACTAACTTGAACTTAATGGTTGTATTAGTATGTTTAAGTTGTTATGAAAATTGTTATAATTAGTTCTTTATATGAAATATAAATAATTAGTTTCTGCCTGCAACTTGCGTAGGGACTATAGCTTATCCTTGTAACCTTTAGAGCCATTTTCGAAGTACTCCAATGTCACATTCGACATTTAGTAGATCACTGATAACGGCACATCATAGTACCTTACGCCTTTATACTTCCTAAATAAGCTTCCCTAAATAAGCAGGAGACAACAGAATTAGGCCAATAGACACAATGTTTACTACTGGGAGTAGGCCTTTTTTTTTAGGAATCCTTCATTTTAGCGTCAACAATGATTGATTCTATGGCAGTAACGCTTGAAAGGACGAAAATTAGTTATACTTTGTACGCGAGCTCCGCGTTTGCGAAAGTAACTCTATATGTCTGTATCTGTAACTCTTTCATCGCTATAGTACTGAATCGATTATAATGTCATTAGTTACGGGTAAGTTGGAATCCCAAGAGAGGGTTACTTTTTATTTCGCGGCTTCATCTGCGTCCGCGATAACCGACATTCAATTTACCATAATTCTGCGTTTATTTTGCCCCTACAAGATGTGATAAGCAGATGGTTCATACTTTATTACTTACTCCTATAACCATTCGTACCTTACGCCTATAACCATTTAAGCAATTCCAAATCCGGACACAGCTTCGTTCCAACCAGAACTAACTGCCGAAATTCCGCATAAAACACGTTTCGCCCCTCCAAGCGCATCTGTAGTGGCAACCTGGCATACGCCGAGGAATGGGGAGACTGGCACAATCTGGCACAACTGGCACAATCCGACGACTGGCACAATCCGGCAACTGGCACGCAAATGAGCCGAGTGCAAGCTCTCATTAAGATAAAGGTGGGTCCTCGTTTATAAGCCACCTAACAGAATAAAATGATCATTCTCAGCTACCCTTGAGGGTGTAAAATTAGAACGTCTTGTGGTTTTGGGCTTTTAGGGTGCTGTTGAATGGCGTGGAGGTATCCTTGTGGAAGATCTTTTGACTGGTATGGAATTACTGTTATTTTAATGATGAATTTATTTAAGATACATTAAATATCGTCTTTATTACAAACATAATAATTAAATAACAAACTATGTACAGTTTATGAAACAAAAGTAAGCACATAAGGTATTCAAAAACTTTTTTGGTTAACAAATTGCATGTTTCAGGCTGATATGTCGATTCATGCGAGGCCGAAAAGTATAGACAGTTGAATCGTTTCTTCGGGACTCGTCAAGTTACATTGCCTCGGCACTTTTCTGGCGGTGTTCACCTTTAATTTTGGCTTTCAGGAGTTGCAATGGTTGTATAATCTGGCGAATATGTTCAGGCCGAAATGTATTTTTGAATGTTACTATGACTGTTATATATGATCCTCACAAGTATGATGTGACTGACATCATACTTGTGAGGATCGTATGAGCTGGCGCTCTGGATTTCTGCCTACCCCCATGGGAAAAAGGCGTGAGTTTACTTATTTATGTATGTTTTTAATGTCCTCTTTCACAAACCTAGAGTAAATTTACAGTACTAAGTACCTTCATAACTGTACTTTGAGTTTATTATAAGGGTGAATGGATGTATAGTAATAGTGTAAGGATGAGTATTTAAGCATTCTAAGAATAACACAGAAACGTCTAGAAGAGATGTAGGATCGTATTCTCGGGCGGCCGGAATACGAAGACACTAATTGAGCTAGGCACACCTAAACCTTGACATTCGGGTCAGATAGATGACACTTTTCCGTTATATTTGAGTCTAACTTTGTGTGTTCAAATTAGACTGTAGCGAGTTAGTCAAATGTCTTTTTGAATGTTGTGTGTGATTTGGCTATCGCATTAAGTTACGACATGTAATGATAGTTTTTAAGGCATTAAATTAAATAAAAAAATGTTATATTAATTTGTCGCATTAACTTACGACATGTAAATGTTATATCTAGTTTTTCGGGACATCGCCAAACAAAAGTCGACTCTTCTTGTGACTAGAGGGCTGGCCTTCTTCAGCCAAAGAATCAGCATTACCATACAGCGTGGCAATGATGCTTTTTGGGTACTTTCCCCATTGACAGCAATGCGGACAAGTTTTTTGATGCCCTATAAGCTTCTTTTTAAAAAGCGGGACTTTTACTATCAGGTAGCTGATGTTAGATGAAGGCTACTTTTATTTTAGGATAAGAATACAAATTCAAAATCCCGTGGTAACCTAACGACGAAGTTCCAGCCATAAGCTAAGCTAAGAAGTGTTTGTTAGGGTTTTTTCTTCAAAAAAGGCTGCATATTTTGTTTAAAAGTCCAGCCTGTTATCTAACCTAACCATCCTAAAAACCGCCTTTTGTCTCCTAACAGAGGACAGTAACGCGAAAATATTTCGGCTCAGCCGTCCATCCGTAAAATTAAACATGAAATGTATAGAAAAAGAGGAGCTACCCTCAACGGTATGCCCTCACTAAATTCCTCAGACTTGTCGACAATTTCATAGTTATTTTTCCCAAACACGCCCAAAAGGGTCCTCTTACTTTTATGTGAAAAGACTTCAAAAAGGACAAAGTTTTCGAATTCCTTTGTGACTTTACTGTAAGTTAATTTCATACTAGCTTTGAACCCTGAATTGTCACCCGCGTTCAGTTAGTGCCCCGCGGTCAATCTTTGGTTACTGTTGTTTGTTTGGTTCTGTACCATTTGTTTTAGCATGATGTTCTATACGTATAAACCTTCTTCTATATCCAGTGATGAAAACCGCATGAAAACCGTTACATATTTATTTTATGTAGAGATAACTTTTATCTTTTTTTTTTGTGAATTTTATCACACTCCTGCGAGATTTATAAATAATTAAAATTAAAAAAAGATATGGATAAATTAGTATATCAGCCTAAAATAACATAAAACCTAAAGAATTATTATGATAAGTCGTCATTAAAAACACAGTTATTGAAAACAGCTGTGTTTAATTTGAACTTAAAAAATAATATGTTTCAATTTAAAGGTAAACTGGTAAAGGAATATTCATTTATTTGGCACAGATATTACATTTTATTTATCAAAGTGTGTGTCGTCTGTGTTACCAATGTAAATAATTGTTTTTATATCGTAACGGTTCGGGAAAAATAGCCCTTAGCTTTACCCTTTTTTTAATAACATTAATTTAGCAATGTTCTTTCAATAATTTGAGAGAAAAGTTGATAGGGAACCGTTTGTCTTGGTATGGGCATGTTAAGAGGAAGGATGAAACGTATGTGACCAAAAGAGTTATGAATATAAATGTGGATGGATGGAGAGGAAGAGGGAGGCGAAAAAAAAGATAGATGGATTGTGTGAAGAATGATATGAAAGAGAAGGGAGTCAGTGAACACAGTTCACACAGTGAGAACAGGACGGCATGGAAAAAGAATACGTGTTCCGCCGACCCCAAATAACATGCGATAATGGCAAGAAGATGATGTACCTGTTCTTTAATAAAACCTTGCTACTTTATTATAGTTTAAAAAAAAAACCTTACTTTAATATATATAATAAATATTCAATATACATACTTAAACTCACGCCTTTTTCCCATGGGGGTACACAGAACAAACAGAACGCCACCTGCTACGATTCTTACATACTCTTTTCACCTCGTCCATGGTCATACAAGCACGCCGGTTAGGTACGAGTTTTTTTTTTTTGTTATATTCATTACATAATAATATTACATTACTTTGGGATGTACTTTGAACAGTTATTTGCTATATAGTAATATAACACATTCGGCATATAAAACATAATTAATTTTCTTGTTTGAGACATTATGAATTGAACTTTTATTTTTCCCTTGGATGACAAACAAGTCCATGGCTCACCTGATATTGAGTAGTCACTGTTGCCTATATAATAGACATCTGCAATACCTTACAAAGGCGTTGCCATCCCATGGACAAAGATGAAATGACTCATGTGCCTATAATATACAACTACGAACATTTGAGATATCAAAAACAAAATAACCATATTTAACACAAATCAAGAAACCCCATTCAACATAAATCGTTTCAAATCTAAGAACCATCATCACTTCTTCCCTGTAACAATTTATTCGGCAGACGTCTTCGCGACCTATCTTATCTCCGAAACGTCGGCGAGACGTCTCGTGGGCGCGCACCTTAATGTTGAAAACCTTAAACTTTTTAATCGAAAGACTTTGAATGGAGTGAGGTACAGGGTTTATGGGAGTTCAGGGTACAATGCTGAAGTTGATTTAATTTTGTGGTATTACTTGTGTTATGTAATCTATCTTCTTCTTCTTTTTAATAAAATTCTCGTGTCATATTGTAAGTTGTCAGTTGCCGCTGAAACGGGTTGACCGATTTTTATGAAATTTTTTATGTATATTCGGTGGGTCTGAGAATCAGTCGTAATCTATTTTTTTGACCCCAAAAAAAAATATATGGCAAAACAACGTTTGTATTAATATATTTTTTTATTTATTTATTTAAACGCGCTAATGTCTGAAACTAACAGTCCGATTGAAATTTATTTTTTGTAAATGACAACAACATTCATTTGGAATGCTATAGGCTACAAAACATCACGCTGCGACTCTCGGAAGCGGGCAGTAACCAAAGACGCAACTTAACCGCGTGGTATTTTTCACCCTTATGAATCTGGTTATAATATTTAACCAAAAATTGTTTTCAAATCTACTGATAATTGCAGAGATTGAACACACAAACAAAAATACTCTAAATCTTTATAATATTAGTACATATTAGTACGTACAAGAATTATATTCCAAAACACACAAACAAAACCGCAGTCAACAGCAGTATAAAAATATTTCACCCCCTACTTTACAATACCCCACCCCTTGCTACCATAGACACATTTTCCACTCTATTTATACAAAGCGTCCCTCTGATAAATAATATTTATAGTTCCCCTTACTATCTATGTGGGGTAGGCATGCTTACTGGGGCAAAATAAACATGGTTGCCGCAGATAATGTTATAATAGCACATGAATGGAGAAATTATTGCGTAATAGTTTGTGTATTTGGAGACCCGTGCCTCGGAAAGCACGTAAAACCGTTGGTCCTACGCCTGATCTCTCTCCGGTCGTGTCGGATTGCCGTCCCATCGGGCTATGAGAGTTAGGGAAGAGGGAGTGCACCTGTGTGTGCGCACACACTAGTGCACTATAATATCTCCTGCGTACGTGGCTAGTCTGCATTAAGATTAGCCGCCGTGGCCGGAATCGGTCTGGAGAAAAAAAAATACATTACATTTGGAGACTAATTTAATATAACATACCATCACGCTTGTATTCCCCGAAGGGTTAGGCAGAGATGTACTAATACAGACCCACAGTTCGCCGCCGGTATGTTTAGGTCTCTTATACCTAGTAAGGGGCGAGCCTATTGCCATTAACCGGGCACAAATCCAAACTCTGAGCTGCTACTGAGAATCTCATAGAAACACCCAATAACACTTTGCTCGACCTGGGAATACCAACACCTCTAGCGACTGTCCGATTTTTGGACCGATTTTATCGTACCGACTTTTGAAAGATTAGGTATTTCTTCTTCTTTCTTTTTTTTTTAAAACGTTACCGCACAGTGCCCCACACTAAGAATATCTCCTAAGTTTTTTGTCAGCGAGAAGAAATCTGTCAAAAGCGGTCCGATAATCGGTAAAAAAATCGCTAGTCGGCGGAGAGAGAGTGTCTAGAATCATGTCCTAAATCTATGGTAACAGTTTTTTATTACAATGTCCCCTTCACCCCGTATAGTCTCAAAGACCTTTTTCACTATGTTTGTGTACAGTATACACCTACCGTGTAGCGAGTAAAGTAAACAGCGCTTCTGACCTTTGCACAAAACATGAGTACGGTCGGCAAACTCAACGCAATGGAAATATTTAATTAATTTAACAAAATTTTTGCTTAAATCTACGTCAAATTTAAATATGGAAGCTTTTGAACAAATGACGATCAGATACTCCGTGCTCTAAAAGTATTGAATTCGATTTTCAAATTTGAAATACGAAAATTTAAATGCATTTTTTATTTTTATTTAATACTATCTTTTGCCCGCAGCTTCGTCCGCGTAAATATCGGTTATCGCGGACGCAGATAAAGTCTCGGAATAAAACGTAGCATATGTCCTTTATTTGACTTCAAACTTACCCCCATACATTTCATTAAAAACGTTTCAGTGGTTTAGTCGTGAAAGCCTAACAGACAGACAGACAAAGTTACTTTTGCTTTTATAATATTAGTATAATTAACAAGCAAAAGTATCACCTATTGACACCAAAAAAGCCTTCAAACTAAATAAATATTATGTACGGAACAGGTATTTTCAATTCAGAAGTCTATCGAATTTGCGTTACAATTCCTTCACACTCGTGTTAAGCCTTATGTACTTACACCAGCACATCCAGCTACTACAATCTGTCAAATTTCTTTAATAGATTTTCAACTTTATCGCTGTAGTATATGGTTCAAAATTGATTGCGAAAATTTGACAGTATGTACTTACATTTTAGTGTCCCAGTCACGTTTTCGTCGGCTCTCGGTTCCTTTTATTCTGTTCCTAGTCTACCACAAATCTGTGATATCAATTTGACTTTGAAACCGCTCTTATTCCGTGGCATTAAGATCGATTTTCGTTTAAGTGCTGCTATTGACGTAAGGGTTGTGTGAGCACGTTTGATCAGAGATGGTAGCAGCTTGCCATCCGTAATAATCCGATGAATGGTTTTGTTTTGCATACGGAAATAATTCACAAAATTATTTTATCTTTTAAATGGCGTTTGAAAAGTGTATTGTAGGCCGCAAGCACACGGCGTATATTTAAACTCACCTCGACGCGCATTAGCATCGATACAAACGATGGAAATAAAAAACGTGCTGTGGATCCGCGTTCCTAAAACGCGCGTTTAAAATACTCTGTGTGCTTACGGCCTTAATGGTGTTATTTAAAAAAACAACTTTGAATTTGACTGTGGAGTTTCTTGGCTCTATAGGTAACTTACGAGAAATTGTTGTTTTATGCATCCATGTAGAAATCGCAAGAAAGAAAAATATAAATTAATTGTTCTCCATAATTATGAAATAAATCATTCTTTTTTTTTACTTACAGAAATACAGTAAACATACCATTTGATTTCAGACAATAGCTACTTTTACATGATAATTAAGTAAATTAATTTACCAATCAATACCAAAATTCAAATTAACCGTCACTCAAACCCTAACCAGTTTTCGCTCCCAAAAAAGCTCCAAAAATATTAATTAACTTTCTGCTGACGCTACGTTCATTTTTAGCAAACACCGGCCCATTCAAGTGGAACTTTTTATGCTGAGGCTACAACATCTCTGTATAGTTCTAACGAGAGGTAGCGTTGTAAAAAACATGGCCGGCTCAAATTATACGCCTTTGCATTTACACTGGCGTGAACAATGCAACCTTTTTTGTTAACCGTACACTGTATGTTTTAACTTTATAGCATTTTTAGTATAATGAAGGAACTGGCATATTCTTTTACGTACTCTCGGTGTAAGGGAACACTCTGGTATAATGAGAGAGAGTTCATATGTTAGGTACATATGTAGGTAGGGTATGTATGTAATGCACGCCACTGTACCTTGTTGTATATTTTGTCTTAATACCTTTTTCGTGTGTATTTTAAAGAAAGGATAGAGGTTGTATTTTTGTAGTTTACTAGTAACCCGCCTTGGCTTCGCTCGGGTGAAAGCCTCGAAAAAAAAGGGTCGCTTTTTTGAAAGATTTTCCAAACATTTTATTATTGGTCATTTGGTTGCAAATGGTCCTCCCTACATCCACTACCCACGTTCAGTTACGTCTTTGGTTACTGCTCCACTCCCGTGAGTCGTAGCGTGATGTTATAAAGCCTATACAATTCCTCATTAATGTGACTATCATAATATACATACATTTTGTTTCCAATCCGACTAGTAGTATCTAGAGATTAGCGCGATTGAACTAAAAAACAAACAAGAAAAAGTTGTCAGCTTTATTCATCATCACCTTCATCATATTAGCCGCAGGACGTCCATTGCTGCACAAAGGCCTCCCCAATAGATTTCCAAAAGGACCGGTTGGAAGCGGCCTACATCCAGCGTCTTCCTGCGGTTTTAGTTAGGTCAGCTTTATTGTATTACATCGACGTAGCTATACTTTATCTCTTATCTTTATCTTTTTTTTTTGTCTTTTTGAGGTAGCTATTTTTTTTTTGTTTTTTTTTTTTTAAGCCGGCCCCAACACAGTTGGGAAAAGGCTAAGCAGATGATGATGAGCTATACTTTATACTAAATCTAAAAAAAAGAAACATTTATCTACAATAAAGTTTTCGACTCTATAAAAGTATTTAGAGAAAACGAAACCGCCCAAACTTTCCAAAAAGTAGCTTAGTTAAGATAAGTTAACACCGAAAGGAACATTTTCATAAATAATTGACTTGGCGATTCTACGCGAACACCGTTATTTTAGCCCTATTGAGGTTCTTAACGTAATCAGACAAAAACTTCGGACAATAAACTAGGTAGGTCCATTCAAATGTAAAATAATGTAATGGCATCTGCAGTTGTATTCTGTAAAATTGACTTCGAACCATTATGGTTCAAAAGTGAACAACATTTTTTTATTGCATTAGTTCATTCTTCCACTTTAGTTACAGCCGGTGTTTATTTATTAATTCGATTTAATTTACTATTATTAGATATAATTTTTTTTAAGTTTTTATTATTATTATCAGGTTTAACTATATTTATGGCTGGTATTTCTGCTAATTATGAATTCGATTTTTAAAAAAATATTGCGTCATCTACGTTAAGACAATTAAGATTAATAATAAGAATTTTAAGAATAGGTTTACCTGGTTTAGCTTTTTTTCATTTATTAACTCATGCTATAGTATATGTATAAGGGAAGCACTACTACCACTACTATAACTACAACTAATAATACTGTATAGGTATTTGAAGGAAAAGTTTTTAATACGTACGGAAACTTGTATCAGAACCCACTTAATTTTGATTTGATTTTTTTTTATTGTAACTATCTCTATTACCTTACACTGGACATTATCGAGAGGCGATATTTTATTAATAAGGTAAAAGAATTAATTTTTTAATGCAATTTGAGCTCTACGCCATATTTATTACTTGTGTTTTTTATATACGGGCTAAAAAAATAATAAGGCTGGCAAGTTGTTTTTTTTTGTGTAAACGCGCTAACATTCGGAACCACTCGTCCGATTCTGAAAGTTCTTTCTCAAATAAGCAGCGTTAATGACATACGTTATCCCTCATTGCAATAAGTTACTATAGAAATTAGCTATGGATCCGTAAGAAAATTCACGTGAGCAAAAGCTAGTAACGCAATATTTATCATAATTATAATGTAGGCTAGGTAATTAGTGTCAACGATTGCGCGTGGAGACTGAGACTTGTTGCACCACATCTGTGCGGTATTATTAGACGCTGATATACAGAGTGTTCAAATATTGTTGCCTTTATTTAATTAATATGGAAGACCTAAAACAAAAAAAAAGATGGGTAACAGTAAATTAGGCTGACAGCCAATTACAGGTCTTCACTTATAAAATACAGGCCCCCCCGTGACTCGGAAAGCACGTAAAGCCGTTGTCCCGGCTGTCATGCGTAGATCTTTGACAGTCGTTACGGATAGTCAGAAGCCAGGAAGTCTGACAAAGATGTCAAAGAAGTCTGACAACCAGTAGACTGGTTGTCAGACTTCCACAAATGTGTGCGCAAGCATAGGTGCAGTCCCTTTTCCGTAATGATCATAGTCCGATGAGACGGCAAACAGACACGACCGGAGAGAGATCAGGCGCAGGACCAACGGCTTTACGTACTTTCCGAGGCACGGGGGTGTCACACCATCAACTTCTAAAGACTTCTAGAGTATAAATAATAATAAATTGATTCAAAAACAAGATCCAAAATTAATACAGTTATGCTCAATTAAATCCTAAAGTCTTAAAAGGCAACATAAATATCTGTTCACTTAACCGATATATTCACTACTAAATATAACCCCCCCTATACACACGTGACAAGAGCCACATTGGCACGCTGCGGCACGCACTGACGTAGAAGCGATGCACCGCCTCGTGACGTCACGCCTCGCTGACACGCTCCCCGCGATTAGTTAGATTACTATCGTTATTATATTTGCATCTGCCTGAAATAATATGTTCTTCAGACCGTTTTGTGTTAGGGCGGCTACTCTCAATGTAGACTAGACTAGGAAGCAGGAGAATTTATAGGGCATAAGTATATGCGCAAACATAGGTTCCATAACTCTCAACACGACACGACCGGAGAGAGATCAGCCGCAGGACCAACGGCTTTACGTGCTTTTCGAACCACGGGCGTGTCACGGCACCAACTTTCAAACTATGGGCTGCTACTGAGAAATTTCTAATGGAGAAAACCCATGATACTTTTTGCCCGACCTGGGAATCGAATAGGACCCCACCCTCAATCATCACGAGACCAAACCGACAGTCGGTCTTAAAATACATTTTACTAGCTCAATACTATATTCACCGCATTTAGTTACATCCATTGATACTGCTACGCTCCCATTGGTCGTAACGTAACGTCATGTTCTACACGTAAACCTTCCTTTTGAATCACTCTATCTATTGACGAAAACCGCATTAAAATCCGTCGCGCACTTAAAAGATCTAAGCGTATTAACGGCGGGAAGGGTCTTTGTTTTACACTATAAAAATAAATTAATAAATAAATATCTTGGGACTACTCACACACGGCTATCTGATCCCAAGCTAAACAAAGCTTGTGTTATGGTAACCAGACAACTGATATACATACTTATATAATTTTATAAATACATACATATTATAGATAAATCACACCCAGACACAGAACAAACAATCATGCTCATCACACAAAGTTTGTCCTGGGTGGGAATCGAACCCACGACCTCCGGCTTAGCAGTCAGGGCCACTAACCACTAGACCAACAGGCCCGTCACTATGTAAAAATGTATCGCCCTTGGTTCTTCAAATAAACAAAATCCATGTGATTGTTACAGAAGAAATCCTGGGCTCTCGAACTGCGCTATGGATGTCAGCTGACGGCCACATGGTGCTGTACGCGACCTTCAACGACAGCCTGGTGCACGAACAGAAGTACCCCTGGTATGGAGCAGCCCTGGATACTGATGATCCTTCTAAGGTAATTTGATAGTTAAATGTGTATTTATAGAGTTCATTTAAGGTATGTTTAATGTTAAGAACTTCCTTCTTAACATTATTCAAACCTCAAAAGTTCATTCATCCTCAAAACTAATAATTGACAATACAATTTTAATTCTTGCAATTGAAATAGAAGTATTCCTAATCTTCGTCGTTGTAGTAATCGTCTGCCTCTTTAGCCTAGTGGCCCTAAGCGCGACTGCTACACTAAAGGTCTTGGGGTCGATTCTCAAGTCGAACAAAGTATTATTCGGTTTTTCCATGAAATTGTCAGCAGCAGCTCGGTGTTAGGATTTTGTGCCCGGTTAATGACAATAGTTCGCCCCCTATTACATGACCTAAAACATACCGGCGGACTGTGGGCGAACATCTGCCTAACCCTTCGGGAAATACAGATATGCTATCTATGTATGTATGTATGTGAAATTTTAATTTTTGCAATAGAAATAGCAGCAATGTTATCTTTTTTTTATTTTCATATAACGTAGAAAAATCGTTTTCTTCACTCAGACATACCCGGAGATCAGAAGCGTGAGGTACCCAAAGCCGGGGACCAACAACCCGACGGTGACGCTAACAGTGGCCGACATTGCAGACCCGAAGCACATTCGCACGCGACACCTCACGCCTCCTAAAGTTATAATAGAAGAGGGGTAAGTAGATAAACAGTACACAGTATTATTTAAACTTGGAATTTGTTAAGTTATATACATGCACCGAATAAATAGGCAACATGATCAAGAAAAGAAAATAAACTAAGGCTAAATAAATAAATTCGAAAATTGTGTGAAGTTCTAAATCGTTTTTATTAATAAATAATCACAGAAGTTAGTTTATCGCTCAAGCACGACTCCGTTACTGAGAATTATTTGCCATTCAAGCAAGGGCTTTATGTTGTGTGCATTAAAACTATTTTTATAATGATAAGATAAAAAGGTGACAGCTTGCGGAGGGCGCGCTCACGGTTGAATTTTTCGAGAAGATTCGGCCTGGATCGTGTCCATGACAACACGATGCTGATGTAATTACGACTACCATTAATAATGAAACTAAAACTTAAACTGGTACCTTTACAAACACGTTACTAAAACAAAGTAACTTGAATTCAATCTACTAACTGTTACAGTAACAAAAGCAGTAACAAAAATCTTTCTATAAATACTTCTTTCAGTACTTCAACCTTTTCGTAACTTCATAGTGTTCCAATATACATAGTACCTAGTTCTACATATAAAGCGAAGATTGTAAAGCGAAGTTGATTGCTTTAAAACGCTGTAAGCTATAAACTACGCTAGATAAATGACTTGAACCCAGTAAAATCTACAAAGTGGACGGTTTTCGTATTAAAACTTCAATATTTTGAATCGACTTTCATTTACATTGTGAGTTTACTTGTGAAAGAGCTCGATCGTTTTATGTGTTAAGTTTTGCCAGCGACTTTGTCTGTGAAGAACTTGAGTTTCTTTTTAAGTATCAATAAATGGCAAGCAAACCGACAGCCCAAACAGATCACCGTTGCCTATAGTCATCTGCAACACCACAGGCTTTGCAAATGCGTTGTCATCAAATTGAAATGTCTTATGTGCCTGTAACGTGTCACTTTTATCTATTGTTAAAAACTGCATTCAAATCCAAGACTTCTTAAATTTTATCGCTCATCGATCATACCTATTTCTGCCGGAAAGCAGCGTTACTGTGTTCTTATTTAAAGGGTCTGGGTGCCTGTGTAATAAAAGGCACATAAGACATTTCAACTTTGTCTCTGGGATGGCAACGCATTTGCAGATTTCTATAGGTTTTTTTATACCACAGAAGGTGGCAATCAAACTAACGGCCAGCCTGATGTTAAGCGGTTACCGCTGCCTATGGATACTTGCAACACCAGAGGCATCACTCGTGTGTCGCCAACCCTGTAAAAACCTCAAAACTCCTTTCCTTTTTTTGGTTAGCACTCAGAAATTACCACTTAACACCAGGAGGACTGTCGGTCGGCTTGCTTGTCATAAAATAAATAAATATAATTTCCCTTCACACATCTAACACAGTATCATCTGTTGCAGGGACTACTACTTCACGAGCGCTCAATGGGTGTCCCTCACAGAAGTGTGCGTGGTGTGGCTAACGAGGATGCAGAACCTCTCCGTCGTCTCCGTGTGCAAGAGCCCCATGTGGTATTGTCAGGAGGTAAGACTTACAAAATTATACCTTATGTTAAATACTAATTGGATCGGATTTACATAAACAGCATTTCCATTTCGAATTCGTTTTACTTTTGTTCCTAAACGAACATTTATTCGCGTTTCACGAATTATGTTAGTTGCGTAACAAAATATTTATTTATTTATTTAATTAATCTGGAAGACCTACTGCTAAAAACAACCAGGCTGGTAGCAGTAAATTAATCTGGCAGCCAATTACAGGTCTTCACTTATAAAACACAGAATGATACACAAACTCCATGGACATTACAATAGCGCACACGAACACCATAACAGTAGGAGAGAAATTACTGAATGGCCAATAAACGTATTACTTACAGCTAGTTAAACTAACTATACAAAAACAAAAAGAATAAAAGTATTTGTTCACACTAACTATCATATTATTATATTAAATTAAACTATATAAAAAAGTTTCGGCTCAAGCACCTCCTGACCGCGGACACACTGGTCACGAATGGATCAATACCATGCTGTTTGCACAATTCATTTAAGTTTGTGCTTGCACGCACAATGTACGAATTCTGCCTATAATTAGTTGATGCAAATGTCACATGTAAAAGCGAATGAAATCTTTTTGACTTCCTGGGGATGTTAAAATAAAATTTGGAAAAAATGTCTGGGCAGTTAATTTCATTATTAAAAAGTTTTATCAAGAAAACGCAGTCGGAAATCTCACGGCGATTGACTAGAGGTAATATGTGAAATTTTTTGCAGAGAATAAGGTAATTTTCAGACTTATATGGTATTTTTTGATGGAAACATAAGTATTTAATAAATCTTCTTTGAATGCTCTCTAAACGGGTAATATATTTGTGGTAACATGGGTTCCAAATTTCAGATGCGTACTCCAAATGGCTTCTTACAAAAGTACAATATAGAATTTTTAAAGTTTTAGCTTGAGTAAAGCACTTAGATAACCGCATTATGAAACCCAATGATCTCGATGCTTTAGCGACTATAGCATCAATGTGTGATTCAAAACTGAGCTTGGAATCATGGTAAACCCCCAGATCACGGATAGAATTTGATCTAGGCAAGATTTGACCACCTAGGGTATACGACGTGGGTATGATTGAGCGCTTCCGAGAGTACGTAATAACCGAGCATTTGGTGGGATTGAGATCCAGCTTGCTTCTTTGACAGTAATCCTCTAGACGACACAGATCAGTTTGGAGTGCCTGTATGTCCATCTGCGACGATATTGTGGCATAAATTTTCATGTCATCAGCAAAACACAATAATTTGGATGAGGTCAGGCAGGAATCAGGCATTATACAATGAAATGTTTCTTGAACATGTTAGAAAGACCTGCCTGACCTAGACTAGATGTTATGAGTAATCCCGTATAGATTACATAATTATAGTAAAATTGTAGCGAAGCCAAAACTGTTCAATTGTTTTTTTTTTTAAGTAACTGCTACGAGGTCGGGCCTCTTATTTACCAACATTTAACATTTTTTGTGTGTGCCTTAATAATAAATAAATAAATAAATAAATAAAAATTTTAGACAGCGACTGTCGCTGAGATGAGATTGCGACTAGATTTTGAACGGTTTTAACAGTAGAATTGGCCTTCAAATCACAATTTATAGTCCGATAAAAATATTTGTAGCGCAAAAACCACTTAAACGGACTTAAATGGTATGATAAAAAAATAAAATTATTTCAGATTTTTCACTATCTTCGACGACAGAATTCTAAAAGAACATTTACAAAAAGATTGAAACTGAATATTATTGGCGGAGTTTATACAATTCGAAGTGACAGTTTTATATTATTGTAACTTCGCATTTTGTAAGCTCGATTTTTCAACGAATAGCGAATTTTTTTTTTTTTTGTCGTTGTTGTTCAATTTTAAAACCTTATCTAATAAAGTTTTCTGCTCTGTTGCCTTGTTAGCCTTGTGTTCCTAAGCGTGACTGCTATGCTAGAGATCTTGGGTTCGATTCCCAGATCGAGCAAAGTGATATTGGGTTTTTCTACGTAATTCTCAGTAGCAGGTCAGAGTTAGGATTTGTGCCCGGTTTATGGCCATAGGCTCGCCCCCTACTACATGGGACCTAAACATACCGGAAAACTGTGGGTGTACATGTATAACTCTGCCTAGCCCTTCTTCGGGGAATACAGGCGTGATGGTACGTAATAAAGTTTTATCGTAGGTTGCAGGCATTGGCTCTGAATTATTATTAATGCCTTGTAGACTTTTGGATCAACTTTTTGTTTTAGCTTTCGGTCCAAAGTTTCCCGCTGATTATAAATTACGTTTTTACTAGCTTTTGCTCACGACAAAATTGTGAAAAAAATATAGATCCTGCCTACCCCCATCGAGAAAAATTTTTGTAATTATAATACGTATGATGACATTAAAAATACAAAATAAAAAAGACTTCTCTTTAAAAAATATTTTGTACGGGGGAGAAGGATTCCCCGTTTGAAAACTACACAGTTCTTCCATTCAACAAAAACCTTCCCCACACAGGTGTACAGAATATCATCAGGGTTAGACGGCTGGGTGGAATCAGCGCCGTCCCCCCTCTGGTCAGCCGGCGGCGGGGCCCTCGTGACGCTGGCCCCCGTGAGGGACGGCCCCGCGGGGCTGTTCCGTCACATAGTGAGGACGGAACACAACTCGCATGGGCCCAGAGCTCTGCCGCTGACGCACGGAAGTTTTGATGTCGTGCAGCTGTTAGCTTGGGATCATGCGAATCAGCATATGTGAGTATTTTTAGTTATTTTAAAGTGACGACACGGTTGGTGCAGTGGCTGAGCCATTGGCTGCAGCGCTGCTTGTTGCGGGTTCGATTTCTTCAGTTATAAATATAACCTACAGTTACTTGTTCCGAATCTGGCTGTTTGTGTATGTGAGTTTATATAATTGGCAATACAGGAGAAATTCCTAGTGTGGGGCAACGTTTAAAAATAAGTCTTTTTTTATTACTTATTTACATAAATACACGTTTCAAGATAAATTCTTAGATTAAGGCAAAGTTTTATTTAAAGGAATAAAAATGCTGTCAACTTTGCTAGCTTTTTTTCAAATTATGAGATATCTACTTATTAAATTCCTAAAGTTTTTTGAGATGAAAATTTCATAACTAGATGCTAACTATGATAATTAGATCTTAGTACAAATAAAGGAACTTTGGAAAAAAATACAAAAAATGGAATTAAGTACTTAATTGCTTTTAAAGAAGTTCCTACTTTAGACAAACTATGTAATTGAATCCGATCTTTATTAGCAAAAAACAATGCTAGCAATCTTAACATGTAAGTGAATTAAAACACTTTTAATTTACTTACATTTTCCAAAATTTTCGACACTGCAATCAGAGTTGATTTGGGTAAATTGAAAGTGTTTTTGAAAACGTTCTAAGTCTAGACGCAGTTCCACCTTTTTTCGGGTAACAATTCGCTGAGTTGGAATTGCGATTAGAATTAGATAGTTTTTAAATACGGAAATTGGCCTTCTGGCCAAAGGTGAATATTAGTTTGCTATAGACTGCAATCTTCTTTCAGCTACTACTTAGGCATCCCAGAGGGCAAACCAGGACAACAGCACCTATACAGAGTATCGTCCGAGGCGCCGAGGCCGGGCTCCCCGCAGAAGCTCCCGTACTGTGTCACTTGTAACTCACAGGTTAGTGCAGACCCAACCAATATGGTCCAAAATGCCATAATCACCACAACCAAGTCTTTTGCATAACTAAAATAAGAATATACACCAGTGGCGAGGACTCCTATACTACTCGATTCCTAACGGGTCGGTAGTCCGAAACCATACAACTAGGTATACTAATGCCACTGAAAAATAACACAGTCAGTAGTGTCTACTGTCTACTATTGCCAAATAATATAGTCACACTGCAAATTTTTCAAATACACAATTAACTAAAAACGTAACAAAACCTGTGTTCGAATTTGTTGTCTGTTAGTTGGACGATACATAGCGTCAAATTCATAAAAGTAAAGTTGTGTAGCTAACTGTACCTAATAGACTTAAGCAGTTTATGCTTCAGCTTCTTTCTTACAAAAATTGATCCGTCACCACTCATCATCTTCCTGCCCTTATCCCATGTTATTATTATTATTTTATTATTATTTTTACCATTTTACCATTATTTTAGTATTTTTTGTAAGTTATTTATGTAGTTATATTTTTTCCTCAGATTATTTCAAACACAATGTAAATTGTTTTATGAATAAATTGAATTGAATTGAATTGAATTGAATTGAATTGAATTGAATTGTTACTTGGGGTCGGCGCAGCATGTTTTCTTCTTCCATACCATCCTGTCAACCGTCATGCTATCACTCACTCCTTTCTCTTTCATATCATTCTTCACACAATCCATCCATCTTTTCTTTGGCCTCCCTCTTCCTCTCCATCCATCCACATTTATAGTCATTACTCTTTTGGTGACTATGTGTGTTATGATACGTCACCACTGATAGACGAATAATAAAAGTGGGAACTTTAAAGTGTCTGGCTAAAGTTATGACCTACAAAAGTACCGCTCTTTATGAGCTTAGAAAAGGACACTGGTTCCGATTCCCTTTTTCACAAACTAAACTAAAATAAGAGAATTGACATCTCTTACTAACATACAGCGAAAGAAAAGGACGGTAATACCTTAGAACTAAGTTAGAGATATCAAATTAGTTTTGCCTTGAACTTTTCCGTGTTTTTAATCAATGCGTTCTGTCATGTCAACTATAATTGTATACAGGTTTCAGATCAACTAAAATTGACAAGTCTTATTCATGTCTGTCCCTTTATTGTTTTATTGGAGAGAAAAAGATAGAAATAGTCTAAATTAAGTTCAGCTTGTGCATAACAGAATCGACACCACTACGTCATATTTTGGATTAGCGCAGTACATCTTCCCAAGAAAATAAGAGCTTATTTGGCAAACCACAATTAACAGAATCCGGATATAATAAGGTTTCCTTAGCAAACAGATTCTAAGACATGATTAAAGATATGAGATCAAAATAATACTCGTGGTTAGTTACTTCAATTTTTCCGGTCAATAGATAACAAGGATGTTATGAAGCTCTGTAAACGTAAATATCGAATATCCGAAACTGGATCCGAATCTAACGTAACAGATCCGGATAATTTTGGAGAGGGACAGAGTCTAAATAGCACATTATGACAGGAATTTGTGTGACCGAGTCTGGGTGTTTAGATCGTTTTTATTATATGTATTGCTTAGCCATTTACGTTCATTATTATGTATTTTTCTATTATAATTACTTAAAAATGTAAAATCTGTAATTTAAATTATAACCGATAACCATTCGAAAAACCGAAATACTTAATTTAATATTTGAATATTTATGTTTATTGAGTGCCGCCGGTCTTTTGGGCACATTCTCTATTGACAGTTATGCAGAAATTATTGAATACCATTTCATTTTAGAAATTGAATTGAATTTTTTGTTATTCTCTATTGTTCTTTAAGCTATCTTATTTAAAGTCTATAAATATTAATTAAATAAAGTTTTGCACATCTGAAACCGGTATGATATTATTCATATATCCGAATCTAGATCCGAAAATTCGTATCCGTAACATCCCTGGTCAAAAGCAAGATTGTAGATACTTGACGGAAGGTAATTCGAACACAAATATCATAAGCAAACTCTTCGTGCACGAGGAAGCGGCTTATATTGAAACAATATTTACTCCACTGGGTTTCAGACATTGAGAAAACTTTAGAATACGGGTCAGTAGGTACTATTAATTGACATATGTATGGATTTTCTTGCCCATTCTGCTCCATACAAAACTACCTTTGGAGTGGGCAACTAGATTCAATATTTGCTTCGTTGGTTTCAGAAATTGAAAAAACTTTAGATTATGGGTCGATAGGTACAATGATTTGACATATTATGTATGGAGTTTTTTGCCTATTCTTCTTCGCACAAAACTACCTTTTGGAACGGACAACTAGATTCAATAATTATTATTATTGTTTCATGTAATTGACGTTTAAAAGTGCCTTTTAATGGTCTAATTGAGATAAATGATTTGACTTTGACATACTTTTTATGAGCTGTCAAAACGCAATTTGCCAGTAAATTTAAATGTTTTGTAATTATTCCTTCTGTATCGTCCTCAGCGACTAGTAAAAAATTCTTTTGCTCTTATTTTAGGTCAACAAATATCGCTTTTCAAACTTGATCTGCCGAAAAAGGGAAAAACTTAATATAAGTTTTTTCTCAAACTTACTTACTTTCTTCCACATGACTAACATCAACATTGTTTCCAGCAGCCATCCCCGTCAATTAACCTGGAGTACTACGGCAACCTCGCCTCTTCGGGAGACAGCACCTGGGGAGACAGCGACTGGGACGAGGAGCTGCCAGCCACCTCGCCTTCTCCCAGCAAGAAGAAGAAGAAGAAGTACCCTGGTAAGAAGAACATTTGTTATCTTGTTTGAGTAAGTTTGTTTGTTTCTTGTTTAATCACGCCTAAACGGCTGAACGGAATTAGCTGAAATTTTACACGCATATAAGTTTTCGCGTGTAAATCCTCTCTGAAGAACCGTACCAATAAGTTCAGGGTAGGTACTTCTAGGGCATCCCCTCCCGGTGTTGCCACTCACATCTGCTATATAAATTCCTTTTGTTAGTCGTCTTTCACTCATCTTTTCAACATGACCGAACTACATCCTCTTAAAACAGATAATATACGTACCATATACCAAACCTTATAAAATACCTACCATGAACTGTATTAGGTTATCCTTCAACCTTCAAATTGAAATAAAATATTTACGGAACCATAACACTCTACCCGAGTCGTAGATAACTCACAGTTATGGACAAGCTTACATAATTTATTTTGGTAGCTTTCCGGTTATCCTTGTAACCCTTAGGCGGGGTAATTTCGACTATGAGGCCATTCAAATATTCATCAATTTAAAAATATGAAAACAGTAGAGTAACTGTTATTGTATAGTTATTCACACTAGTTGCAATTACCTCACATTCGAAATAGCTAAAATTAGACCATCATACAAATTAATAATGGTGGTAACGTGGATGGCAAAGAAATCGGCGGTCTACCCAATGTTACGTGGATGCATCTGCAATACCAGAAACCTTGCATCATTGCCATCCCAGAAACCAAATTCAAATATCTCATATGTCTGTAATTACACCGGCACCCACACCCTTCAAACCGCAACACAGCAACGCTGCTTTGCAGCAGAAATAGGTACGTTGGCAGTACTCCTCCAGACGAGCTCCATCACAAAGAGCTCCACTGCTACTAAATCCAAAGTTCCATTTACTTTTTCTCCCCGTTTCCCTCAGATGGTGTGCCACAGAACCTGCCGTGCCTCTACCACGAGGCTCACTTCAGTCCATCGTCAGCGTACTTTGTGCTGGAGTGCCTAGGGCCTGGAGTACCCACCTTCAGCCTGCATAGGACTGCACTGCCTGATCCGAGACTGCTGGCTCATTTGGAGAATAATACTATTGTTAAGGTAAGCAAAGAGCTGCAGAGGTGGACATGGGCAACTAGATTCAATATTTTTAATGAATTGATGTTCAAAAGTGCCTTTTAATGGTGTAATTGGAATAAATGATTTGACTTTGACTTTGGACAAGCACCAATCGGGGATCACGCTACTCTCCACGGGAACCCGTATGGGATTCACAGCATATGTGTATGTAAGAAGGGCAAACCGGAATGGTTTTTAGTAAATAAGAGACGGACTCCATCGGATAAGGGACATTGGTAAGGATATTCCACACCGGAACAAAAAAAAAATGAAAGAACTGATGGTGATTCCTTGAAGGTAGGCAGCGCGAAATTCAATATTTATACTATAAATTTTAGCGATGTTTTACGTTATAAGTATGTTGATTAAAATTATAAGACACTGCCCCGTTAGCTGGTTTCGTGGTGGTAAGCACGACTGATGCGCGTGGTGTCCTGGATTCGATCCCCAGGTCGGGCAAAACGTGTTATTGAGTTTTTCTATTAGGAATTTGTCAATAACAGCCCAGAGGTAGGAAGTTGCTCGTGGGCTTTGGAGAGCACATAAAGCCGTTAGTTTTTAGGTGTCATTTGTAGATCTTTGACAGTCGTTACGGTTACTCTTTTAACCAGTCTTACCAAGAGGTATCGTGTTGCGCCATGTAAAATACTGCTATTTAGCTGCATTGGGTTAGACAGGAAGCCGACCCCAATATATGTAGTTAGGAAAAGTCTAGACAGATATACATACAACCATAGGAAGAACATGTATCTGTCGTCTTAGTTACATGTATTTTCACACACCGTTTAACACAAAAGTAGTTTCGCTTCGCATTTTTTTACACTCTGTGTTTAAAGGCCATTAGGTTTACTGCCTACTTTTAAAACATTCATGAACATAAAACTGCGTCACTGGCTTTATTAAACATGTTTACTGAAACATTTATATTCCGGCCTTTTAAAAGTCGTATACTGTACTAGGCTGAGAGCCCATTGTCGTTACGCATACGTCACTAGTATGGATGGAATTTTGTTGTATACGTGTTTGCTAGCTCTAATACTAAGCCCCATTTTTTTTTTGGTATTCAGCTGCATCCGGTTCGACTGGAAGCCGACCCCAACATAGTTGGGAAAAAGGCTAGGCAGATGATGATGAGTAGAACGCGATTAAACAAACAAGCTGTTTAGCTTTATAATATGAGTATAGATTAACATACTGTTTGCTGTATTGTTCCTAGAGAATGCTCTTTCGTGGGCCATAACTTAGGCCAGACATTTTAAAGCATAACTTAATGACACAGTCTTCAATCTGTACTCAAAAAGTCATCCTAAAATGACGTAAGTCTAGGCACCCTAAGATCTTGGACCATACTCAAAATAGCAGACAAATAAAATTTTGAACAATAAACTGGAATACGTCTCGAATACAGAAATAACTTTTCAGTAGAAATACGAATATAAAATTGAAATGGTAGAAATCGACCAAGAGGAAAATCCAGCTTAGCTATTATACCGGATAATCTTAGCTTTTTTCACGGATCGATGGATAGAACAACTTCTTGTTTGAAAAGACTAAAATTCATTCTTTAAACTTTTTTCACTTAACAAAACAATAACTGCCTTGTTGGCCTAGTGGTCCTAAGCGCGACTGCTACGCTAGAGGCTTGGATTCAATTCTCAGGTCGGACAAAAAGTGTTGTTGGTCGTTTCTGTGAAATTGTCAATAGCTGCTCGGAGTTAGGATTTGTGCCTCGTTGACGATAGTGAGATGAGAGATGAGATTGTGACTAGATTTTGAACATAACATTGCTACCGTCACTGCCGTATTCCCCGAAAGACTAGGCAGAGGTGTACTTAAACATATCGGCAAACTGTGGGTGTACATCCCACAGTTTGTCGATATGTTTAAGTCCTTTGTAATAGGGTGCGACCCCATTGCCAGATAAAGCTGAAGCTGATTTTAAACGTTTTTAAATATTATTATAATTGACCTTCAGAATGCTGATCTATATCTCAGCAACAATCAATGTCAAAAATATAGGTAAATATTCAAATCAAATCAAATCAAATCATTTATTTCAATTAGACCGACAGGTACTTTTGAATTGTCAAGAAGTTACAGTTTAAAATTGAAGCTAGTTGCTCGTTCCAAAACGTAGGTCTCTATGGAGAAGAACGAGCAAGAAACTCCATGGACACTCTTTTCCTTCCATTTGGTTTTTACAAAGTCTTGGTTACAATATTCTTGTTGCTTCTATATGTGAAAACAATGAAGGTGAATATAAAAAATAACAAAAATTATAATAACGATGTAAGACATGGCAGTTAAGAGATGACCAATCCCAACTGACAGCACCCGTTCACGAATATGACGCGTGTATCAGCACCGTTTAGCTCAACCATCTTGAAGGGAACCAAACGACCCAACCCACGCGCCACCGTCAGCGAGACATTAAAGTGAGCATGACAAAGCTCTCAACTGCCATGCTCAGTGTCCAACACATAGTAACTTTACAAGTAAATGGCTCCATGGTAGTCACATTTACAAAATTGAAATATATGATGTAAAATTATACAAAACTAAGGTCATCAGCGAACCTTTTCAAAAAAATAAACTGTAGTAAGTAGAGAAAAAAAAAATCAGTAAAAATTATAATAACGGTATACGTTATTAAGGTCAATAAAAAAGGTGCTAATAACATCGTTATATTTAGAAAAAAAAAAAAAAATGTATATTAATTTGTGTGCCCGAGTGGCTGTGGAGCAGGACTAGCATTAAGCCAAGCATTTTTATCATTTATATAATCTTCTAATTTGTAATATGCTTGACTACATAGTGTGCGTTTTATACATGTTTTAAACTTTCTCTCATTTAGTTCGAGAATTTTGAGCGGTATTTTATTATAACATTTTACACAATACCCCATAAAAGAAGTGTGTACTTTTGACAATCGAAAACTCGGTTGATCTAATTTATTCCTATTTCTAGTATTAAAATTATGTCTATCACCAACTTTTCTAAAATTATGAAGATTTTTCCGAACATGCATAATGTTTTCATACATATATTGACAAGGTACCGTCATGATATTAATTTTTTTAAACAATTCCCTTAGAGATTCGCGTCTGCCAAGATTATAGATGGCTCTGACAGCCTTCTTTTGCAAAATAAAAATAGATTCTATGTCTGCAGCCCGTCCCCATAGCACAATACCGTAAGACATGATACTATGAAAGTAGCTAAAATAGACCAGTCTCGCGGTATCCACGTCTGTCAATTGTCGGATTTTCCTGACAGCGTAAGCGGCTGAACTCAACCGCCCTGCAAGAGATGTTAAATGAGGACCCCACTGCAGCCTTGAGTCAAGCGAAACCCCCAAGAAAACTGTCTTATCGACGAATTCTAGTACTTCCTTATTCAATATAACGTTACATGCACTACTTCTAACGTTCGGTAAAGCAAATCTTATGCATTTAGTTTTCTTCTCATTTAACACTAAGTTATTTATTGTAAACCAATTATGAACCTTAAGCATAGCGTTATTTACTTCGTCAAGGTGCTGTGTCCGTCTATTTACATTAAAAATCAGTGAAGTATCATCAGCAAATAACACCATTTTAGGTTGATTTTTCAGTAAATGAGGTAAATCATTTATGTAGACTAAAAAGAGAAACGGACCCAATATTGAACCCTGCGGAACTCCCATCTTTACTTTCAAGCCTGATGAATTTACACCGTTTATTTGAACTTGCTGTAGTCTATCATTTAAATACGATTTCAGTGAGCTAAGCGCTAGTTGACCGAGGCCGTAATGCTCAAGCTTCTGGAGGAGGGTCTCATGATTTACGCAATCAAATGCTTTTGAGAGGTCGCAAAAAATGCCAATGGCATCCTGTGAGTCCTCCCATGCATTAAAGATGTGCTTAATTAAAGTGACACCGGCGTCTGTAGTGCAGCGCCCTCTGGTGAAACCAAACTGCTGGTCGTGTAAGATGTTATTACAGTTAAAATGATTAAGCATTTGATTGAGCATCACTTTTTCAAACACCTTGCTGAACACCGGCAAAACCGAAACGGGTCTATAGTTATTGGTGTCTTTACTATCCCCGGATTTAAAAAGTGGTATAACTTTGCTGTGTTTCATTAAAGTCGGAAAAACCCCTTGGTCTACACATAAGTTAAATATTAAAGCTAAATAGGGTGCAACTGTCTCAATAATAGACTTACACACATTAGTAGACATGCCCCACATATCTTCTGTAACCTTGATCTTAAGTTGTTTGAAAGCCTTTATGACATCCACAGGGTTAATATGTCTAAATTTAAATTCCTTAGGACAGGCTGAAACATTCGCTCTTAATAAATCTATAGCAAGTGAGGGCGAGGAATTTAAAGTTTCTGTGGTTTTAATTGGGATATTGGTAAAGAAAGTTGCAAATTCCTGAGCCACATCGATATTATTGCTTATGAGACCTCGGGAAGTCTCCAGAGTGTAATCATTATTTTGTCTTTTATTTCTATTTGTTTCGTTGTTGATAATTTTCCAGACCATTTTTATTTTATTGTCTGCTGATTTTACCTTGTTGCTAATGTATAAGGCTTTAGCTGCCTTACATGTATTTTTAAAAATTTTAGAGTAAGTAGCAACATGCTTATTAAAAGTTACCGTATTTATATAAGGCTTAAGGCCATACAGCTCAAAGAGTCTTTCCCTACTTTTTCTGATACCTTTAGTCGCCCAGTCACTGAATAAAAATTTAGGGCAAATTGTTTTAGATTTTTTCTTAAAAATATCATTGAATTCCGTTTGCACAACTGAAAAAAATTCTTCATACAAAGTATCACCATTATTCATATTAAAGCTCTGAACACATAATTGACTCATTAAAGTGCTATTGAATTTATTTAGATTACCAGATGTTATTGGTCTTGATTGTATCTGCACTTTTTGTGATGGTGTGCTGTATTCAAAAGTAACGGTTTGTCCACTGTGATCAGAAGGAAGGTAATTTACAATGGCTTTATCTAAGTAGTCGCAACAACAAAAAACATTATCAATGCATGTAGCAGTAGTTAAAGTCACTCTTGTTGGTTCTAGAAACACATTTGATAAGTTGAATGATTTAAAGAGATGTAAGAATCTACTGCTATTCGAATTATTTTCTAAAATATTAATATTAAAATCGCCACAAATGATTACTGATTTATTACCAGATGCAAGTTTTGCTAAAACATCTTCCATAATCGACTCAAACAAAGAGTAATTTTGATAATTTGGGGGTCTGTAAGCGCACACTATGACATGCTTATCTAGCTCAACACAGGACAGCTCAATAATGTGTTCAACCGATAGTTCAACTATGTCTTTACGTGGCTTTGATTTAATACTGTTTTTAATTAAGATTAGGGAACCGCCACGCAGCATGGATTTGCGGTTGAAACAACTGCCCACACCCATTCAAAACCCGAACGTCTTTTTTAGATATAAAAATTGCTCTCCTGGAAAGATGTCATGTTCCAAATCCGAGTACCAATTATAAAAAAAAACATTGTATCCAAAATTCAACCCTATTACTACTGTTTGTCCTAAAAATCACGAGATAATGCAAAACACAGATTTGGTTAAGGTCAAAACGATAGAAAGGTTTATCATGGCACAGAAATGTGTTTACTTCCCCGGTCCTACCTTGTTTACTAACGCATTTTATCTCGTCTCTTACATATTATGACCAGTATGTCGAAACTTGGCAACCAGTGCTAGCGAAGAGAAAGATATAATCTTTTTTTTTGACAGCCTTTTCTATGACTGGGCAAAGGCCTCCTTTCACTCCTTCCATCCTTCACATTTTCGTGAATCTCTCCAGTTATGGGGATCCATCTAGTTCGTCCCGCAATCTCCTTCGTGGCCTTCCGCGACCCTGACTCACTGTCTCAGAGCACCAGCTTTGTGCTACTCAGAACCAAAGAAATATAATTGTGAAACTGAAGTTGTTGGGTTGGTTGTTTGGTCTGGATGTTTACGAACCTGTTTTTCAAGCTCCCTGATTTTCTTTTGTATTTTTTTCGGACTGGACATCATCAACGAAATGTCTTCTCCCGTATCAGAATTTTACTGACTAAACCATCTCATGTTCCTTCATGTGCCCTTTGCGTTCCGGGGCCGCGGTATCTCTTTCGAACAACCTGCAGCCCCGGCAGGCATCATGGATTTTAGTCAGTAAAAGTCTGACACTAAGGGCGGGAGAACTCATTTGATGATTTCCTATCAGAAAAATATAAGGTTACATTATACGAGCCGACGTCTGCCGAGCCGATGTCATGTCGAACTCGTACTGTTGTAGTAAGCACCGCCATAACTCCGAGTTAATTTTATTACGCAAGCGGGTTTTAATGTATCATTGCTAAGCTTCAAGATAAACAATCTCCCTCGAAAATCATAATCCAAGTTAGTAACAGTCGAGATTTCAAGACCATTAAAGTGACGCTAAGCTATATAATACCGCGTCTCTTACAGTGGTTTCATATCCTTACACTTTCGAAGTGATAAATGGTACATAAGAAGTCACATACGATTCGCAACAAAAACAAGAATCTGGGGCTTTGTGAATGGTCTTTGTAATTGAGGAAATATAGGGGAGAGATAATGAGTGAATGATAAGGATAGTATACAGTGTGTTTTTGTTTGTTACTGGGCGCTTTTAATAAGCGCGTTTGGTGGCGGCTGCTGGCGTATACGGATGGTAGTATTTTTTTTTATGCAGTTGTAATATAATTCTCCAGGCCGATTCCGGCCATGGCGGCTAACCTTAATGCAGACTAGCCACGTACGCAGGAGATATTACAGTGCACAAGTGTGTGCGCAAACACAGGTGCACTCCCTCTTTCCTAACTCTCATAGCCCGATGGGACGGCAATCCGACACGACCGGAGAGAGATCAGGCGCAGGACCAACGACTTTACGTGCTTTCCGAGGCACGGGGGTGTCACACCACCAACTTCCAAACTCCGGGCTGCTACTGAGAAATTCCTAATGGAAAAACCCAATAACACTTTTTGCCCGACCTGGGAATCGAACCCGGGACCCCTTGCTCAGCAGTCGCCCTTGCGACCACGAGACCAACGGGGCAGTCAGTCAGTATGCAATTAACTAACATACTTAGTTCATTTATTTACTAAACATTTTATTGTTTGAATTAAACTTGATAAAAACCATTATCACCATGGTGCTATAATCAAGTGAATGGTGCAGGCAATGACGCTACAGTATGAACCAAAAAATGTTGTAAAAAAAAGGCAGTTTTACGAGCAAATGTATTAAAAAATAATACGGGGTGGATGGGACTTCTTAACGAAAACTTTCTCTAAAACTTTAACTCAAAAATCGGTAAAATAATAGGTCGTGTGTCCGCCCAGGATTTTTTTAACCGATTTGAGCCTGAAAAAAAATTTCATCCCTGAGGTGTCCAGAATTATTATTATTTAATTAATCATTATTTTCTTCCTCATTATTTTCGTCTTTATTAATTTTCCTCACTTACCCAATTCTTTCTTTTGCACCAGGAAAGACTATCAGCTATAGCTCTGCCGACGCCCCGCACGTTCTCTGTGCAGCTGTCGAGCGGACATGCAGCCAGGGTCCGGCTGCTTCTGCCACCAGGGCTGAGAGAAGACGAGGTCACCAAGTATCCTCTAGTGCTAAAAGTGTGAGTACCCATTCTCCATTCTTTATAGCTTCAAGATGTTTTTTTTGGGGGGAATCCTCTTGGATACTCTCCATCTGGGGCAAACCGTGGGATATATTGGACTTTACTGACTAAAACCCCACAGTTCCTTCTACCACCATGAGTCGGGAGCCCGGTACACACTATACGCATCATCATCATATCAGCCACAGGACGTCCACTGCTGGACATAGGCCTCCCCCACAGATTTCCAAAAGGGCCGGTCGGAAGCGGCCTGCATTCAGCGTCTTCCTGCGGTCTTAATCAGGTCTTCCGTCCACCTTGTGGGTGGACGTCCTACGCTGCGCTTGCCTGTGCCTGGCGACACACAGTTGACGCATGATCCCCGGCCATTCTTCTCCTACATAACTACCTTTAAATGGGGCAATTAGAATCAATATATTTTTATTCTTGTATTATAACGTTCAAATGTGCCTCTCAATGGTCCAATCAAAATTAACTATTTGACTTTGACTGCAACTTTACAGCGCTATCTGAGATGCAAAGTCACAGTCAAAGTCAAAACAGTGATGTCCCCCGAAGTCTTTGTTGAGCAAATGAGTTTTTAGATTGCAATAATTTCGAATGCTCGTAAAAGAACTGTTACCAATCGTCTGCGATCCTAGTACCATAGAGTAATTTGACAGTTATCGAACTCCAACCAAATTCGAAAATCGAACCACTATTCGAACAAATAAATATTTGAATTCTCCAACAGAATCTATACATAAAATAAAATCGTAACGAGGCCAATTCTGTACATTCAATATTTTATTCAAAGAGTAATTGCTCTAAGTTAAAGACATTAAAATGACCCCAAAATAATTAACAGTTTTTGTCTGTTTGTTTGTAAGTTTGTATGTGAGCACATAACTTTTAAAACTACTGCACCGATTTAAACAAAACTTTATTGTATTATGTTGGCAGTAACCTTAATCTTAGGTACAATTCATCACGTTATATCACATAGAGGTTAGGCAAAAATAGCATACGCACTCTTAACTTAACAAATACGGAACTGATTTGCACAAATCTTTTTGCAAATTAAAGATGCAGATGAGGTCCCTTCCATAAAAACATTATTATGTTTAAAAAACCACAACACTTACGAAGTCGCGGGTCTACTAGTCTAAAATATAACCGCACTTACATTTTATAAGTCAGTTAGTTTATATCTGTCCGATAGCCGCGCCATTACAGACATTGTTACGAAAGTAATAAGAGCGGTAATGGCCCGACGAGCCACAAATCATTTGGACAATAGACTGAAAATATATCTGATGCTTAACATTCCTTGTAAGTAACAAGAGATATTTATGAACGGATTTATTGCTGTCATTACAGTGCTCAAACAATTGGAATTTTTATCATAATTCTTATTCCTTTGTAATATTCTAATCTGAATTCCTTAATGACTCCAAAATCTCTTTTGAAAGATTTTCTTTTTTATTAATTGCCATTTTTTAATTTTTGTTGACAAAAATACAGTCTTTGTTTTTATAATATGATGGTATGTTTTGTTAACGAAGTACCTACTCATCTGTATAAAAATACATGATATAGGATTAAACTACGCATACTGCACATTAAAATTATAAAACTCAAAAACTTAAAAATTTGGCTGGGAAACGACTTTTATTTTTAGTATAATTTTTGTAAAAGCACGCAAACCATTGTGCTTTCGTGTGCTTGTAAAAAGGCATAGGTCTTAGGGATATTTAAAATGCTAGTAAAATTTCACTTCCATATCTTTGTAGCCAGAAGGTTCACAGGCATAGCGCAGAATAAAAAAAATCGCCATTCATAGTGTAGTAAGTAATTACACTCAAAAGACTCTTACTGGCTGGAAGCCCTTTATATTCACGGGGCCTAGAGCTGCAGCCCTAAAAGCCTATAGGTACTAGATCCGCCCCAGACTTCAATACAAAAAAATACGATACTTTCTTACTCCTCCGCTAATCTTTTCAATTTAATTTCGTTGCGGGATCCAAGACATTTGTATCGTTTCTCCGGGACTCGTAAAGCTTCATTGCCTGAGCGCTTCTGGTAGTCAACACTGTTGATATTGGCTTACAGGAGTTGCAGTGGTTTGGGAATAGTGTCGTGTTAATAAAAAAAGTAATAGTTTCTTGCTGGATGGCAGACATACAAACCAACCAACAAACAAACATAATATTAGTAACAATTAATTCAATTATTTCTTTCCCAACAGTCACGGAGCACCAGGCACGCAGCTGGTGACAGAGCGTTGGTCCCTCGACTGGGGCTCGCTCGCCGCTGGTGCTGGCGCTATCCTCGCCTCAGTGGACGCTCGGGGCGCGGGGGGCAGGGGGCTCGGGGCCCATCACGCGTTACATCGCCGGCTGGGGACTGTGGAGCTGCAAGACCAGTTGGAAGTCGCTGAGTAAGTTATAGTGAACAATAAAAATAAGGAATATTAAATAGGTGCTTTGCAGTAATATACTATGACTTTACACATGTACTATATACGTTGAGTTCCTCCTTAGTCTAGTGGTTCTAACCGCGACTGCTACGCGCGGTCTTGCGTTCGATAACCAGGTCGAGCAAAGTGTAAGAATGCCGGCTAAAAGTGATAAATCACTTTGAAAACTCGGCATATAACGAATCAACCAGTCTTAATTTTACTCATTTGTTTCCATTTCACCGAGAGGTAAGAAGAGTAATATATCATGAACAATGCCCCCAGGCAAAATGATTATGATGTAGTTTGATGAAAAAAACTGAATTTGTATGATGGACAGGCCATTGGCTTCAAAATTCCTATTTGTAAGCTCCTGGTCTCTCCATAATTTATGTCATCCCAGTACTGAAAAGATTTCCAAATGTAATTCCATACTAACCTTGTTTTCCACCACCAGGTACCTCCGCGACTCCCTCCACTTCATAGACGCGCGTCGCGTGGCGGTGTGGGGGCGGGCACACGGCGGGTTCTTAGCAGCGCTCGCGTTAGCTAGCACGCTGAACGTGTTCCATTGCGGCATCGCGCTCACGCCCATCGTGCGCTGGCGGTACTATGGTCAGTAATGGATAGGGAACTATTTGTTTTACACACTTTCGCTTCTGCATGTAAAATTATTTTATTCTTTGCGTAACATACTTACCGATAAACAACAGACTTAGTGAAAACAAATGCAATAGCTCACATTAAGGACCTATTTATTAATAGTAATTGTAATCCGTTATGCTTGCCAATTTAGGCTTCTCTCAATAGTAAACCTCCCTTTGTACATATTGGCTTAGTTATTTTCTGTTTCCTGCTTGTTTGGAGGGAAGTGGAAATTATGTTTTCTGACTAATTTCTGATAGTCGCTACTGTTGATTCTGCTTTTAGGAGTTGTAGTGGTACCTAGGGAATAATAGTATCGCGAGCAAAAAAAAAAGCACATAAAATTTTGAAGTCGATTATTTTGTAACTAAAATGCAAATTACCATATAAAATATATAAATATACCATCACGCCTGTATTCCCCGAAGGGTTAAGCAGAGGTGTACCAATGTACACCCACAGTTCGCCGGTATATTTAGGTCCCATGTAATAGGGGGCGAGCCTATTGCCATTAACCGGGCACAAATCCAAACTCCGAGCTGCTACTGAGAATTTCATAAAAAAAACCCAATAACACTTTTTGCTCGACCTGGGAATCGAACCCGGGACCCCTTGCACAGCAGTCGCACTTGCGACCACGAGACCAACAGGGCAGTATGCAAATTACGTTTATGCCAAAACCTTAATCATAAAGCACTTAGTCTTCCATCTTCACGAAACAGCCACAAAAGCTTCTCATTAGAAACCAGACAACAAAGGAACTCAAATAGTAATCGAAGGACGATTGTAATTGTTATAAATACGACTCTAAACTAATGGTGCTTAATGTTATTTTAATGTGGCTACATGACAGCCGTTGCTCGTGTAATCTATTTGAATTTGGAAGCTTTTGTTTTGAAAAGGGAATGTGGTTTGATAATCTTGGGTGATTAAAGGGATTGGGGTAGATGTTTTGGCATTACACAACATAATGTGGTATATAGTCATTAATTGTACACTAGGAAGGGGTAAGCAGAAAATATATAGGTTGATTTTTCATTTACTGGTACATATTTTAGGGGGTCAACGAACTCGTTAATATATTGTTTGTTTATTTGAGTTTTATGTTGGTAAACGCACCAACAATACTGGAGAAATTCCAAGTGTGAAGGGCAAGGATTTAAAAAAAGAAATTGAGAATAAATACGAAACCAACCCTGAAATTTAGAATTCTACCTACAAAAATTTATAAAGATATTAAGATGATCAAAAATTTTTTGTTAATTTTTCAGGCTTGGTTCTTGGTATTTTCTTTTTCGTTTTCATGAGTACTTTCACCTTCGGAAAAATAGCCAGTAAATTACAAGTCAGCCTATATTACACTTATTTTCGCCATATAGGTTTAGTAGGGACCAATCCATAATCCCATTCAGAAGAAACCCATTAAAACTTAGTCTGACCCAAGGACCAAATTCAAACTTCAATTTGGTCCTTGGGTCCTAGATCCTAAGCGTCTTAGCTATGGTATACTTTTAAAACATAACATAACATAAACATACCATCACGCCTGTGTTCCCTGAAGGGTAAGGTAGAGGTGAACCAATGTACACACACGTATGTCCACAGTTCGCCGGTATGTTTTAGGACCCATGTAATAGGGAGCGAGCCTATTGCCATTAACTGGGCACAAATCCAAACTCCGGGCTGCTATTGAAAACTACCTAATGGGAAAACCCAATAACACTTTTTGCTCGACCTGGGAATCGAATCCAAGACCCCTCGCTCAGCAGTCCCGCTTGCGATCAAGAGAACAACGGTGCAGTTATACTTTAAAAAATCAAACTTACAAAAGAGAAGGCTAATGTTCTAACTTCAACTTTGTACAGATAATAACGCCCATAAATAAAAGCGATTCCCATTGGGCACTGGTCTGGTATAACTTTTTAAAAGTCCTTTCTAGCTTTTATTTACTTTCACAGCTTCGCAACAATGCCTGAATTAATAATTTTATTATTCCCTGAACCTTTTCAACTTAATGTTTGTGAAGAAAGTTTATTTCAACTACCTTTTATTGTCTTATGTAGTTATTGTGTACAATCTAAGTAGATATGGGTATCTGAAATCGGTTTACTTTTATATTTTAAGTGTTAACTACACTTAAGCTAGGTCTAATATTTTTTTTATGTGACGTTCAAAAGTGCCTTTTACTAGTCTAATTAAAATAAACGATTTGACTTTGACATCATCTCCTGCGATTGACTTATTAACAACCAATTTTAAAATCTTACACGCGCTCTATTTATCACATACATTTTTCGTTCGAGAAATCGTTGAAAATAATGTGAGTTTAATTCATCAAAACACACTGAATATTTCCGGTAATAAAATATAAGTTTTAGGACACCCTGTTGACATGATTATCGAACATTTAAAAAAAGAACTTGTCAACAGCATCCGCCTACGCGGAACGCTACATGGGCTTCCCGAACGCGACCGGCAACTACCGAGGGTACGCCGACGCTGACGTCACCAAGCAGGCGGCCGCGTTGCACGACAAGATGCTGCTATTGGTGCACGGGACTGCAGACAATAACGTGCACGTGCAGCAGAGCATGGCCCTCGCGAGGGCGCTTGCTGACCAGGGGAGCATGTTTCGACAACAGGTATGTAGAGAAAAAACTGTTTAATGGTCATACCTCACTGTAGCATTGTTTCAACACGGCAACATCCCAACCGAATAACTTTCAAATCTTTAACCGAAAGCTACCAGCGCGCCGCCCACGAGCCGTCAGCTTATCTAATAATTATTAAAAATATTAACGGATACAAGCGTATTCTAAAAGAATGCTTATCCAATAATAAGTTTGACAAAGATCCTAATAACGTTAGAGTTACTGATAGTTTTCAGCAGTACTGCCCAACGGGTAGCTCGCGGGCTCCTTGTAGTACGTGACCTGTTTTCTAGGCGCCCGCGAACAAAACCGAATAAGGAACACACTCATTTAGTCTTGATCTTGAGCCTTCCAGTTGTATAACCTGCTTCATTCATTATATCATCAACCTTGTTGCAATTAAATTGTAACAAAATCTTCTCCCTCTCCTAGATCTACCCCGACGAGGGTCACAGCCTGGAGGGGGTGAAGCGCCACCTGTATCGCACCATGTCCGCCTTCCTCGACGACTGCTTCCGCAAGCAGGTGCCCCCGGAGACCAAGGCGGGCTTGCGGAACGGGGGCAACCTAGACTGAGACACGTGGAAAGACGAGGAGTTGTGCTCTTGGTGAGAAGTGTGTAGTTGTGGTGTTTTTGCCATACTTATACCACTAGTATAGTATCTTTCGAACTTGATGGCAGCTCCGAAGTTAGCTGCGAGTGTGGGTTCGCGCAGGTTTATTTAAGTTTATCATAATGTAGGCTCCATTTAATGATTTCTTGATATATTGTTGACTGGAATAAATCTGTGCAAACCTGCACTCGCATGGATTATATGAAATTGGTTTCGTTTCTTTTCTTTTTCTCCGACATTAGTAAGGGTCGCATAAAATTTGTCGACTGGTATACCAAAACTGCTAAAATAAAAGGGGTTTTCTTAAACTATATTTCCAAAAAAAGAGAAAAACCACTAGAATCAAGAGAAAATAGAAATGTCCACTCAAAAGAATAAACATCATTCATCATTCAAGTATCAAGAGCTTAAAGCTTAACCGGACAATACGACAACAATACAGCGACAAGTGGAACAGTACCAGGAATGCATAAGTTACGAGAGGCCGGTAGTAGTCTCGCTTCAATGCCTTGCGGTTCGTCCACAATAGCAAGATATACGTACTGGCCTCATATATGTTGCAACTGCGGCTTGTTGAAACCCGGCCATCGCATAATCCGGAGACTGAAATATTTGTCAGCTGGTCAAATGATGATAGAATATCTGATAATATCTCACCAGATTTGAATACATAATTAGGTACAGTCGAACAAACTATTTGCAGGCAGCTCATTTGCGATTACTTTAAAAATTGGTGTGAATGTGCTGAGCATTCAATACTTTTACATCACTCACTTAAGTGTCACTTAAAAAGTTATTACGCATAAAATGGATATGAAAATGGTGCTATGGATATTTTGCGTCGTTTATCTTTAACTTGATTTTTTGTTGTTATAAGAAAATGATCGTTCCATTTCATTTACAAATTCCTTGTGTTTTTCGACTGAACTACTAACTTTGTGTTTTTGTTGAAAGTTTTCCTACACTACGAATTTTTCTGTCAATTTAAGGAGCATATTAGTTTGTAATTTCAGCGTTAATTTTCAATTCTCGGCACTGAACCGAACGTTGAAAACCCAAGAGAACGCAAGGCTAAGCAATATTAAAATGATACTGTTTTAAGAGATGGTGGTAGGCCGACTTTGTGATGGGGCGTATATTTGTAGTTTTTAAAGAAGCATTTGATTGACTTCACATGTATTTAATAATGTATATTTTTCCTCACAGTTCACCAATACGAACAGAGGACAACTCTGAGCCAGAAGACTTCGACGAGAGGTATGTGAAAGCCATTTGAAAGCATTTACATTATCATAGTAGCTCATTAAAAATGGGTGCTTCCCCAGGGGATCATCATAGGGCCAGCCCTATTTATTTAATGTTTCCATGCTAAATGTACTTATTAAGATCCCTTTTTCATTAAATCAGTTTGACCTTTGAAATTATTAATGTTTCCCAATTACGTACGAATACAACCATCTAAAGGATTTGGTCACCTTTCTTCTAAACTAGCTTTTTTCCGCGAGTTTGTCCACGTAAAAGTCAAGACAACATATCCTATGACACTTGGCAGTAGTTTTACGTCCTATCAATGGAATATTTTTTGTAGATGAACCCATAGCTTAAATACTTTCTACAAACAAACAATTTTACCCTTTTGTTACTAGTTTCTAGTCTTTGATCTCCCTCTTTGCCTCCTTCTATCCGTATTCATATTCATAACTTTATTTTATCAGAAAAAAAATGATAAATCATTCCGTGTTCTTTGTTTGCAGGTAATAAATAATCAAATGAGGACAGCACCCGACGAGAGAGTGTAGTGATAATCAAATAACCAGTAGTACAATTAACTCCATATCCGACGCGTACGATAACTGCCACCGACATACACAAGTTTATATATCATCGCAGTCATTAACGGAGCCAAGACAGGATTCCAAATCCCGAAAAATATTTTAATAATGATTATATTTTCCTGAAGAAAAAGCTACCTTATGCCTATTATAATAAGGCAGCCACATCCACGAAAGAGCTAGTCTAAATAGTTAGGTCAAGAAAAATAAAGTTACCATTGAAATCCTAGATACGTGCGTAAATTGCTCTAACAGTGCCATTTTAGGTGAAATTACTCTATCGTGGATGAGGCGTTTTAGACCCTAATTTAAGGCCCAAAAGGTCGAAAATAAATAGTCCTTATTGAAGGGCCAATTTGCCTTAGTTAAAGGAATCCTGCCTACGTTCATAAAATCATAGTCAGTATTGGGACATTGATAAAGACTCGGCCATACTATTGTATCGGCGTATTATTATTCGTGTGGAAATGTTGGTTATAAATAAATGGAGGCTTGATACGAAATTAGTAATGTTTGATGAATTGGAAAGAGATAATATTGCATAATAGGTTGAATGATAGATTAGTGAAAACCATTTCAAATTATACAATAATAATTAATTTTGTTGTTTAATAATACGCCGGGTCGATAGTGCGGCCGAACCATAACAGACAATCACGTAAAGTTTCTTATAATAATAAAAATACGTACGTAAACCTAGCACTAACTTTTAACCTCAAATGAAAAGTAACGCCAACTATATTTAAGTAAAAACGATATTTACAGCAGTAATTTATACACAGACACACATATCGATAAACTCAAAGATTTCTGATTTATTCTATTCAAAAAATCAAAAATAAATGTTCGGAACTAATAATCTATTTTTAAAAGTTACTATACGCTGCCTTATTTCTGCACAAAACACAAGAATCTTCCAGTATAACCTCTGTGCATGCATAATATTCGCGTCTTCTCAACATTTAGCTTATAAAACGCAATACTTCATCTAGTAACTAATAAAGGAATTGATAAATAGTTCTTTAGTCAATCAGTTTGTGATCTAGTAGTTAAATTGTTATAACTAGTGTTACCTTTTCATGTATTCATTGTCATGTACACTCGAGGAAAATGTCCCTTGAACATTGTAGAATTTTCTTTGACCGAAAATATTTGAAAAAGCGGTCATTGTTTTTGGCCAGGCTGTGGTTTGAGAATTTGTGCAGTTGTAGGAAAATGTCAAGTTGCTTCACGCTCCTTAATTTACGCCTTTGGTCACTGCTCCGCTCCAGTGTGTCATAGCGTAATGTTGTATAGCCCATACTACTCGTCATGAATTTGGCTATCATTTGCATAAAGATTGTTTTTATTCCGACTGGTTGGCTGCTAGTATATTTGTATATCTACATTTCTCTTTCTCGAATAACGTGATATTTGAAGAATTAATAAAAAAAGGTTTTAGTGAAATAAAAACAATTGTTATTAATGTATTTAAATCTTCAAATATCAGTTTATACGTCTCCTAACTAGGTTTTGACGATGTGTGGGTAAGTTTGTACATATACACTTAGTACAAAAATCCCATAAAACGAATTATGTGCATCCAAAGATTCTCCAATATACGCACTGTAACATTAGCTCATTCTTTCCTACAATTGCAGCTCTATCTAAGCCAAGGTTTGTAAAATACTCGAGTCCGCGTGAACTATACTTAAAGCCATTGCAATATTTTGCAATGTGAATAATTTTATTCGAATAATAATTTAATCATTAATTTTAATCGCATACGATGATGATGGTAAAGTGTAATTTCTAAATGACAAATAATTGTACAGATATTAATATAATATTTCCCATTTAGATAATATAATACGCTTCTTGTATATTTTACTAAATGTATGAAAGAATCGTGTATAGAGACGTAATTGATCATGAATGAAAAATCATTATGAAAATGAAATATGGTATTTTCATATAATTGGTAAAATATATTTATTTAATAAAAAATATCCAAACATTTGATCTTTAAGTATAAAATTGCTCACTCTCATCAAGTTTTGCATGTTTCTAGTCACTTCATTTATAGTATTAATAGTATTTAATATTAAATTTTATTAAAGACCAATAGTACGTTAAAAATATTTTATTATTAAAGAAAATAAAAGTTTTAAAAACTAATTAGTGAAGATTTTGAAAACTAGTAAGATTTAGTGCATTAGTTACCTTAGTAAAGTTTTAAAATTAAAAAAGTTTTATTGAAAATGTAACTAATATAGCAATAATTTAATTAGATAAAATACCTCCTTTGTAAGTAAGCACTCTTCCGATAAAGCACTGGTGTAAAAGGAATTTTGAAGCGTTAAAATTTATGAAGAAATCTATAGAAACGAACAATTAGTTCACTTGCACATACGACTGGGCTTTACGCCCTTTTGTGCACTAACATAAGTTGCTCAACACTAAAACTATAATAGAGGCGACTGGACTAGAAAAGAAACTGAGTTATTTTCTAGTTCCGATGTTTGCAAACATTTTTAACATGTAAAGAGCGAATTATGTTCTTGCACTCCTGTGCAAATCCGACCGTCTGTGCAAGTGCCCTAAATCTACACCGTAAAAGAATATGTTTTCTAGTGTCGTACTATTGCGAAAATAATAAGAAAAAAATAATAATACGCCGCTAGAGAAATGATTCTTTATTGTAGGTTGAAATGTTCCAAATAATAAGTTGAGTGAAGCAATGCTCGAGAAAGATTGTTCAAAAGAATAAAGGAAAAGACCTAAGTGCCAAAAGCGTCGTTTTATCTCGTACGTTTCTGTGTAAGTAATTATTGTAAGTACATTAGATTCATACGGAAAATTCGATTACATTCTCACGTATTATTTCTTTTTCGTCATTAGATTATTATTCCAGCCGAACACGCGTTTGTCGGCAAAAAAAATGTTGAATCTGATTTTTTTGTTGAATTTATACGTTTATTGTGATTATACGTCTTTTCCTTTGTAATACGTTACACTTTTTTTTCGTGATTTTACTTAGTGTTTTGTATTAAGTTCATTTGTTACAAGTTGAATGTATAAAATCCTATTAATCGAATGTATGATAAGTTAAATAATACAAAATCATTTGTTTGAATGTGTAAGGATGCCTTTGCATCTGGTGTTGGTTGCCATAATCGCTGTCACATTGACGCTGCGCTAGCGTCGGGTAAACGCATTTATCGCATTACGCACGTATCTATAGGCAGGCCCGTACTTCGTAAAGCCTGGGCGCCAAAAGATCCGCGTTTCGTACAAATATAAACCTTATTTCAATCGATGACTAAGATTCAAAATGGCTGGCAGGCTACGAAGGTAGCATGCCTGCCATTTTGTTTTTTTTTTAAAGTGATGTCAGAAGTGACATCATTTTTTAATAGATTTAAGGAGTCTGCTCAATACAGCGTATCATACCATGGTCGAGCTAGGAACGTAACGGGCAAAAAAAATATTGTAGTTCCGTCACTCTGCAAGCGCCATGCACGGACGGAACGTCAATAATTGTCGGTTACTGTTAATACGTTCTAGTAATCCATGTCAAGTTTCTTTCCGTGCCTGATACGTTCACAGCATGCTCATGTATGATACGTTGTAGCGCTGTAACGGGCAGAGATACGCCCTTTACTTCAAAAATAAGAATTTAAAAAAAGTAAAAGGCGTATCTCTAAAAGAGTCTTCTTTTAGAAATAAAGGGCCTATCCCCAAGGGTAGACCTATTGTATCGTCGCGTTGACCCGACATTAGCGTCACGGCTACCGTTTAAGCTAGATGTGAAGGGTGCCTTAATCGAGTGTAAAATGTTAAAGGTTGGCATACACTAGCACGTTCAAGTAACACAAATAAAACGCACAGATTGTGATTTTTGCCTTATCGGTGTTCTCGCTGTTAACGTTTTTGTTTTTAAGCAACCAGTTTATTTGTATTGCTGGATATAATACGAAATATCGAATTAAGAATGTTCTAACGAATGTTTATTTTCGTGTGAAAGATGACATAAATACAATGAGTTTATTTACTAAAAAGAGCTCAAATCTGTGTTTAGATATCACTTTAAAGTAAGTCCCAGTTCTAGACGTTCTTAAATGTATCTCTGTCGCTACAATACACCTTATAGTGCCAGAGATAGGATGAGACAAAGGCGAATTAAAATTGAGTTGCGTTTGAGAATTTGGGCGTATGTCCATTATACTATTATTATTACCATCATGAAAATTGATAAAAAAATTGATAATTATCTTCAGCAATATAAATAAATAAAAGGCAATGGTGCAATCGCTTTGTGATTACAATATAAATAACTTTAAACATAGTTTTAAGCTGTTTAATTCGGGGCGTTGTTAAATGTAGTTATTTTTCAACCATTATCGTATATTTAAGTAGGAAGTAATTGAAATACAATGCTATATTTTTATTGAAATATCTCTGATTCTACTCTTATTGGTGCAGTGCGGTACAATGTTGAATAGGGGAACACTAAACAAAAGATGAATGATTACTGAAATGTGACCAATCAAACCGCCGCTATGTTTGCGTCACGTCAAGTATCGTATTAAGGGTTATAGCACACTATAACAGCACGGCTCCATCATAGCAAATAATTTGCTATATAAATAAGGACTTTAAATCGTGTGCGTTAAAATATTTTTTATCGCGACAAAATAAAAAAGGTAACGGCACGCGGGCGGCGTGCTGGCAGCTAATGGTTGGATTTTTCAAGGGATTCCGGCTGAGACGTTACCGTGTCGGAGCGGTGCTGTTGTAATGTGCGATGACCTTTAGGCTCCTTAACACAATGCCTAGCCCGCCGCATGCCTGGCGGGCGTATGCGCCCCGAGCCCCCGATAGATGTGTGTAGGAGCCTTATTTCTATTGCCGATTGAAAAGGAAAGGTATGTTTATTAAAATTGTAGAGTTAAAAGCCAGCACATCAACCTATCCCAAACTGACAAATTTTCCCAATTGAACATGAACCTTATTCTTTTGTAGTAAAGTTGAAAAACTATCAAAGAAAATTTGGCAGATTGGGGTAGCTTGATATTCTGGATTTTGTACACAGGATTGCTAATTCCGTGGTTTTGACACTTATGACAAGTCCCTACAAAAATCCCTGTAATATAAGATTACTATAGGGTTTCTTGGAAAATGAGTCTTATTGTTAGCATAACAAAGTGGCTTTCACATTGTACCTTCCTGCATTTTTATACATACCTACAATTCAAATCTAGAACTAAATAATAATTACCTATTTTAATTTTGCTTACAGTTGTAAATTGATGCCAAAATGATTTATAGTAATTAGCAGTATTGAATTTGTGTTATAATCATAGTTCGACTGTTATTTGATCAGATCAAAGTATTATTAGCTATTTAATAATAATAATTGTAAAGTTAATTATCGTGTGTTGTGTCAGTCAGCGAGATAACTATGCGAGAAATTACGGTTTTTTATAACCGTATAATTACGGTTTTAGCGGAAATTGAACAAATTGACGTCAGTAAGTGACTTGCAACGTGGAAACGGTTGGAACGAGTCGAGTTCATAAAAAAATAACAAAAAAAATATCCTACCTTCTAGTAGATGTTACGCTAAATCCGTAGTAGCAAATACGCTACACAAGTACAACATCTTAGCAGCGTATTACTTAGTCATCGTCCTGTGATATACTAGGCAAGTTAAAAAAAAAGAAAAATAACTCTACCTACTAGTAGCTGTTAGACCAAATACTTACTAATGAAACCGCTTACGCTTTTATTTGATACAACCAGTTATAATGTGCGCTTACCTTATAGTGTGATACAGATTAAGATAAAAAAAGTAGTTTTGATTGTGATGATAAGGTTCCTTATTACTATCTTAATGCTGGGGAAAGTACCATAGCCTTAGATTCTATCTGTGACTTAACTTTACGTGAGTCTAAACTTTCGCAAATGTTACCGTAACAATTCCTAAACAGAAATTGCTCTAAATTGCTTTTTGTTAAACATCGTTGGATGTCAAGCAAGCCGACGGCCCACCTGATGTTAAGTGGTCTCCGCTGCCTATATAAATCTGCAATACCCGAGGCCTTGCAATATGCGTTGCCATCCAAAAGTCGAAGTTGAAATGTCTCACGTGCCTGTAATTTCACCGAGACATTATTGTTAACAAATATGAATTGCCTGTGTAAGCATGCTATTAGATATAATCTTGCAGATAGTCTGCCTAGCTCCTCAATACCGAGTCAATTACTTACACCTACCCAAATATTTGATACTAGCAAACTGGCCGCGACTTCTTCCGCGAAGCTTATTTCAAACGTCTTCGGTTAATGCTCCGCTCCCATGGGTCGTAGCGTGATGTTATGTAGCCTATGTTACTCAGGAATAATGTAGCTATCTATTTTTAAAATGGTTAAAATCAGTCCAGTAGTTTTGTCCTATTCATCATCTGCCTAACCTTTTCCCAACTATGTTGGGGTCGGCTTCCAGTCGAACCTGATGCAGCTGAATATCAGTATTTTACATGGAGCGACTGCCTATCAGACCTCCACAACACAGTAATGGGTAATACGATACTCTTGGTAAGACTGGTTGTCAGACTTTCGGGCTTCTGACTAACAGTAACGACTGTCAAAGATCTACAAATGACAGCCGGGACCAACGGCTTTACGTGCTTGCCGAGGCACGGAGGAAACTCGCTATGGTAAATGGTCACCCATCCACAGACCAACCTCGGCAAACGTGAGCCTATTCGTTACAAACAAATAAACACAACAATCTTACTTCTTTATAATATTAGTATAGATATTCATCAATAAAGGAATACCTATCCGATATAAAACTTGGAAAAAATATTATGAATTTTCAATATTCTTCCCGGAGCAGATAAAAATGAAATTTCCTTTCTGACAGACTTGTTATCTTTTACGGAAATATTGACCTTTTGTCGTACAAACGAACAGGATGCCAATAAAGGTGAAAAATGAATAAAAAATGTAATGAAAACGTAAAAAGAATATCATCTTCTTTCAATATAAATTCTTTAGTCGACTACTCGGCGATCGAGTTGAATTCAACCCGTTCGAAAGAAGAATGTGAAAAATATGCTAATTATTATTTAAAACTAGCTGACCCGCCACGACTTCGTTCGCGTGGTATCCTACCCCTACCCTACCCTACCCCTACCTTACCCGTACCCTACCCCTACCCTACCCTACCCCTACCCTACCCTATCCTACCCCTACCCTACCCCTACCCTACCCCTACCCTACACCTACCCTACCCCTACCCTACCCCTACCCTACCCCTACCCTACCCCTACCCTACCCCTACCCTACCCTACCCTACCCCTACCCTACCCCTACCCAACCCCTACCCTACCCCTACCGACATTATAAGTATTATCACAAATCTTTTGTATGGGAGTATAGAAAATTGTTGTTTTTAGACTTTTTCAGGTTTGTTTTTTTTTTTACAATATTTCTCCCCGTAAGAACCATCCTCGTACTTTAAGGAATATTTAAAAAAAAGAATTAGCGAAATCGGTCCACCCGTTCTCGAGTTATGCGCTTACCAACACATTTTGCGATTCATTTTTATATTATAGATGAAAAAGGGTTCCTTCCACTTGATTTAACATTTTTTCGTTTTACGATGTTTAAAAGGTGCTTTTAAACAGTTGTACTTTTGTAAATGCTAACAGTACCTAATCTAGTATAACATAAGTATTAAAAAAAATGAAGAAATATAAGTGATAATAATTGATAATAATTGAAGAAATCAATTATGTGTTCCAGGCCGAAGGACACACGCTACTTTTAGCATCAGCGATCTGCGATTTTGCGACTGTATCGATACTGCATCGCGTTTAGGGGACTCTCTGTGGTCCATCATAATATTAAAATCGCGTAGTTTAGAGATTTTATCGATGTCGCATCGCGATTTCGCTACTTTGTAATCGAAAATCGCAGATCACCGATGCTAAAAGTAGCGTGTCTGCATTGGCCCAACAGTGATGTATGGTCGCTATACACTTAAGCGGGTGGATATTCTCAAAATTACGTTTTTTCTGTTATATTATACTAGCTTCCGCCCAAGATTTCATCCACTTTTTTTTTCACACACGTTAAGCTACATCTTTGATAACTACTTTCGTAGCGTGATGCTATAATATAGCCTATATTCCTCTTGAATCTGGCTATCTTAGACCTACAAAATATGTTTTTAATCCTACTGATAGTTCCGAGATTAGCGTGTTTTTTAATCTTTATTTAAGGAGCTTGGTCAAAGACTAAGTAGCTCCATAGATCTACTTACATGTAACAGTCAAATATTTCACAACATTATAATTATTACACATTAGCGTGTTTAAAAGAACAAGAAACTTCAGCTTTATTATATAAGTGTAAATAGTTATATCTCTGACTGATCTCGACACGCATCTCTCTACTTCTAAGTATGTTATTGCTGCAAATTTTATTTACTTACTGTTAACAAACTATTGGATGAACTCACTCACTTCATCGAGACTTGTCTATTGTACTATGAAATCAATAAATAGATATCATAAATTGTTTGTTGTTTTATTTTTAAGGTGTAAAAAGACACTTAATAAAGCCGAACGTTCTTTCCTTCATAGTGATTTGGTTTTGGTCCGAAGACCGAACCTTTTTTTTTTAATACGGGAAATCATCAAATAACTTCCCCCGCCCTGGGCGGGGCGGGAGGGAGTGTCAGACTTTTACTGACTAAAACCCGTCTATGTTCCTTCATGTCCCCTTTGTGTTCCGGGGGCGCGGTATCTCTTTCGAACAACCCGCAGCAAGACCGAACCTTACCTTGGAACAGCACTGGATATACTAATAACTATAATATTATCTTGTTTGTTTTTTGTTGTTTAAGTTTATGTTTTTGTTTTGTCTAATTTAAGTTTTTGTCAGCATTATACGTACCTATATGCAATTTATTGTAGTGTAATTAGCATAGATATAGGTGATTTGGTGGAACACTGTAAGCTTATATTTATTATGAATAAATAAATAAAGTAGGGGGCTTCAGCGACTGTTCAGTCGTTTAAGCATGAAATCTTATGATAAGATCATGGATCAGATTTGGCACTGAGATAGATTGTAGTTTCGAATAACACATGATACTTATCGTCTCAGAAAAATATACGGTCCCCGTGGGAAATTGTTTCAAATTTGACGCGAACGTAGTCACAGGCAGAAGCTAGTTTCTAATATGTATTACGTAGTTACGCTACATACCTTTATATAAAAGCTATTTACAACTACATTATCGCGACGAGAACTAGCTACGCTCACAGTCGCGCGACAATTTCCGGAGCCCGCCTGCACTTTAAGCCATTTCCACCAGAGTACCTACTATAACGTACATACCTACTGTTTATAAATACACTAGCTAAAGCCCGCGACTTCGTCTGCGTGGTGTTTCTCACCCGCATTAAGTTAGGTTTTCGGTTATTACTCCGCTCCTATGTAAAGGTATCATCTGAGTATCATATTATACAAAAAAAAAACTTCTGCTTCAATTCGGCCAAAAGTTTCAGAGATTAGCGGGAAGCGATTTTTTGTTTGTTTGTTTAAACAAACAAAAAACCCCTTCGGTTTCATTATATTAGCGTAGATAGATATACGTAGGTAACTTACTGGTATTAAGTGATAAAAGGATTCAAGTCGATGTAGAGTGTTGCAATAACAGAGTAGTAGATTGAAAACTTTAGTTGCTAGTAGGCAAAGTTTTCAATCTGCTACTCTGTATAAAGCTTGAAAAGGTCATCATAGGAATTCTGTAAAACTCCTATGATGACCTTTTTAAGCATTTTTTTATCCCGTGACCCAAGGGCTGGCTTTAACCTTGGCCAGAGACTCCCCCATCTATGTTCCTTCATGTGCCCTTTGCGTCGGCCAGAGCAGAGGCTAAGCATTTCATCCAATCTTAGACACGGCGATGCGGCACAATTTTTTGGTAACACGTAGTTTTCGTTTTCGTTTTTATCTACACCTACCTAAATATCTATTAATATTCACTACCCTTAAAATAGGCAAACAATTAACACAGTTCTAGACTAAAAAACTAGACTCATCCTGTCCAAAAGTCCAGCCCCACTGACTCGTAAGTCCTTGGACTAAGGTAGGTTTTAATTTACTCTGTTAAGAAAGCAATTTATCATCTTCACGAAGGAAATAAGATTAAGCGTTTTATTTTATCACGATTACTCCACCTGTCTGCTATCTTCTGGAAGTTTGAAATTGAATAAGACGAGAAGTTTCTGTTATTACCTAGAAAGTAAGTATAATTGAGTTTTAGTGAAGTTTATATTTAAACCGCCTACTGTGGTAACTGCCTCGTTGACCTAGTGGTCCTAAGTGCTGCGGGTTGTTCGAAAGAGATACCGCGCCCCCGGAACGCAACAGCACAAGAAGGAACATGGATGGGTTTTAGTCAGTAAAAGTCTTACACTCCCTCCCGCTCCGCCTAGGCCGGGGGAAGACATTTGATGATCAACCATCGGTAAAAAAAGGTGGTCATAACCACAAGGTGGTCATAACCACACGGTGGTCATAACCACAAGGTGGTCCTAAGTGCGGTTGCTACGCTAGAGGTCTTGGGTTCGATTCCCAGGTCGAGCAGTGTTATTGAGTATTTCTATGAAATTCTTAGTAGCAACTCGGTGTTAGGATTTGTGTCCGGGTAATGGCAATAGGCTCGCCCTCTATTACATGGGACCTAAACATACTGGCGAACTGTAAGTGTATATTAGTACACCTCTGCCTAACCCTTCTGGGAATACAGGCGTGATGGTTTGGGGCGTGGAGTTTTGAGTTTCTTGCCAAATCTTTTTTATGGGAATATCATATTATACAAAAAAAACTATCAGACTGGTTTTTATCACCCACGTTAAGTTAACGGCTTTGGTTACTGCTCAGCTCCCGTGTGTAGTAGCGTGATTTTATATAGCCTATACTGTTTTTCATGAATCTGGCTATCAACAACACACGAAAACTTTTTCCAATCCGGCTGCTAAGTAGTTCTAGAGATTATCGCATTCGAACACACAAACAAGAAAAAAATCTTCCGCTTAATTTATCAGAAAAAGAATCAAACTAAGTATAGTAAGTACCTACCTATCTATCTACGTAAATTAATCACCAATAACATTAGCTAAGGCTTTCAAGAAGCTTTTAACCCACTTCCTTCCATTTGTAATGTAAATAAACATTACGTAGGATATGTACGTACCTATTGATTTCCGGCCTTTTAGGCGCGGCACAAACGTGGACACTTTCTTGTGTCTGATACAAGCAACCGGCAACCAGCAGGGTTTTTTAGGCGCTGCGCAAACGTAGACACCGACACCGAACACTTTTTGATCGTCATGAGTATGTGTTAAGTTGAAGCAACTGGACACAAAAAATGTTTACGTATGCGCTGGGAGTGGATGCTTTCATACTGGTTCCATAGTAATAAAATATTCATCGGTAGCTTGTATCTGACACAAGACACCAAAAGTGTCCACGTTTCCGCCTTGCCTTAAACGTTGCACCACACTATGCATTTCTCCTGTATCGTGGGTGCGTTTATAAACATATAAACTCACATACACAAACAGCCAGACCCGGAACAACTCTCTATGGGGAATACTTGCGTGTCGTGCAGGCATCGTGACACGCAGCGCAGCAGCCGATAGCACAGCCACTGCGCCAGCCATGTCATCAATTCGTCATATTATTGTCACATGCAGGAGAGCACCGTAAATTTGTGGAAGATATAACAATTCAAACTAATTGCCATTAAAAAAACTGTTTACCTACTATAATGGTAATACCAAATAAGAACAATAATAGTCAATCCATAATGGTAAGCGGTTAATGGCAATAGGCTCGCCCCTTATTACATGGGACCTAAATATACCGGCGAACTGTGGGTGTACATTGGTACACCTCTGCCTAACCCTTCTGGGAATACAGGCGTGATGGTATTTTTTTTTATGGTAAGGTATGGTATGGTGGTGAGAAAAGTTTGTCATTATCGTTGAGGTTGACTGAGGCAAAGACGGTAGTATAACGGAACCAAGAAAGAGTGTAGTAATATAGTACACAAGACAGGTACCTATAATTTATGTGGTTACCTGTTGCTTCCTCTACACAAACACACTGATCGCTGATCAAAAAAGTATTCGGTGTTAGCAACTAGATACTGTCAAGTTTCTAGTGGAACACACAAGCAAAAATAATAGGTTGTCATCATTGTTGTATATCAATGGTTGTCATACAAATTGTATGACTTTGATTGTGTCGCACACATGATACTGACAAAATGTTCCGTACTTTGAACACCTTTCAAACAGGCAAAATAAAAACATTCATATGTTAAACAATCACCTGCACTTTCTTGTAAGTCACTATAGTGACAAGCTCATGTTTTTAGACATCAACAGTTTTGTTGAAAAATTGAAATCGACTAGGGATACAGGGTATCTGCCCATTAGATTTAGACGTCAGATAGCTTGGCTATTAGCTTTTAATATAAACTCAGACATAATTAGTATGTCGAAGTCTTCCACAATTAGCACCACAATATTTAGTAATAATACTAATGTTAGGGTGGTACCAACAAATAATCTTTTAAACTAGTCATTAAGACAACAGAAGGTACCAGTAACAATATAGTTAAACTTATCAACAATAAAAAGGTACCTTCTTGCAATTACTTAACAAATTCTAAGAAAGGGGCTAAACAACATTCCTTAGCATTATATCATCAAAATATTCAAGGCTTTTCTTCAAAGCAATTAGAAATTGAATTGTTTTTAGAAAAAACCATGTTCGACATTATTTGTTTTACTGAACATTGGTTAAAAGAGTACGAAATGTTAATTAATTATGATAATTATAGTGTGGGCAGTTGTTTCAACCGCAAATCCATGCTGCGTGGCGGTTCCCTAATCTTAATTAAAAACAGTATTAAATCAAAGCCACGTAAAGACATAGTTGAACTATCGGTTGAACACATTATTGAGCTGTCCTGTGTTGAGCTAGATAAGCATGTCATAGTGTGCGCTTACAGACCCCCAAATTATCAAAATTACTCTTTGTTTGAGTCGATTATGGAAGATGTTTTAGCAAAACTTGCAACTGGTAATAAATCAGTAATCATTTGTGGCGACTTTAATATTAATATTTTAGAAAATAATTCGAACAGCAGTAGATTCTTAGATCTCTTTAAATCATTCAACTTATCAAATGTGTTTCTAGAACCAACTAGAGTGACTTTAACTACTGCTACATGTATTGATAATGTTTTTTGTTGTTGCGACTACTTAGATAAAGCCATTGTAAATTACCTTCCTTCTGATCACAGTGGACAAACCGTTACTTTTGAATACAGCACACCATCACAAAAAGTGCAGATACAGTCAAGACCAATAACATCTGGTAATCTAAATAAATTCAATAGCACTTTAATGAGTCAATTATGTGTTCAGAGCTTTAATATGAATAATGGTGATACTTTGTATGAAGATTTTTTTTCAGTTGTGCAAACGGAATTCAATAATATTTTTAAGAAAAAATCTAAAACAATTTGCCCTAAATTTTTATTCAGTGACTGGGCGACTAAAGGTATCAGAAAAAGTAGGGAAAGACTCTTTGAGCTGTATGGCCTTAAGCCTTATATAAATACGGTAACTTTTAATAAGCATGTTGCTACTTACTCTAAAATTTTTAAAAATACATGTAAGGCAGCTAAAGCCTTATACATTAGCAACAAGGTAAAATCAGCAGACAATAAAATAAAAATGGTCTGGAAAATTATCAACAACGAAACAAATAGAAATGAAAGACAAAATATTGATTACACTCTGGAGACTTCCCGAGGTCTCATAAGCAATAATATCGATGTGGCTCAGGAATTTGCAACTTTCTTCACCAATATCCCAATTAAAACCACAGAAACTTTAGATTCCTCGCCCTCACTTGCTATAGATTTATTAAGAGCGAATGTTACAGCCTGTCCTAAGGAATTTAAATTTAGACATATTAACCCTGTGGATGTCATAAAGGCTTTCAAACAACTTAAGATCAAGGTTACAGAAGATATGTGGGGCATGTCTACTAATGTGTGTAAGTCTATTATTGAGACAGTTGCACCCTATTTAGCTTTAATATTTAACTTATGTGTAGACCAAGGGGTTTTTCCGACTTTAATGAAACACAGCAAAGTTATACCACTTTTTAAATCCGGGGATAGTAAAGACACTAATAACTATAGACCCGTTTCGGTTTTGCCGGTGTTCAGCAAGGTGTTTGAAAAAGTGATGCTCAATCAAATGCTTAATCATTTTAACTGTAATAACATCTTACACGACCAGCAGTTTGGTTTCACCAGAGGGCGTTGCACTACTGACGCCGGTGTCACTTTAATTAAGCACATCTTTAATGCATGGGAGGACTCACAGGATGCCATTGGCATTTTTTGCGACCTCTCAAAAGCATTTGATTGCGTAAATCATGAGACCCTCCTCCAGAAGCTTGAGCATTACGGCCTCGGTCAACTAGCGCTTAGCTCACTGAAATCGTATTTAAATGATAGACTACAGCAAGTTCAAATAAACGGTGTAAATTCATCAGGCTTGAAAGTAAAGATGGGAGTTCCGCAAGGTTCAATATTGGGTCCGTTTCTCTTTTTAGTCTACATAAATGATTTACCTCATTTACTGAAAAACCAACCTAAAATGGTGTTATTTGCTGATGATACTTCACTGATTTTTAATGTAAATAGACGGGCACAGCACCTTGACGAAGTAAATAACGCTATGCTTAAGGTTCATAATTGGTTTACGATAAATAACTTAGTGTTAAATGAGAATAAAACTAAATGCATAAGATTTGCTTTACCGAACGTTAGAAGTAGTGCATGTAACGTTATATTGAATAAGGAAGTACTAGAATTCGTCGACAAGACAGTTTTCTTGGGGGTTTCGCTTGACTCAAAGCTGCAGTGGGGTCCTCACTTAACATCTCTTGCAGGGCGGTTGAGTTCAGCCGCTTACGCTGTCAGGAAAATCCGACAATTGACAGACGTGGATACCGCGAGACTGGTCTATTTTAGCTACTTTCATAGTATCATGTCTTACGGTATTGTGCTATGGGGACGCGCTGCAGACATAGAATCTATTTTTATTTTGCAAAAGAGGGCTGTCAGAGCCATCTATAATCTTGGCAGACGCGAATCTCTAAGGCAATTGTTTAAAAAAATTAATATCATGACGGTACCTTGTCAATATATATATGAAAACATTATGCATGTTCGGAAAAATCTTCATCATTTTAGAAAAGTTGGTGATAGACATAATTTTAATACTAGAAATAGGAATAAATTAGAGCAACCGAGTTTTCGATTGTCAAAAGTACACACTTCTTTTATGGGGTACTGTGTAAAATGTTATAATAAAATACCGCTCAATATTCTCGAACTAAATGAGAGAAAGTTTAAAACATGTATAAAACGCACACTATGTAGTCAAGCATATTACAAATTAGACGATTATATAAATGATAAAAATGCTTGGCTTAATGCTAGTCCTGCTCCACAGCCACTCGGGCACACAAATTAATATACATTTTTTTTCTAAACATAACGATGTTATTAGCACCTTTTTTATTGACCTTAATAACGTATACCGTTATTATAATTTTTACTGATTTTTTTCTACTTACTACAGTTTATTTTTTGAAAAGGTTCGCTGATGACCTTAGTTTTGTATAATTTTACATCATATATTTCAATTTTGTAAATGTGACTACCATGGAGCCATTTACTTGTTAAGTTACTATGTGTTGGACACTGAGCATGGCAGTTGAGAGCTTTGTCATGCTCACTTTAATGTCTTGCTGACGGTGGCGCGTGGGTTGGATCGTTTGGTTCCCTTCAAGATGGTTGAGCTAAACGGTGCTGATGCACGCGTCATATTCGTGAACGGGTGCTGTCAGTTGGGATTGGTCATCTCTTAACTGCCATGTCTTACATCGTTATTATAATTTTGTTATTTTTTATATTCACCTTCATTGTTTTCACATATAGAAGCAACAAGAATAATGTAACCAAGACTTTGTAAAAACCAAATGGAAGGAAAAGAGTGTCCATGGAGTTTCTTGCTCGTTCTTCTCCATAGAGACCTACGTTTTGGAACGAGCAACTAGCTTCAATTTTAAACTGTAACTTCTTGACAATTCAAAAGTGCCTGTAAATGGTCTAATTGAAATAAATGATTTGATTTGATTTGATTTGATGTTCAGAGAATAATCACCGAAAGTGTCTAATAGTAGCAACTGACAACTGTGATTTATGTCGGCAACAAAAAGAATCTACGTTTGCGCAGCGCTTTCATGATAATAATAACAAACAGAATTAAGGACTGGGAGCTCTTCTGAGGTTACAACAATCAATTCTCAAGGTTACCTTAAACGATCAAGATCTCCCTTCAGATCCGTGTAACCAAAATCTGTCGAATCAAATCTTGTTACCGGACTAACAAGAAATTACACAAAATTCCGTACCTATGTAGGTACTGTAGATTATTGCAGGTTTAGCCATATCCAACCTTATTTAAATTAGTTTATATTCATTTGTACATCTCTATTATTCTTCATTAACATTGCCAAGTCAGTCACACTTGTTCAGACGCTGATATAGACTAACATATATGAAAACTGGGCAGTTCTGGAAATATTACATAGGTACATACGGGTCGAATTGATAACCTCCTTTTTTTTAAGTCGGTAAAAAATATATGCTTGTATGGAGACCCCCTATAATTATTTTCCCCCTTATTTTCTGCCCGCAATTTGTCCACGTCTTTGATACGAGTATTATTATTCCACGGGAACAGTAAATTTTCCCGGGATAAAAAGTATCCTATGATATTATTCCACACTACAATCTATCTCAGCGCCAATTTTCAGATCTGTTTAGCTGTTTAAGTGCGAAAGAATAACAAAGATGCATCCATCCATTCTCACAAACTTTCGCATTTATAATATAGATTTTTTAACTCTACCTATTACGGTTCATGTGTTCCCGTTTACAGATGGACGGACAGCGTATTCTTATGATGAGTCCACACGATACACACTTTTGTATGTACAGATATCTGCACAGACTATAAAGTCTGAGTAAACATTTTTTCTCAGAGGTCTTTACCAAATGTCTGTGCAGACTTTTCATCAGTTCAGACTTCGATTTTAATGAATAAATTAAGTACCTACCTAATTCAATAATCATGAGTTTTGCTCCGACAATCGTACAGACATCGCAGACTTCCGACTTTTCTGGTACACCGACATTTGTCTGTACTGATTTGTTGTACAGACAAAATTCAATAGAAGTCTGTGTTAAGTCTGTATCGTGTGGACCCACCATTAGTAACAGGGTCCCGTTTTACCCTTCGACTACATAACCCTAAAACAGAACGTCTTTTCAGTTCCCACAAATCTCCCGCCTCCTTCGTTGTGACTCGTTCCTCGCCGCTTCGTCTCCCAAGTTCAAGGCCACAATACCCGGGAACACGGATGACGTCACCAGTCTCGCGCCAGCCGTGTTTACGATATTTTCACCGATTTTAGCCTCGTATTGAGATTAGTGGGTCTAGTTGGACTGTTGTTTGTTATAGGAGTGTGTAGAGGTCAGAATAGGGCATGTATTTGTTAGACTTCTGACTAGACATGCCATTCATATAAAAGATTTTTTTTGGGTGGTTGTTTGTCTTTTAACTTATTCGGAGTCTGGTATCTTATTGTAGTTGCAAATTGCTTTTAGACACCATTAAACAATAATTCCAAGACTCAACTTCTCTCAAAAACCTTGTGTTAGCGGTTAGCCTTGAAAACCCGATTAATTTTAAAAAATTAATCGGGTTTTAATAATAACTCTATGAAATCAATAAATAGTTAGAGAATTGAGTTGGCAAAAAAGTGACGTCATAGTTTAGTGTTGTCTAACAAAATCTATGGAGGATTCTCGTTTTGACAGCCCATAAAAAGTATGTCTGTCATAAAATGTTGAAACCTTTGTGAGGATAAGGAATACACAAGTTCCTTTTATTTTAGACAAAGATTTAGAGATCCTCACAAAAATAACTAAAACGGCACAGCCGACATGACGCGAAAGAAAACGCGCGCATAAGTTTGTTTAAAATAAAACACACGCAACATATTCATAATTTTATTAGTCTGACATTAAAATATCTATACAATAAACATTATCAATTTGTTCGTATTTCATCCTCTAGCCATTCATATACGCAATATGAAAAATACTTGTAAAATTATATTAAAATCTATCATGATGCTGGGAAATATCAGTATAAAAATATTGTCTAGTTGTATTGTCGTTGTGATCCGTGGTCCCGCCGATCATTGATGGTGACCTGTATGAAGACAAACATAATAATATTAACCTAGAGAAACTTTTGCTCAATAGCTCAATTATGTAGATGTAGACGAGAATGTTATAGACGGGCCTGGTGGTCTAATGGTTAGCGGCCCTGACTGCTAAGCCGGAGGTCGTGGGTTCGATTCCAACCCAGGACAAACTTTGTGTTATGAGCATGATTGTTTGTTCTGTGTCTGGGTGTGATTTATCTATAATATGTATGTATTTATAAATTATATAAGTATGTATATCAGTTGTCTGGTTACCATAACACAAGCTCTGCTTAGCTTGGGATCAGATAGCCGTGTGTGAGTTGTCCCAAGATATTTATTTATTTATGTAAATATTGGTTATAATACCCAATAGTGTGAGACGAGCCTTAACCACTGTGGAACAGTGGTTAAGGATAGTGTTGTAAAAATGAGCGCTGAGCGTCGAGCGTTGAGCGCTGAGTCGGCGCTATCGAGCGTTCAAGACTCGAGCGTGAAACGCTCGAGCGTTTAAGACTCGTGAGCGCTGAAGACTCGGGGTACGGCGCTCGAGTGGCGCGCTCGAGCGTCGAAGCGCGACACGAAGCGGGACATGTAGCGGCTACAGGATGCGCGCTGTGCGAGTGAGACAAATGTACTAGCGACTCGCTCGCTCGCTAGTACATTTGTCTCACTCGCACAGCGCACACCTACCACCTCGATACTCGCTACTTCGCTAGTAGCGAGTATCGAGGTGGCCATAGCTCAGAGCGACACGCGCTGCTACATCGGTGGACGCATTCAGACTTCGCGCGACCGAAACAAATAATTTTGTTTTTGACGCGTTGCGCTTATAAAAATGATGAATACTGAACAATTTATTAGTGAAGAACTGAGTAGACCAGCAATATGGATGTCAAAACATCCACATCATAAAAATAGGCATAGTATAAAAAAAATATGGGAAGAAATTAGAAAGCAGGAGAATTTATAAACCAATAAAGCATAGAAACCTATATAGTACGTCTGCAAAAAGTGAGGCAACTAAAACTTTAACCTCTCTGGGCGAACCGTCAGTCTTCAAGGTCACGTTCCTTCGAACACAGTTCGCGAGCATTTAATTTAAAATATGTTTTAATTGAAAAGGATGGCTTGTAGCGTGAAGGGATGTCATAGCAATCCAGGAAAACAGAAAAAATGAGATCAAATTACATTTAACAAATAAGTAATTACATTTAATAAATTATTTTTACCTACGTATCGATCATCAAACAAACAAATTAATATTCTAACTTATCTCAATACAGTGTTTCTATTTAAGAAATAAATATCCACATTGCTTTCAATTTTGTTCAAAATGTCAATGTTCAAATCATCGTACTCAATAGCGTAAACAGTACCTAGGTACATAAAAAAAATGTGTACCTACTAGGTACTTACGCTATTGAATGCGATATAACATTTTACCAGTTTCGAGAAACGAATTTGGCATTAGGTAGGTATTAACAACTTACCACAAAATCATTTTCTTTAAGATAATAAACTTGTTTTTTTAGTTTCGTGTTCAGTAGGTTGTACCTACGTAAAAAAACATTTTTCACCTAAAAGCCCGTAAAAGTATGAAGGGAAAATTGAACTAAATTTTTGGGTGTTGTGTTCCATTACATTAGGTAACTAAAGATCAGCATATCTCAGCTGTCGATACGCGTAAGGGTCTACGACCCTCGTGCGCCGGCGCCGTAGGTACACGCTTGCGTCTCGCCCGCTGCGCAAGTTAGGTATGTGAATTGAAGTGACTACTATTGGATCGAGGTCGTTTCCGAGTTTATCTATATATATATTCACATATATATTCATAGCAAAGAGTGTGAAATTCGGCAAGTTCTCCCCTTTTCTGGTTAACTGAATAAGACGCGTGACGTGTAGTCTATGTAGGTTCTTCGACTCAAATCGACTCAGATCAAAAAAATAGATCGGTAATCATTTTTATCGGCGTGTTTGCATATTTCCCATAAGTTATCATTATTTTATTTATTGTTTTGCGTTCATAATGTCGAGTCAGTCGAAAGTTTCTCATGAAATGGAAAACGATAGCGTTATCAATATCATTAGTGATACTGAGAATGTACGAAATGAGAAGTTAGAGGTGAATTTGATCTTGCAGAAATTGCAACCATCTTAGATCCCCGTTTGAACAATTATTATTTTATGAATAGAGGTAAACCCGAACCTTTAAAATAACTGAAATAACTAACAAACTTTGTCGAGACTCGCGCTCAAGGTCGACTCGAGCGTCGAGTTCGGCGCTATATTGAGCTTTTTTTTTCTAAACGGTCGAGCGTTCTGCCCTGATAACAAAGAATGCAGTAATCGACATTTTTGAGATTTTCACTTTTTTCCAGAAATGGTATCCAAGGAGGTTCACGCACATGAAAAAAAAAATATTTTCATAAAAAAATTCACTCGAAGTACCTATGTTTTTACCCGACTGCGCCAGAAGGAGGGTTATGTTTTTCGAGAGTATGTTTGTATGTATGTATGTATGTATGTATGTATGTATAATTGTTTGGCACGCTCTGCAGCCTGAACGGCTTGATGGATTTTAGCTTGAGAGGTGTCGTTAGATTCGTATTTACCGTGAGAGTGACACTGGGTATATCAAAATAAAAAAAACAAAATGGCGGATTTTTGGCGCCAAATTCAAATGTTTGGATCGCTCTGCAGCCTGAACGGCTCGATGGATTTTAGCTTGAGAGGTGTCGTTAGCTTCGTATTTACTGTGAAAGTGACACTGGGCATATCAAAATAAAAAACTAAAAAAAATATAAATAAAAAAACGGTAATTTAAAAAACTAAAAAACCCGACTGCTTTTCTGAGAATTTATGAAAAATCCCTAAAACAAGAAAGTCATTGTACCCGATTGCACTTATAATTGTAGCAGTCGGGACCCATTCTAGAAATGGAGGCTTAGTGAATTGAGAGCTCATACCTATATTACATTGAAGATGGTCCCGAATGGGTCCCGACTGCTACAATTTGAAGTGCAATCGGGTACAATGACTTTCTTGTTTTAGGGATTTTTCATAAATTCTCAGAAAAGCAGTCGGGTTTTTTAGTTTTTTAAATTACCGTTTTTTTTTATGTTATGATTTTCGCCGTACTTGCATGAAAACTGCTTCAATGATAAGAAAAAACGCAGTATTAAGCATGGCCTAAGAAAAAATGCAGTACTTGCAAGAATATTCTAAAACAGAATGCAGTAATATCCACTACTTTATTATTTTGTTTTACATCCAGTAGACAAATTGCTAAATTAAAACGCAGTACTCCACATTACTGTATTTAAGTGTAGTAGACTTGCGAAGTCGTAGCCGTAGTCGTAGCAGTGCGATCCATTGCCGCGTTTTGTCTTAGTAAATCAGTTCGGCGACGTCATTCGGTGGAGTAAGACGAATACGAATTTGCAAAAACATGTTTTTTTTATTTCACCCTAATGCTGCATATTATAAGAACATAAAGTAGGTTTTTAACATCCGTATAGTTTACTCAATACTTTATTTGCATTCCACGATGTAAAAACTTAGGTCGTAGCTAAGAAACCAAAAAAACCTTAACCTTAAAATGCACCTATATAAATCGTTGAGAAGACACAGTACACTTCAACTTAGTTCCGAGCATATAATAATGGCAATAATTACTAAAAAAGAATGCAGTAATCAACTTGTCATAAGACATAATGCAGTAATACGCGCAAGTGCTGCATTTAGTTTTAGTATCCTGTGACTCGGAAACGACCTGATACTAAACCGAAACGCAGTAATACGTATTATAATTGCATATATTAGTAAATTAAATAAAGGAAAATTATCTTGTAAAAGCTTGATTTTTTTCCGAGTTTTTAGATATATAATATGGCCAATAAAATACGAACAACTTGCTCAGATCATATGAAATATGTTTTTTGCGTTTATCTCGGAACCGCCATTTTGCGATTACTGCATTCTTAGTTATGACGGCAGCGTTGACTCGAGCGTTTCTAAACTGCTCGAGCCGAGCGTTGACTCGAGCGTTGACTCGAGGGTTGACTCGAGCGTTTCTAAACTGCTCGAGCGTTGACTCGAGCGTTTCTAAACTGCTCGAGCGTGGACTCGAGCGTTTCAAAACTGCTCGAGCGTGGACTCGAGCGTTTTAGCGCCGACTCGAGCGTATTTACAACACTAGTTAAGGACCGCCTCTCATGCACGAGGTTGTGGGTTCGCAATTTGCAGGAGCAAGTCCTAATGTGTTTTTTTCTAATTCATTATGTACTTTTTAAGTTTATATTGTATATCACTGACATTGGTAACCATGTCAGAGGCCCTTGAAGCGGTTTAGAAACTCTGACACTAGGGTGTGTGGGGTCGATAGACCTTACTGCCCACACGATAGAAGATCTAATTATATTCTAATTTAATTTATTTATTTAGGATTATCAACATTTCTATAACTATTTAATTTGACATTCAATGTCAATATTGGTTATATATAATGCCCAAAACAAATATTTATTTTTTAATGATGTTAATGATGGCTCACCGTGACCACTGCTAGCTCCCCGCGGTGTTGTTGGAGGTGGCGCTCTTGCTCATCAGCTTGGCGACCATCTCCTGCACACGCTTCATCTCCTCCAGCTGCGTCGTCAGCTGGTACAGACGGTTCTCGCGCTCCAGGACTGTCTTCTCTAGCTGTTTTATTGTCTGGAAACGAAAACTTATGTTACAAACATACCATCACGCCTGTATTCCCCGAAGGATTAGGCAGAGGTGTAGGTAACGAATGTATACCCACAGTTCGGCGGTATGTTTAGGTCCCATGTATAAGGGGGCGAGCGTATTGTCATTAACCGAGCTACTACTGAGAATTTCATAGAAAAACCCAATAACACTTTGCTCGACCTGGGAATCGACCCCAAGACCTCCAGCGTAGAATATTGAATAACAAACATATGTCAAATTAAGGTATAGTGCAGGTACAAATATGACTTTTTCACAACCTTTAAAATAATTTAATATTTTTTATATAGGACAAACTGTTAGGGAAACACATGTAATAATGCTAGTTGTTATTATATAATACAAAAGTAAATTTTAACTCTAAATATATTACTTCTTTAACATGCAGCAAGTGCTTAAATACCCACATTTGTTAAAATGTTTGTTGTTAATGGTTATTTTTAGAATTTGGCTAAAGTATAGTGGAGTAGTTACCGAGTCTTTCTGGTCGATCTCCCTCCGTAGCGCGACGTCGTTGGCCGCTGCCTCCTCCAATCTCTTGTCTCGTTGCTTGACTCTCTCCTCAAACTTTATGAGCACGCCTGCCAACTCGCTGTTTTTACTCGTCTGTAGGAAATAATTAGTTTATGGGTTTCATTTGGCATACTTTAACTTAACTAACTTAACTAACTTTACTTTAACTAACTTTATAGCCTGTACTTTCCCTCAAAAATTTGGCTGTCATATACATTTTTTTTTTCCAATCTGGCTGGTAGTTTTAGTGAAAAGCGGGTTTAAATGAGCAAACAACAATTTCTTTAGCTTTTTAATATTTCTTTAGCTTTATTATAATGTAAATGAAGACAAAGGTAAATTAGTAGTTAAAATAATAAATCATTTTACCTGTTGTTCCAACTTCTTCTGTACAGCCTTATGGTCAGCTTCAGCCGCTTTCAGGCGCTCCTCGAACTCTCTCTCGCGAACTTTCATCTCATTTTCCACGTTCTGAAATAGTACATTTTGTCAACAAAAAGGTCTCTTTATACAAAAGCGATTCGGCACACTCGGTTCGGCATTTTCTAACGTTCACAACGGTGTATTGAGTACGGCGAACCGCGTGTAACGCATTTGAATTATTTACAAATATTTTACGATATAATGTGTGAAACCTAGCTCAATGTTATTGAATTGTAAGCGACCTAGTTCGAATCAAGGCCGATTCTGGTAAATAAAAACGTTCAAAATCTGGTCGCAGCAAAAAATCAATGTCAATGGTCGAAAATTAGACTGGGATTATAATTTAATTGTTCCTAAAAATACGGGAATTGATCTAAGCGATGTATGAAATTTTATAAAGAAATATTTTATTATTTTCTTCATTGGATGGGTTTGAATGGTGTTTTACATATAAATATTCTTTAACAATAAGATATAAATGTTTATAAGTTCCTACTTATAATTTTAATAAACTTTTTTTTTAATGATGACTTTTATCCGCCTTGTCGCATGTCTACAATGTTTGTGATACATACAGTCATTTGCGTGCGGAAGTCTTTCTGTAGATTTTCCTTCTGGATTTCTTTGTCTAACTTCTCAGCGGCGATCTTAGCTCGGAAACCTCGTAACGTTGATTCAGCATCTTCTAACTGTTTATGAAGGTCTTCAATGGTTTTCTTGTGCCTAAAAACATTAAAAATAAATTGATTACATGATTTTACTTCAAAAAAACTAAACTATTTTAGTATATTTTAACACAAATAAGATTTAAAAATAAAAATGAAAAACAAAAAGTATATTGCATCGGCCGGGAATCGAACCCGGGCCGCCCGCGTGGCAGGCGAGCATTCTACCACTGAACCACCGATGCTCATACATGGTGACGTGAATTTACCGCTCAACTGGCATTTGAAATGAAATTAGATAACCGGTATTGCGGTCAATGACTTTCAACGTCATGTAGTAAATTAGACGGTTATATAGAACGCGTGGATATGCTAATAATAATAACAGTGCTGTAATAGTTCGTGATTTGTACTTTTTGTATGAATGTTTACAATCACGCTTAATAATATTGTAGAATAGGCAGTTTTAGTTGATATTTGTTAAAATTCTTTACTTTCTATAAAATAATGCTTGAAATTAATTTTATAATGTACTCTTTTTTTATTAATAATTTTTTTATAATAACAATTTAACAAATTAATTATTAAAGAAAAAAAAATTGAAAACTTATGAACTATGAAGAAACTTATGAAGTATTCTACTCGTTGCATAGTGCTTGATACTGACAATTGCACATCACGTCATCAGTCCCCGTATTTTTTTTTATAGCAAAAGTAAACTGTGACATCACATTTTTGCCAACTCAAAAATCTATCTATGCATATTAAAGTATCTAAAATCAAATTGTACTGTTAATTGAAAATTCATGGGGTTTTTGAAGCTAAAATATTTTTTTTTTTTTTAAGAGTTATGTCTTGGAATGATTCGTTATTGATTTCTACTAAGTACTCAATTATACAGCGACTCGCATCGTGTTCAGGGTTAGCATAAAGGTTGTATAGGACTGTACCTTTCGTTTTGCATCTGTGTGGTGTACAGCACGTCTTGTTGCGACGAGTTGGTAGCTTGCAACATCGCGAGCGCGTGTTGTAACGACGCCATGTGTTCGCTTGCACCCTGACAATAATATTGTTTATAGTTACGCAACTTTAAATTAGGTATACACACATTTTAATGACCCATTAAATTGCGATTGCCCTATGGATTTTGTGTGCAAAAGACAATAGACTGTGACTTTACTTTTGTGCTGACTCAATTGACCAATGATTTATTCATTTTAAAGGAAATTAAAAAAAAAAACAGGTTATTGTAAAGGAGAATGGGCAAAAATGTATGGAACGTGGTACCCGCTCCAATAGTCATCATTAATATATCATTGAAAAGATATTTTGATGCAGATAAACGTCTACCATGGCGCCTGTCCCTATTCACGTTTGGGAAGCAGTAATCTCACTAAGTTTTATAAATGAGAATTTACTACAAACTACTTATATTAGTAAAATAAAGCTGGAATAAGATAGACTTAGACGATGATATATTGCCGCCGTGGGATCTGGAGGCGCTGGTCCTCGCGCGCCTACACGAGTGGCGCGCGGAGGCACTAGGCCTTTTTTTTTTTTTTTTGACCCTGTTGAAATGCTCATGCATACGCCCGGGCTCGGGGGAGCCCGGGACGTTATGTGAGACTCCTGGGAAGATGTCCCAGACCTACTCACTAAAAACACAGGGTGGGCCGTCGTCGCCATAAGTGGGGCGCCTCAGGGTCACTGTGAAGCACTACTACTGCTACTGAGGCGCTCCGGCGGAATGTGATACGGCCACTTTAGGGTGCCTCTGACTGGGGCACAATCAGTCAGGTGGACCTATTTAGATGCCCGAGTCCCCCGACCCGTACACCTAGGCACCACTATGGCGGGTGTTGAAGATGCGCAAACTGGCGCCTCCTTCTGCCCGTCCTGCGTCTGCGGATCGCGGCTGCGTGAGCGTCCTCCTCCCTGTCGCGCTCCGCGGCCTCCTTCAGCGACATGACAGACTCGCAGAAGGAGGCCACCGCCTCCCAACATCTCTCGCTGCTTAGCATGGCATTGACGACGCTCGGCAGCGAGAGATTGTCGTCAATGATGGCTGCCAATGTATGCCTTTGTGGCGCCTAGGCAGCACACTCTTCCAGGGTGGAGGCACTAGGCCTAACCTAACCTAACCTAACAACATTTTTGTTATAGTAAGCGCGGATTCAACAAAGTCGTCGGGCCATAAATCATTTCTCTATGTCTATCTCACTTGCTCTTACAGAGCTTATTTATTATTATTTATTTATTTAAGGACTTTGGACTTTGGACTTTTTTTTGGACTATGGAACGCTAATACAAAATAATAACGCATTACAATAATAGAAGTGACTTTCGAAGGTCCGATGAATTCACACGTGCGCACAGTGTCCAGGTAGCTAATATCGAGTTAGAAAGGATAGGCCCTTTTGTTTGTACTGCTACCTTTATCTATTGTTATTGGTAATGACCATCTTAAGTGGCATCACCTGTGTTTATTTAAAATGAAGAACATAATATACTTAGATAAGTGGGACCTAATATACTATGATATGTATGTTTATTGCCGGGGCCACGGGACTGTCTAAACAGGTTACCGTGGCCCTAGAACGCAAAGGGCAACCGAAGGAACAAGGTTTTTATTAGTTAGTAAGACTGTCGTTTATCTCCAAACGCAATAAGATTTGAGACTGGTGGCTATAGTAAATATTGTTCCTCTTGGTAAGACCTTTTAAACGACACTACAATCATATCGGAGCCGGGTACCATTTTGCCCATTCTCCTTTTTAGGATTTTAGGGGCTAAAATTAAGTGTTTTTAATACCCAATTCACGCATTATCTTTTTTTCATATTTCAGAGTTATCCCATAATCAGTGTTGTTATAATGCGAGTACTTTTTCCCCGATTCGCGAATAAAATAAAATAATAAATAAATGTTTTTATTTTACCTGTAGAGCTACAGAGTGAGAGTGCAGCCTCTGTTCTAAACACGTCATCTTGTAACCATATAACTCCATCACGCTAGAGGTCGCTATGTCTGATATCTGAAAATTGTAAATGGACGCTATATAAATAGTAATTGCTTTTATATTAGGTGGTATATACAATGCAAGGCCGATTGAATACAAGTAAATAATGACGAATTAACACCAAATATTGTTCTTTATTTTTTTTTGGGTTGATCTCACAATAAATTTATTTGTAATTTATGAGTTTCATCTTCTCAAAAATTCGCAGTGAATTGAAAGTCAGGTTTGCGAGTACATAAGCGGGTCGGTACATTCGATTCGACAATCTCAATACATACTTTAATAACCTTGTATTAAAAAACCATACCAAATGGTTACACTTTTTGCAGCTTTAGGTTTCAATAGAATTTATGACTTTTCGAGCATCGTGTCTTTCAGTCTGTGAGCGAAACGAAGATATAAATTATCCTAATTTTCTATTGCTATAAACTATCTATAATTAACTTTATTTCTTCTCATAAGCCTTGTTTGTTAGTTTATTGGCACCTAACACGCTTCACATACCTTCCCATCGCGCAGCTTCTCAGTGAGATGCGCTACAAGCGCGTCGACGGCGTGTTCCTGTGCGGGCGCCAGGCGAGCCGCACACCACGCGCCCTCCGCACACGCGCCCGCCGAGCGGGATGTCGACCCCGACACCGACACGTCGGAGGACGACTCCGACACACCGTGCAGGGACTCGCCGAACACCTGGGAATAGAAGACGAAATGAAAGGAGATTCACCTGAGATAGATTTGGATAAGACTTTTAAACCGTATGGTAGCGGCGCAAGTGAAGAACGTAATGAAATGATTGGGGGAAGCCTTTGAATAGCAGTGGGACATAACATACTGGAATAAAAAAAACGACGGCTTGCACTCCGGGAGTGCCGGCAGAAGTGAAAACGCTAAAGACGCTAAATTCGTAAGATTTTTGATCAGGTCACGTGTCACGTGTGAGTTTAACACTTTTTACCCATTCCAAAAAAAGTGCACAACGCCGCTAAAGAAGTTTTCACTTCAAAAAAAGTTCATCGATCAACATCGGTCGGCGTTTATCGATGGGAGTGGTAGCTGCGGCTGAACGACGGATACCAGGCGAAAAACAATTAATCGACCTCCGATCAATGTCATCGATCGACCGGTGTGGTCAATTGTCGCGTGATTATCGGTCGATTAAGCGTATGCTGTAGTAGTAGAAACTGTCGATTGAGGTTTACTAATCCAGTCTATCATTGATTATCGATCAATGGTAGACTGGAATAACTCGAATGGATTACTGTAGTATCGTCACGGAAAGCTTAGGTCATTTGTAGTTCGCATGTGATTCAATAGATGTCACCACAAGTTCCGGACTTTAAACCACTCCCCAGCGATATAAATGTTAACGCTCTAACTTTACTAAAACATTTTGTACAATCATTGTTTAATGTCTATGCTGTTGGTGTACTGTATTAAATAAATAAACGCTATGTGATAAGTCTATTTTATAGTTTGTATCACAATGTCCCGTCCAACGTGTTTAAGATCATCCATATTTACCTGGTTCATCTGGTCTGAAGGGAAGAAGTGATGCTTGACTAGCTGCAGTATCTGTCTTCGCCTGGGTCCGTTAGTGCTTGTTAGACCAACACATAGAAGCTTTCTGACCTGTAAATAATTATATTTCTTAGCTACGATAGATATTTTTTTTGTTCCTTCGTGTGCCCTTTGCGTTCCGGGGGCGCGGTATCTCAACCGAACAACCCGCAGCCCCGGAGCTACGATAGATGTCACTGAAATTGTAGTTCGCATGATGTGCGATAGGTGTCGCCACATTATTATACACTAGCTTTTGCCAGCGACTTAGCCCGCGTAAATATGGCATCTATATTTAAAGTTCAATCATGATTCTGAAAACACGTAGCGCCATCTATTATCATAAGAACGTTGTTGTTTTTTTTTTCGGGAACAGCAGTGCGATTCTTTAAGCCTTACTTCGTACTTCGAAAGCTGAATCCGCAGTGAGATTACAAAATGGTATTCTGATAACACGACCACGCCGGTGACGTCATCACGGCGAGTGAATACTTAACCAAGGTCAAGTGGGTTCGTTATCGAAGTGAGTGCGGTCACTTGAGTGAGATTTGTTTTCGAGTTTGCATTTTAGAGAATCGCGCTACAGTACTTTTTGTGAGGATGATCGGTTCAGTGGTTTAAGCGTGAAAACAACCAAAAATACTTTCGCATTTTTAATTTTAGTTAGGATGTTTGACTGGCCTGGTGATGTGCCAACATGCGTGCTAATGCGCCTTCCCAGTGCTTGTCAAGCGGCGCTAGAGTGAGTGCAGTGCGACATCCCACTACAACGGCTTGTTGGGACGCCTCGACACCCACCACGCCGTTCTGTAAAATACAACGGGAAAAATAAGCAAATTTGTGCTAAGAATGTGTCTTTCTGTTATTTCTACCTGGGTTCATGGGCTAAACGCATAGTTTAACCTTTTGAACGCCAGAGCGTAAACACATCGGCGCCACTGCTACGCCAAGCTACAAATTCAGCATTTCGATTAGCCATTTTTAATGATTGTTTTTTTTTTTGTGAAATGTAAGAAATTAATATATCTTTGTGCAAGATATATTCATTCAGATTTGTGTTTGTTACAATATTTCATTAATGTAGTTTTAAATAATAGGAAAGAGAAACACAAAAAACTAAATTTAGGACATTTTTAAGTAGAAAATAAGTACTTAAAAATTTCGTTTTCTTGACGGCTGTAGACGTCGGTGGCGTGTTTGACACGTTTTCGTTTGTCGGCTATAGCCGTCCGTGGCGGTCAAAAAGTTAAAAAGTTCAGGAAAAAAAGGTCATCCATACATGTTAGTTGCAGTTGGCAATTTTTTTTTTTTATTAAATTTATGTTTTTTTTTACATTTTGCCGAGTTATACATAGGCTTATGGAACTGCGGCATTTTACGTAATTTCTAAAATCATCAATCAGTTCATCTCATAATAAAAGATGATCATACATAATCATTTTCATCAACATACCTCCTACATCCTCTTAAAATACGTACCGGTCAAAATCATGACCTCCCTTTTGGTTAGCCGTAGACGGGTAAAAAAAAACTAAGTTAAGAAAGTTTGATACTACGCAGAGCACGCTTCAATAGATAATCACGGTTCAGAAAGACTACACGAACAGGCAGACTACGCTCAGAAACAATAACAAAAGTGGCCAATTACCTGTGAAGTATACTGCAGTACGCTATACAGCGTATCTTCGAACGCGTCCGGTGTCACTTCTTGCATCACTCGCTCCTGTGTCTCTGTGGACTCGCAGAGAGCGCCCACTACTTGTAACTGTAAACGATGAAGGTTGATAAATATACATACCATCACGCCCATATTCCCCATATTAGGCAGAGGTGTACCAATGTACGCCCACAGTTCGCCAATATGTTTAGGTCCCATGTAATAGGGGCGAGCCTAGCTGAGATGTAAAGGTTGATAAAGAGTCAAATAATGTTAGAATTTCGTTATACTATACCAGGTGTCTGGTGAGCAAAATAATATCAATCGTAATAGGTCTAATAGAATATGTAAAACCTAATATAAATTACAAACACACAAATGTTGAAATTAAGTAACAAGTATTAAATAATATTAAAAACAATGTAAAAACTTTTTTTTCATATTTTTGATTACTTATCGCTGAGATGAGATTACGACTACATATTTAACGTTTTTAATTACGAGGACGTTATTAATACTTTATGATATGGACTTACCCACTGCAGGCCCGCCTTGCCCGGCTCCAAAGAAGGCGGAACGAGTAATCCGGGTAAACCGTCACTTATCACTGATATCAACTCTTGAGGTAAACGACCTTCATCTGTAACAGACAGTAGCTTTTTAAGAATTTAATTTATTGATGTGTGTGTGCATGTTTGTCTTTTGTCCGCATAAATGTCGCTAGCCGAAAGTCGCGGAAAAAAAGTAGCTAAACTCCTTTCTTGGGGTTTAAACTTACCCCATATCAAATTTCATCCAAATCAGTTCAGTGGTTTAGTCCTAAAAGCGTAACAAACAGGCAGAGGGACTTTCGCATTTAAAATATAATTAACAGTATGGATTTACCTCTATACTGCGATACTATAGCGGCGAACAGTTCAAGTGACTCCGGCAGACATATGCGACTGGCTTTCATACAGAGACAGACCAGGGGGCCATGGTGACAACGCAACGCGTATAAATCTGGAAAAAGAGATTTTGATATTTAAAAGAAACTAGCGCCTTCGCCCGCCTGGTTTATTTCACGTCTTTGGTAACTGCTTCGCTACCGTGGGTCGTAGCGAGATGTTATATAGCCTATGACACTCACAAATAACGTGGCTTTGTATGGGTAAAAGAATTTTCAAAATCGGTTCAGTAGATCCAGAGACTACCCCCCTACAACCTCACAAACTTTACCTCTGTATAATAATTATTAAAATACATATTAGTGTTTGTAATCGGGTAGATGACACCACTAACCAATAATTTCAAGAAACAACTTCACAAAAAAACATTTAATTTTAGCACTAAAAACCCGATAATTTTTTAAAAAACTATAAAAATTGATTTTTAGTTGCTTTGAAATCAATAAATAGTTAGTGAATTGAGATGACAAAAAAGTGACGTCATAGTTGAGTATTGTCATAGAAAATCTATGGGGGAGTGGCGTTTTGACAGCTCATAAAAAGTACGTCAATTGATTAGTGGTGTCATCTACCCAATTGTCGACATACTTACCCAAGCTGACCAAAACGGTGAGGAACTTGAGCGCGTTACGCAGACAACTGGTGGCGTTCTCCGGCTCACCCATATCATCCGGTGCCGCTTGACAGAGCTCTTTCACATCCTGGAAATAGCAGCAACAATTATTACCAAATTTCTATCAAGCTTACTGCCTCGGAGTTAGGAATTGCGTCCGGTTAATGACAATAGGCTCGCTCCCTATTACATTCCCATGTAATAGGGGGCACCCAAAGTTCACTGGTACCAGTGAACTGTGGGTGTACATTGGTACACCTGTACCTTACCCTTCCGGAATCCCGCTGGCGGATACCGTAGGCTCGGTCTGTGGACGGTGAGCAATGGGTAGCTCACCGTCCGTACGTTATTAACTAACGACAGACCGTGTCGACGGCGCGTTAATGTTCCGCGCACAGAGGTGTCAGCCAATGAAAGGGGCCACTAAGGGCCAAATGCCTGCCGGGGCTGCGGGTTGTTCGAAAGAGATACCGCGCCCCCGGAACGCAAAGGGCACACGAAGGAACATAGATGGTTTTTAGACAGTAAAAGTCTGACACTCCATCCCGCCCCGCCCAGGACGGGGGGGTCATTTGATGATTTTACCTTCTCTAAAAAAAAAACCCTTCCGGAATACGGGTGTGATGGTATGGGTGTGTTCCTATCAAGCTCGCGTCGGCAGTCTCTTTCTAGAATCCATTACAACAAAGGGGAAGAGTATTTTCGTATTTTATTAATTCTGGCACCCATTATATGATTAAACTTATGTGTTAAGGGTACCTACTAGCGTGAATGTTTGGAATTTTTATCCTTAACTCATTCAGTGCGGGCAGTGCATGCAAACGTCAGAAAACGCACATGCGCGTCGCCCGAACTGAGTGGATTAAAGACAACTCGTATCTCGCTAGTTACTAGTTACCTTCAAAGCATCGGTCAGCGCATTAACGAAATGCGGGTAGGTTAGCACGTAGCTCCTCAGGTTGCTGTCAGAACACAGATCGTTGACAAACGTATACGCGTGGAGCAACTGCGTCGCATCTCCTTCACTGAAACGCACGGTTAAAGAAAATGGCTCATTATCACAGCACTGCTGCAACCGGCTTTAAAAGACAACGCCGACCGCAAGCCGTCACCTTTAAATTTTGTCATTTAAAAGAATGCTTTAACGCACACTATTAAAGCTCTAATTTGAATGGCGAATTATTTGTCAGACCCCTTATCTCTTGATAACATGACAAACATTGTGAGTTGTTGTAACTGAGCTCAATAATGGTGCTGATTCTCTTGTTCACAAACTTAACTAAATTTAAGTTAAATGCATCTTTCTCTTTCGATTTATTAAAGAAAAGGACAGAATATACAATTCGTTTAGTCCTGTCAAATTAGTCAGCGCCTGAAGAAAATTGGCGTGTTTCTAGTCGCCACGTTTTTAATCGCATCTAAAATTTGACAGAACTTAACTAAAATTCTATCTTCTGTCCTTTTCTTAATGAAATGGAAAGAGATAGATGCATATAACTTAAATTTAGTTAAGTTTGTGAACAAGAGAATCAGCACCATTATGTTTGTGTTTAGGATTACGAAAGTCGTAAGTGTAACAATGATCATGCGATTCGGATTTTAGTAGAAATGTGGACAATTGAATACTGTTACATTCTTTGAAGACACGTACCTGACGGCCTTATTAAACGTCCGCATAGTACAACACAGATAGCTATGCACATCGGGCTGTCTGGTCGCGGCCGCGCCTCTCGTCGCTCCCGACAAGCATAGGAGCAATCTGCATACTTCCACACCTCCGTAGCCACCATCCTAGAATAGAAAGAGCAAGGTTTTAGAATACAACAGAAGTAGTTGTCTTCTCTAGAAATTTTCCAATGCACTGTGGCACTGGTGTTTCATGTCTGTTCGATATACAAGGTGTTAGGGTAAAGGAGGGACTTACTTTAGGGAACTGCAGTACTCATGAAAATTAACAACTTTTACTAAAGGACCAACCGTAAAATCGCGAAAAAAAATCAACTGCTTCATACATTTTATGTTCTCATGACTCGTTCCCGTAACATATAAGGAATGGCAGATTTTTTTCTCAATTTTAAGTTTGATTTCATTGTGATAGTGGTTTATTTTCATAAGCACTGCATTCCCTTAAAGTATGTCACTTGTTTAATTAAACTAACACCTTGTAGTTTAAGACCCACGCCATAGCTTAGCAGCTGTATTGCAAACATAATTAATTCATAGAACATACTACAGTTTTTGCCCGCGACTTCGCATGAAAGTTGGAAGAAAATACAAGCACTGATGAAGTAGCTAATCAGCCAATTTTTCTTCAACTTGGTTATGAAATAAAGCGACTTTATGCTCAAAACATTTTTGTTTTACCACAAAATATATTCTGAAGTTGTAATTGGAACAGTACTTTCAGACATTACCTTTTATAAACATAACAGTAAAATTATTCTTTCACACAAAAACAGTCCAATACCATACCTTCAAGCTAATAAGATGTACAACAAAGTCCTTAGTATCAATAGTCCGCATCAGAGCGTATATCGCCGGCAGGTTCCCGTAGCATATGTTGACCAATACAGTGAGAGACTTGTGACCGATGGTGCGAACTTGGGGCTCTGTCATTGGCTGCATGATCCAGTCTGTCAGTTGCTTCATTAAGTTGGATAGGTAGGACTCCTGCCAACTGATTTTGATGCCGTAGGATATTTCCTGAAATTAATATAGGCATATGAAAATGTGTTGCACTGACCCCACGTAATATGGAATAAGGGCAGAAAGATGACAATGATGAAATGTATTTTTTTATTACTAGTGCTCATTTAATTTATGCGTAAGGTGGACTTAGTGGGTTGTAGTATTGGAAAAGTCCAGGTTGAATTGCACATGGACAGTTATCGTTTTTCATACAGTCTACATGCAAAATTTGTAGTCTAGACATTTTGTGTGTGTAGTATGAGTGTTGCATGGACCTCTCAACATGTCACCTGTATGAAAATGGACAACCAACCATCAATTAAAATAATTAAAAAGTTGTTAACTTACTTGCATAACAGAGAGAAGTTTAATTTTCTTGTCATTTGATATTGAGTCAGATAATAATCGGGCCAGGATCGGCATGAACCTGAAAATTATAACAAATATTTAGTAATTAAATCTATGATATGCAAGTTGAAAATTTATATATTAAAAGAAAGATACAGAACATAAGAATAAGGTATTACATGAGGATCATCCTCATCTGCTTAGCCTTTTTCCCAACTGCATTGGGGTCAGCTTCCAGTCTAACCGGATTCAGCTGAATACCAGTATTTTACATGGAGCAACTGCCTATCTGACTTTCACAAACCAGTTTCTGGGCAACACAATACCTCTTGGTAAGACTGGTTATCAGACTTCTTGACTTCTGACTATATGTAACAACTGTCAAAGATCTACCAATAACAGCGAAGACCAACAGCAATATCCTTTCTACTACTGATGTTGGTAATAAAGTTTTGTAGTCAGCAACTCGGTCAGACAGAATCCCAAAAGCCAATTGAAATGATAAAAGGGCTAGACTAACTTGTAAGTATGAGTGAGAGCATGTCTTGCACTGGGCTCGATAGCAGCCCTTGCCAGCACAGCCACGCCAGCCCAGTGCGGTCCGCGACCATCGCACATCACGCGCCATAGCGAGCTGAAGAACGCGCACACCTCAGAGCGACCCGGCGAGAAGACTGAGAGGTCACATGATGAGGCTATTAGCTGAAATAGAACAGAGCTTAATGTCAGGGGCGTAATTTGCCTTTGACGGGCCCCGTATCCTAGTTTATTGGGGGTCCTTCCACCTAACTGCGGCGAAGCCCTAAGTGGGTCGCCACTTACCCGAAGCCCAAATGAAAGGTAATGATTTTTCGCAAAATAAACAATATGTTTTTTTTTCCGGGAAGCTTAGCGTACAGTCAACGATGTGAGATAGATAGTATTTGGAATTCTGGCTTAAACGGGTTTGGTGCCCCTGTAGCCGGGGCGGCCAGCCAGTATCTTTGATACGGCTGAAACGGCGGTAGCTACGCCTCTGTCTAAAGTTCATGGTTTGTTGTAAAAGCTTTTTGCTTTCTTCTTTCTGCTTTCTGCGTCGGTGGTGTGGGAATCTTAACGTAAACAAAGAATCGAACTTACCCCAAGATTTCGTGTCATCAAATTCACAGCAGACTCACTATGTGTCGCTTCAAATTCGCGAGCAGCAGTCACAAATATTTTCAAAGAGGAAAATTTTCCACTTTCAGATGGATTACTGAAATTTTCACAACTGTCGATTTCCATATCCATACCATACGGGTTACAGTAACAACAAAGTTATAAAAATCGTACTGACGTGAATTGCAAAAGCCAATTTAAACGATGACCAATATTCACGTAAAATATTACCGAAAAAATAATAAAAAAGTTAAAGAACTTATATTTTCACCGCAAAATTCAATTTCAACTGTTTTCTGTTGCGACAGACATATTGCTTGTTTATAAATTAATGAGCTTTGATTGGTTGGTGTGGTTAACCATAGACATTATAACTTACGTTTGGTAAATATTCTCGTTAAACTCGATAATTTTGGAACAGATTTTTCCCAAGGAAATTATATTACATGAGAAAAGGAACGCCAGGAAAGATGTGGCTTTGAAAATTGGCAAATTACAGCAATTAAATGGTCATACTGTTGTAGAAATCGAAGATAAACCCTTTTCGCAAAATGATATCGTTTAACATTGAAACGTACGAATATAAAACTTAAGGTTTAACATTATTTCCACAAATGGAATGGATGTTTTATGTAATGATTTACTTAACCTAATCTTCCACAGCGTCTCAGCTACATAAATAAACTTATAACGTATTCATAAAGGTTTAATGTTTCATATTTTTTCCCAATGGTTGAATATTTTATGAAAACATAATCCAATATTTATTAATTATTACAGAATTACGCCTCACCTCTAAACTTAACTTAACTATGCCAAATTCATGACATTAAGCTTATTTGACGTTTACGACTGTGTTATTATTTTTGACAAACACTTTTTATTTTTTACGGAATTGCAGTCTCCATCAATTTTCCGGTATCGCAATTATTATAAACAAAAATGGGAGTAGAAGTAGAAACTATTACACCTGGCGATGGTGCGTAATTTATAAAGAAATCTCATCCACCCATTGATGTAACCTCAAAAGTTATATTTTCATAATATTTTATTTATAGGTACTACATTTCCGAAGCCCGGTCAAACTGTAGTGGTTCACTATACAGGAACGCTAGAAAGTGGCACGAAGTTTGACTCTTCTAGGGATAGAGGACAGCCATTTAAGTTCACTCTTGGTAAGGGTGATGTTATACAAGGATGGGATCAGGGTATTTGTAAGGTAAGCACATTCAGTATATTTAAATCAATGTTGTTATCTATAAATATAAATCATCACGCCTGTATGCCCTAAAGGGTTGGGCAGAAGTGTACACCCACAGTTTGCTGGTATGTTTAGGTTCCATGTAATAAAGGGCGAGCCTATTGTCCTTAACCGGGCACAAATCCTCACTCCGAGCTGCTACTGAGAATTTCATAGAAAAACCCAATAACACTTTTTGCTTGACCTGGGAATCGAACCCAAGATCTGCAACATAGCAGTTGCACTAAAGGACAACTAGGCTAAAGAGACTAATGAGGCTGTTTAGTGTTGTTCTTGGTGTGAATCTCTGTTGTTAATTGATTGTAAAGTACACCCGACGTACGTAGTGGACCTGAAGTTAGCCATTTGTCTGCGCAATTGATCTTTAAGGTACAAAACAGTCTACTGTGCAGACTATCGGGTAACTAATCGCCAATATACAACAGCCACACTGTAATGTTGTGAGTCTCACAAAGAAAAGAAATGATTATAATTTATGACATTACTACCTATTGTCAAATTTTATTATTCAGCTAATCTCCAAACCTACTGAACTGATTTTGACAGGTCTTTCTCTGGCGTTTATTGGCTTAGGCTATTCCGCCGCGGTAGATGCTTCGGGCGTCGGGAGCCACGAGACGACTCCCGGCCACTGTAGACGCGGGTCTGTGGGCGGTGAGCAATAGGTGGCTCACCGTCCGTACGTTTACTAACGACAGACCGTGTCGACGGCGCGTTCGTGCGAGCCTCATAGAGATGTCAGCAAACTTGGAAGGGGCCACTGAGGGCCGATGCCTGCCGGGGTTGCAATCTAAAATAATACTTCAATTTTCAGATGTCTGTTGGTGAACGAGCAAAGTTAATCTGCTCTCCAAGCTTTGCATATGGATCTAGAGGTCATCCCGGGATCATCCCACCAAATGCTACCTTAATATTTGATGTTGAATTAATCCGTGTTGAATAGTCTCTATTGAACAAGAGCTACAAGTATGTTTGTTATGTAAGAGGATGAGATATTCGGATACATATGTATCTAAGGGATATTTTTCGCTAAGGTATGGATACAACTATAAAATTATTAATTAAAAGGAATGAAACCCTAGGATTCTGGGATCGCTTAACAATTCAAATGTGTTACTCAGTAAATATTGATATTAAGATCAATAACCTAATGTGATAGTATCATATTTATATGACTATTCAGTGTAAACTAATTTGTCTCGGAATTGACATAACTTCTTAAGATCAAGATCATTCCACACTAGTCACTAAATGAGTCCCCCGGATTTTCGACATTTTCTGAATCAAAAATCCATACTTAGCAAAAACCCTTAAGTTATTACTGATTAGATAAATATGCATCCAATTATCCATATCCCAGTTATGTGTTTCAAATTATTGTTAAAAAAATCTCATGAAATGTTTATAATAATTGTTTATAACAGTATTGGGTTTGTGACTTACTCGTGATGTTTATATTAGATCTGTAAAATGTACAAACACTTGGCTTTTAAGGATTTTTAAGCGTAGTTTGCTAGAGTATTTAAGAATGAGCATTTTGGTGATTGGACGCTAGGCATGGATTGGGTAGCATGATATGGGAGTAAAAAGAGAGTACAAAACGGTGAATCCAGCTTACAACTCGTGAAGTTCAAGCTGGTGATGTGCCAACTTGGAGAAACTTGACCCAAGTTCATTAGAATATTATATTTTATTAACGTAACTCAAGTTGGCAGAACAAAGCTGAGTAAATGATTTTCACAAATTATGTACTTATATGTCGCAGATTGAAAATTAAAACTATCCCTGTCCCATGAGGTACAAATATATCTGCTTAGAGGGCAGTAAAAGTGTTAAAATCTTATTGCTACAACGCCATATGTGATTCAAAAGTGAAAAAGTGCAATGAACTTATCATTGCACGCCATCTAGTGTGAACTAGAGAACTAACATGTATGGTTTTTTTTTAGGATAAATAATCACATTGCTTCTTCCGCTCTGAGTGGAGCGAAAGGGAGTGTCAGACTCTTACTGACTAAAACCCATCCGTGTTCCTCATTTCTTTTACGGTCCTGGACTCTTTCTAGCAAATTCCGCAACACTTATGGGTTATTCATGAACTTGGGTTAGTAGTAAGTCAAGTTGGGTCATCACTAGATCAAGCAGAATAATAATTGCACATAGTAAGGAGTTTTGCGTGATGTTAAAGGCACAAGCACAGATATGGAAATGGCTAGAATTTAAATAAATATTATTTAAGCTAAGATATTATCTGAGATCATTATTTGAATAGATTTTTATCAGTGTTGTTGCTTTGGCTCTGAGGTTAAGGCGAGTTTATGTAGATTTTTAGTCTTAAGCTATATGAACTGTGCTAATATGAACCTTATTATTACTAACCAATTTCTAGAAGGTGGGGTTATGTATTCAGGGCGTATTTTTTTGTATGTACTGTCTAAGAGGCGTAAACTGAGCTTAGTATTTGTGTAAGTGCCCATATATTATGTAGATAGTGTAGGTGTGAAAACGGCATAGAGTGCAGAATCCCATGCTTGGCTTAAACCGGTTTTAACCGGACACAACTCTCCACTTTTGGTAATCACTCGCACAAATGCAAAGCGCAGCTTACGCCGCGAATGTACACCATTTTCTCTTACATTTACTAGGCCGATTTGAAAAATATTAACTTAAGTTTCGAGAGTCGGTGGCAATACAAAATAATAAATAGAACAAATGCTGCTGATTTCCGAAGCTTAAGTTATTATATTTCACTTTGTAGTTTCAGAATCCAGTTGACTTTTTTGTAAAACAATTTTGGATATAGGAATATAAAGCTTATGTGTACAAAATAAGGTTCCTATTGATATGAAACACGAAGATAAAAGAATTTCAATGTGGTCATGCTTTATGATGCAATAATAATACTGGCCTAACTGCCTTTTGCTGGGAAAAAGCATCTTTTTGACCAAGCTTTTTCACTTAAGGCTGATATTTCAATAGACGATAACTTTTATTTTAACATATTTTCTATACAAGAGCCGTCAAACCACCCTATTGGAAAATCGACCTAAACATAAGTGTTTTTAAAAACTAACCTGGAAATAATGCTATTTGATGTTTTATATGTATTAAAGTGTTGTATCTATAATTGTCTTTACCTTTTTGTATAAATCACTAAATATTTGTGACTGTAACCCTATGGCTTAATTTTCAGTACAATGATATTTTCATATTGATAAAAGATCAAATTATTTACTTGTATGTATTAGCATAAATGTATTTGAAGTAAAATGTGATCACAGCATTGCAAATTTTTATACTTACTGTTATTTACATAAGCTTAAAATAAGAGGTAAAATATTGTACCTCTTATTTCGCATTTGGGAAAAGTTTTAAATGTATTTTGTATCAAGGGCACTTTGACTTTTTATGACATAAAAATACTATCCTCATTAAAGCTTGTAAAGGTCTTATTTCACGGTAGTAACTTGCACAAAAGTATGCAAGTAGCTTGCATAGCATGTGCCATAACAACTTTTAATTGGTGATTGTCACAATGGCATGCAAGATACTTGCGTACTTGCGCAAGTTATTGGCTTGTGTATTTCAGACTAAATTTTGTAGTGGTTCTTGATTCATGCAAGTTGCACAGCGTGTGCCATAGCAACATGTGATTGATAAATGTCACAATAGCAAGCAAGACATTCACGTACTTGCGCAAGTTGTGTGGTCATATTGTATGGAAGTAGCTTGCACAGCATGTGCCATTGCAAGTTGTGATTGCAAGCAAGATACTTGCACACTTTTTTGCAAGTAATTGGCTTGTGTTCTTGGCTTTATGCATTTACATCTAAGCAAAAACTCTACTACCTAAGTAATTTGCTATCTCCTGTATTGCTAGAATAACCTTTTTATTTGCTGTAATTGTTATATTATGTTAATTTATTAATATTGTATTGTGTAATAAAAGATTTTATTTAACTTTACTTAAAATATATTTTTTATTATTATGGCTATAATGGTAATAGCCTATCTCCCTCCACCGTAACAATAATATTTTCTTTTGTTAAGTTTTAATTAGCCAAATCACAATTCTGTACTTACACAAAAAAAATTACATAGTTTTACACATTATTCCATATCACAGATAATTATAATATTATGTTATTAGATATATTTTACAATGCAATATAAAATTGTATATACTGGAAAAAACAGTCTAACATTTAGTCAATAAAATATCATCTATTATCATAAAATAGATACCAATTTCGGTTGTTAATTAAAAAAATAAAATGCTCTTTCATAATGTGTAAGAATGAGTCATAAAGAGAACTTGAAAGACAGCTATCTACATTACTAAGTTCTTTGGTTAAACATTTCCTAGCATAATAAAATAATAATCCCTTACCAAAATATTATTTTTTAATATTTACCTGTAACTAAAATTATAGCAACAATAAACCAATACCCTTTTGACCTTCACCTAAATTCTCAACAAAAAAAAAACCATTATCTATGATTCCTCTGGAAAATAATTCATCAATGGAACAACACAATTTTTGGTGAATGGTGAGCGGCATAATGCACAACTTTCCAGTGCCCCATAGGAACAATTCAAACAAAATATATGGCCACAAGGTAAGACACAGGGCTGAAGAATCTCTTCTAAGCAGGCCACACAAGATTTGCTACTATCTACCTCATTAGGAATCTCTTTCATTTGATCCATATGAGTTTTAGCCCTATATAAACTCTGGCCACAAGACACAAATGCATGCAACAAGGTAACAATACCAAGGAGTCTTAAATGTGCGTAGTAAGCCGCAGCAGCAGGTCTCACATGCACATAATCTATACCAGTCACTGTTTTACCTATCTGCAGTGGCCCTCCACTGATATAAGCTAGTCCTCTGTGAATATTTTGAATCTGTGGCACAATGCTGCTTAAGGTTTTCAGTCCAACTAAAAATATATTCTGTGCTTCTACAGTTAGAGATGGATTTTGTTCAACACGCTTTTCTAAGCGTTGGAGCAGATTTCTAGTGATATTCTCTCCAAAAGTTGATAGAATGATGCTGAAAAGCCGGCTGTAGTATGATGGTAACTTGTTGTATGTCTCGTCGACTTGCACGATACCGGAGTATTCTTCTCCTAGAGTTTGAAGGTCCTTTAGTGTCGTGAGCGATCTGTATATAACAGAAGATAATGGTATTGCCTTCGATGCGTGTCTTACTGACATCAACTTAGATAAAGATTCAGCCAGCTGTTTTTCATAAAGATCGTCTTTCTGCCATGCTCGAAGAACTTCAGCTGGCTGGGCCGTTGGTAATGCCATAGTTTTAATTAGAAAACACGCGCAATACAGTAATAAAATATAATAATTTCAGACTGTAAAAACTTCGTGAAACTCAGAAGATAATTTGTTATTATTGTGCGACTGACACTGACAGTTGTGTTGTAATCTAATAAGAAAATGTCACTGTCACAGTATTAATTTTTTTTTTACTTGACCTTTAGCATTTTGAGCTATATTAGACAATATGCTCTCGGAGGAACTTCTCACAACCAACCATTGCTTTAACCAAAGCTGCATTGGGCGAAGCATTGGCTGGCTGAAAATGATAGCAGCAAGCCGTGTGTTTTTATTGTTCTGTGGCAGCAAGCAACAGCCTACAATCGGCTATATTCGATCAATACTGTTAAATTATATAATACGTGTAGAAAGATGATAGAAACGTACTTACTAATCAGCGATTTTTCTACCAAACCACTTTTCAGGAACACTCATCGTTTTTACTGTTTAATTGATCTATGATCTGGCTGGGGTGAGTCACACAATGTCTAAAAGAGAGAGCAAGTGTAAAGTTAGATACTCAATATAGTTATTTAATTATAGTTGTATAATTTAAATTAACCAAATGGATGGATTAAACTATTAATAGCCCAAACCCAACCCAACTATGACTGTTTATATTCTTGTCAAGAAAAAAAGGGAACATAATAAAAGACCTCACATTATTTTATAACAGTGTATTTCATTACCACTATTACTAATTACACAAATACAGTAATCCCAAATCAGTCCGTCCAAGAATCACCACAAAGTGTAAAGTTCAAATGCATTTAATTCGGAAAAAGACTGTCCACACACACAATGAACCACCATTCACGAGAAGAATATGTCGATAGCGTGAGTTCTTCTTCCCCGGCCTGAGCGGGTTCCCCACCAGGCACGCGGTTGTGTATGTCAGAAGAAGTGGTGGTATGTGTGCTTGTGGTTTCGTCAGGTGCGCCTGCGCTTAGCGGGTGTTGTGGCGGGAGGCGTCGATGTGTTTGCCCGCCGGCGCCCGCGCCGCGAACCGCCATCTTCGTCGATCAGAGGAGAGTCCCAAGCTGTCGGAAAATTTTGTTCATTATTTGATTTTTATGATTGGAACATCAAACAGATTTATTAAAGTAAGATAATATGATGTTTGATAACCTTAGTATTTAAAACAATCCTGTAATCTTTTACAATTGTTAATGAAGCAATTACTTTAACTAAAGACAGAAAAATAAAACATGTTGCAAACCATGTTTTTTAGCCCTCCAACCTACTTACTTTTTCTGAAATCGGTTGTAGCTAAAATTACTAAAAAAAAACTAAATAATTTCACAAAGTGTTCACTTTTATAAACACTTGTATAATTAATGTGCTAAAAACTCATCTGTATTGCATTTATTAGTTACAAACAAGTATTAGGTTTTGAGCAAGCATAGTGATCAATGCTTGTGCTTTCTCTGTATGAGAAGAGAGACAATGGTGCTGATTCTCTTGTTCACCAACATAACTAAATTGAAGTTAAATGCATCTTTCTCTTTCAATTTCTTAAAGAAAAGGACAGAAGATACATATTCGTTTAGTCCTGTCAAATTAGACAGCGCCTGAAGAAAATTGGCGTGTCTCTAGTCGCCACATTTTTAATCGCGTATAAATCATCTATGGAGTGTCTAAATTTGACAGAACTTAACTAAAATTTTATCTTCTGTCCTTTTCTTAATGAAATGGAAAGAGAAAGATGCACATAACTTAAATTTAGTTAAGTTTGTGAACAAGCGAATCAGCACCAATAATAGTCTCCTATCATATCAGCGTTTATTTATTACCTGCAACAGCTCCGCTGACTTTGGATTTAGAGATTTTATCTCTTTGTGAAGTAGACTTTCTACTGGTTGAGCTGTCTCGAGGGCCAGACGCGTTGGAGTCACGGGAATCTCGCCGACGGTCTAGAAACATAAATACAAACCAATTTTATTTGCCTTGTCTTAAATTATCCCAAGGAAACGCAAAAACCGAATGAAAAGTAGCCTATGTGCTATTGCGGACTATACTATAATAAACAAATATACCATCATGCCTATACAGGCATGATGGTATATTTGTTTATTCGAGGAATACTCCTCGAAGGGTTAGACAGAGGTGTGCCAATGTACACCCACAGTTCGCCGGTATATTTAGATCCCATGTAATAGGGGGCGAGCCTATTGCCATTAACCGGGCACAAATCCAAACTCTGAGCTGCTACTGAGAATTTCATCGAAAAACCCAATAACACTTTTTGCTCGACCTGGGTACCGAACCACTTGCGACCACGAGACCAACGGGGCATTTACTCTATCTCTGTGCCATATTTATTTATTTTCGTCTGCATCTGTTCTGGCATCAACAAATGCATAACTTTGGATGTTTGTCAATATCCATCCATCCAAACTTTTGCATTTATAAAGCATTGATCCTTGTTCTGTTTTCATGGTTATTATTTTACTACTAGTAAAATTTAAGCTCTACAATCACAATATGCTTTAATTTATGTAGTAACAAACATACACAAATCTTCTTTATCTCAACAATATAATATATTTTTACTCTGACAATAGGGTATGTGGGGTCTTTACACCTTACTACTCACACACTAAAGAAGATGTTTAGAAGTATGTACACATATGTACCATTGACAATATTTCCTTACCATAATCTTTTTCAGACTTGATGCTGGGTGTGTCGGTGGAGGCATGGGAACTACCACTCTCCTTGCGGGTCTTAGTGGCCAGTGCGCTTACACTGTCCTTACGGCTGCCTGGTCAAGCAACTAACATGTTAAATTCGTTTATAATAATTATATTTAAGTTCTAATAATGATAATGATAGAAAATATTTATTTTCAAAGAATAGGACTGGTATTTAAAGTAACTTTTTGTTTAACAGGGCATAGAAAAAAAAACAATAAAACCTTATTTTTCAACAACAACAAATGTAATAATAAAATGCAGTACAATTAAAAAAAAACCAATGTTCTATACCACATCACTAGCTACAAACACCGCAAACCACAAAATAAAAAAACAATTGGTAATAGACAAGTTCTACCTTTGGGTGTACTATCTTTAGATGCAGTGCCCCTAGAACTGCTTCTAGGTGTCGAAGGCTTAGGTGAAGGACTCCTTCCATCTAGATTTTAACATTTTATTTTAATGCATTATCGGCGTAAATATGGTGGCCTAAGCAGGCCATGCCACTGAAAATAGCAATAATTAGCGGGAAACTTAGATTACCTTCACTATCATCAGCTAATATAGCCTCCTTACACTTCTGTTTCATGAGCGAACCGAATTCGCTCTCAGGCAAACTGAACGGCGTTTCATGATTTGGAAAAGGTATTGGTTCCACATCTTCCAACATCGTTAAATCGTACAGAGTTTCTAAATGCTGCCATATATCTTTGGTGGAAATCTCTTTAGTTATAGAGTTGGAAAGTTTCTCATAAATACAGGCCATGTGAAAATGTTTGTTTATACCAACCGGCTTGTGATTAGCCATGGCGTAAAATAATTGGATCTCCATATCGACGTCCCATGTTAATGGGTCGCTGGTTTTAACTTCCGGCTCTTCCTCACTAGAAACCATTTTATTTGACACAAAATTACATGAAAGAAGTGAATTTCATTAATTAGTTTAGGAATAAATTGTACTATTTATTTTAGAACATGTCGCCCATCGCTCAATATTCAATTCAATCTGTCATTTTTTTTGTTTGACAACATTCCATAGACAATAATTATTAGAAAATCTGATGAAAAGCGTTCAAAAACATCGTATAATTCGCTTTAAAATTCAGAATGGTACAGAAACGAGTAGGTGAACGCGTCAATTTTAGTAATGTATTGTCTACGGTACATAGTCTATGGTGCGTGATAGAATGTGTCAAACAAACCAACCAAATTGAACCAAACTTGACAACGATTGAACCGTAGGTCGTTCAATGTATTGGAAATTATTAATAAATCACATCTTATTCACTGTTATATAACAGCTGAACCCCTAATATTAGCCATGGCTAATCACTATGAGGTGCCCAATTGGTAAGGGATATCTATTTTCTCGTGGTATCGACACGTTTTGTCGAAGACCTAGTTTGCCGGTCATAAATTTTAATTTTCTTTTAGGGCTGGAAAACCGCCTACTGGGCTTCACTTGGACGTTTTAAAGGGCGACAAATTGATACAGAAACTTATGCTCGATGAGAAAAAGTGTTACTTGTTTGGCCGAAACCCACAGATGAATGATTTTTGCATCGACCATGCTAGTTGTTCTCGAGTGCATGCTGCATTTGTTTATCATAAACATTTGAACAGGGCATTCTTGGTTGACCTAGGCAGCAGTGAGTATGAATCATAAGGGTCCATTTAAACCTATTTTGAAGGAGCTCAAACTTATGTGTGTTAATATTCAACATTTATAGCTCATGGGACATTTATTGGACAAATGCGTTTGGAGTCAAATAAGCCGACGCAGCTGCCTATAGATTCAAACTTCCACTTTGGTGCCTCCACTAGAAACTACATTATAAGGTAATATTAATAAAACTGGTAATTGAGAGAATTAAAACTAGAAGCGGGAAAAAATTAAACCGTTTAAACAAACATATAGATAAATAAAGAACTGACATGCCGTCTGTATAACATTAACAGTAAGAGACAACTAAAGATGTCTTTAACTTTGCTAATAAAGTCATAAATAAAATATTAAAAGGTTATTCTGAAACCTATTTATTATATTATTTATTTGTTATATTTCCCACACAGAGAGCGTCCTACAGGAAATTCTAGAGGCATAATGGAAGATTTGCCCAATACTGAACAAGAAGGTGCCTTATTAGGTTTGCCAGAAACACAAACTGAACTAGATGTAAGTGTTGCTAGTTTTAAATAATGTAATTGATTTATATTCAAATTTGATGACACTGTGGGTACAGTGGCTCAGTTCCGAGAAGGGGCAAATATTTATGTGACCAACATATAGTTCTTCCAGAGCTGGCTATTTGTTTGTATATTTTAAAAAGGGCCCATAGTGGCAAAGTCCTAGTGTTAAGTAACATTGTTTTTAAACCTTCATTCACAAGACCAAGGAGTTAGAATCAAAAAGGTTTATGAAGAGATTACAGTTTATGTTGCTTGCTAAAAATCTAAAATACTCAATGTATCACACATTTTTATTTTGTTTCTGGATTATTTTTAATTGATACTAGCTTCTGCCCGCGACTTCGTCCGCGTCACAGTTGATGTGTTATCCTACGGGTACCGTACATTTTCCCGGGATAAAAAGTAGCCTATGTGTTATTCCAGACTATAATCTATCTTTGTGCCAAATTTCATCCAGATCCATTCAGCCGTTTAAGCGTGAAAGAGTAACAAACATCCATACATACATCCATACATACAAACTTTCGCCTTTATAATAGTAGTAGGATGAAGACTTCTTTAATTTACAAAATAATTATTAAAACTTTCAGAATCTAACAGAATTCAACACGGCACACAACAGAAGAATTTCCATGTTGGGTATATCAACAGATGACGGAAGTGATGTTATGAAGGTATAAATATTAACCAAAAAGGTTTTATTACATTTAACAATGAAACCTATTTACTGTAATCTTCCCTTTTTAGCCGCCAACGGGCACAAAACGTTCAAATTCGATGCCTGGTGGTATTGCCAAGAAAATGAAGAGAAACGTCTCGTTTAACGAGGAGGTGGACATCATTAACCCTGAGGATATAGACCCGACTATCGGCAGGTTCAGGAATCTGGTGAAGTCTACCATAGTGCCGAATCCTAATAGTCAGCCAAAGAAACTGAAATTGCAGAGTGCTGATGATAGTAAGTATTAATTAGAAAATTAGCTGTTCTTTTCTGTGGAAATCTCGCTCTGTGAATTTATTTAGATGAAGTGGGTCTGAGCTAAGCTGTCAATCCATAGAGTTGGGGGGGAGGGGGGAGGGACCTCACATCACCTTAATTCACCATTAGAGATTTTTACAATATAGAAATACGGTCAATTGTAAATAAATAGGATTTGTAGTTGTCTTATTTTATTTGACAATTGCTTCATGTATTTATGACATTGGTATGAACATGCTTCTTACTGTAAGATGTAGAATTTCATTATATGTTGGGAATGCTCCACCTACCAGACTGATTTCATGAAGGCAAGAGTTCTTTGGCCTGGTGAATATCTTTATGTAGCATGTTTTAATGAATCCTTCACTCCTGAATTCTGAGTACTCCTAACTCATTGTAGTAAGAGATTTTAGTCTGTAGGAGTCTGACCTATCATTCTCTAAAGTTGAGGTATTCCCTCCAGAAAAAAAATCCTTGAACTATTATTTAATGAATTAATTAATCAATTATACTTGTGCAGGTCACCACCATTCACTAAGACTGCAGGAGATATCGAGAGGCAGCAACTTGTATTCAGACCTGCCGGCGCCTAGCTCACATCTTAGTCTAATTGGAGCCAGGTAACTATAACTGTAGTTGACCGGATTTCGGTTATAACCAAATACGCAGAGGATCTTATAGTGCCTGTGAGCAGTAAACTTAGCGTCTCTAGTGAAATGTGCGGTTGCAAGACAGTCGCATGCGTCCGGCACTGGTTCAGGCCATGGTCCGGAGCGAGAGGGAATGGGAAGCAGTCGCCTCCTTCTGTGAAGCTGTAATGCTAGAGAAGGAGGCGGCGGGACGGGAGAGGGAAAGGAGGGTCCCCCGTCCCAGCGGCCGCCGCGGTAGACGCTCCGGGCGTCGGCAGCCACGAGACGACTCCCGGCCACCGTAGGCGCGGGTCTGTGCACGGTGAGCAATGGGTAGCTCACCGTCCGTACGTTCACTAAACAACGACAGACCGTGTCGACGGCGCGTTCGTGTTCCACGCGCGCCTCAAAGAGATGTCAGCAAACTTGGATGGGGCCACTGAGGGCCGATGCCTGCCGGGGCTGCGGGTTGTTCGAAAGAGATACCGCGCCCCCGGAACGCAAAGGGCACATGAAGGAACATAGACGGGTTTAAGTCAGTAAAAGTCTGACACTCCCTCCCGCCCCGCCCAGGGCGGGGGAAGTTATTTGATGATTTCCCGTCTATAAAAAAAAAAGACAGTCGCATAGGGTGAAGGGGCCCGCCAATGGGTTGATGAATTTTTCCCATTCGAAATTAAATAAATAAATAAAATAAATAAATAAATATCTTGGGACAACTTACACACAGCTATCTGATCCCAAGCTAAGCAGAGCTTGTGTTATGGTAACCAGACAACTGATATACATACTTATATAATTTATAAATACATACATATTATAGATAATTCACACCCAGACACAGAACAAACAATCATGCTCATCACACTAAGTTTGTCCTGGGTGGGAATCGAACCCACGACCTCCGGCTTAGCAGTCAGGGCCGCTAACCACTAGACCGTTTGAACTGGCCCGTCAAATTACTCAGTAGCAGCCCAGAGTTTGGCAGTCGCTTTATGTAAAACACTGGTATTCAGCTGCATTCAGTTAGACTAGAAGTCAACCCCAACATAGTTGCAAGAAGGCTAGGCAGATATGTACATATATGTGTTGTTGTGATTTCAGATTGGGCCTATCGCTACCCAACCCTGCGCCTGATGTGGAGCTGGAGGGTCCGGAGCCACACCTCAATATACATCCTCCTTTACCACATACAGGTATGCTAATCTATGAAGTTATATTTTTCTTAGGACAACAGCTTTTAATAAGTGATTGATACAAACCCAACCAGACCCTTTGGTTGAAGTAATAAAAGTCTAATTAAAAGTTAGTAATAAAAGTTTGGTTGATATCTTAATATATATATATAAATCTCGTGTCACAATGTTTGTCCTCAATGGACTCCTAAATCACTTAACCGATTATAATAAAATTCGCACACCATGTGCAGTTCGATCCAACTTGAGAGATAGGATAGTTGAGAGGGTAGGGTAGGGGTAGGGTAGGGGTAGGGTAGGGTAGGGGTAGGATACCACGCGAACGAAGTCGTGGCGGGTCAGCTAGTACAATACTAAAAATCTAATTTGAATTTTTAGATCACTTGGGCAAGCTCTGTGTGTATTATTTCTCCCTAAAGGGTTCTACACGACGGAAGAAAGTCATTGAACTATAAGCGGGGTGGTTGGCGTAGTAGGTAGCTAAGCGATTGACTGCTGTGCTGCGTGTTCGATTCCCGCACGAGACAAAAAAGTTTATGGCTTACAGATAGTTGTTCCGGGTCTGGCTGAGTGAATTTATATATTTGTAAACACACCTACAATATAGGTGTAAATACTACTTACTAGTGTAAGGGGCAACGTTTTTTAATGAAAACAAAAAAAAAACACTATCTCTCACTATACAAGTACAAAAGATTCCAGTACAGTCAACACAAAAATTAACATTCTATTTTCAATTCCCAGCACCAGAAGAGCCTGGCCCTTCAAGCGAGCCCAGAAAGAAGAAGTACGCCAAAGAAGCCTGGCCTGGCCGGAAACCCGGCCTCATAGCGGGCGTATGAGATTTATACTAACCGTCAAATTATACTGGCGGCTAGATAAAACAATTTTTTAATTGCATGTATATTTTTATGCGCTATCTGGCGTTTAGATTTTGTTTTTATATTTTAAATGGAGTTGGCGTGAAAGATATTAAGTCGATTCGATTGTTATAAATGATTTAGACAAAAAAAATCTGCAAAGTAAGGCAGATGGTAATGAAGGTTTCCGCACGGGTGCGGTAGACCTTAAAACGCCGAAACGTTCATGAGATGAAACCCACTGACAGCGGAGGCTTAGTAATAGGGTCACGGTGGTACCTTTCGGGTACGGAATCCTAATAAAAATAAATGATACCTCAGTTTCAAGGTCACCTTCATTCTGACAAGAATTTTATTTTATTTTGAAAAATTTAGATAGTCAAATTTTCCGAATATTTCTGAAAAATATTAACAATCTGATCGTCCCGATATTTTAATGCTGACTGTAAGTTCGCTCTATCGACATCGATAAGCAAAACACCGCCAGAGTAATTTGACTTTTATTATATGACATAATAGTGACGCGAATACCGCTAGTGAAATGAGTGTACGGTGTACAAAAATATACAAGTATAGTCAGCGCCATCAATAATAGTTGATTTTAATTTAATAGGTTAAAAAACCGACGATCGAAATAATGATAATAAAATAAGCCCATATTTTAAAACTGTATATAGTAATAGGAAAATATTTTTTTGGTGTACTTAGTGTAAATTTAAAGCGAAAAGTGTCAATTAAAATTTTAATAGGTGTTGGGTGAGGTATGTAGTTCGCTAGTGAAAAATGGAACGTGAGAAATTTTAAAAATAGAAGAATAATTTTAAAGGCGCTATAATTAGAACGTTAAATTTGAAATTATTATATTGCAGATTTTGCTCAAATATATAATTATACTATTGTAAGTTTAGACAGTAACTGCTTTAACGACTTTCGCTTTAATAATGAACAATACGACAAGTTTCTATTTTTCACGCGTTTTTATCTTAAGATCAGGGATTAATTAATCGGATGCATGTTTTTTTTTTCGGAAGGGAAGTCATCATGTCTTCTCCCGTCTTAGTGTCAGACTTTTACTGACTAAAACCCATCCATGTTCCTTCTTGTGACCTTTGTGTTCCGGGGTGCGGAATCTCTTTCGAACAACCTGCAGCTCCGGCAGGCATCGGCCCTTAGCGGCCCCTCCGAATGTTTGCTGACATCTCATTGGGGCGCGCGTGGAACACGAACGCGCCGTCGACATGTCGTTAGTTAACGTACGGACGGTGAGCTATCCACTGCTCACCGTTCACAGACCCGCGTGTACGGTAGCCGGGAGTCGTCTCGCAGCTACAATAATAGGCTGCGATTATCAATATGCATTCGATTATCTGATCCCTACTTATCATCTATGGAAAATAAGTTATCTTAGTGAACCTATGATGCCTAGATATTAAAGCCCGTCCACCTTCTAAATCCAGAATCGCTTTACACTATCTAAGAAATAGGAGGGCCTATCCTATTTGGAGCATACGCCAATACTATTAAGCGACTAGTTACTTACGCTAGATAGTTTAAAAAAAATCTTCCTTTAATAATATCCTAAACTAGTATTAGTTTAAAGGCAATAATAGTGACAACATATTTTTGGCGCTGACTGTACTTACTAAAATTTGCTCATAAATGGCAAATTTTTGAATTTTCCACACTTTTTAAGTACATTTTAATGTAATGTAATGAATGTAGTAATAAGTTACTTTTAAGAAAATTGTGAATGAATTATAAGAGAAAGTAATATGTCAGTTATTTTGTGTTTTATTTTACGTATCTTGAGATTCTCCATTTTTTTATTAGTCACCTTGATTGCTGCACATAGGCCTCAAGTAAGTATTTAGCCCAAGCGCGTTGACGGAAAAGTTTTCGATTCGTGTCTGTTTTCGAATTTAAAATCCTACAAACTTTTATCGCAATCTGATCTTTGTGTTAATCTGTCAAAAATGCCTCTAATATAAATCTTCATTTTATTTTGACACTAGCTGTTGCCCGCGACTTCGTTCGCGTTCAGTATTTTTAAGAGTGTTCATACTGTTTCAGTTTAACCCCTATGTGACATAGCGTGATGAATTGTATATAAAATTACAGCTCAGGTTACTGCCAACACAATGCCAAAAGTTTTGTTCAAATCGGTGCAGGAGTTAAAAAGTTATGCGCGTACATACAAACAAAGAGACAACAATTCTAAAAACTATTTTTTTGGGTTCAGTATAATGTATTTGACACGTGAGAATTACTCTGTATAAAAATATTGAATGTACAGAATTGGCCTCGTTACGATTTTATTATATGTATAGATGTATAGATTGTAGGTAGCTAAGATGAGATTACGACTAGATTTTTAACCTTTTTAGTTAGTAAATAATAATTACCTATCCTTCAGATAGTATTTCAGTTTATTTTATTCGACAAGCTCAATTAGTATCACTAACTAACTGCCATGGCTCGTTAGCCTAACGATCTTATGCGGGACTTATGGAGGTCTTGGGTTAGATTCCCAGGTCGAGCAAAAACTTATTGGGTTTTTCTATGAAATCCGCAGTTGAAGTTTGGAGTTAGTATTTATACCCGGTGAATGGTAAGGCCGCTTTCACATTTAGGCGACTTTAGCAGCGCGACTGTCGCCCCGTCAGAATTTCATAATAAAAAAACAGAAGAGCTGTCGCCCACAGCATCTATTTTTAAAATGAAGTGCGCCATACTGACCTAAACTTTGATCTGTTTTTGTAATGTGAAGGAATGTACTACTGTCGCGCTGCTAACGTCCTAATGTGAAAACGGCCTAATAGGTTCGCCCCCTATTACAAGGGACGTAAAACATACCGGCGAACTGTGAGTATATATTATGATATTATACATTGGTACACCTCTGCCTAACTCTTCGAGGAATACAGGCGTGATGGTATGCACGTCAATTAGTATCAATCAATATGAATTGAAAGTGAATAAATAGGTTTGACTAGATTTTTTATGAAAGAATGGAAACGCCAATCCGCATTGAGTAAGCGTAATAATTAAGTTTCGTGATGGCCCAGTGGTTAAGGCGCCCGCCTCCCATGCACGAGGTTGTGGGTTCGCAAACGGGCACGGGCAAGTACCAATGTGACTTTTCCTAATTCATACCTATGTACTTTCTAAGTTTATCTTGGACATCACTGACATCAGTAACCATGTTAGAGGCCCTTGAGGCGGTTTAGAAACTCTGACACTAGGGTGTTTGGGGTCGTTAGACCTTACTGCCCACACGATAAGAAGAAGAATGCTCGTGCCTTCTCTTTATGGCAAGAGGTTTTTGCCCTCCAGTTGGGCAATAATAGGCGGGTATTATTAAATAGGGGGCGGTAATCTCGCCTGCTTGCGCTTAACTCTCTGGTCGTAAGTGGTCACCGCCTCGCCGACTTTCTCCATCCGCAATTTCATAGAAAGATCACAAATGCGTTCGTAGGGGGTCCGTGCCAACCCCAGAATGGTCTTGTGCCCACCCCAGGCTGTAGAGTCACCTTCCGCCTGACCTCTTCGCCTGGCATCTTAGGGGCCAGGCCCCCCCTAAAAACTAACTCTAGATACGCCAATGAATGCATTACCATTCAAGAGAAAGAGCTAAACGCCTAAGTGCCTGTAATAATCAATGTACCTACAATTTGTAAGCCACATTTTTTTCCAATGTAATAAATCCAAAATAAGACCAGTTTCGTATCCACTTTTTCATGCAAGCTTAAACCCGAATACGTTCCGTCGAAAAGTATATAAGTAAGCAAGTATTTCAGCTTACCTTTTCAACCTTGAAAGGCGGTATAGGTATCTACATACCTACTCATTAATTTGAACACAGTTGAGAGGCTCGACGACTGAAGGCTCCCTTTTGACGTAGTGCGTTTGTAGAAGTATTCAACTCAAATCTTTTGACATAAGCATGTTAGAAGCTCATTACCATAAATTGGGGTAACAATTATAAATGTATTCTTTTTGTGTCCTGTATAGATACACAAATGAAGATACTGTTGGTTTGCTGGCGGTTTACGGTCTTACGGAGGTGATTAGTGCCCTGGGGAAGGCCAAGCCCGCCACCTTATTCCCAAACCACTGCAACTCCTGTAGGCCAGAAACAACAGTGGTGGCGACCACAAGAAAAGCGCCGAGACAATGAAGCTCGACGAGTCCCGTAGAAAAGATTCAACTGTCTGAAAAAAAAGTGAAAATATGGAAATTATGTTTTTCTTACTCCTCCGCTAATCTTTTCTGATTAATTTCGTTGCGGGATCCTGGGGAAGGCCAATACATCTAAGCTAGCGTTAGTCCGTCCAAGAAAACATTAGTAAGTAATATGAAAATTCACTGTTTGTTACGCTTTCACGACTAAACCACCGAACAGATTATGACGGAATTTGGTACGAGTTAAGTTTGAACCCAAGAAATTATACAGGCTACATATTTTTAATCCGCGACTTCATCTGCGTCCGCAATAAGAGACATTTACGCGGACGAAGTCACGGGTAAGTATAAAGTATGATAAAACTTTCTCGTTAGCCTAGTTGTCCCAAACGCGACTGCTACGCTAGAGGTCTTGGTCTCAATTCCCAGGTCGAGCAAAGTGTTACGTATAGAGCTATTCTATGAAAGTCGCAGTAGCAGCTCGGAATCAGGATTTGTGCCCGGCTACGAGTAATAGCAACATTCTCGCCAGATGTACGTAAGTACAACTCTGCCTAACCTTTCGAAGAATACAGGCGTGATGGTATGTGATAATTAAAAAAAGTAACTAAGTACCTAGTCGTGCATAAATCGGCTCCAACGATATTGTGTAGGTAAGTAGGTAGATACCTACCTACATCACCTACTTACAGCCCATAGTTCAACTTCAATATCCCGTCTTCGACAAGCGGTAAACCACAGCCTCTTGTGGGTAGTTACCCAGTCAGTTGGGCACTATTTAAACAGGATAGTCGGTCGCTAAGCCAAACTCTGTTGAGATATTCATTAAGTTTTGATCAGACCGCTTTGGTGACCGCACTACCTATCTACTGAAGTTTAGGTAGATAGGGCCTATGTACCGTACAAGGAAATTGAAAACAATAGACGACTTTGATTATTAGGCATTCGAAATTCAAATGTTTTAATTAATTTTACCCGTATGAAACGTAGCCTATTAGTGGCTAACTAATAGGCTACTAATATAAAGTCAAGTCATTTAGCTATGTTTTTCTAATAAGTTATCCAATTAAAGTTAGATTGAAGTGGAAAAAAATACGTTTTATTCACCTGAACTTTTTTTCAATGAATGTTAAAAAAAAAAACTTTGTAGACTGTTCCTTCCTACGCATTATTAGTAGGTACCCCGATTCAATGACAAAATATTTGATCTGTAATTATTATGAACTTATAGATAAATGTAATTTAATTAGGTTTAATTGAACATTCAAAGAAATAAATACAATGTGTCAACTATCACCATAATGTAAAACACACAGGGGCCCCCTGATTTTTATGTGCCCAGGGCCCCCAATAGTTTAAAGACGGCCCTGGATGCATCCAATTCTAGACTACACTCTATTAATGTAACTTCAATACAACATACCTTCACAATCTCAATTCCGAAGCGTTCGGCTGTAAATAAAAGTAGCGTGCGTAGACAGGTATTGGTATTGCTTCCGCTTCAGAAATCCTATGTACCTATATCGGTACAAACTGCAAGGAGTATTCCATTTACAGTATTATACTCCTCTTTTAGGTTGTTTATACTATGAGATATATTATGCTTTTTTTTGTTATAGACTGGAAATCATCAAATAACTTCCCCCGTCCTAGGCGCGGCGGGAGGGAGTGTCAGACTTTTACTGACTAAAACCCGTCTATGTTCCTTCATGTGCCCTTTGCGTTCCGGGGGCGCGGTATTATGCTAGATTAAATATTTGACAACCCACTTGGCGCAGTGGCTGTGCGATTGACTGTTGCGCTGCGTGTCGAGGGTTCAATTCCCGCACGGCACAAATATATTTATGCAGAGGAAAACGGACCAACATATTGAGATCTTTCTAGTCTTTCTTTTTCTTTCTAAATGTCAAAATGCCCAATGGGTTGAAGAAATGGGTTGAAGCGTCTGCGTCCTTTCATGCATGTGGTTGTGGGTTCGCAACCGGGCACCTGCAAGTTCCATTTTTTTCTATTTCAAACTTTCCAAGTTTTCCTTGGACATCATTGACATTGGTGAAGGAAACCATCGTGAGGAAACCTGGACTTACAATTAATGTAAATCTATAATCGCCAATCCGCTCTGAGCAAATGTGGTGATCAGTGCCTTCTTTGTAGGAGAAGAGGCCTTAGCCTTGTATTGAGAGAACTAGCTTTTGCCCGCGGCTTCGCTCGCGTTAAGAAGTATTATTATTAATTAGGTATTTTGTTCCATTAAGTACTGATAGGTTCAAACTAATATGTTTACATCCTCCATCATCCCTTATTTTAACCCCATGGGGGTTCAATTTATCAAAATCCTATTTAAGCAGACGTTTTCATCATAGTAGCTCCAATCTTTAATTTCAGTTCAATCAGTCGAAAATCTAAGAAGATTTATACAAACTTTCATCCCCTATTTTATACCCTTAGGGGTGGAATTTATCAAAATCCTTTCTTAGGGGATGCTTACGTCATAGTAGCTTTATGCATGCAAAGTTTCAGCTCGATCGGTTTAAAATTGACAAAGTTTCATACAAACTTTCATCCCCTATTTTATCCCGTTAGGGGTTGAATTTATCAAAATCCTATTTAAGCGAACGTCTTCATCATAGTAGCTCCAATCATTCATTTCAGTTCAATCAGTCGAAAATCTAAGAAGATTTATACAAACTTTTATTCCCTATTTTATCCCCTTAGGGGTTGAATTTATCAAAGTCCTATTTAAGCGGACGTCTTCATCATAGTAGCTCCAATCATTCATTTCAGTTCAATCAGTCGAAAATCTAAGAAGATTTATACAAACTTTCATCCCCTATTTTATCCCCTTAGGGGTTGAATTTATCAAAATCCTATTTAAGCGAACGTCTTCATCATAGTAGCTCCAATCATTCATTTCAGTTCAATCAGTCGAAAATCTAAGAAGATTTATACAAACTTTTATTCCCTATTTTATCCCCTTAGGGGTTGAATTTATCAAAGTCCTATTTAAGCGGACGTCTTCATCATAGTAGCTCCAATCATTCATTTCAGTTCAATCAGTCGAAAATCTAAGAAGATTTATACAAACTTTCATCCCCTATTTTATCCCCTTAGGGGTTGAATTTATCAAAATCCTATTTAAGCGGACGTCTTCATCATAGTAGCTCCAATCTTTAATTTCAGTTCAATCAGTCGAAAATCTAAGAAGATTTATACAAACTTTCATCCCCTATTTTATACCCTTAGGGGTGGAATTTATCAAAATCCTTTCTTAGGGGATGCCTACGTCATAGTAGCTTTAAGCATGCAAAGTTTCAGCTCGATCGGTTTAAAATTGACAAAGTTTCGTACAAACTTTCATCCCCTATTTTATCCCCTTGGGGGTAGAATTGATGAAAATCCTTTCTTAGCGGATGCCTACGTCATAACATCTACCTACATGCCAAATTTCAGCCCGATCCGTCCAGTGGTTTGGGCTGTGCGTTGATAGATCACTATCTCAGTCAGTCAGTCAGTCAGTCAGTCAGTCACCTTTGAATTATATATATTTAGATAACAGGCTGGTATTATTACTACTAGGTACCTATTGTTGGACAGACAAATACAAATCGGACTTCTACGTTCGATTTAAGCTACTCCGACTGTCACATGTTTTAAGACATGAAACCACAGCATCCTGTCTCGGATGTCCGATCCGATTCGAATATCGATTAGTTCTATCGGATATCTAAACAATGCTTGCGTCCGGCTCAGACGAGATCCTGTTGTAGGTAGTCAGGTAATCGATAGCTGGTAGCCACACGAACCTGGCTGATATGCCTATAAACAAATTTTGAGATGAGTCCCTCAGTAATTAATATAGTATAATTATATTAATATAATTAGTAATTAATACTAATACGAACTGCCTCGTTGGCCTAGTGGTCCTGAGTGCGACTGCTACGCTAGATCTCCTGGGTTCGATTCCCAGGTCGAGCAAAGTGTTATTGGGTTTTTCTATGAAATTCTCAGTAGCAGCTCGGAGTTTGGATTTGTGCCCGGTTAATGGCAATAGGCTCGCCCCCTATTACATGGGACCTAAATATACCGGCGAACTGTGGGTGTAGGTATATCGGTACACCTCTGCCTAACCCTTCGGGGAATACAGGCGTGATGGTATATTATTATTAGATATTTATAGTAATTAATATTGGGTAGTTGACATCACCATCAATTGCCATACTTCTTATGAACTTCTCTCTCCCATAGATTTTGTATGGCAATAGGACGCTGTGACGTCACTTATCGGTCTACTTAATTGACTAACTACGTACCTATTTATTGATTTTAAAGTAAGTAAAAATCTAATTTTACAGTAAATTGAAAATTAATCGGTTTTCATGGGTACCTAATATAAAGTAGGTACTTTTTTTGAGCAGTTGTGACTTGACTTTATTGGTTAGTGGTGTCAACCACCCAATTGGAAAAATTATACTTAGGTACCTAAATATAGCATTGCCGGTATGTTTATGTCCCATTTAATAGAGGGCGAGCCTATTGCCATTAACCGGGCACAAATCCTTACTCCGAGCTGCTACTGAGAAATTCTTGGGTCTATACCCAATAACACTTTTTGCTCGACTTGGTACTCGAACCCAAGACCTCTAGCATAGCAGTCGCGCTTAGGTCCACTACGCTACTGAGCAATGTTATTCTGCAAAAATGTGTTTTATGAATTTAAGTGAAGTCTGTTTGAGCTAGGGTTCCCATCACATAAATTGACGTCACCGGACGAAAACCCAAACCCCAAAAACCGTGGGTATTTGGGTGTAAATAAGATTTTTTCCCAAACGCCCCCTGAAAAACATATTTGAGGAAACACACAAACACATTTTCTTGGTTTTATTATGTAAATTAATTTACTCCTTTTCTTTCAATTTATCTGACACAAAAAGTGTCCGGCTTTCATCCAAACATTTTTGTTAACCCCTTTCACACGACCCCTTAATCCAAGGAATCTGAAATATAGGATGACAGCACGCTTCTAGTTCACTTCACATAAATAAATAAAAATAAATATCTTGGGACAACTCACACACGGCTATCTCATCCCAAGCTAAGCAGAGCTTGTGTTATGGTAACCAGACAACTGATATACATACTTATATAATTTATAAATACATACATATTATAGATAAATCACACCCAGACACAGAACAAACAATCATGCTCATCACACAAAGTTTGTCCTGGGTGGGAATCGAACCCACGACCTCCGGCTTAGCAGTCAAGGCCACTAACCACTAGACCAACAGGCCCGTCGCCGTCAATTCTACGCTGAAGATTTTTACAGACTAATCAGCCAGTAAGATTAACTGATAAAAAAAGATTGATCACCGTAACAGTATGCAACATCGCAGACAATAAACAATTTTCTATTAATAGCTATATGTTTAAAGTTAATTACCTCTTATCAGTCACGACTCCATCCTTCTAACCCGTTTTCCAAACGTATCCAGAGTTGCTCCTTATTTTATATCATTCGATGGCAAACAACACCTGATGTTAAGTGGTCACCGCTGCTTTTAGTCATCTGCATTATCAAAAGTCTTGTAAATGCGTTGCCATCCCAGAGTCAAAGTTGAAATGTCTCATGAGCCTGTAATTACACCGGCTCCCATACCCTTCAAACCGGAACACTGCAACGCTGCGTTGCGTCAGAAATTATTGCCCGCTATACTATTCCCAACCACTGCAACTCCTGAAACTTAGAATCTACAGTAGCAAGTTGGCGACCACAAGAAAACCGCCGAGAAAAAAAAAGGGTAAATGATTCCCGGACACACGTGTTAACAAACCATTCTGGAACCTTGAACCGAGGTGATGTGCAGCGCGCAATGCTTAAGAATCTACTAGATTATGTCAGCGACTTCGTCAGCCTGGAAATCAAATACACCATAAAACATATCCTTTGCACTCGGCTACACGGCAAGCTTAACTTCCGTGAAGGAGTTTTTGTAATGAGACCAGTACCTACTTCCAGAGATTACCTTTTAAAAGTAAAGAAAAACAAACTTGAAATCTTTACAAGTAAAGATGGTGGTAATGGTGGTGATAGGTTTTCAATGGCAATAGGCTCCCCCCTAATACATGGGACCTAAAAACATACCGGCGGACTGTGTGTGTACGGGTACACCTCTGCCTAATCCTTCGGGGAATACTGGCGTGATAGTTAACTTTCAGTACCCCTACGACTAATGTACTGTACCAGTAAACACAATTTTTTTGCGTGCGTTAGTTTGCGCAATAATATAAACAGTGATATTTTACACTAAGAGTAAAAGTAATTTCTCAGCAAAGATTTCTACTTAATATAGCATAGTCTGATGGACAGTAGATGAGTCTTGTTACACCCCCTAAACCTTAATGAAGAATAAACAAAACAACATCAATATTGGCATTCGATTGCAATTAACAGCTCATATCCGCTTAAACAACAAACAATATTGAAATGGCTCGCAGTTTTATTTGATTTACAATGTTATAATCGTTGCTGCAATCCCAACTTGTAATAATAAATTCATAAAAGATTGATATTTTAGCCTTCTGGCCACGACTAAGGACGCGCGTAGGCTATCAATGGCCTTAGCATAGAATCAAAAGGATTCTCTTTCCCGTCGTGTTTTCGCATCATAAATTTTCTCCACACAATATTCTCCCAGTCCAGTCCAGTAGTCAGTCGGTCCCGGACCGTTGCGCTTGACGGTCGTGTTTCGTGTTCCCGTGTGTACAAAAAACATTATTGTGTATAAAACATAAATATTGTGTGAAATAACTGTGTTTATTGTGAATTTCTATTGCTGTTTTATGGATTTTCTTACCGGTAAGTTTAATTTCAGTTAGTTTTTTTGTTTTATCATGTTTTTGCGGAATACCTGTTGATTTTTAAACATGGAGAAGATTCTGAGGATTGAAAACAATACATTAAGATAAGGCAGTAAAAACAAAGATTGATTTGTTTTTGTTTTTCTTAGATTCAGGTATACGAAAATAACTTTTTTATTTCAGCGATGCATAGATTATGTATCGATATTGATCCATTTATTTTTATGTTTTTTTAGGGGTCTGTAGTCATGAGAGGCAGAACGTTTTATGGAGATTGTAATGAACAATAAATATTTTATTCGAACCCTAATATACCGTCTTCTCTTGTTCAACGTTTTTGCTTTTTATTAATTTTCTCGAAAATTAATTTTAAGTCGTAACTGTCTCGTCGTTTTGACGAAATTGATAAAGTTATTGTTCGAACTTTGTTAATATGAAAGGTAGAAGATATTTTTAGTTATATTTGGGTACCTACTAACGCATTATAGAATAAACAGGTACATCAAAAATAGTATTACGCAGCTTGGATGCAGGCCGCTTCGAACCGGTTCTTTTGGAAATCTTTGGGGGAGGCTTATGTGCAGCAGTGGACGTGGATTGTGGGTGTACGCATCAGTACACCTCTGCCTAACCCTTCGGGGAATACAGGCGTGATGGTTATGGTAAATATGGACGTGGATATGATGATGATTAGGCACCAACAGTCCTTACTTATTCCTGGGGGCTAGGTAGACACCGTGGACCAATTTTACTAATAAAAAATATTCAAAATGTAGTCACAATCTTATCTTAGCGATAATCAATGTCAAAAATGTAGATAAATTAAAAGCATTTTTGACAGACTGAGATTCGATTATGATTGTTCCTAAAAGTTAGTAGAATGATTCTCCTGATATTATCTTCGACGTAGACTCCAAATTTATTATTTCCTGTGTCCTATTTGGTTAAGACATAACAACTATTTATTACCCTACCGATACAATTCAACTTTGTCTACGGGATGCAAGGCAACTGGTATTGCAGATGTCTATAGGCAGCGGTGACCACTTAACATCAGGTAGGCCGTCGGCTTGTTTGCCATCCAAAGATATAAAAAAAAAATAAGAATAATGAGTCAAATCTTAGCAATTTCGATATACTACCTACATCGGAAGGCATGGAAGAAGAAAACGTGTTGCGTTGACCCCAAGTAACATGCGATAGGACAGGCAGATGATGATAATGATATTCTACTTACATCACATCTTTAGTCCTGTGTATGCTTCCTTTTCTTTTTGCCATTCACTAAGATATCTTCCACATATCTTCGGACGGGCCAGGCATAGAACAAGGGTGCTCAATTTTTTGAAACATTCGAGATAACCGGTCGATTTAGAAATTTTCGGCTGGCCAAAAATTTGTGCAAAACAGCCAAAGGTATTATGAAATACCTACATACATACATACATACATAAACTCCCTTTTTCCCATGGGGGTAGGCAGAAACTATAGAACGCCACCTGCTACGATTCTTACATACTCCTTTCGCCTCGTCCACGTTCATACATCTGGTCATAGTGCGATTCTCTAAAATGCAAACTCGAAAACGAGTCTCACTAAAGTGATCGCGCTCACTTCGATAACGAACCAACTTGTCATTGGTTTAGTATTCGTTCGCCGTGGTGACGTCACCAGCGTGATCGTGTTTAACAGAATACCATTTTGTAATCTCACTGCGGATTCAGCTTTCGAATTACGAAGTGAGGCTTAGAGAATCACACTGCTGGTCATACAAGCACGCAGGTAACGAGTAATGCGTACCTGACCTTTCTGAAGAACCTCACCAATAAGGTCAGGGTTCTCTCATCATATAAGATGTCTTTGTACCCTCTTACTGAAACAGACGGCAATCGTTTTAATGATAAACAAATATAAGGAAATGTGTACATCAAGTAGTTAGTAATCAATCAAAGGAGTTTTATGTTCAACAAGAGCCATAAAACTCAGAGAAAATGGATTAGTTTGTTGTTATAAGAGGGGCAACTGAACGCTGCTTTGGAGACGGTACACATTAATGCTTGGTTCCAATATGCAAAACGGATAGTTTATCCTACCAGTCGTAATTTCTTTAAATGCTTGATTTGTCGTTTGTAAAAATTCTGGTGACAATTTTGAATGTTGAAATGAAAAATTATGGATATAAATCTGAAAAATAAACTTCAATAACAGCAAAAATACGAAAGCATTTGTTTGTTACTATGGTTAACCAATACCGGTCGGTAAGTTTTAGGAATCGGGCATGAAGCGATGCGTTGCCGCACCGCCAAGGTACGGAACACAACCAGCCGCAACGCAATAACTTGCGACAAGCAACGTGTTGCACATTTCTAATGGAAATGTGCTAGAAACTTTCTAGCAACGTTCACGATTGGGGGAATTCTCTCACATACTCATTCACTTAAAGGCAAGTGAAGGAGTACAGCTACTTAATACATTTGACCATTATTTCTAAATGCAACTTTTGTATAACAAAAAAGCTTGGTAACCTCATTATACTTAACTCTTAGCATTACGTGGTCTGTGGGCGGAGAGCAATGGGTAGCTCACCGTCCGTACGTTAACTAAGTAGCGACAGACCCTATCGACGGCGCGTTCGCGTTCCACGCGCGCCTCAAAGAGATGTCAGCAAACTTGGAAGGGGCCACTGAGGGCCGATGCCTGCCGGGGCTGCGGGTTGTTCGAAAGAGATACCGCGCCCCCGGAACGCAAAGGGCACATGAAGGAACATAGACGGGTTTTAGTCAGTAAAAGTCTGACACTCTCTCCCGCCCCGCCCAGGGCAGGGGAAGTTAATTGATGATTTCCCGTCTTAAAAAAAAAAAAACCGCACCGCACCACCTTTATGAGTGTCCTCGATTTTTACAAATACCTGAAAAAATACCCGAAATGATCACCAATATTTTTCGCTGACTGTTCAAAGACAAGCCAAAACCTTACCCTCACTCGTGTGCAAGTGCCACAGGTGTTCCTAAAGATATGGACACTCAAGGTTAATAGCTCTTGAGCACTTTCTACGCTGTTGCATTCTGTCACGTCAGCACTTTTCCCATTATCCGTTTTATAGGTGGAGGGCGGTGAAATGAGACTTGATTTTGTATAAAGGACTTGCGCCCTTACTGCTTACAACCCTCTTCAGTATAAAAGGGCATCCCCTTTTGAAAATCAATTCGGTTTATAATTTTATTGCGTTTCAAAAATTGCATCTGTTTGACGACGTTTATTATTATTTTGATTATTGTTTATTTCGTTTTTATTGCTTATATTTAGTTTGAAATGATTGTATGTGTGATACGCAGTTATGCCGAGGGCTGTACTAGTTTTTCAAATGCTAAAACAAATATATTTCTTGTGAAAATGCTTAAAAACAAGTATCTACGGGACCTTCAAAGTCACAGTCAAATAATTCATTTAAAATAGTCCATTAAAACGAACATTTAAACGTCATTCACAAAAAAAAAAACTTTTTCATTCTAAAAGGTAGTTTCGAATAGAGAAGAAAATGAGCAGGAAACTACATAAATACTTTTAAAAAATACATATTTTATAACTATAACTATGAATGTGAAGTGTTAAAATAAAAACAAAACCTGGCAACTGCTTGCTGTAAAATAAAATAATGACTTACACACAACGACAAGTTATCAGGAGTGCGGGTAAAACCTTTGTAAGCTGCAATCGACATGTGTCTGACAACACGTAATAAACATTTAATGAAAACGTGAAAATCAATTTAAAAAAGGAAATCACTTTTAAAAGTAAAAAAACACAATTCAAAGGCTTTTAAAACAGTTTTATCTGCACATTATTGGGAACAGAAGTCGGTTTTCATAGTTTTTTTAAATTGGACTTTATCGTTGTGTGTTTAGAGTTAAATATTACGTAACAGTATCTACATAATATATTATGTAGCTTTAGAATCTATTTTAATAATATTTTCATATGATAAACAATGGTATTAGTTCAAATTGATCGCCGTGGCGTACAGTTAATAATTTAAACGTATTAGTTTCTTTTAGCTTCTGCTACTACGTATTTCATAGATAAACGTTATTGAGTTTTTCTATGAAATTCTCAGTAGCAGCTCGGAGTTTGGATTTGTGCCCAGTTAATGGCAATAGTCTCGGTCCTATTCGCCCCATGGGACCTTAAAATACCGGCGGACTGTGGGTGTACCAATGCACACCCACGTTCCGCCGGTAAGTTTAGGTCCTATGTAACAGGCGGCAAGCCTATTGCCAATAAAAGTTCACATATCCTAACTCCGAGCTGCTACTGAAAATTTAATACAAAGGCCCAATAACACGTCTTGCTCGATCTGGGAATCGAACCCAAGACCTCTAGCGTAGCAGTCGCGCTTAGGACTACTAGGCTAACGAGGCAGTTAAAAACAGACAGAGAGAGAGAGGCAGTTAAAATGCAATAATTGTAAAATCTATGTAATTCGCCAGATCGATTCCGGCCACGGCATCATCATCTTAATGCAGACTAGCCACGTACGCAGGAGATATTATAGTGCACAAATGTGTGCGCAACTCCTCCCTAACTGGACCGGACCGGAGAGAGATCAGGCGCAGGACCAACGGCTTTACGTGCTTTCCGAGACACGGGGGTGTCATACCACCAACTTCCAAACTCCGGGCTGCTACTGAAAAATTTCTAATGGAAAAACCCAATAACATAATATGAAATAATTTTAAATATAGTCTCGGACATTTCAATAATTGAGTTTCACGATATACTATACAGATATAGTATACCGTCGTGGTATATACCTATATTCTCCTAACATCCGATAGACAATCCCCCGGCTTGCTCCCAATATTTCCTTACACTTGACAAGCCAAACATTGACTCTCTATGTTTTCATAAGACTTGTCGAGTTATGAAAGGTTTTGACGTAAACTAGGTTGAATGAACTCAAATGTAATGAACCAGAAGGCGTGTTGTTTTTGCTTAAGGACCGTATTTTTTCTAGCTTACTTTTATTCGAAGTATTGTTTGATATATTTTTGATACAAAAGCTGTAGGCATTAACACTCAGGGTTGCGGAATTTGTTCGAAAGAGTCACCGCGGCTCTGGAACGCAAAGAGGGCGGAGGATGGGTTTTTAGTCAGTAATCGAGTTTGACACTCCCTTTCGATCTACCCAGGGCGGAAGAAGTCATTTGATGATTTGCCATAAAAAAGACCTTAACACTATCTAGATTTTGTACACCAGAACACGAAACAAAAAAATTATAACAAAAAAAAATATAAATGATTGATTGATGATAAATGATTGATTGATGATAAATTATTGATTGATTGATAAAGACGGCATTGGCTGAAAACCCCACCAGAAAGTTACACTGTGCTCCTAATACGATTTTTTTTAACTTTGTCCCACATTATGTTGGTATATCTTCGGTGCGTTTACAAACATATAACCTCACATACACAAACAACGAGACCCGGAACAACTACCTGTAGGCTATACAAATATTTATTCCGTGTCGATCGAACATACGACACGCAGCGAAGTAGCCTATCGCTCAGCCACTGTGCCAACAGTATCGTCAACATTAACATAACGACAAAACATTGTGATTAGGTACTATTCATCTACTATACTTTTAAGGGTTCCGTACCCAAAGGGTAAAACGGGACCCTATTACTAAGGCTTCGCTCTCCATCTGTCTGTCCGTCTGTCACCAGGCTGTATCTCATGAACCGTGATAGTTAGACAGTTAAAATTTTCGCAGATAACGTATTTCTGTTGCTGCTATATCAAAATACTAAAAAAGCAGAATAAAATAAATATTTAAGCGGCTCTATTACAACAAAAGTGATTTTTTTGCCGTTTTTTATAGATAGTACGGAACCCTTGGTGCGCGAGTCCGACTCGCAGTTGGCCGGCTTTTTTCAATTTGGTCCTTCGAGACGAATTATTCGGTCCTGAGAGTAAACAAGTTTCATACTTTACTAAGGTATCTACTACTGATGAAAAATGCATGAGATTATGAATTTACTAATGGAAAAATGTCATGAAAGAAAAAATAAGAATACGATAAAGTGTACATTCCTTTGTTTTATTGTTGAAAGTATTAGAGTGCATTTTTTATTATTCAGAATAAAACTGCCACGTTGGTCTAGAGGTCATAAGCGCGACTGCTACGCTAGAGGTCTTGGATTCGATTCCCAGGTCGAGCAAAAAGTGTTATTGGGTTTTTCTATGAAATTCTCAGTAGCAACTCGGAGTTTGGATTTGTGCCCGGTTAATGGCAATAGGCTCGCCCCCTCTTACATGGGACTTAAATATACCGGCTAACTGTGGGTATATATTGGTACACTTCTGCCTAACCCTTCGGGGAATACAGGCGTGATTGTATGTATGTCAGAACAAAAGTGAAACGTTTATAAATTCTGTAAGTGGTAAAAATATATTGAGAATTGAGACCTAAGGTTTTCAATACCTAAAAGGTTTGTTATATACCATCACGCCTGTATTCCCCGAAGGGTTAGGCAGAGGTGTACCAATGTACACCCACAGTACGCCGGTATATTTAGGTCCCATGTAATAGAGGACGAGCCTATTGCCATTAACCGGGCACAAATCCAAACTCCGAGGTGCTACTGATAATTTCATAGAAAAACCCAATGACACTTTTTCGGTCGACCTAGGACCTCTCGTGTAGCAGTCGCGCTTAGGACCACTAGGCTCACGAGGCAGTTATTCTGTGACTGGTAAAAATATATTGAGAATTCAGACTGCCTCATTGGCCTAGTGGTCCTGAGTGCGACTGCTACGCTAGAGGTCCTGGGTTCGATTCCCAGGTCGAGCAAAAAGTGTTATTGGGTTTTTCTATGAAATTCTCAGTAGCAGCTCGGAGTTTGGATTTGTGCCCGGTTCATGGCAACAGGCTCGCCCCCTATTACATGGGACCTAAATATACCGGCTAACTGTGGGTGTATATTGGTACACTTCTGCCTAACCCTTCGGGGAATACAGGCGTGATTGTATGTGTGTCAGAACAAAAGTGAAACGTTTATAAATTCTGTAACTGTTGAAAATATATTGAGAATTGATATCTTAGGTTTTCAATACCTAAAAGGTTTTTAATGTTTCTTTATATAAAAAGTTGCGTGAAAGTTTAATATTTCTATTAACTTTTGTAACTGAAAATAAGTTTTACAAAGTAGTAATAGAGCAACTAAATTGGTAAACTTATTTATTAGGTTTTAGTTAAGTATTAGTCCAACTACAAAAATCCTGATAGAATGATACAGTATTGCCGAATGCTATAGGATTTATTTTAAGGTATTTTGGGTTTTAGGTTTACCTGCTAAGTAATTAGTGTACTTATAAACCGTGCTTACATATTATATACATACATACAATCACGCCTGTATTCCCCGAAGGGTTAGGTAGAGGTGTACCAATGTACACCCACAGTTCGCTGATATATTTAGGTCCCATATAATAGGGGGCGAGCCTATTGCCATCAACCGGGCACAAATCCAAACTCCGAGTTGCTACTGAGAATTTCATAGAAAAACCCAATAACACTTTTTGCTCGGCCTGGGAATCGAACACAGGACCTCTAGCGTAGCAGTCGTGCTTAGGACCACTAGGCTTGAAAAACACACTGTTTTAACCTAATAAATGTAGCATAATATTTCCTAGGCACTCTACTAGCCAAAAGCCTACGTATTTCCGATAATCAAACGGTAATTGCAGGCATTTAGTTAGGTTGGTAATTGATTACTCTACGCACTAATTAGAACTGACAAAGGTTAGGTACTAATCACCCGATGCTTACTGCAATCTAGGGCATAAAGCCATAGTAATAGAATTCCAAATAAAATGGTTTGTCCAGGGAAATAATGCGGGCAAACTTAGCAGATTATCTAGTCGAAGTTTCTATAAATGTAAGCTGGTTCTATCCGGAAAAAGGTTCTCTTAACGAAAGTATAATTTCGGGAAGTGGTCCCTCCGAGAAGTTGGTTTTTGTGTAAGCACTGAGACTTTCTGAGAAATGGTCCTTTTACACTTTTTACAATGGTCTTTTCGACGACTTTATTTTATGATATAATATACCATCACGCCTGTATTCCCCGAAGGGTTAGGCAGAGGTGTACTTATGCACACCCACAGTTCGCCGGTATATTAAGGTCCCATGTAATAGGTGGCGAGCCTTTATTATTATATGATATATTTATTAGAGCCATTTATTATTATATGATATATAAAGTAATATTGCGTCCTTTAGTGTTATACCCGCTATAGCTACAACACGTCATGTGCTTGTAGCAAGTTACCACCAGTGTCTTCCATGTACGGCGAACATGGACATTGGACATTGTAACGTAGTTTACCATGGTTTCAATATATGATAAGCGTTAATTTTTTTCGCCGATTATTAAAAAAGGCCGTATGTTTTGCACTTTCGTATGGATCTGATGTCATTTTTCAAACCGGCGAAAAATTTGATTCTTAGGGTGTCTAAAATCATGGTGTTACAGAATCCATAGTGACATTTTCGGTTACGATGTCTGGAAACTGTAGTTCGCGGCTCGATGGAGTTGACTCGTGGCTGTGGCGTTTAACCCGTGTGCACGTGACACGGATGCGATTATTCCAATCGGTAGCTCATTGCTAGGGTTACCAGATCAGGTAATGACTTTTCCTGGCAAAATCCCTGACATTTCCATAAACTTCTTGACATTTTTTTGTCAATGTTAAGTTTGACTCGATCGAATGTCAGCTATCATGTTGAGAACTCTGCGGGGGTTAGCTATGAGCCGTTCGAAAAGTGATGCATCTCGTTAAATAATATTTTATGACAATTTCAATTTTTTTCCTGTTACCCCAAAAAAGGTCATAAATTCTGGACAAGTCAGGATTTTTTTTATCACCTGGTAACCCTAATCACTGCAGATGTCCTGCGGATATACGGATGGCAATTGGATAATAGGCTATAACCCATCGTATAGTCGTATTCAAATATTGCACAATATATATTTCTATTGCGAAACTAAAGTGGCAATAGACAGGGCACATAGCGTTGAGTAGACGGTTGTTCGGGGTCGTAAGGCTCTCGAGTGGCGAACACGTGAGGTAGACCGATGGCCTGGTAATTGTGAAACTGCTGGATGTAAGCAGTGCAAGACCAGTCGTTGTGGCTCTCTCTAGGAAAGGCCTATCCAGCAATGGACTTCGTTCGGCTGATGTGATGATATTTCCATTTGGTTGCGAGGAACCACTAGACACGGGCTGCGCAGGACCTTTAATTGCTGCTATCTCTAAGGGATGCATATGTCCAGCATTGGACTTCGTTCGGCTGATCTGATGATATTTCTATTTGGTCGCAAGAAACCGCTGGTTACGGGCGGCGCAGGATCTGTCATTGAGACTATCTCTAGGAAAGGCCTATGTCCAGCAGTGGATAGAAGTGTCTGGTATGATGATATTTCTATTTGGTCGCGAGAAAACGCTGGATGTGCAGTGCAGGGCTGATCACTGTGGCTATCTCTACGAGAGGCCTATGTCTAGCAATCGACGTTGGTCGGCTGATGTGATGATATTTCTATTTGGACGCAAGAAAGCGCTGGATGTGTGTGGACAGTTCATTGTGGCTCTCTAAGAGAGCTCTGTCATCTCTAAGAGAGCAGTGGACGTCCTTCAGCTGATGTAATGATATTCTATTTATAAACCATACTATACCCACTTTCACTGATAAATGAATGATTATGATTTCCGCACGAAATATTCCAACAATATTGAGCGCTTCTGCGAAATAAACATTGCCGGAAATATCTAGATAAGGCGCGCTATCTCTGACTCACGATGGCAAAATTTGAATACCTTGTGGGGCTTAATAATTGCCTATGTAGGTACCTATTGCTGTGAATATTTCTGTGACAAAGACACGTAGGTACAAATGTTCTGATTTTGAATAACGATAGTACCTATAGGCTTCAAGGGGACTGTACTGACAGTTCCATTCAAAAATGGTTTAGATATTTTTTGGTCAATAAGGACCAAAGATGAAATTGTGTAGACGGGTAAAAGGACACTAATATCTAGGTGTGTGGTTTGTTGTAATCGTTGTTAGAGCCTCTGCCAACGTCTGAGTTTTTGTAGGACCGTTCCATAAATCCATAGTTTTGAGACTTTCTTTAAGACGTGGGTATGCGTTGGTATGTTACAGGCAGTGTTGTGCAAAATTTAGTTTGATTGATGATTGATAACTAAGATTAAATTATTTAATCATGACTAATGAGTAATGACTAAAAAAATTCAATCATGTACGGTGATTGAAGATTGATTAGTGTTAGTGTTAGTTATTTAATCATGACTAAATTTCTCATGACTAATTAATATCTAAAATTACGCCGTTGCCAAGTTAACATTCACAGAATGTTCATTTGTTATTCACAAGTTTTAATAAAAGCTTTTGTCATAAAATAAAACACAACCTTTACAACAGAATCAGTATATTTTTTTAATTAACATGAAGACAGTAGCACGTTATACAATTACAACAACAGACTATGGGTTAATTATGTTTAAAATAATTTAAATTGGTTTTCATAACCACACGGTTTTCAAATTGTTCATCAGACAATCTATGTGATTTTGGTAGACTGGTCATTGTTGCATATGAAAACATCCTTTCTACAGGTCCAGAAGATGGCATTGGTGTATTGTACTCTAAAAATATTTTTTTTATTAATGGGTAACGGTGTAAAAGGTCTACATCTTTACTTTCTTCCGAAAAGAAATTCGTCATTAAAATATCAGCTTTTCTTCTTGGAGTAGACTGGGTAGTATTATCATTATTTTCACTCCCAGAGTCCGAATTAAAATCAAAAAACTCGTCATTTTTATGTTGTGCGCTTGATTTGTTTTGAATGTCCGATTGTAATTCATTTGAGTTTTCTTGATTGATTTCTAAGCAAATAGCTAATTTGAACAAAGTTGTACATTTTTTATGTTCAGTGGGATTAATACACGTAAACCATTTATTTTTAAATCGTGGATACGATAAAGCTGCGATTATAGCATTTTCAGCCTTCTTATTCGCGATATCCAAATAACAATCAAACCTTTCTTTAACACTTTGAAGGTATTTATTCACAAGAGGTTTGCAAAACTTTAGCTCCTTTCTGGATAGTTTTTCAAGTTTTTTTCGTAGAGCCAGTAAACAGGGTAAAACTACGCCGTAAAATGTATCATCGCCTTGCAATATATCGAGTGCAGACGCTATTGGAGCCGCACATTCAACATATTCTTCCATGTATGAAAATTCGTCGTGTTTAATTGAATTTTTGTTGCCCAAACCGCGATATAACTGCAAATTTTTGTTTTTTATGCTTCCAATTTGTTTCAACGAGTCATAAAGACTATTTCAGCGCGTAGCTCCTGGTCGTGATAATGTATGGCCAAGTATATTTTTGATAATTTCGGCCGATTTTGGCCGTCCGGCGTAATTCCATAGCTCGTTACATTTGTTCATCACTTGTTTGTGCATAGTACCTAATGGAGTTGTTTGATCTTGCAATAAAGTTTGCACATCAGCACTTGCACATAAGTTTAGTGTATGCGAACAGCATCTATAATGATCCGGTAATAATATTAATGCCGCATCAACTTGATTTCGATACTCTGGAGACAATGGGTTAACATCAACAAATATTATGTCTTCTACATTGGTTTCAATGTCGTTCTCGCTGTCACTGTCACTAATTATTATAGATTCGCTTTCAGTTGTTGCAGCCAGAATTGATTTCGATTTAACTCCAAATGTTTTGAAAGCTTTAATAAAATTTGAACCATTATCTGTCACGGTTGCTTTAATTTTTGATAGATCCAATTCAAAATCTGAGTAAATTTCCATTAACAGGTCTTAAATGCGATCAAACGTATGTGCTCCCTTAAACCGACGACAAGCTAAAGCAGCTGATTTCCTTTTTAGATTCTCATCAATCCAGTGAATAGTAACACCAAGAAAGCTTCTTTTCTTATCGCACCAAATGTCAGTAGTAGTACACAGATGAGTGGCTGTTGCTACCTTTTCTTTCAATTCACACTTCTGTTTAAAGTGATGCTGCGCAATTTTTTTACTAAAAGACTTTCGGCTAGGAACTTGTACTTCTTCATTTGTATTCAAATTATGAATCATGCTTTTAAAATATGGATCTTCTACACTTCGTAAAGGTATCATAGAGTTAATAAAATAATTTACCAAATCCGCATCAAATTGCTCTTGAGAGACAGGCCGCTTCTCTTTCTTTGTAATTTCTGCTGTCGTAGTTTTTCTTGAAGAGTTTCTTTGTTTAGTTTTCTTACTTTTAGCAAGGTGGTTACGATATTCTGCGACAGCGTCAGAACCATGTTTACGCTTCAAGTGGCTTACAAAATTTGAGCTGCTATTGCGAAAACCTTTGATTTCAACACTTTGCGGCAGACACTTCACACATAATGCAACTGATTTAGAAGATGATGATTTTTCGGGAACATATTTGAAAAATGTGCCATCCAGTAAAGTGCATTCAGGCGGTAAATTACTGTTCTCACTTCTAGACCTCTCTTCACTAATAACACTAGATGTCGAAGTCGATGCTCTCACGGTCACAAAGTCTGTTTCATTAAAATAACAATCTTCATCGGTATCCATTTTGAGATTACCTTTCCGACACTCAATACACAAGTAACGTATAATAAATAAATGACGACAAAGTTAAAAAATCGATACGTGCGCGCGTCATGCCAACGCTTGCCAACTGATCAAAACAAAATGGCTGCCAGTTGCACGAACAGTTGCGTGTGCGGCGCGCGAGTGGTGGGGGCATGGGTCTACGACGCTACCTATTGCGTGTGTCATGTGATCAATGTGTAAGAATCTCCTTCACCCTTTTTTGCCTTTTATCTACTTTCAACTTTTTACCATGGTAGCAGTTATAATAAAATAAAAACATGTACAAATACAAAAATGGAGAACGCTATCAATCAACTTAGAGTGCTGAATAATTTAAATAGCGCGATAGATGTCTGAAACAAAAAATGGAGTTAGCCTGCTTAGCATTTTTAGTTTAGTCATTAATCAAAAATAATGATTGAATGACTAATGACTAATTTATTTAGTTATGATTATGATTAACTAATTTAGTCATGATTAAATCAATCACGACTAAATTAGTTGTGACTAAATTAGTCATGACTAATCAATTGATTGAAAAAATTAGTTGATTGACCCAACACTGGTTACAGGACCAACTTTTAGTAGGACGTGTGCGTTGGTATATTAGATTCCATATGTTTAATTCCCACCGACAAAAAAATTGGACACCGATTGTCTGGCGTAGGCAGACAGCCTTAAACATGCGTCAAAGTCAAATCTTTTATTTCAATTAGGCTACCAAAAACATTATTGAACATCTTTTACAAGAAAGTAACAAAAATTAATCTAGTTACGCCATTTGAAAATACGTATCACTTTCAAATTAAGTTATTTGATGGGACTAAACACAAGACTAGATTATTAGTGCCCTTATTCAATTTACAAAGCTTCATCGATTTTAATTACTCATCGATAAAAATACGACAAGACTATTTTTATATAGAAAACGCTGCTGGCACATTCTCTTTATTGTACGTCCTACTTAGTGCTAAGTAGCTACTAACAAAATAAAAAAGAAAGCCGAAATGGAACTCTTTTCAAATTTCAATGAACGAATTTCCTTTTGTGTGTTAAAACAAGACAAAATCGTATTTCGAATTGTAATAAAAGCGCGGGAATTATAACACCTGACATGGAATTTTTTCGTTCGGATACCACTTAAGTAGATTTGCTAAAAGATAAACGTACTTACTTGATCCCTTTAGAATAGGCCTTTTTTTCTCCAGCCCTTTGCAAAAAGGACTTACCTACCTATACATGAGTGTACATTTTTGGAAAACAGATTTTGATGGTCTTGATGGTGAAGAACAGTGGTGGTCCTTATTGGTGAGGTTCTTCAAAAGGGTCGGGCGCGCAGTACTTGCAACCGGCGTTGTTTATAAAATAATAAAAAAAAAAACATTTATTGGTAAAACAAGTTTAGATGTAAACAATTTTTGTGATTGGACCCTCCTTTTAGGCAATAAGTGCCTGTATTAGGATAGTCCGCTCTTTCATAGCAGGACGTGTCACAGAAATATCTAAAACATGTGATTTCTGCACTAAAACTACTTATTATAAGACTAACTAAAATTAAATCAAATGTGTGTGTATGTATGAGTGGGTGTAAGTGTAGGAGTGTGTTTGTTTTAAGTACCATCCGAGGACGTGCGTATGAATACACAAGGCACGACCGAGGACCTTTTCAAACCGAGGACTTTTTCGAGGGTCCTCGGTTTGACTTGACCAAAGATTCGTATTCTGCGAGCGATTTTGAGTCTTTCTGTATACTTAATAAGAAAAAGTTGTCTGAACCTCGGTTTGATCAAAAATATTCATAATCTTACACTCGATTTGTGTATCCACTTAGTGGCGCCACTGTCGCCTCACACACAGCCTCTTTACACTCATTTCACGTTTGTTGTATTATACGAGGACCTATGTGTTAACTTTAACACAAAAGTCCTCGGTTAGGCAGCTTTTCCGCGCAATGTGTATTTAAGACCTCGGTTAGGCAGCTTTTCCACGCAATGTGTATTTAAGACCTCGGTTTGCTAGATTTTCCAAACAGTGTGTATTTTAGTCCTCGCTTTAACAGTTTCCCTCGTGTGTAGTGTGCTATCACTGGGAACTCCTCAACAGTTTATAGCATCGTCTTCAAATTTAGCATACGCGTTAGGTTTACATAGTATAACAAATATAATAACCAAATTGTGCTGAAGCTGCAGCCAGGGTGGTTTCTTCATGAGGGAACTCCTCAACAGATAGTAGCACCGTCTTCAAATTTGGCATACGCGTTAGGATTACATAGTATAACAAATATAATAACCAAATTGTGCTGAAGCTGCAACCAGGGTGGTTTCTTCATGAGGGAACTCCTCAACAGTTCATAGCATCGTCTTCAAATTAAGCATACGCGTTAGGTTTACATAGTATAACAAATATAATAACCAAATTGTGCTGAAGCTGCAGCCAGGGTGGTTTCTTCATGAGGGAACTCCTCAACAGTTTATAGCACCGTCTTCAAATTTGGCATATGCGTTAAGTTAACATAGTTTAATAAATATAGTTACGAAATTGTGCTGAAACTGCAGCCAGGGTGGTTTCTTCATGAGGGAACTCCTCAATAGTTCATAGCATCGTCTTCAAATTAAGCATACGCGTTAGGTTTACATAGTATAACAAATATAATAACCAAATTGTGCTGAAGCTGCAGCCAGGGTGGTTTCTTCATGAGGGAACTCCTCAACAGTTTATAGCATCGTCTTCAAATTTAGCATACGCGTTAGGTTTGCATAGTACAACAAATATAATAACCAAATTGTGCTGAAGCTGCAGCCAGGGTGGTTTCTTCATGAGGGAACTCCTCAACAGTTGATAGCGTCGTTCTCAAGTTTGTCATTTAATATTATTTGTTATGTATTTTTCATTGTACTTTTTGATTGTTTCAAATTTTGCTGCCGTCATTTCACCAAGGAAGACATTTCTACTTTTGATTCTTCATGAAGAGCACACGGATTAAGCACCCATGACAATACAACAATTTATGGTGAAAAGAAAATCATAATGTTGTGTAATCTAAGCAGGCGTGTACATAGGAGTAGCTTCTAACGATTTGTTTAAGGATTCAGTCAACCTTTCATTTTCTCTCTTTCTGAAGAAACCACCCTGGTTGCAGCTTCAGCACAATTTGGTTATTATATTTATTAAACTATGTTAACTTAACGCGTATGCCAAATTTGAAGACGGTGCTACCAACTGTTGAGGAGTTCCCTCATGAAGAAACCACCCTGGCTGCAGCTTCAGCACAATTTGGTTATTAAATTTGTTAAATTATGTAAACCTAATGTGTATGCTAAATTTGAAGACGATGCTATAAACTGTTGAGGAGTTCCCTCATGAAGAAACCACCCTGGCTGCAGCTTCAGCACAATTTCGTTACTATATTTATTAAACTATGTTAACTTAACGCATATGCCAAATTTGAAGACGGTGCTACCAACTGTTGAGGAGTTCCCTCATGAAGAAACCACCCTGGCTGCAGCTTCAGCACAATTTGGTTATTAAATTTGTTAAATTATGTAAACATATTGTGTATGCTAAATTTGAAGACGATGCTATAAACTGTTGAGGAGTTCCCTCATGTAGAAACCACCCTGGCTGCAGGTTCAGCACAATTTGGTTATTATATTTGTTGTACTATGCAAACCTAACGCGTATGCTAAATTTGAAGACGATGCTATAAACTGTTGAGGAGTTCCCTCATGAAGAAACCACCCTGGCTGCAGCTTCAGCACAATTTGGTTATTATATTTGTTATACTATGTAAACCTAACGCGTATGCTTAATTTGAAGACGATGCTATGAACTATTGAGGAGTTCCCTCATGAAGAAACCACCCTGGCTGCAGTTTCAGTACTATTTCGTTACTATATTTATTAAACTATGTTAACTTAACGCATATGCCAAATTTGAAGACGGTGCTATAAACTGTTGAGGAGTTCCCTCATGAAGAAACCACCCTGGCTGCAGCTTCAGCACAATTTGGTTATTATATTTGTTATACTATGTAAACCTAACGCGTATGCTTAATTTGAAGACGATGCTATGAACTGTTGAGGAGTTCCCTCATGAAGAAACCACCCTGGCTGCAGCTTCAGCACAATTTCGTTATTATATTTATTAAACTATGTTAACTTAACGCATATGCCAAATTTAAAGACGGTGCTACCAACTGTTGAGGAGTTCCCTCATGAAGAAACCACCCTGGCTTGCAGGTTCAGCACAATTTGGTTATTATATTGGTTGTATTATGTAAACCTAACGCATATGCCAAATTTGAACACGGTGCTACCAACTGTTGAGGAGTTCTCTCATGAAGAAACCACCCTGGCTGCAGGTTCAGCACAATTTGGTTATTATATTTGTTGTACTATGTAAACCTAACGCGTATGCTAAATTTGAAGACGATGCTGTAAACTGTTGAGGAGTTCCCTCATAAAGAAACCACCCTGGCTGCAGCATCAGCACAATTTGGTTATTATATTTGTTATACTATGTAAACCTAACGCATATACTAAATATCAAGACGACCCTATCAACTTTTGAAGAGTTCCTTCATGAAGAAACCAACCTGGCTGCAGCTTCAGCACAATTTGGTTATTATATTTGTTATACTATGTAAACCTAATGCGTATGCTAAATTTGAAGACGATGCTATAAACTGTTGAGGAGTTCCCTCATGAAGAAACCACCCTGGCTGCAGCATCAGCACAATTTGGTTATTATATTTGTTAGGCTATGTAATCCTAACGCGTATGCTAAATTTGAAGACGGTGCTACCAACTGTTGAGGAGTTCCCTCATGAAGAAACCACCTTGGCTGCAGCTTCAGCACAATTTGGTTATTATATTTGTTATACTATGTAATCCTAACGCATATGCCAAATACCAAGACGACCCTATCAACTTTTGAAGAGTTCCCTCATGAAGAAACGACCTGGCTGCAGCATCAGCTCAAACTGGAGACTGACTGGTGACTGGATCACTAGATAATCCTTATGCGTATGGCATATTTGTTAGCGCGAAAAGAGCTTGTACGAAGACTCTCTTTCTATAAGTAATTATTTTAAGCCTCTCTTTGGGAAGCACCGAAAAACGTAAAGACATAAACTCGTCCTCGCTTGGTACTTCATTTTAGAAAATGTGTGTTAGAAATAATCAGAACATTCTACATAAGTTAATAAATTATCTTAAACGTAAAAATTGGTTTAGGTATGTAGATTTTCCAAGTCCTCGGTTTATACAAGTTCTACAGGAAAACTGTCCTCGGTAAGGTGAAATAAAGTCTAACACAGCGTCCGCGCTTCGTACAAGAAATAAGAAATATTGTGTGAAAGTACGTCCTCGGAAGGGCGTCCCAGGGCTTACGTAAGAGGTCCTCGGTTAACTTACACAAAGTCCTCGTATGTGCATCGCTGGTCACATTTAGCTGTGTATTTCAGGTCCTCGGTACGATAGCCGTAATTCATATAGATTTTTTTTGAGATAGCACTATCTCGATGCGCTTGTTAGAAATAGGTAAAATAATTAAAATAAATTTCAATCAAATATATTTATTTATTTAATATATGGCAATTATTTTATTTATTAAAGTTGCTCAATATTAAAACTAACCTTATGTATCAATGAAAGTCATTTATCATTATTACTCATTTCATTTATTACATTATTATTAAACAATGATTCTATATCATCATGTATACACACCAACATTTATACATAAATATTTTTACACGTATATAACCAACACTGCTATCAGCAGTACAAAAGTATATATATGTTAACACATATAGGAAAGTGTCTTTATATATATACGTATACATATATTATACACATAATGTATATATACATATAGTCCATAATATATTTATACAACATTATTGCTCACTAATAACATTATTTAGGTACCATATCAATTATATAACTAAATCAAGTAAATAACCAACATTACAAAAGAATATAAGGAACACATAATTATAATATCTAATAAAAGAGGAAATATACTTAACTAGCGATCTGCTCGGTCCGACAGCTCAGATAAGAATGACACTCAAAGCGTTGGGCTCTCGCCTTTATAGACAGTGACAAACAAGTGACGTCATCGAGTCGTTAGTACAGAGACTTGTACAAATGTGTCTAGAAATTATATTTATGTGTATAAAAAGCTATAATTATGTAACGACATAAATAATAAAATATAAATAACGTAAAACTGGTTTTAGCTATGATTTTATGATTTGAATCATAACCGAACCAACTTCCGGTATCAACAAATCACAAAATACAACTTTAACAATTAAAAATATAGTACATATATTATAACTTTTAATGATTATTATCATTAAAAGCCATAATATATAACACGGCCATTCTGATAAGTACTTCGTTCTCGAAGTACAATCATGATATATTTTTTATATCTTTTTAAGTAGTACTTTTATTGTTGTTATAGGCACAGCCACAGGCACAGCCACAGGCACAGCCACAGGCACAGCCACAGGCACAGCCACAGGCACAGCCACAGGCACAGCCACAGGCACAGCCACAGGCACAGCCACAGGCACAGCCACAGGCACAGCCACAGGCACAGCCACAGGCACAGCCACAGGCACAGCCATAGGCACAGCCACAGGGACAGCCACAGGCACAGCCATAGCCATAGGCACAGCCACAGCTACAGGCACAGCCATAGGCACAGCCACAGGGACAGCCACAGGCACAGCCATAGCCACGGGCACAGCCATAGCCGGCACAGCCACAGCTACAGGCACAGCCATAAATTTCGTTCAAGCGAGGCTGAACACAAAGTATATTCGCATTACTACCAATTAGTAGTCGTACAGGGGAAAAACCCGTAGATTTCGAACTGTGGTATTTATGGATTACTGCCATTTTCATAGTTCGTTCGGCCAATCTGACATATTACCGCGGTGTTGGTTTGATCAAATATTGAGAGATTCACGTCATCCTGCCTATTCTTGCTGGATAACGCTTCTTTTTCAGCAGTAAGCAGCTTCTGGATAATCTCTGTCTCCATTCGGGTAGTGAAAAAAAATCCTGGAAATATATTCTCATACACTTAATAAATCCTAATTTTATTTACATTTAATATAAAAATAAAAACATAATTATAATAAATATTGGTATGTGATCCCACTTCTGATGTTAGAAATAGGTAAAATAATTAAAATAAATTTCAATCAAATATATTTATTTATTTAATATATGGCAATTATTTTATTTATTAAAGTTGCTCAATATTAAAACTAACCTTATGTATCAATGAAAGTCATTTATCATTATTACTCATTTCATTTATTACATTATTATTAAACAATGATTCTATATCATCATGTATACACACCAACATTTATACATAAATATTTTTACACGTATATAACCAACACTGCTATCAGCAGTACAAAAGTATATATATGTTAACACATATAGGAAAGTGTCTTTATATATATACGTATACATATATTATACACATAATGTATATATACATATAGTCCATAATATATTTATACAACATTATTGCTCACTAATAACATTATTTAGGTACCATATCAATTATATAACTAAATCAAGTAAATAACCAACATTACAAAAGAATATAAGGAACACATAATTATAATATCTAATAAAAGAGGAAATATACTTAACTAGCGATCTGCTCGGTCCGACAGCTCAGATAAGAATGACACTCAAAGCGTTGGGCTCTCGCCTTTATAGACAGTGACAAACAAGTGACGTCATCGAGTCGTTAGTACAGAGACTTGTACAAATGTGTCTAGAAATTATATTTATGTGTATAAAAAGCTATAATTATGTAACGACATAAATAATAAAATATAAATAACGTAAAACTGGTTTTAGCTATGATTTTATGATTTGAATCATAACCGAACCAACTTCCGGTATCAACAAATCACAAAATACAACTTTAACAATTAAAAATATAGTACATATATTATAACTTTTAATGATTATTATCATTAAAAGCCATAATATATAACACGCTCATTACAATAGATTTACTCACCTCTCCCTTTCTATCTTATTGAAAAAGGCCTGCGACGTATTTAAACCAGTTTTTTGGAGGGTCCTCGGTTCGTACAAGTACATACAAGGTCCTCGTAAGGGTGTCTGTACAAACAAGGGTGAGTATATGTGTGTGGAAGTGAAGCCTGTAGGTGTGTCTGAGAGTACATGAGTGTGAGAGAGTGTGTGTGTCAGGGTTTCAAAAAGGTTTCAGTATCATTGTAGGTAAGCGTTTGTATCCATTCCATCATTATTTTTTTATTGTTTGTATGACCAGATGTATGAACGCTGACGAGGTGAAAGGAGTATGTAAGGATCGTTGGGTGGTGGCGTTCTGTGGTTTGTGCCTACCCCTATGGGAAAAAGGCGTAAGTTTGTACACCGGTTTTTTGAAAAATATATGCATTGCTTATGATTTTTATTAATCAAGATTAATAATGCCTATTACATTTCTCATGAATCTCGCTCTCACAAAAGAAACCAAGGAAATCCAATGTGACTGGTAGTTCCAAAGATTTGTGCGTTTTAATAAATAAACGAACAAAATCTCTTCAGTTTTATTATATTAGTATAATATAAATGAGTATCTAACTTAAAATAGAGAAAAATCAAAGAAATAAAACCCGCCTCAGTCAATGGTCTCTGGAGGACGTGTATTTTAATATTTAATCTATTAATAAGACAAAGAGAGGTCTTTTCTCCGAAATGAACCAAAGTGGTATAGAACAGACGTTTTGACACCCCTGGAAAGTAAATTAATTTGCAATAGTGATGTCCCTGTTCTTACAAAACGTCGATGTTTTTTTTTCTACAAATAAAAAATAAGCTTTATACTCTGTGATAATAAAACAAACATAATTTCTAAATAGGTATTAAAGAATCTTAAAAAAAAAAACCTTTTTTTTTTCGTTTTTTAGGAATGGTTAACTTTGCACTACTAGATAATTCTATGTTTATGTCATGGGTGTGTTTACAAACATGCATATAAACTCACAAACAGTTAGACTAGGAACCCAATATGGCAGTTAGCCATCACGCCTGTATTCCCCGAAGGGTTAGGCAGAGGTGTACCAAGGCACACCCACAGTTCACCGGTATATTTAGGTCCCATGTAATAGATAGAGCAGTTAGATAGCCCAATATGTGTGGATATTCCCATCAGGTGAAGGTGTTCAAAATGCAGGCCGCTTTCAACCGGTCCTATTGGAAATCTATGGGGGAGCAAGACGTCCAATGCTGGACTTATGTCCAGCATTGGACGTCTTGCGGCTGATATGATAATGATGACGTTCTTCGAAGATTTCCACCTCTTTCTTTGGTTATCATATTTAAAGTGATCCAGTGGTTTAAATCTAAATCCATTATCAAGTTTAAATGTAGGTCAAGTGGACTACGACTTTAAATATTTATTCAAAGAAACAGGTTAATGCGATTGTTTACATAACCAATTAAGTTATTAGATATTATTGCATTTTAATCTAATTAAGTAAATATAAAACATTGATTAAGGTAGTTCCTACAAACGAACAAGCATTGTTTATATTGATGAAATAAACATACCTATTTATTTTCTTTTAGATTACTTTTGTATTGTACCTTTTTATAACATATTTTTTTACTTTTTATCAGTGCACTTGACATAGTTTATATCTTCTGTTGAAGGATGGTCCCTTGGTTAACTGGTAGAGATGTCTAAGGCATTAAATCCACCTTTGTCCATTTGTGCTTGTCGCATAAATAAATATCGATAAAAGCACGCAGGTACAAAAACATCGATACATTTTCGTACCTCCTTAACTTTATTATCTTTCTCTGAAATTCTCCAATGAGAGAGCGATTCAACTGGTAGGTAATTACTGATTAAATCCCAATCATGGCCGCTGCTAGAGGTGCACCCTTTGTGCCCGTCGTCATATTACTAATTAGGTAACTAATTAGTCGATTATATTGTTCGCAACATCATTTGTTATCCTGACAGGTATTGTTCAATAAAAGGGTTCGGTACTTTTTATAATGAATGTAATTACAAAGCGTTGTTAAGAGATTTTTGCCTGTGAGGTATTATTGTAGCACTAGTTAGACACTGCGGTTTCTCCTTCATTTAATTACGTCTTTGGTTTTATGCTCTGCTCCCGTGTGTCGTAGCGTTATGTTATTACATACTATATAGATTCTGCCCGCGACTTCGTTCGCGTCTTATAATCAAGTGCCGTTTGAATATTCTGGGGTCAGCATGTTAAGATATCGATAAGATACACAGACGAATAAAATGTTGATCAGGATAGACGGGATTCTAGATACTGGCAAAGCCTGGTCCACCAGTTGCTGTAATTTTAACTTTATTCCGGCGAAGTTAAAGTTCATAATACAACAAAAAGCTGTTGGACCTAATCTAAGTTGCCAATTTTGTATTAAGAACTTTATAGCAGTTGGAAAAAGAACTCAAAAACTAGCTCAAAGGTAGCTTGGTTCGAAACTGGAACTCGTTTTAATACCGAAACAGATTTTCAATGTAAAAACCGAACATCAGATTAATACCTTGAAAAGAATATTGGAAAGCATATTTCTGTATATTTTCATATTTTTCCCGACTATACACATTTCCTAGAAAATTGAATAGTGTGCAAATTCTGTTGTTACCGGCAAGGCTAGTGACGGAAGCATGTTTTTTAGGGTTCCGTAACCAAAGGGTAAAACGGGACCCTATTGCTAAGACTTCGCTCTCCGTCTGCCCGTCTGTCACCAGGCTGTATCTCATGAACCGTGATAGTTAGACAGTTGAAATTTTCACTGATGATGTGTTTCTGTTGCCACTATAACAACAAATACTAAAAAACAGAATAAAATTAATATTTAAGGGGGCTCCCATACAACAAACGTGATTTTTTTGCTCGTTTTTGAAAACGGCAACAGGTAGACGCCTGAAATATTCATAGAATATTTAGTTATATATTTACTTGAAAACTAAATAATTAAATAAAAATAAAACAAATATTTAAGAGGGCTCTCATACAAAAGACATGCATTTTTACTGTTTTTATGGATAACTAGCTGTTCCCCGCGACTTCGTTCGCGTTCAGTATTTTTAAGTTAATAGTGTTCATACTGTTTCTGCCTAACCCTTTGAGACATAGCGTGATAAATTGTACCTAAGGTTACAGCTCAGGTTACTACCAACACAATTCCAAAAGTTTTGTTCAAATCGGTGCAGGAGTTAAAAAGTTATGCGCGTACATACAAACAAACAAACAGACAAAAATTCTAAAAACCATTTTTTTGGGTTCAGTATAATGTATTTATCATGTGAGAATTATACTCTTTATAAAAAATATTGAATGTACAGAATTGGCCTCGTTACGATTTTTAACCGACTTCAAAAAAGGAGGAGGTTCTCAATTCGTCTGTATGTATAATATTTTTTTTTTTTTTTTTTTTTTTTTTATGTATGTTCACCGATATCTTCGTCAATTATAGACGGATTTCAAAATTTTTTTTTTTGTTGGATAGAGTTCACTTCTGTGGTGGTCCCATTTTCACCAGTCCAGGATCTGATGATGGAATCCAGGAGAAATCGAGGGCAACCACCGAAAATTGTATGCTCGTATGGTGTTTTTGTTACGTAATCATGTCTTACTCAGGTATATGCTTCAGGGTGTCAACATCTGATGCTGCTGTCCTGATGATGATGCTACAGTACTCCTTAACGGTAGTAGTTTTTGGTTAGTTAGTTAGTTAGTTACTTTTTATTATATTATGTTTGTTCGCGGATAACTTCGTCGTTTATGAACCGATTTTGATTATTCTTTTTTTGTTGGAAAGGGTAAACTTCTCAAATGGTTCCATTTAAATTTCATATAGATCTGATGATGGATTACGGAGACAGACAACGGAACTCTTCAAAAAATTACAGCAAATCAACCGCGATTGCTGCTATCGCATAAATATGCATTGTTTACGCAATTACACAACATAACATCGCGCCTGTACACTCGAAAGAGTTACACAGATGTATACTTACAGTAATATTTGAAAATTTCTCATCTAAGTAAACGAAATCGCGTATTCTTTTTCTTATGACTTTTTTTACCGGTGTCATGTTAATTTACATGTCATGACAGTTCCTTCATGGATTTGGATAAAAAAATTGATACTAAAAAGCGAGAAATAAAAAACTTTTTTACAAAAAAAGACAACCGCCTTCAAAAATTAAAAAGAGAAAAATAACTTTAGCTTTGGAAGTCGGCGGCTTTGGTTCTGTTTGTTGTTTTGTATTGCCGCCGACTTCCAAAGCTTATTATATGTATAGATGGTACGGAACCCTTCGTGCGCGAGCTCGACTCGCACTTGGCCGGTTTCTATTATATACTATAGGATGAGTTTGATTGACTTTTGTATGAAAAGCCGTGTACCTACAAACAATGATACACAAAGTTTTGTTTGTAATTGCAAACCACTAGTGAACATCAAATACTGTGTTCCGCGAAAATGGTAGTTGCAAGCCAATTAGTAAATTTTGTGTGGACAGCGTTCGGAGAATTTCAACAAACGTTGCATAACAAAATTGAACCTTCGGCCACTTCACTATCGACCACTGCCAATGGCGGAGCCTTGGTTACTGAAACTGAGTGCAAACAGGTGTCGAAGTATGTATGTTTGCATTATGCTTATGCCATAGCATCACACAGAAACTCGTTAAAACCGTAGAATCTACCAATAACTTTTAAAGCTGGCAACACTAAAACTTTAGCACTGGCTGAACTGGACTTTAGCACTGGATTTTTAACTTTAACATTGAAAAGAAAATGGCGGAAAAGTGACAAAAACCGCAGAAGATGGTCGTTAATCAGTGGGGGATATTAAAAAAAAATACATCGAGCAAATTTTCGATTAAGATTTATGTTCGCGATATAATCTGGTTCGATTACGAAAAAAAATTTCATTGATAGAAAGCTATACTGTATTTCTGTTAGCCTTTCCATTTCAATATTTCGCCTATTGTTTTTGTAAATCGCCAATAGCTTTATTATCTTATAATTTTCGGCTGTCGAATAAAATGGTCTTTTTCTTCTACAGAAAGACAAAAACATGAATGAAGAAAGAACCTTGTCGTCGTCCATTTTATTTATCGCGCTTTACTTATTAATTACGACGATATAATAATGGCATCTATAGCACAAACGGTAATGAAGTTCATATTTTATTATCACGTCAATCCAGCAAAAAGTACAATAGAACAAGCTTTTTGATATACAGGCTGTAAAAAGACAGTTCCAACTAAGAAATATTGAGTAAAAAATATTGGTTTGAAACGGGTCTTTTGTTTGGTGTGAAAAATCACTGTTTATAGCACTTCGCATAAAATATTAGGGTTACAGGTGTAACCAACAGCATAGGGCTCGTTTAAACGTAGGTAACTTTCTCAATATCTCCATAACCAAAGGGAACCTTTTGGTATTACATGGGACCTAAATATACCGGTGAACTTTGGGTGTACATTGATACACCTCTGACTAATCCTTCGGGAAATACAAGCGTGATGTGTTTCGGCCCAGCATTTAGCCATTTTGCCTGAAACATGACCTGAGTTTGGAGTCTATTTAATACGTTGTTTGACTTGTAAGTCCACTAATGAACCAGACCAGCAATGGGCGACGTGGACGCAAAAAAATAAACTAAGTACTAACCATATTGTTACCTGCACTAAGGAGTGAATTCTTGTACATAAATCTGTGACGTATACCAAAAGTTCGAAAAGAAAGAAAAGACAGATAAACTCTTCTTACCTGTATACCAAATAATTTGTTCGACTGTACTGCCCTTTTCAATCGTAGCACGTGGGCGTAACAAAGTATCATACCAGCTGGCTAAGCACGAATGGTGACAAGTGAATATTCGTGAATTTTGACATAAATATAACTGCCCCGTTGGTCTCGTGGTCGCAAGCGCGACTGCCGAGCAAGGGGTCCCGGGTTCGATTCCCAGGTCGGGCAAAAAGTGTTATTGGGTTTTTTCATTAGTAATTTCTCAGTAGCAGCCCGGAGTTTGGATTTGTGCCCGGTTAATGGCAATAGGCTCGCCCCCTATTACATGGGACCTAAATATACCGGCGAACTGTGGGTGTACCTAAATTGGTGCACCTCTGCCTAACCCTTCGGGGAATACAGGCGTGATGGTATATATATATATATTTGACATAAATATTTCACTTGAATTCTGTCATATTTCTCTTGATTAGATGACTCGCAATATAACACATAATGTGACAAGTGTAATGAAATAAGTCACATTTTCTTTGAACTTAAAGGTGTACTGTTACCGTTTTTGGTGCTTGGTTTCTCTGAAATGGCTTCATGATCTAATATTAACAAAACAGTGAAGTCCTGACTTACTCTCTGACTCGGTCCCGAAAAAAAATCGTTGGTTCTATACCGCTCAAATAGAGCATATTTCCAGGATAAAAAGTATTCTATGTGTACACATACACTTCAATCTATCTTAGTGCCTTTAATCCAGATCCGTTTAGCCGTTGAAGCGTGAAAGAGTAACAAACATCCATCCATCCTTACAAACTTTCGCATTGATAGTATAGGAGTATTTACAAAATAAGGAAGGTTATTCGAAATTCAACACCAGGCACTAAATAGACATTTCGACTTGAAACTTCGTATAAGTATAAAAGTGTCAGTATTGAAATCTGCTAGACTTTGCCTACATCTGCGATAACCGACGAACACCCAGACGAAATTGCAGGCAAAAGCTTGTATTTTGATAAGGATAAAGATGCTGAAATATTATTTTACTAAACCATAAATAATGGATTCCTGTCAAGGTCTAATGTTCGCCTTTTAGTTTAACGACACCCACGCGGAAACTGTCTTTGATTAATTAATAATGTTTTATCCCAAACAATGACGGAAATGGAGGAAAATCAGTACTTAACATTATCGAAAAATACATACCATCACGCCTGTATTCCCCGAAGGGTTAGGCAGAAGTGCACCAATGTACACTCACAGTTCGCCGGTATGTTTTAGGCCCCATGTAATAGGGGGCGAGCGTATTGCCATTTGGACACAAATCCAAACTCCGAGCTGCTACTGAGAAATTCATAGAAAAACCCAATAACATTTTTTGCTCGACCTGGGAATCGAACCCAGGACCTCTAGCGTAACAGTCGCGCTTAGGACCACTAGGCTAACGAGGCAGTCAAATTAAATATTGATAATTGTAAACATCCCATTCAAAAATAGACTCTAAGGTAAAACGCTTACGTCACTGCATTGTCTTTACTTCGAATTTTCTTAAGCCTTTTTGCAATAGAGATAAATAATGACGTCATACAAGGGTGGTTTTTTTTTTTTTAGATATGGTAAAATCATCAAATGACCCCCCCCCCGTCTTGGGCGGGGCGGGAGGGAGTTTCAGACTTTTACTGACTAAAAACCATCTATGTTCCTTCGTGTGCCCTTTGCGTTCCGGGGGCGCGGTATCTCTTTCGAACAACCCGCAGCCCCGGCAGGCATTTGGCCCTTAGTGGCCCCTTCCAATGGCTGACACCTCTAATACAAGGGTGGTTGAAACCTCATTTTTGTGGTGCGCTCGTAAAAAGAGTCTGTAAGCTAAATTCGTCAGCTGTTTACTTTTCTACGCTAAATCAGTTGAATTGTTCGTTAATAGCTTTTCATAAACGTACAGTAATAGGATTAGAATGTCTATATTTATCGATTTTATTGCAAAAGACGTAAACTTTGACGTAAGTAGTTAGTGTTACCACTGTTAAATAGTTGCATGGATTGTGTGGGTTTACAAAGTATTTGGCCTAATCAATGTTTATTGAAGAAAACTTGTTCGACGGTGTTCTTAAAGCTAATATTTGAAATAGTTCTTTATTTAATTTCGTTACTATCTGTCAAAACAAAATCACACACGTCAAAAAATTCTCAATATTTTCGAGATAATTGCATTTGACGTCAAAAATTTGACGCTGATTAAATTATAATTATATTCTAAGCATAAGTTTTGGATGTATATTGGATTGTTATTAGGCACTAGATATTAACGTAACACATGTTCATATTTAATTAGTATAAAATAATTAATTAAATTTTTAATATTGTGAATTGGTTCGCTTTGATAGAACTATGCTTTTTTATTATCATTTGATGGCAAACAAGGCGACGCGACGGCCCACCTGATGTTGAGTGGTCACCGCTGCCCATAAACATCTGCAATACAAGAGACCTTGCAGAAAGACCGTGCCCGGTTAACGGTAGGCTCGCCCTCTATTACATGGGACCTAAAACATATCGGCGAACTATGGTCTGTACATTGGTGGGTGCACCTCTGCCTAAACCATTGGGGAATACAGCCGTAATGGTATGGTGGTATGATAAAAGGTAGATTTACTAAGCTTACTGCTTATCACCTTATCTTTCATGTTTACCGTTCTAATAATAGCCTGCCAAGGACACGAGGACTAGGGCTACATAGCCTGTCATGTTTAACTGAGTGATCGGGTTTTTACTCAACTTTCATGAATATATCTTATTATTTCGAATAATGTGTTACGAATTTACGATTCGGCTACTTAGATTGACAGATTATTTCGATATTGAACGCCGTTTGAAAATAAATTGACAAACAGATTGATATGATTTGGAAATCGTCAATCGTCAAATAAGCTATTTTGTACGATCGATAAATACAAGATGTCATGATGCATCGAAAGCATTTGCGTGTAATGTGACAGTTCAGATTTGAGCATTACATCAGTGAGTGAGTAGAAGAGAACATTAAAGTGCGCAAGCTGTAATGACACATTTAAAAACATTAAGGCATTCATTTTTTTTTTTCGGAAGGGCATCTCGCAGTTCAGCCAAGAGTCTGTTTGCTGCTTAACCGATCAACTCAGTGGATGCCTCTCAATTAAGGCCTCCAGCCAGAGCATAAGACTATAAACTAAGCGACAGCGCGCTAAGGGCACCTACGGACCTCGGCTTAGGGCGTCGCTGGGGGCAGCAAGTGGGACAGGCTGGATCGATAATTGTTATTATTATAGGCGATTTTAAAACTACAGCTCAGCTCGCGGGCTGGCTCGAGCAAGGGACGGGGAGGGTCGGACGGGGGCTCTATACACCTTTTACTGTATATTATTTATTTCATTCGTTCCTATTAATGTTTGTGTAATAATTATGCCTGTCATCTCAACATAGTATAAAACAAAGTCTCTTCCCGCCGTCTTTGCGCTTACAGCTTTTAAACAATGCAACAGATTTAAATGCGGTTTTCATCAATATTTATAGTGATTCTAGAGGAAAGTTTATACCCATAAAGCATCGCGCAACGATCAACTGAAGCGGAGCAGTAACCAAAGAGTTAACTAAATGCGGGTGACACTGCGGAGTATGAAATAATATTAAAATGCTATAGAAAAACCGTAATTTTACCTTGAATATTACATTAGAGCGCTCGAGTTTCGGCTAAAGATGACTTATGCAAATAAATCACCATTAATTACTGAAGAAACCATCATAGATTGGACGGTCACAAGGTCACTTAACGATATTAGAAACTTAAAACGAAAAGTAATTAAAAAAACCGGCCAAGTGTGAGTTAGAATCAAGCACGAAGGGTTCCGTTCCATTAAAAATAAAACACGTTTGTTCCCTTCAATATTCTTTTTATTCTGTTTTTTAGTATTTGTTACGCCGAACTTTTTAGTACCTATATTCATCATCTGTAGAAATTTCAACTGTCAGACTAAAACGGTTCTTGAGATACATTCTGGTAACAGACGAACAGACAGAAAGACAGACCGACGGCGGGCGACGGACAGCGAAGTCTTAGCAATAGGGTCCTGTTTTACCTTTTGCGTACGGAACTCTAAAAAAACCCTTTCAGAGCGAAAGTAATTTACGCAAGGAACAGCGCGGGACGTCGCCGTCGCTGTTTTTGCAGTCAACTCGCCCGATTAGTTTCGAAGCGAGAGTACATTATCTCCCTACGTTTCTGTCTTGTTCTTTAGTAGGTAGATATTTACATAGAATAAGAATGTATAGAAACGATACTTGATTCCTTTAAAAGAGCTTTTATTAGTATAACTGTATCTATGTAAGTAAACGTAATAAAAAATCACACACTCTAGAAAACAAAACTAAAATCATTTTCAGTAAGTTCAAAATTGACCGCAGGAAGACGCTGGATGCAGGCCGCTTCCAACCAGTCCTTTTGGAAATCTATGGGGAAAGCTTATGACAAGCAGTCGATATCCTGCGGCTGATGTAATGATGATGATGATGATGATGAAGTTTGAAATAACAAAAATATTAAAAAAAACGGCAACAAAATACAGGAAAAGTTTTTAACCAGTGCGTAATTTTTTTTGGTAGTTCAGTGTCAGTAATAGAACAAATTCCCGTGTTTAGTAAAAAAAAAAAAATTTTTCATCCTTATCCGAGTTTGAAAGAAGCAAAACATGGACATAATCTATTCGCCATACTATCAATGAAAACTCGCGGCCGCCGCCCGGGCGCATGGCTGGGGTGAGGGGGTGGGGAATGCGCTAGCGCCGAGTGACAATAAAATATGGTTTTTAAGTAAACATGTTTCGTAAGCGTTACCTTTTTGTTTTAGTACTAAGACATATCAAAATAAAATATACGTGTTTAATAAAACGTGTTGAAGTTTATTATGGCAAAATTTACGCACTGGTTAAAAAAAAATCCTGTAGATGCCCCACATTTCCGAACTTGGAAATGTGCACAGACTGGCGGCATTGTCATGTTGGATAGCAATGCTTGGCCTCTGGTCAGGGTAAAAGCCAGCATTTGAGTCGTGAGAAGTGTTAAACCAACTGCGTGTGTGTTTTCACCCGCATTAAGTTACATCTTTAGCTACTACTCAGGTCCCCTAGGCCATCTCGTAATGTTATGTAGCCCATAGTTAGTATACCTACGTACCCTCATGACTCTGGCTATCATTCAGATGTACCGAACCCGTAAGGGCGGTAATATTTGGCGATCCATACGCATATTCACAAAAATATTTTTCTCTGATCTCTGATCTGACTATGAGCTCTAGAGGTTAGCGCTTTGAAACAAACAAACAAAAAACTCTTCAGCTTTACAATATCAGGCCCTCTAGCCAAGTCGCAAACGATAATCGTAAACGCTCGGTAGGTAGGTATCAATAGATTCTAAACTTTATACCCCAGAGCCTTAAGTTAAAAATCTATTAAAGATTTCTAAGCGTTAGCGACTGGAAAGAACGAAAACGCTATGCAATCTTCATTAGATCTTCAACTAAGAACAAAAACCAAGCACATAAATTTGAAGATCTATTAAAGCCTACTCAGCGTTTGCGTTTATCGTTTTGTTACATGGCTACAGGTGCAGGACGGCTAGTTCAATTCTACATAAGCTACACTTCTACACGACTTTCTCACTCTATACACAGTACTTACTTCCCTACCCGGTTGGCTCCATAAATTCCGGGTAGAAGCCACAGGTAGCTATGACGTCATCGTCAGACGTACGCAGTGAGGACGTACGCGGTACCCGGGTCGTTTACTCAACCGGGTAATGAGAAGTTTGAGTTGATGCTGTCTGCTGTGCGCTCAGTTTGGTTTACTGATGCTAAAGTTTGTTGTGCTATAGATAATGTTACATATGTTTTGGATAAAGGTGTGTATGGAGGTTAGAGGTAACAAAATAAAAGAGGAGGGGGTCTAGGATTGTAATCCTAAAAATTTCATGGTATTTGTTTAATTTAATTTACCATGTTTGCAGAGACTTGATCCTTATGATTGACCCTATCGATTGGCGCCATAAACTATTTTTTCCGGATTTTAGTCGGTTCGATTCCCTGATGTGGCAAGCGTATTTTCAAAATTCTATAAATGCAGTTTTGTTTCTTTTTAAAAATAAAAGAATGTTTCCTTTGAGTAAAATTTGCTATCTTCAGTATTTAGAGTACTTTCCCTCCAGGTACCATTATTAATTTGCACCCTGTATAGCGTGATGTTGTGTACCCTATTATATACTATACCCTATACTGAAATCAGTAGCGACTGAATTAAGCCAAGTGTAATAGGGGTTTAAGGCATTGAGTCCCCGTTTTAAGTAAATAAATAAACAAAAAAAATATTCAGTTTTATGATATAAGCGTAGATAAATTACCGACATATCGTTTAACTGTCAGTTCGCATGTGCATCGTTCTGGAAGCGGACATATTGCGTCACTAGCACCACTAGTACCGTCCCACTATGTTCAATGATTTGTCGCCTCAATATTGCTGCTATATGTTATTGCATAGTGATACAACTGGTACAACATGTGGCTTCAGAGGAAATTGGTTGTCATAAACGTCAGACTGTTATTCGCATAATATTTCGTCTACAATTTCGCTTATTTAAAAAAAAACGTTGCACTGAACAAATATATTTGGCCTACAGTTAGTTGTTTCAGGTCTGGTTGTTTGTATATGTTTGAAAACGCACCTCCGATACAGAAGAGATTCCTAGTGTGGGGCAAGGTTATTTTAAAGCAAAGGAATTAAAAAGTTAAACAATAATATAAATAAATAAATATAAATATACCATCACGCCTGTATTCCCCGAAGGGTTAGGCAGAGGTGTACTAATGTACACCCACAGTTCGCCGGTATATTTAGGTCCCATGTAATAGGGGGCGAGCCTATTGCCATTAACCGGGCACAATTCCAAACTCCGAGTTGCTACTGAGAATTTCATAGAAAAACCCAATAACACTTTTTGCTCGACCTGGGAATCGAACCCGGGACCCCTTGCACAGCAGTCGCCCTTGCGACCACGAGACCAACGGGGCAGTTAAAAAGTAATAATTTTATTGTAATTCACCCGCGATAAGACTAAAATAACTAAAGAAGTAATGTAACTGTCTTTAGTAACATAACTAAAGACTTCTTTTGTTAATGCTTCGCTCCCGTATGTCTATAGCGTGATGGTCGAAGACCAATATATAGTTATGCTATTCCTGATGTTCCTTAGTAACATAGGCGAGGCGATAGCCTATGTTATTCAGGAATAGCTTAGCTATCAATATGGACTTCTTTTCTATCGTGTGGGCAGTAAGGTCTTACAACCCCACACACCCTAGTATCACAGTTTCTAAACCATCTCAAGGGCCTCTGACATGGTTACCGATGTTAGTGATGTCCAAGATAAACTTAAAAAGTCACATTAGTATGGGCCCGTGCTCGGTTACCAACCCACAGCCTCGTGCATAAGAGGCGGGTGCCTTAATCACTGGGCCATCACGACATTCAAGTAGTTTCGGAGCCTATTCGTTAAAAACAATCTTTCCTCTTTATAGGTAATATTTTATTAGTATAGGATAGCTATATACCCCGTTACTGAACGTGGGGGAACTAAGCCACGCAGACGAAGTCGCGGGCGGGATCTAGATCTATTATAAACTAGCTTTTGCCCGCGGCTTCGCTCGCGTTAAGAAGTATTATCTTCGACCCCCTGTTTTATCCCCTTGGGGGTAGAATTGATCAAAATCCTTTCTTAGCGGATGCCTACGTCATAACATCTACCTGCATGCCAAATTTCAGCCCAATCTGTCCAGTGGTTTGGGTTGTGCGTTGATAGATCACTATATCTGTCAGTCAGTCAGTCAGTCACCTTTGAGTTATATATGTTATAAATATATTATAAATTTGTACTTAAAATACTTTTTATCTAGTGTAGTAAGAAGGATGGCTTAAATATGTATATACACGAATATGTAAAATAGCAATACGCACCTGTTATACATACATATTAACAGATTACCCCTTCGCTTCGTGTCAAAGCGGTGCTATGAATAATTCCTTTCAAATCTGCCCTTTAATTATATGCTGATCAATATTGTAATCTGAATTCATTAAAGCGAACCTATTTGTGGGTTCAATACACTGAGATTAACTTTCAGGGAACTTGGTTTTGAAGAATATATTACAGTTAAGATGATTAGTTGATTTATTGTCATGGTTAAAATTTTTTTTTTAATGTTTTATATTCCTACTAGCTGTTGCCCGCGACTTCCTTCGCGTTGTGGTTATAAAACACAAAATGCCCGCGTGGCTTTTTTTTATCTGCCCTACGTTACGTATTTGGTTACCTACTTCTCCGCTTCCGTGGGTTGTAGCGTAATGTTATATAGCCTATGATACCCACAAATAACGTGGCTTTCTATGAGTAAAAAAAATTTCAAAATCGGTTCAGTAAATTCAGAGATTACCCCCTACAAGCACACAAAATGACAAAGTTTACCTCTTTAGATTAATTATTAGTAGGTATAGATTTACTTTGTTGTGAGGTTGCTGGACCTTGTCTGTGTTTTTGGATGTTCTTCTTCAGAAAGGTCGGGTGCGCAGTACCTACTCGTAACCGGCGTGCTTGTGATGTATGAACGTAGACAAGCCGAAAGGAGTTTGTAATCGTAAATCTCTCGATCTACGATTACAAACTCATTCATACTCATATTACATACATTATTTTGTTCAACTGATACGAAGCCACGTGGGGCATTTATGGTACTCAGTAACACTGTTACGCGGTATACGCGGTATGCAGTATACGAGTCTACGCGGTATGCAAGCGTTACCGAGCGGTAAACGTTCATTCTACATTGTTGTACTGTGCGAATACAGTTCCCATTTTGTGGCATTATGATTAACTGGATTCGTAGTTTTGAAGCTAGCTTTGTGTTAGCAGTAACACTAGTTTAGTGGTACTGTAGATGATCTGGCTGAATGAGCTGTATACACACTTATTTAAGTCTATGTTTTGGGATAAACGCTAGTTTCAATTACTAAAGAAATGACAAACCTTCACTAAGATGGCTATGGAAAAACGTATACTAGAAATAATATAAAAATGAAATACAATAAGTATTGATCTAATATTCAAATATATGGAGTAAAATATTCATAAAATGTTTCAATCACTGTAGATTAATATAAATCCCGGTACAAGTAGTGGCCCCACGTCTTAGGAGTCTACAGTAAACACGATTAAATTTAAATTGGTGGCTAATAATGAAGCTTTCCATAATAAATAAATAAATAATACCAGCCTATAACTGCCCCACTGCAGGGCAAAGGCCTCTTCTCATACAGAGAAGGCACGAGCATTAATCACCACGCTTGTTCAAGGTGGATTGGCAATTTCAGACTTATATTAATTATAAGTCCAGGTTTCCTCACGATGCTTTCCTTCACCGATGTCAGTGATGTCCAAGATAAACTTAGAAAGTACATATGAATTAGAAAAAGGCCACATTGGTACTTGCCCGTGCCCGGTTTCGAACCCGCTACCTCGTGCATGAGAGGCGGGTGCCTCCATAGGTGTTTTTTTTTGTATCTCTGCCTAACCCTTTGTGGCATACACGCATGATGATATATATGTATCCTAATATAAGTTTCGATGAATAGAGAAACCATTTACAGCCACTTTTAAATCGTTAAGGAAACAGTGATACAACACTAAACAGTAAAAAAATACCATTTTATTAAACACTTTACCAAACATCCACGACCTTCTGGCACTGCTGGCGCCCTTTGACCCTAAAGTGCCATCGAATACCCACAAATGCTCATTAAAGGCCCTCCGCAAGGTTAAGAGCCGTTTGCGCTATAGTTGCTCGATTCAAGAGCACTGGATGCTACAGGAATGCTCTCATAGCTTCCCTAAAATAAGGATCGGTATGCTTACTTGTTATGTTTTGGGTATATCTTTTATCTTTTGATCAAGTGGAGAGGCAAAATAATGAAGGTTAGAAATTGGGTTGACAATATTTTTTTAGGTAAAATAGATCAGACTATTTTGTGCCCGCGATTTCGTTCGGATTTTTGCTAGGGATACTTAATTTTTTGGTAATAAAATATAGCCTATGACAGTCATATAACGTTGCTTTCTTTTAACTGGAGAATTTGTCAGAATCGGACCAGCAGTTCTAGAGATAAGCGTGTAAACAAACAATCATACAAACAAGCGTACTCTCCAGCTTTATAATATTAGTATAGAAGTATAGGTAAACCTGTTTACAAAATTCGCTAATAGGTACCTACTCGTATTGCATGAGACTATACAAGGCGGTTGAACTTTACAGTATGTTAACTAAAAGGACAGAGACATACTTTAGGAAGGGAGTGTTCATATTCAAAGTTCAAACCTTTTTTATAACGTATTTTTTACGAACAGAAGTTTTAACTAAAAGTCTTAAATAAGTTTTAAATACCCCTCACGACCCATGTACTGTTAACTGTTGCATATATCCATACGCATAATTTATTGTATGTTACATTGCGCTATAAAACAGCCATTCTACACACAAAAAAAGCAGTTTCCCTACAATCCATCACGCCTGTATCCCCCGAAGGGTTGAGCAGAGGTGTAACAATGTACACCCACAGTTCGCCGGTATGTTTTAGGTCTTTTTCAATAGCACTTTTGCTCTTCTTTGCTTCTTGTTTCTGAATTTTCACAGAAAAAAAAATCGTTTTCCTATAATCATTTTTGCTCAAAGTTACTTACTTCGATGGACAGTATACGTACTTAACAGCTATACAATATGTGTTGTTACACACCGCATGTAGCACAAACCACGATCCATCAAAATTGACCTATCCGCCTTTTGTACACGTGAAATATAACATAGCTTAACAGCGAAATAATTTAGCAACGGATGGCCGGGTGGCTTTGCCTTACGAGGTCAACTAAGGGTCTGCAAGGGTTAATTCAAAAGGCCTCGAAACATATCTACAAGTTGACAGTTGGCACAGACAATCAATTTGATTAAATAACCAAATTATGTACCTAGTTGTATTTTGTAATTGATGTGGCTTAGGACAATGCGATACAAGTAGCGAATTATAATAATAATTTATTTGATGACGACGATGTGGGATGTGAATACGGCAATCATTGTGCCGATAGTCGTGACGGCCAATGGCATAATAGCCAAGAGCCTCGACCAACACCTGAGGAGGCTCTCGTTGGGCGGTTGGATCAAGGGCTTGATTCAGAAAGCGGTACTCCTAGACACGGCGCGTATTGTTAGGAGATTCCTTTCTCAGGAGCCCTGACCACCGGTGGCTTGGACCCTGTTCCCGACGCCGGTGGGCTACTATTTTTTATATTTTTATTTTTTATATTAATATTTAAAAATGTAATTTATATGTTAATTGATGAATAAATGGAATAAACAATATATTTCTTTTTTGTCATAAAAACAGGTTACAGAAAATGTAAAACCCTGGTTCCAGAGCTAGGTTAGAGTGCCTGTATTTCAGGAGCCAGTGACCGCTTCCATTTAGGTTACACATGGACTGGTTTTGTGCAGCAAAGGGTGACAAAATTATAGATATTACTTAAAATTAGGTTCCTAATTAACATAAAACATTTAATTATACATTAAAAATAAAAATTAGATTAATAGCAAGTTAATATACCATCACGCCGGTATTCCTCGAAGGGTTAGGCAGAGGTGTACCAATGTACACCCACAGTTCGCCGGTATATTTAGGTCCCATGTAATAGGGGGCGAGCCTATTGCCATAGCAAGTTAAATATATAATAATTGGAGGGTCGTTTGGTGGTCTTGAGAATATTGTGTACTAGTTTAATACCCGTGACGATGTCCGGTTATTGTGGACGCAGAGAATCTGGAATCGGTGGGTCCACACGATACAGACTTAACACAGACTTCTATTGAATTTTGTCTGTACAACAAATCAGTACAGACAAATGTCGGTGTACCAGAATAGTCGGAAGTCTGCGTACATGTCTGTACGATTGTCGGAGCAAAACTCATGATTATTGAATTACTTAATTTATTAATTAAAATCGAAGTCTGAACTGATGAAAAGTCTGCACAGACATTTGGTAAAGACCTCTGAGTAAAATTTTTACTCAGACTTTATAGTCTGTGCAGATATCTGTACAGACAAAAGTCTGTATCGTGTGGACCCACCATAAGGAATAGTACCATTTGTCTGGATGAAACGAACTTTGTGTCTTTTTCTGTACTCTTGACAAAGTATATGATTACATATCAGTGGAGTTGTTAATGCGTAAAAGCGTCACAAACAAATGGACAAATAAATCAACAGATTTTCGCATTCATAGTAAAAATTGTTATGAAAGAATTGAAAGAAGTCTTTGAAATCCCCAGTCGCTATTCGGAATGTTTATTTTAAATTACTCAAAAGAATTTGTGATTGAATTTTAGTTTCTATAACCAAAACTTTAATCAGAAATCAAAGCAATCGATGTTTTTATTTGCAGAGATTATAATATACACAAACTTTTTCTATTAAACTAACAGAATGATTCGCGCCACCAATAACCAAATGCTGGTAACTCGATTCCATTTTTGAAATAAAAAATATCGAACATTTTAAAATTCGAATGCATGCCATAGATATAAGCCGCTGTGTGTGATCCACGAGCAAATGTAAAAAGACAAAATAATGTTGAAAAAAAAAAACGGCCTTTGTGATTTTTATGAAAAAACTGGCCAAGTGCGAGTCGGACTCGCACATGAAGGGTTCCGTACCATTATCTATAAAATCACCAAGAAGATACAGGTTTTAGGTTTATTGTATGGGAGCCCCGCTTATTTTAATTTAATTATTAATTTTTAAAGTAAATATATAACTAATTATTTTGTTAATGTTTCAAGCGTCTATCTGTTGCTGTTTGCAATATAGAGCAAAAATAAGCAAAAAAAAACACGTTTGTTGTATAGGAGATAGGAGCCCCCTTAAATATTTATTCCTTTTTAGTATTTGTTGTTATAGTGGCCACAGAAATACATCATCTGTGAAACAACTGTCTAACTATCACGGTTCATGAGATACAGCCCGGTGACAGACAGACAGACAGACGGACGGACAGCGAAGTCTTAGCAATAGGGTCCCGTTTTACTCTTTGGTTTCGGAACCCTATAAAAACATGCTTCCGTCACTAGCCTTGCCGGTACCATAACAGAATTTGCACACTATTCAATTTTCTAGGAAATGTGTCAGATCACCCGTAGTCGGGAAAAATAGGAAAATATACAGAAATATGCTTTCAAATATTCTTTTCAAGGAATTATTCTGATGTTTGGTTTTTCACAGAAAATCTGTCTCGGTATTAAAATGAGTTCCAGCTTCGAACCAAGTTACCTTTGAGCTAGTTTTTGAATTTTATTCTAACGTCTATAAAGTTCTTGAGTTGTGGAGGTCTGATAGGCAGTCGCTCCATGTAAAATACTGATATTCAGCTGCATCCGGTTCGACTGGAAGCCGACCCCAACATAGTTGGGAAAAGGCTAGGCAGATGATGTCTATAAAGTTCTTGATGCAAAATTGGCAACTTACATCAGTTTCAACAGTTCATTTTTGTATTATGGACTTTGACAAAGTCGGAATAAAGTTAAAAATACAGTAACATGTAGACTTAGAGCTTGTTTTGTAATGAGAGGAGAACATGCTTGTCAGATAGCTGCTCAATGGGGTAGGCTTTTTCCCAATTGCACTCTTCGAGGGATTTTCTATTCAATACTAATATATGTCTGTTTTTTATAAGTGAAGACTTGTAATTGGCTGTTAGTTTAAAAAGCATCTTATATTTTTTTTAATTTGAAAACTGAAGATTTGATTGGTTTTTGTTTAAACGATCTACACTCCAGAAATACAGGCCCGATTTTGAGAATTATTTCGCTAGTAAAAAGCTAGGTACTTTATCTCTGAGAGCTATGTGCTATATTTTATTATCAAAATATATTGTTATCGTATACAATAGTACGATAGAACATAAGTGGTAATAAAAAATATGGTATCTCTAAAAAAATTCACGCGAACGAAGTCGCCGGCAAAAGCTAGTCAAATAATAAAACGTATCTACTAGGGCATCATAAATGTAATATAGGGTTATATTCGGTCGTAATGCATTTTCCCTTTAAGCCTGAGGCAGATTTGTATTTTGTACAAGAGCTTTAATAGCGCAACGCAGTAACATGTGAACGGAACATGTACATAATGTAAGTAAAAACGTTATGTAGTCCCTAGTCCTGGCTGAATGTCTTCATTTTAAAGGCACCACAGAAAAGTCCTGATAAGCATCCGACAACCTCTGAAGATGATAAAAAACCATCCCATCATCATCTGCTTAGTCTTTTTCCCAACAACATTGGGGTCGACTTTCAGCTGAATACCAGTGTTTTACATGGAGCGACTGCCTATCTGACCTCCACAACCCAGTAACTGGGCAACACGATACCTCTTGGTTAGATTGGTTTTCAGACTTCTTGGCTTCTGACTATCCGTAACGACACAGGTAACGACTGCCAAAGATCAGCTGGGACCAACAAATGATCAGGGGTACAAACTTTTAGGAACGATCGTAATTTAATAAACAAACAAAATCAAAGTCCTTTACTGTACAGAGATTATACATAATAGTATTAAGTGTAAAGACACAATTTTACTGATTTGACCTTCAAACCGGAACAAAGGAACGCTCCTTTGCGGCAGAACTAGGTATGGTGTTAGTACTTCCTTAAACGACCTCCCTCACAAAATAAAGAGTTATACTACTGTCGCTACAATGATATTGCGACTAAATTTTAAACGATTTTAAACTGCCTCGTTGGTCCTGAGCGCGACTGCTACGCTAGAGGTCCTGGGTTCGATTCCCAGGTCGAGCAAAAAGTGTTATTGGGTTTTTCTACGAAATTCTCAGTAGCAGCTCGGAGTTTGGATTTGTGCCCGGTTAATGGCAATAGGCTTGCCCCCTATTACATGGGACCTAAATATACCGGCGAACTGTGGGTGTACATTGGTACACCTCTGCCTAACTCTTCGGGAAATACAGGCGTGATGATATTTTAAACGTTTTTAATTTATAGAAGTGGCCTCCAGTGCTATAGAACAGTTTTTATAATACCACTGGAAGCGTCCTAAATACATAAAGCTGGCTTTCACGCGTTCGCAATAATCAATAACGTTATCAGTGTAGATAAGTTCGCTCGGCGATACGGGCGAAATTAAGGCATCCGTATTACTCACTAAATAACTCACAGGCTCCTCTTGCGTGTAATTTAAAACTTTAGCATGGTTACTCAAACTTGGCCTTTATAGGCATATATGTTAGAATTCAATGTTAAAGTACCGTACATTGGTGATAGTTTATATTAAAAACTAGCTTTTGCCCGCGACTTCGTCCGCGTGGATTAATAGTTCCCGTTCAAGGGGGATTTCCGGGATAAAAACTATACTATGTACTTTCTCGGGTCCCAGACTATATCTGTACCAAATGTCATTGAAATCGGTTCAGTGGTTTAGGCGTGAAGAAAAGACAGACAGACAGACAGAGTTACTTTCGCATTTATAATATTAGTAAGGATTATGCCCGCGACTTTATTGGCCCCGTTGTCGTTCGACGATCTTTGACAGTCGTTACGGATATTCAGAAGCCGGGAAGTCTGACAACCAGTCTTACCAAGAGTTGCCCAGTAATTAGGTTGTGGAGGTCAGATAGCAGTCGCTCCATGTAAATACTGGTATTCAGCTGCATCCAGTTAGGGTGGAAACCGACCCCAACATAGTTGGGAAAAGCCAAAGCAGATAATATCTGCTTTGGCTATTATATATGGCTTTGATATATTATATTATATGCCTGCGCCTTCATCTGCCTACCTTCTCCATTTATATTACTTATTAGTATAGTACTTATCGAAATTTTCATAAATAATTGTAATTGAATTAAAATACTGTTAACAAAAGTATTTAAAGCATTCGAAATGTTGATCTCAAATTATATTTACAACAAGCAATGCATTCCGACATATTTCATTTCTACCAATCAGGTAACAAGGTTCAAATTACTTTGCAAATTTTTGGAAATGTTTTCAAATATTTCCTTAAGTACAAATAATTTTACATTTTCGGCGCTCTCAATTTATTTAAGAGCGCTTCTGGCTATGAGGTAGTGTTTGTTTGTTGATGCTTTAGGTAAACGAATTCATCATTTTATTGTATGTCCTTATATATCTGAAATAAAGGATAAATAAAAAATGTACCTATAGTTTCCAATCAGTTTGATCATACGCATTGAAAGCGCAAAGCCGCCTACATATTTATACAAATAAGTTAAAATGGGGGTGTTTGTTTGTAATACCAAAATAACAGCAATATCTAGTCAAAATAATTTTGTGCATGTGGACAGGGCACATTACCCGCAGAACTGATAGGCGATTGTGCTTGAATGGTTCGTACCAGTGTAAAAATATTAAGATCGAGCAAAAAACACCGAAAAAAACACGTTTCTTATAACAGGATGGCCTTTAGTTTTTACTAGCTTTTGCCCGCGGCTTCGCACGCGTTAAGAAGAAAATCTGAAGAAGATCTTTCATCCCCTATTTTATCCCCTTAGGGGTGTAATTTATCAAAATCCTATTGTCCAATATCCTAATTTCAGCCCGATCCGTCCAGTGGTTTGGGCTGTGCGTTGATAGATCACTATGTCAGTCAGTCAGTCACCTTTGAGTTACATATATTTAGATTTTTTGTTGTTATACCAGTTATAGTAATACACACTCTCAGAAAATTTCAAGTGTCTACCTATTACGGTTCAAAAGATACAGCCTCGTGACAGACGGGCAGGCCTATAGACAGCAAAAGTCTTATTAATAAAGTCCCTTTTGGCATGTTAAGTTAGGGAACCCAAAAAAAAGTATTATCAGGCGGAGCACTATTAATAAAGTACGACCTAACAACTTAGGGCCAAGAACATGCTCGAATTATACAAGATCCTGTCAAATAAACTTCGACCCTTTTCGTCCGTTCAAAAACATGGTTTAGTAATTGGGCAATATTATGCCTAACTACATAGTCCTGCTAATCTTATTAATATTCTATTAATTGTACTATTCTACTTATATTATAATTGCGAAAGTTTATGAAGATATATAGATTAATGTTTATGGAGCTCGTGGCTAAAAAATTACAGCCGCATAGACCGATCTTCCGGGTTAAGCCACGCTTGCCAAGGTTGGTCTGTGGATCGGTGACCATTTATCATAGCGAGTTTCCCCCGTGCCTCGGAAAGCACTTAAAGTCGTTGGTCCCGGCTGTCATTTGTAGATCTTTGACAGTCGTTACTATTAGTCAGAAGCCCGAAAGTCTGACAACCAGTCTTACCAAGACTATCGTATTACCCATTACTGGGTTGTAGAGGTCTGATAGGCAGTCGCTCCATGTAAAATACTGATATTCAACTGCACCCGGTTCGACTGGAAGCCCACCCCAACATAGTTGGGAAAAGGCTAGGCAGATGATGATAGATGAATGTTTGTTAGATTTTCACGCTTAAGCGGCTGAACGGATCTGGATGAAATTTGGCACTGAGATAGATTGTAGTGTTATTCCACACTGCAATCACGTAGAAAACTTCTATCAAGTAAAAAAGAAAGTGTACTACGTGCCTATTTTAAATAAAGTCTCATTGACTTTCGATTTCGATACTAATATTTTTTTGTCTGTTTGTACCGAATAAGCTCCGAAATTACTGGACCGATTTTAATAATTTTTTCACCAATAGATAGCTAAATTTTTAGGAAGTAACGTAGGCAATATAACATCACGCTACGACACACGACGTCACTTAACGCGGGTGAAAATATCCACGCAGATCATTAATTAATCTATTTTTCCATTTGCATTTCCACCTCCACCTCCGTCAACCTCCGCATCCGCTTATTGAAAGCTCTTTACCTCCGCATCTGCTTCCGCTAAGAAGGCCTCCGCTGCAACCTTACTGCAGACCTCATCATCATCTGCTTAGCCTTTTCCCAACTATGTTGAGGTCAGCTTCCAGTCTAACCAGATGCAGCTGAATACCAGTGTTTTACATGGAGCGACTGCCTATCTGACCTCCACAACCCAGTAACTGGGTAACCAATAGTAACCTTACTACATACCTACAAAATAATATTTATTTTGGATTTCTAAGAACGTGGAGTTCTTAAAGTATTTATTGGATATCTCCATTACGTAATGAATAACTTTTTCATATTTTTATTACAATAATGAAACGTATATTTAATATCCTGTCCAGTTCAATGTAAGTAAAAAAAACTTTCCCATCTTTATATTATTGGAATCGGTAACCTTAGAGATTGAATAATACAAGCTGTAGAATGTAAGGTAATACATTAGGTACATGTGTACGCAAATAATTATCTATATAATAGGCTAAGTAAATGTTGCTTATCGTGGATGCACATAAAATCATGGAATAAAAAGTACCTAACACTTCTCCTTTCTTGGGGCTTAATAAAACTTACTTCGTACCAAAAATCTAGATTGGCATAGTGGCTTACTCGCAAAATCGTAACAGATAGACAGACTGAGTTACATTCGCATTTTAAATAAGATGAATAAGACATCTTTATATATTTTCTCCTCATTTTTTTTCTTTGAGTTATCTGACAACTAAAACATCAGTCCCAAAAAAAAGCAGTCCTCGATAAACATACGCGCTCTACACACATCCCTTCACACACCAACGCATACCTATTTTCGTATTTACTTAGTGGTAGAGCAACCGTACATCCCTTGGGAGCCATAGCAACGATCAAGGTATTCTGCCAGGAGAATTGGCGTAGTTCCTGTTGACTTACAGGACGGAGCCTGGCTTGACTTCCCTGGGGCCTCATGAAGGGCTATTATGGAAGCAGGTACAAAGTACAAATATAATTCCGAGACGATTGGGACGAATTCTGTGTAATAATAGTGGTGTAATGTGTTGTCTATATGATCTGTTGTAAGTTTTATTATCTGTGGTGGAAGAATAGCTTTTTTTTATTTGTACCAATGAGTTTGTATATGTCGATTAGGATTACGGATGTCCTAGAAAGACACACCACAAACATAGACACACCTTATTGGTAAGGTGCTTCAGAAAGGTCGGGTGCGTGTCGTGGTACTTGTAACCGGCGTGCTTGTTTTGTTATGACCAGATGTATGAACTTGGAGGAGGCGAAAGAAGTATATAAGGATTGTAGCAGGTGGCGTCCTGCGGTTTCTGTCTATCCCCATGGGAAAAAAGCGTGAGTTTATGTATGTATTGAGGCTGAACTACTTTGCTATAATTCCGGAAAGATTGAGAGGAATTTATTGAAATAATACGAATGTTATTGTGTGCACTTTATGATTATCTGTGATTATTGTTATTGTCTCTGGAATCGAAAAATAATCTATACTTTAAAAAAAAATTAACAACAAGTCAAGGCCGAACAACTATGTTGATTATGATGGGTTTTTAGCAGGGATTGATGGAAAAAGGGTTCTTTCATCGCTTTCCATTAAGAGAGATTGGGGTCAATGGCGGGCCCATTAATTAAAAAAAAGGGTATTTTTCAGTTACAGGTCGCAATTTTTTTTATGATTTACTTGCGGGCAGGACCCTTTACACCTTTTATAAGTAAAAATGTTGCATTTTTTTGGGTGAGTATTTATAATAAGCATATTTCAAGTTAAACCTTTGGAACCAGAGACATTAAAACAAACGTTTACCATAGACATATACAAAAGCTGTAGATTTGCATCCTGGTCAAATTCAAGGAGTTAACTATGCTCGTGATTCTTAACACGAATCAATAATAAAATAAATTTGTTTCAAAATTTATATTTTTTAACGTGAATTTCTTATTCGAGCTAGCCATCTCGCCAGAGGGTTTAGGCACTATGCACGCATTGATTTAGCCGCGCGACAACTCTGCCTACCGCATACGCAACTGGGCGATGCTGATTTTTGCAAGAGGAGTATTCTGGAATACTGTTTTTTGATAGTTGCAACTAAAAAAACAAGCATTTATTAAATATTGGTCAGGTATCGTAATTATATTTGATTACTTCTTTTTTTCTATGACAAGCTCCTAAAATTTGACGAGGATGCAAATCAACAGCTTGTAGATAAAATTTTGTTGGCTTGTCCCCCAAGCCAACAAAATCGCAATTTTATGAAAGAAAACATTCAAACTCATACTGGCTAAAAACCATCCCGGTGTTCCCTTCCCGCATTTTGAACTGAGATCCCGTGAGTGTACGCGCTTTTCGCAGTTCCCGACTGCTGCTGGCCCGCGGCTGTGAATCTCCTAAGACATGCTAGTTCAATATCTTTACAAAGAATAGGTTATTTGATGAGTATTGAATGATCGGTGATAATGTTCGTACCGACGATTCTTTTCATTGCTCAGTTCAACAAAATACAAAACGCTGAATGCTAAATGTTTTATTATGGTTTTACTGGCGCCCTAAGTGATTATAGTTTTTCGAAGGCAATTCTCCTCACAGCATCTCTACAGTATCTTTAAATTTGAACTTCCAACTTAATACCACGTAGTCCTAATACCAAATTCCCGAAACCATAAAGTACGAAACAAAAGCGGCCAACAGAAAGCCAATAAGTCTAAATTGACGAGTAAATCAAGCTCGTTCCTAATATAAAAGTTTGACACTTCGACGACAGCGAGAAGTTGGCGGGAAACGAAAACGACGTGAATGATGTCAATTTGTGGCAAGAAGCGATTCTTTTATTTACGTAGGCCCGTCTGCGTCAGATAGGGGTTTTTTTATGAAGGGGCGCGCTACTGGTGGGCCAATACCAGTTGGGGGCGCGGATCTTGCGTCAAATGAACAGTTGTAAGAGTATTAAAAGCCGCTGATAATGACGTATAAGGCGGTTTAGAAACTCTGACACTAGGGTGTAAGATTGTAAGACCTTATTGCCCACACGATAAAGAAGAAGCAGCCGGATAAGAACGGCTAAAATTAGATAGATCCGACGCGAACAAAATTTTAAATTTAGAAGCCTATTTTTGTTTAGCATTATGTATACTTTTAAGATAACATAGTTTATATTTGTTATTGTACAGAATATAAATTAATAAAAAATTACCTAAATATGCTGCCTCGGTGAGGACTCAAAAAGAAAACAACGTCATATGAATAATTATTATTGTAAATCAACAATACATTTAATTCATTACTATTTCACGTAAGTACTTATCTATACCTACTACCAAAAGAGCTTATTTTCGTTTCCATGGATTTTAAATTTGTATCAGATCGCGATTTGTATCTATACGCTTGTATTAGATCACAGAATCAGATTTTGGCACATAAATCATAGATGCAATAGCACATAGGCCACTTTTTATCCCGGAAAAATGTACAGTTCCCGTACATTTTTCCTCCATCCATTTGTAAGGCAGAAGCTACAATTTAATTAAAGTTTCTAATAGTTAGTTAGTAAGTTTGTTAATGGAGTTTTAGTCAATAAGAGTCCGATATAACCCTTCGCCCCCGTCAAACGAAGGGCATCAATGAGGATTTCACAGCCAGTGATCGATTAAATATTTATTTAAACCAAAATTAGCCACAATACAAACAACCTTTCGATCTAAAAGGGTGCAAATAAGTCTGGGACATCAAATTAATGTCGGGTAGATCGGTTGGCCCTAGGCGGTGTTTTAGCGAGGCGGAATACATTAATGGACCTCGCCTTGCCTTTAAGTAATTTTAGACTAAGTGACTTAAACTGGGTTTTCTCGGAGGGAATACGCATTATCTAGTAAATTTTGGCCGGGATATAGTCCGCGTGAATGTCGGTTATCACGGACGCAAACAAGATACTGAAGATAAATATGTAGTTTAGAAAGATTATAGCTAATTACATGTTTGAACTTAGATAAATATATTTTTTTGCTTTTACCCCGGCCTGGTACCTCCGCGCGCCACTCGTGTAGGCGCGCGGACTTTGCCCGCCTGGAATAGTCATGTACCCAGTACACAGTTCGCCGCTATATTTAGGTCCCATGTAATAGGGGGCGAGCCTATTGCTATTGCCTTTTTTAAAAGACGTTTGAGTTTTTTTGTTTCTTATAAAAAAAAAAAAATATATACTATCACGCCTGTATTCCCCGAAGGGTTAGGCAGAGGTGTGTGTACACCCACAGTTCGCCGGTATATTTAGGTCCCATGTAATAGGGGGCGAGCCTATTGCTATTGCCTTTTTTAAAAGACGTTTGAGTTTTTTATTTCTTATAAAAAAAAAAAAATATACCATCACGCCTGTATTCCCCGATGGGTTAGGCAGAGGTGTGTGTACACCCACAGTTCGCCGGTATATTTAGGTCCCATGTAATAGGGGGCGAGCCTATTATAGTTTCTTATAAAGTGTTTTAATATAAATTTTCATGTTTTTATCTTCATTAATGACGGTTTCCGTACAAAATTTCATCCCCTATTTGAATCCCTTCAAGCCTTTTTTCCGCGACAATAGCCTATGTCCTATTCCAAGATGTAATTTAACCCCTTTCCAAATCTGATTAAAATCAGTGTTGTAGTTTTAGTCGCAAAATCGTAACAGACAGACAGAGTTACTTTCGCATTTATAATATAAAGCAACAAAATAGATGGCAGTAAGTAGCTATAAGAACACTCGCATATAAGTCACCTTTAATACAAAAAAAATACTTAATTGAAATCGCTTCATCCGTTCGGCAGCTATGATGCCACAGACAGAAAGACACGTCAAACTTATAACACCCCTCTTTTTGCGTCGGGGGTTAAAAATACAATACAACATATAAAAATATATCAAAAACCTTACCAACCAAGTAAAATCTCTTGATGTCTCGATTTTCAAGAAACTTCAAAAGTATTACTTTAAATGGAGCTACAACTAATAAGGCGAGCAGTTTTCTCTAAGCCGGCTTTCTGCAGTTCTTAAATAAAATAACAGTTGTTGCAGAAAATGAGGTAAAAGAGAGCAACATGTTAGTAGACTTTTCAAGTAAGAGGATTTTGAAGTAATTGGTAAAGACACAAATATCATTTTGTCAAATTGAAGTCATTTATTTTAAAATAGCTTTAGCCCGCGTCTTCCCTTACGTTATTGAAGATTTTGTCAATTTCTGTTCCTAAGGAATAGTGGCGGAAGAAAATAATATTTTGGAAGGATAAGGGAAGGCCTTTGCCCAGACCGGACATTACAGGCTAGCTAGATAAAAAAATAACCTCCTTTTTTTTGAAGTCGGTAAAAAGGAACAGTAGGTACTATTCTTTTGTTTGTTTGAACGCGCTAATATCCGGAACTACTGGCCCGATGTAAAAAAAAACCTGTTTGCGTTGTATAGCCCTTTTATCGAGGAAGTTTATAACCCTTATAGCCTTCGACACACGGGAGCGGATCAGTAGTCAAAGAGGTTACTTAACTTATGTTTTTTTAAAGATAGGACATCATCAAATGATTTCTTCTGCTCTGGGGTTAGTGAAAACAGACTCTTAATGACTAAAACTCATCTGTTCCTTCTAATGTGCGGTGACTCTTTCGAACAAATTCAACAAAAACCGCGAGATAAGGCTAGTCAATAAATAAATGAAAACTGCTCAAGCATAATATAGCTGACACCTAAACTGACCCGTATTGGTAAAATATCAAATAATGTCGCAGTATCACAATCCTCACAAAATAAAGGTCCATGTGTGTCCAATTCCTTTCACCTCCATTTGAGTATAATAGTTTTTGGTTTACAATAAATCGAATCTGTCACTTCAAACGGTCGACGTAACATTGGGAGAATTCCCGACGCCATTTCTCTAGTATTTATTCAAATGGAAACATAATTTCAGACAAAGAAGTGTTACAAATCATTGTCGGGAACAGAAATTGAGAACGTGGAACCGCGGTTCCGTTGCTGCGTTTGATGGTTTGTTATGGTTGATCGGGGTCATGCATGATGGCGATCGACGTTATGATTATTTTTTAATGTTTAGACTACATCATCACGCCTGTATTCCTTTCTCAAAGGGTTAGGCAGAGGTGTACCAATGTACAGCCACAGTTCGCCGGTATGTTTAGGTCCCATGCAATGGGGGCCAGCCTATTGCTATTAACCGGGCACAAATCCTAACTCCGAGCTGCTACTGAGAATTTCATAGAAAAACGCAATGACACATTTTGCTTGACCTGGGAATCGAACCCAAGACCTCTAGCGTAGCGGTCGCTCTTAGGGCCACTAGGCTAACGCGGCATTTCTAATTTAAATATTTGTATGTCGCATACAGTGCTATAAATAGATCATAATGTCAGCTATCTATATTCTTGCTAATAAATAAACATTAATTCATTAAAAAACAACGATACCGGGAATAAAGTCTAAGCTGCGGCTATTATTATTTAAAAAAAGAATATTAAAACCAAACAATACAGGTATGAACTCAAAAAGAAAACACTTTGAAAGCCGTTGGTCCCGGCTGTCATTCGTAGATCTTTGACAGCCGTTACGGATAGTCAGAAGCCAAGAAGTCTGACAACCAGTCTAACCAAGAGGTATCGTGTTGCCCAGTTACTGGGTTGTTGAGGTCAGATAGGCAGTCGCTCCATGTAAAACATTGGTATTTAGCTGCATCCTGTTAGACTGGAAGCCGACCCCAACATAGTTGGGAAAAGGCTAAGGAGACTGAATACAGGTATGAACTATGAACTACAATAAAATAAATATTAAACGGCAGCTAATTCAACACACTTCAGCTGTAAATAAGAAGTAATGAAAGCATTTCTTTCACAAAGTTTACTATACAAACGAAATTAATTTATGCCGTTTAGGGAGGGAAATAAACCTCTTATTTAACAGAAAGAGAAGTACTTTATACATAACATTAGTGAACTGCCCGCAACTTCGTCCGCGTGGCATATTTCACCTGTTCCGTCTTTGGTTACTGCAGTGTGATTCTCTAAGCCTCACTTCGTAATTCGAAAGCTGAATCCGCAGTGAGATTACAAAATGGCATTCTGTTAAACACGATCACGCCGGTGACGTCACCACGGCGAACGAATACTAAACCAATGACAAGTTGGTTCGTTATCGAAGTGAGCGCGATCACTTTAGTGAGGCTCGTTTTCGAGTTTGCATTTTAGAGAATCGCTCTGCTGACCGCAACTTCGTCCGCGTGGCATATTTCACCTGTTCCGTCTTTGGTTACTGCTCAGCTCCCGTGGGTAGTAGCGTGATGTTGAATAGCCTATTTTACTTAGGTATTCCTAAGTAAAAAAGGCTATACAACATCACATAGACACATCACACACATTACATCGTCGGTGAAAAAATTGTTAAATCGGTCCAGTAGTTTCGGAGCTTATTCGGTGCAAACAAACAAAAAAAAATCTCTTCATAATATTATAGCATAGATAGATATGTTACTCAGGAATAATGTAGCTATCTATTGGTGAAAAATGGTTAAAATCGGTCCAGTAGTTTCGGAACTAATTCGCTAAATACAAACAAAAAAATCTTCCGTCTTCATTAGTTTAGATTGAACAAAATGTTAGCACTTCTTGGTGAAATTTCAGTGAATGACGTCACGTTTTTCTTTTTCTTTTAGTACGCTCAGCCGCTGGCTTGAAGTTTAACTTCGACTGCGCAGTTTTTCGTTGCAGTGAAGGGTAGTTTTTGTAGTACGAGTTTGAAAATGTTATTTGCTGATTGTACTACAGCTATTTTTGTTCAAGTTTAGTGATTAAATTAAATTATGTATCGGTGTGGAAGGCGTTTATTTATAGTATGAAAACAATGAGTAATTGAAAATCTTTAATGAACTTGCTTTTGCTATGGAAAACTTTCTGTAGTTGTTTTTCTGCCAAATATCCCAAACACATTCGATCACTCTATTACAAAGTATTACTCAATTTTGTTCCGTAAAACACCTTATACATTGAAAACAATGTTTTGCAACAAAGTATGCAATATTAATAAGGCGTTTGCCAAAATTCTGTGGGAAAGGTTCATCAAACTGCATATTTTAGTTTTTATTGGATGTTTTAGTGACTGACATACTCGTAATTTTAAGCGCACTTCTGCCTACATAATATGGACAAACAAAATTGTAATCTGAAACAAATTATTTTTTATTATGTTAGCATATTTTGTATTTTATTAGATGTTTATTTTTTTCGACATGTTACAATTAACACTACTTACAATATTTTTAATTTAAAACAATGTTTTCCGCAACACAAAAACTTGTCGCAGAAATGTTGCACAACTTTGTTGGCCAGTGAATTATTTTGTTGCTAGCAACATTGTTTCCCGTCACACAAAAACATGTTACATAAATGTTGCACAACTTTCTTGCACAATGAATTATACAAATTCTGCCAACAAAAGCTGTTTGTTCAAAAGTTATCCCACAAATCATAATCACGAGAAATCGAAGTATTAAACTAGTTTCAACAGTTTACACAACAGCCCATCTGATATACCGATCAGATCGATTAATTACCATAATATTTGTGTACCAAGGTCGTCACAACAATACCCAAACACTCAAACCAGATCATTGACTTTATTGAACAATCTCTATGTGAACCTACCTACTTCAACTCGATCTTGAACTGTCAAAAGTTCATGAATGAACCCTTGAACTAGTGAGTGAGTTATTTGAATGCGATCGCCTATGACGTACCTAGTTATGTTGAGGTGGACCTTATGTTAACAATGGCATTGTTTTGAGTTGGGTTAATGATTTTGTAGAAGGTTAGTCCTGCGGTTAATCTTTGACCGGTCAGTTGGTGTGTTCTATGAATATGTAACCTCGGTGACTTTAGATGGCCTGAAGGCCAATTGTACTGCTTGTTCAAAATCTAGTCGCAATCTTATGTAAGCAAAAATCAATGGCAAAAAATTGTAAATCAATTTTTGACAGTTTGAGACTAAGGTAAGAATAGTTAAATTTATATTATTTATTTTAAAATGAATACAGTTTTTCTTAAATTTTCTTAAATGTCAATTATATTCCTAATAATTAATCCCTATCATTAGGTACGATGACAGCTCACCACAAGTTCTATTTCAAAAGCTAATAATAATTTTTATATCTGGAAGGACATTTCGAGTTGCGTATCATTTTGAAATTAAGCTCTTTGATGGGAAACTGACCTATCACAAGCCTAGATACATATAAGTACCTACTTTTATCCTATCCACAAAATATAATCGAATTAAATTAATTATTTACCAAATATGACTTCTTTTAAACAGTACAATCCCGTTACAATCGCATCCATCTATTCAAAAATACCAACACTATGACGGTCAATAAATCGTAGTTTGCTATTACCGTATCTAAAAGGTGCCAGCACCGAACCGTGCTGAACGTAAATAAACCGCGTACGTCTCAAGCCAAGCGGAACGCGTCGAAGTCGATCAATCACTACATTTGTGCTGTTTTACGCAACGCTATTGCGATGTTAGGGCTTAGTTACAGTTTGCGGAATTTGTTCGAAAGTCACCGCCGTGCAGTGAAGTGTAAATGTAAGTTTTTCTGGTTTATTACTATTATTGTACTCTTAATCGTAATAAAACAGAAAAACTTACATTTACACTTTCAAACATAGTTTTCGTTCACCAGTCAGTTTTTTTTCTTCTCCTTTAAAATTACGCTTATTGCAAGCATGAGGTTTTTACTGCACCGCGACGATTTGGAGGAATACGGATGGGTTTTTGTGAGTAAGAGTAAGGCGATTATGACACTGTACCGCGCCCCGTCGCGTAGCGCGGGGCAGCAGATGTTTAACGTCGCGCTTCCCGCGCTGTGTCGCGTCGGCAGTGTGTTTGTTGTGTTAACATACCATCACGCCTGTATTCCCCGAAGGCTTAGGCAAAGCAGTACCAATGTACACCCACAGTTGGCCGGTATGTTTTTAGGTCCCATGTAATAGGGGGCGAGCCTATTGCCATTAACCAGGCACAAATTCTAACTCCGAGCTACTGAGAATTTCGTAGAAAAACACAATAACACTTTTTTCTCGACCTGGGAAGACCAAGACCTCTAGCGTAGCAGTCGCTCTTAGGACCATTAGGCCAATGAGACAGTTGTGTTTGTTGTGTTTTATATATTATAATTCTTTAAAATGAAAAACTGTTGCCCCGCGCTACGCGTTGCGGCGCGGTGCACTGTCATATACGCTTAAGACATTTCCTTCTGCTCCGACTAGGGCGGAAGAAGCCATTTGATGATTTCCCATTCTTAAAAAAAAAGGAACGTTTGCTTTCTAGGTGACAATCCTGTTAAGTTTTAGGTACGATCGTTATCTAATCTAAATCTTGATCTATCAAAAAAGCTGAGATTGCGACTACATTTTTGAACTTTTCAAATTAGTATAATTGGTTTTCTTCTTTTCTTAGTCTATCAAAAACATTTACCTCGAAATTTACTTTACGAAGCACGTCACACTACCAACTTCCAAACTCTGGACTGCTCAGGAGAAATTCCTAATAGCAAAACCCAATAACACTTTTGCCCGACCTGGGATTCGGAACCGGCACCCCACGCTCAACAGTCATCCTTGCGACCGCGGCCTTATCTATCAAACTATCAAAAAAGTTGATACTCCAACATTGCCTCATGTGCTCACATCTTTACCTAACATTCTTCCCTGCAACATTAAACCTATCCATCTCCCCCCTGATTTATAGACTGCCATCTTTGACGGATTATTCCCAACATTGTGTCCAACTAGTTGACATTATTGACAGGAATATTTCGAAACATTTAAAAACCAGCCAAGTGCGAGTCGGACTCGCGCACAAAGGGTTCCGTACAATTACCTATAAAAACGGCAAAAAAAAAAACACTTTTGTTGTATGAGAGCCCCCCTCAAATATTTGTTTTTTTTTTAAAGTGAATATATTACTTAATATTCTGTGAATATTTTAAGCGTCTACTTGTTGCCGTTATCAGTTTCTTGTATGGGAGCCCTCTTAAATATTTTTTTTATTTTATTTTTTTATTATTATTTGTTGTTATAGCGGCAACAGAAATACATCATTTGTGAAAATTTCATCTGTCTAACTATCACGGTTCATGAGATACAGCCTGATGACAGACGGGCAGACAGACAGACAAACAGACGGACAGCGAAGTCTTAGTAATACGGTCCCGTTTTACCCTTTTGGGTACGGAACCCTAAAAAGGGCCAAAGTATCGTCAATATTGGTATTTATCACGTCGAACCAGATTTGTCTGGTATTTGGAATATTTAGGTCACAGTTGTTATGTGGGGAATGCGATTACAGGTGACGTTTTCTTGTGGGTTGAATTCCTGTGTGTCATGGGACGATATTGAACAGATACTAACCTTCATCTATAGTTCTATAGGGGCTAATATTAGGTATTTATCATCATGTTTCGAAACACGACTTTGCACAGGAAACAAATAAAAATAATATTGTCCACCGACAAGGTGGACGGAAGACCTGATTAAGACCGCAGGAAGACGCTGGAAGCAGGCCGCTTCCAACTGGTCTTTTTGGATTTCCATGCCTATTGGCCTATGCCCAGCAGTGGACGTCCTGCGGCTGATATGATGATGATTATTGTCCCACTGCAGGGTAAAGACCTCTTCTCATACAGAGAAGTATGTGCGAGCACGAGCTTTGATCACTACACTTGCTCAAGGGAGATTGGCGATATCAGACTTATATTAATGACTAGCTTCTGCCCGCGACTTCGTCCGCGTCACAGTTGATGTGTTATCCTACGGGTACCGTACATTTTCCCGGGATAAAAAGTAGCCTATGTGTTATTCCAGACTATAATCTATCTTTGTGCCAAATTTCATCCAGATCCATTCAGCCGTTTAAGCGTGAAAGAGTAACAAACATCCATACATCCATACATCCATACATACAAACTTTCGCCTTTATAATAGTAGTAGGACAAGTTCAGGTTCCTCACGATTTTTTTCTTTCACCACAGTCAGTGATGGTAGAAACAAACTTGGAAAGTATACCTATACATTAAAAAAATCACGTTGTTAGCCCGGTATCAAACCCGGGCTTACAACTTGAACTTAACCACGGATCTAACACAAATGTAATAAATAAAAATTTAAACAAAATAATATATTCGCGAAACATATTTTGTACTTACCTATACAGCAAAATGGCGGTCGAGACAGTTCTCTCGACGACTGTCCAACTCAGGGTTGCCACTAAAAATAGCAGGAACAATAAAACTCAGTGGCGTAAACTAAGGTTCACGATTTTGAGATATTAAACAACAGGTCTTAACTAAAAATAGATAAGATTTAAAATTGCCTCTCTCGCTAACGATAAAGTTTGTTGTAATATTTTGGACAACTCTCCTCCGCAAAAGGTTAAGGTATAAATAGCCTTATCCCCCAAGGACAAAATTGTGTTATCCCAGAGAACAACAAGAACACGTTTACTTTGATATTCAGTTATTCTATAGATCTACTGTTGGTTGCGTTTGTTTTGGGAAATATTACAAGTACAGCCTTTTTTTTTAGAAGAAAGAACAAAATTACGAGAGGCTATGCTAGCTCATCTGACCAGCGTTTCAGACTAACTAGGAATCAGGTAATCCTACCGGGGTGCGGAAGAATACTCTGAGTGACTTTGGTACTCCGGGCAAAAATAGTTGGAAGAACATGGTGGGGTCTTTAGAAGTCCGACACAGTAGGTTATTAATGCTTTGACCATTATTTGGGAAGGGCTCCCCAAATAGTGGTCAAGCCAATTTTAACCTACTTTTATTTTTTTGAAGATGGGAAATCATCCAATGACTTTTTCTGCTCTGGGTGGTGCGGCAGGGAGTGTCAGACTCTTACTGACTGAAATCCATTCCTTCGCTCGTTCTATGAACTAATTCCGCACCACTGGAGTCATAAATTTCTAGGCATACAATAAAGTCTATGGATCTGTAGGCACAGTGAACGCCGCCGCGAGACAAACGGTCGGTACATAGATACGAAGACACTCTTACTTAAATTAATAAGAAATAATATCTATAATAATAATAATTGCTGGTTCCACTAAATACATTACTAAATTCATTTTGACACAACAGTCACCATTAGAAAAATTTGCAGCCTCATAAAAGCAAGCTTAAAGTGAAAATAGACAAATGCCGCTAGTAGCCCTGACCTCTTATTACCTTTCAGCGTTCCCCATTCGCGTTCACAGTCAAGTGCATTGCACACATATTGCTGTGGCGCACTCCCTTCTACGCTCTTACGCCGGTAAAATGCATATAGACTGAGAGCCAATAGCCGTTAAATCTACGTCATTTTGTATGGCTTAAATTCAGAGCATGGTTAAAGGGATATGTTGATTAAGTGATGTGTATCTGCTAGCTTTAATATCCTGTAAGCTAAGCCATCTATACTAAAAGTTTAAAGCTAAAGAGTTTGTGTGTAAATTATTCTAATCTTAGAAACCTGTAGTCCGATTTAAATAAATTATTTTACATTACATATATCGTTTATTGAGGAAAGTTAAAGACTATATAAAATCAAGCTACAATGTAGGAGAAAGCAGCAGAAACTAAAGAAGTAACTTTAAGCGGATGAAATCGCGGGGTATAGCTAGTATATGTTTAAAAACAAGCTGTCTCACTTGACCGTAAGTAAGGTACATTTTAAACCTACCTAAAAAAAGGTCCCAGCATTAAAACCACAAACTACGCATACCTTCTAAACGATATATTTTTTACTAGCTTTTGCCCGCGACTTCGTCCGCGTGGATTAATAGTTCCCGTTCCCGGGGGATTTCCGGGATGAAAACTATCCTATGTCCTTTCTCGGGTCCCAGACTATATCTGTACCAAAAATCATTGAAATCGGTTCAGTGGTTTAGGCGTGAAGAAGAGACAGACAGACAGAGAGACAGACAGACAGACAGAGTTACTTTCGCATTTATAATATTAGTACGGATTTAACCTCAAAATTCTAGCCACACTAAGTGACGTATTGCTGAAGACACTGGGATCTTGGACTAATAAAATGTTTACTCACGAGAAACGTTTTTAAAACCAATTTTTGATCTGGATTTATTTGTAAAGCTAGAAGTGGTTTTATCTTTTGTTTTTGTAGATTAATGTTTCTTTTTTTTCTGCTCGTAAAATTTGATTGAGGTCATTGTTACGTTTGGTAGTATTCGTTCTTTTCAGATATAGAAGCAACAAGAATATTGTAACTAAGATTTTGTAAAAACCAATTTGAAAAGAGTGTTCATGGAGCTTCTTGCTTGTTCTTCTCCATAGAGACGTACGTTTTGGAACGAGCAACTAGCTTCAACTTCTTTTAGAGGTAACTTCTTGACAATTCAAAAGTGCCTGTAAATGGTCTAATTGAAATAAATGCTTTGACTTTGACTTTCGATCTTTGTTTATTTTGTTTTTAACATTGACACTTCATGCATTTTTTTCTTGTCTGGTCTTGGTCCTATTTAATAGGACCATTTGTGCATCAGAAGAATTTAACTTATGACAAAGAAGGGTTAAGGGACCAGAAGTTTGTTACATAGGACCTAAAAACATACCGGCAAACTGTGGGTGTACATTGTTACAAAGCTGCCTAACCCTTCGGGGAATACAGGCGTGATGGTATGTATGTAAGTCTGTCAATTGGTGTTATGGAGATCTGATCAAACATGGCAGTCACTCTATCTCTAATAATTGTCATTTATTTACTTTTTGTTGAATTGGTAGATAGGTACCTCTAATCTTGTGTCTTTGTTGACTTAAGGTATTTTCCCACAACTTAATGATGGTACCAACATGTTACATTCGGCTTCATTAAGTATCTTATTACACCCGTTATATCGCTTCGGTGATAAAATCACTTACGTTTGAGGATGATTTCGTAATTAAATTATTTTAATGAGAAGAACTCTAAGTACTTGACGCTTTTTTTTTTTTTTTTTTTTTATAGACGGGAAATCATCAAATAACTTCCCCCGCCCTGGGCGGGGCGGGAGGGAGTGTCAGACTTTTACTGACTAAAACCCGTCTATGTTCCTTCATGTGCCCTTTGCGTTCCGGGGGCGCGGTATCTCTTTCGAACAACCCGCAGCCCCGGCAGGCATCGGCCCTCAGTGGCCCCATCCAATTTTGCTGACATCTCTTTGAGGCGCGCGTGGAACACGAACGCGCCGTCGACACGGTCTGTCGCTAGTGAACGTACGGACGGTGAGCTACCCATTGCTCACCGTCCACAGACCCGCGTCTACGGTGGCCGGGAGTCGTCACGTGGCTCCCGACGCCCGGATCGTCTACCACGGCGGCCGCTGGGACGGGGGACCCTCCTTTCCCTCTCCCGTCCCGCCGCCTCCTTCTCTAGCATTACAGCTTCGCAGAAGGAGGCGACTGCTTCCCATTCCCCCTCGCTCCGGACCATGGCCTGGACCAGTGCCGGACGCGAGAGGGCGCCGCCGCCGATGGCCGCCTCGAGGACTCGGCGGTGCTCAGCCCAAGCAGGGCATACCGCCAAAGTATGCTCCACCGTGTCCTCGGGGCGATCCTCACAATGGTGACACCCGGGCGTTTCCTCCCGCCCGATGAGGTGCAGGAACCTCCCGAAACATCCGTGTCCGGTGAGGACCTGCGTCAGGCGGTAGGTGAGGGCGCCGTGGCGCCGCTCCAGCCACTCCTCAAAGAGGGGTCTTACCGCCTCAATCGAGGCGAGCCCTGCACGAGGTTGCGACAGTCGTTCTCTCCATGTCGCCATGAGATCGAGCCGGAGTTCCGTCCGCAGGGCGGCAATTTGCCGCGGCAGCGGAGTTTCGCCCCGGCCCAGTGCCTCCGCGCGCCACTCGTGTAGGCGCGCGAGGACCAGCGCCTCCAGATCCCATGGCGAAGTACTTGACGCTAAGGTATATATTTACATGACCATGACTCTGTCTTCATTTTAAGAAATTGGTCCTTCGTTCCGAGTCAGTTCAAGGACGTGTTCCCTCGGTGTAATCCCTTAGCACACTTCCCGTATGACGCCCAAGGGACGGATGAGGCGGTATTAGGTATTTCTATTTATAGAGAAGGATGGAAGGACCACGTGGTTGAATGGAAGCTCGGTTGTTGGGTAAGAAGTTACCTTAAGATGTAGCTTTAGTTTTAACTAGCTTGTACCAGCGACTTTGTCTGCGTAGTAGGTAGGTTTTCTATAAAACTCAACCTAGGGCACTCGGCAATAGTGTAGGTTTCTGTTAGTAAAATTTTTTTGTAATCGGAACAGTACTTCCAGTGATTACCTCTTACAAACAAAGAAATAACAAACTTTACATCTTTATTAAATTACTAGCCTTCTTCCGTGTGAATTTTGCTACAGATCTCTCTTTTTTATGATAATTAAATACAGGCTGGAATTTTATAATGCTACCTGCTAGCTAGCTAAGCTCATTTCGAACATGCAATTAGTTAATGTACTCGTTTTTTTCGTCCGAATAAAATAAGTTTAGATTGAAATTTCAAGGTTTTTGTTTCATTTACTTTACCATGTTTGCAGAGATTTGATCTTTATGATTGACCCTATCGATTAGTGCCATACAAGTACAGAATGCAATTTTTTCGGATTTTAGTCGGTTCGATTCCCGGGTTTGGCAAGCGTATTTTCATAATTATTTAAATGCAGCTTTGTTTCTTTAAAAAAATAAAGGAATGTTTCCTTTAAGTAAAATTTGCTAACTTAAGTATTTAGAGTACTTTCCCTCCAGGTAGCATTATAAAATTCCACCCTGTATAGTCAAGTACTCATGGCTAATGTAGCTTTTAATTAGCGAAAGAATTTTCGGAATCGGGCCTGCAGTTCTGGAGAAGCGCGTTCAAACAAGAACAAACAAACTTTTTAGCATTTTTAATACATGTTAAATACAGAGGTACAAATAGATTTAGTTTTAATTTAAGATTAATGACTAAGCAATGATACTTAATAAACTTGAACGGAAAAAACCTTCAATGAAAAATCGACTTTATTATTTATTCATTTGAGATCGGAATATCTGAAATCGCTTTATCCTGATTCACGTTTATTGTGAATCTCGAATCATTTACAATCAATAAGAAGGTACTCTTTCGGAGTAGGCATTGCCTGTGATATTCAATATCGCTTACATTAATTTGTGATCACAAACGTCCTTTGATGTTCCAATATCTGCCCCTGTAGCCATGTAACAAACGATAAACGCAAACGCTGAGTAGGCTTTAATAGATCTTCAACTTTATGTGCTTGGTTTTAAGTTGAAGATCTAATGAAGATTGCATAGCGTTTTCGTTCGTTCCAGTCGCTAACGCTTAGAAATCTTTAATAGATTTTCAACTTAAGGCTCTTGGGTATTAAGTTGAAAATCTATTGGTACCTACCGAGCATTTACGGTTATCGTTTGTGACTTGGCTAGGGGGGCTACTCATTGGAAATATGACAACTTTAAGATGGCTTCGCAATACAGCTGAAGGGCTCTTTATTGATTTGAGTGCCTATATGGGAAAAGGTTCTCAACCGGGCAAATACAGAAGTGCCTTTTTCAATTCATATGTAGTTTCCAAGTTTATCTTGAACATCTCTGATATCGGTGTAGAAAAACACACACATACCATCACGCCTGTATTCCCCGAAGGGTAAGGCAGAGGTGAAGGTACCAATGTACACCCACAGTTCGCCGGTATGTTTTTAGGTCCCATGTTAGGTTAGGTTATCTCTATGTGGTAAAATTTTGGCCCTACAGTGGAACAGTAATAGGCTGGCATTATTTATTTTCAATTTATTAAATATAAATAAATTATCATAATTATTTTGTGTTCATCTGTAGAAGCTTGTTATTAGCAATTTAGTTATATATAATTGTTATTATAGAGTTATTATTATGTAAGCTATCGTAAAAAAAAAACAAAGATAATATGTATTTATTTCGCGTTTCCTTATTACCGAGTAAAAAGAAGCCTAAGCAAAATATTCGGTGATGTTGTAACGTAAAATTCCAAATAAGGAGAGTCAAAGTCATCTATTTCAATCATTTATTTAATTAAACTATTTACAGCCACTTTTAAATAATCAAGAAGACAGTTAGTCATAAAGTTGAAGCTAGTTACTCGTTTCAAAGCGTAGATAGGTCTCGATGGAGGATAACGAGCTTGAAACTTCACGGACATTTAAAAAAAAAGTATTTACAAATTCATGGTCAAACTCAAAGGGGGCAGATTGGAATAAAGGACAAAAGATAAAGAAATAAGCTATGTCACTGTTGATGACCGAGTTGCTGTTGTTGTTGAGTTGTTGTTGTTGTTGTTGTTGTTGTTGTTGTTGTTGTTGCTGCTGTTGTTGTTGTTGTTGTTGCTGTTGTTGACTGAGAGCGTTCACGAACATGACGAAGAACAGAAAAAGGTCACTTATGAAATCTATTTAGTGTTTATCTGTTTATGTGTTACACTCCAATAATACTGATAATCTCAATATACCTTATCTATACTAATATAGATTTTTTGGTTTGTTTATAACAAATAGGCTTCGAAATTGCTGCACTGATTTTGACCATTTTTTCACCAATAGATAGCTACATTATTCCTCAGTAACATAGGCTATAAAACATCACGCTACAATATACGGGGGCATAGCATTAACCAAAGACGTAACTTACGGCGGGTGAACGAAGACGCGGGCAGTTCGCTATTTATTCATAACATGAATAACTAATAACTGCCCCGTTGGTCTCGTGGTCGTAGGTGCGACTGCTGTGCAAGGGGTCCCGGGTTCGATTATTCGTTCGGTTATTGGGTTTTTCCATGAAATTCTCAGTAGCAGCTCGGAGTTTGGATTTGTGCCCGGTTAATGGCAATAGGCTCGCCCCCTATTACATGGGACCTAAATATACCGGCGAACTGTGGGTGTACATTGGTACACCTCTGCCTAACCCTTCGGGGAATACAGGCGTGATGGTATGAATAAAAAGTGATGCATCGTTGGGCTATAAAAAAGAGGTCTCATATTATAGTTATCGATTTAAGGCTATGATAAAATATTTTATTTGAAACACGTGTAACGTTAGGCAATGTACACAACTACACACAAAATAACTTGATAGGCTTATTCAATTTTAGTGCCGGATATTTTTTCATTTAGTTTTGGTTTCGCCAAATATTTAGTTTCGTTATTTTAAAACGTTAGCTTCATAGCTATTTGATTTCCATTTTCTGTAGTGCTATTCTGTTTAATAATCGGTGAAGTTAGGTAAAGTGCATGTGTCGAGTTGTTATCCTACTAACGGTAGGGTGACAACTCACCTCAATTTTACTTCGCCTAAACTTACCAATTGAGACTAATTGTGCTAAATAATTGTAATCTCTCATTATCTTAGGCATAGGTATTGTAAAAATAAAATTATTTGTCGGAGATTGAGATATCTTTGCTAAAGCGCCATCTGTTGTTCAAAAGTGGAACTGAAGGGCAATGAGGTTGCATCCCATCTGTGGATTGGCTTTGGATGGAGTGTTTATACGCCTTCTAGTGTGAACCAGAGTGCTACTGGAATTAGTACTTGGGTGAGAGTCGATGACGCGGTGTTATCAGAATATGGAAAAAGCTTTACTGGACATGGCGGTCCAGAATGCGGGAGTACGGGCTTTATGTCAACTAAACCTGCCTGTTCGCTCTGAGAGTGGTATTTTAATATTGTGTAATGCTATGTCACTAAAGTAAAAAAAAAAAAACCATCACGCCTGTATTCCCCGAAGGGTTAGACAGAGGTGTACCAATGTACACCCACAGTTCGCCGGTATATTTAGGTCCCATGTAATAGGGGGCGAGCCTATTGCCATTAACCGGGCACAAATTCAAACTCCGAGCTGCTACTGAGAATTTCATAGGAAAACCCAATAACATCTTTTGCTCGACCTGGGAATCGAACCCGGGCCCCTTGCACAGCAGTCGCACTTGCGACCACGAGACCAACGGGGCAGTTACTAAAGTAAAATCATTGTAAACCAATATCATCTTTTGCTTGTCCGTATTACCAAAGACTAAAGACTGAAGATTCGTCCACGTTTCGACGTATGAATTGTGGCGTCCTATCAGACTGTTAGTTCTATCAGAATGTGTAGTTCATGTATGAAACTTATCTCACTGTAACATATAGTAATTAAACAACATTAATATGCAATAAATTATGATTATTAAAACGCTCCGAAAACCAACCATTAGCCTCGAAAAACCCAACGGTTAAATCCCATGCATTGCCCGCAAGCCGTCACCTTTTTTTCTGGACATTGTAAAATATATTTAACGCACACATTTTAAAGCCTTAATTTGAATGTCAAATTATTTTTCATGCCGGTACCGCGCTGAATTGCTTTTGTTCTTATGTGAATAAAAAAATACTCAATATTGAACTATTTTCATGCACCGTGAGAGAAAGCAATTACTTACATTCATTCGAATATTGCTCATTGAAATGAATACAGAACGAGTGAATGTAAAACGTATGAACGGTTTAATTAAAATGAAATATTCCGGTAGGCAACTGTTTTTATTATTTTGGTGCACGATTCGTTTTGGTCCTTTGTGTATGTCATTATATTGATTGTATCTTTAGTCTTCATGAAAGCATTTCCAGATAAAACGATTTCAGGAATAATCTTTGAAAACATAAAGGGACTTTTCCAATAGACGCAAAACTTAAAAGTGGTGATAGTATACGTACAAGTACCCGCTGTACTTGATGTTTGTTTTTTTTTTAAAGTTTAAATTTTTTGTGTTTGTTCGGTTAAACGCGCTAATCTCAGGAACTACTGGTCTGATTCTGAAAATTCTTTCGCTTATAGGTAGCTACGTTGTCCCTGACTGCTATACAGGGTGGAAATTTATTATGCTACCTGGAGGGAAAGTACTCTAAATACTTGAGTTAGCAAATTTTACTGAAAGGAAACATTCCTTTATTTTTAAAAAGAAACAAAACTGCATTTAAATAATTTTGAAAATATTCTTGCCACACCCGGGAATCGAACCGACTAAAATTCGAAAAAATTGCATCCTGTACTTTTATGGCACTAATCCATAGGGTCAATCATAAGGATCAAATCCCTGCAAACATGGTAAATTAAATAAAATAAAAACATGCAATTTTATTGTAAATTTATTTTATTCAGACGAAACAAACGGGTAAAGTAGTTGCTGGAAATGAGCTTCATTTCTTGGATGCATGAATTTATTCCTTTAAAAAAATCATTTTAAGTAACTTTTGGTAGCGTAGTAAAATTTTCAATATTCACCACAACACCCTTCTAAAAATTATTCAAAATGAATTCCTTCAAATAATTAATGTGTGCATCGAAGAAAGTGAAGCTCATTTCCAGCATGCAATTACTGTACTCGTTTTTTTCGTCCGAATAAAATAAGTTTAGATTGAAATTTCATGGTTTTTATTAAATTTAGTTTACCAGGTTTGTAGAGATTTGATCCTTGTGATTGACCCTATCGATAAGTGCCATAAAAGTACAGGATGCTATTTTATCCGATTTTAGTCTGTTCGATTCCCGGGTGTGGCAAGCGTATTTTCGAGATTATTTAAATGCAGTTTTGTTTCTTTTAAAAAATAAAGGAATGTTTCCTTTCAGTAAAATTTGCTAACTCAAGTATTTAGAGTACTTTCCCTCCAGGTAGCATAATAAATTTCCACCCTGTATAGCTTAGAATTTTATCCGCAGGGGCGGGCTAAAGCTAGTACTTTAAACGAGCTAAACCCGGCAACCCTTCGCTGTGGTTTAATATGATAAAGAGACATAACATAACATACCATCACGCCTGTATTCCCCGAAGGGTTAGGCAGAGTTGTACCAATGTACACCCACAGTTTGCTGGTAATCGAAGACCTCTCACCTCTCTGAACTTTCTGATAAAGAAAGGATAAAATACACTGTACTGTTAAAATGCAATGTTTTGTAAAAAATTAAAATCAATTCATCTATTTCTTTCCAAGTTTCGCATACACCTACGGAAGCTAAATTTTTACGTACAAGTAAAGATTAGATAAGTAGCAAGTCCATTCATCTCTTCACCACTATCTTCATCTACACCACACACTATATGACCACTAATAATACTTATCAACCAGACAAAGGCTAACAAAGTTACAATACCAACACGAAAATCTTACCCAGCCCACGCATTCATAACTTAATCTCATCGCGAAAATGATATCTATCCATATTGACTTACGTGTGCTTACGTCATGACACGCCAACTGAATAGGCACCGATTACTTTGATCTCGGTGACTCCATTGAGAAGTAACGACGCGGCTGGAAGGACGAATTACGAGGCACCCTCCGGCCTTCAGTGGCTTCAGTTACGATGGACAAACAAAACTGGTCCTTTTGGCATAGAGTATGGAGATGCAGAAGGCTCACGTATGTGTATTATTTCTTGAATGGTAACATGGAATGGATGGTTTATTTGGTAACATGGAACATACAATAGTTTTTGCTTAAATTGCAGTTTTAAGTCAAGGATCGGTCATTGTGGCTATCTTTATGGCTGCGGTAATACTGACAACAGCAGTTCGAGGCAGCAGGCCCTTGCTACAAGCGCATGTGACAAGGATGGCTTCATAAAGGTGGAGAGGAAGAAGAGAAAGAAGCCTCCTAGTCGGAACCAGTGCGGGACCGCGCTGGCCGGACTCAATATGCTGCTGCGTCCAGCAATACCAACGACGCTGCTGTATGTGTCCAGGCTACACTACTCCACGAAGGCTGAAGAGGTTGTGGAGTATGTGCGAGTGAAGACCAACTGGACTCTGAGGGTCTTGGAGTTGGAGTCGCGCCATAACACAAATTTTAAGTCGTTTGTGGTGCGCGCCCCGACTCATCATGTGGAGACTTTCCTCAAGGAACAGTTTTGGCCGAAGGGTGTCATGTTCCGGCGTTTTCGCGGAAGGCCACGTGACACCTCGCAGCGCAACACGACGCCGTCTCTTCGTGTGCAATAGATTTTGTTTCTTTTATAATTAATTATGTATGGATAGTCTTTAAGGCATTTATGTTATGGGCCTTTGTTGCCTGAATTAAATGGAATTATTATTATTATTATTTATGAGAAGCCTATGTCCAGCAGTGCACAACTTTTGGCTGAGATAATGATGACGACGATAACCTTCTTGATCTTTGTAAGGAACTACTGTCTTGTTTGTATCTATGGAATACAAAACGTGAGACACAAAATGTAAATGAAAAAGTACATGCTTCGATGCGTTGCATTGAATACTAATGTGAAACGCATTTCAATCGATAGCTGATACTCAAAATGGCGGACGTAACACGTTTTGACATATAATTTATCCTTCATACAATACAAACCATCAATATACCATCACGCCTGTATTCCCCGAAGGGTTAGGCAGAGGTGTACCAATGTACACCCACAGTTCGCCGGTATATTTTAGGTCCCATGTAATAGGGGGCGAGCCTATTGCCATTAACCGGGCACAAATCCAAACTCCGAGCTGCTACTGAGAATTTCATAGAAAAACCCAATAACACTTTTTGCTCGACCCGGGAATCGAACCCAGGACCTCTAGCGTAGCAGTCGCGCTCAGGACCACTAGGCCATACATTTAAAAGTTAAGGCCATCTCTTTAATATCTAAGTACAAATATATCTCTATAGACACACATCTCACGGCATAGATTTCATTGATTTAAAACCGTATACAATTTCGAAAAATTTAATTATAATTGTAGATTGTTTGCAAATAACAATGTAATGTCGATCGATAAAGTTAAAAGCTACCTTCATAAAGAGTAAAGATGGTTTGATTTTGTTCTTGCTGACTTCCTCTAAACAAAGCGCTTGTTTCAAAGACTACAATGTTTCCACGTCCATTAAAATTGATGTACAAGTACATAACTGGTTTGAGACGTAGCCGTAGGGTTCCGTGCCCTGAAGGTGCCAACGGGTGCCTATTACTAAGCCCCCGCTATCCGTCCGTCTGTCTGTCAGCGGTGTGTATGCCATGAGCCGTAATAGGTAGAGAGTTGAAATTTCTACAGAGAGTCTATTTATATTGCCGCTATAACAAGACATAATGAAATTAAAACGTTTCTTTTGTCATCATAAAAAGAAGAAGTCATCATCATATCAGCCGAATGACGTCCAAAGTCAAAGTCAAAGCATTTTTTTCAATTAGACCATTTACAGGTACTTTTAAATTGTCTAGAAGTTATACAGTAAGTTGGAGCTAGTTGCTCGTTCCAAAATGTAGGTCTCTATGGAGAAGAACGAGCAAGAAACTCCACGTCCACTGCTGGACATTGGCCTTCCCTAAAAATAGTCACAATTATCGATCCTGCGATTTCCCGTGACCCTTACCAGTGGGGGACTTGCCCACACTGTGCTTCCCGGTGCGTGGTCGCCATTCAAGAACCTCACGACCCCAGCATATGCTTTTTTTAAATTGTTAAATATTGAACAGTGGTACGGAACCCTTCATATGGGGACTAGCACTTGTAACCCCACCCTCCCCATTGTGTTATTTCGGTCTCGAGCTGAGTGATAAAATTTATGTAATAAATGTATTCTATGGGCCGACGACGTAAAGAGTATGGCTTCCTATATTCTGAAGTTGTAAAACCTTCCTCAAAGGGCGATGTTATTTTAAGGGCTTGTCGTTCGGTGGACCTACATTAAAATCGTGTAGTCATGCTTTTGATCGCATGCGCATCAAAAGGGAAGATCTAAAGTCGAGGAGATCTTTAATTTTCAAACAAAAAGACGTTTTTTTTATATACAGAGTGACTTTTCAGTCACATGTCAGTCAGGGGGTTAAAATACTCATGAGTGTGATCCACATTTACAATGATACCAACTCTCATCATCATCTGCTTAGCCTTTTCCCAACTGTGTTGGGGTCGGCTTCCAGTCTAATCGGATGCAGCTGAATACCAGTGTTTTACATGGAGCGACTTCCTATCTGACCTCCACAACCCAGTAACTGGGCAACACGATACCTCTTGATTAGACTGGTTGTCAGATTTCTTGGCTTCTGATTACCCGTAACGACTGTCAAAGATCTACGAATGACAGCCGGGACCAACAGCTTTACGTGTTTTCCAAGGCACGGGGGTGTCACACCACCAACTTCCAAACTCCGGGCTGCTATTGAGAAATTCCTAATGAGAAAACCCAATAACACTTTTTGCCCGACCTGGGATTCGAACCCGGGACCCCATACTCATCACAATGATACCAACTCTGAAACATGAAAAAATTACTGAAATTCAACGGAATCACCATGTATTGAACAGCTGAGTTTACATTTCGGTGTTGGTCCTTTCGCAAAAATTGATCGTATTCATGAGTATTTTCACCCCCTCAAAGATGGCAGGCAAATAAAACATAACCCTGTATAGAGAATCCTTTAGTACGTCCGAATCGCACTCGGCGATTTTCATATAGTTAGTCCCATAATAAGCCTCTACGCCTACAACCGACTTTTGACCGATATTTTTGTCGGCGAGAATGAAACATATGAATTCTAATATACCAACACACACGGCCGACAAATAATCGGTCAAAAAACGGTCGTGAGCGAAGAAGCTTAAAGTTGCTCAAACTTACTCCTTGAAAGATGTGTAGTTAATTATAAATTCAGCCTGTATTGTCTGTGGGAGGTAGTGTAGTGTTACCAACTTCAAAATCATACCCTAAACACGTGGTTCAAAGTCAATATTGAAGTTCTTCAGTTCTCAACCTCAAGATGTAAATTATGAAGTGTGTGGGCGTTGTTTGGAATTCGTTAGAAATGTAGGTGAAGTGTACACCCACCTGTTTTTGGTTTACGCACCAGGCTGTCTCAATACTCCCTGAATTTTTGAAGGATGGGAAATCATCGAATGACTTCTTCGGGTATGCGCGCAGGCGCGAAAAGAAGTGTCAGGCTTTTACTGAGTAAAACTCATCCGTGTTTCTCCTAGAGTCCCTTGCGTTCCTGGGTCTGAGGCTGACCCTTTCGAATAAATTCCGCAAACCTGGTCGCAAAGAGTATCCTGTTAAGCTGCTAAGGGTGAAGCTTAGCTATGTCCCAAATGTCCCATGTGTGTTTTGGATTCTTATTTTAGATTTACTATGACGTTGTTCATTCCTACAAATATTATACACTAGCTGTTCCCCGCGGTTTCACCCCCGCTGCTCAGCACCTGTTGGTCGTAGCGTGATGTTACATAGCCTTCCTCAAGAAATGGACTATCCAACACTAAAAGAATTTTCCAATTCCAACCAGTAGTCCCTGAGATTAGCGCGTTCAAACAAACAAACTCTTTAGCTTTATAATATTAGTATAGATGCGTAAGTAACTCTGTCTGTCTGTCTGTTACACTTTCAAGACTAAACCACTAAACCCATTTTTATGAAATTTCGACGGAGTAAGTTTAGAACCCCAAGAATTGACACGGTACTTTTTATTCGGCAACTTCTTCTATGCCCGAAATAACCGGCATTTGCGAGGATTAAATCGCGGGCAAAAGCTAGTAGTAAACTAGTTTAGTAACGTTGCAACCTTTAAGGCTATCAATATCAGTTTTAGTTCCCGTAGCTAGCGTCAAAGTATCAGAACTAGAGAGCGAAAATTGATATTGTTTTAGCTTCTTTGCTTACATACTTTCATAATGATGGCTAGATTTTCTGGCACTTGGAAAAACCGCAGAGCAGCAGTAAATATTTCCATTTGCATTTATAATATTACTAGCTTCTATTCTAGTAGACATTGTTTGCGTCAAAGTTGATATATTATTCCACGGAAACCGTACATTTTTTCGGTATAAAAAGTTTGCTATGTGCAAACTTTTTATTCCATACTGTAATCTAACTCAGGGCCATGTTATCCAGGTCCGTTCCGTCTTTTAAGCGTGAAAGAGTAACAAACATCTATCTATCTATCTTTTCATCCATCAATCCATCCTCACGAACTTTCACATTTATAGTAGGTTATTTAAATATTACATTGATAAATTGACATGACATGACATTTGACGGGCCTGTTGGTCTAGTGGTTAGCGGCCCTGACTGCTAAGCCGGAGGTCGTGGGTTCGATTCCCACCCAGGACAAACTTTGTGTGATGAGCATGATTGTTTGTTCTGTGTCTGGGTGTGATTTATCTATAATATGTATGTATTTACAAATTATATAAGTTTGTATATCAGTTGTCTGGTTACCATAACACAAGCTCTGCTTAGCTTGGGATCAGATAGCCGTGTGTGAGTTGTCCCAAGATATTTATTATTTATTTATATTTATTTATTATAAATAGGGATAGTACAGATTTATTTAACACTATAATTAATACCACATAATAATATTATATATTTTGGCATAAAAAAACAAATAGAAACCAAAATGCTACAGAATAGTCGTATTTCCAATTATCTAGAACACCGACTCCAATGGACCCTTTGAGTTAGCGTACACCCGCATAAAAACTACAAAAAAAAAAACTGAGATGGAAAACCAGACATTTACACAGTCGGCCATTTTACTTGTATAGCAGAATTGAATCCACACGGCGAATGGTCGTGCTATTGCATTTCCATCTATACCGACAGGGCGACAGAGTTTTTATAAAAGTTAATCTGGAATCCCGACAACTACAAATCCGTGGAAGGGATTTTATCAGAGTCGCCGGTAAAGTTCCATTTTTTTTGTGTATTATGTCGTTTTTTTGCGCCGCATGTGTAATGAGTAACATTATACGGATTATGATATTATAGAGGTTGAATTTTATTCATTTTTTAGGGGATGAAAGTATTCATGAATATGAACAAGTTTAACCCTTTAGGTGCTGACAACAAAAATGTGCGTTTTTTTGACGCACATGCGCGTCGCCCGCACTTAAATGGTTTATGGGATCAACGCAGAAATATGTAAAAAAAATGTTTGGTGTTCCATGCATTTTGATGATGTGCATTTTTGTAGGCTGACTTTTCATTTAACATTTCAGTGTTTTTGAGTTTTATTAATTTGAATTCCATAACAAACAAATTATGATAAAATATAGGCATTTTTGTCCGATTGAAAATCCATTAGAATGCAAACGTTACTAAAAGTTACAAGAATTGCCCCCTTTATTCCTCCTCAATCGTGTTGGATTGTCGTCCCGTAGGATTGTGATAGCGATGGCAAAAGAATGCGCTTATGTTTGAGCAAACACTAGTGCACAAAAATCAAAATGTCTCCCGTAATTAATGAAAATTCTTGGTTCTATAAAAAAAAATGTAATTCACCAGACCGATTCCGGCCACGGCGGCTAATCTTAATGCAGACTAGCCACGTACGCAGGAGATATGATAGTGCACAAGTGTGTGTACAAATACAGGTGCACTCCCTCTTCCCTAACTGTCATAGCCCGATGGGACGGAAATCCGACACGACCGGAGAGAGATTAGGCGCAGGACCAATGGCTTTACGTGCTTTCCGAGACACGGGGGTGTCACACCACCAACTTCCAAACTCCGGGCTGCTACTGAGAAATTCCTAAAGGAAAAACTCAACAGCACTTTTTGCCCGACCTGGGAATCGAACCCGGGACCCCTTGCTCCGCAGTCGCGCTTGGTTCTATACATAAATATGTCAAAGTCAAATATATTATTTCAATTAGACTATTAAAAGGCACATTCGAAAGTCAATTTTAAGATAAAAAACAAAACACTGAATCTAGTTGAAATATATTATTTGTTCATCCATTCCAAAAGGTAGTTTCGTTAGGTGAAGAATAGGCTAGAAACTCCACATAATTATGCTTTAATAAATTCTTGTATTCATGAATAAGTCCGTCGGGTAGTTATTTTTAGTTTGAAATCAGAATAGTATCACAACATACATTTGTTATTATGTAGGTATAACATGAAATGTGGGTTTGCTTTGATCAAAATTTAGGCGTTTTGTTGCTTATCTGATTATAACGCAACTTAAATATCAGTAAATATCTATTCTTGTATCATCCGCAAAAGGTTGTTTGTTATAGGTTTGACGTGTCTGTGTGTGGCACCGTAGCTCTTAAACGGGTGAACCGATTTGAATGCGGTTTCTTATATTTGAAAGCAAGTTACCTAGCGATGGTTCTTAGATATGTTTTATCAAAATTGGTTAAGCCGTTTCAAGGTTATCATTTCTTTTATTAGCTTTTTTTATAGATGGGTAGTCATCAAATAACTTCCCCCGCCCCTTAGTGTCAGACTTTTACTGACTAAAACCCATCTATGTTCCTTCATGTGCCCTTTGCGTTCCGGGGGCGCGGTATCTCTTTCGAACAACCCGCAGCCCCGGCAGGTATCGGCCCTTACGAGTAGTAGTAGTTTGGTTGCCAAACAAAGAAACAAACTCTTTAGTTTTATAATATTAGTAAGGATATTGCCACAAGTAAAAAATAAAAATAACAATTTCCCAAACATGAACGCAGCATTAAATGAAAATTTCTAGTTCAGTGCGAACATCACTAGTGCTTGACTCAAGGACGCCGAAAGCCGACGCCGAAACCCGACCCCAACATTAGTTTCGGCCGAAACCAAACTTCGTGTATGTTTTCGTGCTAAATGTACCTAATAATATTATGAAGGGTTTTCTATTTGCAGAGGATACTACAAATATTCGTTATTGAATAGGTTCTCACAACTAGTTCACTTACTAGAACTTTAAGGGAGTGTCATGGGTTACGTATTCGTTTAATTAATGTAACTTTGCTTGGAAGAGTAATTTAATTTTTAAACGTGTTTTTAAAAAAATATATCATTTTTATATAACAGTTTCCGGTTATGGATTTTATGATTTTACTAGATTTTGCCCGCGACTTCGTCCGCGTGGATTAATTATATAGTTCCCGTTTCCGAGGGATTTCCGGGATGAAAACTATCCTATGTCCTTTCTCGGGTCCAAGACTATATCTGTACCAAATTTCATTGAAATCGGTTCAGTGGTTTAGGCGTGAAGAAGAGACAGACTGACAGACAGACAGAGCTACTTTCGCATTTATAATATTAGTAAGGATGGTGCCACGCCCTAAGGGCAAAACATTTCCATCCAGGGTTGCAATACCGCCAGTCTCTTAGGCACATTACCTGTTGATAGTGATGCAAAAGATTTTTCTAATGCACCTTTGTTTTAGTTCAAATTATTATTATGAGATAGGTACCTAATACATAAAAATATTTGTCTGTCTCTGTGGAATGTAATCATGCATGTTTTTGATAATATTCAGTTTCGGCCTAATTTTCTTAAGGCCGAAACTGCGAAAAAACTTTCGCCGGCACTGAGACTACACTCAAACAACTACGAATCGTAAATACTAGATTTAATCTAGCGTGAAGTAATGACAACCGTCATACTCATAAAAATAAACGAATGCCAAGGACACTATGCTGGTGTACTAAAGTATTTCTGAGAAGAAAATATTTTATCATAACATACCATCACGCCTGTATTCCTCGAAGGGTTAGGCAGAGGTGCACCAATGCACACCCACAGATCGCCGGTATGTTTTAGGTCCCATGTAATAGGCAGCGAGCCTTCCTGGAGAACCTTCAAGAACTTCCTGGCTTCTGACTATCCGGAATGTTTGTCAAAGACCTACAAATGATATCCGGGACCAACAGCTTTACGTGCTTTCCGAGGCACGGGGGTCTTACACCACCAACTTCCAAACTTCAGGCTGCTACTGAGAAATTTCTTAAGGAAAATTCCAATAACAATTTTCACCCGACGTGGGTATCGACCACAGGACCCCACACTCATCAGTCGCGCTTCCGACCACGACACCATACAGGGTAGTCAGGACTCGAACTCAAATATATGTCACTATTTACGATTACTATCTTGTACTACCACTGTGGAGGGACGCTAGGAAGAGGGGGGGGGGGGGGGCGGAGTTGTAGTGACCATATTATTAAATTAATGGCATGAAAGAGCGGGGCGTGCGAGCGGTCGGTCGTCGGCCACGTGTAAGGATCATCGCGTAGATTAGCTGCAAGACCTGACAGCTGACGCTGATATAATCAAGGAGATTGAATTACTGTAACTGGAAAAGCAACGTTAATACAATAAGTCAGGGTCTGTTTTTCTTCTGTACAATACCTAGCTTATGCTTGTGACTTCGTCGAAATTGCAAGAGATGGATTATATTATTTACTAGCTTTTGCCCGCGGCTTCGCTCGCGTTAAAAAGTATTCAAACTTTCATCCCCAATTTTATCCCGTTGGGGGTAGAATTGATCAAAATCCTTTCTTAGCGGATGCCTACGTCATAACATCTACCTGCATGTCAAATTTCAGCCCGATCCGTCCACTGGTTTGGGCTGTGCGTTGATAGATCACTATATCAGTCAGTCAGTCAGTCACCTTTGAGTTATATAATATTTAGATTTATTTAAACTTTATGCAATTAAAAGTACGAAGACGGATTTAATGCCTTAGGTAGTCTCGACCAGTCAACTAAAAGTGGAAAAGATATATCATGGCAGGTGCAAATTATTGTGCAAGATTGTATCATTACATTATAGGTATTTGTAAAACCTAACAGAACTAAAACCCTCTTTATGTTTACAAAACATTCTTGAAGCGTTTTGATTCGAACGCAATGGATTTTATTGAGAAAAAGATTCCCAAAAAGAAAATGCTCCGATGAAATAACGAACCTAATCCATCAGGCCGGTTTATCAATCACGCGCGCCTCAATATCAGATTGGCTTTCAATTTTGCCACAACAGAATATAAACGTTACTTTTATTTACTAGATTAGATACATACACCGGCGGCGGCGGCTAAATATACCGGCGAACTGTGGGTGTACATTGGTACACCTCTGCCTAACCCTTCGGGGAATACAGGCGTGATGGTGATGGTATATTAGATACATACATAAACTCACGCCTTTCTTACATGGGGGTAGGCAGAAACCACAGAAAGCCACCCGCTACCATCGCTACATACTCCTTTCGCTTCGTCCACGTTCATACATCTTGTCATACAACCACGCTGGTTATGAGTACTGCGCACCCGACCTTTCCGACGTTTCTGAAGAACCTCGCCAATAAGGTCAAGGTAGGTCTTTCTAGATCGTCTACTCCCGGCATTGCCACTCACATCAGCCATATAGATTCCCTTTATTAGTCACTTTTCAGTCATCTTCTCAACATGACCGAACCACCTACGCATACCCTTTTCAACCTTTGTCACTACATCATCCTACTAGATAAAAAAAAATATACCATCACGCCTGTATTCCCCGAAGGGTTAAGCAGAGGTGAACCGATGTACACCCACAGTTCGCATGTATATTTAGGTCCCATGTAATAGGGGGCGAGCCTATTGCCATTAACCGGGCACAAATCCAAACTCCGAGCTGCTACTGAGAATTTCATAGAAAAACCCAATAACACTTTTTGCTCGACCGAGGAATCGAACCCAGGAACTCTAGCGTAGCAGTCACACTCAGGACTACTAGGCCAACGAGGCAGTTCTACTAGATTAGACTAGAAAATCGAACATAGGGAAACCTTGTGTGACTTTTACCAATATAATCATCATCATCATTCATCATCATCATATCAGCTTAACGACGTCCACTGCTGGACATATGCCTCACCTAAAGATAGCCACAATGACCGGTCCTGCGCTATGCAATACAATCTTGTTATGTTAATGCGAAAGTTTGGAGGGATGTATGTTCGCTACTCAATCTTGCCAAAACGGCTGAATGAATCTGGATGAAGTTTCAAATAGGGATAGATTACAATTTGGAATATTACATTGGATATTTTTTATTTCGGAAAAATGTAGGTATGGTTCCCGTCAGATTATATACGTATATCAACTTAGACGCCATGATTGCGTCGGCGGATGGTGTTGCCTTGGCCGAATTTTGGGTTAAACATAGTATTTAAGAAATATCTTATTTAATTATTTATATTTTATTATCTGCCATCGATACGCCAAGAAGAAGAACTTAGATGCGGCGATGTTGTGTAGTGTTCCTATAATCCTATATTCTAGGAAATAAAGCATTCATTCGTTTATTTATTCATTCATTCGTTTATTCATTCATTCATTCATTAAGTAAACATGATAAACTGAAGTTCCTCAAGAATATTCGCTCTGAGTCACTTCAATTTATTCCTTTTCCTTACTTCTTTAAGTCCATAAAAAATTCTAGAACATTCTCTTCATATTTTTCTACACAAACTAACGTAAACAAATAACTCAGCTTAAACAAAAAACAAGATAACAAGAAACGAAACAAAAATATATACAATGATCTTGTAAACTTTGTGTTTGAAATAAGTTTTATTTCATCCTCTGGGGCCCTTCAAAAGTTTTGTCGTAATTCCTCGCGAGACGGACGGGAGAGTTTAAATACGGTTTTCCGTTCAACAGGCAAGTTTGTATTGATAGAGACACGACGTCGCTCGGTGCACGTACTATGTACGATTGGGTTCTAATATGGTGTGTTTTGGTGTGTGGTGTGATGTTTCATATGTGTTTCGTAGAAAGCTAGAAGACTAATAACATCGCAGGTCTTGGTATGTTTGCGGATGAATTGAAGATGATATTGTCAGAATGTTTGAATTTTGTGAGAGTGAGAGTTAAATAAATTATATGTTTAAATATTGTAATTGGCGTCGGCCGTTCTATTTAGAATAAATAAATAAACCGCTTACGTTACCTGAATAGGTCATGCAGATTGCTAATTATAAGCTTGCATATACCTAGATACATATTAATAACTAAATACAAGGGGCACGTGTAGTCAATAAGAAGAGCTCTTTGAAAACACAAAATAATCAAAATGTTGAATTTGAGATTTCCAAATATTATTAATTTCAAACCTAGGCACACAATCATATTAAGAACTAGGTACATTCCGGTGGAAGACTTAAGATTTATAAAAGTCTATCAACGTCAGTTTATAAATGTCTTATAATAAGATTAATTTATTTTTATTTTTATGTTTCCACGGCTTTGAAGAAATTAACTTAAATATCTGAAAGTTTTTATTCATATGATAAATTGTATATGAAACGTAATCCACAACTTTAAAACATACAAAAAAATCAAAGCATCCATATTTATTTTTGACAAAAAAAGAAGCAAAATAATAACATCTACCTCTCTTTTTTTCCAGATCGACAGTAAAATGGTGACCGAGTAAAAGATCCAATTGATCAAGATGGCGGTGAACAGCCCCGGAGGTTATCCACCTGTTTCTCCCAAACCACACACTCCTAAAAGCCCACGCCACTTCATATTCCCCCAGAAAAGCCCTTCCATCGCATCCAGCACGTCTTCTTCAGGGTACTACACGCCCCAGTCTGGCTGCAGCTATGACAAGCACAACCAACCCCCGAAGTCCCCAATAGCCCATGGGCACAGAAGCCCAATGTCTCCAAGGCACTTCAACTTCCCCCAAAAGTCCCCATCAGGACGATCCAGTCCTTGCGTGGAGCGGACAAGCCTGCAGTATACCACGTCTCTAAAACACAGCCGGCGAGAGAAGTCCAGGTCGCCCAAACCGCCCCCTGTGCACATCCACACGAATCCTGGCTATGTGTCCCCTAAGCATACCAGGAAACTATACAGTTCTACTTCCACAGTGAGCTCACCGCGCCTGGTGACGTCACCGAGCATAGTCTCCAGTCACACTGATGACTCCACTGACGCTATGCCAGGGACACCGTCTGCCATTCTTCATGACGCAGACGATGAGTGCACGACGATCTCTTCGAAAATATGTCGAAAATCCACATCAGATCTGACAGACATGACGGATGACACTCCTCATACACGATCAACAAGCATCAGTAGACCATGTTCCCCGATGCGTAGGGGGTCCATGAAGGGCGGTTTGGCGTACTTGGCGAGTAGACGAGGATCGAGGGAGTCTACCATGTCGAACTGTGACTCTGTGGAAGACATTGGGCCGCTGAACTTTCAGAACACCATGAGGGGCCGTCAGAGGAGGACGTCAAACTTTTTGGAGTTACCTGGTGAGTACCTTTATCCAACTTAATTTTTCTTAACTGCCCTGTTGGTCTCGTGGTGGGCAAGCACGACTGTTCCAGGTTGGGCAAAAAATGTTATTGGGTTTTCCCATTAGGAATTCTCAGTAACAGCCCGGGTTCGGAAGTTGGTGGTGTGACACCCCCGTGCCTCGGAAAGCACGTAAAGCCGTTGGTCTTGCACCTGATCTCTCCCCGTTTGTGTTGGATTCCCGTCCTATCGGTCTATGTGAGTTAGGGAAATAGGAATGCACCTGTGTTTGCACGCACACTTGTGCACTACAACATCTCCTGCGTACTTGGTTAGTCTGCATTGAAATTAGGCGCCGAAGCCGGAAACAGTCTGAAGAATACACACACCTTTATCTAATCTCTCGACTGCCTCGTTAGCCTAGTGGTCCTAAGCGCGACTGCTACACTCGAGGTCTTGGGATCGATTACCAGCTCAAGCGAAGTGTTATTTGCTATGAAATTCTCAGTAGCAGCTCGTCGTTAGGATTTGTGCCCGGTTAATGGCCATAGGCTTGCGGCAGTTGCGGCCCATTACATGGAACCTAAACATACCGGCGAACTGTCGGTGTACTTTGATACACCTCTGGGTGACCCTTCGGGGAATACAGGCGTGATGGTGTGTTATCTAATCTCTTGGCATTTGATCGATCGATGAACAAGAGCTGGTGTGACGCACCGATATGACTTTGATGAGGGTACGCATTGATCTGAACATTATTAATTATTTACTTTTATCCTTAACGTGGGTTTTGTTAATATTGTATTCGATTTCAACCGCTTTGAGAGGGTAAAATGTTTTAAGGAAAATAGACTACCTTGTATTTTTGGTTGAATATATTGTTGTGTATTTTGTAAGAGCACTTAGCAATGCGGGTGTGTGAGATAACGCTTTTTGACTTATACATGTCGGAAAGAGATAAAAGATAATTGAACTGTTGTGAGTCATTATGACTTTTAACTACGAGTATTTAAGGTTTTTTTTTTAATTTTTGTTTCACGGCGTACAAGCCGACGGCCCATCTGAATGTTAAGTGATCATCTCTGCTTACCAATACCAGAGGCCTTGTAAATGTGTTGCCATTGCAAAGTTAAAATATCTCATGTGTCTGTAATTACACCGCCACCCATACCCTTCAAACCGAAACACAGCAACGCTGCTATGCGGCAAAAATAGGCATGTACGAACACTTTGGTATTGCGTTATACTGATAATTCATAATGAAAAGGTAATTCTAACAAAATGTAATCCTTCATTTTGCTAGCTTATGTTTGCAACGGCTTACTTGGCGACCATTTCATAACCAGCTTTTCATAACTTTGTATACAAAATGTACAAACAAACCGAAGTTGATAAAAACACCGGTTAATGTAAATCAAAACCGTTCAGTAATGTAAATCTATATCAAACCCGCTTTACGATTCAAATTGGATTACAGAATTTACTGAGAATCTTATTACTGAATACGTTTATAATATAATTTATTGTTGTTTTGCACAATTGGGAGATGGAAATTGTTTTAGCGGTAAAGTTTCGTTTCTTTGACGGTTTTTTTTTAAATTATTTATGTGAATGAATTGAAGGTTTATTGGATAATTTTGTTGGAGTTTATAAGGAGAAATATTTTAAGGTACATAGATTGAAATATAGCCGTGAGCCGAGGATCTCGTGGCTAAATAATTACAGCCGCATAGACCGATCTTCCGGGTTAAGCTACGCTTACCGAAGTTGGTCTGTGGATGGGTGACCATTTACTCTAGCGAGTTTCCTCCGTGCCTTGGAAAGCACGTAAAGCCGTTGGTCCCGGCTGTCATTTGTAGATCTTTGACAGTCGTTACTGTTAGTCAGAAGCCAGAAAGTCTGACAACCAGTCTTACCAAGAGTATCGTATTACCCATTACTGGGTTGTGGAGGTCTGATAGGCAGTCGCTCCATGTAAAATACTGATATTCAGCTGCATCCGGTTCGACTGGAAGCCGACCCCAACATAGTTGGGAAAAGGCTAGGCAGATGATGATGAGATTGAAATATAGCCATTACCAATGAGAGCTTTTTTCGTTCGTTTCAGCATCATCTTCCTTCCCCGAACGCATGTTACTTGGGGTCGGCGCAACACGTTTAATTCTTCTATGCCGTTCTGTTAACTGTCATGCCATCAAAGAGAAGGGAGTCAGCGATACTGAGTCTCTTATCTCCTATCATTTCAGCTTTTGCCGTTCGTTTCTTAAGGTGCAACCTCCACGGTAGCCCGCCAAATTCAAATTTTCTTACGTTTTTCGCAATTTGCAAGTCAGTATTAGGTGTAATGTTGATTAAAGTAAGATTCGCGGGCGTAAGAAGTATGTATTTTCCGAATTTTAACCATTAAAATCAGTAAAATAACTCCTTATGTCGGTATAATTCCAAAATGTCAAGATTTCATGAAATAGTCATTCTTTGGGTTTACCTGGCCCTATGGAGTTTTATTGCTGACTTAAATGGTTATAATTATGAAAATACACAATTCTTACGCCCGCGAATTATACTTTAATCAACATATAACTTAATACTAACTTGCAAATTGCATAAAACGTAAGCAAATTTAACCTTCGCGGGCTACCGTGGAGGTTCCACCTTAAGAGTTGAATCAGAATTTTTTTTTACGATTTATTAGAAATTAGAAAACTTATAACTCTTTTTCAAATATGTTTCCAACAAACCTTTTCAAACTTATCGACTTTAGAAGTTTCTTGCGTATACGTATGAAGTTTTAATAAAAAAGAAAATTAATTTCCAAAATTTTAAACTTGAAAGTTTGTACGTATATATTTTAGCATAGTAATCCAGTCAGAATGATGACACTACTTTATAAAACCAATCTAGTAAAATATGTCTTAATAGTCGCCTCCATTATCATTTGCAAAAAAACCTATAAAATAATATTCGCAACATTCACGGTGGAAAGTACAAGATAGTAGATGTTAGAGGGCGTAGACAAACGTATTTCGTCAGTAATTAAAAAAAACAGCTGTTCCATATACAAGCTGTTGGTTTGCATCCTCGTCAAATTTTAGGAGCTTGTCATAGAAAAAAAAGAAGTACCTAATCAAATATAATTACGATACCTGGCCAATATTTAATAAATGCTTGTTTTTTTAGTTGCAACTATCAAAAAACAGTACCTATTCCAGAATACTCTTCTTGCAAAAATCAGCATCGCCCAGTTGGGTAGGCAGAGTAGTCGCGCGGCTATATCAATGCGTACATAGCGCCTAAACCCTCTGGCGAGATGGCTAGTTCGAATTGGAAAATCACGTCAAAAAATATAAATTTTAAAACAAATTTATTTTATTATTGATTCGTGTTAAGAATCACGAGCATAGTTAACTCCTTGAATTTGACGAGAATGCAAATCAACAGCTTGTATTTCCTTCGTGTAGGTGTTGCACTTTTATACATCACCTGATTAACAGCTGATTTTATGAGCTGTATATAGATCTCTATCAATACATAATAAAATCGTAATATCAAGTCTTTCCCACACACGAGCCATATTATCACAGGGCGATAATGTCGCAGTTAAAATAAAAATAATTCTTCGACTAGAAATACAGGTAAGTGTATCACCGCGTTGATAATAATGCTTATACTTGGGGATTCTCTCACCATCACTAGTTTTCTCATACCTATTTATTTCACGTCTTTCCCCTCACGACAAGCAACAAGTTGTCTTCAGTCCCCAGGCGATGTCTGTTAGCCAGCTATTACTCGTTATTGCAGCTCCAGGTGTGACATAAAAGCGCCACTAAAAATATCATATACTGAGGAACAGTAATCCGTCATAAAAATGTGTTGAGTGGAGGTGTTGTGTGCCAAAATGCTCGTGTGTAGGTCAAATAGATGAGATTCAATTTAGGATTTTGATGGTGGCGTTATTTTTGCCCTTAAATTGGCTATTGCCATTCGGTCTTTTGAGTAAAGATGTGAATGGTTTTAATAAGTACTGTTTCTAAATAAGAATCAATGATACTACAAGTACAGTAAGCGCTCAGAAATGCATACCCACGCTAAGGTTCACTTTCCTATGAACACGGGCGCGATCCAGTCAGCGCGTGCGCATGTGTGTTTACGAGTGATGTCTCAACATTCCACAGATAACACACACTAATGAACCATCGTCGCACTACGCGAAATGGCATTATATTTCTGTTTACCTTACGAGTCCTACCCGACGCGCGACGTATTCTTACCATTGCATTGCTAAATTTCGCATAATTATAACATGTCCTGGCAGCTGGTTTGGATAAGAAAGGGTTTACGATCATTGAATTCCGAGTTCAAATCTTATACTAAGTGTGGCTGTTTTTTGTTTCTTGAAACCATAATAATGTTAGGCAAAATCTTTTTAGGTTTATGTTGAATTATTACGTATTCATGCTTGTTATTTATTTTTTATAAGAAGCAAATATAAGTTATTGTATTATTTATTTAACTTTTTATGTGATTTTATTTTAACTTTTTGTAATTGGAAGTAGGAAAAAAAGGCGTGCTGTGTGATAACAAAAATTTATTTTTAAAATTAACAAACTTATGAGAATTGTAACGTCACATTCCTACCGAAATAAAAGAAGTTCTCTTGTAACTGTTCATAAGATTTTTTGTTGAATACCCACTTAGTCAATAAAATTCATAATAACATAATAAGAGAAGGATATTTTAATAACACAAATAAATTTGGTGATGCTCACGTATTAAGTTTCTGAATTGGTATTCAGCAGAGTTAATTGAAAACTAAACTATAATTCAGACTTTATGAACAGGTTTTTTTTTATGTAACGTCACAATAAACTTAGTGAGGTAATAGTTTAATAATTCGTTTTCTTGATGAAAAGAAGATTGAAACTAAACCTCAATTTAAGATCATTAAATAATTATCTACGAATATATAATATAATTATGACTAAATATTTAGTTACACCGTCTAATTATTAAAACTAAAACATCCAGGTTATTAAATCTTGCATAACACCGTCTAATACTTCTTCATAAGTAGCACTGTTGCACGCCATCCCCACATATTAAAAACGAAACGTATTTTTTCTGGTTTATGATGCAAGCCATGAAGCTGTTGTTGTAAACAGTATGTTATCCAGTGCGAAACCACCAAACTTAATCTACTTCGCTGTTGAGTAGGTAGGATAGGCTATCTATCCTCTTCCTCGTATTTCTTGCTTCGGAGACTAATAATAGTATTCCTCTAAAACAACAAAAAAAGTAATAGTAGGCATTTATAACAAAATAGGTACTAAAGTGACTTAATTTTTTATATAATTTAATAATATTTATTTAATATAACAAATTTTAATATATTAAAACTATTTATTTATAAATTCCATAATAAACACATTTTTTTGGCGTCATTATATATTTAAAAATCAATAATAAGTATTAATCGAAATGCCACCAAATAATTTTAGGTCTCTTAGGTATAAATTTCAAATAAAAGTTTAATTTACAATTCGTTAATATAATACTCACATTCAGTCAGGTTTCATAAGATTTTAATTGGGACCACTTTTATGCAGCCCAATAATAGTCGCCCTCGCCTCAGTAATATTATTTGCCTGCGTTTCGAGAATAATTACAATACCACTACGGGTATCTATTAAATCACTCGTTACTAACCAACAAACACAACCAAACGACAACGCTCGTTCCAATCAAGTTAAATATGCACAAAACTCATGTCTACCTCACAGAAATCTAAATTCTTTATTAGTTTTCTACGACTACCCTTTTAAATTTACGAAATGTGTGAACAAAGCGAACAAGATAAAGAATATTATATTTCTGTCCATTTCTTCAAATTGAGTAAAAACAAAAAGACAAAAATAATGTGAGATTCGAACTCACGGCTCATTGATTAACGCCGTCTACTGGGCGCGCTTAACCGCTAGACTATCTTGTCTCATGTAGAAACGTTGAAATTATGAACTACATTCACAACGATGATACATGTGTCTATTCTTGAAAGTAAAAGGTCGTAAGTCAAACTAAACGTCAACCTAATACGTTTTGAGATTGGGTATGCATTTTTGGTCGCCACTGTACCTTTATAGCCATATCGTCATAGAAATAATAGTAACAATAACAATTACGTGTCTAGTGTGAATTTTAATTCGTACTCGATTGGAACAATGTAAACATACATACATATTGTCACGCCTGTATTCCACGAAAGGTAAGGCAGAGGTCCACCAACGTATACCCACAGTTGGTCGGTATGTTTAGGTCGCATGTAATAGGTAGGACTAGGTAGTAACACACACAAATCTCATAGAAAAATCCAATACCACTTTGCTCGACCTGGGAAACGAACCCAAGACATCTAGCGCAGCAGTCGCACTTAGTACCACTAAGCCTTCTCACCTTCATGCCTTCTTGACTACATATATCTCTATCTATTCTCAAAATGTCAACCATCCTAAAATGACGCCATAATTCAAAACATGCGAGCATTTCATTGCAACTAAAATAGCAGATGCCTTCGACTCAAGCTATCTAAATTAGCTAAGTTCTGTTTGAACTAACTTTGACGTAGGGCATGCCCAAGTTACTAGGTAATCTGTCTTCATATGCAGAGAGTTGTCTGTTTATAGGGGACGATGTTTATTTATAACAAGTTATAAATAGTTAGGTTTTACTTAGCAGTTTGAAGTTGAGAATCATATATAACGGGGTGAATTAGGATGGTATGGAAGAACAAAACGACCCAAGTAACTTGGGATAAGAGCAGGAAGATGATGATGTTGCCTAGTAACTGGATGTGGACGTCAGATAGGCAGTCGCTCCATGTAAAACACAGGTATTCAGCTGCAGCCGGTTAAACTGGAAGCCGATCCCAATATGACGGGCCTGTTGGTCTAGTGGTTAGCGGCCCTGACTGCTAAGCCGGAGGTCGTGGGTTCGATTCCCACCCAGGACAAACTTTGTGTGATGAGCATGATTGTTTGTTCTGTGTCTGGGTGTGATTTATCTATAATATGTATGTATTTATAAATTATATAAGTATGTATATCAGTTGTCTGGTTACCATAACACAAGCTCTGCTTAGCTTGGGATCAGATAGCCGTGTGTGAGTTGTCCCAAGATATTTATTATTTATTTATTATTTATTATAATATAGTTGGGAAAAGGCTAAGCAGACAATGATTTCAATATTAAAATCCCCTTTTCCTCACCCCCGTTTTATAGTACTGACTGATTTACTAACTTTTCGACATTCAAAAAGCATAGTATGACTTTTAAACTTTGTTCAAGCAAACGTTCCAAAACCTTCCTACTACCTAAAAATTGTAAAACAGCCTATTTGTGTCCCCCTGCGGGTCAAAGGCCTCTTCTTATACAGAGAAGGCTCGAGCAAGCTCGCTCAAGGCGGATTGGCGATTTCGGACTTATAGGGCCTTATTTATAAAAATAACGCTGATTCATACTCAGCTACCTCTTATGTGACTAACTGAACGATGAAACACTATTTTAATCTGCCAACACTTAGACGGTCAGTATAGAGCATGACCAAATTATTTGACTAAAGAACGAAATCGAACGAACAATTGAGCATAATTGCCAAAATTTACAATAGAATCCATTGACCAAAAATGTCATCGTCACAGCTGATTGTAATCCGCCATCTTACTTCCGAACTATACTTAAACAACGGGTCGCCGCGCTGATTAAATTTTCTGTCACTTAGGCAACGTCTCAACGCTGATTAACGTTTATAGGTAAGATTTTTCACCTGAGACACCGTTGAAAGTGGTTGCTATGTGAAAAATAATAGATTTTTAGTCAAGGATTTGAGAGTTAATCAATTGAGAAGTAGCTGAGTATTATTTAGCGTTATTTTTATAAGTAAGGCTGATATTGATTACTAACTTTTGCCCTCAGACTTTTATTCACTAGAAGTCCAGCTTTCCTCACGATGTTTTAACTTACCGTTGTCGTTGTGTCCGTTGTATTATGTATGTATTGTTTGTAGTTAAATCCAAGATAAACTTAGAAACTACATACGAATTGAAAAGGCCTCCTCACTTCCTATTACCAACTAAAACACTAAAAATCAAAATCTAAACAATAACCGAGCAACATTACACCTTTAGTGGATAACTTTACAGCTCACTTTACAATTTAATTGAGAGCACCCCTTTAAAATTGTTAAGTACTGTGATACTTTGCTAGCGAAGTTTTCCAATCATTTAGCTCTACTCTAACTTCATAGACTTTTGTGTAACTTTTACTTACTTCACTTGTAGGTTTTTTCTACGCTTTTGTGAAGAATGAGATGAATCCTTGTTGTATACCTATATACATATCATCACGCTTGTATTCCCCGGAGGGTTAGGCAGAGGTGTACTAATGTGTATGTTTAAGTCCCATGTAATAGGGGCGAGCCTATTGCCATTAAATGCGCACATATCTTAACTCCGAGCTGCTACTGAGAATTTCATAGAAAAAAACAATAACGCTTTGCTCGACCTGGGAATCGAACCCAAAACCTCGAAATCAACGGCGTCAAATTATGCCTTCCTTGGTTGACTGTTCCGCTCCTGTGAGTCGTAGTGTGATATTATATAGCCTATTCTATTCCTCATGAAATTGACTATTATATTTATAAATATAATAATATAATATACCATCACGCCTGTATTCCCCGAAGGGTTAGGCAGAGGTGTACCAATATACACCCACAGTTCGCCGGTATATTTAGGTCCCATGTAATAGGGGGCGAGCCTATTGCCATTAATCGGGCACAAATCCAAACTCCGAGCTGCTACTGAGAATTTCATAGAAAACCCCAATAACACTTTTTGCTCGACCTGGGAATCGAACCCGGGACCCTTTGCACAGCAGTCGCACTTGCGACCACGAGACCAACGGGGCAGTTTATATTTATGAAGATTTTTTCCAATACGACTGTTACTTTACAAACAAACAAACTTGCTCTTTAGCGTTATTATAATACCTATAAATCATAAGTCCAGATTTCATCACGATATTTCCCTTAACCTATGTCGGTAATGTCCAAGGTAAACTTAGAATATGAATTTAAAAAGTCACATTGGTAGCTATCCGATATCAAATCCGCGACCTCTCAAAGAGAAACTTTAATTAAATAGAAGTAATATCAGGTTCTTGCGTTTCAAAACCTTTTTGAAAGATTATTTCTACATCGCATCGCCGTGAAAAATCTTTGAAACATAAAACTGGTTTCGGATTTGCGCAAAAACCTTCGGAAAAAAGTTCAACATTTTTAATTTAGGGTTCTTTCAATTTATTCGTTTGGTGCTGGATGCTGCAGTGCCGGGGCGGTACGGGTTTCGTAAGACACAGAGACGGTTGCCCTTTTAGAGTTCCGTACCCAAAGAGTAAAACGAGACCCTGTTACTAAGACTCCGCTGTCCATCCGTCCGTTCGTCTATCTGTCTGTCTGTCTGCCTGTCTTTCTGTCCTTCAGAATTAAATAAACATTTAAGGTGGGCTCCCATACGACAAACGTGATTTTTTGCCGTTTTTATAGATAAAGGTACGGAACCCTTCGTGTGCGAGTCTGACTCGCACTTGGACGGGTTTTTCCTATAGTTGACACGACGAGAGCTCCGTCCGACACCCGCATGTCTCGGCAACTATTGACGCGCTTTTCCAACGTCACGATGTAGCCCCAAAAACAATTTTCACCGAAATCCGAATTTTGTTTTTCAATTCGCATTTTCTTTTTAATAATTTTTGCACCTGTCATGTTCTCCAGTCAACCAAAGGTGTTGAAAATATATTTTATCACCTTTGGTTGAGTGGTAGAGAATACCTAAGGCATTAGGTAAGTCTGCCTTTGTAACTTTTTGTGGCATAATCTACACTAATAATATTATAAAAAAGATTTCTTTGTTTGCATCGAATAGGCTCCGAAACTACTGGACCGATTTTACCCATTTTTTCAACAATAGATAGCTAAGTTATTCCTGAGTAACATAGGCTATATAACATCACGCTACGACGTACGGGAGCGGAGCAGTAACCAAAGGCATAACTAACCGCGGGTGAAATAAGTCACGCGGACGAAGTCGCGGGCAGTTCACTAGTGTTTAAATAAAAATATTTGAAAATTCCTTTACTAATTTCCATCACGCTTGTATTCCCCGAAGGGTTAGACAGAGGTGTACCAATGTACACCCACAGTTCGCCGGTATATTTCGTATTTTAATTTCATATTTTTAATATTTGGTTTTATTTTGACGTGTCACTAAGTATTATATACCACCTTTGTTGTCGTTGATATTAACGTTTATTGAAACATTAATTTCGTTGCGTCTTAGATGTCTAGACGACTTTATGAAAATATATTAAAAAAATGCTGACTTGGTGCACTAATATTGTGAATCAGCTGATTGCTTTTATTACGAACTAGCTTTGCTCTCGTGTTTGTCCGCGTGGCACAGATACTTCGAGGAGGGGATAGAAATTTAGCTATTTTGGGATATTTTAAGGGTCCCTATCAATTTTTCGGTCTAAAAACCGAAAATTATTTTTTTTCAGTTAAAATTTCTCAATAACCATGAGATATCTAGTTTTTAAAAAACTACGCAGTTACTTGTCACCTATTTATCTAGTCAGCCCACGAAATTAAATTTTGATAACTACTTAATATAAATTACAAAAAATAAAAACGTAACACACGTTTTTACGTAAGCACGAAACACCAAGTTTTTCAACTGCAAAGTAATTTGACTGAACCGATTTTGATGAAACTTGGTACACACTAGGTTTGAACCCCAAGGAAGGACGTAGGCTACATCTTAATGCAATAATTTAAAGCGGTAGCTTTATATTGTAGAATTGGTAAATTTATAAATTACAAAATGCGTATATACCTAACATATAACTGTCCATTTTTTTCAACTGATCATAATAATATCCCAAGTGTTTAAATAACAGTTGTGAAAATGATTCTTCCTTTTTAATCCGCGACTTCGTACCTGACATACACGAGAACGAATTCGCGGGCAAAAGCTATCACACTAATATTATAAAGGCGATAGTTTGTGTGTTTGTCTCTTGTTCTCGCCTAAACGACTGAACATATCTGGATAAAATTTGGCACTGAGATAGATAATAGTGCGGAAAAACATATGAGCTTCTTTTTATCCTAAGAAAATGTACGGTTCCCGTGGGATAATATATTAAGTTTGACGCGGATGAAGTCGCGGGCAGAAGCTACTATGGCTATAAATCGCACTTGCGGCCACCGTAAATTACAAAACGTCATACATAATCGTCTAATTCAGAGTTTAAAAATAAACCGAGCATAAACGAGCCAATTTTATTAAAAAACCGGCCAATTGCGAGTTGGACTCGCGCGCGAATTATTCCGTACCACATAACCTATAAAAACGGCGAAAACATCACGTTTGTTGTATAAGAGCCCCCCTTAAATATTTGTTTTATTGTAATTAAATTATGTACTTAGGTTGAAAGTGAATATATTACTAAATATTTTGAGAATATTTCAAGCGTCTACCTGTTGCTGTTATCAATATCGAGCAAAAACGAGTAAAAATATCACGTTTCTAGTATGGGATCCCGCTTAAGTATTCAATTTATCCCGTCCCGTTTTACTAGAAACCGTACGGAACCCTAGAAACAAAGAAAATTTCACCATGGAGTTTACATTATTATCCTCTGTAAATTAATTTTGATACAGTGTATAAAGCTCTCAACTGAAAGGTTAATTTTTTCCACGTCTATACAAACTTGTAGATACGATCTTGTCCCAACTTCATTAGCTAAGTAAGTTTAGAGTACCTGTACCTTAGGAATCATGGTATAATTGGGTGATGTTTTAAAATTACATGACGTTCTTGTAAAATCAACTCTGTTGTGTCGTGACAGAGTTGTGATTACGGTACCCACTGTTTTTATGCAGTTTTTTAGCTTACATACTGAGTATCTTTGTTCTAAATTTGAATTTGTGCACCTTTGTAAGTGAATTACTAAAAACAAAATCTCCGACTGCATAAAACATGAACTTCAATTAAAAACTACAAAAGAAAAAAAAAGTAACTACTATAAACCCTATGTAATGTAATCTAGATTTTCAAAGCCGGGACGCATTATTGGGAAGCTGGTTTTTTTTTTAATGGTATAAATCAATCAATCAATCTAATGAAGTATCATTTACGTAACGTTTTTTTTAAAATAAATAAAATAATAATAAATAAATAAATTTATCAAAACCAGTTGAGCCGTTTCGTAGTTGCGAGCGGACAAACATACATACACGTCAAACACGTAACCCTCCTTTTAGACTTCACAACCGGGTAAAAAAATGCAAGAAGATTCTGTTTAGCAGTCCTTACCTAAAACCCTTTTTCAAGGCACCGCCTCTCCGTTAGTTACAATCATCTACAGATTACGAAGACGCCCGTGCCTTGGAAAGCATGTAAAGCCGTCGGTCCTGCGCCTGACCTCTCTCCGGTCGTGTCGGATTGCCGTCCCATCGGGCTTATGAGAGTTAGGCAAGTGGGAGTGCACCTGTGTTTGCGCACACACTTATGCACTATAATATCTCCTGCGTACGTGGCTAGTCTGCATGAAGATTAACTGCCGTGGCCGGATTCGGTCTGGAGAATTACACTACACGAAGATGCCAGTCGAGGTCGATTCCTGACATAATCCATTCATACTTCGAAGATATTGATCAAGTTTATTCAATAGGACATTAGAGCTATTGTTATGTTAATGCTGGTGATTGGTTTTGAGGAAATTTTAGAGAATGGGTGATTAAGGAACCCTAAAATTATTCAAACTAAAAATAGAGTTAAAACAAAAATGTTTACTGACACTTTTGGATTGACAAAAAGTGGGTTACTTAGAAAGTTGAAGCTAGTTACTTGTTCTAGACTAGAACATTAACTTGATGGAGAATAATGGGGAAGAAACTTTGTAGGCCTAACATTTGGGGTATATGGGGTATTATATTATTTAAGTGCCTCGTTAGCTTAGTGGTCCTAAGCACGACTGCTATGCTAGAGGTCCTAGGTCGAGCAAAAAATTGTTATTGGGTTTTTCTATGAAATTCTCAGTAGCAGCTCGGAGTTTGGATTTGTGCCCGGTTAATGGCAATAGGCTCGCCCCCTATTACATGGGACCTAAATATACCGGCGAACTGTGGGTGATTGGTACACCTCTGCCTAACCCTTCTAGGAATACAGTATATATTATATATATTACCATCCCATCTCTGTGGGTTCCTACTTAAATTAGATAATATTGTTGGATATATATTTAATATTGGGGCTATTTCCAATTCCAAACACAAGACTGGAAGCTGTATAAAGCGCGACTTCAGCAACGGCTCACTGCCAAGAGTATCGACGCGAATAATGAGCTTCCTACATATCATAATACCTGAAAAAACATATACCCGTAATGTAGGATTTCATTTATTTTTAATTCTATCAAAGAGAACCTAAATATGAATTATGTCGCGTATAACCATTGAAAAATAAAGACAATAACGGGATTCCTTAAGTAAACAAAAATCTTGAGAACGTTAATTGGATGATAAAATATAAATTACATGTTATTAAAGTCTGCTTACATTAAATAATGTATATTCAAAAGAGCCCTGTTTCGCCCACAGCTATGTTTAGTTAACAGTATTTTTTATTCGAGATTTTTCTTATGTTTTTGTTCATAATTTCTAAACTCTCGGAAAATAAAGGACAATAGATCCGATTTTCCTTACGGTATGAAACAATAGGGATGTGGAATAACAAGTATAAATAAAGGTGGACGCATATCTGATGGAAGTTGCATAAATACCTATGTTACGTAGTATACACACTTTGTACCGAGTGAAAAATCTTAAAAATAGATGAACCGTTTTTTATTAAACTTTATACCTACGTTACACATTCTTCAGGGTTAAGAAAAATAGTTTTGGGGAGATATTTCGCTAATGATTGGATACCAAATCATTAGCGAAAAAATAAAAATAAAATCGATACAAACAAACAAGCAAAAAAACGGTAATTTAAAAAACTAAAAAACCCGACTGCTATTCTTTAAAATCCCTTTTTTTTTTTTTTTTTAGACGTGAAATCATCAAATAACTTCCCCCGCCCTGGACGGGGCGGGAGGGAGTGTCAGACTTTTACTGACTAAAACCCGTCTATGTTCCTTCATGTGCCCTTTGCGTTCCGGGGGCGCGGTATCTCTTTCGAACAACTCGCAGTTTAAAAATCCCTAAAACAAGATAAATTGTAGCAGTCGGGACCCATTCTAGAAATTGAGGATTAGTGAATTGAGAGCACATACCTATATTACATTGCAGATGGTCCCGAATGGGTCCCGACTGCTACAATTTTTCTTGTTTTAGGGATTTTTAAAGAAAAGCAGTCGGGTTTTTTAGTTTTTTAAATTACCGTTTTTTATTTTTTATTTTTTCAGTGTTTTAAAAAAGAAATTAATATACCCAGTATCACTCTTACAGTAAATACGAATCTACCGACACCTCTCAAGCTAAAATCCATCGAGCCGTTCAGCCTGCAGAGCGAGCCAAACATTTGAATTTGGCGCCAAAAATCCGCCATTTTGTTTTTTTTTTTTTTATATACCCAGTGTCACTCTCACAGTAAATACGAATTTAACGACACCTCTCAAGCTAAAATCCATCGAGCCGTTCAGCCTGCAGAGCGTGCCAAACAATTATACATACAAACTTACATACATACATACATACATCCATACAAACATACCCTCGAAAAACATAACCCTCCTTCTGTCGCAGTCGGGTAAAAAGCTTACCTCTTTATAATATTATTAGTATTAGTTTAGAAGACTGGCTGAATGTCAAGTATTTATCTTGTGATATTCGCTAGCTTTGCTAAGGTTGTTGTCTTGTGGTCTCTGTGGATTTTGTGAGAGATTATTGAAGTTTTGGGATTCGAATTATCTTTGTTTGAAACTGGATTACGTGCGGTACAGACAGATGGAGAACTGTTTATTTAATACTTGGTTGAAAAAATAGAATTACATTCTTGGTAAAATAAAAATGCGCTCACGTTAAATTTTATCTCGTTTTTTGGACTGATTATAATAAATACATACATACATACATAAACTCACGCCTTTTTCCCATGGGGGTAGGCAGAAACCACAGAACGCCACCTGCTACGATCCTTACATACTACTTTCGCCTCGTCCACGTTCATACATCTGGTCATGCAAGCACGCCGGTTTGATTGTAATATTTTTTGGATATTGGATTATGTTATGTTGGATATATTATACATTTGATAAATTGTATTGGTTTGACGTAATTAATTTTATTATTGATAGATTTGGTTAGTTTTGGCAGAACTAAGCTTAGAATTTTTTAAAGCATTTCAACATTTTAAGTCGTATTTTTTGTTCAAGATTTTTTCTTTTTATAAAACCTGGAGCTTATATCTGAACTGTAGTTATTCTATTGAGCTATTGTGCAGTAATAAGTAAGCTTATCCACCTATCCTACCTACCTTAAAGTTAACTTACCTATCTATACTAATATATTAAAACTGAAGAATTTTTGTATGTTTTTTTAAATGCGCAAATATCTGAAACTAACAGTCGGATTGTAAAATCAATTTTGTATAAGTATAATAGAAAGAATAAAAAAAAATGAAATAATCATAAAAAGTAGTAAAACATAAAAATTGCACAGGTCATATAACATCACGCTTCGCCCCACGGGAGCGGAGCAGTAACCTAACGAAATTGCGGCCAGAAGCAAGTTTACAATATTCTCCAAAACTCCACGCGTGCACATAATAACATTTTCTTCATCATTAAGCCTATTTATTATTACGACGGTCAACATAATAAATAACTTTGTCATTAAAAATGAAAGTACCGACAAAATTCCCGGCTATTCGGCTATTTTCGGCAATGTTCGGCAATTTTCGTCAGTCATCAATAAAACATTATCATGGAACGCCTACTCTAAGATTGTAAGCGGTGATTTAAGATTGCTCACTGTTTTTGTTGTAAATTGCTTATATCCAGCCCTGTGTAGTGTTTTCTTTGATCAAGTGAGGCCCGTTTGCACCAAAAAGTTTAATTCGGAGTTAGTTGGTAACTTGAGATTAAATTGTAAATACAGGGTGTCTGGTGGCAGATTTATGTTTTTGAAAGGGTATATCTAAAAAAGTTATTAACGGTGCAGGGGGAGACTGGTGTCATTCGACGCTTCATGAATGCGGATTTGTTAGTCACAATGCCTCAGTGGTCTGGGCAGCAACGTGCGTACGCTATTGAGTCGTTTTTTAAGAGTGGTAATTCTACGGTCACTGCGCGCTGAGATTTTTGTTCCCACTACAATATCCGGCGATTAAGCGACAGATTTAGTGTTAATTTGATTAAATCGTGGATGCAAAGGTTCCGCCAGACATCCTCTGCTTTAAACAAGCCTCAGCCGGGACCCAGCAGAGCATCAAGCTCCACAAACGAAAACGAAAACGTTCAAGAGGTCCCTTTTTTTGGAAAATTTTCGGGGCGATGCTTTAATTGTCTACAGTGTAAGCTATGGACTCATGATTACTGAATATTTTTTACCAAATTTGCGAGCCCATCCATCCTACTCGACGCACACGTGGTTTCAGCAAGATGGGGCGACTCCACATACAGCCAGGACGTCTATCGCTTTACTTCGTCAAAATTTTTCGCATAAATTGATGAGCCGCTTTGGAGACATCCCGTGGCCACTAAGGTCACCAGATTAAACTCGAATGGACTTTTTTTATGGGAGCTATCTCAAAAGCAAAGTTTATGCCAATAATCCTTCGTCTATTGTGCAGTTAAAGGAAAATATCCGCAATGCAATTAAGCAAATCCAGCCGAGCTTATTGCAGCGCGTAGCCCGTAAAACGACGGACCGTTTTAAACAGTGTGTACGTCTAAATGGACATCATTTGGTTGAAGTAATTTTTAAAAAGTAAAATCCGCATTATTCATTTATTTACTGAATTAGTTAATAAAACCATAAGTTCATAAGTTTTTCTTTTATTAGCTTTCAAAAACATAAATCTGCCACCAGACACCCTGTACGTCTAATGTTAAGTAGAAAATGAATTATTAGCGAAGCAAAAGGTTTCTTTATCTTTATTTCCTCCCGTTTAAAATATGTATAAAAAATATTGGCCCCTATCACTTCACTTTCAAATATTTCTTTTGAAGAATCTTTTATGTTATTCCAAGCATAAGTATTGTATGCTAAAGACATCTTTTTCAGTAATAAGAAATAAATAACAAAAGTCCATTTGTCACAGCCCATGCGACAAACAAAAAACAAAACTAAAAAATGTTAATAATTAAAATCCAAAATACTTTATTGTATGCAAAGCTGCGCTGAATAGGTCTAGGCTAGCAAAAAACCTAGACGACAAAGGCTTAACTTCACTTCCATCTTAACGTCTATCTCTTTCATGCTGTCAACATCAACTTTCATCAACATTCCATTCCTTCATACATAATTTAACCTCGTGTTAACTTTGAGTTAAACTTTTGGTGCAAGTGGGCTTCAATTACACTTTTAAAATTCGTAACTGCGTAGCAGCTACGGCGTAGGCGTCTGCTACGACAGCTACGCGGTTGTAATACATCACGAATCCTTATGCCGTGACCGAAGTGGCTCCTACGAGTGACGATGACGAGATAAGAGCATTGGCGCCAATGTTGGCCAATGATGTTTTCTCGATGCAAATGTTGGACGTGTGACATTGGATCCAATGTTGGGAGCTGGAGGTAATAAAAACAAATTGCGTAGCCGCTACGTCGTAGGCGACATCAATGCTACGTCTGCTACGTGGTCGTAGTATATCACTGATTGCTTCTTCAAATTCTAAGTGACAGACCGTGTTTTTTTAATGGGAGCCCACACAGTCCTGATATAACCTTGCGATATCTCAGAGTCGTAAGGGCCTATTTACATTAAGGGACAGAATGGATCTTGAGGAGGTAACTTGACATACGTCACGAGTATTTTGTCTGCGATATAAGTGATCAAATGGAATTCGATACAAGTTTTGAATTAGGAATGTTTTAGTTTGAAGGCTTTAGGACCATTTCCAGCGAGGCGCGACGCGACGTGACGCTGCACATTTTAATAGAACTACTCGAAATGTAACTTTATTTACAACACGAAAAGATACACATTTCATTGTTTGAATTTAGAATACGTTGCACCTTCTCACAATATGTGAACGGACCCTTATTCATATGAATGGGGGGATACTAATTGTGCTTGTCGTATTAAATAACAGATCGTCACTCACTTATCACAAACACTGTTTCGAATTGTGAGTTCGAGATTTTTTTATATGAACCATACATATGCACTTACTTGTCATCTCCCTAACCTCACAGGGTCGCCTCCTACGCAAGCATTCCATCCGCTTACCGTGGTAAGCCCACTCAGTAACCGCCCACTTACCGCGGTTTTACTACGATGTTGATTTGTTCACCACACGGGCCATACCCGTTTAAGACGGGGCATACATCCATTAACAACGGTGCTTTTAAAATTCGGTTTAAAGTTATATTATTCACAACTTGACTTTTTTTTATTTTTTTATTTATTTAACACAAATAGTTCGCTTACAATATCAGATTATAAATAGATCATGCAGTTATACTATTACATCGTGACTCACTGACTCCGTGAGTCGGAAAATTCAAAAATCGAATCGAATATTTTTTTAGCACTGCCTCTAGCCCCGGCTCTTGCGCGTGAGGTCACGGGTTCAAGTTCCCAGGTCGGGCAAAAAGTGTTATTGGGTATTTCCATTACGAATTCCTCAGTCAGTCAGTCGAATTCCTCGGGTCAGTAGCAGCCCGGAGTTCAAAAGCTAGTGGTGTGCCACCCCCGAACCTCGCTAAGCACGTAAAGCCGTTGGTCCTGCACCTAATCTCTTTAAGGTTGTGTCGGATTGCCGTCCCATTGGACTATGAGAGATAGGGAAGAGGGAGTGCACCTGCGTTTGCACACACACTTGTGCACTATAATATCTCCTGCGTACGTGGCTAGTCTCCATAAAGAAACCGGTTTAGAGAATACATATACAAGCTGTTGATTTGCATCCTCGTAAAATTTTAGGAGCTTGTCATAAAAAAATAGAAGCAATCAAATATAATTACGATACCTGGCCAATATCTAATAAATACTTGTATTTTTTTTGTTGCAACTATCAAAAAACAGTATTCCAGAATACTCCTCTTGCAAAAATTAGCATCGCCCAGTTGCGTATGCGGTTGGCAGAGTTGTCGCGCGGCCATATCAATGTGTACATAGCGCCTAAACCCTTTGGCGAGATGGCTAGCTCGAATTTGAAAATGACGTCAAAAAAAAAAACAAAACTAATTTATTTTATTATTGATTCGTGTTAAGAATCACGAGCATAGTTAACTCCTTGAATTTGACGGGCCTGTTGGTCTAGTGGTTAGCGGCCCTGACTGCTAAGCCGGAGGTCGTGGGTTCGATTCCCTCCCAGGACAAACTTTGTGTGATGAGCATGATTGTTTGTTCTGAGTCTGGGTGTGATTTATCTATAATATGTATGTATTTATAAATTATATAAGTATGTATATCAGTTGTCTGGTTACCATAACACAAGCTCTGCTTAGCTTGGGATCAGATAGCCGTGTGTGAGTTGTCCCAAGATATTTATTTATTTATTTAATTTGACGAGGTTGCAAATCAACGCCTTCTATACAGCCCCACTGTTTTAAGGCCCTTAAACTAGACACGTGCCTATCGCTACAAAGTCAATATTTCACATAATTGAGTATATAACATAATTACACTTTCTCCAACATTAAATTGAAAAGTTTTGTTGACTGTACATAAACCGTTCTCTTTCCAGTGAACACGTCTTGAAATTAGTTGTAATTTAATTAACTAAGCTGTACTGTACAAGTATCAGATGTGAAGGGTTCGGTAGCTTTGAATATTAGCGATGAAAACTTGTTCGTGGAAGTTTTGTTACGGTTATTTGTAACTAGCTTCTGCCCTCGACTTCGTCCGCATTTTTGGGGATAAAAAGTATCCAATTTGTTACTCCACACTACAATCTATCTCGGTGCCAAATTTCACCTAGATCAGTTTAGCCGTTTAAGAGTGAAAGACTAACAAACATACAGCCATCTATTCTCGCTTTCGCATTTATAATATTAGTAGGAGGTAGGGCAGGATTAGCAAGACTTAATTTTTGAGATTTTGTAAATGTAATTCTCCAGGCCGATTCCGGCCACGGCGGCTAACCTTTATGCAGACTAGCCCCGTACGCAGGAGATATTATAGTGCACAAGTGTGTGCGCAAACACAGGTGCACTCCCTCTTCCCTAACTCTCATAGCCCGATGGGACGGCAATCCGACACGACCGGAGAGAGATCAGGCGCAGGACCAACGGCTTTACGTGCTTTCCGAGGCACGGGGGTGTCACACCAGCAACTTCCAAACTCCGGGCTGCTACTGAGAAATTCCTAATGGAAAAACCCAATAAAACTTTTTGCCCGACCTGGGAATCGAACTCGGGACCCCTTGCACAGCAGTCGCGCTTGTGACCACGAGACCAACGGGGCAGTTTTGTGATTTTAAAAGTGGTACAACGGTATAAAGAATAGTAGTAGCTGCTGCGCTGCGTGGGGCGGGTTCGTTTCTCGCACGGAGCAAATATATTGACGGCCTAAAGGCGGTTCTGGGTCTGGTTGTTTATGTATGTGAGTTTATACGTTTGTAAACACACCCCCGATACAGGAGAAATTTCGAGTGTGGACACTAGGAATTTATCCTGTATTATGGCTGTGTTTACAAAAATATAAACTCACATACACTACTGTACTTTTTAAATTTATCTTGGACATCATTGACATTGGTGAAAGAAAATATAGTGAGGAAATCTGGACGTATGTTTAAAATACGTCTAAAATCGCCAATCCACCTTGAGCAAGTGTGGTCATCATGCTTCTCTATACAGAGTCCTTTACCCTGCAATCTGACAATAATAGCCTGGTAATATTATTTTTATCCTTTCCCCAGGCAATTCAAGAACAAATTATAGCCCAACGTTTTTTTTTATATAAAAAATATAGAAATCCTCGTATTGTATTTTTAAGGCGTCTCGCTGAAGATATGGCATTCGTCGATATGCATCATCATCTCACCAGCCTTCTCCTTCTTCCACAGTGGTGGAACACTCCCGGCCCCGCGTCTGCTCGCTGCCAGAAAAGCCGTACAATCCTCGCGTGTCCGACGACCTGTACCGTCTGCGGACCTTCAGCATCACCACCAAGGGCGGCGTGGTCAACTGCGGAGACTCCATCTGCAACCGCCGCAGTCGCTCCAATACTTCGGTTAATTCCACCAACAGCAGGTAAGACTAATTAACGGCCTACTTTTAGCCGACTTAAAAAAACCGGCTAAGTGCGAGTCGGACTCGCGCACCAAAGAATCCGTACCTACAAATCTGTAGGTATATACTATAAGTAAAAGTTCTTAAAAATTACAGTTGGTTTACAAAATACATGTACTTACCAAGTTCCAACAGCATAGTTCTTATAGTTTCGGAAAAAAGTGGCTGTGATATACGGACGGACAGACAGACAGACAGACAGACAGGCAAACAAACAGACAGATATGACGAATCTATAAGGGTTCCGTTTGTTGCCATTTGGCTATGGAACCCTAAAAACGAGGAGGTTCTCAATTCGTCGGGTTTTTTTACTTTTAGTTTGAAAACTTATCTTGTAGCAGTAACCAAAGACGGAACTAGATTCAATAATATTACTTTTTCGTCTTGTAGTGGACGTTCAAAAGTGCCTTTTAATAGTCTAATTGAAATAAATGATTTGACTTTGACGTTGTAACTTACCACGGGCTAAAATAACTTCCTAGATGGAGTCGCAAGCAAAAGCTTCTGATATATATTTCTGTGCAAGTCAAGTGTGTGTCGCAAGTGCGACTGCTGTGCAAGGGGTCCTCGATTCCCAGATCGAGCAAAAAGTGTTATTGGGTTTTTCTATGAAATTCGCAGTAGCAGCTCGGAGTTTGGATTTGTGCCCGGTTAATGGCAATATTATTATGCTCGCCCCCTATTACATGGGACCTAAATATACCGGCGAACTGTGGGTGTACATTGGTACACCTCTGCCTAACCCTTCGGGGAATATTTTTTTTTTTTTTAATGAAGACTTTTCTTCTAGCAGTAACTAAAGACGTAACTAAATTCAATATTATTATTTTCTTTTTCTTGTAATTGCCATTCAAAAGTGCCTTTTAATAGTCTAATTGAAATAAATGATTTGACTTTGACTCTGTAACTAACCACAAGCAAAAATAACTAGGTATGTAGACAAAGTCGCGAACAGAAGTTAGTGATGTTTATTTCTGTCGACTCCTGTATCAGTACATAAGATCGCGTGTCCAAAACTATCATGTCTTGTTTCCGGGGAAGGAAAACATTCTTACTAATGACACTAATTTCATGGATTATGCTGCGATTTGGGGAAACGCTATTTCTTTGTAATGAATACTTTGGATTAGAAGGGGATTTGATTGCAAAAATAACATAATATATATCAACAGACCCAGTGTTTTATTGGGCATCGTTTATTGTGCATTCGACTTTGAATCTTATTTTCAAGCCTCTTATGTTGTGTTTAAAATGAATGATCTAGGTTGCTGGAATCGTTGACTCAATTTTTTGAAATGTCAATTCCATTAAACCACTCTGCTTTCGATTGTTTCAATCAATCATCTCCAGATAGTATAAAACAAAGTCCCTTCTTGTATGCTTAGATCTTATAAACTACGCAACAGATTTTAATGTGGTTCTATCAATAGATAGAGCGATTCATGCTAGTCCTGCTCTGGACAATTTAATCTTGACAAAATCAACTGGTTGCTAATTTAATTATTATATTAGTAATTTATTTATTTTGATGATTATTATTACTATTTCTTTTTCTGTTAGACATTAATTATACATTTGGTGGCTACTATGGCTCACACACTGATTTGTTGTCTTTTGAAATGTTAGAAGTGATCATCTACGATCACAATATTGGTATTAAATATTACAATTGGTTTAGCTTTCATTTCTTAATTCGTGGCATTTAGTACATTTATTGTAGTACTTTGAGTGACTTTTACTGTTAGATCGTTTTGACATTAGCATATTTTTTTTAAATGAAATAATGTAAATGTACAACATAATGTAACACGTTTTTTTAAAAGAGTATGTAAGTATGGAGTTTCTTGCCCGTTCTTCTCCATATGAAACTACCTTTTGGAATGGGCAACTAGATTCAATAGTTTTTAATTATTTGACGTTCAAAAGTGCCTTTTAATGGTCTAATTGAAATAAATGATTTGACTTTGACTTTCAAGGGAAAGGTTTATGTGTTTAGAACATCGCGCTACGACTAACAGGAGCGGAGCAGTACCAGAATGACACCGCGCAGTATAATAGTTACTGCTAGTTCATTAATAATATTAATATTCCTTCTATCGCATGTCGTTTACGTCGACCAATCTCATTGGCCAAACTAGTCAAGTTTGCGGGAGATAGTGCAAAAGTGTAACCGCAAATACAGGTTTAGGTTAGGTTCAGGTCCCTCTTCTGGCAAACACGATCGGGGAGAGATCAGGCACGGGATCAACGGCTTTAAGTGCTTTCCGAGACACGGGGGTGTCACACCACCAACTTCCAAACTCCAGGCTGCTACTGAGAAATGCCTAATGGAAATACCCTATAACACTTTAGTTCGGCTCAGCAATCGCGCTTGCGACCATGAGATTGAAGGACAGTCCTTTTACTAATGACTGCATTTGGCAAATGCACTACGTCTATACAAATAATAAAATTAAACTGTCTTTTAGTAATGTCAAAAAACACATTTTTATATATATTTATATACCATCACGCCCGTTTTCCCCGAAGGGTTAGGCAGAGGTGTACCAATGTACACCCACAGTTCCCCAGTATATTTAGGTCCCATGTAATAGGGGGCGAGCCTATTGCCATTAACCGGGCACAAATCCAAACTCCGAGCTGTTACTGAGAATTTCATAGAAAAACCCAATAACACTTTTTGCTCGACCTGGAAATCGAACCCAGGACCTCTAGCGTAGCAGTCGCGTTTGTGACCACTAGGCCAACGAGGCAGTTAATGACAAAATAAACTATTTTTACTGACTGAATATACTTATACCAATAAAAACTATTTTACAATTCTTTCTGTCTGCCTATTTGTTTCGGTTAATCTCTAAAACGGCGGCACCGTTTTTGATGGAGTTTCACTGGCAGATAGTTGATGTTATGAGAAGTAACAAAGCCTCTCTAAATATATCTTTTTGTTAGGAAATCAATTAGGGTTCCGCGCAAAAACAGTAAAACCACCCAGATAACGGATACTTACGCGAATGAAGCTGAGAACATGCGCTAGTATCTAATAAAGTGACTTCAAACAGAGATATAGTACACAACATCACGCTATGACGAGGCAGACCAAGATAATGCAGTAGTCACCCACAACGAACAGACGCCGGACGGTGTCTAATCAGATTAAAAGAGATTTGTAACTGATTACCGTGTTGCGTGACCGGGGTAGGGTTGACTCTTTAACCCCTCGATTTAGGTGTTCTGACAGAATAAAGTACTCGATAGGGTAATAGGGTAATGATCATCATTTTTACTAATAAACCCAAGACAGAATTTCTCAAAAAAACGAATAGTTGATTATGGCTCTGAAAATTTGATTAATTTTCAGTTAATTGGAAAATTGGATTTTTAGCTGCTTTGAAATCAATAAATAGTAAATTCATTGAGTTGGTAATTAAGTGACGTCATATTGGTATTCACCATAGAAACTCTATGGAGGAATCACGTTTTAACAGTTCATAAAAAATATGTCAATTACAAGTAGTAAGCTGTAGTGCTATTCTGTAAAAATCTTCCTCGATCGATCAATATTATCGTGAATTTTTTATATAATAGACCGGCTGAAGTTGCAATGGGCAATGGCCTGGCCATATTAACTGAAGACCCGAATCGAATCTTTGTAATAGTCGTAAGCATACGACTATTGTGTGGAATCTCCTACCAGGAAAACATATGTTGTAAAGAGGTTAAAAATAACACTTTCACCATTAAAGTAGAAGAGATCCGTGTTTCTTAGCAGACTACTCTGATAAGAAACACAAAAATAAACTCCCTCTGAGTTTAAGTCTTTTTTTAAATGCAAACTGTCTTATAAGAGCCAGATTACGAGTATAATAAGCCCTTCTCAGGTAGGTGGAAAATCGACCTTAGTGGCGTAACTGGTTACAGCAGGCCGGAGTACCCGAGGATCGATTGCAGAGGTCTATATCTGGCTGAAACAGAGGATAATTAGAATGGACACTCGTAGAATGTATTTTTGTTCATGAATGCTATCCTATTTCCTCCTACCACCACTGTATTATTAACGCGAAAGTTTGTGAGAATGGATGGATGTTTGTTCTTCTTTTACGCTTAAACTTTGGGTTAGAATTAGATATTGTTCTTTTGGTATCGATGAAACATTTACATATATATAAAAAAAAAAAAATACCATCACGCCTGTATTCCCCGAAGGGTTAGGCAGAGGTGTACCAATGTACACCCACAGTTCGCCGGTATATTTTGGTCCCATGTAATAGGGGGCGAGCCTATTGCCATTAACCGGGCACAAATCCAAACTCCGAGCTGCTACTGAGAATTTCATAGAAAAACCCAGTAACACTTTTTGCTCGACCTGGGAATCGAACCCGGGACCCCTTGCACAGCAGTCGCACTTGCGACCACGAGACTAATGGGGCAGTATATATACAATAATTTATATTACTTGGGCCCAGTAGGTGGCCATGTTTATTGCCACATCAGAGGCGCTATTCAGATAGTGACCGGACAATTGGGACATTCCAGCTTATAGGACATTGTCTGATCAGAAGCATGGAGCAAGGCGCATGGAATAAGGAAAAAAATGTTAGTAATAGATATTGACGTTGCTAGGAAGCTTGATGTATAGATCAAGCTTATAATTAAAACTAGCTGTTGCCCGCGACTTCGTTCGCGTTGTGGTTATAAAATATAACAATTTAACAATTAAAACATAATAATTAAAATTATGCAGGACAAAAATTATCATGTGTTAACATAAAGTCAAAGTCAAATCATTTATTCCAATTACACCATTAAAAGGCACTTTCGAACGTCAATTAATTAAAAATATGGAATGTAGTTGCCCATTCTAAAAGGCACCGTTCATTTAGTTTGTTCGTTTAGTTCATAAGATAATTTTTATCCCATTTTTATGTTCCGTTAAATTTGAAACTTTGGCTTAACTCTAAACAGACGGACGGACGGCAGCCTACAGAAGGTAGTAGAATATATTAGAATATATTTCTCTAATTATATGATTTTTTCTCATACCGCGTCACCCCTACCATCGACCTACTTACTCGTTGGCACCCCTCACTGATTAACGCGGTCACTAAAGCAGAACGTCTTAGCTCCTATACTATGCTGACTAGTACCTATTAGACTACATTAGTGAGCTATTGACTTATTAAGAACCGCTTACAAAAGACATGTCATTTAGCCGTAGTTAACAGCAATATGATGTGTTTTCGCACCCTGTATTACCGTTTGCTTTTTGTTTAGAGAGCAATGACCGAGTACCAGGGAATCATTAATTATGAAATACTATTTATCATACACATATTATCATTTGTCAAATTAGGCATGTCGCATGCTTTTATTTTTTACCAATGAGCGAATCATCAAATTACTTCTCCCGCCCTTGTGTCAGACTTTTACTGACTAAAACCCATCCATGTTCCTTCTTGTGCCTTTTGCGTTCCGGGGGCGCGGTATCTCTTTCGAACAACCAGCAGCCCCATGCATGGCAAAATGTCGCATACTGCCCTTCAATCTAAGTAATATAGGTATATCTGCCTAGTCTGTGCCCAACTATGACGGGCCTGTTGGTCTAGTGGTTAGCGGCCCCGACTGCTAAGCCGGAGGTCGTGGTTTCGATTCCCACCCAGGACAAACTTTGTGTGATGAGCATGATTGTTTGTTCTGTGTCTGGGTGTGATTTATCTATAATATGTATGTATTTATAAATTATATAAGTATGTATATCAGTTGTCTGGTTACCATAACACAAGCTCTGCTTAGCTTGGGATCAGATAGCCGTGTGTGAGTTGTCCCAAGATATTTCTTATTTATTATTAAACTCATTTATTCATTCTTAATACATATTGATTACATTTTTAAATATTACTATAAAAAAATAAAAACATTTAAAAATATAAAAAATAGTAGCCCACCGGCGTATTATTATTATACTTTTTTTTTACCGATAGAAACCATCAAATTACTTCTCCTGCCCAGTGTCAGAGTTTTACTGACTAAAACCCACCCATGTTCCTTCTTGTACCCATTGCGTTTCGGGGGTGCGATATCTCTTTCGAACAACCCGCAGCCCCATGCAAGGCAAAATGTCGCGTACTGCCCTTCAAACTAAGTAATATAGGATATCTGCTTAGTCTGTTCCCGACTATGTTGGGGTCGGCTTCTAGTCTAACCAAATGAATTCGAATACTAGTGTTTTACTTAAGGCGGTTGCCTATCTGACCTCCACAACCCAGTTACTGGATAACACGGCACCTTTTGGTAAGACTGGTTAAGGTAAGATTTCCCGGCTTCTGACTATCCGTAATGACTGTTAAAGATCGACGAATGTAAGTATTCATACTTTCATCATTCATAAGAAAGTATGAATACTTTCATCATCATTCATATTATACGAGTATCCACCAAACAAAGTACCAAACATTGAAAAAAAAATTGCTGGGGAACGATTTTTATTTTTCTTACTGTTGCAGTGTATTTAGAGTTAAGATAGAACATTTAAAAACTTGTATTCGTAAAGACACGTAAAATAAAAACGGAACTTTGATCTTTCATATCTCCGTATCCAAAGGTTGCCTAGGTAAGGAAGGCACGGTCGGATATGACTAAGCAACGTGAATAGTTACTTATTTATTCATTAACTAAACACAAATCTAAAAAAAATACTTGATTTAAAAAGCTGAAATTTTATACACATGTAATTTCGATGTAGATGTCAGCTTTTTTTTTATAGACTGGGGAAATCATCAAATAACTTCCTCCGCCCTGGGCGGGACGGGAGGGAGTGTCAGACTTTTACTGACTAAAACCCGTCTATGTTCCTTCATGTGCCCTTTGCGTTCCGGAGGCGCGGTATCTCTTTCGAACAACCCGCAGCCCCGGCGGGTAGATGTCAGCAAAGAGTGAATTTTGCAATAGGGTCGAATTAAGAGGATGTTTGACTCGAACGCCGGTGAAGTCGCGGGGACAAGTTAAAGGATTTAGGAGGCGGAAAACCAAGTGTTTTGAAATGTAATCGTTTGATCTTCTCTTTAGGTGTCCGTTAATTAGTAACCCTTATCTTATCTACGACCACTTCTATTTAACAGACGCACTTTGTTGAAGGGCAGTTTGTTTTGCATTTGTTTGTCTGTTTATGACATAACAGATTAAAAACAGCAAAACAGATTTTAATGCGTTGCTTAGATATACACCTGCTATGATTTCTCCGTTGGATGACTGTTGGAGAATGTCTAATTTACGATTTCCAACCAACATTTTAAAGCATGGCAATTTAAGTCGTATTTCTATAAACATACGTTTGAATGTCCATTGGTAAAAATTTAAATACTTTCCCATGCCGTCCCGGTCTGCGTAGGCCTTAACGCATTTCAAGTGGGCAATGTTTTTTTAGCACTGTGGTGATAAAGAAAATTCAGCCTTCTACATAATAGTTAAAATTCATATTTGCATGGAATTTATACTGCCTGGAACTCAGGTCCGTCATAATCGTACATAAGACATTAAGTCCTCCTTTGTGCTTGATTAGACGACACTGTTGGCTCAGTGATTGGAATGTGCTGCTGCGCTGTGAGTCAGAGATTCGATTCCCGCACGGAACAAATATTTTTATTGCCTGCCTGTTGTTCGAAGTCTAGTTGTATGTGTATGTGAGAATATATGTTTGTAAGCGCACCAATACAGGAGAAATTCCTAGTGTTTGACAACGTGTATACTTCATAAAAAATCATAGTATACACTATTACTTTCACATCGTTCTGAAGCCGTAACACAGGAACTCCAGACGAGTAATAGTTACTAAAAAAAAAAATACCATCACGCCTGTGTTCCCCGAAGGGTTAGGCAGAGGCTGGTGTACCAATGTACACCCACAGTTCGCCGGTATATTTAGGTCCCATGTAATCCAAACTACGAGCTGCTACTGAGAATTTCATAGAAAAACCCAATAACACTGTTTGCTCTAATTGTTACTATTGGCATAAAGATAATGAAGAAGTTAGAAATGTAGCGCCTCTGTCTGATCGATGAATAGATGTTTCAATGGCTACCGGTTACACATGTAGCCGAGTGTCGATAAGGTTTACACACACATATGCATGGACTGCATTGAGTGCCAATAGTTTCTGTTACTATGGTAGAGTTTATGGCTTTCGGTTCCAGAAAGATGTCAAGCCGGGGCTGCGGGTTGTTTTAAAGAGATACCGCGTCCCAGAAACGTAAAGGGCACAAGAAGGAACATGGATGGGATTTAGTCAGTAAGAGTCTGACCCTTTTTTTTTTATATAGACGGGGGAAGTCATCAAATAACTTCCCCCGCCCTGGGCGGGACGGGAGGGAGTGTCAGACTTTTACTGACTAAAACCCGTCTATGTTCTTTCATGTGCCCTTTGCGTTCCGGGGGCGCGATACCTCTTTCGAACAACCCGCAGCCCTGGCGGGCATCGGCCCTCAGTGGCCTTCCAAGTTTGCTGAGATCTCTTTGGTGCGCGCGTGGAACACGAACGCGCCGTCAACACGGTCTGTCGTTAGTAAACGTACGGACGGTGAGCTACCCATTGCTCACCGTCCACGGGAGTCGGCTCGTGGCTAAGAGTCTGACCCTGAGGGCGGGAGAAGTTAGTTGATGATTTTCTATCCGAAAAAAATTTAAAAGAACGATGTAAAAGTAACGATGTATATTTCAATATCCCCCCTGTGTGGAAAGGCCTATACATCCTACGCATTTAATACCTGCTGTGTGGTTCTGTAAGACCTCGTTCTAAACTTCGAATCTGAATCCGCTGTGACTTTCTTGATTGGCATTCTAAAAACTCGGTTGATAATTCGAATTTACACTAGCGCCACTCTTGCGAGCGTGTCAGCGAGTTGAACTAAATTGACGGGGAATTTTTTACAGATAAAGTATGAGATCACGTAAGAAGTGGCATTCTATACGGAAATCCACCGTCACTTCGACGCTCACTTCGCACTTCAAAGTGTCAAATAAATCAATGTCATTTTGTCATGTCGAAGTGAGGGTGAATAGCGACGTGGGATGCGAGTTCATGTCTGCATTTTACAGAATCGACGTACTGGTAAATTATTCCCGGCACACCGTAACTTAGTACGGAACCTTTGCTAATATTATAAATTGTTGACAGAAAATTCTGATTTATTAGAACATTTACCAGAGCTCCTCATTATTATAATTATGGATGTTAATAGCTGTAATTATTTTGAAGTAGCAATTAACTTTGTCGCTAAACTTTAAGGCTGGAGTTTTTCTCATAAGGAGTAAGATTGCGATTATGAAAGCTAATGAGAAGGGTATCAAAGAAATTTGAACAGGCTTTAATTTTTTTTCTCGATGTGTAAAACACGATTGTGAACCTTTTGGCTTTGAAGTTAGGAATGCTAATGGCATATAATGTGGATAATTATAGGGTGAGTGTGTGGTACTAATGAATCACATGTAAATTTCACTAGTTTTTATTTGTTACTAGCTTCGCGTCTTAGGTTACTGCTCCGCTCCCGATGGTCGCAATGTGATGTTCTTTCTATACTTACGTATAAACATTTTTCTTGAAGCGCTCCATCTATTGATGGAAACATTAAAATCCGTTCCGCAGTTTATAAGATCTAAACGTGCAGAAGGACAGACGATGAAGGCGATACGCAGCGCAGCACCTACCTATTCATCTAACCATGTCTTCAAACTTACTCCTCATACTCCATTAGAGAAAGTTTAGAAACGTAGTTATTGCCTTACTAGCTGCTCCACTCGATTTTACTGGTATTCTAAGAGAACTTCTTCATTTACCCGGTTAAAAAGGACCCCTTATCCTTATTTTAATCCGGCTGGGCTAATTGTTATTTATTAATTTTAAAATTTTAAGAAAGCTTAAATGGTAACAAGAAAACAACAACTAACAGATGTTAAATACAAGCATCCAAACATTTATATGACAATGTTATAAAAGACGATCAAAGAGAAAAAAAAGGTGCGTATTATATACATACGTAGGTAGGTGATTTGTGAGATACTGTGTCTATAATCTTCAAATAAACATACCGACTACCCACCTATAGCATTATTTATTTAAAGCCCACAAGAAAGCCAATATCAAATAACTTAAGAAAACAAATGATTCACTTAATTGACCAATAACTTTGTTAGCTCCCACTTCGCATTTTATATACAGGCTGAGTTTTATTTTATTGTCCAAATTTCAGGAGCTGAATGTACTCATAAAAATGGCCAAATTGTATTAAGGAATCAACATTATAATTTGCTTCCAGTCTAATTGCATGTCGCTGAATACCAGTATTTTATTTACATGGTGCGATTGTCTATCTGATCTCCACAACCCAGTTACTGGATAATACGATACCTCTTGCTAATTCTGGTTGTCAGATTTTCGGGCTTCTTATTACTTATATAGACAGTCAGTCTGTCACAGATTTAAGAATGACAGTCGGAACCAATGGCATACCGAGATTTTCAAAGCACGGGATTGTCACACCACTAACTTCAGAACTTTGGGCTGCTACTGAGCAGTTCCTAATGGGAAAGACTAACAACATTTTGACCTACGAATTTGATCTGGAACCTCATGCTTAACGCTTAGCAATGCCCGATCTAGGAATCGGGACCAGAACCCCACACTCAGTGCTTGCGACCACAATACTAACAGCACAGCCAATTACGATAGACCCAACAATGAAATACGAAAAAACATCCACTGGACCATAAGTTTTGATTGCGTTGTGATGAATTTTTGTAAGAAACTGCTGATTTCTTTTTTCATATTCGAAAACTGGTCCCGAAGTAAAAATTGATCGTATTCATGAATACTTTTAACCCTTGAAAGCTGCGCAGTAAATTAAAACTCAACCTGTATAGCGCTCTTTAGAAAACTAATCTTGAAGGTACTCAATGGAGTCAGCCAATCGGTTTCAGATTCCATTAACTTTGGCTAGATAATCAGTATTTTTTCTGAAAAGGCTAATAGCTTTATTGAAATACACTGTTAAGGAAAACTGAAATTGGATAATTTTGTTAATTATTTACGGATTTTGTGTACTATTTTATTCTTATAATTAATTAGAAACTTGATAAAGTTTTTATGAAGTATTAGTAGAGCTTTTTGTAAAGGAGCTCGTCCGGGGAAGTACTACCAATGGTGGTAGTACTTCCCCGGACGAGCTCCACGACACAGCAACGCTGCTTCGTGGTTAAATTAGTATGGACCAATTCAGCCGCAAAGCAGCGTTGCTGTGTTCCTGTTTGAAGGGTATAGGTACGGTGTAATTACAAGCACATAAGACGTTTCAAATTTGTCTCTGGGATGGCAACGCATTTGCAAGGCCTCTGTTATTGCAGATGTCTATAGGCAGCGGTGACGACTTAGAATCAGATGGGCCGTAGAGTTGTTTGACATTCAATGGCATAAAAAAAAGGATACGATATGGGGTTCGTTCAAAATGGCCACCAGCCCTTTTAAGTACACTTGGGCTAAAATCTTAACTCTGTGTTAGATGTTAACAGTATTAAATCTGTATTATTATAATAAAGCTGAATACATTTTTTGTTTGATTAAATGCGCTAATCATTGCAACTTCCAGTCAGATTGGAAAATATCTTGTATAATTATGATTTGTAGATATACATAATTATGAAAGCCAGATTCATGAGAAATGGACTCATGGCTATATAAAATCACGCTACGGCACACGGAAGCGGAGCAGTAACCAAAGACTTAACGCGGGTGATAAGAAAATCACGGACGAAGTCGCGGGCAGAAGCTAGCGTCATACATAATTTTGTAATTTTTTCTCATGTTAGCATTTAACTCTGAGTAAATTTTTTGACGTAAGATGGCCATTAAAACTCATTTTAGATCTGTCCAAATAGTTCCTTCTCGCAAATTCATTATTTGAAAAAAGAACACATGGCTACATAGTATTCCTTTTTTCAAATTTTAAATGACATTCTAAACTGTGTCAGTTTAAAAATAAAACCGATTCAGTGATTCCGCCTGAATGCCTTATTAATTATTTAGGTACGCCTGACTTCCAGCCTTTTTTTTAACCCAGCCTGTGCTTGGAGTCTGTTTTATAAAGCCTATTTATAACTGACCCAAACTAAACGGTATGCGTTTTAAAACCCTTCGGTGTACGAAAGGAATACCTACCTTCCATTGTTGTTTTATTATTTTACCATTTATAAATAAAATATTTTTTTTTTTAAGAATTTATAACTGACTGCCTCGTTGGCCTAGTGGTCCTGAGTGCGACTGCTACGCTAGAGGTCCTGGGTTCAATTCCCAGGTCGAGCAAAAAGTGTTATTGGGTTTTTCTATGAAATTCTCAGTAGCAGCTCGGAGTTTGGATTTGTGCCCGGTTAATGGCAATAGGCTCGCCTCCTATTACATGGGACCTAAATATACCGGCAAACTGTGGGTGTGCATTGGTACACTTCTGCCTAACCCCTCGGGGAATACAGGCGTGATGGTATATATATACATATTAATTTATAAATAATTAATTACCTTAACTAAGATACTTAGCGTCGTTACTCGTTATGTCGTGAAGCTTAGTTTGATACCGCACAGGTACCAATTAGAGTTATATACTATTAATGTCTAGATAGAATTTTCGTTCGACTAGTGTTTTTCTACTTTAATGGACACTAACATTATAAACGCCAAAGTAATTTGGTCTGCCTGTCTGTTTGTTACGTCATCACGGTAAGACCTTTCAGTAAATCAGTATAAAATTAGACAAATAGCTACCTTAGTATCTACATAAGAACTTAGACTATTTTTTATCCAAAATTTCGACTGTACTAGCAATATTTCACCTCCAAAACGTTAAAATCAAATAAAGCCGACCTACACAACTAATCTGATACAAGCTAAAAGATAAGTTATAACAAATGACTTGCCTTACGTAGTGTCGCACAAACGGGCCTGGTTTATCCAAGTTGGTCTAGCCAAGTCGCTAACGTTCGGTACCAATAGATTTTCAACTTTATACCCCAGAACCTTAAGTTAAAAATCTATTAAAGATTTCTGAGCGTTCGCGACTGGAAAGAACGAAAACGCTATGCAATCTTCACTAGATCTTCAACTTAAAACCAAGCACATAAAGTTGAAGATCTATTAAAGCCTATTCAGCGTTTGCGTTTATCGTTTGTCACATGGCTACAAGCCCAGGTCAGTTCATTTACCTTTTAAATGTCGCGAATGCTAATATCTGAGGCAAGAGGGTGATCGATCGTGCGTAAACCATGGTGGGGCATTTATTCATAAAGGCTGAACCTGGGCCACTTTATTTCATAAATGGGGAGTTATGAAATAGAGTGGCCAAGTGGGAGTTGTGGTGTGGGATCCGTAGGTAAGAAAATTATACGTTTAGTTAGTTTTTAGTCTATTATTGTCTCAAAAGTGGGTAAAGGGCCTTTACCCACCTTCTCTTCTCCTACAAAAACTGCACGAGCGACTTCTTCGGACTTAAAAGTGCAGGTTTCCTCACGAGGTTTCTTTTCACCGATAGCAATGATGTTTAAAATAAACTTCGAAATTACATATGAATTGAAAAATACACAATATTGATACTTGACTGATATCGAACCCGCAACGTTATCACTATATCCAAAGAAAGAGCAGTTCTAGTTCGGCATTTTTCGATTTGCGTTTTTGACTTTTTTGTGATGTATAACAAACACATCACAAAAAAGTCAAAAGGCTCGAGTGCTTACTGAATACCCATAATTATTTTTAATTTTGTGCTTGACTATACTGATCCACTCCTAGGCAGAGGCGTCTTCCCATTCCTTCCTCTTTCCTCTATGGTCAGTAGACCATAATAAATTATATAGAGGAATGAGGAAGAAATGGGAAGACGCCTCTGCCTAAGAGTGGATCAGTATTAATAGTACAGGAGTTTACGTTACTACGTAAACTCTTGTGGCAAACAGACAGACAGAAAAAGCTTCGTTCCGATGGGACCCCACCACGGATCCTCAATAATTGTCCCCTACAACTTTCTTGAAAGTCATCCAACTTATAGACAGACCTTTTACCTTGACTAAAGCTTTTCACGGTTCATTGACCCGTGACTTGCAAAAACACGTCTTTAAGGAAATATTGTTCGGGAATTTTATTGTGTTATTCAAGGTTATACGTGTTTTTCCTGAAAGGTGTGGATAATGAAGTGTCCTAAATTGAATACAATACTTTATTGTAATTGGTTATTTTATTATCGGCATAATTTTTATGTAGATCGGGTACCTATTTGGATGCATATTTATTTAGTGAAGAAGCTCATCTGGGGAAGTACTTCCACCATACCTATTTCTGGCGCAAAGTAGCGTTGCTGTGTTCCGGCTTGAAGGGTATGGGTGCCGGTGTAATTACATAAGACATTTCAACTTTGTCTCTGGGATGGCAACGCATTTGTATGGCTTCTGGTATTGCAGATGTCTATAGGCAGCCGTGACCAATTCACAACAGGTGGACTATCGGCTTGTTTTTCAGTGGGCATAAGTCTTCTAATATAATAAATCTGATGATTTTTTTGTTTATTTATACAAGCGGTTCTCTGGAACTACTAATCAGATCGGAAAAATTGGAAAAGGAAGTTGCAGGCAGCAGCATTTTTTTTTATTGGAAAGAAGAAACATAATTTCTACTTTTTTTTTTCGACTTTTATATTTCATGCGTGTAGCAGTCCGATTTATGAAATTACTAGCTTTTGCCCGCGACTTCGTCCGCGTGGATTAATAGTTCCCGTTCCCGGGGGATTTCCGGGATGAAAACTATCCTATGTCCTTTCTCGGGTCCCAGACTATATCTGTACCAAATTTCATTGAAATCGGTTCAGTGGTTTAGGCGTGAAGAAGAGACAGACAGACAGACAGAGTTACTTTCGCATTTATAATATTAGTAAGGATGAACATCCCAGTCCGAATAGAAGACTAATCTCTACTTGCGGGCATTACCTAGTAAGATGTAACAACAGAGGTACTTTTAAAACTATCTTCACACCGATAACAGAGGCAAAAGCGAGTATTGCTCTCGTCAACAAAATTTGAATACATATCAACCCTCCGCCGCCGGCTTTCACCCAAATTAAGTAGTTGAAACACAACTTAACTAACCCGAACACGCTCTAAGCGTACTCTCTCCATGCGTACTCAACCGCAGGCCCGCGGGCCGTAATGTGGCCCGCGGATGGTATTTAAATGGCTCGCGTAATTGTTACAACAGAAACATTGTCAGAAATCACATTGATTGCATCTGATACAAACAATTTGATATCTAACAATGCTTATGTCGCTTGATGCTCTGTGTTTTATCCTTTTTTTAGGGTTCCGTGTCCAAAGAGTAAAACGGTAAGACGGACAGCGAAGTCTCTGCAGTTATGGGTCCCTATTACTGAGACTTCGCTGTCCGTCTGTCTGTCTGTCTGTCTGTCACCAGGCTGTATCTCATGAACCGTGATAGTTAGACAGCTGAAATTTTCACAGAAAATGTATTTCTGTTGCCGCTATAACAACAAGTACTAAAAAAATTAATAATAAAATAAATATTTATGGGGGTTCCCATACAACAAACGGGATTTTTTTGCTCGTTTTTGCTCGAAATTGCTAACGCACTTAAACTTTTCACTTTAAAAATAAATAATTAAATTAAATAAATCAAATATTTAAGGGGGGTCAAATATAAAAAACGTGATTACTTTGCTCATTTTTATACATAATGGTACGAAACCCTTAGACCCGACTCCCACTTAGCCGGTTTTTTTTAATAAACAACTAAAACATTTCATGATACCTTTGTTTTTTTTTTGCACAAGTTCTAAAAGTAACTAAAATATGAATCGTTTCGAAAATTTATAATTCGAACGTTTGGCCCGACTGTTATAAAGTTGAGCACCCTTGCTCTAAGCGTTCCTAATTAAATTACATTCAATGTCTAACACAATTGTACAGCTGTAACTGATATTTTGTAAAGGGAAAGTTGTCTGCTTCAGAATACGGTGAGAACGCTTTGTGTTTCGAATGTAGGAGAATTATTTATCAGTAATTGGTAATTTTAAACAGATTTGGGTAGGTACATACATACATACAATCACGCCTGTATTCCCCAAAGGGTTAGGCAGAGGTGTACCAATGTAAACCCACAGTTCGCCAGTATATGTAGGTCCCATGTAATAGGGGGCGAGCCTATTGCCATAAACCGGGCATAAATCCTAACTCCGAGCTGCTACCGAGAATTTCATAGACAAACACAATAACACTTTTTGCTCGACCTGGAAATCGAACCCAAGACCTCTAGCGTAGCAGTCGCGCTTAGGACCACTAGGCTACCGAGGCAGTCAGTTGGGTAGGTATTAGGTGGTATTTGTGCGTTTATTTATTTAGACTTTATGCAACAAAAAGTACAAAGGCGGACTTAATGGTTTAGGCATTCGCTGCCAGTCAACCAAAGGTGGTGAAGAGACAACATGGCAGGTTCAAATAATCGTTTGAGAAAAAGAAAACATAATTTGAGATTTAAAATAAAAAAATAAAACTCAAAGCAATTATGTAAATAAACTGAGATGTATACGAGTATAAACAATCATAATGCTACTAACTTGCATATGAATAAATTACTATATAAAATACATATCTTATGAAGAGAATTGAAAAGAGGATTCTAAAAGAAAGATGAAGATTACTCATGACCATAGTAGGGCCAACCCTGAAGTTTGACAAAACTCGGCCAAGCCAGAATCGCACCCGAAGGATTCTGTGCCACCGTATAATATTAAGATCGAGACAAAAACTTGACGTACGTGGGGGTGTACATTGGTACATCTCTGCCTAAGCCTTCGGGGGGTACAGGCGTGATGGTATGTATGTGTAAAAAAACGCAGAAATAAACATGTTATTTGTTTTTTTGTACGTTGATAATTCGTTGGTGTTATATCGGCCATAGTAATTTATATTCAGTGAAAATTTTAATACAGCTTATACAGCTCTGTGACAGAGGGACAGACAAACAGACGCATAAGCGAGAACAATAGAGTTCCGTTTGAACCCTTTAAGTATGAAATCCTAAAAATTACCTGTTTCATATAATTACATCGTATTTAAAGCATCTCCAAAGAGCACTGCTGATTTTTTATTCATATTTCAGAGTTGGTCCCATAATATAAATAACATAAGTGATTCATATTCATAAGTGCTTGTATTCCCTGAAAAAGGGCCAACGAATTAAAAGTCGGCCTGTATAACAATATCATAATACATTATTAAAATAATAATACACGAAGCATTCTCAACGGATACCGTTTATAAATATGAAAACAAACGAAATGTCACAAACAACGTAAAACATACCGAGTTTGGTTAACTTCAGAATTATTCATGACTCTCAAAATATTGTTCCAAAACACCTATCAGAATTTGGAGCAGTGTTTAATGTCTAAAATCGACGATGGATAGCCCAGACAACCAATATTAACATAACAATAATAATACCAGACTGTTATTGTCCCACTGCAGGGCAATGGCCTCTTCTTATATAGAAGCACGAGAATTGATCATCACGCTTGCTCGAGGTGGATTATATTAATAAGCTCAGGATTTTTTAAATTTGATCTTAGTTGCTGCCTATACGTGCCAACCAAAAATCTCTAAATAAATAAATTGATTAAGTACGTCAAACTAATTAAATAATCGTGTGATTACGTTTTACACAACTATCTTGCAACAACAGTTCAATAAATATACATTTATCCCAAACTACGGATGACACAAACATAGAATAGATTCAATATTAATCAGCGTCTAAAATGACTTAGAAAAATGAAAGTAAGTTTGGTGTGGGCTCTTTCATTTTGGCAGAACTAATCTCAAAATATGGGTGTGAAATACAATTATTGAATTTATAATAATCATGACCAAATAACTGAGAAAGAGGAAATTTAAGTCCATATAGTGAGAACATTACACAATAAAAAAGGAAATTGATTTAAAGGGGCAGTTGCATATTGTTGAATTGGTAAGTTGAAAATGACAAAATGTATGTTTATTAACAAGTTCAGTAGTAAACCTAATCTATTACTACCCATTCGTTTCCAACTGAATATAATAACATCCCTAATGTTTAAATAACAGCTGTAAAAATGATTACTCAAAAAAAACTCGCAAAAGAAAAAAGAGAGATAAACAAAAAGTAATGTCTTTTCTCACTCACAATGACACAACTAGGTCGTACAGCCAGGGGGGTATTCAGATATGGATCAGGGCCCCCAGGCCCCATTGACGACAATACACTACTACGTAAATAAAAAAAAACTATACTATAGGTGTGCATCATTATAGAAAATGTATTGTTTTTCAAAATGGAAAATAGTTTGATTTATTACGTGGGCCCCCAGTCGTGTCAACCCGGGGCCCCATAAAACGGTCCGTCCCTGTCTACAGTGGCTTAGCATGAATTCACACATAATATCTGAACGCCACAAAACTTTGGAAGAATGTTCCGTGTTAAATAAACAACGGGCCGTGGCTGCATACTTCACCGACGTGCCTGTAAAGCTAACACTGAATATTACAAAGTTATTCCATTAGGGTAATCCAACAGTCCGATTAGGTTAGAAATTGTTTTCTAGGAAAATTCTGTGTAGTAACAATAAATATCGAAAGTATTTATAATGCTTGGTTAGGCTCTCCGCAGATAGAGTAACTTTAGTTGTCGGAAAATGTCTTTCGTGTCGCGTAATTTATGCACAAACCGGACTTTTGGTACGAAAAGGAATGTAGCGTAAATTACGCGACTGACAACTTACAAATCCTCAACCGTAAGTAGATTTGGTAGGTAAGAATACATTATTTTTGTTATTTTAAAGTTAATAAAGCTCTTGAAAAATCCTCGGGTCGTAGCGTGATAATTATATAACCTTTACTATTCCACATGAATCTGGCTATTCATACAAACAAACAAACTAAACTATTCAGGCTTATTATACTAAATTAATAAACCAAAAAAACAAACTATTCAGGCTTATTATACTAAATTAATAAACCAAAAAAGCAAACTATTCAGGCTTATTATACTAAATTAATATAGATGGTGTCAGTGCCTGTACCTTGGAAACCACGTAAAGCCGTTGGTCATGCGCCTGATATCTCTCCGGCCGTGTCGGATTTCCGTCCCATCGAACTATGAGAGATTAGGGAAGAGGGAGTGTACCTATGTTTACGCACACACTTGTGCACGATTTGCCGCCATGGCCTTAATCTGTGTCATTCAGAATTATTTATATTTCTGTGTTCAGAATACATTTAATCATACATAATATATAGCGTCCATGAATTTGGATAGGCAACGTAATTAACCGACACCAATAATTTAGTCAATCACCTACTACGTGTGTTATATTAAATCCGTGTGTTTCAATCCCGCTGCACAGCCCTCCCCACAGCTAATATTGATTCTAGCAGCCTTTGACAGGCAGATTGGCACCTGTAGACACTGTTAGTAGGTATCTACAGCTCACTAACGCTATCTTGTATGTATGAAGACAACTGCCCCTGTAGCCATGTAACAAACGATAAACGCAAACGCTGAGTAGGCTTTAATTTAGATCTTCAACTTTATGTGCTTGGTTTTAAGTTGAAGATCTAATGAAGATTGCATAGCGTTTTCGTTCTTTCCAGTCGCTAACGCTTAGAAATCTTAAATAGATTTGTAACTTAAGGCTCTGGGAAATAAAGTTTAAAATCTATTGGTACCTACCGAGCGTTTACGATTATCGTTTGCGACTTGGCTAGGGGCTGTTGTCCTTTCTCAGCCTAGTAGATTACTGAAGAGGATTTTACTGATAGCGCGTTCCATGTATTTTCATTCACATACACACATACAATCACGCCTGTATTCCTCGAAGGGTTAGGCAGAGGTGTACACCCACAGATCGCCGGTATGTTTAGGTCCCATGTAATAGGTATGTAATATTTTCATTCATTTATTTGCATACCATAATGTGTGCAAAAGATGTAACTAAAGGCGTACAGTTATAGACCCTGTTAGGGCACAGCAACATAGTATTAACTTAAAATTCAACAATAAAATTTAGAGTATAAACAATTGTTATTAATTTATATGATATAAATATAAAAGACATGATTTGGTCATTGAGTATTAAAATTGATGAAGTTTTGTAGACTGGATTAGGGCACTAGAATAACAAGGCTACCGGTTAGTCAGTTTTCCCGTCTTTCAATTACACAGAAAGTTGAAGCTAGCCCGTTCCTAAACGAAGGCAGGTCTCTATCTATATAGAGAGGAACGAGTAAGAAACTCTTTTCTCTCTTTTAACAAAGCTTTTATAAAATGCATCCAGCATTATTTTTGTTGCAATAATTGTGATAACAGTGTACTCAAAGAGCAATATAAAATAATTCAAGAAAAAATACATATAAGCCATGGCAAAAAAGAGGTAGTTAACCAGTCTCAACTGACAGCATCCGATCACGAACATGACGCGTCAAACAACACCATTTTGGGGGGCATCAAATAACCCCATACGGCTTCTCATTAAGCCACGATCTTTTTGACCAATAGAACGTTAATAAAAGCCAATCACTCGTTCTTTATTACATCCTCAATTATGTTGGAAAGGATTTTAAAAGCACGTGATTGGTTCATTGTTTGCGTCAAGCGAACGCGTCGCTCGCGTCCCATTGTTTATCTCAACTCGGTTCACTGGGTTTCAAAGTTCATATGAATGGTTTGTACATTATAAACGTACATGCGTGGGTAGATAATTATATTGAAATTAATTCTGCAATCTAATTAAGTAAGCATGTCTGTGTATTTTTAACCTGATATAAGATTCTCAAATTAAAGAGAGATGAATTTAGATTCGATGTTTTAATGGTTTTGTTATTTTAGTTTTTAATAATAATAATAATAATAATACGCAGCTTTTAATAATAATAATAATAATAATAAATTTTATTGCTGTACCAAAAAGTTTTATATGAGTTGGTGATTGGAGCCTCCTGTTAAGCAAGTAATGCCTGTGTTAGGAGACTCCGCTCTTCCATAGCAGTATACAATTTTTTTAGTACCTTAGATACAAGCAATTTTTGAGAGGGTGAGTGTGTGAGGGTGTATGTGAGTGTGTAAGGGTGTGAGGGTGTGTGTGAGGGTGTGTGTATGTATGTATGAGGGTGTATGTGTGAGGGTGTGTGTATCATTTTGTGTGTTGCAGTAGTTCTTCAGTGTCTGCGTAGTTTAGTGTCTTTATCCAATTTGTTAGAATTTTTTTACATTCGTGTAATTGTTTATTGTGTATATATATCTTTTTATTAATCCTATTGTAAAGTTGACATGATAGTTTACTGTACTGAATGGCTGCGAATTTACTTTTAGTTTGCGGAACCTGTGCTACAAGATCTTTACGTCTTCTTGTTATTTTATTCGGATCATATGGTAGATTCTTATGTTTTTTTAGAACGGTGTTTATGATGTATAGTTTTCTAACAGAAAGCAGTCCACTATCTTGATAGAGACTTTCTGTAGGGTACGAGATCCTTTTGAAGTACATTATTTTTATGATGGCACGTTGTCCTCGTTCAACATGTATGAACTTAGATTTTGCTGCACCACCCCATATTGGGATACAGTAGGCTATAACAGATTGTGCTATAGAGATGTATATTTCATTTAATAAATTTCTACGATCGCCTGATTTCTTATTAACATTTATTGGTGCAATATATCTTAGGGTTTTAAAAATCCAACCTAGTTTCCTGATCCGTCCAGTAACATGTTCAATATGAGAGTACCATGTCAATTTTTGGTCAATAATTACGCCTAAATATTTTGTTTCCAAAACTTTATTAATTATAGGACAATTGCAATTACTTTTAATAGCTTTATCACATGAATGTACTTTAACATTGAACACTTCATCTGGTTGTGAACTTTTGTAGATGGAGAAGCATATGTAGTTGGTTTTTGCAGTATTTAACGTGAGGAGGTTGTTATCGAGCCAAGTCGCAATTTGGCACATACCTATCTCTGCCTTAATTTTTACATCAGACCAGCTGTGCCCATGGAAAACAACAGCAGTGTCATCAGCGTAGGAAAATATATTCGCGTTTTCAACTTTGAGGTTACAAAGATCATTAATGTAGGCCAGGAAAAGTGTAGGACCCAGAACACTACCTTGCGGTACACCAAATGTCACATCAGCATCATCACTGATATGTCCTTCAATCTTTACTCTCTGCTTCCTGTTTGTTAGGTAATCTATAAAAAAATTGAGAGGAGTTCCCCTTATTCCAAATTTATCTAGCTTTTAGTTTTTTATTTTCAGTTTAGAAGGTGTGGTCTATTGTATTATTCCAAAATCTCATGGTCGTTAAGCGTACGCCATTTTAACATGGCGAATTTTGAAAATCGGTAGAGTAATATGTTGTTAATAAGATATGTGTACTTACTACCATAAGTCATCATCATGATCTTATCAGCCGTAGGACGTCCACTGCTGGAGATAGGGCTCCCCAAAGATTTTAAAAAAGACTGGTTGGAAGCGGCCTGCATAAATGGTGGACCATTTCTCAGGTATCGGGTATAACATGGATACCTTACTCAATTATTACCGACACACACAAAAGCGATGTGGTAAAGCGCCAACAAACGTCCTACTACCGTAGCGTACAATATGTTCCGATGTTATTATTATGTATACTTAGGTTAAGGTATTTATCTCTAGGCCTTTGTAACCTGAGAATAAATGGTAACAGTGTTATTTTTGTAGCTATTCTTTCTACGATCGTGGACCTTGTTGAGAATGCGTGACGTCACAACTCTGAAATGTGTGACGCAATACACGTCACGAACTTAGTACTGAATGCGTGAGGCGGTTTGCGTCGCAAACTTTAGCGTAGGGTGTTGAGTGTGGAGGCGAACAAAGTCAAAGGAAAAATAATTAAATCTAGTTGCCCCTTCCAAAAGGTACTTTTGTATGGGGTGAATAGGGAAGAAGCTCTATACTTACTCTTTTAAAATAATTAAAAACAACACGACGACACGGTTGACGCAGTGGCTTAGAGAATTGCTGCTGCGCTGCGTGTCGCGGGTTCGATTAACGCACGGAATAAATATTTGTATGGCTTACAGAGAGTTGTTCCGGGCCTGGCTGTTTGTTTGTTTGTTTGTTTGTTTGTTTGTTTGTATAGTATACGTTTGTAAACGCAACCACGATTCAGGAGAAATTTTAAGTGTGGGGCCACGTTTTTTTTTTACGTAAGAAAAGAAAAAGAGGAGTTAAATGATTTGATTGGATGGCAAACCATCCAACGGCCAATCTTATGTAAAGTCGTCACTGCTGCCTTTAGACATGTATTTGATACTTTTCCCCACACTAGGATAAGTTGGAAAACTAGGAAAATGCTTTACAATATTGTCGCGCTGCCAATTTAAACGACGGTTAAAGATAATCTAGGAAAGTAATCACACGCCTACTTAAACAGTCTTAGGCGAATCACACACAGCTCAGCACTACGCGTGTGGCGACTTAGCGCTAAGACTGCGCGTGAATGGTTTTCTGTGTGTTGCACTAAGCATGTTTTTATACAAACACATATACTTGCAAGCAACGTAAGAACAGTCACTCCCGCGCCACGCTCCGTGATGCGGGGCAGTGTCAGAATGGCCTTAAAAATGAACTAGAAATAACTTTATGTTTTTCTTTGTCCACAGAGCGTCCGACAGGTCGCCGTTCGATGGCTCCTGCTGCTCTGGCTACCGGCCTGTCGACTCTGCGAGCCTCGACACACCTGATGAAGATGAAATGGATCCGGTGAGAATTTAACTATAGTTTTTGTATGACAGCAACACACAACACAACACTAGCTATATAACCCGCGGTGTCACCCGCGCTCGGTTACTGCTCCGCCCCCGTTGGTCGTAACGTAATGGTCTATACGTATAAATCTTCCTATTGAATCACTATATCTATTGATAAAAACTGCAATAAAATCCGTGGCGGTGTTAAGAAGATCTATAGAGTTTATAGAGGGACAGACGGCGGGTAGCGACTTTGTTTTACGCCATGTAAAGATGTGACTGGAATGACTAACACCCTCGAACACCCCTATGAGAAAATTAAGTTACCATTGTAATACGAGCGATGTTACTTTTATTTGCTTTAAAATTGTTTATTTGTAAAATTAGTTATCTAAACGTGAATGAGGCGAAAGTAGTGTGTAAGGGTCGTAGCTTGTGGGGTTCTGTGGTTTCTGCCTACCCCCATTGTAAAAAGGCGTGAGTTTATGTATATATGTATGTTTGTTAGTTATCTTAATTTTAAGTACCTAATAATATAGGCATAGACGCAGTATTTTATGTTTATCGATAGATTTTATTTTCAACTGCGTTTTAAAAAACTTAATTTGACCTAAGTTTAACTTTCGCTTGATTTTACTGTTCAACGGAGAGGACGGAGGAACTGTAATCTACGCAGTTTCCATTACTTTAAGATGAAAAATTACCTATTTTAGAAATAGAAATAGCTGAAATCGATTTACAACAACAAACGATTCCTTAAAAACTACTTTCAGGAAGTACGTTTAATAGTCTGCACGTTGTGTTTAATAATCTACATTTATTTTTCTTCTTCCAAAAAATCTACATTTAAAAATATAATTGACAGAAGGTTTTTTTTTTGGACTTCGTCATGGAAAGGGACTAGAAGAACTTTGGAACGCGAAGCGTGGTGTTCCGTTGCTCCTGCGGCCAAGTACCCCACGATCGCTTAGTGACTCAGTACTACAATAAAGTACAGTTAAATAGTTAATAACTCCTTCCCACAACTTTGTAAGCATAGACTTCTAAAATTAAGTCCTAAAATATTCCATGGGAACACAAATCGGCATAAAAATTCGGCATCCTTTGTGTTCAGCCAGATCGATATCTATTATGTATTTTTAACTTGATTTAAGATTCTAAAATTGAAGAGAGATGAATTTAGATTCGATGTTTTAATGGTTTTGTTATTTTAGTTTATGTGACCTTGAAAGGTACTCTTTTTAGCGCAGTTATTAGTTTTGTATTTTGAAAAATTCGGCATCCTTTGTGTTCAGCCAGATCAATATCTATATGTGTGCAAAATTCTAGCTAACTCCGTTCAGCCGTTTAAGCGTAATCCATCCATCTATTCTCATAAACTTTCGCATTTATAATAGTAGCAGGAATATAAAAATATATAATATTCATTATTACTGTAGCATTGAATTTCGTAGCACTCAATTTCGTAGCAGAGTGCTACGAAGCGTAGCGTCTGCGTAGCAAGTAATAGGTTTTGTTAGAGTAAGCTATTTTTGTAATTTAGTGAAGTTTATTTACATGGGCTAGACTTTATGTAAATATTAGTGTTGTAGGTACACGGTTTTAATGAGTCATTCGAAGCGTGAATTGCGCAGCAGTAGCTGCTATGTATTATGACTAATTGACAGACTGACAGGATAATCTCTTGAAGTTTGTGCCCATATTATAAAGCAATTTGTGTATTTTTTTTATTGAAAGCGTTAATCTGAAAAATGACTGGTTCAATTAATTATTTTTTTTGCTTACAAGAGGCTGCGTTATCCATTGGTGTTATAGGCTTTCCTTTTGTCAATAAAAAATAGAGATCCCTAAAAAAAATCACGCACACGAAAGCTAGTAATGTTATATTTAGCAAGATAATATTGGTACTTACAGAATCCATGATCCATGATTTTGTAGGTACGCTTGTAAAATCACAAACAATATTTAAAAACATTAACCGTATCAAAGAAAAGTAAATATTCACATAAATGCTAAGCATTAAACAAAACCTAATAACGACATCAAACAATATAACACCATAATTCCTTATACGAACACGACGCAAATCCAATATACAAGACCAGAACCCTTTTCAAGCGAATTTCAATCTTAATCCGAAGCTTTATGTGGCAAAATTATCTGCCACAGATTTTCTTGTCAGCGAAGATGCTAATTTAAATTTATATTGAAGAAAAATACCCATTTATTGCCCTATTTTGAAATCTGGGGACAGTTATTTTGATAAAATGTTTTGTTCCTTTGAAATAAGGTGCATTTTACCAATGACAAATAAGTAATCAACACCTTTAAATTAAAATATTAATCCGACGTTTTAACATCTGCGGGTTGTTCGAAAGAGATAGGTACTGCAAAGGGCACAAGAAGGAACATGGATGGGCTTTAGTCAGTAAAAGTCTGACACTCTCCCCCGCTCCAACCAGGGCGGGAGAAGTCATTAAAATTTGATGATTTCCCATCTTTAAAAAAAAAACGTTGTAACATATTAAACGCACACAGTGAAATTAGTTTGCTCAGAATCCGCTACAGAATCGATTCTAGCTATTTCTAAAATAATATTTTTTTATGCTAAAATAATTAAATCTATGTAAATTATAATCTGCGCTTCGTTGAGCAGTGGAATCTGACGAAAGTTAAAAAAAAAGTCGAAGCAATAAGGGTCGAGCAAAAAGTGTTATGCGGGTTTTCTAAGAAATTCTCAGTAGCAGTAGCGTGCTACTTACAGATTAGTGTCAGTGTTGCATCTGGGGTAGACTCTACATAAGCCACCCCTTTTTTTTATACACTGGAAATCATCAAATAACTTCCCCCGCCCTGGGCGGGACGGAAGGGAGTGTCAGACTTTTACTGACTAAAACCCGTCTATGTTCCTTCATGTGCCCTTTGCGTTCCGGGGGCGCGGTATCTCTTTCGAACAACCCGCAGATAAGCCATCCCTGGCCGACGTCATCGTTCCATGCGTTGAACTAATGACGTCACCGGCTCTGTCACGTGCACGAGTCCCGAACGCGATTGAGCGATGGCAGTTTACGCAGAAGTGACGCATATTTCCTCATATTATATTATTATGTTTCATTATTTCTTTTTATACGTCATGGCTAGCTTTCTTTCTGTCTTTCAAATCCTTGAACCAGTGAGTGATATTATTTGACAGATAAGTGATCGTGGTGGGTGAAAATGAGGCATTATAATTCTTATTTTTTTTCTTCTTAAGTATGTTTTTGCCCGGGACTTCCTTAAGAGTGTGCATCCAGAAAGTTGGCAACGTCGCAAACAGCTGTCAAATATTTCCCTGTTTTGATTAATTTGTCAATATTACTGTATGAAAATAAGAAATATGGCTTACTAATGCACTAGAATATTAATAATGAATTGCAATTAAAACACTGAATTTGATGTTGTACCCGTTTTAGGTGTAAAAAAGGCATTTGTAAAGTTTCCAAATACTTTTTCTACATCTAAAACTAAATATTCGGTGTTACGATATTAATTATTGCATTTCATAATGAATATTCTAGTGCATTAGTAAGCCATATTTCTTATTTTCATACAGTAATATTGACAAATTAATCAAAACAGGGAAATATTTGACAGTTGTTTGCGACGTTGCCAACTTTCTGGATGCACGCTCTTAACGTGGAATAGTTGCTATGGGCAGCAAATATAGTGAGCACAGATGGATTTCTTTGGATTTCTATGTCCTATTTCATCCAAAGCCATAGCGTAAAAGTTTATTATTTATCCCTCGGGAACCGCACATTTTTCCGGGATAAAAAGTAGCCTATGTGTTATTCTACACTACGGTCTATCTCAGTGCCAAATTTCTTTCAAAACTGTTCAGATATTTTAGCGTGAAAGGGTAACAGACATCCCTCAATCCTCACAAACTTTTGCATTTATAATATTAGTAGGATTCTAAGCCAAAATGATATTCCCAAAGTAACCCCAAACAATTCTCATAACTAATGCATTTATTTTGACTTTTTCTTTGTTACAGATACCAAAATACAGGGTGGTGTTACTGGGGGATGCCGGCGTGGGAAAGACAGCTCTCGTGTCACAATTTATGACGTCAGAATATATGAATACATACGACGCCAGTTTAGGTGAGCCACTCATTCTGAACATTCCCCAACGCTCCCGAACTTTCCAATTTTGTTTTGTAAGATACATTTCCTATGTTCTATACAGCCCTGGTACTTCATTTTATTGAGATGTTTTCCTATTTTGTTTTGTCCAGTTATTTATTATTGTTTGTTCCATTTTCGAAATATCCCGAGATTGTTTTGTTTTTGTTTTTAGTTTTAAGGCTCTCCGCCCACGTCCGATTTTTTCGCGGCGGTGTGCGTTTGTGTATTGGAATTCATATGTCTTATTAAAATCTGACAAAAATCGGTCAAAACGACGGTCGTGGGCGCAGAGGCTTATACTAAACGTTCCATAAATCAAATGAAAAAAAAAAAAAATTACGTCTATTTTGAATCCCGAACATAAAATATTATTCAGCCAGCATGAAAACTAAGAATCGCTTTGAAAATAAGCATGCGCGATTTTCCAAACTCCGAAGCATGACGCAGCACTTTTAGCATGAATTTTTCCAATTCCTAGCGATTTTAATAATAACTAAAAAAATACTATAAATTCTCTAAAGAATGAAATAGTTTAACTAACTGATATTTTGTTTTAGATAAGAGGGACAGTAGCAAAAATAAAAATGGTTTGTACTTATGACATTTTAAAACTATTTAATCAACTTTTTTTCTTTTTAATGCATTTAGTATTTTAGTTTTTGTGTATGTAGGTTAGTTTCATAATTGTTAGTTGAAAATTATTATTTAGCAATGTATAAAATTGATACCAAATCCTCACATTATTTTATGAAAAATCAACCAAATTATACAACAAAAAGTAAAAAAACAAGCAAACAGTTTTAAACACGAGATAAGTTAAAAAGTTTCATAAAACCAACTAATTATAATAATGTTTTTTGGCAAAAAATATTTGTAAATAATACCTTTAATAAGCCAAAAAAGTAAAACAATTTTAGCATTTATTCCTAATATTTATAATGAGCTAAAAAAGGTACAACTTTTCGTATTTTTTAAATGTCGAACACCAGCCAAAGTTTCTTAAACACGTTGTCACTAAACTATATCGTTGGCATTACTTAGAATTTTGTTATCAACAGTACTTTCAACCCCTTTGACGGTCTACTAAGAATCTTAGTCTCAGTAGTTCCTTTATTTTCTGTGAAGGAACTTAGCGCTATAGGGTTTCGCAAAAACTTGTTGCTCGTAACGTGATGTTATACGGGGTGTAAGAGTCATCTAACCTTAAACTTCGCCAGTGCACTCAGAATACTATTCTGACTTCAGAATAAGTGGAATTTCTTGCAGGTTTTGTTTTCCCCCTTTTTCGGCAGATTTTTGAAATATTGACCTGTTGCTTTTTACCCGACTGCGACAGAAGGAGGGTTATGTTTTTCGAGAGTATGTATGTATGTATGTATGTATATATAATTGTTTGGCACGCTCTGGAGCCTAAACGGCTAAATGGATTTTAGCTTGAGAGGTGTCGTAAGATTCGTATTTACTGTGAAAGTGACACTTGGTAAATAAAAAAAAAAAAAAAAAAAAAACAGTACTTTAAGAAACTAAAAAACCTGACTGCTTTTCTGAGTATTTATGAAAAAGCCCTAAAACAAGAAAGTCGTTGTACTCGATTGCACTTAAAATTGTAGCAGTCGGGACCCATTCTAGAAATGGAGGCTTAGTAAATTGAGAGCACATACCTAGGTATATTACATTGCAGATGGTCCCGCATGGGTCCCGACTGCTACAATTTTAAGTGCAATCGAGTACAACGACTTTCTTGTTTTAGGGCTTTTTCATAAATACTTAGAAAAGCAGTCGGGTTTTTTAATTTTTTAAAATACTGTTTTTTTTGGTCATCTCTTACGGCAATAAAGATATTTGGTAACGTAAAACAATGGCAAAAGATTTTTTTAGCAGCCACTGAGGACGATACAGAAGCAGTAAGAGCGAATTTTCACTTAGCGGAAAAGTTTTAAAATCCTCCATAACTTTTTACTTATGGTTTTCCTATAAAAAAATCTTGTTGTCTGATATTCAGTCTATAAAATAGAGAGTTCATGGTTTCAGTTTAAGGATAAGTGTTGCTTACACCCAATATAGCTTCTAATATTCCTCATGAATCTGTCTATCATAAACAAAAAGATTTTGTCCATCCTGACTAGCAGTTCCAGAGATCAGCGCGCTTAAACAAACAAACAAAAAACTGATCAGCTTCATTATATTACCTTTAGAGAACTGCCCGCGACTTCGTCCGCGTGGCTTATTTCACCCGCCTTAAGTTACGTCTTTGGTTACAACTCCGCTCCCGTATATCGTAGCGTGATGTTATATAGCCTATGTTACTCAAAAATAATGTAGCTATCTATCCATCCCCGAAGGGTTAGGCAGAGGTGTACGGACGTACACCCACAGTTCGCCGGTATATTTAGGTCCCATGTAATAGGGGGCGAGCCTTTTGCATAGAATTTCATAGAAAAACCCAATAACACTTTTTGCTCGATCTGGGAATGGAACCCAGGACCTCTAGCGTAGCAGTCGCACTCAGGACCACTAGGCCAACGAGGCAGTAGCTATCTATTGGTAAAAAAATGGTTAAAATCTTCTCAGTAGTTTAGGAGCCTATTCCTCCGTGCGTCGGAAAGCACGTAAAGCCATTGGTCCCGGCTGTCATTTGTAGATCTTTGACAGTCGTTACTGTTAGTCAGAAGCCAGAAAGTCTGACAACCAGTCTTACCAAGAGTATCGTATTACCCATTACTGGGTTGTGGAGGTCTGATAGGCAGTCGCTCCATGTAAAATACTGATATTCAGCTGCATCCGGTTCGACTGGAAGCCGACCCCAACATAGTTGGGAAAAGGCTAGGCAGATGATGATGAGTTTAGGAGTCTATTCGGTACAAACAAACAAACAAAAATCTGCTCAGCTTTATTATATTAGCATAGATAAAGCAAACACGTCAGAGTCACCGCTGGCCTTATTAGCGTGGCGTCATTATAGCGTTATATTATGGGTGTTGGTGACAGCTGTCACGGGCACGCCGTGCGATAGATGTGACGTGAGACTCGTTGTATCCGCTACTACTATTGTTCATTATCTGCCTAGTCTTTTTCCAACTATATTTTCTTTTTAACGATGGGTAATTATCAAAGATTTCTCGCGTCTTGGGCGGGGCGGGAGGGAGTGTCAGACTTTTATTGACTGAAATCCATCCATGTTCCTTCTAGCGCCCTTTGCGTTTCGGGGGCGCGGTATTTCTTTCGAACAACCTGCAGCCCCGTCAGGCATCGGCCCTTAGTGGCCCCTCCGAATGTTTGCTGACATCTCTTTGAGGCCCTTTTGCTATGTTACGATCGGCTTACAGTTGTAACAAATTTTTCAAATGGATTTTCAAATCTCATGGAAGATATTTGACTGGCCTTTATTATTTTGGAGTATGTAAGGATTGTAGTAGGTGGCGTTCTGTGGTTTCTGCCTACCCCCATGACATGAGTTTGTTTCAATGTTTTTAGCTTCATTCTACGTCATTCCGACACTTGTCAGTTCTGCAAAAACTGAGCGACAATATATTTAACAAGGACTTTATTTTCCTTGAGAATTCCAATCTAAAGACAACACATAGCACAGCGTTTGACAACACTATAGCCTCAAAAATGGTGGTTATTGCATTTATTGCTTTATATTTATTATGAAATAACGAAACTTATTATAAGCTAATATTAAAAAAAACGTTATAGCGTGATAGCGTTTTAACGATATTTTTATATTGTTATTATAATAAATGGATTATAGTTTCAATCGTTGCTTAAATCCTCAATAATCTAGACACAATTTATCTAGAAACACCTCAATACAAGTTCCCCAACTATAATTTGTTCACTACTTGAACATTTCCAACAAATTCCTAATCTAATCTATCAAATCGATTGCCACCGGCGGCCATTTTAGTTTTCCTTTCACTAAATGAAAACAGACATAAATTATCAACACTTTCAGGGCTTATTACAGCCTTTTCACTCATACAAAAGCCGTGAGAGCCTCTAAATAGGCCAAATAACTGATTTTATCTTCCTTTTTTCAACTATAAGTGTTTAGTAAGTGGTTTTGCCGGAGTACAACCATTAAGCCGTTCTGTTGAAAAATTTATTATGTTGGCAGTACCTAAGTTTGGTTCGGAAGGTTTGTAGGTTAAGTGTGGTAGGAATTCGGTTTCTTTAGGATGGTCATTTATTTTTTAGTGGTTAAATAAATGTTTTTCTTGAGATGTTTTCGGTAAAATATTGGGTAAGTGTGTCTTGTGAGTGTTTTTCTGAAATAAATTGCTAGTGGCTTTCTGTTTGGGAAAATGATAGCGGCACGTGTATTTCTTAATCAATGTGTTTTTTAGGTTTATAGGTTTGTTTGTGTTGATAGTTATGGCTTGTTGGTTTAAAAATAGTAACATACACACCATCAGGCCAGTATTACCCGAAGGGTTATACAGAGGTGTACTAATATACCTTGACAGTTCGCCGGTATGTTCAGGCCCATATAATAGGGGGTGAGCCTATTGCCATTAACCGGGCACAAATCCTAACTCCGAACTGCTACTGAGAATTTCAAAGAAAAACCCAATGACACTTTTTGCTCGACATGGGATCGAACCCAAGACCTCTAGCGTAGCAGTCGTGCTTAGGGCCACTAGGCTAACGAGGCAGTTAAAAAACAGTAAGTTAAAAGTAGTTAGGTGGTTCTTCTCCATACTAAGTTACTTTTCTTCGTTTCTTTTCATTTTTTTTCTTTTATACTTGGCTTCAACTACAACCATTTTCTATGAATAAATGGAGACTCCTCGTCATGCAATGTAAGCCAAATATGATATGAAATAAACTTTTTTTTTTTGGAACGGGCAACTCGATTCAATTTTTTTTTTTCATATTATTGACGTTCAAAAGTGCCTTTTAATGATTGACTTTGACTTTGTGACAAATAAGTTAGTGTTTATTTTATGTTAGCGAAGAGATCTTTGCGTCTTGTTTTAGGGCCAATATCTGAAACGTCAGATAAATCTGAACCGAGCATAAATGTCACGGTTTGATAGGTTTTGTATCCATGTTGGAGGGGATATCGTAAATTTTATAGACCCTGACACGATAACATTTCTCGTCGCTTGTATATTACCAGCCTATTATTTTCCCACTGTTGTTGTTGTTGTTGTTTGTTGTTGTGTTTGTTGTTTGACGGGCCTGTTGGTCTAGTGGTTAGCGGCCCTGACTGCTAAGCCGGAGGTCGTGGGTTCGATTCCCACCCACGACAAACTTTGTGTGATGAGCATGATTGTTAGTTCTGTATCTGGGTGTGATTTATCTATAATATGTATGTATTTATAAGTTATATAAGTATGTATATCAGTTGTCTGGTTAACATAACACAAGCTCTGCTTAGCTTGGGATCAGATAGCCGTGTGTGAGTTGTCCCAAGATATTTATTTATTATTATTTATTACTGCAAGGCAAAGGCCTCTTCTCATAAAGAGCAGGCATGAGCATTGATCACCACGTTTGCTCAAGGCGGATTGGCGATTTCAGACTTATGTATATTCTAGGTTTCCTCACGATGTTTTTCTTCACCGATGTCAAAGATGTATTGCATGTGAATTGAAAAAGTCACAAGTCGGGCAAGTTTGTGCCGGTTAATGGCAATATGCTTGCCCTCTATTACATGGGACCTAAATATACCGGCGAACTGTGGGTGTACATTGGTACACCTCTGCCTAACCCTTCGGGGAATACAGGCGTGATGGTTTTTTTTTTAAGTCACTTTGGTTCTTGCCGGTATCAAACTCGCAGCTTTATGCATGTGAGAGGCGGGCGCCTTAACCACTAGGCCATCACGACTATAAAATCTCGTCGATTATTTAAAAAAAACATTAATTCATCATGTAGGTTAATTTTGTATGGAATCACTGGTATTTTTTTAAATATCGAACTGTACATTCCTTCTTAGATAGCTGTTGTTTCGACATTCTGAAGAGATATCCTAAAGGGATACACTGATGGAAACTATAGTACTTCAGAGGTTGAAATACGAATCCTTCAAGACCGATTCGATTCGTTCAAGCAATAATGAACTCTAATTTCCAAGTGATACTACATGATATCGTAATTATCAAATGCCCTAAACATTATCAATACTCGTGTCCGGTGTCAACTTACCGTAATGACTCGACATAACTTCGGCTATCTTCGGTTACCTTCGGCGGTCTTCGGATAATTGAGTGATTTCCATGTAATTATTAGTTCGGGCCTTCAATTTGCGTAGCTAAAGGGTGAGCACAACATTGATTGGTAATTATTTCCTTAATACCTACTTATGTTAATTAGTGAATTACTATCCTTTGCCCGTGACTTCACATACCATCACGCCTGTATTCTCAGAAGGGTTAGGCAATAGTGTACCAATACCCACAGTTCGCCGGTATGATTAGGTCCCATGTAATAGGGGGCGAGCCTATTGCCAAATTCTAACTCCGAGCTGCTACTGAGAATTTCATAGAAAAACCCAATAACACTTTTTGCTCGATCTGGCCCTCTAGCCAAGTCGCAAATGATAATCGTAAACGCTCGGTAGGTACCAATAGATTTTAAACTTTATACGCCAGAGCCTTAGGTTAAAAATCTATTAAAGATTTCTAAGCGTTAGCGACTGGAAAGAACGAAAACGCTATGCAATCTTTATTAGATCTTCAACTTAAAACCAAGCACATAAAGTTGAAGATCTATTAAAGCCTACTCAGCGTTTGCGTTTATCGTTTGTTACATGGCTACAGGTGCTGGTCTTTTTGCCCGTGAAAGCGTAACATCCAAAAGACAGTTACTGTCGCATTTATAATATTATAAACGGATTTACATAGAATGGTGACAGGATTTCGCGATGAATTTGAAGCTCATTTTAGGGTTAAACCTCGCCGCCGCGGTAGACGCTCCGGGCGTCGGGAGCCACGAGACGACTCCCGGCCACCGTAGACGCGGGTCTGTGCACGGTGAGCAATGGGTAGCTCACCATTCGTATGTTCATTAAATAACGACAGACTGTGTCGACGGCGCGTTCGTGTTCCACGCGCGCCTCAAAGAGATGTCAGCAAACTTGGATGGGGCCACTGAAGACCGATGCCTGCCGGGGCTGCGCGTTGTTCGAAAGAGATACCGCGCCCCCGGAACGCAAAGGGCACATGAAAGGAACACAGACGGGTTTTAGTCAGTAAAAGCCTGACACTAAGGGTGGGGAAAGTTATTTGATGATTTCCCGTCTTAAAAAAAAAAAGGTTAAACCTCAAACTTCAAATCCTATTTTAGTCAATAAGAGATGATGACCGTTAACTTTTCTATGGATTTCTAAAATATCCTAAGAAGTAGGCGTGATACCTTATAAAAAAACTATCTTTTTTATTGTTCTATTATTTCGATAATTTATCATTTAATTCTCAATTAAAATGTTGGCTGACATTATTGTAATAAATTGCAACGATAATGCAACTTTGTTTAAATTAATGTCAAAATTAAGATTTATTTTTCGTTTAGTCTGATTAATCGATTAATTTTTAAAACATAATTAGGTAATACGCGGTATGATAAAACTATTAATTTAATCTCTATTTTATTTCCGTAACATCGATCTTTAAATTTTTAATTGCAAATCTTTGTACAAATTGAGTTTCTTACTTCGACAATAAAAAACCTCACGAGAAAAACAAAGAAGAATAAAATCTACCGTAAATTAAGTTTACTGCGACCCGAATCAGCCATTTTGGAGAAACTTTTAAATCTATTACTTATTTCTTTATCCATTTGCAAATAATCGCTTGTGACCTTTTTTTGAAAATGGATTTATGAAAATTACGTTTTTTTTTTTTTTTTGTTATAAATTGTTATTTAATAAACTGTTATTATATTACAATTATTAACGTAGAAGGCTGGTTATGAGTAAGCTTTAATAGTATGATGTGGATGAGAGCACATTTTAAATATAACATGCTATCACGCCTGGGTTCCCCGAAAGGTTAGGCGGAGGTGTACCAATGTACACCCACAGTTCGCCGGTATGTTTAGGTTACATGTAACGCGGGCGAACCGGGCACAAATCGTAATCCGAGCTCCTACTGGGAATGTCGTAGAAAAACCCAATAACACTGCTCTACCTGGGAATTGATAACACGTTACGTTATGTTATACGTTAAATAATAATGAAATTGTTATTTAATAAACTGTTATTATATTACAATTATTTACGTAGCTGGCCGGTTATAAATAAGCTTAAATACACTCAGCGGCATGGAATGTGGCCCAAGCGCGTTATGTAGCTTATTATCAAAATTGAACTCAAAACAGCGTTTTTTTTTTGTTGTAAACCTTAAATGTTTATTCGTATCCCTAATGCGAATGATTAATTAACAAAAAAAGAGTTAACATTTAAAATTTAACAAAATTACAAAAAAACGACATTAAGGTCAAGTTTAAAAACAATGTTTATGAATGAAATTTACAAAATAACGCTATGGTACTTAAAATTAATAGCGGGTATTTGCACCCCTAACTCTGATGACCACCTGCATGTGATCAGGCATGCTGGGGATTACGTTTTTTATGTCCACATGGGGTATTTCTTCTCAGGCGGCCAACTGAACGGGTTTCATCTGACTGATCGTCCCTGGAGGGTTGGAATTGGATCGGGTGTGTCTTTAAAGCAGGTCCTAGCCATGTTCTATCGGATTCATGTCTGCGCTTCGTGCCGGCCACTCCAATTTTGTAATTCTCGCCGCCAATAGTTAATAATCCACGCAACGAGCTGTGTGAGGTCGGACATTATCTTGCATTAAGATGAAATCTTACCATCGATGAATCCCATGAATGGTTTAACATGTTCTTGGAAGATCTCTTCAATGTATTGCATTGCCGTTAGACGGCCTGCAACTGCTGCCAACTCTGTGCGCGCTTCTGAACAGATCCCTCCGCAAATCATAACTAATCCACCATGAAAACTAACGATTTCCCTGGTAGTGATTGGCAGAAACTTCTCTCTATGCCTTCTCTATCCACGTTGGCGGCTATCTGGACCTCTTAAGGCCACTTTGCATTCGTCAGTCCACAGAACTTTACTGCATTGCTCGTGAGTCCAATTTGCGTGTTCGCGAGCGAACCAAAGTCGAGCTACGCGATGGTGCCTGGGCAGCTCTGAACATCAAATTGGTCTTCAAGCACGCAGATCCCGTTCCTCCATTCTTCCTCTTGTTCTTCGCTCACTTGTGTTGACCCCCCTTGCCGTTTGTGGCCGCTGCCGTATTTAAACCGCAGTAAGAAACCGATTTCTCAAAATTACGAGAGCGATAAATCGGTCATCTCGAACTGATGTCCACCTAATACCACCACTTTCTGGTCTCCTTGTGTAAAGGCCAGTCTGGTCGTACCTTGTTAAGGCGTACCTGAGATTTGAACGAGGTACATTTAAAGTTTCGGCAATCTCTCGCTGCGTTTGCCCCTTACTCCGAAGCAACACAGCCTGAGCAACATGAGCTGAAGTTAGAGGTATTGTGATCCAATTCTGGATGCATAAATGACTACAGATTCATTCAAAAATCAAACAATAAAGATTAAATGCACGACCATTTGAATATCGAGTTTTAACTCGCCCATGTTTTGTGCGTTTCGGTAACGAACTAACGTTAAGGATCACAGAAATTAAACAAATTAACTTTTTTTTGTGCTCACTCTCTTAAATTAACAGAAACAAATGTCCTAACAATCTACCATTCGAAATTCTCATATGTGATATCAAAATCGCCTATTATCGGTTTCTTTATGTTTGGGCCAGATTCCGTGCCGCTGAGTGTAGATAGAAAAGATGTGGATAAGAGCAGACAAGTATGTATACAATAAATATATCCTTACTAGCTTTTGCCCGCGACTTCGTCCGCGTGGATTAATAGTTCCCGTTCCCGGAGGATTTCCGGGATGAAAACTATCCTATGTCCTATCTCGGGTCCCAGACTATATCTGTACCAAATTTCATTGAAATCGGTTCAGTGGTTTAGACGTGAAGAAGAGACAGACAGACAGACAGACAGAGTTACTATCGCATTTATAATATTAGTAAGGATGTATCAGTGAAATAATTTTTGTAATCGGATCACCGGGACTATTCTATAAACTTAGTAACGACTGCAATACAAGCTGTTGATTTGCATCCTCTTCAAATTTTAGGAGCTTGTCATAAAAAAATAGTAGTAATCAAATATAGTTACGATACCTGGCCAATACCATAACATATCATAATATCTAACAAATACTTGTTTTTTTAGTTGCAACTATCAAATAACAGTATTCCAAAATACTCCTCTTGCAAAATTCAGAGTCGCCCAGTTGTGTATGCGGTAGGCAGAGTTGTCGCGCGGCTATATCAATGTGTACATAGCGCCTAAACCCTCTGGCGAGATGGCTAACTCGAGTTTGAAAATCACGTCAAAGAAAAAAAACATTAAAAAAATATATTTTGTTATTGATTCGTGTTAAGAATCACGAGCCTAGTTAACTCCTTGAATTTGACGAGGATGCAAATCAACGCCTTGTATAATCTGTCTCTATCTGTCACAAATATCTCTGTCTATCTTATTAACAAACTTTTAAATTCATTTATTAATTTTGTAAACAAAGCACATATATTACATTTTATGTATATTTTGTATACATAAAATGTTGGTCAATACCATGTCCAGGGTTGCGAAATTTGTTCGAAAGAGTTACCGCGGCCCTGAAACGCAAAAGGCACTAGGAGAAACACGGATGGGTTTTAGTCAGTAAGAGTCTGACACTCCCTTCCACTCTACCCAATGCCGAAGCAGTCAATTGATGACTTCTCATCCTTAAAAAAAATGGTTTTATGTCCTAAAAGATATTCATCAACAGAATCACATTTCCATATATTTGACTATAAGTAAGTTAAGCATTATTAGCAGTGCCTTATCTGTTCAATTATTTCTTGTTGAAATTGTATCTTACACTAATTGAGAACAGCTAATTAATTCAAAGATGGAATACTAATTAGTACCAGTATTGATTCCGAAACTAATTAACGATATTCTAAATGTTCTATACAACGTTTGTCTGTGACTCCGTTTGTTTATTTATTTGATTGTTAATGCTATTCAAGCTGCATTTCTTTTATTGCGTAACTATCTTCTAGCTAGATAGTGAAAGTACTTATGGATACGAAAAGATAAAAAATCAGGAACCATGTCGCAGGCTGCAGCTAGTTAATAAATAAAATGAAGAATGTGTCTTTTTGTAGATATGTAGAGTATCACCTCAATTTTAAAATCAATTCTTTAAGTAGTCTGCCCTCTCAACCGTATGATTGTGCTATGAACATATCAAGCACAGAAACATGACACGGACTATTATGCCAACTAAAACGTAGTTGAAACGTTTTAGTTGGCAGGTGTTAACCTGAAACACAGGTTTGAATTAACCTAGTTCAGGCGGGTCGCTACCAAACATTGCAATTCTGAACCATCATAACTTGCACCTATAATACCTTAGTTTTTGTTAATTAAAACACTAAGTATAATTGGAAAATCTTTTTACGGTTGGCTTTTTTTTTTTAAAGACGGAAAATCATCAAATAACTTCCCCCGCCCTTAGTGTCAGACTTTTACTGACTAAAACCCGTCTATGTTCCTTTATGTGCCCTTTGCGTTCCTCTTTGGAATACACTTTTTGTAAACGTTTTTATTAGAATAAATTTCTTATTTATTATTAAAAGCGTATTAACCGGCATTCCTTGACGATTCGTGCATGACACGTGACGGTGGTGGACCTTTAATCCGAGTACCTATAATGTTTCTGTCTGACACGTTCCTAGCACGGTCATGGTATGGTACGGTACAGTAAGCAGACTTATTTAATTAATAATTAAAACGGACACGCAACATCTAAAACCAATTTAAACATTATTAACCTTAACAAATATTTACAAATAAGTTCGATTTGCTAACTCAGACAGTTGGATTAATTTACTTGTAGATACTTATTTACAAAATGTAATTAGGATTCGGAGTTCGAAGTATTGAACATCTAATTGAAGGGCCAATGATATTGAATTCTAATAAATTCTGTTTTCTACAAGCAAATGGTTTATGAGATAGAAAATAAAGTTTAATTACTTATTCCCCAACAGGGAATAATTAAACTTTATTTTTTTATGTGTACATCGTAGAAAGGACATCGTGATACTAACTTTTATTCCATGGTATCGATGATAACCTTCGTAAATGATTCTAGAAATTCCAGATATGTCGGTAAAAAAATAAATTACATTCGATTTTGACCGCGTTTGGAACAGCTGATTTTTGAAGTCAAAACTTCTTTAATGTTAAATTAAAAGATTCAAAGGTGGGGCGAAAGGCAGTGTCAAACTTTTACTGACTATCCATGACCCACTGACCCATCCATGTTCCTTCTTGTGCCCCGGAAATCTTTTAATTTAGGATTAAAGTAGTATTCACTCAAAAAATCAGCGTTATCAAAATAACGCAAAATTTATTCGGTCACCGACATGCGAATGTTACGACTAGGTTTAGCTTCTCTCGGCCGTCACTATGACTGCCTTTTTTTATAACTAGATATAAGACTAGAGCTAGGTAAGCACTAAGATTTGTGTCAAGTCATTTTCTTTTCATAAAATTTCTTATAAATCTGACATAAATCAGAATAAATAAATAATGTATGTCTGGAATTAAATAAAACCAGTAGTTCATTTACAAGCCAGGTCACAGAGGTCACAAACCTTTTGTTTCGAATATAATACGTAACTGGGGTCAGTATTTTCACAGTCTGACCCCGATGTTTTCTTAACACCGACACGGTTAAACCTGTCGTTCCCTGGAATATTTTTGTTTCATGCCTAATGCGTGTCGGCCATTTCGTATGTCAAATTTGGTGGTAAACCAAAAGACACTTAATTTATACCTGTAAGTTTACTTAGGTGGAAATCTACGCAATTAATAGGAAACAGATGACATTGTTACATAAAAGTAGCCTTTTTTCCGGAATGGAAAATCGTCATTTTTAGAGGGGAGGGTTTGTCAGACTCTTAACTGACATCTTCTTCTCCATAAAGACCTACGTTTTGGAACGAGCAGCTTGCTTCAAGTTCCTGAATAAGTTCTTTACAGTGACTGTAAATGGTCGAATTAAAATAAATGTTTTGACTTTTAGTAACAACCGGACCGGAACACCGGTGTAACGTCTTCACACTTACACTGGGAATCCCGAAAGCGTACGTGCCTTCTACGATGACTTAAAATTAATAAGTCTAACCCAACAAAAAGTGGTTCATATTGATGTATATTTACTAACATATTAATATACTAGCTGTTGCCCGCGACTTCGTTCGCGTTCAGTATTTTTAAGTTAATAGTGTTCATACTGTTTCTGTCTAACCCCTATGTGATATAGCGTGATGAATTGTACGTAAAATTACAGCTCAGGTTACTGCCAACACAATTCCAAAAGTTTTGTTCAAATCGGTGCAGGAATTAAAAAGTTATGCGCGTACATACAAACAAATAAACAGACAAAAATTCTAAAAACCATTTTTTTGAGTTCAGTATAATGTATTTAACATGTGAGAATTACTCTTTATAAAAAATATGTACAGAATTGGCCTCGTTACGATTTTATTATATTATGTATAGATATCGGTACAAAAACCTGCTCTCATCCACAATCAATAGGAATTTAATATTAAGGCACTAGTGTGGCTGCTCGCTCTTCTTTCTGTAAATAACATAACTTCTTTTTGCTGCTTGCGTCTGGTGAAGCTAAACGTGGTAAGTCTGTGTCACCCCTTATTCTAATGTGTAACCTTGCCTTTACACCTCACTGTCAGCGTTTGTGTATGCGTAGATTAGTTAAGAGAAAAAAATGTGTGTTTTCATACTTTTTTTTTAGATATAACTGATGTAAACACAGACACTTAATGAAGCCAAAAGATAATATTCTTTCCATCATTGCGTATATTTGTTTGTTCTGGATCATAGTCCTGGGAACCTGTGGATTAAAGTATCGTCTTTCTGTCACATTTATTAAAGCCAGCTTTAAATGTTTTCTACTTATCCCCACGACCCCTTTACTGTTGCATGCATTAAAAGTTACAATGTTTGCGTCACGTTACATTACGCACTATAAACAGTGTTTTTTTACACCAAATAACATATTTATTACTTCCCCAGCAACCATTGTCGCTTAAGCCTGGAGAGGAAAAAAAGAAATCTGTCAAAAATCGGTACAATCAAATTTGTTGTGGGTCTCCACCCACGACCGATTTTATGACCGATATTTGACGGATTTCTTTTAGCCGACAAATAAATCTGTCAGATACGATCAAATTTATAAAACTGCATATTTTATTTATAATAACCGACGCAGAATATCAAAGCTGAAAGGGAATAAAATCGTCCTACTTCTAGGGTGCTGAATCCATGTCCATCCATTTTTGTCAGATTTCTTCTCGCTTACAATGAAATCTGTCAGAAACCAGTAAAAAATCGGCCATGGTCGGAGAGCCTATAGTTACTTAGTCTGGTGGTCAGTATGTTTTACACCCCGTATTTTCGTAAACTTTTTGTTTAGAGAGCAACGACCGAGTACCAAGGAATCATTAATTATGGAATACTATTTATCATACACACATCATTTGTCAAATCAGACTATAGACGTTGGCTTTCGACCATGACCCTTTTAATAGATTGTTATAATGAACATTGCCGTAACACGAATATCCTAACGTTTTATGAGGCCCTAGTACATTTTGCTGAATAAGGTTTTGTTTAATTAAAAGTTTACGATATGTATTTTAAATATTGGTCTCAATTAATTAATTATAATTAAGTAGAATCACTATCATAAACTTGCCAAAATATTAGATTAGTATAAGCTTCTGCCCGCGACTTCGTTCGCGCGGTCTTTTACACCCGCGACTTTGAATCTGACTATCATATATACCATCATCACGCCTATATTCCCCGAAGGGTTAGGCAAAGGTGTACAAACGTACACCCACAGTTCGCCGGTATATTTAGGTCACTCGTTACTACTGACTATCAGAAAGAACATAATTATTATATTTTTCAATCCGACTGGTGGTTTCAGTTTTGTCTCTGAAAACTTTCTGTTATATCCATTATTATTTAGAGAACGAATGACCGTGGAACATGCATGTCATTCTATTTTAAACTTAGTGAAGAGGTGTTAAAACAATAAAATCCAAATGTCACGCTTAACGCAGCCGTTTGTTGTAAATAATATCAAATAGCCATTGTTGTTGAGCTTCTAAAATATTTTAATCTACAGGTTGTATCAAAATTTGTGTTACCGACAATAAACCTACTAATATTATTTTAGAGTAGCTTTTTCACGCTTTAACCGCGTAAATGTCGGTTATCGTGAATGTAAACGAAGTCGTGAAATAAAATGTAGCCTGTAGTAGTATGTCTTTTTTAACCGACTTCAAAAAAAAGGAGGTTTTTGGGGTTCAATCTTACCCTGTACTAAATTTCATGACAATTGGTTCAGTGGTTTAGTCGTGAAAGCGTAACAGACAGATAAACAGAAATACAGAAAGAGTAACTATGTACAGACAGAGTAAGTTTGGATAGTTGACACGTCGCGCTTTATTTATTTCATTTTAAAACCACCTTTTTATTTAATTCGTGTAATTTAGACAGTGGTGCTGATTCTCTTGTTCACAAACTTAACTAAATTTAAGTTATGTTCATCTTTCTCTTTCCATTTCATTAAGAAAAGGACAGAAGATAACATTTGAGTTAAGTTCTGTCAAATTGAGATACTCCATAGATAATTTAGACGCGATTTAAAACGTGGCGACTAGAAACACACCAATTTTCTTCAGGCGTTGTCTAATTTGTCAGTAGTAAACGAATATGTATCTTCTGTCCTTTTCTTTAAGAAATTGAAAGAGAAAGATGCATTTAACTTAAATTTAGTTGAGTTTGCGAACAAGAGAATCAGCACCATTGTCGTTGATTATTCTACTAAGTTTTTGGACTTTCAAGTCCACAAAAATGATAAAAGTCTCCTCTTAAATGATCTAGGGTGATTTAGTCCAAGGTAAACAAATTACACCAATTATGTTGAACCGACTCACCTAAGTAAATTTATTCCGAGGTGAAATGAGGAAACCGGAGTACTCCATAATTTTTGAAGTGAAAACTTCTTTAGCGGCGTTGTGCACTTTTTTTTGGAATGGGTAAAAAATGTTAAACTCGCTTCAGGACACGTGGCCCTGATCGAAAATTCGTACTCGGCGTTGTGCACTTGTTTTGGAATGGGTAAAAAATATTAAACTCGCGTCAGGACACGTGACCTGATCGAAAATCTTACGAATTTATACGATAGCGCAATAAAATGCACAATAAAATGCACAACGTTAATATTCAAGTTTTCACTTCTGCCGGCACTCCCGGAGTGCAACCCGTCGTTTTTTTTAACCTTTGCCTCATTAGCAATTTCATTACCACCCTCTATGTTCATCTACGTGATCGTAATAGTCAATCGTCATTTGTTTTTTATTTTATCAAACTTGGAACCACCTGTATTCAATTCAGTGACAGCTGTTTAAAACAATAAAATTAGATGCCAAACAAATACTCCACGTAACACGCAATTTGCGTATATCAAATTATAATTAGATGCCAAACAAATTCCCTACAACAAACACAATTGGCGTATATCAAATTAAAATTATGCCCAGTGAAATTATTGTTATCAATTCTGTTAAAATACAACATATTTCGCCGTAATTTAACTACATTGGACAGGCTGAACCTTCCAGTCCATTATTATCTGACCTGGTTATCCCGCATCCTCTTTGTTAAGGGTAGCACTTTACCGTATAACGTCGACAGCCCCCCGGGGGGGCATTTTATCCAATTACGTGATGAGCACATTCATTCGGACGTCAAATACATTGTTTATTTATAGATTCGTAAATAAGAATGAAGAGTTTTGTATGTGTGGGTGTGTAAGTACCTAAATAGACGTAGTGGTTGAGTGAATGGAGCAGGCAATTGAGCTATGTATCTAGGGTTTGATTCCTAGACGAAACAAAATATATGTGTTTGATCTACAGGTCTTCAAGTTTGTTTGTTATGTGTATGTCAGTTTTTATGTTTATAAACACACCCAGTCCATAAGAGAGGGAACATTTCTAGAATGGGGCAATGTTTTTATTTTAAAAAGGAGATTTCAATGACGCTTAGGGAATTATTAGCATCTTCTTCTTCTTTATCGTGTGAGCAGTAAGCGACCCCACATACTCTATTGTCAGAGTTAAAGAGATGATGAGTTGATTAGCGTAAAAGTAAGTTAATACAAATTCAACGATATATGGTGAATTAGCTTCTACCAGCGACTTCGTCGAAATAGACTTCCGAAATAAGCCAAAGTCCTACATTATCCCACGCTAACTCAAAAACGGGAAAATAATCCTTTTTGTATTAGCTATATCAATACCTACATATGTGCCAAACATTCAGCGAACTCCGTTCAGCCATTAACGCGTAAAAGAGTAACAAACATCCATCCATTCATCCGTCTATCCTGACAAACTTTCGCGTTCATAATAGTAGTAAGATGGTCGTAAATTATTAGCTTTATATGACTTTGGAACTAAGAGACGGCAATAACTTCTGAATGTCTCTTTGTTGGCATTTATGTGTCATGGTTTAGGAGTAATAAACATATAACTGCCCCGTTGGTCTCGTGGTCGCAAGTGCGACTGCTGTGCAAGGGGTCCCGGGTTCGATTCCCAGGTCGAGCAAAAAGTGTTATTGGGTTTTTCTATGAAATTCTCAGTAGCAGCTCGGAGTTTGGATTTGTGCCCGGTTAATGGCAATAAGCTCGCCCCATATTACATGGGACCTAAATATACCGCCGAACTGTGGGTGTACATTGGTACACCTCTGCCTAACCCTTCGGGGAATACAGGCGTGATGGTATATATACATATATGGTAATAAACATATGTACCTACATCCTTAGTTGAGGAGCGAACTCAATGTTTCTGTGAACGATGCTTAAAACTGATTCATCATCATCATCATCATATCAGCCGCAGGACGTCCACTGCTAGACATAGGCCTCCCCCATAGATTTCCAAAAATACCGGTTGAAAGCGGCCTGCATCCAGCTTCTTCCTGCGGTCTTAATCAGGTCGTCCATCCACCTTGGGGTGGACGTCCTACGCTGCGCTTGCCGCTGCGTGGTCTCCATTCGAGAACTTTGCAGTCCCATCGGCCATCAGCTTTGAGTGCCATGTGCCCTGCCTACTGACTGTAATTTCATTCATTTCATAATAATTAAAAAATACATAGTACATACACATAAACAATAACACAAGTGCAGTGACTTTAGATCATCCATAATATAAATAAGTGTGTTTCACTAAATTGCTTTCAAAGTGTTATGAATTTTTAAAACTAGATCCTGTAGAGTATTTTTAGTTCATTTCGTTTCTTCGCACTTTAAATGCCATAGTTGCTTAAAAACACAGTATTTTTAATAAGTAGTTAGTGATTCATGGATTGTGCTTTTTTCTAAATGTTATGGCTTGTTTCACAGTACAAAGCAACTCCTTTCAGCTGAAAATAAAACAACAAAATTTGTATGAAATTACACGCTAGATAAGTTAACCAGCACTTATCTGGAGGTGGTGAAAAAGGCCAAAATGGCCACTAATATTCGTGTATAAACATAATAGTTTTTTAATTTCATACATAAAACCCATGTGTGTTTTTATTATTTTGTTAACACCCAATGTAATATCACTGAATAAAGATATTATTTCTTTGTTATTAAAATTGACTTTTGTTTCAGATGACGAATTCGGTGAAAAGTCAGTTTCGGTGTTACTGGATGGCGAGGAGTCGGAGATGATCTTCATTGATCACCCTAGCACTGAGATGTCGGTGAGTTCAGATCTATCATCATCATCATCACCATCATATCAGCCGCGGGACATCCACTGCTGGACATAGGCCTCCCCCATAGATTTCCCAAAGAACCGGTTAAAAGCGGACTATATATATGTAGTTCATGAAATAATTAGTATAGCAGTACCTGGGTCAGTGAAGGTGAATTCGATGAGAATAGCAAAACTCCGGTTTCGCGAACGTAAATTCACGAAAAATAAACGTGACAAATTGTGAAGCTCCCGTACGCTGCTGTAATTGGTTGTTGATAATTTAATCAACCAATCACAGCACGCGTTATTTTTCGTTCGAATTGTCAAAATCTCATTTTTTGGCAGTGGAGAAATCGAAAAAGTTAATAAGGGTGAAGCAAACATAGATTTTGATGTGGTATGGAATAGTGACTGTTTACGGCAGACCAGAAACTTGATAATTACGTAATCTTTTAAAAGGCATGGGAAAACGTATAAATTACAATGCAATGTAATAGAATTATAGCCTTTAAATGGCAAACAGATATCTAGCTTCGCCACCTCAAGTGCCTCTCGTTGTCATCCCAGAGACAAAGCTAAAATGTCTTACGTGCCTGTAACACCGGCACCACAATCGCACACGCGTTGCTTTGTCGCAGAAATAGGTACATTGGTAGAACTTCTCTGAACGAGCTCCTTCTAAAAGAGCTGTACAACTACAAACGATCTTAAACACCAGTCAGACTTTTAAGCATTTTGGACCATAACCAGCTTGTAATAAGGCCTTTCTCAATTTCTTCTCAATTTCCCTTTTTCCTCACCACAGGTCGAGAACTGCCTCTCAACGTACGAGCCTCACGCATGCGTGGTGGTCTACTCCGTGGTGGCGAAGAGTTCATTCACCCGCTCAGCAGAACTGCTGGCTTACCTCGCCAGAGAACAGTTCACTGTGGAAAGAACTGTGGTGCTGGTCGGGAATAAAGCTGACTTGGCTAGAGCTAGACAGGTTTCTACTAATGGTAAGTACCCCCGAATATCAGGAAACCTGAACCTATTTATGCTAATAATATTATAAAGAGGTAAGATTTGTTTGTTTGTAACGAATAGGCTCCGAAACTTCTGGACCGATTTGAACCATTTTTTCACGAATAGAAAGCTACATTATTCCCGAATAACATAGTCTATATAACATCAATCTACGACCCACGGGAGCGGAGCATTAACCAAAGACGTAACTTATGGCGGTAATTAATATAAGTCTGAAATCGACAATCCTTGAGTAGAATGGGTGGGGGGGCATAAGAAGTGGTTTTTGCCCTGCTGTGGGGCAATTGGAGACCGGTAATATTACTATTATTAGGCTCAACTGCTTCTTGACAATGACTCAAAATTCTCGTTATTAAAGCTTACGACTACATAAGAGAGAAGCCTGATAACAGTAGTGAAAATGCTCTAAGCAGACTGTGGAAGGAAATCTGTACAATTTCAGTTACCGTTCTTTTTTACTCTTTATATAAACGGAGAACCTGACTTATTGTCAGGCGTATCAGCGCAAAACTGAAACGATTGGAACTAGGAACGAGAACTTTTGTTTAAGGCTTCCTTTTATGGTGTAGGCAAGCTATAAGAAAGGATTTTGATATTAAACCCCTAATGGGATGAAAAGGAGGAAGTTCGATTGTAAGATAAATCCTATTACTTGGGTTAATCAACTTCTTTCTTTATCGAGTGGGCAGTAAGGTTTAACGACCCCACACACCCTAGTGACAGAGTTTCTAAACCGCCACAAGGGCCTCTGACATGGTTACCGATGCCAGTAATGTCCAAGATAAACTTAGAAAGTACATATGAATTAGGGCCCGCACAACATCGTGCAAGAGCGGCGGACGCCTTAACCACTGGGCCATCACGACATTGGACTCTGGACAATGAACTTGAAAATTGGCATGAATGCGAACTAAAGTAAAGAATAAAGTTTGACGTTATTAGCCTTTTGACCGCTATATTCATGTATAGATGACTACTGTGCCTAGCACGGCACGGTCATTAAACGTAGACTTTTAGAGGTAAATAACACTTATAAAACAACATCCATATAATTCCGAACACACTACTATTTTATATGTGGGAGTAATAAGGATGAATTGGGTAGATGACACCACTAATCAATTGACGTACTTTTTATGAGCTGTCAAAACGCCATTCCCCTATAGATTGTCTATGACAATACTCAACTATGACGTCACTTTTTTGTCATCTCAATTCACTAACATTTATTGATTTCAAAGCAACTAAAAATCGATTTTTATAGTTATTTAAAAAATCATCGGGTTTTTAGTGCTAAAATTCAATTTTTTTTTGTGAAGTTGTTTCTTGAAATTATTGGTTAGTGGTGTCATCTACCCAATTTTAGTGTCGTGATGGCCCCAATGGTTTGCAACCGGTCGCGGGCAAGTACCAATGTGACTTTTTCTAATTCGTATGTACTTCCTAAGTTTATCGTGGACATCACTCACATCGGTAACCATGTCAGAGGTCCTTGAGGCGGTTTAGAAACTCTGACACTAGAGTGTGGGTTCGTAAGACCTTACTGCCCACACGTTAAAAAAAGAAGGGGGATGATTTTCGATAATGCGGATGTATCTTTTTGTACAGAGGGCAAAGGCCTAGCCACATCAAGAGACTGCAAGTTCATAGAGACGTCGTCAGGGATCCAGCACAACGTGGACGAGCTGCTGGTGGGGATCCTCAAGCAGATCCGACTGAAGGAGAGCAGAGACAAGAAACATGCCAAGAAAGTTGGGAAGCAGGTATGTTGTACGAGCAATTTTTTACGGATTGACATCGGTTATAGTCGCTTTAAGGTTCAAAATGGTAAAGATTGAAAGTTTTACAATTTCCACTATAAATGTCATGAATGGTACTGACTGTTTCCTAAAGGTAGATATAAGCTATATAGGTTGTTTTTATTGTTAATGGGTTTTATATTTTCAAAGTGTAATCAGTGCATTTTTTTTTGTATGACTAGACAGAATCTAAATATCGTTTTATTTATTTTATAATTTAAAACCAGAATTAAATAAATACAAACATACAAATACAATCTTTATTTTACTAAATAGCAGCATGATAGAGATAACACGCAAAACTATATACATATTATATATTAATTTGGCAATAATGACAATACTTAAGATTATTTACTCGTACCCACCAAGGTACGAAACAAAACGTATCTTAAAAGAATTACCTAGTTGTCAGTCAATAAAATACTTTGCGACTGAAATAGTATTAAATATTCAACTGAAATATAAGAACACAGAAAATGACTATAAAGAAACAAATAATTCAAATCTTGAGTCGTAAATCAAGTAAGATACTTTAGCAAATTTGAGTTCAAGTATTCAAATATGTATAGAATTTTTATCTTACGTTAGGAAAATGTCACAAGATAATGCCTAAAGCTACAGGATGAAAAGACACTAAAAGATAAAGACAAAATAAATCCACGTGTCTGTATATTTGAGTAATTATTTGCAAAGAAAAGTTAAAGACACCGGTATAAAAATGGAATCCAACTTTGAGACAAAACGTGGAAATTCACGTTTTCTTACAAAAACATGTTTTTTTGGGATGACTTCTTCCGCTCTGGGCGAAGCGGAAGGGAGTGTCAGACTCTAACTGACTAAAACCTATCCGTGTCCCTCCTAATGCCTTTTTCGTTTCAAGGTCGCGGTGACTCTTTTGAACAAATCCCGCAACCCTGGTAAGCACTGGCCCTGAATATTTCTAAGACTACTTATTTTGTTTTAGGAAGCAAAGCAGCCTAAACTCGCAAGCTCTCGCACGCACATATCGCTAAGCATCGCTCGGGAGCTACTACAGAAGATCTGTATTAACGACATTTCCAAATCGAAGTCTTGCGAGAATCTACACGTTCTGTAATCTTCTGGTGTCCTGGTACCTCTTTATGAATATCTATCTTTAGATGTTTTTCTTATTGTTAATGTATAGAGGATTCTTCCTTTTAATTTTGACGTTTTGACTATTTTTTAATCGATGTTTGACTGGCCCTAAGATTAATGTTATTTTTTGTTAAGTATACCTTAAGCGTTATAAGCATCTGCCTGCTTTGTAACTGGAATTTTCATATCATATTTATTAAAGTTTCTCGAAAACGTCTCCAGTGACTGCTAAAATAACTAAATTCTTTTGATGATAATTCCTTTTACTTCGTTCGTCCGTATTCAATTTTCAAAACACGAACCAAAATTCTTTATTCACCATAATTACATATAACTCTCACAAATCCCTTATTGTACCGCGCAAATGGTTGGTTTTTCCTCAATCGTTTACGTCAAAAGTATATCACGGGGAATAATTTATGAAAAATATTCGTGGTAAAGTAGCTTGAACCCCAGGGTTCTTGAAAAGGGCGTTGATTTTCGTGGAAAATACTCTTCATTTAGTGCGAAAAATGTGTGCTTAAATGTTCAAGGCGAATTTTGCATGGATTGGCAACAATGGTTTGAAAATATCGAGAGATCGGACATCAATATTCCCACACACAAGACATTCGAGAAACTCACATAAATCACAACCTTTAGATTTATTGTATTTCATCCATTAATTCTTATATATCCTTCGTCATTATTTCGCAACTTGATATATTTATATTTGTCCGTCTTTCTTTGTCCATGATTGTAACGCTGTTATTTTATGCCTTTATGTTCTTCGTTGACATTTTTCAGAGCATCTGCGTCACTTTTATCATCATTTTGTTTTTGAAACGAAATTAGATACCAGTGATCTTCTTTTGTTAAGATCATCTGTCTTTCTAATTGGATCATTATTTCTGTAAATGAACGCGCTAATGTATTCTGAGATTTCAGTTTCATCAAATTCATTATTGACGCCATTCCTCTTAATAAAATTCATTATTGAAAATCTTGGAATAACTTCTAGAGATAATGATCAAAGTTAAGTGGTTGCTAACACTTTCTAATTGTTTGCAACTTCTATAAATTGTCGAAGAAAATTTCGACTTTCATCAGTCATAATACCTATAATAACCTACTATAATTTGATACAAAACCCTTCCTAAGTTTATTAGTGTTAATCTAAGTTTAAGTATGTAGTTGTATACATTTTTGATGTTTAGTAATATCATTGGAATTCATATCTTTAGCATATTATGTTGGTCCTTATTCATCTTCATTTGATCCTAAAGCATTTTTGTCTATTGAAGACTCCATATTGAATTCATTCAGTTTATATTCCAAGAGGTCATTTAACTTGTTAGTGTGCTTTAATATTTATATCGAAAAAGCTGTGGTCCGTATCTCAAAGGAAAACACGACTTTGGTCTCAATTTGTATAATAAATGAGTTTAAAGTCGTCTGAGAATATTTTGCAGATCTATCTTTAAAAAAATGCATTTGAAGAAAAAGAGACTTTAGATGGCTGAAAATAAGACTTATATGAAATGAGACCAAAGCAAAGAGAGCGCTTAACAATTATATGCCGTTAATCTTCAAAGTAAATGTTAATTCCATATTCAAACAATTCAAATACCTTTATCATTTCAAAGCGTATAGATGTTGTTCATACATGTATCAAAATATAGATTATATCGTTAACATAATGAGAATTTTCCATTAGTATACTTGTTATGTTTAGTATGTACTCGCAGCTCATGTTCCAAGCAATTACTTAGTATGTTTGAGGTATCAGATGAATGGTGGCGAGGAGTGTGTAATGTGATGGTTTACTTTAGTACTTTATATTTTTGGGTGACATTGTGGTCTGGCTAAGTACATACAGTAGTAGGGCTAATAGAAAATGAAAGTTATTGAAGGTCAATGCTGTAAACTAAATGATGTTATCAGTCGCAATTTAGTCTCTATGTCAAATACGCCTCTTTCAAGTAAATATCTAGTCGCAATCTTATCTCAGCGATGATTAATCATTAAAGATTTTGGGAAATTAGAGGTCTTTTTGACAAATTGAGATTGGGATTAGAATGTGATCGTTGTTTAACTTATGAGAATTGACTCTCGGGTGATTGTAGATGCTTTTATTTGGCACACTTACACTTTCTTTTGTGCTTTGGATGTCAATAGCACGATTTTGTTTAAGGATAGTTAATCCTACAGTCAGTTAACAAATATTGTTGGGTTAAAATCAAGAATATATTCCCATCTTTTCAAGAGATTAATGATTATGATTCTCTTCTTCAATATTTGAAGTATATTTTTGATTAGCTCAATCTAGCGTTACTGGCACAATATTGCCTACATATCTACCAATAATATTATATTCTTTAATACAGTATTATTTGGGTTCAGTTCTACCAAAACGTACTAAACCACATCAAACTTTCTCATATTTTTCAAAGTTAATATTTAACGTTGATTGATTTTAAATATATTCTACGAATAAGTTTTAAAAATAAATTGATCTACTAAGCTGAATAGTCACGTAACACATTTGGTATATTAAACTTTTAGGTCATTATTGGAAAAACTTGTGGGTTTAATAGTAGGTTGGTAATTTTATGAAAAAAAGTATTTTCCAAATCGATTGATAAATGACGGAACTCTGCGGAAAAAAACATAGAAAAAAATACAACCTAACCAAAGCTTCACCTTTTCTGAAGTCACTTTAAAAATCGCAAGTTTTTGCTAAAGAAAAGGCATTTGTAACAGCACTGCCTCGCCTTAAAAACATCTACAGTCACTTCTACGTCGTTTACTTAATAATAGCCGTCATTTACATGCTATTAGTAACCAATACGCCTAGAGCGACAGCTAACAATGATTAATTGGATGAACTATTACTTGAAACATGAGTTATAGTACCTAAGTCTTGTTAAGGAGCGGCCAGGCTATCGTAAAATTGAACTAAGATCATTAATTTCATTAAGTATTGAAAAAAAAAACAATATTGTTTGTACTTTCTAGTGAAAAGTTTGCAAAGCAAACCTTTTTGGTTCGTGTTCTTTATTCATTTTTTTTTTAAATATATTCTTGAATAAAATGTTTGAATAAAGAACTCGAACCAATTCCGTGGTTTTTGCCTACCATAGTGTTTCAGAGGATAAAGGTGTGAGTTTATGTATGTATAAATGTGTTAAAAAAATATATATGTGTCTTGACTGCTTGACAAAGACCTCACATTTTCCCTGATATGACATAAATAAACAAAAGAAACAGTGGCCTAGTTCAGAAAAAAAAACTTTGCCTATTCAGAAAATGTTTATTGTTTTATAGTTATTCCATGACGTATGTAAACTTTCGCCATTTTATTTTAAAAGCCCATGTTTCTCGTTCTCATAAAACTTTTCAAGTTGTATAATTCTTCTGTATGTGTATACACAACTCCGAATTCACGTCTGGACCGATTTTAATAAAAAATTGTGTGTGCTGGAGAGACTGGACTGTTTAAATTCACCATTGGACCCAATAGGTGGCGCTTCAAGTAACGTATATGCAGAACCACGTCTGTTGGCTCCTCTGTGTATGTTTTGGGGTCCCACTAATGGGCAACATCTCTATTTTATACGGTCTTTGGCCGATCTTCTTTGCCCATTTCGACGGGTCTATTTGCGTGACGTGGCAAGCCCATTCCAACCTTAGCTTGATATAATTATGATCCATTATCGTCTTTACACGTCAATAATTCAGCGAAGTAGCATTTTCACTTAATTGTAATCCTTGTACATCGTAGGCTTGGCCGTTCCTGTAAGCTCACAAGTTCATATTGTAATTACATCGATACAAACCACAGAGTATCTTCTAAAATATTTAAGATGCAAACTGTGTTTTATACCGATGTAAGTATACACGAGATTGGAGCGTTATTTTTAGGATACCTCGCGAGCAATCTCCAATGGCTGAGCTATATTTTCAATGTAAAGTTTTAATAGATTGCCCGCGTGGTACGCAGTTTAAAAAGGTTCAGAAAAATCATTACTTACATTCGTGTTAAACACTGTCGGTTAAAAAGCCAGAAATGGCTGTTTGTCCTGAAAAACACAATGATTTTCTCAGAAAAAAGTCATTGTGTTTTTCGAAACTCGACGATTTTAGACGGTTCATTTAAGAGTCTGTCAATATTGATAATGGAATTGAAACATGCGTAACGAAGAAAGACAGCAATGAACAAAGTGAAAGTAAAAATATTCATTGTCGAACTGGAAATTCTGATCTTTTTTACGCTGTGGCAAAAATCAGTATTAATAATATTCATTAAAAAAAAAAAACATGCGTTTGTCTATACATAGAGTAAGTTAATGTATTGTAAAGCTACGTGTTACTATTAGAATACTAATTATATTTTTCTATACGGAACTTTCTACGACTTGAAATTGCGAGAGTTGTTTTTTACCGTTTTTATTTGTGCCAATGAACAATTTTACTACTTTACCCATAAAAAACCCATTAACTATCAATTGACTTAATGGTTTTTTGAGTTAAGTATTTAATTTACGATGCCAACAACAGGGGTACCTTTTATAACTGTGTATGATGTTTTTCGATCAATACATCAGCGGGTGAATGCACGAATTACGTCCCGTTGAGTCTATATCATTAAATTGCACAGCGGTAGCCTTGTTTGTCGGTACTATTTCGCTTCATTAAGCTCTTTCATCAAAATGTAGATGGAATTTCTAGAATTTCTGTTATAATGTAAAAGTTTTTTTATTTAGTTAAGATAATATTCACTATGTTTGAGCAAGAATTTTGATTTAATATCAGATGTGATTTATTTATAACTATTATTTTTTGGTCAAGATGTTTTTAGTCACGTTCGATTTTTCTTGAGCTCCGGCAAAACTTTCAAGGTTGAAAAAAAATGTATTATAAGAAATATTGTTTGTTTTTTCTTTTCGTCCTTGCACACAAACTCCATTTAAAGTCACGTGGCAGCTGTTACAAGGATAAAATGACGTCATAGATTGAAAGATAAAAATAGCATTTTCCCATTTTGTAGCTAAAACAGTGACGCGTTTGTGTTTTATTTTGTAAGGACCCAAAATGGCCGACATATTACGGTTTTATAAGAATAAGGCTTTATTTTGTTACTGTTTTAGAAATTCACCATCTATTTTTGAAATAATTCTTCATTGGCACAAAATAGAAATGTCTTCTAACTTTTTGTAAAACAAAAAAAAATGTGTCTTCTTAGTCTATGGTTTAGATTTGTATTCCTTTACCTATACATATAACTGTTTGTTAGTACGTAGAACTGTCAAACTATCTTTTAGTTTCTAACATTTGTCTCCGAGAGAGTTTCTAAGTATTTAGATAGGAAACAAATGGTTTTGGGGTTTTTGCGAATTTTACTTGACATACTGCAAAGTTTTTAGAATCCAAGATAAAAAATATTTTATTTGTAAAACATTAGCATCCAGTTTGCGCTATTTCTAATCGTTGACTTTTGATCATCATTAATAACAAAAAAATTAAAGCGACCAGAAGACCAAATCTGATATTTAAAAATGTTTAAAATCCAGTCGCAATCTTATCTCAGCGACACTCAATGTCAAAATCTTGTCAAAAATATAGGCAACATCTTTTTTGAAAAATTGAGAATGCAAACAAAACATAGAAATAATAGAATAGAAAATGTCAGTACATATTTGAATTAAAAAAAAATGAGACGTCATATTTTTTAATTGCATTCTACCAGCCAGTATTTAGTTTTCCTCGACCCGTCAGCTGCTAATCCAAAGAATGTTCCAGAAAATAAATAGTAAATAAAACCTAATTAGCAGAAAGCATACCGCATACTTCACCTAATAAGTAGGTCACTAACTGCGGTAGAAACACGAAGAGAGAACAGAAACTCTTTGCAGAAAATATTTTTAATCATAGCTCAAATTCCGCAGTGAAATATTAAACACAGTAGAAAATTAAGTCTTCTTGAAATCCCCACCAAATGTAATTAGAGGTAAACAGTATACAGGAAATACAATTTGTAAATTCTTTACTGGGTTTTCTTTTTTAATTACTGGGTGAAAACTTTGGGGCTGGATTGGAAATCGGAAATGGGGCGTTTGAAATTAGAAGTTTTGGGTATTTTTGAAATAGGAGTGGGTCAGGGGTTTCTAAAGTGTGCCCCGCGGTGCGCGGTGTGGGGTGGAAAGTAAAAAGGGGTAACTTCAGAGATATACAAATAATAGCGTTGGATATTCGCGGCTACAAAATAAACAATTCAAATCACGCACGTTGCATGTGTCGCTCTTTGCCAAACATAAAGACTGAACGTCACATAGTTTTATTATACCCTATTTCGACTAGTCATACAAAGGGCGCCGAGACAAAATTATAAAATTGACAGAAAGAACTGAAAAAGTTTGATAACCCCCTGATACATGTTTACAGCAAGGAGTAAAAGAGTGATCGAAACAACTTTGCTTTTTTTAAATAGTATAACACTAAGAGTTCATTTGCAATAAAGACCCAAATAACTGTAGGTCAATATTGGGTTGATGTGAGTTTTCAAAGATTCGTTCATGAGTTATTAGAAGATTTCTCAGAATTTAATTTAGCCATTTGCTGTCGAATTTTCACTGCCCGAAATCAAACCCGCGACCTCACACATGAGAGGCGGGTGCTTTAACCTACCTTAACCTTAGATTTTTTAACCCTTTTCTATCAACTCGGCTAAGAAAATAAAAAAGTCAAGTTAATTGAAATCATACCCACCTTCACAAATCTCTGAGGTAAGCTTTCAAATATGGAATACATTCAAATGAAATGACACAACAAGTGAATGGCGAATGAATGAACGAGATAAAGATACGATGCAAAAGAATGAACGAAGTACGCCATTGTTTGGAAGAGCAGTGAACGAGTGAATGTGGTTGTGTACTTACGTTTTTCTGATTCAAGATTTTCCTTTTCTCGAATGAATTGTGAAGTACATAATGTATGATTCTATTTGTACGAGGATTTTAATTAAATTCTTCTTTAGCCTTTATTTTGTACGTTAACGTCTGTGCGGTTGATTTTGTTTTCTTGGTCTTTTTATTTTGTACCGGCTTTTGTTTGAGACTTCCTTCACGTAAGTTTCGATTCGATTCGATTGCGGACGAACTCGTGGTATAAAAAGTAGCCTATGTCCATTCTTGGAATTCAAATTAACCCCTTACAATTTTTATCTGTAGTTCTATTCTAAAAAGTTAATTGCGAAATCACTTCTGCACCCGCGGTGAGATTTTAGTAACGTATTCTTACAATGAGTGAGTTCGACACTCTAGCCACATGATGATGTAAGTGAGAAGTATTTTGACGTTTTTCAATAAGATGCGATATTCTGCGAAGCAAGCGTGACTATCGAGACGACTTTGCGAGATGACTTTCGAAGTGATTTGCCTATTTCAGAATAGCATAACGGTTCAGTGGTTTAGTCGTGAAAGCGTTACAGACAGGCAGACGTAGTTACTTTTGCGATTATAATTTAAGTATGCATTTATTGGGTAGTCTTACAGATGATTCTAATGGATCGTAAAAACCTTCTGCCTGAGATTTCGTCCGTGTTTTGTTACGTTTATAGTTACTGCTCCGCTCCCGTGTGTCGTAGCGGGATGTTATATAGCCTATACTATTCCTCATGAATCTGGCTATAATACACAACAAGTTCTTTTCCGATGCGACTAGTAGTTTCAGAGATAAGCGCATTTCAACAAACAAACAAAAACTTTTTCAGCAACAGTATCCTCTTATTAGTATAGATTAAATGAAGTCCCAAAAAATACGTTACATACATTACTGAAAGCTTTATATACTCGCTCTTTATTGAACCAGTAATTTAATCACATTACGCAGGTATAGTTACGAGCATAAATTAAATTACAGTTCCACGAAATTCGAAAGCAATTTTCTTGTGAAATCCGGTTGCAATTTTAAGAAAATACTTTGTATTCGGAAGTACTATGTTCGTAACTCCATAATATCATAACGTAACTGTTTAGCATGGGGTCATGGGTTCGATTTCTACGTCGGGCAAAGTATTATTGAGTTTTTTGAAAAGCGCGCAAAGCTGTTGGCTCCGTTTGTCATTCGTAAATCTATGATAGTAGTTATGGATAGTCAGAAACCGGGAAGTATGACAACCAGTCTTACCAAAGGTATCGTGGTGCCCTGCCCACTAACTGGGTTGTAGAGGTCACACAGGCAGTCGCTCCATATTAAATACTGGTTGAATTAGAGTCCGAGTCCACAAGAAAAAAGCTAGGCAGATGGTGGTGTGCTAAATAAATCAGTAACTAGATTTTCGTAACGCATAGGTATTCAGAAGCCTAAAAGTCTGACAACCATACTTATCAAGGAGTATCATGTCGCCCAGTTACTGGGTTGTGGAGGCCATTGACTTTTTTGATACTATTAACTCCAGATTCTATCAACGATATCTTTTGTCTCGTAACTTTAAAAAGAAAAGACACAGTATAAAAAAATGAGTATATACTTACTAATAGATTTTTTTGTAAAATTCGCAATAACCCCAAATGTTCCCTCGAAGGGAGATCGAGCTTTAAAAGTACCTATAGTAGTTTGAGCACGTGCTCTGTGCACGCATGTTTCTTGTTGTGATATGTGTGAAAGTGCATTTTATCACTAAAATAATACCCAAAAACCCCTCTTTATGAGAATACCTATAGTAATACATAACCTTGCCAATATAATAATACTAGCCTATTATTATCCAACTTCAGAGCAAAGGCCTCTTCTTATACAGAGAAGGCGAACAAAAATACACGCTTGCTGAAGGCAGGTAGGCAATTTCAGACTTATATAAATCCAGGTTTCTTCACGATATTTTCCTTCACCGATGTCAGTGCTATTCAAGATAAACTTGGAAAGCATAATTATACTTTACAAGTTTATCTTTAAACTATTAGGAACTAAGTATTAAGTTTATCTTGGATAGCACTGACATTGCGTCTTGAAAACAGCTAAGTTTAAGGAACGGTGTTTCATAGTCAGTTCAGTCTGGAATTGCGGAAAAGTACAACCTCTTAAAGGATCTAGGTCGACTTAACATCTACAGGTTAAATCTACCTAGATCCTTTACGACATGGACCTTTATTTCATAGACAAGGCTACCCCTGTCTATGAATTAAATAAGTCACATTGTTTCATAAAATTACTCGTAAATTATCAGTCTACGAGATCTAGACTACATTCATCATTCCAAAAGAGGGGTTTAAAATTTCATCAAAATGCACAAAAATTCACCTAAATGTGTTAAATTAATTTAAACTAAGTAACTTTTCTATATTTCCCGGCGTGGGTGACTGATGATGTTTGTGCTATAAACTGCTAAATATTTAGTATAAAGTCTTCTTGTTACTTCCCTAATGGATACTTGCCACCTGTCCTCAAGGTTTTAGCCACATTGTAGAGAATACAGTAAAACAACTCACTTGATAAGTTTTTTTAACCTTTTTTTTATTTGAGATGGGTAAGCTCTTGGCTCTAGTCTTGGTTAGAGGTGCCATAGACAAAGTCTACGACGAAGTGAGCTTGCCCAGAAGAAGCCTGTTCACTCTAAATTTGAAACAAATAAGGTTAAATGCGTTCGTAAATACAGACGCAGGTAGAGAGTTCCTTTGCAGTGTGCATCCTTTGCATGATTTGGTAAAAATCTGCCACTCTATACTTAGCCACTGCAACTCCTAAAAACTAAAATCAATAGTGGAGACCGCGAAGTCCCGGAGAAACGATTCAATTGTCTTGGTTTCCGCAACGAAATTAATCAAAAAAGGTCAGCGGAGACGTAATATAAAACTTTATTAGTAGATAGATATTCAAAAAAATTGCTTGTTTATTTTTTGAAATGCGAGAGGAAAAGCAACTTTTAAAATGAAATGACGTTTTCAATTAATAACATATAATTGGGATGTCATAAAAACAAACCGACCCACGTCATAATTTCTACCGAATTTATCCTCATAATTATTCGAAGTTATTGTAACCATTTTAACTTTTAACAGTGATTAATTTTAACTCTGTTTTAAGCATAAGTTTTAGATGTACCGTGAATTGAACCTTTGTTCCTTAATAGAAATACATAATAATATAACGCATTTGACATATTGAATCAGTTTGACATATTTAATTAAATTATTAAGAAATTGTGAGTCAGCTCCTTTTGTCTTAAAATTAAACACAGTTACAAAAGATTTTTGGTTAAGAATAATAACTTTATGTGTGTAGGAAGTTTTCAGTGACACAAAGTTGCCTTCCGACATTATAGATTTTTCGAGTGTTTTTCATTTCGAAAACTGAATGAAGTTGTCCTACTGTTTATATTATACTCTTTATATTATTTTAACAATATTAACACTGACATCGTCAGGTACCCACGTAATTTGTATAAATATTCTCAAAGTCTGAACATATTTTCTTCTGTAAACTATTATGAACTATTATTACAAATTATTATGTTTTACATAAATAATAAATATAAATCTGTGTAGATCATGTAGATTACTTTGTATACGTTTGTTCGATGTTTTTTGGTGATTTTAAAACTATTTATGTGATTATAATAGTTGCAAAATAAATATGATAAATTGGATGGTTTTGTTTTATTTGTTTCTTGTGTCCTTAATCTACTTACAGCAGTATAGTAGCCCATCATCAAAGGATGCCCGGAACATGTTTTCTAGAAATGCTACTTCTGTGGGAAATAATCTAAGTATTCAAAACTAGCGACATACCTCGGCTTTGCATGGTTGCAATTTACGACACAAATTTTAATGAGATTTTCATATTATGACACCATCCTTTTTGGTGACACCATAAATATAAGTTTTAAATTGCACGCAAAATAAGATAGAACCAAGCCTTAAAAAAATAAAATAAACGTAAATCTAAGTATTTAAGATCCGGAAGAGTGCTTTTTTGTACGCGTTGCAAAGGCCTCATGGCTGTTAGACTCTTACTGACTAATTCTACTTCTATTTCGGTGATTCCTTCCCACCCTTTTTTTTTTTTTTTTTTTTTATATACGGGAAATCATCAAATAACTTCCCCCGCCCTGGGCGGGGCGGGAGGGAGTGTCAGACTTTTACTGACTAAAACCCGTCTATGTTCCTTCATGTGCCCTTTGCGTTCCGGGGGCGCGGTATCTCTTTCGAACAACCCGCAGCCCCGGCAGGCATCGGCCCTCAGTGGCCCCATCCAATTTGCTGACATCTCTTTGAGGCGCGCGTGGAACACGAACGCGCCGTCGACACGGTCTGTCGCTAGTGAACGTACGGACGGCGAGCTACCCATTGCTCACCGTCCACAGACCCGCGTCTACGGTGGCCGGGAGTCGTCTCGTGGCTCCCGACGCCCGGATCGTCTACCGCGGCGGCCGCTGGGACGGGGGACCCTCCTTTCTCTCTCCCGTCCCGCCGCCTCCTTCTCTAGCATTACAGCTTCGCAGAAGGAGGCGACTGCTTCCCATTCCCCCTCGCTCCGGACCATGGCCTGAACCAGTGCCGGACGCGAGAGGGCGCCGCCGCCGATGGCCGCCTCGAGGACTCGGCGGTGCTCAGCCCAAGCAGGGCACACCGCCAGAGTATGCTCCACCGTGTCCTCGGGGCGATCCTCACAATGGTGACATCCGGGCGTTTCCTCCCGCCCGATGAGGTGCAGGAACCTCCCGAAACTTCCGTGTCCGGTGAGGACCTGCGTCAGGCGGTAGGTGAGGGCGCCGTGGCGCCGCTCTAGCCACTCCTCAAAGAGGGGTCTTACCGCCTCAATCGAGGCGAGCCCTGCACGAGGTTGCGACAGTCGTTCTCTCCATGTCGCCATGAGATCGAGCCGGAGTTCCGTCCGCAGGGCGGCAATTTGCCGCGGCAGCGGAGTTTCGCCCCGGCCCAGTGCCTCCGCGCGCCACTCGTGTAGGCGCGCGAGGACCAGCGCCTCCAGATCCCATGGCGGCAATCCGGCAAGGAGGCTCGCTGCCTCGCCGGAGATCGTGCGGTATCCGCGGATGACCCTTATGGCGATCACCCGCTGGGACGCGTTCAGGTAGTGGGCGGCAAGCCGCCTCAAGCCCCGCGCCCACACCGGGGCCCCGTAAAGGGCCATCGAACGCACTCCTTCCCACCCTTACGCCGAGGATTCTGGGAGCGTACAACGTTTCCGCGATCCCCGAGTGGTGCCGCCTTTCCAGGCCTCGTCAGGTCCGGGAAGAAGGAAGGTTTTTTGACTCCCTCGTGATGCCAACGAGGAGCGCTGTGGAACACTGCATTGCCGCCTGTAGTGGATCTGTATCGGTGACCTACCTAACCTAACTTCCAAAGTAGAAAAAGGGGTCAGTAGTGTTATTCTATACGGTAAATCCACCGTCAATTCGACGCTCACTTCGCATTTCAAATAAAACAGTGTCTGAATAAAACAATTGAATATTTGATGTCATTGAATAGCGACGTGAGATGCGAGTTCATGTCTGAATTTTACAGAATCGACGTACTGTAGTGCGATTCTCTAAAATGGAAACTCGAAAACGAGTCTCACTCAAGTGACCGCGCTTTGACCTTGGTTTAGTATTCGCTCACCGCGGTGACGTCACCGGCGTGATCGTGTTTAACAGTTTGTACTCTATGTAATCTTACTGCGGAGTCAGCTTTCGAATTACGAAGTGAGGCTTAGAAAATCGCACTAGGACAATGACTGCACCTAACAAGTTAATAACCAGTCCTGTGGTGGCAATCATACCAATAATTCAATAACTTGTTTACTTCTGAATGTCAAGACCATCCCTCACAGATGTGGTCATAAAAATTTATATGATTTGGATGATATTAGAGCGCTGTGGGGCCGCTCGTAATTGAGACCATTCATACAAAATTATAGCATCGTTACGATTCTTATTTCTGCAGTGACGTCGGAAGATATTTTTATGACTGTATTCCTGAAAAGGAACCGAAAACGGTAAGTTATTATTTTGTTTTTTTATTTTTATTTAGGCTGAAATGTTCCCACTGTTTTGACTGCCTCGTTAGCCTAGTAGTCCTAAGGTACGCTAAAGGTCTTGGGTTCGATTCCCAGGTAGAGTAAAAAGTGTTATTGAGCTTTTTTTATGAAATTCTCAAAAGCGTTTCGGAGTTAGGATTGGTGCCCGGTTATGGCAATAGGCTCATATCCCATTACATGGGACCTAAAAATACAGGTGAATTGTGGGTGTACATTGGCACACGTCTGCATAACCCTTCGGGAAATACAGGCGTGATGGTATAAAATAAAATATTTTTGTACATATAAAAAAAACCTGAAAAAGGGACAGCAAAAGGTAAGTTATTATTTTGTTTATTTAGCCTATAATATCCCCAGTTTTGGGTCTCCCCGGAGTCTTAGTCCTTATTGTTGTTATTTTCTTGCCCACGCGTGTAAGTCATTTTGCCAACTCTTCCTTGGCCGATTTCGGCTTGACTATAAGCTTGTTAAACCATGAAATGAGAAAGTTGAGAGTTTCTTTGCCATTCTTTTCCATAAGCAACTGACTTTTGGAAGGGGTAGGGTAGTTTAGCCGGTTTGCCGGCCACCTCTGGTTTTCGGCCAGTACGTTGTTATATTAATATAATAAGGACACTTTAACCTACCCATTTAAAAAAACAACGCCTACTTAATGTATTGGTATAAACCCTACAACTTTTGAATTTTGTAGAATTTTAATGATCCAACTGTATCGTCTGTGACCCTCCGAAAGTCTTACAGTGCACGCGTGTGTCGAAATTAGTGAAAAAAATTGTGCGCGCATAATTTTTGCAAGCTAAGTTACAAAGTTGTTTATCGGTTTTATAAATATAATTATTGTTCTGTGCACGGGAGATAAGTTTAATTAGTGTTATTTTAATTAAAATGGAAGAAAGATAATGTTATTTACATTGAAATTTGATGGCCGGTAAACTAGATAATGATTTGGGGGACTATTTACTTCTCGGCCGGCCGGCCGAAAACTAGAAGAAGACCGTTTATATTTAATTGATTCTTTTTATTATTAAATAAGGAATTCTTTAAAAAGAAATGCTTTATACACAAAGTAGAACCGCGTCTCATTTGTGTAGTCAGATGTCGGCCGCATGTTTTGAGCTAATTATGTGGTAATAACACTTAATAGTTATTGAATATTTGACGGCCGAAAATTAGAATTTTAATATTTACCTTTCGGCCTAAGCTAATCGATAGGGTCGAAAACTAATAATTTACTAACTGATTCTCGGCCAATAAAAACTAACGATAATAAATCAACTAACTGAATCGAAATCATCACTCACACGAACAATACAGGCATAAAGGGACTTCCCCAAAATTTGTCTTATTAGCTAGTTAGAAAATTAAGCAAGTTGATCAACGGCCGGAAACTAATTAATTTAAATTTGTTTTTCGGCCGTGTTTGAAGGGATGGTCGAAAATCAGTTTAAAAAATCGTATTTTCGGCCAGTCAAAAAGCTGATATTTTTCCATAATCTCAATTATTTTTGCTATGCCATATTATTCTTTTTCCTTTTTGACCAATGTTCCTACTATTATGTTTAAAATGTTTCTATATGTTTAATATTTTAATTAATATCGTTGATTCATACGAATTTTTTGCTTTTAATCCATTATAGAACCTACTAGTTAGCAAATATAGATCATTTTTCAAATAGCAGATTAGTGGCCGAAAACTAGCAAAATAATGGCCGGAAACTAAAACAGGTGGCCGAAAACAGGCGAAATCGCTATTTTCAGACATTTTAATTTTCAGTAATTTTAATTTAACGCTGACGAGTAAAAGGTCTACAAATATCAAAACTACATTATATTTCGAGTTCAAAAATATTTAAGAAACTAGTCTTCGACTTTAATGTCATGGAGAAAAATCGTCACAAAGTCACACGTTCGCTTAAGTGGCCGAAAACTGGCTAAGTTACCCTAAGTAGATTATTTTCTTGTATGTGCCATTCAAAAGTTTTCAAAATTCAATTTATTGGTCTAATTGTAATTAATGATTTCGACTTTGACTGGATTTTGACATTCTTCTCAATGCGGAACTTTTAGAAAAGATAGCTAGATTCTATTTTCTTTTTTTTATGCCATTCAAAAGTGCCTATAAATGGATTTTAACTTTGAATACGTTTAGCGCTACATATATTCAATAATTATTTGCGCAAGAGGACTTCAAAGTACAACAACAGCTGGCTCAGATACCAGAGCGCCAGATCGAAAAGGAATCCGCCTATACACTAATGAAAACGTAAAAATAATAAAGCAAGTATAAAAGTCTAACCCTTTCAAAGTAATCATCGCAAAAGTACATCTAACTAAAGCGTGTTCTACACGGGTCCTTCAAACCTTTCAGTTGGCGCACTACTTTTCCGAGCAATTGCTCTGAGCGCGTGCCCCTTTCATTATATAAACTGGTTGAGAGCTTCATCCTTGCTGCAAAAGGAGGATGTGCTTTACAAAATAAAGTAAGAAGTAGTGAATTTTTGTTAAAATATAAACAAGAGGGAAAAAGTGGGTCTGATTAAAGCAAAAGATGGTGTATTTGCAACGTTGGTCTCGTAGTGGCAGGCGCGACTGCTGAGCGTGGTGTCCTGGGTTTGACTCCCAGGTCGGGTAAATAGTATTATTGGGTTTTTCCATAGGGAATTTAGCAGTAACTGCCCGGGGTTTGGAAGTTGGTGGTGTGACACCTATTGTGTGTTACCTGTGTTTGCGCACACACTTGTGCACTATTAAATCTCCTGCGTACCTGGCTAGTCTCCATTAAGGTTAGCCACCGTGACCGGAATTCGGTATGATGATAATAATAATATGTTGATCGCGGAAAAATATAATCCTCACAGATAATTCACGCGAGAATAACCCAATATGCTAAAGAATACATCATCCCTTTTTTCCTGTTTTCATGTTTAGCTAACAAAATAAATAAATAAATAAATAAATATCTTGGGACAACTCACACACGGCTTTCTGATCACAAGCTAAGCAGAGCTTGTGTTATGGTAACCAGACAACTGATATACATACTTATATAACTTATAAATACATACATATTATAGATAAATCACACCCAGACACAGAACAAACATTCATGCTCATCACACAAAGTTTGTCCTGGGTGGGAATCGAACCCACGACCTCCGGCTTAGCAGTCAGGGCCGCTAACCACTAGACCAACAGGCCCCTCGAAAAAAAATACTTTATAGAAAAAGAAAAATACCTTACGTAAAATCAAATTCACAAAAATATTCAAAAACTAACACTTTCGATTCACTTGTATTTCGCGTTGGTCTACAATTCCTACATTATTTCTTCTTTGTATTACATGTGGCTATAAAATCTATCACACACACCAATATAAGCACCAGTTGTTACCCAAAACACGTTCGCGAAAATAGGCTTTCTTGCAATGTAAAGGCTTCGCAATAGAATCAAAATTCCCATCACTGCCGACCGAAGCTCTTTCAATTCGATACGCAATAACGATCCTGTTCGAAGAGATCTTAATATTGCTGTGTAGTACTAAATTATCGAAACATGTTATATAAGATTGCAGGTTTGGAGTGGAGAGCATTGGGTATTATAAGTACTCTAACTTTTGTCCGCAATTTCGTTCGCGTGGATTTAGTTACTGCTCCGCTCCCGAGTGTCGTAGCGTAATAAATGCCTAAAGCCTCCTCGATAAAAGGACCAACCATTACAAAAATATTTTTTCAATCCGAACCAGTAGTTCCTGACGTTAGCGTGTTCAACCAAACAAAAAAAAAATAAACAAACTCTTCAGCTTTATAATATTAAGTATAGATTAGGTTTTGATCGCGATTTGTCTGCGTGGAAGTCGAAGGTCGCCTTAATTCGGTCTTTTCACAAAATCCGTTTTCAAAATTCTTTGCTGACGTCCTACCCATAAACTACCTACCTGAGCGTGAGCGGAAGCTTCACTGTGCATATAGACTTCGTGTGCATATCCTAAATTATCCAACATCGATATCTCTGGTGGTATTTCCTAAGACGTCGTGTTTTTCAGAATATTGGATGGCATACAAGCCAACGGCCCATCTAATGTTAAGTGGTCAGATCAATACCAGAGGCCCTGCAAATGCGTTGTCATCCCACATACAAAGTTGAAATGTCTCATGTAAATATGCACGAAACATAAGCGACGTGGCTTGCCAAGCACGTGCCGATCTCAACAGCTTACTTGTTCAAACAAAAACGTGTATCAACATGTTGCTGACAAAATATTATTGTCACGTTTATAATGAGTATGTAGGTGTTTGCGAGGAAGGCGTGGGATCTGAAGATCGTGTTTTTGAATATGAGAAGGAGTTGTATCAAGTGTGACAAGAGTATCTTAACCTTTTAGGAACCAAATACACTTACACACACCACCGCGCCTGTATTCCTCGAAGGGTTAGGCAGAGGTGTACCAATGTACGCCTACAGTTCGCCGGTATATGTAGGTCGCATGTAATTTATGTTCCAGGTATTTAGGGGGCGAGCCTATTGCCATTAATCGGGCATAAATCCTAAATCCGAGATGCTACTGAGAACTTCACAAAAAAGCCCAATAACACTTTTTGCTTGACCTTGGAATCGAACCAAAGACTTCTAGCGCAGCAGCCGCGCTTAGGGCCACTAGGGCAACGAGGCAGTTACTAAACACACTTATTCAGCTCCATTCAGCTTTGTTTCTATTATTATAGACACTTTTATAGTACGGAGACGCATACGCTTGCGTTCAGCTTTCCGCTTCTGAACTGATGAGATACAAAACTGGCGCTTTCTATAGACAAAAGCTGAATGGAGCTGACTAAGTGTATTTACTCCATAAGGCTGACATTCCTGATTCACTGTACTCCATATTAGTATTTTTTTGTACATCTCTAGTCTACGTTGCTATATTGTAAAATAACGAAGCTTATTTTCGTGTAACATTGAAATAATTATATCGTTGTAACGTTATTTTTTCTGATATTATATTGAACGAAGAACATATTCTTTTGTTTTTTTTTATAGATGGGAAATCATCAAATAACTTCCCCCGCATTGGGCGGGGCGGGAGGGAGTGTCAGACTTTTACTGACTAAAACCCATCTATGTTCGTTCATGTGCCCTTTGCGTTTCGGGGGCGCGGTATCTCTTTCGAACAACCCGCAGAGAACGTATATACTTGCAACATTTTAGCGTAACTGAAATTTTGAGGGTAGATACAAGAATAAATGTCAAAGTAATTTTATTATTTACTAGCGAACTTTTCGCGACTTCGTCCGCGTGGCTTATTTCACTCGCTTTAAGTTACGTCTTTGGTAACTGCTCCGCTCCCGTGTGTTGTAAGCGTAATGTTATATAGCCTATGTTACTCGGTGATAATGTAGCTTTCTAACGGCAAAAGAATTTTTGAAATCGGTCCAGTAGTTTTTAAGTTTATTCGTTACACTCAAAAATAAAAAAAAAATCCTCTTTATTATATTTGTGTAGATGTGTAGATAGTGTAGATGTAGATAGACGATCGTGCGTGTGTGTGTAAACATAATATGTGAGTGTGGTGTGTTATGTGTGTATGTGTGTGTGGAAAATGTAGTAAAGGTGGTCGAACCATGACACCAATGGGGCAATCAAAAAAACAGTAAGTCATTTAACAATAGTTCAACTTTTATTTGCTTAACCAGAAGCTACAATCAATATTTACAACTGAAAAAAGTCCGTTTTATTTTTTGTTGTCGTATCGAATCCATGTTTATTTCGAACAATACCTTTTTTATCTGCTTCGTAACTCGCTAAAATACAAAACAAATGAACGATGTTGTTGTTCGAAGCTTTTTTCTTTTGTTTAATATCCTGCCACTATAGTTAATTAGGAAAGGTGTCTTGTTCGCTAAATTAGTCTCAGCGAATTTTCTGGCAGCACTAATTAAACGTAATGAAGTAGATTTGTCATGTGGGAGGTTGCTAATTAAATCTAGACTTCTCAGATTTCTGGTGGCATTAATTAATAACGCCTACGTCAGACTTTTTTTGCGACCGATTGTAATCCTCCAGACCGATTCCGACCACGGCGGTAATCTTAATGCAGACTAGCCACGTACGCAGGAGATATTATAGTGCACAAGTGTGTGCGCAAACACGGTACAGGTGCACTCCCTTTTCCCTAACTCTCATAGCCCGATGGGACGGCAATCCGACACGACCGGAGAGAGATCAGGCGCAGGACCAACGGTTTTACGTGCTTTCCGAGGCACGGGGGTGTCACACCAAACTTCCAAACTCCGGGCTGCTACTGAGAAATTCCTAATGGAAAAACCCAATAACACTTTTTGCCCGACCTGGGAATCGAACCCGGGACCCCTTGCTCAGCAGTCTCACTTGCGACCACGAGACCAACGGGGCAGTCCGACCGATATTATTTATAGGACCGTTGAGTAGTTTCGTGGGGCCGACTGTTTTTGACCTTGTTGGACACTGATATTTCACCATCCTTTTCTCGAAGTCATTCGCGGCCCTTTCCTTTTCTTAAATCTTCGCTGTGCACAAAGCTAGCAGTTTGAACAAGACGGTACCAAAAGTAATCATTACAACTTTTTTTGGAATAGGCAAATAGTAAATGATTTCTCCTGTGTCCGACTTTTACTGACCAAAATCCATCCATGTTCCTTCATGTGCCCTTTGCGTTCCAGGGGCACGGTATCTCTTTCGAACAACCTGCAGCCCCGGCAGGCATCAGCCCTGAGTGCCTCCGCCGATTTGCTGACATCTCTTTGAAGCGTACGTGGAATACGAACGCGATGTCGACAGGACCTGTCGTTATTTAACGTACGGGCCCGCGTCTAGGGTGGCCGGGAGTCATCACGCGGCTCCCGACGCCCGGTGCGTCTCCCGCGGCGGCGGGGATTCATTATAACTTAACTTCCAAAATACATTATGTGCGTAATGCGTTACTTCCACCTCCTCCAGATATTCCATTTTATATTTCTTGTGCTCATTGCTAAGTCACTATATATATAATATAAATAAAACTATTGATACAGTCACTAAATATTGATAGAAAACTAACTACAAAATAAGTTGAATAATGGCTTCTATGAGATCCCAAAACTAGCTTCCGTTCGTTGCGTTAAAAACGTCTTTGTTTACTGCTTCGCTCCCGTAGGTTATAGTTTGATATTATATCACCTATGTAAATCAGGGATAATGTAGCATTCCAATGGTGAAAGAATTTTCGATATGCGTCTAGTAGTTTTCCAGTTTATTCGTTGCATAAATACATACAAATATTTCCTTTTTATAATGATATAGTAAAGTTGACCTTATACCTGTCGTAGGCGGAGGTTCTAATACAGACAACAGAAAATAAAATCGCAGCCTGCATTATCAAGAATAGCACCTGACGTCACGACGCCTTTCACCTTCAAACAAAAGAGGTTTCAATGAAAAGTCTCATCTTCAATGCGTCCTTTGTCTTCCTGAATCCGGCTCTGTAATTACGGGCCACAATACAACAAAACTGTCTCGTTAAAAACATCTATGGCAGCTTTTAAGCGTTTTGTCTTTACTTAAGGTTTAATTTTGCGTGATTCTTTGGTTTAGATTTTTAATGATGAATGTTGAATAGGTGGGTGGTCATAGAAGATTTTGTATCTCCAAATGTAAACTAACTGTAATTAACGCGAAAGCTTGTATGGATGGATGGATAAATGGGTGTTTATTATTTTTTCACGTTTAAATGCTTAAACAGAATCAGCTATTTGCTAACTTAATACAGGATTAATGATTATTAATCTATGACTGGTCGGTAAGATTGTATGTGTATTGAGCTGGCTGGTACCCGTTACTCCATATATTGGCTCTGCATAAAGTAAGCATATAAGCAAGCAACTCTATGTTTCATCGTCATATCGGCAGCAAGACGTCCATTGCTGGACATAGGCCTCCCCTATATATTTTCACAAGGACCGGTTGGAAGCGGCATGTTTACCATTTATAAATAAATGGTATAGAATATTTTGTATATAAGGTCGGCGGGTTTCACAACGGGTGGGCTTGAAAATGAACATGGACAAGACGAAAACTATGTCAAATGCCAATGTTGTGCCCACCCCAGTCTCTGTTGGAAACTCGGTACTCGTTGTTGACTCATATATCTACTTAGGACAAGTAGTCCAATTAGGTAGGTCCAACTTCGAGAAAGAGGTCAACCGCCGAATCCAACTCGGCTGGGCAGCGTTCGGGAAACTACGCAATGTCTTTTCGTCCGACTTACCTCAGTGCCTCAAGACGAAAGTCTTCAACCAATGTGTGTTACCAGTGATGACTTACGGCACCGAAACGTGGTCTCTCACTATCGGCCTCATCTCAAAGCTCAAAGTCGCTCAGCGAGCTATGGAGAGGGCTATGCTCGGTGTTTCTCTACGTGATCGAATCCGAAATGAGGAGATCCGTAGACGAACTAAAGTCACCGACATAGCCTACCGGATTAGCAAGCTGAAGTGGCAATGGGCAGGCCATATTGCTCGCAGAGCAGATGGCCGATGGGGTCGAAAAGTGCTAGAGTGGAGACGTCCACCAACAAGATGGACAGACGACCTAATAAAGGTCGCCGGAAGACGCTGGATGCAGGTCGCTTCCGACCGGTATATGTGGACATCTAAAGAGGAGGCCTATGTTCAGCAGTGGACGTCCTATGGCTGAGATGATGATGATGATGATGATGAAGGTCGGCGGTCGTCACAATTTGGAGATATACCTAGGTACCTTAAAGATATACATACTTGGCATCTACACACACTCTCCGTGACTTTACAAATATTCAAATTGTGCCGTTTTAACCTTTAATAAAATGCTGATACTAGTCAGGAGATCTTGCAAAATCTTCCCAAATTCCCATAACAACATAGTTAAACAAGATGCTTCTTGAAACATCTGCATGAAGTAAATACCGCTTAATAATAGATGACCCGTTCTCGGTAGCCGCTAAGCAAAGTCAATGACCGGTGAACCGTGACCCCGGAATCTCTCTACTTAGGTATAATAAGTAGGTAGGTAAGTACCGCAATTCCTTGTTCCATTCCAGCAAAATATCAAGGTCTTAACTGCTGAAAATCCAGTATAAATTGATCTGTGAATACCAACAGTTTTAACGGCAAGACGGCTCTAGAATAAATGGCAGTTAAACCCCCAAGTACCTAGGTGAAAACTAGTATAAATTGACCTCGGAATGTTAACAGTTTTATTGCTGAAACAGGTCATGGGATAATTGTCAGTAAACTATTCTATACGAGTCATTCCCATAGTTTCGTTATAAATCATCAATCACTTTTGGGGAAAAAATGTAGTTACAAAAGATTTTCTTTTTATAGTGGATTGCTTTTTTGCGGGCAAAACTATCTATCTATACTAATGTAATAAAGCTGGAGTTTTTTGTTTGTCTGTGTGTGTGTTTAATTTGTGAAACAAACAGGTGGAAAGTACAAAATCATTTTGTATAAAAAATTAAATTAAAAATTTAAAAAACCCCCAACACAATAAACTAAGTTCCCTTTAAAAAGTAAAAAAATAACAATAAAAAAATACGTCACGTTGGGGGACCGATGTTGCATTTAGGATACGATCGTCCCGAGCGATCCCCCAACGTGACGTATTTTTATTGTTTTTTTGTTACTTTTTAAAGGGAACTTAGTTTTTTGTGTTGGGGGTTTTTTAAATTTTTAATTATTTTTTTTATTTTATACTTTTTATAGGTACTTACCTACTTATTATAATGTCGATTTTGTTAAGTTTGAGACCCCACTCAAGTATATTTACAGACATTCGGTTTTTTTTCAAGCACAGATTCATAAAGAACAGTATATGCTACATAACGTCACGGTACGATACACAGGAGTGGACCAAAAACGTAACCTGCCGGCTTATTCTGTAAGAAATCTCCCTCAGTGAATTAAGGTGAAGTGAGCTAAAACTGGGCTGTCACTATACGATGCTAGGGATTGACAGGTCGCCCCACGCTCACTTCACGGAAGGAGGGTGTTACAGAATAACACCGTTGGTGAAAAAAAAAACGACGGGTTGCACTCCGGGAGTGCCGGCAGAAGTGAAAACGCAAAAGACGTACACAAATTCGTAAGATTTTCGATCCGGTCACGTGTCCTGACGCGAGTTTAACTTTTTTACCCATTCCAAAACAAGTGCACAACGCCGCTTACGAATTTTCGATCAGGGTCACGTGTCCTGACGGGAGTTTAACAAATTTTACCCATTCCAAAAAAAGTGCACAACGCCGCTAAAGAAGTTTTCACTTCAACAGAAACCATTAAACCAAGCACGTGTACTATTTAGTCCATCCGTCCATCCATGCACGATTTTCCACGATTTTACACGATTTTGCACGATTTTCCACGATCCTTGATCAGATTCACGTGTCCTGACGCGAGTTTATCATTTTTTACCCAACGCCGCTAAAGAAGTTTTCACTTCAAAAATCTACGCGAACTAAATCGCGATTAGTTAAGTAATGTTCGTATGTCCCTCTGTACGCTTAGGTCTTTTAAACTACGCAACATATTTTAATGCGGTCTTCGTCAATAGATAGTGTGATTTTTTTTTTATATAGGCGGGAAATCATCAAATAACTTTCCCCGCCCTGGGCGGGGCGGGAGGGAGTGTTAGACTTTTACTGACTAAAACCCGTCTATGTTCATGTGCCCTTTGCGTTCCGGGGGCGCGGTATCTCTTTCGAACAACCCGCAGCCCCGGCAGGCAAGATAGTGTGATTTGAGAGGGAACATAACGCTACAACCACCAGGAGTGGAGCAGTAACTGAAGACGTAACCCAGGTGAAAAAATCCACGCGAGCGAAATCGCAGACAGAAAGCAGTCAAAGCAGTTAAGTAATGTCGAGATTAATCAAGTTGTCAATGTATTTCGGCCGCGTTTTTTTAAAAGCTTTTAGTGTTAATTAATTGATGAATTGATTGGAGATGGAGAAATGCCTTTATCTTTAATCTACCGGAAAAAAATTGATTGTAGAATTGGTTGGCGCCATGATTGAGGCAGAGCCATTGTCTGCTGCGCTGAGTGACTCAGATTCGATTCACGGTCACGACAAATATTAGTTTGGCTACAAGTAGTTGTTCCAGGTCTGGTTGTTTGTGTATGTTAGTTAGTTAGTTTAAATTATGTTTAAAATTGCACCCGCAATATAGGAGAAATTCCGGTTTCAAGTAAGGTTACTCAATATTTTTTAAGTATAAAAATTTGCTAACGAACTTGAAAAGAAAACGGTCAAGCGCGACTTGAAGAGTTTCATACAACCTAACAATATTTTAAACTGCATTCAAAAGCACATTTATTTTATGGGCACCCGTTTTCATAACGGTCATAGTCACACACACACACACCTTCCCGTGCTCGGAAAAGCGTGCTTTTCGTGTAAAGCCGTTGGTTTTGCGCCTGATCTCTCCGCGAACGTGTCGGATTGCCGTCCCATTGCACTATGAGAGTTAGAGAAGAGGAAGTGTACCTGTGTTTGCGCACACACTTGTGTACTATAATATCTCCTGCGTACTGGGCTAGTCTGCATTAAGAATAGCCGCAGTGGCCGGAATTGGTCTAGACATCTAGAAAATAAATTTTACAATTCACACTCTGTCAAAATTTAAGCTCTCCACCTATTACGGTACAGAAGATATAGCCCACTGATCGACAGACAGACGAACAATGGAGGCTTAGTAATAGGTTCTCATTGGCACCTTTCAGTAACAAAACCCGAAACAACCCCTTCAAACTAAAGTACATAGTTTCCTTAGAATTTATATCCTGGATTTCGACCTTCTTATTTCCCGAGAGTTTCAAACCTCGAAGGAATTCTCGGAAGCCAGGAAAACAAATAGGTATTTCGTTCAAGTATTAACTTTTAAGCTAACGTTCAATACTTTTTTCTGGAACAACAGATTCCTTAAGATCGGTCTAAGTGATTTATCTGGAGGTGATCCCTTGAGAAATTATTGGTATTGTATGTTTTTTTCTTACTCATTGATTCCAATACTTTCACGCGTGTTTTCTTTTTTAATAGTTGTCAATCTGGGTCGTTAGCCTAGTGCTTCTAAGCGCGACTGCTACGCTAGAGGTCTTATGTTCGATTTAAAGGTCGAGCAAAGTGTTATTGGGTTTTTCTATGAAATTCTCAGCAGCAGCTCGGAGTTGGGATTTGTGACTGGTTGGGCAATAGGCTTGCCTCTATTACATGAGACTTAAACATACCGGCAAACTATGGACATTGGTGCATCTCTGCCTAGCCCTTCGGGGAATACAGGCGTAGTATGTTATGTCTTACAGATCACATTTTTAAAAATAATATAATTATGTCCTATAGTTCTCGTCTTCTCCTGTTTCTAATCTAATTGTATGTAAACCTACCTACACACGATCCAAAAAGAAATTCTCCGAGTGCCCTTACAATTTGTACGTGAATAAATAATAAAACGTAATATCTTCTTACTGGAACATGTCAAGTTCGATAGCCAAGGGTGCTGTTGACGTTATCCCGACATGTTACATTGACGACCGTCTTAATATATTTACTTCGTGACGTCACACACGACGGTTGAAAAGGGATGACATATTCATTGCTAATAGCTACACGAATGTAGAAATACTTTTAGAGATCTCAGAGTAAAGTCTGGCGACTGATGAACATGGGGTCTTGGTTTCGCTTCCCAGGTCGAGCAAAAAGTGCTATTTAGTTTTTACATTAAGAATGTATAAGTCACAGCCCTGAGTTTGGAAGTTGGTGGTGTGACACCCCTGTGTCTCAGAAAGCACGTAAAACCTTTGGTCCCGGCGGTTATTCGTAGATCTTTTAAAGTCGTTACAGACAGTTAGAAAGTCTAAATAATGTCCGGGAAGTCTGTTCTAGTCTTACAAAGAGGTATCGTGTGATAACTGGGTTGTGGAGTTCAGATAAGCAGCCGCTCCATGTAAAACACTGGTTTTAGCTGTAACAGGTTAGACTTAAACGTAGGCGTAACTTTAAATAAATAACATGCAAAACTGCACCTTGTAAACATACTGAAGAAGTAGGGTCAACATTAAAAGACGCAGATCCGCGCTCCAGAACTTAACACGTAGTATAAGATCCGCTTCACAAAAACAGGGCAACTGAGGAAGGAGGTCATATAGCACGTCACTCGAGGCTTAATAACGATTAATGTTTGTTAATTTTGTTTAATTCTTATCAAGGTCTCGGCCACGACTGTTGTTGTGTTACGATGCTCATTTGTTATTTTACTGCGCAAGCAACTTTGGAACCGTGGAAACGCCTTCTTTTAGTTCCGGGATAGAAAATTCTTATGAATGTACCCCGCCATAAAGCAGGGTCTATCAGACTCTTACTGACTACGCTGTTCCCTTAAAGATACGCTTGAACACGTGTCGTAATGTTATTTGATTACAAAAAAAATAGCATCTGCCTGCGATTTCGTCGGCTTTGATTCAAATTTGATATAATTATCCCACAAGAACCGTGTATTTTTCCGGGATAAAAAGTATCCTATGTGTTATTCCTCACTACAATCTATCTCTGTGCTAAATTTCATCCAGATCTGTTCAGTCGTTTAAGCGTCAAAGAGTAACAAACATCCATCCACCCTCACAATTTTTTTTTTAAACAACATCGAATTCGTATAATCCCTTTGCGAGAACCGCTGGCAAAGACAGACACACAGATTGACAGAGCCGTCAAACTTATAACACTTCTTGTATACTAAGACGCTTTGCACATGGAGCAACTTAATTTGAGGCAACTATCAACTCTTTAAAAGATTCCTGTAAAAAGTTCATAGTTGCTATAACGTTCACGGTTGCCGCAACTTTATGGCAATCTGTGAGCTTTCATAGCCGAGTTGCTCAATCTACGCAGCGATCTTTAAAAACCGATATAATATATTTTAACAGTTGCTAGTTGCAGAAATTAGGAACTAACTTAGTCATCGATTACAGCAACTGAAAACTGTTGACGATCACCGGAACTGGAAACTCTAGTTGCTATGTGTGCGCAATCCATTTGAAATATATGTAAACAGCTAGTTGGCAGTTGCCAGTTGCTGCAATAGTTGCTATGTGCAAACCGCCTAACTTCATCGATATTTTGAAGAAAAACAAAACACGGTCTGGAAATAAAACCCAGCCATCCAAACGGGTATGGCAGGATTTTCAGTAAGACTTTGTTCAAACAATACGTAGGTACAAGATTTGGCGTGATTTTTGTACAAAAAGTCAATAAATCTCTTCTTACGATTGTTTAAGAATTACAAGTTATACGAACTCTCGATGTCGAATACAATTCCCTCTCTGTTTACATAGTCTTTTGTGTTAACATTTTGGTATTGTTCACAGTATGAGTTTTTTTTTTTAAGACGGGAAATCATCAAATAACTTCCCCCGCTCTAGTGTCAGACTTTTACTGACTAAAACCCGTATATGTTCCTTCATGTGCCCTTTGCGTTCCGGGGGCGCGGTATCTCATTCGAACAACCCGCAGCCCCGGCAGACAGTATGAGTTTGGCTCAGATATTTCATTGATGACGTCAGCACGTAAGTGAAAGGTACGATGTGAAATTAAGTGCCCGTTTATTTAGTTTGTGTTTGTAGGACTTTGATGTCAATAATGGGTACAAACTATAAGCTTGGAATTATAAATCATCAGTTTTTTTTCTTAAAAACCCGGTCTCATTCATGTTTTGCGATTTAGGTCTGTTTATAAAACGGGCGCTGGGTGTTTTTTAACCGGCAAATGTATATTCTTATAAACGCGATATTTTGTAAGAATTGATAAATGAATGGATGCTTGTCACTTTCACACTTGAAGAACTGAACGCAATTCGCAAAATTTTTATACACAGTAAGATATTGCCCCGATTTAACACATGGTTTAACTTCACCACCATCACATATCAGCCTATACCCGTCCACTGCCGTACGTAGGTCCAATGCTGCTGTATATCCCCCAAACAGCTTCAACCATCCCGGACGGTCGGTTTATCTTAAAATATGGGTATGCTTACGAGGGCATCCAAATGCATGGAGGCCGTGGCGATGGGGTTAAGTATCTCTGTTACCAGATGTTCCTTAGGTATTTCTTTAAATAAATAGTGATCTCAGAGATAAGTACTCGTAGAACATGTAACTTGTTACAAGCAACATCGTTCGCGGATATGTCTGTATTGCGAAAACAGACAAAATCATAGTATAAAATGAATGTAATGCCTATGTTTCTATTCAGATACCAAGCTACATATTTTTCAAATTTCATAACAATCGGTTCAGTGGTTTCGTTGTGATGGGAGAACAAACATTCATATTATAGGTATTCTGTTAGTGGATAGCTTGGCGGTTAAATATCAATCAGAAAAAGTTACCATATTAAGGCCGGAATAGATAAAAATATTAATTTTTCACGTAATGATAACCGCGTGACATTTGACCAATATCTTCATTTTATCAGACACTAGCTTCTGTCCCTGACTTCGTTAGAGTTAAAGTTAATATAAACCGTTACTTTTACATCGTTGTGGAACTGAACCCCATAAGCTCTACCATAGCAACAGAAACTATTGGCACTATTATTTTCAATAAATAACAAAAATAAATCACGAAAATTTGCAATAGTGAGAACTCGGAGTAGGGCTTCCTTGCAGTCAATGCACCTTGTGAGTGTAAACCTTATCGATACTCGGCTATACATGCGAACGGTAGCCATTGAAAAATCCTTTCATCGATCAGATGGAAGCGGAACATTTATTACTTCTTTACGTCTTATAAAAAGAAATAACAACGCCAATAGTAACTTTTACTGGACTAGAGTTCCTGTGTTTCGGCTCCAGAACGTTGTTAAAGTAAGCGTGTGTTATCTCACGGGAACGGTACATTTTTTGGGATAAAAAAACTTTTAAACAAAAAAAACCAACCGCCTTCAAAAACTAGAAAGTGAAAAATTACTTTAGCTTTGGAAGTCGACGGCATTGGTTCTATTTGTTGTTTTGTATTGCATCCGACTTAAAAAGCTAAAGTTATATTTCACTTTTTAGTTTTTGAAGGCGGTTGTTTTTTTTTTGTTTAATAGGTTTTTATTTTTTGCTTTTTAGTATCAATTTCCTGTCATCTAAATCCATGAAGGAACTGTCATACTACGGAAATTAACTTGATACCACTAAAAAGTCATAAGAAAGCAGAATACTTATGCGATTTCGTTTACTTGGAGGACAAATTTTCGAATACTACTGAATATATCTGTGTTATCTTTTCGAGTATACAGGCGTGATGTTATGTTGTGTGATGGTGTAAACAATGCTTAGATATGCTATAGCAACAATCGCGGTTAATCTGCTGTTATTTATTGAAGAGTTCCCCCGATTTCTACAAGATTCCATCATCAGATATTGAAATGGTGACAATGGGACCACACGGGAAGCACCAGCTTTCAAATAAAAAAAGAATCATGTCAATCGGTTCACCTAGTCAGGAAATTTGGGGTAACAAACATAAAAAATAAAAAATTGATTGTTTGAAGAATTGATAACCTCCTCCTTTTTTTTAAGTCGGTTAAAAAGTAGCCTATGTGCTATGCCAAGCTGTAATCTATCTCAGCATCCAGATCCTTTCAACAGTTCTAACATGATTGAGCCACATTCATCCATCCTCACAAACTTTCGCATTTATTATATTTATCATTTGATTACTTTATCTATTTTATTATTTCGATAAATGTCAACAGCCTATAGCCTTGTTCACTATCTGTAGGTGGGGTATATGATACTGAGATTGTTGTTTTTATATGGCCGCACGAGTTTCATATTTTGCTTCAATATATCAATAATAATTTAATGTCTGTGTGTGGGTGTGGATGGGGGTGTGTGGAATTGGAGAAACCTATTTATGTTAGAAGATAAATGTTTTGGGCTGATTTTTATGATGTTTATAAGAAAGAATCTGTAGAAACAATTGATATACTGGGTGGACACTTTTAGGCCAATTGTACGTACTAATAAAAACCGTTCAAAATCTAGTTGCAATAGTATGTCCAAAAATGTATATAAATTAATGGCATTCAGACTGATACTGGTATTAGATGAGAGAATTAAGCAGAGGGCTCAAACATGCTATAAGTACTTATCTAATGAATAATACATTAAATGAAAAATGAACAGCTGTTACTATGAAACCAACCTCGAAACTGCGGAAAATTAGCTGCTCCATGTATTTATGTTCATACAAGTTGACAAAATGTACAGTAAAACTATTTTTTTCGCGATGTCAAGCTAGGCCCTATAGAAACAGTTAATATTTTTGTAATTAAAGCATGTTATAGTTAAGATGCTATAATTATTACATTAACTAAGCACTTCAGACACATTCCAGTTAATAACAAAGCAAATACATCAATATGGCGAACAATTCCTGCTAAAAAAAATCCTTTTAAAAAAACCCATCAAAAGAGCTTTCAAACATTTTAATTCACTAAATCCTTAGAGTACATATCGTAGCTATGACGTCACTCGTCAGAACAAAGTGCGTCGCAATCACAAAGCATAGTTGTGTTGCTAAGGCGGCGCATTGCTTTGATATTCGCACTAGTATGAGACTGCGGCTTTACTTGTTTAGTTAATTAAACTGAATGCAACAAAAAAGTACAAAGACGGAATTAATGCTTGAGGCATTCAATGCATAACTGAAAACTATTAGGTACATAAATAAACAGAAAATAAATTTGAAGTTGTTAGTTGTCATGTTTTTAATTTTTTTGTCTTTTTTAATATCATTAGATGGCAAGCACGCCGATGGCCTAACTGATGTTAAGTGGTCACCGCTGCCTATAGACATCTGCAATACCAGAGGTCTTGCAAATATATTGCCATCCGATCAGACACAAAATTTAAATGTCTCATCTGCCTGTTATTACACCGGCACTCATAACCTTCCAACCGAAACACAGCAACGCTGCTTTGTGGCAGAAATAGGTAGGTATGGTGGTAGTACTTCCCCGGCTCGAGCTCCTTCACAAAGAGCTCTACTTACTACTACTGAAAGTTGTCTAATGAAAAGTCTTTATAATTTAGGGTAAAACCGGGACAGATGCCACACTTTTTGAAATCGTTTAATATCTGCCAAAACAAAAATCAAAATATTTGATTTGCAAAACTAGTAAGTACTTTGGATCCTTATCTACAAATTTATTAAAAGTTAAAAACATTATCTTCAATATCTCGAGCATATTAGCGATTTCTGCGATCCTCTACTTTTTCGGACATCTATCCGATATATGGGATAGTTGCTTAATCCATATAAATTACATTTAGGATAGATGACACGCTGATAAACAAGGCATCTATCCCGGGGCATCTATACTCCTGAGGCATCTATTTCGGTTTTACCCTAAATAAAAAATCACAAACTAAAACCCGACTATTAGGACGGCTTCTTTTCTTCAAAGGACCTTTTGTTAATTTGATATTTTGAAGGAAACCAAATTCCATATTCAGAAAAGATTATTATTGACAAATAATCGCTCAATTTTTGGAAAAGTGAAGCTTTGAGACCACTTTGATGGCTTCAGTCAATTAAGATCTACAGCAGAGCTTCCCAACCTACGCGCCGTGGAAAGTATATAGGGGGACCGCGAGGCGCTCCTACAAACTTAAAAAACCGCAACGAACCATATTCAATTCAAATTATTGTTTAGCATTATATTAAAATTCATGCTATTATAGAAGGGAAGTACGAGGAAGGTGCGTTGTTTGGTTGTTTTTAGTCAGTAAGAGTCTGACAGACCCGCACCCCCCTAGGGCGACATGACAAATTTCAAAACTTGAAAGTGCGCCGCGGACTTTGATAAAATAAACTTGTTAGTGCGCCGCGTACTGAAAAAGGTTGTGTACCCCTGATCTTTAGAGAAACCAATGCGGTTTGATTAGATTAAAGCTGGTAGTTAGTAACCAATTAGAACTTCCTAATTGGTTATGTAATATCACTAGCTTGTGCCCGCGACTATGTCCGGGTAGCTTATTTCAGCCGTTAGGTTACGTTTTTGGTTACTGCTCCGCTCTTGTGGGTCGTAGCGTGATGTTATATAGCCTATTTTATTCAGAAATAATGTAGCTATCAATTGGTGAAGAAATGGTTAAAATTGCTCCAGGAGTTTTGGAGCAAGTCAATCAGTGGGGCGCCTTGGGAAAGGCCCATGTCCAGAAGTGGACTGCGATGGGCTGATAATGATGATGAGTTTTGGAGCTTATTCGGTACAAACTAACAAACCAAAAAAACTTTCCTATTTGTAATATTACTATAGACACAGATTCTATAGATTAGCTTTTGCCCGCCACTGAGACTGCGTGGATATTGATTATTGTGGATGCAGATGATAGTTTCCGATAAAAATGACTATTGCGTCGGATTTTGTTCACAATAATGAGTTCATAAGCCCTAACCCGCCGAACCCTAATCAGTTTTCTAAAATAAAAATAAAGAGCTTATTATTTCTTAAAACATTAGCCATCTGACAGAAAAGTCACATCAAAATCGGTCCAGCCGTTTCAGAAATTAGCTGAAACAGACAGACACAGACAGATTTTGAAAACTGTTATTTTTTAGCTTATGTACCATGTAAAGATTTAGGTGTATTTATTAAAAAGTCTGTTATTTTGACATTACAAACACTTCAATGATATTTATTTGTATTAATGCTACTGCGTATTTAATTCACAAATATTTGTTTAGGTACCTACTGTTATTCTTTTTACATATAGATATTGTAAATAAACAACTCAACACTACCTTTACACATCAGCACCTTGTCACCCGTCGCCCGCACAAAGCTGAACTATTTGACCTCAAAGCTGTTGGGTAACAAACGCGCACTTTTTTATCCCGTTCACCCGCAAACACCTGTCAGATTACACGAACGATACGCAACGGGTTTAAAGGGAAGATTTACATGGTTTTACTTACATATTATTATGGTTGCCTATGCTTTTATTATCCGCATTTCTGGGTACTGTAGTGTCCATATAAGGCTGTTTCTCCATCTAAAGAAAGAAAAAAGTTTATTCACACAAACCATGTGCACACAGATATACTTACAAAGGGTTATTTAATATAAAAGAAAAAGAAAACAACATAACTGTGTGCCTCACGGCTGCGCCAAACAGGCCCAGTTCAGCATAAATGCCAGACCACATGGGCCTGACGCTGGTTTTCAGCTGGACCTTTGTAAAGCCTAGTGAAGCCTGAAACACAGGTTTAAATTAACCTAGCTCGGGCGGGTCGCTACCTAGCATTGCAATTCCGAACTATCGATACTTGCTCCTATAATTATTTAGTTTTAGTTAATTTTTAGGCACTGTAATTTTATGGAAAGCTTTTTATCTGTTTGGTTTTATGTACACTTTTTGTAAACATTTTTATTTGAATAAATTATTATTATTATTATTCTCATTTATTTATTTTGTATTACATATTATTTACATTTTTAAATATTAATATAAAAAAAAAAACATTTAAAAATATAAAAAAATAGTAGCCCACCGGCGTCGGGAACAGGGTCCAAGCCACCGGCGGTCAGGGCTCCTGAGAAAGGAATCTCCTAACAATACGCGCCGTGTCTAGGAGTACCGCTTTCTGAATCAAGCCCTTGATCCAACTGCCCAACGAGAGCCTCCTCAGGTGTTGGTCGAGGCTCTTGGCTATTAAGCCATTGGCCGTCACAACTATCGGCACAATGATTGCTGTATTCACATCCCACATGTCGACAACCTCGCGAGCCAGATCAAGATACTTAATTTGTTTATCTTTCTCAGCTTTCACGAGGTTCTCGTCATGCGGAACAGTAATATCAACGATCATTGCGCGACGCTCTAATCGATCTACCACCACTATGTCAGGCTTATTGGCTACAATAGTCCTGTCAGTGATGATAGACCGGTCCCAATACAACGTGATATGCCCATTTTCAAGAACTGGGTCGGGCACATATCTATAGTATGGTACTTCCGATTCCACAAGACTGTATTTCAGAGCAAGTTGCTGGTGGATAATCCTGGCTACAAGGTTGTGTCTATGCAAGTAGTCTCCGTTAGCCAGACGAGAGCACCCAGATATAATGTGACGGATTGATTCCCCGGGACGATGGCATGCCCGACATATGTCAACCGTACCGTCCTTCACAATATATCTCCGGTAATTGTTCGTCATCATAACTTCGTCCATAATAGCACAGACAAAACCTTCAGTTTCCCCAAAGAGGTCACCAACGCGCAGCCAGGATACGGACGCCTTGAAGTCAACATCCGGCCCATGTAGGGCCCGGTAGTAGCGCCCGTGAAGCTCCTTGCTCTTCCATACTTCCGTGCGATCATTAGTATCTAATACCATAGGTTTGCGCCAGTTCTCGTTCGCTAAAGAGAGCGGGGTGAGGCCCTTGTCCACTGAGACCACATCTCGGTGCATCCCCACATCGGCTTCCAGGAAGTACTCCCTGAGACTGCATATCTCTCGGTTGTGCATGGTCTTAGCATTTAAGAAGCCTCGACCACCACATTTCCGCGGGATATACAGTCTCATTACTGACGACCTTGGGTGATGCATCCGATTTGCGGTCAATAGTGAGCGAACCCTCCTATCCAGGGCGTCAAGTTCTGTCTGAGTCCATTTGAGTATGCCGAAAGAGTACATCAAAACCGGCATGACCCAACCGTTGAAGGCGCGCACCTTGTTACCGCCTGATAAAAGACTATTTAAAACTTTATTTAGGCGGCCAAAGAAGCGCTCCTTCAACGATTGCTTCATGTCAGTAGCATTGATGCCTAACGCTTCCGACATACCTAAATATTTGTAGGTTTCAGTTGAGGAAAGGGATCTAAGGTTTATGGAATCTGAGAGTTGGGTTCCCACAGATTCCATAATCTCTCCTCGCTTTACATGCATGACTGCACATTTGTCCACACCAAATTCCATCCTGATGGCACTACTGAAAGTTTTTGTTACCTTCAGTAGCTCCATCAGTCGCAAATTGCTGGGGGCAAAGAGTTTCAGATCATCCATGTAAAAGAGGTGAGATATGACCTGACCACCTCTTCTCAACCGATAACCCAGCCCCGAACCCTCCAGCAGTGTATATTATTATTATTATTATTATTATTTGTGCATGACGTGCTACGGATGTAAACAAGCTTTGTCATAAACAATAAAAATGAAGGTAGATCTGGTCATCTGGTCTTTTCATCCGCGTTGAGTTATGTCTTTGGTCTTTCACGCCTTTTTCCCATGGCGGTAGGCAGAAACCACAGAACGCCACCTGCTACGATCCTTACATACTACTTTCGCCTCGTCCACGTTCATACATCTGGCCATACAAGCACGCCGGTTACGAGTACTGCACACCCGAAGAACCTTACCAATAAGGTCAGGGTAGGTCATTTTAGGGCGTCCCCTCCCGGCGTTGCCACTCACATCTGCCACATAAATCCCTTTTGTTAGTCGCTTTTCACTCATCCTCTCAATATGACCGAACCATTTAAGCATACATATACAGGAAAAAAAATTAACTAGTGCGTAAATTTTGCCATAATAAACTTTAACACGTTTTATTAAACACGTATTTATTTTATTTTGATATGTCTTAGTACAAAAAAAAAGTTATCGCTTACGAAACATGTTTACTTAAAAACCATATTTTATTGTCACTCGGCGCTAGCGCAATCCCCACCCCCTCACCCCAGCCATGCGCCCGGGCGGCGGCCAAGAGTTGTCATTGATAGTATGGCGAATAGATTATGTCCATGCTTTGCTTATTTCAAACTCGGATAAGGATGACATTTTTTTTTATTTTTTTTAACTTAACACGGAAATGTGGTCTATTACTGACACTGAACTACCAAAAAAAAATTACGCACTGGTTAAAAACTTATCCTGTATACATTACAAACTAAATAAAAGCTTTTAATAATAATAAAATAATCCCTGACTCCAGTTTCCCTTCAACACATAAACAATGGATATTTTGACAGCCTTTCATTACGGACATGTTCGAAACAGAACATGTTGCGCGTCAGGTCTTACATCGTACACACGTGATCCAATTAGCAGCACGAGTGACACCGCCTGTTACAACTTGTTTCAACGAGTTATCTTGTCAGATTAGTTTTTGTGTTTATTTCGAAATGGTTTTAAAAATAAAAGCTTTGCAAAATTTTGGTAGGAAGATGATGATGACGGATGAAATTCTAAATTCGCAAAGCTATTATGATTGTATTTTATTTATTAAATAAAAATAAATATAAAACTGCCTCGTTGATTTAGTGGTCCTGCTACGCTAGAGGTCCTGGGTTCGATTCCCAGGTCGAGCAAAAAATGTTATTGGGTTTTTCTATGAAATTGTCAGTAGCAGCTCGGAGTTTGGATTTGTGCCCGGTTAATGGCAATAGGCTTGCCCCCTATTACATGGGACATAAATATACCGGCGAACTATGGATGTACATTGGTACACCTCTGCCTAACCCTTCGGGGAATACAGGCGTGATGGTATAGTTTATATTTTTTTAAATAAGTAAAGTATTTACCTCTTACCACTAAAAAAAAATCTTATGTTGTAAGTGTATTCTTCTTCTTCTTGCGTGTCGTGATGGCCCAGTGGTTAAGGCGCCCACCTCTAATACACGAGGTTGTGTGTTCACAACCGGGCACGGGCAAGTACTAATGTGACTTTTTCTAATTCACATGTACTTTCTAAGTTTATCTTGGACATCACTGACATCGGTAACCATGTCCGCCCTCGAGGCGGTTTAGAAACTCTGTCACCAGGGTGTGTGGGGTCGTTTAGACCTTACTACCTACACGATAAAGAAAGAAGAAGCGCTCATGTATGTTCAAAAATACATGAGGTTTTTCAGAAATTGTATCCATTACTTAGACTTAATGCTCTAAGTACATTTGTTGAACATCAAACAATTTTATAAATAATCAAGTTAACATCAATTTAGATACTTTAACGACCTAATAAATATAATGGTAACCGATAAAGAGGCGAAAAAAACAATAAAAAGTGACGCGGAATGTGCGCCATATTTCTTTTTACGCTTCCCCTTTACGTGACTACGACAATTAGCCATAAATTACCCTGGATAGGATACTTGCCCTTAAGAGTCCGTTCACACAGACCGGCTCGGATAGGAGAGCAGATTCTTATGACGTTGAAAACAGAGCTTTTAGTATTTGTAGTAAGGTTTATTTTTGCCCCGTTGGTCTCATGGTTGCAACGTGCGACTGATGAGCATGGGGTCCCGGGTTCGATTCTCAGGTCGGGCAAAAAGTATTATTGCAATTTGCCGCTAGGAATTTCTCAGTAGCAGCCCGGAGTTTGGAAGTTGGTGGTGTGACACCCCCGTGCCTCGGAAAGCGCGTACAGCCGTTAGTCCCGGCTGTCATTCGTAGACCTGTGACAGCCGTTACGGATAGTCAGAAGCCAAGAAGTCTGACAACCAGTCTAACCAAGCGGTATCGTGTTGCCCAGTTACTGGGTTGTGGAGGTCAGATAGGCAGTCGCTCTATGTGAAACGCTGGTATTCAGCTGCATCCGGTTAGACTGGAACCCGACCCCAACACAGTTGGGAAAAGGCTCAGCAGATGATGAGTAAGGTTTATTTTTGCATATGCACTGCTTTTGTCATTAAGAATGCTCGAACGCGCTTGGTGTGAAATATTAAGAGGAGCTGATCGGCTCCGATCGCGTACTTTTTCTCGTTCGCGCAGCATTGCGAGCGATCTGAGCGCAATCGCTTTGAGATTGCTTCCAGCCGGTCTATGTGAAATAGTTGACGGCTCCGCCCCGACCAACTTCAAGCGTATACGATCCGGTCTGTATGAAGACAAAAATGCGCGCCGATACCGAGCCGGTCTGTGTGAACGGACCCTTAATATAGGGTTTATAGCTTAAGTAAAGTGTAATTTAGTTGTCAAGAAATATGAGATGTTGTATTAATTTGTCAGGTGTGGTAAGTAAAGTTGTAATTAATTTTATTTTCTAATTGTGTGTTTTATGTGTTCTGTAAGTCACTATTTTTAATTTATTTATTTTATTTTATTGCTTTATTTGTCGAATTATGATACGAAGTTAAGAATTTATGAGGGAAAAAATGAACAGACATACCGGTAAAAAGAAAAGATTTATATTTCTGTTTGTCATGGATAAACTCAAAAACGACTAAACCAACTGTAAAAATTCCATTACCTTTGAAAAGTTACATTATCAATGAGTATCATACAGGAAAAATTTTTAACCAGTGCGTAAATTTTGCCATAATAAACTTCAACACGTTTTATTAAACACGTATATTTTATTTTGATATGTCTTAGTACTAAAAAAAAAAGTTATCGCTTACGAAACATGTTTACTTAAAAACCATATTTCATTGTCACTCGGCGCTAGCGCATTCCCCACCCCCTCACCCCAGCCATGCGCCCGGGCGGCGGCGGCAGCCGCGAGTTTTCATTGATAGTATGGCGAATAGATTATGTCCTGGATGTTTTGCTTATTTCAAACTCGGATAAGGATGAAATTTTTTTTTAATTTTTTTTTTAACTAAACACGGAAATGTGTTCTATTACTGACACTGAACTACCAAAAAAAATTTACGCACTGGTTAAAAACTTATCCTGTATAATATCACGCTACGACCCACGGGAGCGGAGCAGTAACCAAATATGTGAAACCACGGGTGCAACCGCTAGGTATAGCTATTAGATACTATAGCTTAACACAAAGTTTATTTTAATTTTTATAAAAGAAATAATTTGGCTAAATTCCGAAGTCAATACAAACAAAGTCACGGGCGTAACCTAGTTCCTACATAAATTCACGTTTTCACGTAACCAAACCGTATAGGAAAGGTATATATCGCAATTATTATTTAATTAGAGCTCGGTCCGGTCGGTATAATAATGCTTATTAAGGCCATCGCTCATTATAGCTACACGGCGCCATCACAACAAATAACTTGTCATGGAAATGTGAGCTTTAAAACCGTGTGCATTAAAGTATATTTTACAATGGCAGGATAAAAAAGGTGACGGTTCATCGTTCATTACAGCAATACGGCGTCATCACAACAAATAATTTGCCACTGAAAATTGAGCTTTAAATCGTATGCATTACAGTGCCTTTTACAATGACTAGATAAAAAAGGTGACGGTTCATCGTTCATTATAACTGCACGACGCCAAGACAACAAATAATTTGTCATTGAAATTTGAGCTGTAAACTTTGTGCGCTAAAATAACTTTTACAATCACAAGATAAAAAGGTGGCGGCATGTGGACGGCGTGCTGGTAGCCGATTGTAGGATCATTTTTTTTTTCGAGGCGGGTTCCGACCTAGCCGTTTCCATTTTGGATTGGTGCTTTTATACTCGTGATGAGCGAAGACCATTATAAGTCAGTCATCAGTAACATGATACGTGACCATTATTTACTTGTTATTTAAATGAACCCTTTGTTTTGGCGAAATGGGCTATAGTGTGAATACATTAGAGCTGGTTTTGATTTTACTCGTGGTTTTGGAGAGCTATCTATATACTGTAATATCTAATTAGCTTCTGTCCGCAACTTCGTAAGTGTGAAAATGAAGTGTACCAAAAAACGTAGACTATGGCAGTCGGCAATGAAGTAGCTTTCTATCGGTTAAAGGTTTTTTTGTGATTGGTTGACATTATCTCTAACAAATAGACTTTACTTACCTCTATAATATTTAAGCTTATACGAAAGATTAAATGTAGTATTTAGGTAGAATGTGTATATCATAACACCCATTTGCTCCATTCTGCGTATTGGGTCTTAGCTAGATTAACCAATTAGCAAAACCAGCTCCATCCCAAAGAACTGGTGCTAGTCATGAGTTTATCAATCAAAGAAAACTTGCATATTAACAAGAAATTATTCAAAAGCATAGCTACGAGACTCTGCTACGTAGCGTACGTGCTACGCCGTAGCGCTCCGTGGCTACGAGAGTGATATGCTACGGATGTGCGCTGACGCAAGGCAGAGCGAGTGCTTGAAGAACGTATAAAGGATTCTCTTGTTGGGTAGGCGGGATTTAAAAAGACACATCACTTAGCTATTAACTACGCACACTGCACGTCAAACTAAGTAATCATTATTGCATTTTATTTTGGTGAAAAAAATCATTGCTCATGAAAGAGCGCAAAACACGCTTACTTTTACATCGTTCTGGTACCGAGAGCCTAGCTCTATTATAGAAACAGAAACTATTGGCACTATTATTTTAAAAAAATAACAAAAAATAAATAACACGTGAATTCAATTTGCAGTATATGCATATGTGTGCGTAAACCTTAAAGACGCTCGACTACACATGTGAACGGTTGCCATTAAAAAATCCATTCATCGATGAGACAACATTTAACTCGAATGATTAAATGAGGTGATAATAATAAATATCTTGGGACAACTCACACACGGCTATCTGATCCCAAGCTTAGCAGAGCTTGTGTTATAGTAACCAGACAACTGATATACATACTTATATAATTTATAAATACATACATATTATAGATAAATCACACCCAGACACAGACACAGAACAAACCATCATGCTCATTACACAAAGTTTGTCCTGGGTGGGAATCGAACCCACGACCTCCGGCTTAGCAGTCAGGGCCATAACGACAGACCGTGTCGACGGCGCGTTCGTGTTCCACGCGCGCCTCAAAGAGATGTCAGCAAACTTAGATGGGGCCACTGAGGGCCGATGCCTGCCGGGGCTGCGGGTTGTTCGAAAGAGATACCGCGCCCCCGGAACGCAAAGGGCACATGAAGGAACATAGACGGGTTTTAGTCAGTAAAAGTCTGACACTCCCTCCCGCCCCGCCCAGGGCGGGGGAAGTTATTTGATGATTTCCTGTCTTTAAAAAAAAAAAAAAACTAAAGCAGTCAGGGCCGCTAACCACTAGAGTCTAGACCAACAGGCCCGTCGTCGGGGCCGTCGTCGTGATGGATTTCCAACTTCTTTAAGAGACGTCTTGGAAAAAATAATAACAATGCCAATAGTACCTATTACTCGACTCGTGTTTCGGCTCCAGAACGGTGTAAAAGTAAACGTTTATAATGCGGGTTCAACACAAGGCAAATACCAATATAACTTTTAAATACATAGGCACCCTTTACATACGGAACCCAAAAAAATAATTAGAATAACACATTTCCATAACCGTTGACATAATTGTCAAACGATACAAGAAGACTTCACGAAGCGCATCAAATAAAAAAGATTCATAAAATTAATGTTTTTTTCCACGACGACCTCGGCGTCGCGGTTCGCTTTGCACGTAGAGTAAAATATGCAGTGTGACTAGAGTATTTATAAGGGATAGCTATATTAAGCCTTGTCGTGTCATTAGAGGTTGATATTATCATTTTTCTATACTTTAACTGCCTCGTTAGTCTAGTGGTCTTGGGTTCGGTTCACAGGTCGTGCAAAGTGATATTGGGTTTTTCTATAAAATTATCAGTAGCAGCTCAGAGTTAGGATTTGTGCCCGGTTCAAAGCAATAGGGTCGCCCCCTATTACATGGGACCTAAAACATACAGGCGAGCTATGGCTCCACCACCACTACACCACGTCACTATGGTGACACCTTTGCCTAACCCTTCGGGAAATGTAGGCGTGGTATGTGTGATGCTATGAGCTGTAAGAAAATATGGCAGTAGAATACTGTTGAAGGTCGTATATAGTAGCTACGTCACATTGATTTGTGTGATTAATGTTAGAACAAAGTTTGTTTGTTTAATGTCACTGAAAATGTTCTGTTAAATTAAGTAGCTCGTTGTACAGCTTTTGCCAGCGACGTGCCTTAACTTATGCCATGATAGTGTGTCTATGACGATAGGGCAAATAGCCACTTAGTTGGAAGAAACAAAACTTTCTACTTACCTATGTAAAAAAATGTATGTACTGTAGTCCTACAAATCTTTACTCTGTGTCCCTAAAGTGTCATCAAGACTTGGTAACGAGGAAAACTCTAACAATTTTTCCATCTCTAGAAACTAGTTGGTTTTGCATCAGGTTATCCGCTTATGATTTGATATTAAATGACATTTATATCATTTAAATATTTTATTTAAATAACTCTTGGTATCTCGTTTAGGTGAAATGAAAATGCACTACGGGCGAAAAAAGGTACTTAACAAAGCTATAATTTCCCTAACTATAAACATTTGCCATTCACAAAGAGTATTCTCGTACTCACAAATAAAGTGACTGTGTTTACAAATACAGGTCTTACATATACTTACTAGTACTAACAAGATTCAATGCCACACAGCTTAACAAATTAACAGCATTTTTAGGGTTTACTACCTAAAAAAACAAGACTCATTAATCAAACTTGTTGCCATCACTTTGATGAAACTTAAGAAATGCTGTATAAAATTATAATTAAAAATTTCATCCAATTTTCCCTTAAGAAGCAATTTGGCTTATTCACACAAAACTTATTAAAGTATTTACCAATACGTTGAAAGAACTTCGATTGCTTATTACCAAGAAATTTTATGAAAAAGATTTTCGACCTTTCACGTTTTCAAAAGAAAATATACTTCATCATAAAGTTAACGTGGTGTTGGAAGTTCAATGGCTTTCATAAATATTAAGGTTGTCAGACGAAATTAAACATAAATGAATAGCTAACGAGCACAAAATTGAAAATACGGTACAAAACTGAACCGTGAAAAATTTGAATATTAAGGCAGCGCAGGACCAGTCGTTGTGGGTAAGTTTAGGGAAGGCCTATGTGTAGTAGTGGTCGTCATTCGTTTCTGATATGATGATGATGATGGTGTTATTGGGTTTTTGGGTGTTAGGAATTTCTCAAGAACAGCCCGGAGTTTGGAAGTTGGTGGTGTGATACCCCCGCGCCTCGGAAAGCACGTTAAGCCGTCCTGCGCCTGATCTCTCTCCGGTCGTGTCGGATTGCCGTCCTATCGGGCTATGAGAGTTAGGGAAGAGGGAGTGCACCTGTGTTTGCGCACACACTTATGCACTATAATATCTCCTGCGTACGTGGCTAGTCTGCATTAAGATTAGCCGCCGTGACCGGAATCGGTCTGGAGGATTACATTACATTACATGATGATGATGAAAAGCTGACCAAGAAAATGGGCCTTTTTTGGTAGTTTATTTTTACATTTGAGAAACGGGTGTATTGTAACAAGTGTAAAAAGACACTTGACCAAGCTGAAAGTTACGTATACATGTTTTTTTCGTCATTGTGTCCTAAAAACCTTCTAATTACGAAGATATTTAATATGATCCTAATTTTTTTTTAAGTAACCATTTTTTGTTTTGAATAGAATAGAATAGAATATGTATTTATTTGTCAGAATATTGTACAAAGCTGTTATATGATTGATGCACAGTATGTATAGTAAACTACTAAATTATGTGTATTTTAACACCCCGTGTAAAGGGTAAGCACGATAATGTCATTCTGCCGACAGCTAGCATTGATGTCGTAACGTTGAAGCCTGTAACAAGGTGTTTAGTTTGATACACGTCTAAGTAATTAACTCAAAAACTCACCCCTAACATGTTAGCAAGGCAAAGTAGCTGAGGAATCGGCTGCAATCGGAGTGGGGTTCAGTTCTTTAGGTTCCCCGCGTACGAACATGAAGATCGATGTTCAAAAACATTTGTGTCATAAGAAAAAAGTGAAAGCCTTGTAAATCACAAATTATACCATAATTAGATAACTTTGATATCGTTAGCAAATGCTCATATCACATTACTTAAAATAAATATGGAGTAGTGTAAAAAAAATATCGATAACTTTTAATAAAACATGATGAAATGATGACACGGCACATTCAGAAATCTTCAGGAAACGTTTTTTTTTTCACTGTAAACTTCAGGCGGAAATATATTTAATAAAAATATTGGTCGTTGTCTACTTTGTGTGACAACCCTAGACCAGATTTGTAATGTTCGGTGTTTTTCTAATTAAACTTTAGTCAAGCTCTGATTGAATATTAATCTTATTTAACATTTAATTACGTTACTAAACATTCTACCTTAATGTAAAAATTAACATCTTTTAAATGTCTTATGATTTTGTGTTAAAAATGTTTTGAAGGGAAAAGCCTGGCAGCTACTTGGTAGTGTTTAATAATGTTAATATATACTTCTAATTAGCCTTTGCTCGCGACTTTGTTTACGTAAATTTTCTTACAGATGCCTAATTATTTTTAATCGAAATATAGCGTGTAGTAATCAGGTTTCTTTTGCCGATTTGAAATCATCTAATGACTTTCCCGCCCTGGGCGGGGCGGGAGGGAGTGTCAGACTTTTACTGACTATAACCCAACGTACGGACGGTGAGCTACCCATTGCTTGCCGTCCATAGACCCGCGTCTACGATGGCCGTGAGTCGTCTCGCGGCTCCCGACGTTCGAAGCGTCTCCCGCGGCGGCTGCTGAGATGAGAACTTCTGCGTCTCTTCCGTCTCTCCACATCCTTCTCTAGCTTAACTGCTTCGCAGAAGAAGGTGACTGCATCCCATTCCCTCTTACTCCGGAGCATAGCTTGCACCAGGGCCGGACGCGAGAGTTATAGCAATCAGGTAGATTCATATTAGCGAATTATTATTATTTTTTAATCGGAGTAGTAGCCCCAGAAACTTTTCAGAGATTTTGTTTCCAAACAAAGTCAACAAAAATCTCGTACTATTAATGTAGACATAATAAATATCATATAAATCTTGGAGTCCAAAAAAAGATTCCGAAATCCGTTTTTTTTGTAAGAAAAACAACAGCAGCATTTTAAATAGGGTTGAAAAAGGGGTTCCAATTAACTAAGAAACCCTTTCAAACCCTTTATTAAAACTAATGAGGCGGGTGTCTCGTTTCATGTATTTTAATTTTAATGTCAATACTATTGAAATGAAAACATTATTATTTTACAGAGAGAGAAATATTACAAACAAATTAATTTAAAAATGTTTGTCTAAACAAAGTCGTGGTCTTAGGAGGCGAATTCCAGAAAGTGGAATGTCTACTTTAATATAATTTGACATATTTTTTCCGACTGTCTGGTTTTGTGATTATAAAAACGAAAGGTCACAGAAAATCTTGAAACTACTGAGAGTTGAACTATAAATTATTTATAAGTAAATACCTATATATTATTCTAACGTTACCTTCTACAAATGGAGTTTTTTTTAGAAAATACTTTAGTTGTTGATTTCTAGACGAATGTGTTCTTGTATAATATCTATATACTTATAATCTACTAGATTCCGCCTACGACTTCGTCCGCGTCAAAGTTGATATATCCACGGGAATTGTACATTTTTCCGGAATAATAGGTAGCCTAGATGCTATTCCAAAATATAATCTATCTCTGCTCCAAATTTCATCCAGATCTGTTCAGCCGTTGTGGCGTGATTGCGTCACAAAATATTTCATCCATCCAAAACTTTGGCATGTATGATAGTAATAAGATTAACTTTATCGACAAAGCGGTGACGGTTGAACAAAGTGTTATTGGGTTTTTCTATGAAATTCTCAGTAGCAGCTCGGCGTTAGGATTAGTACCCGGTTATTGGCAATAAACTCGCCCCATATTACATGGGACTTAAACATACCGGCGAACTGTGAATGTACATTGGTACACCTCTGCCTAACTCTTCGGGAAATATAGGCGTGTTCGCATGTAGGTATGAATTTTATCAATAAACTGAACTAAAATTAAACTCATTTGTTCCAGCGAAGTATTCAGGCAAAAAGACACTGACTTTTTAATCATACCTACGTTTTATTTTCAATACAATAGAGTCCTATTGTATTATGAGTATGCCCGGATCTTCCCTTTACAAAATAATTGGCCGACGATAAAAGATGAAAAACGTTATGAAAATTGTCAATGGTTGAGCGGATATTGAAATATTTTTCCTTTCAATTGTTTGTTGAATATTTAAGTGGATTCTTTTTTTTTATGTATTTTTTTTTTATTGGTAGAAATGGAATGGTAGTATTCAATTGGTGCTTGTAAAACTAAAGGCAAATATTTTTTTTTAGCTTTGCTTTGTCCCGTTTTGATTAGATGCTAGTCTCGAGAGTTTGTTGTAAAAGGCAAAAGTTTTATCAAATATTAAATTAAAAAGGCTTGTAGGTACTTTGATGACAGGTTTAGTGTTGCCAATATAAACCAACTTAAGTCAAAATTTCTACCATATTTTTTAATGTAATAATTTTGGATACTTAACGTTAATTAATTTTAACGCTTATTGCTGAATAATAATGTGACATAGTGTCCATAGAGTTTCTAATGTACTTAATGTTCTATTGCTAACACATACTGTTGTACCGGGAGGTGGCATACGATCACGGCTTTCAGATGAAAATGATTTCTTGTCTCATACTTTTTAGAACGTGATTTTTTTGTAGTCGGGTTTTACCTTATGAACTTTTTTTTTGTATAAGTTCGTGACAATTCAAAAGTGCCTGTAAATGGTCTAGTTGAAATTATTAATGCGTTGACTTTGATTATTTTCATACAGGCATATCGAATTAAAAGGCTGGCGCATTTTAACAAAACTAAACTAAATATTGACACAAAAAGTTTTGTTCCGTCAAGCATATACTAAGATATACTTAGCCTACAAAAACAGCAACGAAAAATATTATATATCAATCACATTGAGCCGTGAAAGCGGTCACCAAGTCGTACGAAATCCATTACAGACGCTGACATCAATAAATATTATAAGGGTCCGGATGTTACCCGGCTTACATGTTGGGCAAACGACACCAATGTTGGATCAAACAGCCAATGTTGGCATTTCTTCTGCTTCCATTAACGAGGAACATTGTTCAACATTGCATTATCAAAGGAGGTTTTAAGTTGCATTTTGTTTTATGTAGCATAACTTTTATTATGCTGTGCACCTTTCAGGGAAGTAACCCGATAAATAAATGCTAAGAATTCTAAGAAATAAAACTCATTTCTCTTTGACGTTGTTGTTGTTCAGACATATGAGACATTTCAACTTTGTAGTATTGCAGTTGCATTTGTCTATCTTCTTCTTTATCGTGTGGGTAGTAAGGTCTAACGACCCCACACACCCTAGTATCGAGTATCTAAACCGCCTCAAGAGCCTCAGACATGGTTACCGATGTCAGTGATGTCTGGTGATGTGTGGTGGTGTGTGTCTGAGCTGTCTATAGGCAGAGGTGACTACTTAACATCAGGTGGGCCGTCGGCTTGTTTGCCATACAACGATGTTTAAAAATATATAAATGAAACAGCAATGTATGATTTCCATTCGCCAATACACGCCAACATGACCTAAGGTAAGCATTACGAAAATCGGCGATCCTACATGTCAGAGCCGTGTCCTTTATAAAAGGCATTGTAAACCAGGAGCTAGGCTATTTAATACATAATTATATACAATATACTCAGGTTTAAAATAAAATAACATCCTATCCTACTAATCCTTACTAATATTATAAATGTGAAAGTAACTCTGTCTGTCTGTCTGTCTCTTCTTCACGCCTAAACCACTGAACCGATTTCAACGAAATTTGGTACAGATATAGTCTGGGACCCGAGAAAGGACATACACTCAGCGGCACGGAATGTAGCCCAAACTTAAAGAAACCGATAATAAGTGATTTTGATATCGCATATGAGAATTTCGAATGGTAGATTGTTAGGGCATTTGTTTCTGTTAATTTAAGAGAGTGAGCACAAAAAAAAGATAATTTGTTTAATTTCTGTGACCCTTAACGTTAGTTCGTTACCGGAACGCACCTAACATGGGCGAGTTAAAACTCGATATTCAAATGGTCGTGCATTTAATCTTTATTGTTTTATTTTTTAATTAATCTGTAGTCATTTATGCATCCAGAATTGGATCACAGTGCCTCTAACTTCAGGTCAAGTTGCTCAGGCTGTGTTGCTTCGAAGTAAGGGGCAAACGCAGCTAGAGATTGCCGAAACTTTAAATGTACCTCTTCCAACTCTCAGGTACGCCTTAACAAGGTACGACCAGACTGGCCTTTACACAAGGAGACCAGAAAGTGGTGGTATTAGGTGGACATCAGCGCGAGATGACCGATTCATCGCTCTCGTAATTTTGAGAAATCGGTTTCTTATTGCGGTTTAAATACAGCAGTGGCCACAAACGGCAAGTGGGATCAACGTAAGTGAGCGAACAATAAGAAGAAGAATGAAGGAACGGGATCTGCGTGCTCGAAGACCAATTCGAGGTTCAGAGCTGCCCAGGCACCATCGCGTAGCTCAACTTTGGTTCGATCGCGAACACGTAAATTGGAGTCACGAGCAATGCAGTAAAGTTCTGTGGACCGATGAATGCTAAGTGGCCTTAAGAGGTCCAGATGGCCGCGAACTTTGATAGAGAAGGCATAGAGAGAGGTTTCTGCCTATCACTACCAGGGAAATCGTCAGTTTTCATGGTGGATTAGTTATGATTTGCGGAGGAATCTGTTCAGACGCACGCACAGAGTTGGTAGCCGTTGCAGGTCGTCTAACGGCAGTGCAATACATTGAAGAGATCTTCCGAGAACATGTTAAACCGTTCGTGGGATTCATCGATGGTAAGATTTCATCTTAATGCAAGATAATGTCCGACCTCACACAGTTCGTTGCGTGGATTATTAACTATTGGAGGCGAGAATTACAAAATTGGAGTGGCTGGCACGAAGCGCAGGCATGAATCCGAGAGAACATGCCTAGGACATGCTTTAAAGACACATCCGATCCAATTCCAACCCTCCAGAGACTATCAGTCAAATGAAACCCGTTCAGTTGGCCGCCTGAGAAGAAATACCCTATGTGGACATTAAAAACATAATCCACAGCATGCCTGATCACATGCATGGGGTCATCAGAGCCAGAGGTGCAAATACCCGCTATTAATTTTAAGTACCATACCGTTATTTTGTAAATTTCATTCATAAACATTGTTTTTAAACTTGAACAGAATGTCGTTTTTGGTAATTTTGTTAAATTTTAAATGTTAACCCTTTTTTTTGTTAATCAATCATTCGCATTAAGGATGCGAATAAACATTTAAGATATATAACAAAAAAAAAATGCTGTTTTGAGTTTAATTTTGATGATAAGCTACATAACACGCTTGGGCCACATTCCATGCCGCTGAGTGTACATACATACACGTTTTCATCCCGGAAATCCCCCGGGAACGGGAACTATTAATCCACGCGGACGAAGTCGCGGGCAAAAGCTAGTATTATTATAAATGCGAGAGCTTGTGAGGATTTTTTTTTTTTGTAGACGGGAAATCATCAAATAACTTCCCCCGCCCTGGGCGGGGCGGGAGGGAGTGTCAGACTTTTACTGACTAAAACCCGTCTATGTTCCTTTCATGTGCCCTTTGCGTTCCGGGGGCGCGGTATCTCTTTCGAACAACCCGCAGAGCTTGTGAGGATGGATGGATGGTTGGATGAATGTTTATTACACTTTCACGCTAATACGGCTGAACGAGTCTATATGAAATTTGGCACTGAGATAGATTGTAGTGGAATAACACAAAGGATACTTTTTCTTCCGGAAAAATTTAAAAAATAAATAAAATAAAATATATCATCAAAAAATTTCTCCGCATGGCCGTTAACTGGAAACGTGCCCAAAAGACTGGCGGCATTGCCACGTTGGATGGCAATGGTAAGCAACTTTCCCCGCCCTGGGCGGGACGGGAGGGAGTGTCAGACTTTTACTGACTAAAACCCATCTATGTTCCTTCATGTGCCTTTTGCGTTCCGGGGGCGCGGTATCTCTTTCGAACAACCCGCAGCCCCGGCAATGGCAAGCCTCTGGCCAAGACAAAAGCCAGCCGTTGGGTCACAAGAAGTGTCAACTAACCTTTTCGACAATTTTATGAAAAAGCAAGGGTGACTTTTATTGTCTTCGTTGATAAAAAAAGACCTTTGACGGGATTAAAATAAGCATCAAATTACTGTTATTTTGACAGGCTTCAGAGGGTTATGAAGTCGTACAAGCATTACGAATTTTGTTTTTGACAAGTATTTCATTTTTACTTCGAAAGATTTAGAAAGTAAAAAAATAATAATACCTAAACTTGAATATTGAAAGTTGACAGTTCAGTGAGATCAAAAACCTAATAAGGGTTCCGTACCCGAAGGGTGCTAACGGAACCCTATTACTAAACCTCCGGTGTTCGTTCGTCTGTCCGTCCGTTTATCTGTCAGCGGACTGTTTCTAATGAACCGTAATGTGTAGAGAGTTCAAATTTTTACAGAGAGTATTTCTATTGCCGCTTTAACAGCAAATAATATGATTTTCTTTGATTTATATTTAGCGTAAAATAACGCAGCTTATTTAGCGGTGTCATTAAAAAAAACCATAACGTTGTAATGTTATATTTAACTTAGCCTAGTGTGGGGTAACGATTTATTTTCTGAAAAAAGGGCTAATTTTAGACATAATATATTTGGGTTAGGTCTTCCAGCCTGATTAAAATACAAGTGTATCAAAATTGATTAATGTTACAACTTACACGTGGATCTTTTAACCCACAATAACTCAATATTACAAACATACTACCCACACGTTAAACAGTCTTGATACTTGATATTAATGTTATAGAAGGCGATGTTACTCGCTATTTCTTGAGAATAACACGTGTAAGGGAATTCAATACGAATGAGTGGGTTTTCAAGAAATTAGTTGTTAGACTTCTGTGCCTAGGGAAGCTACTAAAAACTCTATTACTAAAAATTCGCTATTTGTCTGTCCTGCTGTCAGTGGCCTTTTTTTATCGTAATAGGTAGACACTTGAAATGGACACAGCGTGTGTACTATCCGGGGCTGCGTGTTGTTCGAAAGAGATATCGCGCCCCCGGAACGCAAAGGGCACATGAAGGAACATAGATGGGTTTTAGTCAGTAAAAGTCTGACACTCCCTCCCGTGCCGCCCAGGGCGGGGGTAGTTACTTCATGATTTCACAACTATAAAAAAAAAAAACGTGTGTGCTATGGCCGCTATAACATTAAATCAAAATAAAGTGAAATATTAAAGAGTGTTTTCATATAAGAAATAAAGTCACGCCTTTTTCACATGGGGGCAGGCAGAAACCACAGAACGCCATTTGCAACCATCCTTACATACTCCTTTCGCCTTTTTCATACAAGCGCGCCCTGGCTCCTTAACTACAAAACCCAGTTAGGTATATAAATCAATGTATGAGAAGTGACCCGATCCATTTGCTTAATCATAATTTCGTTATAATCCCATGAAGCCGGTAAGTCTTCACTGAATTCAGGATTAGTATAAATGGTTTAGGGTTTTGTTCTCGTTGGATAACGATCACACAAGACCCTGTAATGAGTCCTGCGTCACCTGGTCTCGGGGTCTCTATCGAACAATTAAAAACGGGTTTTGGATACCGAATTTATTTCCGCGTTTAAACCCCGTGAGAGAACCGTTCACTTAGACCAGTGCGCAGCAACTGGCCGTACGTCCACGCGTCTCGCTTTCTTGCATTTCTGCTTGCCTTGCACTCTGCCATACATACTTACATGTGTTCCTACACTATTCCCCCCCAAAATTTTATTTCAGGAATACATAGAAAAAAAATTTTGCTTACATTAAGACTTATCCTTATCTTACTCTAAGTTATGCTAAGACATAATACGGCGACATGTTTAGACTACACATTGCGATAAGCACTGGTACACTGTTATGTATATCATATTACGCATAGCTGGCTGCCGGTGGTTGCTGTGGGACCGCCCGTGACTCGAAACGCAACGGCTGCGTGTTGACTCCGCCTGATACACTGTTGATTTCTTTGTGTATCATTTTCTTCATGCGGTGACGACATTGACGAATGAACACTAATAACACTATGAACAGCGTTGCGGTTGCCATGACTGCGTCGCTTGTTCTGGCTGTTTCTATGATGCTGTCCGCCTGTTTTGCCAATTTGTTTAGGTCGGTAACCTCGCTGATGGTCAGTACGGTGCGTGCCACGGGTGGTAGGTGACTGATCCACATGATGCGCAATGTTTCCTCTGGGAACTTGCCTCTCGATAGATTTTTCATCTTTTGGAGTAAGTGTGACGGCTTTTGGTCCCCGAGATCCATCTCCGTCAGTAGCTTCTGAATTCTCGACGCGTCCGTCTCTTCGAACACGTTCAGTAGCCTCTCCCGGAGTACCGTGTACGGTTTGTCTGCTGGCGGTTGTTCAATTAGGTCGGACACGTGTTGTGCGATGTCCTTGTTCAGTTTCCCGATCACCATATTAAATTTTGCTTTCTCACCTCGTTTGGAGTCTGCGGTGAGCGCTTCGAATTGACCGAACCAGATCCTTGGTTGGTCTGTCCAGAATTCCGGTATTTGCGCACGAATGTTGATTAGTGCTAATTCACTGTCCTCTGATTTTACGACGGGTGGAACTGGGGCCTGCATTTTGGTTGTTACGGTATACACTTGCACTTGAGTTCAGAGTTCACGCTGACGTGGCTACTTGCTTATTACGCGTCACGTTTATACGTTTTAACTCGCGTTCGGGGTGACCACTTTAGGGTTTTGTTCTCGTTGGATAACGATCACACAAGACCCTGTAATGAGTCCTGCGTCACCTGGTCTCGGGGTCTCTATCGAACAATTAAAAACGGGTTTTGGATACCGAATTTATTTCCGCGTTTAAACCCCGTGAGAGAACCGTTCACTTAGACCAGTGCGCAGCAACTGGCCGTACGTCCACGCGTCTCGCTTTCTTGCATTTCTGCTTGCCTTGCACTCTGCCATACATACTTACATGTGTTCCTACAATGGTATTCGATTTACAAATGTAGGTGTTGAAGCATTATGTTATTTCTGGCAGGAAATTAGAATTTTAGGGTTTATACAAATAATATTTGTGGCTCTTGGGCTCGATTCCTAGATCGGGCAAAAGGGGTATTGGGTTTTTCAATTAGGAATTTCTCAGTAGCAGCCCGGAGTTTGGAAGTTAAAAATAAATAAATAAATAAATATCTTGGGACAACTCACACACGGCTATCTGATCCCATGATAAGCAGAGCTTGTGTTATGGTAACCAGACAACTGATATACATACTTATATAATTTATAAATACATACATACATATTATAGATAAATCACACCCAGACACAGAACAAACAATCATGCTCATCACACAAAGTTTGTCCTGGGTGGGAATCGAACCCACGACCTCCGGCTTAGCAGTCAGGGCCACTAACCACTAGACCAACAGACCAGTCAGGCCAGTTGGTAGTACGACTCGTGTCGGAAAGGCCGTAAATCCGCTTTTCAAGCGCCTGATCTTTCTTCGGTTGTGTCGGACTGCCGTTCCATCGGGCTATGAGAGTTAGGGAAGAGGGAGTGCACCTGTGTTTGCGCACACACTTATGCACTATAATATCTCCTGCGTACGTGGCTAGTCTGCATTAAGATTAGCCGCCGTGACGGAATCGGTCCAGAGAATTACATTACATCGATGTAATAACAGATGCTCCGCATCCGTGATCAAATAGACATTTCGACTTGAAACCTCGTAGGAGTACTACTAAAAACAAATACGCTTACACGTATTTTGTGATTTTGTGAAACTTAATCCCTTGGGGGCTTAAATAGGTTTCTTTTTAGCAATAGTTCAATATGGCTACAACCAGTATATATTGATTGGTTTTTAGACCATGTTTATTAAACAATAAACATAGCTTTTGTTCATTTCTTTAAGATGGGAATTCATCAAATGAGTTCTTCCGCTCTGTGTCAGCAGGCTCTTACTGACTAAAGCCCATCCGTGTTCCTCCTATTGCCCTTTGCGTTCTTAGTCCACGGTGACTCTTTCTAACTAATTCCTCAACCCTGGTGCACGCTACGATGAACAGTGATTTTTCACATCAAAAATAAATATCGTTACCCAGCAATAGATTTTTACCTCCTCCGCTAATCTTTTCTGATTAATTTCGTTGCGGGATCCAAGACAGTTGAATCGTTTCTCCGGGACTCGTTGAGCTTCGTTGTCTCGGCGCTTTTCATGTGGTCGCCACTGTTGATTCTGGCTTACAGAAGTTGCAGTGGTTTGGGAAAAGTGTGGCGGGCTTGTCCCAATAAAATAAAAAAGATTTTTACGCAATGTTACTTAGTTTGCTACAGTATGCGTCGTAGGTAACTGCTATCAGACGTGTCTTATACAATTACTTATAGCTAGCTTCTCCACGCTACTTCGTTTGCGTCAAATTTGATATAATTTCGTATTTTTTTCGAGATTAAAAGTATCCATACCATCACGCCTTTTATTCCCCGAAGGGTTAGGCTGAGGTGTACTTATGCACACCCACAGTTCGCCGGCATATTTAGGTCCCATGTAATAGGGGGCGAGCCTATTGCCATTAACCGGGCACAAATCCAAACTCCGAGCTGCTACTGAGAATTTCATAGAAAAACCCAATAACACTTTGCTCGACCTGGGAATCGAACCCAAGACCTCTAGCGTAGCAGTCGCGCTTAAGACTACTAGGACATCGAGGCAGTTAAAAGAAAAAAAAAGATAAAAAAAAACAAAAGATAGAAAGATAAAAAGATAGAGTAAAGTAGTGAGAGACAAAGGTCAAGTGGGTAGAGTTAGATTAAAAGTATCCTTTGTGTTATTCCACACTACAAAATATCTCAGTGCCAAATTTCCTCCAGATTCATTCAGCCGTTTAAGCGTGAAAGAGTAGCAAACATCCATTCATCCTCTCAAAATTTCGCATCCATAATATTAAGTAAGCTTAGTAGGATGTCCCGAATACAGTCGATAATACCCGAAGCAATCCGAAGCGGGTTGCGAGTGCATGTCTCTCCTTGACACTACAAAATGTCAAGGATGATGGCGCCGCCGGCATTAATCTGGACTCGGCTACGGCTTGAAATAGGTAAATACGCAGTTGGGTGTCGACTTTTATAAACTTATAATACTGATCTGTAGGTAATATAAAAGTATTCGAACTTGGAATTGGAAATACGTCTATTAAGTATTACAGTTTTAGAACAAAATTAGAATCTCATACCATACTATCACGCCTGTATCCCTCGTAGGGTTAGGCAGAGGTGTACCAATGTATACCCACAGCACACAGTTCGCCTGTATGTTTTAGGTTTCATGTAATAGGGGGCGAGCCTATTACCATTAACCGGGCACAAATTCTAACTCTAAGCTGCTACTGAGAATTTCATAGAAAAACCCAATAACTGTTATTGCTCGACCTGGGAATCGAACCCAAGTCTTGCTTAGTACCAATAGGCTAACGAGACAGTTATCTCACTCATTGATATAATAATAATCATTTATTTTCATGTAAATACATCCATATTGCAGACAGAGTAATGCATTGTTCATTGATAGATTAAAATCAGGCCATAAACAATTGACTACATAGGGAAATTAGCAGTTTCCACTGAAGTAAATAAAAATGAACTAAAACTAAACAGATATAGAGTTGAAAATTACGTAACGACACAAATGCCGCGGGGAAATACAAGTTCTTCATGTAAATTACTGCTTTATTTATGTTGTGTTTGAGTTCATTATTAATTAATCAATGAAAACCCATCCCTACCCTAACTAAGAATAATAGATTAGATTTTAATATACGGTCAGTCTAAATAAAGTTTTTACTTAAATCGGTAAACCATTAGTGACCCTGACGGAGCTTACCCTTACCCCTTTTATATTTTTGGACTTTTGTACAATGGACTAACTGCCTCGTTGGCCTAGTGGTCCTAAGCGCTACTGCTACGCTTAAGGTCTTGGGTTCGATTTCCAGATCGTGCAAAAAGTGTTATTGGGTTTTTCTAAGAAATTCACAGTAGCAGCTCGGAGTTAGGATTTGTGCCCGGTTAATAGCAATACGCTCGCCCCCTATTACATGGGACCTAAAACATACAGGCGAACTGTGGGTGTACTTTGGTACACCTCTGCCTTACACTTCGGGGAATACAAGCGTGATGGTATGTATGTTGTTCAATGGAGTACAAAAGCTTTGCGGCATTTTCATGTCTTGCTATCCATCAGTGTGTCAATTTTGAAGTGACGCACAACATTTGATTTCCTGGTCCTACGGGCCGGGATTTTCGGGTCGTGACAACTGAAGGCTAAAATGAAAATGTTGTAGAGCAGATAACGTGATAGGGTTCAAAATAAAATAGCAATAGTATGTTGTTTTTCTATTCTAGGTAAATATTCATTGCAATGTTGTGATAGTTTTATCTTGGACATTACTGACATCGGAGAAGAGAAACATCGTCATGAAACAGGTGATTCATTTTTTAACAAGCCACGACAAATATTACACACATACATACATAATATTATCACGCCTATAATCCCCGAAGGGTTAGGCAGAGGTGTACCAATTACGCCCACAGTTCGCCGGTATGTTTTTAGGTCCCATATAATAGGGACAAATATTATGTCATAAAATAAACTGTTCAATACATTTAAACACTTTTAGGTGTTGCATTTTAGTATGGAAAGTAATTTTTATTTAATATAGTCAATTCCGCATTTTTCCGGTAATGCGCGAGTAAAATAAATTGCCAACAAAGTTTTAAGTATGGCTCGGTCAGAGGTTTCCGGCTACTGGGACCGCAATTAACTGGGACCGCGGTCCCAGTCGCCGGATCCGTAAAAAATAAATATTTTTCTTCCAGCGACTGGGACCACTCATAGATAACTTAAAAAAATCTATTATTCAAGCCAAAATTAGTACAGTCAAACGAAAAAAAAATATAAATTATTTATATGAATATCATTGACTCGTTCTAGACATGATTTTATCTTATGCGCTTAGTAATAGATTGAGCTAGCCCGTTTTGACATAATTTACACATGCAGGTAAATACACACAAAGGGAATAGCATTGTATAATACTATCCCTCTCTAACTCGAGTCCGTTTTGCCTGTCGATTTCAAGGTCAGGTAGCCCTTTTGTTATAAACGGGAAATTTTGCATCGCCCGATGACTGGCTCGGCCAATCACTGACAAGAAGCTTATCAGTTTAAGAAAGTCAAGTTTTGCATCAGACAGTGTCATATCAGATCATTGTAAGATACTGCGTTTAATGTTTGTTGCAAATTGTGTGATGTGAGTGGTGGTGTAGTGACTTTATTTAATAGTCTTCAGGTATGCAAAACCATTTTTTATTAACTTATTTATAAACAAAACAAGCTAATAACGGGGTTAAACGACGTGGTTACAAATATTTTTACTTTAGAGCGCTTCTCATTTTTGATGAGACTTTTTAATATCACAAAAAAAATGTCATCTGGATTATCTGATAGTTAATATATATTTTTTTTCGATTTTAGAAATAAAATAAATATAAAATATAAATATACCATCACGCCTGTATTCCCCGAAGGGTTAGGCAGAGGTGCACCAATTTAGGTACACCCACAGTTCGCCGGTATATTTAGGTCCCATGTAATAGGGGGCGAGCCTATTGCCATTAACCGGGCACAAATCCAAACTCCGGGCTGCTACTGAGATATTCCTAATGGAAAAACCCAATAACACTTTTTGCCCGACCCCGGAATCGAACCCGGGACCCCTTGCTCGGCAGTCGCGCTTGCGACCACAAGACCAACGGGGCAGAATTACCAAAATAAATGAAAATAGCCCTTCAACTTCACATGGTGAACAGTCGTTATATATTGATGTCACACAAAGAGGACGTGAACTTTTGCGAAGAGCTGGCTATGAATATATTCTTAAAAGAATAAACAAAGATGGCTCAAAACTCTGGCGATGTATAAGAAAAAGAGTTTGCAATGCGACAATAAAAATCAGAGTCGATGCGCTGACTATTTTAAACGAAACTGCTCATTCTCATGAACCTATCGATTTCGCGAAAGATAAAATTTTTTGTTTGACTGTACATTTTTTTTTATTTCAGTTATCATATAAGTGGTCCCAGTCGCCGGAAGAAAATTATTTATTTTATACAGATCCGGCGATTGGGACCGCGGTCCTAGTTAATTGCGGTCCCAGTCGCCGGAAACCTCCTCGGTCATACTTAAAATGTTTCAACTACATTTTTCAGTAACAGTATAATGCCTTTAAGTATGACCTTTATGTAGACTTCATAAATTAAAATTTCTACAAAAGATATTGCTCTGTGCCCATACATTGTTGGCCCTGGCTTCAAGAGCATCGGAAATTCATGTAGGTATTGTCTTCTCTATCATTATTTGTTGTTATAGCGGCAACGGAAATACATCATCTGTGAAAATTTCAACTGTCTAACTATCACGGTACATGAGATACAGCTTGATGACAGACGGACAGACAGACAGACGGACAGTGAAGTCTCAGTAATAGGATCCCGTTTTACCCTTTGGGTACGGAAACCTCAAAAAGACAATTAATTATCGTGCATTCTGATACTCTTTATTGTACAGGGCCATTTTAGACATTGTCCGTTCCGCGACACTATTTGCTTACAAAAGGACCAAAAATGCGTTCAAATTTATACATACCATCACGCCTGTATTCTCCTAAGGGTTAGGCAGAGGTGTACCAAAGACACCCACAGTTCGCCGGCATGTTTTTAGGTCCCATGTAATAGGGGGCGAGCCTATTGCCATTAACCGGGCACAAATCCAAACTCCGAGCTGCTACTGAGAAATTCATAGAAAAACCCAGTAACACTTTTTGCTCGACCTGGGTATCGAACCCAAGACCTCTAGCGTAGCAGTCGCGCTTAGGACCACTAGGCCAACGAGGCAGTTAAATTCAACATCCCTAAAAACTACCTCCGTCATCCTTTTCCTTACAATGTATGAATAATACAAAGCCAGAATGGTTTCCATTTCTAGAGACAATTAATTTTAATGATTTCAAAGAGATTGTATTAGTAGTCTTGTGGCAAGGGTACACAAGAAAGGGTAAAATGTGGTGTCATGTTTTATTTGCGTATGGAATTAATTGTTTGTTAGTGTTACCGTGGAAACTTCAGCCACTCTTGGTTAGGAATTTGGTCTTTATGTTCCTGTTCATGCGATTGTGAGTCTTGGTGTTTTGGTCCTAGGAGCCGCAAAATCTAATTAGGTAGTTAAGAAGGTTTTTTAAGTAGAAACGTAAAGAGGGATAGTGGTAATCAACTCGTTCTTTAATATTATCTCAACAAGAGCATGCACAAAACCTATTTTATTTAAAATTTATAAATAAATAAAAGTTAATCCCCGTTTTTCATGATGTGTTCCTTTACCGATGTCAGTGAAGCTCATGTAAACTTAGAAAGTATTATAACATAAAATAGAAGAAGTCACATGGGTACTTGCCTGTACCCGATTGCGAACCCACAGCGTCGTGCATGAGAAGCACCATGAGTCATCTTAACCGCTGCGTCATTACGACGCCTTCTGCCCACCTGATGTTACCGCTGCCTATAGACATCTGTAATACCAAAGCCTATTGCCATTAACCGGGCACAAATCCAAACTCCAAGCAGCTACTGAGAATTTCATAAAAACACCCAATAACACTTTATTCTCGACCTGGTATTCCAACCCAAGCCCTCTAGCGTAGCGGTCGAACTTATGACCACTGGGCTAACGAGGCAGTGGATTATAACTATTAGTCGGAAAAAGGCATGGTGGTAGCACTACCCCGGACGAGCTCCTTCACAAAGAGCTCAGCAAATAATTTAATTAAAACCATTAACACACAAACATGAAAGAAAGGCCAAGCCTTGACCTTCAGTTACCCCTAACCACTGCACTCCCTAGGAGTTAATGGACTTCTCTCATTACACACAATATTATTTACTTAGCTGTTGCTTCTTATATTTTCTATTTAACGCCACATTACGCCGCGGCGCCCCCATCTTGGATATCGTTAGGACATTAATAACTCGTAAAGTGGCTTTTCTTGGTTTTTATGAAGATCTGTGGAGTTGTTATTGATAGTAAATGTGATATGAAAGTATGGTGAAGCTAGGATTTTAATAAATACTAACTTCTGACCGCGACTTCGTACATGTCAGATGTGATATAATATTATCCCACGAGATCCGTACATTTTTGAGGGATAAAAAGTATCCTATGTGTTATTTCACATAACTGTCTATCTCACTGCCAAATTCCATCCAAATCCGTTCAGCCGCTTAAGCCTGTAAGAGTAAGAAACATCCATCCATCCATTTATCCATCCTCACAAACTTTCGCATTTTTCATATTAGTAGGATGTCATCATACTATCCTGAATGTTTTTTGCTCAAAATCAAACCGTCGGGTAAACCATCGCTGGTCAACCGTCGCTGTCGGGTAGTATATTTATACTACCCGACAGCAGCTCGGAGTTTGGATTTGTGCCCGGTTAGTGGCAATAGGCTCGCCCCCTATTACATTACCGGCGAACTGTGGGTGGACATTGGTACACCTCTGCCTAACCCTTCGGGGAATACAGGCGTGATGGTATATTTATATATTTTTAATTAAAAAAAAACTAATAATATATTACCAAAGTTATTAACAAACTTTCCTGCTTATTCACTTTTTATTTACCTAATTTGCTAGAAAAAAAAGTAACAATACAATTAAAAAATATGCCGTTTTCAAGGTACGTAACTAAGTGGCATTTGTAATAAAATAGCAAGCCTTATAACTGTATACAAACTAAACAACAGCCAGCCAATAACCTTTACATAAACAATAAACTTAGTTTCAAACTCAGCTGATAATTATATACTCCTGTTTACTTACCAAGTTGGAGCATAGACTGTGAATGTTTAGAAGTGGCTCTCCTGCTCAAATTGCATTGTAAATGCCTATAGTTTTGGGGCGAAAGAAATATTACATATCTAACATACCATCACGTCTGTATTCCTTGAAGGGTTAGGTAGAGGTGTACCAATGTACACCCACAGTGCGCCGGTATGCTTAGGTCCCATGTAATACGGAGCGAGTCTATTGCCTTAAAAGTCACAGCTCATTAGAGCCACCCGGCACCCACTCCGCACCGCCTCGCCTGGTGCGGTTAGTATTCTTGATATGGACTTGTATGGGTATGCGCTCACTACATCAACTCCGTAGCGTCATGTCACCGGATCGCCTCTATCGTAAGCCGTCCACGCGCGTACGGCGGGTGGACCACTCGCTGCCCTGCGTTGACTGCGCATCGCCAACGCGCGGGTCCGAAGCGGACCGCGCGCTGCCCGCGAGTGATTCACGCGAGGAGACCTAATGCCAATTGTTAACAGACTACTCGAAAATTCGTGGACTAAGCGACGTCCACTAGTTGACCGCGCGGGGTTCACTGGTTGATCGTGCAACGTTTTGGTGATAACGTGGCGTCCACCCGTGAACCACCTGTCGACAACGAGTGGACGCCGTACGACGAGGCGGTGCGGGGTGGGTGCCGGGTGGCTCTAATGAGCTGTGACCTTAACCGGGCACAAAACCCAACTCCGAGCTGCTACTGAGAATTTCACAAAAAACCAAATAAAACTTTTTGCTCGACCTGAGGTTCGAACCCAAGACCTCAAGAGCGTAGCAGTCGCGCTTAGAACGACTAGGCTACCGAGTCAATTATTTATTTATTTATTTATTAAACTTTATGCACAAAATGTATAAAATACATCGTACAAATGCGGATTTAAGGCATTTTCTACCATTCTACCTAAAAAAAAGTAAATAAATAAATTCGTCAATTATTATGAATGATACATTTATTTATTTATCTAAACTATATGCGACAAAAGTACAAAGGTGGACTTTATGTTTTAGTCGCATCTACATGTTTTCTTGCTCTATGGTTATACTCCTAGGAGCGCCGACAACTCACACACAACTGAACTGTGTGCAACTAATATTGCGTTCGCAATTTACTACAAACTGTTCTAAGTCAACACTGATGTACAGGGTGTGGGCAAATTTGCTGATGATTAGTATAGTGACTTTGATAACTTATTTAGTCCTGGTAGTTACTCGTAAGTAAAGGGACATTTACGAGCAAATAATTTGAAGGAAATCTGGTATTTTATCATCATCATCATCATCGTCATCATATCAGCCGCAGGACCTCCACTACTGGACATAGTCCTCCCCCATTGATTTCTAAAAAGACCGGTTGTAAAATGCATAACTCACAGAGTGGAAATGTATGGGACAGGTGTATCTTTCTTTAATAAGTTGAGGAAATATCGCGTTAGGTACTGAGTACATAAAGTACTGAATTAATTTTATGTAATTAAGAATTTTACACAAAAGTTAAGAGTTTATTTTATTTAAGGGTCAATTCACACAGAGACGCGGCGCGACACTCCGTGTACTTAAATATAACTTCATTTACTTCTCTCCACATTGTGAGAAGGTGCAAGGTATTCTGAATTCTCACAATGAATGTGTCGCTAAAGTTATGCCTACGATAGACCCTTCATTTTAAATTCATGTAATTTGTTCATTGCTTTCAATCATTAGGATTAAAACATCTGAAATATTAAACGACTTTTGTTGCTTATTGTACCTACTTATTCGTTTTTTTAGGTGTTTTAATAGCGTTATTGTAAAAAATAATACAAAGGACCAAAAAATCCACATTCACAACAATTTGCGAAACAACATAAAGCAACAAGCAAATATGAATAAATAATAATTGAAATTTATTCACGTTTTATTTACTTCTCAGCCACAATTCAGTTCATTATGTAATTCTAAGAAAACGTTGGCATCTAAAACATTGTTATTTGAAATGAGGATAAACCAAAATTGTTAAAGTTTTTGCCGTTGACATTTATTATGAGAAATTATGATTTATTTTCTTGCCGTAACCGTTAATATTTTCTCATAAAATAGTGTTGTGTTACAAAATAATAATTTATGGGAAAAAAATATATTTTGTTAGTTATTTATGTGGGTGGTTATTCTCAATATCAGCTCGGAGTCTGGATTTGTGCCCGGTTAATGGCAATAGGCTCGCCCCCTATTACATGGGACCTAAACATACCGGCGAACTGTGGGTGTACTCCGTGTACTCCTGGCATTGGTACACTCTGTCTCACCCTTCGTGGCATATAGGCGTGATGGTATGTTTGTTTTGTTTGTTATACTGGGTGTAAGTAACGTCATGAGTGTGACACAGACTTTTACCATGTCTTTAGTTCATGATTGATCCCCAAGCTAAGAAATTTGCAGATAGAAATAAAAAATATTAGCTTTTTCATACAAAACTGCTCCATACAAAAAGCATAGAATAAAAAAAAAAAAAAAAAAAAAAAAAAAAAAAAAAGGTTTATTGCAGAAACTTGTACAACTTTTACAGTGAATCTTACATAGGAACCTCCTTTTAAGTAAAAGATATACCTGTGCTAGGAGGCCCCGCTCTTCAATGACAAATATAGTGCTAAAAGTAATGTACCAAGTAAAATAGAGTTAAATTTAAACAAATAAAGTGAAAAGAGAAAATAAAAAATAAGAAAAAAAAACAAAAATAATAATAGAAGAAAAAGAAGAAAGAAGAAAAAGAAGAATAGAAGAATAGTTCCTTTTTTTTTATAACTAACAAAGTATGTTAACTCCTAGCATAATTATGCTTTGGAATGCTACATCTAAGTATAGATTAACACTATGAACGCCACTAAACGCCCATAGGCGTCATTACAATAAAACTTCTATTGTGTCTCGTTTAGTGTCCTTGAAATAGTGTTAATAATTTTGCTTTCCATAATAATATTATAAACAGGCGGTGGTCCCGACCAGACGATGGCACACTTACTGCAATGTCCAGAAGGTTTCTTTCTATACTTTCACCTTGGAAGATATAAAAGATGCCAGTAATACCACGATAAATTTCAATCTGGTCTTCTCCCAGTTGTTAACATCCCTTTGTGCCTATTTGCCTAGTTCTGTTCTGTCTCCTTCTTGTTTGGAGGGAAGCAGAAATTATGTTTTTTCTTAGTCCTTCGCTAATCTTTCTGATTCATTTCGTTGCGGGATCCAAGACATTTGAATCATTTCTCTGGGACTCGTCGAGCTTCATTGCCTTGGCGCTTTTCTGGCGGTCTTCACTGTTGATTCTGGGTTTCAGGAGTTGCAGTGGATTTGAATAGAGTGGTGGGCTTGTCCCAAATTAAAAAAATCCGCGATAAACGTGGCCAAGTACTGAGGAAATGTACTACAAAAAATAAAAATAAAAAAGGATTTTCTTAATATCGATTCGGAAATAAGAAGAAGTGCTATTATTGTATATAGCAGTTATAGTAACAATGCTCATTGGACAATGGTCACGACCTTCGACGAGTACTCTTAGAATCAATACAATTGGTAACAATAGGTCGTACCTACAGTTTCTTCATTTGGTACATTATGCCATGTTGACTATGAGAAAATTCAGAAAAGCTTCGTAATTCGTATAAGGCTTTTTTAGGGTTCCGTACCCGAAGGGTTAAACGGGACCTTTTTACAAAGACTTTCGTCCGTCCGTCTGTCTGTCTGTCTGTTCATCCGTCTGTCACCAGGCTGTATCTCATAAACCACGATAATTAGACAGATGAGATATATAAAAACAGAATAAAATAAAAATTTAAGAGCTCCCATACAACAAATATTCACATAATATTTAGTTATACAGGGTGTTTGGTGCATCGTGTGCCAAATTGAAATGGTCGACTGAGGGGGTCATCTGCTATCCTTTCAGACCCCTAAACACTTCTCATGCCCTGTGTATTATTTTTCATCGACTTTTTAATGTTTTACAAAAAAAATACCAAAATTTTACATTTAAGTTCATTTTTTTTTAAAAGTACACGTCGTAGACTCTCTATTTTAATTTTATTTAGATGTGCATTGTACTACAGTAGTTTTAAATTCAAAATTAGTGACATTAGCCATCTAGTTTTTTATTTATTTACTCGCAAAGTTTTGGACTTCAATTAAAGCTGTCCATGTTACAGCTATTTACATGGCTATAAAAAAAAAACCAAATGAGACCGGGATCTAAGGACTTCGTCAAAAATTCTCTAGTCTATCCTCTTGCTAGTGATGTGCCACATGCCATAAAAATCTTTTTACAACTTCGTGAATTCCCTAGAATTGTAAATCGAGTCACAAAATACAAAATTCCAAATTATGGTATAAAAAATTTGTTTTGCTTAAATAACACCTGAAAAACGTATTAAATATGTTATCTCACTCTTACAAGATAAAATCTGTCTCGTATCCCTCTTTTTTGGGGGAGGGGGTACTAGAAATAATAAAAAATGCATTTTTAACATTTATTTCATATTTTTTGCATATTCTGCTTAAATTGTTGGCCTTTATTGCGAATGCAGGCCAGACATCTATTTCGTATTTCCACAGTTGTTGTACGAAGTCGCATTTCCTCCTTTGAAAAGAGTTCTGACTTTTAACCAGAAAAAAAGGAAAGGTTTAGTGTAAACGTTTGGGCAGGAGTGATTGGAATCAGGTAATTGAACCGCATTACCTGCCCGAAAACTTCAATGGCGACAACTATTTGGAGTTCCTTCAAAATGACGGGCCCGAATTAGTGGCCGAGGTGCCCGTATGTAATGAAAATGTGCCCAAAGTATTCCAGCATGACGGCTGTCCCGCGCATTGGCGTTTGACTGTGAGGGAATATCTTGATAATGTATTCCATAATGCGCGGATTGGTGGCCCTTTTGCATGACCGGAACGTTCCCCAGGCCTAACTCCGCTAGACTTTTAACTAGTTTTTGACTAGTATACACCACGGAGGTTCCGACTAGGAATGTACTACTTCAACGCATTCAAACGGCGTTCAATAAAATTAAGGAGAAAATGCGAGTTCGTACAACAACTGTGGAAATACGAAATAGATGTCTGGCCTGCATTCGCAATAAAGGCCAACAATTTAAGCAGAATATGCAAAAAAATATGAAATAAATGTTAAAAATGCATTTTTTATTATTTTTAGTACCCCTCCGCCAAAAAAGAGGGATACGAGACAGATTTTATCTTGTAAGAGTGAGATAACATATTTAATACGTTTTTCAGGTGTTATTTAAGCAAAACAAATTTTTTATACCATAATTTGGAATTTTGTATTTTGTGACTCGATTTACAATTCTAGGGAGTTCACGAAGTTGTAAAAAGATTTTTATGGCATGTGGCACATCACTAGCAAGAGGATAGACTAGAGAATTTTTGACGAAGTCCTTAGATCCCGGTCTCATTTGGTTTTTTTTTTATAGCCATGTAAATAGCTGTAACATGGACAGCTTTAATTGAAGTCCAAAACTTTGCGAGTAAATAAATAAAAAACTAGATGGCTAATGTCACTAATTTTGAATTTAAAACTACTGTAGTACAATGCACATCTAAATAAAATTAAAATAGAGAGTCTACGACGTGTACTTTTAAAAAAAAATGAACTTGAATGTAAAATTTTGGTATTTTTTTTGTAAAACATTAAAAAGTCGATGAAAAATAATACACAGGGCATGAGAAGTGTTTAGGGGTCTGAAAGGATAGCAGATGACCCCCTCAGTCGACCATTTCAATTTGGCACACGATGCACCAAACACCCTGTATATTCACTGTTAACATAAATAATTAAATTAAAATAAAACAAATATTTAGGGGGAGCTCGTATACAAAAGACATGACTTTGCCGTTTTTATAGATAATGGCACGGAACACTTCGCACGCGAGTCCGACTCGTACTTGGCCCGTTTTTTGATAACAATACACCCACGCGTACATCTTGACTACTGTAGCTCATAATATTGTCAGGAAAGTAAGGCTGTGTTTAAATTGGCACGGTGTGTTGTTTTACAAGTTGAAAACATCCAGGGAGGATGGGCCGATGTTTCTTGTAAAAATATAATGAGATTTTTTCTTTTTCATTAACTATGCTTAACAGGGAAAGGAATTCTCATACATTTCAGAGCGATTTTAATCTAATCTCAATCTTTAAAATATATCTCTAATTTATCAAAATGTTTGGCAAATTTTTGACAATGATTGATGCTGAGATGACATTGCGACTGAATATCTTAAAGGGATTGACCGTCTACTTGTAATCAATCTATGGACGGGCAACTACTATAAAAAACTACCCCTTTGAAATATCAAAAGACACAAAATCGTCGAGGAATAGTAACTACCTACCTACTAGTTTCATACAAATACAAAACTTCAATCAGATTAGTAATTCTCAAAATGGCGGACATGTCACATTTTGAAAGATCTGACAGATACTTTAGAGGTCTTTAGAGGCATCTCCATAAATATACCTCTATGACCTTGACAGAATACCGCGGCACGTGACAAAATGCCTTGGATCCAAACTAAATATATACGCACCTTTACAAAAACACGTCTGTCATAAGCTGCGTACTCGTAAATTATTAATGCTAAAAGCAACACATTTTCGCCTTCAAATACAAAAATAACATTTTACTTTTCTTTGGAGAAAAGAAATGTTATGTCTAGCATGAAGGTCTTAATTGAAAAACGTTTGTCCTGAAATATTAATGAATATAAAGTGCTAATGGGTTGCTCTGAAGCCGATGATAAAGAGATGAAGTCAAGGTTATGTTGTGTTAGGGATACACGGGTAAGCGTGCTCGCTTTTGCTGTTCATTTTTGACGTTTTATGTGTGACAAAATTCCATGTTATTGAGACAAATTGAGGAAGGTGAAACTGAAACTTACCTGATAATTTGCCTGTTATTTAGTAATTAAACTTCTTGTGTATTAAGTACGTCTATAATAAATTATTATTATTTAAGATGGTAAAAGATTCCAAATTATTAGAACGGAACTAAATGAAAGGTACAGAGATAGATTTTAATTTAGAATAGCACGAAGACTACCCTATTTATCCCGGAAAATGTACGGAACTTTAACGCGGAGAAAGTCGCGGGCAGAAGCTAGTACAAACATAAAGCATTATTAGCCATTAATGCGAAAAAAAAAAACAAAAAAAAGGTAATTTAAAAAAAAAGGTAATTTAAAAAACTAAAAAACCCGACTGCTTTTCTAAGTGTTTATGAAAAAGCCCTAAAACAAGAAAGTCGTTGTACCCGATTGCACTTAAAATTGTAGCAGTCGGGACCATCTGCAATGTAATATAGGTTTGTGCTCTCAATTCACTAAGCCTCCATTTCTAGAATTGGTCCCGACTGCTACAATTTTAAGTGCAATCGGGTACAACGACTTTCTTGTTTTAGGGCTTTTTCATAAACACTTAGAAAAGCAGTCGGGTTTTTTAGTTTTTTAAATTACCTTTTTTTATTTTTTACTTTTTTTTATTTTTAATTTACCCATGTCACTTTCACAGTAAATACAAATCTAATGACACCTCTCAAGCTAAAATCCATCGAGCCGTTTAGGCTGCAGAGCAATCCAAACATTTGAATTTGGCGCCAAAAATCCGCCATTTTGTTTTTTTTATTTTGATATACCCAGTGTCACTCTCACAGTAAATACGAATCTAACGACACCGCTCAAGCTAAAATCCATTGAGCCGTTCAGTCTGCAGAGCGTGCCAAACAATTATACATACATACATACATACATACTTACATACATACATACATACATACATACACTCGAAAAACATAACCCTCCTTCTGTCGCAGTCGGGTAAATACAGTCATTTCAACACAATATAACACAATAAGGGCCTCCGCCCACGACCGATTTTTTACGGCCGATTTTTTCTCGGCGAGAATGGAACGTATGGATTCTAGTACATCAACGCCCACGGCCGAGAAAAAAACGGTCCAAAAACAAAATCTACGCATCCTGGCCGCCGATTATCGGTGAAAAATAGAAAATAGGGTAAATGCTCCAGTGAATGAACACTTAAGCAATCTTCAGACTTCAAAAAATCATTACATTATGTTGCCTCTAAAGTATGCGGTTTTATATTTTGGTAATCTATGTCTACTAAAGAATATTTTTTAACTTGGTTTTACGACATAACCTGTATACTTTTTTATATATTTGGCAATATATTGAAAAATACCCTAAAACCCCAGTGAATGAATGAAATTTTCCAGTAAATGTACAGCATTAGAACCAGTGAATGAACACAAGTTTTTGTTTAATTAATAGTTACGAAAAATCCTTATTATTATATCAAATGCAGTTCAAAATGGAATAAATAAATGAACATAAATCCTTAGCCTCTAAATCTGCTACAATCATTTTTTTTTTTAACAAAGTGTAAGCCTTCAATCTCTTACTTAATCATTATATACCTTGATAAGCCTAGCCAACGTCAACAATCAATTCATCATGATATGAGCCGAACGATGTCCACTGCTGGACATAGGCCTCTTCAGTAGTACAGAAGTGATTCCGTCTTCCCCGGCACCTCGTTGTCCTTAAGTTGTTAAAAAGCCATATTTATCTCATATAGGCTGACGTCCGGGAACTCATCGGTGTAGTGTCAGGTCAGTCTAGCTCTTGGGTCTTTTGTTGGACTAGAGACGGGTTTTTAGAACTTCTCTACCTCCCTTAAAAGCTCTAGTTTAGACAAGATGATCCTGCCATCGTTGGTCTCCAGCTTCGTCAGCATTTGAGGTGTGTCGCGTTTGATGGATTTCAGGATCTGCCTTATAAGCCGAGCTTATTCCGACTAAACCTGCACCCACTGAAGACTCCCCGTTCCGTTCCCGTCTTTCCTTTATGAGCTTGGGAGTTAGAGTCTCAGAGCTTTGATCTATTTGTTAGTTCTCCGTTCTCTAAAATGATGATCACTAACTCAAAATGTGGTATTAATTTATTTATTGGTTACATTTTTATGACGAAAGCTTATATTTTAACATGATGAAAATGTTATAGTTCATTCACTAGATTTCATGAAATTAACGATTGGTCAGTGAATTAACGGTCGTTTATTCACTGGATTTCAAACGTTTTTTAATGCCAATGCTGGAACACTCAATAATTTACTTAAAACTAGCTAAAATTGCAAGAATGAAATTGATTTGATACATATATTATAACTACCCATTACTCGAATTTATAAATAACTTATAGTACATACTTTAATTACGGCTGCAAAGTGATATCAAAAAATTTGCGTCTGACCCAAGTCCTAAATTCTTGCCCGAACAAAGAAAATGTACACCAGCACTGCCAACTTTAAACGCTCGTCATTTTAAAACGAACAGTATTGCAATACATGAATATTGTTACTATATTAGAATAAAGAGCAGCAATTACAAAAAAAAATACTGCGTTGGGTAGAAGGTAATATCTTAGTTTATTATTTTTTGGAAAATACTCGGATTTGTTAATTCACTCGGGTGTGTTCATTCACTGGGGCACTTACCCTATGCGTCATGGATTTACTAGGGAAGAACGTTGTGTCATTGCTAAAGTCAAAATTCTAAAGTCAAAAGCAGTTATTGCGAATTAAGTGTACAATTGTGGTGTTATGTTAAGTTAGTACTTATGAGTTTGAAGCATTTGAATAATAACAATAATTTATTATTAAAAAACTTATTTATTTATTAATAATATGGTAAATCAATTTTTTCTAAATTAATCGTCTGTGATTTCAATAAGTAAATAATATTGTGTTGATTTACGCAGGGTTTTAAATACCGATAAATATTTATAAAATTACCTTTGACAGAGTTACCGTTAATATAAAAATAACGTTAATGGATTAAAAAAATAATATATAATCAAACGAATTTAATAAATTCTTAAGAATGAAAATAACATTTGTTTTCAACGACTAAGCTTGCTAAATATGTAATGACTTAAATCCAGGGCTTGTTAACGTTATGAAATCAAAAAATAATAATCGTTACGTAACGTTAATTTCCATGAACTCGAAAATTTTGAAAAAAGTAACTTAATAAAAACGTTATTTGGTAACATTACCAGTAATATAATGTTACCATCATCCATCACGCCTGTATTCCCCGAAGGGTTAGGCAGAGGTGCACCAATTTAGGTACACCCACAGTTCGCCGGTATATTTAGGTCCCACGTAATAGGGGGCGAGCCTATTGCCATTAACCGGGCACAAATCCAAACTCCGGGCTGCTACTGAGAAATTCCTAATGGAAAAACCCAATAACACTTTTTGCCCGACCTGGGAATCGAACCCGGGACCCCTTGCTCGGCAGTCGCGCTTGCGACCACGAGACCAACGGGGCAGTTAATATAATGTTAATTAACATTAATATAGAATATGAATTAATCGTTATTTTTACCGTTAAATTAGGTAAGTTGCCGTTTTGTACGTTTATATTAATTGTCACTGACTAACTATATTGGGCTTGTGGTCGCAAAGCGCGTCTGATCAGCGTGAAGTCGTGGGTTCGATTACCAGGTCTAATAATAACATATACGGTTACTTTTCATCGTTCTGCAGCTGAAACACTGGAACTCCAGTCGAGTAATAGTTATTATTGCGTGGTTTTTTTTAAAGATCCAAAGATGTTGGAAATTCGTCACTTTTTTTTTGTTAATTCGAGTTAAATGTTAGTAGCGCTCCTGTCTGATCGATTAATGTATTCTTTAAAGGCTACCTTACGCATGTATAGTCGATAAGGTTTTCACACAAATATGCCTAGACTGCAAGGAAGCGTTACTTCGCGTACTTACTATTTAAAAAAAAATTGAGTTATTTTATTTATTTTTGTTATTTATCGAAAATAATAGTGCCAATAGCTTCTATTCGGTACTATGATGGATCTCATGGCTTTTAATTTCAGAACGATGTAAAAGTAAGCGTGTATAATTTTCATTCGTAAGAATCGGGCAAAGTATTGTTAGGCACTACATTAGCGCGACGCTAAGGTGGGCGACCCGCCACACCTCCGTCCTGCGCTACTTCCATCTTAGAAGGATCAATTGTTTAAAAAAAACGATAAAAATATCGTCAATAAACAATTTAACGATAAATTGTAACTTAAATAACCTTAAATCTATTAACGTTATTTTTATACTATCGGTAACTCTGTCAAATAAAAGTTGCGATATAAAATTTGACCGCTATTTAAGCTCCTCCCTCGAAAGTCACCGACAAAAACACGGTCGTGGGCGTTGAAATTTTTGAAAAAACGGGCCCGTTTTTCTGCCCGATTATCGGTCCAAAAAAATCGGTCGTGGGCGGACGCCTAAGGGCCTCCGCCCACGACCGATTTTTTACGGCCGATTTTTTCTCGGCGAGAATGGAACGTATGGATTCTAGTACATCAACGCCCACGGCCGAGAAAAAAACGGTCCAAAAACAAAATCTACGCATCCTGGCCGCCGATTATCGGTGAAAAATAGAAAATAGGGTAAATGCTCCAGTGAATGAACACTTAAGCAATCTTCAGACTTCAAAAAATCATTACATTATGTTGCCTCTAAAGTATGCGGTTTTATATTTTGGTAATCTATGTCTACTAAAGAATATTTTTTAACTTGGTTTTACGACATAACCTGTAAACTTTTTTATATATTTGGCAATATATTGAAAAATACCCTAAAACCCCAGTGAATGAATGAAATTTTCCAGTAAATGTACAGCATTAGAACCAGTGAATGAACACAAGTTTTTGTTTAATTAATAGTTACGAAAAATCCTTATTATTATATCAAATGCAGTTCAAAATGGAATAAATAAATGAACATAAATCCTTAGCCTCTAAATCTGCTACAATCATTTTTTTTTTTTTAACAAAGTGTAAGCCTTCAATCTCTTACTTAATCATTATATACCTTCATAAGCCTAGCCAACGTCAACAATCAATTCATCATGATATGAGCCGAACGATGTCCACTGCTGGACATAGGCCTCTTCAGTAGTACAGAAGTGATTCCGTCTTCCCCGGCACCTTGTTGTCCTTAAGTTGTTAAGAAGCCATATTTATCTCATATAGGCTGACGTCCGGGAACTCATCGGTGTAGTGTCAGGTCAGTCTAGCTCTTGGGTCTTTTGTTGGACTAGAGACGGGTTTTTAGAACTTCTCTACCTCCCTTAAAAGCTCTAGTTTAGACAAGATGATCCTGCCATCGTTAGTCTCCAGCTTCGTCAGCATTTGAGGTGTGTCGCGTTTGATGGATTTCAGGATCTGCCTTATAAGCCGAGCTTATTCCGACTGAACCTGCACCCACTGAAGACTGCCCGTTCCGTTCCCGTCTTTCCTTTATGAGCTTGGGAGTTAGAGTCTCAGAGCTTTGATCTATTTGTTAGTTCTCCGTTCTCTAAAATGATGATTACTAACTCAAAATGTGGTATTCATTTATTTATTGGTTACATTTTTATGACGAAAGCTTATATTTTAACATGATGAAAATGTTATAGTTCATTCACTAGATTTCATGAAATTAACGATTGGTCAGTGAATTAACGGTCGTTTATTCACTGGATTTCAAACGTTTTTAATGCCAATGCTGGAACACTCAATAATTTACTTAAAACTAGCTAAAATTGCAATGAAATTGATTTGATACATATATTATAACTACCCATTACTCGAATTTATAAATAACTTATAGTACATACTTTAATTACGGCTGCAAAGTGATATCAAAAAATTTGCGTCTGACCCAAGTCCTAAATTCTTGCCCGAACAAAGAAAATGTACACCAGCACTGCCAACTTTAAACGCTCGTCATTTTAAAACGAACAGTATCGCAATACATGAATGTTGTTACTATGCTAGAATAAAGAGCAGCAATTACAAAAAAAAAATACTGCGTTGGGTAGAAGGTAATATCTTAGTTTATTATTTTTTGGAAAATACTCGGATTTGTTAATTCACTCGGGTGTGTTCATTCACTGGGGCACTTACCCTATGCGTCATGGATTTACTAGGGAAGAACGTTGTGTCATTGCTAAAGTCAAAAGTCTAAAGTCAAAAGCAGTTATTGCGAATTAAGTGTACAATTGTGGTGTTATGTTAAGTTAGTACTTATGAGTTTGAAGCATTTGAATAATAACAATAATGTATTATTAAAAAGCTTATTTATTTATTAATAATATGGTAAATCAATTTTTTCTAAATTAATCGTCTGTGATTTCAATAGGTAAATAATATTGTGTTGATTTACGCAGGGTTTTAAATACTGGTAAATATTTATAAAATTACCTTTGACAGAGTTACCGTTAATATAAAAATAACGTTAATGGATTAAAAAAATAATATATAATCAAACGAATTTAATAAATTCTTAAGAATCACACACAACATTCGTTTTCAACGACTAAGCTTGCTAAATATGTAATGACTTAAATCCAGGGCTTGTTAACGTTATGAAATCAAAAAATAATAATCGTTACGTAACGTTAATTTCCATGAACTCGAAAATTTTGAAAAAAAGTAACTTTATAAAAACGTTATTTGATAACATTACCAGTAATATAATGTTAATTAACATTAATATAGAATATGAATTAATCGTTATTTTTACCGTTAAATTAGGTAAGTTGCCGTTTTGTACGTTTATATTAATTGTCACTGACTAACTATATTGGGCTTGTGGTCGCAAAGCGCGTCTGATCAGCGTGAAGTCGTGGGTTCGATTACCAGGTCTAATAATAACATATACGGTTACTTTTACATCGTTCTGCAGCTGAAACACTAGAACTCCAGTCGAGTAATAGTTATTGTTGCGTGTTTTTTTTCAAGACGTCTCAAAGATGTTGGAAATTCGTCACTTTTTTTTTGTTAATTCGAGTTAAATGTTAGTAGCGCTCCTGTCTGATCGATTCATGTATTCTTTAAAGGCTACCTTACGCATGTATAGTCGATAAGGTTTTCACACAAATATGCCTTGACTGCAAGGAAGCGTTACTTCGCGTTCTTACTATTTCACAAATGTTTGAGTTATTTTATTTATTTTTGTTATTTATCGAAAATAATAGTGCCAATAGCTTCTATTAGGTACTATGATGGATCTCATGGCTTTTGATTTCAGAACGATGTAAAAGTAAGCGTGTATAATTCTCATTCGTAAGAATCGGGCAAAGTATTGTTAGGCACTACATTAGCGCGACGCTAAGGTGGGCGACCCGCCACACCTCCGTCCTGCGCTACTTCCATCTTAGAAGGATCAATTGTTTAAAAAAAAACGATAAAAATATCGTCAATAAACAATTTAACGATAATTGTAACTTAAATAACCTTAAATCTATTAACGTTATTTTTATACTATCGGTAACTCTGTCAAATAAAAGTTGCGATATAAAATTTGACCGCTATTTAAGCTCCTCCCTCGAAAGTCACCGACAAAAACACGGTCGTGGGCGTTGCAATTTTTGAAAAAACGGGCCCGTTTTTCTGCCCGATTATCGGTCCAAAAAAAATCGGTCGTGGGCGGAGGCCCTATGGAATATAGTGCACCTATACACTACAACGTCAATGCACATTTCTAGTGTCGGGACAATCCCATTACCAATTCCGGGAACAACTTCCATAAATCCCGTATTCTAGGACAGAATGGATCCTTTCAAATCCTCTTTCCAGCTAAGCCGATCGCCCCAAATGTCAGGCACATATTCTAGCCGCTAAATAACACGGGTTTTCAGGCTTTATGTGAACAAGATTTTGCATATAATGTTGGATTTACATGTTACATGTCGAGACTTTATTAACGCGTGTACTGAAAATCTGTAATTTAGTATGGATGGTTCAAATTTGGCTGTCATTCGTAGATCTTTGACAGTCGTTACGGATAGTCAGAAGCCAAGAAGTCTGACAACCAGTCCAACCAAGAGGTATCCTGTTGCCCAGTAACTAGTTTGTGGAGATCCGATAGGCAGTCGCTCCATGTGAAACACTGGTATTTAAGAGCTATAGTGCCACAGACAGGCACACAGACATATCAAACTTATAACACATCTATTTTTGAGTCAGGAGTAAAAAAATATATTTTGTCATTATTCAAAGTCTAACCATAAAAATCATTATCGAATCTTTCCCTTCCAATATTCAAGTATCGCTCAAAACAAAACAAAACAATAACAAATCTCCTTCCCCAAACACCGCTACACTGTCTCCCTAAAAAGACCAACAACACAATTAAAGACATAATTAGTTTGGCCCGAAGCACACTCTCAGTTAACAAAATATATCAATTAAAATGCTAAACAGCGCTGGTTCCCATTAAATTCAATTATTTAGGGCCCGTCATTGAATTTCCTTTAAAGGAATTGTGGGTATAGGCTGTGATTGCATGAACTGGCTCGTTGTGCAAAATTCTCTTGACAATATTTGACTATAGTCTTTTGCGGTGTTATGTTAGAACTAGATATGGAAAAGGATAATAAAGCTTTACTAATATAATACATCTGAAGATGTTTGTTGGTCGTATCTTTAGATAATCCCTGGAAGTACATACCTGTCGGATTGGAATAATTATTTTTAGATATCTTTCTTTCTTCTTCTTTTTTATCGTGTGGCTAGTAAGGTTTTTTTTTTATAGACGGGAAATTGTCAAATAACTTCCCCCGCCCTGGGCGGGACGGGAGGGAGTGTCAGACTTTTACTGACTAAAACCCGTCTATCCGTTCCTTCATGTGCCCTTTGCGTTCCGGGGGCGCGGTATCTCTTTCGAACAACCCGCAGCCCCGGCAGGCAGCGGCCCTCAGTGGCCCCTTCCAAGTTTGCTGACATCTCTTTGAGGCACGCGTGGAACACGAACGCGCCATCGACACGGAGGCTAGTAAGGTCTAACAACCCCACCTTATTGTCAGAGTTTCGAAACCGTCACAAGGGCCTTTGATATGGTCACCGATGTCAGTGACGTCTAAGATAAACTTAGAAAGTACATAATGAATTAGAAAAAGTCGCATTAGTACTTGTCCATGTTCGGTTGCGAACCCTCGTGCATGAGAGGCGGTTTTTGTAAGTATATGAAAGTCAGATTAATGAGGAATAGTGTAGGGGCAAGAGTTTACCCATTGCAAATAAAGAAAGAAAACGGCTATACAAGGTTACTTTTAATTCACCGGCCATATTTCAGGGGGTGAAAGTATTCATGAATATAAACACTACACATGTTGCTAAAGAACCAACCCAGAAATATGAAAAAAAAAACCGCTGTTCCATACATTTTAGTGTTGTAGTGCAGTTTTGTAAGGAACAGCAGATTTTTTTTCATATTTCATAGTTGGTTCCATTATGAAAGTTATTTATATTCGGGAGTACTTTCACTCCCTGAAAAATGGCTGGTGAATGAAAAGTAACCCGGTATAATATTACGTAACTTAATGCTGATGAAAAGCTAATTAAACCTATAGCTATAATATTTTGTAAGGTCTTCAAATTTTGAAAGTTGCTAAATGTTTTACCTTTTAGGTAAGTATCTATGGCGTACATTTTTTTTGTTGTTTATGACCTCCAACAGAACCTTATATTACTCTAATTGAAATAAAGGATTTAACTTTGACTTTGTTGCATTTTTGCAGAGAAAAAACGAAAAGTTAAACACGGGTTTTAAACACGTTACCTTTGATTTTTACTTCACTCAAATGCCTACCCGAAGATTTACCTAATTGCCGGCCAATTTCCTTAGTGGTTACACGGTATTAAACAATTCTCTTTGCAGGCCTTACGGCTCTTGAGATGCCTTTGAGAAATTCTGACAGAGGAATAAAGACCTTAAGACCTGGTGCAGACAGAGCTTTATTGATAATTGAATAAAATACAAAGGGTGGAGGTGGAATTCCAATGTTTTTAAGAAGGTTCTTTTTTAAAATATGATGGCAAACAAGCCGACGCGACGGCCCACCTAACTGGTCACTGCTGCATATAGATATCTGCAATACCAGAGGCCTTGCAAATGCGTTGCCATCCCAGAAACAAAGTTGAAATGTCTCATGTGCCTGTAATTACACCGGTACCCATACCCTTCAAACCGAAACACAGCAAACGCTGCTTTGCGGCAGAAATAGGTATGGTGGTAGTACTTCCACAGACGAGCTCTTTCACAATGAGCTCTACTACTACTCGTTTTCATTGACAATAATTGACTGTCAGATGCTCTACTATAATGTGCTTTATGTGCCGAAAGCACATTATTTTTATATTTGACGTATGAAACTGTCAATTTAGTCTACGAGATTAAAAAACACACTATAGGAATACCTCAGAAACAATCCGGTTTAACAAAAGACAGTGTCAGACAGAACATTGCGCCAGTATTTTTAATTTGCGATAGTGTCAAAGTAGGTAATTCCTTTGACATCAAAGGCCGAGAACTTCTCGAGATTATTATAATTACAGAATTGAACAATTGAACAACAAGAAAAGTAACACCTAATTGTTTTGTTGAGAAACTTTTAATTTTAAACATTCTAAACTCAATTTCGCTAGATCTGATCTTCAACTGTTTTGCAATCTGTACAATTAATAAATCCCTAAGGATATTAAGGGTTGTCGGACATTTTATCAGTGCGGATTCGACGCAACAAATTATTTGCCATTCAACTTTGGGTTTTAAATTATATGTGTTAAAATATTTTCTACTACACTGAAAAAAGTATTTTACAAAACTAGTTGAGTTAATTCACAAATAGCCAAACCTTGATAACTAACAAACGAATTTTATTTACGTATTGATCAACTGCTTTTGTTGCATTTTACAAAAATATTTTAGTTATTTAAGTTGGTTATAAGCTACTAAAGTTTATGTTATCTACTACAAAATTCGGTTTCATCACTTTGCAACATAATATGTTTTGCTATACTCGAACACACTTGTGACTTTACAGTTGACCCAACTAAAACTATTTTTTTAACGAATAGTTGCTGTTTTTCAACTCTGCTATTAGTTTGTTACCAGCTGTAAAGTATTGTTGAGATTTGTGTTGCAAAGTTACTACAAATAAAAAAAAAAATTTGGCTGAGATCAACTAATATTGATTATGTTGGTTTTAGAATATTTTTGGTTATCAATAACACAGCAAATAATAGGTGGTGATTAAAGTTATGCTGCGCATAACGAAACGTTTTGTTCCCGCTCGCTGACAGTTGTGTTAAATCAAACAGTAACGGAAACCTGTAGAAACTTGTTCTTTTCGTGTTGGGAGGCGAGTGAGAACGACGGCGCGTCGCGTGATTTGCGAAGTTTTGATTTTTAATTTTATGCATGACTAGCTGATGCCTGCAGCTTCGCCCACGTGGACATAAGTATAACTTAAGAAATTAAGTATTCAATGCCATGTCGTCAAAATCCTGATTAACTGCTTCGCTCCTTAAAGATATGGCGTGATGATATCATTTTAGAAATTCAATCCGCAGCCATCTATAACATTCTTAATAATATCTCGTCTTTTTCAATCCCGTAAGAATTTGTAGAAGAATACGAACGTAATGCAACATTGCTCATCCCTCAAAGCAAATAGCGTGATAATTTATAGCCTAAGTTTTAAGTTAAGCTTACCAATATACATTAGCGAAAACCGCATTCAAATCGGTTGAGCCGTCTCTGAGATTAGCGTGCACAAACGCACAGACAAACAGATAAACAGACAAACAGACAAAAAATCTAAAAACTATATTTTCGGCATTAGAATCATTCCCCGACCTCATAGCAATTACTTTTTTTCAAAAATATTAAATGTACAGTTTTGACTTCGCTACGATTTTATTATATGTATAGATAGATTCATATATCAAGCAACGTCAAGAAAATTTCAAAAATGGAGCTGCCGCCAGCATGCAAGGCCTCGGAGAAAACAATCTCAGACTATCTGCGGTCTTGGGGATTAGAAGCTTACATTCCAAAATTTTTGGGTGAGTATTTCTAACTTCTATTCCTTACATAATTAGGACAATAGTGTTTTATTCATTAAATCACTATTTTAAACAGGGCATTTCCCGTTAGATGCACTTCTGCTATTCTTCTTAGATGCGTAGTGTTCGGCAAAGTAGAAAAGCAAGCACCATACTACTACACATCAGGGTGTCGCACAAAGCGACTGATGTCAAGGTTTACCGCCTAATAGGTACCTTCGTAGGTCAGGAAACGGGCAGCAACGTTTTCTACCAAACATGGAGGTTATGACAGTACCTCTGCGGGTTGTTCGAAAGAGATACCGCGCCCCCGGAACGCAAAGGGCACATGAAAGGAACATAGACGGGTTTTAGTCAGTAAAAGTCTGACACTCCCTCCCGCCCCACCCAGGGCGGGGGAAGTTATTTGCTGATTTCCCGTCTATAAAAAATAAAAAAAAATGACAGTACCTACCCTCCAGTATTGGAGAACGCTTATGTTCAGCAATGGACTGTTATGAGCTATTGTTTGACTTTTGACTCTTCAACCAACTGAGTGAACCTTAAAGCCCTTTATGCAGGTCTTTTGCTTTCCTAGTGCATAACTGCATACCTACCGCATCCGCACCTACATAACCTAGGGCCTGTCCTCTCCCAACTAAATCTGATTTTTATTTAGAAAAGTCCCTTGGTACTAGTACACAAGCTGAATAACTGACTTAGTGCGGAGATAAAAACACAATAATAAACTTTTTATTCATGTGACTAACATCAATTTTATTTTACCAATAAGTATCTGCCTTTGTATGAACTAATTTTCATAAATATTTCAGAAGAGTCCATTGATGTGGAGACCCTCCAAATGTTGTCAGAGGCTGACCTGAAAGACTTAGTGCCAATTATTGGACACCGGGCTAAGCTGACCACACAAATCAAACTTTTGATCAATATAATGTCAAATGCTTATGAGAACACTGTAAATAATAATATCAATATTTAATAATTAATACCTACTCACTTAGTCATTTAAATCTACTCTAATATTATAAAACGAAAAGATTTGTATTTCTGTATGTGTGTGTATGTTTGTAATGAATAAACTCAAAAACTACTGTGCCAATTTCAAAAATCCTTTCATTATTAGAAAGCTACATTCACCTTGAGTAACATAGGCTATATTTCATCCCCACGTCCGCTAGTTAACAATAAAATATTTAATAAAAACAAGTATATATGTTATAATTCATGTATGTATGTTAGTATTGATTACTTTTTAATTTCATTACTGTCTCTGTGGTCTAGTAGTTTGGGGCTTCGGCACCTGATCCAGAGGTTGTGGAATTGAATCCCATGGAAAATACTTAGTGCATGAAAGTCATTTTGTGAAGTTGTTCCCAGTTTGATTAGGATAATGCAGGCCGAACCAAATCCAGTGTTGTTGTCTGTTAAGTAAGATATCCTGTGCTTTGGAAGGCATGTTCAGCCATCAGTCCCTGTCATTGTCTCTGACAGTGGTTGTTATACAAAACCATGTTAGAGTTTGATCAGGTTATTATTTTATATTTCAGTGTCATACTACTCCGGACTCAAACAACAAAATAATGCTGTATACAGTGGAAGACTTGCCAGTTGTAACATACCCTGATGATGAGGACCCCCCTGAAATGTCTGAAACAAATGTAATAGAAGAGGACAAGTTGGAATATGATTGCGTTAGTTATTTTCACATTATTTTTAGGTTTTTGCTAAGATTTTTTAATTCTAGCTGTGGAGAGGAAATGGGGATAGTTGACTATTTTAAGACTGTATTTTATTCTTTCCAAATCCTTACATTTTTATGTTTTTTTTTTTTCATTCTATTATTAATTATATAAAATATGTTTCCAGGAATTATATGGAATCCTAAGTTCATCGAATGAAGGCAAAGGTCTTTTGCTGCAATACCAAGAAAAGGGTCTCTTGAATAATGCAGCCAGGCGAAGACTTTGCAATCTAATTATTACACACGAGCTGAAAAACGATGCAGAGAAAAAAATTCCTAGTTCAAGATTTTATCAACTGGCTTATGAAATAAGCAAAATCTTCAAACAGGAAAGTTCATCGGTATATTTTATACCATATGCAAGCTTCAGCCCGCTGCAAAAGACTTCAGCAAAAGGAAAATTACTAGACCAATATCGACAACGTCGCCGAGATTTTATAAAAACAGGAATCATTAAAAATGTTGAAAGACGTTGCTCCTCAAACAGTTCAAACTCAAATCAACAAAATTCCCCCCAGCCTGAATTTATGATAGTCTCTACTAAAATTAATTGATTTGATAATTAATAAATAAATATAATTGTAACAAATAAAGTTGTTTTTCTTATTCTATCCCAAGTTTGTAACCGAAATTAGTACCGTATATGAGGAGTTTTAGTAGGTAAGATTTGGGGAAGGATATATCTTGCTAAAACTTCTTATAAGTAGGTACATGAAAACCTATAAGAAAAAAAAACACTTCAGGCTGATGCTACAGGGTAGCCCGCGAAATTCAAATTTTCTTACGTTTTTTGCAATTTGCAGGCCAGTGCTAGGTTGTATGTTGATTAAAATATTGTTCGAACAATATTTTAATCAACATACAACCTAGCACTGGCCTGCAAAATACGTAAGAAAATTAGAATTTCGCGGGCTGGTCGGAGCTTTCACCTTAAGTAACTAAAAAGTTATGTTACTTTTAACCGAAAAGTTCAGTTACAAATAACAATTCCGTACTGTTGCAAGTAATATGAGCGGCAGCCATAAATTATTCAACAAGTTCATTTACAGATAACAAAATAGTTTGGTTACAATAATATTATAGTGATGTAACTAATAACTGAACAATACTAAACCCATGACCAAGTTTTAACCAAACGGTTTTGTACGCGCTAACAATAAAACGTGGCTATTTTTACATAACACTTTTGTTCATAATACACAAATATTAAGTTATTTATTCTAGAACACTTTGGTAAAACGTGAATAATAAATTTGTTAAGAAGTTATCATTTTTGTCGAGCTACTATTAACAGAACTCTAATAACAAAACTGAATTTGTCTAATAAGAACTATAGTTATGTAGTCACTATTTTTATGTAATAGGTTACTCAATTGTTTGTTATTTGTAACTCAAAACTTTTTTCAGTGTAGCCCGCATCTTCATCCGCGTGGATTTTTACCCGCGTTAAGTTACTGCTCCACTCCAGTGCGCCTTATCGTGATGTTAGGTATATTGCTTATATACTATTCCTCATGAATCTGGCCATCATATTATACCTACATAAAATATTTTTCCAAACAAACAAACAAAAAAATCTTCAGCTTTTTTATATTAGATAGATAATGAGAAGATTAAAAGGTGACGGCTCGCGGTTGGCGCGCTGGCAGCTAACAATTGGATTTTTCGAGGCGATGTGGGCCGTGTTGTAGCGTTGCTGTTACGAGATAATAGGCGATGACCATTAAAGGGTTAAAAATAACGAGGGTTAGTTTTGTTCTCAAGTGGTTTGCTCGTAAATCTCACCGCTGTTTCGCGCTACTTGTTTTTCTACAGTTTGAAAGTTGTTCCTGAAAGTTGAATTGGTTTTTCTTTTTTATAAAAATCTTAAGGTACTGCTTAACTGCCTCGTTGGCCTAGTGGTCCTGAGCGCGACTGCTACGCTAGAGGTCCTGGGTTCGATTCCCCGGTCGAGCAAAAAGTGTTATTGGGTTTTTCTGTGAAATTCTCAGTAGCAACTCGGAGTTTGGATTTGTGCCCGGTTAATGGCAATAGGCCCCCTATTACATGGGACCTAAATATACCGGCGAACTGTGGGTGTACATTGGTTACACCTCTGCCTAACCCTTCGGGGCATACAGGCGTGATGGTATATTTATATTTTTATTTATTTCTTAAGGTACTGATTGTGGTGTGTTATAAATCCTTACTATCCTTACTAATATTATAAATGCGAAAGTAACTCTGTCTGTCTGTCTGTCTCTTCTTCACGCCTAAACCACTGAACCGATTTCAATGAAATTTGGTACAGATATAGTCTGGGACCCGAGAAAGGACATAGGATAGTTTTCATCCCGGAAATCCCCCGGGAACGGGAACTATTAATCCACGCGGACGAAGTCGCGGGCAAAAGCTAGTATACTATACTACCGTATTATTTTTGCACTGGAGGGCAAAGACCCCTTCTTTTTTATTCGAGATGGTTCTTGACTTTAGTCTTGGTCAAAGGTGACATAGACAAAGTCTACGATGGAGTGAGCTTACCCAAAAGAAGCCTGTTCACTCGAACTTTGAAGAGATTAGGGTTGAACGCGTTCGGAAATACAGATGCAAGTAGAGAGTTAGCCTCTTGTTTTACAGAGAAGATACAAGCTTTGATCACAATGTTTCCTAGGCGTATCGCCCCTCACACACCGTCATGGAATTATTATACTGCCCGGAACTCGGTTCGGTACAAGCAGTATAAATTCCATGCAACCATGAACCCTAACTATTATGTAGAAGACTGAATATTCTTTAGCACGTGTCAAATGCGCTTCCGCGCGGCCCGGTTGGTGGAAAAAGTACATAATAGGCCGATTCTGTTCTTTGAAACAGGTGTTTTCTGATCAAATTTAAACAACTAAGAAAACATGTATTTATTACTTAATTAGAAATCGTAATATTATTTTATTATTGAAGACTTTTCATCCTAAAAAATATTGGGCATTATTTTTTTTATTCCATATTTGTAAGCTCTTGACTCTAGTCTTGGTTTTTCCTGGAATTATACGAGCACACAAAACTGCACCTTCTATAAAGCTAAATAAATTTCAAAATGATATATACATTCAAAACATGACTATCATCCATTCTATCCGTTTCATGAGTTTTAGCCACGTCACATTAGGCCATTTACAAACGTAGCCGCTAAAGTTGTTTTTCTCGTCCACCAAGAACTTATCAAGAGACAATTTTCTTGGACAAAACCCATTTACTTAACGTGTTTTCCGTAGTAATTCATATCTGGGTAAAGTCCATAAAATCTTAAAGGTGAAGGCAAAATAGGTAAGTACAGTCGAACAAATAATTTGGTATACAGGCAGGGGAATTGCGACTAGTTTTGAACTATGTTGTGTGTGCTGTGTTGTCAATTCTTTTACATCAGTCTCTTAAGTATGTGATAAGTTTGAAAAGTTAGAGTATTAAGTAAAAAATACAAAATATATACATACGTTGATTTAATAAGCTCCCCCTTTTCGTCCTAGAAATTAATATTAAATGACTTGATAAGCTAAACCTTTTCATCTTTTATAGTATAAAGAGAAAAGATTTGTATTTTTGTTTGTAATGGATAAACTTAAAAACTACAAGAACGATTTTAAGAAATCGATTATAAAAATGATTAAATATTGGTCCTTTTGGAAATCTATAAGCCTATGTCTAACAGTGGACGTCCTGTGGCTGATATGATGAGGATGACGATGATTGGCAGTGTAACAGATGAATATTTATACCTGTATACCAAATAGTTTGTTCGACCGTACATCAATACGTAATGTCATAATGGACCAATCCCCTCGCTTAGACTATTCCTGTCTAGACTAATAGTTGTCTGGCTAGTCTAGACGTAGAACAGACGCAACGCTTTGATTTATATCATGTTTCAGTGTCACTTCTTTCACTGAAATATCTCTTGTTTGGAGAAAGATATTGTAATATATTTGTCGTTTTTACAAAAATATGACAATATTTTTACATTTCACACATTCGTACCTATTAATTCAGTCTGTATTTATTTTTTGTTGCTTGCTTTCTAGATTTATATTTGCTAGCATGGACATCTTGTAGATGTCTAATACTTAGTTGATGCGTTTCTTACCCTTGAGGCATTAGGGCCTGACGACTCTCTGGTCGGGCAAAAAGTGTTATTGAGTTTTTCAGTTAAGAATTTGTCAGTAGCAGCCCGGAGTTTGGAAGTTGGTGGTGTGACACCCCTGTGCCTCGGAAAGTACGTAAAACAGTTTGTTCCGGCGGTCATTCGTAGATCTTTGAAAGTCGTTACTGATATTCGGACGCCAGGAAGACGTACAACCAGTCTAACCAAGAGGTACCTATCGTGTTGCCGAGTAACTGGATTGTAGAGGACAGATAGGCAGTCGCTCCATGTAAAACACTGGTATTCAGCTACATCTGGTTAGACTGGAAGACGACCCTAATATAGTTGAGAAAAGGCTAAGGTGCTTTTTAATGTTGAAAGATGGAATAAACCTAACTAAATAAGTTGCAAGAGTTATTCTAGATCACATTTCTTAATAAAACCCGATTAAAAACTATGAAATGCCAAACAAAAGTCGCCCTAATGACCCACCGGCGTAGTTCCATATTTCTGTAGCCTACTTTGCAGCAAGCCTAACAATGACACATCATTAATTTCTTTGACAGTTCACGCTGAGCCACAATACAAGCGCATTACATGAACAGGGGACATCCATTTACGATGCCAAGTTATCGTTCGGTTATAGCTGAAGTCACTGCTCTATTTACATCCCACAGTTCGGTCACTTAGTGGAGTAAGTGGTGGTACGTACTAGGGATGTGACAGAGCTTCGATTCCGATATTTTTTAAAAGTTGTAACGAGAAACGAGTAAGGCTGCGAGTGAGAGAGTATATGATTTGTTTTTATTGTATAGGTTGGTTTATATTTAACACTTGCTTCATTTAAATTTTGACTCATTGTATTTCTATTACTACATTATCCCTTTTTTTATGAATGGAATATCATCCACAGACTTCTTCCGTTCTGAGCGGAACGGAATGGAGTGTCAGACCCTTACTGACTCAAACCCATCCGTGTTCCTCCTAACGCCTTTTGCGTTCCAGGGTCGCGGTAAGTTTTTCGAAAAATTCCGCAGCTTTGGTAGGCACTGGCACTGGCGGGCCGCGTCTACTGTGGTGACAACTCTTTGAGGCGTGGAATACAACAAGCCGTTGATAAGGGCCCGGTTCTGATCGGATGGCGAGCCACGCAATGTTTGCCGTCCGCAGACTCAATATAAACATGTCTGCCTTTAATATAACATATTTGTCTTCTACTCTGCGTCCGCCTCCGCCTCCGACTTCGGCTCTGATTTCGACTCCGACTCCGATACGTTACATCCCTAGTACATACCATTAAATATTAGATAGAACTTTAAACGTTATTGTCTTTGCAAAGGACAGAAACTTGAAAGTCATTGGTTTTGGGATTCGTTTTAGAGTGTATTAATATAAATGGAGTTGGAAGATGGATGGAAGTCCAAATCAAAAGTCATGGAGGTATTCAAAATAAGCTTTCTAAGACAAAGTCAGCCCAATGAGAAACGGACGCACACACTGAATTACCTAACCCTTAACCTTTATTTTTTTACTGGATTTTATGTTTACCCTAAACAAAAATTCGTTACATTTATCGAGGAAGTTCTTAAGTTAAACACATAACATAACACTACAACCTACGGGAGCGGAGAAGTTATCAAAGACCTAACTTAACTCAGGTAAAATCGCGGGTATCCCTAGTCTATAAACATGCATAAACAGCAACCATAATGCAGCAACCGAGGCCACCACTCAATAATATTAGTTCACTTATTAACTAAACGTACCAGGCAAACATGATTCCGAAGCGTCCAGCCCACAATCAAATTAGCAAACGGCAGTGCCACTTACCGACCACTTTAAGTCGACCCTCCCTGCGCCGCACGTCCCACTAAATTGCTCTTTAATGGGTACCCGCATAAATTATTATGGGTCTTCATTGGATGGTTGGGACCTGCAAATGTCAAGGGTGCGTTTTGTTTGTTTACTTTTGGCAGCTGTTTTCGGATCCTACCTCTGTTGAATATTGGCCTTTGTTAATGGTTTGTGGAAGAACGGGTTCTGGGGCACACAACAACGTAAGTAATTTGTATGTTTTTCAGATGGATTATGTTGTGATTGTTGTGAAATACAATTATTAAATAAAAGAAAGAAACCGTCGATCTTGTTGTATTATTATCACAGGCAGCATGACAAATTGACTGCCTCGTTGGAGTCCTGTGAGAGTCGTTGTTTCGAACCCCAGATCGCGCTGAATGTTATTGAGTTTTTTCACTAGAATAGCCTGGATTTTAAGGCGATGGTGTGAAAGCCTCGTGTTTCGGAAAACACGTGAAACCGTTGGTCCTAGGCCTGATCTTTCCTCAGTCGTATCCGATTTCCATCTCATCAAACTATAAAGGAAGAGAGAGTGCACGCTCTGTGTTTGCGCACACATTTGTGCACTCTAATAGCTCCTGCATACTAAACTAGATAGTTTCCATTGAGATAGGGCCGTCGTGACCGTAATTCGGTTGGAAGCATAATTATAATAATGCATAACCGGTCCTGCGTTCGATTTCCAAGTCGAGCAAAAAGTGTTATTGGTGTTTTTCTATGAAATCCTCAGTAGACGCTTGGAGTTAGGATTTGTGCCCGGGCTCGCCCCCTATTACATGGGACCTAAATATACCGGCGAACTGTGGGTGTACATTGGTACACCTCTGCCTAACCCTTCGGGAAATACAAGCGTAATGGTGGCATATTTCAAACCCTTGCTGAATAATGTAGGCATAATTATCTTCAGCATTGATTGTAGATACCATAATGCTCTTACTGAAACTTCTTAGCGGTTTTGACCCATTTACTAAAGAGCCTCAATACTCAACAAGATTTCCAAAAGGATAACGTAGGTCTAAAGATGTTTACATCCTTTCATCGTGTTTTGAAATCTACGCCATTTATATTCAGGGCTTAAATCTGGTTGTCCGTAGCAACCAAGGATCAAAGGATTACGCCTACAATGGTTGAAACATATTTATTCGTAGATAATAATCTGTCGAAATATAGGATAATAATTTGTAATCTATGTAAAGGGCAAATATGGTTTGGGTTTACCGAAAAATTTTTAGGCAGATTTATTCAGAAATTGCGGATGAATATTTAAATTTGGAAAAATATGCTGTGATACATTATTAAAGTAGAATATTTTTGACGACAATCAATGTCGAAAAATAACTTTTCAATCGACGAAAAACTTATGAAAAACATGTGTATGTGATTTATAATAATTGTTGACGGACTAAACTAAGATCGTTTTTAATTTTTTTTGTTAGCCGTTTCTGCCGCTCTCCTGGGTTAAGGCCTTCCTCCACTCTTAAATAAATATATCCGAATATTCCCCCAGGTTCTACTTCGACCTTCGATATATCTATAGGTACCTACCTTCGGTGTGTTCTCATTAAAATAAATACTACTACTCAGTGGCGAATTGGGGGGCAGGGGCGCCCTGGCCGGTGAAATTTAGTTGTGGGTAATATACTTAATTAGTTGTGGTAAAAAAAAAACTCCATCAAAATTCTTGTAGCAGAAGGTTTCCATGTATTACCTATCTAGAAAAAAAAATATCGCATTGATAGGAAAAATAAATACCTATGTCATCTTTTTACACGTGTAATATTTTATGCAAGTTACCTAACTTCTTCTTCATCGTGTGGGCAGTAAGGTCTAACGACCCCACACACCCTAGTGTCAGAGTTTCTAAACCGCCTCAAGGGCCTCTGACATGGTTACCGATGTCAGTGATGTCCAAGATAAACTTAGAAACCTACCTAACTGGGACATGTCTTCTGAGCTTTACATAGCAAGTGAGAGAAAACAAGATAAAACTCCAGATTTAATAACATTAAAATACTATTTATTGTAACTTGTAAGTAGGGCAACCGTGTGTGTGGGCCACCGAAGGCTTGGGCCTGCGGACGGCGCGTTGTGTCCCACGCGCGCCTCAAAAAGATGTCAGCATACTAGACAGGGCCCGCTTAGGTCAGTGCCCGCCGTGGTTGCGGAATTTGTCCGAAAGATAACTCTTTAACCCGTTGTTGTTGTGTTTTTTTGTAACCCGTGGCACTGGAACACACGAGGGAAGGAAGGAGTCTGACACGTAGCTCCATAATATATTATCATAAGAACGTTATTCTCGTTTTCCTCGGGAACAGTACATTTTTTCGGGATGAAAGGTACCCTATGCCCCTTTCTCTATACCCCTTATACTTATAGATAGCTATGTAGGTAGGTATGCAAAATTTCAGGATGATCGGTTCAGTTGTTTAGGCGTGAAAAGGTAACAAAAAAACTTACTTTTGCATTTAAAATAATATAATTATCTAAGACGTTATTGATTTCCTAGTGTAACTGTCTTAATTATGTAGCACTGTTGCTAGGAGTTTAAAATTTCAGATGTATGACCCTATAGAGAACGAAATATCTACAAGGTGGCCGCCGCCTGCGTGCCCATAAAGCGGCATGAATGTTATACTAACCAAACTGGAACTTCTACAGCTTACTACTTACTTCAACTTCGCCATAAAAGGCGTTATACATGGTATTCTTGGAGTTAGTCTCATATAAGGGACTGGCCTGCTCCTCCTTTATGTGTTGAAACTGCAGGTTGAGGGGGCCATTTTGTTTTTTTTAAAGGCTCAAACACAACGTTCTCCCAGCTTGATAATTCTGTCAATCGACTTTGACATTCAAACATTTTTGTTGTCAAATTGACATTACAGAAAAACTGCTGACTGACGTGTTTTTGTGTACGCCTAAAAACTTGTTTGTTGTAAAGTATTAAATAAATAATAACAACTAAGCTATAAACTGTGTGTTCTTAAATTTTAGGTTAAAGTTTAATTTTAAATTTTAGAAAACTGTGAACAATGCTGAAAGCCGTAATTCTTATTGGAGGGCCGCAAAAAGGTAAGAATCTTTGCATCCGTCGACGTCACCGGCATTCTTATCAATCTAGTCCATTAAACATATAAATAAGTATACTAACTAATTTAATTATATCTAGAAATTAGTTATGTTTAATTAGTAATGTTACAAGGAAATTTAAAGTGGCGATCCATCTTTACAAGTCGATTTTTCGAACGGTGAAGGTTATGTAAATAAAATCTTAAAATCTGTAATTTACACTGTGAAGTGTGTTTGAATAAAAATAACTGCTATTAATACGTGGTTATGATCTCATTTCGATCAAGTTAGATAAGGATCACTGATTAGAACTAATGGTTTAACAAGTGATTGAAATGTCTTGTTGAAGCAGGAAGTGAGACTTGTAATAGGTCTTGGTTTTCCAATTGTTTTTACTCCACACTTACAAACGTTTATAACAGTTCTCTATTTAAACTACAACTTGTTATGGTGATATCATTGGTATAATCTATACTAATATAATAAAGAGGTAAAGCTTGTGATGTTGTAGGGGGTAAGCTCTGGATTTTCTGAACTGATTTTAACTATTTTTTTACCAATAGATAGCAAAATTATTAAGAAGTGACATAGGCTAATTACATCACACTTCACACAGGAGCAGAGCACAACAAACCAAAGACGTAACATAACTCAGTTAAAACCGCAGTATTCCTAGTCTAATACATGGGCAGTTCACTAGTCAAGAATATTACTACTAGTTACAAGTCAAAGTCAAAGCATTTATTTCAATTAGACCATTTACAGGCACTTTTGAATTGTCAAGAAGGTACAGTTTAATATTGAAGCTAGTTGTATCTAATGGTCCACTGAAGGACTAAGTGTGGAAACCAAACCCTTAATCCATTCAGTGCGGGGCGACGCACATGCGCGTTTTTTTACCGCATATGATTGTTGCCCACAATGAAAGGGTTAACATACATACAACATACAATCTTGAATTTCCAGGCACCCGCTTCCGGCCTCTTTCCCTAGACACACCAAAGCCCCTGTTCCCAATAGCGGGGCTCCCTCTCATCCAGCACCATGTGGAGGCCTGTGCCAAGCTGGAGGCCTGCAAGGAGATCCTCATCATTGGAGCGTATACCAGCAACACGATGGCACAGTTTGTCAGTGACATGCAGAAGGAATACCATGTTATTATTAGGTAAATAGAAATGTTTCTGATTTTAATGAGTTTGGGGCAATGGGCATTGTTCATTTTTTTTTATATGTTGTAATTGAAAACCCGTTTCGAGGAATAGCGTCACTGAGCATTATGGACTAAATTAATAATGAAAAATATTCATATTTTACTGATATTTTTGATAAAATACGATTGACCTTCATTGCCCTTCAAATTAGGTCAGCGCTGGCCCAACAGTTTTGTATCGTTGCCTCAGAAAATAAAAAAAAGTAAGTGGCAAGTATTGTCAACCAGTTGTCAGGTGTCAAATTATAATGCAAATGTCAAAAGTTTATGAAACATAATAACAGTTTAAAGTTTTTCAAAAATAATATTATTCCTGCGACTTTCCTAATAATCTTGTTCCATTATTCCGACACTCGACAATTTTTATAGTGTAAAAGTTATGGAATACAGGAAGTGCTTTGTTCCAACTTACAGTAATAATAGCAATAATAGTCCAAACAAAATTTTTGTCCGTATAGGGGAAGATTTACGACAAAAGTGGTGTCGTGATGTAGGCGCGGAATATTATAAGATTTATACAATGTATTGTTGCGAAGATCACTTTGATGTTTTCTTTTTTTTCCAATTTTAGATTCGTTTATGCATGAGTTATGTTATGACGCCTATTGACGCTTGACAGACGTTGTGTTGACAGATTTAAACTTTTAATTATGTAAATAGTTGGGCAAAGACACAATCTTTTGAGCCAATGATGACGTCATCTATCTTAAAAAATATATATATTTAAATATTTTTTTAAAAAATAACCATTGAGCCAATCATCAAAATATTCAAATTAGTTTCTCAAAATGGTCTAAATTTTTAAAAAATAAAATAAAATGTAGTGGTTAAAATTTTTAAACAATCCCCATTGAATTTCTAGCACATAGTGTAGGGCAAGAGTATGCTGAACCCTTTGACCACCAAGCATATGTTTATATACTTATGTACAGTAGAGAACCGATTATCTGAACTTATTGGGGGATATGGGTGTTCAGAAAACCGTTCTTTTCAGATAACCAAACTATTGATTCAGCCATAAGTATTTAGGTATAATAATCCCAAACGAAAAATATGAATTAAACAAAACAAGTGCAGACAGTCTTGTAATAAAACATGTAACCCATGCAGGCAAAAGCACAGTTACCTCGGAGTTAGGATTTGTGCCCGGTAAATGGAAATAGGCTCCCCCCTATTACATGAGACTTAAAAACATAGCCGTGAACTGTGGGTGTACACTAGTACACCTCTGCCTAACCCTTCGGGGAATACAGGCGTGATGCTATGTTACTCATAATTATTATATGAATCACATGTCTCTAATAATTGTATGTAATTCCCTGTCTTATATTTTCCAGATATCTACAAGAGTTCACTCCGCTAGGCACGGGTGGTGGTCTGTACCACTTCAGGGATCAGGTCCGTGCTGGCAATCCCACTGCGTTCTTCTTACTAAATGGAGATGTTTGTGCCGACTTTCCCCTCAAGGAGCTATGGCACTTTCATGAAGAGAGGACAAATGCTTTGGTATGTTTACATTTGAAACTAACTACTACTTCTATTGAATTTGCAACCCTGAAGCCCAGTGTGTCTTAAAACAGTGTCAGTTTAATATTAATTTGTAATTTCAGTTGTTGGATCTTCAACTCTCGGCGCTGAGCCGAGCGTTTAAAATCCAACAGTGCGCAAGGCAAAGTAATATTAAAATAACACCGTTTTAAGAAATGGTGACAGGCCCCTGGTATTCTGGAATTCTAATGCACAAAATAAATACGTCAAAAGTTTAATTTGGATATCACTGACATCAGTGAAAGAGAACATTCAGGAAACCTAGAGTTAAAATAATAGAGTTAAAAAATACTAGCTTTAGCTATTGACCGCAACTTCGCCCGCGTGATTGTCCGTTATCGCAGATGCAGACGAAATCGCGGATTCAAAAGTAACCTATGTTCTTTTTTGGGGTTAAAATTTCATCTAAATCAGTTCAGTAGTTTAGCAGTGACAGCATAATTAATACACAAACTTACTTTTGATTGTTTTAATACCTACTTGTTAACTTACTTTAAATATTTTAGTTTAACAAATTTATTTACTCATAAAGAACAATACAGTTCACTTAATAATGAGCTTAAGTAAAAATAAAATAATGTAGGTAAATGTAGGAAATGGAGGTAGGTATAATAGTATGGATAAGTCCGAAATCGCCTATCTACTTAGAACAAGCGTGGTGGACACCACACGTGCCTTCCTTGTATAAGGAGAGAACAAGCGTGGAGAACACTATATGAACCTTCTCTGTATGAGAAGAGGCCTTCACACTGTAGTGCACGTCAGTATAACATTATTACATCACAACTCCACAGGTTACAATAATGGGCACAGAAGCGACCCGCCAGCAGTCGGTCCACTACGGCTGCATGGTGCGGGAGCCTGCCACCAAGTCAGTCACCCATTACGTAGAGAAACCGAACAGCTACGTGTCCACGCTCATCAACTGTGGCGTGTACATGTGTTCCTTACAAGTGTTCCAGACGATGGCTGAGTCTTTTCAGAGGAAACAGGATGGGTTTTACAGGTAATCTTTTATTCATCAGTCAAATCTTACAAGTTAAATTTGACCCACTTCCTAATGTTTAATGGAGTTGAAATTTTGCGTAAATGTCCAATATGCATGACAATGCAATATAATGATGTCACAGAGCTGGTCTGATGGTGGAGTTGGACAGTAATCAGAGAAAAGTTTATCAAATCTTATAAGTAAAATTTGACCCACCATTCAATTCGGCTAGGAATTTGAATACATTATGCACATTGCGTGACAATGAAATATAAAAATTTGCATTTAAAAAATATGTTTTAGTTAGAACTCGTTGTTATTGTTGGTGAGCAGTGATACCATAGAGGTTTATTTTCCTTTAAGGAAATCTTAAAAGCTTTTTTTATAACCTTTTATTTACTCAATTTAAAATTCAAGTCACCTCAATATCTTCTTTACTTTAATGCTTAAACTTGGTAAGACTAATTAGGTATAATATTTATCTTGAAATCTTCTATTTATGTTTTAGCGGTAACGGCCAGACCAGTCCTCACCCCGGATACATGTCTTTTGAGCAAGATGTATTGATGCAGCTGGCAGGGACCAACAAGTTGTATGCTATGCAGGTAAATATTACATTATATATAAGTTTTTTTACTGCCTCGTTAACCTAGTAGTCCTAAGCGCGACTACTACGCTAGAGGTCTTGGGTTCGATTCCCAGGTCGAGCAAAGTGTTATTGGATTTTTCTATGAAATTCTTAGTAGCAGCTCAGAGTTAGGATTTGTGCCCGGTTAATGGCAATGGGCTCGCCCCGTATTACATGGGAGCAAAACACAACTGTCGGTGTAGATTGGCACACCTCTGCCTAACCCTTCGGGGAATACAGGCGTGATGGTATGTTTTTAAACTCTTGTAATGTAACTATTTGCTGTACCTTTCAATACAAAAATAAAATAAATTGCAAACAGATATACACAAGATTATTCATTTTCTCTGGAATCACCAGATAACCAACTGGTGGTCGCAAGTAAAGACTGCGGGCTCCGCGATCTACGCGAACCGCCATTATTTAGAGCTCCATCGGGACCGCCTGAAGGAGAGACCCTGCACTATACTGCCTGATGTCTTCGTACACGCCACTGCTAATGTCGACTGTACTGCTGTGGTAAGTAAGTCGAAAATTGAACAAGAACCGAAAGTAGTGTGTTGAAGTAACACACGAAGGGTTTGGTTGTACCGTACAATATTTAGCTCTACCTATAATTTTTAACTTTTTAACGTTTTTGTTTTATTTTTATATCATTGGATGACAAGTGATGTTAAGTGGCTCAAAGTCAAAGTCAAATAATTTATTTGCAATTAGCTGATGGTCAAAAATGCCTTTTGATGAAAGGCATTTTTGAATGTCTACTACATGAGAAAATATTTATAAAATTGAATCTGGTTGCCCATTCCAAAAGGTAATTTCGTATGTCAAAGAAACAAGAAACCATACTGACGTCTGCAATGCCAGTGGCGTTGCAAATGCGTTGCTATCCCAGAGACAAAGTTAAATGTCTCTTGTGCCTATAATTGCACCGGCATTCATCCATACCCTTTGTTTGGCAAAGTAAAAGCATCTCACAGTGGAGTTAATAAGGTCCATTTCGGCATTACTGCTACATACGGGGTGTAAAAAAAATTGGTTGCCTGTAAAGTCGGTATACGGGCGAAAGTTTTACGTGACAACGACTTTGAGTGGTAAAATGTATGCAGGCGCCTAAGTGAAATAGAAGCGCAAGACATGAACCGGTGTGTATGCCTATCTCTCTCACTCTCTCTCTCTCTCTCGCTCTGTCTCTCTCGCTCTTAGGCGGGCTAACTGTGCTCGAGTGGAAGGGACGCGTGCCTTTCACTTTTTATGTCTGTCTCTCTCGCTCTTAGGCGGGCTAACCATGCCCGAGTGGAAGGGACGCGTGCCTCTCACTCGCTCTCATTGTGAGCGCATAACGTGAGCGGAGCGTAACGCAGTTTCTTGAAGTGTCACCCGGCAAACCAATTTATAAGACGTTGTCACGTCAAAAAAATATACATGGTGCTTACAAATTCCTTTCTATCTACACAGATAGGTCCGAACGTGTCGATCGGCGCCGGAGTGACGATCAAGGCGGGCGTCAGGATCAAAGAGTCGATCGTACTCAACAACGCTACGGTACACGAACATGCACTGGTCATGTACTCCGTTGGTAAGTACATCTTTTTTCTTTATCACTGCGAGTCGATCAGACTACCCTTTGCTTTGATGAGGGACTAGTTGTCGCTATGTGTTTTTCCGAAACGTAATTCTACTAATAGGTCAAAAAAAAAAATCTAATCGTAATCGCATCGCAGCGACAATCAATGTAGGTAAATTAAAGTCATATTTGACAGATTGATACAGATTAGTTGGCGATCGTTTCCAAAACTAATAATTGCCCCGTTGATGTAAAAGCTTAGGTACATAGTTTCATCAAAATACGTTTAGTAGTTTTTGCGTAAAAGAGATCTATCCTCACAAACTTTCGCGTTCATAATACTTTTTTTTAATGCCATTGAATGATGATATTAAGTAGTCACCGCTGCCTATAGACATCTGCAATACCAGAGGCCTTGTAAATGCGTTGCCATCCCAGAGACAAAGTTGAAATATCTCATGTGCCTCTAATTAATAGTAGTAGGATTAATTTCTTAGACGTTATACGTTAGGGTGTATTTTTTATTTGTTTTTCTGTACACTATCATTATTTGCTGTAGTGGGTCAAGAAGCGTCAGTAGGAGAATGGTCCAGGGTTGAAGGCACTCCTTCAGACCCGGACCCCAACAAGCCGTTTGCGAAGATGGATAACACGCCTCTGTTCAACACTGATGGGAGACTCAATCCATCCATCACTATCTTGGGTAAGTTACGCCATTCTTTTGATCCTTATCTCTATTTACATAAAGGCGAAAATATATAGGTTGTTTTCTTTAATTACTATCTAAACACATAGTTTCACAAATACTTCGACGCCGCGACTGCCTCGTTAGCCTAGTAGTCCTATGCGCGACTGCTACGCTAGAGGTCTTGGGTTCGATTTCCAGGTTGTGCAAAGTGTTATTGTGTTTTTCTATGAAATTCGTAGTAGCAGCTCGGAGTTACGATTTGTATCCGGTTAATGGTAATAGACTCGCCCCCTATTACATGGGACCTAAACGTACCGGTGAACTGTGAGTGTACAATGGTACACCTCTGCCTAACCCTTCGGGGAATACAGGCGTGATGGTATGTTGACTCCTTTTTAATAAAACTATTTGTTAACAGGTGCAGGTGTAGTGGTGCCAGCAGAAACAATTCTTCTCAATTCAATAGTGTTGCCACACAAACATCTAACAAGGAGTTTTAAGCACGAAATAATTTTATAGTTTTTTGAATGGCAACATTGATCGCTTTATATTGTAGGAGAAAATTAACACAGACAAAAGCATATAACATTTTTATGTGAAGAACTGTGCAAGAGCACAGACTACAAAATATTTGAGGTCTAAGATTTTTTTTATTTCTTTTATAATTTCATAGCTAACAAATTTTATGAAGAGGAAAGGTTTGTTTGTTTGTACCGAATAAGCTCCGAAACTACTGGACCGATTTTAACCATTTTTTCACCAATAGTTAGCTAAATTATCAGGAAATAACATAGGCTGTATAACATCACGCTAGGGCCCAGGGGAGTGGAGCAGTAACCAAAGACGTAACTTGACGCGGGTGAATTAATCCACGCGGACGAAGTCGCGGGCTAGCTTGTAGCTAATAAAATAGTATTTATTAGCTTATTTTTCTATAAATGTTAATACAAATTGTATATTTATGTAGAGTGTTAATATGATACCTTTGCGATAGTTGCATTTTTATATTAAGACTATAATTGGCATTGCATTGCAAAAAAAAAGAGCTTAAAAGGTAGATCGGATAATATTTATTCTTTTTTTTTTTTAAACATCTACCCAAAAAATATCCTCTGTTTTTCATCTTTCTGGTGAAGTAATTAGGACATCTCGGTTCAATGTTTTACCCATTGATGGATTACTCATGGATTATAATTAAAAGCATCACATTAATTTAATAGTTTTCACACTTAGCTAATTTTTTAAATATTGTTGGATGGCAAGCAAGCCGACGGCCCACCTGATGTTGAGTGGTCACCGCTACCTATAGACATCTGCAATACCAGAGGCCTTGCAAATGCGTTGCCTTCCCAAAGTTGTCAATGTCTCACGTGCCTGTAATTACACCAGTACACAGCAACACTGCTTTGCGGCAGAAATAGGTACGGTGGTAGTACTTCCTCGGACGAGCTTCTTCACAAAGAGCACTACTAACCACTACTACTACAATACGTTTATTATTATTTCCTTACACATATTAATTAACTATTAAAAATCTACCTTTCAAAAATTACAGCCAACTTTTCGTCGACATTGAAACTCGCATTCACTTTCGAACATTTTAATTTTAACTTCAACAATGTTTGTACCAAGTCCACCAACTTTCGTCTTTAGCTATCTTTTTAAGACAAAAACCTTCGTTTCCGCTATTTCCTGCTTCCGGTCGCCTGCCTTATAAAACTTTTTGTCTGTAGTAGGTAATAAAATATTGACCAATGATACAAATTACTGTTAAGGAGGTAATGCACACAAAACATACTGTTAAAAGACCTCTTATCTTATATATAAATAAAATGGAGTTGTCTTTTTACAAAATATGTAGGTATGAATGTTTCCACGTCAATTACTCGAAAAAAACACTTATTATTTTTTGTATGTCTATTGGTTTGTTCCGACTAATCTCCGAAACGGCTAGATAGATTTTGAAGGGCTGACCAATGATACAAATTAGTATTAAGGAGGTAATGCACACAAAACATACTATTAAAAGACCTTGCATGTTATGTTACAAATAAGTAAAATGAAATTTTCTGTTTACAAAATATATGTATGAATGTTTCCATGTACAGTAGAACCTCGATTATCCGAACGTCCGAACTAATTGGTACCGAGACTAGTTCGGATAATCAAAAGTTCGGATAATCGAAATGTGGGTTTTTGAGGAAAAGATCAAACAAAAACAACATTTTTTCACCTAAAAAGTGTACAGTCTATTAAAATGTGACTTACATATTAACGTTGATTTATAAAACACCTAGAAAGTCAAATCCTTTTTTTATAAAATAGTTAATTTTTAATTGACGAACAGCTGAAACATGTTTTCTGCAACAAATTCTCGCCTATGTTCGGATAATTGAGGATTCGGATAAAGTTAGTCAGCGTTCGGATAATTGAGAGTTCGGATAATCGAGGTTCTACTGTAAATTAAAACTTAAAAGAATTTTAGTTTGTCTGTCGGTTTGTCCCGGCGCATGTTCGAAACGGCTGGACCGATTTTGACAGGACTCTCACTCGCAGATAGCTGATATTTCAAGGAGTAACTTAGATAGATACATTTTTAGAACAGGATAAGGGTTAAAATATAAAGTCTTGTGATAACCGATATTCACGCGAACGATGTCGCGGGCATAAAATAGTAAATAAAAAGTCTGGACTACACAACTTATATTCTAAACCAAAGCTTCCATTAAAATATACCATAGAAATAAGAATGAATATCGACTTGGAAACAAAGTTGCGCAACATTGTTCAACAACATGTTTTCGTGTTGAGTAAAACAAAGTAGCTGGCAACATGGAATGTTTCAGTGATATTGGGAATGTACAGTAAGGGCCTTACTTATAAAAATAACGCTAATTGATACTTAGCTACCTCTTATGTGACTGACTGAACGATGAAACACTATTTTAATCTGCCAACACTTAGACGGTCAGCATAGAGCATGACCAAATTATTCGCCTAAAGAACGAAAATTTTCTGTCACTTAGGTAACATCTCAACGCTGATTAACGTTTATAGGTAAGATTTTTCACCTGAGACACCGTTGAAAGTGGTTGCTACGTGAAAAATAATTGACTTTTAGTCAAGGATTTGAGAGTTAATCAATTGATAAGTAGCTAAGTATTTTTTAGCGTTATTTTTATAAGTAAGGCTGTTAGTGTCCTACATTATCTGACCCCCTTTACAGACAAGATGAGGGGACAAGGGTTCATTTTATTCAGAGAACTGACCATACTATTATTCTGTATAAAAAAGAACAAACAACATCAAATGTTGCTAGTAACTGTTGCACAATTGTTGTAAAACATTGCTTCCATAGCGAAAATTGTACAACTGTCAGTCGTGTAACAATATTTGCTATGTTTTAAGGATGTTGGTTAATGTTTCAAGTAGAAAATGTTGCAAATTCTGTATATTAGTTTTAATTTGAACTATTTTTGGAAGACTACACAACTGAAGCGCATAATAACGGGTGGAAGGGATATCGTAAGGAAAGCTTACCATGGATTTAGTTATACATGATAATGAAGAATTAGGGACAAAATATTTCGTCGATTACAAAAAAAAAACTGCTTCATAAATTTTGTTGTAATTTTTATGTGTTGAATGATAACGCCGAGAGCTCTTTTTTTTTTAAAAAAAGAGGTTAATCATCAAGTCATTTTCTCCGCTTTTGGCGGAGTGTCAGATTCTTACTGAATAAAACCCAAACGTGTTCCTCCTTATGCCCTTTGCGTTCAATGACTCTTTTTTTTAATGCAACTGGCTTCAACTTTAAACTGTAACTTTTTGTCAATTTAAAAGTGCCTGTAAATGGTCTAATTGATATAAATATTTTGACTTTGACTTTGTCATTGTATGGCTACAAACCGATGGCCCACCTGATGTTAAGATAGCATAGACATCTGAAATACCAGAGGCCTTTCAAATGCGTTGCCATCCCAGAGACAAAGTTGAAAAGTCTCATGTGCCTTTACAACCTTTAAACCGGAACACAGCAACGCTGCTTTGCGGCAGAAATAGGTATGGTGGGACAAACCACCAGGGCATTGTGGTCTGCGGGTTGTTCGAAAGAGATACCGAGCCCCCGGAACGCAAAGGGCACAAGAAGGAACATGGATGGGTTTTAGTCAGTAAAAGTCTGACACCCTCCCGCCCCGCTCAGGGCGGGGAAAATAATTTGATGATTTCCCATCTTGAAAAAAAAAGGGTATTGTGGTGGGATTTCGAACCAATTACGCTCATTTAGAAAAGTTTTTATATTACGGAGTCCCTCCCACCCCGAATAGCTTTACAATATTACAATTTTAATTAAATATTTCTATTTTTGCATATGCTTGTGATGTAAATAAATATATAATAGTTTTTAAGATGTATCTAATGGTGCTGCAAATAAATGGAATGAGCACATTTTTGACTTTTCTTAGAAACCAACCTAAACTTAATTTTGTGTTTCTCACCCCTGAATTTCAAGCGACACAACTTTAAGACGTTCTTAAATGTATCTCTGTCGCTACAATACATCTTACATTGAAAGAGATAGCATAATACTAAGTCAAACAAATATGTCCTACATCATATTTTTATACTGCAACTACCTTTTCAGGTTGTCATTTTATTGCGACGCGCTTAGAAAAAGATATTTCTATGTAGCTCTGGCAGACTTTATGAATACTTTATTTATTTATTAAATTAAAGATATCTTCAAAGATCTAATGTTATTAATAGCAATGCAATGATTGTATTACGATCAATGAAGACACGTTTGGCGGTTGGTCGTTCGATTCCCGCATGGAAAAAATATTTGTATCGCCTTTTTTTTTTAAATATGTTTATAGAGGAAGTATGAAATGTACGCGATGGGAAGTCACAGGCTAAGTGCTAGTGAGGTCACAAAACCTTATAATTGAGACATCTCGACCCGCCACAAGCCACGATCACGCCGGACCGTGCCATTACTAATTAATGAAAACCCACGACTATTTATGACGTGCAAAACTGACATTTCATTCAATATCTCGGTAACTGCTTCGTTAGCGTTGTGGTTCTAAGCGCGACTGCTACGCTAGAGGTCTTGGGTTCGATTCCCAGGTCAAGCTCTGTGTTATTGGGTTTTTATATGAAATTGTCAGTAGCAGCTCGGAGTTAGGATTAGTGCCCGGTTAATGGCAATAGGCTCGCCCCCTATTACATGGGACATAAATATACCGGCGAACTGTGGGTGTACGTTGGTACACCTCTGCCTATCTACGAGGACAGCCATTTAAGTAAATAATAAATAGCAGCAGCCGGGTTCAATTGTAAATCTAATCCATCCAGGTACTGAACACAACAAAATCATTAAAATAGGTTCAGCCGTTTAGGAGCTCAGTGACACACGTAGGAATTATAATTTAATAAACACTAGCTGACCCGGTAATGGGGCCGAGCCTATTGCCATTAACCGGGCACAAATCCTAACTCCGAGCTGCTACTGATAATTTCATAGAAAATCCCAATAACACTTTTTTCGACCTAGGAATCGCTAATAGAATGTATAAATATAGTACCTACCTATAGATTATTATCAATGCAGAATAATTATGTTTTGTAAATAGATATAGTATAACTACCTACCTACCTGCCTACCTGGCTGACACCTTTCGCTAATCACGTGCGTCATCGACATAGTTGTAAGAAAGCTGGTTTCTCATTCATAAATTCACTTGAGTGCTGTGAAGGGGAGAAGCTTTATTTCTACAAAGAATACCTATACATAAACCAGATATTGTGCATTTTCTTAAAAAATAAGGTTCAAAATAGCGATGCGTTTGATGTTAGTTAAATGGAACGACCACTAAAATAAAAGAAATTCTGCATTTATTTCGTAGATTTCATCTAAAAAAAAATGCACAGCTCAGCGGAATAATTTTTAGATTTTTATTTAGTAGATTGAATTTCCTATAATACCATAATATAAAATAGTAAAGTTTAGGCTCAGAATTTTGAGAATTGTGCAAAAAAAAAATATTTTTTGAGATTTCTTAACTATGTTTTTTTATCATGATCTTATTTATTTTCATAAAATATTTTAAATTACATTTCATGAAAAGAAACCATTTCGTAACCGGCGTGCTTGTATGACCAGATGTATGAATGTGGATGAGGCGAAAGAAGTATGTAAGGATCGTAGCAGGTGGCATTCCGTGGTTTCTGCCTACCCCTATGGGAAAAAGGCGTGAGTTTATGTATGTATGTATGAAAAGAAACCTTTGACAATATTACCTATAAACATTATTTATCTAGCTTGTAAAATGACCAATAACTGTGCAACAAAATTACAAAAAACTGACCGTTTTACGGAGTCCTACGTTTGGGTACCGCCTTAACCAAAGACTAACTATAAGCCTTAACTGTGCCATCACGACAACGAACAGTGTTTGATAATATGCAAATAAATTCTAATAAGAACTGCACTTTCAAAATCATGAAAGGACATACGTCCTAAACTTATTAATAACTCTGACACACAAATATTCAAGGACGAAAAAAAGATTCCCATGCGAGTTATTAGCATCATAATTTGTAAAGAATTGAATTAATTACTTTAATACATAAATAAAACTGGATTTGTAATTGGGCGGGCAAGGTTACCGTTTAACATCACGAAGTGAACGCGACAGATCTGCAAAACTACGTTTAAAAATCATGATCCTATCTAGGGTTGCCATCACCTAAATTGCTGACGCCGGGCAAAAACTTCAGAACCCCGGACATTTGAATGATTTAGTTCTTTTCCCGGACATCCCAGGATTATTATTATTATTTTATTTATCGCTTATCTTTCAATTAATCGGTCTATCTTTCAATTCAACTAAAAGTGTCCGGGTTAAAATAAAATAAATAAATATCTTGGGACAACTCACACACGGCTATCTGATCCCAAGCTAAGCAGAGCTTGTGTTATGGTAACCAGACAACTGATATACATACTTATATAATTTATAAATACATACATATTATAGATAAATCACACCCAGACACAGAACAAACAATCATGCTCATCACACAAAGTTTGTCCTGGGTGGGAATCGAACCCACGACCTCCGGCTTAGCAGTCAGGGCCACTAACCACTAGACCAACAGGCCCGTCGTCAGGGTTTTTACCGGACATTTTTAACAACCCCTCCCGGACGTCTCCCGGACGCCCTCTAAACTAGGACAAATCCGGGGAAACCCGGACGGATGGCAGCCCTAATCCTACCTAATCGCGAGACTTTTGCGCAATGTTTTTATCGATAAATAAATAATCAATATACAGTATTGATTACCCACTAATTTATGTTGTTGCTACATAGCCCTCCTCTTCTCTCCTATATTTTTGCTGTGCCTGACAGGGTCCATAATGATTCTGTACTTTTCTGTGACTCGCCTAATTCGGTGATATTTGGTTTGAGCGCTATATATATAGGCTGTACGAGTGAAATCAATTACTTGAAATATAACCATCTTGACATATATATACCATCACGCCTGTATTCCCCGAAGGGTTAGGCAGAGGTGTACCAATGTACACCCATAGTTCGCCGGTATATTTAGGCCGCATGTAATAGGGGGCGAGCCTATTGCCATTAACCGGGCACAAATCCAAACTCCGAGCTGCTACTGAGAATTTCATAGAAAAACCCAATAACACTTTTTGCTCGGGACCCGGGAATCGAACCCAGGACCCCTAGCGGTCGCGCTCAGGACCACTAGGCCATGGCCGAGGTAGTTATACCATCTTGACAATTGATCATAATCAAATCATATGGTTGTATTTCAAGTAATTAATTTCACTCGTACAGCTAGCATATATAGCGCTCAAACCAAATATCACCGAATTAGGCGAGTCACAGAATTAGATGAGTTCACTATACATTATGGAACGCAATAAAAAAATGAGTATTGAGTTTAATAAAAAAAAAAATAGGGATCCGTGACAATTCACACGGATGACAAAAGGTAGTAAATAATAAGTCCATAATCGCCAAAATTCCCTTCAAATCGTCCCTTCTGTTTATGAAAAGAAGCCTTTGCCCTGCAGTAAGACAATAGGTTGGTATTATTATCATCATTATTTATATAGAACAATAAAAATTGAAAACTGAATAATCCTAAAATTTTTAACAATCAACAATGGCTATTGATCTTTATTAATTACTTAGGTACCTGTCTACTTGGAAAATATTGAAAATAATAATTAATGATTTCGTTGGTCTAATGATCTGAAAGTCTTTTTTTTATTTTTTAGGGAGATGGTAAAATCATCAAATGACCCCCCCCCCCCCCGTCCTTAGTGTCAGACTTTTACTGACTAAAAACCATCTATGTTCCTTCATGTGCCCTTTGCGTTCCGGGGGCGCGGTATCTCTTTCGAACAACCCGCAGCCCCGGATGATCTAAAAGTCTGAATCTGTTGCTGGCATTAGGCTCGCCCCGATTACATGGGACTTAAACGTATCTAACTGGAAAAATTTAGTTTTATTATTCAGGATGGCAGGAATTTCGTTACATTAACTTTTACTGTGTATTCAGTTCACACAGATATTTTAAGATTAGTAGGTTTCGTACGTCTTACACTACAAATTAGACTATACCAAAATTCCCTTTGAAACAAAAAGAACGAATCTAAAAAACGGTAATTTAAAAAACTAAAAAACCCGACTGCTTTTCTGAGTATTTATGAAAAATCCCTAAAACAAGAAATTCGTTGTACCCAATTGCACTTAAAATTGTAGCAGTCGGGACCCATTCGGGACCATCTGCAATGTAATATAGGTATGTGCTCACAATTCACTAAGCCTCCATTTCTAGAATGTCGCAGTCGGATAAAAAGATCTAATAACTTTATTATTTACTTTGACTCGTATTAAAGTTTCAACTTGATTATGCTAAAAATTAAAAAAAATACTTTGAAACTAAATTCTCCCTTTTCACCCCTTTAGGGGTTGAATTCTTTTTACAACCGTTAGAGAAGATAACGCTTTGAGTTTTATAAAAGAATTGTATCAAAATCTAGTTTGAGGTAGATGTAGTGTAAATAAACGATTGATTTGTTGTGAATGCGATCGCACGCAGCTGGCAGTTTGTTGAAAGCCACCATCGTGATTGGCTGCATGCGTTCCAATTTGTGTTTAAAAAAAATGAATTTCTTAATAACGAGACTAAAATGGACAAGTGGGACGCGGATAAATCAATATATTTTTGCAATTATTAGTGAGTACCATTTTATTGTATTTTTCTTTTCGTGTTTTTTCCCGCCGTTTTTTTTTATTTTACGGTATTTTTCTTGAATTTTGTGCTGTGTGATTGTGTGTGATTTTAGCGAAAATACCATTCATTATAATTATATTAAACTGCACTATGTAACTACATTTTTTTTAAAAAGGTAAGTATAATTTTAAAACCTTAAATAAAAAGATAAAAAGTAAAGAAGAAACAAAGCAATCTTATTTAATTCAAATTGTAAAAAGAAATCTGTTGACTTCGACCTATTTTTAACACGCTTGTTTTCTTGTATTATTATTTATAACCGTGTCATCACAGAAGATTTAAATTCAATTGACATTTTAGTGAATTAACATTATACATTTGTCTACTTTTATAGAATACTAATAAGTTGTTTCCATGAGAAAAATAATGTCTTTTGTCTTTAAAAATTGATCTTTTGAATAATAGCGGGTAGCCGAATAATTGTAAAAACAATCTGGAAGTGCCCAAAATAAGTCTTTTAAAAAGCAAACTATATAAAAGGTATTTAAGCCATTCAGCCTTAAGAAACAGAAGAATTATTATCGCAAATAAATCTTACTTACAATATTAATTTTATAATATTTAAACACAGAAAAAGAAACCTATTGTTTACGTTTTTTTTTACAAACAAGCAGAAACTAAATAACTTAAACTGTTGAGGATGTTAAAAAAAAATAAACAAACTATTTCCGATGGCTTGTCATTTAAAAATGTACGGTTTCAAATATGTAAACCGATAGGTTTATACAATAAAATGTTTATCGTAAAAAATGTCAGCGTTTATAATAAACAAAGAAATAATAATATGAGTGTAAATTTCAAATTTCGCGATTTCCTGAATGGAGTAATTCGATTTGTTTTTATTGTTGGTGTGTACTCAAGTCACCGGCTGGTTTTAGCCATAGATATCCAACCTTTTCAATCGCTTATTATTTTAAATAAGTAAAAAAATAATCCGTTCTAAAAAATATGATTTGAATTTGAAAGAGAATCTGCCACTAGATGCATTGATAATGTTCTAGATTCAATATTACAATATTTTTTTATTGTAAATAACGTTCAGGAGTGCATGTTAATGGTGTAATTAAAATAAAATAATTGACTTTGACTTTGAATATAAAATAACGTAAATATATTCAGGGGAGTTCAAAAATCCCACAGTACCTATGTACTGTGGGATTGAACGGTGGTATGCTGAGGTAGAAATTATGCTTTTTCTTACTCTCTCTTTTTTTTTAATTTCGTTGCGGGATCCAAGACAGTTGAATCCTTTCTCGGGGACTCATCAAACTTTATTGCCTCGGCGCTTTTCCAGTGGTTTTTGACTTACCAAGCGTGCTTTGTAAATAGGAACCTAGTATTTTGTCAATTAAAAATGACTCCAACAAAACATTATGCTTACAGGTGCATACAGCAGATTCAGCCCATTTAAAGTTTAGTTATAACATTTAGGCGTTTTCGTAAAAACCACGAACAAGTTGGAATTTTGACCTTTCACATCTCCGTAATCAAAAAGTTCCCAGGTACAGTGCAAAGCAAAATAAAAAACGCAATAATTGGAATAAATATAACACAACGTTCAATTTTGCTTAGCGTGTTCTTACACCCGTTATTGACAACTATTTACTTACAAAAGTTATTCACCTTATGTACTATTTAGTTAGGTACGGTAAAAGGCATGTTAATATTCTACCTGGGTGTACTTAGGTTATTATTTCTGCCTCGTTAGCCTAGTAGTCCTAGAGGTCTTGGGTTCGACTCCAAGGTCGAGCACAGTGTTATTGGGATTTTCTATGAAATTCTCAGTAGCAACTCAGAGTTAGGATTTGTGCCCGGTTAATGGCAATAGGCTCGCCCCCTATTACAGGGGACCTAAATGTACTGGCGATCTGTGGGTGTACATTAGTAGACCTCTGCCTAACTCTTCGAGGAATACAGGCGTGATGGTATATCCTACTACTATTATAAAGGCGAAAGTTTGTATGTATGGATGGATGTTTGTTACTCTTTCACGCTTAAACGGCTGAATGGATCTGGATGAAATTTGGCACAAAGATAGATTATAGTCTGGAATAACACATAGGCTACTTTTTATCCCGGGAAAATGTACGGTACCCGTAGGATAACACATCAACTGTGACGCGGACGAAGTCGCGGGCAGAAGCTAGTAATTATATAATCACTGTTTACTGTGCACCATGCAATTTAACATAAGCAAATTATTTTGCTTAGGAGTGCATACAGCTGCAGTACATAGGGCGTGGGAGTATATAAAGTTTAGTTAGAACATTTAAAACTTGTTTACGTGAAAATACTCATAATATTACTTACCTAATGTTTTTATTTCCCACATAATTTGAACAACACACTTTTTTGCTTGACTAAGCTTCTTGTTTTAAATATAACTACGTACCACCAGTTGTTTTAAAAATAAGACATTAAAATAATAAGTATTCTCCGTACTCGTAAATAATGTAATAAAGAATATTTATGAAATAATGAATATTAATGGAATAATTATTATATTAAAATAATTATTTTTTTCTAAAATGTCATTACATGTAGGAAAATACTCACTTAACCAGATTATTAACTTCCTTATGTAAGTAGCAAAAAAATATGATTTCTGCGTATATACGCCTATTTTTTAAACTTGCCTCGAACCTAACTGCCTCTTTAGCCTAGTGGTCCTTAACGCGACTGCTACGGTAGAGGTTTTGGGTTCGATTCCCAAGTCAACTAAGGGCCCAGGTCCAGGTGACCAGGTCAGGTCAGCTAAGTGTTATTGAGCTTTTCTATATTTTTTTTAGTAGCAGCTCGGAGCTAGGATTTGTGCCGAGCTAATAGCAATAGGCTTCCCCCTTTTACATGGGACCTAAAACATACTGGAGAACTGTGGGTGTACATTGATGCCTAACCCTTCGGGGACTACTAAATGTAGGTACTAAAACTTAACAATATCCTGTAAAATATGAATTAAACCAGTCACGGTTCTATATCATCTTACAATGTTTAACACTACACACAAATAACTCGTTTATGTATGTGGACCTTAAAATTTTCAACGTTTCTTATTTTTTGTTACAGCTGCTATAGTAAAATATACAATTTCACAAAAAAAAATCATAAAAAATAATCTAATTAGCAATAGATGTGTTTTTTTGAACCAACACGAATCACTTTGACAGCTGCTACATGTATCGATAATATTTTTTGTAGTTGCGACTATAGAAATACCCATAAAAAATCCCCTTCAAACACACCATTACAAAAATGCAGATCATTACTATCTAGACCAATAACATCCGGTGGTTTTAATTAATTGAATGGCACTTCAATTAGTAAGCTGAATATTCAGGTTCAAGATGCCATTAGTATTGTTCGCGACTTGTCTAATGCATTTGATTGCGTGTATCACGAAACGCTTCTCTGAAACTTAGAGCGTTACGGACTCAATAAACTAGGGCCCGGCTTATTGAAATTATATTTGAATAATAAGTAACAGTAAGTTCAAATAAAGGGAGTAAATTCAATGGATTTTAAAATAAAAATGGGAGTACTGCAGGGCTGAATACTGGGCCCATCCCACTTTTTAGTTTACTTTTTTTTTCACAAATAATTTACTTCAATTACTAAAAAACCAACCGCGAGTGATATGTATTGTTGATGCTACTTCACTAATTTTTAAAGTAAATAGACAGGCACTGCACCTTGATGACGTAAATAACGCTATTCTTACAGTTCATATATAATAGTTTTTTTTAACTTTGTTAGGTTAGGTTATTAAGTTATAATGTGCTTGACAAGAATGATCGTGGAAATTGAGAGCATTATCATGCTTATTCCAATGCCTCGCAGTTGCTGAGACAGTGGCGCGCGTGTTAGGACATTTGGTTCCCTTCAAAATGGCTGCGCTAAATGGTGTTGATCCATCAGCCATGATAAAATGACGTATTTTTGGTGCCTTTGAGATGTTGGACCTAATTACTTACACACACGGAATTCTATAGGCAGCGCTGGACCGGTCACTGTGGCTATCTTTAAGGGAGGCCTATGTGCAGCAGCACATGCCTCACAGTTGGCGTCATAAAGCTCTTGAATGGCGATAATGCACCAGAAGGTGTAATGTAGGAAGGCCCTTCACAAAGTGGACCAACGACCTGACAAAGGTCGCGGGAATCACGCAACTAGATGCCTAGATGCAGGCAGCGCAGGACCGGTCATTGTGGCTATCTTTACGGGAGGCCTATGTCCAGCAGTGGATGTCATTCGGATGATATTGTGATGATGTAAATATTATGTACTTCATTCACAAACAGCACTGAATCTCAGTTTTAAATTGAACATTAAAAATAATTGCACGTGGTTTTAATTGCTTGCAAAACACAAACTAAGTTCAAGTTCACGTCTAAGTTCATGGTTGGACGATTACGGTTCTAGCCTTACACAATGTAGATAGGAACCTACATCCAACACTGAAGAATTTTCATTATAATTCCATAACATACCATCACGCCTGTATTCCCCGAAGGGTTAGGCAGAGGTGTACCAATGTACACCCACAGTTCGACTGTATGGTTAGGTCCCATGTAATAGGGGGCGAGCCTATTACCATAAACCGGGCACAAATCCAAACTCCGGGCTGCTATTGAAAAATTCCTAATAGAAAAACCCAATAACACTTTTTACCCGACCTGGGAATCGAACCCAGGATGCCTTGCTGAGCAGTCGCCTTTGCGAACACGAGACCTACAGGGCAGTCAACATACAACACTTTGAAGAATTTTCATTATAATTCCATAGGAACATTTATGGCAGTTTAAGTAAATGAATTACGATGCCTCCGGAGATGCCTTTGACCTTATACAACATTTAAATCATGGTTTTAACAATATTGATTTTTATGCTAATCGTGTAATATAGACCTTATTTATCTTATTACACTTTGTAATTTTTTGTTTTGTGTTGGATTTTGAATGCTCTGCCCAGGGCTGAGAGTTAAAAATCTGATAGTAAGAATTACAAATTATTGAACATTAAAATAATACAGATTGTTTATTTCGACATTTAGGTGTATCCGTTATTTGTAATTTGAAGTTTGCTTGTAATAACAAATAATAACATAACTGTCCAACATCGATTTAATTCATAATATTATGACATGACGCATTCTTCGGTGCATTTTTAAAAGCTGACTTTGCAGTTTTCTGTTTACACGGCACTATTACAAAAAAGAAACAATTAAAAAAAATGGTCGTTTGTCTGTTTTGTTCCGGCTAATCTCCTAAACGGCTTGACTGACTTTGTCAGGACTTTCACTAGCAGACAGCTCATGTGTAAGAAGTAACTTAGGCCTATTTTTATTTAAGATAAAAGGTTCCGCGAAAAATAAAGGTGATGTCGCCATAACAGAGAAACAAATATGGTGGTTTGACAACTCATACTTAACATTTCATGACGCCTGTTTTCCCCGAAGGGTTAAGCATAGGTGTACCAATGTACACCCATAGTTCACCGGTACGTTTAGGTCCCATGTAATAGGGGGCGAGCCTGTTGCCATTAACCGGGCACAAATCCTAACTGCTGGCTGCTACTGACAATTTCATAGACAGACTCAAAACCCAAATAACATAATAATAATACCAAAAAGAACGTTTTTTTACGAAGTTTTATGAGTTACAATATTATTTAAACTAGGCCATAGTCTGTACAAAAGTCAACATAGCCTAATTTTACAATGTATATAATTTCAAATATATTAACAGCTGCTTAAAAAAACTGAATTCATTGTATGGGTGAATCATTCATAATTTACCTACGCAGTGACGAACTCGATGTCATAATTAGTTTAGCAAAAGGTAAACATTCTTCGCAATACCTACAAGTCTTTGGTTCCTGCTCCGCTCCCGTGTGTCGTAGCGTGATGTTTCCGCTGTGTGTGTGTGTGTCCGTACGTTCTCTGAATAACGACAGACCGTGTCGACCGGCGCGTTCGTGTTCCACGCGCGCCTCAAAGAGATGTCAGCAAACTTGGATGGGGCCACTGAGGGCCGATGCCTGCCGGGGCTGCGGGTTGTTCGAAAGAGATACCGCGCCCCCGGAACGCAAAGGGCACATGAAGGAACATAGACGGGTTTTAGTCAGTAAAAGTCTGACACTCCCTCCCGCCCCGCCCAGGGCGGGGGAAGTTATTTGATGATTTCCCGTCTATAAAAAAAAAAAAAAAAAAGCGTGATGTTTTGTAGCCTATACTTATCATCTTCCTGCCCTTATCCCATGTTACTTGGGGTCGGCGCAACACGTTTTCTTCCATGCCGTCCTGTCAACCGTTATGTTATCACTGACTCCCTTCTCTTTCATATTATCATTCTTCACTCAATCCATCCATCTTTTCTTATATAGCCTACACTATTTATTATAAATCTGGCTATCTTTCTGTAAAAATCTTTTAGAGTTTTTAGAGTTTTTTTATTTTAGCGTAATTCTCTGGGACTACTAGTCAGTTGTCCCAGAGAATTACGCTAAAACAAAAAACTCTTTAGCATTAATCAGTATAGATTTCTCGAACTTAAGCAAAAAAAAGCGAATATATTTAATAACAAGACCCCAATTTACTAATCTAGGTCAACAACTAACAGGTTTACTTAAAACAAATAAATGGCGCCGTCTTCAAATTTCTTCGCATTATGGTCTTAATTATTCTAGACTAGCCAACTGCCCAAACTCCGTCCGCGAGGCGTATTTCACCTGCCATAAGTTACGTTTTTGGTTACTGCTCCGCACCCGTATATCGTAGCGCGATGTTATAAAGCCTATGTTACTCAGGAATGATCTAGCTATTTATTGGTGAAAAAATGGTTTAAATCGGCCTAGTAGTTTTGGAGCCAAATCGTTACAAAGAAACTAAAAAATAAAAGATACTTTTCTCTTTATAACTATCCTCGACTTCGTCCGCTTGACTTCTTTCACCCGCTTTTAGTTATGTCTTTGGTCACTGCTCCACTCTCGTGTGACGTAGCGCGATAATATATGGCCTATGTTACTTAGGGATAGTCTAGCTATCTATTGGTAAAAAAATGGTTTAAATCGGTCCTGTAATTTTGAAGCTTATTCGATACAAACAAACAAGAAAATCATTCCTCTTTAAGTATAAAATAAAGTATAAATATGGTCACATGCCATACAATCTCTTATCGAGAGAAAGTCGTTGATAACGCTAGACAAATTCTTAAAATTCTTGGTGCGGTATCGCCAGACATCAATATGTATTATAGAATATAATATTTAAAACAAAGTCCGGGGTTAATGAACTTGCTCTGTCGCATTTCCAAAGTCTTGATATTGCGTATTAGGTATGTAAGTATTATTTTCTCTTTTCTCTTCTTGTGGTGGACTGACGTGTCTTAGAAATGTTTTGCAGTTAGATAAATTCTTTTATTCTAATATATGCCTTACAATAGTAAATTGTTAGCCATATATGTATAGCTCTATAGCAAAAGCAACAAAAGTAGATTAACATTTCAGATTTTTAATAATCGTTATTAAGCACAATATCAAAGGAAATAAGAAATGGATCTAAAATTAACATTGTAATTTTATTATTATTTCTAAATTTTGTGTTTAGATAAAGTTAGCATATTAGCTGTAAAATAAAATAATCCAAATAAGGAAGTAAAATATTTTTTTATAGTAACATCACTATAGCTGCATAATGCTGACTAAATTACTGTTAAGTTTAGATATATCTCATTAACTTTCCAGAGCGAAGAAAGAAAGAACCCCTTTCTTTCTTTCTTTCTTCTCTCTAGCAAGGAATGATCATTATCACCATAGATAACAAATACTGTAAGTTTCGGATTGCACTTTACAGTTATTATCAACCAGATATTATTGCAAGATACTGACTGCCGCCAAAAATAATGTAGAATAATTAAAAGAAAAAGGTATGCAGCCAGTACGATGCATTCAAACAAGTTAGTCCCAAATTCCCAATAACTACCTAAAGTCACCATCCCAAAATAGAATTACAACCTTAATAAAACCAGTTCTGAAGTTTGAATTTCGAACTGTGATTGTGACGTCAGCAGGCGCCGGCGCATAATTTTTGCCAACACGTGTCACGTGACTAAATTCACGTGAAATTATACAATACAGTCGAGATGATACAATTCCCATTTTTGGTCACATCTGTCATATCCAAGCAAATATTTGTTTTATAGAAGACATGCATTGACACTTCCTTCTAAGTGAATGAATAAGTAGATGTGAAAATTTATAATAGCTTCTTTATTGTAAAGTTAAACATGACTTAGGCGGTCATTGAGGGTCAAATTTTGACATTTTTTGCGGTAGTGGTATCCAGAATGAAACTAGTAGGAGCCTGTCCAGATAAGGCGTTTTACGCGCGAGTGGACTCGCGCGTAAGCACTTGCGCGTACTCGAGATACTAGAGCTACATACATCCCGTCCAGCTGTGCGATTCTCTAAAATGCAAGCGTTCGCCGCGGTGACGTCACCACGGCGAACGAATACTAAGCCAATGACAAGTTGGTTCGTTATCGAAGTGGGACTCGTTTTCGAGCTTGCATTTTAGAGAATCGCACAGCAGATGCTCTCGCGCGTTACCTCAGGTAACGAGGTACGCGCGAGTGCCAACGCGCGAGTCGACTCGCGCGTAAAACGCCTCATCTGGACAAGCTCTATGGGTTGGCATACATAAAAATGGTGCGGTGCAATGCAACGGTGTAATGCAACGCCACCCTGTTTATTGCGTTGTGATCATTTTTAAACCCCGACAAAAAAAGGGGTATTATAAGGTTGACGTGTCTGTGTGTCTATCTATGGCACTGTAGCTCTCAAACGGGTGAACCAATTTGGATGCGATTTTTTAAATTTGAAAGCAGGTTACCTAACGATGGTTTTTAGATATGCTTTATCAAAATCGGTTCAGCTTTTTCGAGGTTATCAGATCTTTTCTTGGCTGCGGTAGGGATCTTTATTCTTCCGTCAGGTCAATACGTAATTTTTTTTCTAAAGTAGCAGTAATGCACGGCGCGCGGCGCTTTGCACGTCGCAATTTTTTGCGTTGCGGTGGGCGGTGTGAGCGTTCTTGTCGACGCGGCAAGACCCCACTTGTATGGGTGTTTGTCGGTCCTAAAGAACTCCAGATGAAGCTACTAGATATGGATTGATAAAAATAGGAATTAAATTCCGATTTACATCCCAATATAAAGATAATAGAAATACGATTGATATTAATAAAAAACAGTGGAGAAAAGTAGGTAGAACGAAACTTTTTCGAAAAATGTTATTACTTAATCAGATAAAATAGAAAACAGTGATGTAACATAATACTAGTTAGTAGCGTAGACAAATTTTGTAACATAAGTTTTGTAATAATTATTCGTTGTTATTGTAAATACATCTCAAGATTAGTAAATAGTTCGTCATTTAAAAGAATTTACCTTTTTTTACCTGTTAAATATTGTTTACCTATTTTGTTATTTTCTATTTGCTTAATTAATTGCAATTTGTGGTAACTGCGATGTGCTATCAAACATATGTTATAAAGTGCGTCATGTGATGTTTCTACATTTTATTTTTCTTCTTTTGAGCGTTACCTTTCAATGTGAGTCGCCATTGTTAGTTCATAATATTAATGCTCATAAAACAATTGTAATTCATTATTTCACTTTATTACTTTACTAGCTTTTGCCCGCGACTTCGTCCGCGTGGATTAATAGTTCCCGTTCCCGGGGGATTTCCGGGATGAAAACTATCCTATGTCCTTTCTCGGGTCCCAGACTATATCTGTACCAAATTTCATTGAAATCGGTTCAGTAGTTTAGGCGTGAAGGAGAGACAGACGGACAGCCAGAGTTACTTTCGCATTTATAATATTAGTACGGATTTTATTTCGAATAGACTATAATCGATCGACTATAATGTTATTTGGATATGACTTAGCTGTTCTTCAATTCTTTTTTTTACAATTTCATCTCCTTTAACACATACCATCACGCCTGTGTTCCCCGAAGGGTTAGGCAGAGGTGTACCATTGCACACCTACAGTTTGCCGATATGTTTAAGTCCCATGTAGTAGGGGCGAGCCTGTTGACATTATCCGGGCAGAAGTCCTAACTCTGAGCTGCTACTGACAATTTCATAGAAAAACCCAATAACACTTTGCTCAACCTGGGAATCGAACCCATCGACTCTAGCGTAGCAGTCGCGCTAAGGACCACCAGGCTACCGAGGCAGTTATATCCTTTATACTCTCCGATAAACACAGCATCCAACAAAACACCGTTATTATACAATTCTACACCATTTAAACCCAGTTATCTACCGTATTTATCGTAAATTCGCGTGACACTCAATAAGTCCTAATTCCTCTCTGCATTCGTGTTGACGGACAATTTCTACTCAAAAGTAGTATTAAGCTAATTACAATCTCAATTTGCTCATTATTTACTACTGGTTCCATTTATGGCGGTAATGGAGGAAAATAATCGGTAACACGAACGATTCTAATGTCAAAATTATGTTGTTGACTTAGGTATACTTAGTTCGTAAACTGCCCTGTTGGTCTCGTAGTGGCAAGCACGACTGTTGAGCGTGAGGTCTTGGGTAGATTCCCAGGTAGGGCAGAAAGTGTTATTGGTTTCTCCATTGGGAATTTCTCAGTAACAGTCCGGAGTTTGGAAGTTGGTGGTGTGACACCCCCGTGTCTCGGAGAGCACGTAAAACTATCGGTCCTGTATTTGATCTTTCCCTGGTCGTGTCGGATTGCCGTCCCATCGGACTATGAGAGTTAGGGAAGAGGGAGTGCACCTGTGTTTGCGCATACACTTGTGCACTACCTACAATATCTCCTACGTATTTGGCTGGTATGCATCGAAATTAGTGGCCGGATGGTTTTCGTCTGTAAGAGTCTGACAGGCCCCTTCGCCCCGATTTTCCACCCCACGAACAAAACAAAAAAGTCTTAGCTGTAGACGGGCCCAATCGCACCATCCATCAGATCAGATTTAGTGACGTAACTCTGAGTTTAAAACCGCGTGATTTGCAAAGCAAACCACAATGGATTAGATTGATTGATATGCGAGTTCAAAATCACTTTTGATTGATAATAAAATACTGGATTTGCTCTGATTAGTAAAAGGCCTTTTCAAATCTCGATAGGTACAATCTTTTTTTTTATATACCACTGAAGGTGGCGAACTCAGGCGAACAAGCTAACGCCTGATGTTAAGTGGTTACCGCTGCCTATTTGCAAAACCAGCCTCCCTAGCCAAGTCACACGATAAACGCAAACGCTGAGTAGGCTTTACTAGATCTTCAACTTTATGTGCTTGGTTTTAAGTTGAAGATCTAATGAAGATTGCATAGCGTTTTCGTTCGTTCCAGTCGCTAACGCTTAGAAATCTTTAATAGATTTTCAACTTAAGGCTCTTGGGTATTAAGTTGAACATCTATTGGTACCTACCGAGCGTTTACGATTATGGTTTGTGACTTGGCTAGGGGGGCAGAGGCATCGCTCGTGCGTTGCCGACCCCGTAAAAACCTCAATACTCTTTTCTTGAAGAACCCCATGCTGTAGTCTCTTGGAAAAACCTTAGCAAGGAGCGCATTCCACAACCTAAGCGTACGTGGCTATTTAAATCTCAGTAAGATTACTGAGATTTAAATAGGTTTAAGGCAGCTTACATCAAAACCGTTATTTTAGATATAAATTCTTCAATGATATTTTATCTAAACTGTCGTCTTTGAAGTAAGCCATTAAGTCTGCTCGAATCTCAGTAATCTTGCAAAGATTGAATTGAGATCAAGCATCTTAAAACTGTCTTGGGTTTTGTGGGCCAAACCCAGTTGTGAGGTCTTAAGAACTTAGTTCTACATACCATCACGCCTGTATTCCCCGAAGGGTTAGGCAGAGGTATACCAATGTACACCAACAGTTCGCCGATATGTTTTTAAGTCCCATGTAATAGGGGGCGAGCCTATTGCCATCCTAACTCCGAGCTGCTACTGAGAATTTCCTTGAAAAACACAATAATACTTTTTCTCGACCTGGGAATCGAACCTAAGATCTAGCGCGTCTAGCGTAGCAGTTGCGCTTAGGACCACTAGGCAAACGAGGCAGTCCGTAAAGTCTTCCTTGTCTAGTATTTTCTAAATGCAGATAATTTGCAGCGTATCTTTTAGGACAGGTTTAAAAATTCGTTATGGTTCTAATTATTGTAATTATGATTAAACCCCTTTAATAAAAAAAAAACGTTCTAAACATTGTTGTTCATTTTTTTTTTACTTTTTTTTTTGTTTTGATGGCAGGAAAATCCGTCTGTGGTTAAACCGTAAAAACGGTACAAAAAACTGCATTATAATTAGTTTTTTAATAATTAGCTAACTAGATAAATTATGTTTTTAAAGCGGTGTTTGATACGTGCAAAATGGCACACGGGGTTTAGATTGATAGAGAAAAGAAAGTATACTGCAAAGGAATTTATTACAATAAAACAAAATTCTCTAAAAAGCAAATTGTAACAAAGCAAGCAGTGGATGGTTCAAAATCTAAAGTCAAAGTTTTAAACATTGGCAAAATTAAATGCTGTGAAATTTTTTTTTTTTTTTTTTTTTTTTTTTTTTTTTTTTTTCTGTCTTTCAACTTACAATAATAACGCGAAAGGAAAAAAAGAAAAGGCAATGCCTTTTGGACATTGGGACAACCCTGCGATGCGGACGAGTTTTTTGATGCCAAGCCTCTCCATTTCTCTTTTATAAATTGTACATACGTACCTTATAATTTTATAATTAGCTATTGATAATTAATACAACTTCATTATCATAAATATGCTAAACCAGCTCGCCAGCGCTCGTAGCAAACTGTCAAACCCTTATTTTCAAATTTAGAACAAAGTTTTGTTTTTCTCTTTTAAAGGAAAAACTTTTTCGAATAAGGTTGAAATATGGCCACAGCATAAGAAAGAAGTGTTTTTTTATATTTCGTAGGATATGGCTAAACCAGCCAAAGTCTACAGTACTCATAATTATAGTAAGTACCTATTCTAGAGTCTAGAACAGAGTTCTTACTTAGTGCATTATCTACGTTAAGATCAGCATTGAACTTGAACTGCAGCCAACTTATGTACCTACTCGTACAATCCTAGTATATGTCTATTTGTTACAAGGCTTTTGACTATGATTTCCTGTGTTATGTGTGAGATATATTTGATGCAGGTTTGATTTATTTACACCGTGAAATACCTAGCCTATTTTTATCGGAATACTAGCTTTTGCCCGCGACTTCGTCCGCGTGGATTAATAGTTCCCGTTCCCGAGGGATTTCCGGGATGAAAACTATCCTATGTCCTTTCTCGGGTCCCAGACTATATCTGTACCAAATTTCATTGAAATCGGTTCAGTGGTTTAGGCGTGAAGAAGAGACAGACAGACAGACAGACAGACAGAAAGACAGAGTTACTTTCGCATTTATAATATTAGTACGGATAATATTAGTACGGATTATGACTAACTACTGAACACGACTTCATTCGCGTAGTTTTCGCTTCTTCGTAACGGTGACTACTTAACTCAGGTGGGCCGCCGGCTTGTCTGCCATTCAATTACATTAAAAAATATAACCTTGTTCAGCAGTTGCGCTTGATACCGCCAGACTAGCAGGGTTGCGTAGCAGCAGTTATATTTTTTTTCGTGGGGAAATCCTCATGCACTACCTCCACTCCGGGTAAGGCGGAGGGGTGTGTCGGTCTCCTACCAACTAAAACCTCACGGTGTTCCTCCAACTACCATTGGCCGGGGCATGGGTATCGCTCTGAGCATGTTTGAGCACACCGGTCGCATTGACACTAGAAAACGAACGCGGGGGACACCACGAGCGCCTAACTCTCGGGCCTGTCTCTGTTCAGGGGACGGAGTGACCCCCAGTAAACAGCAAAAAAAAGCAACAGTCACCAAAATACTATGTCTAACTTCACTTATCTCTTGTCCACAGTCACAATACCGCTGTTAAGCTTTGGCATGGTCCAAGGCTGGGTGTCGCCCATGATATCAGTCCTGCAGTCGGACAATGGGCCCTCGCTAGAGCCCTACACCAGCTCCGACATCTCCTGGATGGCCTCCGTGACGTACATCACTGCCATCATCTTCGGAGCCCCCATGGGCTATCTCACGGATAGGTTCGGCAGGAAAGTTATGACTTTGGTCACTACAGTGTCACTTATTGTAAGTACCTTAGCTTTGTTATCTGATTGTTTTAGAAGGAGGGTTATGTTTTGTTGTGTATGTATTTCTGTTCTTTAGCACACCTTTTTGTCCAAACTGATTGATGAATTGTTATTACAAAAAGGTCGATTATTAGATTTGTCATGATACCTAGAGTGACATCGTGGCTTTTTGAATTATGGAAAAAATCCAACATGGCGGTCCGTAATAAGTGTATCTTATAAACGTCCAGTCTAGTTAATTACACACCTGCTTACCCCCTGTAATAAAAATTGCCTTTAATGCTGTGTGTTTTTAACTTATTTGTCAAAAACGCTGCTATAAACTGTTATGCGAAAAGACCAACCGAATGCAGAGAAAATGATTTAGTTTAAATTAATTTATTTGTCTTACCCCTATTTCGCAAGTTGCAAGTGCGATTGATGTGCGCGAGGTACTAGGTTCGATTCCCAAGGTGGGCAAAAAAGTGTTATTAGATTTTCCATTAGGACATGCTCAATAGTAGCCCGGAGCTTGGAAATTGGTGGCGTGACACCCCCGTGTTCCGGAAAGCACGTTAACCCGTCGGCTATCATTCGTACCTAGGCAGATAGAATATACCTCTATTTTTAAACTTTAAATAATTGTTTCGTCAAATAAGTCACCTCCAGTAAAGCAGTTTAATTCATTCATTTAATTATATACCTAATGCTCTATAAACTTGAGCCCGATTTCAAAGTATCGGATGCGTTTAATTGCCGGATTAGCGTTACCGTACAAAATCAACAGGTTTGTTCAGTAAACACGATTTTATCGACACACCGTATAATTTAATTTCCATTAAAGTTATTGACTCTTATCATTGCATCCTGAATTAATGGAACTGGTGTGACGGATAGTGTACGATTTCCACATTTTACACTTGCCAAAGAAAATTCAGGCTTCTACATAATTGTTAAGGTTCATATTTGCTTGGAATTTGTATTGCTTGGATAGGCAGACGCGCGGACGTAACCGGGTTCCAGACAGTTTAAATTCTATGCAAACATTAACCTTAACTAATATGTGTAAGCCTGAATTTTCTCTAGCACGTGTGATATGCGATCCTGCGCTGCTCGTTTGGTGAAAATCGTAAGGGCGCTGCAAAAAGCGTAGCGGCATGGCAAAGAACGTTATTCCTGAACAAGTTCTTTTCATCCTTAATTCTTTGTACTTAGAATTCATATTACTTTATTTCTATTCAATCATACCGCAGCCACTTGTGAGCCACTTAGGTCACAGGATTATGACAGCTGAACTAATTTAAATAACAGCCCCGTTGGTCTCGAAGTCGCAAGCGCGACAGCTGAGCGAGGTGTCCTGGGTTTGATTCCCAGGTCGGGCAAAAAGTGTTATTGGGTTTTCCATTAGAAATTTCTCAGTAGCAGCCCGGAGTTTAGAAGTTGGTGGTGTGACACCCACGTGCCTCGGAAAGCACGTAAAGCCGGTCCTGCGCCTGATCTCTCTCCGGTCGGGTCGCATTACCGTCCCATCGGACTATGACAGTTAGGGAAGAGGGAGTGCACCTGTGTTTGCGCACACACTTTTGCACTATAATATCTCCTGCATACTTGGCTAGTCTGCATTAATATTAGCCGCCGTGGCCGGAATCGGTCTGAAGAATACAAATATACAATTGAATTGCCGAGCATCATCTTCCTGCCCTTGTCAAATGTTACTTGGGGTGGCGCAGCACGTTTTCTTCTTCCATGCCGTCCTGTCAACCGTCATGTCGCCTGGCTCGTTAGCCTAGTGGTCCTAAGCACGACTGCTACGCTAGAGGTCCTGGGTTCGATTCCCAGGTCGAGCAAAAAGTGTTATTGGGTTAGTAGCAGCTCGGAGTTTGGATTTGTGCCCGGTTAATGGCAATAGGCTCGCCCCCTATTACGGCGGACTGTGGGTGTACATTGGTACACCTCTGCCTAACCCTTCGGGGAATACAGGCGTGATGGTATATTTTCTTTCGCCTCCCTCTTTCTCTCCATCCATTCGCATTTATATTCATAACTATTTTGGTCACGAGAGTCGACCCTTACGCAGTTTAGTTGTATAATCTAGTAATTAGTAATTAGTCAAGGTGTACTAGCAATGGTTCCTTCGTCATTTGTTTAATTTTTTAGGGTTCCGTAGCCAAATGGCTCAAAACGGAACCCTTACAGATTCGTCATGTCTGTTTGTGTGTCTGTCTGTCCGTCCGTATGTCACAGCCACTTTTTTCCGAAACTATAAGAGCTATGCTGTTGAAACTTGGTAAGTAACTGTATTTTGTGAACCGCATTAAGATTTTCACACAAAAATAGAAAAAATACAATAAATTTTGGGGGTTCCCCATACTTAGAACTGCAACTCATTTTTTTTCATCAAACTCATTCGTTTGTGCTGTCTATGGATAGGTCTTCAAAAATGATATTGAGGTTTCTGATATCACTTTTTTCTAAACTGAATAGTTTGCGCGAGAGACACTTCCAAAGCCAACCCCAAAAAACTTCTAAGAGAATGATAAAACTAAAAAAAATATATGATGTAGGTACAGTAAGCAAAAGAGATAAGTAACTAGGGTCGCCTAATATATTCAAAGTTTTTAAAAAACCGATAGAAGTTTTGTAATGAATGTTATTTTTATTAATAGGAAATAAACAGTTTATTAATTAAATTAAATTTCATTTAAAAACGACCACCGGTTTGAAAGAAAACTTCAACTATATTAGACGGTCCGGTTACTTATCTCTTTTGTTGACTGTACCTCTACCTACATTACCATTTAAACTTCCACCGAAAATTTGTTTGAACGAGACCTAGTCAGTAGTTTTTTTAATAGGTCATTTTTGTACGGAACCCTTGGTGCGCGAGTCCGACTCGCACTTGGCCGGTTTTTTTTGTATAATCTAATCTGATTGGATGTGGAAAATTGGTCATTTGCGGTCAAGGTGTAGGAAACTACGCCATTTCTTCCTGCAAATAGGTACCTACTTACATACATACTTATGGTATGATTTCATGATATTGTATTAATTTTTCATCGCGTCTTCGTGCACATGAATATTCATAACAAAAGTTTATTTATTTAAACTTTATGCAACAAAACGTACCAAGGTGGATCAAATGCTCTCGGCATTATCTACCAGTCAAAGCTAGTGCAAAAGTTTTACAATAAAAAATCAAAAGACATTGATAAGTTGCTTTTTTTTATAGTTATTTTTCAATTATACGGGTTTCTTCTGACACTCAAAATGTCCGAAACCTGGGCATTTTTTGTATTGCCCGAACCTTTGAAAACATCTGAACTTTCGACTAGGTACTGTTCATTAAAAACAATACAATCAAAATAATACAAATATTTATTTACTGCTACGCTAGAGGTACCTGGGGTCGATTCCCGGGTCGAGCAAAAAGTGTCATTGGGTTTTTCTATGAAATTCTCAGTAGCAGCTCGGAGTTTGGAATTGTGCCCGGTTAATGGCAATAGGCTCGCCCCCTATTACATGGGACCTAAATACCGGCGAACTATGGGTGTACATTAGTACCTACACCTCTGCCTAACCCTTTGGGGAATACAGGCGTGATGGTATATTTTTATTTTATTATATTACTTTACTTTAATAGAAAACGGCCATTGGCCAGTTACATTAGCTAAATACATAATACATGTTCAACGAAATTCACACGCTCATCTCACAATACTCCAAACACAAAGAAAACAACAAAACTATAAGCTCATTACATTTTTATCGTGCATCAAAATCATCAACTGCATAATTTAAAAGAGGAAAAAAAGTAAAACATATGTACGTCAAGACAACATATTTTACTAGAAAGTTACAACTTAGGTACCTATAAGCCAATTAAACAAGTACGTGTATGTTATATTGACGGGCCAACATCAGCTGTGATTTAAAAAGTTATTATGTACACATTAAAAACTGGTCAAGTATGAATTGGACTCGCACATGATTCCGTACTTACCGCTGTTTATATTAAGACTACCGAACTAACCGCAACTTTATCCGCTTGACTTATGATGGGTCCACACGATACAGACTTTTGTATGTACAGCAGTGTGATTCTCTAAGCCTCACTTCGTAATTCGAAAGCTGAATCCGCAGTGAGATTACAAAATGGTATTCTGATAAACACGATCACGCCCGGTGACGTCACCACGGCGACCGAATACTAAACCAATGACAAGTTGGTTCGTTATCGAAGTGAGCGCGATCACTTTAGTGAGACTCGTTTTCGAGTTTGCATTTTAGAGAATCGCACTACAGCTATCTGCACTGAGTAAACATTTTTACTCAGAGGTCTTTACCAAATGTCTGTGCAGACTTTTCATCAGTACAGACTTCGATTTTAATTAATAAATTAAGTAATTCAATAATCATGAGTTTTGCTCCGACAATCGTACAGACATGTACTCAGACTTCCGACTTTTCTGGTACACCGACATTTGTCTGTACTTGTTAAGTCTGTATCGTGTGGACCCACCATTATGTATTTCACCCGCGTTAAATTACTATTTAATTTTTGGTTACCGCTTCGCTCCCGTGTGTCCTAGCGTGATGTTGTGTATCTTATGACACTCACAAATAACGTGGCTTTCTATGGGTAATTTTTTTTTCGAAATTGGTTCAGCAGATCCAGAGATTACCCCCTACAATCTCACAAACTCACAACTTACCTATTTATAATATTATTATGATTGAACAAAAACACCGAAAAACTAGGTTCGTTTTCTGGGGATAGCATACATACTCTGTAAAAAATTAAGTGCCTATTACGGTTCAAAGTCAAAGTCAAATCATTTATTCCAATTAGACCAGCCTTTCCCAAAGTGGGCGATAACGCCCCCTTGTGGGCGCTGCAGGCCTAAAGGGGGGCGGTAAGAGACCCAGAGAAAAAATGGGGGCGTTGTGTAGAGGCTTGGGGGGCGATTTGTAATTTCATCTAGTTCGGAGGACTCTTAGACACCCTTAGAAGGGAAGTACGCGGAAGGCGTTGTTTGATTGATTTTAGTAGAGGATTTTCTATACGGTTACGGAAAAAGGGGGGGCGCTAAAAAATAATTTACTCTCAAAGTGGGCAGTAGACACAATAAGTTTGGGAACCTCTGAATTAGACCATTATAAGGCACTTTTGGACGTCAATCAACAGAAACTATTGAATCTAGTTGCGCAAGTTCAAAAGATCCCTGTGAAAGAGGGACAGACGGACGGACAGACGACTGAGAGCATTACGGCCCTGTTTGCACCATTTAGGGACGGAACCCTAAAAATTCATACTCACCTATTACATTGTTAACAGTGTGGTTTTTCCCCACACGTCCATAGACGGGTAATTAGAGACTATAAAATAAAATAATTATAGTCAAATTAACTATGATTTGAAAATTTACGATCGTTTTAAACACAAATTTCTATCAAAGATTTTTATTTTACTCTTTATCTTCTTAGATCACTTAAATAATTCTCAAAGTCAAAGTCGAAATCAAAGCATTTATTTCAATTAGACCAAGCCTCTTTTGTCTTTTTCTCTTAGTAATTTTAGCGTGACTAGAAGTATCTGGGAAAGGTTTTTGGGATCGATGTACGACTAAACGCCGACAGACACTACTCCTACTCCGTTGGAATTCAACCCGCCTGCAGGAAACCGCTGGATGCGGAATCGGCTGAATGAGCTGAACCCGGTATGTGACCAAAAGAGTTATGAATATAAATGTGGATGGATGGACAGGAAGCCCTCTTTATTCAGGCCAAAGAAAAGATGCATGGATTGTGTGAAAAATAAAATGAAAGAGAAGGGGGTATTGACAAAAGGGATTTATGTGGCAGATGTGAGAGGCAATGCCGGGAGGGGACGCCCTAGAAAGACCTACCTTGACCTTATCGGTGAGGTTCTTCAGAAAGGTCAGGTGCGCAGTACTCGTAACCGGCGTGCTTGTATGACCAGATGTATGAATGTGAACGAGGCGAAAGGAGTGTGTAAGGATCGTAGCAGGTGGCGGTCCGTGGTTTCTGCCTACCCCCATGGGAAAAAGGCGTGAGTTTATGTATGTATGTATGTATGTATGTATGGGAGTGTTGACCCGTCCCCAAGAAACATGGGGTAAGGGCAGAAGGATGATGATGATGATGAAGTCGGCTCAATAAAATTCAGATTGTAGTTAATTCAGGGAGTGTCAATTGGTGTTATAATAAACAAGAGGAAGTACATAAAAGAAAATAATATTAAACATGTAAACGGTACAAGTTCTTATCGCTAAAAGAAATTTATTACTACAGACAACCATTGAATAAAGATATACGTATATGGTAGTGTCATTGAACTGTATTTTTTTTGTGATTCTTTGCTCGTTTTTGGTTGGGCTCAGGTACATTACTTCGGTAATAGGGATGAGATAATCAGTAGCTGGCTTTTTTTTTGAGTACATAATCCTAAAAAGAAAGTTATGAAACCCTTATAAGACTACTGTTTGTGTCCATCTCTCAAAAAGGGGTTTCTAGGAGCCGCAAGCCAAGCCAAGAGACATCAACAGTTTTTGCTATGCGATCAACCATTTTTATGTTCGAACTAGCATCAAACTTGAATTATTATCCCACTGGAACTGTATGTAACTGTAACTGTCTCTTTAGCTTAGTAATCCTAAGCGCGATTGCTACGCTGCTACAGTAATGGCAATAGGCTCGCCCCCTATTATGTGGGACCTAAATATATTGGTGAACTATGGGTGCAAATTAGTACACCTCTGCCTAACCGTTCTTGGAATACAGGCATGTATGTCCTATAGTAAAAATTGTTCATAAGTACAACGACCCCTTTTCAGTTTTACAATAAACAAAAACAAAGGTGTGTATATTTTGTTTCTTTAAAGACACTTAAAGGACTATCATAAAATCAGTCACAACAACGCAGCTTCGTCATAATTCATAGACTTTGTGTTTCTCACGTAATTGATATTGTTATTCAAATTATGTGCTATTAAACAGGTTTTGTTGATAACACTTATGAAGGAACTGAGTGGCTTAAATGAAGGGACTAACAAAAGATTTTATTGTTCGATGTGTGAAGGACTAATTTCATTGTGTTTAGAAAAGGTATATACGTATTTGTGAGATGAAATTAATGAGTAATTTGTGTGATGTAAACATTAATTTAGTTGTGGGTACTCATGGTGTGCGTCAATAACTTTTAACTGAAACTCAAAACTCATCTAGGCTCTTCGCCCACGACTGATATTTTGGCAGGTTTTTGACCGAATAGCCTTGGCGTCACGGTGTGGCACAAACAGTAGGACTTTAGGATGTTTTTTTTTTCTTAGCCTGTATTGTCCCATTCTGGGGTAAAAGCCTTCCTCCACTCCTTTCATCCTATACGTTTCAGTGCCTCATCACTTTAGTTTTGGATGAATCTGTCCTGCAGTGCGATTCTCTAAGCCTCACTTCGTAATTCGAAAGCTGAATCCGCAGTGAGATTACAACATGGTTTTCTGTTAAACACGATCACGCCGGTGACGTCACCAAGGCGAATGAATACTAAACCAAGTTGCTTCGTTATCGAAGTGAGCGCGATCACTTTAGTGAGACTCGTTTTCGAGTTAGCGTTTTAGAGAATCGCACTACAGTTCATCTCGCAACCTCGATTTATGAGAAATTCCTAATGAAAAAGCCCAAAAATACCCATATAACCCAGTTATAAATATAAAAATGAAATACAATCTCCAATTATTAACGCTTATAAACACAATAGTTTTTATTACGATTGCTGCTTTTAACGCTAACTAATTAGTTATTGTAATTACTCATTTAACTTTTATGTTGAGAATTGGACACGTGACTATTTGAGGATATATTGCGCTCTTAGAAAATAGGTACTTCTATATAAGCACTAGATTTCCCCCCCGACTTCTTTCGCGTCAGAGTTGGCTTCGTCTTCAAAGAAATAAAGAGGTTATCAATCACAGTTATCAATTAATAACCATCATCATCTTCCTGCCCTTATCCCATTTTACTTGGGGTCGGCGCAACATGTTTTCTTCTTCCATGCCAACCTGTCAACCGTCATACTATCACTGACTCCCTTCTCTTTCATATTATTCTTCACACAATCCATCCATCTTTTCTTTGGCCTCCCTCTTCCTCTACATCCATCCACATTTATATTCATAACTTTTTGGGTCACATGCGTCTCATCCCTCCTCTTCACATGTCCATACCAAGACAAACGGTTCCCTTTCAACTTTTCTGTCACTGTTATCAATTAATAACCGACAGATAAAAATAATAAGGATCAAATTGGTCATCTTTTTGAAGATGTTGGTATTTTTTTTCCTTGGTAAAGCTGAAGGAATAGTTGTACCTCCCTCCTTTTTTTAACACGGTTAAAAAAAACGGTAATTTAAAAAACTAAAAAACCCGACTGCTATTCTTTAAAAATCCCTAAAACAAGATAAATTGTAGCAGTCGGGACCCATTCTAGAAATGGAGGATTAGTGAATTGAGAGCACATACCTATATTACATTGCAGATGGTCCCGAATGGGTCCCGACTGCTACAATTTATCTTGTTTTAGGGATTTTTAAAGAATAGCAGTCGGGTTTTTTAGTTTTTTAAATTACCGTTTTTTATTTTTTATTTTTTTAGTGTTTTAAAAAAGAAATTAATATACCCAGTATCACTCTTACAGTAAATACGAATCTACCGACACCTCTCAAGCTAAAATCCATCGAGCCGTTCAGCCTGCAGAGCGAGCCAAACATTTGAATTTGGCGCCAAAAATCCGCCATTTTGTTTTTTTTTTATTTTTATATACCCAGTGTCACTCTCACAGTAAATACGAATCTAACGACACCTCTCAAGCTAAAATCCATCGAGCCGTTCAGCCTGCAGAGCGTGCCAAACAATTATACATACATACATACATACATACATACATACAAACATACCCTCGAAAAACATAACCCTCCTTCTGTCGCAGTCGGGTAAAAAATATTATAAATATAAGGAAATCCTGTCTATAATTTGACAGTATTTATGTAAAATTAGACCCTTTGTTAGTAGCCACTTAGTCTAAGGTATCCACACTAAAGAATGTCAACAAGGTTAAAAAGTACATAGAAGTAGATTAACACATTGTAAATATGCGACCAGTAATGCGGGTGTACATGCTACCTATTATTAGGTAAATAAATTCAGGAATCTAATATTGGCTTGCTTTGTGCATTTCAGGTTTTACACTGTAATAATGAATACCACCCTATTATTGTCCAACTGCAGGGCAAAGGCCTCTTGTCATACAGAGAAGGCACGAGCAATGATTTGGCGATTGTAGACTTACATTAAATATAAATCCCGGTTTCCTCATGATGTTAGCGATGTCCGAGATAAACTTAGAAAGTACATAATATAAATTAAATCAGTCAAAGCCAGCCCGGGGTCGAACCCGCAACCTTATGCATTGCGCCTTAACCACTCGGACATCACGACGAATTACAAACATTAGAAACAAGTCATTGAATTTTTACCAGTGATAATGATAGTACCTTATATCAACTAAATAAATAAATAACTAAATGAAAACTTTGAACTCATTACGTCACAATCACTTCTTTAAGCGTGATATTAGACGGTCTAGCATGAACGTGCGAAAAAACGCAACGTAATTCGGATCGATTTTTGAATCTTGTCGTATACAACATTTCAGCATTCGATCATTCGCTGTTATGAAAATTCTAGATTCAAAAAGCTTGAATTTTAATCGTATTATCGCATTATAATATTCGGTTTTCCCCACTCATTAATGCAATGCTCGAATCTAAACAGTTACATTAAAAAGGAAGCATGCATGCATTATTAGGAAGTGTCAGACTCTTACTGACTGAAACCCATCCGTGTTCCTTCTAATGCCCGTCCAGTGCCGTGATGTAGGTATCTATCGAACAAATTCCACAACCCTGACAGGCCGAACTCTCTGTGTCTGTATTTCCAAGCGCAATCTTCTCAATCCTCATAATCTGATCAACGTTAACAACCTTATTCTGGGTAAGCTCACTCCATCGTCGACTTTGTGTATGTCACCTCCGACCTACACAAGAGTCAAGAGCATATCCATCTTGAAAAAAAGCGCCCTCGTGCGAGACCTACAGAACAAACATTTTGATACATTAGGTATTGATAGCATCACGTCATGACTATATAACTGATTAAAATGTCTACTATTTACCTTAATAAGATGCTAAACAAATAATCCATAATGTACCTATGTGTAAACAGGCAATGGACATAGCAGAAATGTGATAATTTCAACTGATTTGGTATGAACTACATTTTGGGACTAGTACTAATTTTGTAGTGTATTTTGGACTAGGTTCTGCACGCGACTACGTTCGTGTGGATTTCAAGTATATCATAAAAGTTTAGCCTATGACACTTGTGCTTGTCCTTTGTGCCTATTGGCCTAATTCTGTACTGTCTCCTGCTTGTTTGGTGGGAAGTGGAAATTATGTTTTTCTTACTCCTCCGCTAATCTTTTCTGATTAATTTCGTTGCGGGATCCAAGACAGTTGAATCGTTTCTCAGGGACTCGCCGAGCTTCATTGTCTCGGCGCTTTTCGTGTGGTCGCCACTGTTGATTCTGGCTTACAGAAGTTGCAGTGGTTTGGGAACAGTGTGGCGGGCTTGTCCCATTAAAAAAAAAGCCTATGACACTCGGCAATTGTGAAGGTTTCTATCAGTGAAAGAATTTTTGAAATTGCACCATTTTTTCCAGAGATTAGGTACATCTTATAAACAAAAAATAAAACAAACAAACTTTACCTCTTTATATTATACACATATTGTAGCATCCGCAGCTCGTATATAACAAGCTTTACCCCGCGGATTCACCCGTGTTCAGTTACTTCTTTGGTCACTAGATACTTCGCTCCCGTGTATAGTATCGAGATATGATATAGCCTATAGGCCCAATAGCCTTATTCGTCATGAATCTAACTATCATAATTAAAACTTAAGCTTCAGCTTATTATATTAGTATTGATTTTATCTGATGATGTAATTTTTCGGTGATATGCAAAAGTTGACTTTAAAAATATTATTACATAAGTAAGTGACAAAGATACACTAATTTCTAAACCATAATAGGTTTTCCCAACATTTGTTTGAACTAGATAATTAACTTAGAAATTATAAATCACTATTTATATACTCCGCGGTATCATCAGCGTTCAGCTACATCTTTGGTTACTGCTCCGCTCCCGTTCGTCAAAGCGTGATGCTCTATACGTAAAAACCTTCCTCTTGAATCACTCTATCTATTGATGAAAACCGCATTAAAATACGTTGCGTAGTTTAAAAGATCTAAAAGTACAAAGGAACAGACGGCGGGAAGCGACTTTGTTTTATACTATGTAGAGATTTTTTTAATTAATTTAACGTTATGCAACAAAAAGTACAAAGGCGGACTTAATGCCTTAGGCATTCTCTACCAGTCAACCAAAGGTGGTGAAGAGATATCATGGCAGGTGCAGATTATAAACACTGATTAATAAATATTACAAAGTCAATATCAATCTAGTTTTTGACACTGCGGTTTCAATGGCAAAAAATCGTCGTCTTTTTCAATAGGTACTATACATATTTCTTTTTTACTTAAGTAGTATTATAAAGTAGGTACTTAGTACATTCAGTTTGTTTGTTTAACGCGCTTACCTCCGGAACCATTGAACATTTTGGGGATTTTTAATAGGGTTTTTTGGGTATTTTGGTATTATTGTTTTTATTCTAGAATGATGTGCATACATTGTATGCTAATATTATAAAGCTGAGAAGAAGAATTTTTTGGTTTGTTTTTTTGTTTGTTTGTATGAACGTCGTAATCCCTGGAACTGCTGGTCCGATTCTGGTAATTCTTTCGCGAATAGGAAGCTGCATTATCCCTGAGCCAGTACCTATAAAAATACTATACAAAAATTAGGAACTTAAGAAAAATGACGCGGATGAAGTAACGGGCAAAAGCTAGTATAATTGTTCCTAATTATAATTATGGTCAATTGGTATCATACTTGTTATTGATAGGTACCCTCAAAAAGTTTTAAGTAAAACAGGTTTTTGTTTTTGGTTATTTTTATTTAGACTGTTTATAATTATGTATGTTCTAGAACAAAGATTAAATAATTGTTTTTTGTTCCACTTTTTTAGCATTTGTTTGTAAGAAAAAATCTCTGGTATTACTGATCCGATTACAAAAAATCTTTCACTGATAGTAAGCTACACTACTGCCGAGTGCCATAGGTATTTTTTACAGTAGGTAGGTACACTTCCACGCGAAAAAAGTCGCAGTAGAAGCTAGTATTATCAAATCCGAATCAGTCGTTTTTTGGTTTTGTTTCTCACCTTGAATTATGCAATTATGTAGTTTACGACCTAAAATATATAGTTATACCTACATGACCTGAATTTGCAACAGTTTTCCTCAATAAACTGCATTTGATATGTTAAATTTATTCTATTTTTGTTCTAGAACATGAGTATTAACCAACAAAACGAAAATAACAACGCAATAACTTGTTTTTCGCAAAAACTTTTTGGGAATACCGAAAAAGCATTTTGTAGTAACAAAAGTATGATTTCAATTTACCATATTAGCTATAATTAGGTGTACTAGCGTTTGCTCTCAGATTCTTTAGCACTCAGGGATAACCAAGCTTCTTAGCGAAAGAATTTCGAAAACCGGAGCTGACCAGTTATAGTCGACACATACCATCACTCCTGTATTCCCCGAAGGGTTAGGCAGAGGTGTACCAATGTACACCCGCAGTTCGCCGGTATATGTAATACGAGGCGTGCCTATTGCCAATAACCGGGCACAAATCCTAACTCTGATCTTCTACTGAAAATTTCATAGAAAAATCCAATAACACTTTGCTCGGCCTGGGAATCGAACCTAAGAGACCTCTAGCGTAGCAGTCCCGACATTATGGTGCAATCCACATTTAAACTTAAGAGAACTTTGCCTTTAGGCAATTAGTAGAAAAACTATAATTGCGCTAACACTATCAAAGGCCTTTGTTAGGTCTAGACGCGGAAGGACTAAATCAGATCTTTTGTTTACTTAAATACAATCTTTTTGTTTACAAATAGTAGGTGGCACGAGCCATACGAATTATTTCAAGCGTGAACTGGGGTGCTGAAAAAAGGTGCCAAGGTATATTGAACTCTGTGGCTTCCTTCCTTTATATACATCCGTCGTATTGTCAGCTTTCTTTTGTTAGGTCTAATTTGTCGTGTACTTGGCTTGTGTCTGATCCGTTGTTCAATGTTTTTTGTTTTCTTTTTTGCGATTGTCATTTCTTTTTTTTTGCAATTGCACTTATTTGTCAGCCAAAATGAATCTATTGACGGTCTGTCGATAGTTAAATTGATGACGTCACACTAATAGTGAATATTGTGTTAATATAGGTAATGTTGGGCATAGGTGTTGTTTTTGGCTTGCCAGATGATGAGTCCAATATGTCAAAAATGTTGAATTATAATAATATTATTCTCCAGACCGATTTTGGTCACAGCTCCATATCTCAATGGAGACTGTCAAGTACACAGGAGATATTATAGTGCGCAAACACAGGTCACACACGTCACACACCCCCTCCCCTCATTTTCATAGTCCGATGGTACAGCAATCCGATATGAACGGGCAGAACCCCGGTGCAGGATCAACGGTTTCACATGCTTTGTAAGGCTCAGCGGTGTTATATCACCAACTTTTAAACTCCTGAGGGCCGATGCCTGCCGGGGCTGCGGGTTGTTCGAAATAGATACCGCGCCCCCCGAACGCAAAGGGCACATGAAGGAACATAGACGGGTTTTAGTCAGTAAAAGTCTGACACTAAGGGCGGGGGAAGTTTTGAAATTAGTTATCGTTAAGTATAATCGTGGCGAACTGACCCGTTGGTTTCGTGGTCGCAAGCGCGACTAATGAGCTTGGCGTCCTGGGTTCGATTCCTGGGTCAGGAAAGCAGCTCGGAGTTTGGAAGCTGGTGGTGTGACACCCCCGTGCCTCGGAAAGCAGGTAAAGCCGTTGGTCCCGGCTGTCATTCGTAGATCTTTGACAGTCATTACGGTTACTCAGAAGCCAAGGAGTCTGACAACCAGTCTATCCAACAGGTACCTACCGTGTTGCTCAGTTACTGGGTTGTGGAGGTCAGACATGCAGTCGCTCCATGTAAAACACTGATATTCCGCTGCAGCCAGTTAGACTGGAAGCTGACCCCAACATAGTTGGGAAAAGGCTAAGCAGATGATGATGATAATCGTGGCGAACTGACAAATCTATTCTAATTTACAACAGAGGAATATTCATTAATTTCATAGGAATAAAACTGATTAAATAAGATTGCTTATAGCTAAACCACCCAGAATCAGTTCCTACTTACCTATAGGTTTATTATGTATTGTTTTCGGTAGATGAAAACTATTATTTACGTACAGAAATAATAAATAAATATTTGACGCAATCGGTTACCGTCACCCAACGCCTATGACCAATGATTTTTCTTAAATAAAACCCATATAAAATATATATTTCAAACAATGGATTCATACGTAATAGATTATCTAATACTGTGGATAATTACAGAATAAATACTCGTGATTCATTAATTAGTGACGTACAAACTATTAAAACTTCGGTCGGTCATTCATCATGAACGCAGACAAAAAAAAATGGGATGAAAAAGCCTACATTCTTATCCAATCGTAATATAATATAACATTATTTTTATAAATGGTATGGTGGGTGGTTGTTATTGGGTTTTTCTATGAAATTCTCAGTAGCAAGCTCGGAGTTTACATTTTTGCCCGGTTAATGGCAATAGGCTCGCCCCCTATTACATGGGACCTAAATATATCGGCGAAATGTGGGTGTACATTGGACACCTCTGCCTAACCCTTCGGGGAATACCGGCGTGGTGGTATATAAAAACTTATTCATAACTGTGATCTACGACTCCTATTCCCAGGTGTACTGGCAGATCAAGCTGCTGTCCCTCGAGCCTTGGGCCGTGATCCTGGCGCGAGCGGTCGCTGGCATCCCCTGCTCATCCTGCTACATCGTGCTGCCGATATACTTGAAGGAGATCAGTGATATCGACCTTCGAGGCGCTTTGGGTTCGCTCCTTATTTTGAATAGGTAAGCTTATTTTTGTCATAGTTTTCTCCGTACCTCGGAAAGCACGTAAAACCGTTGGTCCCGAATGTCATTTGTAGATCTTTGACAGTCGTTACTGTTAGTCAGAAGCCCGAAAGTCTGACAACCAGTCTTACCAAGAGTATCGTATTACCCATTACTGGGTTGTGGAGGTCTGATAGGCAGTCGCTCCATGTAAAATACTGATATTCAGCTGCATCCGGTTCGACTGGAAGCCGACCCCAACATAGTTGGGAAAAAGGCAAGGCAGATGATGAAGCTTATTTTTGTCACGGGAAGGAGGGACCGCTAAGGCACAGCGGGTCGAGGCCTGTCGTGGGAGCGGTGAATGCTTATGCGAATCCCGCACCCCCGGCCATGGGCAGAGGTGGAGCACTGTGGTGGTTTCAGCCAGTATGATTCGGCCTCACTGTCATCCCCAAGACGGAGGAAGTTCTTGAGGACTTCCACCGCGCACGAAAGCAAAATAAGTTTATTTATTTGGTTCCGTACCTACCCAAACGAAACCCCTATGACAAAGGTACTGTTGGTTGCCTGTTCGTCCGTCTTGTCCATCTGTAAGTTCTTGATATTTTTACGGAGTGTATATTATTATGGCCGCTGTAACAACAAATAACAAAAAAGCACAACACACGTATCTTTTTCACTAAGGTAGTGTTAAAATATTGAACGATTACACGATTGCCCACTTGCCACAGCGCCCAAAGTGTCCCTACTACTACTACTCACTCTACTACTCTACTTTAGAGAATATTAACAGTCCCACTGATGCCGTGAAAGACTTAGCCTGAGCCCAAAAATTATAGGATTCTCTAAAATCATCGACTCGAAAAGCACTACGTAGTTCTGAAGTAGTATGTCAGTCAGTGCAAACGTAGACAAAGTCACGGTCAAAAACTAATATTCCTAAAAAGCAATATTCGACATCCATGGGGATACTTAGTTACGTAAATAAGCACATAATTATGCATGTAACAGTTCAACGAACAGACTTGACCAGAATGTTTTGTTATGTACCCAGTGACCTCTGCGCACCGCTTTGAGAATAATCATTAGATTGCATGTACTTTGTTAGAACATCGTATTATTATATATTGTTGATTATTACTTCATAGTTATTTTTGAAACAAATCATTGTTGCATCTTATTATTGTCGGCCATATTGTGGTAATAAGGCTGTCTGTAATAAGGCGCTTCGTCGCCGGAAGCATACCTACGCGCTATGCCTGTACGCTACGAGAAAAACGCAATAACACTTTTTACTCGACCTGGGAATCGAACCCAGGATACGCTCAGCAGCCGCGATTGCGATCACGAGACCAACGGAGCAGTTAAAGTAGGAAATAATATGTATACCAACTAATCAGAGCTTGATGACACGGTTGGCGCAGTGGCTGAGGAATTTGGTGTCTTGCACCGCGTGTCGCGGATTCGATTCCCGCACGGTACAAATATTTGTATGGCCTACAGATAGTTGCTCTGGGTCTGTTTGTGTAGGAATATGAGTTTATATGTTTGTAAACGCATCAAACGATAAAGGAGAAATTCCTAGTTTGGGGTAATGTTTTATTTTATCGCTAAATGCGGGCCGCGCAGGACCGGTCTCTGTGGTTATCTTTAAGGGAGGTCTAAGTGCTCAATCACGTTAACTTGCGGGCGCGGTAGCGGGCGCGGTCACGACATATTAAACATATAGAGCGCACGTGTGATTCGTACGTGAACACTTGGATAATACGCCATATGTTTGATATGTCGCTATGTCCAGTAGTGGACGTCGTTCAGCTGATAAAGATGATAATGATATCAAATCACAGCATCTTAGAAACAATAGATTTGACAGTAAATTAGATGTCGTAGGTGGACAAACAAACTGATAAAGGCCGCAGGAAAACGCTGGATGCAGGCCGCTTCCAACCGGTCCGTTTAGATATCTATGGGGGAGAGTACGATGATGATGATAATGATGAGAAGTTATAGGTCGTATTGAGTCACAGTGGTCCTGGAATGCAAAAAGTATTAGGAAGGACACGGGTGGGCTTTAGTAGAAACAGTACGAGTCTGACACCACAGTTACTTGATGATGTTCTTACTTAAAAAAAGGTCATACCGCAATCTACAGTCCCGGAGCCTGAATTGAAAAATCCATCTTTCAACTGTCATTTGTTTTATATTTCAGAAACATCGGCTACCTGATGAGCTACGTGTTCGCAGATCTTCTGAGCGTGAAGACGATGCTGTGGCTTGGACTACTGGTGCCCACTGTCATATTCTTCATATTCCTCGCGATGCCGGAGACGCCAGAGTATCTGGTGAAGCAAGGAAAAGTTGATGTGAGTATTGTGACATTACAGAAAGAAGATGCAGGCCGCTTCCAACCGGTCCTTTTGGAAATCTATGGAGGAGGCCTATGTTAAAGGAGAGTCCTCCGTCCCAGCGGCCGCCGCGGTAGACGCTCCGGGCGTCGGGAGCCACGAGACGACTCCCGGCCATCGTAGACGCGGGTCTGTGAGCGGTGAGCAATGGGTAGCTCACCGTCCGTACGTTAACTAACTAGCGACAGACCGTGTTGACGGCGCGTTCGTGTTCCACGCGCGCCTCAAAGAGATGTCAGCAAACTTGGAAGGGGCCACTGAGGGCCGATGCCTGCCGGGGCTGCGGGTTGTTCGAAAGAGATACCGCGCCCCCGGAACGCAAAGGGCACATGAAGAAACATAGACGGGTTTTAGTCAGTAAAAGTCTGACACTCCCTCCCGCCCTGCCCAGGGCGGGGGAAGTTATTTGATGATTTCCCGCCTATAAAATAAAAAAAAGTCCTATGTTAAGCTGTGAACGTCCTGCGGCTGATATGATGATGATGACAGAAAGATTATGATTGCACCTCTGCTCAAATTTTCTATTTTATTATACTCGTAAATTCGAAAGTTTGGATAGATGTTGGTCCCTCAATCGTCTCTCAAAAGACCTGGATGGAGTTTTTACAGACATAGATTATAGTCTGGCACATAGGCCACTTTTTATCCTTATGTTTTTTTCTTTTATTGTTCTTTTCTTCCAAAGCTTAAAAGTAAAATCTAGACTGCTACTGGCTAACAAAAGTAGACCAAGAAAAATAAACAGTTACACATACTATTAATATTAATTTGTATAGAATTAAATGCAGAAAATATATATATAAATGAGTGAATAGAACGGGATTACCGTTTTAAAATCGCTTTAACACAAAAAATGTGTAAACAAATCACGATCAAATGCAAAAAAAGAATAGCAGGTATTCAATTAAATATTTAAATTTCTACATCTATACTTCTAAATATATATAACTCAAAGGTGACTGACTGACTGACTGATTGACATAGTGATCTATCAACGCACAGCCCAAACCACTGAACGGATCGGGCTGAAATTTGGCATGCAGGTAGATGTTATGACGTAGGCATCCGCTAAGAAAGGATTTTGAAAAATTCCACCCCTAAGGGAATAAAATAGGGGATGAAACATAATACTTCTTAACGCGAGCAAAGCCGCGGGCAAAAGCTAGTATATTATAAAGAGGAAAGTTTTTTGTTAGTCTGTTTGTACCGAATAGACTGCGAAAGTACTGGACCGATTTTCAGGATTTTTCAGCTACATGATTTCTGAGTAACATAAGCTTTAAAACATCACGCTACGACCCACAGGAGCGAAGCAGTAACTCAAGACATACTTAACGCGGGTAAAATAAGCTTTGCGGTCGAAATCGCGGGACGTTTTTTAGGGAAAAAACGGAACCCTTATAGATTCGTCGTGTCTGTCTGTTTGTCTGTCTGTCTTCCGTATGTCACAGCCACTTTTTTCACTAATAGATAGCTACATTATTCCTGAATAACATAGGCTTTATAACATCACGCTACGACCCACGAGAGCGGAGCATTAACCAAAGACGAAACTTAGCACGGGTAAAATAAGCTTCGCAGACGAAGTCGCGGGCAGTTCCCTAGTAAAATATATTGAAGAAAAACACAATTTTATCAAGGTCAACATTCAGTTTACACTTATTTATAAAAACACACTTTGCATCGATCATTTCCTATCCAGTTATATCCGAACTATCGTCATCAATATTCTATTTAAAAGTCATTTAAATTCATTTCCGTAAGAATTATCGTATTATTGTCTGTTCATTTATGTTTAATAGCTGTTCCCCGCGGTTTCACCTTCGTTGCTCAGCACCTGTTGGTCGTAGCGTGATGTTACATAGCCTATAGCCTTCCTCAAGAAATGGACTATCCAACACTAAAAGAATTTTCCAATTCCAACCAGTAGTCTCTGAGATTAGCGCGTTCAAACAAACAAACTCTTTAGCTTTATAATATTAGTATAGATTTAAATAATATTTACGTTGCAAGTATTGCAACAATTGTATCTAATATCGATAATATGGGAAACCAGCTTCGTTTGTGTGCTTTTTTCTTCCGCGTCAAGTGACGTCTTTGGTTACTGCTTCGCTTCCGTGGTTTGTCCTCATGAATCTGGTTATCATATGCAAAAATACATATATACAGGATAAGTTTTTAACCAGTGCGTAAATTTTTTTTGGTAGTTCAGTGTCAGTAATAGAACACATTTCCGTGTTTAGTTAAAAAAAAAAAAAAAAAAAATCATCCTTATCCGAGTTTGAAATAAGCAAAACATGGACATAATCTATTCGCCATACTATCAATGACAACTCTTGGCCGCCGCCCGGGCGCATGGCTGGGGTGAGGGGGTGGGGAATGCGCTAGCGCCGAGTGACAATAAAATATGGTTTTTAAGTATACATGTTTCGTAAGCGATAACTTTTTTTTTTAGTACTAAGACATATCAAAATAAAATATACGTGTTTAATAAAACGTGTTGAAGTTTATTATGGCAAAATTTACGCACTGGTTAAAAATTTTTCCTGTACATACCATCACGCCTGGAATTTCCTTGAGGTTCCAACCTACCAAGTACCAAATTTCATTGAAATCGGTTCAGTAACAGACACACAGACATAGTAAGAGTTACTTTCGCATTTATAGTATTAGTATAGATTTTGTAGCATTATAGCGTAGCTACCTAGGAATTTCTTGCCCATTCTTCCCCATACGAAACCTTATGGAATGAACTCGATGCAATGTTATTAATATTTTCTCATGTAAATGACGTTCAAAAATGCCTTTTTATTGTCTAATTGAAATAAATGATTTGACTTTGACTTAGGAACTGTAATGACTTGGCCGTGATTAGTACCGAGTGCAAGAATAAAATAACAAAGTTTGCACAACTTAAATGGGACTAGGCAGGACATGTGTGCTGCATGTCGGACAAAATGAGGCTCAAAGTAGCACAAAGCCTCGCCTCGCCTCGCCTGACTTTTTTAGGGCAACCTGAGACAGTTGGTAGAGATCGCGGCAGGCCACGAAGGTGATAGCAGGACGATCTGGATAAGTTCCTCCTAAACTGGAGGGATGAGGCACTGAAATGTGAAGGATGGAAGGAATGAAGGGAGAATTTTACTCAGGAGTGGGTCAAAATAGGCTAAGAAAGAAAAAAAAAACAAAATGATGAACTGTCTGTCTCGATAGCCTAGTGGTCCTAATCGCGACTGCTACGCTAGAGGTCTTGGGTTTGATTCCGAGGTCGAGCAAAATGTTATTGGGTTTTTCTATGAAATGCTCAGGAGCAGATTAGAGTTAGGATTTGTACCCGGTTAATGGCAATAGGCTCGCCCCCTATTACATAGGACCTAAACATACCGGCGAAATGTGGGTGTACACCTCTGCCTAACCCTTCGGGAAATACAGGCGTGATGGTATGTTATGTTTTGTTATATTTTGAAAATATTAATATTTCAGGAAGCCAAGACAGTCCTGGCGTGGCTCCGAGGTGTCACCGTGATGGACCGCGGCGTGGAACAAGATATAGAGAGCATCGTGAGGGTCGAGAAGCAGACGCAAGCTGACCCGCAGTCCGTCTGGAAGATTATTGGTACGGTAATTTTTATGTAAATATAATACACTCCCAGACTCCTAAATCGAGCCACCTAGCATAATGATTTAGTAACGTCCATAACTTTAAAAAATTGTACGAATGATCAAAAAGTTTATATGCACGTTTGTAGCTGGCATAATCAACATTAGGCTCATGTACTATTGTTCTGAATTTGATTTTTCATTAATTTGTCATTCATATAATTTTTTGAAGATAAGGACGATACAAACTCATTACGCTAAGTGGCTCGATTTAGGAGTCCGGGAGTGTATTATGTATGATCCATAAGACAGATATCCTCCTGCAAGAGAATATCTGTGTCTACCAAAGAATAATAAATTGCATTCATTGGTTTAAGTGTCTGTTTGTAATATCAATGTAACGGTTATTATCTAAATGCATATAGGTACTCATAAATGTGCTAAAAAATGTTTGTTTCGGTTTACCTCCGAATGGCTGGACCGATTATGTTACTTTTTAATCACTGGCAAATAGCTGATATTATAAAGAGTACCATAGGCTACTATTATTTTAGAAAAACACTTAGAGTACCACGCAAAAGAATTAAAACCCATGCAGAAAACCGCCATTCACACTCCACTTGCGGGCATAAGCAAGCTACATCCAAAAATAATCCTTGCCATTCTTTTTTTTACAGTAAAAGACAAGCCAACCTTCAAAGCCTTCATCATCACCGTCATTATCAAGATCACGCAGCAGTTCGACGGCTACCTCATCGTGCTCATCTACGCCGGTTTCGTCTTCGAGAAAGCTTCGGAGTCCATCAGCCTGAAGCTCAGTCCCAACAAGCAAGTCATGATGATCGGAGTGGTGCAGCTGTTGGGCTCTATCGTCGCCACTTGTATTGTTGAGAAGACTGGCAGAAAGGTGGGGATTTTACCTTTATATTAATTTGTTTTAAAGCTGCCAGGCTTAAATAGGATCCTATCAGTGGAGCGGTTTTGTCAGTGAATGCTTATGCAAATCCAGCACTCCCGGCTTTAGGGAGAGGCAGAACACCGGGGTGGTTTTGGCTGGTGAGTTTCGGGCATACACCTTAATCAACCCCAGCGATGGAGGAAATCCATTAAGATTTCCAACGTGCACCAAAAAAACAGGATCAAATGAGATTGGGCTAGTTATGAAAGCCGCATGCACAGGGACCGCTGGGTAAGAGTCTCCAGTGCCTGAAGGTTGATAGCATTGCAGAAGACCCAAAAAAAGGTAGAAATATGAGTTAGAGGCGGACGACGAGGACAGTTTCAAGTGGCGCGGGAAAAAAGTTCCTGGAAGCACTTCGGGGATGCCTTTGCCTAGCAGTGGTACAGCTTAGATTAAAGGAGAAAAAATATAGGTAACCGACTTGATTTACAAGTCGCGAATAATAGTGAGGAAACCTGTAGCTGCGTTTTATATGATTTGAACACTAACCTTAACAAGAATTAGAAGTTGGATCTGATAAACTAAAGGTTATTTTCATTAAAAACTGTTACCCAGTCAAATTCATTTACCGACTTCCTTCTATTTCAGCTTCTCTTAGTAACAACATCGTTCGCCGTCGGTGTGGGCATGGTGGTACTGTCAGCGTGGTTCTACATGACGTCATCGGGCATGTGGCTGCCCGGCTGGTTGCCGGTCCTCGCCATGTGCATGTGCATTTTCGCTGATGCTGCCGGCTTTCAGCCTATATCGTATATTATTATCACGGATTTGTTCACTTTCCAGGTTAGTCATTAGTTTATTTTATTATTTCTACGTGATTTTTTCACAGGCTTTCATTATAACTATTAAACTGGCTCTTTAAGCAACGATTAATCACTAAACTCATTCAGTACTAAACGTATTTCAAACACCATTCTATCTCTGTCAATTTAAAAGTCAGTTTGGAATGCAGTACCTAATGTTCTGAATACGTTAAATGTTATATGTATTTTGTAATCAACGGTGTTAGTGCGTCTAAAACTATTTTAGCTTTTGATCTATCTTTGAGTTTCTATGCTAATTGTCAAGATGGTTCTCCCAAATCATTGGTGTATCTGTGTTTCAGTCTTTTCAATTATCACACATACCAGTTACCAAAGCACTAATGCCATAACCATATCTTACGTTAATAGTCTAGGCCAAGATATACTGTACGCCATTCATAACTCCATCAAAGATAACAAAACCATTTCTTTTCTTACAAAAGGACCAAAATTCTATAAATTGATCTGTTTTTTCCAGCTTCGTGGCAACGTCTCCGCCTTCGCGAACGTCTGCGCTAAAATGAGCAACTTCATCCAGACAAAATGGTTCACTATCCTCTGTGAGGCCATCGGCATTCACTGGACCTTCTTATTCTTCGCTGTCGTCTGCTTCATTGCCTGCTTCTATACTGTCATCTACTTCCCTGAGACCAGACAGAAGACCATCGACGAAATATACTCGAAACTCTCTGGTAAGGTCAAGAAAAATGATAGCAGGATCGATTCTGTACCTTAAGTCATTGTTTTACAGCTTAGTTTTAACCAGTCATAGTCCAAACTGGACTTACGCCTCTCAGAAGTTACCACAATACCTTTTTTGTAGGTTTGTATAAATTTGTACTTTCTAATTTATCAGCAAACAATCAGAATTTGTTAGTTTTATAATTTGATAACCAATGAAATTGATTTGGTTGTAATGTTCTTAAATTACACTTCTTTTTCATCAAAGGTCTTCAAATATCGGGGCCAAGCGTATTGTAGTTCTGTACTGGTACTCCAGTGATATCAAAATATCTTTTCCAAAATCTTTGAGGTGGTGAGTCGTATCAAATTTCGTTTTGTAGTTTTTAGAAATGTGCCCAAACTGTGTCTTTGGGTATTTTTGTTTTAATTTAAATGTTGTGATTACGTGTGAAGTTATTTATAAAAATGTATTTTATGTTTAATTTAATTTGTGTATTTTAGTTTTAGTGTGTGAGAGCGTGGCATTTAAATACACTAAGTGTATTTAGTATTTGTTAGTGTTAGAACTTGAGTTGTGAGAGTTGTCTTGTGTAGTGTCGTAGAGAGACACTTTTGCGTGATCAGGGGCAGCACCATCATCTCCTTAAACAGTTGTATTTTAATACTAGCTTCTACCCTTGATTTCGTCTGCGTAGAGTACGAATCAAGAAAAATTACGAATATGCCTAAGTCCTAAAAAATAACAAGGGAACACGAAAACGGGATAAAACGTATAATGTGTCAAGTTATATCAATATCTAAATATGTGCCAAATTTCAGCTTATTCCGTTCAGCCGTTAAAGCAAATTTTTGCTATTATAGTATTAGTAGGATCACTTAGTTATGCATACTATTAGGTTCCTAATTCTCAGATCAGCGCTTAGAGTTCAAAATCCAACAATGAAAATTACAAAGTAATATTAAAATAACACTGTTTTGAAGATATTGTGACAAGCCCCCTGAGTGTCGAGAGAAAGCTCTTGTAGTCTTAAGTATTCAACTGTTTTATGTCAATAATGCTGAATCGCGAGTGTGCTAAGTTTGATTTGTAATAATATAACACTAAGGCCCACTTTCACCAAAATCCCTAAACAAATATATAAACACGCCTGTATTCCCCAAAGAGTTAGGCAGAGGTATACCACTAAATATGTTTAGCGCCTAAACGTATTTAGAACATCATTGCATCCCTGTCACATTTTTAGAAGGTGATAGAGACAAAATGATAATTTGAACACATTTAGTGCTGTGTATAGTGATATTGGTGCAAGTGGCCCTAAAAACAAGGTCTCAGTGAGGTATTTAAATATGTAAACCTATGTTAGTTGCGTTTATTTTCATGATAAATTGATTATTATGTACTTTTGTACTGAATGAGTTCAAAAGCAGTTTTGTATAAAAAAATGTGAATCATTTTGATTTTCGTGGTATCCATTTTGGGCCTTTCTTGGTTCGTCAAAAATTTACAATAGTAGGGACTCGAACGTAGGAGAAATAGGAAAAAAAAATTGAAAATGCGAGCCGGAATCGCTCTTGAAGGCTTCTGTACTACCGTGCAATATTAGGATCGCGCAAATAATGGCGAAAAAAGCACGTTTCTTGTAAGTTTATCATAATATGATAAACTTAATAATAAGGCCACTGTAATAACATATTATGTTATTACAGTGGCCTTAGATACAAAAATATCAAGTGTCTACCTACCTATGATGGTTTATAAAATACGATTGAGTGAGAGCAAGAGGCTTCATTAGGACTCTTTGGGTATGGAATCCCAAAAAGTACGGCTTTGTAAAGCCTTGTCTCTGTCCTTCTTGCGACAGTCTCTTTCTAAAACCCGATCGACTCATGTCTACTCTTCGGGTACCGTACGTACTTAGTCTTTTTTCTTTGTATCCAACTAGCTATGTGCGCCGCGGTGGCACACGTGTTCAGTTACGTCTTCGGTTACTGCTCCGCTCCCGTTGGTCGTAGCGTGATGTCTTATACGTACAAATCTTCCTTTTGAATCGCTCTATCTACTGACGGAAATTACATGAAAATCTGTTCCGCAGTTTAAAAGATTTGAGCGTTTAGAGAGACAGACAGTAGCAAGCGACTTTATTTAATACTATGTAGAAATACCGAACAGTTTTTATCATAGGTTTATTTATATAATATCCAACACAAATTGTGTTCTAAAATATTCGAAACATTTGTGAGTCATTCTATAAATTAACATGATACTTATTATAAGGTCTAAATAAATTATTCACAGTTATAAATAGTATCTATGAATTATAATATGATATAATGTCTTCCGTATAAACAAAATTGTTTGAAGGACATGTTGATCAAATGTCAATTAAAAAAAGAATGTGAGTAGGTACCTAAATTCTAAAACTTAGGTAGATGTTTTAAGATTCTTGATATTAATTACCTACCTATAACGGTGCAAAGGACATCGTAATGAAATATTTAACTGTTATATTATCTACTAGCTGGTATAAAAATATACCAGCTGTTTCATACAAGAATTCAACCCTACATGGTGAAAATGTAAGGAAAAGCTATTTTTGTTTTTAATATCCATACCATCACGCCTGTATTCCCCTGAGGGTTAGGCAGAGGTGTACCAATGTACACCCACAGTTCGCCGGTATATTTAGGTCCCATGTAATAGGGGGCGAGCCTATTGCCATTAACCGGGCACAAATCCAAACTCCGAGCTGCTACTGAGAATTTCATAGAAAAACCCAATAACACTTTTTGCTCGACCTGGGAATCGAACCCAGGACCTCTAGCGTAGCAGTCGCGCTTAGGACCCCTGGGCCACCGAGGCAGTTAATATCCTCTCTCTCTGTTTTTAATATCCTCTGAAATTTTTTGACCTTTTGGAGTCTTACCTAATATACTGAGTCCCGTCCAACCAATATTAGCTACGTGATAAATATTTGATTGATAGGTACCTAAACAAAAAAACATAGATTTTGAAGAAAAACAAAATGTACCTTAGGTAGCTTATTGTAGGTATCGAATTGATTAACAAAAATAACGTCTCTAACACACTAAAAAGGTCATTCTTGACATCAATATAAAGTCCATGGCACCAAAGACATTTCAATCTTGGCATGTCACCAATAAAATTGATTATCGATTAGCAGCCTAGCAGGTACTTGAATAAAGTAAAAATATAAAAATGCTTGTCTTGTTTGACAGGGGCAAATGGCTAAGCCATTTTAACCCTGCATTGCATTGGTAGCAAATTTTGAAGTGTAAAAAAACAACTTTAATTTTGATGAGGCTTGAGACAAAATACACACTAGGAATTTCTCATTTATGATTGATGTGTTTACAAACATATTATAAACTTACATACACGAATCCTCATACCCGGAACAACCGGTAGGTTATGAAAATATTGGTTTTATAGAGGAACTGAGCCCAATTCACGCAGTGTAGCAGCCAATCGCTTAGCTACTGTACCAAAGGTACTGTCTTTAATTTGCTTACACTGACAAAAATGAACTTAATTGCGTATTATTAGCCTTGCTTTTTGAATGAATGATGTTACAGGGACAATGGCAGTATTAAAGTGAAGGCGAATTTCTGAACTTGAAGGCTCGATGGTCCCAACAAATGACAACATCTTTTTCACGACCGTGCTTACGTTCGATTAGAGTCGATTTTTGAATGGCAAATATTCTTGTTCTATATCATTTTGTTTGATTGTATGCAACAAGCAAAAAATATTATTACCGATTGATATGAATATAGCCTTTAATTGTGTGCGATACGGTTATTTTCAATTTAAAAATCGATCGAATTTTCGTTACGATTCCTTGCTCCTATTTGCATACATATGCCATAATTGCCTGGTGGTTGGAACGCCCTCTTCTCATGCATAAGTTTACGGGTCCGATACTAGGCAAGTACCAATGTGCCTTCTTCAATTTATACGTACTTTCTGAGTTTATCTTATACATAACTGACATCGGTGAAGGAAAACATCGCCTTACAATTTATTAATGTGAGTTTGAAACCTCGCCATTTTAGGCGAATTGGAATGCACCATGAGCAAGCGAGCTCGTGCCTTCTCTGAATGAGAAGAGGCAATTGCCCTGATATGGGACAATAATAGGCTGGTATCGTGCTGGAACCTCGTCATATACACTCGCTTTCGCATCAATGCTTTGATACAAAAAGTTGTTACCGAAGTAATTGACTGTACTTTCAATGTCTATTTTTTTATTATTTAATTGAATTTAAATTGGGTAGTTGACACCACTAACAACTTTTGAACACCGATAATTTTTCAATTTATTCTAAAACTAGCTTCTGCCCGCGACTTCGTCCGCGTCACAGTTGATGTGTTATCCTACGGGTACCGTACATTTTCCCGGGATAAAAAGTAGCCTATGTGTTATTCCAGACTATAATCTATCTTTGTGCCAAATTTCATCCAGATCCATTCAGCCGTTTAAGCGTGAAAGAGTAACAAACATCCATACATCCATACTTACAAACTTTCGCCTTTATAATAGTAGTAGGATTAGATTTTTACTTACTTTAAAATCAATAAATAGTTAGTCAATTGAGTAGGCCACGTAGTGACGTCACAGTGTGCTATTGTCAAACAAAATCTATGGGAGAATCGCGTTTTGACAGTTCATTAAAAGTGTGTCAATTGATGATGGTGGACACTACCCAATTGTGAATATATTATATAATTTTATTTATAATTAATGAGCCATGATATGCATAATGATTAGTAATAACAGTTATTATTGTTTGTAAAATAATTATTGTTAATATAATGTAAATAATATTTAAAAATTGATGTGCTTAAAAAAAAGGTTGATCCTAAAAGGATTTTAGTTCTTAAAAACGCCACCAGTGTGAATGGCAGTAGTGAGACCATAAAAAATGGTGTTATTTAAAAATATGATGTAATTTTTAAAAAATGATTACAATTGATTATATTAATGCAACAATGTTTTGTTATTTTGTCAGTACTTTTTAATATCAAATTATTGACATAAACTTCTTTACACAAAGTAAAATAAAAACAAAAATGGAAAAACCAATTTTAGAAGACGAAAGAGAGTAAACTGACTTAATTTTAGTTCAAAAATTTCATGACAGAGGCGCTGGCTGTAGTGTCGCTGCCGCGCAAACGTCAAAAATCAAAATGGCGATATTTTCTCACTACAAAATGGCGTCAGTCACTTTAGCTAATAAAACAAATCTGACCGGCTCCTTACCGGAATGCCGTAGTCGTGATGAAGCGTTTAAAAAACGCTCAAAATAAAATGTAAATATGTGATAACGATAATAATTTTAAAATTATATGTTTTAAGATAAAGACTTGTTAATAATAAACAGTTACCTATGAATTGTTTTATTATTGTTTCTAATATGATAACTCGACCTTTTTCCTCTATCAGTCCATAAACATAACATACCATCACGCCTGTATTCCCCGAAGGGTTAGGCAGAGGTGTATCAAGTACACCCACAGTTCGCCGGTATGTTTAGGTCACATGTAATAGGGGGAGGGCGACCCTATTATCATTAACCGGGCACAAATCCTAACTGTAAGCTGCTACAGAGAATTTCACAGAAAAACCCAATAACACTTTTTACTCGACCTGGGAATCTAACCCAAGACTTTCAGCGTAGCAGCCGAACGTATCAGTACATTAATTAATGCTTGCCTTTTATGATGAGTATGGGGAAAAATTAGCTATAGATTTACCCACAGTCCAAGTCAGAGAATGACCACTATAATATCCTATCAAAGTGTTTCTATGCTGATTGTTGCTAGTAACAATTTGTAAGGCGTTTTTCAAAAACTGCCTCGTCAGCCTAGTGGTCCTAAGCGCGAGTGTTAGCCTCGGCTCCAGGTCTTGGGTAAGTCAATTAAGAAAGTCGGTAAAGTACGGAAAGAGCACTCCAGGTACCTTTAATAATATTTACAGGCTTTTTATTTTTGGCACTAGTACGTAGAATGAAGTTCAAGGTATACACGTCTATTTTCTTTCGTTTTTTTGTGAACTGCCCCGTTGGTCCCGTGGTCGCATGTGCGACTGCTGTGCAAGGGGTCCCGGTTTCGATTCCCAGGTCGAGCAAAAAGTGTTATTGGGCTTTTCTGTGAAATTCTAAGTAGCAGCTCGGAGTTAGGATTTGTTCCCGGTTAATGGCAATAGGCTCGCTCCTACTACATGGGAACTTAAACATACCGGCAAACTGTCAGTGTACATTGATACTTTTCTACAGGCGTGATGTACTTTGACAGATTTACATAATAAAAGTAATAACTAGGTACTTGGTTAGAAGGTACACTTCGTTACATAAGTGACTTGCCATACCAAGATAAAGTTAAAACGTAACACGGTTTCAAAACAAAATGTTTCACAATGAATGGTAGTTACCTTCTGTCATAATGTTAACGACATGCGCCCTATAGGAAGGTTCCTATGGCTTGCTACATTGTACATAACTTACGTCAATGTTGATCTCATAAGTAAGTATGTATGTCTATGTGCTAAAGGTGATTACATAAATCACCACACAATCATTGCATGATATTTTATAATCGCAGAATGCTTACAGCGATACCCGTGCCCCGACCAGTGGTAGTTGGAGGAACACCGTGGGGTTTTAGTCGGTAGGAGTCCGACACAACCCTCCGCTTTCCCCGAGGTGGAGGGACTCCAGGCGGATTGACGAACACACGGTTAGCGCATTGGTCAAGCGATCGACTGCTGCGCTGCGTGTCGCGACGGGTTCGAATCCCGCGCGGAACAAATATTTGTATGATCTACAGATAGTTGTTCCGGGTCTGGTCGTCTGTGTATGTGAGTTTATGTGGTTGTAAAACGCACCCACGATACAGGAGAAATTCCTAGTGTGGGGCAACGTTTTTTAAAAAAGAAAAAAGATTTAGCCAAGACAAAAAAAAGATTCCCACCTACCTACATACTTACCTGCCTACCTAGAACTTGCTGTGAGCTTAGTTTTAAGTTTTTCGGTTAGGTAGATTAGAATGGTTGGGTATGGTCTTTTACTACCATTTGTTTAAGAACCTACTGAGTGATGGAGAAACAGTTTTTTTTTGTATGTTTGTTACGCGATATATACACCAAATATGAATCGATTTTGATATAGCTTGGTATATAAATCAAGATACTTGAAAAATAATTGTCATCTGAGTAAATTAAATTGCTATTCTGCTTTCTTGTGACTTTTAAGCGGTGCCTTGTTTTACGTAGTTTTATTATATCGAGAGACTAAAAAGTGAAAAATAAATAACTTTTTACAAAAAAAAGACAATCGCCTTCAAACACTTTTGTTTTTGTGGCTACCAACAAAGAATTTTCCGAAATACCAAAAATACATAACACACGATAAGAAACACCGATGTCAATAATTCTATCGATATCAAAAGTGAAATTAATTACACTTAATTTTTTAGTTTGAATACAGACAGTTCCATTCAACATGAAGACGGCCGACAATTTATTATTACAAAAAAATAATCGGAGAGCTATTTGCTTTAAAAATATAATCTAATAGATACATAAATAGGTACGTACGTATTAAGCTTGTTTAGTTTACTAAAAATGACCTAATTGTGTACCGACATCATGGAAAGAATCTACCTTGCTGACACTTGGATTACTTTGACAGACAGTATCAAGTCATCGCAAACCAGTTTACTGAATAAAGAACGCCATTCTCTAGATAAGATAATTTTAAACCAGTTAAAAAATACAATAGACTGTCAACAATACGAAAGGTATTATGCCTAGGAATTCCTAATTATGACATAGGACTAAATGTATACACCCCGCGGTGTCACGTCTTTGGTTACTGCTCCACTCCCGTTGATTAAAGCGTGATGTTCTAGGTAACCATGCTCTTGAATCACTCTATCTTTTGATGAAAACCGCATTTAAATATGTTGCGTAGTTTAAAAGATCTAAGCGTGCAGATGGACAGACGGCTCTGCTAAGAGGAAATGTCGATCTGAGATGGAGCCAAAACAAATTGTTTATTGAAATACATAGTAGTATGTTATTTTCATCGTATTTACGTTGACATGAACCATGAACAACACAGAACTGTTTAAATTCATTTTTTAACATACAATGTCTCAATCAAGGTATTATGTGGGCCGATCCCCGGCGGCACTGCAATGCCGGGCCGACCCGTGACGGGAGTGGAGCGAGCCCCGAACATCCCGTCAGCTTACAAAAATCAGTTTAATATACTGGTCCCCTCAGTGAGGGAACTTTCAGATATTAAGCTGAAAAGAACAGATACTACACTTTGATCTTAGCCAAAAGGCCGAGAAGCGATACCGTAAGAATATTACACCGGGGTAGTAATTCACTCGCGGAGAATCTTAACACCGCGATTCAGAAATGAGCGTCAAATGCACAACGCCATCTGTTGGTGCTTTTTAGAACTATTCACCGGCCGGTTTTAACGTAACTATTGTAAATCAGATAACCTATCCTAAAATCCTGTCGGATGCATACGGGTTGGAGTGTGGTGTGAGGCAGGGAGGAATCAGCTCACCCAAGCTTTTCAACCTGTATGTAAACGAGCTGATCTGTGAGCTCAGCAATACCAATATCGGGTGCTCCATTGACGGGCACTGCGTCAATAACATCAGCTACGCGGATGATATGGTATTGCTGAGCCCATCGATCAGTGCACTTAGGCGGCTTCTTCGCATCTGTGAGGACTATGCGGTGGCTCACGGCCTTAGGTACAATGCGACCAAGAGCGAGTTACTTATTTTCAAAGCAGAGAACAAATGTTATGATACTGTCCCGCCAGTCACCTTGGGGGGCGCTCAGATTTCCAGGGTGACGAAGTTCAAGTACCTGGGGCATTGGGTCACCGATAGTCTGTCCGACGATGTCGACGTGGAGAGGGAACGCAGAGCATTGGCAGTTCGATGTAACATGCTGGCTCGTAGGTTTGCACGTTGTACTAGAGAGGTGAAAATTACGCTCTTTAGAGCGTATTGCCAATCTATGTACACGTGTGCCCTATGGGTCAGCTATACAAAAAGCTCGTACAATGGTCTGCGAGTCCAATATAATAACGCCTTCAGAGTTATGTTGGGGCTGCCGCGCTTTTGCAGTGCATCGGGGATGTTTGCAGAGAATGGAGTGTCAGATTTTTACGCACTGATGCGGACACGGATAGCATCCCTGATGCGGCGAGTGCGCGACAGCTCCAACAGCTTGGTGGCAATAGTAGCCGACAGGATGGACAGCCCAATGATGTGGAAATGGATGACCACTCATTGTGCGTCCTTCCAGTATATAAAATAGTGTGTTTTTACGTATGTTTATGTTTTGTTTTTAATTAAAATTGTAATTATGTTTGTTTATTTATGGATTAAGGTCTGAAATAAATGTATTATTATTATTATTATTATTATTAAATACTAAACAATAAGTTTCAAAGTCAGTTATTCTTTTACTGATGTCGCAATAACCTGTAATAGGACATTAAATCATTCAAGAGAAACAAAGAATGCACCAGATTTCGCTTCGCCCGAGGCGGAAAAAGTCAGTTGATGATTTCACATCCTTAAAAAAAGCAGGTGACGTTTTCTGGTTTTTGCATACCCCTATGCAAAAAAGAAGTTAGTTTATTTATGCATGTATGTCTTACTGGCTAAAACCCCACAGTTGCTTCTACCACCATGAGTATACACTTGACGTATGATCCGCGCCCCCAACCGGTATTGCCCCTTTACCATTTTAAAATAGGTACCTACAAAAACGCTGTAAATAGTAATGGTGTTTTAATATTGGTGCTTATATTTTTTATGTCTAAGCAAAAAATATAGGAATAGAAATAAACTATATAAAGAAAACAATTATAATTCAAGTATTCAAGTATTTATTTGCATTCCATATTGTGTTAAAGATGTTACAACAGGCTTTTAGCTAAGTATCTGATGGATCCTAAGGGCACAGCAACTTAAAATTATTATTATCTTAAACCTACAATTTTATAAAATGTACAACAAACTATATTATTAGACTTAAGCAATACAAGGAAAAAAATTATAAAATGTTATATTATTATAAGAAACATTGTTTTTAAGTAAGTATTTATATTGATATAAATGATAAATTATAATATTTATAGCTCATTTTCATTGATCGTATACTCAGTCGTGATACTGCAAGCGGGGAATCCCCTAATACGGACTATCGACTATTGAAAGTAGGCTATATATCTCGGTCGATATACTGCAATCAGGTATTTCCCGCATGCGGCGTAACAAGCAGTGAAATTCATCGATCTTTTTACCTATGGGAAATCATCAAACTTGACTTCTAAAGGTGTCAGACTTTTACTGACTAAAACCCGTTCATGTTCCTTCTTCTGCCCTTTGCGTTCCGGGGGCACGGTATCTCGAACAACCCGCAGAAAATTCATCGGTTGGTGTAAAAACAGAAATCTCCCGTACCCCGCATACGAGCCCCATCGACTAATGAAAACGATTACAGCATGCGGTCCCTATGGCATGCGGGAACAGAAATCTCCCGCACCCCGAATGCGAGCTCTAAGGACCAATGAATATGAGCCTTTAACTTGTGACCCCACACTAGGACCTGGACCTAGGGTCTCTCTCGTGGAGTTTTAAGCAATATGTGGTTCCGGGAAACACGATTCTCTTCTTTCAACTTTTTGATGGCCACTTCTTAAAATCAAATACGTGCCCTCAGCGCCTAGCTACGAATTCATCCGATAATACCTACAAAAAAGTGGTGAGTTTGGAATTATATACCTAGATGTTGTTTTATGAGTTTTATTTACGTATAAAAGTCAGTCATGGGATCGTGACCGTGGCGTGCTGGCACATTTGGTTTGTCATCTATACATGACTGTGGCTGTCAAAAGGTTAAATTCCAAAAACAACAAACATACCATCACGCCTGTATTCCTTGAAGGGTTCGGCAGAGGTGTACAAATGTTCAAGTCCCATGTAATAGGGGGCGAGCCTTTTCATTAACCAGGCACAAATCCTAACTCCGAGCTGCTACTGAGAATTTCATAGAAAAACCCAATAACACTTTGCTCAACCTGGGAATTGAACCCAAGACCTCTAGAGTTGCAGTCGCGTCAAAAAATAACGACATGCAAAACGACCAAAAACATCTCAAAAATGACCTAGCTCATGTCACATATCATTTAGTAATAAATGATTAAGGATAATTTTATTTGCGAAGTCGGAAACAATTCACTCGTAGTTAGCCATTGTCTTCTCCCGTGCATTCGTCATTCGTACTCTGTAGAGTACTGAGTCATAGAGACTCGCCCTAAATGATTCGGGAAGCATTCGGTTCTTGGTACTGAAACTGATTATCATAATACGGTTTTGCGGTTGCAAATTGAGATGCCACAAATAAACATACATATAACAAAGTAAGCAAAACCATTTATTTACGTTTAAATGACGCATATACATACATTTAATTGTTTCCTATGAACAACATGTCATTGTAATAAAATTGAAGATTTTAAGTAACCCCGGTATAAGAACAAAGGTCCGTATCGCAGTTAACAAAAGAGTCATTATAACCTTGAAACGACTAAACCGATTTTGATATAACCATCTAAGAATAGTGTTGTAAGAAACTCGAGTCTTGGAGTCTTATTTAATAAAACTTGAGCTATTTTTAAAGACTCAAGCCTTAAAAATAAAACTTAGAACTCAAGTCCTTGGAATTTTGGAGTCTTTTGTAAAAAGACTTGAGTCCTACCAAAAAGAACTCAAAGACTGAGTCTTTTTAAAAGAACTCATGACTGAGTCCTCTAAATCTATAGCTGAAGATTGAAGTAAAAAATAAAATAGCAATGAACATATTATATTGATTTATTAAGTAAATATTTATGATATTATTTTAATATATTGAGCCACGAAGACAGGCACATTGAAGCCCTTAATTATAGTTTTATTACCCAATCGGTTTCGCCGTATAATGATACATGACTTTATTTCTATCTACCCTCAATATCTAAATAATTTAGCGTGAGCAGCATAATTTCATGTCCAGTATTACCTATACAATACACCAACTCAATTTCATGACTCAGTCTAACTCAAAGAACTTAAAAGACTCGAAAGGACTCAGAGGACTCAAAGGACTCGGACTCATGTGACTAACGAGTCTTAGTCTTGAAAATTAACTCAAGTCTCGAAATGAAGACTGAAAGACTCGAGTTTCTTACAACACTATCTAAGAACCATAGCTAGGAAACCTGCTTTCGAATAAAAAAAAACGCATTCAAATCAATTCACCCGTTTAAGAGCTACGGTGCCACAAACAGATACACAGACACGTCAAACTTATAATACCCCTTTTTGAGTCGGGCGTTAAAAACAATATTCCAATATTAATATAAACTTTAAAAACTATACATATGAACTGGCTCGTTAGCCTAGTGGTTCTAAGCGCGACAGGTACGCTAGAGGTCTTGGGTTCGATTCCCAGGTCGAACAAAAGTGTTATTGGGTTTTTTTATACAATTTTCAGTAGCAGCTCGAAGTTGGGATTTTGGCCCAGCTACAAATTACATCCGGCGGACCGCGAGTCTGCATTGGTACACCTCTGCCTAACCCTTCGGAGAAAACAGACGTGATGGTAAATTGGTAAGTAAGTACCTATGTGTATTTAAAACAATATGTTTACTGGAGCATACATAGGCTGGATCCTAGGTATGGTTCAAAAGATCAACAGATGAGAACCATTTTTTTTTTCAGATTTCAAGTGTGGATATCCATAGTAACCGTTGTTCATATTCATGAGCACTTTAACTCCCTGAAAGCTGCAGCCCTTATATTAGGTATGAAGACTGGCTGAACTGCCTCATTGGCCTAGTGGTCCTAAGCGCGACTGCTACGCTAGAGGTCTTGGGTTCGATTCCCAGGTCGAGCAAAAAGTGTTATTGGGTTTTTCTATGAAATTCTCAGTAGCAGCTCGGAGTTAGGATTTGTGCCCAGTTAATGGCAATAGGCTCGTCCCCTATTACATGAGACCTAAAACATGCCGGCGAACTATGGGTGTACATTGTTACACCTATGCCTAACCCTTCGGGGAATACAGGCGTGATGATATGTATATATGAAGACTGGCTTCGAGTAGGTACCTTAGTTGTTTGTATGTCATAAAACTCTAATAAAAACAAAATTCCGTTCATTATATATTCCACCAGCATTGAGACAACAATATAAACCAATGTGTTTTTCTTAAAATTCCGAGTTTTAGGTAAAAACATTATTTATTCAAGTGTTCATGTTATACATTTTAAATACAAATAAAATCAACACTGTGGTAGTCATATTATGCAAATATTTGTGAGTGACATAAGTGGCAAAAACAGAATTAATATCATTATAGACTAAGTTTTGCCCGTGACTTCGACTACATGGTAGTAAAGTATTTTTTATTTATTTTTAAACATCGTTGACTGACAAACAAGCCAACGACCCACCGGATGTTAAGTGGTCACCTCTGCATATAGACCATCTGCAAAATGCGTTGCCATCCCAGAGACAAAGTTGAAATGTCTTATGGGCCTGTCATTTCATCCTCCTGTCCAGTCCTTCAAACTGAAACACAGCAACAATGCTTTACGGCAGAAATAGGTATGGTGGTAGTACTTCCCCGGGCGAACTTTTTTACAAAGAGTACTACCATTAAATATACCACAAAACATAACTAATGACATTTGCCAATTGTGTAGCTTTATTTCAGTGAAATAATTGTAACCGAACCAGTACTTCCAGAGACTCACAAAAACGCTTTACCCTGCGGTTTTACGCGGTCCCGTGTGTCGAAGCGTGATCTTATTTAGCCTATAACAAACGACAAACGGGCTATACCTGAAAGGATTTTTCACGGACGACCTTATTTGGTGTATTTTTAAAACGAGAAATTATATAATTATTATTAAAAAAAAAAACCTGGAATTTCTCCTGTAACGTTGGTGCATTTACAAACATATTATAAACGACTAGACCCGTAACAATCATCTGTACACCATACGAATATTTGTACCGTGCGGGAATCGAACCCGCAACACGCGCTGATATTGACATAATTCATCGTCATTTGTTAATGTTTAATGAAGATGTAGGCATCAGCTTCACAACATTAGCTTGACATGTGAAAGCGGAATGATCTACATATATTTCTCAGAACGTCAGTGTAATCTTTTTCATATCCATGTAAAGAGATGCATGACTCAATTCATAGGAATATAGCGCCTTATTTACTTGCTTTGACTAAACTTTGCAGCAATATTTGTTTAGCAGTGTTATTCTGTAACACTTGGTGAGTTTTTTTAAGTGAGTTTAAGGTGAGTGGTCAATCCGACACATGCTGCATGTGTTATCTCCTATACTAAAGGAGTACCCCTTTTTTTAAGCATGGGAAATCGTCAAATGACTTCTTCTTTTCTGGACAGAGCAAAAGAGACTGTCAGACTCATAAACGCTAAAACCCATTCGTGTTCCGCCTAAGATTCTTTGCGTAACAACACCGCGACGACTCTTTCGAATAAATTCCGCAACCCTGACAAGGAGTGCCTGTCCCTGCATAATATTGTATATCTTTTATTGGAGATCCTAAATGAATCTCTAGCATCATTAGATGACAGGAAGACGCTGGAAGCAAGCCGCTTCGAGCCGGTCCTATTGAAAATCTATAGAGGAGGACTGTCCAGCTGTGCGATTCTCTAAAATGCAAGCTCGAAAACGAGTCCCACTTCGATAACGAACCAACTTGTCATTGGTGTATATTCGTTCGTCGTTATCGAAGTGGGACTCGTTTTCGAGCTTGCATTTTAGAGAATCGCACAGCAGCAGTGGACGCCCTGCGGCTGATATGATGATGATTAGATGACAGCTCACCTCACGCTCACATCACCGAGCTAGATTTTTACTTTTTTTTTCGGAATAATCCGGCTGTAGGTACATTTTATGATTTATTACTTTTCTGTTAGACATGATAATTACCATTGGCGCTAGTTTAATATACAGGGTATAAACTTTTAAGTTCATAGTTATTTTTTGTATGAGCCTACTCACCTGTCCATCTACTGCCCCTGCATCAGCTGCTTCATACCTTTATTCGTGTACAATAACAACATACCACCACGCCTATACAGGCGTGGTGGCATGGCGTGGTGGTATGGCCTCTGCCTAACCCTCCGGGGAATACTCCCCGGAGGGTTAGGCAGAGGTATACTAATGTACACCCACCGTTCGCCGGTATATTTAGGTCCCATGTAATAGGGGACGAGGGGGCTGCCGTTAACCGGGCACAAATCTTAACTCTCATTTTTTTTCATATTTCAGGGTTGGTCTATAGTAATGGTTTTGCCAGATATTTTATTGAGACTTTATTATGTATCTAATTCTCATACTAACCAAAAGTTGTGCCTCTAGCTTTAATAAGCTTTAATAGCTTTAAATAAGTCTTGGCCTTTTTACTGCCACGTCAAAAAATCAAAAACGTGCCCTCAGCGCCAAGCTACCAATTCATCCTTTTACTTACAAAATAGTAGTAAGTTTTAAATTATATCGATGTTGTTTTAGTTACGTATAAAATTCTGTCTTGGGATTGTGACCGTGGCCTGCTGGGCACATTGTGATTGTCATCTATACATGACAGAAGCGGTAAAAAGGTGAGACTTAAAAAAAAAATCTGTTCAGAAATACTGTAATATGCAGTGCTGACGGACAACGATTATTTATAGAACACTAAATTAATCGTGGAATAACCAATGGACTTAGGAATTAAATGTCATCAATGACTGAAATCATACCTTTTCCTTTTAGTGAAAGTCGGGCAGTTGGGTTTTATTAGGTGACTAACAAAATAATTTTAATGACGTCTTGACAGGACCTAGTATCTTACCCTGGGGAACCCTCTTTATCTTGTGTGAAATTCGTCATACGTATATTTTTCTAAAATTTAATATGACTCATTTATTATCATTTTTCAGGAAGACGTTAGATGCAGGCATCATCTAACCGATCCATTTGGAAATATTTGGGTGAGGCCTATGTCCAGCAGTGGACGTCCAGCGGCTGATGTGATGATGATGATGATTACCATCTCATCATCTGCTTAGCCTTTTCCCAACTGTGTTGGGGTCGGCTTCCAGTCTAACCGGATGCAGCTGAATACCAGTGTTTTAAATGGAACGACTGCCTATCTGACCTCCACAACCCAGTAACTGGGCAACACGATACCTCTTGGTTAGATTGGTAATCAGATGATGATTACCATTAACTAAAAAATACTTAATTAACAATTTATAATAATCTACAAAAAATCTGCAGCCCAGCGATGGAATACCTACATCAACATTGATACAGAAAGAAGTAACGTCTCCACACGGGAGCGATATTATCACAGGGTGGACATTCAGGAATCCATAAGTTCCTATCCAGGCTGTCTCCTTGCTAGTCTTCCGCAATGATGCCCTAAGCTCCTTGCCTCTACGGGGGTGCCCTTAGAGGGCAGGGGGGTGCCCTAACGGGGTGTAGTAGCTAAGGAAGGCGCTTTGGGCGGGCACGTCTTTTTGACGGCGAAGCAATAAAAACCGCATCTGACCGTCGGTCGATGTTCGCGGCTGCCATCACCGCGAATATAGCACACATATATTATTATGGAGTTGTGATGGCCCAGTGGTTAAGGCACCCGCCTCTCATGCACAAGGTTGTTGGTTCGTAACCGGGCACGGGCAAGTACCAATTTGACTTTTTCTAATTCATATGTACTTTCTAAGTTTATTTTGGACATCACTGACACCGGTGAAGGAAAACATCGTGAGGAAACCTGGACTTATAATTAATATAAGTCTGAAATTGCCAATCCGCCTTCAGCAAGCGTGGTGATTAATGCTCGTGCCTTCTCTGTATGAGAAGAGGCCTTTGCCCTGCAGTGGGACAGTTATAGGCTGGTATTATTATATTATTATGCCGGGCCGCCAGTGCCCGCCGGGCCCAGACAGCGCGGTCTTTATGCCCTCTATGTGCGTTGGTAATATAGGATTCCCTTTGCACAATCGTTCGCGGTCAAATTAACCGGGCCGGATCGCCCCACCGTGTGTTTCGCGCCTAGGTTTACAATTTTTAAGCCCTGACTGAAGGCTTTAATTTCTAAGACACCATAAAAAAGTCCAGTTAACCAATCGACCAACTCTTAGAGAGACTTGCGAGATGCCATTCCGAAAAAAAAGGAATTGGGGCACACATAGGCAATGTATGTGATCTTGGTTTTCTCCCCCGTCGTAATAACCCCAAAGCGCAGTAAAAGGTATTTTTTGTCGTTTTTTGTTGAATATTGAACCTTAATGAACACCATTGGCGTACCTAGAGTTAGTTTTCGGGGGGGCCTGGCCCCTAAGATGCCATGGCCGATGCGATGCAATGCGGCCAGGTGGAATGTGAGCCCTACAGCCTGGGGTTGGCACAAGACCATTCCCGACCTGTATAAGGAACACGGTGATCTAAAAAAAACCTTTTACTGCGTTTTAGGGTCTGCACGGCAGAATAGTAGTAAGGCTTCCTAATTTGCCAAAACTAAAACAACCTTTATTAACTATTTACCTCTTCAAAACAAGCTTCAGTATCCCGTAGGCGTTTATTATATGTAATCAATCCTCTTGTGCAAGCTTTTGCCTTAAATGTGTGCTCAAGTTTTTTTTTTATTAATTTACATTACTTTGGTTAAAAGCAACTAAACGGAGCATTCAGTTCAGTGCGTGGAGAATGTTCGTGACGGACGCACGTACTCCGCGGCCGTGTTTTAAATATCGAACTCAGTAACGGGAAGTGGAACTCTTTATTCAACTTTTAAATATAGAATCTCAGTTTTAAATAAAGTTTTATTGTGACAGTGTTGTGGCTAGTACTTAAAAGTTTTATAATTTACATTTTTTAAATTAATTGTGATAAAGTACTTAAAAATTTTATTTATTTCTCGTTAACAATATTTTGGTAAAAGTTTAATTTTAACACTTAAAAAGTTAAAACCTACTTAAAAGTTAAAATAAAATCATTTAAAAAGTGATTAAAAGTGATATTAGAAAAAAATACTCATAAAGTAACCGAAATTATTTTGTGATAAAATTTAAAAGTAATTTTAACATTTTAAAATCTTTTAACAAAATTTAAAAAGCGGTGTAAATGTGCTCGTAACTTGTGGAACTTTCGTGTATCCTTAGTGAAATCGTAAGTAAATGCTTGTACTACATTTCAACGTTATCATAATAAATCAGTTTTATACGTTTCTTGAATAGAGGAGGGCTTTTAATGAAGAATCGTCTTCAGATAGTAATACTACATGATAGTCAATTTATGTATTTATTCTGTATTTTATATTACACTCGTTCATTCATATGTTTTTCAAATTTTGAGTGCAAATGCATCTATCTGTAGGTAGGTAGGACATACCAATGTAAGTTTAAAAAAAATCCATTGTGTTAAAAATTATATAGTTAAAAAATAAAGAATGACAGCTGATAGACATGAATTGAAAGAGATACCAACGAATTGGGTAGATGACACCACTAATCAATTGACGTTATTTTTATGAGCTGTCAAAACGCCATTCCCCCATAGATTTTCTATGACAATACTCAACTATGACGTCACTTTTTTGTCATCCCAATTCACTAACTATTTATTGATTTCAAAGCAACTAAAAATCGATTTTTATAGTTATTTAAAATCATCGGGTTTTTAGTGCTAAAATTAAATGTTTTTTTGTGAAGTTGTTTCTTGAAATTATTGGTTAGTGGTGTCATCTACCCAATTGACCCCAAATACATTGTGTGGGCCTCAGGGCAGGAGAATTAATTATATCCATTCATACGTTTCTATAGAATGAGTAGAATGTCAATGAATAGTTACAATGTCTGTTTGAAGTACTGTTTACTAAAAAATATCCGTCTAAATAACTGGAATTTATGCAACCTTTGTGCCAGTTACTGTATTTTGTACCTTAACCTGACGTTTTTTAAGTTCTTAATACAAAATTATCAATTAAGACTCTGTTCTAACGTCAGTTTTTAAATTAAGAACTTTAACGTAGTCATTATGCAGTTTAAAATGCAATAACTGGCTGGTTTAAGTTCGGATTCGTTTTATTTGTTTATCGAGCAATAGAATTGCAGTTTTTAATCCTTCTTTTTATTGCTGTCTTATATGACATTGATTAATTTAATGAGAGCCCCAACAATGAGAAACGATGAAAGAATAATATCGAAGTTTGCACGCATACAATAATTTATGGAAAATTCTTCCGTAGTTTTTATCATCTATGCCTACTCGTTTTATTAAACATTAGATATAATTCGTTATTTCAATGTTAACATGTTATAAACTTCGTTATTTCACGATAAATACAAAGCAGTGTAAAATATTGGTCATAAGAAAAGATAATATCTTTTTTTAAATAACATATTATTGAAATAACATGTTATGTCATTTCAATAATATGACTTATACGATCGTTATTTGGCCCTTTTTGTCTAATGGTTTTTTTTTTTAAATTTAAAATTGAAGAGTAACTTTTTTTTTTAAAGTATTTGGTTCTGTTTGTTGTTTTGAATTGTCACTGACTTCCAAAACTAAACTTATTTCTAATTAGGTATGCTTTGAATATAAAAAAATGATAATGTTTCTAAAATAGGTATTTATAAGAAATTCATAAATAAAACCTAGACATTTCTAAAATTCACAGAAAAGCCTCATTTAAATTTATTTTTACAAATAACTTGTTTATTTAGAAATATGTAGATAAATATACAGCAAAAAAATCTTGCGAGACTGGTTTATGGTTTCTCGGAACGTGATATTTTAAACGTGAGGAAAAATAACGTTACGATCGATAATAGAGTGAAAAAATAAAATAAAAAAATATTTGTCCATTAGTCAACAAGGAATTAATTAACAAATAAATAGCACTAATTTAATCTTGTCCGTATTCCACTTCAGTTAATTTATTAATCTATAGGTACTCACAGTTCGCCGGTATGTTTAGGTCCCATGTAATAGGGGGCGAGCCTTATACCGGGCACACATCCTAACTCCGAGCTGCTATTGAGAATTTCAAAGCGAAATCCAATACAAACTTTGCGCGAGCTGGCAATCGAACCCAAGACCTCTACAGTAGCAGTCGCGCTTAGGACCACTAGGCTAACGAGTCGATATTACCATTACAAAGATAATTAAATAAATTAAAGTACAGAAAGCATAATAATTATGCATTAGGTAATTTTCCGAAAAACACTTAAATACCTACGTATTTACAAACGTAAAAATTACCATCATTAATGCAATTAGAACATTTTCAATAATTAACAGTATTTAGTATGTTTTTTGTACTTCCCAGAAAGTATAATTAAATTATACCTAATCAAGTAGTTCTACTGTACGAACTCATTGGAAAATGTCAAGGTCTTTTGTACTCTATGTCTGAAGAGATAAGAGTTTAGATAAACAACTGTGGTATCTACAAGCTCTCATGTCTTATAACTTTATTATTAATTGAATCAATATTTCTGTATCATTAAGTCATCATCTGACAGCGGTAAAGGAAAACTTCGTTAACCTGGGCTTAAAATTAATATTAGTTTATGCCCGCGACTTCGTTCGCGTAAATGTTGGTTATCACGCGGTTTAATATTGCATGGAAACATTATTTCTTTAAAAAAATAACATAATTTACTCCTTATAACATCAACTATCTCCCGTGAAAACCGGTGCAGCCGTTTCTGAGACCGCAGCACACCGGAAAAAAAAAATATCCCGTAAATAACTACCTTGCACCTTGATAAAAATATTAATAAGTATGCATAAAGTTTAGTAAAAAGATTTTATTTTAACACTACATTGAATCAGTTCCGCACAAATAATTCTATACTAGAAAGGTTTAGGTAGTTAACTAAATGTAAACAAAACAAACCACGTGACTCATGGATGCTAAACCTTTCACTTCAAATTTTAAAATCGTATTATTTAAAGTCGTATAATTATAGGTTCTAGTCTGAATCAGAATTTGAGGAACTATCTGCCACGTTAATAATAAAACGTTCAGTGGTATTATCAATCATTTTATCTAATTTAAACATTTTCTATTCTTGTTTTATTACATGACCCTCGCAATTTTCAAAGGCGCCTGGTTAATCGACTAAACGTAATACCTGCAATTTTAGTTGCCATACTACATCATGGGCGTACTCTTCAATTTAGCGACGTTATCTAATTCATCGTATCTTCTAAAAGGTTTTGGGAACCTGTCTTTTTAGGCTCTTTACAATAGACAGATTACAAAATATTATACTATTTTATAAAACTAACAAAAAAGTGGTGTCCAAACAATGACATCTATGAAGAGTAGTTTACGAATAAATGATAAAGTTTAACATACATTAATAAAACAGAAAAGTATCGCATAAATCGAAATTAGAATTGATTTTGCTGTAACATATTTTTAAACAAGGAAATGTCAACTATAAAAAACCTTTTCTGCGATTTGTTTACCTTTAGTTAACTACCTAAACCTTTCTAGTATAGGGTTGATCAAGATATAAAATAATTACTTAACATCGTACGTTATCATAAACATACTATCACGTTTGTATTCCCCGAAGGGTTTGGCAGAGGTGTACCAATGTACACCCACAGTTCGCTGGTATGTTTAGGTCCCATGTAAGAGGGGGCGAGCCTATTGCCATTAACCGGGCACAACCGGGGCTTATGTTCTCATCCCGCGGAATATTTGTGGCAGGTCGCACGCGCTTGGTTACTTAACCGAAATGCTATTTATAGGTACTTCATTTATTTTATCTATCACATTGTTTAAATTACAGTTATTTTAAGAACAGCGTTATCCGTAAGTACACGTAAAAATTTACGTAATGATAATCATATTGTAACTAGGTATTGTCCGATTTATTTAATACATATCTGTCTTTTTTTATTATTTAATGAATGAACGTTGACGTCAAGAGCCACATTTATGCTGTAATTTGTATCTACCAAGTGACACGACTTGACAACACGACAAGATACGACAATAAGTTTTTTAACTTTTTTGACGGGCCTGTTGGTCTAGTGGTTAGCGGCCCTGACTGCTAAGCCGGAGGTCGTGGGTTCGATTCCCACAAAGGACAAACTTTGTGTGATGAGCATGATCGTTTGTTCTGTGTCTGGGTGTGATTTATCTATAATATGTATGTATTTATAAATTATATAAGTATGTATATCAGTTGTCTGGTTACCATAACACAAGCTCTGCTTAGCTTGGGATCAGATAGCCGTGTGTGAGTTGTCCCAACATATTTATTTTATTATTTATTTATTTATTTAACTTAATTTTTATTTTGACATACTATCACGCCTGTATTCCCCGAAGGGTTAGACTATGCAGACTCACAGATCGCCAGTATATTTAAGTCCCATGTGTGATGTGTCCATGGCGAGCCTATTGCATTAACCGGGCGCAAATCCTGACTCCGAGCTGCTACTGAGAATTTCATAGAAAAACCCCGTAACACTTTCCTCGACCTGGGAATCGATCCCAAGGCCTCTAGCGTAGCAGTGGCGCTATTACATGGGACCTAAAACACACCGGCGGATTGTGACCTTTGGAGAATACAAGCGTGATGGTCGGTTAGTATGTTTAAAATATTTGTTAGAACTTTAGAAGATGATGACTTTCCGGACATCACAAATTACAAAGCACAGCACCGAATAACAGGTGGAAGGGACATCACAACGAAACCATTTTCCACGGAATTTGTAGATAGGTACACGATTGTAGACCCAATTACATTGAAGTTTCTCCCACAATCGTCAGATCCATTGTGTCGACTTTCGCTCGACGGCGGCCGGAGATTCGTCTCCGGTTTCCCCAGATAGGTACTCAGGGCCGTCTTTAATCTATTGGGGACCCTGGGCACATAAAAATCACGGGGCCCAGTGTGTTATGCGTATTTTGATATTTGACAAGTTGAATTTCTTTCACTGTTCCATTGAGCCTAATGAGGTCATTTAGACTAAATATACAAAATAATAAAAAAAAAAAAAATAACCATCACGCCTGTATTCCCCGAAGGGTTAGGCAGAGGTACAAAACAAAATACAAAATATTAAACAAAACACAAAATAAACAAAACACACAAAATACAAAATATTAAACAAAATACAAAATATTTTATACTAAATATAAAAATTATACTAAATATTTTATAAGCTTGAGGCTTTAAAGCTATAGTAAATCGCATTGCGAATCAAATATTATCTATCATAAAATTGGGTACTAATAATACCTAGACTGGGACGGAATGATAACTTTGAGGGCAGGCCGGGGCCGCCGACGTTCTTGGGGCCCAGTGGAGCAGAGGGGCCTGCAAATACTAGATAAAGACTTTAATTCTGTTATTGTCTGAATTTAACCAACGATATCCTCAGATGTGGTCCGGTCCATCTTGTTCCAGTTTCTGAGACCTCTCTGTCAGATTTTATTACCACAGACCGACGTTCGGGTCCCACAGGGAACATCACAAAAGGTCTATTATAATATTTACAAAGCAAAATTCAAAGCATTCAAACTATAAGAAAGGAATCTGTAGTTTTGTTTGGGGAAAAAATGCAGGTGACACCTGCTTTGGAACGAATTCTTAGGGTCCCGTAATAAAAGGGTTTCAACACAGGACTCATTACCAAGCCTACGTTTGCTGTCAGATTATCAGTCAAATTCATATCATTGGGTTTAATTTAAAACAGAATACTAGTGGGTAACTAAAGCCCTTATCCTTGCAAATCTCTACATTGTATAAAACAAAGTCGCGTTTCGCGGTCCTACCGTCTGTCTCCCAGTACGCTTATATATTTCAGACTACACAACATATTTTAATGTGGTTTTCATCAATAGACAGAGCGATTTAAGAGTAAGGTTTATTTATTATTTATTTATTAAAACTTTATGCACAAATGTAAAAAAAATACACCGTACAAAGGCGGACTTAATGCCTTAGGCATTTTCTACCAGTCTACCTTAGGGTGATGCAGAGACAAAACATAGGAGGTGCAAGAAAGAGGGAACAGAAACAGAAAATTTACAATATGAAATATAATAATAAATACATATATACATACATACAAACAAAATATACAAAGTAGAGAGAGATAAAATTACAAAGTGGAGATAGAAAACAAACTAATTGTGGGACGAGTCTGCCAACTCCTTAAGTAAGTGTTCGCGAGCTTTCACCTTAAATGTGAACCGGCTGGTGGCCATCCTGATGTTCTGAGGTAGTGCATTCCAAAGGAAAATCCAAAGGTTTATACGTATAGAATATCACGCGACAACCAACAGGAGCGAAGCAGTAACCAAAAACGTAACTGAACGGGTGACACCACGGGGTATTATATAATAATAAGGCCAAATCAGATATACGCGACCATTTAGCGATCGACCCCGTCTCGCACTTGACTGTTATATTTTTTCAAATACTTTAAACCAGTTACTACTCAATGGGTAAATAAGCTTATAAAAGCAGCGGTAACCGGTTTAGTTTTTTTTTAATTATATTGTGCCCTTTGGAGGATGATCGTAATTCAAAACTGTTGCATCCTTTATGCACATGACTGCAACCTACGATGATGTTAGGAATAATAATAATTATATAGTTTGGGTCGTTTGTTCAATGTTAAAGGCCCTTAAAGCTTTTATATCATAATAAAATGTTACAAAATGATGGGTTTGATTTAGGTAAGTACTTCAAAGGTTATTTTTCTCTTTAGATGAACTACCTAAATAAAAATTGTTTAAAAGAAATGTTTGCTTCTAATTGCTAATTAGGTTGGTTTTGGACTTCGCTCGCGTGTAAGTCAAGTATACGATAAAACATAGCTAAAGACACTCGACGATAGTTTAGCTTTCTGTCAGTGACAGAATTTTTGTAATCGGACTACTTACAGACAAACAAAATCAAAGTCAAACTTAAAGCATTTATTTGAATTAGACCATTTACAGGCACTTTTGAATTGTCAAGAAGTTAGTTTAAAATTGAATTGATAAAGTTGGTTACAATATTCTTGTTGCTTCTATTATGTGAAAACAATGAAGGTGAATATAAAAAATAACAAAATTATAATAAAGATGTAAGCTTGACCAATCCCAACTGACAGCACCCGTTCAAAATATTTTAAAACTCTAAAAATAAACGATTTTTGTAATACGTATTAGGTTAAATTACGTACGCGTACCGTCAGAACAAAAACGACATTAATCACACGATACATCGCTTATTTAAACGACAAATTACTCACAAAAATTTGCATAACAACTAGAAAATAACGCTTTAATATTACAACAGTGTTAACAAAAAAACGCTTGCTGTGACCAATTGATCAAATTGTGCATAAAATCATACGTAATTTTGCTTCGTTTTGCATTCAATTACCTTCCGAATACAACATAGCAAATTGGTTTGTTTTTAATTTTTCGGCAGTTTACAATCCAGCAAGATTTAATAAAAACTTGACATATGGCATAATTTATGCTAATATAAAAAAGCTGAAGATTTTTATTTTTTTCTTTCAACGTGCTAATCTCTGGAACTATTAGTCGGATTGGAAAATCTTTTTTTATATATAATACCCAGATTCATGACGAATATAATAGGCAATATAACATCACACTACGAGACACGGGAAGCAGTAATCAAAGAAGTAAGTTAATGCGTGCGAAAAAAGCCGGGTGGACTAAGGCCGCTTTCACATTTAGGCGACTTTAGCAGCACGGCTGTCGCGCTACTGTCGCCCCGTCAGAATTTCATAATAAAAAAACAGAAGAGCTTAACACAGCTTAACACGGTCGCCCACAGCATCTATTTTTAAAATGAAGTGCGCCATACTGACCTAAACTTTGATCTGTTCTTGTACTGTGAAGGAATGTAGTTCTGCCGCGCTACTGTCGCGCTGCTAACGTCCTAATGTGAAAACGGTCTAAATCACGGACAGCAGCTAATTGTGAACAAAGTCATACATAATTATTTAGGTATGTATTCGTTTTGCATTCAATTAACTTCCGAATACAACATGACAAATTGGTTTGTTCTCGGCAGTTTACAATACCGAAAAATAAATAAACTTACGGTATTTGTAAATATCTGATGAAATAATCTATTATAATTATCTACTAATATAATAAAGCTGAATAGATTTTGTTTGTTTGTTTAAACGTGGTAATCTATGGAAATACTAAACGGATTAAAATCAATATTTTTGTAAAGCTATAATAGCCAGATTTATGAGGAATAGTATAAACTATTACGCTAATCTCAGGAAGTACAGCCCAGCTAGCCAAGTCGCAAACGATAATCGTAAACGCTCGGTAGGATCCAATAGACTTTCAACTTAATACCCCAGAGCCTTAAGTTGAAAATCTATTAAAGATTTCTAAGCGTTAGCGACTGGAAAGAACGAAAACGCTATGCAATCTTCATTAGATCTTCAACTTAAAACCAAGCACATAAAGTTGAAGATCTATTAAAGCCTACTCAGCGTTTGCGTTTATCGTTTGTGACATAAAGTTGAAGATCTATTAAAGCTTACTCAGCGTTTGCGTTTATCGTTTGTGACTTGGCTAGGGGGGCTGGTTCGAATTGTTTTTTTTTGTGTTTGGCTATAGGCTATATACCATCACGCTACGACACACAGGAGCCGATCAGTAATGAAAAAACGTAACATAAAGCGGATAAAATTGCAGGCAGAAGATCCCGTACAATTATAGTTAGATGCTTACTGCCTAATTATGCATACACACTCGTTACATCGATAAAACTTATTCATCCATTAGTTATTTCGATTCAAAGCTAATTTGAATATATTAATGTCACCAACCTAATGTCAATCAAGTTTAAAATTGCACGTGTTTTTATTCTAAACAAATGCTAATGTTAATTTATTACGACCGTAAAGTTGAATATAGCGTGATAAGAAAATTGTTTAACATCTAATGTACGGTCTATATTCTTGAATATAAAGTTGTAATTCATTCATTAACGTCGATAAACGTTCTACCACTTGGACCTTATGTGGGTTGTCTTTGCAAGTGGTATTTTGTTCTGTTCATTAGCTAGATATACCAGGCAGATTCTTGTAAGTAGTAGTAGTATGTTATATTTAGCTAACCTTGCACGATAAACGGTCTTTAAAACAGAAAATGATTTTTTCAAATGGGACCAGAAGTTCCTGAGATGAACGCGGTTTAAAGTAACAAAAAAACTGCCCAGCTTTATGTATACTAATACTAGGTAAATTTTGTGAGTTTGTAAAGTTGTAGGGGGTAATATCTGGGTCTACTGAACCGATTTTCATAATTCTTTTACCCATAGAAAGACACGTTATTGGTGACTGTCGTAGGCTAATATAACATCACGCTACGACCCATGAGAGCGGAGCAGTAACCAAAGATATAACTTAATGCGGGTAAAGGACGAAGCCGCGGTTAGTTCGCTAGTTATAGTACAGAATATAATATGTTCCCGCCAACTTCTACAAGGTTCACCATGACACAGGCGCGTGCGCCGCCTAACTGCTACGTCAGGGTTCCCTATTACAACTCTACTAGAGTCTATTTTAGCCCACAGCAACTCATTGTCAAACGAGGTCAACCCATTCCCATTTGAAACTATGCGACTTATGTCATTATGACGCTGAAACGAAAATACACTTTTTTAAACGACAGACAGATGTAAAAATATACTTCCCTGTTCCGATTTCTGATTCAGAGAAGTAATTAGATACGTGATAGTATAAAGGCCAATGTTCGTGTAGTCATGTGGTAGTAAAATGTGGGGGATAGAAAGCAAGATAGTTTACCCTTACTTAGTCAGGAGATAGAATGCCTCGTTGGCCTAGTGGTCTTAAGCGCGACTGCTACGCTAGAGGTCTTGGGTTCGATTTCCAGGTCGAGCAAAAACTGTTATTGGATTTTTCTATGAAATTATAGTAGCAGCTCGGTGTGTGTTAGGATTCGTGCCCCGTTAATGGCAATAGGCTCGCCCCCTATTACATGGGATGGGACCTAGAAATACCGGCGAACTGTGGGTGTACTTTGGAACACCTCTGCCTAACCCTTCGGGGAATACAGGCGTCATGGTATGTTTATAGAATGAGAAATATAAAAGTTGTAGCGAGGACAAAATTAAATGTAACCGGTGTCAAAAGACACAAAACGAAGTCGAAAGTTACATTATTCTTTTTCTATCGTTTTTTTTTGTATGGATCATACCATTCATACCTGAGATCTTTCTGGTCACTGAGATTAAGGCCAAAGTTCAAACTTTTTTATACTTACCTACGTTTTTTTACGAAACCTAATTTTAAACGTTTTATCTAAACTTTGAATACCCCCACGGCCCCTGAACTGTTGCATACATCCATAAACACAATGTTTTGCGTACGTTACAATAAACAGCGACTTTTCACACTTAAAATAAAAATCATTTCCCAGCAATAGTTTTCGCCCAAAGTTATTGAGTTTGATGAGCAGTAGGTATGCGTAGTTAACGGCAATGTGTTGGGTCTTGTTACACTTCTTATATCGCCTTCACATTTTGTGATTAACCCACTTTTTATACTTACACACATTTTATAAAAATGCATTGCAAAAAAATTACATCCCGTAAAAAAGGTCGCAGTGTTTAAACGATTGGGAGCCCCTGCTAAAGTCATTGTCTCGCGTATGCGTGAGATAATGGGAAAGCAGCATCACTTTACTGATAACATCTTAACTGTCACTTAATCATCTACCTGCCACCGTGATAAGGCGACGTTAACTGATAACGCTTGTAAATTAGAACGATCAAGGTGAAGATTAAACGTTTCATTGTTTGATTAATACGGTGGAACGTGCTGACTTAGATAATGATTAATGTAAACAAAACGCAGTTTACGTAAAGTTTAAGATCTTTGTAAAGTACCTAAGTATTTAAAATCTCTACACAGTATAAAACAAAGTCGCTTCCCGCCGTATGCTCGCTAAATCTTTTAAGCTGCACAATGGATTATAATGCGGTTGTCATCAATGTATAGAGTGATTCGAGAGGAAGGTTTATACGTACAGAACATCACGCTACAATCAACCGTGCTGTAACCATAGCCGTAACACGGGCTTGCAAACATGAGAACATACTTTGATTTTTTTTAAGTTCTTGGTCAATTTTTAAAAGTTCTATAAACACAGTATTCGTTTAGTGTGCAAAGGATTTTATTGTTGCAAAATTCCTTTAAGAACAAAAGAAATAATATTCATTTGCATAATAAAACCTAATTAGGCTCGCCCCTTGTTACCTAGGTACATGAGACTTAAACATTCCGGGTGTACAAACATGTAGGTGTAAACCGTTACACCTCTGCCTAAGCCTTTGGGGAATACAGGCGTGATGGTATGTGTAATAAAAGCTATGGTCCTCGCAGGGCAGTTCTCGCCAGACAGAACGGTCTCGTAGCAAATTAATGGACAAAACCTCGAAATAGAGCGGTATACATTGTTATTAATGGCTGCAATAACTAATTAATGACAGTAGAGTTCAACCGCTCACATGAATGAATGAAACGTGATGAACTTTGTCACGCACATTTCGAGTTCACGTGTTTCCATTTTAATTGATGTTAGGTGTTGACACACAGGGTAATAATATGTTATTTATGTCTGTACAAAAATGATTTTAATTTTATTCAAACTGCACACATACATCACGCCTGTATTCCCCGAAGGGTTAGGCAGGGGTGTACCAATTTAAGCCCACAGTTCGCCGGTATGTTTTAGGTCCCATGTAATAGGGGGCGAGCCTATTGCCACTAACCGGGCACAGATCCAAACTCCGAGCTGCTACTGAGAATTTTATAGAAAAACCCAATAACACTTTTTGCTCGACCTGGGAATCGGACCCGGGAACTCTAGCGTAGCAGTCGTGCTTAGGACCACTAGGCTAACAAAGCAGTTAAGTCAGTAATTAAATTTGTAGTTGTTGCAAATGAATAAACGTGTAGGTATTAAAAGGCAAAAAAAGAGCTACGAAGCCACAGACAGACAAACATATACGTCAAACTTATAACACCCCTCATTTTGAGGCGGTGGATAAAAGTCATCATCATCTTCCTGCCCTTATCCCATGTTACTTGGGGTCGGCGCAACATATTTTCTTCTTCCATGCCAACCTGTCAACCGTCATACTCTCACTGACCCTTCTCTTTCATATCATTCTTCACACAATCCATCCATCTTTTCTTTGGCCTCCCTCTTCCTCTACATCCATCCACATTTACATTCATAACTTTTTGGGTCACATGCGTCTCATCCCTCCTCTTCACATGTCCATACCAAGACAAACGGTTCCCTTTCAACTTTTCTGTCACTGGCGCTACTTTCAGACTTCCTCTAATATACTCATTCCTTACCTTATCCATTCTGGTCACACCACACATCCATCTCAACATTCTCATCTCCGCAACATGCAATCGGGGGATAAAAGTATTCCTATTTAATACGTCAGGTGCGCTCTTTTGCACGATTTTTGGACATAGGCTTCCCCCAGACATTTCCAAAAGGACCGGTTGTAAGCGGTCTGCATCAGGAGTCTTCCTGCAGTTTTGTCCGTCCACCTTGTGGGTGAACGTCCTACGCTTGACATTATTCGACATGGCAATAAAAGGCCTGAAATAAAACTAAGAAACATACAAGTGTTAAAACAGACTTCATTTTAAAATCAATTAATTAACGTCACCATCAGTTCGTAGAATATTTCATAATAATAATATATTTTTTGTCCATAATTCCGACAATAGTAACGTTTCCATGCAATACATTCTTACAATACATAATACGAACATAATCGTTTACACATAAATAAAACGAATGAACATTGTTGTGCAAAAAATACCAGTAAAGAATTGTACAGCACACGAAGAGTTCCGTACCACTAAATAAAATTTAACACTACATCCAAAAAACACGTTTCTTTTATAATAATTAATTTATTCATTACATACATAAACTCGGCGTGAGTTTATTTTTCCCATGGGGGTAGGCAGAAACCACAGAACGCCACCTGCTACGATCCTTACATACTACTTTCGCCTCGTTCACGTTCATACATCTGGTCATACAAGCACGCCGGTTACGAGTACTGCACACCCGACCTTTCTGAAGAACCTCACCAATAAGGTCAGGGTAGGTCTTTCTGGGGCGTCCCCTCCCGGCGTTGAATTTATTCATTTTAACGTCAAATAATGCGAAGAGAAGTGCTAATATGAAACTGCATACACTTAAAAAAAAAATGCAGTTATAATGACTTATAGTATGTAAAAAACACCCACTATGTAAAAAAATCAAGTATCTATGTACGCACGAACTGACAAACAGAAAAGTCATAGTATTAGGGTTCCGTTCAGCACATGTTTGGGTACGGAACTCTAAAAAATGTAGTCGCCACTTAACACAGAAACAAATCACTCGATACAATCGATACATACATTAAATTGTACTCAATCGATAATAACCGTATCGGGAAGACGACTGAATATTGATGTTTAGTATAGCCGTAGTATTTTATGATCTTTTGTGTTTGAAAGATTTATTATAAGACAAAGAAACAAACAGACAAAACACAGACAAAGATTTATTATAAGGTAGAGATCTTGGGTTTGATTCCCAAGTGTTATTGGGTTTTTCTATGAAATTCTCAGTAGCAGCTCGGTCGGAATTAGGATTTTTGTGCCCGGTTAATGGCAATAGGCTCGCCCCCTATTCCATGGGACCTAAACATTCTAGTGTACAGTGGGTGTACATTGGTATACCTCTGCCTAACCTTTCGGAGAATAGAGGCGTGATTATGTGACTGTATTATAAGACAACGTAATATAGAAGGTGAAGAAAAACATCATGAGGAAATCTGGACATTGTGACCTTTATTAATATAAGTCTGAAATCGCCAATCCGCCTTGAGCGAGCGTGGTGATCAATGCTTGTGCCTTCTTTGTTTAAGGAACCCTTTGCCAAGCAGTGGGACAATAATAGGCTGATTATTGTTTGCTACCCCTTTTTTTTTATAGACGGGAAATCATCAAATAACTTCCCCCGCCTTGGGCGGGGCGGGAGGGAGTGTCAGACTTTTACTGACTAAAACCCGTCTATGTTCCTTCATGTGCCCTTTGCGTTCCGGGGGCGCGGTACCTCTTTCGAACAACCCGCAGCCCCGGCAGGCATCGGCCCTCAGTGGCCCCATCCAATTTTGCTGACATCTCTTTGAGGCGCGCGTGGAACACGAACGCGCCGTCGACACGGTCTGTCGCTAGTGAACGTACGGACGGTGAGGTACCCATTGCTCACCGTCCACAGACCCGCGTCTACGGTGGCCGGGAGTCGTCTCGTGGCTCTCGACGCCCGGATCGTCTACCGCGGCGGCCGCTGGGACGGGGGACCCTCCATTCCCTCTCCCGTCCCGCCGCCTCCTTCTCTAGCATTACAGCTTCGCAGAAGGAGGCGACTGCTTCCCATTCCCCGTTTGCTACCCCTAAAACATGTTGCAAAATTAGTTCGAAAGAGTCACCGCGGCCTGGAGCACGGAAGGGTTTAGCCAGTAAGAGTCTGACACTCTCTTCCGCTCCGCACAGAACAGAAGAAGCCATTTGATGGTTTCAAATCCTTAAAAAAAAAACCCGTAAAGGAATGTTCAAAAAGACTCATTCGAACTTTGAATTTTGAATTTTGTGTTTGTGCTGACAACAATAAATCATATTTTAACATAAAAACAGTAACTTCTATATATCTTGCTGTTAAACTAATAACCAATAGCAATTCGCGACGCTTATATTAACTTTACCGCGAGCATTTTATTTTTTTTCGGTTCAAGGAAAATAACATATGTTTTTGCAGGATATGAGCTTATAAAAGAGCTCAGTCTATGTCGGTTTGTACCTTTATTTATTACGGTATTATTATTTCATGGCATTTACCTTCCTCATTGTGATAAAGTTGTTTATTTTAATAGAACGCAAATCTTGAAAACTTATTGCTTATAAATCGGGTTATGCCATTTTTCAAAGTGTCATACCAATTTTTACAGTTATCATTTTAGATGACTGTAACACTTGGTATGACATTTATAGGTAAAAAACTAAAAAACAATCAAATCAAATCGACGTCAGCCATTAGAAACAAAAATGTATAACGCTGTCCATCCCTCCACGTCTGACAATCGGTGACCGATTTTTTTGTCGGTGAGAATGGACAATGTGAATTCTGATATACCCACGCAAACGTCCGACAAAATGTTTGTGCCCCGAAACTATGAAGTTATTGAATCGGTCCTACAAAAAATCGGAGGTCTGTAACATTTAATTCCTAAAGTAGAGAAATATCGAGCAAGTATATTTGTTTGTTTATTTGTTACGCTGTCACACCTAAACTACTGAACCAATTTTGTTCAAAATTTGGTACAGACTAAACATAAATTCCTCAGTGCCTTAAGACGAAAGTCTTCAACCAATGTGTGTTACCAGTGATGACTTACGGCACCGAAACGTGGTCTCTCACTATCGGCCTCATCTCAACGCTCAAAGTCGCTCAGCGAGCTATGGAGAGGGCTATGCTCGGTGTTTCTCTACGTGATCGAATCCGAAATTAGGAGATCCGTAGACGAACTAAAGTCACCGACATAGCCCACCGGATTAGCAAGCTGAAGTGGCAATGGGCAGGCCATATTGCTCGCAGAGCAGATGGCCGATGGGGTCGAAAAGTGCTAGAGTGAGGACCACGGACTAGCAAGCGCAGCGTAGGACGTCCACCAACAAGATGGACAGACGACCTAATAAAGGTCGCCGGAAGACGCTGGATGCAGGTCGCTTCCGACCGGTATATGTGGACATCTAAAGGGGAGGCCTATGTTCACTCACAGTGCTACGCTGTGTAGACCACTGACCACTGTGTGTGTCTATGAAACTTAAATTAACTCCAAGAAAATACATTCAATCTATGTCCGCGATAACAATAACGCGGACGAAGTCACAGGCAAAAGCTAGTACGCCTATACTAGACAGTAACAGCGTGACATTGCGTGCGACAATGCATTGAATGTCAATGTCACAGATGCAACATGTCGTGTTCATAATAAAACCGCACGCTCCACAGATAACACAAATATTTCCATTGTTAATCTTATGTTTAATTTCTTTAACACCTGTGAGGCATTGCTGATTAAATAACTGCTTTTATAACAGCCGACTGTTGCTGTGCCCTACTGGCAGGGTTGGCTGTGCGCTGCGTGTCGTGGGTTCAATTCCCGCATGGAACAAATATTGTTTCTTACAGATAGTTGTTCTGGGTCTTGCTGTTCGTGCATGTGATGTTATATAGCGTATGTTACTCAGGAATAATGTAGCTATTTATTGGTGCTAAAAATTTCAAACATCGGTCCAGTACTTTAGGACCTTAATTGGCTAAAACCATTAAAAAAAATTATAATATACTTAGAATAGATAACATGGACATAACATAACTATAAACTAAGTATTGAAATGTTGTCATATTCGCTTTAAATATATTTAAAACTGAATCTTACCTTCATAGTATACAAAGCTTTTATTATCAACATTACGAGACTATATTCTGAATATTTTCTCAGTAGTCCGATAAACGAAATAATCTGTTTGCATAGCGATGTCGAAAATGTATCAATATTATGGATTAGTAAGAATTCTCTCCGCCACGCGTATATCGAAGACAATAGGCTTCTACATAGATGTTTGAGACTTTGTTGGTTAAAATTCGTCATCATCATCTTCCTGCCCTTATCCCATGTTACTAGGGGTCGATGCAACACGTTTTCTTCTTCCATTCTATTCATTAATTGTTTTTTTTTTGTTTGTAAACATACCTTGCCCGTTAGCCTAATGGTAAGCGGAAAGTTCCTAAGCGCGACTGCTACGCTAGAGGTCTTAGGTTCGATTTCCAGGTCGAGCAAAGTGTTATTGAATTTTTCTATGAAATTCTCAGTAGCAGCTCGGAGTTAGGATTTGTGCCCGGTTAATGTCAATAGGCTCGCCCTCTTTTACACATACTACTTTTACTTTTTTTAAATACAGGAGTGATTTTATGTTGGTAAAAATTGTGCGGTTTACATTTTAATTCTTGAGCAATCTATCTTAATTAATATCATGATTATATGAAAATTATATAATCGTAAAACCCATCTTTCTCCTAGCACAGGTATATCTTTTACTTAAAAGGAGGTTCCTATGTAAGATTCACTGTAAAAATCGTACAAGTTTCTGCAATAAACCTTTTTTTTATTTTATCTTTCTATGGTGTGTAAATATACACAATTCACATAGCCGTTCTTCCCATAACGAAGTAACACTAAGCAATAGATTTTGCTAGGAAACGACTTTTATATTAAGCGTGAAAAATCAGTTTATTGTAATGCACAATTTACATTTGAACTTGAACCATTGTCATTCAAATGTAAATAAAATCGAATTATTATAGTAGGTAGGTACTTATACAGACAAACAACTAACTATCTACAGATAGTTTAAATTAAATAGTAAACAATTGCACAATAAAGTACAATGTAATGTAAATTGAACTTACATTTGAACTATAATAAGATCTAACTACAGCGGTCATGGATTAATTAAAACATTTAAAACTTGTTTCCATGAAAACTTTGACCTTTAAAATCTCCGTAATCGGGACGACTAACAAATAATAATCCCAAAGATTACAATAACATGTAAGTTATATCATTCCGCACCCGTTACATTTGTCCTCGCTTCAACCTCTAAAGTTTCTCTTTCTATCTCCATAACACAAACCCACACTATCACATAGTGAAGATTGACGCATGCCACAAGTACTTATGAGTAACAAGGTACCAATAAATTCGTTATCTATCTAGCATGCTGTAAGCAAATGATGAGAAAACCTCCATGACTCACTCCGGAATGCTCAAAACAATGATTGACATTGATTTGTACTACGCGCGTGCGGTTGGCTCTTGTTTAGGAACTCGTGCGCAATCGTAGACAATAGACATGCCTTGCATTGTGTAATGATAGCAACATTTGATCAAGAACCTTCCTAAAGATCTGTTCGTTGTACGTGTGAAGTGTAACTGACACTTTTCGTAGCATCATCATCATTATCATATCAGGGCTGTCCTCTGCTGGACATAGCCTACCCTAAAGATAGTCACAATGACCGGTCCTGCGCTGCCCGAATTCCACGATTTGATCTACCTTTACCAGATCGTTGGTCTAACTCGTGTTCCTCTGCCTTCATACTGCGCCTTCCCGTGTGTGGTCACCACTCAAGAGGCTTACAACCCCTTAAAAGCATATTCTCAATTTTTTTACATGTTAGACAAACTGCATGCATAAGCCATCAATGCTTTTCGAGTTTCGATACAACTGATGATACTGCTGGAGCTACTTACTACCTTCTGCGTTCCAGTTATGATCGCTGATTCGCATATTGACGAATCTATAGCCATTTCAGAAGCAAAGTTGAACTGTCTCACAGTACAACTTTGTCTCTGGTATGGCAACGCATTTGCAAGGCTTCTGGTATCGCAGATGTTTATAGGCAGCAGTGACCACTTGACATTAGGTGAGACATCAGCTTGATAGCCATAAAAAAAATATGATTGCATTAACATTTGTGGTTCTTCCGCCATTTTTCCCAAAGCCATCCACACTCTTCAAAGGAACCATTTCTTTCCTACCAGCTTCCTCATCACATACCTCGACAATGGCCATAGAAATCCCACCAGGAAGGATTCACCTCCGACACTTAAGCACGTGTTCAACAGACCACAAAATCTAATATCACTTTACTCTATAATATAATCCGACTTGACCTATGACCTTGACTTCATGCCCAGACGGATATATAGATAGCGTGATCATCATATTGACTTGAAGTTTATCGAGCTAAACGTTATGTGATTCTCGCTTCAATAGATAATAGATTTTATATAAGTGTTAGGATCTTTCTAGAATGTACCATAGCGATGCAAAGCAAAGTAATTGAATGAAAAAAATGAACCAAACTAATTTCTGGTTTATAAAAGCATAAATATATTGCCAAATGCCAGTGGGCCCAAAACTAGATAGACTGTATTTTGGATAGTAAAACGAAATTATGATGGAAGCAGTGTAAAACATTTTTGCCAATACATACCATCACGCCTATATTCCTTGAAGAGTAAGGCAGAGGTGCACCAATGTACACTCACAGTTTGCCGGTATGTTTAGGTCCCATGTAATAGGGGGCGAGCCTATATTGCCATTAACCGGACACAAATCCTAATTCCAAGCAATTCTATATACTGAAAGTTTCATAGAAAAACTTAATAACACTTTTTGCTCGTCCTGGGAATCGATCCCAAGACCTCTAGCGTAGCAGTCGCGCTTAGAACCACTAGGCTAACGAGGCGAATATCTCTTATAAGTATTTTTAAATTAGACATACAAATCTTATACTTTTCTAGAATCAAGTAATTACATCACAACAGTATCTCTAACCTTTAATACCTCCAGAAATCTGTTTCTAACAAAATGACACTATAATCTTAATCGCCGTATAAAATATAATACTTTATAAGCGCCAAGTGAACGGCGTTCTAACATGATAGGGCCTTCAAATTGGCTTAGCAGTATGTACCCCGGTATATACCGCATTACTGACCACTTCCTTTGTCAGCTAAGGTATGTAATCATGGCTTAGGGTCAGCACAGAGTAGCAATATGCTTGCGTGATTTATGTATTAATTGATAAGTGAATTTAAATCAATACAGTTAGAGTCGAAAACTATTTGCAAGATATAATTCCGCGGCATTTATTTCCTTGCCTGTAATTACGCAATTTTAAGACAAAAGTAAATAGGCAAGGAGGTACTCGTAACTAGGTATATTTATTATGAAGAATATGATGTATTTGTGCGTAAAGCAAGCTAGATGGAACTTTAATGCCGTAGAAAAAAAGCTCAGATTACAATAACGCAGTTAAGTTTGCTATCATGTTCGTGAAAGGGCGCTATCAGTTGGTATTGGTCATCTCTTAACTGCCATAGCAACTAGCTTATCTTAATATATTATTGTCACCTTCATCTTTTTTACTTAAAGAATCAACAATTTATTATAACCAGGATTTTGAAAAACCAAATTGAACAGTGTATCCGTGGAGTTTCTTGCTCGTTTTTCTCGTTTGTAACGAGCAACTGGACGTAGTTATGCAGAAACGATCCAACCCTCAAAGTGTAGATACGCAAAAACTACACTTTGAGGGTTGGATCGTTTCTGCATAACTACGTCCAACTATCTTTAACTTTCTGACTATCCTTAGCAATTTAAAAGTCCCTGTAAATGGTCTAATTGAAATAAAAGCTTTGACTTTGAGTAAGACTTATTAAATAAAGCACGGGCCTGATCGCATCGCGTTTCAGGGTGACCTTTCCCTAACCGTCAAAATTTACAAAACCCACCACATAATTTCAGCACACATATATGTATGTTTATCATCGCCAATCTCCACACACGATGTTCAAATTATTCAGCAGATAAGTACAATAATAATAATAATTAAAAATATAATAATTATATTTTTAAATGTTTTTATATTTTTTTTTTATAAGTACTAATATTTAAAAATGTATTAAATATGTATATATCAATGAATAAATGAGAATAATAATAATAATAAATCATTTATTTCAGACAAAGTCCATAGATTGTTAGTAACACACCAAAACCCTTAAATAAACATATATAATGCCCGATTCCTAAAACTTACCGACCGGTAAATGTAGCCAACCATAGTAATAAAAAAATGCTTTCGTATTTTCGCTCTTGTTGAAGTTTATTTTTCAGCATACGGGCCTAAAATAAACCATTTTAATTGATACATTTCGTAAACATTTCTTATATTCAAAATTGACACCAGAATTTTCACAAACGAACAGTCAAGCATTCAAAACATTTACGACTGGTAAAATTAAACTATCCGTTTTTCATATAGGAACCGGGTATTAGTCGGTACCTGACCATTACCGTCAAAAATTCACAAAACCACTACATAATTTCAGCACACATGTATGTATGTTTATCATCGCCAATCTCCACACACGATGTTCAAATTATTCAGCAGATAAGCACACTAAAACAATGAGCGTATTGTTCTAATGAACTAAATGCGCAGACGCACTGCCGACCGCTCGCTAATTTAATTTTGCCAAACAATAATAGCGAAGGAAGTTAAACATTATCAATTTAGTCATCTAGCTGCTTCTATTGTTCCTGTTTTAGCACTGACACCATCCAACATGGCTGACGGTTTCATACAAATGTAATAATATTAGCCTATTATTGTCCCACTGCAGTCTGCAGAGCAAAGGCACCTTTTCATACAGAGAAGGCGTGAGCTTTGATGACAATTGCTTAAGGCGGATTGGCGATTTCAGACTCGTATTTATTACAAGTCCGATTTCCTCACTTTATTTTTATTCACCGATGTCAGAGATAATCCAAGATAAACTTAGAAAGTATACAATGTTACTTTTACGTCGTTCTGAAACCGAAAGCCAAAAGCTCTATCATAGCAACAGAAACTATTATTTACAATAAATTACTAAACAAAAAAAAAACACCATTTAAGTATTTTTTGTGAAATAGTGAGAACTCGAAGTAACGCTTCCTTGCAGTCAAAAAGCCATTGATAAATCCATTCATCGATCAGATAGAAAAGCGTTAAATGTCCAACTTCTACATGAGACTTCATAAAAAAAAAACAATGCCTCTATAGTAAGTAACCATTACTAGATTGGAGTTCCTGTGCTCCAGAACGATGTAAAAGTAAACGTGTTTATGAATAGAAAAAATCACACTGATACTTGCCCGGTATCGAACCCACAAACCCAAGCCTGAGAGGCGTGTGCCTTAACCACTGCTCCATCACGACAAAAATTATATAATTATATATATACAAACCCGTTCCTTATTTGTTTATCTTTCTTTCACAGATTCCCTTCCCCGGAGCATGCGCCGCTGAGAGGCGCGCTCACACGCAATACCGGAAGTAGCGCAGCGGCGCGCGCGCATGATGCTCGGCGCACTTCCGGGGCGGTGGGTCGCGCGCCTCAAACATGGCGGAGTCGCCAACCAGTTCATTATGGCCACTATGGGTGAGTTTTAGGCCTTTTTCTTGTATGAACATAAAATGTATGTATGACCTTATTTGTGAGGTCATACATGCAGAGGTGAACTGGAATGCCTTAGGCACTAAGTCCGCCTTTGTACTTTTTGTTGCATAAAGTTTAAATAAATATATAAAGGTCGGGTGCGCAGCACTCGTAACCGGCGTGCTTGTATGACCAGATGTATGAATGTGACGAGGCGAAAGGAGTATATAAGGATCGTAGCAGGTGGCGATCTGTGGTTTCTGCCTACCCCATGGGAAAAAGGCGTGAGTTTATGTACGTAGCATACATATAGAAAAGAAGATAAACTTAAAAAGCGCATTATGAATTGTAAAAGTCACATTGGTACTTGCCCGGATTTGAACCCACAACCTCATGTATGAGAGACGGGTATGCAATCAGGCGATCATGCACAAACATGTTGATGATCAGCTGTAGCTATTGGTTTAGGTTCTATAACGACTTCCATTCTCCTTACTCGACACATTCCGTCAACATGTAGGTACCTACGCACAGTACCTATTATGTAAGTATGTATCTATGTGTGTTGGTAGGCAACATTCACTGGAACTTATTGTCACGTCTGATACGATAGTGATATGAACCTGTGATGCTCCATACAAGATGTTAGGGCAGGAAAATATATTGTTTTCCAATTTCGTTACCACATTTTTTAAAAGACTTAAAATAAGGAGGTTATGTAATAAGGAGGTTATGTATTCGGGGTGTATTGATTTTGTATTTAACAAAGATTTTGAAATCTTTTCATTTTTTTTTTGTTTTCTTATCTTTTTTTAAATGTAAAGTTGGTTTCTTTGTTAAAGGCCTGGAATAGTCCCATTACAAAAATATTTTAGGTACTGAAAGGAAGTCCCACTATTGCCTCTTATTCTATGATGATATCTCTACTTTTAAGCAAACAAAGCCGCGGATACAATCTAGTATTGTATTTTAAAAAAAAACACTTTAAGTCGCAGACATGGACTAGTAAAAAATAAAAAAAAAACTTGATAACGAAATACATAATTATAAACTAAAATAATCATCTGTACATAATAATAATGTCGATGCACAAAATAGTCCGTATCGTAGTGTATGGATCAGCAACAAGCGTGTCGTTTACCTCCACTCACGTGCACATACCTAATTAGTCGTCTCGCTGTTGTTTACAAACATTTGAGCCGTTTGCCGTTAACTGGCTTAAGCCCGCGGCTTCGTTGACAAACATACTCGATTAAAATGCCAGACACGGTTTAATTACGTCATTTAAATATGGCAGAAGTTTTAAGAATTTATCGTAAAGCTAAAGAATTTGTCTGAACTGCCAAAGTCTTCGGTTCGCTTCCCAGTAACAGCTCGGAGTTAGGATTTGTGCCCGATTAATGGCAATATGCTCGCCCCCTATTACATGGGACCTAAACATACCGGTGAACTGTGGGTGTACATTGGTACACCTCTGCCTAACCTTTCGGTGAATACAGGCATGTTAGTAAACTGAAGAATTCGTTTGTTTTTTTGAATGCGCTAAGCTCAGGGACTACTGCACCAATTTGGAAAAATGTATGGTCGTAGACATCTGAAATACCAGAGGCCTGCAAAAACTTTGCTATCCCAGAGACAAAGTTGAGAAAAAATGTCTCATGTGCCTGTAATTGCATCAGCACCCACACCCTTCAAACCGGAACACAGCAACGCTGCTTTGCGGCATTAGTATGGTGGTAGTACTTCCCCAGATGAGCTCCTTCACAAAGAGCTCTACTACTAATACAATCAATATACATTATAGTACAATAGTATCTAAGTTTGTATTAAACCATTCAATGGTGAGAGTATTGCTCCAATTGGGTCTGTAGTTCTTGAGATACGATCACACAAACACACTTTCTCTTTTTACCATGAGCACATGTAGGCACGTGATGTTACGTAACATTTGAAGCCTATAAAATGCTACACAGTTTAGTTGATTTAGGCTTTGAATTACTCAATAAGTAGATCGCTGTGATTTCAGTTATTTGTAACAAACAGACTTGTCTTTTTTTTAAACACTTTGCCCCACACTATTTTTTTTATCCTGTATCGTTGGTGTGTTTACAATCATATAAACTTGCATACACAAACAGCCAGGCCCGGAACAACTACCTAAGTATAGGCCGTACTAATTTGTTTAGTGCGGGAATCGTACCCGCGACACGCAGCGCAGCAGCCCCTTTGCTCAGCCACTGCGCCAACCTTATTATAAATACTAAATATAGAATACTATTTCCAAAAAATAAAAATCCTGATTATTACTAGGTCCATAATGTTTTTAATAATTAAAAAAAAAAATAGACTTAGTACCTATAAATCACTCAGGCATAATGTAGGTAACATGATTCTTATTATCGAAAGAATTTTCAGAATCATACCAGTATTTCTTGAGATAAGCACGTTCAAACAATCAAATTCTTCAGCTTTATAATATTATACGAGTATAGTAAGATTACCAAAGCGAGTTTCCTCCGTGCCTCGGAAAGCACGTAAAGCCGTTGGTCCCGGCTGTCATTTGTAGATCTTTGACAGTCGTTACTGTTAGTCAGAAGCCCGAAAGTCTGACAACCAGTCTTACCAAGAGTATCGTATTACCCATTACTGGGTTGTGGAGGTCTGATAGGCAGTCGCTCTATGTAAAATACTGATATTCAGCTGCATCCGGTTAGACTGGAAGCCGACCCCAACATAGTTGAGAAAAGGCTAGGCAGATGATGATGATGATGAGTATAGATTAGTTTAGCGATATAGCCTTTGCTCTCTGTGTTTAAATGATGTTAATCTAAAAAATATTTCTGAGAACTATAATTTTTATTACCCTTTTTTTGAGATGGGTAAGCTCTTGACTCTAGTCTAGGTCAGAGGTGACAAAGACAAAGTCGACGATGGAGTGGGCTTTCCCAGAAGCCTGTTCACTCAAACTTTGAAGAGATTAGGGTTGAACGACAGACAAGTATACAGTTTTTAATTCTAGATTTAAAAACAGGGCAAAGGTGTTAATTTAAACGACATAGCCCAGGTTTTATAATCTATTTATTACAAAACAATGTTTAGTAAGATATGGTCGCTTGATGTCACAGACTAGAGAGTGACAGCTGTGTTAGACCACACCATGGTAACATAAATATACGCGCGAAATTCAAAATTGGAATTATTACATTATCGCTTAAAATGGACCCACGGACCCTGATCATAGGGTACTTAATAGATAGGAATAGGTATTTTAATTATAACGTAACACTAATTAAATATGACGTAATAAAATGAAAGAGTGACGTTGAAGTCTGACATTTGACTTTTCAGAGTAGGTAATTGCGATAATTAATGAATAATGAGAGATAATATGATGAGGCACACGCGTACGCTTGTAATTTGAACTAATTAAAAGATTGAGAGGAAAAATGACCTCATTATGTTTATCATCTTATTTTCACCTTTCGGCGATGAAAGAAAGAAAGAAAGAGAGGAATCAATTATTTGACAGTATTCATTATCTTCCCTGTATAATGGTGGGCACTACAGCAGACGGGCTCCGCTACGGCCAGTGCCTGCCAGGGTTGCGGAGTTAGTTTCAAAGAGTCACCGCGGCCCTGGAACGCAAAGGGCATTAGAAGGAACACGGAAGGATTTTAGTCAGTAAGAGTCTGACACTCCCCTCCGCTTCGCCCAGAGTCAATGAATACATTTGATAATAACCCAAGGCTGATATCCGATAGTCCTTAGTTTGCTGTAAAAAGATATTAAAGCTAACTACGAGCAAACTGCAATTTGTAAGTTTAAGCTCATCTTAAATGCGACAATTGGCAGCTCTGATGCGTGTCACGCACGAAAAAAGTATTGGTATGGCCTACAAGTAGTTGTTCCGGGTCCGGGTGTTTGTGAACGCACCTACGATACAGGAGAAATTGTCGTATTTCTGGCACAAACCCCTTTTTTAAGGTTGGAAATTGATCAAAATATAACGTCTTTCGCTCTGGGCGGAGTGCAAATGACTAACTAAAACCCATCCGTTTTCCTCCTAATGCCCTTTGCGTTCTAAGGCCGCGGTGAGCACAAATCCCTACGTTACTCATATGTTAAAACACCGTCAAATGCACCCACGATAATCAAACCTATTAATACAATGCTTAATTTGAGATTGCAATACCTAATGAGTAATAATTACCTCCCACAGAACAACATAGGTACTTAGATTATACACAAAGTGTTGCAAAACCTGCGCATGAGTCAGCGTCGGTCTCTCGAAAGCTTGGAACTGGTTCCGTCTACATTAACGCAGGCGCGGTGACATCGGCGAGGCTATACAAGTTCAAACGAGCTGGTTAAATTACTATCTAAGCCTTGCCGCACACGGGCAACGACGGGCGACGAGCATAGTCGGCAAGTCGGCGTAGACACAAGAGCTCATACCTATTGTGGAAAGAAAAAAATGCAAAATCAACAGAACTTCCTCCATGCGCAATGTAAGAAGAAAGTGGGGGGTATACTGTTCATCCTGTTGCAGCCCCAATTTCTCATACAGTTTATATGCATGAAAAGGCTATGCTCGGCGTCTTTCTGCAAGACCGAATTAGAAATGAGGATATTCGCAGAAGAATTACAGTAGCCAACATAGCTCTCAGAATTGCGAAGCTCATGTGGCGAGGCTGGGCACATAGCTCGTACAGAAGACGGACGTTGGGGTCATAAGGCTCACGAGTGGCGACCACGTACAGTACTGGTAGGCGCAGTGCGGAAAGCCCTCACACGAGGTGGACCGACGACCTGGTAAAGGTTGAGGGAAACCGCTGTATGCGGGCAGCGCAAGACCGGTCATTGTGGCTATCTTTAGAGGAGGCCTATTTCCAGCAGTGGATGATGAATGATGATACCGCACAGAAGACGCCTGTAGTCACTTTACACCTTTTCTTCGTTCGTGTGACAACTACCGATCACAAAACCCTCTCCACTCCGCAATAACCCAAATTTCTGCTTCGGAGTGCATAACGATAAAAAAAAAATGTATTCTCCAGGCAGATTTCGGCCACGGCGGCTAATCTTAATGCACACCAACCAGGTATGCAGGACATGTTACTCGTATAGTGCACAAATGCGCGTAAACACAGGTGCACTCCCTCTTCCCTAACCCTCATAGTTCATATAACTTAGGTACCGATTAAACAAGAAATCTCGAAAACTTCTTGACCTATGAAGCTGAAATTTGTAAAAAAGGCCGTTTATAGACAAAAATTATGGACTTTCCGGATTCCATTTTTGCGTTACGCGCGAACGAAGTTGCGTGTAAAACGTAGTCTATGTATAAATCAACAAAACAATGAAATAACATGACAATACAAATAGTTTGTTTTTAATGAATGATTACAGTACAGTCATCTTTGTGTGTCGGATCAATTAATGTAGCGCGAGTTCCGGACCTATGATCAACTGTAAACAAAATAACCGGCCAAGTAGGGTTCCGTACCATTAGCTATGAAAAGGGCAAAAAAAAATTGTTGTATGGGAGACCCCCATGATATTTTTAAATTGTGGTGTGTAAAATCGGCCAAGTGTGAGTGGCACTCACCCATTTAGCATTACAAAGGATACGTTTTATGATATATATACTTGACTTCCAAGCAGGTAAAGTCGCGGGCAGATGCTATACATATATAAAAGGGTACTAAATATATCCGACACGTCCACCTTGGTGGATCCACCATTAAATCCTGTAACGTGCATGATGTAGGAAGGTAAAACTTAATTTTTGTTATTGGTACTTTACTTTGCTCCATAAATTTAATTTTCCTTGTGACTAAAAAAAACTGCCCAAGTTCGAATCGGATTGTTGTTTCGAACTACCATTCATAAGGAATAACATCACGCTAAAAACAACGGAAGTACAGCAAGCGGAGCAGTAACCAAATTAAAAAGCTAACCCGTAGAATAAAAAAATATTGTTACTTTAAGCGAGTCAAAAACACAGACAAAGTTGCCGGCATACGCTAGTTTTTTATCCTACTACTATTATAAAGGCGAAAGTTTGTATGTATGTATGGATGTTTGTTACTCTTTCACGCTTAAACGGCTGAATGGATCTGGATGAAATTTGGCACAAAGATAGATTATAGTCTGGAATAACACATAGGCTACTTTTTATCCCGGGAAAATGTACGGTACCCGTAGGATAACACATCAACTGTGACGCGGACGAAGTCGCGGGCAGAAGCTAGTTATCTATAAACTAGCGAATCGTCCGCGCGGCTTATTTCACCTACGTTAAGTTACATTTTTGGTTACTGCTCCGCTCCCGCGGGTCGCAGCGTGATGTTATATACCCTATGTTAATCAGGAATAATGTAGCTATCTATTAGTGAAAAAATGGTTAAAATCGGTCCATTAGTTTCGGAGCCTATTCGTTACAAACAAACAAACAAATCTTACCTCTTTATAATCTTAGTTTAGATGTTCACAGTCTAACAGCCAGTAATACAAGATATTATTAGCGTTTGAGACCCGCAACAAATCTGATTGACCTTGCTAGGACCCGATCAAGCCAGTCGTCTTGATTGAGACCAACTCATCTTAGGTACTTGTCAATATTTATTGATTGATTCATCGATATTTTTGTTAGGAGTTGTTGTTACTTGTGAGATGGCGTTGCTTGATCCGCGAAGTGATGAGTGTTTCAGTAAATAAAAGTGCAAGATTAGACTTTGCATGATTATTGGTTATTGCGAACGAAATTAATGCGCTAGTGGTCATAATCGCGACTACTACGTTATAGGTCTTGGGTTTGATTCCCCAGGTCGAGCGAAAAGCGTTATTGGGTTTTTCTATGAAATTCTCAGTAGCAGCTCGGAGTTAGAATTTGTGCCCAGCTAATGGCAATAGGCTCGCCCCCTATTACATGGGACCTAAACATACTGGCGAACAGTGGGTGTACATTAGTACACTTCTGCCTAACCCTTCAAGGATAGTATGTGTGTGTTATCTTTGACTTTGACATATATATAGTGAAATACACGTTATCGTATCCTTGCTTATTGTTCTGTGAATAAACTTCTGATTCAGCGGTTCAGTCAGTCATTGATTCCGTTCATTGATGGAATCAATTGCTTACAATCCGATATCTTAATTATTTGTGTCTGCTCGGTTGAACATAGATATTTCAGTCAATAACAGTATCAATATAAAAATAACGTATTTTATTTTTATGCTAGCTTCATCTGTCTTCTGTCGTCTGAATTAAGCCAAAGTAAAAAAAAACTGAAGAAACTGAGAAATGATTTGTTAAAAAATTTGGCATAATATACCTATATTATGCCATTTTTTTAAACAAAACATTTATTTCAATTAGCCCGTTAAAAAGCACATTTGATTCTCATTTGTAAAAGAAAACATTTGATTCAGTTGCCCCTTTCAAAAGGTAACAGCACAGCTAAGTCGACAGGATGTTTGGCAGAACGTTGAACATACAAAAATTTCTTCACGTTTAGAATTCTCGGGCAAAACCTAGTATGTAAATAATTATATGCGTACATACAGACCTGCAATTATCACGTATGTATGTGATAAGTTTATGAATAGTCAAAGTTTACTACCTACTAATAAATAATTCTAATCGATCATTAAGAATAATACAATGTAAGTGTGAGTACTTGAATAGATTCTCGTGATAGTTTTATACCCATTAATTTGTATATTGTAATAATATAAACCATCACGCCTGTATTCTCCAAACGGCTAGGCAGAGGTGTACCAATGTACACCCACAGTTCGCTTGTATATTTAGGTCCCATGTAATAGGGGGCGAGCCTATTACCATAAATAATAATTAAGGTATATATACCTACTGGCTAGCTTTAATGCTTGAGCGTTTTCAAATATCAGGCAGAAAAGGTAAATTACTCACTTATAACCAAGTGTGACGGTTGGTATTTAAATAATAATAAAACCATAGGTAGTGATGGTATATGATGGTTATAAACGATCCGCATGTTTTTTTTCACCCGCGTAGTTACGTTTTTGGTTACTGCTCTGCTCCCGTAGGACGTAGCGTGATGTTATAAACCCTATCCTATTCCTTATGAATGTAGTTATTATACGAAAAATATATTTTCTAATCCGACTGTAAGTTCCAGAGATTTAGCGCGTTCAAACATACATCCAAAAAAAATCTTCAGCTTTATTATATTAGTACCTAGACTGGCTTCTGCCCATGACTTCAGATTTAAAGCAATATTCTAAAATATCCCTCAGGAACACAAAAACAATTCATGCATTCTCATAAACTTTCGCATTTATAATATTAGTTCTTTATGTACAGTCAGCAAAAGAGATAAGTAACCAGGGTCGCCTAATGAAATCAAAGTTTTACAAAAACCGGTAGAAGTTTTTGAATGAATTTTATTTTAATTAATAGGAAATAAACAGCTTATTAATTAAATTCAATTTCATTTAAAAACGACCACCGGTTTAAATGAAATCTTCAACTATATATATTAGACGGTCTGGTTACTTATGTCTTTTGTTGACTGTACATAGTTAACTGTATCATTACTCGTGTTTTAGGTATGTATATAATAACAATATATAATACATTAATAATAGCTGACCTACTCCAAGTATTTTACGCCGTATTTAATTAATTTTAAAGTTTGCACCGATAACCTTTTGACCCGGAAGTATAACTATTATCAAAATAGGAACAATTTGATTAATATAGGTTAACAAAAAGCACATTTTAATGTGTAAAAAAGCTTTGTTAAAACTAAATTTAAAACGCCTGTATCCCCCGAAAGATTAGGCAGAGGTGTAGGTACTAATTTACACCCACAGTTCGCCAGTATGTTTTTAGGTCCTGTGTAATAGGGGGCGAGCCTATTGCCATTAATCGGGCACAAATCCAAACACCGAGCTGCTACTGAGAATTTCATAGAAAAACCCAATAACACTGTTTGCTCGACCTGGGAATCGAACCCAGGACCTCTAGCGTAGCAGTCGCGCTTAGGACCACTAGGCCACCGAGGCAGTTACATTAAAGTATTTCCTCTTAATAGTAACCACCATTTTCGACCGGACATGGTAACATAATAAAATGTCTTCAGCAAATGGTCTAAGATCCCGGAGCTGCAAGGTCTTCGTCATTTCAGCATGGCTGAGAAAATATAGAGAAATATTTATGTAATTTATGTTCATTAAACACAATTAATTAAAAAAAAGAAACCATATTTTAATGTTCAAAATGCGAAAGTAACTATATGTCCATCTGTTACGCTTTCACGACTAAACAATTGAACCGATTTTGATAAAACTAAATAGAATATTATTATTTTGCTTTTTTCTTGTAAATGACGTTCGAAAGTGGCTTTTAATGGTCTAATTGAAATAACGATTTGTCTTTAACTTTGACTTTTAAGTTTTAATCCCAAGAACAGACATGCAGGCTATTTTTTATTCGGCGACTTCGTCTGACTCCGCTGTAGCCGACTTTTACGCAGGCGAAGACGTAGAGAAAAACTAGTATTCATAAAAAAAATGTACATTTCTATGTTAGTAATATTATACTCCAGAAAGAGGATGTTACAATTAACCCCGTATATTTTACAAGACATGACGTACACCAAGCGACTTCAGGATCTCAGTCTAAAACAATAAAGATAATTATCCCACAACGCCTCTCAACTAAGATTTCACTAGTCAAAACGTCTGCATGTCTTATTAGGAAGCACTATCAAGATTCACGTCACGACTGTCATCGCACGGAACCCTAATTTATATTCAGCGTTGGGCATACACGTACGACATGACAGACAAACTTGCTTTGATTAGATTGAGCTGATGTATTGGTGTTTTGGGCAGTTGGGTACCAAATTTAGTGGTTTTTGAAGTTCAAAAAAGTCATTGGTGTATTTAGAATACAGGCTGGCTTAAGTCACTGCGCAGTTTTTTGAGTGGTGAAATTACTCATGTATATTACGAACATATGTATACATAGCAGCACGCCTGTATGTCCCGACGGGTTAGACAGAGGTGTGCACCCACAGTTTGCCGGTATGTTTAGGTCCCAAGTAATAGGGGGCGAGCCTAATGCCATTAATCGGGCACATATCCCAACACCGAGCTGCCACTGACAATTTCATAGAAAAATCCAACACTTTGCTCGACCTAGGAATTGAACCCAAGACCTATAGTGTAGCGATCCTTTTTGCATTTGCAACCACCAAAATGTAAAACAACAACTGTTTTCAAAAATTTTGATTGGCTAACGGATTTCGGTAGTGTATTTTTGTAGAACAGCAAATTTTTAGCATATCTTGAAAATTACAAAACTCACCTAATTGGACAGCATGACCTAACTAATCACAAAATAAAGTTGCTATTGCGACTGATCTGAAAATCATTAAAAAAACAGTTATACCACACAATATCTTCGACCGATGAACCAATCAGTGGAATCGACTATTACGCAATATCAGTTGAAGAATGCAAGAAAGGCTTATCTTTTTGCGTTAATTGAAATAATTAGCTGTAAGTACTGCACCAGTTAACCTGATGCATGGCTGAAAAGTGAAGACTACCATTGTTATACATTTGAGTTCGACACTACAGGGTCTGTTTGACTTCGACTACTGGGTAACAGCATGATACCCCTTGGTAAGTCTGATAACCTACTAACTGTAACAACTGTCAAAGATCTACTCTCCGCTAATCTCTTCTGATTAATTTCGTTGCGGGATCCAGAGCAGTTGTATCGTTTCTCCGGGACTCGTCGAGCTTCAGAGTCTCGGCGCTTTTCTTGTGGTCGCCACTGTTGATTCTGGCTACAGGAGTTGCAGTGGTTTGGGAACAGTGTGGCGGGCTTGGATTGTCAAAGATCTACGATTGATAACCGGGATACCTCCACCAAATTCAAAGCTTCGAGCTACCACTGATAAATTCCCAATGGAAAAACTCAATAACACTTTGCCTGACTTAGAATCGAACCTAAAACCCCAAACTCAGCGGTCGAGGAAGTAGAAATAACACTATTTTCTCATATGTGAATTGTGACTGCCTTTTTAATGTATCTGAGAGTTATCTTCCCTGCTAACGGAATCAAAGCTGGCTCGACCTCTTAAAGACTATCTATATAGAATATTATGCAAATGTGTACCTATGTGTTGCATATGTACACATTTGCATAATATTCTATAAAGACATGCAATGTATCGTCCCTCACTCTCATAGTCAGAGATCAGGACTAACAGCTGTACGTGCTTTCTAAGACACGGGAGATGTCCCACCACCAACTTCTAAACTTCGGGCTATTACTAAGAAATTTCTAATGAAAAAACCCAATAACAGACAGGCAGTCTCACTTCCGACCAGGAGATCAACGGGGCGATCCTATCCTACAAATATCCTACTTCCTACGAATATAAAAAAATCAAAAGTTTGCTAGGATGGTTGGATGTTTGTTACTCTTGCACGCTTAAACGGCTGAACAGATCTGGATGAAATTTGGCACTGAGATAGATTGTAGTATGGATTAACACATAGGACACTTTTATTGTCCAAAATGTACGGCTTCCGTGGGATAATATATCAAAGACGAAGTCGCGGGCTGAAATATACGCAAGTCAAATCTAAAATGCAAATCTACCCACTAACAATACAATACATAAGCTGTCGTTAGATAGCCCGAAACATTGTGCTCGTTATTTTTTATTGGTTTTTTATCAATGGCCACTATTTTCTATTGTATATGCTGATATGGAAAGCAATTTTATTCCTTGTTTGATTGTTAATGAATGTTGTTATACTGCAGCTGATTGGCAGTACTTTTATATTGAATTCAATTATATTGTCGTGATGGCCCAGTGGTTGAGGCGCCCGCCTCTTTTGGATGAGGTGCGAGTTATAACTGCGCAAGTACCAATATGACTTCTTCAATTCTTATGTACTTTCTAAGTTTATCTTAGACATAACTGACATCAGTGATCGTAATTTAAGTCTAAGATCGCCAATCCGCCATAAGCAAAAGTGATGATTAATGCTTGTGCCTTCTCTGCTTGGGCCTTTACCCTGCAGTGAGGCAGACCATAATAAGCTGGTATTATTTATTATTAACACTCATATATTTAAAGCTAGCTAAAAAAGGAAGAGGAGGGAGTGTAGGTCAAGTATCGTGTTGCCTAGTAGCTGAGTTGTGGAGGTCAGGTAGGCAGTCTCTCCATGTAAAACACTGGTATTCAGCTGCATTTGGTTAGACTTAAGTCGACCCCAAAATAGCTGGGAAAAGGCTAGGCAGTTTTATATTTTTAGCGATCTACCTACCTAAGTAAAGGGGAACGTATAAACTACCCACCTGGCGAAACACAAACTCGACTCGCGACTTGCAAGTGCCCACTCATTATTATTTAAACTAGCAGTAATATTCATAAGTTTAGCGAATGACATAGTTAGCTTTTACTAGCAGCTCAACTGGTAATGGCTGTGTGGAATTTGCAATGCACCTGCTTGACTTGATATTGGTTATGACTATATCTTTCCCGCGGTTCTTCTCGTGAATTCTTGACTTTGCTGCAAAAACAGTACAAACTTGTTTTCAACTATGTACGTGTATGTTTCAACTATGTGTTCAACTATTATATTATATGAGTATTTCAATTAATTTAAAAAATATGAAATCTTATCTATTTGTGGCGTGGCCAGGATGGTCACCAAATTATTATTATTATTTCCTAATTGAGCTACGTTCTGCCAAAAAAGGGATTTCTTCATTGGCAGATAGTTGATATGAGGAGTAGCTTAGGCTACTTTCATTTTGGAAAAAGAATTAGGATGCCGAGCAAAAAAAATTAATCGTCTTTGGTTTTTTGAGGGCTCCGTCTGTCTGTCCGTCTGTCACCAGGCTGTATCTTATGAACCGTGATAGTTAGACAGTTGAAATTCACAGATGATGTATTTCTGTTGCCGCTATAACAACAAATACTCAAAACTGAACAAAATAAATATGAAGCCCCCCCTTAATATTTATTTTGTTCAGTTTTGAGTATTTTTACCCATGCAACAAACGTGATTTTTTTGCTCGTTTTTGCTCGTTATTGATAACGGCAACAGGTAGACGCTTGAAATATTCACAGAATATTAAATTATATATACATATATTCACTATAAAAATAAATTAAATTAAAATAAAACAAATATTTAAGAGGGGCTCCCATACAACAAACGTGATTTTTTTGGAATTTTAATAAATAATGGTACGACGGAACCCTTCCTGTGCACAAGTCCACTTGGCCGGTTTTTTATCAATATTAATTGAATCACTTGATCATTATCATTTTATTGCATGAATTAAGTTAATCATTTTGATGCAGCTGAATACCAGTGTTTTACATGACGGCTTTTTTTTTTATAGACGGGAAATCATCAAATAACTTCCCCCGCCCTGGGCGGGGCGGGAGGGAGTGTCAGACTTTTATTGACTAAAACCCGTCTAAGTATGTTCCTTCATGTGCCCTTTGCGTTCCGGGGGCGCGGTATCTCTTTCGAACAACCCGCAGCCCCGGCAGGCATCGGCCCTCAGTGGCCCCATCCAAGTTTGCTGACATCTCTTTGAGGCGCGCGTGGAACACGAACGCGCCGTCGACACGGTCTGTCGCTAGTGAACGTACGGACGGTGAGCTACCCATTGCTCACCGTCCACAGACACGCGTCTACGGTGGCCGGGAGTCGTCTCGCGGCTCCCGACGCCCGGAGCGTCTACCGCGGCGGCCGCTGGGACGGGGGATTGTCCTCTCCCTCTCCCGTCCCGCCGTACATGACGGCTGCGACTCCCTATCTGACCTCCACAACCCAGTTACTGGGCAACACGATACCGCTTGGTAAGACTGGTTGACAGACTTTCTGGCTTCTGACTATCCGTAATGACTGTCAAAGATCTACGAATGACAGCTGGGACTAACGGTTTTATGTGTTTTCCGAAACACTGGAGTATCACACCACTAACTTCCAAACACCGGGCTTCTACTGCGAAATTCCTAATGGAAAAACTCAATAACACTTTTGCCCGACCTGGGAATCGAACCCGGGTTCCTATGCTCATAAACACGGAGATGAATTAATTAAACAAACAGTGATTAACACAACGATTTTGTAATAGAAATAATGATGAATAATATGTAGTTAGTTGAGACAGGTGTTAGCACGACTCCACGTGCGCTACTTTCTCCTATAATATTATTGTTTATGAACGCATTCTGCTGTGGAAATCAATATATAATAAAGCTGACGAGGTTGTTTGTTTATAAACCTACCATCACGCCTGTATTTCCTGAAAGGTTAGGTAGAAGTATACCAATGTACACACGTCAATCTCTGAAACTTTCAGTCTGATTGGAAAAATAATTGTAGCTTGATTTATGAGGAATAGTATAGGCTATACAATACCGCCCCCTATTACATCGGACATTGGGTTGGTGTACATTGGTACACCTCTAACTAACCCTTCGGGGAATACTGGCGTGATAGTATGTACTATGTAGTAAAGGCTATATAAAATTACGCTACAACCCACGGGAGCGTAGCAGTAACCAAAGGAGTAACTTAACTAGAATAGGTTTTTCACCTCAAACTCACTTCACTTAAATTCACCACTTTTTCTTTCAGAATAGCACTGCTGATCTAGAAAATACTAGTCCGCTATGCATAAATACGTCAATATGCAATTACAAAGTTGCAAAGATAAAACAATTATACCTAAATGCTCTATATAAATTAATATAAATGAATCAGCGTAATTTATATTACCGGTTCTATATTGTAATTTATATATAGGGTGTAAAAAGACACTTTAACGATTACAAGAAACATAATATGGTCTTCTTATTACTTACATGGTCTTACTATCATTGTTAATTTTTTTTCGTTCTTAAACCATACCTCGGATCCTTACACGGAGATATTTAAGGTCAAAGTTCCAATTTTCTAATGTTTTTTTCCGAGTTTTAAATCATTATCATCATCATCTTCACATCAGCCTCAGGACGTCCACAGCTGGACATAAGCCTCCCCTATAGATTTACAAAAGGACCGGTTAGAAGCGGCCTACATTTAGCGTCTTCCTGCGATCTTAATCAGGTCGTCCGTCCACCTTGTGGGTGGACGTCCTAATACGCAGTTTTAAATGTTGTACCGAAATTTTAAATACCATGCACACGTCCATCGACAATAATTTTTCACACCAAAAATTAAACTCGTTTCCCAGCAATGGTTTTGTCCCAATGTTACGTAGTCAATGGCTATGTGGATTGTCTTGTTACACCCTGCGCTTCATTTTCTTTAGCCATACAATTAAGTAATACTATGTTAAACGATTGTGCGGCGTGCGTCAATCACAAGCGAATTTTAATTATTACTTAGGTATACTGAAGTCGGTATAGTAGGTTAGGTATACTGAGGTCGACTGCCCCGTTGGTCTCGTGGTAGCAAAGCGCGACTGCTGAGCAAGGGGTCCCGGGTTCGATTCCCAGGTCGGGCAAAAACTGGTATTAGGTTTTTCCATTAGGAATTTCTCAGTAGCAGCCCGGAGTTTGTAAGTTGGTGGTGTGATACCCAGGTGTAACATCAGGTGGGCCGTGGCCCGTTAAAACAAAGCTTACGTCACCAAACATTCTAATATTCTTTCTCCTTTCTTGCAGTCACAATCCCGGCCCTAAACTTCGGCATGCTGATGGGATGGCAGTCGCCCATGACTCCGATCCTGCAGTCGCCTGACGGGCCGGCCCCGGAGCCAATCAGCGACGAGACCATCTCGTGGATGGCAGCTATTACCTTCCTGCCCCCCATATTCTGCGGGTTTATGGTGGGGGACCTAGCAGATCGGTGGGGCAGGAAGTTTACTACTCTTTTGACTGCTTTGATGCTTGTGGTGAGTTTATTATCTTTTTATTCTTTATTTTGTTGTCTTAATTACAATAATTATAATTATCAGTAAGTTTCAGTATCATTGAAACAAACCAACCAACGTTGCTATACATAATTAAAAACATCATTTTAATAAAAAAATAAAATTATTTTTATGCAAGTACCTATTGTGTGTCTCGCGATGCCCATTGTTTAATGCACTCACCTCTTATGCATGAAGCTGTTGGTTAAATTCCGGAAAAGTATTAAAATTACTTTTCAATTCATAATGTATTTTGAAATCGCCAATCCTAATGAATCTCTGTATAAAAAGATACTTTGCCTTGCAGTAGGACAATTATTTAGGAGTATTAGTAGCATTCACTTAATAACGTAGTTTATACGTAACGTAGATATCAATTAACGAAATAAAATACAATATGTGTGTTGCTCAACATAGAACATAAAACAACACCGTAATTTGCAAAAAAAAAACTACATGAACTACATCAAAGAATCACTGTGGCGTAGGTCTTCCCAAGAATTGCCAAAACAAAAAGGTTTGCAAAAACATTCAAGTAATTACAGTCTGCTATTATTTATCACTTTATCATAGAAGCCATTGCAATACAAAACACAGCAAAGTTACAAATTAATCACGTTAGTTCCCAGAGCCGGATCCATATCAATAGGCATTTTTGCAGTGCAACCCAGGCCCCCATAATCGTAATGGGCCCCTGTTGAAGAAAAATAAAGTTTAAAAAATAAGCTCAGCTCCATTACGCCCTGACCTTCGACTCAGTCTGGAATTCGATCAATTCGACCTCGACTGTAACTACAAACCGAATTCGAGTCGAATTTGTATCATTATGGATTCTTAGTGTACTAATTTCATTTCTGCAAGTACCGTTGATAGGATGATAATGTGCTATCATAATAGCATACAGTTTTTTTTTTATAAAATGACAAATCGTTTGATAAGTTAGGTAGGCCCCTAAGTACCTGCCGTACAAATTCTACAACCCCAGGGTTGCAGAATTGCGGCCCTGGAACGCAAAGAGCGTTGGGAATAACATGAATGGGTTCTAGTCAGTAACAGATTGACACAGCCTTCCGCTCCGCCCAGAGCAAAAAACGTAAAGAGATGATTTCCCATCCTTAAAAAAAAATAAGGCCCCCAAGTAGTGTTAGTCCGGGGCCCTACAAATGCACAGTCCGGCCCTGTTAGTTACTAAGCGGTAGTAACCATTAGTTAGTTAATGATACAATATTGTTTACTAGCAGCTGTATCAATTGCTTGTTATTGAAACTGATCTGTTGTTTTAGGTTAGTTCACTCTGATCATCTTATGAAATGCAATCAATGATTGATTGATTGATGCAATCAATTAATTTTAATTTGAAACAGGAGTATTGGTTATGCAAGAATAAAGGTTGTCACTTACTTACTTACTACTTTAGTTAAACGTCAGATCGATTCGTACGCATTGCATATCTTATTTGACCAGTTACGTTTAAGTCCCTTGTATTAAGAGGCAATAGGCTCACTGCCAGTAATTAGGCACTCTGGGCTTCTACTGAGAAATTCTGAATAAAAAACTCAATATCAGTTTGCCCGATCTGGTAATCGAACGCAAGACCCTACACACACTAGATGACCAACTAGAGACAGTTTGTAGTGTGGAGTTAACACATAGGATACTTTTTATCCCGAAAAAATTTACGGTTCCCGTGAGATAATAATATCAAAGACACGGACGTATTAAATAAGTAATATGGAAAATCCGTAACGTACCTACAGCAAAAAACCAAGCCAGTTTCTTAGACCAAGAGTTCATTCCCAAGACATTTTCCCTCCACACAATTGTCCTTCCGTAACAGCATCACTACACATGCCATCACGCCTGTATTCCCCGAAGGGTTAGACAGAGGTGTACCAATGTACACCCACAGTTCGCATGTATTTTTGAAGTGAAAACTTCTTTAGCGGCGTTGTGCACTTTTTTTGGAATGGGTAAAAAATGTTAAACTCGCGTCAGGACACGTGACCCTGATCGAAAATTCGTAAGCGGCGTTGTGCACTTGTTTTGGAATGGGTAAAAAATGTTAAACTCGCGTCAGGACACGTGACCTGATCGAAAATCTTACGAATTCATCGTACACAAATATGACAAACGCTGACGCGAATTGTCATATTTGTGTACGTCTTTAGCGTTTTCACTTCTGCCGGCACTCCCGGAGTGCAACCCGTCGTTTTTTTTTTAGCATCACTAATCACCTCTTGCTCCACAGATAAGCTGGACCATTACCCTGTTTTCTCTCCGTCCATGGGCGCTGATCGCGTCGCGAGCTGTTGCCGGTCTGGCGTGCGCAGGCTGCTATGTCGTCATACCGTTATATCTGAAGGAGGCAAGTAGCACACGTTACCCTGTGGTTTTGTTTAAGCATCTTTGGAAGAATATAACGGGTGTTAAAAGACACTTTATTGCCATACATGCCTAGCCAAACACACACGTTATAATTACCATTAATACCATATTTCGACTGCCGCAACGAATGGTATCGAAACTGCAAATCACCTATTTCAAAGGAGAGTAATTCAAAGATTTAAATCGATGTACAAGAGTCACGCAACATGCTCTGTATCGATTTTGTTCAATTAAAAACTTGACTTGACTTTTTAATTTTTATTTTTAATTTATCCGACAAAGTTTTAAATTATCTCTTCAATAATGTAAAAAAAGAAAAAATTTTTTTTGCAGTTTCGATAGTGTTCGTTGCGGCAGTCGATTTATCTGGTTCTGGAGCATACCTAAGGTCAAAATTACAATTTTAAAGTCTTTTTACAAATACAAGTTTTAAAGTTATAACTAAACTTTAAATACCCCCACGACCCCTGTTGGGTGCACCCGTTAGCACATTTTAAGGGCGCTACATTGTGCGCGTTCCTAAAAATAAAAGTTCTTTCCCCTTTTTTTTTATAGACGGGAAATCATCAAATAACTTCCCCCGCCCTGGGCGGGGCGGGAGGGAGTGTCAGACTTTTACTGACTAAAACCCGTCTATGTTCCTTCATGTGCCCTTTGCGTTCCGGGGGCGCGGTATCTCTTTCGAACAACCCGCAGGAGTTCTTTCCCCTGCAATAAGTTTTGCATATTAGGTACCTACATAGTTTGAGGTTCTGATGTGTCTTGTTAGGGTGAGGCCAAACGAGCGTTTCTGTAAGTCGTGAGTCGCAGAATTTCGGTCGCGTAATTTCTGCTACATTCGGTTTCATACAAAACTTCTGTTTCGTTCACACGGCGACGCAAAATGAGTTGTCAGTTTCAGTAGAACGTAAATTACGCGACCGAAATTCTGCGACTCACGACTCACAAGAGTCACAAGTTACGCTCGTTTGGCCTCACCTTTACACCTGTAAATAACCTATAATGTATATTGTTAGACACGCATATGCAAAACTGCATGATGAATCACATGAGATATTTCGTAGTTCGATCCCTAACATTTTTTCCTTAGAAATTTCGTACTCGCCCAGGTAACAATGAAACACTACCTGCGTAATTTTTTTTAGGGAAAAGACCAATGCCTATTTATGAAATACGATTCTGACAGTACAACTGTAATTTATGTATGAAAAGAACCGGTATTTCCTACGCCATCACTTTCAGGATAATCCTGCAATTGTTACCTGAATGAAATTAATCAAGAATAGGTACTGCGCAGTACTACGCACTTAGTAAGATAATCCCCTATAGTATTTGTGGTTTAGCTTACATCTACCTGCGTCATGGGGTTACAGTCATCAGGGAAATAAAGAATATGATAAATGGGAAGTTCTTCTTTGAATTCCGATGAGAGTGGCATATCGTTGGTTTTTACTTTCGAGGAAAGGATAGGACGTAAAAGGATATTTACGTGATTAAAAATATGTTTGCCTTATAATTGGTAGTTCAGCCAATTTTCATCAACGATACATAAAAATGTACTTGTTTCTGCATAAAAACTGTTTTATTTGAATGCATGGTTGATAAAATTTGGCTTGAAATTAATTGAAGAAATATAATTAAGGTTGTGGATGGATGTATCATGGATGTGCTAAATGTGTGTGTAAGCATTACAACCAACATCACCAAAAGAGGGGAAATCATATATTTTATTTAAAAACTTTAACATTCAAATGTCAATCTCAGTCTGTCGAAAATGCTTACAATGAAAAAGGGCTTTTGGTCAATGTACTCGTACATGCAAAACGTAGCTTTAGAATTGATTTAAAATTGAGAAATTGAGTTAAATATCCAATATCATTACAAAAAACATTACTTCGAAAAATTTAAGAAAATTTGATTGTTCAGTTTTAAGCAGTGTTAGGCAGACCTAACCTTATTTGTATATAAAACAAACCATCATCATCTGCTTAGCCTTTTCCCAGCTATGCTGGGGTCAGCTTTCAGTCTAACCGGTACAGCTGAATACCAGTGTTTTACATGGAGCGACTGTCTATCTGACCTCCACAACCCAGTAACTGGGCAACACGAAAAAAAAGAACTATACAAAACTAACTAACTGCCTCGTTGTCCTAAGCACGACTGCTACGCTACAGGTCCTGGGTTCGATTCCCAGGTCGAGCAAAAAGTGTTATTGGGTTTTTCTACGAAATTCTCAGTAGCAGCTCGAAGTTTGGATTTGTGCCCGGTTAATGGCAATAGGCTCGCCCCCTATTACATGGGACCTAAACATACCGGCGAACTGTGGGTGTACATTGGTATTTGGTACACCTCTGCCTAACCCTTAGAGGAATACAGGCGTGATGGTATGTATGTGTATACAAAACTAACCAAACCATTTTCTTCACAGATAGCATCAGACAACATCCGAGGTGCCCTAGGCTCCCTGTTCATCCTATCGCAGAACCTAGGCTACCTGGTTGTCTACGTGGCAGGTGACCTGCTGTCCTTCAACGCAGTCCTGTGGCTCTGTGCCGCTGTGCCGGCGATATTCCTGGTGGCCTTCATTGCTATGCCGGAGACACCTGTGTTTTTAGTAAAACAAGGGAAGATTAAGGTGAGAAGTTTGGGTGTATGATTACTGGTGATAATTATATGGTGTGAGCTTTGTTTAATATTTTAATCATGGTTTTTTGGGACCGAATATTTATTTATTTATTTATTTAAACTTTATGCACAAAAAAAAAGTACAAAGGCGGACTTAATGCCTTAGGCATTCTCTACCAGTCAACCAAAGGTGGTGAAGAGATAACATGGCAGGTGCAAATTATTGTACGAAGTAAAAAGAAATGGAATGTACACAAGTACAAACCAATTGAAATACTCCATACATTTAAATGAGTGATCCACTATATAATACCCTAAATTCAAAACATACATATATCTAGATACACATACATACATACATAAATACCTACATACATACCTATATATATTAATAATAATCATGGATGATTATTAATATTAATATTGATCATGGCAGCCTATCTTCTTATCGTGTGGGCAGTAAGGTCTGGGTCGTTGGACCTTACTGCCCTAGTGTCAGAGTTTCTAAACCGCCTCAAGGGCCTCTGACATGGTTACTTATGTCAGTGATGTCCAAGATAAACTTGGAAAGTACATATGAAATAGAAAAAGTCACATTGGTACTTGCCCGTGCCTGGTTGCGAACCCACAACCTCGTGCATGGGAGGCGGGCGCCTTAACCACTGGGCCATCACGACACTATGGCAGCCTATGCCAAATAAGGTTAGCCAGAAGATATTATAGTGCACAAATCCATGCGAAAATACAGATGCACTCCGTCTTCTCTGCCTCTCATAGTCCTGTTAAACAACAATCCAACAAGACCGGCGATCTCTCCCCGGTCGTGTCTGATTGCAATTCCTTTGGACTAAACCGTGACGCAAAGCCTGTGCTGTGTGCCAGTGCATACGTGCTTTCCGAGACTCGGATGTATTACACCATACACTTGCAAACTCTGGGCTGCTACTGAGGAATTCCTAATAGAAAAATCAATAACACTTTGGCGTGACCTGGGAATCGAACCCAGGTCCCTACGCTCAGCATTCGCGCTTTCGACCACGAGAACACCAGGCTGTCATATTATTTTAGTTGGGAGACTATCAGCTGTCCGTAAAAACTAAAAAAAAAAACTTGTGAAATAAAAGCTTCGTATGCCTATTATAGCACATCTGCACAAGGATACCCTTTTCAAATTATTCAAATTAAAAAAAGAACCAAAATTAAAAACACATTTTTGATATTCTTACAGGAGGCTCGTGCAGCTCTAGCATGGCTTCGGAACACCACGACCGATGACAAAGACCTGGAGGAAGCTATACAGCAGCTGGAGAGAGAAGAAGAACACGCTAGGAGTATGAAGAAAGCCACCTGGAAGAGTATAGGTAAGCAGATATAGGACTCTTAGGTGATAAGTGGGATTTTCGACATTCTCTGGCCGTTTGCATAGCATTTATTCATAAGCTAGGTTTCTATATGCTAAACGGATAGTTTATCTTACAATCGTTATTCTTTCGTTCGCTTGCTTGATCGTTTGTGAAAAATCTGGTGAAAATTTACAGCCTTAGCTACTTATCAATATATAACTACTTATCAATTTATTAACTACTTATCAATACTTAGCTACTTATCAATTGATTAACTCTCAAATCCTTGACTAAAAATCAATTATGCTCAATTGTTCGTTCGATTTCGTTCTTTAGTCGAATAATTTGGTCATGCTCTATGCTGACCGTCTAAGTGTTGGCAGATTAAAATAGTGTTTCATCGTTCAGTCAGTCACATAAGAGGTAGCTAAGTATGAATAAGCGTTATTTTTATAAGTAAGGCCCTTTGAATGTAAGAAATGCTTACAAAAATTGTCACCCGTATGCTGAAAAATAAACTCCAATAACAGCGAAATTACGCAGGCATTTGTTTGTTACAAAATACCGGTCGGTAAGTTTTAGGAATCAGGAATTAAAGATTCAAACTCATAACGAAATTGCTCTAACACAGCAAATAATTTTGGCATTCAAGTTTGAGCTTTAAATTGTTTACACTAAAGTATCACAAATCAATGATTCAGAATCCCTTTCTCACGTCTTACAAAATTAATATGAAAAGACGCAAAAGCATTATTTACGAGAAACCACGTGACATTTACGATGAACTTAATTGCGTCTCAAGAAAAGCGTACACCACAAAAAGATCCCCGTGCACATTTTAATGTTGTGAATGATGTTACAAATGTCATCATAAGTGGTATTGCAACCTTAGTTCTAACTGTACTTCTTTATAATAAGACTTTCTACATGTTCAGAAACTATCTCATCTATACTAAAAATGCTAACTTATATAATGAATGCGAAAGGAAGTTTGTTTATATTTTCGTTAGACTACCGATTTTAATCAACATTGGATCCAGATAAGCATTAAACTTCCTTTTTTGTTTTATTTTTTAAACTTTGCCCCACACTAGTAATGACACCATAACTCCAAGGAATTCCATAGGCTACTTTTAAATAAAAATCAGGCAAAAGCTAGAAACTGATAAGTAGGTAGGTAGGTACATACATAAAAAAAAAACGAATTTATCCGCCCTATTCTAAACAATTATTTCGCTAATAGAAAACTTTGTTATGTAAGACTTACTTGCCCTAAGTTCTTGACTTGGTTGCGGAATTGGTTCAAAAGAGTCACCACGGCCCTGGAACGCAAGGTGTATTATGAGAGACACGGATGGGTTTTAGCCAGTAAAGAGTCTGACAGTCCCTTCCGATCCCCTAAGAGCGTAAGATATAGTTTGATGATATCCCATCCTTAAAAAAAAAAGTTCTTGGCTATAGTGTCCGTTGAGATTATCAACGGAAATTCGATTGTATCAAACATTCCAAACATGACTCATGCTAAACTTATTCTCCATTCAAAATTAATAAAATCTCGGCAAAATGTACAAAAGCCGGTTCTTAGATGACGTGTCCTGGGTCGGGCCTGCACCTCTCTTTAGGCACCTACCTTACTTCCAAGAACTGCTCTCACTCACCAAGATATATTATGTAGGTAGTATGTATTTACCGTCATGTAATAATGAGCTGTGGCACGCGACGGAAATACAGGCTGTAGGTACTTAGGTGGAAACCAGGGGCGTATCTTCCGCCGTATCAGCCGTATCGACGATACGGGGCCCCCAAGTTACAGGGGCCCCAAACCTGATTAAGCCAAAGTTCCAAATACTTTCCACTATATCACTTATCTTTGGTTGTACGCTAAACTTCCCGGAAAAAAATATAACATTTTGTTTATTATGCGAAACCCTCCATTTGGACTTCGCCGCAGTTAGGAAGAAAGGCAAACTACGCCACTGGTGGAAACCTTTATGTATCAAACCAGTTGGTGGAAAAGTTAAGAGGTTTATCAAGGAAGTAGATCAGAGCAAATAATTATGTTATGATCAGGTATTGGAACTTTGGGTGTTGGCTTAGTATTGAATTGACTGTTGTATAGAAAAAATCCCGCGATTCCAAGACTGTCGTGGATTTTTTTCTTCAAATCATTTGTTTTTGGAAGTCTTATCCATACTTATGAGTACTTTTGACATCTAATGTATTTAGTCATCCATGGTGCAAATGCATCTTAACCAATTCATGATAAATACAAGGCCTGGTTCTTTTACAAAGCACAGAAGATAACAGTACTTAACCATTAAACCGAAACCACGTGATGTAACAGGATAAAACAACATCCTGTACGATCCGAGCCCGATACCAATCAAGGTACACTCGAATAACTCCAAAAGGGTACATTCACATTCCGCAGTGAGGCGTGTATCATTTATAATTCCTCGCCGCATAATATTTCATTGCAATTCAACAATATATAGTGTTCTAACTGGTTGTTTATCTGTTAGTTACATATTAGTTAGACGGGCCTGTTGGTCTAGTGGTTAGCAACCCTGACTGCTAAGCCGGAGGTCGTGGGTTCGATTCCCACCCAGGACAAAATTTGTGTGATGAGCATGATTGTTTGTTCTGTGTCTGGGTGTGATTTATCTGTAATATGTATGTATTTATAAATTATATTAGTATGTATATCAGTTGTCTGGTTACCATAACACAAACTCTGCTTAGCTTGGGATCAGATAGCCGTGTGTGAGTTGTCCCAAGATATTTATTTATATATTATTATTTATTTTAAAGGCAACTACAACAGGTAACAATCACATTATTTCACTTAATTCACACTGTAAGTTTCGACCCGATTATTACCCCACAACATGATCTGCAAAAACATTAATCATCATCATATCAGCCGCAGAAAGACCACTGCTGGACATAGGCCTTCCCCATAGATTTCCAAAAAGACCGGTTGGAAGCGGCCTGCATCCATCAAAAAATAAAATGACGATGTACTATAGTAAAGAGCTTAGTTCACAAAATTACAGCTATCTGTGCGACTGCCCTCCAATCAACCTCCAACACAGTTAAGTAGAAGTACTTAACTGTAATGAATGAAAAGAATAAAAATAATGCTCAGTTATAAGAGGAAAGGGTTCATTGTAACAGGTGTTAAAAGTACATAAAACAAATGAACGCAGATTAACACATGAAAAATATAACTTCTATTGAAGCATATGATTTGACATGTATTTAGCTCAACCATCTTGAAGAGGTTTGCAACCTTCATAAATTATTATGGCCTCCTATGGGTCCTATTCACCGATGCCAGTCCAAGATTCATACCTGACAATGTGAGGCTCGAACATTCCGTGTGATCATCTCTTAAGACTTGTGACAGACAGACAGACAGAAAGACATCTTTGACTTAGTAATATGGACCTAATTGGACCCCGGTACATAGCAAGATAATCGATCTTCGTTTAAAGCAGCCTCATACATCACACTGTACCTACATGGCAATATTTCATTTATTTCAAGGAACTTTGCACGGAAGAATGGCAATCGTCACTCAAAGTTTTAAATTGTATTGAGTACATGATTCAATTTATACCCCATAGAAAATTATTTTTCGTTGGTGAAGAAAAAAACAGCTGTTCTTTACATAAGTGTAACATCTAAACAGCCGAAAGAGCAGATTTGTTTTTTATTATTCTAGAGACGTTACTCTACCGGTACTGGCGATTTTCTGAATGAATAAAACTTTTCGTATATTTTTTTTTTTTTATTTAATATCTTTTACGTTTTTATTTGCTGCCCTGCTCCCACGGATAGTAGTGTGATGTTATATAGCCTATACTATTCCTCATGAATGTGTCTAATAGACACACAACACATGTGTCTATATAACATATTTATAAAAAAAAAACAATTCAACTTGCAATTGCAGACATTAGTGCGTTTAACTTTAAACGAACACACAAACAAACAAAAAATCTCTACAGCTTTATTATATTCGAATTTATTTAAGAAACGACGAAAAACGTTAACCCCTTGGGGTCTAGAACCACGTACAGTCCAAAGTAAAAGTTTGAGTCACGTTGTCCCTTTCACCGTGTATGTAGGTATGCAAATATTAACGGTGTTTGCAACTGGTTGAGAAGTGATCTGGGTTTTACCTGGCGTTTAACTGCTAACTAAGAGGCGTCTTTTGTGGTGGGGTACTTAAATGTAATTAATACCTACGTAGATAAAGAGTGAGATTATAAAGATGGGAGAACTTATATTAACAATTTATTTGCTTTGAGGAAGGAAAATGAAGCCATTAAGAGAACCTGTGACTACTGCTGTGCTGTTCATGTGAAATAGGCCTAGTCATATCTTGGTGAATAAGTAATTTTCAGGGTTGCGGAATTTGTTCGAAAGAGTCACCGCGACCCTGAAACGCAAAGGGCATTAGGAGGAAAATGGGATTTATTCAGTAAGAGTCTGACACTCCCTTCTGCTCTGCCCAGGGCGGAAAAAGTTATTTGATGATTCATTTAAGTATGGCAAAAAAAAAAACTAACTTAATCTCAACGCCATTTTATGCATAGAATAAAGGCTGTGATTAGTCAGTCTTCGTTCAAATAACTTTGAAAATTCCATTACCTTTAACTTTTTAATTAACGTATCATTTGCTATGTTTCATTTTGTTTAAAATCTAATAATACGTATTTCTATAAGTAATAATACAATTCTCAAACCACAAAAAAAACACATTTTATTAGCATAAAACTAGTTTTTTTTTCACAGTGGAAGCTTTAGTAATGTTCCATTGTGAAAACCTGTCTGCCTAGCACGAAGTCGATTTTCTAATTGAAAAGATAACTAGATCCCATACCATTTAGGTTTAATTTTATTCAACAAGTAATTTTGCGCATTGATATAAAATAAAGCCTTCATGCTTAATAAATGTCTATGGGTGAACGTTTAAATTCAAAAATCGAACAAATTAATTTACGTAATGTTGCTCGTACTGCGTCTTCAAGTTCCAAGAAAATGACATTATAAATTCTTTGCGCACGATAATTTATAAAAAGAGGCAAAGGTCATCTTAGTGACGTTTTTTGATTATTATCTTTGTATCGTCTAGATGTCTAGACGGACTTTGGGTTAACCCCATTTACTGAATAATACCTACATTTAAAAATAGAACAATGAGAATAACGTTCAATTGGATATTAGACACTACCAATCAATTGACGTACTTTTTATGAGCTGTCAAAACAAGATCATAGAACAAATTATTGGGAAATGGTGGATTTTGACGTCACTTTTTATCAACTCAATTGACTATCTGTAAATTATAAATACCTACTCTCTCATATACTCTACTAAATGTAAATACCTACTGATGATATCGTGATGGCCCAATGTTTAAAGCATCCGGCTCTCATACATGAGGTTGCAAGTTCGAAACCGGGAATGCATCAATGTGACTTTCAAATTTATATGTACTTTCTAAATTTATCTTGGATATTACTGACATCGGTGAAGGAAAACATCGTTAAGAAACCTGGACTTGTAATCAATATGAGTCTGAAATTGCGAAACCGCCTTGAGCAAGCGTCAATATCAATGCTCGTTGCTTCTCTGTATGAGAAGTAGCTTTTGCCCTCTAGTGGGGCGATGTTATGCTGGTATTTTATTCGAATCAGCAAGTTGAAGTGACAGTGGGCAGGGCACATGACACGCAGAGTTGATAGCCAATGTGGCCGGAAAGTTCTCGAATGGAAACCACGCACCGGCAAGCGCAGCGTAGGACGTCCACCCACAAGGTGGACGTCCTACGCTTGTACATGATTAAGATCGCAGGAAGACGCTGGATGCAGGCCGCTTTCAACCGGTCCTTTGGAAATCTATGGGGGAGGCCTATGTCTAGTGCGGTGCAGTCAAGTGGGCATCCTGCGGCTGATATATTCATTATATTATATAACAATATAAATCTTAATACTAATCTTACCAAAACATTTACTTACAGTTAAAGACAAGACAACATTCAAAGCATTCCGGATCTCCCTGAACGTGATGCTATCGCAAGAAACCTGCGGCTACCTGGTGGTCCTCATGTACGCCGGCTCCATCTTCGAGCAGGCCTCGGAGTCCATCAGCCTGAAGCTGTCTCCCAACAAGCAGACGATAGTGGTGGGGGCTATTCAGCTGCTCGGCAGCGTCGTGGCCAGCTGTATTGTGGAACAGACTGGGAGAAAGGTGAGGAGTTATTCTTTTTAACTAGCTGTTGCCCGCGACTTCGTTCGCGTTTTGGTTATAAAACACAAACATGTTAAAATTTCTAGTTATGATAAAATTTACTGCTTACAACATTAGCTATATGTGAGTCTCGTTAAATTAGGTGCAGCCGTTTCAGAGATTAGTCGGAAAAACAGACAGACGGACAAAAAATTTTATAAAATATTTTTGATGGAAATCCGCATATACTTTCAAAGCTATTAGTGATAAGCTGGTAATTTGAAATTAGAAACAGATAGTGACTTCAATTTTATCTATTTGTATAGGTTCTAAAAGCGGGTGTTGTCGCCGAGTGAGGCCTAGAAAAAGCTGACACCGATAATCGGACCGATTATCAGTGTTACTAGAATCTAGTACAATTTGTATAGATTATTTATGTTTCCTTAAGAGTGAGGAGAAACGAGCGTAATTTTGGGAGTCGTGAGTCGCAGAATTTCTGTCGCGTAACTTACTTTCTACTAAAACTGACAACTCATTTTGCGTCGCCCTGTGATCGAAACAGGAGTTTTGTATGAAACAGAATGTAGCAGAAATTACTCGACCGAAATAACGCGAAATTACTCGTCCGGCTCCACCCTAACTGTCACTAGACGGCTCTACTTCCAACCCAAAATAATCAAACTCAACATTAATATATGCGTCCAAATGGCTGGAAAATCTCCCACTAGGTACTCTGTTCTCCGAGTACGTACGTAGGCTCCCCAATGACCGCTACAGGTAATTACACCGCTCGACAGTCGGATATGAAATCAGACTACTTAGGCACTTTGTGTAAGAATGTTGTGGCTTCGCAACGCAACTGATGATTCCAAGAATGCATTTAGTTCAAGATGTTTGTGTGCAGTTACGGATGCAAATCTAAAATGAATGGTGATATTTGAGCTTAGTGTGTCATACCTTAAGTCACATACATCCATACCATCACGCCTGTATTCCTCGAAGGGTTAGGCAGAGATGTACCAAGGTACACCCACAGTTCGCCAGTATATTTAGGTTCATAATTTTTTTAATTGTTTTATAATCACCTTCATTGTTTTCACATATAGAAGCAACAAGAATTGTTACCAAGATTTTGTAAAAACCAAATTGAAAGAAAAGAGTGTCCATGGAGTTTCTTGCTCGTTCTTCTCCATAGAGACCTACGTTTTGGAACAAGAAACTTGCTTCAACTTTAAACTCTAACTTCTTTACAATTTAAAAGTGCCTGTAAATGGTGTGATTGAAATAAATACTTTGAATTTGACTTTAATAAGAACGAACCAAAAATTTCGATGGACTTTTTTTTAAACCGTTCATATATTACAAACTAGCTTCTTTTACCGCAACTATACTTACTGTCCCGCTCCCGTGTGTCGTGCTATACTATTTATCATGAATCTGCTTGTCATATACAAAATTATTTTTTCCAATCTAGTTCTAGAGATTAGCTCGTCTAAATAAACAAAAATACTTACTACATTATACTAGTATAGATAAAGGTTACAACATTCATGTTGAATCTACAGGAATCACAAATCGATTTGGCAAAAGTTACCCACATTTGACCATACAATACCATACAATACAACACCTTCTCTTCTTTTCTTCAGTGGCTTCTGGCTGGCACCTCACTGGCGACTGGAATCTCAATGCTGGCTCTTGGAGCGTGGTTCTACATCACATCGATGAACATCTGGCTGCCCGGCTGGCTCCCAGTCCTCGCCATGTGTCTGTGCATCTTCGCGGACGCTGCAGGGTACCAGCCGGTGCCTTATGTCATTACTTCCGAACTGTTCACGTTTCAGGTGAGGAAGATTTTTCAGTACACAATTATCATGTTATCATGGCTTAGCTAGCCCGTCTTCCTCCCCCTTAGAAGATCCTGTCTTTTACTTCTACCAATAGAGTGAAATCTTTTGGTAAGAATTAAAAGAAAAATAATCTGCTTCTGGAGGAGGTGCGCTGGTTGGAATAACCCCCGCCATGGCTCACGTACAATAGTCAATTTACGGGACTAACTACTGAAAACAAAACCCTTAAGAGGAGGTTCGCAAGGGCGATTTTATCCCGCGGCGATTTTTTTTCGCGCACTCGATTTTCAACGCTCTGCTAAGCGCCGAGAGTTGAAAATCCAACTGTGTGTCTTTTCGACGCGCTGGGATGCACAGTGTTGGATTCTCAACGCTCGGATCAAAACCGAGAGTTTAAATTCCAGTGCGCAATATAATACCGCCGCGATATTGTTACGCCCGTGCAAACATGGGCTAACAGTAACAGTAGAGTTCACTCCTGATAAATCTAAAGTTAAACTTGATATTATCCCACTTCCTACCTAAATTACATACACTATTAAACTGCTTACTACGATATCTACTACGTGGACTAAAGAAGATGCTGATGCAAATAAACGATGTTGTACTTTTACTTCTGAAAGATTAATTAATTAACAATACAGCCAGCACATTATAGAAATATACGACGCATTATTATCAAAAGTGTAGCCAACAAAATAAGAGCAGAAAACTAAGTTATACTGTTATCAACCTACTGGCCTAAGAAGTATTTCATTAACCTCAACAGGTGCTAAGTCAGTGTCAACCCTAATACAAGGCATAACAATTCAAAATCAAATCAACTAATGATCAATCTGTCTTTTCCAGCATCGTGGCATGGTGACTTCCTTCGTCAGCTCAGTGGACGCTCTCAGCGACTTCCTACAGACGAAAGCCTACGACCCCCTCCTCAAACTCCTGGGAATCCACTGGGTCTTCATAATGTTCTCTATGGTATGCTTCCTCGGCACCTTCTACACCGTCATGTGGGTTCCAGAGACAAAAGACAAGACCGTAGAAGAAATATACGCTCTTCTAGAAGATAGCAGGAAGAAGGAGAAGAGGAAAGCGTTTAAAGAAGATTTGGAAAGTGGAAAGGAGATGAGTAGGTTATAAGTTGTCGATGTTGTGTGAGATTTGTCGAATTGAGGGATATTGTGACTTGTGCCTTTCGATATAAAGATGTTTTTAGATTGTAATATGCATGAACTTGAATAGACTTGGTATAGTTAGCTGCGAAAGTTGAAGAAACAATTTTTTTTATCTATATCTTGACAATTTCCGTGAGTTGAAAATCTATACCAGAATTATTTTTTCGGTGATTTAAAAATAGAATTAAAGTTTTGCAACTTTGGCTGCTGCCAGTACCTCTAGTAACAATAGGACTAGCCTTGATAAAGGTGAAACAAAAGAGTTTGACAGTTAAACCGTTAAAATATTCAAAAAATTCTGACTTGGACGGCCCACTTGCACCAAAAATTTAACTTAGAGTTACTTACTAATTTGAGGTTAAATATTACAAAATGTCATGCTTACAAAATGTCACGCTTACAAAATTTGTTATTTAACCTTAAGTTACCAACTAACTCTAAGTTAAGATTTTGGTACAAACGAACCTAACCTGTCTTTTTCCAAAGCTTTAATTTGACCATTAAAATAATGACACGGTGTCTGTGGAATGCCAGGGCCGGGTTCATTACCTGAGTCAGTAAAAAAGGTCTAAAACAATAAAAACAACACGTGTCGCGCTTGTGGCATTATAAACAACCTTGAAATGTTAGTTTTTTAATCAAAAATGACTAATACACTTTTGACTGGATGATAATACTCGTAATATGTGAGCTTATAATAATGTGTTCTGACTGAACTATTTCAAACGAATTTAAGATGAACCTTAAGTCAACTTGAATACGTTCGAAAATCGAATGGTAATCACGAGAACATGTTGCTAAAGTGTATTTTTTAATTCTATGTGTCCAAATTCAAATAATGTGCTTTATGTTTATGTGCCGAAAGCACATTATTTTTATGTTTGACGTTAAAAATTATATCTCAATGACTATATTTTTTTGTTTTTTATCTTATTAGATTATTGTGATTGTACTTAATCTTTACCTATTATTTTTATTGAAGTAAAATGTTGTTATTTCTATTGGATTTCTTTTTATAATTCTTGCACTTATTTATGTAGTTAACTTACATGTATTTCGAATGTTATGGCCGCCATTTTGAATTAAACAAAGTCTTAGACCCACTTTGACCAAAATTACTAAATACATTAAAACGTATTAAGAACATCTTTGCATCCCTGTCACACTATCAGAAGATGACAGAGACAGAATGATAATTTTAACAGATTTATAAAAATACGCTAAATATGTTTACTGATTTTGGTAAAAGTGGTCCTTAAGAGCAAAGAAGAAGTTGGTAATTGCATTTTTATATTTGAAATTACTGTTGCAATTAATTAACTTTGAAGGGTACCTACTAATTAATTGTGATGACATAACCTCAATTCGACAAGTTTCTACCACAAAACAAATGTACAGAAAATCCATTAAAAAGTGACATGACAAAAAACAAATGAATTTTCTGTCATCCTAATTCCGTAACAACCAATCTTTCTGCGTTACAATTTGTACCTTCTCGCTCATATAATAACGTACAATATCGAATGCGCAGAAAGATCGTGATATGTGCCTCCCGAATACCGATTGTGATATTATGACGAATTAATAATGTTTAGTACTTTGGTATTATTAGAATAAGATGTCTAAAGGACGTTAAAAAAATAATTTATATCAAACCAAACTTTTGTTTTATTTACTAGGTATCTTCTCACTCCCTGACCAGACTGGTATTGACTACGAAATTTAATGCACGATGTCACCTATCGATGACGCTATGCATTTTTCAAAGGAGTTAGTATGTAGTTTCTTGCACATTCTTCCCCACACGAAACTACCATTTGGCAAGGGCAACTAGATTAAATATTATATTTTTTTTATGGTGTAGGGCAGGGATGGCGAACCTTTATCGGTGATAGTGCCATTTTTTATAGAAAAATAATAATGTGACTATGACGTGCCATCAAAGAATCTTGGCTTAGTCATTGAATGGAGATAAATACAACTAGAAGCTGTTAACACTCTTTGATTGCCACTAGTTTGTACAAGAATCGTAATATTTACTATTTTATGTTTATTTTAATAAAAGGTTAGTGTGATTTCTGCTGTTGTAAATTGTTTTCGATCAAATACATATGTATACAGTTGTCATATATTTGCGTGCCCGAATTATTTTGTCGCGTGCCACTACTGGCACGCGTGCCATTGGTTCGCCATCCCTGGTGTAGGGTAACCAGATGATGACGCTGACCGTACAGTAGTTCAATCATAGGCGTATATAGGGGGGGGCGGGTGGTCCGTGCTCACCCCAGAATGGTCTTGTGCCTACCCCGGGCTTTAGGGCTCATCTTTCGCCTGACCGCATTGCATCGCTTCGGCCATGGTATCTTAGGGGCCAGGCCCCCCCTGAAAACTAACTCTAGATACGCCAATGAGTTCAATAAATTATACGCATCTGAAGACGATGTATACAAATAAGTCATTCAAAGTACTACAAGCAGTGGAGAGTGTCCAATAAAAAAAACGTCTATGTCAGAAGTACTCAACTGTTTCAGCTCTGTCTCAGCTTTCGGCAAACAGGTACCTACCTAAATAAAACATTACAATTTTCTACATACGAAACCAACTCGCTTTCCGCTGTTTGTACGCTTAAATCTTTTAAACTGCTTAACGGATTTTAATGCGGTTTTCATCAATAGATAGAGTGTTTCAAGAGGAGCGTATAGAACATCACGCTTAGGGTTACCATATCTCAGGATTTGTCCTGAGATTTCAGGATTTTTGGACTCTTCTCAGGATTGCGGCTGGATTTTGCAAATCTCATGAAATCTCAGGATTTTTTGAATTTTCAATAAAATACAGCTTACATTTTAAAGATCTCTTTGGTAAGAAAATAAACAAACTAAAAATAATCTTCCTTTGGTAATAATTGCACAATTAAAATCAGTACTTATTTATCCAAGTAGGTTCTTAATCAGTTTTATCATACTTAATATGTTGATACGGACGACGGGTTAGGTTTAAGGATGATTGTTTATATAAGTTTAAATAAAGATATATGTTACTACCTTATCATTAAGTAAGTAGGATATTACCACAACAAAGGTACACGGGTCGTGACACGTCGGGGCGATCGCACCCACGAACGGCGATCAGGTCTCGACGTGTCGCGAGGATGAACAAAGGAAGCGGACGGGTCGCGACCTGTCGCGGCTATCTTGACCTCAAGCGGCCGACAGGTCGCTACACGTCGACGAGCGACCCGGGCCGAGTCGGGCGCGATTGGGCGAGAAGCCCGATCAGCGTGGATTTAAACACCGATCCGGCCACTACCCGCGCTCCCGTGTAAAACACATATAAACGGGCGGCGCGGGCAGCTAGTCGTAGTCACCTTGAAGTCGCGATAGAATACGGAACCTCTTGTACGTTCATAGTGTCGTTCATCTAATGTACTAAGTTATTTTTGTGTAATACTGTAATTTTGTGTGTAATTTTGTTAAATGTGCAAATAAAAGTGTATTTCGGTTTTGTTGAAGTTTTAATATCTTGTGAATAAGTATAATATACAGTCCACCCCCAACATTTGGTCCTTCGAGCCGGATATAGTTTAAAATCAGTGCTTAATAGTTTAGAATCAGTTTTTAAAAAGTTATTAGAGTCAGTGCTAGCGAGTAAATAGATTCAGTGCTGAAAAGTTATTAGAGTCAGTGCTAGCAAGTACATAGATTCAGTGCTAGAAAGTAAATAGATTCAGTGCTAGAAAGTAAATAGAATCAGTGCTGAAAAGTTATTAGAGCCAGTGCTAGCAAGTAAATAGATTCAGTGCTGAAAAGTTATTAGAGTCAGTGCTAGCAAGTACATACATTCAGTGCTAGAAAGTAAATAGATTCAGTGCTAGAAAGTAAATAGAATCAGTGCTGAAAAGTTATTAGAGTCAGTGCTAGCAAGTACATAGATTCAGTGCTAGAAAGTAAATAGAATCAGTGCTGAAAAGTTATTAGAGTCAGTGCTAGCAAGTACATAGATTCAGTGCTAGAAAGTAAATAGAATCAGTGCTGAAAAGTTATTAGAGTCAGTGCTAGCAAGTACATAGATTCAGTGCTAGAAAGTAAATAGATTCAGTGCTAGAAAGTAAATAGAATCAGTGCTGAAAGAGTAACGAATACTCAGTGCTTAAACTTGACTCAGTGCCTAAACATCTAGACTTGACTCAGTACCTAAAGAACTAGATTTGACTCAGTGAACGATCTGTGAACGAGACAATCAGTGCCTAAATAAAAACAATTCGTGTGCGAGACAATCAACGCCTGAAACACTGTGACGTAAATCTGTGTTAGGGTCTAGTGTCAAACCTAAGACCTAAGTATGGTTGTGACACGAAGCCAGAGCGATCAGGTGGAAATTGACGAGCAGAAACGGGCTCAAGAGCGCAGCGACGCAGAACGGTTGCGTCGGCAAGAAGCTGAGCGAATAAGAATCGAGAGATATAGAAGACTATCGCTCGACCCGCCGGCCTCACCACAGCCCGGAATGAGTGAACGTACTGGAGTGGCAGACATAGCGACAGCGGGACCGTCGTCGGAGCGGCAACAAGTACGATCGCCGACCCGGTCGATGAGGTCAAATACGAGTGTGACTACCAGAATGAGAGTGGCCGAACTCGAAGCAGCCGAGAAGCTGGCTGCTATCCGGCGTAAAGAGCTGGAACTAGAAGCGGACCTAGTAAAGGCAAGGTTGGCGGTGAACGTCTCCGTGATACAAGACGAGGAGAGCGTTCACGGTGACCAACCAGAAGAGCACCACAATCAAAAGGTCGACATGTGGCTGCGCACCAACCCTCTCAGCTCACGGGGGGAGGTTGGTGGACCGGCAGACAGTCAAGACAAACACTTGCGTTTTGACGTACCTAGAGGAAGGTCACCGACGCCAACTAGGAATAGAAACAGCATAGATCAGTTGGCTGAGACCTTAGAAAGGATGGCTAGGCCCCGCCTGCGGCACACGGATCTCCCAATCTTTTCGGGTGCCGTAGGTGAATGGCTACCATTCAAAGCGGCCTTCCACGACACCACTAACATGTTCAGTGTGTCACCGGCTGAGAACTTACAGCGCCTGCGGAGTTGCCTCAAGGGCGAAGCACGAGAGGCAGTGGCGGCCCTATTACACGCCGCCACGGAGCCAGACATAATAATGAAAACACTCGAACAATGCTTCGGCCGACCGGAAGTGATAATAGACAAGGCGCTGGAAGAACTGAAAAGAATGCCAAAACCAGGTACGTCGGCTAGTGATTTGAATAGCTTTGCGATCAAACTACAAAACACAATATACATAATGAAGGCAATAGATCGCAAAGGTTACTTGATGAATCCGCTGTTGACGCGAGAAGTGCTCGAAAAGCTAAGTCCACATGTAAGATCGAGATGGTGTGATTTTGCAAGTGACCATGAGGGAACGACCGAGCCAGAGTTAGTGTTGTTGACACAATTTCTGATGCGCGAAGCAGACAGGGCGTTACGCTATACCTACACCCCGTCAGCAAGCGCCGCGCCTACGTCACACAAGAAAGAGACTCGGCCTACTATTATTGCGAAGAAGAAAACTAACACCGTCTACACCACGATCGACGAATCAGAAGATAACCAGTGCCCCAGATGTAAACAGCAGCATGAGCTGACGCAGTGTCCGCAATATAAGGCACTCGCGGTGGATAAGCGCTGGGAGCTAGTGAAGGAGCTAAAAGTGTGCTTCAAATGCGCCCGCAAAAGGCATAGGCGCATGACATGTAGGGCGAAGCCGTGCGGAGTGAATCAGTGCCGCCGGCCTCATCACGCCACGCTACATAAAGAAAGAGAATCGCCTGAAATCAAGCCAGCGACCAACGAACAAGAAAAGGAGGCATCGATCATGTCGGTGGCCACCATACCGGCCACCGGCCCGCGGGCCGTCCTCCTTAAAATGTGTCCTGTAATTGTCACGGGACCACGGGGGGAGGTAAGCACCCACGCGCTCTTTGATGAAGGGGCCACTATCACCCTCATCGACGAAGGGCTGGCTACGAGCATCGGCGCAGAAGGGGTGTCGCAACCACTGCACATCCACGGGGTGAACATGAACACCCGAGAACACGACAGCAAAGCAGTCACGATACAGGTGAGAGGAATAACGGAAGACAGCGCGCCGCACAAGCTTCGGGCCAGAACCATGAACGGCCTGAAGCTACACCAGCAGTCAATTCCTGACACGCTGCTGGAGTACGAGCATCTGCGCGACCTACCCAAAGACCAGGTGTGTTACCAAACCACACGCCCGGGGCTTCTAGTGGGGACAGACCACTGGGAATGTATCGTCTCACGTGAACTGCGAGTTGGCGGCCCCAACCAGCCGGCTGCATCCCTAACGCAGCTGGGCTGGGTGATACATGGGACCGCACCAAGAAACGTCTTAATAAACGAAAACAACGTGCTACATCTGTTCGAGAGTGACAAAGAACGGCACGAACACCAGCGGCTTCATGATTTAGTGGAAGCCCACTTTAAAGTAGAAGCACTCGGTGTCGCTCGCGAACCACGCGTAAGCGACGCCGACAGACGAGCAATCGCTGTTGTCAAAAGGACAACGAAGAAGATAGAGGGGGGCTACGAAGTCGGACTACCATGGCGTTGCGATGACGTCACCATGCCACCCAGCTATAACGCCGCGCTCCGCCGATTACATAAGGTGGAGCAGAAGATGGACGCATCACCCGAGTTCGCTAAACAATATAGCGCGCAAATCGACAACTTGCTGAAGAAGGGGTACGCGGTGCCGTGTGACGGCTCAGAACGAACGAGCGCTATGTCACGGTACCTGCCTCACTTTGCCGTGCAGAACCCAAACAAGCCCGGCAAGCAGAGGTTAGTGTTTGATGCGGCGGCGAGAAGTCATGGCGTGTGCCTAAATGACGAACTACTAGAAGGGCCGGACCTTTTGCTTTCGCTCCCGGGCATCATCTTTCGATTCCGGGAAAACGCGATAGCAGTCACAGCGGACATCCAAGAAATGTTCCTCAGAGTTAAGATCAGACCCGAAGATCAACCGGCACAGCAGTTCCTGTGGAGAGGCGGCGACCGGACAAGCCCTCCGAGATCATACAAGATGACAAGTATGATATTTGGCGCTGCCAGCTCACCTTACATGGCCCATTATGTCCGTAACCTAAACGCGGACATACATGGTGACCAATATCCCCGAGCATTAGAGGCAATAAAACAAAGCCACTACATGGACGATCTGGTAACGAGTTACCACAATGTGAAAGAAGCTCAGAGGGCTATAGAGGAAGTCCTCCATGTTATCGAGGGTCCTACCAAAGAAAGCTGGCTACCAAACCCTAGCCGCTTCTCCAAATATGAGACCCTAGTAAGAGCTACAGCAAGGGCACTCGCCTTCATCGACATGTGCCGACACGCCGCAACAGGGCTGGAATACAGACATATCCAGTGCGCAGAGAAAGAGCTCTTGCAACAAGCCCAGCGAGAGAGCTTCAACGAGGACGTAAAGAGAGTGAAGTCTGCTCGCCCCCTTCCTAAAACGAGCAGGCTTTACCCACTGGATCCGGTGTACGAAGGAGGACTCCTGCGGGTAAGAGGCCGCATCGAAGCGTCGGCAGCACCGCAGGAGACAAAGAGGCCGATTATACTAGACGGCCGCCACCAAACGACGAAGCGAACGCGCGAACACTGCGCGGCCGGGCACGCCAACCGTGAGCGCGTGACCAACGACCTACGGCAGAGGTACTGGGTCATCCATCTTCGACCCACTGTACGCGCCGTAGAGAAGAACTGCGCCTTTTGTCGGAGACGAAAGGCCACGCCAAACGCACCGGCCACTGGAGACCTGCCGCAAGCCCGCCTAGACCCATTCCACCGCCCCTTCACTAATTGTGGCGTGGACTATTTCGGACCCATGATGGTCAAAATAGGGCGCCGCCGGGAAAAGAGATGGGGTGCACTCTTCACGTGCCTCACCTGCCGAGCGGTGCACCTGGAACTCGTGGCATCCTTGTCCACGGACTCTGCGATTATGGCCTTAAGGAGAATGGCAGCGCGAAGAGGATGGCCGAGACTCATGTACTCGGATAATGGGATGAACTTCCGAGGAGCCAACCAAGAGCTACAAGCGGCTTACAAAGAATGGTTGCCGGCCCTGAAAGACGCGGGGCTAACAAACAGGATGGAGTGGCGCTTCATACCACCCGGGGCTCCTAACCAAGGTGGCGCTTGGGAAAGAATGGTCAGAACAATAAAGACCGCCCTTAGCGTCACACTGCGAGAAAAGGCACCGACAGAAGAGGTGTTGAGAACCTTGCTCGCAGAGGCGGAATTCTCCGCGAACGCACGCCCCTTAACACACGTCAGTGTGAGCCCTGATGACCCGGAGGCCCTCACCCCGAACCATTTTTTGCTGGGCTCTTCAACCGGGTTACCCACCACGGGGCCTTGCGATGAATCCGACCGCAGGACATGGAGGGCCAGTCAAGCGCTTGCCGACCAATTCTGGCGACGCTGGACGAAGGAGTACCTGCCCCTACTAGTGCTACGGGGCGAACCCACCAATAACGTCCGACCGCTGCAGATTGGCGACGTGGTCCTTGTGGTCGACGGAGCTCTGCCCAGAAACATATGGCCCATGGGCATCGTAGAGAGGACCTACCAGGGACCAGATGGAGGCACCAGGGTCGCGGATGTGCGGACCCGCACGGGCACATTCCGGCGCCCTACGAAGAAGCTTGTCGTCGTCCTGAAGGCAGAAGAGGCTGCGCGAGCTACGCCGGGGGGAGAATGATACGGACGACGGGTTAGGTTTAAGGATGATTGTTTATATAAGTTTAAATAAAGATATATGTTACTACCTTATCATTAAGTAAGTAGGATATTACCACAACAAAGGTACACGGGTCGTGACACGTCGGGGCGATCGCACCCACGAACGGCGATCAGGTCTCGACGTGTCGCGAGGATGAACAAAGGAAGCGGACGGGTCGCGACCTGTCGCGGCTATCTTGACCTCAAGCGGCCGACAGGTCGCTACACGTCGACGAGCGACCCGGGCCGAGTCGGGCGCGATTGGGCGAGAAGCCCGATCAGCGTGGATTTAAACACCGATCCGGCCACTACCCGCGCTCCCGTGTAAAACACATATAAACGGGCGGCGCGGGCAGCTAGTCGTAGTCACCTTGAAGTCGCGATAGAATACGGAACCTCTTGTACGTTCATAGTGTCGTTCATCTAATGTACTAAGTTATTTTTGTGTAATACTGTAATTTTGTGTGTAATTTTGTTAAATGTGCAAATAAAAGTGTATTTCGGTTTTGTTGAAGTTTTAATATCTTGTGAATAAGTATAATATACAGTCCACCCCCAACATATGTGATGATACATTTTTAAGTAAGATCCACAATGTATAAAAACGATAGTATTACGACTTTATTAAATTGTTCAGTAAATTCGTGAGAACATTTTGATAATGTAAAAGATCTCAGGATTTTTCAATGAAAATCAGGCCTTTTCTCCGGACTTTTGATTTTTTCATTTGGTAACCCTCATCACGCTAGGTACGACCTGCGGGAGCGGAGCAGTAAAAAACGACGTAACTGAACACGTGTAACACCGCGTATATAGCTATATAGTTTATTATTATATAGTTACATAAAAAGAGTAATCCAATAAAAAGTTACGATTTCCAAACAATAAAATATATACTTATCAAGTACTATGTACTACACATATATGCCCTAATAGTTACGCGATGTGGAATATTTTTTATTTAGTGATAATATTAAGTACGAGTTGTGCTGAAAATGCTCCAAGTGACACTAACGAGGTGACAAGTGGTAAGTTTGATCATCATCATCATATCAGGCGAACGACGTCCAATGCTGGACATAGGCCTCCCCTAGAGATATGGTGGGTCCACACGATACAGACTTTTGTATGTACAGATATCTGCACAGACTATAAAGTCTGAGTAAAAATTTTTACTCATAGGTCTTTACCAAATGTCTGTGCAGAGTTTTCATCAGTTCAGACTTCGATTTTCGTAAATCTGTAGTTGTAATAAATTAAGTAATTCAATAATCATGAGTTTTGCTCCGACAATCGTACAGACATGTACGCAGACTTCCGACTTTTATGGTACACCGACATTTGTCTGTACTGATTTGTTGTACAAACAAAATTCAATAGAAGTCTGTGTTAAGTCTGTATCGTGTGGACCCACCATGACCGGTCCTGCGCTACCCATATCCAGGGATTTCTCTCGACTAGGTTGACGGTCCACCTCGTGTGGGGTCTTTCAAGACCACCATCATCACGCCTGTATTCCCCGAAGGGTTACGCAGAGGTGTACCAATGTACACCCACAGTTCGCCGGTATATTTAGGTCCCATGTAATAGGGGGCGAGCCTATTGCCATTAACCGGGCACAAATCCAAACTCCGAGCTGCTACTGAGAATTTCTTCGAAAAACCCAATAACACTTTTTGCTCGACCTGGGAATCGAACCCGGGACCCCTTGCACAGCAGTCACACTTGCGACCACGAGACCAACGGGGCAGTCTTATAATCTGCAGTCTTTCAAGACTGCAGATTATTATTATAAGTTTAGTTATAACCACCATTCTGTCAGATCAACAAGGCGCCCACTGCTGAAAGCAATCATCGCTACAGCCAAGAACGTAATGTGGGGGGGGAGTAGAGGACCGTTTCTTTTTCTGATGTTCAACTTAGGTGATTGTCGGCTGCATAACTGAACTTTCCTGTAGTCCAGTCATGGCTTAAAACTTATGAACCAAGTGATTCTACATGCCGGGGCTGCGGGTTGTTCGAAAGAGATACCGCGCCCCCGGAACGCAAAGGGCACATGAAGGAACATAGACGGGTTTTAGTCAGTAAAAGTCTGACACTCCCTCCCGCCCCGCCCAGGGCGGGGGAAGGTATTTGATGATTTCCCGTCTATAAAAAAAAAAATCTACATGCTAAAGACTCCCCTTGTGGGGTGAGGACTCCGGCTTAAGGCGTCCTTGGGGAGGACAGCACGGGGTAAGACTGGTTGTCAGACTTTCGGTCTTTCTGAATACCCATAATGACTGTCATCGTATCTAAGATTGACAGCCGAGACCAACAGTTTTCACGAGCTTTGCGAGACACGAGGGTGTCACACCACCACCTTGCAAACTCCGGACAAGTACAGAAAAAATTCTCCACATTAAAATATTCCATTTTTCCACACTCCTAGCCTCAAAAGACGTAAATGAACCACCTGTGTCTGAGCCTGAGATGCGCAACCACCACGATGAGAAGTCAGCTCTTCGAATCAGGAACAACCACCAGTTCCGCATCAGGAAACCATCGAGCCACTTGAGGATCCGTGGGGGTAACGCAACGGACACGAGGAACTACCCGTACATGGCCGCCATTATAATTAATGGACGGCTTTGGTGTGCTGGCGCCCTTGTCGATGTTAATTGGGTGGTCACTGCTGCCCATTGCTTGAATTAGTAAGTAGACACATTTCTGATCAGCTATGCTATTCTGAAATAGGCAAATCACGCCGAAAGTCATCTCGAGAGTCACGCTTGCTTCGCAGAATATCAAATCCTGTTGAAAAACGTCAAAATACTCTCCCGCCATAATACTTCTCAATTACGTCATCACGCGGTGGCGCTAGTTTCGAACTCACTCGTTTCACGAACACGAAACTAAAATCTCACAGCGGATTCAGAAGTGATTTCGCAAATGAACTTTTTAGAATAGCTCTAACTGGTCTCCACAGTGTGCTGAGTGTCTCTCCTCTGTCAAATCTGGGGCAGTTCGTGAAGATCCGCGTGGGGAGTGCCCGGCCCCACGAGGGGGGGACCCTCCTCAGCGTTGCGGGGGCAGTGCGCCACCCCAGGTTTGAGGAGGAGCCAGTACCGCATGCCGACGTGGCGCTGCTGAAGCTTACTGAAAATATCGGTTAGTCCTTTTTATTAATCAAAGCTATATCTTGTCTAACTGCCGCGTTAGCCTAGTGGCTTATTAATTAAACACAAGCTATCATCACGCCTGTATTCCTGGATTTGTGCCCAATGGCAATAGGCTCGCCCCCTATTACATGGGACCTAAAATATACCGGCGAACTGTGGGTGTACACCTCTGCCTAACCCTTCGGGGAATACAGGCGTGATGGTGATGGTATACGCGGATAAAGTCGCGGACAAATGATAGTACTAAAATAATTTTAAATAAAAAGTATAACAATCAGGTAGTTGACACCACTAACCAATAATTTCAAGTCACGACTTCTCTAAAAAACCACTTTATTTTACCCATGAAAACCGATTAATTTTAAATTTATTGTAAAATTTGATTTTTACTTACTTTAAAATCAATAAATGTTAGTCAATTGAGTACACCACATAGTAATGTCACAGCGTGCTGTTGCCATATACAAAATTTATGGGAAAATCGCGTTTTGACAGTTCATAAATAGTATGTCAATTGATGGTTGTAGACACTACCCAATTCCAATTTATTTGTAATGTCAAAATAATAGCTTTTTAATAAATAAGTATGGCTAGTAATACTCACTCGGTACATCTGAAACAAACGAGCGATGACAGCGCTCGTGGGCATTTCTTGACACCTTTGGTTTCGTTCTATTCACATAGATGGCGCTACGAGCTTTATGAGGCATTTTCTCGAAGTAATATGTTGCTCATTTGAGTCACTCGAAAACATAATTTATGAGAATTATTTAAATTGATAAGTGATATCTTTACCTCTTTATCTTAATGTATATAAATCTCGTGTCACAATGTTTGTCCTCAATGGACTCCTAAATCACTTAACCGAATATAATAAAATTCGCACACCATGTGCAGTTCGATCCAACTTGTGAGATAGGATAGTTATAGTTGAGAGGGTAGGGTAGGGGTACGGTAGGGGTAGGGTAGGGGTATGGTAGGGGTAGGGTAGGGGTAGGGGTAGGGTAGGGTAGGGGTAGGGTAGGGTAGGGGTAGGATACCACACGAACGAAGTCGTGGCGGGTCAGGTAGTATTATTAGTATAGATTAAGAATATTCTATCTATATTATTATAAAAGTTAAAGAGATTTTTTGTTTGTTTCAACACGCCAATCTCTGGTACTACAAGTCGGTTTTGAAAAAATCTTTCTATGTAAATAATCAGATTCATTAGACTATATAAAATCACGCTACGAGTCACGGGAGCAAAGCAGTCAAGAAAGACATATCACGTTACTTAACTCAGGTGAAAAAAAAACGGAAGCAGACGAAGTCGTGAGCAAAAGCTAGCTACAGTCACAAAGAATTTAAGAACTATTTTATAAAAACCAAACGAAGACGATTTGTTTATCAAATAAGAGTTTGTTTTGACTGCACAGATTGTTTAAAGATGTTTAAGGAAATATTATCGTTCCTACTGTTGAGCCGATGAGCCAAGGTCATGATATCTATCATGGTGAATGAGGAGAGTATTCCAGATCATGCAAAAAAAACGGCCAAGTGCGAGTCGGGCTGGCGCACGAAGGGTTCCTTACCATTATCTATAAAAACGGCAAAAAAACACGTCTGGCAAGCGCAGCGTAGGACGTCCACCCACAAGGTGTACGGAGGACCTGATTAAGACCGCAGAAAGACGCCGGATGCAGGCCGCTTCCAACCGGTCTTTTTGGAAGACTATGGGGGAGGCCTATGTCCAGCAGGGGCGCCCTGCGGCTGATATGATGACAATGATGATTGTTATTTTAGGTACAGAGAGGTGCAATTCGATTTTTAACATAACATTTTCTTTTAGCCGTACATGACCACGTGAACATTATCAAGATCTACGAAGGTATCAAAGAGCCGTTTGCGCAGAGTTTCATTGTGGTCACCGGATGGGGAGCTACCAAGGTAAACTATTTATTTCGAAATAGCATCTTGCATTTCAACCAAGGAGGTAGTCGGCTGCTTAAGGTGGAACCTCCACGGTAGCCCGCGAAGTTCAAATTTGCTTACGTTTTTTGCAATTTGCAAGTTAGTATTAAGTTATATGTTGATTAAAGTATAATTCGCGGGCGTAAGAATTGTGTATTTTCAAAATATAACCATTTAAGACAGCAATGGGGCCAGGTAAACCCAAAGAATGAGTATTTCATGAAATCTTGACATTTTGGAATTATACCGACTTATGGAGTTATTTTACTGATTTTAATGGTTAAAATTCTGAAAATACATACTTCTTACGCCCGCGAATCTTACTTTAATCAACATTAAACCTAATACTGACTTGCAAATTGCAAAAAACGTAAGAAAATTTGAATTTGGCGGGCTACCGTGGAGGTTGCACCGGATTTTCCTGGGGTGCCTGAAAAATTAAGGCCTCTAGTCAGGGCTTAAAACTGCGGGCTGTGTTGTAGTGCTATCTCTTCACTACCTTTGGTTGACTTTACTGGTAAATAATGCCTAAGGCATTAAGTCCGCCTTTGTACTTTTTGTTGCATATAGTTTAAATAATATAAATAATAAATTATTATGATCTAATTGTGTATGTATACCTAACTGTCTCGGTAGCCTAGTGGTCCTAAGCGCGACTGCTACGCTAGAGGTCTTGGTTTCGATTCCCCCAAGTCGAGAAAAGTGTTATTGGTTTATTCTATGAAATTCTCAGTAGCTGCTCGGAGTTTGGATTTGCCCAGCGAATGGCAATAGGCTCGCCCCCTATTACATGGAACCTTATATACCGGTGAACTGTGGGTGTGTACATTGGTACACCTCTGCCTAACCCAAATAGGCGTGATGATGGTATATTATTATTATAGGAAGGCTATTATTATTATAGGAAGGCCGTAGGGATGTGATTCCTAATAATATATTTCTTATTTTATTTTCTTTTTGCGTAGGGTTCAGAAACGTCGTTCAGAGAGCACACTCCTGACCTGATGACGGCCCGCCTGAAGGTGCGCTCGCACCACTACTGCGTGGACGCCTATCAGCTGGTCAACGGCTTCCAGTTCACTCCCGACTTCTTCTGTGCTTCACTGAGGAACGGCACCAGAGATGCCTGCTTGGTATACTTATATTTTTTGAAAACACTTTTCGCATTTAAAAAAAGACTTTTGCCACTCAACAGAACTCCCATTCTACGGATTAAAACGTTCGAAAGGTGATGGCTAAATGACTGCCCCCGGGCCAGATACATTCTGGAATGTATATGAATCTTACATAGCCTCATAATATTAAAAAAATCATTCATGAATTATGTAGTGTTTAATATTTTCGTAGCACTTTCGTGAACTATTAAACATAATAAAGTATCTAAAAAAAAAACTTTTTCATCACAAACATTCGCTTATAAATATACAACCTCATTTTCGTTTTTAGTTTTATACTTTTTCGTTTTATTTTTTGTCAGTTGAAGAAAATTATATACTGTCACACACCTTTTTTTTCCTTTTTAGGCAATATTATTTTACGATTATATTATTCCCAAAAGGTATCTGAAACTTTTTTACATGAAATACTAATATTTAGCCATTCAGCATTACATTGTGCTAGGTACCATATTTATACATGGTACCTGGCACATGGAGCAGTGCTCTATACTTCCATTTAGCCATCTCCTTTAGTCGCAATCTCACCTCAGCGAAATTAAAAACTGAGATTAGATTGCGATCGTTCCTAAAGTTAGTAGAGTTTCCCCCCGTGAGCGAAAAGACAATGCTCAGGTTTTTTGAACAAGACTAAAAATTTAAACTCATGATTCTTGCAGATTTAAAAAAGATGTCCTTTTATTGAGGTAAAAGTAATAATTTAACCGTTTTTGTAAACTTATCAATCTTTCTACTCGTTATGCATACCGACCACGGGCAAGGCCCGATCTAAGGAGTGGAAGCCGGGCAAATGCCCAGAACGGAAAATTGACGGTTCCAGGCGATTGCACGAAGTCCTTTTTATGTATAGAAGTGAAATATCTTATAATTACCGTCTCTAGCAGCCCGACAAAATAGTATGTACTCTTTGTGGTTTTCCTTTAAAAATAACTATACTAGCAATAACTATGACTACGCACTTTACGAACATATTTTAAGTGCTATCTTGTTTTATAATTTTCATGGACTGGTGCGGCGAGCATTATTTTTGCCCTGAACGGCAAAATAGCTGGATCGGGCCCTGACCTCGGGATGCAGTACCTACGAGTCGTTCGTCATACATAATTATACGTCTCGTTAACTCAACTCATTGCTTTCAGTTCGACGCAGGCGCACCGGCAGTGCAGCAGAACAGACTGATGGGTATCATGAGTTTTGGGCCCGAACGCTGCGGGCACGAGTTCCAGCCTGCAGTCTTCGTCAAGGCTTTTTACTTTAGGTGAGAGATCACTACTGATCATCGTCATAATTCGTTTCTTTGAAGAAGAATCGTGTTGCCCAGTTACTAGGTTGTGGAGGTCATATAGGCGGTCGTTACATGTAAAACACTGGTATTTAGCTGCATCCGGTTAGACTTGAAGCCGACCCCAATATAGTTGGGAAAAGGCTAAGCAGATGATGATGATGATGGCTTATTTGGTGGTGCATTTAGTATTTCCTTTAACATCGTGCTCAATAATAAGGATTACAAAATCAGAACTGTTAATCTACTTTTGTTGCTCTCTGTACATACACAAATCGCAGTCTAACACAATTATTATAAAATAAATATAAACTATGTTCTTGTTCCTTCGCATCTGACAGACGCGAAGGAATAATGGCCACGAATCCCCCATGTAAAAGCCAAGGCTAGCAAGCCTAAAGTAATCCACCGGGCACATATTCTGAGTCATAACATAAGCTCACGCCTTTTTCCCATGGGGGTAGGCAGAAACCACAGAACGCCACCTTGTTCGATCCTTACATACTACTTTCACCTTGTCCACATTCATACATCTGGTCATACAAGCACGCCAGTTACGAGTACAGCACACCCGACCTTTCTGAAGAACCTCACCAATAAGATCAGGGTAGGTATTTCTAGGGCTTTCTTTATATCCTGAGTCCTGGCCTTAAATAAGTACAAAATGAAATAAAACCTGACTAACATAATTTTCAATGTACAGAGACTTCGTGAAATCAACGATAGCATCTTACAAATCAACTGCCGAGCTGATCAATGCGGTGAAAGCCATCAACCCTTCAATAGAACATGATGAACACCACCACGGTATGCATGAAGGCATCATCGCTGAAATTCCCGAGGCAAATGCACCCTGGCTCGTTCCGGATGCTAAACATGATTAATTGGAAACTTCTTATTAATAAAGTCAAAGTCAAAGCATTTATTTCAATTAGACCATTTACAGGCACTTCTGAATCGTCAAAGAGTTCCAGTTTAAAATTGAAGCTAGTTGCTTGTTCCAAAACGTAGGTCTCTATGGAAAATAACGAGCAAGAAACTCCATGAATACTCTTTTCTTTCAATCCTGATTACAATTTTATATTTTTTTATACATATATGTGAAAACAATGAAGGTAAGCCATGGCAGTTGAGAGATGATCAATCCCTACTGACACCATTTAGCTCAACCATCTCGAAGGGAACCGAACGATCCAACCGACGCGCCACCGTCAGTGAGACATTAAAGTGACAACCGCCAAGCTCAGTGTCCATAGTAACTTAACAAATAAACGGCTCCAAGGTACTCACATTTACATATGTAAAGTTATGAATATAATTATAAAAGATATGAATAATATACACGCTTTTAAAGAGAATATAATTTTTTCAAAAGCGTCATGGTCATGATTTCAGCCCGTCCACTGCTGGACATGCCTCCCCCATAGATATCCAAAAGGACCGATTAGAAGTGGCCTGCATCCATCCAATTCCGTCCACTTTGTAGGTGGGCGTCTTACGCAGCGTTTGAAGGCGCATGGTGCGTTTTCAAAAGCCAAACAAATTAAAATACTTTAAAATAAAATAAAAAACATATTATAACAATAACAAAAAAAGTTTATCCCTAAACCTTTTTTCCCAATCCCGGGTCTAGTACCGGGATCCCGGGATTGTTATCCCGTATTACCGAAATCCCGGTCCTAGACCCGAGATAGGCAAAAATGTTGAAGGGTTAATCTTTTTATGTTGTTGATGTGTATGATATCCCGAGATTGAAATAATGGCCCGGGATTATACTATATTCCGTTCTCCAGGAGTACGAAATAAAACGAGGCGGCCATCGGCGGCGGCGCCCTCTCGCGTCCGGCACTGGTTCAGGCCATGGTCCGGAGCGAGAGGGAATGGGAAGCAGTCGCCTCCTTCTGCGAAGCTGTAATGCTAGAGAAGGAGGCTGCGGGACGGGAGAGGGAGAGGACAATCCCCCGTCCCAGCGGCCGCCGCGGTAGACGCTCCGGGCGTCGGGAGCCGCGAGACGACTCCCGGCCACCGTAGACGCGTGTCTGTGGACGGTGAGCAATGGGTAGCTCACCGTCCGTACGTTCACTAGCGACAGACCGTGTCGACGGCGCGTTCGTGTTCCACGCGCGCCTCAAAGAGGTCAGCAAACTTGGATGGGGCCACTGAGGGCCGATGCCTGCCGGGGCTGCGGGATGTTCAAAAGAGATACCGCGCCCCCGGAACGCAAAGGGCACATGAAGGAACATAGACGGGTTTTAGTCAGTAAAAGTCTGACACTCCCTCCCGCCTCGCCCAGGGAAGTTATTTGATGATTTCCCGTCTATAAAAAAAAAAAAAAAAAAGCCATTATTTATTTATTTTAGAAGCCCTTGATCCTACTGCCTAAAGACAGGATCCTTACCTTGTTCGGTGTTGGCTATTAAGCCATTGGCAGTTACGACTATCGGTTAGTCTCACAACCAGTCTTACCAAGAGGTATTGTGTTGCCCAGTAACTGGGCTGTGGAGGTCAGATAGGCAGTCGCTCCATGTATAACACTGGTACTCAGCTGCTCCGGTTAGACTGGAAGCCGGCCCCAACATAGTTGGGAAAAGGCTAAGCAGATGATGATGAGTTACGACTATGGGCACAATGATGAAGTGGATGACGAAATTCATACTACACATGTTAACAGCCTCGCTGTATAAGTCAGACTAAATAGGTATCAACTTGAATTGCTTATATATGTCTCAGCTTTCACGAGTTCATATCATGTGGGACTGTTATGGCAACAATCATTGCGCGCCGGTCTAATCGGTCTACCACCATTACACCCAGCTTATTGACTTTGTCAGGGCCGCGGATCATGCGTCAGGCGAATACCGGACACTCGACTCATGGTAACAGAAGGAACCGTGAGGTTTTAGTCTTAAGACAGTCCGACATAACCCTTCGCTCTCCCCCAGAGTGTATCAATGAGGATTTCCCACGGCTTTTTAGCTACACTAGTTCTGCCAGAAACAGAATGCTTTATTTGTGTCAGTGATGATGGATTGAATCCCAGGACATTCCCATTTTCGACAACTAGGTCAGGCTGTTTGTGTACATTGGTACACCTCTGCCCATCCCTTCGGCGAATACAGGCGTGTTTAAGTAGGAATTCCACGAGACTGGTGAGATTGGTGATGAATAATCCTGGTCAAACAGTTGTGGCTATGCAAGTAGTCTTCGTTAGCTAGAATAAGGACTGGCGCTGGCTGACGTCACAGATAATGATTTTATTTCTGATCAAGTATTTTTTACCCTTATTACAATGAGTTTAGAATTCAAATTACATTATTTCGATTCAGTCATACCGCAGCACGATGCTTGCCACCGCGTCCCGCGAGCCGCTTACGTCACAGGATTATGACAGCTAAACGAATTGATATAAGGATTAAAATGGAGGCGGCGCTGTTTTGATGCCACGATATGACACGGCATGCTCCGGTATGCATGCATGACACGCCGTGGCATTCCACGACGTCAGTCAGCGCCGGGACGCCGTGGCAAGGGAATATTAATTTTTACCAACCAATGGACATAATTACATTTTTAAAACATACCAATTTACGTCGTATTTCTATATCAATATGTTTGAATGTCCGTTGCAAAAAAAAACATACTTTAGAATGCCGTCCCGGTGTGCGTACGCCCTAAAGATAATGTCATTGTGTCGAATGGATTCCCCTGATCGGTGGCATGCCCGACAGACGTCAACCGCGCCGTCCTTGATACTCAATTTATGTATATCCGATTTCTTTTGTTATTTTATTGAAATTAATAAATGTAGATACTGAATTTCCCTCTATATATTTTTTTAAAATACAAACAATATTTATTTAGCCTATCTTATGTTAAGCGGTCACCGCTGCCTACAGACATCTGCAATACCAGAGGCCTTGCAGATGGGTTGCCATCTCAGAGACAAATTTGAAATGTCTTAAGTGCCTGTAATTACACCGGTACCCAAACCTACATACATAAGTACATTTCTTTTTTCTCATACCTATTTAGAAGTAAGCATATCACTTGCTCTGATTGTATGTGCTCGCAGCAGATACAAATTAATTCCAATAACAACCATTGCTAACAGGAAAACTGCCCATTGATATACCATGTTTAGGCTAACCCCCACATGAGTACATAATCGCCTTTAACACGTAGAATTCAAGGTCTTAATTCGCGAAACACATTTCTACAGAACGGTCAACCAAATCGGTCAGGCGGTGCGACGACGCCAAAACTTGGTGGTACTTGATAAAATGACTTCCACTTGATTTTAAACTCTATCACTGAAATATAAAGATCATTTATGGATAAATGAAGAGTATGACATAACATTGTGTTTGCATAACTGTTAGCTAGTACACATGCTCATGACGATAGGTTATAAAAAAGTAGTTGTTTGACAGACGTCAGATGGAACGCAAGTGTTTGAAATATTCGCGAATTTTTGACATTTTAAATTTAAAACGTGAACCGCGAAGTACAAATTCCTAGTGATAAGAAAATAGTGATTTCTGTCATGAATCTATTATTAGTACCAGTGTCTTGCTAAAAAATATAACCTACAAGCGACATTGTTTTATTTTTCTTAATTTTGAATTCAGAGAACGCCGTATTTTTATTCAGCCGGTATGGACCGGCGGAAAAATGAAAGTAGTTCTAAAAGGCAGATTTTGACCGCTTTAGCCGGTAAGTACTTGTGAAGGGTGCATTTATAATTCAGTTTATTCATTTTTATACATATAAATAAAATTTTAAGACATTAATATCTACAAATTTCAATCGTTTTCATTTATTTATTTTTTCTATTATTTATTTTTGTTCTTCTTTTAGTTTCTTGTTTATTTTATCTCATAATAATATAAACCCTGTTCCCGAAGCCGGTGGGCTACTATTTTTACATTTTTAAATGTTTTTATTTTTATATTTATATTTAAAAATGGAATTTATATGTATTTTAAATGAATAAACGTAAATAATATTTATTTATTTCAAATATTCTAAGAATCATGATTTTATGAGTTCTATTGTTAGAAGAATGACTTACCTGATTGCTATGTTCATCACGTACAACGGACGCTCCCTTTAGTTGGTAATGGTTCTGTACATTTGTTTACGAAGTCAGAAATAAAGCGGTCAAGTGCGAGACGTACGGTTAATGCCGGCGAAGGGCCGTTTTAATCATTACTAGCGTAGTAGGTCAGTGTTAATGCAGCCGGAGTTAGTTTTAACATGCACTTGAACGTAGGTACTATGCAGTATGCAGAACGAATGGACTCAATTATTATGTGACAATTAATACACATACATACCATCAAGCCTGTATTCCCCGAAGGGTTAGGCAGAGGTGTACCGATTTACATTCACTGTTCGCCGGTATGTTTTTAGGTCCCATGTAATAGGGGGCAAGCCTATTGCCATTAACCGGACACAAATCCTAACTTTCATAGAAAACAACACAACAATCGCGCTTAGGACCACTAGGCCAACGAGGCAGTTAAAAATTAATATAAGTCTGCAATCACCAATGCGCCTTGAGCGAGTGTGGTGATCAATGCTCGTGCCTTCTCTGTATGAGAAGAGGCTTTTGTCCTGCAGTGGGACAAATAATAGGCTTGTATTATTTGTATTTCGTGAAATAATTCTTCTTCAGGCTACACCGTCCCCGTTTAACATTTACGTAATATAGTTCGTTATAGTACTAATGTTCGCTTAAAGGTACAGCATTTTTTTTTTGAATCTGGTAACTAAGTTTTGAGTTCTGTTCCTGGTGTTGGCATGTAGAAGATTTTAAAAAGCTATACTTAAAGGGGTTGAACATCGTTACGAAAATTTTAGGGTGATTTGAACTTACAGCCTTTTGTGTGTGAGGCAGGCATCTTAACCACTAGACTATCTCGACATTCAGTATCATTATCAATCGTAAACCTTAGGTACTATACAGTGTAGGGGTGCGGAAGAATAATCTGAGCGACTCTCGTACCCCGGCCAGTGGTAGTTGGAGAAACATGTTGGGGTTTTAGGTAGTTTAAGTCCGACACACCTGGTTTCTGCCTACCCCCACACGGGAAAAAGGCGTGACTTTATGTATGTATGTATGTATGTATGTACGTATGTAAGTCCGGTGCCGCAGCCAATCGTAGTTGGAGGAGCACCGTGGGGTTTTAGTTAGTAGAACTCCGAACTACTACACACGTGTTTTCTGCCTACCCCCATGGAAAATAGGCGTGAGTTTATGTATGTACTTAAGTCCGATGCACCCCTCCGCCTTCATCGAGGCCGGATAAAAAAAAAATTCTTCTATACAGTAACCTTTAAACAAATGCTGAAAAAAACAACACATCAAGCAACATTATTGTTGAAGGTTTTTTTCAGTAATTGTCATTTTTATTTATAAAAACTCATTACTTCATTAATCACTGTAGTATTATTGCATACCAAACAGAATAAATAAACAATTTAGTACTGAATTCATTTGCATTATTAGGTATATTCATGTAAATACAGCTGAGGCCCGCAACTTCGTTCCTGATGTTTTGTTTTCACACATACCATCACGCCTGTATTCCTCGAAGGGTTAGGCAGAGATGTACTAATGAACACCCACAGTCCGCCAATATGTTTAGGTCCCATGTAATAGGAGGCGAGCCTAATATCATTATCCGGGCATAAATCCTAACTCCGCGCTGCTACTGAGAATTTTATAGAAAAAATCAATAATACTTTACTTGACCTGGGAATCGAACCAGAGACCTCTAGCGTACCAGTCGCGCTTAGGAACACTAGGCTAACGAGGCAGGCGAGGCAACGTTTCATTTTGTCTTTTTTTTTGGCCAAGAACCTTTGCTTGCGGAGAATAATCAGCAGAATTTTCGTCACAATCATCGGAAGGCCAGTTCTCCTAATTTAAAACGTCCAAAATGTAGTCGCAATCTCATCTCATTTATAATAAATTTATAAATATTGGTGTGTTATAAACAATTTTGACAGATTGAGAAAGATTAGATTGCGATCGTTCCTCAAAGTTATTAGGATTGCTCTCCGGATTTTATAAACACAGAGATTCATCATCTGGGACGGGGGACGGGACGAGGTTGAACTTAAACAATTAAAGATGGTGTACTACGCCCTTATAGTGTCCAAATTGAGGTACAGTATCCAACTATGGGGCAATAGTTACAACTACAATTGCCAAAGAGCTTTTGTACTTCAAAAAAGAGCTGTACGCACCATGGTTCGAATCTCGCAAAGAGAGAGTTGTCGTCCCCATTTTGCAGTTTTAGGAATTCTAACAGTACCTAGCCTCTACATTTTAGTACTCATGACTAACCTAAAAAAGTATCTTCATGAATATGAGACAGAAGAGGAAAGATTTATCAGAGAGAGCACACGTAGGAAAGACCTCAGCAATATAATAAGCCCACACCTTCTGATTACGAAACATAGTGCGCGATATCAAGCAGTGCAAATTTATAACAAATTGCCACCCGACCTTAAAAGTTCTATATATACGTCCTCGTTTACGCCCAAGCTTAGAGCTTTTCTCTTGAATAAATGCCTCTACTCCATTGATGAATTGTAACTGGTTGACACTAATTTCTTTTGACATTCTAAATTCCTTTTGACACATTAAGTACTATTAGTTGACATAATATTATTATATTTGTTATTTTCACATCTTATTAAAATTGCGCAATGAATATGTGATTATTTTAAACTTCTGACATGTAAACATGTAAAGTGGTTTCTTTGGTTTGACATTTAATTAATTTCTCTATTGTGATGTAATGAGTATTATACTGATTATTTTTTTATTTTTTTCTTGGTGTAATGAAACATTCAGACACAATGTAAATTGTTTGTTGAATAAATAAATAAAAAATCTGCTTAACCTTTTCCCAACTATGTTGGGGTCGGCTTCTGTGTTCCAGTCTAACCGGATGCAGCTGAATATCAGTGTTTTACATGAAGCGACTGCCTATCTGACCTCCAAAACCCAGTAACTGGGCAACACGATACCTTTTGGTTAGACTGGTTGTCAGACTTCTTAGCTTCTGACTATCCGTAACGACTGTCAAAGATCTACGAATGACAGCCGGGACCAACAGCGTGTCACACCACCAACTTCCAAACTCCGGGCTGTTACTGAGAAATTCCGAATGGAAAAACCCAATAACACTTTTAAACACAGAGATTAAATTTACAAACATTTTGCATCTTCTTCTCAAGAGGTCGGTAAAAAAAGATATGAATAATCGAATAAAATTACGACACATGGTTAATAATTAATAAATACTTTTATAATTCATCGCCCCGCCCGTCTAAATCCGATGGCAAGATGGCTAATTTGAGTACAAAAGTCATCTGAAGTAAAAAAAATATTACTTATTTATTATTGACTAGCGTACTACCCGCGTCTTCGTCTGCGTAGCTCATTTCACGCGCGTCAGGTTAAATCATTGGTTACTGTCCCGCTCCCGTGGGCCGTAGCGTGATGTTATACAGCCTGTGTTACTCAAGAATAATGTAGCTATTTATTGGTGAAAAAAATGTTTAAAATCGGTCCAGTAGTTTCGGAGCCTATCCGTTACAAATAAACAAACAAAGAATCTTTCCTCTTTATAATTATAATATAGATTTGTAATAAGAATCATTAGTTTAAGATACCTCTTTTAATTTGACGACGATGCAAATCTACACCTTCTATGGATATCTATATGAAAATATTTATAACATGAAACTGAAAACTATATGTCATCGTTGCGAAATGTCATGAATCATAAGTTAGGTACAAAGTTCATGTTCATACACGGATGATTTCCTAGTAATTTATCTTGACTAAGATAGTGTACGGACAGCAATTCTCCTGAAACTGCGTGTTTGGAATCTTTTGAAAACAATATTATTGCATGTAGCGGAGATGAGAATGTTGAAATGGATGTGTGATGTGACCAGAATGGATAAGGTAAGGAATGAGTATATTAGAGGAAGTTTGAAAGTAGCGCCAGTGACAGAAAAGTTGAAAGGGAACCGTTTGTCTTGGTGTGGACATGTGAAGAGGAGGGATGAGACGCATGTGACTAAAAGGGTTATGAATATAAATGTGGATGTATGGAGAGGAAGAGAAAGATGGATGAAAAGATGAAAGGAAGAAAAGATGGATGGATTGTGTGAAAAATGATAATTATGAAAGAGAAGGGAGTCAGTGATAGCATGACGGTCGACAGGACGGCATGGAAGAAGAAAACATGTTGCGCCGACCCCAAGCAACATGGGATAAGGGCAGGAAGATGATGATGATTATTCATTTCATATAACTGCCCCGTTAGCCTAGTGGTTCTAAGCGCGACTGCTAGGCTAGAAGTCTTGGTTTCGATTTGCAGGTCGAGTAAAGTTTTATTGGGTTTTTCTAAAAAAATCGCAGTAGCAGCTCGGAGTTTGGATTTGTGCCCGGTTTATGGCAATAGGCTCACCCCCTATTACATGGGACCTAAAACATACCGCCGAAATAGGGGTGTGCATTGGTAACACCTCTGCCTAACCCTTCGGGGAATACAGGCGTGATGGTATATTTATATATTTTTATTTCTTTTCTATTTTTCAGCAACCGTACCAACCTTCACATATGGCATCCAGATCGGCTGGCTGTCACCTATGGGGCCATTACTCAAGTCTGACGCAACGCCTGCGCGCGCGCCGCTGTCCGACAACGACATCTCGTGGATGGCGGCAGCACTACCGCTTGCAGCTATTTGTGGAATACCATTCTTCAGTTACTCTTCAGATCGGTTCGGGAGGAAGATCTGTGTGATCCTAGTGTCTTTATTATCTTGTGTAAGTATTAAGCAAATGTAGTAACTTAGTAGTAGTAGAGCTCTTTGTGAAGGAGCTCATCTGTGGATTACTACCATATCTATTTCTGCCGCAAAGCAGCGTTGCTATGTGCCAGTATGAAGAGTATGCCAGACCCGGAACAACTATCTGTAGGTCATAAAAATATTTGTTCCGTGCGGGAATCGAACCCGCAATACGTAGCGCAGCAGTCGATCGCTCGGCCACTGCACCAACCATGTCGTCACTTACAGGCACATGAGATATTTCAACTTTGTCTCTGGGATGGCAACGCATTTGCAAGGCCTCTGGTATTACAGATGTCTAAAGACAGCGATGACCACTTAATCAGGTGGACCGTCGGATAGTTTGCCATCCATGATATTTAAAATAAAAAAATGTTCATGGACATTCCTTTTATTTCGTTGGAATTTCTGTAGGAACGTGGACGAGGCGAAAGGAGTATGTAAGGATCGTTGCAGGTGGCGTTCTGTGTTTCTGCCCCCATGGGGAAAAGGCATGAGTTTATGTATGTATGTTCCTTCTTAGTCATTCTCCTAAATGTTAGGAGGACCTCATACAAACACACGCCACGCTCTGATACACGCGGTTACGCATCTATGCACGCGGCGAAATGTGCAGATCTTCTTTTTTTTCGGTATGGCATCTCACAGTTAATCCTAGGAGGTTGTTGACTGCTTAACTGAACTTTTCTGTGGTGCCTTAAATATTAAAGCCTCCAGCGTATTAGTTACGTCTATTATTAAACTGCCCTGTTGGTCTCGTGGTGGCAAGCGCGACTGCTGAGCGAGGGGTCCCGGGTTCGATTCCCAGGTCGAGCAAAGTGTTATTGGGTTTTTCTATGAAATTCTCAGTAGCAGCTCGGAGTTTGGATTTGTGCCCGGTTGATGGCAATAGGCTCGCCCCCTATTACATGGGACCTAAATATACCGGCGAACTGTGGGTGTACATTGGTTGGTACACCTCTGCCTAACCCTTCGGGGAATACAGGCGTGATGGTATACTCTATTATTAAGTTCTAACCTATGTGTAGGTACACATTATAATACTGCTGTTTGTTGTCCCTAAGTAAATAAATAAACATGTATAAATTATGCGTCTGCACGCTAAGGGCACCCCCTGTAGGGTACGGACGTCGGCTTAGGGCGTCACTAGGGTAGGGCAGCATGGGGACTGGCTGGATTAGTTCTTAATTGCAGATCTGCAACATCATGCGGTTTTATATGCATCTCCGTGTGGGGGGAGGTTTTGATATCTCCGCACGGACTGTATTGTTTATTTTTATACCACTGAAGGTGCCAAACAATCTAACGGCCCGCCTGATGTTAAGCATATGGACACTTGCAACACCAGAGGCATCACTCGTGCGTTGCCGACCCTGTAAAAACCTCAAAACTCCTTATTTTGAACCCTTTTTGTTGGGAAAACCTTAGCAGGGAGGGAGCGCATTGCACAACCTAAGCATATGTGGGTGGTTCCTCCATACCGTACGGGACCATTTGGGTTCTAAAGTGTGTGTCTTCGCGTTTTTTAAGTTCCTTCACGTGCACGTTCATTGTTAGTTTCAGAGATAGCGTGTTTAATTAAACAAACACACAAAAACACTCTTCTGCTTTATTATCTTGGCAGAGATTTAATTATTTTTTCCTATTATACACAAAGCTTAAGTAGATAATTCATACAGTTACTTCGGTACGTGACTGTATCTAAATATACTTGTAAGATAATGCTGATCCTACAATACTCTGTACATAATATAGTCACTTAGTTTCGTTTATTTGTAACACAATACGACACCAGTGACATGGTTACGTAAATTTTAATCTAATTGTGTTATAACAATCTATGAATGTTTTTGTGACTTTGTGGTTGTTCATAATTAGTCTTTACAAATAAATAAAATTTGAGTATTTGTGTAAAGTCAAAATAACAGCTTTTTACAAAATAAATATAAATGTTATTACACAAAAAATAAGAACAGTTTTTCAAATTTTTGACTGCCTGTCTGTTTCTGGTAATCTCAGAAACGGCTGGACGATTTTAATGGGACTTTTTTGGCAGGTAGCTGGTGTTATGAGGAGTAAGATAGACTTCTTTAATTTCAAAAATATAATAATAATTCTGCGCAAATAAAAATACCCGTGATAACCAACATTCACGCAATCGAAGAAAACAGAAAATTACCCATAGCCACCCATACCTATTTCTGCCACAAAGCAACGTTGCTGTGTTCCAGTTTGAAGGGTATGGGTGTCGGTGTAATTAGATCCACATTTGTGACATGAGACACTTCTTTGTCTCTGGGATGTCAAGCATTTGCAAGGCCTCTGGTATTGCAGATGTGTAAAAGCAGCAATAACCAATTAGCATCTGGTGGGCCGTCGGCTTGTTTACCACCCAATAATATTTAAAAGAAAAATTATCCTTGTAAAGAAATCTGTTTTTCCACGATAATGTTCAACAAACACAGCTTCTTATGACGCAGTACTAACTCAAATCTTCGTTATTACTGTGTCAAAGTAAACATGTAAATCTTGTCTTACCTACGAAGTAGTTAAAGAGATAATATTTACTTTACATAAGTTCCAACTAATTATTACTGTGTGTACTTTACGTTCAACAAACTCGTTCATAATGAAATGGTTGCTTAAAAGGTCACATTCGCTTTGAGGCTAATGCACGTTTTTAGCAATTATATATCATTATTCATTTACCTAATTAGTTAAATGGTAGAAACTGTAAGTAGGCAATTTTTTGTTTGAGTACGTGCCCTACAAATCGGTCGACGTGAGTTATTACAGGTGCAATCAAGAAAAACGTACGTTTTACGTACTGTATGACTTCTTGAGCATCCAAAGATGCCTGTAAATAGTCTAATTGAATTGATATTTGAAGCAATGTTATATCTCCCGCACTGACCCGGACTGCCCCGTTGGTCTCGTGGTCGCAAGCGCGACTGCTGAACAAGGGGTCCCAGGTTCGATTCCCAGGTCGGGCAAAAAGTGTTATTGGGTTTTTCCATTAGGAATTTCTCAGTAGCAGCCCGGAGTTTGGAAGTTGGTGGTGTGACACCCCCGTGCCTCGGAAAGCACGTAAAGCCGTTGGTGTCCTGCGCCTGGTCTCTCTCCGGTCATGTCGGATTGTTTGCGCACACACTTGTGCACTATAATATCTCCTGCGTACGTGGCTAGTCTGCATTAAGATTAGCCGCCGTGGCCGGAATCGGTCTGGAGAATTAATTTTTTTACATATCTCCCGCAACCACCCGATTGGTAAGAGATAGACAAGTGATGGTAACCCGGGATCGATTAAAATAGGCATATTATTGACCATCCTTCATTTGGTTCTAAAAACCCGCTCGTATTAATGGTCGTGAGTGACTATATTAACCCAACGTATTGATTCTAACACTCTAGGTCGTTGTACCAAAGTTGTCCTACTGACCTGGTGTAAAAGAGCCTTTCAGCCAATCAAAAATAGTGAGGAAACCTGTACTTCTGTAAATTGCCATTCCACCTTGAGAAAGCGTGGTGATCTTAAGATTTCCCTGTGTGAGAAAAGGTCTTTGCCCTGAAGTGAAACAACACTTTACACACATACATACAGTCATACATACCATCATGAGAGTTTCATAGAAAAACTCAATAACACTTTTTTAATTTAACCCAAGAACTCTAGCGTAACAGTCGCTCTGTGGACCACTAGGCTAACGAGACAGTTATTGTTGCAAAGTTGAAGTGCGACAATAATTAACTCGTATTTTTTTTCCCTCTTATACCATCTGATCTTATACCTATGTAGCTACTAAGATTCCTCCTTCAAATTTCAGATATCATGGACGATAAAATTGTCAGCGATTATGCCGTCAACTCTCATAGCAGCCAGGGTCATAGCAGGGCTGGCGGCTGGCGGCTGCTTCGTGGTCGTTCCGGTCTACGTGAAGGAGATCTCGGAAGACACCCTCAGAGGTGCCCTGGGTTCCTTGAACATGACTGTGTGTAAATTAGGTAAGTAAGGTTTTTTGAAGTGAAAACTTCTTTAGCGGCGTTGTACACTTTTTTTGTAATGGGTAAAAAATATTAAACTCGCGTCAGGACACGTGACCTGATCGAAAATTCGTAAGATTTTCAATCAGGTCACGTGTCCTGACGCGAATTGTCATGTTTGTGTACGATAGCGCAATAAATAAATATTGTATTCTACCACATAAATGGTAATACTTTTATACTGATAATAAAAGCAATTCGTGCAAAATTATTCCCTAATAATTCGAAAATATCAAAAATGCACAACGTTATTATTTATGTTTTCACTTCTGCCGGCACTCCCGGAGTGCAACCCGTCGTTTTTTTTTATGAATTTTTGAATCTTACCAAGGGGTATCATCTCACCCGGTAACTGGGTTGTGGAAGTCTGATAGGCAGTCGCTCCATGTAAAACACTAGTTTTAAGCGGCATCTGATAAAACTGGAAGCCAACCCCAACGTTCTTGGAAAAAGACCAGGCAGTTCCTGAATGAAACCTTTTTACCAAAATAAGTAAGTTTTTAGTACCAGCCTATTATTGACCCACTACTGAACAAAAGCCTCTAGCGTCTGCTAAGCTAGAGGTCTTGGGTTCGATTCCCAGGTCGAGCAAAGTGCTATTGGGTTATTCTGTGAAAATCTTAGTAGCAGCTTGGAGTCAGGATTTGGGCCCGGTTAATGGCAATAGGCTCGCCCCCTATTACATGGGACCTAAACATACCGGCGAGCTGTGAGTGTATTTTGGTACACCTCTGCCTAACCCTTCTGGGAATACAGGCGTGATTGTATGTATGTATGTGTGTACTGAACAAGAGCCTCTTCTCATAAAGAGAAGACACGAACATTGATCACCACTGTTGCTCAAGGCAGATTGGTGCTTTCAGGCTTATATCAAGTATAAGTCCAGGTTTCCTCACGATGTTTTCCTTCACCGATGTCAGAAATATAAACTAAATATGTATTGAAAAAGTCACGTTGCTAACTACCCGTTAATGAAACCGCAACCTTAGGCACGAGAGGCGCCTTAACCACAGGGCCATCACGACCAAATAATATAGGACCACATAATATTACAATAAATTAAATTTTAAACTATTTCCTTTTAACTGCCTCGTTAGCCTAGTGGTCCTAAGCACGACTGTTACGCTAGAGGTCCTGGGTTCGATTCCCAGGTCGAGCAAAAAGTGTTATTAGGTTTTTCTATGAAAGTCTCAGTAGCAGCTCGGAGTTTGGATTTGTGCCCGGTTAACGGCAATAGGCTCGCACCCTATTACATGGGACCTAAACATACCGGCGAACTGTGGGTGTGCATTAGTACACCTCTGTCTAACCCTTCGGGGAATACAGGCGTCATGGTATGTTTAAACGTTTTTACATTTATTTTTAGGCGTCATCTTCGTGTACGCTATCGGGATGGCGGTCTCGTATCGCGTGAACCAGGCGGTGTACCTGGCTGTTGCGTGTGCGCACGTGTTCGTCTTCTGTTTCATGCCAGAGTCCCCCAATTACCTGCTGAAGATCGGACAAGAGAAGGTTGGTATTTGGTATGTCTTTGTTATAATTATTAAAACGGACAAATTAATTTCTTGATAAAAAGATGCTGGTCCAATTTTTGATGTACCTACATCCTAGCATTTTTTTTTTTTTTTTTTTTTTATAGACGGGAAATCATCAAATAACTTCCCCCGCCCTGGGCGGGGCGGGAGGGAGTGTCAGACTTTTACTGACTAAAACCCGTCTATGTTCCTTCATGTGCCCTTTGCGTTCCGGGGGCGCGGTATCTCTTTCGAACAACCCGCAGCCCCGGCAGGCATCGGCCCTCAGTGGCCCCATCCAATTTTTGCTGACATCTCTTTGAGGCGCGCGTGGAACACGAACGCGCCGTCGACACGGTCTGTCGCTAGTGAACGTACGGACGGTGAGCTACCCATTGCTCACCGTCCACAGACCCGCGTCTACGGTGGCCGGGAGTCGTCACGTGGCTCCCGACGCCCGGATCGTCTACCGCGGCGGCCGCTGGGACGGGGGACCCTCCTTTCCCTCTCCCGTCCCGCCGCCTCCTTCTCTAGCATTACAGCTTCGCAGAAGGAGGCGACTGCTTCCCATTCCCCCTCGCTCCGGACCATGGCCTGGACCAGTGCCGGTCGCGAGAGGGCGAACATCCTAGCATTATGTGACCGCTGATAGAAGGGGAAAACAGGCCTCTCTAACGGCCACCAGGGCTCTCGCAGATTGGTTCAACATCAAGGGCTAAGTGCGCAAACAGGACTAGAATGCAAGGCCAGGACGCTTAGAATGAGGGATTAATAAAAAAACAGGTTTTCGTTTCATGAAAGAATTAATAAAAACAAAATTACTTTAGAATCCCCCCTGAGCGCTATAGTCCTAGATGGATTATTCCACTTTGTTACGCCAATGTTCCAAGGTGAACGAAGTACACCATTTATGTCGATGTAGCCAGGTGATATCACCATGGTGAATTGTTTCCAGTAAGGATACCGAAAAGTTCAAATTCGTAGGCACGACTTATTTGGAGAGGTCACTAAGGGCCGATGCCTGCCGAGGCTGCGGGTTGTTCGAAAGAAATACTGCGCCTCCGGAACGCAAAGGGCACACAAAGGAACATGGATGGGTTTTAGTCAGTAAAAGTCTGACACTCCCTCCCGCCCCACGCAGGGCGGGGGAAGTAATTTGATGATTTCCCATCGGTAAAAAAAGCACGGATTATTATAGGTAAAGGCTCCATCACAAAGAGCTCTACTACTACACATCTACGTAGACTCAAGTATACCTTGTTTCAGAAAGCTGCGAGAACAATATCTTGGTTGAGGGGCCTGAACCAGAACCACAAGGTGGTGGTCGAGGAGCTGATGAAGCTGAAGGAGGAACAGCGGCAGTTTGAGGAGACCACCAAGCTGTCACTGCTCAGTGTAGGTATAGTACGAACAACGGCCGTATTTTGAGCACTGGTCAATTGAAATTGCATCGAAATCGCACGTTTCTTATGCAAGGCGTTGATTTGCATCCTCGTCAAATTCAAGGATTTAACTATACTGGTGATTCTTAACATGCATCAATAATAAAATAAATTGTTTTTTTTTATGACGTGATTTTCAAATTCGCGCTAGCCATCTCGCCAGGGGGTTTGGGCGCTATGTACACATTGATATAGCCGCGCGACAACTCTGCCTACCGCATACGCAACTGGGCGAATCTGAATTTTGCAAGAGGAGTATTCTGGAATACTGTTATTTGATAGTTGCAATTAAAAAAACAATTATTTATTAGATATTGGCCAGGTATCGTAATTATATTTGATTACTTCTATTTTTTTATGACAAGCTCCTAAAATTTGACGAGGATGCAAATCAACACCTTATATATATCTCATGGGTTCTTAACGGTGTGCCCTCATGTCACAATGTTAGTTACCATACTCCTCCGAAACGGCTGGACCGATTTCAATAAAATTTTATGTGCACTTCATAACCCTAAAAAAAACATGGCAATACGTTTGCTGGGTCAGCTAGTATAATATTATAATATAGCTGAAAACGTTTTTTGTTTGTTTGTTTAAACACACTAATATTTGGAAGGCGCATTTGAAAAAAACTTTTTTTGTATTTGATAGCCAGATTTATAAGGAATAGTACAGGCTATATAACATCACGCTACCACACACGAGAGCGGAGCAGTAACCTGAAACGTAACTTAACGCGGGCGCAAAAGCCACGCGTAGGAAGTCGCTCTAATAATTTTATAATACCTACACTTATGTAATGTTTAGTAATTATTCTATTGTTTATTAAATGATTACAATAAACCTGAACATTCCTCATTATGATAATAAAACTAGACGAAGTTATTTTGTAAGCACTGTACTTATGGCTATAAAATTAACAACTACTAAGATTATTCACATAATCCTGCGTTCTTAGTACAATGGTATTTACATTGTTCAGATAACAAAGAAGTGTTTGCTTAGTTACGTAAATTAATATCTTTCTCTAAGCATGGTGTCGATTCTGTTATGCACAAGCTAAACTTAATTTAGACTATTTCTGTCTTTTTCTCTCCAATAAAGCAAGAAAGGGACGGACATGAATAAGACTTGTCAATTTTAGTTGATCTGAATGATGAATCCGTATACTTTTATGTAAAAATACATTATAACTTTCTAACTGAACTGCCTCATTAGCCTAGTGGTCTTTAGCGCGACTGCTACGCTAGAGGGTTCGATTCCCAGGTCGAGCGAAAAGTGTTATTGGGTTTTTATGAAATTTTCAGTAGCAGTTTGGATTTAGGATTTGTGCCCGGTTAATGGCAATAGGCTCGCCCCCTATTAGGGCGCTTTCAATTTAGACGATTGGTGCCGGACTGCTGCAGTCCGGGTATCGTACCGCGCACGGGCGGTTATGATTTTTCATACAAAATGTCTCGACGCAAAGTCGTGCGACAGCAGTGCGGCGCACGTCCGTTGGCGGAACGGCAACAACCTGTCAGTGTCTCAGCCCAGTCGTTGTTCGCTAGTGCTGTGAATGCCTCGTGTTTCTTAGAAATTCGACCGGACTGCAGCCGCGTATCTCTTCAAATAAGACGATTTACGTCGTACTGCTGTCGTCCGGCAGCAGTACGGCTCATGGTCGTAACAACCGTGCGGCAGCAGTCCGGCACCAACCGTCTAAATTGAAAGCGCCGTTACATGGGACCTAAATAAACCGGCGAACTGTGGGTGTACATTAGTACACCTCTGCCTAACCCTTCGGGGAATACAGGCGTGATGGTATATGATGGTATTCAGTAGCAGTTTGGAGTTAGGATTTGTGCCCGGTTATTGGCAATAAGCTCGCCCCCTAAACATACCGGCGAACTGTGGGTATAAATTGGTACACTTCTGACTAACCCTTCGGGGAATACAGGCGTAATCGTATGTATGTATGTATGTAATACAATAACTGCCATTATTTGACCGTAATTTTTCAAATGCTATAATAGCAAATGGAGTAAAGGCAACATATTTTTTTACTCACAAAATACCTAACTACCAAAGTACTCTCAAAATAATCTACTAATTCAAGAATCCCTGACCTTATTGGTGAGGTTCTTCAAAAAGGTCATCAGGTGCGCAGTACTCGTAACCCGCGTGCTTGTATGACCAGATGTATGAATGTGGACAAGGCGAAAGGAGTATGTAAGGATCGTAGTAGCGTTCCGTGGTTTCTGCCTACCCCATGGGAAAAAGGCGTGAGTTTATGTATGTATGTATGTATGTTATCCAAGAATCTTCTCCACAGTTCGCGACCGCACGACATTCGCGGCGCTTCGGATGACGCTAGTCCTGATGGCGATGCAGACGCTGTCCGGGTGCTTCGCCCTCATGAACTACGCAGCAGACGTGTTCCACCGCGCGGGCACACAGTGGAGCCCTAACACGCTGGCGCTCGCCGTCGGCTCTCTGCAACTGGCTGGCTCCTTCTTCACTACAGTTTCTATTGAGAAGTTTGGACGGAAGGTGAGATTTTATATTATTTAATCTTCTATTTATTCCGATAACATATTTCATTAATTTGCATGCCATTATGTATATATTAATTTAAAGCTAAAGTATAGTTATGGTTTCTGTAATTCTGTTAGGGCATAGCAACGTTGTAGATATCAAAATTTAAAATTAAATTAGAACAATTAAAATTAAAAAAGTAACACTTCTTATAAATTTGTGTGAACTTCTAAGTTATGTTAGTAAGTTGTAATAAGTTTAGTTGTGTAAGTTATTTGTTATATGTTATGGCAGTTTCCCAGGATTATTTCACAGATTTTTGTTGATTTGTATTTGATCAACAACCTTAAAAAAAATCTTTGTTTCGTACAGAAAAGAGTCAAACGTCTTTCTTTTTTGCACTTTTTGATGTAAAAATATTGTTATGAGATAAGAAATAAACCTGAAAAGGGACTTTGTTAAAGTTGTTATTAACAACTTTTATTAAGGAATCAACTATAAAATCGCGAGAAAAAATCAGCTCTTCTCTCTTCTCTTTTTAATTAAAAAACGTTGCCCCACGCTAGGAATTTCTCCTGTATCGTGGGTGCGTTTACAAACACATAAACTCACATACACAAACGACCAGACACGGAACAACTATCTGTAGATCAAACAAATAATTGTTCCGTGCGGGATTTGAACCCGCGACACGCAGCGCGGCAGTCGATCGCTCGACCACTGCGCCAACCGTGTCAAAGCTGATCCATTGTTACGCGGTAAATAATTCAAACTTCTTAAATAAAAATGACTCTTTACTACCTATCTATAACCTTACTTATGACACTTATTATTTTTCTAAAATAAACTGCTGCCTTGTTAGCCTATTGGTCCTAAGCTCGACTGCTACGGTAGAGGTCCTGGGTCCTGGGTGTGGGCACTAATATTGTAAATAATATTAGTGTGATTAACCCACGGAGTAAAGAAAGGATTAACCGAAAAATATAAAATAGATTTAAATTGGAATAACTTGACAAAATTAATGGATCTACTGATTTTGCGCTATCAGGGTTATTTCTGTAGTAAAAGTTGTTCATAATGATGAGTGCAATGACCCCTCCTCAGGTTTATGATAAACAAAAAGTAAAGGTTATATATGAAATAGCTCCAACTGATTTACGACCTGAAATAATGGGCCTGCGTAATTGACACTACCTTTTACGACGGCCAAATACTTTAGTAGTAGTAGAGCTCTTTGTGAAGGAGCTCGCTCGGGAAAGTACTGCCACCATACCTATTTCTGCCGCAAAGCAGCGTTGCTGTGTTCCAGTTTGAAGGGTATGGGTGCCGATGCAATTAAAGGCACATAAGACATTTTAACCTTTGTCTCTGGGATAGCAACGTATTTGCAAGGGCTCCGGTATCGCAGATGTTTATAAGCGGAGGTGACCATTTAAAATCAGGTAGGCCATCGGCATATTTGCCATACAACGAAATTAAAATTAAAAAAAAAAAACAATCCAAATATGAATCGAACAATATTGAAGAGCAACCATTTCAAAATCATCTGTTAAAATTACTGTTGGCTGTTTTTTGTTGTGTTCTTAATTATCAGGACAAAGTTTAAAGGAATGAAAATCTTCGGATATCCTACCAGAAAAGTCACAAATTTTGATAGCATTTTTTAACAAAAATCTCAATAAAAAAGTAAATTGCATTGCGAAGCCGTAGCCGTAATGTTGCTGTAATGAACTCAATCGTCATGGATGTGAATAATTATAATAGTTAATTAGTCAATTATAATTACTTAGTTAATCACATTAGTATGATTAAAATATCACACGGATAAGTCACTGATAATCAATGCTAATTTAATGCTAATCTGTGACCATGCAATTAAAAAGTATATACTATTCGCGTGTACGATTAAGCAGAATAATTTATACAGTGACCCGCCGCTTAAAAGATTAAGAAAAAAAACCATTCACTTAACATATTTTTTTAAATTGTATTTTTACACTGACCAGTCTAGTCCACCGGTACCATCATCACGCATAGGTAGACCGTTAAATGGGATGTACAGGCATGCAGGGGTGAGGGACGAAACTTTAAAATAGATTTTATTATTGGATTAATAAAAAGGGGTCTAATTTTTTTAATTTTTTACTAAATTATAATTTATCATAAAGTGTACTTGTTGGCAAGAAAGTATATTAAAAAAAAAATATATACCATCACGCCTGTATTCCCCGAAGGGTTAGGCAGAGGTGTACCAATGTACACCCACAGTTCGCCGGTATATTTAGGTCCCATGTAATAGGGGGCGAGCCTATTGCCATGAACCGGGCACAAATCCAAACTCCGAGCTGCTACTGAGAATTTCATAGAAAAACCCAATAACACTTTTTGCTCGACCTGGGAATCGAACCCGGGACCCCTTGCACAGCAGTCGCACTTGCGACCACGAGACCAACGGGGCAGTCAAAGTATATTATTTCAACGATAAAATCTCTTTTGTTCTTTAAGTTTCGTCCCGATTCGCCCCTGCAACCCTCTACACCCCATTTTACCAATATCTAAAGTTTATTGACGAACTCTTTCCAGGAACAAAAACCATTTTTATCAGTGTTACACCACTTCAATCGCAACACAACTCTTTGCGGAGGACTTGTCAAAGAGTATTTCGTCCCATTTCTTAACTGGGACCAACTTGGGTACACATATTCTACTTTCAAATAATCATTTTTACCATCTGTCCACCTTTGAAACAAAATCTTCCCGCCAATCGGGTATTTCTCGAATTGATTCGGCAAGTCGATTGATTGAAAACCCAAAGCCGTTGTAACAGCGTTTATATTGTAATCGTGACCAACTAATAACGTTAACTTGGGCTTTTCATCATAATTTTTAAATAATTCAGTTATATACTCCAATAATGGTTTCCCTATGTCCTCAGCTAATGTTGTATATCTTATGAAGTGGTCTTGGCGCGGTATTTCAGTCAACAGTCGCCATTTCTCTGGCGTTCTTATCTGTCCCCATGCAATGTCTTGTATCGGCATGCCGTCGTAGTAACTCATAGTAAAATAGTCCATTGTTGAGATTCCCGTAAACAACGGCCCGTTCACCCACACTTCTTCACCGACCTTATAGTAAATCGTGTTTTCAGCTTCATTCAAATCACATATGCCATTCTTTTTGCAAATTTCGGATCTTTTGATTTCTAATATTTTATTCAGTTCCGAAAAAGCTGCTTTTAATTTGCAATTATTATGCAATTTGCTGTTGATTTCTTTGAACACCATATTTTTGAATGCTTCTGTGGTATTATGTATGACTGGTTCAAAAAGGGGATCCGGTTGTTTAGTGTTCTTATCATGTACAGTGACATGACAACTTTTGAACGCTGCGTCAACGAATGCTCTCGCCGTCGCCTTGGTCCTGCTTGCCGTGTTAGCGTACACGAAAACTGTATCTTCTTTGGGACATCCTTGAGCAAGAAAATCTTCCTTTTTGAACCATTCGGAGAAATATTCACCCATGTATCCTTCTAGCTGTGCTCCTCTCGGAGTCAGGAGTCCTGGAGGGCCAGCCCTTGGGGGCCAGGGCTTCGGAGAGTAGCTAGGTAGGTCTTCTCCTAACGGATACCGTATATTATGTCGACTGAGCATAAAAACTTGCTTCAGTTTCAGATTATTCACGACAAAGCCTTCACACACCACGAACATTAAAAGTAAAGAGAGCGATTTCGCAACCATTTTATTTATTTTTTATAACTTCTTTTTATAACGAATTTAAATGTCCTGTTTATTTTTGTTTTTGAATATTTTACGAGCGATTAAATAGACATGGACACACGTCAACATCTTTCTGTTACTGTCGATCGTTTGTGGTATCAGAGACGAGTATTTAAAATATGTCCACCGCTATTGTGTTAAGTGATTTCTGATTTAAGCGGGCCTTGACATTCATAATCGGTCTGTGCCATTCAAGGCTTATTATTTAATTGAAGTCTAACCAAACCAGTCCCAATAAAAAACAAAACTGAAATAGCTTATATAATGATGATGGAATCAGCATTTCATTTCCATCATAATGATGACGTCACATTTAATTAGTCACAAGGAGCATATTAAATACCATAATAAAACAGTCCATTTAAACATTAGGCATGCAAGTGGCTCGTGCCAAGTCCACAAGTGCGATCAACACAAACAGGTAGCTAAAGTTTATTGACGAAATCTTTCCAGGGACAAAAGCCATACTCGTCCGTGTTACACCAGTTTAATCTCATCACAGCTCTTTGCGGAGGACTCTCCAAAGAGTATTTCGTCCCATCTCTTAACTGGGACCAACTTGGGTACACATATTCTACTTTCAAATAATCATCTGTATCATCTGTCCACCTTTGAAACACAAACTTCCCGCCAATCGGAAATTTCTCGTATTGGTTTGGTAAGTCGATCGATTGAAAGCCAAAAGCCGTCGCAATAGAGTTCATATTAGTATCATGGCCGACTAATAACATTAACTTTGGCATTACGTCATAGTTCTTAAACGTTTTAGTTATATATTCTAATAATGGTGTTGCGATATCTTTAGCTACTATTGTGTATCGTAGTTCTTGATTTAGTCTTCCAATTTCAGTCAAGAAATGCCATTTTTCTGGCGTTGTTATGTGTCCCCATGCAATGTCTTGTATCGGCATGCCGTCGTAGAAACTCACAGTAAATGCGTCCATAGTTAAGTGCGCTATGTACAGCGGTCCATCGACTTTCAATGTTTGGCCGACTTTAAACTTTATTGTATTATTAACTTCATTCAAGTCACATATTCCGTCCTGCTTACATAAATCTGATTCTTCAATGTCCAATATTTTGTTCAATTCCGAATAAATTGCCTTTAGTTTAATTGCATTGTTTTGTAATTTTCTGTTAACTTCTTTGAACACCATTTGTTCGTATGCTTTAGTGGTGTTTCTTATGACGGTTATGAAGAGAGGATCCCGTCCTACAATGTTTTTATAATGTACAGTTACGTTACAACTTTTGAACGCGGAGTTAACGAACGCTTTCGCTGTTGCCTTGGTCCTGTTCGCCGTATTAGCATACACGTACACTGTATCTTCATCGGGACATCCTTCGGGAAGAAAATGTTCCTTTTTGAACCATTCTGAGAAGTATTCACCCATGTAACCTTCTAGTAGTACTCCTTTAGGGGTCAATAACCCCCGCGGTCCGGACCACACCGGCCAAGGTTTCGGCGAATATCTCTGCAGCTCTTTTCCTATCGGATTCCGTATGTTATGCCGACTGAGTATGAAGACTTGTTTTAGCTTCAAGTTTTTCGCGAAAAAGGTTTTACACAACACGACCAATAATACTAACACAACTACTTTCGACATTATTCTATTTATTCTGATCATTTTTGTTGACTTGTTGTTTTGTGCACAAATTAAACGTCCGATTCATATAAATTCAATATATCACAAGTATTCATGTCTGCCAGTTGAGCAAGACTAGCTTTTCGTGTTATGTACGTAACGAAGAACTTGTTTGAGTATCGCTAAATTTATTTAAAGTTGGAACCTGTTACATATTCATGAGGTAATAATAATCCTGTCGTACAGGAAATTAGATTAATAATGTTTGAGGATACTAGCTAGCAAGAATCTATTTTAGGCATAACTGGTAAGAAAAAATATTCCTAACAAAACAATACTACCTATTAGTTGATCACGTGTACATTTCTTCCGTGTGTAATATCCATTGATCGGAATCTTGGGTGCTATATTACTATCAAAAGTATGGATATGACCTAAAATTCCCGGGAATCGTTATTTTGACCAAAATATTTCCCGGGAATAGAATTTTGAATGATTCTTGGGGATTACACTTTTTTTTAGCGTAATTGATACTTCACGCAATAAAAATACATAGTCTTTACTGTTTAAATTTAAACGCTTAATACTAAGTAATAAATAAATGTAACAAAAGCGATTTCAATACATTTTCAATTATATAAAAAATATTTTTCAAGCCTAAACAGAATTATCAGATTTAATTACTTAGAATCCCGGATTTTCGGGAATATTCATCGTTATATCCATATTAGTGATATCGTCTCAAATAGCGCCCAAATTCCGATCAGTGGTAATATCTTAGTTCATACTTTATCTACATAAATCTATATACTAGTAAACCACCTCGGCTTTGCATGAGTGTAAATTTCCGATATTTCTGAAGGGTTTTCTAAAAAATTGACTGTCATACGGACCTACCTTAATACCTTTCTGAGAAATTACGAACACAGCAAAAAAAGAATCAGCCTTAACGGACCAGCGGTTGTCGAGTAATGTGCCTAATGGTGGGTCCACACGATACAGACTTTTGTCTATACAGATATCTGCACAGACTATAAAGTCTGAGTAAAAATTTTTACTCAGAGGTCTTTACCAAATGTCTGTGCAGACTTTTCATCAGTTCAGACTTCGATTTTAATGAATAAATTAAGTAATTCAATAATCATGAGTTTTGCCCCGACAATCGTACAGACATGTACGCAGACTTCCGACTTTTCTGATGCACCGACATTTGTCTGTACTGATTTGTTGTACAGACATAATTCTATAGAAGTCTGTGTTAAGTCTGTGTCGTGTGGACCCACCATTAGCAACACATTGAGGTATTCATTGTTATTTACTTACATAGATAAAGAATTGTTTAAGTTTGGCATTCTTCCCAAAGCCCTTTTAGCACAATTATTAATAAAAGTAACGAAACTAAAGGTAACTTTTTTTTTAAATACAACTTATTTATTACGTTTTTTTTAAAGAGTATGAGTGGTGTTCCTTACCCATTGTTTTCTATGAAAATAACTTTTGGAATGGGCAACTAGATTCAATATTATTAATTTATCCTAATTAACGTTCAAAAGTTCATTGTCCCTTGCCCTGGTCTAATTGAAATAATTAGACTTGCACCTACTTCGAAGTTAAACCTACTCTTTTGTAAAATTTATGTTTTATGTTTAAACTGAATCTATTTTAGAATATGTCAAAGTCAAAGTAAAATCAGCCATTGAAAGGCAGTTTGAGGTTTTTTTGCTCGACCTGGGAATCGAACCAAAGACCTCTAGCGCAGCAGTCGCGGTTAGGATCACTAGGCTAACGAGGCTGTTAAAATACTGTTATAAAAAATTAACTGCCCCGTTGCTCTCGTGGTCGCAAGTGCGACTGCTGCGCAAGGGGTCCCGGGTTCGATTCCCAGGTCGAGCAAAAAGTGTTATTGGGTTTTTCTATGAAATTCTCAGTAGCAGCTCGGAGTTTGGATTTGTGCCCGGTTAATGGCAATAGGCTCGCCCCCTATTACATGGGACCTAAATATACCGGCGAACTGTGGGTGTACATTGGTACACCTCGGCCTAACCCTTCGGGGAATACAGGCGTGATGGTATATTTGTATATATTTATATTTTATATTTAAAAAATGATATTCTCCTCTTTCCAGATACCGCTAGCCTGCAGTTCTCTGGTGGTGTCAATATGTATGACGACGTTAGCGACATGCTTCGTTATCGGCACTGGAGTAGCAAGCTGGCTCCCAGTAGTAGCCGTGTGTGTGTGCATACTGGCCTACGGAGCTGGCCTGGCCCCCGTGCCTATGGTCATAATGGCTGAGGTGTTCACATTTCAGGTGAGATTTCAATTACGTATGGTTTTTTTTAACCCCCGACGCAAAAAGAGGGGTGTTATAAGTTTGACGTGTCTGTCTGTCTGTCTGTGGCATCATAGCTCCCGAACGGATGAAGCGATTTCAATTTAGTTTCTTTTTTGTATTAAAGGTGATTTATGGGCGAGTGTTCTTAGACATGTTTGATGAAAATCGGTTGAGCCGTTTAAAAGTTATCTGGGTGAAAGTGGGGAAAGAAAAACTAAAGAGGATTTGTCATGTGGGTTATTAAATTATATTAGGAACCTATGTATTTACAACTTAACAAAATCGACATTGTAATAAGTATGTACCTATAAAAAGTATAAAACAAAAAATTAAATTAAAAATTTTAAAAACCCCCGACTCAAAATCCTAAGTTCCCTTTAAAAAGTAAAAAAATAAAGTACGTCGCGTTGGGGGACCGCTTGGGACAGTCGTACCCTAAATGCAACCATCGGTCCCCCAACGCGACGTACTTTATTTTTTTACTTTTTAAAGGGAACTTAGGATTTTGAGTCGGGGGTTTTTTTTTAATTCGAGTTGAGACAGTTCTTTACTCTTGTCTGGGTCAGAGGTGACATAGACAAAGTTGACGAAGGAGTGAGCTATCCCAGAAGAAGCCTGTTCATTTTAAGGTTGAATGTGTTCGGAAATACAATAGATATTTTCATTTTAACAAATATTTTTTTTTCGAACCAAAATGTAACAACGCCCTTCTTTTTGAGTCGGGGGGCTAAAAACAGAATAAGTAAAATATTTTATACTAGCAAATTGCCCGCGACTTCGTCCGCTTGGCTTATTTCATTCACGTTTATTTACGTCTTGGTTACTGCTCCTGTTATATAGCCTAGAATAAATGTAGCTATTCAGTACAAACAAAAAAATCTTTCCTATTTTTAACATTAGTTTAGACTAGCTGTTCCCCGTGGTTTCACCCTCGCTGCTCAGCACCTGTTGGTCGTAGCGTGATGTTACATAGCCTATAGCCTTCCTCAAGAAATGGACTATCCAACACTAAAAGAATTTTCCAATTCCAACCAGAATTCCCTGAGATTAGCGCGTTCAAACAAACTCTTTAGCTTTATAACATTAGTTTAGATAATATCTAAAATTTAAGGCGACCAGAATCCAAAGCTAAATTTTAACACAAAAACGGATAAGTAGGTAACACCTACTTCTATTATAAGTGGTACTAGGTCATCATCAATTATCGACGCTTCAGCTACAACAACCGTGGCCAATTGCTTTCATAAAATATCAATAGCTATTATCTATACATTGTAATCTGTGGTATTAGGTTTAATGTTAATTAAAGTAAGATTCGCGGGCGTAAGAAGTATGTATTTTCAGAATTAAAACCATTAAAATAACTCCAAAGTCGGTATAGGTAATTCCAAAATGGCTATAATTCTGAAAATACACAATTTTATTCTTACGCCCGCAAATTATACTTTAATCAACATATAACTTAATACTAACTTGCAAATTGCAAAAAATGTAGGAAATTTGAATGTCGCGGGCTACCGTGGAGGTTCCACCTTAACAAAGGTAGGTCAACAATCCCCCCCCCCCTTCCTACCATGACATCTTTTTACCACGCTTGGTTAACTGGTAGAGAATATCATTTACTAGCTGTTGCCTGCGGCTTCGCTCGCATTAATTTAAAATTTAAAAAACCATTTGGCCACCATCACGCCTGTTTTCCCCGAAGGGTTAGGCAGAGGTGTACCAATGTACACCCACAGTTCGCCGGTATATTTAGGTCCCATGTAATAGGGGGCGAGCCTATTGCCATTAACCGGGCACAAATCCTAACTCCGAGCTGCTACTGAGAATTTCACAGGAAATCTCAATAACACATTGCTCGACCTGGAAATCGAGCCCAAGACCTCTAGCGTAGCAGTCGCGCTTAGGAGCAATAGGCCAAAAAGGCAGTTAAACAATATTTTATTAATAAACTTACTTTTTCTTCAGGTCCGTGCGCGAATGGCGGGAGCATCCATGGCGTTCTCCTTCTTCTGCAGTTCAATGACCGTCCTCTTCTACACGCCTATAGCCAACCAATTCGGTGCTTTTGTCGTGTTCTATACATTCGCAGCCGTAACACTTTTCGGCGTAGTCTACACCATTCTCTGGGTACCAGAGACTAAAGGCAAGAGCTTGGAAGAAATACAAAAGTACTGGAAGAAGATTGAGCCTGTGTTTGTGTAAAATGGCTTTATTTGAAATATGTATTGTAATTGAAACTGTAAAACAAAGGTGTAAGGTGCACATTCCCTTAAGAAAGTTATTACTACCTAAGGTAGATAACAGATTCTGGTGCTACAGAAGCTTCTAGAAAATGTTTCCTAAAGAAAAAACTTATAAGAAACTATGTATTTAGAGAATATTACTAGGTATGGACACTTAACTTTCCCATGAAATATGCTGGGTACAGGTATTCCGTTACTGTAGGAATAAAAAAAAAATAAGAGACCAAAAATAAATAAAGATTGTAATGAATCTATACTAATGTTATAAAGAGATTTTGAAGAATTTAAAGAGTTTCTATATTATTTTGTTTGATAGAGGTTATTTGTGGAAATAGTAGAATAGAATAGAAATTAATGGTCCCACTATGAAAAATGTTTAACTGATGTAAAGCTACGCTACTCGTATTGCGTGATGTCAAAGGCTATGTTTTATAGTTTATTTGGTAAATACATCGCCCAAGTGTATATCGATACCAGAAGTATCAATTAATGTAAGGGACAAAACACGGTTTTTCAGGAGAGCCAAAAAACGATTTTATTTTTTTAAATCTGGGTATAACTTTTTACTGTCTGCTCCAAATTTAATTGTGTCTAGAGCAAAGTTTCTTAGAATTTCCTCTTCTTTCATGCTCTAAACGAAAGATTTAGGAATACCCAGCGGATTAAAATATAGCATGTCCTTTACATTAAAAAAATATGTTTAGTTGTGCCTTACGTTACTAATTTTTTATGTGTAAACCGTCAAGCATAGTGTAAGCAGCAAGAGAAATAGAAAATTATACGTAATCCTATTGTAAAGGACTTTTACAGTGCTGCAATTTGATGTAACTATAGATTATCTACTAAAATTATGGTATTTTAACACCATGGAAATAGGTTCTTTGCATGATTAATGTTAGTTTCAGCTTAGCTATCACAGATTTAAATGAAAGGAGATGGCTAAATGGAAGTATAGACCACTGCCCCATGTGCCAGGTACCATGTATAAATATGGTACTAGGTACAATGTAATGCTGAATGGCTAAATATTAGTATTTCATGTAAAAAAGATTCAGATACTTTTTGGGAATAATATAATGGTAAAATAATATTGCCTAAAAAGGAAAAAAAGGTGTGTGACAGTATATAATTTTCTTCAACTGACAAAAAATAAAACGAAAAAGAATAAAACTAAAAACGAAAATGAGGTTGTATATTTATAAGCGAATGTTTGTGATGAAAAAGTTTTTTTTTTAGATACTTTATTATGTTTAATAAATAGTTCACGAAAGTGCTAGGAAAATATTAAACACTACATAATTCATGAATGATTTTTTAAATATTATGAGGCTATGTAAGATTCATATACATTCCAGAATGTATCTGGCCCGGAGGCAGTCATTAGCCATCACCTTTAGAAATAATTCTTAAAAAACTCTAATCATGAATTAAAGTAAGGGACATGCTATTTAAATCGACTGAGGTTGTAAATTATTAACACTATGACTTACTTTATTTTTCAGAGAAAAAAAAATGTAAACGTCCGTTACATCATTTTTTTTTCATAAATCGTTTTACGCAGGCCAAATTTTTTTAACATAAGGGAATTTTTTTAACGATAGAATTTTTTTAATAATACCAATCGATAGAGCAGAAAATTCTGAATCCAATGATGTATATAACTCATTTTCGCCAAAATGTCCCTTACGTTAATTGATACTTCTGGTATCGATATAGCCTACGACACTCACAAATAACGTACTAGTTTTCTATGGGTAAAACAATTTTTGAAAATCGGTTCAGTAGAACCGAAGATTCTCTTTATAGTATTAAGGCAGATTTAGACAGGGTCAGTGCACAAGTCAGTTACCGGCGCCAGTGCCCGCGCCTAGACTGACTTCTAAATATTCATGTGCGAATTTACAAGTCAGCGCTCACTTCCCGCCACTGTACTGACTTGAAATCAATTTATACGGGGTTTTTTTCGGGTCAGCGCTGACTTGTCTCGATTTCGGCGCCAGTCACTGACCCTGTCTAAATCTGCCTTTAGTATAGAAGTATAGATTTGACTTGCATGCAGACAAAGTCACATGCAGAAGCTACATAGGTAATAAGGGCGTTAAACTATTTATTTTCGAAAGTTAATTACCGATTTTTATCGGTATTTTTGAAGTAAGTCCAAAGGATAATATATATTTGATACTGAATACCTACTAATACAAATTATAAAGTAGGTAAATACCTGTTTCTTTTTATTATCTAAAATCTCATCTATTTGTCAATATTTTATTAGTATAATATGCTATTTTATTTTTATTTTAGAATACCTACATATTATACTTAACTACTAGAAACAATTTTAGGCAATTTAAAAACAAAAATAATAATGTCATCATACCTATTTTGATTTGATAAAAAAAAATACCTTTCTTCATAATGTCAATAATTGTTGAAATAAAGCATAGCAAAGACATACTTTCACAAGTGCGCATTATACGACGTGTAACGTTAAACGCGCAAAACTTGAACAGTTTGATCGGAATAACGAGCAGAATCAATTGAAACATTTCTTGATATAGGTCACATTTAAAAAAAAAAAAAACATTGAACATGTTGCCCTGTCTATTTATTAATAGGTCAAGCCATCACATGCGCAAACCCGCCCAAATAGCTAAAGAAACACAAATGGTTGTTGTCCAATTTCTTTTTTCTCATTAGTAGGATTATAATAGCTCTATTTCAATGCAGATACGATTTTGAACAAACAGACATAGCACATAAAACCTTTCCTTTTTTTTAATGATAACTATTTTTCTCTCAGAATTAGGTTAATTGAATTAAAAATCATTTGGGGTGTCTGAGGTTTTGCGCATTTAACGTTACACGTTGTATATTTTGCAACCGTGTATCGTTTAACAGACAGCTTGGGTAAGCGCACTTCCACGAAATACGCAGTATTTTCTATACAAGATAGGTGCAATACAATTTAAATGTCTAGCGCAATATTTGAATTAACATATTTTAATTTGTTAATTGGATGTTGAATAATCCATTGAAGTAATCCTTTCTCATAGTTTATTTTTGGTACAAGGCTTTCTGACGATGTAATAATTATTTAAAAATAAAATGTTGGTCAATAGGGAACATGCATGACTTTTTTTAAATTAAAAAATAATCCTCGTTAATAAACAGTTTAGTTAAACAATTTTTCGAATTTAACTGAAATTATAAAAGATATAAGCCATCGAAATTTGTTTCCATCTCTTTCTAGCAAAACGAAATTTAACACTGAGTTTATATGGCCGTAGTGACATGTGTCGTCACAGAGCATATCGGATCTCTCTGTCTAATCAGTACGTAATTAATAGTTTTAAATGCTTATATCGGTTGTATTTCCAGGCCAATTTTAATGTCACTTTTTGTCATTCCTACTACGGCATTTTCATAATTTGTTAATTAATGCGATTAAAAAAATTCATGCGTATTCTCTACTACATTGGGTTTACTATAAAATGAAAAACTAAAATATGATAAATGTATGTCTATTTATTATCTATCAGTGAATGAAAAAATCTTCTTAGCTTAAAGGTTGAGATAAGGTGTAATTATAAACAAAATGGAATTAAATGCAAAACTACCAAGAAATGTGTTTATTATTTATTTTTAATACATAACTACAGAGAATCACTGCGACAGTGGAGCGAGCGCTGTGTCGCAAATATTTCCTTTTTTTTGGTACACCTTAAATAAAATGTTTATCAATAAAAAAGTTATTAATTAATGCCGGTCTTGTACGAATGTTTTGGACATCGAAGCGGGGCAGGGGAACCCTATAGCAGACTAATGAAATAAATGGTAGCGATGGTAGGTACTTAGAATAAATAATCTATAATATAAGCTTATAATGTATTTACCGTCAGATCATACAGTGTATGTATTTAAAAATCTGTGACCTTATTGAATTCGACTCATCGAATCTTGACCTCGACTCATCGAATCTCAATCTTGATTCATCGAATTTAATCTTAACTCATCGAATCAATCTAGTGCTTGTGAATCTACAGGGTTCAATCCCTGAAAAAACCTACTATTGATATTTAGAATAATATCACGAAAAATTAAATTATTTTAGTTGACGAGTACCTAAATTTAGAGGCCGGTATCTGAGATACGCCACACGATTATTTATAATTAGAAATTGGCATAAAATTGTCCAAAACAATTGATTAAGTTTTGTGTCCACAAGATACAGGCTTTCGAATAATGATTCGCCTAAGATTACATAATTTTAATATTTGTTTGATTTACAAGACGTGTCCTTTCGTATCTCAGAAACAGGATAAAATATCGACAACACACATAATAATTATAACCTTAAAATTAGCCGCTACGATGACCACAGACTAACCGAATATGTTCAACCAACATTACAAACGAACTGCAGTCAACACACGAGGTGTCCTCAATCGAGGTCCGAACTATACAATAAAATAATTAAAAAATAATAAGGAGACGCTCATCGACCAGCCGAAATGAAATTATAACTAAAAACAACGATAAAACAAACATTAAGATATTAAAACTTATCGATTAAAATCTATAATACAGACTCATTATCTCTATTCTTAGATCGCTTTTTGTTTCAATCCTGGAGATGACCAATCTTTGTTTTATTCACGAACTGGGTGTAAAAAGACACTTAACTTTGCCGAAAGCTACACATACCCATCAAAATTTACCAATTTACTTGTTCTAGACCATACCTGGGACCATTTTGGCTACAAAGAATTTATAAACAGCTCTAACTTCTACGAAAACTTGTTTTAAATGTTATAACTAAACTTAAAATACGCCCACGACCCAGTTGGATGGTTGGGTGGCACCCGTAAGCACAATATTTAGCGTGCGTTACATTGCGCACTACCATAAACATTCACACCAAAAATAAAAGTCTTGCAAAACGTTTGACGGGCAGTATTCATAGTCAACGGCTATATGATGAGTCTTTTTACACCCAGAAATCTTGACACGACTTGGCCCAGATGCGGTGCGTTTTTGAGACAAGATGTTTTGAAAGGCAAGTAATATCTGGAAGACAGATGTACGAGCAAGCATGTGCACTAAACCCATGAACTTTTACACCCATGTTTTATTATAAGTTCACGTACTTACCACCGGTTTCTCGAACGAAAACTGTGTCAAGTATTCTGCAACTCACGTCCGCGTGACAATTCGTCACATTTAACTTTGCGGTGATTTTCGTTCGAGAAATTGGGTGTTTGAGTGATACATGCGTGGAAAAGATCGTCGAGACATAGCACATAAGAACCTATTTACACTCATTATGGACAGCTAAATATTAATAATATAGTTGATTGTAAATACAGGGGTGCATGTTTTATGCTAATCATTTGATAAACAATCAAATCCGGTTTCTCGAACGGAAAATTAATGCGACACATTCACAATTTTGAGTTGATTTTCGTTCGAGAAACCGGATGTTTTATATAGGTCTACAGAGTGATATAGATATATGTTTTAATTTTGAATTTTAAAAACTGTCATACGAAGATTCACAGCAGGCCATTTTAGATTATTACCTAAGCATCTGTGTATATCAATATTTAAGCCAAAAAAGATGTAAATAGTAAAAAAAAATATAAGATTTGCCGAATTAAGAAAACAAGATAATTTATGAAATATTAAAATATTACTTTCATAAGCAATAAGTAAATATTATGCGAAGGTCGTAAGAAATTAATATTGAGCAATTTATTATGAAAAGTAGCAATTTTAATAACGATAATATACATAAACACTTAGGTATCATATTAGATTGTTCTTATACCTTTTTGACATATTTTGGTAAAAAATATAATTCGATTGTATTAATTGCACGATTTTTATTATACCAATGTGTTTTTTAATGGAAATCCAAGCCAAAAGAATTCAAAGTCTGCTAAAGATACGCGTACACCTTATCGAATAGTAAATAAGGTCGATTTTGTGTTGTTACCTAACGGTCAGCAGCTCGTGTAGTTTTCTTTGACTAATTCATAATAGAAAATACAATTAGATAATAAGCTGAAACCAATCGCAAATAGAGTTCAAAATTACATAATTTCATGCAAGATCGGCGCAGAACATCACCGTGCACTCAATTTTCAACTCTATTCGCAAAGAATTTCAATTCATTATCGATTAATAAAATGTCTCGTAACTTGCGAAACTTATTTTTTTAAGAAACGACTTGAGAATAGTAATTTTCAATTATTCTGTATCGTGTGACGAATGATTTATCAAAAAGTTTTTTTTTAATACATTTTGAGTCTGTAATCGAACATAATTCATTTGAATTTGATTATTTACATTTCCATAATATCTTTTGTTGATTATCATCAAATGGTCGAGGCATGAGATATTAAATAAAACGACGTGAAAGACAAAAGCAGGCAGTCTGAGTATTAAACGCTAACTTATAAAAAAATGGCAATAAGAGAACCAACATTTGTGACCAACGTTGGTGCCAAAGTTGGAAGCCTGTGGCAAACAAATGTTTGTGGAAAATTCACTATTGTATTCGATGATAAAGTTACATAGATCTAACAGTTGAATTGGCAAAAATAATAAGAATAAAATTAGGAAATGGAAGAAAAGACTCATTTATACACCAAGATGAGACATGTAGCAACATTTGTATATTCACTTGTGTTTTCCTTTACAGTTTATACACATGCATACCATCACGCCTGTATTCCCCGAAGGGTTAGGCAGAGGTGTAATAATGTACACCCACAGTTCGCTGTTATGTTTACTTTGCAGTTCATATTTAAAACAAGTTGTAAAGACTAGTTATTAGAGAGAGGAACAAAAAGTTGAATACTTAAATTAACAAATCTCCTTATTTTTACCCGATTCGTATATTTTGTTACCATTTATCTCACGCCAAGACCAACACAGCATCATGTCAGTTAAGGCTAAATGAAAAGTTACCGAAGTAACATACATTCAGTAAAGAATGAATGAAATGTTTCCATTCAATCGTTCGTTCAATAGTTGTAAATAAACCGGTTTTAAACCAAAACCGGTGAGTTTAAAACCGGTTTATTTAAAACTATATTCAATAGTTAGGAGTACATACTAGTAGCCAGTCTTCATAGTGTTACGCTTATAAATACATGACTGAGTTTTGTCCTAGTTTTTAAGTCTGAACACACAGATACTTTTTGGTTCCGATTAATGTTGCCATTCTAAAAAATGGAAAATCACATGTGATTGCAACTGGATCTTAAATATATCTATGTGCCAAGGCTTTTAAGATAACAGTTGATTGACTGTAGAAATAAGGTACTTATATATTTTCACTCCAAAGCTTCGATGCATATTTGAAACAATGACAGTTACACTTTAAAACAATGACAGTTGAAGTTTTACGCCATGACAGTTGAAAGTATAACACAAAGATTACAAAAAGGTTTTGCTTAAATTTCACCTTGTCTATGGAAACGAAGCTATACAATATTAAATTACTTAAAACAAGTAGATAGGCATCGTCAATACAACTGCTACCTTTTCAGAATTCTCGTTATAATAAAACGTCCGATCAACTTTGAATTATGAGATTTGTATATTTATGAGTTGTGTACAATATTGAAGTGCCAACATTAACGATAGATAACCGTGACCAAGAAATATATAAATTATGTATTATTGAAACTTTATACAAAATGTAATTCATTAATAGTTATAATTACTGTATGTGGAGCTAGAAGATTAATTTTTAATTTTAAATACACGTTTTGTGTTCAGTTAATAGACCTCATAGTTCTATATACCATAAAAATTCATTAGCATCAATATCATTAGACATTTTGCATGACACGTACTTATATTTAAACGGTTTCATCCAAAAAGTCTTAATACACACTAACCTAATATTCGCTGTCATATAAACGCGATACAAGAATAAAATAATTGAAGAAATCACAAAATTCAAGATGTCTGTTAGTCACGCATATTAATTTAATATGGTATCATTCCAACAAAAGAACAATCAAATTGACAGCAATAATTATTGATACGACATTAGAATTTCAATAAACTGTCATTCAAATACATCATTCTTTCAATACAATCCATATCTGCCCGTTGATTTTAAAATATCACACTCACCCAAGTTTTCAACATTTTATACAAATTTATCAAATGACATTTCCGCTCAAATGTCAAAATGATCTGTCATACAAAAGTGACAGCTGTGACAGTGACATCTGTCATTTGATTACATGTTCGTTATTATGACGTCATAAACACGGTAGTCACGTTATCTATCGCTATGCTGGTACTTACTCGCTGGGCTCGTGTGACGGTCCAGCGGATGGTTGTTCTCAGTCACTGACCGCGCGCTTCGCTTGAGGCTCTTCTAGTTCCGTCTCTGGGGGTTGGTCTATGCCGGGCAGTTGTATCTGTGTGTCTGACGCTTCCGACGGCTAGAGAAAAATGAGATGAGATGGTTTAGTAAAATTGTCTATAGTTACATATTACAGATTTATGTTAAAAAAAGTTATGAATTATGAAACTGATTGAGTATAATAAAGTGTATAAAAATAGTTAAAGTTTTTAAAATAATTACAATAAAACGGAATGATAAGTTTACTAAGAATATAGAATGCAAAACGCGCTGTATACCTAATTTAGAAGAGGTTTATCACAATAGGTTTTATTCCATGCAAACACAGTTGGTTACTGAACAGTGGTAACTACCGTTTTTATTTTTGGACTTGGGTGCGCTCACCCCTGTAATATGGCCAGTGAATTTATATATCAAACTGCTTTTTTTTGTCAATTGATTCATTAAATTTTGTATAACTACTATAGAGCAACCTATTCAGCTCTATCATTATATGTCAAACTGCATTGCCAATTTGCCATCAAGTGTAAAAAAAAGGATTTTGTAGATCGTCGACTCTGCCGCACTATCCATCAGTCTCTTTCTAAACTGTCATAGTATAGGTTTACCATCGAAAATAAGGTTTCGTGCAAACAGGTTTTCGTAAAGTGCCAAACAAAAGAGTTTTACCATCGGAAGGTTTATGAGTGCGCATGAATACCGTCAGACAAATACTTACATCAGTTATCATTAAAGAGATATTTAAAATACTACGTTCTAATGGGTTTACCTTGACGTCAATACTTCCGCGTCCCAAAGTATGCTTGGAAAACATTGCACAAGTAAATACATATACTTACTATTTAATACAAGCTATTTGTATGAGAGGTGATAAAGGATAGCGAGATATATATATAAGCGGAGGCCATATTGATATATAGATGTATTAAAAAGTTAAATTGTGTACGTGAAATGTTTAATTAGCTTTAGGAGTAGGAGGTGTATATTTGAACCCATTTGCGTGGTTGTCGTTGTTCATTGCAGCACAATGCTTGGGAAAAGCCATTGTCGAGCAGTGGATTACGAATGGCTGAATTTTAGCCCGTTCGGGCCTCATAAAATGTGAGAACCAACAGTATATTATACATTACTCCAAACACCGAACGAGCAAAAACAAGTGTATATTTCGATTTATTATAAACACCATAAGTTCAACAAAATAAGGTTTAAACTCCAAAGTTTCGATCGACGGCGAAGACATACAACAAGAAATTGTTTTGGCTTCTTTTTTAATGGATTCTGTCAGTCATACAGGTTCAAATATACAGCCAGTACAAACGCAGATGAATACGACCAAACATATTGTACAATAACATTCAAAACATGCTCACCTCAACATCGTTAGCGTTCTCTCTCTCTGGCAGGGCTCGCGGACGCTTCTTGCTTCGCGGGTTATTGCCCTCTGTTGTAGCCTGCCGTTTAGGTTGGAACTGTGAAGGAAAAACGATTGTTTAGTAAGCCTATTTATTTCAAGCTTTCTTTCTTTCTTTATCAGAATCAGAATCAGAATTATTTATTTGTGAAACATAGGTGAAGAACATATATACATTAATCATACATGTCAAGGTCGAAGGAAGGTGTTAAATAGATAAGTGTTGCACTATGCTTTGTCATTGTTGACATACAAATATTAAAGTCAGGTTCGTTAACAAAATTTTACGTTCAAGTTAACAAAATTTTACGTTAACAAAATACATTAAAATAATCAATTTAATAATGTCCACTATAAGAAAAGTGTGAAAATGTGGTCAGTAAAGTTTAAACGACCCCACACACCCTAGTGTCAGAGTTTCTAAACTGTGTCAAGGGCCTCTGACATGGTTACCGATGTCAAGCTACATATTTCAAATTTAAGAAAATGGATATGCTATAAAGAATAATATTACTGGTTTTAATAAAATTTGGTACGGAATAAGCTTGCACCCCAACAAATGATATAGGGTACTTTTGAATCCGCGCCTTTTTAACCTTTTGACCGCCAGTCACGTATAGATGACAAACAAAAAGTGCCCAACACGCCACGGTCACGATTCCATGACAGACTTATATAAGTTAGTAAAAGTCATAAAACACCGTCAATATTCTCCCGAACTCACAAAATTTTTTAAGATATTAATAAATTAGATTTCGTAGCTTGGCGCTGAGGGCACGTTTTAGCTTTTATGTCGTTGCGGTTAAATGATTAATTGTTCTTTGTCTGGCGATCTATATGTCTCAGTTTATCGCGCAACGTCTGAACCGTTCTTGGCGGGACTCAGTGGCAAATAGCTAATTCGGCATTATTTAGAAAAAAGCATTAGTGTGCCGCACAAAAACACGTTTTTTCTTTTGCCGTAGCGGTAAAAAGGGCTACATCAGTGATAACCGACATTCACGCGGTCGAAGTCACTGGTCAGAGCTAGTACTCGGTATCATCATCATCATATCAGCCGCAGGAAGCCCACTGCTGTACATACGCCTCCCCCATAGATTTCTAAAAGGACCGGTCTGCATCCAGCGTCTTCCTGCGGTTTTAATCAGGTCATCCGTCCACCTTGTGAGGGGTACTCGATATACTGACCTGTAACTCTGGCGGCAGGAACACGCGGGTGTTGACGAAGTACTCAGACTGCGGCGCGAAGTACATGCGCGGGATGCGGGCGTCGGACGGGAAGTCGCGCAGCTCGAAGCTCTGCGACCGCGCCCAGATCACTGACATGGCCAGGTCGCACACGGCCCACAGTTTCTGGAAAAGAAAATAATAGTGAATAGATAATAAGATTTCATTAACATACACTATTTAGGCAGCAGAGAAAAGGCTCTAGCTGTTTGAGTTAGATACAATACAACCTCATTTATTGTGTTTATGTCAATGAGATAAATCATCGTCTCTTGCTTAGCCTTTTCCCAACTATGTTGGGGTCGGCTTCCAGTCTAACCGGATGCAGCTGAATACCAGTGCTTTACGTGGAGCGACTGCCTATCTGACCTCCACAACCTAGTAACTGGGCAACACGATACCTCTTGGTTACACTGGTTGTCAGACTTCTTGGCTTCTGACTATACGTTACTACTATCAAAGATCTACGAATAACAGCCGGGACCAACGGCTTTACGTGCATTCCGAGGTACGGGGGTGTCGTACCACCAACTTTCAAACTCACCCAATAACACATTTTGTCCGACCTGGGCATCGAACCCAGGACCCCGTGCTCAACAGTCGCGCTTGCGACAACCAGACCAACGGGCTGTCACTGCTGTCAGAACCTTATAAACCCCTAGGTTTTGACAGCTTTTACGTTCAAAGCCTCTTTGAAAGATTATGGAATACACTTACGTAGTTGACGGCGTCATCGGTCTCGTTGAGCGCGTCCTTGTGCGTCTTCATGCGCTCCACAAGGCTCTTGTAGAAGCCGTAGCAGTAGAAGTCGTTGCGGGTGATCAGCGGCTCCAGGATGAACCACAGGCAGTTCTTGACCACCTGGGAATAGCAGGATGATTATAATCACCGGCCATGAAGAATTTAATGTTCTTTTTTTTGTTTTTGCTTATTTTATTCTTTCTCCATATCAACTTTATCTATACAAATAGGGTAGTAGACAGCACCAATCAATTGATATACTTTCTATGAGCTGTCAAAACGCGACTTCTTCATAGATATTGTATGGCAATACTAACTGACGTCACTTAATTGTCTAAGAGTCGATTGATTTCAAAACAACTAACAATCATAAATATTTTAGTGTTAGTAACTGAGCCGCGGGTAACACTGGAAGTACTGATTCAATTATTTAATCTTTTACGGAAGGAAACTTTTGCCAGCCACGTCAAAAAATGAAAACCGCGCCCTTTGCGCCAAGCCACGCATTTATCCTTTAATACCTACAAAATAGTAGTAAGTTCTATGAATAATAACATAGAATTACGTATAAAGTCTGTCATGGGATCGTGACAATGGCGTGATGGCCACATTTTGGTTGATGAAGTGAGGACAAGAGGTCATCTATACATGACTGGCAGTAAAAAGAATAATCCATTCAGGGCGGGGCGACGCACATGTGCGTTTTTTTTTTGACGCGCATGTGCGTTGCCCGCACTGAATGGGTTAAGGTACTTATGCCATTTTTTTTTTTTTTTATAGACGGGAAATCATCAAATAACTTCCCCCGCCCTGGGCGGGGCGGGAGGGAGTGTCAGACTTTTACTGACTAAAACCCGTCTATGTTCCTTCATGTGCCCTTTGCGTTCCGGGGGCGCGGTATCTCTTGCTCACAACCCGCAGCCCCGGCAGGCATCGGCCCTCAGTGGCCCCATCCAAGTTTGCTGACACCTCTTTGAGGCGCGCGTGGAACACGAACGCGCCGTCGACACGGTAAGGTATGCCATGCGGACGAAGTTGCGGATAGAATTAGAAAGTACTCCATCATAACCAGACGTGGTTATTACGTAGTAGTTTCCAGTAGACGTACCTTGAGCTGCGCGACGTTGTCGTAGGAGGTGAAGGCGGGGTCGTGCGTGAGGATGGGCACGGCGAACACCAGCATGTAGTCCGGCAGGATGTGCGGCAGCTGCGACACCGCGCGCTCCACTGAGGACACACCAATATGAACGTGATTACAATTAGTAACTAATATCGTCGCTTAGCTAACAATACTGGGTAAGTTATATTCTGCTATTTTACAGGAGTGACGAAAACTGTTTTTTTTTTTTTTCAAAATTTCATATTTTTATCAATGTTCCAAATTAATTAAAACCTTAAAATTGCTTACTTTTTGCTGATTTTAGCGGTATTTCAGATTATCTAATCTGTCAAAAAGGAAGTCCAACAAAGTATATAGGGTGGATTTTCGAGACGGGTCACTTAGGGCATGTCTCTCAACCGTTTTAGTTACAGAAAAACATTCTTAGAAGACCTCCCATAACTTTTTAACGTGACGTGAGCACTCGCGCTAGGTTACTCACATAGGTTACCTTTAGTGCCGACGGTGATGTTCCGCACGTACTCGCGACGCCGCACCACGTCGGCCAGCATGTACTGGCGCACCTGTCCGCGCAGGCGCCGCTCCGGCTCGCGCCCGGCCAGCGCGTACATGCCCATGAAATCCAGCGGCAGGCACTTGTTGGGGATGCCCTGAGGAAGGAACACCTCGTTAACACTTTACTTCGAAGGGAAGCCATGTTTTCTCTTCAGTACTTTTGATTGACTAGTAGAGAATGCCTAATGTACGATTTCCGCCAATCGGGCAGCGCAGGAGCGGAGTGTACGTCGAAATAGCCGAACGCGTCCGCCCGACGGCTACACTCTACTGGCCGCATCCGCTAGCACGCTCTCAACTCAACGACTATTGAACCACACACGAAAACACGAGCGCGTGCGGCTGTGGCCGAGCGGAGCCGAGCGGACACGACGCTAGCCGAGCGCATCCGACTCACTAACGCGGCATACGCGCGGATCTAACCGAGTTCTAAGCAGTATACATTCCATGCAAACATGAACCTTAAGAGCGTTTCCACATTATCCGATCCGATATCGGTATCGGACGACGATAGCCGACATCCGATAGCCGACACCATGTGCTATTTTCACATATTTCCGACAAAATCGTTCCGATACGGCCATTTGCTCGATAGCTTAGTGCGGGCAGGTCATCATGGCAGACTATAATAGAAAACTTTATTTGCTGTACCTATCTATTATATTTGAGACGCAAAAAATCATCTGTCCACAGACAGTATTGGATACATCCCATTGTGGAAGCTAGATATTCGGAGGGAGCATTTTATATTCTTTTTAGCAAGCTACAAAACGCACCTAGAAAGTTTTTTAATTACTTTCGTATGATTGAATCCACATTCAATTGCTAATTCATCTCACAAACAGTATCAAGAACCAAGACACACATTTTCGGCTCGGGCTCTACGCACATAGAGACAATTAAGATACACGTATAGCACACATACAAACATTATCGTCCGACGGCTCACGGGCGTCCGATGGTACCTTCAACATATCGGTGTCGGCTCCGATATGCGATATCGGAACGGACAATGTGAAAGGCAGGTTCATATTTCATACATTTTACTTGCCCCGATATCGTATCGGCATCCGATACCGATATCGGAACGGATAATGTGGAAACGCTCTAACTATTATGTAGAAGCCTGAATTTTCTTTAGCAGTGTTAAATGCGCTCCGACGTGCTCCGACGCGGCCCGGTTGGTAGAAATCGTACGTAAATCGGGTGATTAATTTTTAATAAACGATAAAAAATGTTCATCGCATCATATTATGTAGGGTAAGATTTCATCATGATAATAAAAAAATACATTTTTTTTATGAAATGGCAAATTACCTTTGACAAACCCTTGTGTAGTTTTGTAGCAAAAGCTTCTCTGACTTGAGGTACCTCATCCTGAAATAGCAAAACAAAATGTCATCACAAAAGTATTTAAACATAGCAATAATATAAAACCTTAGTACGAACTCGATACTTGGCAAATCTAACTTTGTTTGCTTGAACCCACTAACCTCAGGAGCTCGATTTGAAAAATGACGGTTAGCGTAAAAAGACACATCAGATAGCCGTTAACTACACATACTGGCCCATCAAATTAAGTAACACAGAGAATTTCTTTTTTGATGGGAAACGACTTTTAATTTTGGTGTGAAAAATCTCTGTTTATGTTAGCACGTAATGTAGCGCACGTAAAACCTAGTTATTGTAAGTGCAATAGTAAAGTGTTACAACAACATTATACACCTTCAATACCTGCGCAACGGTGTATGATCATACTAGCTTTTGCCCGCGACTTCGTCCGCGTGGATTAATAGTTCCCGTTCCCGGGGGATTTCCGGGATGAAAACTATCCTATGTCCTTTCTCGGGTCCCAGACTATATTTGTACCAAATTTCATTGAAATCGGTTCAGTGGTTTAGAAGTGAAGAAGAGACAGACAGACAGACAGAGTTACTTTAGCATTTATAATATTAGTAAGGATGTAATTTCGGCCTCATAGAGTGTCCTTTTACACCCATTATATAAAGACCAAGATCTCCACAATACTCACAATCATGAGATGTGACAGGTTGTAGAACTGTTCGGCGGTGAACTGGTCGCCGACGCCCTTCTGCTCGCAGATCTTCAACATGGCCGCGCCCGCAGCCAGCCTGAGGTGCGCCATCTCGGCTTTTGATAGCCGGTTTTGCTGAAATATTAATAATTGCTGTAGAGAAACATCTACTAGGGTAAAACTAAACTGATTGAACATCAAAAAGAAAGTGAAAGAAAGAAAGAAAAAGAAAGACTTCTGGTCTTCTGGTTTCTGTATTAAGAAAGTGTATCCACCTACTCCGAATTTGCACGCCATTATATGGCAGGATATGCTGTGACACTATTATTTAAATTAAGACCACATTTCTGATGTATTTACCATATTCTGACAATGAATTGAAATGATTATGATTATGATTATTATGATGAAAGGGAAGAGTCTGGAAGGGTCTCGTTCAGAATGGAATTGTGTTTAGAATGCCAAATTCCCGTAACTTAAAACATCAGAATCTAGTCACAATCTCGTCTCTACCACAATCAAAGTCAAAAACTTATAAATGACAATAGTAAACTGTGATGTAATTTTTTTCATCACAGTAAAAAATTATATCACAGTTGACAGTTTACAACTATGCTTCGGGCATTGCAATTTGCAGCCGACAGAACCCACTCATCACCAAAACTCTCAAAAAAGCTCACCTGCAGCAAATCCCCCTTATGCACAATAAACGCGTTGAGCATCCGGAAGGTCTTCTGCGCGGACAGCTCGTCCTTCTTGAGTCCGAGCAGCCAGCGCGCCATGCACTTGAGCCCCTCCAGCTTGCAGCGCGTCTCCTCGGGCAGCTGCTCCTCCGGGCACCACGGCTCCGAGGGAGTGGAGGAGCTGGCGCCGCCTTCACGGACTAGGAGCTCTTTTACGATCTGTGGGTGGGTTGTTTTAGTTTAAATTGGTACACCAATAGCAATTTTTACATAAAGGTTTCTTTTTTATTTGGACGTATGGAACCCTAATAAGAATAAAAAGAAAAACGGTGGAGATATATGTAAGTGCTGTATGTATGCCTGCTATAGGTATGTACAGCATTCACAATACCTAAGTACAGACAATGACATACTACTCAATCATTTTTGAAAGCATAATAATATAGGGAAATATTATTTGTTTTCACCGATAGTGTGCCATACGTTTGAAGTCGCGGGAAGTACATAAGCTTGCTGCATTCAGCTCCCTTAATCCATTCAGTGCGGGGCGACACTCATTTTTTTTTAACGGGCATGCGCGTTGCCCGGACTAACTGCAGTTTAACCGCGCGGTTAACTGCAGTTTTTGTATTTTTATCACGGTTATAACAGTGATGAAACCTGTGATCGCTTTTCTGATATGAAGACAACTATACAGTAAATATTTTCTTCGAAGTCTCCTCACCTTCCTAGAGACAATATTCTTGATGTGCACGGGGAAGTTGTCGGGCAGGTTGTGTGCGATGTGTCCGAGCGTCACGATGGCGGTGCGGTAGTGCTCCGAGTGCGGGGACAGCGTCGCCTTCAGCGTCTCCAAGATCTCCGTGAAGATCTGCGTCCTTTGCTCCGGTACGTTCACGAATAGACATCTAGGGGAATGGGCAAAATATTATACGGTTAGTATTAAGTAATAATGAAACAATGTACAGTCAGCAAAAGAGATAAGTAACCAGGGTCGCCTAATAAATTCAAAGTTTTTTAATAAATTTTGTTTTCTTAGAAAATAAACAGTTTTTTTATTAAATTAAATTTCATTTAAAAACTACCCCTGGTTTGAAAGAAAACTTCAACTATATTAGACGGTCTGGTTACTTATCTCTTTTGTTCACCGTACGTATATAATGTTGTGTACATGGCTGTGGGGGCATTGTAGAGGTCTGGGAGGGGCGCGGGAACCAATTAAGAGCCATGCAACGCCCGAGCGCATTACTTCCCATCCAATATCTAACCATAGCATAGAGCAAGTTATGTTCAAGTTAGTTGTGTTCATATTTATAACCCCATTTCAGACAATACAAGTTCATTCGTAATCTAAACTAGGTTGATTTTCCGAGTCGGAGAAGTCAGAATAAGCTAGGTAAAACCAAATTATAAATCAAAAGTTTTATTCATACATTTGTAAACCAAGCCTCAATTAACAAATTCAGTCCTAGTAACGCTACTACGTATTATAATATAACTCAACTAATAATATTTACAACCCAATTTGAGACAATACAAGTTTGTCTTTAATTTAAAATACATTGGTCCTTCGAGTCGAATAATCTAGGTAAAATAAATATTAAACTAAAACTTTTATTAATACATTTGTAAACCAAGCCTCAATTAACAAACCCAGTCCCAGTAACTCTACTAAGTATTATAATATTACTTAACTCATAACTAGGTATCTTACCTGACAGCATTCTTGGCTTGTTTCGGTGTGCCGACCTCGGCGTACGCTTTACAGAGCGTAATCAGCCGCGGGAATAGGGCTGGGCACGCTTCACCTGCAAATAAAGTTTTTTTAGCGAGTGCAAGTGTATGGTTATGCCAATATCTATATTGATGTAAAAAAAAACTGAAAAGTTTTGTTTTTGGTTTGAACGTACAATTCTTCAGAATTACCGGTCAGCTTGCAAAAAATATTTCGCTAATAGGTAGCTACGTTATCCCTTGGTACCATATGGTATATTAAATTACTAAAAAAAATAGGATCTGTGAGAAAATTTAGGCTTACTACGTCGCGGGCTAAAGCTAGTCAGGCACAAGCTGGCTTCTTCTCCTTTATTTTCGACTTTATTATCGCAGATAGCTGCTCCACACATTTAAATTTTTCAATTTTATATTTTAACTGCTTCGTTAGCCTAGTGGTCCTAAGCACGACTGCTACGCTAGAGGTCCTGGGTTCGATTCCCAGGTCGAGCAAAAAGTGTTATTGTGTTTTTCTATGAAATTCTCAGTAGCAGCTCGGAGTTTGGATTTGTGCCCGGTTAATGGCAATAGGCTCGCCCTCTATTACATGGGACCTAAATATACCGGCGAACTGTGGGTGTACATTGGTACACCTCTGCCTAACCCTTCGGGGAATACAGGCGTGATGGTATATAATTTTATATTTAAATATTTTTCAACGTGTATCTATCTTCACTAAAATCAGTTTATTAATTTCCATAATTTTAGAGGTTTTCATATACCATGTAACGTAAATGCCCCAAAAAGTCATCTAACTACTGAAAAAAGCAGCCAAATCTTCTACAGTAAGACAGGCACTTACTAAGCGGCCTGTATTTCCCTAGGAAGGTGAGCGCGGCGAGTATGTGCGGCGCGACGGACTCGTCGTCCAGCTCCAGCAGCGACGTCAGCCGGTTGAGGATGTCCTCGTGCAGGAAGTGCGACGGGAACACGAACGACAGCATCACTAGGAGTTTGAGGCCGCGTTCTGCGGCTTTTTTCTCGTCGATACCTGTGGGGAAATTGGAATATTAGTCTGAGTTAAACAAAACTTAATTTGACGACACCGTTGGCGCACTAAAGCCCTACGCAGACCGGGACAGCACGACAAGGGATTTAAATTTTGTACCAATGTACATTCAAAGGTATTAATATAGAAATACGACATAAATTGCTATGCTTCAAAATGATGCCGTGGCACCGAAAAGGATTTCTCGATGCCGCGGCATCATTTTAAAGCATAGCAATTTAAATCCCTGGTCCAACTTAAATCATACCGTCCCGGTGTGCGTAGGCCTTGATAAACCTAAAGCCTCCTTTCCTTGTATTGTGTCTTATATTTCCTTTCTGGGTCTGGTTGTTTGTGTATGTTGAGTTTATATGTTTGTAAACGCACACACGATTCAAGAGAAGTTTGTAGAGTGAGGAAATAGAACAAAAACCATTATTAGTGCCATTTAAAACTTGAGGGATTTGAAATCTTAATCCAATTTACGATTTTAGGTTTAAGTAAAGTACACAATTCCCAGATTTTCTAAATATTTACAACAATATTTTATCCACAGTTATGTAAATAAAAAACGTTGCGTTAAAATTCCTACTTTGACGTTGCGCCACACATTTTTATTAACAAAAGGGACATTTAAAAAATAGTGATGTAATTCCATGCTAAACGGATGAAAACTTGTACATACCGCACTCCTCCGCCATAGAAGCGTCGGTCCCCTTGACGGTGGCCTCGACGTACCCGACGAGTATGAGCAGCGAGTCGTGGTCGATCATCACGGAGCTCACGCGCTCCAGCAGCATCTTCACCGTGTTGTAGTACAGGTTCGTCATCACCGGCTGCCCGAGCTTCTTTAGGACGCTTGACTGTGAAAGTGGAAAGAGATATTAGACATTTTAAAGACGATTCCGATGATTTTAATGATGATAATGATTACTGTAATCGCCTTATTGTAAATACCTACATTCTCAGCAAATACATGAATACTGATGTTTTGCTTTTACGAGTGCAGTTCAAACAAAAGCGGTAGCATTGGTGGTTGACTGTCAGTTAGACCAAATTGAGTAGTAGAAAACCACCAATCAATTGGTATACTTTTTATGAGCTGTCAAAACGCGAATCCTTCATAGGTTTTCGTTTTCAGGTTACTTAGAACGATATTCATTGTATAGGAAGATAGATGTCGTATAGTTTGGAATTTTTGGAGGAGCATATAGGTAGAAAATCTTTATTTAGTACTTAATAGGGCTCAGTAATAAGCAAAGTAAAAACACAATTAAACCGTAGCTTAAAAACGTCAATGTCAAATTAGTTTTCCAATTGAGCCATTAGAACACGCTTTTGGATCTCAACATTTACAAGAAAAAAATAACCTAATTACCTATTGCAAAAGGTTAATAGTTCACAATACTCTTACTAGGTCGCTAGAAAACAACACTAGGTCACTTGTCAGATAATACTCCACTCAGCTTAGTGCTACGTACTAATTACATTATTCAACGCAATGCTTATAGCATGCATACTGTTCCGGTCCATTATCCATCAAAAAAGTTTGCAATTTTAATGAAAAATAATGATTTCCCAAATTGTGATGAGAGTGAGTAGTGTGAGTGAGTGAGTGCCTTGTAGAGTGCAATAGATACCCAAGATGGGCTGTCTTCTAAGCCTATGTTTTTCTACCCTACATCTCTTTCTCAATTATACGTATTTTTACCACCTAAGAATACAAATGGAAAAGCAATAAAGATAGCGATTTATGCAGACATTTAACATAAATAAATAAGACCAAGCAGTATTTTCAAGCATATGGAGTTTCTTCACCATACGAAACTACCTTTTGAAAATAATGGGCAACTAGATTCAATGGACATACATGGGACAAGGGATAAGGGCAGGAAGATGATGAGATGATGATAAACTAGATTCAATATTATTATTATTTTCTTGTAAATTACGTTCAAGAGCCTAAATTAAAAAAATGAATTGACTTTGAATTAGCAGAACCAATAAGGGACTTAGCAGAGTTTATTGTAAAAAATATGGTTATGTATCAATGATCATTTCCTTTTTGAAATATATGATTAAGTTTAGGTAACATTATCCCACGTTACCTCTCATGTCCATGGAGACAAATGACGACTAAATATAAATAAAGAATACTCACTGTAGTACGAACGCAGACCTCGCAACTGACATTAGGATTCAAAATGGTTTCCATTCCTTGCAACAACTCGGGCGCCTGTTTCATATGGTGAGAGAACTTATTCAAGAACTCCTGAGATTTCACCGACTCCGGCAAGAACTTCGAACTGATGTGTAGCACTTTCGCTATCATTTCCTTTTGTACGGCCGGCGTTGGAGGTTTTCGGTGGAGCTCGATCCATTCGCCCACCGTACGACGAACGACCAACTGGTGCTTTTGTAACTCTATGAACGCTTTCGTCGCGTTATCATCAACGTTTGACATTAGATAGAATAATTTCTTCATACGAATCGGGGCTGGCAATGTGTAGGGAACAAGGGAAGTGTTTAGTAAACGCTCCACCAATAAACGGTCTTCTAAAGCTGTCATGTAGTATCCATGAAGGATTTTGTCTTTGATCCATTGTACTGCTTTTTCTGTGGCCGGAGGTACGCTCTCCTCTGTTAGAAACTTTTTGTAGATTAGAGCTAGACCGGACATAGCCTCTTTTCGAATTTTGAATTTCTTGTCGAGCGTCCTTTCGCGAACGAAGTGTAGGAGATCTTCTGATTCGGCGACAGCTTGGAAGTCTCTCTGCGCCGTCGCTATGATGGCCATTACTACTTCATAACGTACTTGTTCATGGGCATCGTGTTGCCTAAGTTTTAATGTCTCTGTAATATCTTTTCTCAAGTCCGGGTGATGTACTAAGAAATGCATGCAGTACTGAACGCATTTGATTCTGATTGGTACTGATATATCGTTGAATCTTCCTAGAAAGGCCCTCCATAGGGCTGGGTATTGTGTGGCAAGTTCTGAGCCCGGTTCGGAGAACATTCTAGCGAGTAACGCGACGCCACTGAGTCGCTCGGGGAACTGTGCTGACTTGAGCTTGCACTCCAGCTGTGGCAGCACGGACAGCAGGATGGTGGGGCAGCATTGATACAACTCGTAGATAAGCTCGTACACTTTAGAGTAAATGAGAAGATTCTTCTCTTCCTTGCCGAGGATTAGCACGTGGTTGAAGAACTGTGGAATATAAAGGGAATTTAGTATAGCGCCTTAACAGAAGTATGAAGAAACAACAGAACAATAATTTGTTGTATCTTTTCCAACAATTTATTGGCTGAAATTTTTGTCTCACAGAAAGTGAGCTTGCAAAACCTGCAGTCTCACTAGAACGTAAGTAAGGTACCTTTGAAACCTGACACTTGAAAAAAATTTACAACATTGAAGCTAGCAAGTACCAAGTAAGTACCTTCTTAGCACTATCTTTAAAATTTCAGCCATGCTAAAATGAAATGGGTCCTCAACACTGGGATCTTTCTTCCTTACTTAGTATTAAAATAAAGTCACTTCCCGTCGTCTGTACGCTCAGATCTTTTAAACTCCACAACTGATTTTAATGTAGTATTTATGATTAGATAAGAGTGATTCAAGGGGAAGGTTAATACGTAAAGAAATTCCCGCTGCGACTAACGGGAGCGGAGCAGTAACCAAAAACATTACAGAACGCAGGTCACACCTCGGGATATATAGCTAGTATATACATACCATTGCGCCTATATGCACCGAAGGGTTAGACAGAGGTGTACCAACGTACACCCACAGTTGGTCAATATGTTTAGGTCCTATGTAAGAACCTATTGCCATTAACCGCGCACAAATCCACTGCTACTGAGAATTTCATAGAAAAACCCAACAGTACATTGCTCGACCTGGGAATCGAATCCAAGACATGTAGCGTAGCAATTGCGCTTAGGACCACTAGGCTAACGAGGCAGTCTGCTATACAGCAGTACTCAGACTATAACAATAACAACTCACCGCCTGTATATAAGGCTCCAGCGTCTCACTAGTCTTAATGATCAGCTCCTTGGCGAGCGAGTACGCGTACTTGTGGTCGCGTTTGTTGGGCTCCACCAGGTTCATGAGGATCACGTTCAGCAGCTCGTTGGAGACCACGTCCGACTCCGTGATCAGCGGGCAGAGGACGTCCAGCATGAACGACTTGACCTTGGTTGAGTGTTCCGTGCTGTGGAGGGATATGTGGTTTAGGAAGTTCTAGAAATTTTAAGAATGTATTTATTTATCTAAACTTTATTACTTTACCTAATGCCTTAGGCATTCCAGTCAAAACCAAAGGTGGTGGAGAGATAACATGCCAGGTGCAAATTAATGTAGGTACAAGGGAAAACACCCACCCACCTCTCATGCACGAGATTGCGGGTTCGCAACCGGGCACGGGCAAGTACCAATGTGACTTTTTCTAATTCATATGTACTTTCTAAATTTATCTTGGACATCACTGACATCGGTAACCATGTCAGAGGCCCTTGAGGCGGTTTAGAAACTCTGACACCAGGGTGTGTGGGGTCGTTAGACCTTACTGCCCACACGATAAAGAAGAAGAAGGGAAAACAAAAAAAATGTGATTAAAAAAAAGTAAAAGTTAAACGTAAGTAACGTAACGTAAGTGTTAGTTAGTTTAACCACTCTGCTCGACAAGATTTTGACATTTGACACATCCGTTGGCTCGGAGGGTTGTAACGGATCATGTCATGAAATTCAAGAAATTACATGAACTTTCAGCATTCAAATTCACACGATAAAAAAATGTTCGCAGCTATTTAATAGAATAAGTTGGTGGCAAATATCTTTAATTATGACTTGAGGTCAGTCAAACCGCTTCAAATCTACGCCAAATTTGTGTAAATTAGGTATTACTACACCCTATCGAAAAGGTAGGCCACTTAGATTAGCTGAAATTAAGTACAAAAACAACATTCTTGCTTGCTAGAAAAATGCAAAAGGACAAAATAAAGATATTTTCATTCCAACTGCATTATTATTTTAGGCATTATCCATACTTAGGTACTTAAAAACTAAAAGCAAATCTTGACAAAATTTACACAAAATTGTGTTGCAACTTGACACTTCTTAGTGTTGACCGTCTACCTAAGTTTCTTATTTCGATTTGAAAGTAGCGTTCAGCCTAATCGATACTCGAAATAAAATCGAGGTTGGCAAAAAAGAGTAGGAACTCAATAAAAACTCTTTGGTTAATCAGGATTTATAATTCAAAATTTTAATAAACGTAAATATAGTCCGGAGATTTAATTTACTTAGATAATTTTAACCGACTTGAAAAAGGAGGATGTATATAATTAAAAAAATACATAATTATACATATATCTGCCAAAATTTCAACTGAACCTTTTTTTTTCGTTTTACTTAGTCCTACGACTAACTTTTAAAATTTCCTCATGAAAATCTGTTTGTCTCTCAGTCTCAACTAGTCAATTCTAGTTTAAGCTAATTTGGACCAGCTACGTTAGTGCGTCAACACGAAATTTGTAGGTAGGGAATTCGTACAGAAGCTGAGACGGATAGCAGCACGGAGTTTACGTGACAAGCTGCTGTACTGCAGCTTGGGATATTTAATTGCAAGGACTGTCACTTTTTTGGGTTCCGTACCCAAAGGGTAAAACGGGACCCTATTCCTAAGACTTCGTTGTCTGTCTGTCACCAGGCTGTATCTCATGAACCGTGATAGTTAGACAGCTGACATTTACACAGATGATATATTTATGTTGCTGCTATAACAACGAATACTAAAAAGCAGAATAAAATAAATAATTAAGGGAGCTCCCATACAACAAACGTGACTTTTGGCTTGTTTTTGCTCGATATTGATATCGGCAACAGCTAGACGCTTGATATATTTACAGAATATTTAGTAATATATTCACTTTAAAATTAAATATTTAATTAAATTAAAATAAATATTATCTGTTTTTTTTCGTTTTCATAGATAATGGTACGGAACCCTTCGTGCACGAGTCCGACTCGCACTTGGCCGGGTTTTTCAAACCAGCTAAATAACGAGTATTCACTTGAACGAAGTCGCTGGCCTAACAGCGACTTCGTTCGCGCGAAGGTTCGTTATCTGCGAGGTTTTATTTAATAGCGTGGAACCCTATTAATTTGTATTCTAAAATAAAGGTAGCCCAAGTTATTGCTTCTAACAACAGATATTTGCAAATCCAAGATATGTATTTCTCATCAAAATCGTTTCAGACGTTTTGGAGATTAGCCGGAACAAACGGATAAATAAACAGACAGACAAAAAAAAGTTTTGTCTATGTACCGTGTATCAAACTTTCTCAAAGTAGGTAATGCATCAAAATTAAAATTCGCAATAAAATGTTTATGTTACAATATTGAACAATCCACGCTAATTAAAAATTTGAAAAATAAAAAATTACTATGTGGTCTTACCACAGTCTTACGTCATTGGTCCTGTCCGCTGCGCCGTGTATAAAGGCCTATTCAGACCTAAGCGGTATTCGCTGCCGCCTGCGGCAGAGAATACCCAGTGGGTATGCGGTAATATTACTGTTCACACCTAAGCGGTATTCGCTACCGTTCGTAACCCGCGCGGTATGTACCTCTACCCACAGCGGCAGCGAATATCGCTCAGGTCGCTCTAGCCGCGGTACTTGATACTAAATACCTGAGCGAAACCCGCGCGGTATGTACCTCTACCCACAGCGGCAGCGAATACCGCTTAGGTCTGAATAGGCCTTAAATAATAAATAATTGCAATGGCTAACATATTTAATACTTATTTTTAATATACTAATATTAATTAATAATGTGATTTAAGCTAAAAATATAATTTATTAATTTTTTTAAGAATAGATTTCTAATATTCGTAATTTTTAGTACCTACTCGAGTCGAACCAAAAACAAAAAAATCGATTGGCATAACTACAGTTTCACATCACTGCAATTTAAAAAAAACAACAATGGTCAACATTTCGACAATTTCTTACTTAAATGAGTTGTGGTAATGAATATTCCGTGTAATTAGGCCCGTGTTTGTAAATAACGTTAAAACCTGGGCATTTTCTTGTTGTTTACTATAATTTGAATGACATTTGTTATGTTTTTAATGTAAACTAAATGTTTTTATGTGATATTTGTGTAAAATAAAAAGTAAACACGCGCGATTGGCGCGAAGTTTCGACTTTGTGTATCAAAAACTTTGTTACCATTACTGATTTATGTTGAAATACGGATGAAATCGACGTACAATTAAATGATTAATTATTTATATCTCCTGTAGAGGAGAATAGATGTCAGAAATCAGTCTTTTTTATGTTTTTTAGCCTCGACTTCCACAGTCATCAAAATGGCGGTAACTGTGTTTTCACACATGTATTTTTAAGAGGTAAATTTATATAATCGCATGCTGACCCGAAAAGATTGAATGCCGCTATCATGTAGGCTTTTTATCAAACCGCCTTAATTAATGCTAACTCGTGAGTTTCGACGACTAGCATGATCAATATTTACACTAATTGACTAGTATGGCGATACATCAATTCTCGGGTCCAAGTGGACGCGTTACCGAGCCGGCGGAGGTTTCTGTGTTCGGGTCCAATCGGATGCGCTCCCGAACTATACGGTTAAGTATAAGTTTTTAAGTTTTAATTGGTTGCTACGCAGCAGATTATTTTTAGGATTAAATTTCCACATGAAATATATTTGTATGGCCTACAGGTAATTGTAGTCGGGAACTGTTAAAAATCTAGACTTATAATATAACGATAAAAATCTAGACTTATAATATAATATGACGGGCCTGTTGGTCTAGTGGTTAGTGGCCCTGACTGCTAAGCCGGAGGCCGTGGGTTCGATTCCCACCCAGGACAAACTTTGTGTGATGAGCATGATTGTTTGTTCTGTGTCTGGGTGTGATTTATCTATAATATGTATGTATTTATAAATTATATAAGTATGTATATCAGTTGTCTGGTTACCATAACACAAGCTCTGCTTAGCTTGGGATCAGATAGCCGTGTGTGAGTTGTCCCAAGATATTTATTTTATTTATTTATTTATAATCCTAAAAAAATTCTAGACTGGACTACGGACCTCAAGTAAAAACAGAAAAAAACAAGTCCAGTACCTAACTTGTTTTTTTCTGTTTTAACTTGAGGTTCACATGTTACGCAGTCGGGTTTTTTAATTGTTAAATTGAATGTTTAACTTTTTTATTTGCTGTTATAGCAGCAATAGAAATACACTTTTCATGAGATACAGCCTGCTTATAGATAAAGGGACGGACAGCAGAGGCTTATTAAGTCCCGATAGCACCATTCGGGTACGGAACCCTAAAAAGAGAACATTCAGCAACAAATGGTTATTACAATGGTTATAAAAATGAAATAGTTACTTGGTTACGATTAGATGTCAAGTGAACAATAACTATACATCGCATTGTATTTTAACTTCATGTTTTATGCCATGTAATGTAAGAACATGTTTATGCCATAACTAACTTATGGCCACGACTTTATTCGCGTGAATGTCCGTAAAGAATGTTTTTTTTTTGTGCAAAACCCTAAATTTCTCCTTATAACATCAGCGATCTGCCAGTGAAAGTCCCGTCAAAATCGCTACAGCCCTTTCGGAGATTAACCGAAACAAACAAACAGACAGAGACAGACAAACCTTCTAAAACATGTGTTTTGATATAAGTGCCGTGTTTAACAAAAAGCTATTATTTTTTTATTACAAGCAGCATAATTCTACAGTAAACGTTACCCACTAAAACATTGTATACAACCAGTACATTCTTGCATTTCCACCCCACAAACGAATTAAATTGTCGAGTGTAAAACTCCCGCCGTTTTCACATGAAAACTTTATTACGTTGCAAAGGAATGTTTCTAGAACTCGCTAAAGTGAACCACCGCCGGGATTAAGGTCTCGTTCCGAGAAAAAGGGGTCGATTCAGCTGACTGTAGTACATTACAGGGTAGGTTTATAAGCAGGGATCACTGTCAGATTGTTGAGTCGTTGGAAATTATTGATGTTCGAAATTCAAACAAGGTTTATAAAGACCTCTTGCAAAAAAAAAACAAGACGAAGTTAGTTAATCAAGGAAAGAAAATAATTTCAGAAGGATAATATTAATGCTTTAGGAGTCAACATCATTATAAGTAAAAATAATAAGTTTTGGAAGATACCAAGATATCTTGCTAACATAATTTAATAACCCATTATCACACTTCCTCTAGAATAAAACTTAGGCAGCCTTGGATATAAGTGAGATCACATTGGTCCTTCGAATCGCGTTAAACGTGCCCGCGCGTACACTAGGACCAATAATTTTCATTCTATAAAGTACATCGGAAGTTACATGAAAACCTATTTACGATATAAAATAAGACGTTATAAAATAAGAGACAAATGGCGAAAACCAAATGTTAATGAGCAGAAGAATTCATATTTCCTGAAAGCATAATTATACTATACTCTTTCTCCGCTGGAGGCAAGCATATTGTTCTTTTCTTAACATTTCCTTCCCAAACACGTTTTCTTTATCTCATGCAAGCAAATAGATAATAAGACCACCGAAGAACATTCTAGAACTAACTAAAACCCAGTACTCACTTGACAATCTTGAACATTAACGAGAAGAGTGCGCAGAAGATCTCCTGGCAGTCTTCCAACTCGAAGCACATGTTGAATGACTTGACATAGGCGAGATTCTCCAGCAGATAGAAGTAGCGCTTGAAGGCCGGGTCCTTCGGGTCGCGCAGACCTTGCAGCTGGTTGATCAGGAACAGGAATATTGTCTTTACCTGTTGAAGAGGAAGATACGTTGTTATTGATGTTTAAAGCGATGTCGCTCATAGCTATATGGTCCCTGATCTTCTCGCATCCATAAGACTCCTGCAATTATCGATCATCAGGTGTTTGACCGACATTGAGCCCCGCTTAACCACGCTGCGTTTTTAGATGGCAAAACATGGTTTCTGCCTTGCTCTTATATGTATATTTTGTGAATCAGAAGCTTAAGAGCAAATAATTATGAACTTAGAGAGGCTAATGAACAACAGTGGACAGCTGGACTGAATATGTTACATGTCGTTTGAAAATCTGGGTCAATTTTGTAGGTACTATAAACTAACTATCTGTAACTTAAATATCAGCTTTGGAAGACGGGCGGATCAATCAGATTGTGAGATGATAGCTAAAGGAAATACCCAAAACGACTACCCAAGCTTTGGATCAACCAAAGACAGATTCTATCCTTAACCGTCGCACTCTCAATCAATGAAGATTCTATTACGAGACTCTCTAGTAATAGAGGCACACAGAGGCTCGTTGGTCGGACCACGAAATCAATGGGGCAGTGGCTAAATATGGATATACAATAATGCCAATTCATCGCTACCCTTTCGGGGAGTAGAAATGTGATGTTATGTACTATATCATACGACTATCGAAAACAACAATATTGCAATATATCTCTACAGTCAACTGCCTCGTTAGCTTGGTGTTCCTAAGCGCGACTGCGTTTTTTTTTTTTTTAAGACGGGAAATCATCAAATAGCTACCCCCGCCCTGGGCGGGGCGGGAGGGAGCGTTAGGCTTTTACTGACTAAAACCCGTCTATGTTCCTTCATGTGCCCTTTGCGTTCCGGGGGCGCGGTATCTCTTTCGAACAACCCGCAGCAGCGTAGTGGTGCTAAGCGCGACTGCTACGCTGGAGGTCTTGAGGTTCGATTCCCAAGTCAAGCAAAAAGTGTTATTAGGTTTTTCTATGAAATTCTCAGTTGCAGCTCGGAGTTACGATCTGTGCCCGATTAATGACATTAGGCTCGCCCAATATTACATGGGACCTAAACTGTGGGTACATGTACATTGTACATCGTGTACATTGGTACACCTCTGCCTAACCCTTTGAAGTATACAGGCGTGATGGTATGTTATGTGAATACAGCAAATATTCATATCATCTTCCAGCTGACAGAATCCGTGTTGACAAATTAGACACTCGAGTGGTTGCACCAAATCGATTTATTCATAACCGCGCGCACAAAGGCAGCGCCCGTGCATTCCGCGAGTGCTTTTACGTTTTGATTGAGTTGCTACGTTGAACTAATTGAAACAGGTTGCTTTGAATGAAGCCTCATTTTCAATTGACATAAAAGCAGAGCTTGGAGTCCCTCGGGTTCGATTGGTTGCCGGTTTATTCTGTAAAAATTTCACTCAGTGGATTTATGTAAAGTAACCTTCAGGTGTGCTGTCATTCCAACTAGTAGGTACTAGTGATTGACATCTCACCTCAAGCTGAGTTCACCTTTCACATAACATAACATATCATCACGCCTATATTCTCTGAAGGGTTAGGTTGTACTAATGTACGCCCAAAGTTCACCGGTATGTTAAGTTTCCATATGATAGGGGGCGAGCCGATTGCTATTAATCGGTCACAAATCTTAACTCCAAATTCCCGTTGAGAATTTCATAGAACAACCGAATAACACTTTGCTCGACCTGGGAATCGAACTCAAGACCTCTAGCATAGCAGTCGCGCTTAGGACCACTAGGGTAACGAGGCAGTTACCTTTCACCTAAGGAAGATTTTACGGAAGACATTGGCAGATTAAACCAGCCGTTGGGTTTTCGCAGTAAAAAAATCACAGTAGCAGCCTGAATTCTTAATTCATGTTCGGCAAATGAAAATAAGCCCACTCTGTATTACATACACATATCATCACGCCTGTATTCCCCGTATGGTTAGGCAGAGGTGTACCAATGTACACCCCCATGTGTCTGTATTACATAAGACTTAAATCCTAATTAACTTCATGAAAAACTTACACGGTCCTTCCCTATACGGGTCTTAGAACGTCAAAGTAAAACATGCTAACTACATAAAAGTGGAAGCACTAACTTGCGACATCCAATTAAACTTAGAAAGTTTTTCCTAGTCGTGTTGAAAGGTTTCCGTAGTTCAGCGTCCATATTCATGAACATGAATAAATATCAAGGAGTTCTGAAGTTAGGAGCTCTTTGAAGATGAAAAATATGATTGTAGCTGGATTACAGTTGAACCTGGATTATTATGAACTAATTGGGATCGAGACTAGTTCAGATAATCAAAATATGGTTCATTTTTTAAAATACATACATACATTAACTCACGCCTTTTCCCGTGGGGGTAGGCAGAAACCACGGACCGCCACCTGCTACGATCCTTACACACTCCTTTCGCCTCGTCCACATTCATACATCTGGTCATACAAGCAAGCAAAAACGAAAAAAAAACGTAAAACGTAAAATATCAAACTAAAACTACACCTTTTCATATAAAACAGCACAATCTATTAAAATTTGACATACATATTAATATTGAAATCTAAACACCTAAAAAAAGTAAGCCTAAGTAAGAGAAGGAGCGAGCAACAAATTCGCACCAAAACGTTCGGATAAACTAATTCAGCGTTCGGATAATTGAGGGTTCGGATAATCAAGGTTCGACTGTATACTAATTGACAGTCATTAAGTACTTTAATAACTTGTTGCTACTTCGTTCTCGTTTACAAGTTATTGATTTAGGCGTCCATAGCATAAATGCCATAATTAATTGCCTCGAGGTTCTATTAAAAAGTAATTAGTGGTTGAAAAGCTTGTTCGTAAGTATTGCTATTGGTTTTGTCAGCATGCTGCGATAAAACATGAAGATAAAGGAACTATTTCTGCTAAAGATTTGGCAAAAATAACTGTTTTTCGTCCAGTCACACGTTGTATGCTCTAAAGTTACGTAAAGGCTGAAGCTTCTCTTTCGTATTTCACTATGAAGAACGTAGCTACTATTTCCGACAAAGTTCACAATCCCAAGGTTACCCATCGCAATACCATGTCACTTATTAACCCCAGTTTTGAATTTAATGCGGTAATAGCCAAGAGCTCAAAAGTTACTGTGATTGCTTGGCTGATTTATCGACAACCAATCGCACCAGCCTACGCACTCATGACAATTTGTCACATAAATGTTTCGTGGATTTTCGTCCAATAAACTGAGAATAAGACTTATACAATTATAATCTTTATGATGCTCAATAAAGAGTTCTCTTTTCCCCACTCTTACCTGTTCCTGATCTTTATAAGGCGCCTCCGGGGCATACACCCGGAGTACATCAGCGATGCAGCACGCGATGAGCAGCTGTACATCTCTGGAGGGGTGTGAGAGGAAGAACTCGTCGGCCAGGTGGAGAGCCAGCGGTATGTACTGCTGGTACATGCCCTCATCTTGGCCGAGACCTTGTAATGTGTGTGCTAGGACCTGGCAAAGAAAAAACAGTCGTTAGAATTGTGTAGGATCCAGTTAATCGAGGGGTACCAGAATCCCTTTGCCAGATTCTTACGAGGATTAGGATATATGACGAGCTCTGAAAAATCTATTATTCGTTACTAAATGATTGATAGTAATCCGCCTGAAGTTCAAATCGCCTTAATAATAAGCATTGATTTCGCAAGATTTGTTCCACCTGCTTTTATAGATTAGATACGTTAGTCACCGTCCCTTCGCAAATAAGTGTTCCAAAGACGAGATAGCAAAGGTGTGTGTTAAATAAAGCCTCTTACAGTCTAGAAAATAAAGGTGGATGTTTCGAATATAACATAAACTGATAATGTATTCCCTTTACAATATGGTAGCTTTATAAAATCAACTACCAACCACCAGAATCGATCCCAAACATAATTAATGCTCGGATGACCTAAACAAAATCTAGTTAGTAATCACCTTGACTGAGATAGGCTTAACTCCATTTACTGCACTATTCCGTCCCATCACGTCGACCCAATCTAGGCCAGGTGTCACGTAGACAATAGAACAATTTGTTTGGAGATTAAATCTACATTCCAGCCAACTCCAATGTGACCTCACAATGTATGAATGTGAACTATATGTGAAAAACAAAACCAAAAAAATATATCAAAATAAATTATGTCACTATTATTTTGAGCATCAACTAATAAAAAAAAAGATTTCCAGATAACGATGAACAGACATTAAGGTTGTCAAATTCGGTCTAAAAACTGACATTTTGACGTCACTTTAAAATTAGGTGCTTAAAATGTCAAAAAAGTTTGACAGGTATTGCTTAATTTCCTCTGTCCTTTTCTTAATTTGGGTGTTGAGTAAAGACAGACATATTCTTAGTATAATCGATAACGCCAATGTAATTATCCAGTCAATCGATTGCTAATCCTAGCCTGATGCTGGACAAAGGTCTGCGTAATTGAGATATTCCCAAGCACTAGGCTGAACGGATTTGTGACCGCAAAGTCAGCTCACTCGCACCACTGGCATCGTCATTATCCGAGCTTTGTCCCGACCGACTCCCGACTATATTGGGGTCAACTCCGAGACTAACTAGTAGCGGTTTAATGGAAGCGGTGTGTACCGTAAATAATTACTTTTTATGTTTTGAGGCACACCGTAGCGTGCGCATTTTATATTAACGTACATTTTAACAGTTAACCGTGCTCCTTAAAACATGGAGGGTTATTATTTTTATGGTTAACTAGCTGTATACCCCGCGGTGTCAAGCGCGTTTAGTTACGTATTTGGTTACTGCTCCGCTCCCGGTGATCGTAGCGTGACGAGTAAAAACCTTCCTCGAAATGAATCACTCTATACATATATGTATTGAGGAAAACTGCATTAATCCATTCAAAAGATCAAAGCGCACCGAGGGACAGACGGCGGGAAGCGACTTCGTTTTATACTATGTAGTCACCCCTAGTAATAGTCACCCCTCCCCTGAATGCCCATACTTAGAGTTGTTACATACTTGGTGAGTATACACTACAGCTGTAGCTTGTAACAGAACATCGAACCGCTCTAATGTGTCACGCGCTCACGAACCGAACATTGAATACGGTACTCAACTTTTTGTTACACTTTGATTACACAAACCAACGCGCGAATTTGTGTAACATTTCATCAAGTAAAGACACGAGTGCGAACGCAGCACACGCGAGTTGCCGATCCGGCATTTCAATGAAAAGTAAATCAAAATGGAAAGAAATGTTACAGGTAAACGATCACCCGCCTTGAGTATAACTTCGAACACAGCTTCAAACATTCGCTTCCTGCGAACGTTACATTACATGGAAATGCTGTATGAATTTGAACTTTTATTTGCATTGTTGGTCCCATTCGTAATATGTTGATCATATTCGTGAACGGGCGCTGTCAGTTGGTCATCTCTTAACCTCCTTGGCTTATAACTCTTTTTTATATTCGACTTCATTGTTTTTACTTATAGAAGCAACAAGAATAGTGTACACAGGATTTGTAAACACCAAATTGAAAAGCGTGTGCGTGGAGGTTTTTGCTCGTTTTCCTCCGTAGAGACAGGACCTACGTTTTAGAACAAGTAACTAGCTTTAACTTTGTGTAACTTCTTGACAATTCATAAGTAGGCCTGTAAATGGTCTAATTGAAATAAATGCTTTAACTTTGAAAAGAACTTTACATAACATCGAAATTCCCGAGTAAATGTTCCGAAGTGTCTTAAAATTTACAGTACCAACTTTTACACGACTAATGTGCAAGTAAAAGTTCAAGTTGCAGACGCACCTTTACAATCTCATGTTACCTGCACCGAGTACACGCGCCAACCGCCTCTAATGACCGATCGATCCACACAGCCACGAGAAACCCTCTCATTACGAACGATATGATATCAAAGTCGATTGATGTAATTTCAAGTTACACAAACCGTGCACACAGAGATCAACGTGTCTTTATAAATAAAACATTGATACAGCGCACACACAATAATTACGAATACATATTTGTGTCTATCTCGACGGAACTAATTTATCTGACGTTATATTTGGATGGCAACTGAAATTACATTGAACGTTATATGACTAATTATAATTATTTATTCATAACTGGTTGCTTAAGCTCCGCACGGGTGAGATTTTTAAACGAAAATATCCAAATTTTCCGGTGGATTTTCCAGAAAAAACTCCCAATTCAATCAAACAATTTAATTCTGTGCCGGGTAAATGGCAACAAGCTCGCCCCCTATTATATGGGACCTAAAAATACCGTCGGACTGTGGGTGTTCATTGGTACACCTCTGCCAAACCCTTCGGGGAATTCGTCGAAAAGTTGTCCTGGCAATTACAAATCGGTCAATCCATTCTCAAGTATCTTCCATATATTCGACATTTGATTATACAAACTTATGACTGAGTAAGAAGGTAAACCTCATATTTATTCCGGGTACAAACGTGACACACGCGTTTACGACAAACCTGTCTATTCCCAAAGATGCATGTTATCGTATCTTATCGCTCTACATCCATAGCTTAACGATGACGTCATCAAAACTCGATAGAGGAGGCGAGCCTATTGCTTGAAGGCACGGCACGGGGCACAAAGGGCCTTGAATTTGGCTTAACGCAAAGCCGATAAATAGGCAGAGATGCAAAACTGAACTGGCAAACCTGCCAGTTTCGTCTGAACGGATGCGTGTGGCACGGAATGATGGACGGCGAGTGTGACTGTGTGCCTTTATATCCACAAACAATCACGCCTGTATTCCCCGAAGGGTTAGGCAGAGGTGTACCAATGTACACTCACAGTTCGCCGGTATGTTTTTTAGGCGCGGGATTCTTTGAGCCTTTACGGTTTATAGGGTTAATAAGGCAAGTGTGACTTTGTAACTCTTATAAAGTCACTCGCATGTCTGTCTGTCTGTCTGTCTGTCACAGCCAATTTGCTCCTAATTACTGGATCGATCAAGTTGAAATTTTGTACAGGTATGAATTTCTGTGACCACGGAAGTGTAATGTAAATAAAGAGATTTTGAATACGGGAGTCCCTTTTTAAGGGCTAAACTGTCAAAATGTATGTGCGGTTGAAGATCCCAAACACCGCAGAAGTCAGCTCTTCCAATCAACTTAATAAGCAAACCAATAAAGCAAACTGGCGTAAATTAATAAGTGAAACTGGTTACATTGGTCCTTGCATACGAAAGGCTAACAGCCGATCACAATTGATTCACAAGTATGACCTTTAATTCAAGGTGAATAGGAACCTCATTTCCACACTAGCACTTCAATCTTCCCCTAATGTAATAAGTAATAACTTAAAGAACACGGTGTAACGATAAAACTTACAATTTATCAGCAAATCTTAGGATCACACTAATCTTATAAAGGCGACAGTTTGTGTTTTTGTCTTTTCTTCACGTTCAAACGGCTGAGCGGATCTTGATGTTTGGCACTGAGATAGATTGTGGTGTGGAATAATACAGGGTACTTTTTATCCCGGAAAAATGTACGGTATCCGTGGGATAACCAATGAAATTTTACGCAAACGAAGTCGCGGGCAGAACTAAGCTAGTTTATCAATAAGCCAAGGCATAAAGATAAGATCAAAATGCAATAAGGGAGATAAAATTCAATTTTATCCCAAGTTTTATATTTATGACTGTAACTTTGTGCCAAGTGGTGCTTAGTTATGAGACAGCTATGCCAAAGGGGAGCATGTCAACGACTTTTGAAAAAGCCTAGAATTTGTGGCCGATTTGTTAGCGAGGATCGTGTGAGTGAATAGTAACTTCAGAAGAAAAATATAAGGTGTTACCAAAATATCTGCCACGGATTTAATGAGAGGTAGTATTGTGTTTAAAGATTACAATAGTGAAGATAAATTATTGATAATGTGTCATATTTTTTTTAATTTGTGAACCGCGTTTTGCAGAGTAGAGTCAATGTTTATTAAATTACTTTATTTTCTCAAATTGAATTAACTAATCTGGGGTATGAAATTTCTTCACTATTGTAATCTTTAAACACAATACTACCTCCCATTAAATCCGTGGCAGATATTTTGGTAACACCTTATATTTAAACGGCATACACTCAGTTTGTGAAGACGCTTTTCTGTCATGAATTCATGGTAATATGCCATATGCTAAAGACTGCCTCGTTAGCCTAGTGGTCCCAGAGGTCTTGAGTTTGATTCTCAGGTCAATCAAAGTGCTATTGGAATTTTCTATGAAATTCTCAGTAGCAGCTCGGAATTAGGATTTGTTCCCGGTTAATGGCAATAGGCTCGCCCTTTATTACATGGGCCCTAAACACGCCGGAGAACTGTGGGTATACATTGGTACACCACTGTCTAACCCTTCACTGTCTAACCCTTCGGGGAATACAGGCGTGATGATATGTTATGTTACGTAATCCTAAAAACGTGATACTTCATAGCAAAACTCCTGTAACATCATAACGAGGCATTTCTAAATCCCTACGGAATCATAAAAACTCTGGACAGACGACTTATGAGTTATAACGAAGTCCCGGGGCGTTCACGAGTAATCGATAAAAACTACGTAATAACGCAATCAAAGCAAAATCTTTCAAAACGTTCCAAGTTAGTGACTAACGCTGTGTTTGTACAAATCTTTATTTCTCTTGTACATTCACACCATCACGCCTAAGCATATGCCCCGAAGGGTTAGGCAGAAGTGTTCCAAAAATCAGTCATTTTACAACCAAAAAGTTCCCAAATATAGTCCAGAACAAAAAAATGATTTCAATGATGGGAACAATATAATTCGGATTTTTCTAAAAATAAAAACAAAGTAGATTTTCTCGAAAATGGCGGATTTTCGACCCCCAAGTGAGAGGGGTTAAATCATTCTAAATTAATCATAGTTTCTTCTCCCGAGAGGAATACGAGCAATTTCCAATCACCCTGTATAATTCTCGGCTTCGTTAAGTATCTTTTTACATAGGCACAGCCACAATTCGCCGGTATGTTTACGTCCCATGTAATAGGGGGCAAGCCAATTGTCATTTACTGGACACAAATCCTAACTCCGAGCTGCTACTGAAAATTTCATAGCAAAACCCAATAACACTCTGCTCGACCTGGGAATCAAATCAAAAACCTCTAGCGTAGCAGTCGCGCTTAGCACCACTAGGCTAACGAGGCAGTTAAAGTAACGAGTTAGTTATTTCTCTAGTAATCTATACTTCTATACTAAATATACTAATATTATAAAGAGGTAACATTTGTTTGTAAGTGTGTATGTAGGGGGTAACCTCTGAATCTACTGGACCTATTTTGAAAATTCTTTTACCCATAGAAAGCCACGTTGTTTGTGAGTGTCATAGGCTATAAAACATCACGCTAAGACACACGTGAGCGGAGCAGTAAGTAAAGATGTAACGTAAGGCGGGTGAAATTAGCCACGCGGACGAAATCTCGGGCAGTTTGCTAGTCTAATATAAAACCAGTGAGCGTAACAAAACGGATATATAATAGAGAGGATATTGCTATTAGTACATCGTTTAAATACTAGACATGTTTAAGTAGATACTATAATGTCGTCGCTGAATGTTATTTGCATACTAGACGCTCTTGATTTTTCTTTAGGTCTCAGTCTAAAATGTTGATAGGGTTTAGATCATTTTATTGTTCAAAGGCATTCGTTTTGAATGTACAGTAAGCTGTTACTGCTGTAATGTAATACATTCGGCTTATTAAATTAGTTTGACGTTCGAGAGATTGTGGGTTTGCTCGTTATGGCAGAACTAAGATCAAAACTTGTATTTCCGTACGCAAAATAAGCGATGAGCTGAGACGTGGAGTTGCGGACACCAGCCCGTCACACTCAAACTCATGGTCTTTAGAACCGCGATAAATGTATTTCAGGATCTGTCAATGTGTTCACATTTGTTTTAAACAAATAAAGACATTACAACGGTAGCTGATCACTTCCTTTCATAGTCGTTAAATGGGTAAACAATAATACCACGGAATAATATCGATCAGAAGGACAACTTCGAGTAAAAAACTCAGCGTTGTATTTTTTTAAGGATAGTAAATACTCAAATCTCATTTTTCGCTATTAGCGGAGCGGAAGGGAGTGTCAGACTTTTACTGACTAAAACCTATCCGTGTTCCTCTTAATGCCCTTTGCGTTCCAGATCCGCGGTGACTTTTTCGAACAAATTCCGCAACTACTATCTTATGCCTGCGACTTAGTTCGCGAGAATGTTGGGTATCTGGAAGGTTTTAATCTCTCTGCGCGAACCAATGATCATATTTCTGTATGTAAAGTAACCTAAGGTTATAACACCAGCTATCTGCTAGTAAAAGTCCCGTCAAAATCGGCCCAGCCATCTCGGAGACAAGCCGAAACAAACATCCAGACTTTCTTTGTATACATACCGGGTAAACCTCAAATGCATTTAGCAAAAATCTGTTTTAAGAAGCTATCGGTTTTGACCCTTACAAAACCAACACTTCGATTTTATTTATTTGTATAAACTATTACGTTTTTGTTGGTCGTGACTCGTGAGTCTACTGTATTCTTTTGTTCTGTGGCAATGTCGTATGTGGAAATCGCAACACTTGTTGTATTAACTGTTCGCTTTGATTACAAGTTGTGACTATTAATAGTTAGACACAATACTCAAGTGCTGCCTATGCATGTATGACATATTAGTTAACTGTACATTTGTGTTTTCACTTTAATAACGTGGTTAGTCGCAAAGATAATGCAGTATAAAGTTTAATGGCTGCAAGGCTTGATCGATTAAATGTGTTTTACAGGTTTGCGGATGTAAGGACCAAAATGGTTTTACATTTGTAACTTGCGGGTCAGAGAGCACAGTACCGCAGATTAGCAGTGTAGCTAGCAGAAACATTTCTCTTTCCATCAGTTGCAAATACACATTTCACAGACACCTTTGTATTATCAAGAAGTCGGTTAGTCTGATTGTTGTGTGGGCAATATGGAAATTGCCCACACAACAATACGAACATCGAAGAAATGGAGCAATAAATTTCACACGAGTAACTCCAATAAGATCCTTCCTTCACGTTCTATAAAATGAGTTTCTTAGAAAACACGTGCCCTTCATTTTCTCCTACACAAGGCTGGCTCACACAATACACCAAGTTACCAGTCGATATGTTACGGGTAATGCTAGAAGATGGAGTAAACCTAGGTTTACCCGGGTTAACTTAGTATTACCCAAGCTTCTTGGGTAAAGTCCAAATAATAAGTAAAACAAATTTTTATTCGGGGTTTACCCATGCTCACCTAGGTCTACCCAACTATGGCTGGGTAATGTTAAAAATTTGTCTAATTAATTAGTTAAATGAAAATCCAGGGGCATTTTAAACATTTATTATTCCAAAAACATTCATAAATGCTCTTCAAGCGAACATAATCGCTTGAAGAGTATAAAACTAATAACTGCAATGGCAAAAACGAATAGCAGTCGTTATTATTAAAATTGGTATTATTTATTTGGGCAAGATAAACTGCTGTGACATTTTGAATTACAAAATTTACGTTCCGAAACTCGCCTCTTCCTCTGTCGACTTCTGGTATTTGGACTCTTACCGTATCTCCAACAGAACATGGAGGAAATTTTAAACTGGATAAGGCTTTCATTTTTTTAGCTTGATTTTCTAAGCTCAATCGGGCAGATAATCTATGTTGAGTAGTACAAATTTCACACAAGTTTATTTCTTGTGGGTTCATACATCTACAACACTTCATTTCGTCTTTCTTTTTAAAATTATAATTATTTAAATATAATATCACCAGAAAAAAAAGATTACGAGAGCTTGCAAATGAACAGTCGCTTTCAGGAGGCCAGGGTTATAAAAGGTGTAATTGCAAAACAAAATGTGCTACAAAGAAGTATTCATGCAAAGCTGCAGGAAAATTTTGTAATTCAAAATGTCACAGCAGTTTATCTTGCTCAAATAAATAATACCAATTTTAATAATAACGACTGCTATTAGTTTTTGCCATTACAGTTATTAGTTTTATACTCTTCAAGCGATTATGTTCGCTTGAAGAGCATTTATGTATGTTTTTGGAATAATAAATGTTTAAAATGCCCCTGGATTTTCATTTAACTAATTAATTAGACAAATTTTTAACATTACCCAGCCATAGTTGGGTAGACCTAGGTGAGCATGGGTAAACCCCGAATAAAAATTTGTTTTACTTATTATTCGGACTTTACCCAAGAAGCTTGGGTAATACTAAGTAAGCCCGGGTAAACCTAGGTTTACTCCGCCTTCTAGCATTACCCGTAACAGATACATAGTGTACAGTCAACAAAGCTATTTGTTATACAGGCAAAATTATTCATTACACCCAATGCCAATATTTATTTTTATTGTATAAGTAATTACTTTTTAAGCTTATGACGTACTTAAGAGAGTTATTTTAAAGAATTGACTGCTCAGCACGCTCACAATGTTGTTTTAAAGTAATCGCAAGTAAGCTGCCTGTATAACAAATAGCTTTGTGTACTGTACTAGTACGTCACCACGACCGAACGATCAATCATACCGACGCAGGTCTCAGTAGCGTTACGTAACCTGATACTACGATTCATTTAAATTTGGTCCTTTGATCCAAATAAAAAACCGGTCAAGTGCGAGTCGGACTCGCGCACCAAGGGTTCCGTAGCATCTATAAAAACGACAAAAAAATGACGTTTCTTGTATGCTTAGCGCCAACAAAAAATCATCATCTGTGAAAATGACAACTGTCTAACTATCACGGTGCATGAGATACAGCCTAGTGACAGACGGACGGACAGACATACAGATGGACAACGTAGTCTCAGTAATAGGGTCCCGTTTTACCCTTTGGGTACGGAACCCTAAAAAGTATCAGATTACTGTCGCGAAAAATTACACATATCTAATTTTTGTAATAATTCTGTACAACGATACGTTATTATTAGCATTAGCTACATACCACCGATGCGACATGTCACATTACACAATTAAAAAAACAAGTAGGTCAGCACAGCGCTTTATAAATATGTATTCTGCATGTCCATGTAATGCCACAGTTATTCTTTCAGCACAGTTTAAAAATAAAACATGTTTATTTTGGCACTTTACTGTGTCACTAAAATTACTTCAGTTGTAGTTTTACGCTATTTCAGTACGTTTTGCGAAGTGATTGAAGTCATATTAGTATGAAGTGCTCTCCGATCTTTCACTACATTTATCACTCGCTTGTCACGATCTTACGTGTTATTGGCGTTTGTGAAAGAAATGTGAATTACTTTTCTATTTCATAATGGGAAATAGATTCTGAATAGGTAGCTTTTGACGTGTAGAACTTGAATTCAACGTGAAACTTAGACATAAGGAATATTTGTATTCGGTGAATAAGTCTCTAAGAACTGCCTCATTGGCTTAGTGGTGCTAAGAGTGACTGCTACGCTAAAGGTCTTGGGATCGAATCCCAGGTCACTTATTATTATGTGCTAAATGCTAATGTCAATGGATTATAGTTTTATATGCTAAACTGTCTTGTCAGCTCGTCACGGGGTTTTAAGTCATTTTAATTTAGAACAGAGTTTTCTTTACAAATAATATATAAATAAGGTTGGATATGCCTAAACCAGCCAGTATCTACTGTTCCAATTAAAAGTTACGAGAAGCATCGCGGACCCTAGCACCACAGCCCAAAAAAGTACTAAAGAAGCTATTTTTACAGTCCAAAAACCTTTAAAACTAAAAATTAAACTCACAGATCCGCTCCTATGGCTATAAAACATTAAGGGTGACACTCCGCAGTCCGCCGTCTGCTAACATTTGAAAGGAACCCGTTTACATAAGGCGGGACTCACACCTTGCGCGGGATAAGCAGATGTTCGAGCTTTACTTAAATCCACGTGGAGCTAAGACGTTTAATACAATCCGTCTGTACATAAAGCGATCCCCTCAATGTAGACTGCCAGATTGAAAAAGTTAAAACGTTTTTTTTTTATTATTGCGCTGTTCTACTTAATTAATGTTTACAAAAGCTCACATGCGGCAATTCTTGTGATATATTTATTAAAATTACCATCTATGACTATAAAACTTCAATAGAGCTCTCGAAGTTATGTTCGATGGAAATAAAACTATTTCGGAAAATTATGACGTCAAGCTAATATAGTTTCGAGATTTGCCTTTAATTCCATTTATTAATCAATCACTGCTGACATAAACAAACAAGACACTTAATCGTAGGTGTAGTCCAAAAAATGAAGACTATTATAAAAAGTAGGTAAGTAGGTGCCTTCTTTAAAGGGATCGCGAAAATTATTGGGCACTTAAAAAGATAAGTAAAAATAAATAAAAAAGATAAAAGAAAAATGCTGGTTTTAGTCAAATCGCAAGAAATATTCCAATAAGATACCACGCATAAAACCCTTAACGAAATCTTAATTGAAAATGTCTACTACATCGTATTATTATAGCTTCCAGAATTAAATCTGCTCTAAGCTACTAGCGTACTAGCGAACGAGATGATATTATGTTCTGTAATACTATATGAGCTTCGAATGTAACCCTAGTGCAGGTAAATGTTAGGTACTCGGTACAATCAAATTAAAGCTTTGAAACAAATGTGAAAAAGCTTATATTAGACTAAACCATGAAGAAATTATTCTTCTAAGTACCTACTTACACTTTTTCTGAGAGGAAAACATAAAAATACCTTTTATAAAACATTTTGTTTTATATAATTTAAGTTGCCGTTTTCCGGGAACAGCGCACAAAGTTACCTGTAAACTTGATACACGAAACGTTATACTCGTCCTCGCAAAATTCTAAGAATAAGGATCAATATTGCAGTGAGGGTACGATGAATAAACTATGTACATAGGTATATCAATCAACAAATATCAGGTATCGACGTAAAATCAATAAGCTTCGGAGCACAGGTTGTTATACCTGTAACGAATAAGTAGGTCAATATGACGCTATTGTACCCAACAATAGATGTTATTTAGCTTTGAGACTACTGTATTATTCAAATAAGAAAGCCAATAACAAATAATAAACAGAGAAGAAAATGATTATGCTTTTTTATAGTCCATACAGAGAGGAAGGAACGACAGACGAGGAGGACGAAAACTTTTATCATGGATTGAGATGGAATCTCATTGGTTATTAAAAAGAAAACCATGTGTTCCATAAAAAAGTGCTACGCCTACACGGTGAAAATGCATAGAACTGCTGCTTCGTTCCACGCGTTATTATAGGGAAGCATAGCCCACTTGCATCAAAAACCTAACTAAGAGTGAGTTGCCAACACGAGTTTAGATTACCAAAATGTCACAAATAATAGGGCCGTATTAGTAACTAACTTGTGAGTTGAAAGATAACTCTAGTTGTCACAATTAAATTGAAAGATAGGGAAGTAAAGCCCACTTACACCAAAAACTTTACTAGGAGTTAGTTGCCAACACGAGGTTACATTACAAAACGTCATACGTAATGGGGCCGTATTAGCAAGCAACTTGGAGTCGAAAGATAACCCTGGCTGTTACAAGTAAATTGAAAGATAAGACTACACGTGCATTTCACTTCAATTCCAAATATCTTCGCCAACCTACGCAGTGTCACACGATACGATGCTACCATTTGCGACTAGTCCCTAAGTCGGAAAGCGGACACCGACAGGATGTTGTGAAAGTTGATATAGGAATCTACAAACTAACTGTCGAGGATGCACAAACTCGAACAAAAGCAAAAAGACTTGCTGTTCCAATTATTCCAGCCGACGAGGTTAGCGTGCTAAATGCAAACAACTTATACAACATAGAAATGTTCATGTTTTTGAACGACAAATAACAGCAAACGGTGAAGCGATAACCTCTAGGGACTGAAGGTTTTCGAATAAAGTTGAGTGTGCCCAAATATTGTCCCTGAGGCCCTAAGGGACCTGCAGGTTGTTCGAAAGAGATACCGCGCCCCCGGAACGCAAAGGGCACAAGAAGGAACATGGATGGGCTTAGTCAGTAAAAGTCTGACACCCCGCACACGCCCCGCCAAGGGCGGGAGAAGTCATTTGATGATTTCCCATCGGTAAAAAAAGACCCTAAGGGACAATACCAAAACTGAACCAGAACCAGAAGCCATTAAAAGAAGCCTTTGTCTTTACCTACACAATATTACATACAGAATCCCGATTAGCCCAAAGGCGCATATGGCAACAACATGCAACGTAGTACCTTTATTGTTTATCTGCAGCACCGTTGCAAACGTCGTGTCATAAAAACCCACATCAAAATAAAAATATACTTACACAAGATTAATAGCTCCCGTACACTAGGACCAATGTTTCTGTTCATGATCTTAGCTGGAACTGTGAAGTTTCAGCGGCTCAAACTTAGAAAGATACTCCCGTATACTAGGAACAATATTGAACATACTTTTCTACCCATAATCGTAGTAGAAGTCCGGGAAGAGTTAAGAGCTCAAAGTTTGGAAGTATCTTCAAAACTTGAGAATGCTAGTAACGTACGAGTACAGTCAGTTTCAAAGTAATGTGTCGATGTGAATTATTGTCTGACGAAGCCCAAACAATGAATTGCTGAAAATGGCCGTCTTATTTGGTCATCGAACAGTAAACAAAATGGTTCATTAAACGAACGAAATTAGTTTGTATTGTGTGTAAAATGAATCTTCCTGCCGAAGTGCCGATGCATAGAATAAAACATTTTAAAACGTCGCGGTGAAATAAATTGCTGATAACAAATCTTCTACTACACTATAGGGATCGGAAGAGAGCTTGCAAACGATTTATGAAGCAACGTGCGAACGGAGGACCGGTGACGGGTGGAATGGCGCAACATTGAAGATGTCTAGGCATAGGATTAGATAGGCCTTTGCCTGAACCTTGTAACTTATCGACCGTTAGTTAAATTAAAACAGACTCATCAATCTTTTCCAATAAGGAAACGTGACTTTCTAATCTTCTATCCATTAGTAGTGTTTTGTTTACCAATAGCAAGTAAAACGAATCGTATACTGGAACCCGATTTCCATGAAGTATACTTGGTGTTTCTGAAAGGCGATGAAACGAACAGATCACAAGCTTGTCTCAATCACTCCCTAACTCTAAAAATATGAAACGAATTAAAAGAGCTTCAATATCGATTTCTCACAGACTGTCGACGACGCGACGTTCGCTCACGTATACACTGCGCTACTACGTAGTAGTTGAATTGCATCACTGGACACCTGTTCATCGCATCGAAAAGCAAATAACTCGAGCCCATCCGATATCAGTCACACTTCGAGCTTATTATTACAGCGTAAACATTACATATTATGAAAGAGAGCTTTTGCCTTCTGTAAAAGTGTAAAAACAGTAAATCCCATTTGATAAGGTCTCCATTAAAGTTGTAAATAACCTTGAAACATGTTGTCAATCTTTTTTATCTCAGGACACGGAAAAATGGTCCTTCGATACGCAATGTAAATATGAAATAAAATCATAACAGGGAAGGCTATTTTAGTCTAAGGATTTTCCGCGCGGTACCTGGGGCCGCAAAAGTAGGACATATTTACAGGTCATGTTTATCTGGGCCCTGGGCACGCAGAGGTACCTAGCTTGAAGTGATAGGTATCGGCAATCAAAAGTAATGGTCTCTTTTAACGAAATATTGGGGTACACTAAGTAGATAAGAGATTAAAAAACCGACGCTGAAAAAAAGTAGTGGCAATATCGTTATTAAATTTGTGACCTATTTCACGAACTCGGCCGCTATCTACCAGATAAATGTATGAAGTTTTCTGAAAGAGAAGCTATTCGCAAGTTCTATACAAAAGGAGAAACTGACTGACTGACGTTTCAGTGCGCAAAACTGAAACTAGAAACTGGAAACGTGAAATTAGCAAACGGCTTCATTTTCTGATATAGACGAGCACTAAAAAAAGGATTTTTAGTAATTCTAACCCTAAGAGGGCAGGGAGTTCGATTGAATGAAAAATCGTATTACTTGCGTAAATCTACTTAAAACTTGGCACGAATGCAAACCTAAATTATTTATTTAAGATCGCATTCGTGCCAAGTAAGTAAAGTTTAATGTGTGTGTGTTTGGTTTTTAACACGACCCTTAAAGGGGGCCCCCAAATGCCCCCAATGCGGGTTGACTTTGTAGGACAAGCAAGAAATCTACGGAGAAAACAGTAGGTAACAGATAACCAGGAAATATATCACCCCCTACTAAACAGGTTCCAAGCCTTATCTATGGAAATGCGAAAATTCAAGACAGATCTTAATGCAGACTAGCCTCGTACGCAGGAGATATTATAGTGCACAAGTGTGTGCGCAAACACAGGTGCACTCCCTCTTCCCCAACTCTCATAGCCCGATGGGATGGCAATCCGACACGACCGGAGAGAGATCAGGCGCAGGACCAACGGCTTTACGTGCTTTCCGAGCCACGGGGGTGTCACACCACCAACTTCCAAACTCCGGGCTGCTACTGAGAAATTCCTAATGGAAAAACCCAACAACACTTTAATTTAACTTCTCAGCAGTCGCGCTTGCGACCACGAGACCAACGGGGCAGTCAACTACGTCAATTACTCTTCCTATTATGACACAATACAGAACCCAACCCAGTGGGTTTTTTTTTTTTTTATAGACGGGAAATCATCAAATAACTTCCCCCGCCCTGGGCGGGGCGGGAGGGAGTGTCAGACTTTTACTGACTAAAACCCGTCTATGTTCCTTCATGTGCCCTTTGCGTTCCGGGGGCGCGGTATCTTTTTCGAACAACCCGCAGAACCCAGTGGGTGGGTAGTAAATTCCGAACGACAAAGCTGAAAACATTTTATGACTTTAAATAAAATAATTCAATGATGAAAGCGCGGCGCACCCACGTTGACAAGCTTTTAATAAGTATTGATTCCAGATGAGAGTTATTATCTGTATCGTTTGAAGACCGCGTGAAACATTCTTTGCCAACTTTGTACAGAATTTTATGATGTTATGTTCACGAAGAAATAAGTAATAATCCAGTTTAACCAAGAGGTATCGTGTTTCCCAGTTACTGGGTTGTGGAGGTCAGATAGGCAGTCGCTCCATGTCAAACACTGGTATTCAGCTGCATCCGGTTAGACTGGAAGCCGTCCCCAACATAGTTGGAAAAGGCTAAGCAGATGATGATGATGTTCAGGAAGAAATTCCTGAGAACAGAGTAGAGAGAGAAGAGTAGGATAGTAATAAACACTATCAGCAAAAATCTGTCTCGCATATGCTTGCAATGTATGTCTACCACATGACCCCACATAATCAATGACACAAACTTCAAAAGACTAGGTCACAAAGCTTGTCAGTGCATTTGACATGTTACTGACTACAGCTAGGGTTGTCAGACATCGGGCTTTTAAGTCACGAACACTGCTGTAACAGTTTCCGAGAGACGCCAACGACATTTCAATGTAGAATTCGTAGAACTCCTCCTATTGTAAACTTTTTGGTGGGTTAAAATCTAGCTTAATGTCATTTTGCAGGTAAGCTTTTTATTTATTTTACTGGCAACCCTGCTCAACCCTATCTCACCTTACCGATATGCTACTACTTTCAGATTTACACACACATACCATCACGCCTCTATTCCCTGAAGTGTTAGGCAGAGGTGTACCAATGTACAACCACAGTTCGCCCGTATGTTTTAGGTCCCATAAAATGATGGGCGAGCCTATTGCCATTAACCGAGCACAATCAAATCATAACTCCGAGCAGCTACTGAGAATTTCATAGAAAAACCCAATAACACTTTGGGAATCGAACCCAGGGCCTCTAGCGTAACAGTCGCTCTTAGGACCACAAGGCTACCTAGGAAGTTTCCAGATTTACATTGTCTTAAAATACTCAAACTATAAAAATATCCATCAGATAACTGAAGCCCTAACAACTTCATTGTCCTCATTCTGCTGAAAAGTCAATGACTGATAAGATTTATCAGATGAATGTCAAGTTTCATGTATTGTATAGCATTTTAGCTTTGTTTGGATGTTTCATCAGGTGCAATAGGCCTGGTGCATTATCTAAGAGCTTCATAGCAAACTGCTAAAGAACACATGGAAAAAGATTTTTACATTGATCTGTCTAAGAAATTTAAAATCTTTATTTATTCAATTTTTTCTCTATGTGGACCAATTTCAGTGGCACATTTGGCAATTGGCAATTTGGCACATGGCAATTGTGGGATTTGATTTTGTTATTTCGATGCTTAAACCCTTTTATACACCTTTTAACACTCAATTGTCAAGTAGCGCTAGAATTTACCACTCTCATATATTTTTCATCATTAAGATATTTTGCAAATAAAAATTGAGGTTTATTCTATGACATCAATTTTAATTTCAAATTAAATAATAGTAGTTTATGAACAGAGTGTACATGCTCTGTATATAAATTTATTTAATGTCATACTTATTTCCCAGGTTGAGGCATACCACAGCCGGACACTGAGAGACATGTCTCTCAGCAACACTGATTGTTCATGGAGATTTATGTTGACAAAAACCCTTACATTACAAGTATACCAGAGAACTTAAATAAAGATGGGCAAGGAAATGTGATAGCAGTTTCTTTCGTTGTGCAAGAACAGCCCCTGTAGCCATGTAACAAACGATAAACGCAAACGCTGAGTAGGCTTTAATAGATCTTCAACTTTATGTGCTTGGTTTTAAGTTGAAGATCTAATGAAGATTGCATAGCGTTTTCGTTCTTTCCAGTCGCTAACGCTTAGAAATCTTTAATAGATTTTCAACTTAAGGCTCTGGGGTATAAAGTTGAAAATCTCTTGGTACCTACCGAGCGTTTACGCCTATCGTTTGCGACTTGGCTAGGGGGGCTGGTCACTCCTCCTCCTATACAAAGTACTAAAGAGTATAATAATGTAAGACAGGGGTTCCCAAACTTTTTCAGTCCGCGGCGCACTTACAAGTTTAGAAATATGTCACGGGGCCGGGGGGGCAAAATCGTGCTGACTAAAAACAACCAAACAGCGTGCCTTCCGCCTTCTTCCCTACTATAATAGCATTAATTTTAATATAATGTTAAGCTCGTAATTTTTTCTTCAACTTCAAATTTTTGAAGTCTAGAGGACTATGTACTTTCCGCGGCGCCCAGGTTGGGAAGCCCTGATGTAAGACATACCTTAAGTCTCCTCACAAGCTCATCTGGTCCTAGGTCATCGGTGATTGGACGGCAGCCTTGCGGGTACACTATTTCCGCCATGCTGCCAATCTAAAAGTTAAAGAAACAGGAATAAGTTTTGTTTAATTAAAGATAAACTGGATCTGCTCAATCCTACTGACTAGTAATAAAGGCCTACTACACAGATCGGGACAGCATGGCAAGGTATTTGTTTTTTTTCTTTAAAATGATGCCATGGCATCAACAAATCCCTTTCATCATATTGAATCATAGCATTTTATGTCGTATTTCTATAACGCTATGTTTGAATGTCCATAGATAAATTTTTTAACCCTGTGCCATGCCAGGTCATTAAAGTACTTACTAGGTAAGTAGAAAAGTAAACTATATTTATTTGGTAAATGAGTTTAAGAATAATGCATTTACTTTTCATTTACATACCACAATATTTAACATACCACCACGCCTCTATTCCCCTAAGGGTTAGGCAGAGGTGTACCAATGTACACCTACAAGTACGCCGTTATGTTTAGGTCCCATGTAATAGGGGGTGAGCCTATTGCTATTAACGGAGCACAAATCCTAACTCCAAATTCCTACTGAGAATCATCATTAACATTAATTGTGTGTGTATTTTGTATTTTCATTAAAATTTATTTTCATAAAACCCATTACATTAGTAAATACACTCACAAGACATTTTAAAACTATGTATTTTATCCAGTATGATTTTGATTAAAATCTGAAGAGGAATATTTACTACAATACAATCCATTGTTTTAATATTTGAACATACAGCATAATATAATTACAATTCAATAAATTATGTGCAACCTTGCATTACAATTGCTTTAATTATTCAATTTTAAGTCAGCATGGGCAGTTCTTTATCTTTAGTTGTGTTTACTTTGTTTGTAATTCTCACTTATTGTGGGTGCAGATTTAGGGCTTATTCACACCAAACGTAATGCTTGCTGACTGTCAGCCGTCACAATCAGTAGTCAGTCGTGACTGACTATGATTGTTCATACATCTTGAACTTTATGCTCACATTCAGGAGCCAATAATATGTTTGGTGTGAACAATGCCTTACCCTAAATATCTTATTATTTATGATCAAAAGAAAATGATTATCTTTGTCCATGTGTTTTTTGACAAAACTTCCATTTGTATACTTTTTTCCCTGAATTTTAATCTAGTTAAACTCTTAAGAAATCCGTCCCTAAATTATCCACATAAGATATCATGAAACTTCAATAGTGTCCAAAAGTGAATTCCATATTTCAATCAACACATTCTTAGAATAAAGAGTGTTTCTGTGAAACATATGTATTAAATATGTTTCTCTATGGAATACTCTTCTTTAATCTTTAATCAAGTATAAATAAAAACTAGTAAAGAGGTCATTCAGTAAGTTTAAATATATAGGTGGATGTCATATTTTAACATGTATTTCACTAGTTATCATAAAATCATGTTAAACAGTTGTAAGAGCCCTTTTTATGGCTTAAATGCATAATTATATCATGAGTAAATAACGACATTAGGCATAGTTTAATAAGCCTTCTAAATTAGGTAGATTAATTTTTGTGACAAATACTATTCATGGTATTGGTATAACAGGCTGGTGTCCATAACTCCAGGTCTCAGGGCATATTTTGTCTACACAACAATGGTATTACTATTTTTTTTTTTACAATGGTATTGGTATTACTATTATAGATTAGTGTTTGTTTCATATGAAGCCTTTGACTGTTTCAAGTCTACATACCAAAATATTACTTCTGTATTCTGCATAAGAATAAACAGACTATGTTTTACTCATTATGTTGAATTCCCAAGTACAAGGTATAAGCTCCTTCGAAGTGATCCCAGAGATTAAACAATTTTGGTTTCATCTTATGACATGCCTCGTTAGTCTGGCGATTCTAAGTGCAACTACTACGCTAGAGGCCTTGGGATTGAACCCAGGTTGAGCAGTATTATTGGGTTTTCCTATGATATTCTCAACAGCAGCTCGGAGTTTGTGCTCAGTAAATGGCAATAGGCTCGCCCTCTACTACATGGGACTTAAAATATACTAGCAAACTATGGCCGGATATTGGTACATCTTTGCCTAACCCTTCCGGGAATTCAATGGTAAGTTGTTGCTCATGACATGATAACCATACTTATCTCTTTGGTTGCAAGCAGGTAATGATAAGTAGAGACTCACAAACATGAACATTATGCCATATAAATAATGGAGTTGATAGCTTTCCAGTGGTACAAAGTATAGTTAATGAATTATACACATAAGGCCCTAACATCAAAAATGCATACAACATGTTAAAAGCATGAGTTTTATGCTCAAAGTAGGTCAAGGTATTCAAACAGGGATAATGCTCAAAGGTGTGTAGAAAGATCTAGAATATGAGGGTTGCTGCAGCCCTATGAATGACATGTGTTTAACTTCCAGCAAAAACTTATACAAGAGTTAGTCAGAAAATGTTGTTCCAATAATGTTTATCTTAAGGCTTCATACTGTAAGCCTTTGGCATAATAAGTGAGGCAGAAGTTGGTCATCATGACCAAAATGTGCATCCACTTACATTATTATGTAGCATATACAAACAGTTTGTCTACATTGTAGTATCTGTACTTGACCTAACATGAGTCTGCTGGCTTATCACCAAAATCTTTATTGATTAGCAGCGATCGAGAAAAATAAAGGGCATCGTTCCCAAAACAACACCAATATGATGTTTAGAAACATGAAACATGACGTGTCGAACAAATTAAGTCATAACTTCAGCTTTTCACATAGAAATATCATCACGAACGTGATATTTACCCTACCCTGTTGCTGTTCTCGTGGTTTATACAACAATCAAATTATGCTAGATTATGGCAGACCCAGTTTTTACGACCAAGCAAACAACACAAACTTTAAGAGGTTAATCCACCTTATCTGCACCAAATTATACCAAAATATATCGAATTTGCATCTTGATTACACATAAACAGACAACTAAAACTATAATGGCTAGGAATACGTACAAGAATTCATAGACGTGGGCCTGCGTTCACGTCCCGATGTTTACAAAATCCACCACAATATAACAACTCAAACAAACTGTTCACTGTTATAGCATTATTGTTTCATGAAAACGTCACTGGAAAACAAATCATAGGGGTTGAAATATGTCCTATTGATCTAAATACATAGAAAATTCGGGATAATAATTTTTTTATCAATCTATGTGGACGCCAAACTGCGGGAAAAACTACAGCGAAGTTAGCATCATATCGCTCGCAATTCAAGGCCGTCTATAATCTCTATGATATTTGTAAGTTGTCTATGCACTTTGCGCTTCAAACCACCATAATTTTTTTCGGGAATTGTCTATGATAAATTTAATGGCCAAGCATGGCCAAGTTACAAATCAATTATGGGCAGTATAATCAGGTGCAACTGGTATTAGTTTTATATTTTTGACCCAGCTTATTAAATTATATCAATTTTTGTAATATATTTTTAACGGTTTAAATTAAAATTCAGATTTAAAATCAAATATGATATTTTATTTAGATCCAATCCCTAATTTTCTAACAAATTGAGGTTTTTACTTTCTTATGTGTGGACTGTTGTCAGGTAAATAAAAAATAATACGGCAGTTTAAATTATTTTTATTTTTACATCTTTTAACATATCGTACCCAAAATATTTCGGATGACATAATATAAAACCGGATGATGAATCATAGCAAGAATTATTGCTTAGAAGCGTTTTTACAAAATAGCCCTTTCACATTACAAAAGGTGTTAATTTAATGCAGCAGTCAGTTTGTCATGTTGGCAGTTATCTTAAATATACAAGAAATCTAATTGATAAACACACGTTGCAACAGATGGCAATGACAATATTTTTCAGAACCTTCCGCTAAGAATGGTAACGTGACACCACCGACGGCTGCCACAAGCTCTCTATAATAGTTAGGTACTAAATAAAAAATAAATGTAGGCTACAGAATTAATTATAGGATGATCTGTCATAAATGTAGTCTCCGCAAGATTATACAACTTCACAAGCAATTATTATTTTTAATATTGTTTATAACTTGTTTTTCTAAAATGCTTACCTAATAACAGTGATTGAGATCTATTTGCATACAGTTATATATTTTATTCTATTGAGTACTTACATTTGATAATACATATTATTTTATAACAATAGCCATCACAAAATTAATAATTAACTACAAATTAGTTTTAAACCCTAATTTATTCTGAAAGCAAAGCAAGATTTGAAAACGTACAGTCATGTTAATTATGAAAATATGTCTAAGCTATTCATTTAGGACCAAAAATTGCCCAGCAAACTTCCAAAAATGATGAGAAGTTTCACTTCATTTAGTTAACAATAATTATTTTTTAACGCCCGGTTTCTGGAACGACACAAATTGTCTAGCGCTCGAAGCTGTTGTGATTGGTTGTTTTAATTATCAACAGCCAATCAGATCATTACATTTCCTTCCAGAAACCGGGGGTGTAAGACGTTTATTTAAATCTAAACTTTATCTTCGAACAATTTTCTTAATCTAATTCAAGTTTTCTGAAAGACCCTGCTGTCGAGTGTATATCTTGAGTTAAATCGTTCTTCTCCAACGCGTGTAAGTCGACTGACATTGCATCTAAGGACAGCAAGTCATCCCTCTGTTTCAAGAGATTTCGTTTCAGTTCTTCAATCATGTCTCTGAGGGGAACAGTGCCTCCGTATTCTTTCGGTAAAATTGCTGGATCCACGTGTTTCATCAAATCATCGCTCGTTCGGTGGAACTGTGAACAGGGAGAAATAAAAATTAGAAGAGCGACAATAATAGTAAACTAGAGTTCGATTAGATCAGCTTTGAATACCTATAAACTAACTTAAAAACCTAGTTAGTACAGATGTCAGCACTGTAAAATTATTCCGGTTCGAAAAATATCAAATTAAAACAGCGAAAATTAAATTGAAAAAATATTAAAATAAAATCGTTTCTACTATCATTTTTAAAAAATGTACAATTAATGACATTTATTTACACATGTATATACCTACAATGACTTTTCAAAACTGTTTTAGAAAATCATTGTAATTTTTTTGTCATAGTCAGCTTATAACACATTTGCATTTATTATAATTTTACGTTGTTCAGAACCAAACTATAAAACGCAAATTATTATTAATAGTTTATGATTTTTCTTTTGAACTAAGTAAATTAGGTACATTGACATTTTTAGATGGCGCGCGTACCTATTTTTTTGTTACCTACTTCTTTTAGAGTCCCGAATTTTTTAACACTTTTCTCTCAGACTGTACTTTACCATATAGGTACATTAAAATTTTTAGGTGGCGCGCGTGCCTATTTTTGGTACTACTTCTTTTAGAGTTCCGAATTTTTTAACACTTTTCTCTCAGACTGTACTTTACCATCGGAAAAGTGAATGTTATGCTCTATGGTTTGGTACCTATTGTAAAAGATCACATTCCCCGCCACTCGGTTCGGTGACATAAAGTACCTAAGATTTGAAAAAAAAATGCGTATTGAGAATTACCATCACACGATCCTTCAGTTTATCACTGAGCAAAGAAACAGCAAACTCGAAGAACTTGACTCCGTAATGTGGAATGTTCACAAAGTGGGTGCACTTATGCCTCATAGGGGTTGAGTTCTGAAAAAAAAAACATTATCTTTAGCTTAGCTCGTAACTTTTTTTTGTCGTTAGTCACGGAGCGAATATATTATATGGAATTAAGAAGTACTACCTAGTAAAATATTAATGCTGAGACCGCCTAATAAAGAGCAACTGCACTGTGTCATTTGGGGACCTAACAGGTTCACAAGCATCATCTTTCCGTCCTTATCTCATGTCACTTTGGGTCGGCACAACACATATTCATCTTCCATTCTGTCCTGTCAAGCCGTCATTAATCATGATTTATCACTGACTCCCTTCTCTTTCATAACTAACATAATTCTTCACAAAAAACATCCATCTAATCTTTGGCCTCCCTCTTCCTCTACATCACAAGCACTTGACCTTATGGTCAAGTCAACTGAGCAAGGAGTTGGGTATTTGACGTACCCTCTTGTTTATATAAGAGGGTACGTCAAATACCCAATTCCTTGCTCAGTTGACTCTTTGCTTCATCATAACTAATATATTAACGAACTCACCTGTATACAGTTAAGCATGACCCTGACATCAGTGAGGGACCACAGGCTGACGTGGGGCATCTGCATACCGGCCTCGTCATTCACGTGGGTGTACCCCAGCAGCTGTGACCTTGGTTCGTCCAGCAACAGCTCCACGATCATGGAGTGCACGCGGGCCATCACGCAGTTGTCGAACTGGTGGGGGTCGAAGCGACCTGATGACAAAAGAGGATTTTAGTGAATGGTAGCTTAGGTTGAGCAAAGTGTTATTGGGTGTTTCTATGAAATTCTCAGTAGCAGCTCGGAGTTTTGTGCCCGGTTAATGGCAATAGGCTCGCCCCCTATTACATGGGACCTAAACATACCGGCGAACTGTAAGTGTGCATTGGTTACACCTCTGCGTAATCTTTCGAGGAATACAGGCGTGATGGCATGTAATGTAGCTAGGGTATCGTGAGGATCAACGATCTCAGCCAACCTTGTAGTCCAGGCTCTAGAAACCAAGGTTGAGCTGGTCACGGCCACTAGTTCATGGTCGTATCTTTGCACGATTAAAATAATGAATGATAATTAGTTAAGTAAATATTAGTAACAGATATTATGTTCACGGTATTTGTATGTAAGTTTAGTGTGTAAGTACATAATTATATTGATCATTTAAAATAGCTAATAAGAAAATGTTACGAGTAAGTATTAATACTTAGTTTTACTTAACTATGACGTCAGCAAAGCGCAAACACCACGGAATACCATCAAACTTCTCGGAAATTCCACATTATACACAAACAATGACTTAAGCAGGGGCGTAGTTTGCCTTAGACGGGCCCCGCATCCTAATTTATCGGGGCCCTACTACTAAAATGTGGCGAAACCCAAATGGAGGGTAAGGATTTCGCAAAATGAACAAGATGTTAATTTTTCCCGGGAAGTTTAGCGTACAGCCAAAGAGTTTAAGTATTAATTAATAGTGGATAGTATTTGGAATTTTGGCTTAAACGGATTTGAGGCCCCTATAGCTGTGGGGCCCCGTATCTTTGATACGGCTGATACGGCGGTAGTTACGCCCCTGCCTATAACCCTTAATATAAACGAAAAAGTCGCACATAAAAAGTTATAATAAAGCAGCTTAAAGCTCTTCATCAACTTACCCATACAAGACAGCACCACTCTCCGACCCTCAGCGTCCCTCTTCGGCAAGGGCACCAGGTATCCTGCATCAATCACTGCAGCGATCTTAGGGTCCAAGGGATCCAGCTTCTGGAACCACTGAGGGTACATCTCTCGGATGGTGAGGTACCGCTCCAACATGGAACAGGCTTGCGGGATGGAGTACTTCTTCGTTCGAAGGAAACGGAGAAGGAAGGGAGCATCTGGAAAAAGAAGTTAGGGTTATGGCGAGAGTTTATTAATGGCTTAGGTACTGGTGGTCCTTTGGGGTTTTTAGGACCACTAATGGATGCTATCACAGAGGACCAGAATGGAAGACGTTTTCAAGCTACCAGACTACCTACTAGATGTCGAAAGACCCAAGGTCTTTCGATTTTTGGAAAACCAACTAACTGCTCTTGTTATTGTTTTTGCTAGAACTCCAGAAATCTCCCTAAAGCTTCCATTCCTATACAACGTCACGTTTAATTTCTGATCAGCTATCACTTAGGATGCCAACACATGCCGTTCAAAATTGAACTATCTGGCACACTCGTCCTAGAACATGATAGTCATAAAATATTGAGTATTCAAGAGATGCACTCAAAGGGCTGCACCATGAAGTAACGGATACAATATTTACATACCACGTGATTTGAATCAGAATTAGATATTAAACCATCTGGCATGAGGACCAATTTACCTTTAAGTATCCTTAGTATACCTTATTGTTTCGGGTGAAATTGGGTTCAAAAACCTGGACAGTCCGCGATGTACACATGACCAAAGAGGATTTTGAAGGCACTTTCACTTAAGAAGGATTATTTTGGTTTTGGAATAGCTTCTGCTCACCACTTCATCCACGTAGAAGTCAGGTATACCATAAAATATATCCTATTATACTCGGCAATAGTGCAGCTTTCTACTTGTCCAAGATTTTTTACCAGAGGCCCTTCAAATCGCATTTGCAAGGCCTCTGGTATTGCAGATGTCTGTAGGTACCGGTGACCACTTAACACCAGGAGGGTCGTGTGCATGTTTGCCATCGAATAGCATTAAAAAAAGATCAAATAGACGTAGGTACTTCCAGCGATTACCTCTTACAAACCTCTTCATAATATTAGGTAAGTATGCATTCACTTGCTACCTACTTCATTACTAAGTAATCCTATCTATCTAGATTCTACTTCTTTCGTACGTAATCAGTGTTTTAATTTCAAGACTTGAACTTATTACTTTCGAATGTGTTGTTACACTAAAGACAGAAAAGTTTGTGCAATCAAATGGCGAATGCTGTAACCGCATACGCAACCTTGATTTGTAACACGTTGCTTCAGGAACTTTTATGGCCAGCCAAATATTGGAATAGAGGATCAATCATACCTAAGTTTTCGTGTCTGTTTTTTGTAAATATTATTGAATGGCAAACAAGTCTACCCACCAGATGATAGTGCTCACCGCTGCCTATAGACATCTGCAATACCACACGCTTTGCATATGCATTGCCACCCCAGAGACAAAGTTAAAATGTCTCATGTGTATGTAATTACACTGGCACCTGGCATACCCTTCAAACTGACACACAGCAACGCTGTTTTACGGCAGAAAAAGATATGGTGATAGTACTTCCCCAAACGAGCTCATTCACAAAGAGCTTTACTGCTACTACATACTGTTAATTTGATAAATTTTTCTGTGATTGGGGTTGAGTAAATTATCCTAAAGCGGCTTACCCGTTCTACATTTCTTGATTGCAGGATGTTTCTCTATAAAGTGTCTCATTTGTGACAGAGCCTGTTCTCTTAGCGCCGGTTCTTCTCTCAGCTCTGTTCTGGCCCTTTCTCTGAGTTCGGGAGGCAGTTCACCAGTTTCCCGCTCTTTAGCTTCCAAGATGTACATTCGGTCATCATCGGTCAACCTTGGAGCATCGATGATGTCATGCTTCGGTTCGTGCTCCCTTCGGCAATCTTCGGGTTGGAGTACTGACGTCGCCATGTTGCTTTATCTGGATCAACGAAAGAATAAAATAATTAATAAGGGAGGTATAATCCGGTTATACATCTGGAAATCATTAATTGGTGCCTAAATTATTATTAACTAGAATAAAACTGTGCGAACCTGCACTCGTAGCTAACTTCCGATCCACTTTTAAGTTTGAATATCTGAGTTTTGTGATCCGAACAGAACGAAAAAACTAAAAGACTTCGTTTTACAAAGTTGAGCTTGAGGTCAAAAATTGGATTGGTGTCTCTTTATTCACGGCATTAATATTCATGAAAAGAGATTAGATTATAGTCTCATTGACCGATAAACAGTTATTTTGCATTAATTTATGTTTAAAATAATTAATGTATCTATAATTAAATGTATTACTTTTAAATGCTGTCATGAAAGAGCAAGGATTTGAAAAGGTTTATACTTTAAACAGGTCCTCATAGAATACATAATTAAATAAACCAATAATATTAAGTCCGGTTAGTTTAGTATAATTTTCAATAATTTAAATTCGAAGCAAATATCGTAGTTATTACGACCTTCGAAGTTTCTCAGTGTGCTGTGATGTGTATAGTCACGCAAATGTAAGGATTTGCTAAATACTTCTAAAAGTAGGTTGTTGGTAGTTAACTTTTAATAGGAGCTATTATTTAAATCTGTTAATTTAAAGCCAGCTTATATTGCTCCTAATTAAATTACTTCATGACTTAGAAATCTGCTGACTACACAATAACAGGTGGTAGGGACATTGTAACGATAACTTTGACTATGTATTCAGCAAAAGATTTTAGACCTACTAACTATGTAATTTAAAGTCTGTTATATAAAAAGGGTTATTAGGATAAATGTTAATCTCATGATCGGACAAGATCTCATGACCTCCACTGGCCTCGTGGTCACAATTGCGACTGGTGAGCGTGGTTTCGATTCCCAGGTTGGGCAAAATATGTTATTAGGTTTTTGGGTAGGATTCTGATTTTGATTCCACTAGGAATTTCTCAGTACCAGCCCGGAGTTTAGAAGTTGGTGGTGTGCTGTGTCCCGCCAAGCACGCAAAGCCGATAGTACCTACCGGCTGTCATTCATAGATCTTTGAAAGTCGTGTCGTTACGGATAGACAGAGGCCGGCTGACAACCAGTCTTACCAAGAGGTATCGTGTTGCCTAGTAACTGGGTTGTAGAGGTCGGACAGGCAGTCGCCTCATGCAATAGACTGGTACTCAGCTGCATCGGATTACAATGGAAGTCGACCCCAACAAAGTTGGGAAAAAGCTACGCAGTGATCAATGGTCTGAAATCATGTAGGTACCTACTGAATCCATGGGGCAAGTTAAGGTTACGAGGTTTCTTTATATTCTAGCATCTCGCATATAAATACCTCAATCAATATACTAAACAAATAATTACTTTACTTAGTAAGCACTAAGGTTTATAATTAAAAGCCATGGCAATAAAAAAATGTTTGCTCTTAAAACGAAAAAATGAGGAACACGCGACAATTGAAAACGAGTAAAGTCACGCCATAGTCAAACATTGACATAGTAAACTAGCTCTTATTTACATTAGCTTACATAATAGTGGTGCACTTGACTTAGTTACAAGTTTACTACTAAGTTTTTAAATGTTGTACCACATTTAAAAGCCAAGTTTAAGCGAATATGTTATGTAGACCAGAATAGTTAGAGTGCAAGATCGTACGTGACAAGAAATTTCAAATTCAAAATGCAAATAATTCGCGTCTATAGACAGGAGGCTTTTATCTCACTGGAAGTTGAGCTAAATGCTGATAGCTGCTTAATTTGAAGATAGTCCAATTTACTTGCTTAAGTAGGTACCTACCTACTTATAAAATGTAAGAAGAAATGGAGAAAGTAAAAGTTTTTTCAAAATCGGTTTTTGATGAATAGGTACTTACTCATAATATTATCAGTCTAGTCATACCCAGCGAGCGGGATATATTTTAAAGAGATTTTGTTTACGTCACATTCTATCTTACAGGTGGCGTTCTGTGTGTTTCTGTTTATCCCCATAGAAAAATGGCGTGAGTTTATGTCAGTATGTAGGCACGTACAAGCGCCAATTCAAATAAAAAATATCCATAAACCAGGCGAAATTATTAAATATGGCATTTTTTTGACATGAAAAAAAATGCCTATTCTAGTTTTCTATTCCGTCCGCGAGACGGTCATCGTCTCCACTGACTGACCTTCAAACAGGTTTTGCTAAAACTAAACTTTCACTTGCTACTTTCCCCTTTAGTCAGATTACAACGTCGGGATTTAACTGTATATTATGATAAAAAAATTAACATAGCTATATTTTGGTTAACTACTGATAGTTTTCGTCAAAAGATTAATTGATTCAAGGAGTATTTTATTGTTCTATGAACGGATAATAATTCGAAGACTTTTGTTTACTTATAGTCCATTGATAAAAAAATCGAAACTCCTAATAGAACGGCCGTTGTTCTTGAAATAACTGCATTTTCGTGATACATATTTTTTGTAACAAATTATGGCTAAGTAATACCTAATTCATTGCTTTATATTTATCGTGAAATAATAGACCATATTCTACGTTAAGATTGTAACGTTATTCTTTAATGTGACTTTGAAAACAGTTAGTTCTCATTATTTCCATGTTTTCTGACATCTATGTCGGTAAGTGTACATTTAGTTTATGGTTCACAAAAACCGGATAAGTTTAAAAAAATGGAAAATTGACCTTAGTGTAATACCTACACTTGATTGATTTAACAAATTAAAGCAGCTCTAATTAAGCCAGGTCAACAATTTTAAATTTTAACTCATGACCTCTCGGACACCAATCAACGCAATCATGGTGGGCGATGGATAAAATTTATACCTATTAAGTGGTGAATTAATAGACCCAACCTCAGGTGCACAAACGTACTAGCAAATACAGAATATTTAGTGCTAAAACTGGACAGGCACGTAGCGTAATTTGCATGGCCCACATTTGAACTGTTTACTAATATTTAGTTAAAAAAAGAGGTTTGTCATTCATCATAGACATGTATCTATAAAAGGAAAACCTAATCGACTGATTGGCATAATAGCTCGTTCGTAACTACTCGAACTAAAGGGCATTTAAGGGCCTGCCCCCACGACCGAGAATCGGCAGCCGATTTTTTCTCGGCGAGAATGTAACATATAGATTCTAGTAAACAGTAATCAAAAATTCCCGCGAATTTGCGATTATCGCATACTCCATACCCTTTTCTTTTTACTAGTGGGTAAAAAAAAACGAAGTGACTTCCCCCGCCCTGGGTGTCAGACTTTTACAGACTAAAACTCATCCATGTTCCTTCTTGTGTTCCGGGGGCGCGGTATCTCTTTCGAACAACCCGCAGTAATCCATACCCTTGACATGGCTTCTACATTTGGCTATACATATACCTACCTATAGTTCTACGCCATTGAAATCACATTAAACACAGCATTGGACTTTATAAGGCAAAGGATCGTTGCTGGTCCAGCTGCTATTGCTTCACGACCCGCTGTAAGCGATGTCGCATCAGTATTGTAGCAATACACAGATTTCATCATAGGCTAACCAAGTTAAAGAGCATTTAGTTGCAACATTCTAAAAACAAGTTTTTCGGTTTTTTTACATTGAGACACTTGTTTTTTGTAAGGCCGCGAAAATTCACACGCTTGAATTACTATTTTTGCAATGGTAACATTTTTACGATCTGTCAAATTTCAAATAATCTTAGGGTAAAAGGCACAGTTGATGTCCTGTGATTGCAAGGATGTTTTCAATAGGCCGCACTAAATGACACGCGTAAATTATTTTATGCAAAGGCAATATATTTACGTTATGTCAAATTTCAAATAGTTCTAGGGTAAAAGGCTCAGTTGACGTCCTGTGAACTCGAGTATATTTCCATGTCTTTATCGAGATACAAAGCACTGTTTGATATGCCAGTGACTGTTGTATCGTTATTATCAATAAACCCATTTGGAGTCGACCAACGTATTGCGTATCTACTCATGTCTAACGTCATTGTTTTAAATTTCACAAGCAGGTTTAAACCGTAAACTGTTCGCTTTATAGTTTATTTTCCTTTGTTTTCGTTTTATAGGCTGTCCGAAGTAGACTTATAAAAGACACGGCAATGTACTTAGCCGTGATCACAGGATAAGAGTTTCCTGCCGTTTGTTTTAAGTTTGTTGTATTTTATTTTATAAATAAAATGAAAAAAAATCATAAAATATTTTTTTTGTATTATTATTTTAAACAAGATATTAACACGTATTAAGTATTAAGTAATAATAATTCAGATATTTACTTTACATTATTATTATTCAAATAAGTACCAAACTCACATTTTTAGGTGCGTAAAACCAATTTCGTTAGTTTGTCTTACATCAGCAAAGGTATTAAATAATAAGTAAACTTCAAGCCGCATTCTTTTTGCTAATTAAACATCCATTAGAATAGTTGTTTTTTTTTACGTGTACTTTAATTAACGTGATTATTACATGTGCTTGATAATTATTTCGCATGTTCATTATCGCTATTGGGTCACCGCAACATGAATTATTAATATTTATGTCTTAAGAGCATGCAAGGGATTCCACGTTCACATGAATATTCATTATTTTAATTAGTTTTTAGTCTGAAATTGCCTATCCGCCTTGAGCAAGCTGTGTGATCAATGCTTGTGCCTTCTCTGTATGAGAAGAAGCCTTTGTCCTATAGAAGGACAGTAGGTTGGTATTATTATTAGGTACTCTTCTGGTCAAAGAATTTATTATACTCATGTTTGTTTGCGGAGGTTTGTTTGAAAATAAATTCAAGTCCATTAAAAGTTTCCATTAAATTCAAACGCTATTCTGAAGCAAAACGTATTAGTTAAAGTTGCAATTAGGAGCAACAACAACAATTAGTGATTGCGCGGTTACTGACTGGTTGCTAACCCACTACCAGCGGTCATTCTAGCAACAAAGCATCTAAAACAGCGCACTTTTTCAAATAAAGAGTAATTTAACTGAAGTTCTCTTACTATAAACAAAAGAAAGTAGGTAAGTAGCTTTTCTCATATAAATTCGCACTGGAGATTTTGTATTTATTATCATCTTACTAACACCATTCTCAGTCTTAATTTGGAATTAAAATGACTAATTAGTTTAGAAATTAAAATTCGAAACCGTAAAACGAAAATAAAAATAGAGCGCGAAAACAACGCTCACTAAACTACGAATAGGTAAACGCACCAATTACCGGCCATCCGATCACATTTTCAATAATTCAAGGGTGAACACCACTGTTGTCGGCACGTCACACGATAAACGTAGGCCAAGTCGTACTGGCTGTGCTCGGTCGATGCACCCGGTCCTCACCGTTAGCTCCCGAAATATTGCGACATACGGCAAGCCCTCCGTGATTCACGGAATAAGTACCTTATAATGGTATTTTTATATGTAGGGTATTGCCCTTCACCTACGGTAAACATGGCAAACAAAAATTACTATAGATATAAACGCCAGAAATCAGGCCGCTGTTGTTCTTCAATGTGGGTATTGTAACTATGTATTGTTTTGGGATATTGTGATTTCTGCAGACGTTCATACGTATTTTTTGGGAGAATAGCAGAAAAGGCGGAGATACGAGTGGAAAAAGTAACGTTAAAATCAAGATTTAAGCTTTGGAGTAGTCCATCAAAAATCCCTTTATTAAAATTCTTTCGTGTTCCGCCGTAAAAAGGAACCTGTCTATAAACTAATACGTTACTAAACAATAGATCAAAACTACGGAGTTGAGTTACGACCTAAGTCTCAATAAAATTTGCTTCATCGCCCTCCACAGTGAGCCATGACATTTGAACTGCAATAAAAATATATTAGGTATACATTTCATCACAAACTGAATTTGAAACTTAGTAATGAATGCTAATAGATGTTGCTTTTCATATTTATTAAAAAATGAATAGCGTCCTTAATCAGTTGCCCAGAAATAGACAAAGAAACGTAAATAATTTTAAATTTCATAGTGCCAGAAATTGTCTAATACAATAACTGAAGCAACAATGTAATGAGAAAAAATATTAACTTGATAAAATGTTTGTTGTATTCACGACGAGCACTGGAGAGCTAACCGTTTACTAGAAAATCTAAGCAATAACCCATTTACCTCAATCGACAGCCCATAATAAAAACCCATAACTTCCGTAAGCAGCAACTTTATAATTACTAATAATCCAGCATAAACAATAAATGCATCTATCACTCACGCACTTATATTTTTATTCAGTTTTAGTGTTCAAGTTTTTAGTAATATTACATAATAGGTGCACGTAACCGATATAGAATAATACAAACATAAGCTTACCGGTGCTCATGTAATGTGGAGTATGGTTTTTGTAACATTTACCCGCTGTATAACGTGTCAGTGAAAACACATCGCTGTCATTAGTTAGAACAGTACATTTGCCAGCAGCTTATAAAGTTCCCACGCATCGAATTATTTTTATAGCGTTGTTTTTGTTTCACGACTGAAAGTCAGTCTTCTTTCTTAGTTTATCTTTGACATTGACATTAGTAACGAATAATCGTGAGGAAACCTAGACTACTAATATAAGTCTATAATCGCCAATCCACCGTGAGCAGTCGTAGTGATCAATGCTTTATCGGTATGAGAATATGCCTTTATCCTGCAGTGGGACAATAAAAGTGTATTCTAAAAAAACAATTGCTCATTCAATTTACCAAGCCTTGCACCTAATTGTCAAATTGCAGCATAAATAAAATTATGTGGTGAGAACAATTAGAATTTACATCCACAAATAAGTGTACTATTTACTTGTCGAGATTACCATGAAAACACGGAAACATAAGCTCAGAGTAGATGCATAGAGCGTATAAGTTATATGTTTTTATCTGCATTTTCTTCCCATTTCCCTATAGCACCGTCATAGATATAAAAATGAATGAGCCATGAATAGGCAAACAAGCTAGTGTCTGTTGTTTATCGGAATATCGAAGACTGATGATAATGGAAAACAGGTTTTAGAAATTCAGAGGCTGTTTAATAAATCAGCAAGTGATATACAATCGTTATTGTTGAATTCAGATGATTGTTCCACTCTTATTTCAATAATGCGTTTGGATTTGAGATTGTATTTCCAATTTGTATTCTTCCTATTCTCGAATAACTTTCCATAAGTCTGAAATTGTTAAATTAGATTAATAATAATAAAGAAAAAAGAAACTAAATCTATAAGGCATCAAAAATTCCTCCGCATCGTCGTTAAACGGAAAAGTGCCCAAAAGAATAGCGGCATTGCCACGTTGGATGGCAATGCTTAACCTCTGGCCAAGGTAAAAGTCAGCCTTTGGGTCACGAGAAGTGTCAACCAACCGTTTAGACAGATCTTTAAACAGGGTATGTTAATTAGATTAATGGAATATTTTTAATAGCTAAGTATATCACTTAGCTTACTATTATTTAGCTCTTGGACATATCGATCAATACTAGTTCTGTTTATGCAACAAATTGTAAGCAGTCATTACGAATCCTATTAGCTCACTGAGCGTACTGCGCCACGCCCATTTATTACTTCATCCCACAGTTCCTACGCGTCTAAATTAAGTTCTTATTATCGAGAATGCATTGCAAATGATAAATATTTTATGGTTTTTAAATTATGCGCATGTGCGTTCGCCCCTAATTTTAACATAGGCGGTAGAACATTATACGCTCTTGGTTCTGCAGTTCTGTGGTAGATTACCACACAACTTAGATATTTATTTTCCTTTGGTTGTTGACGTCATTTGTATTGTGAAAAATCCACGTAATCCCTACAAATAAGGCCGCTTACGTTAGCAGTAAAAGAGCCTAACTTTTAAGGAGCACTCCAAAATTATCGGCCACCAAATAAAATTAATTATCGTTTGTTCTAAAATAAAACACTAAAGATTTATTGACTCATACATTTTATTTCGACATGGAAACTTAGTCATATAATTTATTGCAGTTTCCTTGTCGAAAAAGCTCATTACAAAAGAGACTTTTTGTGAAAAAAAGTAACCTATGTTTGGAAAGTGGAGCTTGCGGTCGATGCTCTTGGCTGGATCCCGTTAGTGCCGAATCGCGACGTCCCGTGGGACATTATACCTGTTTTGGGTTCCTTAGCATTATCACCCGTATGGAAACCTTTAGTATGGCAGATGGTGGTGCTACGTGCTACCATTATGGAGTTTTTTGCGCAAAGTGACAATTGACACGACATAATTTTGACTCGTTAAAACTTTTTTGGATTCAGTTGTATTATAAATTTATACTTTAAAGTCGACGAATAGGTATAAATAAATAGCTGACCGGATCTGGGTGAAATGGGCACTGAGATAGACTGTAGTGCGGCATAACACATAGCATACTTTTTATCCCGGAAAAATTAACGGAAAAAGATGGGATTATATTAAGTTTGAGGCATGCGAAGTCCCAGGTATCCCAGGCATGCGAGGTCCCAGAAGCTGGAGGAAAAATAATCTTATTTTTTAAAGGCAAGAAAACTTAAACTGATGTCAGTCGTATTGTATCAAACAAAATAAAACACCAACGTAAGTTTCCTACCACCAATAACAAAATCCATTCACAGTCATACGAGTGGAATGTTCACCAACTATTAAATAGATCTAACATTTTTCAACTACGTGATCCACATACTACGCAAGCGTAGCCACAGCTACTCATATATTTACATGTCCGCCCTTTTGTCATGCCATGTTAAACACATTACCCACCAAGTAGGGAGCCAATTATATAAAACAATATGTAGTTATCAGCATCTGCCAGGAAAACTCGTAAATATGATTTGTTCGTACCTTCTGTTATTTGGTACTGATGAGTTCCTGATTGCTTGGCACTGGCTTTGAAATGCCATCGTGAGTTACGAGATAATTTTATGGGTGACATTAATATAAAACGTACTACAGCTTAAGGCATCGTCTTTGATGTTGAATTCTATAATATGATTAACCATTTGTGATTGAACTATGTATTGATTATTAAGAAATCTAAGTGTAATCTTCATAGTATTTGGAACTCTGCCCATTAAATGACGTTACAGTTACCGTGCACTACCTCACAGGTAATATCATTAGCAGGCGTAAAGGGCCGAGCTGTTTTGAAATCATTAAGCAATAGAATGCAGCGTGTGCATTGACTTATTATGAACACTTATTCAGACTGCACACATCTCATTATTGCTGCATACCTCAAACACAATGCACAAAGTCATTTCTCCTTTTGGAGTTCTATTTATTGAGCGATGGAAAAACCACTTCACTGTCCACATTCAATAGAATGTTCTATTCAAACTAATATAACGCACAGAAGTCACTCAACGTTCTTTGTATAGTTGGTCAAAGATGTCCAAAACAGCTTCGATAGTAGCGTTTTGTGAATTACGAGCCTCATTTCAGCACATTAACCGCAAATCATTTGAAAGATATCACGATTCGCGTTTCATCTTTTGCAACAATCAATAAAAACTTAGAGATTCGTCTTAAAGCAACATCTTATACAAGAACGCAGTGAAAGTCTTGGCCAGTAGAGCAGAATGGGGACAAGTGACTCAGTGATTTTAACTGAACTACTGCTACACGTATGAACATGGAGGACGCATGGTGAAGCTGGTATCCGTTCACCAGAATGTTGCACCAAAAAACAACGTGATACATTTGTAGTTCCGAATTGCGATAAGTGGGGGCTTAACGCACTAAATAAAACAATGATTCTATTGGTCATTGAGTGTGAGAAACGCTGTTCTACTTCGTTTGTCGTTAAGGCAAAAATACTTAAAATAGAATGTCTTTTTCTAAATTGAAATCTCAAATTATTTTGGATTGTATCTAATTGTTTCAGAAATTATTATTTAAGATTTAATTAAAATAAACATCAATTTAATTTTTTGACCTTAATTAAAAATCAAGAGAAACCAATTCTCAATTTATTTTAACGTAATCCTGGACAGTTCTATAACCGAGTTTTCATTATATTCGGAATATCCATTTAATCATTAAAATATAATTTATAGTAATATATGTACTGACAAATTTTATCAAAGCCTTTCAAACAACCTTTTCCAAAAACATTATCTCTATATCGAGTCCCGGAAGACTGTTAATTCTTGAATTTATCCGCACTGCCTCTACTTTGTCAGTTATTTACGCCAAGTATCTAACACTAGTGCGTCTACAACGCTGTCTAGATACTAACACGTTGGGTTAAAGCAATAAATTGCTACATCTAGGTTCACACGGTAAATACTGGCTTCCTGGCATTAAGTACTTTTCATTGAAGCCGTTAAACTGATTTGGAGAATAAATGCGATTGGTTTGGGTTGTGTGTGTGTACTACATGTGAGTGTATTGTATATGTTTATAAAAGCACCTATGGTACTGAAAAACTACTCTACTAAATACTTAAAAGTAAAAAAAAAATGTTATTCTTTAACAGAAATGTAATATTTTTGAACAGAAACTTATTCCGTTTTGACACCGTTATATTTTAATGCTATAATGTGACACATGACATGTTTGTTTTTATTATAACTCTAATTAATCGAATAATCATTTAGATTTTTCCTAAATGATTCCAAAAAGTAGATTCTGATCATACCAATGATTCCTCTTGGAAAGTCTCGACCGATGTAAATAAGGAAATATAAAACATACTTAAATAATAATAATTAAATTACAAACTATGTACAGGTAATATAAAATAACCAATAATCGTTTATCAAAATAAATAAAACATACAATTTGACCCCTATAAACATAAACAACCCAAACATATTCTGCAATTTGTTGATAAGTCACGTAATATTTAATCGAAGGCTCTAGAGCCTAACTGGTTGTAAGTGAAGACTAATGTTTTACGAAACACCCTTACCAAGTAACTGCAGAACAGTTACGTAAATATTCGCCGAGTAACCGACTTAGTTTGATTTTATCGTTTTTCCCAAGACCTGCAGCGCTAATGGCAAGCTTTCTACACCTTTTTTGTAATAAAAAAGTTTTGCTGACATAATGGACGCTATGTCATTGTTTTAAGAAAAAAAGAACAAAAATGTTCTATTTTTGAAATATTTGATGTTATATAATGTTTTATTAACTGTCGCGACAGTCTTTTGTGCAAGCTTAGTAAGCGTAAAATATTGCTTCTTACATTCCTAATAACTGCAACATTTCCATAAAAGAAATAAGTTGAAAAAAAAAACGAAGCATTAATATTAATTGCGTTCTAAGCAATAAGAATCTTTTTTATTCAATTTATTAAAATAAAAAAAATGGCATTGTAAATAATTTATACCATCACACGGACACCTATTATGAACTTTACCCTACTACTAATGAAATATTATTTAACGTTACCAGTAATCGTCGTACCAGTTATAATCTTTGGGAGATTTGTTTAATCTACATAAAAAATAAGACATTTTAATAAGTACAAAACTGTGTCCCTTGTAGTAAGTGCATACCTGCTTAGAACCCTAATAATTACACAAACAAGAGAAAACATAGAAATATACAAACGGTTCGGGGCATTCGGTTCGAAAATACCGAACCGAATACCCCAATACAAAGTTTTGCATTACCTATCAAAGTTTACCTATATTGCGAATGCCGAACCGAATAGGCCAAGTCGCTTAAGCGTATAGCGACCTTTATTATCTTGAGTCTTTGCCGCGAACAATCACAAGCCAGTAACAAAAGCCGGATACATTTAGCGAACACAGACAAACCTATTATTATAAACCCTAGAACAGAATACATAAATATCCGTCACATATAAATTGTCCATTATGTCTTGACCGCTCATGACGACGAGTGTCGCATCTTGCAAAGGCGAATATCAAAAAACCCCTTTTCTCCATGTATCAAGATTTTCTGGTCGTAGTATAACACAATGTTGACACATACCATCAACACTATTACGCTAATATCATTGGGTAAGAGCAGATTTCCATCAGAAGCCTTGGAGTTCGCCGTTTAGGCACATGAGCATAAAATTAAGCAACATTCAACGACGACTTGCACACAGCGTTTGACAGTTCAAATCAGTTCAATTGCATAATGTTATTGGATGCAATTTGATTATTCTAGTTCACTTGTTATGTTCAATTTTGTTTTGATTCTGTTTGATTGAGTAACAAAAATATAATATCTGCCCAAACAGCGGCTGTCATTACAAATGTGGAGCACAAAAAGAAAAGAAAAGAAGCAGGCACTATTGAGTCTGGCTGGTGTAGTCATATGCAACCTTATTTTATTATACTCATTTTTTTTGTTATGAGATAAATCATTCTGTTCGAAATTAGAATCGTTAGAGGAAGATATCGTAACAAGAATTGCCTCGTTAGCCTAGTGGTCGTAAGCGCGACTGCTGCAAGAGTTCTTGGGATTGATTCTCAGGTCGAGCAAAAAGTGTTATTGGGTTTTTCTATTCAATTCTCGGAGTTAGGATTTGTTCCCGGTTAATGGCAATAGGCTCGCCCCTTATTACATAGGACCTAAAACATCCCGGCGGACTGTGCGTGTACATTAGTACACCTCTACCTAATCCTACAGTACCTAAGCTCGAAAAAATCTACTTCAACAAAAGCAGTAAAACTGTATGCAAAACATAAACAGTTATGATTTTCTGATATAAAACAGATTACCTACGTAGTAAAACCAAGCCAACACTCGCCGAATTGAAAAGATTTTGAAGAAATCTATTTTTGATTTGATTCATAATCCTTGTGGATTAGTCTCTAATGCCAGCAACTCCTAGTCCTCTGCCAGCATTGCTTTTGACCTAACGACGCATGATCTCGCACAGAAAAAAAAAGAACGACCATTAATTGTTAGACCGGGGCCCAAATTAAGATAATTCAGACATCGGGAATTCATGAATAAAATTAATTCCAGGATCAATCCTTTTATTGTCTATGGTACTTTGAACTTCAGGGTTATTTAAATGTAGAACGTCTCTATGACTAATTAACGTGCCGGTCATTTTTAAATTCAGCAAACTATCTTTAATTTCCTACTTTACGTTACTTACTTACTTTTTAGTGAATGTTTCATTCACAAAAAAAAACAATAGGTAATAATGATATAAAAGTAGGTGCCTACTTAGCTCCCACGAACGAAAGTAACTAAGTCAAAGAGGTTTCACTCTCAAGCCTCAAGTTTTAACAATAAAAAATCTAAATATAGTTTAGAAGAATTAGAACGGATTTTTTTTTCAGCAGAGATATGCTTTGCTGCACACTGGCCGAATTTGCTGATGGAAATAGAAATATGGTTTTAGTTTTCTTTTTATGCCGTTGCACTTTTCTATTTATGAAGATACTTTTAAGACATATTTCCAAACAACGTAAACCTACTTGTCAACGTAAACGTACACACACATACATTTTGCTTATATTAAATTCGTTGACCCAAAGAATAATTCCATTCAATTTACGCGTCGCGACCTCACCGCATAGGTACACCAAAAAGGTTAAAAATGCGGAATACCATAGAGCAGGAAGTCAACTTTTAAAGCTTCGCCTGTACTTTCTTATAAGGGTCAGTAGGTGCTTACCTACCTACTACAAGTACATATAGGTACTTACCACAAGTGGTAAACCTTGATCGCTCACTTTTACATCAAGTTTACACTACGTTTTACTTTTATTTCGAAGGTTTACGCGCGCAATCAGTTGCGACATGATAAGGTCTCATTATTACTGTACAATACACGTAATAATGGGCCCAATAGCCTTTGGACCACTTGTTGAACATTTTAATGAGTGCTGTTTGCATGAAGTGTTAATATAGGTATGTATCTACCACCATGATACACGTGTGTATACTGTTGCACTCAGGGTCCATGTTGGGCCATGGTGAATTAGACGTTTTCCTTTCTGTAGTCCTTCATTAAGGCAACCCTTGAAGTTCCAATAGACTAATTTAAAAAAATAACGGGTGCCATAGAATGGTTTACTTTGTATCTTGAGTGCATTGGTTTACTTGCAGGAATTTAGGTACAGCCTACATGATATGATGATAGCACAGATCCCAGTTGACCTAAATACTCACCCAAATTATGGTCACCCTACCCGGATACTGAATGTAGTATAAAGGTCCAAACACAGATATTCGAGGTTTCGGAATCTGCTCATGAGGCAACACTGGCAACATCGAAAACAAAACACGCCTTTATTTTGAATTAAGAAAACAGATTTTTTTTTTATTACTCCTTGTCTATTTTTTTTAAATACAATTTAAAGCTATTATAGCTACTTAACTTCTGTCAAGACAGTTGTCTTAGGAACTTACACTTAACTTGTAAATCAGTGGAGTTATTAAAAAAAACAAATTAATTAAATACATACCTGAAATACGGAGAGCAAAGGAAATTCCAACTAGAGCCAAACGTCGAGTTTCCCACTGAGGATTTTTCACTGATTGATTTTAATTGAAATATTTCACTAAAGAAACCACTAAAAAAGTTTAAGAATAAAAAAAAAAGAAATATTATTCGTAATTTAAAATTCGTGCGATGGCCGTACCCACCGCACCGAGTGTCGCTTCAACACTGAGATAGGAACAACAATGTACGCGATGTTTACCGTGCGAGCCAGTTCATCTAGTCAGAATAAACACAAACGCTACCTATATAAAACCTAGTTTAAAATTACAGCATTGTCCACGATAAAAAACTTTTTGGAACTATGAACTGGGATCTGTGTTCCATTTTCAAAAGGATGGCGCGATTTCTGTGATTGGTCGAGCGCCGCGACCGGTTCTCATCGATTGGTCATCTCGACGTGGCGGTTTCCCTAACTTTCTTTGACCCCGATTTAATCATGTCGGTGTACATTTTGTCCGTGATTGCATTTTGATAGAATTTTATTGCAATAATTCAATCGTGTTTCAATTGCTGGGTACGTCGCAATGAAAGGCTGTTTTGTATGTTCTATTTTTTTTTAGTTTTGTAATTTACTGCCTTACTGCTTAATGGCGGAAAGACTGATCTTTCTCTCAGTGCTATGGGTTCATTTATTTTATTAAAGCGGAAAGCTTTAGAGTGACCTATTTATAATTTTTAATTACCTTGGGTATTACAACAAAAATATAATTATTTTAACGATCCATACAAATTGTGCTCATGTAAACGACTTTTGTCGTTGATTATACAGCAACAAATTACATTATTAGGTAGGTATCTTCTAAAAAAAAAAAGAAAGAAAGAAAGAAAAACCATTTATTCGCATGCTCTTTTTTTCTGGAACTTACACCCTGCTTATTTATTATCTTAATAATTTTAAACTTCTTGAAGGTCGGTAGGTACAATTACGACTGCGTCATATGAAGGCCATCCAGAAGAAGGAGTTCTTTATATTTAATTTAATAGTCAATATTTATTACTATCATAGTATGCAGCTCGATCCGTAGAAAAAGGAATAAATAATTTTCTTATTTTAATGTTTTTTCTCTTATTTAAGAAAATCTCAAACGTCTATATTAAATAAAATTTTGACACACAATACCATCACGCCTGTATTCTCCGAAGTGGAAAGCACTGATGTGTCATTTACCTCATAGTACTAATATATTATAATTTCCTATAAGAGACGTAGGTACGTAGGACCTACTGTGGAATCTGTATCGAAAAAACCCACGACTGAACGGACTGTATAATATCATTAACCTGCAACGGTCTTAAACAAAAGGTCCGTCAGTCACAAAGAAGAGACCTAGGATTCTTCGCCGCTCGCCTCGTAAACGAATTTTAGGTCAATAATCTTGCATTCATAGATTTTGCCAATCACGATGCAGTCTGCAATGCAATCAAACTCCAATAGTTACAGTCTTTGTATTATTGGGCACGAATGGCCCAGTGATTAGAAAATAAAACTGGTAAAGACACAGCTATGATAAGCTTATTCTGCAATTATTTTAACAGTAAAATAATTCGCAACTTCTTTCTATAAGGTAATTTAAACGTGCATAGCATGCGTAATTAGTAGGTACTGAAAAGTCGATGACAATGCAGACTACGAGTGATGTTGTAACCACAACATAAATTACGAAAAACCTTCAGCATAAATCGTTTGCAATTTTCAAGTGACGGATTATTCAGCGGATGCGTTTATTATCTATACTGCAGATAGGTGGAACTTGTTCCATGTGATGGCGTGCATGAAACCTTGTAACAGATGTGAACGAATCTTTGTCCATGGCTCAAGGTTTTCTGATATTATTCAACGGATGGTACCTACTAAGTTAGTAATAAAATTGTGATAAGAATAAATTAGGGATCTAAAGGTAGGTCTGAATAGGTATTAAGATATTATATTAGTCTAGTAAATATTATACAGAATGAATTTAGCAAGTGAATGTTATGAACCTACATTATGAGACGTTCCAAATTAGAAACTGGAAAAGCGAAATATCGAAACCAGGTTTTTATTTTTTTCCAAATTGAACCTGCCGCGACAGAGCCGTATATGAAAAAATACTGTTATATCGCATCACACGATAGTTGTGTTACTTAAATCCTAATAAAAATTACATTCTTAGAAGGAGATTTATATTATGGTAAGTCATAATTAAAATAACCTCTGTAGCAATTTCCTTGGTCTACCGTACTATATTACTGCTTTTTGTAGTTTTTGGTTTTGTGACACTACTTGAGTCCGAGTGTTGACATATAAATGACAGATGTCATTGTAGCAAAACAACGAAAATGGCGCAGCTCCCATTGCTCGGGGTAAAAACACACGCTCAAAAGGTTTGCTCGCTTTACAAAAGGGCTTTACGCAATTTGGAGGCGTACTATGATAGACGGTAAGATTTGCTATATAATTAATTCAATAAGTTTTCCATCTTTGCCATTGTTTTCCCCGTTACGTAATTCTTACAAACATAACCAAAGTGTGTACTTTTTTTCAGATACCTTTTGATTTTTATATCCTTTCCTTGAAACAATCCTACACCAGAAGTATTTATCAAGTGTCTGTATTAAAAAAGGTTATAAAATTATTGGTTTAATGAATCTAAAAACTATTGTATCGGTTTTAAAATTGTTTTAGTTTGTTTTGTGTAATTCTCTTAGTTTGTTTAACTCGACGATTCCTAGACAATTCATTTATTTTTAGATTAGTTCTGATTAATTAGAAGAAAGTATAAAACGGAACTGAAATTATAAATTGGTTCTTGCTTTTAGTAGATATTCATGTTTATGTATGTACCAATTTGAATTAATTGTCATCATTTATGTAGTCTCCTCTAGAACCTCTGACCCCATTATTACAGTGTTTTGTTAGAAAACCAAAAGTGAGCTTTTTTTTTTCTAGTTAAGTGATAAATTTGTTTGTTTCTGATTGGAAAATCAATAAGGAATACAATAAAGAATGTCTATATAGTTTTGCCTATATTATAAAAAAAAAAAACAATTACAGCAATACCAGTTTATCCATCTAACAAGAAGTAGCTGTGTTTAGTCTTATAAAAAAACAGTAAAAACAAGTTTGGAATGATGACAAGGTTCCTTAATCCCTTACCATCAATTTTATTTTGTTTAATTCATGTAACACTAAATGGGGATACACATGAAAAAAAATCTTGGTTAAATGAAGAAATAAACTAAAAATAAGTGGGTATTCTAATGAAGTAATGACAGAAGTAATATTGTTCTATGAAATTATTATAATACCTATTATAATAATTACCCTTTAATTATGTAGGACATGTAGGTACATCAACATTATTAACTACCAAAAAAAAAGGTATCTATGTCATAAATAAAACAATCTTCCCTATATTACAGCAATGTATACCGGTACCAGGCAGTGCTCCTCCGGGACAGGTTCGACAAGAATGCTAAGGAAACCGATATGATTAAAGCTAAAGAACTGCTCAGGAAAGGCGAGGAGGAATTGTTCCTTGTCCAGCATCCCATTCCAAGAAATTGTAAGTTTTTATATTAACCTTTAATCTAATCAGCACGGGCAACACACATGCGCGTTTTTTTCGACGCGCATTCGCGTTGCCTGCACTGAATGGGTTAATTCAGCATCTGACTGCCTCGTTACCCTAGTGGAATTAATGGAGATTGCCCCAAAGCTGATTCTGCGGATCATCACAGCCGCTGGGTTTGGTGGCGATCCCTAACCATAAAAGCGGCGATCTCAATAGATTAGCTATGATCATAGTGATGCACTGCACACAGCCTCACAAATTACATAAATAAAAAATAAAAGCCTAGTGGTCCTAAGTGCAACTGCTATGCTAGAGGTCTTGGGTTCGTTTCCCAGGTTGAACAAATTGTTATTGGGTTTTTCTGTGAAATTCTCTAGCATTTTGGAGTTAGGATTTGTGGGTTAATCTTAATGGCAATAGGCTCGCCGACTATTACATGAGACCTAAAATATACTGGCAAACTGTGGGTGTTTATTGCTACACCTCTGCCTAACCCTTAAGGGAATACAAGAGTGACAGAATGTGTTAAAATCCTCATTGATGTCCACTGCCCTGGGGGGTGCAGCGCCTGTCAGACTCTTTCTGACTAAAAACCACCCCAGTGTCCCAACTCAAGCCTTTGTCCCATAGGGGTAGGCAGAAATCACATAACGCCACCTGCTACGATCTTTACTCCTTTCGCCTCGTCCACCTTTATATACCTGGTTATCGCATGCGACCTTCCTGAAATGGCATATATTTACGTTTCTAGCACACGCTCAAAATGTTCAGCTATGGCTTCTATAGTAACACCTAATCTTCTCTTCCCAGTCGCTACAAGCGCAGGCGGTGTCGCGCACGAGCGTGTAATAGAACCCCCAGACTGGGTCATCGACTACTGGCATCCCCTCGAGAAGGCTCACTTCCCGGACTACTTCAAGCGCCGCGAACAGCGCAAGAAGGAGTTCATCGCGATGTGGGAGAAACAGCACGGTCCTGCCGACAAGGAGGAGAAGCATTGACGTGTTATTGTATAGTTGTGTAATATAGTGAATTGTGGTTATTTATGTGAGTGTTTTTTTTTACTATCCCGCTTGGTAAAAGTTGGCAGAATGTCGGAACTGACGCATTCCTGACACTAGCCTATTACTACTCCTGCCGGGGTTTCGGAATTTGCTCGAGTCACTGCGGCCCTGGAACGCAAAGAGCATTAGGAGGAACAAGGATGGGTGTTATAGTCAGTAAGAGTCTGACACTCCTTTCCGCTCCACCCAATGGAGTCGTTTGATTCTTTTTTCCCTTCCTGAAAAAAAAACCTGTTACTAATAGTAGTAACAGGCTTTTTTTTTTACAAAAAAAGTTTACAGGTCTGGGCCTGTAAACTTTTTACACGACAATACTACGCTACGCTAGAGGTCTTGGGTTCGATTCCCAGATTGAGCAAAAAGTGTTATTGGTTTTTTTATGAAATTCTCAGGAGCTCTCGGAGTTTGGACTTGTGGCGGGTTAATGGCGATAGGCTCGCCCCATCGCATCATCTTGTGTGAGCCATTGGATTGAGTGTTGATGTTGAGAATGCAGAGACATCTCTTCAACATTGTGTGATTGTGGGGTCGGGTGATTCTGGATTGAAACTATTCAACAGGATACTATTAACAGAAGTAAAACAAGACAATTTAAACCGTATGTTTTATTGTTACAAACAGTTTAGTTATAGATGTATTTATCTAATCTACTTAACGTCATGTCTTCGTCAATATAACAAAGACTAGGTATTCATGTAAATAAATATATTATGTAGTCATTGCTTTATAACTTGTATTAAATGTATTCAGGTGCTATGGTAATATTGGAAGCCAATCAAGCATAGAAAAAGGAAGTACTACGTATAGAAGCGAAATAAGGTGTTCCCGGGTGTACCGTAAGCCCTGACAGTGTTGTCTATTGAAGAGTGCCCCAAGAAAAAAGTTCTTGTATTTTTTGTTCTGGGCTCCAAAATTGTGAAAATAATCGTTAATGAGCGAACAAGCTTCAAAGACAGTCAACTGTCGACTTTACTGTTGTAAAAACAAAGTATAGATTTTGTTTTTGCCGCCTGACGATTCGAAGCACAGAGCAAATAACGCAATGATGGGTTGTTTTCGTGGTGCAGGCAGTAATGCTATTTTAAAGCAGTGCTCACCACTAACGGGGCGGGCGCAATCTCGATAGGAAGGATAAGTATTTCGGTGAGGTAGTTTCGCTATTAGGTACCCGTAGCATTCCCCCTTTTTCAATGCCGATAGTTAAGGTATTTTACAACAAACCAACAAATTGCTGTAATATAAAAACAGGCGTAAGTTGGCGTACATACATTAGGAGTATGGTCTAAAATGGATTGACCACATAAAAGGGTCAGTGGGTTGTCTTAGGGGCGGGGTTAAGGGCCGAAGAGTCGCAATGGTTCGCTAGTCTAGCAGAGAGGCCTCTCTGTAGTTGGGCCAGTGGTCTCTGAAAGAGTAAAGGTGGCTTTAGCTCTCGTTTAAAATGTCCTTGTGGAGACATCTGATTGGTTCTTGATAATTTAGTCAGCCAATCACACCAGTTTGCGAACGCTAGACAATTTGTGTTGATTTTTATTCTCTTGCTTACTTACGCCCATTTTTATATTTCTCATTGTCTTTTATTTACCTAATAATAAATGCAAGGTTTTATTAGTATTTACTAATTAAATATACATAAATAAAATAATTAAAAACTATCTCTAAGTTCAAATTGGGAAACGTAACTTATGACAAAGATGTAACATTTATTTATTATATTTAACTTTCCATAGTCAATTTTTTGTACATTTGTTTTTTTATCGGTCTAGTAGTTTTCAAGACTTTCTCGCTTCCCATTTTCAACTGATTCGTTGATCAATAGTAATAAATATAAATAATGGTGCCGATTCCCTTGTTCATAAACTAAACTGAAATTAGAGAATTGACATCTCTTACTAACATACAGCGAAAGAAAAGGACGGTAATACCTTAGAACTAAGTTAGAGATGTCAAATTAGTTTTGCCTTGAACTTTTCCGTGTTTTTAATCATTGCGTTCTGACATGTCAACTATAATTGTATAGAGGTTTCCAGATCAACTAAAATTGACAAGTCTCATACATGTCCGTCCCTTTCTTGTTTTATTGGAGAGAAAAAGATAGAAATAGTCTAAATTAAGTTTAGCTTATGCATATTTGCATAACAGAATCGACACCATTATGGAAGGTATTTCACATGTTTGGTGTAAAGTTAATTCAATATTTCAAACTCATTTTCCGTAAAATATACTCTGTTCACGAACGCTTTTGTATCATTTAATAGGCACTAAATTAATCCCTATACGAATAAATTGATATTATGTATTTCTGAGAATGTAAGGCATGTATTCTAGCCGATTCTAGCAAACTATTTTCTACAGCATTGAACATGGTCTATGTCCAGTGTGTTGCTAAAAGGTAGTTCGAACTTCGAATCAATATTATTTGTAAGGAGTCAGATCACGACCTCTTTCTCAGTGGCCAGTACCTTTTTAAATTCTCTATAGCACGAGAGAACAACTTGTGTCGGACTTCTAGCGCCCATAACAAGGTTTATTTTACTAATGAAAGATTCTACAAATGTAATATTTTGTTCAAATTAAAATAAAAGTCACAAATATGTTGTAAATACATAAGTAAATATAGCATTTAGCATGACTTTATTTGGCCTATAACAATTATTTGTCTTTGCTAAAAATTGTTAGATAAATCACTTTCACAGACAACATAAACGAAATGAATGCTCGTATTTTAAAATTGGGCTTACAATTATTATCCATTGCCCAATATTATTATGAGGTCGAAACTGCAGTATAAAAATAGTGTAACGGATCAAAAAATGGGTTACACTAGTGTTGCCAGTGCTAATATATTCTTATAGTTGATTCTGTCATAGATCCTAGAAATAACCTTACCCATTGCACTTTGATGTGAACTTCAAACTTTATGCCACCCATAGACACGTTAGTTATTGGGATCACAATATTGGGACTAATCTAATCCTCTCTTGTCTCTGGTAACTAAAGTGTTTATGAATGACAAACTAAAAATCACGTCATGGTACGCCAATTGTGTGATTTTTCTTATTTTTTATGAGCTTTACTATTGGCCAATGGATTTGTAAGTCCGCCCAAATTGAGCCATTTCTTTCGTTTCAACACAATTCAATGAGCACAACAAATCCTATTCAACCAGTAGGGTTGGGCCGGCCGAATTCGCCTAAAGAGTAATTCCCACGAATGTGGGCAAATATACAATAACTGTTATTCTATGGCTCCCATAGTTAGAATTACCCCACAGTGGAAATGGCTCCGGCCAACCCTACGTATTATGGAACTCTACTATAAAGTTAATAAATTCAACATCAGAAAAAAAACACACTATTCAACTTTATAGTAAACATTCTTACGAATCATTAATTTTCAAGCTGTGATCATAGTGTACTTAAAAAGAACATATTTCAAACTTCAACAACACTCTACAAAAACCATAAACAAACAAAAAAGAAAAAAAAGCAAAAGCTGTATACACATTACCTACAAAAACTGTCAGTAGTAACACCACAATCACATCTTAAAAACCGGGACACCGTCTGTATAACTAACATCAAAGTGTAGACAAGTCTGTTCTTCAGATATTTGATCAGTTGCCTCCGAGGGTTTGTCCGCGGCCCCAGTTGTGGCCTCCGAATACGTTCCCGCCGGGTCTCGTGGGCACCCTAGCCTGGGGGGCTGTGCCGAAACCTCCCACGTACCGAGTGTCAGGGAATATCTGTCTTCTGTAGATGGAAAAACGATGTGTGTTATGCTGTGTTTCATATAGATATATAACAGTGTTCCAGATACATAAGGCTATAAAAAGACACTTAACAAAGCCGAAAGTTACATTTAATTCCCACCGTAGCGATATACCTTCTGGTTACGAGGATACTGAAGTTTCCAAATGCGACTTTCTTTATATGAAAACCAGGTTAAGGTGTTCACTAAACCTTATATTTCCCCACGGGCCCCTACTGTTGTACCCGAAAGTACAATGTTTAGCGTGCGTTACACTGCGCAATGCCATAAACAGTAATTTGACACACCAAAAAAATTTTTGCTCAAAGTTACTTAGTTTCATGGTCAGTACGTGTAGATAACGGCTATGTGATGCACCCCTTAAAATAATGTACCTATTCAATTCTGGAGTCTTATGTACTTACAAGAAATTAGGAGGCGTGAGAAGGGCAGGGCCGCCGAACTCCTGAGGGTATTTGAACAGCAGGAAGAACGCTAAGTGGCCGATTAGGATGCCAATCAGCTCCATCACCCCTCTGCAATATAGATAATATAAAAATATTATGAGTACATAGACAATAGATGACCTAGTGGTTAAGGTTATGCTCGGGTTCAAAATCAATGCATCTTTTCAATTCATTATTTACTTTCTAAGTTTATCTTAGTAGGTATTCTAAAAGTTAAAATAATGTAAGATTTACAGCAACCGGGCCGCGCCGGAGCGCATTTCACACTGTGCTAAAGAAAATTCAGGCTTCTACACAATAGCTAAGGTTCATATTTCCTCCATACTGCTTAGAACGCCATACGCGCGAACCTAGAGTTCCAGGCAGTATAAATTCCATTATGTAGAAGCCTGAACTTCTTTATCAATGTGAAATGCACTCCGGCGCGGCCCGGTTGGTGGAAATCATACATAAGCGATAGCCTGCTGCACAGCGTGTATACGAATGTTTATGTTTGTAAACGCACCCACAAGGCCACGATTCAGGGGAATTTTCTACTGTGGGGTAACATTATTTTATTTACTAAAAAAAATGCTTGAAATGAATTAGCAAGTTTTCTGAGATTGCAGGTTACTTGAAATAAGTTTGAAAGTAACTCACCCGCCACTAATGACGAGGTTGAAAGCGAGCAGTACCCACGGCAGGTACATCGCTTTGAACCTTGTGCCGAACCAGAACGACACGATCACATCCTTGTTGAGCTGACACCACACGTACAGCACCGACAGGACCATCGGGTCCATGAGGATCTGGAAGATAGATATAAAATATTTATAATTGTTTCAAGTCTGCAATGAGTTTTGTCAGGGAATATTGATGTAAGTGGGACTTCATTCAGGTTTTGAGAAACATAGATGGACGTCTTCCCCCATTTGTGGGTATTGTAAAAGCCGCGTACGTGATTATGTCAGGAAGATAGCCAGTGGGGTATACCAGACTAGTGATTAAGTAATAAAGATAGTCAGGGGGTCCACCAGTCTGTAAATATACGCCTTAGCAATTTAAACACTAGTTGTAGGTGGTGTCGGCAAAAGGAAAAAAACTATCTTAACTAATAAACTGACGCCTTTTTCTCTTTGGAGAAAGCCTGAAACTCAGATACTCCATGCGAAAGGGAGTGCGTTTGTTATATTTTCACGGCTAAATCGAACCGTTATTGATAACATTTGGTACAGGCTAAGTTTGAACCCCAAGAACGGAGATAGCCTTATTTTTTGCCTGAATTTTCGGAATTGGACCAGTAGTTAAGGAGATTAGCATGTTAGAACAAATATCCAAATGAAACTTCGGACTTTGTGATAATTTGAATAGATTGAAATACTCACCGGTAAACCAACAAGCAGTCCAATAAGCACACTGCATGCCCAGTTAAACAGCAACATGTAGAAGTAGTCGGCAGGCTTGCCCGCAAACATGCCCGTCTCAAGTCGCTGTGAGTAGTTGTACAGGAAGTAGCAGTTTATGAGGAAATGGAACCCTGTGCTTGGACTGATTGGGTAGAAGAACAACGCTGTGAACGGCCGCCATATCTGTTAAATAAAGTGAAAACGCTATTATATTAGTACACCAACACGCCTATATTCTCCGAAGGGTTAGGCAGAGGTGTATTCATGTACAACCACAGTGCGCCAGTATGTTTTAGGTCCCATGTAATAGGGGGCAAGCCTATTGCCGTAAACCGGGCATCAATCCTAACTCCGACCTGCTACTAAGAATTTCATAGAAAAACCCAATAACACTGCTCGACCTGGGAATCGAACCCACCTCTAGCGTAGCAGTCGCGCTTAGGACCACTAGGCTAATGCGGCAGTACAGACATTTTATAGTGTCTGTCATTTATGGCAACGTAAAAATGTTGACCGGTAATCTGTATTTCAATATACAGGAAATTCATCAGTTTATTATTTTCATTTCGGTAGCATGACTTCCGTATGGGTTCTGATAAAAACAGGATAATTGGGTAAGGTTCACAATTACGTCGGAGGGGGGGGCGGGTTTCGGGGGACTGGGGGCGTGGGGGGGGAGGTGCTGAGTCCCCCCCCACCAATTTTCGCCGCCGGAGATGCTCCACGGAGCCCTACTGGGGTTTTGTATCAAGTCACATTAGTAGGGCCGTAAGAGGGGTGGGGAAGGCGGGAGGAGGGTAGAGACACCCTTCAGCCTTTTCTTCCGCCAGGGCAGCTCGACGGAGCCCCGCTTCGCGGGGCTCCTAACTCCGGGTGGTTTAAAAAAAAATAACCACGAAGGGGATGGCAGGGTCTGTTCGCTCGCTTCGCTCGCTCACTGGACCCTGCCATCCCCTTCTAACCTAACCTGTCCGAGTCAGGGTGCCCCAAGACCCGAGCTCGCTTCGCTCGCTCTTGCGCACAATAAGACAACAAAATTTTATTTTGAGCTAGCTCGGGACTATGGGCATTCCAACCCGGACAGATTTTAGTTTTTTTTTTTTAAACCACCCAGATGTTGGAGCCCCGGTAAACGGGCTCTGTCGAGCCGCTCTGGCGGGGGGAAAGGCTGAAGGGTGTCCCTACCCTCCTCCCACCTTCCCCGCCCCCCTTACTACCCTATTAAGGTGACTTGATACAAAACCCCAGTAGGGCTCCGTCGAGCATCTCCGGCGGCGAAAATTGGTGGGGGGAGGTTAAGATAAATCCCCTCGATCCCCCCACAGTTTCAGAATCCTCAAATTCGCGGTACGTAATTCGAAACCCAACCCAAATAAGCAACAATGATTGCTGTGAGATATCATTGTTTATGTGTGCATGCAAAGCATTGTGCTAAATTGAGCATAGAAATAAGTATTAAACTAGAAGGTCCAAAACTGAAAAAAAGTTCAAAATTATGGGAAAAACATAATTCTTGGCTTTCATAAGTGTTTTTTTACATCCTTCATAGACAAAATGAAGATGTTAACTTAATCAAGGCTATTAAAAAAAGTGAAACATTATTCCATTTTTATCAGTTTCCCACATAGTGATTAAGCTTTGTTGGCATTCAATGACATTATCTACATACTACTGTAGAATGTGATAATATGCAAAATTATTGTCATTTTATTACAGCATTCTAGAGTTATTGCTCTAGATAATGAGTATTCATTGGTTAGGTCAATGAATATACTCTATACATTTACACCTCTGTTAAATATAACAATTTTGTAAGGATACTAAAGTAGTAACTACTATAAATACTTTATAATTTCTTACCTGAAATCCAGTCACTATGGAATCTAAGTCCAGCACTAATTTGGTATAGCTGAGCAGCCCAAATCGGCCCAAGAGGCTGAACCCCATCGTTAAAGTCAACCAATAACGAGTGAAAAAGGGTACACTATTGTACCATTCCTTAAATTCAGTCATTTTGAGTTATTTTTTTGGCTCGTTTCTAATATGTAAACACAAACAACTGGGTCGCGAATAAAACTAGATGCAAGTAATTTGTACAATACTTAAATCACAAACCACAACATTCAGTGATCGTTTAACCATGAATATACAATTACAAATGATGAAATTATTAACATAAAATTGTAAGTACACGTGTACTAAGAGAATTTGTCTAGAAAATTCAACCAAGACCAACAAGATGATTTTGTTGTATTTTGACTTTGACAGTATAAACTTTGGTGTTGCCAATGCTAACAATCAATTTGCAAGAAACAAGCGTTGCAGAGCGAGTGAAGCTTGAAATTGTATCTATAGTTATCTGTGCAGTAAGTAATCTGTGGATGAAAAGATGTCTCTGTCGTCTGTCTAAATGTCTTGTTGCCTGTCATAACTTTGTTTTGATTTGAATTTTTCAAAAAAAATGAAAGTTATTCTGCATAGATTATTGAATGCTACTAATTTACCTAGGAGGCGGTATGCACTACGTTTCTATTCCAATGATGTTGAGGCCACAGACCAAGCGACTATAAAAAAAAGTAAGGTTATAATAATCGATATGTGCAAAATAATGGTCTGGGCGTTCCAAGGGGGGTCATTTTAAAATTAATTATTTTTCTAATTGCCTAGCTATTTATTTTGTAAGCCTATACGGGGTCTAATGTCTAATATCTAAGGACTAACAAATCTAATGACTATCTTTTATAAAATTATAAAACACTGTTTTTACATGAACTATAAAAATAAGGATAAACTTAACACTTTAATAGCACCTACTCACAAATCACTATATACAAAAAATCAATTGCAGATATTAAAATTGATAAATATGGACCAATAACAACATTGAACATAGACCGCCAAGCAACACGTAACAGCCTAGATGTACCCACTCTTCAGGAAATGACCAAAGCCATCAACGAATTTGACAATGACAAAGAATCCAAAGTCCTGGTCATCAACGGAGAAGGAGGAACATTTTGTTCCGGGTTTGATGCAGTTAGTATGGAAAAGAATGGATACTTTCAGCTAAAGGATGCAGCGGTAAGGATTATTTTACTTTACAGAACCATACAAGACGCTTACTACCTATGAAATGTATTACGAATGGCTTGAACTGATGCTCTGGAGTGGTAGATAATCATATTCCACATAAGAATCATGTTTAGAATGATCCGAGCACTAAGTGACAAATTGTCATGAACTTCGACGTCCGGATTTTCATTCGTTATAATACAGCTGTTTAACGTGTGTCGGACCACTTTGCGCACAGGATTATATAAAATAATGTTTAATTTATTTTGCATGGTTATACGGTAAGTGTTACCACAACAGAGATTAGCAGCAAACTGAGCCCGTATCACGAAATATGAAGGATTAATCATTGCTGTAGTGGAAAAAGAGATAGAGCTATACAAAACCAATAACTCCATCCTATTTTCTCAATTGAACAGTAATGTTATGAATGCTTCGTAATATCAGATATTGGACCTGTATTTATTGATAGCTGCGTAATGCTTATTATCACATCCGTTACCGTGCCACATATAAAACTCCCATTGTTATCTTTTGCTTTTTCAACTGATGTAGCTGGCCATTAGTTAAAGCTATTGTGATAACAACCTCATTAAGTGTTAGTATAATAATGAGACTGATAACAAAGTACTTTCGATATCACACTAATTTTATAAAGGCGAAAGTTTGTGAGTGTGTATGTTTGTCTTTTCACACTCAAACGGCTGAACGGACGGACTTTGACACTGAGATAGATTGTAGTGTGGAATAACACATAGGATACTTTTTATCCCGGAAAAATATACGATTGATAATATATCAAGCACGCAGACGAAGTCGCGGGCAAAAGCTAGTGTTTCAAAAATTTATTTGGCATAAAGGCCTATGCACACGCTGTTTTTTATGCGCGCTTCTACCTAAACCGTCGATAGCCCGTTCTAAGCTTGAAAAAGTAGTACTAGATAGGCTGTTACCGCTCCAGTCGATCGATCGTCGGGCGATGCCATCGATCAATAGCAGAATGGATTAGTGACTTAGTCGACCGATTGGTGTAGTAGAAACTGTCGATCGACGTCGACTAATCCATTCTACCATAGATCGTTGGTCGATGGATTGGTGTGGTAAGACCCTGTACCTATACGCGTCTACGTAACGTACTAAAAACGCTGTGTGATTAGAGCTAAAAGTTTGAATAAAAGCTTTTTTTCATTTGTAGCAAAGCCATTTTATTTATGAAGTAATTTGAGATCTTTCCTACACTTTATTTGAGAAGGGGTGTAGTCATTTTTGCTGTTTCAACTTCAGTCATGTAAATTGAGCTACCTGCTTGTTTGTGTTTTATGCAATACTGTAACAAACTACACAACTACATACATACCATCATGCCTGTATTCCCCGAAGGGTTAAGCAGAGGTGTACTTATGTACACCCACAGTTCGCTGGTATGTTTAGGTCCCATGTTACAGGGGCGAGCCTATTACCATTAACCGGGCACAAATCCTAACCCCGAGCTGCTACTGAGAATTTCATAGTAAAACCCAATAACACTGCTCGATCAGGGAATCGCAGTCGCGCTTACGACCACTAAGCTAACGAGGCAGTCAACAAAACTACAATTTCCAAAATAATAAAAATAAATAAACTACTCTATGATTGACAGCTGCGTCTGGAACGTCGTCCCCTATGCAACAAGATCACGATAGCGGCAGTGTCAGGGTACGCAGTGGCTGAGGGGTTCGAGCTTGCCCTGTCCTGTGACCTGCGGGTCGTCGAGGACACGGCCATCATGGGCTGCCTCGGGAGACGGTTTGGTAAGTCTACAACAGTATTTGTAGGAGTCGGTCAACTTACGACTGAACTGAACTGGTGTGACTCATAACCATTGATCAGAATCTTGGGTGCTATTATTATCAAAAGGATGGATATGACCTAAAATTCCCGGGAATTGTTATTTTGACCAAAATATTTCCCGGGAATAGAATTTTGAATGATTCTTGGGGATTATACTTTTTTTTTAACGTAATTGATACTTCACGCAATAAAAATAAAATTCATTTGTAAGTCTTTACTGTTTAAATTTAAACGCTTAATACTAATAAATTATAAAATAAATAAATATTTTTTAAGCCTAAACAGAATTATCAGATTTAATTACTTAGAATCCCGGATTCCCGGGAATATTCATCGTCATATCCATATTAGTGATATCGTCTCAAATAGCATCCAAATTCCGATCAGTGCTCTTGTACCGACTATTAATCCTCTTTTGTTCATTAAAGATTGCAAATGATATAATCAAATATCTTGATCCAATTATTTTATCAATAATAACAGTAGAAGGCTTACATGAAGATATCACAGATTTTTGTAAATTACCCCTGAATTGTCGACGGCAACATTGTAACTTTAAAACATTCATGAATGTATCTCTATCGCTACAATATACCTTACTTAAAGTGACAGACATAAGCATACGACTTGAAGTTCAAATGGAGTTACGATTGATAAATTGGCCTCTAGTAAAGATTAAAGGCCAATTTCTCAATCGCAATTATTAACATCCCGTTTTATTTAAAGGATTAAAACGGGATGTTAACATTTTTTTTTCAACATACACACATACATAAACTCACGCCTTTGCTACAAACCTTACATACTCCTTTCACCCCCTCCACATCCATACATCTTTTTTCACATTCATACATTTTTTTTAACATTAATTTACAAGAAAATTATTTTACCGCCCGTTAAAAAAAAAATAATTAGATTAAGGGTTGAGCACGCAAAATTACGCCTAATAAGTAAGGACGGTAAGTAAGCATTTTGTACGCAACCTAAAGAGAGTCAACAAAAAGGTTCGTTGTAAATACAATATTGCGGTTTGTGGCTACACCCGGCTCAAAATAAATTTAGGGCAATGCGTCACTAGTCATTATCTTGTTGTTATTGGAAAATTATTGCGTCATTCAATATGAACTAATTTTCAATGACGCACTTACTTTCGTTGTCCACCAACTGGGCCGCGTCGGAGCGCATATCAGACTGTGCTAAAGAACTCGCTTATATCCGCGCGTATGCCGTTCCAAGCAAACATGAACCTTAACTATTATGTAGAAGCCTGAATTTTCTTTAGCAGTGTGAAAGGTGCTCCGACGCGGGCCGTTTGATGGAAATCGTACACACAACACGGAGTAGGTGTCCGCTCAAGACGGTGTGTGTGTGATATCGCCCTCGCTAGTTACTCTTATTTATTTAAGCTTTACGCAACAAAAAGTACAAAGGCGGACTTACCTTGGGTATTCTCTACCAGTCAACCAAAGGTGGTGTAGAGGTAAGACTGGGTCAATTTATTGTACGAGAAAAAACAAAAACAATGGAGAATAAAAAAAAAACTTATAGCAATCACACATAAATAAATTAAAATGTACGCTCTTACTATTTATCAAAACAGACGCTTGAACGCTTTAAAACATTTCTTAATAACCTTTTTACTTTGAAAACATTATCGTTATCGTCCCATATAACATGACCGCTCCGACATGGCAACAGCCCTATTCGGAATACCCAACCGTTAGCTATAAGCGCGTCGCCCGCAAACTGTCACCTTTCACATCTTGTCATTGCAAAAAATGCTTCAACCCCCGCGAATTAAAGTTCAGATTCAAATGGCAAATTATTAGCTGTGTCGTGGAGCCACAATGACCCTTATTAACAGTTACATAAAGTTTGTTTTTATATAAATTGCAGGAGTTCCACAGTCATTATTCGGTGCCCATAAGCTGACGTCACTCATAGGCTTGTCTCCTGCATTGGACCTACTCATCACCGGTCGCCTGATTTCGGGAGTAGACGCCCAACGAATTGGACTGGCGTGTAAAATTACTACTACAGGCACTGGTAAGTCTTAGACCAGCAATAAGCTACGAGCTTTTCAGTTATTAGGTAATTGATAATGAACTTAAAACGCCATAGATAGAGTTGAAAATTGTGTGCAAGATAGAATTCCGCGTGTCATTTTTTTATATTGCACGGAATTTTCGACCCTTTTTTTAGAAGATTTAACTTTATTATCGGTTAATAAAAATATGTGCAAAGACACGCTCATTAACCACGCCTATAGGTTAGTCCAACTAAAAAGTAGAATAAAAATGTTTTGGGAATCGACTTTTATTTTCGGTATTATTTTATTAAAAACAAACCATATTTACATTTCAGCTCTAGGCGAATCAATAAAGTTAGCCAAGTCTATAACGAAGTTCCCTGAGAACGCGCTGATTATGGACAAGATGGCCGCCATCACCTCGCAGCTTAACACCGACAGTGAGGACAGCATGAGACACGAGGCTATCATGTCCAGCCTGTTCGGAAACGCGATCATAGACATACAGGACGGCGTCAAGAAGTTCCAATCAGGTATAAAAAAATCATGCATATTCTCTAGTCTGACAAAACAAAAAAGGTATAACTCTTTAATACCGTTTTTGTTACCTAAATATACTGGCGAAATGTGGTTGTACATCGGTACACCTCTGCCTAACCCTTTGAGGAATACAGGCGTGATGGTATATATATTACCTTTTTTGTTTTGACAGAATAGGAATGCATGAATTTTTTTATTCGCTTTTGTTAACAAAACATGAAAATACCGTAGCAGAGATGACAAAGTGAAATTAAAATTCACCTAGAAATATGGCCGATATAAGGATTAAAAAAAAAACTATTAATTACGCACAATTGGTCGGCTGCCGTCCCATTTTACTATGAGACCGAGGGCAGAGGGTGTGCACCTGTGTTTGCGCACACACTTGTGCACTATAATATATCCTGCATAAGTATGCAGGATATATTAGCAGGTCACACCATGACCCAAATTTGGCCTAGAAAAATATAGAGTACATATCTGTTCTTCTTATTTAACAGGTATTGGTAGACATGGCAAATTCCACAGCCTCAAGGAAGTCCAACTAAAAGATTGGGAGCTCGAAGACACTGCAGTGGAAGTGATAATCAAAATAAAAGATGAACCGGAACAACAGAACAGCACAGAAGCAACAAAAGAAGAGAACAAAACAGAAAGACCAAAACCACAAAAGAGTACAAATAAAAAAGTGATTACAGAGTGATAGAGTTTATAGAGTAAAAGGATTCATGCGCACTGATGTTCAGTTTTAACCTTTTGAACGCCATGGTCGGATATAGCCGACAAACGAAAATGTGCCAAACACGCCCCAGTCGTCTACAGCCGACAAGAAAAGGCCACTTTTAAGCACTTATTTTCTACTTCAAAATGCCCTAAATTAAGTTTTTTTCCTATTATTTAAAACTGCATTAATTATATATTGTAAAATAGCACAAAGATATATTTATTTTTTACATTTCACTAGAAAAAACAATAATCAAAAATTGTTAATCGAAATGCGCTGAATATGGCTTGGCGTAGCAGTGGCGCCGATGCGTTCAAAAGGTTAAAGCGTTTAAATTTTTGCCCAACTGCGCCGGATGGAGAGTTTATGTTTTTAAGTATTATACTAGTCAATTTTAGAAGCTGTCCTTCAATAGTCTATGCAAATATAATATCAAGACTCAGGCATTTTTTATTTGACCGCAAACCACCAATCTGTTGTCTTTTTTATCATCTTTGGACATACAAACCGACGGCCCACCTGATGTTAAGTGGTCATCTCTGCCTATAGACATCTGCAATACCAGAGGCCTTACAAATGCGATGCTATCCCAGAGACAAAGTTGAAATGTCTTGTGTGCCTGTAATTTCACCGGCACCCAAACTCTAATTCCCATCCGAAAAAAAACTTGTATAGAAAAACACCGAATAGAATTAGCAAAACTTTATTATCATATAACCGTAAACCTAAGCGTTTTCCTTCTCAGCGGCATACTTGTAGTGGAGCTCTGAGCAGTCCTCGTTGGAGATGTTGACCCATCCCTTCTCGCTGATGTGGTACACGCGCACGATGCCGCCCGAGTACGCGTCGCGGTGCGTCGCGTGGTAGATGGCGCGGCGGCCTAGCTCTGGAAATATAGGAGACTGATTATAGTGGGTGTATTCGTAAGAGGTGTTACACACGAGCGGCATGTTGCCAACGGCAGAGGTAACTGCAGGTCGAAGTTGGCATGGCGACGGCAGCCTCTGACGCGTCGGCGGCTGCAGTAACCTCTGCGGATTACAACTTTAATTAATGTAAAAGTAAGATCTTTACTTTACCAGCCTCTTTTAGTGTCTTGCTACGTTTGACGATATAGGATATTACAGTAAGTTAGGGTTAGGATGTAAGCAAGGTACCGATAGAAAGCCTTTATCATGTGAAATGAAAACTACGTTTTTCTAGCGATAAGCTTTCGTTATTGCTTATCGTTAGTAAAACTTGTCAGCAGTGTTAGGTCAAATTGTTGCATTTCACGACACCACATCAGCCATTGCAATTTAAACCCTATTTCAACGACAACAGTCTCATAATTCCAGTAACAACTAGCTACAGATATGATCTGGTCACCTTGTGCGTCCTTATCAGACAGGTCCCAGCTGTAGCCGCTATCGAGCACGCCGAACGCGTACACGGAGCCCGAGCCCACGGAGAACACCTTGCCGGGCGTGCGCGTGCCCTCAGAGTCTACGTAGTACAGTTGAGCTCCCTGAAAGAGAATGAAATTAATGTAGTCGGAAATCATGGGATTATATACCTTATTGCTATTTTTAACATAAGGATTAAATTGCAAAAACCATACGAATTGAGGTGAAAATATTATTTCGTTTTCGGGTGTTGTCTGAAGGAAATCTGGTGAAGGCACAAAAGTAGGGAATTGGGGGTACTTTGTCAGTATGCAACAGTTGTTTCTGTCTACTAACAATAACAAATACCCATCACTAATCAACAAAGGAGAAGGTAGAAGCTTCTATCCATTTTAGGCTTTATTTGTAGGGTAGAACTGCTATCATGCTGTTGTTATACAATATGAAAAGTTGTGTCCAAGAGTAGTTTCCTTATCTAGGTACATATTTAGCAAAAGAGAAAGTGAAATCATTGCTTATAAAAAGTAAAGCTATTTTGATATTATCATTCCAATAGAACAAGACATGTGCAGGTTTTCAATTCCATGTTTATAATATTACTATATAAACATGGAATTGAAACCCTGTTGTCTTTGTTTGTAAATCGGAATGTTTATTCAATGACTCCAGTACAGGTTCGTGTGTGAAACTTTATATGGGTAGTATCTTCCGGTTACATTTATTATCTACTCTCACATGGCTAATAAAATCATTGGCTAAAGCTAATATTTTATAATAACCAGTGATCAGATAATCTGATGCATATTTACCTAAAGTTCATTTTTGGTTAGGAAATTATGGAAGCGGCTACTTAAAACATATTTTTTTAAATAGAAATCCCGGGATTCCAGAAAATTCGGGAATACGAAACTAGCCATCTTTAGCATGTGGTATTTATTTAAAAAAAAACAGTGAGAGTGCATAATTATTAGAATAATTAATAGGAATTTGTTATTTCTAGTGTTTTAATATAAAAGTTAAAATAAGTAAATATTCCTACACCCGATTTGATTCTATAGCAAAAAAACTAAATTTGTCGATTCCGAATTCCCGGGATTTTTTAGATACAAAAGTGCATTCCATAATAACAAACACCTACACTTTAGGTAAATATGCATCCGATTATCCGATCACTGATAATAACACAAAAATCTCACCCTCTTATCAACACCAGCCAACATCATCCCCATGCTGAGCCCCATGCCCTTGTAGTTGTACACCATGTTCGCCATCAGCTTGCTGGCGGCCGCCACGGAGATCCGCTCCCTGTTGCGGAGCTCGTACAGGCGACACTGCTTGGCGAGCACGCGGTCCCAGTACACGCAGTCTGCTGCACCACCGGCCAGTGTACCTGGGGAGGTAATGAGGAATTGGTGATTAGTTGAATATTTTTCAATGTAAAATACATTTTTGCATCACACAGGCAAGATGTTAGCAAAAAATATATTATTTCTAGGGATATATTTTTTAGGATTCATCTTTAAACCCAGTAATGTAGTGCTGTAACCTAGTAATTACTGCATCAGTAATTTAGTGCTGTTCTGTTCTTTTGACTATCCACAAAAGAGCTGCCACAAATATATACAGATTAAGCAATAGAAACACAGTTTTACTTATTTCATAGTTTAAAAAAGTAATATGGGTAGGTTAACCTATGAAGGTTCCTGTACAAAAAAGAATGAAGAATCTAACAAAATTTTTAATTTGCTCTTACAAGTTTAAAATAAGGAAGGAGGCCATAAACCAATTGGCACCAGCTTGGGACGCTTCCCACCAACTACATAGTTGCTTTCATAAATCAATAGCATAAACACTTACCAAGTAAGTAGTCATTGATCTCCACAATCTTCTTCATGGACTGAGAGCCAATGAACTGGCCACCAGTTGCTCGGGAGTCCACAGCCAACAGGACTCCACCCTACACATAGCATAGTATTCAATTAATGATGACTTATACATAATGACTAGACTAAGTATAAAGTTTAGAAGGTACTTCAACAAGTCTAGAATATAAGGACAGATAATGAGGTAATGCTACTAAATTGCTAGAGAAACAGCTAGATACTTGACCATTGAAACATTTCCTAATTATGGTGAAAACTTGAAAAGGTCAGTTTTCTTGCTAACAGCAACACTACCTAAGTAAAGTAAACATGACACATTTGGTTCACAAAAAAAAATTATAGACATTACACAGCTGTATTTTAGTCTTTCCTTCTATTATTACAGCAGATACAATGACTGGACTATTTTTAAGAACCATCATTTGAATAAGGAGAGATTTGTGGTAGCTGCTAACAGTTAATGATTAAAATAAACAGCAAAATGATCGCCTTACCTGGTAACGGAAGCCAAGAGTGGTAGTACCGTGATCGAACTGGATTTTGATTGCTTTACCAGTTTCATCCTTCTGGTTGAACTGCGCAAGGGTCTCTATAGGCTGTAAAGATAATAATGATGCAGTAAATAACAATTTTAAGGCCAATATTAAACTAGTTAAGCTACTATAACCTTTACTTACATTAGCAAAAGGCGGCGTCGCCAGTTGAGCGCTGTTTAGGAAGTTTCCACTGTACCCAATGATGTCATTATCAAATGAAGCAAGCGCGTGAACGGGTTTCAAGTTAATTTTCTCATTTAAATTGCAATAATCGAGCAAAGCCATTTTTGTTTTGTGAATTCAAATAAACTTTTCTACTGTGTTGAATGAATGACAAGCGATTTCTTCAAAAACGCCGAGTTGTCAAGTTTGACGTTTAACTTGTGTTGTTGCAATTTGCATAATAAAAGTTGCCATGAGCGGGCTATGTATTATATTATTTGTAAAGGAATATTTTGATGATGTAAATAAATGTTATGTTTATTTCATGAACGAGTTTTCAATCTTTTAATTTGATTCAGAAGTTTTACAAGATGTTACAGCACACAGTAAACGTATTAACGCCATCTAGTATGATAAATAAAATACAAGTCTTTAATATTTTGTGCTATTCGACAACAGATGTCGCCATCACCTACTAAAATTCACCAACACAATGCCATCTATTACTGAGTATCAAAACTATTAACATAAAAAAGTATTACACAAACCTAACATTATAATTTAGACAAAGAAACACATTAATTAAATTGGAAGGACATACAACATTAATATCAATATCAATTCATTTAGAACTCCAACATTGGTCGTCGAAACACACAAATTAGGAATTGAACCTCACATACGTAGGTCCCTAATTCGCTAATGAATAGTTCGACCGCCAAAAATTATCAGTTACAAATAAATTCGAAGAATCGTTCAGTGGAAACATTATAAAATTCACCGAATAAGAATTGTGCCTAATAAATAGCGGAGAAGTTAGCCAACCTATCATTACACTATGAGTCAGAGAGTCGATACGATCTGCTTGTCGATATTATTCGAAGCTCCCAGTTTAAAGTCTGTCATTATATCTAAGATATAGGAAGATAGCGTTTGTATAATTTATAATATTAGTCATAAGTTGTTGATCATTTTGGAAAGCTTATCAAGATGTTATTGTTATGCGGAATATGTATCGATTGATACAAGTAAATGTACCATTGCCTGAACAAACGCGAAATATTTTCATCATTTCCCCAGCATTTTCCAGATCGAAGACGTTGGGGTCGGCTTCCAGTCTAACTGAATGCAGTTGAATACCAGTGTTTTTTAAGGAGCGACTGCCTATCTGGCCTTCACAACCCTGTTACTGGGTAACATGATATGCCTCGGTAAGACTGGTTGCTGGTTGTCAGACTTTCAGGCTTCTGACTACTCGTAACGATTGTCAAAGATCTACGGCTGACAGCAGAGACCAACGGCTTTACCTCCACCTTGCGAAATATGAATTGTCTTCTTCTGAATGAGTTTAAATAAGTTAATGAGTTAAACTCCATAAAATATACAACTTTACAAGCTTAATCTATTTGAGAATTTTCTGTATAATGACATATAAAAAAAAAAAACCTTCCACTAGCGGCTTATTCTGTAAGAAATCTCGCTCAGTGAATTAAGGTAAAGTGAGCCAAAACTGGGCTGTCACTATACGATTCTAGGGATTGACAGGTCGCCACACGCTCACTTCACGGAAGGAGGGTTTTACAGAATAACACCGCAGCACTAAGAATTTCTCAAACATTACACAAACCACCAGATGTGGAACACTATACACTAAACCACGGGGTCTCAACGGGAACGAATTATAATTAGTCTTGAAAAAAAATCATAGATGGCAGTATAGGTTACTCTAACAAAATTTACAACCACTAAATTGCGTTAAACGGCAGATTTTGGCTGAAGTAAGATTAGTAAATATTAAAACTTCATTGCTCAAGGCTGATTTATCTATTTACATTCATAAATCACGTAATTTCGGCAAAAAAAAAAACTGAAAACTTTAACTTCCATTCGAACGTGATTCGAACCCATAGAATGATAAAGTCGTTAGATCCAGCTATCTGTTACCCATTTAGTTTAGAGCTATTTGCAATAGATGGCGTTTTACTCAATTTTTACAATAAGGGTAAGGGTAGCAACTATTGTTATTAATTTACGTTTAGTTACTTCATTTATGTTTACTTATTAATTTTTTTTATAAATATATTACTTACAACTCAGATCAAAGAAATAGGCAGATAGAATGTGCGCGAAAAACAAATTGATGCTAGTGTTTATTTATGTGTGCGCGGCTGATAAGTGGCGCCGTGTACGGACACGTGCATCTGTGTGCGTTTACGGTTGCCAGATATTGAGAAATAATACTCCCATATTTTTGTTCAGTTAAATTGTTCTCAAATAATGTAGGTACTACAATTTTTTTTAATTGGAAACGCGATTTTGCTCTATGGTTATACCCAGATAGCAAAAGCGTGTAGTATTTATTAATTAACAAATAATAAGGAATAAAAGTTAATATGCGTAATTACTTACTACCTATTTAATTAATTTATATCAGACCAGATATAACATTTAATAACGCTTTTTGGTAATTTGTTTAATAAACTATTTAAGAATAGGTGTTTTAATTTAAAAAGATAAACAATTTGTTATAACAATCAACATAAGTATTTTACACACAATCATTAAACCCGAATAAATAAATTTTCCCGTCATAAACTAGTAACACAGACGATTTACTGTTAAGGTTTTGTGTTTCAAGTGAACCGAAAATATTTTATAAAAAATAAATACCAAAACAATAAAAATAACAAGAGTTATCTGAGGAAAGATATTCCATCTTGTTTTCTTTGTTTTTTGTGAACAACTTTTGCAGTGTAGGTAGGTACCTACACACAAGACGTTTTATGTTATGTTTTGACTTAAAATGGCAAATCACTAGAGACGTGTGAGCGAGACGATGCGTAGCTTGGTACTGTCGCGTTTTTTTTTTTTAGGAAAGAAAGACCACTCGTAGCGCAACAACAACACGATAATTAAGGTTGAAGCTACTTAACCGGACCACGGTAATATAATAATACAGTAGTGTAACTCGGCCGCATGCGGCATGACAGAAATAAATGCCTACAGCCGCGCGGTACGTAAACATGCGTTAGAGGCTGCCCGTCTCCAGTATTATAATCTGTCTGCACCGCGCGCGCACCCCAGGATCGAGGCGCGCGGCGCGGCGCGTAGGTATAGCTCGCGTTTCGTCCGTTTGTATGAAGTTGGAGTACTGTATTATAATATTACCGTGACCGGACTATCCTGTGGTGGCCAAAAATTACTTTAAGGCCCCCCGCCAGGGCTACTGTCGCGAGTTTGTATTCGCTTTTGATTTTGTATTTGCTTTGATGGACACACTCGCGTGTTCTGAGCGCTCTATCTGCCTATTTTTTGATCTGAGACTTACAAGTAAAAAAAAAACTTTTTTTTTTCATTTTATTAAACCTGGAACTATCAAATTTACTAAACATTAATCAAGCAGATAGTTATTCTTTTTGGCCATGTCAATTCATTCCCGTCATGTCTGATCGTAGACAGAGTGTCTGATTAAGACTGTTGTCCTTGTCACTTGTTGTTTAGCAACTGACGAGTGTGCGTCGACCTGACTACGAATTACGGATTTTGGAAAAGACACCAGCCTATGACTTGACCTGGACCCTGAATACTGAATAAAAACGAACCTTGCACATACGACGACCTAAGCTAGTGAATTTCGGATTTTGATTTTCTCCTCACTAGGAGCTGTGCTAGGAGCATTCTCGTGTAATGTAATGTAACGTTACAGATACGAACTTGAACATTACAAATAATATCCTTGGGGTCGAGTTAATAATATCGAAAGTCATTACATTAACAACATTGCTGTATCGACAACGTTCCATCGACGAGTTAATGAATCGACAGTAGGTACCCAAAATCAATGGTACCTACGCTACATCTACCAGTACTTACTCCAAATCGATGGCACGGTGTCGATACAGGCAGCGTACCTACTATTAATATTATGTAATAATATATCTTATTCCAGCGATTTCACCCTTTCCCACTACAACTCAAAAATTATCCCACGGGAACGTAAAATCAGAATAAAAACTATCGTAAAAAAAATCCGGGTTGTAAACTAGTCGTGTACCAAACATCCAAATCCGTTCAGTGTTTTTAGCGTGAAAGAGTAAGAAACATCCATCCATTCTCACAAACTTTCGTAGGTATTTATGATAACACTGTTAAAGCCGCAAATCGTTGCGCGAATCATATTGTGATCAACATTCAAACTGAAAGTGACCTTCGAATTGTAAAAAACGTGAGAAAAGTTGATAGCTCACTCACACAAATAAAAGTGTTGTCCTTGAACTCACGATGCGGTGCAATGAAGAGAACAGAGAATCTATAGAAAAGCAACGCCCTCTAGAGTATCATTGCCACTTAGTTTCGATTCCACCTATTATTTAGGTTGACTCCTAGATGGCGTTGTAAAACTACTGTTTCTGGCAATTAGTAAGTCGCCGGTACTGCCATCTATTGAGAAAATGGAGAAAAAAATATTGCCAGTCGAATTGCCAGTTTTAGGAAGGTCACATTTCTTTGTATGGGATTGGGTATCTGTATTGTAATCTGTGCACTAAACAATATTTGCTTACAAATATTTGTTTCGTGCGGGTATCGATGCTGTGACAAGCAGCGCTCAGTCACTGCGCCAATCGTGTCGTGAATAGATTAAATTTACTTTATCGAAACTAGGTACCGTTCGTTAGTTCTATGGCTTTACAGAATCGAGTCAAGTCTATGAAGGTTTTCGCGATATGAAATTCAGTAATATATTCCTAATTGTTTTTCCCTTTCATAATTTCAGTATACAAACATCTACTTACCTACTTGTGAACATCAAATAGATTATAAATGAAAAACAGTCGTGATTAGGGCATTATAATTTAACCATCTCAAGGCTGCAACCTCGCCTCCATCCTAAGTTGAAAGGGCGGTAACAGTTAAAGAAATAATATCTTACAAACATACATTTATCTGAAATCCTAACGAAAATTATGAGTTTCTCAAAACTGTGGCGCCAACATCACCCACATCAAAGGTTTGCGTCAAATATATTCACAAATCGTGTGGTGTATCGCGGGGGAGTCACGACTCACGACCGAACCAGGGAGACGCACCTAGCGCACAAATGATAGCCCCAAACTCGTAATTGCGAGTTTGGGGAATGACTGTGACACCGTTGTGTAAGGCTAAGTAGCCGGCAGGACAGCGGCCCGTTCAGGCAACGCACCGATATGGCTGCGGCGAGCAGTTTCAGTGACAAAGAATTTGCTACATAATTGAAATGATGTGTCTTATCAGCCTAATGCTGTTGATACTTAGGTACAGAGCCGTTAAAATGAAATCCTATAGTAAATTTTTCCACGCTTACTCCTCTCCATTTCAGTAGAGAGTCCTCTTAGGTCACTGACTAGATATTAATTACCTACTAAACACTTAAGTTAGGTCCGTATCTATATTTGAGATTGATGATAGCTTAACAGACTTTCTGATTTGAAATCCCCATCGAGCAGCGGCCCACCAAAACAGTTTTCCCTATTGTAACCCAAGTCAGGTTGCATGTCGGTGTAACAGGCACCCTATTTTAGGACTGATTAACGCATTCCCGCGGTGCATGGTTGCAATTCGTCAGCTCTCTGCCTAAAGCCGGGCGGTGGGGGTAAAGGGGGGGGGGGGTAGTCTGTTCCCATAGGAAACTGGCGCGACTCGGCCACTTGTCACGCGACACGCAACGGATTTCGGTAGTCCACTGTGGTGGCCATGAGGTCTATGTTAGCTATGGATTGATCCCAGGAGTTTGGGGGTTTGAAACCGATAACGGGCAAGTATTAATGTGGCTTTTTCTATTTCACAAATATGGACTTTCTAAGTTTCTATAACGTAAAAAGTCATCTCTTAACATGACTAGAGGCACTGGCCTTTTCTCGGGCCAAGCTTTTCTATCCAACGCAATGCTGTCAGTCTTTTGGAAACTTTCCTGTTGACAGAGGATACGACTACTGTAGACGATTTTTTGATGAATATTTAATCCCGATTTTAAATTGTAAAATAAATAAACTCCATAATCGATGCTCAATTGCTCATGCCTTCTCTCTACGAAAGCAAGCATTTGTCCTGTAGTAAGACAATAATAATACTGACCGTATTATTATTGTTAGGTACAGGAATATCTCAAAACCCCACGTCTTCATGGTGTCCCCAATATCTGTGTTAGTGAGTCCACCCCGGGGCTGGCGGTAATGCCACAAATTTGATCGGCATCTTAATGACATCAGCATCGGGAACTTGACAATAAGATTGCAGCATTCGACATGGAATGATATCGTTTTCATAGGAATGCTAATATCCTAGAGATTGGTACGGATTGGGGGGATAAATGGTCTAGTATTCTAGTTAATTTGATTGGACTGGTGTGAGAAAATAGGTCTAATGTCAAAAAAGGTTTTAGTATATTTACTAGAAACTGATCTAATAAATGAAAAAATAATACGACTTTTACTTCATAAAGTCAAAGTCAAACCATTTACTTCGGATTAGACTAAGGTATAAATGCCAAAATCGTACCTCTTTATAATTATTTTTAATTATTTAAAATTTGTTCTACATAATAATGATTCCAAATTCAAACCACTCACTTCCCCCGTTGACATGATGCCGTCTTTCTAAATGACATGTAATAAGAGTTAGCAGTTCGGTTTATGGTAGACAGGTCATAGGCCTGTTAGTTCAAGACAGTGGCAATCAAACATTTACTGTGTATTCTACAAGATTTGATTGCGATTACTTTTGCGAACGTGCAATGGCGGCCGAGAGAAATGACGCGATGAAGAACGTGTCAAAGAAATTAAAGAAGTCATTATTAATTTGAATTTACGCGCGAAGCATGCATGTAAATTCAAATAAAGAATGACGTATTGCACCATGATTGGGTAGTACTTGGTTATTGATGTAGTTGTTTTTTTTTTAAATATTGTTTTATTTAGAGGCGTGTAGTCATAAGTAATACCATGCCAGCCCCATCGTAACCTATTTACATGTAATTTATTATTCTAAATTATCAACTATTTTATATACAGAAATGGTTCTACGCATTCGTTTAGTATTTTTAAAAACCAAAAAAAAAAATACATTCTGCGATGAGTTTATGAACAAATGAGGTCGCTTCTTACGTGAGTTTAGAAGTGAACTTAGTATTCCTAACATTAATAGCTTACCTATCAAATATCAAGCCAAATCAATTGGATCATTTTCTGGGACTGGGCAAAGATTCCTGTCTGGTTGCGCAGACGCACATTAGCTGTCATATAACGCGGCTCGCGCTGTGTGTTTTGTACCTCGTTAGCTGCCGATCACATTTATAGTGTTCTTATACCATAATACTTCTGTGAAACCAATTCATTTTTAATTACTTATTCGGAGTTCTGTTTGTTAAAGTTAGGATCTGATGGCGGTAAACCAACTAGCTAAGTTCCAAGTTCAAAAGCCAAGTCTATAGACTACCATCAATGTAATGAAATTTTCCAGACCGACTCCGGCCACGGCGGCTAATCTTAATGCAGACTAGCTACGTACGCAGGAGATATTATAGTGCACAAGTGTGTGCGCAAACACAGGTGCACTCCCTCTTCCCTAACTCTCATAGCCCGATGGGACGGCAATCCGACACGACCGAAGAGAGATCAGGCGCAGGACCAACGGCTTTACGTGCTTTCCGAGGCACGGGGGTGTCACACCACCAACTTCCAAACTCCGGGTTGCTACTGAGAAATTCCTAATGGAAAAACCCAATAACACTTTTTGCCCGACTTCGATTCCCAGGAATCGAACCCGGGACCCCTTGCTCAGCAGTCGCGCTTGCCATCAATACGATAAAGAAGAAGGGAATATTTTTTATTTTGTTAGCTTTAAGTCTGATGATATTGGGCAGTAACTAACATAATCATCAGGAGGCAATTTTAGAAGATAACTTTTAGGATCATTCACATGACCTCAACGACAAAAACGTATAATTTATCTATTTTACCTAGGAACCTACCTAAATTTTACATACCACATACCATCACGCCTGTATTCCCCGAAGGGTTAGGCAGCGGTGTGAGGCGGCGGGACGGGAGAGAGAAAGGAGGGTCCCCCGTCCCAGCGGCCGCCGCGGTAGACGATCCGGGCGTCGGGAGCCACGAGACGACTCCCGGCCACCGTAGACGCGGGTCTGTGGACGGTGAGCAATGGGTAGCTCACCTTTCGTACGTTCACTAGCGACAGACCGTGTCGACGGCGCGTCCGTGTTCCACGCGCGCCTCAAAGAGATGTCAGCAAATTGGATGGGGCCACTGAGGGCCGATGCCTGCCGGGGCTGCGGGTTGTTCGAAAGAGATACCGCGCCCCCGGAACGCAAAGGGCACACGAAGGAACATAGACGGGTTTTAGTCAGTAAAAGTCTGACACTCCCTCCCGCCCCGCCCAGGGCGGGGGAAGTTAGTTGATGATTTCCCGTCTATAAAAAAAAAAAAAAAAAAAAAAAAGGCAGCGGTGTACCAATGACACCCACAGTTCGCCGGTATATTTTTAGGTCCCATGTAATAGGGGGCGAGCCTATTGCCATTAACCGGGCACAAATCCAAACTCCGAGCTGCTACTGAGAAATTCATAGAAAAACCCAATAACATTTTTTGCTCGACCTGGGAATCGAACCCAAGACCTCTAGCGTAGCAGTAGCGCTAAGGACCACTAGGCCAACGAGGCAGTAATCTAAATTTTTGACAGTGATTATCACAATGTGGTGAGATTGCGACTAGATTTTAGCGTTTTTAAATAATGGCCTTCAGTAGGTAGGTCCTGTAAAGGGCCTTGCCACAGCTCGTGTAGTCATTTAAAAGAAATGATTTTTATTTACATTGGTACTATAATAATAATTTTATTTAAATACTTTGAAATTCAACTTCTGTTAATTGTTAATTTCTGGTGTGCTAGCTTTAAAGTGTATAAGTACTTAAGTACCTACTTGAAAAAAAAATCCAACAGCGTTTTTTTTTCTGCACATCTAACTTTGAATGAAACTTATTGAGAAAGAAAGTAAAACGTTATGACAAAAATATGCTTAATATTTAATGCACTTTCCGTATCTCAGATCAAAATTGGCCATTATTTTAATGTGTAGTACTAAAAATACATAATAATGTACAAGTATAGTATAGCAACATTATTACTTTACGACACACCTACGTAATGTACTCTCATTACATTTTTCCCCACTGAATGATATGCATGCGTATACATAAGTCGTTATAGAACTTAGATAAATCTCCGTTGATCTACCATCTTGCACCAAAAAGGTCGTCATTATTCGAAATTCGAACATTAGAAGAGTAAAGCAGTATAGACTTAGAAGTAGAGGGAGTGAGATAGAAGATAATGATGTTACCCAATGTGAAATACGGTGTAATGTTGCACGCTCCTTATTAATATTCGAAAATAAAGAATGTTGCCATATGCCCTCCGGGGTGGGGAGTATATTTTTATACTAGTGCTGGCTGTTGTTGAATATCGATATTATTTTGACATCTTATACGGTTTAAGACATTTTATTTCTCGGAAAGGAAAACAATGCTATTGTTATGAGAAATCCAGGACAAGTTATCTTAAAAAATAAATATACATATGAGCTTACAAAGAAACAGGAGGTTACAAATTTGTGCAAAAATAAAATAAAATTTATACAATTTGTGTAGTAGGTAGCATTTACCATCAAGTTTAATTAAGTAATTCTGCCCCTGCGATCAGCAGTGCTATTCTGTAAAAATATTTTAAAGTGAGCTTGAGATGAGCTGTCATTCTATCTGACGGGAGATGGCTCATCTCAATCTCACTTTATTTAAACTCTCCGTGAGACATTATAGAGAGGATAGACATGCTGCTGAAAGCGCCTTAATACCTTCGGCCGATCCTCTTTCCATCATCTTAACTCTAAAACGAGGGCGTGCCTTCCTTACTCGTATTTGTCACCTATACCTATGCTTTATTTTTTTTTTAAATTTGGTGAATTAATTTATCGAAATTGTTTTTTTTTTGTGGCCCTACTTATATTTTTAAGATAACAATAAAAAATATAATAGTAGGTTTCTACGTTTTTAGATTTACTATTGTATTGTTCTTTATTTACAGCTGAAGTAAGATATTACTATTGCAATTTAATATTTTATCTCAAACGGACACATTTACCGCCCCACAATAAGGAAAACATTAAATTCATCGGTATCAGAGATTATAGAAAATCGACAATAAATCGTTGTCACAACACTAGCGGGAGCAGGCTCGATGGTGAGCGATAGTAGTGGTCGAGCCCCGGGCTGCGTGCGCGCCACCCTTTCATTTTCTAATTATATAACTGGCAACACCGGCCCGTGCGCGACCGGCCATCGTAACTTCTTCAGTTTTGAATTTAGAATTATTATTGCGCATTATGCTCTCGCCCGCCGCGATGGACGGACGTGCGTGTCTTTAAGTCGTTATTGTTATTTGTGAGATATGTCCCATAATTTTATGCTCGCATTTTATATGATTGGGTTTATCGGATAAGTACCATGATTAGGGAAATATTGCAATTCAGTTTTATATCACATGGCTCGCTAATGATAAGGGATAAACGGGTATGTTAGATATAATTTGCATGTGAGTCATCTTGAGGTTCACTAGTAATATTATCTACTTTATATAAAGTAGGTAATGATACGATACCTCATATGATATGCAAGAAAAATATAAGTAGACATTAGCTTGGATTTGAAATTGGTGTCTGAATTCAAATAGTAATTATGGTCATTGCACTTAAAACTCGTTTAGAAATCTATTATAAGTATTAATGTTTCTTTTACTTGGAGTAGAATGAAAATATAATCTTTATCGCGATAGTTCGCTTCAGGATTTAATTTTGATGATAACCATAAATTTGTTAAGAGTCAAATAACAGACAGGAAAAAAATTGCTTCAGGCTATAGTCAATCCGAATACATACCAATACGCCTGTATGGGAAATACAGGCGTATTGGTATGTATTTAAGGGATGATGGGGGAGATGTACCAATGTACACCCACAGTACGCCGGTATGTTTAAGTCCCATGTAATAGGGGGCGAGCCGATTGCCATTAACCGGGCACAAATTCTATTACCGAGCTGCTACTGAGAATTTCAAAGGAAAACCCAATAGCACTTTGCCCGACCTGGGAATCGACCCCAAGACTTCGCGCTTAGGACCACTACGCTAACGAGGCATTCCAAATACAAAATGATAATTTACAAGCAAACATAACAGTTGCTGATAGAATGATAACACAGGAAAGTCAAGTTTAGCACTAACGTCACGGATTGACGGATCTACATTATAACCCGCTCGTATCGTGTAATAGCTATCCGTGTTATTCAAATGCATGCCCGCCGGCAGCGGCCGGGTGCGGCGTCAAGTGCGCGCGCATTTGACACTGACAGTTCAGACAACATGGCGGATTGGCGGGAAATGGGTTTTCTTTCTTTTTTGAAAGCAAAAGAACTTTATTCTAAGTTACTGTGGATGTCCGATATTAGTTTTTTGTTACATAAATAAGTTTTACCAAACCCCAGTACCCATACCCCTATTATAATGGTAAAAACTTTTAGGAACGATCGCAATCTAATCTGTCTCAACCTGCCAAAAGTGCCTCTAATTTACTTAGGTACCTACATTTTTGACATTGGTTGTCGCTGAGATGAGATTGTGACTAGATTTTGATACGTAGAATAATTATTTTTCTAGACAAAAGTCGAAAACCTATTTTTGCCATTCGTCCTGTAGAAAGATTTAGGTTAGCGTTTCTTACGAAATTTTTGAGAAAGGTCAAAAGGTTAGTAGTTGGTGATAAATAAAAATAGAAGTAAGTGTCCATAAACGTGTAATTTAATAAGATTTAAAACCTCCGAGTAGGTAGGTACATACAAACATATTTGGCAAAACGTATTATTTACTTTCAAATCACTTGACCTTTTTCGATGAAAACTCAATCTATGGAGTGATTAATTGCTAAGAACAACTGTAATTAAACATTTAACTAAACCATTATGGATTACATTTTATCACACACGACAAGATGGCGCCCGAAGCAGTACACTAAATGGTGGTTTAAAATCGGTCAAAAGCCCCAATCATGTTCGTAACACGATAACGAGTATATCTAAATGTTTTATTTGTAATTACTCTCATTATTTTGAACAATTAATTGGTGTAATTAGTGTGTAGTTAGCAGATTTTATAGAGCTTCACTTTCTTTTTAATTTCTTAATTAATTATCTGTTATTCGTTTTGTCTTTTAACACAATTGGGTACTCTGTACCATCAATCCATTGACATACTTTTTTATGTGCTGCCGAAACGAGATTCCCGCATATATTTTTGTATGGCAATGCACTGCAACTCTTGAAAATAAATATCAGACCCGGCAGATTTATTTTACATAAAATAACATCGGTTTTCTCAACAATGTTTTGTTAAGAATAAGCCTTCTATCGGTTTTTCGATTGCATCGAAAGATATTTACCATTTGCATGTTACCATGTTCGATACCAGGCAAGAACGAATGTGACTCTTTCTATTCATATCTTCTTAATAAGTTTATTTAGACCATCACTTACATCGGTGAAGGAAAATATCTGAAATCGCCAATCCGCCATGAGCAAGTATGGTGATCAATGCCACGAGCATTGATCACCATGCTTGCTCATGGCCTTCTCTGTATAAGAAGAGGCCTTTGCCCTATAGTGGGACAATAAGAGGCGGGTTTTATCATTATTAATTCAATGTTATTAAACTATGTCAGCAGTATGCAGCGTTCTCGTAGCGAGGTACGTTTTTTATTATCATGAACCAAATCCTTTGGTAAGATGTTCAATGAAGCCCAAGGTAAAGAACCGCAACCAAAAAGCAAGTCAGTCAAAAACAGAACTTCCTAATTTGACAGGAAAAAGCGCGCGAAATCAGTCACAGATAAAATTTGGTAGGAGAGATCTCTATCTAGTCTGTGGGAGTCACGTGACCGCCGGCGGGTGGCCACGTGACCATGTTTACACAGTAATGCGCCCTTTATTAACCCGCACTTGAGGGTACTTCATCAAGATAGGGTGGTAAGCTAATAAGTACTAACCCTAATAAGGTCGGTTGTATATTAAATTTTGACAGTATGGGGGACTGAAGTTAAGTATTGATATTTTTTCCAGAGAATTTTCTTTTAACAATTTATGCATAGAATTGTCATCTTTATGTAGATTGAAAATCCATTCATAAGAACCAATTTTCATTCGTGACAAGTGTATTACTGGATAGTAGGTAACCATAGAGTTCAATATAGAACCAGTTCTACTTAATTGGACCATTTTTATTCATCTCCATGATATTGTATACTATACTCCTAGGCCCTTTAATCGTATACGGTGTCTAGAGGTGGTTCAGTATCTCGCCCATACCTTCGGTTACCTTCAAGACCTTGGATAAAATGTTTTTTTGTTTCAGCCATATAACTGGACTTAACTGCATTTCTGCAGATTCTATTCCCAGCTATACACAGAAACAGTAAATATTCTCGCACAGCAAATATTCATATAATACAGTAGAGTGTTGTGCTCGTAATCCTGAACGTCAACAGCTCTCTATATTGAGTGACGCTTGACATTCGGCCGCTCTGAAGGATTAGCGGAGCGCACGTGAGGTGGATGCGGTAGTTTATTTGAGCACAGTTTGGTGGTACTGTGTTTAAATAGATGAAATCGATAGTAATTTTTGTGCTGCTGGACTTACATACATGGCCTGGTAGAATCTTAAGTCTCCTATAGTCTTTAAATACTGTTTACAGGCTGATCAGGACCTACTCTGTAATAGGTACTAATATGTTTTATTGGTGATATCAATGTGCAATGGGCAAATTAGGTACAACATTAAAACTGCTGTTATGTTCTGCTTACCCTATTTATCGTACGTGGTGTTCTTGTGTTGTGTGATTTTGGTTCGACCTTTATTAAAATGGCAACTCATCTTGAGCAAGTGTGGTAATCAAAGCGCGTGCCTTTTATGTATGCGAAGAGGCTTTTTTCTGCAATGTGACAATAATAGGCTGATATTATTTTTGATTGACAATTACTTACTGCTTCAATAGTTTAAGTTACTATCATTATGTTAAAGGTAAAGCTACCCCAATCAGTCCACTGCAATAGCCACGCTACATAGCACATCCAACTTCACCCACATCAGTGACACCCAAAAATGAACAACACGCCTCACAAAACCCTTGTTGATTTTTGTTCTCAGCGGGGGCGATCAGCCATCGCGTATTCTGTTCGCTTCCCAAGACTGGCCTCTCAGGGGACTGCACGACAAATTCTGCTGATATAAGCCTGTTAGCACCCCACACCGTGGGCTAAATTGTATGCAGTTATTGTGGAATCGGTGATATTATTTCTGTGTGTGGGAGTTTCGTACCTCTGTGCATGACGTGTCAGGCGGGTGTGTGACTGTATTCTAAAAATGAATTTGAAAAATTCTCTGTGGAGCGAATTTTTGAAAAAAGAACATATTATACGAATTTGTAAATACCAGCTACTCATGTCATCGACTTGCTCTGTCAAGATTCTCTATTTAAAACTGTCATTATAGAGTGTTCTCAGTAGTATGTTAATGTTACTTCCCTTGAGAAAGTAACTATCCGTCTGGCTGTTAAAGCTTTCACGACTAAACCACAGAACCAATTTTCACAAAACTTGGTATAAGGTAAGTTTGACCCACAAGAAAGGACATAGGCTAGGTTCTTTATTTCGCGACTTCGTCTGGGTCAGCGATAACCGACATTCACGCGAACGAAGTCACTGGAAAAAGCTGGTTATTAAATAAAGGTGATTTTACACGAGTGTCAAATTGCAAGCAATTTCTATACATGTTTAAAATTGTTTGGAATTGGGTAGATTAACCAATACCACTAACCAATAATTTCAAGAAACAACTTCACAAAAAAACATTTAATTTTAGCATTAAAAACCCGATGATTTTTTAAATACTTAACTATAAAAATCGATTTTTAATTGCTTTGAAATCAATAAATAGTTAGTGAATTGAGATGACAAAAAAAGTGACGTCATAGTTGAGTATTGTCATAGAAAATCTATGGGGGAATGGCGTTTTGACAGCTCATAAAAAGTACGTCAATTGATTAGTGGTGTCATCTACCCAATTGCTTGGTCTTTCTCCGACGACTGAGTTTCCCGTACAAATGCACCATTAGGTAGAAACCACGAATACAATTCGTCACCCTTCTAATCCCTAAAAAGAGCTCCATAACTTTATGCATAACTAATATTTATCGGTTTATCTTGCGCATGCGATCCTGCGCCATCAGTGTGACGTCATTACTAGATCTGCATAAATGTCCCCGTGCGACTGTGGCGTCCTCTGGGGAGAGTGGTTAGATGAAGAAACTGTATTGTTATTATGAGGAATGACGGGTGAATGAGGTGAAGGAATTTGGACTTTAAATTGATTAGCATGAGGGTGCATTTTCTTTGTGCTTTTGGTTTATTTGACAGATCAAGGATAGAAGTCCCAACTTATTAGGCTGTCGAAGTCTGATTCTAGAGTAAAGAGGATGGTCTGTGTTGGCTAGCCAATTTAGTACAGACTGTATAGCTAAATCTGTTGAACTGAGTTATCGCATGACAAATTATCTCCAGGATAATTTTGTAAGGGAGTCATCCGGGGGTGTAGGTATTGCATCACGACTTTATGTAATTGCCAACTTATATTTATAGTTTATTTATGAGACTGGATATCATTGCCAATCAATTTATTTTATTTATTTATTTAATATGTGCGTATGTGTGTTTTATATAAATTTGTGCGACCCAAGGGTTTATAAAAAGCAACATTTTTACTCATCATTTAAAGTGAATCAAGTATTGACTCTACCGAATTCAATAGTTTAACAAACTTGTTCTTCTGTCATTTATTTATGCATTAATAATATGTCACCCCTCAGTTATAATAATAATATGCAAATAATACGCATAATTTAGGGTGTACCCGTGTTATATCTATTTATCTATGGAATTGCTCAATTAGCGATACGAAAGTGATGCAAATCGCGACATTATCTACTCCATGGAATATGTTAAATGATTTATTGTCTTTGGTTGGTGTATAATTTGGTGATTTATTTTGTCTATGGGTCTGTGGTTAAGGATCATTTTTTTTCTTGTCATCGTGTAAGGGGCGGGTTATAGATTATTTTAACTGTGCCGGCAACATTCACCTGCATTTACTTAGTTTTTTTTTCGAATATTATGTTTGCAGTGTTCTCGTTAACTTTCTTTATTAAAAAAGCAAGCTTAATTTTAAATTAGTAGAATATTTTTTAAAACGTATCGTAATGCCCTGTTGGTCCCGTGGTTGCAAGCGCGACTTGTAAGTGTAGGGTCGTGGGTTCGATTCCCAGCTCGGGCAAAGTGTTATTGTGGTTTTCAATTAGGAATTTTTCAATAGCAGCTTGTGTTTGAAAGTTGGTGTTGTGACACCTCTTTGCTGAAAGTACATAATAAAATCTTTGCAGGTCGTGTCTGATTGCCTAATGTTCCACTGACTGATTCGATTGGCCACCGTGATCGAAATTCGGGCACGGAATAGAATAATAGCAGATAGACGAGTCAAATAATTTTCCCTAGATTTTCCATATTCTTAGTTTATCCTGAAACATTAAAGAAAGTAAGGTTGAATCATAAATAAACATTATTTATAGATACCTACCCCTTTCACTGGTGCTAGCCCCGTCGGGGCATAAGATCACAACATGACCACACGCATTTGAGTCTCTCAAACATTAGAGCATCGTCCTTAAATATTATTTTTATTACGGTCACACATTTATAACCATTAGCGGCACAACAAAAACTGTAACAAACCACTAATTTCACCGAATCTATAAAAATATATAAATCAAAGAAAAAAGCAAACACCACAGACTATTAATATCTCTATCCTTATACTTAAGTTCGGAAAAGACGATAATTACAGTCCACGAACGTCGGGCTAACGTTCGAAAATTAAAAGTTGTAACGTTCAGCCAGCACGTATCATTATGTTTGCATTATTTTGTTCTTATTTGTCGACCTAAGGTTAAGTTGGGTCACGACACATCCCAATTAAGGGTGATTAGGCGTCGTAATTTATTGAGTGCGTTTCAGAACGGTTGTGGCACCGCGGCCTCTTTGACTCGTGAGTGTCATGGCGCCAAATTCTTTTTTTGAATTTTATTTTTTTAAAGTGTTGAGTTGCGAACATGGCCTTCGAAAGTTTGTCGAATAATGCCAGTCATCGATTTAATCGACGCCACGAGCGAGTAATAATATTTTTATTATTTAATGAGGCTGCTTTCTCTTATGGGCGTTGTAATAGCCATTAGGAGTGTGTTATTAAAGTCATAGATTTGACCTCTACTCTAGATTTTTTGTACGTAGCTGCGTAGGTGAGGGTTTCACGCTTTTGTTTCATCAGAATACATTTTTACGATTTGCTTAGATTCAAATGAAACAAAGATTTAAAAATTAGTGCATACTTACAGAACATAACGTTGGATCCAAGTCATCCCATTCAGTCGTCCCATTTCCATTCATAAATGATCCTATAATGATTACCTACTTGCAGAATAAAGCAAAACATAAGCACATCAAACTATAGTTTCCATTACGCTTCTCCATAGTTCAACGAACAATATAAGTAGCAATAATTTAATCCCTGACACATTAAAAACAATTTTAATGTTTAATAACAAGCAGACATTATAAATAACCTCCTTGCAATGATGCACGGCTTGCATAATAATCTATGCAAATTGTATAATCTGTGCGTGTCCGGGAAATTACGCGGGAAGGTAATTTGTCACCGTTTGACCCCTCGCTCCGCCTACGTAATAAAGGTAGTAATAATAGGTCGTAATCATTGACCCAGGTAGCGATAGGTTCATGTTATGCCACCAGAGTGACGTCAGAGCTTCCTGTTTTATTTTAATCCACGAGGACTATAACCATCACGCCTGTATTCCCCGAAGGGTTAAGCATAGATGTTCCAATGTACAAAGTTCGCCGGTATGATCCTAACCATACCGGCGAACTTTGTACATTAGAACATCTCTATTACATAGGACCTATCCTAGGGCGAGCCTATTGCCATTAACGGGGCACAAATCCTAATTCTCTAGGTGCTACTGAGAATTTCATAGAAAAGCCAGTTAACACTTTTTACTCGACCTGGGAATCGAACCCAAGACCTCTAGCAGCGTAGCAGTCGCGCTTAGAACCTGCTGTGAGTGAAAAAAAAATTTGGAGCACCTAAAAATACCTGTTTCCGAATCCGAGAGCAAAGTTAACAAAGAAGTTCTTAAAAACTCACAACCAACAAAAAGTTCAGTTCAATTCATCGAATATCGACACATTCTCATTATGTAACCAAAATTATTTCAATACCCCTAAACTGCACCGTATTCCAATACGAATTTTAAATAAAGAATCTCCACGCAGTTAACTTAGTGTAAGTCAATGATGTCCCAGCCATAATAGCTTATAATATTACCTGATTATCAGCCAGTAATTTATTGCATATCAAAGGAAGGCCAGCTATCTAATTATCTAATCATACATTAAATATGCATAGGAATAAAAGACAATTACCCGTGCCTTTGACGTGCAAATCAAAATAATATGACGTTTCTTCTTTCTTGCAGTTGTCTATGGTTAAAGGTATAATTTTGGCGGGAAATTAGTAGGTCTGTGGAGGATTTTTTTATTTTGCTTATTGCGAAATTATGTAGTGTTTTATGGGGGAAACCGTTTCGATTTATATTTGTTAAATAATTTATTGTCTGCTGGTCTTACTTATTGGTATTCTAAATTGTTTAAAGTCGGCCATGAGTCACAGGATCTCTTCCTATTGCTTAAATTGTCGACTCTATTAGCCGTCAAGTCAGTCCTTGTAAGCAATTTCTTTTTTTTTAAACAATGTGTCTTTATAAATACAAGCCTATCTTATATAAGCCTATAAACCTTTTTTTCCTATTAACCTGAAAAAGGGGTAATTGTACTCATCCTTACGAACAAAGATAAAATCATGAAAAAAAAAAGACAACTTGTCCATACTCTTATGTTCGTATAACTTGACAAAATTGCTAAACTTTTGAGGTTGTTTGTCGAAAGATCAATCGTACGGGAAGTACTACCACCTTATCTATGTGCCGCAAAGCAGCATTGCTGTGTTCCGATTTGAAGGGTATTATACGTGTCGGTGTAATTTGCAAGGCCTCTGGTATTGCAGATGTCTATAGGCAGAGGTGACCACTTAACATCAGGTGGGCCGCAGGCTTCTTTGCCTTCCAATGACATAAAAAATGGTGTTATTTGAAGATTGTAAATCAAATAGAAATTGGGAACGGTAGAATTTTCCTGCAACTTTATGCCTGTGATCTAAGATTGCATAGAAATAAGACATCCAACGCATGGCATAATGGCATCGGGTATTAAACGATGTCTTCCCGTCCCACGGCTTGGCGGCATTTAGATAAGCGTAGCCCTAATAACACAGCTTCAAGATTTAACGCACTGTTAGTGACCGCTTCCACGGATTGCTTCTGAGAAACGCTTCTTACTTTGTTTTCAAGCTCTACTGGATACTGCATTAATTCATTCATCTTTAGTTGAGCAACTGAATCAGTAAAAAAAAAACAGCAAAGGGCATTACGTACCTACTTCTAAATGCCTTCAACTAAATTAAGTAGATTTTATACTTGCAATGTGAAAGAAAATTTAAAACCCCGCCTTGTCAAAGCTCAGTTCGTCAAAAACATTCGTAAGACATTATGACATAAATATCTTCATTATCAATGTATCTGAAACCTTCAACCAAATTAACCCAATGAATATTCCACCAGTAGAATGCTACGCTTCAAATCTTCAAAAATGGAAGCATACCATGTACCGACCACTTACAGGCAGCATCAACTATGCTAATTGTCGTACGTGGAGATAACGATCGAGTAACGGTGTGTATCGATCGTGTGCTCGTAATCGTCGCTCGGTTATAGTTATTAGAGCGGCGCGTGCGCAGTCCGGAGGCGCGGGCGTGTGACGTAATGGTGTTTGACGGCGCGGGTGGTGTTGTGGCTGAGGGAGTGGGTGCTGTGCTGTGTGTCGCGGGTTCGATTACGGCATAGGATGAATATTTGTTGATGTCAGGTAGAGTTTCAGGTCTGGCTGTTGGTGTATGTGAGTTTGTTTGTAAACACAATACAGGAGAAATTCGAGTTTTGTTTTCTAACGTAAAAGTAAGAGAGGTATGTGTTGTTTAGATGACATAAGTGTTCATTAAGAAAATGTTAATTCCGAAATCTATTATTGTAGTTTCGGTTATAAAATCTGTTAACACCGCAATAAACAACAGAAAAAAGCTATCCCTATCAATAGAATCGATGTTTATCACAAAAAATGAGCCCAACCCTATTTTCTTTCCACATAAACCTTGATCTAACGTCTTACTAGCCCACGCGCTAAGTTTTAGTGGCGAGCCGTCGATACGTCGACTGTCGATATGTCATAGATAACAAATGATTTATAAGCAGTTATTACACGCCGGCTTTCTCTATGCTTTGTCTCTATTGGCTGTATAAATAGCTGTCTGTGGTGATGAGTGGCTTCTCTGTGGCGTTACGATTAAGTTTTCATGTGAGGTAGGAATTTAAAATTAGAATTGAAGGCCAGTCCTCATAATAATCTACTTACATTCTCATTTCAGCGACAGTTAATGTCTAAAACTTGTCAATGTGTTTGTGCACTCCTTCTTCCCTAAATCTCATAGTCCGCCGGAACGGCAATATGATATGACACGATCGGGAAGAGACCACGAATAGGATCAACGACTTTTTCATTTACTTTTTCATGTACGGGGATGTCACATCATCAACCTCCAAGCACCGAGCTACTACTGAGAAATTTATAAGTTTCCAGGAATTACTAACATAATTTACGACAAGTCATTTAACTAACTTTTAAAAACGATCCCAATCTAATCTCAATTTCAATCTGTCAAAAATGCTTTCGATTTACCTACTTCCTTTTTTTTCGACATTGACTGTCGTTAGGATTGCGACTAGATATTGAACGTTTTTACTATAACAATTTCACATCACTTGCAAAAACGTATACTTAATAAAACAAAAACGAATCCCAAAAAACCCTAAATTACACGTTTCCACCCCACCGAACGCATGTCGATCCTAAACCACAGATATACATAATCACGTTAAGGCGACCGCTGTGGTGCTAGATTGGCACAATTATGAGTACCGACGTACTGGGGTGCGGACGTGGGGTCATGTGGTGCTATTGTCACCAGCTCGGCTTTGAAAGGGCGATTAGATATTCTATTGTTTTTTTTTTACTAATGACACTCTCTACACTATGAGGAGTATGACTATGAATAAGGTTTGTTATGTCTACCAGACAGTCTATAAAGAATATACAGGGTGATCTGAAATTGCTCGTATTCCTCTCGGGAGAAGAAACTATGACTAATTTAGAATGATTTAACCCCTATCACTTGGGGGTCGAAAATCCGCCATTTTCGAGAAAATCTACTTTCTTTTTATTTTTAGAAAAATCCGAATTTTGGTAATTAACATTTAATAAAAAAAAAAAACACTTTTTAGCCAAAAATTTTCTATGATCTGATAGCTTACTAATTGACCAACCTCTCTAAAGCTGAAAACTGTATAATTTACTGTTAGATTTAATGTTGTATGTTAAAACTTGCAATAAATTAAAAAAGAAATCTGATAAGTGATGAAGTTTTTTTTTTATTAATTTTTAATTAGGTATCAAAATTCAGATTTTTCTAAAAATAAAAACAAAGTAGATTTTCTCGAAAATGGAGGATTTTCGACCCCCAAGTGATAGGGGTTAAATCATTCTAAATTAGTCATAGTTTCTTCTCCCGAGAGGAATACGAGCAATTTCAAAGCACCCTGTATAGTTGGCCAAGATTCAAGAGTCATCAGACCTAGGTAGGCATATTACAATGGCTGTTTTGAAAATAGATGGAGGAATATGTAGTTCAGAAAGTAATTACTAGACTTTTTAAATGGACATCTAAAAGTAATGCTCAGAGTACCTAAGCTTAAATAAAATTAATCAAAGATTAGAAAATTTGATGGGGGTTGACAGAACTAAATTCAAATGCAAGTTCTTAAATAAAACGGTTATAGGCTCTTTCATATTATAGTCATTTTAACGACATAACAGTTCATTGTGGATATCTTTAGGAGTGGCCTATGTTCAGCAGTGGACATCGTTCGGCTGATATGATGATAATGATGAAATTCTTTATTTATTATTTCCGCTTAGTTTTATACGTAGGTATCTTAGGTGGCTATGGCTTTGTACAATTAATTTCATCTCATTAATAATTAATTCATTCATTTCTGTTCCTTATAATGGGAAGATGGGTACCTACTAAACTCAAGTGTGATTCAAATTCAACACCCTCCTTACTCTATGGATATAAGCCTAACTGACACATACCAAAGACTAATGGAGTAAAAAAACGTGCATGAATTGCCCTCAAAATCTGTTATTAGCTCAAGGACTCTGTAAAGAGCTTATTGTAAGATTAGCTAGGGGTCACCGCGCCCTGCACTACTTATTTTGTTTTTTAATCACAGTAGTGATGCATTTTATCGATATTGTCCAATTCTTGTTTTATGCTGCTGGTTTAAAAAGCAATAATAAACGTCTGGATATTGTTTTATGATTTTCTTTATTTTTAATACTAAAACTGCCTCGTTAGCCTAGTGGTTGTAAGCGCGACCGCTACGCTAGAGGTCCTGGGTTCGATTGCCAGGTCGAGCAAAAAGTGTTGTTAGGCTTTTCTATAAAATTCTCAATAGCAGCTCGGAGTTTGGATTTGTGCCCGAATAATGGCATTAGGCTCACGCCCTATTACATGGCACCTAAATATACCGGCGAACTGTGGGTGTACATTGGTACACCTCTGCCTAACCCTTCGGGGAATACAGGCGTGTTGCTATATATATTTCTTTTTAATATACACACTAGGTTTTGCCAGTGACTTCATCAATGTTTTCTAGAAAATATAGCACTCAGGTATAACGTAGCTTCTTATTAGCGAAAGAATTTTCAGGAATCCGACGTCTAGTTCCGGAGTAGAGCGCATTCAAGCAAAAAATAAATAAACTTCAGCTTTTTAATATCCTGAACTCCTGAAATTTAATATCAAATGTGTTTTTAATAAAAATACATTTACTTACACAAAAGCTTTCATAAAAGATTTTGAAATGTATTAAAAAAAACTTTTTTACAAAAAAAGACAACCGCCTTCAAAAACTAAATAGAGAAAAATAACTTCAGCTTTGGAAGTCGGCGGCTTTGTTTTTGTTTGTTGTTTTGTATTGCCGCCGACTTCCAAAGCTGAAGTTATTTTTCTCTTTTTAGTTTTTGAAGGCGGTTGTCTTTTTTTGTAAAAAAGTTTTTTATTTCTCGCTTTTTAGTATCAATTTTTTTATCCAAATCCATGAAGGAACTGTCATGTCATGTAAATTAACATGACACCGCTAAAAAAGTCATAAGAAAGCAGAATACGCGATTTCGTTTACTTAGATGAAAAATTTTCAAATATTACTGTAAGTATACATCTGTGTAACTCTTTCGAGTGTACAGGCGCGATGTTATGTTGTGTAATTGCGTAAACAATGCATATTTATGCGATAGCAGCAATCGCGGTTGATTTGCTGAAATTTTTTGAAGAGTTCCGTTGTCTGTCTCCGTAATCCATCATCAGATCTATATGAAATTTAAATGGAACCATTTGGGAAGTTTACCCTTTCCATCAAAAAAAGAATAATCGAAATCGGTTCATAAACGACGAAGTTATCCGCGAACAACCATAATATAATAAAAAGTGCCTATCTCAAAAACTACTACCGTTAAGGAGTACTATAGCATCATCATCAGGACAGCAGCATCAGATGTTGACACCCTGAAGCATATACCTGAGTAAGACATGATTACGTAACAAAAACACCATACGAGCATACAATTTTTGGTGGTTGCCCTCGATTTCTCCTGGATTCCATCATCAGATCCTGGACTGGTGAAAATGGGACCACCTCAGAAGTGAACTCTATCCAACAAAAAAAAAAAAAAATTGAAATCCGTCTATAATTGACGAAAACATCGGTGAACATACATAAAAAAAATAAAAAATATTATACATACAGAAGAATTGAGAACCTCCTCCTTTTTTGAAGTCGGTTAAAAATCAAGATTTTTTCCAGAATATTTACTTACATTATATTTTATCGATATAATAATTTCCCCACACTACTCACTAAGAATTAAACAGTAATATTATTTGGACATCATCTAATCTGTCTTTGATCTTCAAAGGGGATGTATATTCGCCTAAAGTGAATTAGAAAATCATCTCGTATTTTAATTAGCAAAAATGTAAAGCTACACGGGGCCTCTTTTATTTTTAGATTAGAATATAAAATACTTGTTTCATTTTATATTAATGGCTACCAGGCTTGGTTTTGATGTAAAAAGGAAAGTTAAAGAAGGTTTTATACGATTTTATTCTATACCGTACTAGTGGAGCGCCCGGTTTCGCTTCGGAATATTCCAGAGGATTTTCCAAACAAATCTTTAATGTGTGCCTTGTCCGAGAAATAATGAATACAACAAAAAATAATCAGCGAAATCAACACATAGCATAATCATTAAAGAAAGTGCCTGTATATGGTTTGATTGAAATAAACGCTTTACGCTTGGCTTAGACTCCAGAATTAAGCCAAAGTTTGCAATTATCCTACGGGAACATAATAAACGGGATAAAAATTATCCTATTCGTCGACCTAATTTCGAGTCTTAATTTTTAGCCTTTAAGCTAATTTCGTTCATCCGTAATAAATAAACATCCATTTATCCATCCATTCTCACAAACTTTCGCAAAACATGGAATTCTAGCCTTAGAACTATAACTTGATATAACCTAAGATACCCCAATTAGTCTGAATTCTGTGTAGTAGTTGTTATTTGAGAAGAAACCTCTCGAAGTTCACTTCAATGGCTAAACTAAACAGAAACTAAATATTTAACAAAGATTCCAAATGTTTACTTTCATAATAACATCTCAAAAGATAGCAACAATTTGAATTTAGACCTCGGAATAGAAACTCTTTGGTGCTTGAAAACTTAACAATGAAACCTTTTTGGTAAAAAATATTAGTTTTGTTATAAAATGTTATCAAAGGGTTTTTGGTAAGATAGGTTCTGAGAACTCTAAAATTTAATATAGTACTGAAGACTTGACTTTCATAAATCATTTTCTCAGTACTCCTCAATTCAGAATAAGTTGGAAAGAAGGCAAAGTTTAGAAAAAAATACTACAGTTGGGATAAAAATTCACACGAAACAAAAGATCGTACAAAGTATTATCCCCAAAAAAATAAAACAATGTAAAGACGTTTCGACTCTCAAAAAGCTCTTAAACAGGGAACGAGGCAGAGGAACACCCATAACAACACTGATTACACGCAAAATGCCTGAAATATCCGAACGCGTCCGCCTGGCTGCATGCGTGGAATACCTTGAACAACCAAAAGCTAAAGAAAAGAGTATTTGGAGCGAAAAAGTCGTGATAGTTATTCAAAAAAGGAACGCTGGGCAATTACTGGCACGCGAGCGGGCAGTCGCGCGCCCGACGCGGGTGCGTACACACTGGTTTATGTGAGCAATATAATTTTCAATTTATTGTTTTTCCGAGACAAAAGCAGCTGGATGTATGTATGTATGTATGTATCTATCTATCTAAGAGTTGAGCATACTTTTGTAATGGTGATGGTAAAAGTTATGTTAGATTCATTTATTATATTCTGATAAAGTACAATTCGTAGTTGAAAACTTGTAATTTAACTTCAAAAGACCAAAAATATTTTCACAGATTAGATACAGATTATCATAGGCATCCTTTTGTTTTCCACTTTGCACAAAGAATCTCTTTTCCGTTATAGTGTGGATGTAAGGACACACTACAACAGAAAAGAGATTCTTTACATTAAAATATTTTGTTTCTCCTTCAACATTTTGGTTAGTAAGGATGTGATCATGTGACTACTGAAATGACGGCTGTAATGGAGTTGTGTCTAAAGAGAAAACATACTGCGTTGTACAATTTCCCAAAAAATCCCGAGGAGTCGCCGAGGAGTTTATGGCTTTGCCAAAGAAAACACCAAGCTCAGTACGAAAGGTATTTAATTATCTAACATATGTGTAAGGTCATGTTTTGGCGGAAAATCTTGACACCGCGATTCACGAAAACGCGTCACTGGCACAACGCCATCTATCGATGGTGAGGTAAACTAAATGTGGCATTTTGTGCAGACTTAACAGCGTCGACCTCAATTGAATTGGAATGGGGCAGAAGGATGAGGAAGACAGTGATGTTGCCTGTACCGTCGTCGCCACTTCTTCTATGACCGAAAAGTGAATTTTCTTCCAACTTCTAAATTTCATACCTATCTCAAAAAATCTGGCTACAAAAGATTTTTGCCGAAAAGCCATTGCTCCGCAATCTGTGTGTCCGTCGGCTTAGGTCGTCGGTCGTCGTGACCGCCGCGAGCCGTTGACGGATCGCCTCTCCGCCCCCCGCCCCCCGCTTCACCTCTACTACCTTGTATATCTGGGCGCCTGGTACCGGCCGCTTGCTGATTTGCTTCTGGCCTCGCCTATTGTGGGGCTAGCAAGTAATGGGCTATTTATTGCCCCACTCGCTCAAGACTGAAGTCTGTTGGATCATAGGACTGGTCTATTATTTCTGATAAGTTTATGTTATCGTTATGTTTTGTGTCTGATAGGGCGAAATAATATAAATCGTTCAACGCATTTGAAAAGTCTAATTTCAGTCTGTTGATAGCGGAAAAGGCATACCATGCATAAGAAAGGCCCTAGATTTTTATTTATCATAATCCAACCCAAACGAAAGCTCATACGTCTATACTGCATTTTTGCCTTGGATAAGATCCTCCTTGCTAAGAAAGATTGGCTAGCCACAAAGTTCAAGCCGATTCTAATATAAATTCAAAAGCCAGACTAGCAATTAAAAAGTTTTGTAAAACATTCGTAATTTGAATTTAAATGCTTTGTTTCTGTTCAGTTAACTAAAGGTGGGTAAAGTCGTTAATGAGGATTGTTTTGCAAAATCGGAGACATTGTTTTACTTATAGAAGAATACATTTTCTTGTTAAGCTACCTTAGCGTAGCAAAGAATTTGATTGGTATTTATCGTCTTTGTGGAATACGTCGGTACAGTATTGATTAGCAGTGCTATTCTGTAAAAAAATCCCTTCGAAAATTTAGGTGACAGTTGAAGTGAGCTCCGCTAGCGGTTGACAGAAATTCACGGAGGGTGATTTTTACAGAATAACATTGCCAGTTATGGATTACTCAATGACGGAAGACGGAAGTGTCTATGAAAATAATGGCTTCTTATAATCCAAGCGTAGGTGCTCTCTGTATCCTATAATATCCTTTTTGCTAACTGCAATAGTTAATAAACAGTAACTAACAGCCAAACTCCAGCCATTGTAGCCAAGTTATTACAGGGGGCAGATTGTCTTATTCCAATACGCATTCTAAACCAAATAGCTTGAGGCTACACGGTCCCCCCGACATTATAAAGAGCCCAACACTGGCTGACGCACCGATATCCGAATATGTTCCAATTAAAAATAAAACCTATTCTTTTTTCGAAACGGTTGCATCGCAGCTGGAGGTTGGTAAGAACAATTGACGAATATTGCGCGCGTGACGTTTAAGCCGGCTTTTCACTGCGGGATATAATGTAATATATATTACATCACGAGATATAATTTAATATCGCTCACCATACTATTTAAGAAACCTCTTTACACTAAGCTGTAATATATATTATATCCCAAACTATAAATATTTTTTCGACCGAATGGGCGATAAAGAGGAGATATATATTTTACCTCACGTCCCGGACAACGCACCCCCCCTGCCTCGCCTTACTTTGAACGGAACGGTGCAGACTGTAGAACTGTTTGAACCAAATATATATCTTTCAGTGTGAACAGCAACTGCGGGATGTAATATATATTCCAGGATGTAATATATATTACATCCCGCAGTGAAAAGCCGGCTTTATAGGTATGAGTTTTTTGAAGATAGAATTCTAAAATTGAATTGGAATTATACCTATTTTGTTTACCTATTTGGTGCTTTAGCGCACGTATTTAAATCTTTGTTATGTCTGAACTAAAAGAAGAATTTGGATACGTTGAATTCGAAGGTACTTACATATTTAGTTTGCTATAAATATTGAAGTCTCAAAAAATAAAATAATTTCTGAGAGTGAATTATTTGTTCTGTATAGAATTATGTCAAAAGTTTTGTACCTAATGTTAAGTTTAACTAATTACCGTAACCTTTTCAGTTATTAATACTTAGGTTTGGTAGCATATTCATGCATGGCTTGCCCAATAAATAAGCAATGCATTATGTAGGTATACGACTATAGGCCTATTACGTAGGTATAGGTAAATCGTTCAACAAAGGGCCTTCCATTTTTGAATACAAAAATAGACAAAAGAAATCCTGCCCTCAATAAACCGATGTTACAGACAAGCCATTAATCCTTTAGCTACGCAAAAAGAACTAAATTCGAAATTCAAATCTCCCCAGTTCCGCGAGTGCGTTCGGTTTAGCCCGCGGTTATTTACTCTAACTGAACACGACTGCGTTTCTATAAAACAGGGATTATAGCGATCCTTCATTACCTAATGGCACAATAGGGGACGTTGCTCGATTTAATTTAGTAGCATTGCCTTTGATGGTGGTATATTATGTAATTACTGGTAATCCTTATGTTGGGTGTACCTAGATGGTGTCCCTTGTCGTACCTATACATATAACGTCATGATAATGTGCTTGCAAATACAAAGAAACAAACGCATTCTAGAAAGCACTAGTTTAACAAATATTCAATTATACTGGGCGTAAAAAGACATATAATGTTACATAGTCGTAAACTACGCCTCGTATCCATCAAACTATGTAACATTGAGTAAAAATTGCTGGAAAACGGCTTTACTTTTTGGTGTGGAAAATCACTATTTACGGTAACGTGCAATATGTGACGCACGCAAAATATAAAAAAAACATGGAACTCCTTTCTACCTTTAATATCTGAGATTCCCAGGTATGGTCTAGACTAGAAAAAACTAATTATTGCCATGATGGGAACAACATTTTACCTATTCTTTACAACTTTTAGCTTTGTATCTTTTTACACACATTAAAACTATAAATGGTAAACATCTTTCGTTTTCAAGTCCTTAATTAATTAAACAATTCCATGCATATCCGAACGTCTTAATCCGGCAACTTAACAGTGGTAAGGCAGTGGTGCCAACATACCGACTACAAGCAACATGCTTGTTAAGCGCGCGGCGGGAAGCAGGCGTCCCGTCGCGAGCAGCCGCCGCTACCGGCCGCTCTTATTTTGAATTTCGAATTTTATACCGACGTATTGATGTGGTCGTAATGCTTCTGTTTTTAAAAATAGGTCGATTATGTAACTTATTAATGTAATTTGATGATGCAAATGGGGGCAATTTTGAAAGAAACTAACGATTGAATCTTCAATGGCTGCTGATGAACACTTATGATTCCTGTCATGAATTATGGGATGATAGGAGAATTGTATTCTTTTTTGGTTGGGTTCTTGGAAGCATGACAGTCACTGCGACCTGAAAAGACACCTTAAGTTACACAACATCCTACTACTATTATAAAGGCGAAAGTTTGTATGTATGGATGTATGGATGTATGGATGTTTGTTACTCTTTCACGCTTAAACGGCTGAATGGATCTGGATGAAATTTGGCACAAAGATAGATTATAGTCTGGAATAACACATAGGCTACTTTTTATCCCGGGAAAATGTACGGTACCCGTAGGATAACACATCAACTGTGACGCGGACGAAGTCGCGGGCAGAAGCTAGTAAAACAATAAATTAACACAACAGGACTTCCTTAACCCACGTTAAAAAAAAAATTAAAGACCTATGTCATTCCCGAACAAACAAAACTCTTGACGACCTCTAAGGAGGTCGTCAAGAGTCACATGTCATGTTAGAATATTTCGGAAAGCTCCGCTCTCTACAGCGCCATGATTAAAACCTCTTTTGTAGTGTTGTTCTAAAACAATGACCTATGGGGCCGCACCATCGACAATTTGCAATGTCTTGAATAAATAATTGCGGCCATGCTGATGAGATACGGAGGCAGTAGATTAATGTCAAAAATGTTTTCGGTTTTACCCACCTTGAGTTGGATGTTCAGAGATTTGTTATTTTGTCTTAAACATCGTTATATCATTTTTATACTCTAGACTGGAATTCCCTGGGTTGTGGTATAAAGTATTTTTTATTGATCCATTCCATTAAATTCAAGAATTTTTAGTAGGTTGAGGGTTTTGCTTTGCTAGGCTTGAAATATATTTAAAACCAGTAAAAAAACAATAGTTGAAGTTGTATCTACATTATGTCCTCTGTTTTTTAATTCAACTAACTTTACTTTCCTATGATTTTTTAATTAAACCCTGTTCTCCTTTCTGAATCCTTCTTTCCATTTCATATTTTTCTCTCAATATCTTATCTACTACTAACTTATCTTTTTTTAAATTTATTTTTATATTTTTAATGTCTTAATAAAACCTGCGTTAGTTATGCATAACGCGTTTTATCGGTACGTGTATAATCACCGCGATCACCCTCGTATCGGGGTTGTCACCCTCGAGGTACACCTTAATAACAGGGGGTGGAACTCTGTTTGAACATCACTAGTGGTTACATTTGGAAATTCATTATCTGAATGGGCTTAATTGTTTTGTAAGTAATAGTTTTGGTGATACTGTGACAAGGTCTGGAAGGCCAATTTTTTCAAATTCAAAATTCAATTCAATTGATTATTCTCAATCTTATCTCAGCAACAATCAGTCAAAAACTTGACAGAAATGTAGGTAAAATAGAGGCATTTTTGACGGATTGATATTGAGACTAAGATAGTAGAATACTACTTCTATACCACTATCACCGCCTTTTAAAATTGATATTATTGTCCAGATATGAGTGGTGTAAAGAAATTCCCAACTTAGCCGCAAACTAAGCAGACTGCCCAAGCCCAACAAACTTAGTAATGTGAGCAAGAATTGATGCTGCGAGAGGATCTATATTGCTGGTGTGGAAAATCGCTGTTTATAGTAGAGCGTAATGTAACGCATACAAAACGTTGTGCTTACAGGTGCATTCAACAATACAGGGCTTGTGAGAACATTATACCGTAATCTTTTTACACCCGTTAAAATTTTATTAAAAAGTAACTTATGCGACTTCCCGGTAATTATTATTCGTTATAGTGCTAGTAGTATCCACGATTTCTTTGATGACGTCACACTTACCTACAACCGCAGCCCCAATATCAAAATCTTCTAAAATAAAGCCCCTATCATCTCCAGTGTATATTTTACAAATCAATCAAGTTCCAGTCAAAACCCACCCTTCACCAGACAATGATCGTTACAGATTTATGAATTAGCGTATGCTGTGCTAGTGTAGTGTGTGTCAAATATATGAATATGATCGCGCGGCCGCGTACCGCCGCCGGCTTGCCATCTGTCAACGTTTGCCGAACTACTAGCACTAGGGATGTGCTGTGTTGTCGATGGTTTATTTATGTGGTTGAATTGCGTGTGTGTTTTGCCATACATACATTTCTTGGCATGGTTTTTTACAGTGATGATTTTCGTTGTCAAAGTCATAGCATTCATTTAAATTGAACTATTTGGGCGGGTCATGTCAGCCTATACAACGATCGCTGGGCAAATTCAATGGGCTATTCAATGGGTGCCTAAGGATGGTTAGCGTGGCCGAGACTGAACCAGGAAGAGGTAGCACACCTAGACTCACACCGAGAGGGCTGGTTCGAGGTGGCGTAAGAAAAGAGTATTTGGAACGAATTGAGGAAGGCTTTTGCCCAGCTGTGGGATATTCCAGGCTAGACACTAGACCGATCAGTTGGTCAAAGAGTAAAAGCTAGTCGCTCGTTAAAAAATATATATATATTGGTCTATTTTTTGTATATTATTAAGTTTGGTTTCTTATGACTCCCATAGTTCATCTCCAGAGACTCGACAATTTTAAAACCTTTGTTTAAATTATTTTGTAATCAAGACGATCTTTTCATCGAATGAAATCGATGTTTCTGGTAGTGATGTACCAACTTGAACCGTTGCATAAAATCCTGTTGAAGTTTTTTACTCATCATTACGGTTGGTACACAGTCGACAGATGGCGGTGTTTACTGAAAATTAACTGTCAAATGGTGTGTGAAAACATTCACATGGGAACGACAATTAATGGTAATGAATGAATCATTTGAATGGGAGCTTTCTTGGAAAAAATATGCGAATTATTCATTATAGATTCAAGTTGTATTAATTGTACATTTAAGTTTATGTTGTTATTATATTGAATTCTTTTTTTAAATTTCTAATTTTGTTGTTTTACACTCGTACAATAATTTGCACCTGCCATGTTATCTCTTCACCACCTTTGGTAGTCTCGTAGAGAATGCCTAAGGCATTTTAGTCCGCCTTTGTACTTTTTTGTTAAAGTTTAAATAAGTAAATATAATAAAATATCCACGCAGTTTACATTCCTAGTCCTAAAACTTTTTAACTCCTTCCTGTCCCCCATCTTGTTTCTTGCAAAATTAACTCTGCTAGTTAAGCGTAAAATGAATCCATTTACATCCTACCCGAGACATGTTAATCAGCCACTTCTCCTCCATAACTTACATCCTTATAAAGTGTACTTGCCAAACACCTGTATATTTCACGACTCCAGCTAAATTAATACGAACATTATAACTATAATGGCAGGAATTCAATTATTCGCTGCAGCCAACATGCGCGCAGCGTGTGTCGGTAGCGTGTGCGCAGTACATGTGTCTGGACATGGACAAAATGTTAAAAACATATTGATATATTGTTTGATGTGGTACTAAGATGTATGTGTAGAGTGGAATGGGAGGGGACATGACAAAAATAAGTTGTCACTGTTGGTTTTGACAAATTGAAAAAGGTGTAAGAGCTTGTTCAAGGAAACCGATACATTTTGACGTTGTTTTTAAAAAATGTTAAGTTACTCCTGCACTATTATGATCTACATACAGTGGACGTATTTAAATAGTCTTTTAATACGCTCAAGGGTCTTTACAGTACGGAATTAAGTCACTGTTTGAGTTTACGAGCAAAGCTGAAATCCTCTGAATCCTCTACATCATTTTGTGTCAAATCCTTTGTGTTTACATGCCAAAGGCCTACAATAATGCTAAATAGCCATTTCCCAACATGAAAGGAAGCCTACCCCATGTTCACTTGAACGCCTTGTCTAATCATTGCTTAGATTTCACAGAAGGCGTCACATTTTCTTGGAATGCTAACATTATACTGCGTAAAGTCAGAGCTAAGCCTTGGATATCTGTGACTGTTGTTTTCCCTGACACGATCAGTTCAAAGAAGCGAGTCTTCATCAAGTCTTTACATTTCTTCGAATTGTATACTACGCTTATATTGAACTGCCTCGTTAGCGTAGTGGTTCGTAGCGCGACTGCTACGCTAGAGGTGCTTGGGTTTGATTAACACGTGAAGCAAAGTGTTATTGGGTTTATTTATAAAATTATCAGTAGCAGCTCGGAGTTAGGATTTGTGCCCGGTTAATGGCAATAGGTCTGTTATTAAGTGTATTATTTGATGTTCCTATTTTTCTGTAGGTCATCCTTATAACCATGAGGTGTCCCCGTCTGGAAAAAGAAATAGACAGTATATCGGATTTCTACCGCCTAAAGCTCCGGGACTCGAATTAGTAGGTTTACCAATGAACATTATTTTCTTCTTCCTTAAGACACTTTTCATTTAATATTTGGACTCTAAAAGTGCTCTTAATAAAATGTATTTAATTGTTTTTCTGAACAACGTGATCGGGGCTCAAGACTGATGGTATACATCGTGATGAGACACAAAAAGCTACAACTTTACGAGTGTTCCCGCCATGTAATTGAATAACAAGATGGCGGCATAAGGCTCTGTTTACAGTTTAATTAATACGGATTTTTAAAGTACCTTGAAGGTACTTCTTTTATAATGACGTTATTAAACAAATATCGTCTTAACGCTATCGTAATTTTAAAGTATTGTTATTTTTAAAAACCACTGAGGACTCCTTAATTTTCTGCAATCACTGAATAGGATGTGATGTGCCTAATTATATTTTTTTGATGTATTTATATCAGGCGTTAAGGCCTATTAGAAAATACAAATGTTACAATGTTAAAATACAAAATAGTAATATAAAATACTATGCATAAACAATATATATAAAATGATAATTATGTAATCATCTTACAGTCAGTTGCAGAAACGCTCTTTAAATTTTTAAAGCGACCTTAAATATTAATGAGTCTTTAAAGTGTTGCACAAAATAGCATTTCTTCCTAATTTTAATGCTCCATTAACTTTAATTAATGTAACGTCAAATCGGGACTTTAGCTTATTTTTACGTTGCACAAAACGTCATTAGCACTAAAGGATCATTAATTTGACAGTTTGAGGTTATAATTTTTAATGTCCTGTCTAGCGCCCATTAAACTTGTCATTATGATCCGTGTACTGTGAATTGTTTTGTGAATAGTGATTTCTAGCCTATCTTTCAGTGTTTTTACAATGTCCCTCTCAAGTCTTTCTTCTTTATCCGATCCCGAGCAGTATATTCCAGATAGGATAAATTTATTTGAAAAACATGACGGAGAAGATTTTCGTGTGAGATATAGGATTTCTACAGAAGTTGCTTTACGTATTATTTTGCGAGATGCTCAATTTAGAACCTGAAACTCGAAGAAATAAAGCCATTGATGGCCTCACACAGTTATTAATTTGTTTGAGGTTCTTCGCTACAGGATCATTCCAGCAAGTATAAGACTACTGCGACAATAGATAAAATTAAGGCTTTTGGGATGTAGCTTTCGGGCTTAGGTGACGTACTGCAGTAATTGAATAAAATACAGAAAACCGATGAACATCAATTTATTCTCCCTTCCAACCTTTCAATCTCCCGCTCAAGTCCGTCCATCTAGCCGCCCTTTTTCCTTTTCTTTTTCCCAGGTTTTTATAATTTCCGCGGGAAAATAGAGTTCTGTGATTGGTTAAATTAAATGTCGTGCACCAATCACAGATGACAATGTGAAGTCACAAGCTGAAGTGTTGCCGGTATAAAATATTATAATCAAATGGTTATTGGACTGGAAACTAGCCTTTTTGCGTTCCAATTTAATTAAATAAAAATGTAAATTAGCGAACCCTAACACAAGTGTTAGGCAATTTGGTTAATGTGCACAAGTCTACAATTTGTCGAATAGTACAAAAAATAACCCGCAAGCTGGCAAGTCTAAGCTCAGTATATAATTATTAAAATGCCATCAGACAGGAATGAATAATATTTATAATTATTATTTTTTTCTCGTGAATAAACAGAAAATAGATATAAATACTGTAATGTTCTAGTGCGCGGGGATTGGATTGTAAAGGAAACCACAATAACACAACGTTTATTTAGCACGGTTTATTGCTGAAGGACGTGACAGCTGCCAAACCTAAACTAATGACTTCTTGTCTATTTACATCAAGTCCAAGTAGGTTACTACACTACATCCCTCCCACTAAATTAACAAAACCCCTTTTGTCTTATATGTAACTTATATTCTAATTAATAACTATGTTCTATTTATACGTAACGTTTTTGCCCAATCGACAACTCCGAATTGGGCGCGGCCGGGTCGGTATAGGGGTGGTCGGAGGCGTGCTAAACTGTTCCACGACCGGCTCGGTTACCACGACTGGCGGTGTATTGTCCCCAGTCCCCTCGCGTGAGCTCCTCGCCTCAGGCCGCTCCGACTGGGTCGCCACAGGCTCCGGAAGCGACACACTAGGAGGTACCACTACTGGTGGTGCTGAATTTGTGGGAATTACCAGTGAACTCCTAGATCTACGTCGTATCTGGTCGAGGTGTCTATGAATCACGTTACCACTTGCGTCTTGGATTTTATAATCATTGGTTCCTGTAGATTTAATTACAGAACCTGGTTGCCATTTTTCCGTCTTTAAATACTGGCGATACCAAACATCGTCACCTACTCCTACTTCCCTACTCACTCCGCCCTTAGCTTCAACTTGTCGTTTCTGTACACCACGAATCTTAGCTTCTCGGTCCGGTTTCAATGCGTCTAACCGAGTTCGCAAATGTCTACCCATTAGTAACATGGAGGGGCTTTCCCCCGTGGAACAGTGTTCCGTGTTACGATAATGAAGTAAAAACGTATTAATCGATAATTCGATATTTTGTTTTTCTGCCCAGGCTTTTTTTATAACTTTCTTAATAGTCTTAACTGCATTTTCGGCCGCCCCGTTAGACGCCGGGTGATAGGGAGCCGTAAAAATATGTTCCACTCCATCACTGTCAAGGAAAGATGCAAATTCGCTACTCGTGAACGGTGGCCCGTTATCCGTAACTATCTGTTTCGGAACACCAAACCTACCCCATAACTCGCTGAGTCTAGGAATAGTACATCGCGCAGCAGTACTCGGTACCTGGAAGACTTCCAGCCATTTAGACATCGCGTCTACTACAACCAAGTACAACTTTCCCTCGATTGGGCCGAGAAAGTCTAAGTGAAGTCTAACCCACGGTTTTAAGGGCCAGGGCCAGGGCCGCGGGGGAGCGCTTGGGGGTGCGTCTGCGTGCATGGCGCAGGTGGCGCACGCGCGGCACTCGCGCTCTACTGCCTCATCGATGCCAGCCCACCATACATAACTGCGAGCTATCGCCTTTGATTTAACCACGCCCATATGTGGTTCATGAATCAACTGTAAAACCCGTTCGCGACAACTCTGAGGGATAACTACCCTATGGCCCCACATAATACACCCTAATTCTTCATATAATTCCGATTTCCTATTAAAATATGGCTGCATCCCTACTATGTCACATTTTTCTGGCCAACCGTCCCGTATATAAGCTAACACCCTGTTTAGAATGGGGTCTTTACTTGTGGACATTTTTATTTGTTTGTAATTTAACAATAGTGCGTCTTGTGCAAAGTGAAGATACGTCTGTTCCGGTATCACGTCACGTACCTTCCCCGCACTCCTATTCGGCAACCTAGAAAGACCATCCGCACAGTTCTCGTTAGTTTTAATGAATTCAATTTCGTACTCATACGCTGATAAAATCACTGCCCACCGTTGCATTCTACTAGCAGTCATAGTAGGTATTCCAGCATTAGGTCCTAGAATAGACACCAAAGGCTTGTGATCGGTGCGCAACGTAAACCTCCGCCCGTACAAGTACTGGTGAAATTTCTTCACACTAAAAATAATAGCTAATGCTTCGCGGTGAATCTGCGAGTAGTTTTTCTCTGCGATAGTGAGTGAACGTGACACATAGGCGACCGGGCGCTCGCCATGCGGCCCGCGCTGCGCCAGCACACCACCGATGCCCCGTGCGCTCGCGTCGCACGTCACGATTAACGGTTTGCGGGGATCATAGTGTGCCAGTACTTCACTACTGGTCAACGCTCGTTTTACTCCTTCAAAACCACGGTCACAGTCTTTACTCCATTCCCATGGTACCTGTTTCCGTAGTAAGTTATGCAATGGTGTTAATAAAAAACTAAGATTTTTAATAAACCTAGCGAAAAAATTGACCATACCTAGGAACGACCGTAACTCCGATACATTTGTAGGAGGTTGCATCTTTAAAATGGCATCAATTTTCTCCGTGTCCGCACTAATACCCTCCTTTGATACTACGTACCCTAAATATTTTACTCGATCTACTAGAAAGACACATTTATCCTTCCTTAGTTTCAACCCGTTGTCTGCTAACCGCTTTAAAACGGCCTCGAGAGCTTCTAAATGTTCCGTCTAGTTTTACCCCCTATAATGACATCGTCGAGGAAAGCTTGTACATGAGGAATGCCCTGCAACAGATTTGTCATAATCCGTTGGAATATACCAACGCTGGACGACAAGCCGTATACCAACCTATTGTAACGAAATAACCCCTTATGTGTGTTAATGACAGTGTACTTTTTTGAATCATCCAATTCGATTTGGTTATACGCATTGGATAAATCAATTTTGCTTAGGAATTGAGCTCCATTTAGACCTACCAAAACGTCATCAATCCTTGGAAGTGGGTAACGATCGACCAGTAATACCGGATTCAAAGTTGACTTGTAATCCGCACAAATTCGTAGTGCACCATCCGGTTTGTTAACCGGAACCAATGGTGAAGCCCAGTCCGAACACTCCACGGGTTCAATGATGCCGGCACGCAACATCGCCTCGAGTTCGGAGTCGACGCGCTCGCGCAGCGCGTACGGCAGCGGCCGTGCCCGATGGAACACGGCCTGAGCCCCCTCGCGCACCCGCAATGTCGCCTTGCCTCCCGTGTACCGTCCCAGCCCACCGCTGAACACTACTTTATACCTGTCGATCAATTTGCAAATCTCATTATCGATGTGTATGCCACCCTTGTCTATGAAATTACAATTAAATTTTGGAATATCAATTCGTAATTCGGCTAACCACTGCCTTCCTATTAAAGATGTAGTACCACCCTCAATAACAAATAATGCTAATTGTTTCTGTATGTTACCATATCGTACTACGGGTTTAATTATTCCTAGAGGCTTAATTTTGGATCCATTATAAAATTTTAAAACTGTGTCATCATGTTCAATAGACAAATGGTCAAAGTGATGGTCATAAACAATTCTGCTTATACATGAGATTGCGGTCCCAGTATCAATTTCCATTTTAATTACAATGTTATCAACCCAGATGGGTAAACTTACCGCCTTATAATTATTCAAAGACAAAAGGTTTAATGCCTCAATGTCTTCATCCTCACTAGACCCCAAGTCAAAATCACCGAAATGAAGTTCCCGCTTCGTCCCTTTGTTTTGCCGGCCACTGACTGCTTGCGACCTTCGCTCTTCCCGCTCTGGACATACTCGCCGCAAATGACCCACGCGCTGGCACATGCTGCACACGAAGTTCCGATAGCGGCACCGGCCGTATTCGTGGTTTGTAGCCCCACACGCCGCACAGCCGCTCGAGCTTGTCGACGCCTTCTGTGCTGTCGTCACCGCTTTGTCCGGCCCAGCACGCCAACTTGCGGACGGTGCCGCCGGCCCCGCTCCGCCACTCCTGCGACCGCGTCCTTGTCCGACGCGCGCTACGCTCGGCGTTAGTGCATGAACCGAGCTAGCACTGCTCGACTCCGTTGCTTCCTTCCGCCACTCAACCTCCGCTGCGTCTCTCTCCGCTGCTTCCAAGGAGCCTGCCAATTTAACGGCCTCCGTAAAAGTTATCGCCTCATTTTCCGCGAACAGCCGCTGCCGGATAACATCACTCCGCAGACCGCAGATAAATTGATCGCGCAAATTTTCGTTCAAGTTTGCGTTGAACTTACAATTACGCGACAATTTTTTTAGCTCCGCTACGTAAGCGGCAACGTCTTCCGTTGCACCCTGTCTTTTTTGTCGGAACCGGTACCTTTCCGCCAATGATGATGGTGCCGGTTGCAAATGTTCTTTTTTGGACTGGCTAGATTAACTAGCAATTCATACGCTTCATCGCCCATGCTTGCAATTAATGTGGGTAGCTTTAATTCTTCCGCGATCTTATTAACCACGAAGTACATCTCCAGTCTATCTGTGTATGAAGACCACAGTCCCGACCGCACGTCAAACTCTTTAATCTTTCCGATCGACATTTTCCGTTTACGTATTAACAACCACACGTACGTTTTTTTTTTATTCTCGTCGCCAATGTAATGTTCTAGTGCGCGGGGATTGGATTGTAAAGGAAACCACAATAACACAACGTTTATTTAGCACGGTTTATTGCTGAAGGACGTGACAGCTGCCAAACCTAAACTAATGACTTCTTGTCTATTTACATCAAGTCCAAGTAGGTTACTAAACTCGCAGTTTAGTTTCGTTTTTTCTTTAAATAATGTCTTTGACGTTTTGACGTTAACTTACGTTTTATTTTAGCAAATGCATTCGTGTTGACATGACAGAACTGCAGTAACTAAATGCAACCATTCAATCAGTTCATTCAAAATGTATTTTTAACTTGCAATAATATTTAATGTTGTCTTTAGTTAAAGAACCATTTTAAGGACCCGTAACAGTTTTGTGCAACGCCTTTAAATCTAATGAACTAATTAGCGATAATGACTCATTAACTAATGTTGATTTTAAGGATAGCTTTCTGCAACTGAGTGTATCTAAAGACAAAATTACTGCGTAAATGTACGCAACATAGTATCTAGACAAAAACAATATTGTTGTTTGTTTTATTTCGTCAGACGACAAGAGAAAAGTGTGTTTGTATGTTTGTTTGCTAGACTGATTTGAAAAAAATCTTCTTGCGTTACATAGTCTATTTATTGAGTAAAGCTATACGCTATAACATCACGCTATCACCCACGGGAGCGGGGCAGTAGGTATCCAAAACGGGTGAAACTGCGGCGTACAGCTGAAACGAAAAAAGATGAGCTTAATTGATCACTATGGTTTCCTAGTCTCCTTGAAGGCTTCTTCTATTATTTAAGTCTCCCGTCTATCCAAAAAGGACTTTATGCTTAGAGCTTTACTCGTTGGAAGTGTTGTCGTGTCGCGGACGTATATATCAGCGGCGGGGCCCAGCGTGCGGCCAGCCAGCGGTATAATGTGGCTACTTTAACATATCAGCGAGGAAATATACCTAGATTTGTCAGGCGATCGGCCTAAAATGGCTAATAACGGTTCCATTTTAGATATCATTGTTAGAAATAGATGGTTCTCTGTTATGATATCCGGAGTTAGCTTGGGTAAATTATTTCCTACGAGCGAAATTCGTAAGGAAAATTTTACCATGGACTTTTTTAAAGTGTCTAGAATCATAAAAAAAGTTTTTGTTACTATGTCCCGTCAACCCCATATACTTGGGTGTAACTTGTAGTCGGAAAGATCTACGTCAAAGTTTCACCTAAGTACCTATATTTCGAAGTCATTTGTGTATGTATTTGGATATCGAGCATTAATTAATTTAAAATCTATTCTAAACATAAGTTTGAGACGTACAATAAACTGTTATTGTTGGATAGTACACTTGACACATTACTTTAACGACATTATTGAGATATTTTGGATTACCTCCTTTTAGCAGAGCTCAACTCAATTCCCCATATCCATGACAATAAATGTCATTTCCAAATCCAAAACAAACGTTTCCCACATGTACCTCTACGCACGTTTGGCAAACGTTTTAACAAAAGCTGTCGTGAAGCGAACACGCCGCGTCTAGGGGTCATAATCTCACAAAGTGACGTCACTAACAGGACCAGTCGGGTCTGCCGCCTGTAGCTTTTGATCCGTACAAAGGGTGGATGGGGTAGCCTATAATACTTGCAAATGTAACGAGTTGGTAATTTAATTAAGTGCTCTTTTTGTACTTATTTTGGATGGTTGTTCGGTTTTTGTTTAGTTTTTATGATGTTTTGTTTTTATTTTGTTGGTTTATGTTTTTTAACAACGGCTCATACTATGGAATTTCTTCTGTATTTGGTTGCGTATTACAAATAACTATATGTAGCTATAAATTTATTTTTCCGTGCGGAAATCGAACTCACGACACGCAACACAGTATCCAATCACCCAGCTACTGCGCCAATCGTGTTGTCAAATGTAGAATAGTGCCTTGATACTGAATCGCATTTCTAGCACTTTTCGAAACTTGTGTTATTCAATGAAGTCAGAGCAATTTATTCATTTAAGGCACGTTAAATATGATGATTTGTTAAGTGCACGTATATTCGTCATACGATGTTAATAATGTCCAAGATAAACTTAGAAAATATATGTGAATTGAGAATGACATTGGTACTTGCCCGTGCCTGGTAGCGAACCAACAGCATTGAACATGAGAAGCGGACGCTTTAACCATCACGCCATCACGACATTTTAAATAAAGTACCACAACAAAATTAAAATATACAGCAGCAAAAATAAAGAAACAGTAAAATTACCACATTTTGATCGTCACGGCAGAATCTATTGGTAAAGCAAACAAGTGTACAAGCAAGCCTACATCTCTGTAATGGTGGCAGCACAGCGTGGCTTCGCGCGCAGCGTGGCGCGAAAATTATAACCTCGCGCGATGTGGCTCGCACAAATCAATTTGTGCCGTTATGGCGATGTTAACGCAGCCGCGACACGGATGCTCAGCTCCTTGCATAAGTGTCTTCGCCTTTTTGTATTTAAATATGGCAATGATATTAGATAATTTTATTATGGCGTTATTTTTTCGCCGGCGTGATTAAGACCGCAGGAAGACGCTAGATTTTCGGAATTTGTTCGATAGTATCACCTGCCCGGCCCGGCAATAGGAGGAACATGAATGGGTTTTACTCAGTAAGAGTTTGATATTCCCTTTTGCTCCACCCAGAGCGGAAGAAGTCATTAGATCCTTTAAAAAAAAGGAAGACCCTGGAGGCAGGCCGCTTCCAGCCGTTCCTTTTGGAAATCTATGGGGACCTATATCCAGCAGTGGACGCCCTGCGGCTGATATGATGATGATGATTTTTGTTTCTAGATGTCTCATTGTGGCTTACCTACATATTAATTTGAAGTTATTCATCACTTTGTAATTTAAGAAGGCGGTTACCTTTGGATTCTGTCTTATTCAACAGCATTAAAAACATCCCCAAAACGTAACATCTGGCTCACAAGCTCCACATCATACTAACAGTACCATACTGTTTGCTTTCTCCAAGTACCAGGGCGCCATACGAGACAGGAGGTCGTCCGAACAATGCTGTGCACGCAGCGCGCAAAGGCACGACTAATGACTGCTGAATAATTTAGCGGCGAAGCGCGACTTGCGCCGTCGTCTGAAGTCCGGGGAGAAAACTTAAGACATCGTAGTTTTATAATCTTTCTGCAGAAGGAAAATGGATGTTAGTGCTTCATTCTACATCTTGCCAATAGGAAATTATTACCAATTCTTGTCAGAAATGCAAGCAAGTTCTGTCTTCTGACAAAGATTTTTTGTAATTAAGGGAAAATGAAGAAAATATGACCCGAATGAAGAGGTGTTCTAGAGGAGATAGAGACTTTTCATGTTAGGTACTTACAATTTTTGTTTACAAAATATATATGTTTAGTTTCCATTTTTCATTGTTACAACTCAAGCTGTACATTCCACACTTTCCCTTTCCTATTATTTTATTTTGACCAGTATTTGAAAGCTTTGCGATGTCAACAAAACCTTTAGAGGATCAACAAAAAAATAGTTAAAATAAAATGTGAAGAGCCAGTGTTATGATGGAGCGGTTCTACACATTCGTCACGCTTAGCTTCACAAAAGTTAACAATGAACCTCTTAACCTACCACAATGAACAACATTGCAAAAAGAACCTTCTTTATTGCAAAAAATGCAAAAGTAAACTTACTCCATTCTCGCTATTCACAAAATACACACCTACGCACAGACAATACCTAGTTTTTTTTTTATTGACGAAGATATTATGCTCATTCAGCCTCAAACGAATCGAATTGATAGATCGAGCATGAAATTAATTATGGAGCTGGGGTTAAGCTACCTGAATGTTATTTTTATGTTATTATCGTTTTGAAGTGTAATCGTGCATTTGTTAAAGGCTTGTAAGTGCTTATAAAAGCCGTGTTTGGTTAAGTGGAAGAAAAACTTAACTATACTTAGCTAACATTATTAACATGTTTTTTACGCTTCTGTAATCTGAGAAGAGACTCCAAAACACTAAAATAATAATAACGTTTTAGTATTGTCCCACTGCAGGGCAAGGGCCTCTTCTCATACACAGAAGGCACAAGCATTGATCACCACGCTTGATCAAGGCGAAAATAAATAAATAATTAAGTATTGACAAATCAACACAAGATTGAAATAAATAATTGTTGACCAGTTAACACAATACTGCGTTATTGTTAAACAATCGATATTGTTAAAAAATATTTAAATAAATCCTGCATCATTAGCCGTTATCGTTTCGCCAACAGTAAGTACTTCTACGGAAACTTTTTTCTATAAATCACCTGACATTTTTTATCAAAACATATCCAATCCAATTCTGAAGTATAGAAATACAAAAACGAGCATGTAATTGCAACCCTCGTGGTAAAGTGTGCAGGTTGTCTAATGTGTTTTGTAGAAAATTGGGCGCGAATCGAATTTTTAGAGGTGTGGCGAATTGAGACGCTAATGCCAATTTTTAAATTTGGAAATCGAGAAGGCGAATGCTTTTTTGTTTTTTTAGCAAGTGTTTTTTTGTACAATTTTAATTTTGGAATGTTTCCGGATGACAGCGATGTGACGGATTACTTTAGAGGCCTAAGTACCTTCATGGTTGTTATTGTATAGTCGTATTATGTATGTATCTATGCAATTAGGGATTTAATTTAAAATAGTCTTTAAGTATAATGAATGCTATAGTTAAAAACATTTCAATTTAATGTTTTGTTTAATATGATATATTTTTTTAAGTACCCATTCCTATAGTGTTTGCAAAATATAATTATGTACTGAACATCATCTTCTTCTTTGTCGGTGTCACTCTTGGTCTAATGGTCGTGGTTATCACTTCAGGTGTTGTGGCAACTTGGCAAGCTTCACAACACGCCGCCACTCTTACTCTGATGATAATATATTTCAGTAAATTAAATGATGGAATTCATTTGCGATTGGTGATTCACCAATGAAGTATGCAATGGTTTCAATATTCTAAAGCTAAGCTTCGAACTCAAAGCTAAAAACTCCTTGTAGATTCAAATAATATTCACCCTACAGCCTACAGTTCAGATTTCCCCTCTTAAAAACAGCATCGTAAAAAAGACAATTTTCATCATATACCCATATCTACATAGTACATCGGTTTACCTTAGTTCAAAGTATACAGGAGGGAGCCGAATCAAAACGGACTTGTTATTGCAAATTATATTTTTTTCTCAAGGGGAGGATGTTTGTACGAATCCTTAATAGAAACGAAACATTGGTCTGAAAGAAATCTGTATAACTTTACAGGATGCGAAGGAAATTGTACCTTATTGTGATAAGAATAAGAGTGACGTAGCGTACCATTACAATGTTATTTGAAATCTTAAGGTCTGGTAGCGACAGGTTTATTAATTTTCCTTTTTCTCTCTTTTTGTTTTTCTTCGGTTTTCGTTCGCGGAGTTTCCTTATATTTTAATGTGAATATCTAACTGTCTTTCCTGATTTCCATACTGATTAGATGTCAGCATTTCTGAGTACTAGGATGGCCATTTTTATAGAAAACTTTCACGGTTATTACTTTTATTACCTACACTTTAGGCCATTTTGTCATTGATCAATTGATTAATATATCGTCTTATTTATATCATAATTTATAAATGAGAAGGTTTGTGAGGATGGATGGACGTTTGTTACTCAATAACGGAATCTAGAACGGTTAAACAGATCTGGATGAAAATTTGCGCAGAGTTAGAGTACAGCCTGGAATAGCACATAAGCTGCTTTACTACTTACTTACTAACTTACTACATTGTTCTGGAAAAATTTACCTACAGTTCAAGTGGAAAAATATATCAAGTTAGTAGTAATATAAAATCTAATAGGCTCGTGTCTAATGTCTATTATTGCCCTGCAAGCTAGATTCAGGAGGTACCCACATAGATATTCAAATTATAAGTAAGTACTTAAATACATAGATACCCTACGTTCACAAAAAAAACAGAAATTCTCGGTTACACCTCTTTCATTCCGACACTACATCCGTTGCAGTCGGTACAGTATTACACCTTGTGAGAACTGAGGAGCGTCTACACTCCATTTTGTTTTTGCTTTTTTATGTTAGTAACGTAGACTAGACTTCCTTTAGCTTCTGTATATTATTTATGAAAAAGATGAAATGTACCTAAAACGGAAAACTTTAAAGATAATTCTTAAATGAAGGAATTACAACCTCATTGAGGTTTAACGTTACTATGTAGGTATTCAATAGAGACAAATGACAAATAGTTGCATTATCATGAGCTTTGATGAAATCAAAAGTATACACAAAAATAAGCTATAATCAATAAGACAGTAGTTGCCAGTTCTATAGATTCTTCCGTTCTTTTTCAGTTTCATAGATTCCATAGAGGCTACAAATAGTCTTAAATCTATTTAGGTTCAGAACAACTGCATGACGCATAAGAACTGGCTTGTGGTGGCTCTTTCTATCCATAATAATATATGATTCAATTAATAACTAACCCGTCACCCCATTCTCAACCCCTGTATCTTATGAAAGCCAAAATCAACAGTGGCGACCACCAGAGAAGCGCTGAGGCAACAGCAACGAAAAACCCCTTTATATAATAGCAGAGGAATAGAAAAAGCATAATGTCCACTTCCTGTTATAGGTAGATTAATATTTTCCCCAAAATATAATCCATATTGACATCCAACTATCAACAATATAAACCATAAAATAAAACTCACAATGTCAAGAACGTAAGTTTATCAGCAAAGCTTACATACAACTGTTAAAAACAAAACATTTATCCATAAATCCGCAGAATATTTGAACGCAACCAAAACACCGCGCTCCCTGCAAAGAGCTGTAACTATGAGCGTGTACGTGTAGTTCGCAAATTTCAACAAAGCTTCCTCTGACAGCAATTCCGTTTTAGAGCCTTAATCCCGACTCTAGTACGAATAAAAGGCATATTTCGTTCGCCGACGCTCGCAAAATTGTCATCGCAAATAGCTTTTGCCTTGGGCGTTACAGTTATCCAACTCCAGAACTTTGTAACTCCCCAAAACATTCAAAGAATTTTGAACTTTGAACTTCTCGTATAAAGTCGAAAATATTTCCTCTCCAACTCTCCTGAGTATTGTAACAATGAAAATGCCAGCATTGCACACGTAAATACAATTCGTTGGATCACCTCGATCGTCTAGTTTTAACTGCTTAAAGAATAAGGTTCACAATCGTTCGAATGGGAAATCTGAACTTGAAAATCGTCGCCTGCCTGACGCTCGATATCAAATAAACATTATTGTGGGAGCAAAACGCCCGAAGCGACGCGTTTTGTTTGAACGATTGTGAGCTTTATTGTTCTTCAGTTAAAGTTTGTAATTGAGAAATAATTTCATATTGCTAGGATTTTCGCCGGGGGAAGAAACAAGGATGGCCGGATGCGGGCATCGATAGGAGTGAAAGGGAGGGGAATATAGCTCGGAGCACTGTGATTGGTCAGGAAGGCCGCAGGCTGTGAACAGTAGCCCGCCCTATGTCTACTGTAAACGATGACGCAGCTGCCACAAAAAGACGTAACTAGAGCTGAAGTGGCAACTATTATTTTTTGTTTATTCTTTTACAAACATTGATACTTTGATAGATTTGGACACCATATTTAAGGAAGTATATTTTTTTTTAAAGATATCAACACAGCATTATGTTCTTTAAACAGGTAATTTTTAAAAATTAAATTTTGCGCTTTTGATTGTTCAACGAGGTCAGTCATATTTTTCTCTTTCAAAAAAACGAAACGGTGCACCTGTTGCCTGTGCCTGCCAGCTATTTTGTATTATTAAACAGTTTTGTACCATTCTGTGTGTATTCATATTTAATATTGGCTTATGTGAACAATAAGATTATGCTGAGAAAACATGCAATTTGTGTATTTTAGGAGCAAAATGCATAAGTTCAATGAGTATCTTGATTTTTTCAATGAAATCGCAATAACATTTTTTTTTGTATTTATTTTGTGTAGAAATCTTAAGGAAACATTAAAGATGTGCAGTAACCCATTTGTTCGCGAAAGCCGTCGCCGCCGGCGTCACCGAGGGCGCTCATAGCTCGGGGCGGGGCGCGCACACATTCACAAACACACCCTCCAAACCGTGTACAAACACGGGAAATCTTATCTAAGTGTGCAATTTCCACTCACACACTTACAATCACAAAACATACCTTCACAAAGCCCATGATGTGTAAGTAAATATGCGGGGAAATGTCAATGTGTGTGTTTGTATTCGTACAGTTACAATAGAAACTTTTTGGGCCAAAAATACACGAATCTTTTCATATTCCACGCACACTTTGAAGGAGTTTTTTCCAAGATCCCTATTTCATTGTATAAGAAGATATATAGTTAGGTAGCTGTATATTTTTCTCGTACAAGCAATTTGGTTATGTAACAAGGCTACGTAGAATTAAATAATTAATTAAGAGACTGTGAGGTTCTCTTTAATATGGTATTAAAAAAGGGCCATTTTCCGTCAGAATATTTACATACCTAAGTTTTTGATCTGAGTGTTGGCATTTGTAAGAATGAAAACACTGCGTGAAGACTATTTTAATAACATGAGCCGAGGATCTGAACTAAATATGTTACGAAACAAGAAATTAGTTAGTACTACACCTTCTTACTTTAAAAAATTTACTGTCCCGTCGGCGTCGGTGTCGTAGACGTAAGTACGACTGTTGAGTGTAGGGTTTTCATTAGGACTTTCTCTGTAGCAACCCGGAGTCGGAAAGTTCGTGGAATAACAGCGCTGCGCCTTGAAAAGCACGTAAAGCTGTTCGTCTTTCTTCTAATCTTTTTCTGGTTGTGTCAGGTTGCGGTCTCATCAAACTATGGAAGTGAAGGAATGCACTTGTGCAATATGCATGCCACCAATGCCTATGGTGCAGGATTCTCATAAGCATTTACTGCTCCACGACAATATCTCTTGCGTGCTTGGCACTAGCGAAGCACGCATTGCGCTCCCGGCGTTATTGAGTTCCCGTTGTTCCGTTGTTCCCGTGTTGAGTATTGAGTTTCGGTCCCGGCGGTCAACCCTAATGGGGTAGTATTGACCGCCGGGACCGAAATATTAGGAAGAATATTATTGTTCTTAAAACTGTTTCTACAATCACATGCAAAAAGGTTAAACGTATTTAAATGTTGAAGTTGTTCATATATGTTCCAGCATTTTTATCACCTATCAGCCGAATATAAACTTAAAACAAATCATTAAAAAGTTATAATGAATAATTTGCAAGTTACTCACTAAAGCTGTCCGTAATTTTAAGTTGTTGTTGTCAGATGTAGGTAAACGTTATTTTTATTAAATTCGCAAATTGAATTAAGAGCTCAAGTGTTCCTACAGAAAGTCTATTATAACTAAGCAATAAATATTACTTTCAATACTTCAGACAATTTAAAACATTGTGCTTCTTAGCTGATTAATTAATAGAAACATTCACACTACAAAACGCAAATTCAAAACTGAAAGTACCTACACTCACATTGCAATATTAACCGTATAGTTCGGGAGCGCATCCGATTGGACCCGAAAACAGAAACCTCCGCCGGCTCGGTAACGCGTCCACTTGGACCCGAGAATTGATGTATCGCCATCCTAGTCAATTAGTGTAAATATTGATCATGCTAGTCGTCGAATCTCACGAGTTAGCATTAATTAAGACGGCTTGATAAAAAGCCTACATGATAGCGGCATTCAATCTTTTCGTTTCAGCATGCGATTATATAAATTTACCTCTTAAAAATACATGTGTGAAAACACAGTTACCGCCATTTTGATGACTGTGGAAGTCGAGGCTAAAAAACATAAAAAATACTGATTTCTGACATCCATTCTCCTCTACAGGAGAAGTAAATAACTCATCATTTAATTGTACGTCGATTTCATCCGTATTTCAACATAAATCAGTAATGGTAACAAAGTTTTTGATACACAAAGTCGAAACTTCGCGCCATTCGCGCGTGTTTACTTTTTATTTTACACAAATATCACATAAAAACATTTAGTTTAAAATATTAAAAACATAACAAATGTAATTCAAAATATAGTAAACAACAAGAAAATGCCCAGGTTTTAACGTTATTTACAAACACGGGTCTAATTACACGGAATATTCATTACCACAACTCATTTATGTTAGAAATTGTCGAAATGTTGACCATTGTTGTTTTTTTTTAAATTGCAGTGATGTGCAACTGTAATTATGCCAATCGATTTTTTTGTTTTTGGTTCGACTCGAGTAGGTACTGATAATTACGAATATTAGAAATCTATTCTTAAAAAAATTAATAAATTATATTTTAAGCTTAAAACACATTATTAATTAATATTAGTATATTATTATAAGTATTATATAAGTTAGCCATTGCAATTATTTATTATTTATACACGGCGCAGCGGACAGGACCAATGACGTAAGACTGTGGTAAGACCACATAGTATATTTTTTATTTTTCAAATTTTTCATTAGCGTGGATTGTTCAATATTGTAACATTTTATTGCGAATTTTAATTTTGATGCATTACCTACTTAGAGAAAGTTTGATACACGGTACATAGACAAAACTTTTTTTAGTCTGTCTGTTTATTTATCCGTTTGTTCCGGCTAATCTCCAAAACGTCGGAAACGATTTTGATGGGAAATACATTTCTTGGATTTGCAAATATCTGTTGTTAGAAGCAATAACTTGGGCTACCTTTATTTTAGAATACAAATAGGGTTCCGCGCTATTAAATAAAACCTCGCAGATAACGAACCTTCGCGCGAACGAAGTCGCGGTTAGGCCAGCGATTTCGTTCAAGTGAATACTCGTTATTTAGCTAGTTTGAAAAAACCGGCCAAGTGCGAGTCGGACTCGCGCACGAAGGGTTCCGTACCATTATCTACGAAAACGAAAAAAAACAGAAAATATTTATTTTAATTTAATTAAATATTTAATTTTAAACTGAATATATTATTAAATATTCTGTAAATATATCAAGCGTCTAGCTGTTACCGATATCAATATCCAGGGGTACCGATATCAATATGGGAGCCCCCTTAATTATTTATTTTATTCTGCTTTTTAGTATTCGTTGTTATAGCAGCAACATAAATATGTCATCTGTGTAAATGTCAGCTGTCTAACTATCACGGTTCATGAGATACAGCCTGGTGACAGACGGACAACGCAGTCTTAGTAATAGGGTCCCGGTTTACCCTTTGGGTACGGAACCCAAAAAAGTGACAGTCCTTGCAATTAAATATCCCAAGCTACAGTACAGCAGCTTGTCACGTAAACTCCGTGCTGCTACCCGTCTCAGCTTCTGTACGAATTCCCTACCTACAAATTTCGTGTTGACTCACTAACGTAGCTGGTCCAAATTAGCATAAACTAGAATTGACTAGTTGAGACAGACAGACAAACAGATTTTCATGAGGAAATTTTAAAAGTTACTCGTAGGACTAAGTAAAACGAAAAAAAGGTTCTGTTGAAATTTTGGCAGATATATGTATAATTATGTATTTTTTTAATTACATACATCCTCCTTTTTCAAGTCGGTTTAAATTATCTAAGTAAATTAAATCTCCGGACTATATTTACGTTTATTAAAATTTTGAATTATAAATCCTGATTAACCAAAGAGTTTTTATTCAGTTCCTACTCTTTTTTGCCAACCTCGATTTTATTTCGAGTATCGATTAGGCTGAACGCAACTTTCAAATCGAAATAAGAAACTTAGGTAGACGGTCAACACTAAGAAGTGTCAAGTTGCAACACAATTTTGTGTAAATTTTGCCAAGATTTGCTCGTAGTTTTTAAGTACCTAAATGCCTAAAATAATAATGCAGTTGGAATGAAAATATCTTTATTTTGTCCTTTTGCATCTTTCTAGCAAGCAAGAATGTTGTTTTTGTACTTAATTTTAGCTAATCTAAGTGGCCTACCTTTTCGATAGGGTGTAGTAATACCTAATTTACACAAATTTGGCGGAGATTTGAAGCGGTTTGACTGACCTCAAGTCATAATTAAAGATATTTGCGACCAACTTATTCTATTAAATAGCTGCGAACATTTTTTTATCGTGTAAATTTGAATGCTGAAAGTTCATGTAATTTCTTGAATTTCATGACATGATCCGTTACAACCCTCCGAGCCAACGGATGTGTCAAATGTCAAAATCTTGTCGAGCAGAGTGGTTAAACATCAAATAAAATTTAATTAACCACCAAAGTATTAATGAATTATGTCAAAATTCCAAATAACAGCATTATTATCGATACAAATCGGTGTATGTAGTATATTGCATTTGTTTCAGCGGCGCCGCTCCGTTAGTTTCAGCCGGGACGCCCTGAAACACGGCCATTGCGCGACGGGCGACGCCATCTTTATTTTATAAATAACATTCTTTATTTAAAAGTTATTTTTTGTTTCGTTTTTTGCAGTTGCGTCTTTGTCTTTATGGGACGTTGGCTGTGTACATTGTGGTGTAGTGAATGATTTTGGTTACACCATTTTTTTTTTAATACCAGCCTTTGGGTGATTTAAGAGCATGTGTCGTGTTAAGAGAAAGGAATGATATTCTACTATTAATGAGTTATCTAAGTGAGTTTGAGTGAATGAAGTTTTTTCATGAAAGTGTGTATGATCTGCAGTTGTTTTTATTTTGGACAAGTAATCGAGTGGAAACCTGAGAAAGTGATTTGAAATTGTAAAGGTTCAGCTATTAGTAGTAATGGTGGTGTTTAATGGTCATTATTTTATGTATATGAATTATGAAGACGTCTTTTCCCTGCATTGGGAGGCTTACAAGCTAGTGAGTTATACGCTACCTCTAGACAGGTAGACAGGTAGACCTACCGCTTACATAATCAAGTTTATTTTTACCACCTACAATCTCAAAAAAATGAACTTCCTAGCCTTTTCCCAACTATGTTGGAGTCTGTCCAGTCAGACCAGATACCGCTGAATATCAGTGTTTTACATGAAGCGACAGCTTATCTGACTTCCACAACCCAGTTATTGAGCAACACGATGCCCTCAACCTCTCAATTATTAAATAAATTACGTCAATTTAATCCAAAATGCGTTAATATTATCTTCTGCCTACCAAAATAACAATGATCAATGGACACTTCCAAAATGTATGCTTAAAATAGATTCAAAATTAATTAGCATAAAATATCCAAAAATAATAAATTATCACAAAAAATTACAAGGAGAGGGAGAAGAGAGTTACAAACAAAAGACTACCGAAAAAAACCTTACACAACAAACACGCAAATTAACGAAAAATATGAAATAAAGCCAAAAGGTAATCATCGCAAGCCGTAATCTCGTTACACAAATGTTTGGCAAAATAAAAGAAGCGTAATTATTTAAGAAATTCATCGCACAAAGGGTCGCCCTCCCCCCTGCTGAAAGGGGGGCCGCCATTGTAATTATTTTTCTTAAAAACTTTCCCGTTACGAAATTGTTCTTTGAAGAAAAAAAATATGTAAGCTGACAGTGGATGTGGTTTTTCATAATTTGATGTTTTTTCTTTTTTTTTGTGTAGACTGTTTTTTGTTTTATTTTATGTATATGTCCCTTTTTTATGTACTTCTTAGGCCTGTTTGCACCAGTCAGGGTTATCTTTTAACTCCAAGTTATCTGCTAACTCGGGTCCCTTACCTATGTATGATTATGGTATTTTGTAATATAACCTAGAATCAGCAGCTAACTATGATTTAAGTGTTTGGAGTAAGTGAGCCATATAGATGCCCTCGAATTTTCCAAAGACACTTCTTAAATGTATCTCTGTCGCTACAGTACACCTTAAAATGACAGAGATAGCATAAGACTTAAAAGAGAATTTAAATTGAGTTGCGTTTGAAATTTTGACCGTTAGTGAACGTAATGGTCGTTATTTTATTCATGAAAAAACATCCTGGATCTTGCTTGCCATCTAATAATATAAAAAAAAACTTTTTTGCAGTCTAGTATAGCCATAAATAACTCCACATGTAAACGAAAACCTCATTTGCACAATTAGGAAAAAAGCTCTTTAAAAAAAAAAATGTCCAATCCATATTTGAAATTAGAATATCGTCCCTAAGCTACAAACGAAACATGAACCTTTTTATGTATAAAAGTTTGGGTACAACAAGAAGGTCCGTATCATTTTAATGTAGGTACCCCTCGGAGGTAAGCAGATTTGTCGGTTATAACATGTTTGGCCGTTCGTTAAAAATATGTCCACTCATTAATTCAAGAAAATATGATTAGATTTTCAAATAATCATAAAGCTATTTGGTCATGTAATGATCTTAATATTTTTTTTGGCAAAAATTCTAAGTAGTACTATTGTCTAAGACCTCAGTGTCGACAGACATCCGTCATTTTAGCATGACTGGTTTTTTTTAAATGTCATTGGATGGCAAACAAACTGTCCTATCCACCTGATGCTAAGTGGTAACCGCTGCCTATAGACATCTGCAATACAAGAGGTCTTGCAAATGCGTTGCTATCCGAAAGACAAACTTGAAATGTATCATGTGACTGTAATTATGGTTGTAGTACTACCCCGGACGAGCTCCATAACAAAGAGCTCTAATACTACTTTAAAAATTCATCGTCATATTAGCCGCAGGACGTCCACTGCTGGACATAGGCCTCCCCCATAGATCTCTAAAAGTACCGATTAGAAGCGGCCTGCTTCAACGTTTTCCTGCACTACACTTACCTAAATTCACAAAGTCAGACTTTTACAGAATAGGCCAGCCGATTCGACATTCAGTCGGCCATGTTTATATGATACACATTCAAACTTCACTTTGCCCTTTACGTAAAGTTAATTCAAATAAACTAGTCCAACTAAAATGGTTTGAGCAATCATACTAAAAGCTTCAGTGTTCGTGTATTATGACGTCACAGTTCAGTAAACACACGAAGGACGGTGTACTATAATAATACGTTAAAGTTTATGCCCAAATACACTAAAACTTCACTCAAATAAGAGCAGCGGACTAATCAAATATTATCATGAAGGTTTTCGCTTTTAGGTTCATTATGTCAATATTTTTGGGTAAGTTAGTACCTACATTACGTACGTACTCATATAAACCTATATTATATTTTATTTTTAACTAGGGTTTGTTCCTAATTAAAGGAAAACTTTGTAAAACTATTAGTGGAATAAGTATTTAGATAGGTAAATGGGTGTTTTCGTATAACATGTAAGATTATTTAATACCTTCTGTCTTTATGGGGTCATCTGCAAATATTTTTGCCAAGAAAAATTGCCCAGGAGTGGTCTACTTATTATTAACTTGGTCACCTTCCTATGGTATTATTGTCATAGATAATAATTGTTAGTAAACAATTATATGGCAATTCATTTGTGTATCTTTTATTCTAGCCAGTCTCATTATAACTAAACAAGAACCTTCATGAGCATTAAGAACTCTTTACATTTATACAATGACATTGTCACACACAATGTATTTCATTTATCTTTTTTCCAGCCAGAATTTCGTAACTAAACAAGAAGTTTCATCAGCATAAGAACTCTTTAGTGAACATTAAAACAGTGAAAATTTTACAAACGATTATAATTGGGTAGATGACACCACTAACAAATAATTCCAAGACACAACTTCACAAAAAAAACACTTTATTTTAGCCCTGAAAACCCGATGATTTTTTTAATAACTATTATCATAAATTTTTAGATGCTTTGAAATCAATAAATAGTTACTGAATTGAATCAACAAAAAAGTGACGTCATAGTTGAGTATTGTCATACAAAATCTATGGGGAATTGCGTTTTGACAGCTCATAAAAAGTAGGTACGTCAATTGATTAGTGGTGTCATCTACCCAATTATGGCAAATCTTTGCATATCTTTTATTTCCAGCCAGTCTCTTAACTAAACAAGAAGTTTCATAAGCATAAGAACTCTTTAGTGAACATTTAAACAGTAACAATCCATATGTGATGAGTGTATGTGATGTCCGGTAAACTCAGTTACGTTAGTATTATGTTACTTGTGGCTCAGTGGTAAGGTAGTCGTTCTACACATGCGCGGATCGTGTGATGACATTTCTGGCCCTGGAGCCTAACGGATGGCAGGTAAGTGGAACTTGTACAATAGCCTTTACTCTCAACTTTGTGCACCAGAATTTTGTGACATCCGGTGTTTTTTCAACTATTTAAAGACTAGCTTCTAGCCGCGACTTTGTCTGCGTGGACTCAGCTTAGCAAGAGTCCTACATAATGACGTGTTGTCGTCACGTCACGTTAGGACGTCTACGTGTGATGCCTATTGTTTTATGTCTGGCAATGGGTGTTATTTACCTGAAATAAATGAATTTATCATTATTGTAATTTCACGGAAACAAAAACGGTACTAAAATTATCCTATGTGTTAAGCTTGATAAATATCTATATGTACCAAACAGCTATTTAAGCGTGAAAGAGTAACAAACATTCATCCATCCATCCTCCCTCACAAACTTTCACGTTTCTATCCACGGATCCACAAACGGGACACCTCAACACATCGGTCAAACTGCCATGAAATCACATTTACCGACTGAAAACCTTATTTCTTCAGCGGAAGTGACGGAACAAACTAAATAGTGCTGCCACCTGGAGGGCCGCGCCGCCGGAAGTTGGCTTTATTGGCGGAAATGGACCGGCCGACCGGATATGGCAATTTACACGGCCGCCTCTCTGTTGACTTGCGAAGGAAATACACTTTATTTTGAGTTCGTTACTGTTATTTACACTACGTTTATTTGTGTTTGTACTTCGTTTATTTACTTTTACACTTGGCTTTTAAAACGAAAAATGTTTGTGGGAGAAGATTTTACGTTTTTAAAGTTATTTTTGCTGTAGAATTCCAGTAATAAATTACTAGCTTTTGCTCGCGGCTGCGTCCGCGTAAATGTCGGTTACCCTGCACCAAATTTCATTAAAATCGGTTCAGTGGTTTAGTCGTGAAAGCGTTACAGAGAGACATAAAGACAAACTAACATTCGCCTTTATAATATTAGTATAGATAGATGTAGAAAACAAAGTCTTGAAAAATATCTAACTAAGTAGGTATAATGAAATACTAAAGAAATTATGATAAGTCACAAACAACACCAGTTCCAAATGTGTTTTAAACTATCATTCACAAAAACTCTATCTATAAAAGTCTATAAATAACAACACTATCATAGTCACTTTGCGATTATAACATTGTACTCAGATATAATACGCAGTACATACTACTACCATACATAACGCAAGTAAGTACAAGAATGTATTCAACCTCAAATCGGGAAACTACACGTAGAGTGGGACGAGGCTTCACAAGACGAGACGAATCAATAATTTCGTGACGCGATCAGGGAGAGAGAGAGAGTGTGTTGTGGTTAGTGAATACTATGCCTTCTCCTTGGCGAAAGATCTTTAGATTATTGCTGCTACTGATTATAAAGCCATCGCTAGTAAAGACTGACAGATTTTGACAGATATTGTGACAGATTTTAAGAAAAGGTTTTGTTTTATGCAACATGGATCTCTTTGTCTGTGCCCTAATCCGAAAATCATTAAAATACCTAATAGTACTGTACCTATCTTATACTCAAGCTTGATAAAAAATCCGTAGATTTGAATAATCTATCGAAGTCTTATAAAAATAAATTGGCTCTCAAATTAAATATAAGTGCACTTGATGTGTCTTATACGATATAGGAAACTTATTTAAAGCATACGACTATGACTCAAAATGACTCGACAGGTATTTTCATACATTTTAAAGGCATTTGGGTATACCTCTATGGTTCTACATAATATGTTTTGACAGGTGTCACCATTAACGTTTTTTTTATATTTCAATTTTAGAATAAAATGTTAACGTTCCTACATTACTTTTCATTACCAGCCTGTTCGTAATGAATTTAAAAGAAGACGCATCGTGAACTTTTTTCTTTAACACATTAGCACGGTTGATCGTGGTAACGATCTACTTCTGAAGTGTAAGACCATGAAGTATGGGTCAATTACCCAAGTGTCATTTGTAGGCAAGTGGCAAATAAGTGCATAAAGACCTAGTAGTCCATCATTTTATATGTTTTACTAGCTGCAGGCCCCTGAAACTTAACTAATTATAATTAACATCTCCCTAAACATAATATCTATTAAAAAAATATAGCCCTGGGATTAAATTACACAAGCTGCACTATAAAATGACCCATTATTCATGCAAAAATATAACATACCAGACATTGCTAATCGATTCTACGTACATAATGATTATTTGTATGTTTATCCTCTATGCATTCCTAAATAATTTACCCGATTGTGATGAAACCCTTCTGAATAGTTTAGCGTACGCCCACGAAAGTTCCTGGCTCAAAAAATAAAATTTTCCGCGACCGCAACGGAACCGCGGCACTGGGAACGACAGAGAAAAGTACTAGGGTCACAGAAGTTGGGTAGAGATTTTTTTAGCTACTGGTATTGGTGTAACGGGCTAGTGTCTGCAACTCCATGTCTTAGCCCGTATTTTGCATACGAGATTTTCTAAAAAGTTTGGTTTGTAAAACTTTTTATAAATTCACAAACAAACAGACAGAACAACGTCTGCTGGATCAATCAGTCTCTCTATACTAATATTATAAAGAGGAAAGATTTGTTAATTTGTTTGTATTGAATAGGCTCCGAAACTACAGGACCGATTGCAACCATTTTTTCACCAATAGATAGCTACATTATCACTGAGTAACATAGGCTATATAACATCACGCTACGACCCACGGGAGCGGAGCCGTAACCAAAGACGTAACTTCGCGGACAAAGTCGCGGGCAGAAGCTACTAGGAAGAAAAAAAAAACCCTGTCCCTGTACAAACTATCAACAAACATCAAAGTGACCCTAAATCAACTTCACAAACGCTATCTTCCCCACAATCGCAGATATTATCGGATCATATTAAAATCAAATAGCACGTTAAACTGTCCAATTTGTGTCTGATGATGAGATAGCGCCCCCTAGCGTCGCCTGCGCAACGGGCCGTGACTAAACGTTCGCGCGTCAAGTGCTCGTGATTGATGGTGGTGCAAGTAGTGGGTGGTGTGAACTGCAGGTCTAGCATGGAAGGCGATAACACCTTTGTAGATGTCAAATGACAGTGATTGTACCTACACACAATCACGCTTATATTTCCCGAAGGGTTAGGCAGAGGTGCACCAATGTACATCCAGAGTTCGCCGGTATGTTTTTAGGTTATTGGGTTTTTCTATGAAATTCTCGGTAGAAGCTCGGAGTTTGGATTTGTGCCTGATTAATGGCAATAGGCTCGCCCCCTATTACATGGAACCTAAAAACATTCCGGCGAACTGTGGGTATGGATGATTGTACCTATAGCCGAGTTATGTGAGCATTTAAGTTTAGGTTAGGGACTATTTGGATAACATATTACAATGCCAATGTAATTGTTCTGTTTCCAGCCAAGATTGACCCCTGTATTTAGCTTCAGTGGCTAGTATAAGACACCTCCCTTTGGTGCATAAGGATATGGGTTCGACAGCAGGCATGTACCCACAGTGACTTGTTCAATTTATATGTAATTTCTAAATTTATCTTGGACATCACTGGCATCGGTGAAAAAATACATCGGAAGGAAACCTGTACTTATACTTAATAAAATGAGTCTTAAATCCGCTTTAATCCGCAAGGCGTATGCTCGTGCCTTCTCTGTACGGCAAGAAGCCTTTTCTCTTTAATAGAAGAATAATAGGCTGGTATTATTGTTAATCAAGTATTTGTTTTCATATTGAAGTATCGGGATAGTTAAAAGTCCCAGTTAATCTAACCAAGGCTCCAAACTACCGTAAATCTCCAAAAACCCATGCATCATCTAATCTAACAAACTTCACAGCTTACATACACAAAGACGTGACTGAAATCAATTTGACAACAACTTAGTTACTCTGACATCGAGTTTTCATTTCTGCGTGCAAGAGGCATGCAAAATCGCCTTAGGGGAAATACCACTTTAAAATGACCCCTCGCTCATTGGACAATCAACCTTATTACGACGGGTTATGGTTGTTTTTGTTGATTTTGAAGGTTGTTGGTATAATAGTTGCTTGGTAGAAGATCATCAAGGTGTGTTTGTGGCCGTTTGGGCAATGCCACGCTTGGGATGCGCTGCTGAGGGTTCGTAATAGGCGAGGCAATGACGTTTCATGGTTACGACGCCGGTGCCGTTGCCATGGTTACGAATACCGATTGGTTTTTGGGAATGGGAGCAATAGAGAATGGGGTTGCATCATTTGCATGAGGGGTTTTTGGTTAGGTGGTAGACATTACAAGTGGTACTGTAGAGAATTTATGAGATGAGAATTGTAAGTCGGAGTCGAAAACTTTGAGCTAAAAGAATAATTTAATTTAATTCTGTAGGTATTCGTTTCCGTTCCAAAAACTATATTGATAAGATATAATTCTCTTGTTGTTGGAAGCAGTTGTTATTTGTTTTTTTATTGTAATTATTTTCTTTTAATATCAATGTACTCCTATAGGCAACTGCTCATTTAATAGGTTTTTCGGGATTGTCGGTACACTTAGTTGCAGAAATTTTTAGGAAGCCTTTACCACTACATTATGGTGTTATTGTATTTAGGAATGAATTTTATTTTAATTTTGGTAGGTAAAAATAAGATCATAAGTTAATATTAAGATCTAGCAAAAAAGACCTAAAACACACGGTTTTTGTATGGGAGAACCCTTTTATTTTTATTATTTATTTTATATTACACACTAATAATAATACATATTCTAGACAGGTGTTTATGCATTATGGTTTAAAATATACAGCTCTATGATTGTCGCACTGATAACGAAGCCTCAGTAATCTAAAAGGTCCAAAGCAATATTTCCTACCAAATCAAAACTTATCACAAAATCCTTTTAGACAAAATTTCAAACACTCAATAGCAATGTACACAGCCATCCAGCCCTAACCCATTATATCTTTACAGAATCAAAAAAGCCTTTCACAGAATTAGCATAAGCCCGTAGCATACTGTGTCCGGTGCGATACGGTGGAGCGGCGCGGGCGCAGGATCCCGGCCGCGGGCGACGCGCGCAGCTGCCGCGGCACAGTAATGAACGCACCCTGTACGCTGACGGCTTAGATCTTGTACAGGGGGTGAGCTCATTAGTACATGGTTATTTTGAATTAATTATTAGTACGACTTTACGTGGTTGCTTTGCTTAATTTGTTGTGGGACTGGCTGGTTGGTGGGAGAAAAACCACGTGAAGCCAAATTATGAAATTGATTTTTAAAAATCGAATGAATAATCAGTAATTTAAAATAAAAATTACGTGGAAAATGCAGCGATAAGGAAAAACTATAAAAATATAAAAAAATTATATAACATTTCTAGTTCTGGTCGATAAGTCTCTGCTATAAACCGACCAACCACCAATAGCTTTAGGCGTCCGTTTAGTGCCACTTGTAATTATTAATTTTATGGCATATAAAACTCGGATATTTAATAGAAGGAAGAGGAATTAATGCAGCCGTTTGTAAACGATGTCATATATCAGTGGGACATGAATTAATGAGCAATGTTAGTAAAATAATTGTAAATTGGACTTGTAGACTTTAGGCTTTAGTTGTAAACCTACTAAACAAATTATATTTTTTTTCTTGCCGTCTACAACACTAATTGTTTAAAATTAAACTTGCTATTTTATTTACAAGTATCTACGGGTTCTTCGTTAGTTCATATATTTAGCTTTTATGATTATCTTGTATTTCATTTTCATTTATTGGCTTTGATAAAGCTAATGTATAGTTATGGATTTTGGAATAGCAACATTTGTCATAATAAAAATTAAGTGTTAAACCGTAAATAATCACTTTTCAGTGCAATTATTAATTAACTAAGGAAAATCGCTTGTTTTTCGCGCTGCCTTCCATCTTCAAGGTGGCATGCCTTAGACCTATTATTATCGTTCCAAAACCACCAAAATTTCTCTCACCATGATAATTTTCAATTCCAAAAACGTTTCACATAACAAACACGAAAAGCTCTAATAAAATAAAAGTTGTAACCATCAAACACCATGTGTTTTGTGATCTCGGAGCGCATTATATATTCGTGCGGCATAATAAATGTATCCGCTTAATTATTATTTTGAAAATATCCGCGCCCCGGGCTCGCCGCGCGCCCGCCACACAATCATATTTCTTATAAAAATAAAAGTAAAATGAGTGTGCACTTGTTCGTGGCCCCACTTGTAAACGGGACAAACTCCGGTGAGTTATATGTTGATAATTTTAAATTGGAGTAACCTTATGGTTTTGTATTGTGATTATTATAAACTGTAGTTTGGTTCGCAGTAAAGAATATGTCTTTTCCTCTACCCTGTATAATATGTGACTTTAATACGACACACGATATGAAAAAAGTGTTTTTTATTTTAAAGAAAACATTGCGTCTCACACGGATTTTTCTTATATCGTCGTACTGAATTAAGTGCCAAAATTATATAAATTCACATAGTACGTAAGCAACCAAACATGGAACCACTACCTATAGGCCATACAAATATTTGTTCCGTGCGGGAATCGAAGCCACCTAGCGCATCAGAAAATGGCTCAGCCGTTGCGCCAACAATGTCGTGTTGAATACATAAGCCAGTCAGCAGGGCTCAAGATTCCTGCACTAGAGCGCTTTAGTAGAGACACTCGCTTTTTTTTAAATATCGTAATACCTATTACCAAAAACACTTAACCTTTAATAATATAATCTCATCATCTTTCCAATCATTACTAATTTTCACAACAGTACAAAAATTCCTTCAGTGTTTAGAAGCTACGAAATTGCGACAAATGTACCAGGAGATCAGTTATTAGAGGAGGTTGGAACGTATCCAATGTGGAGAGCATTGTAATGGCTGCCGAAAGGGAAAGGGTTGAGCAACCCTTTAGTGCATAGACTTTAGAAGGGAAATAGATGTGGTGCATGTTATTTTGTTTTTATTGAAATTGTATGACTTTAATATATTATTTTTAGTGTGTAATTCAACGTATGACAGTATGACTTGAGGATTAAAATTTTGTGTAGTGAATATTTTTGAAATATTTTCCAAAAAAATTAAGGTTTCTTAAGATCAAGCATATATCATAAGCGGCGGCTATTTCTATTAAAAATATTCAACTTTATGATAATGATGCTAGCCAATTTCGGGCAAGGCGACTGCAATTTGGACTTCCCATCTAGGTGGTTGTAGTAGATATGACGATCTCTCAACTCTATAAATCTAAATCTAACATAATAGTACTTATCTAAAATAAGGACGATTCATGAAACTACTAAGTCCTATAAAATACAACGAACAACAACACACGACGCCTCCTCTACATTATCGTACGTCTACAAAACTCTATAAGGTCCCATAGTACCGAGGCCATTGTTACCGATCAATAGCGACTCCCGCTTAAATAACAATCACTCGCTTATTCACTCATTCGTTCATTCATTCGTTCGCTGCAGATGATCAGTAACATTCGAATTTTGAATTCAAATAACTGCACAATGATGTGTCGTTATTTTAATTATTTGATGGTCTGCCGCGCTTTGTGTGTTTACTGGTCATCATTTTGATTGTCTATTGATATTATTGTAATGTGTTGTCAATTAATTATTATAATAGGGTGATAGTAGCCATCAAATAAAATAAAATACTGGCGACATTAATTTGATGTTTTACTAGGTTATGATTGGCTTCCGATTTTTCGAATGAAAAATAGAAATAAATTGAGATCCTTCTTTTTTTATGTCAGTTAAAAAGGTAGTGTGGCATATTGTCAAGTCCGTCAAGTAGGCTGCTGTGATTGGTTGATTGAATTATAAGGTGATAGTCTTTGTGTCAAAATCAAAGTCGAAGCAGTTATTTCAATGAAACTATGTACAGGCACTTTTGAATTGTGAAAAGTGCAGTTAGTCAGAAAGTTGAAGCGGCTTGTGCGTTCTAAAACGTAGGTAGGTCTCTATGGAAAAGAACGAGCAAGAAACTCTTGTGTAAAAAAGTTTTATTTTAAAAATTTGTATTTTTCGAAGTAACCTAAGTACCTACTGAAATGTCCGCTTTGCTTAGAAAACTAAACTCGTAATTAAACACTGTTCCGGAAAGCACTTAAACCAAACTTTCTTATTGTTCAAATATGTTTTTAAGATTTCTCATTCTAGTACCTACTGAAGTTCGTAATTCTTAGGTAGGCATTAAAAGGGTCTATCTAGACTTTATTTCCTAAATATCATAAAGTTTTGTTTTAAACATCGTACTAAATTGTAACGCTTGCTTAGTTTAATGTTCGAAAACCATAGAGTCGCCAGACCTCTTCATCCTTCATTTTTTCTACCATTATTTTTTATTTCCTTTTATTTTTGTGGGCCATAACTTCGGCCAGACACTTTTAAGTCTGGCTTAACATACGTCCTATAAAAGGGTCTTTAAAAACATCTTGTAAGTACCTAAATTATTTATGAAAATAAGCCGTCACACATGAATATAAGTGGAAAAGATACTTTTTGTATCCGGTACTTGCAAAATGATCCAGAAATGAAACTAGCACATACTTTCCCAACTTCATATTACACAAAATTCGAATCATGCTTTTTTATCATACTAAAATGACATGATTGTCTTTCAAATCTGGAAAATCAGTCCATAACTTAAAGCGAGTCCATTCCATACTAAATCATTCATTCATTCATTCATGCAGAGCCTTAACAATATCTAATTTGTTTAAAACAATATTGGTTTAATAACAGTCCCTTAAATAGGAAAATTACATAGCAAAGGAACACTGCAATAATGCCTTACTCAGCTACTATTATTTATTCGATAAACTAACATAACCTCTTTGTTACCAACTTTATTTAATTATTTACCGTCAAAACAGGAGATTTTCAACTTTAAAGGCTTGTAAATTAAGGTTTTTAGTAAGGTATTATTAAAGTTGTCAGTTCTAATAATGGGTTATCGTCGATATAAAATAATAAAATTGTTTGTTATATGACATATCGCAATATTATAGTCACGAAGTTCTGTTAGACTGTTATTTATTATTTAAATTATCGCTATTATGAAATTATTGAGGTTTCTTATCCTTAATCACGAGTGGATTAAAGTGACGATAAATATGGTGATTACGTAATTAAATGCTAATAGAAGGAGTAAGGTGACATAATGTAACCCTGCCTTACTGAAGCACTTGATTTAAACCTAAATTTCGACTGTCGTATATCGATTTAGGTAAATATTTTTCTTATTAAATATCATTAGGTACACGTCATCGATGAACACATACCATCACGCCTGTATTCCATGAAGGGTTAGGCAGAGGTGTACCAATGTACCTATACCCACAGTTCGCCGGTATGTTTTTTAGGTCCCATGTAATAGGGGGTGACCCTATTGCCATTAACCGGGCACAAGTCCTAACTCCGAGCTGCTACTGAGAATTTCATAGAAAAACCCAATAACACTGCTCGACCTGAGAATCGGACCCAAGACCTCAAGTGTAGCAGTAGCGCTTAGGACCACTAGGCTAACGAGGCAGTCAACTTTCAGGTATATATTAATTAATAGTGCACGTTTTCTTCATTTTTTCTTCATAAAGAAACGAAAACGATTTCCAAGACAAACTTAGACAGTATATATGAAACAGAAAAGCCACACATTGGCCCGTGTCTGGTCGGGTCAGAGCCCATTCGTCCCCCAAGATTCGCACCCTGTGCCCACTCGTCCCCTGGAACTTTTGAGGGGCCCATTCGTCCCCTGAAGAATATTTATTTTTATTCATTCTTCTAATATAAGTACATGTATATGTGTATACTGCAGCTTGGTAGTCCTGGTACAGACGCGCAGAAAAGGGTAAAATAAAAAATATAGTAATTCGGTAGATATCATGTTTATTTCAAATAAGATTAAGTTTAATAAAATGCCTCTAGGCTCTAGGCATTAATTCAGTCTTCAAAATAATTAATCTACTTTTGGTTTCTTGTACATTTGAAAATATTTGGCAAAATATATGATACTTAGCTATAATATCTTTATGCAGTAAAATAAAACTGTGTAATAAACAAATAAACTATCAAAATATGACTGTAGTATTCCACCATAAAGTGAATTACCATCAATAATAATACTAATCATATTCCAGGATTCAAATGAGATAATTCGATTCAATTCAATCATTCATTATAACTCTTTTTTCAATGATCTGTTATGATTTATTAAATTAATTCCGTTAATAAACTGTTCACAAGTGTACTATGTTAACCGTTTCTTATGTAAAATATAGCTAATTTTATCTCAGGGGACCAATAGGCATCTGAATAGGTGCCGAATCTTTAACTTATATTGTATATTATTAGAGGGGACGAATGGGTACCTTAAAAATAATATTTTTTATTAAAATATTAATTGGTCTCCTACCAGGAGACCAATGGGCACCTATATAGGGGACGAATCCACAACTTTTATGCTGGGGGACGAATTTTAGGGGACGAATGGGCTCTGACCCGTCTGGTCGTGGACACAGCCTCGTGCATCTGAGACGCGTGTCTTAACCACTGATCTATCACAACGATCCAACCTCAACTTTCCTTCAATCTACAAATCTATAAATTCAACCAAGCTGACTCTGACATAGGTAATACTCGGTTAGTTTCTTGAAGATTTCAGCTTATAAACCTAGAGAAATTCCTTCAAACACCAGCCAATAATACCAGGCTATCAGTTGACTATGCACGTACATTGCGAGGCTGTTATATCGCTGTAATGAACACTGGTTGTAGTGCCTTACCGCATGGAAGCCGGCCACGCCTTGCAAGACGCACACCTTTCTATATAGGTATGTACTGTCGGGCTTATGTATAAGATGGTGTACACATACACATTGTAGTAAGAGAGACGCCAAAGTTCTCGTTACTTAATTTGTAGCATTCTGTATCTATTGTAGAACTTAAAATGATTTTTATTTTTGGTACGTACTGTAGTCTGTAGCGGTGAAGGTCTATTATTTAAGTAAGTATTTTTTACCTCGTTTATTTATTATTTATCTAATATATAAAATTCTCGTGTCACAGTTTTCGTTGCCATACTCCTCCGAAACGGCTTGACCGATTTTGATGAAATTTTTTGTGCATATCGAGTAGGTCTGAGAATCGGCCAACATCTATTTTTCATATCCCTAAAAAAAATCGGTTACACACCAATTACAATAATTAACCTAGAACAAAATACTAATATCGTTGTAGGCACCTACTTGAGAATGTAGGGTTTGGTACCTGTAAGTAAATTGTGTTATTTCAGTAGGTACTACCACCGTTAGTGTCGTGATGGCCCAGTGGTTAAGGCGCCCGCCTCTCATGCACGAGGTTGTGGGTTCGCAACCAGGCACGGGCAAGTACCAATGTGACTTTTTCTAATTCATATGTACTTTCTAAGTGTATCTTGGACATCACTGACATCGGTAACCATGTCAGAGGCCCTTGAGGCGGTTTAGAAACTCTGACACTAGGGTGTGTGTGGGGTCGTTAGACCTTACTGCCCACACGATAAAGAAAGAAGAAGTAGGTACTTTAACCTGAATGTCTGAAATGATGGGTCAAAAGGATTGCACGTATTATTTTACCGACAATGAATTTAGATTTTACGCAAATTGTTTTTTAACCAAACTCTTGGAACATTTTGATATAATTTAAAAATGATTTCCTGTAACCATAATTGCATTCAGATTTTCATTATAATTATTTTATTAAAGTGTACTAGTTTCTGCTTCGACTTGGTCTGAGTACACGAAATAATGAAACAAACATTGAAAACACATGATAAAAAGCCTTTGTGTTATTCTAGATCTATATCTATGTGTCTGCTTAATTTCAGCTAATTCCATTAAGGCGTTTAAGAGCGAACGAGTGAAAAACATCCAGCCCCACACACTTTCGGATACATAGCAATAGTTGTAGAATAAGAAGTAGAATTTAGATAAAACTAGAAAAAGTAGACCGATAATTCAAACTAATAATTTTAAAAATTAACAGTTATACCGGTCTCTAACAAATATAACTCTATGAGTATCTCTGAGATCCCTAACTCGTAAAAGCACAGCTCTATAATTATACACACATAAGCACCAACAACCTCTAAGGCACTATCAAAGTTCCAAACAGGTGCATCTCTAACAATTATGCCCCGTTTACTGCAAACTTTCCGAACTTGTACCACTAACCATGCGAGTGGAACAGGTACATACTTACTTAGCGAAAATAAGCGGAAAGTTCTGTAACGACATAGCAAGTTGTTACTTGTGAAGTTTGAAGTTGAGTTAACTGGAATAGTTGGGAGCGATCTGTGTGGGTTGGTGCATGCATTTGCAATTATTTATTATGTTTTGTATGGATTGGTGCCAGTAGTCATGTTTATACTAGTAGTCATAAGGGATGAAGTTGGAAGGAAATATTAATTTTGCCTACATTTTTAAGCCGTTTAAAACACTAGAGCCATGTCGCCCGAGCGAGCGCTTACTTTATTTTCGGGACATCGCTAAGCGTTTGGCTAGCCTTTTCTTAGAACAAAGACTCAGTATTGCCATATAACGTGACAATGCTGCCAGCTTTTGGAAAGTTGTCCTATGATAATGATGCGGACGAGATTTTTGATACCTTCCTCCTTTATTTTTATAAAGTTTACATACTTTGTAATTATATTATTATTTACAAGTAATGCAGTAGGTACTTTTTTTAATATAATATCAATGTTTTGTATTAAGCAGTATAAAAACTACACAATTTAAAACCCATTTCTACAAAATAACATTTTACAGAGTAAGTAACAATATAAACAACATGCACGGTACACTTTCAGAAATTACCCACAGCAGGCATACAACATTACCGAGATGAGTGGGTGCTGCCAACTGCACCGACCTAATTGTGCCCCACTGCACTGTCCCCCGGCGGTCATGATCTAGCCACACGACTACCCCAAGGCCTCCACTAAATACAACCGACTTCGCAAACGCAACGAAAAATTCCAAATTCGAACTTATAATTTGACGTTTCGTGAAATTCCCGCCATAAACGGTAAGGATTGTTTCAATCGTGAGATTTTTTCGTCATATTCGTGAGTTTTTTTCCCCTGTTTAGCCTTAGGGTTTGTAATTAGACGAGGTTGATGTATGCTGCATGTGTTCGATGTGACGTGTGAACTGGGATCACGAGTTCGTGATACGGCTCCTCATCAGCGCTCTGGATCGATGTCAATTGTAGGGCGAGTATTGTTTCTGTGAGGGCCTAATGATGAGGCTGCATTCTTCACTAAGTGATTGTTACGTGGAAGTGCTTGGTATTTTAGTTGCTTAACTAAGTTGCAAATTATGTAGAGGTTTGTTTCTCAATTTTGAAAAAGGTCACGTATTAATTTGTTTTGTTTAGTTTTATGAAATCTTAAAACCATTGGAAAATGTTACAATTATTTTAAAGAATGTTCACGATATTGATATGAATAGGCGTTACAAAAGTATTTTTTATTGACCTAAAGTCCTATGTCCTGTGTTATCAAAAAAATAAAAAAAGGTTTTAATAAAGGAGCTTAAAAGTCACCACCGTGCTAAAAACCAGCGCGATTGTCTGTGGCGTGTTTGGACGATGACAGTCCTAGCGTAGATCAAAGGACTGCGCCCAATATGTGCAGCGAGACAAATGAACGCTAGGGGAGAAGTTGGGACAACAGTCGGTCGGTCAATATCGATAAAATTAAAGTTTGACCATAAAAACTTGAAAAGTCAAGGTATAAATATTCAAAATCTTGTCAAACTTCTTTTTTAATTTTTTTAAGACGTTTCCCAACATTATAAATTTCTTCCTGTAACGTGGGTGCTACTTTACTAATACTTAAAGGAGATTTTATTAATTACACTTCTATTAGGTAAAGGCTGTATTTGAAAAAAAAATAGGTATTATAATTTTAATATCCCACAATCGACACCCGACATTGACACATTGGTCACAGCACTATTTAAAAAGCTGAATGCACTCTGATAGAAATTTGTTTTTAATCGACCTCAAATTGGGCGCGAAATGAGTTGGACCCTCCGGTGGGGTGCGTCAAAGATAGCTTCATTACAGACGCAGAATTAATATTCTAAACATTTATCATGTTCAAGTGTATTAAATGCTCTTTTAGAAGTTTTTTTTTCGTAGTTTTGTAAAAAATAGACCATTAGTTGCACTTGCTGGTTAAAGCTATTGAATTTATCATCGAATTCGATCTCTATCTCTATCGAAAGTATATTTAAATAATTAGGTAGATGCTTACCTAGTTATTACATAATAGGTACAATTACTGTCATTAGCGCAAGCTGTTGTAATCCGTACTAATATTATAAATGCGAAAGTAACTCTGTCTGTCTGTCTCTTCTTCTTGCCTAAACCACTGAACCGATTTCAATGAAATTTGGTACAGATATAGTCTGGGACCCGAGAAAGGACATAGGATAGTTTTCATCCCGGAAATCTCCCGGGAACGGGAACTATTAATCCACGCGGACGAAGTCGCGGGCAAAAGCTAGTTAATTATAAATAAATAATTATGAAATACTTTTTTTTATACTGTTATTTCCACACAAAGATCGTCATATTTTTTTAATCTTGTTTTAAGATTCTGAAATTAAATTGTGTTAGGTACTTGAAAGCCTTTAGCCTGCTAGTACTACTGGTAGTTGTTGCAGAAGTTAGGATTTTATAGTTTTGGGTGGCCTTTGCGTGCGGAGACTTCGAGCCAAACTCATAAACAAATAAAACCTATTCTCTTTATTCCGCTGAAAAAAAAGCTTGACCATAGAGTTATAGAACTAAAACACAGATTCTAATTTACAATTCGAAATTCAACATCATTGTTTCCCTCCAAAATCTGACAGCTCAATTACATTCGGCCTCGCACGACATTTGTTCAAATTGCCCATGTTTTATAGATACTCCCACATTTGACTGACTGTTCCAATAATATGATAGTATTCTTAATATCAGCGACGTAAGGGATGAAGTCCAGTGGCAATTAGTTTTGGAACTGTTAGTTAAAATTTGTAAACATAGGTTCTTTTTACGTTCCATTTCGCGGTTAACGCGGCGTGTAAATGAGTTCTTTATCATGTCGTGTTTTAAGCGGCTGTTTATAAAGTTTTGTTTCGGGTGACACTGAAGGGTGAATAAATTAAAATAAAAGCGATAATATAGAGGTAAATGTACGACAAATTGGCATGACTGTAGCTGTGACAAAATTACTTTTAGTATTTGTTAGTTAAGGGTATGAATTACCTACATTTGAATAGAGAATTACCAAAATATCCCCACCACACTCTGATAGTGAAATTTTTTTGTACCCACTCTTTCTCATCTTGTTAAACAAGCTTTGTTTGGGCATTAATATGTGGTGTACTATTAGCATCTTCTTTTAGGCTTTACATTTCTCTATACAGAAGTCAAATCAAATCATTCATTCCAAATAAACTATTTACAGGCACTTTTGAATTGTCAATAATTCAGTCAGATAGTTGAAGTTAGTTGCTCGTTCCAAACCGTAGGTTTCCATGTGGAGAAGAACGAGCAAGAAACTCTTTTAAAACCAATAACAATTATTCAGGTAAAAACTACAGGTAAAGCGTGAGGACAAAGTTTTTCACATAACGAGACGTATTGCCATTAAAATCAATGTCTTAGAACAAGATCCTTTAAGTTCGAAAACTTCAACATTTTTGTTTGAGATGCAAATGACCATACTATTAGTTAATCTACTGCTTATTTATATCAGCTTGGCCACACCTTTGACCTTAAGGTCAGTGCAAACAGGACAACAATGCAAAATCTAGCACACTTTCTGTTGTAATTAATAGTTAAATATCAATTAATCAACGTAAACTGCAACCATTTCGCTGTCTGTCTGTTAAGACCTTTGAGCTTTCTTTAAATGATTCTAGAACATTCCTCTAGGTACTATAATTTGCCTACTTATGTACTGTAATACATAAAGACATTTTGCACTGGATACATACGCTCATCGTGCACCTGCCATTCAAATCACGCCTACAGCACTTAACAGCAATGATAGGTACTACAGAAAATGTTAACGATTTTAAACTCTATTGCCATGAGATAAGGGTTGTGAAATATTAAGCACTAGTAAGTAGTATTTGTCTTAGTGAAGCGAGTTATGGACAAAGATTAGGTAGGGAAAATCAGAAGGGTAAATCTCATAATTAAAAAATGACCAAAATCTTGTCGTAATCCCAGTGACAGTAAATGTCAATATGTTATATTAGTTGTAGTAGAGCTCTTTGTAAGGGACCTCGTCCGGGTAAGTACTACCACCATACCTATTTCTGCCGCAAAACAGCGTTGCTGTGTTCCGGTTTGAAGGGCACTCGTCAAACCGGGAGACAGCAACGCTGTTTGTGCCGGTGTAATTACAAGCACATGAGATATTTCCACTTTATCATTAGTATGGCAAGGCATTTGCAAGACCTCTGGTATTGCAGATGTGATCACTTAATATCCGTCGGTTTATTTGCCACCCCCTGACTCCCTTCTTTCATATCATCCTTCACACTATACACGTTTTATTAAAATATCTTTCTACCAAAAGACTATCCCACCTGCTTCCTACTCTATGTCAGCCCGTGGCATACAGTTACCGAAGTGGCAGAACGCAAGCGGATCGCCCGCAGGCATCACGGTGCGCCCGCGCCGCCCGTACGCACCGTACCTCATACCGGCCTGAAGAACATTAGGGATCTGCACAGCTCTTTTATTTTAGGAGAACAGTATCGTGTCTTGGAATATGTTAAGTGATCATACACCCTGTGGAAAAACAATCAGCTGTTGCGTTTCGTACGAAACCGCAACACTTACACGGTCTGAATGTTTGGGACAACTGTTCTTTTTTAATCACCGACGAAAAATGTTGACCCTGGGAGGTTTCGAATCATGTACTGAATTCATGGTGAAAGTTTATCCTTCAACTGTCTTAATCACTTGTTTACCTCTACTAAACAAAACATTATTCAAAAAAAAGAACTTCTTCTAGACTTCTTATTGAATGTTGTGTCAGCGTAGTTCAGCGATCGGTAACGAAAACACCGAGTTTTATTTTCTGCCCATATTTTTACTTTTAGAATGCATTTTTAAGTAACACAAAGGTTTGCTTATCTTTGTGTTTAGTGGAATTTCACTTTTTAAATGTTGTATCATCGAAACTTTCCTACGCAATGCTAGCGTAGCAGAAATATCGTGGCTTCTACGCTGCCTCTACGCTGCTGCGTAGCCGCTGCTACGTGGGGTCTACGCTTAGCGAGCATCCGAATACATTGCTAACACGAGTTAATTTCCCTATTATTATATTCTGAGAAAAAGTTATGAGGTAAACAAACAATTATTTTCCGAGAAAAATAGTCATTAGTTACATTGTTATGATGTCATATTATTAGATCATAGGTAGGTATTCTAGTTAACAACGATTTAACCTGCCGATTGTCGTAGTGTAAATAGTAATTCACTATTGTGAAATAAACGTAATATTGGCTATTCTTTTACTGCGAAAATGTTATTTTGTGTACCCTGAGGACTAAAAATAAAACTGTTGTTCAAATTAATATATGCAAATAGAACGACTCCGTGATTGTTTGATTAACAGTGAAGCCACGGTTCCGCAAAATGATATTGTATACCTAAAAAGGGTATTGGTTAATTGATTCAAGTAGATACCTTACTGACGTTACCGACAGACAATCGACTTTAGAAAAATTCAATGCAATAGCCCCACAGATCAAAATTTTAGAAAAAAGCTCATTGCACCTCCTAGGTTCCCCAATTTTGGAAGATAGTTTTTCACCATTCATTGAAGAAAAAATCTGTCACTTCAATGATATTTCGGACAGACTTTCGAAAATTAACCTTCATTCTGCTTTTACCTTATTGAGGTATTGTTGTTTTGGCCCAAATTTTATGTATTACCTGCGATCTGCACCTTTATGGAAGCAGCCACACCTTTTGGACAAAATTGACCAAATTATTAGAAGTACAATAACTTCAGTTTTAAATGTGGCCTTGGATGACCGAGCGTGGCTACAAGCCACACTTCCCATTCGTTTTGGTGGTCTCGGTATCCGCAAAATTTCTAGTTGTAGTTTACCGGCGTTCTTGTCTTCTGTCCACAGCACCGATAAGTTAACCTCGAAGATTTTATCACCATCTCTGGTTAACTTTGAAGTTCCGTGTTTGACCGAAGCGGTGAACGCCTGGAAAGTATCTTGCCCGGAAACAGATAGACCCGTGAACCCATCTTCCCAGAGACAATGGGACGAGCCGCTCTGCAGGTTGGTACGGAATAATTTAATTAATACGTCCAACAATTCTGCTGAGCGTGCCCGCCTGCTGGCTGTGGGTGAGTGGGAGTCGGGTCTCTGGCTTCAGGCACTTCCGTCGCCCAACATAGGCACTATGTTGAGTGACTCTACATTCCGGCTCGCTACATGCCTGCGCCTGGGTGCACCTTGTGGGGCTCCGCACCGCTGTCAGTGCGGTGAAGCTGTCGACTGCCTCGGCCACCATGGCCTGTCATGCAAAAAGAGCGCTGGCCGCATAGCACGGCACGCCAGCATTAATGACATCATCCGTCGTGCTCTTGTCTCCGCCGGAGTGCCAGCTGTTTTGGAGCCAATTGGCTTGGCACGCGACGATGGTAAGAGACCAGATGGGATGACTATAATGCCTTGGAAGTTGGGTAGGCCTTTGGTGTGGGATGCAACATGCGTCGACACCCTCGCGCCATCCCATCTTCCTAGCACGACGTGCTGTGCTGGGGCGGCTGCGTCTAGTGCGGAAAATCTTAAGCGGCGCAAATATATTAACCTTCATGAAAGTTATATATTTGAGCCGTTTGGGGTTGAAACACTAGGGCCATGGGGACCGAGCGCTCATCTAGTGTTTCGCAATATAGCCAAGCGACTGGTCGATTCTTCACGTGACCAGAGGGCTGGACTTTTCTTGGGCCAAAGAATCAGCATTGCCATACAACGTGGCAATGCTGCCAGCCTTCTGGGCACATGTCCCATTGACGGCGATGCGGATGAGTTTTTTGATGCCCTATGACCTTCCTTTCTGTTTGTTTTTTTTTTTTTAACTGTACATAGTTTTTAATTTAATTATTATTGTTTAACTAAGTTTTGCTGCATGAATAAGTACCGGTTAAACATTCATTATTAAATGCATTATTTAGTAGATACAATAAAACCTGAAGGCCAATTCTCGTCATTCAAAACATATAAAATCTAGTCGCAATCTCATCTCAAATTAATGTCAAAAATCTGTCTAGTACAATAAGTATTTTTGACAGTTTGAGACTTTGGAATTACCTCTCCTTGTTTACATGTGGCGCGAGCGGCGACGCGGACAAAAGCTAATAGATTTAAAAGCTAAGGTATTTTTGCCGCCAAGCAGTTCCGATTTCAAGGCTATGGGTGCCGGTATAATTACAGGCACACGAGACATTTCAACTTTGTCTCTGGGATGGCAATGCATTTGCAAGGTCCCTCATTATTACAGATGTCTATAGACAGAGGTGACCACTTAACATCAGGTGGGCCAAAGCCTTATTTGCCATCCAACGATGTTTAAAAAAAATCGGTAAAAGTACAACACTATTGCCTTATTTCTTTCCCAACACTTCTATAGCTGATTTATAGCCGTAGCCACGTAATAAACACATCACTACACCACAATAGGCTAATCATTACGTAGGTATTGTAGTGCAACAAGGCGGCCATTGAATAGGCCTCATACTGCATCAGGTAGGGTACATTGTTCGACTGCTTAGAACATTGTTACTGTAAGTGAATTGAACTATTATACCAATTACTTGTAAGCAGTAAGGTTGATATTGGTGTGTTGATGTTTTGATGGCCACAGTTTGACACATGTCATGTAACTGTAGTTAGTAGGTGAATTGAACTATTATACCTACCAATTTACTTGTCGATTGACAGATGATCGACTCGACCGATAAGGTCGATATTGGTGAAAGTTTTTAGCCACACTCCGCTACATCTAATTTATATGCTTCAGGGCTTATCTATACTAATGTTATAAAGCTAAAGAGTTTGTTTGTTTGAACGTGCTAATCTCAGGGACTACTGGTTGGAATTGGAAAATTCTTTTAGTGTTGGATAGTCCATTTCTTGAGGAAGGCTATAGGCTATGTAACATCACGCTACGACCAACAGGTGCTGAGCAGCGAGGGTGAAACCGCGGGGAACAGCTAGTATTTCAATATTCAGCAAACATCCCTAGGTAAATTTAGGTGAAGCAAGTTTGATGTCAGTTTTCAATCCTTAATCTACCTTAGGTTGGGGATTGAGAACTACATTAACTGTGGGAGATTTTCACAGAATGATAGAAAGAAGACCGATTCCGCAAGTATCTAAAATCGCTCAAAATCCAGTCGCAATCTCACCTCTACATTCTCAGCGCCAATCAATGTCAAAAATCTGTCAATTTAATGTCATTTTTGACAGATTGAAAGTGAAAATAGTCATCGGTATCGTATTGCGCAGCCAGTCAATTTGTACTGACCGTTTAGTTAGAGGGTTTATATCTCCTTCCTTCTGCTGTCATTAGTCAGACACGCTGGTGGTCTATTTACGAGTACATAATGTACTTGCAGGTAATTTCACAATAGTCCACCGATTATATATTTAAGTAAATAGCACAGATACAGTTTATATTCTGCTTGTACTGAGAAAGGTAATAGCAGGCTGTAGGGTGACAATGAATTGAGTGTTTTGTGGATATTTTAGTCTAGTTTTTAGTACCTACGATTTTTTTCTGAAAAATGGCAGCTATATTGGGATGACTGATTTTTTACAAGGTACTCGTATATTAAGTTTCTTTTTGAGACAGGGTGGCCTAGTCAGTATCTGGATTTGCTATTTCGGCCAAGTATCCTTTCTGCTTTTAGAATGAAAGTGTTCTACTCACGGGAGTCAAGTCAGAATTGCCTAGATGTTTGGTAAATATAAAAAAAATGACTTTATTATTTAAAGTTTGACTGCCTCGTTAGCCTAGTGGTCCTAAGCGCGACTGCTACGCTAGAGGTCTTGGGTTTGATTACCAGGTCGAGAAAAAAGTGTTATTGGGTTTTGCTATGAAATTCTCAGTAGCAGCTCGAAGTTAGGATTTCTGCCCGGTTGCCGGTGTCAGGAAAACAAGAGTTATGGTATGTGTTATTTAAAGTTCATGAGTCAGAAAATCGAATCCTGAATTTTATTTTTAAAAAAGAAAGTATAATACGCTTCCAGCACAAGTCCCGCTACACCTCGGTCCCTTAGTCCCCCTACCCGCTGCAATAGTGTAGGTACGTACACTTCGGCCAGTAGGTACGCCAGCCGCGGGCCGTCACGATGAATGACCCGCCACGCCGCCCATACACAATTTCACCGGACTGCGCTCATGAAAGACCTTCTTTTTCTTTTCAACTTTTTTTTAAAACCATGATGAGCTTCTTTTTGTAGGCACAGATATTGTGATGGTCTGTTTTGTCTTTGTTCTGTGTGTAAGTGAGATGTGTAGGTCATTTAATTGTTTTAATGTTTTTTTTTGTGTGTGTGAATGTTTTATCGCGCTTTTGTTCGGTTATTTTGGTTATGTTCGTGACAAATTGGTTAGGTCCGTTTATGCCTATAGCTTTGAGTTAGTTGCTAATACGGGATTAAATGTCACACTCAGTGACATAAAATGTTTGACATTTTAGCAAATTATTTGAGGTTGTCTTAGGGAAGTAGACCTTATTGAAAAATTATTGTTATTTTATTAGTACAAAAACATCCCTTCATGGCAGTTGGGTGATAAATATCAATTCATTTAAACGAACCATAATTATAGTTCAGCAGTAATAATACGATCAAAGTGTGTTATTTAGATAACTCATTTCCAATGGCACAGTAAAATTATCACATTTATGATCACATTTCGTATTTCTTCCAGTTAAAAAAAGAATTTATGTTCTTTTTTTAACTATTCAAAATAAAAGTTACTCCGCAAGAGTTCACATAAAACCGCCAACCTCAAACCTTAAAAGAAAGTACCTAACTCACAAAAATCAATCACCAATGCGCCACAAAGTCTAAACAACAACAACAACACGAAAAAGAACTATTCTTTTAATAAACTAGCAAAAAATAACAAAAGGGGATCGCTGTCTACCCCAAAATTATACCACGGCCGACTATAATCACCCTATCGGAGTTTTTTATCGGGGACCCACAAATCTAATATGAGTAATGACAGGATCGCAGAGTGGGCACTATAAAGCGCCTATTTGGTACCCCTTGTGTCATATTTGAGGATTTATTTCAGATGTAATAATAATGTTTTAAATGTAGATGAAAATGTAAGATTTGGTTTGTAGGTTTGTTTGTGAGACAACTGTGGAGGTTTGCTGTGAGTAGTTTCTATTATATTGGTTGTTATTTTTATAGTACAGGAATATGTCACGTCGCGATAGTCAAATGAGTAACTCTTATGTGTGAGGTTACAGGTTTGATACCGGGCTGGTACTAATGTACATCTTGGATTTCACCAGTAACAGAAATCCTGAGGAAACCTGGACTTACAATCAATGTACATCTTTTATTGGAAAATCCTTTTTCAGTTAACTAACTTTCCTCTTAGGAGACTTATGTCTTCCGTGTACAGTCGGTTGTCAACATTATCTGACCCACCCTAAACACAAATGGAATTGGACCCTCTGCCTATGAAAATAAGGTTTATTCAATTTATATGAGCTTATCAGTCAAGTGGTCGAGGACTCAATTAACAAATAGAATAATAATACACACACGCAAATTTGATCTTTATCACGTTAGCATTAGGTTAAATATTATAACAACTTGTTAATAATATAATTAGTGTAATAGCTTATTTTAATGATTTCGGTCAAGTTATTCTGGTCTCGTGGTCTGTGTATAAGACTGAGAATGACAAGTTGCGAGATCAAATCCTGCGACGAAGATATTGTTTTGCTTACAATTTAGATTTTTTTCTAAAAGTATTTCTTGTATTATTGTAAAGAACTATAGACGGATAATCTTCAAATATAAAGTTTCTAAAATGGTAATACTTGTAATAAGTGGGTAGTTGAAAAATAAATATTTGTATTCATTGTAAAACTGGTATTCAAATGCTACTGACTAAGGGTATGCAGTGACAACGCGCAAACATATTTTACCTTGCCTTACTAAATTGCAAAAACAACTTCTCTTTACAATTTATTTTTTTCTATTTTATAGGTAGTTTTTTTTATTATCATGTCTTAATGAAGTGATTAAATAATGAAGGGATAAAATACAAAATAATCTATTTGCACTAGGATAAGGTTGGCTGCTTGTGCTGTGCAAAAATAAACTTTATTGTAGTATACATATGGTTTAAATTCTTTAGTCTTGTGGTCACTAATCGTTGTTTACGTTCGAAATCAAGTTTAACCTAAATATAGCTTCTGCTCAGATGTTTCTTTTTTAATTATTTTATTATAATTTTTTTACATTTCTTTAATGGACAACGTATAGAAATAAAACTAAACAATTGCAAATTTAAAATGTTTATTATAACACTAGGTAAGATAAAGTAAGTAAATGCTCACATATTTCCAAATTAATATACAATTTATATGAGTATGCCATAATCAAATTTAACCATTTATAAACATTAAAAAAGGCATGTTTATGCTTGAAAGTTTGTTATCGAGAAAATTAATTCATCTGTGAAATGCCTTACAGATTTACCTATAGCTGCCTATGTGTAGTGAATAAACATGTCATTTAAATAGAAAACATCTATTTATAACAATAACATCACCACGTAATTGGCAACATTTTAATGGTTTAACAATCTATCCATTGAGCATTTACTTACATGGTGTGTTTAAAAATATCCTAGATTAATTAGTAGCGGAGTGATGGTGCACCGTTCCTTGTTACGTTCATCTTTGTTCGATTTAAATGATTTTTTTTCATCAGTGAAGATCACAACATTTTCTTCACAATTAAAATTCCCAAAAAATAAATTCCTGGGCAAAACGGACCCTTCTTCTTCGCTATGAGCAGGTGTCAATGCTATTTTCTGTGCCGGTTTATAATTCCTTATTCCAGCAGCGTGTAAATGCCTTCTCACTGTTTCCACTGAAATATCGTGTTTTATTGCGGTTACACTAACGGGCAATCGCATTCGGGACTATACTTGATGTTTTTTGCCCCGTGACGAATCCGCTGAATATTTACTTTGTCTCCATAACGTCTTAGCTACAGTCGTATTTCTCTAAAACAAAAAAAAAAACATTTTTGGAACCGTTTATGTAACTTGTAAGGAGTGAATGTAATAGTAAAATAGCCAACTACGCGTTCATTAATCAAAATCAATTAAATAAAATAGGTATAAAAAAAACACTTACTGCTATATTAAGACGACGACCAATTTTTACACCAAATTGCATAAAAATACTTAACGAGTTATGCGAAACGATTTACAAATGTGTGTGCGCAGTCACTGCTAATAGGCGTAGTGTAACTTTTGTCACTTAAGTAGACGAATTTATTATCTACCTCACGAAGCAAATATATGTGAACTTAAACTTTTTTAATTTACCCACCTGTTTACAAGATAAGTTATTAGGCGTAAGTCATATTGGTCGTTCTTTAATAATGCAAACAATATTGTAGAAATGAATTCAAATTAAAAAAGAAACTGATAACAGGTAGACTGTTTTCGAACCCACATGTTGTTCCTCGCCAATCCAACATCAAACCGCCAAGCCACAAGAACTTGTTAAGACTCTACGAAATTAAAGATTGGGTTCTAATTATGTAGGGTGACTTAAAAGGTTTTTAACTTTAATGTCAACGAGATAATGATTAAAATAGCTTAACAAAATGATATAATGCCGGTGGCTCCGACAACGTTGGGTGGGTTTATGCGTGTCTGTATTCATCGAGGCTCATATAAATTGAATAAACCTTATTTTCATAGGCAGAGGGTCCAATTTCCTTTGTGTTTAGGGTGGGTCAGATAATGTTGACAACCGACTGTACCGCACCGTATACCGTGACTTATGCTGTGCACTGGTTGGTAAAGAGGGAACTACAAATAAATACGCAACTTAGCTAAATAAAATTAATCCGTTCCAGCCTATCCCTTTAGCATGTAGTCGATCACTAAATAAGTTTTACGCCCTGCCTGGAGGCCTTAATTTTTACGGCACCACATGAAAGAACACCTGCGAGATGCCATTCCAAAAAATAACCTAGTTAAAGCTACTATTGATTGTCGTTCTCTATCCAGAAAAAAAGAACCTCTACAAAATTTAACATAAATATTATCACCACATTGTTTATCAAATTACCCAATTCCTCAAACCAAACCATAGAGTTGTCAACAGCTTTCATCAATTCATTCGTCAATCAATTAGTCGGCGAGCATGCGCAGGCGCCGCGTCGCGCACGGGAGCGTGTGCGCAGCGGGCGCGCCGCGGGGAGCAGCGCCGCGCGACGTGCAGCCTTTGTCTCTGCGCACCTACGTGTTAGCGGGAGGATTTGAAAATAGAATGCTTTTGTTTTAAAGAGGTTGGATGATGTGGGAAATATGTTTTTTTTGGTAGGGAAGGTGGCGTGGAGTGTCTTTGATTTGCTTATTGTTCGTTATCATGAGCAATATGCAATTAAACAAGTCGGAAAAGCGTTGAGTTGTAGAATTTATTGTTATTACTTAGTGTAATTGGTGATGATAGATCGTCTTACACGACAAAACTATAATACCTACTATGCTAGGTAGAGATATGTCTTTTTTCCGTGTAATCAAATTCACATTGACATTTATTGTACGGAAGAACTGTAACAATTCAAAATTTCTACTTATACTAGAAAGGTTTAGGTAGTTAACTAAATGTAAACAAAACGAACCACGTGACTCATGGATGCTAAACCTTTCACTTCAAATTTTAAAAACGTATTATTTAAAGTCGTATTATAATAGGCTCTAGTCTATATCAGAATTTAAGGAACTATCTGCCACGTTAATAATAAAACGTTCAGTGGTATTATCAATCATTTTATCTAATTTAAACATTTTCTGTGCTTGTTTTATTACATGACCCTCGCAATTTTCAAATAAACGACTAAACGTAATACCTGCAATTTTAGTTGCCATACTACATCACGGGCGTACTCTTCAATTTAGCGACGTTATCTAATTCATCGTGTCTTCTAAAAGGTTTTGGGAACCTGTCTTTTTAGGCTCTTTACAATAGACAGATTACAAAATATTATACTATTTTATAAAATTTACAAAAAAGTGGTGTCCAAACAATGACATCTATGAAGAGTAGTTTACAAATAAATGATAAAGTTTAACATACATTAATAAAAGAGGAAAGTATCGCATAAATCGAAATTAGAATTGATTTTGATGTAACGTATTTTTAAACAAGGAAGTGTCAACTATAAAAAACCTTTTCTACGATTTGTTTACCTTTAGTTAACTACCTAAACCTTTCTAGTATAGGTAGGTTTTGTAGGACTTATCGTACATTTAATAGATTGGTAAAAAGAAAAGAAGAGAAGAAGAAGAAGAGAGAAGAGAAGTATTGAGTATTGAGTATTGAGTATTGAGTATTGAGTAAAGTAAATTCCCCCCAATCTTGTTCAGGAGTAACATAATGTTCAGAATTTCTACTTACCAACAATTTAGCTATCTATCCAACCTCTTTGGAACGAAAATTCGGAAAGTATTCACGAAAAAGAAAAAACATATTTTCCAGCCAACAATAAATTCATTCAATACCCACGATAATTACGCAGACCACTAACAAGCTAATGCAAGAAGGAACTGTCAGAATTAATAAAGTAGACGTATCGAGTGTCAACGCGTGGCCGACAATGGCCCACTGTTTTTTATCCGATGCCGGTAATGGGCGCCGCGTGGCGTTCCAAGGGCGTATTGTCGGTCCCCCGAGTGGCACGGCGTTATGATACGGTAACTAAGTACTTGATGTACTTCATCTTTAATTATTTTGCACGTGTGTTTTTGTATAAAACGTAACTAAATTTGTGAGGATTAGGGTGAGGTTCCTACTTAACCGGTCATCTGATCTTTGTTTTGTTGATCCCTTTGTCTATGGTATTTCCAAAGGAAAAAAAACTTATACTATTTTAATATCACAACAAAACGGATGTAGAAAGATACTTAACGAAGCCAAAAGTCGTTCCACTTCTGGTCATAGGCCTCCTCTAAAGGTAGCCAGAATGATCGGTCTTGCGCTGCCCGCATCTAGCGAATTCCCGCGACCTTTATCTGAAAAGAAAAAAGCGAAAACAATTTTCAAATGTTATACTTAACTAAAAAAAAATAGGTGGATACTCACAGGACGTTACTGTTGCATGCATCCCTAAGAATGTTTTGTGTGGGTTATACCTACTGCGCGCTACCTGATTTTTCTCACCAACAATTTTCAGTCCATTTTCCCAGTAATATAATTGTCTAATGATACTCTTTTTTATGGGCGGTATGCGTAGTTAACGGCCAAGTTATGTGTCTCTTTACAACCCCGTGTAATGTTCAGTTCGTGTATTTAACTGACCGTGTAGCAAAATAAGAGCAAAAAAACCATCAGAGCATTCAGAAATCGTTCGTATTGTAATTTTTCGCGGCAATATGCAAAATAAATGCATAGAGCACGCGCCACCTGCCAGTTCAATTTGAATTTTGAATTTCGAATGCTTTCAAAACTTATCTGCGTGATGCGATTTGTGGCACGCAAGCGATGCGAGGGCGCGAATCGGGGGGAATCGATGCTTGAAATCACGTTCGATTTACGATTTTAAATACAATTTTATTCTTTGATGACTGTGTTGTACATATTATCGGATGTCCTTATGATTCAGTGATAGTGTAATTCTGTCGAAATGAAAGAAATAAGTAATATTGTAATAACTTAGAAAACATTGTTATTACAAAATACGAGTATATCAGCTTAATGAATGATTAATACTTGATTACAATCTCCAGAAAATGATAACAAAAAACAAGAAACAAATTGGCTTGAATTCATTAAGAAACCGAAAATTCGATCGTGTTGATATTATTGTAGATAGGTTATACCTACTTCAAAATTACTAATTTGAAATTCCTGAAAGCTTTTACCAATTATTATTTATGCAATGATAAAATTTTTATCTTATAGTTTTAATGATTATACATTTCACAGTGCATTAGGGTAGAGTAAAATTCTCCGAAAGAATAAAGGTTTTCTTTTTATCATTTACAACCTCGACTACGGATAATAATTATAATCTTATTCTACCTCCACATTATAGTTTCAACATGAATTCATTATCCGGCCCATTCCAACATCCAATCTCCGTGGTTACTTGACGCGCATCGACGCACCTGTTCCGATTTGAATATCGAATTACCATAATCGATTTGGGGGTAAGCCACGCGATGTGCTCTATGCTGATTCACAACCCTACGCCTCTTTGAACACTTGAGTTCTAGGATGGAGGTTTTAATAATACGTAGTTGCATACATACGTACTAAGGAAAAGTCCGCCTTTTCTGTAAAAAGCTCCCCAAAGGTATTTAGGTGAAGTGAGTTTGAGCAGTATTGTATCTCACCTGTTTATTTATTTAAACTTTATACAACAAAAAGTACAAAGGCGGACTTAATGTCTTAGGCATTCTCTACCAGTCAACCTGTTAGTGCTATTCTCCAAAAATCTGCGTCAGTGAAAGTAAGTGAATTGGGTATGAGGTGATGTGGAGAACAGCGCACTTTATCTTAATTCACCAAATGAAGAATTTTATAGAATAACACTGCTGGTCAAACTTTTCAGCTCATGGTACCTACTCATGAATATGCACAACATTCACTGTGGAACCAACCCATATGAACAAAAAAATCTACTGCTCCATACATTTTTATCGCGTTTGGTAGTGATTTCCAAATTTTTATCCGTCTACAGATTTAGTAAATTCGCCGTGCTGTAAATCAAGAGATAATGTTGACCGCAGCAACATTATGAGTGATCGTGAAACAACAATAAATCACTTTTTTGGGGATGAATGTGGTCAAATTGCAGCCATATTTCAACTTTACGAATTCTCTAAAATGAGATTTTGAATTTCGAACATTTTAAGAATTACGACTCTTTGGTCTGCGAACTCAGTTTAGGGATGAATAATTTTATGTCAAGATTGCGTATAAACTACTTGGTGGGTTTAGTGCCAGATAAAGAAAACTTGGAGAAATATTTTCTAGAAAGTCTTTAGATGGATGTCCTACATTTAGAACAGATGACAGATGACTATAAACCTATTTACTAATCTTTAGGGGATTTATTCCTAAATCAAAATATTAAAATTGCTTGTTCAAAATTAAGGTAAATAAAAAAACAACATCAAAACTAAATGTTTCAGACCTATTGCTCTTTTGTAACCATTCCAAACCCATTTTCTCGCACATTAAACAACAATTACTCGGAAATTTTCGAAATTCTAAATTCAGGGGACTTGCGTGCGGCATTCAAGCATCCAAGATGGCGGTGCAATCAATCAGTCAAATTATATTGTCTTAGAGATCGAGCCAAATCGTCTCGATCCGGGCCCGAAACTTTACCACGACGGATTAAATTGTTCTAAATGGTACGTAATTGTAAATATATTATAGTATTTTATAGATTGAACGTTTGTTGCGTTTGTTTTTTAGGTTCAAGTGGTGGTCGTGACTTATGGTGAGGACATGGAATGTAGTTCGTGTAGTTGGTCAGTGTTGGTCTTCTTGGTTTGTCAATCAGGTGCTACAAGGCTCCTTGCCTCTCTGCATAATCAGCATTTACCCTATGGATCTAAAGTTTTCCTACAACCAGAATGATTTCTTCATTTACTTAGGTTTTTCTTCGTGATTTACATACCCATCCTTTTTTTTATATTTGTCGCTTGCTCCGGAAGATTTTTATGCATGTGCCTTCAAGGTACACAAAATCCTGTTCTATTTTCCGGACATAGATTATCTTCTGGCGCTTACTTACTCAATTCTTTTGTTTTAGAACTAAACTACAGTTTCGAGTCTTAAAAGCTGTCCTATTGATGTAATTTCAAGACTAATATTAAACTAAAAAACTACTACGACTAATATTGTTGAAACATACCGGCGAACTGTGGGTGTACATTGGTACATCTCTGCCTAACCCTTCGGGGAGTACAGGCGTGGTGGTATGTGATGTGTAATGTTGAACTAAATTCACTGTAAGTCTACATCGGAACAGCAGTACTATCCTGTAAAAAATTCTTTCGGTGAATTTTCTGACCTCAAGTTATTCCCACCGATGCTCGGGCTTAACAACTCATTTCAAGCTCACTTCATCTAAATTTTACAGAATAGACCGGCAGGACAATAATTTACTGCATTTTAATATTATCACCAAAATAAATCAAAGGAAATCAGTACAAAAACTTAATACCAAATGCAGTCATGCATCAAATTTTTTGTCCAATCAAAAATATGAAAGGTTAGAGTCAATCAGATCATTATCAGATTAGTCAGATGATCCTTTAGTCGAATTATTATAATTTAGCTTCGTGTTAGTCGATTGTTTTGTTGTACTCGACTAAAATACTGCTCGGATCGTTTTAAAAAGTAAATTTTGATTGATAGATGTAATTTTGTAAATACAATATGGTGATCATGATGTTTCGTGTGTTGCGTTGTTGAGAGAGAGTTAGTTTTAAAGTGGTGATAATAATTTATATTAGGTACAAAAAATAATCTTTATTTTTTTAAGTGAAAATTTCTTTAGCGGCGTTGTGCACTTTTTTTGGAATGGGTAAAAAATGTTAAACTCGCGTCAGGACACGTGATCAGCAGTGTGATTCTCTAAGCCTCACTTCGTAATCCGAAAGCTGAATCCGCAGTGAGATTACAAAATGGTATTCTGTTAAACACGATCACGCCCGGCGACGTCACCACGGCGAACAAATACTAAACCAATGACAGGTTGGTTCGTTATCGAAGTGAGCGCGATCACTTTAGTGAGACTCGTTTTCGAGTTTGCATTTTAGAGAATCGCACTGCTGATCGAAAATCTTACAAATGAATATGACAATTCGCTGACGCGAATTGGTCCGTTGCTTCTACCCGTACCTAAGCACAATGTTTTGCGAGCACTACCGAACTGTAATTTTTCACAGCAAAAATGTTTGCTCAATACCTAGTTTTTAGTTTGATTGGCGGTATGCGTAGTGCTTATACACCCCGTATTAGTCATTAAAATGGCTTGACTCATAGAGGAGGTAATAGTAATTCTCCATGATCATATCCGTACCAAAAATCCTAAAACAAACGCGATAATATATCATAATAACGCCTCAACTTACTAACACCCAAAATCACAACATAACCTCATTATGTTCACAAAAAAACGTCGGTATTTTAATGTTCGTCTAAGTATAGGGTGCTCTCCCACTAATGTCGCGAGACCACGTGGTGCCTCCAATTTACATAAACACGATGACCCGACATAGTTCAAAGCAACCTTTAATTTGGTACATAAAATTTTAATAACATAAAAATTATAATTTTGGACATAATTATGGCCCGTTTCAATAAAATGTTAGTGGATTTATATGTAAATAAAGTTTCAGCAGTCAGTGTTATGATGATTCTTATCTTATCTGGCTCGTATCTGGCAGTTAGTATTAATGTACGTATCAAAACTTTTTAGAAATTGGCCGCTTTTTCTCGGAGAAAAAGAAGAAAACATTTGACGTTCCAGCTGTTAGGATTCCCGCCCAAGATTGTGGAAGTTGCCTGAGGGAAAGGTTCCTCGTTGTAATGATAAAATTGAGGAAGGATTCTTCTAGGCTTAGATGTATAGGTACTACTTTTTGAGCTTACATTATTGCATTTCTGTCAAAATTCACATTGCTAGAACGCCATTGGGTTTAGTGTTGCTTATAGGAGATTGTTACGATCATTGTACGTGAGGTTGTAAGTTCATTTTGCACCCTTCTTTAATTTTTTTAATAATAAAGCCAAAAGAAGTAGGCTTCACATCAATTTGGCATTGGTAAAATGACCACAACTGTGGCAGCCCATAGCAGGACAATTTCGACTAGTTTCGAGCATAGTTGCGTGACAATATACATGTGATATGAAACAAAGTTATATAAAAAAACCATCTGAGGATCCCACACCCTTGTGATCGATTATAATAGTGATGCTAACCTAATATCCCTCTCCTATTTGGACCTGTACTATATCGGTACTTTAAATTACACCACGTAAATAACATCAAAATAACCAATGTTACATATAGTTAATAGTTACCTACGAACTCGATCGGTGTCCTCATACAGCACTTGATACCAAAAACATTTCAAGAAATCAACACATCTCCAAAAAAAAAGCGAACGTGCAATACCGTCCCGTGCACAAAAACACAAGTTTCCACAGACAATATATTTATTGTTTTAGCCATAAAATATGGCTGAATGACTATGTTTACCTCAATTACAGGTGTGGGCCAACGGGGCGCAATTATAAAACGTTTTGTGACTTACCCGACCCCAATTATGAGAGGTTCCTATTGTTTTTGTACATTTTTATTGATTTTCTGACCTTTGTGGTCCTTTCGAGCGGTTTTAGGATAGATTTAATAACCATTTTTAGATTTGAGTGAGGTGTAATTAAGTTTGAGATAAGCTGAATTTACTAAATTCAAAAATACAATGTATGTATCAGTAAGAAACGAAGTTGTAAATGAAACAATAACTAAAGATACTATATTCCTTTGCAAATAGAATAAGTTAAAGCATGGGTCAAACAATTGAAAGATATTTAAATAATTCTTGGTCTATTACAAAAAACTTTTTTACGTTAGAATTTGACCATCAAGGAAAGTATGAGTCAAACGATTAAAAGAGATTTAAATAATTCTTGCCCAAATTCTTGCTTCATTTTACCTGTAGCGTGGATAAGTTTACAAACATATAAACTAATATTCACAAACGACCAGACACTAAACAACTACCTGTAGGCCCAACGAATATTAGATCCGTGCGGGAATTGACCCCGCGACACACAGCGCAGCAGCCATTGCCCCAAGCGTGTCGTCAAAAATTTCAACAAAAGAAAAGCCTAACTACGCACCTAAATCATTTTATACCCGATTCCTAAAACTTACCGACCGGTAAATGTAACCATAGCAACAACCAAATGCTCTCGTATTTTCGCTGGTATTGAAGTTATTTTTCAACGTAAGGGTAGGTTCATATCCATAAACATTTCTTACTTTCAAAATTGTCACCAAAATTTTCACAAGCGACCCGTCAAGCATTCAAAGGAATTACGACTGGTAAGATAAACTATCCGTTTTGTATATAGGAATCGAGTATTAGACAATCGCGAAACTAAAACACAAAAAGGAAAAAAAGCTGTTGATAAGACGATTAAGACACTTGTAAACCAGCAAACAAAACCTGGTCCTAAGATCCAATAAAGGACCAAACAAGACGAATTTAAATAGTTATGTATCACAATTATATGACATTAGCATCAGCATCGAGGCCTAATAGTGAGTACAACATTATAGTCGAGTAATAGAGGTGCACCTCGCGTGCCGTGACTCGTCCCCGATTCCCGAATACCCGAGTAATTGCAGTGGACACGAGTCTCCGAATATTTCGAATTTTTACCAAATTATACAGTAGATTGGAGGAATTTTTCAAAGAGAGGTGATCTAGTGTTGGTTTTTTTTTCTTTTTACATAGTTGCTAGTATTAACATCGTCTACATTCCGATCGAAATTGAATCGATATCGATGATTAATCAGAAAAGGATTTGAGGTTCAGTTGTGTAAAAAATGAGATTTATTGTTAACGATTTCTGACGTATTTGGTATTTATACCTACATGTATAAAAGCAATTAGATAACCGACAGAGTTGATTTTAGAAGCTACATTAAATTAACCTCAGCTTAATCTGCGTAGGAGCCAACCAAAACAAAATGATTTTAACAAACCATTAAATCCCAAAATGCGTTACGAAACGCAAATGATAAAAAATGGCGACCCATCAAAAAAAATTACAAACGACAATCTAATTCCTAATTTAATATCCAACTTTCCGAATTCGAACAACAAAAAAATACCGTTACAGAATTATTCTAAATTCAAAAGTTTCTAACGGGATGGCGCGTGACTAATAGGTCGGCTAAAACAAAACGACATAAGTAAGAAAATGTGAATTTATCAAATTCAACTGACAGTTTTGTAATTTTTAATTGATGACCCATGGGTCGGGTCGCCGCGGTGAATTAGACATTAATGAGCTGATAATGTGTGAGGCCATTTTTTTGTCAGAAGTTTTTCGGTTTTTTAAATCTTTTGTGTGGTACTGTGTTTGTTTGTAGACTTCTGTAATGCCTAAAGGTGTATTATTATGACTTCTAATATGGAAATTCTTATTTTATTTTTGCGTAGACTGTGTTATGTTGTTATATTATTATATATATTTATTAGCTGTGATGCAAGGCGTTGATCAAAGTATATTTCATAAAGTGCAGCGCTTACATAAAACGTAGGTAGGTAAATAAATGTTTAGTCAGTTTTAAGGAAAATATTATTATTATAACTTTACTGCAGGTAGCATAATTTAAAATTACTGACATTTAACGGACTAACTAACGTACTTATCAAATGTATAATTAAATACAAATCACAACAGATAATTTTCTTTTGAATATAAACATAGTTCAACTGTTGCTAAAGGAAATTACAACAATAGGTACCTACTATGCGTCTTTTAACCATTTATGAAAGTACACCTTAGTAAAGTTCCAATTACAATTTCTTTTCATACAAGCTCCGTGTTATTACAACAACATACCTAATTAAATAAATTAGCTATTCACATCAAATAAATGCGTCATTATCCTTAGTAAAGTAAAAAAGAGGCTTATTTTGCAAACTTTCGACATAATGAGAGTTTTCGAAAACATTTCCGCGCCGACCAAATGTCCGACACCTCGGGGTGGTTATTAAACACACACGGGTAGGCGTGCGTTTCCACAAGAAATTAATTATCACGAATTATCCGAATTATTCGCGGTGGCAAACCCGAAAAATTGACAATGTCGCCACCGCAACGCAAGAGGTCGGACCACACAATGGTTTGACAGCTGTCATTTGAAGTTTTTTTGTTTTCTTTAATTAGAATTTTGCTCAAGGCTGTTGCTGGGTTTCGTTTGTTATTGTTTTTACTTATTTATATGTAGAGAGAAGTTCTATCTGATTGTTTTGAGTGGTTCTAACGTCATGAACTTGAAACAATTGTCAAAATTAGATACTTGTTTTTTTTGTTCCATGTTGCACCATTTTAATTAACTATCAATAAAATTAAAATAAATATATAAAATGAATGATAGAAACAGCATTAGGTAAGATGTTATCTCAATAAACCAATAAGTAAATATGAATTTGCTGTCTCAAAGAAAACCTGATGTAGGTTCAACTTTTATATTATTACTCTGGCAAAATGTTTGCAAAACAAGATAAATATGACACCGCCGGGACACAAAAATAAGAGGAAAACGAACAAAAATTACAACTAAACTTATAATCTAAAACCAACTCCTATGATTGAGAAAAGTTTTGTTTAATAGAAAATAGAAACCAGTTTTTAGATTCGAAAACTAAACTCTACTTTTGTACATGCTAAAGTTTCAGTGATCATATGATAGGCAAAAATAGGCCTTTTGTACTTTCAACCACGATATGAAATATATTATCCATATAACAACGAAATCCCTTTAAAATTTTATTCTTCCTTACATTGTTAGGTAACAAGAGGCCGCAAGAAGAGTTTCGCCCCTTCGGGTTCACCCCTCGACAGGAAAACCCGAAATCCGTTCCCCACACTTTTCCAAGATAAACATAGTAAGATGCGTCCGACGTATAGAAGGGAGTGCTCGGAATATATTAATAACAACCTCCTCCCTATATGTCTTCACTGTTCTGTTCTAGTAAGACCTTCTAGCTCTGCTGTAGTGTGCATAGCAATGTTTTGTGTTGTGTCTCTTATTTTGTTTTGATGATTGCTTGAAAAAAACAACTGTTTCTTGCGAGGCTTCAAAGGCTTTATTCTGATGCCCCTTGAAATGTTCTATTGAAAGTGTTTATAATAGGTAGGTACGAAGTTTGAACAATTCAGACAAAAAACATTTTGTATCGATGCAAGCAAACTTTACACTAAAAAGACCTTTTCAATTATAAAATAAAGTAAAACAGGTGGTATTCACAATACCAACAAAAATGAGAAAACTTAACGCAACGAATTCAAACACGCTGACGCCTACACAAATAGCAGCAAAAAGTGAACAAAACGATGCGCCCGCGCAAATCTGACACAAGGGACGTATCCACTACAAACGAGCTATTCAAACATGGAACACAAACGTCACGTATAACTGCTCACTTAACCCTACAATAGCCATAAAGAATTACAATTAATCGCCGCGACGAGAAATGCCACCGCGCCGGTAAAAAACGTCAAAATATTGTCGGTGGATGCGACACGGTACCCCCACCGGCGGCTACCGGGTAGCCAATAGGGAGGCGCGGTCGAGGCCCGCTACCGCTTTTTAGCCAATAGCGTTCCCTGGGGCGGAGCCTCAAGCTACGCACGGTGTTTCGCCCCCAGCTAAAACCTTTTCGCCTGCAGTCGTTTACAGATAAGCCCGCGGGATGGTCGATTATTATTACATTTCATACGCGTGATTCTGTGATCTACGCGCGTCGCCTCGGGCGCTTACCGAATCGATAGCGATGTACAAAGCGAAGTGCGATACTAGTATTAGTTTCCGAGATATGATAGAACTTGCGTTATTGTGATATGGTAAACACATATTATTGTGCGTTCTGTGATATGTTTGCCTTAGTATAGATATAACGTGCGACATGAACCTATATATGCAGTGCCACCGTGAGGTATGGATGTATCTATCTAATATGCTTGTGTATCTACGGCGAGATGAGCCAGCATCTTGTTAGGGCCTGTGATGGATTGCATCAATGATTACTCACTGGTTTTATAAGATGGTGTATTTAGATTCTAAGTTTAAATAGCTAAGTGGGTAACTATCGTTCAGTAATATGTTAGTGACTATGGTGATTTAGTTATTTGCGGTGAATAAATGCTTGTTGGGTATAATTTAATGATTGGTGTTATGTCAAGTCCGTTGCTACTCGTAAATCTCCATATTTTTTAACGACGTTTTGGTGTTCCGTTTTCATTCATCCAATGTGTTTACTAATACTAATTAGTTTGTTTCCAATAAGAAAAAAATCTTATTGCTTAATTTTTCGGACGAATATTTTTACAGAATAAATATTAAAGCGTAAGCGGCGGCTGCGTAGCATTGAACGGGTTAACACACACGTAATATAAATCTATAAATAGAAAACTATTAAATAATTTCATTTGTTCAAATGTGAATATCAAGGATGTTTTTTAATTCTATATTAATTTATGGATATTATAATGTAGAATTAAAACCAACCTTGGTTAACACAGTTTACAAAAACAAATTAAATTATAGTAGGTAAAGCAATCTATTTATAAATTCCTATATAACTCCCACTGCTAAACATTATTTATATTAATTTGCATAAAACCATATAAATAAACATTCCGTACAAACAAGCAAAGTAACAATGAAAACATAATTATTGTGAACGAGAAACGTTTTAAATGGAGTAAAATTATAATTTATATTCAACGACAACCACAATTAAAGTTACCAACTTTAAAAAATAAAACCGAACTTTGTGAGAGCGACGGCGGTTGCTACATTTAAAGCATTCCATCAAAGGATATAATTAAAGAGCCCGTATTCTCCTCTAACTTATACTTTAAACTTATAATTGGCGGTCCTCGACAAAAATTACACGTGAGACATCCTTTTGTAGCTTGTCTACACAAACTGGTTTGTTTTTTTTACATTTAAATAAAAATAAAAAACTTTTAAAACATCGGTTGTGTAAATTAAACAAAACCTATAAAAAATGTTGTGAGTAATTTATTGAAAGATTGACAAATAAATATTTGTTACGAATTATAAAAAAGCGTTTTTTGGGGTTATGCTACTTTCATTGTAGGTTGCTAAAAAGTTTATTATCCCGGAAAATATTTAAAATGATATGAATATAATTTATTGTTTTTATTTTTAGGCAGCATTATTTATCATACTTAATTAAAAAATAAATGGATTTTTACATAATAATTCAAAATAAATACGCATAAATTAAGATAAAATGATAATTTCTAAGCGCAAACCGGTCAGAAAAGTTACAATGTAAGTAAAAATACAGTGACAAATCACAGCAATTTTCTAAGTTATTACCACATCCTTCTCCTACATGAGGAGATGATTATGATACATGATTCTCACAAGAGGAAATTCTGCTTGTACCTTTACCAAGCTACGCACCAATACAATTTCAATATTAAAATAAAACAGCAAAGTTCTGGCAAGACTTCTTACAAGGTCTACCAAAATTATGCACTATTTTCTAAATGTTGGATTAGGAACTTTTCGTAACTCGAAAACTACCTGCCGTCGGTCCCGGTGTTACCCAAATATTTGGGTTTGAATCTCTGTCTACTTTCAGCTATTTATAAGATAATCTATTTTAATCAAACTTATGAACACTTCAACGATTTATCACAACGACTTTTAAATCAATCTTGGTACCTATAATTTTCAATGTTACACACTTTTTAACTTCCTATTTAACGCATAAGTATTATGTTTTTTTTCCATATTCTCTACCTAGGAATGAAAAAAAACTTTAGAGACGGTTACAGCCGGGGCTGCGGGTTGTTCGAAAGAGATACCGCGCCCCCGGAACGCAAAGGGCACATGAAAGGAACATAGACGGGTTTTAGTCAGTAAAAGTCTGACACTCCCTCCCGCCCCGCCCAGGGCGGGGGAAGTTATTTGATGATTTCCCGACTACAAAAAAAAAAAAAAAAAAAAAAAGAGACGGTTACAGTCATATTAATCTACGTTATTCCTTTTTTATATTAACTGTGCATAGTTCCTAATTTAATTATTATTATTTAAATAAGAATTATTATCTACGTTAACCATTATAGCTCCATCTGAATACCCGTCTGTTGAAGCTATATTGAAGTCACCAATCACAATTATTCACAGTGGATGTTTAAATCTAAACATAGATTGTGTTCACATTTCGCACAGCGAATAAGGGGTTACAACTACATTCTTTCTCGTTTGTACACACAAAACACTATTATAAATGTGTTGTTGCTGTTTATTTTTTCTTAACAGTAAGCAGTACTAGATAACTTAACGCGATATTTAATTTGTTTTCTTATTATTTTACTTCTGATTTTTAAAAGGCAATCACACAAAATAAAGTTATTCATACTGCCTTAGTTTAGTTTTAATTCGATGCCACAACACTAGTTACTTTATCATCCAGAATAAGTAGACAAACGTTGGTCTCAACACTTCTCTAAAACCAAAAATTATTTTACGCTCAATTTCCAAACCGATTTTCTCATTTTCCACATTTTTGTTTAACACAAGCCGACGCATTCAACGTCACGTGAACGTTGAAAGCGCAACAGACAGCCATTACGTCAAACCGTGAGTTCGGATGGTTATTGTCTGTCTGTTACCGTCGGACATACAGGCGGGTCTGGGAGAGCACCCTGGCTGTCTACCACGGGTACTTTTGACACATCATTATTATAAGCAGTGATCGGAATAGGTAGACCTAATGTGCCTGAAGTTCAAAGAACAGAAACTAAAAGTAGACCTCCTTACGAATAAAAAAAAAATTCATCACTTAAGTACTTACCTATGCCTGCCGGGGCTGCGGCTTGTTCGAAAGAGATACCGCGCCCCCGGACGCAAAGGGCACATGAAGGAACATAGATGGGTTTTAGTCAGTAAAAGTCTGACAATCGGATGTTGTTTGACATTTGATATTAATGTAAGAAAGCAAAATTACTTATTGTTTATTTCCATATTTAAACTTTAATCAACAAAAAAGTTCTTAAGTGGACTTATGCTCGGTTCCTATATGAAAAACGGATAGTTAATCTTACCAGTCGTAACTCCTTTGAATGCGTGACGGGTCGCTTGTGAAAATTCTGGTGACAATTTTGAATGTAAGAAATGTTTACAAGTATGTGAATATAAACCTACACGTATGCTGAAAAATAAACTGCAATAACAGCGAAAATATGAAAGCATTTGTTTGTTACTACGGTTACATTACGGTCGGTAAGTTTTAGGAATCGGGCATTAATGCCTTAGGCATTCTCTACCAGTCAACCTTCCTGTTCCTGAATTCCTAAATAGCTTAAAAATATTTGTCACCTGCAAATTTCTGTAGATTGTTATTTCTACGGTGGATTTTCCGAAGCTTGTGATTTGTTGTGAAGTTCATCATTATAGTAGTAGAGGGATGGAGATGCAATTGTATATTATCGACATCGGATAAGAAAATTGGTACTAACTCTATGAAATCTCTCCAATTTTTTTTATTCTCATTTATTTCTTCTATATATTTCTTCATTTCATTTTAAAATATTTGTGTTAAAATAACAAACAATTGAAAACTCCTTCTGAAACCTGAAGGATTTACTATCGACGATGTGTCGATGGTAAATTCTTCAAAACTTTTAAAATTAATTTCCCGGCGTTGTATACTATTTTTAATTACTACGGAGTTTTTTTGGAAACGTATATAACTTAGTTTTAGTTTCAAGTTTAGTTAGCCAAAGTCCGTGAAAGAATTGTCTTTTTAACAAATTATTTTTAAACGTTCCATTCCAAAAACCGAAATGTATAAAAATATTTAAACAAATCTAATAAATCCATTATCTTATTCAGATTGAAGTAATAACGAAATTAATTTCCACATAAACAAAAGGGAATTAAAATCAAAAAGGAAATAATCTCCAAACGAAATGAAAGGCATTATATTTTTTATGGCAACGTTCGCGATCCCATTAAGTCGCTGTCATCGCTCGTTGATAAGATTTAAATTAGCCGCACAATAAAGCTCCTGTCAAATCCGCCATTAATTTCGAATTTTGAATTTGGAACAGAAGCGGTGTTTGATCACACCACACTGGCTGGTAAAGTGGCCTCTATGGTTCATTTAAAATGAGCAGGGCAATTTAAATGGTCTTGATTACAAACTCTTTTGTTTGCTTCTTATAGAATAATGTGTTTAATTATACCTATTTATGCACCGATTTATTTGTGCGAATAACTGTCTTTCTATCAAGCTTGCCTTATATAGAAACTTTACACAACACTAGATTACAGTCTAGGATATAACCGAACCGATATTTTTATTTTTATTTAATAATGATGAGTGTTGCCAACGTGATCTTCCTCACACCGAACCGCACTACGCTGCGGCAGAAAAGGTATCTGAATGTAATTTTAAACTAATTAATTTTGCTCCGCCTGTCCGCTTTTGAATAACACTATTTGGACTTCAATTGTCTGCATGCCAAATATAAAATAATGGCGATTTTGATGAAACGCCACACACGAATTCGCGTAGCTTTTTATAAAATTTTAATGCACAACCATAAAGTTTTTTATATGTTGTTGCTGCTGAAATGCTGCAATAAATCAGTTTCTTTTTGCTTTGTGAACAGTTCTTATTATGCTAATTGTCAAATGTTTATCGAATAGCTTAAATAATTAACAAAAAAAGACGATCGGCCTCCTTACATTTAGTTTTGGTCTATTTATAGTTTTCTTTTTGTAAAACGTTAATAGACCATAGACATTTAAAATCAATTGTAACGCCACCTGGATGGCTTCTTACATAAAATGTATAAAATCTTAAATTGTTAGTTAAAAGAAAAATCAGTTAATCTAAAATCTTTTACTTACATTTCCATTCTTTAATTTTCGTTTTTCATTGTTCTACCAACCGAAGCAGCTAAAAACTATTATCATCTTCACAAAAAAAGAGCTCGGTAAAAATTAAACAATGTATCATGTTGTACAGCTTACGTCACACTCTGTAATAGATATTGTCAAAAAGATTTAACGACATGTCACTTCGGCCCCGCCCACCGGCCGGCCATAATCTACAGCGGACACATTCGATACTCGGCTAATTGGCTATTTCGAAATTCGTTTTTCAATAATCATTGCCGATATTATATTTTAATAGGCAATAAGAGCAAGGATAAAAGCTTTGATTCTTTTTTTAAATAGTGTACCGCAAGGGACCAAATGAGCGTGTCGTTGTTTTTCAAGTTTTTTGATTTACTACCAATGAATTGTGAACAGCAATTAATGAAGTATTGAGTAGTGTCGCTAGAAAAAGGATTCTTTTATTTTAATTTTTAATGGGCATCTATAAACATAACTCTTGTTGTTTGAGCTCCTTTATAATTCAAATCTTTAAGATTGCCGCCATATTGAGTGACCATCTGATCTATTTGTGAATTGCGAGATTTAGAATTTGATTCAGCCGTCGGCCCACCTGATATTAAGTGGTCCCCGCTGCTGCAATACAAGAGGTCTTGCAAATGCCTTGCCATCCCACAGACAAAGTTGAAATGCCTCATGTGCCTGTAATTACACCGGCACCCTTCAAACCGGACACAGCAATGCAGCAGTAATAGGTACTTATAGTGGCAGTACTTTCCCGGACTAGCTCCTTTGCAATGAGCTCTACTACTAGGTAGTTCCAGTGTATTTTCTCCTTCATTATCTAAATTCTAAACGTTCAAACGTTCTATGAAATATAAACAAACCATTCAAATAAAAGTACTAGTCATTTTTCACCGTCCACTTTTTGTAATAGCACATTTATAACAGCAAATACGAAGCTATTGTGTGGTTAATACAGAGGTCAGGCCGCGCACGGCAATCGCTTTTCTAAGCCGTAACTGGAATTTATACCCGACATTACTCATACGATGCTGTTCGGTTGTTTTCCTCTAATTAGAAACCATTCAAGCGTACCCCATTAAAACGCGTCTAAATTAAAATTCGAATAACTTACTAACTAGACGTATAAATCACAACCGTACATAAAGACAATAAAATATATTGTCCAAGTCCCAAGCTGGCCGAGGATACGACGCAAGAATAATTAATATAACAATACACTCACCGGGTAATTAAAATAAACTAATTTCTAAACGTGAATGGCTCGGGTTTTATGAATGAATATTCTATGGCTTTTTTTAAAAACTGGCAACATTTCTCATTCTTCGTCTCGCGTACTGACAGTTCGGTTGACGGCGTTCTTTTTTTGAAGCGCGACCTCGCGCAGCGGGGAGCAAGCGCATCCGTTGCGCGCTCGAATTATCTCATTTTAATTTAGGAATCGGCACTTTTTAATGGCGTTATTGAGCTAATAATTCATTTAAAATCGGAATCAATTATGTGGATGGTTTTCGTATAATTTCGTGGCATTATTACGTTCCTACTTTCGAGTAATCCCTTTGTTTCTTTCTCACGCTAAGCAATGGTTGACTCCCACGAATTAGTCTGGCTAAGGATTTTTATTTGCGGGAACATTGGATCGGGATGAGTAAATCGGTGTTCATAATTACAACGTTGGGATATTTGGGCGATGGCGGCCGCGTGCACAGTAGCAATAACGTGCAATTTAAATGTTTCGCATTTCGAACCGATTCTTTTTCTGAATGCGAAACCGTTGCGTGTGAGCACGCAGTAGAAATATTTGGTTATTTTTTTATTTATTTATTTATTTAAATCAGGCATCAAGGCCCATAGAAAATACATATTTTAGTACATACAATAACTTAAAAATACTATACATAAACAATATAATAACTTAATTATAAACTACTTCACACGTAAAGTCGGCGTCGTGTGTCGCGCGGTGTCGGGTATCCGGCCTCGGAATCGCCGGAACACTACACCTCTCGGCCAAAATTCCTCCTTCATGAAAGTCGACAGATGTTCAGTCGGCACCCTCACCACGAAGGAATTGAAACTCACGCCGTGGTGAGATTCCAACCGCTCGACCCTCAGAGTGAACTTGGTCTTTATGCTGATGTACTCTACAATCTCCGCGACCTTTGTAGAGTGATGCAATCGGGACACGTACAGTGGCGTCACTGGTACAGCAGGACGCAGCAGGAAGTTCGGCCCGCTCGGTGCAGTACCGCACTGGTTCCGACAAGCTGGCTTCCTCTTTTTCTTCTGCACCTTGGTAAAGCCATCTTTATCGCACGTATCGTTCACGGCTTGGCGCTGTGCCAGATCCTTGAGAGAAGAATCACAGCGCCTCTGCTTACCCCTTTTAACTTCATGCCGCTGGGCTTGCGACACAGCTGGTTTGCTTGCAGCCACAATTGCAGCGTAGGCACGTTTAGGGGTCAACGTACCTACGCATGTCGTCACCTCAGGTGGTGTTGAGGCGGGGACGGCGGCGACGGCACACGATGCATCGCACACAGTATTGGCAGCCGGTGAAGCATCAAATTTCGCCGACTCAAAACTGCCGAAAGAAGCATTTTGCGCCCCGCGACGCGTGTTCACGTTAGAAGCGTCAGGTGTCCTAGTTACAGAAGAAGCCTTGCGTAACAACACTACTTCAGCTCGTAATTCACCTATGGTGTTATCCGACGCCTCCAACTTAGATTGCAGCTCGGCCAGACTTGCTTTTAGGAATGTGATATCCTTTAACAACCTGGTGACATCAACGTGGTCGAATGTGACAGGGGGCAGCTTATGCAGGTCCTTAGCCACGAAAGCGGGCACGTCGTCCGGGTCAGTGACCTTCAACAAGGTGATGATGTCCTGGATACTCTTCTCCGTTCCATCTCTCCTGCGGGATGGCATCTGCTCGATCTTTCCAAGCGTTTGGAATAGCAGCATCTTGCTACTGCTTACCTCATCTTCTTTGAAGCTCGACTTGCATATCTGCAAGATGCTCACTTCGTCCATGGTATCGATGGCATGTTGTATGAATGCCAACAACTCGTTGGCTATAAGTTGCTGTGAACCCATAGCTCAATGACGGGCAACGGCTGTTGCCGCGCTACACGTGTACTAATTATTTGCACTGTGGTAACACGTCTGCATCCGAGCGCGCATCGCACTGAACTGCTGGCTGGAACTAATCTTTAGTCTGGTGTTATGTGTATTTTGAGAGAAGTAATAAATTGACGTCTGTTTCTAGCTAGGGAATCAACCGTGAACGGAATGGAAAAATCACTGTTTTCGATAATACATAGAGACATAGACGATATGGGATATTAAAAGCAATTTTTTGGAGTTCTGTAAATTAAACCATGCAAGTGGATAAGTTAAACAAATTACACAATACACTTAGCCAGATAAAGAGATTGTAGCTTTCTATAAAAAATAGATTTTTAGCAACAAATGCTCTAAGTCTCAACACTCTCATGACAGATGGACATCACTCTTCCCAATGCTGTCTTTAAATTCTTTAGTGAATAAAAGACCATCAACTCCTGCGCATGTTTTTTTCTTCTTTTTATTCATAGTAATTTGCATAATACACAGATATATAAATTATTATTAGCTTTCTAAATATTCTGGGGGCGTATCTAAAATGGAAGTGTCCAAAAAGTTATGTCATCATAAAATTGCCAGATATTTTGCATACTAACGAGGCATGGGGCGGATAGTCGTTGAAAACCTACTCAATTATAGTATCATGATCTACTTCATCATAAAAACGATTTTGATTTATGTATCACTAGGTTTTGTCGCGACTTCGACGGCGTGAATTTTCTGACGGATTCCTATTTTTTCTGATACCTCAATATAACATACAGCAATCAGAGACAACGTAGCAACATAGCTCTACAAGAATTTTCAAAATCGGGCCAGTAATAAAATTCCTTAGTTTGAAAGTTACTTAGTTTGACAGACAGTATGTGTAGTGTCGCTTATGTAGATAGGGAGTAATAGTGCGCTATTCTATCTGCCTAGCTTTTTCCCAACTATGTTGGAGTCGGCTTCCAGTCTAACCGAATGCAGCTAGATACCAGTGCTTTACGTGAAGCGACTGCCTATCTGACCTCCACAATCCAGTTAATGGGCAACGCGATACCTCGTGGCAAGCTGGTTATCAGACTATCCGGCTTCTGACTATCTGTAACGACCATCAAAGATCTACTAATGACAGCCGGGACACGCGAGTTTATGTGCTTTTCAAGCCACGGGGGTGTCATACCACCAAATGCCAAACTCCACGCTTCTACAGAGAAATTCCTAATGGAAAAACCCAATAACGCTTCTTGCCCGATCCTGGAAATAAAACCCAGGACCCCATTACTCATCATGCTCTCTCATTTCTTTTACATAATTATTATTAGGTACGTACTTACCTAATAAAAAATATTGTACTCTATTTTCGTCAATAAAACTTGAAACAATGGTTTTGTAACTGATTATTAAAACATGAACATGATTGCAGTCCACTAAAGTCCGGACCACTGTGCTGGGCATCACGTAGCCACAAATAATACCTTTATTGTTCTGAAGAAAAAATGCTTTCTTCGAAATAACAGATGTGCTTCGCATTCGAATCGGATTAAATAAAACCTCGTTTTATTGCTTTCTTTTGCTCTTTTTTTTAACTGGCAACTTTTGTAGGAGGTAATATAGCTAAGGAAATGGTATGACCAGTGTAATAAAGAGGTTATATCTGAAAGTCGTGAAGAAAATAAAGCTTAAAAAAATATTATTGCATGTACTTTTTGGTTAAAATGAAACCCGTATAATTAGGTCGATGTGGTCGTGTAATTAAATCCCTTAAATAAAATATACAATTAATTGTCCCGGTGGTCCAGAGGTCGCAAGCACGATTGCTGAGCATGGGATCTTGGGTTCGTTTCTCTGGCCGAGCAGTGTTATTATGTGTCTCTGGATACAACCAGAAGCAAGCTCCCTGAAAGCTTTATTAAATTATACATATTTTGTTTTGTAACAATGGACCAATTATTCTTATTATAATAATCTACATTTTAAAAGTCCCATAAATATGTGGCGCATCTCTATTTTGACCAGACATGTCAGTTTGACAGCTCCTCAATACATCATCGCTGTCAAATTCTATCGTTGACACTTGACATTTGCCTGCATTGTAGACACATTACGTACTCAATATATTAGCTAAAAGCATCTGTCATCGCAGTGTAGTTATTAAAATAAATAATGAGTAAGCCTTGAAGCAATCAGTTTGAAGCTTAAGGCTACAAGCTATTACATGCGATGATGGGCTGTAAATATCATATTTTTATAGCTTTATATATTACAGAAATTATAATTAATATTTGTTTGCAATGTCCCTTTAGCAAATAATTTTAATAAGATGTGCCCAATACATATAAAAAGGTGAATAGTAATGAAAAAGTTGGAACTTTGACTTTGATCTTCAATACCTTTATAACCAGAAGGCTCCCAAGTATGATCCAGAAAAAAACAAAAATATTAATTGCCAAATTCCAAGCCATACATACATACATGCAAGTGAAGTTAAATAAAACCATTGTAACAACATTTATTTTTCAACTATTCGCTTGACATAGGTATACAAAAGTTAAAAATTAATCCTAAAAATAATTAAATTGTTTTCCAGCATTTAGTATCCACATTCCTTTTCTACAAAAATCACTCAAGTACAAGAGTGATCAACATTTACTTTTTATGTTCGAACACCTGAAGACATGACACCTACAGATTTACAACTATCAATCATATTAATAGACTACAATATTACTGTAATATGCATCTCTGTCTAACATAATATTTTGTCTCTTTCGTTTCATTTATTTTAGAGGATACTTATAAGAACAAAATCTTGAACTGGTAACATTATTATTCAAACGTCACAATTCTATGTAAACAGTGACAGGTAGCTACAGAAACGCTAACTTACCTGTCAAAATTCTTTTTATTTTACAAAGCCTACCAAAAAGGTTAGTTGTCTTTTTGGAAGCTACGCTAATAAATTAACACTGTTTATAGCTACCAACATTCTATTACCTCAAAAAACAGAACCCGCCTTCTTTAGTAATCATTACCAGATCGTGAGCAGTATTGCCAGTTAAAAAATAATAATTCCCGGTGTTACGCGGGATGCAACCGGTCAATGGTCACGACCTGGGGTCGAGCTATTAATTTTATTACTTTATTACAGCTACTACCTAACAGACTTTTCGGTGAAGCTCGTATAATGTAATTATAAGTTTTTATTTTATTTTAAGATAGTTTATACAAAGTTCTTTTTTTTTATTTCGTTGAGCGGCAAAAAAGCCGACGTCTCGCCTGATGTTAAGTGGTCACCTGATCACCTCTGCCTGTAGACATCTGCAATACCAGAGGCCTTGCAAATGCGTTGACATGTTGACATCCAAGAAACGAAGTTGTAACGTCTCATGTGCCTGTAACTACACCGGCACCCAAACCCTTCAAACTCGAACACAGCAACAGCAACGCTACTTTGCGGCAGAAATAGGTATGGTACTTCACACAAAGGTCTCTATTACTTTTAATCAATACCTTTTACCTATAAAATTCTGCATACCAAAGACATAAAGCCTCACTAGAAAGACTAGATGTGAAAGGTGAAGGACCAAGTCTGACCCAGTATGATGGCGCCACTGAGCCCTCCCAACAACAGACTTGAGACGCGAACGTTTACAGCCTCCTTGTAAATGTGTAATAAAAATAAACATTTACAGAATACCATAGAGTAATTGAATTTCAAATTACTAGAGTAGAAAACCCACTTATCGTTTTAAAATCATTACCCAATTTAAAAGCAATAACTGAGTCGGTTCGTTGTTCGTAAGTCGTTACCCGGGGTTGAAGAATTCTATGGCGCCGTTAAACAAATAAGTTAGTATTGAATGTTTTACCTAACAAAGGTTTTAAGGACCTTTTAACTATATAAACATTATTAGAAGTTCCCACACTATGCACCATTTATTACTTCGCCACTACCAAAGAATAATTACACATTTTAGATATTTTTTAACAAGCTTTGAATGAGTTGACGGTTATCGCGATCGCAGATAAAATCGTGGAATAAAAAACAGCCTATATCCTTCTTTACATTCAAACTTACCCCGGTACCAAATTTCATGGAAACCCGTTTACTTGTGTAGTCGTGAAACCGTAACAGATAGACAGAGTTACTGTCGCATTTATAATATTAGCATGGATATGTAGATTGAACACTTTACGATCAAAGTTACTGCCTACGTAAGTAGCCGCGCCATTCACATGATTGATTTAACCTACCCACCAACACAAACCTATTTCTACCCTTCAAAGAAAAACATTAATCAACAAAACCACCTCAATCTGAACTGCCTAAAAACACCAATTAACTGCTCCAATATTCCACGATATAGGAAACGCCTACCCATAAAATCATTGCCAGAACAAAAAAGTCATTACCGTGTTACGCCGTACGCGGCTCAACCCGCTCCGCGCGTGCCCGCGTCACGACCCGGACGATCCGATTTTATTACTTTTCACGAACCGCGCGTAACGTGTAATTGAAGGTTAACGAACAAGTTTTGAATTTCGAAGTTACGAACAATTGTGATGTTCGCGGTTTGAATTTTTTGAATTTGGATTTGGAATTTTTGGTTTGTTTCCTATTGGAGTCGGTGCTTAGATTGGTGATGGTTTTTTGCTTTGTAGCTATCTTATCTATACTTAGGGGTGCTCGAAAGTAATTGCAAAACCATTCAAAATTTTTTGCTAACCCATAAATAAGTACATTGCGTCGAAACGTGTCATTACAGTGAATCACTTGACAAATCTGAATTGCTTAAAGTTTTGACGAATTACTCTTAAAAGACTAGTATCCTATTGTTTTTTTTTTAAGTACATAAAGTATTTATCTTTCCTCCCACAAAAATGTCGTAAAAAGCCAAAATAAACTTTCTGAACATATTCAAGTTTTGGGCCTAGTTGCCATCAATAAACAAATTTATTATTATTATTATATCCTCATTCCCTATTTCGCTGTAGCAGGAATAGCAGGATAAACCAAACCCATATTTTGTTGTTAACAAAGGACACTGACACGCAACATAATTGTTTGGAGCTCATAACTCAATGTCAGACAAAACTAAAACAAATGCAAGACCACAGCTTCCTTCATTAGCAACTTGTTACACCGAACCTCCTTACGAAATGACTGGCTGAACAGAAGAAGGTTAGAAGCAAAGTGTTAAATGAAATAGGAACTCTTTTTTAAATTATTTACCTTCATAGGTAAATTCAATTATTTTCTGACTTTTCCAATCTTTTATTATTGAATTCTGTTTTTTGAAAATGGAACAGGTTTTTAATACTATTTTCTTATGCTTCTATTTATATTTTTATTTAGAACTATTCATCTAGCTAACAAACCCACCCATATCGTTAGAATTAGATTGAACAAAGGAAAAGAATTTAGTGACGCTAAACTTTTTATTACCTTTTTAGTTAACTATCAAGAAATCAGTTTCCTCCTAACCCAACAGCCTGTCAGTCAGTTCTATTTTCAAATCAATCTCGCGTACTGGCAGGACAGTGTGAGTGCGGGGCATCGATCATAGAGCCACGCCCCAAGCCGCCGCGCGACAACCGGACGGAATATGAACTTTTTGAATCATCCTCATTCCATTTTCGAATTTGGAATTTGTTAATCTGTTTTCGGATTATCTGTGGTTATGACTGGCTGTGTATTGGGTTGTAAATTAATCAATTATTTAAAAGGAAATTAATGTATTTTTGTCAAGTAGATGGTAGCTACTACCCAAAAAAAAAAAAGTTAAATAAAATAGTCACATTCAAAACTAAACCCTTATTGTCCTTCAGAATCAAACAATTATACTAAAATACCTATCTTTTTTAACAATGAGTCACGCGGATTTGTTGGGACGCGGAAATCGTACTCACTATTGATAGAGAACTTTCAGCAACAGCCCAGAATTACCTAATAGGTTAACTCTTCCTTTATTTTAAAATGCGAATTGTAATAATATCTACGATTTTAAACTACCCTTTTGATATCCCAACTGCCCGTCGAAAATAAGTTCAGAAATTATTTATTTAAAAATACACATTATACAGAATCCGAAGGTAGGTCCAAATTCTGAACATAAAGTTATTAAAATTGTTAAAATTATTCAAAGATTTTAATTTCCGAACTAAAGTATTTCATATACTGACACGACTTGCTTAAAAAACAAAAGCAAAACGCTAGCAATTTAAAAACAGCAGAATTTAAAAAGAGAACAGATGGAATGTTGAAATGAACCTCGCTACCATTCCCAAATACGCTTCAGAGAGTTATAAACAATTTTGAACACTATCAGAATTAAAATAGAATACTTTTTACACAAAATTGTTTCAGCGATATAAGACGTTTTAATTCAGTTATTTTGTAATTTGGACTTCCGTTTTACGTAACATCGAAGGAATGTAATTTAATCTGTAAGAGAAAGCAATTAAGTCTAAATTCATTTGTGAAGGGTTAAATTGATAATAATCAATTAGTTTTTTAACCGACTACCTGTATTGAACATATCGAAAGTAAAACGGAAAACGATACTTTGAAGAAAGAGAAACATTCCAAAATGGATGTAAATTACAAAGAAGACGAGGAATTACTAAATATCGATACCAGAAGTATCAATTAATGTAAGGGACAAAACACGGTTTTTCAGGAGAGCCAAAAAACGATTTTATTTTTTTAAATCTGGGTATAACTTTTTACTGTCTGCTCCAATTTTAATTGTGTCTAGAGCAAAGTTTCTTAGAATTTCCTCTTCTTTCATGCTCTAACCGAAAGATTTAGGAATACCCAGAAGATTAAAATATAGCATGTCCCTTACATAAAAAAAATATGTTTAGTTGTGCCTTACGTTACTAATATTTTATGTGTAAACCGTCAAGCATAGTGTAAGCAGCATGAGAAATAGAAAATTATACGTAATCCTATTGTAAAGGACTTTTACAGTCTTGCAATTTGATGTAACCATAGATTATCTACTAAAATTATGGTATTTTAACACCATGGAAATGGGTTTTTTGCATGATTAATGTTAGTTTCAGCTTAGCTATCACAGATTTAAATGAAATTTAGAAATCATTCTTAAAAAACTCTAATCATGAATTAAAGTAAGGGATATGCTATTTAAATCGACTGATTTGAGGTTTAAGATGAGGTTTTAAATTATTTAACACTATGACTTACTTTATTTTAAAGAGAAAAAAAATGTAAACGTCCCTTACATCATTTTTTTTTTCATAAATCGTTTTACGCAGGCCAATTTTTTTTAATGTAAGGGATTTTTTTTAACGATAGAATTTTTTTAATAATACCAATCGATAGAGCAGAAAATTCTGAATCCAATGATGTATATGTCACCGGAAAATAACAAGATCCGTAAGTTTATCAATTTACTAGGAAGTTTATAAACTTTCGTAAGATTCTAAACGGGAGATAAATTGTAATATTTTACGTCCACATTTTCGTAAATTTATAAATTTCCGACGTCATACGGTAAATTTATAAACTAACGAATATCTATTCGTAAGATTTTATATGGTTCGACCAATCACAGAAACTCTTTTAAATATACGATCTTTGAAATACGTAAAATAACACACTGCTCTCTGATTGGTCAATGTTCATAGTGGTAATGCTTGTGTCCAGCTGGCGGCCGCGAGGAAGGAGAAGTGACATGTGACAGCCAACCAATCAGATCGCGCGTAGCGTTTGGTTACTGCTTACTTATTATTTTACGAGTGAGTTCAGTAAGTTTATCAATTTACGAAAATGTGGACGTAAAATATTACAATTTATCTCCCGTTTAGAATCTTACGAAAGTTTATAAACTTCCTAGTAAATTGATAAACTTACGGATCTTGTTATTTTCCGGTGACATATATAACTCATTTTCGCCAAAATGTCCCTTACGTTAATTGATACTTCTGGTATCGATATATGATTCTCCATTGAGAACAGAAAGTTTTGAGAAACACAAATAAAAGTGATTTTAATGTTTACGTGCTATTGTTCTTTGTTTGAAAGTTAACGTAGTTTACGACTTGGCGGAAGAGCTTGTAAATGTTTTGTACTTACTAATAAGATCACAATAAGATTAGGTATTTTAAATATCACAGAGATAGTGCATACCTAGGTTTATTTAATCTGCACTGTCCCCACTCAGCTGGGCAGTCTCTGCAGAATTTGAAATCTATTCGGCCATTTTTTTTGTGGTTCCGAATCGAAAGTAGAAAACAAAATGACAAAAAAATAATAATACGTAGGAATGTCATTGTATACTCTGATTTAAAAAAATGAATATTACATTTAAAATAGAATTTGTAAATACATAGTTACCAGCCAATTGGCGTACTTTTTCTGAGCTGTCAATACGCGATTCCCCCATAGATTTTGTATGACAATAGTAAACTGTGACGTCACTTCTCGTCACTCAATTGACTAACTATTTATTGATTTCAAAGCAACTAAAAATCGAATTTTACTGTTAATTGTAAATAAATCGGGTTTTCTGAGCTGAATTAAAGTGTTCATTTAAAGAAGTTGCGTCTTGGTATTATTGGATAAGTTCTGTTGTCAACTGACATCCATTCCATGGAGTTTCTTGCTCGTTCTTCTCCATAGAGACCTACGTTTTGGAACGAGCAACTAGCTTCAATATTAAACTGTAACTTCTTGACAATTCAAAAGTGCCTGTAAATGGTCTAATTGAAATAAATGTTTTGAGTTTTTTGTTTTGACTTTGACTTGACTTTGACAATTGTAAACTTGTCATCTGTCAACCTGTCTTACTCAAGGGGTATCTTGTCTCCCAGTTTTGAATGTCTTGTGAAGGTCAGTTAGGCAGTCGCTCCATTTAAAATACTGGTATTCACCTGTATCCGGTTAGACTGGAAGCCGACCCCAACATAGTTGGGAAAAAGCACAATGAATTTTGAACCTGTGATAGCAAAACCAATTGCTTGAGACTGTCTGGGTTTGAACCCGGTTAATCCGGTTGTTAGGTCACCCGTGTACTGGTCGAGAATTCGGAGTTCATCAGTTGACCATGGAAGATTTTGAAAAGGATTTCAAATTTTTCCTTATATTCTAAATACTAGTGTCTGTTAAAAGTAAATAGTATGTTAGGCTTATATCTACCTACCACTCATGGTTTGACTCACATGAAAGTAACTTTAAAAGCAACAAAATGATTTTGCACTTTATACTAAAATAACAATAGCGTCAAGAGCGTCCATGTAGCTTCGTTACTAACAAAGAACCAATATAAATAGTTTAATACCTACCTAATAGTTTCAGCCCAACAAGAAATTCGGAACACAAAATCCGTTACGCAGGAGAAACTCTAAAACAATAGCTAGCGAGCTGCATAATCACAATTATTGTATTTAATAATGCATTACAAAGCACAAATAAATCTATTCGACATAACGCTGAGCTACATTCCGCAAATACACTAATTAATCTTTCCGAAACACGCAAAAAATACCAACATAATAATATCTTAGTGCGCGCCACAATGAGGCATAAAATTCTCGAGGTATGGTACTCACAAAAAAGGTGAACTTAAAAAAAGCGACATCTGTTATCGAATAGTCGACCTAAACGCTGTACTATAGAGTAGGAATTTGAATCTGGTAACTTTTTATTTTGTTTTTTTGGCGGTTTAAAAAATGTTGTAGCTGACCGCAGCGCCTCGGGCGTGGCACGGGCCGGCCGCACTCTGCCTAGAAATCTTCACTTCAAATCTGTGCTTAATGATTGCGTACAACTTAAAATTACCTGTCAATATTAACTGTGGGCTATCATTTTTATGATGTCGAGTATTTAATTTTAGGTGTAAAGTTTAAAATGAATTTTTGTTTAGTTGATTATGAGGCCGGATGTGTTTTCAATTTCCATTTATGTGGTGTATAAGATTAATTCAAATCACTTTAAGTGGTGGTTGTACAAAACTACATTACTTATCCGTATTCGCATTTTTTTTAATATAAATATAAAATAATTTTTTTAATGAGAGGTTATGAATTAAATTAAATTTTTAATTTAATTCATAACCTCTCATAATCAGAGTTCCTATTGCATTCAATTCACACGACATGTTCAGTTCGCCATATCGTACACATATGTCAGAAATACAAATCCCTCTCTCTCAAAACTATAAAAAAGACCTTCGGAATTCAAAAAACGAACCAGTTCCCTAACATCCACTAGAACACGTAACGTTGTACCCCTACGCCTAAATCGCTATAAAATTATACCCACCAATCATATACCAATCTAAATTATGATTGCTCCAGTAACGTTGATCGACGCGCGATGATGATTGGCTACAATTATCCCGTCATAAGTCAGTTATCTATAAATCAATAGAGCCTTTTAAAACGTTTACCTTATTCGGGATGGTTTATCTTCTACATATTGCACATTTGGTTTTTATTGATATATTTATAATTACAACACTAGCTGCTGCCCGCGACTTCGTTCGCGTTGACAAAAAAACACGAACTGTTCGCGACTTTGTCCCCGTGGATACATTTGGTTATTGCTCCGCATCCGTGGGTTGTAGCGTGATGTTATTATGCCTATGACCACTCACAAATAATGTGGCTTTCTATGGTTAAGATTTTTTTTTATTTGGTTCATTAGATCCAGACACTAACCCCAGAACCTCACTAACCTTTCCCCTTTAAAAAAAAAGTAGACTACCAATAAAATATGTTGTTCTTATTGATAAGTAGGTACTCCTTGAAATATCGGTAGTGAATGAGTAAAAGACAGGCTGTTTGAGCATAACTAGTTTGCCGTCGCTAAAAAATAATTAAAAGATGCGTTGAGGGATCGCAAAACAATGTTTATTATGGAAGACTATTTTCAATAGCTTTTCTTATCACTGGCGGATGATATGACTACCGATTATTACTAGTATTTAGCTTTAAAAGTAAAAAAATCACATTGTAATATCTGTATCACTAAGTAAGTGTTTTGTTTTGTTCTAGGTAAGCTGTGAGAAGAAATTTCTTTGTACCTAAAAAACGGACCAATTTTGTGATATTTAGCAAAAAATGACTTTTCGGTGTGTTCCTACTTTTCAATCTGTGTCCAACGATAGCAACGCCACCTGGGTAAGTGTTTGATAACTTACTTTTATTTATACTATTCGATACTAGATGGCGCTACGTTTGTCTACGACGACGACGATCCATTTGGTAAAATGTATTTCGCTATCTTAACATTTGTCACATCAGTCAAAAATATTTCCAAAGATTATTTTATAGTGATTTTGTACTTAGTAACGGGCTTTTAACAATACAAAATTCCTTTTTATAATAACATACAGTGCCATCTGTTGTTAAACTAACAAACTTATTAAGTACGTAGCCAACAAGCTGGTTACTTAGTTACACTACTCGCCACTAGATGTCTGCACTTATTTCTTTATAGAGGTCTAATTTATTTTGTTATTTGAATTTTTGATGATATTGACGTTTTATCACTATCATTTATTCCTTACAATAATATTTAATTTACGCTTACTTATAACGTGTATGTCGGCGTCATCAGGATGGTTCGAGCTACGATCAGCCATCAGGCGGGTTTATATGGGTAATCGTGCAAATAAATAACACTCACTTAGACAATTAATCACTTTACTCTTCGAAATAACTAATTACAATTAACAACTGAAACTCTAACTCAACAAAACGTAGGACAGTTCCGAAGCGACTTCACTGGTCGATCACCAAGATCAGAATCCTCGTCTTGGCGCGTTTTCTTGAATAATGTAAACAACCGGAAACGCCCCGACTCTGTCAAAGCGCGCCAACTCTAGTCTTGATAGTTGCCGCTAGGTGGCGTGCCTTGTTTTGTTGTAAACGTCACTTGCCGGATGCGACACGGCCATCCTGCGAGGACACACGTCCTCGTGTGTTAGTCTGAAATGATATTACAACAGCACAGTATACGTTCGACCATGGCTTACAATAAAAGAAATTTGAACTGTAAAGTTTGTTTACTTAACTAACAATTACATCAAACCTCCAATTATTCAAAATAGCAAAATCAATTTAAAACAATAGCTAGGTACACAATTAAATAGCAACATGGAAATCAAACAGTGTCCAAGTACTATTGAGGATTATGATCACTGATAATTTTATCAATCGATCCGATGTTATTAATGAACTAACAACAAAGCCACAGGTATCTAATTCGCGGTCAACAATCACAGCTATAACATAGCTGCAACACATTTGTCACATATGCACTTCCCGCAGGAATGCCGAGTCGTCCTTGACTCTACGGTCTTGGCTTCGAGGCTAGACCCGACCATACTACCCAGAGCTACCGCGTACCACGTACCCACGGTCTACCAAGTAGATGCCGATTTCTAACGGGCTATGGCTACGATACTCTGGTACGGTCTCCGACCCAACGAATCTAGAACCTGTACTTCTCACACACACAAACAATTTAATTTGACTCCTCAACAACCTCAATTGGTACTTGGCCTTCAGGCATTTTTCCAACGCGATCATGTGCATACTTGTAAGTACGCTTATTAACTAACGACTTTAAAAGGTAACGACCACCGTCTAGGACCTCTACGAATTGAAATGGTCCTCTGTACTTGGCATCTAACCTAGGCAACTCTTTCAAATTGATGAAAACAATAACAAAAACAATGAGACGTTCCAGTTACACACGTGTTATCAAAAATCTCCAAAAGTTCAAAGAAAACCAATTGTTGTTAACCAAAAAGTCATCAATAGTCCACAGTCAAAATCATTATCACCGACCTGCCAAATCACCATGGCCAGGCCACCAATAACACGTCAACCGTCTCGCCAAGGCACTCCCACCAAGGCTTCACAAGTGTACTCAAGGCCTCCAGCCAAGGTCACACAACTCGTCAACAACAGTCAAACAAATCACGTCAAAATACTTCAATCAACAACAACATCAGTGCTCTCACTAGCACTATCACTTTACTCACTACTCTCGTTTATTGTCTTAACGGGAACCTCACAAGTAAAAAATCTGAATAAACTTAAAAATAAAGTTGTGAATGCAAATTATCAACGCTTTAGCGGGTAAATTTACTAACTTTGTAAAATTGGGAATCATTGAAAATACAATAATAATTACCATGTACCATACCATACCATACCATACCATGTGTCATGTACCATAGTCGTTCGAAACCTTTAAAACCACGGCTCTCCAGCTGACCAGCAATCGCATTGCTCTCACACATCCAGCGCATGGATCCAGTACGCATCCACCAAGTAGATCGCCCGTGTGCATCATCCACTGACTACGCACTACGGTCTTTCCAGACCACGACCTCGTGTGTTTACTCTGTAACAAGATAAATAGCGCAGTACATACCGTTCGGTCACTCCTGTTACAAACTTAAAATAACTTTAGAAATGAAAACGAATTTCTTACCACAATAATTTTGTTTTAGATCTACCTACATCAAAAATCTAAACTGAACAATTTAATTAATTAAACGATTAGATCAACTACAAATACTAGAGCAATTACTAAATCATCCTTAGAGCATCATAAAAACGCAAAGCAGGAATTTTATTCGTGGCCTGTGGCTTTTCCTTAAGCCCTTCCAACAAACCTCACGTTTGTTTCATTCAATTCTCTTGAATGCCGAGTCTCACGGACCCTATAGTCTCTACAAGACCCGACCTCCGCCTGTGCCACCCGCACACCGCGTATCCACGGACTACTAAAAGCAGATACCGACTTCTAACGGACTACGGCTACGAAATGGCAACAGGTACGGTCCGACCAGCCGAACTAAGATTCACCACTATCACACCGTTCAACATCTTCTACTTCTAGAGGAACTTGGCACTCAGACATTCGTCTTAGCCTGTCATGCTCGTATTTGTAGGGTACTTCTCAAAAAAACTATGACCTTGATCGATTCCGTTATAATGTAAACACGCTTGCTACAAAATTTTACGCAACATTATAATATCATCACGCCTGTATTCCCCGAAGGGTTAGGCAGAGGTGTACTAATGTACAGTATGTACACCCACAGTGCGCCGGTACATTTAGGTTCTATGTAATAGGGGTTGAGCCTATTGTCATTAACCGGGCACAAATCCAAACTCCGAGCTGCTAATGAGAATTTCATAGAAAAACCCAATAACACTTTCTGCTCGACCTGGGAATCGAACCCGGGACCCTTGCACAGCAGTCGCACTTGCGACCACGAGACCAACGGGGATAATGTTCACACAACATTATCTTTGATGAAGAACATTCGGCACCAGAATCGTAATAAAATGGACACGACTCACCGGTATTCATCAGCACACCCGTAAGGATTTCTAACGTAGCATACTTCAACGCGTCGCTCGCTTCCCGCCGCTGCTGCAGCCACTCTTGACGGACACCATTGAGCTACTGCTGCCTTGTTGTCGCTGCTGCTGCCTTGTTGTCGCTGCTGCTGCCTTGTTGTCGCTGCTGCTGCCGCCTTGATGTCGCTGCTGCTGCCTTGTTGTCGCCGCCCGGCGGCGCCCGGAGTAGCCGGCACAGGCAACGGCTTCTTGACATCCTTCTTCTTCGTGTAACAATCCGTTTGTTTGTGTCCCAGCCTGCCGCATGCGTGACCTTGCTATTCACTGGTTTGGTTCTAAGAGTTTGTAACAGCACGTTCATTTTGTTGGTTTCGCGTTTCAAAAAGTAACCGCCTCTTTGTTGGTTTTGCATTTTAAAAAGTAACCGCCTCTGTGTTGGTTTTGCATTTCAAAAAGGAACTGCCACTTTGTTTGTTTCGCATTTCAAAAAGTAACCGCCACTTTGTTGGTCTTGCATTTCAAAAATAACAGCCACTTTGTTGGTCTTGCATTTCAAAAATAACCGCCACTTTGTTGTTGTTGCATTTTAAAAAAGTAAGTGCCACTTGGTTGGTTTTGTATTTCAAAAATAACCACTATTGTGAGTTTTCAAGGTTATTTTATCACCGCGTGTTTTCTTATTTGCTCGATTTGAATCCCACTTCTGATGTCGGCGTCGTGGGGATTGGTTCGAGCTACGATCAGCCATCAGGCGGGTTTATATGGGTAATCGTGCAAATAAATAACACTCACTTAGACAATTAATCACTTTACTCTTCGAAATAACTAATTACAATTAACAACTGAAACTCTAACTCAACAAAACGTAGGACAGTTCCGAAGCGACTTCACTGGTCGATCACCAAGATCAGAATCCTCGTCTTGGCGCGTTTTCTTGAATAATGTAAACAACCGGAAACGCCCCGACTCTGTCAAAGCGCGCCAACTCTAGTCTTGATAGTTGCCGCTAGGTGGCGTGCCTTGTTTTGTTGTAAACGTCACTTGCCGGATGCGACATGTATATAGTGAATAGTTTTTTTTTTCTTTTAGATTCTGCATAATCATCTCGCAGTAATCATAAAAAGCAATTAACAAGTTTCAAATCAACGACTCATTGTCCGTGCTCAAACGCGCTCAGACCATTGACACATGAAGTGTTGTCTCGTTGACATGTCGACGAACTAGTGCTGTGACCTCTGCGATCGCCCACTCAATGCTTAACCCAGTATTTACAAGTTTATCTTCGCACTTCTCGATGGCGCTGCTAGCTGCGCTAAACGTCAATTACATGTCAAATTCAGTACTCTAAATGTTAGTTCCGTATTTCGCCGCGGGTCAAAATTAAATGGTTTTCTTTTGTGAAGAGACATGGCTACTTGAAACTGACCCTGTTTTTTCCCTGGGAATAAAAATGAAGTATCTAAGGATGGGTGACGACACGTGGGCAGTAAAAGGTGTTATTTCTGTTCCGTTAGTCAGATGTTTATGATTTATATCACTTAAATATTATGTTGTTATTTTTGTAAAGTGATGTCTCGTATTATGAATTAGCTATAAGTCATTTTTGCGTGTGGGCTTTAATCGTGTAGTAAATTTTTAAATAATGACTTGTTTTGGATTCATATTTATTTTAGACACATTCGAGTTAATGAACTGACATAATTTTTATTCTATTTTATCTACGACAAGTTGTACCTCGCGATTTAACCTGTTAAGTTATATCGTTGGTTACTGCTTTGCTACCATGAGTCGTAACATGATGTTATAATATACCCTTAAGCCTCAAACGGGATATTTAATGCAAAGCGATTTCTTTTTTTTTTCAAATTAGTCTAATACTGTCTTAGATTAGCGCATTCAAACAAAAGGAACATGAAATAGGTAACCTATAAACAAGGACCTTTTAATCAAAAAGCATTTTACCTTAACACTTTCCCACCTTTAGATATATATAAGTAGGTAGGCAGAAAACCTACTTTCATAAAATCAAGACCAAAAAATTTATAAGAAAAGCAATTACTGAATATTATGTTCAAACAAATTGCACTGTTCGCCGAACTATTAATAAAGTACACCTAATTAGTTCTCGTCTGAGATAATTACAACTTTAGTATTCATCAAAACGCTTATCATCGCTCTATGGTCTATGTTAGTACAGTTTTAAACCATCGACAATGAAACTCGTCGCTGATTGGTCAGTCCATTCATGGGTACCTACGTGCGTACTATTTCTTATAATGAGTAGGGAATTCCTTCTTTTGTTTTATCGATTCTCAATTTGGCTTTCTCAACCTCGGTAGCCTAGTGGTCATAAGCGCGACTGTTACGCTAGAAGTCTTGGATTTGATTTCCAGGTCGATCAAAAAGTGTTATTGCGTTTTTTTATGAAATTCTCAGTAGCAGCTCAGGAGTTAGGATTTGTGCCCGGTTAATGGCAATAGGGTCGCTCCCTACTACATGGGACCTAAAAACAAACCGGCGAATTGTGGGTACCTTACATTGGTACACTTCTGCCTAACCCTTCGGGGAAAAGAGACGTGATGGTATGATGAAAAAAAAAAATCTCGAACATCTTCTAAGCTTACTGATTACAAATAAATCAATTCGTTAGTAAATGTAACCGTAGATTAACGTTGTAGTGATTATATCTCAGTTACCTACTAACGATAACAAAAACAATGGTTTGAATGCCTCCCGTCGAGAAAATGCTTTGATAATGCAATCTTTACTAATATTATTAATGCGAATGTGAGTGTGTTTGTTTGTTGGTAACGGTTTCACGCCTAAACTACTGAACCAATCATTGTGAAATTTGGCATAGACGTTGCCAAGGGTATAGGAAGGGACATAGCGTGGAACGTTTATCTTTCATCCAGAAATAAAGTACTGTAAAAAAGAAAAAAAATAAAGTACTGTTTCTTAGATATAAAAAAATAACATATAAGGAAGTAAAGCTGCGCGACAAAGCTAGTTTACAATGTGTTTCCGTCCGTGTGGTATTGATGGTTACAATAGGTTATCATTGGATACTTATTGAAACCATCAATAAAACGAAAAGGTTTAAAAGGATTTTTTTGGCTCATTGGAAAATTATTTTATCGTCTTGAAGTCGCTAGATTGTTAATTAACTCATTAAAGAGCAAAAATATAAAATACAAAATAATAAAGAGAAGAATTAAGTACATAATGAACTAACAATCGCAATCCCCGTCACTTCGAAAGTTATACGCAATCCATTGATGCATACGTTTCAAAAATTCGGCTGTCCCACAACGTGAAAACCGCAATGAATATTACCGTTCTGTCAAAGAGGAAAGTCTGCCAATTATTAAGTTTAACGCATAAAAGTTGTTGACTTGTAATTATAATAGGAACTAAACACAAATCTTATTAATTACCGTATAAGGAACAACTTTCTAACCAATAAAATTGCACAATTGACAGAAAACACTCATAAAAATAAAACAATCAGACATATCATACAAGCTTTCTAAGCTCCCCGCGAGTTGTCATCAAAAATACGTAGCTAGGCGCAGACGCAAATCATGTAGGCACACAGACATGGAGGGACGTGTGTACACAGTACTCACACACACGCGAACACCTCGCAATCAAACCTGATATGAGACTTGAGAGGAACAATGATACATTTTCGCCGCGAAGAGCGAGAAGGAGCTTTTTAAGTAGTATATGTAAGGAAGTCAGATGGTGAATGAAATGCAATGATTATTTCAAATTAATTGTAATTATTTTGGATGATTAACGTTGTTTAGTTTTGAATCTAATCTAAGCGTAACTTTTGGATTTTCCTATATTAAACTGTTTTTGCTGGATGGTATTGTTCGTAATGTGGTGTAGTTAGCTTTTTTTCGGATGGGAAATCATCAAATGACTCCTCCCGCCCCGAGCGGAGCGGGAATGAGTGTCAGACTTTTACTGACTGAAACCCAACCATACTCGTACTTGTGCCCTTTGTGTTCCGGGGGCATGGTATCTCTTTCGAACAACCCGCAGCCCCGGCAGGCATCGGCCCTGTGTGGCGTCTTCGACTGATTTTCTGAAATCTTTTTGCCTCAAAGAGATGGCATGCGCATGGAACACGAACGCACTGTCGACACGGTATGTGTTGTGTAGCTTACCGTATTTTTTTTTATCGTTTCTTCACACCACACTTGTAGTTTCTTCTTTACAATGGGTGCGTTTACAAACGCATAAACTCACATACACAAACAGCCAGACCCGTAACAACTATGTGTAGACCATACAAATATTATTATGTATATGTTCGCTAATCGAACCCGCGACACGCAACGCAGCAGCTAACCGCTCAGCCACTGCGAAAACCGTGGTGACAAAATTCATTTAATTATTGTGAGATTGCAAGTTGTCGCCTTAGACCTAAGCTCAATTACCCCTGCCTATACAAATTCCAAGCGCAGATAAAAGTTATGCAAAATTATTTAAAATAAGTCAATTTAAAAAAAAACCTACTAAACTATTGACGCAATTCAATTATGCACACAATTAATCTACGCCCGCTCGTCGCCAACCAATTCATCAGCAGTTATTAAATGTTAATGTATTTCTTGTTCTGCATACTGGCGGTGGTCTGTGGCACTCCCCGTCTTTATCGCGACGCGTCAGCCGCGCGGCACTCCATGTGATAGCCGCGGGCCGCGACCGACTGCTCACGTGGGCCCGAACACGCGCCAACATACGAAATTAAACTTTTCGAATTTCGAATTCGGAAACTTTTTTTCAAATTTTTGACAGTTATCGTGTTTTGTTTCTTTTTTTATTTGGTGTTTGGTGGATTTTGGTATTGTTATCTTTGAGTGTGAAAACTTTTCAATGGTATTTAAATTCAATTGTGCGAGTGTTAAATTAGTGAATCAATTTTTTAAGTTTCCAATTGATAAAGTTATTAACTGCAGGAGAATTGAATACCTATACGAATGCGGAGGTAATCACATATTGGTCAGGCAATTTCCTATACCATCAATAATAACGGGGCAAGTAAACAATAACATTATTTGATGTAAGACAGAGACAGACACATTCACGAGAGCGGTACAAAAGAAAATCACCGATCTAAGAAAATAGAATTCTCATACGAAATGTAATGGCGGTACAATAATCGTGTAAAAGTTCACGATAGTTGCCCAACGTGAGGCGGTAACAATACAATAACCCCAGTGTATATAGATCTTGAACAAATCGATTTCTGTATACATGGTGTACCGAAATTAGAGGTCCTAGTAAACTGGCCGGTTATAGCGGTCATCTCGGCTGATAGATAATGATCTGTCGATGATTTACGCCGCGTTAAACCGACAATGGCACGAGATAACCCCCAGCCGCTGTGCACAATGTGACCAATTAGAAACGCGGAACATTCGCCACGATGACTAAAATGAACGGAATCAACCTGCCAGACATGACCGAGCGAGATCTCACTGTCGACGACATATTCAACGAAAACTTCAACTTAAAAAGGAAGAAAATACAAATCGATTATGAAGACATCAAAAAACCCAACATCACTGAAGATGTAGAAACCCTAAAATTCGGAAACAACAATAATGTAATCGATAAAACAGAACCGCCACACAATTTGAAAAGAAAAACAAAAACTTTCGTAGACAACTACGATATCGATAAGATCGTGCAATCGAATATGATAATCGATAAAGAATCGAATAAAGTAAGATTGGAGATGAGGCAGTGTGGTAATGATTTGGAATATAAAACAAACGGGCACGTTAGTAATGAGATGCCGGACACTGGGTCGGTTGCTACAGATGGGAATGAATATACTATGAAAGATGGTAATGATATACGAATGGATGGTGCCGACGATAAGATAATAAACAACAATGAAGGTGATTACAACATGAACGGGAACGATGAACATGGAAGCGATGTAAGTATCAACCCAACCCTACCCTAAGTATGTATATAAAACAAAACAAATGAAGACGGACCTCGCCTATGCTATATAGTACCACTTTATTACTGTCCCACCGGTGGGCAATAGCTTTTCTCATCGAGAGAAGCCACGAGCATTGATCACTACGCTTACTCAAGGCGGATTGGCGATTTCAAACTTATAATCATCTACACATACCACCACACTTACATCACATATGCCTACCTTACTTATACAATTCAGACATATTGTCCAGGTTTCCTCACGATGTTTTTCTTCACTGATGTCAGTGATGTCCAAGTTAAACTTAGAATAGTAGATCCTATAAAAAGTCAGAAATTTACTTGCCCGGTATCTAACCCGCAACTTCACCTTTACCAACCACTGGGCACACCACGCCAATCTGCTGGTTGATATTATTTTCTAAGATATTGTACAACTAATAGTAATTACTATTAAAAAATATGAACACCTGTTTGTCAATTAACATTTAGAAGCCAATTATGTCAATTAAAGGTTAGCGGATGTCTATTGTCCAAGTTAGTTTGCACCAAAAAAACTTCCTTAAGTATTTATTACTTGATGCTTGATGAATTCCTTCTGCAACTGAGTTAGTTAGATGTTTTACGGGAAGAGTCTGTTCATCTGGATCTGGTAATCTATCTCTTTGTTAGTCTCCACTCTCAGTAAGTTGATTACAAAATATAGGAGTTTGGTTTCCACTATATTGTGAGCGCGATAACAATATATGCACTCATGTACACAAACAGTAATGGTACAACTGTCTATCTGTCATCCAAACATTTGTTCCTTGCGGGAACCGAACCAGCGACACGCAGCGCAGCACCCAATCACCCAGCCACTGCGCTGACCAAGGAATAAAGAAAAGAGCCTCAAAGCTTTTATAACCACCTCATAAAATACTCAAGCCTTAATCGAAGCCACACAACACAATTCACAAACGAAGCAGAAATAATACACAAGCGCCCCGTCTCGTTTACATTTAAGCGTATAAAATTCGGCATGATTCGATACCGAACGCGATAAGACGAAGAAATTCCGACAATACTCGGCTAATTCCGACAATACTCGGCTAATTCCGACAATGGTCACCTAACTGCCGTTACTGAACCACAATGGAGTCACTGGGTGTATATAATTGCAATCTGGTTGTGGTCGATGCGGTAAAAATTTTGAATAGTAAGCGTTGGTATCCTAGGATCTTGGTTCAGCTAAATTTTACTGTCTCATCATATGTAGCTTAACTAGCTTGTGCTCGCAAATTTGCCCGCGCGCATTTTCTTACTAATGCCAATTTTCTGCGTCAGCACTCAAGAATCATGTAGCTTCCTCTAGTTAAAGAATTTTCAAAATCAGGCCAAGAGTCTCGGAGATAAGCGTGTACAAGCAAAGAAACAAATTCCTCAACTTCATATTATGATAAGCACAAAATCATTAGTTTCAGACACTATGTCTAAGCAGAAATAAGATGAAACCAAATAATATTTGCAACCTTCGTAATGTGTGTGCAATCCAGGTGCACTTGCTCTTCTCTCACCAATTAAAACCAGACGAATTGTTCTTGATAGTCATAGCATACCCATCATGTTTTTAAACGGTTATAACAAGATAGGTTTTGTAGGCAACTATGCCATTTTAGGAATAATTTCCCAATTAACGCCAGTGTCGCGAAGTCCAACGTTATTGAGCATTCTAGTAAGAACTAGACACTAATCATTCGATAATAGGAAAAGCTCGTGACTAGGTATTGTTGCACACAAAAACCGGCCAAGTGCGAGCCTACTCGCGCACGAAGGGTTGCGTACCATCGTACAACCTTTAACGTAATATACAAAATATTAACACGGTTGTTGTAAACTCCATTTATTTATTTTTTATTCAGTAGCCATACCTTGTAATACATATTATTATGTGTTCGGTAAAATTTTCTAACTATTACGGTTCATGAGATACAGCCCGCTGACAGACATAGGAGGTTTTCAAAGTCAAAGCGTTTATTTCAATTACACCATTTACAAGCACTATTGAATTGTCAAGAAGTTAGACGAAAAGTTAAAGCTAGTTGCTCGTTCCAAAACGTAGGTCTCTACGAAGAAGATCGAGCAAGAAACTCCACGGACTCTCTTTTCTATTAATAAGAGTGTCCGTGGAGTTTCTTGCTCGATCAAGCCTATTGGCTTGAGGGTCCCCCTTTAGAGTAGAGAACCCTAAAAACTAGCAACTGTTAATCAATTTCACGCCGTAAAGCCATCTACGTCAGCCTCGTTTAAGGCTTGACCATATAGGAGACAGTCCCGACTCCCGACGGGTTTTGTTCTCCGGCCCGCGGCAGACAACACAACACATATTATAACAGTACTCTGATGCACTTGCCGCCGATAACACGACACGTGCTGGCGCGCCCGGCCTGGGCACGTGTCGTTTGTTCAATAAATTATATGTAGATATGGAACTTGAGTTGCTTCAGTTGGTACTAAAAGCTTTTCTTAAGTCAAATGTCAGACCGAGCATGAACAATTAGCACATTAGGTATAAATAATATTCTTCACAAAATAGAAAAGATTTCAAGTACGCATATTCATATTATATCGTGCATCAATATGTGCGCGAACATAGGTGCACTGTCTCTTCCCTCACTCTCATAGTCTGATGGGCGAGCTATCATCAGGCGTAGGCCCAACGTCTTTACGTGCTTTCAGAGACACGAGTGTGCCACACCATTAACTTACAACCGAGCTGCTACTGAAAAATTTTAAATGGAAAAAATTATACGAGGACCCAACTCTGCTACCACGAGAACGGAGTGGTTCAGTGGTAGTATACATAGTCTCTTAATTATGACCATATATCTAGGTGTTTAGAGTTATAGGAGAGAGAGAGAGTGTTTACGTAAAGCAGTGGGACAAGGTTTTAAATGAACGTACATGAGGTCTAAGATATAGAGAACTGTAATTATGCAGATGGTATCGATTCTTCATTCGGATAAAGCCTTATTAAAGAACACACAATACCCTGCCAAACTTATTTTCATAATCCACCCACAATAGTCAACAATCTATGTCAAATATACACTTCAACCAACAATGCTTAGGAAACCAACGTCAAGAGCTAACTGGCCAAGTCAGAGCTGGCATAACTGGGTCAAAGAGGTTCTGGGCTAGACGACCTTTTAGCAAATTGAACATTATGGGGTATTAAAGAATTCAATGATTATGAGGAACCGTTATGAACAGTAAGTAAGGTTCTAAAGGAGAAATGGCAAGTTTATATGCAATTATTTGTTTCATGTAGATAAGAACTTGTCGGTCAGTGAAATAGAATGGGATTGTGAAATGTCAGAAGTGTCAATATGTATTTTATTGATGCGTGAAATAAGATCTAAAATAAATATATAGAAAGTAATTTTGAAAAGGATGCTAATTGTTTTTAATTTGTTTAAAAAAAAAGAGCTACTGCTACTGAATACGGTCGATTTTATTTCCGACAATCTAGATATAAAACTGCTAGACATAACCGGTAATCAGACATTCTAACTAGCAATTGGCGTTAAGAATAAAACAAGATGTTCAGGCAAACATACCTACATTTATCAAAGATTTCAGAACCTAATTAGGTTCCATAGATAGGTAGACATAAAAAAGCTCTGTAGGAACTAAGTAAGCAAATACTCGTACAAGCAAACAAGTTACTTATATAATAGCAAAACTAACTTTTTCTTCTTAATTAATTTTGCCAATTTCTGCACATTTTACAACGTACCCAACCCAAACATTCTAAATTAGCACTCTCACCACTACTTCCACCCTAATAAGTCGCAAAACTGCGAAGTCTAGCACCTCCAAAAACTAGTACATTAAAACACCATCAATTTTGTCCACACGTCTCATTTGATATATTGTTTATAGTAGCATTCGGAGTTCTTTCACCTTTAGCACACGTAAATGTGTCAGGCTGGCCGGTTGACGGTAGACTTTTTGCTTTGAGAAACCAGAATACAATGAGCCCTGTTTCAAGTGCGACCAATTGATATGTCGTGTTGAAATGCTTTGTATCGTGGTGTTGGTGATGGGTTCCGGGAGGTGGGATTCACAAAGGTCTTGGTTCTGCTGGTGGTATAATTTTAAAATAGGATATATGTAAAGGATACCAGTCGTGCGCGTCAAATTTTATATAATTATTATCTCATGAGAACCGTAAAATTTTCGTGGGTAGAAGTAGCCACTGTGCTTTTCGAGACTATAATCTATCTCTGTGCCAAATTTTATCTAGATCTGTTTAGCCGTTTTGGTGTGTTTGAGTTACAAACATCCATCCATCCTAACAAACTATCGCATTTGTAATAGTAGGAGTAGCTAAAGATCTTTATATGTTTTTCCTAAGTTATTACAGTAAAAGTTGCTTCTTCATCTCTTTTCAATGACAAATTAGTTCAATTTCAATTCTTCAAATTGTCTTGCTTGCTGCTTCGGTTGTTTGTCCATTCAAAGCCCTTTCACGGCAAAGAAGTTAGGCACAGCTTGGGTAACTTTTCAAGCGAGCGAAGCCACGGGTACAGCTACACCACTACCTACACATTGACACTTAACACTTGTTCAAACAGTGCTCCTAAACGCCCCATATTTTCACAACCAAATATGGCTACAACACCTCGCCAACAATGTTCTAAGTATGGCCGGGCCATATTTAAAAATATTGCAGTATTCTCCGTCTAGGAACACCTCTAAACCGTCACAAATACATCTCTAATTCTCCCAAATGCCTTATTAAGATTAAGAACTTGCCAAGTCTCAACCAAAACAGAAATTATTTAAAAATTTAATAAATTTATAACACCAGATCTATCTATTAGGATAATGACATCATTACCGTCTAGACTTTATGATAGACTGGGTGTCTGGATCTCATTTTTTATTCAGTCTACAATGACATGATTGTATTCTTTTTTCATGTCTCCATCAATATTGTTGACTGTCTGTCTGTCTGTGTAGACCAATGGACTTAGGAGTATTGTGACTATTGGACGTGGGTGTATGTATGGGTGCGTACATTGTCGTAACTAGAATGACTATTTACTATCGAGAAATACTTAGGTGTGACATCCGTATGATTGTGGTAGCCTCTAAGAAATTCGGTAACAAAGATATATTAGGTAAACCTCTTCAGTTGTATTTTTACTGTTATTGATTCCATTAAACTGTTGGAACTCCATTTGAATTTAGACCCCTGAAGTTATTAAAGCTACTCCTGCCCACTATTGTACGTGTCAAAATTGATATATTATCCCACGAGAACCGTACATTTTTCCGGGATGTAAAGTAGCCTATGTGCTATTCCAGACAACAATCTAGCTCTGTGCCAAATTTTATCCAGATCCGTTCTGCTGTTCTGGCGTGATTAAGTAACAAACAACCATCCATCCTTACTTTCGCATTGTAGTATTAAGATTCTTTCCAATTACAAAAATGATGCCTCGTTGACACTTCACCAGTGCTGCCAACATAACAAATGTTTAGTTTTAGCACAGGCCTCGTTGCGCTGGTCGTGAGTGGTACCCATGCACCTATCAGTAGTATGACGCCCACGCGCCCACCTCTGGCTTAGTTTCACAACAGGTACACTACTATCTGTTTTCGACAGACAATTTGATCACTATCTATCTACTTAGGACCTCCTTGTTGTTGAAAGTACTTTTCTTTTTTTAATTCTAGTACTCAGGAACTTCTTTTTCTAGTTTTTGGAACTTGATCAGTGATTACAATATTTTTGAAAGATTTTTATTTCTTTGGATGGCAAACTAGCCGACGGCCCACCTGCATCTGCAATACCAAAGTCCTTGCAAATGCGTTGCCATCCCAGAAACAAGGTTGCAATGTCTGATGCGTCTGTAATTACACCGGCACCCATACCAATACCCTTTGCGCTGCTTTGCGGCTGAAATAGGTATGGTAGGTAGTAGTACTTCCTCGGACGAGCTCCTTCACAAAGAGCTCTATTAAATCCAGCTGTGATGAGGACAAAATAATCAGATCATGAGTGTATTACAATACCCAGTTTGGTTTAACTGTTATTTCGATAATTTAAGGACAGCCGTCGAGAATCAAAAACTCAGTGTAGTGTAGATCATTGTTAAAACTGTAAGACGTTTCGACGAAATGCACAATTGAAACGTGTGATAGGCCAATATTGGCCCCAACATTTTAGTAATTGCAATGATTAGGCAAGTTAGCGTTCCTAGAAACAGATACTTTGCCCAATTGAGTCCGGCCAGTAATGTTCAGTGTTGCCAAAAAATAAAAGGAGGAAAAACCGCAAATCTTGTTTATGCGATTTAAATTATGTTTACTGTAAACTTAATTGGGTACTTTAGAGTTTTTGTATCTGTAAACATTACACCTTTTATTTTTATGAACAAAGAAAATAAGGTTAATTGGAGATCTGGAAACCTTCTTGCAAAGACATCGATAGGGCATGACTTGGCATATTTTGCGTCATAACTTTTTAGATCTGTGTATTCTTAATTCAAAAATTTTACAAGACATGACTCGGGTTACTGAGACAGTTGTAATTTTTTTATAGGAGGAAGATAGTGATCAAGTAAAAGACAGTGAAATAAGTCAACTAATAAAACTGAGTGAAATGAGGTAAAACCGTAAAGAGGTGATAAAGAAAGAGATACTTAAACATAATATTTGAACCCCAAATAATAAGGAAACAAGTAGAAGAATACTTATACAAAGATTTAACTAAAATACAAACTTTAATCAAAAAGACTTAAGGTCCTAAATCACTAATTCCACGTCCAGTAATCAAACAATCTTTAAAACATATAATGACGTCATAAAACAAATGACAAAACGTCATCATTCATAGGACAGTGAACTCTACCGCCTCGTAAGTGAGTGAATAATGAGTTGCATAGTGGTTAGTAGTGGGCTAGTGGTTACCACACGCCGTCGGAGCGGTCAACAATAACATACCTTTGGAACACACCTATTGTGTTTTTCTATCGACTTGATAGGTGTGCAGTAGACAGGGAAGATGCAGAAGTATTAATGAAGATAGGTAGTCATTAGCCTGGTAGCCTACTATAGAGTAATTAGATTAAACTAGAAAACTGCGAGATTATTCATTACGATTCAAAGTTATCTTCAGGCCGATTCTCATGCCTTATTATCTGAGGCGTCAAATCTACAATAATCTTCGTCGGAGACCTAGAGATCGACGGGCCTGTTGGTCTAGTGGTTAGCGGCCCTGACTGCTAAGCCGGAGGTCGTGGGTTCGATTCCCACCCAGGACAAACTTTGTGTGATGAGCATGATTGTTTGTTCTGTGTCTGGCTGTGATTTATCTATAATATGTATGTATTTATAAATCATATAAGTATGTATATCAGTTGTCTGGTTACCATAACACAAGCTCTGCTTAGCTTGGGATCAGATAGCCGTGTGTGAGTTGTCCCAAGATATTTATATATTTATTTTATATTTATATCTATAGAATATTGGTTTTAGATTGATTGTATGATGAGAAAAACCACGCCATTTGGTATTTAAACTTCCAAAAGCACCATAGAAAAATTTCCAAAGTTATAGAGCTAAACCAAAAAGGCTACATAGGTACAAAGTATGCTAGGTACCTACTAAATAGAATGACAGCTGTCACTCAAACGTCAATCTGTCATACGATTGGGATCTTCGCGCGCCATCGTTAGCAACGGCCGCGTTTTTATTTATTGTTTTTAGATAAATAGGTGATAACCGATAACAAATACATTAAGCTATTAGAACCTACTTGGAGGTTGTAATGTACTTTTTTTGGTATGTGGACTGGCAGGTGATACGGTATGGAAGAGGTGATTCAACCGCTACCGAATTCTAAATATGAATAAGCAGCGGACGATCAAGACACTTCCTCATCTGTCAAATTATGAAGCAGTTAAAAGATATGAGGGAACAGATAATCATACCATCACGCCTGTATTCCCCGAAGGGTTAGGCAGAGGTGTACTAATGAACACCCACAGTTCGCCGGTATATTTTGGTCCCATGTAATAGGGGGCGAGCCTATTGCCATTAACCGGGCACAAATCCAAACTCCGAGCTGCTACTGAGAATTTCATAGAAAAACCCAATAACACTTTTTGCTCGACCCGGGAATCGAACCCAGGACCTCTAGCGTAGCAGTCGCGCTCAGGACCACTAGGCCAACGAGGCAGTTAGATAATCATACATACATACAAATATCATAAACCTCATTTTTGCTTTCTCGTAGTCAGGTAAAAATTTAATATCTGTAGACTTTTACTACTGCGCCTGTCCTACACGGAATTCAATATCTGGAAAATGACATAAACCAGATACCTTCATCCTCCTAGTCCTGCCAACTGTCTAACTACTCATCAACGAGCTCTTTACAAAAGCTCTACTTTGAGTAAAGATCTGTCGCCTTTTCGCTAAAAGAAGAAGAGGCATTATTTTTCTTCAGTAAATAGATAATTATGTATTTTCTCCCACAAGTCACAAATTAATTACATTTCTACAACAATTAGAAAATGGGAGAAGCACCCATTCTAACTTAAAAACTTGTGCTGCGGCCCTACGGGTGTCTTACTGCCATACTCAGAGACGTTTAACGGTTACTTAGGTCGCCCCTTAGTAAAGATTTCGCTTGGAAATCTTTACTAAGGAGCGACTTAAGTAACCGTTAAACGTCTCTGAGTATGGCAGTAAGTCTCCATAAATATCAAATACATTTTAAACTACGGCTACAGTGACAGGCATTTTTCCATTTAAACATCTTTGAATGGCAAATAAACCGACGGCCCACCTGACGTTAAGTGGTCACCTCTGCCTATAGACATCTGCAATACCGGAGGCCTTGCAAATACTACGGATGCCTCAGGCTAGCATTATGGTCATGCCATAGACAATACAGACCTACCCTACTGTTTCTTTGCACCTTACTACACCACACTAGCACCTAGCACTCCTTGCGTATCCAATACCTACAAAGCCAAATAAATTATTTCTACATACATTCTTGACATTATAAAGTAGAAAACCAGCCAAGTTCGTGCCGGATTCGCACACCAAGGGTTCCGCAAATAAATAGTCACAAAAACAAAAAAAAAACAGTTATTTAAATTATTTGTTGTTGTAGTTGAGCTGCAATAGAAATGCACACTGAAAATTTCAACTCTCTAACTATTACGGTTCTGCCGGGGCTGCGGGTTGTTCGAAAGAGATACCGCGCCCCCGGAACGCAAAGGGCACATGAAGGAACATAGATGGTTTTTAGTCAGTAAAAGTCTGACACTCCCTCCCGCCCCGCCCAGGACGGGGGGGTCATTTGATGATTTTACCATCTTTAAAAAAAAAAAAAAAACTATTACGGTTCAAGAGATAACCTAGCGATTATTGAGCGAGAATCGCGCAACTGTTGCCCCCTATTATTTATATCTATGTACTAGCCATAAAACCCCTGCGTTCATTTACGTCTTTGTTTACTGCTACGCTCCGGTTGGCGTGATGTTCTTTAATTTATGAACCTCCTCTAGAACCACTCTATCTATTGATGAAAACCACATTAAAATCAGTTGCGTAGTTTAAAAGATCTAAGCGTACAGGCGGCGAGAAGCGACTTTGTTCCATACTATGTAGAAATAATTATTTATGTTCCACCCACGCGACGTCTAGTGCAATAGGTTTATTGAATTACGAGCGAAATATTCTGTTATATCGATTAATCATATCGATTCGATAGTTTTTCGTGCAATTGTTTGATATCCGTTCAAGTGGACCTTAGGATCATTATTTAAGTCTCATCTGTATTCAGTGTTCAGCTATTCAATAATGTCTGTTTGTTTGTTTTTCATGGTAAAGTTTACATTTAGAATATATTGTTAGATAACTTTTTGTTTCAATAGTTATTTTTTTCTATCTAAACCCTGAAAATACCTTAACATATATATTACCAACTAGCTAGAGATTTGGTAAACGTTTGAATGTTTAGGTAGATTTACATTATTACACCATGCAAAAGGCGAGTTTCTCTATTCATTAATTGGACTTAGTTGTACTAAAATAAGCTGACCCATTCTCTCAATTTCCATTAAATTAGCCAAAGGAGAGTGGGCAATCTGGTCTACCTACTCAACAGTGATGTAACATACGTCGTTGGATAGGTAATTTTGTGTTCTCCATTTTGTTATATGGCCGTTAAGTTGTAGGTAATGGGGTTCTCGAGATATTTCCCAAAAACAAGCTAAAGCAAAATAATTTCGCTAAATGGAACATTAGTGCAAATCTTCATTAACTGTAGCTATATAAGCGCCGCTGCCGTACTGCTTTAAGATCATAAAGTCGTCACATGTCTTAATCACTCAGCTGTTTAACTGATTACACTTTAGGAACAACAGTTTGCTATTTTCAAAAAATAATATTAATAACTGATGTAGCTACTAAAGGTAACAGGAACATTCAGTAGCGCCATCAGGATGGAATTAGGTGTGGACAAATGTGCGGTCATGTATGTAAAGCGAGGGGAGATTGTGGAGTCCGAGGGAGTTCAACTCTCGGAATCCAAAAACCTTAGATCCCTTTCTTTAACGGAGACCATTAAGTATTTGGGTATGTCGGAAGCGTTGGGCATCAATACTGTTGTCGTGAAGCAATCGTTGAAGGAGCGCTTCTCTGGCCGCCTGAAAAAGTATTTAATAGTCTTTTATCAGGCGGAAGCAGGGTTGCCTTCAACGGGTGGGTCATACCGGGATTGAAGTACTCTTTTGGCATACTAAAATGGACTCAAACGGAACTCAATGCCCTGGATGGGAGGGTCCGTACATTGTTAACGGCATATCGAATGCATCACCCACGGTCATCAGTGATGAGACTGTATATTCCGCGGAAGTGTGGAGTTCGTGGCTTCTTAAACGCTAAGACTTTCCACAACCGCGAGATATGCAGTCTCAGGGACATTTTCCTTTTAGCCGACGTGGGAATGCACCGAGATGGTGCATGGCATGGCAGTAAATAAGGGCCTCACCCTGCTCTCCTTGGCTAAAAAGAACTGGAGCAAATCAGTAGTGCTGGAGACTAAAGATCGCGAGGAGGTATGGTAGAGTAAAGAGCTTCACGGACGCTTTTTACGAGCCTTGCATGAGCCTGATGTAGATTTCTTAGCGTCCGTATCCTGGCTTCGCTTCGGTGACCTATTTGGGGAAACCGAAGGTTTTGTCTGTACAATTGTGGATGAAGTTATCATGACGAATAACTACCAGAGAATTATTGTGAAGAATGGCACGGTTGACATTTGTCGGGCATGCCACCGGCCGAGGGACTCAATCCGCCACATTATCTCTGGATGTTCTCGTCTAGCTAACGAAGAGTACTTGCATAGGCGCAACCTTGTGGCCAGGATCATTCATCAGCAACTTGCTCTGAAATACCGTCTTGTAGAATCGGAAGTACCGAACTATGGGTATGTGTCCGACCCAGTTCTCGAAAATAGCAATGTCACATTGTACTGGGACCGATCCATCATCACTGACAGGATTATTGTAGCCAATAAGCCTGATATAGTGGTGGTGGATCACGTAGACAAGCGCGCAATGATTGTTGACATAACAGTCACACATGACGTGAACCTCGTGAAGGCCGAGAATGACAAGAAGATCAAGTATCTTGACTTGGCTCGCGAGATTGTCGTTTCAGCCAATATTAAATATGCCAAATAAGCCATAATATTTAAAGCTCGCTTTTTTTCCAACAAAGCGCACGCGTCGAGAGTTGTGGTTTACCAACTCACCCAAGTTCGACACGGTCGCTAGTCACTTATGTAGCCATACTTATGAAAAATTGCATTATTGTTCTATTCGGCGAAATTATTTTGCTTTAGGTTGTTTTTGGGAAATATCTCGAGAACCCCATTACCTACAACTTAACGGCCATATAACAAAATGGAGTACACACAATTACCTATTCAACGACGTATGTTACATCACTGTTGAGTAGGTAGACCAACTCCCATACATTTTTGCCCACTCTCCTTTATTACATAACCATCCTGCAACAACACATAACAGTTCAATGTAGTAAGTACATCCTAAATATATGCTAAAAATAGATTAATCCGTGTTAAATATCCTAAATCATTACCTACAATTACTTAAAAAATTAAATAAGTTATGATATCGTTTGTTTCCTTTTGGCAAAAGTAAACCCAAATATATATTAGTGTGGACGAGGCTTTATTTTTTATTTACCTAGTGACGAGTCGTAACATTAGCAAAAATCTAGTCCACGTACAATTAATTTTATTGCAACATTTTGCGACACACTTGAAATCAAACCGGCTATGTGCGGCTCGAACTTACACACGAAGAGTTCCGTACCATCATACAATATTTAACACTACATATTTAAACAAACAATTTATTTATTTTTAAAAAGACATGTTACTTGTTCAGTTGTTCCCCAGGATTCCGTATTATTAAACAATATAAAACACTACATTAAAAGAAAATACGTATACTATCTAAAAATTAAATAAAGCTAAAAATTAAAGAAAGCCTCGATTTAAAAGCTTCTTATTTTGTATAGCAGCCACTGTAATACTTACTTATTCTGCGGAAATTTCAATCAAGTACCTATCTGCTATTACGATTCAATCAATACATACAGACGGAAAAACAGAGAGACTGCGAAATATCAGTGGTAGTAGCACGTAGTAGTAGTAATAGTGCGAAGACTCGTTTGGCACTCACGAATTGCGGAACCCTAAAAACAAACCAATTGCCAATAATACCTAATTAAATAAATTAATGCCAAGTAAATAACTGTCCATCAAAACTGTCTCAGATAAACGATTTCACATCAACTAGTTTGTCAAGTATTTTCTAAAAAGACATAGATGTCTATTTTTTTTTTAATTATACGCTAATGTTTCCTGTTTACCAAAGAGGTTTATCTATTGCAGATTTTTTGGCAATAATTTGATAAATGGAGTGATCGGCGAAAAGATACTGTTATTTCGTCATTATGTCGTCTTGTTTTGATTTAGTAATTAAACTTTAATTTGGGATGCTAATTAAATCTGGGCCATTAGTAGGTATTCGAGTGTTAAACAAGCTAATATTTGTGTAATAGAGGTAGGCTTTTCGTAGACTCTTTATTGACACACGGTAGTAAATCAGCCAAGTTCTGTGAACATTGACTATCTTATAAGATCATTATCTTAACAATTTGTCTTATTTGTGTTTGTACGTAACTAAAACTTTTATACGTAAATCTTCTAACATAATATTGATTTCTGATTGACTATAATTATTAACAATTATATGTTAAAAATAAAAAAATATGTACAAAACATTCAGTTCGGCATTCTCAATACAACGTTGACAAAGTTCCAATAAAAATGCCGAACCGAAAGTGCCGACCCGCTTATGTATACAGCAACCCTAAATATAAGTTCACGTAACAATTAGTCATTAATATGAAGGAAAAAGCCGCGAATAAACTTTGTAACGCTTTCTACGACCGTCACAAGTATGGCGACAGGTGTTCAGTGAGTCACTGTTAAATATTTTACAGTTAAACTACCTTATACGATAGACAATGTAAAAAGTTTCCATAGACAGGCTTTCAATCTGAAAGCAGTTTTACTTTAATAAAATAGGTAATTTTTAAGATAGGTGATTAAAGATTCCGATTAAAAAAAAAAAGAAAAACGGTTTGATTTAGTTAAACTATCGGTTTTAAGAGAAGAAGAAGCAGACATACACCAGTCTTCAGATTTTCACTCTCACACGTATACCATCACGCCTGTATTCTCCGAAGAGTTAGGCAGTAGTGTACCAATGTACACCCACAGCTCGCCGGTATGTTTAGGTCCCATATAATAGGGAGCGAGCCTATTGCCATTACCTGGGCATTTAAATCCTAACTCCGAGCTGCTACTGAAAATTTAATTTAAAAAAAAACCCATAACTCTTTTTGCTCGACCTGGGAAACGAACCTAAGACCTCTAGCATAGCAGTCGCGCTTATGACCACTTGGCTAAGGAGGCAGTTCTTACTTTCGCTCTATCTATAGAAACACCACAAAATCAATCTTCTGACTACTTCTATAGCAGATCAATTACATAACTCCCATTTTATCGTCTCGTGTATGAATCGAGAGCTATAAATCTAATCGCACCGTATTGTTTGTCGGTTTGTTTGTCACACCAGTTTTATCATTTAATTGGCACCAGCGATGCCGTGGCGTAATTGCTGTCTTTTACGAAGACTTTTGACTTGAGAACATTTTGTAAGTCGAAGTTGGGAAAAGGTCTTGGATTAAATCATGACAGGATAGGAACATTTTGGAACAGGCCGCTTCCAACCATTCCTTTTGTAAATCTATGGGGGATGCATTTGTCCGGCAGTGGACGTCTTGTGGCTGATATGATGATGATGATAAGGTTACTATTTTTGGTATCTACATGTAGCGATGTTGCCAATGCATATTTGCTTGAGGACTATTTTAGGAACTGAAAGTGCCTACAAACATACATTTGATTACGATACAGATTTGCAATAATGAATGGCAAAATAATAAAAGCATTGTTACAGAGTTGAGACTTATATTAATGTCTTAAAAGAGCCATTAATTAAATATTTTTCTTTATTTCGACGATGTCTGAACATGTTTTATGATCTTATTTAACTATTAACCCGTTTCAAAACGTATTAAAATCAAAATAATTTACTAATTATTATCCTAAGTCTCAACTGTCAGTGGTGACACAGTGGCACCTCGTACAAATTTCGACAGTCGTTACGTATTCCTCATACACATACATACATACATACAAGACATACTTGTTTATACTTATAGAAAGTTGCTCCCAAATCAGCCTGCTTGTCAACATTACTCAATACACAAACTGAGATAGATTACCATCAGGGAACTGGGTGTCACATGCAATTTCATCTTTATTGCTATTGACGTAAAGGTCATAAGAGATTAAATCGTATGTGGAATAAATTTGTCGTATAAACCTTTGATTGGGTCACTCGCAGTTTTTTAGGATTTGATTTGAATATAATAAAGTGCACAATAAGATTGAGGGCGATGATTAGATTTTCTGTTATAATTTGTAACCAATATCCAATATTAAAGAAATAATCTATTTTTTATTTTTGTTTGTCATTTTTCATTAACGCTCGTGTCGTGGATTTAGCCTATGCCTAATATTGAAATCATGTCAAATTGTAATGAACTAGTTTTTATTTTATTTATTTAGGATCTTTTTAATGCTGGCTCATTATTCTGCTTTTAGATCTTAATTACTATTCGAGAGAGCTTTACTAAAGTTCCGCAAAACATAAGCTTTCCAAACTGAAAAGATGATTCTTTTCAATTGGTGAACCTTTTACCCCACATAAACCCGCATCCTCTTTCTAATTTTGAATTTCGAAGACATCATTATTGACACAACACGTCCGCAATCCTAACGTGTATCTTGAAGAAAGTGTTAATTTAACGCAGTTCTGTTCCTAATGCCTAAGCCACATTCCGGCGAGGCTTGCCCACGCAGCCATCAGAATCAGCTGACCACAATGGGCGGGCGCGCAGAATCAATCACGCACTTCCAAGAACATAACGGTTGCCAGTGCTCGCTGCGCGCCTTTTTACTTTCTTTATTGCGTTCCTTTTTCGAAATTTCGTAATTAAGACCTTTTTTGTGAACCGAAAAATATTTTGTTAAGAACGCGCTTTATTTCCTCGCGGGTTGATTTACCGCGATATTTTTATCGTGCCCTTTTGCTGTATGTGGATTTTAATTACATAATTTGCGAAATAGGTTGCGTTTTTAGGTTATATCCTGTTTTGTTATAATCTTTGAAGTTACATTTTTTTTGTTTACTCTGACTATCGTGTCATGCATGATTCAAATTATTGGCACTGTGACTCTGTTCCGAAGTTAAAAATAAACCTTCCAGGTTACTTGTTTCTTTAAACACAAACATTTTCCTGAAAAACATCAGCCGGTACCCCAACCATACAAAGCTTTGTCACAGACTACAAGACATTGTTACTGCAACTATAAAAGCTAAATTTTGAAAACTTCATACATATTCATATTATTACGCTGAATCAGAACATGCAATAAACCGAAAGCATTACAACTTATTACCCAATCCTCATTAACACTTTTTTTTCACTTACAGTTACAACCATTTAACACTCTTTATTCGAAAATCGAAATAACAAATTCGAATTAGGAAGGTCATTAGACAAACAGAATCCATATTTCCGGCAGAGAGGCTAGCAACATTCGGCACCCCGCCATCTTGCCCGAGGCGATACAGCCAATCGGCGCGCGCTCTTTATTCAAAAAACTACTTTTAGCACAATGCACTTTTATTATTTTTCTATTCGTTCGACATTTTTATTGTGTTTAGAAGTAATTGGGTATTCGTGTTCAAAGTCGAGTACATGATTCGCATTTTATTTTAATAAAATTACTTTTATTATCCGGGCATACTTCCGCTATAACTTGTATTCATTTAAAAGCTGTTGAACTTTCTAATATTACCTAATAAATAATATATTAGATTTAGGTAATAAAACTAAAACTTTTAAGGTAATTATTAATAAATAACTAATAATGTGATAAAACTAAGATCTTAAATGTATTAAGGAAATATCATTGTTACCATTTCCTCAAGATAGGATAATGTTTTATATCAACATAAAATACTTAAAAAAAAAAAACATATATTTACGGTACGCATCTTGACAATTCAAAAGTGCCTGTAAATGGTCTAATTGAAATAAATGCTTTGACTTTGTACAACTACATTTTTAATACGTTTCTGGTGGAAACCCTCGGACCGTGGGGTCCGTGTACCCATAGCCTTTTCAAAGAATTGTCCCAACGCAACGGTTGGTTGGCACTTCTCGTGACCCAAGGGCTGGCTTTTTCCTTAATTCAAGAAATACCTGATAGGTCAATTCCTATGACACACCAGACGCTGAAATTCATCCTTAGTACAATAACATCCCAACAACCAGCATTGCTATTAGTCTATTCAGTAAAAATCTCGCTTCGAAATTCGCAAAGCTTAGGTGAAGTTACTACTAGCTAAATACACAGAGGTATATTTTTATAGAATGGATCGACAGATGCCAAATAGGACCAGCCTTTTTGGGCAAGGATTACCATGTTAACAAAAAAGAAAAGATTTATATTGTATTTTTTTTAATCTATTTTCAAATCTAGTCGTTCTAAACCCGCCAGAATATAACCCAGTACAATATGGCAGATATTAAGTTACGCATGTAGTACACAGCCGCAGGGCGCAAGGCGACAGGGCGGTCCTCGGCGGAAATTAACGAAAGTGACTTTGAATTCACTCGCGTACGCGGGAAATATCGAAGGTGTTGCCAATTGAAAAATTTGAAAATGACTCAATTTGAAAATGGAAAATTAGTGCTTAGAAATTGATGTGATTATTTTTTCTGAAATATTCGGATTTTTTTATGATACAAAATTTTATTTTGGATTGAATTTGGACTCATGGACCTTGCCATTTCATGCCGTGATAGTTTAAAACCGCGAATTTAAAATGTAAAATTTATTTAACTCCACTCCTGGACTGTAGATAGACGCATTTCCGCTGACTTTTTGCTAATATTACGTATTTTAGATAATAAATTTAAACCCGAACTTTTCTAAAATTAAAGAACATTATTTAAAAACCGTATTGACCCTCCTCCCTTCATATAACTTCATTCTCATGGCATGAACCCGAACAAATACAGCATAGCATTAATAAACCCATTAAGTAAGTTAAGTACATAAGTAAGGTTCGCTGAACACTCCAGTGATCACCAATCGCACACTCGCGTTGCTGCCAACAGTGCCTACTAATTAGCGACCTCTGGTGGGGCGAGGCGGTACCATCGGTTTTTGCACAATAGTCGAGTTTGAGCGAGAATGGTTCGAGTTTTCGTTTTGTTGTGAGTTTAGTGAAATTATTTTGTCTAATAGGTATTTTTGTTAAGGGTGTAAATTTGATTTTTTTATTTGATAAATTTGTAGACCTTTTTTTTGTTATTTTTACTCGTGTTTTGCACGACTTTAAAGGGTGTTTGGCTTAGTATACAAGTCTCCATTTATTTTTGGATTATTTGATAATTAAAAGAGTAAACAAATTTAATGACACCTTTTAGTAACATCATATTATTAAATCTAAATAATTTGTGTTTGTTAATGTTTTCATGACTTTGCTGAAAACTGCAAGATCTAGGGCATAAAAGAAATCACTCCTACCTCACTCGCAAGAACTAGAACAAATAGTAACCTACACATTAAAAAAGGGTCACATAAATCGAATATCAATCGTAAGGTCGAGAGCACATGGTTACCCCGAGGGCGGAACGACCGCCCTCCGGCAGTCTGTGCCGAGCACGCGACGCGCGCGATCGTAAACCGAGCTTTACGATTTTACCGATACATCGATTATAAATCCGATTCCCAATCGATTATTGTGATATAAACTTTAAATACAATCAAAGTCAGCATTTCAAATCATATTGTTAGTATTTTATTAACTCACATTACAATAATTACAACATCGGTTTGTTAATTAAAAAATCGTATCCGTAGTTAGTAAAAATAATCATAATATCGGTTTATAACTAACTTCCCGTTATGTAGTAAAAATGTTCATCAACTACCTACCTACTAGTTTCTCTATTTAACAATAATTATTTTATACAGCGTGCTGAATTGGTTTAATCGATTTTATTTGCAAAAGATATTAAAATTTAGTGATGGGCACGAGCGCGTATCGACGTAATTAGTCGATAAACTTAATTGACTGAAATTAATTACTTATATTAAGAAAAAAATACTGCTTGTTATTAAATATTTCATTAATAGTGCGTCTGTGGAGTAGATTAACCGTAATAACTTTTGATCGTTTAGCAATAGTTAATGTATAAGCAGCGCGGCATTGTTTATCTCCTGTTTTTACTTTCGCATTCGTCGGCCGCCCGATTGATTAATATGTTTCATTAAAATATCATTAGTCACACTTTTTATTTAGATACAATTTAATGATACTGACTTTTGGATCTGTAATACCACCAGGTGTTCAAATAACTTTTATAGCTCGGGCCTAGTTTTTTATCGAGACACTGTATTATTATATAGGTATTCTAAGAGTATCTTGTTCCCGCCCCGTCTATGTAGGTTCATAACAAAATAAATTGCAGCCTTAAAGCAGGCATTAAAACATTGTCTATGCTCTTTCATAGACTACTGACGTCAACGTTTATGTTATGTACTATTAAGTTGAGATTGCATCTCGTTTCCAACTTAATAGGCTAGCACGTGATTCGACAAACTATCGACATAAATCCGCCACTCGGTAATAAATAAAAAAAACCTTCCAGTAGTCGGCATTCGGTCATCGAGCCGGCGCGCAAGGCAGCAATTTAAAAAGCAATCACTAACCGATTGTAGCCGGAATCGCCCGCCTTTTAAGGGACCGGTAATTATCGATACTCGAACATTTACATATCGGTTTTTTGACATTCGCTTTCACTTCACTATTGTGGCAATAAATCGATTTTAGCCGCGTATCGGCTATTTCATAATAAAATTATCTTGTTAATCCGACGCTAATGTACGTTTAAATTAACTTGATGAATGATTCAAATTAATAAATTATTAATTTTCTTAATTGCATTCCGGTTTAGCCAAAACATTGATTAATTAGTTATACGTGTTTTAATTTTACGCTGAAAGAGTTAAAGCCAATATAGAATTATACTACCTAACAGCTTAGTTCTGCCAAAAGAAACAAACCACACTCTTTCAACATTTAAATTTATTACGGCAAACTAATTTAATATGCCAAAATAATGTGTAACATTAGGTACTATCCATTTACATATTTCATTGTACCTATATCCTAAACTAACGCTGAGAACTTATTTAAAATTAAACAACGTTAAATATCTAAAATCCTACAAATACATCGAAAAAGAATTTAAAAAAATTACGGATACAATGGTTTGTTGTGACAGAACCAAAAAAATAATATTTTAATACTAGATAGGTAAATAACATATTAGTTTATTCAAGAATAAATAAAACACCCAAAGATATTTCCAAAACCAATATTTACTCCAATTTAATGATAATATCTTAATTACCTCTATGTGCCAAAATAATGATTGTCATAAAGAACATGTGAACGTTAATATTGAAGTGTTCAAGAGTTCAATTGAACAGGACTCAGTTTTTTTGGTGAAGTGTAACGAAAGCTTTGGCGCTGGCGTACGTGGATTTATCCAGTGTGATCGAGGTGCAGGTAATGAACAACACATACATACACACACTTAAATAGTAGTAGAGCTCTTTGTGAAGGAGCTCGTCCTAGGAAGTACTACCACCATATCTATTTCTGCCGCAAGGCAGCGTTGCTGTGTTCCGGTTTGAAGGGTATGGGTACCGGTGTAATTACAGGCACATGGGACCTTTCAACTTTACCCCAGGGGTGGCAACGCATTTCCAAGGCCTCTAGTATTGCAGATGTTTATAGGCACCGGTGACCACTTAACATTAGATGGGCCGTCGGCTTGATTCCCATATCAAATGATATTTAAAAAAAATACTAATGCAGAAGAGTTTTTGGTTGTATCTTTCTTTAAACACGCATCTTTAGAACTACCATCGGATTAGGAAAATTCTTGATGTATATGATAAGCTTGATTTAAAAGGAATTGTATCTCTAGGCTATAATTATAACTTCACGCCACGACACACGGGAACGGAGCAATAAACAAAGACAGCAATAAAAAAACACGCGGGCGAAGTCGCGGGCAGAACCTAGTTTAATATAACATTAGAAAAATAACGTCACTATCATTATAACAATGTTAAACTATTTATGTACCTATAATAATGTATAATAAGCGTCGTGATTTTACTATGAATGAGCAATGTAGAAATTAGCGACTTACAAAAAATACACCAAAAAGCAGTAATTTAAACAAAATAACTACAGTTTACTAAAGTAAAATAACGACTACTTATGTAATACATACAAGCACGGTATTTTAAAATGCAAAAAGAATCTCTCCGGCGGGGAATCGAACCCCGGTCTCCCGCGTGACAGGCGGGGATACTTGGGCATTTTCATTTTAAATGGCGCAGGCTGTTTTTCGGTTGTCCCATGACTAAAATATGATGAAAAAAATATTTGCAAACAATTTTTTTAAGAAAAATCTATTGTACCCTGTAGGTATTTTTATAAATATGTGGATTTAATTTATTAGTTCCTTATAGAGCACGTATTTAATTTTATTTAAATTAATAATGTTGCGGAATCGTGTAAAATCATGATGTCCCCATGACAGTTTGCATCATTGCATTCAATTTTTTCGTTATTTTTTGTACGACAGCTAACGTAGCGACACTTTCATTGTATTGTTAGATAGTTAATTTATCATTTAAACTAAGCATTTCATCTCAGTTAGTGAAGAAAATATATAATAATTTAATAAAAAGCTTGTCCCACGAATTCGCGACTACCGGACATGTCCGGATAGTCACGCGGTTTTTACTATGAAATACACACATTTATCATCAAAATTCGGTTTTAACGGTAACTCTGGGTACAAATTTCAAAGTATGAAATGTTATTTTGAAGTTAGTCGCACTAGGTGTCCAGCTAGTGCAGTAAGTTTTGCAGCACAATAAATGGTTAAAAAAGAACTGTTGTAGTTAGTAACGTTTTTTTCATGAATATAAAGTTTGTCATTTTTTCTTTTTTAGGTATACATAACTTATACACTGCTGAACGCATAAAAGTACAATTTTACAGCTTTCTGATAATGTTGATTAAGTATTTAAATTTAGTTTTAAAAACGATCTATATCCGTCACGTCCTGTTAGTAACTAGTTGTAGTGTATAGTTGTAGTAGTTTTTGAAGCCTATTTATTTTAACCTGCGCCATTTAAAATGAAAATGCCCACTTACCACTATACTACCGAAGACTTGATAAACGTGCGCGAAATAGCTGCTCTAGTACTACAAGGTACAATCATTTGACATTTTTATCAATTCATATCAGTCATTCATTCACTCTTTTTACGATATTTTCACAAGATTATTTTTTGTATCTTTTTCTTATCGGAATCATTGAAAATTGAATTGTGATTTTACTTAAAAATATCTTTGTTTACTTATATTGCACACAACACATAGGAAACATTACGGTACCTGCCCACCTACTTATTGTATTTGATTACCTATGTATCTCTTTTTTTTATGGATAGGAAATCATCAAATGACTTTTTCGCCCTGGGCGGAGAGAAAGGGAGTGTCAGACTCTTACTGACTAAAATCCATCCGTGTTCCTCCTAATGCCCTTTGTGTTCCAGGGCCGCGGTGACTCTTTCGAACAAATTCCGCAACCCTGGCAGTTGATTATGTATCTATCTAGATTTCCTATACCTACCAGTTTAATCAATTTCGTACTAATTAACATCATAGTATAATGAATACTAAAAAATCTAAGATATTAATGTAGACAGTCAACGGTAAACTTAAAAATAACTTTTTAAATAAATGATAAATATATTCGTTTTGTAGTCATTAATCAAATTAAGTGTCATTATAAAATACAGATAGGTATTTAAATTCCGATTTTTCATAATAGGTACCTACCTACTTAGGTTATTTACATAACATATCATCATGCCTGTATTCCCCGAAAGGTTAGGCAGAGGTGTACCAATGTACACCCACAGTTCACCGGTATGTTTACTTAGGTTATTTATACTTAGTCGGTAGTATAAGGTACAGTCTGTTGTCAACATTATCTGACCCACCCTAAACACAACCAAAATTGGACCCTCTGCCTATGATAATAAGGTTTAATTTCAATTTATCGATGAATACAGACACGCATAAACCCACCCAACGTTGTCGGAGCCACCGGCATTATAATTATCATTTTGTTAAGCTATTTTAATCATTATCTCGTTGACATTCAAGTTAAAAACCTTTTAAGTCACCTTACATAATTAGAACCCAATCTTGAATTTCGTGGAGTCTTAACAAGTTCTTGTGGCTTGGCGGTTTGATGTTGGATTGGCGAGGAACAACATGTGGGTTCGAAAACACAGTCCACCTGTTATCAGTTTCTTTTTTAATTTCATTTCTACAAAATTGTTTGCATTATTAAAGAACGGCCAATATGATTTACGCCTAATAACTTATCTTGTAAACAGGTGGGTAAATTAAAAAAGTTTAAGTTCACATATATTTGCTTCGTGAGGTAGATAATAAATTCGTCTACTTAAGTGACAAAAGTTACACTACGCCCATTAGCATTGACTGTGCACACACATTTGTAAATCGTTTCGCATAACTCGTTAAGTATTTTTAAGCAATTTGGTGTAAAAAAGCATCATGTCGCAGCTTAATGACTATACCAAACATAAAATCATATTTTTACATGAGCAGAATGTTGGAATTAGAGAGATTGGTCGTCGTCTTAATATAGCAGTAAGTGTTTTTTTTTATACCTATTTTATTTAATTGATTGTGATTAATGAACGCGTAGTTGGCTATTTTACTATTACATTCACTCCTTACAAGTTACATAAACGGTTTCAAAAATGTTTTTTTTTTTTTGTTTTAGAGAAATACGACTGTAGCTAAGACGTTATGGAGACAAAGTAAATATTCAGCGGATTCGTCCAGGGGCAAAAAACATCAAGTATAGTCCCGAATGCGATTGCCCATTAGTGTAACCGCAATAAAACACCATATTTCAGTGGAAACAGTGAGAAGGCATTTACACGCTGCTGGAATAAGGAATTATAAACCGGCACAAAAAATAGCATTGACACCTGCTGAAGAGGGGTCCGTTTTGCCCAGGAATATTTAAATTTTAATTGAGAAGAAAATGTTGTGATCTTCACTGATGAAAAAAAAAACATTTAAATCGAACAAAGATGAACGTAACAAGGAACGGTGCGCCATCACTCCGCTACTAATTAATCTAGGATATTTTTAAACACACCATGTAAGTAAATGCTCAATGGATAGATTGTTAAACCATTAAAATGTTGCCAATTACGTGGTGATGTTATTGTCATAAATAGTTTTTTTTCTATTTAAATGACATGTTTATTCACTACGTATAATAGGCAGCTATATCTCTTTAAAGCATTTCACAGATAAAATAAATTTTCTCGATAACAAACTTTCAAGAAAACATGCCTTTTTTAATGTTTATAAATGGTTAGATTAGATTATGGCATCCTCATAATATATTGTATATTAATTTGGAAATATGTGAGCATTTACTTACTTTATTTACCTAAGTGTTTTAATGAAATAATAAACATTTTAAATTTGCAATTGTTTAGTTTTATTTCTATGCGTTGTCCATTAAAGAACTGTAAAAAAAGTATAATAAAATAATTAAAAAAGAAACACCTGAGCAGAAGCTATATTTAGGTTAAACTTGATTTCGAACGTAAACAACGATTAGTGACCACAAGACTAAAGAATTTAAACCATATATATACTTTAATAAAGTTTATTCTTGCACAGCACAAGCAGCCAACCGTATCCTAGTGCAAATAGATTATTTTGTATTTTATCCCTTCATTATTATTTAATCACTCCATTAAGACATGATAATAAAAAAACTACCTATAAAATAGACAAAAATAAATTGTAAAGAGAAGTTGTTTTTGCAATTTAGTAAGGCAAGGAAAAATAATGTTTGCGCGTTGTCACTGCATACCCTTAGTTAGTAGCATTTGAATACCAGTTTTACAATGAATACAAATATTTATTTTTCAACTACCCACTTAATACAAGTTATGCCAAAATATTACCATTTTAGAAACTTTATATTTGAAGATTATCCGTCTATAGTTCTTTACAATAATACAAGAAATACTTTTAGAACAAATTCTAAATTGAAAGCAAAACAATATCTTCGTCGCGGGATTTGATCTCGCAACTTGTCACTCTCAGTCTTACACACAGACCACGAGACCAGAGTTACTTGACCGAATTCATTAAAATAAGCTATTACACTTATTATATTATAACAAGTTGTTATAAGATTTAACCCAATGCTAACGTGATAAAGATCAAATTTGCGTGTGTGTATTTTTATTGTATTTATTCCTTCTCAGTTCTCGAGCACTTGACTGATAACCTCATATAAATTGAAATTAAACCTTATTATCATAGGCAGAAGGTCCAATTTCGATTGTGTTTAGGGTGGGTCAGATAATGCTGACAACCGACTGTACCTAGCAATTGCTGTGGTTCCACCCACTTGCATAATAGGGTACAAAATAGTACGCGAACATTTTCTTTTAAATTAAAAGTTAAGGCGCCCGCCCCAAATGCATTAGGTTGCGAATTCGATACCGTACAAGACCACCAACCAATGTGACTTTTTCAATTCATAAGTACGCACTTTTTAAGTTTATCTTGGCCGTCTTTGACATCGGTAGTGGAAAACATTGTGTGGAAACCTAGACTCATAATGAATATAGGTTTGAAATCCACCCTCAGAAAGAGCGGTGATCATTGCTCGTGCCTTCTCTGTATGAGAAGAGGCTTTTGCCCTGCAGTGGGACAATAATTGGCTGGTACTTATTAGTATTTCTAAAACACTTAATTCTATTTTATTTCTCACTCAAACTTTATCTGTATGCAGAAGAGTCGTTCTTTTTTTTATTTAAGATATCGGTTACTATTTTATTTCTACTTCTACATTCTTAAAGGCACGACGAGCACATGACAAACTCGTGCCCAAACATTGCCTACCCTTCACAACTCGTGTCGGCGCGACAAACACAACAACTCCTGTCATTGATCACTCTATTTTGCCGACACATCAAAGCATATTCCCTTCAACTTTCACCATATTGTTTTACCATAACGAGTCAATGATTAATAACAGAATAGCTCTAAACAATGTATAATTGCACGAATCCACTCGGTATGTTAATGAGACATACATTCGAATCGATTTATTATTGCATTCGAATAGAGACGTACATCTAATACACATTCCGCTATTGATTGATGGCGAGTATCCGATATGTAACAGTAAATCTATTCGATTAGATTGGGTATCGATATTCAAATCGAGATTAGGATGAATGGGTGATTTCCTTTGCTTGTTTAGCTCGTGTCTGTTTCTCGTATCTATCTATATTCTATTTAAAATGAAGGAAAAGTTTTCTTTTCTTTAAAATCCATTTAACTATGTTAAGGGCTCACTGCTTGTTAATGGTTCTTCCTACTTCGACATTCAATTATACATTTGAAAAATGAGAACACAATTACTGCTGTTATTTGGCCGTTATTTTCCGTCAGCTTTTATTTTGACAGATTTCAACTCTTAGTATGACTGATTGTGTTCAAATAAATATTATTTGAAAGACAGCGGCAGCATCAAGTAGAGAAAGAAATTCGACAAAAAACGAATGTATTGTCAAGATTATTTTAAAATGCTGCCAGTGTAAAAAACACAAAATAAATTTTATTTAACACCAGCAAACAATAGAAATTCAAACAACATCATTTCGCATATTTATCTCGAAATATTAACGACATACATCATCAAATACTTTTTACTGTGACAGCCGAAAGAACAGTTACCCGCGCATATATCTGTCAATTTATCACGCCGCCATTTTTATAGGTACGTCTATCATGGCTTCCTAAATAATGGTCAGTGTCTCCATCTGCGAGTCACCCAACACGCGTTGACCTCTCGACCTGGGTAAACAATACCGCCTTTCACCTCCATGCACGCATAGACAATATTAAGAACGTATTTATTTTTGTTTTATCAAGATTGTCTTTGGATTTCCCAATCGGTTCTTTTCGATGAGTATCTGTTGGGATATTTTTAGGCGTTGAGGTTGGTTGTGTAATGAATAGTGAAACTTTGAATATGTCTTAATAACTCATTAGCACTGAACGAACCAATTTCGCATCTAATATAATTGTCGAAGCTTTTGCCCGCAAGTTCGACCACGTAGAAGTCAAGTATACCATAAAACTTAGCCTATGACACACGGCAATAGTGTAGCTTTCTGTCGGTGAAAAAAATACTGTTATCATACTTCTGTTCTTGTACTTCCAGAGTTTACCCTCTATAGACAAATATCTTTTTTTTTAATCTACTTTTGTTATAAAGAGTTAAAATATATTTTATCATAGGTATAGAAGAATAGATAAATCAATTTTGTATCGTTCCGTTTGTACGAGTATCTTTATAAATTATATCAGATCCAAGTGAATGGACTAAACTAGTGTGAAACATGTAATCAATAGAAACACTAGCTAAACAAAATCGTGTTGATATGGAGTCACCTACAAAACCCACTTAATTTAGCCGACAAGTAGGTATGCTCTAATCAAATTAAATTCACAAGGAGCATTGCGTGGTTACTCGCATAAATCAAGTTAACAAATTCAGAACACTTGCGACACGACTCACACGAGCGCCCGCGCATGTAACGTCAGCAACATCGGCTTAGATTTATTTGACGTCTGTTTCATAATGGGAAAAGAGACAACAATATCTGCCTATGTATCAAAAGACGGTAAACGCTTCGAGCTTATTAAATACTTAGACTTCTGAAAAAAAGTAAATTCTGTAACCGTAACCAACACGCCTGTATTCCCCGAACGATTAAAAGCAGAGATGTACCAGCGGTTGTATATTGGGCCGGTATATTTAGGTTTTTTAGGCAAATTCCTGCGGCTTTATTTGCCTAGTAAAAGTAATTAAGTGATCTTCCGGCAGTACTACCTATTCCTTGTTCCTGTACTATTCGATTGACTGCTGACCGTGGTATTGAGTTCTATTCCCATGTCGGGAAAAGTATTACTGAATTAGTCCATTCGGCATTTTAGCAAGCTACAATATAAAAGTTGGTTGTGCTTCGGAAATCACGTAAAGCTATTGGTCCTGCGCCGGATCTTCTGTTCCCCGGTTTTATCGAATTGCTATCATATCGGAAAATGATAGTGACGGAAGAGGGAGTACACCCGCTTGTGTACTATAACATCCTACGTTCTAGGCTAGTCTTCATTGAGATTGGCCGCTGGCACCGAAATCCGATCCAGAGTGTATTACTACTTTAGTATTTGATAGAGGATTATTTTACTCTAAAAGGTAGCCCATGATTACAAGCAACTGGTCTAGTAATAATTTTTAACTAAACTTTAATGACACTGACTGCAATATGCGAAATAAAACAAGCCTTTAAAGCCATGTAATTATATTTGTGCCGGTTTATATGATGGCATATTAAGAGTTCAATAAAATAAAGAGTGTGAGTGTGATGACAGATCGTTTTAGCAAACAATCTAATTAGTCAATTAAACCATTCCCTGAAGCTATGTCTTGAATGATAACTCTTGCCCATTGATGAGTTTTTATACCAACGCAACGTTTGGCCCACCTTAAACTAAGACGAATGTGGACCAATTTATCTAATTTTATCACCTATAAAAAAATATCCATCACATTTTTTGTGCTGCTACTACTTGATATCAACAATTAAGTATCATAGCACCTATGTCATCACATCACGACAAGTTTTCACCACATCCGGTGCATAAATTAAAACAGATAATAAATAAAAACTAGATCGAAAGTAATCGATTAGGTGTCCAATGCCGTAACTCGATACAGATACCGTAAGTTTTGTAATTGATCTACATTATATTAAGTACTAGCTTCTGCCCGCGACTTCGTCCGCGTCACAGTTGATGTGTTATCCTACGGGTACCGCACATTTTCCCGGGATAAAAAGTAGCCTATGTGTTATTCCAGACTATAATCTATCTTTGTGCCAAATTTCATCCAGATCCATTCAGCCGTTTAAGCGTGAAAGAGTAACAAACATCCATACATACATACAAACTTTCGCCTTTATAATAGTAGTAGGATAATTTCAACCGAATGGGCTACTCACTAGAGATTTGAAATTGGAATACTTTGACAAACTTTTTAATGCAGCTTAATGGCAACATCTCTAGCGGACTATGCATGAGATGTGTACTTTTTTGACAGCAAAACAAAGATGGCATCTCTGTTGACCGTTTTAGATGGTCGTTAGCGTAATTAAGTAGTGAATACGTAGCACCGAGATTGAATATCTCATTAAAAATTGGGCTACCTTTAATAATATTTACATTAAAAATTAATATCGGATTAGATTACGATAGTACCCAATACTTATTAGAAAGCTTGGTTTTATTAGCCTTTCAATTTGGAAGCCATGCAAATGGTCTCGATAGGTCTAATCACGTCTCTCATCTTATCAGTAGGTAAATCTAATGTGAAATCACGGGTGTAGAACTGTAGACACTACAAACCAATTATTTCAAGACACAATCTCTTAAAAAAACAGTTCATTTTAACCCGGAAAACCCAATTAATTCTCAATTATCTGCAAAATTTGTTTTTTTGTTAGTCTGGAATCAAGAAATAGTTGATTGAGTTTTCAAATAACTGCCATACAAAATTTGGGAATCGTGTTTTGACAGCTCATAAAAAGTATGTCAATTGATTAGCCGCGTGTGTACCCGTATTGGCTGTAGCGATTCGTCAACCAGAACATGGACAGCCAATCATATTTGCTCTAATATTACTTGAAATTTAAATTCAGAATTATTTAAAGCACGTAGGGAAGTCCTTAGTTTAGTTTTTAAGTTAAAATTGAATCAGGAAAATCATTAAAAAGAATAATGCATTCATCAACATCAATACTAATGATATTATTTCCGCATTCAAGACATATGAATCAAGATGTCATTAGAATCAAATTTAGCTTAATTCATTACAAAACAAATTGATTACTACATCCAATAGGTATACTTTAAAATGATTATACGCCGGTCGCCGCACATATCAAAGACAAAAGTGCTAATTTACAGATTGCGTGTATCATGTAATCATCTATGGTCATCATTGTCTATTCGCTTATTGTGATCTAGTAGAACATTGACATTACTGGTGTTAAGGAAGTCGACCATAGACAACGGAGCGATGTAGACGATAGCATTACAACCTTCTTAGATACTATATTTGCAAGCAGTAGGGTACGGTACCTCAATTTAACTGAATATAAATAATTTATTATAAACTAGCAATCCACCCTTGCTGCAATTTAATAAACCCCACATCCTTTCTGACTTTTCAAGTAGATTTTCCAAAAAAATCTTTCATACAAATCTTGTCTTGCCAATCAACACAAAAAATATAGCTAAATCGGTCGAGCCTTTCTCAAAAAATGATCTTTTAGATTTAATGGTTCGCGGCCACTTGCGAGTTTTGTTTACACAATTGTTTAATTGTTTAATCTGCCATTTTGGATTCAAAAATTACCAGCAATATAAATCGATTCTACTACCAAGGCAAAATCATTACTCAGCGGGCAAAGGACTATTAACATTTCTCGCTTTAGAAGCGTCAAAGAAGTCCAAATTAAGAATCGGCATATTTTTTTTGCCTTCAATCTCAACCAGTTCATGAAAGCTACCTTGTACTTTGACCAATTTTAATTAAAGTGTAATCGGTAATCTTTAAACGTCATAAAGTAAGTACCTATCTATCGCCACCTCACAAAAATATGATTAATTACTCATTGATCAGTAGCAATTTCATCCGACATTGGAGTTTCACTTTAAAGGTATTACCAAATTAGTAGTAGTAGAACTTTTTGTGGAGGAGCTCGCCCGTAGAAGTACTACCACCATACCAAATTCTGCCGCAAAGCAGCGTTGCTGTGTTCCGGTTTGAAATGTATGGGTGCCGATGCCGGTGTAATTACAGGCACATGAGATATTTCAACTTTGTGCCCGGGATGGCAACGCTCCTGCAACGCCTCTAGTATTGCAGATGTGTCACAGGCAGCGGTTACTAATTATCATCTGGTGGGCTGTGGGCGTCTGTTGGTTTGTCATCTAATGATATAGAAAAAAATCCTTTTCATATTTTTTATATTATCATCTTTTCGCTTAGCTTTGGCCGGACGAGCATCCTTACCCCCCAATTTATTCTACACAATAGCATCATTTAGTTAGCGTAAATTGCCAGTGTTATAACGAGTGATTCGATAATTAGATGCTTTAATTACTGTATTCTGATTGGATCGCGTCATCGTGAATGATGGCTTTCAACGCTATTAAGAGTATCAGGTGTAAGGTGAAGTTATTTAGATGTTACAATGTTGCACGTGTCTAATTCAAGATGATAATTTATTCTTATTGCAACACCGTGTTTGAAAATTGACCAAGTGTAAATTGGACTCTTTAGAAAAAAAACTCTTTTTAGTATGTAGTAGTAGAGCTTCTTGTAAAAGAGCACGTATGTGTAGTTACAGGCACGTGACACATTTCAACTTTGTCTCTGGGATGGCGCAATTACAAGGCCTCTAGTATTGCAGATGTCCATAGGCAGCGGTGACCACTTAATATTAGCTGGGCCGTCCCGTCGGTCGGCTTGTTTGCCATCCAACGATGTTTAGCTACAATTACTAAGAGTTTTGTACCATTCCGCATTAAATCTAATAAGTTAACATTGCCACAAGACAATGAGTTTATGTCCTCTTGTAGCTAGTCCTCTCTATGCATTATATTCTTTTTATTTTAGTTATATTCATTAAACCCCGCGGTGTCACACGCGTTCAATTACGTCTTTTGCTACTGCTCCACTCCCGTCGATCGTACCTATAAGCATAAACTTTTCTTTTAAAACACCTACTGGTGAAACTACATAAAAATCCTTTGCGTAGTTTAAAAGATCTAGGTGTAGAGACGGCGGGAAGCGACTTTGTTTTATACTATGTAGAGAAGAGTCGAGGCGAGTGTTATTGGGTTTTTTCTATTAAATTCTCAGTAGCAGCTCGGAGTTAGGATTTGTGTGCCCGGTTGATGATAATAGGCTCGCCCCCTATTACATGGGATCCAAACATACCAGCGAACGTTGGGTGTAAATTGGAACGCCTCTGCCTAACTCTTCGGGGAATACAGGCGTGATTGTAGAAGAGTCAGTCAATTTTAAACTTTGTGCAACAAGCTTAAAGCCTCAATTTCTTTCCTCCGCCATCGTCACTGGCCCATCACGGTATTAAGAACTAGGGGATTTATTATTTTATCGTAATTTCTAACCGTTGATATGTTTTGTTGTGTCAGGAGCGGCTGGGCAGCGGCGGGCTGGGTCTCGGCGGCGGCGGGTTCCGCGGAGGCGCGCAGCCCTCGCTGGCAGACTTCCAACCGCCGTACTTCCCGCCGCCCTTCGCCCCCGCGCCGCACCCCTCCAGCCCCCATCATCAACAACAGGTTGGTACACTAGATGAGTGAAGAACCTCTAGTATAAGAAGAGGGCCCTAAACCCCGCTATAGTTTGCCGAAGGTTTTCTTTGGGGCTTTCACCAAATACCGCCAACATCTAACTAACAGCATTACTACAATGTCCAAAATTCCCCAGTTTTGAAACAACCAGCTTAAACACTGCCAAAGAACCCTCAGTCCTAGTAGTGACACTTTAAGAGAACCAAAATGTATAAAATATACGGACTTCAATATCCAACAGTTTGTATGTTTAAAGCCCAGTATGTGTTCACGTTCAGTCATTGTAGAGGTCAGATAGGCAGTCGCTCCAAGTAAAACACTGGTATTCAGCTGCATACGGTTAGACTGGAAGCCGACCCCACATAGTAGGGAAAAGGCTAAGCAGTTTTAAGGGCGATGTGTATCCGTGAAGCTTCAACCGTCTAAAAAACGGCTGTCCTTCCTGCATCATTAAACCGGTCCGTTTGGAAATCTATGGGCAGGCCTATGTCCAGCAGTGGACATCCTGCGGCTCATATGACGATGATGATGATAAAACTTCCTTGTCTCCAAATCTACCAATCCCCTTAAACCCGCGGCAGAGCCATGGCATGGAGTACGGCGGCGGGGGCGGCGGCGGGGCGGAGTACGCGCAGCACTACGCGCCGCAGCAGCTGCTGCCGCGCCACCACACGCACCACGAGCCGCACGCACACCTCCGACACCACAGGGACCATCACGACATACATGCACACCATGTAAGTAGTACCAGATACCAATATTTTTAAGCGCGACCAGGGGAGCCTGTTCACCAAACAGGCGATGTCCTTTAGTTTACTAGTATAAAATGCCCCAAAGTTTCCCCGCGTTAAGTTGGTTATTAGTAATGTGTTTATTTGTAACGAATGGTAAGTCTAGCAATATAAACGACTTTTGGTAGGTACTTATAACAAAAAAAACTAAAAAAAAAACTTCCCCAACGTCCGCTGCTATATAGTCATCCATTCAAATTATTGTATTTTTTTTTTCTGAATAGTCTAGTTTTTTCCAAGAAGTCTTATCTTAGGTTGAACTAAAACTACGCGCTATTGGTTTACCTTAAAAGAGCTTTACTTATGTTGGTAAGTAAACTTTAAGTCTTGTTTATTCACGAAACACGGGTAAGCAGATCACAGTCAATTTACTCATTCTTCGAATATTTCCCACAAAATAGATATATATGCATCATACTGTAGTAGGAAACTATGCGCCCCCCCCCCCCCACGTCACCCCTCGCGAAAGAATCTCCGCATAGTTCACCCTCCGCGGGTATTCACTGATTATGTTAATAATATTAATAATTTTCCGCCGATATGATCCTTCTGGCAATTGTGTTTCTAATAATGATGTAAAATATTTAATGTGTTGCGAAAAGTGATACAATTAACTTACCTACCAACTAAGTAATGTTTGAGTGATTGATTACATGGAAATAGTATGTACTACAAAGATACTTTGATTAATTTACTGAAGTAAGTATCTTCGTTTATGAACTACCGTACAATAGATGTTATAATAATTCATACAAAATTGACATTGTAACAAATGAACAAAAATATTTTAACGGGGTCAACTATAGTTCACGCAAATAATAAATAAATATTGACATTTTAATCATGTGACATTATTCAAGTTATTTGATTGTCATAGATAGACACTTTTTATTATATTTCTATATAAACTTTTTATTTATGTGATTGCCTTTTTTAAATGAAGCCAATTAACAGACAAAACTTGTGTACTACAAGAAAGATAAACTTGTAATGCAACGAAGTTAATATTTTTAATTATTATTTTATTGATTTTTATTTTTATTAAAAAGTGTATTCAATACACTTTAAACCCATTTTAAATAAAAATAAACTCATCTTTTATAAAATAGGTAGTACCTCCTTGGTAACCTGCAAGCCTTATTCGAAATACGAACTTGAACCGAGTTTTTTTTTTTCTGAAGCACCGTCAACAATATTTTTCGTCCAACAATGGGCTTCAAACGAAGACGTTAGGGATGGGATCACTTTAGCAGATTAGCCGTTAGTAATGTGCCGGTTTGGCAGAGCGGGCCATTCAATACAATAGTGGCTGATCGCCGGCAGGAAGACTCGATGACATTAGAAGCGATTAAATGGCAGCTTACGAAAAGCTTTTACAAATATTTTTGAAATTATTTGACAAAGCGTTATTGCTTAAGAGTTTTAGAGCCAATCTTTTGCTTTAACATTTTTTGAATTAAACCCTTGTCAATCTATAATGTTTTGTTAACATTTTGCTCTCAAGACTAATTAAGTCTAGATAAATTCACGGTTAGGTAATAAGAAAACTTGGTCGGATCCTCAAAACGTATAAGAATTTATGAAACTTTTCAATTAATCCTGATCATTTTTACGCAGTTGTCACACGGTGGGTTCAGTTACGGTGGAGGTGAGCGTCGGGCAGACTACGGCGCCCGGGAGCAACATGAGTTGGCCCTACACCATGCGCTGCACTCCGCTGAAGAAACGCCGGTAAGAATATTCATAGAAGCAAAACCATCAGCTCATCCAGCGGAAAGCGCTTTATCCTAGCCTTGCGAAAAGTCCTTTATCGACGTAAATTTCGTACATTATTATTATTAGCTCTTTAAAACATGGACAGCGCTGTCAAGCGGTACTCTAGTATAATATAAGGTATTAATGACTAGATACTGGCTGAATGATGTCCAATAATGTATTTGTAGTTATAACATCGCGAAAGTAGCTGTCTAGGATTTAAAAGTCATAAATATGCCAAGAATTTTACCGTATTTCAAAAGAATATCAAAAGTTCATTCTAACTTAATGTAACATTGATATAGGAGCTATTTTTGTGCCCGAGGAATATAAGAAATGCCAATTATTTATTTAAAATTTCACCCTCGCATCGTCGATATTTTGATAGACATTCAATATCTAAGAAATATGTGCGCCCAGTCCAATAAGGAATTTAATAATAAGCTTACTAAATTAAAATGCTTCTTCTCTAGCATGGAATGTCGGAAAGTTTATTTTTTTTCCGTTTATAATATCAATAGGTACTTTGAGGAAACCAAGAAAAGATATTATTTTTTATTTTATAAGATAACATCGTCGATCGCTTATATCAACGTTCAAATTCAAGTAGTATTCGGTATTCCTAAAGTATTTAGTATTCCTTTGAAATTTTAAAGATATTAAAAACTGTTGTACCTACATATTTCTTAAAATTCACAACGAAATTACTATCTAATAACGTTATAATCAAAATTAGTAAAAGTATGTCTTAACATTATTCCCCTCACTAGCAACTAATACCACATAATCGCGCGCCAAAATCCAAATTCGAAATTCAAAATTCATTTCTTTTTTAGAACGCTGGCATGGATGACACCACAGGGTTCATGACTGACCTTCCACTACTAAAAAGTAAGTAATTTTAACAACAACAAAAAAGCTTTTTCGGTAATTATTGTCGCCACAGTATTTTTAATAACTTTCGCGGCATGTGGTACCTAAAGTGAATGACCTACTAGATTAGTTCTGTACCGATGCCCGGATCCCATTGGATATTTTCACTGCAAAGGTTGAATATTATATTATTTATGAATGGTAAATCTTATTTATTTACAGTGTTGCTATATCAAAATTTATAGCAAGTGGTTTGATGATGCAATTTGATGGTTCAACCAAAATATTATATTCATGCCATAGATGACTGACAGACATGACTGAGTGTAAGTGTTCGTGGCTTTTTAGGACGTTAAGGTGCTCCCTCACCGGGAGCATTCGCGTGTAATGTAACGTTACAGATTTGAGCATTACGTCAGTGAAGGAGGAGAACCGAGCATTACAATGCGCACCATGTAATGATACAAAACGGGCTACATCAGTGAAGGAGAAGAACCGAGCATTACAATGCGCACCTTGTAATGATACAATGTGTAATATCTTGATACAACTTATAACATCAATGCGCTCCACTTCTCCCAGCCCCCTGCCCGCCCGCTCAGCCGTGCGATTCTCTAACATATTTCAGCGCTGCGCTCGACGTCGAGCTGGTTGACGAAACTTCGGTAAAATCAACTCTATGCGTTGTGCGTAAAGTTGATTTGGCAGTAGTGTCGTCGACGAGCTCGACGTCGAGCGCAGCGTTGAAATATGTTAGAGAATCGCACGGCAGTACCCTACGTGACAGTGACCGTTTCGTCTGACATCTTGCTATGAAATGCTCAAAGTCGAATCAATATGTTACATTACACGCAAATGCTCGTTAGTCAGGGAGGTATTATTGTAATGTAATGCTCAAAGTCGAATCCATATGTTACATTACACGCAAATGCTCGTTAGTCAGGGAGGTATTATTGTAATGTAATGCTCAAAGTCGAATCTATAATGTTACAATACACGTGAATGCTCCCGGTGAGGGAGCACCTTTAGACGAAGGTATAATTATGATTCCTAAGTAGATAATTAAATCTAACGTCAAAATATGGCCGTCTTCAATACTTAAGTAAATTCTTTTAAGAATTCGTTATTTAGCAAAACGCATAAATTACTTAATTTGTACTGCAGATAAAGTAATTTGATTACATGTAAAAGTCATGCAAACATAATATCGGTAATACAAACGAGTCAATAAGTTTCCACGATAAGAACCATCTGCCCTGTAACTTCCTCAATTTATTGCATATAACCACAGATTAAACAACTTAAATTATTCACTTAATACTCTGGTCATGCCTCCATATATGTAATTTAAATTGCGAACATCAGATAAAAGAACTACACATTATTAACATATCAAATATTTTATTGTTACTCTCTTTTATGATGACCCAAGAAGATAAAACTGTAATTAGACTTCATACCGCACTTATCAAGTAGGTGTATCGATTTTTCTAAGTAGATTGTAAAAAAAATCCATCTCATTCATCGGACGAATGAATCAATATCAAATAAATAAAAGTATCGATCAATCAATCGATATTTGAATAGGTAGCATTCGGTTTTGGAAATTACTTTTTAATTTTTGATTTAACTCATTGCAGAATGTCGTTATGAAACGTCTTATTTAATTTGAAAAATTATTGTTATAGAAAATTGGTAGGCCAGTGTTTTATTTAAAAAATAAAGGCATTATTTTTATTGAAACGTAAATGAAGTAATTCATCCATAGAATAAATTAAAAGCAACTAACACTTAAAAATTAATTAGGTGTCTACCTAAATAATGCAGTTTGTAAAAAACATACTTACTTTATTTAGGATCTTTGAATAGTAGCATGGTTTCTTTGAAAGTTTACAAATGCTAACATTCTTCGTGTGAAAAATATATATGTTACGGCTAATACCCGAAGTGCGGCTACACCTAGTTTTAGCCGGTTAGAACTAGGTGTAGCCACTTACTCTTGGTTAAACCTAGTACGAGCCGATTGTTTTCGGGTAAAACTAGGTCTAGCCTTCATCATGCCGGCTACAACTAGGTCCAGCCATTCCCTGTTGGATAAAACTAGGTCTACCCGATATCATTCCGGCTAGAACTAGGTCCAGACAATCCCTGTTGGATAAAACTTAGATGCGTGTCCCGCCAAGCCTTCCGCCCCGCGGCACACTCATGACTCACAGCATCTGCAGCAGCGGCGCGGGGTGGAGGGCATACCGAGGCACGCGCCTCTGCAGGTTGTGAGCGCCAGGTGCTGCTGATCTACTGCAGGTCTACTAGCGAGTGTGACTCACAGCGTCTGCAGCAGCAGCGCGTGTCTTAGTTTTATCTAACAGGGATTGGCTGTACATAGTTGTAGCTGGCATGCTATCGGCAGAGCTTTTTTAGATATTAAAAAAACATCCAATAAAAAGAAACGTAGAGAGTTTTTTTATTCTTATAAATCTAGTTTTATCCAACAGGGAATGGCTGGACCTAGTTGTAGTCGGCATGATGAAGGCTAGACCTAGTTTTACCCGAAAACAATCGGCTCGTACTAGGTTTAACCAAGAGTAAGTGGCTACACCTAGTTCTAACCGGCTAAAACTAGGTGTAGCCGCACTTCGGTTATTAGCCGTAACATATATAAATGTGTACGCAAACTTTTTATTATCATTAATTTTATTCCTTCAATATTACAGAAAACGCATATAAGTAGCTACTATGAAACGACAGTTTACGAGTGCCAGTCCCACACTTCGTCGGTTTTTTCAAAAACATAATTGGCCAGTAATAAGCGTGCGCACCTTTAACTTTTTTGTACAAAAACGCGGGGTGTTAAATAGCCAGTATGGTGCCAACATAATGACATACTAATGTTTATTGTATTAGAGTTGCCATATAGAAATATTACAATGAGAATAGAGATCACGCTGGGTTCATGTTTGGGGCGTGGCAATGATTGTTAGTGGCTCTATTGTTGATATTTGAAGCCGAGGATTTTGTAATCACTCCAATTTTTGTATGGATGTATGTTTCATGTACATTTTTGTAGCGGTTGTTTTTATAGACGCTATTTTTAACGTATACCTACTCTGAAGAAAGTAGTTAAGTAAAATGAAGAAGTTCCGTTTGCTTAACATATTTTCAAAAGGTATTTCAAGTAACTGCCACGAACTGCCTCGGTAGCCTAGTGGTCCTAAGCGCGACTGCTACGCTAGAGGTCTTGAGATCGATTCCTAGGTCGAGCAAAAAGTGTTATTGGGTTTTTCTATGAAATTCTCAGTAGGAATACAGGCGTGATGGTATATTTTTTAGCCTGAAGAAAGTAAAATGGAGACGTAGTATATCTAGTAAATTCCTTACGTGGCTTGAGTTAGACCTAGTAAGCAACCGATTTATCCGAACGACTCGCACGATAAAGAGAAACATTGAAAAAGAATACGAGTATCAATACCTAATAATGATGGCCCATTACGATACTGTTTGGAATATCTATTCATCAAACAGTAAAGTAAAAGTTGACCCGCTATCATTGTTAATGAAAGAAGTACAAATATCTAGTCAAACACAATTTCCTGTTGAAATCTTAGTACAGGATGTAATCGATATGTCGGTAAATGGTACACTGCTCATTGGATTTGTGGTTTAATGATTTATTAAGTGCTACTTAGTACTTATTCTGAAGACTAATAAGTCTTAGTACCTACTAGACTTCTAATAGATTACAAGGAAAATAATCACGAGTTGAAGTCAAAGTTATTTTTTTTTTCAATTAGGCCATTTACAGGCCCTTTTGAATTGTCAGGCAGTCGAAACTGATTAGGAGGAGGCACGCGGTAATTCTGATGAAGAGAATTGATGGTATAGATTTGATGAGGGTCAGCTCACCCCAAAAAAAGGGAAAACGCTGAATGCGGACAGCGCAAGACCGGCCCTTGTGTCAATCTCTAACGGAAGCCTATAGTTTTATTAATTTACCAGAATACCCCTAACCTTACCCCTTAACCTTTTCTAAAATAATTCTTTCTTCCAGCAATGAAAGGCCGCGACGGTCTTGGTGGTACGGGCTCGTGTGCGCCCAACGACGTGTTCTGCTCAGTCCCTGGTCGGCTGTCCCTCCTGTCTTCTACCAGCAAGTACAAGGTGACGGTAGCTGAGGTGCAGAGGAGACTGTCACCCCCTGAGTGCCTCAACGCGTCGCTACTTGGTGGTGTGCTTAGAAGGTAAGAGATGAGAAGGTTTCTGTAGATCTTTGAGCCTGGCTTGATGATAGATCTTTACTAGTTATAGTACAAAAAGGGATTCGTCTATCTTTTCGAGAAAGCCCTTATGCCTGAGTCTAATGTTGACATTGTTCTTATATGTAGTGTAGTGACATTTTGTCTTGGTCTTTTTTCTGAGATTAACGTGAAATATCTACGTATATATAGGCTACATAGCCTAGTATAATAAACTACATGTAAGCTACATAGCTTACTCGATTTCGTGTTATAAAATGCTAAATAATATCAAATTTCTTTCACCCTTGATTAAACTCGCATTTATAACTGACATGCATTTGCCCAAAAAAATAATACATTAACGACACCTAGTAGGTATGTAGGTACAACCTACAGCTGCGTAATATATTCGATGATCCACTACCAGTTAATTAAAATGATAATTACTGTATGCATAATAAATATTAGGCAATTACAAGACAAATTCACATCACCCGCCAACCGGCCATAATATTGAATTACGTGGCGTGGTCTTGTTCCGCTAGTGCGGTTGCTTATTTATTACATTTTTTTGCTCTGGCAACACTGTACAGTTTGCGGCGAGTTATAAAGACATGTTTGACTTTTATCGAACCGTTTTGGTTAGCGGTTATTAAGATATTTAGGGTACCTTTACACTATCCCTTTATATCTTCAATCGTTTATCACATAAAGTCGCATATAAATATCTTATTTTTTTTATGATACTGGATTATAAATGTATTGTTTTCTTTAGTGTTAAATAAAACTAAAAAATAATACTTCGTAAATAGACTTCGTATCAAAATACAAAGACATAAAATAAAATAAAGTTAATTTAATGTTTTTCTGCTCGTTAAATTGTATTAGTTCCACTGCTCTATACCCTTACAAAATTAGCATTACTCAATAAAATTAAGAAACACGACAATTTTAAACTGTCTACATAATCGACCAAAAGTGTAAAAAACCATGTAATTGAATATTCAAGTAACTAGTTTATTTAAATTACGGAACCCGTAAATACTGCTCAAATTACGCCGTGCGCTTTTTGTTGCTTCGTGGTTGAATGTGGGCTGGGATCAAAACGCCGTTTCCTTTATATGTTTATTGAATATAATTATCGGGTATTACTTCTAGATATTTCATTGTGATCATATCTTGCCTTACCTACATACGCCGTTACGTTAAAAGTAGGTAGCTAGTTACGTTTTTGCTACCCGTTTTTGCTTTTCTAATGGACTTTTTTTGCAAAATCTTACGCATAAACCTGTTCACTGGCACGCAAATTTCTTTTGACACTTGACAAAATAATGAACGCGTTTTTTGTCCTCTAGTTACCTTACGCATAAGTTATATTTTAGTCGGATTCACTCAGTGTGAAGTGTCCGCCAAAACTCGTAAGTTTCAGCAAAAAACTGTCCGGTCATGATTTAATAAAAAATCCAATTATTCCACAAAAGGAAGCGGTAATGACTATCTATCCAACTTATGAGGTCATTTAAGCACATCCTAGTTTGTACGTGATCACTGTAATGCTAGGATTTAAATTAGGGCATTGTTGAAAAACTGAAATTACTCGATGAGAGACTTAAAAAGTTTTATATTTCGAACTTTACAAAACGTACAGTGTAAGTACCTATTTGACACAATAAATACCTGTTCCAGGCCACTTGTTTTATTAAATTTAGAACGCGATAAACAGCGCATCATCGTCGCCCTAATTGCCGTCATTACGTGCCGATGGTTGCGTTGTCAAAACGCCGTGCAGCCAACATTGCGGCTTTAGAAAATAATTTATAGGATGGTAACACCGAATAATGGCGGGAAGCCGATGGCAGCTGGCTCAGGCTGGCTGCCGTTTACATTGACTCGAATATTTCACATTCTCAACTCGGTGTCTCCTTACATGGTAATTACATTAATATTAAGTAAATTTACGCAAAACTAACAGCAGAGTCGACAGGACTAGTTTACATGTTTTAAAAGCGTGTAATTTTTACGTTAAAGTAATTTAAATTGCTTACAATGTTTAATTCATTTTGTAGCGATAAATACAGTTGTTTTAGTAGAAATATTTGTCACCTTCAGATAAAAATAGTTTAAGTATTTATTTGTATTGACCACAAAACCTGCCTACGACCTAGTATGTATGGTTGGCGCTATTTAGCGCCCACCATTGTGCTATAAGAACAAACTCCATAGACAACTTAAAATATTTAAGTGTAGTGTGTCCATTTCAAATCAAAATCTAAATGAAATTAATCACTCGTAAAATCTTCGTATCCAACGCCTCTTTCCACAAAAGAAATGCTGTCAAAACACACCTATGCCGCAGACGCCATTATTTCGAAATTCAAAAAACTCATTGTGTCGTAAGTAGAAACGCCATTTTGATTTAATCAATCGCGTATTATTAATGGATCCGCCGCTTTACGATACGAGAGATTATTTTTATTATTTTTCATATCGATATGCTCGATTCGGTAATTGGAGATGAAATGATCTTGCATTCATCGATACGCAATCGCATTCAATCGGAATTTCTTTGCAGTTGGTAAAAGCTAAAATATCGATTACTCAAAAGTTAAATTCGTATGTCAATTTGATATGACGCCTATAAAGAGCCGCGTATGTAGGAAATCAGTGAACGGTATCTTTTCGTCATAATTATCGTGGTTGAATCAAAGACGCGTATGTACCTGATTGATAATCTCTTTAATCGGACACTTGAGTATTCGATACATACTCGATATTCGATGCCCATTAGTTCTCTTTCCAATCTGTCGATTCATTCGATTTAGTTTTCCATTGATTCTAAATTCAAAAATTCGAATTCATTGTTTGGCTCGTTAACCGTGCGGATGATTCTCGTTTCTTTTGTTGTTGTCTAAACGAACGTGTGAAAATATTAAACATGTCTAACGGTGCTGTCTAATTACAATTGTGCTTATTTTCACCTCAACCATTGTGCAAATGAGAAATAGTAAAATCATTGGTCAGTGATCACATAATCTGTAAGCTTAGCGGCTTCTTGACGGCCAATTAAAATTAAATGTTGAAATGTTGATTTTATTCGGTCGGTTGGTTCCAAACAACAACAACAACACGACTTGGGAATGTAGTAAGCTTGGTTTATAGTAGCTTTTATTTTGTAGACCTTGCTAAAACTATAATCTAGTTACTGTTGTGCTAATTTTATGGCGCTAAGTATTAGACAGAATATAGTTAAAAAACATTGTCGCATCAATATCTAGCTAGGTAATGTAGGATTACTGAAAGAGAGATTTTGGGTACTATTTTCTAATATTTAAAGATGATTTCAATATAAGGATAATTTTCATAGAACCCTATAAACAAAGCATAAACCATGTTTAAATAATGCTAGCTTTTACCTGTGACGTCAAAAGCATGAATAAGGTCTATTTAAAAAAAAATATGTTATGTATGTAGCACTCAAGTAGGCACCTATAACGTAGATTTCTATTAGATATAGCGACAAATTTCGAAACCGGACCATTAAATCCGCAGATTAGCACTTTCAAACAAAAAAAAAACAAACAAAAATCTCTTCAGCTTATAAAGCTTAACATATATTTAGTTTCTACTAAGTATACTTAAGTGTAACTACCTATAGATTTTAGTCTACAAACTATAGACTACAAAAATAAGGTTCTCCATGGCTTAACCCGCCAAAATCTCTACAGTACCATACTACTGGCATTTATGCATACTGATCATGTAAAACTTCGATGTTTAGGACTCCATACTATGAAACTTTTTGAACTAATAACCAATACATAACAATTTGTTAGGAATTCGTTCGCATACCGCCCTGTTACTGAAGGGGCCCGAAGACGTCGTTTCACAAAATTATGCCTATCTGAATTAAACGAGACCGCAGATTTGAACGAAGAATTTTGTTTTTCTCTTTTTGAATTTGGAAGCTTATTGTAAAAAGTAAATACCTATTCACTTGTTTTTATTTTGGTTATTAAGTTGGTAGCTGTATTGTCAGCCATGAAAGCTGAAGTTAATTAAGGTGCAAACGTTAGTTTAAAATAAAAGTACAAACCGTGCCACGAAAGATGAGACTTGACCTCCAACTTTATTATTTTGTAATAAATATTGTGAAGAATTTTTGTATGTTGTTTTAATTCCAATGTCATCGAAATATCTCTGAATAGATATACAAATTATGGATAACTATTTCGTACACTTAGTACCTGCGCAAGCTCCCCATACTGACACTCGCCAAGTCTCATCTTTCGTGGCACGGACTGTAGCAGTGTTAATCGACTTCCGTTGCTGGCCATAGCTACCTACGAGTATGTTAGTAGGAATTTGTGAAAATAAAATAACAATAAAAACAAAATCTATTGAAACGATTATAAAAAAAAATATACTTACATTGAACTTACTTTAACTTTGTGACAGTAGAATAATTATAACTTCATAATTCACAATTAATTGTAAATTAAAATATTTTCGAACGAAACTTTTTATTTCACCTCCCATTCAAATTGTCAACAACCTGTCAAATAATGGGAACGCCAATCAGCCAACATACGATTAATTAATCATAACATAACGAGCGAACTGGCATTCTTGAACTTTATTCATAAACTTCATCAAACTTTATCGAAAACAATTTCGATAACGAGCTTTTATTTCACAGCGGTTAATACTGGTAGCCATTTTTAATACCGAACGGAACAAGCAAAGAATTTTTTACCGCCAAGAAGATACAAATCATTCGATTACCAGCCCTATTCCGTAGCAGTTAGAGAAAAAATAATCCAAAACCAAATTATTTCTTCAACTTTTCTATGCGTCAATCATGAATCACAATTTTGACGGTAATCGATAGGTTATCGGTGGCGCCATCTAACGGTCAGTAGCAGTACTATAGACTGACATGTGACCGAACAACAAAAGAGGTAGCTACTTTATTTTTTCGGCTTGTAATTGGATGCAGGTTCAATATATCAAACACCAATTTGAATTATGTATTTCTGTATTAAATTCTGTCTACAGTTAATGATTTAGTTCGATTTTTAAGTCTAAAAAGGCTAGGGGCAATCGAAGCGGCAAAACACGGCGGAATTTCGCGCGGGAAATCATATCCAAACCAGATTTGTTCCTAAGTAACCGTTCTTAATTCAAATCTGCGACTCCCAAGTTAGGCACTAAGCCAATTACATCTCTTAATTACAGCAAGAAGTTTAAAACGATTTATTTTTTCAGAGCTAAGAGCAAAAATGGCGGGCGATTACTCCGTGAAAAATTGGAAAAGATTGGGCTCAACTTGCCGGCTGGGAGACGGAAAGCTGCCAACGTTACGCTGCTCACATCTTTAGTAGAAGGTAATTAATATTTATGTAATCTTCTAGATAGGTACTCCTAAAAGTCCTACAAAAAGATATGTACCTAAATATACCTAGGGAGGTGGAAATAGAAAAAAATAATGTTAGGTACTGTTTTTGCACACTTTTCTTGCATTTAACTTGCAAGCTCCTGCGTAACTAATCATCATAATATTTTCTAAACCGATTTCGGTCACCAACTTCCAAACTCCGAGCTGCTACTGAGAAATTCGTTATGGAAAAACCCAATAAAACTTTTTGCCTGACCTTAGAATTGAACCCAGGATCCTGCGGTGCAGTCGCACTTGCGACCACGAGACCAAGGGGGCAGTGAACACACCTTATAATTTTATGTATTTGAGTATTAAATACTCAGTCATTTGCATTCTGTATACCAACGTTTAAATATAAATTAAAACGGCAGTAACTTTAAACCTAGAGATTTATGACAGACTTGGACAAATTGTATTAATTAGGGCGAATAGTGATTTGTAACCACGTACCAGCTAATTTGCTTTCAATAATTTATATTGGTACCTACTGATTTCCCAACGTCTTTTCTATACTAATATTGTAAAGTTGAATAGTTTGTTTGTTTGTTTGTTTGAATGCGCTTAAGATATCTGTCTGTATGTATGAACTTCTAGGCCAATTCTAAAAAAATATTTTGTCTATAGCACACACGGATAACTTAACTTCCTTTAGTTTAAGCCAAAAGCTATATGTCATTACAGATTTATAAAAATAGGGATCCATAAGAAAATTCACACGGGCGAAGTCGTGGACAAAAGCTAGTATCTTATGTTGATCATTGATTACGTAGCCGAAGTTGAAGTAATGTCGAGAGGTAATCTTACGCCAAGATCTCCAATTACAAATATCCAACCTTTTTGTCGTAGTTCGTTAGTTTCGGTTTCAAAAGCACAATTCTTCACTAATTTCTTAGGAGGGCCACTCTCTTGTCTGGTTATATCTTGTCCAAAAGATGCGGAAATCTGCGGAGATGTCAGTTGACTGCCCCATTGGTCTCATGGTCGCAAGCGCGACTGCTAAGCGAGGGGTCCTGGGTTTGATTCCCAGGTCGGGCAAAAAGTGTTATTGGGTTTCTCCATTAGGAATTTTTCAGTAGTAGCCCGGAGTTTGGAAGTTGGTGGTGTGGCCCCCCCGCGCAAAGCAGGTCCTGCGCCTGATCTCTCTCCGGTTGTGTCGGATTGCCGTACCATCGGACTATGATAGTTAAGGAAGAGAGAGGGCACCTGTGTTTGCGCACACACTTGTCCACTATAATATCTCCTGCGTACTTGGCTAGTCTGCATTAAGATTAGCCGCCGTGGCCGGAATCGGTCCGAAGAATTACATTACATTTACACATGGGACCCAAACATAGCTGTGAACTGTAAGTGTACACCTCTGCCTAATCCTTCGGGGAATACAGGAATGATGATATGTAGTTTTATAACCGTGAAAGCGTAGGTACCAAACAAAACAAACTCATATATAAGAATCACTAGCTTTTGCCCGCGACTTCATCCGCGTGGATTAATAGTTCCCGTTCCCGGGGGATTTCCGGGATGAAAACTATCCTATGTCCTTTCTCGGGTCCCAGACTATTTCTGTACCAAATTTCATTGAAATCGGTTCAGTGGTTCAGGCGTGAAGAAGAGACAGACAGACAGAGTTACTTTCGCATTTATAATATAAGTACGGATTTAAAGCCTTGACATTCTACAATACCGGTATCTCCCTACAGCGGAAGCAGTGCACTTAGCGCGCGATTTCGGCTACGTGTGCGAGACGGAGTTCCCCGCGCGGGCGCTCGCCGAGTACCTCGCGCGGCAGTACGCCGAGCACGACTCGCGGCGCCGGAGGGACCTGCTGCAGGCCACTAAACAGGTACACTACGAGCCTTTTCCTACCTTAGAGAAATGTCCAAGCTAACTTGGACTTTAAATACAAGAACAGTGTACCTAAATTAAGTCTTTATTGCTAATGCTAATTATAGGAAACCATACTTATTGTGAAATGTGAACCATATATTTTGGTCAATGATGCTGTAATACCGACCAGATGCGCGATTAGTCGCAGTTATTAGTAAAGTAAAACACTCGCTAACTGTGATCGCCCTTCGTTCTAAACAAGAGACTAGTTTGAGAACAGTATTAGGAGTCGTGTGACCATTGGCGACTATAAGCGGTTTCGCGCCTTGCCGCCGTAGGTATAGATGTCCGTCATTCCCGAAAAATGAGACATAGCAACTTTCTCCCTAGGATGGCAACGCATTTGCAAGGCCTCTGATATTGCAGATTTGCAGATGTCTATAGGTAGCGGTGACCACTTAACATCAGGTGGGCTGTAGGATTGTTCGCCATTCAAGGGCATACAAAATAAAAGATATTCCGGTAGGCCTTTGATCTTTTACTCATCCCATCAATTTCCCACAGGTTATAAAAGAGCTGATGGACCTACTGAATCAGGACCGCTCGCCGCTGTGTAACACGCGGCCGCCGCATCTGCTGGAGCCGGCGATACAGCGCCATCTGACGCATTTCTCTCTCATCTCGCATGGGTTCGGAGGACCCGCCATTGTAGCCGCGTTGACCGCTATACAGGTGTGTATGCGGCATTATATAGAGTTGGACCACGGAGTGGTTAAATAATGGAGTACTAAGTTTGAGCTGGTTTTTTCCATTTAGATCTATGGTGTTTGACATGAATCATCGTATTCGTGACAAACATCATTTCAGAATTTAGGTCATAATAAAAAATTATAAGCAATTAGGGACGCCATGTTCAGCAGTAGACGTCCTGCGAATGAAATGATGAAACAATGTGTTTCTTACGAAAAAAAAGGTAATTCATTGAAGGACATGATCAGTGAACTAAAAAAATACTATGTCTAATTGGTTGTAAACATAAACAGCGATTGATTCGTATAATGATGATTATTAAATATCGTTTACGCCTACGCACCCAAACGTCACACAAAACAGTCAAATAAAATTTTCGCGCAATTATAAACATCAGTATTACCAAATATGTAGATATAATCTAAATTGCTTATTTAATTAACAGAATTTTCTTATCATTCCAGAACTTCCTCAACGAGTCACTCAAGCATTTAGACAAGTTATATCCTCAAAGTGGTATGGTATCATCGTCGATGGACAAAACAAAAATGGACCCGGACATCAAGAAGTAACACATGCGTGACGGCGATGACGTCGGTCTCAGCAGCACGAATACATGCGCAACGAGAGCAAACCTCTTGCGTGCCCTGTTCCACACCTGCCCTGAGTGTCTCAGCAGGCGACTATGGAACTACACTTAAAAGTACTGAATTTGACATACGCCTTCACAGACGCTGCCATGAATTGCCAAGATAATACTGTGAACATTGAAAAATCCAGGCATATGTGCCAATCATACAATACAACCAAGGTTAAAATGATAATATCATTTAAATAAAACTGCCATAATTATACTACAATGTGCGTATGAGTGAATGCAAGGAGATTGCGTATTTATTTTTATGATGATCTTCGATAGAGGCGACCCGCATACAAATAAAGTGCAATTATAATACTCATGATTGTGAGAATATGTACATATAGCCTAGAATAAACACTAGTGTTAATTTAAGCATTTATAGCGGATAATTTTCAGCTCAACCAGACACCAGTGATTTTTGTAATTTCAAAACGAATATTTTTTAATGAAAAGTATAATATTTCTCATTCACCGCAATAAAGACACATATCAATAATGTAAATAGTAATAATTTTAGAACGAAAGATTTATCGTTTTTCACATAAAGATTTGAATTTGTTTTTAGATTAAAAGAATAAAACCTCTTTAGTTATTAATTACTTAGCTATAGTTTTGCTAGTGACTCAATGTGAAAGTGTGCCAATTAGTTTTAATTGTGGAAACACCATAACGGGTTCCCGAAAATTAAGTATTTAATTAATATTTATTGTGGCTTGTACATAATACTTATAAAATTACTATTCACTTGCCTAATATTTAGTTTTTTTCTAAAGTTATTCTAGTATTCGACATCTATCTCTTACTCCAGAGTTTTATTAAGTACTTGAATTTTTAATGAGTGTTCTTTGACCTCCTAAAAGTCCATAAATAACCACGCAGCAGTAATGAATGAAGTGATAAGGGGCGGACTAACCCATCCATCGGCGCGTTTGACATCTACACAAGCAATTCTTAAACTACTTACACAGCAACCGTCAAATATTATCACTCCATTTATTCACTCATCCGTGTTATTGAAAACTTCACTAGTAAGGAAATGTACGAAGCAAATTCTTATGACCAAAATATTATCTTATGAAATTATAACAAATAATAAACGTACTGTAAAAAAACCTTTGTTTATTAATAAGTAATCTGAATTGGAACGTCCTATTTTGTTTAACGATTTGTCAAACTTTGTGCCACAGTTTTATAGATCAAAATATTTTTGTATACCAACTGAAAAAATAAATACAACTCGATATTTTTTTAATACTCACTGAGTTTTATTAAAAATCAATGCAACATAAAATCATAAATACTTACTACCGAGCTAATGAATGAAGCTCTCTTTAAATAACTGAAATTCAGATTTTTAATTAACTGAAATTCTCATTTGGCACTTTCAAAACGTTTCTCAATTTAAAAATTATTAAATTAAACTAAAGAGCACTGTACTGTAAGTTTAAAATTTTTAAGATTTTTTCTTAATTTCTTATCATTTTCGTAATAATTCATGTTTAAATGTACGTAAACCTTCCTATTACCACTGTGTACTTAACTTTTTGTTTCGTGGAGTAAAGAATGATGTTAAAATTAATTTGTTTTATTTTATCTTATACCTACCCAACAATACACGAATCGTACCTAATAAAAAAGTAGAATATTTTAAGTAAATTGATTTTTTAATAATAATATTACCAGCTTATTACTGTCCCACTGCGAGGCAAAAGCCTCTTCTCATACAGAGAAGGCACGAGTATTTATTACCACTCTTGGTTAAGATTGGCGTTTCAGACTTATATCAATTATGAATCCAAGATTCCTCACGGTGTTTTCCTTCACTGATGTCAGAGATGTCCAAGATAAACGTAGAAAAGTACATATTATTATTATGAATTGAAAAAGTCACATTGGTACGGTCAACAAAAGAGATAAGTAACCAGACCGTCTATTGTAGTTGAAGTTTTATTTCAAACTGGAGGTCGTTTTTAAATGAAATTTAATTTAATAATTAATAAACTACCGGTTTTTGAAAAACTTTGAATTTGTTAGGCGACCCTCGCTACTTATCTCTTTTGCTGACTGTACTTGCCTGGTATCAAACCCGCAACCTTATGTATGAACGGCGGGCTACCACTGAGCCATCACGGCATTTTAAATTTCTAATAAATAAAAGAAAAAAGAATAATTTATTATTCCTCGAACACACATGCAGCGCCATCTGTTATGGAGTAGAAAAACTACTTGATTAAGTATAATAAGTGTTTGGTATTTTATTCATTAAAAATCACTGAAAATTTATTAAATTATTGTCACCTACGTACCTTTCACCTACCTTTAAGTACGTAAAATAAAAATATTAAGAACCATAACTACAATAAAACAAAAACATTTGTTCGGAAATTATATTTGAGTACGATAATGTTGTAATGATTTCTGAACGGAAATGTCAAAGTCAATAAAGCAAGTGTTTATATCTGTTGTACCAAGTTTTACCGGCGCGAGTTTGCGAGTTAATTTATTTTGCAAACAATATAAACATAAAAATATTATAAGATAACATGAATATCAGCTATGATAGTCAAGTTACAAAACGGTGTTTCAAATGTAACCCAACAGTGCTAAACCACTTGAAAATAGTTCGCAATACCTCGAACGATACAATAATACTTTGGAATCAATTTCAAGTATTCGTATTTGAGAATCTAGATTTTGAGACCCCAGTGATAACATTATCACCTAAATTTCAAATACACGACGTGATAATGTCCGGTAACTATTTGATATGTTTGGATTGCACTGGAAATATACACACAACTTCAATAAAGTTAAAAACCACTGTTCCAAAGAGTTTGAAATACAGTTTTCAGCCCAAAGAACTTGGTGTAGTGGCCAGTTCGCTCTATGATGAAGACCACGGCCTATGTTTGAAATACGAAGCCAACTCGTACTTTTTGTGTTTACATAAAATTAATACAGAATTTTCATTAATGAAAAATGTAATTCTAATCTGTGAAGAACATTTACCAATAATACAGACACAGGACAAATACATTTTAAAAGTCCATTCCCTCCCAAAATATCATGTAGAAAACCTGAAGATAACTTTCAATGCAGAGGATTTAAACATCAGAAACGAATACAGTTTAATAATTGTAACTTTTGATAAACTTAATATTTACGGTTGTTTGTTTAGTTCTAAAATGATTGAAGAACAGGCGCCATTGATCAAACTTTACGCATGTCCGTCCCAAATAAGTGACATACAAGTTATTGAAACTGGAGAAATTAACGTCATGATCGGTCTAACTATAGGGACGATAATTAGACTGTCCTTCAATGATTTAAAGTCCCCTCAGATAATACATTTAAATACTGCTATCCACAAATTCTTGGCCTGCAAAGACACTACAATATACACAGATGGTAAATCTATGTGGAAAGCAGAAAACATATTGTCCAAAGACATAAAATTCAGTCAATTTTTTGTCAAACACGTTACAGATTTTATCAAGTTCGAGGATCAAATCATTTGTACAACTTTCATGAATTTAATATACAAATTCTCCATAGATGACATCGGATCATATTTAAAACAGGAATTCAATGACGAATATTGTCCTGCGGAAAAAGTTTTAAACAACTCGGAATATCTGGAGAAGATTATGGAGGAAGTGAAGAAGAATGACACGTTGATTAAATCATTAAGTAAAGAAAAGGATTACATCACTGCTTTATCACTTTCAAATAGGCAGGATGTAATGGACAGTATTATAAACCACAAAGTGATTGTTTATGAAAACTATGAAGATGCCATTGCAGAGAATAGGAAGGCTATTTTAACAGATTACTTCAGCAAATACTTTGACAGAACATCTTTTTTCTTTTTAATAAAAATCTCCACTAGTACCGAACATAAACTTGGTGATATTTTATCTAATTCTATAGGAGACTTAAGAATCCACATCACATTAGGAACCGCAACCAAAGTCATAAGAACAACAAGCGTAAAAGTTACGGAACTGAAAAAATTAAGTTTCCTAATCCCTGTACTGTCAAGCGAATTGGACTTCACCGAAATGAATGTATATATCAAAATCATGTCTTATATACCGGGAGCTTTTAATACTAAACAGAAAGTATGGACAGTCCTATATAGAAAGCAGGTAACAATGCATTCGGAACATTTTATAAAATTCAACTTGGATTTGAATAAGCAAGAGTGCTTGAAGAATCTAGAGCAACCGTTGGACAAACTAATATTGCAAAGTGCGGTAAATCAACACGGAAATCTATTTGTATTTGATGATGCTTTGGAACATAAGTCCTCATCAAAAGATTGGCAGATGTTTGTGAGATTACCAGACAAATACCAAGATCTATTAAAAAACACGAATCTAACCAAAGATTTGACTTCTAAGAAAGTAAATTATTATCTGCAACAATTCTCCTCGGAAGATTTTTTGAAGTCAAAAAGCAACTTATTATTTTCAATTGGCAATACAAAAGTTAAAATAGAAATATACAATGATACTTTTTCGAATCCTTTACTCAAGTTATCAAGTACAAATGTAAAGATTGTATTGAATATAAGAAACTTTTTGTCGGATTTGATTTACTGTGTTTTTAGTAGTTTTGCTCCGGAAAAGGAATTTGTGAACCTCTCGTCTTATGCGGCTGTTGAAGTAAGTCTGCATGAATTATGATAATAATCCTATTCTACTTAATATTATAATTATTATCCAACTTCCTACAAGGTAATATTATTAATGCGAAAATTTCTGAGAATGGATGGATGGATGTTTGTTACTCTTTCATGATTAAATGGCTGAACGGTTCTGGATGAAATTTGGCACTGAGATAGATTGTAGTGTAGATTAACACATAGGATACTTTTTACCCCGGAAAAATGTATGGTTCCCGAGGGATAATGTGTCAAATTTAACGCCGACGAAGTCGCGGGCAGAAGCTTGTTAATATTTATAGGCGCAGCCGGCAATCTGTAACATTTTGGATTATAATAATAATGATAATAAGAGTGATGCGCTTTGTGAGACGGGCATTCTCGGGGACTGATATCAGTCCTCGAGACTATATGTCCCGGGTCACAGAGCGCATCGACTTCCTGAAGCAGAAGGTGTATGCATGGGCAAGCCGTATTCGTAGGTACAAGCGGCGAGTGGAACGATACACCCAGAATCGCACATTCCAAAGTAATGAAAGGTGGGTTTATAGGGATTGGGAGCGACCGGACCAAGGTGTGTCTGATACGCCCCTGCCGGATGATGACGCCATGTGTTCGTTCTGGCGTAGCATCTGGTCGGTGCCTGTCAGTCACACTGTGGGTGATTGGACTCGGGATATCGAGCGAGCGTGCGACCCAATTCCAGAAATGGGGGCAATTACCATCTGCCCCCAAGATGTAGCTCGTGCGGTCCGTCCATTACCTAATTGGAAATCTCCTGGACCGGACGGGCTGCATAATTTCTGGATAAAATGGTTCAGAGGATCGCACGTTTGCTTGGCGTCCCGATTCCAGTCAGCCTTGGAATCTGGATCGCTGCCCCAGTTTCTAACAACAGGAATAACCCACCTGCTCCACAAGTCAGGTAGTACTGCGGAACCCAAAAATTATAGACCGATCACATGCCTGCCGACGGTCTATAAGGTTCTTACATCCATTTTGAGAGCTAAAATTAACAATCATATTGAGATTAATTCTATCATGTCCCCCTCTCAGAATGGATGTAGGATTGGATCCCGTGGTACTAAGGAGCTGCTCATCATTGACATGGCTATCAGCCAACAGGTTCGTCGATCCCGGAAGGATCTGTCGACATGTTGGATAGATTACAAGAAGGCCTATGACTCGGTGCCACATACATGGCTCATGAGGGTGCTGGAGTTGTATAAAATTGATGCAACTCTACGCGCCTTCCTGATGTCGTGTATGGGGCAATGGAGTACGGTCCTTCGCTATCCAGGATGTCGAAATATCCAGAGGAATAGCGAACCGATAAGGATTGAGCGTGGTATATTCCAGGGCGATAGTTTGAGTCCGCTTTGGTTCTGCTTAGCCTTGAATCCCCTAAGCACACTGCTGGAGGATTCAGGTCTAGGCTATCGGTTGAAGAGAGGAGGTCAGGTAATATCCCACCTACTTTACATGGATGACCTGAAACTCTTTGCCCCCAACAACTTGCAACTGACGGAGCTACTGAAGGTAACAGAAACTTTCAGTAGCGCCATCAGGATGGAATTTGGTGTGGACAAATGTGCGGTCATGCATGTCAAGCGAGGGGAGATTATGGAGTCCGAGGGAGTTCAACTCTCGGAATCCATAAACCTTAGATCCCTTTCTTCAACGGAGACCTATAAGTATTTGGGTATGTCGGAAGCGTTGGGCATCAATACTGTTGACGTGAAGCAATCGTTGAAGGAGCGCTTCTTTGGCCGCCTGAAAAAAGTATTTAATAGTCTTTTATCAGGCGGAAATAAGGTGCGCGCCTTCAACGGGTGGGTCATGCCGGTATTGATGTACTCTTTCGGCATACTTAAATGGACTCAAACGGAACTCGACGCCCTGGATAGGAGGGTCCGTACATTGTTAACGGCATATCGGATGCATCACCCACGGTCATCGGTGATGAGACTGTATATTCCGCGGAAGTGTGGAGGTCGTGGCTTCTTAAATGCTAAGACTCTCCACAACCGCGAGATATGCAGTCTCAGGGAATTTTTCCTTGAAGCCGACGTGGGGATGCACCGAGATGTGGTGGCAGTGGATAAGGGCCTCACCCCGCTCTCCTTGGCTAAAGAGAACTGGCGCAAACCAGTAGTGCTGGAGACTAAAGATCGCGAGGAGGTATGGCAGAGTAAGGAGCTTCACGGACGCTTTTTCCGGGCCTTGCATGGGCCCGATGTAGATTTCTTAGCGTCCGTATCCTGGCTTCGCTTCGGTGACCTATTTGGGGAAACCGAGGGTTTTGTCTGTGCAATTATGGACGAAGTTATCATGACGAATAACTACCGGAGATTTATTGTGAAGGATGGCACGGTTGACATTTGTCGGGGATGCCACCGGCCGGGGGAATCAATCCGCCACATTATCTCTGGGTGTTCTCGTCTAGCTAACGAAGAGTACTTGCATAGGCACAACCTTGTGGCCAGGATCATCCATCAGCAACTTGCTCTGAAATACCGCCTTGTAGAATCGGAAGTACCGTACTATAGGTATGTGCCCGACCCAGTTCTCGAAAATAGCAATGTCACACTGTACTGGGACCGATCCATCATCACTGACAGGACTATTGTAGCCAATAAGCCTGATATAGTGGTGGTGGATCGCTTAGAGAAGCGCGCAATGATTGTTGACATAACAGTCCCACATGACGTGAACCTCGTGAAGGCCGAGAATGATAAGAAGATCAAGTATCTTGACTTGGCTCGCGAGGTTGTCGACATGTGGGATGTGGACTCAGCGATCATTGTGCCGATAGTCGTTTCAGCCAATGGCTTGATTGCCAAGAGCCTCGACCAACATCTTAGGAGGCTCTCGTTGGGTGGCTGGATCAAGGGCTTGATTCAGAAAGCGGTTCTCCTAGACACGGCGCGTATCGTTAGGAGATTCCTTTCTCAGGAGCCCTGACCACCGGTGGCTTGGACCCTGTTCCCGACGCCGGTGGGCTACTATTTTTTATATTTTTAAATGTTTTTATTTTTTTATACTAATATTTAAAAATGTAATTTATATGTAATTTAATGAATAAATGAGAATAATAATGATAATAATAACAGCCTGGTATTGTCCCATTGCAGGGCAAAAGCTTTTTCTCATACAGAAAAAGCACCAGGGTTAATTACCATGCTTGTTCAAGGCATATTACCGATTTCAGACTAATAACTTTAAAACAATTTTAGTTCAGTTCTCAAAAATTATTATTTTTCATATTTTTTCATATATATTTTGAATGCTTGTTACAGAATCTACAGAAAGCAGTAAGAAAGTGTATAACAGACTCTACCTCGGAAGACATAGAACCTCTCATTGAACAATTTGAGAGAAATGTTATTGGAGTTTTGCCTATTTAGAATACCGACGCCGAGGACACCACACAACTTTATTAAATAATTTAATAGACTTATACGATTATAAACATTATTAGAATAAGAATAATCTTCATATTCGTATGAAACCTTTGTTCACATTCACTTATACGAATATAACCCTTAATTACCATCAAAATAAAGTTCATATTTGTGTCAAACGCTTACTTAGCAGTCAGTGCTACGTAAGAATATCGTCTTTAATGGACCTGTCTCGTTTTGTGAAAAAAATGTAAAACAATTATATTTTTGTTTATTGTAATCAAACTGTGATTTAATAAATATGTTATATTTTTCATTTAATTTGCCATCTATGCTATCATCCTTGTCTATATTGATGGGTAGTATAATTCTAGTTTTACGTGGAATCACGGTCACGTGGTCATTCCTGTTTTCTCAGGTACAGAAGATATACCTTTGGTAAGACTAGCGTAATTTTTTGAATTTTGAGTGTTTCTACTACTTTCAAATTCATACAAAACTCGTTTCGTTCACACAGCGACGCAAAATGAGCTGTCAGTTTCAGTAAATGACGCGGTTCAAAAAACGGGACTCTCAACTCACAAAATCACGCTCGTATGACCTCGCCCTAATTTTGTTTGAGCCACTCCCAAGTTCAACGTGAGATTCACTGGTAATCCTTTCAGGAACTATAGGTATTTATGGAGAAAAAGAAAAAAACTCGAGTAATAATTATAATCTATGTTTATTATTAGACCATTCTCCTCAGGAGTTCGTTGATCTTGTCCTCACGGTTTCCGAAGTCACCTCCGTCGACGTAGTGGATGGTCTTCTTGCGCCAACCTCCGGTGGGGTTGTTCAGCTTGAATGGCCAGAGGAAGTTGCTGGCGTACTGTGGAAACAAAAGAAAAAGTTTTAAATTGAGAATAAATGAATTAATAGATGCTCGCGCGCATGTTTTGCACTTCAAAAAGGAGGTCATGCATACGGCGTGTGTTTCGTCAATTTCCGTAGTTCTGTGGCAGTGTAACGTGAACTTTCGAACAGCTTCAATACACATTCTTTTAGACCAAAATTATTTCTGAACCTCTAATACTAAGTCCATTTTTTTTATTCGTCTAAAGAACGTCAAATTTCATATACTCGTGAACTATAACACAGTACCCTGTTATTAATATGGGACATAGATTAAACAAAAAATCTGAGTCGAAAATAGAGTTTATGGAGCATCGTCTCAGTCACTCTATCTGTGACAGGCTGAAGTCTCTTTCTAAAACCCGAAGCGCCGAATTTCCCGACAGTCATTCTTCGTCTCAGTCACTACAAATCTCACCTTGAACTTATCACCGACGCTGAATATTTCGTGGATGAGGTCCTCAACACAGATGATGTTCTGTTTGCCGAGTTTCTGCTCGACGATTGTGTTGGACGCGATTGGCACGCGCTGCCCGTTCACCTTGGCGAAACCGCGCTTGTATACCAACTGGGGACGAAGGAGTATTGGTTAATTTTATAGTAGCAAAAAAATTATTCTGAATATTTGATAAAAAATATTTTTCATAAAATTTCACCCATTTGTAACTTAGTGAAGATCTATTTCCAGCAATTAGTCTTTCTAAATGGGCTTTTTAATTGTGTAAATGTATTTATTTGAAGTGCCCCTACTAAGTACATGTACTGAATGCACATTATATCTAAGTGGCCAGTGCAGAGTAAACCTAAATGCAAGCTTCTGTCTGCTTTGATATCACATCATTGATATTACATCCACTGCTAGATATAAGACAACCTCCATGCACCTGCACTAACTAGTCTTATCTTAGTTCTAGTCAATTTATTTTCGACTTAATTTCAAACAAAATGTTAATGTTTGCTTAGGAAGCAAACAAAGCAGCAGTAGAGTTCAAAGTCGCTTAATTGCATGCAAGAAAAAAAGTGTACACCAGAATAAAACTTGTACACAATTTTCAACTGTATTTGTATTTCAGTTAATAAAATAAAAATGGGTCATAGTAGTAAATGCCAATAAAAAGTAGTGAAGATATACTGCTATACTGACCTCCCTAACACTCTTAAGGTTGGGGTATCCCCACGCGATGTAAGGCTCAGCGATACGCAACATGTTGACGGTGGCCTTGTTCAGACGAATGAACACACCGTTGTTGATCTGGCGCAGTCTGAATAACTGCAGCACTTTGCGGACCTGTGGGAATGTTCAAATATTTTAAAATTCATTAACAGATGAGGTAGACAAGCAATCAAGAACTGAATTTGGTCAGTATTGAGTTGAATATTATACTTTCAGGATCTTTATAGGATAGCTTAGTAATTATTAAGCTTATTAATTAGCTGACAGATCTTAGCAAAAACTGTAATTAAAAGTTACCAGTACAACTCCATCATTAATTGACAAAGAATGTGATGACCTTGAGGTCAAAAATCAAAGCATACATTTTGCCACACAAATGTAAGGCTTATTGAAAACAAATATTTACCTTGGGTGAAACCTGGTTGATACCACGGATACGGATGACGAACGCGAGTTTCGCTTCACCGGGAACGTAGTAGTTGCCGCGGTTGCGAGCCTGTAATAATAATTTATTTTACTACACACATGGCTTTTACATACTTCTGTACCTAGTGCCTTAAGAAAGGTCTTCCATACTTGTTAAATAATATATTCTTATGATGCTATTTGAGATTGCACACAAACTTCATAATTTATTTATTTATTTAACGCAGCATGGAAGACTTACAGCTAACAAACAAAATAGAAAAGAAACTATAGATGACAGGAAGCCAATTACAAGTCTTCGCGTGTAGAATTTGACAAAAAAAAAATTAAAAGTGAGCAAACATTAGACACAGATTGTTGATTAACATTACACATTAGTCGAAAACTATTTGATTTAAAATTTTGGTGGATCAAATCATAAAAATGATAGAATAATAGAATGAAAATAGTCAAAATAAGATTTCACAAATATCTACACAGTGCACTACAAAGTGCGAAAGCCGCATTTATGCCTTGCTCATAATGAGAATGCATAATAAGCTTATAAACATAGCAATGCATTTTCAAGATATGGCACAGACAGAGTGACCTGCATTATCAGTGCCTGATCTGAAGATCAGTGAAGCTGTTGGCAACTCAGCTAGATTGGCAAGAAACAAATAAAGCATTCTAAAAAAGTATGATCCATTTTTTTTTAATGTTGTAAGAAAACTATTTCAGAAATAGTAAAAATAATTTGTAGAACTTCAGTGACATTTCATAGTTCGTACAAACGGGTTTTCGATTTCCATTCAGAACATACCTGATATTAAAAATGAATAGAAATAATACAAGTGCTTACCTGTCTGGCTAGCCTGATCTCGTCTCGCTCCCTGATGCGGTATTCCTTAACGTACTGTTCGGCCCTCTTGAAGATTTCCTTACGCTTCTTGACGGCCACTGAACGCCTCTTGAGGGTGACCTAGTACAATATTCACGGATTAGATTATGTTTTGGAATAAGATGTGGTGTGGTATGGCATATTTCCATCAGTTATGAAAGTTAACAGCATTATATTCAGATGAACTATGCCTTTATATGTTGGGATCATCATATCAATAATTGAATTCATATATTTAAATTTGTATAATATTTTTGAATCATCAACATTATCTTTCTTTTATTCATTTAATCTATGAGCTATGGAAGTCTTTTTATTTTTTAGAAATAAAAAGAAGCAGCAGATCTTTTACTAGCCCCATATTACAGTATGGTACACAAACACAAATCTCGGCTTCAAAATATCAGAAAAAAATATAGGTTATGTTATTATACCTGTAGACGGCGAGTGCGGAGTGCTTCCCTCCTCTTGCGGTGCTTGAGCACTGACTCGGGGACAGCGGGCAGCTTCTTGCTGTCCTCCTTACCCTTCACTGGCTTCTTCTCGGCCGCAGCCTTCTTCTCTGTAGTTGCAACCATCGTGCTGAAATATTTAATAATTTATTAGAGAAAATGGATAAAGGTATCCAGGGTCACTGTGTTCAGGTAAATAAAATATGAATTGCTCTTTTCAACAGTATGTTCAAGTTGATAAACAGATGGGTAGAAAAAAGAATGGGTATGCAGGTATTTTGAAATTCTGGTACAACAAATCTGTGGTGGTTTTCACCACAAATAATCATTACAACAACTAAGTCTTCGAAACGCTCGAAACTGTTGAATTGTTTAGAAGTATTAACAGTCATTCTAAAGATGTGGTCAGTGGGTTATCTTTGTATGATGTACTGAAGAATATTTACATGCTAACATGCATCATAGCACCAAAAGTAACAATATCTACATTTCTTCCACATTACAATGTAAGAACGCCTGTAAATGACGATAATAGAGTCAATAATCACGTAAGGAAACCAAATTGAAACAGTTTTGGGCAGTATTGATGCCGTACCACACGTCTTGTATTGTCGTTGAGGTTAGGTCGTGCTGAACCAACATACAAATTATGTGGAAATAAATCAGTGGGGCATGTACTTTTAAAACTTATTATTTGTGTTGAAGCGTTTTAAGATCATAATAATTCCACAAATCTTTTATTCAGGCAAGAAAACAAGGAACATTGGTGTGGCGGCATGTCACCATTCTACCCATCCAGTTTATCAACACTTTTCACAAAATTCACAAAACATTTTATTATACTGACACTGTAATTGTATTCCTTATGAGATTAATAACAATTTTAGCACTTATAAACTAATAAATATATTATTTTTTAACAACCTGCGGGGCAAAACTCCACGCGGCACGTGTGTCAATTTATCAAAAGAAAGACAGAATACAGACTTCCGCCAGTCGCCATTTTAATTTGTTTTTTCTTATGGCAACATTAAAGCTTGTTCATTTCAAAGGCAAAGATACTAGATGTTACAACAACAATCTACATAAAGAATAGTTTTTTTTTTTTTTTTTGTTATTAAACAACAAACAATATTATTGCAGGGTGTTTCTGATTGTCTAAATGTTTTTGATAAGTATTTTCTTCTACAAGATCTCTCTCAATAGCGCATATTTAATTTTGTAAACAAATTCATTGTGATTGACTAATTATGCTGAGTTTGGTTTTCTGGCCATGAGATTAAACGGTATCATTTTAATTTTTTTTCACACGATATCTCTTTTCTCGGCATCCGGTGGCGCACTTTTTTGAAATTCTATTGAACCAACGTTTCCATAGATACAAACAAAACGAGAATACGCGTAACTTACTTGCACTCAACTTCTAATATTATTGGAAAATAAAACTATTATAAAATAATAATTAGTCAAGATGGTTGAAAAAGATCCAGAGCTAAGCGCTTTAAATATAGGGGAGCTAGATTTATTTGTCGATAGCATGGAACCCTCCCGTTTAGAATCCATTGGTTCTCAGGGGTAAGTCCAAAAGATCTTCTTAGAATGTGTTTTGGATACTTTACAAAAATAGTCTCACACTTGATTGGTTAGTTGATACCGAACAAAACCATAATATTTGCAGGTGGGTGGATTGGCATATAAGATTACAGAAAATAAACCAACAAGCAGTTTTGGAAGCTTCTTCGCTGCAAGAGGAACGCACGAAAGAAACCCTTATTTCTTCTGGAAAGGTAAGTGACTCTTGTTAAGATGTAAGTACGATTTATAAACCTTTGAATGATCGTAATTAGTAAGGTATTACAAACGCGTTACTGGTAAATCTTCAGAATTACGGAGGATCGAACGACCCAACCCGTACGCAAAATGTTAAACTTAGTCGTGAGTCTCACGCGCGTGTGCTCCTGGGTTGATTCTGAGGTCAGGCAAAGTTTTGCCGATCTCTCCGGTCGTGTGGGATACTGTAGGTACTATAACACCTGCTGCGAACTAGTCTAGTAGGCTAGTCTCCATTAAGATTTAGTAAATCTTACCGTTGTAAATGATTGTTGTTGTTTAGTAAATGATTTACCGTTGTAGCGAAAATTCGGTTGGAACAAATATTATTATTTTTCCACAGCTTCCAGTTTTGGTTTACGAAGCTATATGCATCCAAGTGTGGCGCACGAAGATTATTCCTCAAATAATCAAGCTGGAGCCTGCGCCTCAGAGTACTTTCGGTGTTTATATGGTGGTAAGGAATCTTTTTAGCTTTCCGTAGTTACTCATAAAGAGTGCCAAGCAGAACCTATTACTAACTGACTTGTCTGTCTGTCTGACCGTTTTTCCGTTTGTCGCAGGGCTGTATCTTTTGAACCGTCATGTATAGACATAGACACACATGAAATAATTAAACTGTAAATGTGAATGTAAAGTTAAAATGAAAGGGATGCAAGAGACTTTTTGTATGTGCTGTTGAAGGTGTATGGTAATATTGGTAATACGAAACCGTTCGTATGCAAGTCCGATTTCTAATATAATAATGATTTGCTGTAACATGAGTAGATTACAGTACAAATGAGAGCATGCAATGGTGTTAAATATTAAGTGCTACATGCACAAAAAACATTACATAGACAATGTAAACATATTTCCGGGTTTTTAAAATCTTTTAGCTGAACCGTAGTTAGCACAGATACCTACGAGTTAAGAAAAATAGGTAACAAAACCGAAAAATGCAAAACATTCTGACATGTCTAGTTTATAATGCCTAAACCAGTTGTACCACGAGGCAGCGGCCGTGGGTCTGCTGGAGACGGTGCTGTTCCACGAGGACGGCGCGCACTGCATCAGCGAGGTGGTGGTGGACTTGCTGCACTATGCCGTGGACCAGCTCACTGCGCTGCTGGCACTCATCAAGTTAGTATTATGAGCAGGGGCGGAGTTTGCCTAAGACGGGCCTTGTATTCTAATTTATAGGGGGGGCCTTCTACCTAACTACGGTGAAGCCCAAATAGAGGGTAAGGATTTTTCGATAAACAATAGGTAGGGGAAAGTGGTCACCCTTCGTACGCTTTTTAGATTTTATTTTTTTATTTTATGATTAATTGTCGAATTTATCAAGTTTATGTACCTAAGTTTTACAAATCTATTGTAGTTTGTTACAAAAAAATCTGAAACTATTGTGTTCAAAGGTTAAAAAGTTATAGTCATTTTTCTACGATACGAGATTTGTACGAATGTAGGTACCCCACGTACGGGGTACATTCGTACAGTAGGTGGGGTACTTTCATACGCCATGGGGTAGATTCATACACCGTAATTAAAAAGTCTATTAAAGTCGTTATTTTTTTATTAATAATTAGAAAATATTCATTTTTCAAAGAACTAACTTAATAATATTTGACTTGACTCATAGTTGACTCATAGTCGATACATTTTTTCTTTAGGAAAATAACAAAGAATTAAATCCTTCATCCTTTGTTTACTTATGGATAATTCTAAGCTTTATAATTAGTCTAAATGAGATCGTTACGTTCATGGACTCTTCATCCACCTCTTGAGTACGCGTACCCTTTTTCTTATATTTTCGCACCATGATTCTGCAGTAAAATAATTAATTATACCTATGTAGAGTTCAGCTTACAGCCAAAGAGTTTAAGCACGTTTAAGTGAGAGAGTGTTTGGAAGTTTGGCTTATACGGGTTCGAGGCCCCTATACGTGGGGGCCCCCGCATCTCTGATACGGTTGATACGGCCTTGATAATGAGTTACTGACTCCTGCCCGTAACTTATCGTCTGGGTAGACTAGAATAATGCTGAACTTCTTGCAATTTTTAAACCTGCTTCCAGTATAGTACGATTGTTTGTAAAAAGGGAAATGAATCAATTTGTACTCAGGAGCAATACATACCTACAGATGAACCACGTACCGAAGTGCGCAGTGTGGGTAGGCCCTACAAGGTGGACCAACGACGTCGTAAAGGCAGAACTGGTCATTGTGGCTATCTAGGGAGGCCGTTTTTGGCTGATATGATGATGATGATTATGACAGACGAACATAGAACTTCCTTCTTTTTTGAAGGCGGCAAAAAATATTTACTTTTTACCTCAATAACAGTGATTTCAGAAAACAGTGTCTGCAATATTATGGAAGTGCGCTTTTAGTGCATAGTGGAAAACATCACTAACTTTGTACCATTTTTGGCCTCAGTACCGACTACCTGAAGCCATTGTCGGACAAGGAGCTAGATTCTGAGACAGCTATCGAAGAGCTGGAGAGACAGAAGCGCGATCTACAGTTCGACATCAGCATGAGATGTATTTCCATTGTGCGGTAAGATATGCAAATCAAATGCTGTTTATAGAGTTTCACATTTCATAGGTCCTCTTTCTATTTTTTTCGCTCAATAATGGAAGACAAATGGTACTTTTTCAAACCAAACATGTAGATGCTAAAACGGTCGTAAACGTTACAACTACTACGTCAGCCAATCAGAGACCCGATTTTTTTGTCGGCGAAAATGGAACATGAAATGAATTCTAATATACCAACGCACATGTCCTAGAAAACTATGGATTTATTGAATGGTCCGATAATCGGTCCTACAGAAACTCGGATGTGGGCAGAGGCTATTACTGTGACTACACATGCACAACGGCGCGGCGGCGGTACGACAAACGTTACGTGTCAACTATAGAGATGGTTTCAGTGCCGTACCAAAAGTTTATATTAAAGAAACCCTTAGAGTAAATATTTGTCATAGGCAATAGAGACTTTGTCAGACACACACTATAACATACCAATAATATCTTACGAGAATTATTTCCAGCTACATAGCGGAACACATGGAGATAGGCGGCGCGGGCGCATCGATCTCCACGAACTTGTACAAGACGCATGATGTACCCTCCCTGCTTACCCATCTGCTTCTTCACGAACCATGGATGAAGAAAAACGATAAAGGAGAACTGCAGACCTTTACCTGTAAGATCTTATAAAGTTCCAACTTCTGCTTCTCGCCTGAACTCGCCTCTATCCGCGTTGAAGTCAAATACCTAGATCATAAAATGCAGCCTGTGACATTCGGCAATTGTAGCTTTCTATCAGTGAAAACATTTTTGTGTTTGAACCGCCTAGTACTTCAGGGGTTTTCTAATACATACAATTAAACTTTACCCCCTTATAAGCAAGCTCTTACTCACAACTTCATCCGCGTGAATTTTCTTACGGAGACCCAATTTTTTTAAAATTATATCTAAAATAGCACTCTAAAATAGCACACTACTGCATAGGCGTATATAGGGGGGGGGGGGGGCCGGGTGGGCCGGGCCCACCCCAGAATGGTCTTGTGCCCACCTCAGGCTGTAGGGCTCACCTTCCGCCTGACCGCATTGCATCGCATCGGCCATGGCATCTTAGGGGCCAGGCCCCCCCTGAAAACTAACTCTAGATACGCCAATGCACTACTGGTTTGATTCTGAAAATTCTTGTCCCCAAAAATTTTCAGAATCAGACCAGTAGGCACCTACTTCCAGATATTATTACCTCGTACTAACAAACTTTATCTCTTTATAAACTTCCTCAATGTCTTATCAACAAAAAGCTCTGTTTGCACAGTTGGTCGCTGGAGCAAGCCATCAGCCGAGGACTTGTCTCAGATGCACCGCACCGAGGTCCAGCTGTGGCTGTGCGTCCGGCAACTGTTGTTGGAGCCGCGCCTGCCGCACTACTACACGTTCGACGAGTGTCGACGCAGCGCCTTCTGTAGGGTAAGACGTGCTTTCAGAAACACAGCTTTTGCGGAATTTGTTAGAAAGAGCGGCTTTGGAACGCAAAATGCAATAAGAGGAATACGGATAGGTTAGTCAGTTGGTTTAGTCAGTAAGAGTCTGACACTCCCTACCGCTTTGCCCAGGATGGAACAAGTCATTCGGTTATAGCTGGATTTCATTACCTGGAATGTGGTGGTGCAGCTAGGGAAAACAGATCACAGTTCCAAAAAACAGTGGGGGGTTAATTTCAAAGTCGTGCCTTTTGAGAGATGATTCAGAATCGATAATATTTATAAAATTGTAAATGTGCGAGGGTGACTGGTTGAATCTCCCTCGTGTCTACGGCCTTAATTGCCGCTGTTCTTTCATTTATGTTACAAAGGTTTTTATGTAATGAACCGGCGATAGGCCTCAGTGGAGATATTGCTACTTCTAAGTAACTGCCAGTTTTTATCCAGTTTTGACAGGCTATCCTGTTGCTTCTTAGAAACCTTCAAAAACGTTCCCTTATGTTATAAATTCACAGGTTTAAAATATACTCAGTAGGTAGTTCTACAATCAAAAATGTTTGCCTCCTCCAGTTGCAAGGCAAGATAACGGAGCCGATGATGGACCAGATCCCACCGCTGGGCGACCTGAAGAGGTTCCTATGCCGCCTGGCTGTGGGGGACTATTCCGACCTGCACAACCGCAGCAACGGCGTTAAGAACCCGGGGTGTACGCTCATTGAGATTGTGCCGCAGGTGACGTCATTATTAGTTTATAGAACTGGCTTATTTATTTATCCTGTTTGAAGGTCAGTGAAAAGTCTTGTGTACCGCTTGGGCTGTGCTGATTGTTTTTGTATCTGCTTCGTGGACAGATAACATGAAATAAAATTAAAAATAACTGGGCAGTTCTGGCAATATTACATACATACGGGTCGAATTGATAACCTTAACCTTTTTTTGAAGTCGGTTAAAAAAATAAGTAACGGTCCCTATGCCCCCTATTGTAGCTAACAAAAGAGCTGATAACCTTAAAACGGCGGAACCGATTTTGATCAAACATTTATCTACGAACCATCACCTAGTAAACCTGCATTTAAATCGGTTTACCCGTTTAAGAGCCTTAGTGCCACAGACACACAGACAGGTCAAACTAATAACACCCCTCTTTTTGAGTCGGGGGTTAAAAATAAGCTTCAACTTTTCGGCTGCTTGACTCCCTGACGATTCTGGAATAATTTGAATATACTTTAGAAAGTTGCTTAAAGTTTTTATTTCACATGCTGCCAGCTGCAAAACAGTTGTCACGTGCATTCGTTCCTAAATACAGATCAAAGATGACTACCTCAAACAAGTACACAAGCGTACTAAGTCCATAGCCAAGGCCCAACTAGAGATGCTGCACATGGACGGTTCCGACGAGTCGCGGGAGATGGCCAAGCGTCTGCTGGACTCGTACACGAGTGACACCGCGCTCGCCTTGGACGGTGGCGGGGCCAAGTGTGCCAAGTGCGGCGATAAGGCCACTAAGAAATGTTCGAGGTGTAAGACTGAGTGGTATTGTGGCAGGTTAGTGATCTCTTGCAAATTCTTGTTCAAAATTACTAGAGGCAGTTAGGTGGATCACAACAATAATTCCAGCTGTTATTTTGTAAATATTTCTCGGTGAATTTAGGTGACGCAAGCCTGAGGTGAGCTGTCAATTCATAGGATGGTGTGATTCCGTATAAATTCATCGTAGATTTCTACCGAATAGCTTCACGGATTGCCAATATAAAATTCAAAGCCCCGACTCAAAAATCTGAGTGATTCGGTATGAATCCACATTTGCGAATGTGCGGGTTGGCGCTCAGTTGTCTAAATTTTATTAATTATATATTTTTTAAAATAATTATGGAAATTACAACTGTTTATTTTTTATTGCAGAGAATGTCAAGTTCAGCAATGGCCGAAACATAAAGAAATATGCGATCAGTTTGCAAACTTAACCGTGTCATAAGCTTTGAAAGTAAAAAGCTCGGTTTAAACTTTTTTCGTGTTTACCTTCTTATTAGATTTGTTGATACTTATTAGCGTTATTGAAGTAATTATTATGTTCTATTTATTTTTTATTGAATAAACTTTAGCGTATTCAAGTGTTGTTTTTCGAATTTGGAATGATTACAACATCAGCAACATACCAAGATGAAATACATTTAAAAAACTCTCAAGCAATTAGGTTGAGGTCCTAATCCTCAGAATCAGGATACTAAACCCCAAGGAATGTTAAGTGAGAAAAGAAAGAAGTGGTATTTTTTTTTAAGTTTTATTATTTAACTTAAACACTAGGTGAATGATTAACTTGACGACTTCAGGTAATCTTTAAGCACGTCCAACGCAGGCGTCTCCTCACCGAAGTCCTGTAGACAACGAAAGAAAAGTGAATAATAAAATAAAAAAATATAAGGGTTACCACAAATCAAGGCGGTAAACGTCGGGTCTCTGAATTTTTGTGTACAAGGCAAGGCCGTTTTACTGAACGAAAGACTCTTGCTAAGACGTGGAGATGCAGACACCAACCCGATATACTTTACATGACCATGTGCTAAAACATTCACTGAGCCCGATGGGCGCTACTGTAACTAAGCGTCAAGTGAGTGGGTCCAAGTTCCGTATAAACAGTAGTACGTCTTTTAGGTATCAGAAAAATACAGTTCTATGCTATCCTTTGTGGAAAGTTGCTAAGTAAGTTTGTATGAGTGATAGGAAAGTTGCCTGTGCAAGTGGCGCGGCACCATAGGGTCACTCATTTGATATTGCGCTATTATTTCGTCACTAACAACGATATATGTTGGCAGTGTTCGTGCTGAGCGCAATGATGTAGGTAATCTATACTATAATTATTATAGGTCATCTATTTAATATTATAAAGAGGAAAGATTTTTGTTTGTAACAAATACTCTGAAACTACTGGAACGATTTAAACCATTCAAGAGATAGCTACATTATTCCTGAGGGGTTTGACGCATTTGGTGCACTTCTCAACTTGTACACCATGCTCAAATGGTGAACTTAGCAACTGGTGCACTTCGCATATGGCACACTTCGCAATTGGTGCACTTCTCAAATGGTGCACTTCGCAAAAGGAGCACTTTTTAAGATGAGTGGAGATTTGTTTTTTTTTCTAAAAATGAAAGAATCTTTGGTTTTCTTTTCAATTCTTAATTCTGCTTTAATTTTCTTAAAAATACAATCAACAATAATAATTTCTACATAAGTAATCAGAATAATATATAAATATATTTTTTTAATTCACTCGGAAGTGATAAAAATATAATTATAACATAATAAAAACATCACGCCTGTATTCCCCGAAGGATTAGGCAAAGGTGTACCAATGTACACCCACAGTTCACCGGTATATTTAGGACCCATGTAATAGGGGGCGAGCCTATTGCCATTATTCGGGCACAAATCTAAACTCCGAGCTGCTACTGAGAATTTCACAGAAAAACCCAATAACAGTTTTTGCTCTTTTTTTAAATATAATTATATTTAATTTAATTTTTTTATTTAATTTTATTTTATTAATGTAAGAAAAATTTAGATTTACAGCAAAAAGTTATCATAATAAAGACATTTTATTATAATATCATAATTACTCGTACAACAATAAACTTTATAATATTACAATTTGAACTGTACTTCTTTTAGTTATAGTTATTATTATAAATTAAATCATAACCTGTTTCTCAAAAACAGGTTATAAATAATATAGATAAACCTTTGTTTCTTACTTAGTAATTGTTACTATTCATTAAGTAAATAGCTATAAATAAAATTACTTAAATAATTGGAGAAACTTTTTTTTTTAATTAAAAATGTTATATTGAATACTTAAGTAGAATTTCATTAAAATTATTTTGTTGATTGTATTTTTAAGAAAATTACCTACGCAAAACCAAAGATTCTTTCATTTTTAGAAAAAAAAAACCAAATCTCCACTCATCTTAAAAAGTGCTCCTTTTGCGAAGTGTACCAGTTGAGAAGTGCACCAATTGCGAAGTGTACCATATGCGAAGTGCACCAGTTGCTAAGTTTACCATTTGAGCATGGTGTACAAGTTGAGAAGTGCACCAAATGCGTCAAACCCTTCCTGAGTAACATCACGCTACCCTGGGGAGCGGAGCAGTAACGAAAGACGTAACTCAACAGAGGTGTGTCAGCCTCGGTTCACTAGTGTGTCTGTCATAAATATTATGGGCGTGTTTCTTGAGTCATCTCCAAACGAAAATTGTTTGGTTTTATCAGAATATTGTTAGTGTGCTGTGTGTTTAATTCAGTGTTGATTTGTACATACCTTGATAACAACACAAGAGCAGCCGACAATCTTCCTCGCCTTGCCGTCCTTGTCGATTTTGCATAGACCGGCCCATTCACCAAGCTTCTTGTTGTTGTCCACCTGTTGTACACAAAAACATAGTTATTGCACATTGTTCTAAGGATTATACAACTGTTACTATAAAGCTAGAATGGTAGAGTACACACAGTCACAAACTACTTTGAGAACAGTGGCTTTGGACTGTTTTCTGCTGTCCCAAAGCCCTTGTCCCATTTCTAGTGCATGCATTATTCACTACATGCATTATGATATTGAAAGTTAAGTATAAATAAATGTTCGGGTGCTAGGAAAGTTGACTCGTCGGGTTGAGAGCCACCATAGGGGCACACGGTTTACTCTTCGCTCCTTAGGCGGAACCAGCAATTAACTGGGCCCGCTCGTGTGGAGCGAGTTAATGGGTGATATCAGAAAATAAAATATTTTAAGCCATTGAGAATCTAAGCAATATTTTTAAACAGCTGTAAAAAGCAAAATAAATGAAGATTATAACATGAGACGTAGTAAAGTACCTTGTAAAATATCCATGAAATAAAATTGACTTTTGACAGTTTTTCCATACAAAAACACAAACTATAAAAGTGATGTTACTTTACACAAGTGCATCTCATCACAATCAAAATTTGTATCCATGAATTACATAGAATTTTAAGATAGTTACATTGCTTCCATTTAAAATGACAATTTACAAATGGAGAATAATTCTAGACACATTATAATGATTAGTAAAGCACTAAGTTCATTTAAAATATAACTTTATTTACCTTGACAAGTGGGATCTGGTGCTCATTGCACAGAGCCTGGACGAGCTTCTTGTAAGCAGCTTCATCACAGTTCTCAGCCAGTACGCACAGGACTGCTTGCCTCCTGCGAGGGCAAATGTACAATTGAACACAAAAGGAAATAAACCAGCCATGTTACACTAGATTTGCTATCATCTTTACTAATATTATAAAAAGAGGTTAAGTTTGTTAGGATGTAGGGGTAATCTCTGGATCTACTGAACTGATTTTGATAATTGTTTTATCCATAGAAAGCCACGTTATTTGCGAGTGTCATATGCTAAATACACAGGAGCAGAGCAGTAACAAAAGACGTAACTTAACACTGGTGAAATAAGCCACACAGACTAGATATTGACTAAAATCTTTAGGTTGTTTGTAGTTATTCAACAAGTGTTGTCAATGCAATAAATATGATTTTGCATCTATTGAAAATGCCTCTTATTATGTTTAAAATGTGGCACATATGGGAGGCCACAATGTTGAATGTTAGAACAGTGTGGTACTATGAATGTGCGTCTCTCTCTGCATCGGAGTGTATCCCACACTACATAGTGAATGCGTGATATTTCCACAAAGCATGGAGCTAGAACAGCCCCACACTGAGTGAATATTGGTTGTAGTTCCAATGCAAGTCTTAAAAAGTCTCTGAATTCCATTGTAGTACCTAAAGGGCATTTTATAATCTCGGAAACTAATTTGATAGCATAATGTGTCCAAACTTGGAAATAATGTGCTTTATATTTATGTACTGAAAAGACATTACTTTTATGTTTGACATTATCATACTTTAGTCTTTCAGATTAGAAAATACACTTCAAACAATAGCCTTTTCCAATTTGTCTGAATGACTGTTGCATTGCATTTAGTGCTCAATTCTTTGTAGAATTACCGCATGGTATAAAATTATAACCAGTATCATTAAATAAAGGCTCGGGAACATGCATTAGGTATGCCATAGTTCTCCTTGTAGTCACTAACACAATAAAATGTACATCTACACACACAATTTATTTCACAGTCCTTTGTCATGAAGATGTCCTAACTTGAAGTACACTGTACTTACCAACATTCATAAGTTTATAATGCACAATGTGTTTATGTATACCTAATATACCTTGTCATAGCAACTTACACCAAAAACTCAACTTTATCTAACTTTGGCTACAGTTAAGGAAGACCTTACTAAATTTAAAACCAAGTGGACGTACTTGTCGAGAGCCTTGGCAGCCTCATGGAGTCCATGCACTAATCCTCCGTGGATGAGGGCAGTCTTCAGGACCTCCTGCAGGGCTGTGTTCACATCCATCGCTCCGCCGCTCAGGACGGGGTTCGGGGCAACTTCACTGTAACCAAAAGTGGGTTATTACTTACTTGGTCATAATACAACATTTGTGAGAAATATTAAAAGTTGTTGAGCCAGTATGGGTGTACAGTAATACGTTGGCATTCATAGATATTGAAAGGTTAGAAGGTTGTTTTCAAAGGATTTCTATTGAAAGTAAGAATACCATGAAAGGGACTCGAGTTAAGCCAAGATTGGATAATGTTTTGGAGGTTATGTTGACAACATGTTTATTCATCTAGAGTGTAATAAAATGCATTTTAGGGAATAAATTGATGCAATAATACATAACATATTAAAAAAAAAGAGATGCTACTACTACAGTAAAGAGTAAAATACGCAAACAATGATGAAAACAAAATGAACTTACACTTCGACTTCTGCCATGGTTTTTTGCGATTAGACGACCTGAAATACGAAATACAATAGATTGAGCGATACTCCGACATGATTTGAAAATAAACACAGTCATTGTAGGGTTTAAGATTGCGAAAATATCTCAAGATTCAGAGAAAGCGAACACAAAACGTTTGACAATTACCTTGCGTACCGGAAAAAGACTAGAGCTGTCAAAATCATTTTTTGTAGTGATATTATCGTAACATTTTTTAAGCTTGCAATAATTATTTTAAATGTTCCATCAGTTCGCCAAAAAATTAAAAAAAAGACTGGAGTGGATTATGCATTGAATATCTAAAACGAAACTAAAAAAACCAGGCCGGCTTTAAAGAAACCTTAAACTATTAAAATCTTGTTTATTTAATTGGATATAAGAACAAAAAGCCTATCTTGGATTCAGCATTATTATAGTCAATCAACATCTTAAATAAATCTCGTACAGAAATAAATAATTTTGTAGAATATTTATCTGATTAAGATGTTTGGGTGATTGTTTGAGTCAGTAATTACCACTATAGAGTATATTATACGTTTTCTGCAAAAAATCTGGTTTTCAAGATTTACTAACATTTTCAAGACATTCAAAATTCTTTACCTTGCCTCAAATTCGACATTTTATTGTGAAAAAATCTGTTTCTTGTACTTTGTTTACATCAGATTATTTGTGAATTGTTGTTAGATTCATTTAAAAAAAGCAATTTATTAAAAAGATAAACTAATTTGGCATAAAACTCTTGTTCTTGTTGAGGATTATTGCTAATCTTACAAACTTACTATTTTCATGCTGGCAACTAATATTAATAAAAAGTACTAACCTTATGATTATGACTTTTGACCGTGGCAACTGTGTCTAAAACAAAAGAGCGCCAACGACACTGTCATTTGAATTTTGTAACGTAATTTTTATTTTTTTTTGTTAAATTTGTTTAAAAATATGTTTGTGTTTGTGAAATCGTAGTGTTTTAGTGTCGTATTTACATAACTGTGTATTGTAGTTTTAAACAAGTATATTACTATATTGAAAATGTACTATCAATTAAGTTACTTATCATTGTTATTGCAACGATGAATCGAAGTCCCGATATATTGTTTACGGCAGAATATATAAAAAATGTTTTATATTTCGCAACAGTAAGGCAAGGCAAAACACTCAGAAGTACTGTTGATACGCAATATTTTTGTATAGACAACGAACTTGTTTACGAAAATTATTATTCAGATTTCGGACCTTTAAATCTTGGTTGTGTGTATAAATACTGTAGAATTCTTAATGACAAACTGAAACAGTATCTAAACAAGCAAGCTATAGTACATTACACTTCAATTGATCCCAAAAAAAAAGCAAATTCGGCATTTCTACTAGGATGTTATGGAGTACTGTATCTGAGTTTGTCACCGAGAGATGCTTTGAAGCCACTGATGGTTCACGGACAAAGTTACAGGTCTCAAAAACTTATAATAAATTATTATTTTCACTTTTGTCTAATATTAACATCATATTGATTCTGAAGCCCTTCATTTTGAAAGGGATAGGGATCCTTTTCTAAATGAAGGGTTCCATTAATCGGAATCCATCTACTCTACAACGTAGATATCGTAATTACAATGTGGGTAATATTGGGCAGAATTGGAGAATTTGTTGCATTAGTCATTTCATGAGATTCATAGTTATTATTAAAATAACCTACTCTATCATTTCGTAGACCTTTCCAAGACGCAACGCAAGGTGATTCGTCCTTTACAATATCACTGATGGACTGCCTCCAAGCTATAAAAAAAGCTAAAGAACTAGGTTTCTTCAACTTTCATGATTTTAATTATGAGGAATATGATAGACTCGACAAAATTCAGGGTGGCGACTTGAACTGGATTGTACCTGGTAGGAAGTTTGTGTATTTAATCATTATGTATTAAAATATTGTAGTTGTCTAAACATGTCATGATGTCACAGTGATTAAGGCTACCGATACCGGGCAAGTACCAATGTGACTTTTTTAAATTCATAATTGTGTACCTACTTTCTAAGTTTCTCTTGGCCATCTCTGACATCGGTGACGGAAAACATCGTGAGGAAATCTGGCTTTATAATGAATAAAAGTCTGAAATCGCCAATCGCCTGAGCAAGGGTGGTGATGCTCGTTCTATGCTCGTGCCTTTTCTGTATGAGACGAAGCCCTTACTCTGCAATGGGACAATAATATGCTGGTATTGTTATTATTCGTCTTAGATTACGAATTTTTCTTGAATATTTTCAGGTAAATTTCTCGCGTTCATTGGCCCTGTTGACTACAGCGTATCTTTATTTCATCCACCTGAAATGTATATAAATTACTTTTTGGAGAACAACATCAAACTAGTCATCCGACTAAATAAAAGACTGTATGACGGAAATGTGTAAGAAATTCTTCAGATTACAACTAACTTGCACATATATTAGTTAGGGCCAAAGCACACGAACTAGTCCGAACTACTTTTAGCATCAGCGATCTGCGACTATATCGATGCTGCATCGCGTATCGGCAACTCTGCGTTTCGTCGCAGTAATAAAATCGCGTGCTTTAGAGATTCTATAGATGCTGTATCTCAACTCCTCGACTTCCTACATCGCGAAACTGCAGATCGCCGATGCCAAAAGTAGTGTCTGTGCTTTGACCCTTAGGTCCAAATTCAAATACTTCTTTATTTCTTTATAGGTTCAATAATGTTGGCATAATTCATTACGATTTGTTTTTTCCTGATGGATCCTGCCCACCTCGTCACATCTTATTCAAATTCCTTCAGATCAGTGAGGAAGCTAGCTGCGCCCTCGCAGTACATTGCAAGGTTACGAATTTAGAATAAAATTTAAATCAATTTTCTAAGCGTTGTTTCTCTTTTTCTGTTTCTGACGAAGAACTTGTTTAGGCAGGTCTAGGGCGCACTGGCTCGTTGATTGGTTGTTACTTAATCAAGCATTACCGGATGACTTCTCACGAAGCTATTGGCTGGATGAGGATCTGCAGACCTGGATCCGTTATAGGACACCAGCAGGTAAAAACTAGGTATTCGATTATAGACCTATTGTAGTTTTAAATACCGTTACAAATTCAAGAAGTTTGATGTCTTGTTCAAGGAGTGGCTGGAGCAGCTTGAACCGTGGCTGATTAAGCAAGGGAATCTTTATAGGTAAACAGGTGAAAATTTAATTGACGAATAAGCCCCCTAAAACAAAATACCAGTTCGTGACAAAAATACGAGCGAAAAAGTCACTCAGATTATTTAGAAGATAGTCATTTACCGTTTTTAAACACTAGGCAATAGCGAAAGTGTCTAAATAAATTATTGTGCTATTGGATTTTTAACTCTCGAGGTTAGATATTTCCTACTGTGGGTACACTTTTATTTATTAGTTACATTTAATTGTCGCCTAGTGTCAGTGAAAACTGGCAAAAAAATAAATAAAGAGACTTGTTTTCAGATCTGATTTCATAGGTAAGAAGTATTTGGCTTTATTAACAACATAAAAATGTTATTGAGTAATACCTGCTACTTTGATTTTAATACAATCAAATCAGTATAGCTAGTCTAATCATCCAAGAAAGCTATTCTAAAAAAAACAATATTTTTTACGGTTTTTTGAACTTCTTTCAGACCCATAAAGAGACGGCGATGTCAGTGGCTTAGTTTTCTTGAATTAAACAAGTAGGTAGGTAGGTAGTAAGAGTAACCTAAACAAAAATTAATTAAGTTTTTGACAGGAAACGTACCTATCAGGACACAGAGAAGATGCCATTGCATGAGTTCGGCCTTTATTCCATCGCCGAAAAGACAATGAAACAGCGGCCTGTGGTCTTTCATAGACCGCCTTCGCCCCCACCACCTATCCAAAAACAAGTTCGACCGGATAGGTCAACACCACTGAGGCCACAGAATTCAAGAATAAAACAAGGTAAAATAAGAATTAAATTATTTAGTTATTCTATTTTATTAATTTTTACAGTCCATCCCTGTATACGTCTTGTCAAGGTTTCTTTGATTATTCCGTTTTTCCGTATCCAGATGGACTGTGAAAGGTTTAGAAAGTCAATTTGCCTATTTTAGTACGTAGTGTAGCTACGTAGGTACATACACGCTAAAATTTAAATAGTTGTTTTCCCACGCCAGAACGATTTGCCTTCAGTTTGCTCTACCGAAACAGAGACGAACTTAAAGTAATAAAAATATTATTAAGTATTTTAAATAAATAAATAAAAAATAATTACGAAAAAAATGTTTATCGTTTCGAGGCCGCTATCGAGACGATTTTTACGATTGTTATTGGGAAGTTTTTAACTGTAATAAAAATAAGACATACAAATCGATTGTACTCTCAATACGATGCTGTAGGAAAACAACTATTAACATTTGACGGCGTGCAATAGTTAAATATCCAAACAGTGTTATTTTATTGTAATCCTAATGTATTATTCTCTTTTCAATGAACTATCTGTTGTAAATTTGTAATACGTTTAAAATAACACTGTTTGAACATACTGTTAGCTTTTCTTACAGCATAGCGTTGCGCAACGCACCGTCACTTTCAAAGTTATGAAAAACAGTGTTATTTTAAATATGGAATTGACGCAAAAATTTGAAGACATCAATTGTATATTTTTCGTTTTTACGTCCAGACGACGACGGAAGTGTATCGGATTCTGGCGAAGATGAAGTGTTCATAGCGTCATGTGATCTGACTGAAAAGCCATATAAAACGCTGTCTCTAAGGAAAGGCTGTGTTATTCGAAGTAGCTTGATAAGCGCAGAGACCTGCGATGATGTGTCAGTGCACCGTCGAAAAGCCTGGAGGAAATACCTTTGTTGTCAGCCGCCAAGTGCCAAAAAAATGTATGATTGTCTGTGGATGATGGCGGTGCGTTGCGCAGGCGTAGCTCCTAAAACTTGTAACGGTTCAGGTCTTATATGCAGTTTAATAGACGGGGTTTGTAACTTTTTTTTGCATGTCATCTTGTGAGTAGTTCGGAGTAGGTACCAAAAATATTTATATTATCTAATATGTTTGAACGCAGCTTTTAACAAGACGGAGAAGGAATGCGACTGGCGCGTGAGGACGTATGGTCCGAATAATAGTTCTCAAAAGCTTATGTATAGAGGGTATGTATTTTTCTGTTTAATTTCATTCATAGGTACGGCTTTCAATCCTTAGCTTATACATCCGATTTCTGGATAGGTGCATTCAAAGTTGAACTCTCGTCAAGTGGCTGTTGATATTTAGTCAGTCAATCACGCACTCCAAGTCAGACAATGACCTACTTACTAAAGTGCCAAAGGTGTAACCCTACGCCTGCACTTTAGAGATGCTATCACTGACTCCCTTCTGTTTCATTTAATTCTTCACACAATCCATCCATCTTTTTTTTTGACGTCCCTCTTCCTCTACCTCCATCCACATTTATATTCATAAATCTTTTGGTCACAATGGTTCCTTTCAACTTTCTGTCACGGGCGCTACTTTCAAACTTCCTCTAATATACTCATTCCTTACCTTATCCATTCCGGTCACACCACACATCCATCTCAACATTTTCATCTCTTTTTCGTCCTTCTTCACGGCTTAACATTCCGATCTATACAATACGACAGCGCGGTCTTTGAGTGTAGATAAACTATTGGAATATTAACTAGTAGGTGATATTTTTCTGTAGAGACCCATATGACGCAGTCAGTATCAGTAATACGCGCCGCAGCAGCGGTGCGGGCGACCCCAGAGCTGGTCGCCCTACTCCTAGAACTTCCACAACTAGTTCGAACCAGCGGGATAGCCTTAAATCTAGCGTTAAGGTAAATATTTACAGACTTAAAATAAGTTAAAGCCAATAATAAGTATAAAAAAACTAAATGGCATCAGAAATTTCCTTCGCACCACCGTCAAACGGAAATGTGCCAAAAAGACTGGCGGCATTGCCACATTGGATGGCAATGCTAAGCCTCTGGCCAAGGTAAAAGCCAGCCCTTCGGTCACGTTACTTCATTTTTTTTATTATTCTCATTGCTTAAATAGTCATATTTCTGAAATTACTTTTAAAGTGTTTCCGCTTGTAGGACCAAGATACCAAAAATGGTCGTAGCTGCACTCCTATTACAACTTACCGTACAAGCCAAACTCCAAACATAAGAAGCGTTAATGATGCTCGGGTAAGTATTTTTGGTTAAAACTTATCATCAATCAATCTGCCTAGCCATTACTATCACAACTATGTTAGAGTCGATTTTTAGGAGCGGCTGCCTATCTGACCTCCACAACCCAGTTATTAGGCAACACGATACCTCTTGCTAAGACTAGTTGTCAGACTTCCCGGCTTCTGACTGTCCGTATTTATCTTCTGCAGAAAAATCGATAAAAAAGTGGTTTGTTCAAGTTTTGGAGATGAATGAAAGGCGGCTTACAAAAGGAATTTATATGGCAGATGTGAGGGGCAACGCCGGGAGGCGACGCCCTAGAAAGACCTACCCTGATTTTATTGGTCAGGTTCTTCAGAAAGATCGGGTACTCGTAACCGGCGTGCTTGTATGACAAGATGTATGAACGTGGATGAGGCGAAAGGAGTACCTGGTGGCGTTCTGTGGTTTCTGCCTACAAACATGGGAAAAAGGCATGATTTTATGTATGTGTATGTTGTAGATAAAAAAAAAATACATTTACTTTCAGAATTACCTAATGCGAACCAGTATTTATAATTCTGAACGCGACAAGCTGTTGAAGTCAAATATAATGGTGACACCACAGTACACGCATCGGTCGCCTAGTCCACCTTTTCTGAGTACATCTCCGGGCAACAGGCTGTTTGCCACACCCGCGTTCGAGCGTACTTACACTACCGGTAAGATTACCAATTTCAAAATGCGAAAGTAACTCTGTCTGTCTGTCTCTTCTTCACGCTTAAGCCACTGAACCGATTTCAATGAAATTTGGTACAGATATAGTCTGGGACCCGAGAAAGGACATAGAATAGTTTTCATCCCGGAAATCCCCCGGGAACGGGAACTATTAATCCACGCGGAAGAAGTCGCGGGCAAAAGCTAGTTTGAAAATAATTATATCTTACAGGTATAGGTCCATCGGGGTGGTTTTAGTAAGGTAAGAATCCCACACTCCCTAGTCTTATCCCCAAAGTTCGGGCGCCTCTTAAAGGTTTCCAATTAAAAAGAAAAAAAAAGGTTTCTATAGGGCTGCCATCCATCCGGGTTTGTCTTCGTTTAGTGGGCGTCCGGTAATTTCAATCAAAGTTTTTGTAAAAGGTCGGCAATTTAGGTGATGGCAGCCCTAGGTATTTTACCTAGGGCTACAAACTAAATTAAAATATACGAAACCAACGAACTAGTTTGAACAAACTATAAAAATACCTAGCTTGAATAAGCGTTTTATTACCTGTAGGACCTAAAGCTCCGGCGCAGCCCCATACGCGGCGAAGACTCGGACGCAGCCCGAGCCCTCCACCGCGGATGTGCAACGAGCAGTCCCGAGCCACGAACACTCCTTCGCCTACTGAGAAGTTCTTAGTTAAAGATGCCTCCAAGACTGTGTTAAAGGATGTCTTATCTAGACTAAGATGTGAGTACATTTTTTTCTTTATCTAAAATCTAAGGGTGGTTTAAACAGGTTGGTTTATGTCATATTTCGTAAAAATCTGTTTAGATATTTTAAAGGTAACCAGCTCTTTACTGATTAATGTAGGGATTTCGGCTACACATTGGTAATTATGTCACTTTCAGTCGTTCGATTGACTTGTAATATTATGTAACATAAAATTGTTATATTTCAACTAGGTATGTCATATGATAATCTTGACCTGTATTGAAGCTAGGAAATTCTGCGGACTGCTCAATTCCAACAACTTATAGCCGACATAATTATTATCGTGTTTGAGCTCATTCAATTGCTATCGATGAGTTTCAGGTTTCTGAATAGATCTATGGTTCTACTCGTTTGAAAGTAGCCATTTATAATTTTATCTTCATAACCATTGTTATATTATGTGCGTGTGCTGTGAGGGCCACTTTTTAAATTTCTTTGAAAATGCACTTAAGATTTAGTGAACATTTCCAAAGAATTGTGAAAGTTGGAATCAGATTTTGTGAAACTCTAATAAGAGAGATATAGACCGAAAAGTTGGGCCCTCAGTTCTCACATAGAGGATTGAGGGCCCACCTGTACCTGATAAACTATGGACACTACAGAAAAGACTTATATGCCAAAATCTAATCCAATGCCAAACAAAATTTGTGAAAACAAGATATTATCTTAAAACGCTGTCCTACTTTGTATATCTTCGTTCAAAGTGGGCCCTCAACTCTCGTACAGGTGTAACAGAAAGTCATGGCAAAAAGGGAAATCAAAATTTGTAGATTGCAATACCGGGGAAATTACACTATACGATCTTGATATTTTTCAAAAAATATTTTTGTCTGTAATATTAACAAACATGAATGTTAATGAAAAATAAGTCAATCGTGATAGATTATAGAAGTCGTTTAAGTTACTCCATATAACATAAGCTGTCTGTCATTGAAAATAAAAAAATAAAGTAGTTACATTATTATAAAAAGGAATAAACTAAAAGTATGTAAATTTCTCAACAGCGGTCATATGTCAAATTTTGATTAGATAATTACTATTGCCATATGAAAGTCACAATATTTTACTTTTTAAAATGTCATCAGACTTTTACACATAAAGTTATTTACACAAATAAAATGAAACGATTAACTTACAGCTACTGTTTGAAGTCCTATACGCTACTAAATAAATTGTGAAAATTTGTGAAAGCAAGAACAGGTCACCACTTCTTGTTCATTGAAAGTTATGACGTTGATAAAATTTGGGCCCTCAGTCCTCCAATTTTTTTCGTTTTCGTTGTATTACGCCTAATGTATGAAAGATAAAACAAACACAAAATTGGCTCTTTTTGTGAAAAAAAATGTGCAACAAATTGGCGTTATTTGTTACTAAGAAGAATTAAGATATAACTAGAAAGCTTAATAGATACTGAAATCGACTATTTTTTATATGGGTGTGTGAGTAGGGTGACAATTTTTTTTTTATTCTGACGCAGAATGTCACCCCGACTGAAAACGTATATTTTCCTTTTTGCTATGGATATATTTAAAATCTATTTATGAAATATATGATTAATTAGTTCAGCTCTGGATTAATTCCAGAGTATTTTAAATGTTTGGCAGGTGCAATAACAAGTTACGATCCATTAATAGAAAATCCGAGCAGATGTGAAGAATTTTAAAAACTATCAGAAATTGCATCAAGTAATTATGTCATTATGGCTGATTGCTAAAGCAAGTTTTCTTGAAACAGTTCTATTATAAACCATTTTTTTATTATTATAAACCATCAAACTAAATAAGGGATTTTTTTAAACATGCATAAGACTCCCAGGTCCCAGATCGAGCAAAAAGTGTTATTGGGTTTTTTATGGAATTCTCAGTAGCAGCCCTTAGTATTTATTATTCCCTTTTTTATTAACCTAATTAACATGTATCGTTATTATTATTATTCCTTTTTTACTTATTACACAGTTCATCTGTCGAATTCGACACTGAAAACCTTAGGGTTTATATTATTTAACATATATTTTTTTTCTTTTTTGTAAAATAATGTAAGTAAGGTGGAATCATTTATTTATTAAGTTATTATGTGTTGAACATAATGAGCATGTTGGTTGAGTGTTGTCTAATCATGCTCATTTAAATGTCTCGATGACGGTCTTGAAAGGACTTGACTGTGAAAAGAAATCGTGGTCACCCTATTTCCTAATTCAGTGGAGAAAAATAAAACTTAATTTTCTTATACAATAAAGGGTCTTTTAATTTGTTTCTTGTATAGAATTTGTTGCACAATTTATTTCACAAAAAGAGACAATTGTATATTTGTCTTGTCTTAAATACGTTAAGCGTAATATTAAGAAAACGAAAAAAAATGGAGGACTGAGGGCCCCAATTTTATCAGCGTCATAATTTTCAAATAACAAGAAGTGGTGACCTGTTCTTGCTTTCACAAATATTCACAATTTATTTGATAGCATATAGGATTGCAAATAGTAGCTGTAAGATAATAGTTTGATTTTATTTGAGTAATATAGTTTTACGTGTATGAGAGTTGAGGGCCCACTTTGAACGAAGATATACAAAGTAGCATAGCGTTTTAAGATAATATCTTGTTTTCACAAATTTTCTTTGGCATTAGATTAGATTTTGGCATATAAGTCTTTTCTGTAGTGTCCATCGTTTGTCAGGTACAGGTGGGCCCTCAATCCTCTATGTGAGAACTGAGGGCCCAACTTTTCGGTCTATATCTCTCTTATTAGACTTTCACAAAATCTGATTCCAACTTTCACAATTCTTTGGGAATGTTCACTAAATCTTAAGTACATTTTCAAAGAAATTTAAGAAAGTGGCCCTCACAGCACACGCACATTGTTATATTTGATAGCAAAGTTATGAGAAATAGGTAGTAAATAATTGATATTTAGTAGTAACATCAAAACAGTTTCTAGCAGAATGTTAAATAATACGTTTCGTTTCACGCTCCTGGTAAAATATTTTAACGCGGTTGATATTGCTGGCAAGATTTTTTGAAAACAGAACTGTCACAATAAGTGACATTAGTGAAGATGTCAAATTGAAAAACAACCTCTTATTTCAATTATTTCACTACATTATTAATTTAGACTACTTTGCACAATGTTTACTAAGTGAACTGTGTTAACTTAAGCAGTAAATATTGTGCTATTGCCACCTAAGATGGGTGCGTTAGTGACTAAAGCTATGAGACCGATCAAATCCTTCAACATTGAAAATCGCGCTCATCGCGTGATATCCAGAGAAAAGCCGACTCCGGCACCGAGATATCCCCAAAATATTGAAGATATAAAGCGGACGATTGAAGCGATCCCTGATATAGACGATAAATTAGATAAAAAAGATGAAGGACTTGATATTAGATTGAAAGATGTTTATGTAACCTCACATGGGAGGCCTGAAGTTGACATTACCCAAGAGAAGAAATCTGAAAATAAGAGTAAGCGACCTCTGCCTCAGAACCGTAAAATGCCGCCGGAGTATGATTTTGGTTTCAAAGAGCCGGAAAGAGTGACTTATGGCCGTACGACGCTTCGGGATGCAATAAACTTTATTTCTGCACATCAAGCGAATCCCAATGAAGTGACAGCTTCGAAGATAGCTCTAGAATATAAACTGAAAGAGGAGGATGTAGAAAGTGCACTAAAATATTTTAAAACTTATGAAGTGTACATACCAGAAACACCTAAGACTCCAGCCATCTTTGCAGGACCAGCACAAATGAGAAAACAACTTTACCAAATTGAGAGTAATGAATTAGAAGGAAAGGAAGGGAATTATGATACATTACCTATGCCAGGCATAACAGGTGCCCCAAGATCTATCACAGGCACTACTGATGCTATATTAACTACAACGGTAACTAACGTGGACACAAAAGATGCAACAGTGACAAACGCAGACACAAAAGATGCAACGGTAACTAACGCAGACGAAAAAGGTGCCACAAGAACAAATGTAGAGACTACACTAAAGTAAACATCTCAGTTGCTTTAACTTTTTTATTTTCAGATGATTTAGTAAAATAGATGAAGTTACCTCAATGTTCCAGACTTATACAAATAAATTAGTTTCTGGGATAGAATATTATATTATATTAAAATGATGTTTTTTATGTACATATTAAGAATTGTTGGCAACTAGTTGACAAGTTTCTACTTAGAATATAATATATTTTTAGTTTGGCCACTCAATAATGTATTTATTTAATTATTTTATTGACAGTGGCACATTATGGTTGTATGATTTTGTATTCATGGAATGTATAAACTCAGTTATGCTGTGGTTTTCTATCATTGATTTACTAAGTTATTGAATGATATCTATCCATGATATCTGATCCGGAATCTATAGTATAAGTTGTCATCAGAAGGGATATTCCTTTTCTAATTGTTATTGGTGCTGCAGCTTAGTCATTTACTTTTCCAACAACAAAAAGATATATACATGCTCCACAGTACATAATCTTAAAATAAATTATAGAATACTGAATATTGTTAACAATATTCAGGCCAATGTGATTTAGTAGTTAGAAAAGAAAAATAAAATTGTTTTGTTTTCAATTATGTCTACTTTTATTTCTGTAAGTCACACTTAACCTTGATTTTTAAATAAAATGTCTATTTTCAGTATAAGTTTTTGTTGTAATTATGTTTAAAAATTAATATTTTTTAACAGTTAAAAGAAAAACCAGCTGTTTGGTACTTTTTGATCGGTCACTAAGGCCATACACACGGCGTATTAAAAACGCGCAGACGAAGCGCGTTTTTTGGATACGGTCTATTTGATTGAGGATCTGGAAGTATTTGTCTCCAAAAACGATGGTATTTTGGTCTTTCATATTGTAGAGATTTAATAAAATATTTTTTAGACTAGATTATATATTACAATTTATGGAATAACACTTTTCAGCAGCGTTTATTGTAGACAGAGATATTTCCCGATCCTCAACCAAACGCGCGTCATCCTCGCGTTTAAAATACGCCGTGTGCTTACTTCCTAAAAGCAAGTGTCTCATTTACAAAGACACTATTCCCTGGTTCAGTTTCGATGGCGCGTCGCGACGGCTCGCTGGGCGCGGCGTCGCTGGGCGCCACACGCGACGCGCCCCTACCGCGCCGCGCACCCTCCGTGCGCTCCGACGAGCGACCGCTCGCCACGCAGGGCGATATGCTCAACAGCATCAAGGTACTATAAGGCGCTTTGCAGCATTTTTACCGCGAAGCAATAAAAACCGCGTCTGACCGTCGCGTCGATGCCCGCGGCTGCCCTCACCGCGAATATACCTCACAGATATGCGGCGTGGTCTTTTTGCCCTTTTCTGCGTTGGTTGTATAGGGTTCCCTTTGCACTATCGTTCGCGGTCAAATTGACCAGCCCGGCCCGCCCCGCCATGTGTTTCGCGCTTAAGCAGTCGTTTTGTCCTGACACTGATGACCCGCGTTGTAACTGGTACAATCTACTGATGTGGTGTCATGTTGAAACACTGATGTTGCTGTGCTTTTATTATTTATGTCATCTTTATCATCATCATATCAGCCGCACGACGTCCACTGCTGGACATGGGCTTCCTCCATAGATTTCCTAAAAAAACCGGTTGGAAGCGGCCTGCATTCAGCGTCTTCCTGCGGTCTTAATCAGGTCCGTCCGCCTTGTGGGTGGATGTCCTACGCTGCGCTTGCCGGTGCGTGGTCACAATTCGAGAACTTTGCGGCCCCATTGGCCATCATTGTATTAATTATTAAACAGACAGACACGACAAGTGGCACATATCCTTGTCTAATCATCATCACCATCATCAATCAGGCGTAGGACGTCCACTGCTGGACATAGGCCTCCTCCATAGATAATAATCCTGATTAATCCTTGTCTAAAAAGAAGACAATATACTATATCATATGTGAATTGAAGTTTACGGATTTTTGCGATTTCTTCAGACCAGCATTTCAAGACCAAGGCTTCGGTCTTCAGCATTCCGCATTAATGTGTCCAGCATTCCGTAAGGAGACTTCAAGTAACCACTATCTTAGTTACCAAGTTGATCTCCAAGTTGCAATCGAATCATTAGTTAGTTACAACTTCCTTTTGTGTAATGCTCATACGATTTTATAATTTACAGCTACAAAGAAGATTACGCGACTCACTGAATGTGGAGCAACCTCCCAAATTTCACGATAAAATTGGGTAAGTAATCTGGTAGAAGAGGTTTATTTAACCAAGATGTACTTTAGTTTCTGTTTTATGTTATTTCTTATCCACTTACGTTTTTTTGCAGTTTGATGCCCAAGATACCTATTACTACTAATAGTATCAAAAACGACATCTCTAGAACCTCACATTTGGTGAAACCTTGTCCTACTCAAGACATCGTGTAGGTTATTAATATTTGTTTAAATTGTTAAATTAGAATGAGTTGGCAAATAAATAATGTCACAGTTTTCTATTGCCATACAAAATCTGTGTTTGGACAGCTCGTAAAATGTATGTGAATTGATTGGTGATGTCAAGTACCATATTATGAAGAGCGGGCCACTTAGTACAGGTATTTCATATACTTAAAAGAAGCAGAAGTTTTACAACTTAGGCCGTTGTCCCATCGCATGAGCGAGAAGCGAGTAGAGCTAGAAACTAGTTGGCGAGCAGCGAGAATATGTAGTTGTGATAGTTTTGTCGCTGGGCTATAAGCGAGTGTGCGAGTGCGACAGGCGATTACTTGCACCACTCGCTTAGCACCGCTGTGCGGGAGTCTCTTCGCGAGTGTACCACCCGAGGCGAGTATCGCTGAGCGAGTATTATTTTTGATATCTCTTGTCGCTCAGCGACAAACTAGTGGAGCGAGCCCTCGCCGTGTCGGCGATCAACTATAAATATAATGTATCTCTTTTGTTGGTCATCTATTGTACGTTTCTTGAGCGAGAAAATTGCCGATAGTTATATAGTTGCTTCCTCGCCGGCGGTGGGACAACTGCCTTCTAAAAATTATGGAATTAGAATGTAATTGTTTCAGCGGCAGAGAGAAACAAGCCTCTATTTCTCGTAGCTTCTACGGTCCACCGCGCCCAATGTCACCGAAAGGACGGCGGAACGCGCAAACTAATTTCTACTGACCAGTGAATCAAATTGTATAAGTAACTAAATCAAATTATGCCGTGTGTGGTAATAAAAGTACGTTTTGTATTCAAAGGTTTCATTTATTTACATTTTATTTACAATTATGTACAATTGTTGGATTATTATTGCTTAATTCTTATATATATATTTTTATTGGCTGATATGAGTGTTTTATTAGATCAACTTTGTTTTTTTATGTAGTAAGATATGGATAACAAGCGGATCAAAGCGCGCATGGGCTATTTCAATAATAGGGTACAAAAATGACAGCTGTGACTCGATGACAAATGAATGAGTGAGCGGACTAATTTCTGTCGTTCATTACAATGTGGTATAAATACATAATAACAACATTCCTCCTAGCTAAAAAACGTGTTCGAGCCGACCAAGACAATCAGACAACTGAGTCGAATACGAACCCCTCGCGTTATAAAGTTGCACTACACATGATTCAAAATCGCTTGGCACTGAATTAGACTTTACTTTTTTTTCCTCAATATTTACCTCACTTTTGGCAAATTTTGCGCGCGTGGTATCCAGGTCTTGCAAATTATTCATTAAGTAATAGCACTGCTCCGAGACACCAAAAAAAAAAACTGTTATTCAAGTAAGGTTTTTAAATTGTGTGCGTTAAAGTATTTTTTTATGGCAAGAAAAAAGGTGACGGCTCGCGGGCGGCGATTCCGGCCGGGCCGTAGCCGTCTTAGAGCGGTGGTTATAATGAACAATAATTACCCTACAGCCGCATTGCCGGGTTCGTTTTAATATCGTTGAAATCCGTCAAAATTCTACAAAATAATTTGTCTTACTCCCTTGGTCGGCTATTAGTTAATGTCTTATAGACACTATTACTAAGTTAAGTACTAAGTAGTATAAAAGCTAGGAGAGGCCTGGGTCTGGGGGCGGAGGCGCCATACAGTTCCCGTCCGGGTACCGCTTCTTGAAGGCCCCGATCAAGTCCGGGTCCACGAGACGGACGCCGTCTACTTGGTTGCCTAGAGTTATCCTGGAACGGAGAATAATTGCGTTATAATTGGATAGCACGATTGGCTCTTTTACGACGCGCGACGTATCTCGGGTTTGATTCCCACATGGAACAAATATTTGTATGGCTTACAGGTTTCGAATCTGATTGTTTGTGTATGTGAGTTTATATGTTTGTAACCGCGATACGCGAACGATACAGGAGAAATATCTAGACACGCTAGGTATATTATAGCAAAAAAAAAAACCTAACAGAATATTTTGTCCAGAATAATAAACTTCCAAAAATTAAACACGGTAATTGTGCTGTATGTGAAAAGTTGAAGGACGACAAAGGAGTATCTAAAAATAAAGCAAGAATGTCTACCTACCAATTAGGCTGAACATTGTGTGGTCGTCCAAACAGTTCTATTTTTCTCGTACCGGGACTGAGCCTCTCTGAAATTGTAATGAAATAATGTTTTACTACCTTTTATTTAGTATTTCGTTTAACTATGGACACAGACGAAGTTGCAGATTTAGAAGCCTATATCCAGATCCCAAGCATATTACTATAAATCTTGGCCAAATATGTACAATCTGTTCACTAGTGTTGTCGTGATTAGCTAACTAACAGACCTTTGTTGCCTTTCGCATTTGAATATTACTTTATTTTTTAAATATTACTTTGGATTGTCAAGCTTTCTCTCTGAAAATGTAAATAAAATATAATATAGGGTTGAAGGGACATCGTAACGAAATTTTTTACCATGGATTTAATCCATAATTCTACACCTACAGCAATGATTTTTTCGTCGGTCAAAAAATACCCGTTATAAAAAAAATGCCAAATACAAAAAATGCTAAAAGTTATAAAAAGATAGCTTTCTCACCGATAATGCCGTAGATCTCGTCAGGTTTGTGCGAGGTGGCGCGCACCTCGGCCACGATGACGTCACAGTCCAGACCGCGGTTCAGATTCTCCGGGCTGCCCTTCATACCCACCTGTACGAGTAAGTATTTATTTAATAACCAGAACGACATAAAATCAACAATACTGATTAATAATAGTCCTGCTCAGCTGGAACTAGCCATCCTCGCAAGATATTAGTGCACAAGTGTGTGCGCAAACACAGGTGCATTATGCCTTCCCTACTCTGATAGCCCGATGAGACGACAATCCGACATGACTGGAGAGATCAGGCGCAGGAATAGCGGATTTACATGCTTTTTAAGACTCGGGGGTGTTACAACACCAACTCTGAAATACCGGCTGCTACAGGAAAATTTCTTAATGGAAAACCCCATAACACTGGTCGACCTAATAATCGAATCCATATCAAAAATATTTCTTTTAATAAAGCCACAGAAAAACAATTGAAAGGAGTTTTGTTGCTTTATTCGATAAAAGAACTTATAGGAACAGAATAGAACACTTTATCCTGCTATTATGATAAAAAAAAACAAGTCCCTTTTAACCCTCTGAGCATTCACATCCATCACTGCAGTAAGCAGTATTTCCAGGGGAACAATCAACAGTCCTCTATCAGCTATACTCACCAAACAATGTTCCTTGCCATGGTTGAGCCAGTGCCCGGTGCGTCCGGTGCGTATGATGCGCTGCAGCTGGTTGGTCTTCACCCAGATCAGCTCGTCCACACGCTCGTAGCCCCACAGCTTCAGACATTCGCGGCCCAACTCCATTGCTCTGAGGATTGGAGGGAAAAGGGAGTTACGAGTTATTAGTACGAAACACTTGCAAGTAGGAAAATCACTCTTAGTACAACTGCATACAGGTACTTTTAATGTCAACTTGTTGTTATTTGTCCCGCTACATGTTGATTGTGACTATATTTATTATTTTTTATATTCTAATAAGCTTGCGTTTGATCGCAACTCACCTCAATGGTTAAATGTGTCGCACACAAAACATGTGCCTACAATAGTAGTGGTTTTGACACTATTAAAAGTTTAGTCTAAAGGCAGATTTAGACAAGGTCAATGCACAAGTCAGTTACCGGCGCCAGTGCCCGCACCTAGACAGACTTCTAAATATTCATATGCGAATTTACAAGTCAGCGCTGACTTCCCGCCACTGTACTGACTTGAAATCAATTTATACGGGTTTTTCTCGGGTCAGCGCCGACTTGTCTCGATTTCGGCGCCGGTCACTGACCCTGTCTAAATCTGCCTTAACATTTAAAACTAGTTTTCGTTGGAAGATCATCGTCAATGATATCCTACTACTATTATAAAGGCGAAAGTTTGGATGTATGGATGTTTGTTACTCTTTCACGCTTAAACGGCTGAATGGATCTGGATGAAATTTGGCACAAAGATAGATTATAGTCTGGAATAACACATAGGCTACTTTTTATCCCGGGAAAATGTACGGTACCCGTAGGATAACACATCAACTGTGACGCGGACGAAGTCGCGGGCAGAAGCTAGTCAATAATATATAGTTCATCTTTAATATCTCCGTAAACAGAAGGTCCCGGTATGAAACGAAAAATGACCACAATGATAGGAAGATCATCTAAGTATGTAACCCTCTCATTTGTTAAGTGTCTTTTTACTTCTTATATTTGACATTTTGCATAGTGATGAAGAAACCTTATGAGCACATTTGCGCAAATCTTACCTGCCGGTGACCCACAAGAATATAAGTCCACTGTCCTGCAGCTGCGGCACTCCGAGACAGCGCATCTCGTCGTCCGACATGGTGCCGTACGGGAGCTCCATGTGGATGTCCCACGGAGGGTCCGCCATTATCACCGCGAACTTGCCTGGGGGGATGAGTTCAGAAGTTTAGGGGGTTGTATGACCTGGGTAGTCTGGTATTTTTGTATAGAAGTATTTACAACTCTATTTCTAATATACTTTGGTTCATTATCTATACTAATATTATAAAGAAGAAAGTGTTTTTGTTTGTACCGAATAGGCATCATGCTACGACCAACGGGAGCGGAGCAGTAATCAAAGAGGTAAGTTAACGCGGTTGCAACAAGTCCCGGGTAGTTCGTTTGTTAATAAATAAAAAAACTGCTTGATCATGTTGCTGCATCGATCGTTATGATGCAGAACCAATTATAATGCTAGTGCGAAAATATATGTATTTTAAAGACGCGTACCATAAAAAGTGGCAATTTTTACGCGATATTCAGTATTGGATTTCAGCTTCGGAAACGTGAACGACCTTATTTGGTACACATATAAATAAATAAAATAAATAAATATCTTGGGACAACTCACACACGGCTATCTGATCCCAAGCTAAGCAGAGCTAGTGTTATGGTAACCAGACAACTGATATACATACTTATATAATTTATAAATACATACATATTATAGATAAATCACACCCAGACACAGAACAAACAATCATGCTCATCACACAAAGTTTGTCCTGGGTGGGAATCGAACCCACGACCTCCGGCTTAGCAGTCAGGGCCACTAACCACTAGACCAACAGGCCCGTCAATATATCATGCCTGTATTCCCCGCAGGTTTAGGTAGAAGTGTACTAATGTACACTCACAGTTCGCCGGTATGTTTCACGGTCGGTTTATTAGTCGGTGTTTATCGATGTTCTTCTCTGGTAAAGAAGATATAATAAGGTTTGTTATGATGATGATACTGACCTAAGAATGTCATGTCCAGATACCGGAGGTCGCACTGAATCCATTGCGGCGGCGTCAGGGTGAGCACGCCGTCCGGTTTAGCTGCCACATTTGTACCTAGTGATGTAAGCAATACTATATACTATCTTATTTATATGCGTGTGAGCCATCGAAACAGGTCTTGTTTAGTTATATTGCAACGCCTCTATTCCGACAGTTTTTTTATTTTTACAATTATTTTCGTTGGAACTCTACGAATTTCTCATGTAGCCATACCCAGAACATCTAACTCTATAAACATTTATTTGTTTTATAAGGGAATCGAACCCGAGATACGCAGCGCAACAGTCAATCGCTCAGCCATTGAGCCAATTGTACGCAAAGACAAAATGTAGGCCGGTAACATGATCTGTCAGGTGGTCTAATTTACCGTTGTGAGTTCCCTTGGCAGCTGCCTCGGCAAGTTTGGGCGCGTTCGCATTTGGGTCCGAGTTATCCACTTCGTAATGCACGTATCTGTAAAAGTAAATGCATGTTCTACTTGTCCCAGATTTCAATAGTCGTTTAGGCTTTCCGCCCACGACCGATTTCATGTCGGCCATGTTTTTTTTTTTTTTTTTATAGACGGGAAATCATCAAATAACTTCCCCCGCCCTGGGCGGGGCGGGAGGGAGTGTCAGACTTTTACTGACTAAAACCCGTCTATGTTCCTTCATGTGCCCTTTGCGTTCCGGGGGCGCGGTATCTCTTTCGAACAACCCGCAGCCCCGGCAGGCATCGGCCCTCAGTGGCCCCTTCCAAGTTTATTGGATTATATTATATTCCCGATTTATTGACCGATTCAATGTCGGCCATGTGCGTTGGTGTTTTGGAATTCATATGTTCCATTTTCGCCGACATCTGACAAAAGTCGGTCGTGGGCGGAGAGACTTAGAGATACGTTATCTCGTTAACATATTCTGTATGTCTTTACTAATGTTATACTTGTTGTAATATGTTGTAATGTTGTTTTTTGTTTTATTGTTTGTAAGAAGTTATCTCTGGAACTACTGGTCCAATTACAAAAAATATTTCATTGATAGGATTTGGCAGAGTATTATAGGACAAGTTTTATGGTATACTTGACCTCTACGCGAACATAAGCTCTTTAAAAACAAAGTAAGCTACTATACGGCGTCACGAGCTGTGCAGATGATTTTATTTTCAATACAACAATCAGGATAAACAACCGAGTCTTTCGGGCGAACTTGTGCAACCTAGTTTAAGCTTTAAACTACTAATGATAAGGTTTATATTCCACTGTAGACTCACTTGCAGCTGTCCATATGGAAGCAAGTGTTGAGAAAGGAGCAGTCTCCGAGCGACTCGTCGGTGTGGCTCTGTATGATCTTCTTAAAGTGCAGCTTCTTGCAGGAGTACTCCTCCTCCGCGCCCTCCTCCGTCTTGCTGGTGGTGAAGGCTCGCATGCACTCCGCGCGAGTACCGTGGGGACAGAACTCCATTACTTGGGCGCCTGGAGGAGAAAGACAGGTTTGATACCAATTCATTGTTTAATTTCAGAATACTTTGCACCTGCTCACAATGAAATTGAAACAATGAAATGTGTATCTTTTTTTGCATCAAATAAAGATATATTTCGAGTAGTAGTTCTAATAAAAGGTGCGCGCAGCGTCTCGTCTCGGTGTGAACTGACCCTAAAAGAAAATTAGTAATGCAAACTTTTATCATGGATTCAGTTCATGATTGTAGACACCAAGGGATTAAGTTATTTTTCAGTAAAAAAAATATAACAGCTATTCCATACAAAAGTACAACACCTACACGGTCAAAATTATGTAGGTAAGTAGGTAGGTAATGGTTGAACTGGTTTTTTTTTTATTAACCTCTGAAACAGGGCAAGCATAAATGTGACTTATTTGTATGTACTTTAAGGTACTTATATGGGGCGTCTCAGAAATCCACATTGTATATTCATATGATACCAACCTCCTTGGCTCTTGAACTTGTCAGCCAATGACTTCTCCTTGGCAGTGGGTTTGCTGAGTAGATCCATGATCTCTTCTCCCACTCTCTTTACTGCCTTCTCTCTACTTGAAGGCATTGCCAGTAAGGACTGCAATAGACAGACAATATACAAAAAATAAGTTTTATGTAAAGAAATGTTTGTGCTATTTTAGCAAGACCTGAAAAAAATACCAGCCTATTATTGCCCCGGGCTGCGGGTTGTTCGAAAGAGATACCGCGCCTCCGGAACGCAAAGGGCACAAGAGGGAACGTGGATGGGTTTTAGTCAGTAAAAGTCTGACACTCACTTCCGCCCCGCCTAGGGCGGGGGAAGCGTAACAGACAAACAAACAGAATTACTCTGGCTTTTATTATAATAGTATGGAGTATGGGTTGGATTTGGACTTTTTAGATACCTACCATAAGATCTGTGTCGTTTTTGGCAGTTTTCTTCTCATCTGTAGCAGTTTTGGACACTTTAGGGTTAGAAGCCTCTTCTGTTTTGTTGTCACCTGCAATGATAAAGAGGCACTTTATACAGCCTTGCATAAACTCACGCCTTTTCCCCTGGGGATAAGCAGAAACCACTGAACGCCACCTGCTACAATCCTTACAGGTCCAGGTCAAAATTATAAATATTTTTATTATTTTGAATTGTGTTACGGCAAACAAGCGGACAGCCTATCTGATGTTAAGTGGTCACTGCTGCCTATAGACATCTGCAATACCAGAGACCTTGCAAATGCGTTTACATTTCAGGGTCAAGTTAAATGTCTCAAGTGCTTGTAATTTCACCGGGACCCATTCCCTCCAATCTAGTACACAGCAATGCTACTTTGTGGAAGAAATAGGTATAATAATAATAATAATCGTTTATTTGGAACAAAAACAAGTACAGAAAGAAACAAATATGAAACGATGGTAGCTGCAAAAGTTAAAAACTGTGGCGCAGCTAACCAACGCCCGACTCCAGGTGAGAGGGCAAGCTGTTCCAGGCTAATGCATAACACGGGTATTTTAAACAGAATAAGTAAAACAAAACAAAATAAAATTAAAAATTACGATAAATTATAAAGTAAGAAAGAATTGATGTGTACCGTGAGTAAGAATGTAGGGTTCGGGGTGAGGGTGAGTTGTGATGTTGAGTGAGTGTGGGTGTAGTAGTGTGAGTGCAATAGTGTGAGGGGTGAGTGTAGGAGTGTGAATGTTTATTAGGGATGTTAGACTTCCACGAGTTTTTCTGTTGCATCGTATGTGAGAGATCTTAGCCAAGTGTCGAGCTTTTTCTTGCAGTTATGCCTAGTGTCCGAATAGATATCGATCTGTTTGTTTATTTTATTGTAAATTTTACAACTTATGTAATTAAAGTGGCGACGAGTTGCAACAGTTGTACGGGGTTCTATATTACAAATACGATCAGAACGACGTCTGTTACCATGAGTGTCTGGATCGTATTTGAGTAGAGCATGTTTACGGAGCACTGTCTGAGAGATGAATAACTGTCTGACAGTCAGGTCCTGGCAGAGGGAGAAAAGTGAGGTGGTAGGGAAACGAATTGGTTTCTTCGCAAGTACCTTCAAAACCGCTCTTTGCGCCCTTTCAATCCGCAACATAACTGTTTTGTGTGCCCCACCCCAGGACGTCAAGCAGTATCCAAGTACCGACTGTGCAAGTGCAAGATAGACAAGCATTAAGCTTCCGAAGTCCATTACAGCTCTAAGTTTTCTGAAAATAAATAGGAGCTTCCTAAGACGAGACACAACAGTACCAATTTGTTGTTGCCATTTAAAATGACAATCGATTACAACACCAAGATATTTGATGGTCTGCGTGCATTCCAGTTGCGGACAGTCACAAATCGCATCAGGGCCGGGCTCTGGACAAGTGTGAGCGTGAAGTGATAGAGGTGTTGGCGGTAGACCTGACTTATTTATGGAGAAACAAACGAACTTGGTTTTATTGACATTTAGTGTTAACAGGTTAGCGGCTAGCCAGTTCATGACAGTATTTAGCACCAGCTCAGCGCCATCGCGAACCTGTTGCCACGTCTGGCCATGAATTATCAGAGCTGTGTCATCTGCGTAGGCGAGTATCTTGCAGTTAGGGAGGGATAGCTGACACAGCTCGTTAACATAAACAAGAAAGAGACTCGGTCCAAGCACGCTACCCTGCGGCACGCCAAAGTCAACTGACTCCTTCTTGCTCAAGTGGACTCCAACCTTTACGTATTGTCCACGACCCGTCAGGTAACTCCTGAAGATGTCCTGAGCAGTACCACGTATGCCAATGTTCTCCAGTTTTGAGAGGAGTAGTGGGACAGAGACAGTGTCGAAAGCTTTGGATAAATCTAAGAATATAGCTAAAGTTTTTTGTTTGTTTTCAAAATTGTTAATAATGGTATCAGTTAGTTTTAACACAGCGTCATCAGTAGAATTACCACTTCTAAAACCAAATTGATTCGCTGCTAGAATGTTAAATTGAGTAAGAAATTTTGTTAGTCTAGTGTTGATCACTTTTTCAAATATTTTAGATAGAGCGGTCAGTACAGATATCGGTCTATAATTACATACACTGTCTCTGTCACCAGACTTGAAAATAGGGTGCACAACCGCGGTCTTAAATACGTCAGGAAAGATACCTGATGTTAGGCAAAGGTTAAAGACGTAGACAAGCACCGGGACGATAATGAGTCTGGTGGCTTTTACAATTGAAGTTGGGATACCGTCAACGCCAACAGCACACTTGTCCTTTAGGCCAAGAATAATGTTGTCCAGCTCGCTACTATCGACACTATAGAAAGCCATTGAATGAATTGGAGAGGGCTTGGGGGAACTCATCCCGTCAGTGTTGTGTTGTCTAGATGTAAGGTTGTTATGAGAGGCAGGTTGCTGGACTTTGGATGCCAAGACTTTACCTATATTAGCGAAGTAGTTATTTACCATATCAACAGATTGGGAGGGATTGTCGCAGCAGTTTAGAAGGTCTAAGGAAGGAGCCACATTGTGGTTTAAATTTGCCACCTGTTTGATAAGGGCCCATGTAGCTTTTGGGTTGTTTTTTGCTTTCTGAAACTCAGCGCGCTCGTACTCACGTTTAACGGTTTTCAGAAGATTATTACAGAAGTTACGGTAGCGGTGAAGTACTATCCTGTGGGTATCGTCTTCTGGATATTTTAAAAACTTGCGGTATAATTTGTCTCTATGCCGAATGCATCTCAACAGGCCTGGAGTAATCCAAGGCTTAATAATACGTCGTCTACTTGGAGTTGTTGATGTTTGAGAATGAGACTTAATAGCTGCAGACATTATAAGTACAAAAGACTCAGCAGCTTCATTGGGGTTATTAGAGTTAAGAATTGAAGAGAAGTCGGTTTTGGAGATACACTCAACAACTCCAGGAACATCAATCTTAACCCTAGAGTAACTGTGTTTAGTTTTAGTTTTAATATTTAAGTTACAAAAAACAACAACAGGAGAGTGGTCCGTTATAAGCGCATCTAGCACCAATGTCGTGGCAGATGATTGGCAGCGAATCATCACATGATCCAGGCAGCTTGAAAGTCTAGTAGGGAAAGTGTGAGCTGAGAGCATAGCGTGAGATGCTGTAAGGTTTAGGTATTCGTCAGCATTAGGGTCAGTACTGTCAGGAGCAATGTTTATGTTAATGTCGCCAATTATGGCGACGGTATTATACTGGCATAGGGTTCCAAGAATGTAGTCAAGACTGCTCAGAAACTGTGACAAGTCCCTGCATGACGGAGAACGGTATAGGGCGACAAGGGCTGCTTTGTCTGAGAATTTAAGTATGAGGCAATTGGCATCGCGAAATGTAGGAATTTCAATGGTGGCATTATAGCAGTCTCTAATATACGCGAGTACGCCGTCGTTTTGATTTTTAAATGTCGAGATATGAGAGTTGTATCCGTTTAGGACAGGAATAAGTGAACATTTGCTCAGCCAGCACTCCGTAAGTATAATAACGTCAGGTAAGTACGAGAGTCTAGTCATGAATAACACAAGTTTATCAAAGTTGCAGTTTAGGCTACGTATATTGGTATGTAATATTTTAAAGTCATGCATAGTTTCATTTAGATACCTTGAACTATTTTCTGGTGAGGAAATGTGACAGTTAGAGACTGAGACATGTTCGACTTCCTTGTTTATCACAGATAAATCATTCATATTTTATCGTTATAGCAACCGAGGAACAAAATATTAATGACATAATTAAGGGAAATAACAGCGACAAGCTATAGATCAAGCTAATTGGTTTGAGGACATGGTAGCACCAAAAAAGCAAGAAATGCATTTTAGTATATGCGTAGGGCTTAAGACGAAGATCTGATGCAAAGAACCTTTGGAAGGTTTGGGTAAGTATGAAGTGTAGTGATGAGGTGAGTAGATGTGTGAGGGGTGAAGTTGTGAATGGATTGAGTGTAAATACGGTACAGTACAGAGTAAGTGAGCAGTTGACAATACTATATATGCTAGCAGTACAATTTGGGTGATTTTCATGCAAGAAATATAATAATAGATTCGGGTTTTTTAGAGAAACAAGATTTGAATAGAAAACACACAAAAAATTCAGTCACGCTGACTTGACAACGCAAGCAAGATCCGCTTCAGTTTTTACTTGGAAATGAGGTTTTCCAGCTTTTTCCCGAACAAATATCTTGCCGTGCGAAACCCAGCAAAACTGGAACTCGTTAGATTTAGCAGCATCACGAGCCAAGAAGAAGAGTCTCTTGTTCCTGGCAGATAAATTTTCTGAGATGTAGATTGGCTTCGCTGGGCCACTCAGCTTAAGGTGTTCCGTTGTCAATTTGTAAGAGTTTTTATTGTGGATTCGAAACTTTTGTAAGAATTCTTCCTTGAGGAGGACGGTGGTGAAGTCGACAATAATTGGTTTGTTGGCCGGATTTTTAGTTTTAACACGGAACAAGTCCTTCACGTCTCTTGGCTGGATAGTGACATGGAGAAGATTGCCAGTGTCGATGATGGTGTTGAGTAGGGAGGCCTTAGTCTCAGATGTATTACCAGGGACGTTACGTATCTCAATACATGTTGACCTTGAGCTTTGTTCCATTTTTTCCAGCTTGGATTCGAGATCATTAATGTAAGAAAGATTATCTTTACGCTCGGCTTCCAACAACTCTACCTGAGATTTGAGGCTGTCATGTTGTATGGAGAGGTGGTCGAAAGAGTCGCGGATACTATTTGCCAGAGATAACAGCTTGTCGTACTTCTCATCTTGTTGGAGCTTGAAGTCACGGAACATTTGCTTCATGTCGGACATGAAAACGGACAATTTGCTCTCGTCGTTATCATCCGAGCGCTTGCGCTTTGCATTTCGAAAAGTGATGTTCGGCGAAATCTCTGCAGTAGGTGAGTCCGGATTAAGATTTAAGTTAGGCTCCGAAGAACTAAGAGATGTGAAGGGCGCCTGATCGGATGCGTCGAGCAATGTCGCAGCGGGTGGCCGTACCGGAGACGGTTGGGGCGGTGTGCGGTTTAATGGCATTTTCGAGAGTTTATTCCAATACAGGTACCAGGCAAGCAGTAAGTAGGAGCGGCGTTAGTATAAACTTTTGCTTTGTATTAGGTGAGGTTCAGCTTATACTGGTGGCTATCGACAGATCGGAACAAAATCACTTTCCGTCAAATATAAGTTGACCTCTAGCAAAAAAATAGGTGTGTCCTTTCCACTACTCACGGTGATTGCGTCCCTGTCAGGCCTTTTTTCTGAGCGTTCCGTCCTTGTCTGGCGACGACGACTTGAGGCAGCTTGAATGAACGCCGCGTCGTCTCGAGCAGTTGTAGAAGCTTCGGAGTGAATGAGTAGTGACCAAGCGTACGTCCAGCGTAATCTTCGTAAACTTAACGCGATGTTCAACGATTTATGCACTCCTAATTTTTTGGATGATTTATTTGAACTCAAATTTAATTTAAAATTAATTTAAAATTATTGTGTGGTCACTTAAAACACGTCTGAAAGCCTCAGATGTCCGGAGGGAAGGGCAAATGGTGACAATATTTCCCCGGAAGAGTTCCTTCACAAAGAACTCTACTACTGCTAAATATGATTGAAACTAATTTACATATCTCTCTTGCAGTGGCGTGCACAGAGTTTATAGACAGGGTAGGCAAAAACGGTACCTACCAAAAACACCTACTACATGTTGGTTTTGGTTCGTCGCCTTGTCGATTAAATAATGATGTATATGATTTTCCACCTCAAATATTTATAGATTGGCTGATATTAATCATCTAGTATACGTATCCGTATTTTATAGGGTAGACAATGTCTATTTGTCTGTATGAACTGCATGCCACTGCTCTCTTGTTTACTATACATAGCTACAAACCTTTCCTCTTGCTACCGGAAGTCTGTTCCTCCATGAGGGCTGCTAACACAGCTGCTAGTCTCACAGATTCTGCGCTCACGACTTCTATGCTCGCGTCCGTTGTGCTCTCAGTCCGTTCTGTAATGCTAAAGAAATAAATGCAAAAATTTGTTTACTTACAATTAGTATTAATTTAAAATTTATTTACACTTGTTAATGAGTTCACGCCTGTATTCCCCGAAGAGTTAGGCAGAGGTATACCAATGTACACCCACAGTTCGCCGGTATATTTAGGTCCCATGTAATAGGGGACAGACAGACACCAATTTTTCAAAAACACTTGATCAAATTTTCATTTGGGCACCTGATATTCTCTCTCTGGTTCATGATTCTATAACTTACTCCTATACTAACTTTTATCCAATATTTCAACACACAACATCTCGAAAGTTACTTGAACACTACAGCTTAACTTTGACAAATAGTTTATAGGAAGGCCTCAGTTAAGAAAGGATTTAGCAAAAGGCCAATTAAGGGTTTATTTGATTTCTACTTGGTACAAGTGACAGGCAAAAGCTTGTAATATAAATATTCTTTTAAAATCTTCCTCAAAGTCGTTTAAAACTTACGTAATAAGTTTCTGAGTGGCAAATTTCTGCAGCAAGCTGGCCACTATCCCTGCATCTACATCACCTAAGCCAGGCAGTAACGCACTAGCTGTCGCTGGCAGCTGTAGCTGCATGTCGGATAGCACTTGCAGGAGACGCACCTCTAGTGATGTGGACGGTACTAGTTTAGGTTTCTCTTGTGTTGCTGTAACGGTACAATAAGTTCAATAAATATTTTTTGGTTCAAAAATATGTTTACCTAAGTTGTGTGATGATAAAAATTCCAGCCAATGATTCCACTACACACTAAATGGTGCTTCTCATACATACATACAGAGAAGGCACAACCATTGACATACTTGTGCCACACCACACATGCTCAAGGTGGATGACTGGTATTAGTCATACATCCAGGTTTCCTCACAGAATTTTCCTTAAAAAATGTGAATGAAGACTGAAAAAGTCATATTAAGGGTTGGGTTTCGAATTACGTACCGCGAATTTGAGGATTCTGAAACTGTGGGGGGATCGAGGGGATTTATCTTAACCTCCCCCCACCAATTTTCGCCGCCGGAGATGCTCGACGGAGCCCTACTGGGGTTTTGTATCAAGTCACCTTAATAGGGTAGTAAGGGGGGCGGGGAAGGTGGGAGGAGGGTAGGGACACCCTTCAGCCTTTCCCCCCGCCAGAGCGGCTCGACAGAGCCCGTTTACCGGGGCTCCAACATCTGGGTGGTTTATTAAAAAAAAAAAACTAAAATCTGTCCGGGTTGGAATGCCCTTAGTCCCGAGCTAGCTCAAAATAAAATTTTGTTGTTTCATTGTGCGCAAGAGCGAGCGAAGCGAGCTCGGAACTTGGGGCACCCCGACTCGGACAGGTTAGGTTAGAAGGGGATGGCAGGGTCCAGTGAGCGAGCGAAGCGAGCGAACAGACCCTGCCATCCCCTTCGTGGTAATTTTTTTTTAAACCACCCGGAGGTAGGAGCCCCGCGAAGCGGCGCTCCGTCGAGCTGCCCTGGCGGAAGAAAAGGCTGAAGGGTGTCTCTACCCTCCTCCCGCCTTCCCCGCCCCCCTTACGGCCCTAATAATGTGACTTAATACAAAACCCCAGTAGGGCTCCATGGAGCATCTCCGGCGGCGAAAATTGGTGGGGGGGGACTCAGCACCTCCCTCCCCACGCCCCCAGCCCCCCGAGCCCCGCCCCCCCCTCCGACGTAATTGTGAACCTTACCCCATATTAATACTAGCCAGGTATCGAACCCGCAACCTCATGCATGAGAAGCAGGCGCCTTAACGGTCAGTGGGTCGTCTAACCACTGGGCCAACACAACACATGTGATGTTATAAATTATAATTATCAATTATTTGTTATGTTGTAATGAGTAGGAAGGTACAATAACACAATAATTACAGTTAGTTGTAGTTAGTGGTTAGTAGTGGAATACAATAGTTTGATGATGATTATGAAAAATACAAGGTGCTGATATCATTAATACCTTCATGTTTCAGTGTTGACGGACTGGCAGTCGACCGTTCCTTCCCGCCGCCGGGAGAGCCCTCAGACTTCTCGCCAACCAAATTAGAACTCAGGATATTTTGCCGTTCTTTTTTACGTTTCTCTAGCTTCTCGCGGAGACTGTTCCTTTTGCTTTTAACAGCTTGGATCTCTTCCCAAGCGTCCGACATGTTTATTTTATTTTGCAACTAATACCATACCATCGGTAACTGTTGCCGGCACCACGGAACTGTCACTTTCATTCAAGGGCAATATATTAATAATTAAATTGTGTGTGACAAAATAACTAACTACATTTATGTGATATTTTTATTTTTCTATTAATCTTATCTATAAAATCATACACGCTTCCCTCTCTCAAAAACAAAATAATTTGTTTTGTTTGACATTTGACACTTTGACAGTGTGATTTTGATTGACATTGACGTTTCTCCGGTTGTGTACGATCATGGAAATATTAAGTACTTAGCAAAACTGGAGTTTCACCTGCAGTGCCTCTTTCAACAAGCTTTCAACCGCTTAGAACCCCTACTGGCTACTGCCCTCTAATACTGCCGTAAGCATTGTCTATTTATCAGTTTTAATTTGAACCATCGGAAATTAGAACTGTCTGGCATATAATAAAATATTACAAATTAAAATATTTTTTAATCTGATGACAACGGATATGACATTCAATTTTAGTACATTCTGATCAGAAAAAACGCAACACATAACAAATAAAAATGCCGTTTGCACCAGAGTTACGAACTCATTCTCAAAAAGTATGCACTCTTTATAAAAAAGCTTTGAGAACTATTGAAGCATATTACGTAGCCAGGTAAGCGATGAGATTGCTAACGAATAGCATACGACCTGAAGATTTTTTTTTTAGTTGCCTCACTCTAGACGTTTTACCTTTATCGTAGGTGCATTTACAAATATAAACTCATACACAAACAGCCTGACCCGGAACAACTATCTGCCGGCCATACAAATATTTGTTTCGTGTGAAAATCGAACCTGCAGCAGCTGTGCGATTCTCTAAAATGCAAGCTCGAAAACGAGTCTCACTTCGATAACGAACCAACTTGTCATTGGCTTAGTATTCGTTCGCCGTGGTGACGTCACCACGGCGAACGAATATAAACCAATGACAAGTTCACTCGATCACTTTAGTGAGACTCGTTTTCGAGTTTGCATTTTAGAGAATCGTACTACAGGTAGCACAGTAGCCAGTGCGCCAACTGTGCGTCAAATAGTAAAATAATGCTCATTTTCTTTTAGAGTTCTTGTGCGTTATCATCAAGTAATATTGAGGAGCGAATTTGACAAACATAAATGCGTCACTAACCCAAAAGAGCGACGTCGTTTACTGTGGGTAGGAGAACACGAACGATTTAAAAAGCAAACTCCTTTGGTTCCGTGTAAATGTAAGTAAAACTTGATCCCCATGACTTTATCCGCATCAATTTTGAAGTGATCTCGTTTTTGTTTCTTTAAACACTTTTATCGGATTATTATTATTAATAAATAAATTCATAAGAATCAGCTATTAAAACAGTCGACGTCATTGTCAGACAAAGCATTTCCATTAATATTACGTATAAATGCGAGAGTAAGTTTGTTTGCTTGTTTGTTACCTTTTCATCCCAAAACCACTGCACCGATCATCCTGAAATTTTGCATATTTTATTATTTACTTTTTGTACCTTACTCAATGCATATTGGCTTAGGAATGTAAATAAAAACTAGATGATACCTATTCGACTTGAACAGGTTTTTCCCAATTTATGTTTTTTAGTTGCTCGTTCTTATGGCGAAGCGGGTGGTGTGGCGTGTGAACGTGTCGTGACGCCTCCGGACTGGGTGCTAGATTATTGGCATCCTCTGGAAAAAGCTCACTTTCCCAAATACTTCGCCACACGTGAAGCTCGGAAATGTGAATATATTCAAAAATGGCATACAGGTGAACTGTATTAGATGTACGTAGCTTTTTGCTTCTTGATGAGTGATGTGAGTAAATTCATTCTTATTCAATTGTGTTATGAATGTTGATAGGTGTGGAGAAACCTCTTTTACGTTATGTTCTTATATCTCAGTAGGTATTCTTTATTTTAACATATTTTAAAAGAAGGACTGAGTTTTATTTTCAAGAATTATGTATATTAATATTTTTGTTGAAATCAGCACAGTTTACAGTAAAATACTCGAGCCCGTAATTTGCTGTCAAGCTTTTGCTTGAATAAAAATACGGAAGAGGTTGCTCGTACAAACACCTGTGTTTCACTGTAATACGTTAGTATATATTAATCTATGTTTCACTTTGTCCATGAAAAACTAGCTTACCGCAGCATTTTGCTGCTTTGTATGCGCTGACCTTTAGAGCCTTCATTGTGTACAGAACCTTGTGGCGGTCACTATATAGTATATAGACACTATATAGACTCCATCTGCGGTAGCACGTCGTGTAGCAAGGGCGTAGCAATTATTTTCGTTAGGGTCAGATTTGCTTCAAATTCAGCCAATGCACCAGGCTCACAGATTGCTACGCGTTCGTTATTAGTGCGCCTTATGTTGTTTTGCGCCTGTAACCACCGGCGGCGCATACATTTATTTATCTAACTAGTACGGGGCCTAACATTGACACCCATTAAGGAAGAAGTAATTTGATGATTTCCCATCCATAAAAAATCACTGACAACGAAACGAAACGTAATGTCAAAATCAAATTGTCATTTTGACACTAAATAGGCTCTGTACAGTACATGATATTTTTTAGGTTATATTTTGAATTATTGAAACTTATTCGCAAAATAAATAAATAAACTCATTGAAGCTACTATAATTGTGTTATTACATGTGCACAGTAGTCAGTCTAAAGCTTAGTGTAGAAAGTCTAGGACTACTATAATTACTATGACCGAAGAGTCTTCAAAAGAGGCTAAACAGCCGATCACTGAGGAGGAGAGGATCGCGTTGTGTCAGAAACTGGACAAGGAGTTGGACGACTTTATTGATAGCTTAGAAAAGAAGAGATACACTGAAGGATGGCCCGAAGACAGATGGGAGGTGGGTGAGGCCTTATTACTATTGTAAATATGTAATATCAACATTTACTGCTGTATACAGGCTTTCCACTGTAGAACAGAAACAATATGAATTTTTGAAAGTTGAATTAATTATTTTATTTTTTATTTTGGAACTTATGAAGTTAATATAACATGCTTAGCCTTGCCCTTGACCTATAAATAGGTATTTAGAACGAGCAAACACTTGCCATGCGATTTTCTACAACACTATTTAAAAATAATTTTTTGTAGGATTTTTGTTGCCTTTAAATTCTTATGACACATTGCAGCAGCAATATATTAAATATAATAGAAACTCATTAGTTGCAAAGCCTGTTATGTCAGTTTATTAACACTATCATCATCATATCCTCCATCATCATATCTCCTCCATCGATTTCTAAAAGGACTGGTTGGAAGCGGCATGCATCCAGCATCTTCCCGCGGTGTTAATTCAATTACCCATCCATTTTTTTTTTTTATATTTGCATATTCAAAAAATATATATTTGTTTATGATTGCAGGAGGAAATGGACAAGCATCCATTTTTTATGAAGTCTACACCGGATGACGGTGCTCTGTCACCGCTGGCTGAAGGTCTGGCTAAGCTGAAGTATGATCCCGAAGAGAACACTCCAGTGGAACTGGCCGGTAACTACAAGGAAGACGGAAACTTTAACTTTAAACATAAAAATTATAGGATGGCTATTTTAGGGTAAGTTTATTTTTATAGTTGATTTAATTCCAGGATTATTGTATGGTTTAGATTTGAGGAGTCTGAGAATTAGAGGTTTTGAGCAAAATCTAATAGTTTGTCTATTAGATTTTGCCACATTTTTTTGCTTTGAGGCTTGAGAATGTATCAATTATAATGAACAACTCGAATGTTAAAATGGCAAATTACAAGATGGTTACCACAGATGATTTTCTGCATGTTGATTTTATTTTTATCTATATCTATATTTTGCTATCTTATTTGATTTTCTGTTTCGGTAATTATATTAATGGTGTATCAAAATATCCTATGAGTGGTTTACTATATAAATTGATTCTTTTCATTATTTTATTATTTATAGTGTCCAGTCAAACACTGCACATCACCACCTTACTATGACCATAATTTTATAAATAAGATAGGTATTAAATATTTTACTGTATTCTTTCCAGGTATACTGAAGGCATTAAGCAGAGATGTAATGATGCAGATCTCAATGCTAGTCTTTACAACAACCGAGCAGCGTCACATTGGCATCTAAAGAACTACAGATCAGCCTTATTTGATAGCGAGAAAGCCTTATCTTTCAACCCCAACCACTCTAAGGCTCGCATACGGGCCGCCAAAGCAGCCCTAGAAGTATCCAAATACGACACCTGCATTGAACACTGTCAGAAACTATTAGAAGATGACAAAAATAACAAAGAAATAATACAACTTCTGAACACAGCAAAAAAGAGGAAGTTACAACAAGAACGCGACCAAAGAAAGAAAGAGAGAAAAAATGCAAAGGATGGAGAACAAAAAGAGTTAGTGATAAAGGCAATTATTGAACGAGGAATCAAAATATCGAAATGTGATGATGAAGATGATATAGATCTGTCGAAATTAGAGCCTAGCCTACCAGGATCGCAGGATGCGATAGTACATATCGAAGACGGGATTTTAAGGTGGCCAATATTACTGCTTTACCCGGAATACCAAATGACAGATTTTGTCAGAGCTTGCCCCGAAAATGTGCCTTTGCAAAGTCAGTTAGAACAGCTCTTCCCAGCGCCGTGGGATGAAGAAAATAAGTACAATTGTTCGAAAATTAATGTCTATTTTGAAGGGTATGATAAAATGCCGCATGTGATTAATCCTTCGAAGAATCTGGGTGATTTGCTAGTGACGAAGTATTTCGAGTTGAAGGCTGGGACGCCCGCGTTCTACGTGCTGCCTCGTGGCAGTGTTATTGAGCGCAGGTTTTTGGAGGCGTACATTTAAGTATGTTGACAGTTGTATATTTTACATTTAATTTTGTAAATAAATGAAGTTGTACATACTATTAAGATTTATTTTCCTGAAACTGCGTAAATGTCTTTTCTTAAAACTAATGAAAAATATTTGTTTGATTGGGCCCTCTAATCTCAGGACTATTAGTCAGATAAAAAAATCCTTTTGTCTAACTTGGCCCGTCTATTGAGAAAGCTTATAAGCTATTAGCTATATAACATCACGCTACGACTCACAGGAGCGGAGCAGTCGCGGACAGTTTGCTTGTAGTGCATAAGTGTGTGCGCAAACACAGGTGCACTCCCTCTTCTCTCTCACAGTCCGATGGGACGGCAACCAGTGCACATTATACTAGCTAAATAAAACAAGAGTAATAGTAAGAAATACATATATTATTCGATATCCTGTTCATCCATGTCGTATCCTTGCTGGTGCGGGTACAGGTCCCCAGGGGCGTCGAAGTTGACCTCCTTCTCGTCGTTTGACGTCATCACCGGGTACGGCTGGTGGGGCGCTATGCCCATCCATTGAGGGTACCAGTATAGACCCTGGGTGGAAGAAATGGTTGAGTTAAAAAGATTTATTTAATGATGACTGTCTCGTTAGGCCTCCGTCACTCGTTCAAGGTTACGCGCTTAAGTGTCTACGGCTCGCGTACGCCCGGGCGCACAATACTATCCGGCGTCTGCGTAAAGTACATTTTATCGCGCACGAACGCTTTGTAAGTAATTATATCGTTAAGTGTCAATTAAGTTTTCTCAATGGAGTGAAGTATCTGTTCTTATTTCATCTGTGGCGTACGCTATAGGTCTCGGGTTCGATTCCTAGGTCGAGCAAAGTGTTATTGGACCGGACAGTGTTATGAATGTTATGAATCGTAGCGTGGTGTTATATAAATATATAACACCACGGTACGATCCATGGGAGCGGACCAGTAACCAAACGTCGTAACTTACTGGTGAGATAAGTCATTCGGATGAAGTTTCGCAGTTCAGTTAGCTAGTTTCAGATATTGTGATGTGTTGTTTACCTTATTGCCAGTAGCAGTGTTGCAGGTGAACCTGTCATCATGGAGGTCGATCAAGTCCAGGTAACTCTTCCCTGCGATGGAGCCGTAGTTCGGCGCGTACATGAAATAGCATCCTTCCAGAACATCTAGAAAAAGGCATATCTTCAAGTCAAGGTCTCTATGTCTTAGTGGTCCTAAGTGCGACTGTTACGTTAGAGGTCTTGGGTTCGATTCCCAGGTCGAGCAAAAAGTGTTATTGGGTTTTTCTATGATATTCTCAGTAGCAGCTCGGAGTCTGGATTTGTGCCCGGTTAACATTGCTTGTGCCCACCCCAGGCTGTAGGGCTTACCTTCCGCCTGACCGCATTGCATCGCATCGGTCATGGCATCTTAGGGGCCAGCCCCCCCCCTGAAAACTAACTCTAGATACGCCAATGCCGGTTAATGGCAATAGGCTCGCCCCTATTACGTGGGACCTACTAAAAAAATACCTGCGAACTATGGGTGTATATTGTGGTACACCTCTGCCTATGCGCTGGGCTGCCTGCGTGATGGTATGTTACCTTCAAGTAAAGGCCTTCAGGCAGTTGTTCCGGGTCTGGTTGGTTGTGTATGTGAGTAATAGGTTTGTAAACGCAACCACGATGTAGGCGAAATTCCGTTGTGTTGGGGCAAAGCTGCGTTTGGTTAAAGATTTTATAACAAGCCTTAGGACAGGTATTCGATATAGCAGTATTAACTGCCCTGTTGGTCTCGTGTTCGCAAGCGCGACTGCTGAGCGAGGGGTCCTGGGCATTGGCGTATCTAGAGTTAATTTTCAGGGGGGGGGCTGGCTCCTAAGATGCCATGGCTGATGCGATGCAATGCGGTCAGGCGAAAGGTGAGCCCTACAGCCTGGGGTAGGCACAAGACCATTCTGGAGTGAGCACGCCCCCCCCCCCCCCTATATACGCCTATGGTCCTGGGTTGTATTTCCAGGTCGGGCAAAAAGTTTTATTGTATTTTTTCCATTAGGAATTTCTCAGTAGCAGCCCGGAGTGTACGTGACACCCGCGTGTCTCGGAAAGAAGCGGGTAAAGCCCAGTAACTGGTAGAGGTCAGATAGGCAGTCGCTCCATGTAAAACACTGGTATTCAGCTGCATCCGGTTAGACTGGAAGCCGACCCCAACATAGCTGGGAATCGGCTAAGCAGATGATGAGGACAGGTATTTGATCAATATACCGAAGTTCACGGCCGTAGATAGTACCTAAACGAAGTTTAAAGTACTAGAGAGACAGCTTAAAAAATAGATCCTAAAAAAATAAATGCTAAAGTTTGTGAAGGTGGATGAATGGATGGATGTTTGTTACTCTTTCACGCTTAAGCGGCTGAACGGATCTGGATGAAATTAGGCACTGAGATAAAATGTAGTGACGAATAACACATAGGACACTTTTTATCCCGCAATAACGAACGGTTTCCCGTGGGATTATAATATGGTATATCAAATTGGATGCAGACGAAGACGCGGGCAGCAGCTAGTATGGGTATAATCTTACAAGGTACAGTGATGTTTTCTTCGGCTCCTTCTGGCTTTGGCGTGGGCTCGATGTACGGCGGCACTGGGTCCACACCAGACCCCGGGTCACCAGGCACCAGGAACGGACCTGACATAAAAAGCAGAATTCGCTAAACTACCTATGACCTTTCTTTTTTAGGGTTCCGTCACCAAAAGGGTAAAACGGGACCCTATTACTAAAACTTCGCTGTCCGCCTGTCTGTCTGTCAGTCTGTCCATCAGGCTGTATCTCATGAACCGTGATAGTTAGACAGTTGAAAAAAACAGTGTTTTTTTTTTGCTGTGTTTATGGATGGTGCGGAACGGACTCGCACTTGGCCGGTTTTTTAAAACCCCTAGGTGCTCGTATTTTTGCAATGACTGACCCATTGTAACCTACATTAAGATCTAACACTAAATTCGAAACTTTGGCTCTTATAAGAAACTAGCTGTACCCCGCGGTTTCACATGCGTTTACTGCGTTGCGGTACTGCTCTTCTTCTATAGGTCTTAGATATATATACATATACCATCACGCCTGTATTTCCCGAAGAGTTAGGCAGAGGTGTACCAATGTACACCCACAGTTCGCCGGTAGTAGGTCTTTTTTTTATTTATTTTTTTATAGACGGGAAATCATCAAATAGCTTCCCCCGCCCTTAGTGTCAGACTTTTACTGACTAAAACCCGTCTATGTTCCTTCATGTGCCCTTTGCGTTCCGGGGGCGCGGTATCTCTTTCGAACAACCCGCAGCCCCGGCAGGGCCGGTAGTAGGTCTTAGAGTGATGTTATATAGCATATACTTATACAGGGTGGAAATTTATTATGCTACCTGGAGGGAAAGTACTCTAAATACTGAAGATAGCAAATTTTACTTAAAGGAAACATTCTTTTATTTTTAAAAAGAAACAGAACTGCATTTAAATAATTTTGAAAATACAGTTGACACACCCGGGAATCGAACCGACTAAAATGCGAAAAAATAGCATCTTGTACTTTTATGGCACTAATCGATAGGGTCAATCATAAGGATCAAATCACTGCAAACATGATAAATTAAATTTAAAAAAAGCCATGAAATTTTAACCAAAACTTATTTTATTCGGACGAAAAAATCGAGAATTGACTAATTGCATGCTCGAAATGAGCTCCATTTTCTTGGATGCACAAATTTATTCTTTTAAGGAATTCATTGTGAATAACTTTTAGTAGGGTGTTCTGGTGAATATTGAAAATTGTTTGCTACCAAAACTCACTCAAAATTAGTTTTTTTATAGGAATAAATTTGTGTATCCATGAATGTGAAGCTCATTTCCAGCAACTACTTAGTTAATTTGTTCGTTTTTTTCGTCCGAATAAAATAAGTATAGGTTAAAATTTCATGGTTTTTGTTTAATTTAATTTACCATGTTTGCAGAGATTTGATCCCTATGATTGACTCTATTGATTAGTGCCATAAAAATACAGGATGCTATTTTTTCGGATTTTAGTCAGTTCGATTCCCAGGTGAGGCAACGGAATTTTCAAAATTATTTAAATGCAGTTTAGTTTCTTTTTAAAAATAAAGGAATGTTTCCATTAAGTAAAATTTGCTATCTTCAGTATTTAGAGTACTTTCCCTCCAGGTAGCATAATAAATTTCCACCCTGTATACTATTCCTTATGAATCTGGTTACCCCGCCCCGTGCACAAAAATATATTTATAAATAATAAATATCTTGGGACAACTCACACACGGCTATCTGATCCCAAGCTAAGCAGAGCTTGTGTTATGGTAACCAGACAACTGATATACATACTTATATAATTTTATAAATACATACAATATTATAGATAAATCACACCCAGACACAGAACAAACAATCATGCTCATCACACAAAGTTTGTCCTGGGTGGGAATCGAACCCACGACCTCCGGCTCAGCAGTCAGGGCCACTAACCACTAGACCAACAGGCCCGTCTCATTCCCGTCGTCATTTTCTATACCGACTAGTTGTTCCAGAGATTTGCGCGTTTAAACAGACATACAAAAAATCTCTTCCTCTTTATAATATGAGTATATTGAGTATAGACTACTGTAGATTACAAAGTAAGATATAAAGGGCTCTTACATATTATATTGCATACAACATTTGTAAAATGCATTGGCCACTTCTAAGGGCCTCCACACACGTCTGACATTTTGTAGCACCGATTATTGGACTGTTCAATAGATCCATAGGTTCGTGGGACCAAGTTTTTGTGGGACCTGAGTTAGAATATTGGCATTCATAATTATGTTCCATTCTCTCCGACAAAAAAATCGGTCACCGATCGTTGAAAGGAATACTCCTATGTCTGTTTACCTCCATAATGGTTAGTGTAGTTCCACTCGCAGACGTGATGGTCGCAGATCAGTGGAGACTGAGGCTCCTTGGTGTAGTATGTGTTACCGTTTGGTATAGTCTGCAAACAAAACGTAGGTATTTAAACTCTGCAAAGAGTACCTACAGGGGTGAGCGCGTATCTGACGAAAGTCGCGCGACGCATTGCCGGTCGCGTAAAACCAGAACGAGAGCAGAAGTGTAGTTTTAGACAGTAAAAAGAAAAAAATGTTATCCGCCCCTCGGTCTTTCAGAGATTAGGTACCTCCTACATCATCATCTGCTTAACCTTTTCCCAACTGTGTTGGGGTCGGCTTCCAGTCTAACCGGATGCAGCTGAATACCAGTGTTTTACATGGAGCTACTGTCTATCTGACCTCCACAACCCAGTAACTGGGCAACACGATACCCCTTGGTTAGACTGGTTGTCAGACTTCTTGGCTTCTGATTATCCGTAACGACTATCAAAGATCTACGAATGACAGCCGGGACCAACAGCTTTACGTGCTTAGGTACCTCCTACAAACAAACAAATTTGGCTTCCTTTTCTTTTTAAAAAACGTTGCCCCACACTAGGAATATCTCCCGTGTTGTGGGTGCGTTTACAAACATATAAACTCACATACACTAATAGCCAGACCCGGAACAACTCTGCAGGCTATTCAAATATTTGTTCCGTGCGGGAATCGTACACGCGACACGCAGCGCAGCAGTCATTCGGAACGCTCGGCCATTGCGCCAACCGTGTTGTCAAATTAATAGCATTGTTTAAGATACAGTTCTTACCAGCATATAGTCGTAGTGTCGGTATCTGACGCCCTGTATATTAAAGTCCAGTATGAAGGAGCCAGAGGTGATGATGCAGGAGGCGGCAGACAGGGGGGGCAGTTTGTACATCTCCGTGCCACACTTCACTATAGCCTTCGGTAGAGTGGACACGTCGCGCTCTCGTTGCATCAGCTTCTTGAAAGGGAACCTTTTGACACAAAAGTCTATTACATTGATCTGGTCCAAAGGTTAAGCACAGAGATATATAGATTATAGTCTGGAATGACACATAGGCTCTTTTTATTTTTTCGGATGGGAAATCATCAAATGAATTCTCCCGCCCTGGGCGGGGCGGGAGGGATTGTCAGACTTTTACAGACCAAACCCATCTATATTCCTTCTTGTGTCCTTTGCATTCCGGGGGCGCGGTATCTCTTTCGAACAACCCGCAGCCCCGGCAGGCATCGGCCCTGATTGGCCCCTCTGATTGACTTGCTGACATCTCTGAGGCGCGCGTGGAACACGAACGCGTCGTCGACAGGGTTTGTCGTTAATTAACGTACGGACGGTAAGCTACCTTTTGCTCACCGTTATGGCACTTTTAGCTCAGTTGTATTCCGGAAAAATGTACGATGTCCGTGGATTAACATATCAAGTTTGACGCGAACGAAATCGAAAGCAGGTAGAAGCTAGTTGCCCCTAAGTTCTCAGTTGGGACTGGTACAGTATCTTGGAAGAATGGTTGCCGTTCTTACTATGGGCTTCTTAATATGAATTGGACTAACCTGAACACACAAACCCCTATATGGCACTCCAACCCATGCAGGTAGTTGTCAGTTGGGAAGGAAATGCTCGGGTCATCTTGTAGATAGTACTTTGTTTCATCGTGGAAGTGCAGAAACCCGAGGAATACGAATGAGCTGTCCTTGCAGTAGGGAGCTATCCCTCTGCCCATGTCGTATATGTCACTGTAAAGCTCCGATACAAAGATGTATACGTTTTTCCCGCAGTAGAATTCTGGAAGGCAAAGGTGCAATTACAAATGAATTTCCATCCATGCAATGTCCAACTGTCCATCTATACGTACATACATAAACTCATGCCTTTTTCCCATGAATGTAGGCTGAAACCGCAGAATGCGACCTCTACGTACTCCTTTCGAGTTTATATTCGATTCTATATAATACATAATACCTATGTCATAATAACTGTGCGTTAGTCTCGCTGAAAGTCTGAAATGGCTCGACTAATTTGAATAATTTATTTTCTGTTTCTTTTACCTCAATACCGGATTGGCTTAATAAAAATTCAAAGGAACAGCCGACAAATATTGAATTCTATGTTACCAAATTCGCATGAATCAGTAAAAAAATAAAGATCATTTTACCTTGGCTCATATAAAACTCCATAGGCACGGGGCCTCCATTGTAGGTAGCCTTTCGTTCAGCAGCCACCGCGTTGTGGTTCTCATACATTGTCAGCATATTGTCTAACACATCGTCTAACGTGATCAGTAGGACCTGTTTGGTGTTAAAATGATTATAATGGGTAGAGGGTATATCACAATCAGAACTTTAATCATGGATTCAGCGAATGATTAAAAAAGAAACTGTTCTCTACAAAAGTGCACCTCCACGGTCAAAATGTATGGAAAAGCTAATTTTTATGCAGCTATACTCAACTTGCGGCTCGCTGGGATTTTGTGGTGTTACTCTATTTTATACCATTTTGAATATCGCAACGTGTTAAAAAATATTGAACTTTACGCGATGAGTCCGTTCATAGTTGTTAAATTCAATTTATAACAATAGAGGAAACCACACCACATTACACCACGACTAAAACGTGTCTGAGGCTCCTATAAAAAAAATTGAGAACTACTGCTCTGAGGGTCTACAATCATGTACTGAAATCTATGGTAAAAAATTCGATCGATGGACCTTCCACCACGTATTAAAAAAGGTAGATCAGATGTGAGTATGAAGCTGAGCTTAGCTTACGTTTGGACTTACCTTAAGTTCTTTTATGTGCAGTCTAATAAAACGGCCTAAATGATCAGTTGCTATGTGAACTCTCTCGTTGATAAGGTACTGGGAAACAAAAATATGAGAATTAGGAAAGAGGCAGTACATCTTTGTATGCGCACTCACTTGTACTCTAAATAATATCTCCTGTGTACTTGGCTAGTCTGCATTAAGATTTGCCACTGTGACCGGAATCGGTCGTTAGAATATGTGTTTTACATTGGCGTAATTTGTCGTTATAGGTAGCCATAGACACTCCTACATTCACCCTTACACATACTTTAACACTCATACTTCGTACATACACTCAAAATTTCAAGTGTCTACCTATTGTGGTTTAAAACATACAGCCCAGTGACAGACAGACGTACAGACTTTTAATAATAGGGTCACGTTGGTATGTACCCTCCAGGTACGGAACTTTAGAGTTATGTATATGCGTATATGCCCTCGTCTTAATCTTCTTTTATTTTAGTGTCCATACCTGGTCCTCAGCAGTCTTGACCCTCAGCATCTCGTTCTGGTAGAGCCACAGGTTGTCCAGCTTATCCGTGGGGTCGTGGCCATAGATCTCGAACGCGTCTATGATCATGGCGAGGGTCAGGTTCTCGTTCGCCTCCATGCAGCATGGATGGTTTTTTAGGGTGTATTGTCGCTAGATTGGAAAAAATGAAAGCAAATAAAAAAATGTTTAATTAGCTGAATTGGTAAATAGTGGTTTTGAAGGTATTTCAAAATTACTTTGCAAAGGAGCTAGGTGGAAAAACGAGACCGCGAGAGGAACACCTGGCTGGTCTTACTGGCAGGTACTGTCTGTCTTTTTCTTACAACCAATGTTCCAGAAGACCCAGATTCGTTAAAAAAAATTAAGGTCTGTGAATACATCTTTTTAAGGGCGCCCACTTTGTACCCCTTTAACAAATAGTCTTTGACCATCACGGGATACTGTTAGCTAAACATATATTTTTACACCAAAGAAATGGTTATGCATGTGCTCTTCGTATGCACAGACATCATCCAAATCCGGAGAGAGCCCCTGGGATCACCATTCTTTTGCGGACTTTTTAGGACTAATCTGCTTCTGGATGTAGATGGGCTGGTTATACTGACGGCATAAAGATAAACTGCGGGAATCAAACGGGGGTTTAGGATAGGTGTAACAGAAGTCGGCCATGTACATATTAGCCATATCTTTCTGGTACTTTTATTATCAAAAAATAATTATATATAATATGTAGAATACTTACGGTTATCTGTACAATGAGACATAGTAACAGCAGCACGCATGCGTGAATGCGCGCGTCCATTTTGCATACATGGCGATTGGCCGGGCAGTGAGCGCAGGAACAATTAAACAAATTGCCAATTTAAATGGTTACCTTATCATCGACTTGACGTTCATATTATTTTATTGAGAAGAGGCGAAACCATTTTATTTGCTTTTTTAAATGAAATAAAAATACCATTTAGCAAAGTAATTTGATAAAGCGAGATAATTATAGTTGTAAGTACTAAATTTTATATGTTATACAGATATAAAAAATGGAAAAGGCTAGTGGTGGGTAGTGGCTAGGCTAGGCTAGTTGGGAAAAGGCTAGGCAGATGATGATGACAGATATAAAAAATGGATCAGAATTATATTAGGTTCCTCATCCACATCCAACCGTTAAAGATTCCAACTAATTCCTATATCATTTATCATTTAAAATGTTGAACAAAGTAAAAAAAACTTCTCTAAAGGTTTTGACTCACTTTGTCTACACTTTGATATTAAGTATAGAAGTAAAATAAATGGTCTCTTTACCTCCAGAACCTCCTATTTTGCAAACCTATTCACAAAGAATTGAATGTTTGATAATAACAATATAGAGCGAAAATGAAAAAGAAAGAGTGCAAAACTAAAGGACCCACAGGGTCATATAATTGACCCATCTTTGTTTTTTATGTATTTAACACTATTTTTTAAGAATACTTCGGCGTATATGTGGGTTACCGCGGATCAGATGAAAGTCGTGTATTTAAAACAAGTAGGATATGTTCTTATACCGATCCGAAGTCACTTACTATTTGTAAAATTTTCATGATGATCAGTTCAGTGATTTTGATGAAAGTAACAAACATACATACAGAGGAACTTTCGTTAGATTATGAATTGTCATTCATAGAGGATTTAGAATCGTTGCAACAACAGTAAAAAAACATATATCGAATAACATTTTATATTATTTAAAATACACACCTAGAATTGTTCATTTCATCACAATACATATTATTAAGTATATTTATACAACATTATTGCACTTGGATACATTTCTAAATATTCATATGGATATAAGCATTGATATTTTATTCAAAACTAAACGGTTAGGCGTAATTGAAGACAAGCATCTTTTTACTCATATAGCTTTTACCGCCGTTATTTTGGAAGCCCAATTTCTTATTCTAGATATACAGATAGTACATTTCTTAGGCTCACAGTGATTTTTATTGTTCTATTGAATACAATTCATCAGCGTTACAGAGTAGTCATTTCAATTTTTTTTGTAAATATGGCTTATTTTCCCTCAAAATATGACTTACATGGGTATTCGCAATAAGAGAAGTGCCAACTTCCTTTTCACTTCGGAATTCGTGCATTAGTAGTCTGTCAGTAGTCTGCTTATTCACATAGGTATAGCACGACCCTACATCCCTTTTACAATCTTCCTCTTTCTTTTTGTTTATAAGACTGGCTGATTCTTCATTGTCTCTATCTCTTATTCTTATTTTAAAATTATTATTGTCAATTCTTTCAGTTGTATAGTTACCATCTCGTCTATCTTTTGTTTCTCTGAAATCACCTGTATACCTAGTATAAATTGTCAAAACGTTGGTATCACAATAATCACATGCCTATTCTCATATGTTCATGTAACGTATCTAACTAGTCTAATCAACATGTAGGTATAATTTAGTACAATACTCTATTAATATAATCAACAACAATTATATTTAGAAAATGGAAGACATTTGGATATACTTGTCAAAATTATATTTCAGTATACTCCACCAGTATTTATCTTATAAAATAAATTGTATAAGTTTGTAAATATATCTTTTAGTATAACGAAATGTAATTTAACAAAATCACATATTTTTGTAAAGTAAAATTTTCATTGGTTAATATTGATAATGTGCCAAAATTTAACAAGCATAGAGTTGAAAATTGTCCAATTGCAAGATAATACATGCCGTTTGGATTTGGAATTTTGTCTTGCACACAAGTTTCAACTTTATTGCGGATGCATTTTCATTAATTATATCAATATTTAAACTTAAACATGTAGGTAGGTATAAGTAATTTTTTTAAATATTGTTTGTTTCAAAATCAAAGTAAATAATGACTAACTGGAACCTCAATCATTCAACTACAATACAATACCTAAGATTAATGTAAATATTATCCAAATATGTTTTTGATATTTATACGTACAAGCAAATAATGATGCTTTAATAGCATCACTATCAATGGAAGACTTCGTTGTTATACATATTATTCAAAAACATAATATTATCATTGGAAGACATTGGATTAACAGTATATAATATATTCAATATTTGTAGAGTTAGCTAGACAATTATAACTATATACATAAACATCTGTAAACCGAAGTAGCGAAGGCAAAAGGCGATCGTTCTCTTATACATTATTGTCTCTAGGTTTACGAAGAAAGTAAGACTCTCTAACAAAAACTATTTGCCATGTACTAAACAGACCTAAGATACAAAACTCATCAGTACATCGCTCTAGTTACATAAATCGTGCATTCAACATTCAGCCGCATAGTTATGGCGACAAAGTATAATTTACGACGTAGGTATGCATAAGTCTAAAAATAGTTCAACAATGAGTCTAATATTACGGAAATTTAGAACGGCAAACCAATCTTGAACGCCTTGATTAGAGCCGAACCAGAGTCGTACATACCGATGACTCCAAAGAGCACACCAAGACAAATGATAAAGTAGTCGTACGCAATCCTAGTGCTTTCAAGCGTATTGCCCTTCAATTTGAGATGGAAGTACGCTGGCCAGATGAAGCTCAACATAGTTCCCGTGAAGCTGCCGATGAAACCCATCAGAATAGCGAAGTGGGGAATAAATATTGCCATCAAAATAGTGAACATTATCACACCCAGTCTCCATGCAAGTCCCCACACTTTCAGTTCTCCATCCAGCGCATAGATTACAGGGAAAAATGTCTTGGGTTTGCCTCTAAACAGAGCACGTTCGAGCAAATCGCACGCAGCATAGTAAGGCAGAGGGTAACTCAGTACCGCCTTCACGACAAGGAAGAAGTTCACAAGACCTTTGAAACCAGCTGAACGGAGATTGTTCGTGATAACTTGCTGAGTATCGTTTTGGAAGGTCAAGAAACACAGGTATCCAAATATAGATTTAAATGCAGCAGCTGCGATATGTGACCAATCTAACATCCATTCGAATTTGGAGCGATCCTCCATGTTACCTTCTAAAGTTGGCAAAAAGATTTGCGAGGTGTATGAGAAAACGATGACGCCCAAACTGATTGGGAAGTTCTCAAAATCCAAAGTCCATTTTACCTTACCCCAGCCCCAATCACCGATGTTAAGAATACAGTAGCCGAGGACAATAGCATTGATGATCAAGTGGCTCATGGTGCACCAGAAGGAGAGCATACTGACACTTTTGAGTGACTTTAAGAAAGCCAAGGGCAAGAGGAATATCCCTATCAACATCATCCAGGACCGCGTGTCAATGGCGCCGTCAGGGAAGGTTCCGATCATGAGATCGCCGCATACGACCACATAGAGAATGCAAGTCATGAGAAGTTCGATAATTTGAGCGAGGTTGACGATTCTTGCGCCATACTTTCTGCCGAAGCATTCTTTGGCAATGCTGACATAGGAATCACGGACTCTGACGCGTTGGCCCGATACGGGGTCGTCTTCGTAGAGGCATTCGACGAGAATCTTACCGGTGTAGCAGCAAATGTGTGCTATGCCGATCATAGCAGCGATCGCCCAGTAACCGCCTTGTAGGACAGCGAATGGCAGGGATACTACGAACATACCCTGAAAAGAAGAAACCAATTTTAGCTAATGTTACGTTTAAATTTCGAATTTTCGAACATGTGTTTTTTTTTTAATACCTGAATAGCATTGGTGACGTTCCAAGCTGCTTGGTACTCATTGATCTTCGCGCCAGGTGGGCCCCCACCCTCCTCGAAGCCCCCACCTTCTTCAGATGAAGCGTAAAAATCTACGCTTTGCATGCTCTGAGTCCTGAAATCATGAACGATTTTTTCTTATTTCTCAATTTTTAAAGTTCTGTTCCCAAAGGGTGTCAAATGGGAGCCTATTACTAAGACTTGCTGTCTGTTACAGTGTATATTCTCTGTCTGTTCTGTTACCTGTATATTTTAAATGGTAATAGGCAGTCACATGAAATTTTCACAGAGCATGTATTACGATGACCACATCTTAGGGCGTAATTTTTTTTTGTAAATACAAGAAAAAAAATATTTTAAATGAAACTATTTAAAAAAAATTAGTATTCAATATTATACGGCAATTGTTTTCTGTAGTTTGTTTGTCAGCGATGTATCTTTACCTAGGAGCCCCTTCCTGTTGGGGATACGTGTTCTGATAGCTGGTGAATGAATCTTCGGCCTGTAGGGCTCCGCTCAAGAACGGATTAGTCGGATTCGTCGACTGGTAGCTCGGTGACGCGGTTTCATTCATAGTTGACAGTTCGCAGCTTTCACCCATATTGTCTGGAAGATCAAGAGGTACATGTAGGAGTCTAGGTGCTATGTGATTTGTACCCTATACCTATGCTATAATAAAATCAAAAAAACCTGGAGGAAAGCTTGAAAATAAACGGTTTTTTTAAATGAATATTTTGCACTTGGAATTTGTTGCCCGTCGTGCACAACCACCTGCACCATCCAAGATCTGAACAAGGCCAATGATAGGGCTGCACAGGTTGCTCAATTATTGGTTAGACAAAATTTTGTACGAGTCAATCGATACGAAAAGAAAAAGACTATAGGTATTAATTTTTCACTTGGATACTTCAATTTACCCTATAAAGTTAGATTTTTGGCTACATTTAGGGATCCTTATATTTAGGGGATTTAGGCCTCGTTCTCAGGTACTCCTTCAAAAATCATATCTTTAGGGTATTGATTAACCTACTGACCTTGTATGAGACTTACCTAAGTTCGCAAACCTCACGTTTTGCGGCGGACGCGGGGGCGCGCCTGGCTTCTCCGGAATCTGCTGCCTGACCGTCTGCATGGTGACGTCCAGGACATTCCTCAGGGGAGGCAACTTGAACTTGGCTAGATGATGCATTCTGAAGCTTTTTTACCACCTCCACGCACTATATTTAGAGCCTTTAGCTTACTTTACTGCCGCTTTTATTATATTATTGTCGAAATTTCGATTTTATATTATATTTTTTTTTCGTATCTCAAATACCATTAAAATTTAAAATTGACATCAACGGGAAGACATTGATTTTTAGTAATAACATTAGAATTTTATTTCACTTTTATTTTCACTAACTGTAATATATATTTTCTTTTCTTAAAACTATTTTGGAAGACTTCTTTACACTACTCTATGTTAATTTTAATTACATTATTGTGAAACCGTGCTTTGGATATTCGGAGCAGCCATCTTTTCCTTGGCTTACGTTACTTTATTCATTTTTTCTGGTGAAACTTTAGATTATTTTATAGTTTACACGAATATGTTGAAACGAGCCGTTGTCTTGATGTTTCACGGTTGATTTTTGTTACGTTTTATCATTTTTAAAACCGTATTCTTGGATACAATGGCTGCTCCGCACGGTGGTTCGTACTGTGGGGAGGTTTCAACCCTCAGCGGCGCAGGGAAGGTGCGCGGTGAGACGATCGATACATCGGCTACTCGCCAACATTTCTCACGGAAGGAATTTTAATTTCTGCTGAAACGTTTAGTTAACATTTTTACACCTGTATTATGTCATATTTTTATGATGTCGGGAATGAAGTCTCATTTTTCTTGCCTTAATGGAATTTAATTTGAAGCATCATGTTTTATGTGTAGGTATTGTTAGCTGCGATCCGATGGTAGATATATCCTTGACCTACAAAGTGACATACATTTATTAGGTGTACCAGGTTGACTTTTATTACGACAAATAAAAAAACTGCTTTTCCAAAATGGACTACAATAAGATCAAAATGTATTCTACTCTACTTAAGTAATTATCGCTGTATCATAGTCCCGTAAAAGTCAGCTGCACAAAGGCCTCTCAAATCACACACCATTCACCTCAATTTTCGTTACAAACATCCATCCATCCAAACACATATAAAATAGTAGTAAGATTATAGTTTCATTAGGATGTATCATCGATAAGACAGAAGATCTTCCTAGATATCTACCTACCTATAGTTAATTACGTAAACACCAAGTTAGTTACTCCAAAACAAATTAACCCTTAGTTAAATAGGTACCAAATAGAGTAATAAAAATATGTACCTAACAGTGTTGTACTCCAATCTGTCAGTTAACCGTTGATTGGCAATTAGTTAATTGGCGTTTTTAATTGACTTTCATTTGTTATGTTCTGTGGTATGACAGTCGGCGCTATGGCCCGTCTTGGTAGAGTGTTATTGCTACTTGTGTTATTTGTATCATGTTTCTTTACGTTTACTGTAAGTATATGACTAATAAACTGTGTATATGGGCTACACGATCCCGTAAGTCCCAGATTGAGGCCTGGTTAGTGGGATTCCCAGTTCCCTTTCTGGGGATAACGGAGACATTACATTAAAGATTGGATAGTTGATTTGCCTGCCGCGCTGCGTGTTGCGAGTTCGATGCCAGCACGATTCAAATATTTCTATGCCTGCAAATATGAGTTTATATGTTTGTAAACGCACCTACGAAAAACGTAGGCCGAGCCACTGTAGGATATTTTTAGGCACAGTTTCTAAAAAAAAAACATAAAATACTCTGCTATGTAAAGATAAACACCAGCAGTATTATTCTGTAAAAATCTCAGCAAGCAAAAGCAACATTACTTTACCTAAATTCACCTAGTTTTTTACAGAATAGTCATACTTATCAGAAATTAGTACCTACCTGGTATAGTCGTCATCATCAGCTTACAACAGTTAGCTCCACCAGAGCTCAGTTACCACTTAGGCTCGATACTCGGCAACTCTCATCCAGTTGCCAACAGCTACCCTGCGAAGACCGTCGCTCCACCGAGCCTGAGGGCGTCTCACCGCCATTGGCGTATCTAGAGTTAGTTATCAGGGGGGCCTGGCCCCTAAGATGCCATGACCGATGCGACGCAATGCGGTCAGGCGGAAGGTGAGCCCTACAGCCTGGGGTAGGCACAAGACCATTCTGGGGTGGGCACGGCCCATACGACACTCTCCCCCCCCCCCCCTATATACGCCTATGCCTTACGCTTGCCGATTCGCGGTCTCCACTCAAGAACACGTCTACCCCAACGGTCATCGGTTCTACGGCTAATATGGCCGGCCCATTGCCACTACAACTTTCTTATTCTATGAGCTATGTCGACAACTCTGTTTCTCTGTCGGCTTTCCTCTTTCCGGATGTGACCTGCTATAGTAAGTTTTATTCTGTTCATGCTCTAGCGATCATACATAATATCAAACCACCCATGCTGCCAGTCTCCCAGCGAGAATATAACGCTAGCGATGGTCATAGACGCGTTCGAGATCTACGGGCACGACCCCACGGACAAGCTGGACCACCTGGCGCACTACCAGATACAGATGATGAAGATCAAGCGAGCGCCCGATCAGGTAGACTTGCTTTACGATTATGAGCTTACTAGGGTCCTGACACTGAGTATTTATACTTCATTATTGTTTGTGCTGTTAAATGTCCATATATTACCTACATAAATGTATATGTAATATCTCCGTACTCTGTTACTCCGGCGCATCCTTGGCATTCGACCTTATCACCGCGATGGTAAATTTAAGTTCATATCGGCCCTTCTTAGGGTGTCTACCGACGGAGTAATAGTAGCAAGAAGAAAAAGATCAGTAATTTACGAAAGTTTTACGGAATAGCGCTGCTGGGGTCAGAAACCAGAATCTTTTGGTACTGTTAATTTTTTATCAGGTGCGGATCTAGGTAGTCTCTATGGGCTGCAGCCTGAGGATACTAAGGGCCCCCAGCCCCCATTGGTGACAATGGATCATATTGTGAATATAAAATTAACCCTATTCAGAAAAAAAAAACAATTATTTGTCAAAATAGCAATTACTTTGATTTATTAGTTGGGTCCCCATGTAGTGTTGGCGCCGGGCCCCACAAATTCATGGTCCGCCCCTGTTTTTAAGGCAGTTTGTAATTGGGGTGTTGTTACGTAAGTTTTTCATCAATTACTGTTATTTCAGTACATCATTAATGAGCATGTCCACATAGCAACGGATCACCTGGCGAGATTCACTCACATGCACATAAAGGAACTTAAGGTAGGTGTGTACCTAATGCCTACTAGACTAAAAATGATCATAACTTTTAATACCTAACTGTAAAATTAAATTTTTGGTAGTTTTTAAATCAATGTTATGGTCAGTTGAGTTAAAAAAAACGGTAATTTAAAAAACTAAAAAACCCGACTGCTATTCTTTAAAAATCCCTAAAACAAGATAAATTGTAGCAGTCGGGACCCATTCTAGAAATGGAGGATTAGTGAATTGAGAGCACATACCTATATTACATTGCAGATGGTCCCGAATGGGTCCCGACTGCTACAATTTATCTTGTTTTAGGGATTTTTAAAGAATAGCAGTCGGGTTTTTTAGTTTTTTAAATTACCGTTTTTATTTTTTTAGTATTTTAAAAAAGAAATTAATATACCCAGTATCACTCTTACAGTAAATACGAATCTACCGACACCTCTCAAGCTAAAATCCATCGAGCCGTTCAGCCTGCAGAGCGAGCCAAACATTTGAATTTGGCGCCTAAAATCCGCCATTTTGTTTTTTTTATTTTGATATACCCAGTGTCACTCTCACAGTAAATACGAATCTAACGACACCTCTCAAGCTAAAATCCATTGAGCCATTCAGGCTGCAGAGCGTGCCAAACAATTATACATACATACATACATACATACATACATACATACATACATACATACATACAAACATACCCTCGAAAAACATAACCCTCCTTCTGTCGCAGTCGGGTAAAAAGACTAACAGTTTCTGAATGGGTCCGAATGAATTTACCCAGATTATTTAAATTGTTTCCAGGTTTTATTGATAGCATTAGACGATGCCATAGACAACATGCTAACTATGTATGACAACCATAACGCTATTAAGACGGAGAGGGTAGCCACGTTTAACTCTGCGGCAGGGGGCGCTGTGCCTTCGGAGTTCTATATGAGTCAAGGTGGGGTTATATTAAGGAATATTTGTTTAGTTTTCTACTTCATTTATTCATTTGCATAGACAGCCTTGGTGGTCTCGTGGCTGCAAGCGTGAGTGCTGAACTGTGAGTCTTGGTTTCGATTCTCAGATCAGGCAAAGTGTTATTGGGTTTTTTCGACAGGTATTTCTTAGAAGCAGAGTTCTCGGAGTTTGGAAATTCGTGGTATGACCCCCGTGTCTACGAAAGCATGTACTGGCGATGTTCATACGCCTCATCCCTTCCATCTATGAGAGTGAGGGAAAAGCAAGTGCACTACTAGTGTTCATAGAGTTTCTTTCTCGTTCTTCACCTTAGAAACCTACTGTTCTAATAAGCAACTAGCTTCAACTTTCTGACTCCTTGACAATTTGAAATAAATAATTTGATTTGATCCAGAGTTTTACTGCAGCAAGAACGTTTACATCTTCATTTCGGAACTGTACAGCGACATCTACAATATGGGCAAAGGGATCACACCTTTCTGCAAGGGGCGAGCCTTCCATTTTATGGGATTCGTGCACTTTATGGACGACAAGCGATACTTCTTGGAAGAAGACCCCAATGTTGTGTTCTCTATGGATAACTATGTTCATGGACTGGAGTGCAATATCGGGGTTTGTGTGTTTAGGTAGGTACCTACATTAATTATTCTTACTCATATTATAAAGCTGAAGAGCTTTATCCAGCGACTCCGTCCTGTGAATGTTGAAAAGCAGAAGCTGGTAAAAAATAAAGCTCTAGTCTAGCACTGATCTAATTTAAAAATGACTGTTTTATTTAAGACTTTTAAGTCCAATTTTCAGAAATACGCTGGATGCAGGCCGCTTTCAACCGGTCCTTTTGAAAATCTATGGGGGAGGCCTATGTCTAGCAGTGGACGTCCTGCTGGTGATTTGATAATGATGATGGTTTGCTACATCTTTCCAACTCATCATCATCCCTTCTTCTCTGCTGTCTCTAGGTTCCCATTCAAGAAGAACTTGCAGCATACTCGCGACGTGTCTACTCTACCGAAGGCTATAGTGAAGTGTGGCACGGAGATGTACAAGCTGCCACCGCTGACTGCCGCCTCCTGCATCATCACCTCTGGCTCCTTCATACTGGACTTCAATATACAGGGAGTCAGATTTAGGCACTATGATTATTTGCTGGTATGTGTACAGAACCATTTGCGTTGCTAACATACTATATACTATCACGCCTGTATTCCCCAAAGGGTGGGCAGAGGTGTACCAATGTACACCCACAGTTCGCCGGTATATTTAGGTCCCATGTTATAGGGTGCGAGCCTATTGCCATTAACCGGGCACAAATCCAAACTCCGAGCTGCTACTGAGAATTTCATAGAAAAACCCAATAACACTTTTTGCTCGATCTGGGAATCGAACCCGAGACCCCTTGCACAGCAGTCGCACTTGCGACCACGATACCAACGGGGCAACATTATTTTCTTGCAAAAACCAGAGCCTTGGTGGGTTGGGCTGCCAGGGTTGCGGAATTTGTTCGTATTTGTTGTTGTCTAATACTAATATTCCCTTCCACTCCGCCCAGAGCGGGGGAAGATTTCCTAAAAAAAACGGGATGTTGGGCTCGCCATCTATCCGGGGTTCCCAGGTTTGGTCCAAATTTAGAGGGCAATCGGCGGTGAAGCCCACCACATTATTTCTAGGCCACACTAGGCAACTCCTGAAAGCTAGAATCAATAATGGCCGGAATCAGCAGTGATCACAATGAAGTGAGTGAGAAAGAGAGAGTAAGACAATTAAGCTCGACGAGTCCATCGTCCGGGGGCCTTCTGGAAGGGGCTGTGATGGCAGTCCTAGTCTAGTTAGAAGTCCAGGGTTCGAAGCCCATGTCGAGCTATGTCAATGTGGATTTTTTAATGAGATTTATAAATGAGGCCAATTGACCGCAATTTTGTGAGTCGCGTAATTTACTTCCTACTAAAACTGACAAATCAATTTGCGTCGCAGTGTGTCACGAACTGGGGGCTTACTATGAGCTCTAATAGCAGGGCAGAAGTTGCCTGGAAGTTGGACTGCCCTGCTATTTTGTACTATGACATCCTTAAATACCTGCTTTAACTTCCACGCAACTTCTGCCCTAGAAAGAAGAGCTCATAGTAAGCCCCCAGGACTTTAGCATGAAAAGCAATGTAGTATTAATTACACGAGCTGGAAAAACGTGGGTGTACTCTACGCCTTCCGCCTACTTCTTCGGAGAATAAGGAACGTAACGTTATAATTATTATTTTGTAATTTTAGTTGATGCCAAATGGCCAGACCTACTACACGAAAGAGAAGTACGCTCCAATGTTCTGCGACCACCACGTCTGTGAGTGGAATTATACCAACTTTTATGGCGGTAAGTTATCAAAGTAACAGTACTATAGTCTGGATGTTAAACCAGATAGACACCTTGCAAAAAAATACAAAAAAATGGATCTGTTGCTCCGTCACTGCAAGAAGGACAAACCAAGCATCGCAGCCGTCCAAGACCTATCATCGAGCGTTGAAATATATCACTTATTACGACTGAATAACTATTAAATTCAATTGATACATTTTAAATCCTCTGCCATCCCTTCCGCCAGTCTGCGCAGGCCGTCTGCAGGTCTTATGCTATCTCTGTCACTTTCACCTTGTATTGTAGCGACAGATACATTTAAGAACATCTTAAAGGTAAGTGACGCTTGAGAATTCGGGGGTTTTATCGTATAAAAAATTAAAGAATTCGAGCCAATTATTGTCCTACTGCAGAAAAGCCTGCCAGCAAAAGCCTCTTATCATAAAAAAAGTACTTGCCTTGGTATTAAACTCATAACTCATGCATTACAGGCCTACAAGTACAACCTAAGCCACTGCGCCATCACGACACAGTACACACTTGAAAATAAATAATTAGATCTTTTTTTTGTCACAGGACCATTTATAATTCCCGGTGACCCTGGTTCGGGTCTGTCGCCAGTACCTCCATTCGTCGAACAGAATACGGAACCTAACATTGTTACTACGGAAAACCCTGGGAATGAAGACTCTAATATTACATGTGAGTAGAAGTAGTCTCTTGGAGTGGCTAAATAATTACAGCCGCATATACCGATCTTCCGGGTTAAGCCACGCTTGCCGAGGTTGGTCTGTGGATGGGTGACCATTTAGCGAGTTTCCTCTGTGCCTCGGAAAGCACGTAAAGCCGTTGGTCCCGGCTGTCATCAGAAGGCCGAAAGTCTGACAACCAGTCTTACCAAGAGTATCGTATTACCCAATACTGGGTTGTGGAGGTCTGATAGGCAGTCGCTCCATGTAAAATACTGATATTCAGCTGCATCCGGTTCGACTGGAAGCCGACCCCAACCTAATTGGGAAAAGGCTAGGCAGATGATGAGTAGTAGTAGTCTCTTAGGGTCTATATCGTCCTACTGTTCTTAAAAAAATAAGCAAGAATGATGGCCACGTTTTTTTTTCCAACCCTATTAGCTGTCATCTTTTTAGTCTAGTTAATAATGTCCCCTTTTTAACTATATCATCATCCACAGAATCCATTCACAGCGTTTTACCCCTACCCAGCGCGCTTTCGATTTGTCGAGTACCTAGGTATATATCGCACCCTTAAAACATAAATGGCACTATACGAAAATGTTAATTTTGCAGTATGGCCGTTTAAAGTTTTATGTTTTATGGGTGCGATATATTATATATGGGTACATATACATATATATACCTAGGTATATTTAGGTCCCATGTAATAGGGGGCGAGCCCTATTGCCATTAACCGGGCACACATCCAAACTCCGAGCTGCTACTGAGAATTTCATAGAAAAACCCAATAACACTTTTTGCTCGACCTGGGAATCGAACCCGGGACCCCTTTGCACAGCAGTCGCACTTGCGACCACGAGATCAACGGGGCAGTCAAATAAATAAATACTTATAATATCCTCAGACTCCCTGGACGGTTGCTGGTACATGTTCCCTCCTAACTACGGCTCCATCGCCGGCATCAGCTACCTGGACCCGCTCAGCGTCAACGAGTACCGATTCACTTGTGAACCCTCTGGGAAGGTACGTATCCAGGGCAAGTGTGGGGCGGGAGAGACATCAATGCACTCTATTACCATTTATTCAGTATATAGTCAATCTATAGACATGATTTTGTTCATCGCTTATAAAATAAAATACAGCTGTTCTATACAAAAGGTCAAAATGGATTGAACAGCTGTTTTTTTGTTTGTTGATAATTTCGCCTCTCGGAAGGCTAAAACTATGTGTTTGTTTTTTGTATGTTTAGTTCAGTACACATTAATTAATTATTATTAATGAAACTGACTGCACTGACCTTTATCTAACCTAATTTACTGACATGTGACGTCACAAGAAATCCAATATGGCTGCACTGCTAGTTGCCATAAACCAAGTGTTTTCCTCCCTGCTTAAATAATATATTTTCTTTCTTAATACCCGTTAACCCGTTTCTTCCAGGGCCTGTACTGGTACCCTCAATGGATGGGCGCAACCCCGCACCACCCGTACCCTGCGGCGGGCGACAGCGCGAGTGCCCTGACCAGACCTGCCGACACCGTCTTCTACCCCCACCAAGACAACTCAATATTGCCGTCAGATACCTGATTCAATATATGTATCATTTATATTGTCTGTTTTTATTGTTGAATAGTTTCTGTCCGCGACTTCGTCTGTGTACTCATAAGCATTTGGTTTCATGCTTGTTATAAAGTATATACCTTTCCGCGTAGTATAAACCTTACTACTATTATATAATTATGCAAAAGTTTGGATGGATGTTTGTTAGTTAATTACAGCAGAACGGCTGAACAGGCCTTGGTGAAATTTTGCAGAGATAGATCATAGTTTGGAATAGTCCATAGGTTAATTTATAGCCCGGAAAAACGTACCATAAGACGAAGACGCAGTTGCGGGCAAAAGCTAGTAAATTCTTTATTTAAACGTATGAGTTCGGATATCTGGCGATTTACTTGACTATGTATATGTGCTCCGATGAAGATTTCAAAACCAATTTTCGAGTAAGTATAGTAAAAGATTATTTGAGTTAGTGGTTAATATATAAAAAACAAATAAAACCCTTGACTACGATTTTTTATAACTTTTATTCATATTCATAATAATCATAATTTACACAAACATAACGATACCTAGAGTCAACTCATTTAGTTGCGTGTTTTTAACCTAAATATATATTTAAAATAAATGTCCAATTAAATGTAAGATAACTTTATTGCACTTAATTTTAATATTGTATTAAACCAAACGTTTTAAAGTACACAAGAAACACTTTCTTTTTAAATTTCGACTGACAATTAATGCTTTGACAAGACTCCCAATTCCATTGTTGAGATCCAGTATAAAATCATTGTATTCGATGTTCATTTCCGATTTTGTAAAGAATATTTCACTCACAGTTGCTATAAACTTTCAATGGACATCATACATGAGCCAACATTGGTAATTTTATACGGGAGCATTAAAAACTTTACGTGGTTGTAATAGAGTTCAAAATGCGATACAAGGGAATTGGTGTCAAGAGCAAAGATCAAAGGAAATTCAATTGCGCCTAATGTTGCCTAAAATCGAAGTTTGCTATCGAATATTCTAGAATAATTTTAAAATAGCAATAGGCTTGGTTTAAACGAAATCATGGCAGGCTTATATGCTTATTAATACTAGTTTAATGTCACGAAAAAATCCATTAAATTTAAAATTGAATCAATATAGACGGCTTTAATACTATCTATTTTTTATTATCACGAAAAAGTATTTATAAGCTCATAAGGCAGCATTTTTATCGACAATTTGAATAAATGTTACATTCATTACTGATTTCTGGCAACACTAGTAACACTTGCCAGGTCAGCCCATTCATTAGGTAGATGTTGCCAGCGCAAAAACTTATTACTATTATCTACTTATACCTATTTCGGAGACCTATTTAGTGGGATATCACACTTCAAATATTATTGTACCACTTAAAGATTTTTAAGCAATTTTTAAATAATTCGTAGGATAGTAAACTCGCCGGTTAAAAGTCATCGCTTATTATAAAAGCAGGGCTCAGACACAGCAAATAATTTGCCACTTGAGTTAGAACTTTAAATCATAGGCGTTACAATACATTTTTGAATGACAAGATAAAAGGTGAAGCCTTGCGGGCGGCAGGCCGGGCTGTTGCCGTGTCAAAGCAGTGCTGATAAAATGAGCCATGACCATTAAACTTATGGAAACAGTCCAATTACTTTGACTACCTATGCTTTTAACCATGCATATTCTTACAAGCATTTTAATTGTGCAGACATATTCACGTTTTGGTTTTAACGTTTAATTATTTTTTCAAATTTCGAACAGTTTTCACAGACGAGTTTAGGCAGCATAATATGGAATGACTAAAAATAAATTCGTTAAAAATAAACACTTAAAAATGTTAGTAACGTAAGTAGGTGGATAAACGAGTAAAGGCAAAGAAATAAAGACATTATCGGTGTTACTCTTTGACAATATTATAATGTTATTGTTGAAGTAAATGCAATAGGTAAGGGGCCGGTACGGCTCGAGAAAGGTGCACTTATTGCTAAATAATACATAGCGTTTGAAAATAGAATGCTGATAGATATTTAAATTAAGAAGACAAAAAGAATATTACACACGAAGTAGGTCGTTAAGACTTTGCTAGAATATCTATGGTCTGTAAAGCATGTGTCTTTTTTTTAAATTTAATTTAATAGTCTATCAGAATTATTATTTTCAACACTATGTATTATTACTAAAAAATACATCTATTTTACATCATGGTCAGTCCTCAAACTACGGTTATTACATTCAAATCTAATTTAAAGTCAATTATTATTGCATGAATAACTTGACGACAGGATTGTGCACTTTTGTAGTACATAATATGTTGTATTGTCAACCTTTGCATCTTTCTATAGTACGCTATCGTTATATGACACACCGAGCTAATAGGTCATTGCTTACAATACCAGCTTCAACACGGCTAATAATTTGCCACTCAAATTAGGGCTTTAAATGGTGTATTTTAAAGTACATTTTACAACGACAAGATAAAAAAGTTGACGGCTCGCGGGCGGTGTGCAGCGAACGGTTGGATCTTTCGAGGAGGTGCTGTTATAGTAAGCAATGACTTTTAGAAAGAGACACAGATAGACAGGCTTTAGAAAGAGCGACAGAGACGACGCTCTATAAAGTCGTATTTCTTCGAAAACTCGAGTGTCATATACAACCATGTACTAAATATAGCTTTTCTTCAGTTTCGTACATTGAATGTGGCTCAAAAGCGGACAAAGTCATGAAGATACGGTTAGCTTTTATAATGTTAATGCGACACGGCGCTTTTCTGCACATTATTCTGACTCTATTTAGCAATAATACACTTGATAATACATTGTAATTAACATGGCTTCAATTTTTACATGTTCATAAACAATCTGACAACCACCATCTTTTAAAACGGTAATATTTTTATATTACTTTGCCTTGCGCTCTGTTTGATTTTTAACCCTTTCCTTAGCGCCCGAGGGTTCAAAATCCAACAACTGACATTATAAAGTAATATCAAAAAGGTACTGTTAAGAGATGGTGTTAGGCTCCAGGGAATATTCGTTGGACATACAAAAGGTGAAGAAATAAACGAAAGTTTCTTAAAAACTGACATGCAAGAAGTATTTGCTTTGTAAAGTAATGAAAATACTAAAAAGATACATACCAAAAAGTACACGTAGTTTTCTTAAATGATAAGATTCCATTTTTAAATTAGGTATATTGTCAATTTCGAAGTATTACTCGATTAATTTCAGAATAAACGAATTTCATTCTTGTTACCGTGGACACTAAGTTGATTTTCGAATGACAAGTGTGTTAGACAATTTGCAATCAAAAGGGAGCTATATCAATAGGTATTAAAGTTCACAGTCCGAAACACGTCTATTGGATTTTTTACAACGACTATATCCAGGCTGCCAATGCAAAATTTTATAATGTGCGCTGTTAGCTTCAACATTGTGCGTGTTACGACACATTTGACACATTTGTGACTGCGGAGCTATATTGAACTTTATTTGTACGATATTTGGGGTCTTTATTGCTTGGCAGGTTTAAGAACCTTAATCAATCAATTAGGAACTGTGTGCAGTCGTCATAAGTTTTGAATTGGCTGAACGATGTTTCTATGGATTTGCTGTTATGTTATACACGTAGAATAAAGACACTTTTAAATATATCACTAACGCATGTTAAACAAATCAAGGTATGGCTACTTTTGTGTGGTCCAAAGAATATTTAAACGTCACAATATTTCGCGCCGCACAATGTATCCGAACTATATTATCCTTACATTACACTATGGCCGGATGGTTTCATGCTTTCTGTTCAACAACATCGTCAATTTCAAATTCCTTCTCCCAGCTTTCATCTGAATTAGCGCTAGCATCATCTTTAACCTCTTTGTCCCCAAAATAATCTTCAACTAAATTGTTACCACAAACGTCAGATTTTGCCGCCTTTTTTGGTGACCTGCCATTTTTAGTTTTAGTCTGTTTATTGTTCATCTTGTCTCTGGTTTGTGCGGCTTTTGTTTTTTTTTTGTCTGTGCTCGTTGTTTTGTCTGTGTTGTTGTTTGTAATGTCGCGGGTACATGTTTGTTTTGTCATCTTCTTGCCAGCGATCTCCCTTTCGTATTCTTCTAAAAGTAGCGTTTGTTGTTCTTCTGTCAATTCCACGTCGTTGGCGAAGTCTTCTGTACAGAGGTACGATTATTTGGAACGTGATTTGAATTATGGTTCTAGAAAGACGTGACCAACGTTGGACCTTTTTAGTTCTTTAATTAAACTCCTTGGTTGGTGCTCAAACTCCTTGGATGTGGCCAACGTTGGTCATTGAATACTAGAACCATTACATGGAAAATCTAAGTTTTTTATGAATTATGAATAAAAGCAATACAAAAAGGGTGATCCTTTCGTATTTTAGTGAAAATTTATTGGATTTAGGAATCGTTGATAAAGTCATCAAGTGATTTTATTTATTTTACCGATATTCTCGTTTTAAACATACATAATCATAATTAATTCTATGCGGGTATACAAAAACAACATTTAATACAGAGGTTTTATTCACCAAAATACAATGTGAGATATTATAATAAAGATAGGGACGGTTAGAATCGATCTTGGCTTACAGACAATCGATTACAGTATCGATTATGGCGCTCAAAGAATCGATTATAGATGAAGTTGAAGTCTACATCTCTATTTAGACTTACCGTCTTCCCAAGCGACGACATTGTCCATGTCTGGTGTTTCGAATGGCTTCTCAAAGGTGGTCTCATCATCTTCCAAGCCTGATAGAACCTTTTTAGGGCTCCTGAAAATGGGAGATGGGGATTTTAAGAATTACTTTAAATATTTTTTTTTATAAGTTCGGTTGTCAAAGTTATAGCTTATACTATTTTCTATTTAAAAATTTTGCTTCTTTGCAGTGGATATGTTAATGGACTTTTAGTAGGTAGAATAGCATTCACAGTAGACCTACATAGCAAGAACAAACAAATAATTATTTCGCGCGGGAATCGATCCCACCGTATACAGCACAGCAGCTAATCGCTCAACCACTGCGCCAACAGTGTAGTCAAGTTCCCTTCCCAAAAATATAACGAAATATTTTTAATTTTTAGGGCTAGCAACACTCATTTCCAACCGATCCTTAAGGGAAAATGTATAGGGGAAGGTCTATGTCCAGCAGTGGAAGTCCTGCGGCTGATATAATGATTATAATGATGATTATGATAATGATGATCACTCACTGTTCGATGGAGGTCTGATTTGTAGTTTCGAATAATATAACGAAATACAATTTCAATTTTAGGATTTGCAATACTCGTTTCAAACCGGTCCTTTCGAAAATATGGAGGCCGATAGGAGGCCAGCAGTGGACGTCCTGCGGCTGATATGATGATGATGATGATGATAATAATGATGTTGATGATGAAGAGCACTCACTGTTCGATGGGGGTCTGCATAGGCAGGTTGGCGAGGACGGGGTCGGTGGATGGCTCTTCTTGGGGCTGCTTGCGAGCTGCTGCCGCTAGCCTGTCTTGAAGCAGGGCTACGCGGAACAGGTAACTGCGACGATAAAACATCCAATATTAGTATAAAGACATCCACTTTCAGACAAGATAATTAAAGCCATTATTTTTATCAAATGATTTTTCCGCTCTAGGCAGAGCGGAAAGGAGTGTCAGACTCTTACTGACTAAAACTCATCTGTGTTCCTTCACGTCCTTAAAAATATACATTTCATTGTGACAATTTCGTTTTATTGTGAGAAGGTGCAACGTATTCTGAATTCAAACAATGAAAGTTGTATCTTTTCGAGTAGAAAATAAAGCTATACTTTGAGTGGCCCTATTAAAATGTGCGCGCAGAATCATTTGGAGGGGCCACTCAGGGCTGATGCCTGCCGGGGCTGCGGGTTGTTCGAAAGAGATAAGGCGCATCCGGAACGCAAAGGGTACAAGAAGGAACATGGATGGGTTTTAGTCAGTAAAAGTCTGACACTCCCTCCCGCTTCGCCCACGCCGGGAGAAGTCATTTGATGATTTCCCATTCGTAAAAAGGCGTCGCGTCTCGGTGTAAACTGACTCTTATTTCGACGTAACAACGAGTTATTCAGCAACTCACCGTTCCCAGAAGTCATCGTGTGACACAGCATCAGGCACCAGCTTATCATACTGCGCCTTTAACGTGGGGCTCGCGTCAAGCCGGCGCCCAGCAGAGTTGAGACTGATGAGCCCCGCCTCCGTGGTCTCGAGGCTCGCCCGCCACGCCTCGAACTCGGGGCTGTAGGCTGGGACTATGAATGTGGCGTCTACGCGCTGTAAGGCCTCTAGTTCTTTCTGTAAGTATAAGGGTGAGTGAGTTATTTGGGAGTATGTTTTTATAGTCTATACTAATATTATAAAGAGGTAGAATTTGTTTGTAAGTTTGTATGTAGGGGGTAATCTCCGGAAGTAATGAACCAATTTGAAAAATTGTTTCACTGGTCTACCAGTGAAACAATTTTTCAAATTGGTTCATTACTATAGCACTCAGGAATAACGTAACTTTCTAAAGTTACGTTATTCCTGAGTGCTATAGGCTATATAACATCACGCTACGACCAATTGGAGCGGAGCATCAATGAAAAATGTGGCAAAAACGGGGGAAAATATTCTTTTTGAGGGCTTTCGTTGCGTGCGCTGCGTAAACGGTTAAAGTTACGCAAATATAATGTACGAGAGAATTGTTCCTCTTAAAATATACTAAAAAAAAGTCCGCGGTAGTAAATGCCTAACTTTTAAGGTTGACTCACTATAGCCATTTTTATGGCCAGAAAATTTGTTTTACAATAATGCATTATTTGCGAAGGTGTTTTTATGAACATAGTATTAATCCTTATCAACATAAATACTTTATTTATCACAAGTGTTTTATTTTGAACGAAATTTCCCTTTACATCATTTAATTTCAATGAATACCTTAGGAGATAATAATATCACAGTTTTAAAATAACTTGGCCTCAAAATAATAACTCTGCGAGACATTCCGTAGCTTATACATCAGAATAACAGATAATAGGCTACATAACATCACGCTATGAGCCACGGAACCGATCAGTAACCAAAAACCTAACGTAACGCGAGTGAAACCGCGGGGCACTGCTAGTTTTATTATAAAGAGGTAATGTATTTCCTCGATTTATTTATTTATTGTTAATTTACAACGATTAAACCAATTACAGTTAATTAATTTAACAACAATATGTTTGTTTGTGAGAGGTAATCTCGGAAGGTGCTGGTTCGATTACAAAAAATATTTCACTGATAGAAAACTACGTTATGTCTGAGTGTTATAAGCTATCTTTTATGATACTTTATGTGAAATCCACTCGGAAGAATTGGGCGGAAGTTAGTCAATTATACACCCTACGCGAACTTCCTCATTTGTTGTCGAGTACCTAATATTCTAGATACATTTCTGGGCGATGTTTTTAAAATCTGTGTAAAATTTCGTTGAAATCAGAAGTACAAATAATATTTTGGGGATGTTACAGATTATTAGTAAAAAGAAAGCTCTTACTTTGTAAGTAGACAGCATGGTGGTGTCTCCTGACGACAGTATGACCTCTGTGTCGTCCTCGTCATCTGGCTCAGGGTTTAGCACTGTGCTCACTTGACCTGGAGGAAGTATTGCAACAATATAATACAAAGAGAACTAACTAAGTATACATCATACTAATATTATAAAGCTGAAGAGTTTATTTATTACATAGTTTGTTTGAAAACGGGATTCTACGGAACTGATACTCAAATCTATTTAGCTTTTAGGAAGGCTATATATTTTATTAAAAAAAAATAGGAATGCGTAAAAAAAAAACGACGGGTTGCACTCCGGGAGTGCCGGCAGAAGTGAAAACTTGAATATTAACGTTGTGCATTTTATTGTGCATTTAATTGCGCAAGATTTCCGATCAGGTCCCGTGTCCTGACGCGAGTTTAACATTTTTTTACCCATTCCAAAACAAGTGCACAACGCCGCTTACGAATTTTCGATCAGGGTCACGTGTCCTGACGCGAGTTTAACATTTTTTACCCATTCCAAAAAAAGTGCACAACGCCGCTAAAGAAGTTTTCACTTCAAAAATTGCGGGCGCATTTGTAATTTTGCTCACGATTACGTCTGCTAGTATTGTATAAGCGTCAACACAACTATAATAATTATCTCCTGCGTACTTGGGTAGTCTCTGTTGTGATTGGCCGCGGTCGGAAAATATAATTATTATTATTGAGAAAAACGCTCAAACATAGATACTTACCAATAAAACTGCTAAGACTTTTCTTCATCACATTAGCTGGTGATTCTGGCACATCCAACTGGGGAACAAATTGACATTAATTTGCATTATGACCAACAATAACAAGGCAAAGGAAATAGCTCATGCATGTTACGACCGGTATAATGGTTCAATTTTGGAATCACAAAATTTCGAAATCATCGCAAATGATTTGACCTTGGACTAGTTTCTCCAAATATTTCTATTTTATCCAAATAGCGGTTTGTGACACATGACAACGAAAGTATGAAAAAAATACTGCTGGCAGAATTTGAAATAATACAATCTGGTGTTAATGGACCCACAGATTTTTTTTTAATTATCTTCATTTTGAGCTTGTAGGTGTTGTATTTTTGTATGGGAAAGCTGATTTTTTTAATTATGACCTGGTAGTGGACCCTGGTTATAAATCATTCCTGGTGGTAAATCATTCTTGGATTTTTTTTACATCATCTATAACCCTCATTTCGCTAGGTTATTTCATCATAATATTCAGCCTATCGCAGTCCAAAGCTGGTCATAGGCCTCTCCCAAGGCGCGCCACTGACCCCGATCTTCGGCTCTCCGTATCCAGTTAATGCAGGTTGTGTTTGCAGCTATGTTAAGTAACCATCGTAGTCTGTGGGTGTTCGCCCTCGTAGATTACGATCATTATCCTAATAAACAAATGGTGTACCTTGAAAGTCTTCCCGATGACAGTGGAGGTGGTGCTGAACACATGGCTGGCCTCGCTCTTCACCGCGGTGCCTATCTCGTCCAAATCTTTCTTCACCATCGTATACACCTCTGCTGACTGAGAACATGATAAAATAAAGTTTTAAGTTGCTTGGACGCCTTCATGTTTATGATTTTTTTTTATCTAACCAGCTCACCCACTGCTGGGCAAAGGCCTCCCCCATGTCCTTCGAAATATACAGGTTTATGTTTAAAGAAAAATGTTGCCCCAGACTCTGAATTTCAGACCCGGAACAAATACCTCTAGGACATACAAATAATTGTTCCCTATGGGAAGGAATCGAACCCGCGACACGTAGCAGCCACTGTGCCAACCGTATTAAGCAATCTATGATAGGGCACAATCAAGTTTTATATTAAAAATTTAAACCGTAAACCGAATGCCCGAGTGTTTGTAATCGCATCCACGATACAGGGGCAATTCCTAGAGCGGGGAAAGGTTTTATTTAAAAGAAAATAAAATATTTCGTCGAGAAAGCAGGTTTTAATAAAAAGGAAGCCAAATGCAAAAAAGAAATATGAACTTGGGGATTCAAAAACGTTTTTTTATCAAGTCTACACCAGTTATTACTTAAAGTTAAGTAAAGTTTTATCTAAAAGATAGTTTATCACAAAATACAGCAATATACACACAACACAGATAATTCATATTGTTTACAACTCTGCCCTACATAGATTATTTATGTAAGTAAGTATAGCGAATCTTTGTTCAGACGAAAACTAATCTTGATATTATTATTATGGCAGAGTGATACTTGATTGACTTCTGTGTTTTATGATGGATTTTTCTATACTAATGTTATAAAAAGGTAAATTTTGTTTGTTGTTTTGTCTGTAAGAGCTCCAGTACTGCGCAATTTGTGCAAAAGGGTCACCGCGGCAATAGAACGCAAAGGTCAGTAGGACGGACACGGATGGGTTTTAGTCAGTAAAAGTCTGACACTACCTTTCGCTCCGCTTAGAGCGAAAGAAGACGTTTGATGATTTCCGATATTTAAAAAGAAATGTAAGAGCTGTTTCAATTTATGCGACTGCTGTGTGGACCTAGAGTAGTCTAGCACGAAAAGCGTGTTTCACTAGAAGTACAGTTGCAAAAAAATCTTAGATAAATTAAATCTTCACTGATAGAAAGTCACACAATTGCTGAGTGTCATAGGTTATATTTTATGGTATATGTGTCGCAGTAAGATAGATAAAGTCGTAATATAGTTATATCCCTAGGGATATAATTATATACCGTAACATAGTAATACGAAAGCGATTCATTACTATCTCACTAGGAATATAGTTATAAAACGGTCCAAGTTTAGTGATATACTTATATTACTAGATTAGTAATATAAGTATATACAAGTGCAGTATCTAGTATTGAATCATCATCAACATCTTCCTGCTCTTATACCATGTTACTTGGGGTCGGAGCAACTCGTTTTCTTCTTCCATGCCGTCCTGTCAACGGTCATGCTATCAACGACTCCCTTCTCTCTCATATCATTCTTCACACAATCCATCTATCTTTTCATTCGGCAGAAATGAGTATTGAATAAATTACGTACAAAAGCAAATTTTTATAACCTTGATAAAGAAACAGGTTCTAAATATTCAAGTCTGAAGTAAAAATTTTTTGATAGACGTTTATTTCGTCGTATATTTGACATATCTGATGCGGCGCGGCCGCTAAGGTCAAAGGGTTATAATATATTTTAAATAGTTTATCGATTTTAGCTGAGCAAGGGCATAATTCTCGTGCTTTCTCTGCACGAGAAAAAGGCTCTCGCCATATGTCATTGAATGGAAAACAAGCCGATCGCCCACCTGATGTTAAGTGGTTACTGCTGGCTATAGACATCTGCAATACCAGAGACCCAGCAGATGCAATGCCATTCTCATTTGCTCTTAATTACACTGGCACCCAAATCCTTCAAAACGGAACCCAGCAACGCTGCTTTGCGGCAGAAACAGGTAAAAACAAACTTTGCGATAGTACTTCCCCGGACGACCTCCTTCACAAAGAGCTCTACTACTACTGCAGTACAGTACTGCCATGCAGTGGGACAATAAAACTCGGCGGTATTGCTCGATTTTAATATTTTATGGCTGTACAGAACCCATTTGGCCGGGATTTTTGACTTGTATATTTCTTAACCAATTTAATGGCAGCCCTACCACCAGTGGGTCGACACCCATACTTTGAGGACTAGTGACCTACATCATCAATGTAAACAATGCGCGAATTTACCGAATTCACAGGAACGTTAATTTTAAAACAGTATCTAAGTATTTGGTAATTAATACTTTCAAACGAGTTCTCAAGGTAGCGATGCATTGAACGACTAACATTACACATGTTTAAAACACGATGACCTTTATCATTATTATCGTTGACGATAGATATTTTTAGGTAAACAAACTGTTACAGAATTTGATATGATTATGTTTTATACCGAAACTTCCATGTTCATTCCATTATTGCATCAAAAATAGGCGTTCATGGAATTCAATCTTAGTCTGCACTAAATTTCATCAAGATCGGTTCAGTCATTTAGCCATGAAAGCGAAACAAATAAACAAACTCACTTTTGCATTTACAATTTTACTAGCTCCCACCCGCGACTTCGTCTGCGTCAAAGTTAATATCTTATCCCACGGGAACCATATATTTTTTCGGGATTAAAAGTACCCTATGTGCTATTCCAGACTATAAACTATCTCTGTGCCAAATTTCATCCAGATCAGTTCAGCTGTTTTGGCGTAATCGAGTAAGAAACACCTATCCAAATTTTCATATTTAAGTGGGGTATATGAAACTGGGGTAAGACAATTGTATAAGAATTGAAGTAATTGACCTATGCAATAAGGTATTAAAGTACCTACTATTACAGAACCAACAAAACAAAAATACAGTCGATTATACAGGAAGGAAAGTTGGAAACTGAAAATAGAAAAGCACCTCTTCAAAAAACCAAAAGTAACCAAATCTAAAATGCATTAATCGCTTCAAGGAGTACAAGTTTTTGTTTTAATCGTCAATGCCGTCTTTGTTTACTCCATGCGTTAAAAAAAAAACAATTCTCCTCCTTCACACGACGAAAAAAAACCTTATAAACACGACGCTAGAGTTGATTTTTGTGTGTCGGTCATAAAATTAGCAAACCAGTGATTATCATACTCGGGTTTGATCTAAAATGAGTCAGTTTAAAACAGTTTCATCGATGTCGGTGACCCTGCTAGTCATTAAATGCGATATTTCAGTAACATATTGGTACGAACATAAAAAAAAACTGAATTTTTATTAGGTACCGTTAGGTAGTTGCCAAATCACCGCGATGCATGAAAAAATCGGCTGAAAGATAAGGATTACTGCTGTTATTAGTAGCTATAGCTATTTTCGTTGGTATACAGTTGCATTTCTATCGACTTTTTACTTTCTTATCTAGGTTTCCTATTTTGACTACCCCGTTGGTCTCGTGGTCGCAAGCGCGACTGCTGAGCGAGGGGTCCTGGGTTCGATTCCCAGGACGGGCAAAAAGTGTTATTGGTTTTTTTTATTCGGAATTTCTCAGTAGCAGTCCTGAGTTTGGAAGTAGGTGGTGTGACACCCCCGTGACTCGGAAAGCACGTAAAGCCGTTGGTCCTGCACCTGATCTCTCTGCGGTTATGTCGAATTTGCGTCCCATCGGGTTATGAGAGTTAGGGATAAGGGTGTGCACCTGTGTTTGCGCACACACTTGTGCACTATAATATCTCCTGCGTACATGGCTAGTCTGCATTAAGATTAACCGCCGTGGCCGGAATTGGTCTGGAGAATTTACATACATTTACATTAAATCCTAGGTAATATAAGTGATTTTACTGTGGCAAATATGTATTCATAGTAATATTATTTAACAACTAGCGAGTTAGTTTGCGTGAATATCGGTTTAGATATCAGCCAGTGAAAGTGACTTCAAAATCGATCCAGCCGTTTCTGAAATTAGCAGGAACAGACAAACACACAAAAATGACGAAATTGGTATAAGTATCTTGTAAACATTTATGTATTCAGGTAAAAGCAGTAATTTGACATTACAAACAGCCACATAAATATTATTTATTTGTAGGCCATCATCATCTTCTCAGCCTTTTGTCAACTGCGTTGGGGTCGGCTTCCAGTCTAACCGATACAGCTGAATACCAGTGTTTTACATGGAGCGACTGCCTATCTGACCTCCACAACCCAGTAACTGGGCAACACGATACTTTTTGGTTATACAGGGTGGAAATTTATTATCCTACCTGGAGGGAAAGTACTCTAAATACTTAAGTAAGCACATTTTACCCAAAGGAAACATTCCTTTATTTTTAAAAAGAAACAAATCTGCATTTAAATAATTTTGAAAAGACGCTTGCCACTCCCGGGAATCGAACCGACTAAAATCGGAAAAAATAGCATCCTGTATTTTTATGGCACTAATCGATAGGGTCAATCATAAGGATCAAATCTCTGCAAACATGGTAAGCTAAATTAAAAAAAAAAACATTAATTTCAATTTAAACTTATTTTATACGGACGAAAAAAATGAGTAAGTACATTAACTAATTGCATGCTCGACATGACGTTCATTTTCTTCGATGCACAAATTCAGTATTTTAAGGAATTCATTTTGAATAACTTTTAGTAGGGTGTTTTGGTGAATATTGAAAATTGCATTACGCTACCAAAAGTTACTCAAAATGATTTTTTTTAAGGCATAAATTGGTGCATCCAAGAAAATGAAGCTCATTTCCAGCAAGGACTTAGTTTACTCGTTTTTTTCGTCCGAATAAAATAAGTTTACATTAAAATTGCATGTTTTTCTTAATTTTAATTTACCATGTTTGCAGAGATTTGATCCTTATGATTGACCCTATCGATTGATGCCATAAAAGTACAGGATGCTATTTTTTCGAATTTTAGTCGGTTCGATTCCTGGGTGTAGCAAGCGTATGTTCAAAATTATTTAAATGCAGTTTCGTTTCTTTTTTAAAATAAAGGTATGTTTCCTTTGAGTAAATTTTGCTAACTTAAGTATTTAGAGTACTTTCCCTCCAGGTAGGATAATAAATTTCCACCCTGTATAGACTGGTTGTCAGACTTCTTGGCTTCTGACTATCCGTCACGACCTTCAAAGATCTACGAATGACAGCCGGGACCAACGGCTTTACGTGCTTTCCGAGGCACGGGGGGTATAACACCACCAACTTCCAAACTCCGGGCTGCTACTGAAAAATTCCTAATGGAAAAACCCAATACCACTTTTTGCTCGACCTGGGAATCGAACCCGGGACCCCTTGCTCAGCAGTCGCGCTTTGCAATCACGAGACCAACGGGGCAGTCATTATTTATTTGTAGATATAGGTGAGATATTAATGCCTTGTTTTACGACCTTCAGATAAGTTTCGGTTAACTTATCTAGCAGATGATTGCATAAAAATACACAAGCAAAGCCATTTGATTGAATTGAGTTTCGAATAGAATTTAAGTTTAGCTATCGCTCCGTAATAATCCTATGAAATTAATTACACGTTTTTAATTTATTGATTGTGTTGTGAATCACTGAAATCTCTAAAATGGCAACACTGCGGCTATCCTATACATACTAATGTACCTATTTATATATTCTTTTATACGGTGACAAATTAATATGCAGCCACACTTATTTTAAATGCAGCCTTCTATGTAACTATAGTACAAAACCTCTTACATACATTTAAATATCTTAATGTATTTCAATTGTACTAAATTCCACACAAAGCTTTATTCATTTAGAATTTCAAGTTGATTGCTCATGTTCAGGATTCGGTTAGGTCTGCGCGTATCCGTTCCAAGCAGCAAATTCCATGCAAAAATAAACCTTAACTATTATGGAGAAGTTTGAATTTTCTTTGGCACAATGTAAAATGCGCTCCGACGCGGCCTGGTACGTAGAAATCGTACATTAAACAATTTCTTTTTTAAATAATTGCCCCACATAAGGAATTTATCCTGTATCGTGCTTTTACAAAAATATAAAGTCATATACACGCATAGTCAGACCAGGAACAATTATCTGTAGGCCATGTAAATATTTGTTCCGTACGGGAATCAAACTCGCGATACGCAGCGTAGCAGCCAATGGCTCAGCCACTACGCCAACCGTGTCTTTGGGCTGCGGGTTGTTCGAAAGAGATACCGCGCCCCCGGAACGCAAAGGGCACATGAAGGAAAATAGACGGGTTTTAGTCAGTAAAAGTCTGACACTCCCTCCCGTCCCGTCCAGTGCGGGGGAAGTTATTTGATGATTTCCCGTCCATAAAAAAAACCGTGTCGTTATGAAGTACCCTGTATCATTGTTTTTTTTTGTTTAATAATAAGTATGGGATGGAATTCAAAGTACATATAAACCTGCCTATTGTATAAATCAGAAACTTAAACATACTCGTATCATCAATCACTATTCAATACAAAGAAGAATATTCATTCATATTGAAAGGAAGATGAAAAGTTAAATTATTACATACACTACTCTCTCTCTCTACTATGTGCCAAATTTCAGCACCATTAAGCTGGATCCACATTTGTATCATTTCGGTGTATCGTATCTCCGTTGAGCTGGGTCCAGATTTGTAGCATCTTGACGTATCCCGATCAGTTGTATCGTATCGAGTATTCTTATCATAAATATGGACGCTCATTTTGTCCATGTCGTATTATTAAGGCGTATTTGGTAAAAAACGCGTCCACGCAACGGAGATACGATACACCAAAATTATACAAATGTGGACCCAGCTTTAGGTCAAGTACAGTACAGGCCGACGTATCTTAACGATTCTGAAGCTAGCCGATTAGCTGCGCAGTAGATAATTTTGTTCCTAAAAGATCCATTGCGCAGCCAAACAGCTAACTTCAACTCGCCAAGATACGTCGGCTGTACTATAGTTTTTAAGATGTCGTGTTTACTCCGTGAGTGACCTTTCACTTATACAGGAAAAATTTTTAACCAGTGCGTAAATTTTGCCATAATAAACTTCAACACGTTTTATTAAACACGTATATTTTATTTTGATATGTCTTAGTACTAAAAAAAAAAGTTATCGCTTACGAAACATGTTTACTTAAAAACCATATTTCATTGTCACTCGGCGCTAGCGCATTCCCCACCCCCTCACCCCAGCCATGCGCCCGGGCGGCGGCGGCGGCCGCGAGTTTTCATTGATAGTATGGCCAGTATGGCGAATAGATTATGTCCTGGATGTTTTGCTTATTTCAAACTCGGATAAGGATGAAATTTTTTTTAATTTTTTTTTTTTAACTAAACACGGAAATGTGTTCTATTACTGATACTGAACTACCAAAAAAAATTTACGCACTGGTTAAAAACTTATCCTGTATAATATAAATAAATAGCGATAATATGTTATAATTTATCTTCAAAATAAACATAACAGTAAAGTAATCAAATGTGTAAGTACTTCTTATCTTTTCTGATAATCTTAATTTAACATAAGATGATATGTAATGTTTTTTGTATTAAAAACATTTCTTAAATATTTTTAGAAGCACAGCGTTTTTTTTATTACTAGCTTTTGCCCACGACTTCGTCAGCCACCTGACAATATTATAAAAAAATATTTTATACACATACTACATAATATCACGCCTGTACTTCCCGAAAGGTTAGGTAGAAGTAAACCAAAGTATACCCACGGTGCGCTGGAATGTTCGGGTCCCATGTAATAGGGGGCGAGTCTATAACCATTAACTGGGTAAAAATCCTAACTCCGAGCTGCTACTGAGAATTTTATAGAAACACCCAATAACACTTTGCTCGAATTGGGAATCCAACCGAAGACCTCTAGCGTAGCAGTCGCCCTTGGAACTACTAGGCTAACGAGGCAGTCAAGGTTTTTTTTAATCATTGTCATATCACTATAAGTACATCCTCTGTTGATGAAGGACCTAACAATGACCGATAACACACGGCAAAAGCCACTTGAGTGCTTTTAACAATATTTCATGAGTTTCTGTATGTCCCTGTCATTTTAATAGCAATGAAGTGAGATGGCAATATAGTAAATACACAAGTTCAAAGTTATGTTGGGTAGTGCGTGCTCTACTCTGTATGAGAAGAGGCCTTTTGTTCTGCAGTGGAATAATGAAAATAGTAGAAAATTATACCAGACATGCCACATTACATTTACTTAAAATTCAGTACAATAGGTATTTTCTTATGTAAATGACTGTGAAATCTACATTATTTTTGTCCCAAATGAAACAAAAATTTAGGTTATTCTATAGATAGAAACACTTGTGATAATATAAGCATATTAACAAGAGTACCAGTCACTCAGTCACGGATTCTTCAAATGGCTACTTAATATACACCAGCTAATTACCCATATAATAATAATACCAGCCTGTTATATGTCCCACTGCATGTCAAACGCGTCTTCTCATACAGAGAAGTCACGAGCATCGATCACCACGCTTGCTTAAGACGGATTGGTGATTACAGACTTATATGAATTATAAGTCCTGGTTTTTTCATAATATTTGTCCTTCACCAATTTCAGATACATTTAGAAAGTAAATATGAATTGAAATAGTCAAATTGGTACCTGCATAATAGGCGGGCACTTTTTTACTTTCTAAAGAGATATCGCGCCCCCGGAACGCAAAGGGCACAAGAAGGAACATGGATGGGTTTTAGTCAGTAAAAGTCTGACACTCCCACCCCGCCCAGAGCGGGAAAAGTCATTTGATGATTTTCCATCGGTAAAATAAAAACCAAAAGGCCATCACAACTTACCCACATGCAAAAACAAAAAAGAACATGATTACACACGCACATGTTTGCACATGTTTGAACTGCCTCGTTAGCCTAGTGGTCTTAAGCACGACTGCTACGCTAGAGGTCCTGGGTTCGATTCCCAGGTCGAGCAAAAAGTGTTATTGGGTTTTTCTATGAAATTCTCAGTAGCAGCTCGGAGTTTGGATTTGTGCCCGGTTAATGGCAATAGGCTCGCCCCATATTACATGGGATCTAAATAAACCGGCGAACTGTGGGTGTACATTGGTACACCTCTGCCTAACCCTTCGGGGAATACAGGCGTGATGGTAACATGTTTATTTGTTTACATTTATAAAGAGGTAGGTAATCTATACCTTTGTGTGGGGGGAATAAACTTGACACAAGGCAATGCTGACTTCCTATACGACACAAAGAAATGAAATAAAAAAATATAGCACCTATCTAGTGAGTAATGTTTACATTACGATTGCACAGTTTCATTATTAAAAAGTTTCAAAGGAAAAACATTTTCCTATTTAGATAAAAGTTGATAATTAGTTTGCCTCAGCTGTTTGTGCGGTACAGCACACACAAAGGACCATTTTACATTGTGCCCTGTATGCCCTAACAGTTGGACGCAGGAAGATTTAATGCCTGCCACAACAATGCAGTCAGTGGTTTGCCACCCCCCCGAATTTTGATTCAGGGCCGCACCAATATAATACCTATAATTATTATAGTTTGTCATCAAAACGCTATGAAGAAGTTTGCCTCATTCAAATGAGATGAAAAATAATATGGATTTTAAGTTATGCCCTGCAGAAGACTAATGAATTTAATGTTCTCTACTTCAAAAACAGAACCTTTATATCTCACAGAACATATTGTGAGAAGACATAACTAAAGCATTTCATGGAATCTTTGACTGAGATCTCTAAAGCATGTTTAGACTTTATTAAAGTTAAGCATAATATGCGTTGTATGTGACTATAAACCTTGTTCCTATACAAATAAAAGTTACTATTCTTATTATCAAATGCGATTTAGCCTTTTACATGAATATGAACTTTAAAATACATAAATAAGGTTCATATTCATATGAAACCTTAATATTACTTAGTTTAAGTCAAGTCTAAATATAAGTACCGTACAAAGATCTTTGTTTCAGATAAAATTTGATGTTAAGATTCATGTTTTGCCCTGTTATGCCTGTTAGTCGAACATACGTCTATAGATTATTTACCTTTTTTTACTTCTTTTTACCGATGGGAAATCATTCAATGACTTCTCCCGTCCTCAGTGTCAGACTTTTACTGACTAAAACCCATCCATGTTCCTTCTTGTGCCCTTTGCGTTCCGGGGGCGCTGTATCTCTTTCGAACAACCCGCAGAGATGACTTACCTTGGACTTGGCTGAGGATATCCAAGTATCCCACCAGTTGACAGCTTGTTTGTCATCATGCCTCGGAGTACTGGCCGTCTCACTGGGGCTTGAATCACTAGACCTACGCAAACAATCACAGGGATATAAGAATTTTGAAAACAAATGCATAGAATTGCATGTTTATTTGTCTCAGTCTATGAGAAGAATAGAAAATGGAAAAAAAAACACAATATTTTTCCCCCTTTGTTTTTATTAGTGATAAGCGAAGTATGAATGAAGAAATTAAAAACTTTTTACTAAAAGGTATATACTTATTTAGCTAGCTTTAATCATGAACAGAGACTGGGAAAATTGGATACATGTTTACCTATTCAAGTAGTGTCCTAAACCAACTAACGTGGAAAACACTATTCTCATATAGAATTGACTCTTGTGCAGAAGTCATCCTGTGATTGCAAGATAGGATTTTTTTCTCTCTAGAAGTTGTATCCAGACTTTCCTATCACTAAATGACCTAGGGTAAATAATATGCATTTGTTTATCTGCTATTTTTTGTTGATTAAGACTGCAGGAAGTTGCTTGATGCATATGTCTAGCAGTGGACTTCCTGCGGCTGATATGATGAATCATGCATCCATGACAGCGTTAGGATCTAACTAAATGATGTTGTTCAGTCTTAGATCAGCTTTGTGCAGGATTGGCCTTTTTGTGCATGATTGGCCCTTTGGTGCAAGATTGGCTCTGGCTATTGGCTCCTTTAATTAGTTTTTTTTTATACAGAGCTATGAAAACCTGTTTTGAGTAACAACATTATCATTATTAAGATGCCATCAAAGTTATACATAGACAGATTGAAAAGTTCATTGCTGCTATCATGAATAAGTTAAAAGCTCATCCATTATTTATACATTTGACATGAATATGGCATAAGTCATTGTAAATGTGGCAGTTTTGTTTTTATTCACATCTTAGTCAAATTAGGCCTTCAAATATTGTTTTAACACAACAATTAGGCAAGAAAATAAAAAGGCCCTAACAAAAGAGGCTCGGAAAGATGCTTACCTTTGCCTAAAAATCTGTTTATTATGAAAATTTGCATGGAAACATAAGCTACTACTAACTTATTCAAATGAATCCTAAAGTTCTGTTCCTAAGCAAAGAAATTATGTCAGCATCCAGTTAGCATTCGAAACGATTCGGTTGTTACTGTTATGTGATTGACATTACACGGTTTGTCTAATTCGCCTTTACATTGACAAAATGAGCGAATAGGAAGCAATGTACAGTTTTCCTAATTGATTCCATGACCTTTCGAAATTCCAATTATTATCTCGAAAATGTTATTCCTAGTACTAATAAAGTAACTGTACAATCATTTGGATCACCAAAACAACGCATTTTTTTCTTAATTAAAGGTCTTACCTACTTCGATAACCATAGAATGTTGACATGGATTTTGTGATAGCGTAAATATGTGAAATAACTTACTTTTCAGCCATCACGACGTTTCTTTATAGTATACACAAATAAGGGGAGCACATGGATTGCTGCACATAAATTATTGTGAGATTTTGTTGTTGTTTTTACGTGAAATTTAGAATTAATTTTGACATAGTTTTGTTTGCGTTGACATAAGGATGTCGTTCCGTTCCAGGACGTGTCGATGAAACGTGTGAAAATTAAATTCAAAATATTCAAGCATTTTCTTTTAGTTTTTAATTTTAATGTTATTTATAACTTTATCAAAAAAATGATTGTTTTAATTTAGAATCAAAACTACATAATTGAACAGATTTAATTAGGCACTGTCCGTAGAAATGGAACGTTATTGTTTTACAGTTAAGTTTTTATGTTTTTCACAGAGATGGCGTTATTTGAAAATTTAATACATATTGCTGTAGTTTTTTATTTTTTTTCCACTTTTCTAATAATTTTATAATATCTTACCTTATCGAAAACATTACACATTATTACATTAACATCACTCAAGGATACGTAGATAGACAAGAGTTAACACTGCACTGACGACGCGTCGGCTTTTTAATTTTAAAGCCAAATTAATAATTCATTATTTACGACCTTGTTTTACATAATAATATTACAAATTCAAAATATTGTTAATATTTACATTTGAAAACATTTCCTGTTCCAATAAATCCCGAAAAAAGAAAACAGAAAAAGAAATGTTTTTCCCATGCACGAAACCTTGTGCATAAAACAACGCACAAAACTGAATAATAATTACGGCTAATTATATTAATTCTCCGTTGCGAAATATTAATTTACGTCGGGAGAGGCCGTATCTCCCATCTATGGCTCGTCGATTATTCAATAAGGCATTGAAGAGGGAGTTTTATAAATAAACTCGTGCGCTTAGCGCAAGTAGAGATGTTCTTACTACGATTAAGACATAGGCATGTTTGTTTTAATTTTCCGTGCAGCAGGTACCTAGAGATGAAGTCATCAGTGTTTTACACGGTTCAGAATTGCATTTAGTCGCCTGTTTGCAATTGTCTAGGGACCTTGAATGACTGACCGATATTTTTACATTGAGTCCTTGATGAGATGAGTCTGCAAAGTTCATAGACTAAATGAGACAACCTGTCTATCATCATCATCAACGATAACGGAGTGTGTGGATAGTTACATCCATTTAATTCGTAATAAATTGGAACTGGAAATGCCTCCATTAGTCAAAAAGCGGCCAAATACCGATAGTTGGGTTATACATACTATATTGTTGAAAAAAACTGCATTTCAGTGGTACTTTTTTAATGTAAATGGCAAATGCCATATAATTATATTACTTTGGATTTATCGTGAAATACCAATAGTGTAATAACGATATTTGTCTAATGTTATAATCAATGAGGTACCTATAGGTATCGACTCTCAGAACGAATTCAGTAGATAAGGCAATACACCAAACTGCCCCCTCCTAATCTGTCACGTGTCTAGTCTCTCCTTTTATTATACAATTTTTATCACCAATTTTATTATAGCACCTGTATTTTACTTCCCACACCAACTCCAAAAGCCCGGCTTCCGTAAATATTGTCACCACCCACCACCCACATTAAAACAGACGCCAACCATCTTTCTTACCGTGTCGTATTTTTAAACGTTCGATGTATTTTGTAAAAGCTGAATATTATAATAAATAATATTTGCTTTGGCTTCGCGGGTATCCGAGCACACCCATTGTTTGTCGATCAAAAGATTCGGTGCAGCTTTCTTCGTTATTAATAAGTGCTTTGCGAACGATGTTGTAACGGCCTCCATGTACAGGATGATCAGGGATGTTACTCCCTTTAAAAGGATATTTTTTGTTTGAATATTTTAGTTGAGGATAAGAAAATAATGGATAAGGACTTGGGGCAGGCCTTTGCCTAGTAGGTAGTAAGACATTACTGGGTAGATAAAAAAAAACATGGCTTTCTAATGTGTGTGACGTTTGTTTTGTTTTTAAATAGTTAAAGTATTCTCTATAGTCTGTGGCAAAATTTGATTGGCAGTTTTTTTTTAAATTGGAACTCGATAGTGTGCATTTTGGTAATCTTTCTGTGAGTAGGTTAAGGAAGGTCTTTTCTGATCAGACAGCTAGGGCACTTGGTTTATCTGTCTTAGTAATGCTGATAATTTGATCATTTTCTTCCGAAAGAATTGAGAAAGATGCCCATGCCTTAGTGGTAATTATGACTAGCGTGAAGATACCTAAGCATATTATTATAGTCGAGAAACAATAATATTTCACCTCACATTAGGTACACGCATCTTACCTCGACTCATTGATTAACCTCCCACAACGATTAATCTAACTAATAACCAACATCCTGTCTACAAAAATCTGAATGGATAATCCTTCGTATAAACTGTAGCTAATAATAATACATGAAATGATCGACGCGGCTCAGCAAAGTTCATCGCTCAATCAGCGCGCGCCCGCGGCGGTGACGTCATCTCTCGTGAGTTGCCCCGCCCCGCCACGAGATGGCGCTGTACGATCGAAGCGCAGATCCCAACCCTCACGCTTCGCCGTGTGTGGTTTGACGGACGTTGTAGGGGGTTGATGAACTTTGAAGTTTTTTGTGAATTGTGTTTTTATGAGGTGTTGATTAGATTTAGATTTCTAGATGAGATGGATTGAATGGTCAGATTATAAAGTTTCTATCTCACTACACTTACAGAGTGGAATCTCAGCACGTAATTCGGTGGCACTTTGCCAAAAAAGGTGTAAATGCTAAAAGGCCTATAAAACGTTTACCACAGGGTCGAACAGATCGTGGAACCAATAGTCCCGAGTGGAAGTTAGATCTAGTATCTATGCCGATGATGCGTACATTTCAAACATGAGATACCAACTTGGACTTACTTTCCCTTCTCTAAAGTTGATGTAAAACCTCAATGAAAATCCATTACAGTCCCAAGGATTTTTTATGAATAAATAAACGGAACCATAGCAATGTTTAAAGCGCTGTCCCGACATCGTTTTCTCATAAACCATCGCTATTTATTCTCGGAACGCATCGAAGGTTTCTTACGACGCAATTCGTTAGTTCTTACGCATTTTTCATGTGTTTTACATGGTACAAAATGTTGGAGTTAGGTGTTTGGGGACTGCTTTCCTGAATAATCATGGCATTGTTGTTTGTCGCTTGCGGGATTTGTCCGGGGAAGTACTGCCATCATGGCCATTTTATCCAAGAATGAGTATTTCTCTGTCCCTCGTTCGTGAGGTTTTATGACGAGACTTAAACTATGTCCCTGGAAAATACGAAATTGCAAATCCATAGATATATCCAATCATACCACCCCAAGAACGGTCAGCCACAGGGAAAGCAAAAGAAGCTTATAAAATGCAAAGGAACTATCAACTCAACTCGCTTATCTTTCGTCTTCTATTTTCCATTTCAATGAAAATCAATTGCAATATGTATGAATGATCATCCCTTGAGAACGGCTCGACCTATTTGGCTGATTTATTTTTGTTGTGTGCGTAATTATCCCTTGATAATTACGCACACAACAAAAATAAATCAGCGCAGAAAAGAGTAGCGCATGAAATTTTTCTTTTGGAAAATGCTCTGAAAATGTTGGTTTGTTTGATTTGTTTGTGTGAAATCGAAAAATAACGGCATGGAATTTGCAAATTGTGTGGCAATAGGAAAGTTCTGAATGAAATCAACAGTACCTAAGGTCGATTGTGTGCGTAGAACGTAGTAAGTACTTACTTATTTTTTTTTGTAAACATTGACAAAGTGGTTGAAAGTACCTACTAAAAATAAAAGAGTGGTCTTTTTTTATTCTGCTTGCTACACGGTAAACAACAGTTTTCAGGGTTTTCTAACAATCGTATTTTGCGTATGTAGGTAAGGTATAGCACTTTATAATACTTAGTCAATTTCTTGGTAAAATATTTATGGACAGATACCCGCACCAGCTTATTATTGTCCCACTGCAGAGCAAAAACTTCATCTAAAACAGAGAAGATAAGAGCATTGATCATCACGCTTGCTCAAGGCGGTGTGGCGATTTCAGACTTTATATATATCAAGGACAGAAAATCACAAAAACACTAGTTTACTTGCTCTAGATTGTTGCAGCTGCTATTCTTAATATTTGATCATTTATCTATTGGCTAGCATATGAAGAAAAAGAAGAAGGAACAAGGCCTACTCATGCCACAATAAACGTGGTCATATATTATGTTCATATGATAGAATAGGATAACACTGTAAATAAGATGCGATGGCAGACGGTGCCAAGAATACACCAAGTACTAATGGATTAGCAGAAGCACTCTTATCGTGTCTTATCGTGTCGTGTCTTAATAGAATTGGCCCAGAACTTAGCCACGAGTTTGGCGCTGGCAGGAATTAATGCCAGTGTCCATTAATTCCCGAAGTGCACAATCATTAGAGTACGCTGAACACGATAACAGGTGTCCTATAGTTTAAGGAACAGCATCACATTTGCCCTCCAGACTGGAATCTAATCTAATAATATAAAAAGAATAGATTATTTTACTTTGCAAGACATAAACTCAAAAACGACTCAATCGGTATTAAAAATATTTACACCTATGGAAAGCTACATTATCAGAGGTTCATCATCATCATCATATCCGCCATAGGACGTCCACTGTTGGATATAAGCCTCCCCATAGATAAAAAAAAAGGATTTGTGAAGAAAATCCATCTCAAAGAAGTCGCGAGCAGCACCTTGTCGGCTATAAATCTCCACCTGAGCAGCTTTTCCTTGCAGTCTGTCTACAGATTTCTAGGCTACCTAAAGTACTCATCCTAACCATAGCGATTAGTCATTCATTTCTAATTCATTTACGTAGTAAGGTCATATCTTGCGAAACTGCAAGATATTAAATAACTGCGATTGTTTCGTTCGCTGGCCGATCGTTTTATTGATTGGTTGGAAAAATCGTGCCTGGGATGTTAGGGGATGTATGTGGACTGTTAGTGGCGGGATAATCCTACTGTAGTGGGGTTATAAATATTGGTTGTTGGTTTCTACTAACCAAACCAAACTGAAGAGGGATCAATACCCCTTTTTTTTGAGAATTGATGAGATACTTATTGAGTAAACTATAAGGGCTTTAGCATTGCTTCTTAACTTCAGTGTGGCCATTTGCTTACTGTTTCTTGGAAGCTGGGTTTCTCTTTAAGAGTCTTAAAGGAATAAGATTTATCTCAGTTAGGAGTGTATGTCATTGTGCACTAGGGCCATCATTAGAATAAAAGTATATGCCACATTTTTCGATCATAAAACCTCATATAAACGAATGTGAAGCATTTAGGAAAAATGCGAGACACAAAATCTAACCGTTGTGCGCGAGCCTTAAGTTTTTGATTCCCTTTTGTCTGTTACCTCTCGCACGTATGCATCATCTTAATAAATTCACATTATTGCTATTCAATAAGCATGGTCACCGTACGCACCGTGGGCGAAGCGTGGGTGCCCTCGCGCATCACTATGTGATGCACATTAAATTTGATTGTTACTGCAACCTGCGCAGGCGCACAGATTTATATTATTACGCCAACCGCTCATTTGGTGATTATTAAACGATATAAATGTATTACACGATTCAATATTAATATCGTGACGCTCAAGTTAAAGGGTAAGTAGTTCTTTGAAGGTGTCTATGACTAATTTTGTTTCAATGAGCTTAATGCTTGAATTTTGTTTGAACTTAAATATTAGTAACCTTAACTTGTACTTTGAACTTAATTAATATTTGTTGGTGCAAATAATTATTATTACACGACTAATCATTATATCTCTGTAAAGGTAGAACGAGCCGTGACTCTAAGGACCAAAATATTTATTCATTCGACACGAACGTTGGTGTTCAGAATCAGAATCATGTGAGTCCATGTACACAAGTAAATATTGTATTATCAAGATACCTGATAAACTACTGTATATGGTGCGTTTTCCTTGTTACAGATGCCTTTATGAAGCCACCATAATGTAACAATTTCAAAAGCAAACTCCGTTCCGTCGCTGTTTGTACCAGGAGCGCATATCGGCGGCGGCGGTGGCCGCAAAGAATGTCGTCGTCGGATTTATGTGTGCGCGCGCACGCGATGACAGCGCCGCACCGGCCACTACTCTACGCGTATGTCCGCCTGGTACCGCCGACTTGCGTTGAGGCAGTGATTTCTTTTTGTTTCAGACCATTTTCCTTTATGGTGATAAACAATTATGCCATTTACTTTGTGCTGTAAATCATCTAGGTACGCGGGATCGTTGAAAAGGGTCTTAATAATTTAACTTTTCTAACTTTCTTAACCAAGTTATCTGTAGTGTCAAAATATTTGAAAAGTGATATTAGTAAGACAGTACCTAATTAGTATTTTTTTTTAACTACATATTTTAAAATCAAGTTTGTAAATAACGAAGTTATTATGTCCGTATAAAAATACCATTCACCATTATTGGCTACTGTATTCTTAAAAACAGGTGTAAGAACACCCTTCTTGACATTGTAAAACAATTGCAAATCACACAGAACACGCTTAAGTACCATCCTTCAGCCACTTCATTTCGGCAAACGTTTCCGACAACGTCGTCGGTCAACTAGTAACTCGCATAAACTTAGTTTAGCTCTGTTTTCTCAGTTTATGTAGGCGCGGTGGACTGTCTACTGCTGCCACAGTATTTATGCTAAAAGGCCCTGCGGCTCGGACCCTTAATAAACAAATGACGCGCTCACAGATTTAAGAGCCCACGTCGCAATTATTTCGCTATTTCGACGCGGCCCGACCAAGTAAAGGCGGCTTTTTCGCTTTATTTGAATTTTAAGTAACCCCATGACGGTAATAGTGGTTGGGGAGTCGGTGGCTCGCTTTTGTTGCTTCGCCGAAGGGAAATGACTTGTTGCACGTCAGAGCGCGCTCCTGACGGTTTTCGTAAAGTCATTTGGAGGCTTTGAGACATAAAGTTACAGTGGCATAACGCTGAGGCGCAAAGCGTGGTGTTTGCTGCCATAATGGTCGACTTAAGACTGCAAATAGCGCTTTAAAACATGAGAATTGCCATAAAGTAAATATTGTTTATGTAAAACTTCAGTAATTATCTACTTTGAGACGGAGCTGAAGTTGTTTTGTTCATGGCGGTAAACTATTCCTGGGATCGTTAAATTTTTAAGATTTGTTTTGTTGGAAACATACATAATTCATATTCATGTTACCTGAATGTCACAACTTGACGAAGATTGATAAGCACGCATTGGAAGAAATATTGTTAAGACATCATTTTAGATATAAAGGACCAATTTTTAACTGAATAAGCTTAACCACAACAAAAAGATAGTGACTGTCCATTCGTGATACTTGACATTTTATCGGATTTCCAGTATGGCAGCTACTGGATACGATCATTTAAAATGATAAATCACCCGCTCCGTCACCGGGCGACTCGTCAAAATGAACTTATTTGTCAAACTTAGATCACTGAGGTGCGATAACTAAAACAGGAAATTGAAATTTTATATCACCGGACAAAAATCGGCTGCGTCGCCATCTTGGACGCTAATCGCGCCACGATTTGAATATGGAACTCTTTCATAACTTACCTACTTCTTTTTATAAATAGCTTTTTATTTTTTATAAGTGTAAGCAGCCAGTTGACGCATAGGTCTTGACAGGAAATGAGGTTAGTTTTTAAAGGTTCGTAGTATTTGCGTGGGAGAAGGGCGCGCTCGAATAGTTGATGATGGGAGGTGCACAGATGGTTGATAGAAAATTCCAATTGTAGTTTTGTGCCTTTGTGAAGAGTTAAATTTCCTCTATGTCGGCATGCCCGATCCTTGCTGACAGAGTTCAAATATACATGGTTGGGCTGTGTAGTTGGACGGTAGGATTTATTTTTGAATTTCCTGAAAACATTTCAAAGCGGTTTTGACAAAGGCAAATCGAAAAAGTCAAAGCTCTTGATGCTTATAAAGAAAATATAGGACACAGTACAAAGTTACGAGGCTTTAGTAGCTTGGAATCAGCAATTGAAAGGACCATTACTTTATGTCAAGATCGCTATATCGATCGATACATGACTTTTAATTAGCTAATAATGCATAAGCTTAAATGTCAGTCTGTTGTAAACGTTACACGTCCTAGGAAATACCTAAGCAGGCGAATACTATTTCTTTCAGTCTTCCTTGAAAAATAATAAGGTAAAGCTCAAGAGTTTGAATACCTATGCTAATCTCCGGAACTTCCGATCCGAATTTAAAAGTTTTTTCTCCAAGAGAAACCTCCGTTATCCCTGAATGTCTATATTTTAACCAAAAGAATTACATCTGCAAGAAAATTCACGCAAACGAAGTCGCTGGCAAAACCTATAGAAATACCTACCAATCTAATAAACTAATCTTTGCTTTAAAGAAAGGTATGTGATTCCCAAGTCCGTTTCAATAATCCCAGTTACTTCCGCTAACATTTCCACTGCAACCGTACGATACTGTAGGTACTTTATACCGGCATTACAGTTCCTGCAACATTTGTATTCCTTATATGGAGCATTTTATCTAACCCCTAACTCAGACCAACAAAAAAAGAAAGACGGCGCGCCGCGAACATCAAAAGTGAAGCCACTTTTTTATCTATGTGTGTATCGAAGGGTTGCCATTTGTTAAATTTTTTCCCTATAATTTGGGGATATTTTTGTGGGTAGCACTAGGATAATAATGTACGAGTAAGATATTGTTGAGTATGGTATTGTACCACAATAGTTGCGAAGGCTTCTACTCCAAAAAAAAACCTATATTTTCAATCAACTTTATTAAATTCAAAAAGCCATCGAAAACCACGCTGGTTTTCGATGGCAATTATTCTGGATCATTCCGACTATTTCTTATAGCTTCTATCCATTTATTTTTTATTTCATTATTAATTGGAAACCTAAAATATTAAATACATAAAAAGAAAAAAACTAGTAGTAAGAAATCATAATTATTTATATTAACCGAATGGGGAAATTTTAAATCGTATTATGGCAACCCTCACACTTTATGTCACTGCTTTCGTTCGTTGAGGTTTTGTGTTCCGAGTAACCTAAAATTCACAGTTTATTATTAGAGAAACGATGTTATTTCATGTACTTACAAGTGAAAAGTGATTCCGTGAGACTTTTTATGTAATTTGCTGTTGTTTTTGCAACTTTTCACTACACAGGAAGGCATAATTCTATGTTTTAAATCTAAGTTTACTTGACGGCGACTCGTGACGTACTAAGAGCGATGAGCATGGTTTTAGTGTAGGTGTGTGCGTGAGCGTGTATGTTTACTTGCAGGAGCACGGTTTTATGGCTTCACTTTTGATGTTCGCGGCGCGCCGTCTTTCTTTTTTTGTTGGTCTGAGACCCCTAAGTTAATTTCCCATTTACAATCTAATGTCAACCCTATAATGAAGGGAGAAGAGTTTGGAGTAGAATGCTGGGGTTGTGTCATTGAGTTTGCGTATTTAAGTTTTGGGAGGCTATTGGGAAGGAAAAGAAGTAGTTTTATTTACTTTCATTTCGTTTATCCATATTAAAAAAAAAGTTTTTAGACCAAACGAGGGGAAATTAAAAAATCTTAACTCTAAGTATGTTTAAAATAATTTATTTATTCGCCTAAATAAGCTTCTTAGGTCATGACCGATTTTTGATAGTTTCTTTTCGCCGACGAAGAAATCTGTCAAAAATCAGGTAATGACCAAAAAAATCAGTCATGTGCGGAGGCTCTAAAGGTCATATTTAAATCATAGAAAAACGAAATAACTATTTTTTTTTCAGTAGGCACAGAACAATACCCTGTAATACAACATTTTAATACTACAGTGTGAGCGCAAGTACAGGTGCAATTTCTTTTTTCACTCTCATAGCCCGATGAGACGGCAATCCAACACAACCAAAGAGAGATCAGCTGCAAGACTTTACATAGTTCCTAACTCAGGAACTCACGCTCAGTAGTCGCTCATGCAACCACCAAATGAATAAAAAATATACCTACCTACTAATCCTTACTAATATTATAAATGCGAAAGTAACTCTGTCTGTCTGTCTGTCTGTCTCTTCTTCACGCCTAAACCACTGAACCGATTTCAATGAAATTTGGTACAGATATAGTCTGGGACCCGAGAAAGGACATAGGATAGGTTTCATCCCGGAAATCCCCCGGGAACGGGAACTATAAATCCACGCGGACGAAGTCGCGGGCAAAAGCTAGTAAAATATAAAACTGAAAAATCCAAAATACACCATTACGCTTGTACTCCCGGAAGAGTAAGGCAGAGGTGTATCAATGTACACCCACAGCTCGCCGGTATGTTAAGGTCCTACGTTATAGCGGGCGAGCCTATTGCGATTAATCGGGCACAAATCCTAACTCCGAAATGCTATTGAAAACTTCATAAAAAAAACCCAACAACAACACTGCTCGACCTGGGGATCGAACGCAAGCCCTCTATCACAAGGCTATCGAGGCTATCCTCTGAAAAAACCGAACCAAATCTAACATTCAATCAGGCAGCACTTCGAATCTCAATACAATCGTATTGCACACACACAATCTTGAATCTCCGTAAACTAGTGCAACCTTACCTTAACAAAAACCGAGTTTAATTAGTTCTATCGCTAATTACTTAGCAGGGCACGACGCAGCGACGACTATTCCAAGTATTTCATGATTTATTGGCCATGCATTATCCTTTGACCCTTAGTGCTCTATTTGGACAAAATATTTAACATTTCAGTGCTAATGGATTTAAATCGATGTATGTGTATATTGATTGGGATTTATTTATGTGTTTTGTGTGTAAAGTTGAATGTTTATTGGTCGTTATAAAAATAATTGATGTTGGTGTTTTATTGGAAGTACTTACATAAGTACTTCATATAAGTATTACACAGTTATGAATATTGTTTATTATGTTTTCTGGGCATACTGACAGGGATGTGCTGTAATAAAATCTTCAAAGTAATTTTCAGTTTTACCAAAATAATTTAATGTTTTATTATCGCTTTAAAATATCCTTTTTTATACACGTATTATGCAGGTACAATACATGTCTTCAAATTGGAGATCATAGGGCATCGAAAATTTTGTCTGCTTCGCTGTCAATGAAGAAATTGCCCAAAGGCTGGCAGGATTGCCTAATTGCAAAAAAGAGTTTTTATTTTGACAATTGACATTGCGAACAAAGAAGTGAGAACCACCAGATTAATAGGAAGATTTAAAATTGACTGGTTGGTAAAAAAAAAGTTCCTTCCAGGATCGGAGGCTTTACTCTTACGTCCGAATTGAAGTCTTCTTCTTTATCGTGTGAGCAGTAAGGTGTAACGACCCCACACACCCTAGTGTCAGAGTTTCTGAACCGCCTCGAGGGCTGGTTACCGATGTCAGTGATGTCCAAAATAAACTTAGAAAGTACATATAAATTAGAAAATGCCACATTGGTACTTGCCCGAGCCCGGTTGCGAACCCACAACCTCGTGCATGAGAGGCGGGCGCCTTAACCACTGGGCCATCACGACACTCAAGAATTGAAGTTAAAGTTTTGTTTATTGTCTTTTATTAAGCTAGAAACGCGCCGCAAAATCCCCTAAAAGAACAAATCCTAACTTAAAACCACCACAAAAAGAACCTATTAACATCTACTTAAACATATGTAACCCTTGTTATTTCGAATTAAAGTCCTGCACTAGATAAGGAGCAATCAGCGTCGGCAGCGCGGGTTAGCTTCCCGCTACAAATAAGTTTAGATCGGATCAGCACCTTTTTGTTCCCGCTGTCCCTTCCTGTACGATCAGCGATCATTGATCACGGACTGCGGTGAGCAGGCGAAGGGTTATACGGTGATGTGCCTAATTAACTTTATTTATTTAATTATTACACACACATATCATCACGCCTGTATTCCCCAAAGTGTTAGGCAGAGCCGTACCAATGAATACCCACAGTTCGCCGGTATGTTTTAGGTCCCATGTAATATGGGGCGGCTCGCCCCCTAGTACATTGCCGTTAACCGGGCACAAATCCTAAGTCTAAGCTGCTACTGAGAATTTCATAGAAAATCCCAATAACACTTTTTTGCTCGGGCTGGGAATCGAGCCCAAGACCTCTAACGTAGCAGTCGAATGAAATTAAAATTGAATTATTAATGTATGTATTCATTGAATGACCGATTCCGCTCATGTTGGTTAATCTTGGTGCAGAATAGCCACGTAGGTACGCAAGAGATAATATAGTGCAGAAGTGTGTGCGTAGACACAAGTGCACTCCCTCTTTCTTAACTCTCATGGTTTATCTGTACGGCAATCCGATAAAACCGGGGAGAGATCAGGTGCCGGACCAACGGCTTTACGTGCTCTGAAAATAAGAAAACACATAATAAAATAATTAAAAAAAAAAAAAACTTTTATTTCGGACAAGTAACATCCAAAGTGGGTTAGTAAACAGAAAATCTTATGAATAACAAATAATGAATGATTTGCATCTGCTATTTTCTTCATCTTTGGCTAGCAAGTACAGTTTCAACAAATAAATTAGATTTAGCAAAAAAAAAAGGTAAATTTTATTGGATACCATAACCTACTTAACTGGACGCAGAACATAATTATAACTAGTCGTCAAGTGAGTGTGCAAACATAGGTGACCTCCCTCTTCCTTCTTTCTCATAGTCACGAGAGTACACACACACACACACACACATTACTAACATACACACACATACACATACACATTACACATATACATTACTAACTTCACAAACTCCAAATCAACTCGTCTCAGTCCTTTACTGTCACAATTAACATAAACTGAAATGTTCATGAATTCGTTAAAAATACTCTGTAGACTGCAATCCACACTATTCTTTCGCAATGCAATTAAACATTTTTTTAAATACCCCATTAGAGTCCTTAATTTGTAAACCGTTCGGGCTCTAAAAGTCCTTCTGATTCTCTTCACAAACTAAATAAAACTCTATTGTATACAAACAAGGTTCAGAATCCTTTAAACTTTGCTTTAGTTGCCCTGTACAATATGAGCTTTAAAAGCTTCGTTCAGTTTTGTGCAAAAATAAAAGCAGCAATAAAATGTAGTCAGATTACTCGACTGGAACGGTTTGAAGTACATACCTAACTTTAATTTGTTGGGGAAGTCGAAATTAAAACAAAAGTCTTTGCATTTTTATTTGAAATAATTAAAACGGTATTTTTAATTCATTGTTCATTTGTTTGTGCTCTGTGGTTAAGAAAAGTTCAGATGTGTGCTAAATGGTGTAAAATACAGGGTGGAATTCAACATCGTGATACAAACTTTTATTATGGATTCTTTTCATGTTTTTAGACTCCAGGGGCATGAAAGTTTTCTTCGGTTATTAAAAATACCCGGCTGTTCCATACGTTGTGGCTGTTGACTCGAAATTGACTTGAAAAGTGGACTCTTTGCAGTAGCAAACAGTCAATCTTCGGTCCGCCAAAACAAAAATAAGATTAGGTTACTTTTCTGATTGATGATTCAGCACCAGTTATCATTAAACCGAAACACGATAAACTCAAATATTGTTGTTTAATTGTTTTATAGTAAAATGTGCGTTTTTTTTTCAATTATGGTTTAAATGTATACTCCATGCACTGCGTTAGCGGATTCTTAGCCACCAAATAAAACCTTTCAAGATACAAACATGTAGCAGGGTTTTGAAAAAGGAAAACGATTTAATACTGCTTAGGATAATACTAGTTATTATTAAAAATCCAACCCATCCAAATGCTGATGACCACCTGCAAATACTGCATAACCTCGCTAAATAAATAAAAGACTGCCATCTAGTCACCAACCCCTTGCAAAAAATAATCATGGCAGGTTATTAAAATAATAATAATACCAGCCTATTACTAATCTCACGGCAGGTCAAATACCTCTTCTCATACAGAGAAGGCACGAGCATTGATCATCACCCTTGCCCAAGGCAGATTAGCAATTTTAGACATATAATTAATAATTATAAGTTCTTCACAATATTTTCCTCCACCGATGCCATCGATGTTATTAGACCAAAATAATCCGCACACAATGATATTAAAAAGGCGATAACATAATCGCGTCCGAAACATTTTTATCCAGCGTCCGGCGCAAGCGCAGTTTGTCGTCAGATTTAGCTTGTATTTATATCTGCGCAGGCGACAGGCGTGTGCTACTGGTCCGATACTAAATAACAGTGTCACACTAGCCTTTAAGGACACCGCCGGGACGGTGGTGTAAGAGAGTGCCCATCTTTCTTTATGTATTTGCTTTTTTAATTGAATTAATTGTATATGAAGCGCGCTGCAAGGGGTCGTTTGAGAAAAGGAGTTCTTGGAATTATTTGTAGGAGGTCTTTGCACTACCAGTGTAATATTACAGGGCTAAAACAATTAACTGCCTCGTTAGCTTAGTGGTCCTAAGCGCGACTGCTACGCTAGAGGTGTTGAATTGGATTCGCAGGTCGCGCAAAAAGTATTTTAAGGGTTTTCTATGAAATATTCAGTAGCAGCTCGGAGTTAGGATTTGTGCCCGGTTAATGGCAATAGACATGCCCCCTATTACATGTTGCTTGGAAATATGCTGGTCCTGCTCCACTGGACAATTTAGTCTTGACAAAATCAACTGGTTGCTAATTAAATTACTCGTAGGGTAACTTAGCCGGTTTTCGGCCACTTAAGCGAACGTGTGACTTTGTGACGATTTTTCTCCATGACATTAAAGTCGCAGACTAGTTTCTTAAATATTTTTGAACTCGAAATATAATGTAGTTTTGATATTTGTAGACCTTTTACTCGTCAGCGTTAAATTAAAATTACTGAAAATTAAAAAGTCTGAAAATAGCGATTTCACCGGTTTTCGGCCACCTGTTTCAGTTTCCGGCCATTATTTTGCTAGTTCTCGGCCACTAATCTGCTATTTGAAAAATGATCTATATTTGCTAACTAGTAGGTTCTATAATGGATTAAAAGCAAAAAATACGTATGAATCAACGATTTTAATTAAAATATTAAGCATATAGAAATATTTTAAACATAATAGTAGGAACATTGGTCAAAAAGGAAAAAGGATAATATGGCATAGCAAAAATAATTGAGATTATGGAAAAAATCTGCTTTTTGACTGGCCGAAAATACGATTTTTTAAACTGATTTTCGACCATCCCTTCAAACACGGCCGAAAAACAAATTTAAATTAATTAGTTTCCGGCCGTTGATCAACTTGCTTAATTTTCTAACTAGCTAATAAGAAAAATTTTAGGGAAGTCCCTTTACGTCTGTATTGTTCGTGTGAGTGATGATTTCGATTCAGTTAGTTGATTTATTATCATTAGCTTTTATTGGCCGAGAATCAGTTAGTAAATTATTAGTTTTCGACCCTATCGATTAGCTTAGGCCGAAAGGTAAATATTAAAATTCTAATTTTCGGCCGTCAAATATTCAATAACTATTAAGTGTTATTACCACATAATTAGCTCAAAACATGCGGCCGACATCTGACTACACAAATGAGAAGCGGTTCTACTTTGTGTATAAAGCATTTCTTTTTAAAGAATTCCTTATTTAATAATCAAAAGAATCAATTAAATAGAAACGGTCTTCTTCTAGTTTTCGGCCGGCCGGCCGAGAAGTAAATAGTCCCCCAAATCATTATCTAATTTACCGGCCATCAAATTTAAACGTAAATAACATTATCTTTCTTCCATTTTAATTAAAATAACACTAATTAAACTTATCTCCCATGCACAGAACAATAATTATATTTATAAAACCGATAAACAACTTTGTAACTTAGCTTGCAAAAATTATGCGCGCACTATTTTTTTCACTAATTTCGACACACGCGTGCACTGTAAGACTTTCGGAGGGTCACAGACGACACAGTTGGATCATTAAAATTCTACAAAATTCAAAAGTTGTAGGGTTTATACCAATACATTAAGTAGGCGTTGTTTTTTTAAATGGGTAGGTTAAAGTGTCCTTATTATATTAATATAACAACGTACTGGCCGAAAACCAGAGGTGGCCGGCAAACCGGCTAAACTACCCTATATAAGTAATTTGTTTTTGACTATTATCACTATTTCCTTTTTTTTTCTCTTAGAAAATAATGCTACATTTGGTGATTACTATGGCTCACACACTGATTCGTTGCCTTTCAAATGTTAGAAGTGATCATCTTCGATCACAATATTGTTATTAAATATTACAATTGGTTTAGCTTTCATTTCTTAATTCGTGGCACTTAGTACGTATTGTAGTACTTTGAGTGACTTTTATTGTTAACAGATCGTTTTGACATTAGCATATTTTTTTATGGAATGCATGTAATTGTACAACATAATGTAATACGTTTTTTGAAAAGAGTATGTATGGAGTTTCTTGCTCGTTCTTCTTATACGAAACTACCTTTTGGAATGGGCAACTAGATTCATTAGTTTTAATTATTTTGACGTTTAAAAGTGCCTTTTAATGGTCTAATTGAAATAAATGATTTGACTTTGACTTTGACATGAGACCTAAATATATCGGCGAACTGTGGGTTTACATTAGTACCTACACCTCTGCCTAACCTTTTGGGGAATACAGGCGTGATGATATGTATGTACGTATGTATCTATTTATCTATCGAATGATATTAAAGTGCCGAGTCAAGCAAGACAGTACCGTAGTCAGCCTTTTATGCGCACTGTGTGAAACCCTACAATGGTCATTTCTGCGCCCCTCCAGGGTCTGCGTCCTGTACCTGGGCACCGCTGGCACTGCCATAGTTACGGCACTGAGCAAAACTCCCAAAAACACAATTAGGGAGTACTATTATTTTCTGGCTGCCTCACCTCGCATACAACCATCATGCGCATGCGCCTTTTTGTTCAATTCCCGGCCGTATTTCGGCTGCGCGCGCGTCCATTTATCTCAGCTATCATCTGAGATACGGCGGCTATCCGCAGAATCTTTATGCGTGCGCGATAGCTGATACTGACCGCCGCTGATTAGCTGATAGGTCCTTTACATCCTCTACATCTCACCATTCATAATGTTTTGGCGATTTTAAATAGTGTAGTTGAAGATTCGCGGTTAACGTAGGCAAAGATGAGGATGATGCTTACAGGTGGGATTCGCCCAGACTAGATCAGGCTCGTTTCTTTCTCCATTTTTATGTCATTGGATAACAAACAAGCCGGCCCACCTAATGTTAAGTGGTCACCGCTACTTATAGACATCTGCAATACCAGAGGCCTTGCAAATGCGTTGCTATCCCAGGGACAAAGTTGAACTGTCTTATGTGGCTGTAATTACACCAGCACCCATACCCTTCAAACCGGAACACAGCAGCGCTGCCTTGCGGCAGACATAGGTATGGTGATAGTAGGTACTTTCCGGGACGAGCTCCTTCACAAAGAGCTCTACTACTACTACTTCTACGAAAAACTTCTTCTTCTTCAGAAAGAAGGGAGAAAGAGAGGCCTTTACGGTGCTGAGGGATTATATAGGTTGGAAATAAAATAAATAAGGAAGACCAAAATAAAGGGGGACGTTGACACTCTCCACTAGCATCTATTATTGAAATCGATTGATTTGATGATATTATTAATGTGTAGGTATATCTTTCTTTAGGGAAATGGTACACAGTAGTGTTATTATGTAAAAATCAGTAGGCAAAGAATTTAGGTGGGTTGAGCTTGAGGTAAGCTGTCAATTTTAGAAAAATAGCAAATCCATGAAATAGTAAACAAATCCGATTCAATGGCGATTTTACAGGCAAGGGTCGTTCACGTTATTCATACAGACAAAGACGCGGGGAAAAGCTAGTTTTACATACCTACATGTATGTTGTACCTATACTCCGTAATTAATTATCGTTTGATAGATCCCATCTCATTTAGATGACTACAGATAACAGACGGTCAGTTTTTAGGGTCCCGTACCCAAAAGGGTTAAACGGGACCCCATTCTCTTGTTTTATTACTAAGTCTTCGCTGTCCGTCTGCCATCAGGCTGTATCTCATGAACCGTGATAGTTAGACAGTTGAATTTTCACAGGTGATGTATTTCTGTTGCCGCTTAACAAATACTCAAATACAGAATAAAATAAATATTTAAGGGGGGCCCTCATACAGCTAACGTGTTTTTTTTGCCGTTTTTATAAGTAATGGTACGGAACCCTTCGTGCGCGAGTCCGACTCGGAATTGGCCGGTTTTTTAATATCGTCGCCAAAGTCCCGTTCTTTATCATTCAATGTTCAGCCCACCGGTTTGCATTGTGTGCCCCTTAATTAATTGTAGTTTGATTGAGCGTCAATCTCATTTAGATCGCTGATCGGATTGATGTCGGTCGGTGAATGAGGAGGTATCAAATGTGTTCGATCTGATAACGCGGGTCTCTTGAACAATATACGAGCGGTGTGGGCTGGTCTTTTTAATCGTTTAGTGTTTATATGTATTGATTTTTAAATCAGTTTTTTAGTGGCTGTTTTTTTGTGGTCGGATGTGTAAAGTGTGACGGAATTTTCGCTTAATGCCGTTTTATGATTAAGTATCTTGTGGTTTGATTGTTTTGTAAGACCTTTAGTGGTATTTAGGTCTTGAATGATAGGATTTCTTATTTATTTATTTATTTGAGAATAAACATCTATCTTCTTTTATAAACTATTTTAAAAAATGGCTAAATATGTTACTTAGTGCATAACTTGAGAACGATTGGAACGATTTTGCTAATTATTTTTTTTGTTATGTTCATAACTTGGAAATTCCTCTGGAAAAGTCTGAAATTTGCACCCGTGCGAAACCGGGGCGATTCGCTAGTACAAAATATAAACTTGTACAAGTTACATTATTCTATAAAGCACATCTAACCACAGCTTATACATTATCGTATATACTTGCACAAAAGCGTGTGTGTAACTATTTTACAGTCTATGCCTGTAACTGAAACGAATCAACCAATAAAATTAAACCGAATATTAAAAACCTAGTGCCGGTGCGCGCACAAACAAAGTACCACAGTATCCTATACTAAGTATTCATAGTCTGCGTCGGCTCTCGGTAGCCTGTCGGCTGTCGTCGCGACAACGCTTTGTGGCGACACCCGCTGCGTACGAGTCGAACCATTGTGCATGCACCGTGCATATATTGTGATTAAAACTTAATGTATTCGCAAAAATAGATCCCTACTATAAACTGCAAATCATAGACAAATGACTGTCTGAGTCATTCACGTTCCCGCCAATATAACTGTCAAAATGACAGCTGTCATTTTTGTTTTTTTTATTGCATCTAAAGGTTTTTATTATGAGGTCGGTAAGATGTAGGTTGTATAGCATACACATACAGCCTATAGTATAATTACATAGAGGTTGGTCTCCCAGTAGCCTGTCGTCTGTCGTCGCGTGCGCTTTGTGGCGACACCCGCTGCGTACGCGCCGACGTCAAGCCATTGTACGCACTATGTACTGAGCGTATGTATGTAAAGATGGTAATTTGTATGTGAATATGGAGTGGAGTAAATAGCCTAAGAGCTTGCTTTCGACTTCACGTTAAAGCAATTTGAAATCTAGCATACTGATAAAAGCGATAAAAATCAACCTGTTTCATGAACTTCGTAGAATAACAAAAATAACTTACTGATGAATGAAAACCATTTTTTTTGTTTTTTTTTTATATACATATTTAAAATGTCGTTGCTTCTCTTTAGGAATTTCTCTTGTATCGTGAGTGATACACAAAGGGCCAGACCATATTTGTCACGTGCAGGAATCGAACCCGCGACACGCAGCGCAGCAGCAATAGTATCGTAAAGGAGACGGATACGCTTTCATACATTCTTGGGCCTGGGTGTACAAAGATAAAATTGGTGTCAATTAATGGCTTATAATGTAATAACAATGTATTACTAAACATTCGGCGAATTTTGAATCTGAGAGCAGAGTTATAGAAGGTTTTCTAAAAGTGAGGTTATGCAATAAATTGGCAAAAACCTATACTAAACCGACGAATTTTGAAGAGCGATTGCTATTTTATTATGTTATACTGTTATTTACTATATTAATTGTACTATATTGAGTGTATTGTATTGTATTGTATTTACTATATTAATTGTATTACATTAGGAAACTCACAAAACGATACTACAAAACGAGTGAATGACAGTCTACTAGAGCTGTCAAAAAGTATTCTATGTCACTGCCAGCACAGATTAAAAATACAAGTAATAAATCGAATTGTAAACGAGAATCAACTTTAAGATTTCTTTATATAATGTTTTTTTTTAAACTGCGGGCATTATGTTATATCAATCATCTGGTGCAAGATATATTGTGTTCAATTGTTGAAACTCATTCACATTAATCGATTATAGTAATCGATATCCCCTTTTAGCCGTGACATAAACTTATTTTTAAGATTTATCGTCTTCCTGACATTGAATTAGGCATTTTTTTTTTGTAATTTTAAATAGAAAAATATGACGTTTTTTTTTAACTCATATCACAACTTAATACAATTTGGCCCAGAAATCCCCGTCTCCTTTCGTAGATATTAAACCCACTCAGTAGACAGAAAATTACCAATAAGGGAACGCTAAATTAATACCAACAACCATTTATTCAAATGCAAAAGATGTTCTTGCAATTAAACATCAAAACGAACTCAACACCTACATGTTAATATGGGAAACACAGTTCCAAGCAACTAAAGTCATTTGAGAGAGAGCGCTAGTGTAGCTCATAACGTAAGTAACGACCTATCAACCTGTCGTGAACTGTTATGAACTTACGGCACTTGCGCGTACGCATGTTTGCTGCAAGGGAAACTAGGCGAAACGGGGGAAAATCTTAGTACAAAAGAGGTTTTGCTTAAAGTAGTTCTTGGTGTTGGGTTTGTGCGTCACTGTTATCTGAAAGTTATTAGAACGAGTGCAGATAAGAGAGACATTCACACTTTTGCTTTTTGTATAATCAAAACTCAAACCGCAAAAAAAAAATCGTCTTCTTTTGAGGAGACTTTATTTAACTGTCCATGTCTCCGCACACGACCGATTTATAGGGCCGATTTTTACAGATTTCTTAGTCTTTTCCGATTTGAAAATCTTTTTTAGTTATATTGCTGGTTCAGCGAGGAAGGTTACATAACATCACGCTACGACCCATGGTAGAGGAGCAGCCGGTTTATTCTGTAAGAAATCTCCCTCAGTGAATTAAGGTGAAGTGAGCTAAAACTGGGCTGTCACTATACGATGCTAGGGATTGACAGGTCGCCATACGCTCACTTCACGGAAGGAGGGTTTTACAGAATAACACCGCAGTAATCAAAGGCGTAAGTAACTAAATGAGGATGAAAAAAAACACGCGGACGATGTTGCGGGCAGTGGCATACTTATAATGTCTGTTCGTTTGTTTATTGCGCTTTCATGGCCAAAGCACGGGACTGATTTTGATTATATTTTTATTTATTGAGAACTACTTTCAAAATCAATGTTTTTTTTTTTTTTTTTTTAATTTATTTATTTGGGAATTTGTTCATAGGAAAAAGGCGTGAGTTTATGTATGTATGTTCATGTTCCTTATTTTCCAAGATTTAGGACTTGAAAGTTCAAGAATGAGATTCCAAGCGGCGTAATCGCTCTTAAAATTAATACAGTCAGCCTGCCTAGTTTTTTCCACTAGTGTTTTACTAAATTCCTAATGGAAATTTCAATAACCCTGCCCGACCTGGGAACGGAACCTAGAACCTCATGTGCAGCCGTCCTGTTTGCGACCACGAGATCAACGGACATTTAATATCAGAATTGTATCCAGGTAACTAAAAATAAGATAAGTGCAATCAATTTCTAATGGGCAAAGTTAAAACCTCAAGGCAATTTAACTGTTAGGCAATTCATAAGTGTGCCGGTGTTCAGTTGTCATGATGGCGGCTTTCCCGCCGGAAGTCAATTATGCAATAAATCTGCGACGGCCGGCGCACGCGCATAGATCTCCGCACATTTACATATGGCTGCAGTGCAAGACTAACATTGCCTTTTTGTGGTGACGAGACTATTGCACTCTGATCGATATATTGTTGATGTTTGTAGTTTTGGATTTGTGACTCAGATAGTTGGATGTTTCTGTAGGAGTTAGAAATTGCTGTATTTTTTTTTTGTAGTGGGCTGCCTATATTTTTTTGAAAAGTTTTCTTTTATAGAAGTCCTATATTTCGATTTTTCTATAATGCTATTGGGTTAACATCTGATAAATCGAATTATAACACACTTATTTTTTTTTGCCATTCTTCGATGTAAGTAATTGTATTTTTGTATATTGAACTCTGACTATTTTTAATCTATTCTAAGTTTTGGATGTTCGTTAAACTGTTGTAACTGGATAGTAATGTTACTTATTTGGACATTGAATCATTTTGACCAAATCATTAATTTAATTATCGAAAGATTTGGCAATTCTAATCTCATTTTCGTATGCAATACAATTGGTTCAGTCGATTAAGAATGTTGTTTTCATTTAACACCTAATTATAATACCTCCTTTAACCTCCTTGTCTTAAATGATTCAGTGCATTTTTATCTTTTATCTTTTATCATTTATCATTAATAAATCAATTTTAACTAACCACAAACATCCACCAAACTCAATAACTCAAACCATTTCAAGTAGCCGTAAGATTAATTTAATCTAAACCCATCGCACTTTTAAGTCTAGTGCTTTGGATAATGAATACTTTTATTCAGCCGTGGGCCAGTGGGAGTAGGCAGTAAATCACGTGGTACAGGGGGCAGCAGAGGTGTCTCGGGGCCTCATTTACCTGGCCTGGCACCGCCGTATCGAAGAGCCGATATCGCAGATACCGGCCATCGATAAATAAAATATTGACGTGTATACACACAGGTTAGGTGGGATAGTGAAGATGAAGAGAGGTAATAGACAAGAGAGTTTTTGTTGTTTATGGCGGTTTTTTTGTGTGGCCAGTGTTTGGGCAGTTTGCAACCTTTTTGTGCTTAGGTATTAAATAATTTTCCTATGCTAACTAGAAGTTTTCTTTTGTTTTTGTTTCGTAGTGTTGTTTTGATGCATTATTGGTGACATCTTGTGTTTCTTCAGCTTGAAAATTTTACTCATGAATGTTTGTTACGCTATCTCGCTTTAATGGCTGAACGGAATTAGCTGAAATATAGCATAGACATAGCATAACAAATAGCATATTTTTTGTCGCGATTTTTTTATCCCGTGGAGGAAATTGCAGACAAGTAAAGCACATAAATATAAAAACAACACTTAAATTATGATTAATAATTTGATGTTTCTACGAACAGCTGATGATCGAGAAAAAAACTATAGATAAATTTAATCCTTTACTAAATATTATAGTGACCTAAATACGAGTTTAATTATGATTCATAATTTATGTTTTTACGAACTGCCGATATCTGGAAAAAACTTAAGATAAATAAAGTCCTTTAATAAATATTTTATTGATAACAAGCAACAATGCCTTCCCCCTGTACAGCGTAGCATCCAGTTTAAATTAGCGTTTGCCGTACGCACAGGAATCCGCCAGTGACCATTAACATAGGAGGGATGCCCTCAGAACGCGCGCATTTTTAGCTAAAAGCCTACAGCGCCACGCAACGGTAGTGGATTCCGAACGCACTACCAACATTGATAGACCATAGATAATTGGAGAGGTATGCCTTAAGTAATGTGTTGTTTATGGTGTGTTAAATTGAGTTATTTTTTTTTTCATTTGTAACTAATAAAATTGGTTGTTGTTGTTGTACTGAAATTGTAGAAACGAAATGGGGTAGGTAACTGTAGATATTTATTGGTGGCAATTCAATTTAATATTAAATTATAGTATTTTAAGTTTATAGTCAGATTTTATTAGTTTTAAACATGATCAAAGAAATGAAAATAAAGAAAAAAAAGAGTTTGTTAAAAAAAAATATCTATTAAACTATTAGGTATTTTTCATATCAACCTGTCGTATCCCACTGCTGGCCAAAACGCCCAACCACAGAATTTTATAAACGGAAATTAATAAGCATTTATTCCACAAGGAGCGTGTAAAAGAGTGCGTTAAAGAATGTGGACATTGCACCTCCTTGCACTTTATTTTTATAAGCTATAGGTATCCTTGATGGCCAGGGTGATAATGTGGCTATAAAATGTACATAATTGTCTCAATGTTTACTAAGTGGTTTCGCCGATTGATGCCCACCAATTAAATTGATTAAAATTGCCGTTTGTTTGTTTGCTCATCAATGGGTTGTCTTTGATTCATGATTGTCACTTTAATTATGTGTATCGTGAAGGAATTTGCATTCTTATTCAAGTGTATGAAGGAGTTTGAGGCGTACCTAGTGTAGTTTATTAATGTGGCAGCTGGACTGTGGGCCAATAATTTGCTCTGAAGTTAGGTATTATAAGAAGTGATTATAAGCTTCTTGTAGTCTTAGTAATTTTGATTGTGTTAGTTTTTCTTTCGTTTCTCGATGAATCAATAAATAACAATACCTTTACCAAAAATTTATAATTATTTAAACATTTTTTGTGTTCTTTCAATTGGTCGTAAATCTCACACCCAATAAAAAATATCAATAGCCAATAATACAATTTTTAACAACGATAAAAAACCAAATATATGATCAGTCATTTCCGAATCATATCTCAATGCAAATCAAGGAAATGTCGTCTGGCTGTAAAATTACGATATCATGGCACGTGGCCCACAGACCTAAAGAAAAAAAAAAGAAAAATATTTTTGTATTATTTCATAGAGAATTTATTTCATATTGGCAAAGGTATGAGTGCGTTCGGGAATTTAAATATCGAATGGTGTGTCGTTTCAATAAGGTTTAATTTCTTTAAGAATAAGGTTTTAAAATGTTAAATTCAAAATAGGAATGATTCGTGATGAGTGTATGAATACGGCATGTAAAGCTAGGGGTGGTCCAACTACTTTTTTTATGAATTTCTAATTTATTTATGAGTATGACGCGACATGTCGATTTATGAATATTAAATGTGTGTTCCTGTGACTGACAGGCGTCTGTGGATAGTTTTTCTAAAGTATTGTGAAATGATGATTAATTTATGAGGGTTTTTTCTGTTCGTCGGATAGTATTTTCACTGACATTTTGACAAATTCTACTTACGGCATAAAATAAATGATGACAATTAGTATTTAACAATTTTTTGCTGCTATTACAATTTAGATGATAGATTAACAGGTATACCTACTATTCTTTTAGCAAGAATTCGTGCCTAATAAGCCGCAAATGGGTAAAACGAATAGAAAAACCGCAGAAAGCAGTATATTTTTTACATTCAAAACTCCGGTTTCTGAAAAACGCCTGTATAATTAAAGCTGTAGTTAAAATCTATGTCAAGTGTTTTTATTAGCTTTGGTTGCAGTTAACGAGAGGTTTGACAACAGTGTCAGTAAAATAGAAACTAAATGTGAGTTTTGTAATTCGAGTATTCATTAAATTATTTCAACATGAATTAATTTTAATTTATCCAAAATAACTAATTACAATTATCTGAAAAATAAGAAAAAAATTGTCGTTCTTTGTTTCCATTTGGCAAATCTAATTCCATTTGAATTCTCATTTAAGCTTTCGGATTGAATCTCCCGCCGTTATAATTCCAAGTCACACCAGTTTTATTTTTAATAATCTGTCAAAGAAAAAGCTTGAAGAGTATGTAAATGTGTCGTGTTACGGACAGAATACATTGAGGGGCAGGATGTGACGATGACGAGGCAGAACTGTGCTGTTCTGATAACTCGCTTGTTGTTAGTTCAAGGAGAAATAAATCTATACTAATAGAGCTGCGTGATGGTCAGTGGTTAAGACGCCTTTTGCGGTTTAGAATAGCAACGGGCAAGTACCAATGCGATTCTTTGAATTCATATGCACTTTTGTATTTGTATTGACATTACAGACATTGGTGAACTAATACATCGGGAAAAAACCACGACATAAAATTAATATAAGTCTGAAATCGAAAATCCGCCTTGAACAAACGCGGTGATCAATGCTCGCGCTTCTCTATATGAGAATAGGCCTTTGCTATACAGTGTTAAAAAAATAGGCTGGTATGGTGGTATTTATTATTAATACTAGCGGACCCGGCAACGCGTTACGGTGGCTCAAAATACTAAATATTGAAATCAATAATCGAGATAAAAATGATCCTAACTTTTTAGTTAAATTTCATAGAAAATTGTAGCATTACCCAACTATTTCGGGGTCGGCTTCTGGTCTAACCGGATACAGCTGAATACCAGTGATTTACATGAAGCGACTGCCTATCTGACCTCCACAACCAAGTTACTGGGCAACACGATACCTCTTGGTACGACTATTTTTCAAGCCAAAAACTCGTTATTCAGCATAAAAAAATGCTTTAAGTTTAGCGGACATTACGCTTTGCTGCCAAATGGTTGAAATTTTCTGACTCACGTGTCAGAAAATCCGTTATGATAAACACAGATCACACTATACCACGTGTGCTTATTGTGTGTCGAATAATTACTGAAAAATCATTCTCTAGTTTCCGAGGTTACTCCGACTGCCGACAGACTGATAAGGTTTTTTATTAAAAAGAAGTTGTTAACAGTAATAACATTGGAAAAATTCAACATTCGAAATGTATGTGAAGGCAACATCCGGCGCGCGGAGTGTTAAAATCGGGCGATTTTAGCAGCATCAACAATTTGTTTTTATTGTAGAGATGCTGAAGAAAGAAGTCATCGGGGAAAAGCCATAGAGCCTGCTCGGTACACAGTCGTCTCCTACTACCATCACCATACATGATGCCGCTGCTAGGCAAAAACTGGCTTTTAGCTGATTTGGTGTGTGGTTATTAATTTTGCCTAACTCATCTCAACATCTTTTATTTCCGGTTGTGTTAGGACTCCAAATAAATTAAAACAGCCACAGTTTTAAAATGATTACTAAAATAACTGTCTAAAATGACTCAATTTGACTATGATAAATTGATAATGTACCTAATGATTTGAGAAAACAGAAGAATAACCGAGCTACTTGCTGGTTGCCTTATGGCCATATTTCAGAGATGTGTCCAGAAGTCTCAAGAGAAATAAAGAATAGCCGTGCTATTAAAAAAATACCTTCCTTACGCGCTATAAAAATAACTTCCTTAATAAATTTAGTAGAACTGGGCATTGAGATAAGCTACCAATACCTAGCATCGTTGGGACGACAGCTCACCTCAAACTCGCTTCATAAAAATTTACTCAAGGATTTTATTTTCAGAACAGCAGTGTGATTCTCTAAGCTTCACTTCGTAATTCGAAAGCTGAATCCGCAGTGAGATTACAAAATGGTATTCTGTTAAACACGATCACGCCGGTGACGTCACCACGGCGAACGAATACTAAACCAATGACAAGTTGGTTCGTTATCGAAGTGAGCGCGATCACTTTAGTGAGACTCGTTTTCGAGTTTGTATTTTAGAGAATCGCACTACAGCACTGTAATTTCAGTACCTATCATTCCTTTTTGCTCGTTTTACGTCGTGCGTTAAAACTTGCACCAGCCCGCGTGTGTGAACACGTGTTCTGCTTATACACGTTAGGTATCACATGCTAGCTGTAATTTATATGCCTATCGGTAGTATTCGGTACGTATAGTACAGTACAATTTCTATTCAGGAGCCGTTTTGATTATTTGTGCCACAAAATAATCGTAAAACCGTTTAAACCCTTTTGGACCTGGATTTGGACCTTCATTAGCAATAACTCCATTTAGCTGATAAATAACATAGGCACAAAGGCTAAGTGCTGTAGAAAAAATTGAATTGTCTTCCCCGTATAGTTTATAATTTTCCTGCTAGAGTCAATTTAGAGTTAAATATGCCAAGTATGTTAAATGACTATCCAGCATTAACGTATATTCCCTAAACTCATCCTTAGAATATATGCTCTATCTTCCTTCTTTATTTTTTTATAAATTGTACAAACTCATAATTTAATCATTAATTATAAGTTTTGAGTTTAGGTTATAATTATTAATAAATCTTTCAATATACAATTAATCCGCTCAAGATTATCAAAAAGGTACTACTCCAAACGTCATTCAAATTCATCACAACCTACCTCAAAAATCGCCGAAAGCACCGTACAAAATGTACAGTGATTTTAGCATTCTTAAAATATGTGAAGAGGGAAGCCTTATCGTTGCTTTATCGTCAATCTCTTTTTATTTCCCCCTTGTGTTTGGAAACTTGACGGCATTACGTGGTGTACAATAGCCCATTAAGGCCAGTGTTTTGGTTATAACGAAAGTGGGTAAAAAGGACATCTTGTGATAATGTGCACGTGGCCTAGTTTGCCTGATAGTGAGTTGTTTTTGGTTGAGACTAGCTTCTGCCCGCGGTTTTGTCTGCTTGGAGTCAAGAATATATCCGGTCATACCATCGGCCATCGGCTTTCTATTGGAGAAAGAATTTTCGAAATCGGACTTTTCGCTAACAAACAAACAATTTTACGTCTTTAGTATGGTAGGTACAGATTTTTTTCAGCCCGGAGTTTGGAAGCTGGTGGTGTGATACCTATGCGCTTCGGAAAGCACATAAAGTCGTTGGTCCTGCGCCAAATCTCTCTCCGGTTGTGTCGGATTGCCGCCCCATCGGACTATGAGAGTTAGAGAAGATTTTATTTTTGAATGCAGTTATTCTTTATTTAACTATAATCATCATTTAGCCAGCCTTCCCCCGACTATATTGGAGCGTCTTCCTGTTTAATCGGATGCAGCTGATTTCCAGTACTCTATATGGAGCGAAATAAGATTTGAGTCCCAAATCACGAGTAGATCAGTTACATAGAATACAGGGCCTAAGCATTATAAAATACTCCATACTAAAAGACCCGTATTTCCATCTTCTACAAGCAATTAAACTTACCTCCACATAATAATTCGCTATTCGACGAAAAAGTTTTATACTAGTCAAAAAGCACAATTCAAAATAACTCAACGGGGAACCGAACCTTATTCAGGCTGGCGGCTGATGGCGGTCGGTATGCAAACCTGGCTAATAAATGTATCGGCGCTATCTTCAAAGGCGCATCTCTTTGGAGCGGTGCGCTTGCGCCGCTGCCGTCCTGCGCATGCGCGGAGTAGTGCTTGATATGCGGCGCTGAAGATTTTATTTGGGTTTGAGTTTTGTTTGGATATTCTTTAAAACTGTCTCATGATGCTCGAAAGTACTTCAACAGTCAAAAGCTGGTACATGTACAGTACACTCTTATGAAGCAATGGACGTTTCTTTTATATTAGTTATTAGCTTCTGCCCGCGACTTCGCCCGCGTTGCTTATTTCGCCCACCATAAGTTACGTCTTTGGTTAATACTCCGCTCCCGTGGGTCGTAGCGTGATGTTATATAGTCTATGTTACTCGGGAATAATGTAGCTATCTATTGGTGAAAAAATTGTTAAAATCGGTCCAGTAGTTCCGGAGCGTATTCGTTACAAACAAACAAACAAATCTTACCTCTTTATATTATTTTTCTCTGTATGTAGTTGATAGTGGGTAGGTACACAACATTATTGGGACCAGCCCTGTTACGATTTCTCCTATATCGATGACTAATTCAGCCACATTATTATGTTACTGAATATAAGATGAGACTTACCTGTTCTTCGCTTTTTTTATTTCAACTAAACTGTTGCACGCCACAGCTCGGTCTCCGGCAGCTCAATCATCTTCTTCAGCCATCTATTTTACAGTTTCCTTATGAGTTGATACCATAGACATTGATGAGCTTAGAGCCTATTATCTATTGTCGATACTTACATAAATGTAGGTACAGCGCACCCTACCCCCGCGGTCGCGGCTGCCGCGGTCAGTCAGCTTTGCTGTCACCTTGCTGGCTAATATTTTGACCACAACATCCTATTAATCTGTCACTGTCATTCTGACAGATCAACGTGTAAGTTAAGCTTAGCTTCATTTTCGAATTTTAAAAGCATAATACGAATGATTGCTTTTTATGAAAAGCTGGTATACCAGAATATAGATAGAACGTGTATGTATGTTTTCATTATGTTCGACTTTCTAGTGGCTCTTTTTCTTTATATACTCCCAATAAATAAGAACGAAAATACCGTCTCCTCACATTTCAAAATTACAGTCAATTCCACACTTATCCATATCTTCTTATAACTTATCTCTCCCTGGTCTACCAGCACGTTACCGTGGTCAGTGCGCAAACGCATATTTTATTGACTCTCTATCGGCCATTACGTCGCGAACTGTTTTTATGTTTGAGACGTTGCCACGCGACATCTATGTAATGGTCCAGCTTTGTGGCCGTAATTGTCGCTAATTAGCTTATTAATTACTTATTGCGTTGAGAATTATGTCTTTATATTGAGGAGCTTTGAGTAAGGCAACTTCTTTAAATAAATATGGAGTTACTATTATTCTACTTTGATGCTCAGTCAAAATATTACGCTTTTTTATTAAGCAATCTTTTTGTTACTTTAAAATGTTTATAAAAAATAAATTTCAAATTTGGAAGCTTTACCTTTTTAAAGTCTGTTAAATAAATTATCAGATAATAACTCCTATATCAGGTTACTACTCGATACAAGTATTTTCTAGCATCATTAATTATATTGGCAAAAATACAACTAATTTGAACGCGTGTCCATTTTTTTTTTCAAATTTAAAAATATTTATCATTAATATAAAATAATGACAGTTAGATATGCACGACAGAATCAAGATGTCCCCGAGGATTAAATGTAAAAGGATGAATAAAAACTTAATTATCACGTATTATAACAGCCTCGCGCCAAAACACGCGCGTTGAGAAACTGTACGCAAGTCTGGAAATCGTTTTTTTGTGCGTTGTTTCTTTTAATGAATATTTAAAAAAAGAATTGGCTCGATGTTATTTTATAAAGTTGGCACTAACAATAAATTGGAATTGAAGTTTTTATTTCGAAATTTTGTGTGGATTTTGTTTAAGGTAAATATGCCGTTTATTGCTCATACCAAAAGGCAATATTACAAATTTTCTTTCGCTTTTCTATCGAAAATATTTCAGGATTTTTTTTTGGTTTAATCTACTTACTTATCTGTATTTACTTTCTGGATCACGTGTGTACTCAACTGTAATGTGATAATACGTATCATGTTATTCCCTATAAGATGTGTTTTTCTTTTAATCTGTGTGTAGTACTATTAGTAGGAATTTCGTTTCTACTATTAAAATTTGTGGATCGCAAACTGTGTAAACTCTGTAAAATATTCTTTTTTTTTGCGAGTATTGCACGAGATAAAAATCATTCCACATAAATAAAAATTTGCATAAAAATCAATAGCCTTCAATGAAAAATAACTCAATTATACCTCCCAAAAGTTCCCAGAAATCATACAGCACAAACTCAAATGTACACTAACGTACTTATATCTGTGTTCGCCCAAACGTCAATACATCAATAGCCGTGGTTCTCTCTGCAGGGGCGTGATACCGCGGCCTGCTTCGTAATTACAGGCGCGAGCGCCCGCGGGCCGCACGGGCACACCCCTGCCTTCGCAAATTATTTAGTAATTTTAATTTTATTTGGACTTATACAGCTTTCGCTTTGTTTTTGTTGCGTTTAGCGTTTGGCAAGTATAGTGATGGTAATGTATCATTAAATGTGTCATTAATTTGAATCGATGGCTATCTGAGGGATTTAAAATAAATATGCGATCCTTTTGAATGCGTGGAATGACTGACTGTGGTATTATGCAACGGGATGTTGTTCTGAGATTGGTACAGATATTGAATGGAATGAATTTGTCAAGTTTTGTGTTCGTGTCAAGGAATTTTGGCCCTTTTTTTAAGTATTCGTAATGCGATATTATCATCTTGTTGTGAGGTAAATAATAAATCAAAAGTGCATATGAATAAAATTTTATTGTTCCTTATAAATTTTCTTACAATTAGGAAGAACTTAGTTTCGCAGTGCGAGTGTTTCATTACTAAACTAAAGAATTGCAGCGTAAACTAAAAACAATTTAACTAGGTATAGTTTTAGTACAAATAATTATAAGCTATGAGATATTTCTTTATTAAAATATGCTAACAGTTTATACAAAAACAGTAGTTCTACAAAAATTAACTAAAAACAATATAAAAATACGACTTAAAATATATATCTACAGACTTATTGGAAGAACTATATTTCATTTAATTCGACGTTTTTTTTAATGTTAGTTTTTATCTACGAAATATACAAAAATAGTTACAAATAAATAATCTTTTACATAGGAATCGCTTTATTCGCTACCTCTATGGTATACGGATTTGGACGTACAAAAAATATTTTAGGACCTCTTCACATAGCACCAATTCACATTAATATTAGTTATTTATTATAATTATCTTCAAACTCTTAGTTATAACAGTCGCTGTCACTAATTGCTGCGGCTAAAACTTCATATATTTTATACAAACTCTACAAGGCACAGACAATTTTGGAACTTAAAACGTGAGTACAAGCCGTTTCGCTTTCATAATTATAATTAATTTTTATTGTCCTAAAAATCGTATAAATTCACTTAAAATACGTTACTCTCCTCTTTAATTTATTCACAGTGTAATAAATAATGAAAAGTTTTACACAAATTACAAAAATCGCTAAGGTTGCGAGCTAGTTAAAAAAATATTTATATCTGAGTTACATCACTTTGTCATCGCGGTATACAACTTCTGTGATTTCATAAAGTAAGGTTATACATTTTGTGCCTAATTTTAGTATAACAAATTCTTACAATATCACTTGATCCGCTGGGCAAACGTGTTCATCGTGCGTTCCATATTACATTTGGAAGGAAATCAACTCTTTGGGCTACAGTTTAGGAAGAGTCCATTTGCTACCCCATATCAGTCCTCTCTAGTCAATTGCTGTAACAAGTCTGTCGGACTCCGGCTAAGATGACGCTGAACTCATCCTCGGGCCTGGCGTCAGGGCCGGGAGCGCTGGGAGCGTAGTTAGTAGGAGGGGCTCCAGCGATCACGGAGGCGTAAGGAGACGCGTACTGCATCCTCTCGGAGCAGTACTCGGGGCCGGGCGCCTGCTCCGGGCAGTACGGCGGGCGGAAGTTCTGCTGCTGCTCGTACCGGTACTGCTGCTGCTGCTGGTGCTGGTCCATCGGCCCTTCAGTCCCATAGTCTAAGTATTTATCAAACTCCCGAGCGTCCACGTCAGACTCCGGAGAGCCCGTCCTTATCTCCGGACGAGCATTCATATAGTTCTGTTCGCCGTCCTGTTGCTGGTTCGATGGTGGCTCCTCAGAGAAGTAGCTGCCGCCCGTGTCGTACTCAGTTTTCGGCTGATCCGGATAATGAGACACGTAAGAGTCCTCAGTTTTATACATATGTTCGTACGGCTCGAAAGGATGATACTGGATAGTGTATTCCGTTGGCATTGGGCCGCTGGGGGCGTTAGACACTCTCGGTGTAGATGTGCCGAGAGCTTGCTGGTCTTGCGAGGTTGCGACCGGCGGGAAGAACGTCCCTGTCACCAGCGGCGGCTGCTCGGTCAAAGTCCTCTGCGTGCACATGACGTACATTCCGTTAGCCATGCCCATGGCGGCTACGGGCGCTGGCGAGAAGGATCCTGGCGTTCTATAAGTTTTATAGGGAGAGTATGAGTCAGACATGGAGGAAGCATTTATCGCCCGCCTCCTCTCTTCATACTGAAAATTTTCCTTTTCGTTTTCAACTGGAGATGCGTCAGGTGTAGGCAGGGGAGCTTCAGCGGGGGCGCTCCTTCTTCCTTGAGGTTCAGGAGACCTTGCGGGGGAAGATTCCGGGGTCTGGACATGGCCGTTGAATTGTTGATTGTTTTGGAAGTCAGATGCGAGAGGCGAGGTTCGGTAGGGAGAGAAGCCGGCTCCGGGGTTGTGGCTGAAGCGAGGGTCGGGCGAGTCTGTGCCGGCGGCGTAGGGCGAGCCGAGCGCGGCGGAGGTGGCGGGCGGCGCGCTGGCCGGCGTGGACGGCTGGTTAGGCCGCGTCTTGTTCTGCTTCCGCCGCCGGGGCCGGTACTTGTAGTTGGGGTGCTCGGTCATATGGATGACGCGGAGACGCTCCGCTTCCTCCACGAACGGCCGCCTGTCTTGCGGTGTGAGCGAACGCCACTTTTTTCCTGGAAAGAAAAAAATGAAAATGAGCCGATTGTGTTTGCCAGTTACAATGTAGCTACACGTTTTTACCGAGCGGAGAAAATTGACGTGCCATGACTTGTCGCGGCGATAGTACTATATTATTTATGATACTTTTTATTCGCCATGTAACAGAGAGGTTTATGCGTTTAGCGTGAAAAGTTGTCACTGTTTTTCTGCAAAACTGCGTATCCAAGTTTGTTGCGAGGTTTTGCAAATATTTTATGATGTATTTGAATGTTCGCTTCAGACACATTGGAGCAATATTTTTGTTAAAATATGTTAACATTTTTCTACAATAAAATTATTAAACTTATTTGCTATTTATCACAGTAAGACAGTTGTAACATTATACTTGTTGTTTATTAGTTTTACCTTTCGTATACCTACCTATGTAGATAACATCCAAGAATAATATTAGTGGCATGTTAAATAAACAAAATAGATTCAGCCAGTCACAAAGTCAAGCTAAATAATCACGATAGTGTTTTATCAAATAACTATAAAACACGTACTATGAGGGTATCATAAATAACATCATATATCTTCGACCAAGAAACGAGAGCTTGCTATGGAATTTTAAGCTTTAATTTTGTGAGATAAAGTGGAGATTGCACTGTGGGTTAAAGTGTGAGGTTCCGAGAGAAATTATCGAGGAGTCCGAACAATCTTTAAGGATATTTATCAAGGCGACACTACTTGCTACCGGCAAAACAAACAACTTCACTTTTAGTGATGCGGCGTGTCGATATAAAAAATGGTAATTTATCAACTGGGAATTTAAATAAATGGTTGTTTTTTCACGTTTAATGGAATGGAACGAAGAATATAATTTATTTTTATATGGTATACAATTTTTTGATTTATTCAGGGTTATGACTTTAGTTTCTCAAGGACTACCGTAATATTTTTTTTTGCGAATGATATTAACATAATCTTGTATATTTTACTGTTCATATTTTGGGTATTTGTTTTAAGAAATTAAGCATAATAGTTTAATCTAACGTAATTAATTATATTATTTAAAAAACTACTTTTATCCTCATAATTGGTATACACGAAACCACTAAAAACCATTTTATTTTACAAAAACGCAACTCAGGTACAAACTACTTGGATGACTGATGTCAAATGTCATCAAGACAAATGACGGGAAAAGGCTTCCTGTAGTGCAGGTCTTACTCCATTAGTTGTCTAATACTTATCGATGTTTTTTCTATCGATAATTAATGACGAGTTGTAACGTAGAGATTAAGAGCACTTGTCAGCGGTTTGGGTGTGTCTTTTTTATTAATTCATTGGCAAACTTGTTTTGATGTGATGTCCATTGTATTTACATATTTTAAATGTTCGTACCGTTGGTTACATACCTGTCACTGTGAATTTTTTGGTTGCCCTTGTGAATAATATGAATTCAATTAAATTAAATTATCTTGGACTGAATATTTATTATGATAACTTTGATAAAACTGCTTAGTTTGAATATGTCATATGCTTGTCAAAAAACTGTTTGTCAAACTTCCAAGGAAGTTGAAAGTCTTGAAGACCAATATCTTAAAAACGATAACGCAAGAACAGTAAATTGCATGAAGTTATCTCAATTCTATAATTAAAGGTTAAATCATTCTATTATTCAATAAAAGCTTTATCTAGTCGATCGCAAACCACTAATAAATAAGCGACACGCGAAAATTGACAACCAAAACACGATACATCATTTCTTTAGCTCCCAGTATCACGGTACACATTAATTTCTCTCCATCTCTTATTATTAACCACATAATTCACATCCTACACACATAAAACAAAATCCATATCATTATTTTAAACACATTTACTGTCGCTCGCGACATTTTTCCTATTAGTCATTTGTCGAGATTTGCGATAAGCATCGACTACCGGATTCCGTGGTGTCACCTCACTACGCATTGTCGAGAAATATTTCTTTGTAACAACATCTAATAAAGCTTTTAGTGGGCACTTTATTACCGAGGTAATGACCTGGATGGCTTGACACCTGGCTAAACACTTGGTTTAAGACCTAGATTGTTAGCGAGTTAGGGTTATGTTGGAAATTATTTATATGGCGTTTTGCATGTTTATTACGTTCATATTTTTGAATTGGCTTTTAGAAGAATAAACTTTTGTTAGATACTTTGGAATAAGGATTAATGACGTTTTCAGTTCACAATCATTAAAAAAATGCCTGAATAAATTTAGCATAAATGAGATTCAGATGAACGTTTTTCCTATTGAAAGTCACTGACTCAAATTAAAATGAAAGCTTTGAGCTATTGGACAAGTGTCTCCGCTTAATGTATTAAGGCCTATTCAAACCTGAGCGATATTCGCTGCCGCTGTGGGTAGAGGTACATACCGCACGGGTTTCGCTCAGGTATTTAGTATCAAGTACCGCGGCTAGAGCGACCTGAGCGATATTCGCTGCCGCTGTGGGTAGAGGTACATACCACGCGGGTTACGAACGGTAGCGAATACCGCTTAGGTCTGAATAGGCCTTTAATAAGTCGAATAGGACTGTGTTGTGCCCACTGTGGTATTTAGTAGTATATGATATTAAAGTAATAAATTCAAGATTGAATTACGGTAAGCCGGCTGATTTTGTAAAAACTTCCTTCGGTGCATTTAGGAGGGTCGATTCTGTAAAAACCTCCTGCATTGAATTTCCGTGAATTGAGTTCACACTGAGCTGTCATTCCTCATGGCAAGGATTGCCAGATCACCTCACACTCGTCTCAGCTAAATTATAGAGGAAGATTTTTACAGTACCGTCAATTCAGTTGGCGCTGTGACTAAGAGAATGGCTACTGTGCTGCGTCGTTCAATTCTCGTTTGGAATAAATACTTGAATGGTCTGTGGTTTGTTGTTTCGGGTCTGGCTGTTTTTGTAGGTATGTATGTATATATGTTTGTAAACGCACTCACGATACAGGGGAAATACCTAGAGTAAGGCAAAGTTTTTATAATACAAAAAATTATAAAGCTCTTTGTTTGCAAATCAACACCAATTTTCATAAACACAAGAGCTATTTTTGCAGTTACAAGTATCGCAAACTAATACGTACCTACTGCTCAACATCACAAACACAATACCATAAAAATTGCTACGTGTACAACACATGAACCGATTAAATGTAATCACGCCTGTATACAATTAGTTAATATCCATACACAACAGACCACCGGTCTAGTCGGTAACCGGAGCCGCGCGTTATCGTAGTGTAATTGAGTGGCGGCGATAAAGCCGACATGCGCGTGCGCCGGACGGAAGCTATGGCGTCAAGTGCTTGGATGAATGCAGTTGGAGAACGATGCCGATGGGACTGATTTTTTTTCTGTGTTTTTATCTAGATTAGTCTTTGGATGGCACTTCTCGTGACCCAAGCACTGGCTTTTAAATTGGCCAGAGGTTAAGCATTGCCATCCAGTGTGGCAATGCTGCCAGTCTTTTGGGCACTTTTCTGGTTGACGGCGATGCGGAGGAATTTTTTGATGCCATATAGAAGTTTCTTTATATTTTTTTTTTGAGGCTTTTTTTTATATATTTTAAAACTGTAACATCGTTTAGTATTTTAGTATAAAATACTTGTGTGATGTTAGAACAGTTCTTTTTTTGAATTGATAGAGAATTAATCTTGTTGTCTGGTTTTAAATTTTACTATTGATTATAGAGAAACTAGATTTTTTCGCTCGTGTTAAGGAACGTCTTTAGTTACTGCTCCGCTCCCGTGTGATTGTAGCCCGATGTTATGCCTAGTCACTCACAAGAATTAAAGAATTTTTAAAATCGGTTTAGTAGAGTCAGAGATTACACCCTACAACCTCACATACATTACCTCTTTATAATAAAAATGAAAATAGATAGAGTTTGATTAGATTATATGTATAGATTTATCCATATCTAAAGCTTATAAGAAAAATGCTTGCTAAAAAACCACATAATTCAAACGCTTATCATTGTTACGTAAATTACATATCAATCAACAGAACAGTATCCCAAGATATTTTGGTATGGTATAATATTTTATATTTTTGTACTATTTGATTTGTTTCTTAACTCGAAATATTCGTAGAAAACCACCCAAGATAGTAAAATATCTCTCAATCGTAATAAATGAGCGGCCATTAACTAAAAGTTCAAGGATAGAACCACGGAACCCATCCCAGTAATATTGAATGACAGGAATCAATCAACGTGAACGACGAATGTTTTTTTGAATTTTTGGGTTACACCACTTTGTGCGTAAGATGATAATTTAGTTAAAACTTTTTTGTATTGACGTTCTAATTTTGAAATTATGTCATGTCGTTTTTTATTTTTTTGTTGTAAAATGGCTGGAGAGGTTTTATTGTTTGGCAGGAATAGACAACTTCTTACTAATTGGACTCTTTATTTTTTACTATATAAAAACAATTTGTATGTTGTTTGACATACAAATTGTTTTTTTGTTTAAAAGTAATCTACACAGAATACACTCAAACAAACCAATAAACTATTCAAAACAGAACACAGGAATTCTTACACAAACCATCTCAACCAAAAAGATTGAATAAAATAGATAATTCATTAATATCAACAGATCATTAGGCGCATAATGATGGCGATCTAATTAATGACATGCGCAGGAGTGGACCACCGCGTCATAACAAGCATGATCGATTGGCTCATTACTGTGTTATCATTTATTTTTTATTTTTTATTCTTCCCGATCGATTGCTTCTAGATGCCGTTAGATGTGGTCGCTACTGGTTTAGAAAAAAAATATGTGAGCGTGGAAAATAGAATTAAAAAGGTTTATTGAGTTTGACATTTTAAGGGCCACTTGTAACAAAAAGTTAATTACAGGTCAGTTTGGTAACTTGAGGTTAAATTACAAGACGTCACTTATGATGTTATGGGCCCGTGTTAGAAACTAACTTAGAGTTAAAATGACACTGGAATGAACGTAGTCCGTGCGCCAGGACTACGTTTATTCTTTTTTTAAAAAAAAGCGGTTGCTCCAATGTAGGATTTTTTCTGTATCGTGGGTGCGTTTATAAACATATAAACTGATATTTACAAACAACTAGACCCGGAACAACTACCTGTAGGTCATACAACATATTTGTTCCCTCAGCAGCCAGTTGCTTTACAACTGCGCTAACAGTGTCGCCTTAGAAAGATGCCCTTAATTATGGATCTATGGCACTTAGATGGAGATGGCGGAGTGAACTCAACGTTTTTCCCAACGATTGTACCATGTCACAAATAACTCTAGAAAATGAACAAGAGTACAATCAAACGAAGAAGTGAGCAACTTATTATGACCAAGTGTGTTCAGAATCGACAAATACGTATAATTTTTGGCAAGTCCAGTTATAATAAAATTTTATATTCAAAACCAGGAACTACCAAAACCTGCGACCCAAAATCAAATGCCCCCAATCAATCGTTGAACTCACCGTAGTGTCACTAACTACCAATAGATGGCAGCATCGTTTTTTTGCGCCGACGGATGTCGAAGAGCATGCGATGCATTCTAAATTTAAATCCCCCCTCCCTTTCTATCTCTTACAACTTCAATACCGCCATCTCGTTCTAGCAAAATATTTTTTTTTGCATTTCGATTCCAAGTGCGTGGTCAATTTTGTCGTTTTTTTTTTAAAGTCTTGTCTCATAGTCTCTGGACAGTGGCCAGTTCGTTTTATTGTCATGCGTATGTAGACTTTTATTTCGGATCGCGATACAGGGTCATGTTAAAATTATTGGCTGAATTTAAATCATATGGCTTCGGATCTTCGAGGTAAAGTATGTTCTGTTTGTAAGTCTGATACGATTGCTGATTGTGGATATTGTACTTTTATTGAGCGTAAACCTGGCGTAAACTGTATATATCTTTGGGTTTATAACGGGGACTTTTAGAGGGAGTACAAGAGTGCCAATATGATTTTCTCAATACATAATCATGTACATGATAAGTTTATCATCGGTGAATGACAAACATCGTGAGGAAACCTGGAGTCATCATTGAAATAAGTCTAAAATTGATATTTTCTTCGAAAATCAATGCTCGTGCCTTCTCTGTATGAGAGGAGCCTTCCCCCTAAAGTGGGACAATAATAGGCTGCTATTATCTAATCTTAATACTACTATAATTGCATAAATTTGGATAGATAGATGTTCGTTACTCAATCACGATAAATCGACTAAACGGATTTAGATGAATTTTCTGAAATACCACATAATTATATTACTTTTTTGCTCGGAAAAATATACGGTCATTTCTTTCTTTTCGTGTCGATTGACTCGTATTAAATTTTGTCCAACCAGTATTAAACACTGTACAGCTCTATCATATGCCTCATTAAGATCTTGTATGGTGCAGTTGCTTATGCACGACACGGTACCCGTGTGATAACACATCAACTTCGCAAACGAAGTCGCAGGCAGGAGCACATATCAAATACTTCTTTCAAAACCGTTCGGCACACCTCAAAGGCTTACTAACACCGTCGCAAACGTCCAGCTATCCCATGTCTTCACAATCGGAAGCCTACAAGCTCTCCGGTCTCCAGTTTGTCTGCGAAAGGCATTTTTTCCCTCAGTTCTGAGAAACGCCGCGAAATAAAACAGCAAAGCTGCCGAAATGCATAAACCGACGCTTTATTCGGCCGAGCTATGTTGGCGGAAACGAAAGCTTGTGTATGGTGGAAGATGAAAGCGGTAGCGGGGATTGTGAAGCGATTGCGAGGACTTCTTGAAGGGTCGTTTTGAAATATTACATTTGACATACAAGATTGTATCTAATTTACATTGGCTTCGACATGCTACCGAGTGTCTAGATCTAACTTTTAACCGCTTAATTCCGCCCTGTGAAAAAATCGGTTCTTGCCCAAAGTCTTAAGAGATATCTAAAGATTGAAATATCATCCCGTAGTTGGTTAATGTTTAAAACAGTTCAAAGTCACTGCATTAAGAGTACAAGCACTTGATAACCGACATTCACGAAGACAAATATCTTTCTTTTTATAAAGAAATAGCAAAGTTTTTCCAACGGCCAGTTACTCGCTCTAAGCTTACCTCTTAAACCGTCCCACACAAACCAACGCATATGTTCATGTTTCAGTATGTAATAAACTTTAGTATCTCGCAGTAAACGTTGGCCGACGGCGACGCATTGTGCGTGGCGTTCCGAACGCATCCACAACGCCTCTCCGACCGACTTTATAATCTATTTTATGTATGGAAAGCTGAGATGTGCACGTAAAACATGCAAAACCAACAGTTTACAGAATTCTTGGGAAGGAATGTTGTGGAGTGCTGTTGCTAGGAAGGTTGATGAGGAAGTGATGAACGCAGGATTTTTAAAGTAAGAATTGTCGAGTTCGAATTTAAAAGTTTTGAAATAGACTTTTTTTCCAGCTAGTGGAAAAGCTACAATAATTATGATTCAAATCCAAGGAGGTTTTATAAAAAGTATACCATCACGCCTGTATTCCCCGAAGGATTAGGCAGAAGTTTACCAATGTACACCCACAGTTTGCCGGTATGATTTAGGTCCCATGTAATGGGAGGCGAGTCTATTGCCATTAACCGGGCACAAATCCTAACTCCGAGCTGCTACTGTGAATTTTATAGAAAAACCCAATAACACTTTGCTCGGCTTAGAAATCGAATCCAAGACCTCTAGCGTACCAGTAGCGCTTAGGAGGACGAATAGGCTTACGAGGCAGTTATCAAATTCGAAATTCAAAGTTATTACTGGCTGGAAAAAGACCTTTTTTCCAGCCAGTAATAAAAATACTGTTCCATTTTTAAAAACATACAAATCAAAATATTTTTGCTCCAAGGAGGTTTAATAAAATATTCCTCTATAAATCCTTCTATTACGTATAGCAACATGCGAGCATAAAATTCTCAGTACAGACACATCTATGAAACCTTTAAGGAATATATTTTTCAAGCTTCCTGTTTATATCAGAATCCTGACTGACATAATAAACGGCACACGACAACTGTATACTAAGGAACATATATCTTCACGATACATTACCACTTAAAACCGTTTTCATACAAAATAACATATTTTTAAAGCATCAACTCCAATATTTATTTCTCCTAATTTGACTGCATTTCTTGGTTACGGGTCGTACTCATTAATCATATGGCTGTCTCGTTTTGGCTTGCGGCCTTGTTGTAGTGTCGTTTCTTTCTAGCGCGTTAAGATGCGATGCGCGTACGCAAACGGCGAGCTCGCGCGTGCCGAGACACAGTTGTTTTTTTTTTTGGATTACAAGAAAAAGCATAAAATGAAGTGATTGTTGATAGCTGGGACTATTGGATTAGTTTCCGTTCGGTGAAGGGCAGTGGTACGGATGAGCGACTCAAATTGACGCGATTGAGCTGTATCAGTAATTGTTCCTTTTTTAGGTGGGGCTCTGCCTAAAGGACTACCTACAATCTGTCAGTAACTTACATACACTTACTTATTCATTTACGTCAAATTTAGTCGAAATGCCAAATGTGTAACATTGTTATTTTGTAATAACAGCAAAATGGATTCAAAATTTATCAATGTTAAATAACCTAACTAATTCGAAAAATAGGAGTAATCTTAATATGTTGGAATGTTTTGGCACAACTAAATTCAGTTTCAGAACTTAACTTTTAAAAACGGTAGAAAAGTCTGTCATCTTCGTGAAGATACTAATATAAGCTATTGAAATACGAACATTTACAATTCGTGCACCTTCTTTATCAGTGATAAGTTCAAATAGTTAGTGTCGATTAGTGATATTGGATCACAATGAAAACTAGCCAGGTACGCAGGAGATATGAGAGAGAGAGAGAGAGAGAGAGAGAGAGATTTGCACAAGTGTGTGAACAAACATAGGTGCACTTCCTCAACCCTAACTCTCACAGTCCGATGGGGCGGCAATCCGACACAACCAGGGAGAGATCAGGCGCAAGACCAACAGCTTTACGTGCTTTCCTTGAGCACGGGGGTGTCACACAACCAACTTTCAAACTCCAGGCTGCTACTGACAAATTCGTAATGGAAAAACCAATAACTCTTCACGACCTGGGAATTGAACTTAGGACCTCTCAACAGCCCCTCTTGCGACCACAAGGTTGACATACACATTGACAGAACAGACATAAAGAAGTCTGTCACTAGTCTAATTGATATTAACAAATATAAAAAAATAACGTTATATTATATTTTCGTAGTAACACCGTCACGTTGAAGGTTACCTAAGGGCGAGTCCACACGTGCTCATTAGCCGCGCGGGTATTCGCGCCGCGTGTGACGCGCGGTCACGTCGCCCGCACGCGCCGGCGCATGCCTCCATTGTTGTACGACACGATTTTATCTATGGCTGTTGTAGAACACGGTTTTGTAGGGCAGTTCGGGTTTGTAACATCGTTATTATGTTTTCCTTAGTTGGTTAGGTTTAGAGACTGGTTTGGTATGGTTTGGCTTTTTTTTACTCTAATTGAAGTCTTTGAAAGGCATAATATTTACCTTTGTAGTAAGCAATATTACAAAAAAAAAACTATGAGATATATATGTGTTTGTTTCTCATTACTATGTTTTTTTTTACCACAACCTTCTTCTTAGCGCATATTGTTAAATTTTTTGTTCGACCAAGAATTCAGCTACAATAACACCATCTGCTGACGCAATCATTAGCTCCTCACGTGTTCAGGCAACAGGAGAAGCAACGCAAGATAAAAGATGGGCAATGGTCTACGGCGAGACACCGCATATCCTAAAACAGTGGACACCTCCCCTCCCCTGCGGCATTGCACAGGTTTGCGCCAACTCCTATAATGGTTATTATTATTATCGTCGCGACATCATGACCGGGCGGCGCGTCTCGTTCGCCGAAACGCGCGTCCCCGCGGCAGGAAGTCGCGTCACGTGGAGTGGGTACTTATTGATACATACATACTATTTGGTTATTTTTTTTTTATCGATTCCTCTTTTTGGAATTTAAGAATGGAATGTGTTGTGTGATAGATTGGTTACAAATGTAGATGGGGCTTTTTATTAATGTTCTTTAAATTATAGAAACTTTAAGGCTTTAGTTTGTTAATGTTATTTGGAATTCTAGTGTTTAAAATTGAGATCTATCGTAATGTAATTAAGAAATAAAGTATATTTGATTTTCATTTTATTGTTTGGAAAAAAATATTGTGAGGAAAGCTCAACTTATAATTAATACAAATCTCGCTAAGTCTTGAGCAAGCGTGGTGATCAATGCTTCTGCCTTCTCAGTATGAGAAGAGGCCATTGCCCTGCAGTGGGACAGTAATAGACTGATAAATAGAAAAACAATAAATAAATATATAGTTGTTTAATTGTACATTCCACAGTGGAACATGAAATAAGTATTTTTTAACCTTTGACGCGTTGATGTCTTTTATTTGGCAACTAAGTGTCAAATATGACGCACTGATATGTTACAATTTTAAAAAGTTCGACTGCTAGTTGTACTTTAAGGCTTCTCTCCACTTCTTCACTATGACTTTTAATTAAAGTTACTATAGAATGAAAATGTTATCAAAATTGATATTATTAATGTTGCTTTTATGAATAATATTAGATTACATCCGCGACTTCGTCCGTGTTAAAATTAATGTATTATGGGAAGAGTTCCGGAGAAACGATTACCAATAAGGACCAATTAATTCATGTTAATTGTAATCCGTGGTGTCTAGCAATCAGGGCTTCAACCAGTTGTAAAAGTCCTGTTGTACGTATTGGCCTAGTTCTGTTCTGTCTCCTGTTTGTTGGAGGGAAGTGGGAATTGTGTTCTTTTCTCACTCCTTCGCTATTCTTTCCTGATTAAATTCATTACGGACTTCTACGCTAGAGGTCTTGAGTTTGATTCCCAGGTCCAACAAAGTGTTACTGGGGTTTTTTATAAAGTTCTCAGTAGCAGCTCGGAGTTAGAATTTTTGCCCGGTTAATGGCAATAGGGTCGCCTCCTATTACATGTGGGTGTACATTAATGCACCTCTGCTTTGTTCGAAAGAGATACCACGCCCCCGGCACGCAAAGGGCACAGGAAGGAACATGGATGGGTTTTAGTCAGTAAAAGTCTGACATGACGGGGGCGGGGGAAGTCATTTGATGATTTCCCATCTAGAAAAAAAAAACTACCAGTCAACCAAAGATGGTGCCTCTAGTCATCCATCCCTACTAACACCTAGATCTCTTTTATATTCAATCCTTCATAATTGTAGCGACAGCAGTTGTCCCGGCCGGCGGCGTCTGGGCGGCTCCACAAAGCCGGCGGGCGGTGCGTCCGCGCACGTCTGTCGCACGCGGCGCATTAGCATGCGCAGGCGCACCACTAACGGTAGCCACGTTACCTTAAACTGTACGCCTTGAGCGGTTATTAGCTTACTTTATAGGCGAATTATTGGGAATAGATGTTAGGAGGTAAATATGTTTTTTAGGGACATTAATGTGGTGTTGCCAGGGAGCATCACGCCTTTTCCTAGCCTGAGTAATTTAGTAATTATGATCATCATCATCATATCAGCCGCAGGACGTCTACTGCTGGACATAGGCCTCTCCCATAGATTTCCAATAGGACCGGTTGGCAGCTTTTTCCATTCAGTAATATTATCCTTCACCAGAGTCCAAAATCTGTCAAGTCTGAAATGGCCAATCGACTTTCAGCAAGCCAAGCCAAGCGTGATGATCGATGCTCGTACCTATTTCGTATGAGAAGAGGACTTTGTCTTTTTGTTGTTAAAAACTACGTAATTTATGAAAGACTTTAGTACAAAAAAAATCGGCAGGCTGATTACGTATGAAATAGCAATCAGCAAAAATTGCGCAACCATCGCGCAGTCATCGCGCGACGGATCTGTAAAAAACATTAACGCGATCGAAGTCGCGGGCAAAAGCTACAAAATCATTAGTCAAATACCTTCCAACCTTAACAAAAGCCCTAAATATCAGTAGCACAACCCAATTACATCGATATCGATATCTAACATCGACATAACATTCCCTGTCACTACGTTTGTCTACAAAAGTGTATAATATTTTGACATAGCGCCTCGACCTCATAATTTCGAAACTAAGTTATGCTTGAGTGAAAAAAATAAAATTAGGGGTCTATATGAAAATTCTCACGGACAAAATCGCGGGCAAAAACTATTATATGATTAGCCGAATAGCTTCAAGTCCTAACCAAACACCTAAATATCAGTACCACAACCCAATTACATCGATATCGATATCTAACATCGAAATAACATTTCCCTGTCACTACGTTTGTCTACAAAAGTGTATAATATTTTGACACAGCGCCTCCACCTCATATATAATGCATAAAGACAGGTGGCGAGTCAGTCACGACCTATTGCAACGATGTTGAATTTCCTACAGCCGGGAAATTGGTTACACGTAGTTGAAACATTCATGCTACCTGAGAGATTTGCTTAGATTTTGTACTCGTGATGTTGGATCTTGATTTTGTTTGGATTGAAGTATATCGTTACTGATTTTGGTGTATGTAAAGATACTTTGAAAAATATTGTCAGTTCTTCCATTATGCTGCCCGCACGCGTCCGACAATTGGTGACCGATTTTTTGTCGGCGAGAATGGAACATATGAATTGTAATATACCAACGCAACTATTCTACAAAAAGTTGGTCTTACGAAACTATGGATTTATTGAATCGGTCTAGTAATCGGTTCGATAATCGGTAAAATAATCGGTCCCATAATCGGTCTTACAAAAAGTTGGTCGTGGGCCGAAAGGCTTAGGGTAGGTTCAAATAGAGGTAAAAAATTACGGACAGCATAATCAAGGTTCAAAATCTTTTCAGTTTTATCGTAATGACAATCAATGTCAAAACATCGAGGTAAATAAGTGGCCTTTTTGACAGATTGAGACTGAGGTTAGATTGAGATTGTTATCAAAACCTGTGGTTCAAGCTGTGATTACGAACTTAATTCCATCAATTAAAGCGACAGGCCGCTGAATCATCCCTTCACCTTATTTCTCACAGTCCAGATGTTCCCATACATCATATTATAACTCAAAGTCAACGACCCTAAAAATTCCACAATTCCAAACAAAATTACAGGGGCCACAATCGTTCGTCGCCCAAATGACACGCCCGTGACGGCCAAATGACATAATTGTCAAAATAGTCACTGCACTGACAGCCGCACGTGACAACGACAACAGACAGAGACCAACATACACCACCCTCATAAGTCTAAGAGAGACAGAGAATGGCGCGTCGGTGTCAATTATAGGCGGGGAAAGAGAATTAGAGAGGAGAACATGCCGGTTTCAAATTTGGAACCGTTTTGTTTTAAATCGATAAATCGTTCGATTTCGTGTTCGATTGCGTGTGGTCGACATTTCTAAGAATAATTGAATATCAATATTAAGTTATGATTGTATACTATTAAAATGATTACCGTGGAGTGAATGAATTCTGATTCATTCATCGCTCAAATGCAAAAATATTTCACGGTGATATTTCATAATAAAGACCATTCTATTAGGGGACATTATTATTAAATACGGACCGCGATTTTATGTGCACATTTATTAGTGCGGTAAAAGAAAAATCGGTCATATATTTGCGGGTCGCAGTCCTGCCCTTTCGACGCCTGTCGTGCATAAAGTCCGTGATCATTTCTCCTAATTATACGTGTGGCGAAGAGGGCAGGGACTTTTGGTTCGATGTGGGTGTTCGAAATATGAAATTACGAGTTGGCGCGAACGTGTGACAATGTTTTCTTTTTTAAATAATAAATGGAGACATTGATTGCTGTTATTATGCCTAATGTGCCTACGTAGGAACTATAAATTTTTTAATCACCAAAGAGGTCGAGCTTTTTTTGTAATATAATTTACAACGATAAACGGGGAATATTTATGGGTTTTAAAATAAGTGTAACGTAAGGAGATGTCACGCATTCAACGGTGTGTCATGAAAGGGCGATAATTTTATTTATCGCTTTATAATGAGCATGTTTACACACAGTGTTAAAAAGCGTAGTCATTCATTTTGTCATATAAATAATATGAATCATTTTGAAAGGTGACAATAACGTTTTTTCTTTTTTATGGTCGATTGCGAAAAACCAAAAAGGTTTTTTTGCATACCAAGAAGTATGACTATAATTACGATCATACATTATAACAAAACTTTTCGTTTGACTTACTACGCGTAAGGTAAATTAGTACAAATGGAACACGGATGTATATTTCATCCACGCTTCAATTCTTGCTTAAATAGAGCTCCAAGGTGTGTGAAATGACGTCGAAATATATCATCTAATGAACTTTGTCTGACATGGGGGCCGGTTTTGCAATTATAGCAGTTTAAGGAGTTTCCTAACCTGATTTAGAGAAAGACGAGTAATTAAGAGCGTAATATAAATTGAAGAACTACATAAAAATGTGTTCATAGCATGTCGCATGTCTGTAATTACTTGAATACTTGTCATATCTATCAAGTTACACGCCTCGCGGTCTGCTATGCTTGAGGTCTTGGGTTCGATTCCCAGGTCGTGTTTGGGTTTTTCTATGAAATTCTTATTAGCAGCTTGGATTTTGGATTTGTGCCCGGTTAATGGCAATAAGCTCGCCCTCTATTACATGGGACCTAAAAACATACCGGCGAACTGTGGGTGTCCATTGGTACACCTCTGCCTAACCATTCGGGGAATACAGGCGTGATGTTATGTATGTGTATCCATCAAGTTTAATGATGAGAGACTTTGGAAAAATGTAAAAAAAAACTTCTAAAAGTGTAAAGTTTTTAGAGGCCTTTCTTTCACTGCATAACAGAAAAACAAATCAACATAACACTCCACCCACCAGAGCATGTTGACTTAACAAACATAATTAAACCTATTAAATCACCGCTGACCTGCAATTAATCGATTCAACGAACTATAGTTATTAGAATCAATTATTTCATAATCGATAAAAAAACGAGACACACGGAAGCTACACTACGGCCAATTATTGAGAGACAAAAAATCGATTGGATACGATTATGACGGATCGTTTAATCGATTCATGCTTTCGACGCAAGTAGGGGAGGTATGGGAAAATTGCTTACAGGTCAACTTTCTTAATCACAATGTGTAATGTAAGACGGTTTTTGTTTGTGTGCGTGATTTCTTGCATGTGTGTGCGTGGTTTTATGTTGCGGACCTTGTTGGAAAGAGGTGAAGTGGTGCGATTACAAGAAAAATGGTGTTTGCTTGCAAGTATTAAGAGGTCAACGGTAAAGTAAAATGAACCGTAGAACTTTGATTTTAAAATGTAAAGTCCAATATTTTATTACACTTTTTCTAAATTATATACACAGACATTTACTAAGTTAGTTTGTTCATACTAAAATTTAACGCTTTTAATCATCAGCACCAAGTTTAACCCATAAAAAGACGAGCTCACCCCAAACCCCAAGAAAAAACCTCACACAAACACCTCAACCGTAAAATAACCTTCGATTGTCTCCAAAAATACGTCCAATCAATTTCCTGTGCCGACCATTAAGTCAAAAATAAAAAAGAAAAAAAAATACGTATAAAAAGGCAAAGTTCGCCGCGTATAGACCATTTCTTCGGGGTCATAGCACCCAACAGGAAGTAGCGTTGCGGGTCGGCGCGCGCGCACTCGCCTCTTACGAAAAATAATACTCTTCTAGGTATAACACATAGCCAGTCAGTCGTGTAACTGTACGGTTAAGCAGTTTTTATACTTTGAATCTTATTGCTTTTTTAACAAACTACGTGATATTATGTGGCCCGCAAAATTTTTGAGACGACATTGCTTTTTTTACAATCTTAAGTGGTGTATTTAATATGGCAGGTTTTAAAGATGAAAGAGACTTATTTTTAATGCCTCGGTAACCCAGTGGTCCTAAGCGCGACTGCTACGCTAGAGGTCTGAGGTTCGATACCCAGGTCGAGAAAAGTGTTATTGGTATTTTTTTATGAAATTCTGTTTTTCTATGCAGCTCGGAGTCAGGATTTGAACCCAGTTAATGGTAAAAGGCTCACCTTCTAGTACATGGGACCTAAACGTACATAGGCAAACTGTGAGTACACCTCATTGGTACACCTCTGCCTAAACCTTTGGGGAGTACAGGCGTGATGGCATGTATTTTGATTGATAAAATTGTGTTATACATCCATATCGGTGTTGTAAAAACAATAATAACTTCTCTCTTGACAGATGTTGTTTTTTTTTACGTTTTCTGTTCCTTGCGTGTTGAATGATATCATTTGTTTGAAAAAAAAAGTTGTTATTTTATGTTGGTTAGATGTGACGTTCACACCGACAATTTATTTTAAAATCAACTCCAATAAAACGAAATGTTATATGCATGTCCTTTTTTCTAGTTTATTAAGTTAATGGATTTATATCCCCGATTTACTCTTTAGCAGAAAAAAAACACTTACGACAGATTAATACTAAAATATCTAAACTCATCGTGGTTCTTATGCAAAGCATTGATTTCTTCCCGTTTATCCTACATTACGCTAATTTTTTTGTAGAAAATCCAAATCGATATTTTATTAATTTTTGTTTTTTCCTATATTACGCTTTAATTTCTTGTAAATATAACAAATCAATACAACTTTTTACGGTATCTTACATTTTGTAAATCAATATTGCCTGTCCTATCATAATCATCGAAGAAAATTTCAAATATCGTAATTAACACACGCTTGTTTGTCCCTTTCGTCTATTGAAATTTCCACCAGCAATATTTATCTGCAAATCCATCCCGCTTCCCAAAATTTTTCTCTAGCATTTCATTCTCCACAATATATGTATACTGTATATAAAAAAAGTGAAACGATCCCAGCCTTGAACTATCAGAGAAGTAGTCCACACGCATGTGAACTCAAGGCACAAGGAAGTTCACGCTCCGTGGTCACAGGCTTACCTTGCGTTTACATGACCCGCCTCTGTCACTAATTACAAACCCTTTGACAATTATTGGGAGATTTCCTTGTAGCCTGCAATCTTTGTCATTAGATTTAATTAGTTCTCGGGTTAAGGATCTGGTTGTACTTTGTTGTGAGAAGCTTTGATATGAGTGGTGGAGTTCTTAATGTACAATTAAGATGCACAAACTACATACGTATGATAATTTATTATGAACAAGCTTATGCCAGCAGCTTCATCAGCGTGAGGTTTGGTTATTTAGGGGTTTTATTTTGTTTGCGTTGAACCCTTAATCTTTGTCTTAATAAAAGTACTTTAATCTTAAGTTACTCCTTAAAACATCCGCTATCTGTCAATATTTCGTCAAAATCAGTGCAAACAATTGGTCAATTTTCTTTTTTGGTTTTATAAATGTATGCTGTTATTTTGACATTACAAACGGATACTTCAATTTAATTTAATTATATATATTTGAATAGATGTCCTGCCATGCTTATCACTGACACTAGGGTCAACAAAGTGTATTAGTGAAGAAATACACGTTAACTTGATAACCTCTTTCTTTTCGTCGTTAATAACGAAGATGGAAATTGGAAACCCAACTCTAGAACCAATGAGTGTGAGTTTATGTATGTATGTATGTATGAGTTTCGTCGTTTGTTTATATGAGTTTATGTGTTCCTAAATGCACCCGCGATACAGGAGAAATTCCTAGTACAGGGCAATGATTTTCAAAAAAGAATTTGTTAAAACGTCACAAAAATTTGACAGATTCCTAATTTAAATAATCCTCTTCAAAGTCTGATCCCGCTTCGCCAGAACTCTTTCAAAATAAGAACAACAACTCAGGTCAGAGTCCACTGACCTTGCATCACTAAAAACCATATAAATATGTAACTCAATCACAGTACAGTTAATGTCCGTCATGGGAAGGCGCGCCTCATGCATATTGCACTACTTCGCCATAAAAATTATGTTTTACTGTAGTAATTATACGCTGGGTTACAATTAGCAATACTAGGGGGTAGCGATGCGTTAAACATCTCTGCTCGCGTGATTTTTTTTTATTGAGATGCTGGCTGGGAACTTTTGGTAACTATTTATTTTTCCGCATCAATTGAGGAGGCCTGTGATTGGTTCTGTCAAATTTCGAATGCTTTTAGTTTTTGATATGTTTGGTGCAAGCGTATGATTAGGCTCTCCGTCTGCGACGATTATCAGACCGATTTTTGACAGATTTCTTTGAAATGAAATCTGTCAAAAATCGGTCATGGTTGGAGAGCCTTAGAGACCTTGCATCTTGAGTCAATGCTGATTGATACACTGATTACTGATTGATAATAATTATTGATCAAAGTATGATTAAATGAGTGCACGTGGTACCAATGCAATTCATGTACTACAATAAAATTCTGTCATATTGATAAAAAAGTGTGCTGAGAAACGATTTGAAGGCTCATTTCTTCCTCTTTTTCTCTTCTTGTAAAAAGGTGAGACAGAATGTCAATAAGCTTTGTAAATGGGTGTGTGCTCGCATGTTAGACCCCCCGAATAGATGAACCGATGCTTATCACCGGTATGCAAATTTTGATGGAAATGTTGGATATATCGACTTAAATTATGGCTCAACTGTTGTTGTATCGTTGCCCCGTTATAGTGAAAGGCAATTATTAGGAATTGTTCTAGTCTATAATCTACACTAATATTATAAACAGGTAAGATGTTTTTTGTTTACGAATAGGCTCCGGATCTACTGGACCGATTTTATCCATTTTATCACCAATAAATAGATACATTATTCCTGAGTAACATGTGGTGGCGAAATAAGCCACGCGGACATTGCCGTTTTTCTAAAGAAAGACTATTAACTAAGAAGATTGTTGATTGGTTACTAGTATATGAAAATATCAACATCACAATCGCCAACCCGCCTTGAGCAACCCTGGTTATCAATGATTGTGTCTTCTCTGTGCAAGAAGAGGCATTTGCCCTGCACTGGGGCAGTAATAGGCCGGTATTATAACAATTTTTATTGTTAACGTAAACAGAGATTGATTATTTTCTGATTAATCTTATATACAGTGATTGAGTGTGTTCGATTGATTTTTAAGTAAACCGGGATGAAGTCAAGAGATAGAAAGAAGGAAGTCTTGCTATGAAGGTATACCTAAATTAATTAAGTTCATACATTAACTCACTAAGGATTTACACCGAGAAAGTTTTATCACTTAATTTATTTATCACTGGCATTGTATAGAAAAGCGGTATCAATTAGAGCATCAAATGAACACAAAAAGTAATGATTCAACGCACAATTAATACCTTGTCTAATTAACATAAGCTACATATCAACTGTTTAACGCCAGCACACTAATTTTGTTTGCCTATCGCCCCTTACTTAACATTCCACACTTGAAAAGCAATCATACTACTTAAAGATACAGTCTAAAATCATTTGCAACTTGTGGAGATATATGGATTTTTATAGATGGTCAGTTATGACCGTGTTGTCGGAGGAATTGCAACTTATAAGTTAGAGGTTTAGGGTTGGTTTTAGATTAGTTTTGTGTTTCAATGGGTGGTTATGCTCAGTTAAATTAATAGAAGCAATTAATAAAAAATGAAGCTAGTGTAAAATACAGCACGATCATATCACACGGTGTTTATTAGTTGTTTTGTAAACAGCCGTGTTTAGAGATGTTAGATTATCATAATATTTTGTTTGTGATGTGTAAACTTTCGGCCAAACATGTTTATAATATCTTTCTGATAGGTGCTATAGTTTATGTAACGTCACTAGTTTTCTATTAAACATTAATGATAGAGATTTACGAAGTCGAGTAGACTGTCCATTAGCTTTATACCCATATTAAATCCTACATTTTTAAAATTAAAGATCATAAGATTTTACTTGCAAAGAAATATCACTTATTTGCATAAGTATTGCCATAAGACGTCAAAAAGAATAAATTGTGAATACGACGACGTCAAAGTTTAAAAAAAATTACATAATAAGAAAAAATAAATATTAACTTTTATCATACTTCTAGTTTATCAGACACAGTAAAAAAACTAAATTAAAAAACTGAACTACAAGAACTTCACAATTACCTAACTTATCCAAACAGCCCCGGATCTACGATTTTTTCGAACCGGGGCAAAACCTTTATAGTGGCGCCCCCTCCCTTCAGTGCGTTTTTCAAACATATTATATTAAGATTCGATTAATTGATAAAAACCTATGAAATTGTAGCAAAAGAGGCTTCATTTGTTCGATATTTCGAATTCTTGTGTCAAGGATTTGGCGCCCCCATGAAAATGCCGCCCGGGGCAAGTGCCCCGGTTTGCCCCCCCTTAGATCCGGGGCTGTATCCAAAATTTATTATTTTTGACCAATGCCAAAGTTTCTTGCAAATGAGAGACATATTGCTCTAAACTTTATGAGAATAACTGAAGGCCGTTGCACTCATGATTGGTTACTAACTTTAGTTGGGGCGGAATGTTCAAGGATTCAAGCTCAGTATCTTAAAATATTACTAGCCTATTACTGCTCCACTGCACGGCAAATGCCTCATCTCGTACAGAGAAGGCACGAGCATTGATCAACACCCTTGCTCAAGGCGGATTGGTGATTTCAGACTTATATTTCCTCACGATGTTTTCCTTCACCGTCATCGTAAGTTTCTTGGTTAGTGGAAATTCTTTGCTGTTTAAAACCTTTTCAAAGAGATTCAATACATATTAAATAGCTGAAGAGTTTTTTTGTTTGGTTGAACGCGTTAATCGCACGAACTACTAGTTCGAATTGAAAAAGTATTTTTGTGTTGAATATTCCATTTATCGAGGAAGGCTATAAGCTACATAAAATCACGCCACGACCCATAGGAGCGGAGCAATAATCAAAAGACCTAATGTAACGAGGGATAACGTTGAGAAATCACATAAAAGGCTTCATAGCATTGCAAGATGGCGGCTAATAAAAAATAAAGGTAGGTAGATATCTCCTTCCGCCTTCCACAACCTAAAAGCATCTGATTAACCAACTTCATCGTTGAACTGTAATATTACAATTAATTTAATTTAAATTGGCGACACCACAATTAAGATGGTCGTGAAAGTCGGAGACAATGGCTGAATGCTCCCACGGAACATCTTGCCGTGTCACCTACATACTGAGAATGTAGATCATGGTTATACACTAGATTTTTGGTGCAAGCTTTGATAGTGGTGTTGTTAAGTGATTTTTTTGCTTGTCTGTGTGGTGCACTCTTCGTCACCGTCTAGTCACGATTAGCTGTAACGTCTAGATCTACTATATATAAAGAAAGAGTATATCACTGTCTGTTTAAAACGAATATATATATATATACCATCACGCCTGTATTCCCTGAAGGGTTAGGCAGAGGTATACCAATGTACACCCACAGTTTGCCGGTATATTTAGGTCCCATGTAATAGGGGGCGAGCCTATTGCCATTAACCGGGAACAAATCCAAACTCCGAGCTGCTACTGAGAATCTCATAGAAAAACCCAATAACACTTTTTGCTCGACCTGGGAATCGAACCCAGGACCTCTAGCGTCGCAGTCGTGCTTAGAGCCACTAGGCTAACGAGGCAGTTGTTTACAATGATACATTTATTTCATGTCATACCACGTTTCTTGTTGACCATACTTACACAGTTTCGTATATTCAGATTGGTCTTGTCTTTAAGAGTACAGAGTGTTTATCTATGGTGAATTGGGCAGTTTGAGTTAGCTCTCTCAAAGGTGCCTTATCAAAGGTTTTATGACAAATGCTTGAAATTTTCTCTTCATGTTTATCAGGCTCCGGCACGTGCGTATTATTGGGTATTTCCATTAGAAATTTCTCAGTATCAGCACGGAGTTTGGAAGACTGTGGCGTCCCGGCTGTCATTTGTATATTTTTGAGTTGTTACAGGAAGTCAAGAAGCCTGAAGTCTGATAACCAGTCTTAGTAACTGGGTTCACATTGGCGGTCGGTAAATGTAAAGCACTGGTATCCAGCTGCATCCAGTTAGACTGGAAGCCGACCCCAACATAGTTGGAAAATTATAGTCAGATTTTACATATATGATTTATTTATTTTTAACAGGTTAAACGATAATTATAGGGGTTAACATTTTTTTTTTTTTTTTATAGACGGGAAATCATAAAATAACTTCCCCCGCCCTGGGCAGGGCGGGAGGGAGTGTCAGACTTTTACTGACTAAAACCCGTCTATGTTCCTTCATGTGCCCTTTGCGTTCCGGGGGCGCGGTATCTCTTTCGAACAACCCGCAGCTAGGGGTTACCCTAAGGCGACAGTTAAGAAATTGATGTAAGTGATGTCCAAGATAAACTTAGAAAGTACCTACATATTACGAAATGAAAAAGACAAATCGGTACCTGCCCGGATTTAAACCCTATCTTTGGCATGGTGGATATAAATCAGTACCTAGATTTTAAACTAATTCCCAGCTGTCTAGCCCTCCAATAAACTTGAGAATGCTAGTTCATATTTGCATATTCTCACGCTCCACCCTTCCGAGGTAAGCAGAACGAACGGTTAATGGCTACAACTAACGGTTCGTACAATCTACATAAATATTATTATGTGATGAGATGTGAATGAAATCGGCGTAAAATCGAGACGTTTATCATAATCTACATTTATGAACGCTGTGCGTATGAGTCGTAATGTGTGAAGTTAATGTTAGCGTGGATTTGTGTGCGCAATGGTATTGAGTGTTGCGGGTTTCTGTATCCTACTGACGGATAATGGTTGGTAATTCGATTAGTAAGGGTTTTAAATAATAAAAGCATTAAAAGTGTTTATTTAACTGCCTCATTATCTTAGTGGTCCTTAACGCGACAGCTACGCTAGAGATCTTGGATTCGATTCCCAGGTCGAGCAAAATGTTATTGGGTTTGTGGGCTCGAAGGTCGGATTTGTGCTCGGTTAATGGCAATAGGGTCGCTCCCCTATGACATGGGATCTAAAACATACCAGCAGACTGTGGGTGATCGTCATTCATAGACCTCTGCCTAACCCTTCGGGAAATACAGGCGTGATGGAATATAATTATGTTAGTGATAGTTCTTGGAATGAACTCCGTCGAAGTATGAGATGTAAATTTTAAAGTACGCGAAAGAGCTTTAGTAAGGTATTTAACCACTTAACAATGTTGAGGTAACTATAGTTGCTAAACGCACATCATAGGTCCAAATGCGACAAGTTATTTTTCCTACCAAAGTCATAAAAAAAAACGACTGGTTGCACTCCGGGAGTGCCGGCAGAAGTGAAAACGCTAAAGACGTACACAAATATGATAAATTCGTAAGATTTTCGATCAGGTCACGTGTCCTGATGCGAGTTTAACATTTTTTACCCATTCCAAAACAAGTGCACAACGTCGCTTACGAATTTTCGATCAGGGTCACGTGTCCTGACGCGAGTTTAACATTTTTACCCGTTCCAAAAAAAGTGCACAACGCCGCTAAAGAAGTTTTCACTTCAAAAATCTGTATAGCCGATTACCCAACACCAATTACAACGTACAACAGTGAACGATCACGCATCAAATTAAAAACACAAGAACGGAACGCAATTTCTTCACCATCTACATTTACCTCTGAACCGTTCATTAGAACACAAGAGGAAGCCATAATAATAAGTCATAGTATCTCAATCACTGCTGATCCCACTCCGGCGCAGCGCGATGGCGCGTCCCGTCGCGGGTGGCTGCGCATGCGCAAGTGGAGCAAAGGTGAAAGAACAAATGAACGGCGGACGGTGAAACGCGAAGTAACGTATGTAGGCGGGACTGCCTATGATTTGTGGGTACGATTTTTCTTTAAATGAAAGCTGGTGGAGTGATGAGTGACGTGTAGTCCTAGGCTTTTGGTAGAGATTGAGGATGATATATGATTTGACAGAATTACTTACAATCGTATTGATAGCTGTAATTGGTGGAAAAAAACTGGACTGGCATATCAAGGGTCCCGTACTACCTTACCAATATTTAACAGTACATACAAATGACCATGTTTTTTTTTAAATTGAATAAAGTTAAAAATTGGAAGGCATCTTAGTAAATATACTTTCTTCAATTTGATTCTCAAATTGAAAACAGGTACACATATCGCACATAAGATTTATTTAGTTTCAAGGGCTTCTTCCTATCAATTGGTACAGTAGTACCAAAACCAGTTGGTTTAATTTTATCGGGCACAATAAGTATATTGTGCCCGATAAAATTAAACCAAAATGCATGTATGCAGTGAATAGTATTTCGATATGTATTAACGAGCTCGTACTAGGTCTAATAGGTAACCAAAAGCAATATCGACATCATCATCATCGAATAGACGTTCATAAGATTTAGGAGACGACTTAATACATCATTTTCCATCATTTTATCATCATTTACATCGTAACCTCTTGAGTTACGATGAAAACGTTTAATAATATCTAGTGCAGTAAAAATCCGGGCAAATTACCTGGAATCTTTAGAACAAATTGGAAGAAGGATAGGCAGGATGCTTGGTAAAGTTAAAGAACAAACTATGTGCGTCAACGAGTCAATAGCTCATGAGGCAAGTAACGAGGTACGCTTCATGTGGGCGCACTAACATGGTACCAATTACATTTTGTATATATATTCAGTTTTGACGATAGGTTCTAAAGCTGTTGGAGGTCCAGCTTTAAGACCTTAAAAATAGTTGAAACAAGGTTGGGGAGAATGGTCTAATTTGGAAATTGACTTGATAGAGATAAGAGATATAAAAACAAGATCCATGATGTCGATATAAGAGTCAAAGGGATGTTCTTAAACTGTTCTACAATAAAACAAAAAGTGACGATGTATCATTCTGCGAGTCTTAGAAACAGTTCACTTTTGAAGTCTGTGTAGTGACTTGATTAGCACAAAGTAACTTTTACCAAGAATTCAGTAAAAGTATTCAGTATTTTTCGAAGCTAATAAAAAAAATTGCTGTTCCGTACAATTTGACCGTGTATGTGTAGAACTTTTGAATGGAACAGCAGATTTTATTTTAAATAACTGTCAAAAAGAACTGAGAAAAATAAAACATAGAAGGGTGTTTAGTATCATGAACTGAGTACAGTCTTCGCTAGATCGTGTACAGAAAGAAAAGTTCCACTATTAATAAAAAGGAGTAAACAGACACAGGAAATAATAAAAAGGTACAGAACGGTGCCAAAAGCTTATTGCTCGGTGAAACTGGCTAGCAAGCGGCGTGCGCAGTAACTAGAGACTCGCTGGTACTCGTAACATTTTCTTACGTGGGCGGAGTCGGAGCGCGGTGGGAGTATGATTTGTGTACGATTTCCTTTTACCTGTGTAGGAACTTGCTGAGTTTAAATGTTCGTAAGTTAAATTGTTATTTGGGAAAGATATAATTGCAAAAATATAGGAAGCACGATCAAAATACAGTTTTCTTTTTTTTATGTCCATCATACATCTATATCAATTTAAGTCTATTTGGGCCCAGTACCTAGGTGGCTACGTTTATAAATAAACTAGCAAAACCCTGCGGTTTCAATCGCGTTTAGTTAATAGTAGTCTTTGGTTACTGCTCTGCTCCCGTGCGTGGTAACGTGGGCTATATAATACAAAAGGATGTTTCCAAATCGGACCAGTAGTTTCTGACATTAGTCCATTCAAACAAACAAATTCTCATTACAACTGCTACGCTAGAGGTCTTGGGTTCGATTCCCAAGTCGAGCAAAGTGTTATTGAGGTTTTTCCATAAAATTTTCAGTAACAGCTCGGAGTTAGGATTTGTGCCCAGTTAACGGCGATAGACTCGCTCCCTATTACATTGGATCTAAGAATACCGCCAAACTGTGGCTGTATATTGGTACACCTCTGCCTAACCCTTCGGGGAATACAGGTGTGATAGTATGTATGTAAATTATAAGTACACGCAGCTTGGCAGACAGTCAGGCTAGAGCTTGCTTCAGTCTAGAATACTAATAACAGTTTCTTGGAGTTAATGATCGAGTTCTAACTTGTATTGTTCATCAGTACATAGTATGGGTGGCCTATTTGGCGCAGTGCCAGTGGCTGTCCCAGTACGGGCACGGGATTGATTCCCGTGTCGGGACAATGGGTGCTTTCATTATTTTGCATGAAATGATGCCTATGATAGTACACACAATTATCCGTACTAATATTATAAATGCGAAAGTAACTCTGTCTGTCTCTTCTTCACGCCTAAACCACTGAACCGATTTCAATGAAATTTGGTACAGATATAGTCTGGGACCCGAGAAAGGACATAGGATATTTTTCATCCTGGAAATCCCCCGGGAACGGGAACTATTAATCCACGCGGACGAAGTCGCGGGCAAAAGCTAGTTATTTATATTTATAGTACTTAATCTTTCTATTAATCTTTTCCTCGAATAAATTGGCTTAGCTTGGCATTAGCTTAGCGTAGTTTCATTAGCCCCACTAGAAAAAGTCACTTCCTTTAAATGTTGAGACTAAATTGTTCGATTTCTTACAGTTCCTGTCGAACTTAAGAAAGAAAGAGTTAATTTAGAACCTGTATTTAATTAGCTTTTATTAGCAGCATTATTCAATTAGCACTTTAGCTTGAAGCCTTTTGCAACATCCGTTACACATAAATGGTATGCAAATAAATGAAGATATGAAGATGAACCCGTATTATTATTGTACATCTTATCATTCCTTGAATGTTTATTACTATAGTGTATTTTTTAATCTCGTAGACTAAATTGACAGTTTCATACGTCAAATATAAAAATAACGTGCTTTCGGCACATAAACATAGAGCACACTATTTTCAAGTTTGACGTAAGAAGCCGTCGAATCAGTCTCTGAGATTAAAAAACACACTATACAAAATATGAACAGACCACAATCCGAAATCATTACCATCTTAATTCTACAATCATGCATTTCTTGACGTTCCTCTACAAAAAACGACCGCACGAAATGACTTTGTAACGAGGTTGCAATTTTTCTAAAAATCTACATTTCTTCTCTTGCTAGTTGCTATAGGGAAACCCAATCAAAATCGAAATGAACACACTTAAGCATGTGTTAGTAAAATGTAAAGCAATAGTCGGAATTAGTCCAAGAGGTCGAGTAGCGACGCGTTGCCCAACGTCCAGATAATCGTATTCATTGAAGCGACCCCCGACACTGTTGAATGCTGATTCATATTTATGAACATCTTCTTTTATTGTGTATGTGTACGTTTGTGTAAAGTTACGTAGTTGTGGTGGTGCTCTGAAAGCTGGTTTGTTCGGTATTCCATATTTAAAAAATCTGGAGATGCCATTTTTTTTATTTTAAATTCAAATTAGGGCATCATTAAAGAAGGCTTGTTTTAAAGCTACTATTTAATAATATTAACTCAAGATCGATCTATAGATCGAGACTATAACCAGTCAAGTTACAGAGTTTACTTATCGAGGGAGGGATCGATCTACAGATCGCATTATAGAAAGCGGTTGTTAGTAGTTAGGTTATTAAAGGTTATCAAAAATCAACTGAATACAGAAGTTATTGGACCGATATCTGAAGGCCAATCCTCGGAGTTAAAAATCTAGTCTTTCATGTTACTGGCAAGTAATGTCAAAAAAATTACGTAAGTTATTAAGACTGAGATTAGATTCTGATCGTTCCTAAAATATGTAGACTTCCCCTCTGGACTAAGTCAATAGTAGGTCCTTAGTTTGCTATAACGTCTAACTACGTCTTATATCCATATGTCCACTGCTACTCAAGTAAAACACATTAGTCACTACAATAAAACCGTGTGTCTTATCCAATAATACAACATTACAACGCTCCGCTCCCAATTGTTCGTCACAATTCGGCCAAGGGTTATTGGAATACGAACCGCGTAAAAACAAACCAATTCTAGCATAATGACACACGACTAACCACTTCACACAGCACAAAACATAAGGCTAGGTGCACAATAACGCCCTTCTGGCGCAATATGCACTTTTTGCGCAATATTCGTACACTGCAATGATCGTGCGAAAACCGCTTCTTGTTCACAAGTTTCATTGTCATGTGCCAACGATTTATGAATGTGTGTGAGCTCACCTAAATTTTGATTGGATGGAGATAATGCATTGCGAAACAAAACGCTTAATTTTGTGTATGATAACTCGGTAAGGTCTGACCAGTAGATCGGTCGATGACACGAGTTGGACGACACTGAGTTCTCACGCCTATTATTATATTCATTTTCAGCTTGTTTACAGGTAGCAGCAAATTGGATAATATGTTGTTTTTTAAATAGATTTTGTTGTAATATTGTTTTGGATTTAGGATGTGATGACACTTGGTATATTTTTAATTTTGACTAATTTCTGCTCGCGGCTTCTTCTGCTTAGACTTCAGAATTTAGATTGAGTCCGAAATAAGCACACGGGTATACACGAACAACGTGGTACATTTTTTCCTATTTATCAAAATACATGTGTGGAAAATTTTAGGGAATTCCGTTCAGGGGTTTAAGCTTGAAAGAGTAACAAACATCCATTCCACCCATCCCCACAAGCTTTCGCGTTTACAATAGTAGTATACTAGTTGAATGTCATTGAGAAGTGTATTTTGAGATGTTGATGCCTTCATTTTTACAGTGCGAGAGAGATCAAGCTATACGATAGCAATATTCCTTTTATGTAACTGAAGATTAATGCTTCACAATACAGTCCCACCTGGTTAACGTTAATTGCAAAGGCTCTCAAAAACTGCTAGATTATTTATGTTGCTGTTTAGCAATAGCAATACATAACAGCCCGAACATGTCATTACACCAGCATTTCCTGAACTGCGCAACGGTAAGAATAAAAGAGGGTAGCGTGAAAAGTTCCTGAAAATTAACATATTGTAAGTACGCATACGCAATTTAACCCGGGACGCGTTAGACCTAAAAAGACCTAGAAATCGCGGGGTATATCCCAGTAATAAGATGCAAAATGCTAAGCAAGTTATGTAATCATTTATTCCTAATTTCGTCGTAGGTTGCAGTACCTACATAAAGGTAGTGACAGTTTTAAATCAGATCACCTCAAAGGGATATTTTAAAAAAAATGTACTGGGTATCGCTAGATTTATAACAGCCATGTCTAACATAATTATTCAAATTTTATACAATTTAAATGAAAAATAATTTTCGCGCCCACAAAACTTTTCGCAGCTACAGGCTGTTGCTCAATTTGACTTCAAGAAATACGAAAAATTAAAACGAAACTCAACTAATCAGATTACGGCGCTGACCTCAACTTTAGAAAGGTAAATTACTGCGGTAATTAAGAAAAAAACGGTCGGTACATATGGTCGTGCTCTAACGGCTATTGTGTCGGGAAAAAATATTCTTTATACGTACATAGAATCGTTTTTATCAGATTTTCGCACGGTCCGACACTTAACTGTTCATATGTACAGTGTGCTCGGCTAACGCGGTAAATTTACGGGTAATATGGCGAAAATATCGTTGGAATTGCGCAGTTAGTTATTCTTAATTAACTGCTATTTAAAGTAAATAGCGTCAAGTGGGGAGAGATATTATAATACTGTAAGGTGGTAATGGTTTATTTCATTTTTAATAATGACAATGGGAGACGTTTTGTCCCAGATTCGTTTCAATTTCTTTTTTTAGATTTTCGTTTTATGTAATTTACTGTCGACTAGTAATTTTTTATCGACTTCGTCATATTATTACAGTAAATTTAAAAATAACGTTATTTTTAAAACACTATACAAAAAACCTGGTTGAAAATAAAATATAAAAATAATGACTCATTTGTTTTTAAGCACTTGCAAATGGAATACGTTCATTGCATCGGTGCCCAAACAACCGAATCACCCTGTATACATTTCAGTGTGGCAATTAATACGTTTTGCGCCACTACAGTTGCGCCACAGTGGCGCTGCCACCTTGACGGGCGGGCGGCTCCCGAAATATGCCCCAAATGGAGTGACCTTGCACTTATTTATTTTCCAAATGGTCTGAAATGTTATTGTGAAAGATCTTTGCGTTTCTTTGTATGAAATAATCCATACTTCCATACTAATATTGTAAATGCGAAATTAAGTATGTGTGTTTGTTACGCTTTTACGTCTAAACCACTGAACCGATTTTGATAAAATTTCGTTAGGGGTAAGATTGAACCTCAAGAAAGGACATAGGCCCATTTTTATTCAGCGACTTCGTCTACAATCGTCACGGACGAAATAGCAGGCAAAAGCTAGTATGTAATAGAAATAATGAAATTCAGAAAAGTCTTCTTTTACCTACAGAGTTTTTTTACCAACATAGTTTTTATTTTTGTAAATATCCGAGCTTTAAAGCATTTACCTTGATACAGCCATGCTAAGATGACGTGGGTATATCTGGCAACACTGGCTACAAATATTATATGAAATAACTTAATCTAAAGATAAAAGTTTTCCACAATTCTTATTCAAACATAATTTGCGCGTAAAATTACAAGTAGCATTAAAACGTCCCGTTACGAAATCCGTCTAGAATTTTATTAATTTTTTTAATATCATTCTTTGTTCATAGACCAAATTCGAAGTACCGGGCATAAAGGCCGACGCACACCGGCCGTGCATACCAAGTAAGGTGGAGCGCACACGTGACGCGACTTCCGTTCGGTTAGCTATCAGCTGATGCATTCCTTTGGAGTTCGTCTGATGAGTAAGACTTTGAACTTGCGTTTTTTGAAAATTGTAGTAGTAGAGCTTTTTGTGAAGGTGCTTGTCTGTAGAAGTACTACCGTATATATTTCTGCCGCAAAGCAGCGTTGTAGGGTGTAATGCCGGTCTAATTACAGGCAAATGAGACAATTCAACTTTGTCTCTGTGATGGCAACGCATTTGCAGGGCCTCTGGTATCGCAGATGTCTATAGGCAGCGGTGATCACTTAACATCAGGTGGGCCGTCGCGTCGGCTTGTTTGCCGTCGAATGACAAACATCATCATCTGCTTAACCTTTACCCAACTATGTTGGGGTCGGCTTCCAGTCTAACCGGATGCAGCTGAATACCAGTGTTTTACATGGAGCGACTGCCTATCAGACCTCCACAACCCAGTAATGGGTAATACGATGACAAACAAATATATTAAATATTTTGAATTTCGAGTTGTTTTTTTTTTCTATTCCAAATTTGAAATGGACAGAATTGTAAAATGTTAATTATGTTCTAGCAGTGCGTCATCTCGAGGTATTTTACACATTTTTGTATTTGATTTGCATTTCTTATAAAAAAGTTTAGCTACTATTTTGACGCACATGTCATTTCTAAAATGCAGAGAAATGTTGACAACTGCAGTTCATTGAAGGTTAAATGCAAATGGCGATGCCACTGAAAATATAACGGTAAAGCATAGACATTCATGACAACCTTGCTGAATTTTCATCAAAAAGTTAGGTATGAGTTGCAAAAACTATTTGCTTATTTATGTAAATACACATTTATTTGTTATGATAAGTCAATAACCCTTATAACATTTGCTAAAGAGTTCATTACTATCCATTATGTTGAGATAAGTAAGAGTAAAAACATTACCAACCCTTTAAAATATAAATAGGGTGAAAAGTCATAGTTTTACCCGATTAGTTTGACAAGCCTACTGAAAGTCCATTCTATTTTGTTATACTATCTGTGGCAGTTTAAAATTATGATTATAAAGCGGTATTTTGGTTAACTAAGTAATCAAAGGTTTGATAGGTCTTTTTCTGATTAAATAATTGCGAAAATATTACAAGAACTAAAATCTTGCACGTTCTATTTGCATAGCTATTGCTAAAGATATTCCTGTATTGAGAAACCCAAAGTAAAGTTATGCCAAACTTACACCTCGAATGTATGGATAAACCAAAGTTAATACGTGGAGTAAATTTACTCCGCGTTTATTAATAAGGGGAATGATTTTGTGGTGTATACGCAAATAAAACGTGTATATAAAACAATTTTAGAAGCACATAAAACGGTTTCAACTTAAAAAAGCTTTTAAACGAAGTCATAACCTAACATTTTCGCTTGATTATCATAAATTACATACCGTTCATAAACGATAACTGTACCACACCGAAACGTTCCAAAACCACCCTTAAGTCCATACAAATAGAGTCCACACGAGCTGCATAATATAAATTGGTAGTTTTCTACACATTAAGTTCATTGTGTATAGTGAAAAGATTTTCCCACGAAAAAAGGAAAACTTGTGTGTTGAAACTAGTTGCGACACTGGCGTTGCGTGTTGTATGGCGCAGTGAATGGCACGCCGTAAGGTCATAGTGCGTTGACATATGTATAAATGTGATTTAAAAAAAGAATACGCGTCAATGAGGTTTTAGTTGAAGTTCTGATTGTCTATGGTTCAGAGATGGGGATTGAAAAGAGTAAGGAGTTAAAATTACAACGTTGCAACCTCTTTTAATGATGAATGTTTTTAAAACTGTTTCAAATTTATTATGTCTATTGAATTCGTATTTTTTTTTGTAATTTATTTAAATTCTGAAAAAATATTACTTTGCACTGTAATGTGTAAAACTGGAGTCAAGTTTCACTATAGAGTATAGACTATAAAACACTTAACTTGCTCGTACAGCATAGCCCCCCTCTCTCCCTTGGATAAGCCATGGTTAGTTTATTTAACTGAAAATTGCTTTAACTGTCTTGAAATCAATGTCTAGAGAATATCTTATGTTGTGAAGGTTAGTATTTGTTTTAATTTACATTATTATTGTTCTTAATCCATTTTTGTTTAACACTTATTTATTTGGTAGACAGCGTCCTTACGGCGACTATCAATTGTTTAAAATAATAAATAGATCTATCGATATGAAAATAATTATTTTAATCACTCTACGTATTTGTCTATTTACTATAGATTCAGTCGCAATATAATTATCTATGACAAAGTAATAAAAAATAAATCGTATAAATTAATCTTGCATGACATTGAGGAATATAATTGCGCCGACGCAGAAGGGCACTAGGCTTGAAAAAACTTGCCTGCTGAGACATCTAAGCCGTTGTAATTTTCCAGTTTTCCTTATAGAATTAATTGTTGTTTATTCAGTGATTTTCTTGTTATGTTAATTAAGATATTCATTAATTATGCTTGTTAATTTTAAAGTCATATTTTTTTGTTTTTTTTTCTGCTGTTCTGAGGTTGGTGACTTGATTTTGAGTTGACCGGGCGTAGTTATAAATTGTCAGACAAAAAAGAAATATAAGAAGTTAAAATTAATATTTTTATAAACTGCTATATTCAATATCAGGCTCAAAACCAACGGCTTTACGTGCTTTCCATGGCGCGGGATTATCAAACCACCAACTTTCGAAATTCCGGACTGCTACTGAAAGATTCCTAATGGATACATCGAACAACACTTGCTCGACCTCGAAATCAAACCCAAGACCTTACACTCAGCAGTTGCGCTTGCGACTATGAGACCAAAAGGGGTAGCTATGCTTGCTTGGTGTCTGTTGAGGCAAGTAAAATAAGGACGTATGTGTTTCGTCCTCGTCTAGCCTATGTCCTTTCTTGAGGATCAAGTTTACCCCGTACCAAATTTCATTACAATCGGTTCAGCAGTTTTAACAGTGAAGGCATATCAGAGAGACAGAGTGAGTACCTTTTCAAAAGGTTGAACTTAATAAAACGAAAGAAATACATACATACATTCCATCACGCCTGTATTCCCCGAAGGGTTAGGCAGAGGTGTACCAATGACATCCACAGTTCGCCGGTATGTTTTAGGTCCCATGTAATAGGGGGCGAGCCTATTGCCATTAACCGGGCACAAATCCAAACTCCGAGCTGCTACTGACAAATTCATAGAAAAACTTAATAACACTTTTTGCTCGACCTGGGAATCGAACCCAAGATTTCTAGCGTAGCAGTCGCGCTTAGGACCACTAGGCCAACGAGGCAGTACGAACGAAAGAAGTACTACACAAGAACTTATATACCTAAAACACACATACACACCATGTAGGTAAGTATTGTGAAGAAACTCTATGCTAGTCTATGCATTATGAAATACACGTGGGCGGTACTTATACATGTACGTAGCGCTCGACTATTAATCATAGAGTGAGTTTAATTGAAGATGATACGCTTTTTCAAGGCGAATATATGGAAAATAATTGCCAGCGGCCGGGCTTAACGAGCGGTAAGATTTTGTAACGGAACGCCCACTGACTGCTGTTGGTTGTGTATTGTTTCATGAATGGCTGAAGTTATTTTCAGTTTTATAGAAGCATAGCTTCAGACCGCGGCTCCGACCGCGTCGTGTTTTTTAAACTGCGTTAAATTACGTCTCTGAGGACTGCTTCGCTACCGTTGGTTGTAGAGTAATGTTATTCAATATATCTTCATGAATCTGGTCATCATAATTTAAAAATAATATTTCGAATTTTACTGGTAGTTTCAGAGATTAGCGCGTTTGAAAAGACAAAAAATCTTTCCAGCTTTGTTATTTATACTTACAAAAATCTTTGAACTAAGGGATTATTTGATAAGTTTATTCCATATAGGTATCGATCTTCTAACGTAGTATATACTTATTTGCATTCTTTTGGTTTAAAATTCGGGCATGAGCAGGACTTAAAGACACCACCAATCAATTGACGAACTTTTTTTGAGCTGTTAAAAAACGATTCCCTCACAGATTTTAAATGGCAATAATAGGAAACTGTGAAGTCACTTTTGTCCTATTGACTATTTATTGACTTATAAGCAACTAAACATCTAATCAGTTTATTGAAAATTATTCGGTTTATCAGGGATAAAATAAAGAATTTCTTTAGAAAAGTTATATCTTGGAGTTATTAGATTATATTATCTACTACATTCAGCTGTATAAAAGAGATCTATGGTATAATCTTATACCTAGGTCCACAAAATAAACAGAAAAGGGCTTCGGTAAAACGACGGTACGAGATGAAAATCAGCCGAAAGATTTCCCCTCGACCGGCGACGTAGCCATGCGTACAAACGTTTGCTCACGGCACAGAGCCGGACGGATCTTGCCACAGCCTCATTAAAGATTCTAGGTCGTTCTGCAATCGTTAATTAGCGAGATAAGTACTGTATTAATTGTGTACGCCATTGGAGCGACTATCGCGCCATCTGAGAGCGGCGTTAGGTTGCCTACAGATGTGTGACTTTTTCGTTTTAGGTTCAACTGAAAACGTGTGTTGTTAACAGATAAATAGGAGTTTTATTGCTATGTACATAGGTTTTTAATTCTTTAAAATGATTGCTAAGCTAAAAGTATACGAAATTTAAATCGAGTGGTAGTCATACGCCCTCAGATGTTCATTTGTTTTAGAATTAATATTTAAAATGCGAATATTATTTTTTGTTTTAAATATGAAAAAAAATATTTAAACTGTCTTACTGTGACGATGATTTAATGTAGTTCCTTAACCAAAATGGCGGCTTACCTGTAAAAAAATAAAAATATGTTAAACTTATGCAATCAAGTTAGTGTCATAAAAAAGGTAAAATATTAAAAATCCTTGAAAACTATTTAAACAGGATATAAAAATCATGGTTCTAGTTTCTTGCCTACAAAAAAATTAACATTTAAGAAGCAAGATATAATACAGTACCTGCCTACAGGTTAATTAAAAATTACACTTAATTATAAGCACATGTTAATAATAATAATTGCTTGATAATAATTATGACGTAAATATAAATAATTTACCTACACGGTTACAAGCGGTATACAGTGACTTTTAGTTTATAAGATCTTTCCATAGTAAACAATGTATTTTCTCGCAAATAAATATAAATATGATACAATAAAGTTTATTCCGAAATTATTTTTGACTAGCAGTGCCTGCGGCTTCTCTCTCGTGGAACTAAGAGTAACTTTTGTAGTTAAGAATTGAATCCTCGTAGGTGATCTAATGGTTACACGTGTGACTGCTGAAAGATTAAGATACTGGCTTTATCCATAAGGAATCTGTTTAAAGTCGCCTGGAGTCAGGATTTGTGCTCAATTGATAATTGGCACGCGCCATACCAAACTATTTTTGATACCAAAATTTGCAATACGTTACATCATTTTAGAAAAGCTTTACAAATTCACCATTCCTAAGTACCTGTTTTAGTTTAACTAAAACCAAACCAGTAATTACCTATGACATTACAAAACAGATATAATTAAAAACATTTCTAGAAATCCCGTCCCGTGAAAACGCTACATGAAAAGCTAGTCCAACAGCGACATAGCAATAACAAACAAACTGTTGTTGTTTCGATCCGACCGTTTTCGGCCAAGGCGATTGCTTCAACTCCTTCGAAGTTGACGTTCGTGTGCTCGCATGTGGCTTATGTAGCCAATCTTCTTTATGAAGATCCTCGCACATTGAGGGCATGTGAGCACACCATCTACGTAGTTATACATAATTGCCGCAGGTGGTCGGGCTTTTATTTCGTCGCGCTTGGCATCAAGCTCAAGGCGCCGCTGCACTTCAAAGCTACGCACCTTAGTTTTTACCAAAGCCCTCCAGTCAAGTCTATGAGCGGCTGCGTGCTGCTCCCAACGTGACGGTTCCAAGTCGCACTTGTTAAAGTGCCGCTTTAGCACATCTTTATACCTGAGGAGCTGTCCGCCATGCTTGCGCTTGCCCTCCTCAAGTTCAGAATAAAAGATGCGCTTCGCCACTCGCTGCTCTGCCATACGTGACACATGTCCGCACCACCGAAGCTGACGCCGCATGAGATAGGACTCAACACCACCAACATTAGCCCTGCGTAGAACTTCGGTGTTCCGCACGCGATCACACCATCGAATCCTCAGAATCCTTCTGAGACATCGAAGGTGGAACCGGTCCAACATGCGGATGTGCCGGCGGTACACGGCCCAAGTTTCCGCTGAATATAACATGTTAGGCAGCACGACCGCCATGTAAACTGAGACCTTGGTTGCTAGTTTAAAGTCATGCGACCTGAAGACCTTGGCATCCAGCTTACCAAACGCTGCAGCTGCAGCGCCAATCCTGCTGTTGATCTCTTCATCAAGGCCACACTTCGATGTCAACGTGCTCCCCAGATAACGGAACTTGTCGACCTGCTTCAGCTCATCCTCGCCGAGTCTTATGGACAGTGCCTCGTGACCGTCAATGTCCAGAGACATCACCTCCGTCTTCTTAACACTGATTTTCAAGCCGAATTTCCGGCAAGACTCGTCGAGACCGGATACTAACCGTTGCAGGCCATCTGGGGTTTCTGCTACAAAACACAAGTCGTCTGCATACAAGATCTCAGTAACCACTGCGTAGGAAACCTTGGTACGGGCTTTAAGAAGCGAGAGAAATAATTACAAAATACTCTCTTGAAAATGGTGTCTTGTAGTTTGCTTAGTACATTTTAACGCACGAGCAAAAGCTACAAACACAGCAAGAAATTATTTTAACTATATTAGTTTTAAAAACGAGGCACTATTTTTAATTTAAAAGGTCGTTTTCGAAGTATGTTTTTAACTTAATAGGTGTAGAATATACTAGAGGAGCGTCAATCACAGAAAAGCGAGAATAACTTTTAATAATTATGCAAACATTCAACTATAGTTTATAACCACGGGAATATAAGTTAATGTTTGCATGTTTTTTTACGATTCCCATGTCATTAAAGAAACTTTATTACAAAGAGAAAAACAGCGAAGAGGTCAGTTATCGGGTGATTAATTTCCGAACCGTGTATCCTATTCGAATCGCGTTCGGAAACGCACCAACGCTTACCATTTCGGATGTGTAGTGTTGCGAAATTGGAACGGATATTGCTCGTTCCTCTCGGCGGCTATTCTGATAGAAATTTGAATTTTGCCGGTTAACTGCAGCCGTCCGGCCTCGTTACACCTCTTTGTTATTTGGACATGTATCCGAACGGTTTGGCGGGAGGTGACGAAGCGTTAAGACGCCATTTTGTTTCGACAGATTAGACGTTAAATGTCTAATTAACAGATTGGGTAAGACCACAGAGCATGTCAACCAGTAGAGAGAGCATTGGCAAGTTTTTGTTCTAAATCAAAGTCACCAAAAAACGGCGGGGGGAGAGGTAAGAATCGCCTGCTGTGATTGGGTAACGAATTGAAAAACAAATGACAACTGATTATCTAGGGATTCCAAAAATTTACTTTTAAAAACATCGATATCGATAATTTTTTGACTTTTTAGTAGCATAAGAATTTGTTCGACACAGAGATTTCAGATTCGATTTAGAAATAAAACGAGTGTTTATTTACAAGATTTAATCTATATAATCTGTACATACAAATAAATAAAATTGAAGTGTCGAGTGTAATTTTAAATTAACAGCTTTACACTAAATGCATATACGGTATACATACCTATTATGTATAAAAGTATATACGGTACTTACATCAAAAAATTAATTTTCAAAATATTTGTCAGTCTGTCGGTTTGTCTGTCTGTTTGTTCCGGCTAATCTCTGAAATGGCTTAAGGGATTTTGACGGGACTTTAACTTGCAGACAGCAAGTACAAGCACTAAGCAGTATATATTAAGGGGTGACTTATACTATTTAATTATTAGAAATTATAAATAATAATAAAAAAAAAACAAAACCAAAAAAAAAAATTGTTTCTGCTTACCCCCATGGGAGAAAGGCGAGAGTTTATGCATGTGAAAGCGAAAAAAATTGAAACCAATGAAATAGTGAACAATATCCGATTCAAATAGTGAAGGTATACGTATACATCTAATATATAAAATTCTCGTGTCACAGTTTTCGTTGCCATACTCCTCCGAAACGGCTTGACCGATTTTGATGAATTTTTTTGTGCTTATCCGGTATCTATGAGAATCGGCCAACATCTATTATTTTTATATCACTAAAAAAAAATATATATGGCAAAACAACGTTTGCTGGGTCAGCTAATTAATATTATACAAATATTAGCTTCTGAACGCGACTTCCTCCGCGTGGAGGCCTCCACCGGCCCTTCACCCCCGCTCTGCGCGCCGCCGACAAATAGTAGGACGCTCCTCTCAAGTCAATCTTATCGTGATGTTTCTTAAACTATTCGCAAAAAATACTTAGTGAAAAAAACAAAGTTCATCTACATTCAATACTGAAAGCAAAAATGAATACATTTTGATAAGAAGTTGCTAAATACTGTAAAATGTGCATTGTAAAAAACTATCCAATTTAAATGTACGAGTATTTAAGGCTCGTAATTTTACATATATTTGCTTCCACATAAAGGATAGGTATAATTATGCTGTCGCAGACTTTTATTAAGAACTATTTAAGATAAAAAATATGGGGCAACATCGAGATATACCCTATCCTAAAAAAAAACATTGAAATCAGAGTACACAGTAAAAAGTTAGTCGTGGTCAGACGTAAAAAAAATGTCGAATTGTGACTTTTCTCCTTTTTTTGGAATCGGTTAAAATACTTTTACATATAACTTATACTAAATATTGTGTGAAAGGCAGGCATAGATATAGTTTCATACTATTATTTCAATATATTATCCTTTTTCTGCACATTTGTGAGCAAAGCAAAGGTCATAAGCATGTTTTAAAATAAAGCGATAAAAATACAAAAAATAAAAAGTTTACGTCGATACATTTTAAATTGTATCGATATAATCGCCGCGATGTTGCGAACAGCACTTGCGAGAAAAAAGCGAAAAGAGTGCAAATAGGCAAATCAATGTACCAAAAAGAGACAGAAATGCGATCGTCCCAGTATTTAATCGTTCCAGGAATATTACTCATTTTATTTTTCATTTTTAATAAAATAATAATAAATGGAGTAGAAAATCACTTACCTGTGAAATGATATCCCTTCTTTTGAGTAACTGGAAGTGGAAGTGCACTTTGCACACCATTTAATAGCACAACTAGGCATTATTTTTCGTTGTATTTGTTTCGAAAATGAGAGAAAGTGACATTAGTACATAAACTTAAAATTGCTGTGACAGACCAAAAGACACTAGTAATAGGCTATGATGTGTGACCGCGGTAGTCCCGCATGCGCTCTCTACTGGTTTTTCTGCTCGTTGGGTAAGACATTTGAATTTGGAAAAACGGTTTTGTTTCAGTAGGTATATAAGTACTACTGGAGGTCCTGCCTAAGCCTAGAAAGATTATAGTGCATGAACTGCGTAAATGTTCGTTTTGGTTTTGGCCAAAAAATTATTTCTTAGAAACTTGTGATCGTTACTCATATAATAATAATACCAGTATATTCTTGTCCCATTACAGGTCGAAGGCCTCTTCTCATAGAAAAAAGGCACGAGCATTAATCACCACCCTTGCTGGCGGATTGACGATTTCAGACCTAAATATTTTTCGTTACTTAATTGAATTCAATTAGGAGCAAACTCTTATCTATGAAGGCGTTCATGGTGAAGTTTAAGTCAGTTGACACACAAAATAGAAGCAATACTTCCAAATTTTCTGAAAAATCACCTAAAATCAAAGAATACCTTTTGTCTTCTTCCACGAAGCTTTTAAACCGACATCACAAAAGTAAAATGGCCTAACGTCAATGTCACTACAGTGAACATTTAATACGTCAAGTGAGGCGTGTTTGACGGAAATTAAATGTGCATTAGCCGCGCCTCCGAGCGTGGCGTAGAGTTGTGTCCACTGACTTATCTACTATCTGATACTACTATTCCTTTTTCCCACTATATTATCTTTTTGGAAACAAAATAGGGCATTGAATTCACCTTTGCCCTATGGTCTGTTTATTAAGATTTCTGTAATGGCTAAGTTCGGGTGGGACATGGCGAAACTTGCACGAAAATGAAATCAAGAAATATGGCACGTGTAAAACTTATTTGGGTGAAGGGTTTTTATTACGTAATTGACTTGTTCGGATATTTGCAACATCTTGAAACAAACGGAATCATAGAATTCAAGATGCTAACTTATATGAGAGTATCATTGCGTGAGTCAAACATAAGGATTAGCATTCATGTTTTAGACACGACAAAATCTTGGCAAAACACTTTAGATGGCGCTAATTATTCTTCTGGAAGCTCCCAGAGGTAAATGAGTCTTAGAGAATTTTGTCATATGCGTCAAATCCTTTGGATATTCATCGATGGCAAGCTTTGGCAGTACCAGACTTGGCATTCTTTTTTTAAATGACTGTTGTGTCAACTACTCCGCAATAACACCCACGACGCTACACCTAGCGTGCAATTCGAAAATAAATCATATCCAATCTGCATACATATAGAAAAACGGTACCCTCTTCGATTCCGATAGCATACGTAGGTTATCACACGGCTGGGGCGCTCCCGCGTATAACTGTTGTCACGGGTCGCAGAGCAGGCAATTAGCGAGGCCGCCCACCCGTGACGCCACTTCGGACAAGCTCGGGCCACTTCGGGTTAACTCGGTTTTGGTGCTTGAGATTTATATTAAAACTTAAGTGTTATTCGGATGTTATAAGGATTTCAAGTAGTACTAGAATGCTAAAGTGGACATTGCTAAGTTTCTGATGACTAGGCCAGGCAAATTGCGTGGTTTATAGGACCGAACAGCTGACCGCAAATGATTTTCACTTGAATAACTCCCATCAGAAAGCTTATACATTCTACTACTATTATAGACGAGATAGTTTGTGGGGATGCAAAGATGCATAGATGCATCTTTTCACGCTTAAACGGCTGAACGGAATTTGCTGAAATTTTGCACACATATATATTGATCTAGTTTAATACATAGGATAATTTATATCCCGGTTTTCATGATCTCGTGGGATAATGAGGATTTTGGCTTAATTCTGAAGACTACAAAGACAATGTTGCAGATAGAAGCAAGTAACATATACTACAATCATATTGTGGGATCCGTATTTTAATTGGTCAACTATCCTGTAGACGAGGTGAATTTGATGAAGACTGCCTTTACTTACAAATTATATGGTTTTGACAATCTCTAGGAAGAATCCTATACAGTTAGAATCCCATCAAACAAGTTTCATAAAACAAATGACATTCGAAGAACAATTCAAATTTCGTGGGGTCTTCTCCCGAAGTTTGTTACTAGTATATTTTCGGCCATCATGTGATGTTGACGTATTACGTTCAGACGCACATTTGAAGGTCACCCTTCGACATGGGTCACCGCAACCACGCCCGGCTGTGTCACACACACGTACAGGATGATTTAAAGAGTTTATGGATTAATTAGCTTTGTGAATAAATCTGGGACTCAATTAGAGGCAGCCTTGAGCCAAGTGCCTTGATCCGCGTCATAACTAGAGTAGACGGGTAGACGCTGCCTCGGGTCGAGGCGGGCCGACCGTATTATATTATTCCTTACATACCATCACGCCTGTATTCACCGAAGGGTTAGGCAGGGGTAGAACAATGTACACCCACAGTTCACCGGTATGTTTAGGTCCCATGTAATAGGGGGCGAGCCTATTGCCATTAACCGGGTACAAATGCTAACTCCGAGCTGCTACTGAGAATTTGATAGAAAAACCCAATATCACTTTGCGGGCTCTGGGAATCGCACCCAAGACCTAGCGTAGCAGTCGCGCTTAGGACTACTAACTAGGCTAACGACGCATATAAAGAAAAGTTATGAGGAAGATCTTTTATGTACCATATTTTATGCAAAATAAAGAAAAAGTTTCATTGCTGATGAATGAACGTACCAATAAAAAACCTGTCAACCATCTCTTACTTAGAAAAATTGTATAAACTTCGAACAGCTGAATTGCACCCGGATTTGAACACTATTTAGACTGATTAAAGTATGTTTTACCTTGAGTACGTATTAATGACACGTCTAAGTAAGTACTAAGTAATCAAGTACCTACATAAAGCTTTTTTTTTAATGGCAGTGTAATGGAAACTTCCTGTATACCGCCATGGTTCGAACTCCACGATATGTGAAATCAACCGCGAACGTCGAAGGACAACGCTGCTATTATATTATTTATACGAAAAATACGTGGCTTTACTATTAAACATGTATATTTTATGTGCAGTATTTTGTATTTAATTTATTAAAAAAATAAAAGATAATCCGCTTTTTCGGTTTCAAAAGTGGCTCTTGAATTTTGGGTACTTTTCTAAATGTACAAATATGGTTTCAATTTTTCTTTCTAGCTTATTGCAATTACCATCTGGGTAAGCTTGCTTAATTTTGCTGTACATTAAACTAGATTAAATCATCGAATCTTAAAAAAATGCTGCCATACATTTTGTCGAAATAAACAAATATAATGAATCTATGGAGCAGCAGCTTTTTATCGCGTTTTCACTCATTATTAAATAAATAAATAAAAAATAAATAAATAATTAAATTCTCTTAAAGTAAGTTAGGTATGTTAATTTAAAGACACTGTATAATCATTGTAAACTATTATTAGTATAGGAGCCATACTATAATTTGAGAAGAGCTTAAACACAAATTTTATAAAAAAAAAGTCAGATTCGTTAAAAAAAAAACCAGTAACGTCTTCTAAATCTAACATAGGCATATCCTTAGCTAACCCACACATCTGTCATCCGAAACCAGCTACCAAAACCATTACAAACAAATAATAATACCTACCAACATTTAATAATCCCAAACAATATTTCAATACCAATCTATATCTAATAACTAGGGTTGCCACCTATACTCTAAAATAGAGTATTGTACTTTTTTTTCAGGTAGGCGTTCTTTATTATCTATGACACCAATAAAGTACGCTAAAATACCCAATTTACGTAAAACTGATTGCTTCTGGCTCGATACTAAATGATTACCAGAACGAGTAAATAAACCTAAATATAGGTCTGTTCGATTCCCAAGTCGAACAAAGTGTTATTGGGTTTTTCTATGAAATTCTTTGTACGAAGGGAAGCTCGGAGTTTGGATTTGAGCCCGGAATATGGCAATAGGCTCGCTCCCTATTAAATAGGAACTAAACATACCGGCGAACTGTGGGTGTGCATTGGTACACCTCTGCCTAATCCTTCGGGGAATACAGGCGTGATGGTATTTATGTAGTTTTCTCGTCGTCTATAGACGATTGTGGCGTGATTGTTGGGCACGTTTTCAATTGTCGGCTATACACGACTGTGGCGTTCAAAAGGTTAAAAAAGGTGGCAACCCTACTAATAACGATGGTGAATGAACCGATCATTTGACTTTTTAAAACTAGTTGGCGTGGTCACCGACACCGGGGTTGACGTGGCATCATTTATCATGCATATCGACGCGTGATCGACTGGCTCGCGATTACAAACAAACCATATTATATTTACACTTGCACTGTGGTACAGAGCAAAAAGTTATGTAGGTACACGCGAACCAACTATTTACTGAACTAGCGACTAGTGGGCTTGCGACTATATTTTTTTGTAACAATGTTTTTTTCACCGGTGGGTAATCATCAAATGACTTCTCCCGCTCTAAGTGGGGTGGGAGGGAGTGTCAGACTTTTACTGACTAAAACCCATCCATGTTCCTTCTTGTGCCCTTTCCTGCTAGTCAACTTAGTAGCAGCATTGTTACAAAAAAATTAGAAGAAGAAAATGAGAGTTCCTGAGTAATACTTAAGCTTAAAAAGACTATACGGCTGGCGTGGTCTAGTTTGTGACAGTAAGCCCCAAAAAGTTATGTAGATACACTTGAATAAACTAGTTGATTTACACGCTACTAACTTACGATTTTTTTTGTGAAACATCCAGCTTCTGTTCTGAGAATTCATATATTTTACTTCACTCCCCCTAGGTTAAAGCTTAAACAAGTTGTTACTCAGATAATAAGAATTTAACTTGTCTCCAGTAGAAAGATGTATATTTATTGGCTGTATATCAAATAGATTGTTTAACTGTACCTTACACGTGCTAGCTATTTGTCTAGATTTATAATGAGCTGATTTTGGACTATCAATATAAATATGGAAATGTAAAAAAATATTGTTATTTTCTAATTAGTTATGTGGTTCCTTTGCTTTTAAAATTATGATTATTAATTAGTCAGTAGATACATTTTGTTCTCAAAATCGATGTTTGAAAGCTTCGAGCTTTTACGACTACCTACTTTTAACGGTCGTTGAAAACATGTATAACCATAATTATCATCATAAATTGTTTAGCTTTAGTATTTCATTTGTATTTTCTTTTTTTTAACATTATGTTATCTCTCATAATTCAATCTTGTTACGATGGCACCTCTTGTTTGTATTCTAACGGCACTTAAGATAAGAAACAAAATTTAATCAACAGCAAAGCTAAGTTGGTACTAAGAAGTACCGGTTCATTTCATTCATATTGTCCCCGCATGTGCCCGCAGATAATTTGATTGATAGCACCGCAATCTGACCTTTAGGACTTATGCAATAGAGGTCATGTCTGTCTGTATTGGTGGGGCAACCTCTGATTCATTCAGCTGTTTAGAGATTTAAGTTTATCTCTTGATTGTAACTAGATTAATATTTGTGGTTTGGAATGAACTTCTATATTTATTACCGTTATGTGATTTAGTCTATATTTGTATGCATTAAACCTTAATTAAGTAGGTACTAGGAACTTGATTCTTTTCTCAAACGCAGTGTAGAAAAGTTAATAATTTGTACTATAATTGGGTTCCCGTTCTCGGAAGGAAATCAACGCAAAATGAATGTGACAAATTATCAAGCATACGTAGACTCTTTTTTGATAATTCAGTCAGGCTATGATTCAGTTTGAGTTTGTTTCCGAAGTTGATGAAAGGAAAGGCGTAATCGGCCTGTCTTTTCATCGACATAATTTTATGCAGTTCTTACAAAAAAAAAAAAAGAAAATGCTTCGTTTTTTATGTGCTTTTAAATCAAAAACTATAAGGACAACTCAGAGATTGATTTAACAGACCTAATTCTACTAGTAATGCCCGAGCTAGAGCTAAAACTCAACATTTATTTCAAATAAACCATTTCAGAAAGTTGAAGCTTCTTGTTCCTTCCAAACAGTAGGTTTCTATGGAGAAGAACGAGCAAGAAACTCCATGGATACATTTTTAATATAGTTCTTCTTAATCTTTGTGCACAAAGTAGACGTCTCTAGAAGAGCTGTACTAGAAAATAGTCTACCTAGTGCGTAGCTGTGTAGAACCTCGCACTATGTCCTCTCAAAGACGTACGAACAAGGAATGTTCTTATTAATTAGCGTTAGATCTAACACGTTTAACCTTAGAGTCAGTGTTTATAGTATTTGCGTACGCACACCATTGACGCAGAGCAGTCTCAACTTATGTAATTATTTTAAATGGTGCTTAGCGGAAGACTTATTTATATAGAATGTCTGACACTGGATACATAGCTATATGATTTTCGGTACAATTTATTTGCGTTACGTGTGCTCCTTCAATTAAAGGATCATATCATGCACATGTAACTTGTTGGATACAAAAATATAGTGATAAATTATATTTGCTAAAATAAATGAAATTAAGCTATTAAAATTTCAGTTAAAGTTAGAATTAAAGTGAGTTGACAGTGGATAAAGAAAATTACTACTATTATCACGATTCTGTTTTTTTTTTCATACTAATTCGAGTTGTCACATGTATTCATTGATAATGAACTAAAAAGTAATGAATTAAGAGCTGAATATTTCGAAAATGTAGATAATAAGAAAACATTTAATTTGTACAAACAAACCTATAAAATATACTATAACTTAGTTAGAGAGTCAAATTGACGATTGTAAATCTGTAAATTATTCGTTACTGCCGCATTTTTTCTTAACCGACTTTAATAAAGGAGCAGACTATGTATTACTGGCTGGGTATTTTTTTTACTATCGTATAACCTGACACCTCTTGAATTTCACGGGCAACCTTAGTACATCCCCTATAAAACCTCAGATTTTTCTAGTAGGTACATCAATTTACTCTAAAGAAACCCAAAGTCGAGATTTACGACTTCCATCAACCATTTTGTAAATCTGTAGTTACGTGAAAGCAAGTATTGTAACATTAGTAAGTGTAGCCCCAATTCCTGCGACCATCGATTATAATGCGAGAGAAACCACGAATCATCTCCGACTGTGGGCGGCTGCGGGACGTACCTTGGAGGTACTGTCGCGGTTACAAGTACTGTAGAGTTTCGAAGATTATGTGACGTTTATTTTTGTTGAGGTGTAAGAAAAAAAATTAGATAAAAATTCTGTTCGCGATGTTGTGATTAAAGTAGGTGTACGTAAGCTACTTAAGTAATTTAGAATCTATTAGGTTAAACAGAAAACAAGTTAAGAGCGTTTATATATACTGAACGGTGTTTAACACAAAATGTAAAATTCAAAATGCTAGAAGTTTTCCTTAGGAAACTTTAAACCGGTCTGTATTTATAGCTAAAAAAACAATTTTTCAAAAATATTCTCTTCTGTATATTAAGAGTTATGTATCTGGCGTCTACGTATACAGTTAAATTGAAACCGGTTAATTATAATAATAATTAATTTCCAAGATTTTGAACTTACCAGTTTGTATGATATGTATGCGGCGAGGCGAAATATCACAGGTTAATAGAACTTTAAAGTTAAACCTTCAACAACCCAACTACTATAGCAATTACTGGCCAGCTAGTACACTTATACCCTGAAAAAAAAATTACCCGTTCTATCAACCTTTCGCGTCACCAGTACGGTCGTAACAAAAAACGTTTTAACATATTCAATTTACGAAGAGGCGCGGCGTCCGCCTCGACTGCCCAACTGTCACGTTGTTCGGCGCACGCGCATATAAGACAAAAATGTATGATTATGTTTAGGTTCAGGGTTTTTGGACTGGAAAATACTGGGTTTCAAAATATATACTACATAGCCGTCAACTACGCATTCTGCTCATCAGTCTTTGAGTAAAAGTTATTGCTGGGAAATGATTTTAGTTTTTGGTGTGCAAAATCACTCGTTTATGGTAACCCGAAATGTTACGTTTTCAAAACATTGTGCTTACGAGTGCATGCAACAGTACAGAGATCGTGGAAGTATTTAAAGCTTAGTTGTAAAATATTAACAGTTGTTTTTGAGAAAAAAAAAAACAGAAAAAAGTTTCAACTTTGACTACCTACCAATATCTCCGTAACAAGAAGTTTGCTAGTTTCCCAAGTATGGTCCCAACCAAAAAAAATATCACAACGTTGAGATTGAGACCATGTAACTTTCTGCTTTGTTTAGTATATTTTTACACTCGTTATAGGTATTATTTTTAATTTAGATTTAAAAATATATATTTTGTTGAACTTGGAATGAGTTTACGAGAAATAGCCAATGCTAGTCATACCCGTGCCCGTGTTGTGTCCCTTAAATTAACCAAAACATCGTTATGTGCCAATTGATGATCGAAATTTTTTGAGGAGAAATCCCTTAAAAGCTGCCACGGGGTAATTCAGAGAAAAGAAAACCCGTACTTTTGCAAAAAAAAAACACACGGAAGATTCAACCTTATAAAAACTGAAATAACCGTCAATTTCCAAAAACACTTCACATTCCCAACCAATTACGAAGGCAAAGTTATGTACCTATAACAAGTTGAACTTAATAGTTCACAAGCGAAAATCAAAATTGTGTATTTCTTTGAAAATTTGATCTGCACTCACATGTGCGCAAGAGTCGAGCGTATGCTCGTATTAAGTACATAGTAAATCACATAAAGGTTTTATGTGACTTCACTCAACTTTATTGCTTGGGTACCGACAGCAAACGAAGTTATGTAGAGAATTTGTATTTAGATAAAATTTTTTTTTATATTTTTTGCTGATTTGTGATTGGCTCTAAGAATAATCTTCGAAATTTGAAAAAAACTCTTTGTTTGTGCATAAAGTCCGACCCACGACTAAAAAGGTCTTGTTGTTATTTTTTTTTTAATTATGGGTTTTATCGACACATTACAAGGTTTTTCATTGAAATAGCTCTGGGTTTTGCCCCTATCGATAACGAATAATCAATTTTTATTATCTTTGAAGTAATTGTGGTCAATTAAAAACTTTGTTTCTTTTACTTAAATCGTCATCTGCTTAGCCTTTTCCCAACTAAGTTGGGGTCGCCTTCCAGTCTAACCGGATGCAGCTGAATACCAGTGTTTTACATAGAGCGACTGCCTATATGACTTCCACAACCCAGTTACTGGGCAACACGATATACCTTTTGGTTAGAGTGGTTGTCAGGTTACCTGGCTTTTGACTATTTGTAACGGCTGTTAAAGATCTACGAATGGCAGCTAGGACCACCGGCTTTACGTGCTCTCCGAGGCACGGGGGTGTCACACCACCAACTTCCAAACTCAGGGCTGCTACTGAGAAATTCCTGTTGGCAAAAACCAATAACAGTTTTTGCCCGACCCGGGAATCGAACTCGGGACCCCTCGCTCATCAGTCGCGCTTGCAACCACGAGATCAACGGGGCAGTCCGCAAAATAAATATAAGTCTTAACATAAGATTATTCTGCTGTCGCGCCCTGCGCTTGCGCTTGCTTGCGGTTACGTGCGAGCCTAACGATTTTTCCACCACCATAGCACCCGGCCAGCCTTATGAGGTACATACGAACACAAACTTTAATTTGAATACTTTCTCAAATATTGGAGAATTATTCAAGCGATAGAAGCTTCTAAGTTCAGGTTGAATAGAACATTTTATTTGTGACTAAGCCCTAAAAAGAAATGGCTTTTATATATACGTAATTATCGTTTCACACAAAATCAAATTATTTATTTTTATTAGAACATTAAAAGTCACTTTTGAACATCATTTTCGTATAAGTTAAAAATAATATGGAATCTAGTTGCTTCTGCCAAAAGGTGGTTTCGTATTGCTGGGTAGCATTCATCCGACCATTCAATTATTTGACTAGGTAATTATTATTGAGTAACACTATATATCCATAGGTCATAGAGACAGTTCTTCCAAATAAAAGTATTGGTATATTTATCCACATTCGATTATGTACCTACTTGCAGGCGACGCTTACTCATTGTAAAAGGTTAAGTTTATGAATAAGAACGAGGTCAAAAACACCGCGGCTGACTAATAGATTGCATGATTTGATCGCAATAGCATAGCACAAGAAGATTCTGCCTTATATTTTGCATTTTTCATGACTGCTTTACTTACAATCAATCAACAAAACTGAATTTGCATAAAATTGGTATTCAAAAGTGCCTGTTAATGGTCTTATTGAAATAACTGATTTGACTTTGACTTTATTTGCAAAGACATCATGACGGATTGCCCTCCTATCGGACTATGTGTGAGGGAAGAATGAGTGCATCTGTGTTTGTGTACACTATAAAAAAAAATATTATGGTGTTATCTATGTTTAGTTAAAGATATATATATTTTGAAAACATGACAAAATTAAGTCTAAATTACTCTATGCTTATAGACGGTCTAGGCCGAAATTCGATCTAAGAATATTGTTATGCAAAGATTCGACTTTACCTGCTCTCGATCCCCCAGTAAACGTGCACTTGGCTCGAAGGAGTTTGATTTCAGCCTGACCTTACACCTCAGTCTAATCGAAAGTAATGCGACTAGCGCAAGGGTCACACTAAATCATTATTATGTAACCAAATCAATGTTTGTCGTCGATTGTACCTCGCGAGTGAAATGCAAGTAAAACAGTACTGTAACTGGAGCTCGGCTCGATCTCAATGCATACCCAATGCTGTATTTTTTGTACATGTTTCACGTTTAAATGTTACTGTAAAAGGTCGAATAGTGGTAAGTATTTGGTTTGACTTGTATATTTCTGAACGTATTCAACCCTAATCTCTGTAAAGTTAGAGTGAACAGGCTTCTTTTGGGTAAGGTCACTCCATCGTCGACTTCGTCTATGTCACCTCTGGCCTAGACTAGAGTCAAGAGCAAATCTTTCTAAAATAAAATTAAAATAAAATATATTTGAAATTACCCATACGAGTTAGTAAATATGAGGTTGGAATAAAAATATGAAGTTATTTCGAGATTTAACTTACCATTAGAATTTTGCCGTATATTAATTAGTTATTACCAATAACAATGGAATAGACCAATATTTTATAATAGAACCATGAGTGTGACAAATCCCAGAGTTGTGGAACTTGTTCGAAAGAGCCCCCGTGGCCGTGGTACGCTAAGAGTATGAAAACACCCAGCATGTCCCAAAAAATGCAATTTATCAGTATTGATCGTGTCTCAAGTAAAACCACAAACGAAAGGATAATCACCGAACAGTCGGCTTTTAACCAATAACACTTGGTTAATCTTAGGTGTTACTGGAAAGTCTTAAAAGTTACCGCAGTTCGAGTTGTACAGTAACATACAGTGGCTACTTAAAACGTTACACCTGATTTTAATGCTGTAGGTACTGTATTAAGTCCTCTTTTGAATATTTGTTGGAAGTATGCAAAGTGCACTGAATGTTTTAACATTTTTAAAGTCAGCCATATTGACGAGTCGATCGGTTTAAGGAATTTTTTGAACTGTGTTAATAGCGTAAACTTCGAGTGTTTCAAAATTTGTAATAACCGATTTTTGTATTTCCATGCATTACAAACATATAATGAATAAGTATGTAAAAATATAATACAGCTTTCGCCCGCAGCTTCGCTCACGTTTAAAAGTTGTTTTTCAAGTCCTATAAATCTGAACATTTTCTAGATACTTATACTATTATTATTATCATCACTACGAGAAAGATGATTACTTTTCTCCCTACACCAAATCGATGGTTTGACGGTATTTCGATCTACGTACTATATTTGAGGCCAAAGACTAAGCTTATGGTGCCTATAATAATAAAATTCTTCATTTTAATAATAACAGTTCATAGATATCTGTCCTTCTATAGTCATGCGTCAGAGAAATGGTTTTCCTCAATTTATTTTATAAAAATAAATAGGTAAGTTGATTTGCGCTCTGTTTTACTTTGTTCTTTATTCATTTTAATTAGGTAACTACAGAGGATAATTGCAAGGATGATGTTAATTAAAAACTAGGAGATTTAGTGGGTACAGTTTTCAATGAGAAATTAATAGAGAACCTAGAAAGGGAACAGAGAACTTCCTAGTGTAGTAAGTAAAGTTTTAGCTTGTAATTTCGTCCTACTAGCCAAAATATCCATATTTTTCTTAGTTTCTGAATGCCAAATGCATGTCGGGTGTGGTTCTGCCAAAATTAAGAAAAGTTTCTCTCGTTTTTATTAGAAGAATGTTCTTAAGTATTTGTAATGATTTTGGATATTTAACGCTGATTAATTTCAATTGTAATCTAAGCTTCACTTTTAGATATAGAATTAACTGTTATTGCTGAATAATGATACGGATTAGTTTGACGTAAATAATGTAATTAGATGTTGACAGATCGGTGGGTAGGTTTACTTTCACAAAACTAAGATCAATTCTGTAAACAGTGATCGTGTTTTATTTTTGCTAAAGGTACCTACAGTATCTACAACGACGGTTACCATGACAACACATAAACACAAAATTTTATAAAAACGCATTAAATATTCCGATCTTCTAAGAAGACAGACGGACGCTCTTTCTTTTATTATATTTCATTAACATTTTCACTAGATTACCATAACAAAAAGGTTAGAGAAAAAAAGTTAATTCATATTATCGATACGTCAGCGTAAAAGCGCCTTGTAATGCTTGCTTGACGGGTAAGCCCAACCCGCCAAACATTGGGCCAATAGCCAATACCACATTTTGTGTTGGATCCAATGTTGGGACGTCGTTCAGCGCTTATCGATCGAATACTAAGCACCTTATGAATCTTATTTATAAGATCGTGTTTATCAGACTATAATATTATAAATGTTTTTTATTTAAAAAATCCTGTACCTTCAAGTAGTTGTACTGGTTCTTTAAACATGAATTTCCTCTTTATTTTGAAAAAATGTAATGTAATGGTGGACAGCAATTTCTTTATTTCTTCTAAATGGCAAACCATCACATAGTCACCATAAAAAAGTAAGCTATGTCTATCCTTAATAATTATAGAGAGGTTTTTTTTTATAAGGTGTAGGTAATCTCTGGAAGAACTTGTCTGATTACAAAAATTCGTTCACTGATATAAAACTACACTATTTCCCATTGTTATAGGACATGGTTACATGGTATATTTGACTTCCATGCAGACGAAGCTGCGGCAGAAGCTAGTTTCCAATATATAGCAGTCTATTACTGGGTGTAAGTTCCCTCCAAGATGCGCGCAGTACCGTTTCTCTAGATTTGAAACCTTAAAAATAACCGAACATACGTTATATACCATCACGCCCGTATTCCTCGAAAGTTAGGGCAGAGGTGTACCAATGTACCAAACCCACAGTTCGCCGGTATGTTTAGGTCCCATGTAATAGGGGGCGAGCCTATTGCCAGTAACCGGACACAAATCCTAACTCCGAGCTGCTACTGAGAATTTAATAGACAAACCCAACAACCCAACTGATTTTTTGAATTTAGAACACCAATGCTGTGACCAAGGTTTTTACCAGTGCAATGGCCCATGGTCTTCACAATCATGGCCCACTGTGTAAACGTCCCGGGGGTCGGCAGAAACCGAGAGTCATGCTCAGGTGTTCTCGCGGTAATGGATTTATTGGCGGGATGCTGTCAGATTTGTATCGTACATTTAAGTAGATTTAATTTTGATATTGATATGATGTTTGTTGATCTGGTTAAGTCAATATGTTTTTTTTTTAAGTTTGAGAAAGATTGAAAGAGTAGGTGGGCTATGCAAATTTTGTAGTTTGGTACGGCCTCGTTAGCCTAGTGGTCCTGAGCACGACTGCTACGCTAGAGGTCCTGGGTTCGATTTCCAGGTCGAGCAAAAAGTGTTATTGGGTTTTTCTATGAAATTTTTAGTAGCAGCTCGGAGTTTGGATTTGCGCCCGGTTGATGGCAATAGGCTCGCCCCCTATTACATGGGACCTAAATATACCGGCGAACTGTGGGTGTACATTAGTAAACCTCTGCCTAACCCTTCGGGGAATACAGGCGTGATGGTATGTATAGTTTGGAAAAAAGTAACAGTAAATCTAAGAATGGCGCATTCTTTTAATTGACCTTGCAGTAATTATACTGCTATATATTGTATTATATTGTAATGCTCTGTATTTACTACTCCTCATTTATATTCTAACAGTTTTCAGTAATTAATTAAAAATAAATTTAAAAGTAACAGAAATAGAGTGCTTTGTTTATGCGACGTGGACCTACTTAATTAGAACCCTGAACTGGACATTAATAAGTAAAACTTTAAGTTAACACAGAAAAACGTTTATCAAGCCTTTATTCTTTATTTATTTCGAATAAAAAAACTGACTTTATGTTATGAATCCCCTAATAAATAAATAGGTCTTGCCTATCTAGTCAATACAACAACTCAAAGAACACTCATAGGAAAACTGTTCCAAACATAGCTTGACGCACTGTCACGCGCGCTGATTGGACGATTCCCGCGTGACGTACCAAGGGGCGCGCGAGCCGTGTCGTCATTGGCTGATAAGCGACCGCTGCTGTTGACTAATGCGACACTGACATTCAGGGACAATGAGAACGCAGGGTGTGTATTGACGTAAGAGATAAGGCGGGAATATTGCAATGTTTCTATTTCGATATTAAAAGTGGGAATAAGGGGAAATACGGCTCGATTACTGAGAATGTGTTACTAAGGCCGCTCAATCGTTATGTTGTGGTAAGACGGCCTGTATTAAAAAACCACAAATACGTAAGCGTCACCTATATTTCTTACATTAGAAAATATTTAAATTATTAGGTTAAGAGGCAGTTTTACCGGTTAATTATACCGAGCAAATAATCGTCAAATTCTGGTCCTTGGAAGAGACCGAGTCCTGCCAGGGTTGCGGAATTTATTCAAAAGAGTTACCACGGCCCTGGAACGCAAAGGGCATTAGGAGGAACAGGTATGGGTTAGTCAGAGTCTGACACTCCCTTCCACCCAGAGCGTAAGAAGTCATTTGATGATTTCCCATCTTTAAAAAAAACGGTAATTTAAAAAACTAAAAAACCCGACTGCTATTCTTTAAAAATCCCCAAAACAAGATAAATTGTAGCAGTCGGGACCCATTCTAGAAAAGGAGGATTAGTGAATTGAGAGCACATACCTATATTACATTGCAGATGGTCCCGAATGGGTCCCGACTGCTACAATTTATCTTGTTTTAGGGATTTTTAAAGAATAGCAGTCGGGTTTTTTAGTTTTTTAAATTACCGTTTTTTATTTTTTATTTTTTTAGTGTTTTAAAAAAGAAATTAATATACCCAGTATCACTCTTACAGTAAATACGAATCTACCGACACCTCTCAAGCTAAAATCCATCGAGCCGTTCAGCCTGCAGAGCGAGCCAAACATTTGAATTTGGCGCCAAAAATCCGCCATTTTGTTTTTTTTTTTTTATATACCCAGTGTCACTCTCACAGTAAATACGAATCTAACGACACCTCTCAAGCTAAAATCCATCGAGCCGTTCAGCCTGCAGAGCGTGCCAAACAATTATACATACATACATACATACATACATACATACAAACATACCCTCGAAAAACATAACCCTCCTTCTGTCGCAGTCGGGTAAAAAAGGGAGCATCTGAGTGACGCTACACTTCACTGCTGCCGATTTTTCTCCATCTGATCCCTTTCTTCCGTGAAGGTATATAAAAAAGAGAGAGTGCAGGCTTGACAAGAATTCCAAACAATTAACCGTCAAAAAGAACTAGACTTGGATGCATAAGTCAATGATCCGTTTTTGTAACTTTTAATATTGGGTATGTCTTCCTAAAAATAATTAATCTAATTGTTGTGATTCTTGCCGTCATCCGTCAATTATCATAATTAATTAAATCAAACAGCAACTAATTATAATCAACAGTTTTCATCCTCTTAATAAATCTACAGAACCAAATATTTAATAATGATGGCAACCAAAAATCAATACAAGTAGTACCAACCTCTCAACACAAAAATGGCACTGGCAACACTGTAATCGATTACAATATAGTCGAGTAACAAATCACATTCCTCTATTACAAATGATCGAACGGCACAGTTAATAAGGTAGCGCGTTTATCTTATTAAACGTCTCTAGAGAGGCTGTGTGTAGTGATGGATACGCGGGAGGCGAGCGATACCGTCGACAAATAACAATTAGGGATGCTGTTAGTCGATTGTTTATATATCGATAGATTTTCTTAACAATTAAAATTTTCCCCGATGCTAACAAACCAGCAGATTACTTAGATACTAAAAAATAGCGTTAATTGATAATAGTGATAGTTCTAAAATTCTAATCTTTACATAACATCAACTATCCTTATTCAAGACAAAACGCTACTTTGACAATCACAGGCGATCACGTGCTACCACCAAATCGACATAATTATTTACATAAAATTAACATATCGACATGGTGTACATCACTAGTGTCCGAGCAAGCACACATACCGACACAATTAGTCGATATCGGAACATCGGTGGCTGGGCGCGCTAACTTAACGTTTACTACATTTGTCATAGCCTGCTTGCAGCCGTAGAGTTGCCTGTATCAATCATTTTTTAGAATGGCAATACTGGTCTTAAAAGTTCAAACCGTAGAGTTACAAGATGCAAAAAAGACTGCTGTTAATGGGTGTTTGTGTATGTAAGTTTATATGTCTGTAAACGCACCCACAATACGTGAGAAATTCCTTATAATATGGGGTAACATTGTAATAATGAACAAAAATAATATTTTTTATTACATGCTCAATAAATTACCTTAATTATGAACTGCTCAATATCTCGAAAAAATAATAAAGTAATTAAAACAAACCAACTAGGTACATGGTTGGTTTAATTTTTTATATAAAAAAAACAGTTATTAAGGAAAGAGCTGCCTCATTAGCCTAGTATAAGTGCGACTGCTACGCTAGAGGTCTTGGGTTCAATTCTCATGTCAAGCAAAGTGTTATTGCGTTTTACTATGGAATTCTTAGTAGCAGCTCGGAGTTAGGATATGTGCTCGGTAAATAGCAATAGACTCGCCCCCTGGGACCTAAAACATACCGGCAGACTGTGGGTGTACATTGGTACAATTCTGCCTAAACGGGAAATACAGGCGTGATGATGGTATTAAGGAAAGAAACAAAAAAAAGGTAAAGGAAAATCATCAACCTATAACAAATACTTGCTATGAATGAACACCTAAAGTTGTACTTAGTAACATAACAATTACGCCACCAGAATTACAAGTAAAAAAAAAATCGAAACACGCTCCAATATTCCCAATGTCATATTATTTATAATACCTAATGTTAAACCACTCTACTGTCTAGAAAGCCATTACTGAGAAGTGTTATCTGTGCGAGCGGCTCCATCTCTCATTTTTGGACCGCACGGGACGAAGCCACGAGGCGATAAGAGCGGATTAACTACAACTATTTATCATTTCATTCCACTTTTTTGTTCACTACCGTTCTAGGATGGATGAGGTTCGACCTCCTTGGATTGCGAGTAGGCTGCTTCTCTGAGTGCCACTGACAGGTTCATTTTAATTTTTTGGAGGTTATTTTTTAGCTATGGTTCGTGTTCGGAATTTAAAATTCGCGCGTTTTGATTTTGACTTTTGGAAGCTTAGATTATACGGTTGTATTCGGAATTTGAAATTCACGTGTTTTGCTTTTAAACTTGGAAGCTTAAATGATTTCGTTGCATCAGAACTTTATCTAAACGAGGAGTAAATTGATTGGGTAATTTGCATAACCCAATTCCTTAAAGGAAGTGAGGCAATCTATGCGTGGTATCTTCGAACTAAGTTGCAGCATTCACTTGTTATAAAGCATCTTGAATAAACAGAATGTTGTAAGGTTTTTGAAAATAGAGTTAAAGTTTGATCACCTGTTAACATACTCACCTATCGACAGACTAACGACCTTGACATTGAAACCCGTAACAATAAGACAACAGTTCAACAAATAATCTACAAATACAAACGTCAGACGAACGACAGTTGAACTAAAGACATCCATTGCATCACAGCCTAGAAACAATAACATTTAACAAGACGACGTCACAGCAAAACAATAATAAAACAATACGTGCAACTAAGTTCATTGTTACCATCTTTCACCTATCAACGGAGATATAATCTCGTGAAAACAGCTGATCGGAACAATGACGAAAACTAAATGAACCTATTTAAATGAAAGCTACATAGATGTGAATGAACTGCCTTGAGGAACTCCTGATGTTGGCGCAAATATAAAAGAACAATGCCCTATTGTTGTCGGGCTACGTCATAGGTCGGAATATAGGTCAGTAGAGGTCCAAATGTGGCGATCAGCTGATCCCACGATCGCCCACTTTGATGCTTTGAATGGAACACTCCCGTGCTATAAAAAATAAAGATTATTTTTGTGGCAACACCTAATTGTGAACTTTTGTTTTTTTTTGTTGTTGTATTTTTTTTTCTTGGTAACATTAGCTTACGGTGTTTCCACTATGATATGGGAACGTAGAACAATGCGTTTTATCAGACGCACAGGTTGTAAATTGTCGGGAGAAAATATATGCGGAATGGGTTCCGTCTGTTCGTTATTTAAAGCCTCCTATGAGCTGGTGTGAACTCTCTCTTTCGTACCACTTTTAGGGTTATAAACTCCAACGTTATTCTGTTGAAAATTTCCTAAAGTGAGTTTGACGTGAGCTGTCAATGTCTAGCATCGTTGGGAAGACAGCGGTGAACTGTCAAGTTTACTTCACCTAAATTCACCAAGGGAGATTTTTACAGAATAGGTTGTCGAACTTTAAATGGGTTTAATATTATGTCCTGTACACCTTGACTTTATTCTTCTTTCTGTCAAAAACTACTTAAAACTGTTTATAACAAGTAAAAGTGAATACCTATTTTACTTTTTGTATTCCACGTTTAGTCTTTCATCACTTAATTTCGAAAGAGTTCAAAATTACTCATCAAAGTATGATGAAATGCTTCCAAATTGGGTCATTGGTAAATAGATTTCGTTACGATATTAATTAAAATACGACCCACGTCGGCCATTACGATTTTAGATCTTAATATTTAGACAGATACCCATTGATAGAAGTTCCTTTCTAATTATAATATTTGATACCTACTTAAGTATATTATCTGATAATAATTGTACCTAACTACCTAAGCCGAAAAACAAATTAGAATTTGGAAATTGTTTTTCGGCTCAGATATATCTGAGAAATTAACTGTTTATAAAAACAGCAAGCAAGACAAATAATTACAAATTAAAATATCCCATAAGAACTCCTACAAACGACCTTCAAACAAATCCCATAGAAAACCACGATCGATCCACACTCGTTGAAAAAGCCGCGCACCCAATTATCATTTCTCCTATGAGAGCACAGTGTGAACGGCCCGTAGGAATCCGTACCGCGACAAAAGACAATGGTACATTGTTTGTTTTCGCCGGTAGAAGCAATTATGTCGACCACGTGCGCAACTTTGTTTACCATTTGTTATCTGCCATCTAGTCCGTCCTTGAGATTTCATTGTTCTTACATCTGGTGACAAGTTTCCGACGCGATTTTCGTGTTGAACTTTCGATTAGTGTGCATTGACGTTATGCTTGGCTGGTTTTGAGTGGCGAATTGTAAAAGTCATCAAATATTTGTGTAGATGAAAATTAGATAAATGTGGCAGTTTAAATGTCAATAATATCTTCCCAAACGAATTTCGGACACATCGACCAATCGACTGGCCGAGTACGCAGTTTATGCGCCGTTTTATTTCTTTTGCACGGAACGTCAATTATTTTTCTAATATAAAACTACGCTAAGTTGTTGCTTATAACATCACGTATCTGCCAGCGAAATTCCCGTCAGAATCTGTCCAGCCGTTTTGTAGAATAGCCGGAACAAACAGAAAGACAGACAGACAAAAAATTATCAGCGATTTCGGGTAAATAGCTAGTTATTTTGACATAACAAACAGCCAATACAATTTTATTTATTTGTGAAGATTATCTTGGATAGGTAAGTTTCTCATTAGCAAGTTTATTTACAACAGTATTACTAACGACAGCGGCAAGGCGCATCATTGAGACGTAAACGTTTGTTTATTAAACATGCGTCAAGCGGTTATCATCTGAACTTAGTCTGCGGCATTTATGGCTACATATATGTTAGACAAATTTAATACTTTAGTGGTTGTTATTCTGTAAAAACCCTCGGCTAATGTTGGTGAAGTGAGATTCACGTGACTTGTCATCGGATGGGATAGCTCACTTCAATCTCACTTCTTCTAAACTTACTGTAAGGATTTTTACAGAATATATCAGCCGGTCATTATCATAATCCTCTTATACTTAATATAACTGTACAAGGATTGTAATGTTTGCATTTGAATTTATGTTATCAATGTCATCTTTCACAGAATTCTTCTTCTCGTGTCGTTCTCTATTTTTTCTTATAGTTATCCTTAAATGGTAGTATATAGGTAGGAGATGATAGCTACGAACAGATTTGCCTTGGACTTCCATGCGTACAAAGTCTAGGCCAAAAACTAGTTTATAATAAACTAGCTAGGTATATATCCCATAGTAACATGGGACAAGGGCAGGAAGATGATGACCCCGCGGTGTCGGGCGCCGTAATTTACGTCTTTGGGTACTGCTTCGCTCCCATTGGTCGTAGCGTGATGTTCTATACGTATAAACCTTCCTCTTGAACCCCTCTATCTATTGACGAAATTCCCATTAAAATCCATTACGAAGTTTAAAAGATAGAAGAGACTTTGTTTAATACTATGTAGAGATAAAAGGCAATCACCATTCGTTAAACAGCGGTTACCATAAAACCAATAATACATAAATTTACATAGTTTCACTGAAATCTTACCTGAAAACAGTACAAAATACTAGTGTATGAGTAAATGAGGTACGTGCACCGTTAGTCGGCGGCAGTAAGAAGACAGTTGGTGCTGTGACCCGATAGGGACAATTGATAGGTAATGAGTGAATGAGTTGTGTTGAGGTTTTGAGGTAAGCACTAATGTTAGTACATGGTATGTGTTGTAGCGGGGCTTGGCAGGTAATGAGACGGTAAGTACTATAACCGATGGTGTCTCGAGAAACTAACACAAATGGATTCAGTTACTGTTATTTGCAAACTATGTTATATTGGTCGACTCTTCACGTGGCTAACCTTTTCTTGGGCCAAAGAATCAGCATTGCCATACAACATGGTGATGTTGCCAGCCTTTTGGGCACTTGTCACAATGACAGCGATGCGGATGAGTTTTTTTAAATATCATTTGATGGCAAACAAGCCGACGGCCTACCTGACGTGAAGTGGTCACTGCGGCCTGAAGATATCTGTATATATTTTTATTTTTTGTGTTGTGCGTCGCTTTCGCAAGAATAAATGGTTTTTCTTTCTTTCTTTCTTTCTTTCATCTGCAATACCAGTGGCTTTGCAAATGTGTTGCCATCCCAGAGACAAATTTTAAATGTCTCTTGTCCCTTTAATTACACCGGTGGCAGAAATAGGCATGGTGGTACTTCCCCGGACGAGCTCCTTCACAAAGAGCTCTACTACTACTACTAAACTACTACCCATATATTATGATAATGTTTGCTATTTAGCGTTATATAAAGGATAATCACATCTCAGAATGGACTATTTCTATTACGTATTAAGTGTGTAATTAGCTAAGTTAATGAATACCTAGTGATGCTAGCTCGCTACTTCCTAGGTGTTATTAACTAACAGAGCATTTTGCATACACGTGCGGACAATAAATTATGAGATGAGTCGTCGGCTATTTAGTTTTATTAGTCCCCCAGTTTTTCATCTAGGTGCGTCGGGAGCGCCGTGCGTCACCCGTACCGTACACGCATGGAGGCAGAATGACAATAGGGTAGTGTCCACCACCATCAGTTGACATATTTTTTATGAACTGTCAAAACGTGATTCTCCCATAGATTTTGTATGGCAATAGCACGCTGTGACGTCACACGTAGCCTACTCAATTGACTAACTATTAATTGATTTTAAAGTAAGTAAAAATCTAATTTTACAATGAATTGAAAAATAATCGGTTTTCATTGGTAAAATAAAGTGTTTTTTTAGAGAAGTTGTGACTTGAAATTATTGGTTAGTGGTGTCAACTACCCAATTGTCAGCAGAAGAGTCATCTTTAAGGCCCTCTTCTTTGCGTCGTATTCCTCATTTCTGTGGGTCGTGAAGATCCCAATAGATCATCTTCTTACATCTGTGTCTGTTTTTCGCTTATGCTTTGTAGGTAGGTATACTGTAGTGTGACGTGGATTTGGGTGTCACCTCATTATAAAGTTCAGTTTTTTTATGGAAACCCGACTAATCACAAGCTTTCACCACGAGCTGCACTGGCGGTATTAAGTCACAAACATCCATCCATCTAAACTTTCGCATATTTTTTTTTTGTAGTAAGATGTAAAACGTCTCCCCGAGATTAAGCAGAAAAAATCGCTTTTAGAACTCGCGGTTTACTCTTATAATAATATTATATGAAAAGGAAAGAAAAACACCTACCTATGTTCAGAAAAAAAAATACCCAGTGCCCGATAAGGGGCAAGTTATCGTCCCCACTTGTTAATGTAAGTAATATATTTGTATTTCTTTAATTAATACGGGAGTTACCCGTGACGTCATTACGATAGTCATGCTAACCGCTGTTCTTGATACAGATTTAAATATCACTCGTGGTAGCTCTTTTTGAGACGATTCCTTGAAATAATTTGGTCATACATCCTTTTTTGTACTAAGCTTATTTCTATTTTGCAAATTGAAGCAAAATAATAGGTACTTGCAACTGTTGTTAATCCAGAAAATGTGCATAATAATCTTTCATTTGAATTTAATTTACATACACACGATATACAAAGAAACACATTTTATACAAAGTCAAAGTTATAACATTTATTTCAATTAGACCATGTACAGGCACTTTTGAATTGTTTAGAAGTTAGACAAAAAGTTGAAGCCAGTTGGTCGTTCCAAAACGTAGGTCTCTATCTCTAGAAATTTCACTCTTCCATACACTTTAAAAAGTTCAACAGCAACGTTGATTCATTCATTGCGCTGTGACGCTCTTTATTTCGCAAAAAAAACCATAGCAATATGGTTTAAGGCTGGCTACAAAATATCAAACCGAACTCAGTCACTAGCGTCAGTCAGTCAGTCACGCAGACTCATTCAAATAGGTACTACACACGTTCGAAGTTTGAAGTAAATCATTGGATTCCTTTTTACGATCAGGGAGTGAACGTAAGTTTGGCATGAAGGTTATAGCTGTGCGCACAAATTGGAGATTATGCTTTAAAAAAATTAAAGTGATGTATAGAGGTGTAGTTCAGAGAAGGTGCGTTTTATGACTGAGTAAAAGTGAGAGAACATTTTGAATGAGTAACGTTGACTTTTGTAACGAGTTGAACAAAATGGGTACATGAATGTTGGGAGAATTATGTTTAGCGTAGTTTGAGCTTTGGGAACTGTTTTTTTTTTATTTTTTTATTTTAATGTGGTTCTGGCTACAGGATATACTTTTGGCAGACGAATTTAATCTATCGTACAGATATTATAAATGCAAAAATTTGCGAGGATTGTTGGATGTTTGTTACTCTTTCACATAAAAGCTACGGGACGGATTTTGATGAAAACTTACAGTAATATAACTTTTACATCAGAATAACACATAGGCTACTTTTTTATCCCGAACAAACGTACGATTCCCGTGGAATGATAAACTAATTTAGACGCGGACGAAGTTTCGAGCGGCAACTAGACTTTAAATAAATACCAAAAAGTTCTTTTGAAGATTACAATGTATGAATAATGAGTAAATTATCAAAATTTTCACTAGATGAATAATGTCTATTCTGTGGGTTAAACAAGTTTCCATGGAAGGGGCTCAATTTAAAATACCTGCTAATTACAAAATTGCCGTTTAATGGTCTACTTGAAATAATTGATTTGACTTTGACTTTACAGAATGTCACTATTTTTCTCTCAACTAACAGTACAACAACTACCGCTAGCAAACCAATTCCGAAATGATTCGGGGAAGCGATCGAATTATCTGCGGGACGATTTTATGTGTCTCATTCGACTTTACGATCACTACACTGTTGCATGTGGACCTCAAGTGATTTATTAGGAGCTGCGCAGGCGCACGGGTTACGCATAACGAAAATTGCAACTCATTCCGGTGCTCGCTTCAAACACATTGTTGCTGAAAATGATTGATGTATCTTTTTAATGTTAGTCTAATGTGTGAAAGGGGCGGCCATTTTTTATGTGTATGTTGTCAAAATTGGTAAAGTTATTGCTTCTGCAGTTCTGAACGTAGTGGTGGCGTAAACAACTTGATTTTAAAGATCTATTGTGACCTATGTCAGTGGGCGGAGTGTATTAGTTGAAGAGACTTTGCTTTGGCTATTTTGTGTAGCTGTAAAATATACTGTGGATGTTTACTTAGTAGTGATAAAATACGTAACGACAGAGTATTTAAAATGTTATATTTGGGTGAAAGATGTCGTGCTGGTAATACCATTGTGACTTTTTCTTTTTCAATTCATATGTACTGTATAAGTTCATTTTGGACATCACTGACATCGATGAAGGCAAATATCGTGAGGAAAGCCGGACTTAAAAATAATATATCGCTCACCTAGTAATATATGGTCACATCTACAAAAAACGTGAAATTGTTGTACCTTATGCAATTTTGAACACTTATGCGGTACAAACTCAATTACACGTTTTTTGCAGACTAGGTGAGCGATATATAAGTCTGAAGCCGGCAATCCGCCTTAAGCAAGCGTGGTGATCAATGCTAGTCTCTGTATGAGAAGAGGCCTTTGCCCTACAGTGGAACAATAATAGACTACTTAGTGTTAATATTATAAAAAAAAAAGAAAACACACTGTACAATTATTTTCTTATGTCAATTTCTGTAAAAGGCACGGAAATCAAGCTTACATTAAATAAGGCTAAAGAATACAGAATAGTATAAACCTGCTTGGGTTCAAAGTAATTTCTTCAGTTAAGGGGTCCATACCTAATCCGTGCGCCAGTGAAAGGTGAGCGTTCATTGGATCGGTCACAACATACGGGCGTATAGTCGGACGAGCATTCTGTGGGGCTTATATTTATGCTCTGCAACATGTTATAGCAAGGGGACCAAGAAGATGTTCACTGTAGGGTTCTGACTTAAAAAGATGTTAGATAAAAAGGTTTCAAGTCATAAGTAGCAAAGGGTTTATTTTTATATGAGGCAAACAAAGCAAAAATGCCTTTTTTTGTATCATTGGATCGCAAATAAGCCGACGGTCCAACTGATGGTAAGTAATCACCGCTGCCTATAGACATCTGCAATACCAGAGGCTTTGCAAATGCGTTGCCATCCCAAAGACAAACTTGAAAAGTTTCATATTATTATGCCTGTAATTACACCGACATGCATACCCTTCAAACTGGAACACAGCAACGCTGCTTTGCGGCAGAGTTAGATATGGCTATGGTGGTTGTACTTCCCCGGATGAGCTTCTTCGCAAAGAGGTCTACTGCTATATTTTTTCATTACAATTTTGAAACAGTTAATTTTTTCCTAGCGTCTGATTTTCAAAATCCCGATTTTTATTAGTTTTTGCTTTACATGAGGAGGCAAGGAATATAAATTATTAAAACGAGAAGATAAATCGAAGCGCTGACGTTTCTATCCTATCATGGAATATATATTTTTTAATTTAATCTGCTTATAGGTGCAGTATTCTAAAATTTGTTTGTTTTTTTCCTTGACACAAATGAAAATACCTAATGATGTTTATAATATTGTTTTTTCCTCCCTATTATCATTTAGGATATTGAAAAATATGCATTTTGCCGTTAAAAAACCTATGATATCATTATTTTTACAATGATGCAACTCAAATATTATTCATTATAATTTTAGGTATTGTATCTTGTTGTACAGAAAGGTCAGGTGGACAGTACTCGTAACCGGCGTGCTTGTATGACTAGCGGTGTTATTCTGTAAAACTTTTTTTCCGTGAAGTGAGCGAGTGGCGACCTGTCAATCCCTAGCATCGTATAGTGACAGCCCAGTTTTAGCTCACTTCACCTTAATTCACTGAGGGAGATTTCTTACAGAATAAGCCGGCAGATGTATGAATCCATCGAGGCGAAAGGAGTATGTAAGGATCGTAGCATTGGTAGCAGGTGGCGTTCTGTGGTTTCTGCCTACCCCCATGGGAAAAAGGCGTGAGTTTATGTATGTAGTATGTACCTTGTTGCTTTTTGTTTTGTATTATTTGAACGTGGCCACCTACTATCAAAATTACACATTTCATACCTTACTAAACAAAGTCTGGAGACCATTATCCTCAAATCTTAGAATAATATTTTGAAAGGCTTAGGCATTGAAAGTTATTGAAACTGAGTTTTTTTTTATATGATAAGAAAACAAGATACCATCACGTATGTATTCCCCGACGGGTTAGGCAGAGGTGTACCAATGTACACCCACAGTTCGCCGAAATGTTTTCCCATATAACAGGGGGCGAGCCTACAAGGACAGAAAGTAATAATAATGAAAGTAAAATAATCTTACTAGGAATTAATAATTAATAATTAGTAATAATCTTATTAGGAATTTAAGCTACTATCATTTAACATCCCAATGTTATCATTCTATTTAACATTTATGTGTCTAAGATCTGTTACAAAAAATATTAAAAATATATAATATTGTGTCCGAACGCGTGCCCGTATGTGGTCGTCATAAACAGCGTGAAACATGACGCTTGCCGCTGTTTTTGAGCAAAATATTGCACGTTAATTTAACACAGTCCCGCCGGTCATTTGCGGCCAGCCGGCCTCATTCCAACTCTTTTTGCTTATTGCATCTCGCGTTTGCGACGATTCGTCTCGATTTGACGATGAAATTCTCTTTATTTTTGAAGAATTCGCTCCGGAGTCAGTGGAAATGTTGTTATGCTCGCGTTTTAAGGTCCCCGGCCGCTCTTTATGTTTTGGGAGGCAGTAAAATATTGACGAAATAAGTCTGACTTTCAGCATTTATTTTCGTAAAAAACGATTCCCTACAAAAAGTGTTTTGGTAGCCGCACGTATGGTAAACGTTAACTTATTTATTTGCGTTCTACTTCGATCTTTAACCTCTTGAACTCTGCATATTAATCGGCCAACCAGTTGCCACGTTACAGTGAATTAAAATACTCAAAACTTTCGTAAATATACATGACATAAATGGTAATATTGTAGTATGCAATCGGCAAGATATTACTAAAAATAGAAGTAAATACCAAAGGTATTAGGTGTCTATCATAGCGTACGGTTTTAGGGAATGTTGATCATTCAATCTATTATATAGCTTTTTTTAAAGACGTCGTTGGATATCGAACAAGCAGAGGGCCCACCTGATGTTAAGTGATCACCTCTGCTTATAGACATCTACAGCACCAGAGGCCTTGCAAATGCGTTGCCATTCCAGAAACAAAGTTGAAATCTCATGTGCCTGTAGTGGTACCGACACCCATACCTTTCAAACCGGAACACAGCAACGCTGCTTTGCGGCAGAAATAGGTATGTTGATGGTGGACGAGCTCCTTCACAAAGAGGTCTACTACTACTTAAAGTAGCCTTTAGTCAATGTTTAACTCTAAAATGTTTAAGAGAAATATAATTGAACTATCCGGTAACATACAGTCAAAGAAAACATAAATGTTTAATCTGAATTATAATTTACGATCTAGTGTCATTGTTGGCACTAAACTATAACATTTCAAAGTCAAAATCCCTTTCAAAATTTCATCCCGATTCACCCCTGCATCCCTATTTACCCCGTTTGACGGTACACTTCCCCATTTTTTTTATGTGAGAGTTCGCAAATATCTAAGGAATTGTCACCTTAAGCTTTATCATAAGGACAAAAGAGTAGACTACAGCCCATCATCTACGTTAACTTAAACGTTCTATCTAACTTCTTGACAATTCAACTGTGAATGGTCTGTCATCATCATCATCTTCCTGCCCTTATCCCATGTTACTTGGGGTCGGCGCAACACGTTTTCTTCTTCCATACCATCCTGTCAGCCGTCATGCTATCACTCACTTCTTTCTCTTTCATATCATTCTTCACACAATCCATCCATCTTTTCTTTGGCCTCCCTCTTCCTCTCCATCCATCCACATTTATATTCATATTTATATTCAACTGTGAATGGTCTAATTGAAATAAATGCTTTGTCTGTGACTAATTTCAGAAGCCGCTATCCTATCGCAGAAAATTTCAGCTCTAGCCATAAAAATCCCTAATTATTAATTCACACACTTGACCGTCAGTTGAATCAGCCGTTAATTTATATATATATATGTATACCCTGTCACTTCCTCAGTATAATAAAACATGGGCTGAAAGTTGTATAACAGCGCACCAATCAGGGTACGAGTACAGCCTTCTCACGGTCATATTTAAATATCAACGGATTTGTTTATAGCACTAAAGTATAACAAGATCGAACTCGAGCCATGTTTAGACTGATCTTCGATGAATGAATGTAATATGATCGATTATTGTATTCGATTTTCGTTCGAATCGATTGAATGGGTTCGTGTTGTTGAAGTGTTTTTTCTTTTTTTTTTGTTTCTGTGGAGGTTGGTGGTGAATGGAGAAGGGTTTATGAGGGAAAAGTGTGGAGTTTCTTGCTGGTTCTTCTCCATAGAGATCTAGGTTTTGGAACGAGCAACTTGCTTTAACTTTATGTCTATAACTTATTGACAATTCAAAATTGCCTGTTAATGGTCTAATTGAAATATAATGCTTTGACTTTGAAACGAATGTCGTTGAACCCCAAAATCTCTTTCTTTTATCATCATCATATTTTCGCTCTTTAGAACTGACCTAACAAGGTCCATAATTGTATGTACTTATTAACACCTACCACATTATGGATTGCAATAAAGATTTGCAATTTGAGTTTTAAACTTTCAGACTTTAAGAACTATTTTTCACTTCAACATAAAATAAATTACCCGTACATTCATCACGTATAACTTTTTCTTAGAAATGTTGATTGCAACAATTTGGTGAGAAAAATTCTTAGAGTATTCTAAGGGAAACTAGTTCAGCAGACAACTGAAAGTGCCAAAGTATGCATAAAAAAGAAGTTTAGATAGTGATACTTTATGCCCAAATAGTCATAGACAGGCAGAGACTCTATAGTAAATAAGCCCAAAAACTTCAAAAATGAGGCCAGCCGTATAATTCTAATATTAGTAGTAGAGCTCTTTGTGAAGAAGCTCGTCCGGGGAAGGACTACCACCATACCTATTTCTGCTGCAAAGCAGCGTTGCTATGTCACGGTTTGAAGGGTATGTGTGCCGATGTAATTACAGGCACATGCCACATTTAACTTTGTCTCTGAGATGGAAACGTATATGCAAGGCCTCTGGTATTACAGATGTCTATAGGTAGCGGTCACCACTTAACATCAGGTGGGCCGTAACGGCTCGATCGGCATCCAATGACAAAACTATACTGGTATCTCGAAAATGCATTAAATAACAATTTTGTGGTAGAAAAACCCAATAACACTTTTTGCTCGACCTGGGAATCGAACCCAAGACCTCTAGCGTAGCAGTCGCGCTTAGTACTACTAGGCCACCGAGGCAGTTGTTGGCAGTGTTATTGGGTTTTTCTATGGAATTCTCAGTAGCAGCTCGGAGTTAGGATGTATGCCCGGTTAATGGCAATAGGCTCGCCCCTATTACATGGGACCTAATACATACCGGCGAACTGTGGGTGTACATACATTGGTGCACCTCTGCCTAACCCTTCGGGGAATACAGGCGTGATTGTATGTTGTTGTTGTTGTTGTTTGTGGTACAGAATAAGCAAAGAAGCAAGAAAGCTAATCATGACCCAACATCTGGAAAAGCTACAGTAACTATCTATTGCTTAAAAATCTCTAACTAAGTAGGTACAAAGCGGGAATGAAGTCAGCTGTCATGAAGTATAAAATATAATCCGCTAAGTAGCCACGTTAATTATACAGTGCATTAAGATAAAGACATCGGGCTCCGAGCAATCAATTGGTCGTGGTCTCGCGGATTGCCTGATATGTAAGTACTTATGTACTTGCAGTTTTATTACATACTAGCCGTTTATACCGGCTTTATGTGTGATACGTTGGTCACAGATCTAAAACGGTAAGCTTTAGAAACTTACTTATTGAAAGTCAATTGTGTTAATTAATATCGTTCATAATCTAGTCGCAATCTAATCTTAGCAACAATCAATGTAAAAAATAAATGGAAATTTTGAGGTATTTTTGACAAATTGACACTGAAATTAGATTGTACCTAAAATTTTGTAGAATTTTCCCTCTGAGCATTTTAATTGACTCGTAAGTCTAGGGTAGTAAGTAAAGGCAAGCTAATTAATAGGCTACAGTTCAGGCATTTCACTTAATGTCCCTGGGAATTTTAAACTATATTTGAGGGTTTTTGAAGAGATAGATGACAACAACAATTTTATTACAGCGCTCTTCCTCTCTCCTACTTATCTAAAATTTTGCTGATTCCAACGGGTCCATAATTGTTTCTATTTATTGACGTCTACAACCTGTATGTTTTATATGACAGATTGCAATAAATATTTGAGTTATAGCAAATATATTCAAAGTTGCACAGAAGTGACAAAAAATAATTATTTATTTTATATTTCTCGTGAACAAAACTATAGCTACGTGGTCACAATTTATCTGTGTAAAGTAGGTGTTAGGAAAACAGGTACCTACAACAGGTAACAATATTCCAAACGCATGTTAAATTTTAAAATAAAATGTTCCCTTTAAATTGTATAATATTTATTAAATCGAAAACATTATATTTTAAATGTAATATTTTATTTCAATTTATTTTCTCTTGTATTTATGTCGATAACACTACATCATTAAGTACTTTATGAGACTTGTTTTAAGTTTCAAAGTTAAAAAATAAATAATTCATTTGATATGGCTTGAAAAACGACCGATAAGAATAAGTACCTTGGGCACAGATGGTTAGCTAAGTTTCCCTAACTTGGTCATCAACCCTTTATCATCATCATCGTCATCATATCAGCCGCAGGACGTCCACTGCTGGACATAGGCCTTCCCCATAGATTTCCAAAAAGACCGGTTGGAAGCGGGCTGCATCCAGATCAAATTGTACCATAACAGTAAACAATATCAAAATAGTTGGCATAAATAATCTTGGTCTTAAATAAATAAAAGAAAGCCGAAAATTTTCGAATTTTGAAATTATTTTGAGAATTTAATGTTAATCATTATTCCACATTATTTATTTATTTATTTATTTATCAGATGGAAAACCAACAGCTATACATAAAATGGATACGACAGTTGAATATACTACATTAAGCCAATTATAGGTTCTCACGGGTAGCGGTAGTTTATTTACTTGGCAATAATAAGAAATCATCATCACCATATTATCAGTCAATCGACGTCCACTGCTGGACATATGCCTCCCCTAAAGACAGCCAAAATAACCGGCAATAAGTAATAAAAAATAGCATTTTAATAATTTAGTACAAACATACCTACAGACAGATTTTCTTTCCAATAAACAGTTTTTCTCTTTTATCGTTTTAACAACGGTCCTGTTGCTAATCACGCGTATACGCAATTACTTAAATTATTTACCTTAATTACGATTTTCAAAATTACACGCAAATTACATTCGTAATTGGAAACCGTATTAGTGATAAAAAATTCGATCGAAAGGCGTATTCGAAATTCAAAAAATAGTAAAAAGGTAAAAAAATCGAAGAGGAGCGCAAAAACATTTTTTCGTCGCTTAGGTCTTAGAATTTTGAGCGTAATTTTATAATAATATATATATTTTTTACTAAAGACATATTTATAAATTATTGCATTGAGCCGTGTATTTTTTTTTTCAATTTAATGAAATCCTCAAAATTTCTTAGTTTAGGAGGTTATTCGGTACAATTTATATCGCTATTTTGAACTTTATTTGTTGCCGCGATGCGTTTTTGTTTTATTTGCTTACCATAGGGCCTTAACGTAAAAGAGGCCTACACAATTCTCATGTTCAGTAATGAACATTAGATAATATCTCATACACGAAGTTAATCGTTCACAAACTGAGGAAACCAATCAATGGCCGAGTTGTTAATGAACATGTAACTTAACACTTCAATGTTAACCGACACGATCCGTTTCAGTTTTAGTTCAATGGCCAATTTATTTACTACACCAATGACTATATGACCGACATTCCTTTGTCATTAACATACCAATATTAATGGCCAGACAACGCAAGGGTTAATGGATTGACAGTCTGAAAAACAACCGTGCTATCGTGAAGCAAATCTAGAGTTCTATCAATACACCCGATAATGTCAACCGAAACATTAATCGAATAATTCATAAATCGAATAACGAGAATCGTTTAAAATTTAAAACAAGAACATTAACGTTTTATCTATGTCAATAAAATACGTTAAAAGTGCATTAATGAGGTGCATCAAAGCGACCGTTTTGGTTCGATTAGACGAGGCGGTCGTCTATAGTATTGTGATTTGTATGCATTTCACACCTTACGTCTATGCACAAAGGGTATTGGATTAAAACGGCTTAAGCACCAAATTGTAGTACAACAATTAGTGCTTAAACTGACGTGTTATTAGTTTTAAACTAAGTGATATGTGAGAGGATAATACTGTTTCTTAATTAGACCATTAATTTGACTTTATTTATTAAATGTATCAATGAAGTGTCATATCAAAATGTTTGAATGAACTGAAATGTTTGGTATTACTAAATAAGTATATTATTATCATTACGGGACGGTGCGCGGTGGCGCTGCGTGTCGCTAGTTCGATTTATTAAACAAATATTTGTTCGACCTACAGATAGTTGTTCCGGGTTTGGCAGTTTGTGTTTGTGAGATTATCTGTTTGTAAACGGACCTACAAAACATGAAATATTACAAGACTAGAACAACTTTAACCCGTGTTGTTAAGTAACATTTACTTAACAACACGGGTTACGAACCCTATCGAAATTCCTTTTTTAAACCTCCAAAAAATATACAACCTTCAACTTTCCATCGACAACGTCGCTCGTCTTGTCGCACGTCAAAATGACGTGTTAAACGTCAAATTGACGCGCGGACACTCACGTCTCTTTGTGTGCCTACTATAGTGACAGGCCTTTTGTATCGAGTATGACTTGTGTGTTAATTGTACCGATCGAATCGCTCAGACATTCTGATAATCGATAATAATCGACTAAAATTGTTTATCGGTTCGGGGTGTGGCTCTATTGTGAATTGTGATGTAACTTGCTTTAATAGGCAAGTTAGCCACCGCTGGTGTTCATAATTTATTGAACTGGTCTATTATACAGACTCTTTTGGGCATGTTTTCAATTGATACTTGCTTTAAATTATTCCATTCACTGAATAAATTATATCATTTTTTTTCCACTACAGTTAAAACAAGTGATGATAAGCAACTACGTAGTCAAATATTCATTTATTTATTAAACATAAAAAAATACATTATTAAAATATGAATATTTTTAAAACTTAGATTTTATAATATTAACTAACCAAGTTTGTAGTTAAAATTAATGAAAATACGTAAAAAAAAATACAATAAAATAAGCTTTAAATACTCTCATTGTTTTTGTGAATGTAATTTTATTAATTTGTTTAATTCAAAATGTTGCATTTTCAATGTTACCGAGTTCGTTGACCTTAGGTCATTGTAATTATTTAAATGACCTGTGGAGCTGTGGTTTTCGTACAACACTAATATGGGCTAGTGTGGGACCAAACGTTTTACGAGCACACCTAAATAAGCATAGCGAAATTATATATTGTATGTATATCTAATGTAATTAGTTGATTATGAAGTACTTGGTTTAAATAAGTAACGGTAAAATTCCATGAACTTATTTTAAATGTTTACCAACGGTTGAATGACACGTAGCAAAAAACGTTTTTAACGTTATTCATCTGTAAGTTCCAAGTTCAAAAATTTTCGAACGTCATTTGTTTGTAATATTCTGTTTCTTTTTCTTAAATTATTTGAATCAATTCTTTTGCCATAGGTAATCTAAACCAATATTATAAAGAGGTCAAGCTTTTGGATTTTTTGTCTGCAAGTTACCGGTCCAATTACCAAAATTCTTCCATTGATAGTAAGTTATTTTATTTCCGATTTTCATAGACTATATTCGTAGGAAAATTCAGGCGGACCCACTCGCGGTCACCAATCCGTCTTGAACAAGCGTAGAAATCAATGCTCGTGACTTCTCTGTATGAGAAGAAGCCTTGGCCCAGAAGTTGGACACTAATAGTTGGTACTTTCAGTAAGTAACGTCGATCAAAACAAGTAGAACACCAAAAGATTTTTGTTTAAAAAGTAAATTAACATTCTAGAACCATATATATAAATAGGTGGGGTGCCTGTGCTTTCAGTAATTTTTATTACTTAGTACCTAGTATTTTCAAAAAGTGAATTACTTTAGGTAGGTCATCCTTAACCCTTAATTACCCGTGTTATTTTCAGTCGCTACTGTATTATGACAACAAAGCAGTGTTTGAACTTAGTTAACGTAACAATAACATGTGACACATGAGTTTAAAGGGAAAAGAAGATAATTTATATTAAAACAAATTGGCCTTCTTTCTAGTTTAGTCACCTACGGAGGCTCGATTGCACCAGTCAAGGTTATTTTTAACTGCAAGTTGGTGGTTAACGTCCTTTTGTGTAATGGGCCCAAATATACAAAGAGTCCGTCTGCGTAAATACCGAACACCGCGGACACAGACAAAGTCATGAAATAAAAAGCTGCCTATGTCAATTCTTGGGACTCAAACTTGCCCTTTACCAAATTTCATCATACTTTGTTTAGTAGTTTGGTTGTAAAAGCGTAACACACAGATATACTTACTTTCGCACTTATAATAATAACGTGTGAATTGTTATAGAATATGATATACTTGACTTCCTCTCAAGCAAAGTCACGAGCAGAAGCTAATAGTCATCATCTGCTTAGCCTTTTCCCAACTATGTTAGGGTCGGCTTCAAGTCTAACCGGATGCAACTGAACACCAGTGTTTTACATGGCGCGACTAAAGAAGAAGCTAATAGTATAGAATAATTATTTAATCCCTCGACTGCCTCGTTAGCCTAGTGGTCCTGAGCGCGACTGCTACGCTAGAGGTCCTGGGTTCGATTCCCAGGTCGAGCAAAAAGTGTTATTGGGTTTTTCTATGAAATTCTCAGTAGCAGCTCGGAGTTTGGATTTGTGCCCGGTTAATGGCAATAGGCTCGCCCCCTATTACATGGGACCTAAATATACCGGCGAACTGTGGGTGTACATTGGTACACCTCTGCCTAACCCTTCGGGGAAAACAGGCGTGATGGTTTTTTTTTTTCTTCAATATTCTTAAAGAACACTAATAACTAACCACAAGTCTTCAATCCAACAAAACTACCTAACTACATGACCATAGCTACAGCCATCAATTATATCAAGAAGTCTTAATAGAATTAACTAGTCAGACCAGAGACTATCAACGAAGGCATCTGTACTGTTTGACGTCATAACCTGCCATTGCTAAGTTGTTTTAATATCTGTAATTTATCAGCAAAACGTTCTGACCTTCGTACAAGATACTTTTTTGACCCTTGCACGCAATATAAAGGATGAAAAGTTGCAAGGATTTAACGTCATTTTTCTATTTTTATTGCTTGTTTTATAGGTTTTTGTTGCAGTTTTTCAGGGTTCGTTCTACGTAATGGGTTCAAACGAAGTCCAATTGCTCATCCATATGTCTGTCTATCCCACTTCTTCTTATCGTGTGGGCAGTAAGGTCTAACGACCCCACACACCCTAGTGTCAGAGTTTCTAAACCGCCTCAAGGGCCTCTGACATGGTTACCGATGTCAGTCATGTCCAAGATAAACTTAGAAAGTACATATGAATTAGAAAAGGTCACATTGGTACTTGTCCGTGACCGGTTGCGAACCCACAACCTCGTGCATGGGAGGCTAAAGGTAAAAATTAACAAGACACCACTTAAAAGTCATAAGAAAACAGAATATGTAATGTCGCTTACATGGATGACATATTTTTTTAGTTCTTTTTTTTTTAACAAAGTACTTAACCAATTTCGATAAAATTTATGTGGGACCACGTGTAAAGTATGACCTATTAACAAAAAAATAATCTTTAAAATTAATTCATATTTGGCGGAATGATCGCGTAACACTCAAGAAAGCATACAGTCAAAATAAGAACCTCCTTTTTTGAAGTTGATTAAAAAGAAAAGGGCCATAAAAACACGTGGCTTGTACGGGGACCTCAAGAAAAATAAATTGGTTGGATTTTAATACTTTAAGATAGGTACGGAACTCATCAAGAGCGAATCCTTGGCCTGTTCTTTTTTGTAGTTGCATATTTTTAATTATTGACCAATTATAGTGTTAACGTAACATAACAGATTATTAAAATGTTAAACAATTATATTACTAGGTATGTGCTTAAAGTTAAGGATTCATTTAGTAAAACAATTAAGTGATTAAATAGTTGACGTAGATAAATCTATATAATTAAATATGATTGTTTGTATGTTGTTCCTCTATGTGTTTCTAAACAATTGATCCGATTGTGATGGAACTTTGCTGGGTTGCTCTGATAATAGTTTACCAAGGGTTTTAAGTCAAAGGTTTCTAACCCAAAAATAAGGAAAAATAATAATCTCATAGAAACTTTTAATATTTTTACATTAATTAAAAAAATCGTTATCATAAGAAGACGTCGACGTGATTTAAGTAAAAATGGTAAAAAAGAAAAATAACTTTAATGACACAAAAACATGTTAATCATCTATATTAGAATAAAATCATACCAATAAGCACCAACTATTGATTTACAGCAACTTACCTGAGAAAAAAAAACATTACATTAACTTTTTACGTCTTTTTTATTAAAATAACTTCAACTTTAACCTCTGTACAGGCTACGGAAATTGACACACAGTCGCCAAAGTTTATTATTTATTTATTATTTATTTATTTATTTATACAAAAAAAACAAGCTAAAGTTAAGTTAAGTTAAGTTATACAAGCTACGTAAAAAAATAAGAATTAAGAGAAGCACTTTATGTTTAAACTCTTGAAAACAGTGTCCGTGGAGTTTCTTGCTCGTTCTTCTCCATAGAGCCCTACGTTTTGAAACGAGCATCTAGTTTCTACTTTCTGACCAATCGACCATCTTCTTGACGATTCAAAATTGCCCGTAGATGGTCTACTTAAAATTATTAATGCTTTAACTTTGAATTTGACTCGCACTTGAGCAGTGGAAAAGCTGGTCATGGATTGTCCCCTGCTCAAGTGCCCTACTGGTTAATTTCCAATTAACAGTAAAAAGAAATTTTGCTTTAAAATCAATAAATAGTTAGTCAATTGAATAAGTGACGTCACAGTTCGCTATTGCCATTTCAAATCTATAGAAGAATCGCGTTTTGACAGCTCATAAAAAGTACGTCAAATGATTGGTGGTCTCCACTACCCAATTGTATTAGCAGACTTTGTCCCTAGTTCTTATCGTGCCTTCATTAATTCTAGTTAAAAAAAACTTATCTCTGCTAACCTTTAAAACGGGCAAAATTATTAAAGCAACAATAGATCACGTGTAAAAAAGTCGATCAAAGTATCGTACGCCATTCATTCATACCTCCCACACGGTAACGGTGAATTTTTTCATCGTGACATACTCATACACCAACACACACAAGTAATTCGCTTATAACAACTATTAGCATATTGTATTTTGTATAAACTTTTCGGATTGTTGTATTTGGGTGGCTTGATTCGTGTTAGGTCAAATGAGTTTGGTAGTTCAGTTTTTAAATGTTGGAGTGTGGTTTAGTTTTGAAAAATTAGTTCTCGCTGAAAGTACCTGTATGTTTCAAAGCCATGTGCCTTATTCTAATGCCATCATCCGGGCATAAATGTAGACTCCTGGATTAAAGTAAAAATATCTGCCTAACCTGGTAAGAAAGGCTGAGATCTCACACTCTCCTCCATGACTTCTTACTCATGAAATAATTTACAGTATCTAGAAGGTCAAAGTGTATGGAAGAGGTAATTTTATGCTTTATTGACGAATAAAAATATTAAAGTTAGACCACACTAGGATCATTTACTGAATTCACAGTAAACTTCTTCGTAACGATGTCCTTTCCACCTTGCATATGGCAACACGTAATTTGCAAAACATAAAATATCATTACTAGCAACCCTATAAAATTAGCACGAGGTGTCATTGGCATTATTAAAATGTCTGAGCCAAGATGGCGTCCTTTAAAATTAAACGAAGAATATAATTTATGATCCTGACTGATTACTATCTATGTATGGTCTAGGTATAAATATTTGTAATGAATTATGTATGTGTGTTGTATACTATGAAGAATGTTGTTATACCTATTACGACGCAGTACAACTTGCATACCTACAACTACTAGTTGAAAATTATTAGCTATTTCTGTTGCATTTAGATTTAAATTCACACTAAAGAATTCCTAAGCTTCACCAAAGATTCGAAAATCTGATAGCCCTCGAGATCTTGCTAAAGTTAGATATACTGATTTAAATCCTCTTAATGTACGTGAAGCCTTGTAAAACATACAGAAAAACAACATAAAAGGTTATTCTAAGGTAACAGTTCTAAGTCACTTTTACACCAAGTAATCGAAGGCAAAGACCTTATCGCAACATGTCTTAAACTACTTAAACATGGTGATGTAACCATACGAACATAATTGCTGGTCCTTTGAGACGCAGTACAAAAACCTGGTCCTTACGAGTAATAAAAAGGTTACTACATTAACTAGTAAGATCACTATACTAATGAAGACTACGTATTAATTAATGGTCGTGTTTAAAATAATAAGAGATCGGACTGGCCATAAAAAGTGGACGACGAAGAAAAGGTTATACAAATGAGGTTGAGAGGCGAGAATTATTTTTCTGTCTTGTGATTAATTTCATCGGCCAAGTGTAATTTTATTAGTTATAATTAAAGAGATCTGAAAGATCCGAAGCCTTCGATATATAAATCTGTACCTAAGGTTTGGTTCAAGAAAAAATTTACACGCAGTCATATGAATAAAATATTATTAAGTAGAAAATTTAGCTGCATAGACAGACTTGAGGTGAGAAATCTATTCCTGGCATCAGTTGGATGACAGCTACTCACCTCAAGCACACTCCATCTAAACTCAACGAGGGAGATTTTAACAGAATAGCACTGCAGATAGATGTAAAAAGCCTTTCAAGATACGTCAGAAATAGTCAGAGCCATTAAATTATTGGCAGTTTTGCCCTATCTTTTGCAACCAACTCTTGCTTCGCATCAGATCAGACATACCTACAACAAAAAGTACACAGTGGCATTTGAACCAGCCCAGCAACTATCCAAAAAACTAATTAGAAACCCGACCATCTCACATGAGCCGCGGTTACAAACACCGCGGTACGCCCACGCCGCGTTCTGTGTTAAATCCGAACACATTTGCAAGTCAAAGCAGACTGGGTGACGTAGCAGGAAGCGAGTACCTACCTAAATATCACCATGTACGGAAGAATATTTTAAGTGTAGGCTGGCAACACTGATTCTGTATTATTTTTTTATGGTATCTGTGGTTACACGTGCGCAGAAGCACGGCATAGCTTTGTTTTGGCGGCTAATATACGTTTCCGTAAAGATGCTAAGTTAAACGAAACTGATTAAATTGTACCTAAGGACTAGAAACTATGTTTTGGAGTTTAGGAGAGAAAGGATAATGATACACTCAGAAAAAGAGGCGACAAGGGAATTGTTCATGGTTAGTAAACCCTTCGAGTAAACAACTAAGTAGGCGATAGCGCAGTACATATCTTTAAAAATACGACCTCTACTTACAGCTTTGAAATCATTGGAATTTTCCCAAAAAAACCAGTCCATTTTTCTGTAGAGGCTCTTGAATAGTGAAAAGAAAGTATGATAAGGCTAAGGCTTGCTTGCACCAGCAAAGGTTATCTTTGAACTCGAAGGTTTGAACTCAAAGGCAGTGGCAAACACGATTCCATTACCTACCTATGAAATTTCACCATTTGCCCAGGTATTAGCAACAAACTATAAGTCAAATTTATGGCACAAATGGACCTTTTCCTCCTTTGAACGTACCAAACCAGTGCCAAAAATTCCAAATCACAAACTATTTGACCGATAAAACAAAACAAAACATCAACCGGTAAACAATACACACAAAAAGTACCTAATTTGCATGATTCAAGTGGCACTTTTTCGTTTTAGACCGTCGATAGCACACAATTAGTGTCGGCCCAGTCAAAGTTGCCGATGTCGATAAGGGAACGACATTCGAAGACAAAACGCGATCGTATCGCAAACGGTTGATTCATGTAGGGCTGCTTTTTAGGAAGCCTGTGAGAGGTAAGAGGGAGCCGCAGTGATTGAAGAGGTGGAAATGAATATTGTTTGGTTCTGTAGGTCTGTGAAGTGTATTTTTAGTCTAAGAGACTAAATTGACAGTTTCATACGTCAAACATACAATTAATGTGCTTTCGACACATCAGCATAAAGCACACTATTGTCTAGTTTGACACATAAAGCTGTCAAAAGAGTCTCTGAGATTATTTGCCTTTAGAAAGACAGTAAAAATCAATGAAGAGAAGAAATTTGAATGCATTTCTAAAGGCATTTATAACCATACCATAATGCCGGAATGCTAGGGATTGACATCACACCTAAAGCTCACATCACCGAGAAAGATCTTTTGAGAATAACAAGGGGACAATTTCCCAAATTTTAGGAAAACCAAATTGAAAAGAGTGTTCGTGGAGTTTCTTGCTCATTCTTCTCCACAGAGACCTACGAGCAACTAGCTTCATCTTTATCTCTAACTTCTTGACAAAAGTGTCTGTAAATGGTGTTATTGAAATAAATGCTTTAACTTTGACTTTTTAGGAACCATCAGAGTTTTATCTAAGTCACAAAATGCCAAAAAATCTCTAATAAGATTGCAACTAGATTTTGAAAGTTTTAAATTACGAGTAGTAGAATTTATTTCCTGATAATTGTAGTTTTAACTTACATACTGTCAGTAAAAGGCTGAAAATGGTAGGACAAACTATTATTGCTGTATATTATGAGTTTATGCGCTACATTTTCTCTAGTGTGTTTCTTGTTGATATTTTAGAAGTAGACACAAGTTATAACTTTCTTGTACGATGTGAACGAGTACTCTTTGTAGCGTTTCGGATTGGATTATACATAATATTATGTCCTAGTATGTTGTATTGTTCTTAATATAAACTGCAGTGATATGCTCTCAAAATTTCCCTCACTTCGCATACATTCAACGAGGCAGATTTTTACGAAACAGCCCGACTGAATTACGTAATAGGCTTTTAAAATTTGTGACTTCGCCGTCACTGCTTGTCTATTCAATATTTCTCGTTAACCAAACATGTGATTGACATCAAATGATGCAAATCATGTGGTTTCCGTCAACGTGACCGTATTCCCGGAAACATATGATAGGTTACGTTAAAAAACCGGAATTTCCATATTGCATTTTTTTTGTAAACATTGAGTTTTTCCTTACGGGATAAATTGAATAGGTATTGAATATCGATTAATTAGTATTTTAAAACGGAATATTGTATTTAATATTTAACACACCCATTTATCGACACGCCCATCGATGCCAGTGACATAATCGTAACCAATCGGATATTACACAAAGTACAATCTACTTTAAAATTACAGAGCAATTCTAAGCAAAAATTCCATAAATCCTCACAAAATGGTCAAAGAGAATGAATTTTATCAAGAAACATGTAAAAACAATATCCTACACCTCTCAACCCTATCAATAAACAGTTTAAATGGTTTAATTCTTGCGCGCACGCACCTCGGCCATTGGTCGGCGGGGCGCGTCGCGATTGGCTGCGCGGTCGGCGGCGACTACAAAGCGCGGGAGAGGCGGGCTGTCCACGGTACAGCGGCTGTGCTGTCGGCTGTCCGAGCCACTATGAATATGGATCGAGTGTATTTATGTGGTCGATAGTAGATGTGGAAAATCGTACGCAGGGCTGCAAATGAATTGCTGAAGGTTTGCTTGTTGCGTGTGGTGTGGGGTTTTTGACACTCTCTTTGGTAGTGTCTTGTGTTTGATTATTGATTCATTTGGTACACTATTAAATAATAAGTGAGCCATATGAGAAAGTCCTTAGGGAAAAACTGTGTTTGGACTGTAAAAAATAATAGGCTTTTTAGAAATGACACAAAACTGGTTCGTCGTATAATTTATTGTATCTATTTGGAACCAAAACAAAAACTGTACCTAATTATTAATTCGATTCCAAAATACGTCATATATGAAACATTTTACAAAAAACGCGCGAAATCAGCTATTTTCGACATTTTCAGCGTCCTACATTTTAGCAATTATTGAGTTACGTTCAAAGTTTACTTACAAGTACAATAACACAAATTAAAAAAAAAAGTAAAAACGTATACTTGCACGATTTTCAACTTCAAATCATATCATATATACGATGCTTCAATAGCGTTAAGCAGTAATAAAAAAATATACAGTCAATGGTGTGTCAATCACTTACAAGAAAAAGAAAATTTTATCGAAGGCATTCCAGCCCATCAACATTATTCTCCCCAGCTTTGTTTACAGAGGTCTATAATCCATATTAACAGTCAGTCCCCTGATTAATATTGATACCCTCATTAGCAGCTTAGCGTATTGTTTCTGATTAGCAAATTAATTGGATGATATTAATACATAAATCATGATCGTTGTTACCATCGAGGTACCGTCGATCTTTTAACTCTTTTTAGTACAGTAACTTTTATGACTTTCAGGAAATTTTTGAAGGAGGATGAAGTCCCTGCTAGGTTAGTTGCTCTAAGTTTTCTAACCAAGAATACCTATATTTTCTGTATTTCTTACCTAACCTAACAATCTTATCCAATTTCTTTTCTACTATTATATCCACTCCGACTATGAAAGTGAGGGAAGAAGAAGTGTACTTCTTTGCAAACACACTTATAGACTGCTATTCCTGCGTAGATATTTGGTTAGTCTACATTGGCAGCTGTAAACTTCTGGAAAATATACTAGGTACTATCGACTGAGGTTCTACTCCAGACTGAAGAAATTACGGATATCGTTACAAGAAGATCTCTAGAGCATTACTTAAAGTCTGCCTCGTGTGCTAAGATTGAATCTTCGAATTCTGTATCGCAATTCCCGGACACTAGAAGACAAAATAATTCAAATTCAATCACCCCAATAGGCAATTAGACCATTAAATTGAACTTTTTAAAGTTGCCCCCTCCAAAAAGTAGATTCGTATGGAGAAGTATGGGCAAGAAACTTAATACTACACTTCTAGGGCCATGTAGTTCGAGAGCTCATCTAGTTTTTCAGGACATCGCTAAGCGACTAGTCGACTCTTCAGGTAACCAGAGAGCTGGCCTTTTCTTGGGTTAAAGAATCAGTATTGCCAGACAACGCGGCTATATTGCCAGTCTTTTGGGCACTTGTCCCATTGACAGCGATGCAGATTAGTTATTTGATGCCCAACTGTACATAGTTTGTAATTTAATTATTATTTAAGTGAATTGTGCTCTTTTATATTAAATGCTAAGACCCTATTTTACAGGTACCTAATTCATGTCACACCTTCAGCCTAGAACCGTCAATGACGTAACATTAGGTACAGGAAGCTCGTCGCTATAATTTCCTAGAGTTTCCAGTCAATTAGTAATTAATTATCTCAGTTGAGATAAGACTGATCTACTAACGTGATCTAGGCGAGTGCATTTTGCTGTACGCCTGTAATTATAGCGCTGGGACGATTAATTGCCGATTGATGAATGAATTATACATATTTCTTGAATAGGTGCTGGCACTTTGATGTTTGTTTGCAGTTGGTCTGGTGACAGAGAATTTTCCATTAGTGCAGCAGGTTGGACATCTTTGGGGCAGTTTTATTTATAAGTCTGTGTAGGTTGATTTATTTATTCAGATTGTAAATTAAATACGTACTTAAATATAGACTGTAGAGACATCTTGACACAAAGTTTTTGGTATTATGGATTCAGTACTTAATTGAACACACTCTATCGTTAAATTTCTTGCATATATTTTGTAACGTGTAGAAGGTGTTTTAGTTTTGCTGCAGCTTATTTTTTTGAATGAACTACAGGTTATGTGGTTAACACAATGCAATGAAAACTGTATGACATTAACATTAAAAATACATACTAAAATGTTATTTAGCAACGTAACCTAATATCTATCATTATTTGGGCCACATTTTGCCCAGTCTTGAGCATAATAAATCGCGTTGAATAGGATTAAAATATGACCATACGACCGACCACCAAATATGCGCATGATTCTACATTGATATGACTCTAGAGTAAATCATTTTTTTCAACACCAACATCATACAGGGAGGTACCAGGAAATCATAAAGGCAGAAGGAAAATCCTGCGGCGTCGGCAGCAGGACGTGACTCATGGAGCTGCGCCGCTGTAGGTAACCGACGTGCTATGTTAATACAGCGGCCAGTGTTCATACTTAATTGTACAACTGATATAAGTGACTGGCTGGATGTTACAGTACCGGTTAGACATTTGTTAGAAGATTTCAGTACCTATATTTGCGTAATCCTATTCGACCGCGATGGATCTCTTAAATGTCCTAAAACATTCCTACGAGAACACAAAAACGGGACCAAAAATCTGCTGATCTGTTAAGCTAGATGAATATTTATATGTGTGCTAAACTTTGGATTTCCGTTTAACCGTAAAAGCGTAATTGAGTGACAAATGTACAAATATTAATATTTTTTAATTAAACTTGACAACAGCTTCTGCATACAACACTTCCTGATTATAATCAATCAAGCTCAGACGTACAATTACAGCCAACATTCTCAAAAGTAGAGGATACAACAGAAAACTTTAGAAATTCAGGCAAAATTGTTCTTTAGCCTAGATTATTTAAGAATATAGTTTTGTATGATATTCCTTTTTGAAAAGAAAATGCAGGAGTTCGATGACCTTTCTGTTTCAATTACAAAAGAAAAGTTCAAAGATTTCGAAAGAGGTTCAAGGAAAACTTGTCCACGAAAAGTCGTTTATAGAATTATGACGAATTTCCTTAATGCCCGCAGCTGTCTGCAAGTTACCTATAGTGCAGAGGTCAATATTAGTGTATCGACTATCGAGAATTTGAGACCGCGGTCATTTAAGAACTATGGACTTTATTAATGTTGTCATTTGAGTAACAGTGGATAACTAACCATGGAAATAATTAATTCCAGTGATAAACTTGTTTGTTTATACAACTACCAGTCGGATTGGAAAAATCTTTTAGTATATGATTGCCAGATTTTTGTATGCCATTGAATGGCAAACTAAGCCACGGCCCACCAAATTTTAAGTGATCACCGCTACCAATAGATATCTGCAATACCAGAAGCCTTGCAAATGCGTTGCCATCCCTGAGACAAAGTTGTAATGTCTCATGTGCTATTACACCGGCACCCAAAACCCCTCAAGCCGGAACACAGCAACGCTGCTTTGCGGCAGAAATCATGATCAGCCTATCGCAGTCCACTGCTGGCTCTCCGCATCCAGTTACTGCTAGCCACTTTACGCAGATCGTCGCTCCGTCTAGCCGGAGGGCATTCCTCATTACGTTTGCCTAGACGCGGTTTCCACTCCAGAACTTATCTACTCCATCGGTTATCGGTTCTGAGAGAAATATGACCAGTCCACTGCTATTTCAGCTTGTTTGCGACATAAATAGGTATTCGGTACTGTGATTCAATCAAGTGTACATGGAACTCCAGGTTGATGACGTCACAGTGATCACAGGATTTATATCGGGAAATGATCGAACACCCACGTACCAGTGGGCTGGTGCCAAACCGCCTGCCAAGTGTGCCAGATCGTAATAGAAGTATGGAGGCTACCATTGGTTGATGTAGGAATTATCATGTGCACGTAGTGAGGAGTATTTATGTTTGGCAGGGAGGTGTAACTTTACTATAAATGCACTAGCTTTTGCCTGCTGCTTCGTCCGCGTGAAGTCAAAGACCTTCTTTATTTGGCCCTTTTGAAAAATCCTTCTTAGGTGACGTGTCATATCTTTAAACTACCTACCTGCAAAACAGCCTCATAAGTGATGTAGTTTTTGAGATTTCGCGTTTAGTCAGGGACTAACTGAGTGACCTTTCACTGTTACAAATATACATTACTTCAAAACCATTAGCTTAAAAAATTTTGTGTGCAAGGTTGCGCTTTCTTTGTTGGTTCTGATTCTTTTGGTATTGATCTATGTTTAAAGTACTTTTACTATTAAGCCTAAATATAATCATACGATTACTTATTTGAATAGTTCTATATTTCATTCGTTAGGAAAATTGACATACAATTTCAATTTTGGCTAAATTGACCATATACTTGAACGCAAAAATTTATTTTACAATTTTATCAAATCTAGTTTTAATCTGAAGGACCTCGTAACTAAAAACGTTCAAAATCGCAATCTCACCCGACAATCAATGACAAAAACTTGTCTTAAAATATAGCTAAATTGGAGGTATTTTCAACAAATTAAGACTAATATTAGAATGCGATCGTCGTTACGGGACTGATTGATATGTCTTGCAGAATACTGAACGTGTAAAACTGAATGATAGATAGATGAATGGAGGTTATCAATGCGATATCAGTGTCACTTGACTGCTGATTGAAGGTCTACATTGCTTTGCTAAAAGTTATGTGAACGACCAACGGCCGGTCTCAATAACAAAACGCCATTTAAATGTAGATGTAACTGTTTAGCTACACACCTATTTTATAATTGTTGATATCCTGATAACAAAATTTAATTACCTCCTATTTAGTAACCTCTCACATATTGGTTGAGTGAACCTCCTAAACTTCTTCTTTTCTCTCGTTGGTCTCGTGGTCGCAATTGCGACTAATAAACATGGGGCTCTAGATTCTTTTCCCAGGTCGGACAAAGTGTTATGGGGTGTGCCCGTTGGGCATTTCTAAATAGCAGCTCAGAGTTCGGAAGTTGGTAGTGATACCCCCGAGCCTGGAATAACACGTTAAGCTGTTAATATCCCATAAGATTATGAAAGTGAGAAAAGAGGAATCATGTCATACGTACTTGGCTAATCTTTTTTAAAATTGGTCATTGTGGCTGAAATTCAGTCTGGATTTCATTATTCCTATTCATTCTATCATTTATAACTTATCAAAATCTAAGCTAAAATCCCAGGTAAAGTTAGCAGAGCTTTTAAAGTAGGCCTGGGACTTGCCATAGTGTACTCACTCACGGATCAATCTAACTGCGACCAGCCCATCTTCATTAGATCTTCAACTTAAAACCAAGCGCGTAAAGTTGAAGATCTATTAAAGCCTACTCAGCGTTTGCGTTTATCGTTTGTGCCTTGGCTAGGGGGGCTGAGGTCAACAACAGTTATTCACTGTCCACGACTACGATGTAAAAGTGGCTATCGGCGACCAGCCGGCTTATTCTGTAAGAAACCTCCCTCAGTGAAGTGAGCTAAAACTGGGCTGTCACTATACTATGGTAGAGATTGACAGGTCGAAACACGCTCACTTCACGGAAGGAGGGTTTTACAGAATAAAGGCCTATTCAGACCTAAGCGGTATTCGCTACCGCCTGCGGCAGAGAAAACCCAGTGGGTATGCGGTAATATTACTGTTCAGACCTAAGCGGTATTCGCTACCGTTCGTAACCCGCGCGGTATGTACCTCTACCCACAGCGGCAGCGAATATCGCTCAGGTCGCTCTAGCCGCGGTACTTGATACTAAATACCTGAGCGAAACCCGCGCGGTATGTAGCTCTACCCACAGCGGCAGCGAATATCGCTCAGGTTTGAATAGGCCTTAACACCACAGTGTAGTGGTCGAGGCGGTCGCATGAGTGATTCGTGAATGGACACACTAACTTCAGTGGTGTCAAGGAATCTGTTTTGAAATACAACAGTTACATATTTTGAAAACTAAGTGTGTATAATAATAAGGTGTTAATGAATGAGGCATCAAGTCTGTATTTAATTTAAATGCTTTGAGTTTTAACGCGGGTACTACGTTGTTGACTGGGTTAATAAAACTGGAATAGCTGAATTCAAAGTATTCTGAAAATTAAACCAATTAGAACCCAAGCTAAACTTCCAAAACTAAAGCCATTTTTCACTTTGTTATTTTTGAAGGCGGTTGTCATTTTAACTGACTTCAAAAAAGGGGGAGGTTCTTAATTAGGTAGTAAGTCAACGAGTATTTTTAAAATTTTGTTTGTTAAATTCTCTAAATCGGTTGATACCTACATTTCGGAGTTTTACGGTAACAAATAAAAAAATACTAACAAATAGAAAACTCCCCCTTTTTTGAAGTCTGTTAAAAAATATGGCGAAAGATTTACGCTGCATATGGACGATTGGACACGTGCAGTACGAGAAGCAAAGCAATGTTGTCATGAAAAAATGATCTTTTCATGACACACATTCTAGATCGATATCTAGAATGCCTCATAATCCATGTGCGTGTCACCAGTAGATTCAACATGAATGATGTAACCTAAATTTGTTATATTTTACTGATTTTCTAAGAGTGTTCATGGAGTTTGTTGCTCGTTCTTCTCCATAGAAACTTTATGTTTAGAACGAGCATATAGCTTTAACTTTCCGACTGATTCCTTGACATTTAAAAAGTGATTAATGCTGTGCAGTGCTGTGCTGTGCTGTGCTTTATGGTTTATATCTGAGGTACTTAATTAGTATAAAACAAATTCGGTTTCTGCGCCCGTCTGTCCCTCTGTACACCTACACCTTTGAAACTGCGCAACGGCTTTTAATGTGGTTTTCATAATTAGATAGAGTGATTCAAAAGAAAGATTACACGCATAGAATATCACGCTACGACTAACGGGGGCTGAGCAGTAACCAAAGACACTGCGGGGTATATAGCTAATTTGAAATAAATGATTCGATTTGATAAATCATTTTTATAACAGCCAGTCTATGCCAATATAGGCTAAGGTGTCCTTCACACTGTGGAACACAGCTTTCCTGCTTGACATTTTCGTAGAAGGATGAGCAATTCTCCTGGTATAAGTTTCCCTTTACACTCATAAAGGACAATCATTGTTTGTGGTCACCCTATTGTGACATAGCACCAGTTTATAGCCATTCAAGAAAATATAGATCGTGACTGCCAGCAGAAGTTACCTCATTAATAGTTTCTCTGTACGCGTCGCCTTATGAATATAGATATTTATTAAATACTGCCAAGTGTATCATAAAACAACGCAAATTTAGAAAACAACATACCTACATCTAAACAATAAAAAAAAACTACATAATTAAAAAAATATGTGACGCATTTTATTATTCTAACTCACTGTTTATATTAGTATTTATAAATAACCGATGAGCGAATGACACAAGCAAAACACATAAAACAACCCTTGTACGGCGTTACATTTCGGCGTTCTTCAATACAATTTCCCTATGAATTTAATTAGCTTTTTATCTTCCCAGAAATCTATGACACCGCCATTACATACGTCAATTTGTCACCATAAACTGCCGACGGGAGCCGAAGACGACCGAATATAGACGAACGGAATCAAGTATGGCCGCACGCATTCCGATTGCATCTAATAACCTCAAAATCGAATGCAAAATGGCGTATTGAATAAATGACGCCGCTCCGTTTAGCATTCCGACATGCCATATGTGTGTACGCATTTTCATTTGGGGCCATTGTCTTGGCAGATATTAGTATTGATTTCAATAAATAAATTAATCGTATGGCTTCGCGAATAGCATCGGTTTGGCACGCGACGCAAGACAGTCGATGAATCGATAAGTTCTCGATTGTGTGGCTATGGTCCGTCTGGTTATTACTGAGTTTATATCGATTGACTCATGTAGCGTACGTGAGTGCGGCCGTTAACATCTATGTAATTTTCATTGTTAACAAACTAAGCAAATAGCTTGCAATTGTCTGCCTACTTAAGTACATAACTTGCGGGCGGACCACACACGGGCTGCTTATGCGAAAAATTCCTTTTTCCCGATCACTTTAGTCTTTACCGATACATCAGCAAGTGTGCCCCTCTATCTTTAAAGTTCAGTGTAACTCTAAAGTTGACAAAGATGTATGAAGGCTAGATATGCCAAGGAATGAATGAGTGAAGAAGCTTATCAACTATGATGAACAATGTTTGTAATACTTTTGTACAGTGCGAAATTTTCACTATTTAGCCTTTCAAATCAAGAATGATAAAATCGCTTTCCAAGTCAAAAACGGTAAAATCAATGGCCCAGCTACTGTATGTTCAATTTTCACAGCGTTGTATTGCATTTAGTCACATAAGTGCGATATTATCAGGAAAATATTGAGATATTTATCTGTAGAACAATTTCTAGGACACCTCGCACGAACCTTCACACATAGGTCACATACGCCACCTGGGATATTATCTTCCCCGGGTCAATATCACACCTTTAGACGTTCTGTACGACACTAAATTTCCCATAAACTCAATATCTGCAGTATATTTTTAAATAAATCCAATAAACATGACACTAATACTTGGCGTAACAAGTGTTACGGTTAGCACAACCTACTTGTTGCCACTTGAGCACTAGGTCAAGTACACTTGATCTGGGCGATTTATCTGAAGTCTAGAATCCTTTGCAAACACCCACGGTGTGTCAACACTTAGGAATAAATGGTAAAGGGGATTTTTCCTGTACCTACATATATTACATATATTAAGAGCCGGAATTTGTAATGAAAGTGAAGATAGGGTCCGGAATTTGTAATGTGACCGGAATAATTATGTTAGAAATATGTGAAGAATTAAGGCTTGTTGAAAAAATAGTAGTAACAGTTTAAAAATAGAGAAAATTTACAATAAGCTGACATATTAATTTTTCCCAAGTTTGATGTCAAATACAATTTGAAGTACTTATAGCCTATTTGACACAAGGAAGTTGTATAAAAAATATCATCAACATCTTCCTTCCCTTATCCCATGTTACTTGAAGTCATAGTATAAAAAAAATATATAAATTAAATTAAACAAAGACAGTTCATCATCCAACGACAAGGATCATACTCGAATTTGTCAAAAACAGCCAGAGACCACACAAGCTATCTTTTTAAAACATTAACAAAAAAGTCAAACAGTCGTTTCGCATTCAGCCTCCAATGACAGCTGTCAATTGCAATTTTAACATGGAATATTGACAGGAATGCGGATACTCACCTTTGGATTTATGGAGTTTCGAAAATACTTGAAAGACTTTTAAATAAACCGCGCGAGATCGAAATACGGAGGCTGTCACCTTTACAAGAGAAAACAATGTTCGCTGTTAAAAATAAAAAGATGGCGAAAGAGAAAATAACATTAATAATATTACCGTGAAATAAAAGCAATAGTTTCTTTCCAAGATAACACTTTTCAGTGTGAAAAATGGCAGTTTGTGGGACACGTGATTGCGATCCTAGTGTCTGGCTGGAAAGTTTTCTAAGATAACCCCAATGGCACTGGCCGTCAAGAAATTAGAAGCGATCGTGTTACGAAGTCAAGATAACAAAAGAAAGATAGTGGTGTTCGATTTTCGAAATTAAATACAAAGTACAACGAGGCTGGACCGGTATCCAAAATTACTAATAACCCATTAGACTATTACTGCACTACAAACTCCATTTGTCTCAAAATTAACATACAACGGACCACATACCTAACTACCATAACTCGCTAAACTAAATTAATATCAACCGATTACTCGATCTCTCGATAGCGGGGAATCGATTAATTCGTAATAACAATTTGTCGTCGCCAGTCATATCTATCGGGCGCTCGCCTACTTACAATAAAATAATGTATTCGTCGCTCGATCCTACGTAGCGGCGAAGCGTAGGCGCATGCCGTGATTGACACGTCTTGATACTTGAACTGTCAAATTTAACATGTGTTTAAATTGACAGTGATGGGTATGGTAAAAAGTGGTTTTGTTGATTAATTTGTTGGTATTTATTAGCACGTGTAAATTGAGGTTAGAAGAAGATTCTTGTAATGTTTTTGTTGAGGTCGACCAAGACTGTACGGATTTATGACGGCGACGCAGAAAGGGCTGTTAAAAATTACGTAAGTAAGTTACATAAGTTGGCATATCTTTGAGGCAAGTTTTCATTATACGAACGATCGCCAGTTGTAGGTCCTCACTGATTATAATTGATTTAAAAAAAATTGTACACAAAACATTTGTGAAACGTAATTTATTACCAAAGCTCACGCAAAAGACGATCATTTTTTTAAAACAATCTATCAAAACTTTAAATCCACAAATAACGAAACGCAATCAAAACTTGGTAAGCGGCATTTATATAGTTTCATACAAACTACATACATACTATAGTCAAGTATAGTAGAACCGAGTGTCGTGACCCTATTGCGTGTGTGAGTCATGTTAGCGGCGCGTGCGCAAGACTTTGAGGTTTTAAATTTCGAATATTCGAATTTGCATTAAGTTGGAACGATAAGGCACGCAGTGATTGTATTAGATTATTAAATAAGTACCTACCTGTAGGTACATGGCGACGAAATGGTCATGAGTCGTGAATCAGAAGCTAAACATATAAATAAACGTGATTGTTGAAGTTGAAATGCAAGCTGTGCTTTTATTTTTGACCTCTTTGGAAAGTTGAGTTCATTATTTTTGTTAATGTCATTGATACTCTATTGTTTTATTCAATCTTTTTGTCGACATAAGCTTTTTTCAAATTCAAACAGCAATCGTTTTCTTTTTCGACATTCTAATTTAAAAATTCGTTAGTAGTCAGTACGTCGATTCAACTAATTCAATTTTCGAACGCTTATTATACCAAAGCTCGATTCTTTTTTTGCCAATTCAAACAGTTGCAGTTTTCTTTTTCAACATTCTGATTTTGAAAATCGTTGAAATGACATCTGTCAATTGTCGAACGCTTATTTTGCCAAAGCATTCGAAAAAAAGTTTGCTCTATGCAGGCTTTATGTTTTTTTTTTTCACAGATTGGAGAAGGGCCAAGACAGTCAATAATAATGATAAATCTTTGTAATTTACCTCAAAATCCTAAACATTTCATAGATAAACAGAGGTGGTACGGTGTAACGACTCTATTATACGCTGCGTGGGCTCTATAAGTGTTCGAAGCTAGTTGTTTCAGTAATTACATAGTACTAATTGAAGTCTAGTTAAACCGGTTTAGAATATATTTGAATAATTTGACAATCTTATTTATATTTTTGACGGTTCAAGGGTGTGGTGATATCACGATTTGGTCATTGTTTTATTTACAAAACATTTTATTAGAAATTGATTATATTCGGCAGAACAATTAGGTAATAGATATGAAAAACATAATAAGTAGATTTTCACAAACAAAAATTAAGTTTTGAATTACATCATCATCGTATTTGAGATCTGTCGTAACTGAATTAGCATAATTTTGCAAAATATATAAAAGCAAAACGAAAATCTAATAAAGGCGTTTTATTAAAAAAAAAGTCAATGTGAAATAATTTATTTCAATTAGACCATTAAAAGGGACCTTTGGTCTTTGTTGCCTCATCCAAAAGGCAATAAAAACTCCTTTAAAAAGTTTTACAGCAGCTAAAATTACATACGTATGTAGGTACCAGGTACCTCCATTAATTAAAAAATTAAGCCTGCAGCAAACAATCAAATACTACAAAATATTTCGATAACATACGTCTATTACATAATGTAATCAAAACAAAACTATAAATAATAAATTAAACTAAAATAAACTACACTTAACACACGGCACACGCATTCGCGAATTCTAATTACCTCAACCGAAACATCAGGGTCACCACGCCATTTTTGACCGCGGCATGTGTTGCTTAACCTCAGTAAATCAAACCTATATAGCAACTCATATAACTGGGAAGCATCAAAATTGACTATCTTAACATTTAATTTTAATTGTTTAAACGTGGGTTTAACTGTCAGATATCATCACGGTTTTAATTTTGGTTCTATGAAAAGATTTGCACTACTCACTGGTAAGTTACGTCTTTGGTTACTGCTCTGCTTCCGTTGCTCGTAGCGTGATGTGATAAAGCTTTTATCCTTCCTAGATAACGCGTTATGTAACGTAGAAGATTTTTTGAAATGGGACCATTAGGTTCTGAGATTAGCGTATTCAAACAAATTATTCAAATTACTAATATTAGTACAGATTTGAAAAAATTCTAATCTTGCATTGAAAGATTGTCCCGAAATAGTACTTTTACTGACCCCAAAATGCAGCCTAGTCTTACTAATGTTCGATGAGCTGCAGCGAAACGCCTACCAATACCTTCTAAACAAGCCAGCGAACTACACAGTACTATGACCGTCCTATGAACGTATCAGAAACGTCACAAGACACGGACTTGCTATACCCACTAGAACGTATCAACTGATAATTATTAACGCTCCGTGCATGGCACGGTGTTGGTCAGTGGTTAAAAGGCCTAGTGGGAATTGTCTCATACTTTCAATACAAAGAATACTTTTTTGCCTGACACGTTCCTAGCACGGTCATGGTACGGTTGGGTGTAATGGGCAGACTACTTAACCATTTTCTCAGGGTCCACATAGATCAAATAGTAAAAGATTGGTATTTGTAAATATATATAGTGTTACATTTTATGAATCATTATTTTAATGGAAGCCTTATACAGACTTCTTCAATAAAAATCTTCGACATCGATTTAGGAGTTAAACCTTGAAAACTTTTTAACCTGATTGATTCATCCTCTCTTGTCAATAGGGAAATCGGAGATACGCAAGAAACATCCAAATAAGAAGGAATATCTAAGTACAGTACAGCCTATGTCACTTGGCGATTCTGAAGTTAACTCTATCTCTCGTGCCAGTTCCATGATAGTCAGCAAAATAAAAGAGTCCAGACTGATATGGTACGCTCATATACTTCAACAAACAAATGACTATGCCGTGAAAAAGTGTCTTTACATAGCTTCAAAGAAGAGGGGAAGAGGAAGACCTCAAACCACATGAATGACGAAGGTCTAAGGACTTGAGGGAGATTGGACTTACGGAAGATGAGGCAAGAGATCAAAATGAATTGCGCCGCATGACTAGGAAAGCCGACCCCAAGTAACGGAAAAAGGCAAGGCCTAAGAAGAAAAAGACTCATGACAGTTCTTAAAGCGGAAAACTAAAATACGTAAATATAAGTTCAGAATCCTACAGTTCTTTGTATCGTGAGCAACCCACGCGATGACATGATAAAAATAAACAATAATTAAGCTTATTATAAGAAGGAAATCACATATGCGCAGAACCAATTTTCCCAATGGTCTACCTCCCATAACGTAGAGACCCTTTTTAAGATTTTCTTTATAGCCGCATCAATTTACCAACATACACCTGAACGGCACAAAAATAACCCTTATTACGTACAAATAAGGATCAGTACATCAGCAAATAGAACTTGGTAAGTTGTTTATCAGATGTGACAAACGGAATTAATTGTATTATTATAGTTGACGTGTGTAGAATGCTAATAATTGTTGGTCGGTTCGCTTTTTGTTCGTGTTTCCTGGAATAGTTTCGTGTTATTCCGTCAGTGTTCGGCATCGTTCGGAGAATTCGGCACGGCATGAATATGTCTAGGCTTCGAGTTAACGCGAAACGCTATCCAACTATATCTGTTACTAGTGTGATTTTGGTAGCTGCTTGAATTTTGGGTTGTCACGTTTTCATTGAAGAGGCCGATGGAACTCCAAAGGACGTCTATGTTTTCCCAATTGAATCGAAACTATTCTATTCATGCAAAAACTTAATTCAGAGTCTGATTTACCATAGGCACAAACCAGCTACTTATCATCATCATACAAACATACGATCACGCCTGTATTCCCCGAAGGGTTAGACAGAGGTGTACTAATGTACACCCACAGTTCGCCAGTATGTTTTTAGGTCCCATGTAATAGGGGGCGAGCCTATTGCCATTAACTGGGCACAAATCCAAAGTCCGAGCTGCTACTGAGAATTTTATAGAAAAACCCAATAACACTTTTTGCTCGACCTGGGAATCGAACCCAAGACCTCTAGCGTAGCAGTCGCGCGCTTATGACCAATAGTTCAAACACATGTGAAAAAGAAAACAGTTGTTTCATATATTTTCATCGTGTGTACCTACTTTTTCATGGGGAAAAGCTGTGTTTTTTTTTTTTCAGATCTGCTCCTATAGTAAAAGTTCTTCACATTCACGTGTAATTTCCCCTTCTGAAAGCTGTGCAGTAAATTTAAAAGTCAACAAGTATAGTTCTAAAGCCCATTCCACCAAAATTATCACAACAACAGATCATCAACAACGCAAAACAAAACAATAATGGCTCCAAACCCTTCATTAAATTCATATTTAATGGCGCCCACAAAAATATATTTTAACATCAAGATTAATATTACCATTAGCAAGACCTAACCTTATTTAGAAGAGTGTAAAAACTTGTCTCTGCTCCCAAAATGGCGGCTGAACGAGATAACACCAAAAACAGTAGCATTAGTTGGAAATATCCAAGATATGCCTTTTTAGGGTCTCTTCAAGTGTTTTAATTGTAAACATTATATTATACAGGCTTGGATTAGGAGTGAAAGGTGTACGGGGCCCAAATGTCATTTATTTATGTCTGTTTTTCCTTAGGAGGTTTGCAGTCAATGCGTAGGCCATGGTGGCCATTTGGTTTACTAGATACCAAACAATATAGGCTTAGTAAAGTTAGGGCAAAGGTCATAAGGGAGATCATACTCGTATTTTGAAATGAAATTTAAAATTAATTGACGAATTTTCGTGGTATTACCGAGTAAGCAATTGGGAAAGCCGACAGCCGACTAAATGGCGAGACAAAAGAAAAAGACCTCTTGAGCCATTTGATTATATAGGAAAGCCAAGTTATCAGTCCTGGATTTTCTTTTATTCATAGCACACATGGTTGTTTACATTAAGGTTATTATAAAGCAGGCATCCTGTGATATTTAGATTAGACGCTCATGATTTTTCTACCAAAAACCAACAAAATACTACCATTTGGTACAAAAAAACAATCAGTTTTTACAAATAGTAACCCAGAAAGGTCAGTATCAGAATCTGTCAAAATAACGCTCTACGTATTGTCAAATACCATACCATAGATAGGTAGGGATTTGTTATCCCCATAAATAGTAAAAGTTGAAGTGACCACACCGGTAGCCTTGGCAACTGGTAGGCGACCAATCACTCGAACAATCTATGCATCGATATTTTAGGTCAATTTATAGGTTATTGGTTCATTTCGATACTTGAAAGGCAATAAGCGCGGTTAAACTCAGTTGGGAGTAAGCGCCGTCATTTGTTTAATTTGACATTTCAACAAGATACATTGCTTCATATGTTTGAAACATTCGTATTCTTGATAACTGGAGTAACGCAATGGTTGTTGCAATTTGTTTGCAACTTATGTCCCTTAGACATCTGATAAAAGTCTTCAATTTAAAAATAATTATAATTACACAAGGTATGCATTGTGCGACCGGTAATAAAAACTCTATAATCTAACTCTATATGGATTTTCTGAATGATGGTGGGACTCGTACAGATTCAATCTTCGACTTATAATTTGGATATACAACGATTATATAAAAAAAAATATGATTACCTGTCGTCAAAAAATCTCTTTATTGCCAGCAAACTCATCCCAAATTATTTTTATTTTCTAAACCCTAATTTTACCCAAAGTTATCGAGGCAAATACTGGCATCATTTACAAGCACTTTTGAATTGTCAATGATCCAATAAGTTAGTCAGATAAAGTTAGGTCTCTATGGAGAAAGGTGTTATTGGGTTTTTCTATAAAATTCTCAGTAGCAACTCGGAGTTAGGATCTGTGCCCGGTTAATGGCAATAGGCTCGCCCCCTATTACATGGGACCTAAATATACCGGCGAACTGTGGGTATACATTGGTACACCTCTGCCTAAACCCTTCGGGGAAAACAGGCGGGATGGTATATGATAGTCTATGGAGAAAACCAAGCAAAAAGAAAACCCCACAAACACTCTTTCCACCCAAGATTTTACACAAATCCGATCACAAAACAAATGCACACCCACAAACAAAAGGCCACTCAAGCAAACCTTATCACCGCCCAACCTTATTGGCAAACCAAAAAATGGCGGCCCTTAGCATAAGCACGCCAATAAAAAAGCAATTTCAATAACATAAAGCTTCCTGCACATTCAAATCATAACAGCATTACTCACTCCTGACTGTCCAGCCTCCAGTTAAGGCCTTCATTTAATTAAGTCCACTAAGTATGTACGGCGACGCGTATTGATACAAGGATGTCATTATCGCAGTGTGGTGCCACCTTAAAAGGCATGCAATTTAGCCAATTAACGATGGCAGGCTCAAGGTCGGAGCGGTTATTGAGAAAACGTGGTGTAACATAGCCTTAATACCTGGTGCACACGAGGCTAGTAAGCAAGCTGTGAAGATAGTACTCTTGGAGTATATAGGGGCACCTTCATGTGTAGTGAACCAGCTTCTGATCTGAGAAAGCCAAGACGGTAAAGCCAAGATAGCAGTTTACTATTTTTGTTTCGTGTAAACCAGGTAAGCAATTCTACTAATTTTTAGGAACGATCGCAATCTCAATCTGTCACAAATGCCTTTACCTATATTTTATGATATTGATTGTCGGGGACTAGGATGAGATTGCGAATAGATTTTTAACACGTTAAAGACTTGGAACTTCGGTGAAATTCGCTCTAAGTGTTTATGTCATACAGGGCAGACAAAGATCACATAAATGTCTTTAGAAATTACAAAATACCACATTTTAAAAGTAAAATAGTGAAGGGTTAAAAAAGATATTGTTGCGAGATAAAAATAGATTAGATGATACCCACTAATTTACAGATTTAAGTCATATAAACATGCAAGGACGCATTGAAAAAACCTTGTGATCTGATATGGTCCAATTTAACGTGCAATAAAGGCGTCGATATAGAAATTGTTCCACAAATAGACCAATATCGTCTAGGTGACAATAAAATTTCGCTCGTGTATGGGATGCCTTTAAGACTCATTTTAAAAACAGCTACTTATTCTTAGAACCAAGATTTTGTAACTTAATTTAATTTTCAGAAATCGATCACTGATCAGGTCTGGGTACTTAGAACGCTGCCATATACGGTGCGCCAGTTTTTTGGTGATCGTCTGTGCACGCAATTACAGATATCTAAGCGTTGAAGATCAGATGATTTCGTCTAACGAGGTAAGGAGTATTAATGGACTTCTTAGAAGTGGCTTCTGTTTGCGTTCATCATCCGCTTAGCCTTTTTCTAACTATGTTGGGGTCGGCTTCCAGTCTAACTGGATGCAGCTGAATATCAGTGTGTGTGTTTTCGGTTTGCCTTGTAATTTTGAAAAATCCTGATTACGGACGTAGATACCTATGTTGTAGTCTCCCACATATTAATTTCGGGCAATCTTTTACTGAACAAGTGCCGTGTTTACCCAATGGTTAAGGAACCCTCTCATGCCAAAAGGTTGTGGGTTCGTAACCGGGCACGGAGAAGTATCAATGTGACTTTTTCTATTACATATATACTTCGAAGTTTTTCTTGGACATCGCTGATATCGGTGAAGGAAAACATCGTGAGGAAACCTGGACTTATTATTAATATAAGGGTAATTCTTCCATTTCGTGCAAATTTGACGAAAATGAGAGATTTTTTTTTACTTCAAAACTAGAACTTTATTTCCTAAATATGCATAATTCTTTATGATTTTACGAATTAATAGCCAATTGCACACATAAACTTAGCAGTTATAAAGGTTTTAATATTTTTTTCGAACTTGTAATGACTTTGAAAGTGAAGGTAATGACAACAGGGAAGACGGTAGTGATACGATCGTACTGGTAATGATTACAAAAAGTTTTGTGATTACATTAAAAGACTAGGTAATATTTTTTTACATTTTATTAATTAGTGAACACAATTATAAATCAGACTTACAAATGATCTTAAAATAATTTTTACTTTTATTGGTGCTTTACATTAATTACCATAAAAACAATTAAATCTTTTAAAGACAAGTGAAATACAAAATTACGGAACTTTGAAAATTATTTATATAAAACGAAGACTTTCAATATTAATTAAGTTATTTTTAGATATAGATCTAAAAGACCAAAACAAATTGAAAAGACACAAAATATTTAATAATTATATAGGTAATAAACATTCTGCTTGTTAGTTAGTTCGGTAGTTTTCTTATTCTTTGCCTTCGGTTTCGCCATGATTCTTTTTCCTGTAAATAAAGCATTGTAATTAATTATCGATTTAACTAAAGAATACTAAGCTTACTTTAAGTTCCCTCTGCCACATATATATTTTTTTTCTATAGAAGTTAAGAAGTATGCGCTTATTAAAAAAAGTACACGATAATATCCATAAAATGATAACACCAGTGTTCTTAAGAAAAATTCAACCCACGACACCGCATAGAATATGTTAAAAATAACACTATACTATACCTATAATATATACTACCTTTGTATTATCAAAAATAAATTGTATACATTTTATTCGTTATTTCCAAAAAAAAAAATTTACTAGTTATACATAATAATATTTCTGTGCTGTGTTTTAAGTTAGATTTATCTTAAAAATGCTGGTATATATAATATTTTAAAGCTCCGATTAGTAAATTAATGTGCCAAGTACTTAATTTTGCCTACACGAGTGGCGCGCGGAGGCACTGGGCCGGGGCGAAACTCCGCTGCCGCGGCAAATTGCCGCCCTGCGGACGGAACTCCGGCTCGATCTCATGGCGACATGGAGAGAACGACTGTCGCAACCTCGTGCAGGGCTCGCCTCGATTGAGGCGGTAAGACCCCTCTTTGAGGAGTGGCTAGAGCGGCGCCACGGCGCCCTCACCTTCCGCCTGACGCAGGTCCTCACCGGACACGGAAGTTTCGGGAGGTTCCTGCACCTCATCGGGCGGGAGGAATCGCCCGGATGTCACCATTGTGAGGATCGCCCCGAGGACACGGTGGAGCATACTCTGGCGGTGTGCCCTGCTTGGGCTGAGCACCGCCGAGTCCTCGAGGCGGCCATCGGCGGCGGCGCCCTCTCGCGTCCGGCACTGGTTCAGGCCATGGTCCGGAGCGAGGGGGAATGGGAAGCAGTCGCCTCCTTCTGCGAAGCTGTAATGCTAGAGAAGGAGGCGGCGGGACGGGAGAGAGAAAGGAGGGTCCCCCGTCCCAGCGGCCGCCGCGGTAGACGATCCGGGCGTCGGGAGCCACGAGACGACTCCCGGCCACCGTAGACGCGGGTCTGTGGACGGTGAGCAATGGGTAGCTCGCCGTCCGTACGTTCACTAGCGACAGACCGTGTCGACGGCGCGTTCGTGTTCCACGCGCGCCTCAAAGAGATGTCAGCAAATTGGATGGGGCCACTGAGGGCCGATGCCTGCCGGGGCTGCGGGTTGTTCGAAAGAGATACCGCGCCCCCGGAACGCAAAGGGCACATGAAGGAACATAGACGGGTTTTAGTCAGTAAAAGTCTGACACTCCCTCCCGCCCCGCCCAGGGCGGGGGAAGTTATTTGATGATTTCCCGTCTATAAAAAAAAAAAAAAAAAAAAAAAAAAAGTACTTAATTTTAAAGAAGACATGGAAAAAGACAAATTCATATTTAGATACATTAACGAACCGAGTAATTGAAACAATTTAAGTACCTACTTAGAGCTTTAAAATATAAAAAAATAAATTTAAAAAACCCCCGACACAAAATCCTAATTTCCCTTTAAAAAGTAAAAAAATAAAAAAATACGTCGCGTTGGGGGATCGATTTTGCATTTAGGGTACGACCGTCCCGAGCGGTTCCCCAACGCGACGTATTTTTTTATTTTTTTACTTTTTAAAGGGAAATTAGGATTTTGTGTCGGGGGTTTTTTAAATTTTAAATTTAATTTTTTATTTAATACTTTTTAAAGGTAGGTACATACTTATTATAATATCGATTTTGTTAAATTGTAAATACAAAGGTTCCTAATAATTAAATAACCCACATGACAAATCATCTTTAGTTTTTCTTCCCACTTTCACCCCCATAACTTTTAAACGGCTCAACCGATTTTCATCAAACATATCTAAGAACACTCGCACATAAGTCACCTTTCATACAAAAACAACTAAATTGAAATCGCTTCATCCAATCGGGAGCTACGATGCCACAGACAGACAGACAGACAGACAGACAGACACGTCAAACTTATAACACCCCTCTTTTTGCGTCGGGGGTTAAAAATTAAGATTAAAAAAGTAAATATTAAAAAAAAAAATTCATCACTACCTTCCGTTTAGGATCATTACCTTCAGTTTCAAAGCTGAAGGTAAAAGAAGGTGATGATGCTGAGGGTAATGACATTTTAAGACATTTTAGTCTGTAACCCTATATCCGTAAATACAACAATTATCAAACCAACAAGAACATTAATAATCCTAGTGAGCTTCCTTTGTAAAGATCAAACATAAATAAAATCTTATTACTTACCCCACAATTTAATCGACGGTAAAGACAAATATTTCGTGACAAAGTAAAATTTCGAGTATTCAATGTTCTATAATTCTCCAACCCAAACGCGCAGCCTTCCTCTCCCGTGCCTGTGGCTCAACTGGCTGGTGAGTGAAATGCGGGGCGAGGGGAATAAAACCACGGAGTAACATAATACACTGATATTTGTACTTTCAAATTTTGCCGCTGGTAATGATCAATTTTGTGTGACAAAAGTTTATTTTTTTCTTTTCAAATTTATAATACAGTTTAAGTTTGTAAAAGCATGACTACAGATTTATTGTAATGTATGTAATAATATTTATTCACTTAGTAATTGATTGTAGTAACAGAACATTAAAATTGAAACACCTATTCGGCAATACTCACGAACGGACACTGAAGGTAGATGATTTTTAGCATATTTTTGTAAAATATTCATTAAACCCATTGGAAATAGCAATTCACGTTACCGTATGGCTATAGTTTAATACTATTCTATTTCGTTCTGATAGAAAGCACACACTCAAAGTGATTTTTATTTTTTTTATGACTAAAAATAGCAAATTTGCACGAACTCGTAGAAGTACCCATAAGTCTGAAATGGCTAATCCACCTTGAGCAGGAGATCATTGCATGTGCCTACTCTGCATGAGCAAAGCATTGGCACAATATCAGGTTGACATTATTACTATATTACTATGCAAAACCGAAATTACATCCTTGATCTAAGCGATAAACCTTCAAATTTTGAAATATCATTACCATCTTTTAGAACAATTTAAATATTTGGGAAAAACCAACATAAGAGTCAGTGACGTTAAAACATAATTATTTTCTTTTACATAAACATTTTGCAACCAAAAATATCCCGTAACACAACCGCATTAGAAACATTTTACCTTACATCTTGAAGGTACAGCTTTGAACTATAACCTAATGTAGGTACAGTTGATATGGCCGGGGAAACCCGTACCATATAACTAATAAACAAATATTAGTTATTATAATTAATGAACCAACGTCAACCCGTGGCGATATTGAACGAAAATAGGAATCGGTACCTATTTATTGTGACGTAGAAGAACAGATACGGAACGGGAAGACGTCTGGGCAAATAAACAATGACGACGTTGCCTCAAAATATGAACGCTACTGATATAGTGACGTCACAATCTGAATCAATTAGATCGTTTAACTTGCGTTCGTAGTAATAGGATCATTAAATTGGGCCATAAAGTGTATGAAGACAGCCTTGGCATGTGGAAATTATGTTTTTTCTTACACCTCTGCTAATCTTTTCTGATTAATTGCGTTTCGGGATCAAAGACAGTTAAATTCGTTTCTGGACCTCATCGAGTTTCACTGCCTCGGTGCTTTACTGGTGGTTACCACTGTTGATTCTGGCAAACGACACGACGAACGAATAACCGAGACGTCAAGGCTGGCTAAGTCATTGGCTGCTGCACTCTGTCGCGAGTTCAATTCTCACATTGAACAAATATTTGTATGGTCTACATGTAGTTAGTTCTTCCGGGTTTGGCTGTAAACGCCCCATTATAGAAGAGAAATTCCTAGAGACAGGCAAAATATTTATTAAAAGAAATAAATGTTTTCAGAAGCAAGGTTCTTCAAAGGGACAGATTGATGACGTGATGGAAATTCAAGTACTACTCCTCATGAGAGAGACACTGAGCAATGAGCAATGAGGATTTAAAAACTCCTCATTATCTTATAGGCAGTAACTGGATGCGATGAGCCGAAGATCGGGCTCAGTGGCGCGCCTTGGGAGAGGCCTATGTCCAGCAGTGGACTGCGATAGGCTGATAATGAATGATGATTAGTTTAATATTGAGCTGCCCGATTTGTACAGACGCTCAATATTTAGCCCAACACCAAGCTAGACAGGACAGAAAAAGCTTATCAAGGTACCAAAAAATATTATAGTCCAACTTTCATACACGATGTTGATAACCTACGACTTAAGCTACGACTTAAGGAAGTTGGAAACCATGATGATGATAAACGGATTGGTATAATCAGACGCAACCACAAAACAAATGGTACTATTCAAATATCCAATAGTTTTTAAAAGAAACCTGGTCTTTAATTTTTGTATTTCGTATTCCAATTAACCTACAAAGCATGCGGTTGCTAAAACAAATATAAATTAATAAATAGGGAAAACCAGAATAGGTCTGTTAATAAATTAACTTCCTTTAATTGCATTTTCCCTTTGCCAAATTTGGTAAGGTTGCGATGACCCTCTTACTAGGGATGTGACTCAACGGGCTACTGTTCCACTGAATAACCACATCCTTAATAGTGATGTTCCTGGAGGAATAAGTTTGAATCAAACCACACAAGAATTTTGTATGAGCTTTTCCTTCCTTTAAAAATGATGCTTGAATGTCAATTTCTCGAATTCAATGTCAATTTGTGCAACGTTTTACAAAAATGCAATTCTTAAGCAATGCTTCTCATGTGCATGGAAATCCTTACTAATATTATAAATGCGAAAGTAACTCTGTCTGTCTGTCTGTCTGTCTGTCTGTCTGTCTCTTCTTCACGCCTAAACCACTGAACCGATTTCAATAAAACTTGGTACAGATATAGACTGGGACCCGAGAAAGGACATAGGATAGTTTTCATCCCGGAAGTCCCCCGGGAACGGGAACTATTAATCCACGCGGACGAAGTCGCGGGCAAAAGCTACTAGGCAATATTTTTATAAATTATTAGTACTTACCTACTGTTTATGTCCTGTTAAATATTTCATTTTATTTAAAAAATCTATGAAAGATGTTGATGTTTTCAGAACACTCAAAAGTTTTCAATTTAACAAAACCCTTGGGGTTTTACTTTTAAACTGACGTCATACTGATAATAGTTTATTACCTTGGCCTTATTAACGTAAGTGCGTCTGTCACATACATCTTCCTTAACAACTACCCAAATATTCCTTATTCGTAATGTCGTCACGAAAACACCCCAGAATTGGCTTAGCTAGTTCAAAGTTTACAAATTTACGGTATTTTTAATCCCGGTACAGTCTGGAGATTCCTCTCAAGTGGTAATCCCATATTTGACCGATAAAAATATATACCATTACTCATCAAACCAGTGAATAATAGCTTTAAGAAGAACCAACTTACATTTGCGTTCGAAAAAAGAAATGTCAACCGAATTTGGGCTCTGTTACCGAGTGTTAAGTTCGCTAATTTGTTTAGGGGGTACAGAGATAAAGTTGTAAAACTGCTTACTATTTACTAGTACATGCTAGCTGGCATTATTTTTTTTATTCGAGCTTTATTTCATTAAGCGCGATAGCATCTTGCCACCCACGCTTTGTTATAATGACTTGCCATATCTAAGACGGTACAGTCGAGAACACAACGCGTACCGTTAATTTTGACCTATTTTCAAGTGTTACTCACAGTACATGTGGTTGCTTCAAGCGGAAGTTATTATAAGGTTCTATTAATTGTTTAAGTGAAAAACTTATAACAATGTCATCACAGTTTATTAAACTATGTTTAATAGCAATAGCTGAGGATATAAATTGTATAATAATCACTTGTCTATGTTAAATACCTACTTGTTATCTGAAAGGCGTTCTTTACAGTCGGTTAGACTGGTTTAAAATTGGTGTTGATTGTCGATGGTGCATTAATAAACCAATATGGCGACGATTAAAAAAAAGGGCAACCACAAAAACGTTATTTTTCAAATGTAAATGTAACTAAAAAAAAACAAAGCATGTTTTTTTTTATTCACATATCAATACCTGTAAAGTCTATCTCCTGATAAGGGGGTAATAAATACCTACATAGCTGGAATATTACCCACTATTTTCCTGTTATAAACCCGACACGGTATTGTTTTAATTTACAGCTGGCAGTTAAAACCTATTATTTAAATAAAGAAGTATTTTTTTATCAAGATTCTTTTTTTTAAATTCCTTCTAACATTAATCGCTTAATAAGCTCGCCCCCTATTACATGGGACTTAAAAACATACTGTGGGTGAACATTAGTTACATCTCCGCCTAACCCTTCGGGAATACAGGCGTGATGGTACGTATGAGTTTTTATTATTATCATAAAAGTATTAACAACATGAAACAAATGTAACAGCTGTTATTTTAAACGATTAACAAATATTGTGCAAAATTAAACAGGAGGAAAACCACAGCACTATAAGTACGATTACTCAATGACTAACATTTATTTATTTACTTATTTAAAATCTCCATACAACTATCATTACAGAATGCGATAGCTCGGTCTTAAAATTTACTTAATATATTTCGGATTATTAACCAAAACTGTAATCAACTAAAGAAGAAGATATTTTCTCAACGTATCATTCATACCAACATCGTATTCCCCGAAAGGTTAAGCAGAGGTATACCAATATAAACCCACAGTTCGCCGGGAAGTTTGAGCTGCTACTAAGTATTTCACAGAGAAACCCAAAGACAGTTTGCTCGACCTGAGAATCGAACCCAAAACCTTTAGTGTATCAGTCGCGCTTAGGACCACTAGGCGTCGTGATGTGTCATGATGGCCCAGTGGTTAAGGTGCCCGCTTCTCAAGCACGAGGTTGTGGGTTCGCAATCGGGCACGGGTAAGTACCAATGTGACTTTTTCTAATTAATATGTACTTTCTAAGTTTATCTTGGACATAACTGACATCGGTCACCATGTCAGATGCCCTTGAGTCGGTTTAGAAACTCTGACACTAGGGTGTGTGGGGTCGTTAGACCTTACTGCCCATACGATGAGGAAGAAGAAGGATCACTATGCTAACGAGGCGAGGCACTGATTATTCATTACTTTAAATCCGTACTAATATTATAAATGCGAAAGTAACTCTGTCTGTCTGTCTCTTCTTCACGCCTAAACCACTGAACCGATTTCAATGAAATTTGGTACAGATATAATCTGAGGCCGAGAAAGGACATAGGATAGTTTTCATCCCGGAAATCCCCCGGAAACGGGAACTATTAATCCACGCGGACGAAGTCGCGGGCAAAAGCTAGTAGTATTATAAAAAAAATACCTATAAACTAATGATAATCACTTGTTTCGCCGACTATACGCAGTATACTCCGCTCATTGCGTCGTGGCGTAGAGTTCACGTCCTCGCCTCCTGTGTTTTATCTGACAGAGAAAGTTACGCGAGGTCATGTGGCTATTACTCAGATATTACTATTGACAAGAGCTCTCATGTTCCGGATTTTAGGCTACCATTTGACATTTGGCTACTTTAGGGATTTGTATAAAAAGGTTCATGAATGTTTAGAAGACACGGTTAGCACAGTGACTAAGCGATTGGTTGCTGCGCTACATGACGTGGGTTCGATTCCCGCACGGAAAAAATATTTGTATATCCTAAAGATAGTGGTTCCGGGTCTGGCTGTTTGTGTGTGTGATTTTATATGCTCGTAAACGCACCCACGATACAAAAGAAATTCCTAGAGTGGGGCAAAGTTAAAAAAAAATGTATATGAAAGAAAGTAAGGATTGTCCCGCTTCAGGACAAAGACCTCTTTTCATAAAGAGAAGGCACAAGCATTGATCACAACTCTTGCTCAAGGCGGATTGGAGATTTCAGACTTATCTAAAGTCCAGGTTTCCTCACGACGCACAGTGGTTCACTTTGTATGGGAGCGCGGAAAATATTATTTTTTCTACTGAAATCGGGATTTCTGCTACTTAAATAAATAGTTAAATAAAAGTACAAATATTTTGACATAAAATTATAATAAAAATCATAATAAAATATTATATCAGCCATAATAAATAAATAAATAAATAAGTAAATAAATAAATAGATAATTAATATTTAATTTAAAAAAAAATAGATAATAATAAAATATTTTATGTACGGTATTAGGCATGTGGTACCAATACCAACTGTACAACCTTACATATAATTCAGCAGTTTCATCGCAGTATTCTCCAAATTTTGCCGCATCAATCATTACCTTTGTTGGTAAGCGCATAACTCGAGAACGGGTAGACCGATTTAGACGATTCTTTTTTTGTTTTATACGTTATTTTTCGGACAAGGTTTATATGTAAGAAAATTTATGGAAACTCAGTAGCAGCTCGGAGTTTGGATTTGTGCCCGGTTAATGGCAATAGGCTCGCCCCCTATTACATGGGACCTAAATATACCGGCGATCTGTGGGTATACATTGTTACACCTCTACCTAACCCTTCGGGGAATACAGGCGTGATGGTTTTTTTTTTTATAGGAACTCCACCGGAAAAGTTCGAGCATCCGTGCGAAGCCGGGGGCGGTTCGCTAGTTCTTCATAAATTTGCTTTAACATTGGTTCTGTGAGACTTGAATGAATGTTCTTAAGGTTTTCTAAGCACTTATGCATTTCACGATCACTCATAAATACAATATTAGCCATTTCAGGATAGGAAATATTAAAAGCGGCCATCACTACTAAATGTTGTTACTTTCTCAAATAGATACTCGTTACTGAATAAAAACTGATATGGTACCCCTTATATAAGCTATTATTACAGGTATTCACAATAATAATTACTAAAATGCCCTCATTAAGCTCATTAACGTTAAGTGTATTTTTTCTCAGAATAGTAATCTCATTAGTTAATGTGACTGTAGAGCCAGAGTTGCAGCTAGTTGCAGCTGGAATGTACATAATATCAATTCTAAGTAATCAACGCATCTTTAGAAGCATGTGACAAAGCTGCGGACACCGGCGGAAATAAGTTATGACCCTTTGAACATAGCGAAATGGTTAAAAAAAGCAGTTCCATATAAAATTACCCTACAATCAAAATATTGTGAATATTTTTATGGTAAGTAGCTATTTATTTACTTCATACTTGTGTCTCCCAAAAAAAAAATAGAATTGTAAAGTTATTACTTATAATTACATTTTATCAGTCCTTGAAACATGCGATGTTTTCGTTATAATTTTGTACATTCTTACTCGGTCATGTTTGATAGTCCACCAATGTGTGAAAATAAATTATTTTTTATACAATTTTTATCACATTCTGTTTATTAGGGTGTCTATTATGTGCTGCATGACATATTACAAGTGTAACATTCACTTTGAAAATTTGAATTATTTCCGCTCATGCACCAATGTGCGACGTTTTCCGTCCGGCCTAACAAATGGGCTATCACTTCTTAAATGCAGTTTTTGTCGTACATAGACTGGCAAAATTGTGGTGTATGTTGCACAAAAGTCAATGACCTTAGGTTCACTTTGACACTCGCTACGCAGTAGATAGTATACTCTGCTCTTAGTAAACTGGTGTTTGCAGTTCGCATCATTCGTTTTGCGAAATTATAACACTGATATACCTAAGTAGGTAAGGTAAATGCTATATCATTTTATGTTATTTCTATTTTAGTCAACAGCTTGATATTATTTATATCACAATAAGGAAAAAAATATTTATTATAAAAAATCCTGCTAAGCTGCCTGACAGCAGCGGCAGCTGACTTCGTGTGCATAAATAAAGAAGAAAACGACTGGAGACAGGAAAAACAAAAGAAAGCTACATCTTTGACATAAATCAAACTAAACTGATCAAATGAAACATGCTAATCAAGTCAAGTCTTGTAGAAACCTAAGCTAAAGAAAAATACATGTACAGTCAGCAACGTGAGTCAGAAAAACTAAAAAAATATAATATACCATCACGCCTGTATTCCCCGAAGGGTTAGGCAGAGGTGTACCAATGTACACCCACAGTTCGCCGGTATATTTAGATACCATGTAATAGGGGGCGAGCCTATTGCCATTAACCGGGCACAAATCCAAACTCCGAGCTGCTACTGAGAATTTCATAGAAAAACCCAATAACACTTTTTGCTCGACCTGGGAATCGAACCCGGGACCCCTTGCACAGCAGTCGCACTTGCGACCACGAGACCAACGGGGCAGTTATAATCTAAAAACTATCAAATAATTTGTGTGAGCTATCAAAACAAGATTGTCGCATAGATTTTGTACGGCAATAGTAAACAGTGACGTCACTTTTTTGCCAACTCAATTTATTAAGTATAACTAAGAATCTAATTTTACTGTTAATTGATAAGTAATCGGACTTTCAGGATTCAAATAAAGTGTTTTTTTTTAAAGAAGTTGAGGCATGGATTATTTATTAAGGTGAACGACTGAACTACAATTAAGCTTATTATTGCGATTGTCGGTTGTTACCAACCGACAATCCCACAATAATTAAATCAATTAATTACGTCAAACGAATCCAAAATTCAAAATGTGTTACAAGACTATCCTGAAATACTAGTGCAATATTCTTTATTTAAAAATAACTTAATTATACATTTAAAGCTCATGCTTCAAATATGTACATTTAAAATTAATCAGCGTTGAATGGCCAAAATCATTAAAATGACTTTGAAAAAAATGCAAGACATTTAATCGTGTGTATTCGTAACATTACGGTTTTAAAAGGGGAATAGGCAGAGGTATAAGTACAGCAACATTTTACCAGACATGTTAAAAGATAATTATGTTGAAAATAAATTGGATAGGTATTGTAGAGACTGGCTGGTTGAGCCATATACAACCTTATTTTGTTAGAATATTCCTATGAGATTAACTATATTTAAAACAAGAATTACTTGACAGTCCCCCACAAGGGCGGATAAAACCTCTAACAATATTAAAATATATTGTAATAATAGTATTGATTAAATATACGAAAAAAAATCATAATAAAATCAGTAGTAAGTAACCTACCATTAGAGTACTGTAAGTACCATCAACTGCATAAAATACTGAAAACCAGACCAACTTTCAAAAAACCGAGTTTCGTTGCTGACAGTACAAACCTAAGTAAGTTCAAGTAGTCGACGTGATAGCTTAATTAACTTGCTTTACTTACTAAGTATCGCCTTTACAAGTAGGAATGTAACATTACAAATAAGGAACAATATTGCAAGTTCCGAACGACATAGTTTTTTTTATACTTCCACACACATTTATGTATTGCAAGTTTTTTATTTGTTTTACTAATGAATCTTTGTCGTATTAATTGAATTCTTATTATGTGTTGGTAAAGACATTATATTAATATGGCTAAGTGACTTGTAATGTCATGTTGAGATACCTTTTAATGCAATGGAGGTATGAAGCGAGACCTAGCTCTGTCATAGACAAGATAATAATTAGCAAGAAGGTCCTTATGAAAAATTAGTAAAGAAAAAATATTTGAGTGCATTATGGGCATTCTATTTTTTAAATGGATTACGTTTTTATTTAAAATACAAATAAGTTTTGCATTTAAAACCTTATTTGATTGTTATAGGAAAATAGAAATACGTAATTGTATCTATCTATTAAAATTACTTTCTTAGAGAAAGATAAACAATTGTTTTGTAATAATTTTCTATTATCAAAGGTCAAGAAAATACCTAATAAGAAACGGTTTGTTACTGACGTCAACAAACCTAATTAATTATTTATTATTTAAAATAAAACTAATTATGCGAGTATCCGTAAGAATAGTGGTGGACTGGCTGGCATTAATAATATTCTAAATTATTTAAATTTCGAACTGTGTATGAGATTGGAAGTTTTCTGCTGACTCATTTTAGTTTGGGCGCTCTGAAATCTTTTGTTAAAACTTTTTGAAATTCGAACTTGTCGTAAAACCTCAACCTAAGCTTCTAAATAATTTATTCAACTCAAAAATCAGTTACGTAAGTTTAAATTTCCATGTAAGATAAAACATAATAATTCGATTTATAGAAAAAATCAGACATAATTAAATTTATTTATATGGGTAATAAAATGTATGACTTCTTCCATAAATCTTCAATTCTTAAATTAAAAATAATTAAAATTTAATAAATAAATAATGTTGACCAAGGTAAGTAACACAATTAATCAAAAAATCTGAAGTTAAGGGCCACAAAAAGTGATTTACGTCAAAACCTGCCAACATAATCGTGGTACACATAAAGAAACAAAAAATAACTTTAGGTACTGAAAAAAAATACATCCTGCTTGATTATAGAAACTCCACGGTAAACTAAACACAAAACAAACAAAAAAACAACAAATTCAAAAAGAGAACACACTGCTATTCTATTTATAAAATTCAAAAACACTCACCTAGCATTTTACTCAAGTCAGCATTATGCAGATCCGGATTCTCGTCAGCCAGCTTCTTCCTCTCGACCTTCGCCCACACCATGAACGCATTCATCGGCCTCCTTATTCTAGCCTCCTTTAGGGCCTTGGCCTGGCCCATCTTTGTGGTGAATGGGGCCCTAGCGTACTGCTGCGTGGAATAGTCCCTCCCGGTATCGTAAGGGCTTCTATAGTCATATTGTGCTCTATAGTCCAGGCCATAAGGTAGAGTAGACCATACTACAAGTTCGGGGCTTGTTTGTTCTTGCACTGAGTCGGTGCTGTTCTCGACGGCTCCTTGCACGTATTGCTCGTAGGTACGATGGTACGTAGGGGGGGATTCTGCTATGCCCGCTCCTCCGGAATCCATCATGCTGGAAAGAGAAAATAGAGATCAATTAGAGAGCTGATGGTACTTTATTTAAGCTTGCCATATACTAGCGGTTGTCTGCGACTTCATCCGCATAAAAAGTCAAATCTATTCTTTTCTAACGTCTAAACGTTCAATAAACGGATTTGATTTGATTTTGATTTGATTTGTCTCCTACTTATAAACGTCCTACCTCGCAATATACAGCGCTGCCTATAAGTCAAGTTATGTTTTATATTTCGAGTTTAGTGAGTGAGTGAATGACATATATAAGAAAAGACAACTTCACGCGAACACTGTCTAGAATAAACTGCAATTTTCTCGTCATATTTGACAGTATGCATATTTTCAAAACAATAATAAAATTATCATCTAACATTTTTCCTAAAGCCCTGATTAAGCTTAACTTAATAAAAGTCTAACCTACAGTTACTTATTATGTTAGTTTTATACAATTATATTTAATTATGAATTTAAGTTAAAATACAGCGATATTATTCTCAGGAAAAAGCCCTCTAAATACTCTAATTTAATTGTCGGTCAAAAATAAAAATAAAACATCAACGGTAAATATAACTATAATAATATAAAAATACATCGTAAACAGAAGATATCCTCATTCGCCAATCTATAAAAAACACAATATTTTTTCTAACATTGTATAACACAATTTAAAAACATCCTGCTATGCAGCATTTGCTTTTCGTTTAATTTTATTGTTTTTTTAATAGGTTTTGGAAATTTTCTAGCTATACATAACCCTCAGGTCCTCTTAGCGTGTACTCACTTCGTTTCTCAATTTTAAGCCCTGATTCTGACACTAGGGTGTGTGGGGTCATAAGACCTGTCCACATGATAAAGAAGAAGACGCCCTGGCTGGAGGCCTTTTTGAGACACCACTAGAAAGTCCGGTTAAGCAGCCGACCACCTCCTAGATTGAAATGATTTAAAAAAAAGGTACTATTGCATGCACCCATAAGTGCATTACGCGCTACCATAAACAGTAATATTTCACACCAAAAATAAAAGTAGTTTCCCAGCAATATTTTTTACTCTATTTACTTAGTTTGATGCGATTATGCGAAGATAACGGCTGTGTGATGTGTGTTTTTCCACCCCGTATATCTAAACTTGAATGCTAAAGATGCAAGTCCATAAGCTTATAATCCTTTGATGGCGAAAACAAAAAATGTCAGGTCTTGTCAATTTCCATAGTGGCTTTAGTTCATTCTACTTATATCCACCGGGTTGGATAAGTTTGCACTATAGTTATAGAAATTGTAGTGTTTAGGCATTTAGGTGCATAATGTAGAAATAATTCGAATATTATTAACCTGTGAATTAGTTAATGTCAATGCACTTATTCCAATTAAACCGTTTCCAAGCACTTTTGAATTGTCAAAGAATCGGTAAGTTAAAAGTTGAAGCTAGTTGCTCGTTCCGTTCGTTAGGTGGGTCTCCATGGAGAAGTATGAGCAAGAAACTCCATTTAGACAAACTTTGGGCCTCGAATGACAGTTAGGGAATAATAATTGTACATTGAATATATGTATTTTTTAAATTATTTTTTACAGTCATCATCATCATCATATCAGCCCCATCACATATTTCCTAAAGGACTGATTGGAAGCGGTCTGCATCAATCGTTTTCCTTTTTTTTTTCAACAATAGAATATTTTATTTGGCTGTGCCTACAGAGTCCACCAATATGCCTAGCTGTACACCATAAAACATTGTGGAATGCTATAAACGATAAGATTATGAAAATGTATCATTTTCGCTCGTCAGTAGGCCTCCCACAACGCACACAGGTTTCAAGTAAAGTGTCAAACCAAGCTATGGAATTTGAAAAATTCACCCGTTGCCGTGGTGTCGTGTGCTTCGATATCGCTTACCGTTAACATACCGCTATTGCAGGAAGCGTGGTAAGAAGAGCCGGCAAGTGATAGCGATCGTGCTAATCAATCGACACCCGTAATGTGAATCGTCTCGTCTAGCGGTAGACTGTTGCTAAGTCTATGGCTGGAGGGAGGAGACAGAAATTGTTGAGTATCTAGTCGATTCTGATTTTAAATATTTGAAATAGGAATGAGTTTGGTGTAGCTTTTTTTAATCTGTGCTTTATAACGAATGTGAATCAATATGGTTACTTTCGTATTGAATTTATAAAGGAGACATAATTTCGATTTTTTTAGAACCACGTGCATCTCGACAAGTTAGCAAAAAGAAAAGAAAATTCTTCACAAGTGATATTTTTACAGACGCCGGCGACTTCCTCCACATGGATATTTTCACCTTTTTTTGCCGGGGTGGAACATCCTCATAGATGTCCACCGCCCTGTGTGGAGCGCAGGGGTCTGTCAGACTCTTACTGACTAAAAACCACACTGGTGTTCCCTTGTCACACTATTTTCACCTGCGTTAAGTTACGTTTTTTGCTACTACCCCGCTCCCATGTGTTTTAACGTGATGTTATGTAGTCTATGTTAGGTACTCTAGAATAATGCGGCCATCTATTGGTAAAAAAATAGTTAAAATCAGTCCAGTAGTTTCGGAGCCTATTTATAACAAACAAACAAAAAAAACTATCCTCTTTATATTATTAGTATAGATAAGTAAGCTTATTTAGTCAACAGACTGTTGACGTGTATAATAGTTAATGCAAGCAATCAATTCCAGTCAACCTTAAGGTGTTATTAGTCAAATTGCTGTTTGCCGTCGCCTGCAAATTATCTTGTTGTCGACACCCAATCAAGGTCTTGGAGGCTTGATTAATTAGACGGCACGATCATTGCCACCTTTTAGATAAACTTGCTTTATATTTTTTATGTAGCTCCTGCAGTTACATGGGAATATTTAGGTATTTAAATAATAATAAATATGTACGCACTACCGAGGTAATAATCATTTTGCCGTACGTCATTTGGCTTAAAACTCTCGGCAACGGCTGCCAGATTCTATCTCTTCGTAATTCAAAAGTGTTCTAATTACAAATACGACTATCTATAGTATCTCGGTTTAATGTTACCTATTGAAAGAAATAAAGCCTTTAAACATTATAAAAAAAAATACCGGAATTGGGTAGATGACACCACTAATCAATTGACGTACTTTTTATGAGCTGTCAAAACGCCATTCCCCTATTGATTTTCTATGACAGTACTCAACTATGACGTCACTTTTTTGTCATCTCAATTCACTAACTATTTATTGATTTCAAAGCAACTAAAAATCGATTTTTATAGTTATTTAAAAAATCATCGGGTTTTTAGTGCTAAAATTAAATGTTTTTTTGTGAAGTTGTTTCTTGAAATGAGTGGTTAGTGGTGTCATCTACCCAATTGGTAATTCCAATTCTAAAAACATCGTTCGGAATTTTGTTTCTTTTATTATGTGCTAAGCCATCTGTTATCTGTTTGCCTATGCGAGAAGAATGAATGAACACTCCGATGCCCTCAAGTGTCAATAAGAACCTCAGACTGTCTTGGGATTAAAACTGACTAAAATAATGTGAATGAACTTCTAGATTACCCAACCAAAAAGATTTTAATAATTAGATCTTATAGGTCCACGAAGACTTTATTGCCAAATATTATGTTTCCTCTTCTAGACAAATGCAAAGGCCCTTCACTCCTTCCATCAACCACGTTTTCGTGCATGCCTTCAGAAATAAAAACACAGCAGAAACCCCAATGAAAGTAAAACCTTCTAAATAGAACTTCTATCATTTCCTACAACACATAACCCCACGCAACTTAGTACCCACAACTCCGATAAAGACACTATTTGTCAACACAACTGTAACACGATACAAATAATGAGTAATTCCAAAATTAAAGGAAAGCGCGGGCGCCGTCTACTCGACACCAAAGTTTCTCGGAACGGCCGTAGAGGCGCCACTGTGTGGGAACCGAGTAGCATTGTTCCTCTGATTTCACTTGAGTCTCATCCGACATATGTAGGTACCTACTTTGGTAACAGTTCATTAAGAGTGTATGGCAGATTGTCACGATCATATACCTACCTAGTGTAAGATATTCTAAAAATAGAAAAGGCTTGAGTGGCACCTGTTCTGTAGATAATTTAGAATAAGGTATATTCAGGTGTATTAAGGTTTATTAAGGTATATTTTATTAAGGTATATTTAGGTTTTGGGGTATTTGTACGAGTAATTAGTTATCTTATTGTTTTAGTAATCTAATCTAAACAGTTTACTAATTGCTGCGTTGGTCGCAAGGATAGTCATGGGTTCGAGTCCCAGGTCGGGGCAAAGAGAGATTTTTCTATTAGGCATTTCTCGGTAGTGGAGGTAGGAAATAGGTGGTGTGACAACTCCGTGCTTTGGAAAACACGTAAAGCGATCCTGCGTCTAATCTATTTTTTTTTCAAAACAGCAACTTATGATATTACATAGATCTTTAGCCTTGTCTTTCGGGTACTGGAATGAATATGAAAATATTAATGTCTTTGAGGAGCGTATACATAAATATAATCTGACTCTTTAAACTTGCTTCTTATGTTCTACCTTCTCACTCTATACAAGACAAAATGACAAGAACAGATAGTATCATTGGTAAGGAGGTAATTTAACACTATGATTCTAAAGCAATCAACCTTTAAATCATTTAAAGATGTTGTTACTATTTGTAAAGTTGCAAATTAACCTATCATCACTGGTTGACCAAGGATATCAAGGTTTAATAAATTAGACATAATCATCATTACTTTACTTCAATGCAGTCAGTATTTTCAGGGTTACACTGAACTGGTGTAACGTCTCAATTGGTGCTATATAACGTTTATTTGCAACTAGATTCTGCCCGCGACTTCGTCCGCGTAGTAAAAAGTAGCCTATGTGCTATTCTAGACATTCTAGATATTCTATCAGCATGCCAAATTTCATCCAGATCCGTTCAGCTGATCTGGCGTGATCGAGTAACAAGCATGCATCATTTTCAAACTTTCGCATTTATAATTGGCTTACTTCTTAATATTGTCCTCACAAAACATCATATATAAGGATTTGCCTCATATTAAAGACGATGTGGAAATTTTACATGTGCTTTTGATATCCCCTTATACCTAACATCTAAACACATCAAACAAGCGGTGCTATTCTGTAAAAATCTCCTTTGGTGAATTTACATGGAGTTTACTTGAGGTAAGTTGTCAATCGCTATCGTCAGATGACAGCTCACCACAAACTCACTTCGCCAAAGAAGATTTTTACAGAATAACACTTCTGGCTGAAATTTTAGCACTTCTAAAGTATAATGAGAAAATCGAGTAGACAGGTTATTTTCTTTTCGCTGCCTCCAATATTAGATTAAACCCTTCTTAAATCACTGTCTTAAATACATGTTTCTTATGACCACACGAGCGAGAGTTCATCAGTATTGCCAACACACTTTATTCCCTTATTGGGTAAACGCGAAACAATTAAAAACTCCGCCCTAAAAGGCCGGGTGCTCCAAACCTGTCCAATTTCGTTGACTTTACATGAGTTGTAAGAACTCTTCAAGTTTTATAGGAATTCTTTGGGTGTGCGCGGATTATTTAGAAGTTAGTCTTTGGAAATACAATTTGATATAGGCTAAAAAAAAATTAACAACCTCTACATGGACTTAGAAAGAAATAGTTTTGCAAATGTTGGCTGATGAAGAATTTATCTAGAATAGGGAACTAAAAGTAAGTGTTGTTTTTAAACATAAGGCCAATTCTCAAAATTAAATGCGTTCAAAAACCTAATCGCAATCTCATTACAGCAACAATAGGTCAAAATTGACAATAATGTTGGTAAGTTAGAGGTATTTTTGAAAGAGACTAGAATACGAGAATTGCACCTGTAAGCAAACTAGTTAGAAGCTGTAGGCTTTAGCTAAAGGTAATCAAGAATATTACTCTTCCTAAAGACAAATGAATACAACCCAAGTCCCAACGGTACAAACTTCACTCAATATTTCTAAGTCCCGTAAATACTACAATAAATAAATACCACAGCAACTAACACAGTTACTATGTAACGGAAATAATGTATTACACATATTTAACTAAGCCATTTACATAACTAAACGATAAAATAAACATTTAATTGACAATGCCAAATCGTAATATCCAAACGTCAAATATTTCGCGCGTATTATTTGACAGCTGTCAAAGCGAAACGTCACCTGGGATGTTTGTAATTCATGATCTTGCACACGTTTGTAAGGTTGGTGATCGATTTGAATAATGGTTAGAGGAATATTTGATTAGCTAGGTATTGGGTAAGCAGGCATAAATTATAATGAGTATGTGTGTAAAATTAAAGTTGTTGTAAACAATAAATCAAAATGAATACCTACTTGGTTAGTTTTATTACGATTAAGGAAGCGCCATTATAGATTTAACTCTGTCAATTATAGAAGCAGCGAATACAATCACAAGTATTCTATTGATAACTCTATTGATATTTTATTATTATTGTTATTATAAGTAATCTGCTAACTAGCAGTGTGTACATTCATACAGAATTTACATAAAAATAATGACGGAATACAAAACCTTGGCACCCGATGATCCAATCACATTTGTTTACGAACTAAAATACACTTTCCATTAGAAGTGTTTCACAAACTGAATCTATTCCATCACCAGTGTATTATTTCTAGCGAAAACGTAAATATAATACGCTTGTACGCATTTCTATTGTTTTTCTCCGTTTTATTGTGTAAATATAAATAAAAACTGATTGACACAATCGTTCGCCTCTCCGTTAGAAATCTCGCATTCCATCCGATCTAAACAAATGCTTAAGAATGAGAAATAACATTTAATGTTTTCACTATAACCATTGTGAGTGGATTCTTGATACGTAATGCATTTAGGAATCTAAAACCAGGGTCAGAAGATACTTTGACTCATGCTTGAGACTTGTGATGTCAGGATGAAGTCTATCACCATCCAAGCATCCAAGATCTAAACAAGGCCAATGATGGAGCTGTACAGGTTGCTCAATACTGGTTACACATAATTTAATAAGAGTCAATCGACACCAAAAGAAGAAGAAGGCTGAAATACATCTGACAGTAAACTGACAAACCGCAGCCTATGTTCTATACTAATATCAAGGTCAAATCCTTAACCTTTTGTGCCGCTCGATTTTGGATTCAGTATCCCTATAGCTTAAGGTTGAAAATCATTCCACCGGAACTATATTACCAGAATAAAAAGTATTTAATGTTCTAATCTAAGGCAGAATCTAGTCGCGTGCCAAATTTCACCCAAAACCGTTCAGCAGTTACGGCATGATAGATTAACATACATGGGGTCTTTATACATAAATAGGATTAGTTTTCCCTCCGTGCGAAAAAGACGCAACTAAGTATGTATGTGTACGGTCAGCAAAAGAGATAAGTATCCGGACCGTCTAATATAGTTTAAGTTTTCTTTCAAACCGGTGGTCGTTTTTAAATGAAATTTAATTTAATTAATAAACTGTTGATTTTCTGTTAATAAAAATAAAAACTATCGGTTTTTGAAAAACTCGTACTTATTAGGCGACTCTGGTTACTTATCTCTTTTGCTGACTGTACCTACTACCTAATAATGTAAACGATATTATTAGATATGATTGATAATGAGCAGTAACCAATTATGCCTAATATAATAATAGATAAACAAAACAAAAACATACCAGTCTGTTATAAATTGTCCCACTGCACTGTATGCAGAAAAGGCACGAGCAATAATAATTATCACCACGCTTGCTCAAGGCGGATTGGCGATTTTTGATTTATACTAATTATAAGAACTGCCTCGTTAGCCTTGTGGTGCAAAGCGCTACTGCTACGCTAGAGGTCTCGAGTTCAATTTCCAGGGCGAGCAAAGTGTTATTGGGTTCTTCTATAAAATTCTCAGTAGCAGGTCGGAGTTAGGATGTGTGCCCGGTTAATGGCAATGCGCTCGCCCCCTATTACATGGGACCTAAACATATCGGTGAATAGTGGGTGTGTGGTACACCTCTGTCTAAACCTAGCTTCGGGGAATACAGGCGTGATGTTGTCTATGTATTAATTATTAGATATTAACTAGACTCCCATTTGCGACATAAGACAGTAAATATATTCAATGTTCTTACGAAGACTAGCAAGAAAACAATTAATACGAGATATCATGATGATAATGATATAATAACACCATTTAATATGTAGGTACCCACAGTAAAAAATTTAAACTACGGCTATCATAATTCAACCACTTCTTGACGTCAGTTTTTTGAAATTAATGACGTCAAACAGCATTATTTATTACTATTTTAAAAGATAAATAAAGAAAAAATATTATAATTTAATGTTAAGTTTCTTATATATTTTAAAATTATAATCAAGATTAATTTTAATACACATTCAACCTGAAACTTATTTTATATATATTTTATTTGCTAATAGTACGAGAAAACATACGGTTTTTTTTCTAAGCTGACTATAATTCTTATACATTTAATTATGTTCACTAGTGCCAAAAACTTAACTTATAGGTACTTGTTAACACGAAGATAATCTATAAAAATATGTATGACAATATGTAATATATTATATGATCATTGATAGTCGTTACGGATAGTCAGAAGCCGGGAAGTCTGACAACCAGTCTAACCAACAGGAATCGTGTTGCCCAGTTACTGGGTTGTGGAGGTCAGATAGGCAGTCACTCTATATAAAACACTGATATTCAGCTGCATCCGGTTAGACTGGAAGCCGACCTCAACATAGATGGGAAAAAGGCTAAGCAGATGATGTGTGACAATATGTAATTTAACATCATGTCAACTAACTGAAAGTTTAATTTTTGGCGCAACTGTACCTTGTAGGCTAGAATAAATAGAAATACCTAGTATGAATGCCCTTACCTAAATTTTACGATAATCTGTTTCCAAAATTAAGATTACAATTTTCTTATATTTTTATACAATCTTTATCTTTAGAAACATTTTGGTTTCCTATATCAAGTAACCTTTAACCAATCGTAGCTTTAAACTACCAGTTCTTTCATAGTAAGATAGTAGTTGTAAGATATAGAAATCTCATATCTCTAAGCTAGTAAACATTTCCCAGAACCAGACGTGAGAATTAAAAAAATATTATTATTATTTTTGAACGTTTACTATAATTATTAATACCTGCCTACTAATTGAACTGTTATGCTACAGAAATATAGTCTAAAATGGCATGCAAGATATAAATACCGAACAGAATTATATCCTGCACGCAATTTTGAACTCTATCGCTATTGTGTTATTAATTTATTTCAGTCTAGATGACCCGGTGAACTTAGGACTAGCTAGTCTTTTGTTTCATAATTTACTTTCTTCCTAACCACCTTAGTATTGAGGCGAACGAAACAATCCATTGTTCGAGGTATTAGATTTTTATGTATGACAACGTAGACCCATAGCAACCCAATATTTGGTTAAGTCTTAATAAAACAATCAACCAAGAAAAGTATCAAAACTATGGTTCCTAATCAAGATGTAATGTATAAGCCGATCAAACACAAATCATCTATCATAAAAAAACATTAGGACTTAAATTTAACCAATATAATGAATGGCCCGACTATATTTGTACGGCACGCACTGTCGGTACAGTTCCCTTAAACCCTAACTTCAAAGTCAAAGTCAAAGCATTTATTTCAATTAGACCATTTACAGGCACTTTTGAATTGTCAAGAAGTTACAGTTTAAAATTGAAGCTAGTTCAAGAACGAAACCAGACATTCCAGTGCACTAAACAAACAAAGTACGAATATTTTCCACCCAATCAGTCGAAAACGTGTCGCAAGCCTCATTATCGCCCTGACGCATCGATCTTGAAAATTTCCTGCACTTCGGAAGGGTGATGTCCATATATTATTTTCAAACATCGGCCGAGACAATAGCGATTGTTGACAAAACGATCCGTCAGCGTTCAGAGGACCCGCACCGAGATATCGATGCAAACTGCACACGGTAGCACTCGATTCTTCTCTCGATTCAATCGATTTTGATGAGCGAGGGACTTTTTTCGGGTCTGCGTAAGATAAAAGTTTTTTCGCAGTTTTGGGTTTTCGGAAATGGTGTTTCGAGAGAATGTGCTGAAATGAGCGTACTGAATTAAATACACCGCTTCCAATCTTAGGAACCTACTTGACAATATCTAGTAAAAAAAAATGGTTAAAAATCGAAGAGTATCAAGCTTATTTTATTAATAATATCAATATTGTCAATTCGATACGCCGCTACGCAGTTTGGTCAGGTTTTACCTTAGGTTAACGAGTCAATCTAGTAGGTACTGACTTACGACCTTTGCACTATAGCAAATAATGATAGTATTAGGTATAAAATATGACTTATCCTTATATAAATAAAAGTCCTAACTCAATCACTAACTGACTCATTCATGCACATTTCCTTGGACCTGGAAAGCTGTAATTTTGTACAGAGGATCCCTAAATGATGTAGGCAAGCATTAAAACCGTATTTTTCCAAATACCCACAGGATAGGCAATTCACGGACAGGCAAAGCGAATAAATTAAGTTTAAACACAACCTTTTCATCAGAGGTGCAATTGTAGTAATGTTTAGAAACGTTTCAATTGCAATTTTTGGCTCAATCTGTCAAAAAAATACGTACACTTTTGTTAAAATTTTGATTGCCACTGAGATGAGATTGCGACTAGATTGTGAACGTTTTTGATTACGAGAATTGGCCTTGTGCTTACCTTTCCATGTAATTCTGCATTAAATACACCAAAGCAATGACTAATCCCATTAAACATTCCCATGCAACTCAATTATCTTGTACGAAGCGAAATGCTTTGACTTCGGCCAAGTTTCACTTAAACAGAATTTTGGTTATGACTTCAAGAACTTCATGAGTCACATTATTAAGGTATTGTTTGGTGTAGCGACATGTCACTGGTAAGTATGATTCATTGTCAGTGATACTTGTGGCTCCTGTATTCGTAAGCTTAGGAATCGAAAAAAACCGAAGCAATCGGTTGGGATCTTGTAAAGTCATGTTATAGGTGGCCAAGTCCTGAAGTTTGGAGCTGTTGTTGCTTGCTGATGATCTTCGAATGTATCTACAAATAATCCCGACCGAATGTCTGCCAGGGCAGCCAATCTCGATAGACACTAGCCAACACAGATGCACTACCCTCAATCTCATAGTTCGGTAGGACGGCAATTCGATACGACCAGAGAGAGATCTGACATAGTTCTATCCATAAACATCTAAAAAACACATAAAAAAGTTTCTAATGTAATTTAATTTCGAGTATTTTACACGAAATGTCGAAAACAATTTGACCTATACGTATGAAGCTGAAATTTCGGTTGACTGATAAAGAGTTCCTAAGGCATTGAGGCCACCTTTAAATTGTTGTTTACTTAAAATTTAATTTTGTTAATAGAAATTTTTAATTATTGACATTTTGAAATCAAGGTATTTATGATATATTTTATTCATGGTAATTATAGGTATATGCCCCAAGAGATAATAGTGTATAGGTACACTAATATTTAAGCTAGGATTGGTCCTAGCTTAAAAATTGATCGAGCTCTTTACCCAAAATATGACTGAACTACTTTTCAAAGTCAAAGGCAAAAAACATTTATTAGAATAAAACAATTTAACAGCACTTTAAATTGACAACGAGTCGGTTTTAGTCAGAAAGTTAAAGCTAGTTGATAGTTCCAAAACGTACGCAGGTTTCTATGGAGAAGAACAAGCAAGAAACTCCACTGACACTCTTTTCATGCATACATAAACTCACGACTTCCTCCCATGGAGATAATCAGAAACCGAATCAGAAACTACTGAACGCTCCTTACATACTTCTTTCGACTCACCATCTGGGCATACACTCTTTTCAATTAAGTATCTAAAAAATCGTAATTACTTTTGTATGAAAAGTCCTCAAGTAGACAAACTGACTTAATAACCAATCCACGTGCAATATTTAATAACATCAGGTTCATGATTAGTCCTACACTTGTAATATCATATAAATGTTAGTTGCTTACTGAAACAATTTGATTGTGGAGCGGTCGCGGTCTGTTGCGTCTAAGATAACAGAGATCGCATATCACTGATAACTTATCAGTAATGCACATTGCAGTGCGACTGATATGTGCGCGCGTGTGTGCGTGTGTGAACGGTTTGCGAGATGTTGGGTGAGACTTAGAATAACTTGAGATACTTAGGTAGGTACGCACTGAAAAGGTTGGTTAGGTTTTGTAATAAATTAATTTCCAAAAAAAAAAAAACATTCTGGGATTTAATCAAGCGCAATGAATATTAGAAGGGTTGTGAAAAAAAAAACTATGTATTTTGATAAGCTCAATTTTTGGTAAGAAAAGCCTTTCCAATTTATTTGAGTGTATGTCATAAGAAGCCAGTGACATAAAGACGTACTTGCACCATACAACATCTCTGTCTAATTATATGAAGCTGACTGAGACAGAATGATATTTCATTAGCATTTACTACAAAATGTATTTAATGATTAGTAATGCAAGTACCTAAGCCTAAGCCGTGCACTACACTGAAACATGACATCATAATAATTTACAAAATATCACTAACCACGATTTCACAGATTCAGTTCAGGATGTAAAAGAAGATGCTGCAACGCCTGCAGCACATCCTTCCATCTCGCCTTTCGAACCAACACAAACACATAAGAAGAAGGATGACTAGTTTTACAAGATGGCAACGTCACAATACTCACAACTAATGTCAACTACACAACTTCTAAGACATATTTTATCTGTTATTCACAACGTCATAAGAAATTCTCGCGGATCAAATGAAAAATACCGTTTTAGTTTACAGAGTCGATCGCGTAGGAGAAACATCCAGCATTGTGATCGTCCACATAGCACAACACACTTCGTAAACATACAGTACTCGGAGGTGGGAGTACAACAAACACTTCGGGGAAAGCCGACGGACGAGGTTAGTTCATAGCTACCTAGAGACGAGTGGAGAGGGAAAGATAGGAATTTGTTTTGAAGGTAAATGTAGTTCTTGAATGTTCTGATAACCTGGTTGTAAACGACGAATAAAACTGTCATAAGACAGTTCCAATTTTGAAATTGAAATTTTGAAATTGGAACTGTCTTAGGTCAGCCAATAGCAGATCCAATTTCGAAATTGGAATTGTCTAATGTCAGTGTCATAAGTTCATGATGATAGTGTATGAGTTTCAGCAACAAGAATAGATGATCTGACAATTTGTCAGATGTCCATCTGAACAACAAATTGAGACAACTGATGAAACTAAAGAGTATGATGAAATATTAAGAAGCTTATCAAAATTTTAAGGATAGGACAGTCATGAAGATGACTTTCAACCAGCCAAATTTTTAAAAGTGCATAATATGGAAGGGAAACAGACAAAAAAAATAAAAGAATATGTTTTGTAACAAGCCAAGATATGAGATGAAGACAACAAAAACTTCATTAACTCCAAATCTCAACACTCAGAACATGGAAACCTTAGTACCAACTTGAACTAAACAAACAAACGTCATCAGGACAATATACTAGATATTGATAAGGATGATAAGGGCGATGCACGTGCGTGCCCAGTGTTAACATGTAGAGAGGTTAATAGTACAATAGTACTCACATGATACTAGTTCAGCCAGTTCCGAAGATTTATGTACTGGTATATGTATGCACATACATTATGTCAAGTTTGAAATAACTGGGGGTATGGAAGACCTGATTTTCCTGAAGGCTGTTAACAATGTCGTGGTCGGGTTTATGTATAACGCAAGATCTGTAGAACATTGTGGCATCTTCTCGCTTATTAATGATTTTATTAATTTTAGAAGAGTGTTCATGGAGTTTCATGCTTGCTCGTTTCCATGGAAACCTACTGTTTGGAACGAGCAACGAGCTTCGACTTTCTGAGTGACACCTAGACCATTCAAAAGTGTCTATAAATGGTTCAGTTGAAATAAATTGTTTGATTTTGATATTGTTTATTTTTTCTCTTAAAATGTCGTTTTCCGTGAAAGGCTTCAAAAGCATATTATGAGCAGTCACTGAGTCATTTTTTTTTTTCGGAAAATCAGGCACTTTTAAGGCTAGTGTCTAATCAAAGTATTCTTTCTGCTATACTCAAAAGGAGACTCCAATAAGGAGCCGATAAAGTTTAAAAAAAAACACATGCATTTGCGTCCAAGAAAATATCTCCAACGTATGAAACGTTAGATACACTTTGCTAGGCAACAAAACATGGCAACAGGTTGGTCAGACCATCACTATTGACCGTAACCGACAATATTTATTTATAAACAGGCGATCAATATTTTTCTAACCAGCCGGGGGCGACGGCCAGCACGCGTTAACTATAGTTAATTAAATAACTACTGTTTAACTTTCTAAGAGTGTGGCTCACGATTTAGACCGGTTCCAAATGTCGCAGTACGAGTGTCGCCGAATGTGATTTGTGAAGGTGGTTCCGTATGTAAAGTTCGGTAGTCTTTTTTCATGTCATTGGATGGCAAACAAGCCTACATCCCACCCAGATGTTAAGTGGTCATCTGCAATACCAGGGGCCTTGCAAATGCATTGCCATCCCAGAGTCAAAGGTGAAGTTTTGCTTTTGAAATGTAACTTGATGGCTCTTCGGATGGAGTCAGTTCGTTGCTGTCGATTTAGACCAGGAACCGAATGGTTTTTTCGGTATGTAAGAATTCAACAGACTTTAGAAGACAGGGGTCAGAATCTCCATAGAATTTTAATTTTAATAGGAAAATAAAGATGCAAGCAATTGAAAAGTAACAGGAGATGATTGTAGCACACGTACATGAAAGCCACTTACAATAGTCTATGATCGTCACTTCAGCTCTTGAATATCCACTTTGCAGACGTGTAGTGCTTCTTAGGGGTTTTCTCAAAAACTACTTGAAAAACGACGTACAGTTGGGTGTTGGTAACAATGCATAAAAGAAAAAATAAGGATAGTCATTTGTTTTCATTGGCTCACAAGTTCGCAACAAAAGAATGCTGCATTGATCTGAAATAATTTTTAAAAATCGAACGCTAGTGACGTTTATCGTCTCTTTTTTAGGTCCATTTTGTGGACATCGGTCTATTTCCTTACATGGAAAGGACGCAAGACTCAGCAGTGGGAACATTACTCATCATCATTATATTATTTTCATCAGTGTGGAGCACTATCACAGGACATTCGTCACCTACTTAGTTGCCCGTCGTGCACAACCACCTGCACCATCCAAGACCTAAACGAGGCGAATGATAGAGTTGTACAGGTTGCTCAATACTGGTCGGATAAAATTTAATGAGTCAATCAAAACGAAAAGAAGAACATCATTATACAAAAATAAATATTACAAATCTAAACTTACCGATCGTTAGGGAAAATATTCAAAGAGAAGTATCTGGAACAATAACTGTTTTCCCAACTAATTGCACAACCTGGCGAAACGAACATAATTATTTAAATAACTACCTGACATTCTATTTATTTATGTCCAGCATTATCAGTTTAAACCTACGTAGGTGATGCTGGGTTTTTCATAGCTATCCTGCAGAAAAAACCCAAAAATATTTATAAATTAAATTAATTTTAATACTGTAAATGATGCTCAGTGTAAAGAGGTGCCTTATTATTTTTTTTCTATGGCAATTATCTATGGCAACATATCTTTATTTAAAACTTTTTGCTACTCGCCACACCTAACACGTGACTGAATCATCGCATTTTTAGTTTAAATAATGCTTCTTGATTATTTTATAATCCATTTGCGGTCACGACAGTACTTGCAAAAACTATATGGTTCCATTTTGCAAGAAGTTTTTATAAGCAGTTGCTTCATAACTTTGACATTTTGAATACTTTGGGCCGTGTTCACCAAAATTGTAGTCAAACAATTGATTAGGTAAATTTTTAGTAAAACTGTTTCATTATTGTAATCTTTTGATTAAATAGTGAAAATGAGCCTTAGTGAAAGAAACTATCCCTCATCTTTTTTGTAGTAAAATTTTGCTCCGTACTATCAAAATATACTGACTACAAGGGCGACAATAAGGGTTGTATACCAATGCGACACGGCCGAAATTTTTTATGAATTTTATCCGAACACTCATTTGAATTTTAGAAGGAATTCAAATTAAAAAATAGTCCATTGTTTTTTTATAGGAGCAATTATCTGCTCCTGTAGCTAGCACGTTATTTAAAATAGTTTTTAAACAAGTTGGTTTTAATCAGTTGCAGTTTAGAGCTATCTAAATGAATTGAGAAACAGGAATTTCCTAACAGGAAAGCAGCTGTAATAGCATTGATATGAATTGCGTACACATAATGCATCATTCTTAATCAAACAAAAAATAACCTTAACTATAGCAAAATACGATTCCTAATGCCTTAGTCCGCCTTTGTATTTTGTTGCATAAAGTTTAAATAAATTGTTGAGACACCAAAGATTATGGACTAATAATAAGTTTAAGTTAAACGAATTTATTTACTCATATAGAACAATAAAGTTGACTCCACAAAGAGCTTAAGTAAAAATAAAGTAATGTAGGTATTATACAGCGATCGAGCAATTCTAATCGATGTTACTATAAAAAAAAGTATTAAGGTTTCTTATTTCGGTTTGCGGTACCCTAATATTTAAGCACAACGTTCGCAAACGAGGCCACAAAGCCACGGCTGGCGATTTTGACAAATCGTTATTGATGCCTCGTGATCTATTCTGACGTTATGCCACCAATTATATTATTTAAACTAGCAACACTGTTACCAATTACCGAGTATATTATTTTGGGAATATTTAAGTAATTTTTTTGCAACAGTGTATTTTCAACTAATACTTAAAATAATCTAAATACTAATAAAAATACTTATCTACTAACAAAATTATCCGTACTAATATTATAAATGCGAAAGTAACTCTGTCTGCCTGTCTGTCTCTTCTCACGCCTAAACCACTGAACCGATTTCAATGAAATTTGGTACAGATATAGTCTGAGACCCGAGAAAGGACATAGGATAGTTTTCATCCCGGAAATCCCCCGGGAACGGGAACTATTAATCCACGCGGACGAAGTCGCGGGCAAAAGCTAGTTCAACATAAAAATAATAACTTATTTATCCTTAAATACCTAACAACAAAAACCAACAAACATAAATACAAAACTAGGTGTCACAGTTACTGATAAGCACCAAAAAGAGAACCAACATATTTTAAAATATGTTCGCACTCAGGATTAGTAAAACAAACGATTCGTTTTTGGATATAGAAATGTCAACATAGAAATGTCAAAAACAGAGATGTCAGCAAACTTGGATGGGGCCACTGAGGGCCGATGCCTGCCGGGGCTGCGGGTTGTTCGAAAGAGATACCGCGCCCCCGGAACGCAAAGGGCACATGAAGGAACATAGACGGGTTTTAGTCAGTAAAAGTCTGACACTCCCTCCCGCCCCGCCTAGGGCGGGGGAAGTTATTTGATGATTTCCCGTCAAAAAAAAAAAAAGACGAAACAAAGATGATTGATGCATTTAGAATAAAAGGTTGTTGTTTGTGTGTTTGTTTGTCCAAACGAATGTTCTCATTTATCTCGCAAAAGGGTTATTACTAAAGAATCTGATATTTCAGTATAAAAGACTACCAATATAGTTACCATTATTATCCCACCAAACCTTTTTTAATACAAGCAAGTTACATAAAAACCTAATCGGATTACCGCGTTTCTGACAGTAGATTAATCAAATTAAATGTGAACCTATCAAAACATTACGATGTGATCCTATCAGGTTGGGGCTATTGAACCTATTGAGGTTACTAAATATGATTCTATGTTATCTTCGCCATGAAATATAATGCCGTGTGTTATTAGGAGAATGCTATAGGACCAAGAATATGTCGTGATGGTCCAGTGGTAAAGGGGACTCCTCACATGTATAAGGTTGCGAGTTCGATACCGGGCTAGTACCACATACCACAGTTACGTTTTAGACACCTTAACTATTATTTAAGCTTGTCTGAACACGACATATTAGATGCAATAAAAAAATTGGAGAAATTTTGAAGTGATTGGCGTAAAATATATGACATAAAACATGTTAAGTACCAACTGACATAACATTATCATGTAAGTACCCACGTAATTGATAAGCTACGTCATAATATCTCTTCACTATAGTGTAATTTAATCTCTAGAGACGCATGTATGGCTCAACAGCGCCATTGATCTGCTTAAAGGGATTATATCAATGACTATTAATTCAGACCAAAACGCAAATACATTGAAAGGCAAAAAGGTAAAGCGCAATTCGCTGGCACAGTGGCAGGTGGATCTACAATCCTAGCACAAAATAAACTCAACTAATGTACAGCGCGCCCACAAGGACCATAACTCCATTGCGACAAAACAAAAACACAAATTTGCAAACGTATAAAGAAATTGAAAGGTACCGGCGTGCTCGATGCTATCGCGAAATTATTCCAAATTTCACCGTTTTGCCTCTCTGGCTGTTGCGTTTTTTACTTTTTTCATACGATGGCAGTCGCGGGCCAACTCCCATAAATTATAGTTCGGTAGCTCTGTTAAAGGGGTTTTTGAGTATTTTTTTATTTTTGTTTAGCCCTTTGAAGAATTTATGTCCCCGTCTTACTTAGTAGCGGCGGTCAGCGAGTTGCCGAGTTGACCGGCTCCGAGAAATGTTCGGGCCTTTCGATACGCGACGTTATAAGTATTTTGTACTTGCAGTTTTGTTTGTGAGCTTGTGATACGGCTTTCGGGTTATTTTATTTTAGTTTAACTGAAGCCTGCTTGAAGTTGCGACGCGAAGCACCATAATGATTGGGGTTAAAGAAAGCCGCAAAAAACATCCACGAATTTTTTTTCGTTCCACATTTAACACAGTAAAAAATCTGGTCCTAACTTTAACACAGTCGTTTATTTCATTTGGTCCTTTTACCTTCACAATGGTCCTTAAGTCCGCAACTCTTTCTAATCTACCCCTCCATTCTGCCTCCATTCTGTCAACCAGTTACCCAGATCAAAGTTCTAACTTCCAACGCACGACATTACGTAAGGTGTGATGACGTAAAATGAACAATGGCCATCGGAAGCAGGCACGTGTCTTCCAGTCGTGACAAACCAGAGTCACTTGCAATTGTTGAGGTCTCATATTACTTAGGTACGGTGAATGGGGTTACAGTAATTTGTAAAGGAACCGCATTGGTATTCTGTAAAATTCTCGCCCTGTATTTAGCTGAAGTGAATTGTCAATTCACTTTATTTAAATTCACCGAAGGAGATTTTTGCAGAATCGAACAGCTGGTATTTAGGAGTGAATTATAATGATGTAAGAAGCCAATTTGTTAAAGGTCATTGAGAACCGACCCAACCGTTTGCAGATCGATCTAACAAATTAAACGCAAATTGCATAATGTCAGCAAAATCCGAAAGTCAACAGAGAAATAATCTCTTAAGTTTTGGATCCTTAGATGGTCGAAAGAAATAAGGATCAATGTCAAAAATCCGGATCACATGCGTAAGAAATGAAAAGGGACATTATGATGCGCAAAAAGCAAAAATTACAAATATTCCGTAACCGAAATAGCCTTAAAACGCGATAGCAGACAAAACGGATTCCAAATACTGGCAATTGGAATAGTTTTCAGTTTTTTTTTCTTCGTTTTAAGTTTCGAAGGCATCCTAACGGTATTCGGCAGACATAGCATCGGGACGGACGCGACAACGCTTTTTATGTTATTTTTCTACTGACCTTAGTCGTTTGCGATCGATTTCGAATCTTTTTAATCGGTCCTCCTTAAAAATAAATATGAAAGTTCCATTTTTGTTTTGTTTCAGCTTGAGTTATGACTGAAATGCCAGTTTTCTTTAATTTTATTTGAAGTATCACAAAGATGTGGGATGTGAATGCAATTTAAATTGAAAATGAGGTGACGTCACTTCCTTCAAGCTAGTAAAATCTACACTGCAGATAGCAGAAGAATGGCAATAAATCATAGCAGTGTTACCGGATGGGGACGTCAATAAAATTTTAATTAGCAACGTAGAATTAAGATAGCGACCAGATTGCTTTTAGTATTTAAAACTAACATTATCGCCGCGCGGTGATTATGACAAAAAGCTATACTGCCAGCTCTAATTGCGTTCAACGCCGGCCAAAATTAAAAAGAAAAGTCGCACAGCAAGAATCCCGCCTATTTTTAAAAATGGAACCCGACGATGATTCGCCTAATTAATAAACCAATCACGTACAGTCGAGACGCGGCGTCGAGGCGCGGCGGACGTGCGGGCGCGGGGGATGAACGCTCGGAAATTCGAATACTATATTTTTTCTGCACTCAAAGCATCGCAATGTTACTTGTAATTGGCTTGACGGCCAATGATAACGAATTTAGAATGCAATCAATTATTTATGAGTTACTTTGGATAACAAGAAATTATCACTTTATATGAAAAAAATAAAACTATCTAGTTATTATTAATCATTAAGAAATATTTGCGAACGCCAGATGTTATCGCACTAAAGTATTCATCATGCCCACTAGTTAAAATGTGACGATACAAAAACTTCGGCTCAGTTAATCTTGTCAAATCAATATGAGAAGTATAAAATTAAAACTTCTGATCGGATTCTCAGAATATTGTTATGAGAACGTATCGGATTATATGACACAGCATTATGTTTTCTCTTTTGATTGAATGGACATGAATGGAGCACACATTATTAACAAAAGAATATGTCTTCCAATATTGACACCGAAAAATTAGTTTAAAAAATCTCCAGTTTTGGGATTTTAGAAAAAAAATATCATTTATCAAATAAATGCATTCTCTGTTATGTCTTTGCGCAGCGTGACTGTAAAAACTAGTTGAATAATAAATGCGTTGGTTGGCAACACTGGGCCCGAGGAAGCCCGAAGCTCGGCGAAAAAGGGCGAAGATTAGCGAGCGCGCGCTTTTTGTTTGCATCAATCGATGCGCTCGCGCATTCGCACGATGAATAATTCAAAAATTGACATGAAATGGCGTATGGTTCTTTTTTTAAATGAAAGGTGCCCGATTGAGGACTGTAACCGCCTGACGAATTCATTGGTCAACGGCTTTTTGCGTTCGGTAATTGCTGTATTTACTTTATAGGTTATGAAATGAAATTAATGCACGCGAACGATCTCGTTCCGTTGTTCCAATGTTAATAGCACCGTTTTTACTATACGTAGTTAGATTATGAATCCATTTGGAAACGGCAACAGTTTATACAACTGACAATAAAATATGAATTTATGGTCAAACCGCAAATAACGCGTCGCGCGTCGCTTTGGCGTGCGTAAGAACTGAATGTCATAGAGTACTTCACAAAGTGTTACACAATCGCTTCATCGGAAGAAATTTAAAATGTTTACGCGTCTGCCTGTTCGTATATCTAGAAATTGGCTGTCATCCAAACAAAAAATGTATAATTAATTCGAGTAATGCTGTTAATGATGCATCGAAAACTTGTGTCGATTTCCAAGTATAAGTAATCTTGTCATCTGAATTCTGGCTGCGATTGGTCGAGAGATCCCCGGTGCAGTTTTTGGATAAATGGCTTCATCCCGCACTACGGGATGCTGTCAAGACTACTTCGAGTTATGGTTATGACGGCTTTTTACGTGTTTCATGAAGATAATTTCATTATGTCGTCATAAAAAGAATGCGGTAATTTGCCTGTCTCGATTGCAGCTAACGTTATTTGTATGGTTGGATCGATGGCATTGTGCATTGTGGGAGAAAACTCGGTTTCTACTCGTTTTTTTATCTGAAATACTTAGCCGTGTAACGGTGGACATGTACGCAGCCAGCTACACGAGGTTTTAAAATAAAAATAAAAATGAACAGTTAAATAATAATAGCAATCGTGTGTCAAAAGTCAACCATCTATTTGTTTCTTTAGCAAACAATTCACAGTTTGACATTAGTGACTTTTGTTGTCATCATTGTTAACTGTCATTATGTTACTAATTAAAAAGTTATCGGTTATTGCTCTTCTCGAAGGATTTTTTGTTGTGCCGTTTGAGGTTTTTCCCATAATGCTAACAACATCGATTTTCCTTTGTGTTTTTATTCTATAACGTCTGCAAACATTCCCCAATAATCCCGACCACTTAGACTAGAATATATTTATTTTGTACTCACTTATAAGAAGAAAACGCCATATTGTTGTCTACACAGGGTTGATCGTCCACCGCTCCGCCGGTTGTGAGCATCAGGGTGTTCATTCGTGTTCAATTCTCACAAGGCGATCGATTACTTTATCGATTTAAATCGGTACACGCACTTCACTATTGGTTCTTCAAAGTCCGCGCGTGCGTCACAATGACGCGTCCGCACATTATGTACGTCACATCACTAGTGTTTGTGGCATAATCTGTAAATAAAAGGAAACAATTATTTTCAAAAAAGTTTTAAAATCTAAACATTTACTACATAGATTTATTAACGTCATTTACTATAATTAAATTAGGTAGGTATACCAAAAATGTAATTGAACTTTTTGTAATATCAAAAATTCTATCATAATAATCGTAAGAAAAATTCAAATGACGTTATGTTCAAAAGTAATAAGGTTTTACGAATGTACGGGTAAGCCATGCAAGTACCTACCATTTTTTTTTTTTTTTTTTTTTTATCTTGGGACAACTCACACACGGCTATCTGATCCCAAGCTAAGCAGAGCTTGTGTTATGGTAACCAGACAACTGATATACATACTTATATAATTTATAAATACATACATATTATAGATAAATCACACCCACCATTGGTACCTAATTAGTACTTCACCGTCTGTAAATTACACAAAACAGTATTTGCAACTGATTTTGCTTTGATTTAGTTAGTCGTGATAGTTTAATAGATTCATTAGATTTATCATTAAAATCTACGGGTATTACAACAGAAAGTGAATTAACTTGTGTTAATGAAAGCGATAATGCCATCGCGTGACATTTTAACTGCACAGTTGAACTGATTAAAGAGGTCACCCAACAGTTGGTAAAAAAGAAACATTTCTAATCTCATGAGAGCCCTGCGTCAGATTTGACGGAGATAGCGACCCGCGGTTGTACCGACGGAACCGGCCGGCCGCCATCTTGGCCCTGATTGACAGCTGTCAATGTTGGCGGCACTGCGACGCGTCGCCGCGCCTGCGCACTACGGTACACTGCGCGTCACTAATTCGTTTTGAAAATAATGTTCTTTTTAAATGTTTTTTGTGACATTCAATTGTTTTAGCTAGATTTTTATTAGTGTTATGATTTGTTGATGTTTGTTTGATTGCTAACTTGTAAACTATGTGTTTACAGACTTCTATTAGCTATGGCATTTGTCACAAGCTGTAGGTACCTATATTTGAAAGTCCGACTTTTATTTATACATTAAACTATTAGGAAATCACAGTAATGCCCTTTATTTATCTACTTCCTCATCATAAACCTATGTTGCTAATTATTTAACAGAAAGGTCGCAGATATTTTTAAAGCCTTTACTACTGTAAACGGTGACAATTTATAGTCAGAGGTACCAAAGTAACCGGAACTACGTCATGGATACAAATTTGAGGATAGGCTCAGGAATAGGCATGTCGTTAAGAAAGTATGCGTACTTGCTAGTCTCTTGTCAGCCCGAGCTGGGTTCTTAGGTAACTGGTATTAAAGTCACTCAGAAAATAACTGCACTAAGATATTTTATCTATGTATGTGTAGGTAAAACTATTTTCAAATTTTATTAGTCTAGTGATTAGTTTAGAAAGAAAAGAGTGTCCATGGAGTTTCTTGCTCGCTCTTCTCCAGAGACTTACGTTTTGGAACGAGCAACTAGTTTCAATTTTAAACTGTAACTTCTGTAAAAGTTCTTGTAAATAGTCTGATTGAAATAAATGTTTTGACTTGGCCTTGGCCTTGGGTTTGATGCATTGAAGGGATAATAAAAATTAGAGTGATTATTTTTGTTTTTTATGTTGAATTTTATGTTTAAGTATATTTTATAGTTTAATGAGTGCGTATAACTTCGTCTTGGAGTAGTCTGTAAGATGTCGTAGGTACTTATTGTTACTAATAAATGAAGAATTAAACATAGCCACAATATAATGGACTAATTAATTGTTAGTTAGTAACAGGTAAAGAACATGCCTTTCACAGTATTTAAATTTTATTCATTTAATTTAATTATAAACATAGACTTTGTCACGTGTAAATTACCTTCAATATTTAGAAAAAAAAGAATTAAACACTATATGGCATCAAAATTGCCGTCAACTGGAAATGCGCCCAATGGACTGGCAGCATTGCTATATTTAATGGCAATGCTAAGCCTCTAGCCGAAGTAAAGGCCAGTTCTCGGAGTCACGAGAACTGTCAACCAACCATTTGGATGATTCCTTAAAAATTACGAAATACTAACACCGAATGTCACCTTTTAAAAAATATGTATTTTCTAAGTTTATCTTGGACATCACTGACATCTGTAACCATGTCGAGGCCCTTGAGGCGTTTTTGAAACTCTGACACTAGGGTGTGTGGGGTTGTAAGACCTTACTGCCCACACGATAAAGAAGAAGAAGACCTATTCAATTCTTTGGTTTCTGTCTAATGTGATCATGATCACAGAGACTTCAACAACTTTTTTATTTTTTTGTACATTTTATAATGTGTGTTCTTATTTTGAAAAATAAACGTTTTTAAAACGAAAAGGCTATATTTAGTTAATTTAACAAACTCTAAATGCATAGAAACACGAGGAAAACCGCTAGATAAATCATTAAAATGGCATCGTACAATAAATCTTATTTTATTGAGCTGTGACGTCATCGTGTAGTCGTAAAACTTACAACGTTATGCAGAGAAGATATAATTGCTGAAACTTGTTGCATTCCTACTATAATCGTATGGAGTTTTATTTATTTCGTAGTATTTACTAGCTATACCTCGGTTTCACCAGTGTTTAGTTACTGCTCCGCTCTCGCGTGTCGTAGCGTGATGTTATATACTATCGTCATGAATCTGGTTATGATATACAAAACATTGCTTTGCAATCCGATTCCGTAGTTCTACAGATTTTGCCATTTAAAAACAAACAAAAAGAATTATCCCCTTTATGTTATATTACTGTAGATTGAAGTCATTACATTAGATTTAGTTGTCCGGGAATTCCCCGAATTTTTCCTTTTTAGAGGCGTTACAAAAAAGGACACTTTTTGTGACTAGGCGATACCGATAAATAAAATCCATATAAGTACTAAAAAACTTAAAAAGGAAGCGATGTTTTGATTTTTTTTCGATTTCACCCAAAGGCCCGGGGATTTTGATTTTTTATTAATTTACGTGATAAGAACCTTAGTTTTAACATTATTGAATACTAGTCCCTACATTATTGTTCACTATAGAATAACTCTAAAACGGCCCTAATAATTTTCCTCTTATTTTTACATTTTATCTTTAACCGCAACTAGACACAGTTTCTCAAAAAATCGCTAATAGAAATGAAACCTACAGAAACAAGACACCTCTAATATTTATAAGTACCAACAAACAATATATTTCCGCCGCCGCGGTGCGCCTGCGCCCGTGACGTAGCGGAAAAGATTCAGGAATGCTGTCTGGCTCAGCCGGAAAGCAATCTTATTAAAAACCCGCATGAGTACCTACGAGAAGAAAGCTGATATTGCCAAAATAATGGCCGTTAAAGCAGTTGTTTTTTGTACATTTTCAAATGATACTCCTTATTTATTTTAAATTAATTATTTGTTAACTAGTCAATAGTCAAAATAATAGTCTAATAGTGTTTAATGGTAATAATCAAGTTATTAGTCTTGTTGTTTTGTCAATTATATGCAATACTTATTCTGTTAAATGTATTAGATGTGTGTGTGTCTATATGACATGGTACGTAATATTGTGATAAAAGTTCAAATATTGCTTTTTGTAATTCAAAACGAAATAGAGTATACTAGCTTCTGCCCGCAACTTCGTCCGCGTCAAACTTGATATTTATCTATCGGGAACCGTACATTTTCCGGCGTAAAAAGTAGCCTATGTGCTATTCCAGAGTATAATCTATCGATGTGCCAAACATCCAGATCTCTTCAGCCGTTCTAGCGTGAATAGGTAACAAATATTCACCCATCCAAATCTTCACATTTATAAGATTTAGTAAGTTGTAAGATTCTTCACTTTTAATACTTCTAAAACACAGTGACGAAATTTAAAATAAAGTTCTGCCAAAATAAAAGCAATCATACTCACTTTCAAATCCCCTAACCAAAGCTCAAAAAATCTTGTTTTGACATTTACCAAGACAGTGTCGTTCCACTTTCGATCAATGTATCGATAAAAATCTTGCTACCGAACTTATCGATAATCACTGAGTGTCACCGCTCTAGACGTAGATGGTAATCTAAGTGGACGGCTTGACACAACACTGTGTAAGCCGATAAAAAAATAGCAGAGTACACGTTGAAAATAATAGCTAGAAAAAGGGTAACAAAATGGAGTCTGAGCCTGCCTTGAAACCTACCTTTAAGGGGTAAAAAATGCCTGTGCCTAGTAAAAAAATGGATGTCTGCAATATGTTTTCATTTTGCTTGGAGGCAGATGTTAGAATAACTCCTATTTTTGCTCTAATGACTTGAGATAGCCTTAAAAGCATGTGTTTTAAGTGATTAGAACGATAAAATGCCACTGAAAACATCTTAAACAAAGAAATAAAGCGACAATTTTATAAAAACCGCAACTTACTGACGTCTGCCGTTACGACTTAAAACAAAATTGCACGACATAATAAAAGCTAGTGTTGACATGTTATACTAATATTATAAAAAGGGTAAAGTTTGTGAGGTTGTAGGGGGTAATCTCTGGATCTACTGAACCGATTTTGAAAATTATTTTACCCATAGAAAGCCACATTATTTGTGAGTGTCATAGGCTACATAACATTACGCTATGACCCACGGGAGCGGAGCAGTAACCAAAGACATAACTCGGATATAATAATCCACGCGGACAAAACCGCGGGTAGTACGCCAGTTATGTTTAAAATTGTTTAATTTCTATAGGTTACTTTCAAGTCTATTTTGTTATCATCTCAGTAGAAGCTCGGAGTTTGGTTTTGTACCCGATTAATGGCAACAGGCTTACCCCCTATTACATGGGACCTAACCGGCGAACTGGGGGTGTATATGTCGCAGTAAGATAGATGAAGCCGTAATATAGTTATATCCTTAGGGATATAATTATATACCGGAACATAGTTATACGAAAGCGATTCATTACTATCTCACTAGGAATATAGTTATAAAACAGTCCAAGTTTAGTGATATACTTATATTACTAGATTCAGTTTAGTGAAATAGCTTTCGGAGTATGCGGCGCAGGCGACGCGCCGCCTCCCCCGCGGCGAAAAATCGAATATACAGTGTTCTAGTAAACTATACACCTATACACCTCTGCCTAACCCTTCGGGGAATACAGGCGTGATGGTTCGCTACCATTTCAGTATAGTCCCTTCCACCTTGAAAGGTAGTAAAGCCGTGAACGTTAAACATGACTAGAATGGTAACGAAACAGCTGGTAACTAAAACACGACCGTGTTTTGGTTAAGTACAGTCCGCATAAAAAATAACATCCGGCAACTGAGATATCAATGAACGTGGAACGATTGTGCTGCGCGTCGCCATGCGGACATGCCTGCGGTATAGACTTTAAATATAATTGGTTATTTGATTTTGAATGTGTAGTGTGAAAATTATGTGCGTAATTGAATTGGGTTTATTTTTTGAGTCAATGTGTTGTAAAATATTTTGTACTGAGTATCTAGTTAAAAAATTCTTGGTATTTTTTTTCTTTCTTCACAACGTTAAAAATACTGTATATTACAAGCTTTGGAAACAATATAATAAAATAATTTTAATAAATGCTATTTTATTTTTTCGTAATTAGTTCTTGGACTTATTTTTTATTTTAGACTGACGTTTTTGTCTTTTTTATTTAATAACTATTTAGTAAAACTAAAATATTTTCGCATAAAATTAGCACGTTAAAAATATTTTTACCACCGTGTAAATTAACGGTTTGTAGGTAAATGATTTTAATCTATTTACCATAATTAAATAATTATATGCTATCTTAATTTTTTACGATGGAATAGTTTTTTTTTCTTTCAGGAATATTCCAGTATTTAATTGAACAAAAAATATATGACATAGTGTTAAGTGTATTTTAAACGCTCAACCCATAATTTTAATTACCCATTTTCAATTTTCAATAAAACATAATGTCACACGGTAAAAGTCACTTGCGAGCTCACTCTTTTAATTATAGACTTGAAATGTCATTTACACCAAAGAGTAAGGTGTGTAGAAAACTATTAAAGAAATACCAGAGTTACAGATAATAGAGCAAGATATTTTTATAGACATACCTAGAGGCTGAATGGTCAGCTACCGTTTACAACTCAGTCACTCAAAGAAAAAAAAACAGTGGCATTGGTAGAAAAACTTAATTAGTGGCCAGTACCTTTAGCTTGATAGAAGATGAATAAGGTAAAACCATGGAGATAGAATGTTCTCGAGCTATAGATAAAACCGTTGAAATTTGCTGTATTTTAAGTCTTCGGATAAAGTTAAAATTGACATTAATATCTGCTGCGCTGCCACGATTTGGCTATACCGGACTATTTAGTAGATAATAATTACGGAATCTATAAATATGACAACTTGGACATGAAAATCTGCAGAAAATTACTTAATGCTAGATTTTTATGGCCATATATCGTCAGGACTCATCTTCATTACTCTTAATAATCTACAGCAGGGTTTAGAGAATTTGCAAAAATAATCATAATCACATAGTACCTAAGATACAAAGAAAGTTGAAATTGGTTTTTAGCTACATTTTAGAAACGAGACATGGAAAATTAGTAGAATAGTGAGTTAAAATTTATAGGTTCTTTTTACTTTCTTTAATCGGTTAACACTATGAATTGAACCTTCTTTACATTAAAATTATGTGATTTTTCAGCGTTATAGCTTTTGGCACTAAGCGCTGCGGATTTTTTCTTTTTTTGCTCGACCTGTCCCGTGTTACCTAGGGTCAGTGAAAAATTAATCTACGTATACTTTATTTTTGGTCGTGTCTTGTCTGTCTGTCTGTTTTCTAGTCTTGTCATAAAGGTATGATTTGGACCTATAGCAATCAATGCAGAAGTAAAAGTGTTTTTTGCTTTAAATAATATTTGATTCCATATTGTATGAACTTTTGCTTGGTAATTCTCAGTTAACCCGCTCTAATCTCTCAACATCAAAGATCACAATACACCGATGCCTTTTAGCATACCGTTTACAATTCTAATAATCTTGTTTATTCCAATCTTGCGCTACTTAATTTCGAATTAACATTGTTACCAACAATAACTTGTGTTGCCGATAGCTTGGATGCAGAATATTCGATGCTAACTAATTGTAGTAGGGGTCCCACGCATATTGAACGTAAATCATTATGATATGGTGTAATAGCATGGTTTTATAACAGGCGGCTCGCTTTATGTAGATCCTGGTGGGCTACCTACTGAATGAATTGATATCATTGCATTTTGATATCGATAAGTATCATTTATCGTGGGGAAACCTGAACTTATGAATAGTTTGAGTCTAAAATCGCTAAGCCGGCTTGTGCAAGCATGGTGATCAATGCTCGTGCCTTCTCTGTATGAGAAGAGGCCTTTGCATTGCAGCGGGAATATTACAGTCTGGTATTTTTATTTTATCTTCTACTTAATGATTTTAAATAAAATTATGGATCATCTAATTAGTTAAATTTTTCTATAACTAGGTTAATCATTTTATCAAAAAATAATTTTCGATTTAATTTTTGTTTTTAAACATAACGATACTGGATTAAATTAAAATTTATCCAAATTTTCTACGTGTTAGTAGAAAATTTTATGAGGGAGAATTTGTAATATAAGGGACAAAATATATTCAATTTCTAACATAAGATTAATTTTCTATCTCTAAGCAGTATTTTGCATTAAGTCTGTGATTTTTTAGTCATCGTTAAAAAAGCTAATAGCATACAGTTAATAGCCTCAAACTAAAGAAATGTTTCCTAATTATTGTCACCTTTTCACCTTTACTGACGTGTATGGACGTCAATGGCCGATATGTCACTACGTTGCTGGGGCCAATGTCATGACAGGGTGACAGAACGTCTCAAGATCATTTTTGGTATTTTTTTTATGTAAAATATTTAAAAATGAACCTTTATTTTTGCATTTTTTTTTACTTTGACTTAAGGTAGAAATAAGGTTTTTTTTTCTTTTTCTTTAAAATAAAAAGTAAGTTAATATTTTTTTGTGTTGCGGTCAAAGGGAAAATTCATGATGTGAATGAAATTTCCGATCACGGTAGCGTCGCTAAGCGCATTTTACTGCAATATCTTTTTACTTTTTGCAGGTTAATTTGAAAAATTGCTACTTTGCTAATTTTAGCATGTTTTTCACAGCGTGTTATGATAATTTTTGCAACTTTCGTCTTTTTTTCTTGTTGTCACAAGCAAAAAATTCTTAAAGAGTAAGAAGGCATCTAACGCTTTTCAACTAATTAATACTTAAGATTAAATCAAAGAGTTTATTGATTTTAGTTCGAAATTTGACTTTTTAATTTTTTTCTGTTAAGGATAATCATCAAATCCATCATGTAGATTAGAAGATTTTTAAAAAGGTGAACTGTCAAAGTTCAGATATAAGTAAGATGGTAACTTCTAACATATTTTTTTGTGAAAATACAAGTGCCAATAATATGTTTAGTCTTTAATGTTTAATTTAAAATTAATATCAACCCTACAAACTTAAAAAAATAAGTAACGGCAGCAAAAACGCTTGAATACGTAGTGACACATATTTTTGGATAATTTAAATATTATTCTGTTAAAACTAGAATAAATTAATTGTGATTACAATCATTCAATAACTATAATGTACAACATGATACGTAAGAAAACAAAACACACAATAAACCAGATAAGTAAGACATACTCCAGTATTTCCATCAAATATTTATCTAGACTTCAGCAAATAGTACTAATAAATACGCACCATTAACAAACTTGTTTAGCAAACGTATTGTTTAATAACGTCAATGTATAAAGTTATTAATGTACATCACTGCCCAAAAACAAATAAAAGCACAATATTCTTGAAAATTCAGTACATCCAAAGATTCGAACTTTTACCGCAACTTGGCACTATACCTTTTTCACATTTGCAAAAAAAAAAAAACAAAAGAACTATGCACTTTGACACTTTCACGGTTTTTTTTCTAATTTTAATGTCTGCAAAGGTACTCGGAGGTGGTGTGTAAAAAGTTCGTAACAGTTGGAAGTTGACGCGGCGAGGCACTGCGCTGACGGCTGTGCTCGATCGACTGGAGTCGCAAGCGCACCTCTACGCGGGCCGGCGCTGAATGCAGGGGTTGGCAACATTTTCTTAGATTTGTACGGCTGGCTTGTAAGTTCTTTCTTCGTTTTAGATTTGATCTTGGATCTTGTGTTCTAGATAAGATATGGAATATTTCCCTTTCTACGTTATTTATTTATCTACATTAGATATACCTTTCAGTTTAATCTATTTTTTTCAGTCAGCCACTTTTCATGTAGAAGATTGAAGGCCCCCTTCAATACTTACTTTTATATCAAAGATTTAGCATAGATTACTGATCAAAGTTACTAAAGTTTGCTTAGCAACAATACTAAAAAGATACCTCATCGATCACGCATCTTTAATTTCATATTTCGCTTGCTTTTCAGGTTCGGATGACGTTTAGTCAACTTATCTAATCATAAGAAATCTTCTGGTTTTTATTCATAACACTTAATAAACTGTTGGTTACTCCTCTTAAAACCTGTTAAGTCAGCGATTGAGAACGTAAAGAGCCTTGAAGTTGAAATGCAGAAACGCATTCGTCTCTTTTCTTCACAGAACAAATGAGCTGACATTAGAAAAGGACGACGCTATTGTTATAAGTAAAGCCACGTAAACCTAGCTTAATTGATATCGCTTCAATAAGTTGTAAGTAAAGTTGGAACATGTCATTTAAGTTCAAGCTTTGCATCACTTACAATAAGATATATTTTTAAAAGTATTTATCTCCAATTTCACAATTTTGGAAAACAACGAGCTTAAAATATGTTAATTTTGGCAACTTAATGCGTTTAACGGTTCAAATTAAAACTAAAGAAACGCACGAAATTATTTAATAAATAAAAATTGTGAAAAGTCCAACTTGGAACTTGAAATGATAATTTCGGCGTGGGATGCGTACGCGCAGCCGGACAGTGGACACGTTTGATTAGTTGCGAGAATACATCTTTTCGTGATGTCTCTTTCGCTCGGTGAGTCCGGCGGTATGTTAGAGGGGGACAACATAATGTTTACATCTTTATGGACCGAAGAGACGTGGCTTTAATGGGATCTTCCCAGATGTAGTGATCGGTTAATTTTAGTAGGTAGGAGGAAATCGTCAGTTACAACAGTTTTACATAGCGGCCTGTTTTTTATGTTATTTATTAAGCGCTAAAGACGACTGCATTTTAATAGTCATCAGGTTACATGTGGAGTATTTTAATTTATATCTTTATTTATTATACTTTTTGTTACGCGTTTGTAATTGATTTTGTTGCGAACTGTACTTATTCTTTTGTCTGTTTATCTAATATTACGCTATTAACTGATTATTTATTTGCTTTGTACAACTTTTGTGTTGTAATTATTTTGGTTTAATACTTTAATTTGATGTGTTTTAAATAATTAAGTTATTATTTATTTGTTTTTATTGTTAAGTAAGTATCTAATTGTTTACGATAAATAACGTAGATTAAAAATGTACGTAAGCACATTCAATTACCTATTTTTTATTGGGAAGAGTTATATTTAGATAAATAGATACACCTACCTAGTGCACCAACCTACTAAAATTATTATAAAATTACTTTATCATACCTACTAACCTATTGCCAGAAAGATGAACAAAAAACAAAAAACTCCCTTTTTTATTGCTATACAAATAAAGATGTAATATTTAGAACACTCAGTTATAATATGTTGGTTTGTACTAGTTTATGAAAAATAACAAAACATTTTCGGAAAACCCACACAAAATCGTAAAATTGTATAATTCAAAGTCAAAGTCAACAACTACTAGAACAAAAATTTTAGATTAAACATAAATCAGGAACATTTCATAAAGGTTTTTGGGAATTTCACAAATACTCCGATTTCGCTTCATGTCTGCTACATAGACGAGTCCCCAGCTAGTACTAGAACATTATTTGTTCATGATGAATTTTTACTTATACTTCCCGAATAGGCAAACCTAGATGGGTATTACCTATGATTCGTACTCTATTGTTTGATATTCACTCATATAGGTATCTAAGTAATATCATAATATAAAAAAAAACTCTCATGCATGAAGCTGTGGGTTCGCAAACCGAACATAAACAAGTATCAATGTTACTTTTTCTTCTTTATATGTACTTTCATAGTGTATCTTGGACATCACTGACATCTATGAAGGAAAATAACGCAAGGAGGCCTGGATTCATAATTAATATAAGTCTGGAATCGCCAATCCACCTTTAGCACACGTGGTGATTAATGCTCATGCCTTCTCTATGTGAAAAGAGGCCTTTGCTCTGCAGTGGGACAATAAAAGACTAGTATTATCAGTGGTTACGTAAGTGGTAGTTTCGAAGTTGATAGACTGACAGCCCCGTGTCTCGTAATCAAGGCAGATTCACGATTTCAGACTTACATTAACTAAAGACTAACTAACATAACACACATACATTAACCACAACAAGACACACACATGTTAACTATACAATAACTATAAACTGCTACGTTCGCTTAGTGGTCCTAAGCGTGACTGCTACGCTAGAGGTCTTAGGTTCGATTCACAGGTCGAGCAAAGTGTTTTTAGGTATTCTATAAAATTCTCAGTAACAGCTCGGAGTTAGGATTTGTGCTCGGTTAATGACAATAGGCTCGCCCCCTATTACATGGGACCTAAACTTACCGGCGAACTGTGGGTGTCCATTGGCACCTACACCTCTACCTAACCCTTCGGGTAATACAGGAGTGATGGTATGTATGTGTGGATTTGACTATGGATCCAAGTTTTACTCACGATGTTTTCCTTCACCGATATCAATGATCTTCTTTATGGTGTGGGCAGTAAGGTCTAACGCTCCACACACCCATTTTTTTTTATTTTTTTTTAAGACGGGAAATCATCAAGTAACTTCCCCCGCCCTGGGCGGGGCGGGAGGGAGTGTCAGACTTTTACTGACCCGTCTATGTTCCTTCATGTGCCCTTTGCGTTCTGGGGGCGCGGTATCTCTTTCGAACAACCCGCAGACCCCACACACCCTAGTGTCAGAGTAAACCGACTCAAGCGCCTCTTACATGATTACTGATGTCAGTGATGTCTAAGATAAACTTAGAAAGTACTTTAAAAAAAAAGGCATATTAGTACTTGCCCGTGCCAGGTTGCGAACACACAACCGCTTGCATAAGCGGCAACTGCCTTAACCACTGCGCCATCTCGACAGTACAACTTCGTACGTACAATGATAGTATAATATAACACCGTAACGATGATCAAGCGAGTGGCGACGAGTGTGAAACCTGTCGACTCGAGGTACACGCCCCAGATAACATCTTGATTGTGTCAACTGCCTTGTTGAGTACAGGCGAGCGGCATTATGGTGACACCTAGAAGATACAGTAAAAAAAATAAGTTAAGTAAAAATCATGCAAGCAATACTTACTTGTTTTTACTTTTTTCCCCATAGAGTAGAAATAAACTACAATTCGTTATTATGTCCTGCAGGGCGAAGGCCTCTTCTCATACACACAAGACCTGAGCATTAATCACCAAGCTTGGTCAAGGTGGATCGACGAATTCAGTCTTAGAAGTTCAGGTTTCTTTATGATGATTTCCTTTATCGATGTCAGTGATGTCCAAAAATAACGTATAATATAGAAGAACATACATTGGTACTTGCCCGTGACTAGTTGCGAACCCACAGTTGTGTAACTTATTTACGTTACTAAATAATTATAGGGACTTACTTTCCTTTGCTTCTTTCATGCAGCCACTGAAAACCACAACACGTGTATATTATAAAATCTGCACGGTGATTCTAAATATCCCACGACAAAAGTACAAAATAAACATTACAAAACTTTTTCAAAGCGTTTAATTTTTTTTCAGTGATCGAACCTGCGCTAGTTTTCCCTGTAAGTGTACACAAAAATGCGCGCGCATGTTTCGGAGATCATGAAAGTGGAAAATCACCCATAATGGTCGCGCTCTTGGTAAACGTCAACATACACACACGTACGGCTGCAGCAGTAAAGAAAAACAACGTATTTTGTTTGATATTGTTTCCAAAATTACAAGAAAGCTGAGAGAACTAAGGTTGTTTATATATGGTGATATGTCAACCGAGAAAGAGACGTGTGTCTGTGTGCAACAGCCTTTAATCAAACGATTACATATTAGGTGTGAAAAGACAGATCTTATAGCTGTTACTACTAATGCTGACCATCAACTCAGTAACTTAGAGAAAAACATAATTATTGCTGGAAAACGACTTTTATTTTTGGTGTCAAAAATCAAATATATTTTATAATGTTCTTTTTTTATACCACTTTTTTGGTAAACAGACATACGGTTCCAGCTGACGGTAAGCGGTTACCGAAGCCTATGGACACCTGCAACACCAGGGATATCAAACACATTTTGCCGAACACTTAAAGATATAAAAGCCATCGAAGGGGCCTCTGTGAGTTGGTTTCAGCTCCTCGTACACCTTTCAAAGGTCCGGGACCCAAGGGTCAAGCTCATCACGTAAAGACATACCAGCTTATAACTGCCCCACTGCAGAGCAAAGGCCTCTTCCCGTACAGAGAAGGCACAAGCATTGATCACCACGCTTACTCCAGGATTATTGATGATTTCAGAATTAAGTTCAATAATCCGTACTAATATTATAAATGCGAAAGTAACTCTGTCTGTCTGTCTGTCTCTTCTTCACGCCTAAACCACTGAACCGATTTCAATGAAATTTGGTACAGATATAATCTGGGACCCGAGAAAGGACATAGGATAGTTTTCATCCCGGAAATCCAGGAACAGGAACTATTAATCCACGCGGACGAAGTCGCGGGCAAAAGCCAGTCATTTATAATGTTAAGTACTGTTATACCAAATGTAAGTAATGTTCATCGGGTGCCCAAATGAAAGGAAAACATAAAAGCTCGTGTTTCAAATTCAATAGATCACATTCCAACTTCAGATCAATAAATTATTACAAGACAGTTGTTGCTTGTTTTATAACTAGCCGTTGCTCCTGGTTTTACTCCAACGATTTAAAGAAAATAAATAAAATTTAAAAAATTCAGTAACCCCCGGCAGAAGAATAAAGATCCCTACCGAAACTAACAAAAGAGCTGATAACCTTGAAACAGCAGAAATTTGCGATTTTGATTAAAAATATCACCATCGCTAGAAAACTTGCTTTCAAATAAAAAAAAACTCATTCAAATCGGTTCACCCGTTTAAGAGCTACGGTGCCACAGATAGACACATAGGCACGTCAATCTTGTAACACCACTTTTTTGAGTCTGGTGTTAAAAATGAAAACGAACGAAGCAAGTTAAATAAAAACATGCAAAAAGACACGTCTTTGACAGTCGTGCTGTTCATGTTTAATTAGGCGTTGCCTAGTTTTGCGAAAGTCAAGCTTAATCTATTGACATGTTACCTGTATGAATTTAGATTCACATAATAGTCTTTTTAAGTTTTAAACAATAAGTTTTTCATTGAAAAAAATATTCGTCAAATCAATATTTTTCTAGTATTTTTCTTTTTTTTTTATTAGCTGCCCCGTTGGTCTCGTGGTTGCAAGTGTGACTGCTGTGCAAGGGGTCCCGGGTTCGATTCCCAGGTCGAGCAAAAAGTGTTATTGGGTTTTTCTATGAAATTCTCAGTAGCAGCTCGGAGTTTGGATTTGTGCCCGGTTAATGCCAATAGGCTCGCCCCCTATTACATGGGACCTAAATATACCGGCGAACTGTGGGTGTACATTGGTACACCTCTGCCTAACCCTTCGGGGAATACAGGCGTGATGGTATATATATTTTTTTTATATATATATTTTTCTAAAAAAAAACATATCCGTGGACAAAGGTGATCCTTTATGAAGACCGTTTTTGGTTTAAAAATATGGTAAGGAACCCTAAAACTCAACAAAATAATATACAAAGATACAAGGTAGGTAGTTAAATTACGCATTTGGTTACTGCTCCGCTCCCGTGTGTCGTAGCGTGATGTTATATAGCCCATACTATTCCTCATGAATCTAGCTATAATGTACAAGAGTATTTTTTCAAATCCAACTGGGAACGACTGGAAGTTTTAACAAACAAACAAACAAACAAACTTTTCAGCTTTATTATATTATAGAATTTAAGGTATTACCTGATTCGTATACCCATATGTAAGTTCAAAAGTAAATACAAAGTCAGACGGCTGTCTCAATAAATACAGCTAGTACCAAGGAGGCTAGTATTTATATAGACTCAGGCTATTTCGCTAGCCGTCTATGTACTAGATAAACTTGTTGCTGCCTATGACTGGACTGTTAATAGCCCAGCTGCCTACTATACCTACGATCGTAAATTTTAGTTCAAATTCTATTGCTGAGTTAGACAATATTATCGATTTTCGAGTACCTACGGTAGATTTGACTAGTTATTTAAAATAATTCGATATTTTCATTTTGTAAGAAAGCCATGTGAATAATGGAATTCTGCGGACATATCGAGCTATTACCGCCGACTTAGCGTAACCGACTAAAACCAAATTTTACAGGAGAAGGCTTTTTTTAAACATGTTTGCTAATAATTGAGCTGTTAATGTGAATTTGCTATAACTTTAATAACTGATTTATTTTGGCGGGAAGGTCGACGAGGCATGGTCCGTTATAGTTTAAAATGTCGTTTGATAAAAAATGCAATTTAGGTAAAAATGTCGCTTACGCTAAGTCGGCGGTAATGGCTCGATATACTGTCATACCATCACGCCTATATTCCCCGAAGGCTTAGGCTGAGGTCTACTGATGTACACTCACAGTTCGCCAGTATGTTTTGGTCCCATGTACTATTGCCATTAACCGGGCACAAATCCTGTGGATCATCAGTTATTTCACCTTTCCATTAGCGTGACAATTGAAAGGATTTTGTGCCAATGAAACCAAGCCCAGTCAGACTGAAAGAAAACATACTGAAAAAATAGGTACATAGAATAGGACTAAGGGCCTTATCACACTAGCAGTTTGCGAGCGTATTTTGTATGAAGGCGATCACGCAGCGAATTCGCCGCGTCAGATATTTGTATAGAAAACACGCTCGTAATTCGCTAGTGTGATAAGGCTCTAATAGGATATACATTATATAAATAGCCAAGTGTAGTAGCAAAAAAAACGAATTACTACGTCGTAGCCGCCTCGTAGCACGTTACTGTCATCCTCAAGTAACCTGTCAAATACTCTACGTACTACGCAAGTCAACTTTACACCGGATGCTCAGTGAGAAATAATATCAAAATTTGATGAAACATTTATTTTATATTTCTATCTGCCATTTATTGATCTATACTATAGTAATATAATAATACTGAACAGTATTTTTGTTTGCGTGTATGTTTAAACGCGCTAATCTCAGAAAGTAACAGACTGAAAAAATATTTTTGTTTAGTTATGATAGCCAGATTCATGAGGCTTTAAAACATAACGCTACGCCCTACGGGAGCGGAGCATTAACTTAAGACGCAACTAAACGCGGATGAAAAAAAACATGCGTGCTATAAGTCGTGGGTAATTGCTATAGGAGAAAAACTGAGTAATGTGTAACTTCGTAGCCACGTAGCATTTTCGTAGCAATTTTTGCAAACTTCAAACCGACATTTTTCAAGCTACGACATAACATCTAGAAACATTAGCACACATGACAGTTCAGGGACCTGCCAGCAATGATGATTTGTCGTAATTAAAGCGAAAGGAAGGACGGTCTTATGCCGTATCGTGCCATCGAGAAAGTAAGAGTGTGACAATTTCACGCTCGCGACTCACGCGCACTGAACTTGACGTCTAATGCGAGATTGTGTAGCGACAGCAGGGAAGGGTTTCCGTGGTTACATATTTATTTTAAAATAGTAGTTTTTGTTGAATAAAGTTAGTAAAGTAGCAGTAGTAGTACTAAGGAAACTAGAATAAATATTATTACTTTTCTTTTTTCTTGTAAATTACTTTCAAAAGTGCCTTTTAATGGTCTAATTTAAGTAAATGATTTGACTTTAACTTTTCTCGAGAATGGTTGGGGGTTATAAAAAAATAATACCACGAGCCCATATTAGCATGAAATATGAATCCATGATGTGTAGGCAGACGATGTATTGTGTATTATATTGGTCTCTCTAGTGATATTATTTTTAAGATTTCGAACCCAAAAAGTAGCAATGTCAGTTGCCAGTTCAGAACTCCAGTGCCAGTGTAACCGGGCCTTAAGTTATTATTCTCATCGATTTGAAGTCAAAGTCGTTTCGAAGTCGAGCTAAAAATTGTAAACATCAAACAGTTAACAGGAGCTACTGGTAAAATCCAAACGATATACTAATGTATGTGCATGTTTTAACGATTGATTTGAAATGTGTATTGATAATTTGGCGCAGGTCAAAAGAGTCGGACGTGGCCATATTCTGCATCTTTATGTGTGCGACTTACTGCACGTCGTCTTCTGAGAAATATGTGAGTAATACACCCATTTATATACTTGAAACATTTTTCCAAATCAATATATTCAATTGTTATAAGGTTACTGCAACATGGACGTTGAAGACAATTTGAATTGTCTAGATTACTTTGTGAGGTGCATTTTTATCAATTATGTTAATTTTATGCTAAATATTCTTATTAAGTATTGAAAAGATGCAATTTAGGATTGAGAGATCGAAATTAAAATCCGCGTAAAGAATGCCAAGGGCATTAAGACCGCCTTTGTATTTTTAGTTGCATAGATAAATAAATACGCTAAAAACAGCACATTTGTTGAACTTTTAGTGAAGTACGTAGGAGATATTATAGGGCACTAGCGTATGTAAAAACACAGGTGCAACAGCCTAACACTATAGCAGATAGAATACAGTGCTGCATATCTAAGCAGTTGCCACCTCAAGATACCAAAGAACGACCACGACCTTTCAGTCGAGACTGTAATTATTACGAAGAAGAAGGAAATTTCGATCGATCGGCGAACTGTGGGTGTACCTAAATTGGTGCACCTCTGCCTAACCCTTCGGGGAATACAGGCGTGATGGTATATATATTATTATAAGAAGGAAATTTCCTCACCAAAGGCACATGTAAAAGAGTAGGTATCAGATTTCCAAGACTTTACGCAAGATCCATATGTTCAAAAAGAAAATTGAACGAAGTTTCGCTTTTTCTGCAACCACTACCCGACTCGAGTCGATGCTTGCACAGATCTCGCCGAAATTGTCTCTGCGCAATTTCCCGCCACTTTCCATATTGTCTATGATTGTGTAACGCACACATGTTTGGTAATTCGATTACCTAACAACCAAAGTTTATGAGCACAGAACATGCTTGTTAAAATACATTTCTCAATGTTGCTTCAGATTTCATCGAGATACTTTCAAGCAGGGACGGACCTTGAATTTGTGGGGCCCTTACACTAACACTAAATTAAATTAAATTAAAAATGTTTATTTGCAAGAAAATTCATACAAATTACGTGGACAGATCTTATAACCTAAAAGTCAAGGTATTCTGTCTGCAAGCAGGCGTGAAAATACTTGGGGTCCTTCCGAATTAATCAAAGTAATTGCCATTTTAACAAAAAAATATTTGTTATAATGACGTATACGGTACATAGGTATATGAAACCAATTAGGACAATAATGGTCCTTTACAATATTAGTGCGCTTTTGCCATTACAGTCCAATTGCGTAATGAAGCCAAGACTGTAGTAATAAGAACCTGGGGGCCCTTTATATTTAACGGGGCCCTAGGTTGCACCCCAAAAAGCCCACATCGATCCGCCCCTGTTTACAGGGCAGTGTCAATCAGCTGTTTGTCGTAATACAAGACGAATGATTGGCGAGTGACGACAGCGCTCGTCAGTATATTATGGGTAGCAGGAATACCGTCTGTCCAAACTCCAAGGCTGTTGAGTAAAGTGCAATGTGGTTACAGTTTTATGGATCATCGTGAATGGGGGGTTCCGTGTTGGGTTTCATGTGTTTCAGAGTATTGTGTACGTTCATGGTAATAAATGGTCTATTTTTGTCTTACAACAGGGCAAAGGTGTCTTCTCATTCAAGATGGCATGAGCATTATCCACATCATATTTAGGTACTCAAGGCGGATTGGCGATTTCAGACTTATATCTAACTTCGACGGCCGCGACTTCTTCCGCGAGACTTTTATATACATAAAACATACACAAATAGACATAAACTCACGCCATTTTTCCCATGGGGGTAGGCAGAAACCACAGAACGCCACCTGCTACGATCGGTACGAGTACTGCGCACTCGACCTTTCTGTAGAAACTTTTTCAGAATTGGCTATCCTCTGAACATCACTAACAATAACTAATAACATTTTTTTTCATGTTTCGTGCTTTTTAATGTGTTTTTTTTAGTCAAGCCAAAGCATTTATTATTCACTTTTTAAGTGACAAAAACGATAAGTGTTTAGAAGTTATGAGGGAATAGATGAACATACATACACACCCTCACACATACATACCGGTCAAAATAATATCCTCCTTTTTGCTTAGCCGTAGTCGAGCAAAAATCAAGATATCTATAGGTACGTGACTCGACAATTTTCAAGACCTTTACAAACGCTACGATTTCCAAATTCTTACAAACTCAACTGACACTTTCCATTTCAAAGACAAACCTACTTGTGTATTCTATCGAATCTTACAACATTACGACACGCTACCAAGTTGGCAACTTTACAAAAAAAAACAGTCGCCGGTAGCGTGGGGTCGCCACGGAAGGTAATATCCTGTTTCCTGCTAACCCCTTTTTTATTTTAATGCACAATTATAAAGTTATTCGCTTGATTTCGTCAGCGACAGTCCACTGCATATAAATCGACTTATAAAGGTTTAAGCTGGGGTGGTCCGATATTTATTTTACGTAATAATGCCGTTTTGTGAAATTTATTACTTCGTGGTTGTAAGCGCGACTGCTGAGATGGTGGCCTGGGTTCGATTCTTAGGTCAGTCAGTGTTATTGGGTTTGAACATTAAAAATTTCTCAGTAGTAGCCGGGAGTTTAGAAGTTTGTGGTGTGGTGAGTGTTCTCTCTAATATTATTTGACAGTGAAATCAAAAAATGTAATTCTTTAAAATAATTTGAAAGAATTTTCTGAAGAGAATTTATTGTGTTTTAAACGTATTGCTCTTGACTCGTTTTACGAAAATGAACATGCTGGGATTCGAACCCTCAATCTCTGTAAAATCGAAGAGGATAAGCAATTTCAGACTCATTAATTATAAATCTAGGTTTCCTCACGATGTTTTCCATCAACGTCATCAGGGTCGTATAAGATAAACTTAGAAAGAACATTATAAAAAGTCACATTGGTACTCACCTGGATTTTACCCGCCGCGTAAGAGAAGCGGGCGCCTTTACCACTGGACCATCACGACATCCAAACTAAACTGATTCCGATTTTAAATTTTTCAACTACCTGCCTATTCTAACACATAATAATATTGGAATTGGGTACTTGACACCACTAATCAATTGACGTACTTTTTATGAGCTGTCAAAACGCCATGCCCTAGATTTTGTATGACAATACAAATTGTAACATAATTTTTCCGCCAATTCAATTGACTAACTTTTTATTGATTTCGAAACCACTAAAAATCTATTTTTACAGTTAAGTGAAAATTAACTCGGTTGCAAGGCTAAATTAAATAATTGTTTCTTTTTTCAAACGTCCTTGAATGGCAAACAAGCTGACGGCCCACCTGATGTTAAGTGGTCACCTCTGCATATAGACATCTGCAATCAGAGACCTTGCAAATGTGTTGCCATCCCAGAAACAAAGCTGAAATGTCTCATATGCCAGCAATTTCAGCGGTACTCAAACCCTTTAAACCGAAACACAGCAACGCTGCTTCGCGGCAGAAGTAAGTATGGTGTGTAATTCCCCGGACGAGCTCCTTCACAAAGAGCTCTAGATACTACTACTAAATTGTGTTGGAATTATTGTATAATGGTGTCAAGTAGGTAACTAATTAATAGTTCCAAAAACTCTAAAAGTCTTTAAAGTGACAAAGAACACCATCTTGTTAAATGTCACCGTTTAAAAACGCTCAATATTTACAAAATTTATGGGAAATTATTTGAATTCAATATTTTTAGGTTAAAAGAATGCAATAACATAAGTAATAACAAGATTCTTGAGGAATTAATGGCGAATTCCTTTAATTAAGTTTTTGTTATCAGCTGCCTTTTGTATTTCGAGGAAGTGTTAACAGCTGTTCGTTTAAAAATACAGGAACAAGACACTAAAAGAAATATAAATTATTGACGTGTATTTTCTATTAATGAGGATTCGAAAATTATTGAAATAAATGCTTTGGCTTTGACTTTGCCATTCTGTAACTTCATTCAGGTAAGCCACAAAATCATGCAATATAATAATTCATCCTCATCATCATCATATCAGCCGCAGGACGTCCACTGCTGGACATAGGCATCCCCCATAGATTTCCAAAAGGACCAGTTGGAAGCGGCCTGCATCCAGCGTCTTGATGCGGTCTTAATCAGGTCGTCCGTCCACCTTGCGGGTGGACGTACTACGCTGCGCTTGCCGGTGCGTGGTCTCCATTCGAAGACTTTGCGGCCCCATCGGCCATCAGCTCTGCATGCCATGTGCCCTGCCTACTGCCACTTCAACTTTCTAATTGCTATAATTATTATCTACCTATTATTCTAACATTTTTAGTGAACCTTAGTTACTTCAGCGGGTCTAACGTAAAAATCTCTTTTTACAAAATAATAAATCGGTGTTATTTTAAACTTGATATGATTATGTAACTTTGATTCAGCGACTGTAAGAAATTCAGTTTCATTTGTGATCCATAATTTTTTTAAACAAGAAACTTATTTTTTATAATTTGATAAATTGAGGATTCCTGTTTTCAAAACTTACTGAAGCCTACCTATTTCGTAATCATAACATCAAGTGTATTTTTCTGGCTCAGATTGCATTTCTAGACTCTCTTGCTAGCTAGACTCGCACCGGTAAGGCTGGTTTGAGGCGGCGCAAGAAAATAATGTTTGTAAGGACATGGGGGAGGTCTTTGCCCAGCAGTGGGACATCGTAGGTTACATTTAAAAAAGTTACTTTTGCAATATTTCTTTGTAAGTATAGAGTTTTATGTATCTGTTATATTTTACGTGTATGATTGTAGTGTCTTTAATTGCAATATAGGGTTAAAACATAAATTAAACACATAAGTATTCAATAAATACTTTAATTTTAAAACAATTCGGGTTTCATCTTACATTATACATTTTTTGAATGTATTATAAACATTTTTACATTTTTTTTTTAAGCATTTCAATAAGTCACATAAAACCTCTTATGTAAGTATGAGGCACCTATGAATCAGGTTTTCAAAGATACAGGATACCATTCAAAGGATTATTTAACAATTTAAAAGTTCATAAAACATTTTTTTGTGTGTGTAACATTGACGTAATTGAGAATTAATTAGCAAAATGTGCGTTTCACGCCATCTCATCAGTGTGTTACAACCTTTTTGGGACAATCGCGCATTTGAATAATGAACTTCATTTAGGAATGTTGCTATGAATAAAAAATATTTGAAGACATCGGTGCGTGGAAAATTAAATTACTTACTGGTTTTATGACAACAACCATAGTGGATCCAACTCATAATTTGTTAAATGGCAGTATGGGACACTATTTTTCTTTTAAAAATTATCTATTATAATTCTAACATTTTAAGATTAATAATTTCGACATAAAACAACCTAAAACGTCAAAAATTTACTACTATTTTAAGACTAACGCCTTTTTTGTGTACACGGTATACCTTTAACTAGCCCTTTGGAAGAAAATGGCGTAATATTATATTATTAAGTACCCAATAAATAAATGAGATTACAAATCCGAAGTACAGTCAGCTTAATATTTTTGTGACTGCACACACTTATTTAACACCGTGTCCATATAATTGGGTACTAGAGACACCACTAATCAATTGACATACAGTACGGCCGACGTATCTTGGCGAGTCTGAAGTTAGCCGTTTGTCTGCGCAATGGATCTTTTAGGAACAAAATTGTCTACTGCGCAGCTAATCGGCTAACTTCAGACTCGCCAAGATACGTCGGCCGTACTGTACTCTTTGATATGACCTGTCAAAACGCCATTCATTTACAGATTATGTATGGCCAAAGACAACTGTGACGTCTATTTTGTGCCGACTCAATTGACTATTTATTAATTTCAAAGCAATTAAAAATCTGATTTTAAATATTATTGAATAAGAATCGTGTTTTTATGGTGAAAGTAAAATGTTTCTTTTGAAAAGTTATGTCTTGGAATTATTGGTCAATGGTGTCTTATACCCAATTCGGTAACGTTAGAGTAAACCTATGGTTAACTGAATGGAAATACTATTATTATAATAAAACTGTATTTTAGAAACAAGAAAAGTGCGTATAATTTAAAAACACGCGTAAACCGAATGTCCGTCGTCATTGGGTAATAAAGTCAATAAATCAGTTGGCAAAGGTAACAAAAACGCGTGTTTGATAAACGTTGCTAAACTTAAACCGGCAGGCGCAACGGAAAAAAAACTTTTCTTGCATTTATAATAGAGTTCATTTTAAACTTATCACAACTTTCCAAAGTACCAAATTTTTGTATTAAAACAACAATTTAATAAGGTAACTATTTAATTATTAAAGTTGTCAACTTGTCTAAAATAACCCTGTATTTGTAAACATACCATTTTTCACAGCCATATTTTTCTACCAATATTCCATTTTATTAATCTGTTATCATTATTATTTTGAGACAAGTTGACACCTATTAATCGTAATAAAAACTAATTGTATCGATATTTATATTGTTATAACCACAACACCTAGCTTGTGCACCAAAATTAAAATAAAAATATTTCTTAGACACTGAAACGAGTAGAAAATCGATATTTTTTACAATAAGTCCATTTCGAAAGGCCCTGATAGATTTGGAATATCGATTTCAAAATGCAGAGCACTTTTTATCGAAATTTTAAATTACGAAGCGTCAGTTACTCTTCGAAATTCAAAATTGTCGAGGGAGAACGTACAAACATTCAAATTCAGAATAAAAGAACGATTATTTCTCTACCAGGCAAGACCGGGTTTCTGACTATGATAGATTTTCGTATGTCAAATTCTTAATCGTCTTCAATGTCTAAGAAAAATTAAGTAACAATATAAGTACATACAGTAGTATCATGTTTACATAGTATATAGAACTATATCACAATTTATACTATACACATGATGAGTCTATGTATCTGAAATGCACTGGTAATAGACAATTTCTAAAATAATAAGCAAACTAGAACCAAACTTCATGTGGATTTTGTGTAAACACACTATTCCCAGAATTGGGTACTTGACACCACCAATCAATTGACGTACTTTTTATGACCTGTCAAAACGCCATTGCCCTATAGGTTATCTATGGCAAATGGCAACAGTGACGTCACTTTTGTGCCAATTCAATTGACTAACTATTTATTCATTTCGAAGCAAGTAAAAATCCATTTTTACAGTTAATTGAAAATTAATCGAGTTTTTAGGGGTAAAATAAAGTTGTTTCTTTAGAGAAATTATATAACTTCCTCGTTAGCCTAGTGGTGCTAAGCGCGACTGCTACGCTTGTAGTCTCGGGTTGGTTGCCCAGGTCGAGCAAAGTGTTATTGGGTTATTCTATGAAATTCTCAGTAGCAGTTTGGAGTTAGGATTAGTGCCCGGTTAATGGCTTTAGGGTCGCCCCCTATTACATGGGACCTAAACATACCGGCGAACTGTGGGTGTACATTGGTACACCTCTGCCTAACCCTTCGGGGAATGCAGGCGTGAGGGTAGAAATTATATCTTGTAATTATATTGGTTAATGGTGTCTAATACCCAATTATTTATGGGTGGTTTGTTTACAAAGATTTCACATAAAAATTGGTTAGTCTATGGCTCATTTACTATTTTAAAAACAGTCTGTGTCGGCCATTATGAATAGTGTATTAAAACTAAAAGTGAATGCAAGTCACAATACTGACTAATTAAATCGAAAATGGTGTTTTACAAAAGTACGCACCTTACATCATAGATTTGTCTTGAATGATTAAGCAGAGACAAAAAATATGTGTTTTAAAAAGTTAATTTTATCTGGAATTGTTTATGAAACGGAACTGAAATGTTATACTCTTGTTAAAAAGGCAGAATTGGATTTTTGCAATCTCTCCCCTCCCCACCTATCCATGTTCTATCTACTCTATTATTTTCTTCCACAGATAATTAATGCTGTAACTTCATTTGTGTCAAATTAAATCTTTTTGCATATATTCTGAGTCATTAGGCTAATGTTTAGTTGGAATAATTTATCATATATCATACGGCAATGTAAATTGTTAAAATCAATCGGATAATATAAAATAGTACGAGCGCAATGGTAGCGCTACAGAGGTGCAACTGTTGCTCAACTGTGGCGCAACTGTTGCTCAACTGTTACCCAACAGTCGCGCAACAGTAGCGCAACATTGATCTAAAGTAAAATGCTTAAATAAATACCTTACTATTAAACACGACGTTCTTTAAGAAGCATACTATTTATTCTCAATCTTTTCTATTTTCTTCTCTTGTTTGCTGCCGAGCGTGGCCTTACACACGTACCCTTTGAGTGCGAGCACTCCCCTGCACTTTATGTGGACTTGGTAGCGAGCACACCAGTCGAGGTTGTCGCAGCCGACGCCTGCGTCTGAAAGGGTCTTTACTGCGGCTATTGAGAGTAGATCTGTGGAAGAGGGAGTTGTTTGAAGTGAGTATTTTGGTTTTCTATGTAGTTTATGGGGTGATGGTGTAATTTTTTAGTGGTGGTAGTGGCGACTGTAGAAGCGTTGGTGTTTAACAAAGTAAGTTATAAATAAATCCGTCTTGACCAAGTGCGGTGATCAATGCTTGTAATATACAATGAATGTCATATTCACAACAAAAAATACTTCATAATTATTATATAATTTCCGCTTTAAACTAAGTCCAAAATGCCATCAAAAAAATTACAAAAAAAACAAGTCTCGCAACTAAGTTCTTCTACCGTAAAAAGTTTTGAGATCCATGTACCAAGTCAGTTAATTTCTTCAATTCGTAAAGGGACCTTCTGTCTTAAGTTATTGAGTAATTACTAACCCAACAACATATAGTGACCATATACTCGTAGATAAAAATCTTTTATGTTTTAAATAAATAGATTGACTTGGCCATCACATGAAAACCCAATGTATCTCACAAGTAATACATATTAAATTAAATTAGATAGTTTAGTAATTCAGGCTTCTAATTTTATCCACAACGAAGTTATAGGAGGATTGAAAATGGCCTGAATTCGACTTTCTGAGTTTCGAGAAAAGGGTACCAACCTTTTCTCGAAACTCAGCCACTTTTTTGCTCAACTTGGCGGGGTCACCGCCGCGCCCCCAGATATAGTAAAATATAAATGTCTCCTCAGAGAGTCCTCCTCCTCGAGAGTGGTCTGCTAACTTTAATTTGATTTGTATAATAAGAGGCCTTTGTCCAACCAGTAGGACAATAATAGGGCATTATTTTTAAAAAAAACGTTATTTTTACTTTAATTTGATTTGTATGATAAGAGGCTTTTGTCTTGCAGTAGAACAAAAATAGGTCAGTATTTTTCATAAACACAGTAAATAGGTACGTTACCAGGCGGATCAGCATGCGTGAGCAACTGCACGTCGTTGGCCCGGCAGAAGGCGTGCAGCGAGGGCGGCACGACGCAGCACGACGCGAGGTTGATCTGCGCGATGGCGGGCCGCACGCGCGCCCACGCGTGCAGCTTGCGCAGGCAGCCGCCGCCTACGTCTGCTACGCCTAGCTGGTGGACGCGACCTAGGGCGAAGAGTTGGAAAATTAGTTTTACAAAGATCTTTAAAGGACTGAAACACTAAACGGTTGTTCATTACCTAGTCTTCTTTATCGTGTGGGCAGTAAGGTCTAAACGACCTCACACATCCTAGTATTACTTCTTTTGATTTTTTTTCTTTAAGCAATTTTTCAATTTATTTTGGGATTTTTTTATTAAAACGATATCATTATTTAATGACGAAATATTTTCTTCATTACAATCTGTCACAAAGGTGTTGCAATTAATTCTTAGATCATATTATTATGCAGATGCGTTTTTACCCCAAATCAATAGCAAAGTTTTTAACACTACTGTCTTAATTTCACCAGAAACCCAAAAAAACTACAAGAAATTAAAATTATACATACCGGCGGCGAACTGAGGGTGTACATTGGTACACCTCTGCCTGACCCTTCGAGGACAAAAGGCGTGGTGGCTATGTTAAAAAAAGTCTGAACAAACCCTTACCTTCTTTAACATAGTCCTCGAGCACGGCCCACAGTATCTTGATGCCCGGCAGGAGGGCCTCGCACTTGCGCGCGTCCGCCTCGTTGTCCGCCTCCACCTCCGTGCTGGACATGCGGACTGGAACCAGGGTGCCTACTATTTATATATTTGCCATGGTACTACTGGGCGACGGTTAACATACTGGTGACTTTTAAATAATTCTAAGACATGAGTTCTCTGAAGAAACACTATTTTAGCCTTGAAAATGAATGAGTGAATGATGTGAATGAATGAGTGATGTGAATGAATGAGTGATGTGAATGACTGAGTGATATAAATGAATGAGTGATATGAATGACTGAGTGATATGAATGAATGAGTGATATGAATGACTGAGTGATATGAATGACTGAGTGATATGAATGAACGAGTGATATGAATGACTGAGTGATATGAATGAATGATAACTTTATGTGCAACGATAAATCAATAAAAAATCAATATATCAAATTAAAAAAAAAACTATATATTATACAGGATAAGTTTTTAACCAGTGCGTAAATTTTTTTTGGTAGTTCAGTGTCAGTAATAGAACACATTTCCGTGTTTAGTTAAAAAAAAAAATTAAATTTTTTTTTATCCTTATCCGAGTTTGAAATAAGCAAAACATCCAGGACATAATCTATTCGCCATACTATCAATGAAAACTCTTGGCCGCCGCCGCCGCCCGGGCGCATGGCTGGGGTGAGGGGGTGGGGAATGCGCTAGCGCCGAGTGACAATGAAATATGGTTTTTAAGTAATCATGTTTCGTAAGCGATAACTTTTATTTTTAGTACTAAGACATATCAAAATAAAATATACGTGTTTAATAAAACGTGTTGAAGTTTATTATGGCAAAATTTACGCACTGGTTAAAAAATTTTCCTGTATTTATTAGGGGGCCTCCACAACATGTATGTTCCTACCAATTACCCATATTAGCAAAATTAAATAATTTGATTTGACTTCAAAACTACTACAACGACTACTACACTACTACTACTTTTCTTCTTGGTCCGTGGTTTCTGCCTACCCCCATGGGAAAAAGGGGTGAGTTTATGTTGATTTGATTTCCTACCATCATCTCTTCAAAAAAGCACAATTTTAATATTACATTGTTTCAGTTGTGGGATTTTCAAATCTGAGTCGAGGGTTGAAAATCCAACAGTGCGTAAGGCAAAGTATAATGGACCTAGACTAGAGGAGAAATAAATGAATATTAATATTAGTATGAATAATCGCAGGACTACCATTTTTTATTGATAACTTAACGTCACACTAGCATGTCGGTGACGTGAACCCATAAGTTTAGCCCCTACCAAAAACCGCTTAATGCGGGTAAAGAAGGTCTCCATTAAATAATTAACATTAACATTTTTAGAATAACAATACATGCAATTTTAAACCTTATTGACAATTACATATAAGTTAAGAATTAGGTAGCTGTACTCACTATTGCTTCCCAAGGAGATAGGCGACGCCTTAGTGTTGTTGTAGGTGGACTTTAGGTTGGCGTCGTCCGTGGCCTCGTCACGGTGCGTGTCCGGGTTGTAAGCCAGGATCACGTTGTCGATGTACGTCGTGTGCAGGGCTGTGAATACTGGAAAATAAGGAATAATAGTAATGTTAGAAAATCATTCAACTCTGTTTAGAAATGTCGAAGATCTTTCATCTGTCACCGTGTCAGAGGCCCTTGGGGCGGTTTAAAAAACTGTGACATTAGTGTATTTGAGTCGTTAGACCTTACTGCCCACACGATAAAGAAGATGTTGGAGATATGATATTAAAACATTTACGTTGAATTGAAGGAGGAGGCTTGTATGTTTGAAGTCGGTTAAAGTCGAAGCCATAGGCGGATAGGAAGTTTGTACGATCAACCAAAGAGTCAAATATAATTTCAGTTATATCGGATATTTTAGAATGATGAATTTGATGACATTCATTAATTGTTTATTTTCTATCAATAAAATTAAGTTTCATTCGAAAACAGTAATCGGTTAAAAAGTAACTACTTCATAAACCTGGTTTCTTAACTCTTTTGCTGACTGTACGTTTATGTCTGGATAATCAGCTTAGCAGAGCTTACCTAGTCCAAGAGAGCTTGAACGTAAAGGTTAAATTTTAACATTTGAATTGACAAGCTACAGCCTAAAATAAAATAACGTATATCTTGTCTAAATATATCTGCAGATCGAGTTTTTATCTGTAAAGTTACCGCAAGAAGGCTGAATAAATACATAACAAAACCTCTTTGATAATAACTTCATCACTCAATGAATGCAGACTATTCTAAGTTCAAATCTTATTCAGAAAGCAAAAAATATTCTCCTTAAAAAAACTAGTCAAGGTTTCTAAGATTGAGTATCCTTATGTTTATGTTAATAGATGCTAAAGTAATAAAGTCAGAAAGGAAAACTAATACTCAACAGGTAAATTAATCATTTTGCACACCGGATTTTCCTATTAGCAGGAAACCTGATTTAAAAATAACACTAGGCTCATCTTATGACATCATTTGTTAAAAAAAAATTAGGGCGTTTTAAATCTCGGGAATACACGCTTGCCCGTGTATTTTTTAATAAAATTATGGGAGCTACGGAGCTACCTACTAAAACATTTTTTGGAAAAAATATTTTATCAATGGCTGTATTGAAAATGCCGAAACGAATAGGCCAACTCTGATAAGAGCATAGCGAACTTTACACGACCAGATATTTAGAATGGGTTGTTGGAAGTCGGTTAGCTGCCTAAGACGTCGGCTGAAGCTGCCCGCTCTCAGACAATCGGTGACCGATTTTTCGTCGGAGAGAACAGAATATATAAATTCTAATATACTCGTACCAACGCACACGTCCCATAAAAAGTCGGTCCCACGAAACTACGTATTTATTGAACGGTCCGATAATCAGTTCTTATTGTTTAATCGGCTTTAGTATAACCAAGCCTATCCAACTTTACTCAACCCTAACCGATAAGTCAGAGGTTATTTAACATTTGAACCAACTCCTTTATAACAGTCCACATAAACCATCATGTTTACTATACGTGGCTTGTCCGCCGGTACGCGTAATTTACATGTTACATAAATAAAAGATTAGATAAGTACATATGTGACGTCATAGTACATGATTTATATTACTTTATCGCAGCTGTTTCAGACCAACACACCCATTTTTTTGCTGAGATTTTTCTTGTTCTTTGTGATTTATTTTTGTTGATTCTGCTTATAATAAGACCAGCCGGCTTATTCTGTAAGAAATCTCCCTCAGTGAATTAAGGTGAAGTGAGCTAAAACTGGGCTGTCACTATACGATGCTAGGGATTGACAGGTCGCCACACGCTCACTTCACGGAAGGAGGGTTTTACAGAATAACACCGCAGATTGTCCTACTGCAGGGGGTTTTACGTCTCGAGAAAGTATGGGCATTGATCACCACCCTCGCTTAAGATGGATTGGGGATCGGTTTCCTAACTACGTTTTCCTTCCCTGATGTCAATGGCTAAACGTAATTTTGTTTTCTTGGTAATTGTATCAATTAGGTACTAAGTGATTATGCAATTAAAACAATGTAAGTACTCATATCTTTGTGCTTTTGCTTGCAACTTCGCTCGCGTAGAAGTCAAGTTTACATTAAAACATGACTCTCGACAATAGTGTGGCTTTTTAATGTGTGTGTTTTTTTTTTCAATTTGTTGGGCCCAGTAATTTCGGAGATTACCTCTTACAAATAAACAAACATTACCTTATTATAAGTCTAGAATTCTAGATATAGATATGGGTTTTACGCTTTTTTCATAATAGCACGGTTTTCTAGTAAAATATACCTATTTCATTTAATTAATATTTTTTATTGCAGTACATTCTCGTACAGACCAATAAACTTTACGGGGGAAGCAGGCAGTGAAGTGCGTTAATTAAGATAACGTATCACAACGCAATCACTATCGTTTCATAGACCTACCTAACTGATAACAATCACTGTACCTACTGATTTGCTTTATTAGGGTTCACAGTTTAATTTTGACAGAAATACTAAACTAATGTAATTCAAGCTGAAGAGTATTTTTGTTCCTTGTTCGTTTAAAAAGCTAACCTGCCAGTCGGATTAGAAAAAATATATTTGTATATGATTGCCAGATTCATGGGGAATTGTATAGGCTAAATAATATCATGTAACGACACACGGGAGCGGAGCAGTAACCATAGCCATTCTTTTTTTGTACCTACTGTAATGTATTGATAGACCAGTTGTTAAAGTACCCAACCTCTCATACAAAATGGCGAAGGGGTGTCACACCACAGGCTTCCAACCTCCAGTTACTGAGATATTCCTAAACAAAAACTCGAATCACATTCCCGACCGAATCGAACCCAGGAACCCTTAGCAGTTGCGTGACTGCCTGTATACCAAATAGCTCGTTCTACTGCACCTACAATGACATTTTTAGTGACATGATATCCAGTTCAGCCGGATAAAACCGGTTTAAATGACAAACTAGAACAATTAGTTAATTAAGTAGTAATTTTCAGTCGCTCTGTAGATAATGTCTGGTTGTCATTGACTGTCAAGGTTACGGGTTAAATGTACGTGCTTCTACGACGTTTATTGATTGGATACGCTTTAGGTAAAGGCAAAATTATTGATCTGTCTACTACACTGCCAATATTCATTTTTATTGAATGCGTAATCAATTTTTAAGCTTATGACACACTTAATGAGAGTGATGTCAAAGAATTGACAGCTCAGCACACTCACAACATTGTTTAAAAGTAATTGCAAGTAAGCTGCCTGTATACCAAATAGTTTGTTTGACTGTACGTGTTGTATTAGCATATTGGACATCACTGACATCGGTGAAAGAAAACATCGTGAGGAAACCTAAAGTTATCGTTAATATAAGTCTGAAATCGCCAATCCACCAATCCGATGCTCGTGCCTTCTCTGTATGAGAAGAGGCCTTTGCCCTGCAGTGGGACAATAATAGGCTAGTATCATTATAAGGCAGTACAGTTTCGTAACAATTTGCTTTGAATTAAAAAAAACGTGACACCGAACACAAATCGTAGCATCTTAATTACTTCAAGCCAGTAATCTGAACGGATGATCAATTCACGTGTTGATAACAGAAGGTATTTCGTGATGACTTCTTATGATTAAAGCAGTCAAAAGACCTGTAAATATCTCGCGAAATTAACTTGATGTCGGCTTTTAATCCCTGGCATCACATAGTAGGCCAGCCTACCCAACAACATTTCTGCCCTATCAGTAATAATAACATACTACTTAAACATACCATCATGACTGTATTCCCCGAAAGGGATAAGTAGAGGTATACCAATGTACACCCACAGGAGGCGAGTCTATTGCCAGTAAACCGGGCACAAATCCTAACTCCGATCTGCTACTGAAAATTTCATAGTAAAACTCAATAACACTCTGGGAATCGGACCCAAGACCTCTAGCTTAGCAGTCGCTTTTAGGACCACTACGCTAACGAGGCAGTTAATACTAATCAACCGACCAACATTTATCGATTACTCGCGTCCTTCCACACACGGTGAATCGATTTCCTTATTCGAGTAAATATTAGCTCGGCGCGCCTTTATTGACATTTTATCAAGTTACGTAAGTAAATATTTGTGGGCACAGAAATTAATGTAACAACACTAATTGAGAGATATTTCGTGCCACGTGTAAATGTGGCAGTTCCTCTCCGAGCTTGACTGTAACGCATTCATTTGTTTCTTTAATTTATACTGCCTGGAACTCGGGTTAGGTCCGTGCGTATGCCAAGCAGTATAAACTCCATACAAACATGAACCTTGACTATTACCACAGATTACAATACAGATACCCAATCCCATACAAAGAAATGTGACCTTCCTAAAACTGGCAATTCGACTGGCAATATTTTTTTCTCCATTTTCTCAATAGATGGCAGTACCGGCGACTCACTAATTGCCAGAAACAGTAGTTTTACAACGCCATCTAGGAGTCAACCTAAATAATAGGTGGAATCGAAACTAAGTGGCAATGATACTCTAGAGGGCGTTGCTTTTCTATAGATTCTCTGTTCTCTTCATTGCACCGCATCGTGAGTTCAAGGACAACAGTTTTATTTGTGTGAGTGAGCTATCAACTTTTCTCACGTTTTTTACAATTCGAAGGTCACTTTCAGTTTGAATGTTGATCACAATATGATTCGCGCAACGATTTGCGGCTTTAACAGTGTTATCATAAATACCTACGAAAGTTTGTGAGAATGGATGGATGTTTCTTACTCTTTCACGCTAAAAACACTGAACGGATTTGGATGTTTGGTACACGACTAGTTTACAACCCGGATTTTTTTTACGATAGTTTTTATTCTGATTTTACGTTCCCGTGGGATAATTTTTGAGTTGTAGTGGGAAAGGGTGAAATCGCTGGAATAAGATATATTATTACATAATATTAATAGTAGGTACGCTGCTTGTATCGACACCGTGCCATCGATTTGGAGTAAGTACCTACTGGTAGATGTAGCGTACCATATCAAAGCGTTTTAGATTATCAAAAGTGCACACATCTTTCATGGGGTACTGTGTTAAATGTTACAATAAAATACCTTGCGATATACTAAAACTAAATGAAACTAAATTTAAAAAAATTATTAAGAGTACACTTTGTAAACAAGCATATTACAAATTAGAGGATTATATCCAAGATAAAAATGCTTGGAAACATGCTGGTCCTGCTCCACTGGACAATTTAGTCTTGACAAAATCAACTGGTTGCTAATTAAATTAGTAATTTATTTTTGACTATTATTACTATTTCTTTTTTTCTCTTAGACAATAATGTTACTTTTGGTGATTACTATGGCTCACACACTGATTCGTTGCCTTTCAAATGTTAGAAGTGATCATCTTCGATCTCAATATTGGTGTTAAGTATTACAATTGGTTTAGCTTTCATTTCTTAATTCGTGGCACTTAGTACGCATTGTAGTACTTTGAGTGACTTTTATTGTTAACAGATCGTTTTGACATTAGCATATTTTATTATGGAATGCATGTAATTGTACAATATAATATAATGTAATACGTTTTTTTTAAAAAGAGTATGTATGGAGTGTAGCTACCTACCACGTTATGACATTCTGTTAAGAAATAATGATCCAAACAGTTCTGAGAAGAACTTGGTAGCCACAGTAGGTATACAACGTTTTGACAACAGTGATAAGAAACAAGGAAGCATACAGCCCTGAGAAGGACTGACACCAGATGCCACGCGTCGTCTCCAGGAACACCAGGATCTTCGATCGCCGCGTTTAGCGATTTCTGTTTAGCTCCGCACACGACCGTGGCTACCTAGGAAAGAAAGCGCGGGAAAAATAGGCACCCCTATTTATAACTTTTGCCTGCTCGCAGCTGCACGCCGTAAACAACACAGGCGCCCCCGTGCGGAATCCAAAATTGTAACAATGTCCTGTGTTGTGATTAGTCGAAATTCCACTAATCTTATTGGTTCTGTTTTTCTAAAATGTTTTGTAAATTTAATGTACAAGTTATTATTCGTCAACTCAGATTTTTGTCAGTGTGCTGTATTGTGATTAGTCAAAATTACTCTTTTCTTATTGGTCGTGTTTTCCTAAATTGTGTTATAATTTTAATGTAGAGCCCTTTATTGGTTGAGTCACATTTTTGTAAATAGTATAAATAACGTGTAAATAAATATTCGAATTATTCGCACTTCAAACTTCAACACGAGTTTTCTTCACCCTTCTGATATACCTACTTCAAGGAGTCACTATAGCCACCAAACCTTTGCTATCTAATATACTGCCAACATCACTAAAGTGGTTACCCCGAACTCAACACTGAAGAAATCAACGACCAACGAAGCTCAGCCAGTATCGCCGAATCACTCCATCCAAGATGTCCACCGATGAACAATCCAGCTCAACATCGCACGCAGTCTCGAAGGCGGAAGCAGCCGGCATATCACTCACCATGCGCATTCCACCTTTCTGGCGAGATCGACCACGACTATGGTTCATCAGTTTCGAAGCCGTTACTAACGACCTCAAGAAAGGCCAAGGCCAGCTCGCTCAGATGGTCATAGCACAGCTCGAGCGACAAGACATCGAGCAAATCACGGACCTGTTGTACAACCCACCAGAGAATGACCAGTACAACGCCATCAAACAAAGGCTCATATCTGCATACGAGGAATCTGACAACCGTCAGTTCCAGAAACTGCTGTCCGAAATGGAACTCGGAGAACAGAAGCCCACGCAATTGCTCCGTCGCATGCGAAACCTTGCCACAGACAAGATTCCAGAATCCACTCTGCGACTTATGTGGACAAGTCATCTCCCATCACACGTCCGTTCAGTCCTCGCCGTCAGCGAAACATTTAGCACCAAGACCGCACTCGACGAACTCGCGCTACTCGCCGATAAAATAATGGAGCAGACGTCAGCAACACAAGTGGCAGCCGTGCATACACCACCACCACCAGCACCACCAACAACATCCGCACCGCAAGCAGATACACAATACCTTATCAACGAGATAAGAAAACTATCACTTGAAATCGCCGAGTTGAAAGCCAGACCATCATACCACAACGATCATCGCCGCAGCCGCTACCCATCTCGTCACCGCAGTACATCAAGATCACGTACGCGAGAGTCATCGCCATCACCATTCTGCTATTATCACCGACGCTTCAAAGAACAAGCTAGACGCTGTACATCACCTTGTTCATTCAAGAAACAGACATCGGAAAACTAGACAGAACGCTCGCAACGGCGGACACCTGCGTTCAAGAAAAGTCCCACCGCCTATACGTCACTGATAAGAACTCGAAACTATCGTTCTTAGTCGACACCGGAGCAAACATATCCGTGTTACCGAGGAAAAAGGGACAGGTACAACAACCACTACCATTTCAACTATACGCGGCGAACAACACAACTATAGCTACGTATGGTGAAAAAACGATAACACTCGATCTTAATCTACGCCGACCGTACCTGTGGAAATTCATCGTAGCTGACGTCACAAAACCTATACTTGGAGCCGATTTCCTTCAGCATCACCAACTCATCGTCGACTTGAAAAATCGAAGATTAATCGACGGTGTGACTAACTTACAGGTCAATGCCCCGATACGAGTATCGAGCGTACCTACCGTACGCAGCATCGATATGTCGCAGTCGTACCACGACATATTAGCCCAATATCCCGGCATAACAAGACTAACAGCGATGCAGCTAAACTCCGATATCCACGTGCAACATTATATAGAGACAACAGGACCACCAGTACATAGCCGAGCTCGCCCGATTCCACCACATCGCTACGAAATAGTGAAAAAGGAATTTGAGAAGATGATTGATCAAGGATTATGCAGACCAAGCAAAAGTCCATGGTCATCACCTCTCCACATCGTACCAAAGAAGAATGGCGACATCAGAGTGTGTGGTGATTATCGTCGACTAAACTCTATCACCATACCCGATCGCTACCCCGTTCCTCGTGTCAAAGATTTCACACATCACTTATCTGAAAAATCAATCTTCTCGACAATAGACCTCAACCGCGCCTACCAACAGCTGAGAGTGAGAGAAGAAGATATCGAGAAGACAGCCATCATAACTCCGATGGGATTATTTGAATTCCCACGTATGTGCCCTGGTTTGAAAAACGCGGGACAAACTTTTCAACGTTACATCCACGAAGTTCTACGAGGACTAGACTTCGTTTTCCCATTTATCGATGACTTACTGTTAGCATCCGAAAACGAAGAACAACACCGAAAACACCTCCACGTAGTACTAAAACGACTAGAAGAAAACGGCATCACCATCAACCCCGCCAAATGCAACCTAGGAAAATCAGAAGTCCTATTCCTAGGTCACTCCGTAACAAAAGAAGGCATTAAACCACCCCAACATAAAATCCAAGCAATCACAGATTTTCCACAACCAAAAACAATAGAAGAATTAAGAAGATTTCTCGGAATGATCAATTTCTATCGCGACCATATTCCGAACGCCGCACTACTTCAAGCGCCACTCAATTCATATTTACATAATGTCAAGAAACGAGATAAAACTCCGATCACATGGACCGACGAAGCATCGCAAGCATTCCAGCAATGTAAAGCTAGCATCATACAAGCAGCTCTACTCGCTCACCCATCACATCACGCTACCCTCGCTGTGTTCTGCGACGCATCGGACAACTCAGCTGGCGCCGTCCTACAACAATACATAAACGAAACATGGCAGCCGCTTGGATATTTTTCCAAGAAATTCAGTGACGCGCAAAAGAAGTACTCTACCTACGACCGAGAGCTACTCGCTATATATATGGCTGTCAAGCATTTCCGCAAAATATTCGAAGGACGCCACCTAATTATATTTACGGATCACAAGCCGCTAACATACGTAATGACAAAAACGCAATCGAATACCGAAACATTACGAAGAACGAGACAACTTTTGTTTATCAGTGAATTTACCACCGACATACGACACGTGAGCGGTAAACAAAACATCGTCGCTGACACACTCAGCCGCATAGAAACAATCTCGTGTCCATCTGCGATAAGCTTCAAGGACATAGCAGGTGCGCAAGAAAGAGACAGCAACATTCAAAAATTATTACAAGAGAACAACATTATTCTCAAGAAAGTAATAATACCTAATACAGACGTCGAGTTATACTGCGAAACATCTACACCTTATATACGACCTTATATACCAGAAGCATATAGACAAGAAGTTTTTACAAGCGTGCACAACATCAGTCACCCTGGTACGCGCACGACTCGCAAACTCGCAACTCAAAAATACTTCTGGCCATCAATGAACGCAGACATCAGCCGCTGGACTCGAACCTGTATACAATGTCAGAAAAATAAAGTACAACGTCACACGTTCTCAGAAATCTCATCCTTCCCACAAAGTGATCGATTCCAACACGTGCACATCGATATCGTTGGCCCGCTACCTACAACAGCTCAAGGACATCGTTATTTAGTTACGATGATCGACCGACTAACGAAATGGCCCGAAGCAATCCCGACAGACGAAATATCAGCTGATCGAATAGCCGATATTGTGTATCAACATTGGATATCGAGATTTGGATGCCCGACGACACTAACAAGCGACCAAGGTCGCCAGTTCGAGAGTCAGCTGTTTCAAAACTTAATGAAACAAATGGGAATCAAGAAACAACGCACCACCCCTTATCATCCACAAAGCAATGGAATGGTCGAACGATGGCACCGCTCGCTCAAAACATCTCTACGCGCAAAACTATCCGACACAAGTACATGGGTCAATGAACTCCCTACTGTGTTACTTGGTTTACGAGCAGCGCTACGTACAGACACCGGAGTGAGCGCAGCTGAACTTACTTATGGATACAACCTACGCCTACCTGGTGATTTCTTTACAAGTACCAACACACCTGCAATGGATTATACCTACGTCGAAAAATTACGTGAAATCATAAAAGTAAACAAACCGCAAGCAATCACCGAGCATCACAGCAATAATAAGCGTGTATTCGTGCATCAAGATTTACTCAAATGCACTCACGTGTTTATTAGAACCGATGCAGTAAAGAAGCCACTCCAAGCTCCGTATGAAGGTCCCTACCGCGTGATAAGCCGAACCGAAAAAGTATATAATGTACAGTTACCTAATCGGCAAGCAAATATTTCGATTGACCGACTGAAGCCTGCATACGTTATAGCTGAGAATAACAACGATAATATTACCTTATCACCAAGCGAGATTACCATCACCTTAACACCAAGCAAGGATACCATCACCTCACCACCGTGCAAGAATATTACCTTACCTCCAAGCGACAATACCGTTACCGTACCTCCAAACCATATTACCAATACCATTACCAAGGAAAGTACCACAGCCAAGCAACAAGCGCGAGTACCTACAGTCAGCGTGACGTCACATCCCGCTACCAACATGACGACTCGCTCTGGCCGTCCGGTCAAGCTGCCGGTACGCTTCGCTTGAGGGGGAGTACTGTAGCTACCTACCACGTTATGACATTCTGTTAAGAAATAATGATCCAAACAGTTCTGAGAAGAACTTGGTAGCCACAGTAGGTATACAACGTTTTGACAACAGTGATAAGAAACAAGGAAGCATACAGCCCTGAGAAGGACTGACACCAGATGCCACGCGTCGTCTCCAGGAACACCAGGATCTTCGATCGCCGCGTTTAGCGATTTCTGTTTAGCTCCGCACACGACCGTGGCTACCTAGGAAAGAAAGCGCGGGAAAAATAGGCACCCCTATTTATAACTTTTGCCTGCTCGCAGCTGCACGCCGTAAACAACACAGGCGCCCCCGTGCGGAATCCAAAATTGTAACAATGTCCTGTGTTGTGATTAGTCGAAATTCCACTAATCTTATTGGTTCTGTTTTTCTAAAATGTTTTGTAAATTTAATGTACAAGTTATTATTCGTCAACTCAGATTTTTGTCAGTGTGCTGTATTGTGATTAGTCAAAATTACTCTTTTCTTATTGGTCGTGTTTTTCTAAATTGTGTTATAATTTTAATGTAGAGCCCTTTATTGGTTGAGTCACATTTTTGTAAATAGTATAAATAACGTGTAAATAAATATTCGAATTATTCGCACTTCAAACTTCAACACGAGTTTTCTTCACCCTTCTGATATACCTACTTCAAGGAGTCACTATAGCCACCAAACCTTTGCTATCTAATATACTGCCAACATCACTAAAGGAGTTTCTTGCCCGTTCTTCTCCATACGAAACTACCTTTTGGAATGGGCAACTAGATTCATTAGTTTTAATTTTTTTTGACGTTCAAAAGTGCCTTTTAATGGCCTAATTGAAATAAATGATTTGATTTGATTTGATTGATTTTGGGTACCTACTGTCGATTCATTAACTCGTCGATGGAACGTTGTCGATACAGCAATGTTGTTAATGTAATGACTTTCGATATTATTGACTCGACCCCAAGGATATTATTTGTAATGTTCAAATTCGTATCTGTAACGTTACATTACATTACATTACACGAGAATGCTCCTAGCACAGCTCCTAGTGAGGAGAAAATCAAAATCCGAAATTCACTAGCTTAGTCGTATGTGCAAGGTTCGTTTTTATTCAGTATTCAGTGTCCAGGTCAAGTCATAGGCTGGTGTCTTTTCCAAAATCCGTAATTCGTAGCCAGGTCGTATAGAAGAAAACAAAAACACATTCGAATCAGGTCGACGCAGACACTCTGTCTACGATCAGACATGACGGGAATGAATTGACATGGCCAAAAAGAATAACTATCTGCTTGATTAATGTTTAGTAAATTTGATAGTTCCAGGTTTAATAAAATGAAAAAAAAAGTTTTTTTTTTACTTGTAAGTCTCAGATCAAAAAAATAGGCAGATAGAGCGCTCAGAACACGCGAGCACGGTAATATAATAGTACGAGAGCCCACGACCAAAATTTTTGTCTCATAGCAATACGGCCAAAACCGCATCAAATCGATAGATACGATTATCCTGAACTCGAAAATACCAATATCAGACATTTTCCGCGTAGCGTTTGATCTGACCGAATTTTCAAAATTGACAAAAAAAAATACCGAACTGCATCATAGCAATATGTCTGATTTGCAGACTGTAGTTGAATGATAGTTCAGAGATACCGGAAACATATTTTTCAGACGTTAGTGGTGTAGCGCAAACCCGTAAAATCACTTAAAAAAATTAAAAATGAGACAAAAAAAAAGTCTCATAGCAATACGTCTGAAAATCTTTTTTATTAGTAAATTTTGGTTATTTGATGCGAACAAAACAATTTTCAGACGGAAATGTGAACGCATTAAATTTTGAGACCGTTTTGAAAATGTTAAAAAATTTTACCGATCGGTATCATAGCAATATGTCTGAAAATTGTTGGACATGATAAAATAAGTTGTCCACATGTGCAAAAAAATTATATCAGACAAATTAAGTGTAGCACCTTCTCTATCAGACAACTTTTCGATACTCAGATATCATTTAAAAATCGTATTGAGGCATCTTGAATTTTCTGTTACAAACCAATGAATACGTTGCGACCCTGAATTTATTAGATGATAATTAACAAAGAATTTACCCGAAACCGTAACATTGAAGTTGAAGGACTGAAATAAATCGCACAAAAGGAAACTGGGATGAAGTTGAAAAAAAGTATATGCTACACTTAAAGCGTCTGAAAACAGGTTTTTGGTAATCATGGCAGCAATACGAAAAGTTGAAAAAAAATAATATCCGTATTGCTATGATGCAGGTCGGCTAAATTTGTTGACATTTTCAAAAATGCGCTCAGGCTATATGCTACGCGCAAAATGTCTGAAAACAAACTTTTTCGTAATACAATTATAAAATCTATGTACATTTTCATTATCAGACGTATTGCTATAATACCGACTGTCTTTTTTTTTTGACACAGCAGAAATGGCCTCCCACGCAGTTGCTACACTTTCGACCGTTACTACACACCTAGTCGGGTTCAGAATCATACAATCTAACGATTTTATAGGGTTTTTGCCGTATTGCTATGAGACATGGTTTTGGTCGTGGGCTCTCGTACTATAATAATACAATAGGTAGTGTAACTCGGCCGCATGATAGAAATAAATGCCTACAGCCGCGCGGTACGTAAACATGCGTTAGGGCTACCCGTCTCCAGCATTTTAATTACATTTGCCTACTTTCTGTTTCTATTTAGTTTTGTGATTGTAAATATCCTTTTTTCTAGTATTATTTTTACACACAGATATAAACAAATATTATTAATAATAAAATACCACGTCTTTACTTTGAATTATGCAAACTAACAAAAAACACATGCACCGAAGTTTTAGCTCAAGCGTAAGTAGGTAGGTACCTACCGTATCATGATTCATTCAGAACCGCATATAACTACCTATTTCACTCGTCTCAATAGCTTTCCGTTACTCTATTCGCTTTATTTATTAACCCAAACACCTTATTTTTCGTGAGATAAGAGGAAATACTTATCTATTAAAAAGACACACATTATGTACCTACCTACTAGTAAGTTAAATTATTTTATAGTCTTACTTTTCAGAGTTTCCAGGTAATTTAAAAAAAAAACTTATGTGTGGATGCGTTATTGACAATTTAATACAACCACAAAAACAGCACAATATTTCCTACTCGTCATAATAACTGTTTTTTTGAAAAAAAAATCGCGCGGTTTTTGTTAAAAAAACAACACACCGTCGACGACACTACGGTACAGACGTGACTGTTTGCACCCGGCGCGCACCCCAGAGCGAGACGCGTAGGTATAGCTCGCGTTTCGTCCGTTTGTATGAAGTTGGAGTACTGTATTATAATATTACCGTGACGCGAGTGTGTCCATCAAAGCAAATACAAAATCAAAAGCGAATACAAACTCGCGACAGTAGCCCTGGCGGGGGGCCTTAAAGTAATTTTTGGCCACCACAGTATTACCGTGGTCCGGTTAAGTAGCTTCAACCTTATCGTGTTGTTGTTGCGCTACGAGTGGTCTTTCTTTCCTAAAAAAAAAAACGCGACAGTACCAAGCTACGCATCGTCTCGCTCACACGTCTCTAGTGATTTGCCATTTTAAGTCAAAACATAACATAAAACGTCTTGTGTGTAGGTACCTACACTGCAAAAGTTGTTCACAAAAAACAAAGAAAACAAGATGGAATATCTTTCCTCAGATAACTCTTGTTATTTTTATTGTTTTGGTATTTATTTTTTATAAAATATTTTCGGTTCACTTGAAACACAAAACCTTAACAGTAAATCGTCTGTGTTGCTAGTTTATGACGGGAAAATTTATTTATTCGGGTTTAATGATTGTGTGTAAAATACTTATGTTGATTGTTATAACAAATTGTTTTTTCTTTTTAAATTAAAAAACCCTATTCTTAAATAGTTTATTAAACAAATTACCAAAAAGCGTTATTAAATGTTATATCTGGTCTGATATAAATTAATTAAATAGGTAGTAAGTAATTACGCATATTAACTTTTATTCCTTATTATTTGTTAATTAATAAATACTACACGCTTTTGCTATCTGGGTATAACCATAGAGCAAAATCGCGTTTCCAATTAAAAAAAATTGTAGTACCTACAATATTTGAGAACAATTTAACTGAACAAAAATATGGGAGTATTATTTCTCAATATCTGGCAACCGTAAACGCACACAGATGCACGTGTCCGTACACGGCGCCACTTATCAGCCGCGCACACATAAATAAACACTAGCATCAATTTGTTTTTCGCGCACGTTCTATCTGCCTATTTCTTTGATCTGAGTTGTAAGTAATATATTTATAAAAAAAATTAATAAGTAAACATAAATGAAGTAACTAAACGTAAATTAATAACAATAGGTTGCTACCCTTACCCTTATTGTAAAAATTGAGTAAAACGCCATCTATTGCAAATAGCTCTAAACTAAATGGGTAACAGATAGCTGGATCTAACGACTTTATCATTCTATGGGTTCGAATCACGTTCGAATGGAAGTTAAAGTTTTCAGTTTTTTTTTTGCCGAAATTACGTGATTTATGAATGTAAATAGATAAATCAGCCTTGAGCAATGAAGTTTTAATATTTACTAATCTTACTTCAGCCAAAATCTGCCGTTTAACGCAATTTAGTGGTTGTAAATTCTGTTAGAGTAACCTATACTGCCATCTATGATTTTTTTTCAAGACTAATTATAATTCGTTCCCGTTGAGACCCCGTGCTATTACATAGAAGCCTGAATTTTCTTTAGCACTATGGAATGCGCTTCGGTTGGTGGAAATCGTACATAAGGTTTATTTTGGGTAAGATCTCAAATAGTTAAGGAATGCTCTTTTCAGGTACCACACCGCGCTTCAGCGGGCCATGTCGGTTGGATCTTCTCGGATGCTTTTCTTGGGCATGTGCGAAATAATGCACCACATCCGAGGAAAGTGAGAAGCAATGGGGGCCTTTGCCCAGGAGTGGGCTATTAAAGGCTAACGAAAAAGCTCCTGTAAGAACTTTTGTATCAGTCTTAAAATAAATAACAACTCACCACTCTCCAAGCACTCAGTCAAGGCCGTCGTACTATCTTCATTTATAAATATCTTGACGCCGATCTTCAAATTCTTCCGTTCCTCCTCCGCCATTTTGTTTTGTACATCATCATGTGGCCTGGTGATGTTCACCACGGCTTCAGGAGTGGGGGCGGCGGATGCTGACACCACCATGTAATCGGAATGGTGGCGGGAAGTTTGGGGGTGTCCTGTCGAACCAACCCCGTTTTGGACGGGCATCGGGGTCGGAACCCCGTTCTGGGTCCCGCCCCATTCTGTTAACGTTAACTTGATGCTTTCTGAAAGCTGGAGAAATTAATAAGGTTAGTTAGAATGAAGTTTTAATAAGTAGAATAAGTAATCCTACTTCCTACTAATCCTACTTTTAATATTATAAATAAGAAGGTTTGTGAACATGGATGGATGGATGAATGTTTGTTACCCTTTCATTGCTGGATAGATCTGGATGAAATTTTGCACTGAGATAGATTATAGTGTAAAATAAGACATAGGATAATAATAACACTATTAATACACTATTTATAACACCAAAAAAAACTAATCTATTTAGATATTGCCGATATACAATAGCTCATAATAACATGACAAAACAGTATATTGTTTTCTCTTTGCAATTACAAAGTCCTCTTTTTGGGAAAACCTCTGTGAGTGACAAGGAAAGATTGGTCAATAATGCTAAGTTACACTTTTCCTTCCGCAAATACCAATATCGTGGATATTTTTTGCGCAACCGCTGGAGTCAAAGAACGAAGACAGGGATGCCACCTTTTTTAGAGCAAATAGAGTATAGTTAACTACTTAGGTAAAAAAATATAGTACATCTAAAAATAAAGTGTTATTAATGGTGCATTCTTTACCGCGATGATCAGTCTTGTTACTTACAAAAAATGGCTTAACTATTTTGTTTCTTTTAGTAAACAATTATGTGAAACCTTCAAAAGTCAAAATAGGTAAAATAAAGTATTTTTGCGTATTTTACTACCCTCTTTTTTATTCAAGATCGGTAAGCTCTTGACTCTAGTCTTGGTCAGAGGTGATATAGACAAAGTATAAAGTACATTTACCCAAAATAACATACAATACTTTATTATAAAGAACGATTGGCATGGCAACCCTAAAGAAGCACCACATCTAGGTATATGACGTCACTTAAATTAAACAGTAACACACAGGCACATTGTCTTTATCATGTTTACACACACATTCAAAGAAGGAAGGTATCCGATGTAGCGTTACCTTTCAGCGTTGTATTACCGCGAAACGTGAGCGTGTGTGAGTCAGTTGCAAATGTGTGCGTAACAATGCAATTATGTTTCAGATGGTATTAACAGTAGTAGTAATATTGTTTTAAAATGCATGGATGTTAAAATACGGTGCATGTATAGTAATAATTTACATTCTGATGTCTTTATACAAGTCATTGTAAATTCAATAGGTGTATACCTACTTATAATAGATCACTTGGTAATCAGTTATGATTAGATAGCGATGCGATATTGTTTACCACCAGGTTAGCTCTTTCGATTGTTGTTTATGTATCTATTATCGATTTTTCGCAAGTACCTAGCTAAAAATATCACTGTTCGCATAGTCACATCTTTTTATTACAAAAAGGAAATAATTATACAGGGTGCTTTGAAATTGCTCGTATTCCTCTCGGGAGAAGAAACTATGACTAATTTAGAATGATTTAACCCCTATCACTTGGGGGTCGAAAATCCTCCATTTTCGAGAAAATCTACTTTGTTTTTATTTTTAGAAAAATCCGAATTTTGGTAATTAACGTCTAATAAAAAAAAACTTATCACTTTTCAGCCAAAAGTTTTCTATGATCTGATAGCTTACTAATTGACCAACCTCTCTAAAGCTAAAAACTGTGTAATTTACTGTTAGATTTTATGTTGTATGTTAAAACTTGCAATAAATTAAAAAAGAAATCTGATAAGTGATAAGTTTTTTTTTTATTAATTTTTAATTACCAATTCAGATTTTTCTAAAAATAAAAACAAAGTAGATTTTCTCGAAAATGGAGGATTTTCGACCCCCAAGTGATAGGGGTTAAATCATTCTAAATTAGTCATAGTTTCTTCTCCCGAGAGGAATACGAGCAATTTCAAAGCACTCTGTATTTTTGTTTGTAATAGATAAACTAAAAAGCTATATACTTAACTGATTTTTTAAATTGTTCCACCTATGGAAAGCTGCATTATCAGTGAGTAACAATATAGGTTATATTTTAAGTGGCTGACAAAAGCTGGTGTCGTTTTCAATTTATCCGAGAATCTAAGTTCTATAGGTATAATACATGAATTAAAAAATAGTCGCGCCCCCTATTACATGGGACTTAAAAACATACCGGCGAACTGTGGGTGTACTTTTACATTGATTACAACTCTTCCTAACTCTTCGCGGAATACAGGCGTAGGCGTGGTGGTGTGTTGTTGTAAAAAAATGACAGAAGTTTAATAAACTTATAAGGACGAGAACTGGGATTGCTAACAAAACAAGAGTTCGAAATTTATCTAAGTATCTTAATCCCAATCTCGATCGCAATCTTTGCATGTAACCAATCGATGGTCGAGGTTGTAATCTGTTTAACCTTGAGATGGCGAAGCACGAGTACCAATCAAGGACCACGGATCAAGATTGGAGATTAAACTACATTAATTTATTGATTTCGGGAGATAGTTTTCCAAATACGCTAGTAGAAATGACAGTAGAATGTTTTTGGTGTCCAGGTGTCCCGAGGAGACTATAGGTAGACCGAAAAACCTGTCTTACAAACCGTGATTTTCTGATCAATCGTATTCAATAGGGCTGCCAATACTTTCCCGAATTTGTCTCAGTTTAGTAGGCGTCAGGGAATCCCTCAGGAGGGGTTTTTAAACAGTTAATCCTGAGTAATTTAAGGATAAGCAATCAAATAAAATAAACATGTTAACGATGCCTTTATTTTTATTGAAATATTATTTTTTTCGGAGTCGTCCGTGCTTAAATCTCGATTTCACCCAAACGTCAAAAGTTATTGCAGTATTTGCCCCTCGCGGCAATTTAATTAATCGCAGACCTAATATTGAAGAACCAAAGACATGAAGATTCTAGCATAATCGCGCTACTAAAGAGGCTTTACCCACAATGATTTGCGATAATCTGTTTTTTATATGACAAGCTGAAAATCAATATTACATGAGTCAACCCCAACATTTATAAATTTATAAACATCAATGAAATGCTTGCTTACTTCACAAGTTCTACAAAGATAATATTAAGATGTGACGCATCATTATGATACGATTAAATAACAAAGTCATTCGTTGTCCCTCGACTGACTCGTTAGCCTAGTGGTCCTGAGCGCGACTGCTACGCTAGAGGTCCTGGGTTCGATTCCCAGGTCGAGCAAAAAGTGTTATTAGGTTTTTCTATGAAATTCTCAGTAGCAGCTCGGAGTTTGGATTTGTGCCCGGTTAATGGCAATAGGCTCGCCCCCTATTACATGGGACCTAAATATACCGGCGAACTGTGGGTGTACATTGGTACGCCTCTGCCTAACCCTTCGGGGAATACAGGCGTGATGGTGGTCATTCGTTGTATTTAAATACTAACTATGTGTATACCACTGACATTTAGTAAATAATAGTCATAGCTCGTGACATCATCGATGTAAACTTTGTAAAAAGTGCCTTGTAATCAATGTATTAAAGTATGTATTAGAACTAAACCTGTATTTTGCAAGACAGCCGTATGCGCATGACTAGGCATTAATAAGCGGCTTTTTTGAGTAGGTACTTTTTTTATGAATGAACTAGCTTCTTATTCCATCCACGTTAAGTCACGTCTTTGGTTACTGCTCCGCTCCCTTGTGCCGTAGCGTGATGTTATTTAGCCTATGCTACTTAGGAATAATGTAGCTATCTATTGGTGAAATAATGGTTAAAATCGGTCCAGTAGTTTAGACGCATATTCGCTACAAACAAACAAACAAAATTTTCTCTTTATAATATTAGTATAGAAGATAAAAAACTTGGCCTTGAGTAGAGCTTCCTAGTAACTTCTTATACCTATGATAGTTAGTACTACTAAGTACCTATCATGTATAGGTTAAAGTAATAATAATAATGACAGCCAATAGCATAATAGCCAAGAGTCTCAACCAACATCCTAAGAGGGCTCTTGTTGGATCAAGGGCTTGATTAAAAAAGCGGTACTCCTAGACACGGCGCGTATTGTTAGGAGATTGTTTGGGTAAGGTTTCGAATTACGTCTGAGGGGGGAGGGGGGGAGGGGGGGGCGGACGGGTGGGGGGGTAGGTGTTGAGTCCCCCCCCACCAATTTTCGCCGCCGGAGATGCTCGACGGAGCCCTACTGGGGTTTTGTATCAAGTCACCTTAATAGGGTCGTAAGGGGGGCGGTGAAGGCGGGAAGAGGGTAGAGACACTCTCCAGCCGTTCCTCCCGCCGGAGAAAGTCGACGGAGCCCCGCTTCGCGGGGCTCCTACCTCCGGTTGGTTTAAAAAAAAATAACCACGAAGGGGATGGCAGGGTCTGTTCGCTCGCTTCGCTCGCTCACTGGACCCTGCCATCCCCTTCTAACCTAATCTGTCCGAGTCGGGGTGCCCCAAGTCCCGAGCTCGCTTCGCTCGCTCTTCGGCACAAGAGAAAGTCGACGGAGCCCCGCTGCGCGGGGCTCCTACCTCCGGGTGGTTTAAAAAAAAATAACCACGAAGGGGATGGCAGGGTCTGTTCGCTCGCTTCGCTCGCTCACTGGACCCTGCCATCCCCTTCTAACCTAATCTGTCCGAGTCGGGGTGCCCCAAGTCCCGAGCTCGCTTCGCTCGCTCTTCGGCACAATAAAACAACAAAATATTACCTTTTCCCGATCATGCTCACAATAAAACAACAAAATGTTAACTCAATATGTTTATTTTAATTTGTATACATAATTTATAGCTTTGACCATTTCTAAAAATGGGTCTTTATTATATTTCATAATATTTCTTCTCCACAAGTACTCTCTGTACTGTCAATGTCAGTGGCCACAAAATGGCGGCTTGCGATTCGTTTTACGCATTTTGACAGACGCAACATAAAAAAACATAAGAATTAAGTGAAATTTACGTTCCGTTTCAAGCAAAAGTTAATGATTTATCGATTTTTAAAAACATTATTTTAAATATATTAACGCTGCTCCGGCAGCAAAAATTGGTGTGGGGAGCTTAAGATAAATCCCCTCGACCCCCCCACAGTTTCAGAATCCTCAAATTCGCGGGACGTAATTCGAAACCCAACCCGATTGTTTTCTCAGGAGAGGTTTCCGGCGACTGGGACCGCAATTAACTAGGACCGCGGTCCCAATCGCCGGATCTGTATAAAATAAATAATTTTCTTCCGGCGACTGGGACCACTTATATGATAACTAAAATTTAAAAAAATGTACAGTCAAACAAAAATTTTTTAGATGTAACAATTGAAGAAAAATCCTTTTTGATTTAAAAACATCATTCATTGATATAAGAAAAACAACCACTGACTACAGTTCTGTTATTTAAAACTTTCGTAATTAAAACATACACTTAGATCGTGTTAACAACAACATCAACAAAAAAAAAAAACACATAAATCGTGCATAACAATCAACAATTTTCAAATAATTAAAAATCAGAAAGTTATTACAAAATCAGTCTTTAACTGGTACCGTAAATATAATAAAAAAAAAACATAAATCACAATAAAAATAATAAACGTGGTACTATCTATGTCAATCACAATTAGTTTAAAATGGCCGTTATGGCTTCACACAAAATCAGTCAAGTAAGTAATTATCTATTAAATAAAGTCACTACACCACCACTCACATCACACAATTTGCAGCAAACATTAAGCGCAGTATCTTACAATGATCTGATATGACACTGTCTGATGCAAAACTTTCTGTCAGAAACTGATAAGCTTCTTGTCAGTGTTTGGCCGAGCCAGTCATCGGGCGATGCAAAATTTCCCGTTTATAACAAAAGGGCTGCCTGACCTTGAAATCGACAGGCAAAACGGACTCGAGTTAGAGAGGGATAGTATTATACAATGCTATTCCCTTTGTGTGTATTTACCTTCATGTGTAAATTATGTCAAAACGGGCTAGCTTAATCTATTACTAAGCGCGTAAGATAAAATCATGTCTAGAACGAGTCAATGATATTCATATAAATAACTAGCTGTTGCCCGCGACTTCGTTCGCGTGGCTTATTTCACCCTATAGGATACGTCTCGGGTTACCGCTCCCGTGTGTCATAGCGAGATGTAAAATACCCTATAACACTTACATATAACGTATTTTCTATGGGTAAAATATTTTTTTAAATCGATTCAGTAGATCCAGAGATTACCCCCTTGTGCCCCGCGGTATCACCCGCGTTACGTTAGGATTTTGGTTACTTTTCCGTTCCCGTGGCTCAAAGCGCGATGTTATGTAGCCTATAATCTGTTATTCTGAGGCAACTGAGGTAAAAGCTACGGAATGTCACGCAGAGTCATTATTTTGCTGCGAAGTTATTTTAAAACTGTGATATCTCCTAAGATATTTATTGAAATTAAATGATGTAAAGGGCAATTTTGTTCAAAATTAAACACTTGTGATGAATAAAGTATTTATGTTGATAAGGATTAATACTATGTTTATAAAAACACCTTCGCAAATAATGCATTATTTTAAAACAAATTGTCTGCCCATAAAATTGGCTATACTGAGTCAACCTTTAAAGTTAGGCATGTACTACCGCGGACTTTTTTTTAGAATATTTTAAGAGGAACAATTCTCTGATACATTATTTTTGCGTAACTTTAACCGTTTACGCAGCGCACGCAACAAAAGCCCTAAAAAAGAATATTTTTTCCCCGTTTTTGCCACATTTTTCATTGATGCTCCGCTCCAATTGGTCGTAGCGTGATGTTATATAGCCTATAGCACTCACGAATGATGTAGCTTTCTAACAGTGAAACAATTTTTAAAATTGGTTCATTACTTCCAGAGATTACCCCATACATACAAACTTACAAACAAATGTTACCTCTTTATAATATTAGTATAGATTTATATATTTTTTCGTTTGACTGTACTAATTTTGGCTTGAATAATAGATTTTTTAAAGTTATCTATGAGTGGTCCCAGTCGCTGGAAGAAAAATATTATTTTTTTACGGATCCGGCGACTGGGACCGCGGTCCCAGTTAATTGCGGTCCCAGTAGCCGGAAACCTCTCTCAGGAGCCCTGACCACCAGTAGCTTGGACACTGTTTCCGATACCGGTGGGCTACTATTTTTTGTATTTTAAAATGTATTTAAAATGTAAGTATTTGAAAATAAATTAATGAAAATAATAATAACAAATAGTTATTGTTCTACAATCATACAAATAAAGTCACATTTTATGAGTAAAATTGTGTTCAAGGAAAATAATTATTTTTACTTTTAATGACTAGTCAGGTACTTATATTATGTATTGGAAAAACATTAATGACTTATTTGCTTCATTCATCTTGTGGTTTTTATGTATGGAATATTAAACATAACAATAAATGATATGAACCCTGTCTTCAAACCACCAATACTGGAATTTGCTGAATAATTTATTTAAAGCAAGTTTATCTAGTACCTACAATAATATGTATAATGTTATAATAATTAAGTGTATGCAATTTTTTTAGAATAATTAAAATTATCTAATAGGTTCTTCCTGGTTAATGGCAATAGGCTTTCCACCTATTACTTGGACCTAAACATACCGGCGAACTGTGGGCGTACATTGGTACACCTCTGCCTTACCCTTCGGGGAATAAGCGTGATGGTATGTTATGTCTCCAATGGCTCTTTCATAGCATTGCAATGCACGGTCGAGTACGGACGTGTTTTGTGCTGCTCGATACGAATATTATATTCACGTGTCGCGCGGCTTTAGCCGCTGCCCGGTTTACGTCGCTATGAGTTCACAACCGCTCATAGCCAACGAGGTCTTGGCATTTATCAAACATGCCATCGACTACATGGACGAAGTCAGCATCATGCAGATCTGCAAGTCCAGTTTCAAGGAGGAGGAGATCAGCAGTGCCAAGCTGCTGTTGTTCCAGTCGCTCGGCAAAGTCGAGCAGATGCAGTCCCGCCGGAGGGATGGTGGCCAGAAGTGTGTGCAGGACATCATCACATTGATGAAGAGCACCGACCCGGACGACGTGCCCGCTTTTGTGGCGAAGGAGCTGCATAAGTTGCCCCCTGTCACGTTCGACCACGTCGACGTCACCAGGTTGCTGAAGGACATTACGGTCCTTAAGGCAGGCTTGGCCGATCTGCAGTCCAAGTTGGAGGTATCAAATAACACCATTGGTGAACTACGTGCCGAAGTAGTGTTGTTGCGCAACGCTGTGACGGTAAATAGGTCACCTGATGCCTCCAACGTGAGCACATGTCGCGGGGCGAGGAACGCTTGCATCGGCGGTTTTGAGTCGGCGAGCTCCGCTGCGTCACCCGCTGCTGACATTGCATGCGTTGCAACTCGCGCCGCTGCGGTTGCGAACTCGACGCCAGCCGAGGTCGTGACGTGTGTAGGTACGTTGACCCCTAAACGTGCCTACGCAACTATCGTAGCCACACGCAAACCAGCGTCACAGACCAGGATAGGGGATAAGAAGAGTTGCTGCGAACCTGCCGATAGGGTTAAGAGGCAGCTAGGCCTAACAAGAGGCGCGATTGACGAGGATGGCTTCGTGAAGGTGGAGAAGAAGAAGAGGAAGAAGCCTCCCAGTCGAAACCAGTGCGGGACTGCGCTGGTAGGACCCAATGTGCTGCGTCCAGCAGTGCCGACGACGCAGCTCTATGTGTCCCGTCTACATCACACCACGAAGGTTGAGGGGATCGTGGAGTATGTACGAGCGAAGACCAGCTGGACCTTAAGGGTTGAGAAGTTGGAGTCGCGCCACAACACGAATTTCAATTCGTTTGTGGTGCGAGTTCCGACTCATTCACTTGAGACCTTCCTTAAGGATGAGTTTTGGCCGAAGGGTGTCGTGTTTCGGAGATTCCGCGGAAGGTTACGCGACACCACGCAGCGCGATACGACGCCGTAGTTTATGTTTGTTGTTTGTGTTTGTTTTTATAAATATGTATGTTAGTCTGTAAGGTATTTATGTTATGGGCCTTTGTTGCCTGAAATAAATGGTAATTATTATTATTATTATTATTATAAATCAAAAATATTCTGAACAAAAGTTTGGATTATTATTTATATTAACTTATTATTTATATTACTTATTATATATTAACTTATTTGCTGGATAGTAATGTAACAAATTCTGCAAAGGGTTTGAATTAATGAAAATTTAATTACTGAGAGATTGATTGTTAGCTAGGTTTTGGCAGAATTAAGCAAAAATTTTCAGCAGTGGACAGATCATCATCTGCTTAGCCTTTTTCCCAACAGCGTTGGGTTCGGCTTCCAGTCTAACCGGATGCAACTAAATACCAGTGTTTTACATGGAGCAACTGCCTATCTGACCTCCACAATCCAGTAACTGGGCAACACAATACCTCTTGTTTAGACTGGTTGTCAGACAGTGGATAGATGTATTACTTATTTTTTTAAATAGGTAATTAAATACTTTGTAATAAATAGTATGTAACAGTAACTGTACTTTAGTTGCTGCCAAACCCTTCACGGAAAACACCCATGGTACTATACACAATACAATCTACAATAATCAATGACTTCCTATATTATTAAATGTTAAGATAACAGACTTCATGTGGTAAGTTCTATTTTTGTGTGCTATGTCATAGATAGCTCGCTAGAACATCATGATGATTGGCACGTTTTAACATTTTCCTTATCATATCTTTTGTATAGGTACCGTGGTACTCAATGTTACTTCCTGAGATTTATAAATGTACTAGCTTATGCCTGCAACTTTGCCTGCAAAAATTGCAGTGATTGATTCTTCATAGAAACCTATGTTGTGGAAGAGCAACTAGCTTTAACTTTCGGTATAACTTCTTGACAATTCAAAAGTGCCTGTAAGTGGTTTAGTTGAAATACTTAAATGCTTTAACTTTAATTGAAGGTATAGATGAAGTTACTCATATAAAATAGCTTTTCTGAATATCCGGCAGTTCAATAATATCTATGCAAAATAATGACAATCTGTAGCCCTGTTGCGATGTAAAAAAAGGACAGAAAAAATAACATTTGGAATTCTTTTAAATAAAATGGTGAAGTACCATTTTGCAATTTATTTATAAGATGTACATAATATGTATGATGTGCGTGTATGTCACTAGTGCAGAATGTCTACTAGGTACTTAATTTATTAAGAACAATAAAGTTAGGATGCGGACAATCCTGGAGTCATCATTTTGGCTATCTTTAAGAGGGGCCTATGTACAACAGTGGGTGTTGTTAGATGGATATGATGATGATAAATAAAGTTTTTTTATTTGGTAATTAACTAATAACTTATAAAGATTCTAACCCAATAAGATTTTTATTAGAATGTTTTTTATAATTTCTAAATAAACTACATTTAATTTGTGACTTTTCTAAATGTATTCAGTGTGTTTAAAAATGAGTGAATTAGACAATTATGTACACAAGAAGACCTTAGAGAATCCTTAGAATTTTTTGAAGATTTCAATGATAATTTAATACTTTTTTATTGCTTTACCTTAGTTAACTTCTAATCTCAGTATTTGAGGTTCCTTTTTTTTTTATTTAATTGTAAACATAGTGAGCCATCTGTATTGCATGGTAACTAAGATCATAATACTATAAGAAATCCCATTAATCTTAGTACATACAATACCCTAATACCTCATTTACATTGAATTTTATTAATTTGAATTAATAGTGTATTGTGGTGAGATGGGCAAACCACACTGTTGCTATTGTGGGTAGAACTTGGATAAGGCAAGCACTGAAGTGTGGAAAGTGGTACAAATAATGAGAGTGAGTTCATGTAGTAGTGGATTGTTGATGATTATGATGATGATTGACAAATGGCTTCATTCATTCTTATTCCTAAAAATAGGTTAACTATGAGTTTGGATAGTGCAAGTACCAAGAATGGTTCCTCAGGAATCCACAAACAAGTTCAAGTGTAACAAAAATACTGATAAGAAAATAAGGATATGAAATGTTATCAAGTCAAATAGATCTTGATAAAATATGTTATCAGAATCTTGATTAAATAAGGATATTTTTGACGAAAACATTGCAGTACAAAGTACTTGGAGTATGATGTAAGTAGGACTGTAATGACAACAGACTTCTGGCTGCGGGCACATAGCTGTTTTCCATAAAACTATAGAAACTTCGACTAACCTCCTCAGTTACATTTTGTCCTGCCTTCTTCTTGATATCGATCAAGTTCAGCACATTGCCAGTATTAATTGTCACTTTGGAGGCACTCTTCAACATCGTGGCCAACTAGATTAACTTTTTTAATTGTTATACGTAGTACTCGGCCTCACTACACAACCAAGGTTACCGGCCAATATCACACACACAAAAAATACTTCAAGCGCAATATTTGAAGTGCGAATGCGCTGCCGACCGCTAGCGGCGACTGTGTACGATTGAATACTGGCCTTGCACGCGGAAACTCATAATTTTTATACACAATCAGCTGGAGAAGTTATATCTGTGACGTATTGCAAAGTATGACGAAATCGCTCAATACGGTTGAGAATGAGACAACATGTTTGTAAGGTTATTTTGCAGGCTGCCGAAGATATGGCATTGGAATAATGAGTCGGCAAAACTAAAATTTTATGGAAATTTCATATTTCTCGATAAATAATCTATCACGAACGAAATGTCAAATTTATTTTATGATGACATTTTGTTAGGGTTTTTGAAGGCTGACGGCTAAGGTATATTTACACTTTGGAAAAGTAGTTTAGTGATATAATCCAGTGTGACACTAGCTTTACATTAAATTATCTGCAGTGGTTTTTATGTGGATTAAGGCTGACAATTAACATATTATTATAATATTTCTTGCACCCTATATTGCACTAAACTTCATATAAAACTGATGCATAAGCATGTTAAGTCGAGTACAAAATTCACTGCCAGTGGCGCTGGCAGATGCAGCTACAATTTTTATAAATTTTTGGGTTAGATGGGTCAAACGCTCATACATCAAAGCTGTTCTTAAATTTAAAAATAGACTCCTTATTACAGCCCATACTGTAATTTTATATAGGGTAGCGTAGCGAGCATGTTTTGGCTTGATGGATTTAATGATAAAACTAAACTAATGACATTACTAAGAAAATCGAGAAAATTAATCGATGGCGCATGGCGCCACCCGCCTCACCGCTGTCACCAACAGCAGCAGCAGTGTGTGTGGCTTGGTGAACTAATAATGCCTGTTGCACCCAATGCATTGCATCAATAACTTACATCAAAGTTTTAATTGATATTATTATCATCTTGGAAAGTAATTTTGGACAGTTTGTCTCTCCACCTATTCTAAACTATTTTGAACATCGTATACGTGTACGTACACAATTAAGTTATCAGGGTCAATTAAATAAAAACAGTCAAATTATTTAATTTTAACGTGATTTCAAGCAATTACATAAATCTTAAACCCACTAAAAAAACTAAAGCAAAATCCAACTAAAATGGATTAGAGCCCCTCTACTACAATGCTTGAAATAAAATCATGCTGTCAATTACAAATTGACATTACGTCGATGACAATTGACAAATGAAGAAACAGAAACTTCAACTCAGCTGACTGAATGCACGTATTGTGTTGACGAAAGTTCTGATTTATTTATACTCGAAAAGTATTAAACTTAAAATTGTTTTAAGTTAACCATAGAACCTACAAAATGGGCGTCGATATTTTGAGTTTTGCTTACGCCGCCACTGTTGCCGCCGGCGGAATAATGGGTTACGCCAAAGCAGGTTAGATTTTTTTTACATTTTTTTTTATTTATTGCTTTATTTATACATTAACAAGAAGCATCAAATGTTAATATGGAATGTGTTTCTGCGCAACAGTACAAAGGTATGAAAATGTTTTTTATGAAGTTCTTTATGTATTTATTATCTTTTATGTAATCAGTTTAAAATCAATTCGATAAGTAGGTAGCGTAGCTCTATCATTTTTACGTATCTTCGGCCTAGCCAATGCGCGGAAGTTGATAGTGTAAACCGATTCATAAATGGCTACTCATGCTCTTTTTATGCTAGTAATGTTTAGGTATTTGTAGTTAATTATTTTCTTAACAAATGTTTGATTACTCCTTGTGGAAATTACTATCTTTCATTCTCAATCACAGTATTAATACTGTTATCGAGGATTTGTATTTATAAGATAAATCAATATTAATAATTGTGTACTTGCCTACCTGTAGAGGACATTAACATTACAATTTGCTATGCTGCCTAGCAAATAAAAATTACTAGCTAATCTTTTCACAGATATAATTAAAACTATTTTGAACTATACTATGGGCTCTTACTAGGTTTGAACTCGGGTTGTTTTACAGCCCGTTACATGAGCCCAAAGAATTTTAAGGTCTCTATGATTTTCCATCATTAATAATTCAGTGGATTAAACTATTGTGTCATTAGCTAACAATATTAAACATTTATAAACTTCAGTTATTTATGCTATCTTCTTTTTTCTTTTCCCGAAATTTATTTTTTAGCTAAATTATCTTTCTATCTTATGCTCAAAGTCGTAATACATTTTACCGAAACAGATAGGGATTGGAAACCTGTAATAATTTATTCGTACCTGTAACTTGTTTCGCTATTTATATTTACATAATAGGAGTCTGACAACGAAGTAAATTGTGGAACATAAATGTGATAAAACAATAAGACACACAAATGCCAAAAACTGTTTTTTTTTCACATGAGGTTTATCTACGCTGCCGTCTATCATGGGGTGTTTGACGCATGGTGGCCATCAGTCTAGCTTCCATAATCATGTATAAACATGTGATTATAATATACAAACTCAATCCTATGACTATTATTAACTTGCCATCTAGGTATTATTTTACATATACCCTCACACAAATGTATTCTTCCTTGTGGGTTAGGCAAACATATACCAATGTACACCCACTGTTCGCTGATATGTTTTAAGTCCCATGTAATAAGGGGCGACTGAGAATTTCATAGAAAAACCCAATAACACTAATCAACCTGGGAATTGAACCCCAGCCCTCTACTCAGCAGTTATACTCCCAAATGATCAGGTATAACTTCCAAATGAACATACTTAAGCATGAATTATGATGTCATTGATCCGAAATTGTACCAAAAAATTTAAAAGAAAATTATGTAAAAGGTCTTAGGTCAAATGATATCAAATTAACTCCAAGATAAGATACTTATGGCACTTGGTTATATCAATGTGTTGGTTATAACTTCGAAAACACTATTGTATTTAAATTGAATGGCCATGTTTACATTATGTCTGACATCTGCATGTGTGCGACATTACAGTTTACATTGGTCCAAGTATTGTTTGATTATAATTACCTTTATTTATTATTTCCTTGCACTTGCTGTAAGTTTTCTTGTAGATGTAATATTCTATGATGTTGTTAAAAATGCGTAGTTATTGAGTTATGCTATAAGATCTCATGTAGCAAACGTAGGGTTGCATCCATCTCGGGTTCCCTTTTTTGGCTTAGTTTAGAAGGTGTTGAAGTGCCTGACCATTTAGGTGATGACTGTGCTAAGTAGACTAAATATCTGTTCCATAACCAACATTTTCCAAACTTGAATGAATAATAAATACTGCTTTTTTTTCTTCAGGATCTGTACCTTCCTTAGGAGCTGGCCTCATCTTCGGCTCAATTTTAGGTAAGACAGCAATTTTAACTTTGTGTATAATTATTATTATGACTTGAAAAAACTTCTACGGAGTCAAACATATAATAATATTTTTTTTATCTTAAATTTCCAGGAGTTGGAGCTTACCAGCTGAGTCAGGATCCCTCAAACTACACCCTTATGTTAGGCACCACATCATCTCTCGGAGGTCTTATGGGATATAGGTAATTATTTCTTCCTTTCCTACCTTTGTCTTGTTTTAAACATTTTGGCAAATAATAAAACATTTTGGAACCCTAAAAACCTAATTTTGTCTATTACCTAGTAAATTTTAACTAATATGCTTGAAAAGGTAATATCAGTTGGCAATATAGAATACATTTTTGATAGCATTTTTTTTATACTTAAATAGTGTTGACTCATGTAGAGGGCATCTACATGAGCCAACACTATTTCAACGGAGGAAATATTAACTAATTAAACATTTTAATTACAGATATTACAACAGCAGGAAGTTCATGCCAGCAGGTCTTGTATTCTGTCTGTCTGTCGGCATGTTAGCCAAGATTGTATTCAAACATGTCGGTGCTACCACTCCACTAGCCACGAAAGGGTAATTACGATATGAACCTTTTTATTTAGAAACTCTATGGGTGAACTTAAACTCTATGGGGCTTTAAAACAAAATCCATATTTAAAAAAGGAATTATGTTCCCTGAGTGAAAATAAATTGGTTCTTTTATTAATTTTAGATTGAAGGATTTTTTTTTTCGTTTGCAAACTAGTTTACAATGTGTAATTACTACTGCAGTGTAATAAAATATTCGATTTTCAAATAGGTATTGTTAATGTTAACGTACCTAAGTTTACAGTGCATTGAAAAGCGTTTATTTTAAAAAGTATGTTTTGTATATTTTGTAGTGTATGTATTGTGCCTGCACAATCCTTGGTGCAATATCTGTGTTCATTTGTTTGCGTTTAGTAAACTATTTTTATTATTTATGGCGATTATGTTATACTTAGTTCGTATACGCATGTTTTTATAAATGGTGGTAAAATAAAAGGTGTCGGGAAAAACTTGTTTTATTTAAAATATTTCTGCCATTACAAAAATATTAGGTCTTTACAAAATGTTGTCACCATGCCCTCTGCTAGTGTTGCCATTTCAAATCTAATAAGACATAGATATTAAGTTATGTCACGTCGTATGGTAGAGTATAAGTAATAAAACAACTAAATTCCGTATTCGTTATTTTCTATATTTTTTCCTTAAAATTTAGACAGTTTTGGAGGAAAAAAAGAGGGATTTTATACATAAATAAATAGTTTGAATACAATAAATAGTTATATCCACGGCAAGTGATGTCAAAGTTACAATATCACTGATCTCCTTAAGGCATGTTCCATACAACCGAAATACATTGTAAAGATTTTTTACACTATTGGTAACTTTATTATAGATTTAATATCTCTTCATAAATAATTTTAGACATTAAAAACAGCTTAAATTATAACAAATTGAAATTTTCATAAGAACAAAAAAACCAATTGAATTGAATTGTAAAATGTAAAATTTACTTAAAAAATAAGAAAATAAACCTAATTTCAGAAGACCGCGAACCAGTCGCTCTTGAAGTCAGTTTTTAAAACAAAAAAAAATAAAAATAAAAAAATAAATCTTATTTTAACATTTCTTAATAATTACTGTATAAAAGGCACTTCGTGGCAGTTTCTTTTATTTTATGTAACATTGATGATATTTTACAACCTTTTTAACTCAAACCTAAGAGTATTTCTCGTTATCCAAGTAATGGACGACCGCAGGACACTTGGACTATTCTGTTCCTAACGTTTCTAATATTCTAGTGTACTTATAAGTTCATTAAAAACACAATCACATTGTAATATCACTCACGGAACTGTGTCCGACACTTTCATAAAGCATTGTCTTCGGACACAATTTATTTCACACACAAAACGCACACACCCGTATCTAATAATTATAAGTTTGATATTGGGAATAAAAACAAGCAAATAACGGTCTGCTTGCTTTTATTACAGCTAACTATAGATACGATTATTTTCGAAATTACCTACCGAGTATTACACGTTTGATATAAAAATTATACGAATTATAGAGGTGATATTCGTTGACGGGTGGTGTGCGGTTCACAATCTGTAATGTGTTTGGGACTGGATCGGGACTGCCCTGTACCCGGGCGGATAGTCGCCGTTTGAGGGCCGTGGGGGGAAGTCGCGTCGCTCCAGTGAGACAGTCTTCAAGGCTCGGCCCGCTCTTATTGTTAATGGCGGCTGCTAGAAAAAAATACTGATTAGATATGACTGGAGTTTTTTACACAGTGATGTAAGAAGAAAATGATACTGAAAATTGTATACAACAGAAGAATTTGACAAAAGTATGATATTTAGGAATAAATCCCTAAATAATGGCTGAAATATACATGCTTTATTATGATTAAGTACCTAAAGTCAAGAAAACAAATTACAATAGTAAAATAAGAAGTAATAATATTAACATAAATATGGCACAAAAACTTAGAAGTAAGAGTAGTATGTACAATGTAGATGTAAGTAGGTTATGTATCCATGTTTTGAAGTAGTTTGTGGAAGATATTCGATATGTATGCAGAAGTATTTATGTACATAACGATCAGAAGACAGAGTAGGAATACGCTCAGTTTTCATTGATCAATTGAAATTGAACCAAAATACAACAGAAATTAAGTTGAAAGTTGTGTTATTGCATCTTGCATGCAACTTTCAAATCTATTCCTATTGTATTTAAAGTTCGTTATCAATTGAATGAACTGCTCAAACATATTGCTGCTTAGTTTGAACTGACCCTAATAATATGATGTTATTCCAAATCATGTTTAGGAGTCAAGAGTAAGGTATATGCATTTATGCTGTGATTTTGGGTGGATTCATCATCATTATATTGTATATTTTTTTTATATCACTATGGGTCTGTTTCGCCAGAGTCGAATAGGCTATCGGATAGCTATTATAAATAAGAAAATGTAATAATTTGCATGAGTTTCCGCCACTTCCATTCTTTTCCATGCAACTAGATTCATAATTTTTTTTTTGACGTTCAAGAGTGGCTTAGTTGTCTAATTGAAATAAACGATTTGACTTTGACTTTGAATCCAAACCACCACAAGTCGTGACATGAAATAAGGAATCGATGTCGACGTATGAAATATAATGATCCTCCATCGTCCATTCCTTACCAATAATTGGCAACCTAATGTCGTATTATTTCTCCGCTCGAATTCCTTCGGTAAGAAAACATGAACCGCGCCGGCTCAATTTGTACTTGCTGTGAGTTCGCATCGGGTCGAATAGAATTATCACTGGACTTCGCTTGAGAGTAATAAGTCCCAATCTTAAAGACTGGCTTAATACTCTTTTCCTGGTTTGTTTTTGAAGGACTTTTGGTTGTCGACCGTCTAAAGAAGCCATCGAAATCATCCTTGTTATAGAATCCTCGTTTTGTACTCGTAACAGGCGTGGTGCGTTTGGTAGTGAACTCTTTGAAATCGTAAGGACTTTTCGTTGAAGTGATTGAGTATTTGTTTATTGAAGGGTGAGTGACACTCGAAGGGGCCTGTTTTGTAGTTGTAGTCTTGGCAGTGAAGAATTGGAATGGTTTTCTTGTTGTAAACTGGAAGTATGGTTTCTCTGTTGTTGGTTTTGTTGTTGTTGTTGTTGTAGTTGTTGTTGTTGATTTTGTTGTGTATTCTGTGCTCTTTCGGTAAAATTTTGGGGTTTGTGCGGGTGGCGCAGATGTGCTAGCTACGTACGGCTGTGTCGTTCCATCGTAACTACGTGTTAAAGAAATACAGTATTAGTTATGTGTGCCCTTGTATGTACACATACTGGTTGCAATGAGAATGTGGTGTGTTCTCATTGGCTGGGCCAGTGCTGTGACTATATGGAGTTGGTTTGTGCTGGTGGTTGTATGGTTGTATAAATATTTCACATTATGTAGCCAATCTTAAAATTATAAAAATCTCTTAATCTTGTAAAATATTGCTTATTACTAAAAAAATATTAATTTAACAATACAATCATAATCTAATAAAAATAATTATAAGTAATGTATGTAACACTATGGCACTAAATATCACATAAAAAATGACTAAGTATCACACTTATAATTATCAAGTATCACACTTATAACGTTACACTATCAGTGTTATAATAATACACACCTGGTAATATTTCCGTAGAACGGGCTCGTTTCAGGACGCACGTAGCTCGGCGTGTGTTGGGAATAGTCCGGAATTATGTTCTCGTGTTCGGTTATACACCGTCCGTTTATGCAATACTGGAAAAAAAGTAGATTATAATAGTCGTTGTATTAAGTTGTACTTCAGTCAAAATATGGTTAGAAATGTAACATTACAACACTGTCGTTATTTCTGTAATCATGTTATAAGCTCTGTAATTTTACGATCATTTTATGGCATTGTAGATTATAAACCGTTTAAAAATAACCAAAATGCAGACCTCTGTGTCTGTCAACACTTCTGTCGTTATACCGACGATTAGGGGAGTCTTATTATCAAAGAAGACATTCACTGCTTGATATGGAAAAATTAAAATGTACCTGTCCATCGCCACAAGGCGATCCTTCTGCGGCCGGTCTGTACGCGACGCAGTACCCACTCGCAGCGTCGAAACAGAACAGCTGAGCGCACACTCGCTCGTCCTTGAAACATGCGCTGGAAATTACAAGGAAAAAAATTATAAGAACATCTGGTAATTAATGTCCTTAATTTGTCAGCAAGAACCACAGTACTAGCATCTAATGCTTACCTCGTCCCTCTATCCTTCCGGCACTGCGCGTCTAACGTCAACAGACGTCCGGGCAATACTCGCGGTAGAGAATCGTCTTCGTGCGGTGAGTTGTATAGGCAAGTTGCTGTGTCACCGCTGTAATATATTTTTTAATGTTTAAACACTTAGAAGATGAATTACAATCGCTACTATCACTTACAATTATAGCTGTGATAGTAAAAAATATAAAAGTGATTTTCAATAAAAGCAGAAGATATTTTGTGCGTTTTTTTTTCTAATCCAACTGGTAGTTTCGGAGTTTAGCGCGTTTAAACAAATAAAATCTTCAGTTATAGCTTATTATAGTTAATTGAGAACAGTAACTATCACTTCTATAAAAGCGACTATCACCTCTATAATTCCAACTATCCATTTTTAGATAGTAGTTATATTTCTTCTACTCACTTCAAGAAATGATGGAAGCTCTGCACACTGCAGGGAGACCACCGGAATCCCTTCTCAGTGTGTCGTAAGTCTGACATGATGTATCCGTCCTCCCAGCGGCACTTCTCAGCGCCGGGGCCGCCCAGGTACGAGGGCGGGGGGCTGCCGTCGTGCACGGCTCCCAGTCTGATAGGTGATGGGAATAAGTTAGTTGGGGACTGGTGGTGATTGGTAAAAGTTACCTATAGTTCAAACAAGTAGGTACTGTGATTGATATCAGACAGAAGGGCGAATTTTTGGCAGTTCTTTCATACAATAACTGTCAGACAATAATTTTATTTCACGGATAAAAAGCTTAAGTACCCCTAAGTAGTAGGTCAGTAGGTATACATACAAATGTTTGGTCAAATAGATACCTGATCAATAACCCGTATCCGTCGGAATGATGACAGAGAAAAGTTACAGAAGATAAAGAGGGAGACCACGTAGGTTAACACCTCTGTTTTCTGACACTGATTTGGATTGACAGTAGATTTATTGAACAGAAACTTGACTAGATGGGGCATCAGGCCTAAATAGGTCTTAGGACAATTCTAAATACTTACAAATGTCCGACTTCGTGAGCAGCAACAATGATACCGGAGAAGCCACCGGTGTCTTCAATGATGGCGACTGAGTTCACCTTCTCGAGTCGCTTGTTCACCACGCAAGCGCCGCCGACGTACGCGAACCCTTTACATTGAAAATTAGTTAAAGAATGATTCTTTCGAGTCAAGGAAAATGAATAAAATTTGAAACTGGAGGGATTTGATTAGCACACGGAGCCAAGATTTAAAAGGACTTCGAAAAAAAAACGTTGGGTTAGAATTTTAAAAAAATATTAATTTATTTTTAATATTTAAGCTCTATAATGTCAATTTAACTTAATTTTGTAGGTAAATTTTACGGTAAAAAATTGTTTCAAAGAAGGAAAGGTTCAAAAACAGTAGCAAGTGAGAATTGATCTTTTAAAATGAATGCGTGATCGTAGGACTAAGGATTTTAGGTAAAAAGAAGGTAATAAATAAATTGTCATAAAGCTAAGGCTACTTACAGTTCGATGATCGATGCGTGAAAGGAGTGTAGACACAAGAAAATACTTAAATATTTATGTTTAAAATACTCACAGTGAAGTGTTGAAGATAAAAAAGGGTACACAAAACATGCATTGCAAACATAGACGTGTTAGTTACCATTCCTCATTATTAGTATTGAACCATCTTCAGAAGCATGCAAATAAGATTAGAAAAAGTACACATAATAAGATCCTATAATATTAACATGCAACTTGTACCAGTTCAGTTTATTAAAAAATAATATTTAATACTCTAGAAAGCAAAAGCACAGCTTATTAAATTTTCCCGCGCCTTATAACTTCCACTCACGCTAGTGACGTGAAACAAATATTTTATATTCAGCCAGGTATTAGTAAGTCGATTTAAAATATTACTAATTCGATATCTTTATTAGGGTAATTCCGAAATATGAATATGCAGTTAAATTTTGAATTCAACACATTCTTTTCTTGTATGTAACAATTCTACAAATCACCCGAACTGAAGAAAACAATCAATGACTATAGTATACATACATGCTATTAATTAATTATTTTAAGCAGTTCCATGCCTAAATTATAACTTTGTTATTTTACGTACTCTGGCGTCAATTTATATGACGATGAAGTCAGATAGTATCTAGAAAACAATACATGACAATGAAAATAAAGGCTAAATATTTTAGTCAAAATTATTGAAGAGTAGATAGACACAACGTAGACATAATAAAATGAAATAAACTTTTTTATAATCAAACTACATAAAATGGAAGAAGATAAATATTTACAACGTCATCTAGATAAATCTAAATGATGCATTTACAAAGATTTACAATAAGTATATCTAGAAGAAAATAATTGCAGAAAAGACAGAATATTATTCACAAGGTGCGAATACTTATGACATCACGGAATTGGATAAAGGTATATTCAAGTGGATTATGGATCCAAAGTGTATTCGTGAACAAATAGGTGAGGGACTTTGATGAAAAAGGCGTGCTTTTGGAAAATGTAAGATTTCAGTAACACGCCTACCTGCTGTCCCTCTATTGCACGCATCGTTGGGAAATTGTCTTCTGCACATGTCTAGTCTGAAATTGTATGGAAAGAATAAAACTCAATAAGATGCTATATTTCCCGTTTTTCTACAAACCTACGACGGGTCGTAGGGACGTTTTTGGTTCACCTCATTCCAAGTACGAAATGAAATAAAACCGAAATGTTTTCATAATACAAATATGTCGTCTTGTGCAAGCGACTATTGTATAGTGTAATTTTCTTTTATTATTCAGCGCCATTACCAAATCCTTTACCTCATAAATAAAAATAATGAAGCAAATAATTAATGTTTCACTCTGAAGCCTCGGTTAATGCCGCGCCTTTGACAACACCATCCTAATGAACGTTTGTTTTAAAATTTAATTTACCAGCGGTGCCTTTTGTACAGCGACCACCCTTGCGACGTCGGCACATGTCATACCTGTTGGTCAAATTAGTTTCCTCGTCTTCATAATAAATCCTTGACCTTCACCTTATCTTGTCTTAAAACTATATGAAGACCATAGTCCGTACTTTATACAGTAATTACTTTGAATAATGGCGCTAAATTATGATTTAAAAGCATTGATATACGTACCGTCTTACCTTTTGTCCTATATGAGTTGCGTGGATAATAAAATAAATTTATAAAATGCTGTTGAGTGTATCCATAACACGTAATGACAGTGTCATTATTAGCATAAACCAATAAGACCTAAAGATATTCTATGAGATTGTAAACTATAGAGCGAATACAACTTTATGCTGTATTGTCTCGAAGCAGAAAAAATGAAAATATTTGTTGAATTCGAACTCAAAATATACTTTGTTGTTATATATTATTATTTGTTTTGCATAAAGTTGTATTCGCTTAAGTTTGAAGACAATAGAATGTGAATAGCTATACCTAATCTTCTCACATTTTCACGAGATATTGTGGTCATACCGTTTTGAAATAGGTTCTCCATAATGACTGACTTCCAAAACTGTAATGCTTCTGACGATTAGCTTAACTAGGTACCTTATTGTTTAATTTCCTATTCAGTGTTGTGTACATAATTTATTTAAATTGAAAACTTTAAACAAAACATAATTTGTTACATAAATTATGTGCAACGAACACATTAGCGCTATAAAAATATTAAGAAACACTGCATATAATAGGTATTATGACTGTCGACATAGTTTAAAATGTCGCATATAATTATAACTAAATAAATTGCTAACATTTCAAAGGCAGACTTAACTTAATATTGATAATTATAAAAAGTTAGACGACAGGCCCCTTTTACGCTGATAAGTCATCATAAACTGCGATCACCAATCCTTCTGCCAATCGTAGTCATTTGCAGGCGGTATCCTCATTACATCAGCAATGCAGTTTTCAGCTTGTAATAGAATTATTTATAAAAATCAGTCATTAACTCACTTGGTGATGGCAACAGCGATGTCGTAGACAGGCAATCGTCGCTCTCTGAACAGATACTTGCCCATGTCAGTGAGCGCTGCTGCCGAATCTATTGCGTCTCGTCCAACACGATTTCTTTCAAGGTATGGTGTAGCGTCCCGACCCTGGAGTGCAGATGAAGCGGACAGTATAGCTTTAAAGTTAGACATAATTATGCACATGCAACTGAATTAGGAAAAAAATGGAAAGACAATATAATCGATCGTTTGAGTTTGAATTCTCCAATTTAAGTAGGTAGGTACAATAGTAGCAGAAATCTTCGAGACATCTAACAAGTAGGCATCTCTTAAAGATAAGTTCCTGCGTCACGTTAGGCACTATAATAATCGAGGAAGCGAAGATATTAAATATTCAAGGAGACATTAGTCACATAAAATGTGCTAAAGGTTTAAAGGTCACAATCTTGTGTCCAGGTAACTTTCCTAACCTTGAATATCAGATTTTTTGTAATTTCGCAAGATGGTAACAAAACTTGTTCCACTCGCCAACTTATGTTTTTGTTTTCGTTAGGTATCAGGTATACCTAAATTCACATGATTTTATGCCATAACAATTAAATAACCACCATTCATCTCATTAATATTGCAGGTGTTTTTAATTTATACAAATTGATTCAATGTTTCTCGCGGTTGGCCAGTTTATGTTTATTGCTATAAAACTCAGAATGTACCTACTTTTCTCCTTTAAGTTAAAAATAGATTATTTTTGATGTTAATAAGGCCATTAAGAAGTTTTTTTTTATGTTTAATATTTATTTTGATATAAACATTAGGTAGTGTCTACAAACTACGAAGTTCAAAATTGTAGGTAAAAATATACATACGGACACATGAATAAACGGTTATAATTATTTTGAATAAACCAGTAAAGATGAAATTCAGTTAGGTATAAAGAAGACTGGTTAAAACTCAGTTCGGCTGCGTAGGTTATACGATAATACAAAAGCAACCTTAAACTTGATATTTATTTAAAGCAAGATACATTAAATTTGCATAATCTTGACCCAAAATATTTCCCATGTAAAGATAACTTTTTGTTATTTCTTTATAATTTATAGCTTTATGTCACCACTCATCAGAATTTAAAACTTAAAATCTCAAAATTAATTCTTTAATGATTTTACATGTTACTAAATCGATATTACGCTCATCACTAATACTCTTTTGGCGTTGGCAATAAAAAAAAAACAACTGTCAAACGAAATAGAATCGATTAGCGAACTTCAGTGGCGGGATTTTAAAACTTACAAACTTACAAGTAAAAGTAATTCCTAAAAGGTTTTTTGAATATTTTATTGAAATGGCTAGTGAAGCAGTGTTAAAATACTTAGTAGATACGAATCGCCCATATTCTTGCGCGGATGTAACAGTTAATTTACGCGGTGCTTTTCCAAAGTCAGCAATTCAGAAAGCGTTAGACGCTTTGAGTGAAGCAGGGAAAATTAAGTGTAAATTATATGGAAAACAAAAAGTTTTCGCTGCTATACAAACTGAAACTGTTCATGACGATGGAGATGCAACAGGTTCAGTACCTAGATTATTGTTTATGATTGTAGTATTCTTCGGAAAAGTGAGACTTGGCTAGGTACAATTACTCATTGTTACTTTAGAAATTATCTTTTTCTTGTAGATTATGATGCACTTTTCAAAACTCTCACAAAAGAATTGGCTGACAAAACAAATGCTTTGAAGGCAGTTGAAATAAATCTCAAGAGCCTCATCTCTACACCAACCACTGATACAGCCAAAACAAAAGTTGATGAAATTAAAAATAGAATAGAGGCCACAGAAAAAAAGTTGGAAGTACTAAAATCCTCCACAGAGGTTATGAGTGCAGAGGACAAGAAAATTCTAGTTACTGAGCATGAAAAATTGTTGAAAGAATACAGGTAGGTAAGTACTTTATTAATATTTTCTGAGTACAAACACTGTACTGACTGGTAATTAATATTTTAGAAAGTTACTTTGGATAGTGTACAGACCAACAGAATAATAAGGTAAATATCATTGGCCCATTCTTTATTTAAAATAAAAAAGAAAAAGTAATGAAATTGAATAACCCATGCAACCTTTTTGTTAAACAATTTCGTTCATAGGCTAATCATTTATTTTACTTCTTTAGAAAACGCAAGAGAATCTGCAGTGATATGCTAGATGCAATACTAGAAGGCTATCCTAAATCTAAAAAAACATTACTGGAAGAGCTTTGTGTAGAGACGGATGAGATGGTTGATTTCAAATTGATGTCAAATTCTTAGTATATTATAGTAATATGCCCTTGATTGTATGCTGATGATAATAAAAATTATAGATGTTTTAATTTAAATCTTTTAGAGATTTTTGGAAACAATATTTTATGCTAAATTCCTATGTCCAATATACAAGGCAAGAAATGTCTTCGCTAAAAGAAAACAAACCCTATGTCGTACACTTAAAGTTTAATTTTGCTCAGCATTAAACTCACCCTAGAAATAATGATACCGGCGATGGATATCCGTATTCTGGGTCCTTTGAGCAGTTTGTATCGGAGGTCTACGCCGTTCCAAAACGACACGAAGTAACGTTTGATCTGGACGTTGTCGCCTCCGTGTAACCTGGAAACAGATTAAAAAATAAAATTCTCCAGACTCTGAAAGAGTGGGAACCTCCTTGCATTTTATTGGCTGGGTTTGGGCCATGCGGCCATGCCCGACCAGCTAAGTATAAACCCAGCCTAATGTACGATTTCCACCAACCGGGCGGCGTAGGAGCGCATTTCACACTGCTAAAGAAAATTCAGGCTTCTACGTAATTGTTAAGGTTCATGTTTGCATGGGATTTATACTGCTTGGAACGGCATACGCGCGTATCTAACCAAGTTTGGTAGTAATCGTATTTAAGGCAATACACATGACATGGTGTTTTCGTCTCAAACCTTACCTATAGCCATCATAGTCTACGATGACCAGAATCTCCGGGTATATGACGTAGGGAGCTTCTCTTTTCCGCCTGGAATTCGATTCAGTGGAACGTTTCCGCCTAAATCTCTTCCCCAGGTGATCTGGCTCCATGAATGCTGTAAATATAAAAAATAAATATAAGTAAAAAAAAAATAAGTTTTAAAGTTTTAACGCCATCTAGTAGAGACCTTAAGACATTATTTAAGTCAATTTCTAAAGAGAAACGATAGATGGCGCTAGGCTATTTGAATTCCATTTGAATTCAATACATTAGGTTGATTAGGTGATAATTATTACCACAGAGAAATAAGATCTAAGATTCCAAGACTTTCAAGATAAACCTTATGATAAAAATACTTTTTCATTGCAAATAGAAAAAGTATTTAATAATATCTGTCTGTAGTATTAATTTAAATACTTTTATTAATTTGTGCATTCACTAGACATCTTATTAAAATTATAGAACTATCGACTTTTTCTATTTTTAGGAGAGATTTAATTTAAAATGCAAATTATAACGATTTCGACAGCGCCTTGCATACCACCTACTTAGGTACCTACTAATAACAATTTCACAGCGTGAATAATGGTTAATAAATTAGTCTTTAGCTTTATTAATAGGTATTGTTTCTGCTGACCTTCTAAATGTCTCATGTCTTGGCTGTTAGAACTTCAATTTTCAAGACCTGTTACGGTAGGTACCTATCAAAAATAACTAGCTTTTGCCCGCACCTTCGTGTGCATGAATATCTGACATCGTTGACGCAGACCAATTTACGGATTAAAAAAGAACTTTATGCCTATCCTAACTCTGTCAAATTTCACTACAAACGGTTTAGTGGTTTTTGATAAGATGAGGTGGGTACACATTTCATTGTTTGAATTCAGAATACGTTGCACCTTCTCACAATGAAATTATCATAATGAAATGTGCATCTTTTCATGTATTAAATAAAGTTGTATTTCGAGTAGCTCTATTAAAAGGTGCGCGCAGGTCGCGGCGCCTTGCGTCTCGGTGTGAACTGACCCTAACAAGCAGACAGAGAGACAGACAAAGCAACTTTCGCATTAAAAATTTGGCGCCAATGCGGATTTGATTGATCTCTGTTATGCCAATGAAGCGATGTAGGTATATTGTCGCACTAAATCAAAGCCACTCCCAAAGTAATTAATTGTTTTGTTCAAGAATTTGATTAGTTGTGTTTTTTTTTCGGTTATAGACTTAATTACCTAATCTAACAAAGGATTTAAATTCAATCCGGTATCTTGTTGGTAGACAATGGTTACCGGCGTAGCTACTTATGTATTTAAGTATAGGTATTGTAGTACAAATACCTATCATTAGGTAGTTGCAGTTCGTATTAATTACGGTGACAATGCTGTTTTTAAAGTCGATATTTCCCGAGTGGCGTTTTTACCCATATCGTGTTTCTCTAAAAGTCTTTGTTCTTAATTTGAACGTCGAATGAGTTGACAGTTGACGTTCGAATTTCAAACCCATTGACGTTCAACGGCTCAAACACATTTGTCATCCATTCCAAAAATAAAACTCATAAAATGAAAACAAGGCTTAATCCGTTTTTTTTTTATAATTAGTTTAGTCGAGTTTTGCGCGTTGTAATCCTGAATCGATTACAACTACAAGTTTTATGAACGAGACAGCTTGTGGTCTCGAACAAGTTCAAACAAGTACCTGTGAGGCCTTTGCCCAGCAATAATACATAAATAGGCTGCCGTTTCGTAGGTTTTCCCAAAACAGTGGATTATTCATGAACCGCAGAATTATTAGAAGCTTTTTTCTATCGTGAATTTAAAATAATAGGTGACGTTAGACTGTGACCTTATGACCCCATCCAAGACGGAATAACGAACGAACTTATTAGCAAAACGAGATTTGTCTCGGAAATCTATGATAACATGACATTATACGAACGATTTTATCATAAAATATAATACTTGGATAATAAATATTAATCCGGACAATTTGTTTCTGCATGATTAGGTACCTATGCAAAGTTAAATGCTAAAATTTGTCTGGAACAACAAAAAATTGTCATAGGTATTGTTTTATTCAATGGCAACTAAAAACCTATAAGTCATTAATCAAAATTGATATTACTCAAAGCTACCTACTACTACCTACTCTCAAATCTATTACCTACTATGCAGCTTTCACATAAAGTACGACTGTTAATTTTTAATCTCACTGCATTATTGCCTTTTTTTAAGGATGGGAAATCTTATTACTTATTTCGCTCTGGATGGAGCGCACGTGTCAGACTCTTACTGACCGAAACCCATCCGCGTTCCTCCTAAATGCCCTTTTCGTTCCAGGGCCACGCTGACTCTTTTTAACACATTTCGCTACCCTGGTATGCATTATATACCACATATTACCTACGCACTACATTTTACTGGGATACTAACAGCAAACGCCAGGAACACAACTCGATCACGAAGGTGTAGCGTGATAGCAAACTGCATCCGGATCATCAAAATTCTTCAGCGATTAAAAACAAAAGAATCCGCGAATCATTGATTGTTGAGAAACTAATAACAAAAGACAATCGCCGCGTTTCCATTGATCTTTGACAGTTCACAGTTCAGGGAATTACTAATGTTAGCTAAGTAGGTATATTCGTTTTTAATTGATAGCCAGTTAGGTATACTTAATTAGATTGATTACATAGATACAGTCTAGAGGTGACATTTTGTTTTAAACCAGTTCGTTTCCATCTTTAGATACTGCTTAGTGATAAAAAAGGATAATTATTATGCTTCTTCTATGATTTTATAATTATGTTGGTGATAAAACTAAAGGAACATGGGCAATAGTACTAGATGCTAGATGTGAGGCGTACGACATTTTCAGAGTTACAAATATTCTGAGAATAGAGGAATATTATGTAGATAAGAAGGTATGCTTATTTGCTAGATTAAATGCTGGGCCTAAAACCTAAAGTTTCTATATTATATACCTTTGGATTCCGTTTCTGTAGATATCAATGAAATCTGTGTTAAGTTCTGGTGTGGGATGTATTATGTTATCTACATCTTAGCTCGTTGATAGATGTCAGGAAAGGAAATGAAAGGAGATAAGGTAAAGCGGTAAAATTCTCCTGATCCACTATTACCATAGTATAAAGAGGGGAAGTAAGTTATCTTCATACAAACGCACCGCGCGCGGTTTGTATGTGTGCGTCATAGTATCTACGCGTCGCCGCACGCACACTTAACAAAATCTCAACCCGTTTCTCAGTGCGCCAGCCGGGGCTAACACCGCATGAGATTCGCGCGTTACGGCTTTTCGGTACCGCTTAATGAATGAAAAATGTGTGACAATCGCAGGAGAACGTATTTCTGTGTGTTTGGGTGTCCGACAAAGTGCGGACAGTCGCGGCCACACCGCCTCGCCGCCGCCGGTTTATTTTATCCCTTTTTTTGAAAACAATACCTACTGCTCTGAATCTTGAATACATTCTGTATTTGTTAGGAAAACCATTGTTGAACTTTATTGACTAATGATCACTGAATTAGGTAGCTATACAGAGATGTGTTACCTATGGCAAGGGCCGGGCTTTAAACTAATGAATTGGTTTGGTAGGCAGTACCACCGATTAAATAAGTACAGATACTTCACTCCATTGAGAACTTAACACTTAACGCTATAATTACTTACCTACAAAGCGTTCGTGCGCGGTAAAATGTACTTTACGCAGACGCCCGATAGTAGTGTGCGCCCGGGCGTACGCGACCCGTAGGCACTTAAGCGTGTAACCTTGAACGAGTAACGGAGGCCTGGCAGTACCTACTATCAGTAACCTACCGTTTACTCGTGGTCATTACCGCTCCATGCCGCCCGCGCCCGTGACAACCCTGAGACAGTAGGCAATTATATCGCGGATTGGCCCGGAGATAACCTACTTCCCTTCTTTATACTATGCTATTACTTTAGCTAGCCAGCTATATTCGCAGGTCACGTGTCAATAGTTCAGCACCTAGTTAGGTAGAAACCAATGTCGGGTTTATAGATTTTAGCGTTCACACTTGTGATTAAAAACTAATAGATTCTCACGTAAAATGGGATAAATATGATAATCTTCACTACTAAGTAATATCCAAGATACGATCCGAAACATATTTAAATGTTAATTAGTCCAAGTATATTGGTTTATTAATCCTTTTTGCTTTTACACCTGCGTTAAAATAGTGCGTTTTTTTAATTTATTTTTCTAATTAGAGGAGGCTAATATTATTTTTATTTCTTAAAGGAAGATGGCCAAAAATGTTTCGAATATGTTCTTATGTTCCCATTTTTCCGAACGAGCAATAGCATATCTTCTATGTTATAAAGAGGTAACATTTGTTTGTAAGTTTGTATGTAGGGTGTAATCTCTGGATCTACTGGACCGATTTTGAAAATTCTTTTACCAATAAAAAGCCACGTTATTTGTGAGTGGCATAGGCTATAAAACATCACGATACGTCACACGGGAGCGGAGCAGTAACTAAAGATGTAACGTAAGGCGGGTGAAATTAGCCACGCAGACGAAGTCGCGGGCAGTTTGCTATTATTGATAAGCTCATTTATTTTATTCGTATACGTAATTTGATACTATTTCCACAAGTTTGTCGGGTCGTCTTTTATTTACCTAATAGTGTTTGTTAATATAATTAATTTATTATCTACTGTTTGTATCATTTAGGACGTGACCGAGCTTTGCTTGTTTTTATAAAAGGTATCATTTATTAAATATTTCTTTTTTTTTTTGGATTCGCATGTTTGCATTTGAATTTGTGTTCTTGCACCTAGGAAAAAAAGTCAGAAAAACGTTAGGATTTTTTGTCGAAACTAGATTCTACCCGCGACTTCGAACGCATGGAAATCGAGTATACCATAAAACATAATATCTTATGCAACTTAGCAACCCGAAACTGTCAAATTTTCGCAATCAACTTTAAACCTTATGCTACAGCGATAAAGTTGAAAATCTATTAAAGAAATTTGACAGATTGTAGTAGCTTGATGTGCTGGCATCTGTACCTATAGCTTTCTATCCGTAAAAGACTTTTTGTAACTAGACCAGAATTTTCAGAGATACCACCTACAAACAAAAATACCTAAAAACAAACAAAGGTTTAATAATATTAGTACAGAAAACCTCAAAAATTCTAAAATTAGATTAACGCCAAATTAAAGATAATGTAAACAGCAGTATTGCCAATGATAAATTAGTGACTAATGTATTATTTTAATTTGCCACACTAGTAGCAGATGTTTTGAAACAAGCGTGACGATGTTAAAATTAATTTGTCAATGTGATTGGATTCTGATAAAGTTGTATACGGAAGAATAACAATACAAATTAACAATACGATAATATTTTGATTAAATAAAATAATTTATAATCATTCATTAATTAAACTGTTGATTTTAAAATAGTGATGACATATTTTGGAAGAATTAGTTGTACCTAGTCAAGAAGAAATATTTAGTCGATTTATATCCTAGCATTTACTTCGCGTTTTTTGGCGTCGTCTGCGTATTTTTTTTTTACCCACGTTAAGTAAGGTCTTTGGTTATTGCTCCGCTCCAATAGGTCTTAGCGTGATGTTATATAGCCGATACTCCTCAAAAATCTGACTTATTGATGTATGTATACGATTATATTGTTGCTCATCTGACTGGCAGTTCCAGAGACTACCGCATTTAATCAAACAAACAAAGCAATGCTTCAGCTTTATCATATTAGTATAGATAGTGCATAAAGCACCTAGGAGTTCCGACGGGGTCGTCATCATTATTTTTACTACCCCGGTAATAATAATCTATTAGGTACCTACTAATTATTGGCAGTACTTACGTAGATACCAATGTCTATCAATATTTGTAAAAAATATGATCTCTGTGTGATATTACTCTGTCTTGGTAATATTTTGATGAGAAAATAATTGGAAATCCAATAAAGGCTCTTAATGAATGAGATAGGTATTGACTGCAGTTATTATAGTTTGAAACTAAGATGTTATTCTAATAAAAGTAACCTACCTACCGTAACATTTTATTGCGACGAACATCCGCAATATCTCATTCATTAAAAATACAATAAGATTTTAATAATGATTAGGTATAAAATCGATATTATTAATAAGTCAGCGCCACAAAGCGTTTGACGTGACCCCTGACCTAATCGACTAAAATAATCGTAATCGGTTTGCGCACGCTATAATTTAGTCGAGTCGATCAAGATATCAAATTCCAATGTGGGTATAACATTCTAAAATGTAGTCACAACTGTATAGTTATATAATTATTGTTGACCAATTAAGTTGAAAAGTAGGTGACGGTGAAGGTTTTTAGACTCAATCATTAGTATAACTCAAGTATTAAACGTTTTGCGTAACCATTATGCTCAAAAACCTGTCTATATGTGGATCAGCAGAACAATAAACAACTTATACGCAAAATTAATAAGAAAAATTACCATACAAGCAACTTTCCGAACTTACGAGCACGATTTTATATCAATCCAATCGATACAGCACACATAAGCTTAATCATTCAAGAAATATAGAATTACGTGGTGGCATTCGAAACCGGTACTATTAACATAATCGATTCTCTCGATTATAAAGTGTACCTATGTAATCGATAGATGCGCAATGCACGTGACGTCTCTATGGGATTGCACGTGTACACAGATAAATAAGAATGGGGAAATTTTAATAATGTTTGGCATTACTACTGTTTTCTGATTTATTATGTTTATGATGAGTACTAAACGTGTTTATGATTTCAAAAACTCGTGTTCTATATGACATGAATTGGCTCATCTTGATTTATGTCACGACATCTTTTTAAATGAATGCAAAAGTAAGTGCTTCTTGTCTTTGCATGATTACGAATATTTAAAAAGGTATTCGAATCACGTTTTCGTACAATTAATTCCGAAAAAAGACGTCTCATTTTAATAATAAAATGTCACGTTTCCGAACTTTATCAATTCTTTTTTTTTCTAGGAAATGTTTTGGTAGAATTCCTTTTTTAAAATTGTTTTTATTTCTAACTTGTTGCTTCGCTTTTTTTTTCGTAGTGGCAATTGCATAAATAGTAACTTGTCAAAAAACTCACCGTAATCTCCTAAATGGTCGTGTTCTGCTTCTGCGGGGTCCCTCTTGATGATTACGTGTTGGGCGCCATTAAGCGCCTGTGCTAACCTCTGCTGTTCTTCCCTTTTTCTTTTCACTGGAAAATGTTAAAGAAAACTGTTTAATCTAATGCTTTAATCATCATTATTATCAACAACAACAAAGCTTGATTAAAGATAGTTAAAAATTAAATATAATTCTCGCTCGGATAGGCTTGCTTGCACCAACTATCTAGGTAGGGCTATCTGTTAACTCTAAGTTAATTACTAACACGAGCTCATTATCTATTACAAAATTATTTTTACCTCGTGTTTGCTAGGTACTTACTTTGAGTTAAGTTTTTAGTGCAAGCGAGCCTTATTTTCCTAAACGCCGTTTTATGGTTTTGTGCCATTTTTTATCCCCCCAGACGTAGAATAGTCCTATTAATTCTATACGCTGCTTTTCTAACACCATTATTCCATCACTTTTCTTTATTATTTACTTTAGATTTGAAAAAATCTGTTCTTTCCGTACAGCCCCTGTAGCCATGTAACAAACGATAAACGCAAACGCTGAGTAGGCTTTAATAGATCTTCAACTTTATGTGCTTGGTTTTAAGTTGCGGATCTAGTGAAGATTGCATAGCGTTTTCGTTCTTTCCAGTCGCTAACGCTTAGAAGTCTTTAATAGATTTTCAACATAAGGCTCTGGGGTATAAAGTTGAAAATCTATTGGTACCTATCGAGCGTTTACGATTATCGTTTGCGACTTGGCTAGGGGGGCTGTTTAGGAAGATTTTGTGCGAACTTACCTAAAGGCAGTCCAGTGTCGATGGAGACCATGTCGGCCATGCTGGACGGGTCCATGAACATCTCGTCGTCTTGTGCGGCCGACGTCATGGAGTCCGGGATGGGGCGGATCACGAGGTCGTGACCGATTGAGCCTTCCTGTTCGACAGAGAGAAACAAAGATTAGGTTATGATGGGAACATGTGATTATTCAGGAGATGTCTTATATAGTTTATTTGCTTATGCTCGCGACTGCGTGAGCGTATAATTTGATGCATTATCCCATGGGAACCGTACATTATTCCGGGATGAAAAGTACCTATCTTATGTGTTATTCCACACTACAATCTATCTCAGTGACAAATTTCATCCAGATCAGTTAAGCCGTTTAAGCGTGAAAGAGTAACAAACTTCCATCTATCCTTACAAACTTTTGCATTTATAATAATTTCTTATAGTTGAAAAAGGAGTTCAATAGTCCAATAGATAATGAAGGGACAACAAAGATGAAGAAGGTAGTTGAAGTTCAATTATAATAATATCCCGAAATAAAGATGGTGACCATTCTGGGCTGAATTACACGAAGGACCATTACTTCTCCAGTGTGTGACAAAGACCAATAATATTATCTCTTTTTTGCATTAATAAAACATCATAATAAGGTTTCTGAGCTTCAAGAGGAGTAAGCCGCTTCTTGCCATGGTCAGCAATGAGACATAGTGCACTTTTTACGCAAGCATTGCACGGTGATAACACCACAATATTTTGCAATGATACTCAAGCAATAACAAAGTAAAAGCACAATTTGCATCAGCAACGAAATTTCAACCTTATTTACCTTCGAACATTGCTGGGTTTTAATTGTGTTAATCGATATCGGTTATCACTTTGAACTTCCAAATAAAGTTCAAATGATTGTTTTGTTTGCAGTTTGGTAAGTTTAACTAGCCTGGTCACGAAATCGATTTCATAAGGTATTTATTTACCTATTGATATAGTTGATGTAGTTCCGAAACAATGCCGATTAACTACGTGTGTTTTATTTTATTCATTTTAAAAGAATGTTTATAAAGTGACTTGCTTATTCTTTGCCATAGGAACCTATTGTTTGGAACGAGCAACTAGCTTGAACTTTCTGATTAACACCTAAACAATTTATGTACCTGTTTTCTGTATATTGAAATTAATGGTTTGAGTTTGACCGCTTCTTCTGCTATCAGTAGTTCAATTGGGTAGATGACACCACTAATCAATTGACGTACGTTTTACGAGTTGTCAAAACGCGATTCCCCCATAGATTTTGTATGACAATACTAAACACTACAAAACAAAAACTATGACGTCACTTTTTGTCATCTCAATTCACTAACTATTTATTGATTTTAAAGCAAATGAAAATCGAATTTTATACCTACTTAGTTATTTAAAAATTAATCGGATTTTCAGAGCTACATCAAAATGAAGTGAAATTGTCTCTTGAAATTATTGTTTAATGGCGTTTACATGTGGATTGAGCCTTTACCTAACACCAACAAGAAGCAAGTATATATTAAAATTTTTAGATAGGTACAGGAAATGAGAAAATACTGGCGAAAAGCCGCGTAGGTACTACAAGTTTAGTATCAAAAAATTAGATACCTACGTATACTCACAGTTATTTTGAATAAATTGGTCTAATAAAATTCACAGGTATAGGTAATATTAACAAAACCATAATTTAAAATAACACATCATAAACTCTATAGTCATTTAACGAGGTGTCTATAAATGAGAAAAATAGCTGTATATTTCAAGCAGCAATCAAAAAGTTTATGGTCTTAACAATGTTGCCTCAAAATGCACTTTATGAAGCATATTTCACGGGATTTTAATATAACTTTGTTGAAGAACGTTTTAATCAGATGCAAGAAAGGAATGAACTAGGCAGGTATATACATTTACAGGTTTTTTATAGTCTTTAGAAGATTGCACTCGATTTGCATAGTACACTACCTATCATCTTTTCATTTTAAAGAGGAACCATCCATTGTCAGATATTATTAATTACACACCTATACATACCAGCACGCCTGTATCCCCCGAAGGGTCAGGCAGAGATGTACCAATGTACACCCACAGTTTGCCGGTATAATTAAGTCCCATGTAAAAGGGGGCAAGGCCGCACAAATCCGAACTCCGAGCTGCTACTAAGAATTTCGTAGAAAAACTAGATAGATCGATCGATTTAGATAGATTTAAATCTTCTAAGTGATTCAAATCGATCTCATAACAAATTGATTCTCTACAAGGTACCAGACAGCTAAGCAGTTTACAGTAGCTTGTCAGGTGTTGATAAAGTCGTTAATTTAATACAGAAAGCCTGATAATTATACTAATTAATAAACTAGTTTGTTCTTGCCTCCATTGAAGAGACGTAGGAGCTACATAATCTGAACAATACTATTTAAAACTAATGATTGAAATATTGAATTTATTTCAATTTTAATCGGGCTCATAAATATGCTAGCTTTACATAGATCAACCGGTCTATTCTGTAAAAATTTCGATTGGAGAATTTAGGCGAAGTGAGCTTTAGTGGATCCGTCCTGACATTTAACTACACACACACATACCATCACGCCTATTTTCCCCGAAAGGTTAGGCAGAGGTGTCCAAAGGTACACCCACAGTTTGCCGGTATGTTTAGGTGCCATGTAATAGGGGGCGAGCCTATTGCCATTAACCGGGCACAAATTCTAACTCCAAGCTGCTAATAAAAATTTCATAGAAAACCCCCTTTTACACTTTTTGCTCGACTTGGGAATCGGATCCAAGACCTCTAGCGTAGCAGTCCCGCTTAGGACTACTGGAATAACGAGGCAGTTTCCTGACATTAGGGATTGACAACTCGCCTAAAACTCACTGCTTCAAAACTTGAGAGATTTTTTTCAGAATAGCACTGTAGGTCTTCAATATTGCCTAGAAGGGCTGCGAATTGTTCGAAAGAGATGAGAGATACCGCGTCCTCGGAACGCAAAGGGCACAAAAAGGAACATGGATCGGTTTTAGTCAGAAAAAGTCTGACACTCCCTATCGCCCCGCCTAGGGCGAGAGGCGTCATTTGATGATTTCCCATATGAAAAAAAAAGGTCTTCAATATTTTTAAAACCCAAAATGCTCACAGCTGATGAGGCCATTCAAAATGCTCACAGCTTGTATTCTCGTTCACACCTACGTAGTGCGGGCTCGGCTGGCTGTTGGGCAATCGACCTTAGTCTTGTTTGTAACGCCATTGTGTCTATGGTCTCACAGCGCTCGATGTACACCGTTGATAGCAGTGAGTCGCTTGGATTGTAATTAAATTATGGTATTGGTTGTTTGTGGTGAGTGACAAGGAATAAACGGTTATAATTAAATAGATAAACGAAAAAGTACATTAGTACACCTCTGCCTAACCCTTCGGGGAATACAAGCGTGATGGTATGTTAGGTTATGCAGGTACGAAAACTTTGGACTTTTAAAATTTGTGTCAATTTTATTGGTAATTTTTAATTGTAATGACGAAGTATTTGAAAGCATGTTAGATTTGTACACTAGGAATAGCATTTAGCGCGTACTTATATTTAAGACTATTGCATGCATCCATTCTTATTGTACCTAATCTACTCATATTGAAACAAATAAATTGATATTTTTCTTATCTTTAATGGTAGATTTCTTGTTGCTAGGGTTTTTTGTGTATGTCAGATTTGTGTTTATTTAACACACACTAAAGATAGGTACCATTATTTTTTTCAATATTCGGTATCACTACCACATCGATGTGAAAAATAATGGTTGACATCTTTGGACAGAAGCTAATGATAAAAGAATCTTAAGGTCAAAACAGTAATTATGATAGAAGTATCTGTTTAGTACAGATTTTATCAAAATAATTAATGGTTATCTATCTCAATAGATCAAGTAACAATTGTAAGTAGGGTAGGTAATGTAAGCAAAGATTGACACAATAAAGTTAGATCAAGAATCTAAACCTAAATCTAATTATTTAAAGTAATTGAAAGATCTACAGCGGTCATTAAAACTTTTTACAAAGCTTTTTCTGGCAACACAATCGCCATTTTGTCCTTGAATCAAAAAACATTAACTACTTAACGACTTTCGGTGCTTGTCTGCGTCAGACTTGATTACTTTATTAGTATTTTAATTACACTTAAACCAATGAATTGGCATTATAGCCATTTCCTTTACGAGCAGAGATATTTTCCTGTCTATAAATTAGTAGAAAACGGCCACGATTAATCCGAATTACAATTGTATCTTTAGTTGTAAGTTTAACTGCTGAACGTGGAATTTTGGCTCGATCCCTAGGCCTGGCAAAGTGTTGTTAAGTTTTCCCATAAGGATTTTCTCAGTTAGGTACTTAGTAGATCGGAGCGAAGCTTTGTACCCGGTGTATATTAGGCTTCAAACATATTATATTATATGGGTCATAAACATACCTAACCGGTGAAATGTAGGTGGCTATAGATACTATACATTTCTGCAAATAGTCTGAATTTGCAATTTGCTGGGAATACATTGGGTTGACTACGCAGAGTCTCATTTAAGCATGGCTTAAATGACCTTCCCAAAATAGTTAAGAAGGTCTTGCCTTTAAGACTTAGGTACAAAAGGTACCTTTCGTTCAAGGCTAATATTTAAATGCTATTTTACAGAGATTTGTTAACAAGGCGTTTGGCACTTTGGGATCTTTAACCGCAAGCGTGTTGTTATGTAATAAAATTCACGGCCCATAGCAACATAGATTCTTCATAATCATTTAATTTTACTAGTCACGTCTCTAGTTTCTTAGTTTATGGTTAGCATTGACATTGGGACGTGTCCGAAATCCAGAGATTGTCACATCCTGTTCAATGTATGACGTTTTATGTTAATCGCGTCAAATATTTAGGATCTTGGCCCATGTTGGGTTTTCTACACAGTCCAAAGATTGAGCTTAAGTTGTCAATCACAACATTTATTGAATGTCACATTTGAATTTAGAATATTGTCTTTGAATGCAAAGGGACAATTTAACATTCAGCCTCAGACAGTGTCACGGAATATCGATAACACTATTAATCAGTCTTAATCGTTTAGTAGATATTAATCTTTCAATTAATACGACGTAGACAAACTGCCGAACAACGAATTAATTTTGTGAACTTTGACTTTTTATTAACAGCAGCATTTAATGTATGAAGTTCTATGCAAATGGCGCCAAATATTACAACAGCTATTAAAATTAATAAATTCATTCTTGACACGCATCGTTTAACAATTGTGTTAAGGCCCTTTCATAAAGTTGCGGGTGACGCTGCTTTAATTTTGTTAACTTAGTAACATTATACTTTGGTTGGCAATTTGCAAAAATTATAGTAGGTGTATCAAGGTATCAGATGGGAGATTAAAAACTGCAAGCATGGCGGCCTTTATTCTAAGTGTGTTCGTTCGAATTATGAATTTTTTGATACAGCTTTATTAGTGGCCAGTATTTATTGTCTATGGTATTGTCATTGTAATCGATTATTTTATCGACTACAGGATTAGTCGATTCTAAAAAAGGTCTAAGACATCAAGTTACAAAACCGTCTAAGTAGCACAGTTGATTGTAATTGCCCCGAATGATATTTTCTTAAATACCCGTTCTACCTAAAACTACTTATTAGTTGTACTTCTTGTAGAGTTTTTGTGTAAAAAGTATGGTAACTCACCACAACCAGCTTGCCATGTTTGGGATGCCTTCTGATAAGAAGCGCTGCACCATTCTCCTCATCCTGATATAAGTCGCCGACATCTTCATCTTCCTGCAGACAAAGAACATACAGATTTTGTTAAAAACTATACACATAGTACAGAAAATTTATACTAATATTATAAAGAGAAAACATTTTTTTATGTGTTGTTTGTTTGGATTAAGTAAGCTCCGAAACTACTGGACCGATTTTAACCATTTTTACACCAATGCATAGCTACATTATTCCTGAGTAACATAAGCTATATAACATCACGCTACGTCTCACGGGAGCGGAGCAATAACCAAATACGTACGACGTACCAATACGGAAGCTTGTAGTTTATAAGTATTTAAGTATACACACAGGTCCTCACTGGCCGATAAGGTACTCGCAAAAATTCCTTCCAAGAAAGATTCAGTGACAAAACTTCAAATATATCTAACTACTTAGCTAGTAGGTAAAATAGCGTGGGAACTCACAGTTCGTGATCTGAATGGCCGACGGAGGCTGGGCGTGATATATTTATCTACTTATCTTACTCTTTGCATGTGTCTACCCAAAAACATGCGTTTTAACTTCGTGTTTTTTGTTTAAAACAAAGGATTTTGTGTTACTTTTACTTTCATTGTGTTTTTGAGAGTATTTGTACTCTTGTGACGCGATGCTCAGTGAATTGTGCGAGCGATGCTCAGAGAATTACATATTTTTATTTGCGATATTTACAGACTTAAAATAACATAAAATCAATTATAATACTAAGAAAATAATAATTGTTTGGTTGGTTTAATATATCAGGCAGGTTTTTAGTTAATAAGAACATTCTTTGTTTCTTTTTTTTTTATCATTAAGCCATAAAACAAAAACATTATGGCAACACTGAGATATAGATCTCAATAAAGTAATACGTACATCTCTATCTTAGATTTATATCCTACAGCCAAAAAAATAGGAAGTAAAATATTAATAGTCTGGCTTCAAAAAGAACAAAATGTCATTTCATTTCACCATATAAGGTAAATAATCTTCATCTCAAGATTCTCAAGTAAACGCAGTTAACAGTTTGCATCATCCTTTTGCCTTCAGCCTAGTCATACATGCTAATTTATGATTGTCAGACCAACAGTCTTGAGGCACAAAATAAATATAATGAAATAAGGAAATTCCCAACAGTGGCCGAGAGATTAATTACATTATTCTAAGAAATATACCTTTGTCTTTTTGCTTATTTCTTGTATGTACCTACTCTCCAAGAACTTGTAAATTTTCCTTATGAAAAGTTTGCTTTAGCTAATAGCCTTAAGTATTTTCTGTGGCCGGGATTGTTTTTGAACTCTTTTTCCGATTCCAGCAAGTAAGTACTGGGTCATACACAATCTTATTTATTTACGTTATGCTTAAGAGATAAATACCATTTCAAATAGGAAAGATTTGACAATCCGTAAAGAAGGCTGACAGGCCATATTTAACTACATAAAAATAAAATATATGAATAAAACTATACTAATAATAAAAACGAAATAAGTTTTTTGTTTGTGTGTACCGAATAAGCTCCAAAAATTCTGGGCCGATTTTAAACCATTTTTTCAACAATAGATAGCTACATTATTCCTGAATAATATACGCCATATTACATTACGCTAGTACCCACGGGACCGGAGCAGTAAAGCAACGCAAAGACGTGCCTAAACGCGAGTGAAATAAGCCACGCGGACGAAGTTGCGAGCAGCTCGCTAGGAAGTAATAAAGGCTTTCAATTTAAGTAGAATTTCTTGAACAATTATGGCGCCCCACGCCCACACCACGGATTCATCTTACTACGTGAAAGGAAGTGTTTTTTTACTATGAAGGCAGATATTGTTTACATTTTTAACCTCGAGCACGTACTTGTCTCTTTGAGTGTCAAGTTCGATTTGACAGCGTCATGACGTCATCGCTTCCTCTACTAGTTACTCTGTGTCTTTTCCCATTAAATATGATATAACATAATATACCATCGCACCTGTATTTCGCTAAGGGTTAGGAAGGGGCGTATCTATGTACACCCATAGTTCGCCGGTTTGTTTAGGTCCTATGTAATAGGGGCGAGCCTATTGCCAGTAACCGGGCACAAATCTTAACTCCAAGCTGCTACTGAGAATTTCATAGAAAACCTCAATAACACTTTGCTCTATCTGGGAATCGAACCCACGACCTCTAGCACAGCAGTCGCGCTTAGGACCACAGACAAACGATACGATATAAGTAGTACGAATACGATATATTAGCATCAAAATAGCATTCCGCTAGCATTTTTCATTTTCACCCATTGACATGTGTTTATATTTTCATCTATCTACATTATCTCCAGACATTGATACAATCGGAAGTGCTATTCAGAGGAGAAAAATCTCCTGTGAATTTAGGTGAACAAAGTTTCAGGTTAGCTGTCATACCACAGACGCTAAGGTTTGACAGCTCACGTCAAGCTCACTTAACCTGCACTTTTATGAGGAGCAACAGGAGTTAAAAGACCGTCCAAGGGAGTAGGTACATTTCCGCGTTTTTTTTTATAAATGCTCGTAATATTTTTTAATTTGTATGTTAATTTTTATGGCTTGACCTAGGTATCACCCGATTCTGGCTTGACGTCAATTTACAGGACACCCTGTATAACTGCATAAATGTTTAAAATGAAATGTGATGTTTCGCTATTTCAGTATTTCTTAAATTAGCAATATAGGTAATAATAAACTTTAAGGATAGGATTTCCGCAATAAATACCAATTAAAACTTATAATTTGCAACGAGGTTGTAGGTAATATGCAAAGTATTATAAATATTATAACTTATGAAGACATAAATAAGAAAACCAATGCTTCCGTGGTCCATTCATCTCATGATGAATATCATCTCACATCTCACAATTATTCATTTACAAAGAATTTTATGATGTATGTATGACCATAAATTATAAAGACACGGAGATATTTTGAGTTATTTTCACGATCTTATAATAAAAGGAAGGAAATAATTGTCTATGACTCATTTGTTGGTATAAAGTATTGCCTTGTTGTCCTTTTCGTGATTTCCGCAGCCCTTTACCCTGACAGTGACAGCGCGGGAAAACTCGTCGGAAAAGCTAAGATGGCGGACAATCAAAGATGGCTGTTCCAAATTGAATTCGGAATACAAACATTTATGTTTTTGTAATTTTAATACTTTAGTGGGAGAAATTGCAGACGATTTAATAATAAAAATGTGAAAAAGATGGACCTCCATGCAATATTTTAATGCGGAAGTCACAGTTTATTTTACGATATTGTGTGCGTAGCATGTTGTTTGCCACTATAACCTCTAGCCAATTATCCATTCTGTATGCTGATACGGTAATAAAAGGAATGTGGTAGACGCTTCCTCCTATGTTTATATTAATTAGTTGATAATTGCAGCTGTAATGCACATAAACCTTCTGCTGCCATCATCAGTAGCCTAGCACGAATATCAAGAAAAATATACACGACAAGCTATGAAAATACACTCCCGGACTCTACTCTAAAGGTCTGTAATTTTTTAAATAATCGTGAATTCAAATTTGCAATTTGAAGACACCGAAATGATGGCCAGTATATCAGCTTAATAGCAATAGGCTGTGACTGTGCATTTGGACACCTCTGTCTTACCGTTGGGGGAATACAGGCGTAATGGTATGTCATGTAGTAATATTTTAAGTAGGTTCACTGATACCATCCGCTGTCCAAACGATATACATAAACTTTACTTAAACAAATACGTCAGCTTAAAAACATGAGTTTTTAACAATATTTACTTTTAAAGGACTCGTCTTACTGTTTACAGAGATCAGCAAGTAATTATTATTCATTTTTGTTATTTTGGTACCTTCTTATGTGGGTACAATTCCGGTGAACCAGATTTTACCCTTGCTTCTTTAGCATTAAGGTTGAAAGTGGTCAACCGCCATTGTTCTCCGTTTTACACAAGTTTGTAATACAAAATTGCGAGAGTTACAGCGTGGGAGAAAATTAAGTGAAAAGGAACGCAACAGGTGTCGACAAGTATAATAAATACCTACATTAGAACTATTCTATGCCTAAACCTAAATGATTTCAGATAAGCTTTGCAATATTCTCAATTAAAAGTCCATTAAACTATTAAAATTGTAACAAATACATACTAAAATTATCCAAATCGCCATTGTCTATTAGGTGTAGGTTGTAAAATATAGCCAAAACTCTTGAATAAAACATTTCAATAAAGGGCATTAAATTCTGCCAGTATTCATAAGAATGATGTTATTTAATCTGTGGTGTTTCACTCCAATTCTGTCAACACATAATTCAAGTTTAGAATTACATTCATTCGTATTTTATTGATTGTCAATTGTTTTGTTATTTGTGGCCTTAGCTAGCATTAGAGATACTAGCCCTTCTGTTTAGGTATACCTATACATTATGTGTGTTACAATTGCCATAAGGTACTATCGTGATCGTGACCCTTAACGAAGGAACCGATTGCGCTCCGAACTACACGATAAAAAAACTTAATTGCCTTTTTTTATATCTAAGTATACTAATATTAAATTAATCTGGAACAAATGTACCTAGTTTTGAAAAGGAGGTACAAAGCTGCGCCACAGTTTAAAAAAATGGGACAAAAGTTTGCAAGGATCTGTCAACACGACTTGTTGACAGTAAATGACAGGACAATGATCTTAAAAACATCAATAAATCATAAGGCAAAGTATCATCACAAGAAAACCGTAATAATAACATGAAAAACAAACGATTTGCTAATAGGATGTATCTCATTCATATGCAAATTATTTATTGCAGGCATATTAATTACGATACTGCAATTATTATTAATAATGTGACGTCAACATTTGATGCAGTATCTTTTACGATAAAGGAAAAACGTTTATGAAAAATATCTATGGTTCTTTGTACTGTGTTGATTTGTGTTGTCACGTTAAAATACAAAGAACATATCTATGGCATATATGGAAGTAGCTAGTACTACACACGAATTAAATATATGACATTTATTTGTCAGATGCGCGCCATTAAGGTTTATTAGTATCATGGCGCGAGCGCAAACCTCAAAATTATTTTTAACGTAAACAACTATAAAAACAAATAGGTATGGTGTCTAGTTTTGATTAATTCTAAATCAACTTTATAAGGTTTCATAGTGCTTTGGAGTTGAATAAAAAACGTAATTAATGATAACAGCAAAAGCCACAAAATATTAAACTCTCGACTAACCAATACTTGTGACATTTTTGCAAAATGGAACCAAACAAAAGCAAAAGTACAAAGCTAGCCACACATTATTAATAAAAAAACAACAGGCCTCATTCTCACCTCGGTCCGAAAGGCCCGCCACATTACCAGTTGTCGTCATAAAAAGGGACGTTAAAACTGAAATAGCTTTTTGCAAACAATAATCAATTTCTGTGGGTCATAGAGCTATATAATTGGTCTCGTGTTACGCTCATATTCACGGTGTACGATTGCGGTATTGTCGCGTAATTTTAGAGTCTATTCGCGCGTTAGCGGAGACGCATGACTAACGCCATTTTTTTTTAATTCGGATAAGTAGGTAGGTTTGAGAATGCAAGGAAAAAGCTTATTTATTTAAACTTTATGCAACAAAAGTACAAAGGCGGATTTAATGCCTTGGCATTTTCTAGCAGTCAACCAAAGCTGATGAAGAGATAATATGCCAGGTGCAAATTAACGTACGAGAGAAAACAACTGTGACTTCAAAAAAAAAACTCAAAGCAATATAAATAAATTGACATGTTCACAAATAAGCTTCATTTTGAATTTTTCTACTTAACAAACCCGAGTTTTACCAAACGTCTTTTATAATGCGCACTGCAAAGGAGTGGAACTCTCTATCTGCGTCTGTATTTCCGAACGCATTCGTATCTTTAAAGTTAGAGTCAACAGGCTTCTTCTGGGTAAGCTCCCTCCATCGTCGACTTTGTTTATGTCACCCCTGACCTAGACTATAGTCAAGAGCCTACCCATAAAGAATGAAAAAAAAACAGATAATGTATTGAAGAAAACTTGATTATGTTTTTAATTAGTTAAAGCAGTCAATAAAATAATGTCACTTTGTTAATAGGTAATAAAGAAAAGTCGATAGTAAATCTTTTAACCACGTGGATGACGTCATCAGTTAGCCGGTGTGGCACACACGTGTTCGCCAATTAATGACATGACATTATAATTTCTAATTATAAACTTTTATGCTTATTATTAGATACTACTTTTACGTATGTCTTTTATTTTTATAAAAAGTTTTTGTCCTCTAAACTAAGGGGCCATCTTTCTTTATTTTTATTATGCAAAATGAGCAAAATAAGTATTTATAAAAATAATAAGAACGGTGTTCAAAATTTAAAAATAGAATATAAACAACTTCGCCACGTGTTTATGTCGCAAAACATAAATATATGTTAAGATAAAATAATAGGTTATCTAAATTGTAAAAATATACATAACAGAGGATAATCGTACACATTGTTGGACATGAATATCTATAATTATACATAAAAATAAAATTATGTTACCTACATTAGGTTCGAATAATTAATTTCGGCAGAATTTTGACACAAACAAGAAAAAAAATATTGATGGCTTTTCTTAAAAAAAGATTTAAAAAAAAAATTAAGTCACAACTCACACTGTTCTGTCATAGAAAACATTTTTTTTTTCAACTTTACCAATGATTGTAACATAAGTGTTTAACCTTCTTGCTTAAATTGCAGATTTGTGCAAAAGAAATCTCTATAAATTCCAGATCAAAATCACAAGAATGAATACTTATTATGGGATCAATGTCCATAAATTATGGATTTGGCTCGAAAGCGCTCGAAAGTGCTCGATAAACGCTTGAAATGTGAGACATACACACTTTGTTATTGTGAAATCAATTGACCCATAATTTTGAATAAAGTTGTGCCATTTTTTACTAAATAGTCTGCCATGCCGAAAGTACAATTTTATAATATTATGTTTTTTGTTTTGCGTTATATTGCGAAATACAATAATTGTTATTTAGCACACCAAAATCGATTTCTGTAAATTTTTGCTTATAGTTACTAGTTTCACGGCCAATGGTAACGGCTCTCAGTGACGGTTATGTGATGTGTATTTTTATATCCCATATGTCAGATCAGTAGGCACTATTATGTCAAAACTGACAGTTAACCCCCCACCGCCACCCCCTCCGTGTGAACAACGCAAAACTCAACACACTGCATTTTTTTCCAGACTGCAATAATATATTCAAATTGTTATTGGCAATGCACGATCGCCGCGTAAAATCAAAGTTCGCCATTTCATATTCACCTCATATCTATACACCTGTACCTTATTTATGCAAATTCATATAAATGTACAAATTCGACTGTCCCAGTCCCAGCCACGTGTGCGAGTCAATGGTGGAATAAAAGCAACCTCATTATAATAACTAGCTGTAGATATTTAAATTACAAATGAGTTTTATGATCGTTCGCAAATTGTGACCAGATTACAAAAAACTTTAATTTTCTGTGTACCTAACTAGACCTATTGATCAAATGTGTTTGTATTTTCTTGGTGGTCACTTTGGTAAGAATTTTTCGCAGCTTCAGCTATTAACTAAAAACCATGCAGAAGTTTAATCTACAATCTTGCCATGTCAATCTTGCCAATCTTTAATGTATCTATATCGATTAAAAAGGGACAGCGATAGAATAAGAAATAGACAAGATGCACAGGTAAAATGTTTGGAAATTCAAGCTCGATTTCTATTGCTTTGCTACCAAATTATGAACACTATGGTAGAGCAAGCATGTCCTTCAAAATCTTCAGTGCAGTTTTTAGATTTAAAGACTCTTTTTCTTTAAAATAAGTTTTATACTTTTTTTTACATGATAGACAAGTTATCTATTGAATAAACTAAAGCAGTTTTGGGGGTCACCTTTACAATTGAAAATCAAGTTTAAACTAAATATAAAAATATATCTAGAAGAATCATCTTCAACATAATTATTTAATTACCATTCATTATGAATAGGTACCTATTGAATAGTAAAATTATGATCCCGATAAGGTTTTATTTCAATCTATTAACATACTAGAATATCAACTTGAATCGCACTAATTAAATATAATCAATGAATCTATTTCGAAGAACAAAATCGTATAATTTTATGATTAAAAAAAAAAGAAATGTTTTGACTATAGCCATCTCTAGGTACTCTATGGTATCACAGTCACGTGAGTTGACATTTGACAGTTAATAAAATACAAATATTTAAAAATAAAAAGGATAGTATTTCTGCCATAAAATATGAAATCTGAAACCAATAATATAATTTGATTTTAAATATATTAACATTTATTGATTCGCTTATTTTATTTTCTTTTTACAGCCATTTTATAATATCAAAGGAACAAACCAAAACGCTAATAAAACTGAATAGGTATAATATTAATTAATTTACTTAAGCTTAGATAGGTACTTTTTATTTTTGATGCATAAGTCTGATATTTATTACGGAACATAAAAAAGAAAAAAATAACTCGACGATGACGGATGATGGTGATTTTCTCATGTGTGCTGATTACAATCTAAGACTATATTAATTAATTAAACTTTATTTTATCTTTTTAAATGCATGTTTTGCTAAAGTAATATATTTAATTTTGACAATCTTAAAAAGAGAGCGTTTTAAAAAAATAAAGAAATTAAAAAATATAACCTTTTTTTTTCATCGAACCATTATAACCAGCCACCTTCTATCAAAAATACCTTCATACATATTATAGGCACAGTCAGCAATTTTCTCGGTTAATCAATTCCCAACCTTAAATAATAACAGCATAAGGTTAAAAAATGTTAACTGCCTACTTCATTGAGAATAGGTACATTGAAAACCGAACAAACAAACTATGAATATTATGCAATCGTGAACTCAAATATGCGTTCAATAAATAATGTTAGTTATAAAATCTGGGCGTGGTTCAAATTAGAACTACTACATATCTTGTTGATGGACATTGAGCGGTTTTGTATTAAATAATAAAAGGTAGCTACAGTAATTGTAAATGTTATTCTTATGTAAGTAAAGTTTTAACTGTTTTGAGAATGGGTACCATTGGCCTCGCATTTAATTGTTATCCAATTCAATGATTAAGCTTCAATTTAAAAACACTCACACACACACGAAAGAATTTTAACCTGAAGATTACTGTTCTTTCTCTAAAGATTGGTACTGTACGAAAGAAGGAAAACCGGTTTTGATAAGTAAGAGCCCGAAACACCCTTTCACAGTCTCTGGGGCGGAGGCAGCCAAAGAGGATTTCCCCAAGTAAAAAAAAACATAATAAACGGTGGAAGGGATCTTCATCATCATATCAGCCGATCGAAGTCCACTGCTGGACATATGCCTCTTCTGAACATATGGCCGGTCCTGCGGTGTTATTCTGTAAAACCCTCCTTCCGTGAAGTGAGCGTGTGGCGACCTGTCAATCCCTAGCATCGTATATGACAGCCTTCACCTTAATTCACTGAGGGAGGTTTCTTACAGAATAAGCCGGCTGCACTGTCAGCATCCAGCGTTTTCCCGCGACCTTTACCAGGTCGTATATCGCGCACAAGCTATTATCATAAAATTGGGACAAGACTCTAGACATGCATTGCATTCCATTGGTTATTCACCCTTTTTGGCAAACTCTACCTCAAGTTTATTGACCTTCATTGACCCAGTCCTTGGCTACTTGACCACAGCCTTAGGTACACGACCTCTTCACCATTATAAAACCTTAGTCCCATCATAACCCCACTAATTAAATTACCACAGCAATTAATACAACCAGACACTTTTAAAAATGTCTTTTATAATTTACAACAGGTTATTAAGGATTTGAGGAGTTCAGCTAAATATAATATCAATAAAGCAACCTTTGATAAATTATAAAAAGTTTAAAAAATCTGATTATTAATATAGATATTATGCAATTTATTGTCTTAGGAAGACAATAAATTCTGTGACTTGTGGGAATTTTAACGTTTATTATTCTTAATAAAACCGATACCTAGCACAATTGCTTTTTTTCTATTTTGTTATATTTTAAGTAACAACACGTGTGAAAATGTAAAAACATCAAGATTCTGCTATATCGATTTGAAATAATCTACTAATATAAAGCTGAAAACTTTTCTTTCCATTTCTCCGGAACTGCTTGTCTGATCCTGAAAATTCTTGCGTTAATAGAAAACTTAATTATCCTGTGCTGGTTAAGTTTTAGGGTCCCGTAAAAAAAATCTTAAAAAGATGTTGTAAACAGCAAACAAAATGTTATGCGTCTTCCGCAAAAATTGCCACATACTGCCGATCCTGTATTACTACATCTATTATAGAAACTTCCTCTGAAGTGATCAGTTAAAATTACGCAACGTAATTATCTTCAATTGTGTTCCTGGCCTTAAATGTCTTTAGTACCAAAATATATCACCAGTCAGTTTTAAATAAACCTTATTAAACATCGGATACAGAAATAGAAATAATCAGTACCATTATTACATACCTAGTGTCAAAGCCAACTCGAAAACCTAGAACCTAGATTCCAAACACTAATCCTAACCTAGGTATTCGATCTAAGTGCATTTGCGATCAAGGTGATCTAAAATATAATACACAACAACTTGTTTTAGTACTTTTGACACCATTTTCGGCTTCTGAAGCATACATTATGCATTTATGGTAATAAATTCTATTAACTAGATCTAGAACTAGACCTAGGCAGTCTAGGCAGACATCACGAACGTCAATATCTAGATAATATGCTAATTTTATTCTGAACTATGATTGTGTTGTCTATGACTGCTCTTAAGGATTTGAACGAAAATAATTAGTTTTTATATGGATTAAGGTATCTATGTAGATGTTAATGTTTTCTACGGTTCGGAATGGAAGCCTATAATGAGGAGATTTGTCTGGCTGTCTGAATGAGCAACTTTAGAATTGTATATATCACTGTCTACGTTTTTTAAAAACACTATGACTAATTCTTACATAGTATAAAACAAAGTGGATTCCCGCCGTCTGTACGCTTGTTAGACCTTTAAATTACGCAACGGATTGTAATGCAGTTTTCATCAATAGATAGAGTGATTTAAGAGGAAGGTTTATACGTATAGAACATTACGATACGACCATCGGGAGCGGAGCAGTAAACAAGGACGTTACTGAACGCTAATACCGCGGTGTACTAATAATTAAAAGGCTTCTTACACCAATTTACTTAATTTTGTATCTATGTATGCTACGTGTAGTCTTACTATTTAATTTTAATTATCAAAAAGGTAAATAAATCATTGGATAGTAATCACTAAGGTTGATTTTCGAGGGCAAACAAGCCTTTAAAACTCAAATATATCAAATTAAATAACATTATAATAACAAAACTGCTCCAGTTCACAAATTAAACAGCGTTAATAGAATACCAAACAGTAGCATTTTGTTTACTTTTAAAGGTTGGGCGCATACTATGGCGGATTTTCATGAATGATTTTTGAACCACCCAAAATTCGTCTTTCAAATTATAAAATTTTAAATCGATACGACCGTGGATTGATCATGTTTAGGACCATCGGCTTTACGTGTCTTCCGAGGCACGGGATGTCACACCACGGACTTCCAAACTACAGACTGTTACTGAGAAGTTCCTTATGGAAAAATTCAATAACTTTTTGTCCGACTAAACCTAGGTCCTCACGCTCAACAGTCCCTTGCGATCACGAGACCAACGGGGCAGTTCCTATTATAATTTCATTGCCAGCCGGGATGTACTTCCCTCATTTATGAAACCAGCAAGACTGTGATTTTGATCAGCGTTTTGTTTTTACATGCGCGACTTTCTGGCACTTGGTTCCGGTCATCAGTAGCGCTATTCTACAAAAATCTCCCTCGGTGAATTGAGCTTGCTAAGAGCTGCAACAACCTCCAGCATTGTGGTATGGCAGCACACTTCAAACTCACTTAACCTAAATTCAATGACGGATTTTTCCAGAATACACCGCCAGCATTTACACATTCAGTGTGTGCCTCATCTAACCCCACAAAGCTCTTGTCACAATTTAAAGCGTCAAACACGACACGACAAGGCTGTTAAGATTAGTCTAGATAGGCCATAGCCATGCCTACATCTAGACGGCATTGTATAAAATTTTAACACCAATTTATTGTCTTACTTTTATAGCCCGCCATTAACTTATGTAATCGGCACAAGTTATGTATTCATTACTGTTTGACAAGCTGGTTTATTTGTTATCATTAATAGATTGTGTTATACTAATATTACATACAAATGATCATGCCTGTATTCCCCGAAGGGTTAGGCAGAGGTGTACCAATGTACACACACAGTTCGCCGATATATTTGAAGTCCCATGTAATAGGGGGCGAGCCTATTGCCATTAACTGGGCACAAATCCAAACTCCGAGCTGCTACAGAGAATTTCATAGAAAAACCCAATAACACTTTTTGCTCGACCTGGGAATCGAAACCAAGATCTTCTAGCGTAGCAGTCGTGCTTAAGAGCAATAGGCTACCGAGGTAGTTCAATTTCGCGTTTATAATAGTGCATATAGTACTTAGGACTTGACTACTACGCAGATGTAAACTAGTTTTTTCATCCCCTAAGTCGTAGTTCTTTGCACACAGAAGATACAACTTCACGGTTAGATAAGACCGGCGTGGGAAGGCAGCTTTCACCGCCAGAGACGAGCAGATGCCCGCGTTTTTCTGTCATCCGCCATAGAACAATCGACTCGAGTAGGGTTGTTACTTAATACGTGCGTTGTTGTATTAATTACATTGTATTAAAGTTTAGATTTGATTATTAGCCAGGCTATTATTGTCTCGTTGGCCTCGCTGGCCTAGTGGTCCTGAGCGCGACTGCTACGCTTGAGGTCCTGGGTTCGATTTCCGGGTCGAGCAAAAAGTGTTATTGGGTTTTTCTATGAAATTCTCAGTAGCAGCTCGGAGTTTGGATTTGTGCCCGGTTAATAGCAATAGGCTCGCCCCTATTACATGGGATCTAAATATACCGGCGAACTGTGGGTGTACATTGGTACACCTCTGCCTAACCCTTCGGGGAATACAGGCGTGATGGTATAATGGCTATTATTGTTCTACTGCAGGGCAAAGTCCTCTTTTCATACGGAGAAGGCACGAACATTGATCGCTTGCTTAAGGCAGCGATTTCAGACTTATATTCATTATAAGTCCAGGTTTAGATTTGATTAGATCGTTTAATTTAAAATATTAAAACGAGAAGGAGATGTCTAAATTATGAATATTTATCCATACTAATATAATGAAGCCAAAGAGGTTTTTGTTTGTTTAAACGCTATTCTCTGGAACTGCCAGTCGGATTTATGAAAAAACTTTGGCTTTTATGATAGCTAGCTAGATTTGTGAGGAATAATAGTACAGGCTAAATAACATCATGCTGCGACCTATGGGAGAGAAGCAGTAACCAAAGACAGAAAATGTCAGTCATGTTTATGTAACTAGCTTCAGCACGCGACTTCGCATGCTCACTTTCTTTCACTCGCGTTAAGCTTAAGTTACGTCTTTGTTTAGGTACTGCTCCGCTCCTGTGGTTTGTAGCGTCGTGTTAAATAGCATATTATTATACTGTTCCTTATGAATCTGGCTAACTTACACACAAGATTTTTGACAATCCGTTTGGTAGTTCCAGGGATAAGCGCGTTCAAACAAACAAACAAAATAGTCTTCAGCATTATTATATTAGTTAAGATATAATAAATATTATTTGCCTCAGCTATAGGTAACAGCCCTAATTAATCCGACCTCTTATAAAGCGGTGTACGTTATAATTAGTGTTGTCACTTCTCCACATTGTTTGCTATTTCCGAACGATATCGATTCGATTTTCGCTTTTCACTCGATAATAACCGTATATGGGTGAACGATTGTTATCTCATGGGAATGTGAAGCGATTATTCAAATCGATAATTTGTTATGAATGTTGAATGTGGTATGCAAATAATTTTAAATGGAAGAACTTTACTGGTCATACTAACGTAAATAAATTTGCTAAAATTGTAGAATAACTATTACATTTAAGCTTACTAATTAAATGCAATCTTATGTTATTTCTCATTGTCTGATACTTGGGAAACTGGAGCTAAATCTTGTATATAAAACTAACTTTTGCCCGCGATTTCGTTGGCGTCGATTTTCTTAAACATCCCAAATTGTTTTGATGATAAAATACAAGCCTAATTACGTGCCAATAATGTTGTGAAACAATTTTTGAAATCGGTTTTTGGTTTTATTCATTACAAGCAAAAAATACAAATCTTTGCTCTTTATAATATTCGTTCACATAAGAAACTTAAACTACACTATTGTAACCGACATTCTGCCTATAAACCACAAAAAAAAATACAGTATCACTTACCGAAATCAATTCCTCATAATCAACTTCATGAGGCTGCGACTCATTCTGATGCGCCTTCCACATCCTCAAGCCCTCCTTCTTCACCAGACCCTCCTGTTTCTTCAAGACCAGCTTCAGCTGCTTCCCAAACGCCTCCAGGTCAATCTTATGCACGTCCAACTCCTGGCCTTCCACTAGCCTTTCCAGATCACTCAACACTGCACTGTCACTGGTTTCACTAGAATTTGTCACATCGAAATTGACACTCACTGTGTTGTTTAGGTCCCCTATAATATCAACATCCTTGATATTCTTCTTTGCATTGACGAACATCTCGTCATTAAGCAAAGATGGCGGATTGGTTTCTGTCTTCCAGTTGTTCTTGGTGGTTTTTTCGTGGGGGATCTTGCCGTTCCCCTGGGTCAGGGTGTTGGTGTGGTGGGTCCCCGGGATGTGCCGCCTGGCGAGGTGGTGGGTGAGGTGGATGAGGTGGTACTCTGGCACCAAAGACTCGTGTTCTACGTGGAAGACTCTCTGTAGCTCTTCTGGGGTCATGTGCTCGTGTATCTGGAAAGATTGAGAAGATATTGTTTAATGATATTGTCGAACAAAATGGCGACACGGTTGGCGCAGTGGCTGAGAGATTGGCTGCTGCGCTGCTTGTAGTGGGTTCGCTGCTGTGTACGTGAGTTTATATATTTGTAAACACACACACGATACGAGAGAAATTCATAGAGAAAGACAAGGTTTTCTTTTCTTAAAAATTAAAATGGAGTAGCACTGAATGTGCAGGGTTAATGTCTTTACCTGGGGAATCCCAATATTAAAACATATTGTTAGTAATTTTCAAACTGACTTTGAATAATTTTTTAAACCCATCACATTCGTTGTTGATTAAAGTTCAATTTCGTATCCAGTACTCCTAACCCAAAGAGGTTCAGATAATTATATCGTGGGCTTATTCTTTAAAGTTGTTATCAAGCAAACCCAATCAAGGATAATAATTGTTTTGGAACATCTAAATTCTCCACACTAAACCTTTCGGATGATTGGAATAATATCTCATTATTGTTATAATTATACATTATGCATCTTAAAATACTAAAGACTGGACGTGTGTAATGAAACCAAAACGAGGTAAATTTTGTTGGGTCATCATTCATATTTAGCAACAGTTCTATAACAAATACTGTATTTTTCTTTTCTTTATGTGCATATGATACAAATACGAAACTCAACTACTCTACAACTATTAAACAACTACATTTAATAGTCTAGTAGTGTTAAAAAGCCGTTACTCCTGCGCGTGATCCCTCCCCAGTTGTGTCGGATGGCCGTCCTATCGCGGACTATGAGAGTTATGAAAGAGAGAGCACACTCGTGTTTGCGCACACACTTGTGCACTATAACTCTCCTGCGCGCTGTGGCTGGAATCGGTCTGGAGTTTTTTTTTACAGTGAAAAACATCTAGGTGTAATGAGTTTGAACAGAGGTGTTCATTCTTAAATTGGGTGGAAAGACAGCTCACCTCAAACTCACTTCACCTAAACTCACCGAGGGCTATTTTTACAGAATAGCCCAGCTGCATCTAGGCCATAAACAATACGGAAGCGGATAAAACCAACAACATCAGTCATCACGCAACATCAGTATCAACAGTCCATACAATATTTATAACACGATTATTGACATATAACATCCACCCACATCCACACCGAACAATAACTGTAACACCACATCCGTATCGCTGTATGTCTGAATGTCACTCGTGCGAAACTCGAAAACCTTGGCTGAGGTCAATAGTACTTGGAGCAGTCCTTTCTCAATAATATTTCCAGATTTATATGGTTTGGTGTTTGCTAATATTGCTCTAAATATGGCAAATATGGCTTTTTTTTTGGGGCAATGTTGGCTAAATGGGGCGATTGAGTGGGAGTGGAAGATGTAAGCTGATGATTTTTTGTTTAGTTTTTGTTTTTGACTGGAATTCTGAATACTATTTTAGCAAGATAGGATTGTATTATAGTCCTATTGTTGGAGCAGATAAGCAAATGACTAATTGGTGCACAGATGGAATATTATTTATTGATTTATTTGTTTATTCATAAGTGTGAGAGTGATGTGACAGATGACAGATTTCCGGGTCTAGAAATGCACGTAAAGCTGACCTGCACACGATCTTTCCCCGCTCGTGTTGGATTGCCGTCTCATCGGACTATGAGAGATAGGGAAGAGGGAGTGCGCTATAATATTTCCTGCGTATTTGGCTAGTCTCCATTGTGATAAGCCGTCGTGACCGAAATCGGTCTGGAGAATATATAGATTATATTTTATATTCTATTTTAAACGAATAACTGTTAATACAAAGATCTTTCAATCTATACACAAACGCATGTTAAAGTTAATCTAATCCACTTCTCCACTATCATAAATTAAATCAAGAGTTAATTTCTCAACGCGAAAATTAACGTATTTGAAAAAATCATTACTCAATTTTGCTCTAATTAACATTACATCAGCTAATAAGGCAGTGTGTCAACTATAAGAGCGTTTCCACATTATCCGATCCGATATCGGTATCGGACGACGATAGCCGACATCCGATAGCCGACACCATGTGCTATTTTCACATATTTCCGACAAAATCGTTCCGATACGGCCATTTGCTCGATAGCTTAGTGCGGGCGTCATGATGGCAGACTATAATAGAAAACTTTATTTGCTGTATCTATTATATTTGAGAACACAAAAAAAGATCTGTCCACAGACAGTATTGGATACATCCCATTGCGGAAGCTAGATATTCAGAGGGAGCATTTTATACTATTTTTAGCAATCTACAAAACGCACCTAGAATGTTTTTTAATTACTTTCGTATGAGTGAATCCACATTCAATTATTTGCTAATTCATCTCACAAACAGTCTCTTCGCACACAGAGACAATTAAGATACACGTATAGCACACATACAAACATTATCGTCCGACGGCTCACGGGCGTCCGATAGTGCCTGCAACATATCGGTGTCGGCTCCGATATCCGATATCGGAACGGACAACGTGAAATTGCAGGTTCATATTTCATACATTTTACTTGCCCCGATATCGTATCGGCGTCCGATACCGATATCGGATCGGATAATGTGGAAACGCTCTAACAGAACTGCTCTAGTTGACAGTTATGTCATAACTGGATCACTGAGTCGAGGTTGACCAGCCGAACTTAGCCGAAGATAGCCGAAGTGGTGGCCCACGCACGAACACTTCCGAATACTTCCGATTTGAATGAATGTGGTTAGCTGGATTGAAGGTGAGTATTAGGTATTTATGATAATTAGTACATGTTAATTAGTTGGTAATTGACATTATAATATAATGTACTATACGTGTGTGGGAAAAAAAGATATTTAAAAAAGTCATTTAAGATTTTTAATAGTAACGGTTGGTTAGTAAAACTATTTATATAAGAGCTTAGGAACCGAAAATTTTACAACATAACTGCTGTAAAGCAAATTATGTTCTTCTTCAATGATGTTGATGACAGAGTCAAAAGCGATAATAAAATAAAAATTAATTTTAAGTACCTGTATCATCGGTGCCTTAACAGACATATACACACAACCAGATCCAGAAAAACTACATGTAGGTCATACAAATATTTGTGCCGTATGAGAATCGAATTAGCGATATGCAGTGCAGCACCCAATCACTTAGCCACTGCGCCAAATTGTAAGTTACCACGGTTTGATTCTTTTTCTTCTTCTAAATCCCTTTTTCTATATTATTTATATATCAGTACTTGGCCCCGGTAGGTGGCCACGTTTATACCGGTCTCAATAGCGTCTTAATGTCCTCTAAAGTGCAGGTGTAGGGACTTTGTGGGTATTGCAGCAAATGGAACATTGACTAGTTAGGAGAACTGGTACCGTTTGAGTTCTAATATTTGAGACAATCTCTTTCTTTCATTACCAAAGATCTTAATGGTGGGTCCACACGATACAGACTTTTGTCTGTACAGATATCTGCATAGCCTAGTCTGAGTAAAAATGTTTACTCAGAGGTCTTTACCAAATGTCTGTGCAGACTTTTCATCAGTTCAGACTTCGATTTTACACCGACATTTGTGTGTACTGATTTGTTGTACAGACAAAATTCAATAGAAGTCTGTGTTAAGTCTGTATCGTGTGGACCCACCATAAGAAACAAAAGATCTGATGCCACGACCCAACACCGCAAACCATTATGTTACACATTTAATTACATTTGTACAGCAACACGAAAATTTGAACCATTTTTCCTTATGCCACTTCTATTTACGTTCACTTCCATCATAACCTTTATAGAACAATCAACCTTTGCTCCAAACACACAAAGTTGAAATTCCTTTGAGGATTCCTTTATTGCAATTCCAAATACCACTCAATCAAATACCAACCATAACTTTATAAATTCAAAGTTGAAATTCCATTGATATAGAATTCTGAAATAAGAACAATTGGTATTGAGATGTAATGGCTTGGACACAAGGTTGGAATTCAATTGTTTGTGTGTAAGGGCATGTACAGGGTGTTGCGAAACTGAACCGATGTTGGGTGTAATGAGTCACGGAATGGTAAGACTTAACGCGCAAGGTTACGTTAGAAAGCTTTTGTGTATGTTATGTAAACGACGCGTGAACTTTCATTAGTCAACGCTTTTTGAAAAACAAGGCTGTCAAGTACGTACTTGACAGCCTTGTTTTTCAAAAACAAGAGTTATGTTAGCTGACCCAGTCGCGAGGGCGCATTGTCTAGGTCAGAGGGGGAGGATGTAACGCGGCATTATTTGAACGCGATACTTATGCTCGAACGTACCCGTAAGCGCGGGAGATCGCATACGCACCCCACGCCCCCGCCACCGACAGTGGACGACTAGCCTCCGAGCGATCTGTACGATCTGCTGCGAAATACGCGAACCTAATTTTGTTATACCGTTTTCCTACCTGTTTTGTTATATATCGTGTACACCTGTTGAAAATATACCCTTTTACTGAATAATCGTGCGTCGAACTTATTGAAGAAGCTCCCAAAACGCCCTGAGAGAAATATACCTCCTTACAGTGGCCAGTGGCAGTGGTCTTGTTTTTTTTGTTTCGGGCAAAAAAGAGAGTTCCGTACGTCATCCTTTATATGATAAAAACAAAAAAAAATGTGGGATGATTTTTGGCAATGTTATTAAATTGCTGTGTCAATAATTGACGAAACTGTGTTTATTATTAATAAATACATACAAAAATATACAAACTCATGCCTTTTTTCTTTAAAATATTCCCTATATATTTTTTAGTATTATATTAATATTTATTTAAGTACAGCTGCCAAAACAGTGAAAATAGAATAAAAATAATTCGAGGGAGTTTTCCACTGAGATTAACAGATTAAAACTCTCACTACATAACCCTAATCTAAGGTTAAAAGTCACGATTAATTCAGGGTAAAATATGCTAGTTGAGGTCAAAAGTCACTATTTGTTTTCGTCAAAAGAAAAACTGATTGATTACCTTCTAAGTTTAGAATAGTTTGCGTAACTTTTGATTAACCATCATCTTCCTGCCCGGATCCCATGTTACTTGGGGTCGGCGCAACATGTTTTCTTCTTCCATGCCAACCTGTCAACCGTCATGCTATCACTGACTCCCTTCTCTTTCATATCATTTTTCACACAATCCATCCATCTTTTCTTTGGCCTCCCTCTTCCTCTCCATCCATCCACATTTATATCCATAAGTCTTTTTGTAACTTTTGATTAACCAATTTGTTATAAAAGTTACGTGTTCAAAGGTCACGTGCATGGGGATTTCCCAGACCTAAATTTCCTTTTTCAAATAAAAAAAAAATGATAATTTAATTTAAAATGTGTTAATTTTTTTTCATTAAAATTATATTTTTTTAAGAATAAACTAAACTCAAATCTTCAAATATTGAAATCACCTTATCAAACACCCTTTACATTAACTAACCAATACAAAAAAAAAAACGAAATAAAAACTTAATTTACTACTAAAACAGAAATAGCTAATCATAGTCATTACCCACACAAAATCATCACCGATTTATTTGCTGACGCTACGAGTACGCGCGTTTTATTTGCTGACGCTACGAGTACGCGCGTTTTATTTGCTGACGCTACGCCACAACGCGTGCACCAAGGTTGAAGTGCGTTTGCGCAGAGTCTTGGCATAGCGAAGGACACTCGCATAGATTTTGTTGTTGATACATATTATTATATCTATACTAACATTATAAAGCTGAAGAGTTTGTTTGTTTGTAACGAATAGGCTCCAAAACTACTGGACCGATTTCAAAAATTTTTTCACCAATAGATAGCTACCCCAAGTAGCAAAAAAGTTATATAAGTTTAGAATTATACGACTAACAGTCATGTAAGGGGTTTGAAATAGTTATGAAGTAACTAAACAGTTGTAAAATAGTATTCAGTTCGACGCATTAGTTATATACAGGGTGGAAATTTATTATCCTACCTGGAGGGAAAGTACTCTAAATACTTAAGTTAGCAAAATTTACTCAAAGGAAACATTCCTTTATTTTAAAAAAGAAACAAAACTGCATTTAAATAATTTTGAAAATACGCTTGCTACACCCAGGAATCGAACCGACTAAAATTCGAAAAAATTGCATCCTGTACTTTTATGGCATCAATCGATAGGGTCAATCATAAGGATCAAATCTCTGCAAACATGGTAAATTAAAATTAAGAAAAACATGCAATTTTAATGTAAATTTATTTTATTCGGACGAAAAAAACGAGTAAACTAAGTCCTTGCTGGAAATGAGCTTCATTTTCTTGGATGCACCAATTTATGCCTTAAAAAAAATCATTTTGAGTAACTTTTGGTAGCGTAATGCAATTTTCAATATTCACCAAAACACCCTACTAAAAGTTATTCAAAATGAATTCCTTAAAATACTGAATTTGTGCATCGAAGAAAATGAACGTCATGTCGAGCATGCAATTAGTTAATGTACTCATTTTTTTCGTCCGTATAAAATAAGTTTAAATTGAAATTTCATGGTTTTTGTTTAATTTAGCTTACCATGTTTGCAGAGATTTGATCCTTATGATTGACCCTATCGATTAGTGCCATAAAAATACAGGATGCTATTTTTTCCGATTTTAGTCGGTTCGATTCCCGGGAATGGCAAGCGTATTTTCAAAATTATTTAAATGCAGATTTGTTTCTTTTTAAAAATAAAGGAATGTTTCCTTTGGGTAAAATGTGCTTACTTAAGTATTTAGAGTACTTTCCCTCCAGGTAGGATAATAAATTTCCACCCTGTATATTTAAATCATATTAATGCGTCTGGTAAACGTCGTCTCAATTAATTTATAAGACGGTTATATAATGTTAAGTCGAGTAAACGTTTCAGTCGGACAATAGTGATGACTCGCCATGTTCCGTAAATTTAGAACCTTTTATTCAACATTTAAATAACAAACCGTTATGTAATGGTTTTATAGTTATCTATTATAAAATCGTCATAATAGGTCATATACAAAACCATTAAATAACTTTTAGTTGGAAACGTTATTCTAATATAACTGACTAGCTGTGCCCCGCGGTTTCACCCGCGTCTTTGGTTACTGCTCCGCCCTCGTGGGTCGTTTTAAATTTTTCTCGCCTTTTAAACCTTCCCTAGACCTCCACGAACATTTCAAGACTAAGATAAGATAAATCCGTTCAACCGTTCTCGAGTTTTAGCGAGACTAACGAACAGCAATTCATTTTTATATATATAGAATATTTTTTATTCCTACAACGTGTGCCAATCTATGACTAAAATAAAATGTGATAAACTTAATGAGAGATTCACAAGCTTATCAACGCCAGAATCACCACGATGTCCCTGTGAATAAAACAGAAGTATTTCCATGACTATACGCAAAGGATTTTACTATTTTCCAACAGAACTCTAATTGTAACCGTCATGGTGGACGCCATAAATCGTATAAAAACATGTATACGACCAATAGTTATGTAAAGGTCGAAATGCAGTCGCCCAATGTCTATTGGCAATATGGCCGAGACTATTGCTGTCAATTAATATATTTTATTTTTATAAACAATATGAAAACTCTAATATTATGAAGGCCCATGAAAATATTGACAAAGATAACCATACATATCATCGAAAAAATTTAATTCCCATGTATAAGTCATCGCTCTTCATCTTCCACCGCAATATGCTTTCTCTATATTAAAGAATTCTTAATAATGATTCATACGACATTTTACTTAACTTTATAATATAATTTTGCCATAACACAATAAATGTCACACAAATTGTCGCTGACACTCTCATACGATGATATAGTTATTCATTGGATTACTAGACGATTACAAACCTTATTAGTTAAACTCACAACGTCTACGTGACTTTTACTCAACATAATTTGTCGCTAACGCGACTGCAACACGACCTTTACACGATTGAAATGTTATATAATCTGCGCCCAAACCCGCGTTATATTTACGTTTAAAAAACTATTATAAAACGTTTTCGTATGGCTGAAAGTTAAATTGAAAACGTTATTGTACCTTTTATATGACATTATTTTGCTACTTGGGACATTAACTGCCCCGTTGGTCTCGTGGTCGCAAGTGCGACTGCTGTGCAAGGGGTCCCGGGTTCGATTCCCAGGTCGAGCAAAAAGTGTTATTTCATAGAAAAACCCATTTTCTATGAAATTCTCAGCAGCAGCTCGGAGTTTGGATTTGTGCCCGATTATGACAATAGGCTCGCCCCCTATTACATGGGACCTAAATATACCGGCGAACTGTGGGTGTACATTGGTACACATCTGCCTAACCCTTCGGGGAATACAGGCGTGATGGTATATAGATAGCTACATTATTCCTGAGTAACATAGGCTATATAACATCGCGCTACGACCCACGGGAGCGGAGCAGTAACCAAAGACGTAACTAAACGCGGGTGAAATAAGCCTTCTATACTAATATTATAAAGCTGAAGAGTTTGTTTGTTTGTTCGCGCTAATCTCAGGAACTACCAGTCCGATTTGAAAAATCCTTTTAATGTTGGATAGCCCATTTATCAAGGAAGGTTATAGGCTATATACCATCACGCTACGACCAATTGGAGCGGAGCATCAATGAAGAATGTGGCAAAAACGGGGAAAAATATTCCTTTTGAGGGCTTTCGTTGTGTGCGCTGATTCGGATTGATAAATGCTTTTTGTATTGGTTAGTCCTTTTATCGAGGAAGGCTACAGGCTATATAATATCACGCTACGACGCTCGGGAGTGGAGCAGTAACTAGAGGCGTAACTTAACATGGGTGATTTAAACCACGCAAACGTAGTCGCGGACAGAAGCTTGTATTATTATAAGTTTACAATCATTGGTTTTCTTAGAAGTACTCGGAATTAATGTAGGTACGTTAAACAATAGTTTATGAATTAATCTATGGTTGGAATTGAATAATTAGGTTATGTTTTGATACTTGGAAAATGGTAATAAAAATTGTTAAGTTTCGTTTTTGATTTTGTAGTGTAAAAGACATCAACGCGTTCGTGTTTTATTGAATTAAAAGGTGAAAAATTTTGTGAACGAAAAACACGAGAAATTGCGTGCATGATCCACTCTCGTGCCTTCTTAGTATGAGAAGACGCTTTTGGCCTGCAGTGGGACAACAATAGACTGATATTATTTAATAAGTTTTGTTCAAAAACAGAGAACCATTTCAATAATTAAGTTATACATTATATAACCTAGATTACTGTAATACTAGTTAAAGTAAAAGGCAGATTTACTAAGGAAGCTAATCTTAACTTAGTTAACATTAATTACATAACTTTAGTTATAATTAACTGCGTTAGGAAGCACCGCCTGTCACGTTCATCACGAACTACCTCACTTCTGATACTGAAGTTAAATAACCATCTTATAATAAATTATGTTACAGGCTTATGAAGTTATGTTTGTAATCTTGTACATATTAATTATAGGCTGTTCGTTTGTAAGCACATAACTTGGGAACGGCTGGATTGATTTGGCTAAGTTTTGTACATACCAGACGCCTGTAAATAGAGGCGTGATAGTATGTCCAGAAGGGTCAGACAGAGGTGTAGCAGTGCACAACCATAGTTCGCCAATATGTTTTTAGGTCCTATGTAATAGGAAGCAAGCCTATTGCTAATAACATTATTGTTTTTAGTTTTTATTCGAAAAAGGTTTTGTAGGAATGTAAGATCGTAGAATTTGCCTTAAATTTTGTATTGTAAAATTCAGGCAAAATTGCAATTGTTTTTTTTCTATAGGTATTTATTTTTTGGACTTACCCTTTTCACATTTATGGTTAATGTATTGATTTCGTTAAGGTTTCAATTCCACAAGGAGGGGAAGAGTGGACAATATATATACAGGGTCCCCATACGACTGTTCTTCTTCTTGTGACACGACAGTTTTTTTAATGTAGATAGGTGGTCCAAAACGTTGCCATATTTTGTGAATGTTGAGTGAAACAAAGCCGATTAAAGATTGGTGACCAATTTATTAATTTTCTTTCGCTCCAATTATCCTCGCTTTGATGGAGTGTCACCCTATCTGCCTAAACACAAGACGTTGAAAACGTAACAATTCTAAAGAGATTCTATACAAGAAGGATTTAATGCCTGACCTTTGCCAAGAATGTTCCTCTTGTACAACTGTTAATGAGCTAAATATTACATTAATGATATAGACAGTTGCCATGCACAACAAAGGAAGGCAATTTGTTCCAATCGATCCAACAATCGATACACAAAACGATTCGAAATCATTCGATTAATTAAAACATCATTGAATCGATTCCGCTGTCGGTTCGTTTAGAAAGCAGGGAACAATAGACGGGTATTATAATGGAATTTGAACTTTGCGTTATAAAAGTTAGAGTTCAATTTTGTTTGTTTCAGTAGTGTTAATGTTAAGATATTTATTATATAATGAGTTGAAAAGATAGTATTTTGATTGACGAGTGAATAATAGTAAATAATAATGTTATAGTAATGTTTTAATATCTAAATGTGAAGTGTGAATACATAATATAATACTGTTATATCGATGTTGGTTATATCTATACTAATAATATTATAACACCTAAGGTGGCTCTCGTTGGGCGGTTGGATTAAGGACTTGATTCAGAAAGCGGTTCTCCTAGACACGGCGCGTATCGTTAGGAGATTCCTTTCTCAGGAGCCCTGACCACCGGTGGCTTGGACCCTGTTTCAGACACCGGTGGGCTACTATTTTTTATATTTTTAAATGTTTTTTTTTTATATTAATATTTAAATATGTAAATAATATGTATTATAAATAAATAAATGGGATTATAAATAAGAAAGATTTCTTTGTTTGTACCGCATAAGCTCCGAAACTACTGAACTGATTTTAACCATTTTCCACCAATAGATAGCTAAATTATCAGGACATAACATAAGCCATATAACATCACGCTACGACACACGGGAGCGGAGCAGTAACAAAAGACGCGGGTGAAAGTATCCACGTAGACGAATTCGCGGGCAGAAACTAGTATGTTAGTAAAGTTACTATTTGTCCAGGTTTCCTCACGATGTTTTCCTTCACCGATGTCAATGAAGTCCAAGATAAACTTACAAAGTACAAATGGAATGAAAAACTCACATTGGTAGGTACAAGTCTGGTAAAACCCGCTATCTCATACATGAGAGGCGGGCGTGTTAACCACCGGGCCATCAAGACATATCATAACGGGTCATTACTTCGAAAAATGCGAAAAGAATTGACATGGGTTGGTACATCTTGACATGACTAAAGTCAAATGCTACCTATGTTAGAAGCGCTGGCATGTCAACGCTCGAAATTAGTAATGTATCTCAGTACCCAATCTTGAACCTCGGTCCTTGACATTATGATTCGCCCTCTAAAGGCTATTCAAATTGCAAACACGGCCATTGATTGGTTACAGGATAATATTGGGATTGATAGCAGTTTAGTTTTGTTTTCTTTTTTTTTTACCCAAGTTAAGTTACGCGTTTGTTTACTGTTCTGCTGCCATAGCGTAATGTTATATAACCAATGCGTAATGTTAGTATTTCTCATGACTCTTACTATGATATTCAAAAAGATTTTTTTCAATCCGACTAGCAATTTCAGAGATTAGCGCGTTTAAACAAACAAACAAAAATACTGTTCAGCTTTATTGAATTAGTATGGATTTCTAACATAAATCGAATGCTATAACATTACAATACAGAAAACAAAATGACTTTTAGTTTCGGGTAAATCTAAACTAGGCACAATACTGTACATTCTCTAGAACTACAACTGATAGTGCCTTCCACAGTTTCCCCTATTACATGGGACCTAAATATACCGGCGAACTGTGGGTGTACATTGGTACTCCTCTGCCTAACCCTGCGGGGAATACAGACGTGATGGCATGTTTTGTACGTAGTTTCGACAACTTACTGCAAAGATTGCTATCACTTCTAACACCCATTCAATTCATTAAAAGGACACTATCCTTTTCAACACACAATTATACAAACAAATATCAACAGACACATCGCGCCATCAAACAAAGTTTACATAATGTATCACAAAGCCGCTGAGAATTCCATTTGTATGTAGATGTATGAATTGCATGCAAAAACTTTAGAACAATGACCCTAGAACAATTGAAGGCTCACAATGAAAGGAAAACGACTGCTGCTCCTGCTGACGGCATATCAAGGGAATAGGTGCATACCTTTGAATGGATGTGGTTTGATGACGACGAAGAGTACCTATTGCTTCGTAAGGTAAACGATTATTATTGATAAAGGATAATATAGTATTCTGTGTCTTTTCGTAAGCGTCCAATATTTGTGCAGGAGGAGGCTAACGGCGGTCCTATGCCACTCGGGGTGCGAATTTTGCGTCAAGCTAATACCGGGTTCCCGACAATAGCTGGAGAAACCGTAGGGTTTTAGTCGGTATGAGTCCGAGATAACCCTCCGTCCTCAAAAGAACAAAGAAATCGACGAGGCTCTTTTTTAATATCATGAATCTAGCTGTCTTATACAACATGTTTTTCATCTGCCTAGTATATCTAAAGATAATCGCGTTTAAACGAACAATAAAACTAAGCTTTATTATATTAGTAAAGAAATGTTTTTAAAATGAGATAAGTACATAATGCTTATATCTAAATATCGATACCAGAAATTTCAATTGTCGTAAAGGACATTTTGCCGAAAATTAAGTTATATAACTTATTTTCTAAAGATTTGTATTTGGCTTTCTTCTACATCAATATATTTCTTATTCTTCTTATATTCTTTTATTTCTTTTATTCGATTTGGGAAATACCTTGACTCTAGTTTAGGTCAGAGGTAATAATGCATTGCTTACTTATATGTACTAGAAGTAACTTAATTTTAAATAAATAAAAAGATACAAACCAACGGCTTTGTGTTGGGGACAGCCCCTCGTTTGTGACGCGTCTACTAGATCAACGGTTTTTCTCAATCGCTAACCAATTACATATTGTAATTTAAACTTTGACACGAAACCCAATCTTGACAAGTTTATCAATCAAAAGGATCCGGTTGCAAAAAAATACATACTAATGTCATAAAGAGGAAAGACTTATTTGTTTGTTTGTTTGTAACGAATAAGTTCCGAAATTACTGGACCGATTTTAACCATTATTTATCCAATAGATAGCTAGATTATCAAAAAGTATCAAGGTTATAATAAATTCGGAAAAAAATAGAGGTCCTTAAAAAGTGCCTAAGAATAATGTTGCCTTTAAAATTAATTATCGTGCGCTGAAAAACTATTGAAGACATATAAAAATCGTAATATATCAACTTTGATGCGAACGCAGTCGAGGGCAAAAGCTAGTACAAAATAAAATCGAATTCAGAACGAAGATCTACGTAAACACAGCTATTATAGTCACGTCAAATCAAAAACAAGTTGTAAATCACATTATGTATCTCGTGCCTATTTCCATTTTTATGTAAATCTTATTGGATTATACCTACGTCAGACTATACTCGCCTATTTTAATCCGTGCCTATTTATATCTAAGTTGCCTATTTCGAGACAAATATAAGCGGGTAATAAGCTCAGATTATAATGGGTGGAAGGGCCAGCAATGGACAATTGGTTATTAGGTTGCTTTAGTTGTTCTCTCTGTGGGAATTATACTCGTAATTTTTTAAAGAAAATCCTTTTTTTTCTATTAATATGCGATGAAAATGATAGCGATAATGTGTCTTACGTTTTCTTTGAAGTGCATTTTATAATTCTAGAAGTAAGGAGGATTTTCTTTAAACAGATTGTGGTTCACTCAAATTTCGTTCAAGTTCACTTATCACTAAGGTTACTAATCTTTCTGAAATGAAGTTGCTTAGCAGGAAACATACTAACCACGAACTTATAGTGTTCTAATCCTATCTATAAAATGTTCTAAACTTTATTCACTTATTGACCAAAACATGTCTACACCACTTCCAAATACAACGCACAATTCTCTCAATAAACATTCTTTAATTGGAAGCCGCCTATTAAAAACAGTCATGGACCTCGAATTAACAATTCAAATCAAATATTCATAGTACATATCTTTATCCTAAAACTATACCACAAGCTGTATGAAGCATATTTTCCCAGTACATTGCGAAACACACCGTTACTGGAGCAAGGTCGATTCCGTGGCCAAGCAGCTATCATGTCGAATGTCAGCCGGCTTTCCACTCGACATCGGAACGCTGTACGATTATCGATAATCGGATACTTTAATCGATTTTTAACGAAAATGCTAGAGGGATAATCGGTTTGTTTAATCGATTGTTTGAAGGTTGGAGTCGTAGCGTTCGTTTGGTTTGGATTGATGATCTGAATTGATGTTTGTAGGTATATATCAGAACTAGCTATACCACGCGGTTTTACCCGTATTAAGCTACTTCTTTACTTACTGCTTCAATTCATAGGTCGTAGCGTGATGTTATGTAACCTATAATCTCCATCGATAAACGGGCTTCAAAACACAACACATGTTTTTCAAACCTGATCAGTAATTCCTGATATTAGCGCATTCAAACAAACCAACTTAACAAGCTTTATAATATTATATACTTACGCGACTTCATCCGCGTGGCTTATTGCACCCGCGTTAAGTTACGTCTTTGGTTACTACTCCGATCCCGTGGGTCGTAGCGTGATGTTATATAGCCTTGGTTACTCAGGAACAGTGTAGCTATCTTTTCGTGAAAAAATGGTTACAATCGGTCCAGTAGTTTCGGAGCCTATTCGATGCAAACAAACAAATCCTTCTTCTTGCAGTATAGATTAGTATATTCTTATATAGATAATAACTTGTGTTACGTTATAACCATTTGTTAATCATCCACTGCATGTCTACGAATAAGATTTTTAGAACGGTCTCTTGTGCAGTACGAGGCAATCAGATTAATCGCAATGCATTACTTCGTTGTTCTAAAGTCGGCTAAGCATGATGTCGCAAGTTCTTTGTTCTTAACCCTCAACTTGTTATTTAAGTGACTGCAACTTGATAAAGCTTTAGTGCTCTTTCTTATCAATTAATCTAGTTTGTAAGACCTGCAATTTACAGACGTAATAATAAAAATAATGTCGGTCACGATGGCAGATAACAATAGATACTAGCCTAGCACTGCAGGAGATATGATAGTGCACAACTGTGTGCGCAATAACAGATGCACTGTCTCTTCTTTACTTTCATAGTCTAATGGGAAGGCTTTTTAACATGTCCAGGAAAATATCAGGCACAGAACACGAGCGACTGATGTGAGACACTTTCAAACTTCAGGCTACACGATTGAACTTCAGAAAAACCTAATAACACTTTGTCAGACCTAAGAATTTTTAATTTATTATTTATTTATTATTATATCTAAATTAATACTAATAATACAATATTACAAAGAGGTAAGATTTTTTTGTTTGTTTGTATCGAATAGGCTCCGAAACTACTAGACAGATTTTAATCATTTTTTCACCAATAACATCACGCTACGATCAACAGGAGCGGAGCAATAACCAAAGACAAAACTTAACGCGGGTGAAATAAGACACACGGACGAAGTCGCGGGCAGATGCTACTTATGCATAGGTATAATCATCTGGTATTGTAACAAAAATCTGTTGCTATAAAAGACTGCCCATAATTTTAAAAGTAGGTACCTGCAATTCAAGACATTATGATGAATATCACTCACTGCAACCATTAATTATTCTTCTTCATTATTGATTGCCGAAATCGAATGACCGATGCATGAGGTATCGATTACAAATCGATTATGTATGGCGCTGCGTAATAATGTGGAACGGACACATGAAATTGCCAGAAATCTGATTCCATGCATTAATTAAATTATGCAGTTTAAAACAACAATGTATGGTATTCAGATAATGCAAGAAATAATCTTACTACTATAATTATAAATGCGAAAGTTTGGACGGACGGATGGATGTTTGTTACTCAATTACGTCAGAACGGCTGAACAGCCGGCTTATTCTGTAAGAAATCTCCCTCAGTGAATTAAGGTGAAGTGAGCTAAAACTGGGCTGTCACTATACGATGCTAGGGATTGACAAGTCGCCACACACTCACTTCACGGAAGAAAGGTTTTACAGAATAACACCGCAGATCTGGATGAAATTTAGCACGAAGAGGGAATATAGTCTAGAATAGCGCATACGCTACTAATATCAATAGAGACTAGCCAAGTACGCAGGAGATATTATAATGCAAACGTGTGTGCGCAAAGACAGGTGCACTCCCTCTTTCCTCATACTCCGATGTGACGGCAATCCGACACGTCCGGAAAAGATCAAGCACCGAACCAACAGCGGCAACAGTTTACATGCATTCCGAGGCACGAGGGTGTCACATCACCAACTTCCAAAATCCAGGCTGCTACTGAGAAATTCGTAATGGAAAAAACCTATTACACTTTTTTTTTATTCGAGATGGGTAAGCTAGTCTTGGTTAAAGGTGACATAGACAAAGTTAACGATAGAGTGAGCTTACCCAGAAGAAGCCTGTTCACTCTACTTTTAAAGAGATTAAGTAGGGTTGACGATTTGGACGCGTACCACGAGGGCTGGTTCGAGGTGCCTCGGGAAAAGAGCAAATGAAAGGAATTGGGGGAGGCCTTTGCCCAGCAGTACAGCACACACACACAACAGTACAGTACAGGCTAAATAAAAAAATAAATAAAAAATAAAAAGTAGGGTTGAATGCGTTTGGAAATACAGACGCAGGTACAGAGTTCTCGACCTGGGAATCAAACTTAGGACCCCACGCTAAACAGTACAGTCGATTAAAATTTCAATCGCGAATTCAGGTTTATTTTCAATAGTTTAAGCAGTCTGTTATCTATTCTATCAGCAACAAATCTGTTCTTTGCCAATTGAAACCGAAATGACCAGCAAAAAAATTGAAAAGTAAGAGTTAAAACAATCGATTACTTACAATTATTTTACGGCTCCTATTTCTCAACAACGAAGGTCATAACAGAACGGACATACAGAATTACAGTGTGTTGGTGTGAAAAACTGTAGCAGTACGTACAACCTAGTGGTTTGTGAGGAAACGATGCATTAGCGGTCGGGCTCTTGTGAAATATGAGTGGTGCTGTACAATTTGTGATGGTTGAGTAGCTGAAGATGGAACACGAATGATTTGTTGATGTTTTTCGTGAGTCATTTGACGTTGCTGTTGTTTTTTTTTTGGTAGCTATACTCTATGCATTGATCTATATCAATGCATAGAGTCACGTCATCAAACTATTTTTATGACGTGCACAAATTTGGGGTAATACAGTCTAAATTTAAGAGAAAAGTATATTTAAAGCAAATAATCGCTCAAAATGAACAAAATCGTTCATTATTTAATAAATTAAAACATGTTTACCACTACTTACGACGACAAATAATTTAGAAATTGATTTAGATGTATCATCGACGCGAAAATAAGCTTAAAACTTAAACAAAATTAGTTTGCTTAGACACTATACTTAGAACAAATCGAAAAAAAAACTAGGTACAGTCAAGACACGAAAAGCCTAGTAGGAGACAGTGTCAGTAGTGTATATAAAGATGATGAACGAGCATTAACAACAAAACAGGTTCATCAAAATAAGACACTTTAAAGAAACCTCCTTTCTCAAAGTACACACACATAGAAATTCTTCCACCTTCAAAGCGAACTCCCATAGCCTTGCAACATTTCACAACGGTTAGGCAGACTACTCTACATTATAACATAACATTTGATAAGTGTAAACAATAGAAAGTACTTATATAATCTGTGAGAAATTCGCGCTTGTCTTTGCTCTGCTGTCAATATGACACTTGGGCCCAATTGCGCCAAAAATTTACTCAGGGTTAATAACTAACAATAGTAGTAGAGCTCTTTGTGAAGGAGGTCATCCAGGGAAGTACTCCCACCATTCCTATTTCTGCCGCAAAGCAGCGTTGCTGTGTTCCGGTTTGAAGGGTATGGGTGCCGATGTAATTACAGGCACATGAGACATTTTAACTTTGTTTTTCGGATGGCAATGCATTTGCAAGGCCTCTGGTATTGCCGATAGCCAGCGTTGACCACTTAACGTCTGATGGGCTTCGGCTTGTTTGCTATCGAATGATACAAAAAAAAACCGGTATGATATTTTGTACTTTAACCTCGCGTTAGCAACTAAATCTATGTTCAGTTTTTGGCGCAAATGAGCCTTATAGGTTGGTTAAAAAATAGGCGTTATAAAATGGCGGTTTTAGGATGAATAAGCACTTTCTTTGCGGTAAATAAGTCGCATTAAAGATGAGAGTGAATGGGGAAGTGAAGTGCATTCATTCATTTTTGGTTAGAGATTGTAATCCTCATTGAGGATAATGATTGAATTTACGTTTTTGAAAGCACCTGATGCTTTGGGCAATTACAATGAAAGATCAAGGATGAATATAAGCATCAACCCTGGGGCAATATATCGATTTCCATAAAGCAATTTCTATTTAACTTTTAACATTATTGCCCCGGGTGCCTTAAAAGTACATGTACTGATTAAAGGAATTCCAATTCTAAGAAAGGGTGTATACTGAATTATCCATACGTAACCGTAGATCAAGCAAGACGCTGAAATATTTCGCAAGGAATGTTGTACTTGAAAATCCAATTTGGACAAACAACCTCAATTTTAAATTAAGATTATCAAATTGCAAATCGAAATACAATATCGCTGTAACGGCTTCCGAAAAAGCCGGAACCCATTCCAATGATTGACTTTTAAAACAAGAACCAAAAAATCTAATTTAAAATTAATGACTAGGACATTGTAACGGAACAGAATACCTCCGAACAATACCTAAATCCGTTTCTTATCACACAACAATAATTGGGCACAGATTATAAAAAGGCCACTGAACTAATCAAGTAATCTCCCATTCATACATTCGTTCAATTCATTTCCTGGTATATTTTTAATCACAGCAAGGCCGCGCGACATTCTGCCTTGTACAATTAAAAAAAAATGCCGCCATATTTGAATCCGGAAGGAAATATTATATCAAAATTCTTTATGGTTAATTGTTGTCATTTCCGAAAACAATTGAGTTTTTAATCACAGTGTTAATTTGATGTGAGTAACAAAGGAACGTTTAAGATCGCGTGTGAATTGTTTAATCGTCGGTTAAAACCACGATTACTGTGTATGCGGTTTCCGTTAATAAAATAAAATGCATGTGATTTATTTGACTGCACAATTAATTATTCATTAATGAGGTACTTTACTAGCTAATTTGGTATAACGGGCTTAAGAATATTACCAGCTTATTATTGTCCCGTTGCAAGTTAAAAGTGTATTTTCCTACAGGTTGTCCTACAGGTTCTGTAAGCGTGGTGATCAATGCTCGTGTCTTCTACACGAGCATTGATCACCACGCTTACAGACGATAGACGATTTCAGATTTACATTTAACGTAAGTTTCTTTAGCTTAGTGGTCCTAAGCGCAAATGATACGCTAGAGATCTTGGGTTCCATTTCCAAGCCAAGCAAAAAGTGTTATTGGATTTTTCTATAAAATTCTCAGTAGGAACACGGAGTTAAGATTTGTGCCCAGATAACGGCAATAGGGTCGCCCTCTATTACATGGGACCTAAACATACCGGCGAACTGTGGGTATATAGTACATACATTGGTACACCACTACGTAACCATTCGGGGAATACAGGCGTGATGGTATGTTATTGATTATGTCCCGATTCCCTCACAAAGTTTGCCTTCACCAACCCGACTGACTTTTAAAATGACGTAACACCAAAAAAAAAAGTCTACAAGTCTACGACTTAAAGAAACAGTAGCTACACCCATTTATCCAAGTAATCCGAGTTACCACTGAACCAGCTCAAACATCCAGGTCACTTCGCCACGTAACACCGTATGTAGCGCGCGCGCAACGCTCGACACACTTCGCCCACTTTCATTCTCCGTCGGACTTTCGTTTTCACTGCGAAGTTTTGTGACGTCACTTCGTGGAGATACGATTTTATTGTAGTAGTTAGGCTATTGTTTTGAAGGGCACTATTAAGTAGGTAATAATTCCAAGATACTACTTTTCTGAAATATAATAAAACACTTTATTTAAGCGCTGATAATACGTTCGATTTTCAATTCGGAACATTCGAATTTTAATCGCTTTGAAATCGATTAATAGTTTGACAGGTAAGTGACGTCAGAGTTTGCTATTGTCATTCGGAATCTATTGGGAAAACGTGTTTTAACAGCGCATGTCAAAAGTATGTCAAGTGGTTGGTGGTGTCTACTATCAAACTGACATATTAATGTTTGAGAAGAAGAGAGATGGAGAAATGAAATAGTAGGTACTATTTATTTTCAGTACATTACAGTTCCAGCCAAACACAAGAGTCAATTTCTAGAATTATCTTAAGAGTTTGGTATCAGTTTGTCTTTTAAGGTACGGAACCATAAACAATGCTTTGACATGCTTCGTTCTTTCTCTATCTCACATTTTGGCAGTTGTCTCTTTTCTCATAAATTAGGTATGTACTAATGAATTGAGAACACACTTAAATTAATATAAATTACTTATTGTTCATTAAAACAAACCTGTTGTACACAAACTTCTTAATGATTACACCTTGTTATTTAAGTCTTAATTAAAACAAACTTTTTATGACACTTTTTACTTTGTCTTACTTTGATAACTTTTGTGGTCGTTTATTAATTTTCGGTCAGAATTAAAGACGTTTTTTAAATTCGTATTTTAATCTAGACAATTAAAAAGTTTTTTTTTGGTTCCATTTGAGTTTTAATTAGATTTTTATTATCAGAAACAAATGAATGAACATTCACTTTTTGTTGAATGTTGCCATAATTAATAATTTATTTAAATTCCGGCTCCTAATTTACAAAAATGATGAAACGAAATAGCGTAATTGTATATTTTTTTTTTCAAAAGTGAATACTAATGTATCTTAGAATATATATTTAATGCATGATCATTATGTTAACTATTAAATTATTAAAAAAAATCGGTCTCAATTACGACCATATTGGTTTAATTATAAACTGACAATTTATTGATTCGAAAAATGAATTATAGCATAAAATTATAAAAATATTGTGAGTAAAAAAAATAATTACAATATTATTTATCTAGTTTTCAAAACATGCCAACAGAGGTTCATTCATCAAATATGAAATTATCATAATTTTAACGTTATGAATAATTAATTTATTAATGATTGAATTATAATTAATTTCATAACTAAAATGAATATTGGTCGAGTTATGTGGGCGCCTCGTTCGGTCATAGTTGGCAATGTGTTAGGCAATGTTAATAAACCGGGCAAAGTGGATAATAGCAATTATTTCATGAACGAGTTTTTAATTTACACAGTAGTTAAGCGATACTTTATTATACTCGTGATTTATAAGATCTTAATGTGCATTTAGAACATAAATATAAAAACTAGATTAATAGACCGATCCATAAAGGAAGTTTCCTTGAATAAAAACTAACTTTTAAATCGGCAATTAGACTAAAAGAGATCAATAAATTATGAACGAAATTACTTTAGGTGCTTATTTTTTCTTAGTAGTATACGTAACGCCGGCGACGGACAAATCGGGAAATCCCATTATGACGGTGACCTTTACATGAGCAAGCACTTAATTAGTCGCTCATAATTAAGCAGTCAATAATTCTTAGATTCAAATAAGATAGAAAAACAATCAAGACTCCTAAAAATTTTATTACTACCATTTTTAGATCTTAAAAATCTAATCTTAAGAGCTATCATAAAAAATCAATTTCACAGAATCGGGCTTTTAACATAGCAATAAAAATGTGTCAGTATATCAAAGGGTATTGTGCACATTAACCGGTTGATAGCTACCTAGTATATTAAGAATACAGTGAAAACAAATTAGTCACTATTAAATTCGATTGTTGAGAAAAAAAGAACTTTAATATTACAACTATAAATTATAATTTCGCGTATTTTTCCGATACCGTAAACCAATAAAATACTTTTAATTTATTTGTCATACGTTTTAAAATGTCAAATAAATCTTAGTGAGTAAGAAAATAATAAAGTGACGCAGGTGATGTTAATGGCTAATGTTATGTTATTTTATAATATACAATGTGATATTCCAAGAATTAGAGATTTTTATTACACTATTTATATGATGTGCATTTTTAATGGTACGTGAATCATAATAATATCCAGACTAGACAAATATGCAGTAGATATTATCTATATTGCACAAGTGTGTGCGCAACCACAAGTGCAGTCCCTCTTCATTCTCATAGGCCGATGGGACGGCAATTCGACACAACCGGGGAGAGATTAGGCACAGGATCAACGACTTTACGTACTTCCTGAGGCACGGGGGTGTCACACCACCACCTTCCAAACTCCGGGCTGCGATTCCCGACCTGACCAATATACGAGAACTAAGGCTTATTCCCGTTTTCTGGAACGAAAAATTAATGTAACTAATTGTCAAACGCGATTGATCAATTGACTAAAAAATTATGAACTGCAGCTTCTGCGCGTTTGATAAATAATCACATTAATTTTTTGTCGAGACACCGGGGTACCTAACCAAATATATTGTTAGTATACTAAGAAAACAGGTGTTGGAGTGGAGTCCACTTTTGGGCAAACGCGGGACGCCCTGCTACACGGTGTACCATCATTTAAAGAAGCGACTTGAGCTCTCTATGCGGTACAGCACTAACGATAGCCCATCTCACATCGTGCCCAGCGTACCCTAACAGCTGCATGCAGGAAGATTTAATGGCTGTCACCGACAACGCAGTCAAAGTGGCCAAATTCGGGGCCGCAACAATATAATACCATTATTATAGTTTGTCATCGAAACGCTAACAAGATTTAAAGAAGGTGGCGGGCAGCGGATGGATACGGGCTGCCCAGGATCGGGATAGTTCGCGCTCTTTTGGGGCGGCCTGCGTACAGCAATGGTCGAATATATGCTGATATGATGACTATGAACACGCTTGCATCAAAATGTCATTAGCCATTTACGCGATTTTTACGCAAGATCCTTGCAAAAACAGAACAATAAGTAAAATCGTAACAAACATCATACCTTCTCATATAAACATATTTTTTAATTTTCTAGTACATGCCACAGTTTCGTAATATATAGCACTAATGACCTCTTGCAGCCGTCGCCATGGGAACCGAAAACTAAAAGTTCCCATCATTATTTGAATAATGTCATTGTTTTCGATTCATAAATAATATTGAGCATGAGGAAGGCAAGGAGGAAATAATTTAAAATAGTGTAAGTGATTTAGTAGCTAGATCTAATTAACATATTATGCTAATTATTTTTAGGGTTTCTAACGTCACAAGGAAAAACGGAATCCTTTTTATTTTTACTTAGAAGCTTTTTTTATATCATCGGAAGGCAAGCCGATGGCCCTCCTGTAGTGCGATTCTCTAAAATGCAAACTCGAAAACGAGTCTCACTAAAGTGACCGCGCTCACTTCGATAACGAACCCACTTGACCTTGGTTGTGTTTTCGCTTGCCGTGGTGACGTCACCGGCGTGATCGTGTTTAACAGAATAATGTTGTTTTACGACAGAAATAGGTATGGTGGTAGTACTTCCCCGGCTTGCATGTTTTGTTAATCATCAGCACTAATCGTATTTCTGTCAAATTCTTATTCCAATCCAAGAAAATTCAAAGCAAATCATTCCGTATTTTACATAAGAATAATATAAAGTTGCATATACCTACATTAAAGGTATATTATTATATACCTATAGAATTAACAAACAAATAAAAACAGAAATCGAAAGGTAACTCTGATTCACACGATATCTTTAGAAAAGTGGTCGGGTGTATTCAAATTCTAACCATAATTTATAAACCTAACGATTTTGTTCTTAGGTTGAGAACGACTTTGCATAATTATGTACAGAGGTTACCCCAATTTGTCAAATATGTTTAATAGTTTTTCGATTTTATTACAAAAGCGTAAGGTTCATGTTCAATTGGGAATTGGGTAGATGACACCAATAGTCAATTGACGTACTTTTTATGAGCTGTCAAAGCGCGATTCCCCCATAGTTTTTGTATGACAATACTAAACCATGACGTCACTTTTTTGCCATCTCGATATACTATTTATTGATTTCAAAGCAACATATTTATTTAAAAATTCATCGGGTTTTCAGAGCTAAAATAAACTGTCTTTCTTTTTGTGAAGTTATGTCTTGGAATTATTAGTTAATGGTGTCATCTACGGAAAATCTGATAGTTTGGTACAGCTTGATGTTCCGTGTTTACCAATAGGTAAGCTTATTATCTTATTTGCCGCCTTTGAAATTCTTTAAAACTCCTGACCTTTGATCTATCTCGTTGCTTTCTGACATTATCAAGTCAGCTTTCATATACACGTAGTCCACACGCACATACATACACTATCAACAAACACTGTACTCGGTGTAAACAGTGCGAGGTGCGTGCGCGCATCGTTCACGCAACTCTTTGTGACGTAAGGGTAGTTCTCACTTCCGAACATCCAGTCTTACGCGGCGAGCGACATCGTAACGAGACTGTGTTGTGTATGATATCAGGATGGATGCAATTGGATTAGTTGATTTGTTGGATTGATTTTTTAAAGAAGTCATACAACCTTTGTACTCCGTTTCTTTATTTGAAACTAGCTTTTGTCCGTAACTATGTCTGCGTGAATTTTCTTATGAGTTTCAATATTTGTTTGATAATAAAATGAAAGGTAAAAACCCTCGAACTACGGCGAACTGTGGATGTACATTGGTACACCTCTGCCTAACCCTTCGGGGAATACAGACGTGATGGTATATGATGGTAAAAACCATCAGAGATAATTTAGCTTCCTTTTCGCGAAGGAATTTTCTGAATTGGACCAGCAGTTTCGGAAAAAAGATAGTAACTTTAGTCAACACAAGTGAACAAATGGGGTTATTGGCAATTACGATGAGTTCAATAGATTTACTGATGAGGTAGACACAGACAAGCTGACGTAGTTACTTTAGCATTTACACATAAGAACATTTTATAGTCTCGCCAATAGCATTTCTTTTTCACATCACAATACAGCACAATAAACATCGATTTACATCTCAAATTCATTATGTCACCATCCCATCAAATCGCACATTAATAATCACATAAAAAATCGCATGTAATCATGTTCCTTCCCGTTTCCGAGTGACAGCTGACAGTTGCGCGCGCGCCGCTCGACATGACAATACGCATTACGTCATAATAAAGGCACTAGATGGCGTGGAAGTCTTACACAGAGTAGAAATTGTGATTTCTTATACATTATTATGTATAGAAGCTTATGAACCGTGACGATTAGGTAATGTTTGGAATTAGTGCGTTGCGGGCGAATGCGCGTGCGCCGCGGTGGAAGATGGAAGGAGTTAATTTATGTGCTTCTCCTTGGAAAATTGGTCTTTAGAGGAAGAAATTAGCTGTCATTTTTGACAGCTGATATATTTGTTTTGTATTATTTCAATAATTTACTAGTTTTGTATATTTCGATTGCGAACAAGCCGACGGCCCACCCGATGTGAAGTGGTCACCGCTACCTATAGACATCTGCAATACCAGGGGCCTTGCAAATGCGTTGCAATCCCAGAGACAAAGTTGAAATGTCTCATGTACCTGTAAATACCATACCCTTTAAATGGAATAGAGCAAAATTTTGAAAGAGTCTAATTTCTGGCGAACTCCGTCGTTTTCATCTTCTGGCAATGATTTGGTAATCGCTGTTTTTAAATAAACAAGGAAAATGATCACAAGCTAAAAATGGGATATATGTATACTGTATACTCAATCTGGCATTAACTAATCTTAGTAGAGTTTTAGTACCCGATAAGACTTTCTCGCGATTGCAGCTCGGATCTTATTTTTATGTGTACAACAGAATAGGTTTCCAAGAAGACTGGTTGGAAGCAGCATCCAAGGTCTCATTTTTAGAACAGGTCTTTTTGTAAACCTATGAAGAAAAGCCTATGTTCAGTAGTGGACGTCCTGTGGCTGATATGATGATGACAATGAAACAAAAGAATAAAAAACATTTTCATCTTCACTCAACTTTCCAAGACATTTCTACACATTACACTAAAACCAACACCATTACAACACTAGTTATGTCACCAGGCGCCACCTGACCGGTTCCGATTTAAACTTAGTCAGGGATCAGCTACCTGCGCCTGCGCTTAATGTCAGGCGTCGCGAATCTGTAATAGTATCGTGATTGAGAAACGGACACATTTTCACTTTTATTATTAGATGTTATTATAGTCTGAGTTCGTTAAGTTTTTCTTAGGCTGTGATTAGTCATTATAGAGCAGTGTACTGTTAATGTTTTAGTATTAATATGTGTGTTTTATGTTATTACTTCGAAAATGCCTTATTTTTAAGTAGATTGTACAAGGGACACAAAAGTGCTGTGAACATCATATTTTGTATACCTACTTTCTAAGAAAATATACTTAATTATAATATGTTTATATTCGTGAGTACTTTTACCACCTAAAGATGGTAGGTGAATGAAAATTAACCCTGTATTCTTTGAAGTCCAGTAAAAAACACAAAGATTTTCAACAAATTGAACAAGAATACAAAACTTCTAATATACATGTTCTTCTCATTTTAGTCATAAAACTTTAACCCAAATGTGAGTGAAAATAAATATCTTCAAGCTAATTTTAAACCCAGAGTCATTAGGACCCTCTGGTGGCGACGACCTACACCAACAATAAAGTATGTAAACTCTGTCTTCGAAAGAATCGCACAATAAATATAATTTTTACTTGTGGTGTGCAAATCTAAAATAAGCATTGACGTAAGTGAGTTAAGTTGCGGACAAATGAGATAAAAAAAACTGTTCATTTTGTTTATACAAGCGTATGAATACTTAGAAAAGTTTCATAGGCGTCATTTTTTTGAGGCTTGTTTAATTTACATCTGTCAAACGTTTCGGGCAATGAGATTTGACAGGTCTGGCTACTGCATAGGCATAACGAAGGTTATGACTTGTAACATACTATGTGGGTATGTTTAGATTTTCCCTCACGACTCCTAAACTCATAAGGTATGGAATATAACTGGACCCACAAGAATATTACAAAGGAATTGTAGTATATTTTTTCTTTCATGCTTCTCAGTTTGGTTTTTTTGAGACGCTAATCACAATAGCTTCCTAGAGATTTGATATCAGATTTCCAGAAAATGGCAACAAAATTATCTTGACAATCTACTACAATTGGCACATGACATTCCTTTTTCAAACGTGATATTAGCCGATGTTAATAGGTAAAATTTGATCTAATTTGAAGTTAAATAACTCCTATCTTTAGGTACTTTTGTGAAATTGCTCCATGATGCCCGGTGATAAGGTAAAGAAACGTACACAATCTTAAGCATAATAATAATATGGTAATCTTAGGCCAACGACCGGCTCGGTCGGGAGGCCAGGTACCCGTCACACTCCAGATGTCCACCTAAGGGCCTATGACTCAGGCGATGGATCGCGCAATATGACGCCAGGCGACCTGAAACCTATTTCATAATACGACCAATTATAGCTTAAAATAAAATTAAGTGTTACAATAAAATATGCTGAAGATATATTTATCACTAGCTTTTGTAAATGTCGTTTATCGCAAACGCAATCGAGGTTTCGGAAAAAAGGACCCTATGTAATTTTTGGAGGTTCAAACTTCAACCCCGTGCCAAATTTCAGCAATATTAATTTAGTGGTTCAGTCGTTAAAGCGTTACAGACAGACTTTATTAGTATACATTACGGTCTATGATGACATTAAAACAAAAGCGGTCGCGCTATCTAAACATAGTCTCTATGGTCTAGCAAAAATATTCAAAAATCGAACTCATCACTTGACGTACAGATGAATTTGACAGGTTCAAACTACAAGCTATCCAAAACTGTCAAATTTTACCAATTGAACATGAACCTTATTCCTTTGTAATAAAGTTGAATGATTTGCTGGCCTCTGCACCTGCATTAAAAATATATAATCAAAAGTATAAACTGATCTAGTGACCTTTAAATATCCAGATCGATGGCCTGCAGATGATGGCGTAACACATCGTGTTAGCCTAATGTTCTGTGCAATCATAATGCATGCAGTTTTAATGACTCTTCCCTTTCTCGAGATGTTATTGTGATGATTAACTACTGAATGGACGCAATCGTGAGGTAATAGGTGTATAAGAATACAAGATTGGCCTGAAGGTTTTTGGTAGCAAGAACAAGCGAGCGTGTTTTGTTTTGGTAGGATGGGAAACGTAATTTTAGTTTTTGGTCCTATGATCCGCAGTCGCAGATACAGCAGCAATGTTCTCAAGCAGTTTTCATTGATCAATTGATAACCATCTTAAAAGCATCTTAGATAGAGTTGAAAATTAAGTGCGAATAGAATTTCCGGGAGTATTTGTTATACGCAATTTTCAACTGTATATGATGTGCTGAATTTAGTTGAATATCAATTAATAAACAAAAACTGTTCACTTTTTATCGAGAGTCTTAGCGATTAAGAGGTGTGATGCTGATTTCATGTGATGCTTAAAGAGTCTAACAAAAATTTCATTAAGAAGTAAAACTAAGATGTCTCACGGGAATCTAACACAAGTCTATCCAGGATTTCTTTGATCAAAATAGAACATGAAAAATTAAAATAAAAATAAAACCATCACGCCTGTATTCCCCGAAGGGTTAGGCAGAGGTGTACCAATGTACACCCACAGTTCGCCGGTATATTTAGGTCCCATGTAATAGGGGGCGAGCCTATTGCCATTAACCGGGCACAAATCCAAACTCCGAGCTGCTACTGAGAATTTCATAGAAAAACCCAATAACACTTTTTGCTCGACCTGGGAATCGAACCCGGGACCCCTTGCACAGCAGTCGCACTTGCGACCACGAGACCAACGGGGCAGTTATGAAAAATTACAAAGACAAAAATAAGAGAAAATCCAATATTTCTAATACTATCAGAGGCCAATGTCCAGTCGTGAGAGCTTGGATGATGACGACAATGATAAAGATACCAAAAATACAATTTAAAAAAAAAAAAACAATATGAAAAATATTGCCATTTCTGTTTGGACCCAAGATGGACCCTTGCGTGACTCATCATCTCAACAAAAAGGCGATATTATACATTTTTAGTACATAAACCCTAAAATGTGCAAAAGAACAAAACATTAGGTGTCCCTCCCATAAAATACGATCAAATATACACATCACACTCGTTTTCGATTTAAAAATGCATTCCCTTTATTTTTATTTCTGGTTGAGTAAATGTTCGTGCTACAATCTTCATTTTATTTGAAAAATGAAGATAATGTGTTTGTCATATTGTTTTTGCTACAGTTTTTCACATCGATGTCATATTAAATACTATCACGTCTGTATTCCCCGAAGGGTTAGGCAGAGGAGTATTAATGTACATCCACAGTTTGACAGTATGTTTTAAGTCCCATGTAAAAGGACGCGAGCCTATATCTTTTGCCATTAACCGGGCAGAAATCCTAACTCCGAGCTGCAACTGAGAATTTCATAGAAAAAATTACATATTAAGATTTCGATGTTCAAGTTCTATATGTTTTTGTTCTTCAAAGGCTTTACGTATCCAAGCTATATTAAATAGCAAACCATAGCATGCCGACAAACTAAAATTTAATTGTTAATAACTGGTCTTTTGAGTCGCAAGACGATCTTTAATTCGGAAAACTTGTTTCTATTTTATGCAAACTTACTGCTCTCTGACCTGTTCTCGCAACGCTTAATAGTAACTAATGGCGTATTAAGCTTCAACAAGTTAATAAATAATAATTGGGAAAAAATAAGTGGCCTAATTATGTATGAGGACCAAAACATTTAGAGTAGAAATTTTCCGCAGATCATTGAAAATAAGAGTCTCATACTAGTTCAACCGGTTAGTGACTTAGTTACAAACGCGTATCGATTATGGAGTCTTATTCATCCATTAAAAAAACCGGCCACGTCAATTATAATCGCATTAAAGTTACGTGGACAATAAACTTGCAAGTCAACACCGCAATCGAGTGGCAAAGGTAACAAACATCGAGGTCAACCAAAGGTCCCTTGGAATCGATTACTAAGACATTAATTTGTAATCTATAGAAAGCTAGAAACATCCGATATCTTGAGCAAACAATAAAAATTACAGGTTGCGACATCGATTTAATCGAATGCAATTTGAATCAAATCGATTATTGTCTGAACAGTATCGAATCATTTACCATCTTTCAATATAACGAGAATCTAAGTACCTACCTACGTTCGAAATTTGAACCATGATGAATTAACAGTTACGACACAAATCGTTTTTTTTTTAATACCACATTATTCTTGGGCTTTGCGGCTGTTCAAAAGCGGTTTTTTCGCGGTATCATAATAGATCGTTCTACCCAGCACGTCTGCCCTTTACCCAGTAACACAAATAACGGCGCGTGCGCAAAAACCTTTCATAATCGTGCGGGTCAAACGAAAGACGACACTTGACAGGTGGATTTAAACGCCAAATTCGTACGAATCCAATATGGCGGTTGTGTCAAAATTGGTTTTAGAAACATGACATTGGACGCGATCGTCGAGACAATGCGTGGTTCGAATTCGAATTAGCACTAGTTTTATCAATTAACGTTGAACGTTCCGGTCATAATCTATTAGGATATCTTTTGTTTTTTGCTAATTTAATTTTGTCTTCACTATACAAGGCTGTTGCCATGTCTTTCCGTGTTCTAAGGACAATGTAACACATTGTACTAAACCAAAGAAAGTTATTCACTGCACAAACGGAAATAGGAAGTTTTATTGTTTGTGTTATCTAATTTCCGGTGACATGTTGGTTGGAGGTCAAGTTTATAGAACTTGGAAGAATATTTTGGTCTGCCTTAGTAACCTTGAAATTGATCCTTGGTCTTAGGAGGGGATCCTAGGACCAAGGATCAATTTCAATTTTGACACTACGCAATTAGATTTATTTGTTTTTCTTAGTTTAGTAGAAGTTCAAAAGCGCCTTTTAATGCTCTGATTGAAATAAATGATGTTCTTCTTTATCGTGTGGATAGTAAATGTGGAATGAATTTTGAATTTTGATTACCATATCTCTGACATCTTCTTCTTTATCGTGTAGTAAGGTCTAACGACCCCACACGCACCCTAGTATCAAGATTTTCTAAACCGCCTCAAGGGCCTCTGACATGGTTACCAATGTCAAATAAATGATTTCGTTCAATTTTTTTTGGTCCTAAGAGGTGACTGTACAAGAAAGCCTAAACTTCCAGTTCGTCACATAATTATGCCAGAAATTATTATTTTGGTCCTAATAATCAACATTAGGATTGACAAAAATAATATAGCGGTCTTGAAAACAAACGATCTGTAAAAATTATGCGGAGCGAATTCTAAGTTTGCCATTGACACGATTATGCTAGCCGTAACAGTTTTTGCATGAAACACTATGGTATATAATTATAATCTAAATTACAGATACCGTAATAATGTCAATGTTAGGAGCGAAAAAAATAAATAAACTTGATGTGGGCCCGTTGATTTGTTTAATATTTTTGACTATTTTTGCATCACTTAAAAGTACACATACTATCACGCCTGTATTCCCCGAAGTTAGGCAGAGTTGTACCAATGTACACCCACAGTTCGCCGGTATGTTTTTAGGTCCCATGTAATAAGGGGCGAGCCTATAGTCATTAAACGGGCACCGGTCCAAACTCCGAGCTGCTACTGAGAATTTCATAGAAAAACCCAATAGCAGAACGAGACTTAAGGAACATAACACAAACTTAACTTAACGAGATCTTAAAAGTATCTCCTTTTTTATTATTTCTTGTAATGCCCTTCATACTTAAAAAATAATAAATCAAATAAAGAGCCAAAATATGTACAGCGTACCAAAAATAAAGAAAAAACACATCACATCTACAAATATTTGAAATAATCAATAAATTCAAAATCCGAACCAAGTCAGTGTGATTGAGATCAATCACCACGGCGCGTTCGTGATGCGCACACGCACTCATTTCGCCTTACATAACTCATCTTCACACGAAACGAAGGCACGGTTGTGTTACACAAGCGACTTTAATTGCATATTGTTCTACTGAGCTTCATAACAATTAAAAGAACAAAGAATTATGATGACTTGGATCGTTCTTCAGAGGCGGTGACGGTCAGTTGTCAGATTGACATGACATATCTAATAATACAATTGCCTCGGTAGCCTAGTGGTCCTAAGCGCGACTGCTACGCTAGAGGTCTTGGGTGTAGTTGTGTACAGCCGTGCGATTCTCTAACATATTCCAGCGCTGCGCTCGACGTCGAGCTGGTTGACGAAACTTCGGTAAAATCAACTCTATGCGTTGTGCGTAAAGTTGATTTGACAGTAGTGTAGTCGACGAGCTCGACGTCGAGCTCAGCGTTGAAATATGTTAGAGAATCGCACGGCAGTACGGCCGACGTATCTTGGCGAGTGTGAAGTTAGCCGATTAGCTGCGCAGTAGACAATTATGTTCGTAAAAGATCCATTGCGCAGCCAAACGGCTAGCGTCAGACTCGCCAAGATACGTCGGCCGTACTATAAGTGTTATTGGGTTTTTCTATGAAATTCTCAGTAGCAGCTCGGAGTTAGGATTTGTGCCCGGTTCGGTTGATGGCAATAGGCTCGCCCCCTATTACATGGGACCTAAAACATACCGGCGAACTGTAGGTGTATTATTAATCCTTGTGTGGATTGCTTACGCTTTGGGGATGATGGAGACGATATGAGGTTGTGACAAAAGAAAATGACAATGACAATCGGTTGGTTGTGAATTTATTTTGTAGAAACAATTAAACTTTGCTAAAAGCAGAGGTTGGTTAGTAGATGAAGGTTTGCTTGTTTGTTGTTTAAAGAAATGTTGCCCTACACAAGAAAATACCAGGGTCGCCTAATAAATTCAAAGTTTTTCAAAAACCGTTTTTTAATGAATTTTAATTTTATTAATAGAAAATAAACAGCTCATTAATTAAATTAAATTTCATTTAAAAACGACCACCAGTTTAAAAGAAATATTCAACTATATTAGACGGTCCGGTTACTTATCTCTTTTGTTGACCGTACGTATGCAAGCATATGTAAAAATTCATATACCCAAACAATTAGTCCCGGAAAAACTAGCAGTAGGGCGTCGTTCCATACGACTAATGGATTAGATATGCAAGGAAAATTGGCAACAATCTCATAATAGTTTAAGTTTGACAGAGGTTCGATTTTGATTCCTATACCACATAAATTTAGAGTCGCAAATAAAATGACCTAATTTATCTCACAAATGGACAAAATATAAAAAGTTTTACAAATAATATGATTAGTCAGGAAGTGCTTTACATTATTATTTGCTAACAATTAGGATTATTTAAACAACAGGTAATCCGAGCAGGATGTGTGACTATACGAGCGTGATTTAATAAAACAAATATTCATTTTCTTAGAAATTTTACAGGAAATCTTTGAATATAGAATGAGTAATCCATTTTGAAGTGGGTGTTAACCTAATCAAGATAAATATAGGACTTCTTTGTAGTATTTTAGTCATCCTTATAGAGTACCTAAGTATTGTACTTTGATGAATCTCAAGAAAATGCCAAAACAGTGTCGTTTTTTTTTAATTCTTGTAAACATAGCATAGACAAAGGAAATAAGTAGAGAGTATATGGTTTTAATTTCAACTCGATACCTCCACGCGTTCCCGAGATTAAGGGTGGTGACAGACAGACAGACAGACAGACGGATGGACAACAAAGTGATCCTATACGGGTTCCGTTTTTCCTTTTGAGGTACGGAACCCTTAAAAGGAAGAAAAATGGTTAAAAAGAAAAGAGGTTCAATTGACACACATTTTCATCATCATCTTTCTGCCCTTACCCTAAGTTATATGAGGCCGGCGTGAGTGCATCACGTTTTTCCTCCCATACATTTATATTATTCTTAACCATTATTATCTTTCACACAATCCATACAAACATCCTTTCTTCAATCTACCTCTTACCAAACTCATATCATTTACTTAAATTAGCACAACATTCTCAATTTTCATACAAACCTCATACTAATGTAATTCAACTCATACAATTCGTGGGAGACTTGTTGAATTTCGTAATTCATTCATTACAATTACTTCCTTGAGGTGGAAATCAAAACCGCGACCCACATGAGGCGGTCAGCTTTCTTAACCGCTGACCGTAAATGTAGAAAACACAGACCTGAGTGATTATTTAGCTTAGTACTTGTATTAAATTGTAGCTGCTAGGTAGATAGATATAAGACTTGAAATAGTTTGATATAGGATACACTGAAGGCTATTTCTTCGGATGGGTAATCATCAAGTGACTTCTTTCGCCCTGGGCGGGGCGAGTGTCAGAATGTTACTGACTAAAACCCATCCATGTTCCTTCTTGTGCCCTTTGCGTTCCGAGGGCGCGGTATCTCTTTCGAACAACCCGCAGCCCCGGCAGGCATCGGCCCTGACTGGCCCCTTCGATTTGCTGACATCTCTTGGAGGCGCGCGTGGAACACGAACTCGCCGTCACATACACTGAATGCTGTGTTCCGGTTTGAAGGGTATGGGTGCTGGTGTAATAACAGGTACATTATACACTTCAACTTTCGTCTCTGGAATGGCAGCGCATTTGCAAGGCGTTTGATATTCAGACGTATATAGGCAGCGGATGACCAATTAACATTAGGCGGGCAGTCAGCTTATTCGCCATCCAATGTTATAAAAAAACACCGCAAACGCACCCACGCCACGATACAGGAGAAATTGCTAACATGGGGCATCGCCTTTCTTATTAAAAAAACGAAAGCAAGAACTAAAATGATTTCCACTAAAACAAAGGATCAACTGCAGTTAGTTTCAGACCCAAGAACTACCTATGTAAACATGCTCGTTTACTACAATATTTTGGCGCCCAATATAATTAATACTGTCTGCAATAAACTGACGGGTCGATGACATAAACCATAAACCCAACCAAGCCATTTATCGCCGTTTTTATGATAAGCAAAAAGGTTAGTTTATTCTTTTACAAAAAGGAGGTCACAAGGGTAGTCGACCGACCTGACTTAACATCATTGTCATGCAAAAAATTAAAAGGTGCTAATTACTACGACGCAGTGACATGCGCAGCAAAGAATCTTGACAGAGGAATGTAAGATGTTCTCCTAAATTCCAACAGTAATTTTAAATATCTAAAAAACACCCAAATCCTCTGTTTGTTTTCCATAAAATGATATTGAGATGACATTAAACACGTATAATCATTCTTAGTGTGTGACTGAATATGGACAAACAAAGCTAGCCTATTATTGTCCCACTGAAGAGCAAAGGCCTCTTCTCTTACAGAGGAGGCACGAACGAGCATTGATCACCACGGATCCAGGCGGATTGGCTATTTCAGTCTTATATTCATTATAAGTCCAGGTTCCCTCATGATATTTTCCCTTACCGATGTCAATGATGTCCAAGATAATCTTAGATAGTACATATGAAATAGAATTAGTCACATTGGTACTTGCTCATGCCCAGTTGCGAACCCACAACCATTAACCACTGGACCATTACGATTTGGACTAGTATAATCATAATTGTTTTACCAAACCCTTACTTAGAATTATTCTAGATTAACTAGTTCTGAGAGAGACCATAATCTTTATAATTAGTTCATAAGCTAACATATTATTCTTTTTTTAAACAAACAAATAGCCAGCCGTTTCGCTCTGGTTTGCAAGGATTTCTAGACCAGAATAAAACAGCCAAGTATTTACTTTTCAAATTCCGAATCTTAATTCAGCCAGCAGTTAAAACGTCAGGTCATTGATACAACTGTCTATGGTTTATTTTAAATGCATTATAGACTTTATGGTGCTAATAACTATGAAGGTCGTATTTTGAGTTTTATTTGTACAAGTTTTTAATATTATTTAGAGTGACTCGTGTTGTGTGTAATGGAAAAATTAACATTAAGTACTGTGAGGTCAAATACATACATTAAGGTTAAAAGATTTTTTGTATATTTTCGATAAAGTTACCAAATATGACTTTAAGAAACATGTGTTCTTATCTTAGTAACTCGTTCTAATCTTAAAATTCAAATTCATTTCGGATTCTATTTTCGAAAAGGGCTTTGAATATCGGTTTCAATTTGAAACTAAAGATATCGGATGTCTGATACGCAATGTCGTGGTAGCCTAGTGGTTAATGCCTCTTATGTATGAGGTTGCGGGTTCGATACTGAGCCATTATGATTTTTTCAACTTTCTAAGTTTATCTTGGAGATCACTGACACAGGTAAAGGAAAACCTCGTGAGGAAACCTGGACTTAATAATAATAATTATTTGAACTCTGAAAACACCAAGCCGCCTTGAGCTAGCGTGGTGATCAATGTCTGTGCTTTCTTTGTATGAAATAAGATCTTTGCCTTGCAGTAGGCTAGTATTACTATTAACGCTATTATTAAATATATTCGCTTGTTTCATCTTTATTTGGAGGCAAAGAGAGAAAGAACAATATGTCTTTGGTGACCCATATAATTATGTCATTTTTAATTTTTACCCAACTTTGTTTAAAAATATATAAAATTATATACACAAACAGCCATTGTGACGCATTGTAAAATGTCTCAAAGCATGTCTATACATTTTGAGGCATTAAAAGCATGATTCATTTGTGTCAAAGACATTGAGAGACATCATTACCTTTTTTAATTTTATTCTGTCACGACTTCACACTTATAGTATAAAGTTTAAAGACTCAAGGACAAAAAATATCCTTTAGGGTTTTTGACCTAACATGGTCATTGGTCAGACTCAATAAATGGAAGAAAGGGCTTTGTCATAATGGACATACCATCACGCCTGTATTACCCAAAGGGTTAGCCAGAGGTGTACCAGTATACACCCACAGTTCCCCGGTATGTTTAGGGTTCATGTAATAGGGGGCGAGCCTGTTGCCATTAACCAGGCACAATCCTAACTCCGAGCTGCTAACTGAGAATTTTATAGAAAAACTCAATATCACTTTGCTCGACCTGGATATCGAACCAAAGACCTCTAGCGTAGCAGTCACGCTCAGAACCACTAAGCAGCAGCAGCAGCAGCTAGCAGTTATCCAGAAACAATAACAAAAAATCGATCTGATAAAATTTTGTCGCCAATGTAAACTTCCCCTTAATAAAATAGTGATGTAACTTAGCTCAATTTAGTCGATTTTTTGTCGACTAGAAGAAATCGAATTTCAAAACTGATATTAGTTTTGTCAATAACAGTTTAGTTGCCAAACAAACAAGTAGGCAATTTTAATACAACATAAATTGAGTTTTTGCCAACAAATAGTTAATACGTAAGCACTAAAAAAGCTATAAATTTAGCCAACACTGAGGTCTGCGAAATCGCAAGTACTTATAACGTCCAGACTAAGAAGACCTCTCCAGTACTTTAAGATGAATCACTTTTACTTTAAATATTGAAAAAGGACAGGTCAATATGTCTTGGTTGTGTTTGTATGTTGATTTTATGTTTGTAAACCACTTATTTAAAGAGGCAAGTCAATACTTCATTACTGAGGTAAATAAAGTTATGACTTCCATGTGTTAGAAATATTTTTTTAAATAAAATATGCATAATATGAATTACTATTTAGGCGTCTCTTTGATCTACAATCTCTAAGCTGATTCTACTAATTAAAAACAGTTAAAATCTAGGCATTTTGGACAGATTGCGACTAAGATAAGATTGCAATCGTGCGTAAAAGTTAATAGAATTGATCAAATAATAAATTATTAAAAGCATTTAAAACAAGTTGTTTTTTAGTACTCAACTTTCTAGAACACAACCTTCAGCTACCACGTCAAGTTTCTTTGATTACTGCTCCACCCCCAAGTGTCGTAGCTTGATATTATATAGCCTATAACCTTCCTCGTTAAACAAACTATATGACTCAAAAGAATTATCATAATCTGACCAGTAGTTCCGGAGATAAGCGTGTTCAAACAAAAAAACTCTTCAAGTTGTAAAATTTGTATAGATTTTTCCTAACTGTCAAAGCCACCATATGCCTTTGCGTTCCACCTTTCTTTAGCAACATTGTAGCTTTTCGAACCAGTAGTGCGATTCTCTAAAATTCAAACTCGAAAACGAGTCTCACTAAAGTGATCACGCTCACTTCGAAAACAAACCAACTTGTCATTGGTTTAGTATTCGTTTGCCGTGGTGACGTCACCGGGCGTGCTCGTGTTTAACAGAATACCATTTTGTAATCTCACTGCGGATTCAGCTTTCGAATTACGAAGTGAGGCTTAGAGAATCGTACTGCTGGCAAAAAATCTTTCATTCATAAGGTGAATTTTCTCTCAAATCAGCTTCATATACCTTGCTAGTAAATGTACACATCCTGTATAACTCCCCGGGCGACTTTCAACAACGCATTAAATACAGGACGTCGGCTACGAGACGATAATTGTGGTAAAAAACGTCATCCATCGGAGTTTAGAAGTGGGGACTGTGATGTCTCTATTAACATTTCTCTTCAATGGTTTGTGAATTTTTTGGTACGTTTTTACTGTCACAAAGTTGTGTTTTAGAAAGAAAGAAAGAAAAACGAAAGAAAACGAAAGAAGAACAACAACAACAACGAAACAACGAGAAGAAGAAAACGAAAGTTTTGTGACTCTCGGTTTCTAGAATGAAATATTTAAAGCTGCTGTGATTGGTTGATTGAATTATCGATTACTAATTACAGCAGCTCATCGTGAGGAAACTTGGGCTTATAGTGAATATAAGTCTGTGATCGCCAATCCAACTTGAGCAAGCGTGGTGATCAATGCTCGTGCCTTCTCTGTATGAGAAGAGATACCTTTGACTTGCCGTGAGACAATAGGTTAGTATTATTTTAATCCCACAACGGCCACAACTTACGTACGCTTAAATTTATTTTTCAAATATTAAATTTTTGTAGCATACATATTTTTTTTTATTATACCGGGTGTAAATATTCTCTTTTCATACCCATTAACTATGCATACTGACCATTAAACTAAGTAATATTTAGCAAAATTATAGGTATATGAAAAACAAAAATATTGCATTGATGATACCAAAAAAAATTGCCATAGCTGGTGTTAGGTTGCCACCTAAACGACTAAAGAATTTAGCAGTCGGTCAACAAAATGTTATTGTTTTTTTGGAAGTAAATGATTAATGATCATCCATAGGTAGGTAAACGGTAAGATTAGTTATTTGCAACATCATTAGTAATAATACAAAACGTCAGGTGCAAGACTAAAATCCTATGACATTATAACATCTTTAAAAAAACAACATTTTATTAAGAAAAAGATGCCTTATGTGTGTCATTAATAAATCATATTGGTAGAATAGTTTATTATGGAGCTCTGACGATTTATTTTTCTTTATTTTGGTAACTGCCTCGTTGGCCTAGTGGTCCTAAGCACGACTGCTACGCTAGAGGGTTTTTCTGTGAAATTCTCAGTAGCAGCTCGAAGTTTGGATTTGTGCCCTGTTAATGGCAATAACCTCTATTACATGGGACCTAAAACGTTCCGGCGAACTGTGGGTGTACATTAGTACACCTCTGCATAACCCTTCAGGGAATACAGGCGTGATGGTATATACATATATATTTTAAATGTCAAAAGTGATTGTCTGTTTGTTACCTCAACACGTGAAAACCACTACACCGATCGTAATGTTTGACAAAGAGGTTGCTTGGGTAAGGTCAAGGGCTATTTATTACCCGCGACTTCGTCTGCATCCGATTTAATAACTCTCATTTATGCAGACGGACCCGCGGGCAAATGATAATGTGTAGAATAATACCTCGCGTATATTTTTTCATCACTATTTATTTGCAATTTATTTATAAACCAGCTTTTGCCCGCGACTTCGTCCGCGTGAATATTCTTACTGATCTCATTTTTTTTTGTAAATAAAATATAGCCTTTGTTTCTCGCTGATAAAGCAGATTTCCATAGGAGTATGAGTTTTTGAAATCGGTTAAGTAGTTTCTGAGTTTATCCATTGCAAACAAAAATACAAATCCTTTCTCTTTATAAAATTAGTTTAGATAACATTCTCGCATTACTTACAAAGAACAATAGTAAAATAAAATATGACAAAAGCATTCGGAAGTAAAACTCGACCGGTTGACCATCACAGGTTGTAGACACGAGAATCGATTCACGATATCGATACACTCGATTTCCGATTACCGATACAATCGAATAATGTTGACAGGGGATTAAAATAGTATATTAATAATCGGCTGTTTTGTTTGTAATGTGACATAAAAGACCTTCAGAGGTCTTCCTTGAACGGTAGCTTGGAACTGGTCGTGTTTACGTCTTAATTAATATAATTACTAATACCTATAAATACATCGATTATGGTCGAAAGAAAATAAGCTCTTTGGATGACCACTTTAAGTGCAGATTCCCAAAACTGGAGATAGTAATTAGTATGACCCCACTGCTGGGACTCAGGACTTCTATCTCTACGTGAATACTAAGACAGTATTTTGTAGAATTTTTAAATCGAGGACTGCGAGTTTTCCCGAATATTTTGTAAATGGATTTTAGGATTCCGTATCTCAAATGTAGAAGAACGAAAGACACGGAAAGAACTTTTTGGCTATCTGTCACAAGGAAATTTTCTCAAAATCAATGCAACGTAGGAATCAGAATTTTGGCACAATTTTACATTTTGAAAACTCACAATCAAAGAACAAAATTATTTTTAGAAAGTTAAGCGTCCATTCATATTATACCTTATATTACCATTCATATTTTTGGTCCTATTGAAATAAATGATTTGACTTTGACTTTTTTGACACGAATTAACATTTAAAAAGGACCTAATTTATGAAATAACTATACAATATAGCAACACTAAATAAGCCATAAGGCCTTAATCACCGCAAACACATTACCAATATGACATTGCATTATCAAGTAATAAGAGCAATTTCAAAGCGGAAATTGGCAACCAATGACCAACAGCCAATAGGCCAACATCACGTAACACCAACACCAACATTGGTTACGAAAACATTTTTTTAACCTAAAAAACCTTCAAGTTTGATCTTGGACTGGATTAGAAACATTTTGTCATTGTGGTTCTCGTGTCACGTGTACATTAAGTAATTTTTAGCTGTTATACATAATTCATTGCAAAAACCTTATGCACCTTACCTCATGAGAATAAAGGCGGTTTTCGCTTAGCATTCTCAGTGGGTCCGAGTTTAAGTGTCTAGCTTAATTGCCAAAGCATGTGTGTGCATTTTTATCTTGAATTCTATTACGTAAGTGTTAGTGTTGTGTTTTATCTGATAACGGTATTTGGAGGCTGTGTAGAGTGATGGTAGATAGGTGTGAAGTTCCGGGTACTTATCTCAGAAATTGATTCTGAGATCTTTGTGGGAGAGATGAAAAAGAAACATGCTGTATATGAATGCATTGATTTTTATTAGAGATGGGGTGTTGTGTTTTATGCATCGTCTTTTGTTTATTTTGTATCATGTAGAGTTCGAAATTGGACTTGCTGTATATTAAATTAGCTATTTAGTGGATAATTTTGGTAATTGTAGCTATCTTTTGGGGGGGGGGGGGGGGGGGGAGGGCTATGTTCAGCAGTGGACGACTTTCGGCTGATATGATGCTAATGATGATTATTAGCCGCCTAAAATATCAAGTCGCCTTTAAGTCTCATGCTATCTCTGTCACTATAAGGTGTATTGTAGTGACAGATATACATTTAAGAATGTGTTCAAGTTGACGTGTCGTTTGAAAATTTGGTGGTAACAATATTGCTTTTTTAATCAGGTATTTAGCTGACGACGTTTCTCGCTTGGGTGAACGAAAGGGGCGGTACTTAAGTGACCAGTAGACCAAGAAATAGTGTTACTAGTCCAAGGGTTGACAAGTAGACTGTGGCATTGTCGTACAGAGATTGCTAGCTAGATAGCTAGTTCGTTTTTGTAGTAGTAGAGCTCTTTGTGAAGAAGCTCGTCCCTGGATCACCATACCTATTTCTGCCGCAAAGCACCGTTGCTGTGTTTCGCTTTGAAGGGTATGTGTGCGGGTGTAATTAGATGCACATTACAAACTTCATCTTTATCTCTGGGATGGCAACGCATTTGCAAGACCTCTGGTATTGCAATGCTATAGGCAGCGGTGATCACTTAAAATTAGCAGGGCCGTCGGTTAGTTTGCTGTATTATAAAAAAAAGTCCGCTAAATTTCCGTTCACGGCGGCCAACTTAATGTCAAGTACGTAAGAGATATTATAGTGCACAAATGTGTGCGCAAATTCAGGTGCACACTCTCTTCTATCACTCCCATAGTCCTATAGAACGAGAATCCGACACAACACAGGGCCAGCACACACCACAACCCAACACGACGAGGCGATACAATAAAGAACTTTATTTATTACAAAATTAGGTTCACATTTCCGTGAGACGAGTAGTTTGAGGTCAAAATAACCTGGTCTTCCGATTTATTACAGCTGTAAAAACTTATCCTTAATCAACTTACCGCTACATTGTATTTATAGATTGATGTGTGTCCTTACCTGAAATGACAAAATGTTTACATTAATATAAAACAGGTATAAAGTCTTAGAACTATAGTTGACTAGCTTCTCCCCGCGACTTCATTCACGTCAAAGTTGATATATTATCCCACATTAACTGCCCCGTTGGTCTCGTGGTCGCAAGTGCGACTGCTGTGCAAGGGGTCCCGGGTTCGATTCCCAGGTCGAGCAAAAAGTGTTATTGCGTTTTTCTATAAAATTCTCAGTAGCAGCTCGGAGTTACGATTTGTGTCCGGTTAATGGTAATAGGCTCGCCCCCTATTATATGGGACCTAAATATACCGGCAAACTGTGGGTGTACATTGGTACACCTCTGCCTAACCCTTCGGGGAATACAGGCGTGATGGTGGGATTCTTTTTTAAAATAAAAAGTATCCTATGTGTTATTCCGCATTATTATCTATCTCATTGTCAAATTTCATTTAAATCCGTTCAGCCGTTTGAGAGTGAAGAAGAGACAAACATACACACATACAAACTTTCGCCTTTATAATGTTAATGTGATAATATAGAGCAGCGGTCGGCAACCTTTTGGCAGGCAAGGGCCACATGGTGGCAAAATGAGGTAGTGGCGGGCCGCGCTTTCACATAATTTTTAACCGACTTTAAAAGGGAGGAGGTTCTCAATTCATCTGTATGTTTTTTTTTAATGTTTGTTCTGCGATATTTCCGCCAATTATGATTAGAATTTGACGATATTTATTTGTTTGGTAGGTCATGCATCTGAAGTGGTCCCATAATTTTTTTATCGATATTTAATTTCTTGCAGGAAAATTTGAAATTTTCCTATTGCTTAATTCTAGCTAAAAAAGCAATAGGCCTATTTGGCCTATTACTTTTTTAGTCGTCTCTAATGGCAATAACCATATTTTTTGATAGGTCAACAACAAGGGCAAAATAAATTTTTTGCAGCCGCTGAGGACGATACAGAAGGAATAAGAGCGGATTTTTTAGCTGAAAAGGGTACACCTTTTATAGCAGAACTTTTTGAGTCATAATTTTATTTTGCATAACAACTGATAGCATAAACCTCTTTTCGCAGAAAGTCATTTGGCATCACTTACTTGGCATACATTTATAACTCATAATTTTGTATGGCAGAATACTCATTTCGCATAAATTTCATTTCCATAATAATTAAAAAGCAGAACCATCATATCGCAGAAAATTCACAGGCAGAATCGTCTTTTGGCATACATTTCGTATCAAAGTCCCTAGAGATAGATCCAGAGCCCTCGAGGCTCAAAAAGCATAATCGGGGAGCCGCCCGCCACGCGGGGCTCAAGAGTTTACAAAAAAAATAACCACGAAGTGGATGGCGGGGTCTGTTCGCTTGCTTCGCTCGCTCTCTAGACTCCGCCATCCCCTTCTAACCTAACCTGTCCGAGTCGGGGTGCCCCAAGTCCCGAGATCGCTTCGCTCGCTCTTTATAAAAGTTATACTAAACGAAATTATACGAAATTATAAATATGCCAAAGGTAATTATGCCAAATAAATCTGCCATCTTAAAAGTATGCCATTTTAAATTCGGACATAAAAACGTTCTGCCAAAAAATAATTATGCTATAAAAATATTATGCCTTAAAAACGTTCGTCTAAAGAAGTTTATGCGAAGTGAGTAATCACGCCTGTATTCCCCGAAGGGTTAGGCAGAGGTGTACCAATGTACACCCACAGTTCACCGGTATATTTAGGTCCCATGTAATAGGGGGCGAGCCTATTGCCATTACCCGGGCACAAATACAAACTCCGAGCTGCTACTGAGAATTTCATAGAAAAACCCAATAACACTGTTTGCTCGACCTGGGAATCGAACCCAGGACCTCTAGCGTAGCAGTCGTGCTTAGGACCACTAGGCTAACGAGGCAGTTGTCTGATACTCAGTCCAAAATAGAGTATTCATGGTTTTAGTTTAAGGATAAATGTCCCTTACACCCGATATGGGTATTATATGTGATGCACATACTTTTTTAAATGTAAATTTTATTAATGGGTACGTAGCACTACCTAAACGATACTATCGTCAACGATAAAGTAACAATAAATGAAAAAGAAATGTGAAAAAATTATATAAAACTTAAAAGCGAACTTCAAAGTTCTTATATAACCGTACTTATACACATTTCAGTGTAACGTTTGAGGCTGTATTTGAGTGACTATTTTCTTATACGCTAGCTTACGCGCCTAAAATCATTAATTTAGGTAAAATGTAAGAATTACAGTTTAATTTTCAAAACTGCCGCGGGCCGCAAGTAGGAGTGCCGCGGGCCGCATGCGGCCCGCGGGCCGCGGGTTGCCGACCGCTGATATAGAGTCTAGACATTATAAGCTGACATAGAAGGTTTCTTATCAATCATCTTCAACTGCCTCGTTTACCTAGTGGTCCTAAGATCGATTGCTACGCTAAAGGTCTTGGTTCAATTTCCAGGTCGAGAAAAGTGCTATTGGGTTTTTCTATGAAATTCTCAGTAGCGGCTCGGAGCTAGGATTTGTGTCCGGTTAATGGCAATAGGCTCGCCCCCTATTACATGGGACCTAAACATACCGGCTAACTGTGGGTGTACATTTGCACACCTCTGCCTAACCCTTCGAAAAATACAGGCGTGATGATATGTTATGTCATCTTCAACATTATAAAGGTGCTCATGCTTAATAAGACTATTGAAATAAATAGTTCAACGTACGTAAAATGCCTAAACCAGTTCATTAACCCCACAAATAATTCGTCAGTTCCTGCCTATGCGCAGTATTCGGCAATATTCGGCAACATTCGGCAATGTTCGTGTAACCGCCATTTTATTTCATACCTGTCAATATTGCGCGGTTCACGCAGCGTTCTTGCGTGTGTTGCGAAAAATTAGTGCAATGTCGGGTAAGACTTAGTATTGCTAGCTTTGCAAGTATTCAGCCACGCGTTAAGAACTCCATGCGTACAATAGAGCAATAGAAATAGAAGAATCGTGACTTTAGTCTATGTTGATTTCAGTGGTTTTCACTAAGAAATAATTTGTTTATACCGAATAAGCTCCGAAACTACTGGACCGATTTTAACCATTTTTAACCAATAGATAGCTACATTATTCCTGAGTAACATAGGCTATATAACATCACGCTACGACACATGAAACTGGAGCAGTAACCAAAGACGTAACTTCACCACGGTGCTTATTTCTCGGCCGGTATTTAGTCGTCTCTAATAGACATGACTACCCATGAACTTTACTAATAGCCCATAATTAATAAATGTGTAACACTACAGTTCATAAACTATTTCAAAAGTTTCTGAAAAGGTTAAAGGTCAACTTGGAGTGGTAACTATTGACCTTAGAGTTGCAGCAGTGAACATGGTGTAGGTAATTTTTTATTCTAGTTAAATTCTGAATAACAGTTGGCCAGTTTGAAATACAACGATAACAGGCATATATGAAACTCTTTGCCGATAAGGCCAACCTATATTCCATTTAATATAGCGTTAAATAAAAATCGATAGTAATTATTAAGTTGTAAAAATAACTGTTCTTAAAATAACTGTATTTCAGTGTTCTTTTTTTGTAAATGGCAAATAGTTTACATTGCTTTGTCTTTATCGTGAAATAACGAAGCTTACTACATGCTAACATTAATTAAAATAACGGTAACGTTATAACGATATAATAATATGTGTAATGTTATAACGACTTATTACTAATACAAAGACGATTATCCAATCACCGCATCTAACCCCAATTTTATCAACACCAAAATACATCCGAAATATAACCTTATTCTTAGCACAAAAAAGTACATTTCAGCCTAAAGACGTATCTAGTCTCTAACCCCAATTTTATCAACACCACAATACATCCGAAATATAACCTTATTCTTAGCACTAAAAAGTACATTTCAGTCTAAAGACGTATCTAGTCTAGAAAGGTGCAGTTAGGACCTCGACCCCTGACCTGCTTAGGCCCTACTTCAATTTCCTCGTGTCGGTCCAGCACACATGGCCTTGCGATAAGGCCGGGAGACCGACGACAAGATATCGGTGAGTGATAGATTGTAATGATGATGATGAATGATATCTGTTAATTGTTTCAGTAAGTGTAGCTTTCATGGGCACTAAAAATCAATTATATAAAGGCGGTTCCACATCAGGAATCAGGATCAACCTCCCGCCCTTCTTTTATAAGAAAACTAGCTTTTGCCCGCGACTTCGTCCGCGTGGATTAATAGTTCCCGTTCCCGGGGGATTTCCGGGATGAAAACTATCCTATGTCCTTTCTCGAATTCCAGACTATATCTGTACCAAATTTCTTTGAAATCGGTTCAGTGGTTTAGGCGTGAAGAAGAGGCAGACAGACAGAGAGACAGACAGACAGACAGAGTTACTTTCGCATTTATAATATTAGTACAGAAAAGTACGGATATATTTTTTAAAGATGGGCAATCATCAAATAACTTCTTCTGCTTTGGGCGGAGCGCCAGGAAGTTTTTTTTTAATATCCTCATAGGCTGCTTACGCTGCGGGGAAGGTAGAGGGGTGTGTCGGACTCTTACCGACTAAATCCCCACGGTGTTCCTCCAACTACTATTGGCTGGGGCACGGGTATCCCACTGAGCATTCTTCCGCACCCCGGCAGTTATTGGCCCGCTACCACCACTAGGCAGGCCCCGTCACCCGGTGCGGCCGTTAGCCACCAGCGTCACCGACTCCAGAAAAGGTGCACGGGGAACGTCAAGCTCTTACTGACAAAAACCAACCCATGTTCCTCCTAATGCCCTTTGCGTTCTAGAGCCACTGTGACTTTTACGAATAAAATTCCGCAACCCTGGCAGGCCTTTTATACATCGGGTTGCGGTTTCGACAACGGATAAGTACTAACGAGACTTTTTCAATTCATATGTGCTTTGTAAGTTTTTCTTTGATATCACTGACATCGGTGAATAAAAACATCATAAGGAAATAATTATAACCTGAAATCGCAAATTCGCCTTGAACAAACTTAGCCACCAAACCAATGCTTGAGCCTTTGCACTGGTACGGATAAAAGACTTTTATTATTATTATTTTACAAAAGCTGTAGAAACTGCCTCGTTGGTCTAGTGGTCCTGAGCACGACTGCTACGCTAAAGGTCCTGGGTTCAATTCCCAGGTCGAGCAAAAAGTGTTATTGGGTTTTTCTACGAAATTCTCAGTAGCAGCTCGGAGTTTGGATTTGTGCCCGGTTAATGGCAATAGGCTCGCCCCCTATTACATGGGACCTAAATATACCGGCGAACTGTGGGTAAATTTGTATTGGTACACCTCTGCCTAACCCTTCGGGGAATACAGGCGTGATGGTTTTTTTCTATAGAAAAAAAAACTGCTCTAGCTTTAAGAATCAAAATTCCCACAGCAGTATTCAAGTTGAAACAGGTGCACAGATCAACCATGGATTATAGTTGATTAGACAAGTCTAGCTATTTGTTACGAGAGGCTGTCAGCTCATTATCATAGTTAGATAGGGTCTGATAAGGCACTGTTAACAGACCAAGCACGGTTTGTTATATGAACGAGGAAGTTAGAATTTGTCGCCGGAAGGGATAGAGAAAATAGCGTTTATAGTACTAGAGAATGTTTAGATTACAATTGGAGATTATTGGAAGCAAGTAGATTTATTCTATTTTAAATATCTAGTAACTAGTTTCTGTCCGCGATGTTGTCTGCGTAAAAGTCAAGTATCAAAATAATACACTATGGCACTCGGCAATAGCGTAGCTCTCTATAAGTGCAAACATATTTGTAATCGGACCAGTACCTACTTCTTTAGATAACCTCTTACAGACAAACTTTACCTCTTTGTAATATGAAATATTGAAGTTTAAATTAAGAAAACATTTTCAAAAGGATTCGAAAGAATTAATGGAAACATTATCAACACGATAGACATGGCGGATGATTGATCCTCAAGAATATTATCAAAGTTTTACATAACTATCATTGCAAGGCAGTTTACTTCAGGCCTTAAAAATCACCTCTCTCGTCTGTCTGTCCTCTTATTCACACCAATAATTTCGACAAGTAAATAATGTCATTGATACCTAGTACCTAAGTCACAGAATTCAATAAATATTTAAGTATCAATTCAACGAAAGACAAGTCTATAATATAACTAGTCAGGCGTTGGTCCTTGCGTATCAAAGGACCAGGTACGCATTCCTACGCGTCGCCATTTGTACAAAACCTCATTACGGACTAGACATGTCAGACATCTTGATAACTAAACATACATACCTATTTGTTTGATATTAGGTACTTATAATAACTCACTCTCTTAATTCTCAGTAGCAGCTTGGATTTAGGATTTGTGCCCGGTTAATGGCAATAGGCTCGCCCCTATTATATAGGACCTAAAAACATACTAGTGAACTGTGGGTGTACATTGGTACACCTCTGCCTAACCCTTCGGGGAATACAGGCGTGATTGTATGATTGTATGTATGTCTTTCATCTTAAAAAGAAAACCTTATCCCACACTAGGAATTTCTATAGAATCGCGAGTGCGTTTACAAACATATAATTTATGTAGGTACACAGACAGCTAAATCCGAAACAATTATTATGTAGGTCATACAAATATTTGTTCCTTGCGGGAATTTAACCCCCCGACATGCAGTGAAATAGCCTTCGAAACGTACTGAATCCATAATAATAGATTAGGCGTCCGAAATCCTTTTTACCAAGTTTAATGAAATTAGAACAAAAACTAAAAAGTAGTATACTTACTGACCCGCTCTCATTACGCCTCGCACTAATAGACAAATAATTCGTTCTAATCACCTACTTACCTACACATAAACATCATACAAATGTTAATTGAAGCATAATACATCATTGACTGGGCCAGAACTGTCAGTTTGACAGCTATAAAACTGTCAAAATGAAGCGTGACCCACGCGTGTTTGCGCAAACTTATGAATATTCAGTACTTGACATGAAAGTACACATGGTATAAAGCATGATAATTTTGAGAGCATTATTTTTAGTACTACTTACTAGTGGTAGCTTCCGCCTGCAATTTCGCTCGTGCAAAAGGTAATATATTATCCCACGGGAACCGTATATTTTACTGGAATAAAAAGTATCTTATGGGCTATTCTAGACTACAATTTATTTCACTGCCAAATTTCATTCAGATCCGTTCAGCCGTTCTGGCGTGATTGAGTGATATCCATATATCCATAATAAATATCAATAATAATAATATCTTCATTTATAATAGTAGTAAGATTATAAAATTAACTTGATTTATATTTTTAATTAAGTAAAAGATAAGTTATAGAGTATGGTTTATTTATTTATCTATATACATTTACCATTACTAGGCTAACCCAATGCGATAAATGCGATAGATTTTCTTATCGCGAAAACAACAAACAGCAGTACTTTTCTATAAAAATCTGCCTCAATGAAATTACGTGACTTGAGTTTGACGTGTGTTGTCACTCCACCAGAATAATACTGTAGGTTTACGATATTATTTATTACTTTTTATCTCACACAATCTGCCGTTTTTAGCGATTCAGAGTTATAAACTTGACATTTACTTACATTATAAGTGTAACAGCGAAATAATAAATCTTTTTTACACTCCCGGAAAATGATCAACACTTAGGGCGGGTTCACACAACTGAACGCGAATTTTATAAGGAAAACATCTTATATTAAATAACAATACCAGCCCATTATTATCTCACTGCAGAGCAAAGGCCTCTTTTCAGAAAAGGCATAGACTTATAATAATTAATTATTTCCATTTTTTCTGTAGTCAGTTGACGTTTATTTGTAGAATTAATATGACACCTTAACGTAATTATTTTCTTTACAATATTGTTAAACAGTATATGATAATCAAAAGCGCCTTTGAATGATCTAATTTAAAATGATTCGACTTTGACTTTGAATAACAAATAACATGCATCCGTAACAAGATCCCAATCATAAAAAAAAAACATAAAAATCGGTTGCACACCCGGATGTGTACAACTGCCCTTACCTAATTCTTGTCCACAACTTTGGGATAAACAGACCAATTCTCAGAAACAACTTTATTGACCAATTAATACGTAAAACACCTCGGACTGTAACGGATCACCTGCGGTCAACATTTCGTCATTACATTATTTTACACTCGTTATAGTTCAAAGGATTTCGCGAATTAAATAATATTTGAATTAATTCTAAGAAAACTAAAGTGCGAACTGGTTTTAAAGGTAATGTAAGGCGTCGTCCTAATAGGAGGCAACTACGCAATAATCGCGCGAGTAAGTGATGCGTCAATCGCGAATGGAAGCAAATACTTAGTCGCACGATCGCATCGCGCTAATGCCAATGATTATTATTAAATATTCCTCCAATATTCGTTTACGATGTCCTTCTTTCTGGTTTGTATGTATGTATAACATATTTATTATTATATTTTATTCTAGAAAAATGTCTGTTGTTTTGTCTCTGCATCACCTTAAGGAAAACTTGTAGAAAATGCCCAAAACATTAAGTCCGCCTTAGTACAGTGTATTTATTTTACATTATGTTCATAAAGCTGTTATAAACAAATAAATTAGGAGACCTATTCGACATCAGTATGTTTAATCGCCGATTCGTATGACGAAAAATCGCGCGAACTTACGATATTCGCGTAGTCGCGTTCTATTAGGACAGCGCCTAACGCTAGAGGTGATATTAATTAGTCTAGTTTGAAGAACACCTGTGTTTGTGGGAAATTGACTCATTTATTAATGGTAAAGCTGTACGTTCGGCGGGTCAGTAACACTTTAGCATGTTTTAGTTAATGCGGTTTCAATGATAGCCATCCATCTATGCTTAGCCTTTTCCTAACTGGGATTGGTTACCTGTCTAACCAGCTGATGCCGGGTAAACATCAATATTTTAACGGAATGCTCGGACTGCTTTCGTGGTGTGCGTCTTTCAAAGGGTGAAAGTACTTCTAAATACAAAACTTTTATTAAAAGAGAAGAACAAAATCTACTGAATATCAGAATATATGGAAAACCTGTTGTTTTTTGGTCGGATAATACGAATATCAGTGGAAGGCCCTTTGAAGTAGCTTGACTTATTAAAATATGCCTGTGTTGATAAATACATTATGGCTATTTTATCATTCAGATATAGCCCACACTAACTGAAAGAAAGCATGCAGAGTCAGTGTACTACATGTGTACATTCAATTAATTCATTCATTATATCTGCACTCATTCAATCATTCATTTTGTAAAATTGTGAGCGATTCTACGTTGCTTGACAGAAAGACTGCACTATGAATGTGTTTTGCTCGCGTTAGTTGAACGCCTTTACCCTATTGTGGTATATACGAGTAAATACAATAGAGGGTCTTTATATACTCGCTATTAATTCGCCCCCATTCCATGATATTCAAAATATGCGCCACTCAACTCACTTCTTTCACAACAACTCACAAACAACTCGAACTTCACCTGAATAAGCTACCTTACAACATTTACGATCCGCAGAAGTTGATTGATTCGTATTTTTATTACCCAACGTGTCGTTACCTCTTTGAGTACACTTTACGATGTAAGTTTAAAGTAAAACTGTTTTTTGGATGCTTTAAAATTTTTATGTTTTCTGTTTTTGTTACCTACTAAAATTAAAATGATATAAGTATGCCTGATTTATTTTGGGTATTTTTTCTGGTTTCTTGTAGCTATTAAAGCTCATTATTATTCGTGGTGACATTTTCCTAATTAAATGGGTGATGCTCTATTTGAGTCATAGCAAAAATGGGAAATTTTTAACCGATTTATGCAAATTATTAGGATTTACCGGATTTATCTTAGTAATCGATTAATTTTCTCTATGGCTAATTCCGGCATTTAAATGAAAAAAAACCTATGTTCATAAATAGTACTCATGAACTTCAAACCCCCTTGAATTTATATGTGTGCAACCTTTTGAAATTTTCGAATTTGGAACAATAATGATACTAAACAAAATCTGTTGTGAAACTATCAAATTTGGAACAATGATGACACCAAAATGATGACCAGTGTGTCACTGGCCATTAGATTCCAAATTTGAAAGCTTCAAAACTATTTTATTTAATTTTTAACCGTATAGTTCGGGAGCGCATCCGATTGGACCCGAAAACAGAAACCTCCGCCGGCTCGGTAACGCGTCCAATTGGACCCGAGAATTGATGTATCGCCATCCTAGTCAATTAGTGTAAATATTGATCATGCTAGTCGTCGAATCTCACGAGTTAGCATTAACCGTATAGTTCGGGAGCGCATCCGATTGGACCCGAAAACAGAAACCTCCGCCGGCTCGGTAACGCGTCCAATTGGACCCGAGAATTGATGTATCGCCATCCTAGTCAATTAGTGTAAATATTGATCATGCTAGTCGTCGAATCTCACGAGTTAGCATTAATTAAGACGGTTTGATAAAAAGCCTACATGATAGCGGCATTCAATCTTTTCGTTTCAGCATGCGATTATATAAATTTACCTCTTAAAAATACATGTGTGAAAACACAGTTACCGCCATTTTGATGACTGTGGAAGTCGAGGCTAAAAAACATAAAAAAGACTGATTTCTGACATTCATTCTCCTCTACAAGAGAAATAAATAACTCATCATTGAATTGTACGTCGATTTCATCCGTATTTCAACATAAATCAGTAATGGTAACAAAGTTTTTGATACACAAAGTCGAAACTTCGCGCCAATCGCGCGTGTTTACTTTTTATTTTATACAAATATCACATAAAAACATTTAGTTTACATTAAAAACATGACAAATGTCATTCAAAATATAGTAAACAACAAGAAAATGCCCAGGTTTTAACGTTATTTACAAACACGGGTCTAATTACACGGAATATTCATTACCACAACTCATTTATGTTAGAAATTGTCGAAATGTTGACCATTATTGTTTTTTTTTAAATTGCAGTGATGTGGAACTGTAATTATGCCAATCGATTTTTTTGTTTTTGATTCGACTCGAGTAGGTACTGATAATTACGAATATTAGAAATGTATTCTTAAAAAAAATAATAAATTATATTTTAAGCTTAAATCACATTATTAATTTATATTAGTATATTAAAAATAAGTATTATATATGTTAGCCATTGCAATTATTTATTATTTATACACGGCGCACCGGACAGGACCAATGACGTAAGACTGTGGTAAGACCACATAGTTTTTTTTTTAGTTTTCTAATTTTTCATTAGCGTGCATTGTTCAATATTGTAACATTTTATTGCGAATTTTAATTTTGATGCATTACCTACTTTGAGAAAGTTTGATACACGTTTACACGGTACATAGACAAAACTTTTTTTGTCTGTCTGTTTATTTATCCGTTTGTTCCGACTAATCTCCAAAACGTCTGAAACGATTTTGATGGGAAATCAATATCTTGGATTTGCAAATATCTGTTGTTAGAAGCAATAACTTGGGCTACCTTTATTTTAGAATACAAATAGGGTTCCGCGCTATTAAATAAAACCTCGCAGATAACGAACCATCGCGCGAACGAAGTCGCGGTTAGGCCAGCGACTTCGTTCAAGTGAATACTCGTTATTTAGCTAGTTTGAAAAAACCGGCCAAGTGCGAGTCGGACTCGCGCACGAAGGGTTCCGTACCATTATCTATGAAAACGAAAATAACAGAAAATATTTATTTTAATTTAATTAAATATTTAATTTTAAAGTGAATATATTACTAAATATTTTGTAAATATATCAAGCGTCTAGCTGTTGCCGATATCAATATCGAGCAAAAACAAGCTATAAGTCACGTTTGTTGTATGGGAGCTCCCTTAATTATTTATTTTATTCTGCTTTTTAGTATTCTGTGTGTATCTGTGTAAATGTCAGCTGTCTAACTATCACGGTTCATGAGATACAGCCTAGTGACAAACAGACAACGAAGTCTTAGTAATAGGGTCCCGTTTTACCCTTTGGGTACGGAACCCAAAAAAGTGACAGTCCTTGCAATTAAATATCCCAAGCTGCAGTACAGCAGCTTGTCACGTAAACTCCGTGCTGCTATCCGTCTCAGCTTCTGTACGAATTCCCTACCTACAAATTTCGTGTTGACTCACTAACGTAGCTGGTCCAAATTAGCTTAAACTAGAATTGACTAGTTGAGACAGACAGACAAACAGATTTTCATGAGGAAATTTTAAAAGTGACTCGTAGAACTAAGTAAAACGAAAAAAAAAGGTTCTGTTGAAATTTTGGCAGATATGTATATGTATAATTATGTATTTTTTTTAATTATATACATCCTCCTTTTTCAAGTCGGTTAAAATTATCTAAGTAAATTAAATCTCCGGACTATATTTACGTTTATTAAAATTTTGAATTATAAATCCTGATTAACCAAAGAGTTTTTATTCAGTTCCTACTCTTTTTTGCCAACCTCGATTTTATTTCGCGTATCGATTAGGCTGAACACAACTTTCAAATCGAAATAAGAAACTTAGGTAGACGGTCAACACTAAGAAGTGTCAAGTTGCAACACAATTTTGTGTAAATTTTGTCAAGATTTGCTTTTAGTTTTTAAGTACCTAAGTATAGATAATGCCTAAAATAATAATGCAGTTGGAATGAAAATATCTTTATTTTGTCCTTTTGCATCTTTCTAGCAAGCAAGAATGTTGTTTTTGTACTTAATTTCAGCTAATCTAAATGGCCTACCTTTTCGATAGGGTGTAGTAATACCTAATTTACACAAATTTGACGGAGATTTGAAGCGGTTTGACTGACCTCAAGTCATAATTAAAGATATTTGCCACCAACTTATTCTATTAAATAGCTGCGAACATTTTTTTATCGTGTTAATTTGAATGCTGAAAGTTCATGTAATTTCTTGAATTTCATGACATGATCCGTTACAACCCTCCGAGCCAACGGATGTGTCAAATGTCAAAATCTTGTCGAGCAGAGTGGTTAAGATTGAGGTTTTTAAGCCTTAATTAAAAATGCATTGTGGCTTTAGGAATCTAGTTTTTCACAGAAACATCAATAGAATAAAACTTCCGAATCTACAGTCTGACTCACATCATATGCTGATCATCAATTCAAGTTAAATAACCCAAATCTCAACAATGACAAATAGTAACATTAACCACAACGGTTAACAAGAAGTACCCATAGACAATAAACTTTACATAATAACTGTAAGGCCTGCATTGACAGCTAAAAATAGTCACCAAAAGTCAGGGGTCAATACCCTTTACTAACAACACGAACCTAGATGCATTACATTAGAATTACAAGTACCAAATAAACAGTACCTATTTGACGTGATTGATGATTTTTTAAACCACAATAACGGTCTCTGGTATCCTCTTGAACTGAAGTAAAAAGGTCATTATACTGGACACAAAACTCTTTGATATATTGTTGTAAAGTCTATGATCTATGGTGCAAAGTTTCTTGGAGTTATGCGTCATAGTGGTCAGGTAAAAACATTGCCACTTGAAATATAGCTGTTTTGTTGATCAGAGATTAGCAGAATACATTGTTAAGCATTTCTTTAATTTAATCTTAAATTAATATAAACTTTGTTATGACTTTGTCATGCAAAAATTCTATGTAATATAAGGTGACTTACTGCGTGTGAAAAAAAGGAAAAAACAGATATATTACTCATCTAGTTTCATTTATTTAGAGGGCAATTATGCCATAAAACATATTTTATGGCGTTTGACAATAGTGTAAGCTTTTCGTCAGTGAAAGAGTTTTTGAAATAGGATTAGTACTTTCAGGGTCTCCACGTCCACATACGTCCGACTGTTTGTACGACCAATTATTGGACCGGTCAATAAATCTATAGTTTTGTGGGACCGACCTTTTATAGGGCGTGAGCGGTGGTTTAAAGAATACATATTAAGTTCCATTCTTTTGAACAAAAATATCGGACACCGATTGTGGACGAGCAGCCTTAAAGATAGCCTCTTACAAACGAACAATTGCAGTTCTTTATTATATTAATTCCTCTTTATTATGTTAAACCTTTTTAATCTAATTATAAAGTTGACACTCGATCCCACTAAACATAATTTAAAGATTAAAGTTTACGACATATTTTCCCATTACTATGGGAAAATAAAAATCACATAAAAACTATATGACAGGTCATTATCGGGTTCATATGTCAACGCTCTAACATTTTATTAGCCAACTAACTTCCGCTCGCGTCTTCGTCCGTGTGATTTTTTTCAACCGCCTTAAGTTACGTCTTTGGTTACTGCTCTGCCCCCATGTGTCGCAGCGTGATGTTTTATAGCCTATACTATTCTTTATGAATCTGGCTATCATAATACAAAAACATTGTTTTCAATCGGATTTGTAGATCCAATGATTAGCGTGTATAAACAAAAAATCTCTTCAGCTTTAGAGTAGTATAGATACTAACGCTGCGATCGCTGTACATAATCGAATATTGATTTGTGACTAAACCCAACTGCCCATTCAATTATATTTGTGGGAGTTTCTTGGCCATTTTTCTTGATACGGAACTAGATTTTAGGAGGGGCAACTAAGTTCATTTCTTTCTTCTATAACATTCAAAAATACCTGTTAATGGACTTACTTCAATTAGTAATTATGACAGAGAGTTAAATGGAGAATTTTATTTTTGTAAAAATAATGCATAATAGCTACACTTTATGTGTGAAAGCGAATCAGCAAAAGTTTTACATGAAATTCTTTATACAGTTGCGGTAAGAAATGGCAAAAGTTAGACAAAAATATAACCTGCATTTACCCACCACGGTGTTTCAAATAAACATTCAAATCCAAACTCTCGGTTTATGAACAGTTATAAGTCTAAAGTCAGTTAGTAAAGAATATATTTGAAAAAGAGTTTTATCGAGAGAGAGTTAAGTCACATTATCTTGGTGTGAAAACACCTAAGGCTACGCCTTTAGGAGCTTTAGTTAACAAAGAGAGGTAACATGATTAAAAAGCTGTTTATGAAGACACTGTTTGCCCCGAAGCACCTTTCAAGATTCGTAAAAGGAAAATCTAACTAATATGAAAACAACTTAAGTCATTATGTGAAAATCTTTTGATTTCTTTTCATGCCATTGGATGGCAAACAAACCCACGGCCCGCCTGATGTTAAGCAGTCACCGCTGCCTATAGAAATCTGCAATACCTAAAGCCTTGCAAATGCGTTGCCATCCCAGAGACCAAGTTGAAATTTCTTATGTGAATAATTGAATATTCTTGTTCTTCAAATTGAAAAAATAGGTAAATACATAAATCTTCTATACCATTAATATTGTCTCTAGTAACAATTAAGAACCCGCCGATATTAATCCCACAGTTACCGCTCTCATAAATTAAAATATACAAATGATTAAGGAAATCTCTCTAAAACTTTAAAAACCCAAGTCCTAATTCACATTAATTTGATATAATTTAGAACGATGTTCCTAATATTAATTATACTGAAGATTTATTTGCAGACATTTGTATGTTGTTCTTTGAAATAAACGGAGCAGAAGACGTTGGACAAATTATTGTATTGACAGATGAAAAATATCGGCTTGTATTTTGTAATATTGCTGTTGAAGGAGAGGGTTAAAATGGAGAATGTTATGAGGGTCAAAGACCGTGAGAAGGTTTACACGAGGAGCCTTAAAAAGATATATTTAATGACACATACAAGAAGATTAATGAATGGATAAACGTTACCTGGAAACCAGAAACTAATCTTAGAATCGAGTACCACCTCTAAACATCTATACTAATACATAAAATAAAGCTGAAGAGATTATTGCTTTTTGTTTAGACGTGCTATGTCTAAAACTGCCGACCTACAGTCCGTTTGTTAAAAAATATATTTGTACATGATATCCAGATTTATGACGAATAGTATGAAAAGCGTTATGTAATACAAGCTGTTGATTTGCATCCTCGTCAAATTTTAGGAGCTTGTCATAGAAAAAAAGAAGTAATCAAATATAATTACGATACCTGGCCAATATTTAATAAATGCTTGTTTTTTAGTTGCAACTATCAAAAAACAGTATTCCAGAATACTCTTGCAAAAATCAGCATCGCCCAGTTGCGTATGCGGTAGGCAGAGTTGTCGCAGGGCTATATCAATGCGTGCATAGCGCCTAAACCCTCTGGCGAGATGGCTAGTTCGAATTGGAAAATCACGTCAAAAAATATAAATTTCAAAACAAATTCATTTTATTATTGATTCGTGTTAAGAATCACGAGCATAGTTAACTCCTTGAATTTGACGAGAATGCAAATCAACAGCTTGTATAATCCTCACAGTTTTTCATAAATATGGCATATCTTACAAAAAGTTGAATTTCAACCTGATTAGCAATTCCGGAGATTAGCGTGTTTAACTTTCCAGCTGTTTTTACATTCTTTGATCTATTTAGAGCCTCAATTTTTGATTAATCTACACACTTCACCCTCAGGTCACTGAACGATCTTAGGCTTGTATTAAAATCGTATATATCATGCACAAGAAAGACCGCTTTGCCACTAATTTGGTATTAAATCAGTCAGGGAGTTATAATCTCATTGGACTCATTCATATCTGAATCTACTCCTATTATAGTAAGAACCTTATTAATAATTCATTATTCAACTACATTTGTTATTATTTTTTGTTCATACGCATTGGCCTTTGAGTATAGTAACTTCAGCTGCTATGGTAACATATGTAAATAGGACGCTAATAATAAAATCCTGAGTCATTCTTTTTTTTCTACTTCTTATATATTTGTACAGAGTAAGTAGCCAGCAAGCAAAGTAAATAGCAATATTAATGGCAATATTATTTTGCAATTTCAGACCAGTGTTTGGAAGGGGCATGAAATATACGAAAATGATTTGCAGATTGTAACCATATTAAAAATAAGGTCCATTGAGTTTCCTGCTTGTTCTTCCCCATAGAGGCCTACTCACGTTTTGAAACGAGCAATTAGATTCAACTTTTTGACAAACTGACCAACTTCTTGTCAAACCCAAAAGTGCCTGTGAATGGTCTTATTGAAATAAATGCTTTGACTTTGTAAGAAAAGGTCATTCACCCTCAATCCTAGTGCTAGTCTATCAAAAACAGATTTAAAAGTAGAATATAGGAAAGCATCAAAATCCTCATAGAAAGTATTATTTTATGATCTAGCTTTTTCAACAGTACAAAGTCCTTAAAGTCACATGATACATTTTAGTTCCAACACAACGGCATGAATGGAGATTTAGTAAGGCCAGTGTTAAAGCTATAACTTATTGAAAGCCTTAATAAGTCTCATGAGAATGGCTTCGCACAAACAAAAGTCAAGGAAAGTATTGTCCTTCAACTTTATGAACCTGCCCTTTGGTTCGTGTGTGGCAAGACCTGATTCATAAACCCTTATTATTAAAGAAACAAAGTTCGATTTGCAATGGCATAATAACACAGCTCCTGCAATATTTTCTGCGGGCATTGGGCTGTCAATATTTAAATGAATTATTGCACTGCACTTATAAGTTATCGAGGAGTAACCACAGCAATGATGTATGAAAGTCTTTTTGTTATTACTCACAAATTTCATTTCGAACTGTGTTCGGAAAGGAAGTGCGCATTCAATTTGATGCAGAAATTTTTCACAGTCATTTGTTTTGTGAATCGGTAATTAATTTTCTCAGATTCGATGGATGTCCGTAACGTCATAGTTCTAAGATCCTACACAAATTTTATTATTATGATTATTAGCTCGTACTGCGCCTACTGCTGGGCAAATATCTTCCTCTATTTCTTCCATTTATCGCGACTTTGCGCTACGTCTTCTCAATTTTCAAGGAAGCCGACCACGTCCTCGTCGTCTCGTCATGCGGGACATGCGGCATAGATGACCAGTCCCATATTAGCTCCCATTTCACAATACTCAATTTAATTCTTTTTAACGATTATGATCCCCTCTAGGCAACACATTATCTACCTAACATTCAATAGATAGTCAACTCTAAACTACAACTAAATAACTAACTAAATTCCTTTCTAAACCAAATCCAGATAAGTCTCAAAATCCACATGAGAATCTCACTGCACCCATTAAGATCACTCATGGCCTTTTGCAACCAAATAAGGCCACGATGTACGATGAGTATGTTACGTAAACGATACAAAAACTTGCACAGAACTGGGTCACCATACGACATCTCGATTGATTTAAAACCCACAATGTAACGATTTTTTCAAATTAATCGAAATCACTCGCCAATTATCAACGGAAAATGTCAAGATGAACTTGTGGTTTCGAAAAAGTGGTACGCCTTGGGTAAAAGTATTGTTTTTGATGAGTAAGCTGTCGACCGTTGTGCAAGGAGTTGGCTTTTTTGCCAGACAGCATTCTCTTTTTGAATGAATCTTTTTTTATGTAGAATGTGGCAAAAATTCTTATATCAGATGAGAAACTACATCAACTAAAAGGTTCTTTAAACAAAAGCAAGCCGTAAGTCTGCAAAGATCCCATGCAATAAATATTTTCGATGTCCCAATTTGTAAAGCATACGTTCAATTACTAATGATTACACTATCAAAGTGTCCTTTGAAAAAATGATACAACATAAGTGCAGGCAATTTAGTAATAACAGCGAAAAATTACTGTGCAAAGTCAACAAAATTAATATCCACAGACTTCCGATCAATGCAACTCCGCCGTTACTAATAACAGGAATCGAACCTACACCAATTAGTAAACGGAAGGCGATAATCGAGTCGGTCATAAAATTGTATAGATTTTATCGATTGTTGAGATATTTCTAAGGAACATGAAAATTGCATGAGAAATCTGCGCAGTTTGTTATTCGGTGCACTATTATAAAATGTTTGTCATTTCCACGATATTTTATTAAATAAAATCTAATTTTGAAGCTTACGTGACCCAGAACAGTTCCTTGAGGCATTCCAAAATCTAAATTCCCAATTTTTTTACACATTTTCACTGTTTAACAGATTAAATTTGTATATTGCAGAGGTAATAAAGACGTAAACGAAAAAAACATGTGTTACTAATAAAGTAACATTTACAAAATTTGGTTGCTCTATAATGTCGAAAGCTATTGTTGAATCCGCTCGTGTAATACGTAAATTACATACCGTTTATTTCATCTCCTTAATCCAATTTCCCTGTTATCGAGCCAACGAACAGCTCAACCGACGAATCCTACACGGAATCACTATCCTATGCGTCTCACGTTAGATGTACTGCCAATAAATCTATTCTAAAGTCAGAGAAATAAACGGCGTCTATTGCTATTCCGTTCAGATGGACATCTTATTTAGACTCATCTTGTTTAAACAATGCGGATCAGTTTATTGTTCGTCTTTATTTAGATGTGATTAGAAACTAATTTATAGCTGTTTTTATAATGAAGGCCTCTTGGTTTGTTTTATGTTTTGGCTAGATTCCTATTTTAGCTTCCTGATCGAATATATCATTTACACTGATTTTATAGTATATAGTGAAATCACCTAAGGGTAATTTCACGTACTTTATCATTGTCATCATCATATCAGCCAGAGGACGTCCACTGCTGGACATAGGCCTTCTACATACACACACTTATCTTGAATAACCTCGGGTTAAGAATTTAACAAACTTTTCAATCATAAAATCTTGCCAATACGACTTGATCATCTAAACCTGTCTCCTCCATCAGATGCCACATCTCTTTTCCGAAACAGACAGTCTTGCCTTTAAACCCATTGACCAATTCTGCTGACTCAACCGCATTAAAAGGCGTGAACACACAAGTAACAATAAGCGTGCCGCAGGCTTGTCACATTACTACCAGCGAACCGGTTGCTTATGAAATCGATTGCAGGCGTGGCTATGAGAACAAAATGCCGACTGGCGCTTGATATTGTGCCTTACGATGACTGTTATGAGTTTACGACTTCGTACGTTTTGTGCAGATTATCTCGGTTAACACCAGCTTTTAAAACAGTGTCATTTTAATATTACTTTGTCTTACGCACTGTTAGATTTTCAAACCTCGGCTCAGTGCTGAGACTTCAAAATCCAACAACTGAAATGACAGAGTAATATTAAAACGTTACTGTTTTAAGAAAAGTGGTGTGATGGCGTAATGTGATATAATCTGTAGGCATGGTAATGTTTGTGCGAAATGCGGTATTTACTAAATTAAAACATGAGAGGTGTATGATTGTGAGTTTTGTAAATATAAAAAGACTGAATAAAAGAGTGTTTGTTATTTAGCTTCCTGATTATGTTTTCAGTAACCAGTCTGTGCTCTTATTCCTTTTATTTTTGTAAATGTTTTATTAAGATAGCTTGTCAGCAAATTGTTAATAACACCAGAAGTCTTGGTACTAAAAAAATATGTTTTAATTCATTTATATTTACAAAAGTTATTTGTATCTCTCCATCGAGAATGCAATCACTACAGATTGGCACCTTACTAATTAGCAAAAACCTGCTGCTATTAAAAAGTAAAAGACAAGTTCAGACTGAGGTCTCTCATTATAAAATACTATAGCACCACAGGAGATTATTAAAGTTGAATGAAAAATACGTCTAGACGAATCACATTTATAGAAAGAAAATAAGAATCGATCATATAACACGTTGCATTGTGGTATGAATTTAATCGAATGATGAATTGAAATAGTTACATTTAGAAACGAACTTTGGCAAGACTCTCTTCGTAGTTAAATACTTCTTGAGGATGGATTATAGACGCAACAATGGATGAAATGACCACACATAGTATTTCTCTTCTAAAAAGTTTTTATTTGCTTGCAAAAAATACTGGCCAATCCATACTAACAAGGTGTACGACCGATGTTCATAAGTCTAACATGTCAAAATGACAATAATGGCGTGTGGAAAGGTTTTTCAACTGTTTAAACGTGCGTCAGAAACATAAGTTTGAGTTAAAAATACATTGATGTCCGCTCAAAAGTCAAAAGGCCAACAGAAAGTATCGCCATATTGAAATGAACTCATCTATTACCACAGCTTTGCGGTTTGCGGCCATTCGAACTCACAAACTAAACGATTCTTATTTATTCTATAATAAAATATTGAAGATTTGCATAAATTTTGTTGTTGCCTTGAAAACAGCGAATTTTGTTGTTCATAATTTTACAAAACATCTCGCAAACTATCGTTTAATACCGCAGATTGAGTGAAAGTAATGCGGTAACTGCATGAATTATGTATAATACGTGCGAGCTACTGGAATGCCGTGTAACTTCCGAAAAAAAATCCGTATTACGCTAACAACTGCACGGCAGCCGATAAGTCACGTGTTCGAACAATATTGCAAACATGGCCGCCGTCCTTTGACAGCTGTCAAATATTCCCGCGCTTTTTATTGCATTTTAAATTAATAAAGAGTCAAAAGTGTTTTGATTAACGAATTTTTGTCCATGGCAACAACTGGCACCGCACGTGGTAGACATTGCAGGGAGCCAATCAGCATTTCATGACACATAAAAAATTTAGGTGGACAGGTGTCGGTTAAAAAAACCTTTTCGTATATTTATAGATCGTATCTATAAAATAAAATGTTTAATTAACACGTCGCGCTTTGAAAATTGCGTGTAATCAAATAAAATCTCGCTTTTAATTATATTTTTTAGGATACAAATATAAAACTTGATCAGAAATTATTATAATGCGAATTCGTTATTTGGCTTAAGACTTGTTTTGGGCTCATCAGGCGACTAATAATTTTACATGATATTTGCATGTATAATGAGGTACACAGAGAAAGAATTCCGGTTTTTGCTAAATTTTCGTACAAAATAAACTGTAGGTAGATCACGATAAGCATTGTCAAAGCGAAGATTTCGTTAAGATTTTATGACTTATCTTATTTTATTTATCGGTAATTTATTATCTAATTTCGGTTAAACCGGCGATTATTGCAATTTATTTCAACATTATTCATATCTATTCATGCTCGTTGAATCGTAAAAGGTACGTATGGACATTACGTAGTAAAATAGCAAGTAGGTGAACTGATGATCAAATCGTTGTTTAAAAAGCTGTTTTTTATTTCGTAAATTGACATTTAAAATGACATAAAGTGTTAGTGATGAAGCTTATCTCGTAGATAAATAAAAGTTAAATAGTCTTCTCGTTTATCATAAAATTTGGTAAGCTTAGTTGCTTAAACAATTTATGTTATTCAGAAAACATTTTAATCTATACAGTTTTGACAGCTGTCATTTTGACATTTATGGCCTATGAGACTTATGTCACTTGTCACATCTTCCGTTCATCTATGAATTTATCATACATCATCATGATTTTTTGCTAATTTATGGTTTTATAGGTGACTTACCTTAGTACTAAGTGTGTGTGTGGAGAAGAAGGAGCAGAGAAGAACGAATGTGGACAGCCAATGGGCCGACACGTACGGCGCCGACTCCATAGTGAATCTGTAAACAAAGAGAATACACGTTTAAATTATTCTGAATAATTAAATATAAGAAAGGAAGTTAGCTCCTTGAAAACAGTAGCAATCAGGAAAGGGCCCAGAATAACCAATATGAAGCTTGGGCTCGTGGACTTTTTCTAAGTGGTTTTTTACCACACACGTTATGTCTTTGGTTTTTGTCGCCCAGTGGGTCATAGCGTGATGTTATATAAAGCCAATCATGAATCTGGCTACCATATTACAAAAAACAAAAAAACATTTTTTTATCCGAATGGAAGTTCTGGAGATTACTGTATTTAAAAAAACAAACAAAAAGCTCTTCAGCTTTATTATATGTCTACCATCTATAGAAGCAATTCATTAACATAATGTAAGCAAAAAATTAGTCAAATAATACTTTCAGTGCCAGTATTGAACATAAAAGGAATGATTTCAAAACTTTTTTAATGTATTTAACATTTATATATTTTTACATTATCTAGATAGATTGAAAGCAGCATCTAATGAAAAGGTCATCTTAAAAAATTGGTCAAAATCTTTTTATTGACTTTCTAATAAAACATTTCTCAACATAATATATTATCGTCTCAAGCAAGCACTAACCCATTACAAAATAAGCCACCATTTTGGATTTTACGTGATGATACACAGACTATAACCAGCGGACGACCAAGAAACTTCCAACGATACCTCATTTATTTATCAAATTATGTTAAGTAGTTTAGAAGTTACGAAGGAACAGATGAACATACATACATACGCCTTTTTGCTTCACCGTAATTGGGTAATCATCAACAACTTCAACCATAAACAAGGACCTCAGTGTTGCCAAACGAATAAATTTCCTTACATCGGGGTTGCCACTTTTCCTTACAGAAATTCTCGGTACCAACTGAGCTTAGATGAAGAGATAGTGTGTTATCTTGTAATCGCGAATTATGTTGCAAATATTACAACTTGGTGTTATGGTGACACTTTACATGGCGAATTTGTGCAAATATTCAAGTTACTGAAGTAATACAAAATATACCCTATGTCTATTGTATTAAAGTTGTTTTTTAATTAGCAATATAACGCAAATTTTTGGACACATACGCCAACTGATGTGCCAGCGTAAGAAACTGCCTTCTTATCGCGTTAACATGTTTCGAGTACACGATACTTATTGTTGTATTTGGAGTCTCAGAAGGTATATTTTATTTAATGAGTTTCGCAGTCGCGCCTGTTTGTCTGGCTGTATCAATGCTTATAATATTGGGAATTGAAGTTAGACGAAAGTCGTTCCGGTACGACTTTTCATTAAACTTTTCCCAATACATGAAGGTTTTTGGAGTTTGTTACAGCTACTAATTAGAAAGCAGTCGCGAAAGACCACGAAGGAGATGGTAGGAAGACTTGATAGGGTTCCTTGAGGATTGGCAAGATGTAGCTCAAAGTCTATATAAATGGATAAAGTGTAAGGAGGCCTTTCCCGAGCAGTGGAGCAGTGGACATAGTAGTCTATAGGCGATGGTAACCACTTCACATCAGATGGGCTGTCGCTTTTATTAGGTACCATCCTATGGGAAAAAATAAAAAGGCAATTTATGTTTATGACGCCAAAGCACATTTCTCCTCGCAGAAGTCCTGACTAACCCGTTAGTATCGTGCATTCGTGCATGACTAACAACAATCTGACAATCTCTTCATTAACACGATGACATCGCCTCTTTATTCTCTTTTTTTCCTGCTTTTGGTACTAAAGAGGATTTATAATCATTACGTTTTGCAGTTAACCAGCCAGGACTAAAGTTGATCAGATTGACACGTCAAGTGTAATGGGATCGGATGTGAGCGGCGATTGTGCGCACATATTCACGCGACCTTAGCATCATCTGATAGCTTTCAATGTGTTGCCAGTAAAAATATCCGTTTAGTCGTATAATGCCTAATTCGCAAAATGGCACACAGTCGCAAAAAGGCCAATTCGCGAAATGGCTAATTCTCAAAAGGACTAAGTAGTAAAATGCCTAATTCGTGAAAGGACTCATTCGTAAAAGGACTAATTCGTAAAGAGGCTAATTCTCCAAATGGCCAACTTTTACCAACTCTTTCCATGAGTTAAATTACATGAAAAATCTAAGTTAATTTTTAGGTTATGTTATGTTTTATACGAAATGCAAACAAAAAACTTAGCAAAAACATTTATTATTAAAATAAAACAATCATAGATGATGATGATGTGATTCGACCGTTTTCGGCCAAGGCGATTGCTTCAACTCCTCTGTAGTTGTCGTTCGTGTGCTCGCATGTGGCTTATGTAACCAATCTTCTTCATGAAGATCCTCGCACATTGAGGGCATGTGAGCACACCGTCTATATAGTTATAGGTATTTGCCGCAGGTGGTCGGGCTTTTATTTGGTTGCGCTTGGCATCAAGCTCAAGGTGCCGCTGTACCTTCAAAGTTATGAACCTTAGATATAACCAAAGTCCTCCAGTCCAGTCTATGAGCGGCTTGCTGCTCCCACCGTGACGACTCCAAGTCGCATTTGTTAAAGTGACGCTTTAGCACATCTTTATACCTGAGGAGGTGTCCGCCATGTGTGCGCTTGCTCTCCTCAAGTTCAGAATACAAGATGCGCTTCGCCACTCGCTACTCTGCCATACGTGACACATGTCCCCACCACCGAAGCTGACGCCGCATGAGATAGGACTCAACACCACCAACATTAGCCCTGCGCAGAACTTCGGTGTTCCACACGCGAACACACCATCGAATCCTCAGAATTCTTCTGAGACATCGAAGGTGGAACCGGTCCAACATGCGGATGTGCCGGCGGTACACGGTCCAAGTTTCCGCTGAATATAAAATATTAGGCAGCACGACCGCCATGTATACTGAGAACTTGGTAGCTAGTTTTAAGTCATGCGACCTGAAGACCTTGGCATCCAGCTTACCAAACGCTGCAGCTGCAGCGCAACAAACATAGAAACACACATACAAACAATTATAGATTATTATAGCGAAAAACAATGCATCTTACAATGTGTCATACAACCAACTAAAAAAAACATTATGATTATTATGGCGAAAAAGTATTAAATCAACAAAGCACTTTACAATGTGTCATATAATAACAAAAAAAAAACATTATTTCTTTCATGTAATTTAACTCATGGCATGAGTTGGTAAAAGTTGGCCATTTGGAGAATTAGCCATTTTACGAATGAGTCTTTTCACGAATTAGGCATTTTACTACTTAGTCCTTTTGAGAATTAGCCATTTCGCGAATTAGTCCTTTCGAGAACTAGTCCATTCGCGAATTGGCCCTTTTGAGAATCGGGTGCCATTTTGCGAATTAGGCATTATACGACTAAACGAAAATATCTAGGATAATCTAATAGCTATATAACCCCGCGGTGTCACCCGTCACGTCTTTGGTTAATGCTTTGCTCCCGTTGGTCGTGGGATGATGGTCTGTACGTATAAAACTTCATCTTGAATCGCTTTATTTATTGATGAAAACGCATTAAAAAGCGACTTTTTATACGATGTAAGGATGAAAACAGCTGTTTTTCTGAATCATTAAAAGATGTGTGTAATTAAAAACGGATTACCCAAATTTACTTAAGGCGCCTATCATAGTTATCATTATAGCTAATATTATTTGAAATGACAATACTTTCATGCTTGGAACAGCATGCGCACAGACCTAACCAAGTTCCAGGCAGTAGCAATTCCATGCAAACATGAACCTTAACTATTATGTAGAAGCCTGAATTTTCTCTAGCGCAGTGTTAATAGTAGTTGGTGGAAATAGTACATAAGTCTTGCCTCATCTTATGGGACGAACTATTGAGGATTCCACCAATTCACTTTACTACGTAAGAAGGCGTGTTCACTGTTTGGCGTCTCGAACAAGAAGGCCGGTTGACGGTTGAATTGAACTAAGAATGACTTTGTGAATGGGTGAACAAATGAACGATTGAGTGAGTTACTATTAACGGTCAGTGAAATAATTAGGGTTAAATAGGTAGGGTAAGCTAACATGTAGGTATTAGAGACATTGTAGAAATGATCCTTCTAGAAGTCAATCAAACTATATAGCATGTACGCACCTGTTGAGTGTGGCCCATAAAACACCCATTACAGACCCATTTAATTAACATAATTGTAAGTAAAACATTAATTAATTCGTGTGAACATTATGGTAATATTTTCCCCATAGGAAACGTTGATGATTATGATACAATAAAATTAATGGCTATTTTTATGGAGAATTTTCAAGGAGAACGGGTTTACTATGTTCTTTTATTAATTCTGGTGACAAACACATCTTCATTACCTACAACTTTCGTTGTTTTTTTTTTTGTAATATTGGATGACCAGCAAGCCAACGGCCCACCTGACGAGAAGTGGTCGCCCCTGCTTATAGACATCTTCAATACCAGAAGCCTTGCAAATGCGTTGCCATCCCAGAGACAAAGTTGAAATGTCTCATGTGCCTGTAATTTCACCGGCAACTAACCCCTAGACGAGCTCCTCCACAAAGAACTTTACTCCTACTAAAAGGTTGTGTAATTGTAGCTATTGCTCGACTAGTGTTGAGCTCAATTATCTGCTTAAATCTCGTAATACTCCTACAAACCTAACCTGCAAATAAAACAAAACAAATGGATACTTTCCATAGCTTCATAATCACCAACAAAAAAAAAGGGCATAGATTAAAAATTTCCTTTTTGCCGCCAACAGAACGGACCATAAACAAACAACAAAAAAGTTCCGCCAGAGGTCGACGCACGCGCTCAGAAGGACAATGTCTTTTCTGAGAAACGGACGCGGCCGCAAAATATTAATAAAGCTCCGTTTGTGGCCGGGACATGTTTCCGCATTGGTTAGCCGACCGGTCCCGGACAGGTGCAAATAAAGTGGACATTGTAGTCCGTATTGGTAATTAAATCAAGTTTAGCGCTTAAAAAAATTCACATACGGGTTAGGCAGAGGTGTACTAATGTACACCCACAGTTCGCCGGTATGTTTAGGTCCCATGTAATAGGGGGCGAGCCTACCTAACTCTGAACTGCTAATGAGAATTGCATATAAAAGCTCAAAACACTTTGCTCGACCTGAGAATCGAACCCAAGACCTCTAACATAGCAGTCGCGCTTAGGACCACGAGGCTAACAAGGCAGTTGAACGCATTTATGGAAATAAATATAGATTTTGTCATTAGGCAAGTACCAGCTTGAATTTTTCAAATCACATGTACTTTCTAACGTCATCTTGGACATCACTGACATCGGTGACGGAAAACGTCGTGAGAAATCTGGACTTTTATTTAGTCTATATTTCGCCACTCCGCCTTAAGCAAGCGTGGTGATCAATGCTCGTGCCTTCTGTTTGATAAGAGATCTTTCCCTGCATTGAGACAATAATAGGCTGGTATCATTTTTAACTAAAACTAAACTAAAAAAAAATGAGAATCTTCCTAAAACATTATAACAGATGACAACATTCAAGAAACACGGCCATTAATTTTAAAATGATTAACGTCATCAAGATGACCTTTTAACACATTCATTCACCTTTATGAATTTCACAAGAATCGCTTTACCGAGCACAAAAACTAAAATACTTTAATGTGACATACGCTGGTTGTAAATTAATTTGTAAAGCCGTCTTTTATCGTAACATCGGAGATCTAAATGGCTGCCAGGTGCTTGGCCAATTTTTTTATTATTTACTTTTACAAAGACAGGCTCTGCCCTTCTTTACCCATATTGTACGAGGTCACAGTGGGTAACGTCTAAAGCCTCTACGCCCGCTTTTATACATAGTTCGATGGGACGCCAATCCGACATGACCAAACTCCGAGGCCAAACCACCAAACTCTGAGCAATTATTGACAAATTACTTAATAACACTTTTTGTCCGATCTGGGACAATTCCCAGTTCAATAACTGTTGAGTTCTATAACTCAGAACTATCCAACCACGTATGCGATCACGAGACCAACTGGTTAGTCAATATTCTATGTCAGAAGTCAATGAGAACAATGCTGAAGAAAATACAGTAAAATCAACATAAGAACATAATTATTTAAACCGAATTGAACTTACCATTGCAAAAAAAAAGAAAAATAACGTAAAGGACAAGTAGCATCATAAATAAAAACAAAATGGCCGCCTTGACTGAATAAATCAAGACGAAGACCGTTTGCCCAATTACACGCGTGTTTAGGACCGAAAAATATTGCATCAAGTTTCAACGGGCGTAAATTATTGTGTTTTTATTGTTTTCTTGTAATAACATTTATTAATATGCTGTGCGGAGTACGATTCGGTTTATTTTTAGATGTTTATTAATTGAAAACTGTGTTTGGTTTGTTATGAATTACCTATATGTACCTACATTTTTGAATCACTTATTTATTTGTATTTTGTGTTATTTTCAATTTAAAGGTTTTTCTAACATACCTATCAATACTAAGATGTAGCGAGATAATTCAAATATTAGTCTAATGGACTTAATTTTTTTGTGGATCAGCTTATTATTGTCCCACTGTGAGCAAAGCCTTTTCTCATACAGAGAAGGCGCGAGCATTGATCGCCACCCTTACTCAAGAAGGATTGGCGATTTTAGACATATAATAGTAGTCCTGGTTTCCTTACAATGTTTACCTTTCTCGATGTCAGTGATGTCCAAGATTAACTTAGAAATTAGTTCAACCTTCAACCACATGCGCTAGACGCGGGTTTTTGTGCCAGTAATTTTTACATATGGTGGATTATTCAAAGAGATTGTTTAACATGTAATTCATGTAAGCCCTACCCAAGTAAGGTACATTATCTATTTCAACACCAACAAGATAAAGGGAATCAATTTAAATTTATACATCAAGAAATTACTTTAAATTCAAACCCACCAACACAAACCACTTAAGTTTTATCGTAAAACAGTTACATTTTGACATACATGTGTATGTACTTAAGTACAAGCAACCATAGAGTTTTATCGCTAGGCCGCATTGTCTATGGATTGCGAAACGTAAGTGTTGACGGGTACTCACTACTAACTTACAATTGTTTTGTGTTTAACATAGTAAATCCCGCGTGTTTTTGTGCAATTGATGGAAAAGAAAAGACGTTTTGCTTCTTGAAGTTCCATTTGTAAGATGTTTAGTTGTGTTTCGACATTTATGAAAAAATGTTCATGATTTGACAAAAGTGGCAGCGAGTCAATTATTTAATGCATTCGTTTCATTTCATTTATTTCAGTAACAATTTTTACATTGTATCGAAAATAATGCTCCTTTTATGGTTAAATTTCAGGGTCACTACATACGGGATGTAAAAGTTTGGCAGTCAGACAGCGAAAGAACAGAAAAAGCATCAACAGCTGCTCTGTCACCTCTGACCTCTAACTAGAGGCAAGAGCAAACCCATCTTAGATAAAACAAAAAAAAAACTATTCCATACATTTTTAATCTATAAGAACTACAGTTTTGTAAGGACCGTTGTTGCAATTTACAAACATGAAAATGATAATAATGGCAAAAAATGTTCTAAGAATAAAAATGATATTTGTATAAAGCACTTCTTGACACCTGATAAACCAACGCATTTTACAAAAAGTTGTTTAGAACTTGTCAAAGACAAAAAAACTCTTGTGTTAAAAACTCTTTGTCAATGTTACGTTAATATTTTGCACTTACGATTTTTCTTACTTCTTTAATCTATACTAATCTTATAAAGAGAAAAGATTTTTTGTTCGTGTGTACCAAATAAGCTCCGAAATTGCTGGGCCGATTTTAACCATTCTTTCACCAATATATAGCTGCATTATTCATGAGTAATATAGGCTATATAAAATTACGCTTCTAGCTACAGGAGCGGAGCTGTAATCAAAGTCGTAACTTAACGCGGTTGAAATAAGCCACACGGATGAAGTCGCGAGCGCAAGCTAGTATTTTACAAATTAAGCAGGATGTCAAGCAGTTGTCACAATATGTGCGTGTGAACTGAGGGACCACATTGGGAATTCGCGAAATAAAAATCCTAGGATTTAGTAGTAGACTTAAAACAATTGTAGAACGAATCTGGGAATTTGTAGGCAAATATACTAAAAACTACGACCCATAAAGTGTGGTCCCTCAGTTCTCACAGACGATCAGCCAGATCTCGGAAAGTATCCTAAAAAAGAAAGTTTTGTAAATACAGACATTTAGTAGAGAATTTGTAAAGGAATATACTAAATAACAGACCACAGAGCATTAAAGATAAACAAAATATAACGACTGCACTGTGGTCCCTCAGACCACATAACAAAGATAAATATTTTAGTGAATATTACTAATAAAACCGTTCTTTTTCTACATATAGTTTTAGTAGAAGTCTTAACACGTTTAGTAAAAAAGAAATGGACCGAAAATACTGAAGATTTTTGAAGATAGCGATGATTAAAGCTGGTCCCTCAATCCTCTCCTCCACTGACATATGTGCGTGTGCTAGCTGCTAAACGAGAGGAATATCAGAAAGTCTAATGTACTTAACTTTTAGTAGTAAGTTTCTACTATATAATAGGTATCTAAAATTGGGTATTTCTTACCTCTTAGCTGACATAATATTATTTTTTTAATCCTATGAAAATAGATAGAGCAGGGTGACCACACAATAAAACAAAATGTAGACAGTACCTACTATTATACTATACATTAGACGAAACGAAAACAAAGGTTGTACGGTTAATTTAATGCGTTAAGTTAATTTGAGCGTTTCTTTTGCTATGATGAACAATATCTCAAACTTATTGAAAGTACTGGGGCGGAGCACCGCCGCGTCCTTGTGGCGGTAATCGGTGGCGGCGAACTCTCGCTTCCGGCCCTGGTGCAAGCCATGGTCTGGAGAGAGGGAATGGGAAGCAGTCACCTCCTGCAAAGCTGTAATGCTAGAGAAGGAGGTGGCGGGACGGGAGAAGATCGAAGAATCTCTCGTCCCAGCAGCCACCGCGGGCGACGCTCCAGGCGTCGGGAGCCGCGAGACGACTCCCGGCCACCGTAGATGCGGGTCTGTGGACGGTGAGCAATGGGTAGTTCACCGTCCGTATGTTAACGACAGACCGTGTCGACGGCGCGCTCGTGTTCCACGAGCGCCTCAAAGAGATGTCAGCAAACATTCGGGGGGGCCACTAAGGGCCGATGCCTGCCGGGGCTGCCGGTTGTTCGAAAGAGATACCGCGCCCCCGGAACGCAAAGGGACAAGGAACATGAATGGGTTTTAGTCAGTAAAAGTATATGACACTCCCTCCCACCCCGCTCATGGCGGGGGCAGTCATTTGATGATTTCCCATTGGTAAAAAATAATAATTGAAAGTGCTGACCAACTAATACGTTTATACTTACATTCATTATTAGTGATTCGTTAATTTTGTAATCTACTTTTTACTAAATACACATAAGCCATGTAAAATAGCAGTAAAATAACCGTACAACCTTGTTATCGTTTCGTCTAAATAATGATAATATTAAATAAAGTATAATAGTACTGTCTACATTTTGTTTTATTGTGTGGTCACCCTGCTCTATCTATTTTCATAGGATTAAAAAAATAATATTATGTCAGCTAAGAGGTAAGAAATACCCAATTTTAGATACCTATTATATAGTAGAAACTTACTACTAAAAGTTAAGTACATTAGACTTTCTGATATTCCTCTCGTCTAGCAGCTAGCACACGCACATATGTCAGTGGAGGAGAGGATTGAGGGACCAGCTTTAATCATCGCTATCTTCAAAAATCTTCAGTATTTTCGGTCCATTTCTTTTTTACTAAACGTGTTAAGACTTCTACTAAAACTTTATGTAGAAAAAGAACGGTTTTATTAGTAATATTCACTAAAATATTTATCTTTGTTATGTGGTCTGAGGGACCACAGTGCAGTCGTTATATTTTGTTTATCTTTAATGCTCTGTGGTCTGTTATTTAGTATATTCCTTTACAAATTCTCTACTAAATGTCTGTATTTACAAAACTTTCTTTTTTAGGATACTTTCCGAGATCTGGCTGATCGTCTATGAGAACTGAGGGACCACACTTTATGGGTCGTAGTTTTTAGTATATTTGCCTACAAATTCCCAGATTCGTTCTACAATTGTTTTAAGTCTACTACTAAATCCAAGGATTTTTATTTCGGGAATTCCCAGTGTGGTCCCTCAATTCACACGCACATGTCACAATTAAACATTCGTCTTTTATATCCATTATCATCATGACAATCTATTTGATTTACAACATTTTACAGTTTGTTTTATTATAATTATTTAAATATTCATACTTAGCACTGTTATTAGCGAAGATTATTAATTTATTTTTTATTACAAAATGTATATGATTCTATGCAAATTGTAGATTTAAATGTAGTCTGTAGATATGTACAAGAATAAAGTTTGTTAGAACGATCTAAAAATATCCAGTTGCGATTAAACGCAAGCGCTACTAAGAATTGAGGAAATCGGCTCAGCGATAATTACATAATTATTTTATGTTTGTTTTGTTTTAATTAATTAAGTAAACCACCTTGAAATTGTGGAGAATCAAAATAATGTTAGTTATTTATTGGTATCGATTTTTCTTATTTCATAATTGTTATACAATTTACTGCATTGTAGAAAAATATGTTGTAGCTTAGAAATAGTACAACAATAATTGGTGTTGTACGTATTAATTACTCGGTAATAAAAAAGAAATAGTTATAACTTATAATATCCATTTAAAATTAAGATTACCTAAAGCATTTATACGAGTCTTGCTCAACAAAAGGTTTTGTTATAGCAACTAAACATTTGGTTTTATAATTATGTTCTTTTCTTATTTTTTTTTATTGAATATCATTTTTATTATTATTTTTGTGTGCAGATGGTATGTGTCAACAAACATTTATTCCTTCTTTCTTTCCTTTCTTTCTTAGCAAAAAATTAATCCTCAAACATAGTCTAATTTTTTTTATTATCTGGTGGCAAAGTTGTGCTAGAAAATTTAAAATTAGAACAAATTTCCAAGAAGTTGCCAGTTAGATATAAGACTCTATACATCCGTAACACTAGTGGGTGTCATTGTTAATTTAGAATTAAATCTTGATTGCCGGGTAAGGCATGACATTATTTTATTTTAAATCTAGGAAGCGGAATTCAACATTAATTACTGTAGAATTAATATTGTTATTTTATTCTGTGTTTATACAAAAGCTGCTTTTGCTAGGTACCTATTTGAAATAATCGATCATGTGAGAAAATTGTTGCTTCGAGTGTGTAGTCAAGAAGCGAAAGTCCGGAGCTAAATTCGCTTTTGCATTATTATTTTTTTGTCTTTGTCTAGAGTCATCAAGGTCGGACGTTGAACCAAATTCCAAATGCCTAAGTCACATAGTTTTTGAGAAAAATATATTTGTGATAGGCGTACATAAATTCATCTTATGAGTATTTGCTTTTTGTGCCTTTAGATGTACTGAACCCTATTTTTTTTCTGGCCTTCTGAGCAAATGGCTCTGCTTCATCTCAGCAATTCCGTGATCCCGTCTAACTAACTGTGTTAGAACTCTATTATATGCAGTAACTGTAATACATTAATCAAAGTCAAAAACAAATCATTTATTTCAATTAAACCATTAAAAGGCATTTGTTAACTTCATTTTAAAAAAAGAAAAAAAAACTAGTTGCCCATACCATAAGGTAGTTTCGTATGGAGAAGAATGAGCAAGAAACTACATCGAATCACCATCTTCCACCCAATCGTCTAGGTATACTTACTATATAAGAAACTACCAAAAACAATAAATACTAAGTACTTGGCAATAGGCTTGCCCCCTGTCACATGGGACCTAAACATGCCGCAATCTGTGAGTGTACATTGGTACACCTCTGCCTAACCTTTCGGGGAACACAAGCGTTATGGTACGTATATGTGTAAAAGTAACCAATTCATACATTAAATAAATTAATTAATACATTAACCAGTAATAACTTTAGTTCTCAGTTCATTATAGGCTTAATTATATGATTACGAGCACCGACCCTCAACACACTTTCCATATAAAGCTGGGTCCACATTTGTATCATTTCGGTGCATCGTATCTCCGTTGAACTGGGTCCACATTTGCAGCATCTTGACGTATCCCGATCAGTCGTATCGTATCGAGTATTTGTATCATAAATATGGACGCAAATTTTGTCCATGTCGTATTATTAAGGCGTATTTGATAAAAAACGCGTCCACGCAACGGAGAAACGATACACCGAAATGATACAAACGTGGACCCAGCTTTACTTGACGCGAGAATTTTTAAACCGACACGCTCTGTAATACTAAAAGTAAAACCATTTAGTTTCCGAAATCATCGTAAAATTAGAGACCTACAAAAAAAGAAACCGCGTTATAAAATTACAAAATATCATTGCATAGACCGTGTGAATGTTAGTTACGACATTACAAACCGAAAATGTCCGAATTTACGAAATATCCAATTTGGATGGGAGACGATTGTGATGCTGCCTTTTATTATAGAAACAACGAGATAATTATGTGTTGTCTGTGCAAATTGGATACTGAAATGTCACAGACATACAATCGTGAACTTTTGAGCTTTTATGGATAAGTTCGACCTCCTTTTATAAAAGTATTTGATTTGAGTAGATTTTTTAATTTTCTACGACAATTATTAACATTTATTATTAATTATTGTATTCTAATTACGTTTTTTGAAGTCATTGTAAATATTTTGAATATTAACGCTGATTTATTTTATTTTAAAGTATAAAAGAAATAATTAAAAGAGGAATGCCAAACATATTTTCTATACAGGATAAGTTTTTAACCAGTGCGTAAATTTTTTTTGGTAGTTCAGTGTCAGTAATAGAACACATTTCCGTGTTTAGTTAAAAAAAAAAAATTAAAAATAAATTCATCCTTATCCGAGTTTGAAATAAGCAAAACATCCAGGACATAATCTATTCGCCATACTATCAATGAAAACTCGCGGCCGCCGCCGCCGCCGCCGCCCGGGCGCATGGCTGGGGTGAGGGGGTGGGGAATGCGCTAGCGCCGAGTGACAATGAAATATGGTTTTTAAGTAAACATGTTTCGTAAGCGATAACTTTTATTTTTAGTACTAAGACATATCAAAATAAAATATACGTGTTTAATAAAACGTGTTGAAGTTTATTATGGCAAAATTTACGCACTGGTTAAAAATTTTTCCTGTATATGACACATTGATTTTGCGTTATTAATTTAATGATTGTGAGAGAGATTGTGCCCTAGTTCATTCTGTCAAAACGAAACCAAATTTCACATTTCCACGAATTTAAAAACTTACCAAACGTTTGGTAAAAACGTGCAATATCCGATTGAAATAAAACATTTTAAAACTTGTCATAGTTTACATAACATGTACACGGATATTTTTTTCTAACAATTTCTGCAATAATATAACTACAAATAATAATGAAAAATGTATGGAATTATGAAGTGTGTGAATTGTTTTAAAGAATGTTTTACACAAGAGGAAATATTTTAATTGCAGTAATTAGGCATAGTCGCCATTGCCGAGAAAGGTATTTACTTGTAAGACTTGTTTTTTATGTGTTATAGTTAGTAATGTCCATTGAAAAGTAGCTAGATGCGAGTTGGATTGGCGCACTATGGGTTCTGTACCATTCAATACTATTATTTTTCTTATATTCCAACTGGCTTTCTGTTAAAGTTAAAAGGTAGGTACAGCTATATGACTGATAAAGTAGGGCGTAGGCTTGATAATTGGTTCCTTAATCTTTAAGTACGGAACACTAAAAACATTACTATACATTTTAGTTCAAAGAAGCTAAAGCATTTAGGTAATACCTACTGTAACATTTTAAATAAGCGAAGTAATATTATATGGTATTAGGTGAATTAAGCAAGGTTTTTACGTTTTATTAAGCAATATAAATCAGCAAAAAAAAAAACATACAAAATTATTATTTATTAAAACTGTATGCATATAAAGTAAGAAAATACACTGTTCAAAGGTAGACTCAAAGCCTTGGGAATTTTCAACCAGTTACCACCAGTTTATCATCAATTATTTTTACCTTTGCATCATCATCATCATAGCCACAGGACGCCCACTGCTGGACATAGACCTCCTTCATAGATTTTCAAAAGGGCCCGTTGGAAGCGGCCTGCATCTATTTTACACCGATCTATCTAAAATTATTTTTTTCTTTCATCACCAAATTAATCTAAAATCTTCAATAACCCACCAACACCAATATATTGTATAATACACCTAACATCCCATCACGAGCCTGCGCCCACGCATCAAATGCAACATTATGAAATGTTCATTAAGTTGGCACATAATGAACGGTCAATAGACTGTGTACCTGCGGATCTATCATATTTTGTAACACTATTATAAAATGTGAATGTAAGTCTTATAGATCTGACATTTAGGTATATATTTAGTTGCCTGTTGCGACAAGAAAGACTAACGTAATAATACTACGTGGATCCCGTTTTTTTTTTTATTTTATTTTTTTATTGGCGTCTTGCAGTTCAACCATGGAGGTTGTTTACCGCTTAACCGTACTTCCCTGTGGATGCCTCGCAATTAAGGCCTCCAGCTAGGGCATAAAACTTATAAACTAAGCGACTGCGCGCTAGGGCACCCCCTGTGGGGTACAGACCTTGGCTTAGGGCATCGCTGGGGGCAGCAAGCGGGACAGGTTGGATTGAATATTAGTAGATCCCGTGTAAGCACGTAAAGCCGTTGGTCCTGCACCCGATCTCTCCCCGGTCGTATCGGATTGCCATCCCATGGGACTATGAGAGTTAGGAAAGAGGGAGTGCACCTGTGTTTACGCACACACTTGTTCACTATAATAACTCCTGCGTACTTGGCTAGTCTGCATTAAGATCAGCCGCCGTGGCCGGAATCGGTTTGGAGATTACATACATACGTAGAATAAGTAGATTAACAAGATAAACACCATTGAAAAGTCACAAGAAAGCAAAGTACACAATTTCGTTTACTTGTATGTTTTGTTTTTTCATTTACTGTGTTTAGCCTTTTGAACGCCCCTGTCGTGTATAGCCGACAAATGAAAACGTGCCCAACACGCCGCAATCGTCTATAGACGACAAGAAAATAGCATTTTTTATTAAACTGCATTTGTCCGCTATAGGTACACGACTGTGGGTTGAATAATTCTGGTAGAATTATCAATTAATCTTAAATGCAATGCAGATACCGTGTATTACGAAAACGAACTCATAATGAACGGTTAAATAATATGTTGTAACACGTTAAAACAAGCGAAAAGAAAGTGAGTTAATTACGTATTGTACTCGATTTAGTTTTTATTATTTAACTCGTTTAGTTTGATGATAGATGGCGTTGGAAGCGTATCTGTACTAATATTATAAAAAGGCAAGTTTTCTTTATTTATTTGTTTGTTTGTAACCAATAAGCTCCGAAACTACAGGACATATCTAAAAAAAATGATACCAATAGATACCTAAATTAACAGGAAGTAACATAGGCTATATAACGTCACGCTACGACACACGGGGTGGGGCAATAACCAAAGATGTAATTTAATGCTGTGAGAAAAAAAACAAAGTTTTCTTGTTTGTTTGTACCGATTAAGCTCCGAAAATACAGGGCCGATTTTAACAATTTTTTCACCAAAATATACTTAAATTATTAGGAAATAACATAGGCTACTAGTAATGTACAATATCACGCTACCACACACGGGAACGGAGCAGTAATCAAAAACGTAACTTTACCCCGGACAAAAAAAACACACGAACGAAATCGCGGGCAAAAGCTAGTTAAGAATAAAACACAGCACAATATAACCATTCCCGGTACAAGCTTCTCGCGCCGAAACATTTCCTGCTAATTGGACTCAAAGATAAAGTTCTTTGGCGGCCAACAGAACGACATGCAATATTAAGTATGTACTTTTCTTCGGTGATTATTTATTCAAGATTGAAAAAGTACAGGACATTGAACTTTCAAGGAAGTCCCGGTATCCCGAGGAACGAATTTATTGCGATAAAAAAACTGGACAACTGTGAGCGGGACTTATACAAGAAGGGTTCTGTTCCATTATTTAACCCTTTTAATACCCAGCACCCGGCTCCCGAGTCGAACGATAATTATCGTTCGACTCGGGAGCCAGGAGCTGGGCACTAAAAGGGTTAATGGGAATACGCTACATAGAAAATACACGTTTCTAGTATGGGGGGTCTCCTAAATTTTTGGCTGTTTTTATTGCGGCAGTAGCAATACAACACTCTGTACAAAAAATATGTTCCTACCTATTACGCATAATGTAATTAATACAGCCTGCTGACAAACCGATGGACGGACAGCGGAGGCTTAGTAGGGACCCTATTACGTTTTATTGACGTTGGCATTCTTCGAGGAGGTACGGAACCCTAAAAACGATGGCATTGTTTGAGGGCAATAAGCGATGCGCTATATCGTTGTGATATCCGATCAAGCGTTATTGAAACGATACTGATATGTGTTTGTTAAAAGAGTTATTTATTATTGTAAGTCTAATAAAAAGACAGCCTCGTTCTTACAGTGTTATTCTGTGAAAATCTCTCTAAGTAATTTTTCGGGGCGCGGTCATTCCCTAACATTAGTTGGTTGGATGATAAATCACCTGAAGTCCACTTCATCTTAACTCACCAATATTTTAAATAACTGGATTTCAATGCTGTTGTCATCAATAGATACGAGTGATTAAAAAATAATGTTTATACTAATAGAACATAACGCTATGACCAACGGGAGCGGAGCAGTAACCAAATACATAACTGAACGCGGGTGACACCGTGAGGTAATAGCTAGTACACAATTATTAGACACTATTACTTTATAGTAATCAAAGTTTGGAATCCCAGTGATGTGCTAATCATAAACCTACCTACATTCGAGTAGGTACGTGTGAATTTCTCAATGATACATTATACAGATAAATACAATAATTCCAAATCCAATTAAATTCAAAAACAGAAATTACATTCCAGTAGTCGTAACCTAATCACTATATTTACTATCAAATCAAATAAGATATTGCAAATATGTACACTCGTGACGCTTAACACAAAATACGACACAGAAGGTACACTAATCAAAAGACGATCGCAAGTCGTCAAAAATGGTCGCAGAAAGTGTAAATTGAATTTAGTCGCGTAAAAAGTTTAAAAAATAATCCGGCTGATTAGAAAATTTACTTTCATTAAAAACGAAAAAGAATAAAACATATAAACACTCCAGACTTTTTGTTTAATTTACACGCAAAATCAGCTGATTCGTACATTTTGTCGAATCACGCAAATATACATGTATGGATCAGCTGTTTTTTTGTTGATGTTCATGATGAGTACAATGACCCTTTTTCAGGTTCATGGCAAACTAACATTATGCTTGTCTACGTAAACTAGTATTCTAAAAGTTGTTCGTTTGTTTGTATCGAATTAGCTTCAAAACTACTTGACTGATTTAAACCATTTTCACCAATAGATAGCTACATTATTCCTGAGTAACATAGGCTATATAACATCACGCTACGACTCACGGGAGCGGAGCAGCAACCAAAGACGTAACTTAATGCAGGTGAAATAAGTTCCTTTGCTAGTTTCTTATAAATATGAGCCTTCTGTGACTGCTCACACTTCTATCGTCACGACCTCTGCCCTCTTGATCAACACAACACAGAAAGACTTTTTGAAGTGATTGACGTCCAACTTGATTAAGCTAGTCAATATTAAGTACCTAACTATATTTCAGCGGTGGCCAATTTCATTATACCCAAGACCTACTGTTACTACACTCTGCGATGTACCAATATTACATAAACATTTATTTAACATAATTACTATTATAAAATTACACTATATTTCACTCGCGTTTAGTTATGTTTTTGGTTGCTGCTCCGCTCCTGTGTGCCGTAGTGTGATGTTATACAGCCTATATTATGTCTCAGGAATCTGGCTGTCATATACAAAAATAATTTGTCTAATTCGACTAAAATAGCTCCAGAGATTTGCGTGTTTAAACAATCAAAAAAACTTCTGCTTTATCACATTAGTATCGATACAATTGTAACTGAGTTAATACAACAGTATAAAAGAACAAATTTTAAGAAATACAACAAAATTAAACATTAATCTTTCGAACTACTTATATTAGTTTAAGCATTGCATCTGAGACGACTCGACGAATACTCGCGATTGACCGGTTGATCGCCCCTGTTTATATCATTGCGTCTTAGCTAATCCGTAATAGATTCTGTTGATTGCGACCGCACTTGCATGGCCGGTTCATTAGCATGATAGGAACTTAAAGAAAGCAGTCAGCTGGAACGAGCGTGGTTTATGTCAGCAGCTTTGCATAATATGCAAAAAAAACATGCATAAAATGCAAAGGAGTGGAACTCTCTATCTTTCTTTTTCATCCGCTTCGCTCCTTGTTCCTCCTTGCGTTTACTCTTTGCGTTCCAGGGCCGCGGTGGCTCTTTCGAACAAATTCACTACTGGCCCTAAACGAGCCCCTTCTACTGTGCTGACATCTCATGCGAGCTTGGCCTAGTTCTGATCGGACGGAGAATCTTAACGCATGGTTTCCATAGGTCCACGCTTTTGGCGGCCGGGAATCGCCGTGCGACTCCCGGCGTCTTGGAACTTTTTACCTGCGTCTGTTTTTTCCGAGCGCATTTAACCCTAAGTGAACAGACTTCTTCTGGGTAAGCTCACTCCATCGTCGACTTTGTCTTTGTCACCTCTGACCTAGACTAGAGTCAAGAGCTTACCCATTTCGAATAAATAAAAAAAACACAAAGGATAGCCACACATTCCAGCCATCAAACTAAGCAACATTATGCAAACATCATTGCTGGGAAACCAGTTTTATATTTGGTGTGAAAAAATGAAAAAATATTGCGCTTATAGGTGCATGCAACAGTACGGGGGTCGTGGGAGTATTTGACGATTAGTTATAACATTTCGAAAATTGTCTTCGTTGACACTCGATATTTTTGTAATATGGTTCAAGTATAAAAAAATATGGCAATGATGGCAAAAGTATGTAACTTTTGACGTCGTTAAATGTTTTTAACACCCGTTTTACAAGATGCCATAATAACAGCAAAGTAAAATAGCATAAACAACAGCATGGAGGTGTCAAATGCTTACATATACTTGACCAATTAAAAATTTGTTTATTTATATAACACTAGCTTTAGCCCACGACTTCGCCTGCGTAGTATTTTACCCACGTTAAGTTCACTGCCGTGACTCATAGCGCGATGTTATATCGCCTATATTATTTCTCATGGACTTGGCTATCATACACAAAAGATTCTGCGAAATCGACTGGTAGTTCCAGAGATTAGCGCGATCGCCCCCTGTTGGAACCTAAATATACCGGCGAACTGTGGGTGTACCATGGTACACCTCTGCCTAACCCTTCGGGGAATACAGGCGTGATGGTATATACAGAAAGACCCTTCAGCTTTATTAATATAGACAACCTTAAACGCACAACTGTACAACGATTTTAATAACTCTAATGACTTCAAATATACAGAAAGCCATAAAAGGAAAAATCCAAAGAGCACTTTCACACAGATTCGAATCGGACTAAATAGACGGCAAGTGGATGAAAGTGAACTTCTTACCAAATGGCTATTAAGGATTCGCCACACGACATGTTTTCACATGTTCCGACCATCTATTATTATAATTCTGTTGCCTTACCCGCCTTGTGAGGGGAATCTAAAACTTTTCTGGCACTTTCTTTATTTTGTACATCTATGAAAGTTTGTTTTTAAGTAAACGCCTTTATTTTTGGGGAAATAGGGTTAAGGAAAATGTTAGAGACGTTAACGATGGTTTTCCGAACTTTGCTTGTAACTGGGCACTTAATACTATCTACTACTGCTGAATTAAGCTGAATAAGTTTCAGCTTAATTCAGCTTAATAGAAACTGACAGTTTTGTGTTTACGTTCAGACGCGGGCAGCTAAACGCATACGTACATATCTCTATACTAAACTGGTGTTTTCTATAAGCAAAAGCTGAATTGAGCTGAATAAGTGTGTATGGTGTAACCCCAAAACAGTTCTTTGTTAAAAAAAACTAACAAAGTTATGTTAAACAAGGAATCCGGAAAATCCCTGACTCACTGCAAAGCCGGTGCAACATCCAACAGCGAATAAACCATAAAATACATTATAATAAAAAATAAATATTAACATATCCACAAGATAACGCGCCTCCTTCGACAAAATCCTCGCCATTCAAGATAACAGTTTAAAACGCGGCAACACTTGGCAATCACACAACATTACATTTTGTGTACCAATCATAAATTCCTATCATCATATTGCTATAAAGTATCAAATTTAAATTAAGCTGTACGAGCGCTTGCCTTTGCCTGCATGCCGCAGAAAAAAAAGAAAATTCAAAATGGCGCGGAATAAAGTAAATATGGCGGATGCATTTAATGAATATCGTGTCACTTCCATTATTGCATAACGGGAACACAGTTTTCTGTTATACAAACTCATTGGGGATTTTATCAAAGGGTCAAGAAACCTGTAATGAGAATCCGAACAGTGGGGGGCGAAAGAGTGTTGATTCGATTCGGTATTTTGACAGTAAAAAATGTGCGGGCCAACGCGAACGGCCAGGGTCACGGTAGCTATGGCTCTCGGTATAATAACATCTGGGAGCTCGGGTTTAGAATCGATAATCGGTATTAATCGCGATTTCTTAAATCGAGATGCGTGAGTCAGTTTGAAAAAAGAAACATTGAATCGATTTAAATTCGGGAACAGTATTTTTATTAATTCATGTGATATATTTAACCAGCTGTGCTAATATTTATGAAAATAATATAGTCTTAGAGCTGCCAAGTCTCAGCCGTAGGACCAACGATTTTAGGTGCTTTCCAAAAAGCGGGGGTGACAGACCACCAACTTTCTAACTACGACAAATTTCTTGGGAACAAACTCAATACGTTACAGTTTGCCCGACCTAGAAATCAAACCCAGGACCTTACATTCTGCAGTTGCGGTTACGACCACTAGATCAATGGGCGAATATTTTATGCAATACACATAGTTACAATACTTTACTATAGATTTATGTATGTGGAAGCAATAAACTTAATATACATAATATGGAAAACCCAAACCAATTACGTGCAAGTGAAAGTTCGGTTACGGTTTAAGTTAACTAAAGTTTGATGAATTTAAGGTCATAGAGACCTTCGATACAAACAGTTTTTGTCTTTTGTCCATCATTCAACACAACTTAGGACTGACGAAATATTTATTCAAAAACGTTTTTTAACCAACTCATACATAGACAACTATTTGACATTTCCAAACGTGTTCCTCAAAGTGACATAATTTTGCAGGAAGTAACGAAATTAAACACAAACAAACCGGCCATTGTCAAGCTTTTAGATAATTTTAATAATTATTAATAAATATTATTTCCTTAAATATGGCAAAAAAAAAAGCAAAAAATATGTTAGGCAACCTTGAATTTACGTATCAGCTGTTAAAATTATCATGTGGTTGTAAAAGGCGTATTGTCTATGATGTAGACGAATGACGCGGAACAGAGTCGATGAGCCATAAACAAATCGAATGAAATGGGGCTTAAAGTGAATGAAATAAGGCGTGAATAAGAATGAAAGGAAAATGCAGTCGTATTGTCTGTTCCGCACGAATGTTACCATTTATTGCGGGGAACAGTTGGTGGTTACTTAATTTTGTTTCCGATTTGTAATCTATTGAAGTTTAGTTATACTTATTATTGTTATTCTAAAAATAAAAAAAACTTTTGAACATTAATTTATTTCTCTGTTTCATATAGGTAACCTTTAGTTTTTTTTTACTCTATTGTTTTATTTTGACTGCCTCGTTAGCCTAATGGTCTTAAACGCGACTGCTATGCTAGAGAGATTGTGTTAGATTCCCAGGTCGAGCAAAAAGTGTTATTGGGTTTTTCTATGAAATTCTCAGTAGCAGCTAGGAATTAGGATTTGTCGATTTGTGGATTTGTTGATTTTGCCTGGTTAAGGGCACAGGCTCGCCTCCTATTACATGGGACCAAAACAGTAAACATACCGGCGAACTGTGGGTGTATATTGGTACACCCCTGCCTAACCCTTCGGGAAACACAGGCGTGTTGGTGGTGTGTTTTATTTTGTAAAATGTAGTTTACAATATAATATTATAAATGTAATGTGTGTAACTACAATAGAGTGTAATTAATTTATAGCAAAAAATGTTCTTTTCTTCTTTCTAAAATTCACTATAAAATTCTTCCCTATACAAATCTTTTGGCCAATTTTTTAAAAGACTTTTATCAAAAGCAACGTTTTAACCAAAAAAAAACATTACATATCAATGTCGGCTAATGTAATTTCTCTTGAATATGACACCTTATCCAAAAGTTAAGAAACGCAATAAACTTATTTTATTATGCACTTTGTGGTTTCGTCGTTGGATTATAAAGTTGTACTTCATGTGTTTAATAAATTTAACATACAATGTTGTGAGGATTTTTTAAAACCTTTTAAATACTTACTTTAATAACAAAGTAACTACTTTGAACAAGCTTTGGGAATTACGATTGACATAGACTATGCAACCAAAAACTGGCATAGACGCCAAAATTAATTACTTGTCAAAGTCTGACAAGTTATTGTTATAAAAATTGCCAACCAATCTGTCAGATATTTATTATGGATCCTAATTTTTTGTCCAAACTCGGATATCAGTTTTCTTAAAACATCTTTCAATTTACAAAAAACATTAAAATCCTAATATGAAAAACGCCTTATCTTTGACATTTTATCTTCAATATTAATGGCGGATAATTCTTACAATTGAGGACTTTTTGACGTAACGTGAGAAGACGCCATATTGGATGGTAATATTTCTGACATATGTCACAGTCTTGGCGCGAATTTTAGTTCCTATTACACTTGGTTTATGTAATTATCTTTGAAACATGCGACTTGTCTTAACGGAAAAATATTGTCGCAATTAAAATTGTCCTTGCTCGCCTTATCCTGTTTAATATGTATACAGCCGGTAAATAAATAATCAGAATCTCGGAACGGATAATGACACATTTTGTACAAAAAACTTATCGTTTTTTACCTCGAACTTGAGCTTTAAAAATTCCTCTACGTTTCCGTAACTATTAACTGACATTGAACGCACTCATACTAAGATAAACGCTCTACGCTGACTTGACAGATTAAGAATAACTCAAACAAGAATGACCAGCTGCCATGTAAATACTGATTCACTTACATAAAATTAATTAAATTAAAGGGCCCCCACGCAGAGAGACATAATAAGAATGTAACAAATTCTAATTATTTTACTTTTAACAGTACCTACACACCGATAAAACGCGTTGTACAAAATAAATTAAAGTAATTAAGAAACCTAAATTTGCATTCGGAGAAAGATAAAATTCTCGACGTCTTAATAAACTTGTAACGCACAAGGGTATGGCCTACAGCGAAGTAAAACCTTTTGGATGCAAGAAACAAAACGTATAATCCTTTTTTTAATGCAGAAAAAGGAACGTAATTTTACCAAATAAATGTCTTCTTTTGGGCTGGCTCTGGGTTAAGATACCTCACATTTTAGAATGGGTATGAAAAAACGAAACAAATATTCAAATTGACACGTTTATTTCGGGCGAAGTTAAATTAAAGATTTGAGTTTGACCACACACTAAGGATTCAGAAAATTCATGTAGCGCAGCAGTTACAAGACTTAAATTAAGTAAAATCCTTACTATCCTTACTAATATTATAAATGCGAAAGTAACTCTGTCTGTCTGTCTGTCTCTCTGTCTGTCTGTCTCTTCTTCACGCCTAAACCACTGAACCGATTTCAATGAAATTTGGTACAGATATAGTCTGGGACCCGAGAAAGGACATAGGATAGTTTTCATCCCGGAAATCCCCCGGGAACGGGAACTATTAATCCACGCGGACGAAGTCGCGGGCAAAAGCTAGTTATTAATAAAACCTTTTTAAGAACGAGTAAAAAGAAGTTGTATTTTATTATCATGTACCTATTACATTATTGATTCTAACGAGCCTATCCTACGGAGTCTATTAATATAAATGGATAGATGGATGAAAGGAGGGATGTTTGTTACTCTTTGACGTTTAAACTTCCGGACATAATTAGCTGAAACGCATGTATTTTCGTAAATAGTGATCTAGCTTAACATTTATTTATTTATTTATACTAACACGGCTCTGATGAGCCAATTACGCTAAACATAACAGATTTAACCTATACATATAAAAAAGAATATAAAACAACAACAACAACATAAAATTAGTATTAGTAGTATTAGTAGTTTGGTTATCTTAATGTTATAGTGAACGTTACTGGGCTGACTGCCTATAGTTCGATGAACATGCATATAATTATGTTTTTTTATCATCAAAAGTTTCAGGCTAGTCTTCAAAGAGATATAGGTCGTGTTCACCGCAATTCTTTTAGGAGAATAATACTATTATTATTTAGATAATTTTGGTATTATCAGTGCCTTATCTATCAGGTCTTGGATTTATCTGGCACTGCCACCCATCGTCAGCAAAATAAAAACCAATTTATCTGTTAAGTCATGCGGATCACGGCATAAATAACTTCCTTATTGAATTTGTTCATTGTTACCAGTGTTGCTACACTCAACTTGCAATATTAATCGTTATTTTAAATTGAAAATAATAATTGATTGTCTATGATTATTGATTTTGCACGTTCGATGCACATTTTTTTTTGTATTATGGTCGTATGAGTTTGGTTTTTAAAATAAAACAAATGTTTTAATATTAATTATTGGTTTTCCTGTATGGTTAAAAGTTATTAAATGCTCTTTGATTACTGCTACTAGCTGTTATGTTTTTTTTTATTTCCTTTCTGATACTGACATAAATAAATATTATTTAAATAATTGACAGTTTAAATCTAAGTAAATAAATAAAAATCAATTGCCGCAAGTATAAAAAATCATCACTAATTCAGAAAATTATTTTAGGTAAGTACATTAAAATAAACTAAATTAAAGTTATTTTTTAATATGGAATATCAACACGTACTATTAGTACATTTTGAAAAAACAATAAAGTTGTTGGTATTTATGTATAAAAATAACTTATTTCGTACGTAAAAAAACTTATTATATTATGATTTTTTTGAATGGAAAGGAAGAGGGAGGCCAAAAAAAAAATGAATGGATAAAGTGAAGAATGATATGAAAGAGAAGGAAGTCAGTGATATCATGACGGTTGACAGGACGGCATGGAAGAACAACACGTATTGCGCCGACCTCAAGTAACATGGGATAAGGACAGATGACGATAATATATATTTTTTGGTAAAGTATTTAGTCTACTTAGCTTCTGATGTTATTTTAAACAGCTCAACTGCAGTACTAGAAATTGTAGTCTTACCTGAAAAAAAAAAACATAATTAGTATTCTTTATAATTAAATGCATTCAAATGAAGAAACAACTACGTAAGCATTACTGGCCGAAAATAACAACATACCTACTGCAATTCAAAAAGTTAGATCATAATCTTAAGTGCCAAGTGCAATTGCAATAACAAAAAGCTCATTGGCCAAGTAAAGCTTAAAGCGCTTCCGCAATATTACAGAAGCTTTCCTACATTATCTCAAAGGTTTTGTAAAACCAGCTTTAAAGCGCTTTTTCAACACCTAATTACAAAATTAAATAATCTAATGAAATGCATCGCGGAAGCTACCACCAACCACAAAATGTCGCAATAATTTAATTATTTGTTTATTTTAATTTCTTCGCTAATTAATAAATCACTGTTTATGAAACTTTGGCATATTAATGAAATAAATGTAAGTTAGCGGTTATTTAATATGTTTTAGTGGTTCAAGAGGTCATTGCCCTCTAAACACAGATTAAAAATATCATATGGTTATGTCAGTTTGTAAGTTCGTGATTGTGCAAGTTCCTACTAATTGTTACTACAAATATTGTGGGGACATGTATGCCTTTGGCAAAACAGTAATCGTTAAAAATTACATAATTTGTCAATTAAGTTTGCCTTTGTGTAATAAGTGGACAAAACAGTGCCTAATGAAGCCCTTACGAATCGGGCACAAAATTAGTTACTTCATTTCTATACAGTTTTAATGAGAGTCATTGCTAAATACTTGAAAAGAGGTTTTAAGAAAATTGGAAAGGTTGACCTTTTGTTTGGGACAAAAACATATTTAGAGTAGGGAAGGATCGTAGTATGTGGCGTTCTGTGACTTCTGCTCTACCCCTATGGGAAAAAGGCGTGAGTTTATGTATTTATGTATGTAGTTATGATAAAATACAGTGTCCGAAAGCATGGGTTATTTTTTTATTATTTAAACGCTAATGGCTATGTTCACCACTTAAAATCAAACGATTAGGTAAATAATTATCGAAGATCTATATATTTTTTTTAGGAAAATTTCCTTAAAAAAACTTGACATAAACAAGTGTTAAAATACGGAACCGGTTGGTTTAATATTGGTGAATATGGGTCTTAATCGTATTTAGGGGTCCATACTCAAAGGGTTCTAAACGGTACCCTATTATTAAGACTTCGCTGTTCGTCCGTCCGTCTATCACGAGGAATTTTGTACCATATCAGGTAGGTATACACTTGATATTTTTAACAAAATGTGTTAATAACTATGGCCAATGTAACAACAAAGAAAGGTAAAAATTATAGGGGCTCTCCATACAAGAAAAGTGTGTTTTTTGGCATGTAGTGATAAATATTGTACAGAATCCTTGACACGTTGGCCAGCTTTTTTACTAATAATAAGTTGCGGTTCGAGCTCATATTGTAAACATAATATTATTCTACACTGTCCACTTAATTCTTGCAAAACACAAAGTCACACACACAAAGATAAAGTTCATAGCAAACACAACGATTCTAAGAAAACTTAGTAGTTCTTTAATACCTATCATAATATTATGATGACCTGCGTCAATCAAGTCAAAACAATTACACTTCAAATCAAAATATAATGACTATAAAAAATAATAATAATACCAGCCCATTATTGTCCCACTTCAAGGCAAAGGCCTCTTCTCATACAGAGAGCGCACGAGCATTGATCACCACGCTTGCGCAAGGCGGATTGGCGATTTCAGACTTTATATTCATTATAAGTTCAGGTTTCCTCCCGATGTTTTCTTCCACCGATGTCCAAGATACACTTAGAAAGTACATATGAATTGAAAACGTCACATTGGTACACGACTCATCATCAACTGCTAACCTTCTTTTCGAACGAATTTTAATGCAAGACGGGTAACCAATTTATGACGCTGTCTGTACTTGCCCTGTATTGAACTACTGGGCCATCACGACATTTTATAATGACTTAATACGTCAACTTAATCGAGTGGAAACCGCGAATCGGCAAGCGTAAGGCGGGACGCCCTCAGGCTCGGAGGAGCAACGATAAAGATAAAGATAAAGATAAAAGGTAGCAACTGGATCAGAGTTGCCGCGAATCGAGCTAAGTGTCTTGCGATTCGAGAGGCCTATGTCCAGCAGTGGACTGTTGTAGGCTGATGATGACGTCAACATAATACGTCATGGCAAAGCCAATGTTTTTGAGACAGGACAACAAATAAAGAATTGTACAACAAACATCACAAGTTGAGTGTTAGTTTTCTCGGAACAGTTAAAACTTTTGAATTTAGTGCGTCAGTTATTGTGGGAGATTCTGGCAAATCGTGTGCCCAAAAACGTAGGTACTATTTCTAGTGAAAAAGTAGAGCAAACAAGAGGTATTTGGCTTGTGTAAAAAAAAATAGAGGAAAAGTATTTAACAAATTAAAGTAAGCAATATAATGGTGATTGTGTATAGTAAAGACACTCTCTTAGATTCAACAGGAATTTTGGAAGTCTACCAATTTAAATTGCTTCAAACATGGTAAAAAAATGGCTGTGACAGCAATTTAAAAGTGCAATTTGATTTTAGGGTTATTTTGGCGTTTTGCTAAATGAAAGAAGAAACGTCTATACGTATCATTTAGCAATACTATGTATTATCAAGTGATAAAACGAGAAAAACCAGGACAGCGTAGAAATAAGAATATTTTATCGTATTGACAGATACCATGTAATTAGTTTTAACATGAAAATACTATTTACACACTATAAGGTTTCATGCTGGATGCAGGCAGCTTTCAACCGATCCTTTTGGACATCTTTGGAAGAGGCCTATCTAGCAGTGGACGTCCTACAGCTGATATGATGATGATGATAACGCACCAATAAGTATTTAGGTACGAGCTTAACACAGTTCTATATTTAACCCTCCTTCAGCAGTAAAATAAAAATAGCACTCCAACGACCCTTACTAGGTTCACTAAATGCCATTAAAAATAAACATATAAATAAACTCGAAGGTTTTACAACACAATGGAACGGTTGCGTAAGTGCGTAAATAATTACCATAAACGCATTACTGATTCTGTATGGAGATGTAAAAAATATGGCGACCCCTCTGCCTTTGGACACGGTTGGAAAACACAATGCTTTGGGCAAAAAACTTGCTGTCAATCTGATGTACACTAAGGTTAATTACAACGTTGTTATTTGATACTAGTTAGTTGGATCTCTTGGCTGATAACTAATTACTGGTTAGCTGGTTTATTCTGTAGAATCTCCCTTTGAAGAATTTAGTCTTGGACTGCCTTTGCCTCGGGGAAGGAGTACGGTGTGTCGGACTCTTATCGACTAAAACTCCACGGTGTTCCTTCAACTACCTTTAGGCGACAAACGGTAGTGGCTCTGAGCATTCTTCAGATGATGAATTTAGTCTACCTCAAGCTCACTCCACCTAAATACACACAGAAAGATTTTTACAGAATAGCGCTTCTGTTGACTGTTGTTCAGTGCAGTGTAATGTAATGTAATGGAATCTTTTCAGATTATTTTTTGCTAAATGATATTTTAAGCTTAATGATATGCAGGTTCTCAACAAATCATTCAGAGTTAAAAAAGTGTTTTACGTTTACGGAGTTAGACAATTTTAGGTTTCGGCCTTGGTCACTAACTTTATCTTTTCTGTAATTTAAATTCGGACTAAGATATAACGCCTGGAAAGGACATCATGTCGATACAGTATATAATTCTAGACCCTCCCAACAAAGATTATGTTCTATTACTACATACCTACATACCATCACGCCTGCATTCCCCAAAGGTTTAGGCAGAGGTGTGCCAATGTGCACCTACAGTCCGCCGGTATGTTATGTGTTAGGTCTCATGTAATAGGGGGCGAACCTATTGACTTCTTTACTAACAAAAAAAACAGCTGTTCCATACACTTAGACCTTGTAAATTCTGCACTTCTGTATGGAGCGAAAAATTCACGCGACGACAACAATTTTTGGCCTTACTCGCAAAACGCAACCATATGTTAATGTTACCAGTGAACAACAAAAGAAACATCCACTTCCCTACTTCACAGAAGTCAGTGGCAAAATTTATTAGGGTTAGCAACATTTAGAAAGCGCGCATAAACTAATTATAATGCAATTTCGCTTCACATTACACCGGCGGCGCTTAGGCAACGGCGGGCGGCCATTTTACAAGATTTCGAATGTAACGCGCCGATTTGTTAAGTGGGCTAATTGTCAAATTGATCGGTGATTGATATTTTGTTATTGTTTCAGTAATTAGGTAAGTTTTGGATGTTTAGGGCTTGCATTAACGGGTTTTGATTGTCTCGGCGTAATGCGCAGGCGGTGGTGTTGCGAGAATAAATTCTAATGACGTGAGCCGATTAAGTAATTTTCTTGTATGCCTGATGCGTGACGCATAGAAAATTGTCCCAATGTTTTGAAAAGAATAATCTTTGAAGGTAGTATATGTATATGGCACATTGAAATATTTGCTCAAATTATTTACATAACGACTTTTTTAAACAAAGTATACATACCATACAATACAATACAATATAAATAAAACATACTCAGGAATAAAGTAGCTTCTTATTTGCGGAAGAATTTTCAGAAACAGACCAGTCGTTTCTGATTTTATTAAAGGTTTGCAGTTTGACAGTATTTTTTTTAACCAGTCATACTTTACAACGTTTTTTTTAATAATTAATTTGGTACATTTTGGTAAATCACGCTTTATGCTTTAATTAACCTTTAATCATGAAAAAGGCAATCGACTTTTACCAGAAATATTTGCATGTTTCGTATCAGACATTGAACAGAAATAATTTTGCCGATCAAGTACAAACCGATTCATGTTTCCGGGATACTGTGCCGACAAACAACGAATTCATAATATGGGTTCCGTTCACTTAAATGTATTAAGGACTTTAATGTACGAAGAATAGGGTTGAATTTCGTAATGTAAGTATATGAGATTTCGTCAAGTTTATAAATGTAGGAGCTGAGTTTTCAATCATTTCATATTACAGTGTTGGCACATGTAAAATGTATTGAAGACTTTATTTTTACCAAGAATAGGGTAGAATTTCGTTATGAATAATCATAATCTTCTCCGTCATTGAGTTAATAAATCTTAAGATTGATTTTTCAAACGTCTTAAATCTTTATCGAAACAATTATTATGTTAGTTAAACAGCTTTTGTATTAATAATATATCAACAGTTATGTGGCCATTGTAAAATAAGTCTTAAAGCAAAAGAGTAAACAATGTTACGTCAGAAATATAACAAACGCGAAGATAGCCCTAAAAGGCTTATAATTTGCCTATTCTGTCCCATTCCTAGGCAAAGGCCAATAGTTACCTAGTATAACAGTATAGGGAAGGTTAACCCTATAGTCCTTTTTATGAAAAAATCCCTTCACTTCTTACATGGGGAGATTTTTACAAAATAACTCAGGTATTCTACGTCTGCAAATGACAAAATCTAAATTTCTGCAACACCGCTCATTTCCTTCCTAATTTAGAACGTCAAATTGGCATAACTATCAATTATTTATTGCAACTTTTTACAACCACAAGTCCTTGGGAGCCCAAATGAATTACCGCGTTAACTTTACGAATGCTCGTTAAAACTTAAAAGACCATTCACAATTTCCTCCGAACACGAAATGTTTGATTAATAGTTAACCTTCTGCCTCTGTTAAAGTCTGCCTCATTGACCTACTAGTCCTAAGCGCGACTGGTTTTTTTTTTATAGACGGGAAATCATCAAATAACTTCCCCCGCCCTGGACGGGGCGGGAGGAAGTGTCAGACTTTTACTGACTAAAGCCCGTCTATGTTCCTTCATGTGCCCTTTGCGTTCCGGGGGCACGGTATCTCTTTCAAACAACCAGCAGCATCGGCAGGCAAGCGCGACTGCTACGCTAGAGGTATTGTGTTCGATTCCCAGGTCGAGCAAAGTGTTATTGGGTTGTTCTATGAAATTCTTGATATCAGCCCGGAGTAAGGATTTGTGCCCTGTAAATGGCAATAGGCTCGCTCCCTATTACATGGGACCTAAACATATCGGCGAACTGTGGATGTACATTGGTACACCTTTGCCTAACCCTTCGGGAAATACAGGAGTGATGGTATGTATTTAACCTTCGTAGTACCATCGGCAGGTAGGTAGAAGTAGTGGTAGGTTAACAGTGTGTCGTTTGTTACCCAACAGACGTAATTACAGGACAAACAATGAGTTTTGAAACCGCGCGGTGCTGTGGTGGTCGCACGATCTTGAGATCTGACGGGGGCGCTAAAATGACGCTTTGAATATTTAATTTGTTTTGATGAATTTGCTTGTAGTATCTTTTAGTATATTATTTGTATGTTTTTTTTTAATATTTTTATGTCTCAAATATAAGAAATAATTATAAGATTCTTACTACCTAACACACAATTTATGTTACATGTCAGAAATAAAGATTATTTTATTTTATCTATTTTATTTCAACAAGCCATGTCAATTTGAGGTATCCGAAGAAAAAAGTTGATAAATCATCAGCTATAAAAAACTATGTAATTATACAATCAGTTAGATAATAACTCACCAATCATAAAAATCTAAAAAAAGTTACGAAGATAGGTATAAAATAAAAATTATCGACACTTCCATCTCAATTAAAAACCTCGTTTAAATGCGAATTAAGTATAATAAATCAATAATAACAACTAACAACTTCATGCAACACATACTACTTACAAAATCAACAGTCAAGCTCTATAAAGCATAATGTACAAACAATTTATTTAAAAAATAAATTGCCAGTACAAATGTACAATAACTACATGATTAACTGATAATGAATTAATTTGGAACGTTACTGTCTATCAATAGAAGCTTGTTATTATATCAACTTTTATTATACGAACTTGTCGCAATTTATAATTAAATTTATTTTTGTAATTTAATAAATGTGTGGGAGCAAATAGGCTTGGTTTGTTTTTGAATTTACAACCTTCGCACTATTTTTTTTTTAGATTTTTCCCCAAAATACAACTGTTTAAATAATAATATGCGGGTCATAAAATACTTATTTCTGCAAGGCTCGCCTCCTATTACATGAGACTTCAAAACAAACCGACGAACTGTAAGTGTACATTGGTTACACCTCTGCCTAATCCTTCGGGGAATACGGGCGTGATGGTATATATGTTATTTCTGCAAGTTTCAATTCACATACAAAAAAAGTGTAAAAAGCGGTTCGTTTTTGCTCAATCTTACTAAGTTTGGTATTTTCAATTGAAACAGCTATGTGATGCATCTTGTTACAACCCGTATACTGACATCAATGCCCAGACCTTAGCTTATTTATTCAAACCCGAATCTTTACTATAGGTACCAATTCATTTACTTACACTTACCATATTTCAATTATCACGAAACCTAAGCAAATTACAAAAGAAGCTACGCAAAAATACATAAATTACTAAATCAAAAAGTATCATCTTAGACACCCGTTGTAACGAAACATTGGGATAAAGGTTGTGACAGCCAGCCGTGAAAACTTAGCTACCTGCACATTTTAGCGGCGCGGACTAGATTTCGCTTTTCGTAATTGATTTTTTGGTCTTCATGCTTTTTTAGAAGATTTTACTCGGTCATGGTTTAAGTATTTTAAGATTAGTGGTTAATAAGCAATATTTTGTTTTTTATTTTGAGGAGCGCAGATATTTTGCATTTTGTGCCGTTACTTTCCCTTACCTTTCAGTGCATTTAAAAAAAAGCCTCTGGATTCCTGACCTGCCCTATTTGTTTTTATTTCCGAGTTAATTATGCAAGAGAGTAAGAGTGTGAATTAGTAAGAGTAAATCCTCAAGTACATATGTTCCTCGCTCTGGGCCGAAAAGAAGAGTCTGTCAGATCATTACTGACTAAAACGACCCCGGTTTCCCTCCCCGCATATTGATCCCCGACTGGTGGCCTGCCTCTGCGAGCCTAGTCGCCACGAACTATACGATGCTAATTGCTAGTGCATATTGAGATGCATCAAATATATTGTATCATCCCTTGCTTTTCTGTTTCCTCATCATCCATCAATTAGCCTATAGCCGTCCACTGTTGTACGTAGGTCCCTTTTCTGTTTATTTATTTAGTGTCCCCAACAAAAGGTTACACAAATCATGAAATACAAATAATGGTCAACAAACTCTATTAGGTAAGTGAACTCCTTCACTTATAAAAGTTCATAGTATGCACCATGGAGTCCATTAGGACCAATCATTAAAGCATGAAAGTTAGAACTATGTATTAAGGAAAGTAATAAAACAATTTACCTCGATTCGAAACTACATGAAGCACAAACTTTCAGTATATCCTGACCCAAATATGTATTAACATTATTGAAGCCTTATCAACTTCAACTCTTCATGAATAACTTTTGTGGATGAGACACCACATATTTGCCAAAATCACGCAGCTACTATAACAGTCCATGAAACTTTGGAGATTATTCAGAAAGTTTTGGACAACGAAGAGAAAGTAAACATGAAAAGATAAACTGAAAGTGACAAATGTTTGCACTGACATTGTAGTTGCCAAGATTTGTCATTTAGTTGAATATAAAACTTCTTTGAAGAAAATAGATACTTCTTTCAAAATCTTGACTTTATGAGATCTAAGTTCGCCCTTGGAAATAATCTTATTCTACTAATAATTATTATAAATGCGAAAGTCTGTGAGGATGGATAGATGTTTGCTACTCAATAACGCTAGAACAGCTGAATCGATCTGGATAAATAAATAAATAAAATAAATAAATATCTTGGGACAACTCACACACGGCTATCTGATCCCAAGCTAAGCAGAGCTTGTGTTATGGTAACCAGACAACTGATATACATACTTATATAATTTATAAATACATACATATTATAGATAAATCACACCCAGACACAGAACAAACAATCATGCTCATCACACAAAGTTTGTCCTGGGTGGGAATCGAACCCACGACCTACGGCTTAGCAGTCAGGGCCGCTAACCACTAGACCAACAGGCCCGTCAAAATAAAGTTTGGCGCTGAGATAGATTGTAGTGCATTATTACACATAGGATACTTTTTATCCCGAAAAATGTACGGATCCTGTAAGATAGTATCAACTTTGACGCGGATGAAGTCTGGGCGTGAAGCTGTTACTGAGGATGTTTAATAATAAATAATAAATAAATAAATTTCTTTATTGCCAAAAAACAGGTTACAGAAAATGTGAGACCCTGGCTCCAGAGCTAGGTTAGAGTACCTGTATTTCAGGAGCCAGTGACTGCTTCCATTTAGGTTACACATGGTCTGGTTTTGTGCAGCAAAGGGTGACAAAACTATATTACTTAAAATTAGATTTCTTAATTAATTCAAAACATGTAATTATTAATTAAAAATAAAAATTGAATAATAGCTAATTAAATAATTTTCATTAAATCTAAAACAAAAATTCGAATAACAATATAAAAATTTAGGTAAAATATTGAATTTAAATAATACTAATATTAAAATTAAAATTGTTGTAAAATGAAATTAGAAAATTACAATACAGCCAGGATGAAACAAGAGTTAAATTAGAAATAGAGTGTGCGGGTTTGTGAATATGCATGGGGGCGTTATTAATCGTTCACACATAAACGACTGAGCAGAACTAGCTGAAAAACACTCTTATAGATGTTTTCCTTCACCGATGTCCAAGATAAACTTACACTAAACTTTGAAAATATATTTCAATTCATATTGTTACAGGGAAAATATTTCGTTAGTCAATGTAGACTAGTGGGTCAACACGTTTACTTCTTACAAGCAATCTCACGAGCTGTGTCGATGACGAGAGGTTATGTAAATTTTTTTACACGAATATGAATGTACTGCCAGATCGCACGCACGATGCTTTTATCGAGATACTGACTCTGTAATATGGTGTTCGCGACTTTGATTTCTAGTGGTATTTTTTTGGATCTACTTTGATTTTGAATTTAACTCGTAGTGTAGAAGATATCATATCATACAAGCAAATATACAAATGAAGTGTCTTTTTTTAATGTCAAAATAAAAACTTTTAAACAAAAGCGTATGAATGTTTAGACGATATTTATACCAAAAACACATTTCTTTTTACTTTTTGTCTGTCTGTTGTGCTCTAGGTAATCTCCGAAACGGCCGATTTTGACGGGATTTTCCCTGGCAGATAGCAGATAAAAAATAATTTAGGCTGCCAAAAACTAGTTCATTATGCCCAAATAGTATAAATTAACATATATGTTTTATCGATACGAAAAGAAAACCCCTCATGTCTGTCTTGAACCTTATAGTCTCGCAAGTAGAGCTCAAGTTACAGTTACAGCACAATTGACAGTGCATATTCGCTTACACTGAGGTTAACGATGGGAGGATGCAACGCAATAAAATTAAACGAAGGATGCGCTAACTGCCACTTTACAGTCGAAACTGTTTTTGAAATTCTGCATTACGAAAGAGACTTTTGACAGACAGACACATTTGGGAATTGACACTGTTCATAGTACATAATTGGGTAGTTGACACCACTAACCAATAATTTCAAGTCACAACTTCTCTAAAAAAGCACTCTATTTTACCCATGAAAACCGATTAATTTTCAATTTATTGTAAAATTGGATTTTTACTTACTTTAAAATCAATAAATAGCAAGTCAATTGAGAAGGCCACATAATGACGTCATAACGTGCTATTGCCATACAAAATCTATGGGAGAATCGCGTTTTGACAGTTCATAAAAAGTATGTCAATTGATGGTGGTGTCAACTACCCAATTGAAATAATATACATTGAAATAAAATACATGCTTATTATGACCCACTGCAGGGCAAAGGCCACGAGTATTGATCACCACGATTGCACAAGATGGATTAGCAATTTTAATTAAATGTCCAGGTTTCCTTAATAAGTTTTTGCTTCACCTAATGTTAGTGATGTCCATGATGAACTTAGAAGTAAATATGAATTAAAGTCACATTGGTACTTGACCGATACCGAACCGACAACCACAAGCAACATGAGAGCTCTTAACCATTGAGCCATTACCTACGAGTTTTATTCAAAATATGTATCCCGAAATGTACCGTATTTTTCTTCATTTTAAATGTAGGTCAGTATTTAACAGTAAAATGAAAATTAAATGTAAACTTTATGAGGTCCAAACGACGCGACGTGTGCAGAACCAATGTAAACGATTCGGTACAAATCGTAATTTTGAAACAAGTTCCGTATATTTCCATTCTTGTTGACAAGTATCTGCTTATTTTTTCTGGAAAATCCAGGGTGATGATGCAGCGTTGTGGGTCAATCCAATATGTAAACATTATTAATAAAAAACAACCATTTTATTTAAATAAATTCTCTCTCATGCAAGAGGTTTGCGGGTTCGATACCGAGCAAGCACCAATATTACTTTTTCAATTCATATGTACATTATAAGTTTATCTTGGACATCTCTGACATCGGTGAAGAAAAACATCTATAAGAGTGTTGACCAAATTGGAAAATGTATCCGTGGAGTTCTTGCCTCGAACTTTTCTTTATAGGACCTATGTTTTGGAACGACCAACTAGCTTCAACTTTCTAATTTTTTGACAATTCAAAAGTGCCTGTAAATAATCTAAAATAAAATAAACTGCATTTCGATTTATAGCCTATAGTATTCCTCGTGAATTTGGCTATCATATACAAAAATATTTTTCCCAATCGAACTATTCCAGTAGTTCCAAAGATTAAAAACAAACAAACAAAAATCTCTTGAGCTTTATTATTAGCATAGATATAAGTCTAAAACGCCGATCCATCTTCAGCAAGCGTGGTGATTATTGCCTTTCCTGTATGCGAAGGGGCCAAGGCCTCGCTCAGAGCTTTTCTTTTGTGCCCCCCTACATTTAAAAGTAACCTTCCATCTCTCTGCCTTCAGCATATATGTCATTTTAGATAATCACACACACACAATTACACACGCAAAATTCTTCAATAAACTCCGACCCTGATAGTTGTCAATGTTACGACGAAGGCCCGGTACTACTTACATGTAATTTGTGTAAACAATAGGCTAACTAGGAACATTATGCGTCACATATTTTAATATTTTTGCATTAAGACAACCTTGCATAGTTCATGCAGTACTTATATATGTAGAGGTAACCTTCGAGAAGTAAGACATCTAAAGTAGGGATTTTAAAGTCATCATCTACTGCCTACCCTTTTCCCAACATTTATATTTATAACTCTAGCGAATTCATATTTTATTTAGCGACCACCAATACCACTTCAAATCACAGTCATTATGCAAACTCCTCATCATCATCATAATATCAGCTTACTTTTCCCGCTCTTTTTATCCACTTGACAGCTGTCACTAAATTGACAACGTCATTTTTATCAGTAATGTAAAAAGTATTTAATAACATCATAATTTTTTTTTAATGAATCTTATATATATTTATTTATTTATTTTATTTTACAGAAGGCTTACAGACTAATAAACCAGTGTATACAGAATTTGGTATTAATAACAAATAGCTAATTACAAGCCTCCACACATAGATGAACTTATGCTCGGAAGTCTGGGTTATTGAGGGTTGAGTCAGAGAAATAATAAATACTACAAGATCACAAGGTAATGAAAATTCTAGATCAATCTCAGATTTCTTTTTTTCCTTAAACACGGGCAAAACGCTTAAGACAAATTCTAGAACATTCAAAACCATACCTAATTAACACACCTCAATTAAAACACAAATAGAGTAATCAACACATAATTGTTGCGTCTATGAGAACCTCGTAATAGCAACATTAAGACCGGACTAGAAATTATACTAACTTCAGTATTATCTAACAACTATCACAAAGCGTCATAAAAACTTCTCACATTGTGGAATACTGTAGTTCCGTGCTTTTGGTGAGTGTGTGTGTGTGTATCTTAGGATGAGAGTTTCTGATAATAGCTACTGATTTTGTTAAGCAACATGTAGTAAATATGGATCTTAATTGAAGCTTAATTCTTCCAAAACGAACGAACTCACAATCTTTCGATATTATAGTCAAACGAATTCAATATGCTAATTTGTCCAGCAATATACTTCAATTTACGTCCCAAACTTCCTTGGGAAGATCAGCTATATGCTATGCTATGCTTGGAGTAGATCTGAAATGATTCAGCGTTATATCCTACATCATGACAATTATTTCGAAAAGTAGGAGAAATTGGCTTGGTTTTGTTTTGCAGAACTAAAGTGACTAAAACCGAACTAAAAATAATATGTAAGGCAAAGCTTTTAGTCTTCGCTTTACATAACCCTTAACACAATCGTCTGGGCCATATCATCATCGTTATCATATCAGCCGACGGACGTACACTATTGAAAATAGGCCTCTCCTATTGATAGCCAAAACAACCGGTAATTTCGGTCATATACGTAGCCTATTTTTAACCGACTTCAAAAAAAGGAGGAGGTTATCAATTCGACGGTATTTTTTTTTTTTTTTTTTTTATGTTTGTTACCTCGAATTTCCCGATTGGGTGTACCGATTGTCATGATTCTTTTTTTATTTGAAAGCTGGTGCTTCCCGTGTGGTCCCATTGTCACCATTTCAATATCTGATGATGGGATCTTGTAGAAATCGAGGGAACTCTTCAAAAAATAACAGCATATTAACCGCGATTGTTGCTATAGCATATCTAAGCATTGTTTACACCATCACACAACATAAAATCACGCGTGTACACTCGAAAGGGTAACACAGATATATTCAGTAGTATTCGAAAATTTGTCCTCCAAGTAAACAAAATCGCATAAGTAAGTATTCTGCTTTATTATGACTTTTTTAGTGGTGTTAAGTTAATTTGCGTAGTATGACAGTTACTTCATGGATTTGGATGACAGAAAGTTGATACTAAAAAGCAAAAAATAAAAAACTTTTAAACAAAAAAAAAACAACCGCCTTCAAAAACTAAAAAGTGAAAAATAACTTTAGCTTTGGAAGTCGGTGGCAATACAAAACAACAAACAAAACCAAAGCCACCGACTTCCAAAGCTAAAGTTATTTTTCACTTTTTAGTTTTTGAAGGCGGTTGTTTTTTTTGTTTAAAAGTTTTTTTTGTTAACCCTGGAGTGGTCGCGCGGACTACATATGTAATCCACGGTTGCTTAAACTGACATGACTTTTTGCGCACTTTTTTTTCATAGCTGATTTAAACAAGATCGATGAAGATTTATTTTTGTTTTTCGTTTTAATTTCATTTTAGAAGAGTTAATTTGTCATATTTTAATAAGAAAATAATAAAACAATTAAATTTCATTTAAAAAACGACAAAACAAATTGCTACATATGTAGTCCGCGCGACCACACACGTGACTTTTTAAGGCGCGACCACTGCAGGGTTAAACAAAAAAGTTGCTTAACTGGCAATACTAGCAAAAGAGCTTTAAAATCGGGTAACACAGTCTCCGCGATTTTTCTAGTTCCGCAAGAACTCAAACAAAACACCATCTTACTCCACCAACACTTGCAGCTAACAAAGTCCTAAATAAAACGCTTCTATTCACTAGTACAGAACCTCAGGACTTTACAGTAATAAAATATATAATTGTTTAGCTTAGTGTTACTCATTGTGTGTTTGGAAAGTGGCTGACATCTCGCGTCTGAACGTTTGCGTCTCATTGTGTCGCCTTCACACAAGCCATACGATTTGGTCACATCCTATTTGATATTTGAGAATAGTTGCTTTTGTATAATACATATTTCTTTAAAGCCTTGTGCCTGTAAATCGCTGACAACAGACTTATATGCAATATGAACGGCAACTGGGCATTGGCAAGTTCGATTGTGACACATTTTCTATTTCATATGTACTTTCTAAGTTTATCTTGGACATCACTGACATCGGTGAAGTAAAACATCGTGAGGAAACCTGGATATTATTAATTACTTACGTCTGCCAGCGACTTTTTTCACCCGCGTTGAGTTACTTTTTTGGTTACTGCTCCGCTCCTATGTGTCAAAGCGAGATGTTATATAGACTATGCTATTCCTCTTGAATCTGGCTGTTATATACAAAAAGAGGTTTACCAATAAGATTGGTATTTCCAGAGATATGAATACGTTTAAGCAAACAAAAAATCTCTTCAGCTTTATAATATTAGTATAGATTATAGTAAACTGCCTCGTTAGCCTAGTGGTCCTAAGCACGACTGCTACGCTAGAGGTCCTGGGTTCGATTCCCAGGTCGAGCAAAAAGTGTTATTGGGTTTTTCTATGAAATTCTCAGTAGCAGCTCGGAGTTTGGATTTGTGCCCGATTAATGGCAATAGGCTCGCCCCCTATTACATGGGACCTAAATATACCGGCGAACTGTGGGTGTACATTGGTACACCTCTGCCTAACCCTTCGGGGGATACAGGCGTGATGGTATATTTTTTTTATAGTATAGATAGATAAGTCTGAAATCACCAATCCGCCTTTGGCAAGGGTGGTGATCAATACTCGTGCATTCTATGTATGAGATGAGGCCTTTGCCCTGCAGTGGGACAGTAACAGTTTGGTATTAAAAGTTGCCCAACATTTCAAAATTTCCTGTATCGCATTTACAAACAAAAATAAATCATTTAAACAAAAATATGATAGTCCCTTCTAAGTTTCGTTATGAATTACACAAAACACTGGTTAGGAGTTATTATCCAGTACAATACGGACCACACTCGACCCAGTGTTAGGATTGTAATGTATGTTAAAGCCATGCGTGGGCTATGCGCATTGTCAAGCTTTTGTATGCGCATGCGCCGAATGAGACTGCAAGTTGTCCCACTAGTACCTACCTTCAAAGAGACGAAAGATTAATAGCTTGAAGAAGTTTGGTTTGTTTTTCTTGGGCACATGTCCAGTGTATTTTGAACTGTGAATGAATTTTGACATGCATACCAATGTACCCGCACAGTTCGACGGTATGTTTAGGTCCGGGGACGAACCTATTGCCATTAACCATTAACTAGATTGAATGTTTTAATTAATTGACGTTCAAAAGTGCCTTTTAATAGTTTAATTGGAATAAATGATTTGACTTTATTTTGACTTTGAACCGGGCACAAATCCTAATTTCATAGAAAGACCAATAACACTTTGTTCGACCTGTAGGTATGAACCCAAGATTTCCAGCATAGCAGTCAAAATTTGAAATCCATTTAAAAGTACTATTATTTGACTTTATATTCGTTCTTTCAAAGGTCAACGTATGTTGGTTATGTGCTGTATAGGAGGTGTAATGTGGGTTGTATGACATTTGTTTGAATGGGACATATACAGGGTGTATCATGAACTCAAGCAAGGTCGAGATGTCTTGAGTTGCGCCCACACAGGCTTTGTCTACAAAACCTTTTTAACTTTGACCTCCTTACTGTTTAATGTTTTTTTTTTGTAGATCAGAGATAAGATACAAAAACAATATCGTTCTTAATACAAACTGGGTCAATAATTGAATGTTTATTTTTTATATTTAGACAGATTGCCGTGATGGCCCAGTGGTTAAGGCGTAAATGAAGTTGGGATCGTGGGTTCGGAAACAGGCAAGTAACAATATGACTTTTTAAATTTTTACCATAGACATAACTGACATCGGTGAAGAGAAACGTCACGTCGCGTCGTGAGGAAACCTGGACTAGTAATTAATATAAGTCTGAAATCGCAAATCCGCCTCGAGCAAGCGTGGTGATCCATGCTTGTGCCTTTTCGGTACGAGAAGAGGGCTTTGCCCTGCCCTGTGCCCTGGTAATATTATAATAACTACCAATTAATCATTAAGACATCTATAAACGGTAACATACGGGCATGTATGGTGTGATACTACGATCTTAAGAATAAGTACACCAAGAACGTAGCCTGTCGGTAATAATCAATGTCACTCTACTATTTAGACAAGTTATTGCCACAATGGTTCCGCTCTGAATTGCTGAGATTTAGGCCTGCTGTCCACTGAAGTGTAACGTGCTCGAGTTTTATTAGTAGCTTCAAGTATGTATCCGTTGTGTTATATGTGAATAAAGACGTTTATGGCAAAGAATAGACGGATTAACTGCTTCCTTAGCCTAGTGGTCCTAAGCGCGACTGCTACGCTAGAGGTCTTGGGTTCGATTCCCAGGTCAAGCAAAGTAATATTGGGATTTTCTATGAAATTCTCAGTAGCAGCTCGGAGTTAGGATTTGTGCCCGTTTAATAGCAATAGACTCGCCCCCATTACATGGAACCTAAACATACCGGCGGACTGTAAGTGTAATTCTTTCCCTAATGGTGGGTCCACGCGATACAGACTTAACACAGACCTCTATAGAATTTTGTCTGTACAACAAATCAGTACAGACAAATGTCGGTGTATCAGAAAAGTCGGAAGTCTGCGTACATGTCTGTACGATTGTCGGAGCAAAACTCATGATTATTGAATTACTTAATTTATTCATTAAAATCGAAGTCTGAACTGATGAAAAGTCTGCACAGACATTTGGTAAAGACCTCTGAGTAAAAAATTTTACTCAGACTTTATAGTCTGTGCAGATATCTGTACAGACAAAAGTCTGTATCGTGTGGACCCACCATTAGAGAATACAGGCGTGATGGTATGTTGTTCACATCAAAATCTAAAAGATACTCCTCAGTGTGCACAGACGCTTCTGTACCAACTGGTTTCACACAGCGACGTAAGCGCTGCGTAACCGCGGTATGTTAATGAGCTTCACATTAATTTATTACCAGCAGTAAGGGTGCTATTAGACGAAGTTATTCAATCAGATTTATATATGGGAAATACAACTTGGATGATATGTTATTGAAACTAGAACTGCGTTACTAATTAGACATGGTTGCCGCAGTGGTTGATTGATTAGTTGCTAAGTTGTGTGTCGCGAGTTCGATTCCCGCACGAAACAAATGCAGAGTACAGAGGTCTTGGAGGTATTTAAAGTTTAGTTAGAATTTTTAAACATATTTTCGTAAAGGCGACTAATAAAATGCATTTATATAGCGGATGTGAATAGCAAAGCCAGGAGGGGACGCCCTAGGACCTACTCTGACCTTATTGGTGAGGTTCTTCAGAAAGATCGGGTGCGCAATATTCATAACAGGCGTGCTTGTATGACCATAATTATGTGTGAAATTGGACCAGGTGAAAAGAGTATGTAAGGATCGCAGCAGGTGGCGTTTTGTGGTTTCTGCCTACCCTCGTTTGAAAAAGGCGTGAATTTATGTATGTATGTATGTATGTATGTATGTGTAAAACTCATTTTTAACCCCCACTCAAAAATAAGGGTGTTATAAGTTTGACGTGTCAGTGTGTTCGTCTGTGGAACCATAGCTCTTAAACAGGTGAACTGATTTGAATGCGGTTTTTTTTTTATTACAAGCAGGTTTCGTAACGATGGTTTTTAGATTTATCAATTTTGGTTCAGCCGTTTCAATGTTATCACCTCTTTTGTTAATTGCGGTAGCGATCTTTTTTATAGTACAAAAAACGTTGTAAGTTTGACCTTTAATATCTCCGTCACCAAAAAGTTCCCAAAAAGTCATGGTTATGATGGGAAGACCATGGAACTTTCAGCTTCAGTTATACACAAGACAAGTAGGTAGGTAAGTACATAGTAATAACCATTCAATTACATACGTCCGTCACCCACTTGTTCACTAGTGTTGGGACATTAGGAAGTCACCGTCCGCGAAGGAAATAGTGTTGTGACACCGCCATTTTGTTGCAACTGTCAGATGATATCTGTCAATTTTATTGTGATTTTTATTGTTGCATGTTTTTGAGAAAATTTGAGGATTTCGTCGATTATGTGTAGTAAGTTGGTGTTGACAGAGATAGCATCTTTTACGTTTATTTAGTCTATGTAAAAGTTACATTATTATTTGTTTCCCACCATTTCCTCATCATTTTCTGAATATTAATTATGTTGCGGTTATGTACTGCAAGCTTTAAAAGTAATAGATAACTACCAGCCTGTATGAAACTACTAGCTTCTGCTCGCTACTCCGTCCGCGTAGTTTTTTCACCCAAGATATGTTGCGTATGTATTTGGTTACTGCTCTGGTTTCGTGAGTAATCTAAATCGTTGGTTCGGAATTATTTCCAATCCGTCTGATAGTTCTGGAACTATTCTACTAAACTAGAGTTTGTCGTTTGTTTAAACGCACTTGTATCTGGATACAAGTGCGTTTAAACAAACAACAAACTCTTTCAGCTTTATTATAATACTAGTTTCTACTAGCGACTTCGGCCGCGTCAAGTTGATATATTATCCCACGGGAACTGATTTTTTTTTATGGTATATTTCCGAGCAACTTTTTGCCTATGTGCTATTTCAGACTATAACCTATCTCTGCACTAAATTTCATCTAAATCCGTTCAGCCGTTACAACATGATTGAGTAACATCCATCCATCCATCCATCCAAACTTTCGCATTAATAATACTAGTAAGATTACACAGCCTGTTCCGGAAAATTAATAGGAAATCATCTTTCCAAGTTTATTTCTTCCGGAAAACCGATGAATAACATAGGATGTTATGAGATGAACAGCATATGGAAGTTAAGTTTCGTAATAGTAATTAATTCTTGGTTTGGCAGGCGTAGCCGAGTGAGTGATGATGTATAGAAAATTGGAAACCGTTATTTTGAATGGCAGAGGTGCTGATTTTGATATGCAATTTGTGTTTTAGTGTGTATGGGAAGTATATATACCATCACGCCTGTATTCCCCGAAGGGTTAGGCAGAGGTGTACCAATGTACACCCACAGTTCGCCGGTATATTTAGGTCCCATGTAATAGGGGGCGAGCCTATTGCCATTAACCGGGCACAAATCCCAACTCCGAGCTGCTACTGAGAATTTCATAGAAGAACCCAATAACACTTTTTGCTCGACCTGGGAATCGAACCCGGGACCCCTTGCACAGTAAGTCAAGGAGGATAATTTGATGGCGAAGAAAAATTACTTTTATAGTCTGAGTCAAAGTCAAAGCATTTATTTCTATATCACAGGCACTTTTGAATTGTCAATAAATTAAAGATTCAAATTGAAGCTTGTTGCTGAGATTCTAGATTATGTACACGTAATTTTAGTGTTTGACTAGGTACCTCGTTAGCCTTAGCGTTAGTGGTCTTAAGCGTGACTGCTACGCTGCGGTCGATTCCCAGGTCGAGCAAAGTGTTATTGGGTTATTCTATTAAATTCACAGTAGTGGCTCGGAGTTAAGATTTGTGCCCGGTTAGTGGCAATAGGCTCGCTCCCTACACATACCAGCGTACATGGAACCTAAACATACCGGCGAACTGTGGGTGTGCATTGGTACACCTCTGCCTAATCCTTCGGGGAATACATACGTGATGATGGTAATTTTAGCATGGATTTGGCTGGCTGGCTGGCTGCTTAGCCAGAAGTTCCCTTGGAGCCTTCAAAGCTTTGACCCTCAAAATCTCCATAGCTAGATGCTTCTCAGGTATGAAAAGGGAAAGATTATAAAACGCGCTGTAGTTCAATGAACTAGTTTGACAGCTGTCAATTTCTTCCATCTCTTTTTTATGTTACTTGACAGTAAGAGATATCGGATACTTTTAAATGAAGTTATTATTTTACTCTCGTTTCTACAACGCCCGCGATACATTCCTACGTACACCTACCGAGATCATGGATATACTTAGTTCAGATAGTACACACGCAAGCAACTATTGTTCTCCATTTTGTAACAATGTGCCTCATGGTTACACTATTGTTTGGTTTTATTTACTAATAAATATCTATCTACAGAACGTTAATCGAAATTAAATTTTACGTGGATGCGTTTAAAGTTTAATTTCGCTTGTGTTCGTGTTTGTTTCATATTTTAGTTGCAATCTTCGTGATTGTTATGGTGTTATGAAGGAAATGCCACCCGATTCGCGCATAGTATGGACGTATAGTAGTTTTGTACACCAATATCATTGTTTGTCAATAGTGCCTTACGTACTTGTAAATAAAGACTATTTTGTTTGACCTTTTGTTAGCGTAAGGTCTGGGTCGAGCATGTCATGATGTGCTAGTGGCCGCGTCTCATACATGAGGTTGCAGGTTCAAAACCGGGCAAGTACCAACGTGACATTTTTAATTAACATGTACAGCCAAACAAACTATTTGGTAAACAGGCACCTTACTTGCAGTTACTTTTAAACAATGTTGTGAGTGTGCTGAACATTCAATTCTTTTAAATCACACTCTTAAGTATATCATAAGTTTAAAAAGTTATTATGCATACAATAAAAATTAATATTGGCAGTGTAGTAGAAAGACGAATAATTTTGCCTGTATACTAAATAGTTTGTTCGACTGTATTTTCTAAGTTTAACTTGGACATCACTGACATCGGTGTAGGAAAACATCGTGTTGAAATCTGGACTTGTAAGGGATATATGTCTGAAATAGCCAATCGAGCAAGCGTGGTGATCAATGCTTCGTAGAAGAGGCTTGTGGCCTGCAATGGGACAAATTACACGTTAGTATTATTATTTTATAAGAGCTGGTTGAGGTTAAAAGTGGTCGTCTACTGTACAGTTCTAATATTTTTAAACACATAAATGCTATGTATCTTTAGCCGCCAATTTCTAATTTGTAATACTTTGCAAAACAAATAAGTGCACAAAATATTGTAAAACATTAATTTTAAATGAGTAAGCATAAAGTTTCTAGCCTATTCTTCTCCATACTAAACTACCTTTTGGAAAGGTTAACTAGATTAAATTATTTTTTCTTCTTCATGACGTTCTAACATGTCTTTTAATGCTCTAATTGATTTGATTAAACGAAATGCACCCATAGAATCGTTGAGCAAAAAGAATTAGTTCTTTTTTTGCCCGACTATAGGTCAAGGCATATCAGCATTCTTCAACGCTATAACATAAAAAGTTATAAATGATTTATAAATAAAATATTATGAATATGTAGCATATTTATCTGGTAGATAACATAATTGCTGTCTTAGTTAATTGCCAGCTGTGCCCAGTAGGTATTTTTTAATGATTTTAAGAATTTAGTCCTTGTGGCTGGTTCCCTTAGATTACTACCTGGTATTGTCTTAAAAACCTGTTCTATTTCTGTTACCTATATCAGCGGTCGGCAACCTTTTGGCAGGCAAGGGCCACATGGCGGAAAAATGAGGAAGTGGCGGGCCGCGCTTTCACATAATTTTTATCCGACTTCAAAAGGCAGGTTCTCAACTCATCTGTACTTATGTTTTTTGATTAGAATTTGATGGTTTTTTTTTTAATTTTCGTCTTTTTTCGGCAGATCAAGTTTGAAAAATTGGCCTATTGCTTTTTTAGTCGTCCCTAATGGCAATAACCATATTTTTTGGCCTAAAACAAGGGCAAAAGAAATTTTTTCAGCCGCTGAGGACAATACAGAAGGAATAAGAAGATAATGCCTAAGGCATTAAGTCCGCCTTTGTACGGTGTATTTTATACATTTTGTGCATAAAGTTTTAATAAATAAATAAATAAATAAGAGCGGATTTTTACTGAAAAGCAGCGGTCGGCAACCCGCGGCCCGCGGGCCGCATGCGGCCCGCGGCTCTCCTCCTTGCGGCCCGCGACAGTTTTGTAGATTACACTATAAATCTTACATTTTACCAAAATTAATGATTTTAGGCGCGTAAGCTAACGTACTCGTATAAGAAAATAGTCACTCAAATACAGCCTCAAACGTTACACTGAAATGTGTATAAGTACGGTTATATAAAAACTTTGAAGTTCGCATTTAAGTTTTAAATATGTTTTTCTTATTTCTTTTTCACTTATTGTTGCTTTATCGTTGACATAGTGCTACGTACCCAAGTACGTATCCATTAATAAAATTTACATTAAAAAAAGTTTGTGCATCACATGTAATACCTATATTGGATGTAAGGGACATTGGTTCCAGGGGGCCATGTCCGACATTTGTGACGTGGCAATGCCCCGAGTCCCGCAGGGCGGCGCCCGCCGGCAGGTGTACTGGTGGTCGCAAGAGATTTCGGCGCTGCGGGAGGCATGCGTCGCTGCGCGACACCCGTACACCAGGCATCGCAGACTCCGCATTCGGCCACCGAATGCGGCGGCCATTGAGGCGGAGCTGTACGAGGGGTACAGGGAGGCGAAGACCGCCCTCAACGAGGCCATCTCGCGGACCAAGGCTCAGGCCCGCGAGGAGTTGCTGGGGACTCTAAACGTGGATCCGTGGGGGCGCCCTTACAAGACGGTGCGGGACAAGATCCGCACCTGGGCCCCCCCGCTGACGCAGAGTCTCCGGCCGGAGCTCGTTGAGGACGTGGTGAGCGCTGACGTTTGGCTCCCAAGTTGGCACGGGCTTCGGCCGCTCTCAAGCGGCTCTTGCCCAATTTGAGGGGGCCAAACGCCTCCTGCCGGAGGCTCTACGCGGGGGTCGTGCGTTCGATGGCCCTTTACGGGGCCCCGGTGTGGGCGCGGGGCTTGAGGCGGCTTGCCGCCCATTACCTGAACGCGTCCCAGCGGGTGATCGCCATAAGGGTCATCCGCGGATACCGCACGATCTCCGGCGTGGCAGCGAGCCTCCTTGCCGGATTGCCGCCGTGGGATCTGGAGGCGCTGGTCCTCGCGCGCCTACACGAGTGGCGCGCGGAGGCACTAGGCCGGGGGGAAACTCCGCTGCCGCGGCAAATTGCCGCCCAGCGGACGGACCTCCGGCTCGATCTCATGGCGACATGGAGAGAACGACTGTCGCAACCTCGTGCAGGGCACGCCTTGATTGAGGCGGTAAGTCCCCTCTTTGAGGAGTGGCTTGAGCGGCGCCACGGCGCCCTCACCTACCGCCTGACGCAGGTCCTCACCGGACATGGAAAGTTCGGGAGGTTCCTGCACCTCATCGGGCGGGAGGAAACGCCCGGGTGTCACCATTGCGAGGATCGCCCCGAGGACACGGTGGAGCATACTTTGGCGGTGTGCCCTGCTTGGGCTGAGCACCGCCGAGTCCTCGAGGCGGCCATCGGCGACGGCGCCCTCTCGCGTCTGGCACTGGTTCAGGCCATGGTCCGGAGCGAGAGGGAATGGGAAGCAGTCGCCTCCTTCTGCGAAGCTGTAATGCTAGAGAAGGAGGCGGCGGGACGGGAGAGGGAAAGGAGGGTCCCCCGTCCCAGCGGCCGCCGCGGTAGACGCTCCGGGCGTCGGGAGCCGCGAGACGACTCCCGGCCACCGTAGGCGCGGGTCTGTGGACGGTGAGCAATGGGTAGCTCACCGTCCGTACGTTCACTGAATAACGACAGACCGTGTCGACGGCGCGTTCGTGTTCCACGCGCGCCTCAAAGAAATGTCAGCAAACTTGGATGGGGCCACTGAGGGCCGATGCCTGCCGGGGCTGCGGGTTGTTCGAAAGAGATACCGCGCCCCCGGAACGCAAAGGGCACATGAAGGTACATAGACGGGTTTTAGTCAGTAAAAGTCTGACACTCCCTCCCGCCCCGCCCAGGGCGGGGGAAGTTATTTGATGATTTCCCGTCTATAAAAAAAAAAGGGACATCTATCCTTAAACTAAAACCATGAATACTGTATTTTGGACTGAGTATCAGACAACAAGGTGTTTTTATATGAAAACCATGAGTAAAGAGATATGGAGGGTTTTAATACTTTTCAGTAAAAATCCGCTCTTATTTATTTATTTATTTATTAAAACTTTATGCACAAAATGTATAAAATACACCGTACAAAGGCGGACTTAATGCCTTAGGCATTATCTTCTTATTCCTTCTGTATTGTCCTCAGCGGCTGAAAAAATTTCTTTTGCCCTTGTTTTAGGCCAAAAAATATGGTTATTGCCATTAGGGACGACTAAAAAAGCAATAGGCCAATTTTTCAAACTTGATCTGCCGAAAAAAGACGAAAATTAAAAAAAAAACCATCAAATTCTAATCAAAAAACATAAGTACAGATGAGTTGAGAACCTGCCTTTTGAAGTCGGATAAAAATTATGTGAAAGCGCGGCCCGCCACTTCCTCATTTTTCCGCCATGTGGCCCTTGCCTGCCAAAAGGTTGCCGACCGCTGCTGAAAAGTATTAAAACCCTCCATATCTCTTTACTCATGGTTTTCATATAAAAACACCTTGTTGTCTGATACTCAGTCCAAAATACAGTATTCATGGTTTTAGTTTAAGGATAGATGTCCCTTTTTTTTTTATAGACGGGAAATCATCAAATAACTTCCCCCGCCCTGGGCGGGGCGGGAGGGAGTGTCAGACTTTTACTGACTAAAACCCGTCTATGTACCTTCATGTGCCCTTTGCGTTCCGGGGGCGCGGTATCTCTTTCGAACAACCCGCAGCCCCGGCAGGCATCGGCCCTCAGTGGCCCCATCCAAGTTTGCTGACATTTCTTTGAGGCGCGCGTGGAACACGAACGCGCCGTCGACACGGTCTGTCGTTATTCAGTGAACGTACGGACGGTGAGCTACCCATTGCTCACCGTCCACAGACCCGCGCCTACGGTGGCCGGGAGTCGTCTCGCGGCTCCCGACGCCCGGAGCGTCTACCGCGGCGGCCGCTGGGACGGGGGACCCTCCTTTCCCTCTCCCGTCCCGCCGCCTCCTTCTCTAGCATTACAGCTTCGCAGAAGGAGGCGACTGCTTCCCATTCCCTCTCGCTCCGGACCATGGCCTGAACCAGTGCCAGACGCGAGAGGGCGCCGTCGCCGATGGCCGCCTCGAGGACTCGGCGGTGCTCAGCCCAAGCAGGGCACACCGCCAAAGTATGCTCCACCGTGTCCTCGGGGCGATCCTCGCAATGGTGACACCCGGGCGTTTCCTCCCGCCCGATGAGGTGCAGGAACCTCCCGAACTTTCCATGTCCGGTGAGGACCTGCGTCAGGCGGTAGGTGAGGGCGCCGTGGCGCCGCTCAAGCCACTCCTCAAAGAGGGGACTTACCGCCTCAATCAAGGCGTGCCCTGCACGAGGTTGCGACAGTCGTTCTCTCCATGTCGCCATGAGATCGAGCCGGAGGTCCGTCCGCTGGGCGGCAATTTGCCGCGGCAGCGGAGTTTCCCCCCGGCCTAGTGCCTCCGCGCGCCACTCGTGTAGGCGCGCGAGGACCAGCGCCTCCAGATCCCACGGCGGCAATCCGGCAAGGAGGCTCGCTGCCACGCCGGAGATCGTGCGGTATCCGCGGATGACCCTTATGGCGATCACCCGCTGGGACGCGTTCAGGTAATGGGCGGCAAGCCGCCTCAAGCCCCGCGCCCACACCGGGGCCCCGTAAAGGGCCATCGAACGCACGACCCCCGCGTAGAGCCTCCGGCAGGAGGCGTTTGGCCCCCTCAAATTGGGCAAGAGCCGCTTGAGAGCGGCCGAAGCCCGTGCCAACTTGGGAGCCAAACGTCAGCGCTCACCACGTCCTCAACGAGCTCCGGCCGGAGACTCTGCGTCAGCGGGGGGGCCCAGGTGCGGATCTTGTCCCGCACCGTCTTGTAAGGGCGCCCCCACGGATCCACGTTTAGAGTCCCCAGCAACTCCTCGCGGGCCTGAGCCTTGGTCCGCGAGATGGCCTCGTTGAGGGCGGTCTTCGCCTCCCTGTACCCCTCGTACAGCTCCGCCTCAATGGCCGCCGCATTCGGTGGCCGAATGCGGAGTCTGCGATGCCTGGTGTACGGGTGTCGCGCAGCGACGCATGCCTCCCGCAGCGCCGAAATCTCTTGCGACCACCAGTACACCTGCCGGCGGGCGCCGCCCTGCGGGACTCGGGGCATTGCCACGTCACAAATGTCGGACATGGCCCCCTGGAACCAATGTCCCTTACATCCAATATAGGTATTACATGTGATGCACAAACTTTTTTTAATGTAAATTTTATTAATGGATACGTACTTGGGTACGTAGCACTATGTCAACGATAAAGCAACAATAAGTGAAAAAGAAATAAGAAAAACATATTTAAAACTTAAATGCGAACTTCAAAGTTTTTATATAACCGTACTTATACACATTTCAGTGTAACGTTTGAGGCTGTATTTGAGTGACTATTTTCTTATACGAGTACGTTAGCTTACGCGCCTAAAATCATTAATTTTGGTAAAATGTAAGATTTATAGTGTAATCTACAAAACTGTCGCGGGCCGCAAGGAGGAGAGCCGCGGGCCGCATGCGGCCCGCGGGCCGCGGGTTGCCGACCGCTGACCTATATCATAAAGTTCATTATTATGTTATGTATGTAGCACAGATAGTATTTAAAGTATTTATGTTATTTTAAAAAACATATGTCGTGAAGGGACAGTGGTTAAAGCACCTGCGTGTAATGCACGAGGCTGTGAGTTCGCAACCAGACACGGGCAAGTACCAATGTGACTTTTTCAATTCATAATTATGTACTTTCTAAGTTCATCTTGGACTGCGGTGAAGAAAAATATCGTAAGGAAACCTGCCCCCCTAGCCAAGTCACAAACGATAATCGTAAACGCTCGGAAGGAACCAATAGATTTTCAACTTAATACCCAAGAGCCTTAAGTTGAAAATCTATTAAAGATTTATAAGCGTTAGCGACTGGAACGAACGAAAACGCTATGCAATCTTCATTAGATCTTCAACTTAAAACCAAGCACATAAAGTTGAAGATCTATTAAAGCCTACTCAGCGTTTGCGTTTATCGTTTGTGACTTGGCTAGGGGGGCTGGACTTATATTTAATATAAGTCTGAAATTGCCAACCCGCCTTGAGTAAGCGTGGTGATCAATGCTCGTGCGATCTTTGTATGAAAAGAGGCATTTGCCCTGCAGTGGGACAATAATAGGCTAGTATTATTACTATATTTTTTTAAATAATGATAGTGTAGTTACTTCATGTTTGCGAATCAAAAGTTCAATATGCCAGTCATAAATCAAGTAAAACCATCTTGCAAGCTTGCCCACGGTTATTATGGCGAGATAAAAGTGATTATGTATGTATGTGCCCCGCCCACTTCTAATCACAAGGCTGCCAGAAAGAGGTCCCGTGGTAAGGTTTGTTTATCAGCTGTGGTTTGATCAAGGGTACCAAGATTAACAGTGTAGTATTTTTTTTATTTTTTCAGTATGGCATCTCGCAGGCACAGCTAGTAGGGCGCGTACGTTCCCGAGATCCCTGGCTTAAGTATCGGATGGGAACACCGAGGTGGTTTTTAGTCAGTAAGAGTCTGACAGAAACCTCCTCCGACAGGGCTATGGACATCCATGAGGACAAAACGGAGGTAATCGTCTGATTTATCGGACTTTCCTGTGGTAGCTTAAATATTAAGGCCTCCAAAAGTTATATACTAAGCGACTATACGCTAAGGACACCCCCTGCTGGGTATGGATCTCGGCTTTTAGTGTCGCTGGGGAAGGTCAGAAAGGAGACAGGCAGGATTGCATCTTGATTATTGAAGGAAGAATTTACAGCTAAAAGATTTAGCGGCATTCAGTCAGTCGTTCAGTCTTTTCTTTTCGTGAGGAAATCCTCATTGACTGCCTGCCTGATGGCAGTGGAGTGTGCCGGACTCCTACCGACTAAAACCCCACGGTGTTCCTCCAACTACCATTAACCAGGACATGGATATCGCTCCGAGCATTCTTCTGCACATCTGCAATCACCTTACCTTTCGTTTTCTATCACCAAAGCACTGCTTGACAATTTAAGATCTTCGTCTCACTCTGGCACTTACCTGTAGAAAGAGAAAAAGCAACATAAGTGATGTGTTTTGTATAAAAATACATATAAATACATTTGTTATATACTGTAATATAATATAATGGCCACTGCTTATCTTCCGTCAGACTTTCACGGCCGGAGTTTAACGTAATTTGCAACGTTTTTGTGTAAACTACAGCTGTTTTGTTATTATATAACAAGACTTGTGATTGAATTAGATCTTGAGAAACCTTTTTTATGGCTTTTGTATAACATAATCTCAATACGTACATAGTATTCTCTGTACGTACATAGTATAAAACAACGTCACATCCCGCCGTTAGTACGCTTGAATCTTTTTAAATACGCAACCTATTTTGATGCGGTTTTCAATATCAGATAAAGTGTTTTGAATAGGAAGGTTTATACGTATAGAACGTCACGCTACCACAAACGGGAGCGGAGCAGTATGCAAAGACGTTACTTAACGCGAGTGATACCGCAGGCCATATAGCTGGTTTCCTTATAATAGTATAATTATCGAAAGTAGAATGGAAAACGGTACCAAGCGACAATTTGGCCATGTTGTATAATTATCCAAACTAAGTATTGGTTTATAGTCTATTTCAATGTGTTGCAAGTATGAAATTATTTATTTATTAGAACCAAAAGGCTTATAAAAGGAAAAAGAACAGCTGGGAAGTGTTGAAGGTCTAAGCGCTTGAAGTTTGGAGTGTGACACAAAGGACAACATTTTGATTACACAAAAGAGCAAAGAAGAACATAATTATGTACATAAGTACTAGCAAAGTCACGTGACCTCTTCCTCAAAAATTTTATAGAAACTCAATTACGACAGAACGTCCGGAAAGCCAGAATAATACATAGTCATTATTAAAATAAGCCATAAAAATAACAATAAACCAATCAAACGGAAGGAAAGTAAGCAAACATTTTTACAATAAAACACAACATAATGCTATAATAAAATAAGATCATGGTTGTGTATTATTAGTAGACGCGATTAGCTTGCAGTCAATGATCGAAAGTGAACGTAGACGCACACATGCGCAGGCGCAGCGTGTGTAGACACGTGCTGTGTGTGTGTGTGGACACGTGCTGTGTCTGTGTTGTGTTTGCGCTGCAAGGAAGTAGCGTTTGCGCGGAGACATGGACGATGGAAGTGATCTTAGCACGTAGTGATTTCTCCCATTTATTTGATGATTATGGTAGTTTGTGGAGGTTTTCTGGTAGAAATAAAATTGGGTAGATGACACCACTAACCAATAATTTCAAGAAACAACTTCACAAACAAACATTTAATTTTAGCACTAAAAACCCGATGATTTTTTAAATAACTATAAAAATCGATTTTTAGTTGCTTTGAAATCAATAAATAGTGAATTGAGATGACAAAAAAGTAACGTCATAGTTGAGTATTGTGATATTGTCATAGAAAATCTATGGGGGATGGCGTTTTGATAGCTCATAAAAAGTACGTCAATTGATTAGTGGTGTCATCTACCCAATTGGACTTGTGTCGTCTATATTGTCTTAAACGTTAAAAAAAAAGTATTTTTTGACAGTTGAAAATCATTAATTCTCTTTGGTACCCTAATGATTTTCTAGTTTTTGGTTACTAATCTACTCCCGTAATGATATGTAGCCTATAACTTCTCTCGATAAAAGGACTATATTTAACACCAAAGATTTTTTCCAAATTGGGACAGTAGTTCCTGAGGTTAGCACGTTGAAACAAACAAACATAAAAACCCGTCAGATTTATATTATTAAAAATATTATATGCAGTTTTATTTCTAAATATAAAATTCTTATCTGTAAAAGTGTGTGACTAAGACACATTTATTTAACTCAAGCATGCACAAGATAAAATCTTGTTAAATTCCATCATCGCTATCGCTTCCAGTGAATTTTGATATCTATCGTAAAACCAAGTAGTTGATAGATCACGACTGACAACGGTTACGGTGAAAATCCCGACACGAAACGAATGATATTAACGTTTTAATATCGATTTTATATCGATTACGTCCGCAGAAAATTGTCACAGAAACCGCAATTCTGTTAATTTTATCATCATATTTTGAGGTACCGGGAAATGGGAAAAAGTTGCAGAATCTCTCACTTATTTCGGTCAGTTGAATATGGACTTTACTTTGGGAGATATAATGTACAATTTCAAATAAAAAACTTTGAGTGAAAATCGATCACGTTAAAAAGATTAAAATACAAATATAAATACCAGATTCTGTTGTTTTATTATAGTACTAAGTGTCTCTCTCTTTAGGCCTTGAATTCAGTCTAGACCGCGGAGTAACTTTACATAAAATTCTGACTATGATTAAATATGGGTACGTATTTGAATATCGAAGATTAAAATACCTACTGTTAAAATATCGATGTTCATAACATCGAAAATGGAAATATCGAACGACCATAAAACCGAAAATTAAAATAACGAAAGTTTATAGTATCGAATGGTTAAATATCCTACGTCCAATATATCTAAAATCTAAATATCTACAAAAGTTACATCGAAAGATCCAAATATCGAAATACAGATTATCGAATGTCCTAAATATCGAAATACAAACTATCGAACGTCCTAAATATCGATGGGTACATATAATATTTGAACATCGAAAATTAATATACCTACGTGTAAAAATGGGTTAATTTTCAACATTTAATACATTCATTAATTCACCCTAAAAATACGTATATACAAGTTAAAATATCGAAAAAAAAATGATATAAGTAGTATGAGTGGAGAAAGGTTGCTTCTGCATCGTCTCCGGCGCTACGGGAAGTGCAACCCCTTCGCCCTTGCGTATCAAAGAATAGGTGCCTATGCTTTGTTACAGCGGGCGGGGGTTGCCCTCCCTTCGCGCCTCCGGATTTTTATATACACTCTAGGGGTAACAGCCAAAAGACTACGTAAATTCGGGGTGCCCCAATTCGGTTTTGGAACAATTTTGACCTATTTTATCCATGAAAATCAGTGTCTAGTGTACAAGCATAGGTCAATCGTGAAGGTATTATTTAGGTCTTTAAATTAAAATATTTTCTTGAAAGTCAATAATAATATGTTGTGCTACTAAAGTTAGTGACAGAAACGTATCGCTGCAAAACCGACTCCACGTAGTCTTGTCTGTCCTACCCCTAGAGTGTAATTTAGAATCGCGTAGGCGCGGAGGGGCGAGGCAGCCCGCGAGCTGAGGAGCAGGTGGTTTTAACACCCGCCGCCGCAGCTGAGGTTGGCCGGCGAAGCCGGCCAACAAGCCGAAGCTGCGGTGGTGAGCGTTTAGACTATCTGCGACGTTAAGCTCGCGTGGGACTGCCGGAGCCCTGCAGCGCCGGAGCCGTGACAGAAACCATGCTTGCTTGCATGTTGCATGATTGCTGCATGCTTGTTTGCTGCTAGATGGTAATCAGTTACTAGGTGGGTTACAAAAAAAAGTTTGCAGGGTGTGACAATTTCACATCTACCTACATTTATGAATACACTCATACTGCCTATATAATTTTTTTTCGGTATTTCAACTAGTAGGTATTTTTAACGTAGATATTATGAATTTAGATGTATGAAATGTTGATATTTTGAACTTAGGCATAATGTCATTCGATATTTTGAATCATTCGAAATTTTAATCACTCGGCATTTCAATCTTTGACGTTTTAAGCTTAGGTATAACAGTTTTCGACATTTTGATATAATCGATATTTAAATTTTCGATGTTTTGAACATTGGTATTTTAAGCGTAGGTATTTTAATCTTCGATATTCAAATACGTACCCTTAAATATTTATGCTTGTGAAGCGATTGACCACTATCAATAATACTTGATAGATTTAAAAATAAAAGCATTTGTTTAGATAGAAATACTATCCAGTCGGAGATTGCAGAACGATAAAAAACAACATACCATCACGCATCAGGCATCGCATCAGGTTTAGACAGTGGTGTACCAATGTGGTGTACAGTTTGCCGATATGTTTAGGGCCCATGTAATAGGATGCGAGCCTATTGCCATTAACCGGGCACAAATCCTAACTCCGAGCTGCTACGGACGAAAAAAAGGTTTGGAAGAAAACATGACAACTTCATACAAACATGTTACTTTTACAAATCTAGTCCATTACGTCACTAATCAAATCTCCATCTGAACAAGTATCAAGATTGCACTTAAGATCGATCTGTCGTAGAGAGCTGTCAACAACACAGGTCTAAGACCTGAGGGATCAAGATCTGCCTACTACAGTTATTATCATTACGACTATAAAGCAACGAATGTATGCTGGTTTTATTATAAACGGGGGTTAGAGAAATGGTATATACTTCCAGTATATAATTATGTTGTTATTTATACGGAGCAGTGACCTAAGATATTATGTTGTAGTTCTTACCACTATATATTTTCGTATATACTGAGTAAAAAGAAACGTTTCATAGTCGTTAAGTATTCATATATTGTTCAGCAAGCTAAGTAATATTGAGGATTTTTTTTTGCTGGGAAACGACTTTTATCTTGTGTGCAAAATCTTTAGGTGGTGCGTTATGTACTACTGTATATTCGGGTGCATGCAACAGTATAGGAGTCGTGACAGTAGCTAAGGTTAATTAAAATATTTTAAATATAGTTTTCGTCAAATCACGTGTCGAATTGTTGAACCTTTGACCTTATGTATCTATGTTATCAAATTATTATTTTTTTCAAGCCATCTATGCTGTATAGCAAAACGGCTCGGGTTCGGGTCGTGGGGGAGAGCCTATAGGCTTTTTCAAGAATAATCCAAACGGTTGGTTAATACTTCCTATGACCCTAGGGCTGGCTTTTACCTTCGCCAGGGCCTTAGAATTACCATCCTAGCTAAACTGCCAGTCATTTTGGCACATTTCCAGTTGGCGACAATGCGGACAATTTTTTTGATGCTAATTAATTTTAATTTCTTCTATAGGTTATTTTATTTATAAAGTCTGTAAACATTATACATAATATCGAATAAGATCACAACAATTCTACAGCCAATATTAAAGGTTGACCTATACACAACAGACCACCTATCAAAATGAAACTCTGTCGGTACCATCATCAACAGAACGGTCAAGTCTGGCGCTCTGTCGTAAGAGCGCCGCGGGCGCATTGGTTCACTTGTAACCTTTTGAACTGGCCAGCACCTGTGCGTGAGTGTGCTCACCTTGTCTCTGGTATTTTATTAGCTAAGTTGCTACTATCATGTATGTACTTACTTTATGTTGATGGTTTAGCGACTGATTGTACGAGTCAACATCAACAACTAAAAGTAAGTCTGTCTGTCTGTTACGCTTCTACAATGAAACTACTGAACCGATTTTGGTGAAATTTGGCACGGTTTTGAACCCCAATAAAGGACAAGGACATAAGCTATTTTTTATTCTGTGACTTTGCCTGGGTCTGCGATAACGGACATTTATGCGGACGAAGTTCGCGGACAAATGCTAGTACTTTATACAAAAAAACTGAAGAGTTTTTTGTTTGTTAAGACGTGCTAATCTCAGAAACTACTCTAAACCCACGCTCATCTTACAATACTTCAAACATACTGACTACATTGACTTCCATTCATCCCAAACACATCACAGTCAGATCACCACCTTGTATAAATTTGACAACCAGGATCTTCGCTCCACCAACTTTCTACCGCCAATTTATCAACCTTATTCTTAGTAAAACCGACAAAGAATCGAACAATGTGGCGGCAATATGCAAAAAGATACAAGATATAGTGCGACAGTCTAGGAAATGATTCTTACACGCAAAGTGAGCTTGTGTGTGTAAGTTCTTCTATGTGTGCATGAGTTGTGACTTGAGTGCTTGTGTGTGTGCGTAACGAACAGCTGATCGGCGAGTTTTATGTCGTAGAGAAAGATGGAAGTGTAATATGGTTGGTTGTGTGTGTTTATTTTTTCATTATCAGGATTCTTCATTTGTTACCGTCAACTTTATATAATGTCAAACTGGTAATGTTTTTCGAGGTCATTATTAGTTTGTATGTTACTTTTAAAAACGTGTAACTATCTATTAAACTTTGATCTGATTCTACTGATTCATAGTTTTTATCTATAGAAATCAACGAGCAGAACACAGACATACACACACGAAGATACAGACAAATTCCTTACGGAAAAACCCACTACCGTAATTTTTAGCAGTCACCTTTGCAACCATAAAAATTAATCAAGTAAAAGTGTCTGGTTTGAGGTGGCTCAGGAAAAGAGCAAATGGAAGGAATTGGGGGCCTTTGCCCAGCAGTGGGACAGTACGGGCTAAATAAAAAAAAAGTGTTTGTTTGTAACGTCGAAATAACAGTTATTTACAAAATAAATTGTGAATGTTTACTGGGTACAACAAAAAAAAAACTTTTTCAAAACCGCGGAACCGATTTTGACAGAAAGCTGACGTTAAAAGAATAGGGTTACCTGTATAATAAAAATAAATCTCTTTGATGATACGTCGGTTATCATCAAAGAGGTTTATTTTCAAACGAACAAAGTCACGGGCATAAGTTAATCATTACTAAGTTCTTATAAATTCTAAGTTAAATTAAATCTCAACTTTGATCAAAATGTAACACGTTTTTATAAGCGAATTCAAGTGTCTGACTTCATTCAATTATTAATAGTAACCTAACCTAACTTTTGACCTTGTCACGATCTCTGTACGGTAATAAACACAATACTAGATTTCATTGAAATATTAAGTAGCAACCATGTTTTTACAGCAACCGTAAAGCTGGCAACCAAACATTCCAGAAAGTTGGCAACATTGCAATCTCGTACAACGGTATTCACATATTTGGCACATTGACACAAGTGCTTAGCGATCCTGCCTACGCGGGATTTAACATGGAATTGTATAAATATTGATCTTTCTTGGTTATTAAAAAATAATATTGTCCAACATAAATACTATCACGCCTGTATTCCTCGTAGGGTTAGGCAGAGTTGTACCAATCTACACCCACAGTTCGCCGGTATGTTTAGGTCCCATGTAATAGGGGGCGAGCCTATTGCCATTAGATATTCTATTGCGAAATAAATTATCTTATCTTATCTTATTAACCGGGCACAAATTTCAACTCCGAGCTGCTACTGAGAATTTCATATAAAAACCCAATAATACTTTGCTCGGCCCGGGAATCGAACCCAAGCCCTCCAGCAATAGTCGATGCCAGTAATGTTGTACTAGCTAATATTATACCCCACGGTAACACTCGCGTTCTACTACGTCTTTGGTTAGTACTTCGCTCCCGTTGGTCATAACGTGATTTTTAACACGTATAAATCTTCCTCTTGAATCACTCTATCTATTAATGAAAACCGCATTCAAATCTGTTGCGTAGTTTAAAAGATCTAAGCGTACAGACGACGGAAAGCTACACTATGTAATAAAGAGGTACGAATGTATCATTTCTCAAATCATAAAAGTTATCTTGGTCATCACTGACAGACAGCATCATCATCCATACAGGCAATGTAATTTTAAAAAGGAACCAACAACCAGACTACGACAATCTTGAACTTTAAGTAAAATCTGAAAGGACTTATTTTGGAAAGATTTGAGCCTGTCTCGAATTTGAATGGGTCCCAAATGTTACTTAACAGAATTCTAGGCTACTGTACTTGTTTAGTTTTCTTTCTAGTTTTTATTTAAATGTTTACAAGTTTTACGCAGTTGAACTTTAGATTTTTTACCATCTTTTTCTAGAAATTCGTGCTACAGTATTGATCTTTCATAGCGGTACTGCAATATTGACACTGCAAATTGAAAATGTGATGATATAAGAATCAATTGTTGGCACTCGTGGTTGACTTATTGCACAGAACACCCGCTCTCTTGAAGATGTGTTACATAAGATGCGAATGGAGTATTTCGCGTCGGATGGAAGTGAGTTTGTTTGTTTATTTGTTTATGTGCTTCTGTATTGGCAATGCTTGTTTTTGTTGACGGTGGTGGATGTTTGTAACCATGGCAACGGTTTTACTATTTCAAGTTATTCTTCTTCTTCTTAGCGTTTCGATGACAAACTATATTGTAAAAAATAAATAAATAATATAATAATATACTATTATTATACATTCTAAATTATATTGATGCGGCCCAAAATTTGGCCACTTTGACGATGTAAGATGAGCCATTGTATGTGCTGTACCGCACCGACAGCTCAAGTCGCTACCATCACTGAATCCCCACCTTTTGCTCCGACCGACCTGAGTTCTGACCTGGGTTCTGGGTTCAAATTATTTGTTTATGTATTTTGGTAGATGTCAAGTTGTGGTAGGTAATAGTAAAGACGCTTGACTCTCATGCCTGAGATTATGGATTCAACAATGTGATTTTTCCAATTCACATGTTCCTTCTTTTATCTTGGACATCACTAACTTCGGTGAAGGAAATCACCGCGAGAGCACCTGGACTTATCCATAACATAAGTCTAAAATCGCCAATCCACTTTGAGCAAGGTGATCAATGCTCATGCCTTCTCTGTATGAGAAGAGGCCTTTGCCCAGCAGTAAGACAATAATAGGCTGGTTTTATTGTCTTTAAGCGAAGTATTTTTTGGTTATTTCGAAAAGCATTCTGTAATTTTCTTTAGTGTCGTGATGGCCCAGTGGTTAAGGCGCCCGCCTCCCATGCACGAGGTTGTGGGTTCGCAACCGGGCACGGGCAAGTACCAATGTGACTTTTCCTAATTCATATGTACTTTCTAAGTTTATCTTGGACATCACTGACATCGGTAACCATGTCAGAGGCCCTTGAGGCGGTTTAGAAACTCTGACACTAGGGTGTGTGGAGTCGTTAGACCTTACTGCCCACACGATAAGAAGAAGAAGGATTCTCTTTAGCATATAAACAGCATCTTCACAACTCCACAAACACCTCCTTTCATAACTTATCATCTTGAATCTAACTTTCAATTTATTGAAAGGCATCTCTCCTTGATCATGGGCGACCACGGCCGCAGCTGGTCGTCGTTCGCGACCACGTTGCGACACAATGAGAGGTCACACTATATCCGACCGATTGTTGGTCGCTTTCAAACGCTGGCGTAGTGCCGGGTGCTGACTGGGTGTCTTGAACTAGTGTTGAGAAGGGGGGTGGAATTGAGAATTGGAATTAGGAGGTGAAAACGTTTTCCCCGTCCTCTTTGGTGGTTGAAGGAATCGTGGGTTTTAGTCCCACCGATTGCCTTGTTAGCCTAGTGGTCTTAAGCGCGACTGCTACGCTAGAGGTCTTATATTTGATTCCTAGGTCGAGCGAAGTGTTATTGGGTTTTACTATGAAATTCTCAGTTGCAGCTCGGAGTTAGGATTTATGCCCGGCTAATGGCAATAGGCTCGCCCTTTACTTCATGGGACCTAAACATACCGGCGGACTGTGGGTGTACATTGGTAAACCTCTGCCTAACCCTTGGGGGAATACAGGTGTGATGGTATGTTATGTTTTGTCAGTCAATACAGAATGATTTACAGTGCTTTCTCCACCACCTCGTGGTAACCGAAAGCTCTTCTCCGCGCTTGCACTTTGATCGCTCAAATGCATTCTTATTATATTTGTTGATGATAACAAGCTCACTCAACTCATAAGAAAGCAATAATTCTCCAAACCTAATAACAATTTCCGACACAAAAGAAAAACACACTCGCATCTGTTGCAAATTGTAATGCAAACTTTTCTCCCAACTTTTACCAATTCGTTCCAAATCGATACGAGACGTATACGACAAAGCGATGTCGGAACACGCCACTAACCACAACCCACAACTATCCTATTGTATCATAGAAAAAAGAAGCTTATTACCAACCAGTTAACGATTATGTAAAACTAAATAGTGATGCACACTTTACGAACTAGAGGTGGGCAAAAAGCGGTAACGTTACACGTAACAGGTAAAATAGCGGGTGAAATGTAACGCGTTATTGAGTAATGGTTACGGAGGACAGTGATTCGATCGTCACGGTTTGTTCTTGTTGCGTCATATATAATTAGATTACGAGGTGATCGGTATGCAGTTGCCTACTGATCTTTTTGCTGTTAAAGGATTATCTAGATGCTATAAGGATTTGGTTAATTATCGCTTGACCGCAACGTTTTGTAGTGATTGAAATGTCAAATAGAACAGCTTTTAAAAATTCAAACATCAACCCGTCACAAAATCAAAAATATTATTCAAAATTGAAATTAGAACAGAAAAAAAATGTCATGGCAATAAGCGATTTCTTGCCAAGAAAAAAAAATTAGTTTTAAAACAATCAACTATTTATTTGAATGCCTATTTTCTGATTCGAAACGCATAAAACGCTATTTAGTATTCTTAATTTAAAAAATGACATTGAATCACAAAAAAGGCAATTTTATGCTAAAATCGACTCAAAAAACTTACTGCAAACTGCATTGGGAAAACCGAACTAGATATTCCAAGTAGATTTTCTATAACTCAAATTAATCTGACATGAGTGTGTTGACATAAGCCCAACTCGGACGCAACAAGCCAGTGGTCCAACATTTTCTTCGGGTTACTAGAGGTTAATTGTAAATTATTATGATCGAACCTTTAAACATTACGACCCATTAGTAGTATCGTTTAAAACACTATTGAAACAAGCCTAATATGAAATAATAGCGAAGAGAAGAATACTAATTACTAATTAAAATTGGTTAAGAACATTATAAATTAAGCCATAAAAATCTTGTTGTATGTATGTCATTTCGACAAACAAAAATGCAGACCTTTTCAAAAATTCAATTATGTAGTGATTTCAAATCGTTTCTGTTACTTTTGCAACATTTTCACCTCTTGCAACACTAGGTACTTAATTAATTTCAATTTAAGTTCACGGTCAATTTTATTGTTTTGCAATTTTTCGGATTTTCTTCTTTTTTTTTTCAAAACAATTATGCTGCCTATTTACCAGAAAATACAATTATAAAAATAATCTAGTGGCGACATTGGATTTGCCATCAAAGTATAAAAAAATTTGTAAGCTGATAATAAAAATCCATCAATGTACCTAATCCATCAATTACCGTTAAGTGTGAACGTCAACTAACAGACAAAAAAAGCAATAAAAACCACGTAGGTTTATTTTGAACGTGACAACACCGAATGGGAACCGTCACCACGAAAACAAATGACAGCTACACAGACAGTGTGAATCCGACCGTTCGCAATACAATGCTGGTTGCGCAACACCGCTATTTACTACAAACTTGTTATAACTTGCATTGGAATTGCAACATATCGTTTTGCACATCTGCGATGCCCACGCTGCCCGCTCAAGCGTACGGTTGCACAAGAAGTACGCTCAAAAAATGTAGATAATATTATGGACATAAATTAATTTATGATGTTATTGTTTATTCTATTTTTTCAATCAATTATTTGTTTCATAATTTTCGTAACCGTTATTAATTGTTTAGTAGACGAAGAGTTGTTGATTTTGTAATTTTAATGAATACTTTTTATTATTAGATATTTGAATTTACACTGGCATGTCAGAAACCTGTTATATTTAAAAAAGGAATATTCGTCAATATAACACTAGCCAATTTCCCACCACTAAAATCGTAAAATCAATTCAAACGTCAAAATGAACCACAGACCATGCAAAAAACATAGAAGCTCAATATTTTGTAACAAAAACTTCTTCTACTGTTGATGACCTTAGGTTAGCCGGGGCTTTGTACTCTAAAGTAACTTATTCATATAAGAAGGCAGACGTGCATTACCGTATTCATGTTATGAGTACGCTTACAAAGTAGATGTAAAGTACGGGTCTTAACTTTAAGATAGGGCTGCCATTACCTAAACTATGAACGCCGGAGAAAAATTTCGTAAGCCCCGAAAATTTGGATAAAATCGCCCTCAGGCTCGATGGAGCGACGATCTTCGCAGGGTAGCTGATATCAATTGGGTGAGAGTTGCCGATAATCGAGCTAATTGGCCTGCAAGTGGAGAGGCCTATGTCGAACAGTAGATTGTTGCAGGCTGATGATGATTTGGATAAAATATTCATTTAACCCGGCCGCCTCCAGAAAAAATATTTACAATAAAAATTAAACCATCGTTTTCGGTTCTAATTTTATTCTTTTTTAATTTCTTCCTAATTTCTAGGTAATTGGAATTTGACACTTATAGCGTCTTCTTTTTAGGAACCTCTTCCGAACGACTCCCGGGCGCCGCGCCGTTAAATCAAAGTCGGGAATCACAGACGGATGGCAGCCCTACTTGGAGATAACATCGCTCAAACTTGCTCGAGGTAATTCTTTCACTTTAGTATTTATTCCAGGGTCTGTTAGGTCATAAATGTTATAGTTGTTGATGTGTAGGTACAGATTTAGTACCTAGATCTACATATGAGAACACTAACACGTACAAATTTTGCTGTTTCTTTAAAGGCAATTTGGTAGTGACACCGTTATTCCATTTCATATTTGCAAATTCCAAGACGCAGCTTCTTTAAAACAGCGCTTTATTTCAGCCTGAATACTTAATTAATTTTCTATTAACAGTAAAAATTGATTTTTAGGTTGCTTTGAAACCAATTAATAATCAATCAACTCAGTTGTCAAATAAGTGACGTCACAGTTTAGTATTGTCATACAAAATCTACGGGGGAATCGCATTTTGACAGCTCATAAAAAGTATGTCAATTGATTGATGGTATCAAGTACCCAATTCAGTTTTCGTTATTTATTTATTTTTTAAGAATATGAATCAAATATCGATAAAGTTCATCAGACGACCAGAATAGACTATATTAATAAACAAAAAACAACTTCAAACTTCTTTGTTGCCAAACAAAAAAAAACATGTTAAAAAACCATTCGAAGATTTGACGTAAAAAATGACATTGCACTCCCGTTTGTCCAATTAACATTTAAAAATAATAATAAAGGCAAAGGTCAGGAGATCGGAAGTAGGGCCGGTTACGTCACTGACTGGCCAACTTTCGTCTACATGCGCGTGCGCAACCAGCGTTACACTTATCGAGATACGTTACTGGTTGAAATCGTGAGTGAATTATATCTCAGTAATGCGGGTTAGATTCTGTAGTGATTTAAGTTTTGTGTTGATATTTTTTGCTGTTATTTTTTGGGGATTAAAAAAAAATTGAAATTTTTTTTTGGTCAATTGGTTGATTGTTTGTTAATTGGTTGTTGGTTAAGATCTCTCGTGCCTGAGGTACCGGGTTCGAAACCGGGTATGTTTTTTAATATTTAGCCCGTACTGTACCACTGCTGGGCACAGGCCTCCCCCAATTCCTTCCATTTGCTTTTTTCGTGAGCCGGGTAAATACCAATGTAAATTTTCAAATTTATCTAAGTGTATCTTGGACATCACTGCTAACATCGATAAAGGAACACATTGATAAGTCTGAAATCGTCAATCCGCCTTGAGCAAGCATGGTGATCAATGCTCATGCCTTTTATGAGAAGAGGCCTGTGCCCAGCAGTGGGGTGGTAATAGGCTGGTATTATTACTATTATTATTATTTTTATGGCAAAGGACGCCCACGGTTTAAACAGAATCTGCAGTACTATACATTTTAATGACAGATGATTCCTTTCAACCAGTTCGAATGAAGAAAACTTGTATTAGAACATTGATGACCCACATTACCAGATGTCTATCAACTTTAACTACACAGAGATAACAAACGAAAGGCAAAGTAGTTACAAATGCGTTCAAAATCATTTCAGAGATAACTTAATAGATTTCATGCAGACCAAAGTACATTATGCAATAATATTCGTGCACTAACCTACTTTGCAGTCACGAGAACAAACAGACGGACAAAACTGAACTTTAATGTTACCGGAAATTATACAGAATGCCCGGTGAATGTCACTTTGACCGGTAAATACAGTAAATGTAAAATTAGCATTATACAACAGAGATTTTGTGAAATTAATTTAAAATTAACGTGACCTTTTGTGGGGTATGTTATAATTTTGTATTTTGTAATTCTGTATGTAATCTTGTAATCATGGTAAGTGTAATCATAATCAGAATGAGAATGAGGCAGGTACTGATGTAATCAGTAACACGGAATATTTTTATTCCGATTTTTTAAGGGTGATTAACATTAGGTATATAATGCATTTAAGTATGATTAATTCGATAAAAACAATTTAGTCCTATTTTTTTAAATACATTTTAATGTGCTTAATTTCTTTTTTTATAAAGTAAGTAAGTATCTTTGCTAAAGTAACGAATATTGTGGCTTATTAATTTATAAAAAAACAAATTAGTTTTTTTTATTACTTTCTTTAGCAATAATATTATATAATTATATTATGTTCAAACAGACAATATCATTGTTTATTTTTTTTTAACCTTATTTATTTTTACGAGTCCATTTCAACACAGATAGAAAGCCTAGCTAATTCATTATCATCATCATCTTCTATTTAAAATAATTTCCACATTTTCCATTCCTCGTTAATCACTGAGATTTTCCTCAAACCTTTCAACAATGCTAATCGATTATCGATTACAAAGTGATTAATGAAATATCCCATATAATCGCATCATTACCGATTAATTGAGAAACATCCGAATGTCGTCACGAAACCGATTTTTTAATAAATACTATCGAACAATTGTACTTAATGAAATACGATTACTTTAATTGATTCGATTCGGTTGAGTTTTGATTATTAAAAAAAGTATTGTAATAAAAATATTCAAATACCTTAAATACGTAGACTAACGTCAATGACAATTTTTATCTATTATTCAAAATGTTTATTCTTTTTGAATAATAAAATATATGGCAATAGGCTCGACCCCTATTACATGAGACCTAAACATACCGGCGAACTGTGGGTGTGCATTGATACACCTCTGCCTAACCCTTCGGGGAATACAGGCGTGCTGGACGGGGAATGCAGGTTTGGCGTGACCTATTTCAATTTGAGCCTGCCAGCCTTTTAATCCACGTCTAAGGGCGCCTTCAAATTAGAGGCGTGCAGAGGTGCCACAGTGGTGCGGTAGCAGCGCCGCTACTAATTTTCGAACAATTTCTAAAAGAGTGTCTCATGCCTCTAATTTGAAGGCGCTCTAATACATCGATTCTTATAAATAGCTCTACTAATTATTCTGTCACAACAATATAAAAACTAGTTTCGTAAAAATATTATGTGTACATACAAATTAAAGGTACCTCATATAAAACCAGTATACCATGCATATTACATTATTTAATTTATGGACATACCGTAGCAATCATTTCATTGTTACGCCCATTTGCATAAATAAGACACTACCATTAATATTATTTAACTAGGCTATGACCGCGACTTTGGACGCGTTATTTTTAACATAACATACCATCACGCCTGTATTCCCCAAAGGGTTAGGCAGAACCTTTATGTTTAGATCCCAGGGCGAGCCTATTATTTTTTGTAATAAATTCTAATTCCTTCCCTTGGATTCCAAATTATTTTTCTAAAATAAAAGTTGCCTAAATTACTCCCAATAACATCAGCTATTTGCCAGTGAAAGAACTATGAAAATTGGTCCAGCCGTTTCGGAGATAAATAAGCCCGAACAAATAAACAGATAAACAGAAATTGTTTTTTCATGTGTAAAAAAACCGTGTAAACATTCATATTTATTTAGTTAAAAGCCTGTTTTGTTATAACTAACAGACACTTCAACTTCATTCATTTGTATAAATGTATAAATAAAAACATATACAATGACGTCATAATAAGCTCGACCAATATTTCCATAAACCGATTCAGTTTTATGACGAACTTTATCTAATTGATTCGCAAAATAAACAATTGAATTACATAAAAAATATTTAGTGACGTTATACATGTCGATAAGAAAAAACTGCAGCAAATGCTATACGTTACAAGTCATTATACGCTATTATGCATCATCAACTATAATAATTGTGAACGTCAATATTATTTTAATATATTTTCTTTGATAAGCCGTGCCCTAGGAATTCCTTCTATATCGTGGATTCGTTTACAAACATATAAACTTACATACATAAACAGTCAGACTCGGAGCAACTATCTGTAGACCATACAAATATTTGTCCGTGCGGGAATCGAACCCGCGACATGCAGCGCAGCAGACAATAATCAAAGTATCTGTTTATAATTTAAAAATAATAGTTTTTTACAAAATAAACAGTGTATATGTTTACGGCACTTAAACACGTTTTGGTCTGTCTGCCAGTCTGTTTGTTCCAGAAAATCTTCAAAACGGCTGGACTGATTTCGACGGGAGTTTTACTGGCAGATAGCCCAAATTATAAGGAGTAATTTAGGCTACTTTTATATTACAAAAAGGAATTAGGGTTCCGCACAAAAATATAAAACCCAGTGATAATAGACACACGCGAACAAAATCGCGGGCATAAGCCAGTTATAAATATTAATACCTCAACAAGGAAGTGACTATTCTGATTCATAGCTATGTTATCGAAGTAGCCGTTTTTTCGCACAACGACAACGTACGACCAACCTGATATTATTTTAACGCGTGCAAAGCATTGCGAATGGCCGTAGAAAAAGGTTATACAGTTTATATTTAAAAAAGTGATAAATCTGTACTGAAGTGGAATATTTTATTGTAAGTATTGTAACTCTGTTATATTTGCAACAACAAATTTCGATACACGGCTATCTTAAAAAAGAAGAAGATTTAATTAAAACTATTTATCTTTAATAATATAACTGAAGAGGCCTTTTGTTTGTTTGGATTGGAAAATTATATGGTAGCCAGTTTCATTAGGAATAGTACAGGCTACATAACATCACGCTATGACCCACAGGAGCGGACCAGTAACCAAAGGCGCAGGTGAAAAAAATTCAATCATTTAATATCTCAATATTTTTAAATTATTTAATATGTTTTTACACGCGCACACGAAAACAAAAATTACAATATAAATAATATTAAAACATAAAAAAAGTAAACACAAGTAAGTACATGACCTTCCTTTCTTTTTGTTTTAATTTTTTAACTGTACATAGTTTTTAATTTATTTATTATTTAACTAAGTTTTGTGTTCGAAAAATAAACGAGCGAAAAAAATAAACTGAAAAAAAACTACAATATACTATGTCCCGTTACAGGTTACCACAGTGCATTGTACTACCTAAATATAAGGTAATAAATATATTCAGTCAATGCCACAGATTATGCATAGTAGGTTGAAGTGCGAAAACCAACACATGTCCATTGAAAACACCGTTAAGTACAGTCAAGGGAACACTGGAAGTGTAAAGAAATTACTTATATTTACTTATGTAAAACGTAATAACGGATTTATGTAAATGTTTGTGTAAATTCCATTTCTCTATTACAGATTCGTCAGTTCAAAATAAAATGCAATGCAAATACTGTCTGAGAATGCGAATTGTTATGTGACAATAAGTAAATTTGCCAAATATACTACTAGCCTGTTATTGTCCCACTGCAGAGCAAAGGCCTCTTCTCATACAGAGAAGGCACGAGCATTAATAACCACGCTTGCTCAAGACGTACTGGCGGTTTTAGACTTACATCCGTACTAATATTATAAATGCGAAAGTAACTCTGTCTGTCTGTCTGTCTCTTCTTCACGCCTAAACCACTGAACCGATTTCAATGAAATTTGGTACAGATATAGTCTGGGACCCGAGAAAGGACATAGGATAGTTTTCATCCCGGAAATCCCCCGGGAACGGGAACTATTAATCCACGCGGACGAAGCTAGTTAATTATAAATCCCAGTTGTCTTACGATGTTTTACTTCACCACTGTCAGTGATGTCCAAGATAAACTTAGAAAGAACATAGAATTGAAAAAGTCATATTGGTACTTGCCCAATATCATACCTACATCCTCATGCATTCGGGCAAAACAAGTTTTGGTTGCCATGGAAACACTATTTGCAAACAAACAATTGACTACCGCTTTTATCCTCTTTAGTTTTGTCGGGTCGCCCATATGTGAACGGCGCTATTGAAATACATATGCCAATATGGATCCGACACGTTTGTCGGCCCGATAAAACTGTCGTTCCGACCTAATGTGAACAAGCTCTTATTGAATCACTAATCCTCTTCAGCTCTTCTAAGATCACGGAAATACTTGTCATGTCAAATCCGAAACCAAGCAAATAAGTTGAAGGTACAAGTTACATAAAGACAAACATATCTATTTCTGGAAGCTAAGATGAAATCTTTCCGTACTCTTGAATACTTTAAGCATTGCTTACAAAATGCTTTTAGTTCCTAAGGAAGTTTAAGAATTGAGACAAATGAAAAGCTGCTCTACAACCATTTAAATATGGTACAATCTGAGGTGTCCACTATTTCCAAATAATATAGTTAGGCTGCAGATGTCTTAAATATGTTAGTTAATTGTGAACTAAAAACATTTTGAACTAACAATTGGCCCTTTGCCACTATAGATCACAAATACAAGACAAGGTCCTTACGTAGGTGATAGATATGACATAAGACTTAAAGGGATCTTGAAATTAACTGATTGATTGCTGTAGTATTCAGTCTTCAGTAAGATTTAAATGTACATTCAATAAGTCAAAAACTGTTAAGCCAATAACTACTTCAAAAACACAATCAATATTTTTACTAAAATATAAAATATACCATCACGCCTGTATTCCCCAAAGGGAAGACAGAGGCAGGCAGAGGTGTACCAATGTACACCCACAGTTCGCCGGTATATTTAGGTCCCATGTAATAGGGGGCGAGCCTATTGCCATTAACCGGGCACAAATCCAAACTCCGAGCTGCTACTGAGAATTTTATAGAAAAACCTAATAACACTTTTTGCTCGACCTGGGAATCGAACCCGGGACCCCTTGCACAGCAGTCGCACTTACGACCACGAGACCAACGGGGCAGTTGAACACCTTACTAGTTTTTATTTACATGCGCTTACACTTATGACCGTTAGAACACTTATTTGGAAATAAGTCACTTGACATGGATTTTAGCTTTTAGTGTACTTAAGCACAGATTAGATAAGTACAGATACTTCACTCAGTAGAAAATTTCCAATACCTACTGCTATAATAGCCTACTCCGTCGCGTCAACTCGCGTCAGCAACCACTGCAAACTAAAATGTGCCTAAATGCTCAAGTGTACAGTTGTGATCGCTTCGCACCGCGCGATCCCACAACAATCGTAGGGCCGCCTCCTCAATAAAATTAAATTAACATAACTTTTTGTGTCTATGTTATTGAGAACTGTGAATATGTTCTGACTTATATGTGGCAGTTTAAAATTGTATCGTAAATGTTTATTAAATATTTTTACCCATCTACAGCACATAAGGCACCAGACGGCATCGTAGGTAACGAATGGAACTATTCAAATGTAATTACGTGCGTGCGCAAAAACCGTTTGCAAAAACCGCACTGAATTTGGTTCGCAAACGGCCCGAGACCGCTCGGCCGGGCGGTAGGCAATTATAGCGCGCAAGTACATAGAGTGACGGAGGCCTGACTTAAGTGCAACGGTTTGTGTAAAATCATCGGTTTATTCAAAAACTGGTATATCGTGATTTATTTATTTATGCTAACACGGCTCTGATGAGCCAGTTACGCTAATATAACAGATTAACAAATAACATCATATTTATATAATATACCCATGTGATGACCCAGGGGTTAAGGCATCTGCCTCTCGTGCATTGAGGTAGTAGATTCGACACCGGGCAAGTACCGATGTAACTTTTCCAATTCATATGTATTTTTTTTTCTATGATTATCTTGGATATGGTAAAGGAAAACATCGTGAGGAAACCTGGACTTATAATTAATATAAGTCTGAAATCGCCAATCTGCTTGAGCAAGCGTAGTGACCAATGCTCTTGCCTTCTGTGTATGAGAAGACGCTTTTGTCCTGCAGTCTTCTGCTTAGCGTATCGATGAACAATAATAAACCGATATTATTTTTACTTGATAATTAATTAGCGAAAGCTCCAATGGTCATCAATTTGCCTAGAAAAAGCCCTGCAGTGGGACAATAATACGCTGGTATTATTGTACACCCACAGTTCGCCGGTATGTTTGGGTCCCATGTAATAGGGGGCGAACCTATTGCCATTAACCGGGCACAAATCCTAACTCGGAGCTGCTACTGAGAATTTCATCAAAAAACCCTATAACACTATGCTTGACCTGGGAACCTAACCCAAGACCTCTAGCGTAGCAGTCGCTTTTAGACCACTAGGCTACCGAGGTTAAAATTAGCATAGAATAACTGCAACACTTGGTTCCTTTTAGCACAGCTATTGTTATCCTCAACCCGTTATAGAACAAGAGCTTCAATATTAGGGACTCACGACACGTCGACACACAGACACACAGACACACATACATGCATGTATATTGACGAGTGAACTCAGGTCGATGACCCCAGTACAGTTATCTTACGTTAAAATGTCCTTATGGGTTCGTAGCTGTCATTTTATTTACATGTTGGCTACATTGTGTGTTTACATTGTTATGTTGGCAGTTGTTTGTAGTAAATAGTTTATCAGATTTGCTATTGTGTTAAATGGTTGGATTATTTTAATACTGGCTTGTGCCTGCGACTTTGTATGTGTGTTTTTTTTTTCAACTGCCTTATGTTATGTCTTTAGTTACAGCTTCGCTCCCGTGTAACGAGACAAGTAGACTGGAGAGAAGACGTGCAGGAATCTACCAATTACATTGGGTAAAGTTGACGCTATATCTCCATCCCGCTTATGTGATTGGTCAGTGAATCCTCTATATTGAATCTACTATATTGCTCTTCCCTTCACTGAAGTGTCAACTTTATTTAAATGCTATTTGAATTGTAATTTAAGTTGTACTTGACTTTTAAATACAATCTATTCCATACCCTCAATAATCTTTCTCAATATATCTACTACCATTACTAAATATCAGATTAGAATGGGCGACATTAAAAATTGAACTACACAGTCGTACAATCAAGACAGAAAATTGCCCCAATCATAGACCAACTAAAAACCTTTCTAGCCCGAACTAAGTAACAAATAAATATTTCCGTAATTACACAATCCATCTAGATCTTCTGCTAAACCTATGTTGCAAGACCACAAAATGAAGTTACTACACATCCAACAAATCAACTTCAGATGAGACGACATGAAATTACGTAAAAAAAAGTTGCTAAAAAATGATCAAGAAATTCCCACAGCCATCATAGTATACGTAGAGCAAACAAATGTATAGAGAGGTCAACCTACCGTGTCATGGGGTCGAGTAGTCGGCGAAAGCATTGCAACATCGATTATAGCTTTTAAGAACCGTCCATTGCTTAATATACACTTAAAGGTTAGATGTTATGTAAGGTCTGCATGTGCATAGGTCTGTGGTATGAGGTAATGTTGTAGTGCATTAGTAACATCGTAGGATTTATACTGTCTCTAGTTTGCGTGATCTTTATTAGTATAAAGGTTAGAGATGGTACGTTTGTGTTTGCTGGTTTTAGTAATAGAAGATTGTATAGCTGGTAATATTTAGTTCAGTCGGTTTAAGTTATGTAAGGAATGATGAATTTGTACAATCTAGAATTCTTATAAAGAGAATAATATTATAAAGAGGTTAATTTATTACTTAATTTGTAAGAGGTAATCTCTAGAAGTCCCTACTGATCGGATTACAAAAATTCCTTCACTCAAAGAAGGCAACACTATTGCCATAGTGCACACAATGGCAGTAAGCTCGTTTCCTATTACATAGAACCTAAACATACCGGCGAAATGCCGGTGTACAATGATACACCTATGCCTAACCCTTCAGGGAATACAGGCGTGATGGTATGCTACAATTAATCGAATCAATTTCAGTAACAAACGTGAAGTAGATCGACGTGTTGACGGAACGTGCGGGCGTTTACTGGTATCAAATAAAACGGTAACATTATTACGTCAATTTTGTTGAGCTGTGGGTGAGGTGAAACTATTGAACCAAATCGTTACTATCGACTTCAATTTCTATTGATTTTTATTCTAATTACGCCTACAGGTAATTTAGAGAAAGAAGAAACGGAAATTGTTTAATTGACTTAGTAATACGCAATAGGCATATGAAGTAGTAACTTGGTACTGAAAAATATATTATGATTGCATCATCATCAGCCTAGCTTCTGATCATGACTTTGTCTATAAAATATATCCTATGGCACTCGGTGATAATGTTGCTTTCTATCAGCAAACAAACAAATAATTGTAGGTACCTCTTTATAATATTCATTTAGATTTGTAATAACTTAAGTTAGGCTAACTTTCAAGGACTCGTGTATTTTGTAAATAATAAACAACTTTCAAAAGATTTTTTCAAAACACTGCTATTACACAAATACTGCAGATCTTTCTCAAAAAAATTGCGAGACACAAAATGCCGCCGCAATAAAGACATCAAACAAACAAACTAACATTCTAAAACAATAAAGAATCGCTAACAAATTATGATAAAGTGTATTTTCTCAATAATAACATACCAAACGCTACGATTGGTCAACCGTTGCAGTCGAAATAGGTACCTGGGCATTTTCATTTTAAATGGCGCAGGCTGTTTTTCGGTTGTCCCATGACTAAAATATGATGAAAAAAATATTTGCAAACAATTTTTTTAAGAAAAATCTATTGTACCCTGTAGGTATTTTTATAAATATGTGGATTTAATTTATTAGTTCCTTATAGAGCACGTATTTAATTTTCGAACTCGCGACTACCGGACATGTCCGGATAGTCACGCGGTTTTTACTATGAAATACACACATTTATCATCAAAATTCGGTTTTAACGGTAACTCTGGGTACAAATTTCAAAGTATGAAATGTTATTTTGAAGTTAGTCGCACTAGGTGTCCAGCTAGTGCAGTAAGTTTTGCAGCACAATAAATGGTTAAAAAAGAACTGTTGTAGTTAGTAACGTTTTTTTCATGAATATAAAGTTTGTCATTTTTTCTTTTTTAGGTATACATAACTTATACACTGCTGAAAGCATAAAAGTACAATTTTACAGCTTTCTGATAATATTGTTTAAGTATTTAAATTTAGTTTTAAAAACGATCTATATCCGTCACGTCCTGTTAGTAACTAGTTGTAGTGAACTATACACTACAACTAGTTACTAACAGGACGTGAGTGTAGTAGTTTTTGAAGCCTATTTATTTTAACCTGCGCCATTTAAAATGAAAATGCCCACCTACGTTCACTTCAGTGCTACGTTTTGCAACGTGAAAAAAAAACATTCAAACTTCGCTACCAACTAAATTATCTGGCATTTGAGAATCAGCCCACTTAAATGCGTGAAGATGGCGGATTTTATTTTAAGATTTTATTACACAGACAACTAATGATTGTCTGAGTTTGAAACGGACTTATTTTGCATTATATTTCACACTAGCTTCTGCGGTGTTATTCTGTAAAATCCTCCTTTCGTGAAGTGAGCGTGTGCCGACCTGTCAATCCCTACCATCGCATAGTGACAGCCCAGTTTTAGCTCACTTCACCTTAATTCACTGAGATTTCTTACAGAATAAGCCGGCTGCTCGAAATCGATCGCATGTTTTTTTTTTACGCGCTTTTAGTTACGTCTTTGTGTTATTACTCCGCTCCTGTGGGTAGTAGCGTGATATTACATAGCCTATATTATTCCTTATAAATCAAGCTATCTAAACAAAAGATTTTTCGTATAATTATGATATTAGACGAAATCATTTGTTTGCATTCTTTTCAAATAAAGAACTCCAGACACGATTTGGAAACAAATTGCTTATATACCGTTATTTTTGTTTAAAACTATGTTATTACATGTTGCTCGGTTTATTTGAACTTCCATATTATTAAAGATTGTTACTATCACCGAGAAAATTAAATTCAAGGTTCAGAGATCAAACAAATAATTCGGCCGATTTCTCTTCAATTCTTTCGGATGGCTGAACTTTAGCGTCTCACCGATAAAGCTGGCATCTTTCACCAGACCCTCACGATTTCCTCTGTTGATAATGACTGTAATAATTCTATAATTATCACAATAAAAACAAATACATAAGTATATCGGTTTTTTCCGCATCTATACTAAATGTAATGTAATTCTCCAGGCCGATTCCGGCCACGGCGGCTAACCTTAATGCAGACTAGCCACGTACGCAGGAGATATTATAGTGCACAAGTGTGTGCGCAAAACACAGGTGCACTCCCTCTTCCCTAACTCTCATAGCCCGATGGGACGGCAATCCGACACGACCGGAGAGAGATCAGGCGCAGGACCAATGGCTTTACGTGCTTTCCGAGGCACGGGGGTGTCACACCACCAACTTCCAAACTCCGGGCTGCTACTGAGAAATTCCTAATGGAAAAACCCAATAACACTTTTTGCCCGACCTGGGAATCGAACCCGGGACCCCTTGCTCAGCAGTCGGGCTTGCGACCACGAGACCAACGCTGCCCCGTTGGTCTCGTGGTCGCAATCTTCATCTACATTAATAATATTATGATAAAGCTGAAAAAAAAATCTTTGTTTGTTTAAACACTCTAATATCTAAAACTATCAGTCTGATTGGAAAAAATCAGACCTTCTTGTATGTGATAGCCATATTCATAAGATATAATATGTACTATATAACATCACGTTACGACATACGAGAGCGGAGCAGTAACCAAAGACGTACACAACGCGGATAAAACCGCGCCGTATTACTAGTTTAATATATAAAACCATATCTAATGTAGTTAAACTAATTATATCACCATAATTAGTTTAACTATAACATGGGACCTAAATATACCAGCCAACTGTGGATGTAAATTGGTTCACCTCTGCCTAACCCTTCGGGAATACAGGCGTGATGGTATATATTAGTTTAACACCCCGAAGCTAAACGATTTTTGTCGTGTTATAAAAACAAATTGGTTTGTAGGTAGGTAGAGATTGTCGCGCGCTTGTGGCGCGTCAGAATTGCGACAAGTCGTCACGCATATGCTACTCAAATGATTACGCCTTATTACAGAGAAACGATGACAGTGTTATGTATAACACACGTAGTTGGGAGTCACTGAAATAATTTTTATATGGCCTATTTGAGGCTAGTGTCAATTGTTAGCCAATTTTTCATATGCCTCTATTTCAGGAGCAATAAATACCATTACAATACCTCGCCATAACTGCCTCGTTAGCGTAGTGCTTCTTAGCGTGGCTTTTACGCTAGAGGTCTTAGGCTCGATTCTCAGGTCGAGCAAAAAGTGTTTTTGGGTATTTCTATGAAATTCTCAGTAGCAGCTCGGAGTTTGGATTTGTGCCCGGTTAATGGCAATAGGCTCGCCCCCTATTACATGGGACCAATAAAAGAGAAGAACGGTAACCCTTGTATGTAAATTTATTCAGACAAAAAAAAGTGTACTGATGATTTTTTTTTAATTTTTCTCCCGAAACTTGCCTTGTTATTTTTATTAGTTTAATGTATCTTTGTGTATCTTTCAATTAACGGAGTTCTCTGTGATACAAAACACGTGTATTTTAATTTGTTCCTGTGGCTATGAAAGTAATCCAAAAAAATTATATTTCACAGTTTTTTCAAAAACCAGTGATACTTAACAACAAAAGGCTCATCGGAGCACTGACCTCGCTGACAATCTGCATCTACTTATAAAAGAAATGATAGCATAGATAATGTCCCCTAATTTCCTTCAGGGTTGCCAGTTTCTCAAGCCAGCCGAGTTAGCCAACGCGCGGCGCAGGCGCATTGCGGAATACAACGCTCTACTGAACAGGCTCGGGCTATACTTTTTTATGCAAGATTAGGGTTGACCTACATACCTCGTTTTATTTTTTTCCGCTGCAATAAAATATTTAATACTTAATGTTTAATAATACCGGTGAACTGTGAGTGTACATTGTTATACCTCTGCCTAACCCTTCGGGGAATACAGGCGTGATTGTATGTATAATATGTATGTTTAATAATAATTTTGTTGGAGGTGTGTTGGGTGGCGCTTTCTGACTATACATGACCATTCTTGAATCGTAAGTAATAACCAAAACCAGAATTATTCTTAACTAGCGACCTATCCGGAACTTCATTCGCGTGGCTTATTTCACCCCCGTTAAGTTACGTCTTTGGTTACTGCTCCGCTCCCGTGAGTCGTAGCGTGATGTTGTATAGCTTAAGACACTCACAAATAACCTGGCTTACTATGGGTGAAAGAATTTTCAAAATCGGTTCAGTAGATCCAGAGTTTACCCCTACAACGTCACAAACTATACCTCGTTATAATATTAGTATAGATAAAGAAATGACTTCAAGATTTAAGACGAAAATAAAATTTAAGTTAAATAAAACATGAAGTCATTTAAAAGCTATGCACTTAAATAAATACATCCGTTATTTAAACGATCCGTATTGTTCTTATCTTGAGATGAACCGAACTTTGTAAAGATTAATTAATGTAGATGCACAACTATGCAAGGACGAAGGCAAAAGGAGACACTGTTGTTTCTTCTACGATCTATATGCTAAAGTTCAATATTCGTATACCGGTGTTTGAGTGAGATGGCAATAGTATTGTTTCTCTTTCTGATTAGTAGATAGTTGATTAACAGAATTAATTGTTTTGTATGATAAGCGTTGAATAAAGATTTACTCAAGAATTGTGAGTAATTTGTCTTACTTGGCATTCCATAAAAAAGATATAGGTAGTATTTGGTATCATGTATTGATAAAGACTGAAGCAGACATATAAACAAACACAAATCATAACATTCAAATTCATTCATTCACTCACTCATTCACGTCAAAATAGACATTCACCAAATAACATTATAATATTTCACCAACGCATAGAATCTATAATATATTCAGTACGAAACATAAAAATCGATAATGAACCACAAAATTTCTAAAACTTAAACACTATCACGTAATAACATACGCAAATTGAACAAAAAAAAGCGTCAACGTCGCCATATTGTTTGACAGTTGACACGTTCGAACGTCACTGTCATGATTAACACCCGAAGTGTTATCGAAACGTTATGCTAATTACGAGAAGTTAAAAAAAAGAATTGCCTCGTTATCCTAGTGGTCCTAAGCGCGACTGCTACGGTAGAGGTCTTGGGTTCGATTCCTAGGTTGAGCAAAGTGTTATTGGGTTTTTCTATGAAATTCTCAGTAGCAGCTCAGAGTTTGGATTTGTGCCCGGATAATGGCAATAGGCTCGCCTTCTATTACATGGGACCTAAACATACCGGCGAACTGTTGGTGTACATTGATAGACCTCTGCCTACCCTTCAGAGTACAGTAGGCATAATGGTAAGAAATTTTACGTTGGAATAATATAGTTTGTTCTCAAAAAGGACACTTAATCGTAAATTATAATTTATCAAAAAAAAAAAACTAAATTTTTTGATATATGATATATTTTTACATTAAAATCCCTATAAAAGTTTCGTCCCATTTCACCCTGTTTTACATTACACATAATATATTTGAGAAATAAAAGAAACAAGTTTTGTATGCATGACATGTATGTATGTATGTCAACATAATAAGTGTACGTGTTTAATCTCCAAAACTACTATATAGGTTACGATAAACGCGTGACAGATAATGTGTTTAAATATGAACATTTTATGTTTAATATCACTCATGGAGATAACCCCCGATCTCTAATTGCAACGATTAATTTATTGTGTTTTATCTGAATTTTGTATTCATAAACGTGCTTAGCATGGCAACGGTTATTTTAAATTTAATTATTTATACTTTATGTAACAGGCAATAGCCTCCTTCCTATTACATGGGACCTTAACATACCGGTGAACTGTGGGTGTACATTGGTACACCTCTGCCTAACCCTTCGGGGAATACAGGCGTGATGGTATGTTATGTACTTGATCTATTCATTTTGTGGAATTACGACTAATGTGGCATTACAAAACAGAAATAAAATAAAACAAAACCTTCGTTAATTGAGCATTACTCCAGTCGTTACAGATATTATTACCAAGAAATTATTGCATATTATAAAACCATTAAAAAATATTTATTTTAATTTAAAAAAAAACTTATTTATTTCACATTACTATTATAAACTGCCCCGTTGGTCTAGTGGTCGCAAGTGCGACTGCTGTGCAAGGGGTCCTGGGTTCGATTCCCAGGTCGAGCAAAAAGTGTTATTGTGTTTTTCTATGAAATTCGCAGTAGCAGCTCGGAGTTTGGATTTGTGCCCGGTTAATGGCAATAGGCTCGCCCCCTATTACATGGGACCTAAATATACCGGCGAACTGTGGGTGTATATTGGTACACCTCTGCCTAACCCTTCGGGGAATACAGGCGTGATGGTTTATATTATAAAACCGAACCAGATTTTCAGGTAACCTAAAAACGTTTCATAATTCACAAAAAAGAAACATTTTTCCAGTCTAATTACGAAACCGGCCCTAAATTAATAATGATAAGAATAAACATGCAATCTGTTACGTAGTGGTTCGTGCAAACTTGTGCAGTATCTCAACATTTTTTGTGCAAATCGCAGCGATAACCATTTTCCACGATGTTTTGCACAAGTTTATCACGCAAAAGGATTTGATATTGTCAAAACAGATTTGGACTTCCTCTTTTAAAATTTTGGTTATGTTTACATTTTGTTATCCTAACTAGATCAGGGCCAACGCTTTTACATAATTATATGTATATTACTTATGTAGATAGTTTTCAAATTAAATGATTAGCCTTCTGATTATTTATTTATGGATTAATTTAAAAGTTCACAAAAGCATGTAATTTGTTTACTTTAAAAATCATCGATTTAGATAATCATATTATCCATATGATTTGAGCCATCTTTTTTACTTTTTTTAAGGTTTTTCCAAGCAAATTCAATCACGTATTTTTGCTCAAATAAGTTTTTAATAAAAACATCTCAAGTGGGTAAGACACGCTCTATAAATAACAAAAAAAAAGTACTAACAAGCGTGCTTATATGACCAGATGTATGAACGTGGAGGAGGCGAAAGGAGTATGTAAAGAATATAATATAAAGAGGATCGTAGCAGGTGGGAATGGGAAAAAGGCGTGAATGCATGTATGTATGTATGTAAGTAATATACCTACCTACAATAAATAACAGTCAATGAGAGAGCTAGGCTAATAGCTCTTCTAGCCCATATGAGAAACCTAATGATTTCCCATTTCCTCATAAGATTTTTTGTTTCAATTGCCTCATCTTCCGTCTGTAGGTACTGTCGTTCTCATTACAAGTCTTTGGAGACCAAAGAGAAAACAAAAGCGTAGACAATATTTCAAACTAGTTGTTACGTAAAATATAGAAAGAAGTTTTGCATTCCGTCTGGAAAAAGAACGATTCAATTTTTTTTAAATTTGGAATGTTTTGATGTTGCAGAAAGCTATTTAGCTATTCTACCAATATCTGATTAATAAATTGTCAATTTTTTTGTACACAAGAATTAATAAATTTATAGTCGACTACTCTTTGCGTTTGAAAAATTTGTCTGCTTGACAATGTAAATAGCACAATGTATATTGTAGAGTTGTCAAAATGAAAGGGATTGCCATTGTGATTGCGTAACTTCACTGACTGTCCTGTCATTCTTCTTTTAATCTATGACTATGAGCAATGAATTATTAGGTCCTCTATTGTGCAAGAGTGAGTACACGCAGGACATAATAATATCATAATAATAATAACAAAACAAATAAACAACGCCTTAATGTATCTTGCCAATAGTAATAATTATAACTAATTAATTCATCATACCGGCTTTTTCAACATTAAGACTAGATTTGCGTGTTTTTGGCGCCATAATGTTAATAATGGATATTTTGTATTTTCTAAGTTGACATCAGTATTCACGAATCTCACCTCGTGACCTGCACATAAGGTTAAGATCAGATTGTCGCGATGCATGGTTTGCGATTTCTGAACGCGTTTTTATTAAATAATTGCATCAAGTCGGTTCAAATTTAGAATTAGACTGGCCTTTAACATAGAACGATGTGTCAGCTTTAAACTGAGTTTGACAGTTAAAAAACTAAAAATATTAAACGTATTCCATTTTTAAACTCAAATTTCGATAAAATATATAATTTGGTTAGTCTTATGTTTATGGCGACGACTTAGCGTCTATCATACGTAATAAACAACGTATTGTCGCGTGTCCGTCTGAACTTAGCCTAAAATTAAGATAATTTAAATAAAAACTAGTTTTGAATGTTGAATATTATGAATAATTCATTATTTTTAACACGATTATTAAAAATTAATTGATTCTATTAATTCTGCAGAACGAAATATTTTTTGGAATAGTTCGCCTTTTTGTTAAAATAGTGCTTTTTTGAGCCTTTTTGTGTCTCGACAAACAACATATTTATTCTTAAAATATAGAATATAACTATTTCTATTTGCATAATTAAGAACAAACAATAATATTATCAAGTCATCTAGAATTATCTAGATCGTCTTGTTTGTTCCGAATTGAAAAATAAAATATAATTTTAATATACCTAATGCAAGAATTCGTAAAAAAAATTAAAACTTTGACATCAAGTACCTCCCTTAACTAGAAAACTCCTAGGTAAAGTCCAGAATATAAAAAAAACACAATAATGGAAAAGGCCTTTTTATCCCCGACATATAAAAATCAGCGTAATAATTTATTCTGTAATCTTTCTTAAACAAGTTAAAGCACAAGCCAAAAACAATACCTAAAACACAATAACTTCCCACGGAACTCTAATATTGTAATAATTAACCAAGCAATTGGTACAAATTATGAATACAACTTTATTTAACCTGTTGAACAAAACTGGCTGTCAGACATTAGCGTAAATCATTAAACTGCGATGACACGTGAACTAACGCTATTAAAAGTTATCGCCGAAAAGATGTTTATTAAAGAAGGTTTTTTGTGGAAATTACTTGTCCATGAATTGACCAATCACCGATCGTTAATCGCTTGAGGCCATGGCAGACTGTCAACTGTCTTGATTTAAAAAAAGAACGTATTTTTGTTTGTGTGTAAAACGTCAGTAATCTTATTAAATAAAAGTAATTCTATGGTTTTGTAACAAGTAGCTTTATTTATTTTTAGACTAAAGATTAAAACTACATTTTGAACTAAAATAATTATGTTCCTTTTTAATTTCCGTTAAGCTGTTGTGGTCAGTATTTATAGATATTTTTTAACTTAAAAATAGCGTCATTTCAAAATTGTATTATTGTGTAATTTTTTCATTGACGTTACTTGACGTTTAAAATTAAAGGAGAATGGGCAAATATCCATCCAGTACTCGTATGATTTTTATTTCCGTACTAATCTAGTAGTTTAGGATAGGTCACTTTATGATGGAAATATAGTAATATTGCCCTATTAATGATGATGTAACGCGAATTGTCCAAACAACAGAATCCGCTTGACACCACCGGTCCTTAAATATTTATACAAGACAGACGAAGTCAACACTGCGGAGCCAAACGACGCCGGCGTAAGGATACGTTCACTCTCAATATAATAAAGAATATCTTTATTATATTAAGATCATAAATAAAATATAAAAACTATCTCAAAGTAATAATAAAGCAAAAATAATTTATTAATATTATTTTTACAAATAATTTAATTTCATAGGTTATTTAAAAAAAAAATGTTTCTCCTTTATCTTTTGTTGCTAACATAATGTATAAATTCACGACTGCTTACCAGCTTAAAAGTGTACATGGTAAACTTAAAGAGAACTCTGAAAAATTTATATAGTTTATTAAAACAAAAAAATCACACATTAAAATATAATTTGGATTTTATTATTTTCTTTTAATCAAACACGTAATAATACCCGAAAAAAAAGTATTTTTAATTCGTAATAATTTTCAAAAACAAACAAACAAAGCTCTTCTAACGTTATCTTAGCTAAATTGATTTCTCCTACACTCACGGTCAAATCACTCAACGACTAATAACTCGGGTTTCCCTCTTTTTTCCAACACTCAGAATTGTTATAACAACATTCAAATCGCAGTTCTAAATACAAGACTAGCACCGTCACCGAAATTATGTCATTACAACGTCTAAATGTTCATTGTTTAACAACAAAACAATAGTTTAAACATCAGACATTGAAAAGCCAAGTCAAGGATTACAATTTACAGACAATTTGATAATGACTGACGCTTTCGCTAATATAAAATGTTTGAAAAATCGACGAAAAAAGTGGTGGTGATGATATTGCCGTGGCCGAATTTTGGGTCAAACATAGTATTTAAAAAACATCTTTTTAATTATTTATATTTTATTATCTGCCATCGATACGCTAAGAAGAAGAACGAAAAAAATATTTAAGCTATATTAATTTTTCACTTGAAAGGCAATTAAGCTAACATTTTTGCCAAATTGCCTTTACATGAAAAACTAACATAGATCAATTTATTTTTTATTTTTGCCTCATGAATTTGTTTTTCGATACTGAGCAAGTACACAAAATTTGTGAAGTTGATCTTTGAACACCTTATATGTATATTACCAACCAAAAATTTTAAAAAAAACATTGTCATCAACTAAAAATCATTGTCCCTCAGCAAAGGGCAGAGGCCTTTTCTCATACAGAGAAGGCACGAGCATTGATCACTACGCTTGCTGAAATCGGATTGGCGATTGCAGACTTATTTCCTCACGATGTTTTCCTTCACCGATGTCAGTGATGTCCAAGATAAACTTAGAAATTACATTATGATATTTTAATCACTTGCACTTCTTCGATTTTGGGCATTAATTGGCACTAAGTAGTAAAGATTACAGCTTTTTCTCTTAGTAACAACTTAAATATAAATATTCGCGAAATAATTGCGAATTCGCGCTCAATGTTAGAGGTACCTTTATAGTTCAAAGGTTGCCATACAGGTTTAGCTAGTGACCGGATTATAGAGTCAATAAAATATATAAAATTACATTAGGAACGACAGTTTTTTTATTATATGTATTTCTTATTAAATACTTTGTTTTTTAATCAAAACTCGCATCTTTCGATCGATATTTTTCTTAAAGTTAATAGGTACCTACTATTGTAACTCGATTCGTGTTTGCGAAACGAGAAACTGAGTATAAAACTTATGTGACGTGATTGACTAAATACGTCATTTAATAATATATTTTATTAAAGGTATTTTATATTATTTAATTTTGGAACAGATCATAAATACAGGATAAGTTTTTAACCAGTGCGTAAATTTTTTTTGGTAGTTCAGTGTCAGTAATAGAACACATTTCCGTGTTTAGTTAAAAAAAAAAAAAAAAAATTTCATCCTTATCCGAGTTTGAAATAAGCAAAACATCCAGGACATAATCTATTCGCCATACTATCAATGAAAACTCGCGGCCGCCGCCGCCGCCCGGGCGCATGGCTGGGGTGAGGGGGTGGGGAATGCGCTAGCGCCGAGTGACAATGAAATATGGTTTTTAAGTAAACATGTTTCGTAAGCGATAACTTTTTTTTTTAGTACTAAGACATATCAAAATAAAATATATGTGTTTAATAAAACGTGTTGAAGTTTATTATGGCAAAATTTACGCACTGGTTAAAAATTTTTCCTGTATACTTATAGGTACATACTTTATTATTGATAATTAAAGAGTGTTAAGTTACTTGCATTATTACAGACTATTGTGAGATAAAAAAGATAATAGGTGAGTAGTAAAAAATGAGATACATACTTATTGTACCTATGATATCATTAATATCACTTTGCTTTAGTACCTCAATTAATACCTGCACTATTAAATAATAGTTGTTTTTAGATATCAAGGTACTTTATGTCGTATTTTTCATCCAAAATAAAATCAACCTACCACCTATATACATAAGTTCTATTTTCATATAATCTATCCTGTAAAAAATCTCCTTTGAAGAATGAGATGATTGAGCATCAGCTGTTAATCTTTAGCGTCACATTTGACGTCAGGTCACATCAAGAAATTCACTGAGAGAAAATTTTACAGATTACCACTAAAGATCTCATTTTTTTTATTTAATTAGTATTATCAGTGTCGGCTTTATTAACTTAATTAGGTTATCATCAACTTTAAATACAGTGCAATTAGCAATTCTGATTATAATTAATACAAAGACATTTTCAGTCGTGTAATTAATTACAAAACAAAATAAAAGTAGAGCTATACACACTAGTAGTTCTGTAGGTATATTTACCACATATACTTACTTACATATCAAGTTTTTTGCTAATAATAATCTCAGTTGAAATGTTGGACACTTAACAACGGAGGTATTACCGATTGCGTTTTTCTTTACAAACACTGGTTAATGAATAAATTGCTTAACTATCTTGTTGGGTAAGCGCTTAACTATGTATGTTGATATATAATCGTTTTACGTTCGAGCGAGTATTAAGTGTGTAACAATAGTAGCGCCTGAGGGTGTCAGGTTTCATGTCCTCTTGTTCCTAATTTAAAATTTGTTTTTTTTTTGTTTTTATGACACCTGATTTTAATTGAATTTAAATGTTTGTTTGGTGATTGGGTCTCATCAATACCCTACATACATAAAATTGTTACAGACATAAAATTGTTTTAAATTTTTACTTTTTATTTTTAGTGGATTTGTTTTGATCCGCAATACAAAACCAGTATACTTACAACAAGTTGATCTTACACAACGTTGACGTTTCTATGACCTTCCCAATCAGACGCGAAACCTATTAAATAAAATTATATATCGAAAAAAACCGGATCAATATCGAACAGTCATTTCATACTAACATAAGTGGCCAGGCGTGCGTTGCATTTTATTTAAGTATATTCTAATAAGGCGTCCATTAGCGCCCCGAGCGGATATTTCAACAAAAATCCTTTCGCAACTTTCAGTATCGGTTCCGAGTTGCATAATAAGTTATACCTATCTACTTACCGTGTAAGGGTTAACGTAGAGAGGGAGGGCCGGGAGTACTGACGTAGAGAAAATCACAGTTGAAGCACTTGTCAGCCATGCACATAATCCTTCATTGAGTAAATGGGCACAGGGTCTATTTTTTTAAAGGTTCAAACGCACTCGCGACACAATTTTTCCGTGTGTGTGGGAAAACTAATGCCGCGCGGCGCGTCCTGCGCTTGCGACGGCGAGCGGGCGACTGGCAAGCGCGCGCGCCTCCCCACGTAATAAAACCTTCGCTTTTCAAGAGTGGGGCGCGACGACTTTTTGAAAATGGAACCTGAATGTTGCCTGCTGGATCGGGTCCCGTTTCCCGTTAGTCTTTGAGTTTTCATTCGGAGGTTATTTATTTGAACATGGAACTTAGGTTTATTTTTTTTAACTAAATAGATATAAATATAGGACGAAAATATATTCCCTCAATAACTAAATACAAAATCTCGAAAACTATTTGACTTATGAAGCTGAAATTTGACTGCTATGTAGTTTATAGATAGGAGACGTCATTTAAGAATGAATTTGACTTTGACTTCCACTTGGAAGATATACCTTATAAGTCTAATATATTTTAAATATTTTACATACATAACATCACGCCTGTCTTAATCGAAGGGAGAGAGAGAGAGTGCAGAGGTGTACCAATGTACACCCACAGGTATGTTTTAGGTCCCATGTAATAGGGAGCGAGTCTATTATTATGGTGGTTATTATTTTATTTACCCAAATATTTTTTATAATTTAAATATAGCTGTTTACAACGGTGTTATTCCACAATATTCTTTGGAAAAGTCTTGGGTTACGAAAACAACTAATTTCCTTAAAAATGCAATTAATGACGGAACACAAGTTATTTGTAAGACATTCTAAACATATTAACACTATTTATTTTAAACAATGTTTTTGGTCATTATAAGAGAATATTTTGTATAATTTAAATAAAATGGCTGCATTCCTGATATTTGTTTTGACTGCAAAAAAAAATATTACTTTTTTTATAGATATAACATAAAGTTCACAGGTTTTGTTATAATTCAATATAATAATATGTTTCTTATTTGTTTTCAATAATAATTAATTAATGGTAAATTAATATACTAGTGAGGTAGCTATTGCAAGCGAAGCTAATTCTAAGCATCATAGAAGGTAAATTTATTTTAAAAACATTACATCACGGTGAATGCCAATCTAAGTAACGAGAAGAAATAAATTTTTTAAACAATTATACTGAATTAAAAATGCCGTTAAACCCACTTAATATGCTATATTATCCTTTAAATCTAAAACATTCTCAAAACTAATGAATATTAGAAAAAATAGCACACTAATAAATAAATTTATATAATATACTAAAACCAATTTAGTTTTATTTAAAATACACTAGAAAAAAAATAAAACGTTGAAAACATTGTGTTTTAAACAAAAATAATAATAAACAGGAATTCGTTAAATCGTCCTTATAAAAGACATCAACGGGAGGCCAAAGACTATTTTCTTAAAAAATTTTTTTTTACCAAAATATATATTTTTATATACGTAATAAACAGCAATAAAATAATTATAATTCATGTTCTTAAATAAAAACGTCCGATATTTGCTGGTTTTAAAATTAAAAATAGGTAATTTATTTATTTTTGATATTTAATTAAAATCAGTGCAACACTAATTACAATAATAATGAACATTAAATAATAATAAAAAAAGAAACCAAAAACATATGGCATTAAAAAATTCCACCGCATCGCTGTCATCTGTATCCGTATCCGTCTAGTATCCGTATCCGTCGTGGTGCGAAGGATACGGATACTAGACGATATTGACCCCAGTGATTTTGACTCCTAAGTCACAGGCCTACACACCTAGTTTAGGAGTCAGAGTATCTAAAATATTTGTGACCTAGTAATAAGCCTGAAATGTTCCTGCTTTTGTTTGCATATTTAAAAGTGATGGCTTGTTGTGAAAAAACTAAATAAAGAAAAGTTGTTGGAGGAACACCGTGGGGTTTTAGTCGGTAGGAGTCCGACACACCCCTTCGCCTTCCCTGAGGTCCGCCTCAGGACTGTCTCCGGACAGTCCATGAGGATTTCCCCACAAAAAGAGGACTAGCTCTGGCTTCAGCAGTAATAATATCATCAATTGTATAATTATCATGTTAAGCTCAGTTGAAAAGCAACGGAAACAACCATTTACAAGTACTTATCTGTTATCAGTGTTGCGAGTTATCAATCATCATTAAGAATTCCTAATCAACCTTGCTCCTTAATTGTATAAAACTAAAGCTTGCTTAAGAGGCTGTCATACTGTTGAATTCGTTTTTTTTTATAATACTTTTACGTGAACTTATACCATCACGCCTGTATTCCCCGAAGGGTTAGGCAGAGGTTTACCAATGTACACCCACAGCTCGCCGGTATATTTAGATCCCATGTAATAGGGGGCGAGCCTATTGCCATTAACCGGGCACAAATCCAAACTCCGAGCTGCTACTGAGAATTTCATAGAAAAACCCAATAACACTTTTTGCTCGACCCGGGAATCGAACCCAGGACCTCTAGTGTAGCAGTCGCGCTCAGGACCACTAGGCCAACGAGGCAGTTCAGTTTTACGTGAACTTACTAAGTATAAATAAAAAAAATAAACAATTAAGAGATGCCCAACTCCAACTGACAGTGCCCGTTCACGAACATGACGCGTTGATAGATACCACTTAGCTCAACCATCTTAAAAGGTTCCACATGATCCGTGAAGTTGTCAAAGTTCTTTAATCTATTTCTGCTAGCCATTGTAGTCCCAATTCTAGGCAAAGGCCTCTCCCTATTCCTGACACTTTCTTCTATATTATGCATCCTTTCGCTAATTCCTGAAAAAGAAAGGGGTTCTTTAATGTACCCGTAAATTATATTCATACATACCATCAAGCCTTTATTCCCCGAAGGGTTAGGCAGAGATGTACCAATGTACACCTGCAGTTCACCGCATGTAACCAGGCACAAATCCTAACTCCGAGCTGCTACTGAGAATTTTATCGAAAAACCCAATAACACTTTTTGCTCGAACTGAGAATCGAACCCAAGACTTCAAGCCTGGCCGCGTAGTCTACCGTTTAATTGATCAGTTAATTCATCGGTATCGGTATCGATAACCAACTAGTATTAAACTACCAGTTAGTACCAGTTAGTTACTGTAAAATCTTCGCCTTAACCACGTAACTATCACACCCAGCAAACAAAGAGCGTTCACAGTAATGCGCGTGCGCAACCGGTCAGGGGTAGCTATTCAGGCCGCTACGATCAGCCGAACGAAATAATTCGCACGCGATAATGTGCAGTTAAATAATCCAAGTGGTTCAATTGTAACTGGTATTTATTGGAGGACTAGGTTTTGCTCGCGACTTCATCTGCGTGAATTTCGGTTATCGGTCGGTTATGAATTATTATACGTGTCAGCATTCATAATTATGTATTTAGTAATAAGCGGTTATTTGATATTATAAACAGACACCAACATTTTATTTATTTGTATAGATTTTCTGTTTTATCATTTTTGATAGATATCTTCCTGCAACTTTCGTTTTATTTTACCAACCTAACTAGCAGCAGATACATATCATAGCTGAAACTTATAAATTTTAGATTAACAGAATAATAAAACCAGCCTATTATTGTCCTACTGCAGGGCAATGGCCTCTTGTCAGATAGATAATGCACGAGCATTATCACCACGCTTCTTCGAGGCGGATTGGCGATTTCAGACTAATATGTTCAGGTTTCCTCACGATGTTTTCCTTCACCGATGTCAGAGATAACCTTGATAAACTTAGAAAGTATAAATTGAAAAAGTTATATTGGTACTTGCCCAGTATCGAACCCGCAACCTCATACATGACAGGCCTTAACCTCTGGGCCATCAGGACATAAAATAAACAAAAAATTAACAGTACCCATCAATAACTCAAAAGAACGACCAATGTCTTTATAAAGACAATAAAAAATAAACAACAAAATTAATTTTCACCGTATCCGTACATAAAATTCTTTTTTCGAAATGAAGTAGCTACCGGAAGTCAATTTGACGTCTTTCTCGCTTCCGTTGTAATTTTTCCTTTATAGTAAGGAAGTATTGATTGTTTTCGTAAAGCCTTCGATTGATTGATCGGCTTTTCCTACAAAATCTCTAATTTCATGGTAGCACTTCCTATATGGTTGATGGTCCAGCGGTTAAGGCGCCCACTTCTCATGCATGAGATTATAGGTTCCAATCCTGATGATGATCCAAATATCGGACAAAACAGTCTGAGTTACTAGTATTTTATGCGCAGAAGCAAGCAAAATGTTATAATAATAAATACTTACCATCATACCATCACGCTTGTATTCCCCGTAGCGTTAGGCAGAGGTATACCAATGTACACCCACAGTTCGCCGGTATGTTTTAAGGTCTCATGTAATACGGGGCAAGCCTATTGGCATAAACACTTATATATGGTTGTACCATTTAGATTAATATTAAAGTCAAAGTCAAAGCATTTATTTCAATTAGACCATTTACAGGCACTTTTGAATGTCAAGAAATTACAGTTTAAAGTTGAAGCTAGTTGATCGTTCCAAAGCGTAGATCTCTATGGAGAAGAACGAGCAAGAAACTCCATGGACACTCTTTTTTTTCAATTTGGTTTTACATAATCTTGGTTACAATATTCATGTTGCTTTTATATGTGAAAACAATGAAGGTGAATATTAAACAATTAAATAATATAATAATATTAAAAGAATAATATACAAACTTACCATACCAAAGTTGTCGCAAATGCATTCAAAATACTTCCTTATTTCTTCATTCTTTGCGGCGCTATTTCCTAGAAATTGGATGACATGAGTGTATCTCATCATTCAGTTTTGATATCATCTTTTTTTAGGTTGACATCACTTTGCGGTTATCACACACACTTATTTTCGTTAAAGCCAATATTAGGTATCATGTTTCTTGAAATTAATTATGTTTTACAGCCGGCATGGTTGTTGTTGAACCCTGGACCTTAGTGCGTCTGACATAAGCCCTACCGCTGTGACGCATCCTTTTTCAAGGTTAACATTATGTTTCTAGATGTTACAAAATTTTATGCTAATTGCATAGTGCTCGTAGATACCATTAAACAATAATTCAAAGAGACAACTGAACTAAAAAAACATTTATTTTAGCCCTGAAAATCTGATGAATTTTTAAATAACTATAAAATTCATTTTTGTTTATTTAAACTTTAAGCGCAAAAAAGTACAAAAGCGGGCTTAATGCCTTAGGCATTCTCGGGTCAGAGCCCATTCGTCCCCTAAAATTCGTCCCCCAGCATAAAAGTTGTGGATTCGGCCCCTATATAGGTGCCCATTGGTCTCCTGGTAGGTGCCCAATTAATATTTTTATAAAAAATATTATTTTTAAGGAACCCATTCGTCCCCTCTAATATATATACAATATAAGTTAAAGATTCGGCACCTATTCAGATGCCTATTGGTCCCCTGAGATAAAATTTGCTATATTTTACATAAGAAACGGTTAACCTAGTACACTTGTGAACAGTTTATTAACAGAATTAATTTAATAAATCATAACAGATCATTAAAAAAAGAGTTATGATGAATGATAATCCGTCATGATAATAATATAACCTGTTGATAGGCTTACGATGTAATATTGTCTCTCTACAAATGTCTTGTTAAAAAAACGGGTTATAAAATAGATAAGGTGTTTTGTTTGTATGTTATGCCTGCCTCGGTGACATATTGGTTCTTGAAAGTGACTGCGAATACGAGACTGTTCAATGTGTCTTTGGTCTTTTATTAAATGAAGTTCGCCTAACGAAATAAACAATACTGTTAATATTATAATAATAATATTTTTAACATAATTGAATCGAATTATCTCTTACCCTTTTCTGCGCGACTGTACCAGGACTACCAAGCTGTAGTATACACATATACATGTACTTATATTAGAAGAATGAATAAAAATAAATATTCTTCAGGGGACGAATGGGCCCCTCAAAAGTTCCAGGGGACGAGTGGGCACAGGGTGCGAATCTTAGGGGACGAATGGGCTCTGACCCGCATTCTCTACCAGCCATCAACCGACGAGCCATCAACTGAGCACAAATCCTAACTCCGAGCTGCCGTACATACCACTGGGCCATTACGACATTAATATAACAAACAATAACAATAAGTAGCAGCTCGGAGTTTGGATTTGTGCCCGGTTAATGGCAATGGGCTCGCCCCCTATTACATGGGACCTAAATATACCGGCGAACTGTGGGTGTACATTGGTACACCTCTGCCTAACCCTTCGGGGAATACAGGCGTGATGGTATATAACAATAAATTAAATAATAAAATATCTCATAACAATTCTCTGCTAACCAAAAAACGTAGTAGATAATTAAAAAGCGTATTTGAAATCAAAGAGTTAATTCCCCTTCCCTTGAAAGCCTAGATGTTATGTATTTGTAATACATAATCTCAAAAGCAATACATCTGTAGTGTAACAAGCAAAGTCTTTAACAAAATCAATAATACACAATACAAACAGACTTAAACATAAACCTCAGCTCTTATACTATTAAACATTAGCGAACTGCCCGCGACTTCATCCACGTTACTTATTTCACTCGCTGTAAGTTACATAATTATACAGGGTGATCTGAAATTGCTCGTATTCCTCTCGGGAGAAGAAACTATGACTAATTTAGAATGATTTAACCCCTATCACTTGGGGGTCGAAAATCCGCCATTTTCGAGAAAATCTACTTTGTTTTTATTTTTAGAAAAATCCGAATTTTGGTAATTAACATTTAATAAAAAAAAAACACTTTTTAGCCAAAAATTTTCTATGATCTGATAGCTTACTAATTGACCAACCTCTCTAAAGCTGAAAACTGTATAATTTACTGTTAGATTTAAAACTTTTATTATTTTATGTTAAAACTTGCAATAAATTAAAAAAGAAATCTGATAAGTGATGAAGTTTTTTTTTTAATAATTTTTAATTATCAAAATTCAGATTTTTCTAAAAATAAAATCAAAGTAGATTTTCTCGAAAATGGAGGATTTTCGACCCCCAAGTGATAGGGGTTAAATCATTCTAAATTAGTCATAGTTTCTTCTCCCGAGAGGAATACGAGCAATTTCAAAGCACCCTGTATAGTGACTGCTCCGCTGCCGTGTATCGTAGCGTGGTTACATAGATGGTTTTTAGTCAGTAAAAGTCTGACACTCCCTCCCGCCCTGCCCAGGACGGGGGGGTCATTTGAAGATTTCCCATGTCTAAAAAAAAAAAAAAAAAAAAAAGCGTGATGTTATACAGCCTGTTTTACTCAGGAATAATGTAGCTATCTATTAGTGAACTGCCTCGTTGGGCTAGTGGTTTTAAGCACGACTGCTACGCTAGAGGTCCTGGGTTCGATTCCCAGGTCGAGCAAAAAGTGTTATTGGGTTTTTCTATGAAATTCTCAGTAGCAGCTCGGAGTATGGATTTGTGCCCGGTTAATGGCAATAGGCTCGCCCCCTATTAGATGGGGTTTAAATATACCCGGCGAATTGTGGGTGTACATTGGTACACCTCTGTCTAACCCTCCGGGAAGTACAGGCGTGATGGTATATTTTTATCTATTAGTAAAAAATTGTTTAAAATCCGTCCAGTAGTTTCGAAACTAATTCGGTACAAACAAACGAACAAAATATATTTCCTCTTAGTACAGACAAACATGTTTAAAAGCAAATAAACCGCATTTACGAGTGTTCAGGAAGATATGACAGTTAAGACTCAGGTCACACGAGGCGCTATTAACACGAGAACATAATTATTAATATATTATTATTATTTCTCCTAGAAGTTCCGCATGTCGTAACGCCTGTTTGATAGAGTTTACTTATAATTATCAATATTATTTTTAATAATCGGTCAATATTGTAGACGGTTCACTTGAGTTGTGGTTTAGGTGTACGAGTAAATTAATTTTGCTTGTGCTTACCTATTAATGCTTTCAATTAGTTGTTTAATTAATTAGTAAAAAAATATTTAGGTTTCAATTTATTTCTACTTTTTAAGTTTGGACATCTTTGACATCAGTGAAAGAAAACATCGTGAGGAAACCTGGACTTTTCTTTATTTATTTGCTAGTTAGAAATACACTTAATACATATTTTGATAACGCAAGCATAAACTTATAATTAATAAAAATCTGAAATCGCTAATCCGCCTTGAGCAAGCGTGGTGGTGGCACGAACATTGAGGTGCCTTCTTTGTATGAGAACAGGCATTTGCCCTGCTGTGTAACAATATCTAATAGGCTGGTTTTTAATGGTAGTTAGCAAAAACTACAGAACGATACTACCTTTTTTTTTATAGACGGGAAATCTTCAAATAAGTTCCCCCGCCCTGAGCGGGGCGGAAGGGAGTGTCAGACTTTTACTGACTAAAACCCATCTATGTTCCTTCATGTGCCCTTTGCGTTCCGGGGGCGCGGTATCTCTTTCGAACAACCCGCAGCCCCGGCAGGCATCGACACTCAGTGGCCCCTTCCAAGTTTGCTGACATCTCTTTGAGGCGCGTGGAACACGAACGCGCCGTCAACACGGTCTGTCGTTAGTTAGTTAACGTACGGACGGTGAGCTACCCATTGCTCACCGTCCACAGACCGGCGTCTACGGTGGCCGGGAGTCGTCGTGGCTCCCGACCGACGCCCGGAGCGTCTACCGCGGCGGCCGCTGGGACGGGGGACTCTTCTTTCCAACGATACTATCTGCAATCATAGAACAATACTGCTACATTTGATTTATTTACATACAATGTGCATTTAAATAAAAAATAATTATGCTGTACAACAAAGTCGATTCTATTCCTAGATACGTACGTCAAAGTTCGACAAAAGAAATCTTTCACACTCATCTTTCAAATTGAAAAAGAAATCATTAACAGTGTATTTTTAATGTGAGTGTTTTAAATGTCAAATTCAAATACAGTAACTTAAGACCACCTGCACCAAAAACCTAAGTTGGAGTTAGGTTAAGTAAAGTTTAAGTCAGAAAATGAAGCTAAAGGCGGGCCCGGCGCTAGTCCAAGGATCGCGTAAGGTAAGCTACTGGGAAACATGTTGAACAGCGGGGTGGTTTTTAGTCAGTAAGAGCCTGACAGATCCCTTCGCCCCCACAAGGGCGGGGGACATCTATGAGGATTTTCCACCCTGGAAAATAATCCCTTACTTTGCGATTTAATCTCGTGTTAGGAACAGACTCTTTTGTTTTACTTTTTTGAGTTTAGTCTTTTGTGCAAGTGTGCTTTAGGATATCACATTACTATGACAATAGTACAATAGATTCAGGTTTTAACTGCATATTATAAACATAATTCCTATCTGTAGATAATGTTGTGGCCATTTATTTGTGTTACGTACGTGTCTTTCTCCCAATAAATACTATTTTATAATGTCAGCTCCTATCCTAATTTCTCCTTCAATTATTGAAAAAATTCGCTAGTCTAGCAGATGAAGGGCCATATAAAAATGTACTTAGATACTTCAGTATCCATCAACGGTATGGTTTCTCAATCAGTGCAGCGCACTCTATCAAATGGCGAAGAGTGACCCAAGGGGGGACGACGCGACATTTTTATGTCTATTAAGTTTTTGGTTTTAGAAAAATAAATTGAGGCATCGATAAAAAAAATCCACCAAGTAACATTACAAAGGTTGGGAAGACCCGGAAGACCTAATCTAAGAAACGCACAATCATGCCCCGTTTACACTAGACTGTTTTATAAAACCAGGAGAGTGAACTACTAACCTTCTAGCTTGGCAGTACTGTCTGAACTCTATCTAACAGACTTTACTAGTTCAAAACCAAAGCTAATTCCATATACCACTAGCTTACTAGCTTCATAGATGACTCACACCATACAAGTTACCCAAATAAAACCAACAGCTGATGATTGAATGAAAACATATTCAAATCGCCACTTTGACAGGTATATCTAAATAATAATGATTGCAGTGCATGAAATTATAATAATGATGCAAACGTACTAACAATTACAGATCGTTATAATGTTGTTAGAATGCTGCGTTTAGCCTTAGGCGTCGGAAACACGACGGAAGTGACTTGCGCTGTATTATGACCGCAGGCTTTAAGGCGCGTTTACATTGGCAAGTCGAGTTTCCTAAACGGGTTGGAAATAATTTGTTTAAGTTTTCTAGTGAGTTCGGGAGCATCTCATCATCATCATCATTTCAGCCGAATCCAATCGTTGACACGTTTTTTTAATAAAGCAAGTTTTAAATGTTTACCTATAACTGAACTACCTCTACATACAGGGTGGAAATTTATTATGCTACCTGGAGGGAAAGTACTCTAAATACTGAAGATAGCAAATTTTACTTGAAGGAAACATTCCTTTATTTTTAAAAAGAATCTAAACTGCATTTAAATAATTTTGAAAATTCCGTTGCCTCACCTGGGAATCGAACCGACTAAAATCCGAAAAAATAGCAACCTGTACTTTTATAGCACTAATCGATAGAGTCAATCATAGGGATCAAATCTCTGCAAACATGGTAAATTAAATTAAACAAAAACCATGAAATTTTAACCTAAACTTATTTTATTCGAACGAAAAAAACGAACAAATTAACTAAGTAGTTGCTGGAAATGAGCTTCACTTTCATGGATACACAAATTTATTCCTTTAAAAAAACTCATTTTGAGTGAGTTTTGGTAGCAAACAATTTTCAATATTCACCAGAACACCCTGCTAAAAGTTATTCACAATTAATTCCTTAAAAGAATAAATTTGTGCATCCAAGAAAATGGAGCTCATTTCGAGCATGCAATTAGTCAATTCTCGATTTTTTCGTCCGAATAAAATAAGTTTTGTTAAAAATTTCATGGCTTTTTTTAAATTTAATTTATCATGTTTGCAGAGATTTGATCCTTATGATTGACCCTATCGATTAGTGCCATAAAAGTACAAGATGCTATTTTTTCGGATTTTAGTCGGTTCGATTCCCGGGTGTGGCAACTGTATTTTCAAAATTATTTAAATGCAGTTCTGTTTCTTTTTAAAAATAAAGGAATGTTTCCTTTAAGTAAAATTTGCTATCTTCAGTATTTAGAGTACTTTCCCTCCAGGTAGCATAATAAATTTCCACCCTGTATATTGTTGTATGCACCAAAAAGTAGAATGTTAGCGTGGGTCGCATTGCGCACTACCGTAATCATTTGATTTTCACACCAAAAAAAATATGTCGTTTTCCAGCAATAATTATTGGTTAAAGTTAGTTAGTATGTTTGTATGTATGTATGCGTAATTAGCGGCTTTCAGATGCGTCTTTTTACACCCCGTGTAACTAATATTTCAGTTATATTCGTAACGATTTCAACACTAATCAAGTTACTCGGCCAATGTAAACGCTCCTTAAAGGATTCGCTTATTTGTATAAAACACTGCGTAGGAGTGGATGTTTGTTTTCATAATAGGTACGAGTTTTGTGAACTGATGACGTCATTAAATGAGTTATAGGTTTAAGGATTTGTACCTACGTCTTATTGATGTGTTGAAAACTTGTGTAACATAACCTAAGACATAATTATTATTTAAAAAAATATATATATACCATCACGCCTGTATTCCCCGAAGGGTTAGGCAGAGGTGTACCAACGTACACCCACAGTTCGCTGGTATATTTAGGTCCCATGTAATAGGGGGCGAGCTTATTGCCATTAACCGGGCACAAATCCAAACTCCGAGCTGTTACTGAGAATTTCATAGAAAAACCCAATAACATTTTTTGCTCGACCTGGGAATCGAACCCGGGACCCCTTGCACAGCAGTCGCACTTACGACCACGAGACTAAAGGGGCAGTTTCAAATTCAGCAATGGGGCAGTTTCGAAGAGATTTCAAATTGAGAATTTCTCGGGGTTATTCAAAATCATTATTTGTTCTCAATACCTACATAATCTACCCATTAGCGATCACATAATAATGTGTCCTTTGGTAAAAGAATAAATAAGTCATTAGGACAGTGCTACACCTCTGTCTGACCCCTCAAAGGATAAAAGCGTAACGGTCAAGTTCTAGATTTATATAAAAACAACTATGATTAATATGTTTTGCTGTCTTAATAGTGGAATATTCTAAAATTACATTAAGTATAATGATTTATTTGGTGTACCCCAATTAATTTGCTATTTACTGTACCTTTTTGAATAGCATACAAATGCATCCAGTGTTTGCTCGTTTGTCTTGTAGTAACATGCAAAATAGTAGAGAACAAAATAATGTCAAATTCAGGGCGTTAAGACACACCATATTTCGACTTGATCAAAATAAAATGGTCTCTTTAATAAAACATTATTTTTGTTACCCATCACATGCGTGACTGCTAAGCGTAGAGTCCTGAGTTCGATTCCCAGGTCGGACAAAAAGTGTTATTAGGTTTTTCCATTAACAATTTTGCAGTAGCAGCCCGGAGTTTAGAAGTTGGTGGTGTGACTCCCCCTTATCTCGGAAAGCATGTAAAGCCGTTGGTGCTGCGCCTGATCTCTCCCCGGCTATGTTGAATTATAGTCCCATCGGACTAAGGGAGTAATGGTAGAGGAAGTGCACTTATGTTTGGGCACACAATTGTGCACTATAATATCTTCAACATACGAGTACTTGGCTAATCTCCATTAAGTCGTCGTGACCGAAATTTAGTCAAGAGAACATTTTTATTTTGTTACATCAATGTCAATAAGCATTAATACTAATAAAATGACTTGATTAACGCAAAAAAAACTGTGTTTTTATATCCTTGACTTACTAAAGAAGATCACTTTATTTTCTTTGGCAGGTACTATAATTATTTCGTAGTTAACAAACAATATACCTATACCAGGGCTTCCCAACTTGGCTGCCGCGGCGCCCTGGTACGCCGTGGAAAGTTTATAGGGGCGGGCGCCCCGCCCGCGAGGCGCTCCTCTGAAGTCTTAACCTCAAAAATTAAAAAACTACGAACAATTTCTATTGAAAGTACTGATTAACATACAGAAGGGGCGTCGTGACAAATTTCACAACTTGCAAGTGCGCCGCGGACTGGAAAAGGTTGGGAACCCCTGACCTATACGTATATTTTTGTTATTTAGTTTAGGTACTATCAGTCAAATATTTTTTGCAATCGGTCCATCAATTCTTTTTTTTTTGTATTTACCGTTCAAAAATGCCTTTTAATGGTCTAATTGAAATTAATGATCTGACTTTGATATTGAATGCATGTTCTAAAAAACGGTTAATCTACTTAAAAGTCGTCGGTACATCCTAAAATGAGTTCAAAGACTTCTTAATAGAAAGAAAAAATGACCTAAAGCCATGACTATGACAGTAGAGGATGAATACGAATCGCCTTTGCCTCATCTGTCAAAAGTATTATGAAGACAAAACAAAGATGGCGGCTTAAGGCGGTAAATAATTATCGTCATTTACTTGATCCTGGATGACGTCACACGTGGCTAGACTTCCTAGGTAATGAATTATGTGGATGATAGAAATGTTAGTCTTCGTGATGTATGTATATTATATAGCCCGGAGCTGCCAAAGACTAATGTTAAGTGTAGTTAATTTTAAGTGACTTCACTGACAACACGCTGCATGCAAACGTCCTACTAATCCTACTAATAATATAAAAGCAAATGTTTGTGAGGATAGATGGCTGGATGGATGGATGGATGGATGAATGAATGAATGGATGTTTCACACTTAAACAGCTGAACGGATTTGGATCAAAGACACTGAGATAGATTGAAGTGTGGAATAACACATAAGATACTTTTTATCCCGAAAAAATGTACGGTTTCCGTGGGATAATATAACGACGCGGATGATGTCGCGGGCAGAAGCTAGTACATTATATTCGTCATGTTTAAAGTCGTAATAACTCAGTGGTGAAGACGCCTTCTTCTCATGCATGAGGTTGTGGGTTCGATACCAAACAAGTACCAATCTGACCTTTTCAATTTACACATTCGTCGTCAATATACGTGGTGATCAATGCTCATGCTCAGTAACGGAAAAGGCCTTTGCCCAACCATGGGACATTAATAGTCTGGTATTATTTAGTTTCAACCGGGCATATTTGATATTTCCTATCAAAGTGACTTAAACTTCAATTCATATGAACTTTGGTTATCTTGGACATCACTGATTACCGCTGAACGAACACAACGTGTTTTATAAGCCTGAAATCTCCAATCCTCTTTGAGTGTGGTAATCAATGCTCGTGCCTTCTCTATATGAGAAGAGTTCTTTGCCTTGCAGTGGGATGATAATAGCCTGATATATTTATTATTTTCAACAGTCTCCAGCGTATTAAAGGCCCATTTTACTCCTATCTTCCGCCTTATTGCCTTTTTAATAAAGCTACGTACCTACATGAGTCATAGTCATACTCCACGATACAATATCGCAATCCTAACCTTGATCTAACCAGTGTCGTACGTGTAGAGGTTAAGGGCGCTATACGCAAATACGCATAATTACAGAAAGAAATAAATAATATAAATAAATAATGCTTGATCATGTCCTGTTATTGTATTTCCATATTATGATGTGTGATTTCTATGACAGCTATTCTTGGATGTTGTCTTCCGCAATGTCTGATTAGTGGTTTATTTATAATTAATAACAATATGTTGTTGCTTGGCTACTGTTTCTAATATCATCAACATCTTCCTACCTTTATCCCATTTTACTTGGGGTCGGCGCAACATGTTTTCTTCTTCCATGGCAACCTGTCAACCGTCATACTATCACTGACTCCCTTCTCTTTCATATCATTCTTCACACAATTCATCCATTTTTTTTTGGCCTCCCTCTTCCTCTTCATCCATCCACATTTATATTCATAACTCTTTTGGTCACATGCGTCTCATCCCTCCTCTTTACAAGCCCATACCAAGACAAACAGTTCCCTTTTAACTTTTCTTATTTCCCTTCCTTCTTCCCTTCTTTCAGGTACAGCGTATTATAGGCTAAATCAACCACGGTGTAGGTCCTGAAAAAAAATAGGATTTTAGGATTGGTCCACAATACCTTAGGATATAAACGTTTGGAAAGGCGGAAGGCCTTTGCGCTGCAGTGGACTGGCTAAAAATATCATATAATATTAATAAATATAATATGAATAGCACCAAAACCACGAAAAGACCTTAACGTGGCAAAATATCACCAAAAGCTAACAACATAACACACCATCATGCCTGAATTCCTTTAAAGGGTTAGGCAGAGGTGGAATGCGTTGCCATCCCAGATATAAAGATGAAATGTCCCATGTGCCTGTAATTACACCGACACCCATACCCTTCAAACCGGAACACAGCAACGCTGTTTTGCGGCAGAAATAAATACGGTGGTAGCACTTCCCCTGATGAGCTCTTTCACAGAGAGCTCTACTACTAAAAAGCTACAATTGGAGACCCCAATGTCATTCAAAAAGATACCCATACATAATTATGATTAGGTTGATAATGATGTACCGTCATCTTTGTGGAAATAACTAAACTTCCACCATTAACAACGGGGAAAAACATTATGTATTTGACATTCTTGTAGATATGCCAAAGGTCAACAGAGGAAAACTCAAGACACATTGCAAGATAATCGCAATAAGTTTGTATAAATATAATAAAATTATTAAACTTTGCATGTATGTTCGATGTGTTGAGAACAATAGATTATTTATAAAAACTTCAGACTTTATAAATAGCAACTCGGTGTTAGGATTTGTGCCTGGTTAATATTAAATGGGACCTAAACATACCGGGGAACTGTAGATATATATTGGTACACCTCTGCCTAACCCTTCGGGGAAGACAGGCGTGATGGTATGGTATGTTATGTTATGTTGTTAAGTAATTAAATTAATATTCTCTACGTTTAGTTTTTAACCGTGACTTTGGTCATATTATTATGTTGCATATAACATTAGTCTTTGGCAGCTCCAGGCTATTTTTACATCCTTAATGAAGAATAACATTTTTATCATCCTCATATTTCATTACCTAGGAAGTCTAGCCACGTGTGACGTTATACAGGATCAAGTAAATAACGATAATTATTTACCGCCTTAAGCGGTCATGATTGTTTTGTCTTCATCATACTCTTGACATCTGTCAAAAGTATTTGACATCTGTCAAAAGTATTACTTGCGTCATCTGAGGCAAAGGCGATTTAACTAATAACTGCCAGTTACTAACTTAATTCATTAAAATTAAATCTTAATTAACATAAAACAATTCAGTAGCTCCAATTAAGTCAGTGTTCAGATCGTCGCCGTTTGCTATGCACATGCGTTTGCGCAACGTGCCAAACGACAGCTGATCTAATGAGGTTACCTCAGCGTTTGTGTACGCTCCATTTGCGACGTCTCATGTCTGACGTGACGCCTGTCTGTCTGTCTGTCTGTTCGTTTGTTATTTTTTAATGAGTAGATACAGTAGTTTTGTAGAGCATTATATTTTTACTTAGTCAGCATTTTGTAGATTGTAGAGTATTGAACTCAGTCAGCAAATATTTTTGTTTAGTCTACAAAAATATAATGTAAAGGCTTCTATTGTGGTTCAATGTCTTTTGAAATGATAAGAAAGATCGTCTAAGATCACAATTTGTAAACATGTAAGCACTTTATCAACATAATTAACTGTAGTAAAAAAACACTTTTTGAAAGGGCCAACTAGATTTAATGATTTTTTCCTTTAAAACACTTTTAATCTTTTGCCTTTTAATAGTCTAATTGAAATAGATAATTTGTCTTTGACTTTGAACAAAAAATTGAAAAAATAATAATTTCAAAACGAACCCAAAGCAAAAACTCTACATATCGTAACAAATCCTAAACCTAACCAGAAAACGAAAACAATTTACCCTTTTACTAACTCAAACTAATAAATTACCTCGCAAACTTCACAAATTCACTAGAACATGGTAATTTTCTAACCCTTCCTTGCTATTACCCTGTCAAAAGCGTGTAATCAGCATATAACCCTACAATGCTGGGGTATTATCGACGCGGCGAACATTTCGTCATAACCCTGCGTTTCCTGGACACGATCGAACATAGGAATATAGGTAATGCGAGCATGCAAGTTTTTGTTGAGAGTCAAAATGTGGCAACAGTTGGTACAGTTAAACAAACTATTTGGTGTACAGGCAGCTTACTTGCAATTGCTTTTAAACAATGTTATGAGTATGCAGTGTAGGCAATTCTTCTACATCATTCTCTTATGTATTTCATAGGCATAAAAAGTTATTAAGCATACAATAAAAAATAACGACGAATTACAATAAAAATAGCGACTGGTACTGTAGACGTCTAGCAAAGTGTTATTGGGTTTTTCTAAGAAATTTTCAGTAGCAGCTCGGAGTTAGTATTTGTACACAGTTATAGCAATAGGCTTGCCCCCTATTACATGGGGCCTTAACATACCGGCCGTGTATATTGATACACTTCTGCCTAACCCTTCAAGGAATACAGGCGTGATGGTATGTATGTGTATGTAGAAATTAATATAGGCAGTGTAATGAAAAGACAAATAATTTTGCCTGTGTACAAAACAGTTTTTTCGACTGTACTAAGTTATTTTCCTAGGTGTTGGTAGTTTATCACTGTTTGCCATATTTGGTAAGGAATTCGTTTTTGTAGGTATAGGGCGAAAGGAAATAGTTTTTTTATGTAATAGGTCTTATAAGAACGAATCCTAAATTGATGTAGACTCTACCGTAATCACTGACATCGGCAAAGATAAAACGTCATGAGGAAACCTGGACAAAAATTTAAAAAAAAATACTGAAATCGCTAAAATCCGCCTTAAGACACCGTGGTGATCAATACTCGTGCCTTCTCTGTATGAGAAGAGGACTTTGCTCTGCAGTGGAACAATAACAGCCTGGTATTACCGTTGTGTGCAAAGCTGAAACATCACTCAATCTAGCCAATAGCTGAGGAACGTATTCTGTAAAAACGTCTCTCGATCAATTTAGGTGAAGTGACCTTAAGGTGACTGTCTTCCGACCATGTCGACGGCGCGTTTGTGTGCCGCGCGCGCCTCAAAGAGATGTCAGCAAACGTTCGGAGGGGCCATTAAGGGCCGCATGCCTGCCGGGGCTGCGGGTTATTCAAAAGAGATACCGCGCCCCCCGAACGCAAAGGGCACAAGAAGGAATATGGATAGGTCTTAGTCAGTAAAAGTCTGACACTCCCTCCACCCTCCAAGGGCGGGAGAAGTCAAAAAATGAAATAGGTGACTGTCATTCGTGTTGCAGTGCCCCTCAGCTCACAATCGCGTTGTTATTACCGGTGTCATGGTTAAAACAGTGGTCGCCATATTGTTGCGATGAGTAATACTCAGTTTTATCCTTCGTACTTATTTATATGCTGGGCAGCAAAATTGCGAACAGGATATTGAAGATTGAAACGGAAAAAGTGAAGCAACCGACGTAATTTTGGCTTTATATTATTACTAGCGGGCCCGGCAGACGTTGTCCTGCCCTGAAAGTCGGTACAAAAATCCAGTTTCAGCTTACCCTAACCCACCTACCTACCTACCTACCTACCTACCTAAATACTTACTCTACCTACCTACCTATTTACCTACCCTACCTACCTACCTACCTACTTACTTACTTACCTACCTACCCTACCCCAACATACCTACCCTACCTACCCACCAACAACGGGATAAAAAGTATCCTATGTCCGTCTCCTAAGTTCTAAGTCCCACCAATTTTCACCCAAATCGGTTTAGCCGTTCTTGAGTTATAAATAGTGTAACTAACACGACTTTCTTTTATATATATATAGATTAAATTAATCAAATACCAACCTATTTTTGTACCACCACAGGGCAAAGGTCTCACTCAAACACAAAAGATCAAAACAACAGCACGATTAGCAATGTCAAAATTCTATTAATTGAGAGAGAATTAAGTCCAGGTTTTCTCACGAGGTTTTTCTTAACCGATGTCAGTGACGTCCAAATAATAAATAATTTAAATTACATATCCAAATCAGTGCTAGACAAAAAAATATAGGTCACTTCACCTACCTACCGAAGATAGAGAAATAATAGAAGTAAAGAACAGGCTCTATATTATTAGTCTCTGAGACTATCTAATTAGTGACATAGGGCCCTTTGTGCTAAAAGTATCCGCTCTCTAGAAAGTGAGCTTATCAGCCTTATAAACGGTGTACTCATAAACGAACGCTAACGGTGTCGTGTGTCGTGATGACCCAGTGGTTGAGGCGCCCGCCTCTCATGCTCGAGGTTGTGAGTTCGCAACCGGGCACGGGCAGTACATACCAATGTGACTTTTTCTAACTCATATGTACTTTCTTAGTTTATCTTGGACATCACTGACATCGGTAACCATGTCAGAGGCCCTTGAGGCGGTTTAAAAACTCTGACACTAGGGTGTGTGGGGTCGTTAGACCTTACTGCCCACACGATGAAGAAGAAGACCGTGTCGTATAATAATAATGCTTAAGGAAGCAGTACCTTCTCCATTCTATTCCTTCCCTCAACCTACGTTCGACGTGTAACATGCACCAGTGACGTAAGAGAGTAGTGCAAGATGCGCTGCGCTTGGGCAACGATCTACATTTGCATGGTAATAACCGCACTGAATTGACAGTTTGTATGGGCAGCACGCTTTTCCTATATCTAGGGTAGACAGACCTCCTAGTGTTGGTAATATGTTTACTTATTAGCTATTTGATAGACGGGGAATTAATATATGCCATTTATATGTGGCATTCTTCTACGGCGACCTAAAGGTAGACTGTAAGTGTACATTGGTACACCTCTGCCTAACCCTTCATACAGGCGTGGTGGTAAGTGTGTGGTTTTGTTTTATTTTGTGTTTGTGTCCTTTCAACTCTTACCTTACCACCTTACACCTTATTTTTCACTAAATATCTTGTTTTTTTTTTTTTGATACAACCACGTTTTTGGACAGAGAAATTTAAAACAAGAGTATTTTTTAAACGACAGCATTTTCAGAAATATGTTCAAAATTAACATCCTTTTTTCGCCGCCAAAAACTCAAAAGGATTGGTTAAAAACATGTTTAAAATAAGCCTATAGAGTAGGATTCAGATCTTGCCAACGTCCTAGTTTTAAAAGGGATTAGAAAATAGGTGCTGTCAATTAAGGGTCATATTGCAGACGTTCCCATTTTAATTATCAAAACACTAATAGCTACAAGTTCTCGTAACATTTCTGATGCAAAGCCTGTCTACTGCCATCTTCACAGATATATCCTTTCGCAAGAATCGAGCGCTAATCGATTACTATCGATTTATGTAAGGGTAGGGCGTCATTGACTCGTAATCGATTGGGTTACTTTAGTGAATTATTAGAAAATATAAACAGACAAAGTTCCAACGATCTTTGACGTCGTAAATGGTCATTATAATGGCAAAATGGTAAGCAGAGTTTATTTCTGTCTGGCATTTCGTTGATTTTAATAGGTCCAGCCATTTTGGTTGTTAGCCGGTACCAACAGATAGTCGAGCAAACAGACAGACAAACATTTTTGCTTATAAGTATCTGTAAACATTCATATTTATTTTGCAAAAACCTCCTATCATATCAACTGTCGGGCAGACTACTAAAGAGTTATCGAGCCGACTTCCAAAGGGCGAATTTAATTGTCTAATCAAAAGTTGTTAATTAACGGCTTTGAAATTACATACATATTTGTACAGATGAGGTTGCCATCTCACATTAAGTATGGAATTTCGATCGCCAACCATCGAAACATCTTTAAAGCGATGTTGATCTTTACTGAACCAGTTCCTATTAATATATCTACGTCGCGGACTGACACTTGCTCTTTGCAAACCGCAGGCCGACGCAGTCACTACGCATGCGCGTACACATGGCTCCTCCACAGCCAGTCGGTAATTGCCCACCGTGACATATAGCGACCTATCGCCTTTCTCGGGGCACCGTACGTATGGAATATATTACGTGTATTTCGTCAATGTTTTACGCAGTACCTACGTATTGGCTATACTGGGTGACTTGGTTTGATCTGCACATCTTTCAGGGAATGTAAGAGATTGTAATAATAATATCCTCCCGACCGAGTTTCGATCACGGCAGCCAATCTCAATAGGGATTAGACAAGTACGCAGGAGATATTACAATATTGCACAAGTGAATGCGCAAACGCAAGTGCATTCCCTTGCTCTCATTTTCCGACGAGACGGCAATCCGATAATCCGATGTATCCGAGGGGAAACATCAGGCCCAGGATCAACGGCTTCACGTGGTTTAAATTCATGAATACTAACAACTTATTCTGTGAGACAATAAAAATATAAATACAGTAATCTCTACAAAACTGCACATGATCAAAACGCTAAACAGCTGATTGTTTTTCGTATTTCAGGATTGGTCCTCCTCCGTCAGTCCGTGGTCAGGATTGGGGTTCCCATGGTTGGTACCACGGAATAGATAAGTGGTTGGTACCTACTTGAAGGAACCGTCGGATTTTAGTCTTTAAGAGTTCGACCTAACCACCCTTTTTTCCCAGATAGAATGATGGCGGTCATCTTTACCACTGGACTATCACTACACGATACCAATACATATCACATACCTACATAATTATTAACCGGCACTAACATTGTGCAAACAAGTTTGTAAGTGCCTACAGACCGCAAAGCTACATAGGTAATGGAGGATGACCTCCAGATGAACCGGCGACCTGAAGATGGTAGGAATATAGTGGATGCGGAACACGAAGAACTGCTGTGGCGCAATTTAAGGGCGATAGGTCTAACGATTGCTTAGAACAGTCCGATAGAACGCAATCCGACACGACCAGGGAGAGATTAGGTGCAAGACCAACGGCAGGACACATGAGGGTATCACACCACCGACTTTCAAACTCCTGGCTGCTACTGAGAAGTTTCCAACGGAAAAACCGAATAACACTTTTTGTCCGACCTGGGAATCAAACCCAGGATCCCATGCTCAGCAGCTCGTGATTGCGATAGCGACACCAACGAGGCAGTCCGAATAAACATAGATGAGTGATCGTTAAAGATGCACAGTTGTCATAAAGCTTGTCAGATTATGAAATACGAAAGGAATAAAAAGGTCATTCGATAGTAGAACATACTACTTACTGCATCTTTGCACATCTTCAAAACGCTGAATCATTTACGGTAAGTAGGTACCCATTCTACAAACCGCAACACATAACCATGCAACAATTAAATACTCAAAAAAAAACGGCTCAAATCAACCTGAAATACGTAGCCGTCATATCTTCGCTTAAATATCAGAACAAGACTGTTAGTAGTAACATTAGCTGGCTCGCTAATTTTGCACTTTCGACTCACAAGTAATTACAACTTGCAACTTGCGTAACTGGGGCCGCGAGTCGCTTCTGCAGTCACGACCAAACTGTAACACAAACTTACCTTTGCCGCCGAAAAAAAAACATAACATTCGAAATTCAACTCTGCAGCATCGCAGCAACAAAGATGGCCGACTTTTTGCGCGCCAAAAGTTTAACTGTCAGAACACAAAGCAGTAAAAATTATATCAAAACTCCAAAGGCAGTGGTTGCATAACCTCGTGCCCAATAGAATAATAATAGATGTCGCAGAAAAAAAAACGAAAGTGCAAGAATTGGAGCTTGCAATGGATACAATGGCATAGTAAGCACGATTGTATATCAAAAACTTATAACAATACCTAATAATAGTCCGTATGGCCACTAGACGGTTACTAACGTGGTTTTTCTAAAAGGAAGATACCTGTTTTACGCAATTATTTGAAACTCATCTAGCTCAAACATGATTGCCGTGTCGAAATTAGGATACAGTCTCTAAACTCTTGACCTACACCACCGAATCCAAAATGTTGAGTTTAAATCCAAAAGACAGACTTATTTCAAACGACTAGATCGTTGATAATCGATACCAATTAATGTTTCAAATAATTTCCATTGACTTATTTCAGATGGTGAAACAATTTCTTGATTGGACGTTATGATACAACCATAATAATTACTTTTTTGTTTTCGAATTGCTTAAAATAATTTTGTAATCTAGAAGTATTGTGATGGTCCTCTGCTTAAGGCACCCGCCTCTTGCGGATGAGGTTGTTGGTTTAAAACCAGGCAATTACTAATATATTTTTTTCAATTCATATTTACTTTCTATGTTTATCTTGGACGTTAATGACATCGGTGAAGAAACCTGGACTTAGTTTTAAGTCTGTAACTACCAATTCGCCTTAACCAAGCGTGGTGATCAATGCTCACATTTTCTCTGTATTATAAGAGACCTTTGCCCTGCAGTGGGACAATAATAACCTGGTATTATCATTAGAAGCAAAAGTGACATAAACAAATAATAATTATGGTTTATTAACATAATCTCAATCATCTTGTCTTTAGTATAGACATAGATAAAACAAATGAAAGAAAATCTATGAAACAGGTAGTATTATGCAAATCTTTTTATTAACCCCCGACGCAAAAAGAGGGGTGTTATAAGTTTGACGTGTCTGTCTGTCTGTCTGTCTGTCTGTGGCATCATAGCTGCCGAACGGATGAAGCGATTTCAATTTAGTTTTTTTTGTATTAAAGGTGACCTATCTGCGAGTGTTCTTAGACATGTTTGATGAAAATCGGTTGAGCCGTTTAAAAGTTGTGGGGGTGAAAGTAGGGAAGAAAAACCGAATATCTGTAAATATACTCGAGTGGGGTCTCAAACTTAACAAAATCGACATTATAATAAGTAGGTACCTATAAAAAGTATAAAATAAAAAATTAAATTAAAAATTTAAAAAACCCCCAACACAAAAACCTAAGTTCCCTTTAAAAAGTAAAAAAATAACAAAAAAAAATACGTCACGTTGGGGGACCGATGTTGCATTTAGGATACGATCGTCCCGAGCGGCCCCGGAACTTAGGTTTTTGTGTTGGGGGTTTTTTAAATTTTTAATTTAATTTTGTAGGTATTGCCTTCGCATATCGCAATGACGCGTTTTGATGACTGGTTGCTATTGTTGTATTGTGAGAAACGGCAAGTCGCTAGTCTATTATACAGGGACGGACTTGCAATTTGTGGGACCCTAAGGTACACTACTTGGGGGCCCAGGTACCTAATTAAAAAACGATTTGCTATTTTGTCAAAAAAACCCTGTGTGTTATAATGATTTACCTACGTGGTACGTATAGGAAATAAATTATGACAATAATAGTCCACCGTGATATAAATGAGCCAAGTTTGTCATTATTTTCGAGGCTGAATTGCAGCCAGAGCCGAAGGTGAGGGACGTAATGAGCCAAGTGTGCAGTGATTTGCCCAGTGCCGTAACTAGGGCGGTGCTAGCGGTGCCCAGGCACTGGGCGCAGACCCTAGAGGGGAGCAGAAAAGACCAGAACAGGACCAAAAAAATTTTCAAGGGCGTAGTTATAGAATCTCGCACCGGGCGCATAAAAGGCTAATATCGGTACTGGATTCATCCAGAAGCATAAAAACTGATATGGGTGTTTGTAGATGTAGCTTGTATCTTCTGCGATAAGGCATGTTACTAGTATCTACTTTCTGCTGTCTGTTATTCGTTTTCGAGGTGCAGCCTGCAACTGCACTAGGTCGATGTGCAAATTGGAAGCCGTTTTTATATGTCACGTTAGGCAATTTAATGTGTGGTTATGTAATAAAATAATTTATTACATTTAGTTACCTAAACGCCGGACCAGTTAGTGTTATGTATTAGTGTTTATTGATTAAACATTTTATACTTGCACCTAAATAGATAGGTAGTAGGTAGGTAGGTACATTCCGAAGTATACTATTTCGATGTCCTACGTTAAATAGACCTAGAGTTTAATAATGACCCTTTACAATTGATATTGACCTACCTACTTAGTTACAGATTTCTTCAAAATATTATTTTTCGCTTGGTAAGTTCTTACCTAAGTCTAACTACTTCTTGCTAATATCTCAAACAGGCTTTAATTTTATTTTTACCTCGTAGAAAATAAATCCCAAAAAAGTATAACCTTTTACTAATGTATTTAAATGATTTCTTAATGCACAAAAAACTGTACCTAATCCTTTTGTCAGAAAAGGGGGCAAGGTTCAAGTTTAATACTTGTAGTGTTGCTAGAATAAAAAAAAAGGCTTTTTGTCTGATTGCAACACCTTTGTCTGCCTACTTTCTGCGAAACCGAGACGAGGCAAATTACCCTAATGTAAAGTTAAACTGTGTAATCATGAACACCCTCTGTGCTGTTCTACCCGTTAATGGTAGCTATGGAACATTTCTGTATTCATTTTCGTGAAGTGAAATTCCCAAGTCCCAATGTTAGCCTTCCTAGATTTAGAGCTTCATGTAGGCAGTATACCTAAATATTTTTCAAATCGGACCCTACTGGGCCGGTTTAAAAAATATTACTGCCTACTTCCTGAGATTAGCGCGTTTAAACACTTAAACTCTTCAGCTTTATAATATTAAGTACAGTAGAGGAATATAAAATACAAGGCGTTGATTTGCAACCTCGTCAAATTCAAGGAGTTAACTATATTGGTTTTGTTTTTTTTTTACGTGTTTTTCAAATTCGAGCTAGCCATCTCGCCAGAGGGTTTAGGCGCTATGTACACATTGATAAAGCCGCGCGACAACTCTGCCTACCGCATACGCAACTGGGCGGTTCTGAATTCTGCAAGCGGAGTATTCTGGAATACTGTTATTTGATAGTTGCAACTAAAAAAACAAGTATTTATTAGATATTGGCCAGGTATCGTAATTATATTTGATTACTTCTATTTTTTTATGACAAGCTCCTAAAATTAGACGAGGATGCAAATCAACAGCTTGTATTAAAGGGCCCCAAATGCAGTACCTACACGCTCGGGGCATCTAGGTGGTCAAGGCCGGCCCTGGCGTAGTACCTACTTATCATCTGAGACTAATTGATTCTTCTCTTATGGTAACATCTTTAGTTTTGGCCAAAATATATTACTTTAATTAGTTTTACGACATCTATTATTAGGGAGGTGCCACTTTTGGTTTCTATAACCTTTACAAATAAAGTCCTTATAAGCGAAGATTGCTTTTTTTTTAACAAAAAAGTCTTGATTATTCTGACCTTTGGTCGACACGTCTATCAGGAAAACTATTCATAATACCTAACTGACAAATATTCTGAATAGACTAGATTTAGGCAAGTCGAAGCAGAACAAAACGATTTTTATTACTTAAGTGAATAACTACGGTCATAATGGCCCAGTGGTTAAGGCGCTCGGGTCTCATACATGAGGTTGTGGTTTCAAATCCGTTTAAGTACCAACTTTTTTTAATTTAGGTATTACTTTTTTTATTTATTACATATGTAATATGTAATGCGTCTATCTAAGTTTACCTTGTATGTGCCTTGGACTTCTCATCACTGACATTTGTGAAGGAAAACATCGTGAGGAAACCTGGACTTACAGTTAAAATAAGTCCGAAATCGCAATCCGTATAACAAAAATCGAAAAAATAAAATACTTAACATTATTGTGAGCGAAGCAGGCCCTAGATACTTTTGGATCTTCAATGCTGAACGCGAGCGACTCAAGGCACTGAGGTACTGAAACATTTTCATTAATGCTATGCCATTTCTATACTACACATTATAAATGTCTCATAACACGAACAGATAACAAATCTAATAGCATTAAATCACAAATCTACGGCACAACGTAAACGGCTACAACCTCCTATCGAAAACAATCCTTAAACAAAACGTCGTTAAGAGTTATATTCCTTTATCAGAATGGTATTAACCGGAACAAAAGCAGTAATAAGCCATTGGACTCAAAGTTGCGGCTATCCTAGTAGGCTAGTACTTTCACTGGTCCCAATAGCGGAGCAGGTCGGAGCATTTCCTGAGACATATCTACTGGTCACGATCTAACTAAATGCCTAATAGTGACAATTCAGGTAGGGAGGTATACTACCAGCTTCCTAGGACGATTCATTGATAGTTTTTGATGAATGGTAGGTATAAACTATTTTAAACGTAAGGTGTAAGGTCGTGCGTCTGTTTTATTCGTTTAAAATGCGCGAAATGACTTCATTGTATAATTTTTTTGTAACTTGTTGGTGGAATGTGTCAAAACATTTCTGGGGCCCTGAGTACCCAGTGGAGAAAAACCCCTTTCGCACAACCCAAAGCGGAAGAAGTTGATGATTTTAGAACAGAAAAGAAAAAAAGCGTTGGTAGAGAGGTGCTGATGAATCGATTAAATATTAAGTTTTTTTTTCGGGATGGGTAGATAATTTTTTGACTCTAGTCTAAAACATGTCTGGGAGCGTGGCGTCTCCTGTAATCCGGCTCCATAGGGATCGGGCACGGAGGATGGTTTTGAGGTAGGGGGTCCTGGTGCCCTCGAATTGACTGACGTCCACATCCACGTTAACTAAGGAGAGGCGAGCCGGGCCAGGGGGAACAGGTTTTTTTTTATGTCGTTGAATGGCGAACAAGCCGACGGCCTACCTGATGTTAAGTGGTCACCGCTATCTATAGACATCTGAAATACCATAGGCCTTGCGAATGCGTTGCCATCCCAGAAAACAAACTTGAAATGTGTGTGTGTGTTTTTCAAACAATGCTATACCTGCAGACCCCTGTCTGCGGGCACAGCTGGTTTACCTTAGGAAAGTGTTGAGAAAATTCAAGGATTGAAGATCATTTGAAGGAACCTATTTATACCCAAGACATCATCATTATCTCTCATTCTCGTGATCTTACGAAAACGAATCGGTAAAGCTCCTAAATAATTTTGATAGCAAAAGTTGCGAAAATACCAATGCTTGCCAACATTATGGAGTTATCTATGTCTATGAAAGTCTAGCTTTGCAGTGTAACATGTTTTATCGTGTGAACTCGTAACACATTGTAATAAAATTCCAAATAAATATGTATACATAAATTTATAAAACAAAAGTTTATTTCAAGCTACATACATACAATCACGCCTGAAATCCCCGAAGGGTTAGACAGAGGTGTACCATGGCTGCATGGTACACTCACAGTTTGCCGGTATTTTTAAGTCCCAGCGGACGAACCCATTGCCATTAACCAGGCACAAATCCAAAATCCGAGCTGTTACTGAGAATTACATAGAAAAACCCAATAACACTGCTCGATCTTGGAATCAATCGTATCTCGGAACATAAGACCTTTAGCACAACAGTCGCGCTTAGGATTAGAACCACTAGGCAGGAGGCAGGTAAGCTACTTTCTTGAATGCTGTTGAATTTCATCTTGGAAGAGCTTAGATTATAAATAAGACCACAGTACCATCATTATTTTTACTAATTCATGTTTAATAAAACAATCAATTTTTATATATTATGATTTATTTATTTAAAATATTTAAAAAATGTATTACACATTTTAAAGTTTCATTCATAATATTATGATGTCGCATAAACACACACCCACACAGTGAGTATTTATAATGACCATAGATCTAAGCTATATCCTTTGCAAGAAGACTTCCTTAGGCAGTAAAGAAACCATAGACAAAAAGTTTTTATTTATGGATTGAACTTATCTTCATGCTCAATATGCATTTCTCAAAAGAGACTAGCTTGCTAACATTACTTTAATTTTATCTATTGCTTTATAAAACACTAGCAGTGCCCCGCGGTTTCACTCGCGTTACGATAGGTTTTTGGTTACTGATCCGTTCCGTGGCTCATAGCGCGATGTTATGTTTTCTATAATATGTTATTCTGATGTATAAGCTACGGAATGTCTCGCAGAGCCATTATTTTGCGGCCAAATTATTTCAAAACTGTGATATCTCCCAAGATATTAATTGAAATTAAATGATGTAAAGGGTAATTTCATGCAAAATTGAACACTTGTGATGAATAACGTAATTATGTTGATAAGGATTAATACTATTTCCATAAAAACACCTTCGCAAATAATGCATTATTTTAAAACAATTTTTCTGGCCATAAAAATGGCTATAGTGAGTCAACCTTAAAAGTTAGGCATTTACTACCGCGGACTTTTTTTTAGTATATTTTGAGAGGAACAATTCTCTCATACATTATTTTTGCGTAACTTTAACCGTTCACGCAGCGCACGCAACGAAAGCCCTCAAAAAGAATATTTTTCCCCGTTTTTGCCACATTTTTCATTGCTGCTCCGCTCCAATTGGTCGTAGCGTGATGTTATATAGCCTATAGCACTCACGAATAATGTAGCTTTCCACCAGTGAAACAATTTTTAAAATTGGTTCATTACTTCCGGAGATTACCCCCTACATACAAACTTACAAACATACAAACTTACAAACTTACAAACAAATGTTACCTCTTTATAATATTAGTATAGATTAATTTATAAGCAACCCTATCACCTCTTCGCAGTTGACATGGCATTGACTTTTTCACCGATCTCAGTAAGCAATTGAGCTGACTTCTGTATGTTCTCAAACTGGTACCCCATGTGGACCCCTATCAGCTGCATTTTCTTTAGATTTTCTTCACTACTTTCTATTTGATGCTCCGCTGAAGCCATGTCTCTGGCTGCTTTTGACAGAAGCTGGAAAGTAAATTAAAAACACAATTATGGTCATAGATTAATAAATCAGGTACACAGAACCAAACAAGGAGTTTGTTTGACTTGGCCTTAAAATTGAGGCAAACCAAACTAGTTGCTTTAGTTTCGGGCCTAATTTAGACGCTAAGTTTTAATCTGGATTCAGCAAAAAATAACTAATTTCAAGTAAATGTTATAAGAGTAGTAATATTTAGAACACATACCTCATTAGACTTAGATCCTCTTTGTATCTGGCGCGCTAAGGACGAGATATTATTCATATTTACTTGAACTCTTTCTGCTAATCTCTGTTTTGATTCGGCGAACAATGATCGAGCACTGCTCGACGAGGCTGAAGTCATTGCGTAGCCACTACTAATTTTCCTTTCAGTATAACACTGCTATTGGTGCTCAATGAAGCATTGAGGAAATAATAATAAATAACACCTACGTTTTTTCCAAACTTCAATAACCAAACAATCGATTCCGACCGAAGGCGAAATGTAGACAAATTAACAAATAGACACCTGTCATCTGTCAGCTAACATTGAGAACTTTTGACGTTAGTTTTAATTTTAATCGTTCGGAAATTGGCTGTTTTATCAGCTGTTTTGTGTTTTGGCAAAATATTTGTTTTTTTATCAGTATCGTTTCGACTTCGGCAAAGTGACTTCACACCTTCACCTAATTTGAATACGACAGACGAGTATTATAGCAGTCATTTTTAACCAGTATATCTGCAGAAGCAAAAAAAAGCAAAAACATGTACAATTTTTCAAATACGTGATGTAGCATTAGAAACGGCATATTTGTTTTCTTCTTCAAAAATCAGTTTGAAGAAAACTAATTAGGTATTCTGAAATAAAAATGTTTTATTTTTCATATCACCTCTAGTCACATGAAAAATTGATTATTTTTCATAACATGGCAACTTCTAAAGTTGGTGGCATCCTATTCCGTATCGATAGGGAGTACTTCAAAATGTCGATTTGTAAAGTCGAATATATCTTTTTTCTTTCTAACTGTAGTGATTAAGTGAGACAACAATATAGAAGTCGACAGAAACATTCGAATCGAATACGACTGAATGAATATTCCAAATAAGAGGGCTGACTTTTCGCTCGTCACGGAAGGTTTTGTGTTGTAGGAAATTTCTGTAATCTAATTCAATTTATTAGCCCCTTTTTCCGAAATGTTTCCCTTTAAACATAACCATTTGTTTCTAGTACCTCCTGCTGTAGTTTCTTTCTTGTTTTGTTTCGCCGTAGTATAGAATAATGTCTTTTATTTACAAGCCTATTGTGAATCAGTATACTCGTCTTCTAATTTACGTATAAAAATAGTGTAATATAAAAAATGGATAAAGTAGTGACATGTGAACATCTGAATAAACTTGCTGATATTCTCGGGAAGGATCTGTGGGAGACGAAAGAGGTAAATATTAATAATTTTCATGATTATAACCTCAAATGTACTGTCATTGGTAATTAGCATTCTTGGTACACTCCTATTTATCATTGTGTAACCCTCGGACCACCTAGTACTCCACAGAATAGCTCGCAAACTGCACACAACGCTGCCATGTTTATCATTGCCTTGTTACTTAATACCTCCTTGCATTATGTCTGTTTACATTTTTTCTTCATAATGGGTGGGTTTACATTGCAAATATTAGAAAAAAAAATGTTTCGTATACAGCCTGCTTGTCACTTAGTATTATGAAAATATTTGTAAAACTTTCATATGTCTTTTCTAGAAGAAAATGTATCATAGAAAAGAATTGTTGCATCATAGGCGCTGGAAATGACATTATTCTTATTACATGATTTATTTATTAGGATTATACATGTCATATATAACATATTCTTGCTTTACACACCAGCATCTTCTTACCTTACATTATTAGACGTTAAATGCATATCATGTTTTGATAATTATTCAAGTACTACTAATCAGAATTTTAATTACAATTAGATCCAGTTCAAGAACTTCAAATCACAAAAAAACCTTTGTTTGATGTTCAACCTACATGTTATTATCATACAGTGACTTTGAATAAACACAAATGTTAAAGTATTGTAAACCTAAACTTAATAAAAAAACAAGGTCAACAAAATCAATAAATAAACCTTCTTGGGTGATAATAGGTACTTAGCTATGTTCAGTAATCTCTAGGTCAACATTCCAGCCTTCAGCTTATCTTTTCATGACTGCTTGCGTTTTTCTCTGTAAGCCAAATTAATTAGCATTAAAAAGACATTAAAAAAGGTAATAGAAAAGAAAGAAAGAAAGAAAAACCATTTATTCTCGCGAAAGCGACGCACAACACAAAAATAAAATTTAAAAAAATAACAAACAAAAACAATAATTTATATGCGCCACTACCGCGCGAAAAGGCTGACGCTCAGCATAAAGCCGTGGCCCGTGCACGAGTCACGCAACCACAGCGTTAATAAAGCACTGAGACATGAAGTTGGGGACATCAGTCTGTATATGATCTGTGTTTCTTATTTATTTATTTACACTTTACGCAACAAATAAGTAAAAACCGACTTAATGCCTTAGGCATTCTTTATCAGTCAAGCAAAGGTGGTTCTTGACTGCTGCTTGTGATTCGTTCTCCGTCTCAAGGTAACAGATTACAACCTTGGCCTTTGAATGGATAAGGATACAGTCATGAACATAAACATGTATACAGTTGTCAAAATGTTTAAGCAATTTGCTTATGAATGAATGATTGCAACATTGGGATAAAACTGATTTCATTAGGATCCAGAATATCATATTCGTAACACCACTACATTTTAATGAATCCTTTGGAAATAAATTGCTTTAGAAACTTGCTAACTGCATACATGTTAATGCTTGTGACTGTACAGGGCAAAGATTTGAATTAAGAATTTAAGTAAATTGAGACTAGTATGTTATTGATTTAATTGACAGTCTTACAGACAGAGATCTTAAACATTAATTATAATGAAGTAATTATGTATGCTTTTTCATATATATATTTTGATAACATGACAAACAGACTAAACAATTACATATCTACACATGTTACTAACTGAACTGCCCCGTTGGTCTCGTGGTCGCAAGTGCGACTGCTGTGCAAGGGGTCCCGGGTTCGATTCTCAGGTCGAGCAAAAAGTGTTATTGCGTTTTTCTATGAAATTCTCAGTAGCAGCTCGGAGTTTGGATTTGTGCCTGGTTATTGGCAATAGGCTTGCCCCCTATTACATGTGACCTTAATATACCGGCGAACTGTGTGTGTACATTGGTACACCTCTGCCTAACCCTTCGGGGAATACAGGCGTGATGGTATGGTTACTAACTGACTGCCTCTTTGACAATTCAAAAGTGCTTAGTAATGGTTTATTTCATACTAGCGAACTGCTTTTGCACCTGCATTAAGTTACGTCTTTGGTTACTGCTCTGCTCCCGTGGGTCGTAGCGTGATGTTATATAGCCTGTGACACTCACAAATCACGTGGCTTTCTATGGGTAAAAGAATTTTCAAAATCGGTTCAGTAGATCCAGAGATTATCCCCTACAACCTCACAAACTTTACCTCTTTATAATATTACTATTGATAAATGAATGATTTGATTTAATTTATGTAAACACTGTTATAGATATTTGGGATAATCAAACATCTGAGTTAGAAATACATCTTAGATAAGCAAAATTTAGGCTATCTTAGTACTTATACAAAGTGTAATTTAAAATATAATTACTTTGTTTTAACACATTAGTTGTTGACCCTTGAGGAGGTTAAGGCTGCCTGTCCACAGGAGCGGAGCGAGGCTGCGGAGCGGAGAAACGGAGAAATATTAACCAATAGGATTGCACAAAATCTCCGCTCCTCTTCGTCTATTGGTGGATGTTTACCTCGCTCACCGCTCCGCTGCCTCGCTCCGCTCCTGTGGACAGGCAGCCTTAGAGACTCTAACACTCGGGTGTGGTGTCATTAGGCTTTACTGCCCACATAATAAAGAAGAATACATTAGTATTGCAAAATTCTAACACCAGTTTTCTGATAGATACTCCACATTAAAATAACTTTAATAAAGAGGCAGGTTACCTACATACATCACTTATCTAGCCCTAAAATTCTCCAATGTTATTAAAAGCATGAACTTTGCTCATAAACAAACAAACAATCACTTTTTGTGTACTACTTATCTATATTGGACCAGAAACATATACAAATGTATACTACTTTGATAAAGTGTTAGAGTTCTTTTTTTTGTTTGTTTAACCTGCTAATCTCTGGAACTACTAGTCGGATTGGAAAAAATATTTTTGTATATGATAGCCTGGTTTATGTGGATCATTAAAGGCTATATAACATCATACTTATCCATGGGAGCGAAACGATAAGCAAAAGCAAAACTAAGGGTATATGATATTTAAAGCATAGCTTTTATAAATATTGAAGCATTTCACCATCACCCCTGTATTCCCCTAAGGAACAGATAGAGAGAGGTGTACCAATAGTATCCACAGTTTGCCAGTATGTTTAGGTCCCATGTCATAGGAGGCGGGCCTATTGCCATTAACCAGGCACAAATCCTAACTCCAAGCTGCTACTCGGCCGCCGCGGTAGACGCTCCGGGTGTTGGGAGCCACGAGACGACTCCCGGCCACCGTAGACGCGGGTCTGTGGACGGTGAGCAATGGGTAGCTCACCGTCCGTACGTTCACTAAATAACGACAGACCGTGTCGACGGCGCGTTCGTGTTCCACGCGCGCCTCAAAGAGATGTCAGCAAACTTGGATGGGGCCACTGAGGGCCGATGCCTGCCGGGGCTGCGGGTTGTTCGAAAGAGATACTGCGCCCCCGGAACGCAAAGGGCACATGAAAGGAAGCTGCTACTGAGAATTTCATAGTAAAACCCAATAACACTTTGCTCGACCCAAGACTTCAAGCGTAGCAGTCGATCTTAGGACTACTAAGCTAACGAAGCAGTTCAAAAGATTTTCCATTGTTTATATTTCGATATACAGAAAACTTGTGACATTTTTTGCAGACATTAACATGTTTCGACTGCGGCTGCCCCGGCCCCAACCTCTGGATTTGCCTGCAACCTGACTGCCATCACATCGGCTGCTCTGAAGTCAAAAATGACCATAGCACACTGCACCAAAAGGTATGAATCCTACTAATATTATAAATGCGAAAGTTTGTGAGTATGGATAGTTTTTTTATTTTTTTTATAGACGGGGTATCATCAAATAACTTCCCCCGCCCTGGGCGTGGCGGGAGGGAGTGTCAGACTTTTACTGACTAAAACCCGTCTATGTTCCTTCATGCGCCCTTTGCGTTCCGGGGGCGCGGTATCTCTTTCGAACAACCCGCAGCCCCGGCATCTCTTTCGAACAACCCGCAGCCCCGGCGAGTATGGATAGATGGATGGATGTTTGTTACTCTTTCACGCTTAAACGGCTGGACGGATTGGGATGAAATTTGGCACTGAGATAGATTGTACTGTGGAATAAAACATAGGATACTTTTATACCGGAAAAATGTACGGTACCTGTGAGATAATACGTCAAAGACGCGGACGAAGTCGCGGGCAGAAGCTATTATGTTGAAAATTTAGAAATAAGATTTTTTCTAGATACTTTACCTACTTACTGTTGTCTACATTAACCAATCAATAATTTCTATAAGTGAAAACTTATAATAGGCCATAATCTTTTTAAATTGTTTATCTTGAACTACAATATTTTTAAATGGTTTTAGCTGTAACTTTTCCAAAAAAAAATTATATAATGTTTGTCAAAGTTAAATTTCGAAAATCTTTACTATTAGCTACCACAAAAAATGGGAAAAATTGTGATGTGGATTTGTTTATTTTGGCAATACTAACCAAAATCATGTTTATTCCACATTATGATTGGATTTAACCAAGCATAATGTTGGTTTAGCTTATCAAGAATTGAATTTACATAAATATTTATAGTGTAGAAATATTTTAAAGGTATTTGATTTGAAGATTGATAATTACCACATAAAACAGTAATAAACGTAGAACAATAGACCTATATAACATGGTTTCTTATAACTTCTATGTATAATCATAATGTTCATTTATTCAGTATCATAAATTATTTGTGTAGCTTGTGTTCATTGTTATGCCATGATGGCCCAGTGGTTAAGGCATCCAGGCCAGTCATGCCTGTTTGCAACCGGGAATGTGAATTTTCAGGGTTTTCCAATTCATAAAATGTACTTTCTAGGTTTATCCTGTGAAATAAACTATCGTGAGGAAACCTAAATAAATATACTTAAGTCTGAAATCGCTAATCCGCTTCGAGCAGGCTTGGTGATAAATGCTCGTGCCTTCTCTGTATGAGAAGAGGCCTTTACCTTGCAGTTCGACAACTATAGGCTGGTATTATTTGTGTTATCCGTACTTCCGTACTAATATTATAAATGCGAAAGTAACTCTGTCTGTCTGTCTGTCTCTTCTTCACGCCTAAACCACTGAACCGATTTCAATGAAATTTGGTACAGATATAGTCTGGGACCCGAGAAAGGACATAGGATAGTTTTCATCCCGGAAATCCCTCGGAAACGGGAACTATTAATCCATGCGGACGAAGTCGCGGGCAAAAGCTAGTGCTATATAATCGCAGGAAGACGCTGGATGGAGGCCACTTACAACCGGTCCTTTTGGAAATCTATGGGGGAGGCCTATGTCCAGCAGTGGACGTCCTGCGGCTGATATGATGATGATGATTATTATTATTATTATTTGTGTTCATTGGTATCCACTTTCCGTCAATCAGCTTGGCAACTTCCATGACGATAAAATCTAAAATAAAACAGACAACCATTCATAAATATTAATCATTATGTTGAATTTATAAATAAAATACTAATAACTTCAGTGCAATATACCCGGCTTTATTGATGTCAAACACAAGAGAGAGGAACAGGAAGTTAAGGTTGTCACACAGACCTAATATCAAAAACGATTACCACAGACTATAATAGTAACAAGGATTATTTTACTATTTTAACACTCCTCCTAAAATAAACCTTCCTTACAATTAAAGTTTTACAATTTATAGCAAACAACAATATTAGTGAAACTAACATGTAAATCACATAACATTGTGAGAAACTTCAGGATAGGACTGCATGCCTATTTTGTCTCTAAGATAACAAAATTTTATCCTACATAGAGGTTTTGTAAACATATCTGCATATTGTTCCTCACTTGAAACATAATTTAAATCTATAATTTTTGCATCATATTTTTCCTTAATAAAATGAAACTTAATATCAATGTGTTTACACCTTTTATGAAAATTAATGTTTTTAATGACACTTATAGCACTCTGGTTATCTAGATTTAAGCACACTGAGTTTTGATTAAATTCACCAATATCACACAACATTTGTTTGAGCCACAAAGCTTCTTTGGTGGCTGCACAGGCAGCCATATACTCTGCCTCGGTGGTTGAGAGTGCTACTGTTTGCTGTTCCTGACAAGACCAGGTCACAGCAGCATTGTTTTTAATGAAGACATAGCCAGTGACTGACCGTCTTGTATGAGGATCATTAGCGTAATCTGAATCACTGTATCCTGTGATCAAATTTCTTTCAGAAGATGTATAGTACAACCCATAATCTTTTGTCTCTTTCAGATATTTAAAGATTTTCTTCACTGCATTCCAATGACTTTCATTATATGAATTCAAAAAACGACTCACCAAGCTTACTGCATAAGATATATCTGGACGGCTTACTGTAGCTAGGTGAATCAGTGATCCAATCGCTTCTCGGTAGGGAATATTCTTTGCTGTTTCTCCTCCTCCTTTCTCCAATTGCATGTGTGGATCAACTGGAATGCTGTTGGGTTTACAGTCATAGAGATTAAACTTGTTTAATAATTTTCCAATATATTTTGTCTGGTGAATAAATATATACTTTTCAGATTTCTCAATTTCCATTCCAACATAACTTTTAAGTGGACATAATTGTAATTCAAATACGGTCTTAAGGTCATTAATTAAATGATTTAATACTAATTTATCCTTTGAGAATATCAATCCATCATCAACATACAAACATAAGTAACATTTTGTTCTATTTATGGTGCCAACATACACACATTGGTCTGCCTTACTGTTTACAAGTCCAAATTTCTTTAAAACAGTAGAAAATTTAGAGTTCCAGCATCTAGGAGACTGTTTTAGGCCATATAAGGATTTATTGAGTTTACATACCTTGTTTTCATCACATACTAATCCTTCTGGTATAGACATATATATGTCTTCATCAAGCTCACCATATAGGAAAGCAGTTTTTACATCAAACTGTACAATATGGAGATTGTGTTGTGCAGCTTCTGATAACAGTAATCTAATGGAATCATACCTTACAGTAGGTGCAAAAGTTTCTTGATAATCTATACCTTTGGTTTGAGAGTAACCCTTTGCACAAAGCCGAGACTTGTAGCGTAAACCTGAAAAGTCTTCTTTGATGCGATACACCCATTTGCATCCAATCATTCGCATTGTATGGTTTTTGTCCACTAATGACCATGTGTTGTTCTGTTGATGAGCATCAAGTTCTTCCTTCATTGATTTCTTCCACTTTTCAGCTTCAGGTGAAGTTATGGCTTTTTCATAATTTTCAGGAACCTCATTTTGAAGTAGTTTTTCATCAACACAGAGGTAAGAACTTTCATCTTGATTTTTAGCTTGTTTATATTGATTTCTAGTTCTTACTGTAATATTTCTTTCAGGAGAAGAATCTATACTCACTTCAGGGATGTAATCACTATCTGATAGTTTATTTTCAATTGTACTATTAAATGAGTCATCATTTGAGGTAGTTTCTTCATCATTTTTATTTTGCATGGTAATGCAGTCATCTTTATTTAATTCTATAGGCACATAATCTCTTTTGATTGTAGATTCCAAAAATACAGCATCTCTACTTTTTATCACTGTTCTTGTATTAGCTAATATGAAACGGTACCCTTTGGTATTTTCACAATAACCTATAAATATTACTTTCTGTGCCTTTGGATCTAGCTTCTTCCTTTTCTCTTTTGGTAAATGAACCATTGCCTCACATCCAAATGTACGCATATGACAGACTTTAGGTTTCTGACCTGTCCACATTTCTTCTGGAGTTTTGAAACACAGAGATGATGTTGGGGATCTGTTGATAATGTAAGCAGCTGTATGTATTGCTTCAGCCCAATAGGTTTTAGCTAAATTAGCATTCAACATCATACATCTTGCCCGTTCAATCAATGTTCTGTTCATTCTTTCTGCAGTACCATTTTGTTCTGGTGTGTAGGGGGTCGTGGTTTGATGTATTATTCCTGCATCTTTAAGAAATTTTGAGAAGTTTCCATTGACATATTCAAGGCCATTATCTGATCGAAGAATTTTAATTGACCTATTCAACTGGTTCTCGACCTGATTCTTATATTCTTTAAATTTTTCCAAGACTTCTGATTTATTATGCATAGTATAAACAGAAACTTTCTTTGAGTAATCATCGAGGAATGTTACAAAATATCTGGCTTTGCCTAGAGACTGTGTTTCTATTGGTCCGCAGACATCGGAATGTATCAATTCAAGCAGGCCTTTACTTTGGTGTCCTTGCTTTTGAAATGGCTGACGTGTCTGTTTGCCTTCTTGACACGTTATACATTTGACATTCTCTTTCACTTGGCTAAGCTTTAAATCGGCAGTATTTTCAGTCGACTTTTTCATAGTCTGAAAATTCAGGTGACCCATCCTCTGGTGCCAAAGGTAAGTATCTTGCTCAATAACATCTGATATGCATGCATAGCCACTAGGCGTATCCAGCCTGTACATATTATTTATTAAGCTTGCTGTTGCCACAATAATATTTTTCTTATTTAATATTACACAACCATTCTGATTAAACTTAACTTGGCCACCATTTTTAATTATCTGACTAACAGAGAGTAAATTTGTGGCTAGTTCAGGTACATATAGAACATTTTTAAATAATATTTCATTCTCTTGGCCATTTTTGTTGTATACAGATAAACTCAGTTCTCCGGAGCTATGTACTGGTAACATTTTGTTATTTGCAACTTTGATATTCTTTATTTGTGGAATTGTTTCTTGTTTGAGCAAATGTTTATGTTTAGTCATGTGTACAGAGGCGCCAGAATCAACATAGAAGGCATCAGATTGTTCAGAAGAAGCGATGAAGACAGCAGCGTAGGAATTGCTATTATTTTGCTTAGATTTCTGATCCTTGATTTTTGATTTACACTCATTACTTTTATGACCATATCTGTTGCAACTATAACAACGGGGACCTTTTGAAATTTTCTTGTTTTTATTATGTTCTTTCTGACTTGAAGACGTGAAGGCAGATGTATTGTTATCAGTTTTTACATCTTGAAGTATCTTCGACTTTACGGAGTCAGAACTTATTTTCATACCTGAACTCTCTATTGCTATAATCATTGGTTTGTAACTTTCTGGAAGGCCCGACAGTAAAAGGGTTCCCAACCATTCCTCGTCGACGTGAAAACCAATGTTCCGTAGCTTATGAGCAGTAGTAATTATTTTACTCACATACTCTTCCACATTTTGACATCCTGCTAAAGTGGTATTGCATAAGTCTCGCAGCAAGCCTACCCGGCGTGTCAGCCCAGAATCGTCAAAAGCACGTGCTAAATTATTCCAAACTTCTTTCGCTGTTGTTGATTCTTGTATGTGGATGTAGTTTATAGGATCCACGAGTAGAATGATTTTGGATCGGGCTTTTGTGTCTCGCTTCTCATCCACCACACTTTGTTCAGAAACGCAGTCCCACAACTCTTCATGTTGAAGATAAGTTTTTACAGCAAAACGCCATGTAGCGTAATTTTCACGGCCCGTTAATCTCTCAATTAATGCCAATGAATTACTCGCTGACATGATTGATTGGATATTTTCTGATATTTTCACAGGTGAAATGGATGGCAATGCGGTTTGAGATTATGACTTTGATTCTCACTGATATATATATATTTTTTAATCACTGGGTCTCTTATTCACTTATATCACTGATTTTACTTTACAGGGCTTACTGGGCCCATAACCTGTTGAATTTATAAATAAAATACTAATAACTTCAGTGCAATATACCCGGCTTTATTGATGTCAAACACAAGAGAGAGGAACAGGAAGTTAAGGTTGTCACACAGACCTAATATCAAAAACGATTACCACAGACTATAATAGTAATGTTACGTCGTACGTACGAGATCTTTCTAGAAAGCACGTGATTAGAGTGTGTTTGGCTAAAGGCTTCGAGAAGCATTCCACTATTATTATTAGTTGGAAGTTAGTTGTCATTGTAATTTCGACCGTACGCCGAGGGCATAAGGCACCTATTTCTTTATTCGGTACAAGTAGACATTGCCGGAATGTTCGTGAACATTGGTGTGTTGTATAAAAGCACAAGCGCCGACAAACGAGAGTCAGTCTGATTCAGGCGATACAACGAAGCGAATCGAAGCGAACTAGAAGTGCGATATTTAAGCGAATAGTGATCAGTACTGTATTTGTGATTAAGTTTAAGTGTTTTTGTGTTTAATAAAGTTATTTAATTGTCTGAGTGGTAGTAATTAATTTATCCCATACCCAGCTCGTAACAGTAACAAGGATTATTTTACTATTTTAACACATTATTATAATCTTAAGTGAGCAGACGAAATATTGCAAAGTGTATATCAATAGAATGTTGTTTTCTTATCTATCTCAATGTAACTCATTGCTAATGATTCGCTTCATTGATCATAACGCGGTTTTATGTACGTCTTCGTCATTATAAATAGTATTATGTACTTAAGCAGAAACTATTGCTTTTCTTAACAACACAATTTCATAAGTCAGTGTTGGGTAAGATAAATTTAGAAAGTACATACATACGTCATATATTATAGGTATATACATACAATCACGCCTGTATTCCCCGAAGGTTCAGGCAGTGGTGTACCACTGGTATATCCACAGTTCGCCGGTATGTTTTAGGCCCCTTGTAATAGGTACATGGCGAACCTATTGCCACAAACCGGGCACAAATCCTAACTCTAAGCTGCTACTGAGAATTTCATAGAACAAGCCAATAACTCTTTGCTCAACCGAACCCAAGACCTCTACGGTAGCAGTCGCGCTTAGGACCACTAGGCCAACGAGTCACTTACTTATATGTAGATAATGTAAGTCTGAAGTAACCACCAATCCGCCTTGAGCAAGCATGGCGATCAATACTCGTGCCTTCTACATACGAGAGATGCCTTTGCCCAGCACTGGGACCATAATAAACTGGTATTATAATTTTTCCGCGACAAACCAATACCGACCAGCAAGATATTAAAATCGGATTACAATCTCCTTTGAGTCACTTGTAGAGTCTGCGAGAGGCATTCAAAGAGTAATAATCTATGTAAGCTCAGCAACACAATGCTTTGATGCCGCATAAAGGACATCACAAAGCGCTTTGTACGCTGTTTAAGAGTAAAATGAAAGCTAAAAATAGTTAACAATATCAGACATGAAATCGTCTTTGTGCGTGACTGTATTTGTGCAAGTCACAGTTATGTGTGTGAAGTGAATTGGATATAGAGCGAATGAATCATTTATTAGGACCGTTTTTGTAATGAAGAGTTTTGATACGATATTTTTGTTCTGTCTGTCTGTTTGTTTTGTCGTAACGGCAAATCTACTGAAGCGACCGTAATGAGATTTGGCAAGGAGATGTTATGGGATCTTTAAGGGCATAGGCCACATTTATCTGCAACTGAAATGCTAACAATGACACTAAATCGTAAATTATAATTCAGTAAAAACATTAAGACTCCTTTTTGGAAACAAATGATTATTGTATCTTGCTCGTAGACTTCTTGACAATTCTCACTTTTGACTTCAACTTGTTGGAGGGTCTTATGGTTTTTCTTACTCCACTGCTGTTATTTTTGATTTCGTCTTGATGGTTGGGCCGCGAGAACTGCTACACATGACGCTCGCGACCCTCCAGTTGACTCCTGTCCCAAGTCTTATTCAAAGTCAAAGCATTTATTTCAATTAGATCATTTACAGGCACTTTTGAATTGTCAAGAAGTTACAGTTTAAAATTGAAGCTAGTTGCTCGTTCCAAAACGTAGGTCTATATGGAGAAGAACGAGCAAGAAACTCCATGGACACTCTTTTCCTTCTATTTGGTTCTGGTCTACAAGTCAAGTCTTGGTTACAATATTCTGGTTGCTTCTATATGTGAAAACAATGAAGGTGAATATAAAAAATAACAAAATTATAGGTAATAACGGTGTAAGCCATGGCAGTTAAGAGATGACCAATCCCAACTGACAGCACCCGTTCACGAATATGACGCGTGCATCAGCACCGTTTAGCTCAACCATCTTGAAGGGAACCAAACGACCCAACCCACGCGCCACCGTCAGCAAGACTTTAAAGTGAGCATGACAAAGCTCTCAACTGCCATGCTCAGTGTCCAACACATAGTAACTTAACAAATAAATGGCTCCATGGTACTCACATTTACAAAATTGAAATATATGATGTAAAATTATACAAAACTAAGGTCATCAGCGAACCTTTTCAAAAAATAAATAAGACACCAACAACATATATTAAGGAACATTGTTCCAAAAGAAATAATGTCTAATTGCTACATTTGTTCCAGACCTTCCCGCTGCACTGTGTACACATGAATGTGTCCACTGAGCGGATATGGTGTTACCTGTGCGAGAAAGAGGTCCACATCAAAGCAGCCTTGGCATATGTGGTGAGTACAATAACACCTAATAAAGCTTGCAGTGGCAACGGATCCATTTTCGTAAGAAAAGCCGAAACAAAAATTGCTTATGTCTTTGGTTAGGTACTGCTCCGCCCTCGTGGGCTTAGCGTGATGTTATATCTAACCTATATTATTGTTCATTATTTTGGCTATCATATACAAAAAGAATCATTCCCATCCCTCTAGGGCATTTAGATATAAGCGCATTGAAACAAACATTAAAAAACAGCTTTATATTATTATCTAGTATAGATTATATGAGACATTTCAGTTAGGGTGGCGCGAATATAAAAAAATAAAACTGAAGATACTGTATTTCAAAGGGCGAATTATAAGAATCACAGCATCTTAATCTATATTTACCTAAACCATTTGATTTGAGAGAAATGTGAGGAAAAACATTCGCCACCGCAATGACGGAAAAATCGCTTCGAAAATTTACCAGTATTAACTTATTAGCTATTTTGAAATCTACGCCTCCCTCTTTTGAATATTTACTGGTTATTGGCTGACACAAACCCGCTAGCACAAAAGTATTAAATAGAAAGTACAACTATCACTTTCTTTTACTCAGTTCTTTATTCCCACCACAGGCAAGTCCAGACTCGACGTGTGAGAGCCCCACACGCCTGGGCGCCGTGGCTCTCAGCATGGCGGACGATGAACTGGATCCTGACTCCCACGACGTCAACTATGATCACGACGCCCGGAGTAGAGGTACTTCTTCTGCCTCCAGATAATTGTCTTATTTGAAAATAAAATGTTCTAATTTTAGACCAAGCTTAAACCTATTTGCCAGTTATCGTATTTTTAACTTTATTCTAATCTAAATAAAGTTCTTAATACAAAAACGTGACTTTAGAACCGAGTTGTCATGATTCAATTCGTTTAATAAAACTGATGTAGTACAAGGCAGTCTATATTTTACGATTTCTGGCGAATAGCGCGAAGTGTTGCTGAGTTCTGGTAATCTGGTTTTAAGGGTATTACAAGCATATGAGACATTTCAAGTTTGTCTCTGGGATGGCAACGCATTTGCAAGGCCCCTGGTATTGCAGATGTCTATAGGTAGCAGAGACCAATTAACATCAGGTGGGCCGTCGGTTCCTTTGCCATCTTCAGATATAAATAAAGCTGTACTAACACAAAGGCCCCAACTCCCAGTAGATGCGCACGCGTCGGGTCTGGTGGGTCTGCAGAACATGGGCAACACGTGCTACATGAACGCGGCGCTGCAGGCCCTCAGCAACACCGCGCCGCTCACGTCGTACTTCCTGGAGTGCGCCGCCGCTGTCGCCGTGCTGGCGGCCGATAAGAAGCCTGGGATCAGCAAGTAAGACTTTATTCTCTAATATTGTATTACATTTATTTTAAACTAGCTAACTGCCTCGTTAGCCTAGTGGTCCTAAGCACGACTGCTACGCTAGAGGTCCTGGGTTCGATTCCCAGGTCGAGCAAAAAAGTATTATTGGGTTTTTCTATGAAATTCTCAGTAGCAGCTTGGAGTTTGGATTTGTGCCCGATTAATGGCAAAAGGTTCGCCCCCTATTACATGGGACCTAAATATACCGGCGAACCGTGGGTGTACATTGGTACACCTCCGCCTAACCCTTCGGGGAATACAGGCGTGATGGTATATAAACGGCGTGTTTCGGAAAGGGATACAGGGTGACTTTTGAGATGGGTCACTAATTCCAGATACCTTAACCGTTAAAGTTGCAGGAAAATGTTCATGTGAGACCTTCTATAACGTTTTGAAAAGACACATTCTGGAAAAATGTACAAGCCAGCCAAAAAAAATGCTAAAATACATTTTTTTTTTGTTACTGATTAAGTCTCCGCTCCCTTTGGTCGTAGGATGATGTTCTATATTTATAAACCATCCTCTTTTCTTAGAGAAGAGCAACATACAGGATTTTTTTTTAACCAGTGCGTAAATTTTGCCATAATAAACTTCAACACGTTTTATTAAACACGTAAGTATATTTTATTTTGATATGTCTTAGTACAAAAAAAAAAGTTATCGCTTACGAAACATGTATACTTAAAAACCATATTTGATTGTCACTAGGCGCTAGTGCATTCCCCACCCCCTCACCCCAGCCATGCGCTCGGGCGGCGGCCACGAGTTTTCATCGATAGGCGAATAGATTATGTCCATGTTTTGATTATTTCAAACTCGGATAAGGATGTTTTTTTTTTTTTATAACTAAACACGGAAATGTGTTCTATTACTGACACTGAACTACCAAAAAAAATTTACGCACTGGTTAAAAACTTTTCCTGTATTTAAAAACATATTTTTGACCAAAATTCGAATCACACTGATTATGACTGTAAAATGAGTTTTTAAGGCCTATTTTTGTATGTTACATTTTTGTTTCGTTTGGTTCCAGAGCATACCAAAAATTAGTCAAAGAAATGTGGAGTAGAAAGACAAGAGGCTACGTTGTACCTAACGGCATCCTGTATGGCATTCGTAATGTAAGTAAAACATTTATTACCCGACTACGGCGAAGCAAAAAGGAGGGTTATGAGGTTGACCGGTATGTATGTATGTATGTATGTATGTATTTTTCTGTAGTCTGTACTGGCCTAATCTTAGGCAAAGGCCGCCCCCATTTCGTCCACTTCTCTCAATGTTGTGCCTCATCTAAACAAAAATCTATCAAATTAATGTCATTTAATTTCCAATAGTCATACTGTTAAACCAGCAAAAATAAAAGAAAAATTACAGAAAATGAAAAAAATTAAGGCTCTAGACAGACGGACTGCAAATTTGCAGTTTGAATCCAGTTAGTACGACTGCAATAACACACTGCACACTGTAATGACAGAGGAACTGCATTTCAACTGCATTCAAACTGCAAGTTTGCAGTCGGAGTGCAGTTGAAATGCACTCCGTCTGTCTAGAGCCTTAGGTCGAAAAACAATCGCTAAACATTGTTTGCAAACAATGTTGAGCAACTCAAGTTTACTAAGAATTCGTAACTTAAACATTATATTGCAAATAATTTGTTTCCTGCAACACAAAAACATGTTTTGCAACTTTTGTTACCATGACTTAAATGTTTTTTTCTCTTAAAATGAACATTTGTTTGTTCGTTGGCAGGTGCACCCAATGTTTCGTGGTTACCATCAACATGACACGCAGGAGTTCCTGCGGTGCTTCATGGATCAGCTGCATGAGGAGCTCAAAGAACCGGTAAAGACAATCACATCATTCTTATTTGTAAGGCATTGTATATGTTATGAACCAAGTGATAAATTGAGCAGTATACATAATGCCCGGTCATTGTGAAAAATGCCCAATATGAGAGTGCAATTTGATAATAATTATTCAAATAATTTAATAACTATTTTCTTATTGTTACAAAGGTTTTTAATTGATTAGACTTGTTCAGTTTAAATTTTTTAGTGTGGCCTCACACTAAAAAAAAAAATTCTCTTGTATCGTGGGTGCGTTTATAAATATCAAACTCACATACACAAACCAGATCAGGAACAAGTATGTGCTGGCCATACAATATCAGTTCAGTGCGGGAATCGAACCCACGACACACAGCGTGTTAGTAACTCTCAGCCACTACGCCAACCCGAAATTGTATTTTACGCATGTTTTTTTTGTAAAATAATAGTTAATAAAAATAATCTATAGAATATCTTAAGTTAAGATCTTTTACCGTCAAACGAGGCGAGGGACGCAGGGGTGAATCAAGATGAAATTTTAAAAAGGCTGTTAACTTTGAAATAATATTGTTTGTTGCCACACTAGATTCTGATTATTATTCAGAACTAATGTTTTATCAGAATTACAATTTACTGTTCTTGTTGGCACTAAACTATATTATGTCAACGTTTAAATTCTTTTAATACTTTCATCCCTATTCGCCCCCTTACATGTTTCGTCACCAAAACCAGCACTAACAGCTACCCGTGCCTTCCCCCAGGTGTGGGACAGTGCGCCGGAGCACAAGCTCCGCTCGGAGGCGCACGGCGACCACCCGCGCGGCGCGCACGAGCGACGACGCGCCGCCTCCTCCGGCGGTGAGTGTTACACGCAACACTACGCATGTACCTAGTACACACCTTGCGACTAAGGGTGGACCCAAACGAGCATAATTTTTTGAGTTGTGAGACGCGTAATTTCGGTCAAGTTATTTCTGCTACATTCGGTTTCATACAAAACTTCTGTTCCGTTCACACGGCGACGCAAAATGAGTTGTCAGTTTCGGTACAAAGTAAATTATGCGACTCATAACTCTTAAAATATAATAGTATAGAGGAGAATATCATTTATTTACATAAAACATGGTATACACGATGGTAAGACGAATGCAATTGGGTAGTTGACACCACTAACCAATAATTTCAAGTAACAACTTCTCTAAAAAAGCACTTTATTTTATAGTGTTGTTCACTTTATTATAATAGTCAGTCTGTGCACACATATAGGTAATCTCAAACTGAACTTTAATACTATGTATTGCTCATGCAATGTATTATCTGTATTGTGTTTTATGTAACTTAAATAAATAAATTCAATGGAAGTTTCACATACACTAAAAGCAGCACTAAAACAACAAACTAAAATAACATTCATCTCAGCACAGCCTCAAGTCTTTCCTATTAATATATCCTTCGAAAAATTTAATTTATTTTTTTTATTTTTAGTTGAAGTGTCTTCCTAAGTTCCTACTTGTGCTAAAGATTGACAGCTCACCTTAAGGTCACTTTATCTAAATTCACGAGAGAGATTTTTACAGAATAACACTGCATGTATACGTGTTTATCCTTGATATTGAATGTGTAACCCACTGATTAAAAATAGATTGAATTGAAATGTGTGAGTGTAGCTTAAATAAAATAGTATTATGCACATAAATGTTTATAGTTAACGCATGGTACCTCATCATGATAATGTAATATTTATAATTTAGAAAAAGTGTCTTATTGTCCCACTGTGGGACAAAAGCCTCTTCTCATACTGAGAATGCCTTCTCTGTATGAGCATTGATCACCACGCTTACTCAAGGTGGATGTGCGATGTCAAAATTATATTAATGAATACAATTTTTATTGAATTCCCTGCAGCAAGCGATGCTCCATTCTTCGCAAGGATGAGGCGGAAATCTCCTGCACAGTCTTCTTATAGCGAATCAAGAACCGAAGGCTATTTGAGGTAATCACGTTTTTATTATTATTCTTTAACAGCACCTACTACAAATGTGACTAGCTATGTGTAATATGAAAAAAACTGTTCAGACATTGGGCCCTTTAATCCCCGGAAATACAATCCAAAATATCAAAGAGTAGCTTTTGCTCGCGAATTTATCTGCGTAGAAATCAAAGTCTGTTCCAAATCCTTTTCTTAGCTGACGTCACCTACCTATAAACTACCTATCTGTCAATTTTCAGCTCTATATTAGTAACAAAACATAAAAGTCCCATGAAAATCCTTAGATTTTTATTATATTTGCTTGGGCTGTTATTTTTTTTTAGACTCACGTCTGACAGTCGGTGACCGATTTTTTTGTCGGAGAGAACGGAACATACGAATTCCAATATACCAACGCACACGTCCTACAAAAAGTCGGCCCCACGAAACTATGGATCTATTGAACGGTCCGATAATTGGTCCTCTAAAATTCGGACGTGGGCGAAGGCCCTTATGAACAGATGAATGATCTTCACAATGTATTCCATGAGTCGATTGAAAAATTATTTGTAAAATGAAATAGTTCTGTCTTGTTTGTTTGTTACTATTTTTATTCTGTTTTGTCTGTAGGGTGCAAACACAAGAGCCTATTGCGTCTCGCCACCGGCGCTCGGCTAGCTTCGCCGGCACACACCACCTGCAATACAACATGTACTCGCAACAGCCCAATGGTGAGTCAGCATCATCTCCCTGCCCTTATCCCATGTCACTCGCGGGAGACGCTCTGGGCGTCGGGAGCCGTAAGACGACTCCCGGCCACCGTAGACGCGGGTTTGTGGACGGTGAGCAATGAGTAGCTAACCGTCCGTACGTTAACTAACGACAGACCGTGTCCACGGCGCGTTCGTGTTTCACGCGCGCCTCAAGGAGATGTCAGCATACATTCGGAGGGGCCACTAAGGGCCGATGTCTACCGGGAATGTGGGTTCTTCGAAAGAGACACCGCACCCCCGGAACGCAAAGGGCACAAGAAGGAACATGGATGTGTTTTAGTCAGTAAAAGTCTGACACTCCTTCCCGCCCAGCCCAGGGCGGGGGAAGTCATTTGATGATTTCCCATCGGTAAAAAAAAAGAACCATGTTACTCGAGGTCGGCGCAACACGTTTTCTTCTTCCATTCCGTCCTGTCAACCGTCATGCTATCACTGACTCCCTTCTCATTCATTGAATTGGGTACATGACACCACTAATCAACAGACGTACTTTTTATGAGCTGTGAAAACGCCATTCTCCTATAGATTTTTCTAAGCCAATACTAAACTATTTTTATTTTATTTTTTTATAGACGGGAAATCATCAAATAACTTCCCCCGCCCTGGGCGGGGCGGGAGGGAGTGTCAGACTTTTACTGACTAAAACCCGTCTATGTTCCTTCATGTGCCCTTTGCGTTCCGGGGGCGCGGTATCTCTTTCGAACAACCCGCAGAATACTAAACTATGACGTCACACTTTCAATTCACTAACTATTTATTTATTGATTCCAAAGCAACTTTAAATCGATTTTTGAACAGACGAATTTTTATATAACTATCGATTCTATAGTTATTTACAAATTCATTGGGTTTTCAGAGCTAAATAATACTGTTTTCTTTTTTTTTTGTAAAATTGTTGTTGGTCACACAATCCATCCATCTTTTCTTTGGCCTCCCTCTTCCTCTCCATCCATCCACATTTATATTCACAACTCTTTTGGTCACATAAAATAATATCATATCCAGCCTCAGAATCCAACCGGGGTCAAAACCAGGCGCTGTACGGGTCAGAATCATCGCTGTCGTGGTCGAGCGAAGCGGAGGAGCGGTACGAGACGTGCTCGAGCGGAGCGAGCGACGCGCCGGACACTAGGAGTGAACAGCAGTAAGTACAAGTATTACATCTTTATCACCCCATGGCATGGAGGGTTGACATATTTTCATTCAATATGAGTAAGTGTCGTGATGGCCCAGTGGTTAAGGCGCCCGCCTCTCGTGCACAAGGTTGTGGGTTCGCAACCGGGCACGGGCAAGTACCAATGTGACTTTTTCTAATTCATATGTACTTTCTAAGTTAATCTTGGACATCACTGACATCGGTAACCATGTCAGAGGCCCTTGCGGCGGTTTAGAAACTCTGACACTAGGGTGTGTGGGCTCGTTTAGACCTTACTGTCCACACGATAAAGAAAGAATTCAATATGAGTGAATTCATAAGAGTTTTGTTGAATTTTGCTAGTTTTAATTGGAATAAATAATATAGGCAGATATGTTCTGTGAAGCTAGATATTAGACTAGTTTAGATTTATACACAATTGTGTAGTCTAATTTTTTATATGGTTGAGTATTTTAAATTGTTTGTAGTATATAAGTCTAGTTTTGGAACCACTCCATTGTTTTGGGGTCAACCCAGTAAGGCCTAACGACCCCACACACCCTAGTGTCGGAGTTTCTAAACCGCCTCAAAGGCTTTTGACATGGTAAAATAGTGTATGTTAGGTAAATAAATACATAAGTATTAATGTCCGTCCCCTCGCAGTAAGAGCTCGCCCCCGCTGGGCGGCGGCGACGGCGGCGCGGCGGGCGGCGTGCGCTTCCGCAGCGTCATCTCCGACGTGTTCGACGGCAAGCTGCTCTCCTCCGTGCAGTGCCTCATCTGCAACAGGGTACGTACTATCTGAACATAGTGCCTTTGTCACCATTCATCATATCAGCCGCAGGACAGCCACCCCTGGACTGCAGGCCAAATTTTGGGAAATCATCAAATGATTTCTTCCGATCTGGGTGGAGAGGAAGGAAGTGTCAGACTCTTATTACTCACTAAAAGCCATGCGTGTTCCCCATAAAGCCCCTTTTTTTATAGACGGGAAATCATCAAATAACTTCCCCCGCCCTTAGTGTCAGACTTTTACCGACTAAAACCCGTCTATGTTCCTTCATGTGCCCTTTGCGTTCCGGGGGCGCGGTATCTCTTGCTCACAACCCGCAGCCCCGGCAGGCATCGGCCCTCAGTGGCCCCATCCTAGTTTGCTGACATCTCTTAGAGGCGCGCGTGGAACACGAACGCGCCGTCGACACGGTCAATAAAGCCCCTTGCAGTGACTCTTTCGAAAAAAATCCGCAACACTGACAGGTGCACATTGGCCAAGTTCTGTTATGTCTCCGGCTTGTTTGGAAGGAAGTGAAAATTATTGTTGTTATTTTCTGGTTAATTTTGGTGCGGGATCCAAAACAGTTTTTGTAGTGGTCGACACTATTGATTCTAACTTTGAAGAGGTTTGATTTATAAGGAAAAGGGCGGCGTGCTTGACCCATATTAAAAAATAAGGGTCCCAGATAGATTTTCGTAATATTGAAAAATAAACTTTAATGTCATCGCTATAAAGTCTGAACGAAACCACGTAAATACGCTCTAGAAGTCTAGAACAACGCAGAGCCAATATTGATACAAATATGCACTTTAGTTAACTGAAAATAAGGTTTATTATTCAATAGCAAATCCTCTCCATTGTTTTTTACCCTACGCGGAGTCTATAAAGCTTCTAACTCGTAAATTGTCACAGGTGTCAACGCGAGTGGAGACATTCCAAGATCTGTCGCTGCCGATTCCGTCGCGCGAGCACCTCGCCGTCATCCGCTGTCAGCAGCCAATCCTCAACCACCACGTGACGCATGGGACTCAAGAGTCATGGGTAAGAAGCGATGGAGGTTTAATTCACCCCATGGCCAGTTGTGAAATAAAAACGAAATATATCTTCATTTACAAAAGATACATACTTTATAATTTTTAATTTAATTTGCATTACTTTAATTCTAGAATGCTATCTTACTTGTCCGTATATTATTCTAAGAGTGCTGTGTACTTCTGTAAGTGACGAACTCACTATGCTTAAAACTGCTTATTATTTTTGTTATGTATGTTTTAGTGAGTAAGTCGTTGAAGTACCATAAAATAAATAAATAAATAGTGGCTTTTGTGAAACTTGGTAAAAAAAAAATACAAAAACATATATCCTATGTATATTAAAAATAGATTATAATATTTGCATGAAATAATGCATAGGTACAGACAGTGTAATCAACTAGTGACACTGTCTATTCCCTTCCGAACGAATTTTAATGCAAGGTTACCAATTGATGACGCTGTCTGTACTAAATAAATACGTTTTTTTTGTAACTGTTTTTTTCTTAAGTTACACTTTAGTTTCTTTATCAATTTAATAATTTCTTATAACAGCTTTCTCTCTCGTTCTTATTGCTGTGCCCGACAGAATCCATAATGTTCTTAATTATGAATACCTCCCATCTAAGCATATATTTATAGCAGAGCAAAAAAAATATTGAGTACATACAAACTACAAGCATCACTAAACTTTATGACATTAAAATAAGGCTCAAATTCCAATTATTACTGAACTCATATGATTAGGTATGGTGGGTGCTAAGTTGGCTGCGGTCGTGGTTCTACGGGCCGGTGGTGTCGCTGCAAGATTGTCTAGCGGCCTTCTTTAGTGCCGACGAACTCAAAGGCGATAATATGTACAGGTATGCAAAGTGGTTCCAGTTTGGTTCCCAATTGATGTGATTTCGGAAAATGAACTTTGACACCTTGATTTAAAGTCTAAAATAGTCTAGGATTTAAAATCTGAAAAGTTAATTTACTGTTGTTGCTAAATATACTATTTCGATATCTTTGCCATATTTTAAGGTACTGGCCTAAAATCCAACTTAATTTACACATTTGTTTATCTCTATTGTAAAAGTATCTATCTTAGCTTCATCTTTGTTACTAGTAAAGTAACGAACTGCTACGTTTACTGCTACAAAGTTGATAAACTAGTTATTTGTATTATGTAATTTAAATAAATGCCGGGAGGGGACGTCCTAGAAAGACCTACACTGACCTTATTGGTGAGCACTGGTGCGCAGTACTCGTAACCGGCGTGCTTGTATGATGAATTCGTAGCAGGTGGCTATGGTTTCTGCCATGGGAAAAAGGCGTGAGTTTATGCATACATGTATTAAATACATACTATCACCATCACGCCTGTATTCCCTGAGGGGTTAGGCAGAGGTGTACCAATGTACACCCACAGTAAATAAATCTTATGTGTCTGTTTCCCCAGCTGCTCCCGCTGCAACAAGCTCCGCAACGGCGTGAAGATGTCAGGCGTGGTGCGCTTGCCGGAAGTCCTCTGTGTCCACCTGAAGCGCTTCCGGCACGAGCTCATGTTCAGCGCCAAGGTGGGCGCGCGCGTGTCCTTCCCCATCACCGACCTCAACATGGCGCCCTACACGCATAAAGGTAGCTTTGGATTTTGTATAATAATATGGTGAATGTAATGGAGTCATAGCGGGTATATAACGAGGTCTAATACAATTCGATAGCGAAACTTCAAAAGTGAAGACGCGGTTATAGATAGTAAATCATGATAAAAAGGGTTCTATAGGGCTTTGCACTTAGAGCAACTATTGCAGCAACTGGCAACTAGCTGTTGACATATATTTCAATTTGACTGCACACACATAGCAACTCCAGTTTCGAGTTCCAGTGATCGTCAACAGTTTTCACTTGCTGTAATCAACGACTAAGTTAGTTCCTAATTGCCGCAACTAGCAACTGTTAAATATTATACCGGATTTAAAGATCGCTGCGTAGATTGAGCAACTCGGCTATGAAAGCTCACAGATTGCCATAAAGTTGCGGCAACCTTAAACGTTATAGCAACTATCAACTATTTACAGGAAACTTTTAAAGGGTTGATAGTTGCCGCAACTTAGGTTGCTCCATGTGCATAGTGCCTTAATCTTTTCTTTAAGGGCTTTTATTTTTGTAAGAAAATGTTTATTTTACACAGGCTATGTGCAGTCACATGAAAATAATAATGATAAAGATTTTATAAAAAATACAAAAAAGAAAACATTTTAGTGTGCCCCCCAAACCTGCGTCAAACAGGCCTAGTTCTGCAAAAAATAAACCTTTATCGACAATCATTGGTGTCAAAAACACCAATCAACTGACACACGTTTTATAAGCTGTCAAAATGCGAGTCCGCCCACAGATTTATGTACGTATGACAAACTGTGGTGTCACTTTTTTGCCAACTCAATTGATTAACTATTTATTGATATCAATACACAATAATGTAATTTTACTGTTAATTGAAAATTATTCGGATTTTCAGTAAATAAAATAAAGTTTTTTTTTAGAAAAAATGTGTCTTGGTATTATTGATTAATGGTGTTAATTAACCACCAAGACCGCACCGACCCGATTAAGACCAAGATAAGTTCGCTGGATGCAGGCCTTTTCCAAACGGTCCTATTGGAAATCTATGGGAGAGGCCTATGTCCAGCAGTGGACGTGCTGCGGCTGATATGACGATGATGATGGTGTTAAATACGCCTATGTCCAGCAGTGGTCGTCTTGCGGCTGGTATGATGATGATGGTGTTAAATACGCCTATGTCCAGCAGTGGTCGTCTTGCGGCTGGTATGATGATGATGGTGTTAAATACCCAATTATCCAAATCCGGCAGACTGCACGTCAAAGATAACCCGCTACGAGCTGTGCGCGGTGATCTGCCACGCGGGCACGGCGGGCGGCGGGCACTACACGTGCGTGGCCCGCAACGGCCGCGCCTGGTACACCTTCGACGACCACTGCGTGCAGCCGCTGCCCTACCACCATCTGCCGCACTGCGAGGCGTATGTGCTGTTCTATAGGTGAGTCATAAAAGAATAAAGAAAGAATAAAGAATAATTTATTGTTTCAAGAAAATACAGTTAATGCATTGATTCCTGAAACTCACACTAGGATTCCCTGTGTCGTGAGTTCCAGGCTCCTTCGCTCCGTTTACAAGTTTTTGTTACAACTAATTCTTAAATTAAAGATAGTACTCGTAATCTTAAAACAAGGAATACAAAAAAAAAAGTAACAAAATCAAAATAAGAAGATTGCCCAAATAAAGCATTTGTATGAATGTTGTGCAAGTTTGTGATATACAATATAAATTAATATATGTATATGTTATTATTATTAAGTCATATGTTAGTGATGAGTAAAAAGTAACATAAAGAGGAAAGATTTGTATTTTTGTTTGTAATGGAATAATATAAATTCTTTTGTCTATTGAAAGCTACATTATTAGCAAGTAATATAGCCTATATATTTTTTTGGAAATTAGGGATTCGTAAAGATGACGCAAACGAAGTCGCGGGCGCAAGCTAGTCCTTTAATAACTTACCAGTTCTTGTTTCAAAGACAGAATACTAGAAAATATATTCTGTGGACTAAAAGTAGGTCACGATCTCAATAGAGACTAGCCAAGAACGCAGAAGATATTATAGTGCTCAAGTGTATGCGTAAACGCAAGGCTTATGGGATGGTAATCCGGCACGACAGGGGAGAGATCAGGCAGAGAACCAACGGCTTTATGTGGTTTTAGAGACATGGGAATATCTCACCAACTTCCAAACTCCGAGCGGCTACAAAAAAAAATCCTGGATTGATAAATTATTAAAACCATGGAAGAAAAGCAGTTGTTTATGATGTTAGTAATATCGTCCGTGCATAAAACCGGTAAAATCATGCGAAAAGAAGAAAAAAAACTTGATTTGTATATACTTTATGAGTTGCTTTGTATGGCAGGAAAGTGAATCCACAAATGGTAACGTTACGGCAGAAGGCTGCTGAAATACTGGAGACCACAAGCGTCGAGCCGAACGATATCAAGTTCTACATCTCCAAACAGTGGATCAACAAGTAAGTGGTACTAGTTATAAATCTACTCGGATTAAAAGACTTTCATTTTTACGTAGTATTTATGTATATTGACCTAATATGTTATAATTTTATCTAGTTAGATATCAGTGTTCAGCTGTCAAATAACGTAATATTCTATTTTTTAAATAGCGTTTATCTTATAGGTACAGGCACAGACTAAAAAAAGTAGCTCTGTCTCTCGTCCCTCTCTCTCTAAAAGTCTATAGGCAATCTCGGCCTAAATACTGTAGAGTGCGGTATTTAGGCTATTTTTTATGGGAAATCATCATATGACTTCTACCGCCCTGGGCGGCCCTGGGCGAGAGTAAGACTTGAGTGTTAGACTTTAACTGGCTAAAACCCATCCATGTCTTGTGCCCTTTGCGTTCTGGGGGCGCGGTATCTCATTCGAACAACCCGCAGCCCCGGCAGGCATCGGCCCTGAGTGGCCTCTCCGATTTGCTGACATCTCTTTGAGGTGCACGTGGAACACAAACGCGCCGTCGACACAGTCTGTTGTTAGTTAACGTACATCAATCTTAACGGACTTTTGGGGGCATGAGAAAAAGAGTGTAAAGTCTCTCATCCTCCGTAGAAAAAGGAGGATCCTCCGACCAGACAGGTGTTGTATCTGGTGGGCTACTGCCCGACGGTTACTGTCAGGATTTTTTATATATGCTAATGTCGCGGAGAACTTTGACATCGCGATCTAGGCAACGTCAGTTTTGCCGTGGTAGTGCGCATGCTATTCGATAGATGTCGCTACAGACTGTTCTAACTCGTCAGATTCAACACGTGGGCAGAGCCAGGTCCTATAGACAACAGCGACTTCGTGTGCTGGCACGGCGGCGTGCGTCCCGAGCGCGCGCCGCACCTGCACCACCTCGCCGCGCTGGTGCCGCAGCCGCTGTGGGAGTTCCTCTACAGCCAGTGAGTATTGACGCAACAGAGACGGGCCACATACACAACAGCGACTTTAGTACCTATTGGCTGCAGTGCCGACACTAGGGCAGTGCCAGCGGTGCCTAGGCACTGGAGGGCCGCAGAAATTAGCAGACCAGGACCGGAAATAGTTTTTCAAGGGCACAGGTATTGAAGCTCGCACCGGGCGCATAGAAGGCTACGTTACTGATTGGCTGACTTGAAGACGGGTAAAACACTTGACCGTCAATGGGATGCTGGACACCACCAGTCAATTAACCTACTGTCAAAGAGGGTGATCGAGAACATAGGGATGAATCAGAAGAAAACTTTAAAATTTGATTGGCCTCCACAGCATTAAACGTGGCCAGCTACTGTATTGAACTATGTAGTATAAATAATGATAAAGTATAGTTAGTAGTATTGTGTAGTTTTTTTTTTACTGAATTATAATTAACGATTTAGAGTCCTTTTTAGTAGTAAAATATATAACTCCAATGTTAAAATCCCTTTTAAAATCTTGATTTAGCCTGTTTGACAGTACTTTTTATGAGTTGTCAAAACGCTATTCGCCTATAGTCTTTGTAAGGCAATAGAAAACTGTGACGTCACTGATTTACCAATTGAATTCCTTAGTTTAGCACGCACACAAACACATCCTGACACGCTCACTGCCTTTTACCATGCCATGCTTTTGCCATGATACATGTTTATGTGAATAATGGCGGCTCGTGTTCCAGTTTCGGCGGCGGTCCGGCGGTGTCGCACGTGCACGAGTGCGGCGTGTGCGCCCGCGCAGCACAGCGCCTGCGCACGCGACGCGCCCGGGAGCTCGCCGCCTTCTGCGACCTGCACGCCAGCTTCCAGGTACGTGTACTTGTGATATGATAAAAGATAACCTATTTTTTTTTTCGAACTGCCCCGTTGGTCCCGTGGTCGCAAGTGCGACTGCTGTGCAAGGGGTCCCGGGTTCGATTCCCAGGTCGAGCAAAAAGTGTTATTAGGTTTTTCTATGAAATTCTCAGTAGCAGCTCGGAGTTTGGATTTGTGCCCGGTTAATAGCAATAAGCTCGCCCGCTATTACATAGGTCCCTTCGGGGAATACAGGCGTGATGGTATATGTATTTTATATATAACCGATTTTTTTCTCCGTAAACCAGGAGCAGGACAATAATCTGTCCGACTCCTGGCCAAAGGTCTCCCCCCATTCCTTCCACTTTCCATCCAAAATATTTGACCTTCAAAATTACCATACCTCATACAGTAATTCTCTTTATGTATTGTATTTTTAATATTTTTATTACATTTTTATCCATAGCAGCACAAACTTTGTGAAAAATTCGAGTGTTATTACAAAAATACAGCTCTGTGACATATGGGCAGGCAAACAACAGTCATAATAATAAAGTCACGTTTGGCATCATTTTGGTACAGATCCCGCCTTAATAATATTGAGCCTATAGTATCATAAGGAATACCGTAGGCTATAGAACATCATACTTCGACTCCCGGAAGCCGAGCAATAACTTAAGGCGAGTGAAAAAAAACCACTCGTTCCAGTACAATTTTTGTTTCTAACCACCATTGCTTACACAGGAACAAGAACGACCCCACGCGATCTACGGCATCAGCATGCACTGGTTCCGGCAGTGGCAGGCCTTCGTGCGGAACAAGACGCAGCAGCCGCCGCCGCCCGTCGACAACTCCGGCATCGTCAGCAAACAGGTACTCTATGTCTGTGGGAAGGTCTTGGTCTTTTGAATATATACTCTAATGTCATTGTGTTGGGGTATATTTTAAATTGTTTGGGCAAGTAACGATTTTGTCCTATTTTGTGTGATTTTTCTCAGTTTATCTTGGACATCGTGAGGAAACTTTGACTTGTATTGACTTGTATGAGTCTGAAATTGCCAATAGCGGGCGTTGTGATCTATAACACTTTTTTCCTAAGCATTCAACAATAAATACAACAACTGTGCTGTATATTACCATATTTCACTACTGAAAATTGTAAGCAAATGGTGTCTGGCATTCTTTCGAAGTTTTGTGGAATATTTGTGTCATCAGTACAACTTTTGTCCGTCCCTAATAAATAGCCACATTAACCGTGATATCACAATTTGCACTTGGGGAGACAATATGTAATTAAAACCCTTCTAACATATACATATAAACATAACAATAAAATATTTCAGGAAATCGATGGCATCACGACACTCACAATAAAGCCGGGCTCCGACCACGCCCAGCTGAGCGAGGAACTGTGGCGGTTCTTCACCAGCATCTACGGCGGAGGGCCGGAGGTCCGGCTCAAATCACCCGTCACCACCGCCCAGCAAGTCGCCCTCACCGACAAAGACAAGACCTTCGACGCGCGACGCCTCTCCAGGAAATACTCCGAGTCCGACAGGGAGGAGTACTGCACCAAATCAACCTCAGAAATGAACATCAGAGACTCCTTACACGGAGAACTGCAGAAGAACCAATCCCTCCAAAATATCAACCGACGATACCAAGCTAAATCAGCAGCGGAGTCCGACGAAGACGTCACGTACCGGCGCGCGAGCTTCCAATACAAACGGAACGAGACCAACGGGAACTACCAGGATTCTGATGACGATGATATGGACGTGAGCCCTCCACACAACGCGGTGTACGTCAACACCGTGCGCATGGAGAACGGCGTCGACAGCTCCGACCACGACGCCAACGACAACCCCGTGCTACACAAGAAGAACGCCGACAGACTTACTGACTCCGAACTACCAAATCTAGATAGTATATCGCTTAAAAGCAAACCCTCTAAAAGCGGCAAAGTGAGAAAGGTCAAAAGACGGACAGTGAAATGATTATTTCTCGCTTGCCAGTTTGTACACAGGCTGAGGCGACGGGTCGCGTTAGCTGGCAAAGACTACGTTTAGAAACGTTTGGATTAACGAACATTCCTTTTTTTTTCGGTGACTGGTGTTTAAAATACGTGCATTTATAGGTTGGACGAACCTTAAAACTCGGGGACTCTTTGGTCTCTCAATTGTTTCGTAAAAACAATATTTTTCTAAAGCATTATAATATTTAAATCTGCGGCCTCCGCGCCCGGTTACCGGGAGGGTGTTAGTATTTTTAGTACAATTTTAATTTAGTTCAAATTCAGGTATAGATACATTAGATACTTGGATAAAAATGATGTTATAAGTGGAATAATCATCGAACTTGTATATTTACAATAATGAATGTATATCTGTGTAAAATTCAATTGAAGTTAACCATAACACCTGTATGTGTATAGAAATTTCGTGTTTATAGATAGAATATTAACCTGACTGCATTTCTTTCGTTTCCTCTTGTTTACCGTGGATTAGGTATTTATTTTGTTATTTCTGGTTCTAAGTCTATGTGTTATTTGTTAAAGAATTGATCAGCAATAAAATATATTTCATCTATAATATTGGCTGCATGAATTTGTTTTATTATTTTGAGGTTATGCTATCATACAAAAAAATATTTTAAACAAATATTTGTATCAGGTTTACAGGCTAGACAGTGACGCATCGTCGTCGATACGAATGATTTACAAACACAGCCGTCTAGCCTAATGAATTAGAAATCCGACAAAAACTAGATACTCAAAGGTCATTGACCCGCGAACGAGCAACGTCATTGATAAAAACATTTTCCGCATAACTACGTAGAAATGGCGCTGGCATAGTTTTTCTTATTTCCTCTGGATGGTAAATGATGGCCGTTTAATAGCGACAATTGAGTAATAATGTCGTGTCGTAAACGTGCGTAAAATCAGACTAATGATACAATGACAAGATGATTTATTGCTAACAAGTGTTTTAGCGTCAATATATTATTTTCTTATTATATTGCCTACTATTATTTTCCATATTTTCAAATAACTGTCGAAAGTAATCGTGATTTGTGAGACGTATTTAAATAAAATGTCTTTGCACCGGACACATAACTTTTAAAAAAAAATCTCTATGGAAGTAGAAGGCCTAGAAGGTACAGACTTATTAAACAAAAATGGAGGGCTGTAGGCGGGAAAACAAAACAAAATGGATGTTCCAAATATTTATTACAATGAAGACCATTACATCATGTTATTATAAACCAGGTACAATGTTTATAATTTATTATCATTAGGCTATCCTGTGAGGGAAAGTTGTTTGCGTTAGTAGATACTGTCAATATACGGCTGTATATTTGTCGAAAATTAAGATTAACGTGGTTCTAAGTTTAAAAATGTCTGAAAAGTGGGCTTTTATAGGAGTGATAGATTTGAGTGTTGATGGTGCCTATTAGCATTGACTGACGTTATATTCCTTGTTTGAAATTGTTGTAAATTACGTACTTATCTACTTTACTATTTCGATTTTATTCTTCGTGAATCTTAATTTTCAACACAATATTGTAAATCGGAAAAGTTACGTTCTTTTTTTAAAACATTCACTGTGTATTTTCCATAAAAGCGTAACAAAAATAGATCATTTATACGTTTCTAAAAATATTTATTTTTTTTCATTTCTAAATCAATAAATCTTCTACATTTTTTTATTTATTTTAAGGCCCCTATGTATGTACCAAAATTACGTATATCGTATTAACTATTGATCATTTTTTTTTATAAATTTTATTTTTTGCTACGAGTAAGAGAATACTACTAGACAAATTGTTTTGTGCAATTTTTTAACACCTTTTTAGGCGTTTACAGATGAAAATTTAATATAACATTTTATAGCAAGACTTTCATGCAATTATAGAACATCTTTCCGCGAAAAAAATATTTCGAAATGCAGTTTTGAATAAAGGCATCGTAAATTAAATTCAACATGATTTACAAACAATATTATTCTATCACTCACAGCAGCTTCGTTGCTGTTACCAAAACTTACATAGAGAAATTAAAAAAAAATATTCGAAACTTTACAGATGTAAGCACAAAATAAAAAATATGATAATAATTATGTATTTGGTATTACACAACATAATTTCGTTTTTACAAAAATATAAATACAAATGAGTTACACTCATTAAAAGATAAAAACTATAAAAACTGGGGGTACATGAAAAAGTTAACAATTATGCAAAGATATTCCCCAATTAAAAATAAAAAGGTAAACACTTATAGTGTCGCCAAAACAGATAGATTTTATCGTCAATTGACATCTGTTAACTATAAAATGTTAAATAAATAAATACAGGTAATTAATGAACTTTAATATTAAATATTCAAGTTACGTGACAACAAAAACGGCCGTACATGGTAGTCTTTGATATGTTAACTATTTTAATATTTATTTTACAATCTAAAAAAAAACTTTATAAAAATATATTGCATTGTGTCGTTGTATATTTATGTATCAATAATAAAATATGAGGAAAAAGTATAAGCGCCGATTTCATCTAATTAGCGCCTAGTAGCCTTATCATGTAAATTAAATAGTCTTTTTTTTTCTTTGTTCCGAACGTAAATTAGACGTTTTCATAGAACTTGCATGATAAAACTTTTTTCTCTCGTGTGTGGGCATTATCCTGTTATGACAAACGTCAGTTGTTCCATTGATTGCTATAATTAGATGAAACCAGACGATATTTATACACTATGTGTAACAATTTGTACTTAGTAGTTTGCACCAATTGCTGTAAAAACTATTGTAAATCGTCAGATAGGTAAACATCACTCAGTATAACCGCCTATTTGAGAATATAATGTACTGCTATTGTATATGACTAGTGGTATAAGGGCATAGACTGATCCCGGGAAATCGGTTTGTTTAGAAAAATAATTTAAAAATGTAAAAATTATTTATATACTTAGTACGTACGTAATTACTTAAAAAAATAATGAAAGCTGTATATTATGCTTTTGACAGTAAAAAAATGTGGTTTTGAACTCTACTAAAATTATACAAAACGAAGCGAAGGAAATAAGAAGGTATAGTTGTTACATTTTACGAGCGCGCATCATTAATTACAATTTTGAACCTTATATCAGTGATATAAGAGTTATATGACGGGCGCTCGTGTTTAGCATCAACTATAACACTAGAGAACATAATTTCTAAGTTTTACAAACAATTTAAATCAGCGAATGAAGATATTCAAACCAACAAACCGATTTATTTTCAGTCTACAACCTCGGGAAGGATTTAGCAAAAATATTTCCAACAAATACATACAACAGTCAAAACACTTAAACATTAACAGTTTCATATAAATTGTATTTATAAAAAACATTTTTGCGGAAATCTTTTCTGATATCTGCATAAAAGAAATATGTATAATCATCGATATACAAAATATATGAAAATTTCTTACTTTTTACTTATACCAAATGTGCGATAGGAAGGCTCCTAACATTATTATAGATAAACTCTTTTTTTATTTTCATTTTTTTTCTTGCATTAACTTTAAAATTCCAGATCTTTCGATTGTAAACTTTGTATTAACTCGATCCGAAAACTATTTAACATTGAACTCAAAGGCCACTCTTATAGAGCACAATAAAATAAAAGCGAAATTAATAATAATCATACATATTTAACTTGTATATCAATAAAGATTTCGATATGCAGCACACACTTATACATTAAATTAAGACAACGGGTGTTAACTGTTTCAACCAGCCCTATGGTCGTGTATTTCTCAAATAGAAAAAAAAAACTAATTTTCTCACTAACCTAACATAGTACAATTAAATTTCTAGAAAAGAATAAGTTGCATTTGAGGTAGATTAAATTTTTTACAGTCCTATTAACCTAATAGATTAGAATTATTCACATAATATTCTACATATCAAGCGTGTACATGATCTCACCATATGCTCTCCTTGCACTTCTAGACGCCGAACATTGACCTTTATTATTAAAACCTTTATATTACCGAAAATTATTAAACTTACAAATATATTTTAACATGTTTATGTGTCAGGAATGAGAGTTTCTTACAAAATAATTTAGGGCGCTACCGAAATCAGGGCAAAACTGGAATAAAAGAAAAGAAAATTACGATTTAAGATCGACTAAAAATGGAACAAAATTGTTTGCAACGTAAATGACAGGATAGTTCGAAAATAAAAGGGATAGTTTATCAATCTAATTGCATGCCAGAAATAAAGTCATTGAAACATCTTGTAAGTTTCACAATTATATTTCCCAAAAATGCTACAATGTTAATGACTTATTACATTACCCTAAAGACATGGAATTATGTAATTTATGACTAATTTTATTATAATGACGTTCCAATCTCGACAGCGCACTAAAACTATAACTGAAACGAACATCGCACGTGCACAGCCCGCGATAAGACAACGACAAAAGACGTTAAAACACAATTAAATAACCGAAATCAATTAAGATTATATTATTGTTAAATCAATTTGAATGTCGAGCATGTAAATGTGGGAATCAATTAAATTGCACCACGATAAAGATATAGACAAATTGCAGTTACAAAATGTAGTTCAATTAGATTTGCCTGCTGGACGCTATTTTAAATTATAAACTTGCCTAAACATACCGTACTTTAGAACACGTATGTGTAACCCTTCGGGGAACACAGGGGTGGTGGTATGTGTTAGGTAAGTTACAGAAAAAAAAAACTCGAAAATTTTAATAGCTTAACCCTGTTATTTAGCGAAAGAGTGTATTGAATGACTGGCACTGGCTAGAGAAAAGATTTTGACAAGAAAATATGAGGTATTGGAAGCCAAAATAACCATTGGGTCTATAAATTTTGAAAAGCGCTGATATTAAATCAGGACTACGTAAAACATATCCACATACAAGAATGCAATGTTTTATAGTTTTCTATAATCATTAGTTAAATGGGACTGCTTCGTTAGCCAAGTGGTCCTAAGCGCGACTGCTAGAGGTCTTGGATTCAATTCCCAGGTCGAGCCAAAAAGTGTTATTGGGGTTTTCTATGAAATTCTCAGTAGCAGCTCGGGGTAAGGATTTGTGCCCGGCAATAGGTTCGCCTGATGTAAAACATACCGGCGAACTGTGGGTTTACATTGGTACACTTCTGCCTAACCTTTCGGGGAATACAATATGTGTGATGGTATGTGTTAGTTAAATGGGATGAAACTGAAAACGTCTTGCGGGTTGTACACGTGTCGAGCCGAGCTTGCTAAATGTTTGTTGGAAAAATGCACGGCACCTAATCCGAGCGATAATATCCTTCCATTTCGAGAAGTGTTCAAATTCTCGCTATTATAACATCAACCATCTGACACTTACACACCACTAAACGAATTACATAATTTGGCTCATTATTCTATAACGTATGCCAAGAAAATAGCTCCTCTGAAGTAACAAGTTGTGAAAGTTATTTCTGTATGTAAATAAAAAAATATTACGGTCAAAATAATGAAATTTTGGCATACCTATCGTCGTTAATGGCAGATCGAATGGTAGATCCAAAGTATGACTTTTAGTACTTGCACACGCGAGTCCAACGAGCAAATGAAAAAATGAAATCCGGATCGATCGCGATCTCAGTAACGAAAGTCGGCTTCACCTATCCACAATCCTATCACTTTTGGCACATTTTAGTTATAATGAAAATGATAACTCCGTAAATTACCTTCGAACACGAAGTCGTCTACTTTGCTCATCAGACACACACCCAATTTGTATCGTTTATATTATTCTATAGGAAGCACGAGTGCCTCTGAGGTATTGATCATTTTTATTGCATTTTGTTTCTAGCTCAAGTCTGCTGAGTTTGTAAGGACTTCGATATCATTCTGTACAATAGAATGAAATGGAACCCTAATACCATACAGTATAACGCATTCAATTGTATAACTCTGTTATGAACACTTAGCACTTACACTTAAGGATGATATATCAATCTAGTTACAGACAGATCTGATGTTAATCTACTCCGGCAGAATATTACATTCACTTTATTGATTCGAAAGGAATATGCTCTCTGTTGTATTACATTATCGCGTCGAAAGCAGCAAGCCTCTCTAAAACATATTATAATAGCTCACTGCTTTCAAGAGCCATACACCCTGCTGTATTCTGCATACTACACTCGTACCGGCCGGCGACACCGCGGCCCGCCTCAACTAAGCACTAACTGTATCCCATCTAACAGCTCACAGAGTTGGTCCCAATTATACTCCATAAACGTCATGTACGCTATAAATAAACAATATATAATTCCGAAAGTACATACACGACTAGATCACATATTCATGTAGAATTCGGAAGTAATTTTGGTATACCCGAGACGTACAAATATACAATTTGGCAATATAAGCCGGAGGGCGCGCGCCCTCTGGCTTCCGTACCTATACGATTAAAAGGTGAAAATATTACAAGTCCAATAATATTACAATTGCATTACTAACTGCACTCAAAGACTATTTACAGCTTAGATCAACCTTACCTAGTGAGGTAGTTCGGTATTCACGTAAGCTAAATGCAGGAATCTCACCCTTCTCAACCGTCTGAGCCATCCACAGTCTAATGCAGAACTGCTTGCTTCCATCGAGGTAGTCGCGAGTAGGAGATTAGAGTGTACATGGCGTAGAGGTGTCTGGTGAGGCGAGGTTAGTGTGGCGGGGGCGGCGGCGGCGGGGGCTTAGGGCTCTGCGCCGTCTGGAAGGCCTGCGTGAACGCTGGCAGTCGTTGCTGGACCCGGCCTTCCTCGCCTGCGAACGTCGTCTCACTATCCTCTAACAGCCCTAGCATCTGGCTTGATAAACCGGAAGGGCCCTCGCCCGGATCCATCAATAGGGACTCCACATTCCCCGAATGGAGAAGATGTGCCTCCATTGAGTCTGGCAGCTCCTGTGTCGACAGAAAGGGCAAGTCGGACGGCGTCTGGGAGTACGGCGGAGCTACCATGAACATCATGGGATACTCAACAGGTAGCAGCGTACATCCTGGTGACCCTGGCTCTTCTAATTTTATATCTAAGGATTCCTCCAACTTTATTTCTATAGGCTCCACCTTTATATCAAGGTCCGGTGGAATTTCAACAATAATATCGGTAGACGGTACCCTGGTTGGACCCCCCTCTGATGTACTCTCTTTGGGTGAGGGTGGTTTCCACATAGAAAAATCAGTACTTTCTATGGGATACTCAGTGTATGTTTCTTCAAAAGCAGATGCCTCAGGCGGGGGCTCGCTGGATGTACCCACAGCTGCAGAATGCCAGGACTCCTCGGGGTGTGCATTTTTTACATGCCTCACCAAATGGTCTTTACGCCCAAACTTTTGTGGACAATAAGGGCATAAGAAATCTCGTCTGCCCGTATGGACAACAAGATGCCGTCGTACATCTTTAGCTGTGAAGAACTTTCGATCACAATAGTTGCAAGTAAACTTCTTATCGGAATCATTTTTAACAGTGCGACTACCAGTATGGACTTTAAGATGATATATTATATCTTGTCGGGTGGTAAAATTCTTATCACATATCTTACACTGAAGGTTGCCTTCCTCAGCGGAATGCAGGGCAGCATGCTTTCTATAACTCAATAGGGATGTGTAGGATTTCCTACACTCTGGCCTTTCACATGTATAAAGCTTTTTAACTGGATTATGCACTCTGACATGGTTGGTGAGATGATCCTTACGATTGAAAGTCTTACCACAAACATTGCATGCAAAGGCCCGAGCCTCACTGTGTATTAGATTGTGTCGCACAAGCTTGAACTTGGAGTTGAAGCGCTTGTCACACAGATCGCAAGAGAAGGGCAGCTCGCCAGTGTGTGAGAGGACATGTTGGCTGAGCTTGCCAGGGCTGGAGAAGCGTTTATCACAAGTGCCGCATATATGGCGCTTAGCGTGGTCCTTGCGCGCGCGCGGCTCCCGAGCTTCGGGCAGGGAGGGGCCGGGCGCGCTGCCCTCACCCTCCCGCTGCCGCCGCGGCAGCGTGGGGATGCGTCGCGCCACTTTGACCGTGCGAAACAACTGCTTGATGCCGCTGGGGCCAGACGCTCCGAGCGTCACGTACTGCAGCTTCGTGGGCAGCTGCGACGCGGGCGGCGCTATGAACGTCTTCTGCGGGGCGGCCGGGCGTTCCCCGCTCGGCTCCTCTTTGAACTCGGAGCCGCCCTCCTCGCCTTCCTTAGGGTTCGGTGGCGGGCTGGCCATCTCGCGCACATTTTTGACGCGCTTGCCCTATATCGCCGTTCGTTGATCTCGCGTCGTGCTCGTATCGGCTCCGCGGTGGCGCTGGCTCGTCGCGATGGCAGAAAACATTTCTGTCACATTGACGGTCTGGAAGCCCTTTTTCGTATTCGTGTCACATGGTTCTCGCGGAATTTCTCGTGTCCGCAGTCGATTTTCACACAGTGATGGGTTCCACTCGCATCCCTAAGACACTTTTCGATTGAAAAAACTGAATAAAGAATGAAAACGGATGGAAAAATTACTTTTTTCAAAGAAATACGTAGCGCTTGACATCGAAATCACGAAATGTCAAAATAATGAAATGAAGCCAAAAGCCATGTCAAAAAAAGTCCGCCGAATCGTCAGCTGTGGTCCATTGACCTACATCGAGTGCATTCAGAATCACAAGTGTAATATTTTCAGCTTACAATAGTCGATTTGACTAATAATGTGAAGTGATTATTTTTGATATCTACACTTGCTACATAAAAGTAATAGTTATGTAATGGTTTCAGCGTTACTATATATTTTTTTTAATTGTTTTATTCCAATATAAATCATATGATTATGCTTCAAAGTTTTGTAATGTTAAAATCTCTGGAACGCAACGAATAATATTCTGTCAAAAGTTCAAAACAGGTCAAAGTCAAAATGGCAGTTTTAGTTTTTAGTTTTAATTTTGTAATCTATCTTCTATAATTCACATTTATGCCGTTACGCTTTTTGTCTTTAGAGTGATCGTAGTTCAATTCCTAGGGCGGGCAGTATTATTGGAATTTTCTATGAGATTTTTCCCGTGGCAGCCCATACTTCTTTACAAAGTCACATCAATTGTCTGATAGTACTCTTTGGTCTGTAGATAGAACATTAAATTAATATATTTCATATGTGATTTCGAACGAGTATGTAGCTCAAAATTCCGCCGCCCATCGCCCCGCCCATCTTAGTTTCAACTTTAGAGGCATGGTATTGCAATGTTTGAATCCTATGCCTGGAACTATTACTATTAGGATTATAAATTTGACTATGAGCATTGTTTTCAAGTTGATAAAAAAGGTTTAGAGATGATAAAGGCCGGGTCACACCGGATGCGTGGCGTGACGTGACGCGTGGCGTGACGTGCATACGCGCGTGCGAGCACTGTCACACCGGCCAAGACCGGTGCAGCACACGTCACGCACGCACGCATCACGTCACGCACGCACGCATCACGTCACGCAGGACTGCTGCACGCAGACGTACTAACGCAAGATCATCCAAAAATGCAATAAACATTCGAGAACAATTTGTTACATACTTTAACAATTGAAATTTTCTCATTTTTGTACTAATTTGAACTTACCATCTATCTCCAGCGTATTCCCAATTCTCTCCCATAATACTTTTTTTTGTACTCTTTATGTTTGGTGTTGCGTCAGATGGTGTTAGACATATTTGCGGACGATTTCTATTAGATTTTCCACTAAAATTGTCTCCATTGCGAAAAAAAACACTCGTAAACTGCTTTCTGTTTGTAAATAAATACAACTTTGCGTGCGTGCGTACGTGCAGCAATGACCGATGCGTATGCGTGCGTGCCCGGTGTGGCATCTAAAAGGGAGCGCCATATAATACAACGTCATCACTGCACGCGCGTGTGCGACGTTGCCGTTCCGCTACTCACGCGTACGGACTCGGTTTGTGACAAGATGCGGCTCTGCGTGCGTGAGTCACGCGCGTGCACACGTCACGCATCTGGTCTGACACCTTTCTTACAGTTTCATACATTACAACTGGTGCGTGCACGCCACGCATCACGCCACGCATTTGGTGTGCTTTGGCCTTAATTCTTTCACCTTTTCTTTTACTAAAAGACCTATATTCATTTTCACGATAAACGTTCATTTTCATTCTGCTTAATCTGCATTCTGATTCATTCGTTCTTTTGTTGATTATTTGTCCATTTTAGTTCATTCACTCAGTCAAATTGTCAAAACTCAAATTACTTTTATTCGGATAACCTAACTTTCCGTTTTTATTTAATAATTTGAAGATTTCAAGCCAAAACAGCTGTTAAATACTTACTTCGTAAATTCTAGAAGCATTTGTTTTAACCAGGTAATGTATAATATATGATTAGTCACTCTGTTATGACGTCAAAGTTGATTGGCATCCAAGATTCTTGTGGCCTTTGGTTTTTTCTTTAGAGGACTATTTTTCTGTAATATTCTTTGGTAATAGCTCTAATTAATAGATATTTACCCGGAACAGTGCTAAATAGTATATTTAATAATGCAATATCAGTGTCTAAAGGTCATATTCTAAATTTAGAATAGCTGTATAAGCATTTTAATTTAAAAAGTATGCCTTTTCTATGCTGTCGATTAAATAAGATAATTTAAAAGTCACTGTAGTATATGTAATATTACTACTGTCACTACAAACGACATTTAAAGGACATATTGCAAATAAATGTGACAATACTAATTAGAATATGTGATAAATGTATCATAACATTTAGAAGTTCCAACTGCATTTTTGTGCTTTAGAAAAAATAAGAACAGATGCTTCTTTTTTCAAACTGGCATGTTAAATAGCCAGTCTTTTTCAATAAGTCTACACATTACATTCCCAAACTCTTTTGCTGTATGTCTTAACATACCAAAGTTTTGTGTATGAAGCAGTATGTATGTCAAATAGTGTACATTGCACTTTGATTGCTCAGCAACACAATATTATCAATTAATTGAATCACCAATGTAAAAGTGCTGATAATAATAATCTGTAAGCAAAATAACTGATATAATATTCTTTATTAGTATGTATGTATTCATTCCTAATATTATCTATATGTTGATTTTTTAATACAATGTCTTTTGTTTAGTGTAATGTCTGAAAGAAGAAAGGCAAATCTCTTTGCATAGGCTATACAGGGTTGATATTTGTGACGGGCCACAAAGGGCTGTGCAAAATGTATGGGAAAAGTTATTGGTGTTTTCTGTAATTTCTAGTACTCATACCTTAAATAGTCCCCTAGGATCTTTTGATCCCTACATGAAATAAAATCAATTGGGGTTTTTTTTTTGTTTTTTCGTAGTTTTTCGTGTACTGTATTTTTTTTCCAAAATCTGTGAATACAGTTCAGAATATCTCAAAAACTTTTGGATGGTCTTCCTGAAACATTTTCCTGTGTCTAAAATGGTTAATGTAGCCCTCAGTGACCAGTTTCAAATATCCACCCTGTATATCATCATCATTTCAGCTGAATGCCATCTACTGCTGGATATGGGCCTCCTCTAGATATAGCCGCAATGACCGAATAGTCAGTAGACTACATACATAAACTCACGCCATTTTCCCATGGGGGTAGGCAGAAACCACAGAACGCCACCTGCTACGATCCTTACATACTCCTTTCGCCTCGTTCACATTCATACATCTGGTCATACAAGCACGCCGGTTATGAGTATCAGTAGACTAATATCAAATATAACAATAATTTGTAAAACAGTGTTGCTAATTTCGACCATGGTGATTGCAGGAACATGTCTGAACAGCAAGTGGCAGGAGCTCCTTCCTCGGGGGCCATATCTACCACTAATGTAGCCGAAGATCAGCGGTCTGGAACTGGCACTGCAGGCACTGGCGGAAGTGCTGGCAGCGGTGGTACCGGTTAGTTGCATTTTGGTCTTTAAACAGGCTTCCTCTGGGTAACCGCTCGGGACGATCGTATCCTAAATGCAACATCGGTCCCCCAATGTGACGTATTTTTTTTGTTATTTTTTTACTTTTTAAAGGGAACTTAGGTTTTTGTGTTGGGGGTTTTTTAAATTTTTAATTTAATTTTTTATTTTATGCTTTTTATAGGTACCTACTTATTATAATGTCGATTTTATTAAGTTTGAGACCCCACTCGAGTATATTTACAGACATTCGGTTTTTCTTCCCTACTTTCACCACTACTAATCACCACAACTTTTAAACGGCCCAACCTGTTTTCATCAAACATGTCTAAGAACACTCGTACGTAAGTTACCTTTAATACAAAAAAAACTAAATTGAAATCGGTTCATCCGTTCGGCAGCTATGATGCCACAGACAGACACACAGACAGACAGACACGTCAAACTTATAACACCCCTCTTTTTGCGTCGGGGGTTAATAAAGCTGAAATTTGGCAGGCAGTTTATAGCTAAGAGACGTTAGATAAGATTTTGCGACGTAGTCGAATTATGTACAATTTCCACAAATCGGGATGCGCAGGAGCGCAGCGAACCGTGTCACAGCGGACGTCGAAGCGTTTCGCGGTTTCGCCCGACAGCTACAATCTGCTGAAACCCGGGCGCATACGCTCGCATGTCACCGTATCCACTAGCATGCTCTCGGCGACTAGTGAATCACACACGACGACACACGAGCGCGCGCGATTGTAATCGAGTGGAGCCGACCGGTCGCGACGCCAGCCGAGCGACGCCATGCGCCATCCACGTTCGCGACGAGCTGACCGGCAGTCGCCGCATACACGCGAACCCAACCGAGTTCCAAGCAGTAGCAATTCCATGCAAACATGAACTTTAACTATTATGTAGAAACCTGAATTTTCTTTAGCGCAGTGTGAAATGCGCTCCGCCGCAGTTGGTGGAAATCGTACATTAGGGTTGTCTTTGACTTCTACATAAACAAAATTCCAGAAAAAAGCTATAGTAATAACTTAAACTGCCTTCAGGAAGCTCAACCGCGTCCGAAGAGAAGATATATGGGGGCTGTGAAGGCCCCAATGCTATGTACGTGAAGCTCATCTCCTCGGATGGCCACGAATTTATCGTGAAGAGGGAGCACGCACTCACGTCGGGCACTATCAAGGCTATGCTGAGCGGGCCCGGACAGTTTGCTGAGAATGAAGCCAACGAGGTCAACTTTAGGGAGATTCCGTAAGTATTTATTTCAGACTAGTTTTTGCCCGCGACTTTACCCGCGTAAATGTCGCTTATATTTAAAATTCAATCATAATTCGAATGACACGTGGCGCCATCTATTTTTATAAGATGTTTTCCTCGGGAATAGTACTTTTCTTTCGGGATAAAAGGTACCCTATGTTTGCTTCTGTACACCTGATAACGTATAATATGCCAAATTTCAGGTATCATCCAGAAATTTTGGTTCAGTGTTCAGTAATATTAGTTAAGATTAAAATTAGCGATTATCGTGACTGGATTGACCAGGTCAAGTGGGGTGGGCTCTTTACCTATAGAGTGAAGACCACGTTTAGGAAAACAAAGAGTGGGACTCTTTGCTGCACGGTAGCAAAGTAGTAGGCAGCAGCTGGAAGCTATCTACCCAGGACCGGGATGTTTGGCGCACTTTAGCGTAGGCCTATGTTCAACAGTGGACGGCTATAGACTGATATGATGATAGAAAAAAAATACCTTAAATCTTTTTCAGTCATGTCAAGTCAATTTGAACCGTATGTTAAAGAAGTTAAAGTTGAGTTTCAATTGTTAACAAAATTCTTTCAAAATACAGGCGTTATTTATGACATGTACTTTTCTTTATTCCAGTTCCCATGTACTTCAAAAAGTATGCATGTACTTCACATACAAGGTTCGCTACACAAACTCGTCGACGGAGATCCCCGAGTTCCCGATCGCACCGGAAATTGCGCTAGAGTTGCTTATGGCCGCTAACTTCCTTGACTGTTAAGAGTACAGCAATGTACCAAGAGATGGCGCTAGTGTGACGTGAGGTTACGAAGTTTGTTGAGAAAAGGTTTTAGACTTTTTCGTATCGAAGTGTGTGAAGGTGAGTATATACTAGAGCATTTAGGTTTAGATCGTGAAATTCTCAAAAATATGCCCTAGTGTATATTCATTAAGGTTCGTTATTGAAAAACTGTAGATTGTCAGTTTGACACCATTCTTGGCTGAGTAGAAATAGATTTCTTTTTCAGTTTTTTTACTTTCTATTAACCGTCTGTTATCCTACGTGTATATTAGCAATATTGTGGTGTCTCTTCAACCAAAGCAACTTATGAAGAGTTGGCCCTTTGTCTCACTAGCGCCATAGTGATCAAAAAGAAAATGATCACTCATTAGATCATTGATCACACGTCTGCAATTCAGTGTGATATTAACATTTGTAATGATCGTAAGTTATCACCAATATCGTCAATTCGGTCATTATCTGTGAAAGGAAATATTGATAGTATTGATTTTCTCACACAATAATGCATCAAGCCTATTTCTTAATACTGATTCGTACATTTTGTTTAGACATTTTACCGTTTCAAAGTTACTTGTAGGACTTATATTGCTGTTGGCCCAACAATGTGGGCCCTGAGCGAGACCTAGCGCCATCTGGCGGCATAGCACGACATGACATCCAATAGCATTGAATTTTCGACTCTAATGACGTACAACTTTACCGTATCTTATGCCGTGGCTTGCCGCCTGTGGGCGCTAGGTCTACACCTGCTACCCAATCTATATCTGCAGGCATAAGTACTTTCTCCTATTATGATTGGTTATTGTTAATTTGCTCAACCAATCAAAATTCTAAATTCTGAAAATAAATTTGTTGGTAAATGTATGGAAAGGGGTTTGAGATAAAATGTTCTTTCTATGTAACGTATATTGTAATGTTTTAAGGGGTACAATGCAATGACTTGTAATTAATTAAAACCTGTTTTATTAGCTAAAAGTCTGATGTTAAAATGTATAATTTTAAAGTCGGAAATTGTAAATGTCAACTGTACATACAGTTCTTAATCATTTGAAAATAAAGTCTCACTTTTTAAAAAGTATTCATTATTAAAAGTCTCTCTTTGAATGAAGTGGAAAATTCGAGTTCCTGTGCTTTCCGATGAATAACTTTTACTTAAATGGTGTCTCAAGAATTAAAAGAAAAATTAAAGAATTTAGACTTTGTGATTTCTCATGCAATTCAAGAAAACATATTTAAAATCTCTCTTACAGAAAAAGTTATTTTCTGAAACATAAAAGTTTAATTCCGAATCTTAGTGACTTCGTGTAGTTACTAAAAAACCATAGTTAATTATGCATATATGTCAAAACTCTCACATAGATTATAAATCTCATCTACATTTGAGAATAGGTATATCGCATTTATAGTAAACAATTTAGAAAAATATAAACATTATCAACCAGTTACTGTAACCATTATACACTTTGAAAGTCACATTAAATATTATTAGGTGAAGTTAGCAAATTTTATATTTTTTTTGTACCTATATGTTCCTTTGAAAGCTTATATAAACTCGAGATGCTAGGATTTCATTATTTATTTTGTCGAGTGTCATTTAACATTAACCAAATCGCAATGTTTTGCTTTTTATTTTGTTAATAAACCGTAATTTCTAATTTTGTTGTTTTAATTTTTTATAACCTCTGATTCATCATCATCATATCAGCGGTAGGATGTCCACTACTGGATATAGAGGCCTCCCCCAAGGATTTCTTAAAGGACCAGTTGGAAACTGCCTGCATCCAGTTTAGTAGATCTATTAATCAGATGTTTGTTTAATAGTCCCAAAACAAAATCTATTAAATAATATCATATCTAATAAAATAGGTATGTAGCTATTATGACCCATCAAATAGTTATCTATTATTACTACAAAGTTAAACTGTGTGTTGGATTAAAATTGTATTTATAAAAAAAAGATGTAAGTATTGACTTATGAAATTTAAGAACCTTAATCCTTCCTTACCATTCTTTAAATTAGGTTCAAAATAAAATGAAAAGGAAATAAAACAAAAAACAATGATTGACTTGTCCTTTATTCAATGCGTAAACAAAAACCGGTCCACCATTATCAGATATTTGGAAAATAATCTCAGGCAGCTCACTACAATAATATAATATGGACTACGTACTGCTTACTATAACCATTATACTTTGGAATGATATCCTGCTTAACACTAACACATTAGGAAAATCAACTTTACACATAATCCGAAGATACGTCAATAAATAAATTCTGATTTCATAATTACAAAACTAATCGATTTAACGTACGCTACAAATTCCATCTGAGATCTAAGCTTATAATAAAAACTTTGGATAAAAAATTAAAATAATTATTGACAAATTGTTTTGTACATTTTTACAAAGAAAATAAACCAAATCCGGCTGAATACTGCGTGAGAATGTTTAAGGAATTAAATGCACAATGTTACAATAAGTTGTGACTTGTAAACGCACCTTACCTAACGAAAAATATACACAATATACTCGCAATAATACATTTTACATTAAAAATAATACTTTCTAATCAATTTCAAACGACATCAGTTAGACAATAATTATTGTTCTATGGAAGAATTCATTCTTACACATATGCACCAGTACTGGTTGAGTATAAAATCTGCAACACCGTTACACCAAAAATATAAAATTTGTATGAAAATAACTACAAAACTTACTCATTAGGTGCAAATTTGAGGAATGTGCTCACTGTTCTGCGTTACATAGCCGACCTTACTATTCAAAAGTATTCAAATTTTATTGGCAATATTATCACAAATCAATATTATCATGATTTCACAATCAACAGTTCTGAGTGACGTTGTATGGGGGATGTATGATGTTTCGAGAACGAATGGATATGTCGAACAATAATATTCACGAATAGGCAACACGACATATTAATTTGAAGCACAACAATGCTGATGATATGTAAATAGATATCACTAGATGATCAACACATATTATAGTTGTCGTATTCATGTAGATGACGCGTTCTTTATTTAAATATAAGCGTTTCAATTAAAATTCTAATAAAAAGCAGAAATTAATCATGAATCGCATCTACTTTTGTAAAGACATGCAGAACGATCAACAGCGGAGAGGCAAATGTTCGGATCAAAAATTTAGGCCATAATTTTCTTAGGCAAGTAAAGTTAGGCTGATTTGATTTTTCGAATCTTTTTAGATAGTATTATGAGTACAAAGTGACATGGTAGTATTTAAGAATAATTTGTATGGATTACAAGTAGGTTATTTAATTTATATTACTACACATTTTGCCTGCCCCCTGTTGAAGGTTGACGGACATCGCCATTTACACAAATACAACAGTAATCCAACGGTTATGTATATGAACTCCGATTTAAAACAGACGCTAATGGATGGATACAACGACAATTATTTGGCTCACTTAATCCGCTACCGATAACATTGAGCATTCAGGCTTTGTCTTTTCCAAATAAGCGTCGTACTATAGAATTTAAGCGGCAAACGTAATATCTATGAGCATATCCGGGTAAGTACACTAGTCGTTCTAATATTAGCCTATGTAAAGCTGTCGACGTCATATGACGTAAAATAAAAATTGCCACTACAAGCGATAAACGTCAAAAGGTCATTCACCCCTGGTCGGTGTGACCAACGTTTTGATCTATAGGGATCATCTTTTTGCTGACAGAGTATATAGGAGGGGAGTCCAGTTTGCCAGATATAGCCTGGACTCTGCTTTTAACGGACTCCATGGGGGCTGAATCTACTTTGACATCGTCGGAGCTAGATGAAGAGTATTGGAAGGATGAGGATTCGGTGTTGCCATAAATGTGTTGTGGTTCTCTCACGTTGCCATAGAGGTTGTAGTTATGTATGAGAGTGGAGACCCTATTGGGGGCGGCGGGAAGACTGCTGTGTTCTTTGGGCGGTTGCTCGGTTACCGTCAGCTGGCTCGTGGTCACTGGTTGGTTGATCTTGAAGTCGGGCTTCGGTGGAGGCGGCTCGTCCTCTTGCACCGATGACTGGTTGCTTAGCACCGGGTTCTGAGGAACGCATACTTGATTTTGTGCCGCAAACACCTGGTTCTGTGACGTCAGCGTTTGGTTTTGAGGTGTGACAACCTAGAAAAAATGATCCTTTTGATTTTTTTACACATGCCACATTTACATGTGGTTAAAAAAGTAAAAAAAAATGAATACTGACTACATACTACCGACTACTTAGGAAACGCTGCATGCAAATGTAAGAAAAAAAATGTTAATTAATGGTTTATCATAAAAACGTGCAGGTCAATCTAATGTATGGATAAAAATCTATATTTATTTCCGTTAATATTCATTCAAATAAAATATCTAAAAGGTACTGTTAAAATATAATCGTTTATTGGGAACAATATTACTAATGGTCAAAAAAGAGTTGCATCTTTTGTTAAAAAATTAATATTTATGTAATATTGTTATTATTTAGCTATAAGTAATTAAGAATTGTAACGAAAGGGTGGACGATTATACGACAAAATTATGTTCAAAATTAGTGGTTTAGTTTTCCAAGAAATGCCTTTTCTTCGGAGCGGAAGGGAGAGTCAAACTAAACTCTTACTGACTAACACCCATCCATGTACCTCCTAACGTCCTTTCAAACAAATTCCGCAACTTCAAAGAAATGCTTACCTACTTTTTTATTAAGTGATTAACTTTATTATTCAACCAACACAACCCCTTTCCGACCACTCACTATAAAACAACAAAACGTCAATACCTCTGACTCACCTGTGTGTCAGCATGCGACACTAACCTGCGCGTGAGTGTCTGGCGGGGCGGCGGCGGGCGCGAGGGCGGCGCGCCAGTCTACCTGCGGGTGGCGCGCCCGGATGCAGTCCACCACGTCCAGCAGGTTCTTAGCGTCCATCGCCAGGATGTGCGCCGCTGCTAGCATGTTTCTGGAGATATTTATACTTAGATAAGAACTTTATGATTGGAGACTAACACTTTTCCGCTAATCTTTTCTGATTAATTTTGTTGCGGGATCCAAGACAGTTGAATCGTTTCTCCCGGCGCTTTTCTGGCTGTCTCCCCTGCTGATTCTGGCTTTCAGTAGTTGCCGTGGTTAGGAATAGAGCGGCGTGTTTGTCCCATTTGAAAAAAATAGAGCCTAGTCTGCGAAAATCTTTTTTTTTTTCCACCGCAAACTATAGTCGTTCAACACGACATGGTTGTGGTGGTGCGATTGACTGCTGCGTTGCGTGTCGCGTGTTCTATTCCCGCACAGAACAAAGATTTGTTTGACCTACAGATAGCTTTGTCGGGTCCGGCCGTTTGTGAATGTAATTTTAAACGTTTCAAAATGCATCCACGACATTAAAAAGAATCCTAAAGTGGGGCATAGTGACAGGAACCACCTTCTGTTGGTGGTGGTAAAATGCTCCAAGCGACTCCTGTGCCCTGACCACAGGTAATTAGAGGGACACCATGGGGTTTTAGTCGGTAGGAGCCCGACACACCCCTCCGCCCCCACCTCCGCCTTCCCCGAGGTGAAGGCAGTGCACAAAGATAAAAAATGAGGGTACGTAGTACTAACTTAGTGTACTCATGCTGCAGCGTGGTGTTGTGGTACTGTATCGCGAGCCGCATGGCCTCCACCAGCGCCGCCATGTCCTTGCTGAGCACCTGGTGAGCCATCTCCACCTCCCTGCGAGCGTACAATATTATATTATGCAGTTAAATTTATTATCGTTCAAGTTTTATCATATTAGGAAATTAAACGCAAATTCAACAAAATGGAACCCGTACTGAAAATGATCTTAAAATGTTATGTAAAAAATTAACTAAATTGTCATAGACACAAAGGTCTACATTTTTAATTCATTTTCAACCCTGTTTCAATAAATCTCCAATAACTGCAAAAGATTATCCACCCATCTTTGCGATGCCTAATGCAGAGAGGATGGTTCAGATTTCCAAAACCCTCCAAAAATGCCTCAGCTGACTCACCAGTTTTATACATATTTAACATTAAATAAAATATATTGGTTTTCGGATCTACAATACGATAATGATTAAACTCCATATTTTCCACCCATTTATTACTTTTTATCCCCGACCTCGACCACCGCAAAATAAATCCCTCGCTACGACCATAAATCCTTTCCACCCCAGTACCCACCTCTGCGCATGCTGCGGGAAGGGCACGACCACCTTGTCGACAGTAGCACAGAGCGCCCGCAGGTCTGCGCCCACAGCCCGCACGGCGGCCAGCACGCCCGCCGCGCCCGCCCCGCCCGCCGCCGCACCCGCCAGACGCATCACGCACCGCACCACGCCCGTCGTGCAGCAGTACACCGGGTCCGAGTTTGAGGATACGCCCTGGGTAAAGGGAGATTATGTATGTAGGTTTCACATAAGTGTGACGGGTGAGAAAATTTAATAATAATATCGGCCTATTATTACTACCTATACTGCGGGACAAAAGCCCGACCATGAGTATTGATCACTAAGCTTATTGATTAAATATACAAGACAGATTGGCGATTTCCAAAGTCAAATCATTTATTTCAAAGGCACTTTTAAAAGACATTTACAAAAAAAATTGAATCTAACTAGATTCAACCCAAACCGAAAGGTAGTTTCGTATTAAGAATGGGCAAGAAACTCCAGTTACTATTTACATACTCTTTAAAAAAAATGTGTTACACTAAGTTGCATAGGTACATTGGTTTAATAAACTAATTTTAGACTAATATTTATTATAAGTCCAGGTTTCTTCACGATGTTTCCTCGTAGATTTCATTTCGGTTAACGTGTACTTAGAAAATACTGAATAAATTAATAAAAACAATGCAGTTGCGGATTCACAACTTCATGGATCGCCTCATTTCAAAAGAATGTGCACATATTTAAATTAAGTAACGAGGCAACTGCACGTCTACACGTCTGTGAATTATATCCAATAATCTTATAATAATTAATATGCTTACCGTTTCTTCACTGGGCGGTCTTTCCTTAGATACCGTATTCGCAGGACTCGTTTCAGCAGATGTCGCCGCTGTAAATGGACAAAGGTTTAAAAAACAGAAAATTCATTTAATGGTACAAAATTAAACAATGTTTCAATTCAAGTCTTGCCAATCTTTGGTGTTGACATTTTGATTTGTAGTAAATTGACCCATTTCTGTATCAATAGAGTATTATTTATTACTTTGCAAAATGGTCAGTCAGCGAAACTACCTTTAGAGCCATTTACGTGGAATTAATTTATTTATAGTTACCGGAATGTGGTTGACTAGACGGTTTCTGTTCATTGGTACTGTCTGACTTCTGTTCGGTTCCCGGTTCAGACTCGGTTGATAGTTGCGCATTGGATAGACGCTTTTTCTGAAAGAAAATAAGCACTATAAAAATAGAAATGATATAAAAGAAAAAAATATAATGAAATGTATGTAGTTTTCTTTTAAAAAGTCTTAATTTGCGAGACTCTTTTTCGCAATCTAAGAATATTTATGAAGGCAAGAATAATTTTATTGCAAGCTGTTTAGAAATTTAAATTATTAATTTTATTTGATGTTTATTTTTTTCTCTTTCTAAATTAAGTAAGCCAGTTATTGTTTTTCAGATAGCCAACATAATAAATTGAAAACTTAAGTTTGTTAAGTTGGTACCCATGCTGTGAATCTTACCAAGTTCTCTTCCTGCATCTGTAACCATCGTCTGTCTTCTTCACTCTGATGCTGCTGTCGCGCTAATTCGGCTAATAGTCGCCTCTCTACTGCTTGTTCGCTGTCGCATTCCGGACTCTGTTGTGTACGAAATAAGAGATATATTCCACTGCATGCAGTACACACAAATGATTAAAATGTATGTAGAAAAGAGATTTGGTGTAAAAAATAATCTTTTTTTTTCGTGAAATGTTAAGCTTTAGCGTGCATTATAGGGACTTAAATTAATATTTTTTATAGAACTAACATTGCTGTTAGTGACATTGCCAATTTCCAGATTTTGTACAAATATGAACATATTTTTTAGTAAATAATAATAAAAGTTAAATGTTATTTACCATACATGTAGGTATACCAAATATGTAGTTATTGAGAAAATTTTGATGATTAGGTACAACCACAATGTTAGTTCATTTATTGAATAAAAAATAACAACGAATTCAAAAGTGAAAAATTGAATAAAATTTCACGAAAGAATTCAAAAATAATAAATATAAAATAAAATAAAAACCGACACTCTACCGGAGAAACCCAAATGACAAAACATCTGAAAACAAAAAACAAACCAAAGACAAAAGAAAAAAAAAGAAAAAATTAAATCTATTTACACATACACCTCCATATTAGGGACTGGGCTTTGGTATTTACAAATCTTTATCTTCTGTCTATATAAATAAAAAGGAATGGCTAAGCTTAGCGCAAAACTCGAGAACAGCTGGGCTGAATTGGCTGAGTCTTTTTTGTTGTGTTTGTAATTTTCGGACAATGTTACCGACAAACTTTAGAAATTTTCAATCGTTGAAAGTCGGGGTGGTTTGCTAGTTATAAAATAGAATAAATATTTACACTAACAATGAAAAGCCAGTTCAAGTTTCTGAACAGCACAAATCTAAAAAAATGGACTTATTTCTTTGAATAGAACTACAAAATTAAGGATTAACATAAAAATATTGCTTGTTTAAAAATGGAATGCGATAAAAAAAAAATATATAATTCAAACATGGAACTGCTTCGAATTTCGAATCCAAAGCAACGCGGTAATGGGCCCATAGCTTAGACTGCTATTTAAGAATGGAATGCCATTAAACACTATAAACGCCTTCGAATTTCGAATTTAAAGCAACGGTGCTATATTTTGGGAATTAGCTTAATTAGCCATAAATGTCTCCCCAACATTGTTATTTAAAATAAACCTAATAAAATACTGCCACTTTTACGAATCACTCTTCACACGTTCCTAGTCCGTACCAAGCATGCATACTCTAATATCTACACACACATAAACTAAATACTTTCGCCTTCTATGATGTTCATGTTAAAAGCAAAACTTGAAAACTTTATTTACAATAACTTTTTGTTGTTGTACTGCGCAAACTTTCTTATTGGTACTATGATTTTAGAATAGATTAAAATGAATGAATACGACTATAATTTAAAATGTCCGTGATTCGATTTAATCTTGTGAATAAAATTAGTTATCTATGATTTCAATGTTACCAGAAGAAAGTGTTTTTGTTATTTGAATTTTACATAAAACGTTAAGTTTTGCATTTAACCATAAACATCAACAACATGCCTTCCAAAATATTGAAAAAGAAATTCTACGCGAACAATCCAGTCACCTGCACGGGCTGTGCCACTCCGTGTACATGCGACACTCCCGTCGACACTCCTTGCACGGCGCCGTGTACCGGCATCACGCCGTGCACGGCACCGGACGGTCCCGACACGGCCGGAGCCGGCGCTGCGGCTGACACAACCGCCGGCTGACACTCCATCCGTGACGCGAAAATCACGGAAGCGTCGGCCGGCTGAGCCATTGCCGGATGGTACGCCGGTCCGGCAAGCTGTGGCGCTTGGGAACTCGCCACCTGAGCCCGGTACATCATCGGCTGCGCTCCCGACACACTGTGCGTGTATATCTGCTGACCTCCATACGACATTGGGGGGACCACACCCATCGGTTGCGATGTGAAGCCTTGAACTTGTTGAAAGGGTTGTGGGCTCGCTGAGCGCATGAACCCAGCTGGGACCTTTGACGGTCGAGCCTGTCCAGGGGAGTATGGGACTCCTTGGACTACCCCGACTGGTACACCATACGCTGATGAAGGGTGCGAGGCCGCCATGCTACTCTCGCGCCGGTACTGTGGGCGCGCCATCGCTCTCTGCGCCGCTATGGCCACGCAACTCTTCACATTGTCCCCGCCGAAGTCATATATCTCCTCGACTAGCGCCGGTTCAGGCTGTGTGCGCATCTTGTTCATCACACTGGCTGCTAACTGAGCGTTGAGAGCTCCTTGCACAGCAAACTGCCCTATGTCCTGATCCCTGCGAGTCCTAGGGGGCGGGGACGCCGGCACCGAATGCTGGCGAGTAAACGGAGCTATCGGGACCGGCGAACCGCGGTGGGACACACTACCTCTAGCGTTACGTTCCAACGAGCCCATCCGAATGGGAGCTCTCTCAGCACTTGACAAAGTGCCTCTAGTGTTCCTTTCTAAAGACCGAACGCGGCTCGCATAAGTTTCTGGCACTTCTGGCTCAACAGCCGGAGAAGGGGACGCGGTCTCCCGCGGAGAAACGGGATTCTGGCAAAGATTGTCGCAACTCTCTCTAGCACCTACTACAACAGTCAGAGTCTCGTCGGGGGGGTCAGAAGGGGTGGGGACGATGGGGTCTAACTTCTGGAGGCTGGCTGCAGGGATGGGGGCGGTTTGGAGGGGGATGTCGATCTTCTCGTCAGGTCGGGGGTGTATGATCTTATCGACGATGTCGTGGGTCTCCGGCAGCGTGTCGGCGAAGTCCACGGAGACGGTGTTGAATACCGAGGCGGGCGTGGTGTAGGCCTGCGGGTGGATGGCCCGGGCCTGGTTCTCGCGCAGCAGGTGAGCTAGCACCAGCGGGTTCTGGGCCACTATGTAGGTTTGCGCCGCGTTGCCGCCTGCTGGCTGGGTTGTCGTGTCGCTTACTGATGACAAAGGAAATATACTCGGTTATTTTTTTATATAGGTTTTTTTTGTGTTTTCTATTTGGACAGCCTCGTTAACCTAGTAGTCCCAGGGACTGCTAGGCTAGAGATCTTGGGGTTCGATTCCCAGGTCAACCTAAATGTTATTGGGTTTTTCTATAAAATTCTCATTAGCAGCTCAGAATTAGGATTTGTGGCCCGTCCAAGCAATAGGCTCGCCCCCAGTGGCGTGCGGTCCATATAGGCAAATAGACATTGGCTACCCTATAAAATACGTATTTATCTTATATTAAATATCTTTTAATGTATCCACGAGTAACTAATATCGTTAAAATAAAAAAATAAAAAAATTTTTTAAATCAGCTCCACCTATCGTTAAAATAAAAAACATAATATATTAAAATACATAAGAGACATAAGAGGGGGCGAGTCGCCCCCTCTTATGTCTAAGGGACCTAAACATATCGGCGAACCGCGGATGTACATTGGTACACCTCTGCCTAAACCTTCGGAGAATACAGGCGTAATAGTATGTATGTAAATGTGTGCGTCTTACTAAATACATAATATTGACCTGCAATGTTATTGGAAGGTCGCTGTGGCTTGGGAGGCGGTTCATCACTGAAGGACGCCGCGGCCACGCGTCTGTTCTCCCGCCGCATCGTCTCCCACGCTGAACTGCGCTCTTCTTGCAGAATCTCGCTGTAAAACAGAAAACCACGATAAAAAAATTGCATTCATAAATATTTATAGTACTTTGGTGGAAATTAACAACGTTACTAATGCCGTGATAAACATGGCCGAAAATTATAAGATTATTATCGATTAACTGCCTCGTTAGCCTAGTGGTCCTACGCGCGACTGCTACGCCAAAGGTCTTGGATTAAACTCCCAGGTCGAGCAAAAAGTATTATAGTGTTTTTTTTTTCTATAAAATTCACAGTAGCAGCTCGGAGTTAGAATTAGTGCCTGGTCACTTGCAATAGATTCACTTCCTATTAAATGGGACCAAAACATACCGGCGAACTGTGGGTGTACATTGGTACACCTTTGCCTAATTCTCCGAGAAATACAGACGTGATAGTACGTATGCATATTATCATAGACTCGAAAAGAAGAAGAAGCGGAAGTGTAAGAGAAAATGCAATTTCCACTTGCCCTCCAAATAAGCAAGAGACAGTACTCACAAGAGCGTCTCCTTGAGCTGATGTGCGGCGGGTCGCTGGCTGGGCTCGTAGGCCCAGGCGCGCGACATGACGGAGTACAGGCGCGGCGGGCAGCGCGGCGGCAGCGCCAGGCGCTCGCCGTTCTCCAGCTTGCCGATCACGTCGTTGTTCTTCACGCCGCTGAACGGCTTTACGCCCAACATCAGGATTTCCCACATGCACACGCCTGGGAAGAACGGGTGTTAGAAATTAATGTGGTAACAAAGCTTTACTATGGTTTTGTTGTGAATTGGGCCTAGGAAACATAACAACAAGACTCAGATATCAATAATGGCCAAAATACGAGCATTTTGATCAATCATTTTCGTTAGTGTTAACGTTCCATGCATTTTGGACTCGATAAGTTTTTGTCATCACGGAAAAATTACCACACAAATATAAAAAAATAGCTAAACAGCTTTCAACACATAATTAACAATTGATTTAAAAATCTATTGTGAAGAAGCAGTTTAAACAATAATGTAAATAATTCAAAGGACATCCCACTAATGGTGAAAAACATATGTATAAAAAATACCTACCAAACATCCACACATCAGAAGCCGAGGTGAATCTCCTGAAGTTGATGGACTCCGGCGCCATCCACTTGATGGGCAGCTTGCCCCGAGACGCCTTGTAGTAGGACTTGTCTTCCACCATCTTTGACAGGCCGAAATCTGCCAACTGAGGAACCAAAGAAATGGTTGTGAAAATTTTTGATCTGTGCAAAGACTTTTTATTTACTGGGAATTATAAATATGACATTTCCTAGCGAAAGATGACGCCCGGTTTTTAGACCGAAAATTTACTTTTTTTAAAATTTCTTGACCTTATGTGACTTTTCGACGGAGAATAACCCTTCAAGTTTAGGCCGACAGTAAAAAATTAATAGAATATCTTAATACAAAAAAAAATTAGACGTGAAGTGTTTTTAAATCATTTCATGTCAAAAACTAAGTTTGTCCAAGTCGAAAAGTGGGCTGTAACGAAATAGGTTTCAATCTTCAACACTAAAAGCGACTCGCTGTCATAGCTGTTTCACGTTACATCATCGATCGTGTGCTCCGAGACAGCCACGCCCAATTCTTTCCCGGGAAAAATTGTACGGACGCTAAATATATTTTATATAATAGTAGGAAGATTTGAATATTTCAAGCTACTCAGATTATTGATCTTGAACAAAATTTTGCTAGGTTTTAGGATTTTTAAACAGATTAAATGTCGACTAACCTTAACACAGGTAGGCGTTGAGACGAGCACATTCCTTGCTGCTATATCTCTGTGGACGAACTTCTTACTCTCGAGGTAGCTGAGCGCCGTCGACAGCTGGTAAATGTACAGGACTAGCGTGCAGGTTTCTAGTCTAGAACAATAAAAATTAATAGTTTTAATTACTTGCTTACTTACTCCTTACATGTAAACAGAGTTTTTGTTTTTTTTGTAATATCTTTGGATGGCAAACAAGCCGATGGCCTATCTGATGTTAAATCACCGCTGCCTATACACATCTGCAATACCAGACGCCTTGCAAATGCGTTGCCATCCCAGAGACAAAGTTGACACTGTTATGGAATTGAGGTAGACTGGTAGAAAATACCCAAGGCATGAAGACCTGACTTTCTACGGTGTATTTTTTTACTTTATATGCATAAAGCTTTAATAAACAAATTAAAAAAAAATGTCTTATGTGCACCGGCGTTACTGGATTTCGGTTCAAAGATATGGACTTTTTAAACCAGCAACACTTGACCATGTTGCTGTGTTCAGTAGAGGGTTACTAGCTGTTGTGTGTTGTTTGTAAGCTGAAAACTAGCGCTTAGCAACCGTCAAGGGGGACCCTAAGCATAATTCTGGCGATTAAAACTTTTAAACGGTTAGGAGCGTTGGGTTAGGGAGTCAAATCAAGTCATAGATTTCAAATGATCCATTTACAGGCACTTTTGAATTATCCAGCAGTAAGTCAGTTAGAAAGATGAAGCTAGATGGGAAGGAAGGTTTATGCACGAGTAAGTTTGTGTGTACCTGTGTGCATTTTGCTGTAGATACGCCCTCATCTCCCCGAGCGTGGCGAGCTCCATGACTATCCAGATGGGCGGCGCGCTGCACACGCCCACCAGACCGATGATGTGCGGGTGAGAGAACTGCTGCATTATATCTGGAACCAAAGAAGAAAGGGTTTTTTATGTCATTCTATGGCAAACAACCTGACGATCGACCTGATGTTAAGTGGTTACCTCTGCCTAAGGACATCTGCAATACCAGACGCCTTGCAAATGCGTTGCCATAACAAAGAGAAAGCTAAAATTACTTATGTGCTTGTAATTGCATCTATATCCCTCAAACCGGAACAAAGCAACGCTGCTTTGCAGCAGAAATAAATATGGAAGCAGTGCTTCCCCAGACTTCTAATACTAAGGTGAAGTACTACTAAGGTGTTATAATGTAGAAATAATTATTATTGACTTCGTTTTTTTTTTATTTAGGATAACCACACTATTCCTAACCACTGCAACTTTTAAAAGCCAGTACAAAATGATTTAACTGTCTTAAATCCCGCAACGAAATCAATCAGAAATAAACAGCAGAGGAGTCAGAAGCAAGTAGGAGTATCAACAGTTGCACTGCCAGGTTTTGCAGGAGTTACTTACAGGTGCGCAGGAGGCGAAAGGACTATGTAAGGATCGTAGCAGGTGGCGTTTCGTGATTTCTGCCTTACCCCATGGCAAAAAGGCGTGAGTTTATGTATGTACTTACAGGCCTCTTCGAGGAACTTCTCGGCGGTGTCGAGGTCGGCGTCCATCTTGCATGTCTTGACGGCGACGGGCAGCACCGCCTCGCCGCGCGCCGCGCCCGACGCCAGCTGACGCCGCAGCGACGGGTGGTTCGATGACGTCACCTTACATGTACCTAAGGGAAAACATTATCAGATGATTAGAGAAAAAAAAAATGCCTCGTTGGCTTAGTGGTCCTAAGCACGACTGCTACGCAAGAGGTCCTGGGTTCGATTCCCAGGTCGAGCAAAGTGTTATTGAGTTTTTCTATGATGGTGATTTATTTCTGATTTATGCTCGGTTAATGGCAATAGGCTCGCCCCTATTACATGGGATCTAAAAATACTGGCGAACTGTGGGTGTACGTTGGTACACTGCTGCCAGATACCTTCGGGGAATACAAGCGTGAAGGTATGTATGTAGAGATAAAAAATCACCATTGGCCGAGAGCTGAAAATACACTTTTTAGCTGGTGTCCTAAATAATATCAGTCAGTGTAATAATTACTAAAAAAAAACGATTACCATGCAATTTACTTGTGTTATAATTTCGTACTTTGCATACCTTTATGTACATCTCCAAATTGTCCTTCTCCGATGATGCCGGTCAATTCTATTTGATTTCGTACTAACTCGTAATCTCGAACTGAAAACAAATGAAAGATATAAGGCACCTGTCCCACAGCAGACACTAAAAGCGAGTAAAGCTTAAACAATTTAAAACGAGTTGGCGAGTATTCCTATAATTTCGTCGCCGGGCTATTAATGAGTGTGCAAGTGCAACGGGAATTACTGGCATCTCTCGCTTGGCCAACACCGCTTGTTTTCATATTAACTAAACCAGAGTCTTACGGCGAGTGATCTGACAACCCAAAAAGAATTGAGAGAATTTCTGATTATCGCTGTGATAACCTAGTGGAGAGGGAGAGTCCACACCAGCAGTGTAAACGGGTGTTGTTTGATGGATTAATGACCGACGGTTGTTGTCGTGATTTTGTATTTAGTCTAATGTCCCGGAGAACTTTGTCGTCAGTTGTAGTTCACATGTGATGATGTCGCCATAAATTGGGGAAATGTGTATTGGCTGGTATACGAAGAACTAAGTTTAAATAACGTAGTATATTTCTTACCAGCAGGCGTGGAGTAATCCGCGTCGTCGTCCACGATCTCCGCGTAGTCTTCAGACAGTAGTGTCGCGGTGTTCGCTTCCCACGAGCTCGTCTTGCCTTCAGAAGAACTACTGCTCATCTCCGCTGTGAATGATAATGTAGTTTAGAGAAAGGGAAATACAATGGTGATTTACTTCATGTCAATTGATAGAGAAATGTGTAGAGTAGTTGCTGGGAATCGAACCCACAGAAAGTGTGCGGTCTGCACAACCGAGGCGTCGTGTACAACCTATGTGTCAGCGACAAGCCATGGCGCGGGCGATAGAAACAGACCGATTTGACTTTATTTGACTAGCTGTGAAAATTATTAATTTATCATTCGTCTACTTACTTTTACATTGACAATTGAGTTGTTTCCAAACGGTTGCTTGCAAGAAATAGAAAATGTTAAATAACAGCTAGACAAAAGCAGATACTAAAAAGCGAATTATTTATGAAAACATTTTGTTACACACTCAGTGGTTTTTGAAGGCGGTTGTAATTTCTGTGAAAACCCTTTTTATTCTTTTAATCTCAAGATATCCGCGGACTTTGTGGTAAAATATCATTAGAATACTTACTCGTTCTATTCCATAAAGAAGTCTGTGACTCTGTGACCAGTCTACAGTAGCCATCGACCAAATCTGCTAAACTTTCTGCAGCCTGCAACAAGAATTAAATAATTACAATTAAATACATTATTGAAAAGAGCTAAGCAAGTTTATCTCGGTCTTAGTTATAAATAATAAGCTTGTTTTTAGGATTTTCTATTCAAAGGTCTTATTTATATCAATATACGATGCTTACGCTTTCACATATTAGGAGGTGTGGGGCAACGTTTTGAAAAAAAAAAAACACATGATTACTCTTTAAGCGTTGTAGGATGGTGCCTATGACATTTGACGAACTATTCCTTTTTACTCTTGAACTTTACCGCGATTTACAATCATGATTTAATATTTTTGCTGCACCCTAATATTATAGTCGTAAAATACGGAACTAACTGAATAACCACTAAATTAAATAAATTTCCGCGCTCAGTCGGTCTTGGATCCGTCGGTCACTTTAAAATGATACTTAGATATGAGCCTTAAAGACTAATTCTGCTCACCTCAACACTGCTGCACGTAATTGTAAGCGTCTCTGTAGCTCCCTTCACTCGCAACTGCAACGCTGCCTTACCGCAAGACCCGCTCTGAAATAAATATATAGACATTAATGATTGTATTAATTTATCGAAGAAACTGAGCAGATCTTGACATACATAATATGTATTTACAAAATTGTAATATAACTTCAGAATGTCATGCGTATGTTACTTGTTTTTTACACATCCGAAGAAAGCGTTTACCCAAAAGCAGAGCAGCTGTCATTGAATAACGAACCTTATTTTTAGTGTCACAAAGTACAAACGTTACCGAGAACGCTCGAGCTAACGTTTATACACAATTTATCACTTTAACACACTAATAATAAGCTGTATTTTTCAATGAGCACAGTCGGTCCTCTTCGACTTTTTGGTCTGCATGGATATAAGGTTGGGATCTGCATAGCATTCAGCTAAATACAGATAAACGTTTTAGTCAAAAATGAACTTAACTCCAATACCCTAAGTTTTAAACTCATATAAAACTTATGTAGTAGTCAGTTAGTACCTGTGTCTGTGACTGTTGCGTGCAGTTGGACTTGAGCGTCTGCACGGCGACGATGTCGCAGAAGGACGCGATCTTAGTGTAGGTGGGGGGCTCGCCCGCCTTGTGAGACACGTACGAGATATCTGGAAATAAATAAGTGTTTTAATACATTTCTTTCTTATACAACGTAACATTCAAGAGTATAACGTCGAAATTGAGTTATTTATTTTAAAAGACTATTAAAAGGCGCCTTTGAACGTGAAAAATTAGTCAAAAGATGAACTTAAAAAAAAAATAAGTCCTGTAGTCTAGAATTCTTTTCAGTAACACACGGGATCCATTCATATCCATATCATCCAAATCCCAACAATGGGTAGATGCGTATATCATCTAATAATAATATCAGTATCGGTCTACCTACATACGTATGTAGACCGATTATATTATGATCGATGATTGATGGCATATGGCCGATTTTACCGATGTATATTTGTATATACATAAACGCACGCCTTTTTTCCGTTGGGGTAGGTAGAAACCACAGAACGTCGATCCTATTATATTATTGATAATTTCAAAAAATTTACACGCTTGAGTTACTTTTGATAGATTGAGACTGAGACCAGTCTTACAAGTACAGGAAGTGATTCCCAAAGATCTTTTCAGAAACGCCTTACCTATAAAAGGCCCAATGGCGAGCTCCACAGGTATGGCCCAGCCGGTGCCGAGCGCGCCCGTGAACGTCTCTCGGTCGTACCCGTAGTGCGTGTGCATCGTGTCCAGGTACTTCAGCATGCATTCTGTATCGCTCAGGTTCGCTACCTGGGAATAAAGGTCAACATTCAGTGGTTTTATATTTATTTATCATATTTACATATTAGGCTATATCTGCGACTTTGTCTGTGTATATTTCGGTTAGCGTAGACACGGGCACTTGCCAGTAAAATTGGCCATTGAATCAGATTTTGTGTTTATAATATCATGAGTTTTTTTTTCTTGAGCGGAACCCTAATTCTTTTTCTCAAACCTACTAATAAGTTGCTTAATTTGATGTTAGTCTTTATGACATCAGATTTCTACTAGTGAAACATACATACATACATAAACTCACGCCTTTTTCCCATGGGGGTAGGCAGAAACCACGGACCGCCACCTGCTACGATTATACAAGCACGCCGGTTACGAGTACTGCGCACCTGACCTTTCTGAAGAACCTCACCGATAAGGTCAAGGTAGGTCTTTCTAAGGCGTCCCCTCCCGGCATTGCCACTCACATCTGCCATATAAATCCCTTTTGTTAGTCGCCTTTCACTCGTTGTACTAGTGAAAGTCCCGTCAAAATCGGTCCAGTAGTTTTGGAGATTAGCCGGAACAAAAAGACAGTAGTATTATAGTTTTTTTTTTATAAGTGCCGGCGGTTAACATCTATAGTGTCTTAGTACAAGCTGTTATTTAGACATTACAAACAACATCTTCAATTTAATTTATTTGTAAACATTAGATTTGATAGAGCTCTCATGCCAAGTCCTCTGGAACCATGTCTTCTATAATAATATGTTTCAACTTTCAAGTGTACCTTTTTGAACTGCTGCTGTATAGCCTTCTTCAGCACCTTGGGTTTGATGGCGTCGAGCACGGACTTGGGCAGGAACTTGTGCAGACCGAACTCCTTCTCCAAGTACTCGATGTTGGACTTCTTGTCCAGGGATATTTGCATATCCTTACAGAAGTATCTGGAATTGTACGGGCGTGCAATGTTAGGAACATTTTTCTGAACATTAGTTCTGTGTTCCTTGATGGGTTTGAAAAAGGTGAACAGGTCCATTTAAAAAAAAGTGATCATATCGCCGTCGACTGGACTCAAATCTAGCCTTCGAACGATAACTGACAAATTCCGGGCGAAAAAAAAACCCTGCCCAATAGCGTTTCACCCGAAACCCTTGGATTCGAACCCAGAACTTCAAGTTCAAGAGTTGCGCTCGATCAACAAGGCAGAAACATTTCACAAAAACCTACATAATACAATATTTTTTTACAAAAATATTACTATTGGCAAGGTTCGCTCGCTATACACTTATACGGTTTGTCATTCTCAATACCACTTTTGATAGCGTTGTATTGAACATGTAGAACCGAATGCGCCGACCCGATTATATGTATGGCGACCCTTAGTAACGAAGTCTATTTGTAGGTAATTAAAAAAGGCAGTACTCACTTAATTTCTAAACAACATATTTGTATCGCCAAATCCTGGTCTACCATAGGATGATTGGCGTTGAGGTAGTCGTGTCGCACCTGGGGAACGAAACGACATTATTAAATAAGGTATCAAGAAAACATATAAAGTAAACAAGTCTATTCATCAGCATCTTTTCTGCTGCCGCCAAAAGATGTCCATAGTTAGACATAGGTCTATTTCAAGCATCGCCACATCGATTGGTCTTCTGTTTATTCCATCTAGCGGATTTCCATCAGTGCCTATTGCATATCCTGTTGTCTACTCATTAAAACCTAATCTCTTCAAAAACTTCTCATCAGCCTCGGATATACATTTAAAATAATATCTTTTTTCAACACTGCAACTCCTGAAAGTCGTCATCAACAGTGAGGACCACCAGAAAAGCGTCAAAGAGTCCCGGAGAAACGATTCAGCTGTTTTAAAATAATATTATTTATGTGTTGTTTCCAGGGGGGTAGTGCCTCATATCATGCTTCGTAAAAATCTAAGTTCCCAACCCACCTGGTCGTAATAATAATGGAAGGTGACTCGGTCGGCGTCGCACAGGTCGCGCAGGTTGGCGGGCAGGTAGCGCACGCGCAGCTCCAGCCGCCACTCGCTCGCCGGCCATTTTGTCAGCAGCTCCGACACCGGCGTGTCCTGGTGGATCCAGCGGATCTGTTGAAGATGGTGGTTAAGGGTTAATTTAGAAAGAGGATAAACAGTGCACCACTCACAAAGGACGAAGTGCGGAAACTAAACCGATAAGATAAAGATAAACAGAAATGAAATTTTTACGACGGTAAGTAGGATAGCTCATCTGCAAACAGAATCTTCAAATCTTATGGAAACTATGATAGCGTCTCTGCTGGTATAAATCATTATGTCTCATGCTGTAAAGCGCCTAGATCTCTTGTGTCAAAAATAAAACGAAACATTTCAAATTTCAAATTAGCATGATATCCAGTCCAGTCTAATAACATTTTTGTTTAACTACACAGTTGGGACAAGCTCCAATTTTTGTGAGTTAGGATCAATTATTACAAAAATATAGTTTCATGAGACACCAATTTGTCCAAAAACCTTCGATATATCCACATACCTTGCCCGTCGTAAGTCTCTTAGCCCGCAGCGCGAAGCAAGAGGTGTAGACTCTGTCTCCCGCGGCTAGTCTGGCAGCCAGGAGCCGCAGCACAGACCGCACGTCCTCGTCTGCTGACGCGCGCACCACGTTGAAGCCGCCGTTGGGGAGGTGCACCTTCAGCGTGGACTGGTCGCCTGCTCCGCCTGGGGAAGGTTGAAGGTTATGAAGAAGGAATCGGTTGTGAGACTTTACTATCTTCAGTTTTTTGGGTGACAGATCGTAGTCGATCTTTAAGTCCCCAATGGGACTAAAAGCGGGGTGGGCATCCTTCGTTCCTCGTTTTCTTTCAAGCAATTAAAGCACGTCAAACTTCCCCCCATTTTTACGAGGTAATTGTAACGATTTTGGATATTTAACGCTGTTTAATTTAAAATCTATTTACATTGATCTTTTAGTGCTAGATAGTCACGTACCACATTTGTCTTATTGAGAAATCGATTGATCGATTTTTGTTGTTCGGTTTTGGCAGACTTAAACAAAATTCTAATAAAAATAAGTCATACGTTTTCAATCCTTATTAGAAATAAAAATATAAGAAGTTCCATCCGAAAACTCTGAAAAGTAGCTTTCGATCTACAAAAAAACTATATCACTAAAAATTTACAAAAATTCTACAAATATTTGTTACTACGCAGCATAATTACAGCCAATCAAATAAACAATGTAATTCTGTACTCACGGGCCCAGATGTTTACGGCACACGCTTTCACAGCTGTTAAGGTATTCTTGTCACGTCCCATGATTTATGTATGGAGAGAGATCTTACTGAGAATCGATGATAAATCGAGTTTAAAATGAAAGTCAGTAATCTTTTATTTAAGGCTATGTGAGCTGAGCATTGGTATTACTGAAATAGAAGTAGGTAACATTGATCAAGTCTTTTCTTGATTGGAAGGATAGTTTTTTCCAGTATTTCCTAAATAAAGTAGGTACTTAAAAAAAAATGGAAAAGCTTTGTTAATAAATAAATAAAAGGCAATGTTATACCAATTAATGGCCACGACAGTATTAATTTATATAAATAAAAAAATGATGTCTGTTTGTTTGTTCTTTATGCGTTCCTATCACATTGATTGTAATGAAACTTAATGAATGTTAACTTAATGTAAAAAAGGGATGAGTTTAAGTGCGTATCTAATGAAACTTAGGTAGGTTGATCTGCATACGTGTAAAGTCACGAGGCCAAAAAACAAACCAAATAGGAATTTACAAGAAATAGGTAGCTCTTTTATCTAAGTTTTGAAACCACATTCTTTTCCAAAAGTGCCTTTTAATAATCTAATTAAAATAAATGATTCAACTTTAACTTTGCTAAATAAAAGTGTCCTAATTTTCCAATCATAACCGAAAGTACCACTCTAAAATTCCCCAAAATAAACCCTGTTTGCCGTCAGCTGATCCTGATCAATTTCCCTAAAACGACTGCGCCTACACAGCACCTAAATGGATGTCACTAAGTAATGGGGTTAATAAAAGGCACAGTAAATTAAAAACCACTGTGAGGCGTGTCATTACAGGCGTGGTGACCAACCCCTGTGGCTCTGAATATTGGTTATTACGGCTATTGTTCAATGGAGGCTTACTACTCTGAATATTGGTTATTATGGTTATTGGTCAATGGAAACGTTTGTATTCTGCGAACGAACTCGATAAGCCCTTTTACGTAACACATACCATCAGGCCTGTATTCCTTGAAGGGTTAGGCAGAGGTGTACCAATGTACACCCACAGTTCGCCGGTATGTTTTTAGCCATGTAATAGGGGGCGAGCCTATTGCCATTAACCGGGCACAAATCTTAACTCCGAGCTGCACATTAATAAACCAAGCATAACCATGCGACTTCCTATAGATTATTAGCATGTTTTTTTTTGCGCGACGTCCTAATTCTTATTCTAAAATAAAAGTAACCGAAGTTACTTCTTATAACATCAGTGTAAAGTGTTAGTGAAAGTTCTGTCAACATCGGTCCAACCGAAAATACTTTTACTATAAAAAGTCTAAACTTCCCTAGGAGTAAAAATCAGTACATGTTCATAAAACTATTTTCTTTCCTTTTAAAATTTATTACACCAGAAACTAAAATCTCCGCTCAACAAACAACAACATCGTATGCTAAACAAAATTCATTACAAAGAGATTTTAAAACAACATAAAAAGTCCTTAAAAAATCTTCTTTGACAGATTTTCCGACGTAAACTGTGGTAACTACAGCTTTACACACACACGTAACTTTACGCGTCCAAGCTTTAATTAAAAATGTGGTAATATAACGCTCTTCTCATTAAAAAAGGACAAACGCCTCCCCGACGTTTAAGCTGTTATATATTGGCGGAGGAACCGGCCCTCCGCTTCCTCTAGAAAGGAGGAGGAATGAGGGAAAAGGGGAGTGCGTGTAATCGGATTTCTGTGAACAAAGGCAACGTTTTTTGTGAAAGGCCTGTCACTGTGCTGTGTGTATTCGTTTCCATTTCTGTAGTTTGATAGTGTGTGGTGTGTTTTTTGGGGATGTTGGGGTAGAAATGGGTTAGTTATGGGAGAGAGATATCGGTGGTTTCTTTGGTAGGTTCCTTTTTCTTCGCTAGGAATCGGTTATTTTAAAAATTATAGGTAACGCTGTGATTACTTGTATTTGACGTTAATGTAAGTCTAAGCTTCTCCGCCCACGACCGACTTTTTGTAGGGCCGATTATCGGACCGATTCAATAGCTTTAATCATCAATTTTATAGTGGGGCCGAATTTGTATGACGTGTGTGTTGGTATATTAGAATTCATATGTTCCATTCTCGCAGACAAAAAAATCGGTCACCGATTGTCTGACGTGGGCCATGCTGCTTTTGGGTCTAGTGGGCCTAGACACGCCTCTTCGGACAGTCTTTCAGTAAAATCACCAAACATAATCAGTCTATAATATCCTACTGATACGAAACTTAGTTAAGGCCGCGCGTATGCCGTTCCAAGCAGTATAAATTCCATGCAAAAATAGACCTTAACTATTATGTAGAAGCCTGAATTTTCTTTAGCACAATGTAGATCCGCTCCGACGCCGCCCGGTTAGTGGAAATCGTATATTAAAAATTCAATTTAAACCTTCATTTTGAAAGACGGAGAGGATCATCCACCACACCACCCAGTCCCATTGTAGATAAAGATAAAAACGTCAATATTTCCTACCATGCGCAGGCGTCGATGACTGGTGCCTCTTGGGCGAGCCGCCCGGTGGGGCGGGCTGCATGGCGCGCGCTAGCGGACCGTCCCCGCACCGACCGCCACCCTCCGGCTCATGGCTGAAACAATACAGAATAAACGTTAGAAATGTTTATTACAATACCTAGAAGACAGAACAGATCAACAGACAAAGGTATTTTTTTGGGATATCACAAATGACATGTGACCGCTTAACGTCAGATGGGCCGTGGACTTATTTGCCATCCAATAGCATAAAAAGTGACCGCTTATAGCTTCATGTCCATTTATCGAGGAAGGTAATAGGCTAAATTAACACGAAGGTACCTTAACTCGGGTAAAACCGCGGGGTAAATTTAGTTTTTTTTTTTAAGGATGGAAAACCATCTAATGACTTCTTCCGCTCTGGGACGAGCGGAAGCGAATGTCAGACTCTTACTGACTAAAATCCATCCGTGTTCCTCCTAATGCCCATTGCGTTCCAGGGCCGTGGTTACTCTTTCGAACAAATTCCGCAACAATAGACAGAGGTTGGTTGGCCAATAACAGTTGTCATAAAATTAAAGCACCAGTTTGGCAGTTCTACGCCTGGTTGGGCACGCAAAATAATCCTTACAATCTGTATATGTACGCAAAATTTGGATCGGGTAACCTTTTCCTTAATTAAGGTAGGTACCTTTTGGAATACCACAATAATATTGCATTACATTTGATCTGTTGTTATATGAGTAAATACCAGTAATAAATAATCTGGAACTTTTTATAGAGAACCCGTTTATACTAAGCTTAAGAGCTTTATGTTTGTTAGTTTGTTTGAACACGATAATCTCAGGAACTACTGGTCAGATCAGAACAAATCTATTTGCATTATATAGCCTGTTTATCGAGGAAGATAAGAGGCTATATAACATCACGCTACGACCCACAAGAGCGGAGCAGTAACCAAAGACGTAACTAAATGCGGTTGAAATAGTGTCTCCATAAAAAGTCGCATCTCCGTTTCCAAGATCCGTCGACGGCACGTTTGGCGCAGTGGCTAAGCGATTGCCTGCAGTGCTGGGTGACGCGGGTTCAATTCCCACATGTAAGAAATATTGAAATGACCTACAGTGGGTACAAATAGTTGTTTCGAATCTGGCTGTTTTTGTATATGTTTGTAAAGGCACAGGAGAAATTCCAAGTGCGGTGCAATTTTTTTTTATATACCATCAAATATATACCATCACGCCTGTATTCCCCGAAGGGTTAGGCAGAGGTGTACCAATGTACACCCACAGTTCGCCGGTATATTTAGGTCCCATGTAATAGGGGGCGAGCCTATTGCCATTAACCAGGCACAAATCCAAACTCCGAGCTGCTAGTGAGAATTTCATAGAAAAACCCAATAACACTTTTTGCTCGACCTGGGAATCGAACCCGGGACCCCTTGCACAGCGGTCGCACTTGCGACCACGAGACCAACGGGGCAGCCCGTTTTGTTTTTAAAAAGTCATAAAAATAAATATGCCTTCAAAACGCGGCACTTTTCATCTCAGCTTAGTCTCTAACCATGTAAATTACATGCACAAACGCCGTTAATTTATCTCCGCAAACATGTAAAATTAACTCTTCGCGTAAAAACCTACTTTTCGCAGTCCATTAACTTTGTAAACGTTACGAAGCTCTCTGCTACGTACACACATTATTATTCATGAGGATGATAACACACATATAAATCTACATATGTATATGTATGCAGTTAACTTTCATAGCTTTTTTACCGCCGTATTCGTCTTGCGAGGTAGAAGCAAAAAGATCTTTGGTAGATAGTAGTTGTAGAGCTCTTTGTGAAGGAGCTTGTCCGGGGAAGTACTACCACCATACCTATTTCTGCCGCAAAGCAGCGTTGCGGTGTTCCGGTATTGATTTTTTATAAATCCAAACCACTTTGGTCCTTAAGGACCAAAAAAGGTAAAAGAGGTAAAGAGGTAATTTTAAAATTACCTCTTCCCTTGGATGGGACGAACTACGAATGGGACTAACTGAGAATGGGACCAACCGCGAATGGGACAAACTGCGAATGCGGGACGAAGTGCAAATGGGACGAAGTGCGCATAACTCGCATTTGCAAGGCCTCTGGTATTGCAGATGTCTATCGGTAGCGGTGACCACTTAACATCAGGTGGGCTGTAGGCTTGTTTGCACCGGGGCTGCGGGTTGTTCGAAAGAGATACCGCGCCCCCGGAACGCAAAGGGCACATGAAAGGAACATAGACGGGTTTTAGTCAGTAAAAGTCTGACACTCCCTCCCGCCCCGCCCAGGGCGGGGGAAGTTATTTGATGATTTCCCGCCTTTAAAAAAAAATGGCTTGTTTGCAATCCAATGATGTAAAAAAATTGTAGATCAACAGCCTTCACAGGTACATTCCAAAGTATGTTTACGTTACTGCCATAAACGATATTTTAATTTGCTTGATTGATAATTGGAGTACAAGAGCTATCAATGACAAACATCATTACGCATAGAAAGTTAATATTTAGAGAAATTCGTAATGACCAACACTTTAAATATTTGGTGAGTGAAATATAAAGATTCAAATTAATATTTGTATAGCTGACTATACAATATTATATTCTATACTAATATTATAAAGCTGAAGAGTTTTCTTGTGTGTTTGTTTGTTCAATATTTGGAACTACCCGTCGGATTGCAAGCAATTTTTCTGTTTGTTTAAGAGAGTTAGATTCATGAGCAATAGTAGGTATAGGTCATGTAACATTACGCTACGGCCCTTGGGAGCGGAGCAGTAACCAACGACGTAGCATCTGCACAGGTGAAAAGCACCACGCGGATGAAGACAAAAGTCAAAGTCAAATCATTTACTTCAATTAGACCTAAAATAAAACGCAATCAGTTTCAGTGACAAAGAACGACAAAGTAAAGTTTTATTCAAACACACCATAGATAATACAATAGACCACAGTAAACACATCATAGATATAATAGACCACAGACTACATTTTGACATAACTGTCACTAGATGGTGTTACTTGTACCGTTTCTATATTTTGATACTTTCAACAAGACTATTAAAGGGCGCTTTTGAACGTTAATTTCAAGATACAAAATTATAATATTGGATCTAGTTGGTGGTCACAGTAGTCACGGGAAGAAGCTAGTAATATTTAGATATAGCTGACTATACAATATTCTATATTATTTATAAACACATCGCCTCTTTCAAGTTATTTTAAAACCATAACACAAAGAAAAAACTTTTTTTACCTCTCTGTGGGAGCTTCACTCAAAAACTACTAAAACGAATTTTAATGACAGTTCTGTTGTTACTATATTAGGAGTTCGGCGACCAAAAGGGTGCACTGTTATGTTAGAAATATGTAAAGAAAGGAAGACAAAATACGGTCGCTGAATAAACTGAAAAAGTTTTCTGTAGATATTGAATGGTGATATGCCTTTTCAGGGAAGTTTGGGAAGGAGTTTTCTGTTTAAAGTTACTACGAAATGGATGAAAATTCCTGGGAAGGGTAGCAGACAACCTTACTCATAATATAAAAATAATCTTGGACCGAAATAAAACAAACGGAATTGGAATTTATAAGACAGGTCATTTATTCAATCTCAAACTGATAAAGATTGCAAGAGTTAAAGATTGATCATAATACTATTAGCCTACAATTGTTTCAGTGCAGGGCAAAAGTAGGAAGACGGTGGATGCAGGCCGCTTCCAACCGGTCCTTTTGGAAATCTATGGGGGAGGCCTATGTCCAGCAGTGGACGTCCTGCGGCTGATATGATGATGATGATGAAGGCAAAAGTCTCTTCTCATTCAAAGAAGGCATGAGCATTGATGACCACGCGTGATTGAAGCAGATTGCCTATTTCAGACTTAAATTAATTTATTATTAATTTTAAAAAAGTTCCACTTTTTCTCACGATACTTTCCTTCACCGATATCGTAATATCTAAGAAAAACTCAAAAATACAATAATAAAAGATTAATAACAATAAAACCGTAACCAAGCATACAAAATACCTCCAAAATAAAAGGAAACGCTATTCTTTTGTTCCTTAACCCACAAAAAAAAAATGGCCGACCTCAACCCAAAACTATTGCAAAGGAAATGCCCATAACAAAATACCAAAGAGTTTCGGCTTTACAGAATTGGTCAAGCTTTGGCCGAAGGTTTAACAAAGCCGTCAATATGGTGCCGACGCGCTCGTTATTTTAGTCAAGGGCACAAAATAGTGTAGTTAGCAGTGATTGGGTACCTTTGTACACAGTGGCGAGGTAGTATAGAGGTCACGTTTTCTGTAACGGGTAAAGGCAGCCCCACACGACCGTATCGATATTGAGATTGAGATGTCTGTCCGTAGAATAATTTCTATCTCTATTTGGCCTGCGATAATATTGCTCGGGTGTCAAGACGCCTTTAATAAAAGATGAAAAACTGCTTGTGTAAAAACACTGACCTATGCTGTTTCTAGGAAAATTGGTATGTGAGCTAGACGCTGAAGTGAAAATGCTGCGTATTTTCAAAATACATTCGAGAGAGAAAAATGTTCACCACTGCAACTTCATACTGGCTTACATAATAATTAACAAACATACATATAATCACGCCTTTTTCGAACGGGGGTAGGCAGAAGTCACATAACGCCACTTGCTACGATTTATACATACTCCTTTCGCCACGTTCATACATAATGTAACTTTTTGTTAAACAAAAAAACCCGTTAGATTGCATTAAGCAATAACTGTTGGATTTGCTCAAATGCGTACAATTAGGTTGCTCCAACATCGTAACATTTAACAGCATATAATTCTACAAATATATTCCTGAAAAACACATTGTAAACAATCGTATCTCACATTCCGTACTGTAGCTTTCTTCACCAAGACTCACCCTAACATAAGATTGTTTTATTTCGTTGCGAATTACCGCATAAGAGGATTACTTACATCGTGCGTGCGTGTGTAATGTGGGGAGAAGAATGTTGGGTAAGCGAGAATACGTATCCCTTACAAATACGCGGGTTTTATCAAACAGAAAGAGATGAGGTAAAACAAAGGAGGAAAGAAAAGGATTAGCCTAAAATTAAATCAAAACTCTCTGGTTTCAAAAATCGAAGGTGTAAAGAACAATGGCCGCTCGAAATTGTCTATGGTTTTAGCTATGTGGTAGTGTTTCAATTTAATTCGTTTCACCAAAAACATTTTGTACATGTGGTTGCAAAAACGTTGACGAAACTCTTCAAAAGATGATTGCAAAGAATACTAAACATAAACATCAGCATTAAATACTACTTTCGTCATCATCATCTTTCTGCCCTTATCTCATGTTACTTGGGGTCGGCACAAACCGTTTTCTTCTTTCATTCCGTCCTGCCAACCGTCATGATATCACTAACTCCCTTCTCTTTCATAATTAACATTCTTCACACAATCCATTCATCCATATTTATATTCATAACAGTAACTTTTCTCTTCACATGCTACTGTCACTGGCGCTACTTTCATACTAAATATTAATAAAGTAGCAAATAGTACTTCGTATACTAAAAAGTCCTAAAAAAACAAACCAAAAAACAATGGTGACAATCAGAAACATAACAATAGCCATCAACAAAGTTCACTAAGCCTAATTGCAAAACGCACGCATTTAATTAACAGGACCTGCAACCAATCAGTCCCGCTCAAAGACCGCATGCAATCAGTCGCTAGGTTCTATCTAATTGTCTATTACCTACCTAGTTATCCTGGTTTTACTCATTATGTAGCTGTATTATACCTATAGGTTTTAATTAAGGACCGCAATTTGGGCGTAGACCAAAGTCAATTGACATACTTTTTATTGGCTATCAAAACGCGATTCAACTATAGATTTTGTATGGCAATTACTGTGACGTCACTTATTTGCAAGCTCAATTGATTAACTATTTATTGATTTTAAAACAACTTAAAACTTAATTTTACAGTGAATCTCTACATAGTATAAAACAAAGTGGCTTCCCGCCGTTTGTACGTTTAGATCTTTTTAATTTTGCAACGGATTTTAATGCGGTTTTCATCAATAGATAGAGTGATTCAAGAGGAAGGTTTATACTTATAGAACATAATAAAACAATCAACGGGAGAGAAGGAGTAACTAAAAACGCGGGTAACACTGCAGGGTATATAGCTAGGTAAAAATAAATCGGGTTTTCAGCATAAATAAAGTGGTTTTTTTAGAGCAATTGTGTCACTCCCGCCTTACACAATATTAATATCACTCTGCTCTTAATAAAAACAACCGTGAAATTTCACTATAATATTATTTTTTTGGCATCACGATTTTTTTTTGTGGAATATTTGATACATTGCCAATTTTCCTCAATCAAAGTAATCCTTTATCAGTCAACCCTAAAAACAGATCTCTCATAAAATTGGTTTACAAACAATTAATTCAGAGAGCCTAAAACCACCTCAAAAGTTCTAAATATCGATGAATTCAAACAGAGCTTCATGAAACAGGATACAAACATTCGAGCAATTTCATATCGCTCCGATTCCGATCAAAGGGCTCGATTCGACCCTCGATTGGTTTGAATCAAATTGACCGCAAGGCATCCGAGACCTTTAATAAACCGAGGGTGGTTTACCCAGTTTAGTCATAGATCAAGTAGATACAGAAAGCCCACTTTGCAAATCGCAACTGAGTATATCCATAAATGCATATGATATTACACTACAGTCACAAGAAAACGAATATTTTTGGTTGCTTTAGGGCAATTTCAGTAATAAAATTTAACGCGTTCAATTTCATTGGTAAAATTCGCCCTGAGCTTCCATTTTCGGGTTGAATAACCATTTTAACTACTCGGGATCATCATCATATCAGCCGCAGGACGTCCACTGCTGGACATAAGCCTCCCCAATAGATTTCCAAAAACACCGGTTGGAGGCGGCCTGCGTCCAGCGTCTTCCTGTGGTCTTAATTAATCAATAAACTATTCGAGATGATCCAGTATGATTCTACAAGACTTAATAATGAAGAAACACTTATTTATAGTAACACTCTAATTTGCGGCTCGTCTAAAGATTTCTTTTTTACGTCTCTGGATTTATTTATAGTTAACTACAAAAACCATTCTAAATATTACCTTTTTAAGAGCTAACATCAAACAAGCAATGTTATAAAAAGAAATATTATAAAAGCAAATATCAAATAACTTATTCGACTCGTGGACTGTACCCTTTGCCACTAATATGCTTTACCAGTTTACCTCCTTACTTAGTGCTCTCAGCAAAGTTTACCCTCTAACATTACCCCAAGACGTTGTTATGAAGCCAGGGGAACTTACTTAGTTCCGGCATTTAGCGTGCTAAGAGCCGAACCTTATCCGGATTGCATCAAACGATCCTATACTATGTGGGGGAGGGAATCTTCAAGCAAGTTTAGTAAGGGTTCAGAAGAACGCGTGAGGTTCAGAGATGACTGACTTTTTAGGGCAATCCGTGGTGCTTGGCAATCTGGGTTTCTCCCAGTTATAAACATCCCTTTGTGCCTATTGGCCTAATTCTGTTCTGTCTCCTGCTTGTTTGGAGGGAAGTGGAAATTATGTTTTCTTACTCCTCCGCTAATCTTTTCTGATTATTTTCGTTGCGGGATCCAAGTCGGTTGAATCGTTTGTCCGGGACTCGACGAGCTTCATTGTCTCGGCGCTTTTCTTGTGGTCGCCACTGTTGATTCTGGCTTCCAGAAGTTGCAGTGGTTTGGGAACAGTGTGGCGGGCTTGACTTTTTAGAGTTAAGTCCCGATCGGTACCATAATCTTCATCTTCCTGCCCTTATTCCATGTTGCTTGGGGTCGGCGCAACACGTTTTCTTATTCCACGCCGTCCTGTCAACCGTCACGCTATCACTGACTCCCTTATCTTTCATATCATTATTTACACAATCCGAATCGATCTTTTCTTTGGCCGATCGGTACCAATGGGAGATTATTACCAAGACTGTCCGACCATATCAGACAATCGGTGACCAATTTTTTTGTCAAAGAGAATGTAACATATGAATTCTAATATACCAACGCATACGTCCTGCGAAAAGGAGGTCCCCGAAACGATGGATCTATTAAACGGTCCGATAAATAATCGGTCCTACAAAAAGTCGAAAGTAGGCAGACGCCGTTAGCCTTCGCTATCCGTCCGTCTGTCTGCCAGTAAACTGTATCTCATGAATATACAGTTAAATACAGGATAAGTTTTTAACCAGTGCGTAAATTTTTTTTGGTACTTCAGTGTCAGTAATAGAACAAATTTCCGTGTTTAGTTAAAAAAAAAATTAAAAAAAATTTCATCCTTATCCGAGTTTGAAATCAGCAAAACATGGACATAATCTATTCGCCATACTATCAATGACAACTCTTGGCCGCCTCCCGGGTGCATGGCTGGGGTGAGGGGGTGGGGAATGCGCTAGCGCCGAGTGACAATAAAATATGGTTTTTAAGTATACATGTTTCGTAAGCGATAACTTTTTTTTTTAGTACTAAGACATATCAAAATAAAATATACGTGTTTAATAAAACGTGTTGAAGTTTATTATGGCAAAATTTACGCATTGGTTAAAAAAAATTCCTGTATATACGAAATGCTATAAATAAAACAACTTACAAAAAACTTAGTATGTAAGGATCGTAGCAGGTGGCGTTCTGTGTCTGCCTATCCCCATGGGGAAACGCGTGAGATTATGAATGTTACAAAAAACTTAACAAGACTTGATAATAGAAGTAAAATACGGTTCCATATAATTCCTGTGTTCAATTTAAAATCCAAAGCTAAGCCCGGCTTAATAGGAGTATCATTGTCGAGAATAAACACAGGGTTCAAAGAAAATTAAAAAAGGATAAAAATGGAGATGAGTTGCGCTCGGGGTAAAAGCTAATATAATATAAACAGAGTTGTATTATTGTAAGTAGATGCTGAAGTTGAAGGAAAACACATTGCAGGAGTTGACTTTCACTTTGCGGAAGGTAAACAGGCGGTTAAACTAACTAGGAAAATACGGCACGAGTTTCAAACATTAGCTAGTTTGGGATCGGGTAACTAACTATTTAAAACAATATCAATATATACTAATATATAAAAGCGGAATAGCTTTTTTGATTGTGTGTTCGTTTAAAGGCGCTAATCTCTGGAACTTTCAGTCGAATCGGAAAAAATGTTTTTGTATATGAAAGTCAAATTCATGAGAAACTACTTCTCATTAATCTATAATATACTAGACTATACTATGTATAGTCTTTATTTATAATATCACTCTACGAGATACGGGTGCGGAGCAGTAACCAAAGGTGTAACAGGTTTCGTTACATCCCGAATATGACATATTAAATTGAATGTACTTCATATCTTTTATGAAATTCATCCAATTTGCGTATAAACTATGTACCTACCAATTTCTTACACATAAGCATATCATGCATTACTTATTCGTGGATGGTATTGGGCGCCTACTCAAAATTAGATGAGTTCTATAATCACCGAACACAAGCTTGTTTTCGACCAAATTCTAGATATAAATCGAAATTAAGCCTACTGTCATCTTATTTTATAGACATGAAAATCATAAAGAAAAGATGGAACAAAGGAAATTTTTAGTTACCTCGGTCCCCTTTCTACCTACACCCTCGTCTACCAATAATCTACTGGTCCAATCAACCACAACCAAAATCCAGGTCTCCCAATATCCTGGACATGGGCATAGGAAGTTGTAATTATTGCAACACGGCTCTGTCCGGCCTGGGGGTGACCACCCCCTACCCCTCGCGTCCCCTCTTCACCCCCGCACGCATCGATTGGCGGCTTTCGGCGCATGCAAATGCACAATGCCCCTTGCATTCAGAATAGGCACTGCGGGTAGTTAGACACGTTATGTTAGGGTTGGCAAGTTTTGGATCGAAGATTCGGGATACATTTTTTTATTAATAGACGATATTGAACTCTGCAATGGTGCCTTTCTATTATTATAACATTATAAAGTGGAAATATTTGTTTGTTTGTTGGAATAAGCTCCGAAACTACTAGACTGTTTTTTTTTTGTTACCTATAGATCGCTGTATTATTCCTGAGTAACATAGACTATATAACATCACGCTACGATACACGGGTGTGGAGCAGTAAAGACGTAACTTAACAGTACTCGTAAGTATAATTGAAATTGCTATTTATCACATTACAATCCAATTTCAGAATAATGCAGACTAAAATGTTTAGTAGGATTTTTTATTGTATGTTTTTTGTTCATTTCCAGTTTCCATTGTTTGACAACCCTAGGTCCAGGTTACTCACTTTTGTTTCCCATGTCTGGGACTGCGGTTGATTTGCTTTTGTTTAAGCTTTGCTTGTCTAATCAATGTGTTTTCCCATACTGTTAGCACCGTGGCGGTATTTTCTAATCAATGCTTTTAGTGCTCTATGCTACCATTGTTGTAAGTACTCTGGATGTATTTAGAAGTCTCTGTACCATCTTGCCCATCACGCCTGTATTCCCCGAAGGGTTAGGCAGAGGTCTAACCCTTCGAGACCCTTCGAGGGTTGGGGAGAAGTGTCTGTTTTAAACTTATAATTGACTAGCTTCTGACGATTTCGGTATATTTTCACCCGCGTTAAGTTACGCCTTTTGTTACTGCTCCGCTTTCGTGTATCGTAGCGTGATGGTATATAGCTTAGGTTACTTTCTGATAATTTAGCTAACTATTGGTGAAAATGTGGTTAAAATCGGTCCAGTAGTTTCGGAGTTTATTCGGTACAAACAAACATACAGATCTTTCCTCTTTATAATACATTATGCATTATAATAGTTTACTTATATTAAATTTTGCCCGTCACGATGACGTAGCTTCGTATTCGTTAAATAAGTTGTAGAATTGGACCATTAATTTCTGAGAGCCGCACGTTTGAACAATGAAAGAAATAAAATATTTAGCTCAATAATATAAATTTAATTTTTCAAGGTATGGGCAATTTGTTTAGTTGCTTCAAATATTTTAAAAAGGTGACCGGCAACTTGATGTTAGCAAAATTACATTGACTGCTGACCAATGATGACTTGTTTTATTCTTTTACTATTGAGAAATACAATCTTAAGCCGTTAGATTTATGGAATGTAAAGGTCTCGTTACCTAAAAATACACGTAAATATTTATTAAATTTAAAAGACTGTCCTATTTGGCCAATTGTATTCACAAAACAAAACAAAACAAACCAACAATGAATAATAATATTAGTAAAACAATACACAAAAGGTTTAGTTGCCAAGCAGTCGTGTTCGGATAAAAATTGAAGTGTTGTGCATACTTGGCAAGGCCGCGCGTGCGGCACTTGGCAGCGATACGGTCAACCGGCGCGATGCAAATGATGTATTGGGTGGAACCTCACATGTGAACGATGTGTGTGTGTGTGTCTGTGATGTTTTATTTTAGGGTTCCGTACCTCGAATAGAAAAAACTGAACCCTTATAGTATCACTTCGTTGTTCGTCCGTCCGCCTGTCTGTCAAGACCCTTTTTCTCAGGAACGCGTGGAGGTATAAAGCTGGAATTAATATCAAATATTCAAGTCTACTGTCTCTTGGAGCTGCGAAAATATCAAACTTTTAAGGCAACGCAATTAAAAGATACAGCCGTTAATGCCGCAAGCAAATTTTCGACACTCGCAAGGGAATCAAAACCTACAGGGTACTTGAACTTGAAATTTGGTACGAAGCAACGTCTTATAACACAGATAAAGGAAAAATTGTGAAATCTGTCAATTTTTAGTTACATCATACTTATAATAAAAATATTTTTGTGCGGAACCGTCGATGCGCGAGCCCGACTCGCACTTGGCCGGTTTTTTGTTAATATTTTCAATGTGTGTTACGAATGTACCGTTACTGCTTTTGAGGTAGGTAGGTGAGTTGGTTCTACTGTGAGTATGTATTTGTAATGTTATTTTTTTAATTCAATATAACACATACCATCACGCCTGTATTCACTTGGACACCCACAGTTGGCCGGTATGTTTAGGTCCCATGTAATAGAGGGCGAGCCTATTGCCATTAACCAGGCACAAATACTATCTCCGAGCTGCTACGATTACTAAGAATTTCATAGAAAAACCCAATAACACTTAGCTCGATCTGGAATTCGGACCCAAGACCTCTAGCGTAGCAGTAGCGCTTGGGACCACTAGGCTAACGAGGCAGAGATGGTTTTTCTATAAAATTCTCAGTAGCAGCACGGAGTTAGGATTTGTGCCCGGTTAATGGCAATAGGCTCGCCCCCTATTACATGGGACCTAAACATGCCTGCGAACTGTGGGTGAACATTGGTACTCCTCTGCCTAACCCTTCGGGGAATACAGGCGTGTTGGTGTGTATATGTAAAGACTTTTGTTTTTTCTTTGTTATGATTTTGTTATCAATACCACTGAAAGTTACTTCATCAATTTCAGGAACAGTAGGTGTATTCTGTGGCTTATCTATCGGATAATATCAATTCGAAGTATTTCCATCATTCCTTATCATCGAGCCGTAGACAGTTTGGAGCCTCGATGACAGATATTATAAGTGACTCATTAATTTTATACAAGAAACCTTTTTCTTTTAGCATTTCCATAAAAAAAAAACCCGGTGCGGAACGGAGTGTCAGACTTTTACTGACTAAAACCCATCCGTGTTTCTCCTAATGCCCTTTGCGTTCCAGGGTCCCGTTAACTTTTTCGATATATGAGATCTCTACCAGTCTATTCTACATACAAAATTCTCCCTTGGCAAAGGGAATCAACTTTTTTTTGTATGAAGACTGGCCTCTTATTTTTTCAAAATGGCGTCACGCGGTAGTACCTAAATATATGGAATATAGACAAACAAAAAATCTCGTGCGATATAATGTCCTAAACTGTCACATTACTAGAAAGCTTCAAATAAGCCGTCATCCCACCTTAGGGTCTGCCCACACGACCGAGAATCCGGGCTGATTCTCGGTCGTGTGGGGAGACGCTTAAACTAGGCATTGACAGCTCACCACAAGCTCACTTCCCCGCAATTGCGTAGTTGACACCACTAATAAATCAAAGACAGAACTTCTCAAAAAAAAAAACACTCTATTTTGGCTTTAAAAACCGATTATCCTTTGATATCAACCAATAGTCAATTGAGTAGGCCGATAAGTGACGTCACAGTTCGATAATGCTCTACACAATCTTTGGGAAAATCGCGTCTTGACAGTTCATAAAAAGTATGTCAATTGATGGTGTTGTCAACTACCCAATTGAGCGAAGGAGATTTTCACAGAACAGAACTACTTTCTTACTATAAGGTTCGTTGGAAGCACGCCAGATCTCTTATAAGCATACAAAACTGCCATAAACGATGTTTTTCCCTACAGTACCTCATAATATTCCTATTGAAGTACCGATCAACAACCAAGTAGCACAAACTAACAAAGAATCTGCTTATAGTCATAAAAAGCAACGCATAAAAGTGTAAGAACTGAAGATGTTTACAAATAAACAAGTCATAAGCCGGGCGGGCGTGAACAGGTGCGCAATTAAGTGGGCCATCGAACATGTCTGAACAGCCAGTGGGCTGACTCATCTGTACGGAGGAGGTTATGGACAGAAGGCTAAGTTGATACGATCAAAGTCAAATTATTTATTTCAATTAGACCATTTTTTTTAATGAGAAATCATCAAATGATTTCTCCCGCCATGGACGGGGCGGGAGGGAGTGTCAGACTTTTACTGACTACAACCCATCCATGTTCCTTCTTGTGCCTTTTGCGTTCCGGGGGCGTGGTATCTCTTTCGAACAACCCGCAGCCCCGACAAAAATGGTCTACGATCTGATCTACGATAACATTTGTAAGGGTAGCTTTTTAATATTATGTAGGTTAGGAAGAGGTTAACTGTAATTTGATTATAGAAGTTAGAGCGACATGGCAATATAATTAGCTAACTAGTGGATGATTCACATTAATCGATAGATAAGAGAATCGATTGACTACTTGGAAGCATATGAATATTTTATTTTCTTATTTCGTTTTAAATTATCTCCTTAATTTTGTTTCAACATCAGTAAAATTATAACTAGTTAGAAAAAGGCAATGGTTTAAAAAAAAACGCGAAAATAGAACGTACACATAAATGCCAGGCAGACTAGAGGTGTACCAATGTACACCCACAGTTTGCCGGTATGTAAAATAGAACGTAGATTGATAATTTAAATAACATACCAAAGTATATTTCCCATGGTACTATTGCAATAACACCAACTTGACATTCGCCTTAGCTCACACGAAACGTCATCGTTACGTCACTTAAAAATAAATAAGGCAATGAGTAATTTTCACAATTTCTTAAAAAAATATTTAAAATTCGAATTAAAATCCCGAAGAGTGTTGACTCAAATCACGACAGTCACTGGTTCGATTAGGACTGCGATTAAACAAAATGCGTTTCTATTCCTTATCGCACTACGACCAGGAATGATCCTTCTGATCGTTATCTACTCCGTGCCTCCGTATTGCACAAGAATTATGTTATTGAACCCTATGATGAAGGCAGTAGAGTCGATAACGTTAAAGTCATTGACCAGTGTCAATCATCAGTTTTATTACGATTAATTGAAGAAAATGTTTTATTGGTACTAAATCATATGCATTATATTCGTGTTTACAGTTTTATTACACACAAGAAAATTAGCTTGTGCCGTTACATTTATTAAATACGGACGAGAATTGACGGGAATTGCATCGCTCAGAAATATAAATTAGTAAAATATTTCTTATGATTATTTATGATTAATTCCGTGGTTAATACAATACGTTCATAACAGGGTCACATTATGTTATGATGTAGGTAGTTATCCTAATAATCCTTTATTTATTAACTAGCTGTGCCCCGCGGTTTCACCCGCATTACGTTAGGTTTTTGGTTACTGATCCGTTCCCGTGGCAAATAGCGCGATGTTATGTAGCCTTTAATCTGTTATTCTGAGGTATAAGCTACGGAATGTCTCGCAGACTCATTATTTTGCTGCGAAGTTATTAAAACTAAAAAAAACTGTGATATCTCCTAATATATTCATTGAAATTAAATGATGTAAAGGGCAATTTTGTTCAAAATTAAACACTTGTGATGAATAACTTACTTATGTTGATAAGGATTAATACTATGTACATAAAAACACCTTTGCAAATAATGCATAATTTCAAAACAAATTTTCTGGCCATAAAAATGAGTCAACCTTGAAAGTTAGGCATGTACTACCGCGGACTTTTTTGTAGTATATTTTAAGAGGAACAATTCTCTCATACTTACATTATTTTTTAAAAAACTTTCTTATCTTTGCAAATGAATAACAACAAAGATGAACGCGGAATCCATTCCAATACCGATATTTTCTGTATAAACACACATTTGATTGACTAATTAGTATTACTGCCATTAGCATGCTAAACAACGTTGAATACCAGTGAAAGTTTTGAATATTTACATGCGACGAAAGCGAAAATGATTGTAGATATTTTGTGTTAAGAATTCCTGCATCTGTTCTTGATTTTGGACGATTTTAGAAAATATGACCGAAAAAGAAAAAAATACTCTATGCTATGCTATACTGAACTGTGCTAAACTTAACATAATTATGAAGTTAGTAGTTGCAATCGTAAAAGCTGTAACGACTTTTTTTTACGCTGAATAAATCTCAAACCTCAAATCTTTATTGCAGTTCATAATGTGAACATACAGGTGGTAGGTGTCAATAAATAGAAACAATTATGGACCCTGTTGGGCACAGTAAAATAGTATAATAAGGAGAGAGGAAGAGCGCTATCATAATTTCCATAAATAATCAAAAGCGAAATCACAATTAGTGTGACACTTCATCTTTTCGAATCGATGATAATCTTATATTTTTAAACCCAGTAGGAGGCCTCGCTTATCGCAACAAAAACACTAAAATTGTGTCAAAATCGTGACTAAAAGTGTTGAACTTGATTAATTATCTGTAGATATGAAATATTTCGTCACGGTTACGTCTATCAACGCATGAGATAAGAATGCAATTCGCAGTAATATACATTTTGGCGACGAATCTCAAGTGTTTTAAGAAAAGATTATTGTACTTACCAATTTTACATAGAAAACTATATTTGTTTACAGGAAACGCCAAATAACCGATCAAAGCGATCGAATATCAAGCAACGCAGTCTCTTCAAAGGCACATAACTACACACAAAATCGGTAACAAGCGACAAACCTATCCGATTACCCGAACCGATTCTGTGAATTTCCTCTCACTAAATCAATTGTGGCATGTCTCTCGCTCACTAGAGACGAACTGGAATATCGAATAATCGTTTTAATTAAACGTTGCATCAAAACGGAATATTCAATATACCGATACTAATTGGGAATCGATTGCAATTTTGTGGAACGAAATATCGGAGGCGAACGATACCTAAATGTTATTGAACTTGCGTCAGATATTTTTAAACATAGTTTGTGATGCGATGCTGAGAAACGTCGAAGGGCAATTGTTTATTGTCTACGTACAGCTGTTCAGTTGGTGACCCTAATAGTTCTCTAGAATTTCTGATTTGTTTATTGGCTGCAGCTGTGATCTACCGGAATGAATATCTTCAAAAGGTTTCTAGAAAAACTTTCTAAGTAGTTTCTAGAGAAAATCTTCGGAAGTTTCGTCAAAAGCGAAGAAGCTCTTTCGGAGTTGTTGCACCACGGAAAGTAGTTAGCTATGCTATGCTTCTATATTAATTATACTAAAGCTAGAAATTTTTTGTTTATTTCTCTAGGCCAGGGTTTCTTAAACTTTTTGTAGTCACGGACCACTTTCACAATTTAAAAAATTCCACGGAGCCCTGTCAAAAAAATATTTGGAAATGAAAAAAAAACTTATTTTTATATATAAAAATCTTTATTTGGTACTTAAGTACTACTAAAACTAATGAAATAATACTAATGAGAAGGGTGCTGCTGTTTGACTTCAATCAGAATATTAAATTGTCTGTGATTACGTAGGTATTGAATTCGCCACTCAACAACTACAATGCGTCTCGTCGAGTTTACTATACAATTTCTTAATATGTTTACACTCTACAAACTGACCTACTGCGGACTCCTGATACACATGCTACGGACCCCTAAGGGGTCCGTGGACCCCACTTTAAGAAACCCTGCTCTAGGCAATGCAATAATCAAAGACGTAGCCGAACGCGGTTGAAACAACGGGGTATAGCTAGCAGATAGATAATTAGATGCCTACTTCACCTAATCTAGCAACCGAACAGAAAACTCCACTTTTCGAAACCAAGAAAATGGCATCAAAAAATCTCAGAGACCTATTTAAAGGATTTAAGAGTCAACCTTGAAAGTGGTGTGCTGTTTAAGTGCCAAAAGCACATTATTTTTATGTTTTTAAAATTATTTTATTGACGTATTGGTTTGACGTTTGAAACTGTCAATTTAGTCTCCGAGATTAAAATATACACTATAGCTAATACTACAAAGTCTAACGAGGCGTGAAAGGGCATCCAACTCCGGAAAGCACTATCAACATCAGCAGCTGCTTTAAAATCTAGACAAAAGCCATTACTCGACAGACAGAATCGTTACGCAAACAGTTTCCACGCATCGATAAGCAATAAATCTTTTGTACTAAAATAGATGTAAACCGCCGATCGCCTTAATCATGCACTATGCTAGTCTGTAACGCCAAAACCAACGATATTAATAGCAGTATTCAAATTTTGTGGCAAACCATAGGGTCTTATAGTTTAAGCTCTTTGTATGATGTCTTTAATATACTATCACGCCTGTATCCCCGAAGGGTTAGGCAGAGCAGAGGTGTACCAATGTACACCAACAGTTCGCGGGTATGTTTAGGTCCCACTCCCATGTAATAGGGGCGAGCCTATTACCATTAACCGGGCACAAATCCTAACTCCGAGCTGCTCAGTATCACCTACTAGGTACTGTGTATATCCTAATTAAATCTATAAGCAAATCTCCATCTAAACCCTCTTAAGCTGTTATGGGTAAATGAGGAACAAAACATTCAAACATCTAAAATAGGTTTACAAAAATCTGAACCATCTTACACATTTAAGTATTAATATTGGGATAATTGGCGATTAAAAAATAATAACCAAATTAGCAAAGGAATGCGATAAAAACATCAGATCAAAAAAAGGGTCTCTTTTTATCCGTTCCAAGGTTCCAAGCCTTAATTAAACGCGAGTATAAAATGCGTCATACGACCGCTTGCAACGACAACCAGTTTGAATCGTTACTATGCAATGCAATATGGGACGCATCCTTTAAATTCTGCACATTTTTGTTCCACGCGCGGTTTTAAAGGGATCGTGGAATTGGATTATCGTGCCATTTTATGTGGCATGTGTTTTTATTGAAATAAAACAGCATGGCGTATGTAGAGATGTCAATTGGTCGGATTATTGGCGAATTGTTTAGGTTTTTTAAAACGTTGATAGACTAGTTAGTTCTGTTCAGCAAAACGTCTTGCTGTAATCTTCTTCTTCTCCTTAGCGTAACGATGGCAAATATAATTTATAGAATAATAATAAAATTTAAATATTATGTTTGACCCAAAATTCGGCCGCGGCAACACGGCCGCTGCTGTAATGTATAGCAGAAATATTAGGGTATCTGTCACATATTGAAAAATCTTGGAAAAGTGATCAATTATTAAAAGCATCTAATCCGAACCTATTTTCTTTCTTCACTTGAGAAATTACAATCGATTTAAAGCCATGATTTATTCCATTCTTCACCTTATAATATGGCGGTCTACACTGCTGGAAGACGGGCTGCATGGCAACTGATTACTCTGAGCTTTGCTAATTTAATATTGAGTAAAGCTAAACTGAAGTAAAATCATTGTAAACCCCATCTTTTGCTTGACCTAAAACTGAAAATTAGCCTATGTTTCGACATAGCGAAAATCTTTTAAAACGCAAATACGATACTTCGTTATAGATTATTATGTTTATACGTACATGTCATGAAAACAATGATAAAGATAATTGTTTTCATGAATTCAACTAAATACGAATTACGAAATAATTTAACGTTATCTCTTAGTGTTGCAACACCTTTTATCAGTGCATAAAGAACGCATATTACAATGATAATGCGTTATAACAAAAGCCAATCGTAACAGTTATTTCAGCTATCGTTATCAATTATTATCAGTATTGTATTGTATTTTTATCAAATACTAGCTCAACATGGCAGACGTTGTTCGGTATAGGTACATTTTAATTTAGATTGAATTTAGAATGGATGAATATAGTGACAGATATGAAACGTTAATTTGACAACCTAGAATGCCTAATTTGTATGAGAAAAAAATAAACTCCAGACTTTTTCTCTAATTATTCTTTGTCGAACACGTAATCCGCCGTAATCCGCCGTTTTCAGCTTAGCAACGAACTATATTTTTGTAATATTCCGATCTGTCGCCCCGCTTTTGTTTTATAAACCTATCACTTCTACCTGTCTTATTTCTTTGTTTTATAGATCAACGAGGAGACAGTCAATGAGTCAACTTTTTTTACGGTCTGTCCCCGTGGGGGGACAAACCAGTGTGACAGATCGGAATATACCACATTTTTTACCATATTATATATTGTTACCATAAACCAGAAAACAGGGTCATTGAACTCATTATAATGAATAACCTGCGCCTGATCTTTCTCCAGTCGTGTCGGATTGCCGTCCCATCGGGCTATGAGAGTTAGGGAAGAGGGAGTGCACCTGTGTTTGCGCACACACTTGTGCACTTTAACATCTCCTGCGTACGTGGCTAGTCTGCATTAAGATTAGCCGCCGTGGCCGGAATCGGTCTGGAGAATTACATTACAATGAACAACTACTGTTATCTGATTAACCCCAAAAATATTTTTGCTGCTTCGTACATTTATGTTTGCTTAACACAACAAGATGTGTGGATCATTTCTTTATCGCAATTTCAGGCTTAGTCCTACAGAAAAAGTTGTACATACTGATGAGTACAATGGCCAATTTTCAGGTTTCTTGTAAACAAAAAATAAGGTTGTATACATAGATAATCATGCAGTGCAACAACCTTACATGTCGTGAAAACTAAGTGCGTGGGAGTACGGACCTTGTCAATGTTATTTACTAATGATCTTACATAATATTTATGTCAATGTCAAGTTATGGAAATTACGTTATTAATAATTACTTCTGTCCGACTGGAAGTCAAGTATATCGTAAAGCATAGCCAAATACATGACATAAGCTTAGCTAAATACAGCTTAGCACATTCGGTAATACTGTAGCTTTCTATCCTTGAATCCAATGGTAGAAGAGTTTTTGTTATCGATACTTCAAGAGATTACCTCTTACAAACAAACTTTAACACTTCATAAAAAGATCTAGTGTTAATTGATTATCATTTGCTATATTTTTCTATCAATATTTCAACATAAATAACAAATGTGTAGGTAGGTACTTTAAGTTAAGCTTATAAACGAATGCAAGTATTGTGAATAGTCTTTAAAATTAGCCTCCTTTTAGTATTTTGAACTATTTTGAAGATAGTTATATTTTACGCCTTTTAAGTCCAACGAACGCTGAAATACTAGTAGTAATAGCTAGTTGTTAAACCACGAAGAGATTTGTAGAGGCAGTGTTGAAACCTGCCCAGTTGAAACGATAACCGTAGCGCGTCCGCTCATAAAATGTGCCCGTATATTAACTAGGGATGCCTCGATACGCCTTTTTGCCGATGCGATACCGATACCGATACTCTTATAAAAATATCGGCGATACTGATACCGCTACCGATACGCTTATTGAATTCAAAAAGGGAGGTAGAATAAATAAAACACAATTAATTAATAGTTTTAGTAATCAAAACATTTATAAGATTTTTATTAAAAAAACAAAGTATTCTTAAGTTTTGCGGGTAAAGGCGATTTCGCAAGTCTGCTTGAATAAGACCTGCGGTGAAAAATTGTCTCTCAGATGCGACAGAACTCATTTGGAAACTAAAGTATCTAATATCGCCGATACCGATATACCGGCAAACCCGAAGTATCGCCGATATATCGGTATCGGATGCATCTCTAATATTAACATCTCAATGGGCACGGCGCGGCGGGTCTCGCGAATATCGAATGCAATAAGTAATATCTATGAATATTCAGAACACGGCCGGTCGCCGTTAATTTGAAGCGTTTTAGATGATCCCATGCAGCTTCAGTTTAATAAAATCGGAAGTGCAGTGACGTCTAGGGGTAAGTTCACACCGACACGAGAGAGCGAGACGCCCATTTTAATAGAGTTACTCAAAATATAACTTTATTTACTACACGAGAAGATACACATTTCATTGTGAGAAGAGAACGTGTAACGTATTCTGAATTCTCGCAACAAAATGTGTATCTTTTCGTGTAGTACCCAGTTTCAGTGTAAACTGACCCTAACATTCAAATACATATGTTTTTTAATTGCATTACGTTATAATATCTCTCCAGTCAAATTTCGATCACGGCGGCCAATCGTAATGGTGCCAAGTACACAGGAGATGTTATACATAGTAAACAAGTATGTGTGGCAAAGACAGGTGGGCTTTTTTTTTTTGGATGGTATTTGATCAAATGACAATTTTTTGATCGAATGAAATCGGTCGGGGGACATCGCCGCCAACTACGCCGATGTCGCGCTGTCCCACCGGCTGCTGGGCTGGCGGGCCACCAGGACCCTGGAGGACATGTGTGCCGACACCTGGAGGTGGCAGAGCAACAACCCTGATGGGTGCCAGTTATGGGTGGGGACCAGTTAGAGGAGCAGGAGTTGGGTTTTTGAGGGTAGATGAAGTTGACTTTTTGACTGATTTTTTGTCGGCCGTGTTCATTGGTACATTTTTTTTTATCGACCGGAATTCTTCAAATTGCTTCCCCCGCCCTGGGCGGGGCGGGAGGGAGTGTCAGATTGTTACTGACTAAAACCCATCCATGTTCCTTCTTGTGCCCTTTGCGTTCCGGGGGCAAGGTATCTCTTTCGAACAACCCGCAGTCCCGGCAAGACAGGTGGGTACAACTCCGTCTTTCGTCACTGTCGTAGAGATCAGGCACAGGAAAAACGGCTTTACGTGCTTTCCGAAACACGAGGTTGTCACACCACCAACTTCCAAACTTCGGATTACTACTCAAAAATTCCTAGGAAACATTCAACAACACGTTTCTCCCGACCTGGGAATCAAATCCCGGACCAAAAGACCAAAGAGTATGTCGTAATGTTTAAGGCATTTTAAAATCTAACTCACATACAGATTTTAATATATTTTTTTTGTTTTGTTTTGGTAATAAAGTAAAGTTATGACTTTATTGAACTGAGAATAATAATTCCGTGGAGTGCAGGCTATTAATTTATTCAGAGAACGCCATCGTTAAGGATTTGATGGGATCGGCTGTTATTGCGGATCACAGTTGAAGTAATTGGGTCAAATAAATTGGATACCTACTATAAATCTTTGTTAGTTATGAAGACTTTATGGCAATATTAATATTGCAAAAGTATAGTTTAGTAGTGGGCATAAGCGCGACTGCTACGCTAGAGGCACGATTACCGTGTTAGAGGTCTTGGGTTCGATTACCAGGTCAAGGAAAAAGTGCTATTGGGTTTTTCTACGAAATTATATTAGGTACATGGGACCTAAGAAATATCTGCGAACTGTGGATGTACACCTCTGCCTAACCCTTCTGGGAATGCAGGCGTGATGGTATATGTGTAGTATCAGATTGATAACTACTTACATACATATTTGCTTTACAGACGTTTAACAATTCTAAAAACGCCTTCTAACAACTTTATAACAAACCAGCATCACAATTAACATTAGTTATTCGTATAAACTATGAATAAAGGATAACCAAATGTCGTTGGCATAGATCAAAATGTCAGATGACGTCATAAGTCGCAATCATCGATGGAATTCGTGTAATAATGAGAAATGGCGTGAGAATTACTTGAGCTTCGTGATCGGCATTCGTTATTAGTGATTAATTCAATATACTGGACATTATATCTATGGGCGTAAGGACTGTTTTGTCTAAGTAATGACGTGGTAAATATTTCGGTTGTGGTTAAAATTAAATAGAGACATATTTAAAGACTAACGAACTACTAACTAACTAACTACTTAAAGACTTACTTAGGGACTTATTTAATTATTTATATTCTATTATTTGCCATCGATACGCTAAGAAGAAGAATAGAGACATAGTCAGTTAGTCAGTTTAATTAGAGATGGGTTTAAAGTTAAATAATAATATAATACCATCCCATAATTAACTATTAGTTATTGTCCAACTGCAGGGCAAAGGCCTCTTCTAAAACAGAAAATGCACAAGTATTGATCACCACGCTAGCTCGAGGCGGATATGCGGATTTCAAACTTATACTTATTTGTTTTAGAGTCCAAGTTTCCTCACGATGTTTTCCTTCACCGATGTCAGTGATGTTCGAGATAAACTTAGAAAGTGAAAAAGTCACATTGGTGTCCGAGCTTGGTAGCGTAAACTTCGTGTATGGGAGGTGGGCGCCTAAATCACTGGGCCATCACGACATTCGATTATCGATTCATCATCATCATATCAGCCGCAGGACGTCCACTGCTGGACATAGGCCCCTCCCAACTGGTCCTTTTGGAAAAGGACCAGTTGGAAGCGGCCTGAATCCACTTATCGATTACGTGTAAAAATACTAGTAGTACTAGTAGTACCCGGGGCTGCGGGTTGTTCGAAAGAGATACCGTGCCCCCGGAACGCAAAGGGCACAGGAAGGAGCATGGATGGGTTTTAATTAGTAACTGGCACTAAGGGCAGGGGAAGTCACTTGATGATTTCCCATCGGTAAAAAAAAAACTAGAAGTATATGTAGTAGCAAATCATAACCAGGGATTAACTAATACATATAAGTAAACGTTTTGGTTTAAGTTCTTCCTGGAAAAAAATTGAAAAAAATTGGAATGAATTGAAAAAAAAAAACGGGCAAAAACGCATATATCTGTGTTGATTCATGAATATTCGCCTAAATTCCTGGATCTAGATTGGACACATGCACTTCTCGGAATAGGCATCCTTAACCGTATGACGTAAGCACAGAGATTTGACGTTATTCAGGTATTTGTCGGGTGAGGAAAATATTAGTAAAAAATTAATTATTTGAGTCAAGAAATTACCAATCTCGAATAAAAATAAAAATAAAGTTTATATGCCTAATATTGTATAATAATTACATTTACATGTCTGGTAGGTATTTGCCTAATATTTGCATGAAATCTACATGACTAACGAGTATTTGACACTTTTATCTAATAAACGATAATTTATGAATTGGGGCTATTGTAGTTTTATTAGGTTATTACGGAAACCAGATTTTCTTATCATACAAACATACATAAACTCACGCCTTTTTCCCATGGGGGGTAGGCAGAAACCACGGAACGCCACCTGTTTTTTTTTTTTTTATAGACGGGAAATCATCGAATAACTTCCCCCGCCCTGGGCGGGGCGGGAGGGAGTGTCAGACTTTTACTGACTAAAACCCGTCTATGTTCCTTCATGTGCCCTTTGCGTTCCGGGGGCGCGGTATCTCTTTCGAACAACCCGCAGCAACGCCACCTGCTACGATCCTTACATACTACTTTCGCATAGTCCATCATTATTCATCAAAATTTAAAATTTTATACAGTCGTTAAAATAAGCCTGACCTAAAAAAAAACAGACTATCTCTACCAATATTAAAGCTGAAGCGTTTTTCTCCGTGTATTTGGTTAAACGGAAAAAAAACTTATTGTATATTAGAGCCAGATTCATGAGGAATATATAGTACTAGCTATAAAACATCACGCAACGACTCAAGGGACCGTAGCAGTAACCAAAGACGTAGCTGAGCTTTGGTGGGACAGCAGGGTTTAGCTAGTTCTATTATTCTATTATAAATACATACACACATACATACAATCACGCCTGTGTTCCCCGAAGGGTTAGGCAGAGGTGCACTAATTTAGGTACACCCACAGTTCGCCGGTATATTTAGGTCCAATGTAATAGGGGGCGAGCCTATTGCCATTAACCGGGCACAAATCCAAACTCCGAGCTGCTACTGAGAATTTCATAGAAAAACCCAATAACACTTTGCTCGATCTGGGAATCGAACCCAGGACCTCTAGCGTACCAGTCGTGCTTAGGACCTAGGCTAACGAGGCAGTTAAATACAGTTATTCTATTATATTTCTGATACATTTCCACCATCACATTAATTTCATCAGCAAAAAAAGTGAAAACACAAGTTCAAAAACCTCACCACAGACTACATACATTAGACAAAAGAAAAACACTCCCGTACGGCTGACGCTCTCACAAACAATTGTGTTCAATGAACTTGAAAATTGTTTTCAACGTAATGATATTCATTGGAAGCGCGGCACTACGTGTTTTAGCTACGGCTAGGGATTGCAAAATCCGGAGTTTTTTCAAATCCGGATTTCTGATTTCTCGTCCGATTAAAATCCGGATTATCCGGAGTTTTCGAAGTTTTTGGTGTTTTAAGTTATTTTGATAAAATTTATATAAAATAGTATAAATTAATTAAAATCTGCATCAATTGGCTCAATTCACAGCTCGACAGAATAAAAACAACTAAAATAATCAATAAATTTTGGGTATCAGTAATTTTTCTCGTTATAAATTTACATAATCATTACATAACATAAACTGTACTTAAACATTGATACTCCAGCACTCCAGTGGGGAGGAGCTGGAAAAGCACTTTTATTGAAATCGAAAGAGCTCAAAATGCTGTTATCAAAGTGATGCGTGAAAAGCTTTTCAGCTTTTTATTCTCAGTGCATGTTCACAAATCCATAAAAAAATGAGTTAACTACCATAACCTACCATAGGGGGGGGGGGGGCGGTTGGGCCGGGCCCACCCCAGGATGCTCTTGGGCCCACCCCAGGCTGTAGGGCTCACCTTCCGCCTGACCACATTGCATCGCATCGGCCATGGCATCTTAGGGGCCAGGCCCCCACTGTAACCTACTCTCGAAACGTATTCTACATGTCCCTCTTCATAATGCAAACAGACCAGACGATGCCCCTTTTATTTACTCAAACATATCTACAATAAAGCAAGTAAGTACTGTGATATCAAAGATCTCACCTCCCATTCATGTAGACAAACCACAAAAAGCTGGCTTCTTTCACTGTCATACAATTAAACCGAAAATTGCTAAATTATCAACAAAAAATTTCATACATGTGCTCCTACACAAGTTCCTACTCAAAATAATCCTAATCTCAATATTACACACATACACCATTTCACCAGCACACATCTCATCTCACTATTATAATATTTACAATCACATTTCATATTACCATCACACCCACACACCTCATTACACGTATTCCCCGCGCTATTAAACACCTTAACATTGTAAAACAACTTTTTTTGTTTTGTTATTTATTCCATATTTTATTCTAACTTATAAAAAGTTGAAAATTAGATTGCCTTGTTCAATCTCATATAAAGCCTTGATTTAAAAATTAATTTAAGCAACTCTAGCCCTCAAGGTACAGGCGCTGCCTATTATGGGGACTGCCATATATTTTATAACACATTTATTTTATAAATAAATTGTCACACCATATCTATACTAATTACTAATAATATTATAAAGAGGTAAGATTTGTTGGTTTTTTTTGTAAAGAATAAGCTTCAGATTACTGGACCGATTTTACCAATTTTTTCACCAATACATAGCTACATTATTCCCGAGTAACATAGGCTATATAACATCATGCTACAACCCACGGGAGCGGAGCATTAACCAAAGACGTAACTTATGGCGGGTGAAATAAGCAACGCGTACGAAGTCGCATGCAGTTCGCTATAACTTAGAATAGCATACCATAATATGAAGTACTTTTAAGTTTATTTTGTCTTGTAACAATGCACCACTATTTTTTATTTAATTTTTATTATTATTTTCGCATTAAAGTAGGTAATATCGATATACCGATTAATTACAATCAAAATTATTATTATAATCAAAATTAATTACAAATATTATGCGTGATAATCAGTTTTGACTGAAATCCGAAAAAATCGAATTTGAGTCTTAAAATCCGGATTTAAAAAGGGCAAGAAAATCCGGATTTTTCAGTTGTTTTCGGATTTCGAAGAATCCGGATTGCAATCCCTAGCTACGGCGTTTTATAGCGAGCAATGTAAAGCGTGATATAGACCGGCGAAATATGTCGTCTTTTTTTTTTTTTTTTTATAGACGGGAAATCATCAAATAACTTCCCCCGCCCTGGGCGGGGCGGGAGGGAGTGTCAGACTTTTACTGACTAAAACCCGTCTATGTTCCTTCATGTGCCCTTTGCGTTCCGGGGGCGCGGTATCTCTTTCGAACAACCCGCAGAAATATGTCGTCTGCAATCACTGTTTAAGTGAGCACTTATGGAAGGACCAGTTTTTGTTCGCGACTGCGTTTGCGTGTACTACAGAATTAATCCAAAGTCCAAAATTATCCTAGGGTAATAAAAAAGAGTTAATTTTTTCCTATGTTTTAAGCTAGATCAATGTGTAAGCAAGGTAGACAGAAGACCTGATAAAGAAAGGAAAACGCTGGGTGCAGGCTGCTCGGTCCTTTTGGAAATTTATGGAAGAGGCCTATGTCCAGCAGTGGACGTCCTACGGCTGATATGATGATGTTGATGATGAATGGGTATGCCAAATTTTAGTTTATTCCGTTCAGCCGTTTAAGAACAAACATCTATTCATTACCACACAAACTTAACCTAGAAACTAGAAACAAAACCGAGGTAGGTACAGCCGCGGACAACTGCGGTTAATTACTTTTCAACCTAATTACTAGGAGCATAGCTGAAAAGTGGTGCAACGGCCATTGTCCGTGATTGTATCTGAATGTTTGTTAAGGTTCAGTACCTAAAGGGTAAAACCCGACCCTATTACTAAGACTTCGCTGTCCGTCTGTCACCAGGCTGTATTTCTAGAACCGTGATAGTTAGACAGTTGAAATTTTCACAAATTTTCATGCGCGAGTCCCACTCGCACTTGGCCGGTTTTTAATTCCCTTTTTAGCCTTCAGCACGTTTTAATTTCAGCATGAAACAGGCTAGACCATCTCCCGGGTATCCGTAAGTGAGTGTAACCACAGCTTAACAGTGGAATTGTTTCTGATATATCAGACGGGTGTAATGTTCCGCGCCGTCATTTAACACGGTGAAATATTGAGCGTCATGATGGAAGTGGTGTCGTCGTGTTGCGAGCATTTTTCATGTGAGCAGATATTTTTTATGCTCATATGCTCTTATTTCTGTGGTATTATATTGTTTAGGTGGCGTTTTGTGGTGAAATTAGGGTTGAATTTTGGATTTCACGTTTGTGGGGACGCTTTGGAAAGATACTAAAGATCAAAGGACGGAAGTGTGGTGGAACTTTGACAATATTTCCTAGTTTAAATCGTTGCTGAATTTATGAAAAAATATATTTTAGTAATATTGGTACCTATGTAAAGAAAATTTGGTCTTTTTGGTTTGATTATACAAGCCGGAACTTTTTTTAAGTATGCGTCAAAGATACAGCCTTGTGACAGACGGACTGACAGAGCGATCCTTAGTAAATGCATCCCGTCGGCACGGTAATATATTATTATATTACCGTGCCGTCGGCGCCCTTTGGGTACGAAATCCGAAAAACAAACAATAAAAAATCCAAAATATGCAACTTATGTGGTACGACGAGACAATATTTAACATTGTTACCATAGAAACAAATTGCTGTGAAATCATCTTGTTACACGATATTCTCCGTACAGAAATACCAAAAATATCAACATTTGTAAGCTCAGGCGCCGGCAGTTAACAGCGTGTGAATCATGCGCATTCCGTCACTCTCGCGGTAGAACTTTGACACTAAGATATGTTTGGATGTTTCTAGGACATTTGTAGGCATTCCGTGTAGAGTGCCGATAAATTTGTTAGTTAATTCTAGCTGTGAAATTTTGTAACAATATTTGCACGAATTATATCTATTATCTTACGGGCATGCATTGTATGTGCGATACATACATTTTGAATATGGATGGTACAAATATGTAAGCTATAGACTTTGTCGGATACTAAATTCCGTGGGACGGGGAGTCCGTGTCTACTCAGTGAGACAGTGGTGAGGGGCGGGACTGTGCTATACCCGCCCCTACTACGGGAAGCAATACGCTGCGGTGGAAGCTATTGCGACGATGGAGTGCAGCTGAGTCTGCGTCTCAAGATGAAGTCGCCTCAGCGGGCAATGTGAAGCCACTCTAGCTAATGTGGAAGACTGTGGTTGTCCAGTCTTAATATGTAGGAAATGATTTGAGTTTAAATTTAAATTGCGGTGAACCGAATTCGCCCTTACTACACATAATAATAAGGCTGAAAAAAGATCAACGTTACGTTTTTGATTACTGCTCCACTCTCTTGGTTCCTAGCGTGATGTTATATAACCAAAATCTTCCTCAATACACAAGCTATATAACGCAATAAGATTCTTCCAAATCAGACCAGTAGTTCCTGAGATTAGCACGTTCAAACAAAGACAAAAGTTCAACTCTTCAGCTATACAATCATTAGTACCTATAGTACAGATTTAATACTACGTTGCGTGGGTCTTTTAACCGCTAGTTATTTAGTAAGTTTAGTGATGGATGACCTGGATGTTTGACGAGGAGAATAAATGTCCGCCTTTATTGCCGTAGGAGTGTTAAAATATGACATTTATTAAAAGGGTGGGCAGTAGCTGTCTACTAATAACAATAAACTAATCAATCAAGCGTTTATACAACTGGGTAGTTGATAACATCATCTGCTTAACCTTTTCCCAACTATGTTGGGGTAGGCTTCCAGTCTAACCGGATGCAGCTGAATACCAGTGTGTTACATGGAGCGACTGCCTATCTGACCTCCACAACCCAGTAACTGGGCAACACGATATCCCTTGGTTAGACTGGTTGTCAGACTTCTTGGCTTCTGACTATCCGTATCGACTGTCAAAGATCTACGAATGACAGCCGGGGCCAACAGCTTTACGTACTTTCCGAGGCACGGGGGTGTCACACCACCAACTTCCAAACTCCGGGCTGTTACTGAGAAATTCCGAGTTGAAAAACCCATTAACACTTTTTGCTCGACCTGGGAATCGAACCCGGGACCCCACGCTCACAAGTCGCGCTTGCGACAACGAGACCAACGGGGCAGTTCATTGGGTAGTTGACAACACTAACCAATATTTTCAAGTCACAACTTTAAAAAAAAAAGCAATTTATTTTACCCATGAAAACCGATAAATTTTCCATTTATTGCAAAATTATAGATCTGGTCCGATAGCAAAAGAAAACTATTGCCGAGTATCAAAAGCTATGTTGAAATTATTTTATTTATTAAGGGTACACTAAACCCTCAATAAATAAACTAATTTCAATGCGGACAAAAACGCGGGCTAAAGCTAGTACATAATTAAAGAAAGAAGTTGATTAGACTATAAATCAGTTTACTTTTAAGGACATAACATCTTAATCACATTCAGTAGACTGCTTGCAAAGCGATATGTTTTGCATATCTCACTATAAAATCTAACGTTTTCTAATTAATATTAGCCGATTATTGTCCCACTGCTGGCCAAAGGCCTCTTCTCATACAGAGAAGGCATCAGCATTGATCAGCACGCTTGCTTAAGGCGGATTGGCGATTTCAGTCTAGGTTTTGTTAGTGACGTCCAAAATACCTAAGAAAGCACATATGAATTGAAAAAGTTACATTGTTACGTGGCCGGTATCGAACCTGTAGCCTCAGGCATGAGAGGCGGACGCCTTAACCAACAAGCCCTCACGACTAACGTTTTCTAATTAAATCTCCCCCTTATTCACATTAGAAGCAATATGTAGTACATTTACGTATTAAACAATTAATCATTACTCCATGTATCATGGACGAGACATTTACATAATATTTATTCGTGCCACCATTGCGAGCAAAATTATGCAAAACAGCCGTCCAAGCCGACGACCACTCATAATTAAATATAATAAAGCATTTTAGTCTCATTGGCCTTAAAACGTATAAAAACTGTCACAATTAGTGTTGGGCACAACAAGGCCTTTTATAGCCGAAAGCCGAAACCTAATTATGTGCTGAAGTTTCGGCCAAAGCTTTTTGTTTTGCGAAGTAATTTGTTTTCAACGTTGTTCAGTTGTTTTTTTCTGGCTTCCGTGCTATATTTTGGGAAGTTAACATAGTTTATTATTAAACAACTATGTTTTGAAAGGAATATTATTTCACTATCTATCAGAGGATCGAAAAGAAACCAAATTTAACTTAGAAAATTATTTAATTAAAGGTTTAATTAGAGAAAATACAAATTACTTATAAGATAAAAGATTTTTCCGGTTATTTTTGCAGTGAAATTTTGCCTATATTTTCGTAGTTTTCACTGCTCGCTACCCCCCTAGACTTATGTTATTTTCCTTTTTCTATGTAGAGATACAATGTCATATTTTTAGTCAGTAAGTGTGGTTGCTAAGTTTCGGCTGAAACGGACAGCGCAGCACTACCGACAATTCCTTTAACCGCCCACACTTCCAAAAACCTTAGCGCAATAAATATAAAAGTCCATTCATATTTACAACCATAACGTTAGTGATTGTTATATTATGCTTGTTATAACTGTAACTCATAGTAGATTACGATTTAACTGAGCTAGTTTTAGTATCAATAAAGTATAAGAAATTACGTTTGTCGACTTACATCAATACTGAATAGTTAAAATCAATAATAATCGTTGCAAGCTATGTTCAAATAATAATTTCTGGTTTCGGCTTACGGTCTAACAGAACGCTTGCAATCTAAATCATGTTTCGAATTCACTTTCAGAAATAATTCTCGTTACAATTAATGGTTAATGCAAAAATAATTTAGCAGCGTAACATAATAAATTATGCGGTCATTACAAAACGGTGCAAACGCAATCCATGCCAATATTATAAACAGGAAAGATTTTTTTATTTGTTTTTATCAAATAAGCTCCGGAACTTCTGGACCGATTTCAACCATTTTTTCACCTTTAGATAGCTACATTATCCCTGAGTAACATAGGCTATATAACATCACGCTACGATTCACGAGAACGGAACAGTAACCAAAGACGTAACTTAACACGGGTGAATTAAACCACGCGGATGAAGTCGCACGCAGTACGCTAGTTTTACTATAATCAGAAACGAATACCATTAAAATTATCGATACCTGTATACTTTAAGTCTTTAAACCGATTTTACGCAAATAAACACTTAACTGATAACGTTATTTATTAAAAGCTTTCCGGCTTTTAAGAAAACCAGCGTTATATATCAGAAAGTTGCGAGATTATTATGTCAAGAAGTTGCTCAACATTAAAGGGCCGAAGACCGCGATAAGCGACACACGCGGGGTGTTGTCAACATCACGCCACCCACTCGACACCTACGGGCAAAGATGGCGTAAGTTGGAACACTACATAACTACATGATATGATTTCCCCGAAAAAACTGGTTGTAGTATCTTAAGTACTGTAAAGCCCTGGACGTGGTTATTGTGTTGAGATAAACAATATCTTTGTTTGAAACACTATTTTATTTATTATATCGTATATTCAATGAATTACTTTCTAATATTATATTTTTATAGCGCTCAATAACCCTTGTGGCGGACTATCCACGCCTTACTTATTTTAAACAGATTTTATCTCATAGTAGTATAGTTATAGTAGTTTTAGCTCTTAAAACTAAAATCTACAACTACTAACAATTTGATGATTTCATAGTCATTTCACATCACTAGGTGCTACACGTGTTATTAATTACAGTAGAACTCTTGAGTAACGCGCTTTTAAGAAACCACATCCTGAAATAAAAAATCCAGTGAAAAATGCCTGACTCACTCCCGGCGCCTAAATTATATCAATATTTTAGGATTAGCCCGGCGTTCCCATTTTAACCATGTTTTAAATAGAAGACTAAATAGTCTATCAAATTATTTGAAAGGACTAACGCAGTTCCTAGTTTTTCGTCCAGAAAGCAAGCTATTCTTTTTAGATTTATGGCACCGAGAAAAAGAAAGACCAATAAAGCATTTTCTGACGAAATAATAAGCAAGAAAGTTGATCTTATAAAGGTAATTGGACCAATTTGCTTCAAGACTTCGATTAACATTAATTTAATGCTATATGATTAGCGCGAAAGTGAAAAGTAATTGTCAGTTTTAGCCCGTATGATCGTGAATCATTGAACATTAATTATCGTACATGCTTTGAATCAAATGCTTGGAAAATATAGAGAGAGAGAAAGAGAGAGTAAGCTCGATTAGATAAATGATAAAGAAAATCATTTTCTTATGTAGTATTGAAATACTATAACTTAGTAGTAGATACATATACTGTGAATGCCGATGATAGTTCAGTAGGAGAAGAATATACGGCCAATATACTAGATTTTGAGCGTTTTTAATTTAGTAATTAATAATCTCATCTCTTAGACAAAAAGTGTGTGCAAATTACAAACATTTTGGCAGATTAAGACTGAAATTAGATTGCGATCTTTCTAGAAGTTGAAATTGCCCCGGATTAAAATAATAATAATATAGTGAAACAATTTCCTAAACCAAACATGTGTAGGGTCTTTATAGTACAATGATACACTGCCAGCATTCTCCACCAAAAAAGGCAAGATCAGCATTGCTAATAGAATTTTTACAACGCATCATTTAAGCTTAACAGGTGTTTGTGTTGCATCACAAATACTTAAAGTTGGACACCTTGAATTGATTCGTGAGCCCACACCTCAAGTCGTAGGTTTATATGATCGGAGACACAAATTCTTGACACATCAATTTGAAACTAAAGAGCTTTTGGCAGTTGTTCAAAAAGCTATCATAATTGAAGATGATGATGTTATTGAAACTGGACTGATTAACCTGTTTCATAATAAAGAACAAAAAATATTTGGATAATATTTTAAAGGAAGTCAAGGCAACTGATTAATACATATTGTAAAAAATACTTAATTACAACACGAGTTAATAACAAGTTAACAATCAATTATAGGTACATGTACTGACAACTTATTTTTTTATTATCAATTTTAACGATCACTTAACACCAGTATATGTTGTTGTTTTTTTCAAAAATAGCACTGCCAAAAAAGGTCATGATTAATAAAAATATTTATTATAAATACTACGCACCTTTTCGACCGGACTCTGGTATATCTCCAAGTATTGCTACTATAGTGTCCTGAACTGGAAGGACACAGTAACAGCTGGAGGCTGTTCGGTCTCGGCTGCCTCTGCTTCTTCACTCTTAGCTTCACCACTTCTTCTACCTCTAACTTCTCCAACTTCTTCTCTTTCTTCGTCTCTTTGATTGGCGGTTTTTTAGAATCCACACTCCATCTTTGCTCGTCCATTATCCTTTCTTCCAAATTTAAATGATCTAACCTCTCCTTAATAAAACTCCTAGTTTGGATCAAGTCTGGAGTTGTATCCAGTCTATCATGTCTTCTTACTTCAATAGGAGATAACGGAGGCCTTCGAGGCTCAAAAACAACTTTGGAATACTCGTTACTTCGACGCCACAGACGGGGCGAGAGTGGCCAAAACCGCCCGTTTTGTTGACCAGATTCCATAACCATTTTGGATTTTTGTCACTTCACAATTATACACTGACTTTATCGATGCTAGAATTAGAATTGCAAATGTAAGAGCTTTAGATCCTTAGACACTTAATTCAAATGCAATACGACAGCTTAACGTTCGTTGGGTTATAATGAGACTAACACAAAACACGTCTGTTACATCCGAAAGCTATTCATATACTAAACGTTGTTGAAATGAAAAGTGCATAACAAACGCGCCCACGCAATCAATCATGCGAAACGTCTACAGGAACCATAGATAAAGATGGAGTGACTACTTCGATGACTCAAACAGAAGTACAATTGACGTAAAATGTATTAGAAATATCACTTTCGGGATATTTTTATTTTCCTCAAAGGTAAGTAATATTATTTTCCTCGTATCAAATGAGGCCTATGTTTTTGTATACATTAATGTTTAAATTTCTCTTTTGTGAATATTTGAGGCGAAAAGGATAATTTGTATGAATAAACAGAATTATAATAAAAAATATAGGACATAAATTGTCGGTGCGTAAAAGCAGAAAAATGATGTCAAAGCAAATTAAAAGCGGCCTAATGAACTCTAACCATATAAACGAGTTTGACCCTAAATGAGACAATTTTTATCAATTTCTATCATTTGTGAATTCTGCGTCAATTAGTGGAATTGAGGTCAGCGGCCGACAAATCGCGGGTCATTATGGCCAAGCGGCGCAAGCAATAAAAACCGTGTTTTTGTCTTTTATTACAATTTGCAAAACTATAACAGGATCTGTGTACATTCGGCGTAGATTTAATGGCTTTTTTCCTGTCTACGTATCGTTAAATGGGTAGTTTGAGATTGTTGTACTTGCCGCGCGGAAATGGTTTAAATAAACAGATAAAAATCTTACGAGAGCATTTGTTTTAAATTTATTGTTAGCGGAAATTAACGTTAAACATTTTCCTGCTTTTGTTTTGGCAGTTCCGAAAACTTTGAAGCTTATGTCTTCCTTTTTAGGTATCAAAATCGTGAGAGACCCAAATAAAGTAAAAAAGGGAGAGCTTCAAACCGCTTTATCAGAATAACTGCACGAGAGGGATCACAAAGCGTTGACTACTCCTGACGACGCACTAATAGCCATAAAATACCGAGGAGCCGTAATGGCTATGATATCGGATGTCGCCGAATAGCGTTGCATACTAAATGCTGGCTCAGGAAGCAGCCGACAGGACGCTAATACATGTGCGTACAGGCATGTTAATGTACTGATGTAGTACACAGATATCGTATAAGTAGATACAGGGCTTTGCTGGGGAGTGATTTGGAAATTAAAATTAATTGTTGTGCATTTTCTTATGAAATATTTGAAGAATTTGAAGGCGTGGAACGTTTTCTTTTATCTCTATTTCAGGCTTTGCCATCGAACTGCTGGGTAAATTTCATCCCGAAAATGTCTACCGTTTACGACCCAGCACTTGTGTGAATTAATGGTGTGTGTTTATGGTTATTAATTATTGGCTATTAATTTTGTACTTTAGACTAAAATAATAAAGCCAACCAACCTAGTTGTAAAAGCAAGCCTTGTTTGCTTATCTTAAGTTACACCATCTTTTTGCAACTAGTCCATCTCAGCAACATCCTTCCGTGTTACTTCTGACTCACCATTGTCATTCAAGGAAAAATATCTACAAATAATTCCAAATTCTTAAAAAAACTTAAGCCCAGACTACAATACTTAAGCGCCATTTAACGATTAAAGGAAACGGAGATAGTACTTAATACTTAAACAATAACTCGAAACAAAACCCCCGAAGTCTAAGTTAGGAGTCGCAGGAAGCTAAGGAAAGGTTTGAATGGTCTGAATCAACGGAAGCGTTCGATGCGTATGACATTATTATTACAATGGGTGTTGCCTGACTCAGTCGCCAGTAATTCTTGAAATTCAAACGAAATCAATGCTTGTTGACATTGGGGAGTCAATGTGTGGGATGCATCGAACATTCTTGCTTACAGCTTGGTTATCATTTGGTGTTATATTCTTTGCTGGTTCTTATTAGTCACCTATAGTTTTAAGGAGCCCTTCTGCGTCTTTCTAAAGACCCTTTGTATCGAAATCAGTAATTTTACATTCATATTTACCTTTGATTGTGATTGTACTGTACAGTATTTCTATCGGGGGAATCCTGCGCAATATTTCGCCATATTATGTCAGGAGTTTCCCAATAGGAAGTTTCTGATTAATAATATCTAATCTCCATAATCAGAACATGTTTGATGCAATTTCCAGCATTGTTATGGCAACTTTAGGTTATAGAAATTCTACCACACATAAATAAGAAAATATTAGTTATCTTACCCTCTTTTTAAGGCGTCCAGTCAGACCTTTAACCTTATAAACGATGCGACTACACGCTAACCTTCTGTGGGAAGCAAGGGGGGCAGTTGGATTGGATTTATCTTATCCTGGTGTCCTACATATTACTCTTGAAAAAGGAAAGTTTTTATGACTAAGTGTTTAGCCAAAACACAATTTGCTAGCGATTGGCTTTGGGTAACAATGCCTCAAAAATAAGCATAACGGACTTTTATCGTATTAAATAATGATAAATATATACAGAGTTTTGTTATAATATGTACGGTTATTGGCACCGCTAGGTCAACAGCATCGTGCCAATGTGTAGGATGCGCACACGCAGCGTAATTGCGTGCCGCCATCCACGTAGTATGGAGCGATGATTAACTTATTATATGAATCAATATATCCCTCACTAGTCCTGTCATTTATGAGAATTAAAATAGTTTTATTTGTATTATATGCAACGAGTACATACTCATTTATAGTACTTATTATTATATCGTGGGGTGAAATATAATGTCGGTTCATTCGATTGTCAGTCCATCATCCTCATTGATATCAGATTTTTCTGTTTGGGAATTTGTATATGTTGCAGTCAAAACTCTTAACCAGTCAAAAGTACTATTGACTAGCAAAATCAGTCAAAAGTAGTTTTGACTGAACAGGTTGGTCAAAAGTACTTTTGACTGCAAATTTGCGGTCAAAAGTACTTTTGACTAAATGATTCCGTCAAAAGTGGTTTTGACTGGTGGAATCAGTCAAAACTCTTAGAAATCTGTCACTAATCTACAATTAATGATATCTAAAGTAAATTATAGTATGCAAGAGCGAGCGAAGCGAGCTCGGGACTTCTTATTCTTCTTAGCGTTTCGATGACTAACTATATTGTAATAAAAATAAATAAATGCTGCGGCCCAGAATTTGGCCACCAGCTCGGGACTTGGGGGCTTGGGGTACCCCGAAATGGACAGGTTAGGTTAGGTTATTTGCGATATTTGTTATTTTCCATTTATTCACCATAATATTCATTTGTCCAAATATATGACCGCAAATTTGCAGTCAAAAGTACTTTTGACCAACCTGTTCAGTCAAAACTACTTTTGACTGATTTTGCTAGTCAATAGTACTTTTGACTGGTTAAGAGTTTTGACTGCAACAGTGAAAACATTTCTAGATACTACTTTAAAGTTTCTGCGAATAATCAACTTTATCAAAAAAATATGGATTTATCAGAAAATATATTACGTCAAAATGACGCATTCCATTAGATACAACTCAAATACATTTGCACTAAATCATATTTTTTCTGAAATCTACTTTTATTTCCGAAAAATGACATAACTATGACTCGATCACAATCAGTTGCCATATCGTTTGTAATTTATGAATGAAATATCTTTCGATATCAAGTACTTAAAAGTACATCAGTTGAAGCGTAATTCAAAAGATAAAATCAAGTGATGGCACGTTCTATCATTGGCCACTCATTGTTTACAATAGCCATAAGCGAAACATGGAAGGCACTTATGGTCTGATAGTATCTTTCCACGGGGCTTACTGTAGAGTTATGGGCTTACAACTTGCACTACAGTAATCTTTCAGTCTGTGAATAACTTTGGAACTTATGGTCTTGGTAGAGACGCGACAGTAAACTAGACATCTGCTCATAATTTCGTACCTACGTAAAATAATGATACAAATATGGTTATCAAAATGGGAAGAGAATGAAGGAGAAGCTTATGTTTTCAGATATACCACGAAACTATAAAAGTACTTCTAAGTTTTTTTGTAAACGGATGTCAATCTATTGTTTACAACAAGAAAGACAGCAAAGATAAGAATATAGAAGCAGATAAACCACAAAATATCAGTGGGCCATGATAAGATATGTTACTATACGACTTATCGTAATACATTTTCCAAAAAGTATAAAGTTTCTTGCCTGTTCTTCTCCATACAAACCATCGTTCGGAATGGACAACTAGATTCAATATTATCAATTGTTTTCTTGTTTGTCAAAGTGCCTTTTGATGATTTGACTTTTACTTTGGATAAAGACAATAATTAATTACCAACAACCAATGAATAATGCTTTCCAGAAATTTCGTCAACTACTCAAGTGAGATCCTAAGAAAGCCTCAAATAGCCCTGATGCAAGCATTGCTGGTGACAATAGCCGGAAGCCGACACTGGAGGTGACTGATGCCGTACAAGGAGCCCTAATACCGTATGCAGTGGTGGTCGCTCTCTGTTGGGAATTATGAGCTTGATGTGACTTTGATGAAGTTTCTAAATGACGTTTTGGTATGCGTTGATGTGCAGTGTGAAGAAAGGTAGACAAGTTGTCAGGAGTAAGAAATGTTTTCTATCGAAATTCCTTTTCTAAGATAGGGTAAGGAAAATTGACTGATATAATGATGACTCGCTCCCACATATTACGCCTGTATTCAACGAAGGGTTGGGCAGAGATGTAAGAATGTACGCCCACAGTCCGCAGGTGTGTTTGAGGCTCCATTTAATAGACGGTGAGCATATTGCCAATAAAGACATTTGCTGCCACGCTTCCAATCTACTCGTATCTAAAATCTAAATAAAGGTCTTCCTTTGGTATTTCAAAACAAGTTTTCTTAGATTTTAAAGGAACTGTTTCTATGGTATTTGGCAAAGCTTCTGTCAGCCTATAGCCGTCTACTTCTGAACGTATTTATCAATAATTGTTATAAACAATTTATGCTCTGGCAAGATGCGGTAGATTCCATCCATTACTTGCACACAGTATTTAGCACTATCCAAATTCACGACTAAAAGAGACTAGTTAACATTCTCCCGTAAAAAAATAGCAGGGCTTTTAAAACGAATTCCGGTTACCATTATTTTCGTTTAGCAGCTGTCTCCTGTCAAACTGCAGTGAAATCCGGTAGTCGGCCATTTTCGACTGCATAGCACACTGTCCCAGATATTTGGAATAGCCGAGACTGCCGTGATTTGGATTAACGTGCATACAGGCCGACATTAAATATTGTTTCGTCTTTTGTTTTAGATTGGCGTATGGATTTCTGTTGTTTATTTGATGGAGAAGATTGATTGGTAGGAAATAATATAATGGATGGATGTGATATGGTGGAATTAGTATTTGCAGTTGTAATGTGATCTTCATTTAGGGATTTTTGAAATCGAGCGATTCATTTTTTTCCAGAAAGCGAAAGAAGTCATTTGATGATTTCCCAACCATAAAAAAGACAATAAGATACAAATGTAAAGGGACTCTGCGGGTAAATACTTTCGACATAATAATAAACGATTTAAGCTTACAAAAAGTGTAATAAATAAAATCTTGCACAAATGTATTAAATTCGCGAATTATGTATGTCACAATACTGTGTAAGTGAGTACATTTCAGACGAATTCCACTTGAAGCCTCGGGGCGGCAAAAATGAAAACAACATAATAAATATTAACTGAAGTGAAAGCGTCTAAAAAACCTCTTTCGTATCAACTACAAATTACTTCTAGCCCAAGGACATAAGAGCTATAATTTCGGAATCATAACACGCAAATTAGGCGCAATAATACATTCACGCATGTAATCCCCGAAGGGTTAGGAAGAGGTGTACCAATGTACACCCACAGTTCGCCGGTATATTGAGGTCCCATGTAATAGGGGGCGAGCCTATTGCATTAACCGTTCACAAATCCTAACTCCGAGCTGCTATTGAGAATTTCATAGAACAACCCAATAACACTTGCTCGACCTATGAATCGCACCCAAGACTTCTAGCGTAGCAGTCGCGTTTAGGACCACTACGCCAACGAGGCAGTAGGCGCAATAATTCAAGCATGTATGCTGTACTGTGGTCTTATCAGCTTCCAGCCCGCAAGCCCGGCTTCCATAACGCTTGGTCAAGCTTGACATACGACTGCCATCAATCACTGCGCTGATTTATCTGCTTGTTTCCGCATATCATCGGGTTCCGATGTCATTTGTTCCGTTGGGCCGAAGGGATTACGTATAAAAGCAATTTTGTACAGTCTTTTGTTTTTTATGTTCTGTTTGGGATTTGGTGAAAAATCTATGTTTTATCCGACCAGTCCCTTATTTACTTATCTTTCAACTGCCTCGTTAGCCTAGTGTTCCTAAGCGCGACTGCTACGCTAGAGATCTTGACTTCGATGCCCAGGTCGAGTAGTGTTATTGGGTTTTTTGATGAAATTCTCAGTAGCAGCTCGGAGTTAGAATTTGTGCCCGGTTAATGGCAATAAGCTTGCCCTCTATTACATGGGACCTAAACATACCGGCAGACTGTGGGTGTAAATTGGTACACCTATGCCTAATCCTTCAGGGAATACAGGCGTGATGGTATGTATGTATGTATTTATTTATTTATTTATCTTTCTTTCTCTTACTGCTAGTTCAAGGAAACTTTTTCATTAGCCTATTTCTACACCGTTCCAACATTATTTCAACTTTCTGAGTACCTTTACTCCTAATCACATAATTAGATATTTCATTAACTCTTACCTAATCTTCGTAATTACCACCAACTCCACCAAAACTAGCCAAGTTAATCGAACCAAAATCTGTAGTCATGACTTGGCCAAGTCTGTAGCAAAACTTGGTAATATCATCACTAGCCGATAGCTAAATGGAAAGTGCTTCGTAACGCCTCTTAATAGGCCAATGAGGGAAGTATGTTTGCCAAGTTCGGCGCACGTGCCAAGTATTAGAACTTTTGGGTTGTTTGAAAGATGATTGGGAAGATTTTGTGTAAAACTTTAGTTCATTAGTCCTCATTGAACATATGATTTTATTTATAGAGATTCTAAAATTGGTTTAGGAGATAATAATAATAACGTTTAGTGGACAAAATCAGGACTTAGCCTATTACAGTTTCAACACTAAAAACATTATATATAAGAGGCTTAAAACCTAAATGAACTCCTGACTTTCAAACTAGGTAAAAACCTGTATCTTGGAAATCAGTGCTCTTCCAATGAACATATCAAGGACTCTTACTTGGATAAGGAGTGACTAACATTCATCAGTACTGAAAAAGTAAGACCACAATTAAGTCATGTGAAAGAGAAAAGAAATATTATAAGATAAGATGGATTTACAAAAGCATCAACCTCAATACTATTTAATTTACTACATCAAGAGCCAAACTTTCCTACACAATTCAAACCATTCCCAAAAGTAGTCTCTACAAAAGCCTAAACGATAGAATCGCATGACCTCCAGCCATTTCATGTTTGCCTAGTAACACAGTACCGAAAGCGTTAAATAACCGAATGTTTCATTGTAAAGTTTGTAACCACTGTGAAACACTAACTGGTAGTAAACATTATGAAAACGAGTCGAAAGCGTGCTTCTTACTACTTGTAGCGAATGCTGTGGTTCTATTGTGAAACATAGGCTAAAGTGGGCCAGGAAAGTGCAAGTTACCGCAGAAGTACTAAATGGAGACAGATGATGATCAGAATGGAGTTTACTTTCAAAAATCATTCTCATTTGGACAAGGAAAAAGATATGCATGACTTTTCCGATAATGAAGAATTGACTATGGTGACAATATAGGCAATATAGTGCTTTTGTAACTAGTGCGGAGTTATTTAATGTGAAGTTCAAACTTATTCGGTAAATTTTCATTCAATGTGTTTTAATTGTCTACGCAATTGTCTGTTCAAAAAACCATAGTATCGATCTAGCTCTTCCTATCTCTTTAAGAATTGAAACCGTGATGTTTGTATGTGTTCACGCAAGTGGGTCGAGTTCCAAAGATTTAAAGAGGATTATGTTTCGATGTCTGAGAAAAACTGTACTCTTATTTTGTTTGGCAAGATTATATTTATGTGGCAGATTAGTTGGGAGCAGTTTTGCAATAGAGGATCAGAGTATTAGAGAGCTTTAACACGTATTTATTTTCTGCTAGCTATATACCCAGGTGTCACCCGCATTCAGTTACGTCTTTGGTTACTGCTCCGCTCCCGATGGTCTTAGCGTGATGTAAATCACTATATCTATTGAGGGCACGCATTAAAATCCGTTGCATAGCCACCATCACCATCACGCCTGTATTCCCCGAAGGGTTAGGCAGAGGTGTACCAATGTACACCCACAGTTCGCCGGTATATTTAGGTCCCATGTAATAGGGGGCGAGCTTATTGCCATTAACCGGGCACAAATCCAAACTCCGAGCTGCTACTGAGAATTTCATTAAAAAACCCCAATAACACTTTTCTTTATACTTTACTTTGGTTTATACTTTGTAGAGATAGGAATAGAATTATTAACAGAGTCAACAAAAGCTGCCTTAGAACAAAAACTTCTACATAGTATGGAGCAGATCGAAACTGAATAAAACTTCAGTACAGGCCACACAAAAGAGAGAATTCTTTTCATATAAATAGCAGCTGACCCGTTTGTTTCTAGAAAAATGTTTGCCTCTATACACACTGGGGCTTTTCCGCAGACAGAACGATGAAGAATCCATACCTATAGAAATCGTCGTGACCTTTTCCTTAATAATAAGAAGCACTACAATCACAATTACATTAACCTACATTTGCGATATTAAAACGTTTCTACGAGAGATGTTGTACGTCATATTATTGCTTGTGATAAGATGTAAGTGCGGGTAAGGACATAAGTATATGTTCCATTCGACTGAAGAGATGGAAATGTATCTCAATTGTGTTAGGAGGCATGCGTGGATTTTAAGGTAAAAATGACGAGAAATTATAAAGATATTTAACCAATAATGAATGTAAAGATAACACTGCTGTTTAAAGACATTAATCTCATGCTGAAGTAAATTTTTTGAACTATTTAAGGCGCAATAGACTAAAGAAATTAATAGACGCTGAAATGGGTTTGACGCATTTGGTGCACTTCTCAACTTGTACACCATGCTCAAATGGTGAACTTAGCAACTGGTGCACTTCTCATATGGTACACTTCGCAACTGGTGCACTTCTCAACTGGTGCACTTCGCAAAAGGAGCACTTTTTAAGATGAGTGGAGATTTGGAAAAAAATGTCTAAAAATGAAAGGATCTTTGGTTTTGCGTAGGTAATTTTCTTAAAAATACAATCAACAAAAGTAATTTTAATTAAACTCTACATAATCAGAATAATATTTATATTTTTTCAAAAATAAAAAAAGATGACTCGGATGTGATAAAAAATATATTTATACCATAAAAAAAATACCATTACGCCCGTATTCCCCGAAGGATTAGACAGAGGTGTACCAATGTACAGCCACAGTTCGCCGGTATATTTAGGTCCCATGTAATAAGGGTCGAGCCTATTGCCATTAAGCGGGCACAAATCCAAACTCCGAGCTGCTACTGAGAATTTCAGAGAAAAACCCAATAACACTTGTTACTCTTTTTTTAAAATATAATTATGTAAGAAAAAAAATAGATTTACAGCAAAAGTTATCATAATAAAGACATGATATAATATCTTATTACACCAATAACCTTTATAATATTATAATTTGAACTGTACTTCTTTTAGTTATAGTTATGATTATAAATGAAATAAAAGCTTTAAATTAAATCATAACCTGTTTCTCAAAAACAGGTTATAAATAATATAGATAAACCTTTTTTTCTTCTTAAATAATTGGAGAAAGGTTTTTTTTTTTTTTTTTTTTTAAAAAAAAAAAATATTATGGTGATATGTAGAAATTAATTGAAATTATTTTGTTGATTGTATTTTTAAGAAAATTACCTACGCAAAACCAAAGATCCTTTCATTTTTAGACATTTTTTTCCAAATCTCCACTCATCTTAAAAAGTGCTCCTTTTGCGAAGTGCACCAGTTGAGAAGTGCACCAGTTGCGAAGTGTACCATATGAGAAGTGCACCATTTGCTAAGTTCACCATTTGAGCATGGTGTACAAGTTGAGAAGTGCACCAAATGCGTCAAACCCGCTGAAATGAAGTCATGAGTGACCTAGTCGTTTTGCAATAAATTATTTTCAGGTTACAATCATTTGTCTTCTAAACAAAATTTGCTGAATAAATTCAAAGATCACAAGCGATTTAAATGTTTATCTCATACAAGTGAACTAGAATTTCAACACTTCAAAGGGAAAACTCTGAACACATATCAAAACAAACAGTTACTTGGGGATTCGTAAATTGATTCGACTAGCAAACGTGTTGGAGTGTTGCACAAACATGAGTGTAATGAGATCGCAGGGAGGGTGAGTACGGAAATATACACAATAGTGTAAGGAAATGGATGTCCAGGAGTTTAGTTAGGAGGTAACAAATCTGTGTGGAGCAAATATTTGTGAACCGTCTGCGGAATGATCTGGTGGACAGGGATTTGTTGCCAAAGGGTTTTATATGGCAGATATAAATGGCAAGGACGGGAGGGGAAGGGGGGCCCTAGACAGACCTACCCTAACCTTATTGGTGAGGTTCTTCAGAAAGGTCGGGTGCGCAGTACTCGTGACCGGCGTGCTTGTGTAACCAGAGGTATGAACGTGCACGAGGCGAAAGTAGTACGTAAGGATAGTAGCAGGTGGCGTTGTGATTTCTGCCTACCCCCATGAGAAAAAGGCGTGAGTTTATGTATGTATGTAGTTAGCTAACATTTAAAAAAAGAAGAAGACATCGGTGTGCTATTTGATCGGCCTTGTCATATTGGCTCTGTGAAAGACGATAACCCGTGTAGTGTGGCATCAATGCCAGCCTTAGTTGGCCGTCGTGACAACCACTGGCACCATCCAAGATCTGAACAAAGCCAATGATAGAGCTGCACAGGGTACTCAATACTAATCGGACAACATTTTATGAGACAAGCGACACCAAAAGAAGAACAAAAATGCCAGAATGAATCAAACAATAAAGGCAAATAAATAAATCTTCACAGACGAAAATTCTCAATAAATAAACAAATAAAATAAAGTAATAAGGAAGGCGAACATCCTTGTTAGGACCTAATCGTGTCCCGAGGGAAACAACACCGGCATTATTGAGCTAAGGATCGTTGGCGAGGTCGTTCACATCTATTGGAAAAGCGTTTCTTCTTGTTGCTACCGATAATGTATTGGTGGAAATAATGGAATTTATTTTAGGATCTCTATTTTTAAGTCTTATTTATGATTTATTTGTTGTTATTTTTAGTAATGAATTAACTGTGGTATCTATATTTTAACGTGAAATGTCTTTAACATCACATACAGATACATTCATAAACTTACGCCTTTCTTCCATGGGGTAGACAGAAATCACGGAACGCCACCTGCTACGATACAGATACCAAGTCAGAAAAGCCGACTGTAACTTAATGGGGTTCAATCTTTAACACTGAAGGCGACTCGCTGACATAGACGTTTCACGTTAAACCAACGTATGCCCCGACAAAGCCCCACCGGATTTATTTTTTATTTCACTTCTAGCGTATAATATAGACATTCCTTCGTATTTGTAAACAGTTCCTCTATACTCAGACTCATTAAGCAATTAGAACATACAAAAAGAGACGGAAGAAATATAATCCAAGTTAGGCAAAAATCTAAATCCATATTCCTATTTTAAAAGCGTAAAACTCCAGTAATTCTATGACTGCAGTTGACTCGTACCGCAATCGGCCTTCAGCACAGTTAATTACACGACAAATGACAATACAACGGAAGCCTGACAAATTAAAATACAACAACGACCGGTGCGCTTGGGAACAGACGGTAAAAAACATAAATTGTTCGGTGTAATGACTTTGCTAGCGTAGTGAGAGAATAGATTTGCGAGTTTGAGGATCAAACGCTAACTAAATGTTAGGTTGATGAAAGAACTAATTGAAGAAATCTTACACTAATAATAAAAGGTTGAAAAACATTAATCCTTTCAAAACATCGTGAGCAAACGATGATTCTAAAATCAACTTCAAGTCAGATAGCGTAGAGATCAAAGTTCGTTAAAAGAAATTAACAAATTATTTGTTTCACTGTAACATTGCAATAATTATTAATAGTATTAAAGAAAACTGTGTTATGACTGAGGCTCGCTAACGACCTGGCACAGGCCCAAAGGACGATGAGTCAGGTGGCGAGGGAATTCCTGAAGCGCCTGATGTCATTGAGCTAGGGTATTTTGAGTAGTGATAATTAATGAATAGTTGGGCTACTGAGGTATTTCCATCAATAGCTGCCTTCGCTAATAACTGGATAGGAAAAGGAAGCAGTCCTTTTGTTATTTTGAATTCGGTTAGAGATTAGTCAAGTGATAAAATTATTAAACCTATTACTAAACTTAAACTCTTTCTTACGATTATTGAGATTTTGTGACATTAAAGACGAAAGACAGAAGTTTATATTTGTCAATTTTACATAGTAAATTCAATAACTATTTATTTGTTTGTTTTATTTACCTGCCACGTCTTACTTTTAATTATTTTATGAGCAATTACTTGGACTTGTCTCGAATATAGTACATATTTTTTGTAATAATTTAAACCAGTTTTATATATTAGGCACACGATAAATCATAATTATATATAGAATCGTGAGAAGCAAAGGGCACCACGGAAACATTTGTATTTCGTCGCCTCGTTACAATATTCAGAATAATATTGCCACAATTTGTATGAATCACATTCGGATTAAGACATCAGGTTCCTGGTTTTATAAATAATAATGATGTAAGATGCGTAACCCGAGATTTTTCAGAGAATATTTATGTTGGGAAAAAAGCGAACGACGACGGAGAGTGACAAGACAAAGGAAATATTATCATGAAATGGGATGAAACATACGAAGTAAAAAGGTTAACAGAATTAAAGGCACGAATTGGACATACGGAGCAGTAGTATTCAATTATAGAAAGAACTAATCAGACGAATCTTTGACAATAAATAAAATAAAATAGAGACAACTTGAAAAATCAACTAAAATAAATATTTCGCCCAAAAAAATACGTTGACCGCTGAAAAAATTAACCGAATACAGACCTACCGTACAGTAGCAGAACCAAATACAGTCTAAAAGCTTAGAGCAATTACAGTTAATAGCAAACAGAGCGGCCGTCGTCTAGGAGACCACCAACTGAACGAGCCAAAAGGCGAGACCATTTAGTTAATGGGATACCCTGCAAATGGCGAGCTACAAGAAATATTTACAACGAAAAACCATCACAGACTGATGAAATCGAATTCTGATTTGAAGTTGTAGAAATTCCTAATTTAGGAGAACAATTGACTCAATTAATGGAAAGTCTTTCTAATATAGAAGATTGTGTAATTAATTAGACGGTTCTAGAAAGTTTGCTTATCGTAGATTTGCTGTTAATAAAAAGGCGATAGGACAGCATAAGTACGTTACCTTTCACCTATCATCTATTTGTATGTACATTTGAACATCATCAACAGCAACATAAACATTGTCAAAACAAACCTATCCAATGTAGACCGTTTCAAAATTGCCCGTCCAAATGCCACGACAATTTAGTTAGTGGAACATCACCTCGAAATTGGAGTAGCAGGCAACAACACTGTAGTTAATCACGAGTTAACTGATACACTGACTCATCGCATGCACGAACAATACACTGAATGGTAAAAGTTTCAATGGAAACTATAGCGTGGATGAAGTTTGACACTCAGTTCACGGTGGGTCATTTTTAGTAGCATTGTATGTAGTTCTAATGAAAATTGAATGAAATGAACGAATGAATGAATGGTTCGGAATTAGATGTAGTTATAGAATTTACAGTAAAGCTACTTGATTAGGTTAGTGATGATGATAGTGTAAAGGAAGAGATTCTAAATAATGATTATATTAGAGAAATAGATATAACAGGGATTGTCGCTAAGAGAAGTCTTTTTGTCCAATCCATAATTAATATTATAGATGCGCAAGTAACTCTGTCTGTTACACTTTCAAGTCTAAACCACTAACAGAACAGAACAGATTTTGATGAAATTTGGTACGGGATAAGTTTGAACCCCAAGAAAGGACACGAGCCACTTTTTATTCCACGACTTCGTCTGCGTCCGCGATAATCGACTTTTACGCGGACGAAGTCGCGAGCAAATGACAGTTTTACAATAATTTTGTAAGTGTGTTACAAAATTGCAGTGTTTACTTTCTGCCTCTTTGTTCTACTTTCATGGCTTTACAAGACAATAATATTCATGAAATGTTTCTGTAATACACAATTTATAGCCACGCAAGCTGAACCAATTTTATATCATGGAAAATACGTACCTACTTACAATTCTTTTTATGAATATCATCTTGAATTAAGTGCGCGACCCCGAAACTCATTAAACTCAGTAGGTATGGCTACAAAAATATTTAATTACAAGATTATTATTAAGAATGGCTGTTCCCACGAAGGATAATTTTACTTCAAAATTATAACGTTATTATTTTTTATCGTATCAAGGAGGCTTTATTAAAAAAGTCTTAATTGGGGCTATTATTTTTCGTACGCGGAAGGTATATTTTACTATTTGGGATATAATCCAATGAAATATTAAATTTTAAGATGGGTTTTCTTCTTTTTACGTCAATGGGAGTTGAAACAACTTTGAGATGATTTCCGTGGGTTTTACGAGACCTATTAAGAAATTGAAGTACTTAAGAAAAGTACGCTAATTAATTAAAGTCCACCATCTACACGTACACCACTAACCCTGTTCATCCCCCCATTCCATTGATAGTCGATTTTAATGTTTTTTTTTTAATGTTTGATTTAGATAACTGCTTATGCCGGCGACTTTGTCCGCGTCAAAGTTAATATATTATCCTACGGGAACCGTAAATTTTTTCGGGATAAACAGTATCCTATTATGTTATTCCACACCACAATCTATCTCAGTGCCAAACATTCAGATCCGTTCAACCGTTTAAGAGTGAAGAAGAGACAAACATACATACTCACAAACTTTTGCCTTTATAATATTAGTGTGAAGTCAGTATTTCAATTCATCAACTTCCAAATTCTCTTATAACATTAAATTCACTAAAAGCGATTGTACCCAAACGTCGGCACAGCTTATAGAATATGCTAATACAAGGTTTATGATCCTTTGTTTGATCAGGATGGCTCAGGATCATTAATGGACGCGTATTATGGAAGTATTAACAGATTATTCAGGTTTTCATTAACATAGGATTAGTGTCTCTACATACATCGTCAATGTTATAGTAAGTACCTGTTTCCTAATGTTTTGTATGTTTGATGATGAACTGCATTCATGTTTGCATGTCAAAATTGTGGAATGTACAAGGATTGTTTAATATTACTGTAACCATATTACTAACTTACATATTACTACTTTACTGTACTATTGCAAATATCTCTCAGAATGTAGGCATTTTGAGCAAATAAATGAATATTCTTTTCTGTTTGTTTAGTTATAGTTTCTTCTACTTATACTATAGTTAGCCTGTGACATTCCACTGTTATGCAAAGTTGGATTCATGTTCATTATTCATAGCCCCCGTCTGGAGAGAACAAGGAGTTTTGTCGGACTTTTACTGACTAAAGCCCCAAGGTGTCCCCTGCTACCATGAGTTGGGAGTCTATTCGCTTGACGAATGTTCCACGTCCTAAAGCCTTTCTCTGCCTTTCTCATGACTTTTAGCTGTTAAGGTTCAGATTAGTGTGGACCATTAGTTGACTTTATCTAGCTGTCGTAACTATGTGTGGATTTGTTATTCTAAATCCAAGTTCCATCATAAATCTGCCATGTAGAACTGCTGTCAAATTTACATAAAGTTAGTTGTTATGATTAGTACCTAGGCGAAAATAACAAACAACAATTCAAATCATGCCATGAAATTTGACAGCAGATAAAATTAGTTCGGGTTGTCTATGAAATATCAAAGGAGGTAAAGATCATAATTTAACATACCATAGACAATAGCTTTTCAATAGCAATAAACCATTACGTAATTTCAATGAAGCAATACAAATGCTTTACCTTAACAACAAACAATTGTAGAATGTTTTACAATACATATATCTCCATTTTAGACTGAACCCTGGACTTATCTTGTCAATTATAAAGTAAATACAGATAACTTGCAAAATCCTTGTGCTTTATTGACTTAAATGTCAAATGTTATATCCGTTTTATTTATAACCGGACTTGAGATAAGCAAATACGAATGAAATTATGAATAAAGCCGTTTCAACGTAAAAGATAGAGATGTAGATGATTTTACTATTGAATAATTGAAATGACTAGACAACATCATTAATTGACAATGTCGAAAGAAAAAGCTGTTCATGAAAGACTTCAAAGAAGTGGAGAGGAGCTATTACAAGATATTAAATATCATATCAATAAACATTTATTTATCAAACATGCACGGTACCCCGATAAAGAAACCTATGATGCGAGTAAGAATAGCAAGCGTTTAAAATGTTGTACAAATACAAATAGTAAATTTAAGTTCAAAACATTCAATGGTCGTAGAGTAGCTGCAGTTCCGAATTTCTGAAGGGAAGTCGGTAGGAATCGAGTAGTATGGAGTCCTTGCCATTGTTTTGTACACATCTGTAGATAGGCAACTGGGGAAGATCTATAGTCTATAGTAAAGGACGGCCTAGTTGAGGCGTTAGTGGTCACTTGAATTGCGTTCCTTTGCAGAATTGCAGCCTCAACGGAGTGTAAATTACGTGTATGTCAATAATCTTTATTTTTGTAATTATTGGTCTATTATATCCGCCAACACATACATTAGTTCACGTCTATTTACTATCAAGGAATGTAGGCAAATCTTGTAAGTTGCCATCCCACGCGTATAGTAAAAACTAATCGAGTAAAACTAGTTATATTAGCACTTCAAAGCGATGCACCACAAACGTGCAGAGAGATACACAGGCAAACACATGACTGTAAACAAAAAATTACACTACTAATTCTTGGAAGCTTGCTACACATTCTGGAAACCAGATACTACTAGCCTCTGCTAATTCTGATAACTTAGAAGAAAAAAGTAAGTCTTCAATGAAAACAGATAAAGATGAACTTGATTGAGGATGACTGAGGACAATGGCGCGAGAAAAGGTTGCTTACCTTCTGGACTGGCATGAGCTGGTTGGAATAACACCATATAAAGAGACACGCACAATAGCCCAATCAAGAGGTGCGAAAATAGCCGAGTAAAACTTACAAATTAATGGCGTGATTATGTAAGAACCTATACTTAGTAGTAGCTGATTTAAGGCAGAATGACAATTCTAAACAGACGTTCTATTCAATAAAAATCTCCCTCAGTGAATTTAAGTGGAGTAAGCTTGAAACGAGCTGTCAATATTTACCACCAGTATGGGATGACAACTACCTAAAGTAATAAGGAATAGGATGACTCTGAGCATACCATTTAAAAGATTAAGTATTTTATAGAGGAGAGACTATTTAATTGAGACATGCAACTTGAGCGACGAGTAATACATCAGCTAAAGACAAATTGACACCAATTGTTCCTGGTACAGGCAACCCGTCTTGCAGTTGACACTAAATACTTTTCGACATGCCGCAAGCAATTACACTCATCCCGCAATGGAAATAACAAGAGGACAGGTGTAATAACACCAGCAACCTATACTTATACCATTATACCTCGTTCCAACTTGTTTGACTGCAAACGTAAATATGTACTCTTTAAGTAAACAAGTAGTTGTCCTTTATTATATAGGCTCGTTTTTATAATTGCGCCTTTCGCTTTAATGCCCAGGAACTATGATAATAATGCCCTGATAAATTAATATACATACCTATAGACATATTTCCCGTAATGTTTTTATTTCGCAGACCGAAGGGCAAACCGTGGTAGGTCGGGGATAATTGAAAAATTGAATTTCTGCGGTCGTTATCTTTTGTAGTAAATAAATAAGTAGTCATCGTAATTACGTGTTTACTTCGTGGAAGCGCTCGGGTTGTTTTTTTTTTGTGGCGAAAACAGAAGGCAATATTGAAAAGCTTAATAAGCCTATGGATAAAACCGCTTGTAAGCCTCACGAAATTGACAATTAAGGAAATGTTGAAGGTTCGGGAGAAAGAAAAGAGGATTTTACATGAAATTAAAATAAAATTGGATTATGCAAAATACACGAAATAGAAGTGTAGGCAACAGATTAAAGAATTTTATCAAATACACAATCATCTGTAAAGGCCAATATCTTTTTTGAAGAGTAGGCTAGTTACAGTTTCGAAAAGTGTTGAAAATACCAACATAATAATATACCAATGGTAAGCCGAAAATTTCATAAAGTAAGTTTTTCTAGCGATAAAGTGAGACCTAAAATACCAACAAACAAAGAAAAAAGTCCCATGTAACGCGACACTAACCGCGGTTTAGTCAGTTATAATCTAAGTTTAACCCTAGCACGCGTGACTCAACTGTCCCAAACGGAACGAGACGATTTGTTTAACAACAGCCGGGCTGCGTGTACGCATAAATATGAGTAAATAACGTCATCAAACAGACAACCAATAGTAAAGAGGTTTACGACGAAAATATAAATAAAGATGTTGAGAGGTTTGAAGAGAAAATTCAAAAGTACGAATGAATTCATCTGTTTAGTATCACGTAGTAAATGTTAAGTGTTAGATCTAAATATTTACTTTTCTAGATTGTTGAACTCAGATCTAGGACACCAAAAGTGTGCCCTGTGGAGGATTAGATATTACTAGCTTTTGCCCGCAAGGAAGTTAAAAACCCTTTCAGTCGGCACTGTCGCAAAATCTGTCCCCTAAGCTGACACCTTGTCGGGTTTGAAGGGTATGGGTGCCGGTGTAATTACAGGCACGCGAGATATTTCAACTTCGTATCTGGAATGCGACGCATCTGCAAGGCCTCTGGTATTCCAGATGTCTATAGGCAGCGATGACCACTTAACAGCAGGGTTTGCCATCCAATATAAAAAAAAAACTACCTGAAAATCTGCCAAATTTCAGATACATGGATCAATTGGTTTTCGAAATTTCGAGTTTATTTAGTAAGTAAATGAATTAATGGATGACCTTTCGCTTTTATTTAAATATATGGATAAAGGAAACTCATCCATGAGTACTTCGTAATAAGTTATTATCTTCAACACAAAATAAAGCACGGACGTTATACAAATTCATGCTGTGTTATTGACACTATAAAATTTATTATAATTGATTACGAAATATTCAAACGGATTACTCACGGTTTAGTTTTAAATGTCAGGAAATACCACAGATGTGGAATTTTATCGTGCGGCCTCATAATTATAACGCCTCGTAGATCAAGCAATGCGAAAAAAAACTGTAATATCTTATTTAAATGCTTGATCATTGTAATAGGTCTATTTTACATCTAGTTCATATCCTTTAGCAAGTTTCAACTTCCTTTATTGAATGTAACTTCCTTTATTTCTTAATTATCGAATGTTTCACTTTAGCTAATTTATGTTCTGTTGAATGGTGTATTCTCTTTTTAAATTAAATCATGTTCTTTATCAACGTCAGACGCTTCAGCATCATCAATCATCATCGTAATCATGTTGCTTGTAACATCACGCTCACTATTATAACCAATATTTACAAATATTAGTGGTAAGTTTAAAGTAAATACAACATCAAAGCATTAGTCAAATGACCAATTAATTTTAACAGCAATTTCAAACTGATTACCATCGCCATTATTGTCGTTTTATTAACCAATTTAAATTTATACAATTGGAACGAAAACAATGGTAACACATTTGCTCGCATCTACAAATTTCCGAATATTTACAAAGTGATTCATAGCGTTACTAGTTGAAGACAGAACTGCAATTATACCTGTCAGTGAGGCTACTAAACAAATTTAAAGAAGAATCTAAGAGGTCAGAGATCGACCCCGTTTTATTTGAGAATTTAGTTCACTTGGATTAACGTAAATATTATGTAGTAGCACATTCTATAAATCTTTGGGAAGAAACAATTTATTATTGATAAACGCTCCGATTGCGTTTTACTGGATCAATTTTAGATGCTGCATTAACATTTTCGACTTTTTCTTTATCAGTTTCGAAATCTTTATTCTTTAAATCTTCAGCTAGCTTCCTTAGTTTCTACCTCTACATTTACTTTAATTTGATTTTTTAATGCGTAACTATTTAACAATTTTACCCCCGTGTCGTGAAAAGTACGTAAGGCCGTTGGTCCTATGCCTCATCTTTCCCCGGTTGTGTCACATCGGAATGTTCTGAGAGAAGAGGGAGTCTACCGTAGTTTCTGGACACACTTGTGTACTAAAATATCCTCTGCGTACTTGACTAGTTTGAAATTGGCCGCCGTGACCGAAATTCGGTCGGGAGGATATTATTATTGTAAATATCAGACTATTATTATCCTACTGCAGTGCAAAGGCCTCTTCTCATAGAGAATGCGTAACTATGTTTAAGATTAAACACGTTGCAGCAACGTACAAACTACGCAATCCACACATTTCAATTTTATGTGTGTCTAGGTTATCAACCGAGACCTAAGGCGGCATAACGTATAATTTTTATGGCATGTCTTGCTTTACAGGTTTAAGCAGCGTTATTTGACCTCTAGTGCATTCCTCGATATCAATTTGCATTACAATTTCAGTATGCACAATACGATCGATAGCGTGGTTCGGTATGGGTGTCAAGTGTTGGGTGGTCTCGGCTACTAATATGTAGATCAAGTCGTCATTTCCTGTGTGTCTAAAGTGGGTTTCAAACAAGAGGATGAGATTGATGATTTCTTGTCACGATTTGACGGATGATGTTTGTTTGAATGTTATAAGCGACTGCAGTTCTTTAATATAATTTTTGATGGATGTTATTTGGGCAGTTTTTAAATGATTTTCGTCAACACCATTTATATTGGCATCTCCAAATGCGTTTCTGACACCGACATTATTTTGATTACTTTTTATCTGTTAATCTAAAAAGACAATGTACACAAGATCATCTTTATTGATAGTCTACTTTGCTACCTATTAGACTAAACAGTATTATTGAATACAAAATAAACGATATTTACAGCACCACCATCCAACATTTCACCATGGTAAAGTATAGACGCAACAGATGTGTCCAAACGTTGAAAAGTCCAATAAAACCGAGAGATCTAAATAAAAATGTTCGTGAAGGGTGACAGCGTCGTCTGCAGCAGTTAAAATGTCTCGTTTATTTCCAACTGTCGCATAAACATTGACACAAAGAATGGCTGTCTCTAAACGAATAGAGAGAATTGTGGAAATTGTTTGTTCACGTAATTTTATAGGACACGGTTTGTTATGGCCTTTCACTATTTAAGAGTCTCTTTTTAGTTTTATGATGGAAAGCTTATTTGGGATTAAAAGCTGTAGAGATTTTCTTTTAATTTGATGAGCTGAGAAACGAGTTAAAATAATTTGAAAGAGCCTTGGAAATTCTCATCTTGTTGTAAAGTTAGATGCAAGATAAACGGGCTGTTTAGATAAAATAGGCACTTTATACCAATTGGACTTTTTATGTCAGCAATTCAGCATACATGGCTATTTGACTAGCATTCTTAGTTGTAAATCACACGCTTTAACAGGAAGGTAGTAGGTCACAAAAAACAATGACTAATAAGGCAACCTGGTCTAAAGAACTAAAGCACCGCAAAAAATATACAAATAAAATAAAAACCTCTCAAAAATTCACAGTTCACATAAAACCACAGAACAATGGCACATCGAAAAACTTCGTTATATTTCGAAAATCGAACTCGCGTCAATGCGCTATTTCAAACTTCGAACGCGCGGTCCGCGCCGCATGCGCAGCGGCCTGAGACTGGCTGGAGACGGAGTACACCGATCGCATCATTCACCTTTGTCACCCGTCTCTTTCGCACATATGGAGCTTTTGAAAGTTGGAAGAGGATGTAGAAAGCTAGTGGTTTTTCTCGAGATGACGCGGAGGCGTAATTTCGCAAGGCTCTATCGTCAAGGACGATTTACAAAACATTATTGGAATTAATATAAATAAAATGTGAATTCTTTTTTGTGAAATGTCAGCTGGTTGTGTGAATGGTGGTCATGCGCCGTATGTAGGCGTGCTGTTACTTTTATTTTTAGGTTGCGTCGTACGGCGCTATTAACACATGGTTTATCGACAAATTAACGTATTAAAATAGATGTTTTATATGGCAACCATGGCGTATCCGATGAAAGGCTGGAGTAGTTAAATAGGTACATGTTTGTAAATACTCGTATAAATAAATATTAATAAAAGAAAATATACAAAATTAAATAGAAATCTGCCGAAATTTTATATGACCTGACCTCTATCAGCCTATCAGGTCTAAAATGTTTAATTAACAAGCTTTTTAGACGTTAATATTATTTAAAAACACTCATTAATATTCACTATAAAACCGTTACGAATATTCGTCAAAAATGATGATTAATTGAAACCGTTATGGTTTTATACATTTTGGCCGTTCATGTAAAAAAAAAAGTTGCAAAATAAATCACATTTTATAAAAACGGGTTTTAATGAAATAGGTGGACATTTAGCCGCTTTTATTTAACTCCATATAAAGTCACTACACTCTGCGATATGACATTAAAAGTAATTGCCCTTTGCTCAAGTTTTTGCACTTATTGAGCAGTACCACTAAAAGGAAAGAAACCGAAATCCCATATAGGACCTACAAAGTATTTCAAACTTTATGTCATTGATTTTAAAATCGTATTTTCAAGTTAGCGCTTGTTTGTATCGACAAGTATGTGTTTTGTACATTTGAAAAAAAAAAATTGTTTCATCACTATCACTGACAGAGGTTCAATAGATGGTTATTCGAAAAGTGCCAAAACTTTTTTCTAAAATTTTACAATTGGATTTGGATCCAGTAAGTCCAGATTTATGAGAAAAAAAACGAAAATTCTATAAAGTTGATCTACTCATTTTCCTATTATCTGGTAAGAGGTACTAACGAGGGCGAGTGTTATATCAATAAAATGCAATTAATCCATCGTTAACTGAAGTTATGCGAGGTCTTAGCTACGCACAGTCAATATTTTAGCTCATATCCACATTGGTATATTTATTTATGAACTGGGCTCTACGACATACGTGTAGTTTTTAAGGTTTTCTGTATAAGGCTTGGTCAATAGAATGATTAGGTTGTAAATTCAATCTTAATTGGGTGTTTTATTGACGTAACGGCAATTTGTTGTTTAGTATTTGAAAATGGAGTGATCAAACAATTTGTCAGTGCTTGTCGTTTTATTAAAGCTTTTGTAACCATTTGGTTTCTTCGTGAAGACGAAGTAAAAATAAGAGAAAGTTGAACGATAGTATAATAAAGAATACGGCGGGTGTTGAAGTAAGCAAAGGGCATATAACATTTGCTGAGCCTAAAACTCGATTTCTGATTTCGCGATTTTTGGCGATTCAGCAAAATCGGGTGCTCAGTGTGACGATTTTATTAATGACAGATCTTAGTGACAATGACCTTTAAGTGATGATGATCTAATGATGTTAAATGAAGTAGTAGATGATCTGATGTCTGTATACGATTTAGTTGTCTTTGCGAAGTCCAGATTCAGTTGAATAAACTCACGGACTAATTATAATAACGATAAATAATACCAGCCTATATTGTCCCACTACAGGGAAGAGGCCTCTTCTCATACTGAGAAGACATGAGCATTGTTCATCACACTTGCTCAAGGAGCATTGGCGATTTCCGATTTATATAATTAAGTCCATAGGTTTCCCCATAATTTTTTCCTTCACCGATGTCAGTGATGTCCAAGATAAACTTAAAAAGTACATATGAAAGAGAAAATGTCCCATTGATATTTGCCTGTGCCCGGTTGCGAACCCACAGCCTCGTGTATAAGAGGCGGGCGCCATAACCACGGGACCATCACGACATTAACATTAACAATAACAATAAAGACAATAGCGATAATGCAGTATAAAAAACAAATAATAAAAATATGGAGCAAAGCAGTGCTATGCATGTATAATATAACACTATCATTTAGATACACAAACAGACAGACGCGGAACCAATCGCGTCCGTCACCCTCACACCAGAGGTCGTTACTCAGTCGCGATCAAATATATGAATTATGGATTATTAATGCACTAGGTTTGAGCTACGGTTGCACTTGTGTGGTACTTAGATATGACTGCAGAAAAAAGAGCAAAAAGTGTTATTGGGTTTTTCTATGAAATTCTCAGTAGTAGCTCGGAGTTAGGATTTGTGCCCAGTTAATGGCAATAGGCTCGCCCCCTATTAAATGGGACCTTAAACATACCGGCGAACTGTGGGCGTTCATTGGTACACCTCTGCCTAACTCTTTGGGGAATACAGGCGTGATTGAATCTATGTATATGATTGCAGATTTTTTGCATGATGGCGTGATGGTGTTGGCTTTAGAAGAGCATGCATTAGACAGTTAATTTCGGAAGAGTCAATATAAAACTATAAGAGATTTAGAGCCACTTTCACCACAAATCACTCAACATTATGTAAGGCTAAATGTGTTTAAATTACCATTCTGTCTTTGTCACCTTCTAACAATGTGACAGGGATGCAATGATGTTCTAAATACGTTTAAGCACTAAATGTGTTCAGTTATCTTGGTGAAAGTGAATCCTAAAAATGGATGGACATCTAAATGGCGATGGTATTGCATCTGAGCTACACAAACAGACATTTTAATAAATTGGGTTTATTACAATGGACTTCGACGTTAGACTGATAATTATTATAATGATGATGATGATGATGAAATACTTCTCTAAATCAAATTGATGGAACCAAACGTGTCAGGACATTTAGAAGAATCATTTAAAAGCTTCTAAAATATAATTAAACTGCTAAAAATCCAAACTTTTAAAGGAGAAAACTCCATTTTGAACGTGAAATAATTTTAAAGCAAATTTTTGCCGAGATGGAAAAGAAAGCAGTAGACGGTGGATGTAAAACAAACAGAAAAAAACCCGAGGAAGGTAGTTGTTAGCCCGTAATGAGCATACAGCGAACGAGCTCGTTTTCATAGCTAATTAAAAGCAAAGAAAGCACCGACAGACGAGAAAAAAAACAACTAGGACGACGAAGATAGACTTATTATGAACCAACATCGATAATTAACACATGTTTGTATTATAGTAGTTATTAAATATTAAATGACATATGGAGAGAGAGAGATGTAAAGTTTTTTTTATATTTGAGATGGGAAATCTCTTCTTTCTAGTCTAGGTCTGAGGTGACAGAGACAAATTCGACGATGGAGTCAGCTTACCCGAAAGAAGCCTGTGCACTTTAACTTTGAAGAGAATAGCGTTTAATGAGTTCGGAAATTCAGACGCAGGTCAGTAATTTCTTTTTGATGTTGTTTTGCTCTTTTAGACTACTGAAATGTCAAATTTTATAAGTACCGGTAATTGGCTGTATGCCAAATTTACTGCTCTTAGTGTGTTGTTTTTTAGCTGTAAATCTTCCATATGAATTAAATAAATAAATAACATTACAAGTTCAAGTTACGGAAAAAAGTAGAACAAACAGTTTTTGATTAGAAAGATCCGCATTGGACAAGCTACACGGTGAACATAATAAACAACATACAAACGCACAAACAAACAAAAATCTGACACATATTAATTCGTATGTATAGTAATATTTCATAGATATGTGTAAGCTCGGCCTAGACGAGTAACAGTACACGGTATAAGTAGATGACGGTACCTAATGACTCATGTAAACATTGCTATTGCGATCATGAGGAACGTTCACTTTTTACTTATGCGTGTGCGCATTGAAAGCTAGGAAAAGCGAAAGCGATACACCAAGCTTTTCAAAACTTAATCCGTACTAATATTATAAATGCGAAAGTTACTCTGTCTGTCTGTCTCTTCTTCACGCCTAAACCACTAAACCGATTTCAATGAAAGGTACAAATATAGTCTGGGACCCAAGAAAGGACATAGGATAGTTTTCATCCCGGAAATCCCCCGGGAACAGGAACTATTAATCCAAGCCGACGAAGTCGCGGGCAAAAGCTAGTATGTTATAAATGCAACTTGTGCGTTTTTGTTAAAGATTAATAGGGATTTGTTTTCAAGAATAATATAGGTAAATAGAATAGAATAGAATATCTTTATTTGCTTGGAAAGTGGGTAAGTATAGAAAATATGCCACATTTTTGACGCTAAAATCGATTTTAAAATTAGGTAGGACCTTAAAATATTCAAAATGCTCATATTAGTTGATAATTTGAATAAACAACTTTAAAATTCGACTTCTTAACAGCACTTTTGACCTCAGAAAGAGCGACATTGTAAGTTCTGAGTATTGACGTTAGCGGAAATATAATTACTTATTTTCATTACGTTTCCAACTTTTAGAAAGGCACCATTGTCAGAAAATTAGCAGTGTTGTAGTTACCATTGACGTAATTAATATAAATGTCAAACACATTAAGATTGAACATTTGACCTTTTGTGCAGTTATCATATCATGTACGGTAAGTTTGTATAACTTGGTTACGAGAATTAAACTATTTTGTGTTTTGCTGTTTGAAAAGAAAAAATAAATAAACTAGATATACTTAAAGTGTATAAGATTTATTTAGGGGTTTTTTTACCGAAAATGTCAGTGGTATTTTTAAGGTTATTATTCAAAAAAATGTATCTTCAGGAAACCTAGATAGGCTAGATTAGTACTAAGAAGTCTCATCGCTCAATGGTTCGGTCAAAACCGTCTCAAAAAAGCGAACCGTTAGCTACCTGCAACCGTCAACTTTTTACCTTGTCATTATAAAATAGACTTTAGTACACACAATTTAAAGCCGTTCTGCTCCGTTGGTCTCGTGGTCGCAAGTGCGACTGCTGTGCAAGGGGTCCCGGGTTCGATTCCCGGGTCGAGCAAAAATTGTTATTGGGTTTTTCTATAAAATTCTCAGTAGCGGCTCGGAGTTTGGATTTGTGCCCGGTTAATGGCAATAGGCTCGCCCCCTATTACCTACATGGGACCTAAATATACCGGCGAACTGTGGGTGTACATTGGTACACCTCTGCCTAACCCTTCGGGGAATACAGGCGTGATGGTATATAATTTAAAGCCCTAAATTGTATGGCAAACTTACTGTGTCGGAACGTTGCTGTTATAGCAAGCGTAAGCTTTTAATAGCTTCGCTCTCTCTGAGCAAATCTCTAATTCAAATCGTGAGCACAGATCGTGACTACCTTTAAACAGGCGATACCAACAAATGTACATACATGCATGTGTGAATTAATAGTTTTTTATTCCGCCTTGCAAGCCCGCGGCTAGACTTTGACTTTCCATTTAATTATTTCCGACTTGTGGCCTGGTTTTAAGGCTTTTGTTTTGATATGTGGCCGACTGAAGGCAGCCACAACAAGGCTATAAGGCTAATGGGAAATGGTTATGTATATGGTAATGGAATATGGTCCTTACCATTATCATTTTGTTATAGATTTTTTCGGTTAGTGCCAGTTTGGACGAGAAAGTGTCGATAAGTTGGCGCCCCCGAATACAGTCTTTTAAGTAACAATAGCAATATAACCAGTAGCGTTACTCGCATTCAGTTACATATTTGGTGACTGCTCCGCTCCCGTTGGTTGTAGCGTGAAGTTCTATACGTATAAACCTTCCTCTTGAATGACTCTATCTATTGATGAACTCTACCTATAACGAACTGACATTTCACAATACGAACTGCCTCGTTGGCCTAGTGGTCCTGAGCGCGACTGCTACGCTAGAGGTTCTGGGTTCGATTCCCGGGTCGAGCAAAAAGTGTTATTGAGTTTTTCTATGAAATTCTCAGTAGCAGCTCGGAGTTTGGATTTGTGCCCGGTTAATGGCAATAGGCTCGCCCCCTATTACATGGGACCTAAATACACCGGCGAACTGTGGGTGTACATTGGTACACCTCTGCCTAACCCTTCGGGGAATACAGGCGTGATGGTATATTTCACAATAAATGAATTTGTATTTGATAAATGAAAACTGCATTAAAATCCGTTGCGTGATTTAAAAGATCTAAGCTTACAGGAAGCGATTTTGTTTTATACTCTGCAGATATGGCAGGTAAAGTGTTGCAAATAACTTAGAAATCTCACACAAAACACCGTCACATATCAAGAACAAAAAACTAAAGGAAATATCACCAAACTGACCGCCACAACTTCCTCAAGATTTACCACAACGTCACCGCCAAATACCCTTCCCTTAATCTTAATATTTGCGGTACAAGCCGGTAACAAATCTTCAGTTATATTGGAAAACTTAGGTGATCGTTCTTCGGGTGGCCCAAACTTCAGGGCCACTAAAACGGTCGGCTTATTTCGGACAGTTTCGCTGTTCTCAAGTGCCGAAGTTTGCCGCCCGCTTGTGTTTATGGAACAGCCGTGTTTTATTGGTCTATAAGAAACTTGAATAATATGAGGAGCACTCTGCATCTTGTGGTCGATAGAAGAGACAATGGTGACGATTCTCTTATTCACAAACTAACCTAAATTTAAATTATGTTCATCTTTCTCTTTCCATTTCATTAAGAAAAGGACAGAAGGTAAAATTTTTGTTAAGTTCTGTCAAATTTAGACACTCCACAGATAATTTAGACGCGATTTAAAACATGGCGACTAGAACCACGCCAATTTTCTTCAGGCGCTGTCTAATTTGACAGGACTAAACGAATATGTATCTTCTGTCCTTTTCTTTAAGAAATTGAAAGAGAAAGATGCATTTAACTTAAATTTAGTTAAGTTTGTGAACAAGAGAATCAGCACTATTGTCTGTGGTTTTGTGTGTTTAGTTGTAACAGCTCATCCCGTAGTCGTATCTACTAAATTCCATTTAGGAGTATAAAAGCAAAGTACAAAACACTCGTAACGTAGTCTTCAGTATGGAAGGACTACAATGATGAAGGTTGTCAATTTAAATACGACCATGAAAACTATCAATGCTTAATGTTATAAAGCAGAAGAGTTTGTTTGTTTGCGCTAATCTCAGGAACTAATGGTTAAGATTGTAAAAATATATTTGTATTGATTAGTCCTTTTATGGAGGAAGGTTAAAGGCTATATAACATCACGCTACGATACTCGAGAGCGGAGCAGAAACTAAAGACGTAACTTAATAAGAGTGATTAAAACCACGCGGGTGAAGTTGCAGGCAGAAGCTAGTAATATAAGAAAGCTGAAGAATTTGTTTGTTTAAACACACTAATCTCTGGAACTACCAGTCGAATTGTTATTATTATTTTGTGTATGATAGTAGGACTGCTAAGCCGGAGGTCGTGGGTTCGATTCCCACCCAGGACAAACTTTGTGTGATGAGCATGATTGTTTGTTCTGTGTCTGGGTGTGATTTATCTATAATATGTATGTATTTATAAATTATATAAGTATGTATATCAGTTGTCTGGTTACCATAACACAAGCTCTGCTTAGCATGGGATCAGATAGCCGTGTGTGAGTTTGTCCCAAGATATTTATTTATTTATTTATTTATTTATGACGCTATCTACGGGAGCGGAGCAGAGCAATAACCAAAGACATACCCAAGACCCAAGTAGGCCGTTGCAAACATAACCTAGCAAATGGGGATCATAGATCACACCGATACGCAGTGCGAATGCGGTGCTCCTGACCAGACAATGGCCCATTTATTACATTGCCCAAAGTGTCACTACACCTGCACTGTGGAGGACATCAACAAGGCTATTGATGCCGAAATAAACATGGTCATCTACTGGGTCTAAAAATTATAAGATTATCATGAACTCCAAAAGAAGAAGAAAGACATAACGCCGGTAAAGAAAGCTTGTCTATACTAATATTATAAAGAGGTTGTAGTAGCCAGCTACCACACGTCATGTCAAGCTGAGTGACGCTGTCAGCTATCTCTCTATTGTTTTCTGTGCTTTCCTTCTGAGACTATTGTAAAAATTAATTTGATTTTATTATAACTTCTATTCAGAATATTTACTTTTATTTACCGGACGAACACCCACAAGGTAAAGTTTTTGAGGTTGTAGGTAGGTAATCTCTGGATGTACTGAACCGATTTTAAAAATTCTTTCACCCATAGAAAGTCACGTTATTTGTAAGTGTCATAAGTTATAACATTACGCTACGACACACGGGAGCGGAGCAGTAACCAAAGACGTAACTTAACGCGAGTGATATAAACCACGCGGACGAAGTTCGATAAAATATAGCCGCAAAGAATGACTGTTTAAAAATTCCACGCGACCAAACTGCTGGAACACTCAATTAAAATGCATCGTACTCCATACTTTTCCAGTTTACCTGATAAACGACGGATTACCGATAGTCTACCTAACGCAAATAACAAGAACATCGGCCGATGATGTCAAGTAACACCGGATTGGTCACACGTCATTATAATTACTAGGTATAGTGTACCATATAAGGGACACATATGCCGACTGTCCGCGGAGGCCTATTAAATCATGTCATTTGCATAGTTAAGGCGAACTGATTGGAATTGGAATGTATATAGCGACTGTTGAGTGTTGATATAGCGAAATATATGGAGAAATATGGTTGAAAGGTATAGATGAATTAAATAAAGAATAAGGAGATTTGAACTATACGGTGGAAGAGTTTAAAAGTGGAATTTGCTTGAAATTTTCTGCCAGAAATTAACGTTTCTTCGAAATTCGTTGGTCAAGAAGTGGTGATGAAAATACTTAATTATGATTTTGTACTTTAAATATATTCACTGTAGCTTTTTCATGTATTAAAATTAAAGCCTGGCCCATTGAACTCTCACCGAGGACATCAAAAATATGAACAAATAAAAATGCCCTATTAGAGGAGGCATTTAATTTTTTTTGAGGCGTATATTCATTTATTATGCTCTGGCACGATACGGTTAGGACATTGGGTTAGCGATTGCAGTGCTGCATCTCGCGGGTTTGACTCCCACAAATACCAATAATCTAAATAATCAACGGGTCCCGGGTCTGGATGTTGTGTATTACGTGTGTTTATTTGTAAGCGCACCCACGATATAGGAGAAATCCCTAGTGCGAGGCAACGATATTATCATAAAAAAATCTACCATATCATCCCACGCGTTCTAAAAACACGATCAGCTTTCAACAAAGCTAATTCGCCACCATTCCCTCCAGGCCAAAGTTCTAGTCTAGACACAAATGAGTAATCAGAGTCTAGCCAGAACCAACGAGAGTCTAACCGCCTCATTCCTAGGATCAAGACTGACCATTAGTATTCTTGTGTCGTATCACCGTCTTCTGTAGAAAGAGCGTGTTCAGACGGATGTACTTTGCTGGTGAATGGGAACCAATGAGGTTTTGTTAGGAATCGGAGTTTGTCTGGAAGGTTCCTTTGACGAGAAAATTTTTGGGATAAGGTAGGTGTGTTGTTTGGATTTTTACGTTAGATTTTCTTTTTCAATTAAATTATTCTTTAAATATGTAGATTTTTTTAAAATGTGGAAGCCTGTAATTAGCAAATGTCCCTACTGTCATGCATACATGATATTTAATATTGATTTGTCTGTAAGCTTTCTTTTAAAATAAAGTAAAATAAATAAATATAATACAGATCAGAAGATCAAGCCCATGACAGACTGACAGACAGCGGAGTCTTAGTAACAGAGCTGCGTTTGGCACCCTTAGCGGCATGACTTTTAAAACCTCAAAGATCTCGAAGTTTTACCGGACTTAGTGGAATGAGACTTTATCTGCAATTCAATGCTTACTTCCAAAGCAACACGGAAAATTAAATCAATTCGCCTTAACACCCTGTTGACTGCACAAACGTAAACACGTCTACACACTAAACAAACGATTCCATTCAACTAAATCAACTCTTGAATATGTATTATCTTACTGCTATTATCATTGCGAAACTTTGGATGGACGGATGTTTGTCAGCCAGCCACGCCAAAACTGCTGAACGGATCTGGATGAAATTTGGCATACAGATAGATTATAGCCTGGACTAGCAAATATGCTACTTTTCTCTTGGAAAAATGTAGGGTTTTCGTGGGATAATATGTATCAACTTTGACGCGGAGCGATCGCAGGCAGAAGCTAATTGTTATACGTTATTATAATTAGTCGATACTAGGTCGTATGGAACTGTGGCAATCATGGTTATCCTCAGACAAGGAGGAAAATTTAGTTCTAATTATTCTGCAATTAGCAGGAACTTTGAGACGTGTATAATTTAGATTTTGTTACAGATAATAGCTAAGTTTCCTATGAACTAGTTGTTGTAGGTTTTGTGAATATTAAGGAAGACCATGGTATGTAGTGGATGTCTAAAGCTGTCCTCACACAGTTTGGGATCAGATCCTGTTGGATGCAGGTTCGTTTGTGCTGAGTATGCAGATACGTTGGATTGTGTGTAGTGGAGATGAAGCTTTATGTCTGGGATTAAAAGTTCAAAGTTCTAGCTTTTGGTGGTCTTGGAATTTTGATACCTCTTCGGTAATAGTCAATGGGAAAATTAGCGCTGCAACTTCTGTAAGCAAGAATCAACAGTGGCGACCACAAGAAAAGCGCCGAGACAATGAAGCTCGACGAGTCCCGGAGACGTGATGGTATGTTTCACGTTTTTTGTTTCATGTTTTTGCGTGTGTATTGGTGTAAATTGGTACACCTCTTACTTACTCTTGCCATTACCCGGGCACAAATCCTAACTCCGAGCGGCTACTGAGAATTTCGTGGAAAAACCCAATAACACTTTTTGTTCGACCTGGGTATCGAATCCAAGCCACCTCTAGTGTAGCAGTCGCGCTTAGGACCACTAGGCTACCGAGGCAATCTGCGAAAAAAAATCGTGACGTATTATAATATTATTTCATATTACCAACTGCCAACGTACCTGATTATACGATTCATTGGTTAATTAAGTTGTCAATACATACGAGGAAATATCAGATAAATAGTCCACGTGTGCTTGAGATGTAATGATGATACGTGATTACGTTTCTATGTTTAGTTACCTATTTATTTATTTCCCAGATATTTTCCTTGACGGGTAATCTGTGACGATATGTTTGGGGAAAACGCATTGCGTTTATTTGATTACATATATTTTATTATAATCGTCATATTAAGAGGACCAGTCATACCCAACGCGTTTAGTTACGTCTTTGGTTACTGCTCTGCTCCTATGTGACGTGGTGTGATTTTATATACCTCATGAATCTGGTTGTCATGTACAATTTTTTTTTTTCAATTCGGCTAGTAGTTCTAGCGATTAGACAAACAAACAAAAATAACTCTTCAGCTTTAGTACATAAGTACTAAACTACCTATACTTTTTTTTTATTGATGGGATATCTTCAAATAACTTCCCCCGCCCTGGGCGGGACGGGAGGGAGTGACTTTTACTGACTAAAACCCATCTATGTTCCTTCATGTGCCCTTTGCGTTCCGGGGGCGCGGTATCTCTTTCGAACAACCTGCAGACATAAGTATACATGAAGATAATGGATTTGAAAGTTGTGACAAAGTTATCCAAGAACCGGAGGAAGTGTAGGCCGTACAGTGGTGAGATGTGTAGACTATATTGTTGCCATCGAGGGTTGGACCTAGATAAGGCTAAAATAGAAGCGTGTATAGTGAAGATTGGCACATACAACGAAAGACCTACAGGTAGCCAGTAGTTAGTTAATTCGGGCTATGGACGATAAAGAATGAAACATTTAATTGTACCATGCTTCTCTCAAATAAAGCTCACTCATTTATGAATTCATTTGTTGATAATGAGATACTTTGTTAATAAAAGGTCAAATGTTTTGTTGTCATAATCTCAGTGTTATGATGACGCATAAAAGACAATTAAAGATCATTCGCTCATTGAATTGTTATTATGTAATTGTTGAATACAATTTTAGGGCGGGAATACAGAAGAGAAGGGATAGTAAAACATACAGAATAGGAAGTGGAATCCCTTTTTTTCGGTTAAGGAGCTCGATTTATTTTATTGAGACACTAGCTTATTTCATGCGGCTTCGGCCGCGTCTGTGTCGGCTATCGCGAATGCATACAGCATTTGCCAGTAATATTCACCACTGAATCGAATTTGGTTCACGATTTCATGAGTTTTAATGGTTTTGGAACGGTACCGTATTGTTATCTTTTTCTACACTAATATTATGAATATATAAAATTTGTTTGTTTGTAACGAATAGGCTGTGAAACTACTGGACCGATTTTAACTATTTTTTCACCAATAGATAGCTACATTATTTCTGAGTAACATAGGCTATATAACATCACGCTATATCATACGGGAGCGGAGCAGTAACCAAAGATGTAACTTATGGCGGGTGAAATAAGTAACTCAGACGAACTTGCGGGCAGTTCGCTATTTAAAATAAACGTAGTTCTGGTTAATCCTTATAGCATTACCTAGCCTAGGTCAAGCCGTTTCGAAGATTTGCCGGAACAAACAGACAGACAAACACTTACATTTTATTTATTTGTATCTATAGATCGAATCGTTGTGTTACTAACGACCGTATATACTTTACACGAGGCAATAGATACCAAATTAGCTATTAATGGTTCTAGTAGCCGTCGAACAAGGCCCATATATTTAAACTTGAAAACTTCCCAGAGATTATGTTAAAACTTTTGAACAAGTTACAACGCGCTAAAAATAGCCTTATATACATATACATAGCGTTCACGATTCAGCTTCCATATAGGGCGAGCTATCGGAAACTGGTAGGTGATGCTGTTCACACGATGCCAAGGTCTGCCGTGACCAGTTGGGAGTGTAATGTCGGATATTGTTTGTTTGTTTGTTAACATATTATTTAGTAGGCTTAGTTTAGTTAAAGTTCTTAATGCTACAAATTGCTCACCATCCACAGGCCCGCGTCTATGGTGGCCGGGAGTCGTCTCGCGGCTCCCGACGCCCGGGGCGTCTCCTCTCGTTTTTTTAGATTGATTGTCACTGAGATGATTGATTGCGACTAGATCTTAAACGTTTCTAATTAAGAGAATTGCCATTCAAGTGTCTGGTTGGTAACTGAAATATTGCAAATCTTGGTCTAACAAACAAATGAATCTCTAAACTTTTTGGGACTCGGTTTTGTTTCTTTCGGTCTTTTTAATTTTTTTAAATATGAATTCAATTATAAAATATCACATAGACACGTAACCACTATCAGATAATTCGCAAATTATGGTAACCCTACTCGCTCTTTTCGTCGTAAGGTTTATTTTATGCTAATCAACTTACTTTGGTTTTATAAAATCTTGTATTGAACAAATTGACATTTTATTGGTTGTATGACGAAACCGACTGAATAAAAAAATATGGGTAAGTATATACTACAAAGACATTATAATTTACCTACATCCCATTAGTATTTTATCCTACTACAATGTATAGGCGAAAGTTTGTAAAAATGGACGGATGGATGTATTGATAGATGGATGGATGGATGGATGGATAAATGAATGAATGAATGGATGAATGAGTGAGTGAATTAATGAATGAATGGATGAATGGATGGATGGATGGATGGATGGATGGATGGATGGATGTATGTATGGATAGATAGATGGATGAATGAATTAATGCATGGATGTTTGTTATTATTTTACGCATAAACGGCTGTACGGAAAAAGCACATCTATTATAGCAAGCTTAACACATAGGATAACTTTTATCCCGTGTTAAATCCCATGGGAGCAGAGCAGTAATCAAGGAAGTAATTGAACGCGGGTGAAACCGCCGGGCAATGTTATCATAACAGAAATCAATACGGTATTGTTTAAATAACTCAATTATGTGTTGAAATGCAAACTGTCTGGTTTTAATCAAATAAAACATGAATTTGAAACCGACATCAAATATTGATGAATTGCGATCCAAACATTTGTACGATCAGTTGAAATAACATTTAAGTACCTATCATGACTTTTATAATTTACAGTTTCATAGCATTTTACTTGTAATCTATGCTTATAATAGGAAGATGTAAAATTGTTTGTTTGTTTATTTATTTGATTTGCAAGCGAACGAAGTTGCTACCTCCCGAACTACTAGTCCGATTCAGCAAATTCTAATGTTAATGTAAAATTACCCCTGACTGCAACATGCAAAACTTTACCAAAAAAAAAATTTAGATTCGTAAAAAAATTTAAGCCGCCGAAATAGCCGGCAAAACCTAATTACTGATAAGACTAATCACAGAATTACCCAATTAGCATCAGTGCAATGATAACACTTCCATCTTCCTTATCTAACACCGAGACGCGATAAGGTGTACACACCAATTACAGATAACGCGATAAACGAACGCGATCAATACATCATAGGTACTAACAATAACAATAGATAATCTAAACAATCTACACATTATCGGTGCGTCGCCATCTGATATTCTAGGCGAGGTCAATGACCGGCGGGCATAGACTAAGTTCACAGATGAGACACTTGATTGTAGCGGTCAGTTCAAGTTTTCCAATTTTCTGGTCGGAACTGTTTCAATATGGCTGTAAGTGGTTTAGTTTGAGAAGATGTGTGGAAAGTTGGGTGGGTGTGGTAGGAGAGGTTATGGGTTGTGTTTTATTAAGGATTCGGTGTTATTGTTTGAGTTTTGTTGGTATTATATTTTGAAGGCACGCATTTTGTAATAAATGAAAGAAAACGTGTAGGTCTTCTAAAAAAAATGTCATGGGCGAATGGCTATTAGGCAAAATTTTAATTTTATTGTACCTAAGCACCTTCTAGTAACTTGTTAGTCATTTTAGAAAACCAAATTATAATCATACTAGCTTTTGCCCGCAACTTCGTTAGCGAAAATACTTTTTTTCGGGATGAAAGGTACCCAATGAACGTCACTGTACACTTGACAACCTATAATGCAAAATTTCAGGATGATCGGTTCAGAGGTTTAGGCGTGAAAAACAAACAAACTTACTTTTGCATTCATAAAATTAGTTAGGATTAGGCATATTACAAACGTCAAAATATTTGCACCTTCTTGCTTCTATTAACACCTAAGAAGTAAAATAATATGTGCAGACAGAAGCTCATTTGCAAGAGACTGAATTATTTAATTTATCTATGTATTCATTTATAAAGAACCAACCTAAATAACAATGTTTTGCAACATAGAAGAAGTGTCGTATCTCCAATAACTAGCTACACTTACTCTATGGCCGGGGCAATTGCACGCCTGGCGCTATGCCAGAGACGGGCAATTTTATTAAAAACGCTCTTAGTATTGTTAACATCTGTTGCATTTATACACATGTGATACTTCATGTATTCCTTACCACTTTTTTTGGTCCCAAAGACATGAACTGAGGGAAACTATGTGTGGTTAGGTGTACATATATACCATCACGCCTGTATTCCCCGAAGGGTTAGGCAGAGGTGTACCAATGTGCACCCGCAGTACGCCGGTATATTTAGGTGCCATGTAATAGGGGGCGAGCCTATTGCCATTAACCGGGCACAAATCCAAACTCCGAGCACCTACTATGAATTTCATAGAAAAACCCAATAACACTTTTGGCTCGACCTGGGAATCGAACCCAGGACCTCTAGCGTAGCAGACGTGCTTAGGACCACTAGGCCAACGAGGCAGTCAGTGAGTGGTTAGGTGTCTCTTAATAAAGATACTCATTGTCAGTTGAAGTTGGTAGATTTGATGAGCTATTTGGCAGATACGCCGACGGTGGACGAGGCGAAAGGAGTATGTAAGGATCGTAGCAGGTGGCGTTCTGTGGTTTCTGCCTACCATGAGAAAAAGGGGTGAGTTTATGTATGTATGTATTTGGCAGATACAATCATTGATTAGCATTTGTGGTTTAATTACAATTCATGTAGATGAATAGTTGGAATGTTGGATGATTTTCATTGGTTTATTAAACGGCCCTTTTGATTGCATGTTTTTTGCAATAGTAGTGTTTGTTTCGGCATTGAGTCTAATACTAATCTGAGAGATTAATGAATGTACAACCAGAACTCACAATAAGGCTTCTCCATACATTTTGGCATTGCACTTTTTAATAAGTGACGAAAAATTTGATACCTCAGATTATGTGCAGATTCAAATGTATAAAAACCTTTTTCACATGAAAGACAACCGCCTTCAATAACAGAAAATTGAAAAATAACTTCGAACTTCGACTTTGAAGTCGGCGGCTTTGGTTCTGTTGTTAGTAGTTATTGTTGTATTGTAGTTTTGAATTGTCGCCATTGAAGTCGGTTAAAAACAGCAGAATTTTCCGGTCAGTTAACAAAAAAATAAACATGTTCCCAATAAGACTGTAAGAAAACTTGAAAAAGTTGGCCTGAAAATCGGAAAATTGGGGAAAACTGAAAATGGTGTTTCCTTTGGGGGACACGACAACGTCTGTCGGGTCATCTAATGAATAATAAACGTCACAAGATCGTCGGATAAGATACCGTATAGAACCCACGTACTCCCCACAGGGTTGCGTGAGCGGGTTGTTCGAAAGAGATACCGCGCCCCCGGAACGCAAAGGGCACATGAAGGAACATAGACGGGTTTTAGTCAGTAAAAGTCTGACACTCCCTCCCGCCCCGCCCAGGGCGGGGGAAGTTATTTGATGATTTCCCGTCTATAAAAAAAAAAAAAAAAAAAAAAAAAGGGTTGCGTGATTTTGGGGCCAATAATGTCGGAAAACCAATACTTCACTTTGGCCAAACTATATCTCAGTTCTACGAACTTTTTTTGCAACATTTATGAGTAGTGACATCTTCTTTACAATCAATATCAAAATCCATTTCATAATAAATGCATAAGTAACTCTGTCTATCTGTCCGTTACCCTTTCAAGACTAAGCTATTGTACCGACTTTGATGAAATTTGGTACGGGATAAGTTTGACATATCACATAAGTACCCTAAAGGCCTATTCAGACCTAAGCGGTATTCGCTACCGTCTGCGGCAGAGAAAACCCAGTGGGTATGCGGTAATATTACTGTTCAGACCTAAGCGGTATTCGCTACCGTTCGTAACCCGCGTGGTATGTACCTCTACCCACAGCGGCAGCGAATATCGCTCAGGTCGCTCTAGCCGCGGTACTTGATACTAAATACCTGAGCGAAATCCGCGCGGTATGTACCTCTACCCACAGCGGCAGCGAATATCGCTCAGGTTTGAATAGGCCTTAAGAAAGGACAAAGGCTACTTTTTATTTCGTCTGTGATAACTGTCATTTACGCGGACGAAGTCGCGACTTCACACACTGGACTTTACATTGTATTTTGTTATAAAAGACAGAAAGGTAAAAAATCCCGTACTAAAAAACGTTCAGAATTTAGTCGCAATCTCATCTCAGCGACAAACAATATGTTTGTTAAATGACGTGTTAAGACACTGTATATTAGGAAACTTATTAAAAATGTTGATAAATTAGAGGCAGTTTTTACAAATTGAGATTGCATTGCGAATGTTCTTAAATTATACAAGAAATGTCCCTCCTGATGTTGCCTCGACGCATCACACCCACGTATGTACAAAACTGTTACGTACACACACACATACAGTATAATGTACTACTGAACTGCGCTGAACTCTTTAAAGGTAGAACTTGGTGTAGCGTAGCGTGCAGTCCGCTTCCGGCTTAGACTACACTTTGTCTTGTCTCTAGCTTAAGTATTTCTGCACAGTAGAAGTACCTATGTTATAAAAGTCCTACAATTAAGGCGCTACCCTGACCAAATAACCTTGAGCATTTTTTCCTTTGGCGGCACACTAACGCGGCGCAAGAGATACGTAGAAAATACGCTCAGATTTTAGAGTAAAATCTATATAAAATCAAATTTTCGTGTTTTGAAAAAAATAAAACTAGCATAATGTTCTTTATTAAATTGCCTAATTATTAGTTTAAGGGTATTACATCGCTCAAGTCCTAAAAACACCTTATGTTTAAAGAAATTTGTTGAGGAATCCTTCCGTACGTTTTCCATATAAAAAATATATGTTATACTTAAAGTCATCTTCAACAGTTCGCATTGATTAGAATTGTAATAAACTTGCCCAAATTTCGGAAAAAAATATTTTAAACAGGTCATTTTTCAATCTAAATTGCAAATTGTTGGTAAAACGGCTGAATAGTTCGACATGAATTTTATACCTAAAAATATGTAATCACATATCAAACAATTCGCATTGTTTACTTTTTCTTGTTTCTGTTAAGATTTTGTAATAATAACTAAAAACTTGAAATTTCATCAATTCCCCCCACGAGGCACCCCCGCTATGCCTGAGGAACCAAACTTCAGTGCCTTGATGGCTCTTGTCAAGGGTGGACGATACGCATGTTATTTTTTCCAAAATAAAAACCAAAAGGTCACTTTTTGAATAATTTATGAATGAAGCAATATTGTAAATAGTACAAATGTAAATATTTCGTAAAATAAGAATTGAAATTAAGTTCGTAAATAAATAAAAACAAATTTGTAATTTCGTTTAGTTTTTGTATCTATCATAGAGTAAGCCCGACTACTATGCCTATGTATAAAAACAAATGCTTGACCGAGCTCTCCAAAATTATTGGAAAATAATACCACGGATATCTATGGTACATACCTACTCTTTTAGTAGATACATTATTTCTTTGGTGTTTATTTTTGTTAGAACATAGATTTAGATGTTTCTTTTTTAATTATTTGCTTACCAAACTTTCAGAATGTATCATGTATGAGAACAACTATTTCCGTTACTGAGATCCGATAAGCACTTACTTGGTCATCACCTTTAGAATGTACCACATAGTAGCACCCGTGCTTAGTTAGATAAATATTGAAAGCTAGGTCATAACTATTTTCGTTTCCGACAACCGATAAGTGAATATTTTATTTACACGGTTACTTTTACATCATTCGGGAGCCGAAACACAGGAACTCCAGTAAAGTAATAATTCTATTGGCGTTATTTTTTTTAACACGTCTCAAAGAATTTGAAAATTTGTGACTTTTTTTGTCAAAAGTCAAAGTCAGAGTCAAAGTCAAAGTTTTTGTCATTCAAGATGTTAGTGCGTTTCTGCATGAATGGATTTTTCAAAGGCTACCGTTCGCATTTGTATAGTCGATAAGGTTTACACACAAATATACATAAACTGCAAAGAACCGTTTACTTCGAGTTCTCATTATTTCACAAATTAAACAATCATCATCACGCCTGTATTCCCCGAAGGGTTAGGCAGAGGTGTACCAATGTACACCCACAGTTCGGCGGTACATTTAGGTCCCATGTAAAAGGGGGCGAGCCTATTGCCATTTATCGAGCACAAATCCAAACTCCGGGCTGATACTGAGAATTTCGTAGAAAATCCCAATAACACCTTTTTTTCAACCTAGGAGTCGAACCCAGGACCTCTAGAGTAGCAGTCGTGCTTAGGACCAATAGGCTAACGAGGCAGTTCAAATTAAATTTTAATGTTATTTATTGAAAATAATATAGCCAATAGTTTTTGTTACTATGACAGAGTTTATGGCTTTTGGTTCCAGAACGATGTAAAAGTAACGTATATAACAAAATAAATTTAAATTACGATGTACCAAATAATACATAATATAAGAACAAAATGTAGGTATTAAATCTCTCAGAGAGCGAATAAAATAGGCAAAAACAATGACAACTCTGCGACACATCTGTGTTCTTGCTTAATGTTAAGTTCCTTTTATCGTAGCATAGTGAATATCGGTAGATGGCGCTAAATTTAAAAAATAATAGAACAGATGTCAAATCCTCAAGGACATCGGCCGATGTAATAACCTTAAGTCGCAAATCAAAATAATGTTCACTTTACGAGGAGATGCATGTCAAAAATTATTATTTCTCATTTCTGTAGTTTCGTTATGACCCTATAATTAAGCATTATGTTACTAAAAAGTTAAAAATAAATCTACCATTTTCGAGTCAAGAATGTGTAGAAATTTAACGTATTTTTTATTAGTTGGTATTTCTATTTGATATAGAGAAGTGGGCTCCTAAAAACTGCCCTAAAAACGGCTGCCGCTGCGTTTTGCATGGCCACGCGCCTTAAAGAAACTGAGGCCCACTTGCACCAAAAACCTTCACTTGAGGTTGAATTTTAAAATGTCATATAGTGAATTTGAAATTGGCAAATGTAAGCAACTAATCCGGAGTTAAAAGAACCCTGGCTGGCGCATAGTTACCTAGGTAAACTTTTAGTTAATTTACTTAGACAGTCTCTTAAAAAAACGAACTTTCTTCAAAATTATGAACAGCATTTACTACGTCATATGGGGCCAGCCAGGAGTTTGGAAGCTGGTGGTGTGACACCACCGTGACCAGGGAAGCACCTAAAGCCATTAGTCCTTCGGCTGATCTCTATAGTCGCGTCGGATATCCTTACCAGAAGACTATGAGAGTTAGAGAAAAGGGAAGAGGGTCCCTGTGTGTGCGCACACACTTGTGCACTATAATAATATCTCCTACGTTCTAAGCCAGTATCCATTCAGATTGGCTGTGACCGATATTCGATCAGAAGAATATTATTACTTCACAAGTAATAGTATAATTTCACGCCTGAATTGCATCACACGAAATGCAAGAGAAACACTAAAATGTCTAGATTCTCGAATCTGGTTCACATCTGTACTATTAACACCGATTTACGTTTACACAAAGATGTTCAGTGCACTGTAGCACGATTCTCTAAAATGCAAACTCGAAAACGAGTCTCACTAAAGTGATCGAGTGACGTCACCACGGCGAACGAATTTAAACCAATGACAAGTTGGTTCGTTATCGAAGTGAGACTCGTTTTCGAGCTTGCATTTTAGAGAATCGCACAGCAGATCTTGATTGCGAATGGGATGCAAGTACGAAACACGTGTGCCCGTGAATCGGTAATTGACTGATTTGATTGATACAATCCCGGTTGGATTGATATAGGTATTACGTTAGAGGATTGGATATAGTTCTTTGGGACGATTTGGTAGCTTATTCTGTAAAAATGATTTTTTTGTTTTACATACATACCATGACGCCTGTATTCCCCGAAGGGTTAGGCAGAGGTGTACCAGTGTACACCCACAGTTCGCCGGTATGTTTTTATGTCCATGTTTTTTTGTTTTAAACATCAACAATACCTGACCTGATAATGAACGCAAGAAAATGCTGGATGCAGACCGCTTCCAACCAGACCTTTGGAAAGCTATGGGGGAGAGGCCTATGTCCAGTAGTGGACGTCCTACGGCTGATATGATGGTGATGATGTTCGTTGGATGGCAAACAAGCCGGCGGCCCCCATGCCAAGCTGATGTTGCACCTGCAATACCAGAGGCTTTGCCATCCCAGAAACAAAGTGAAATGGATCATGTGCCTGTTATTACACCGGCATCCAAAAACTTTAGACCGGAGCACAGCAATGCTGCTTTGCGGCAGAAATAGGGGAATCTCTCTCGGTGAACATGTAAGTCGAGGGTTGTCAATCCATAGCATCGGTAAAATGACAGCTTACTTTGAACTCACTTCAAATAAATTCATCGAGGGGTATTTTTACAGAATAGGATTGCTGTTTTTGACATCTTGGGCAGGTTTTAACTTAGACTGTTCATTTGTTTTTGAAAAAGGTTTTGATTACTTTGAAAATTGTCAATTGTCTAGTTTGGATTACGTAATGTCAAAATTAAATGTATGTTTGTAAATGAAATGTGTGCTTAATAAGTTTGGGATAACAGAAACTGACAGAAAGTGACTTTTTCTACTGCTAGACGAATTATGTTCGCGGCTCTGGCAACACCGTCAGACCTGGCATCAGACGTGGCTCTCATCATTCATAACAAATTAGGTCCTTAATGATAAAGTGCCTTCATTTACGAGTCCACTCATAAAGAGCTGTCAAAATAAAAACAACAGAATTCAATAACATAATAAGAGCTTTTTTTGAACAACTTGAATTATTTTTATCGTAACCTCAAAAACCAGTACCTACAATAGCAGGATATCCCCAACTTTGCCTGTTCAAAGTTTATTTAATTTCAGTACAAAACAGAGACGTGTTCAGGGCAATGATTACGTTATGATCAGGCGTGGGCGAACGCTGCGAAGTTATCGCGAGGCGGGACACTACGCAATCAATACACTAGTGATGGGACACGAGTATCGATGTCGCTGTTGATTACTTTTTCATTATTAATCGATCAGTTGGGATGTTGTTGTTGTTGATGCAGCAATGCTCTTGGGGAAATGAAGGACTTGTTCACAGATGCGTTAGCTTAGTGGAATCCTTTAGGTATGTGTGTAGTTTTCTAAAATATGATAGGTACGTTCATTATGAAAGTGTGCGCTCTTATTTTAATAATTCATAAATGATCTTAGTTTTTTTTTATTATGACTATATTATCTCATATTTTGATTAAACTAATAACTAATTCAATATTTCTTTGTAACTATTAGTGTAACTAATGCCATGTTTTCAATTACTATCCAGCAATAACAGTTTAATATAAGCCACAAAGTTATGCTTAGAATTAATTTTAAATTAATAATATTTGCATTGAGAAATATAAGATATTTGGACGTGGTGGGTTAAGTTCAATGTAGGTTGCTAATACATTTATTTTTCTACAACATTGCAAACGAAATTGAAGACTTGCAACTGACATTTATTTGAATAATAAATACAAGTTAAAATGAATGTGTTTATAAATCACCCATGCGTTAGCCCGACGGTGTAAATAATGGATTAAGTTGGCACGGATTCAAGTTACATAAATCGCATTGGGCTTAAAAATTGCAATAGTGCATGAATAGTAACCCAGATACACGGAAGCGGTGACCTATTTTTGTCGCGAAGTTTTAAAACGTGGGCAGACCGATAAGCAGAGAATGTTCAGTGTACTGTTGTATTTCCAAGTTTAGTAAATTAAAAATGTAATTCATTTGTCGGTAGTATTATTATTTTGTGTTATGTATCTTTATTTACTGTCAGATAGGCAGTCGCTCCATGTAAAACACTGGTATTCAGCTGCATTCTGTTAGACTGGAAGCCGACCCCATCATAGGGTGGAAAAGGCTAAGCAGATGATGATGAAAATTCAGAATTTATCTGTTTTAAAATAGATCTTGTTAAAGTGTTTTGGCAATTAATAATACTTGGGTTTTGTTTTGATAATGTTGGATTCTATTTCGTGTGAATCGCATGACGCGCTTGTGATTAAGTATTGTGTTGGGTTCCGCAAAAAAGAATAAACAAAAGCACAATAACAGATCTTGTCGCATCCTATTAAAAATAATGACGTATCGAGAAAGCGATCCAACACTCACCGCATAGTATCAGGCGTAATATCTCAATCCTTAATCGGTATGTTTTGTCGACGTATCGATAATTCCACGCACATTATCGACTTATCGCAACACTACGTTATGGTAATTGACAGTTCGTTGTTTATGACAGTTAAAAAAAAATGTTCTCTTGTGAAATATTCAGCTTTGTCACTTTATGGTTTTTGGTGATATTTTCGTAACGCAAAATGTCTTTTATGGCTTTATTGTGTTGTCTATGGATATGCGGGTTTCCATATTTTTGGAAAAAGTTTATAACTGTCTCCCAGTAGATAGCAGTAGGTAGTAGCACTGTTTTGTTGCGATTTCCCCAGTTTTTTTTTTCTAGGTTTTTATTAACTTTATCGAGGTCCATATTCATTTTATGATTAATTAAATTTATTCTCAAATTATTTATTTCAATAAGACCATTAAAAGGCACTTCTGAACACCATTTACAACAAAGAAGAGAATTGATAATATTGAATCTAGTTGCCAATTCCAAGAGGTAGTTTCGTATAGAGAAGAATGGGCAAGAAACTTCAAGATCTTAATACCAGCTCTGTGCATAACGCTGACTTAGATTTTTGCCTTTTTTAACATAAAATTCTACTAACAGAAATCAAAAGACCAAAGCTTCAAATAATAGTCCCAAAAAATGTAACCTTAAAGCAGCGCCGAAAAAATATATAATCACTCCAACTTTTGGCGTAGAAAAACCTTCAAACTTTTACCCTCAGGAGAAAAGAAGTTAGCAAACAACAAACCAATTATCTAAAGCAAACATATTATATATGTAGGTATTCTCCAGACCGATTTCGGTCACGGCGGCTAATCTCTTAATGAAGACTAGCCAAGTACGCAGAAGATATTATAGTGCACAAGTGTGTGCGCAAACACAGGGGCACTCCCTCTTCCCTAACTCTCAAAGTCCGATAGGACGACAATCAGACACAACAGAGGAGAGATCAAACGCAGGACTAACAGCTTTACGGCATTTCCGAGTCACAGGGGATGTCACACCACCAACTTCCAAACTCCGGGCTGTCAAATTCCTAATGGAAAAACCCAATAACACTTTTCCCCCGACCTGGGAATCGAACACAGGCTCCCCACGCTCAACAGTCGCGCTTGCCACCACTACGAGACCAACGGAACGGTAGAAGCAAACATCATAAACAAATGAACCCAAGTTAATTATTATTATAGCAATACGTGCTTAGGTCTCGGGAAATGCAATGCCCGTGGTTACCCCAACGACAGTGAGTGCGCGTTGGGAATCAATGTAACTACTTCTACGTATATACACGATAGGTAGGTATACTGTGTAATTATCAGTGCACCTAGATTGCATTAATATTTCATGCGTTTGTGGACTAGGGATGCATGTGTGTTAGTGGCGATGTAGTGCTTATAAATAGTTTATACGGTTTAAACTTGTATGTATTGTTGAGCTGTAATTTGTGGGAGAAAATGTACCGATAACGTACAGGATGTTAAAAAATTTGAAAGTATTTTTTTGCATTCTGAAGTTAGCAAAGTATAACACAGCAACGCTGCTTTGCGGTAGAATTAAGTATGGTGGTAGTACTTCCCCGGACGAGCTCCTTCACAGAGAGCTTTACAATTACTAATGATTATTATTATTTTGTTGACTTTAAAGATATGTAAGAATTAATAATCATAGTTTTTATGCTGACAATGTTATATTACGGCATAAGTAGGTGCCTATGAAATACCTAGCAAATATTACTATTTTTTTTACGTTGTTTTTATTAAACTCCCTGTTTCAAACCTAGCACAAACTAAACAAACAAAGGTAGGTAGGTAGGTAGGTAGGGTTAAGTAGAACATCTAACCAGGTTACAAAAGAGGTAGGCAGAGGAACCCCTTCATCTGCAGCGGACAGATTGCGTCATACCCAGTGTGACAAGCGTGGGCATTTATATGGACGATAAAAATTCTATTGCCGACGATAAAAGTAATGAATTACACTGTTTGGGTGGATAATACAGTACTTTTTTCTGTGGCAAGGATAAATATTACTTACTTTTAGATTACTTAAGTAACGCTATTTGGATTCAATTTAAAGTGATATTGAGAAAGGTCGGGCGCGCAGTAGGTACTAGTAACCGGTGCTTGTATGACTAGATGTATGAACATGGATGAGGCGAAAGGAGTATGTAAGGGTAGAATGGATAAATCGACGTCGATCGATAGTTTCTACAACACTAATCAATCTACGGATATCAGGATATTTCTGGAAGCCCGATACGATTAAAAATTTCGAAGGTTATTAAAAAGTTTTAATAAAAATCTGTATTAAAAAAAAACGATTATAATTGATGATGATTCCGATAGTTTTATAACGATAAAGTTAACTTATACTCGATAAAACTATTGTTTAAATGTGTAAAAATTTTAACAATATCTAGTTTTTTCGACTTGATGATAGACTAGGTACACTAGCAAAAGAAGCTAAAACAACAAGTTCAAATACAATTATTATGACGACGGCTTGTCAAAACAGAATTCATGAACTGAACTCAAGACTTGTCATTAATTTGAGGAGCAAATTAACAGAAGCCGCCCTTCATTAATAATACCTTTACAATGCGAGAAATAATTAAACAAAAGCCGTTAGCAACAACAATAGCTGAAGCTTACAACTTCCTAATAAATAACGAAGGCATTCTAATCCTCCCTTAAGTCCTAACTAATATAAACAAGAAACAAGATTAAGACATAAAAGCAAAGTTTTCATAAACAGCACATCATACTGTTGATAATTCAACAACCTTTTGTAAAGAAAAAGGAATCTTATATATTACACGATAAAGCTTAAATTCTATCAGTTAAAATGTGATATATGAAATAGGGGGCTGTGTAATTGAAAAGGTGTTCTAAGATTTGGATGATAGAGTCGAAATTCTATCAGTTTGTTCGTTATGAAACACGTTAGGGTTGTCAAAAGTTATTGCGTAGTCTGGAATGGTAAAGCCTGTATGAAATGTTTTGACAGGTAGGGTTTAACAAATTGTTTCAGCAATATTTTGAAAATTAAATATTGTGTATACTTATTATGATATAAACTGTAAACCTACCATAGTTTTAATTGAAAATACAGATTTGATTACATATTATTAGTTTGAATAACATTTTGATGAGGGAAGCAATTCTACAAAAAATTAGGTAGGTACTATCGCAATCTAATCACACTCTCAATCTGTCAAAAAACCCTCTAATTTACCTACATTTCTTGATATTGATTGTTATTAAAATAGGGTTGCCACTTGATTTTGAACGTAGATTAGTACGTGGATTAGTAGAATTGACTTTCTAATAATGTAATTATACACGTTTTAAACTATTTAAGACCTTAATGTTTAAATGTTATACAGTACTTAAAATAATTAAGCATTTTGTAGAATGTGAATTTACATTAAAGACCAAATTCCATTGCAACCTATTCATTTGTCAGTGTCATGTAAGAATCTAATCTAAACAAAATCGTGTAAAATATACCTACAAGATTACTGAAATTAATTTATCGCACCAAAGCCTATCGCGTTTCGTACAGTTACGAATAACAAGCCAACACGCAATAGTAATTATTATCCATCACCCTTACAAGGGTGTAAACACAAACAGTAACGTATTAAACGCCATTTACCACAGACACACAACTACACCTTATCACAGGGGAATAAAGTCCAATTTATCTTGAATAAAGATCAGTTACTTGTAGGTGATTGCGAAAGTTAATCATTAGAAATTGTCTACCAAACAGCAACGAGCTATGTTCACTAGAGGTTAATACGAAGCACATTCATTCTAGTCCTAATACGGAATTTTGAAGTAAATTTTGCATATAAAACGTCGAGATAGCGGTAAAATATAGTCATTAGGCATCGATCTAATCGGTCTAGTGGTAATGGGTGGTAAATTATGTACACTCAACAAAGCTATTCGGTATACAGGCAGCTTACTTTCGAGAGAGATACCGCGTCCCCGGAAGGCAAAGGGCACAAGAAGGAACATGGGTGGGTTTTAGTCAGTAAAAGTCTGACACTAAAGAGCGAGAGAAGTCATTGGATGATTTGCCATCGGTAAAAAAGGCAGCTCACCTGCGATTATGTACTTTTAAACAATGTTGTGAGTGTGCTAATCAGTCAATTCTTTTAAATAACTCTCTTAATTGTGTCATAAGCTTAAAAAGTAATAACACATACAATAATAATGAATATTGGCAGTGTAGTAGAAAGATTAATAATTTTGCTTGTATAACAAATACTTTTGTTGACTGTACCTAGTAGGTATCTGGTAAAATAGTGTTTTAACACTAACTTGCCTAATATTGGAAGTGGCACACCCCTAGCGGTATCTGACTGCAATTATAGTTGGTTTACTTACAAGATTATTTTACAAGTAAATATCTTAAAAAATTACAGAACGAGTTTGGAAATTGTTTAAACGTTCGATGGTTGCTACACGAAACCTGAATAACGCCAAAGGAAAATATCTTTTTTTAATTTGGTACCCGGTAGAAAACTTCTTGGTCTGCTTTTGCCGTGGGGGTGACGGAGGGGCATGCCGGACTCTTACCGGCTAAAACGACCGCGGTGTTCTCCTATGGACGGAGACGCGAGATTCGCATAAGCATTCACCGCTCCCCCGACATGCCTCGACCCGCTGTTCCTCAGCGGGTCGCTCCTTCCCGTGCCAGAGGAAAACCTACTTTTATGAAGTTTTTGGACGGAACTTTAATAATTTTGTTTAAGAAACTAAATAAAGTTAGCCAATTTTTAAAAGACCAATATTTTAAACACTTGCGAACGATAGTGTGGTAGTATTTATCCTTTCATTTTTTAATAACCAAAAACTTTTATTTAAATAACTTATATTTATAAAATGAGGATGTTAAAACCTCCCTATAAAATAACTTCTACGAGTACCTGCAGTAACCCTGGTAGATTTAGGCCCACTTTCACCAAAATCATTAAGTACATTTAGTGCCTACACGTATTTAGAACATCATTGCATTCCTGTCATACCTATTGTTAAAAGGTGACAGAGACAGAATGATAATAATTTAAACACATTTCGACTGCCGCAACAAACCTACCCTGCAAATCACCTACTTCACAAGAGAGTGAAGTAGGTGATTCAAAGTCTTAAATCGATGTACAAGAGTCGTGCAACATGCTCTGTATCGATTTTGTTCAATTAAAAACTTCTTCAATTATGACTTTTTAATTTTTGATTTATCCGACAGTTTTAAATTACCTTTTCAATAATGTAAAAAAGCAAATTTTGCAGTTTTGATAGTGTTCGTTGCGGCAATCGATTTAGCGCTCGCTAAATATGTTTATTGATTTTGGTGAAAGCGGGCCTTATTAACATCAAAATAAATTACATTGAATCATATCCACCACCACAAGACGGCACATGTGAATAGTTCGTGTTCATCTTACCGCGGCAGACAGAACGTCACTCGCTTACTTAACATGCCATGCACCTAACTACGGGACGGGGTAGGCGCTTACCTGAAACAACACAAAAACATTCATTAAAATCATGTTTACATTTAAAAAACAAAAAGTAAAGTCAAAAGTAAAACCATTTATTTCAAAAAACCAAAAAAGAAGGAACTTTTGAACGTCGGTTACACAATACAAAATTAATAATATTGAAGCTTTTTGCAAAAAGTAGTTTCGTATGCAGAAGAATGGGTAAGAAACTCCATACATACCTATGTATGGAGTTTCTTACCCATTCTTCTGCATACGAAACTACTTTTTGGACATACATGGACGGACAGCCTAAGCGTATGCTCATATGGACTACCTAGTCCATATGAGCATACTCTTAGGCTGTCCGTCCATGTCAGACAATCGGTGACCAATTTTTTTGTCGGAGAGAATGGACCATCACCGTCTCACAAAAAGTTAGTCTCAATCTATGGATTTATTGAACGGTCCGACAATCGGACCTACAAAGCCGGACGTGGGCGGATGCCAAACAGCAATATAGGGTACAAAATCATTTCTGTCCAAAAAGTCGGTGGAAAATTTTGAAAATATTGATATGAAAATGCTCAGACGCTTGCACATCAAGGTATCCCAAACTGTCAAATGTTTCAAATTGAACATGAACCTCCTTTGGCAATAAAATTAAAAAGCTATTAGAGAAATTTGACAGATTGGGGTAGCTTGCACGCCTCTGTTAATAAATTATTAATTTATCAAAAAATATTTAAATAGATAGATAGATAGATATGTCTTTTAGTACCTAAACCGACAACGCATTCAAAGTGGCCAAATTTTGGGCCACAGCATTTTCTTTTTGTATTATTGTATTATTTTTACTAGTGTATTATATCTAGTATCAATTTGTCATCGAAACGCTAAAAATAAGAAGTACCTAAACCAACCCATTATTTATTAACAATCGTTTTTATACCACACTGTATTTAATTTTTTTATTATTTTTCAATTTATCAAAGATTTTTCATATTTCAGTGTTCGTTACCGGCGGAGCGGACGTCTCCTGAGGGAGATGACCTGGTTTTGTAGTAACATTAATAAATTGCGACTTTTAAATTAAACCTGAAAGCTTTCTTTTAGCAATATTAGAAACAAAAGCATTTTGAAATAATAAATCTGTTAAAGGAAATATTCTATGATGAAGTTGAATAATATGGCGACCACGAGAGACACTTCGATGTACGTTGGAAGGTCTGCATTGCTACCTTGTTGATTAGCTAATATAAAGACTGAAAGGGTCATCGTAACGTAATCTTTAACCATGAAATAAGTAAGTATATGATTCTAGAACCCCTAACTCCCAGCGATTACGTTTTTATTGGTTGCTGTATATGCATTTTTGAACGTGAAGGTGTTGGACTTTTACAGAATAGCAGTTTTTTTTGTAATTAACTGATACATAAGTTTATAACTGAGGGGTCTTCAATCATGCTAAAAGTTCTCGTTAAAATATCCTTTCCATCAATTTACAGCATGAAATATTCTCACATGATTCGTGCCGAAAATGATAACAATAAGGTCTAAATTCAAGTCTCAAAAAAGACATGACATAACCACAACCGAAGTCGGAGTTCCCTATAATTAACTTGTCATCCACCAAAAGCTCAAACCGCTGAAACCGAAACAAGTACAATCGGAAACTTGCTACCAACAAAAGAAAAACAACTAAAAACTCTTTTAAAGAAAATGTTTTCAGTTGGCACACGTTAACTGAAACAAAAGAGGCTCGCGTCAAAAGAGTTGCCAAGTTAAAAAACAAACCTTGTTATATTAAATTTTACACTTAAAAAAAGAAAACTGGTAAAGAGTTTTCAGCAAAAAGGCGGAAAGCTGGAACTGGGTAAGTTGGATAAAAGGTTGCAAAGGTCGCTTGTCCGTATGATTGTATAATAATTTATACAGTAGAAGATTTTAGTGCTCATCACAATTTAAGGATGTGATGAAAACTGTATCGTCTTTTCATAGAGATTCGTCGTGGGTTCGTTTTTGGAAGTCCTAACACGGTTGGTAGGAGGATATTTTTTTTATATTAGGTTTAAATTAAAAATCTCTATCTTGTTTTTATCTATAACAATATTTAAAATTCGTTGTGGTCTAATTTTCCCTATCTTATACATCAACGTTTTAATATTTGAAACTGTTGTTGGTTGACGGTGTCTGATGGTTTTATGATTTTTTTAAGTCAAAGTCAAATCATTTATTTCAATTAGACTATTAAAAGGCACTTTTGAACGTCAAATAATTAAAACTATTGAATCTAGTTGCCCATTCCAAAAGGTAGTTTCGTATGGAGAAGAACGGGCAAGAAACGCCATTTATATTCTTTTAAAAAAACGTATTACATTATGTTGTACAGATACATTAAGAATAACACTACTGTTTTAAAAATTAAAAGCTCTCATCATAACTTAAAACAAAAAGCCCAAGACTTTCGCCAATAACAAGTCTTTACTACCCTCGACTACCCAGCTTTTAGTTCGACAAAGTACCACAATTTCCCACGTAGAACGCACGATTAATGAGCCACCGTACCATCTATCGTCATAAGTGCTGTCTTTCTAGAATGTTCCGTGGCCCGAGGGTGTTTGCCTTCCATTTTTTCTCGTCGCTTTTCACTGGCAGCATAAAAGTATGAAATATTAGCCGTGTAGGACGAACTGTTCACACTCGCTTCCGACGCAAAAGTTTTTAAGCACCTTTTATGAGCACGGAAATGATTTTTTCCTTTTGCTTGCTGTGTACGGTGTAATTTTTTAGGAATGGATAGTAAAAATATGAGGTGTTTTGGAGACTTTACAGGTGCTTTTGTAATGGAAATAAAATATGGCTCTTGCGATAAAATTCGTACTTAATTTTTTACACTACCAGTAGGTGTAGGATTATTTATAGATAGATATGTCTACTACATAATAATGTAATAAATTTACAAAGAGGTAGAAGTTTGTACACTGCCTCGTTAGCCTAGTGGCCATAAGCGTGACAGCTACGCTAGAGGGCCTTTTTTTTTTTTATAGACGGGAAATCATCAAATAACTTCCCCCGCCCTGGGCGGGGCGGGAGGGAGTGTCAGACTTTTACTGACTAAAACCCGTCTATGTTCCTTCATGTGCCCTTTGCGTTCCGGGGGCGCGGTATCTCTTTCGAACAACCCGCAGCCCCGGCACGCTAGAGGGCTTGGGTTCAATTCTCAGGTCGAGCAGTGTTATTGGGTTTTTCTATGAAATTCACAGTGGCAACTCGGAGTCAGGATTTGTGCCCGGTTAATGACAATAGGCTCGCCCCCTATTACATGTGACCTAAACATATCAGTGAACTGTGGGTGTACATTGGTACCTACACCTAAATGCCTTGCACCTTTGTCTGCCTAACTGTTCGGGGAATACAGGCGTGATGGTATGTGTGGTATTATAAGGAGGTAAAAGTTTGTTTGATTTATTTTGTTTTGTTTGTAAGATGCAATCTCTGGAAATCCTGATCCGATTAGGTACAAAAAAATACTTTACTGATAGAAAGCTTCACTATTTTGCTGAGAATCACTCGATGTGTCATGGAATATTTTACATCCGTCTAAACGAAGTCGCGGGCATAAACTTGTAATAAACATTTCAGTTATTCATTATACAATAACCCTGTATAAGACACAGTGTAAATAATCATTACTTTTATGATTATTGTGCACTTACTGAGATTCTCAAGCCGATAATAACGAGGTACACAATAAACATAACTTAACTAACTAATAAGTAAACAAGGTGATTGTTATTAACTGTTAAATTTAACTTTATGATAATTGATTAAATCTTATTAACTTGAAATGTGTTTTTGCGAAAAATAATGAGAGATGCAATTTCACAAGTGATAATTATATATTTTATTTGACACCTAAGAAGATTTACACAGATGACACTTAACTACTTAACATATGAAGGAGAATGGTGTGGCATAAAATATGTGATCAGTGTCCCTCATGCTAGAAAAACTTGTTAAGGTCATGTAATATTCTTTTCGGGATGTTAAAATAGCACCAAAATTAGTTAAGTGCACTGTAAAAGATTTGGTTTGAAAATAACTATAGTAATACTATTATGATTAGTCGGTCCTGCCCACTGCATGACAGAGGCCCCAGTCTATGCCTTCAATCAGCCTTGATTTTGCACCACTCCTTGCCAAGCCAATCTTCAATTGAGCCGTCCAAGTCCAAAAATAATCATTAAAAAATTATAAAAATGATTTTGGAATATTTGTTTTAAAGTCAAGAATGTTTACACCACAAGAGGTGATCTAAATTTTTGCTAATTAGCAACATGGTAGGGTAGACTGTCCACAGAGCGCCGGGCAACCATTTAAATATCCCGAGGCCCATTTAAGAACACCAAAAAAACAGCACTCTTCAAAAAACATCATTTAACTCATAAACTCATTAAAACCAAAACAAAATTCCCAAAAAAAAAACCCGCCTAAAATTCACGTAGGTACTTACACAAATTAAACACGCCTACCATTAAGCACAAAACAGCCAATTACACGAAAACAGTACTTAGAGAAAACTGAGGCAATTCGCCAAATGAAGGAAGATTTTAGGGCCGTCTCTCACAATAGCAGCGGCGAGCAGCGGCCGGCGGCGACGCCTGCCGACAGGAAGCGCGGCCGCGCGGGGCGCGCGGCCGCTCGCGCCACCGCTGGCGGCCGCGCGACCTTTTCAAGCGATACTGGTGTTTTAAGTATGTAGAATATAGGTATACCATCACGCTTGTATTCCCCGAAGGGTTAGGCAGAGGTGTACCAATGCACACCCACAGTTCGCCGGTTTATTTAGCTCCCATGTAATAGGGGGCGAGCCTATTGCCATTAACCGGGCACAAATCCAAACTCCGAGCTGCTACTTAGAATTTCGGGGATAAACCCAATAACACTTTTTAGTCGACCTGGGAAACGAACCCAGGACCCCTAGCGTAGCAGTCGTGCTTAAGACCACTAGGCCAACGAGGCAGTAAGTATGTAGAAAAGTTAGATTTTACACTGAAAGTGCTCGCCGCGTCGCTGCCATTCCAGTGTGACTCGGCCCTTATGCGAAAAGCTCGCCTCTCCTCGCCTAGGCTAGTAGCCGAGTGGCTGGCAGGCGGGCAAATTGGCCACTTGAGGAGCTCCGTCGCAAGTGGCTACATCAGTGCATCTCGTGACTGTATCTCGTCTCTTCAGCCCTCGGAGCCTGGAGTTATCGTCGAGTGGACGATGTTGGCAATGGCGCTGGATTATTTCTTGAAAGATACTTTTATGAGAGGATTATTTGCTGTTTCGTTTTTTGGTTTGGTGCTTGAGGATTTTTATGTTGGTAGAGATGTTTTTAGTGACATAATTTGTTGGCGGTTAAGGTTTATGTAGGTAGTAGAGATCAGCTTGAAAATGTATGTAGATAAGGAATAAAAATATTAGGCTTACTGCATCCAATGTCACTTCTGAACAATGATTAAACATAGTCCTAAATTATAAAATATAAATACCTATGTGTTAAATGTGTAAGTATGTAAAAAAATAATTTATATTCAATGTAATTTATTTTTATTTCCATTTAAAACATTATTAGGTACGTAAAAATTAAAACACTTAAAAATATATTTAAAAAAAACTACCGACATCGGGAACAGAGTCTAAACTACAGATGGTCAAGGATCGGAGAAGATTCTCCTAACAATACACGCCGTCACTAGGAGAACCGCTTCTGTATCAAGTCCTTGACCCAGCTTCGTTGAGACTCTTTGCCATTATGCAATTGACTGTTACGACTATCGGCACAATGACTGCTGTACTCACATCCTGGCAGTAGGTACTATTATTAGCACCAATCTATTTAATGCGTACAAAAAGACTGCCTCGATAGCCTAGTGGTCCTAAGCGCGACTGCTACCCTAGAGGTCTTGGGTTCGATGCGAAAGTCAAGCAAAAGCGTTATTGGGTTTTTCGATGAAATTCTCAGTAGCAGCTCGGAGTTAGGATTTGTGCATGGTTGATGGTAATAGGCTCACCCCCTATAACATGGGACTTACACATACCGGCGAACTGTGGGTGTACATTGGCACACCTGTGCCTAACCCTTCGGAGAATACATGCGTGATTGTATGTGGTATTTGCGTACAAAAAGACACAACATTTTTCATATCAATCAGTAGACCGTACTGTTATTACAACCTATTTCCAATCCCCAATTCCTTTATTCATAAACATTTATTCAATCCTAAAAGCCAAAAATCAATACGATCGTCATTGTGCTAATGGTACATCCCATCCCCACATACATACATCAAAGCTGCGTGCCATACAACCAACGCCGCGGGATTAAGGCCGTTTGTTTACATTTTTAAGCCAATACTGTGATTAAACGCTCGCGATATCGGATCCTATCTGTAAATACCTTTACCGGCTTTAACTGTAATTAAAAAATATAAAATAATTCAGGTGATTTGGAGATGAAAAATGACCAAATTTCAAAATTTTGTATTCCTACTGCTTAGCAACAAAAACTTCTAAATTACCTACTAGCTGTATAGGTACTCTGAGGTGTCACCCGCGTTCGATTAGGTCTTTGGTTACTGCTCCGTCGTATCGTAGCGTGATGTATTATACGTATAAACCATCCTCTTGAATCACTCTAGCTATTAAAGAAAACATTAAAGTACGTCGCGTAGTTTGAGCGACTGACGGTGGGAAAGGTTTTGTTTTATACTATGTAGAGAAATGAAAACTTCCATAGTCAACTGTACTAGGTACCCATATGTTTTCTTTCAACATTAATAAAGAAGAATCCAGACTTTCTAGCCATTTCTTTCTAAGCAACCATAGAAATGCTTACTTTCTACAGAAACAATTTAACTTCGAGAAATATTCGGAACTAGTTTAAAATTCAATAAACAAAGGAAACTGACCTGCACAACACAACAGTGAAATCTAAAATGAGAAAACCACGAAAGAGAAGTTAAAGCGACAAATTGAGAAGCTACCGTATTTTTAAATTAGCAACACTTTGGAGTATCAGTGGCAACACCAACCTGTCAGTTGTCAAGTCAATTAGCTGTCCGAAAGAGGGTATCCCTTTGTTCACGGCTACGGGCTGTCAAAAACGTCTGGCAATTTCCATACCTGATACACAGACATTTTACTCAACTTTTTATTAATTTGTCTCCCTTCGTTCCACGTAATTGGCTCGCGATTGCACTTATTGTTTATAACTAAAGTGTGTGTTTTTAATCTCAAATACTGATTTGACAGCTTCATATGTCAAACTTGAAAATTGTGTGCTTTATGTCTATGTACCCGAAGCACATTATTTTTATATTTGACGTATGAAACTGTCAATTTAGTCTTTGAGATTAAAAAATACACTTTACTATGTATTAATCAAGAAGCGTTCAAAAGGTCAAACTGGTGATTTTGTACTGGTTATTATATATCTGGCGACATTTAATCCTACTGCCTATTAACAATATGATAACTGCGACAGTTTGTCATGGATGGATGAGTAGATGGTTGTTACTCTTTCATGCTTAAACGGCTGAACGAATCTGGATAAAATTTGGCACTGAGATAGATTGTGGTAGGTACTTTTTATCCCGGAAAAATGTACGGTTCCCGTGGGATAATACTAACCAACTTTTCGCGGATACGGTCGCAGGCATAAGGTAGTACTCAATTAAATTGAGAACCACAAAGAGAAAAAAACAAATTCTTCCAATATGTCAGAACATAAACAAAGAATACAACTCGTTTTACATAGTTTCTTACTCCTCAGCTTAACAGCATACAAATTTAAAATAGCCGTACAAAAGGACCAGAAAATCTGCATTACATTCCAGTTATCAGATCATTAATCATCATGCTTGACATTCAGCGATCACGTAAGTAATCACATTTTGTCACTACGAAGTAATTGGCTTACAGAAATAGCTGCAAAGTGATTAATGATGAATGGATATACCTACAGTCAATATGTGCAGCGCGAAGGACCAGTTCGGTATTAATAAAAGACAATGAATGACGGATTCTGTAATTTACTGATCGTTATTTGTCAGTTAAATAAAGGAACTTGGGGACTCGTGTGACGATTTAGTTCAAGGCTGCTGAACCGCAGGCCCACGGGCCATACCGTCGCCATATTAAACGTCCCGAGTAAGCAAGTTTTAAAAATCCCGCTGACTAAGTGTTCTTTCTTCATCTTTTTTTTAAACAACTATTAACTTTCAAAATACCTTTAATTTGCACGAGTCCCAAAAGTAACTAAAATAGGAATCGTTAGTGGCCCGCCAAAAATTTCGACCGTTTGACTTTGCACCCTTGATCTGGTTAGTAGTCCGTATCAATAATGAAGCATACTTGTACGCCTCCTGGCATAACATAGCGCTCTGCTCATCGAAGAAGACCTTTATTTCTTTACCTATGTTAACAAATAAATAAATTCTATTCTATTCTACTCAATAAAGCAATTTTGGTATGGTACAGAAGATCATCTTCAATTCAAATTTTCACGGGAAAAAGACCAAATTATATCTTAGAGGAAAACGAAGCGTTTTGATATAACAACCAGGAAAAAAGTAGCATGACAAAGTTTGATGTTTAGAATTATTTAACAAAAACGAATAAAATAATTAAATGAATGTAGCAAAAATAAAATAGTCGGTAATGACGCACAATTAATGAGTGTTGATGAGTTTCATACATTTATCTCATTTGTCACTGTTCCGGCCATTGTTTGGTTTGCAATAATTAATACTATTGTTTTTACATTTTAAATTAAAGGGAAAATCCCGATAAACACGTAGGTACTGGGATATGATAGGAAACACCCAAACGTCCTATGTGACAATTACCACAGTTACACATACCATCACGCCTGTATTCCCTGAAGGGTTAGGCAGAGGTGTACCAATGTACACCCACAGTTCGGCGGTATATTTACGTCCCATGTAATAGGGGGCGAGCCTATTGCCATTAACCGGGCACAAATCCAAACTCCGTAAACTCTATAAGTCAGGGAAAATCAATTCATCTATACTAGATCCTGAAACGTAATTAACTAGAAAAGAAAAGAGTCACTTACAATAGCAAAACATTTTCAATTGGGTAGTAGATACCACCAATCATTTGACCAACTTTTTATGAGCTGTCAAAAAGGGGTTCCATCATAGATTTTGTATGACAATAGCAAATTGTGACGTCACTTATTTGCCAACTCAATTGACTAACTATTCATTGATTTCAAAGCACCCAAAAATCGAATTGTACAGTTATTTAACTATCAATCAGGGTTCCAGGGCTAAAATACCCATATAGTATGTTTTACAGAATTCTGATAAACAACGTCTCATTTTTAAGTATTCAATCAACCCTTCCACCTAAAAATCCCTTTGTTTCATGAGACGCAACTGCCTTCCTATGTAAATCTCACATCTTACCTCTCTACAGAGGGAAGATGTTAAGACCTTTTACCGGTAACACGAGATATTGGATTGGAGCAAATCTGATTTTCACTGCGAGGAATTGGCTTGAAAGGGGGAACGAGTCTGCAGTAAATTTTTAACGACCCTTCTTAGCTCTTATCAGATAAGGAATATAGAGTAGGATTTAAAGAATAAAAGCAACGTGCTAACGATATTCACCCTTAATACGAAAAGAACCACCGTGTGTTTGGATTGACGTAAACCCAATGCAACAAAGACCACTTTGCCCTGTTCCACGCTCCAAATGGTCCAAAAATTCAAGAGACCGTCCACAACAGGACACTAGCCCGCGGCTCCGACCGTTTTTCATTAATTCCAGAATAAACAAAACGAAAAAGAACCCGGTAATAGGAGCAACTGCCGGGGACGTTCCACCCCCACATCGATTTACATGAAGGGGGTACACCACCCCCTGTCGGGATACGACGGTGAAATATTTAAATGGTCTCGGCTTTAAACACTTTCGTCTCCTTCTCATATGTGCTTGCGGGTTTGTTTCAAAAGATTTTAATTAAATTGTTCATGTCAATTCGCGAAACACCGACTCATATTTCGACTTCTGTTTGGGATTATTAACTTCAAACATGATACAAATCCGATCGCATCAGTTACGGAAATATCGAGGGAACTCAGTCGGTTATAAACCTAGTCGTAATCTCGAATTACCACCAGAGACTCGGAGACCGCCGCTGGAAATAATTACAGTCTCGGATGGAAAGTCTCGAACAAATTGCTGGTTGAATGCTTTAATACCATAGCCTCACAGTTCGAAATACGATTCAAACTCTCGATGAAGGTCGATTGGTGTTCGATTATGCGCTAATCGAGTTTGAAGTGTCCGTATCGATTACGATTCGGTAGCGGCGGAGACTATTTTAAACTTGTTTGATTTACAAACTCGTTAAATCGATAGGTGTTGATTGTCGGAGTGAATTTGGCACGATTCATCAGTTCCGAATCACTGAGTTTCGTTAGTAAGAGGTGGGTTTGATACATTTGCTTTTGGAGTAATTTAGTAATGTTTATTTGTTCTCAAGATTCAGTGAGTAATTCTAGGAAAGGATGCTAGCAAAGGGTACGATATATTATAAACATTTAAATTTATATTCTTTTTTTTACCGTTTCATAATTTCAAAAGGATTCATCTGTCAACTATTTACATTTTATTTAGCACTGATATTCCCGCGTCTCCTAATTTCTACTTAACTTTATCACGGGCCCATTACATATGAGATTTTGTAATTTACCCTCGAGTCAGCAACTAACTCTGAGCAAGAATTTGCGGAAGCGAGTCTTAGGCCGGTTACAGTGCTCCACTGACCGTCAGTACGTACGGTCGGTCCTGACGATACGCTTGAACCGACCGTCAGTTTGTATCATTCAGTGCTCTCCTGACCAACAAACTGACCGGACTGGTACAGTCGCACGCAATGGAACCGTTTACGAATTGTTTAATAGCTGCTTATTATCTTCGTAGACGTTTTAGGAATAGAAGAAGACGTAGACGATATCACGATATCACGGTCTTTATACAAAACGTGGCTTATGTTCCAGAGTGGTTCACGAAGACGAACTTCGGTGATTAATCGTTCGGTGTCGATAAATTTGTTCATTTTAATTTCATTCATTTTTTTTGTACGAAATAATTTTTCGTCAACGATGATACGCACATGCGTGCGGTCGGTCCACCGGTCGGTGCAGCACTGTATGGCACTGAACGCGTTCATATGTTTCCATAGCGCGTCGGTCGACCGACGGCACGCATGCGGACGCGCTCGACCGACGGTCCTCGTACGCAGTGCGTACCAATATACGCGTGCGTACGGTCAGTCCAGCACTGTACGGTTTGTGAATTTTCATTAAAATGACAAGCGCGACTGACGTACGCACCGACGATCGGTCAAGCACTGTAACCGGCCTTAGAATTGGGTAGATGACACCATTAAATAATAATTCCAAAAACAACTTCACAAAAAAAGCAGTTTAATTTAGCCCCGAAAACACGATGAATTATTAAATAACTATAAAATTCGATTTTTATTTGCTTTTAAATCAATAAATAGTTAGTGAATTGAGATGTCAAAAAAGTGACGTCATATTTGAGTATTGTCATACAAAATCTATGGGGGAATTGCGTTTTGACAGCTCATAAAAAGTACGTCAATTGATTAGTGGTGTCATCTACCCAATTCTTTTAGAAAAGGCGAAGGCGACACGAAAAGGGACTTCACCATTTTGCTAGATATAGTAAGCTATTCGTGTTAGAGATAAAAAGGACTCATGTTATCATGGGAAAGTGTTAGCTTCCCACGTTCCCCATGTTTTGTATTCTCAACGAAATAGAACCGCAATGGCGGATGTTCGCAAACTATGTTTTACATGTCATATAAAATTATACGAACGTATTTCATTTCCGTGCATGCATGGTGCATGGTGCTACAAATATAGTATGAATGCAAACACAGCGATAATATGGAATTTGAATGGGTCGTGGAAAAATTTTAAATGCAAGTGTCCGTGGAGTTTCTTGCCCTTTCTTTTCCAGAGAGACCTACGTTTTGGATCGAGCATCTAGCTTCAACTTTCTGACCGTCTCCTTGACAATTCAGAAGTGCTTGTAAATGGTTTAATTAAAATAAATGCTTTGACTTAGAATAACCGTACCAACGGAGGACTAAACATACTTCAAAGTGCTGAAAGAGTTCAAAGCGAACGTCGTTAGGAAAAGAAAAAAGAAAATTCATGTTTTTGCCGTCCCACAATATGTTGAAGTGCACTAGAAAGAGGTGAAGAGCAAGGGATTTTCATGCACGAAAAGCTTTGAAAAAATGTAGATTTCGACATTTTGCCAGATCAATTTTCGCTCCGCAGTTTTTGAAGTAGGTAACAGTCACGAGCATAAACATGTATACCTCTACACTTGGCGAAATTTTAAAGCCGCTATCTCGTGAAAATTACAGTAGCAGTTTGGAGTTAAGATTTGTGCCGCGCTGCCCGGTTAATGGCAATAGGCACGCCCCGTATTACATGGGACCTAAACATACCGGCAAACTGTGGGTGTACATTGGTACTCCTCTGCCTAACCTTTCGGGGAATACAGTCGTGATGGTACGTATGTGTATTTTCTCGTGAATATAAGATATTGATCTCATAGTAGTATGGGATCCAGAATATGATATTCGTAACACTATTACTTTTTAATCAATCCTTGGAGAGGAAATTGCTCTGGAATGTTGCTAAGTGTACACATGTTTATGCTCGTAACTGTAAACACCAAAAACATATTTATATTCGATGTCCGTGAGGTACATGTTCGAACACGTAGTTTTTATGTCCATTTCATTGCAGCGTAGTTTTATTTGCTTTGCACGCGTTTTGATGTCACTCATAACTTTGACAAAATAAAACAGCAAAAATCATAAAAGGCATGTCGGAAAAAGCTGTAGGTATCACAATTTTAGCCGTCGACTGAAATCTGAAAATTCGTGGAAATTGTACATTTTGCAATGGGCAAAATCTGTGTTACTAAGCTAGTTAAATGTCCAACAGTCTGTACAAATGTTTTTGTCTGGTTTAATTCTGTCAACTAATTCATGTTGTACGTTTTTTATTAAATTATAGAGACGTCGTGGGTTGTCTCGATTATATGCGAAATATGATACAATACAATTCGTCTCAAATGTATGCTCAAAATTACTTAACGTTAATGTTTCAATATCTAATGTTGTGATGAGTCAGTGATGGCATGACGGTTGACAGGACGGCATGGAAAAAAAAACGTGTTGCGCCGACCCCGATTAACATGAGATAAGGGCACGAAGATGATGATGATGATGGTTCAATATCCAATGTCATCACAAATACCTATTTCGAAAAATCAACCGAAGAACCAACCAACTACAAGTAATTTTTTTTCCATTTCAACGTGGTTTGGTTCGTTTTAATATTATACTAACTACTAATCCCAATTAAATTTCAGGCTTTCTTCATTATATGGAAGAGCATGAACATAATGATTTACCAGGATATCAGTACCGTACTGTGGACAACTAATCCTGCCGCCAAACATATTGCTTGTGCCTTTATCCACTTAGGATCAAACGCAGTATAATATTGGTATAGGTCTATAGGGAAAGCCCATGTTGGGTATAAAACGATGGAGAATAAGTAGGCTTATTGTTAGTCAGAAACCAGTCGGTGAGATATTGGTAGCGATATTTAGGTTGAATAATTTGGAGTGGCCTCTACCTGCGTCTGTATCCATCTTTTCATACCGCCTACTTCAAAAATACCGGCAACCATCGGACATACCATACCGGAGCACTATGGGTATACAATCGTACATTGGCACACCTCTGCCTAACCCTTTGAGAAATACAGGCGTGATGGATGGTAACTTCCAAAAATCCGGGTTGCTACTCAGAAGTTCCTAATGGACAAACCCAAAAACATTGCGCCTGACCTAGAAACCGAACCCCACGCTTAACAATCGTGCTTATGACTAGGAGCCCATAGGGGCAGCTCACATTACCGCCCTATAGGTAGGTATTTCGGGTGCCTAACTCGCTGAGCACTAAACAATCACTGAACAGCTAAACAACTAACCGGATAGCTGCATGGAGGATCACTGAACTGAAACCCTCTTGTTCATTGCACCCTTTAACATGAACTACTTTGTGTACTCATAGACCTAGACTGGATATAAATTGGGAGTTAATATCGGCTGGAGTTTTAAGACTATTCATACAAGCTGTTGATTTGCATCCTCGTCAAATTTTAGGAGCTTGTCATAGAAAAAACGGTAATTTAAAAAACTAAAAAACCCGACTGCTATTCTTTAAAAATCCCTAAAACAAGATAAATTGTAGCAGTCGGGACCCATTCTAGAAATGGAGGATTAGTGAATTGAGATCACAATACCTATATTACATTGCAGATGGTCCCGAATGGGTCCCGACTGCTACAATTTATCTTGTTTTAGGGATTTTTAAAGAATAGCAGTCGGGTTTTTTAGTTTTTTAAATTACCGTTTTTTTTTTATTTTTTCGTGTTTTAAAAAAGAAATTAATATACCCAGTATCACTCTTACAGTAAATACGAATCTACCGACACCTCTCAAGCTAAAATCCATCGAGCCGTTCAGCCTGCAGAGCGAGCCAAACATTTGAATTTGGCGCCAAAAATCCGCCATTTTGTTTTTTTTATTTTGATATACCCAGTGTCACTCTCACAGTAAATACGAATCTAACGACACCTCTCAAGCTAAAATCCATAGAGGCGTTCAGCCTGCAGAGCGTGCCAAACAATTATACATACATACATACATACATACATACATACATACATACATACATACATACATACATACATACATACATACATACATACATACATACATACATACATACATACATACATACATACAAACATACCCTCGAAAAACATAACCCTCCTTCTGTCGCAGTCGGGTAAAAAAAGAAGTAATCAAATATAATTACGATACCTGGCCAATATTTAATAAATGCTTGTTTTTACCCGACTGCGACAGAAGGAGGGTTATGTTTTTCGAGGGTATGTTTGTATGTATGTATGTATGTATGTATGTATGTATGTATGTATGTATGTATGTATGTATGTATAATTGTTTGGCACGCTCTACAGCCTGAACGGCTCGATGGATTTTAGCTTGAGAGGTGTCGTTAGATTCGTATTTACTGTGAGAGTGACACTGGGTATATCAAAATAAAAAAAACAAAATGGCGGATTTTTGGCGCCAAATTCAAATGTTTGGATCGCTCTGCAGCCTGAACGGCTCGATGGATTTTAGCTTGAGAGGTGTCGTTAGATTCGTATTTACTGTGAGAGTGACACTGGGTATATCAAAATAAAAAATAAAAAATAAAAAAAATAAAAAATAAAAAACGGTAATTTAAAAAACTAAAAAACCCGACTGCTATTCTTTAAAAATCCCTAAAACAAGATAAATTATAGCAGTCGGGACCCATTCGGGACCATCTGCAATGTAATATAGGAATGTGTTCTCAATTCACTAATCCTCCATTTCTAGAATGGGTCCCGACTGCTACAATTTATCTTGTTTTAGGGATTTTTAAAGAATAGCAGTCGGGTTTTTTAGTTTTTTAAATTACCGTTTTTTATTTTAGTTGCAACTATCAAAAAACAGTATTCCAGAATACTCCTCTTGCAAAAATCAGCATCGCTCAGTTGCGTATGCGGTAGGCAGAGTTGTCGCGCGGCTATATCAATGCGTGCATAGCGCCTAAACCCTCTGGCGAGATGGCTAGTTCGAATTGGAAAATCACGTCAAAAAATATAAATTTTAAAACAAAATTTTATTATTGATTCGTGTTAAGAATCACGAGCATAGTTAACTCCTTGAATTTGACGAGAATGCAAATCAACAGCTTGTATCTACTTACTGGATATTTTAGCGATAGCAACATAAATAATGGTGCTATGAATTTTTGGAAAAATCTTTCTCTATGAAATTAGGTGAAGTGAGTTTTAAGCAGTGAGCAGAGCAGGTTTTTTTACAGTATTGCCCTACTACTCTGTAAGTAAAAAATTGCCTATAGACCTACAAGAGTAAGGTTTCTTTCGATTTATGCGTTGGTTCTGGACTGCTGCACCGCTAGATTGACTTATTTCATACATTTACAATTCTACAAATTTTTAAAGGGGCGTATGTAGATATATTTGCAAAGATTCATTTATAAAAAAATATTCGCTGTTCTACAAAACAACATCTGTATTCCGTTTAATATACTTATACAAGATCATTTTACGTACCTACAGAGAAAATCCCACAAAGCGATGTTATGCAAAGCCTTACAAAACATATTTCTTTTACACATCCACAAAACTCCTGTATTGTTATCCCCCACGGTAAGTAAAAGGATAAAATCATAAACTGAAATGGCGGCTGGCCACAATAGTCGCTAGGGATGGGCCGAATATTCGTTTTATATTCGGTATTCGGCATAATCGGCAGCTTTACCGAATATTCGTATTCGGTCGAATATTCGGCTACATCACCGAATGTTCGCCAACATGGTAGGTAGCGCCAATCCACGTGCTTTGCGTAAAGAAGCTCAGACCTATATTGTTTACGTAAAGGAATACGAATATTCGGTTCGTTAAAAGCTTTACCGAACATTCAGCCGCATGTTTATATTCGGTGATAGGTACCCATGTTCGGCCCATCCCTAATATTCCCCGCTTGAGGAAGTGAGCATTGCCAAGGAAACGGAAGAGACACGTTTTACCGTTTGGAAAGGCTCCAACAATACCCGAATACGGGTCAAACCCTAGGATTTAGACACTACTGTGGCAAGACTTGGCCATTGTTAGCTTAAACTTGCTGACACAGAACTTGGATAACGTAGAGCTGTGGTCCTTAAATTCTGATGAGGTAGGCAGAAGTGTAAATTAGGTAAGTGCACCATATTGCATCAGCAAATTTGTTGGACCCATGTATATGTCGCGCTGGCGTAATGGTTAAGACGGCAGACTCTCTTATATGAGACAAGTACCAATGTACTTGAACTGCCCCGTTGGTCTCGTGGTCGCAAGTGCGACTGCTGTGCAAGGGGTCCCGGGTTCGATTCCCAGGTCGAGCAAAAAGTGTTATTGGGTTTTTCTATGAAATTCTCAGTAGCAGCTCGGAGTTTGGATTTGTGCCCGGTTAATGGCAATAGGCTCGCCCCCTATTACATGGGACCTAAATATACCGGCGAACTGTGGGTGTACATTGGTACACCTCTGCCGAACCCTTCGGGGAATACAGGCGTGGTGGTATTTTTTTTTTTGATGGTACCAATTTACTTTTCAAGTTTTTTCGACATCACTCTCATTAGTGAATGAAAACATCGTGAGGAAACCTGGACTTGTTGTACTAATACAAGTTTGAAATCGCCGGGACAATATTAGGCTAGTTTTATTTGTATGTCATATAAAGGTATATTCGGTAATCTGTATTTTGAAAATTATTCTAGGCCGACGCAACTCGTAAAATAGGACAGCGAATCGAAAATCCGCAAACCTCAATTAATTTGATGCGGTAATTTTCAGCGTTATCGAATACTTCATTTTGAATTATTACAAGTATCTTGTTACCTTCAGTTTACCAGGTAGCATAATACCAAAACACTGTTTCACGCATTTAACTTCATGCTTTCTCACGCACGCAACCCCATCTTAGCTGTCTACTTCAATCACTTGAACACCGACAAGAATCCGAGATGAGCGAACTACAAGCGGAGCCGGGAGGCAAACTAGTTATTACAATAAATCTTCAAGGCACAATCTGTGCAAGTATTCCTGCAGGTATAATCTGGTATGCTGTTATTAAGGGTAGTTGCACACGAACCGTTGCGTGAGACCCGCCAATCACTCGAGCTGAGAACAGACTGACAGTTGCTAGTCTGTACGACGCCTTTTTTTTTCTTAGACGTAGACACGATTTGTGAGTTTGAAGGATAGGTGTATTAGTCATAGGATTGGCAGTTGTTTTGTTCTATATGGTTTTGGTTATTGTTTTGTTTGAGTGAACTATGGTGACTTGTTTAGCGTAAGAGAAAAAAAAAAGGTAAAAAAGTCTTTTTAAAACTAACTTTTGCTGCTAAGTCCTAAATAAAACTGACATGAAATATGTATCATTTAAATTTCTATTTTATTAACCCCCGACGCAAAAAGAGGGGTGTTAGAAGTTTCACGTGTCTGTCTGTCTGTCTGTCTGTCTGTCTGTCTGTCTGTCTGTCTGTCTGTGGCATCATAGCTCCCGAACGGATGAAGCGATTTCAATTTAGTTTTTTTTGTATGAAAGGTGACTTACGTACGAGTGTTCTTAGACATGTTTGATGAAAATCGGTTGAGCCGTTTAAAAGTTATGGGTGTGAAAGTGGGGAAGAAAAACTAAAAAATGATTTGTCATGTGGGTTACTAAATTATTAGGAACCTATGTACTTACAGCTTAACAAAATCAACATTATAATAAGAACCTATGTACCTATAAAAAGTATAAAATAAAAATTAAATTAAAAATTTAAAAAACCCCCGACACAAAATCCTAAGTTCCCTTTAAAAAGTAAAAAAATAAAATACGTCGCGTTGGGGGACCGCTTGGGACGGTCGTACCCTAAATGCAACATCGGTCCCCCAAGGCGACGTATTTTATTTTTTTACTTTTTAAAGGGAACTTAGGATTTTGTGTCGGGGGTTTTTTAAATTTTTAATTTAATTTTTTTAACTTTAAAAAATCTTTCAGCTTGATAGCCGAGAAGATAAATATTTGCCACAAGGTTTCTTTCTTCAAATAAAAGCATGAAATACCTACTAGTCTATTTTTATCTTGTAGACACAAAAGGATGGTAAATAGGTATAACTTGTGAGTCCCATTACACCACACATAATATAATGAATTTACACTATTACCAAAATTTTCGGTCCCGTATCTTTGCCATTCCGAAAAAAGGAAAAAAACTACGAAAAATACCTACAAGCAAGCCTAGCAAGTGATAAATAAATTGGTTTCGTAATGGCGTCTAATATTTCAGGCATGCCAACTTGAATTCTAAAGCGGAACAATTTCACTGAACATCTGTTAAGAATTCCCTTCAAAATTGGAAGTATTTCATTGAATACCTATTCATTTTTAATTATTAGACTTTTTGGCAGAAGCGTTTAGTATTAATGGTATCTTCTGGGTTTATCTTTTAAACATATCGCGGCCAAATACAAACATAAGCTCACGTCTTTTTTTATGGGGGGTAGGCAGAAACCACCACGAGACGACTCCCGGCCACCGTAGACGCGGGTCTGTGGGCGGTGAGCAATGGGTAGTACACCGTCCGTAAGTTCACTAACGACAGACCGTGTCGACGGCGAAATTCGTGTTCCACGCGCGCCTAAAAGAGATGTCAGCAAACTTGGAAGGGGCCACTGAGGGCCGATGCCTGCCGGGGCTGCGGGTTGTTCGGAAGAGATGCCGCGCCCCCGGAACGCAAAGGGCACATGAAGGAACATAGGGGTTTTAGTCAGTAAACGTCTGACACTCCCTCCCGTCCCGCCCAGGGCGGGGGAAGTTATTTAATGATTATAAATCTATATAAAAAAAATAATAATAAGGCCAATACAGGTATTAACATAATTGTACCATACATTAAACTAAATGAACTAAACAGATGTAAGCTCACTACACCAAAATTCACCGTTACCGTGTAAGCTTTTACAAAATACCACTGCAGATCCAAAATTCGTATAAAAATAAGTTTAAAATACTCATTGCTGCTCTTAAACCACAACTCCATCCGAATCAAATCCCTTAACCGTTTCCAGGATTTCTCATTTCCACCGCAATTAATATTTATTAGTTAGTCAGTAAAAGTTCATACAAAACAGTTTGGTCAAAGTTTGGACACCACTGGCACAAAGTGTGCTCGTAACTGTTTAAATTTAAACAGTTTTGATGCAATTTGAGGCATGCTGGACAAGTTGGATTATTGTTTAAATAATGACGGATTAGTTTAGGATTTATGTTAAAAGTTGGAGTGACGGTTATTGGACTGTTCATGCAAAGATTTTATTAAACACAAAACAAAAATACCAGCCTCTTTAGCCTAGTGGTCCTAAACGCGACTGCTACGCTAGAGGTCTTGGGTTCCATTCTCAGGTCGAGCAAAAAGTGTTATTGGGTTTAGGGTTAATGGCAATAGGCTCGCCCCCTATTACATGGGACCCAAATATACCAGCGAATTGTGTGTGTACATTGGTACACGTCTGCCTCTAACCCTTCGGGGAATACAGGCATGATGGTATAACCAGCCTATTCTTGGCCCACTCCATGGTAGAGGCCCCTTCTCATACAGAAAAGGCACGAGCATTGACCACCACGCTTTAAAGGACTTTTATGAACTTGTAGGTCCAGGTTTCCTATCGTTCTTTTCCTTTACCGATGTCAGTAATGTATTTAACATATCCAATCTTTTAACTGGGAAAAATATCCCCCGCCCCCACTTGTGGAGCTAATTAACTCCAACATGGTTCCATAATTTCTGATATCATTTGTAATTTTAAAAGTTTAGGGCCATAAGAAGATATGTATGTAAATATATTTGAAGAAAACTTATGTTAAACAAGAAAACGTGGTCACGTAATTAGTGTAGAAAAAAAAACAAATATCTTTTATGTACTTAATAACGATGAAGTAGTAACAATAAAACCAGGTTACAATACTAACTAAGACAAACTTTAGTTTAGTTCAGACCGATCAGATACTCCTAAACAGCAAACAAAAGAAAACTGTACAAAAACATCTCAAGTAAAAACTTCAAAATATTGTTAGTGCGCTTGTAAAAGCACTCCCATTCGCTGTAGCCACGAGACTGCTCGTTTGGCTACCTCAGCCGACCCACCGGGCGTTCTGCCAGCCGTATAGCAAATAACACTAGTTACATTATGAAATTGAGACATACTTTACTGATTAAAGTGAAGACATTGGTTTTGCCTCGTTAGCTTAGTGGTTTTAAGCGCGACTGCTGCGCTAGAGGTCTTGGGTTTTGTGAAATTCTCAGTAGCAGCTCGGACTTAGGACTTGTGTCCAGTTAATGGCAATAGGCTCGCCCCCTATTACATGTATAAATATTTTTCTATCATATTCAAATATTTTTAATGGATATTAAAAGTATTTCATTGTTTGTATAGTAGCCATGGTAACACGTATAAAAAATCAAGTGTTACCTATGAAGGATCAAAATATTCAGTCCTGGGACGGACGGTTGGATAACCATTTCGGACTCTTAATTATAGAGTCCCGTTTGCCATCTTCTGGGCATAAAACCCAAAAAAATCCATCCTACAGATGACGAAAACAGGGAATAAATCTTAAATAATCTATTTATCAAAGACATTTTCTGGTTAAAGAACCTTAGAAAAATAGATCAACCGATAAGAAAAAAGTAGCATATCTTTTATCTATAACCTTTATCACAAGCAAAAGACGCAGAAGTCCATTCGCTTTGACATTACCAACTCCATTCCCATTGGTTTCCATTTCACCGATCCGTAAACCATTCAATATCGGTGTAGCAAGCCAGACAGACTGGCAAACGGTTTATCGTCAATCTAAGGCATTTGCTACTCTGTAATGGAAATACCGAAACCCGTGGAAGCCTTTGAAAGGGATACCAACTACCTCAACGATATACGTGTAAGCTTCAGCAATCTTGAGCAATTTTCTGTGTGACTTGACGCTCGGTTTTAGTGCAAAATAGATGGATTAAATGTCAGTCACACGTTGATTTTCGCGACTTGGGTTTGATAGTAAATTAGTTTTAGGGAAGATAGACGTACGAGTTTCGGTTACTTAAGTGAATAACACATTATAAGAAAATTACAAGATGAACCTTCACCTAATAATTTTCCATGCTGAAAAATTAATTCGTCCGTGAATCTTAAGGGTCCCTAATTTTATGGTAACAAAATAGGTACTATCCATAAGCACTGAGGGATAACGCAGCTTTCTATTAGCGTCAGAATTATCAGAATCGCACCAGTAGTTCGGGAGATTAACAATATAAAACTGAAGAGTTTGTTTGTTTGCACATCTTGTTTAAAAAAATAATAACTTGGTGTAAGCTTTTAGAATAAACTTTCCCTTCTTGAATTGCAAATTAATAAACATTACTAATCTCTTGACTTAATCGACAAAGTAAAGCAACTTCTGAGCCGTTGAAAATACTTACTTAGTTACAAACTTACAATATTTACATAACCTCGTAATCCGATTTAACAACCAGCAATATATGACGAAACTACCGCAACCCAGTCAAATATAGGAAAAGTTTTATATCAGTGCGTCAATTTTTACTAAATACCTAGCCGTAAAGGAGTTCTAATAAATATGCGTATTTTTTATTTTCATATGATTAAGAGTATTAAAATTAAGTTTTGTTTTCGAAAGACGTCTACTTTGAATCTTATTTTATGGGCACTCGCCGCTGTCAGCGACCGACAGTGGCGTGGTAGTGTATTAACCGTGCGCTAGGTCCATGTGTTACTGACCGCTAATTTCATCAGCTACAAACTAAACAGTAGTATTTTCAGTTCCAAAATGCTAAATATAAAACAAAAAGTATTGAACAAATAATGGAAATATGTTCTAACAATAATACAAAAAAACCGCAGTGGAATCTTTTTCTAGTTTTCCTGTATGTATATAAAACTGTCTCCAAACTCCAAACACGACGCACAAATATTATAAGTAAGCCTCAACTTCGAAACATGCAGAATTTCTTCGCGTTCGCAAACTACCGATTTCTGGCATAACTTTGTTCATCGAACATTCCCGAAGTTTGCCGAGAAAGAATTTATAAAAGATTTCCTGCCGAAGATGTGGATAGTTTTGCAAGTGTCACCTTACCGTGTGATTTGAACAATAGGGTTGCATGTTCAAGTAATGAAGCCGGTAAAACTGTACACAGATACGTGAGAAAGTACCTATAATTAAAATCGCACATGGGAGTGACATATAAAAATTGCACAAAATTCTGGTGACGATACTTCCACCTTTCTACAGTAAACGCTGAAGGAATAAGCTTGGCACAAAGTCAAAGTCAAAGCATTTATTTCAATTAGACCATTTACAGGCACTTTTGATGATTGTCAAGAAGTTACAGCAAGTTGAAGCTAGTTGCTCGTTCCAAAACGTAGATCTCTATGGAGAAGAACGAGCAAGAAACTCCATCAAAGAACTCTTTTCAAAATGGTTTTTACAAAATCATGGTTACAAAATTCTTGTTGCTTTTATATGTGAAAACAATGGACGTGACTAAAAAACAAAAGAAATAATATGTAATAATAAAGAAGTCAACCATGGTAGTTAAGAGATGACCAATCCCAACTGACAGCGCCCGTTCACGAACATGACGCGTGGCTCAGCACCACTTAGCTCAACCATCATAAAGGGAACCAAATGATCCAATCCACGCGCCACCATCAGCGAGACATTTAAGTGAGCATGACAAAGCTCCCAACCACCATGAAAAACTACATGACTACCATGAAGAACTACAGTGATCCTTATTTAAAAACAAAACAAAGCTTTTTGTTTTTAAATAAGGATCACTGTAGTTTCTTTATTCATTATAGTAATATTAAGTTAAATCCTTAACAACATTATCAGGTCAGCTTAATTCAAGTTAAAAGGTTTTTTTCTTGAACCGATTGGCGAAACATGGGTTCGCGTCACCAACATGCGAATGTGACATTAAGTTTTCACTTTTGTCGGCAGTTTACATGATAGCCAATTTTTTTAATAATAAGTTTACCGTTGTAATTAGGCAGGTATCTATATCTATTATATACAGGTAATGTTTTTAACTCAATCACAAAAGAATTCGATGCATAGCTGCATTGCTTTTCCAAATTAACATCACCAGCACCTTCTAAATGGAAAAAGGAATCGAGACATTGGAAAGTTTAAGGCATTTCCAAGTTTTTTAAGTCGTTGTCGTAATGAGTTGGAAAGTAAGCGAACAGATAGCAAGCCGTCCTTTTAGCGATTAAGACTTAATCTATGTGTTTGTGGAAATTAGATTAAACGCAGAGAGAGCTTCGGTTCTTGTGCATACTTCAATAAAAACAAGTAAAGGTATAATTATTGCATTTGTTTCTCTTGCCTTTCTAAGGAAAAGGTTTTGGAGCACCGAACTATATGTTATAGGTTATCTTTGTAAATAGTTTCGTAAAAACACGTTGCTTTTATGTATCCACTCTTTCATTTTTAACTTTATTTAATTTTTATTATTTGTTGTTATAGCGGCCATATTAATACGCACTCTCCGAAAATTTCAAGTGTCTACGACAATGTCACAGACAGTGCGTCAGTCTCAGTACGTGTACAGTACGTGTGTGTGACAGTACGTCAGTTTCAGTGTCATCAAAATCACATATCAAGTCAAATAAGTTACTTTAATTAGACCATTAAAAGGCACTATTGAGAATGTATTACATAAGATGAAGGATCTTATCTATCATGATTTAAAACCTATTACGATTCATAAGCCTTGCCTTGTAACAGAAGGACGGACCGACAGCAGAAGTCTTAAGTTTCCGTTTGGCACCCTTTTGGTACGGAACGATAAAAAGTATTGCTTAGTAGGAACCTATATCGTAAACTTCGGTTATTCTCGTCAAATCAAGGATCCGAGAAACCGTAAATTCTCATCTTATTAAGCAAACTGCACCAATTTTATACGTGAGGGTAGGTAAAGATACGCTCCGCCGCTTTTTACCATAAAATATATTACCATTTTGGCGTAGGTCATTCTTGCGTATCACTTTACCAAGACCCTGTATTGATCTTACTAAATCGGGACCTAATCTGAAGTATTGGGTTACTTACCTTAATTTTTAGGCGTCCTACTTGGTGAGTCCATACGCAAGACCATCCATACATACATACATACTTACTTACTTATACATACATACATACAAATAATAAAATAATAAATAAATAAATAAAATTGAAGTGTCTGTTTGTAATTTTAAATTAATAGTTCCTCTAAAATAAATGCATATTATGAAAGTATATATGGTACTTACATCAAAAATTCATTTTTAAAATTTTGTCTGTCTATTTGTTCCGGCTAATCTCTGTAACGACGGGACCTTTTCTCGCAGATAACTAATGTTATAACTATGACTATTTAACTAAGAAAGCTAAGTACTTAAATTTTAGTAATTTTATTTATTTTAATAAAAAAAAAGGATTTCGCGTAAACAAAATTTAAACCAATGAAATAGTGAACGCGAACGAAGTTACGAGTAACAGCTAGTAAACAGTATATTATTATAATTTATTGACACAAACATAGACAATCACTCCCTTTATGGATCCCTAAATTACACCCCCTGCCATTATCATAAAATTAATTAAAAATATTTCAATATCGACACTATACGCTCTCTAATCCAATTTGACCCGTAACAGTACTCCGCGCAATAAAATATGGACTCTGTAGAATAAATATAAATCATGTGTGAAATCATACACGTGTGGGCCACCCCTGGTTACGTCTGCAGGGGTGTGCGCGCAATACTTGTTAGACCAGGGTTGCTCAACATTTTTAGCACATTCTCTATTTGTGAGGCTGTACGCATACAATTCCTTGTCCGTATATTTACAGGGTGTTTTTATGTATTGAATACAAACGATGGCAGTTGGTATGTTTGAATGCATTTTTATGTTTTCTGGATTCATTTAAATGGAATATTACTGATTGACACAGAAAAATCTACTATCTACAGATTGGCAATCGCTGACAAACATTTACTACTAGCTTTTGCTCACGATTTTGTCCGCCTTAATGTCGGTAATATTTAAAACTACCTTTTACCCGCGACTTCGTCCGCGTCAAAGTTGATATATTATCCCACGGGAACCGTAGATTTTTTCGGGACAAAAAGTATCCTATGTGTTATTCTACACTACGAGTACAATCTATCTCAGTGCCAAATTTTATCCAGATTTACCTTTATAATATTAAGTGTGATATGATGTGATTCAATCATGATTCGAAAGACACGTATTGCATTCTATTATCATAAACTAGCGACCCGCCCCGGCTTCGCACGGGTGCAATGCTGATACTAAATACACATAGCGGCCCGCTCCGCCGCAAACGCTGTGTCCCGCAATTTTTAAATCCGTAATATCTTCGAAAATATTCATTTAAATCATATGCTGTAAAAGGCCATATAGATCTATATTAAATCAACAATGTATTTAAGGTATTTAATTGGATAAGGATTAATGCTGTATTGGTTAAAATCGCTTCGAAAATTAGTGAATAAATTAATTAAAAAGTAAATGACAAAAAAGTGTCATTGTGGGATATCCATAAGAGATAGACATATACCATCGCGGAGTTTTCTGTAGGCCTTTTCAATGTGTACAATACTTAGTACATTATTTTGATAAATCTCGTAGGGTTCAGCCTGCGTTTGCAATGTAAGCGGAAAAATTTACGACATCACATTAGAAACCTCAAAAATACCAGTATTTCTCCGCTATTTAATGGATGTTATTATACATATAAACCTTCCTCTTTAACCACTCTATCTATTAAAAAATACCGCATCAAAATCCGTTGCGTAGTTTTAAAGATTAACGTGTACAAGGGGAAAAGGGCGACTTTGTTTTATACTATGTAATGATGATAATGATAATGAAGCGTTGTTGTCCTTTTTCTCGAGAACAGGGGGCCTACCACAAACTCTTATAGCAGTATTACTTCGATCTTACTTTGCCTTTTCGTACCATGACGTCCTATAAACAAGCTTGTTGGGCTGTATAAACATTATTGTTTTCGTAGCGATTTTGTGACGTTTTAGCTAAAAAGTTCATTCTATTCGTACCATGACCGTGTTTTTGACAACTAGCAGTATTGTTTTTATGTCAAATTTAACGTCATAATAAAAGTTACTCGGACGCAGTGGATACATTATTGTTTTAACTAATAATTATTATTTCTGTATTATTTACCGATTTTAAGTGGCATATAAAGTAAGTAAAATTTGTTTAGATGCGTAAAGCGTCGAATTAATTGTTTAATTTGTTGATTTTTGTACTTCGGTCACTAATTTTATAATGAATTCTAGATGGCAAATAGTTGTGCAAAATTCGAGTTTTTGGAAGCGGATAACAGTCAAACACGAGTTTCACGAAAGAGACGTCGTTTGCAGCTTCGCAAAGAAGTTGACCCCTTCCTGTTAAGCGAGACAGAGTTTATAAATCGGTACAGACTCACGAAGGAGCAAGTGCATCGTCTGTGTGATGAATTGCGGCCACATATGACAAGTCCCAAAAAATCTACAGACTTATCTGCAGAGACGAAGGTAAATATCATCAATATGTACCATAAAAATAGTTTTAAAGTGCCATAGTAACTACTTTCACGTATGGGAAACAAACTAAACTACCTATCTATATTTATTTTTGAAGGTGTTGATAGCATTATCTTTTTATGCGACTGGATCATACCAACGTCCTACAGGCTGTATTGAAGGTCATTTTGTGGCTCAGCAGACCGTTTCGTCAGTCATTGCACAGGTTACAGCCTGTCTAAATCTGCTTGAGATTAGGCAGAACTATATCAAATTTCCAGTGAATGACCAAGAACGGAACAGAATTAAAATGGAGTGAGTATGTGCTTCTTGATGTAAACTTTGCAATTATTATGTAAACAAAAACAAGATACTAATACTGATCAACATTCAGAATTTTGTTAATGGGACCTATTCTTGATTTCACAAATTTATCTCTTACAATTTGTATTGTAAGTTGTGCTTTCGTTTATAATTATACTCGTAAATCATAAATCTCTTTACATATTCTCAATTTTAATATTGTTTATTTATTACAGATTTAACAATAAATTCCACATGCCTGGGGTTCTAGGATGTATAGATTGCACCCAAGTAGCCATAGTTAGGCCGGCAATACATGAGGAAAGATATTTTTGTCGCAAACATTACCATTCATTGAATGTTCAATTGGTAAGTATTCATCAAGTGCTAAAATAAGTAAAAGTGACTTATTGGAGTGTTGCCTTTGTCTAAGTAGGGTACTGCTTACTGATTGTTTCAGTCTACGGTGTGCAATGAAAATGAGGCTGTAATAATAAAAAAATCTATTTATACTAACTTATTCATGTATTTGTTTACTCAGTCATTAAACTTATAAAAAACAAATATTTTTAATTTATGTACCTTTTAATTTTTTTCAGATTTGTGATGCAAACATGCAAATAATGAGTGTAGATGCAAGTCATGGTGGTGCAACTCATGACTCATATATATGGTCTACACACCCATTAAGAGCACATTTGGAAAATCTCAGTAACACAGATGATACTTGGTTTCTTGGTATGCATCACAAGTTTAATTAATTTATTAACCACATTTGTAAGATAAGGCTTAATAAAAAATAAAATAAAGATGTAGTAAATTGATAACAGAAATAAAAACAAAAATTAAGAAATAATGTCAAAATAAATCTAATAAAGCAAATAATAACTTGAGTCTATGTAAAAATAAAACAACTATTTACTTAATCTGTACATACAACTTCAACAATATATGTATTTGTTCATTAGGAGATTCCGGATACCCCTTGAGAAAGAGCATGATGACTCCAATACTGGATGCAGCACCCGACTCGCCAGAAGCATATTACACAAATTTACATGTTCATGCTAGGAACATCATAGAGCGCACTATAGGGCTACTCAAAGCTCGTTTTCGTTGCTTACTTGTGCACAGAGTCTTGCATTACTCACCGGAAGTAGCTGGCCTTATTGTAAATGCTTGTGTTATATTACATAACATTTGCAATAAAGCCATGATACCTGTGCAACAGTTAAGCAATGAAGATGCGATTCGAGAAGCCCAGTTACAGCCACAAGATACTTCGAGCGAGCTGGTGCGAAGAAGTAACATCGCTCTTCAGCAAGGTGTTGCTACTCGCAATTCTCTGGTGCGGCGATTGTGGGAAAGGCGCCATGTAAGATCCTGAAACACAAGAAAAACAATTTTATATTAGGACTTCAATTCCTTTTTATTACAATATTCGTTCCTATATTTAGTAGAAATTAGATATGTAAATAATAAGTAAATAACATGTATTTTGTGAACTGTTTTGTTTTTTATTCAAACTTCTTTGACCCATAACTAGTGACACTTATCATTCTAATAAACATTACTAATTACTATGACTGCTTTAACAACAATAACAATACTTTAAAAATCAGCAATGGTTGACTTATTATTGGATTTAAAGAATAATAACTATTTTATTGTATTATGATTTTGTGCTTACCTTTCAATCCTCAGAAATATATCTCTGACTTCAGCCATTATCTGGACACCCCTCGCCACCTCGTCAGCTGTCCTCACAGCAGCATCACTGTGTACTTGTGATGTTCTGACTAGGGCACGTCTGGCAGCTTCCTGAGACATCGGCGTCTCGCGCCTCCTACGCCGATGTCTCGGGGAACGGCCTGTAAGTGTCGCGGCGGGGTGGGTCGTTGGCTCTTGGATGGTAGGTGAAGTAAGCGGCTCTTGGATGTTAGGTGCAGTAGCAGTTGGCTCCAAGGTTGGTGTATTGGTAGGTGTGTGGTTGCTTTGGGGATGGTTAGTGCTGGTTGAGGGATAAATTGAAAAATGTTGGAGGATTGATTGGGATGCCGGGGATTCTGTATCTGCTTCTGACACATTTATCTGTGGAGGCTGTAAAGAGATAACATAAAATTTAGTTTTAATGTATTAAATTAATAATGATGAACTAAGTGTTTATACATGTTATTTCTTACTGGTTCCACCCGAACTCCTGGTATTCCCTGGCCATAATCTTCTCCCAGAATTTCAAGAAACCTTGATTCTTGGTCACTGAGTGGGTTGACCGCTGAAGGCCCTCCTCCTATCTGCATGTGTGATGCTCTAAGAGCACCAACTTTCTTTTTAATTTTAGCCTTATAATCAACCCAGTACTGAAACAAGTTTTATCTTTTCATATTGGTCTAAAGATTAAAATAACATGACAAAATAAAAATAATTAGTTACTGACCTTACACCAGCCTGCCCAATCTTTATGAGCACCATCACCTTGGGCGTTAAGGACTTCTGCGATTTCTCGCCATTTCCTTTTGGAATAGTCCTTCGCTTGCAATGTCCTATTGTAAGCGCAAGCAATATCCCTATTACTGTTGAGGAATTCCCATAGCAAATCTAACTGCCGAGACGAGACGCGGTGAGATCTTCGGCTGCAAAATTATCAACAAAAACTAATCACACACTATTATTTTATAATATCTTCATAACTATTTAAATATTGAAAGAATATTTTAAAGTTACTTCATTGAATTACACTGTATAACTTTACCTTGATTCCATGTCCGTATACAATAAGTTTCAACCACGAAGTAAGTATGTGAAACAAAGATTACTCTCTAAACATTAGCACTTGAAATTTTAAAAATAAAAAATTGCCGCGCGCGCTGCTGTCAGTTGTTCCGAATCACAAAATCGTCTCATTGACAACGTAGTTGTAGTTTTTTTTAATAAATTTTGTAGCATTTTAAAGTTAAATCTAAAGCATGGTTGTTATTTTTATATAAGTAACGTAAATAAATCTTAAAAATATATTTTAACGGCATCTTTTGAGTTAATTGTTATAATTTTTTGGTCCATGATGAACTTTATAATGCGAATCGGACCGTGAACGTGTGAAAGAGACACCGCTATACAGATCAATATATCGCGTCGTTTCTTTTCTGCTTTGGCAGGGAATAGACAAACTCATAGAAAACGTTCATTCTTTCCCTTCCCTAAGCAGGAATACGATGATAATGAGCGATTAAGCTCATGGTACGAAATGAATTAATACTGCAGCGTTGTTGAAACAAAACCTTCCTGCAAAAAGATTGTTTTGTAAAAGCTTATGGTCGGCCCCCAGTACTTTTACCGGGATGAAAAGTACCCTATGTCAGTTTGTATGCATAATTTTCAGGATGATCGGTTACTTTCGCAATAAAAATATTAGTTAGGATACTTGCATCACGTCATCTGAATCGTATAATAGACTAAACTTTCCATCATTTAATACGAAACATAATGGCGCACAATGCTTTTAATTAATTAAACTAAGTTCGCGTGCACAACGCCCCTTGTCGTGCGAAACTAAAATAAATATGACTAACATACGGTGTGCTGTTTTAAAATTATTACTTTTCACGTGAAAAATAATCATGTTAACTTGTAATTGGTGTAATGCAGGTCAAGGATTTACTCATATAGACCAGGAATAATACTAAGCATTGAATAATACCCTTGGCTATTTTATTTTATTTTAAACTAGCTTTTGCCCGTGACTTCGTTCGCGTGGATTAATAGTTCCCGTTCCCGGGGGATTTCCGGGATGTAAACTATCCTATGTCCTTTCTCGGGTCCCAGACTATATCTGTACCAAATTTCATTAAAATCGGTTCAGTGGTTTAGGCGTGAAGAAGAGACAGACAGACAGACAGAGTTACTTTCGCATTTATAATATTAGTAAGGATAAGGATAAAGCCGCTCCACACTAGCGAATTCTTCTGTATCGTGGATTCATTTACAAACATATAAAAATAAAACTCATAAAATCAAACTCTGAAAATTGAAAAATAACTTTAGCTTTGGAGAACCTTCTCCTTCAAATCAAATCAAATCAAATCATTTATTTCAATTAGACCATTTACAGGCACTTTTGAATTGTCAAGAAGTTACAGTTTAAAATTGAAGCTAGTTGCTCGTTCCAAAACGTAGGTCTCTATGGAGAAGAACGAGCAAGAAACTCCATGGACACTCTTTTCCTTCCATTTGGTTTTTACAAAGTCTTGGTTACAATATTCTTGTTGCTTCTATATGTGAAAACAATGAAGGTGAATATAAAAAATAACAAAATTATAATAACGTTGTAAGACATGGCAGTTAAGAGATGACCAATCCCAACTGACAGCACCCGTTCACGAATATGACGCGTGCATCAGCACCGTTTAGCTCAACCATCTTGAAGGGAACCAAACGATCCAACCCACGCGCCACCGTCAGCAAGACATTAAAGTGAGCATGACAAAGCTCTCAACTGCCATGCTCAGTGTCCAACACATAGTAACTTAACAAGTAAATGGCTCCATGGTAGTCACATTTACAAAATTGAAATATATGATGTAAAATTATACAAAACTAAGGTCATCAGCGAACCTTTTCAAAAAATAAACTGTAATAAGTAGAAAAAAAAAACAGTAAAAATTATAATAACGGTATACGTTAAGGTCAATAAAAAAGGTGCTAATAACATCGTTATGTTTAGAAAAAAAAAATGTATATTAATTTGTGTGCCCGAGTGGCTGTGGAGCAGGACTAGCATTAAGCCAAGCATTTATATCATTTATATAATCTTCTAATTTGTAATATGCTTGACTACATAGTGTGCGTTTTATACATGTTTTAAACTTTCTCTCATTTAGTTCGAGAATATTGAGCGGTATTTTATTATAACATTTTGAAGTCGGTTAAAAACACATACAGAAAAAACCAGACCCGGCACAACTATCTGTAGGCATTACAAATATTTGTTCCGTGCGAGAATCGAACCTACGACACTTAGCACTGCGTCAACCGTGTCGTCCATTAGGCACATAACTTATTTTCGATCAAAATTTTACTGATATTTTGAGCTCAATTTTAAATTACCTAGCGTCATCATAATATCACAGTTTTGTATGTAATTACTAAAATCATGAATTACATAATAATATTAGCTTCAGTACATTTTAATTACATTTCAACTAGACGTGTGATTAACAAGTTGTAACACTCAAAGGATTAACGTTACATTTGAAATGTGGCTTCGCAGTAGGTTAGGACGCAAGTAGAGCAATATTACTACCTATTTATAGATATTATACTCGTAAATAAGTAAATGACATTAATATTAGTTACATAATATTATGTCCCTTCCCTTGTTGGTCTCGTGGTCGCAAGTGCGATTGCTGTGCAAGGGGTCCTGGGTTCGATTCCCAGGTCGAGCAAAGTGTTATTGGGTTTTTCTGTGAAATTCTCAGTAGCAACTCGGAGTTTGGATTTGTGCCCGGTAAATGGCAATAGGCTCGCCCCCTATTACATGGGAGCTAAATATACCGGCGAACTGTGGGTGTACATTGGTACACCTCTGCCTAACCCTTCGGAGAATACAGGCGTGATGGTATATTATTATTTTTATTATATAATATTATGTAAACAGAAATAGAAACTTAAAATATACTTTGTCTAGTTATGTTATGTGTTCTGCCATTATCCTGGAATTAAATTAATTGTTTTTCTTTTCCATTCTTCTGTCAGTCACCTTTTCATTCATAAAATCACTCGTATATTCCTTTTTATTATAGATTATGAAAAATTGCAACGCATTTGCAAAGCCTCTGGTTTTGCAGGTGTCTAAAGGTAGCGATGACCACTTAACATCGGCTTGGCCGTCGACTTGTTTGCCATTTAATGACCAAAAGACCAATTTCAATTAACTCTACTAAAACAATGTAACTAATCAAAGGAAAAAAATAAGACAAATAATAGATATAAGCGAAGTGATAGTAATTTACTTATAATCTCGATTATTCTTGAGTTGTAACTTATTTTTATTAACAATATTAATGATATTTTATAGCAGGGCTTTCTCTCTCCTAACCCTATGTTGCTGTGCCACAGGGTCCATAATGATCTCAATTTTATGTTTACCACCTGATAATACAAATGGAAAAGCAACATGAGTATTGAGCAATACAAATCTACCTTTAAAACAAAAGAAAAACAATACAATTGCCGAATTCATCTTCCTCAAATATTGACTAGTACCGAAACAACTGTACGCCACAACTTTTCCACCTACATCCACGATCAATATCAATTATAAAACCACTCTCGCCCCGTGTATGTTTCCACTAATAATAACATTCGTAGAGTAAGGGTAGTTGTTCGCTCTACAGGGGTGGCTATCGATTATGCGTCTCGCCATAAATTCGCGGCAAAGCACCTCAACTACTTAGGTACATGTCGCTTTGAAAGAATGTGTAAAGAATCGGTCTGCGATCGTGAAATATCGCAAAAGTACGCAAAGAAACTAGACTAGCTACGTTCTCGAAGGACAAATACGTAAATCATGTTCAGCGGTGTTATTCTTTCTGCGGGTTGTTCGAAAGAGATACCGCGCCCCCGGAACGCAAAGGGCACATGAAGGAACATAGATGGTTTTTAGTCAGTAAAAGTCTGACACTCCCTCCCGCCCCGCCCAGGACGGGGGGGGTCATTTGATGATTTTACCATCTTTAAAAAAAAAAAAAAAAAAGCGGTGTTATTCTGTAAAACCCTCCTTCTGTGAAGTGAGCGTGTGGCGACCTGTCGATCCCTAGCATCGTATAGTGACAGCCCAGTTTTAGCTCACTTCACCTTAATTCACTGAGAGAGATTTCTTACAGAATAAGCCGGCTGATTACACAAATGGGATTCGGTACAGACTACGGACGTGTTGAAGAGGTTAGAATAAGGGCAATAACTTACATAAAATATTGTCCAATAAAATTATTGATAGACTGCTGAAGCGAGTCACCTAAATGGCAAAACAAAAATACTCAATTGGAATAAATATAAAACAACACATCATCCGCATGCAGGTCAAGTGTGCCTACCATGAAACATACCTATATCCTATGATAGTATAGCTGCCTATCGGTAAAGAATATTTGTAATCGAACAAGTACGTACTTCCAGAAATTACCCTTACAAACGAATTTTTTTATCAAATCATCAGCATAAATAAGTATAGAAAACAATAGATAGAACTTAAGGCTCAAAAGACTGAAAGCCAGATAATATCTGTCATGGTTTTAGATCAAGTAAGCACTATAAGTATCAATAACAATGACACTATAAGTAGAAACAACGGAGTCAGAGTGCTGTGACCCGGAAATCTGTACTAAACAACCGATAGATTGACCGACAATAGGCCGAACCTATTGTCAGATAAATTAACTATCAATTATACTGAACCGGTCAAGTGCTAGTTGGGTTCATCAAAAGACTATTCCGTATAAGGTTCACGTTAGGCTTACAATGGTGCCGATTCCCTTGTTCACAAACTAAACTAAAATTAGAGAATTGACATCTCTTACTAACACACAGCGAAAGAAAAGGACGGTAATACCTTAGAACTAAGTTAAGGCCTATTCAAACCTGAGCGATATTCGCTGCCGCTGTGGGTAGAGGTACATACCGCGCGGATTTCGCTCAGGTATTTAGTATCAAGTACCGCGGCTAGAGCGACCTGAGCGATATTCGCTGCCGCTGTGGGTAGAGGTACATACCACGCGGGTTACGAACGGTAGCGAATACCGCTTAGGTCTGAACAGTAATATTACCGCATACCCACTGGGTTTTCTCTGCCGCAGACGGTAGCGAATACCGCTTAGGTCTGAATAGGCCTTAAGAGATGTCAAATTAGTTTTGCCTTGAACTTTTCCGTGTTTTTAATCAACGCGTTCTGACATGTCAACTATAATTGTATAGAGGTTTTGGATCAACTAAAATTGACAAGTCTTATTCACGTCCGTCCCTTTCTTGTTTGATTGGAAAGAAAAAGATAGAAATAGTCTAAATTAAGTTTAGCTTGTGCATAACAGAATCGACACCAATGTTCACCATTATTCTCCTGACTTTATGTAAATTTATTTGAGGTTGTTGCAATAAATAACCTAGATATTACGTTTTTTCTACAGCTACGGGGCCTTTTTTTTTTTTTTTTTTTTATGTATGTTCACCGATATCTTCGTTAATTATAGACGGATTTCAAAAAATTTTTTTTTGTTGGATAGAGTTCACTTCTGATGTGGTCCCATTTTCACCAGTCCAGGATCTGATGATGGAATCCAGGAGAAATCGAAGGCAACCACCGAAAATTGTATGCTCGTATGGTGTTTTTGTTACGTAATCATGTCTTACTCAGGTATATGCTTCAGGGTGTCAACATCTGATGCTGCTGTCCTGATGATGATGCTACAGTACTCCTTAACGGTAGTAGTTTTTGAGATAGGGACTTTTTATTATATTATGTTTGTTCGCGGATAACTTCGTCGTTTATGAACCGATTTTGATTATTCTTTTTTTGTTGGAAAGGGTAAACTTCTCAAATGGTTCCATTTAAATTTCATATAGATCTAATGATGGATTACGGAGACAGACAACGGAACTCTTCAAAAAATTACAGCAAATCAACCGCGATTGCTGCTATCGCATAAATATGCATTGTTTACGCAATTACACAACATAACATCGCGCCTGTACACTCGAAAGAGTTACACAGATGTATACTTACAGTAATATTTGAAAATTTCTCATCTAAGTAAACGAAATCACGTATTCTTTTTCTTATGACTTTTTTTACCGGTGTCATGTTAATTTACATGTCATGATTAGAGATGTAAAGTGACCGTCAGGTTATATGTGACCGATTAATCTGACCGAGCATATTGGACATTTATCCAATTTGACCGGTCACTTATTGTCATTTATTGTCAGCAACGTCAAAAACGTTTTTTTTTAATATAAATAGACTTTATTCTATAAAACTACGGAAGTTTTAGAATCATCGAAGCTAACCAGATGTCATTCATCGATCTATAATACAGTAATAAAAAATACTTAATAAAATACAGTATAAATAAAAATAAATACTTACGTGAGAGTCTATATTTTTTAAAAGTTATCTACACACTATGTTGGTTTAGAAAGTCAATAGGTATTATTTCACATTCATAAAGTTAAAAATTTGCCTGACTTTCAATATTTTACGAAAATAATAGTTACACCAAGTAAAGAATACTAGTAAAGAATAATATATATACGTATGACAATAAATGTCCAATGTGACCGGTCATTTAATGTTAATTGACGGACGCTTATCGTATGTGACCGTCAGTTTACAACCCTAGTCATGACAGTTCCTTCATGGATTTGGATAAAAAAATTGATACTAAAAAGCGAGAAATAAAAAACTTTTTTACAAAAAAAAAACAACCGCCTTCAAAAACTAAAAAGAGAAAAATAACTTTAGCTTTGGAAGTCGGCGGCAATACAAAATAACAAACAGAACCAAAGCCGCCGACTTCCAAAGCTAAAGTTATTTTTCTCTTTTTAGTTTTTGAAGGTGGTTGTTTTTTTTTGTAAAAAAGTTTTTTATTAGTCATACCATCTTTCACACAGTCCATCTATCATACATAATAATATCTTTGGTATTCCTTCCTCTCTTCACATTCATTTCTACTTAAAACTTTCCCGGCGACGACGTGGACAGTCCCCAGATAGTCACTAAAATAACGTGATTTTTAACCGACTTCTCTAGTAATATTATGATTGGAACTTCGAGATATAACTTTGTTTTTTCTTTGAACGTGCTAATCTCCGCAACTCCTGGTCTGATTCCGAAAATTGTTTTGCTTGTAAGAAACCATGTTATCCGTATATATTATTATAAAAAAATATCCGTAAGTAAAACTTAAAGTCGCAGGTAAAAGCTAGTCATAAGAATAAAATCATAGTAGTTCGAAAACGCTACAAACTAACATCTCAAATTCTCAATCAATACTTTAGGAGAAAATCACTATTGTAATTTGCTAGATATATAGAGCCCATGACTGTACATGTTCTCCTTTATTCCCCAACTGCATACTACTTACTACTGCAGTAGGTAGACAGTAGGCAAATGTAGTATTGGTAATTTAATAAGTATGTATATGTCCTTCAATATTTTCAACACGCTTCACTCCACTCATTTACTCCTCATCAAAGAAAAATATAATTAAAAGGAAGCAATGTATAAAATCTTTTGAAGATAATTTTCATGAACGCTAATTAGAGACGAGAGTTTCAACGTCCATTAACAAAATTACTGGCGTTCCCCTCCTTGAATCCTTTAAAAATGTTTGCGTTCGCCGGGGTAAAGGGCGACCGTCCCCAACCGTATTGAATTCTACTTTTTATAGCGTTTTGTACACTACGCGTATGCGATTGTAACTGTAGCGAACAGTGGGGGGGATGACGTGGCATGTGACGTGAATAATTCGGGTTTTTGGACCGCTTTTTCGGGAGTATAGCTCGAAAACTGCGTGAGTAATGACTTGCAAACACAGACATGATGTTCTCTTAAGTGGAATACGAACATTGCACACACACCCTGTGTCCTATATGAAGTTGAAAACTATCGGTTAAACTATTCGCAATTATTTAAACTTAAGACTCCTGAAACCTTTCCTAGCATTAACTAAGTTAATGTAATCTAAATTCCTCAAAAGCGGCATTGTAGACTTGATTACATTTGCATTGCTCATCAACATGCTTGATTACACAGCCCTTTTCAACAGTGACTCATTTCAATCCAGTCTTATCTGTAAACTAGTTAGACACATAACTAGGTACGAAACTACAGTCACAAACTAGAAACCTTATTAATTTTCGCAATAGAAGCAGATCAGATATCTTACGATACCGAATGCTGACAACCCATTCGATACGGTCAAGTTACCGTACCATAAGACAACTGTGACGCGGATATCAAATAAATTTATTAAACAGTAAGCTTGTAGCAAAGTTAATTATAATGAAAGACGGCTAACCTCAAACGATTTATTTTCTGTACCTAATTTATATTACGCGTTTGATTTATAAGCTAATAATGGTACCGAAATAAAACTGAAACATACGGATATCAATTCAGTTCGTGACAGTTTTAAGTCATAAAACACCAATCACAACAACAAAATCATTTCACGGCTATAACACATCAAAGACATTTACAAACATCGTTTAATTTAGTTCAAAACATTACGTATGGACAATTTTACCCCCGAAACTTTTCTAACAAATACCTAAAACTTCACCTTATTATCAAACAGAAAACCAAAACACTCATAACCTATCCCAACATACCCAATATTGAGGCACCACCACCGAAAATTCCAAGATTATCTCAAATTAGACAATCAATAAGTAACACCATCAACCCACGGCCCACGCCTACGCAAGAACAATTCCGAGACAAATCATTAAATTTTATAGCCCCATTACGAGCATCTATACAAACGAACGTTCCATAAAAAGTACCAAAACATACTATACTGCACTTAAAACACTTAGCTCCCTTTTTAGATCGTGCTATATTTAAAATGCGTTAGGAAAACATCCCACCCTTTGCTTTGGTGTTTAAAAAAGTAGTATTCGTGGCGGGTTGATTAAAAAGGGGTTCTGTTGGTTCCATGATAAAATCTCGGACGGAGAAAGAAGTTTATTTAATCTTTTCAAACATAAATCTGTGACGAAAACTGCGAAAGATTTTTGCTTAGTACATATTTTGAGCCAAATATAATGTCAGTAGTATAGTGACAGTTTTATCAAAAACTTGGCAGAATTGTTCAAATTTTTGATGTAAGGTGAGCTCGAAATATAAGGATTGTTCGTGTGCCTGAGGAACCCTGAAAAGCACAATCTTTACACCACTAATTGACGGTTCACTTTAACGTTAAAGCACTGCTTACTACGACTTTTATTCGGCCACCTCGCAGACTGTAAGTACCACTTTTTCATTCAATTCGTAGCAATCGCTTTTAAATGAGAGCCTAAGATTATGAAGAGAAATTCATAAATTATGCTTCAGGACCAAAACAAAATGTCGTCCGATCCTAAACTCCAAAGGTCAAGTACCTTTGAGGATGATAAAGCTGTTTTCCACTCAAGAGGTGCTTCAAGGGGACACAAATTCTGAAAGCCCTTTTTGACCTCACTCTTGGGGATTGTTATAAGTAATATATTCTGTAGATGAATTCGTTAGTTCACCAAAATATCCACCCCGGTAGCTTTTCAAGGGGTTTTTGGCTTGACAGCAAAATATTCAAATCGGTGGCTCTGCATTTATGAACTGGACAAGATTCTAGAAATAAAAAAATTGAATCCTGCTATTTCGAAACCACTGTTACCGCTTTCTACAAAAGAAGCGTGCTAGCAGCTCCCAATCCAGTTATAAACAACAATTTTACATCACAAACAGAGGCAGGAAACATTTTGTAGTTATTTTATACAGAGAACTTGAAAATTAAAGGCGGGTCAATAGTAACAGGAGGATAGGTATTCATGCCGGCTGGTACATTCGTGAAATATCGTGGTTTTATGTAAATTTCGACGTCTTGCTTCAACTCACACCGGTCCGCTCGCTGTTTATGTAAAATTTATTCAAAACGTACGCCGCTGCATGGAAATGTATTAATTTTTTATTGCATAGCACGTGGTCATATTAATTTCCAAATTCATACTGGCTTGAGGGGTTTTGTGTGAAAGCTTCTGTGGAAGTAAGTACTGAATGCTTCCTTAATAAAATCAAACTAAAATCTTAATTGACATAGGTACCGCCAATTATTATAATCAGCATTAATAAACCATATTTAATTAAGAAAGATGTTGCATGATCAATGGAGTCAATCCAAATATAATTGAAGATACAATTCAGGTCCGAAAACTTTAAAAATGGTCATCTCAATATAATCTGAAAACATAACAAAGACAAAATCGCAACATTTTCTATATCTACGTCAAATAATTCAGATTTTATCTGCTAGTATCCAGTGGTCAAAGCTATTTCAAGGGTATTCTTATGTGTGGGACGACAAAGCCTTGTACCGTGTTCCTTGCGAATATCACCCAACGCTTCAATGGCGTTTACCTTGTCGATATCAAGACCAGATTCTATTGAAAAGGAGAGCTGGGGACGGTAGGTATGTTTTCTTTGTTTGGGTACGTTAGATTTTAGTATCTACGCTTATGTGTGTGAAGGAGCAAGTTTTCCTTTGTTGCTTTGTCATTTTGCTAGGGTACAATTTACCAGTTTACCGACGATTCGAAAGTGCTTGTAAATGGTTTATTTCAAGTGAATGATTTGATTTGATTAGGTTCGATGTTTTGTTTTGGTGGCGCTTTCGGGAATATTGTACACTCCTGCTGCTAGATTATTTCACTGTAATATATCGGTTTAATTAACCTAATCATTTTATCAGTACCAATAAATAATCATACCACCAATCACCATCAACAGAAAGGCAACGCGAAAATCCCAAACCATGAATAAGACATCCACCGCAATATACAATGTCAAAACTAATACCCCTACTAAGTACCATATCAATTTCGAGCTACTTATCCTTTCTAACTCCACTCCAACAAATTCCGACACTATCATCATCAATTTAGGATTCAAAACTGAGTGTCTATGTTAATGATCGATTGGTCTGTCGGGTTCGGAGAGTGGCTCATGAAACATGCAGGCCTGTCTACGGAAATGTTCAACGCTATCCGCCAGAATGTCTCAATCTGGAAAGCCGCTTCTAGTTAATAGATGATTAGTTCGAACCACTGAACACGTTGCGGCTTCTTCATTATGTGATGGAGTAGCGTTTTGTGTGGGGTAGGGCAGGTTTTGATAGACATTTTGTGTTTCTGTGAATCTTGAACAAGGATATGTGCAGGTATTGGAATAACCCTAGTAAGTGGTACTGTGTACTTACCACTTACTAGGTCTATTACTGAATGTATTATTTATTTATTTTACTTTCATTAAAACGGTTACAGTTGCTACTAGAGGAAGAGGGAGGCCAAAGAAAAGATGGATGGATTGTGTGAAAATGATGTGAAAGAGAAGGTAGTCAGTGATAGTATGACGGTTGACAGGTTGGCATGGAAGAAGAAAAAATGTTGCGGCGACCCCAAGTAAAATGTGATAAGGGCAGGAAGATGATGGTTACAGTTGCTACCAATAACAATAATTAAAGACATGACACTTAAAAATACAAGGGCTAAGCGCTTACTAGGGAAGTGAGTAATCTATATTTACTAATATTATTAGAAAGCAAGAGTTTGTTTGAACGTAGTAATCTCAGGAACTACTTTTGCATTATATAGCCTGTTTATAGAGGAAAGTTATGAGCGGTTATAAAACTTAAACTAACACGCGTGAAACCGCGAGGTATTGCTAGTTAATAATGTGTGCCGATTACAACGGTTTTTATAGAATACGATTCGTTTGAGACTTAACTGCCTACATATTTGGCTGCTAATATTAGACCCCTATTCTTTTTCGTCTAATTTTTCACCTTTTAACCCAGCATCCCACACATAAGATTTTTTACTCCCAAAATCTACCTGGAACTCACAAGGCCATCGAGAGGCTTTTAATGTTATCATCAATTTAATCTGCCCTTTACAAAATATCCTTCTTAGTTTCATTTGCCAAATTCTGCTGGCAAACCGAATTTTAAAGTCAAGAAAGGTCAAATATTACGTTTTGAAATCTTAACGAGAATTCTTGGCAATAATCGTTTAGAGCGTTTAATTTTAAATGTTTAAAGTATCTCATTTAGATTCCTGATGCCGAAGCTTCGAAAGCAGAGTTGCTGACGTCACAAAAGTTAGCTACGGTACGCTAATTCTGAAAGCGAAAACGCGGTCATTTCATCATTTATAGGCCTACAGATTCTTACATTCTTAGCGTGCTCCAAGGTCGTATGAATGACTAGATACTTTGTTTGCTTTCGGTAGCTACTTCATCCGTCTCGTTGGCATTTCGTCTTCAACAAATTTTCGAAAAGAATTTCCGGAAATTCTTCTTTAAACAGTGTTTCAAACAATAGCAGCTGTTGTTTATAAACCTATAAGGGGATGTTTACTTACGTTTCCAAATACTGGAAGACCCTGTACACCGGCTTCCTGTACACCAGGAATCCATCGCAACGCTCCATGATCACCACTTTCTGGAACTTTCTCACTGGTTCAACACCACCTCACGTTGTCACGGGACCACCACAAACCACACTCTACCACTATTACCATTCTACAAAGATTCGTTGATATCGTACAAAAGGATCCAGTAAAAAATGTTTCAAAGCACTGTCGTTTATTTACACTTAGACTAGAATCCCGTAAAAAATTAAGGCGATCGTCAACTACTAAAAAGTTTACAAAATTGTTTTGGTCCTTCAAGGTGACTTCGATCTATATTTAAGGCTGATTTATTGGTTACAAGGTATAAATATTTGGTAAAGAAGCACTTATTGTTACACTATGGCTACTAGTTTAACGCCTAAAAGGCGATCACAGTCCACTTTTAATTGGATTCTCAACGATTTGGCAGAATACTATAAGACTGCTTGTCTGAAAAAGAAGAAAATTGGTTCAAGTTTTGCGGAATGGTTTGTACGTAAACATTTCAGTTTATCACAATAGCTTTTATTTCCTCGTGTATCTGAAGGCTGAGCAAATCGGTATCAAATGTTGAGCCAACAAAAGGCTTCAGGAACACGTTTTCCGACCTTCGCGTTAAACGACTCCTTTCTCGGCAACCCTTGTCATTACTGAGACGTCAATATCGTTCGCTCTCGCGCTTTCCAAGTTTCGATGCGTCGTATCCACGCGATAGACGTGAACAGACTCCAAAAAGATATAAAAACGTACGACTTTTAGTAATTTATTGGCATTTTATCTTACAGTTTCACTCGTAATACGTATGGGGATTTTTGCGGTAAAGAGTTATTTTATACCTACGCAGTTACGGAAAAATATTGTGCAAATACTAAAAATACAGCGGCAGTCACTGGCATACATTATCATTTAGCCGTTGGGACTGTCAGCAGCATCCGGCGGCGGACAATTGTTCCGGTAGAGATAACGAACACGACATACAAAGTACAAAACACTGTCCACACCATTCAGGGCGTCCTAACTAAATATTACTTTCCAAACAATAAATACAAACATAAGCAAACTGCCGTTTACTGATAAAACGAGCGCCAAAAACATGTTACTCATAAATAAATTTCACTTGAATCGTAACTTTTTTTTTTAAATATATTTTTACTTATTTACAGACATCGACCAATATGGAACCTTGTTTCGAAAGCATGCGAGACCGGCGTCGCGCATGACATGTGTACACATCGAACGTCCAGACACGACTGACCAATAAAGCGTCCGCGACATGCATTCTATATCCCAAATATGCGTACGCGCATCGCCGGAAGCAGGTGTCACGCACGCCACCTGTTCCCGTCGCGAATACCAAAAAGCGTGCTGACGGAACAATGACCTGTCTACACACATGGCTAATTAGGACTTATTTCGACATCAATACACGCGCAAACGGCTATCGAATGTCATCTGTAATCTTTATAACTGCACAACGTACTGTATTGACAAATATATGTACAGTTAGGCTACCTTTTGTTGTAGCCGCAAGCACCTACCGCGTAAGCACTTAACAAATATTTAATGGATTGCAGCACCTCCTAAGTGAATTTAACATATTCATTAACATAACTACTGAAGAACAAAGGTAAATAATAGGTGTTAAAACTTAGGGAATAGGTGAAGGTATAATAGTTTATAATGTACGTGCAATGGAATAACTTTATTCCAATGCGGAAATAAACACGAATAGAATGAATAGTTGAAGAGGTCACTGCATTTCTTGCCTGTATGAAACCTCTGTTTAGAATTTCGCTAAGAGCATATAAAATTACACACTTCAAAAGCCTCAAAATCTCAGGAGTTACATCTCATCCACTTTAATATTTCATCTAAAAGCCTAGACGAGACCTGGAAGATATAGAGATGCTGCACAAGCTTTTAAGAAAACAGGTCACGGATATCGTCCGAAAATATGAAACTTAATAAAGTCTGGAAGAGATTTATTCGGGCGGACGCTTCCAGTTTCTGACAGAGTGAATCTACGTGAGAACAAGTTTGAAAGTTACCAACTGATGTTGAATGCTAGTTAGTTTGAAATAAGCAGTACTGTTAAAGTCAGGAAGACTTATTAGTGACTTGAACAAGGATTTTATTAGGAAATAGTTTATTATACATCACTAGCTAGCATATACCCCGTGGTATCTCCCGCGTTTAGTAAGGTCTTTGGTTAAATACTGCACCATACTTGTTGGTCCTAGAGTGATGATCTATTGATGAAAACATTAAAATCCATTATGGAGTTTAAAATAAGCATAGAAAGGGGCAGACGGCAGAAAGCGACTTTGTTTTATACTATGTAGAGATAGAGATTGTTGTCGAAATTTGATACACCTTCATCTGCTGTATTATTAAGAACAAAGAAACGTAATCCTGATTTTCTTTTTGTCTTATGAACTTGATGTCGGTCAATACTTATTTATGCTGCAGCGTCACAGTTCGTGTATGACGTAGGAAGGGTAGTAAGTGACAGCTGTCAATGTCGCAATGACAGTTAACTGCGACACAAAGTCAAAAGTGACATTCGCTGCAGCTAAGCATTTTGACATTCTTATTTTTAATTTGCATTTCTTATCACACCGTAACCATAATGTTGTAAAGCAACAAAACTAAAACGAAATTGTAACCAAGTGTTAATATTGAGCATTATCACGCAATTTGTGATTTACTCGGCCAATAAAGTATTCATATCGAGAGGGTAATCAGCCAAACTTTTCCAAATTGGAGTTAAACATGCAATCTTTTACCCCTTTATTGGGTCCATTTTAAATAACTTTTCCTTGTTTATTAGGCGTATAATAGACTGTGGGTTGATTGCCAGGGTTGCGGAATTTGTTCGAAAGCGTTACCGGGGCTCTGGAACGCAAAGGTCATTAGGAGGAACACGGGTGGGATTCATTCAGTAAGCGTCTGACACTCCCTTCCGCTTCGACATGAACGGAAAAAGTCATTAGATGATTTCCCATCCTAAAAAAAGCCATACATTTTTAGTTTTCTATACTTTTAAACCCATCTCGTGTAAAAATATACAGCAACAGATCACTTTAAACGAAACTCAATGTACTAGGTCTTGTTTTTTTCCGTCGTTCTATAACCTGATTCACCCCGTTCCTAATTAAAAATGAAACCTACATCAAAGACACGAAAATCAACCCGTTGAATGTCTATACCCCTACTCGCGTCCGCTCGTGTGGACACAGACTTAACTAGCGCTGAAATGGAACCTTCAAAATCGGAACTCCTTTCAGACAAACATTTCAACGTCAGACAGCTTTTGAATTTTTGACAATTTGTCTGGAGTTAGTCTTTGGATAATGAATTAAGTATACAAGAGTAAACTAATTAATGAACGTCGTCTGAGCGTCTAACTGCCGTACTCAGAGACGTTTAACGGTTACTTAAGTCGCTCCTTAGTAAAGATTTCGCTTGGAAATCTTTACTAAGGAGCGACTTAAGTAACCGTTAAACGTCTCTGAGTATGGCAGTAATAGTCTAGCGATTAGATCGGATGGGGCAATGAACTGCGGCCGTGGAAAAGTGAGAAATGGAGGAATTAGAATTGAAATGGCAGTTTAATCACTTGATAAACTTTTGTTACTGGGAATACACTGTATTATATGACATTGCTATCTACCTACTAAAATAATATCCTCCCGGTCGAATTTCGGGCATGGCGTGCAATATCAATGGAGGCTAGCGTAGTTCGCAGTAGATATTATAATGTACGAGTGTGTACGCAAACACAGATGCACTCTCTATCTTCTTTCTCGTGGAGTTCTATAAAGAAATATTGTGTACTCCATTTACTTATTATTCGGTAACTGTAGAAGGAAATATGAAAACGAGAAGTAACCTTAGAACTACTGGCATGTTATAACAGCTACGGAAAAAGGCCACCAAAAAGAAAAAAGTATCCATTTAAAAGGCGCGCACGCCGTTCTCATAAATTGTTCTACACTATTAAGCAGGACACTCTGCCATTACAGGGAGCATAAAACCCGTTAAATTACTGCGAAATAATCAACTGAGCCTTGAATTACGACATTTTGCGAGATAAAATTCGACCAATATTTTTATCATTGCAAAATATGGGTGTTCAAATAAATGTCAGAAAGAAGGAAGGCCTAGGAAACGCTTGCGTGATGATTAAGGGACTAAATACACTTATTCAGCTCCATTCAGCTTTTGTTCATAGAAAACACTAGTTTAGTATGGAGATGCGTACGCATGCGTTCAGCTTTCCACGAAATGGTTGCGATCAAACTGACGTTTGAAATAGACAAAAATAAATAAAATTCATTTAATTCAGATAACATGACCCATACAATTCGAATAATAAACACAAAAAAAAAAGAATAGAACGCACACAATTACACAAAAGAAAGTCAGTCAAATCACCCGCTTAATAAAAGACTTCCATAGCAGAGACGAGACCCTATGGAAGTCTTTTATTAAGCGCAAAAGCTGAATTGAGTTGCATAAGTGTAGTGAGGTAGGAGGTTGGTCAGAGAAGGCAACAAGTAGGGTTGAGTGGAAGGCAATGGGGGAGACATTTGCCCAGCAGTAGGACAATACAGGTCATATAAAAAAAAGCAATGTCAGAAAAATACCTATAAAAATGCACATAGATTAGAACGAATTTATGTTTTTTTATGTCATTGGATGGCAAACAAGCCGACGGCCCATCTGGTGTTAAGTGGTCACTGCTACCCATAGACATCTGCAATACCAGAGGCCTTGAAAATGCGTTGCCATCCCAGAGACAAAGTTGAAATGTCTCATGTGTGCAGTGAGAGACTTTTACATAGACAGCCCACCCGCAAGCCTTGCCAGTCGTAAAGATTGGAAATGCAAAGGTTATTAAGTTTTAATTAACGCTATAAAGACTAGGAACTAATTAAGATTATACACCTTATTGAATTTTCGCAGTAGCATGCAATAAATAATCTATTTAATCCCTTAACTCGAACGAACAAATTATGTATGTGACAATCTGCCAAGCGCGCCTGCGCTACTGCGATTGGTTGTAAATAATTTAGTCAACTAATTATAGCAGTTTATGCTCATTAATTTTTCGTTCATCCTAGTGGTCCTTAGCGCTACTGCTACGCTAGAGGTCTTGGGTTCCATTCCCAGGTCGAACAAAGTGTTATTGGGTTTTTCTATGAAATTCTCAGTTGCAGCTTGGAGTTAGGTTTTGTGCCCGGTTAATGGGAATAGGCTCGCCCCTTATTACATGGAACTTAAACATACCGGCGAACTGTGGGTGTACATTAGTACACCTCTGTCTAACCCTTCGGTGTATACAGGCGTGATGGTACAAACTCAAAAAATAATATTAGTAACAATCTCACGTCAATAATTAATATTCCATCGTCGGCTGGTACTTAATACAATTATTACATAAACTACTAAAATCATAACCCTCCGTTATCATATTAAATCTTACAATACAAAAAACACATACAGAAGTAACTAAGCTAGGTATATATGTCAGCAGCTAGCTGAAAATATATTTTCTTTCATTCCTTCTTTGCTAAAGAATTTCCTACAACAAACTCCTTCAGAGATCCTTCTGATTTTTCTTTAGAATTCTTGTCATGCGACGTCAGATGTCGTATCGTGGTCCCGAGAGAGTACTACATAGGTACCTACATTCTACTCTCCTCTGAGAGGCCTGAGATAAACAATGATCGCGATAAGAATGTTCTGTGGTGGCAATTATATCATTAGTGAAAACTCGTTCATGCGATCAATTGCTTGATGATGGCATGGTAAATATTTATAAGGTAAGTGGAAATAAGGATGGTATATGGGAAAAATGTTGTTGTTTATACTATTTTGGGTGACTATTTACTTTTACCTGTTTTTGTACATTTGATACGAGATCTTACGTGAACCTAGTTTTCATATCATTCGAAATTTGTTTTAATTTAGGTCCTAATTTAATCTAGCCTACTTAATATGTTTTTTTTTTTCAACTCGTTTAATCGATAATCATAAAATTATTATGATTTAAAGATAATAATTAGGACTTTAGATATAAAATTAAAACACGCAATAAAAGCTTAAAATCGTGACTAAAACTCATCAGACTTATCCGCCCTAACACTTTTATTAGCGAAAATTACGGCGTCTCTTTTTAATTATCCTTTAACGGCGTGTGTGAAAGAGATAGCAACAGTTATTCACAGTCAAACGATGTTGAAGAAGACATTTGTGGGCATAACATAAAAACTTACGACGTCATTGTTTCCATGGCGACGTAGAATGCCATTGACTCCATTGCTAAGGTACACGGGCCAAGCTTAGTCTAGCCGAGCCTATTCGTAATGGAAATAAGGTTCATAATGGTAGAAAAACGTTTTATTTTTGATAATCAATTCAAAATTACCCGACAAATTGTCAAACGCGTGTAAATTGCTGTGATTGGCTGTTGATAATTCGTAGATTCGCAGGGTTGCCATTTGTCAAATTAGCTTTGCGTATCAGAATTTTGGGTTTAGTAATTACTGATAAATAAATTGGTAAAACAACATGGATTAGCAAGAAAATTTAGTTAAAAATATTTTTTTAAATCGATTCTGTTGCACCATAGTACATTACCATAAGTTTCGTATCGATATCAAAGGCATTAAGATAGACAGTGAATGCATTTAAATTATTCTCAATGCAAACTCGCTAAGAAATCGATTTAGGAAGAAATCGTATAATAGAAAACCGTTATGTCATAAAAAAAGAAAATATTTTTTTTCTATGGCAACTACAGCTGTCAAATCGAATCAAAGTTCCTTGTCATTTCGAACCAACATCATAAAAAAACTTATTTTATCTATGGCAACTACATCTGTCAAATCGAATCGAAAGTTCATTGCCCTTTCGGCCCTTTTAAAAGAAAAGAAAGGTGTGAATACACTAAATAACTATCAAACACACACCTAATCAATATTCAATCGATTTCATATGCATACGTCATAATTAACGGGCATTCAGATTCCCGTCATACCCTTTCTACTTGAACTGATTAAGGTATGAGGAACGGTATTGAGAAATCGTTTATTCAAGCCCTTTGGTGCAATGAGATGCACTTATCATTTTAATTTCGTCCGGTTCGTGTCTTATACTTACTAGCGATATTGTTTCCTACTTCCTACAACTATTATAAACGTGAAAGTATGTGAGAATGGATGGATGTATGTCTGAACAGAATTGGCTGAAATTTGGCACACATACTCAAGGCGCAGCACGCATCCTGGTCCAATTTCAGGAGGTTGTCATAAAAGACGTAAATAATCAAATAAAATTACGACACAAAGTTCGAAACTAGTTGGATAACATTTACCCCGTTTTTGTTTTCATATTATGAGATAATTCAGGACTTGGGCTTAATTCTCAACTCTAGGAATAACTCGGGTTGATGCTATACTTTCATAATTTAAAATTAAAATTTGTCATCATTAAATGCGGCAACAGTAGGGTGTGGTAGGTAAAAACAAAGACGGTAAAATACTCTTTCTCCCCTAACTCGCATAGTTATACTAAACCTATGGAAAGCGGATCAGAAGTTCATGGAACGCACATTAATCAGGTACCATTGTCTCCAGCTTCCAAGAGTTGCAGTACCTGGTATTAAAAGGGCCAAAAAACAAATAAACCACCATCTGCTTAGCCTTTTTCCCAACTGCGTTAGGGTCGGCTTCCAGTCTAACCGGATGCGGCTGAATACCAGTGTTTTACATGGAGCGACTGCCCATCTGACCTCCACAACCCAGTTACTGGGCAACACGATACCTCTTGGTTAGACAAAAAACAAATAAACCAAAAAAAAATAAAAATAAAGCAGACCTCACTCACCCGAAGCAAAACAAAAACATATACCTGGACCTCTTCACTTCAAATGCGAATCCCATTGAAACTATCAATTCACAATATGCCTCACAATATTCACAAATAAAAAAACAATGTACATAAACAACAATATTTAAGCAAGAATTGTGTACATGACACCACTAATCAATTGACGTACTTTTTATGAGCTGTCAAAACTTTTGTATGACAATACTGAACTATGACGTCACTTTTTGGGTCATCTCAATTCACTAACCATTTATTCAAAGTCAAAGCATTTTTTTTTTCAATTAGACCATTTACAGACACTTTCGAATATTATTGATTATTTTTATTTTATTATTACTGATTTCAAAGCAACTAAAAATCGATTTTTAGTTATTAAACAAATCATCGGGTTTTCAGGGCTAATAAGTGTTTTTTAGTTAAGTTGTATCTTGAAATTATTGGTTAGTGGTGTCATCTACCCAATTGGTTTAAACTCCCTTAGTATCAATCACTTATTTATTCAGTTGAAAAAGGATAACACAGCCGGTATAATCAGTGGTATAATTGCGACTGACTGTTTGAAAATACTTAATGAAGGAAATTCCTGTTGACATTATTACTTCACTATTAATAACGACACATATCCTCTATTCAAGTGTTCAGGGAAAATGTTTTAATAATAAAAAATCCTGCTTTGTGTATTGTGTTTGTGTTGTTGGTAGTATTCCTATGCCTATGTTCCATTTCATCACTAGATGTTTAACATGGCTATGTTGCTATTATACTTATATGCCTATCACGTATGGATATGGGTGCCGGTGTAATTACAGGCACATAAGACATTTCAACTTCGTCTCTGGAATAGCCACGCATTTGCAAGACCTCTGATATTGCAGATGTCTATAGGTAGCGGTGACCATTTACCATCAGGTGGGCCGTGGGTTTATAAGCCATCCAATGGCATAAAAAACCTAGTTTTGCAAAAAGCGACGGCTTTTAAAAAACACGTAAAGTTCTGCCAACAATTTTTTTCTTCAATGAACTTTAGGATTTTGCCACTGTATCGTGAATGCGTTTACAAACATATAAACTAACATACAAAACATGTATTTAGACTTCAGACCCAAAACCACTTTCTGTAAGCTATAAAATATATTATGTTACGTACGGGAATCAAAGCCACCCCACGCAGCGCGGTAGCCAAATTCCCAGCCTGCGCTAAACGTGCCGTCAAATTAAGATTTCAAAACTTTTAACTAGTTTTTTGGAACCCATTCCGCCTTAAAACACGTCATAAAAATGAAAAACTCATTTACCTCTTGATGGGGGAAGCAAACACGAAAATTGTTAGAACTAATCGACAGAAAATAATAAGGCAAAAAGCGCCACAAATTGTGAATGGTCTTATTTAGCAACTAGCTAATTCAATTAAATGATAACAATACCAGCCTTTTATTGTCCCAATTGTCGCAAAGGCCTCTTTTCATACATTAACTAGCAGTATTAATTTTTAAGATAAGTTTCAAGATGTACACTATCGCGAAGGATTTTTCTGTAATGATCGATGTAAGTTGGAAAATAAACACATAAATAAAAATAGATTGCACGAGCATTAATCACCACACTTGGTCAAATACCTAAGTTTAAGAAAACGTATTTCAAAAAGATCATCATCATCGCCTGACGGTGATGATGATTATCAGCCGCAGGACGTCCAGTGCTAGACATAGGCCTCCCCCATAGATTTCCAAAAGGACCGATTGAAAGCGAAAAGGTAAATCTTCTAATATCTTAACACTACCAAAGGCGTACCTAAAGTGATAGCTTCTTCCTTATTCCCCCAACAATAACTCATTATTTAAAAGTTACTACTCCACGGCTAAACGGTAAGGTCCGGGGAGAACGGACCCAATAAATAGGAGTTACGACGAAACAAGAGAAAAGCCGGCCAAGTGCGAGGCGGAATCGCGCAGGAAGAGTTACATCTTTAAAAACGGCAATAAATCGCGTTTGTTGTATGTGAGCCCCCTTTAAATATTTGTTTTATTCTGTTTTTTTTAGTATTTGTTGTTATAGCGGCAACAGAAATACATCATCTGTGGAAATTTCTACTGTCTAACTATCACGGTTCATGAGATACAGCCTGGTGACAGACGGATAGACAGACAAACAGAAGGACGGACGTACAGCGGAGTCTTAGTAATCGGGTCCCGTTTTATCCTTTGTGTACGGAACCCTAAAAACGAATAACAATAACATCCACCACCTTTTCTCATCTCGGGCAAAGTTATATAAATGTTACCGGTAATAGAAGGTGGAATAATAGATGATGTTGGCAAAGTAATGATTTAGAAGATTCAGTTTTATGGTGGTTAAGGATCGCAGCGCAAAATGTCAGCAGCAGTTTCGTGTTTAAAGAGATTTTCGTCCGCGTGGTTTTTTTTACCCGTGTTAAGTTATTTCTAAGGTTACTGTTTCACTGCCGTGGGTCGTGGCGTGATGTTATGTATAGCCTATACTATTTCTCATGAATCTGGCTATCATGTTATACAACCAATTCGACGGGTAGTTCCCAAGATTGGAGCGTTTAAACCAACAAAAATCTCTTTAGCTTTAAAAGTAGTTGAGATATGGGAATATAAATAAGAGATATGAATAATGTTACAAAGCAAATTGAATACATATCTGTACACATTCACAGCTTCGAGAAAACGTCTAGCAAAGCATAAGAAAACGCAATATACTCGTAATCTAGAAAATTTAATATGTCAAGATCTTTTACCAACACGCCGGCGGCGGCGCCGCCCGAGGCGATTAGAGACACAATTGCTTCCATATTTGTGGTCGCCCGTCATTGTAACTATACTTGCGTGCAAAATAATCGGCCCACCCCTTTATTTACTATTTGAGACACAATATCTCAATTGTTTTTATTGAAAACAATTGTTTTCTGTCAAAAAAATGCGATATTGTACAATTGTACTATGATACAATTTCTAGTAATGTTATTGATAACTTACATTTTGGTCTACCATCACGCCTGTATTCCCCAAAGGGTTAGGCAGATGCGAACCTATTGCCATTAACCGGGCACTATAGATAACTTACTTTTTGATCTACCATACATTGTTAAAAGTAAGTAAGTAATTTTTTTTATTTGAATTTTTTGAGTTATCTTATTCCAACTGGAAATGCACATTGTGGGTCGAGGTTTTTGCACGCAAGTGTAGTTGATATTAAACCAGAGAATTGTAGCTATATTAACCACATTGGACAGCCTCGTAAGCCTGGTGGACCTAAGCGCGACTGCCACGCTTGAGGTCTTGGGTTCGATTCCCAGGTCAAGCAAAGTGTTTTTGGGTTTTCCTATGAAATTCTCAGTAGCAGCTCGGAGTTAGGATTTGTGCCCGGTTACTGGCAATAGGCTCGCCCCTTATTACATGGGACCTAAACATACTGGCGAATTGTAGGTGTACATTGGTATACCTCTGCCTAATCCTTCGGGGAATACAGGCGTGATGGTATGTTATGTTATTTACCGCATTGGAAACTCATATAAACACACTGCTTTTAGATTATTAGTAGTTGTAGTGTCAATTAACGATGATTGTATTTCTCTGGCTGCAGAAATAACACTCGATTTCTGAAAGAAATCTCAAGTGATTTAATTGGATGTTGTTTTATTTGCCAATCAACTACAATAGTGTTATCGTGAGATTTTACTTCAGAATAAATGGGGAAAGGCAATCAAACTGCCCCTCCAGTTATTGATAGCTGATGAAGATTGTAAACTGAACATTAATGTCACTAGTGTCAAGCTGTCAACTGTCAGAAGTACAACTGTCATTATTTCGTTTTTTTGTAATGGCCGCCGGCGATTTAGATTGGAACTATTACTGCTCTGAGAATACAATACCATCACGCCCGTGTTCCCCATAGGGTTCGGCAGAGGTGTACCAATGTACACCTACAGTTGCCGGTATGTTAAGGCTCTAAGAATCTTATAAATAAAGTCTACATCATATTGATATAGTTTTCTTTTTACATATTCATTCATCTACTTATACCCCTTTCGCTCTCCTAGGTAGTCCCTTTTATATTTTTTTTTTTTGTATGGGATATCTTCAAATGTCTTCATCCGCTCTGGGTGGAGCAAAAGGGAGTGTCAGACTCTTACTGACTAAAACCCATCCGTGTTTGTCCAAACGCCCTTTGCGTTCCAGAGCCGCGGTAACTCTTTCGAACAAATTCCGCGACCTCCCATTTACTGACTGGTTTAAAAATAAACGATATACATACAAACTATGATTACCAACGTCTTCACTGGCTAAATAAAGTTATTAGTAGCATCAAGCCGGGTGCGTTTGTACTTCCAAAGTCTCAATAAACTCGAATGCATACTGTAAGCACAGCTGTTACGCACACTCTTTAGACAGCTGCTACCAAAGTTGTAGACTTGAAAATTCAATTTGATACTAACATAACTTTATTGCCTCGGATGGACTGCCTAGTGGTCCTAATCGCGAATGCTACGCTAGAGTTCTTGGTTTCGATTCCCAGGTCGAGCAAAGAGTTATTGGGTTTTTCCATGGAAATAAATTAATCGGAAAAGAAAACCGATTAAGGACACTAGGTTCGCCCCCTGTTACATGGGACCTAAACATACCGGCAAACTGTGGGTATACATTAGTACATCACTGCCTAACCCGTAGGGGAATACAGGCGTGATAATACGTATAACTTTATTGCATCCCAAATATACGGATATAAAGTCTACGAGTGACTAGGATACCACTAAATGCAACGTGCATTCCAAAAGTGTACTCCCAATCTGTAAAATGTAAGAGAACTTCCTTCGTGAAGATCCACACAAAATATGTAGCATATATGGTGAAAAGCGGTCTGGAATATAGTCTGCGATACGGCACGTTTATCACGAAAAATATGGGCTTAATCCTGTGCAAGACTGCATGCTACATACGCAGAGTTATGGCGAATTTATGAAGCTTGGCCCGCAAGCTAGCATGTTCGGAACTCGTTGGCATTTGTGAGAAGAATAAGATTTATGTTAAATGTCGTACTGTTTTATTTTCGACACGTGTTTTTCTGTGATTATAATTGTGCATAACTAGATTCTGCCCTTGAGCTCCTCCACGTTAAATTTTGATATGGTATTCCACGGGTACCGTCCATTTTTCCGCGATAAAAAGTTTTCAATGTGTTATTCCACATTATAAGTACAATTCATCTCAGTGTTAAATTTTATCCAGATCCGTTCAGCCGTTTATGCGTCAAAAATCCATTGATCCATCGTCAAAAACTTTCGCATTCATAATATTAGTAAGCTATTCATCAGAAAAGTAGAATCTGGCAACAGAAGGCATTGATACCTATAGGTAATAAATCTTGATTTTTAGATCCCCATTTTTACTCTATTAAATAAAAGTAAGTATTAAGTTTATGGTCACCATTACACAGGATGTTCCCAATTGATTTGATTTGATGAGGGTCTGTTAGATAGGCAACAATAAAAGCAGCCATAAATTGGAAACATTGCCTGAATTACCATAAATTGTGCTTTCCTGGATCAACTTAATAGGAGGCGAACATTCATTAATTCTCCCACAGAAACAAGACCTGAATACAGGCAGATTGGCTATGGCTTATGTACGTTTATCTTTATCTATGCACATAATTGTTTCGACAAAATTAACGATGTACACGAAACAAAGATTTTATATTTTGCTATATGCCCTGCGGTGTCATCCGCGTTCAGTTACGTCTTTGGTTATTGCTCCGCTCCCGTTGGTCGTAATGTTATTTTCATACGTATAAACCTTCTCCTTGAATCACTCTATCTACTGATGAAAACCTCATTAAAATCCGTAGCGTTGTTTAAAAGATCAAAGCGTACAGAAGGACAGTCTTAGTTTTACACTATGTAAAGAAGGTTAGCATTTCACATAATCATCGCGGTATAAAAATCGGTAAAGTTACAACAAGCCAGTTCTAAATTGGCAATACATCAAACAAAAATATGGCGTCCGAAAAATAAAATTTGTTCCTTTTTCAAATCAACTTCACGCTTTCCACGCCATGAAAACTGCAAACAACCCTCATTTTGTTATCGAGCCGCCATTAATTGAACAGCGTTGTACAAACATTGGTTGAAACATTTTTCATTCACAATCCACATGGATGGCCTTTGAAAAGTTGGCCGCCCACTCGACCAACAATACCAACACGGCGTGTTAATTTGCGCCGATTCCAAGTGCTATTGTTGGCACTAATTGGTGCTTTCATCAAGTGCGGTTCCGCTCAATTTGTTTATTATATCTTGCAATAATATGAATTATGATCTGTTGATTGAAGGGTTGTTAACTTTTAGGAGTGTTGGTATTGTTTCAGTCATTACAATGCTAACGGTAGCATGTTTAATTACAGCTTCTAAGCAAGTTAGCAAGTTTCAAGTAACCACCTACAGCAAATTTGCTCTTACTTATGTTTACCTACCTAGTACCTGTATAATTAAGACCAGCTCAATGTGAAACATAACACACACACCATAAAGAGACCAAAAGCACAGAAACATAACTACTTTAAAAACAGAAGACAAACCTATTTAAAATGTGATACCATTCCAAAAACAAACAAATAAAGAAATCAAAAAGAGATTTCATTAGTACCTCGAGAAGTCCCAACGCGGCATAATCGGTAGACTGCCAGAGCACAATGGTAGCAATTTTCCGTAATTACTTCAGTGGGGACCGCGCTTAACTTACCTACCTGCGAACCATAGACGACGGACGAACTGTGGAAGTAATTCAGTATGAAAAGAAAACTTTCTCCAGGGAGCTGATTGCTTGGTTTGTAAATATATTTTATTGGGTATTTTCCGAGCCTTTTGTATGAATATTTATGTTCATTTAAGTGAATGAAATATTTGTTTAGAAATTTCCGTGACGTCAGATTAATCAAACGAGTTGTTTATGGACGGTGTTTTAAACTTAGAACTCCTTTTCAAATAGAGTATTATAGCAAAAAGGTTTTCCTAGAACGGTCGAGATGTTTTGTTCGTATACTCAACTCGATTTGAAGTAGAGAATCGTTTGAGTTCCTTCTTAAACTCATTTCCTGAATGACTTGGAAAAGCGGGCGTCTCGATAGATCGAATGCCAACCGTGCCTGCCCGAGCCCGAGTACGGAACGACCAAAAAGTAAGACAAAAGTCTATAATAGGTTTAGTGAACCCTATTTTAGACGTGTACTAACATTTTAGACTTGTACCGAACGGTGAGTCTTGTTTGGTTTACGTGGTTATTTTATTTACTGGAATCAAGAAAGGTTGGTTACTCCCTTTAAATATTTCAAGCAAACAAGGAACCATCTTTTTTAAATAAAGAAAACACAACCAAAACAGTAACAATACCAACATTCCCAACGAAAATCAAGAAACATGAATTCCTCCCCAGAATAGGTAATAACAGACCTACAAAAGAACCAATTAGTGTCGCTACAAGTATCTATAAACACAATAACAACACTCATTTAATTAGAGCATCTAACCATGCTTCCTACATCCCTGCAATGCGTACGTCCGGCGCACGTGATCCCCCACACAACAATGGCGACGCCGATGATAAGACATAACAAAACAATGATTAATAAAGGTACGTCTGAACCGACCATTTCTCTCTATTTGGTTCGCACGTGCCTGATCACTGGTGATTCAACGACCTGGGTAAAGGTGCTTCAGATGGCAAGTGTACCTAACATATTGGGTAGATCGGATAAACAGGCATTCTTGAATGAAATGACTGAACACATACTGACATAAACTCACGCCTTTTTCCCATGGGGGTAGGCAGAAACCATAGAACGCCACCTGCTACGATCCTTACATACTACTAAGAAAGACGAAGTGACTGTACTTATAATATTTTGGACAATAATTGAAGAAGAATAATTTATTGGTCCATTGAAACAAAAAGTAAACAAAGATAAGTGAAATAATTACATACAAGAAAGTTTGATATTTCAAAAATATTTGAGTCAGCTAAGAAAAATGCTTAAGTTTTGAATGTTCGTTGCTGAATATAATCAAGTCTGCTATTTATGTAATTGTAGCTTAGGCGAACAGATCAGGGCATTATGCCTCTTACTGACACAATTACCGTCTAGATACCATAGTTAACCTTAAAACAACATAACCTCAAAACTGTACCAACCAATTTCACAAAATTTTACAATATCGTCAAAAATTTTCGCCACACGTATTGCAGTCTGAAAGTACCTCATCCCTAGTCTACAGTTTGCACTGACCGTACCGACACTTGGCAGATCGTAGCATCGAAATTGGTGGTGGACGTGTTCTGCAATTTTGTCGAAGTCAGTAAAAATACGAGGGAAACGGATTTACATACGTAATGGCGGGAATTGTTAGCAATACCTGCAGTTTCTTGTTTGTAGTCTAATGGGCAGTGGCGATCTTTTGTTTGCTTGCGAGGTAGGGGCTCATTATGGTAATTATGACCTGATTTTGATAGGGCTATAATGTAGCGCCTTAGGTAGTTTTGGAGTAGTGTGCTCGCCGTTGTTGATATCGTATTTGTATAGTTTGGTAACAGCTTCTGCTGTATACCTTAGGAAAGCTCAAATATTTAACTCAAATATTTTAAATAATTTCAAGGTCTTTCCGAACAGTCCAATATTTATCAAGCTCAAATCGAAACCCCAATATATAGCCTACAATCAGCGAGGTAGAATCAATACGATAACCTTTTTCAAATATCATTTTACCTCTAAACCGAACCCGAGCCCACGATACAAAGATTGAGAAAAACAAACCCAATCACTTTGGATCCCCGTACACCCATGTCAAGCAATCAGACATGCTATCTAAAAATGTTGAACTTACCGCCATACTTACCGATCGTTACACGTTTAACGGGTATTGGTACTGCCACCTTTCAATAAAAAACAACAATTCTAACCTCAAGGCATGAAAGAGACCCAAGCTACGTATCTAAATGTAAATCAACTTTTATTTCAAAGGTATGAAAACGTCGGCATCGTCAAATGTGTTCGCTTTTGGCGCCTGCAACGTGCAGATGCAAAGCTATTTCAATATGCATCCAACATAAGGCGTTGAAAAATTCATCTACGAAAAGCATGTTTTACTTTTCAACTTTGAGACGTCGAATCGCGAAGCTCCCAGCATATTTCACTGCAGGATTGCATTAAACTTGCTAGAAGTGTGGGCATAATAAGACCAGATGTTCCAAGTCGAGGGTACGTGGGAATGGAGAGCTGCACAATTGGTACAGATTGTATCTATCTGAAGGCCAGCCAATAGCCAGATTTACGAAGGTACAGCCATAATACCGTTATTTCGCTCGTTAGTAAGTTTCTAGGACTGCACGATTATCAATGTGGACAGATATTGAAGGACGATAGACCTTTCCTGGAACATCGGTGTTGTGCGATAGCTTTAACTCTCAACTGTAGTGAAAGTAGGACGCTAAAGGGCAATTTTGCAAGCGACAGGATAATTAGCAAATTACAGAGAGCGGACGTGAACACGAATGCTCATTACGACTATAGAATTAGGGGCAGGAAACCAAGCGGTAGTTCGTAGTTCCACGAAGCCTTTGTCACGGCGGAAACGAGCTCAATTCTCACCTGCGTAAAGATGGTAATGGCGGCGTTAATTCCAGAAATGTTTTAATATCGTAAGTGCTACAATTACGTGGCCATTCGAATGTTTAAGAGTGAATTAACAACAAAAAAGCAAACCACGGCATTGGCGGAGGAAACAAACCATTTGCTTAATGAACTTAAAATTCTGGGATGCTTCGCTGACATACTTTGAAGTTCTGCGGTTTACATAGTAAGTAAAAGCGAAATTGCATATTCAATAGAACATATTGGGCATGTCTGTCGGTCACGCCCGTACATCGAAAGCGTGCCGGTCTATCCAATCCGATGACTGTTCACATGCAAATTCGTGCCGGCAATAGATACCGATAACGAAAGGTCATAGGGGATCGGCAAACGACAAATACCTATATTATCAAGACAACCTTTGTAGCCGGTTTATCTACGGCGACAGAACAGATTTACCGATAACTGGGGGGTTTAACGATTCGTAGCGGCCAAATACCGAGAGCTTACCCAAGCATATTGAGTTAACAAGATTAATTATAATTATACGACTTGATGATCGAACTAATTGGCGATTGAGCCGAAAAGTAGGGTAGACAAGATTATATGACAAGCTTCTGCCCGCGATTTTGGCTGCGTTATCTTAAATTATCTTACGCGAACACAAAAAGGGGATAAAAGTTACCCTATATGTTAAGCTAGATCAATATCTTTATGTGAGTCGAATTCCGGCGAATTCCGTTCAGCCATTTAAGTGTGATAGAGTAACGAAAGTACATCTTCACAAACTTGTGCGTATAACAGTATAAAAATAGGATAAGTTAATTGTAAAGACAAAATATTACAACGCAAATTCTCGCAGCAGCAATAAAGTTGTCATAAAAGTTTTGTAAAAAAATCACAAGGAGAGAATCTTCAGACAATTTTACCGTACTCCCGTAACACAGTGAAATCCTGTGGATTACTGGTCCGATCAAACTTTAATCCACCGAAGACGATACGACAGAAAACTTCAACAGGATTATACATTTTTTGAATTAGCAATACCTCGCGGTTTCACCTGCATAAGTTAGTTACATGTTTGATTACAGCTACGCTCCCGTAAATCGTAGTGTGACTTTATATCAGCCTATAACCAGCATCCTCAATAAACAGGTGACTTTTCATTCACCTGCTATTTTTCAGGGGGTGAAAGTATTCATGAAAATATTTACTCTGAAATATAAAAAAAATAACAGCTATTCCATACAAAAATAAAAATGTATGGAACAGTTGACTTTCATATTTCGGGGTTGGTCATTTAGCAAAAGTTAATTGAACCAGTAGTTAAAGATTATCTCGTTCAAACAAGCAAACTCTTCAGCTTTATTATCTAAGAAAATAGATACAGATCTAGAAGGATTTTACTGAAGAAAAACATGAGCTAGAATATAAGCAATGTTTTTCTTTCAAACGTCTGTTATATAACGGCTATATAAAAGACATTTGTGAGGGAAGTATGATTGATAGAGTAGATAAGGGGTCGACTGTCTCGCACTTAAAAGGCTCTTCTTCTTCTTTAGAGCTTGCACGAGATATTACGAGAATAGTTCGTCGGAGGTGAAAAAAAGTCGAGTCGAACTCGTGTAATAAAGGGTTCCTTACCACCGTGCATAATATTTAACACTACTTATAAAAATGGCAATGTTTCTTGTACGGGAGTCCCTACGATTTAATTTTCAACCTTTCTTTATTTTTATTATTTGTTGTTACACAGCAGCAAACAACAGCACTTGGGTTCGATTCCCAGGTCGAGCAAAGTGTTATTGGGTTTTTCTATGAAATTTTCAGTAGCAGCTCGGACTTAGAATTTCTGCCCAGGTAATGGATATAGGCTCGCCCCCTATTACACGGGACCTAAAACTTACCGGTGAACTATGGGTGTACATTGGTACACCTCTGCCTAACCTTTCGGGGAATACAGGCGTGGTGGTGGTATGATGTGCTCTGTGACAGACAGACAGTCATAGGGTTGTGTTTGGCACCAATTAGTTACGGAACACTAAAAATAATCAGTCACCAAAAAGTGCACAGTCAATGCTCTTCTTTTGAATCAATCTTTAATCCAATGAGTACAATTCGCGTAACATGCACGTATATCAACAAAAAAACAGCGATACGACACAATAATCCGTTGTCGTTTCAACGTAAATAACTGCATTTTTGACATCAATTCCGATGATGTCACGCTGCCCGCCGGACCGGAGGCTAAAAATGGCCGAAGTCTTGTTTGTGAGGGCTAAGGACGAAGGCCGAATTTCAATTTGGACGTACAGACACAGTTGAATGGGCTCGCCGAACCGACGGCTGTTGTCATGCAAATGTGGCACCGCAATGTTTATAGCCAGCCAGTTAGTACGTAACGGCTTTATTCAAATTTCGAATTCGGAATGGAATTGGGAATTATGGTATCGATATTGTTTTTTACTGGCAAAGGATATGACGCTTATGCCTATTTTAACGTGAAGATTTTTCCATTCGGTTAAATAATCTTCTTTAATATATTTTAAAAAGATTTTATTTTTGTTTATTTGTTTCTATCGAAACAGCTCCGAAACTACTAGACCGATTTTAACAATGTTTTCACCGATAGATAGCTACGTTATTCCTGAGTAACATAGGCTATACAACATTACGCCACGACCCACGGGAGTAGAGCAGTAACTTAACGCGGGCGGATCTCTAATCTTCTATAACGTAACAAAGTATAATACATATGAAATCTAATTTTACGCAACAAAACCCATTGTACCCCGAAAAATATATTCGGAAATTACAAACGTCTTAGTACGGCCTTACTCAATTTGTTTCGGCTTATGAACTAAATAGCGAACAACGTATAGGTAATTACGGCCGATACCGCAGGTAGGTATGTGACTTCAATTGGTACCTACAGACTACTTTCTCTTCCACTTGTAAAGGTAAATATAAAAACAATATAAGATGTGACTCAGTTGTTTGATCGCTGGTTGTTCTAGGTGTAAAACAAAGAGATGTATTATGGCTAACTAGGTCAATAATTTAAAATTAGGTAGGTATCTATTGGGTATCTACATATCGCGAATTCGAAAGTAATTCAGTATATTTGATAATCTAACCTCTATAATCGCCGATGGAGGTAAAATTTAAATTTACATATGTGCCTAATAAAAACGAAGAGACACAGTTCTATTTTGTTGCAATTTTCAAATCACACCTTTTTTGCAATTACAGCAAAATACCCATACAGCAAAGAGCCCATGATCAAAAGAAAATGGATGAAAATCGGTACAATGAATTTCAAGTGGGCCGTTCTTTTTTTGGCGCTGATGATCTGTTTTACAATTTATTACAAGAAAAGAAATATTGGCTTCAAGTTTTGATCTTTAATCAACCTATATTTAATCTGTAAACTATTTACGTTTAGGTAAATATCTCCATTATTTAACAGACTTGACAACCATATAGGTACGTCCAAATATCAAAACTGTCTACAATCATAATTAAAATTACATAGACACGTCTACCTAAAAACATAAACAAGCCAAGTAGATACACAAAACACGTTGTGATTACAGCAAGTCTATTATTAATAATCAAAGCTACAATTCATAGAGTCAACAGCCGCCATTTTGCGACGGAAAATTGAAAATAAATGCTTTATATAATCTGTGGAAGGTTGTGATCACGCCTGCGCCCACGGCCCATCTGGTATAAACCATGCTTTAGAACTAAGAGCTACAATCATGAATGATTCATCAACGTATATTAGCTAATAATAAACTTAGGCCGGGAGATGAGAAGAGGAATGATTTCTTTTGTAATCCTTAATTGTTTTCAATAGCCAACTGCCTCGGTAGCCTAGTGGTACTAAGCGCGACTGCTACGCTAGAGGTCTTCGAATCGAGTTCGATTCCCAGGTCGAGCAAAGTGTTATTGGGTTTTTCTATGAAATTCTCAGTAGCAGCTCGGAGTTTGGATTTATGCCCGGTTAATGGCAATAGGCTCGCCCCCTTTTACTTGGGACACAAACATACCGGATAACTGTGGGTGTACATTGGCTAACCAAATCTTTTGGGGAATACAGGCGTGATGGTATACGTATGTATGTATGTATGTATTCAATACACGAATTCTTGGCGCTTGTTAATATTTGTAAAGGAAATTTTAATAATGTAATGTATGTGTAAACCTCGGATGGTGCCCGTCTCCTGATCCTTACTGTCTTTCAATTACTACAAGTCTGATCCTTGGAGATATTTTTCGATCTTTTATGACACATTTTTTTTTTTTTTTTATTTTTATTTAGTAGAATTAAACAAGTTAGTAACCAATTCTTCTGCAACAAAATCATGCCTAAAGCAACCTACAAGTTACCAATATCAAGCCTGGTCAAGGACCCCAAGGCTTGCACTAGGGCCTGAAGCGGTGATAGCAGTAAAAACTCGTTTGTTGCAATTATTATTTAGGGTTAGCCGGTTAGGTAACTGTCATGTTAATATTATTTGACCTACTATGGTATCAATTTATATAACAAACTAACTTTTGCTCTTGACTACATCCGCGAGATTTTTTGAACTTGGTACTTGGTATATAATATTTTAGCACATAGATTGTCTAACGATATTTTCCATTACCAATGTCAGCGATGTCCAAGATAAACTTAAGTGTATATAAATTAAAAACTCAAATTCAGCCTATTGCAATCTGCCACGGTTGAGGAAATTGTTCGAAAGACTCACCGCGACCCTGAAACGCAAAGGGCATTAAGACTATAGATAGATCGAGTGGCGAAAATAATGGTAGGGGTGAACTCTACAGGAGGAAAACGGATGGGCTTAGGTCAGTAAGAGATTCTAACACTACCCTCCGCTCCGCCCAGAGCCAAAGAAGTAATTCGATGATTTCCCATCCTTGAAAAAAAAACTTTTGCAATAGTCAATGAAAATATGATAAACTAAGGGCCTTATCATACTAGCGGGTTGCGAGCGTCTTCAAAGCGAAGCGGGCGCGCAGCGAGTGCGTCGCGAACACGCCGTGGCTGCTCAGCGAAGACGTTGCGGTCGCGTGGCGAATTCGCAACGTTTTTTGTCGCGTGTTTGTAGCAAATCCCGCTTCGCTTTGAAGACGCTCGCAACCCGCTAGTATGATAAGGCCCTAACGTAGAAAAGCAATAAAGCAATACATGGGGTCATCTATAAGCATCGACTTACGTAATAAAAACATATGCTAACCCAAGATGACTAAGTACAAAATCTGTCTGCCTCCCAGTCTAGAATACAATTTAGTAATGGCAAAGATTGGCAGTCAACAACACTGTAGGTTGTAAAAGTTTATTGTTGGAATATTAATACTGTTTCTGAACGCTTGGAGTTTTGAACCAGTCTCAACATTGAACGATCATTGAACAAGAGACGTGTTGATAAAGACGTTTTGGTGGAAACTGTGGAATTGTATTGAATTTCATGATGGCTCAGTGGTAAAGGTGCCCGCCTTTCGTGCATGAGGTTGTGGGTTCGATACCAGTCAAGTACCGATGACTATTTGAATTCACTTTCTAAGTTTATCTTGGCCATGATTGGTAAGTGTGAAATCGCCAATTCCCCTGGAGCAAGCGTGGTAATCAATGCTCGTGCCTTCTCTATATAAGAAGAGGCCTTTACTCTGCAGGAGACAATAATAGGCTAGTATAATTATTACTAATGTAAACTGTCAGATTAATATCGATTCGATTATCGATTTGATAATCGATACCACGTAATGCGATTACGTTTAAGTGGTATCGAGAAACATAATGATATTAGATGTTATAGGTATACGTTTTGTTTATTTACGTGCTGCAGTCTTTCGACTGATATTGTGTTGATAATAATGACGTGTTTTTTAGATAAGCTCTTGATAAACAAATAAGAGCTGTACGAGCTGTTTTAGTAAATCTTTTTCGATATCATTGTTTTAATAGTGACAGAACTCAAACGATGTCATAATGAATGTATTATTAGTTCATTAAATAAGTAGGTAGGTATAGGAAATCCCAAAGGTTTTTTTTTATTTACCCCTCTGTAGTAATTTCTCCGGTATCGCGAGTGCGTTTACAAACAAATAAACACAAACAAACAAACAAACAACCAACCAATCCCAGAACAGCAGTGTGATTCTCTAAGCCTCACTTTGTAATTCGAAAGCTGAATCCGCAGTGAGATTACAAAATGGTATTCTGTTAAACACGATCACGCCGGTGACGTCACCACGGCGAACGAAAACTTAACCAATGACAAGTTGGTTCGTTATCGAAGTAAGCGCGATCACTTTAGTGAGACTCGTTTTCGAGTTTGCATTTTAGAGAATCGCACTACAGTTACCTGTGGGCTGTAAGCCATACAAATATTTGTTCCGTGCGGTGATCAAACCCGCAACATGCAACACAGCAGCGAATTACAATAGTACTATACGTAAGATCAAATTATCACCTGAATAAAAATAAACTGAAACAATTAATGCTATACCTACCTATCTAGGTACAGAAACCGCGACATTCTGTATCCTACGCCGAGGTCATTGACCCGCCGCGGGAGTTAGACGCGCTACTGAAAACCATTACGGTTTACTGTTTATGTAATAATCGTGTAGATAAGTAATTAAATTGCAGATACTATTTATGTATTTAGTACCTAAATCTATACTAATCACACTTATATTATAAAAGCGAAAGTTTATGTGTTTGTCTCTTCTTCACGCTCAAACGGCTAAACGGATTTGGATGAAATTTGGCACAGCGATAGATTGCAGTGTGGAATGACACATAGGGTCCTTTTTATCCCGGAAAAATGTATGGTTCCTGCCGGATAATATATCAACTTTGTCGCGGACGAAGTCGCGGACAGTAGCTAGTATTATAAAAAGGAAAGATTGTTTTGTTTGTTTGTACTGAATAAGGCGATTCGCACACTGCCCCGCGCTACGCTCCGTGGTGCGCGGCGACGGAGTTCTGGTGATCTGCAACACTGCGCGTGAACGCGTTTTCTGTGTGTTAACCTATGCGTGTTTTCTATAAAACACACAGATACTTGCAAACAACGTAAGAACACACTGCCGCGCTACGCTCCGTGATGCGGTGCAGTGTGCGAATCGTCTAAGCTCCTAAACTACTGAACCAACTTTAACTATTTTCGCCAATAGATAGCTACATTATACCTGAATAACATAGACTATATAACATCACGCTACGACACACGGGAGCAGAGAAGTAACCAAAAACGTTACATAACCCGGGTGAAATAAGACACGCTTAAAAAGTCGCGTGTGGAACCTATAGTATTTCATAAAATTTCATTACACATTTCAGATATAAAGTCTTTCGCTTTAAGATTACGATCTAAAAGATAAAGACACTAAAAATCATTAAAATAGTGAGTAGATATACACGCTTCCAATCGGTCCTTGTGGTAGGTAATCTATGGGGTAGGCCTATGTCCAGCAGTGGACGTCCTGCGGCTGATATGATGACGATGATGAACGAATGTTTGTAATGTAAGTAACCTAGCTACATCTCACCATCATCTCATCTAATCTAGTAGTCATTCATAATAATTTCAATAACAAAACGTGTGCTAATTTTCTAATAATAACCAGTACAGTTATATCTATCGCAAATTGCTTCAGTGTAAAGATCGAAGTCGACCCACTATTTGGTAAAGGTGTCTACAGATTTGCAATAAATTCGTGGATAAAATACGATAAAATGAAGGTTTAATTCAAACCCGTTAAAACTTTTATATTAACCCATCCATAACAAATAATTCATGTCACAAATGAGTTGATAAAAAACGTGCAATGCTGCGATGAATCAGATCGATTTGATGACAAGAAACGTCAAGATACGGAATTTTATACCCAATCATTAATCATCAAAAATTGAAGAACAAATTGAAATTGATTGATGGAATTTTCTAATAAAACGCAATAAAAATACCAGTCGTTTATATCAATCGACATTATTAATGATCAGAGTTATTCTTTACGACTTTCATATCAAGTTTAATATCTTGCGAGAGGTCCGTCGCCATATAATGTAGCGGTCATGTCAAAGCATTCCTTTAATTACGTTACTTCGATTGAAGCGGTAACTACAGCTATTGTTATCACTAAACTTAGGGTATTGCTATCTTTTTTTCGCACGTGAATCTAGAATGAGACGGAAGTAAAATAGAGCTGTCAATTTAATGAATTTCATTCTTCTGTCAGGATAAACGTCAAAGACACATCCAAGAAACGTTAATAAAATCAAATCGTACCAAAGTTTTTTTCCGTTTCTGTAAAATTCTCAGTAGCAGCTCGGAATTAGGATTTGTGCCCGGTTAATGGCAATAGGCTCGCCTATTACATAGGACCTAAACATACCGGCGAACTGTGGTTGTACATTGGTACTCTGCCTAACCCTTCGGGGAATGAAGGCGTGATGGTATGTATGGATATTTCTAATTTTAGCTAATGACCAAGAATGACCAAGGTCGTCGATGCGTCTGTAAGCGCCCTTACCAAAGATAGGGACGTGACACATTATGACAGAGTACAGGATAAATCAGCATTGTTATTAATTAGTCGGTACAGTAATGTGCATACGGGAGCGATAACGTTAGAAAAAGGAAAAAACAAACAATACAAGGCCGTATGGTGTATTATAAATTACACTTTGTAATGTAACATTATTCTTTGGTTATTATTAAGGTATTGAAAGGATGGGAAATCATCAAATGACTTCTTCCGCCCTGGGCGGAGCGGAAGGAAGTGTCAGACTTTTACTGACTAAAACCCATCCGTGTTCCTCCTGATGCCCTTTGCGTTTCAGGGCAGCGGTGACTCTTTCGAAGAAATTCCGCAACAGGGTGGTACATCCTACTGGTTCGAAAATGAATGCAGTTTTATTTTCAGACAGCTGGTTTTTCTTGAAACAACGATTTTTTTCTGAGGTGTGTAAAATTCATTTACAAGTTCCATCCTCATTACTTGTAATTAACAATAACTGTTGACAGAAAGATTCGGTAATTTTCATCACACAGCGAAACAAATTAGCAATTTTCCTTTAAATGCGAATCAATTTTAATGATGTTCGGATCCGCTAAAATAACCTCATGAAGACGCCTACACAGCCTCAAACTCCATGGTTAAGTACAGAACAAAACGTTGAATAATTGGCATAATAATACCCTTATCATACCGCCATATTGTTTCCGTTAACTACATCGCAAAAAGAACATAATACAGAAAATTATTGCTGAATTTTTTTCCTTAAAAACTAGCTGTGGAAAATCTCCAAAAGTGATTTTTGGGAAAATATAATGATTTAAAAATGTCTTGGGGTTAACTTAGGATCCTTAATTTAAATCTAAATATTTTTTCCAGTCTTCGTTCTCTCAATAAAAATAAAAAAAGATTTAACTGAAATCGATTCGAAAAGAAGAAAAACCTAGGAACATAGTAAAACGTTTGTTCCTGATATACATAAATCACGTACACCGCAGTTACATGACACCTATGATGTATGCTAATAATAAATATGCTCTAAGCAATAACTCACAAGCTAATTACAATACAATACTATCGCTGTTTCATTACTTTCAATTCAGTTGAGCATCTGAATAGATTCTAACTTCGAAGTTCAGAGCTAACTCGTTTACAAGTTAAGTGCTTATAAGCCAGTTTGCCAAACGAAACCCCGAGAACACCCGATCCTTCGTCAAACAAGTAATTAATTAGTTAGTTAAATAGCAGAGGAACCCCTGTATTGCAAACTAATCACTTAAACATAGACCCTTTTAAAGTTAAACAAACGTTTCCAACTTCAGAAAATAAGCTAACCAACTTGAACGGAATCTCTTTTCGAAATACACCGGTTTTATTAAATTACCAACAGTATCCTGGGAACTTAGCCAAAAATATTTTATTTGCACGTATTCCGAGTGAAACTATTTTTCTTTTTTATAAATTCTTGTACAAAGTTCAGTACACGAGGAAATAAAAGCTGTTGCGTAAAATCCAATGAAAAGTTAAACAAACCAATGCGTAAAACTTCGAATATCCTTCACACACTCACTAAACTATGCACTAACTTCGTTAAATGCGACGTACAAAAATTCAGCACTTTATACACTGTTATATTTTCATAATATTTTTGAAAACACTGTGTTTCCCGCACGAATGCCAAAACCTTCGGCGAACGTTCGTCATACGAAACCTACCGCAACGCGACGCCTGTTATCGAACGAATGTTCCCGAATGAAGGGTTGCAGTGACAGTGACGCGGGCGGTGGTGCCGGCGACCGGCGTGGCACTGCGGCGGCGACCGGCCGCGTGGAGCCCGCACCGCTCCGAAACCTTACGACCTAACTCCCGATACAAGCACGCGAAAACACCCTAAACACAAGGCCGTAAAGACGCATCTCGCGTGACGATCACAGAGAACACCAATCGATGCTCCTGGAACAGGACAACAGATCTTTCCGCCTCCGCTCCTGTCACGTGACCAAAACGGCTAATGCGAAAATTTTCGACAATTCCACCAACAACAACACCCGCGCGAGCCGATTGCGAAACGAAGCGCGTTTTAATAAGTAAATCGCAAATCGCCATTATTGAAACGCATCAGCATCTCGGATTTCATTAGGCAATCGTATAAAAGTCGGGTACTTTAGCGGCACATGTGCAATAAACAGGCTATAAAGGCTTAAAAAATATGGAATCCTTTTACCATAATTTGCTCTTTTTAAACTGTACGCGTATGTTGCGCTAAAATGTTGCAAAGTGGAAGACACGAAATTTTATGTACAATAAAATGCGGACCACTCCAAAGCGCATGATAACTTTAAAAACTGACAACATTGTTTACAAGACAGGAAATGCAAGCGAACATGTTAGCGACAAAGTGGATATAACTCCTTAACAGCGCGGTGTAAAAGGTAAAATCGGAATGGGTGTAGATCAGTTAACCGAATGGCAAGGATATGAGTACACCCACTACTTGAGCCCACGCCACCACACCTGGATCAGTTGCATAATAAAGTTGAGAACTTAAATTGAGTTCATTCTTGCCTTCTTCAATACAAAATTACAAAAACTCTTATTAAGTAATTGCAATGGGCAATACTTTCGGATCTTCAAATCCGCGAACTGGTTAGTTGATGAATTATAATTTAAATAAATTTAGCGCTAAATATGTTTAGTGATGTTCGTGAAAGTGGGCCTAAGTATATAAGGGATGTAAAAAGTAACTTAAAGAAGGCAGCTGCATGTTCTTCCCAACATTGCGATATGGATTTTTTATTTGGACCATAATAAGGAAATAAGGAAACTTTTGGTAATGGAAATATTTAATCAAATTTCCAAGTAATTTTTACGAAAACATGTTTTAAATGTTATAATTAGGCTTTAAATACTCCTTAGATTCCTGTTCTGTTGCACCCATAAGCACAATATTTTGCGTACGTACCATTCTTATTATAAACAGTGATTTTTCACACCAATCGTTCCCAGCAATCATTTTTGCCTAATGTTACTTAGTATGCGTATTACATTATTTATACCTACCTCAGCTAATACAAGTGGTACGGTTTCAGTTTCTTTACCGACAACCTGACTGTTTAGCAAAACATTGAAATCAGTTAAGTCAAAAAACTTTCTAGCCATCCAATTACCAAAGCGATCGAACCTCACATATATCCCTTTATTTGTATCCACGTTCCGTATCGTCGGCGGATCGGAACGATCTTGTTTCAATATCAAACACGAGACGGCTCGTATTACTGACAACACATCCTACATGTTTGCAAAACATTTCACATTTGATGGAGAAACGATCTGCATGGAATTACATGAAGGCGTGCATATACGAATATTTTAGATTGCAGAATACGTAGAGCATGACATAAAAATGAAAATGATAATGACTTTGATAAAGTAAATGCTTGGCTGTGTCTATAAATTGTCTATATCATGGGAAAATTAGATTTCATCAGAATAATTGAAAATTGATCTTAAACTTTATTTATGGAGATGGATAGTAGTTGACTTTTACTACGCCTGTTTTTTTTTTTTTTTGACTATTTATCTTTGGGTTTGTTAAGGAAAATAAGCTTTTATGAAAACTGAACTCGGAATAACTTAAAGATAGGTAGGATTTCTCTGTTTGGAGCCTTAGAAAGAATCTCCTTTGAATATTAACTGGTGTGCCAAGTAATTACTAAGTATATCATAACCTTGAAAACGTAACATAGGACGTTAATATAATTCTAACAAGAATAGGTAATATTTACATCACAACACGAACATTCAATCCTGCAAAATTCATCTTGTTTACAACAAACCGTGTTGTCGCAAAATTGGATTCCGAGAACACATTAACCGCAATTGTAAATTATTCTACGGCATTTAAACTGTGTCGTCTGGATTCGCACAAAGCGTTTGACTCGTCGCACCGTGCTTGGTGAAAGAAGTGACCCGTTCCGCTCTGTAACTCGGTGCCGTGGGAATGGTAGACCAAACTAATGCTAAAGGAGGTTTTGCATTAGCAGAACTAGGGTGAGTGCAGATTTCTGATACAAATCGGAGTAAGGATTGTGCCCGGTTACTGGCAATAGGCTCGCCCCCTATTACATGGGGCCTAAACATACCGGCGAACTGTGCCTAACCCTTAGGGGTATACAGGCATGATGGTATGTATGTAAGGAAGCAGCAAGTTAGAGATTGCAGAGGAACATTTAAATAAATAATGTTTTACTACGTAATCAGAGCTAACGTAAAACAGCTGTAATGAGTTTTGATCATAAATCTCGCTTTGTAAGAGACATCCTTTTCGTATTGATAGAATTTGACGGCACGGCTGTCGTACTGGCTGAGCGATTCCCGCACTGAACAAATATTTGTATGGCCTACAGATAGTTGTTCCGGGTCGCTTGTGTATGTGAGTTTATATGTTTGTAAACGCACCCACGGTACAGGAAAAGTAGCGTGGGGCAACGTTTTTACAGAAAATAATAATATCATGATAAATAATGCATCGAATGTCTCTGTGATGAGTTTTGATCATAAACCCCGCTTAGTAAGAGAAATTATTTCTATATTGATAGACTTTGCAATGCATCCAAAGCGGTTTAGTTCGTTTGACTGCTAATAACTTTTCCTTCCAGAATTCCAACCGATAGCGAAGGGCATCAGGCAACTTTATCGATTTGCGTCAGCTCACTTTTTGTCCATAACATCAGCAAGATTACCATCAGTGTGATCAACACGTTAATGCGTGATTACTATTTTCTTGCGCCGTCTAATCACGCTGGTTTGTGAGCATTCTCCTTAATACACGTCATTAGTTTTAACATTGCATTGTGCACTTTAAAATGGGGCAATTAAGTTTTATTTTGCTGTACTTATAATGCATGTAGTGGGCGCGTATTGTTCGAACGATAACCGCCAGCTGTTCCCCATTATGTTTTAATAAGTCGATTAAGCATGCAGTACCAGCGGTTAGCTTCTGATAGAGGTTGTAAATATTTATTTTCCTACTTCTGAACTTGCTTACTTGACTTACTGATTGTTTTGGATTGGAATCTTACTTTTGGGTTAACTCAACTTTGTGGGATTTGAATTCATGTTGCTTAATTTCAATACTTTTTTAATTTTATTGTGAATTTTATAAGTTTATTTTTAAACAATTAAGAATGTCATTAAAAACACAACTAATTAACTATCTCGTGTATAATGTCCACAACTAATAAATTCGGCCCACATTCAACAGATTATCACACACTACCACTAAAATCGACCACATGGCAACATAACACTAAGTGCCACATTATTTGAACCACAGCTGCACTCCTAAGACTTATAACGTCTTTTAACTGCCACCATCCATCTTTTCTACTCCGCACACCTCTTTAACGGCTTATAATATTATGATAATTATTCGTGGCAAAGAAAATGCAATTATGCTAAGCTGGCAGTGTCAGTCATCGTGAGGGCGAGGAATAAAGTTAGCTAGATAAGACCTGAAGAGGCCAGCTCGGATAAATGGAAATGAGAAGAACACCGGATTTTCTTGATCAAATTTGGAGAAGCTTACATTTATGTACGTACAGCGTTAAGCAAAAACATATTTTAGTAGGCTTAGGTTTAAACTTATTTTACCTTGTTTCAAATTTCTCGGTTGCTAACAGAAACTCTCATGTCATAAGTTTCTCATCCCCAAGCTATGCAGCTTTCTTGTAATACGGTAGTGATAATGACAACTCATTACAGTGGTAAATGGCAAGAAGTGGTCACAAATCTACCACAACCGCTAAGTTTACCGCTGCATCATATGATGAATAATGAGTGAAGATCACAGATTGTATAAAGGTGGTGGATGCGGCGTGGAAACATGGGTGCCGTTATAATAGCAGTGTACACAAATGTTGGGAAAAATTGTAATGAAAAGATTGTTATTCTTGTTTTTGTACCGATGATAGGCCCCGTAGGTGGCCACGTTTATTCCTTCATCAGTGGCGTCGTACAAATCGCCAATGGTGCAGATAAATGGATAATTATCAAGGTTGCACTGAATTTGATTAATGTGGGTTAAGTTAAGGTTAGCTTCTTTCATTATACTATTTACCTCTTCTATAGGTTCAGAAGACAATTGATGTCCCTCAATCAATCATTATATTTAGAGCTTCAACTTAGCTGTTTCTGGGTCTTTCTTTAATTGATGATTTGTACATATTTGTACACTACCATACTAGAGGTGTGTACATACACCTCTAGTATGGTAGTGTACCTTTAGGCGTCTCCTAGACGCCGATAAAATGATAACTATGATGACGATTACGAATTATTTTCATTACATAACTCACATCCTATACCCCTTGCTATTTGTAGGAGTCATTTAATGTCTTGGGTGCGGATACAAAAACCCGTGTGAATTGTTGCCAAGTATTAACCATTGTGTATTGTAGTAGTAACTGTAATTAAAGTGATTAACTTTAATAACATCGTCACACTGTCGATGAGTATGCAGTATGAGGTCACCAGCATTGTGTCTGTTTGTCATGCTGATGAACAAAGCTAAAAGCATCTAAAAGCTTTGGAAGTGCAATTATTTTTGCGGGAATGTGATGTTAAATCTGGAATATTCCGGTCTGTCAGGGGGACAGATTAACAAGAGGACAGTTCATACTTTATTCACTCCTATAGGAGAGGATTAACCCCCCCCCCCCCCCCCCCCCGGTCCCCAAGTTGAGGACAGATCAAACTTTTTTACCCGATCTATCCCCAAAACAGAGTGACAGATCAAATTATTTCAAAAGTCTGACAATGACAGATGGTGAAAAGCTTGCATCCATGTCCAAACATGCAACTTGAAAAGGACTGGATTGAAGATCTAGACGTGAAATGAAGATGATAAAGACAAAGTGCTAAAACTCACACTACGTAAGATAATACCGTTTTCGACTATTCTCCGGAGCATAGAGAAGACGTGCACTGTTCAACTTCGCTCCTCAAAAATAAAAAAGATCTTTAAAATTATCTCATTAAGGTTTGTTTTAACTTCACACCGCATATTGCAGCAGACGCTGGGCGATTCTCAGAAGCTTACGAAGTGGTTTCAGACGTCCGTAGTAATTAGGGCATGCAAACCGAATACCCGGTTAACCGAAAAAACCGGATAACCGACTGATTTGAAAACCGGGTTTTTTATGATAACGAAACCGGTTTTTTCGGATTTTTCGGTTTTGTTTTTCATACAAAATCTTAAATTTATCAAAAAACGTCGTGACAAACGTCGACAGGACGGCAAGACGGCGTTAGTTCCAACGGCAATAACGGCCGGCAACGTTAATTTATACCAAAAAATCGCATTTGAGAGCAAATATGTAAAACAGAAATGTCAATGCCAAAGTGACAGTTTACGGTTAGTCAACATTTCCCTAGTAATTCAAATTATTGAATTAGTTTTTAAATTTAATGGTTTTGGATGAACTATGATATGAAACATAGCCGAAGGTTAGTCCTAATATTATAGGAAAGGTAAGCGAAAAGAATACTAATTTTTTTTTTTTTTTTTTGTAACAAGTTACGTTTCGCTATTGGAAAACACTAAATGCAGTAAGTATAAATGGTTATTATGACCACTGCCATATTGCATGTAGAAAAAATAACAAAAAAATATTTGCAGGATTTTATTTCAAACAACTATATTTTACTCTTGGATCGTCGCTTACTTCACTAAGTTTAAAACTGTGTGCAATACTCGTATTATATTTTACTTGTTAAAGATATGCCTATAATTTTAGAACTATGTAATAGTACTTTTGGGCAAACTGCACAATTGAAGTTATTATTTAAAATTGGCAACACCTTTGTTTAAATTATTGATCTCGAATTCGATTTTTTTTTCTCGGATAGATCATTTGTCGCGCTACTCTATGCCACGCTGACGGCATTTTGATTAAAACTTTAGCATTTTTATTTCTTTACACACGAATTTCACATTTTTTTATTAAAAATGAGAAAAAAACCGAAATAACCGATTAAACCGGTTTCACCGGTTTTGTAAAATGAAAACCCGAAAAAACCGTGTCCTTTAAACAACCCGGTTTTTGCATGCCCTAGTAGTAATATAAAAGTTTAAAGAAGTTCTTTTGACAAAAAAAGTTTAATTGTAAGCCTCACGTTTGGAACTGTGCCAATAAATGTGAATTGGCTTGCAGCCTACCACATTAGGACTAAATAACATAACATACCATCACGCCTTTATTCCCCGTAGGGTTAGGCAGAGTTGTACCAATGAACACCCACAGTTCGCGTGTATGATTAGGTCCCATGTAATAGGGGGCGAGCCTTTTGCCATTAACCAGGCACAAATCCAAATTTCGAGCTGCTACTGAGAATTTCATAGAAAAAACCCAATAACACTGCTCGACCTGGGAACCGAACCCAAGACCTTGAGCATAGCCGTTGCGCGTCGGACCACTAGGCTAACGAGGCAGTCTAAATACCGTCAACCACGATTCGTAGGGTGTTAGGAATATCAGAACTTTTGCCTATCTTAACATATAGCTTGTTAACCGAATAAAAAATAGTAGTAAGTAGTACATTATGCCGGGGCTGCGGGTTGTTCGAAAGAGATACCGCGCCCCCGAAACGCAAAGGGCACATGAAGGAACATAGACGGGTTTTAGTCAGTAAAAGTCCGACACTCCCTCCCGCCCCGCCCAGGGCGGGGGAAGTTATTTGATGATTTCCCGTCTATAAAAAAAAAAAAAAAAAGTAGTACATTATGAGTGGAACAATAATAGGTTAATCTGTCATAATCATACCCAAAAATATTACAACACGACTGCTCGTCAGAACGAATAGACAGATTTTAACAAGTTTTTGTACCCAAAGCTGGAATATTTCCCGGTGATGGAATACGCATATTTTATAAAGGTACAGTAAGCGCTCAGAAATCCATACCCACGCTAAGGTTCACTTTCCTATGAACACGGGCGCGATCCAGTCAGCGCGTGCGCATGTGTGTTTACGAGTGATGTCTCAACATTCCACAGATAACACACACTAATGAACCATCGTCGCACTACGCGAAATGGCATTATATTTCTGTTTACCGTACGAGTCCTACCCGACGTGCGACGTATTCTTACCATTGCATTGCTAAATTTCGCATAATTATAACATGGCCTGGCAGCTGGTTTGGATAAGAAAGGGTTTACGATCATTGAATTCCGAGTTCAAATCTTATACTATGTGTGGCTGTTTTTTGTTTCTTGAAACCATAATAATGTTAGGCAAAATCTTTTTAGGTTTATGTTGAATTATTACGTATTCATGCTTGTTATTTATTTTTTATAAGAAGCAAATATTAGTTATTGTATTATTTATTTAACTTTTTATGTGATTTTATTTTAACTTTTTGTAATTGGAAGTAGGAAAAAAAGGCGTGCTGTGTGATAACAAAAATTTATTTTTAAAATTATCAAACTTATGAGAATTGTAACGTCACATTCCTACCGAAATAAAAGAAGTTCTCTTGTAACTGTTCATAAGATTTTTTGTTGAATACCCACTTAGTCAATAAAATTCATAATAACATAATAAGAGAAGGATATTTTAATAACACAAATAAATTTGGTGATGCTCACGTATTAAGTTTCTGAATTGGTATTCAGCAGAGTTAATTGAAAACTAAACTATAATTCAGACTTTATGAACAGGTTTTTTTTATGTAACGTCACAATAAACTTAGTGAGGTAATAGTTTAATAATTCGTTTTCTTGATGAAAAGAAGATTGAAACTAAACCTCAATTTAAGATCATTAAATAACTATCTACGAATATATAATATAATTATGACTAAATATTTAGTTACACCGTCTAATTATTAAAACTAAAACATCCAGGTTATTAAATGTTGCATAACACCGTCTAATACTTCTTCATAAGTAGCACTGTTGCACCTAATTATTAAAACTAAAGCATCCAGGTTATTAAATGTTGCATAACACCGTCTAATACTTCTTCATAAGTAGCACTGTTGCACGTCATCCCCACATATTAAAAACGAAACGTATTTTTTCTGGTTTATGATGCATGCAGCTGTTGTTGTAAACAGTATGTTATCCAGTGCGAAACCACCAAACTTAATCCACTTTGCTGTTAAGTAGGTAGGATAGGCTAGCTATCCTCTTCCTCGTATTTCTTACTCCGGAGACTAATAATAGTATTCCTCTAAAACAACAAAAAAAGTAATATTAGGCATTTATAACAAAATACTAAAGTGACTTAATTTTTTATATAATTTAATAATATTTATTTAATATAACAAATTTTAATATATTAAAACTATTTATTTATAAATTCCATAATAAACACATTTTTTTTGGCGTCATTATATATTTAAAATCAATAATAAGTATTAATCGAAATGCCACCAAATAATTTTAGGTATCTTAGGTATAAATTTCAAATAAAAGTTTAATTTACAATTCGTTAATATAATACTCACATTCAGTCAGGTTTCATAAGATATTAATTGGGACCACTTTTATGCAGCCCAATAATAGTCGCCCTCGCCTCAGTAATATTATTTGCCTGCGTTTCGAGAATACTTACAATACCACTACGAGTATCTATTAAATCACTCGTTACTAACCAACAACCACAACCAAACGACAACGCTCATTCCAATCAAGTTAAATATGCACAAAACTCATGTCTACCTCACAGAAATCTAAATTCTTTATTAGTTTTCTATGACTACCCTTTTAAATTTACGAAATGTGTGAACAAAGCGAACAAGCTAAAGAATATTATATTTCTGTTCATTTCTTCAAATTGAGTAAAAACAAAAAGACAAAAATAATGTGAGATTCGAACTCGCGGCTCATTGATTAACGCCGTCAACTGGGCGCGCTTAACCGCTAGACCATTTTGTCTCATTTAGAAATGTTGAAATTATGAACTACATTCACAACGATGATACATGTGTCTATTCTTGAAAGTAAAAGGTCGTAAGTCAAACTAAACGTCAACCTAATACGTTTTGAGATTGGGTATGGACTTTTGGTCGCCACTGTACAAGAAGCAAGAAGAATTCTTTTGGGATGCAAGTAAAACCGCAGCGAGCGACTAGTTTTAAGTATATTTCACTAGCTATACCCCGCGTTTTAACCCGCATCTGATTACGGCACTACTCGCGTTGGTCACAGCGTATGTTAAACTATCTATAAACTTCCTCGATAAACGGGCTGTATGAGGCTTTTTCTTTTTTCAAATAGGCCAATACGTGCTGAGATAAATTTATATCAAATAATACTATATTATATTAAAGATAATAATCAATATCCTCTCTATATCATAGAGGATATTAAATCTGTACCCATTCCGAATAAAACGGATGGACTAACAATTGTCAACACAATTTGATGTACCGTTGACCCGTGCAATTTGAAGAGCTTCACAATTATACACCGTTTAGTAGTCCTCCATTATTAGCCTGGTTTAATAATAGTGTTCTAGTTCCATGAGGAATTGATTTCTTTGTAATTATAGGCAAATAAAAATTATAGTTTGTCGGTGCAAAATATAAAATATTGTATGTTGCGAACTCGATGGACTAAGGTAGGTTTGGGCTAGAAAAATACTGTCTGTAACTTTGCTATTTAGATAAATCAAATGTTGATCTATTTTTAACCCGCGTCAGTTGGATTGCAATAGTTGAGAATAAACTAGTCACAATTAGATTCTAGGATACGCCTAACATATTTCAACTACCTTGGAAAAACAGGGGATCAATCTCACTAACTTTTAAGGATAGATTGCAATCTAATCTGTCTTCATTTTCCAAAAATGCCTCATCCTCATCATCATCATATTAGCCGCAGGACATCCACTGCTGGGCATAGGCATCCTCCATAGATTTCAAATAGGACCGGTTGGAAGCGGCCTGCATCCAGCATCTAAACTGCGTTGGCATTGAGATTGCGATTAAATTTTGAACGTTTTTAAATAGTAGAATTAGCGTTCAGATTGCCTTAGCAGTATAACTTATCCTTCCTGGACAATAACAAAATAATATCAGGGTCGCACATTTCAGATATTTAGATAAAAATGTGCGGGATCTCGCCCCAAAATCTACAGAACAAAAGAGACCAAAAAAACGTATCAAAATATTTCACCCCGCCCGCATTTATTATCACACAGCGCAATCTAAACCGGGTGACACATTGTTTAATAACGGTAATCCGAGCGAATCGAATCTGTGACCAATCGATACAAAGAACTGCGTGACTTATGTCTGCACATCAGCTGTTGTGATCCAAATGAGCGATTTGAAATCGGGAAAAAAAGAGCACATAATGTAGTCTAATCTTTATTATATGAAGTTTATTTTATGATAGACAACATCTAGATTAAGATTAAACTTAGATACTGGCTTCATTCTTAAAAATGTTGAGTAAGAGCGGTTTCTACAGTTTTCTGGCTTAGATTTGAAGGATCTTTTAAATAAACTTGACATTTCACAAGTCCAAAGATTGTAGTAGAACTGTGGTGACATTCGTTTTCAGAGGCATTCACACAGTTTGCTTTTCTGTTGGCTAGACAATTTTTAGGATACTGGATATCTTCAATCTTCTAACTTAAAAAAATCTTTTCACATTAAGTTAGGTCTCATAGTTCTGAAATCTAAAAAAATATAAAGTAGCAACAGATGGGCAATTCTACTAACTTTTAGAAACGATCGCAATCTAATCTCAAAAATAGCATTGGTAATTTTTTACATTGCTTGTCGCTTATGAGATTGCAAATAAATTTTTAGCGATTCAAATTAGTAGAATTGGCCTTCAATACTTTCAAACTATGAAACTAATGAGTGATCTACATTACTTCAACTTTTACATCATTTAGTTACTAACAAAAGGGAAGAAGAAATCATTTCAAACCCTACCACAGATTTTTCCGTAACATTTCTGGAAATAAACCCAAGTCCTCTCAATCTTGGCCCCGCGCGTGTTCAAGTATGAAACTAGGAACCTCTTTTTATAAGCCAGTGGGTAGGTTAGCAGGGCGGCACCTAATTACATACGGGCTACGAATGCGAGGCTTCAGGCTAGACTGCACAGAGCAAAAACTACCGCAGTTTGAAACTAGTATACTGGATGTTGCGAAATGGGATTGTGTTATATGTATGTTGCTCTGTGGAGATGTGTTTTGTTGGATTGTAATTTAACTAGGACTTGTAGAGATGGGGGTGGAATTTTAATGGAAACTAAGAAAAGCAATGCAATTGGAAGATGCATTAGAAATTGGACATTAGAGGATTGCATATTGGATGGGACCAGCCATTAACCCAGGGATTCAGGAGGCTGCGGGTTGTTCGAAAGAGATACCGCGCCCCCGGAACGCAAAGGGCACACGAAGGAACATAGATGGTTTTTAGTCAGTAAAAGTCTGACACTCCCTCCCGCCTCGCCCAGGACGGAAGGGGTCATTTGATGATTTTACCATCTCTAAAAAAAAAAAAAAGGGATTCAGGAGGGGACTAATACATTGCCAAGAGAAACGAAATGTGGTCCGGGGTATCTGATCATGTCTGAAGAGCGTCCTTCCTCGGTGCTCTATTACAGAATAGACTGTGGTTTGGAGAATGAATGTGAAATGCGTAGTGAAGCGGTAAAAGTTATTAGGGCAGTAGACACAACCAATCATTGACAAACTTTTTGTAAGCTGTCAAAATGCGATTACCTGATTCCCTCATAGGTTGTTATTTGTCTACTCAATTGACTATATTTGTTGACTTCAAAGTTGGTAAAAATGTAATTGCACGGTTAATTAATAATTATAATATACAGAAAACTATGAATAGATACTTTTACAGACACTTTTTATAGATACTGTGACAGCTAGCGATGTGGGTACAGATCATCTGCCTCGATACTAAAAACAGCTTACCTAATAAAAAGTCTAGAAAAATATTAGAAGAACTATAATAAAGATTCAAAACTACTTTCAAGATTGTAAACAGTACGAAAAAATGGAACAACGGCGTACAAAAACAATTTTAACAGTCGTTAGCTCATAAAATAATAAAAAAGTTGTTCTTCAGTAACGCCTACGGCATTCTCCATCAGATTATAAATAATTGTTTTCACTTACCAACTGGACCGAGTTGTTTCAGGAATATGTCACCTGAAAGAAACAAAGTGTTTTTGAGAAAATTATTTTGGACTGTGATTATGTGATTGATGCATTTGAGGCATTAGCAGGGTGATCGGTTCACTAAGCATTATGTAGTTCTAAAAGGTCTAATGCTAGTTATTCTCCAACTAGCTTTTGCCCGCGACTTCGTCCGCGTGGATTAATAGTTCCCGTTCCCGGGGGATTTCCGGGATGAACACTATCCTATGTCCTTTCTCGGGTCCCAGACTATATCTGTACCAAATTCCATTGAAATCTGTTCAGTGGTTTAGGCGTGAAGAAGAGACAGACAGACAGAGTTACTTTCGCATTTATAATATTAGTACGTATTTCAATCATATGTTTTCATCATTATCATATCAGCCGTAGCACGTCCACTGCTGGGCATAGGCCTCTCTAATGATATTTTTTGTTTACATAAAATTAAGGCTACTGCGAAAAAAAATGCTTTATATTCAAGAAATATTCGACACCGGAAGTTGATGTTCCGAATTGGAAATATTATCGACAATGAATCGGTGTGAACTTCAAACTTGAAAGTAAACTTTACATGATATAATAACCGATTTATTGTCGATGTTTCAAATACGGAACATCAACTTCGGAGTAGCTTCTTCTTGAAAATAATGCTTTTCGTACTCGCCTTAATTTTATAGTAGCAAGAAACATAATTGACATCAGAGAAAAACTACCATGAGACCATATAGAACTAAGCTTAGGTGCAAAAAATTTGGCTAATCGGCAAAATTGCGACTGATTGTTGAATTCGGATTCAATAGGTATATTTTTAAAGACATGCAAATGCGCAATATATCTTCATATCATCGATCACTAATAAAGATCGATGCTTCATATGCATACTTTGAACGAATTGAATCAATAGTCTACGATGAAATTGCTCTTGAATGTTACCGAGTGATCAAATTTTTTTGCACTTGAATGTACATAATGCACCACAGAGTTTCCCTATGCATTTAGAAATGAGACCCAGCAGAGCTATTCTGAAAATCACTCCTCGGTAAATTTAGGTGAAGTGAGTTTGACGAGACCTATCAATTCCTAATATCATGAAATAAAAGCTCACCCCAAGCTCACTTCACCGAGGGAGTGTTTTACAGAATAGTCAGTCTAATAAATACCTACGTAGTAGAACCAACCCGACTTAAACTATAGACTAAAATCCGGTTCAGAAACACAATATTGTTGATAGAGGGCCCGTAAACAAGGCGAGCCATTAGTCCCCGTCATAAGGCGGTGACAGACACTCCACTGAAGGACAGGTCTAAACATGGCGCGCAAACTTCTTGAGATGCTCTCTAAACACTTCTATTGTGTGTTGAAATTTAGAAGTAGGTATGTTGGTCTGTTGTTTCAGGTAGACTATGCTGTTGGTCAATACCTACTAAGTGGGTACGATGACAGTCGTGACGTCATACGTGACTGAAGAGTAGAAGCTAGAACCAATGTGTTTTAATTGGAGGCTAAATTGACAGTTTCATACGTCAAATTTACAAGTTTGTCACATAAAGCTGTCAAATTAGTCTCTGTGATTATTAAGGTGCCTTTTAGTAGGTAAGGGCATACTACATTTTATATACCTCTTCCCTAGCATGTTTTTTTTTTTTGCGAAAAGACAGGCTGCCTAGGCCTCAACCAAACAGTCAAACAACCTCTTTGCTTCTGAATATTTCTCTTTCCAATTTCAAAATCCATGTTCCAATAAATAAAAATATGGTTTTTTAATAAATATTGGCTGGCTGGATGTATGAATGGAGTACGAATCGCGTCGGTCGGAACTGTTGGCGGCGGCGTCATTTCCGGCAAACGTCCGAACGAAATGGACCAGTCTGGAAATGGGGCAGCAGGACAACCCTGTTTGACGTACAGTTTTATTATTTATTTTGTTGTCTGTTGCATTTGTACGTTGTTAGGACTTGGTTTAGAATTTTAGATTGTGGCAAAGATCATTTTTACTTTGTCCTACACTAGGAGTTCGTCCTGTATTTTGGGGGCCATAAACCAGGCTCGGAAAGGCTCGGAATAACTACATGTAGGTCATAGAAATATTGTTGTGAAAATCGAGCTCACGACACGCAGCACAGTAGCCAATCGCTCACCTACTGCGCCAACCATGTTGTGAACTTTGTTTACGAAACTCTCCAATTCGGTGTTGGGTACTGTGTGAGCAAATTAATCGCCTGTACATAAGTGAAGAGCGATTGGCGAAGTTGAATGATGTGACTTTTACAGTCGACAAGTTATCTGTCTTTAACAAACACTTAGCTGCGGCAAGAAGTCCTTATTTAAGCCTCTCCTCACACGATCGAATTTTTGAAGGACCGATTCAATAAGTCCATAATTTCCTGGGACTGACTTTTTTAGGACGTGTGCGTTGGTATATTAGAAGTCATATGTTCCTCTGTTCCTCTAGATGGACGCGGGCAGCGTTAACAATAAATATGGAACCTAGTCTGGACTTTTTATTTTCCGATTTACATCTAATACTTGACCATAGACAATTTTACCACATATAGCTGTCATTTCAAGACGACTATCGTCATAGTCTCTTTAAAAAATACGACCGTTGCAAGTTTCAAATTAAGAACAATCGCTTTTTAATTTGTGGCCTTCTTCTTCTGTCAATTGGTTTTCGCGTTATTGCTTCCGTCCAATAACGATATCAGGCTTTTAATAACGTTGCAAAAAGAACTATTAACAAACTTCGTTCGTCCTTTGAAGCAGCTTTCGTAGAAACACGGAAAAACTATGTCTAGAGTATAGATCTTAATGAAAATTCAGAAACAGATTGTTAATTAAGTCCCGCCGAAGCAGGCGACTGTTCAAAGGAGTCTGCTCACTACATCGTACTATTCCTTTACCGTGCTTTGAATGTATCTGACACGGAAAGAAACACTGACGCGGATTTGTTTTTTTTTTTTTTATAGACGGGAAATCATCAAATAACTTCCCCCGCCCTGGACGGGACGGGAGGGAGTGTGACTTTTACTGACTAAAACCCGCGTATGTTCCTTCATGTGCCCATTGCGTTCCGTGGGCGCGGTATCTCTTTCGAACAACCCGCAGCCCCGGCGACGACGCGAATTACTAAGCTGACTCGAACGTATATGGCACTCGATGGTGTTGGTCGGTCTCGGAACTGTCTTATACCCGATTCCTATAACTTACCGACCGGTATTTTGTAACCACAGTAACAAACAAATGCTTTCGTGTTTGCGCTATTTTTGAAGTTTATTATACAGCATACGGGTAGGTTTCTACCCATATATTTTTTAAACATTTCTTACATTCAAAATTATCACAAGAATTTTCACAAAGGACCAGTCAAGCATTCAAAGGTTTATCACTGGCAAGATAAACTTTAGTTAGTAGTTTTGCATATAGAAACCGCGCATTAGTGGTCAAACCGTCTAAAGTTTCATACTTTTCAATACAAACCCTTTTTTTTTCCTGTCACGTTCGTAGTACGGTCACAGTAAGAACGGTGAAGTGGGCAGTATCCCTAACTCATATTCATTTACAGATAAAGGACTAATAAATTGGTATTCTACAATGCTAATCAGCTTGTATAAATCTGAGCTAACAGACATGACATCGAAGAGCGAGTGTTTCTTGATGCCACTCGACAAACACCGTCGAAAACGATCGATGTGACATCAAACGATGATGCATGTTTACAACAGATTTACTCCCGACAAGTTTAAGTTTGATCCCTTTCGAATGAAGAAATCAAATGTTTTCCTATTTAATTGTTAGATACTTAATTTCTCACATACATTTCGTAAAACTAAACGCAATAACGTCAAGTTAATAAAACAATTTTAACTAAACTCTCTTAATTATAACTGCAAAATAAATTAGCACGTTATCTCGCCACGTTTTCACAAAGGCGCGGGAGGTAGTCGACAGCTTCCTGCGCGACAGTGCTGCCGCCTTCCTGTGCGGCGGGAAAATTGAGAACTTACACTGCCTTTGTCTATTACATACACTGGAAACAAGGAGGTTTGTTGTTTAAGTTTGTACTGTAGTGAATACCTAGGTGACTTTAATCATTTATCCTTGGATGTAGTTTGTAAAATAATACTGGTTGTATAAACTTTTACCTCTGCAAATTTTTCAGGTTGTGTACCTCAAAAGGAAAAACCGAAACCCTTATAAGATCACTTTGTTGTCTGTCTGTCTGTCAAGGCCCTTTATCTCAGAAATGCGTGAATGTATAGAGTTGAAATTAGAACCATATACTCAGGTCCACAGTCCCTTGAGGAGTGTATCTTGTAAAAAAAAAACTAAGTTAATGTTTAAGTTTATGCTACAAGAAAAATATTTTAGTCTCAACTTAGCTGAATAGGGAAGGACTGAGTTCCCTATCAGTTAAGTTAAAGTACTAAAACCCAAAATTACAATGAGTATACTGGATAAGACATCTAAAATGGTAAAACAGTTAGCAATTTTATTAGGTGGTATTAGAGTGTAGTTTTGAGAAGCATTTGCTTTTACCTAATAGGTATAATATGCAGATAATATATGTGTTATAGTTTTCTATTAGGTAATTTTTTGTTATTTTTGTAGGAAAATGTTGTTGGTTTCTGCTTATACTCAAGAAAAAAAGATGTCAGTTTACGTATGTACGTTGTTTAAAATCCAAAATTAATCTACTAGAAAATAAGTCCAAGTAACAATTATTGTTCAAATTATTTAATTTTGAACTCTACCAATGATAGCCTTTTTTTGGTGTACTTCTTCCGTTGTGGCTATAATAGAGGAGCAAAAAATAGAAAAGTTTTCTAGAAAAGTTGCATAAGAAGTTTTTTTTTGGAATATGCGGGCTTTGGTTAGGTAAAATTAATGAACCTTGCAATTGGGCCCATGAAGAATGTTTTCACATTGAGTTCATATCCTGTTTATTACAGTTATTGTTTAGGAAGGTATTTAATTCGCTTTTTCCCACATACTATTTACATAGTTTTCCTTAACCAACTAATTATCAATAATTAACAAGTCCGAGTTTTCCATATTTATTGCAATATCTCATTAATTAAATATTTTATGCATGAGCCAAACAAAAACAGGAAATATGTATAATTTCGCTACTAGCTTCTTTTTACATTAAGAAAATTAAAAGTGTTTTGGCACCCATGGGTATTCAGACTACAGGGTTTAATGGGTATAAAGAATTTTTTAAATTCTTTTTTAATGAAATTCGTACCTTAGAACTTGACCAACACCTTGACATATTTAAATTTAAAATCATCTCACCTACCTTAACAAACTATGTTACAAAAATACACAATTAAATTACGAACTGTGCACTTAATTCTTCAATAATGTGCACACCAGCAAGACTGGTTTTACTAAGAATCGTTTAAGTCAAATACTAGCGTCAGCAATGTTGTAGCTTGCTTCGCAATTCAACCGGGTACGAGGTGTCAGCAATGAACGCTCATTACTTGTGTCATTCCAGCTGCTACCCAAGAGTAATTGATTCTGATTAGGCGGTAACCCTGCTATGATATACCTCTGCAAACCGGTCGCAAGAAACACCTTTCCAATGCCTCGTAATTCTATCTAAATCCTCATTATACATACATATGATAAAACAGGGAATAAAGATATAATTCTTAACACTTTATCATGTAAACAGTACCCTTTTGTTAACAATAAAACATCCAAAACATTGAAATACTATCTGCGAAAAAATGACACTTGCTACGGCTTACAAACTTTGGAGTTTTTTAAGTAAAGCTTTAACATCTCAATACTACTTACCCTTTAAAATATGTAACTTAGTATCACAATTTATTGCTTTGAGATTTAGGAAACACTTGTACCCCACGTTATCAATAATAACAAAAGTTTATTTCACTACCGAAATTATTGACACCCATAGGAACATAGACAACATTTACTTTTTCTTAAACTAGCTCGTCTATCATCAATCAAAACAAAACTGATTCTTCACTTTCACTGAATTTTTAATAAATATTTGATTTTGTCAAAATTATAGTTTTACCTAAGTAAATATCATTTCTTCGTTAATTTTAATGTTTTTAATCATTTATTTTGTTCAAAACATAATTTATATTAATTTGTTTATGAAGAAGAGAGTGCTTCTAGTGTATCTGTTCTGCATAAGATTGCCATCAAGAATTATAACATTTTAATAAAAAAGCTTCTTAATTTTCATTATGTTTTCATTTCACTGTTTGTAGAGTATTTTATAATTTAATTTAAAAATTAAAAACATTAAATAAGGGGTGCTTTAGTTAGTTTTTAAATTGTGTTTTTTACGAGGGGCAACTTTTATTTTTACGTCACTAGGAGCTGTCGTAATATGTCAACAAATAAATGTCGCCACTGCTGAAATCTCTACTGTGTGCAACATGTACCTAGTGTACAAACGTATAAATAAAGTATTGAATTCAGGTGCCCTTTGCGCAGCTGCATAGCCTGCGAAGAAAATCAATACTCTGATAATTTTCTTGGAAAATAGGTAACAAAGATGGCGATCATCACTTATCAGTGAACCAGTGAACCTGCGTACTTCTCTGCTTCAAGATTATCGTGTGTGTTTGAGTGTTACTGTATCAACTTCAATTGATTTGTAATGAGTGAACCAAATATGCATCACGGATCGGGCGGTGGTAGCCCCCAACCGGTCTTGGCCAATGTGGGAGTAGCACCGAATCCTGATGGGAACCAGTTCATGGCTAATTCTCATGCTGTGCATAATGCGCATGCAACATCGAATGGCCTGCAGAGTGCTATCCTGCCTCCACTCCCGCCCAGAGTAGACTTGAACCAAGCTCTTGCTCAACCCATGATGCAGGCCCAGGGCTATGGTGCTGTGGGAGCCTATGGTGGGGTGGCTACATACGGCGGGATGGGGTTGGGGTCAGTGGGGGGTCTTATGGGCTCCTATGGCATGGGAGGATACGGCGGGTACGGAAGCTACGGCATGGGTGGGATGGGTGGAATGTATGGAGGATACAACCGATTTGGACTTGCAGGAGCCAACTACGGAGATGTTGACAGCAGGTAAATGATTAATTGTTATTTTAAATATTCATCTTTGCAGTTATTTATTTTAAAAATGTAACAAAGACAAAGGGCGGGGTTAGGGCGTGGGCTTATGTATATATATATATGTGTGCAGAATGTAAGAAATATTCAATTTTGATGCAATAATATTTAACAGTGGAAAGGAAAAACTTGCCTAGCAACAATTTAGTTGATATTGAGTGAAATACATCATTGGAATTCAATTTTTTTTTTGTGTCTTTTGTTCTATTCCCTAGCTACTGTGATGAATTTTGATGTTGCTTGGCAATTTTGCATTGTGTGAACTATTAAGGTGAATGCTCCAACCAGCCCGCGAATTTTTTTTTTTTACATTTTTTGCAATTTGCAAGTCAAAAAAATCTTTTTTTTTTTTTGACTTGCAAATTGACATGAAATCTTGACATTTACATGAAGCTTGATTTATGGAGTCATTTTACTGATTTTAATGGTTATAATTTTGAAAATACATACTTCTTACGCCCGCGAATCATACTTTAATCAACATTAACCCTAATACCGACATGCAAATTGCAAAAAAGGTAAGAAAATTTATATTTCGTGGGCTGGTCGGAGCATTCACCTTTACGGTTTTCACTGACCAACTGATGAGTCCTGATAATTAAGATCTGCCTCGTTAGCCTAGTGGACTTGGGTTCGATTCCCAGGTAGAGCAAAGACTTATTGGATTTTTGTATGAAATTCTTAGTAGCAGCTTGGACTTAGAATTTGTGCCCCGTTAATGGCAATAAGTTTGCCCCCTATTAAAGAGGACCTAAACATACTGGCAAACTGTAAGTGTACATTGGTACACCCACTGTCGGTATACCTCTGCCAAACTCTTTTGGGAATACAGGCGTGCTTTTATGACTGTATTTGTATTGTGTTTGTACAGTAATGGTCATTATAACAGTAAAACTTCTTAACCTTAAAAGGTACTTATTAAATTTTCAGTAACCTAGCTAGTATAAATCTAGAAATATGTAACCTGCAGACCTGCCTTCTTACGTATATTTTGTTCCTTAGATATTCTTTTGCAAAATGCTTTTGCTTTTGCACATCACATCACTTCATCATCATCTGCCTATCCTTTTCCCAACTATGTTGGGGTCAGCTTCCAGTCTAACCGGATGCACTTGAATACCAGTGTTTTACAACGACCGACAGCCTATCTGACCTCCACAACTCACACATCTCACACACACATCATATCTTGCGCACATTGCTTACATTGTTTATTATATTGTTGAATTATGAAAGCAGGTTTTTTTTTATAAGACAAGATCTTTGTAAATTACTTATATGGAGATTAAATTTTAGAAACAAATAAAAATAAACACCTCTTTAGATTGTAATTATAAAAACTGATGTGTTCATAAGCTTGAAGGACACTAAACAAGACACAATAGAAGTTTTAAGCGAAGTGAAACAGCTTGCCTAACGAATGAGGTGTTATAAAAATATGCAAATTTCATTTTGATTTTGTGTCTATTTAATATCGTTCAGGGGCAAAATGTCCAATTCTCAAAATGTCCAACGGTGTCAAAGTGTCCAATTACCCAAAATGTCCAATGGTCAAAATGTCCAATTCTCAAAATGTCCAATGGTCAAAATGTCCAACTCCCAAAATGTCCAATCTTTGAGAATGTAGCTAATTTGTTCAATAACTCATCAAAACCCTTTTTTATACTTATGACAAATAATAAATACAAAATACTGAAAGAATTGATAACAAAAATAGTGATTTCGGGTATGTTGTGGTCTTCTCTGGTCTTAATTTGTTATTTATTAATAAAACATATTTAGATTCTTTCACTATTTTGTATTTATTATTTGTCATAAGTATTAAAAAAGCGTTTTGATGAGTAATTGAACAAATTTGCTACATTCTCAAAGATTGGACATTTTGGGAGTTGGACATTTTGACCATTGGACATTTTGAGAATTGGACATTTTGACCATTGGACATTTTGGGTAATTGGACATTTTGACACCGTTGGACATTTTGAGAATTGGACATTTTGCCCCTGAACGTTTAATATATGTAATTTGTTAATTATTGGTTAAAAATGGATAGGCTCTTGGTAGCCTCTTAAATAAATGGCAGGGTCTTTTATGGTCTTCTTGTAGTTTCCTTTATTTGTTCTGGCTTTCAGCAGTGACAGCGATTGGAAATAGGGCTGCGGGCGTGTTGCTAAAAAAACAAACCAATTAAAAAAAAAACATTGTTCAGGTCTTCTTTCATGTGATGACATAACATACCATCACGCCTGTATTCTCTCAGGGTGTAGGCAGAGGTGTACCAATGTACAATAACAGTTTGCCAGTATGTTTAGGTCCCTTAAAATAGGGGGCGAGCCTATTGCCATTAACCGGGCACAAATCTTAACTCTGAGCCAGTACAGAGAATTTTATAGAAAACCCAATAACAGTTTGCTCGACCTGGTAATCGAACCCAAGACCTCAAGCGTAGCACTCGCGCTTAGGATCAATAGGCTCACGAGGCAGTTGCAGAGGCTAGTGCGGATAATGATAGGTCTAATAATTACTTATACCACTTCGGACGGGTTTAGGGTTTTCGGGGTTGACTGCCCCGTTGGTCTCGTGGTCGCAAGCGCGACTGCTGAGCAAGAGGTCCCGGGTTCGATTCCCAGGTCGGGCAAAAAGTGTTATTGGGTTTTTCCATAAGGGATTTCTCAGTAGCAGCCCGGAGTTTGGAAGTTGGTGGTGTGACAGCCCCGTGCTTCGGAAAGCTGTTGGTCCTGCGCCTGATCTCTCTCTGGTCGTGTCGGATTGCCGTCCCATCGGGCTATGAAAGTTACGGAAGAGGGAGTGCACCTGTGTTTGCGCACACACTTGCGCACTATAATATCTCCTGCGTACGTGGCTAATCTGCATTAAGGTTAGCCGCCGTGGCCGAAATCGGCCTGGAGAATTACATTACATACCACTTCGGCCCAGTAGATGGCCATATAAATTGCTACTGCACTGGATATCATATGGGTCTATGATGCCCCATTTCGCCAAATTATGTTTGCAACGGCCTGCTTAGGTGCACCATCGAAAGGTCAGTTTAGATTATTGTTTTATTTACAGGTTTCTGCAAATTGCCGAGGAGAACTCCCGTCCTGCATTTGATTCCATTCAAAGCTGTGTGAATGCTGTCGGCAGTGTTGCTATGATGTTAGACAGCACTTTCTTTGCTCTTACCAGCTCATTCAGGGCTATTTTGGGTATGTATTAAATTAAGATAAAAATAAAACCAGCTTTTTATTGTCCCATTGCAGGGAATGTCCTCTTCTCCTACAGAAAGGGGAATGGTATTGTCACTTGCTGATGACTCACAATGTTTTTATTTACTGATATCAGTGAAATCCAAGATAAATTTGGAAAGTACAAAGAGATTAAGAGAACCCGCAGACATACAATTGTAAGTTGGCCGACTATCGAACAACTAAATTGCGTACTGTTATAATTTAGTTGACCAACTTTTTTATTGTGCGTAATCGGAAGGGAATCTCGTTTCTGATACGATCGGTGCCCATTTAGTTAGTTGGAAGATTTAGTTGGACAAGATATGCGGGCTAGCATTATGTCATTATACCTATTGGTATACTCTGCGATTTAGTCGGCCAACTTATAATTGTATGTCTGCGGGCTCTCTAATAGGTCACAATGGTACTTGCCCAGTTTTGAACATAAAACTCCATGCATGAGAGGCGAGTGCCTCAACCACCAAGCCTTCAGAATACAAGAAGTGAAAAAGGATTGTTACTCAGTCATTTGACAATGAAGTGTGTAGTGCTGTGGTTGAGCAAATCGCTGCTTTGTTGCATATTGCTGGTTCGCTTCCCACACTTAGCAAATATTTGTATGCCCCACAGATAATTGCCCTGGGTCTGGTTGTTTGTGTGTGTGAGTTTAAATATTTGTAAATGCGCTTACAATACAGGAGAAATTTTTAGTGTGGGTCAACATTCTTTTAAATATTCAAATAACTTTGTATTTGTTTTGTTAATTTGTGCTGACATTATTGACCTTCTTCAACAATCATTTATATTTTTAAACAGGTGTGGCAGAGAACGTTAGCCGTCTGAAGTCTCTTTTCGCTCAGGTCTGGTCCACGTTCGCTGTGGTCAGGACCCTGAACTGGATTATCAGGAAGCTGATGGTCATTATGGGTCTTAGGACTGAAAATGAATTCAAGGTTAGTAACAAAACTAATTAGTTTATTTTACAAACATTAACATACTAGCTTTTGCCCGCGACTTCGTCTACGTGAATGTCGGTTCTCAAGGACGCAAAGGAAGTTCTTTAATTTAAGTTCCATCATGATTCGAAAGACATGTGGCGCCATCTGTTTTCATAAGAACATTATTGTTGTTTTCCTCGGGATCAGTAATTTTTTTTTGGAATGAACAGTAGGTGTTTATGTCAATTTCTGTACAACGTATATATGCAAAATTTCAGGATAATCGCTTCAGTGGTTTAAGCGTGTAAAAGGTAACGAACAAAGAAACTAAATTTCGCATTTATAATATTAATTAAAATAGCAGTAAAACTGAAAAAATAATAGATTACAGATCTGTGTTTTTTTTTTGTATCAGTCATTTTATGTAATGGTGCGAAAGGTTATCTACAAAATATCCAATTACGTAGGAAGGTACCTGCAATGGAATTCTATTTACTATAAAGTTCTTACAATGTTATCATAAGGACAGTTCTACTTATCGATCTACGCAGGACTATTCTAGACGGCTTGGAATTTGATGTGTCTCGTGAATTACAAATACTATACCATATTATACGACACGCTTGGCGCAATAGCTAAGTGATTGGCTGCTGTGCTGCGTGTCGCGGGTTCGATTACTGGACGGAACATATATTTGTATGGCCTATCGATAGTTCCGGGTCCGGCTGTTTGTGCCCCGTGCACCACTGTGCATTATGCGTCCCAGGAGAAATTCCTAGCGTGGGGCAACATTTTTTTTTTAATAATTTAATAAAATACTGTAAAGAGGTAAGATTTTTTTGTTTGTAACAGATTGTCTCCGAAACTACTGGAACAGATTAAACTATTTTTTTCACCAATAGATAGCTACATCATTCTTGATTAAAATAGGCAATATAACATCACGGTACGACCCACGGGCGCGGAGCAGCAACCAAAGCTGTAACTAAACGCGAGTGAAATAAGCCACTCGGACAAAATCTATCGCTAGTTTTTAATAAAGAATGAAAAAAAAAGATATAGTATTTGTGTGTAAAATAAAATCTCCAAGTTCATGAAACATCAGTGTGTTTTATTATCAACCACCTATAGTTTGGAAGATCGACAATAGATTACACGCTTATCACAAGAGACGTGACATCTACATCATAGTCACGCGTATAAAGTAATGATAACATGTATTTTGCTAGGTTTTTCTTTTTTTAATCCTTCCTCAACTTGCCATAGATAATAACTCGGTCCTATCAATTATTCTAATATTGCAAAGGGTAATGACGTATTGGGTAACGTAAATAAGTAATTAACGCAATTTTGTTATATGATTATAATACGGTAAATACTCAATTGAGTAACTATTTATTGATTTTAAAGTAAGTAAAAATCGAATCCGTACTAATATTATAAATGCGAAAGTAACTCTGTCTGTCTGTCTGTCTCTTCTTCACGCCTAAACCACTGAACCGATTTCAATGAAATTTGGTACAGATATAGTCTAGGACCCGAGAAAGGACATCAAATTATTATGACACTTGATAGATTACGACCAATGAAATTAGTGGAATGATTTTATGTTATTTCACGGTTATTTCTAATGAAATTATGGCAAATAAAAGTATGGCATATGCATTTTAAATTATGGAAAACATTAGTAAACCGTACCAATGTACACCCAAGTCCGCCGCCGGTATGTTGTAGGTACGTCCCTTCTAATAGGAGGTGAGCCTATTGCCATTAACCGAGCACAAACCCGAACTCCATAATATATTAGTTTAGTAGGATTTTATATAACTATCTTATGTTTAAAGGCTTGGGCCGAAGCGGTGGCTTCGACCCAATCCGGGCGTAGCCCCCACGGCCCCCGCTCCTCAGGATGGCCCGTCATCATGTTCTTTGGCGTGCTGGCCGCGGCGCCCTACATCGTGCTCAAGATGCTGAGCCAGCTTAACACAACTAAACGCGAGAGCTGTAAGTACATATGTTAATAGATATAAGAGTCATTATCGCTTGCGGAATGTGTCACACCAATATACAGGAGAGCTGTGAGTAGGTACATAGCTACAAGGTGTAGTTTTGCATCTTTTAGGAGCTTGTCATAAAAAAAAAGTAAGTAATCATATATATTTACGATACCTGGTCAATATCTAATAAATACTTTTTTTTATCAGTAACTATCAAATAACAGTATTCCAGAATACAATTCTTGCAAAAATCAGAATCGCCCAGTTGCGAATGCGGCAGGCAGAGTTGTCAATATATCAATGTGTGCATAGCGCCTAAACCCTCAGGCAATATGGCTAGCTCAAATTCGAAAATCACGTCAAAAAAAATATAAATTTAACAACCTATTTATTTTATTACCTATTGATTCGTGTTAAGAATCACGAGCATAGTTAACTCCTTGAATTTGACGAGGATGCAAAACTTCATATTCTTCAAGAGTCATTATCGTTTTCAGTATGACTGTGTCATGTTCAGGGTAATCTTAGCTGATAGGTTAGCTAAATTCTATGATAAAGAATTGACACAGTTATCTTTGAAAAACCGTGTAACATTATCTTCACAATTGATTCAATAGATTTTGTTCTGAAGATTAATGGGGTTTACGAATTTATGGATAAAAAAATATGAATTGCTGTTATCAAATTACATATTAAAATATTCATAAGTCAATATCCATGCATTGTATCATGAGAAACTTCACAAAAGTTGTGACAATTCCGGTCCTAGAGTCCTATAAACCCACATTGTTTCAATTAGGGTATAGAGTTCGATCCTTTACGGACGAATAGGATCTATATATACTTTATAGTAGTTTATGGAGGCCGAAAAATGTTTACACAATTGGGTAGATGACACCACTAATCAATTGACGTACTTTTTATGAGCTGTCAAAACGCCATTCCCCCATAGATTTTCTATGACAATACTCAACTATGACGTCATTTTTTTGTCATCTCAATTCACTAACTATTTCAAAGCAACTAAAAATCGTTTTTTATAGTTATTTAAAAAATCATCGGGTTTTTAGCTAAAATTAAATTTTTTTTTGTGAAGTTGTTTCTTGAAATTATTAGTTAGTGGTGACATCTACCCAATTACACAGAAACCACCAAAATCCGGAACGAAACCCTTGGATGATCAGGCTCGTGCGGATGTCCCTGAGCAGTTTGAAAGGTTTAATCTGTTTCTGGAGGGAGGTCCGGTGGTTGGAATGGCGGCCGCATCGGCTCACGTACAATAGTACACTTTTAGGGAACCGAACACCATAACATAACACTACCCTTTTCCCCCTGGAACAAAGACTATTTTTTCATAGGCATTCCTTTTGAAGAAGATGAAAATATTCACATACCACATACACACAACCACGCCTGTATTCCCCGAAGGGTTAGGCAGAGGTATACCAAAATACACCCACAGTTCGCCGGTATGTTTAGATCCCATGTAATAAGGGGCGAGTATATTGCCATTTACCGGGCACAAATCCCAACTCCGAGCTGCTACTGAGATTTTCATACAAAAACCCAATAATACTTAAAAAAATAATCTCTTTACAGTACATGACCCATCGACATGGCAAAAACCGTTACGGGCCGTGGGCAAGTTTGACTTTACCACCACCATGTCCCAGGAGTTGCCCTTCCTGAAACGGGATGCTTTGCTTATCGCCCCGTCGCATCTCCAACCCCAGCTGTGGAACTCAGGCTGGGTGGTGGCAACCGCGGACGGTAAGACCACAGGTCTCGTACCCATTAATTATCTCAATATAAGCAGCCCAACCCAGAGAAGGGAAATGGAACGCGTAGAGGAGGCACAGAATCAAGATGATAGTGAAAGTGGCAGCGAGGCCTAAATTTTTTGAGGTTAATTTGTTTTCAAGGCTTACTCTATAGTGTTACTTTGTATTGGACTTCTAATTTTGAATTGTAAATTACTCAGGATTACCCTTTTTTTAAGACTAGCAATATTGTTAGCCCCTTGGTCGCAAGTATGTAAATGAGTGAATAGAGCAACGGGACGATCTTGATAATAAATTGACCACCATCCATTAGGAAACAAAAGAATACGCGGAGTAAGCAACCACCCAAAAGCCTGGGTGCCAAATACTCGACTGACTGTCAAATAAGTCAAGTAGGAACTGATAAAAAGAAAGAAAGAATATATTGTAAAATATTTTCTTTTCTTTCTTAAATGTAATGTAAAGACTAAGAATGTGTGCTGCTTCGGCCTTTTCCCAGTGTGACTGGACTCTTTAATAATTTGAAAAGACTTTGAGTTCTTATGAAATCAAGTTTTTAACTGTGATATTTTACAGTCAGACGAACGATTCATTATTTAATTTAGTAGCAATTTAATGATTTTGTGAAATTATGCATTATGTCAATGAACAGCAGAATTCTGCAGATATTATCTTCATTTAGCAAAAGTAGACACAGTTTTGCAAACTGTAAGTCTCAACTGTACTGGATCATTCTTCGAAGATTTTTTGACGTTTTCTTTGATTTTATGTTATGTACCTTTTTGTATCTCTGTAAAGTTTTGTTGTTTGTTATTCATTCCAATTTTAAACTTGTTGTATTTTGAGGATGACCCTATTATACGTGTAAGCGGTTGTTCGTACGGGCATTTTTTTGCCGCGCAATGGAAATTAAATACTCGGGTCTACACTGCTTTGCACCTAGTAAATAGCGCCCGTGCCAGCAACGGCTAATGATTAGTAAATAAGTCAATCTAGTTGTCTATATATAATTCAATGCATTTTATAAATTATTTTGCCTTCAAATAAAAGTTTTTTTCTTTGGTTTTAAGGAACGGTGTAGGTGCAATTAATTTGTTGTGTAATATACTTGTATAATTTTAATGAATGTGATTGGTATTTTTAGGGATTATTTTAGTATAATTGGGAAAAAATTACCATTATTAACCACACCAACATTACCGATTAACCGCTAAAGTAAATAAATTCTACCAATATTTTATTTAAGTGTAAAACTTTACCGATTTTGTACTAGTCAACCACATATTTCACATTATTCTTTATTCCTGTGTGTCAAAACTAATAAGTTTGGCAATAATTATTAAGAAACGTAATTTAATTAATTATTCCTTGTAAAATTGTTGTACTCTTAGTATATATCGCCTCTTTACTTCAATAATGTGTTATCTTGAAAAGTGGAACTTTTTAAGATAACACATTATTGAAGCAAAGAGGCGATATGTAGTTTATTGAGTAAACGACGTGTTTTTTCTCTCTGTATAATCCGAATTTCCGATCTTTGCATTTTTTGAAAACACGATTTTATTATCCTTACTCAAACCCTGATCAAATTAAGTCAAGATCAATTCTAATAGTTTATCAAAGTAGTACTTATGGTCATAAGAATAAAGGCCACAACTAGTCCGCCGAGAGATATTCCGGTGTGCACCTTTCAGTTATCGCATGAGACTATACACTTCATCTGATGGTCTGAGACTGGCCGGTTACGAAGAATGTGTCCAGGCCCTTGGTCTGTATTCGGACATTTAGATTTATAGGAAGTAAGAAACTAAGAACTAATTATGAACTGTCACTGCCGACATCTTCACGATGCCCTTCACTTCATACATGGCTAATTTTCTTTTGATGGTTATTAGTGAATGTAATGTACACCTATAATTGGTACATACATAATACTTACATTACTTGATGACATAATTATGCTGCTGGTGTACTTTACTAAATAAGGTCAGTGTAGTAATTAGTCGTAGCGTCGAAAATCCTTAGGTGCCACTGCGCCGCCCGCGAACTGTCACCTTTTAAACTTGTCATAAAACTTGAATGGCAATTGGCTATATCGGAGCCGTTCTAATAAGCGATGTGAATCTTGATCATGCAGAAACTGGTCTGTAGATTGCAATCCTCTTACACCATTGAATAAATATTATAATAGTAGCTAACACCTCAGTGGGAGTTTTATTAGATCATAGTTATAAGCTCTCTTCTAGTAAACAGTTGTAGTCATTAACCAAATTGAACTCAATTATCAGTGTATATGTCTTAATCCATTTGATCAATAAAGTCGTCACTTTCCAAATTGTTTTATTGTGTGCTACTACCAGATCCAGTTTAAAATATTCGTGTTGTTGCCCTTGTTTTCAGCGACTAACTGCCAGAAAATATTACAGGCGTTTGATGGGAGATCTACACACTTATAGTAGGTACGTGGAACTAACGCCCATAGAATAACCTAACCAATTTAATTCATTATGGTACACCCGCCATTTTGACTCTCACCACCTAATTTGGATGCTTCAATCTCAGCTCGCAGGAAACGCATGAAATGCATCTATTTGAAAGAATTGGATTTGGGGCACAGAAACTTAGTGAATTGTTGTAAACAGCTATGCAACTACAGTTCACAACCATTTGAAGACCTCTATGAAAGCCTATTCGATCGCATAAAAGTTAGCTTGTACAAAAAGACAAATAATTATGATCAAACTAGATGTAGATAAAAAGCTACATCGCCTCTTTGCTTCAAATAATGTGTTATCTTAAAAAGTTCCACTTTTAAGATTGAAGTAAAGAGGCGACATCTAGTTTGAATTTTGATCACAATTGTCTTTAACAACAACAAGATACAATTAAATATTAGCGTAAAGAAAAAACCCACGAATTTTTTTTAGGTTTATTGTAAAGTCATATTCCTAAGTTTACAAGTAGGGTTCGGGGAATTCAAAGGTCACTTCGCGCCCCGTCAGCTTCTTGTATACCGACTGGAAGGTGTCCACCTGAGAACAATGATAATACTGGATTAGCACATGAATGGTAAAGATTCAACTTGATGAAGGATTGTGATGCAGATATGTCTGTTAACACTCACGCTAGGCGATGCCTAAATATTACAATAATACCAGCAGGATAATAGGTCAGGTGCGCAGTACTCGTAACCGGCATGCTTGTACGACCAGATGTATGAATGTGGATGAGGCGCAAGGAGTATGTAAGGATCTTAGCAGGTGGTTTCTGCCTACCCCCATGGAAAAAAGGTATGTATGTATGTACTAGCAGGACAAAAGCCCTGTTCCATTGCTGGGAATAAGGTCTCTTCTCATACAGAGAAGGCACGAGCATAGATCACCATGCTTGCTCAAGGCAGCTCATTTGACGATTTTAGAATTGTATTCATTATAAGTCTGGGTTTCCTTACAATGTTTTCCTTCACCGTTGGAAAATATTATTGTGTCTAATATTGTTTGGCTTAGCGCTATCACTTTCGGTTCGTACGAAAATTCAACAGCTGCATATTAAGTTTATATACTTTAGTTGCATGGTTAATTTGTTAGGCAACCACGCATATTGCGGAATTTGTTCGATAGACTTACATACCGCAGCCCTGGAACGCAAAGAGCAATAGGAGGAACACGCGTGGGTTTTGGTCAATAAGAGTCTGACTCTCCCCTCCGCTCCACCCAGAGTGGAAGAAGTTATTTGATGACTTCCCATTTTTTTTTTAAAAGGGAACCATGCATCCTAAAATACACAGTAAACAATCTTGCTATATTTTTTAAGAGAATCTTACCTTGTGTTCAATGGTGGTCTGCTGATTCTTATCGAGGTGCACCTTGATCAGCTGGGAGCCGTCCAACTTGATGCGGATACGCTTGCCCACAATCTCTGCAGGGAAGACCAGGTCTTCCAAGATGGCGTCGTATACTGACGTCAGTGTCCTGGAAACGAGAGGTAGCAGTTGATGAATAAACATTTCTTATTTAGGTAATTCTTGAGTGGTGGTGGTGCTGGGCATAAAGAAGAAAAGAAAAGTAAATACAAAATAAAATATACTACAGGAACAAATAAAAATATGCAGAAATAAAATTAAGTTTATATGATTCTAGCTTTTGTGTGCATTCTCTTTTGTATTGCTATTTTGTTTAAAATAAAATGGAAGCACACAGCAATAATATACTTCTTATCAGGGTAAGAATTTTCAGAATCTAACTAAACAAGGTGTGAATGTTCTCTCTACCATATACTTGCAGGTTGCAAGCAGCTTCCTCTTCTTTTGGAATCAATAGTAAATAAATCCTTTTTTTAAATATTTTTTAGTATCTGACCCGAGAATGTGGCCATGTTTATCGCGAATGATTATTTTATGCAAGATGCTTGAATGCTATCTGTACAGGCTGCAATGTAGTTGAGAACTACATATGGTGCAGCGGGGCAATCTCAACAGCAGGAAATTTCAACTAATCTTAGTAAAATGTAGAAGTTATTAAGATTCATTGAAATTTCCCACTGTCGAGATTGCCCCGTTGCACCTTAATATATTTTGTTTATCAATCACTTTATACAATACAATGTATTTAGATTGTAAGCATTTTTTAAGCATACACATAACACATACAAGTTATAGAGATGTCTTTTTATAAGTGCCAGTACTTCCCCAATACTTATGAATACAAAAAATATTATAAAGAGGTAAAGATTGTTTATTTGTTTTTTGTTAGTAGGAGATATTTTTTTTTGTAATCTCTGGAAGTATTGATCCAATTACAAAAAGTCTTTCACTAATTTAGAAATTGACACTTGCACAGTACCATAAGCTATATTTTATGGTGTATTTGATTTCTGCATGGAGAATATTGTTGATACAAGGTAGTAGGTTTATATCCTCACATAGTTTACAGTGACACAAGAGACAAATTCATTGTGCTAAGCTTATTCAAAACAAAATATTATTTACCTGGATCTGGGCCTCTTCTGTTTGTTCGCTACGCGTGTTTTGTGGCTGGGCTTGGGCAGAATCTTGCGGTCTCCGACGAACACGACGTGTTTACCACTGAATTTCTTTTCCAATTCACGCACCAGCCTGATCTGGATCTTCTGGAATGCCTTTAGCTTGGGCATGGGCACGTAGATGATAATCGACTGGAATGAAAATATTACAATTTGAGTTAGATTTTTATTGTTGTTATTGTTATGGCTCTGGGACGAGAGTAGTGACCTCTGTTCTGGTTTAAAAATAAACCCTATTTCAATATTTATGAGTTATCCAACAAGAAATTGCTACATATTTTTATTGAGTACTGTCATAATTGGTTATATTTTTAGTAAAACAAACAACCTGAAAGTTTCCTATGCCATAAATACCAGTCTATTGGGTTTAAACCTGGCCTTGGGTTTAACCTGGGCTCTAAAAGGTAGTTAATGAAATATGGAAATATGATCAGTATTTGGTTATGGTTTGAGAAAAGGTTATGTTTCATTGGTAAGTGTGTGTTTACACCTGCTGAGTGTTTATACCTGGTGTTGATAAGAGTAAAGCTTAGCCAGGTATCGTATGTAAGCATATGTACAGCATTGATTTAGTTAGCAAGACAACCAAGCTTGTACCTGGACATAATCCAAATTGACACATGGACAATTTCGATGTCTAATAAAAATGATTTTACGTAGGAATTCCAAAGAAAACCCGTAACTATAATCCTACAATCTATGTTAGTTAGTTCCCCTTACCTTTTTGTTGTGCAGTTCAATTTCCTTAGCCTTAGTAATGTAGAGCTCCCTAAGTTGCGCCTTCAGATCGGAGTTGGTCTCCAACTCGACCAGGGCCTGTGAGATCGATGTCTCGAAGACATCGGGCTCGGCCGCGCTCGCCTTGATGATCTTAGTACTCATCTGCAACGTACAAACACTAATACAGAACACCACTCCAAAACTTAGAGGTTAGGAAACATAACTTCACGATTAAAACTTTTTATTTTAATCTTTCACTTCCAAACTTAGCCACAATACCACATACACCGTATATTTAGGCGTTTTGTATTATTTTAACAGTATTCTTATCAAAATTGCACTTTCAGAAATCAAAACAACGTTGGACACTGAGGGAGCAGGTTTGTCACCACAAAATATCGGAGTAATCTTTACCGTTAACAATGAATAATTGTCCTAAATATATTACTAGATTATTATAGAAGCAGAAACACTAATTATTTGTCTTACAAAACGCTTAAATACATAAAATTTATCTAAAATTTCATAAGGACGGCTACCTTGAGAACTATACGGGAGAGAAAGAGATAGAAACGTAGTGTTGTCAGCATACAAACTAAAATCAACTCAAAATATTTAAAAATAAAAAACTGTATTACATAAAACTTAGCTATACGAAACCAATAAATGCTAAAACAGTACCTATTTGTTTGAAATTTCAATCAATCAATAAAAATAATAGTTCATTATCCATTGCACTGCGCAACGTAGTTTTTTTTCATTCAAACCGTGGTAAATGTCAGTAAATCATTGATTTATTTGCAAACATGGGTAAGGGATTAATAGATGTTTGCCTTAAAATAAAATTCCCCATATTTTACCATTACATAGGTGTGCAAATAGTACAATCCAATTTGGGTAAATAAATAAATAAACAGAAAGTCACAATTTGATTGCTGATTTATCCTCTTGTTTTCTAGTTTTTTCACTTACACAACTACATTAAATCCTTTCCCATTTATATTTTCATTTTCTTTTCATTGCATCCTATAATGTGCAAAAGACTGTACATAGGTCATAAAGTTAAAGTTTACTTAACTAGTCAATTTATTGCAGCATGTTATTTCTAGTTGTATAATGATAATATTACTAGCCTATTATTGTCCTGCTTCTAGGGCCCTGGCCAAAGGCCTCTTCTCCTACAAAGAACGCACGAGCATTGATCACCACGTTTGCTCAAGGCGGATTGCCGATTCCAGACCTATATCAATTATATAACTTTAGGTTTTCACGCGATGACTTCCTTCACCGATGTCATTAATTTTAAAAATAGACATAAAAAGTTAACTTTCTTCTTAACTAAGAAAGTTACTTAAATTGAAAAAGTCGTGTTGGTACTTGCATAGATTTGAACGTACAACGCCTTGCATTAAAGGTTGGGCCATCACGACATTCACACGCACATCATATAGATATTTATTTCCCTGTAATGATATTAATTTTTGAAAAGGCAACTTTGAAAATATCGTTTAGAAACTGTGGAGCCACTCAATTTTACAATTTTTTGTCCTACACTCCTACATAAAACTGTTACAATTTTCATTATAATTATAAATCATTGCGTGGATTGCAAAGATACTGGAAAGACAGTTTACTATTTTGATTTTAATGTTAATTGATTTCTCAATTTATGAACGCAAGACATAATGACGTTATAACAGCCGTTCCAAAACCTCAAAAAAAAAATACATTACAAAAATAATTATAAAAGTTTAGTTTGGCCCTTCTTATATATTTTTTTATTGCCGCGGCGCGGCGTTTATATCTTTCCTTTCAAGATGAAAACGCTTCAGATTAAATCTTATACCATACACTGGTAATTAGAGCGCATTTTGTATTTGTATGACAATATAATGACATGACTGAATCCGACATAACAAGAAGAAAAAGAAGTGCCGAAGTTGACATAACTGAACTGACATTGTCTGTCATTGACATATTTCAAAAATCAAGGAAGGAAGGTGTAATTTCGGCTATTCGCTGAAAATAAAATGAATAGATAGTTTATCTTCCTCCACATTATTTATTTCTTCTAACTATAATCGCAAGGTCGTTTCATTCAAAAATGTAAAATTAGCCCTGCTCTGAAGTTAAATTCAGTATCAATCTGAATTTCTGTACTGAAGATTTAACTTTATGTAAACAAAAATGTTTATTATTCGTGTTTCAGCGTAATGAACAGCGAATATTGTATAAACAGACCTTGAATTGTTCCTAACGTGAGTTAAAACAACTGTGTAAAAATGAAACCTACTGAAAATGGGTAAGTGCTCATTATCAAGAATTTAATTCTTATGTTGGGTGTTTACAGCAATAATATAGTTTACCAAAATGAAATTGATGGCAGAAAAACTAACTTTCTCAATGCTCTATAATCCTATGACCCTTGTAAAACTAAGTTAGGCAGAGCCAGTTTTTTTTTAAATTAACGTAACGTTGCCCTACACTAGGAATTTCTCCTGCATTGTGGATGAGTTTACAAACATTTAAAGTCACATACACAAACAGCCAGACCCGGAACAATTATCTGTAGGCATTCTGTAGGTCATACAAATATTTGTTCCGTACGAGATTCAAACCCGCAATACGCAGCGCAGCAGTCGATCGCTCGGCCACTGCGCCAACTGTGTCGTCAAATAGTTTGATATAATCAAAATATCCTATATTGCATAACAGAGACGGAGGTGTACCAATGTTCACCCATTGTTTGCCGGTATGTTTAAATCCCATGTAATAGAGGGTGAGCCTATTGCCATTAATCGGGCAAAAATCCTAACTCCGAGCTGCTATTAAAAATAATTAAAAAAAAAAACAGTATAAAAGATAGAAAAAGGCACTTTATGTTCATTTTGGCCAACACATCACTTTTCATGATTACAAGCACACAACTTTTCCTCATTACAAGAGTGCTTAACCCAGCAGCAAGATGGCTAGTTCCAATTCAAAAATCATCTGTAAAAAAACACCCAACTAAAACAATCTCAAATCCCAGTTTAAAACATCCTTCTTATTTTATTATTAATTTGTATTAGGAATAGCTAGCATAGTTACCTCCTTGAATTTGATGAGGATGCAAAACTGCACCTTGTGGTGGGTACAAATGGTATAATCAATAAAGTTAGCGGTTAATTACTTATAACTCTTATAATTTTAGCAATAAGGTTTAAAAGAGAATAACAGCAAATATTGCTGACTACATATTTGCAGGAATAATGTGAGTTTGTTACCGATGTGACTTTAGACCATTCTATAGCTTACAGTCTTACACCATCCTGTTACTGAGGAGGTATAAACTCTTACTTTACATTGTTGTGGAACAGAAAGCCATAAGCTTTATCATAGTAACAGAAACTATTTTTTAACAAATTACAATAAAAAAAATACAAAAATATTTAATTTGTAAAATAGTGAGAACTCAAAGTAACCCTTCCTTACAGTCAATGCATATTTGTGTATAAACAGACAGAAGCTGTACCAGCTGTACTAACATTTAAAACTAATGAAAAAAAAGTGATAAATTTCGAACTTCTTAAAAAAAAAACAATGCCAATAGTATCCATTACTCGACTGGAGTTCCTGTGTTTCAACTCGAGAATGATGTAAAAGTAACCATGTAGGTATATGTATACAGTTTTTATTGTGTTTTTTATTGTACTGTCTTGGTATTTTCTAGCCTTTCTACTTTCAGCTGCTGCAGCTTTCTTATTCTCTATCTTATCCTACAACTAATTTCTTCTTTCCTAAATAAAACAGCAAAATTTAAAACAAATCAATCATGGCTTGGATAGTGACAGGCAGTATTACAAAATACATAGCTCAACAAGTTGATACAAGTGCTGATAATGTAATCTGCTTGTAATAGTACTCTACGACACACTGAGCTTCTGTTATATTGTAAGATGATCTATATTCGTAGGTAATAAAATTATAGTAATAAAAATACTAGCCTTATGTTAATTTGCGTCATCCGGCAGTCGTATGACATCGATTTTCCACCCCCTGAATAGACCGGACATTTTTTGGGAGATAAAAAAACAGTGGCCGGCCTCTGAACTGCGAACTGCCTCGTTAGGCTAGTGATCCTAGGTGCGACTGCTACGCTAGAGGTCTTGGGTTCGATTCCCAGGTCGAGCAAAAAGTGTTATTGGGTTTTTCTGCGAAATTCTCAGTAACATCTCGGAGTTAGGATTTGTGCCCTGTAAAAAGCTCACGGCTTATTACATGGGACCTAAACATACCGGCGAACTGTGGTTGTACACTGGTACACCTCTGCGTAACCCTTCGGGGAATACAGGCGTGATGTCATGTTTATGTAAAAAAAAACAGTTTCATAAACGATAATTTTTTCTTTTCCCGCCTTTCGAAATTCGCCGCCCTGTGCACTAGCTCTGAATACCCCACAGATATAATATTTCTGTGGAGTGCCCCTAGTGTAAGTCTAGCAATGGATGAAGTTTTACTCGTTTATAATAAAGCCGACACGTGCCCCGCCGCTGTAAACAATACCTACCCACGCCCACGTCATTCATTGTATCGTATACTCAATATAATTTCCGCGTTAACATAGTGTACAAATTGATAAGAACTCTCCGCAGTAACTTCACAGCCGTTCCCCGGCTCGCGTGTGCACCGTGCCTTTGCCATTTTGTGAAAAAAAAAAAACATTTGTGAGTTCCTTTTTTAAATTTTTATTCCAGTGTTTCTAGTTTTAAAAATAGAGCGGTCTTGTTCGTGGGTGTTCGAGACCAAATAGGTTTTAATTAAAAAGATTTGGTCTATGTTTATTAGATTGCTTACTTACTTATTAGTTTGAATCGACGGTTCTATAAATTTAACAGTAGAGAAATATTATGAAAACGTGTACATATACATACCTACATATCTAACTACCTGCTAGTGTTTCTTTTACTACCGGATGGTCTGTTTACCGGCCGGCAGACTTCTTGAATACATATTTGATTAGCACGATTAAAACTCGTATTTAAATTAATTCAACTTGTTACAACTGAGTTACAACTATACTTCTGAAATCGTCATAATCTCACACACTAATATTCCTCTTTTGATTACAATATTCAGTTTATTTTTCGATATTTTTTTCCTGAATAAAAGTATCCTCTCTAGCATAAATAACTATAATGTATTTTTCTTTTTGAGTGAGTACCTGGAAAAGTAAATAATATCTGATGAGTATTTTAAAGACTTGCGAGCGTCTGAGTACTATGCTATGGGCTACTGAGCTATGTGCCTACGTGACGCGGGTTTGATGCCGGCACTACATAATATTGTTGTATGACCTACCGTTTGTGTATGTGACATTTGTCAAATACACACCATGACACATAAGAAATTCCTCGTGTGTGGGGAAAACTTAAAAAAATAATGGCTTACGAACATTCTATGTTGCCTACCATCAGTCAATATTAAGGGTTTGACATCCACGTTGAAAACGAAGGACAATGGCGGCTGACCTGACGGTTACTTTTCAACCTTATCACAAGGGTAGTAAGGGCGAAAAGTGGTTCACCCGCAATTGTCCGGATAGTACCGTGGAGAAGTTAAACAGTAGCTAGAAAGCACTCAGTAAGTCCGTGGTGTCAATAAAATATTTTTGCTTTTCATTAGGGTTAGGCGATTATCTGTATCGATAACGTTTATTGACTAATATAACACTATAATCCTATCAAGTTGATAATTACTGAAGAGCTATCGCCTATCACTACAAATACCTAATGTACTAACATAAGGTACCTAATAGATTGTCGTTTTAGGAAATGTAGACGGTAAAATTGAAAATGTACTTGAAAATTTTTGATAACTTTTTCCCTAATCGTGTGTTTTTCCTGCGAAGCTTTTTGGTTTAAAGGAGACGGATATTTAAATTGATCTGCATATATTTCTACTAGAACGGACTGATATTTTCTACTTGACACGGAGAAACGTAGGGACAAGCAGTCAGTGGTTCATAAAACCTACACAAGGGCAAAATGTATTTAATCGAAGCAATTAACAAACATATAACATACCATCACGCCTGTATTCCCCGTAGGGTTAGGCAGAGGTGGACCAATGACATCCACAGTTCGCCAGTATGTTTAGGTTCCATGTAATAAGGGGCGAGTATGCAAGTAATTATGTGCTTCGAATTGCTGTATTTCTAGTAATTAATTCATTTGCTCTTACGAAAGACCAGCACTAGCAGTAGATAACCTATACTACTAGACTGTAGGTGGATACAGTCAACAGAACTTCAAGCATGGATAGCTACTAAAATCACCTTTACCGCTCTGAAATAAAGGAGCCGTCAAAGTCAAATAGTAACCCGTAATGTGCAGTCGATCATCCAGTTAATATCTCATTCATTTCTAGAATTAAATGGCACATTTCATTGACAAAGGTGGTGCGAAACAGATAACCTCTCAATTGCATACCTACTGTAAATATTTTGCTATCATAACCTTCAGATAGATATCAGTCAATCACTGTGATTTCAAGCTGTTTACTTTAACTTATTATCTCCATTGAGCAATCATTCTGAGCATCTATTTCAAGAGACCACGCACTGACAAGTGCATCGTAATACGTCCACCCACAAGGTGGACGGACGACCTGATTAAGATCGCAGGAAGACGCTGGAAGCAGGCCGCTTCCAACCGGTCTTTTTAGAAATCTATTAGGGAGGTCTATGTCCAGCAGTGGACGTCCTGCGGCTGATATGATGATCGATTACAAACATCATCAGCAGTGCCTGCACTTACTTGTCTCCGCTGTTAGCTTCTTGATTAGGTCATTGTGGGTGTCTCTGTGTGGTCTTACTCCAACCGGCCCAGGTCATCCCAGAAGGTTAGCAGCCTTTTCAGACTGCTACAGGCTTCCGGGATCGATACTGGGGATTGGGAAATCCGCGCCTGTTGATCTGACATGCTCCTGCTTTGCATATGCAGGTCTTGTGGCGTTTCTTGTGCACATATATAGGTACTCAGGTACCTAAGAAATGAAGACTCCATTCGACGAGCAAAACCGCACGCACACATAGACATGTTTCATATAGAGTGAGTGCAAGCGCACTCACAACTAGGGTTACCAGATAGGTGGGAAATCCGGGAAAGTCTTGGAATATTCCGTTTAGTCCAAAGTCCAGTAATTGTATTTAAATGTCCCGGAATTCCAGTATAATATATTTTTTTATTAAGTTAGGATAAGAAAGTCGAGCTGGTCGTGGTCTTGATGGCAGAAGCGTGGAGCGAGTGCAGACAGCGAGGCATTATGTAGTAAGAAATACTAAATTAGTTACCTACATACTAATTTTATTATGTTTGGAGCAATCTACAGCCCTTACAACCAGTTAGAATTTGCAATTTGGACTCCATCATCGATCGTAACCCCAGAAACGTTCAGGAGAATATAAGCATGTATCTAGCAACCCTTCTCACACCTGGTATTCGACCGTGATCTCCGACGTACGCTTCTGTGTGTATGTGTGTGTATGCGCCTGTTTTCGCATGTTCGCTTGATGTTATGAAGCCGGCCTTCTGTAAGTAGGTACCAATCTATTTTGCGATATAGGTCTCTCTAATTTATTGCACGCTACGTTGTTGTGCCTAATCATCGGTTTCCATCATATCCATAAACTACCAGGCATTATGCTTACTCCGCCAGAAGGTCAACTCCCGTAAATAAAAAGGTTCTAAATCTAGTCTCAATCTCATTTCAAAGACAAAAACGTGACGAAAATTTTGAAAAATTTAAGGCATATTTTGACACGTGATGACACGTCATGGGAATAGCCCTTCCGGCTTAAGTCTTAGCCTCTTCTGGGGAAACTTAGAAAACTGTACAGATGAAATCAGAGCCTCCAGCTTCAGCCCATGGCATCAACTACCTTTTGATAGCTGGTTTCTATGGGGACCATGCATGTTAATAGGCAAACTATTTATTCTTATGGTATTCAATTGACGACACATAAGTAAATGCTTCTATGAAGGTCATAAAATTGTAGTGTCATCAAAGTAAAGTAAGTATCTATTATCTATGGTAATATGTTTTTAATACATACGCCTTTCCCCTCTGCAAGTTACTTGCACGCAAGTAAAACACATGCTTCACTCATGCTTCGCGACTTTGTCCGCATGGCCTATTTCACCCGCTTAAGTTAGGCCTTTGGATCGTTACACATATACAGAATTTCTTCTTCCTTATAACAATAGTATAGATATACCGATTGCCCACTATACAATTTACTTGCATCCAACTTTTCATTACGTAAGCAGGTTTACTTGCAGACGTGTATTGCAAAGCGTCTATAATAACGATAACGCTCATTTAACATCACTAATCCATTTTCAACACTGAAAGAATGAAGTAATTTCAAACTTACAAGTTTTTCCAATTACAAGATTCACTACACTGATACTTTATCTAAACGTTGTAAAGAAACACACCTATTATGGCATTTCCATTTATTTCATTTCCGTCTTGCAATTTTTAAGTATCCGGATTTCGAGCGGTCTAAGTATCCGGATTTCGAGCGGTCTAAGTATCCGGATGATACTTCAAAAGGGTTTTGACTTTTGTGCTGTATTCTAGTATCCATCCACTTTGAATTTTTCTAAGCTTAAGCAGAGTTTTTTTTTAGTTAACATGAGAGAATACCGGCTTATCTGCAGTTATCATGGACGGCAGTCGAGTATTGACCGTATCTAACTCGAATTGACCTGTGAACTTCCCGGATGACGTTTTATTTACTCTCCTACGCATTCGGTGAACTCTCACGCATGAGTAGTATACCTTCATAATGATTTGAAGCTGTCTTCTTATATCACATATTGTTTATCCTACTCCTCCGCTGCTTTTTTATGATTAATTTCGTTGCAGGATCCAATACTGTTGCATCGTTTCTCCGGGATTCGTTGAGCTTCTTTGCCGCGGTCACCACTGTTGATTCTGCCTTTCAGGACCTGCAGTGGTTTAGAAATAGTATGGCGGGTTATACCACGTTGTTTCTCAATGCAATCGCTAAATAATAAGAGTTATATACTTAAAAATTGTTATAATAAATTGTATGGAAGTGACTAATCTATTTCGTAATTGACTGAAGGACACAATATCCAGATAACATGAAAAAAATAACTGCTGTTCCTTATATTCGACCATGTTGTAGATACTGCGCTTTTGGAGACAACCGCTTTTTTATATTTTAGGTCTCATAATAAAAGTTCTTCGTATTCGTGATTATTTTCTCAGTCACTGAAAATGCTAAGTGAATTTAAAATCGGCCTGCAGACAACGATTTACAAACCTATACAAGAAAAACACATTTGTATTCAAAGAACAAAACATGAACAATAATATAATTATGTATGGATAGGTACGTCATTCATGTACGTAGGTACATTCTTACATAAACACAAATAAACATAAGTATTTATTTTGCTCAGCATATTAAAGTTAACGGGTTTCGCATTTTCGCAATACTGCAGTAATAAGTCAGGACCTTAAGTTTACTGCTCATTGTGTTTGTCGTTTGTAATTTTAAATTTGGAATTTGTTTTTCTTACCGTTCCGTAGTCCGTACCCAAGGGGTAAAACGGGACCCTATTACTAAGACTTCGCTGTCCGTTCGTCTGTCTGTCCGTCTGTCACCAGGCTGTATCTCATGAACCATGATAGTTACACAGTTGAAATTTTCACAGATGATGTATTTCCGTTGCCGCTACAACAAAAAATACCACAAATAAAAAACAGAATAAAATAAATACTTAAGGAGGTTCTTGTACAACAGTCGTGATTTTTTTTACCCATCCGTCAGTTGGGACGCATGTTATTTTGTTTTCTCCTCAGAGACCTCTGAGGAGAAAACAAAAAAAATGCGCGTGAAAAAGTGTTTTTTTTTTTTTAATAAGATTTTTTGTTGTGTGTCTTGTATGGCCATAATAAACGGCCATCCGTGTTGAAGTACTTGGTTGGAGTGTAGCGTTAGGGGCGCTATGGAATGAGCAGTACTTACCGTAATTAGCCTTTTAAGCGCCCGATGCAAGATTCCATAAAAGCGTCCTTAAAAAAACACTGCTTCTGGTCTGGTCACTTCTGCGCCCCTCCTGGGCACCGCTGGCACCGCCCTAGTTTCGGCACTGGGAACGAGGACTTAGGATAACAAGTAATTGTCTTGTTTCAGAGTCACAATGGCCCCAGCCGTCCTTGTGACCGGTGGCGCTGGCTACATCGGCTCCCACACAGTGACCACGCTTCTAGAAAGACAGTCAGACAACCAAGAGTTGGACATAATAGTCGTAGATAACCTGACGAATGCGCATAGGAACGAGGGTATGAAGAAGCCAGAATCGCTGAGGATTATAGAGGAACTAACTAATAAGACGATATATTTCTATGAGGTGGACATCAGGGATAGAGGCGCGTTAGCCAGGATTTTTGAGAAAGTGAGTAGAAGAATGATATTTTTTTAAACTTTTTACTATCCGATTTTAAGGAGCTCGTGGCTAAATAATTACAGCCGCATAGACCGATCTTCCGGGTTAAGCCACGCTTGCCGAGGTTGGTCTGTGGATGGGTGACCATTTACCATAGCGAGTTTCCTCCGTGCCTCGGAAAGCACGTAAAGCCGTTGGTCCCGGCTGTCATTTGTAGATCTTTGACAGTCGTTACTGTTAGTCAGAAGCCAGAAAGTCTGACAACCAGTCTTACCAAGAGTATCGTATTACCCATTACTGGGTCGTGGAGGTCTGATAGGCAGTCGCTCCATGTAAAATACTGATATTCAGCTGCATCCGGTTCGACTGAAAACCGACCCCAACATAGTTGGGAAAAGGCTAGGCAGATGATGATGACTATCCGATCTTTTCTCTATATAGGTAATCCTCAGATAAATAATCTTTTCTCTTTACTTTTTGCATCTCATTGTAATACCTACATTATTTGGAAATTAAGTGTTTCTATTTTATCTCCAGCCCGCGACTTCGTTCGCGTTTATATCGGTTATCGCGAACGCAGACGAAGTTGTAGATTACAAAGTAGCTTATATGTCTTTATGAAGATCCCAAACTACCCCGCTGTCAAATTTTATAACGATCGGTTTAGTGGTTATGTCATGATGATGTGACAGAGTTACCTATGGATTATCGTCAAACGGGGTGAATAGGGACGCAGGGGTGAATCAGGACGAAATTTTAAAAGGGATTTTGACTTTGAAATAATATAGTTTAGTGCCAACAATGACATTAAATCGTAAATTGTAATTCAGATGAAACTTTAGAGTTCTCTTTGGTAACAAATATCATTTCGAAGTAAAAATCCCTTTTAAAATTTCGTTCCGATTCACCCCTGCGTCCCTATTCTGACTAAAAAAAAAAGAAAACGTTGTTCCACACTTGGCATTTCTCCTGTATCGTGGATTCGTCAAAGTAAAAGTCGAAGCATTTTTTTCAATTAAACAATTTTCAGACACTTTGAATTGCCAAGTCAGAAAGTTGAAGCTAGCTGCTCATTCCAAAACATACGTAGGTCTTTATGAAGAAGAACGAGCAAGAAACTCCACGAATACTCTTTATAGACAAAGACTGGTACTAAAATACACGATTGTTTCTTCTTTACAGCACAACATAGAATGTGTGATACACTTCGCGGCGTTGAAGGCTGTCGGCGAGTCTGTGGAGAAGCCTTTAGAATACTACCAAGCTAACATCTCCGGAACCTGCACGCTCTTAGAGGTAAGGATCTTACTAAATACTAGAAACTAAATAGTGCAACTGGGTTCAAGACGATAATTGCTAATTGGGTGGCTTATTTAATTAATAAAACTAACTGCAATTTTAAGAAATAACTCCTACCTACTATAGGTAGGAGTTATATTATGTAGTATATAATGACTACAGTATAGTATAGGTTTTTTTTTAAATTGACAATAAGGCCCATATGAATGGGGCTGCGGACCCTTAATATCTTCGGGGCCCTGGGTTGCAACCCAAAAAGCCCATATCCAAATCCGCCCCAGGTTAACGCTGTGAGGTTTACAATCATTTACCAAATCTATGGCAAAACTCTTTGTTACAATATCCATTCCACCGTGTAGAGCTATTTGTTTTACACGTGACATCGATAACAGAAATAGGTTAGTACTGCGGCAAATATTTAACTAAGTACGTATCCGTGACCTGTATAGCGCAGCGGGTAATTGTGTGCCCATTGGTCCATTGATTGATTCCAAACGTATGTTGATGAATTGTTAAATTTTACGTGACATGGGGATCGATGATACTCGTAGCATGGCTCTTAGCTCTTGTTTTAACAACGTTACTGTTGCCAGTTACTGGGCAAACATTTTTTAATATTTATAATCGTCAACTCGAAAAGAAGAAGAAGAATTATTTTTTTAGCATTCAACACATATTTGTTATGGTGTGTTGCAACCACACCATCCTACTACTATTATAAAGGCGAAAGTTTGTAAGTATGGATGTATGGATGTTTGTTACTCTTTCACGCTTAAACGGCTGAATGGATCTGGATGAAATTTGGCACAAAGATAGATTATAGTCTGGAATAACACATAGGCTACTTTTTATCCCGGGAAAATGTACGGTACCCGTAGGATAACACATCAACTGTGACGCGGACGAAGTCGCGGGCAGAAGCTAGTCAAAAATAATTTTACTTTACTAGTATTCACGACATAAGACAATGATATAAAAAATTGCAGAAGTTATTGATCAAAGAGTCAGCTTTGGGAATTGTGGAACGACAGACCATTATAACAAAATAACAAGAGATTACTCGTAATGTAGACATTGCCATATTGCCATTGACATAGTCTTTTTTAGTTGCGTTTCTGTTATGGTTCTGTTTCGTGTCAACGTACTGGCAATACTTGCATTAATGGCCATTGATATCATACGACCACCATATCGATCACCAATCTTTCAGAGGATGAAAGTGCTTAAGAATGTAAGAATGTAAACGTTTAATAGGTACCGATGGCACCAACTCCATTTTTTTAAAATAAATATCACTTAGTCCATACATAATCGTGTTGCATTTTCTATGGAACAGCTGCTTTTATATTTCAGAATAGGTCCTATAGTAAAAGTTATTCATATTCTTCAGTACAATCACCTCTCAAAAGGTAGAGAATTGAAAGTCAGCCTGCATTATACCTAACTCTGTTTCAACCAACGTGTCTGCAATATCCAAAACGTTCCTTCCAGGTGATGCGTAAATACGGTGTCTACAAGCTAGTGTACAGTTCATCGTGCACGGTGTACGGGGAGCCTACACGACTGCCTATCGACGAGGGGCACGACACCGGCCGCGGCCTCACCAGCCCCTACGGCAAGTCCAAGTACTTCTGCGAGGAGATCATGAAGGATCTGTGCACTAGTGATGAGGTAAGAAGAAGGATAGGTCATTTGGTGATGTGGTGTAGAACACTGTTTCTCATTCTTTGGGTTGCGACCTTTGGGGGCCTTAATCGGGGGGTCGCCGCCACCAATTCGAGCATGTTCCGAGATCGGTGGGACTCCCCTCTGCTGCGCCACTGGGTAAGGGTCCACCCCGGTTGAGGATGTATACCCTTGTTTTTTTTAATTACTAACACTAGTCTTTTAAGTAATTTTGTTATACTAACGCTGTAGACTCGTGTCTAAAATAATTTGAATAGGTAAAGGGCAAGGTTCTATAAGGACTTCGTCCGCATAAACGCCAATTATCGCGGTGGCAGACAAAGTCGCTGAACAAAAATTAACCTACGTCCTTTCTAGAGATTCAAACTTACCCCATACCAAATTTCATCAAAATCGGTTCAGTGGTTTAGTCATGAAAGCGTTACATGTAGACAGACAGAATTTATTTTACATTTACAAAACCAAAGTGAAAATGGAAGCAAGCGTGGTGATCAATGTTCGTGCCTTCTCTGTATGAGAAGAGGCCTTTGCCCTGCAGTGAGACAATAACCTGGTATTATTATTATTTGTTTGCTGCGTACTCAAGTTTAACATTATTCGTCAGACTGCTATGTATGCAATAACAATATATATTGCTTGCATTATGTTAATGTAAATATGTTTATTACATGTCTGCACAACAAGTCTTTTGTTGTTTTTGTACATTTCATCATCAGAATATTATTATTGTTATTTTTTTTTTATTTGAGTTGTGTTTGCTCTTGACTCTAGTCTAGGTCACAGGTGTCAGGGACAAAGTCGACAATGGAATGAGCTTACCCAGAAAAAGCCCGTTCACGCTTAGTTTAAAGATATTTGGGTTGAATGCGTTTGAAAATAGAGACGCAGGTAGAGAGTTCCACTCCTTCCAACATCTGCTCTAACTTCTTTTCTTGGCTGTGCTTAGTGCCCTAGTGGCGACAAGTTTGACTGCTGAACGTGGGTTCCTGGTTTTGATTCCCAGGTCTGGCAGTGTTATGAAGTTTTCATCTATTAACGTCTCAGTAGCAGTCCCTAGTATTAGGTATATTTTTTTAAATGATTGCAGATCATCAAATGTCTTCTGCCGCTCATGACAGTACGGATGTCAGTTTCAGATTCTTACTGACAAAAACAAATCCTGTATTCCGCATACCCTTTGCGTTCCAGGGCCGCGGTGACTCTTTCGAACATCGATATCTCGATATCTGCCCATCCTTCCGGTGAATACAGGCGTAATGTTATGTTTATGTTCCAGAAATGGAAGGTGATATCTCTTCGCTATTTCAACCCCGTCGGCGCTCATCGCAGTGGACGCATAGGGGAGGACCCTACAGGCATACCTAACAACCTAATGCCGTTTATTGCGCAGGTACATTTATATTAAGTACCTACATCATTTTAATTAGATTTAATGGTTATTTTACTTTAAAAATCCCTATAAATAAGTCTGAGGTTCCCAAACTGTACGTCCTTTTTATTAATTGTAGTACAATCATTATACTATTTTATTTTCTAATAATAATTGAGAATATATATTATGTTCCTTTGAAGTTTTCTTTGATTAAATAAAAACAAACAACACAATATTTTTTTAAAGGAAGCCGCCGAAGATCATCCGGTAAAAAAAATATGAAATCACGACTGCCAAAATCTGTAAAAAAAAGTGAACTAAAAAGCGAAAAACAAGATTCACTCACAGACCAAACGTGAAAACTACTTGATCTACCGCGATCAGTCGGGGGACTTCTTAGATAAAAGAGTATTCCATAGAGCGCGAAGTCGCCCGTGTCAGTGATTAAGTTATTTTGCAATTGAAATGGAGATAACGGCTATTGTAACGTGTTTTCAAAAACACCCCATATGTCTCTGACGTCATATATCCACCCCCAGGTCGCAGTAGGCCGCCTCCAAGAGCTGAAGGTATTCGGTAACGACTACCCCACGGTGGACGGCACGGGCGTGAGGGACTACATCCACGTCGAGGACCTGGCCGAGGGGCACGTGAAGGCCGTGAAGCTGTTCCAGCAGCCGGGCTTCAGCGGCTTCCATGCTGTTAACTTGGGTAAGTTTGTAAAGATTAAATAGGTATAATTGTTGGTGGGAGCGTAGAAATGATTTTAGAGGCAGTTTAAATTCTGAAGTTCTGGTCCGATTACGTTTTTTTTTTGTGATATAAACCTACTGTATTGTAGAGTAGAGCCGCGTGGTCCGTTCATTCCCATTAGTTCGATCGTCGAACTAGTGAGAATTTTTTTCCTCATTTGTTCGACCGTCAAATTAATTAGATTATAAAATAGTTCTACTACATTTAAATGTTTTACTAATTTCGTAATAAAATAAAAAACGATTGGTTCGTTAAAAAATATATATTCGTGTACTTATATACCCTCAAAATGAAAATAAAAACTATAACCATACTCCTTCTGACGGGGTGTTTAGCTAAATGTTTATTATGTTTTTAATGCACATACCTACCTACCTAGGTGCTGTAGGTATAGATGCAAAAAAAAAAGCATAATAAACATTTAGCTAAACACCCCGTCAGAAGGAGTATGGTTATAGTTTTTATTTTCATTTTGAGGGTATATAAGTACACGAATATATATTTTTTAACGAACCAATCGTTTTTTATTTTATTACGAAATTAGTAAAACATTTAAATGTAGTAGAACTATTTTATAATCTAATTAATTTGACGGTCGAACAAATGAGGAAAAAAATTCTCACTAGTTCGACGATCGAACTAATGAATCGAACTAATGGGAATGAACGGCGTGGTCGACATCGCGTGTGGTGAAATATTTGTACCTAATATATTTCTGCAATCAATAAGTTATAATTAATAACCTGTTTCCCTTAATCAGATGCAAATCTAGCCTTCAGATTAGGGGTAGGTCCTTTTCTCGTAGAGAGAAACCTATGTATAGAGAGAGAACCTCTATATTAGTATTATTAGTACTCGTTGCTAGCTACATAACTGGGTTACTGTAGGTTCAATTTCCGCCCCAAAATAAATATTTATTTGCCATAAAAAAAAGCACCTTTACAAAGGTTGTATAATAAATAAAAGTTGTATAATAAGTTAAACCCCACGTTCCAGGTACCGGCACCGGCTATTCAGTCCTGCAAATGATAGCCGCGTTCCAAGTGGCCTGTGGGCGCGAGGTGCCCTACCGCATAGTGGGACGCCGGTCGGGGGACATCGCCGCCAACTACGCCGATGTCGCGCTGTCCCACCGGCTGCTGGGCTGGCGGGCCACCAGGACCCTGGAAGACATGTGTGCTGACACCTGGAAGTGGCAGAGCAACAACCCTGATGGGTTTAAGACCAGTTAAGGAGCAGGAGTTGGGTTTTGAGGGTAGATGAAGTTTGAGTTTGACCGACTTTTTGACCGATTTTTTGTCAGCCGTGTGTTGGTATATTAGGACCCACTTTCACTAAATACATTTAGGTACTGCCTAAACGTATTTAGAACATCGTTGCATCCCTGTCACTTTATTAGAAGGTGACCGTGACAGAATGATAATTTACACACATTTAGCGCTCAATACTTTGATTTTGGTGAAAGTGGCCCTAGAAATCACGTTTCGTTGTGTCCGACAAAAAAATTGGTCAAAATGTCGGTCGTGGGTGAAGAGGCTTGACACGTAAGTCGAATTGGGGTTTTGTAATCTGTTGGATTTTAGTTAAAATTTATTATACGTAGGTAGCAAATTTTTAAATGTCACGAATTTGTGAATATTCTGCCCCAAAGAAAGGAATACCTACTGGTGTAGACACCACCAATCAATTGACCTACTTTTTATAAGCTATTAAAACAGGATTACCTCCAAATGTTTTGGATCACAATAATGTTCCGTCGTTATCAACTCAATAACCTAGTGGTTTTTATTATTATTGCTTATTGGTGTCTGCACCAGTATTGTCAGATAGTCTGACTGACAAATTAGAACAGTACAAATAAAGCCTCGATTTCGCATTTCTCACCAAAGCAAAGATGACCAACATAACCAATAAAAACTCAAGTCAGTTAAATTGAAGTCAGCTCAACCGAAGACTAGTTCAAGAAACCAAAAAAAGAAAAGCCTAAGAATTAATTACTTAAGTACGAATTCTGTATTTGAACGCAGATTTACATCAATTTCTAGAATAAGGTAGAGCCATTTTAGATGTTATAATAATTGTTATGTAGAAGATCATAGAATTATTTATGAATATTATTAGGCTGTGTCATGAATAGCGGGTGGGGAAATGTAACTCCTAGTATAAAAAAAAAGGAAAATATCTTGCTATGTTGTGAACAAGCCCTTATATTCTACGATGTAGCACCTCCTTATGAGGCAAGCCAAAGCCTAATATGTAGGAATGCCATTATAGTTTACAGATGAAAAAAAAAACGAATAATTACCATTCTAAATGCAAATTATGACCAAATGTTGAGTTGTTCCTATTGTGTTGCCATAATATAATTTGTACTGTAAGTATGTAATTTAATATTTTTTATATTTATTTTAAATTAATTTAGGACCAAAGCGATACCAAATACATGCCAAAGCATTTACCAGTGATTTTAAAGAAAATAATATTTTTATTGAAAATTATTTATTTATTAATTTAAAAATTATACTTTTATTAAGTTTTGACGTTATTGATATAGGCAAGAGATAAATATATTTTAACAAAAAATGATTCCTTACTTTCTTGTCATTGCAAGTCCTTTTTAAACTTCAGAGCGTCAATTATCCGAACTAATCTGGGGTCATGGGTGTTCGAAAACCCGTTTGTTTTCGGATAACCGAACCTTTGATTCGGCCATACATATTTAGGTATAATAATCCTTAATGAAAGACAAATATGAATTAACAAAAAAGTGCAGAAAGTCTTGTTATAAAATATGTAGCCAATGAAGGTACAAGTACAATTTACGGTTAAAAAAATCTTCGTCTGCCGAAGCAAGCCTACCCGCTAGAAGGGCGTAGTAGTTCGGATAAGCGATCGTTCGGTTGATCGACGTTCGGATAATCGATGCTTACTTGTAAAATATTATTTAATTGCTTGTACTAATACCAGACCAGCTTTATAAGATATTTACTGTTTTACCGACAGATCGACGTAGCACTATCGGATAAACGAACAGACAGACCAACTGACACAAAGAAAATTGACTAAATCACGTGACTGCGAAATGGGTTGACACACCGTTCACCTTAAAATGTCTCCTGCCGTAATGTTGGCACCATTGCCTTGATACAGCCTTACTTATTAAGCCGTCTCAAATAATTGAGAAACAGCTAAACATTACTTTGCTACTGATCAGGAAAAAAAAACACGTATAAACGTTAGTCAGCGTTGAGAAGTTATTAAGTGACAGATTTTAAACAGCGGCGGCCCGTTGTTTAAGTTTAGTTGAGAGGTAAGATGGCGGGTTTCAATCAGCTGAGACGATGACATTGTTGTTCTATGGATTCTATTGTCGATTTAAAATTAGTAAATTGAGAGGTAGTTAAGTATCAGTTAGCGTTATTTTTATAAGTAAAGCGGTTTATCTGTTGTTGAAAGACAAGGCAGTAGTGCCAACATCACGGCAAGGGACATCTTAAGGTGAACGGTAATTAGATACTTACACAAAGATCTAACAGGCACGACAGACAAGACTGACTGACTAACAGACAAAAAACTAACATTTACAAGTTTTACAAAATTTACTTTTATTTATTTTTATTATAAAATGTTAACTTTAGGTGCTAGCTAAACCAAATCTTTCGGCGTGGCCTGTTTATTTCGGCATTAAATTGTAAACTTATCATTCCTTTACTTTCAATCTTATTTATAAAGAAGAAAAGTTTATTTTATGTAAAAGAAGAGTTTATTTTTCTATTTAGTTTGTGGTGCTAACTATTATGTAATACTTAATTATTTTATTTGATGATTTATTGTTAGCTGTGTAATAAAATGTTTATATCATTAAGGTTTTTATTTTATTTATACCAAGCAATACTTTTCTTTCATCTTTTGAGGCGGAGCGGCAGGGAGTGTTGGAATCTTACTGACTAAAACCCATCCGTGTTCCTCCTGATGCCCTTTGTGTTCCAGGGGCGCGGTATCTCTTTCGAACAACCCAGTGACTTACGAACAAATTACACAACCCTTCAGTAATGGCCTAATGTCGCAACCAGGATTAGTGGTTATTCGTGTTACCACTAAGGGCCTTATCACACTAGCGGTTCGCGAGCGTATTTTGTATGAAGGCGATCACGCAGCGAATTTGCCGCGTCAGATATTTGTATAGAAAAGACGCTCGCAATTCGCAAGTGTGATAAGGCCTTAACTGTAGGTTTTTAGGAATGATTCTCGAGCATTTACCCATCAGTAGCAGTTCAAGAAGTCTGGAATTCAGGATATCCAAGCGCCATTTTCACAACACCAAATAAAACAATAAAAATATTTTAATTAATCTGTATTATCTAAAATTACAAATCTTTCATAATTTCAATCATTACATTACAACTAGTTACCACGTGATTATTCAGCACATACCATTAATTCTGTCGTCTAAAAATATCAGATTTACATTTTTACAACATTCACTAACGTTAAACATTGAGGTTATTATCTGAGGGGGTGGGGCAGGAAGGGAGGGGGGTAGAATACCCTAGCTTTAGGCGGTCGAGGCGAAATGCTTTTACTGGCCAAATTATGTCACACTGTGTATGATATATTACTCATAAATAATGGGCAGTAAAGGCTGAATAAGTAATGCAATAAATAATATAGAACTCACATTTTGAGAAGGTAACACGTTACTGTTATTGTTTCACACATCCAGTCAGCATTACTAAGTATGAGAATATCACTAAGAAGTATAAAAAAAAATGCCAAACCTACTAAATTGTGCTGAAATCGTAACTAAGAGAAACGTTATAAGAAAACCTTGACTTATGCTAAGTATCGACAGCGTGTTTTAGAAATATTGTTTTGGAAAGAAAAATATTAAGCTTTGTTTATGACAATAAAAATTATTTTGAAAAGTTTTATGAAATTAGGAAAATCCTAAATAATATTTTTATGTTGGCAACACTGAAATGCTCATTCCTAGATTATGATTTACCTGAACAGACTTTTTTACGATGAATGCATAAATACAATAAAATAAATAGATAGTTTTAATTCAAATAAATCAACAATATTTCTAAACACGCTGCTAATGAAAATAATTGCACCTATATCAATCTAAGACATGTCCAAACCTATTCAAAGTTCTTTACAAATCAACACAAGATAAAAATAATCACTTCGGGAAAGTTCGGTTTCCGAACGAAAACCAAAATGGCGCCAGAATTGTAATTATTACTGTTTTATTTTGTGTCAAGTTGTAATATTTTTTTTTTTCACGTTTTTGATTTTTAGAGAAATATTCATCATGATTATGATATTTTTCTTTCAAATATCCGAACATCTTTTGTACTAGACAAACAATGGATTGCATTGATTTTGGAAATAAAATTCAGTGCATACATACGTAAGATGCGATTTGCAAAAATATTTCACTCATGCATAAGTACCAAACAAACACATATTAAAAGCTTGGAAAGTAAACTCAGACAAGAGTTAGGGTACTAGGCCGCATCGCAGCGAGAAAAACCTTATTTATATGAACCCTCGCATTTTGCGAGTATGTTAGAGCGAAGCGGGCTGAATCTAGAAAACGGAGATTTATGGCCTTTGCAAGTAAAAAAAAAAAGGGAAATTGATAACTTTAGTTTCAGAAGTCGATGGTTTTTGTTGTATTTGTAGATACATGTTAGTAAAAGAATCATTAAAATTGATTCATTAGTTTTTTTTATACAAAGATACGCATATACATACATAGGGTTGAATACAGAATTGCTATAAATAGTTTATTAGGCTTTATGCAGACTTTTATATTTTACAAATAAACCGGCTATACTCTAACGTATTTACTGATTTTAGAATCTAGATTAGTAAATACCAAAGGTACCTAGCAAATTCTACCTAATATAAATTACATTTAGGCTCATGTTCCTTTGTGTTACAGCCCGCTTCGTCTAGACATAATATGCGCTTACTATAAGGGCATAATATGGTGTATTTTATACATGAAATCAAGAAACACCTAATTATCATCTAAAAGCATTGTCATTACACATACATATTGCAATACAGCTTGCATATCGACCTTAGAAACTGCTTGGATTCGAAACAAACTATAAAAATCATTGCTTATTATTTTTTTATATGGCAAGTAATTCCACAATGAAGGCAGAATACAAAACTAATGTTTTTTAAAAAAGAACAAAATTTAAATGTAAATTTCATTTTTATAAAAAAAACTAGGTATGTTGTTGACAGGGAACTGTTCTAGTGCGAAAAAGGGATGGCGATATACGTCCTGTATAGCTCTATCTCTTTTTAGCTCCGGACCGGTATGATAAATAGGTTACAAAATGTCTTTAAAATTTTAGTTTTTTTTTATTTATTTATATTGTATACAAAAATTACAATAATATACTAGTAGTACATTTCTGAGTCCGACATTTCACGCTGTATTGCATTCACTAATTATCTGTAAGGCAACCATTGGTGGAGTGAATAGTCTACATTGATATGCCGGCGTGGTTATAATTCTTAGTGCGTGATCGTCTAACGGGCGGTAGTGGGAATACGCTCAAGTATTGATAATTATAGATATTACTGATAAATATTTATAACTAGATGACTCGGTGAAGCCACAAAGATTTTCTTTTTAATTTTTTTTTTTATGCCATTGGATGGCCCACCTTAGGTCAGGTGGTCACCGCTACCTATAGACATCTGCAATACCAGAGGCTTTGCAAATGTGTTGCCATCCCAGACCCCAGAGACAAAGTTGAAATGTCTCATGTGCCTGTAATTACAGCGGCACCCATACCCTTCAAACCGGAGCACATCAACGCTGCTTTGCGGCAGAAATAGGTATGAGGTACCAGTAATGAGGTGAGTAAAACAAAAATAAATTATAAAAATTGATTGATCACTTCTATTTGAAGTTGACATAGCAAGTCATAGTTTTGTTAAGCGTTCTAATATTTAGGCAATTCCTTAGATCGGCTTAAAAAATAAATACTTATATATTTATCTTTAAAAATCAAGAAAAATAGTTGACTATCTTCTTCTAACTTAAAACAAGAAGAGAGTTATCTCCCTCGCACATTTTGTTCGTTCAAATCAGAGCGTATTCCCCCTCCCCGTTGGACGTTAAGTGAAGGGAGTGGTGTTATTAAATACTAATTTACTTTGGTCGTTAGGTAACTTACGGAGCAAGGCAGGAGCGTAGCTATGAATTACGTTGACGCCGCCATTTCAATGATTAGACTTGAAATACTAACTATTATGAAGTGCTGTGGCAAGTCGTGTTGAGAATTTAGCTTTTTTATTTAAATTTTATGCAACAAAAAAGTACAAAGGCGGACTTAATGCCTTAGGCATTCTCTATCCTTAAGCATATTCTATAATAAAGGTTTTAACCACCTTTGGTGGACACCAAAGGCGGTTAAAACCTTTATTTTCAGACTACAAACATAATAGGGTATTTACTGTCGCGCAGTCGGTATAATATTCTTATGATATAGTTATATATAAATATTTGATATTTGAGCGGTATTAAGGTAAATCAACTTTAAATAATGGCCACAGATTATTTATCCGAATTAATTTGCTAAACAAAATTTTCAGTGTAAACGTAAGCCAAAAAAAATGAACACGATTTGCCAAAGCACGTATTTAAAGTTCATATAATGAAACACATTTTGCGAACACTACAGTTATCGGATTCTTTCATACTTACACAAACAAAAAAAACACCCAAATAGTTGAGATCCTGGCCGCTACCAGTTTCAAATGTGATAAAAAAAGCAGTGAGAAACTCATTTTATACTTCATTAAAAAGAAAAAGTGGCTGTATAAACTCTTGTCAAAACCAGTGTTGTTAACATTTTTGAAAAAGGAAAAACTGAAGAATTGTTTGGTGGATATTGTTGGTTACCAACCGCCAACATTGGCTGGCCAATGGGAATATTGCGTTTAACGCTCATTTATTACTACTATGATAAACCTATTTTATATGAGTCGAGCGTTGCTTAAATATGACACATTGGCTAGCCAATACTGGAATACAGCAATTCCACCAAGACATAAAAAATGTTTCTGTAAGTATATATATTTTTATATATTTGTATAGCTAAATAGACACAGCCCATTATTATTATTAATGCAACATTAATGTTTAATATATTTCTTTATATATTTTCGTTGACAACACTGGTTCAAGAAAGTAAAGAATAATGTGAACGGGATACTTAGTTACTTCAACTGAAATAAATAGATGTAATTCATTCCGTCTAAGATGAGGTATTCACTCACATAGTTTTGTTAATCTTGTAGGCATAAAACCACAGACTAAATATAGTTAAGGCACAACTCTTAACTGGCAAGAAATATGAGAAAAAATACGATTTGCAATAGTACTATTAGTAGATTTTCAAAAAGCCCTAAGTGCTTACTACAACACTATTTATGAATTGAAAGGGTTACTTTGTTTCCAAAAATCTATTAATCAAGGGTTCTGTGTCTTCACAGACAGAGCTTTCATTGATTAATTAATAATGAGCTACAATTTAACAGAAATAGAGTTGCAAATTGCGTGCAAGATATATCTCCGCGCTGAATTATATCTATCTCAATCTCAATTACAAATATAATTAGGCACTATAATGGCAGTTTTTAATGAAAGCTTTACAATGTTTGCTGCGTTCTAGACCTGTATGTATCTATACTACTACATACGAGGACGAGTAATGGGTACGAGTGCAAAATGAACCGATTGTCTTACGTTTCATACTGGCCAAAAGTTACTGTTGGGCAAAGATTTTAATTTATTGCTTGCATACCAAACTCTTTTGTAATGTTACATTACTGGACTGACTTTCGTGTCACGCCTACAAAGCCATGTTTGTAGTAGTGTATATTCACTTATTATGTTGCTGCCATATTAATTTAATAGTCTACTATACTAATATTACAAAAAGGCAAAGTTTTTTGTTTGTAAGAGGTAATCTCTGAAAATACTGGTTCAATTACAAGAAATCCGTCACTAATGGAAAGCTACTCTATTGCCAAGTGTCATACGATATGTCCGACTTCAAATTCGGACGAAGCCGCGGGTAGAAGCCAGTGTAGACTAATTCATCTTGCTAGCAAACCTAGGGCCAATTTCACTAAAATCACTAATCCCTGTCACATTGTTAGAAGGTGTCAGTGACAGAATGATAATTTAAACTCATTTAGCGCTAAAGTTTAGTTACAGTTTAGTTTAGGTACACATTTAGCGCTAAAGTTTAGTTACAGTTTAGTTTAGGTACACATTTAGCGTTAAAGTTTAGTTATAGTTTAGTTTAGGTACACATTTAGCGCTAAAGTTTAGTTACAGTTTAGTTTAGTTACACATTTAGTGATTTTAGTGAAAGTGGGCCTTAGTGTTTATTTATACATATCTAGTCCGTTCTCAAAAACCTAGTATTTAACATGTGAGTGAATAACTGACCTCATTAAGAAGGCATACGTCTAGATGTAAGTAATGTTACATTGTGTCGCTCGTACATATGTTCACTATAGTCTTTAGGGCACTTGATATAAGGGCTAGCCTTCTCGCTTGATGCTGGGCATCTGTGGTGGGGGTTCGGCCAGACCCTTCACCTGGAAAAGAGAAAAGGTTGATTAATAACTTTTTTTCATATGCACTTTCTTGGATATCACCGACATTGGTGAAGGAAAACTTCGTCAGGAAACTGGAGTTATAGTTAATATAAGACTATATTCTCCAGTTCGTCTTGAGCAAACGTGGTGATCAAAGCTCGTTCCTTCTTCTCTTCTTTGTATGAGAAGAGAATCTCTGTAGTAACCAGGAGTTTGAGTGTGTCGGAAAGCACTTAAAGCCTGTAGTCCTTTACTTTAGTGTAGTCCTTTTATTTTTTAAGGATGGGAAATCATTAAATGTCTTCTTCCGCCCTGAGCGGAGCGGAAGGGAGTGACAGACTCTTACTGACTAAAACCCATCCGTGTATCCTTAACGCTCTTTGCGTTCCAGGGCTGGTGACTCTATCGAACAAATTCTGCAACCAAACCTATAGTCCTGTGCCTGACTTCTCCCCGGTTTTATTTAATTACCATCCCCCTGACCATTAATGAGGAAAAAGGGAATGTATCTTTACGCACAACCTATAATATCTACTGAGTACTTGGCTAGTCTCCATTAAGATTTGCCGCCATGACTGAAATCACATTGAGTCGCGACTAAAAACACCATAACTAAGTTATAATAAGGTTCAAAATGACATACCACCAACCCTCTTAGCTCTAATGTAAACACTTATTAGCCCTTTATACGACCTCAAGCAAAGGTCATTCACTGACAGACACACGCGGCGATTCCCACACGAATCAATACATAGTAAAAACACCAACTAGTGTAAAAAATCATAACAAGCCAAGGAAAATGAACACGATACTAAGAAACGGTAAAAAAAAACCTGTTCGAGTTTATTTATAAAAAAGAAATGGGATGTACCAACATGCAAAAAAATACGCTTTATTGATAGTAATTGGACAATCTCGTCTTAAAGTGTGACGAGCAAAAAATCGCAAGTTTTTGCGTGTGGTTTATCTAGTAGGTACACTGAATAGCTAGAAAAAAGAAAAGTACCTACCTACTTTTGGGCAGTTGGGTTTACCACAATTTATTAAATAGATTTTCAAGGTCAGGGCAGAATATATTTTCCCCAAATGCTTAGGGGCTTAGTTATGGTACGACAGTAGCTAAGCCAGTCAGATAAGGTAGGTAGATAAGTCGCAGGTTCGACTCTCACATTGGAACAAATATTCGTATGGCCTATTTATTATATTTATTTATTTATTTAAATCAGGCATTAAGGCCCATAGAAAATACATATTTTAGTACATAGGCCTAAGGCCTATAGGTAGCTTTCCCGGTCTTGGTTGTTTGTGTATGTTTATGTTTGTAAACGCACCTACAGTATAGGAGAAGTCCTTAGTGTGGGGTAATGTCTACAAGAAAACTAAAATCACCAAGATCCAGGTCAAAAGCAGCCAGGTTTGTATGTTTGTTTGGCTTATAAACGCACCCACGCTACAGAAAAAATTCGTAACTTTTACAATGTTACAAAAAACTGAGAAAACAGTTCGTTTGTAATAAAATATGTAGTAAAGCTTAGTTACCTTAAGCCGAGCGGCCGTCTTGAGAAACGCGGGTAGCTGTTCCTGCGATACGTTCACTTCTCCGGCGTACATGAACTCCAAGATGGCTTGAAGGTGCAGGTACGACACATCCTTCAGAATTATTATCGGATGCTTGGATGGGTTCTCCTGGAATATTAAAAAGTAAATTAGTAGTGGTGAAGTTGTGATTGTGATTTAGCAACATCCAGCTGTAAGCTGTCCATGGGCCGCCCGCAAGTCGTCAGCTTTTTCATCTTATCATTTAAAAAAATACTTTAACGCACACGATTTAAAGCCCTAAATTGAATGGCAAGTTATATGTTGTGTCGAAGCCAACTGATTACGTTTGGTTCTTTGTATAGTCATCATCTGCTTAGCCTTTTCCCAACAAGTTGGGGTCGGTTTCCAGTCTAACTGGATCCAGCTGAATACCAGGGTTTTACATAGAGCGACTGCCTATCTGACCTCCACAACCCAGTTACTGGGCAACACGATACCTCTTGGTAAGACTGGTTGTCAGACTTCCTGGCTTCTGACTATCCGTTCTTGATATAGTCTGATTGGTAAATAATACAAATACTTGTTTAACCTACAAATGATTATTCAATTCTAGATATACAATACGTAAGAAACGGCTCGAATTGTTTGAGATATTTTATTTAAGCTCTAATGATCAAATAATTGATCAATAATCAAGTAAGCAATCAATTGATTAAACATCAATTTTGTGAAATTAAACCTTTATTTTTGGGTTTAATTCTGCCCAATAAAAAATCGCATGTCGAAATTTTTTCCTTCGGGGAATACAGGCGTGATGGTATGTGTGTTTATAATTAATATTAAGAGCATAATTTTAGGTGTTTATTGCTGGATAGGATAAACACATGCGGCATTTTTAATTGCTTGACGTCATCATCTGCTTAACCTTTTCCCAACTGTGTTCTTCGGGGTCGGCTTCCAGTCTAACCGGATGCAGCTGAATACCAGTTTTTTACATGGAGCGACCATGGCTTGACGTAATAAATATCATCATCATCATCTGCCTAGCCTTTTCCCAACTATGTTGGGGTCGGCTTCCAGTCGAACCGGATGCAGCTGAATATCAGTATTTTACATGGAGCGACTGCCTATCAGACCTCCACAACCCAGTAATGGGTAATACGATACTCTTGGTAAGACTGGTAATAAATATAATTATTGAAAAATTGTGAATTGGCTTGTTTTGCACAAAACAAATATTGGTTTATAAAAAAATGCTGAGAGGTGAAATTGAAAACGATTCTATCCAATAACTAGATACCTATAGATGACAAATGATTACAGGAAGCAATCGCCAATAAATCGTCAATTCGGCGCAACCAAGCGAACATTCGGGCGGTGTCATATTCCCAGTTGATTTTGTACAACATCCTGAGTAACGCATTATAATGTTTACCATTCGTATCCGCAATGCTATGTTTTTACTAACAGTGAAATTAAATACTTCAATAATCTGATTTTTTATGACTTGCATACATGCAGTTTGGTGTGATTCAAAACAGCAAAATGCTTGAGCAGTTTTCATTTTGTAATTGATATTGAACTAAAATGCAACAGAAATAGAGTTGGAAATTGAGTAATTGGGTCAATATCATCATCATATCAGCCGATCGACGTCCACTGGTGGACATAGGCCTCCAGCGATCTCCCGCGACCTTTACCTGGTCATCGGTCTACCCCGTGGGCTTGATAATAAATACCGCGTCGAATTTTCGCATCCAATATTTGACTCTATTTTATTTATATTTTCTATTTTATTTATCAATTTTTGAATAACAACCAGCGAGTATGCTGCTTTATTTGTTTTAATCACCACACTTGCAATAGTTCCGCCGTCATGTATTCCTAATCGACGCTTACTGCTGGGTTCAACAACATACCATCAACCCTGTATTCCCCGAAGAGTTAGGCAGAGGTGTACCAATGCACACCCACAGTTCGCCGGTTTGTTTAGGTCCTAAGTAATAGAGGGCAGGCCTATTACTGGGTTCATTATCAATAATGCACAAATGAGCTTTGACCTGGTATAGTGAACACGCGACCTCTAATCGATTGCCGCACCTAAGCTACACCGTCAGGCTATCGTTGCATTAGTCTAGAATAAAGTTCCCTCACTAGGAATCGCGTGTTGGTAACTAGAGTACCGCCTAGGTCACGGGTTGTCAATCATTTTTATTATTAGCACAACCACCTGCACCATCCAACACCTAAACGAGGGCAATGATAGAGCTGTACAGGTCGCTCAATACTGGTCGGACAAAATTTAATGAGTTAATCGACACGTAAAAAGGAATATTGGTACTACTAACGTGGAATTCTTAGTAACGCGCTGTTAGACGAAGATATTTGTGTGTTCTAGGAGACGATTAAGATTACTTTATTTATTTTTCTTTTATACATACATAAACTCACGCCTTTTTCCCATAGAGGTAGGCAGAAACCATAGAACGCCACCTGCTACGATCCTTACGCCTCGTCCACATTCATACATCTGGTCATATAAGCATGCCGAACACAAGTACTGCGCACCCGACCTTTCTGAAGAACCTCATTGATAAGGTCAGGGTAGATCTTTCTAGGGCTACTTTTATTTATTTAAGAAATCTTAGCAAATAGAACGGAACAATGATTGTTCTACAATGTATTGGGAGGAAGTCGCGTGCCGGCGACCCTGCATACCGTCCCGGGACGCCCTCTCTACGTCAGTTAGGGGACCTCCGGACTAAATTTTAAAGCAATTTGCATATGATAGCACCATCTTGTTGATATTGGTGTTACTTGCCAAGTCACAAATAAAAACAAAACTCTTGGTATCAGTATAGCATGCCATTGAATAGTGAATGAATATTCCAGTAATTGCACATAATGTTTTAACTTTATTTATAGTTATTTGCTTTACTTCTTGTTACTGTTTTGTGTTTCACTTCAAAATTAACTATTACTATTTTTTTTTTGTTATTTATTCAAATTATTTTGTAAAGGTATCAATTTATAGGCACTAATCAATTATTATTACGACTAAAAAATATAAATTCTTATGACTGAAAGCATCACGGACACTATTATAACAAATCACTATTGTAGAGAAAATGTGTGAAGTCTGGTTAATGGCAAAATGCTCATCAAATTGCCCCTATTACAGGAAACTATTACTTGGGGCCCTCCGAGAGATCGTCAGTAACGATCCAAGAGATATTCGGAGTCTGACGGAGTGAATCTAATGACCTGTTTCCCACCCACATGCAAAGTGCGCATTGATACATGGAGTATGGTGAACCTTGGATGTGTCTGCAACATTATCATCCATACGGAACTCTTGGGTCTTGAACAAAAAATAATGTATGACAAGACGATCATTAATTTGTTTTATTGTTGAAAATTTGATCAATTTCTCACAGCAGCTTACTCGGATTCAACAATTTTTCACATTAATTTTGTCCAGAAACTAAATATAAATCAACGTTCCAATTTCAGCTCAGCATAAAGTAGATAATACGGTCAAAATATGATACAGCTACCTTATTCTAGCTCACCTCTAATAAACTTTTGAAGTAAGGACTACACGCAGACAGGACCATTTTATGTGCCTTACACGTTTGGCCCTCACACGCTAGTGTCACCTGAAATATAGGTGCAAATTTAACTATAAACTTATGATTAATTAACTTGGAAAAGACTTAAACATGCCAGTACAAAAGGGGTTTTGTATTGGCATTTTTAAGTATTTTCAGTAGATGTATATTTAAATAAATAAAATAAAAATGACTAAAAATATGCAGATGAATTTAGATCCTTGATGTAAATATTTCAAAATTATGATCAAGGTAAAAAAAAATTAGCAATATTTTTTTAGTTAGTGAGATCAAAGGAAGAAAGTTATCCACAACTGTGGAGGTTATAATTGTTTGTTTGTACACAAATATAAAACAATTTCACCGTACTCACGTCTGTGAAGCTTTTTTCATCCCTCAAATGCCTGAAAGATGTCACCATATTTGTCTGGAAGTCATTCCATTTGAGGAAGAATTGTTGATCACCCATTTTGCCAATTTATAACACTGAAAAACACAAATATACTACTGTAAGGTGTCTATAACGTCACACTTTTCACTTTTACCGTAAAATTAGGATCGCTAGCAGTATTCTAGTCACATTTTTTATATGATACCTTCACAATTAAATAGTGCACTTTAAATCGTTTACATACGTCACTAGTGCAATAGAAATGATGCTCTTACCTACGATCACTTGGTTACAATAATTATTTACAAATTTGGTCCCTGTAGACCAACTTGGATTGTTGTACAAGGGCACCGCGTATTATTTCGAAACTATCACAAAAAGTTAAGCAATTGAATCTCAAAATAAAGACGCTGTCTCGCATAAATTAGCGACTTCTTTTCTTTCTATTTCTTAAAAAAATCCTTCATTCACCTATTTGGTGTTGCCAGAACTAGAATTTAACTTTCCCTTACTTGCTGTTTGGAATTGATAGAAGTTGGTTTTTAAACCCACTTTTTGTGCTAATTATCGATTTCATAGTATTCGCTATGTCAATAATTCATTACTGCAAGGTAATTTAGACAGATGACAGACCAACGTGAATGGTTAGTTTCACTCTCTTTCCGTACTGTTTTGTTCTTTCACTATGTGCGTGATTTTTCGCCGAATGAGTTTGATAGCGTTCAAGTACTTATAAAAAAAAAATGGAAAATACTAACACAAAATTTTCTATACAAGTTGTAGTCGACGCTAGCGCGGTCAAACTCATTTGGGTTGATAGAAAAATCTGTATTGTTTACTTTGATTGTCTTAAGAATTAAAACAGAAAGTTATCATAGTGTCATTTTTAGCAAGTTAGTTTTTAATTTTAGAAAAAAATATTTAATTAGAATGCTTCTAAGCCTTTTAAATTTTTTTCACTACTCTAGATTTAATTAGTACTCGCCGAGAAATTGACTTCGGTTCGTTTTGCATTAAGCCAGTACTTTTTATACATTTCTTGTGGGTAAATTGCTACACTGGTATCCCCAGTCATTCATTGGCCTTCGTTCATTCTAAAACGTTGAGCTTGAGATGCGTTTATCATTCATTCAATTTATGATTTGATTATTTTGTCATGTAGAAGAAATTACTCTTATTTCTTTATAAAAAAATATTTGTAAAATAAATTAATAAATAAATATTAAAATATTTTTTTTTCATGAAATAATAAAACCATTAATGAATAATTTAAACAAAAAGGTTAACTAATGTGAACAATTATCAGCACCATCTCGTGTCGAGTAGCAGCTGTGATAAGTTTTATTGGTTACACCATCTAGCGGTATTTTAAAAAACGAAATTTCTTAAATAATATTTTTATCACCACATTCATCTCATTATTTTTATCATCTTATTATATAAAATAATACGTATAGTATTATTTTAACGTAGGAAGCAATCTTGTAGCAAGTATTTCAAAAACAATACACAATCAAACTTACCAGAATCAAAAAACCTTTTTCTTTTTTATTCTTCACTAGTACAGTTGTTAGAATTAAGTTTATTTACTTTTTACAGTAATCAGGAGGTTTTAAATTTCAAGTAGCAATGTTAATTAGTTTTGTTACTTGAAAATAATAAAAAAACGAAATGTCTCGTCTTTATAACAACAGTAATTCTAATTATAGACCAAACTAAATATTTAAAGAATCTATAAAGTTGATTTTACAGTTTACAGCATTTTTACGTAGGCACGTTTTGTTAAAACAAACGTAGAAAAATCAACGTCAAATTGTGGTCGGTAGGAACCAAGGAGATCATCAGATGCAGTTCTTTTTGATTGAAATTCCAATTTTCTAAAACAGTAAATTGGTAATTTTTCGAGATACGGACAAAATGGTTAAATAAAAGAATTTGTTTATTTTAATAATACACCATTATTTATTTGACAAAAAACCGTTTTTAAAACGACACTCATATTGCATAAAGAAAGAGAGGCAGAGGTGAATCGTAACATCTTATTATAAGTATAATAATTGTATGATTATTACTATTAAAATCATGCGTAATAATGGTAAAATTTAGTTTTAACTTACTTATACGAGAGCATAATATTATATTTTTAAAACACACGAACACTACATTTAAAAGGCCAAGCGGTGTTGCCACAATATTCTTATGAACTAGTAGATAAACTAATTTACTTTACTAGTAAGTACGAGATTACTACCTATAAACTAATTATAATTATGTAACGTTATGTTTTAATATTATTAAAACAGCAACTCATACCTACTGGCCTACTGGACGAAGCAAATTATACAAAAACAAATCTAAATAAATATAATTACAAATATCAAAATCATTAGCTTTTTTCTAACTATAATTGACATGAAGCAGGATTCAGTTAAATTAATACATACACTTATACAATATAACTTACTTTGGTATACATTTATTTTAAAAACAAATATTATAATTTAAGAAGAGTCACGTCTATCTTTGAAATATTTAAGAATAGTAATAAGGGGATATTTCTTGAGAGAATCAAAGTCATTTACTCGTGTTAAAACAGGCTTACGACTTTTCTAGCCATTCTAGCCTCTACCTAGTCTCAATGATATTGTTTCTCTCAAGATTTAGCCCCTAAATTACATTACAATTTAAACAATTATTGCTTAAAACTGACTTCTACACGAAGTGCTCTAAAAAGAGCGTTTATTATTATCCATACAATAATTATTAATATTATAGTAAACCTTACAATAGTACTACTATTAAAATATATTTGGTATAATTATAGTAGCGTTACAAATATACAAAGCACATTCGAACTTAGGTATATTCTAGCGTATGATTCGTCAATCCATTTAGGAGACTGTAAATCCTATAACTACCTTACAAGGTTTTTAACCTTTACGAACAAATAATAATATTGCTGCACCGATATTTTACCGATAAAATAATAATTATAATTACTTAATAGTACAAAAACAAACTCGAATAAATTTTTGAATGAAAACTAAATATTTTATTTCCAATAAAATTAGTTCCCTTCCTTGTGTGGTTAACGGGTGACCACCGAAAGCCATAGGTCAGAAACTTAATATATATTATTCAGAATTTATATAAAGTCATATTAAAAAGTACACCTAGGAGATCCTAACCTTTCTTCTTAAAATTTATTCTAACCTCTAGTCTTTGTCAGTAAAGAAATGCCATGAATTTGAGCAAACAAAATGTCTTTTATAAAATTAATTCACTTTTTAAGAAATAAAGGTCGTAGAAAAGTTAAAAAGGTATTTTCCTAACACTAGATTAGCATTTAAGACTGGCTTCTGCCCCTTGAGATAAAATGCTATGTACACTGTTCTTAAGAATAAAATAGTTACCTAATATTAAGAAAGGATTACAGTTTAGCAGTAGTATATATTAAGGTAAATATAGGCTGAAATATTCAAGAAAATAATTATAGTAAAGATACTTTTATTAGACAGAAATGTCTTCTTACAGTCTACAAAATTTCTTATATTGTAATTATTTAAGTACCTAAACCATTGTAATAGATGCTTATAACTATTCATTGGTAGTACAATTACAGGTTAACTACATCTTAGAGTTAATTTTAACTGTAAGAGAATGTAAACTTGATATTTTGGTATTATAGCTTAAAATAAGAAAAAAAAAATCGTTTTAAAGTTGACTAGATCAATTTTGGGTTTGCGAAAATTAAGTTTTTTTGGCTGAACTTTATTACTAAAATGGGTGTTTTATAGTACATGAAAAGTAATTATGAAAAATAGTACCCGACTAGATGGAAATGCAAAATTCATCGGCTCATCGATATTTTATCAGCTAAATCTGTGCATTTAAATAATAGAGTGAAGTAGAGTGGTGGAAGATCAGTGCTTTTATTGTCTTTCAGATGAGAATGAGACAGAATCCTGAGAGACAAAAATATACTTCGAATTTTGTAGGCCTATTAGCGACCTACTCAATGGGCGCTAAGACTTAAAATTATATACCGTTCAATCGTCAAAATCTTGAAATTTTAACTCTAAATGACAATAAAAAGTTCACGATCACAAACTGACTCTACTGCTTAAAACATTACACCACCTATATTAGTTACTTTACTAAAATATAAGAGCTGAGTACATACTAACTAGAATTCAAATATACAGTGTACTTTTAAGGACTGGCACTAAGAACCTTCGTTGTTGATTACCCACATTGTTAAGCATTAAAATAGTACAGAAGGCATTATAGGACGGTTTATACTTTAAATTAAGGCAGCTAAAGGCACCTAGATACACTAGTAAATATTTACATGCTATTGCATTGAAGTGGTTGTTACCAAAATGGCAGCACTTAATGCTTCTACTCGTTGCTAGATGGCGTTGTTTTAAAATATACATTCGTTGAAGCTTCTTTTTGGATAAATTCCATTTTTATTAAAAACTAGAAAAAATATTTACAACCTTTGCGGAAACGTACAGTTGTGTTTCGTCTACTCGTTGCTAGATGGCGTTGTACCGTTTTCATTAGCTTTAGGCGCTTGAACTTGCACGTTCTGCAACGGTATCTTTAGTCCCCGTGGTGCTAGAATAAGTCTAGCTGGAGTCACGAGGACTATAGCGTACTCTCATTTATTCACGCCAAGTATTTTTGCGGCCTCGTCTGCGGATGAGAGTAGTTTGTTGATGGTTTTATCAGGAATTCCGAGTAGTTTCCCGATTAAGTCGCTGTTTTCAGGATCGTTTTCAGCCTCGGAGGAGTATTTGCGCGATGTCATGTCCAGTTTGAGCTTCTTCTCGTATGGAGCGGAGGGAGGGGAGTTGTTGTTGTTCACGTTGCTTGGAATTTCGTTGCCTGAGCCGTCGTCGTCTTGGTAGCGATATCTGTAAAGATGCGGAAAATTAGTACCGTGTTTTTGGTAGCTTGCAAACCGTTTTAGATTTCATGTTTTTCAGTGAGACTTTATTGATTTACAAGAGACTTTAACTGCTTCGTTAGCCTAGTGGTCCCAAGCGCGACCGCGAGCGTTTCATTCCTAGGTCGAGCAGTATTATTGGGTCTTTCTATGAAATTCTCAGTAGCAGCTCGAGGCCTGGGGTTGTGCTCGGTTAATGGCAATAGGCTCGCCACCTATTACATGGGACCTAAACATATTGGCAAACTGTGTGTGTATATTGTTACACATCTGCCTAAACCTTCGGGGAATACAGGCGTGGTGGTATGTTAAGATACTTTACTCACCCATTAGTGACAGCGTCTTCAAGTGGCGTGTTAGGCGGGGAAGCCTCTTCATCATCAGTGATTTCTTCCCTATGCTTCTTGCGATGTCGCAGCATGCTGTGCTTCAGGGTGAAGCGACGTCGGCACAGGTCGCAGGCAAACGGCCTCTCTCCTGAATGAGTCCGCATGTGGCGCCGAAGATCCTCGGCTGACCAGAATCGACGGACACAGAACGCGCAGACCACCTAAAACAAAACAGAGACATTGTAGATCTTTTGCAATAATATAAAGTAGTAGTTTTTTATTAATGATGGAATTATTCGTTAAAGTTATTGAATAGATTCGTACCTTTCTGTTAGCATGGTCAGGAAACTTCCCCCTCTCATCATCATCAGCGCTTTCGCTCCTATCACTGGCAGCGTCCAAAGCTCCCTTACTGACCAGCTGCTCATACTCAGCCGTGTGTCCCGTCGCTAAATGAGATAGGGCTCCACTCCTATCTCCATAAGACGCCTCGCACAGATGGCATTTGAAGACTAGACCACCTTCATTGGTTTCCTCCACAATTTCAGGGTTTGGGGAGCCTGGTTGAGAGTCAGCGCCGTGTCGGGAAGACATGTGTTTTTTCAATGTTTCGAGGGAAGAAAAGGTACTTGTCGGACATGATACGCATTTGAATGGCCTTTCTGGCACTGCTCTGGTGTCGTTTGTTGGCTGCGGTGGCGTTATGGTTACGGGGATTGGTTCAGCCAGGATAGCTCTGGCAGATCCTCCGTGCTTCCTCAATAGATGGCGGTCGCAGTTTGATTTAGTTGTGAAGAGAAGTGTGCAGTGGGGACACTTAAATGGCTTCTGTCCGGTGTGTGTCAGGACGTGGCGACGGAGGGAGGATGACCAGGGGAACTTGCGGTGGCAGTACGGACACGACACTCGGTTTGGAGCAAGGCTGTAAGCTGACTTCTTCTTAGGTGGTAGCGCAGTGTCTGTCTCCGATCTGAAAATGTAAAATTTACGTTAATAAACGCGTTTTTCTTAGTGTTTAAATAATAAGTTTTATTTTAAAAATATTTTCAATAATGACGGGAAAGAGGGAAACTTACTTATTTTCATCGCTGCCAGAGTTATTTCCCTCGCTTGTGGAGGCGACTAGACCCTCTTCATCTTCTTCCTCATCGCTGCGAGTAGGTACCACCGGTACTGGCAGTGGCTCTTGAGTCGGCGACACAGAATTAGTTCCAGATTCAGTTTTATCATTGGTAACAGGAAGGGGCTTATTGATCAAGTTACCAGCGATTTTAAGGTCGAAGTCCTTAGTCATTTCCTGTTGGCACGTAGCCATAAGGATTTCAGCGGCTGCACGACGCGCGGCGCTATGATCTTCCGACTTATTTTCCTGATCAGGTTCCTCATCAATTACTAGGGTGTCTTCCTCATCTTCTTCATTGTCGGCTACTTCATCGGAATCTCGTCGCACAGGCGACCGTTCAGATTGCTGTAAAGGCCTTTCAAGATGGTGAGCCAGTAAGGCAAATTTCATGCGGTCAGTCAGCGAGTCTGGTGTTGGGTACGGTGGTGGCGCCCTTGGGGCTGGTCTTCTGACACTCCAGTGCTGAGGATGTTGTTGCTTTACATGGCGTTCCATGTTAGAACGGAGAGTAAACCGCGCTGAACATTGAGAGCAAGAGAACGGTCTTTCAGTTCTGTACCTTCTTTGTTTTTGCTTGGGCATCAAAACACCGTTTTTTATGACCATCTTTACGGAGTCTGTCTGTGGGACAAGAGTGTTATTCATCGGTGGGCGTGGAGATTCAGGGAGTGGCGAAGGTATCGGAGAGATCGATGGCTGTGGTTTTTGTTCCTCTTCCTCGAGTTCAATCTTGGGTTGACTATCCTGGTCATTGGGAACAAGTCTGCCACCAGACATGCTCAAGCCTCGAATAATTTCTTTCTGTATATGCTGTTTTATTTCGGCAAGTTCCTGAGAATCAGTTGGGTGAGGAAAAAACGAAGGTTGAAGTAAGTAAGGCGCGATAGGAAAGGATGGTGGCAAAGGTAATCCAGGGATTCCAGGAACTGTGCCAGCGTACAGTTGTGACAGCTGGGTGGCATAGTAAGCTGGGTCAATTTTAGGAAGGGAGTTTTCGAAAAGTCTTTGCGAAGCTAACAGGAATCTTGTCTTTTCAAAGGCTGAAGCGGCGACACTCGTTGGGTCAGGCTCGAACGACGGACGCGGTGGGGCTTTAGAGTCTTCAGAATCGGTGTCACGTTTCTTCTTACTGAGATCGAGAACATCACAACTATTATTGTCACTTGTGCTCAAGTCGACGGGAGCTTCTTCATCGTACGAATCGTGTGAGATGTCATTGGGCTTGTACGTGATTTCTGGTGGCCTGAATTCAGGGATTTGCGTCAGTTGACCAATGCCCTTCACTTTGATTCGGGGCTGAGGCTGCTCTACGTCTCTTGGCATAGGCAAAGGTAGAGGCGACTCAGGTAATGGCAATGGTAACGGTTTAGTTGTTAAGTTAGTGACAGGATGTCTATCAGTAATAAAACTTGGAGTAAAGTGTGTTAGCGGCGTATCACGACCGGAACTTTCGTTTCGCCGATCTACGTCAGGGGTGTGGAAGGCTAGCGATCTTTTCACTTCATCCCGTGCAAGTTTAGAATTCACTTCATCATTATTGGGATCTTCAGACGGATGGTAAATTATTGAGCGTTTAACATCTTCTCTCGTTACTTTAGCATGTCTATTCCGTAAGTGACGCTCACAGTTGGCTTTGGTTGTAAAAGCGTAATTACACACGGCACACTCATACGGCCTGTCCCCGTTATGTGTACGCATGTGACGTACTAACGCTGCCTTATCTAAAGAGGCATGTGGGCACATGTTGCACTGATAAGGTCCCGGGCCCGTTCCGCTCAAGTGCACTCTATTGTGTCCCTTCAAAGCTCGTAAGTTAGGGAACTTGGCAGGGCACAACCTACATGGGAACTCTCCACGGAGTTTCATTCGTCTGAACTCGGCTGCGAAGTTGTCCTGGGTTTCTTCTTGATCTCTGTCCTTGATAATAGTGTCGGGAGGGGTTAGAACCGAACTTTCTAAAGACACTCTTGTGCCAGTAAGCCTCTCTAGAAGGCCGCCAGCTGACGTGACGTTTAATATCGATTGAATATCTGCCAAGTCGCGAGCGGCATCGATGTGTCTGATGCCATTAGAAAGATGATTATCATCGAATTTGGGTGTAAATCTATCCATTGGTGGAGTCAACGTACCGGGTATGCCAAAAGACCTATTTCTTAGATCTAATTTGGCAAAGAAATCCTCCCTGCGATCTCTTTCAGGGCTGGGAATCCGGGTGGTAGCTAGGCACGATTTCCTATGGATGTCCAATGCTTGTCCGCAAGGGAAGTCTCTGCAGCACATGTCGCATCTGTAACGCTGATCTGTCACTGACACGTGAGGGTTTCTCTCGCATACTCCTCGGGCGATTTCAGGAAACTTTTTGCTTGAGAAATCGACGAAGGTTAGATCGCCGAAGCCAGTCTTGGTGTCGTCACTGTGGGCAGTGAACCGGTGGATGTCAAAAGCGTTGACCGAGTCGAATCGCTGCCGGCACTTGGGGCACTCGAACCTTGCAGTTCTTTTGTCCATCGGGATGGGAGATGGTGACGTGGACGCGGCACGTTTGCGCGCTCTTCTCAAATCCTCCTCCTCGCTCCTGTCTGATCGGTTGTCACTGTCGATGCTCGTCGTCCTAGTGACGCGGAGCTCCTGCTTTTCAATTTGAACCCCGTCCATTTCTTCGTCGGCCTCGATTTTAGCTTCACTGATGACCTCCTCTGTTTTGATTTCTGTAACAAAAGAGTACATGTTACAATTGATTACGGATTGTATGTTTGAATAACGCGGGGCGCTTTCTTACAATTCCAAGAAAAGTCGACAATAGATGAGTCAGGCAATTCACTTGTGCGAGGTCGCCATATTAGAATAATAATATCTGATATTATTATCATCATTGGAATTGATTCTAACTACAATTTGCTAATAGATTTTTGTAATTACGTGTTTGTTTGTCGCTACTCGATAACAGATGGCGTTTTTTGTTTTGCAGTAAACAATGCGCAAACAAATGCTATCTTCTCGATCTAACCATAAAAAAATATAGTTTCCATCACTGAAATAGCGAATCATCGAAGTAAATTGAAACCTAAAAAGCTTCACTAGCTTTATTTTTTCCAAATCAACCTTAAATCTATCACCATACGAACTAAAATCGAACAATACCACTCCATCCCTAAAATTCTCAAACCACAACAAAGTTCTCGACGGATGATTCACACTATCTTTTGTTTTAAAACGGGCGGTAACTTTGTTCGAATAACCGCTCTAGGTTCTACGAAATAAAGCGTATTTCTCTTTGTTACCATTCCCGCGAGACTCGCTGAGGCTATAGGGCACAAAAATCAATAAGACTGACACCTAGTGGACTATAGGTAGAGCAGTGTGTATGGTTGGCAAGCCACTGAGTCACGTAAATGCTATCAGATCGTTGTTTTGTGAAAAGTAGCGATTGTGAGATACTTTAGGGACGTGCTATGAATAAATACATAATATTTGGCGGGTAATTCCATAAGCTTCACGAACGATTTTCATGATTATGAAACTCGCGAACTTTTTAGAGCAGTAAAGGAATTTGGACTCATTCATATACCTACAAACAAAAGTAATTGTTGAATGAATTAGTATTTAGTTGAAACTGAGATAGTTTTAGAAGGAAAACATGAAATTTGTGTTATAGTGTTATACATTACATATGTGCCTACAACAACAGAGGAAATCAGTGCTTTTGTTTGTATTCCTGTTTATTGCCTATCAAAAAATGTATGCCGGGCCCAAAATTGTACCTTGCGATACCCCGCAGTTTTAAAATGGGGGACCCTTAAAATCATTTTTAAAGGGGTTTTTATCTCACATATGACTTTCTAATCATTTGGTTAGTTTAGTAGTGTCAAAAACACCCATGTCTTTTGTTTCTTTCTCTCCCTGATTTCGAAGTAAGATACGTTTAGATACGAGTAAGGCTATTAGATGCCTTAGAATAGTAGCATTTGTAGCATATTTAACGAACGTGGGTTGAATAATTTCATACATTAGGCTGGTAAAACACAGATTATATTGAGATAATTTCGCGCCTATGTGCGTTTGAATTTGGTGACATTCCATTCGAAATTTGATTATCTATGATTAAGAGAAGCAATAGACGATGAAGCAAAACTAGAACGATGATTAAGACCTTATTTCTTGAAGTGTTTTACCATTTTTCTCTTCTATGCTATGAATAACCAGTCCCTTAAGGTTTATATTCGCATTTAACACATTTGATATTATCGTTAAAGATTCTTGAGGTAGGTTACTCACTAAGAATTTTATTCCCTACTTGATTTAAAATAAAACATACTGAATCATCTACTTATTATTGTAATGCGGTTATCACTAAAGATACTCACGGTATAGTCTATAAACTGCGTAGTATCCGGATAAACGATCCCAATAGATAAATTATTGATCACTAATCACATATCCCAAATGTTATGGCAACACTAAAACGAGCTCCTATAGCAACACCAATTCACAGACTATAACTTTATTTTTTTGGGTTGAGAAATGTTAAATGAGTGGGAAATGTCAAATGAAATGTGTGAAGTTCTTTTTTGAATGTTTAATTAAAATAAAAACAGGTTATATGACGTTAATCCAACGCCCATAGTTTTGCCCGTAATTTCCAAACAGGACAATGCATCTGACTCATAGTACGTCACTAACCTACATACGAGATTACTAATCAATGCACTACCAAATAAGGTTTAAAATTATGTAATTCATTAATACATTTACCGTGTTTTGGGCGACAGGAAAAGTTTGGTTTGAAATATGGAACGTTCATTATTGTTGTCAGCTAGAAACATTGCATTGTTCCGATGTATTTAATTATTAATTAAATATTTTCTCTACTTATAAAATATTTTTTGATTTATACCAGTTTTAAGTATCTTTTGTCCTGGTAATATTATTAATACAATCTGTATTTTTCTATCCAATTTAAAAGTGCAGGTATGGATGTTAATTCCTATGCTCTTGTTACTATGTAAGCCTTGACCCTACCTTCTTTATATTATTTACTTACTAGCTTTTTTCCTCGTCTCAAGTCTGCTTGGTTTGTTTTTGACGATCGGAAAAGAATACAGCCTATAGTACTCGACTCATAACGTTGCTTTCTATTACCGAAAGAATTTTCAGAATTGGACTAATAGTTCCGAAGATAAGCGCGATTTTTGTTAATAGTATTCCTCTTTTTCTTCGTTTTTAAGAACGTTGATCTCATACTAGGAATTTATCCTGTATCGATAGGTATTACTACTATACTTATTCATTTGAAATGATCTTTTAATCACAAAGAAACTAAAAATCATGTACTTATCACATGTTTACTTAGAAATGGGCACAAATCCAAAGGATGCAATAAAATGCAGTATTTCATTATGTAGGTACAAAATTCGACACCTTCCTTCCAAGTCAAGTGCGCATTCACCTAAATTACATTCATAAGTCGTACATCACGCGTATTTAGATAAACACATCCGCTGTGTCCAATTACACAGAAATTGTCGATACCAAGTATATGGAAAAATGAATGGAAAATTGTTACAGAATTTTAGTCTAAACCGTGTTGAGATTTGGTCAGAAAACACCGTCTATAAGGGTGGTTTTCGTTTGCAAATTTTCCCGGATCTGTTATTTCGGGGAGGGAGATTTGCACCCCTATTTTAACCCCCTGGCTACGCCCATGAGATTTCCCCCTGGGGAGACAGACTGCCCCGACCAAGAGAAAGGTGGAGTGGGCGTTTTAAGGTTTATCAGGCAAATATCTACTTTGTAAGAGAGGGAACACGAGAATACGATGCTTAGCTGCATATTATATCGATTTTCTGAACCAATTTAATGGTGGTTGGAAATAGTATGGCGGGTTTGTCCCATGAAAAAAGGCTATATTTTATTTTCAAAACAATTTTGGGGTCCGTAAGATTCACGCGGATTAAGTTGGGAGCAAAAGGTAATTCATAAAATGATTTTTACAGCTTTGGAATGATTAAGATTCGATAGAAGCCACTGGTTGCTATAATGTGAATTGAAAACACAATATGTGCCTCGAAGTCTTTGTTCGAAGGCTTGTAAAAAACCATTTTCAGCAGTATAGTTTGGGAATCCATACTATTATTATAAATGCGAAAGTTACTCTGTCTGTCTTTAACGCTATAACTATTAAACCACTGAACCGGTTTTGATGAAACTTGGTACGGGGTAAGTTTGAACCCCAAGAAAGGATATAAGCTACTTTTTATTCCGTGAGTTCGTCTGCATCATTTACGCGGACGAAGTCATGGGCAAGAGTTAGTTTATAATAACACATAACACACCATCACGCCTGTATTCCCCGACGGGTACTGCAGAGGTATATGTACCAATGTTCACCCACAGTTCGCCGGTACATTTTAGGGTCCCATGTAATAGGGAGCGAGCCTATTGCCATTAACCCGGCACAAATCCTAACTCTGAGCTGCTACTGATAATTTCATAGAAAAACCCAATAACACTTTTTGCTTGACCTGGGGATCGAACCCAAGACCTCTAGCGTAGCAGTCGCGCTTAGGAACACTAGGCTAACGCGGCAGTTCTTTACAATACTTGATCTTTTATCTCTATCGTAAGCATCAGTACTTCATTAGCATAACACCTTTTTCACATAATATCATTCACATCGCAAGCTTTTGAAGAAATTATGAACAAGCATAAATGTATCGTGTCGGGTTTTCTTAGCAATAATCATTTCACGCAATCTTGTCTGTAACTTGATGCGTGTGCGCATCGTGGCTCCCTGTCACACCACAGTGTAACTTATAATTTGACTGTTCTGCATCTGTTGCGTAACATTATACTTAAGGGTTAAGGGTATAACGGTTTTAGTTTCAGAAAATTTCGAAAATTAAAAATATGTAAAGTACATTATGATTTATGATATATAGGATTCTGTGTGTTATACAACGTTTTTCAACAAAATGTTTAATTAAATTACAATTTCAAATTCAACACAAACAACAATGTAACGTAAAATGCGCGAGTGCGTAATACACAGCTTATGCCCTTAAAAGCGGTCGAAAAATAATTTCTATTTAAGCATATTTTTTTGTTTACGTTAAAATATAATGTTATCCTCTGCATACGTGGACTCGGGAAATTTTCAACACCACATATGAACCGCAGATATCAAACGAACATAATATTTGGACAAATTACCGCGACGGTGTAATTACAGCCATATTTTACGCAACATGTACAAGGAAAACAAAAGTGAAGTTTAGCCGCGAATGTGTCGAAATTGAAAACGTATTTATTCTCGGAAACGCTCTGAAATGCGCTAAACACACGATTTTGGTAGCACGCGTTCAACGAACCAATGAAGTTATGATTGATTGTCAAAATGGACGTAATTAACATTGTTAGTGCATAATAACAGGAATAAATGACATGAGAGCATCGAGTATGGGAGATTGCACGTAAGCTGTGGTAGAAAAATGGCTGAAATTGTTGCAGTGAGGATGGAGTAAAGAAGAATTATCTCATTATATCATGAAAAAAATCGGTTGTTCCATACATTTTGACCTGATTACCGGGCACCTTTTTTTTAAACATCTTATCAACTTTTTTTAAGCCTTTTTTCACGCTGAACGTCTAGAATAAAGTAGGTACTAAATCCATGGCTAAAGTTGTCGTTGAAATGCTTCTTTCACCCGTTATATATATCTTTCCTAACTTCAGGAGTGTGGGTTCCATTCAAATAAGCCTTTTATACGACTGCTGGGTACTAGGGAGTCAAAGCAGAGCTTAAAAAAATGCCAGCCTATTATTGCCCTACTGCAGGGCAAAGGCCTCTTTTCAATTAAAGGCACAAGTATTGATCACCACATTTACTTAAGGCGGATTCGCGATTTCAGGTTTCATAATTAGGCAGCGCAATGCTTAAAAATATATATATATATATATACCATCACGCCTGTATTCCCCGAAGGGTTAGGCAGAGTTGTACCAATGTACACCCACAGTTCGCCGGTATATTTAGGTCCCATGTAATAGGGGGCGAGCCTATTGCCATTAATCGGGCACAAATCCAAACTCCGAGCTGCTACTGAGAATTTCATAGAAAAACCCAATAACACTTTTTGCTCGACCTGGGAATCGAACCCGGGACCCTTTGCACAGCAGTCGCACTTGCGACCACGAGACCAACGGGGCAGTGCTTAAAAATAATATGCTATATTAAAAGCTCCATAGCTTTCCGCCCTATAAGCTTCGATGTATCTTTAATTCTTATTATACTTACACGAGAATGACCACTAAAACCCAGTCTTCGAGCTTCTTAGCAAAAATAAAATGTCCCATCAGCCACCGGATAACCAAAAAGAATTCACAATTAATATTCATCGTCCGCTAACACGTGTAAGGGCCATCAAAATTGTACAATCACGGAATAAACACCATCCGAATTCATCGTACAGTCGAGTTCAATAACTTCATATACGGAGAAAAGGTTTGACATAGAAGCGCTGGCGCACCGTGACTTCCTCCTTCCCGCTTATTCGGAATTTAAATCGACCTATCGCCATCCCGAAGTGTCCCGAAGTGAGCCGAAGTTGCACGACAATAACTCTTATTGTCTGCATAATAAGATGGTTGTCTTTCTAACGGTGGGCGGCGCATATTATAAGCTATTTGATTGATATGTCGGGGACGTCGCACAGTACCGCTGCTTTCTTCAACACTCCAATGAGCCTCAACGGTACTGAATTACACCATGTAGTATCTCCAAGCCGTCACTTATGGTGTCGCCATCGGCAATTACCTGACCATACGGGTTTACTTTCGCAACTGTTGTTTTGCTGGGAAATTGGAGTATTTTGCACGGTATTGCGGTCCACTAAGGTCTATCCGGCGGTAAAGTTAACTTTGTCTGTGACAACTGAGACAGCTATTGTCTAGAAATTGATAATGTGGTGCGCGGACGTTCATTTTGTACGTTTGTTAGCGTTGAACTCGTTTCGATCTCGGGGGAAACTTAATTATGGGTTTATGCAATTGGTACGACATTTTGGTCGAGATACTTTCTATTGACATGCCAATTTGTTATTGCAAAAGGTGCCTGGCAGTGGTAGAAACTCAGCACAGTACAGCCCTCCCTGTAATCAACGCTTTATGTGACTTTAGCAAGATTTCATGCACTTTGCAACTGCAATAGCCAATTCCTAAGTCTTTTCTTTTATAGTTGTCCCACTGTAGTCTCCTATTTTACTCTAATATACACAACCAACCAGACCCCGTACAACTACCATTTGTTTTATGGAATCGTAACTGCGACCCACAGTCACACTGCTCAACAGTCAATCGCTCACCCACTGGACCAACCACATAGTCAAAAACAACTCAAGTCATGAATGAAAAAAAAAAAACAAAACACGACTAAAAACGAATAAAATCAACAAAACAACTTTTTATAGCTCATCATCACTCCGTGGTCGTACTGCTTATGGTTTGAAGATGGCGTCCTGATTAATGCAAGTCAGGAGTGTGCCTTCCGCAGTAACGGTGCAGTTATGATGCCACACCTTGTCTGCCTTCAATATTTTATAGGACGTTATAGTTCTGTTGGTTACTGGGACGCTTGGGCTGCTAATAGGCAGCTTAGGGAAGGCTTTGGGCCCAGTTTTAGGGACAAGAGCGTCTAAACTCAAGACTTACTTGAAATAAGCTTCAATGAATCTCAAGGTGAGCCTAGAAGACATTCCATTAGTTATGATCGCAATCTAAGGCTGGCCGATCACGTCAGAAACCGTCTGACATTCTCTCAGAATGGAACATATGAATTCTAATATACCAACGTAGATGTTCTACAAAAGTCGGACATGGGTGGAGGCCCAAATCCCAGTAGCAAGCTGTCAAAAAACATGATATTGCGACTACATTTTGAACGTTATTTACGTTACGTTTAAGTGCATTTTTTTATATTCTTCTTGTCTAATAACTTAAATCTGTGTGGTTTTCTGTTTCATTGAATTTAATGGTTGCATTATAGACTCTTAAGACGTCCAATTAAGAACCAATATCATTCGCACCTGTTCTAAATTGGTTATGAAATGCATTTGTTTTCATTTCAGAGGAAGTAACAGATTTAATTACCTGTTATTAGATCGAAGGAGGTATCATATTAATCATTAATATGTTTATTAATATTCTAGTATTTAAGCTAACGTGTTTTTCCAAGAAAATAGAAATATTTGGCGTAGTTGGAATTAATGGATGAATGTACCTAATATGTTGATGTTTACAATATTGGCTCGTGTTACAAGTTTCCCATTTCAATGCCTACATGAAGACGTCTTTTGACATTATATTCAAGATTAGATTGTGATCCAATTATTGTTGGAATACATCGTTGCGTTTTTGTTTTGTTTTGGACTTTTGAGAGGCAGTGGAATTTTCTTGAACTGATTTTTGCCTGCGACAGTTTAACAGGTTGACTTTTCATACTAATCTTATTTTTTTAATAATAAACTATAACTTAGAGAACTCAGGAATAAACGCTGCTTTCTATTAGCGAAAGAATTTTCAGAATCGGACTCGTCGTTCCAGACATTGGCGTTTAAAAAAAAACTTTTTATCTTTACAAAATTTTGAAGATGTACACTTAAGTTAAGAACAGCTGTAATATATTTCAGGCATTATTATTGAATTTTGGATTAACAAATAAATATACTTTAAGTCGACTATTGCGTAACAATAATCGGGATTTTCTTTCTATCTACGTCAAATCTAAACTCTGTGTACCTTCACACTCAGAACTATTTCTCTATGCAGTAAGCACTTAATCTCGAGGGCACTTAAGACAGCACAAACACCTAACAAAGATCCCATTGTAGGCACCTGCATTCTGACGTCAATCGATAAAACGAAATCTCGATACGAAATCGATCAATCGCACGCCCAAAAATGGTTTCCACTCGATCGCTCGCTTTCTCCGAACGGAAAAGCGTCCCAATTAGGCGTATGCGCAAGTCGCGGGGCAAGGGAGGGGCACTGGGCAGTAGAGATGTGAATAATTGAATGTTAATTCGTTTAGGGCCCGAGAGATGGCAGGACCGTCGACCCGGAGTTCGTGATATGGTTAGCAAGTGGTGCCACATATTTCTTGTTGAGTGCTTTGACACTGAGGTAGTTTGGATGTGGCTTGATTGATAGGTAGACAGGCAAGCTGTACAGTTTATTGTCTTCTGAATGGTAAAGAAGAGTAAGATATAACAATTACAGACAAAAAAGTTGCTTGTCATAATTCAATTGCTTTTTATTCAACTATAATTCAAATGATTATTTTTCCTACACTATTTTTAGTAGGGTCACCATCCCGTCAAAATTGCCGGTACAAGAAAAATATCGATAACAAAAATGTATTTCTTTTAATAAAATTGCGATTTGAACGTGATTATAAAACCAAAGCTAGGTAGGTGTATTGTTTGTATTCACGATCGTAAAGTAGCAAAGTTATTTCAATTACAATAAATTTTACATACACGTGGAAGCTTATTGATTTAATTAAGAGTTGTACAGATGTTATACTGGCGTAGTTTCCATATTTTGTTTAAAATCATGACTTGGCCCTGGTGAGAAATTAGTTACAGAGAAAAAGAAACATTAAGTTTTGATCAGCTGTTCCACATCTGACAGTTAAAGTCATAGCCAATAAAAAAGTAGACTATAGGTACTCTATGGATAGACAAAGAAAGTGTGTTAGTCTATGAGTCCTCTATTATAGTTAGCAGTGACAAACTTTATTGATGCTTATAAGTATATGCTATTTTAGAACAATGCCTTATTATTATTCCTCTAAGTATTGGGGCGCTCTGTGGAGCTCAGCTTAATTTATCAGCCAGTGACTTCTCTATCAATTCCTTATTTGAAATTTAATTGGCTATTGGCCAGTTGGTCTTGTATGGACGCAAGATATCGTTATCTGTATTATGAAAAAAAAAGAATCTTTTAGTATTGTAACCAGGATTTTGCAAAAACCAAATTGAAAAGAGTATCCGTGGAGTTTCTTGCTCGTTCTTATCCATAGGAAATGTTTTGGAACGAGCAACTAGCTTCAACTTTGTGATAAACTTTTTGACAATCCAAAAGTGCCCTTTATATGAAATGCTTTGACTTTGACTATGACAGAAGATTATCAAAGACGGTTTTTCCTTAATACTTTAAAATGAGCCACAAGATAATTACAAGAAATTGTAACAGTCCTTTACGGGTTCGTCATTATTTGCCGTTTTGTATTTACAAACAGCAATTAGGGCCGGAAGACGACGCAAATAGGTTATCAGATAAAGTACCGTTAGTGCTACACCTTCGACAGACGTCCTAATCGGTCAGAGGACATTGAGAGCACCTAAAATGTTTAGCAAGACTTTGAAGTGTTGATAAATGCCTATTTGCATTTGGAACTGATAAAAGTAGTTGGAAATGCGAATGTTTTCCCAAACGATTAAGAGTTATTTTCGTCTAAATGAAGAAATAAGGTTTAATTGCTTTTGTTTCTAATTAACTTAAGAATGGCACGTGTAAAACCAGAATCGATAAATGTGTGAGTAATAATATGTATCTATATTTGGAGTCGACTTCCAGTCTAATCGGATGCAGCTGAATACCAGTGTTTTACATGGAGCGACTGCCTATCTGACCTCCACAACCCAGTTACTGGGCAACACGTTACCTCTTGGTAAGACTGGTAGTCAGACTTTCCGGCTTCTGACTATCCGTAACGTCTGTCAAAGATCTATGAATGACAGGTGGGAGCAACGGCTTCAATTGCTTTCTAGGGTGTCATACTACCAACTTAACTGTGAATAACAATATGTAATGACGTATATTGATTCACGTTTCCTTTTAAGATGATTGTCATGATTACAGCGGAAAGAGGAAGTAGATTAGTCAATCTAATCTAGAGAACGCCTTGTGATTTCCTAACACTGCTACATAAGCATTTGTTTAATGTGATTCATTTGGAGTGTCGTTAAAATATTTATCTTACTAAAAAAGTATTTTACGTGTTCCACTTTCTTTATCTAGGCCTTGATTTTAATTTTAATTTGAAAATCCTTGTTTGGTTATTTGGTATCTGATATTTCTGGAAATTTTCAGGCCATTTTTTCTAAGAAAAACGTAAAGTAAATGACGTGTCTCGCATCATTTGTTTAGGTACTTACTAGTTTTTGCCCGCTTCTCCGTCCGCGAGGACTAGTTGCTTTTAGTAGCCTTTTTTTAGGTTTACATGTTTCAAAAACGCTTAAACAAATGTTTATTTGCCTCTTATCAAGAGCCTAAATACAAAGTTTTATGGTTTTATTTTCAAATGACGGACTCCTTCTAGCCTTTCTTTTGCTACATAAGGTAGCCTGTGTTCTCCAAGTTTCTTCAAAATCAGTTCGGCGGTTTTATCGTAAAAGTTTGATATACAGACAGAGTTACTATAGCATTAATAATATTAATAGGGAAGTAGGTATCATATGAAAAGCCCACTAAAGAGACGTACCTATACAGCATTCACAGAAAAAAAGCTTCATATATTCCGTATTTGAGGTTCGTTTCTAGATATCACTGAATCTATTGGTTTAAGGTACCGTTGTCTGTATGAATGGCCTTAAGATGTCTGTTGACACAAGTGTATGACACAAAAGGATGTTAGGATCTCTCTCGAGATTGCCGCGTCGGCTGAGCAAACCGAATTCCGTGTCCGATTGTCTTAATGAGTGTCTAATGAGATATTTTGTGTTCTGTTTGGCTTACGAAACTTTGCCTTGGTTTTGTTAAATCTTGCTGTTTGAACAGTGGGTGTTAGGGCTTTCTTGTACCGCGTGTTAAAATTTAGAAGACGAATCTCGGATGGTCTGGTACTTTATCGATATGTAATTAGTTTATTAACTGATTCTGCTTTTATAGATTTGATAAACCATTAGTCATGTTTGAAGGCTTTTTTGACGTGCTAGGACTCTTGAAAGTTAGGATGTAAGTTTTCAAAAAATTGTGATATGAAACTATTATTATAAGAATATAAATTGCATGAAAACAGAATTTTCTAGTAAAGTGTCCTCTAAGTGCCGTAAATGTTATTTGAAATAACAATTGTCGATACACACCTGTGATGGCACGCCACAGATAAGAAAATATACTTAGTTTAATTGCTTCTATTTGAAGTATCAATAAAATAGACAATAAAAATTTGCTTGCAAGCCTCGGCTATTTTACATAACAATAATGAAGAATCCGTCCGATATGTCGCTCAATACCGGATGCCAAGTCATAAACATTATCAGCTGTTCTAAAACGTTGTAATTAAATATGAGGGTAGTCGTATAACTGCTCGGGTGTCAGGTACCGCGCGTGCGCGCCATCAGTCGTCAAGTTGCTGTCATTGAGCGCATAAGCATCTTGTTGCACCGGAGATGCGATGAATGGCGAGTCTTAATCTTAATTGATGGCGATTTAGACGCTGATGACTTTGAATGAAATTATGAATAGAATGCTGACTTGATAATGGTTATATGATCGTTGAATAAAACGTAATAAACAGGTACTTACGTTGCGAAGATGGCGGCTCAGCCGCGGGTGGCGCGGGCGCGCTGGCAGCACCCTGCATGGCCCGCGACGGTCGACCGCGCCTGCGCCTATAGAAATAAGAAAAAAATACATTTACCTATTATTTTTGTCGTTAGATAAAATTTTGCGAACCAATCAGAAAAACCTCAGTTAGCTTCAATCGATGAACTAGAAGTACTTAATTATTATTATTATTTATATACAAACAGCTTTTTTTGGTTTTATCCTCGAATGTTATATATAAATGATGGTTAATGTATTTTAAAGCAGGTGTGAAGTCGAATAAAATAAATTTAATTGAACGACATATGGAGTAACATTTATTTTTTATGTACTTTCTTAACTTAAAGTTAACAGTATTCTTAATAAATAGTACCCGTATGTTTTTAAATTATATGTTTAAATCGGTTTTATCACGCGCTTGTGTGGTCCTCTTTATCGCTTTTTTATACCTTTTATAAATATATTTAAGAGATTTCATTTTACGCCTCTTATTTCGTAGTAAACAGAATGTCAATTTAGGCATAAAATCATGCTAACCGCTATGTATGCGATTTATTGTTTTTGTAATAAACTGGTAAGAATTAAAAAGAAGCCATACTATGTGATAACTAAATTCTCTAGAATTCTAGATGCATTAAGGATTTTTTTAAACAAACGTTAAAAGTAGCCATCGCTATATACTTTCCACGACAATAAGTTAAGACTTCATAGGTGTATGTAGGTGTTAGGTGTATGACCTTAAGTAAAAAAACTCAAAGTAAATAACTGAAAATGTTCGGTAAAACAAGCTCAGTGACAAAGAGTATTGAGTCAGTCGCTATCTGCTGCTTCCTGCGACACTTGACGCTAATCATCGATCGGCGAGAAATGAGGGTACCTAATCTACGTACACCTATCTGTTGGGTAGGGCCACCAGCGTTTAGAGCTGGTTTGAGACTGTCCTGTTTTTATTTTTCTCTTTTTAAGTATTAGAAAAAAGAAATTAGGGAAATGAAATGCATCTGTATTGAGAATAGCTCTTGCCGTATGGCCTGATATCACCAATTTGCTTTGAGCAAACGTGGTGATCAATGCTCTTGCTTTGCCTGAGAAAGGGCCTTCGCTTAGCAGTGAGACAATAATGGGCTGGTATTATTATTATATTATTTTAATAGCCTGACTGCATAAGGTACTCTAGAGGTCCACTAAAGTATTGGATTCGTGGCAGTTTTTTTTATTGCGTTGGTATTAATTGATTGTTTGTGTGTAAAAAATATTGAATGCATATACTTATAAAAAAATTTAAAACTTTCCATCACCGACACTTGTATTTATGATACTAAGATAAAAGAAAGATGTTTATTTACGGCCCAATTATTTAGCCAGCAGTATCTGATTAGATCATGAGGTTTTTTAAGATAAAGATCTACACAATTTATTCGTTATTTGTAATGATTAAAAGACTAATGTTCAAAGATAAACTTGGGAATTTATTTTGAAAAAAAAAAACGAATGTTGAAAGATTAGTCTTTAGTTTTCCTTCAAATTTATGGCCACATTAGCCAGTCAGTAAACCTGTAGTTCAGTGCGCCCGCGCGTCTCGCCGTTTATTATAATCCAGACAATGTATGCTAATAACTCAATCGACTGGCATGCTATTAATGCTACTGCAAGGATTGTCTTAACTAGAGTTATTTTTAGCGTTGGTAACAACAAAATGCTAAAATTAAAGAAAAATAAAGAATAGCTGTGTGATTTTATAGGGTTTCCTATAACTGCATAGTAAGGTATTTAATGTATTAAACATTTTATTTTTACAAGCATCTTTTAATCTACCCAGCTGGGGTCGTTAAGCTGCATCAAATCAAATACCGAATTTTTTTATTTTTATTTTAATTTATCTTGTCTCATTTTTATATAATCATAATAAATTATTCGTCTCTTTAAGTCAAAAACGTTCTACGTTTAATTAAACAAACGTTTGCTAAAAAATCTACCGCACACAAAAAAAAATGCATTATTGATGTCCTAAAATTTTTCCCTCATCGCACAGTCACCGTACTCCGTTCGCTAGTGCAGCGCACGCGCGTCTGACCTATTATAGTCCAGACAATGCGAGCGAATAACCCGTGGCATGCGACTAGTTATGTATTACCTGCAGACCTGCTACTCTGTTCGTTACCTAATGTACTGGTAGCGTTATGTTAACTATTTGGACCTAGTTTAACTAGGTTATTGGTAGAACTGGATTTTTGGTAGATTATGTGTCTAGAAGTAAGGTTCTGTAACTTTATTTAAAATTTTCTAATCTAACTAGCTGTACTCTGCGGTTTCACAGACGTTTGTCTTTGGCTACTGCTACGTTCCCGTGTGTCATAGAGTAATGTTATACAGCATCTTACAAAAAAAAGGACTATATGACGCAAAAGGTTATTTTAGCAACGAACCAGAAGTTTCTGCGCCTTCAAACAGACAAGCAACCTCTTCAGTTCCATAATATTTTAAAATTAAACCCTTCAAAGTTCGAGTGAACAGGCTTCTTCTGGGTAAGCTCACTCCATCCTAGACTTTGTCTATGTCACCTTTGACTAAGACTAGAGTCAAGAGATTATCCATCCCGAATAAAAAAAAAAATGTAGGTATTATTTATGCAAATAAACAATTTGATTTTTATGGAGTAAGTATCCCAACATTTTATAGTGTCACTATTTCTCAGACATATTTAGTATTTGCCTTGCTTGTAACTGTACATCTTGTGTCAAGTTCTCACCTTCCGTTAAAACGCTAAATGCACTGAAAATTAACTCTCATCGGCGCCTTTGATGATCAGGATTACAGTATACTCGGAATTGTAATACAATATTAGTACTTATCTTGTAGGCGGCTTCCTTTGTCAAGGGGAATTGCGGTTATCTATAAGAAGTGATTTTGTTTAGTCATTTGTGGATTTGATTATTTTGATTTTATAAAACTGTATGCTCATCACTACATAATATGAAACAAAGTCGCTTTCAAAGTCAAAGTCAAAGCCAAATCATTTATTTCAATTAGGACATTAAAAGGCACTTTTGAACGTCATTACATTAAAAAAAAAACATTAATATTGAATCTAGTTGCCCATTCCAAAAGGTAGTTTCGTATGGAGTATTAGAAATTGTGACATTAATTTTTACTATTGACTGATATTTTTATTAATTAATTATGAATTAGAATATTATACGAGTATTATCATTATTAGGAAATTTGTATTTTATTGTAATGAAATGAAATGTGTAATTTTTACTCTTTACTTTTGCATGCCTTGTTAATTGGCAAAATATGGCTGTTTCTATATTAATACTATGTTAACACCTTGACCTGTACCCGTATTTGCAAAATAAAATATCTTTATCTTTATCTTTATCTATGGAGAAGAACGGGCAAGAAACTCCATTCTCTGTCCCTATATCATGATTTATGTATGCATGATTTATGTAAGTATGCATAAATCTTTAAAACTTCGCAGCGGATTTTGATGCGTTTTTTTTAATAGATAGAGTGATTTAATAGGAAGGTTTATATGCATAATAACATCCATTAAATAGTGGAGAAATACTGTTATTTTTGAGGTTTCTAATGTGATGTCGTAAATAATTACCACCCGTGCGAAGCCGGGGCGGGTTGCTAGTTAAATATAAAATTAAATTTGAAAAAAGAACGAAAGTCAGTTGCTTGGGTCATTCTCAAAATTTTGCAAAACATTTAAAAGTAGGTAATAAAGTTCGAAAATGACATGAACAATTAACGTTTTTTTTTTAATGTTTTCTGTTATTGTTACATAAAACAAAATCATGTTCACATTTTCATGTAACTATTAAGAATGTAATAAAATAAAGTACTATTGATTCTGTTATCACGAGCCACAAGGATTTCTTCATTATCAGTTGGTAGACGTGATCCGATGACTGTCTAATCTTTACCTATTGTTAACTAATAATTATTACATGTATTTTTGTCAAGTAGATTGAGTACAACTTCGAGAAGGTGATTTGTATCACGTATTAATTCTTGATGAAATTTTTTTAGTTTGTTTTTGAAGCTTCCGAGGTTTCTTGTTGAATTTTGCAACCTACGGTTCAGGATCTTAATAGAGACTAGCCAAGTACGCAGGAGATATTATAGTACACAAATGTGCGCAAACACAGGTGCACTTCCTCTTCCCTAGCTTTCAAACTCTGATGAGACGGCAATCCGACACAACCGGGGAGAGATTAGGCGCGACACCAAAGGCTTATTATGAGCTTTCCGAGTCACGGGGCTGTCACACCAGCAGCTTCCAAACTCAACTGCTTCTGAGAAATTCGTATTGGACAACCCAATAACACGTTTCGCCCGACCTGGGAATGAAACTCAGCACCCCAAGCTCAACAGTTGTGTTTGCGACCACGTGATCAACAAGGCAGTCTACAATATTAGGAGATTGATATACGAAATCTAGTTTTTACTACATATTTTCGTTTCTCGAAAAATTCCAGTTTTCTGTATGAACTACGGTTTAAAGAAGTTAGTTACCCCTTCCTGCAGTTTTCTTTCTGTATTTAGTCTTCTTAACATTCCGCGTCCTCCAATTTAAGTAAGTGAATAATAATTAAAAAAATAATAACATGTATTAGGAGATGAATGGTGCAGATTCGGTGTGAAATAACTTGGCGCATCTAACTACCACGTTGCGAAGTAAACGTTGCTCTTTTAACATTGAGACACACTTATTTAGACAGATAAAAAGACTATAGATAATCTACGGAACAGGTGGAACCCATAAACTTCAATTAAAGACAAACCATTAGCTAATGAATGTCCTATGTATCTCTAATATCATATTGATAATTATCAAGATAACCTCGCGGTGTCACCCGCGTTCACTTACGTCTTCACTGCTCCGCTCTCGTTGGTTGTAGCGTAATGTTTTATACGTTAAAACCTTCCTCTTCAACCACTCTATCTATTGATGAAAACCGCATTAAAATCCGTCGCGTAGTTTTAAAGTTATAAGCGTACAGAAGGACAGACGACGGGAAGGGATTTTTTTTATACTAGCGAACGGACTGAGTTTCACAAGCCATAAGTTACGTCTTTGGTTACTGCTCCGCTCCCGTAAGTTATAGCGTGATGTTATATAGCCTATGTTACTCAGAAATAATGTAGCTATCAATCGGTGAAAAAATGGTTAAAATCGGTCCAGTAGTTTCGGAGCCTATTCGTTATAAACAAACAAAAAAAAATTACCTTTTTATAATATTAGTATCTATAGACTATAATACTATGTAGAGATAAAACACCTTCTATCAAATATAGAAATAAACGACAGTTACTAGTAGATAAGCCTGTAAACATCTGTTCGTATGGTATCTGTCTGTCCGTGACAAAGTTGTAACGTCTTCATGTTAAGAGGCTGGTTGTCGCAATCTCGCCATTACTGCAGATGATGATAAACACTTGTCTTGTTTGATAGACGTCGAAGCGTTTGCGCACGATTGCAACTTGTTTGTTAAAGATGCGATTAGTCGCAAAGACAATGCATCTTGTAAGTAAAGAACTTTGTTATAATCGGGATACTTTTTTTAATTCTGATGGTTTAAAAATGAGTCTTATTAGAAAGATACGACGGTATTGGAATTGCAGAATTGGTAAAATCTTAATAGAATCTACAGACTAATAGATAAAGGTTTAATTTGAAACCGTTCTTTGTACCGTTTTTTTTCCTATAAGATTGATTCCTACAAAAACTGATAAACTGAGAATATCATCAACTACGTCCTAATTTATTGTAAACCTAAATACAAAATTCTTAGGAAACAGTTGAAGAGCACGACGATTTCTAATACCTAAAAGAATTGCCAAACACCACGCAACATACAATCGATAATGTGTGCGTTGTCTTACATAATTGTCTAAAGAGCACATCACGGCTATCTTACACTTGAGATAGAAGACATTACCGAGATAATGGACGACAAATGTCTCAATGGAGATGAAATTGACATTTTATCTAGCAATTACTTATCAGACAGTGCATCTAACAGAACACTTACTCGAATCATTGTTTCTCAATAAGATAAAAGATTTATTTTGTAATTTATCTTATTGGTGACGTTGATTCTTCAAAATCTTTGCAAATGTCGCCATCAATTTTGGAATGGATAGATTTTTGATGTTTTTTGGATTATAAAACCTTTGTTGATGATTATTCTTTGACTCAGAAGGTTTATTGTCTAGTTACGCCAACATTTTTGCCGTAATTCATAGCTATTTGCTGCAACTTGCAACAAAAGCTGCAATGTGCAATAGATCTGTAGGTATACTTTCTTGATAATACTTAAGCTTGGTAGATGTATTGAGGATCACCATTTTCTTTAAGGATGGGAAACAATCAAATTACTTATTCCGCTGTGGGTGGAGCAGAAGGGAGTGTCAGACTCTTATTGCCTATAACCCATCCGTGTATTCTGCCTAATGCCCTTTGCGTTCCAGGGCCGCAATGACTCTTCGAACAAATTCCGCATCCCTGTCACGTAGCCTACCTAATTAGTGTAATTCCCAAAGCTAATCATCTGAATATTCCTCTAAAAATATGATAATATGCTTAGTCATTTGCGCAGCATTAATCTGCTTAGATTAATTGAATGATAATGATTTATCTTTATTTATGACATGCTGCGGTCAACCATTAGTAAATAGCGTGATTGCTAGAATTCAATTGTCTGGAAAGCATTTAACATTACGCATTTCATTTAAAATGCGTTCGTTTTTAGTGTTCCTGGAAAAAAAAAATTTGGGATTCGTTCCGTCGCATTTGGCTTAGGTGTGTTTAAAATTATTAATTGCAGAATATCGCTTCTTTCTTCTTCATAATCATTTTTCATGTTTTTGATTGTTTCATTTTTTGTGTTATTAGCGGATAGATTTTTCAATTCTTTGTTAGTGGGTTTCTTTTTTAGGGATTTTAGTTTTTGACGAATTTTAAGCGTGTTATTAAAGCTTGCATTTAAAATTTACATAATAGAGTAATAACTAGGTGTGTAAGTAAGTTAATAAATTGTAAGGCGCATGCATTGTTATCTTTAACACAAAGGATTAAACAAAATCACATTCTTATTGGGATTTTATGAGAAAATACATTTATCACGATAAATAAATCTTGCGTGAATCTGCACAAAGCCTTGAGAACATAATCTAGAGCTTATAAAGTAAAGTTTAAGATAAAATAACTATAATTACACTTAGCGTAAGTTAGCGAACAATTAAAGCTTCACTTGAGAACACCCGACGGCGAAAGTTGTATTGTGTTGTATGTTTAATCTTGTCTTGTTATAAAAACGTTTTGCTTTGCCATTTTCTTGTCAGATACATTTTTACTATTTTAAATCTAGTTGTAAGTCTGTTAGTCAGTCGATTAATTATAGATACCGACTTAACATTATTTTAACGTAGGTAGGTACGTAATTAGAGCTCATTTTTCGGTACGAAAGCGAATTACATTCGAAAAGTATTGTTGCATGAATGGTTTATTGATTTTTCGCGACCGATCTAGTTTTTTTTGTTATCACGATAATAGCATCGATCACATTTTTTATAGTAAAGCTGGACATTCACTTAAAAATATTAACACATTTGCCGTTCACGAAATTGCAAAATATAAAAATTTGGTAGACGCCGAAATTTTAGTTTGGAACGTTCTTTTTTTACGCGCACAAAACAAACATCTAGACCTGTTTAAATCGTCCTTTATAAAGCGTAATAACCCTTAAAAAATAAAATAAAGCAACATTCTGCAATAATTGTTTTTGGAACACACAAGTCACCTTCAAGGGCTAAGGGTCAAGAGACGACAAAACATTGGAGTGTCGCGTATCGCACTGAGCCCACTCGATATTAATTACTTGAGGTACCTACCTAAAACACAGGGCGACGCCCGCCGTCACAAACGATAATTTGCATCGTAATCTAATCGAAATAACTTACCCAATGGTGGATAATTTTTGCGATATCAGCCGATGCCCGAAATAATATCTACAAAATAATAGTCCAATAACACACGAAACAGCGTCCAGTCTCTCACAAAACACCTTAATTAATTTTTGAGCACAGATTTACAGTCTTGGATTATTTTCTATTTACAAACACTTTAAAATTTGTAAGGCACTATATTCAAGTAATTCGCGCGTCGAACGTGTGTCGCATCTCGCGCGGGAACGACAACCTCGCGCGACGAGATGTCGTCTCCTTGTGATCGTGATGAGAGTACGCACTGTCGCTCTGCTCTCGGGGGAGCAGAAGATGGCCACCGATTGGTCGAGAGCGGCGGGCTGGCGCGCGGGGAGAAGGAGAGAGCGCATCTCGCGCGGGCTGCGAACGAGCGAGACAGCTAGCGTCATTCGTTTCGTCGGGCGAGCGAGATTGTCCGCGCGGGTTCAGGTGGATCACCGCCGAGAGCGCGCAATGATAATAATGTGGAGATGCCGCACCGAGTGGTTCCGTCATTATCGAATCTTTATTTAGCTTTATCTCTGTGATTAGAACAATGATGGCGGATGATTAATTTTTACCTACACAACTGTTTGAAAAAAATATTACAAATAATTTAAACACTAAATGTGTATACTATAAGTACCTGTCTTCCCGAAATTAAAGTCATCACCTATTTGCGTCACACACAAAGAATTATCAAATGTTTGAATTGATTTGCAAATATAAATTACAATATCGTTGAGTTTAATGATAAGAGTATCGAATCAATCAACACACGAAACTAGTTATCATAATGAGGGCACATAAATAGGTAGTGTAGGTATCTAGGTATCTACCTAGGTTAGGGTTGCCAGATCCTTAACTAGAAAGCCGGACCACCGCAGTTATGCCGCCGGACTTTTAGGTAAAATCGGGTAAAAAAGCCGCATTTTTTGTATTTCTTCGATACTTTATTATGAAATCAAATCATCTTCTAATGAATTTAGCCTAACAAAACCTGGACACCGACTTATTTGGCCGGACAGACATTCAAAAAGCCTGACTATGTCCGGCTTTATCCGGATGCCTGGCAACCCTAACCTAGGTAGATACTCTATTTATGTAAAACAAGAAAATACATGCACATAGGTTATTTGGACGAATAATGATTATAACTTACCGTAAATACTTAGTTCTTTGCATAAAGTTAAATGCAAAATTAGATCTATCTTTTTGAAGTAAACAGGTAAATATTTCCTTTTTTGATAAAATTTAATACAATATTATCGATTAATTTATTTTATAATTAGACAGACAATGAACCTATAGTTCGAAATTCGAAAGAAATGCGAGCGCACGTCATGTTATCATTTAAAAATGATTTAAGATAAACGGATAAATATCCGAATTTATCTTAATTAATCGTAAAAACGTGTCTTTTTTATCTTTTGCGAAAACAACTGCTTTAAGTCGGTACTTAGTCTAACGATTTAATAAAAAGGCCTTCTTTTGGTTTCAAGAATAGAGTGATTATGTGTCTTGTTGTAAGTAGCGTAAGACTGATAACTGTTAAAGGCGTGTTCGTTGGAGATGACGTAAGTTGGTGATCGATCATCCTACCAGTTAAGTATAATACCTACCTACTACTACATGAAGCGATACTAAGCCAAGTACTAAGCTTATCTCAAGAAATACATACCTAGTTATTTTGTAGAAATTTTACTATAAATAAAATAATTGCGGAATTAACACAATTTTTATATCTCTCTAATGTCTTTTTGCGTAGAGTATATTTAAGTACCTAGTACTTACCTATCTTTCTGCAAGAAATTAATTAGCTAATTTCTGAGTGGTCTAATAGTTTCCAATAAGTAATGATGTGATAAGTTGTATTTGGAACTATGTACCTTTATTACTAGTAGTCTCAAAGTGATTAAAATTATATTACTTAAATCCTTTATTTTTTACGACATTTGAATTGCACTTTATTTAAAGTGAACTTTTTCAGAATTGTCTTTTTTATGTTCAGTCTTTTCAAAGCTAAAAATATGCTTATTATTTTATTAACTAGATCGTCTTTTGTGACGTAAATCTCAAGTATCAATGTCCATAACACAAAGTCAATATGAACATGAATAGATGACTACATTATCTTCGTTAAAACATGTTTCTAGTAACTAATTCTCATTCCCTATCAATGAGTAGGTAAACATCGTCATTCGACTGTTTAATTAGCACTTGCCCTATATTATATTGTTTATTTGAGTATCTCGGATCACTTTGACTTCGGAACACTGTTAAAATAATACAAAAACAAATCAAGAGTAAAAATGTCGGTTACGATGTATTTTCGCGCCCAAATTGTAATGGCGGTTGAAAGAAAGATGGCGCTGGCGATTGCAAAAGCGTGAGTTTTGTAATTTTTGTCTACTACCTACGTTATGCATTTGCATTTTTTTAAATAATTATTATTACACGCTTATTTCTGATGACCTTGAGTAAATAAAGATTCACAATTTGTGTTTAAATGCTGGAACTTGATCTCTTTATAGACCAATCTTTAACAGCTTTTCCGATGTAAATATTTTATTGATGCTTCTTGAAAATATACTGTATTTATGTGCATTGATAGAATTAGTTGCGTCAAGAGCTCATTTTAAAATATTTACATCTAAAAGTGCGCACATATTCAAAATCTAATTAGAACTGTAATGTTAAGATCAACAAATCCATAGAAAACAGTTTGTTACACATCATTAAAATGCCTGCATAACTATTTACTCTAGCTGCTTTAATTGACATAATGCAGGTGTTTCATCTTACGTTACCGTTGTTCAAATAATAATAACTTTACCTACTCGGATTGTTATCCCACCATTTAGCTTTTTATTTTGATTAAAAACTTGAGAATTTATCATCCAACAACATTTTTATTTTTTATTCGGGCTGCCTCGTTGGCCTTGTGGTTCTAAGCGCGACTGCTACGTTAGAGGTCTTGGGTTTGGATTCCCAGGTCAAGCAAAAAGTGTTAATGTGGTTTTTCTATGAAATTCTCAGTAGCAGCTAGGTTTAGGATTTATGCCCGGTTAATGGTAATTGGCTCGCCTCCTATTACATGGGACCTAAAACATATCGGCGAATTGTAGGTGTGCATTGGTACACCTCTGCCTAACCCTTCGGGGAATACAGGCGTGATGGTAGAATTTATCATAAACTAGTTAAGTTTTGAGCAGTACTTTTCTAATCTCCCAGTACCTTTCCGATACAACTCTAAAGAGGGCTTCAACCTCTTGTTTGCCCAAAATAGACGATAGGCTTCAATACAAAAATCAGTTATTTATCAACGTATTCGGTCCCCATCTGGAGCCGACCTCTGGTATCGGTCAGCCGAACGTATGCAAACATGGCTCCCTCCATCTGTCAACACGGGCCTTACGTCTCTATACTGGTCGTTTTATTATTTTATTGAGGAGATGGGAGAGTCCTGATGGTAGTGATATGTTTTTAATTGACGTTACGAGCTTTTTTTCCGTTTGGCATGCAATTCTTCTTGTCCTGTAATTGAAAGAAGAACAGTAAGCATTAAGCACAAACTCAAATATAAGTATTTATTATCCTAATTTGATATCCTTGGGTTTTTTAAGCTTAGAAATAACATTAACGGACACTGCAAGTATACAAATAGAACCGAACAAGTAAATTGTAGAACAGATACCTAAATAATCGATGCAAGAAATCAATATAACATTCAAAATATGAGTCTAGAAAAAAATAATCATGAGATTACGAATCAGACACAAAAGAATAAAGGTCGGACAGCAAACGAGTAGGTACTAAACAAAGTCTATCTGTCGCCGCCACGGCATGACATTAATCGATATCGTACGCCTAGATAAGATGGATCTTAAACAATAAAATTAATATTGTTTTTCAACACATTTCAAGGCTTTCGTACAAATCTTTACTAAACGTTATCGATTTGTAATAGAATAAGACGTGGAAGTGAGTTATCAAGGAGATGTTTTAGTTAGTAGTAACGAAGGTTGTGGCCACGACATATTGAGTAACGTAGGGTTGTAAATGATTCGCTTTTTGTAACGATATTTAGGAATTTGGCTCTTAAACTCTCTTAGACTCTTAATGATTTTAACTTGATTTGTCTTTGTCATCTTAGATATAAGCTTCTCCCAAGTTAACGCCTAATTCATCGTCATCATCATCATCGTATCAGCCTATAGCCGTCCACTGCTGTTTAATTTCAAATACTTACAAAAGATTTCGAGTCATTGTCTTCATTATCACTTATCATTCTATTAGCTAATTTCAATTCTTCAAATGATTCCTATATTATAAAAAGCTTTCTATTATTCTCTTGGTTATTCATTACCATTTTAGTTTGAAAGCTTTTGACTGACATACCTAACAAGTCATGATTAACAGTTTGCAATTCAGCATTGTCATTCAGAAATCAATAAATAGTTTGGCCTCATTATTAAATGTACCGATTATAACAGCACTGGGCATTGAGAGCACTATTCCAACATTCAGTTTAAAGTATAGGAAACTATAATTATTATCTGATAGCAACGATATTGAACAAACAACACACACGGATGGAGAAATCTTATCTTCAGTTACTCAGTGTCCATTAGCAGTTTTACTAGATACAGTGTATACTTCAAAAATCTTGTTCCTAAACGATGTTCCGTTAACAGATAAGGCTGTTTCAACACCTTATGACGTAATGCGATTCGAAGAAGAAGATATAAACTTGCTTATACCAATACTTATCTTTGTAATTTCTGTTTTCAGGGTGTACATAACTTCACCAGGTACCAATAGTGATGCAAATCTAAGTTTTCCACATTTCTTATTAAGAATATCCCTAATCCTATTATGTCTTTCTATCAAAACTTTGGAACATAAACTTGGACATCACTGACATCGGTAACCATGTCAGAGGCCCTTGAGGCAGTTTAGAAACTCTGACACTAGGGTGAGTGGTGTCATTAGACCTTACTGCCCACACGATAAAGAAGAAAGGTCAAAAGTTTCTTTAAATAAATCGTGATTCAGTTAAGGTTAAGATGCATAATTATCTTAGACTCTGATTGGGTAGTTGGGAACTGTGTAATATTCAGTATTATAAATCTTTATCATGGATTTGTTTATAAGTACCTACCGTAAAAAAAAATTGAGACATCGAATTATCAGTTTAAAAGCTTAACACCATAAGCGGTGAGTAAACGATATAGTTATACAATATACATATAAAGCGAACATTAACATAATTGATGACGCGCGCTAACCACAATATTAGGTAATTAAGAACAAACCATAATAATAACATTATTCATTTGAATAGATGACGCAAAACATCAGAATTTATCCCTGATACTTTTACAGGATAACAGATCAGAGCATGATGCAAGTGCATTAAATACGTCAGTAGTATTTTCATAATGTATTCATTGATAAGGAAAATGGTAAAAAAATAATTAGTGAAACAATTCATAAAGTGACCCAATAGGTACATTTGGAAATTCAACAGAGGTAAGTTACCTACTTGAAATTGGTACGCAACCGCAGGTAGAAACCCAAGATTCTTTGGTCCTTGACACATAAATTTGTCCGATGTATCAGGAACAAATTACAGAAATGTAACAAAGTTCAATGCCATATACCTATAAGTGGAATGATAAGATTATAGGGCACATTAATAATTTGATTATGGATAGGTATAGTCATGCACAATCAAATTGAATAGGTGCCTAAAACATAATTTAAACTAATATAATGTTTTTCTTGGAAGGGTATACATGTTTATTATAGGATCAATAGTTGAGTCCAAAACGGTAATGGATAATTATTTCTATATAACAATATCGTTATATTTTGTATTTATTTAAAAGGTCATGTCCTAAAGATTTTCTAGATTGATTAAAACGTGAAACAAATCGAAGTCCCAACATTAGCGCCAATCACTTTGGTCCCAAAAAAATGATAAAAGGTAAGAATATAGTATGATTTACAACACGTAATTCTTATCAAACCTCCGCATTGTGCATTGTTAATGATTTAATCAGTAGATATCATTATTTAGGAGCATTTGATCATTTTGGAGGAAGAATATCTTGATTATTTATACAAGCAGGACCTATATAATAGATCAGGGCCAGTTCCTTTTTGATTGTATGGTATTTTTCTGCTTGAGGAACATGCTTAAAGCTATCCTTTTCATAACTTCACTTTTCCTTATATCCTATTTCCTTGGATGGTCAAGCTATACCTACATATAGATCTGAAGAATAATATAGAAAATGAAGAATTTTAATACCCCGATCGACAAGCACCTTTTTTAGGTGCTTGTGCCTGCTGGTTTGGAGGGAAGTGGAAATTATGTTTTTCTTACTCCTCCGCTAATCTCGTCTGATTAATTTCGTGGTGGGATCCAAGACAGTTGAATCGTTTCTCCGGGACTCGTCGAACTTCATTGCCTAGGCCAGTCTTTCCCAAAGTGGGCGATAACGCCCCCTTGTGGGCGCTGTAGGCCTAAAGGGGGGCGGTAAGAGACCCAGAGAATAAATGGGGGTGTTGTGTAGAGGTTTGGGGGGCGATTTGTAATTTTATCTAGCTAGGACCACTCTTAGACACCGACTGAGCTCTCGACTCTCGATTACAACTTGTAAATTTAAACTAGTATTAATTAAGAAATTGTACAGTAGACAGACCCCCCCCCCCCCCCCCGTCATGACAAATTTCTAAACGGGTACGGAAAAAAGGGGGGCGCTAAAAAATAAATTATTCTCAAAGTGGGCAGTAGACAAAATAAGTTTGGAAACCTCTGGCCTATGCGCTTTCCTACTCTTGATTCTGGCTTACAAGAGTTGCAATGGTTTGGGAATACAGTGGCGGGCTTGTCCCATAAAAAAAGGTGCTTGCATTAATAAAAATGATACCATAGCTTTCCTAGCGCCAAGTTTAGCCAAATGTCAGTCTAGTACGTCACAATTTATTGTTTTAATTGTATTGTGTAATAATGTAGGATAACAACAAAATGTTGGTTAACGACAGCCAATTTTACGTAATTGACTCATGTGGATATCAATTAGTTTCATTGATTCATTGGGTTAGTTTTAAGTTCCGACATGGCTGCCTACGGATTATCATTTTAAAATTATTTTTGTAACTTTCCTTGTGCACACGCGTTGTGTTTAATATTACAACCATGTTTGTGATACTTAATTGAATGCCCATAGAAGCAAATGGGTATAAGTTATACCCATTTGCTTCTAAAGGAGGGTTATACCGTATAACCCTCCTTTTCGCTTCGCCGTAGTCGGGTAAAAAATTAGGTACCTAATAGTTTTGTTAAAACAGTAGGATTACGAGGTTAATCTTTGGCTTAATCAATGCTGACGGCGTTTAAAATGAAACGTTAGAAAGATTTCAGAAAAATAAAAACATAATTAGTTTCGTGAGTCAGTGATATAATTATTGTCATGTGCGGTTGGACAGTTTCAAAGATGCAGTCATTGTCCTCACGCGATTTATGATCGTAACACACCTCTCCAACACAATTCAGACTCAATCACATTAACAATAAGGTTTTTAATAAGCGTGCACAATGTTTAGATGTTTGCCTACCGACACGTTCTCCCGCCAAATCGCGGAAACTGTGCGAATTTCATTCACAAACCGACATAGACGTTTACAAACATGGCTTCGTCAACGGAAAAAATAGGTGGACGGGATGTTCGGACAGTTAGTTTACAAAATATAGACTAGGGTGGCTGCAAATCCCCTAACACAATAGATGTTAATCAAAACCATCTTATAGCTAATCGATTTGACGGTTTAGGAATATCAACAATATTCTTACGTCACTGGATTCATATTTGGAATTCGTTGGTTCGTGAATATTTTACGTAATCTAGTACGGGGCCACTACTAGCAATTGTTTTATTTATTAAATAGTAATTTGTGTAGGTTATTATGTTTAATAGGATAAAACATTGCTTAAGCATTGCATTTTTGTGGTCGCAAGTGCGACTGCTGTGCAAGGGGTCCCGGGTTCGAATCCCAGGTCGAGCAAATAGTGTTATTGGGTTTTTCTATGAAATTCTCAGTAGCAGCTCGGAGTTTGGATTTGTGCCCGGTTAATGGCAATAGGCTCGCCCCCTATTACATGGGACTTAAATATACCGGCGAACTGTGGGTGTACATTGGTACAACTCTGCCTAACCCTTCGGGGAATACAGGCGTGATGGTGATGGTTTATTAAAACATTGCTTTTATTCCCAGCCATTTCTGCTAAGCACGACATCAATAATAAACTAATGAGCAGGAAATACAATCAACATTCATATTTTAAAATCGTACTAATTACAAAATGGAATGAAACGAACTAGGAAGAGCACTAAACATGATGAACATCACAGTTTCTGTATCGAAAGTGAATGAAAGTCGCGTAAAATACATCATTTTCATCACGCGACCAATATGGCGGAAGAGTGTTGGCGCGAAAATGAATCTTTGTTTTTTTCTTAGTGGCGTTTATTAGCGCGGGACATTTACCGGCCAGTGTCTGTTACCGCTTGCTGCGTAGCATAGAAAAAAGAAAATAATGTCATGCAACCAGCTGTTATGCCAATGTAATAATAATGCAATAGAATAGCGCATGATATGGATCGACGTGGATATTTTGCGCAGTGCGCAGGTAACAATCATTATTTGTAGTGTCTGTTTGATTAATGTAGAAAAATATAAATAAACTCTACTTAGGAATATTGGATTCGAAACTAGTTTGGTTTTGAAAAATAATCTTTTCTTTCATTTCAAATGGCTGGTGCTAATGTTACGTAGGTACTTTTAGGAACGTTCGGGCCAATATCTTCTAGCCTTGATTGTCGCTGAGATGAGATTGCGACTAGATTTTCAAAGTTTTTAATTAGTAGCATATGTGTTCTGATTACATTCGTTTACTTTAAAAATTGATCAAATTAACTGATTGTATTTCATCGGTGTCAACAATAAACACGACAACTAACGAATTGGAAATACCTAATACATTACAAATAGTGCAACAACCTTTTTATCACGCAATATGACTCGCGCGAGATGATCATAGATTTTTTCTACTATTCACTGCCTCTTGTTACCTACAAGATACACACCTTTATAATTTTTGGACCAAGGAGTTCATATTTCCAATTTTTCCCGCCCATTTTTGACACTCCAACTTTTTTCTAGCCAAACCAACAAGATAACCTTCACGCCTTCACGCTTACGCTCTATAAAAAAAAGTCGAACTATAAACAAAATAGTAAGTATACAAGACCTCTTCCGATCACATCTATCGTATTTGACCACATTATTTGTTTGAGACGGTATCTCTTCTTGAGTGTCAATATTGTCAGAGCGAGCATTGACCCCGGTGCATCGCACGTGATCCGAATCTCATACATGGACACACTTACAGTACCTACCTACTTGTATTTTGTTTTATGTGTAAACATCAGGCTATTGATTTTTATTTAGATTGATACTCGAAAATCTTAGAGATTTGTTTATTTTTATTGAACTTAGGGCTAATTTTGTAATAGCCAGACTTTTATCTGAAAAATAAATCTGATAGTTTGACATATTGTAATGTCTTCATCCGCTCTGTGCGGAGCGGAAGGGAGTGTACCTAAGACTCTTACTGACTAAAACCTATACGTGTTCCTGCTAATGCCCTTTGTGTTCCAGGGCCGCGGTAACTCTTTCGAACAAATTCCACAACTCTAGCAGGCACTGGCCCTAGCGGGTGCCGTCTATCCGTCAAGAAATCAGACGATTGAAAAATTAACCCTTAAAAAATCAAAAGCAGTCAAAACCAAAGAAGAAAAACATTTGAATAAAGAATATTAATAGCTAGATTTTTGTGGTTTTTAAAGTTATCCACGTGCACTGAAATAGGCTGAATGAACTCATTGCAAAAGAATTAAATTATATTCGAGACTCTGTTCCAATATTTGATGATGATAATTCATTTGTATTGATAAATTGTAATTATCCGGCTGCTATCTTGTTTAAAAATTCAGAAGTTATTCACCCCAAGAGTTATGACTCTTAAATATAAGGATTCGATACATGGATATAAATAAAAAATAAAATATAACTGACTAGCTGTCCCCGCAAACGTTGTTATGCCATTTTTTTTATGGTTATGAAAAATAGATGTTGGCCGTTTCTCAGACCTACCCGATATATAAACAAAGTTTTATTGAAATCGGTCTAGCCGTTTCGGAGGAGTATTTATTTATTTATTTATTTAAACTTTATGTAACAAAAGTACAAAGGCGGAGTATGGTAACTAACATTGTGATTGTGATACGAGAATTTTATATTAAAGACTATGAACTTGATAGTAGACAATAATGGATGATAGGTACTTCAAAATTTCAGTCATAAATCTTTGGATACACCGAACCCACCGAACTAGTTTTGTTCCCAATCCCCACAAATAACTGGTAGGAATGGTCATACCTAAGACAGAGTCTGTCAGATTCTTAATAGGTAATACCAGACGATGTTATTCCAAACATTCCGGCCGGAGCGCTAGAAAACTCGAGTATTTCCTCTCTCTCAGGAACCAGCACTACTATTCTGGTAATCTCAGGAATTGGTACTTCACCTCATGTTCACTTCATCATAATTCAATCAAGGAGATTTTTACAGAATTGATAGATACCTATTTTATTTTGTAGACTAGTTCAACTATTATCAAAATATGGTTCTAGTGATTAAAAATAAATAAAGAGATTAACAATACCCATATGACACCACCTTTACAAAAAAAAAAAACCATAATGCCTAACTACAGTTTACTCTTAAGAGTAGGTAACCTACCTCGTCTTTATTCAGCTGAAAACATACACTGAATTATGTAAAATAATGAAACATAATGACGTCACGTAAATGATTGCTTTTAATAAAATTTAAATTCGAACAACCATGTTCTAGAACTCGACTGTCATGTCCTTCAAATCTGACAGATGTCAAACAAATCTATCGCTTGGAGTTCGAGATTTGAAATGAATAAGGTGCTCTATAAGTATCTATGCCAGCATGTTGTATTTAGAACTGCAGCGTTTTTAAATCACATTGAATCGTGCAAAGGCCGTGGCATCTTATAATCCTACTACTTTTATAAATGCGAAAGTTTAAATGTATGTATGTTTGTTACTCAATCACGCCAGAACGGCTGAACGGATCTGGATAAAATTTATCACAGAGATAGATTACAGTTTGAAAAATGTACGGTGCCAGTAGGATAAAAACATCAATACAGACGCAAACGAAGTAGCGGGCAGAACCAAGTATAAATTAATTCAGTAAAATACGAGATAAATAAGAGATACCCACGGCGCAGTTTTATTCGTCATAATAAAGACATTTGTGCAAATATGGCCGCCAGAGAACATCTGGTGCTACCATGTTTTGATTGTTAGGTATAGAATAGCAATACGTTCACCTCTTACGCCGCTAAAACAATAGTGAAATGCACATGTAGCTATGTACGCCGAGAAAATTGTGCAAACATTGTTGATGGAAAATGGCGTGAATAAAGGAAAATTGTAAATAATTTATGATTTTTCCACACTTTTTTGACTGTCTACGGTTTTTATAGCCATAATCGAGATTTACAATAAATATATTTCATGTAGTTGTTGCCGTTGGCATCTCACAGGTTAATCTAGAAGGTTCTCAGCTGTTTAACCGGATTTTCCAGTGTGCTTTAAAAATTAAGGCCTCCAGTCACTAGACAATAAAAACTTTCATTATATGTAAAAAAAAGGGAGAAAAAAAAGAAAAAGAAAGAAAAAGAAAAAAAAAAGAAATAGAAAGTGTCTTTACGCCAAGGGCTCCCCTGTAGGGTACAAACTTCGGGTTAGGAGGATTGAGCTTGCCCACTCACTGGCGGAGGACAGCGAGTGGGCAGGCTGGATCATCAGTGCGATTCTCTAAGCCTCACTTCGTAATTCGAAAGCTGAATCCACAGTGAGATTATAAAATGGTATTCTGATCACGCCGGTGACGTCACCACGGCGAACGAATACTAAACCAATGACAAGTTGGTTCGTTTTCGAAGTAAGCGCGATCACTTTAGTGAGTTTTCGAGTTTGCATTTTAGAGAATCGCACTACAGGTTGGTTATGGAAGCTCAAACGTTATTTTTGTTTGCTGTTGAAACTACCCAATACACTTTATTTTTGGAAAAAATATTGTTTTTTTTAATTATTCGGAGAAAAAATTTAAAATCTGTGCGGCCTAGAATCATGGTCATACTGAATTCACGGTAAAAGTGTATTAAAAGGCTATAGAAAAACCTCTTTTGTTTTTTTGTGACGTAATAATTATGCATTAAGGCATTATTGGTTTGGCATTAAGTCCGCCTTTGTACTTTTTTTTTGTGCATAAAGTTTAAATAAATAAATAATAGAAAAGCCACCATTATAGACTTTTAATTATTAATAAAAAGGTTCTTATTGCAAAGGTATTAAAGTTTATTTCATCTCGTTATTTTCACTTTCGTACTATAGACCTAGTTGTATACAATTATTTATCTATAATAATGTTTTTTTTTTGTTTCTTTGTATCGAATTGGGTTCGAAACTACAGGACCGATTTTAACAATTTTTTCACCAATAGATAGCTACATTATTCCTGAGTAACCATATTCTATGTATCATCACGCTACGACACACGGGAGTGGACAGTAACCAAAGATGTAACTAAACGCAGGTAAAATAAGGTTCGCGGACGAAGTTGCGGCCAGTTCGCTAGTTATTTATGAAAAAAGGTTCTTAATACATAGGTACTAAAGTTTATTTTATCTCGTAATCTTCACTTTTCTACTATGTGGTTGTATACAATTACCTATGTTTAGGTACATATGTATTATAATCGTATAGTTTCTTTGCACGAAGGCGCATTGTTCGACAAATTGTCATTCGCGAGTAAATGACCGATGCCAGACAGACAGACTATGTGTAATAAAGGTACCTACCACAGAATCCTAATAAGTTTATAGATTCTAGACCACACTGATAGGATTTTAGACTTTAGTTACAAGAAAATAAGCACCCTTTTCTATTGGCATCGTTGTATGGTTTCAAATAGAGTTGCAACTGGCGTTATTTTTCCAATTCCTAACCTTCGGAGGGATGAAATAGGAAGCATTTTTAATTGTGAAGAACGTCAAAAAATGTAAGATCAAGATTATAAATGAAATTACAATTTCGTCATTCAGTTATCAATCTAAATTTACACCAAATTAAGTCTACATTTGATTGCACATTAAATAGCAAGTCTTTAAGAAAATCCGCTCAAAATTATTTTTATATCTATAACCAGGGGCGGATCTATATATATGTTGCAGTCAAAACTCTTAACCAGTCAAAAGTACTATTGACTAGCAAAATCAGTCAAAACTACTTTTGACTGAACAGGTTGGTCAAAAGTGGTTTTGACTGAAAAATATTGGTTATTAGTACTTTTGACTGCAAATTTGCGGTTAAAAGTACTTTTGACTAACGCTCTTCGTCAAAAGTAGTTTTAACTGCAATAAAGCATCAGTCAAAAGCACTATTAACTTATCAGATGTGAATAATGCTTAAAAAGCAGAGTCGAGGAGCCCCGCTTCGCGGGGCTCAAGGGTTTACAAAAATAATAACCACGAAGTGGATGGCGGGGTCTGTTCGCTCGCTTCGCTCGCCCCTTCTAACCTAACCTGTCCGAGTCGGGGTGCCCCAAGTCCCGAGCTCGCTTCGCTCGCTCTTTCATCCTATAATTTACTTTTATAAAGAATAGATATTATTAATTATTATTGCAGATTAGTGACTGAGTTTTAAGAGTTTTGACTGATTCGGGCAGTCAAAACCACTTTTGTCGGAATCACTTAGTCAAAACTACTTTTAACTAGCTCCATTGGGCAAAAGTACTTTGAACTGTTATTTTAGTCAAAAGTATTATTGACCAAAGCATACGGTCAAAAGTACTTTTGACTGATTTTGCTAGTCAATAGTACTTTTGACTGGTTAAGAGTTTTAACTGCAACATATATATATAGACTTTTTGGGCTGCAGCCCAGGGCCCAATAAATATAAGGGGCCCCCAAGCCTCATTGAAGACGATTTTTTTTTTTAAATACATTGGTTATGATTGTCCCAATTTGTTTCCTACAGAAACCGTGTACATTATCAATCATTGCTGTTTTTTTTAATGGTCATAATTTTAGTTTATTAGGTAGGGCCGCTAAGTACCTACTGTTAGCCCAGGCCCCCACGAGTTTACGGTCTGCCCCGTCTATAACATTACTATGTCTGTGGCAGGAATTAAAGTACCACATGTTCAATCGTTTGTGTCATTTGAACTCAAAAACTGCAATTGGTATGACCAACTAGGTAAGTACTCATTGTTCTTACATTATAAATAAATTATTCTGTTTAGTAGACAAAGATTGTCGCTTTTCTTTTGTTTTTTCAAAAGGAGTTTTATTGTTATTATTAGCAATGGTTTTGTGTACTATGGCCTTGACTGGCGAAGAATAAAATATGGTAATCTATAGGTAGGTAGTAATATTATAAGGCTGTAGAATTTGTTTGCTTGTTTGAAAGTTCTAACTTCAGGAATTACTGGTTCGATAAAAAAAAATGTAATGCAATCTTAACGTTATGTGTAGGTATTAAAGCTATTTTTAACCGACTTCAAAAAGGAGGAGGTTCTCAATTCGTCTGTATGTATAATATTTTTTTTTTTTTTTTTTTTTTTTTTTTTTTTATGTATGTTCACCGATATCTTCGTCAATTATAGACGGATTTCAAAATTTTTTTTTTTGTTTGATAGAGTTCACTTCTGAGGTGGTCCCATTTTCACCAGTCCAGGATCTGATGATGGAATCCAGGAGAAATCGAGGGCAACCACCGAAAATTGTATGCTCGTATGGTGTTTTTGTTACGTAATCATGTCTTACTCAGGTATATGCTTCAGGGTGTCAACATCTGATGCTGCTGTCCTGATGATGATGCTACAGTACTCCTTAACGGTAGTAGTTTTTGAGATAGGGACTTTTTATTATATTATGTTTGTTCGCGGATAACTTCGTCGTTTATGGACCGATTTTGATTATTCTTTTTTTGTTGGAAAGGGTAAACTTCTCAAATGGTTCCATTTAAATTTCATATAGATCTGATGATGGATTACGGAGACAGACAACGGAACTCTTCAAAAAATTACAGCAAATCAACCGCGATTGCTGCTATCGCATAAATATGCATTGTTTACTCAATTACACAACATAACATCGCGCCTGTACACTCGAAAGAGTTACACAGATGTATACTTACAGTAAATATTTGAAAATTTTTCATCTAAGTAAACGAAATCGCGTATTCTTTTTCTTATGACTTTTTTTACCAGTGTCATGTTAATTTACATGTCATGACAACTGTCATGACATGTAAATTCATTCCTTCATGGATTTGGATAAAAAAATTGATACTAAAAAGCGAGAAATAAAAAACTTTTTTACAAAAAAAGACAACCGCCTTCAAAAACTAAAAAGAGAAAAATAACTTTAGCTTTGGAAGTCGGCGGCAATACAAAACAACAAACAGAACCAAAGCCGCCGCCTTCAAAAACTAAAAAGAGAAAAATAACTTTAGCTTTGGAAGTCGGCGGCAATACAAAACAACAAACAGAACCAAAGCCGCCGACTTCCAAAGCTAAAGTTATTTTTCTCTTTTTAGTTTTTGAAGGCGGTTTTGGAAGTCGGCGGCTTTGGTTCTGTTTGTTGTTTTGTATTGCCGCCGACTTCCAAAGCTAAAGTTATTTTTCTCTTTTTAGTTTTTCCAATACCTAATACATTTTTGTTTCCTTGTTTGGTAATTAAGTGTTATTGGGTTTTTCTATGAAATTCTCAGTAGCAATTCGGAGTTTAGATTTGTGCTCGGTTAATGGCAATAAGCTCGCCCCCTATTATATGGGACCTAAACATACCGACGAACTGTGGGTGTACATTGGTATACTTCTGTATAACCCTTCGGGGTATACAGGCGTGATGGTAAATATTTTATTTATAGTTAGTAGAACTTTTAGCACAATTTTTTATTTTTTTATTAAATCCCGTTTATTTTTTTTTCAAATAAATAATTACCCATGTTTAGCAGTGGACGTCCTGCGGCTGATTTGATGATGATGATAAAATAATTACTAATATGAAAAAAAAAACAGATGTAAAACAAATAAACAGCAATTTTATCGGAGCAAGATAAAAATACCGCATGATGTTATCCCACACCGCATTTTAGGTACCTATTGATGATAGTAGAGCGTTCTCGTGGGAGCTTCCGGACGATAGGGCTTCATAACTTTGTCATCGCAAGATTTTACCTATAAAATTAATTCATGACATCACGCCTCCACAACCTTCTAGTTTGACTTGCGAAATGACAATCAACAATTAAAAATGTCTGTAAAAAAACCATCACGCCTGTATCTCCCGAAGGGCAGAGGCGTGCCAATGACCACCCACAGTTCGCCAGTATGTTTAGGTCCCTTGTAATAGGCGAGCCTATTGCCATTAACCGGGCATAAATCCTGAGACCAGCTACTGAGAATTTCATAGAAAAACTCAACAACAGTTTGCTCGACCTGGGAATCGAACCCAAGACCCTTAGCGTAGCTAGCAGTTGCGTTTAATGTCAATAGACTAACGAGGCAACAAAAAAACCTTATTTACCTTATAATTACCCTACAGCGCAATAATTTATCTACAACAAAGCCATCTTAAAAATATTGTAATAATAAGCGGCCATTTTGTTTAACGAACCTTTCAAGAAGGTTCTCATTACTTATAATTAGCTAATCGTATCGTTTACCTAGAAGTTGCGAACACGGTGTTGAGATAACAACGGCGTTTAGACGAAACTGAAAACTGTCAAATTTTCGCAATCAACTTTGAACCATACGCTATAAGGATAAAGTTGAAAATCTATTAAAGAAATTTGACAGATTTATGTGCTGGCGTCTGCTCATAGATAAGCCGGTCTCGAAAACTTATGAAACGTTTAAGTAAATAATTATAACAATACATTGCGCTTGCTATGCGTTTGCATATTTATTAATTAGGAGTTAGAGTTTCTAGATGGGGCTTATCGGCTGAAATATGAGCGTGGCCATTGTTTTTATATTCCTATTTATTTATTTATTTATTTACATACCATAATTTGTATAAAAGATGTTACCCAACGCTTATAGTTAAAGTACAATTATGGACCCGGTTAGCGCACCTAATATAAAAAACTAAAAACAAAAATAACAACTCTTATAAAATGCTGTTATCATTTCATTTTAATTTTATTCATGATGGGTACGCTCTTTACTCTCGTTTTGGTCAGAGGTGACAAAATTTTTGTTAGTTGTGTTAAAATGCTTGCTGTTTTTTTTATGCAGCGAGCATCTTTATCTGGATGCGGGCAGCGCAGTACCGATCATTGTGGCTATCTCTACGGGAGGCCTATGCCCAGCAGTTGGACGTCTTTCGGCTAATCTGATAACGATGATGAGTATCTTTTTGTTTAAAAATCTTTGTAATTAAAATAAATATGACAGTTCAACTAGTAGAAATGATTCCTGTAAAAGTGCGTTAATTAATATGTAAAGTTTTCTTTTCATATTAGTCTACTTTGACAATACAAACATTAAAAACGAAGGAAAAATTAAAGAAAGATAAAAAAAAAATTGATCGTATAAAAGTTCTAACCGATCTCTTTTCCGGTCCAAGAGTCTGTCAGGCCACTTCCAAACTGTCTACATCTCGGTCGTGCTCATCACCCGTTAAGTAGTAACAAGGTCTAATCATAGCGTTACATTTGAGCCTCATCTCGCGATCTTACGACACCTAGTGTCATGTCGTTACGTCATGACCTCTTTAGTCGCAAATCATTATAATATAAGCCTAAATTCTTTTAATTAACACGTTGGCAAACCTTTTTATGTTAGTTACGGGCCTAATATTTTTATTGTGGCAAGTTCCGCTAGTTTATTTGCTGTGGCAACATCGCTGGTTTAGTGTTTTTGACGTAAAGTTTTTGGCGCGAAAATATTGTTTGTAGGAAACAACCTTTTTTTTATTTATTGCCTTTGGAAAAAGTAAAGTGTCACTTATGATACTTGTTATACCCCACAGTTTTGCCCACGTTATTTCGAATCGGGCTAGTAGTTCCTGAGATTAGCGCGTTTAAACAAATAGATAAACAAATTACACTATTATTATATTACTTTTAGTTAACACAATGTTCAATAGTTTCATTATAATTAGCTCCGGAACACATCTAGTTAAAATTAAAATGGAAGCTGTCAATAAATAGACCAAACCAAATTCGTAAAAAAAGGTTGCATTAAAATAATGATAAAAGACACTGCCCATTTTTGCTGTAAACAATAAACGACAGCCATTCCCTAAAGAAAAAAAGAAAAAAAAACTTAATGGCATCATGTATTATTGTTACAAAATATGGCCAGTGGTTAGTAGCGTAATTTTTTTATTAAAGAGTTTACCTAGATCTAAAAATTTGGCCTTCTCGGATAATAATAACTTCATAGACAAAAATACATTATACCATTTTATTATTTAGTTAGTATACAGTCTTTATTTCTAGAAACGATACCTAATAATTAATTTATTGCTACAGGCATTAAATTATAATAATTATTTCCCCGTGGGTAATGCCGTTCCTCATTTTCGGTGCAGTTCCGAATAACTTCGCAGCAGGATAATCCTGTAACAGTTTCCTGACTTTAGTAATATTTCTGGTTATTTGTTATAATGTAATGTGGTTATTTGTTATTATAAATACTTTCAGAGTCAAAAAAATAAATAAAGATGACAGACGGATGAGCAGACAGTGGAGCCTCAGTTAGAGTTTTTATACCTATGGGTACGGAATTCTGAAAATCCTTCCTTGGTTAAGGAAAATCTTGGTATACATACATACATAATATGTAAGTTACTATAATATTTACAATCTTAAAATAAGAATAAAAAAATAAAACCAAAAGAAATTGTAACTGAGAATTCAATTTTGAGTCCTGAAAATCATAATTTGAAGTCCAATTCCCACTCCATTCTCAATCATCAACATATTTTTGTTTATAGGCAAATTCTATTTGCGAAAAAATCTCGGTAACCCGATCGAATTCGGATACTAAACATTCAAACATCCTCCGGTGTATGCAATTCTTTCCAACGGTCACACCGATGTCAAATACTTGTTTATTCGTATTTTTAACTGACTTCAAGAAGAAAGAGGTTCTCAATTCGTCTATATTTAAAAAAAAACCCTATTTTTTGGAAATTTACGTAATATTATCTTCATGGATTTGAATGACAGGAACTAGATACTAAAAAGTGAAAAATAAAAACGTTTTACAAAAAACGACAACCGCCTTCAAAAATTAAAAAGTGAAAAATAACTTTAGTTTTGGAAGTCGGTGGCAATACAAAACCACAAACGGAACCAAAGCTCGGCTTTCGTTCCGTTTGTGGTTTTACTACCAAAACTAAAGTTATTTTTCACATCTTAGTTTTAGAAGGCGGTTGTCTTTTTTTTTTGTAAAAAGTTTTTAGTTGTTAAGTTTATTAACCTTATCACATTATTATGATCACGCAGACACTTCCTTTGTAGATAGATACTAGATTTGACAGTACCTACGTGAGCGGAGTACAATCGTAGACAGTACTTTTTTATGCACGTTTTGGCAATTTTGAATTCGGAATTCGATAGAACCAAAGATTTTTAGCACGTGTTTCTTTTTTTTTCTCATATGACGTACAAAAGTGACTTTTAATGTTTGAATTAGGTAGATGACAACACTTATCAATTGACGTACTTTTTATGAGCTGTGAAAACGCAATTTCCCCAAAAATGTTGTATGACAATACTAAACTATGACGTCAGTTTTTTGTTATCTCACAATTTTTTGATTTCAAAGCAACAAAAACTCAAACTATATAGTTATTTTAAAAATAAATGCATTTACAGGGCTAAAATACCTAGAGTGTTTTTTTTAGACAAGCTGTGTCTTAGAATTACCTATTATTAAGTGGTGTTTACTACCCAATTGAAATAAATGATTTGTCTTTGACTTTTTGGGTAGCGAGCGTCTACTAAACATCATTCAACATCATCATTAAACCGGAACTGTACATTTCTCCGGAATAATAAGTTTGCTATGTGTTAGTCCGCACTACAATCATCTATGCAAGTGCAAAACAAACATCTATCCATCCTCACCAATTTTTGTACTTATAATATTCGTAAGATTAGTAGAATAGTAACTAGGAAAAAACCATTTGTCTTCCACGCGGGCGAAGTTACAATCAGAATCGAATGATGTAATAAAATTATGAAAAAGCACAACCATAATAAAATAAAATTAATAAAGTAATAAACGGATTCCAACAATAGCCACAACAAGAGAATAAAACCATTAAATTAATGAAACTCTGTAGCTGAGGATAATACCACCCAAACATACGATCCGATGACGTATGGAGCTATGGTTACGCGATACGTTAGGGAAACCTACAGTAGCCATATGGACATTAAGGCTGAGGCCACATTAGGACGCGACGCGACCTGCGACACATGAGCGATTAAAACAAATAAATCTTCTGTTTTTTTTCGTACCGATGATACATTTATCATTATTTATGCTACATGGGCCCAATAGGTGGCCACGTTTATTGCCGCGTCTGAGGCGCTAATCAGATCGTGGAGGGTGCAAGTGAAAGGACAATTGAGACACTTCAGCATATGGGACATTGCCTGATCAGGGACAAATAAATGAATGCTTACGTATATGGCTTTTTTTATAGACGGGAAATCATCAAATAACTTCCCCCGCCCTGGGCGGGGCGGGAGGGAGTGTCAGACTTTTACTGACTAAAACCCGTCTATGTTCCTTCATGTGTCACACCGCACATCAAATATTACTAGCAATAGTTGATTTATTTATGCGATAGGAACACATCAAAATATCAGTGAAATTATTAGAATACTTACTAGCGAACCACCTGCGAGTTCGTCCGCGCGGTGGCTTATTTCATCCGTGTTAAGTTATGTCTTCGGTTACTGCTCCGCTCCCGTGTGTCGTAGCGTGATGTTATATAGCCTATGTTACTAAGTGACAATGTAGCAAAAAAAAATTTGACATCGGTTACTAGCTTTCAATTTTATTTATTACATACAAAAATACAAATATTTCCTGTTTATAAATTAGTGTAGATTTCTCACTTTCATTCGAATATACGAGTACGCTGAATTTTTGGTTATAATGTAGCCTTACTATGTTTATCTCGTTTCGCTCTTCCAGTCGCATCGCAAACCGCTGCCTACTGTAGCCTCTGCCTTACGTTGTGACTAACAGTCGGTAGAACTACCGCGAGACCACAACTCATGTTGCTATCATCATCTTGTGACCCCATTGGTGTAAGATTGTCACACTTTGAGTACCTGTAATTATTGCAGTCATCTCTTTAGAATTGTGCTAAACATTTTACTTGCCTACTAACAAGGGGGAAAGTTTGTAATATTCGATTGACGTTTGTTACTATTTTACGTTTAAACGGCTCAACTGAAACGGCTTACGGCTTAGCTGAAATTTGGCAATGGTAAGGGCGCCCACCTCTCATGAACGAGGCTGTGGTTTCGCAACCAGGCACGGACAAGTACCAAAGTAACTTTTTCTATTTCATGTGCACTTTGTAAGTTTATCTTGGATATCACTGACATCTGTGAAGGAAAACATCGTGAGGAAATCTGGGCTTATAACTAATATTAATAAATAAATATTAGTCTGAAATCGCCAATGCATCTTAAGCCTGGTGATCAATGATCGTGCCTTCTCCTTATAAGAAGAGCCGTTTTTCCTGCAGTGAATACTGAATACACATAATTTTTATTCCGTTTTTGCTTTATCATGCTGAGTGCCATTTGTTGTCTAAGTGAAGTCCAAGCCAAAGCATTTATTTCAATTAAGACCATTTCCAGGCACTTCAGTTAGACAGAAACGCAATTGCTCGTTCCAAAACGTAGGTGGAAGTGTGTCTTTTATGATTCACGTGTTTTTCACGTAGACGGGGTCGCGGGGAAAAGGCAGTATCTAGAATAACTGAAGTATAGCACCTTTAAGGAAACGTTTCTGAATAAGATCCTCAGTAATCCTCAGTAATGCCAGTTTCGGGCATCTTGCCAACCTGCCAGATGTTTCTGCATATTGTTTATTTACTCATCTTTACGACGCGACGGTATCTTGAATGGGGTTCATTTACAATTGTAATACTAGGTAGCCTGAGCAGTCGGGGATCGCGGAAGGCGAAGGTACTCCTGGGATCCCCGGTGCAAAAGTGGGAAGGGGAGACCAAGGTGGTTATAAGCCAGTTCTTTTTTTTACACAGATCCTCATGGACTTCCTCCTTCGTGGGGGTGATGGAGGGGATGCCGGACTCTTACCGGCTTTACCCTCACGGTATTCAACCTCTGCTTAACCCGGGGGTGCGGAATTCGCATAAGAGTCTGAAAGAGCCCTTTGTCCCGCAACAGTAGGGGACATTCATGAGGATGTTCCACCCAGAAATGGAAAAGAGACAGTTGACTCTTAAGACTTTTAAGATTCTGTCTTTTTGAAGACAGAAACTTAGATATTTTATCACATTCTTAAAAAGTACCACTATGAAAACGGACCGTATGATAAAAGAAATCTTAGTATACCTATAATATAAAATAATCTAAAAAAATCGAATAAACCTCTCTTCTTCCAAAAATCTCCATGACAACCATAGTTCTTAAAATAACCACACAAAAACGATCTACTGGTCGCCATGGACGGAACCTCCGAAATGTGTCGTTGCGCATGCGCGCGAAAGCGGCCGGATGTCTGCGCGTACCGCTCTGCGCTCGCGCATCGCTAATGCATATTGTCAAACTTTTCTCTAGAGGAATTTTTGAACGATTGAGACTTTAGCGACTTTGGTCGGTTTTTCGGATTGGTGTAAGGAGTTCGTAATTGAGAAACGTTATTGACTTTTCATGCCTCTGCCTTTTTTTTTTTGGAAAAGTACAAGATTTTTTTCATAAATTGAACGTAATATAGTTTGCGGTAATAAAAATATACTTGCAGTAATATTTTCTTTAGAAGGAGTTTCTCCTCTCTAACGGGCTTCTAAATAAAATGAACAGATGTCTGAGTATCGGAGCAGAACATCTAACAAACTGCTTGTTCATCAATCAATGGATTTGATCCCAAATGATTCCAATATACACGGCACCATTGTCCAAAAATCATTAGAATACAGAATATAATTAGGGTTCAAACTACGCCCGAAAGTAGTCACCAAAAAAAAAAATGCATAACATGAGAACAATGACCATTTAACGATCGTATTATTCCATAAATAAGCTGGTATACCCTATAAAAGCCTCCTTCGGTGAATTAAGACGATGTGAGCTTGAGGTGTGCTGTCATTTACCGAGATTTTTGAAGAATATACTGACTGAGACATGATATGCAGACTCAATTGAGCTGAGGAGTCGCGCTGTCAGGCCACAAAGGAGATGGCAGGATGAACGGGATGGATTCCTCCAAAACTAGAGGGATGACACGAGGAAACGCAAAGGATAGAAGGAGTATAGGATCATTTAGGAGTAGGACAGAATAGGCTGTCAAAACAAAAAAACTAGCTGATGCAATGGCATCAGCTAGTTTGTTGTGTGTTGTTAATCAATGGATTGACAACACACCACAATCTCACTCTGATTAGCACATAAATGCACCTAGGGAGATTTTCGCAGCATAATACCGCAGATGCTAATTCCAAGCCCCACCAAATTGAAAGCGAAAGACCTGATCACGGAGCTACCTCTACACCACTCAGTACTAAGCCAGTAATGAGATACCCTCGCTAATGAATGTCCGTAATTACTCTTACCTCCCACGTCGACACAACGATCGTAAAGTATAGGCAGAACACGTGCTGTATTATATTATAATTCATTAGTGTTTTTCCAAGGAAAACGACGAATACGTTGTGCAGACGCGTAATAAGGATTAAGAGTTGGTTTATTTGATTGTGACTGGAGTTTCTTGCCCATTCTTCTTTATACGAAACTACCTTTTGGACTGGAGAACTTGCGATTCAATAAAGCAATGGTTTTTTTTTTCTGGTAAATGGTGTTCAAAAGTGCCTTTAAATGGTCTGATTGAAATAAATAAAAACAAATAAAACAAAACCAACAAATAAATAAATTCTATTCTATTCTATTCTATTCTATTCTAAATGATTTGATTTTGACTTATAGTTTTTGATCGAGACTTCGTCCGTGTAAATGTTGGTTATTGCAGATGCAGACGAAGCCGCGGAAAAAAGTAGCCTACGGCTTTAAAAAAATATCTTGTGAGCTAGTTTAAAATGAATAAACAAATAGTTCATTAATTTTAAATAATAAACAAACATTAGAGGTACCCCATTAAAAATATATATTTGGTTAAATATTTTATTACGCTAATATAAAGCTATCAGGACTGGTGACGTCCACAAAAATGATGGTTTCGAAAATTCTATATTAACAATAAATATTATTTTACAATCACTTCCTTCCTTTTAACATCCTCAACTAAAATTTTAAATCCTCAAAGTTGTTTAACCACAAAGATAGTTTTGTTCAATGCTCTAATTATTCACTGTTATGACTAACTGTACCTACCTAGCTTAGTTACATTAACTTGCTTCCCTCTACCAAATAAGGTAAATAGGGAGGATTTTAAAAATAGTTACGTAAAGGTGTAATCTGGATAATTAGTAGAAGTCTAAAATGGCAACTGTGTAGGAGAAGAGGCCTTTGCCCTACTGTGGGATAAGTTGTAGGGTGTTTTCTTTAATTATTATTAACAGGTGCCAAATCTTAGTAAATGTCAAAGCGTATATTTCAATTAGACCATTCACAGGCAGTTTTGGATTGTCAAGAAGTAAGACAGAAAGTTGAAGCTAGTTCCAAAACGTTGGTGGGTCTCTATGAAGAAAAACTTGCAATAAATCGAGGCACTCCTTACAATATTCTAGTTGCTTCCTGTTGCGGTTTTGGGTAAGCTCACTCCATCGTTGACTTTGTCTATATCACCTCTGACCTTGACTAGAGTTAAGAGCTTACCCAACTCGTTAAAAAATAAATCAATAATTATCCTTTGATCTCTACCGCTAGCTGCCAACCCACCTGCAACCGTCTCCAACCTTACGTCACCCACCAGGGATCGCCAACACAACAGACCAACTTCTGCCCCTCCCACCTACACTTGCCAACTTTCCACCTGATTCATCCGCCAGGTGGCGATCAATTAGCAATCGATAGTGATCAGTTGCGCAGGAGTCGATTAACATTCCTCTCGTTGACTGGCCCTCTGACAATTAAGTAATGCGCTTTCCCTTATCGGTTAATGTCGCTAATACAGCGTGTTATGTAATTAGTTTTAATTGTGGGATTTAGAGTTAAATATAGAATCGATTATGGTTGAAGTTATATATTATTTTTGCTAAGTTATTCTTTAGTAAAGTTACTTATAAAAATTGGTAAATATAAAAGCCTATCATTATCCTACTGCAGTGTGAAGACCTGCCGGCTTATTCTGTAAGAAATCTCCCTCAGTGAATTAAGGTGAAGTGAACTAAAACTGGGCTGTCACTATACGATGCTAGGGATTGACAGGTCGCCACACACTCACTTCACGCAAGGAGGGTTTTACAGAATAACACCGCTGTTCATATACAGAGAAGGCACGAGCATTGATCACCACGCTTACTCAAGGCATTTTAGCGATTTTAGACTTATATTTATTATAGGTCCTGGTTTCCTCACGATGTTTTCCTTTAGCGATGACAGTGACGTTCAGGATAAACTTAGAAAATATGTATGAAATAGAAAAAGTCACACTTAGTACTTGCCCGTGCCCAGTTGCGAACCTACAGATGAGAAGCGGGCCGGGTGATAGTAACTTGATCATTTATCAAATTATTCATGGACTCATTAATAATAAATAAACAATTCTGAAGAAGTAATGACTTGGTGTGTTTTTCTTTAAATTGGGCCATTTTAACCTGTTTAGCCAACATGAGCTCAGTAGCTCAGCTGAATTGTGATCAATTTAAAAGTAAGCACAGAACAATGAGATTTCACCTTTATTTTGTTTAACTCAGTGTTTCTTTTATAATTTGATTTCTTCGGGCGACAATATTCGATTTCCGAATGTTCACGGAAACACCCGAACATCTTAAACATTTAATTTTGTCCAATTGCGTCAACGTTTACTCCACAAACGTAACAATCGGCCTCTTTCGGGCGGACGCGATCTGACCCGACCGGTCTAGGTCCCAATGAATATGGAATTGCATCTTTATTACGTCTGACAATACAAAACAAAGATGTACCTACTCCTGTACTAATTATTCGTTCGAATTACGAAATGTTTTGTTCAAGTTTTGTTAAGATGCTCGTCTATTCAATTTAAATCTGTTTCGAATCTCATGTCGATTAATTTCATTGGTTGTTTGGTCAACCAATCATGGCAGTGTTGACATGGCAGCAGATTTACATAGAGCGATAGTTTTTTGTTTTCTTGTAGTGTGAAAGTAATTACCAACAGGAAAAGCAACGGGACTGACAGAGTGGCAATTCCCGTGAGTTTAAATTTTTGACCGCCACAGACGGACGTCAAATTAAAACGTGCTAATACGTGTATGACACGTAGTAAATACGCAGTTCAAAGTCTTTACATTTAAAAAATAAGTGAGGTAAGTAAGGTATAAAAGAAGAAATTTGTCGCTTGGTGTAGAGAGATTCGTTACCTTACGGACATGGCGATCAAAAGAGCATATAGGGTAGGACTATTGCATTCTAATTCCAATCTCAAGTTGTCAAAAATACCCAAGTAGTTTGCCTTCATTTTTAGTAAGATTTTGACATTGATTGTCGCTAAGATAAGACTTGAAACTAGATTTGAACGTCAGTAAGCTGGTAAAATTGTCCTTTTTAAAACGAATTTCGCGACGAGGCCGGTTCAAAAACGATCTTTTACTTCTACGCAGACAAACCTGGGCTTATTAAAAGTATAAGAGCTATATACCTGCACAAAAGTCAGTACAATATGTATGAATATATGCAAAGTCACAATTATTTATGTTAAAGCTGAATGTCAATCGATTCAGAAGGGTCACGGCGACTGGAGACTGCGGGAAAGGCACTGATAAACATGTTATTGTTTTAGAGCACCTACGGTACCTATTTGGATGCGTCCGATGACGTTATTTGGGGATTCGGACCCGCTATTGCCGTTGATTATGCTGATAGACTTATTTTCGCGTCACGGCATGGCATATATTATTTATTGATAATAGTAATACTACTTTCTTAGTACTTTTCATGCCAAACTATCCCCGGCCCACCTGATGTTATGTGGTAATCGCTGCAATACCAGACGCCTTGCAAACGCGTTGCCATCTAAGAGACAAAGTTAAAATGTGTCATGTGCCTGTAATTACACCGGCACCCATACCCTTCAAACCGGAAAACAGCAACGCTGCTTAGCGGCAGACATAGGTATGGTGGTAGCTTCCCCAGACGAGCTGCTTCCCAAAGAGCTCTACATCTAAGATTTTTGTGCTGGGGTTTTTAATCCACTAATCCAATCGAAATAAAACAAAGCTGCCTCGTAAGCCTAGTAGACCTTAGCGCGACTGTTGCGCTAGAGGTCTTGGGTTCGCTTCCTAGGTCGAGCAAAGAGTTTTAGGGTTTTATTGGGTTTTTCTATGAAATTCTCATCTCAGTAGCAGCTTGGATTTTAGATTTGTGCCCGGTTAATCAAAGTCAAAGTCAAATCATTTATTCCAATTAGACCATTATAAGGCACTTTCGGACGTCAATTAACTAAACCTATTGAATCTAGTTGCCCATTCCAAAAGGTAGTTTCGTATGGAGAAGAACGGGCAAGAAACTCCATACATACTCTTTTAAAAAAACGTATTACATCATGTTGTACATTTACATTAATTCCATAAAAAATATACTAGTGTCAAAACGATCTATCAACAATAAAAGTCACTCATGGTACTACAATATGTACTAAGTGCTACGAATTAAGAAATGGAGGCTAAACCAATTGTAATATTTAACACCAATATTATGATCGTATATGATCACTTCTAACATTTCAAAAGACAACGAATCAGTGTGTGAGCCATAGTAATCACCAAATGTAGCATTAATGTCTAAGAGAAGAACAGCAATAATAATCAAAACAAATAACTTTTACTTTAACCGTTAATTAAATTAGCAACCAGTTGATTTTGTCAAGACTAAATTGTTCAGCGGAGCAGGACCAGCATGTTTCCAAGCAGCATTATCTTGAATGTAATCCTCTAATTTGTAATATGCTTGATTACAAAGTGTACTCTTAATATATCTTTTAAATTTTGATTCATTTAGTTTTAATATATCGCAAGGTATTTTATTATAACATTTAACACAGTACCCCATGAAAGATGTGTGCACTTTCGATAATCTAAAAGATGGTTGCGCTATTTTGTCCTTATTTCTAGTATTAAAATTGTGTCTATCACTTATTTTATCAAAAAGATGTAGATTTTTTCTTACATACATTATATTTTCATATATGAATTGACAAGGCACTGTCATAATATTAATCTTTTTAAATAGTTCCCTAAGAGATAATGGCAATAAGGTCGCTCCCTAGTACAAGGGATCTAAACATACTGGTCAACTGTGGGTATACATCGGTACACTTCTGCCTAACCCTTTGGGGAATTCAGGTGTGATGGCATGTATGTACAAAATAATGAACAAATTGATTCACCCATTCAATGGCTACATACAGTCTCACTAAACCTGACGTCACCGTTGACCCCAAAACAGCTCCAGAAAGCGACACTATCAGCAAATTAGTCATTTTAGTGAGTGGCCAAGTCAGCATGGTCGTGGGAAAACCCGGTATTTCACGATTCCCGTGTCCAATGAGTTTCTAGCAAAACGGCACAATGCCGAGATCACAATACATCACGTTCTAAGAACTGTGTTAACGTTGATTCGTCTTAAGGAGATGTTGGTAGTAATATGTGAGCCAGAAGTGTATTCGCAGTATTGGATACGATATTTCACACGGGAGTTTTTGATTACTATGGGATTGTTTGTTTTGATTCCGCAGATGTGTTCTCGGATTGATAAGGGATGGACTTTTTTTACGAACGATTTTAAAATGAAGGTTATCAATTCGGTTGTATTATTTAACCGACTTTAAAAAAGGAGGAGGTTGTCAATTCGTCTGTTTTTGTTTTGTAAGTTTTTTTGCCTTGGTACTCCGTCATATATAAACCGACCTGGAAAAATCTTCTTCATTTGAAAGAATATACTTTCAGATTGATCCCATAGAAATATTGTCAAAATCGGTTAACATTTTGTTTACTTTAAGTAAACGAATTCGGGTATTTTACGAACGACGTCCTAGTACACGAAATTGCGTATGTTGCTTTCTTGTGACTTTTCAGTGCTGTTTATCTTCTTAATTTACGTAATGTTACCGTTTCTTTATGGATTAAGATGATAGGTAGTAGATACTAAAAGGCGAAAAATCCGCTATTTTGACATAGGAGCGGACATACCAATAACTGGATGTGGAGAGCCAGTCATCGGGCTCAGTGGCGCGCCTTTGGAGAGGCCTGCAATAGGCTGATAATGATGATGATGGTGAACGGATATACATACATATAGGTCTAAAACATATAACTTTTATTTGGGCTTCGCCGCAGTCGAATAAAAAACGATCAAGAGATGATCATGATGTTTTTAAAAGTAAGTGTCCTTTACACAATATAGTGGATAAACTAAATAGTGTATACTTACATATACTAGGTATACCACGTGCAGAACAATATTTCTCACGGTAGCTGTTTACCGGAATGTGTGAGATGATCTGTGTTAGGGCTGTCACTGCCGCTCTATTTCAAAATATTAGACACGAGATTTTTCTTTAATTTTGCAAACCCTAAAGATTGTAGTTTTATTATAATACGAATTTTAGTATAAAGTGGACGAGGCGTAAAGAGTATGTTAGGATCGTAGCAGGTGGCGTTGTGTGGTTTCTGGCTATCCCATGGGAAAAAGGCGTGTGTTTATGTATGTATGTATTTTAGTAGGTGTGTGTTAACAGTCATGTTTATTAATGTGTCTTGTTTATTTATTTTTCATCATCATCATCATCATCTCAGCCATAGGACGTCCACTGCTGAACATAGGCCTCCCCTTTAGATCTCCACATATACCGGTTGGAAGCGACCTGCATCCAGCATCTTCTGGCGACCTTTATTAGGTCGTCGGTCCATTTTGTTGGTATTTATTTTTGCCGCAATTTATTTTTGCTTTGGTTCCTACTAATATTTTATTAAATTGATTTAGGTTTCAGCAAAATAAACGCCTTTTTACCCGACTGCGACAGAAGGAGGGTTATGTTTTTCGAGGGTATGTTTGTATGTATGTATGTATGTATGTATAATTGTTTGGCACGCTCTGCAGGCTGAACGGCTCGATGGATTTTAGCTTGAGAGGTGTCGTTAGATTCGTATTTACTGTGAGAGTGACACTGGGTATATAAAAAAAAAAAAGGCGGGTTTTTGGCGCCAAATTCAAATGTTTGGCTCGCTCTGCAGGCTGAACGGCTCGATGGATTTTAGCTTGAGAGGTGTCGGTAGATTCGTATTTACTGTAAGAGTGATACTGGGTATATTAATTTCTTTTTTAAAACACTAAAAAAATAAAAAATAAAAAACGGTAATTTAAAAAACTAAAAAACCCGACTGCTATTCTTTAAAAATCCCTAAAACAAGATAAATTGTAGCAGTCGGGACCCATTCGGGACCATCTGCAATGTAATATAGGTATGTGCTCTCAATTCACTAATCCTCCATTTCTAGAATGGGTCCCGACTGCTACAATTTATCTTGTTTTAGGGATTTTTAAAGAATAGCAGTCGGGTTTTTTAGTTTTTTAAATTACCGTTTTTTCTCATGGTGCCTGCGCCTGCTATGATCCTTACTTACTCCTATCGCCTCCTCCACGTTCATATATCTGGTCATACAAGCACGAAGGTTACAAGTACTGCGCAGCTGACCTTTCTGAAAAACCTCACCAATAGGTTCAGGGTTGATCTTTCTAAGGCGTAACCAATATTATGTCAACCTTCGAAACAGATATAAATAGGTAATTGTGACATAGCATAGGAGACAATGAATCATGCAGTGATGTGGATTGATAAATAATATCCTGCTGTGCTTATTAAGCAGATATCGGTATTAAGATTAACTGATTAGATAAGGGTGTTATCAGAAGACGGTCCATTTTCCTTATAATAACAATATTAGTGTTATTTTAGGGTAAGGCTTAGTTTGATGGTCAAGATAAGGTAACTGTACGTACTTGGTTGGAAAATTGTATAGTTAAAGTTTTTGGTTTCGTAAACAAAATTATTTTTCACAGGGATAAAAGCTATTAAACATATTAAGTGGAAGGTAGGAACATCGAGATGTACGTAACCTTTTACTCTGAATTCAGTACCTACCTACAACATTCTGGATCCCAAAGAGGTGAGAGTCATTGCCGGCTTTAAAAAAACAGCCCTATAATACACAAGTGCGTCTATTAATAAAATGTATTAAACAGCAGATTTTTTTAATGTCACTTTTGGGGATCAAGCATCTTACATACTTACATAAACCATGGCAAATATTATATTCCTAACGATATCTCTTCCACCGTTTATTAAATAATTAATTTACTAAAAATCTATTTTCATCAAGCGGTGGGTTCGCAAGTACCTGGCAAGTACCAAAGAGACTTTTTTCAATTTACATGTACTTTAAAAATTAATCTTAGACATCACTGACATCGGTGAAAGGAAACATCGTAAGGTAACTGGGACTTATAATTACACAAGTCTAAACTCGCCAATCCGCCTTTAGCAAGCGAGGTGACAAATTCTCGTGTCTTCTATTGTGAGAAGAGGCTTTGCTCTGCAGTGGGACAATAACAGGCTAGTATTCATTATTATAATTTTCATGAGCGTGGCAGCCCTAAATTAGTGCAGAATCAACACCGGTTCAGTATAGAGCGGCACACCTGAGCTCGTAGCTAAGTAAACATCCTTCACGGGATACTGGTATCATGTGCACTATCATTATTCTAGATTTTAGTACGAAATATGTATAGGTAGACTACCTCGTTAGCGTAGTGGTCCAAAGCGCGACTGCTATGCTAGAGGACTTGGGTTCGAATGCCATGTCGAGCAAAGTGTTATTTATTTATTGAAGTAAAAACTTCTTTAGCGGCGTTGTACACTTTTTTTGTAATGGGTAAAAAAAATTAAATTCACGTCAGGACACGTGACCTGATCGAAAATCTTACGAATTTATCGTTTTAGCGCAATAAATAAATATTGTATTATACCACATAAATGATAGTAGTTTAATACTGATAATTAAAGTAATTCGTGCTAAATTATTCCTCAACCATTCCAAAATATCAAAAATGCACAACATTAATATTCAAGTTTTCACTTCTGCCGGCACTCCCGGAGTGCAACCCGTCGTTTTTTTTATATTTAATTCAGGTATATTACCCATACATTTGTTAGTATATGTCTTAACCTATGTTAGTATAGTTTACTAAAATACAATAAACTGGCTATTGGGTTTCCTATGAAATTCTCAGTAGCAACTCGGAGTTGGGATTTGTGATCGGTTAACGGCAATAGGCTTGCCCTTTATTACATGGACTTTTACATGGGACTTAAACATACCGGCGAACTGTGGGTGTACATTGGTACACCTCTGCCTAACCCTTCGGAGAATGCAGGCGTGATGGTATGTGTGGTCTAAGGTTTACTTCAATAGTAGATATTTGCCCTATTGATTTATCCGGGCACAATCTGGAAATTGGATCGTGAAGAATTAAACCGACGTGGAAGATTATTTGGTCTTTGGTTTTTTCGACTACGTAAATTATTGTCTTATCGATCAATTAATCGCTTGTTTCTTTAAAATCTTAATGATATTAAGATAACTTGCATCAAATACCATTACTAGTACCTTTTTTTAAGGATGTGAGATCATCAAATGGCTTCTTCTGCCCTGAGCGAAGCGGTCAGATTCTTACTGACGAAAACTCATTCGTGTTCCTCCTAATGTCCTTTGCGTTTCAGCGTCGCGGTGACAGCTTACTCAGAAAGTACTTGTACATGAAGTATATGTATTTCATTGCCTCTGTTAAGTTAATCTTTACATAGTATACGCTTCCCGCCGTCTCACAGTGGGCTGAAAATCGGCTCTAGAAGACTTAGGGTTTTCAATTTCTAAGTGTCGGTTTTTTTGCCGGATATCGCTTCTATTAGTTATTACCATACACAAAAATGACACCCGAGTTAATTCTGCTCAAAAACGAAGGAATTATAATTTTTTTACGAAAAATTTGTATGGAGCTAGCATAAAAAATCGAATTATCTCTGAAACGGCAACGAAAACCGTAATATCCTCACAGGTGGTTTTAGTACTAATTATTTATGATTTTTTGACATACTTTATATAAAGGTTCTAGATGCCGATTTTTTTTAAAAAATCGTCAAAGTATTTGAATTTATTTTAACGTATAAAACGGTTCCATATAGTGTTTAAGTTACGGAACATATACTTTTAACAACAGCTAACACTCAATACCATCACCCCTATATCCCCGAAGGAGTAGGCAGAGGTTTATAGTACAGCCACACTTAGACAACTATGTTTGAGCTAGATATTTATCATCACAAAATGAGTTTTAAAACTTTTCATTCACTCATATCAGCCTATAGCCGTCCACTGCTGAACTTAGGCCTCCTTGAAAGAGCGCCGACCATCCCAGTCCTGGGCAGCCCGTACCCATCCGTCGCCTGCCACCTTATATAAATTGTTGGTCCACCGTTCAGCAGAGCTTCCCACACTACGTTTGCCTAAACGTGGTCATCACTTTTACACGTGTTTGCTCCGCCAACCGTCTGTCCGTCTGCAGACAAAACCGGCCCACTTCCACTTCAGCGTACTAATTCTGCGAGCACTGTCGGTGACTTTAGTTCTCTGTCGGATGACTTCAATACGAAATCTGTTCACCAGAGAAACTCTGAGCATTGCCCTTTCCTTGGCAAACTGAGCGACCTTGAACTTGTGCCCCAGCCTCACGATGAATGTCCACGTTTTGGCTCCATAGGTTATCACAGGTAGGACGCACTGGTTAAACACCCTGGTTTTAAGGGATTGTGGGATCAACGATACAAAAATTTCACGCATCTTCCCGGATGCCACCCAACAGTGGGTTTTGTGTTGGGTGGCATCCGGGAAGATGCGCGAAATTTGGTGTAAAACACCCGAAGGAGAAGGCAATGCTCGGGGTTCCTCTGGTGCATTAATTTCGCAATAAAGTCATCCGCCAGAGAACTAAAGTCACCGACATTCCTCGCAGAAGTGGAAGTGGGCCGGTCAGGTCTGCAGACGTAGAGACGGTCAGCGGAGCAAATACGTGTCAGAGTGAAGACCACGCAGTGTCGTAACTAGGGCAGTGCCAGCGGTGCCCAGGCACAGCGCGCAGACCCTGGAGGGGCGCAGAAATGACCAAACCAGGACCAGATTTATTTTAAGGGCGCCTTCATAGAAGCCCGCACAGGACGCCGTTATAGAAGCTCGCACAGGGCGCACAAAAGGCTAAATACGGTGCTGAAACCTCGTTTTGGCAAACATAGTGTGGGACGCCCTGCTGAACGGTGGACTGACGATTTAAAGAAGCTAGCAAGCGGCGGATGGGTACAGGTTACCCGGGACTGGGATGGGTGGCGCTCTTTGGGGGAGGCCTAAGTTCAGCAGTGGACGGCTATAGGCTGATATGAGTGAATTAAAAGTTTTAAAACTCATTTTGTGATGATAAATATCTAGCTCGAACATAGTTGTCTAAGCGTGGGTGTACTATAAACCTCTGCCTACTCCTTCGGGGATATAGGGGTGATACTATTGAGTGTTAGCTGTTGTTAAAAGTCTATGTTCCGTAATTTAAACACTATTTGGAACCGTTTTATATGTAAAAATAAATAAAAATACTTCGACGATTTTTTTAAAAAAATCGGCATCTAGAACCTTTATATAAAGTATGCCAAAAAATCATAAATAATTAGTACTAAAACCACCTGTGAGGATATTACGGTTTTCGTTGCCGTTTCAGAGATAATTCGATTTTTCATGCTAGCTCCATACAAATTTTTCGTAAAAAAATTATAATTCCTTCGTTTTTGGGCAGAATTAACTCGGGTGTCATTTTTGTGTATGGTAATGACTAATAGAAGCGATATCCGGCAAAAAAACCGACACTTAGAAATTGAAAACCCTAAGTCTTCTAGAGCCGATTTTCAGCCCACTGTGCGTCTGTACGCTTAGATCTTTTAAGCCTCCTCTACACGTCTGCAGATGCGTCCGCGGACGCCCGCAGATGCATCCGCAGATGGATCACCACGAGCTGTCCACACGTCTGCAGGTCGATCAGTCTAGGTTCATTGCCGACAGACGCAACACGCTCGTTTAAAAATGGATATTGAGACCATAGCTGCCGTAGCTATTTATTTATTTAGTACTTTTGACTATTAATTGAAATAACTACTAATCGAATTAATTGAAATAAGTAAACAATTGAATTAGGTGTAAGTATTAAAATAGTAGGTACACTTGCAACATTTTTATTTTTGTGGTATTTATTTTTGGGTTTCCACAAACAGTTTTCAGCTTGATATAGCTCAATAAACCTAAAAGTTTCCTCGGGGCTCATATTATTAGCTATTTCAACAAGAATTAAACCGCAAGACACACGCGTGCACTCTCAATCACAACACCGATTAAACTGATGCGTCGCCAGACGTGTGGACAGACACCGGACGTCCGCGCCGAAACCCTTTGATCTGTGCCACAAAAACCGACAACAATCGGATTCGAGGCGGACGCGTCTGCGTGCGTCTGCGGACGTTAAATACCTACAACAGATGCACAAATTACGCCCTCTACACGTCTTCGGACGCATCCGCAGATGACGTCCGCGGACGCATCTGCAGACGTGTAGAGGAGGCTTTAAACTAGGCAACGGATTTTCATCAATAAATAGCGTCTTAATGGCCCAGTGTTTAAGGCGCCCGCCTGTCATGCACGAGGCTGTGGGTTCGCAACCGGACACGGGCAAGTACCAATGTGCCTAATCATCGTTTCTAATTCATTTGTACTTTCTAAGTTTATCTTGGACATCACTGACATCGGTAGCCATGTCAGAGGCCCTAGAGTCGGTTTAGAACTCTGACACTTGGGATGTGTGGGGTCGTTAGACCTTACTGCCCACACGATAAAGTAAGATCAATGGATAGAGTGATTCAAGAAGAAAGTTTATACGTATAGAACATCACGCTACGACACACGGAAGCGGAGCAGTAAAGACGTAACTGAACACGGGTGACACCGCTGGGGTATTTAGATAGTACGAGATAAAAACAAAATAAATACTTTCATTAAATCTCTGCAAACACCGGCAGCAACTCACATAACTTATTTAGCTCAACAATTAATTAAAATATAATCTTTACACCTCCCGAGCAATAAACAAAGCAATGAACGCCAAGAATAAACAAATAAACAAAAGAACAATTATCTCTCATTTGACGCCGCGCGCGTGCGTCGCAGAGCGGTAGTGTACGACAAACTAATCAACAAAACCCAATCAATCAATATTAAACCTTATTTCTTTGAGACAAGGTGCAAGTAACATGTAAAGTTATGTTGGTATTCGTGTATAGATGGGCACGCAGAGTGCCAACGACCAATGACCGCGCTTTCACTGCCGTCCATCTTGCGGTATGATTTTGATTTTAAAATTGGAACGCCCAACGGTCGCTGTTCATGATTAGAATGATTGATTTTTGGTGATGAAAAATGTGGGTATATGAGGTGTCTTAAAATTACTGTAAAATACAAGTGGAGTTCCTGCTGGTGGCATGGTACGTATCTGGCTCTTAATGGAGAGCAAAAGGTGCTGTAGCAACAATAGCGACCATGATATTTTTTTTGAAACTACCTTTTAACTGCCTCGGTAGCATAGTGGTCCTAAGCGCAACTGCTATGCTATAATGGTCTTGGGATAGATTTCCAGGTCAAGCAAAAAGTGTTATTGGGTTTTTTTATGAAATTCTCAGTAGCAGCTCGGAGTTAGGATTTGTGCCCGGTTCATGACGATAGGCTCGCCACCTATTAAGTGGGACCTAAACATACTGGCGCACCGTGGTTTGTACATTGGTACACCTCTGCCTATACTTTTGGTGAGTACAGGCGTGATGGTTTGTATAATCTTTTTGTATTAAGTTCTACTAGGTATACTTATGCCATCACCTAAATTGCCGTTACCAGACGAAAACTTCAAAAACCCCCGACATTTGAAAAAAATATTATTGTATGAAAATAAAAAATAAAAACCGTTTACATTTCCATGTTTTTATAATCTTTATTTATTTGCTAACCTTTAGTTATTCGGGATTCCCCCTGACACAATTAGTGTCTGGGTTGTCATTCGAAAATTTTTGGGAACCCGTCCCGGACGGCCGCCGTACAAATCCGGGGAATCCCAGACGGATGGCAACCTTAGGTACTTATACCTTTTCAAGTATAAATACTTTATCTCAAAATTTCAGACATGCTAAAATGATGTAAATCTGGCGTTTTAGGGATCTCACTCTATAACTTTAAAGAGCTTTATGAAAATTTCTTTATCTTCACAGACTGTATTCCTTTTTTTTGTTCAGGTATGGAAAATCTTCATGATGGGATTGGTCTTTCAAATAACCCCGGTACATATGTTCCCTTTCTACTGTTACGTCGAGGATCCAGAGAGGGTACGGGCAGCCCATGATCCCCGACTGGTGCCAACCTGTATCTGCAATCTTCCTCAGGCAAAATGCATGTTTTAATTGTGATTAAAGGGGGCCTTTAAATACAAGTAAAAACTAAAAACTAAATTAAAACCGCCTCAAAGAAGGACCACAATCCACAACCAGAAAACCGTAAGAAAAAACATTATATAATGAGCAAATAATCTCGTAAACTATCGCTTTCTATACTATAAAGATCGTCGTAGTGAAACAAAGCATAATGCTAGTAAATAATAAAAAGCGTCGGACTAACTGCGCCGGCGCAGTTTCGATCTCGGGCCTACGAGCGTGACGGCCGGAGTCATTTACACATATGCACGGCATAACTAGGTTGTTATACTTGTTATCTAGTGCGGGTTAGTTATGAGATGATTGGCATGCTCATTATAATTTTATTGAAAGAACGTTGAAGCTACGGGTAATACTGCCATTTTTGGGTTGAGGTGGCTTGAAGACTTGTAATAGGTACCTATTGTTCTATTTGTAGATATTTGAAGATACCTTGTTCTTCTTCTTTACGACAAAGAAGGAGACGAATTCCTTTTCCCTTTTTCTTTTGAGCCATGAACACGAAAATAGTTTTATGGAGGCAGTTTTCATGCTTCAAATGTAGTGCCCACGACAGTGTTCTTGTGTCTAGTCTTGGTCAGAGGTGACATAGACAAAGTCTACAATGGAGTGAGCTTACCCAGAAGAATCCTGTTCAGTGTAACTGTGAAGAGGTTAGGGTTGAATGCGTTCGGAAATACAGACGCAGGTAGAGAGTTCCACTCCTTTGCCGTGCATAGTTTCCCTAGACGACGAAGTGATAGTCAATTGTTGGTCAAATACCAACCACTTCGGGTTTTTCTTGCCTCAGTACCTACCATAAACAAAGTAAATGATCTAATAGCACCGGTTACTGAAGATAATAAATCAAGAGTCAGTGAAGCGTGCCTGATGTGGAAATGTCGGCTCCAACACGAAATGTCGTGAAAAAATCGTGTCGTTTTCGTAACGAGCGCTGCGCCCGCGCACCCTGTCGATGTCAGTGATTTGTTGTGTGGGTTGCCAGTTTTGTGAAATGAATTTCAGAGGTTGGTAATTATTTTATTTGAATTTTAATTTTGAAGTGGTGAATATGAAATTGAGTTTTTGGGTAAAAACACTTTTATGGAAATGACTACGTGCTACGAAGTTCGTAGTCTCGTAGGCTTTCGTAGCAATTTATGATTTTTCTTAAGACTGAATAAATGACTATTCACATGTATTTTTTGTGTAATGAAACAACCACTGCGTTTTAAAATAGAAATAAATCGTTGAACAGTATGACTAGTTTCTGTCCATGTCTGCCATGCCCAGTCAAGTCGTATACCGTTAAACTTAGCTTATAGTACTATACTCGGCAATAGCGTTGCTTTTTAGGATGAAAATATTTTTGCAGCAGAAATTACCTCTTACATACAAAAAATAAATAAACAAACTGTACTTCTTTATTATAATCATGTATCGTCTAGACTAGATTATAATAATCATGTCAAGAACCAAATTATTCTTCACCAATTTCCTACAATTTTTTAGACTTTATTTGTAAAAACCAGCAATTTTCTTCCATGTCAACACCGCGTAGCCGCTCGGCTGAAGATATGGCGCGCTTACAATCAGGATGCGCGGGCGACACGCAACCGACGCGTGCGCTCACGCATCGTCTACGTAGATGGATAGTTATTGATTGGCTGAGTAGGTATAATATGAGCTGGTAAATGTTATATGGTATATAGATATGGTAGATCTTTGACAGTCGTTACAGATAGTCAGAAGGCAGTCGCTCCATGTAAAACACTGATATCCAGCTGCGTCCGGATAGACTGGAAGCTGACCCAACGTTTGGGAAAAGACTAGGCAAATGATGATGTTTTTTTTTACCGTTGGGAAATTACCAAATGACTTTATCCGCTCAGTGTCAGACTTTTACCGACTAAAACCATCCATGTTCCTTCTTGTGCTCTTTGCGTTCTGGGGGCGCGGTATCTCTTTCGAACAACCCGCAGCCCCGGAGATGATGATGATGATGATGAGGTGGTGAATATGACACATCGAGTTTTTGAAAATTACTTTATATGTACCTAAGTATTAATGATAGAGACAACGAGATGCTAAACGATGTCGAATCGAATTGATTTGATTTTTATCGATTTGATTGGTATGAATCGGATTGAATTAAATCGAATATATTTAATAGGATGGTTAAGTTCTGGGCTAACATAATAAAAACTGTCATTGACAGGCTAAGATGAGTCTTTAAATACATACTCATATTATAATAAGGGTGTATTTCATCAACTATACCTTGTATCATCTTTTATCTGTAGGAAAAAATTTACGTCTGACAATTTTTGTATAGAAAACTGTTAAAAATTCTATATTTATTCGCAGGTTAAGACTTATACAGAACTTAGGTATAAAATTTTACTGCACTTTTATTAACTTTTCAAGTTATTGGAGAAAAGATCTGGATTCCTATAACCTAACTTTCGTTACACGTTACTTTAACCACTCGTTTTTCTGCAGCATAATAATCAGGTCGAAAAACGGGCGGTAACGGTAGGTTTATAAAATAAAGTGTTTAAGTAAGTAAATTAAATCGTAATAAAGACCTATTTATATACCAGGGGGCAAAGGTCGAGGTGTCAGTGACGTCACAAGGTCCCGTGTTTGTAAATTTATTAGTACCTAGTTATCGAGTGTCCGTATTTTTTTATTATGCAGGCTTTGTATTGGTATCGTGAATTCACCTTCGTGTAAAAGGCGTATTCATAATATTACGGTGTAATAGAAAATTCCGTGGTTTTGCAATTAAATGAAGAGGAATAGAAAATCTATGGGGGAGGCATATGCCCAGCAGTGGACGATCTGCAGCTGATATGATGATGATGATGATGATGATGATGAATAGAAAGTTATTTTTCATTACTTCTTCACTGTTCTAAGACAGACTGACACACTGACTGACAGACTGTTCTGCCCAAGACAGTTGAGCTTGAAATGAGCTTACAATACCTAGCATCAGTGGGATTGGGATGACAGCTCACCACTTGCTAACTTCGCCTAAATTCTACGACCTTTCCCCGAAATATATGATATCAAAATGCCTAAAGTTTAGCTCACACGGAGGCGCGACGAGACGCACTCTTTTTAAGACAGCGATACAGTGATATAGAAATATATAATATTGAACTTTATTTACTACGCAAGACCGTACCTACACATTTCTGTGAGAGAATTTATATTATGTAATAAATATGCAGCACAATACAGCAAGCAGCCAGTCTTACCAAGAGTATCGTATTACCCATTACTGGGTTGTGGAGGCCTGATAGGCAGTCGCTCCATGTAAAATACTGATATTCAGCTGCATCCGGTTCGACTGGAAGCCGACCCCAACATGGTTGGGAAAAGGCTTAGGCAGATGATGATGATGCAGCACAATACAGCACAACGCCTTCCATCGATGCCACCCTGGAAGATGCATGGTGCGCAAAAGCCTTGCGTAGCCGTGACCTTTGTCAACCAGACAACTACACGTTTGGCGCGTGAAACAATAGACTGGCTTCTTCAATCATAATCGCGTCGCCTCGCGTTTCGGTGTGTGCTTACCATAAAACATGATCTACTTACTTACCTGATTTAACATTTTTATATACATTTTCAATTGGTGATGAGAATCCTATTTATATCCAATCTAAATTCTTATTTTCTGTTAAATTCCCTGTTATCAGATAATAAGTAGAAAATATTTTGTACAGACAGAAATCTTATCACCGATACGAGATCGAGGTATTATTTACGAATTACTGAAGTGATTAGATAAATAATCGAGAACAAACAGTTATTTGTGACAAATTGAGGTTTTCTGAATTATCTAGGTACTTACTTATTAATTTTGTCGTGTGTTGCAATCATTGGTCGTGAGTAAATGGGGAATTTTAAGTGACATTGGTGTCGATTCTGTTAGTGCATAACAGAATCGACACCAATGTCACCAAGCTAAACTTAATTTAGACTATTTCTATCTTTTTCTCTCCAATAAAACAAGAAAGGGACGGACATGAATAAGACTTGTCAATTTTAGTTGATCTGAAACCTCTATACAATTATAGTTGACATGTCAGAACGCATTAATTAAAAACACGGAAAAGTTCAAGGCAAAACTAATTTGACATCTGTAACTTAGTTCTAAGGTATTACCGTCCTATTCTTTCGCTGTATCTTAGTAAGAGATGTCAATTCTGTAATTTTAGTGTAGTTTGTGAATAAGGGAATCGGCACTATTGGCAAATCAATTGGTTTTCTCTGTCCTACAAAGAAAATGCTTCTTCCCATCAATCTGATAATAGTATTTTATTTATTTGACAAAAATGCAGGGTTTCTTTTATTTGAGATGTGTTTGCTCTTGACTCTAGTTTAGGTCAGAGGTGACAAAGACACAGTCGTCGATAGAGTGAGCACATTGAGGAGAAGTATACACAACACATAAACATACCATCACGCCTGCATTCCCCGAAGGGTTAGGCAGAGGTGTACCAAAAGAGGAGAAGGTAGACAGGTTTCATTGAATAAAGAGATACAGGGTGCCTTCTACATCTCTAAACATTAAATTTAATATAGTCGATACTGTGTCTAAATTCGATAGAAAAAATATCTGACATTATTTCAGACAACAACTTCTTCCTTAAAATGACTATTATACTACAAACTTAATCAGCTAAAAACTTAATTAATTATAATATTATATCAATGATGTACAAAGGGCAGGGTAAAGACCTCTTCTCATACAGAAAATACACAAGCATTGATAACCACCCTTACTCAAACCCGATTATCGTTTTCAGACTATTATTTAACATACCACTGTAGGTGGTAAACAAGCTAACGGCCCGCCTAATGTTAAGCGGTTACCGCTGCCTATGGACACTTGCAACACCAGAGGCATCACTCGTGCGCTGCCGACCCCGTAAAAACCTCAAAACTCCTTTTTTGAAGAACCCCATGCTGTAGTCTCTTGGGAAAACCGTCACCATTTTCAACATCCACCATTTTGATTTTAATCATTACAGCTTGAAACAAAACGTGTTAATTGTGTGACGTGCGTAGGGTCACCTGTTTCGCCTGTGATCGCGCCCGACCTGCGCGCGCATTTGAATACAATGCGCATGCGCAGACTGGACGCTATGGTGCCGACTGCCCAGTTGATACGTTGTTATTGTACACGCTTATATAAGACGTTTCACGATGTATTATTGAAATAGAGGATAATGGTTCTTATGGTGGGTCCACACGATACAGACTTTTGTATGTACAGATATCTGCACGGACTATAAAGTCTGAGTAAAAATGTTTACTCAGAGGTCTTTACCAAATTTCTGTGCAGACTTTTCATCAGTTCAGACTTCGATTTTTGTAAATCTGCAGTTGTCTGGCCATTTGCCAGAGTTTTGCTCCGACAATCGTACAGACATGTACGCAGACTTCCGACTTTTCTGGTACACCGACATTTGTCTGTACTGATTTGTTGTACAGACAAAATTCAATAGAAGTCTGTGTTAAGTCTGTATCGTATCTGATGTTAAGTGGCCACCGCTGCTTATATACAACTTCAATACTAGAGGCCTTGCAAATGCGTTGCCATCCCAGAGACGAAGTTGAAATGTCTTATGTATACTCTTACCCATAGGTACCCTTCAAATCGGACGACAGCAACGCTGGTTTGTGACAGAAAAAGGTATGGTGGTAGTACTTCTCCGGACGAGCTTCTTCACAAACAGCTCTACTACTACAACCAACCTAAACTGCCATAATGTCGATATTTATTTCTATAGAACACAAAATAGAACAATAATAGTTCATTATCACACTAGTGACCTAAGTTTGTCATTACAGTCGAAAACAAAACCAAGATGCATAAACGTACACTGCAAAGTCAATCTTATTCGTTCATATTCAAGACTTTTTGTTCTTTAATCATAAATTAAGTAAGGTTTTCTTTGTTTTACGTTATCTTACATAAAAATAATAACAATGACTTGTATTCGACACGAGACCGAGTCGTCTGTGTAATTGCATAAAGCCACTTTTCCACACGTTGCGTCTGCGCTATGCAAATCTTGTGCGCGCGCGCAGCTGAGAAGCAGCGGCAGATTAGGGTTGGTAGGTGAACGATTTTATTTTAGTTAGTGTCATTTGTAATCACAAAACCTTAATAAAGTTGTTTTAATAATTACTATTAACATTTTAAATATGAAATCTTTGACATTTAGCTCACGCTATGGCAAAAAAAACTTTAACTATTTAAAATACAATAAATAAATTAATTATTCAAATTAATACACAGCTAAATAGCACTGGAATGGCAAGTACAGTGATTAGAAAAACCTTGAATTTTTTTTTACAATTAATCATTTTTTTGTTTAGTACAGAATAACCTACTTTCTGACACTCTATTAATAAAGTTCAAACCAAATATTGCCACCATTGAGATGCGAGAAAAAAAAATATCACTTTCCCTAGTTTTGACAGCCCTATTGCAAGTCGCGCGCTCTACCTCACATTACTTGAACGATGAGTTATGCTATCGTTACAACATTAAATGAATAATTAATACTTACTTTTTTCACTTCCATTTTATAATACACAATGTTCTATTAATCAAGTTTTTATTTTAAAGTGTTTAAGTAATTAGACGTATCTAATGAATACCGAAAGGCTATTTTTAAAATTCATTTTTTTATAGATTATTTAAGCTATGACATTGAATTTATCTAGCAGATTCCCCCTAAATAAATTCACACAATTACACAAATAAGGTGTACCCTACAAAAAAATACATTTCAGTATGATCAAAATGTATGTAAAAACGGTATTTTTTTTAAATATTTTAGTGCTGATTATAGTGAAAACGTTTTTGTATTCATGAGTATGCACATCGTAGCAGGTGGCGTTCAGTGGTTTCTGCCTACCCCCATGGGAAAAAGGCGTGAGTTTATGTATGTATGTATGTATGAGTATGCACATTGAATTAAAAATCATTCTGATACACGAAAAAATAGCAAAACCAGGGGTCAAGATTTTGCACCTACAGAATGCAAAAAAAAAATGGAAAATCCATAATACATTAATAAATTATACACTTTTTTTTTATAGATGGGAAATCATCAAATCACTGGGAGTGTCAGACTTTTACTGTCTAAAACCCATCTATGATCCTTCATGTGCCTTTTTGCGTTAATTATACACCGAAGCAGTACATAGTTATCAATTTAGCAAGATGTGTGTAACCCGGCGCATGCGCACGCGATCCTCTTTCATTTAATCGTTTCATTGGACTGTGATTCCTGACCGCTCTGATTTGGTGCGCTTTGCCCAATCGAAGGAAGTACAGACGTGAAATGTTATTGTACTGAGAAATTACTGTAATGAATGATGGATGGGTAGGCATAACTTACAATTAACTATAGGTAATGTGCGCGGTTTCACTTCTTCTTATCGTGTGGGCAGGAAGGTCTAACGACCCCACACACCCTAGTGTCAGAGTTTGTAAACCGCCTCAAGGGCCTCTGACATGGTTACCGATGTCGGTGATGTCCAAGATAAACTCAGAAAGTACATATGAATTAGAAAAAGTCACATTGGTACTTGCCCGTGACCGGTTGCGAACCCGCAAACTCGTGCATGGGAGGCGGGCGCCTTAACCACTGGGCCATCACGCGGTTTCACTTACATCCAAGGGTAAGTAGGTACTTTTCTAGGATATCTACATCCTTGGGTAAAGCCTAGAAATGATTTTCTAAAACTGTCCATCATCATCAAATCAGCCGAATGACGTCCACTGCTGGACATAGGTCTCCCCTGGAGGTAACTAAAACGACCGGTCTTGCGCTGCCCGTATCTAAACTTTCCAAACAAAATACAAACATTTTCACAACCTTCCAGGTCTTCTAATGCTTCTAATAATCATAAAATCACGATAACATTGATTATGATGTCTGTTGCGCTTCGGAGACTCTAGTTCAAAAACAGATAATTTACGACCAAAATTTAAAAAATATATATTGCTTTTGTACTTAAAGCAATTTAAGTGATCTCATGAGAGTTTTTACTTTTGAAAATCCCGGGAAAGCTATTCTAATTGACAAAAAAAAAAGAGTTTGATAGTTTCACTGTCAGAAAATCTCGGGAAACCTTTTCAATTGATTGAAAATGGGTTATAATAAATCGGAAAATCACGTAGCATATACCGAATTTTCCAAAAAGGAGTTGGCTTTTGTCATTCCTGTAAAACTAAAACATCAATCCACACGAACTTTCACAATAATAATCCACTCATCGCACTCAATATTGGCAATAGGTACGTACACCAGTTTTACTTACCCGACATCACCAAACTAAAATCTAGTTATGTGTTGCGTTACATCCTGCGAACGAACCAGTGCTTCACTTAACACGATCTAATAAGCATCAATCGGTTACAAAATAGTCATGAAATGTGCGCTGAAGTATTTGAGGAATTGGCTAGTTCACACCACCATCAATTGTCTTACTTTTTATGAACTGTCAAAACGCGATTCTCCCTATATTGTATGGCAGTAGCACGCTGTGACGTCACTATGTGGCCTACTCAATTGACTATTTTTCGATTTTAAAGTAAGTAAAAATCTAATTTTGCAGTAAATTGTAAATTAATCGGTTTTCATAGGTAATAATGTTTTTTTTTAGAGAAGTTGTGACTTGTAATTATTGGTTAGTGGTGTCAACTACCCAATTATTAGATAGATTCTTTTCCCCTATAGTGCCCTACCTCGTTGGCCTCGTGGTCCCCGTGGATTTCCAGGTCGGGCAAAAAGTGTTACTGGTTTTTAATGTTAGGAATTTCTCAGTAGCAGCTTGAAGTTTGGAATTTGTTGGAGTAACTCCGCCGTGTCTCGGAAAGAATGTGAAGCCGTTGGTCCTGGTTGTCATTTGTAGATCTTTGACAGTTGTTACGGATAGTCAGAAGCCGGGAAAACTGGCAACCAGTCTTAAATGAAACGTCACTAAGCTGTTACTATACTACGTATGCTTCCCATCAGATTATGTATCATTGACTTAATTTTGTGTAAGCAATAGCAAATGGATTGTGGGGATATTTAAATGTTATGTATCACACTTTGTTTTCGTAAAATAAAATAAAATATAAATATACTATCACGCCTGTATTCCCCGAAGGGTTAGGCAGAGGTGTACCAATGTACACCCACAGTTCGCCGGTATATTTAGGTCCCATGTAATAGGGGGCGAGCCTATTGCCATTAACCGGGCACAAATCCAAACTCGCTCGCTCGTGTTTTCGTAAAAATACATAAAATAATGTTGGAACCTTGACCTTCAATGTCTCTGTCATCAGAAAGTTCTCAGGTATGGTCAAGTCATACAATTATCGTCACTGTTGTTTTAAATTTAAAATCTCGGCACTTTAAAAAGACATATAGTTTTCCAAATAGCTTTTAAATATAACCAAATAAAAAAGGTCAGGTAAACCCAAACCCAGGATTCCCTAAGGTAGACTGGTAGAAAATGCCCAAGGCATTAAGTCCGCCTTTGCACGGTGTATTTTTTACATTTGTGCATAAAGTTTTAATATCTAAATAAATAAAATTATCAACAATAATGTGTATTTTTACGTTTTAACCTGAAAATTGTGATTTAGTCATTCTTTTTTATCAGAGTGTTCACTTATCTGTTTACAAAAAAATGCAAGGTTCGATTTAGGAATCCGGGATTGTATTTTTTTACAGATAACGGTTTAAATCCTTCAAACAGACAAATAAGCTAATAATATTCACATAATGGAATATAGCTAGATAAACCCAGCCACACTCTGCAGTGGGTAAGTCAGATTTTAAAAAAATCTCAGAAAATGCAATCTTAAGTAAAAGTCCATTGACCATTTTCCGAGTTTTGAGAGAAAATCATCCGATGGTTCATACTGATGGGATTCAGACCTTCTCTCTGTAACTCTGCAATCCACAGAGTTACAGAAAATTTCATAGAAAAACCCAATAACACTTTGCTCTACTTGGGAATCGAACCGAAGACGTCCAACATGCCAGTGGCGCTTAGGACCACTAGGCTAACAAGGCAGTACAAAAATACTGTAATAGACTTAATCTAGTAAATAAACCCTTGTGAGCCAATATTGTTCAAGCGGTAACTTTACAACGCTTTAAAACCTTTCAGATAAGTGCCACGCCCTGAAATGTATTGTAGGTCACGATATGACGAAGGCCGAATAGAAAAGAATGAAGAGTCTTTAATATTTTATAGCATTTAAGCCCATGTTTCACTGTCTCCTTTAAGACACTACTGACCAGAAATTATATTAATAAAAATAGAACATATTTTGTTTAAAATTATCTGCCAAGTTCTTTATTTAAGCTTAACTTATTGGTAGATAGTGAAACGGGTCCTTAAATTTTTGTTTTGTGAAGAAGAGAGAGAAAATTCTATGATCTTTGTCCCAATTTTGTGTCTACAATATTGTTTTATATTTGACTGTATATCCTGCAGTGTCACTCGCTTTTAGTCTTTTTCGTCTTTGGTTACGCTCCCGTTGGTCATAGCGTGATGTTATATACGTATAATACCTTTCTCTTGAATTACTTTATCTACTGAAACCGCATTGAAAACTGTAGTCTAAAAAACCTAAGCGTACCGACAGCTGGAAGCAACTTTGTTTAATACTATGGATCCCTTCCAAAGACCTATTTTATAACATCATAATTCAGCACTCTCTCTTCAAAGATTATTCATAAAATTCGAACGACCAGCACTCAATAGGTACCTTCAAAGGCAAACATAAAAACCCTCAAGTGAGAAGCCTACAATTTACACAAAGAAGCGTATACCCCATCCCATTTGTACTGAAAATCCATTTGAAATACACCCCGAGTAGACATAGCGGCGAGATTAACGAAATGTACACCCCACCCCCCCTGCCACCCCACACAGTCCAGGGGAGCACGATCAATACGGACGGCCTCTAATCTCCACGGAATCTTGCGTCCTTGTCGCTCATGAGATGTAGATGAACTGCCTTCATCCGGGATGGAAGTTCAACCTTGTGGTGTTGGGAATAAAGTTCGTTTTAAAGTGTTGTAGCTAGCAGGGGAGATTATGTATTGGTATAATCTTTTAGGTATGTAGTGGTATGCGGCGGTAGGATGGTGGCTTGTAAATGGGTTTTGCAGTGAAGATTATAGCTGATTTACTATTCAGTTTTTCCTGAAATATCCGGACACTAAGAATACTAAATTTTAGGTTTTATGATCTTGCGGGAATTTCCGAAAATCTCATTGCATTTAGGTTCGAAAATGTGTAGATATAAATGTTCATTTTGGAATCGTGAAAAAGAAATGCTTTATTTTTCAACTAGTTTCATAAATGGCTTTTCCGATGGTAGGTATCCATCAATCTATTATATAAAAGGTGTTGTATGATTTAGCAGACTATATCTCAATTCTATTATTTCATTATTAGTTAAGAGGCAGGACAGTCAACATGTAGACAATAAGATTAGATAATAATTCTATTATACCGTTATCTTGAAAATTTTACAGCTAGTTCAATACTACACCGGGAAGCCCCTTATCTGAGAAATCTACACAAAATAAAGCATTTTCATCAGACTACGTAAAAATAATGATAAACTGAAAACATATCAATCTTCGCGGCATCTTCCAAAGACTAAAAAAGGTAGGTATAGAATCTATATTCCTTTGTTTTTGTGCATAATTATCTTTAGTTATCTGCTGTGTTTTTTGAGTTCCACTGAAACTGAAATTAGGTAGATTTGATCGTTGATTAGGTAAAACCGGATTTCTGGCTACCGCACTTTTTAGTTTCTATTTTTAAACAGTCTACACAATCTTTAAGAATGGCCTCATTTCAACTGATTTTCAAATCACGATACCTGTAACTTTCAGCATTACAAATATTTTGGAAATTAAAAAAGTTGTACATCTAGCTGTTCAAATGAATGTGAACAGACCTTTGTCAAAGATACGATAAATAAGTAACAATCTTATACAGATTCCGTTTTTACTTTCAAGAAAATTGCAAAAATTTGTGTTTTAGGGTTCCGTAAACCCTTACAGTCAAATGCGACGAATCTAATGTCTATAATCGCCAATCCGCCTTGAGCGAGCGTGGTAATAAATGCATTTGCCCTGCAGTGGGACTAAAATTGGCTGGTATTATTATTATTTTAGCAGTAAATCGGTAATTAGTTGCTATAAATAAACATAACTTGTAATCCTTTTAGATATAAGGATGTGAAGGTAAGCAAGCACTTCAGGTTACGTCAGCGATCGGATTAGAAACTAAAGACGATTAATGTTCCTGAAACTAAATGTAATACCTAAGGCATTACACCGATATTGTGGATCTCCTCATTTACCCGTAATACATAAGATAAGTAGGTGTTGAATGACGTAAATACGTTATAGATAAATATACTACACCCACCTAAGTGTAGTAAAGGAAAATCTTCGTATTGTTCTGTAAAAGTGACCTGTCAGTCCAATGAGTAGCCGATCTCTTCTGTAGAAACCTTTTTTAGTGCCGAGATTACTGAGATTACTGGAGATTACAATGATTGTCTATTCGTCTGTTTGTCACAGGGCTATATCTTTTTACTTTTGAACCCATAGCCTTACACGCCCACGACCGACATTTCGTAGGCTCGATAATCGGACCGATTTATAAATTCATAGTTTCGTGGGACCGACTTTTTTTGGGGTATTAGAATTCATATATGTTCCATTCTCGCCGACAAAAAAGTCGGTCATCGATTGTCTGAAGTGTGCAGGCAGCGTAATAGATAGACCTAATAGCCGATCTACTCAATAAAAATCTCTCTTAATTTAGGTGAAGTGAACTTGAGGTGAGTTGTTTAAACCTTAACATCACCCAGTCTATACTCTGCGGGTTGTTCGAAAGAGATACCGCGCCCCCGGAACGCAAAGGGCACATGAAGGAACATAGACGGGTTTTAGTCAGTAAAAGTCTGACACTCCCTCCCGCCCCGCCCAGGGCGGGGGAAGTTATTTGATGATTTCCCGTCTATAAAAAAAAAAAAAAAAAACCCAGTCTATACTGTAAAATCTCCATCTGTGAATTTCAGACGAGGTTGAAGTGATCTGTCTGTTTCTAGTAGCACCAAGAGGCATGCCATGATAAATTCATCTAGGTAGATTTTTACAGAATAGATCGTGTATTTCGTTCGTGACCTAACCACCTAAAAATGTATCAAACGTATTCATAATAATATGAAAATAAAGGTGTGTCTTTGCTTCCTAAGTTATACCTGAAGTGATTCACGATATAACAGTCTGTAAGTGCCTTCTCTTGATCGGCGTTTTCATAAATAGGCTATAATCTATACTTAATATTGTAAAGAGGTAAGATTTTTTTGTTTGTTTATAACGAATAGGCTCCAAAACTACTGGACCGATTTTAACCATTTTTTCACCAATAGATAGCTGCATTATTCCTGAGTAACATAAGCTATATAACATCACGCTACGACACACGGGAGCGGAGCATTAACCAAAGTCGTAACTAATAGCGGGTGAAATAAGCCAGTGCAGTTTCCTAGTACAATACACAGTGGAACGGCCATTGTGACACATAACTGTACCTTTGATTCAGTAAATTATGACCTCAGGATGGATATTTTTCATACATACTTAGCACAAAGAATGAGCTGTTCCATACAAAGTCCAATACCCACATGGTCAAAATGTATCATCATTACATCAGCTGATCGACGTCCACTGCTGGACATAGGCCTCAGAAAGCCACAATGACTGATGAAAATGTATGGAACAGCTAAATTACCTATTTATCTACCATCACGCCTGTATTCCCCGAAGGGTTAGGCAGAAGTGTGCCAATGTACACCCACAGTTCGCCGATATGTTACCTATTTAACTATTGACGAAATATTGAACTAGCTTTAAAAAAATCAGTCTCTTTCTATAACGCTGTAGTAAACATTTATTAAACACATGATAAAATCCTTTTGAACGTTAATAAAATTGTTTTCTACGTTTTAAATAATTATCCACATGTTCTTTGTTTCGTTCTTAACCCGATATACAAAGATAGCAAGAAATATTGACTCCTTTGTTTATAATATACGTAGCTACATGAAATGGTTCTTAAGAATAACATGCCTATTCGAAATTGATCAGAACACACTTAGTACCAGTCCTGTCTAGTCCCTTCCATGACTTTAGGTGAAGTGAGTTTGACGTTAGCTGTCAATCTCTAGCATTAGATGAAACATAATGATAGATGCTCATTAAAAAAAATATTATGATGTAGTTTTGATGAATTAAGTCTCATATTTGAATAGAGTGATAGTTGTTAATCATACGGCAACTGTCCCTCTAATCCAATACATTTTTATAAGTCAGAAAAAAAGTGCTATTATTCCTACCCATCAAATTTCACGTAAAACTCTATGTCCTTAGTAGGTAGGCACCTACTTATCTAAAAAATATTGTTCCATTGAAACGCAAAGGGCCTTCTCTTTTCCAACATAATTGGAAAACACTTCCCACTAACATTTTTCAAGCTACGTTCACAACAAGACACGTCTCACGAGTCCACAAAGGAGCCAGTGGGTGGGGGTGAAGGCTCGAATATTAATTATCGCCGCCACCCCCACACCCCCATTCGGTGGGGGAGGAAGGGGGAGCTTCTGAGACAGCGCCTGGCACCATTACTCCTGGTTTAAGAGCTAGGGAGGGAAGACTAGCTGTGGATTTTATGGTTAGTGGTGTGGGAGGATACGTGAATATTTTTCTTTGTCTGTGTGTTGGGATAGAATCTATTCCTATATTTTAAAAACGAATCGTTTCTGGTTACCACTCGTAGTTGTAACTGAACAAATGCTGCAGGTTGTTCGAAAGAGATACCGCGCCCCGGAACGCAAAGGGCACAAGAAGGAAAATCGATGAGATTTTGTCAGTAAAAGTCTGACACTCCCTTCCGCCCGCCCGGAGCGGGGGAAGACATTTGATGATTCCCATCGGTAAAAAAAACTGAACAAATATTTGTTTAGCCTGATAAGTAGTGGTTCTAGGTGCTACTGCTTGTGTAGGTATATAGGTTTATATATTTGTATACCCCCATGATTTAACAGAAATTAATAGTGGGGCAATATTAAAAAAATAAAAAGAATGATTAGACATATAAGGGACCAAATATCTTGACCAAGACTCGAAGGACCATTTTATTTAATGTGGCTTGAACATAAATATGTTTCATTATGAATAGTCTCTAAGCTAGTGGAAATAACAAAGTCTAGTTAATACTACCTTTAGAATATTTTCAGTATAATTTGCGAGAACTATGACATCTGGTGTATTGTTTTCATTGTGGCGGCCATTACTGGGTAAATAAATTGTAGGATACAATGTATTTAGCATTAAAGAAGCCTGAAATAATACAACGATGAAGTTATTTAAATAATGAATAGGGGTTTTTACTTTCCCAAGGGAATATTTGCTAGGAGTGTTTAGTTTTGTCAAAGCTATATTGTTTGAACATAATATATAATTTGGCATTTTTTATACGCTAAAGACCAATTCTGTTGGGTCACAACCGGTAACGAGCCACTACCAACGTCACTTATTTTTAATTTTTAATGTACTTTCTTAATTTATTTATCTTGGACATCACTGACATCCGCGAACGAAATCATCGTGAGGAAACCAAAATTAGTATTAGTCTGAAATCGCCAATCCGCCTTGAGCAATCGTGGTGATCAATACTCGAGCCATCTCTGTATAGGAAGAGTCCTTTGCCCTGCAGTGGGCTGGTATTATAACAAAATAAAGCTAGTTGTATATAAGGTAAATAATAGAAGACTTACAAAACAAAACCACTAAGTACGCTTACATAATACTTCTTTTAATAAGCAACAAAATTAATTTAGTCTATTTACTTGGTATTTGGGTACATAATAGAATTAATCTTATCGTAATGTTTTTATACATACATTAGTACATAATATTAAAGTTCCTCTCACATACAATGTACCCTCACATCCCTCTCAACCAATCGCTGTACTCATTTAATCTTAAATGAAATCATTCTCCAGCAAGAGATACAACTAAACTCCCTGCCAAAGCTATCTCAAGCAAAACTCGCACAAAAACCCATTAAAAATTCATAACAACAAGGCTCAAATTCAAATAACAAGGATGAATGTCGTTTAGGTCATTCAAAAAAGGAATAAGAAACGAGATCGATTCTCTTAAAACGAGTAGCGGTATCCGAAAATGAATCTTAGCAACTCAGAGTTCAGTCTAAATTCGAATGAAGCCTACCAAATTATAGAACAATTTAAAATGGAACGAGCAAAGATGGTTCTCTAGGGAAAAACCGTGGCGAGCGCACGCTATAAAGACCCATATTCATTGAGACTTGAAGCAGTTTTTGTTCATTTTTCTGTGGCATGATGTTAGTTATGACTTTATGATGTCGAGTGGGTTGTTCAAGATCGATTTGCTCTGGATACAGACAACGTATATTATTTGTGATAGAAAATGTGTTAGAGGTGCCGTACATTGCGGATTTTCCTTGTATGCATATCTATAAGGATGTGACGTTTGTGGGTGTGTAAGTAGGTAAGTACATACTTGAAAATTCCTTCGATTTCAATCCTTCTTTGTTATTCAGAGTAAGTAGGTTTAAATTTTTATATGTCAAGATTTTTACTCGAATTTCTTTTTTTTGTTTAATCTATTTTATTACTAGTAGGTATTATGCGACTTCCTCTAGTTTAAAGTTGATATATTCAGTAAGGGTCCGAAAAAATATTCTATGACAATAATGTATCTTTTCATAAATGAAATATTTTTCATATTCGGTTCAGAATTTGTAGAGATTACCCCTTACAAACAAACAAACAATTTTCATTCTTTATAATTATTAGTTTAGATTTTCAAATACTAATAAGTTTTCAGTATCAAGTCAAAAAAAAGAACTGTTGGCATATCTGTGCCTATCTACAATACTTATACACAGTCTATACCTATATACGTATAATATACGATCTTTCAAAGACGCCTCCCACAAGAACAAAGAACGTTCACGTAGCAACAACATTCATCATTCTGTAGGCGCGGCTAGGGCGGGCGAGATGCCAGGGCGGGCGGCCACGCACACATACACCCCCCCCGCGTGCACACACAACACAAAGCCGGTGAGAGTGTGTGGGTGGAACTGAGAAGAGTGGGCTCGTAAACAAATGTGTGTAAGTAAGTAGTTAGTGTGTGGGTGGTGTTGAGAGAAGGCGGTCTTGTATGTGTGCGTTGTTGGTTGTGGATGTGTGTACATGCGTGGAGAGTGGAGACTATTGTATGTTTAGAATAAAGTAAAAAGAAAATAATGTTTATTATTTTGTCTTTTATACAACTATAATGAAGAGTCTCTATATGTTGGACTTGGCCAGAACTTTTATGTTAACCTTGGTCCTTTTCCCTTCTTGGACTATAAGGACCAATTTTTCAAAAGACCAAAAAATATTTATTCTAGCAGAAGTAACACACATTCCTTTAATAAGATAATTCTAATACTTTTAGTTACCAGTAAAAAATAATAACTACTAGCGCTTGTTTTCTTTAATAACATCTTTGTGTGTGTAAATATAACACGTAGGTTTATATTACGATACGAGTACAACTTGCAAGAAAGGGGTGAGGGTGGAATCGAAGGGGGTTGAAAGATCCTTCAAGTAATATGAAAGGACATACTAATATTGGGCCGTGGAGCTGGGTTTCAGTTTTCTTTTGTTTCATCCTGACGTGTCTTTACTGCATGTTTCAATAAAATTGTAAAAGACACATTCAGTATTCATTCCTGGGAGGAAAAGCGTTTTACATAACACCAAAACGTCAATTATTATGTTTATCTGAATTTTACATCAGTAATCTCAAGGTAATGATTTTTAAATTTAATTTTTCTGTGACATTTGAATACCTTTGGTATTTAACCAGAATAGCACTTGTGGAAAAAGTAGAAATGCAATTTTGTAAAAATCTCAATCCGTTTTATTTGAAATGTGAAAATAATGTAAGCTGTCAATGTCTGGCATCGCATTGCATTATGACGGGTAGTCAAGTTTACTTCACCAAAATTCAACGAGGGAGATTTTTTACAGACTGCACCGACAAAAAGTTACTGAAACACATACACGGTGTACATTGGTATACCTCTGCCTAACCCATCGTTGAAAGCAGGCGTGACGGTATGTAAATAAAGTTACTGAAATAAAAGTGGTTTGCAATATTCGTAATACAATTTCCTATCTAATAATTTTCTTCTCGCCCACATATCAATACTTATACTCGCATAGTTTACGAGCTAGTGCGGCATCTAGATAACATCATGGAACGGGGAAGTAAACTCGCTGACAAGCTCGAACGCTCAGTCGATAAGAGAGTTGCAGGGTTATTCCGCATACTTTACACTAACTTCTGAACGCGTCTTCATCCAGCCAAAGCCAAGTATATTTTGACATCAATGACATTAGTCATTTGGTCTGTTTTGGTGTCGTGATGGCCCAGTGGTTAAGACGCCTGCCTCTCATGTACGAGGTTATTGGTTCGCAACCGAGAACGGTCAAGTACCAATGTGACTTTTTCTAATTCATATGTACTTTCTAAGTATATCCTGGACATCACTGACATCAGTAACATGTCTGAGGCCCTTGAGGTGGTTTAGAAACTCTTGAGGTCATCTGACCTTACTGCCCCACCCGATAAAGAAGAATGACATTAGGGAAGAAAAACATCGTGAGGAAACCTGGACTTGTAATTAATAAAAGTCTGAACTCGCTAATCCGCTTTGAGCAACCGCGGTGATCAATGCTCGTGCCTTCTCTAAGTGAGAAGAGGCAGAAGGTAGATTTTACTAGGAATATATCAAAGAATATTCACTATTTCCCTTTCTTTCCTCTTTTATAATAAAAAATATAAATATATACCATCACGCCTGTATTCCCCGAAGGGTTAGGCAGAGGTGTACCAATGTACACCCACAGTTCGCCGGTATATTTTAGTTCCATGTAATAGGGGGCGAGCCTATTGCCATTAATCGGGCACAAATCCAAACTCCGAGCTGCTACTGAGAATTTCATAAAAAAACCCAATAACACTTTTTGCTCGACCTGGGAATCGAACCCAGGACTTTTATAATGGTAAATTGAAGTCAAACTACGTGCGAACATTTATGAATCTTGGCCTCATTTGGCCTCAGTGTAAGTAATTCAAAACATTGCAGAATACGCATTACGTCAGATACTATGAGTCAGGGCCGCGCCTGCGCATACGGGTTCCGGTGTTCCCTAGAATCCTATGTAGGTACCTGCTTTAGGTCCATAGGTATAAATAGTTTTGCTGTGTAGTTTATTATTGAACTATGAGTGCTCACTATCTAAAAGAAACAAAGGAGTACGTCATACGTAGCGATCTTTACGTTCGTCATAATTGGGGTTAATTTTGCTGAAATAAACCACACGTCGAAGTTTCCTCGATTTTTCGCAGCAATTGTGATGATTGTTCAACGATTAATTTAAAATCTATTCTAGCCGGAACTTTGGGACGTACATTTGATTGTTTTAGTTGTATACATATTATTGGCATTAGTTTAGCTGTCTAACACCAATGTGTTACCTACTTAAATACATAATAATAAATACGTGTCACTTAGACGTAATTAATTTCAATACTGAGTAAGTATTTTCATTGATTTTTCAATTCAGTCTGAAATCGCTTATCCGCCTTGACCAAGCTTAGTGATCAATGCTCGTGCTTTCTCTGTATGAGAAAAGATTTTTTTAAAGTTTTTTGGTGTATTGATTTGCCTTGTTTTAAGTGTTGCTCCGTATTGTTATGTCGCACTTTTTGCCACTCACTTCACTAAAAGTACAGCCGTGCGATTCTCTAACATATTTCAACGCTGCGCTCAACGTCGAGCTCGTCGACGACACTACTGTCAAATCAACTTTACGCACAACGCATAGAGTTGATTTTACCGAAGTTTCGTCAACCAGCTCGACGTCGAGCGCAGCGCTGAAATATGTTAGAGAATCGCACGGCAGGACCACTTTCCAACATGCGAAAAACCAACTCAAAAAGCAAACATTTATTGTCGCGGACACTTGTAACAAATACAAATAAAATATTTATTGACGACGTGTTTGTCAGAAGTAACTTTTAGAACCTCCGGTGCTTAAGGGATGTTTGCTAGGAAACATAGTCGTTATGGACCTTACACACGCCATTACACTCGAGTGGGCGGATAACATCGTGTTTCTACGTGTTTAAATAAATTGTAACTGTTATATTACTAACTGTTTTTCTTCTTCTTCTTCTTTATCGTGGGCAGTAAGGTCTAACGACCCCACACACCCTAGTGTCAGAATTTCTAAACCGCTTCAAAGACCTCTGACATGGTTATCGATGTCAGTGATGTCCAAGATAAACTTATAAAGTACATATGAATTAGAAAAAGTCACATTGGTACTTGACCGTGCCCGGTTGCTAACCCTGAACCTCGTGCATGAGAGGTGGGTGCCTTAACCACTGGGCTATTACGACATACTATATACTGTTTTTCTTACTCCTCCGCTAATCTTTTCTGATTAATTTCCATGCGGGATCTAAGACAGTTGTATTATATAACAGCGAATGGTAGTCCCATTCGCTGTTATCCAAAGGGGAAAGAAGAGGGACAGCAAAAAACCTCTTTTTAGTAGAGCTTTTACTATTCCCCTTGTCCCTCTTTTTCATGACAAATTAAAAACCAAGAGGTCGGATTGCTCCCAAAAGAGGTTCACTGTCGTACGTGAATTTCAAGGAACTATGCGTAAGTAAGGTACCTACGTCAGTCGGTCTAGACGTACTAAGTAGCAGGTATTGTTTAAGATTTTCCTGTGGTTATGAATATGCAATTGAGAAGGAAAAAAATATACTGCAACGTGTGATGCAGCTTTCGTTGAACAAAAACATAATATTTGTATTTTTTCTTAAAATTCTTCTTCATTCTATTGGAGAAATAAAAATGGCGGTTTGACAGCTTCTGAATGTCAAACTGTCATATTTATTCTTCAGATAAAAGTTGAGAAATTAGCCGTTTATTTGAATTTCTACATGAAACGGCCCGGGAATCTTTGGAAAACGAGTCTGTTAAGATGTGTCATGTCAAGTTATTATAGTATTTATGTATTAGTTGTTCCGCCTATAAATAGAATTACAGTTTATGAGTCAGGTTTTTAATTTTCGCCCATTGGTTTTTCCTATAGGAAGAAAATTTTCAGTAACAAAATGGAATTTTCGAGTTGTAGCCGATAATACGTAGTTCAACATTAATTATCAGTAGGTAGGTACCAAAATTACACGGAATAATAAATAAATAATAAAATTTCAATAAACATTATTTCAATTAAATTACAATAAATATGAATATTAATCAGCATTGTTATTGCCTGGTACCTATCACTTCGCGGAATTTAGGAGTTACGTAATAAAATGCTTCTGTTACCATTATGGCTACCTAACTGGGTAATTCTGAAACAAACCTCGCGATGGCTCAGTAGTGAAGGCCCGCCTCTCATGGATAAGGTAGCAGGTTCGATACCTTGCTCTGTACCAATACGACTTTCACAATTCATATGTGTCTTATTTCAGGACTTAGAGCACCCCGACTCGGACAGGTTAGGTTAGACAGGGATGGCGGGGTCTAGAGAGCGAGCGAGAACTTATAATTAACAGCTTTTGCCCGCGACTTCGTCCGCGTGGATTAATAGTTCCCGTTCACGGGGGATTTCCGGGATAAAAACTATCCTATGTCCTTTCTCGGGTCCCAGACTATATCTGTACCAAATTTCATTGATATCGGTTCAGTGGTTTAGACGTGAAGAAGAGACAGACAGACAGAGTTACTTTCGCATTTATAATATTAGTACGGATATCTTCAGTATAAAATCGCCTAACCGTCTTAAGCAACCGTGTTGATTAATGTTTGAGCTTTATCTGTATGTGAAGAGGCCTTTGCCTTTCAGTGGTGCAGTAGTGGGCTCGCATTTATTTCAATTAGACCATTTACAGGCACTTTTGAATTGTCAAGAATGTACAGTTAAAGTTGAAGCTAGTTGCTCGTTCCAAAACGTAGGTGTCTATGGAGAAGAACGAGCAAGAAACTCCATGGACACTCTTAGTACGTTACCTCTTATTTTGGAACCTAAAAAGCACAGAAATTACAACCTAAGCTTAGTGACAACTAGCTCAAGATTTAATCTGTGTCCTTATCTTCAACAGGTGCTGCTTCTGGCTGCCTATTTCAGGAATGATAACACGCTATCAGACTATCAATATCGCATGAAAATCCTATCACAGCGCGGTCCACTTGTGGGGTATCTCAGGATTCCAGGTCGCGCTTATCTGATATTTTCGACTGCTGTAAGATTGCGGACTGCGTGGCCGTATTCAGAATGAGGTGGAAACGATTCCTGATAGTGCTTGAGTGTGTTTTTCAGAAGATGATGAAGAACTAGTGGTATTCTCTCTTAGAAGACTCGTAGAAGTACAAATATAATACCAGCCTATCATTGTCCCACTGCTGGGCAAAGGCTCATCAGCTCATACAGAGCAACAGAATAGGCACGCTTGCTCAAGGCGTATTGGTGATTTCAGAGTTATATTTATTGTAAACTAACATCAGGCGGGCCGTTAGCTTGCTTGCCAAATTCAGTAGTATAAAAAAAATTGTAACTCCTGCTTCATTCACGATGGTTTTCTTTATCGAAAGAAGTAAAAATAATAAAAATAAAAAGGAGACATACAAAAGGTTCCGAAAACTTTTAAAAAGCTAAGTAACTACACCACACATTAAAAAAAAGAACGCCCTATTCAATGATTCTAACGATGTCAAACTTTATCTAAAAAGCCGACAGTCGATTTCAGAATAGGACCACGTGTACGACGTGTGCCAGTTTTCGATAAATGGTCTGACATATTCCATCACTTAAGATAAACCGTTAATAGTAGCTAATCGAGGCACGAGAGGCGGTTATCAATCGCCACTGGGCGATAGGAATTTTGTGTGTCATATTTAGTACAAGTGGTTTCCGGAATGACCTACCTAGTAGGAAAGAAAATTGTTTATCATTTGTATGACTTATGGGCTGACTTTTAACTCACTGCGTTTATTGTAGGGACTGCGTATCGTGTAAAATACCTATGAACAACTTTAATTACGAGACCAACGCTGAAAAAAAATCTGCTGTTGTTACATTTTGGTCCTTTTGCACGCATTTTGTAAACGGCTGATTGTTAGTCTCCTCTTAATTTTTTTCTTATGCTTATCAGTTCCTTTACCACAAGACGAAAGTTAATATAATTTTGTTTTTTGTCTCACTTAATATATTTTTTTTTATTTTAGTAGTTTTTTTTCCTGTGGAAATCCTCATCAACAAACATCCTACGGTGTTCCTCCAACTAACTTTGGCCAAGACAGGCCGGGGGTCGCTCATAGCATTCTTCCATACCCGGTATCGACCTGCCATCACCATGCTTTTAATCACTTCCAATTAGTCTTATCTTTATTTTACTCGTATTTATTTGCAATATTGCCTAAAATAATATGTCCCGGATAAACTGAATTTCAGGACCATCCTGCCTCAGACATCCTTCTCTATTTAAGATTGCGTATGTTATTACCCAGTGCTTATGATGAACAATGATCTTGATATAAATAAAGTTTTATGATTTCTGAAGACAAGGACGAAAAAATCTCTAAAATGAATAGACTTGTTCCTCTAGCAAACGTAGAAAATATTTCAAGGAGTGCTGCACAAACAAAGTCCGCTACAGATAATCTTGGAACGAATTATTGAACCATTATCGTGATAAGTGATAAGAAACTAACCCGGTTTACGAGATAAAGCGCTTTTGATGTGCGCGAAGATTCACTATCTGGCTGTTCTTGGAAAGTCACGTTAGTATTTCTTGCTTATACCTATGCTTGTATGTAAGGTAAATAGAATTATTGGTGTGTGTGTTTCCCGGTAGAGAATAATATGTATACTCTTGTCCTTGTATGAAGATTAAAGGAAAACGAGATAAAATGCCTTGGAGCCTTGCAGCAGAGTTGGTGACGGCGAGCGAAACAATTTTCATTGGGTAAGGCTCTGTAATCAATATCGTGATGGAACCGTGGTTAAAGTGCCTCTCTTACATTAAATGGATGAATGGACGTAGGTTCGCTTCCGGGCAAGTATTTATGTATATTTTTCAATATATTATATTCTTTCTAAGTTAATTGACATCGGTGAAGGAAAAACATTGTTAAGAATTTTTGTGAATATATGTCTCAAATCGCTAATCTGCTTAAACCAGCGCGGTGACCAATGATTATTATTATTGATTATTTGGAAAAAAAATCAAGTCAGCAACATTATTATCAATGATTGGAAACCTGGGTACACCAGACATAATCTAGTATGACGATTATCAGAGACCCATATTGCAATAAGTAGAACCTTATAATTCAAACAGAAAACCCCATACACACTTTCAAATCAAGGCACAGAACTCCTTACCATTGACCCATTGCGATGTGATGTGATTTCAATACAGTGAATGGTCGGGTCACGTGGCACCGCATAGATAAGTGGAAAGTGCGTTTGGTTAGCAGAATTGTTTGTGCTGTAATTAGCAAGTACACGACCGTTTCATTCATTCACTGCGAGGCGAATTCCTTGTTAGCCGTAGCATAAAGAAGATAGGTCTAGAAGGCTGAGTCTGCAAGGTACAGTTTGGTATCCTCGTCAAAGGTGATGGCTAAATGACTGCCCCCGGGCCAGATACATTCTGAAATGTATATGAATCTTTCATAACCTCATAATATTTAAAAAAATCATTCATGACTTATGTAGTGTTTAATATTTTCCTAGAACTTTCGTAAAAAAAAAGAAAAACTTTTTCATCACAAACATTCTCTTATAAATATACAACCAGAATTTCGTTTTTAGTTTTATTCTTTTTCGAAAATGTCAAAGTCTGTTGAAGAAAATTATATACTGTCACACACACCTTTTTTCCTTTTTAGGCAATATTATTTTACCATTATAGTATTCCCTAAAAGTATCTGAAACTTTTATACATGAAATACTAATATTTAGCCATTCAGCAATACATTGTGCTAGGTACCATATTTATACATTCTGGGGCAGTGGTCGATACTTCCATTTAGCCATCTCCTTTCAGAAGGTTGTGTCAAAAGACGTAAATAATCACAGCGTTTCAGAATACACCTCTTTTAAAGAACAGAATTCTAAGTAGTGCTGCGGAACTGAATCAATCACTGAGCGAGTGTGGATTCATTGCCCAGTCTGCCAAAACCAATCGGTAACACCAAACTCGAAATTATCTACGAAAGAGGCCTAGTAGTTTTATTATTGTTTTGTGGTGAAAATCACTAGCATAGTTACCTCCTAGAATTTGACGAGTATGCATAACTACATATTGTATACTAGGTACAAGCAAAAGCGCACGCACATATGAACCCGCTTCACATACAGCGTAAATGCAGTTTTTTTTCTAAGGATGGGAAATCATCAAATGATTTCTTCCGCTTTGGGTGGAGAAGAAGGGAGTGTCACACGCTTATTTTCTAAAATCCATCAGTGTTCTTCTTAATGCCCACAAAATTATGAATCAATTGAACGGTCCGATAAATCGATCCTACAATTATCGGCCCTTATTGCTCGTTGTAAACAGTCAACCTTCTGTTCTACCTACTCTATGGTAGTAGTGTACAGATTCTCTCGTCGTTATGTCATGTGGTCTCTACGCGAATGCTCCTGCATTCACACTTGCTACGATCACCGTTGGATGACATTTAAAAGTCTGAGATTAGCTCTAAAATGTTAATAGATTTGCTAGACAAACTCAAGTTTAACTTTAGTTCTTAGATTGGCTAGATGAACGATAGCTACCTCTAGGGTTTTCGTTTATCTAGCAAACCTTCGTTAATTAAAATTGAGCTGAATTAGAAAGTATTGAGACTTTTTTAGATTTGATCTATTATTTATATGATTGTTTAAACTATTTATTTCCAGGTAAATGACAGTTTTCAAAATTAGATTTAAAAAAAAAAAAAAAAAACAGAAACTATAAGGCATCAAAAAACTCCTCCGCATCGCTGTCAACCGGAAAAGTGCTCAAAAGACTGGCGGCATTGCCACGTTGGATGGCAATGATTAACCTTTAGCCAAGGTAAAAGCCAGCCTTTGGGTTACAAGAAGAGACCAGGTTTAAAAATTTGGTTTAATTACCAAATTCGCTTTCGACAGTAACTGCGGCATTATTGCTGAAATGGACATATTTGGCGTAGCCGTGAAGCAAATGATCATGTTTGTTAAAATCGTGTTCCTTCTCTATTCCAAATAAACTATTTTATTACTATCTTTACCAAGATACTGGCCATGTTTTGAAGTAAACAAGTCAGGTCATAAAGTCTTCGTCACCCGTCCGTAATAGCTGATTGTCGATCGTTTTTCTCACATAACTTTGACGTTACAACTGCACGTCACAACCATTCCATTTGACAAATAACACCTCCTAAGAACTGGCCAGCAGTAAAGCATCCAAAACAAAAATATCCCGCTACATTTCTCCAAAGCGATTGAATGGCTTCATTCACCGAGTCGATCATCGCATAACGGTAATGTTGGTCTATCAACCGTCGACCATCTTAGCCAGACCTCTCGAACTTACCTCAAAACATTTCATCCACGTTTCTTTTCGTGGTGGGAAGGGAGCAGGGGAGGTCAGGACAATCTGGGCAGTGTAAGAAGACGTGTTTTCGATTCAGCTCTCGTCCGCAGCGCTTCCTCGAAGTGATGCTATGTGCACGTACCGTCTGCATGAATGGACGTCGGTACGATACGAAAATTCCAATGATTGCCCTCGATTTTTCAGTTGAAACCTATATTTTGTTGGGCTATGATGAAAGTGGATGAAGCTACCTGAGAGGCAATTCTCCTATTAAAATGTTGGCATTTGGCAAATAATGCATAGCAAACAAATCGACAGCCTATCTGATGTTGAGTGTAATGCCTATAGACAGCTGCAATACCAAGGGCCTTGCAGATGCGTTGCCATCCCAGAAGTTAATAAAATGTCTCATGTGCCTGTAATTGCAATGGCTCCCTACCTAGAATCCCTACCTAGAAATCAGAACACTGCAACGCTGCTCATCTGCGGCAGAAATAGGCCTTCTAATCTTACTCTCCTACTGTCACAAATATCTCTAATTTGTCTACATTTGTGATAAGTTTATACCATTGATTGACGCTGAGATGAGATTATGACTAATGTAAACGATTTTAATTATCCATATTATAAGCATTGCTGATTAACGGTGTTCGGAGATACCATGTTACCCTTCTAACATGCGAGAAAGTTTTAATTAATGGCGATTTCAGACAAGCGAAAAGCAGACAATCCTGCACTAACACTTTGGTATTTGGCAGGATTACGTATCATACAAAAGATGCCGATTTAAGATCGCTAAGATTAAACATCAAGTAGTCACAGTTAGTACCGAGAACCTATTGAAAATCATTGTGATCTACTGACCAATCTGTATTCAATTTGAAAACTTTAAATAACCGACAATGGCGATAATGCATAAACACTTCAAACGGCCATAATTCTAAACGTTCTGTACATATCTTCAAATTATAGACATTGTTATTTTCGGTACAAATCACCGCTTGCGCTTGCGCACGTGCTAGGTATTAGACATGCTAGGCCTATCCTTACAGTTTATTTAAGCATGCGAATTGTCAGCAATGTTTCGGAGAAACCATTGTCTACCAAATTATGTGACAGATAACCAACATTGTTTCTTTATCACTGGATTTAACCTATAAATCGCGGTTTTTTTGACAAGAGGAATAATAAAAATAGGCATACCTTAAAGATGTGAATGAGAATTAGCAGAACCAAACAATTTAATACGCACTTTTATCAAGAAGTGGCTGAAGGTAAAAGAGCTTTGTTCCACTCAAGTAAGGATGAGGTTTCATTAATTTCAACCTATTAGTACTGTCCCAAGAAAATGCACGAGCATTCTTCATCGTGCATGCTCAAGGCGAATTGGCGATTCCAGATTTCCTCACGATGTTTTCCTTATTTTTTTCATGTTATTAGTAATAAAACTTACTGTAAATTATTATTGAATGGCAAACAAGCTGAGGATCTTAAAACTTGCATTTGCGTTTCCCTGTATTAATTTACACAAAGTTGAAATGTCTCATGTGCCTATAATCACAACAACACCCTATCCTTTAACACCAGAACACAGCAACACTGCTTGGCAACAAAAATAAGTAAGATGGTAATACTTCCCCTGACGAGCTACTTCAAGAAGAGCTCTTGCTTTCGTCAATCGTAGCCAAACACTCCCTACATTCTTTAAACAGCGAAGAGAATCTGCAAACGTGGGATTTCCCACATGGCACCGATCTACAGTGCCTTGGCGTCTCTCCTTAGACCATAGCCCACTGCGTCAACGGTTGGTGTTGTATGACAACACCATCCGAGCTGAATTCTGCGCCAAACAAAAAAAATAACAAAAATTAAATTATATTTGCCATTCGATACGCAAAGACAAACACATTCTCCAACCTTCAAATTTTGAGCTAACCAGGTTCCTATAACACACAAAGAAAAAAAAGCAATAAACCAAAAAGCACATCTCACCAAAGGAAGTTGAAAAATCCGTGCGCGCGGAAGCCCCGGCCATTGCCTCCTAACGCTGTGTCCATACTGATGATCTGCAGCTCGAGATGCTAATGATCGATCGTGTGTCGTGAGAGGAGAGGCGTTAGCATACGGCGTGACTACAGCCTGTGGCCGACTTACATCGTGGTGAGAGGTTATGAAGGGAACACGATGTGATCTCCATACCAAGTGCCTTTTAGAAGGGGCTAGTAGATTCAATTGTAGCAGTGTAGTGATTGTGGTATAGTCAATCTTAGGTACAATTATCTCTGCATTATAATATTAATTATTAAGAAACGTTCGTATTTGATAATGCGAATATAAGTTAAAGCTCTCTTAAACGCGTTTTGAATCCTTTTATTCGTAACCACTTTGCAATATCTTTTGTCATGTAGGTAAATGACGTTCAAATTTGAAAATCTCGCTATAAATAAACACAGCGTGGATGTTATGATACAGCTAAAATAATGTGAGTACTTATTTGGTTTCTTTCATCACTTATTATATTACAAGCTGAGATAAACTATATTTTCAGCAATGATTTGATTTTTATCTAAGAAATGAGCACTGAAAATTAAAGCTTTTTTTTCAATAAAGTTTGGCTCAGATTCAAAAATAAGTAATTTTTATTACGGACTAACGGATCCCCCCTAGTTGTCACATCTTCTTAATTTTTGGCGTGGTGGAAATTTAGATAGATATAGCAATGTTATAGTTAAGGTATTTGTACTTGCTAGTATAAATACTGGGCTATTTTTCGGGTACCAAAACAAAAGGACTATTACTCAAGTCTCATTCACTTAGGAGACGATACTCGTATTTTGAAAGTTCATTTTAATGTACACAGATTTAGAAATGTCTCCATCTGCATATAAACAACATTATCATGCGTTTAGAACGCATCTCGGGTGTTAAAATTCCAAAGTGTCAAGTTCGAGCGGTCAACACTGTGATCAGAATTACGAGTACAGTCTGCCAGTGTACTTTGATACGCGGCTAGAAAGGGAACAATGTTTAAATATTCTATTACTACTACTATATTTTATAGATTCTTGATTAATTAGATTTGAAAACAACTGTCAAGATATACTGGTATTTTTTTTTTATGGGACTAACCCGCCTTACTTTTCTCGAGCAACGCAACTTTTGAAAGCCAGAATTGACAGTGGCGATCATCAGAAGAGCGCCGAGGCAATGAAGCTCGACGACTCAACTGTTTTAACTCTCGCAACGAAACTAATCAGAAAAGAACAGCGGAGGAGAGAGCGAAAACATAAATCCACTACTGGTCCATTTATTTGTCAAGAGGGTTTGGTTTCCGTACTTAGTCTTCCCTCCAGAAGCAGATTAATCTTCCCAGATTGCTCAGGGTGTCCGCCGGAGACTTTGGTGAGCCCAATATCTCTCTAAGCGACGTCTGTGCACTCGGGAAGGACGTGCGTAACCAAGATGTACTGGTAATTACAGCAGTACGAGTATTAACTACGCGAGATGTACTTAAACAGTCCAAGGTAAATTGAGGGTATCAAATATTGATAAAGACAGTAAACTATTTTATTAGATATTATGTTGGGAGAGGGCCAAACTCCCATCAAAGAACAAAAAGTTGTAGGAGTACAATAAAATAGTCACATTATTGTGAAAACTTTTGTCGAGATTCCGTTATGAATAAAAATATGGGGCGGATAGGACATCGTGTCGAAAACTTTTACTACCTATGAATTCAGTATATGATTGTAGACACCACAGGGTTCATATATTCTTGCAGGTTATTATAAATAAATCTGCTGTTACCATTATGCTCGTTTGGCCTCACCCTAAGTGTTGCACTTTTCTATAAAACAGCAGATTTTCTTGTCAATAACCAAAGTTTTCATAGCTTCATCATCATCATCAGCCTACAACAACAGTCTACTGTTGGACAAGCAATAGCAAGCCACTTAGCTCCATTTCATCGCTTGGTGGTCTAGAATGCACATGCAGCATTTCTGAATTTATTGCAGTTTGGCAGGCGTATAAAATGCTTGGTTCAGAATAAATGTATTTTTTTATGCTAAAATTTTTTATTACGATGTTTATAGCCGTAATAATATTACGATTCCCAGTAAAATAATTTGAATTAGAATAAACAGTCGCAAAAAAAAAAATACTCTCATCAAAGTTAGAATGAACAGGCTTCTTTTGGGTAAGCTCACTCCATCGTAGAGTTTGTCTAGGTATGTCACTTGTGACCAGACTAGAGCCAAGAGGTTAACCATTTCGAATAATACAAAAAAAACTAACCACACGTACCTACGATGAAAATACTCAACATAATATTGTACTTAATAAAAAGTAACAGGATATAAGATTACGCTAAGATGGCGTCAAACGTCCAGTTCGTATAAACGTTAAGTTAATATTCCAGATAAGTGTTGATAACAGATCGATCGTTGGCGTCAAAATCAATATTAGTCTACGAGATTTATTTAAAACCCGTTCCCAAGAGAAGGCGGGTTTATTCCACTTGTATCCACAACTTGTACACTTTGATTGAAGAAAAAGCGCATTATATTACGTAATACATAATCTTTTTCTGTCAATGGGGAAAGTGCCTAAAACTCTAACAGCATTGGCACGTTGGATGGCAATACTGATTCTTTGGCCCAACGGCCAGCCCTCTGATCACGTGAAGAGTCGACCAGTCACTTGGCAATGTCCCGAAAAACTAGATGAGGGCTTTGAGAACATAGTCCTAGTGTTTCAACCTCAAAATGCTTAAACATAATAATTATAGCTTCCAAGAAGGTATTTGCGCCGTTTAAGTTTTTCGGCACCAGCAGCAGCCGCCCCAGCACAACATCTCGTGCTAGGAAGATGGGATGGAGCAAGGGTGCCGACGCATGTTGCATCCCGCAACAAAAGCCCACTCAACTTCCAAAGCATTATAGTCATCCCATCGTTGTGTGCTACGCCATTTTGGTGGTCTTGAGATAAGCTGTCAATCCCTAGCATCAGATGGGATGACATCTCATCTCGAATTATCTCATCGAATTTACCGAGAGAGATTTTACGAGTAGCAGAGCAGCCCAGCTGGTCAACTGTCCATGTATATAGTCTTGCCTAACCATTCTTGGCACGTCGCATCGTATTAATTTATGTTCACACAACGTTTTGCTTTTGTTAATTACTTTGCTCATTAATCTTGGCAATCAATCAATAGTTTACGTAATTTCTAGGTAAGAGGAGGATTTAAATGATTTCTTAGTAATAAATGAATCATTGATATTCTATATGCCTGTGTTTTATTTTCCATTTTCATTTCCGTTTCGTATTTAATAGATAATGTTATATTCTAAACATAGCCACAATGACTGGTCTTGCGCTCCCCGCATAATATCCAGCGATTTCCCCATTTTATGAGATGCATGGAAGAAAAAGAAATGTTGCACTACTTGCACTGATCCCCAAATAGCTGCATGCAGGCAGCGCATGGCTGGTAATTGTGGCTATTTCAAGAGGAGGCCTACGTCCTACAGTGGACATCGTTCGGCTGATGATGTTAATGATGATGATGACGATGATCCCCAAATAAATTGGAATGATGGATGAAATTATTGTTACTGCCTAGATATTAGTAAAAAGAATTACAAGTCAACATAGACAAAAATATTGTTACACAATAGTCTAAAAATATATCCTAACACAAATCAATAAGGAAAAGCATCTATCCTCGAGACCACGGCGGAACAGCCGGCGCCGTAAACATTGATTCCCGGTATCACATAATGCTGCATTGTGACATCTCCGCCGTTATCAATGGACGAACACGACACTCATACATTCTTTGCATACTCAGCTATCCAGTAAGAGGAGCGCCCGCGCAACACGCAGCGCACTTGCTTGATTCAAAATCTATTTATATTGGTGGAAAGATTAGATAAAATCAAAATAAAGCAAGAAAAATCTAGCTAAAAGTTCAATTGAACTCACACGCGAAAGGTTCTGTAACAAACAGTTTAGGTACAAAGAAAACATTTTTTAAATATTGACCCCATTTAATTTTTAACTTTATGTAATTTTTATTAATTGTTGTTATAGCAGCGATAGTAATAGATACTCTGTGACAATTACAAATATCTACCTACTAGAATTGAAAAGATAGGTACAGCCCTGTTACAGACGGACTGACAAAGCTTTACTGCTGGGGTCCCGTTGGCTATACGGAACTCTCAAAATGTTTGTTTTCAAAATGATGAAACAGAAAACCAAAATACAGGTAATTAAAAAAGGTTCCAATTTCAATCAACAAATGCTATTCTATTTAGATGCCTGAATGAAATGATACTTGGATGTGTCATGTAGTACGTATGAACACTAATGCTTTAGACTTGGGAGAGGCGTTTGAATGAGTCACACATAGGTAACGATTTTTTTTTGTCGCGCTGTACTTAATAAAATCAAATGTTCCACACGTTTAGAAATTTGTAGATTTGTATGTTTGTATAGAACTACTGGATGTTTTTTTTTTACATAATTAAGAAATATTTCAATGCTATGGGGTCTAGAATCAAGAAAAAATTGTAGTAAAAGTATTGGTAAGAAAAAATGAAGCTGTTCTTTAAGTGGAAATGGCTGTTCAGTAAAGAGATTGGGTGGTATCCACGCAACCAGACCACACACAATTCTACGCATTTATTATGAGTAAGGATAAATAAGAAGTGAAAAGGAAACATAATTCAAAAGAAGATCTCGGTGGGATCCATATAATTGTATGCGCAAACGCATGCCAGCACGTCGGGCGCACATCGACTGCGCATTTAGATCGACGCCTGCGCATCTCGCGAGAAGTTTTGAGGAAAAATGTTCGCTTCTGTTTATGATCTGGTTATTGAACTTTTATTCCTTGAAATTGTGTAATAGTTGGTTAATTGTCATTTGTTTTGTTAGGTTCCTTGTGGGAACTAGGAAAACCACTTTTGCCGGCCAAGAAAGAGGTGGAGAGATGATTTAGACAAGTACCGAGAGGGCTAAATAATATTTAGAAGGCCTTGGGGAAGCCTTTTTTTAAATTGGGGCAAGCTCGCCACACTATTCCCAACCACTGCAACCTGAAAGCCAGAATCAGCAATGAAGACCGCCAGAAAAGCGCCGAGGCAATGAAGGTACACGAGCCCCGGAGAAAAGATTCAATTGTCTTGGATACCGCAACGAAATTGGGGGAAGCCTTTGCCCAGCAGTGGGACATTATTACACAGCACGGTTGGCGCAGTAGCTAAGCGATTGGCTGATGTACTGCGTGTGCCGGGTTCGATTCCCGCACTGAACCAATATTTGTATAACCTACAGCAAGTTGTTCCAGGTCTGGCTGTTTGTGTATGAGTTTTAATGTTTGTAAACGCACTCATGACTCAGGAGAAATTCCTAGTGACGGGCGCCGTTTTTTAACCACATAAATGATAAATAAGTAAATTATAAGCAAGCAAAAAAAAACACTAGGAAATTGACATGAATTAGTCGAAGACTTTAGTCTTGACCCGATGAAGACCTATGACGTCTTTACTAGTAGGTACCTAAGGAATATAAACAAAGCGAATAAGGAACAGTCATGTATTCTTCTCATAATAAATAGGTATATAGGTTCCGTATAAACAATGAAGGGTCACTGACTCATAGGTCGTAAAAAGAGGGAAAAAATCGCTGAGGGAATTTCCGCGGTGGTGACAATTCACTTTGTTTCCAAAAGTTGCTCAATGAAGCACAGTTTTCCGTTTAAATCTAGATCTTTATACTTATTCTAGATAGTATTGTTATCGAAGTAACGATATTGTAATGAGATGGTTGCGGGTTCCTGTGAAGTGGTAATTTTTAATGGAAAATACATCTATACTAGCATTACAAATTATGTTTGTTTTATTGTTTGTAAGTGAAAATCTCTGGAACCACATGTCTGATTACAAGATACATTTCTCTGATAGAAAGTTACACTATAACTGACGAGTGTGATAGGATAAGTTTTATGATATATTGGCCTTCCACGCGAACGATCTCGCGGGCCAAAAGCTAGTTATTTTTATGTACTTGTTTTTAAGGTTCCTTAACGACATTTCCCGTTGCTGAATTGGCTTGTTCTTTGGACAAAGACTTAGTAATCACCACTCAACGTGGCGGTACTACCAGTCAGGACGCTTTCCCAGGTGATAGCGATGTGGGCGAGCACTTTGACTCCTAAATATCTTCCTTGTTTTCTATTTACTGGATGCAAACCAGAGAAATAAATGATGAACAGTCACAGGTTAGTCAACTTTTCATAAATAACAATGATGATCTTAAGGAACGGCAATAAAAACCACAATTAAAGGATAACCTTTAATTGTGGTTTTTATGACAGTTTTTATTAATTGTTTAGTTAACTGACAACTAGTGCTAAGGATAACTTTAGCACTAGTTGCTTGCCCGATTAACAAAAAGTTCTTGCACAGAACTATCCGAAACAATACAAGTTCTAAGCCTAAAGTCTGAACAATTAGATGCCCCCACCAGAAATTATCGCAAATTTTATTCCGCACGACACCAAGATTAGAGATCCAACCGCGCACGTACCAAAAAGGTGTATGGATAAAAATTCGTGAGTGCCACATACATAACTAATAACTATGTAGTTTCTACTCTACAGAATAAGGACACACATCGATTTCACCGCGACCCATTGTATTCGGATTCTGCGTATCGAAAGATCACCAAACGTGGGCCGAATGGTAATGGTCATGAAGAAGGCGTGATGACGAAGGCGGATTCGTTGGAAGATAACTTGTCTTGTCATCTTCGCAATAATGTTGCCAAAATATTATGTGGTGTGTCCTTGACCGTCTTTTGTATGGATGAATATAAAACAATTGAGGAAGACAAAGGTGATGAGGATGGAGGATGGAGGATGCCAGTGGAAAACGATTGGTTGATTGAAAAAAGAAAGGTGTCAAAGAATCGAAGTATCAGGGGGTTTGTGACTTTGTCAGGAAAAGTCTAAATACTTAATCTATTCAATACTCAATATCTTTATTGGTTTTCAATATGTATTCTTAGGTGGTAAGTATTATAATTGAGATCACTATGGACCCTGCAGGTGGAAGGCACGTAATAACGTTAACTTTTAACGTCATGTTTAGTAGACACGATACATGATTCTAAAGAACAGCGTCAACAATTTGTGTCACTTTCGAATGAAACATCTGTTTTTTTTTATACTAGAGGATCTAGAATCATGAACAGCATCTATGGTATGGCAAGGCAGAGTGAGCGACTAAGCGGCATGGTAAGTTTTCCTCCCTTAAGCTCTTTTTAAAGCCAAAGGCGACACTGACTGAACCCGAAATCCCGAAAACTATTCATTTTGCGAGTATTTTTATTAATTATCCTGTAAGGTTCTACTTCTCGGCAAATTCTCCTCCAAGTCTTTCTACCTACTTAAAAAGATCTTTTGCTACCAGTTGTAGTCTATAACTAGCAGAAGACAGCTTAAAACGAATTTGACTTCGACTTTCAAACGAATCTAGCTAACCTACAGGAAGACAAAATTTCCCGTATGACTAAAAACAACCGGTGCGTCACAAAATTAGGCATTATAGGGAAGTCTAACCTCAATTCACATGACCTAAAGTAAAGTGAGTGTGCAAACGATGAATATTACTATTATTGGGTAGGATAAACCTGGATCATTCACAACCTCTGAATGCGATGAATTATATGCTTAGGTACTAATATGCTGGGAAATGTGGCCTGTGACTGTTAATTCACATTTTAATAGTAATTCTGCGAAGTATACCTGTTTACTTCAGTGTTCAGTAATACCATTTTTGACCACAGGAAATTATATCACAAGTGACGTTTTGTTTTTCAAGTCTTTTGGGATTTTGTAAGTTTGGCGGACACATTGGGATTTCTTAGTTTAGTTCAGTTATTACGTGAGTCAGATAAAGTGTTTATTTTAATTAAAATATTTAGAGAGACGCTTTTGAATTGTCTAAGAGTGGGTTAGTGAGTCAGGAAGTTGAAGCTAAGGAAGGAAGTTAAGTTGTAGTGCTTATTCCATAATGAAGGTCTCTATGATGAAGAATGGGCAAGAAACTTCACAGACTCTCTTTTTAATTAAGTTTTTTATATAATTACACATACCATCACGCCTGTATTCCCCAAAAGGTTAGGCAGAGGTCTAACCCATATACACCTACAGTTCGCCGGTATGTTTTTAAGTCCCATATAATAGTGGGCGCGTCTGTTGCCATTAACCAGGCAAAAATCCTAACTCCGAGCTGCTACTGAGAATTTCATAGAAAAATCCAATAACACTTTGCTCGACCTGGGAATCTAACCCAAGACCTCTAGCGTAGCAGTCGCGCTTAGAACCACTAGGCTAACGAAGCTGTTTTTTATATAATCCTGGTTACATTATTGGTTAGGTACTTAAGTATCTACATTACCATAATGAGTATTTTTTTTATGAAGGCTTAGTTTGCAGTGTAACATTTGTCAATACAGGGGCGCCTCAAAGAGATGTCAGCATAGTAGGCGGAGGTCGCTAGGGCCAGTGCCTGCCAGAGTTGCGAAATCTTTTCGAAAGAGTCACTGCTGCCCTGGAACGGAAAGGGCATTAGGAGGAATTCGGATGGGTTTTAGACAGTAAGAGTCTGTCACTCCCTTCCCCGCCCAGAACGAAAGAAAGAAGCATTAGATGATTTCCCATCCTTAAAAAAAGTAGCCAAGGTAAATTAACCCTTAAAGTAAGGCTCAAAAAGTTTATAAAACATACGGAAACTATTTATAACTTATTATATTTTACGTCAATCCGATGAGTAATATGGCGCCGGTCCTTTTCCTTATAGAATTAAAAAGGTGCGCTTCATGAGATGCGCGTACGCACACTGAATGCTAATCATCAGTCCAAATGAAGATAATAAATAAGGTTAGAATGATGAGATAAAGTCAGTCATGTTAGGTACCTATCGAGATTTTACTCGACTACGGCGAAACAAAAAGGAGGGTTATGATTTTGACTGGTATGTATATGGGTATGTGTGTGGGTGTGGAACTGCCCCGTTGGTCTCGTAGTCGCAAGCGTGACTAATGAGCGTGGGGTCCTGTGTGAGATTCCCAGGTCGGGCAAGAGTGGTATTGGGTTTTCCATTAGGAATTTCTTAGTAGCAGCTTTTGGAAGTTGGTGGCGTGACACCCCCTTGCCCGTAAAGGCATTGGTCCCGGCTGCCATTCGTAGATCTTTGACAATCGTTACGGAAGCCAGGAAATCTGACAATCAGTCTTACCAAGAGGTATCGTGTTGCCCTGTAATTGGGTTGTGGAGGTCAGATAGGCAGTCGCTCCATGTAAAATACTGATATTCAGCTGCATCCGGTTAGACTGAAAGCCGACCCCTACTTAGTTGGGAAAAGGCTAAGCAGATGATGATGTGTATGTCGGTACTTATGTATGTATGTTCATCTGTACCCTCATAACTCCTAAACTGCTTTTATTAAAATTTGACAAATGAGGTATTGTTGGTTGATCGTCCGCTTATAGGCCTATGTGACGTCACATTATCAAGATTTCTGTTTAAGCTATAAAATTAAACATTAGGCCCAGGGGTCCCGGGTTCGATTCCCAGGTCGAGCAAAAAGTGTTATTGGGTTTTTCTATGAAATTCTCAGTAGCAGCTCGGAGTTTGGATTTGTGCCCGGTTAATGGCAATAGGCTCGCCCCCTATTACATGGGACCTAAATATACCGGCGAACTGTGGGTGTACAATGGTAAACCTCTGCCTAACCCTTCGGGGAATACAGGCGTGATGGTATATATTAAACATTAACATAATTATTTATAACTTGCTTATCGTGTACCTTTGTTAATTAATAATTTAACATTAAATGAGCACCTTGCAACAATAATTAGGTATACATTACATCAACTGTCACGATTATCTACTGGCGACTACTGGCCACGAAATAATGGTCACATCAGGGTCATAAAATAAAAACCGGCCAAGTTCAAGTTAGCCTCGTACAACGGGTTCTGTACCCGCGTAGAATATCCTACTACTATTATAAAGGCGAAAGTTTGTATGTATGGATGTATGGATGGATGTTTGTTACTCTTTCACGCTTAAACGGCTGAATGGATCTGGATGAAATTTGGCACAAAGATAGATTATAGTCTGGAATAACACATAGGCTACTTTTTATCCCGGGAAAATGTACGGTACCCGTAGGATAACACATCAACTGTGACGCGGACGAAGTCGCGGGCAGAAGCTAGTTTTTACTATAAAGGCTCAAAAATAAAAGGGCTGGTTCGAGGTGGCGCAAGAAAAAATATTTGGAAGGACTGAGAGAGGCTTTTGGCCAGCAATGGGATGTCCTATTACGGGCTAGGTAAAAAAGGCACAAAAGATAAGTTTAATATCGCAAGAAAGAAATACTGTGATGTACTTAACTACAAATTTCGGTTTTCTGGTTTTTCTCTTGACAATATGTGCTTTTAGTTATTGCTTTTCGCCAAATTTAATCATTCTCTGTCAATGGGAAGTACTCTAAGGTTTTAATTCCCTTGCGAATATAAAAGTATGTGGTCATAAACGGTTATATCTTTTAATTGAGTTGACTTTCAAGTTTGTTTTTTTACATCTCCAAGAGATTGCAGACCACGTGTTTTTGAGAAAATGGGTCTAGACAAATGGGGTGATCATAAAAAGGTTTTTTTTTCCTATTGACGTACGGAACTCCAAAAATAACTAAGTAGGTACTTGACACCAGTAATTTAAGTAAACGGGACAATGAAGTGCCGATGGCATCGCCAAATTAAAATAAAAACCAAACCGTGTATATATTGTCAACTACTTAATATATGCAAACGGAAATAAGTCGAAAGATAAAATGAGTTGTTTCTACCATTCCTCGGTAATGGGCGGCGGAGCGGTTTCGCATATATAAACTAAGATGTGGGGTTATGTAGTCAAGGAGTCCGCTTGTACAAGTTTTTATTTATCGTTCATTTTTGTTTTTTATCGACTCTCATTTTTTTTCGTTGGTGATTTGAATTTGGAATTGTTTAGGATGGCAATCAATGTGTTGGATACATTTTTTAACTTTCATTACTTATTTTGTTTTTTCCAAAAAATGCACTAAGCGGTGGATTGACATTTCTCGTGGCCCAAAGGTCGGATTTTTGGCCTTTGCCCGAGTTTTAGCATTGGCATCCAACGTGGCAATGCCGCCAGTTCTTTGGGCACATTTCCATTGAAGTTGATGGCGATGATGACCTATAGTTTTAGCTTGTTTTTGTTATTATTATGTTTTTTTGTATCTTATTTTAAGGCTGTAATATTGTACCTACATTACTTAGGTAACTTTTCACCGCCTTATTCGAAGATGTTATTGCAAAACAAAGGTTCGATATCAGCTCCTCTCTAAAATATTACAAATGCACGATAGTGAAGAGATAAATCGTCCATACGATGATTAAATCGATAATTTTATCTAACGATGCAAGATAACACATACTTTCATGTAAGTGTCATTAATTACGATTATTAAACAAGATAAAACGTGAATTTCCTCTCTAATAGATATTTTTTTTTATTCCGTAATAATACGAAGACCCTTATTAAGCAAACATTTTGTGGTTTTAACTAGATCTATATTAAATACTAGCTTCTGAGAGGTGGCGGCTATATAACAACAGATTTGTCTTTGACGTTGAGTTACGAAGATGAATTTGCGGGCAAAAGTAAATAAAACATAAAGGAGATATTTTAGAAAACCTTGATCAATTAAAAAATATAAATTAGGAGTTAGGTGTTTTCTTAGCAGTATGATCTGACCCAAATGAAATTTTAGAGACACAGCTGCTCAAATTAAACGTCTCACTTTTGCAACTAAAGTAATTATTTCCCAAACAAATACCTCTACAGTTCAACCGAACCAAAGTCGAACCCAAGTCTGGCTCCTAGCCTAACATGTTTTTTCCTCCCGTCTCGACATGCTCAGACCAGCAGACCCACTGGCCCGTGAAGACATCGAGGGACACATATCCTGCCTTCTCCTAATGAAATAAATTACCTACAACACATTACAAAACAACACAACCGACAGAACAACTCCTCCACAAAAATGAACTGTAAAGTTTGGAATCAAGGTTGATTTTGAATTGAAGGGTCCGCCGGCCCTGAGAGGATGAATTTGTAACCTTTTTACTCCAATACATGGGTTGTACACAGCTCGTGAGAACAGGGAGCATTTCTATCTGAATAAGTAATGCCTCCAGGTGCGGATTTGAAACGGAATTGTAAAGGGCAACCCACTAAAGGTCCCTTAAAGCCTACATTTAGATTTCGTCACACGCAAACTTTTGAATGTTACTATATAGGCACTGTTTTAGGAGATGGCCGTGGATTTTTTGGCCAAGAGTATCTTTTTGGGATGGATGTTTTTAGTATAAGTATTCTCAGAATAGAATAGATTTTTATTTTCTTATCGTAAATTACAATTTAAAGTAAATTGGTGTACAAATACAATTTTGTTTTTAATTTGTGAAAGATTGTGCCATTATGAAAAACAATTTTACTGGAGATGTTATTTACAATCACAGCAGTATTTATAAAATCAGAATGGAACGATAAAAAAATCTTTAGGTGTATTTTCTCGTCCAAAACGAGAAATTACACCAGCAAAATTTACTCATTTAGATAATACAATCGAGCAAATTCCGTAGATTGATAGTAACGATAATAAAATATTTGAGACTTGACGTAGTAGGTACAATCATCATACAAATCATGGGTATTTTCAATAAGCAGGTGTAGTAGTTACAAGTACATGACACATAAACATACATCATAATATCATCGATAAATATAATCGGTCTATTTAGATAATATTAGTGCATACGAATGATGACGTATCAGAAACTAAGAGGCTTTTTAAGTATTTTTGATAATCTATGGGTGACGCCTATGTCCGGCAGTGGACTTCCTGCGGGTGGTATGATGATGATGAAGGTCTATGGAGATTGTCCAAGAAAGGCTGATAACTATTGAGTATATTGGCGATGGTCAGGATAGAAGGCAATAAGCTTAGGTTCTGCTTAAACGAGCCAACTGACAATCTCCCGATAATTAAATTAATGAAGTCAAACTAAATCAATATGTTGTGTGTTACGTTATGTACAACCATTCAGTAACCCGCTTATTATTGTCTCACTACAGGGCCAAAGGCCTCTTCTCATACAGAAAAGGCACGAGCATTGATCATCACGCTTAGCGATTTCAGACTTATATTTATTTTAGGCCAGATTTCCTCACGATGTTTTCCTTCACCGATGTCAGAGATATCCAAGATAAACTTAGAAACACCATAGAAAAATGACACCTACTAAAATAAGGTAATTTCTGCTTCAACTTCCATCTTAGTTTCTAGTGGTCCTGTGCGCGACTGCTACGCAAGAGGTCCTGGGTTCGATTCCCGGGTCGAGCAAAAAGTGTTATTGGGTTTTTCTATGAAATTCTCAGTAGCAGCTCGGAGTTTGGATTAGTGCCCGGTTAATGGCAATAGGCTCGCCCCCTATTACATGGGACCTAAATATACCGGCGAACTGTGGGTGGACCTACATTGGTACACCTCTGCCTAACCCTTCGGGGAATACAGGCGTGATGGTATATTTTTTTTTTTATTATTAACTTCCATCTTACGAATACTGATGCTTCATCACTGATCGCTTCATCACTTTATCAGAAGCGGATAAAGATGAAAATCATTTAAAGACTACAAATCTCTAAGACTCTACGCCAGTAGATGTTATGGTGAGTCTAGAACGGTTCCTATGTAAGGGAACAAAGAAACGCCAAGACTACGCTTTATCAGTAGTTTAGTTTTACTAGGAAGTTGTAAATGCAAATGAAGATAATTGCTTACAGTACTTGTAGGAGAATAGATGAGTGACGGGCGTTTACTTGTGAATGTAGATATATTATGTTGAAGAGTAAAAATGAGAAACGAGCGAGTTTAGCTGAAATTACGAGAATTGCATCACCATTTTAAAATCATAATAAAAAGGTGATGCAATTCTTTTCCTAAAATGTAATCTATATGTCCATAATATCTTTGGAGGAGGCTTAGTAGTAGACGTCCTACAGCTAATATGATGGTGATGGTGTACATAAAATGAATATCAGTCTATTATGGTCTTATACAGAGAAGGTGTGTGAGCATTGATCATCACGCTTGCTCATGGTTTTTTTTTTATGTACGGGAAATCATCAAATAACTTCCCCCGGGAGGGAGTGTCAGACTTTTACTGACTAAAACCCGTCTATGTTCCTTCATGTGCCCTTTGCGTTCCGGGGTGCGGTATCTCTTTCGAACAACCCGCAGCCCCGGCAGGCATCGGCCCTCAGTGGCCCCTTCCAAGTTTGGATTGGCGACTTCAGACTTATGTAAATTAGGAGTCAAGGTTTTTCCTCACGATATTTTTCTTTACTGATCACCTTTCTGGTTAATTTAATAGTCAAATGTATTGTACATCTACAAAGTCATCAACATTGTTAAAATCAACCGCATCTTAGGTTTACTGAAATCGAATCTCATTATTTTTCGATAGTTTTTCTTGATTGATTTGTACTATTGGTGATGTAGTGATACGACCTCCACAAAAATGAACCTTGAACTTCTCCAAACTTGGGCTATTATGAAGTCACCTAACTATAATTATAACCCACTAGCTTTTGCCCGCGTCTTCGTCTGCGTGAATTTTTCTCCCGAGTTATGTTGCGTCTTTGGTTACTGCTCCGCTTTCGTGTGTCGTAAGGCAATGTTAGTTATATAGCTTAGGTATATTAATCCTCATGAATCGAGCTGTCACATACAAAAATATGTTTTCTAATCCCACTGTGCGTTTCAGAACTTAAACAAACAAAAATGCTCTTCAGCTTTATTATATTAGAATAGTTGGCTTTCCTGTTGTATAAAATTGTTTACTCGTCATTTCCGACTGTCATTGTATAATAAAAGGTTCTAAGTATGGTTATGATTTTTAAGAAGTATCGTGTTACCCAGTTACTGGGTTGTGGAGGTCAAATAGGCAGTCGCTCCATTTAAAACACTGGTATTCAGCTGCATTCAGTTAGACTGGAAGCCGACCCCAACGCAGTTGGGAAAATGTTAAGCAGATGATGATGAAGTATGTTTATGATTTTCATAAACCCATTTGCCCAAGTTCGTCTACCCAACTCCATCCCTGGAATTACAAGATGCATTTGTCGGTCCAATGGGTCCGATAGCACACAGCATTACATAAACCGATCGAATCCCAAGATAAGTCTTACGATACACAAGATGCATCATCTGATACCAATTTATGTGAGATTTCATATTGAAATCGTTGGGTAATTACCTAGGTTTATGATTCGCAATTTTTTGCAAAATTTCACATTAATTCTTATCAGATTTCTTCTGAATTATGCAGTTATTAAAAGATAATAATGATCAGCTGGTTATTTACGTCAAGAGGACCGATTGCTAGGCGTGGTGATAAAGGTAATGTTGTTTTTAAATCCGATAGAAACGTCGATATTGTTCAGTCAATGTTCAACTTCTTGATTAGGGCAGGATATACATTTGAAAATGAAATAATGATTGATTTAAGAGATTGTAAAGAGCCGTGAAGGATTGATTGATTATTTATTGATTGATGCAAAAAAATAATTTTGGTTTTCTGAAAATATAGTTTATTTCACATTTTCATGTCATCGTGTGACGTCATCTCTTGCGTATCTCTCAAATCTACGCATTTACTATTGGCAGATGTACACTCGAGTGTTGTGTCAAATACGTCACGTCATATGTAAGGATTCATAACCGGACACAACACACCGCAATCATACCGCAATACGATTATTTCAACATAGATAGGTACTCAAAAAATGATTTCAGCAGATACATTATATAAACTCACGTCTTTTTCCCATGGGGGTAGGCAGAAACCACATAACGCCACCTGCTACGATCCTTACATTCTCCTTTCACCTCTTTCACATTAATACATCTGGTCATACAAGCACGCCGGTTACGAGCACCATCATAAAAAAAAAACACATATGCGCAACCACAAACAAATGAAACCCGCCTAGCCTTCTTTAGCTATTAGAGTCACTATTAAAGTTGCGACGACGGTATGTTCTACATATTATCTAAATGCTGTATAATAAGTCTCGCTAACCAATTTCACAAAGCAACGTAATGGTCTAATACCACAGTTTAACAAATAGCTCCTGTAATAGCTCTGCGGACCGAAGGACAAGTACTTATTCCCGGCAATTTGCGGCAAAGTCCAAGGGCAGGACATAATAAGTTTTTGCCTGGGAGCGGCAAGGGAGATGACTTCGTCGCGCTTGGCTGGGTCAGGGGACCTAGTCGGTACATCTGCCTTTTGCTATGTGGGGCTATATTTAGCAGACGTTTAATAATATGGTAGGAAGGTATACACGCTTACTTTTATATCGTTCTGGAACCGAAAATCATAACTTTTATCACAGTAACCGAAACTATTGGCACTATTATTTTCAATAAATAATATAAAGAAAAAAATAACACGAAATTTTAATTTGTGAAATAGTGAGAACTCAAAGTAACGCTTCAATGCATATTTGTGTGTAAAAACTTATCGACTATACATGCGAACGATAGCCTTTGAATTATCTATTCATCCCATTCGTGTTGAATTACTTTTCGTTTCACTGACTATAGCCAACACCATTAGATTAGTTAAAATGCTAAATAAAAGTTTCTTCAGTAGACAATCTAGTCAAAGGTTTGCTCCAAATGTTAGTCGTCTATTTAATTTTCTCAATTTAGCTTTTAAGACATTGTTGTTTGACAAAAGCTTACCTTTAACAGGTATGAGATCATTTCCGTAATTTAATTTAATTTTACTTTACTGGGACCAAAACCAGTTACACGTTACATGTCATTAAGTATGACAGGATTTATTTTAAGGCTAGATACACGTGTAACCCACACCAATGTCCGTGATATAATGTTACGAAATAAATGTATGCGAACCAAAAACGTTACCAATAAAGGTTGCGTTAGATCAACAAAGAATTATCTTCTCCTTTATTGTGTGGGCAGTAAGGTCTAACGACCCCACACACCCTAGTGTTAGAGTTTATAAACCGCCTCAAGGGCCTCTGACATTACCGATGTTAGTGATGTCCAAGATCAACTTAGAAAATACATATGAATTAGAAAAAATCACATTAGTACCAAGTACTTGTCCGTGCCCGGTTGCAAACCCACAACCTCGTGCATGAAAGAACAAAGAATTATGATTACCTAAAAGAAAAAGAACCAACTTTATGTGAAAGAAACAACAAGGAATGAAAGGAGGTAAGGTAAGGAAGTAATTAAATATTTGAGAACAATTTAGCAGCTTTGAGTCAAAGCTTTTGGAAATTTCAAAATGTCTCTACAGATATAGTACTTCAAGTTCACTCTATCTTTGTAAGATTCATCTAAATTATTATAGCCTTTCTCTTTCAAGCCTGAGATCAAACAAGAACAAATGTTCTAAAGGATGACACATAACAAATATAATAATGCTTGCTTGGGAGCCACAGAGATGAAGCGACACGCCTGGCTGCGTTCGAGGGTCAGCCCACAGCTTTTACGATTATCAAGACAGGTTATATAAACTGGACTATTATTGTGTTTTGTTATTACTAGTCAGCACATAATAATAGTGAGATATAAGAATATGAGTAGGTGTGAAGGCTAGATTGATAGTAGCTTCGGTGTTTGTGGGTAAGAATGATTTTTCTTAGGCTTCAAAAGTGAGGTCCTGTAATTTGGAAATGTGCCTTTGTCATGACATGAACCTTTAAGATGGTAAATACGCCAAGGGTTAATTTTAATTGATTACGAAGGTGATAGGTTCGTTACAAAAAAGTTCAAAATTATTGCAGTGCGATTAATCTTATTATTAGAGCTTTGGTTCGTGTCTTCGTCTGCTTGTAAGTCAAAGTTAAATTCTTTCTTAGCTGACGTCTCCTACTTATAATCTACCTAGTTGCTAAATTTCATCTTCATCATCATAGATTTTGTAGTTTGTAAAATTTCGTTTGATCACAAAATGACCTTTTACCTTTATATTAAAAGCTAAGTATATTATTGCCTACACAGTATGCACTGCGCAAAGTGCAATTGGTTGATTTTTTGTAATTAAATGAATGTCTGATCAATATCTCTACATAAACATTTACCTTCACATTGTTCATCGTGTACCGAATGTATTAAATAACGTAACTTTAAAATATGATAACCAACCAATAATAGTGAATTTAAATTCACATTTTCCATATTTAAAATTTACTTTGTCTCACGCAATTATTCGTATATCGTATTTTAAATTCAAGCCTGTCGCGTAAAGCAATCGGCAAAGGACGCCATGTTTTTTATTTCCCGCCAACATTATGCAGACAGTTAACCCATATTTTAATTAGCGCTGTGTTATATTTACGTTTATGAATGTAGTTTGTTTCTGGAAGTAGTAAATTATGTTTGTATGTCTGTTTGTTTATTCATAAATAAGAAAGAGGTTGTAGCTTGTAGATATCCCCACGTTAATAACATGTTGAGTGACTCAAAGGAAAAAGCGTAATAATATACTTAAACTATTAAAAATCTAACTTAAAGTTAAATAAAATTGTTACTTAAATACGTACTTACCTTGTTTTAGACCTTTTAAGAGGCTGCCGCCATCCTCCATATTTTTCGATCTATGCAGTGTAGTAAAGAGTAGTACCTAAAGACTTCTTACTGAACAATAAAATAAAATGACAGCTAAAATGGCGGGAAAGGGCGAGTGAAAAAAATATTTTGGTGTCTGCTTTTTTATTCCGCGTTCCGTTCCGTCACGCGATCGCCGTGTCGGCATAATTTTTTGTTATTATTTCGTGAAATTGTGTATTTATTTCGTTATCTCCCGTTTTGTTGGCGATTAATTTTGTTTTCATTTTTTGCCACGTATTCATACTTCTTGGTATTCGAATATTTGAATTAAGTAGGACGTAGGCTGTATGTATGCCTTTGTCTTCGAACCGATTGTGTTTTACGAAATTAAATTGCGTAAATTTCGAATTACCGTTTGGGTTTTATGCAATTCGAACAAGCAGTAAATGCTACTCATAGGTAAAATATTTCGTCATTAAACATAACATCAATATTAATTCATTAAGAGAATAATTGGAATAAGAAATACTTATTTGCAAAACCGCAATTCCTACCTACCTAATAAATAAATGATTAGAGTAGGTAGTCGAGTTAAACGCTTTATAAAGTAATGTTTTTTGAATTTATTCCTAATATATCACAATATTAGGTAGAGACTCACTTACCTAGTCCAGTAAAATTTTCACTCCAGCTAGTGTTAACATTTCCCTACACTAGTATAAAAATCGATACCCATTCCACGCTATTCTCAAGGCTCGGTAGCCAAAACAGGAAAAAAAAAAGAAATTGGAAAACAAACAAGATGAGCGTCCGTCGATTGGTGGACGCGACGTTGCCGTTCTGGCATCCCGCCGAGATGCGCAGCACCTGTCTCCCTCACACGTATGGCTCGTTGTATTCCTATCTCTTTCCACAAATGTCCGCAGGATCGTCTCGCTTGAAGACGCAACAGAGATATTTTATCCGAAAGCTTTGAACTTCGAACGCGTCGTTCGTTTTATTTTGAACTGAGAACCAATGGCGGCTTAGCGAGATTCTTTTATTGTTTGTTTTTATTTAGAGTAATTAGGTTTGATATAATGAGGGTTTTGCAGCTAAACCTTGAATTGATTTTGCCTTTTTATGTAAGTGTTTTATAATGATGTAGCTAGGTAGCACAAGTCGATGCAGTAAAATATTAGGGATTTTCGGTTGTTGTTTTCATTTTATAAAAAGTCCACAAATATCTAACTTTGCATGCACCTTTTTGCGTTATTTATAGAGCTCGCTTTTCCCAATACTCCATGACCGTATCAATTATTTTAGCTTGTTACCAAAAACTAATAAATTGCTTATCAAAGTTAAATAAGTACCCGCCTATTTATTGTAGACTTACTAGACCCGAAACAACTCGTCCTATTTATTTGAGATTTCCAAAGACGTACCGCCGAAAACAACAGGTCGGCAATCGGACTAGTAGTTCCAGAGATTATCGAAAAAACATAAAACAACTTCATAGTAAATTAATTAGAAGGTTTAAGGTTTTTGTATGAAATTCTCAGTAGCAGCTCGGAATTTGGATTTGTGCCCGGTTAATGGCAATAGGCTCGCCCCCTATTACATGGGACCTAAAATATACCGGCGAACTGTGGATGTACATTAGTACAACTCTGCCTAACCCTTAGGGGAATACAGGCGTGATGGTATATTTTTTTTAAATTTATTTTTTTATAAATGAGAACAGATCCTGTAGATACTTTTCTCTATCTTCTTCAAGCTTCACCAAAGCATTGCAGTCTCCACAGTGATAACATCTCTAGATCCGTAGGTACAGTACATCTACATAATGGTACAGATATCAGATCGGAACAGGTCGATGGGTTCAGGTTCAAGGCCGAGCATTGTTCTTTTGTTACCAGCGCTAAGTTCAGACTCAGAGACAAAAGCTTTGCCAGTTAAATGAGGTACCTACTTAATAATTCCATATCTAATGGGCTCCAAAAGTTCTAGATTTTATGTTTGAAATGTTCTAAGAGGCTTTCTAGGTATCTCATGAAATTATTAAGCTAATCCTATAGGTACAATATTACGAATACTGACAAAAAATTCATCTGTCATTTTCTAGAAGAAATTAAATACCTAATTGCACAAAATTTTATATAGTTATTCGGAGTTAGGTATAAGACAACATTGGCCCTTAAGGTTTTCTAAGCTTTCTTTCTAGTTTTTGGTATCCCGTTTTGAAGTGGTAAATATTACCAAACGTAACATACCATAACGCCTGTATGCCCCGAAGAGTTAGGCAGAGATGTACCAAATTATTTCATAATTGCTCATCTTGTCCAATGAATTACTATCACACTTCTTATTTCTTATAGATTTTAAAAACAACTGTTCCTGTTGTTTTAAATTGAAAGAACCTGCTAAAAGACTATTAATTTTATGATTATTTTAGGCTTCCCCTTTTTATAAAGAGGCAATTTCCGGTTCTAGTTATGGAATTATAAATTCACCACCTTCTCAAGCTCTTTAGATATTCAAGAAATATCATACCTAAGCGAAATGTTTACTAACAATATCTATTAGGATGCTTTACTGTTTGACAGATAATTACGATTGAAGTCGATGAATGGACTATATCTTGTGGTGTGAAATGAATTAATACATTAAACCGAAATTAATCACAATCTCTACATATTATAGCATTAAACAAAGTCGCTTCCTGACGTCTGTACGCTTAGATCTCTTTTTCCACAACGAATTTTAATACGGTTTTCATCAATAGATAAAGTGATTCAACAGGAAGGTTTGTACGAATACAACATCACGCTACGACCTACGGAAGCGTAGCAGTAACCAAAAGACGTAACTAAACGCGGGTGATATCGCGAGGTATTACAGCAAGTTTTGTAGATAAAATAAAAATATTACATGACATTATTGCAATGTAAAAAGGATGCTATTGAATATAACAAGGAAAAAATAAATAAAAAAACAAAGTGTAAACGTCAAAATAATCTTCCTCGACTCGCTATGATCGTTTACACTGTTCAAGTTACTTCTACAATAAAAAATGGACATTGTACCTACATAAATAATACAGGACAAGACGCAACTAATACTACTGTCAAAATGCAAGGGCTGAACTTTAGACAAGGTGGAAGACAGTACAGTATTCTGTCACGCGAACTCGACACCTTCGCGATGTTATCGTGAATTAGTTTTGGTGGTAAGCTTGCCTGTGCATTTCTATGATTAATAGACTACTCCTATTTACCTGCCTTTTTTAAACTTGGGTCACTTATTGTAACCCAAGAGCTACCTTTTACCTTCTCCAGAGCCAAAGAATTGCCATCCAACGTGGCAACGCAATCCCCTTGATTTACCCTTTTAAATTCTTTATTAAATTACAAGGGTTTTTTGAGTATAAAAATGATCATGATGATGACCATCGTTTCCGTTAACCTCATACTTCTTAATCCCAATCCTATAAAACATTATTATTTCCTTCGAATACTTGATGCTGGGGTTTCAAATCACAACTCAATCTGACTTCACCTAAATCATCGAGAAACAATTTTTACAGGGTAGCACTGTTGTCTATAAAATGGACATATTATACACAGCATTGCTAGTCTGTAAAAATTAAAGATTGTTATTAAACGTTAAAACAAAGGCATTCCGAGTTAAGCCCTTGCTTGACTTATCAATAAAACATCGATGTTGCATGTGGAGAAATTGAACGTGGATCCTTTTGGATATAAATTAAAAGCCCGCCTTGTTATTAACTGATACTTTTGTACTTGCATGTTATGCTTGGCACACATATTATTATCAGCTGTTCATTGGTTTAGACATATTAAGTAATAATTAGTCTGGACTTGGTCTGTCTGTGCGTTTGTCTCTTTGTAGCCAAAGAAGTAAATAAATATGTCGGAAATATATACAATGTATTGTCCAGGTAAAATAATAACATTTCAGCGCATTAACATACCATTACGCTTGTATTCCCCAAAGGATTAGGCAGAGCTGCACCAATACCAGAGTACACCCACAGTTCGCCGGTATAGGCCGGTATATTTAGGTCCCATATAATAGGGGCGAGCCAATTGCCATTAACCGGGCACAGATCCAAACTCTGAGCTGTTACTGAGAATTTCATAGAAAAACCCAATAACACTTTGCTCGACCTGGGAATCTAACCCAAGACCTGTAGCGTAGTAGAACCAAATAACTAAATAAATATGTCTATGAAATATAGCGATGTATTGGACAGTGAAAATAAAAATAATAATTTATCCATAAAAAATACTAGGACCTACGTTGGCTATAAATCGCCCCCATAGTGAGTAACGGTCGATCCTTAGCAACTGTCTTTTGAGAAAGGGATGGGTCGTAGTCGCGTGCGCAATCAACTGAGACGGACCTTGAAAAGGAATACGAGGTGAAAGCTTTTATTCCTATAGAAATACTAGCCTTTGCTCGCGACTTTGTCCGCTAAAATTGTTCTCTCAGGGATAATGTAGCTTGCTATTAGCAAAGAATTATATAACAGCACGCTACTACACACGGGAGAGAAACAGCAATATAAGAAGTAACTTAAAGCGGGTAAAACCGCAGGATATTGCTAGTTATAGTAAAGCTCTTTGTGAAGGAGCTCGTCCGGAAAAGTACAACCACCATACCTATTTCTGTCTGAAAGCAGTGTTGCAGTAGGCCGGTTTGATGGGTTTGGGTGCCGGTGTAATTACAAGCACATGAAATTTTAAAGCCGGCTTTTGACTACGGGATGGAATGTAATATACCCATATATTACATCACGAGATATAATTTAATATCGCTCACCATGCTATCTTTACACTAAGCTGTAGGTAATATATATTATATCCCAAACTATAAATATTTTTTCGACCGACTGGGCGATAAAGAGGAGATGTATATTTTACCTGACGTCCCGGACAACGCAACTCCCCCTGCCTCGCCCTCACTTTGAACGGAACGGTGCAGACTGTAGACCTGTTTGAACCAAATATATATCTTTCAGTGTGAACAGCAACTGCGGGATGAAATATATATTCCAGGATGTAGATAATATAAATTACATCCCGCAGTCAAAAGCCGGCTTTACTTTGTCTCTAGGATGGCAACGAATTTGCAATGCCTTTGGTATTGCACAGAGACATAGGCAGAGGCCAGAGGTGACAACTTAACATCAGGTGAGCCGACACGGTCGCCTTGTTTGCCAACCAACGATTTTTTAAAAAAAGTTTAGGTATGTGTAAAACTGCATTTTAATATTAAAGTTCCAAAGAATGCAGACCCTTAAATAGATCAACGCTAGGTTCAATTAAAGTAATTGTTATAATTTCTACAATAAAATACCTAGTGTTAAGGAACTTGTGGATTGCTGGGCTATAAATCGCCCGCGTAGCAAGTAACGGTCGGCTCTTCGCAACTGTTGCTCGAGAAAGGGATGCTCTGTCTGTAGGCGCGTGCGCAACCAGCTGAGACGTGGCTGCAGAATGTATAGAGGGGAACAAGACTGATCAAGAACAAATAAAAAAAATACTTTCTTTTATTATTAACAATATTTATTTATTGTAATGTGATAATGGCAAAGTGGTAAGGTGCTTGTCTATTATGCATACGGTTGCGGGTGCGATTTTTTTTTTCAATCCATTTAACTTTCTATGTTTATCGCGAACATTATTGACATTTGCAAAGGAAAACATCGCGAGGAAATTAAAAAAAGGTATTTTTGAAAAAGTATGTTATTTTTAATGTTTTTTTTTTTAATCTTATTTTACGATTGTAAAAATTTAATAAGAAAATAAATATGCTAGATTTTAAATGCAGTTTTAGTGCATTTTAGTAAAAAGCTTTTATTTTCACATTACATACAGACAATTTCATTTCATTTAAGTATTCAAAGATATTGTTATCTAAGTGGCATACTTTATAAATTTTTAAAACAAAACAAAAACCTAAACCCCCTTATTTCTACGCTGTCTACAAGTTCCTAGCTCTACATGACAGGTGCGTACGCGCGTCACCTTTGAGACAAAATGGCGGCGGCGGGGGAGAGACCCTCACGTGTCACGATACACTTTTTATATCGAATTAATATTACTATCTTATGGTGGTTCTACACCGGCTTTTGTGGTGCATTCAAATTATGAGAGACCTTTGTTGGAATCGACTGATCGATTTTTGAGTTTTTGCGGAAATATTTAGGGGTACACTTGGTACCCCGTTGGCCTAGTGGTCCTGAGCGCGACTGCTACGCTAGAGGTCCTGGGTTCGATTCCCAGGTCGAGCAAAAACTGTTACTGGGTTTTTCTATGAAATTCTCTGTAGCAGCTCGGAGTTTGGATTTGTGCCCGGTTAATGGCAATAGGCTCGCCCCCTATTACATGGGACCTAAATATACCGGCGAACTGTGGGTGTACATTGATACACCTCTGTCTAACCCTTCAGGGAATACAGGCGTGATGGTATTTTTTTTTTACACTTGGTAACTTTTTGATTTGGGTTCTTTTGTTTGATCACACTTGTTTCTGGATCCACTAGACAAATTTGTTTTTTTTTCAGTTTTTCTCGAAGAAGGACTCTTTTATCGGAGAAGGTTACAGGCTGGGTAACATTACGCTTCGAGATTTGGGAGCGGAGTTGTATCCAAGGAAGTAACTTAACGCGGGTGAAAATCGTGGGGTACGAGCATAAGCTAATGTAAAAATTTGTGCAAAATCTCTTCGTATATCTATTGGTGTCTTAAAGCTGTCAAAGAGCCCTTTACTCAACCTTAACATTAGTGCCGATTCCCTTGTTCACAAACTAAACTAAAATTAGAGAATTGACATCTCTTACTAACATACAGCGAAAGAAAAGGACGGTAATACCTTAGAACTAAGTTAGAGATGTCAAATTAGTTTTGCCTTGAACTTTTCCGTGTTTTTAATCAACACGTTCTGACATGCCAATTATAATTGTATAGAGGTTTTAGTTCAACTAAAATTGACAAGTCTTATTCACGTTTCAACCTTTCTTGTTTGAATGGAAAGAAAAAGATAGAAATAGTCTAAATTAAGTTTAGCTTGTGCATAACAGAATCGACACCAATGTATGGATAGCTATAATGACAGCTTCAATAATAATACCAGCCTATTTTTGCAGAGCAAAGGCCTTTTCTCTTTCATAGAAGGCACGAGCATTGATAACCACGCTTGCTAAAGGATTAGCGACAGTTACAAGAGCAAAGAATTTTGTTTAAAAACAGAACACCTAGGAAAGTATTAATAACGACGATGTAATAGGTAGCTTTGCCATCGTAAGCAGTCTAGTTCCTTGCAATTAATCATCCTATACTTATGTAAGGTAATATGTTTTATATATAAGAACCCTTTAAGTACGAGTACATGTGTGTCTTGTGCAGATCGATTTCAGTCAAGCGGCTATTCTTAAAGCAGACTTGCCAAGTACGCAGGAGATATTATAGTGTACAAGTGTGTGCGCAAGCGCTGTTGCAGTCCCTTTTCGCTAAATCTCATAGTCCGATGGAAACCGGGGAGAAATTAGGTGCAGGATCAACGGCTTTGGCGTGCTTTCCGACACACGGAGGTGTCACACCACCAACTTCCAAACTCCGGGGTGTTACTGAGAAATTCATAATGGAAAAAACTAATAATACTTTTTGCCCGACCTGGGAATCGAACCCAGGACCAAATCAACGGGGCAGTTAACTACCCCTTATATACCGTTTAAGTGTCCAACTACCTTTAAAAGACAGCTATCTTCTGTCCAGAATATTAATAGTTAATTTCGTAAGCGGTAATTTTATTTTAACTACTTTATCGTGAATCGTGACCGTCGCACGCGCATCTTCTATTGGATTTCACTTTAATTTTACACCTGCCCCCCTAGCCAAGTCACAAACGATAATCGTAAATGCTCGGTAGGTACCAATAGATTTTCAACTTAATACCCAAGAGTCTTAAGTTGAAAATCTATTAAAGATTTCTAAGCGTTAGCGACTGGAACGAACGAAAACGCTATGCAATCTTCTTTAGATCTTCAACTTAAAACCAAGCACATAAAGTTGAAGATCTATTAAAGCCTACTCAGCGTTTGCGTTTATCGTTTGTGACTTGGCTAGGGGGGCTGGCTAGAAAGGGGTAATTTTTACTAAATTATTACTTGTAAGGTGACACTGGGTTTATTTATTGTAATAACTTTTAATTCTTTGTGGAGAAATTGCTTGTAGTTTATTTTGTGTTTAAATGTTTTAAATATTTTTGTCGTAAATTGCAATTAGTTTTAACTAAAATGTCAGAGGTGGCATTGTGTGGGTATTAATCGATTTTGTTTTGATAGGCGATAAATAAAGGTGGGAAGGTAATTTAAAAGCATTGTTGGTTTAGTGAAATTGTATAAAATACGTAGTTAATAAGTACATTAAATGATGATTATTCTGAGCCACCCACAGAAAACGAGTACGGACAGATTCATTTTCGTCGTACTCATAACTACTAAAACCGAATTCCCTTCTTTTCTTTTTATTAAAAACCATTTTTCATCGGTCTGGTGGACATATACAGGATGCCTAAGGCCATAAGTCCGACTTAGTACCTTGCATAAAGTTTAAATTAATTAATTTCACCTATTTTTTTTTTCAATCAACTTAAGCTGTGTCTTCGTCTATGTTGTAATCCACAGGAACACAAAAACGGGATTCAAATTATCGTACGTGTTAAGCTAGATCAACATCTGTATGTGTGCCAAATTTCAGATAATTCCGTTCAGCCATTAAAGAGTGATTGAGTAACAAAAATATGTACATACATCCATCTTAACAAACCTTCAAGTTTACAATACAATTTTATCGTCTCAGAAATGGCCTTTACTCCTATACCAGCAACCCACATAACACGAAGAATATTTACCTAAACATCTATTACATGCCCCTATATACTTCGCTCCTCAACACATAATAAACAATGTATGTATCGCCTCTTTATATAAACACATGACGGTAATGATAATATTATCACTTCGTCGATCTTTGATCGATTTGTTATAGGTTCCGCACGGGCCGAAGCAATAACAGTAAAGAACTGTATTATATGATCAGTCATAATAGTCTCTCGTTTATTTGAGAAACTTGACTGTATTTTCAACCTGAGATTGTTTTGCATTGGTGTTGTGATGGCCCAGTGGCTAAGGCCTCTGCCTCTCATGCATGAGACTGTGGGTTTGCAACCGGGCACGGGCAAGTACCAATATGCCTTTTTCTATTTCATATGTTCTTTCTAAGTTTATCTCAGACATCACTAACATCGGCGAAGAAGAGAGCTCTACTACTACTAGTATCTAACCCTTATTAATACTACTCGTGTAAAGCTGAAGAGTTTATTTGTTCGTCTGAACGATTCAAAAACATATTATGGGAATAGGAAGCTACGACTATATTATTTCCGAGTGCGATTGGCTATCATCACATATAATAATAAAAAAAAAAACGACGGGTTGCACTCCGGGAGTGCCGGCAGAAGTGAAAACTTGAATATTAATGTTGTGCATTTTTGATATTTTGGAATGGTTAGGGAATAATTTTGCACGAATTGCTTTAATTATCAGTATAAAAGTACTATCATTTATGTGGTATAATACAATATTTATTTATTGCGCTTAAATTCGTAAAATTTTCGATCAGATGACCTGATCGAAAATCTTACGAATTTTTGATCAGGTCACGTGTCCTGACGCGAGTTTAAATTTTTTACCCATTACAAAAAAAAAGTGTACAACGCCGCTAAAGAAGTTTTCACTTCAAAAAAATTGATCGTTTAGAAAATTAACACAGACAAAGTCTCAGGCGAATCCGAGCTAAAAGTATAAACAACACACCTACACCAAACACCTTTTTCGCATTATCACATTCACGCATATTTTTAAGCCACATTAGGGCCAAGATACCCACGGCGTAAACCCACCGCGGTACTTCCGACGTAGGGGATAGGGGATCAAAACCTCATTTCCGGCGGGAACCCTTCCGTCAGGGGTCGCGGTACAGTCAGCGCGTTGCCATGGTGATAATGTATGCGTGTTCTTTGAGCTGGCATAGGGCGAGACTTGAGAGGAAGCTTTGGGAATTGGAGTTGGTGAGGCTACGAATATACCTACTGCCTGCGGTTTAGCCTGCGTAAAATGTAAGAGTATTCTAGTTGAACTATTATCCCAAGGAAATAACATTACTGGGATAAAAGTGTCCTTTGTGTTAATCCAGGAAATAGTCTATCTATGTGCCAATTTTCATCCAAATCTGTTCAACAGTTTACGCGTGATTAAGTAATAAACATCCACATTTATAATGTTAGTAGGAAAAATCCCACATTCGCACACAATTTTTAAGGATGAAGATTTGAAGGATTCAAATCAATCTTATAATAATAAAATAAAATTGAAGAGATTTTTTGACCAGACCAGTCGGATTGTAGAAAATAGAGAGTAGATGATAGACAAATTAATAAGAAATGGCATAGGCTATATAACATCACGCTACGACCAAACGGAGCGGAAGATTAACCAAAGATGTAACTCAATACGAGTGAAAAACACCCGTGGACGAAGTCTTCGGTGCTATACTAAATGAAGAAGCATTTTGTAGACAATTATTGTATTCGTAGCTACATAGTCACTGCGGGTTGTTCGAAAGAGATACCGCGCCCCCGGAACGCAAAGGGCACACGAAGGAACATAGATGGTTTTTAGTCAGTAAACGTCTGACACTCCCTCCCGCCCCACCCAGGACGGGGGGGGGGGGGGGTCATTGGATGATTTCCCATCTCTAAAAAAAAAAAAAAGCTACAAAGTCAAAACCAAACGTCAACAGTAAAATCAAAAAGTCCCACCTAACTAATTACCATCTCATGGGGTGCGCTCGACTCCACCGTCCGATTCGCCATGGACCGAGGGGAGTTATCAACGCAACAATAGGTAAATCAGACATGTGTGGCGCCCCCTGGTGTAGCGAGCGTAATGATACAGGTGATAGATTTGCTTCATCGATTTTGTGCATGATTTGGTTAGGTGTAGTGGTGTTGATTTTTATGGGATATTTTCTTTTTATTTAATTGGATGGTAAAATGGTTTATTCAGTTTTTCGATGAAATTCTCAGTAGCAGCTCGGTGTTAGGATTTGTGCCCGGATAATGGCAGTAGTCTCGCTCCCGATTACGTGGGCCCTAAACATATCGGTGAACTGTGGGTGTACATTGGTACACCTCTGCCTAATCCTTCGGGGAATACAGGCGTGATGGTATGCTTAATAATGGATGGTAAACAAGCCGATGCCCCACCTGATGTTGAGTGATCACCGCTGGCTATAGACATTTGCAATACCAGAGGCCTTGCAAATTAATGCATTGCTGTCCCAGAGATAAAATTGAAATGTCTCAACCGGAGCACATCGACTCTGCTTTGCGGCAGAAATAGGTATACAACACTTATGCGATTATAATAATTACAATCGTCAATAATTATAGTTAACTATCTAAAAAAAACGTGTTTTGTGATGTTTTCGTTAAAAAATAAATAGACATAATTATTTACTGATTATTCAAAGTTGAAGAGTTATGTTCACGATTGTAATGTTTATATTCCTGTTATATGTAGTACATTATGATTATGTGAGTAAATTTTGACATTGAGGACTAGGCTAAAATGCAGTTTGAACCCGAAGGCAAAAACGCAATGGAGCCGAGAGGATAAGCAAGCCCTGACTCTTGGTAGATACTTTGCCTCCATGAATATAGCCTTTAAAATAACTCGTTAAGGACTTTTTTAGAAAATAAATTGTGATGTTGTGATGGCAAAGAAATTGTTGTTAGTAAAAACTAAAACAAATAGCTGTAAAACTATTAAAACTAGAACAAAGAAGACCTGAAAATCTACACTTTTAGCGAAAATGACCTTTATTTTCAGCCACACAAAACAGCAATCCGCAACCATCTATAGCTACCTACCTCCCACAACATAGCACATCGTCTCTTCTGGGAAGCGAGGTCGGTAACCATGGCAACGCGCCGCATCAACACGCCGCCCACATCGGTACGAACGCACACATCCAGCCGTGTGATTGTACAGGTGACCTGTTTAGGTTTGGGATACAATGGGGTAAGGTGTCTAGAAGCTGATATTTATGTAGGAGACAATATCAAGCCACGTGTGCGATAGATGTTGAATCTGTATAGAAAAAACAAAAGCTAGCAAAAAAAATATGCTGATCCTTACATTTATGGAAGATATGTATGGATCAGCTGGCTAGATAGATATGTATGTATGGGTCATTTGTAGATCTTTGACAGTCATTACGGATACTCAGAAGCCAAGAAGTCTGACAACCAGTCTAACCAAGGGGTATCGTGTTGCCTAGTTACTGGGTTGTGGAGGTCAGATAGGCAGTCGCTCCATGTAAAACACTGGTATTCAGCTGCATCTGGTTAGACTGGAAGCCGACCCCAACATAGTTGGGAAAAGGTTAAGCAGATGATGATGTATGGATCAGCTGATATTTTTTTTTTGCGATTTCATGTTTGGTCTCTGCTTTAGAAACTCTGACATTAGAGTATGTGGGGTCGTTAAACCTTACTCCCCACACCATAAAGAAAGAAGATGTTTGGTCTGTTAGTAAAAATTGTAGTAATGATGAGCACAATAACCACCTTTAGAAATTGACACCATAAATATGGTGAACAAAAACTAAGAAACAAATAAGGACTGACCCTTAAAGTACTGTCAATTTTTTTTATTTAACAGTCAATCACGAAACGACAAAACGAACGAAACTACTATTCACTGGATTTATTTATTGAATCCCTTATGTTACAATTCAATATTAACATTGTATTTTTAATTTAAGAATAGATAAACGTGTACCCTCATAAATGGTGTCATTATCTGCGAAATAATATTATGAAATAGTTACGAGTATATGCGTGTGTAAGAAGAGAAGCAAAAAATTGGCAAGTTCTTTTGTTTAATATTTGATATTTTAAAATAAATGGATCAATTAAATACAGAAAAAAAACAAAAAAATTAAAGAATATTTTTTTTCAAAAGACAAAATACTAACACCCTCGGTGTGTCCCTCACCGTATTCATCACAATTTGCTAGTGTGCGTGTTTCAGGTCGACGTTTATCTGGCGCAGCCACGTCAGCGATGTCATATACTCTGTCATATAGCGCACGAGTATATTAGTGAGCTGAGTACCTACACTACCTACCTATGTGATAGGCACTTTCATCATAGGAATTAATATTGTGGAACTCTTATTTGAATAGTAGTAGCACTTTGTGAAGAAGGTTGTCCGGGGAAGTACTACAACTATATTAATCTAAGCCGTAAAGCAGCGTAGCTGTAATCCGGTTTGAAGAGTATGGTATGGGTGCCGTTGTAATATATACATAGTACAGTCACATGAGACATTTCGAATTTGTTTCTGGGATGATAACGCATCTGCAAGACCTCTGGTACTGCAGATGCCTTATATAGGTATATGTATATGATATAGAGCGATGATCACTTATCATCAGGTGGGTCGTAGATTTTGCCATCCAATGACATTATAAAATCTCCAAGAATTCCACTAGCACCGTATAATACATTAAAGACTACCTTCTACCTGAGACTTCGTCCACGTCCACGTGATTTCTTTCACCCGCATTATTTTACGTCTTTGGTTAATGCACAGCCTCCGTAGATCGTAGCGTGATGTTATAGCCTATGCCTATTTACAAATAACGTGGCTTTCTATGAGTAAAATAATTGTTAAAATCGGTTCAGTCCTCTTTATAATATTATTTGTATATATTGATAATCATAATGCATTAGGCATTTAATTGTAATTCGTGTGCAAGTAATGATTCCGCGCAGTCTATATTATCTGCACGCAATTACAACATTTTCAATTCTATTTCTACTTTATTTTAGATCACAAAGTGTCTATTTGTATCTTCAAAATAACAGCTTATTACTAAATGCATATGAAAGTTTACCAAACTGTGTGTGTATCTTTATCAAAAACCAATTTATAATAAAATGGTGCCTGTCTGTTTGTCTATCTATCTGTATCGGCTAGTCTCCTAAACAGCTGCACCGATTTATTTCTTGGACGTCACTGACACCGGTAAAGAAAAACATCGTGAGGAAACCAGCCCCCCTAGCCAAGTCACAAACGATAAACGCAAACGCTGAGTAGGCTAGATGAACCTTATTGCATAAGGTTTTCGTTCGTTCCAGTCGCTAACGCTTAGAAATCTTTAATAGATTTTCAACTTAAGGCTCTTGGGTATTAAGTTGAAAATCTATTGGTTCCTACCGAGCGTTTGCGATTATCGTTTGTGACTTGGCTAGGGGGGCTGGACTTAAGTCTGCAATCTCCATGATCCGCTTTAACAAGCGTGGTGATCAATGCTAGTGCCTTCTCTGGATGAAGAAGTTTTGTCCTGTAGTGGGACAGAAATAGGCTCTATAATAATTTAGAATATAGAATCTATTTCGCTTTTCGAGTGTGTTGATAACTTGTCCCCCATTTTCATTAAACTGCGGTGTTGTTTGCGGCAGTATTCACGCAAATAGGACGCTCGCTAGATAGGGATTCTCTAGGTGTTTGTCCTATCGATTTTATGTACAATTATGGGGTAATGCTTGCTGGCTAAGGGTTTTCTTTTGCCAGTGTCAGGTAAGAAAAATATCGCGTTCACGATAACATTTTTATACTTTGCAGTAATATTGGTCTTGTTGTCGATTTCTTCTTGGTTCGTACCTACTTCATCATCATCATCATATCAGCCGAAAGACGTCCACTGCTGGACATAGGCGTCTCCATAGATTTCCAATAGGACCAGTTAGAAGCGGCTTGCATCCAGCGTCTTACTGCGGTCTTAATCAGGTCGTCAGTCCAGCTTCCAGGAGGACGTCCTATGCTGCGCTTGCCGGTGCGTGGTCTCCATTCGAGTACTTTGCTGCCCCATCGGCCATCAGCTCTGCGTGCCATGTACCCTGGCCATTGCCAGTTCAACGTCAACTTGCTGATTAGCTTGGTTTGTTCATAATGGCTGGAAATGATATCGAATGTCAGAAAAACTACAATCAAGGTTTTTTAAGACTTTATTTACCACTACATCATTAGCATCTTTCGATAAAGCAGCACTAATAATGAAAAAAAAATGTGCATCACCTACTCTGTGTCCAAATAATTCACTATATTCTCCTGGATCACGTATTTAAACACTTCTGTCAAAATGAAAATTTTGATACTTGATTAGTTTTGATACTTTGTCAAAATGAAAATTTTGATACTTGATTAGTTTTGATACTTTTTTAAAAAATTAACACATTTTTTTAACAACATTACTAACATTTAAGTCGCCATCATCCACAAACAAATTACGAGGAAGTTGGCAGTCTCAAAGAAGAAAGCTATGAGACGCCATGAGATCACCATACATAACATACAATTGAAGCATTTACAGGTAAACACATTTTCGAAAGGGCAATTTTCAAAAGCACGCATGGACCAACATAATTTGGATTACGCATCAGGTGCCATAATCGCGGGCTGTGTTAGTGGAGCCTCCACCGTCAGCACACCGTCCCGAGACAGTGAGGACACCACCAGGTCGGGATCCGTGTCTGGAGGCAGTTTGAACTGTCTGCTGTACTCTCGGTACACTGTGCTGTCTTTTGTTATCTCCTCGTGGCTCGCTGAGATGATTAGCATGTCATTAAAAAGCTTCACTTTTATCTGGAAAATGAGTAGTATCGTTGAAGCGTTCCTCGATCAGGGATAAACTATCTACCTATACATAACTACAAATAAAAATAAATGAAGTTTCTGATGAAGTTTCTGTTTGTGACATCTAAATACCAGCATTTTACTAAATGATACGGTACATAATTCAAAGATCCAATTATTTAAATTTTTGACTGTCTGTCTGTATTTGAACCGGCTGGACCGATAACGAATTACTTAAGCTGCATTCATTTTTGAAAAATATTCCGGGTGCGTGCATAAAAATTAAATCCCCGCAGAAAATTAAAATTCACGTGGACAAAGTTGTGGAAATAATATTCTCCCGATCAATCTCAATAGACCACTAGCCAAGTACGCAGACACAGAAAATATAGTTAATTGTGTCATACCTCATGTGGTTCAAACTGGCTGACGTCAAACTGTAGCTTCAAAGTCTTCGCATTCGCTTCCCCTGTCACCAATGGGGAATTCTGTAGGTCCTGCCAGTGGGAGGTCATGCTCTCGGGCACTACAGTCACCAGACCAGTCTGGACGATAGTCCTAGCGTTGATGTATTGATTGAGATCGACGCTGAAAATGATAAAAAACATCATAATTTATCAGTCTGTTAGACTTCGTCACCATTCTGTGGCCATTCATGGAAAATAATGGCAGAGCATTTATTTAAATAAAACCATTTATAAGCGCTTTTGAATTGTCAAGGAGTTCGACAGTTGAAGCTAGGTATTTGCGAAGGTGACGGCAATCCAAGATTGGACACGGGCAGTCCAAGACTGGTTGTTGTGCAGAAATTTGGAAAAATTTATTAATAAGAAGATTATAATATTTAACCTCTCTTTTGTTTATACTATTTCTATCTTCTGCTTGCTACTTTGTCTGCGTAAAGTACAGAATTCAGATAAAGTGCCAAATTACCCCACGTGACCACAGAAACGGTAGATAGTAAAGGTCGCGAAATAGCAGGATGCGGTCAACATAGGACCAGTCATTGAGCTGTCTTTAGGTGGTGTTATGTCCAGCATTGGATGTCGTTCAGCTGATATGATGATGAATTTAAAGCTACTGGCTCCGCGGTGCAGGCAAGGGTCGGTCGGTGGCAGGGTTGGGATTAGGATAGTGGGATTGGAAGTAGATAGGGTTACCTGAATTTATGCATTTCCTGATCCATTCGCCTCATCTCGTCTTGAAACTGTTGTCTCATAAAGGCAAAGGAATTGTCGAACATCGATACCTCTGTTATCTGTACCGGAATATTTTGCTTTCTCTGTGGCAAAGCATTTTGCTTCGATGGCTTGGAGACAAGTGGGTCTAAAGACATTTTTGAGACCTCTTTGCGGTAGAAATATCTTTGATAATCATGTATTACGTTAGTCAGATTATTACGTATTTTTATATACTTTTACATTATTTCTATTTTGATTAACATTTTTGATAGACGTTACCCATCAGAATTTTTACTTGTCAATTTTTTTATTTTCTTTCAGCAAAAAGAATGGTGCTTCTTTAACCTCTTTACTGACCTTGACTAACTTATTACTAAAAATAATTTTCATTTTATTATTATTCTTTATTATAATCATTAATCACAAAAAGATGAAGAATGAACGCAATAATAAAATTGCAATAATAAAAAGTCAATTAACCTTTCACCATCTCTAAATGTCAGTGTTGCCAGATAAGTTAACGCTCCCCCTGAGATGTGGTATTTCGTTGCCTTTAGGGGGGCGGACAGACAGATTGACAGTCACCCCGCTGCTGCCATAGTGACGGCGGTCTAAACACGACCCTATTAATCTCGTTGCGAGGGCGTGTCGAATACGTAGGGTAACCAGAGCTTTATGAGATTAGATTTTACGCAATAGGGCGTAACAATAATAGATGTTATTATAACCTTATTGATGTTGTGATGATAAATTAATACCAGTTAGGTACTTACTTCGTAATTGAACTTTGTGTAATCGTGGTTTTTTCTTTTGAATGCACGTAGATTTTTACGTAAAACATCTTTTGCACTGAAAAATTACTCGCTAAAATAGACGTTTCACAGTAAACCTTGTGCCTTTAGCCTCGACACAGCCCCACCCGATTTTTGATTTATTTATTTTATTTATTTCTTTTTTTAAAATAACTTGTAACGCTTCTAAGTAATATTTGTATTTACAACAATTAAGGACAATATTATTTATAATCATTTAATTTTCCTGTTGAAAACACGAAACCAATAATACAAACAAAACCACAAACAACATTTGCTTCAATCTATCATCGAACAATCAAACCATAATCTTTCCCTAAAAAAAATACAACAATAATTATTTCACCAAATGGCAACCCTAAGTGGCGAGGGCGCGAACCGCCGCCAAATTGGCGGGAAAGCTCCCCGTTTGACAGATCATTTTTTATTTCGTTCGGAAATTCGGTGCCATTGTTCCACTGATTACCAGGTGGTCAGGAAGTGAATTTTACGCTTGCATTTATTATTTATAGCATTATTATGATATTGTTATACATTTTTATGAACTTATTGGTTCTCACATTATTTATTTTATTTCTAGTTAAAATTATTTATTATAAGATTAATTATTTATGGAAAGATTATTAGATTCCCTCTAATTACATCATGGGATACCCCCATGATGTAATCAGAGGGCATCTAATAATCTTACACCCGGTTTCTGAAAGGCTGATCAAACCGTTGATCAACTAATACAACTATTAGCTTAGCAGTTGTGTCAAATCAATTTGGGTTGCTGAAACAATGTTTAGCGAAAAATTTACTAATCTGTGATCATTTTGATTTGACATGTAGATTATTTATAACTATGGTAACATTGGTTAGTAATTTAGTTTATCGTTCAATAGTTCGTTCTCAACTGTCAAAAAGTACCATAAGACCTTGCATCAAACTGGTAAAAAAAATATCTGCTGTCATTCTTGATAACAAATTCCGCCAATTTCGAATAAAATTTTCTTATAGAGATTTTGTTACAAACAACTTTTTATGAATTCGCGCTAAATACTCTCCAGCGTTTGATGGTTTTATCGCAAGTGTAATTGGCAAAATTGTGGTGTCTCGTCTACAAGAGAGAGATTTTGTTAGAATGGCTTCACGAGGGAAAAATTTCACAGAAAAAGAAAAGTGCAAATTACAATTAATTATACATCTACAACAAAACACAAAATGAAATGATTTTTGTAAAAACACACAAAAACACTGTTGATTTAATTGAATGAACACGATTTACATACCGTAGAAATGATAATCTGCCGAGAAATCAGTAGATTCAAGTAAATAAACAATATTATTTATTGCTTAATTCGCCAACATGCACTGATTACTTGACCAAGCTTTTGACAGCAGTTTAATCTATGATCAAGGCGTAATTAGCGTTTCAGAAACCCAAAGTGGAGTTTGACATGTAATTCTTACCTTTGATTTGACAGCGCAGTCAACTAACAAGATGATCAAATCAAAGCAGCAGATCATGCTTTGAGCAACTCAATTGATACTTAGCAAGAGATTTGACAGCTAGTTACTTAATTTTTACGTTGATCAGCCTTTCAGAAACCGGGTGTAAAAGACTGATTTGACAGCTTTAGGGCCTCCGCCCACGACCGATTTTTTACGGCCGATTTTTTCTCGGCGAGAATGGAACGTATGGATTCTAGTACATCAACGCCCACGGCCGAGAAAAAAACGGTCCAAAAACAAAATCTACGCATCCTGGCCGCCGATTATCGGTGAAAAATAGAAAATAGGGTAAATGCTCCAGTGAATGAACACTTAAGCAATCTTCAGACTTCAAAAAATCATTACATTATGTTGCCTCTAAAGTATGCGGTTTTATATTTTGGTAATCTATGTCTACTAAAGAATATTTTTTAACTTGGTTTTACGACATAACCTGTATACTTTTTTATATATTTGGCAATATATTGAAAAATACCCTAAAACCCCAGTGAATGAATGAAATTTTCCAGTAAATGTACAGCATTAGAACCAGTGAATGAACACAAGTTTTTTTTTTAATTAATAGTTACAAAAAATCCTTATTATTATATCAAATGAGTTCAAAATGGAATAAATAAATGAACATAAATCCTTAGCCTCTAAATTTGCTACAATCATTTATTTTTTTTAACAAAGTGTAAGCCTTCAATCTCTTACTTAATCATTATATACCTTCATAAGCCTAGCCAACGTCAACAATCAATTCATCATGATATGAGCCGAACGATGTCCACTGCTGGACATAGGCCTCTTCAGTAGTACAGAAGTGATTCCGTCTTCCCCGGCACCTTGTTGTCCTTAAGTTGTTAAGAAGCCATATTTATCTCATATAGGCTGACGTCCGGGAACTCATCGGTGTAGTGTCAGGTCAGTCTAGCTCTTGGGTCTTTTGTTGGACTAGAGAAGGGTTTTTAGAACTTCTCTACCTCCCTTAAAAGCTCTAGTTTAGACAAGATGATCCTGCCATCGTTAGTCTCCAGTTTCGTCAGCATTTGAGGTGTGTCGCGTTTGATGGATTTCAGGATCTGCCTTATAAGCCGAGCTTATTCCGACTGAACCTGCACCCACTGAAGACTGCCCGTTCCGTTCCCGTCTTTCCTTTATGAGCTTGGGAGTTAGAGTCTCAGAGCTTTGATCTATTTGTTAGTTCTCCGTTCTCTAAAATGATGATTACTAACTCAAAATGTGGTATTCATTTATTTATTGGTTACATTTTTATGACGAAAGCTTATATTTTAACATGATGAAAATATTATAGTTCATTCACTAGATTTCATGAAATTAACGATTGGTCAGTGAATTAACGGTCGTTTATTCACTGGATTTCAAACGTTTTTTAATGCCAATGCTGGAACACTCAATAATTTACTTAAAACTAGCTAAAATTGCAATGAAATTGATTTGATACATATATTATAACTACCCATTACTCGAATTTATAAATAACTTATAGTACATACTTTAATTACGGCTGCAAAGTGATATCAAAAAATTTGCGTCTGACCCAAGTCCTAAATTCTTAACCGAACAAAGAAAATTTACACCAGCACTGCCAACTTTAAACGCTCGTCATTTTAAAACGAACAGTATCGCAATACATGAATGTTGTTACTATGCTAGAATAAAGAGCAGCAATTACAAAAAAAAATACTGCGTTGGGTAGAAGGTAATATCTTAGTTTATTATTTTTTGGAAAATACTCGGATTTGTTAATTCACTGGGGTGTGTTCATTCACTGGGGCACTTACCCTATCCGTCATGGATTTACTAGGGAAGAACGTTGTGTCATTGCTAAAGTCAAAAGTCTAAAGTCAAAAGCAGTTATTGCGAATTAAGTGTACAATTGTGGTGTTATGTTAAGTTAGTACTTATGAGTTTGAAGCATTTGAATAATAACAATAATTTATTATTAAAAAGCTTATTTATTTATTAATAATATGGTAAATCATTTTTTTTCTAAATTAATCGTCTGTGATTTCAATAAGTAAATAATATTGTGTTGATTTACGCAGGGTTTTAAATACCGGTAAATATTTATAAAATTACCTTTGACAGAGTTACCGTTAATATAAAAATAACGTTAATGGATTAAAAAAATAATATATAATCAAACGAATTTAATAAATTCTTAAGAATGAAAATAACATTCGTTTTCAACGACTAAGCTTGCTAAATATGTAATGACTTAAATCCAGGGCTTGTTAACGTTATGAAATCAAAAAATAATAATCGTTACGTAACGTTAATTTCCATGAACTCGAAAATTTTGAAAAAAGTAACTTTATAAAAACGTTATTTGATAACATTACCAGTAATATAATGTTAATTAACATTAATATAGAATATGAATTAATCGTTATTTTTACCGTTAAATTAGGTAAGTTGCCGTTTTGTACGTTTATATTAATTGTCACTGACTAACTATATTGGGCTTGTGGTCGCAAAGCGCGTCTGATCAGCGTGAAGTCGTGGGTTCGATTACCAGGTCTAATAATAACATATACGGTTACTTTTACATCGTTCTGCAGCTGAAACACTGGAACTCCAGTCGAGTAGGTAATAGTTATTATTGCGTGTTTTTTTTAAGACGTTTCAAAGATGTTGGAAATTCATCACTTTTTTTTTTGTTAATTCGAGTTAAATGTTAGTAGCGCTCCTGTCTGATCGATTAATGTATTCTTTAAAGGCTACCTTACGTATGTATAGTCGATAAGGTTTTCACACAAATATGCCTTGACTGCAAGGAAGCGTTACTTCGCGTTCTTACTATTTCACAAATGTTTGAGTTATTTTATTTATTTTTGTTATTTATCGAAAATAATAGTGCCAATAGCTTCTATTAGGTACTATGATGGATCTCATGGCTTTTGATTTCAGAACGATGTAAAAGTAAGCGTGTATAATTCTCATTCGTAAGAATCGGGCAAAGTATTGTTAGGCACTACATTAGCGCGACGCTAAGGTGGGCGACCCGCCACAACTCCGTCCTGCGCTACTTCCATCTTAGAAGGATCAATTGTTTAAAAAAAAACGATAAAAATATCGTCAATAAACAATTTAACGATAAATTTTAACTTAAATAACCTTAAATCTATTAACGTTATTTTTATACTATCGGTAACTCTGTCAAATAAAAGTTGCGATATAAAATTTGACCGCTATTTAAGCTCCTCCCTCGAAAGTCACCGACGAAAACACGGTCGTGGGCGTTGAAATTTTTGAAAAAACGGGCCCGTTTTTCTGCCCGATTATCGGTCCAAAAAAATCGGTCGTGGGCGGAGGCCCTTATGTATCCAACTTAAAAAGTGAAAATAGTGCGCTTTATGTATAAGTGCCGAAAAAACGTTATTCTTATGATTGACGTATGAAACTGACAATTTAGTCTCTGAGATTTTAAAAAATACACTATAATTATACAGGTGTGGCCTGTATGTGTAAAAATAACGTTTTACTATATTTCACAAAAGATAGCTTCCATATAATTTCAATATCACAGAATTACCGTACGCCCTCTCAAAGAGATTTTAATCAACAAAATACAAGATATTAAAGGGGAGGTCGGGGTAGCGTTTTTAATTCCCGTAAAACGTCACGTCATATCTCGGGGGAGAGTGGGCAAACATCGTTATACCGTTGTTACTAGGTGTATGTTTGTGTTAAGTCAATATGTTTGCGTGGGTGCTGGGAACTTGGGTGGACACGGGAATTACGTACCTATGCTTTTGTTTCGAGGAATGGAACAGTTCGAATTCATTTTACTTAAAACCAAGTAATCCTCGCCATCTTTGTACGGTTTTTTTTTAGGTGGGTAGGTTTTGTTTGGGTGGGTCAGATAGGCAGACGCTCCATGTACTCGTAAAACACTGGTATACAGCTGCATCCGGTTAGACTGGATGCCGACTCCTAAATAGTTGGGAAAAGGCTAAGCAGATGATGATGTGGGTAAGCTCTTAGCTCTAGTCTTGGTCAGTGGACAGAGACAAAGTCGACGCAGGTAGAGAGTTCCAGTCCTTTGCAGTGCGCATAATAAAAGACGTTTGGAAAAGCTTAGTGCGAATTGGTGAAATGGCAACCCCCGGTAGGTAACTGTGGTTATTTGGAGTGCGTCTAGATATCCGTTGGTGAAAGGGGTCGGTTCGATGGCCAATAGTAACCATTCATCGCCATCTCTGTACGTTGGAAAACAAGACTCGTTTCAAGTTTAATCAGAGAGGGATGTCACTATTTACTTATTGAATTATTTAAAAAACTAAAAAACCCAACTGCTTTTCTGAGTATTCATGAAAAAGCCCTAAAACAAGAAATTCGTTGTACCCGATTGTAGCAGATACAAGATAAATGGTAGCAGTCGGGACCCACCTTTTGGTGCAGTCGGGTAAATAGGACTGCATCACCGAAATTGACTCCGTAGTGTTGCAAAGTGAATGAACTATTAAATTATGCAAGTAATTATATGGCCTGGAGTAATTGGATGGTGATTAAGGCACACGCTCCTATGCGGGTTCGATACCGAGCTAGTGCTATTATGACTTTCAATTCATATCTCATTTTGGTTTCTACAGGTATCATCTGTAATCACAACCTTTCTTGCTGATCTTGCCCTTTTTGTTTTTTTTTTCATTGACACTTATTAATAAAAGCCAAACAGTTAAACCAACTGACTTTTAAATTAAATAAAGTATTTGAACATTATTCAAGCAGTCATTATACAAAAATATACAAGCTTATGCTCAAATTATTTATTAAAAAAAAACATTTACAGGCACTTTTGAATTTTCAAACAGTAGGTTCTTAGGGAGAAGAATAAGCAAGAACCATTATGGAAACACTTCTAAAATAAAAAGTACAAAATTTATGTCATACAAATTAAAGTAATGGTTACAATGTGAGAACGATGTAAAAAATCGTGCATCTATCTTGTTTTTAATATTGTCATAAACATAACAATTACGCAATCCAACCTATTTAAATGTGCATGATAATAATATCTTTATACATCTCTCTCATCTGAAAGTTTTCCGTCTACTCCAAATTATAGAATTTCCCATTCGTCACAAGAACAAGTCATTAAGATTTACCAATATAATATTTCCATTTAATAACAATTTATCAGGTCCAGGGTGGCAATTCTCCTATCTTTTAGGAACGATCTCATTCTAGCCTAAGACACAATCTGTCAAAAATGCCTCTATTTTATTCCCCTTATATTATATGTCTCTGAGATGAGATTGCGACTAGATATTTAACGTCTTGAATTGTGTAGAGATGACACCACTAATCAATTGACGTACTTTTTATGAGCTGTCAAAACGCCATTCCCCCATAGATTTTCTATGACAATACTCAACTATGACGTCACTTTTTTGTCATCTCAATTCACTAACTATTTATTGATTTCAAAGCAACTAAAAATCGATTTTTATAGTTATTTAAAAAATCATCGGGTTTTTAGTGCTAAAATTAAATGTTTTTTTGTGAAGTTGTTTCTTGAAATTATTGGTTAGTGGTGTCATCTATCCAATTATGCCAACTGGCCTTCTAAAAAATGTAGGTCAATTACAGGCATTTTAAATATTTGAATTGCGATCGTTCCTAAAAGTTATTACGTAGAATTGCCTCCCTGATGTCATTACTAATCTAATTAATATTTTATCGCGTTTAATTTAAAACGATTACTACCTCATTAGTTAGAAGTGCGCAATTATTATGACCTATGTGATTAATGACGTCACAAGTGTCATTCGATGACGTCATGAGTTCGTTTGAAAATGGAAGGTGTGGACAATGACTATGTGATTCATAAAGTTATCGGTCATTGGACAAAGGTTGAGTCTTTGTATTGTTTTGGGTTTTCTTTCATTGTCTTTTATTGAGTAAATATTAACTGTTTAACTAATAAACTTGGAGCTCTAAATGACTAATTATGTTTCATAATGGTTGCCTACCTGTGAACCCTAATGAATTATCGACTCATTAAAAATTAAATAATTGTCAAACTATTTGACAATATTTCCGAATCAACCTATTTGTGCAGGTCCTAGAAAAATTCAGTTACAGAAAATAAACAAACCCGTTCCTTTTTCAAATTATCAAAATTATTACACTAGCGTTAGTTTCTTCTTTGGTTTTTGCTTCGCTCCCGTTGGTCGTAGCGTGATGTTACACCTATACTTACGTGCGTATTCCTCATAAATCTGGTTATTAAATATAAAACGATTTTTTCCAATCTGACTAGTAGTTTGAAAAAAATGCGCGATTAAATAAACATAACTCTTCAACTTTATTATATTTGTATTTTGCAAACATTTGTCCTCACAAAAAAATATATTATAGTCTTTTGTTTCTCATCAGCCAGCCAGAGCTTATACCAGCAAAATCGAATAAAAAAAGCTAATAAAATGAGGTACTTCATCTACTTTTTGTTTAATTTCCTGTACAGTGGGAAGTTTATCCCACCGCTGGGCGCGGGGATGTGATACGATCTCACGCCGCTCGCGTGTATAGTTACAGTTTGCGCACTTACCACCACTACTATAGGTTCTAGTTTTAAGGCGAGAAAAAAGTCGAATTATTCTTAAATGAATGGGAAATTCCCTTTACGTTGTAGGTAAGTACTAGGCGAAAAGAATTTCTCATTTTTTTTTAAACTATATATGTCTGTCGGTCATTGAACTGAATGTTTTCCCAAGAAATCACCTGTGTTTGTAACGTATGTCTATTGTGACGTGGTCATCTCAGTAGGCACCGCTACATACTGCCACCATTTTTCTCATCATTCTTAGCTTTTTGGTTTCTTTTACCTACTGGCAAAATATATTTCTAATCCCCAATTACAAAATAGCTTCAAAGTTAAAGAAAAGAGGGTATATGTAGATGCACGGAATTGAAATCAGAAACTGCTAAATCATAAATGTAACACTAGGTACATAATTATAAGAAGACTAACTTTTGCCAGCGACTTCGTCCGCATAAACATCGGTTATCGCAGAAGCAGACTATGTTGCGGAACAAAAAGAAGCCTATGTCCTTTCTTGGGGTTCAAACTTATCCCCAAACCAAATCATCAAAATCGGTTCAATGGTGTAATCGTGAAACTGTAACAGACACAGTTACTTTCGCATTTACATATACTATTAAAATTATTAACAGAAGTATGGATTAAGACAGGGTACACGAAACTCACTCCCAACAGAATCGAGAACCGCTAGTACTATCCACGTTCGTCCTGCGCGTGTTTTTGTTGATGCAGACCAATTTACTGATTGTGCTGGCGGCCGGGCGCTGAGCAAATTGATGGGGATGGGGCTCCGTGTGTCGTGATACCCAGCTCTAATCAGCGGTAATGAAATATTACATCGATGAGGGACCTTGCGGTTGGTATTGGCGAACTTGTTTGACGTAAGTAGACAAAAAATGTTCCTACTTATATTTTGTTCTTTAGGTACATTTTTAACACGGGTCATTTCAAAAGTCCAAAAGAGTTAAAAAAATAAAAATAAGGTATTTTCTATATTTTATTGTTGAATTCAAATTTTAAGTTAATACTACTGTTTTGGCAACTTTGCCAAAACATCATCATTTTATCATGACTTAATTTATGAAATACGGTTAGTCTCTGGTAATATGTATTTTAAAACCAAGAAGCAAGGTATTGAGAATAGACATTAAATTAGTAAATGATTGTTATTTCAATATTTCAACAGTACAATTCACGCTGTGGTCTCCTACAAGTGAAGGAGTACACCTAGACAATCCCTTTTATTGACCATTATTTTGTATGTCATGTTTTGCGAATATCTTTTATTGGAGATCCTAAATAAATAAAAGTAAAATACACTCAGCCACTCCCGCGCAAGCTGACTCACATTTCAACTTCCATCTCACCATGAAAACGAATTAACACGAACATAAACGAATCATCATCATTAATCCGTAGCAAATGCAGATAAAACATCAAATATATTCCCCTCACAAAGGTGAGATCTCCCTAGTCGCGTGCGCATGCGCAGATGAACGTAATCACATCAATCATTGATCCAGAGGGTAGTTGATTAACTGCTAAATGGACGAGTAAAAGGTGAAGTAATGATGTTGGTTAATGAAACAGAAAAAAATAGATTATTTGGAGCTTGACTTTTGTTTAGGTAGGGAGAATTTATCTATTATATTTTAGAAGCCAGGAAGTATGACAACCAGTCTTACCAAAACGTATCGTGTTGCCCAGTAACTGGGTTGTGGAGGTCAGATAGGCAGTCGCTTCGACTGTTAGACTGGAAGCCGACCCCAGCCGAGCCGCCATAGTTGGCAAAAGGCTAAACAGATGATGATGAAATTACCTATTGTGTAGTGCTGACAGTCTAGTGTGTAGTCTTGATAATCCTGAAGTTAGCTGTTTGGTTGCGCAATGGATCTTTTGGGGACAAAATTGTCTACTGCGCAGCTAATCTTCTAATGCTACGCTAAGATACTCTACATTATTCCTTGATTTTTTCCCGACTCAGTTGACCCTTAATTGAATAAAAACCGTCTACAATCTTCTTGTTTTAGGTGCAAGAATGCGTTGGCGGGAATAATTGATGGTTAACCAGCCAAAGATATTAATCATCATCATCATTATATCAGCCAATCATAGGCAGTCGCTCCATGTAAAACACTGGTATTCAGCTGCATCCGGTTAGACTGGAAGCCGACCCCAACATAGTTGGGAAAAAGCTAAGCAGATGACGATGATCATCATATCAGCCAATCGACCTCTACTGCTAGACATAGCCCTCCCCTAAGATATGACTGGCAATGACTGGTCCTGTATAAGTAAACGTCACTGATAAATTTTGTTTGTTTTGGTATTGCCAATACAGCACCATAATATTGTCCTATTACATGCTCGTCACACGTAGGGGCGCCACCGGCGACGCGGGCGCATCACGACGTTATTGTCGTAGCGTAGGAGGATCGTGATGCAGCCGCGTGATGCACTCGGCACGAGCCATCCGCGTGCCGTCTCGCTCTAACGTGACACCTCACCTACTTACTATAGGGGTGATAGGTAGGTAGCATATGAGCCCAGACTCCCAAATTACCCATTTATGGCTAGGCAGGAAAGGATAGAAAAGGAAAAGATTTAACACAAGTCTGGTCAAATGATTTTTCCGGTATGATATAGTTTTGAGGTAACTACCTACTAAAATTATACACAAGACAATATATTGATCAGTAATTTAAAAAAATAGTTTCAAAACAAACCAGCTCAAGGCCTCCTAGTGGCCCGCGGGCCTAGGGGTTGAGCAGGCTTGATCCAATATATCAAATATTGAATTTTCAAAACATTTTTGGTTTGCTGTTTTGAAGCAATACTGGCCATCATTTTCGTGTCATCAGGAATTTAAGACCAATAAAAAGTAGTGCACGGTGGCAGAATTTTGTAGTCGGGGAGTTATTGAGTGAATTGCCGTAATTGCAAAGAAAAATACAGCTGCAAACGACCTACAAATGTGCATGTTGGTGTATATTAGTGAGAAGACCGTACAAACGAAGTGCCTACGCCAAACTCTAGAGCAAAGCCCATCTTTAAGATCAACCGGGAACATCTCAGTCAAGTAACACACGTGTTCCCCCAAACCTGCCCTTTTCCATCCATGATGGTTGCTTGCTAACTTAACTGTTACTTCAAACATTCATACCATTTCTTTTTTGTTCCTAAGGGAAGAATTCTTCTGGATATTTCCCGTCATTGGGTGGTGGAGGGGTCTGTCCGATTTTTACTGACTAAAAACCACCCCTGTGTTGCCACACTTCCGCAATTTCCGGGACTTTTATACCTATTTCAAGCCTTAATCCTGCAAAAATCCTTTGAATATTTGACAGTTCGTCCATACAAGAACTGTCAGTCGTTACTGGCGATAAAAGATGAAAAAGGCTTTGGTAAACTCAACCTTAAGCTTATCATCTCTTGGAGTATCTCCGACTCTTCTTCTCTTATTATTTCCCTCATGATATTTCCTCATATCTCTCCTTCTAAACACCGTAGTAACGTGACAAGTCCTATTACAACGCGGGTGGGACACGATTATATTGTCATGTTGCGCTTCGTGATGCATCGGGCACGCGCCATCCTCGTGCCGTCTCGCTCTAACACGAGCACGTGACCCACTCGGGAATATTAATAGTATTGATTGTTTATGAATACTGCAGTCAGGGGTCTATGCTAATTTGGTATTTATAGGGCTTTAAATGCCTATTTATGGATAAGTCTCTTGTTTCTTGATTTGGGAAGTTTCCTGAGAAACTTTTGTTAGTTAGTCCGATTTGGGAGGGAGTAGACCATAAATGTGATCAGGCCAGAGTCAGTTGTAGAATTAGTATGATGTAATGTTACATTTTATTGATTTTAAAAACGTGTTCATGCACTTTCTTGCTAGTTCTTAGCATAGCATACCATCACGCCTGTATTCCCTAAAAAATTAGGCAGAGATGTACCAATGTATACCAACAGTTCGCCGGTGTGTGTAGGTCACGTGTAATGGGGGGCGAGCCAATTGCCATTAACCGGACATAAATCCATATTTTGAGCCGCTACTACGAATTTCATAGAAAAACCCAATAACACTTTTTGCTCGACCTGGGAATCGAACCCAAGACTTCCGTTTGGATCGCGCAACTATCTACATAGCTTCAACTTTCTGACTTACTCACTCCATGACAGTTCAAGAGTGCCTATTAGTCCCAAGTTTACTTACTTGAAATAAATGATTTGATTTTGATGTTTTGTAGTAAAATTTACCATCGAACCTAACACAGCAATCGTTGCCAGATCCAAAACTCATGCGCATCCGTTCTTCTGAGATCTTAATCTAAGAATCTGCTTCATACACGCAATGTTATGAAACAAACAGTGACGTAAAATAATAAGAGTATGTCCATCTTGACCTCTAAACACTGCGCTGAGCAATACATCATAACTTAATTAACGTCTGTAATTAGCATGTGGCGGTGCAATGTGGAAGTTAGGACATTTAGAAATTGTCATGTTTAATTGGACAGTATTTTTTACGTGCGAATTCGGTGCCTAGCGATTCCTTCAAACAAAATGTGATTGTTAGATCTACATCTTATGTTATGTCAATCTCAAAAACTACTTAGGATATGACGTTATAGGTGAGAAAAGTGATGTAAGGACGGATTTTACGACAGGGCCGAGTTTAGGGGTTTTTTGACTTCCACACAGTCGAAGTCGCAGGCAAAAGCTAGTTAAGCATAACACGCAGATCTTTCATCTAGATTATAAACTCAAATCTAGATTTGTAATATCTCATAAGATTTATTTAAAGGCCCATTTTTATATCATTACCTAACTCTCAACGAATATGACGGTTTCACAGCAATTGTACAGAAAATATTATGACAATATTTGACTATTAAAAAATCAGAGATTTAACCAATGTCTGTAACGATGTATTACCTACTGAACACGACCATTTTCTTTTTTCATTCATTATGTTTAAAAAAATAGTAATTTCCCCAACTCGCCGACCCCACAGTCTACCTACAACAGCATGTAACATGTCCTCGGCTCGCCTCCTCTCCATTTCACGCGCGACCCACTAAACTTGCCTAAGATTTGGATTCTAATTCTTATTTACTTAACTCTTTATGTATTACACAATGTACCCTTAAATGAGTGCGTAACGCTATTTTTTTAATGAAATAGTTACAGAAATGTTACGCGTAGTTGAATTTATTGGTTTTAGCATTTACACCTATGTATATATAAATTATTTTGTAACTAGCAACAGCCGTTATTTATATTGGTCACGCATTTAATATGTTCTTTACTTAGTGCATGTTTAAATACCTAAATAAGTTAAAATGAAACTAACACAAAAGACACAGTCAAATCAAAGCTATTTATGGGAGTGCATAAAAAAATGTCGGTATCAATATTTGTAGGGAAGAAGCAAAAGAAAGATCAGAGCCTATCAGTAATTAGAGGAAGATTATAAAGCATTGTAGAAGTCCAGTTGCGTAGCAGGTTTCCAATTGTATAACAAGCGTCCAGTTGCGTAGCAGGTATCCAGTTACGTAGCAGACCTCAGTTGGGTAGTGGACATCTAGTTGTGTAGTCGGTGTCTAATCGTGTAGCAGACGTCCAATTGCGTAGCTGATGTCCAATTGCGTAGTCGGCATCCGGTTGATTAGAAGGCGTCCAAAGGCATAACAACTGCCTAGTTGCGTAGCAGCAGTTCAGTTGTGTAGTAGGCATCCAGTTGCGTAGTAGGCATCCAGTTCTGTAGCAGGCCAGTTGCGTACCCGGTGCCCGGTTGCTTAGCAGGAGTCTAGTTGCGTAGCAAACATGCAGTTGCTTATTAGGCGTTTACTAGCATATCAAGCGTCCAGTTGTGTAACAGACGTCCACGGGCGTATTCGGTGGCCACTTGCGTAGTAGGCGTCCAATTGCGTAGCACGCAGCAAAGTGCGTAGTAGAGGTTGGAATTCAGGTACCTACCTACGTTATTAAATATTTCCTATGTTTATTGCCCTGCTTGGACGTCTTAATTAATTCAGGCGCTACCGGAATGTTCGGTTTATACACCGCAAACCGATTTTTCTGTAGTTGTAGGGCAAAGGTGATAGCCCTGCTTTACGTATACATTAATTCGTAAGTAAGTACTATTTAAATATGAAGGCAATATAATTTAAATTTAAATAGGAAAAATCGTGCGTGAAATAGACACACCTAACTTAATTAATATTCATTTAAACTCACTTGTCCATACATATCACATTTCAAATCATTTTACAACTTGTTTTGATGAGTAACATCATAGTTAGGTACAATCAATTAAATATTCTATACACACACAAGTTTCTATTAGAGACTAGAGGCTATACACCGAGCATTGACTTCTATTATAATTATAAACAATAATAAACTAAACAACCAACTTACAAAAGTAATCCTTAAAACCACCACCCAATCTTATCTTCAAGCAGTAAGTCTCAAAATCGTGCAGCAAAAAGTTTCCAAACAGCAAATACAAGGTTGGTAGTGTCTGATAAAAAAGAGGTTGAAAACAAAGGCGGTACGAACCTTTTTGGTGGCGATGGCTGGAGATAAGAATGATGGCTGGTGACAAATATGTCTGTCTCAGATTTATAGAGCATCTCGTTACGATTGCAAGTGGGTATTTGTAGTCTAGGAGTTGGGGTACTGTATAAATAACATCTATGCTTTTATACCAGAGGTTCCCAAACTTATTGTGTCTACTGCCCACTTTGAGAATAAATTATTTTTAGCGCCCCCCTTTTTCCGTAACCGTTTAGAAATTAGTCATGACGGGGGGGGGGGGGGGGGGTCCTCTACTAAAATCAATCAAACAACGCCTTCCGCGTACTTCTCTTCTAAGGGTGAGTGAGTCCTCCTAGCTAGATGAAATTACAAATCGCCCCCCAAGCCTCTACACAACGCTCCCATTTTTTCTCTGGGTCTCTTACCGCCCCCCTTTAGGCCTGCAGCGCCCACAAGGGGGCGTTATCGCCCACTTTGGGAAAGACTGTTTTATACTAATACTAATAAACTAAAACTATTTGACATAAAACAGTCTTTTTTTGCCAGTTATTTTGATTTAGACACAAAGTTACTTTGATCTGAAGGTATATCCTTTCAAATATACAAAATAAAACCGATAAAATAAACCGATTTGGAAAATAATAATTTTGCAATTCGATTGATGAATATATATTTAAAAAAAAAAACACCCAAATTGACAATCTCCTCCTTTTGTGAAGTAGTTTAAAAAAGAGGTATTATTAGTACGAGAGCCCACGACCAAAACCATGTCTCATAGCAATACGGCAAAAACCCTATAAAATCGTTAGATTGTATGATTCTGAACCCGACTAGGTGTGTAGTAACGGTCGAAAGTGTAGCAACTGCGTGGGAGGCCATTTCTGCTTTGTCAAAAAAAAAAGACAGTCGGTATTATAGCAATACGTCTGATAATGAAAATGTACATAGATTTTATAATTGTATTACGAAAAAGTTTGTTTTCAGACATTTTGCGCGTAGCATATAGCCTGAGCGCATTTTTGAAAATGTCAACAAATTTAGCCGACCTGCATCATAGCAATACGGATATTATTTTTTTTCAACTTTTCGTATTGCTGCCATGATTACCAAAAACCTGTTTTCAGACGCTTTAAGTGTAGCATATACTTTTTTTCAACTTCATCCCAGTTTCCTTTTGTGCGATTTATTTCAGTCCTTCAACTTCAATGTTACGGTTTCGGGTAAATTCTTTGTTAATTATCATCTAATAAATTCAGGGTCGCAACGTATTCATTGGTTTGTAACAGAAAATTCAAGATGCCTCAATACGATTTTTAAATGATATCTGAGTATCGAAAAGTTGTCTGATAGAGAAGGTGCTACACTTAATTTGTCTGATATAATTTTTTTGCACATGTGGACAACTTATTTTATCATGTCCAACAATTTTCAGACATATTGCTATGATACCGATCGGTAAAATTTTTTAACATTTTCAAAACGGTCTCAAAATTTAATGCGTTCACATTTCCGTCTGAAAATTGTTTTGTTCGCATCAAATAACCAAAATTTACTAATAAAAAAGATTTTCAGACGTATTGCTATGAGACATTTTTTTTGTCTCATTTTTTATTTTTTTAAGTGATTTTACGGGTTTGCGCTACACCACTAACGTCTGAAAAATATGTTTCCGGTATCTCTGAACTATCATTCAACTACAGTCTGCAAATCAGACATATTGCTATGATGCAGTTCGGTAATTTTTTTTGACAATTTTGAAAATTCGGTCAGATCAAACGCTACGCGGAAAATGTCTGATATTGGTATTTTCGAGTTCAGGATAATCGTATCTATCGATTTGATGCGGTTTTGGCCGTATTGCTATGAGACAAAAATTTTGGTCGTGGGCTCTCGTACTATATAGTTTGTTTGTTTTTTGATTGTTTTGTTAAATCATTGAAAGCAGTACTAGTAAGGCTTGCCGATTCGGCCACCATTTATTAAATCTACACATTTCAATACCTACCTATAGTTCTGATATAAATTATTGGAATACCCGCCTGGTGATAGACTTCTAGGAGTCAAAATAGTCACAGCATCTTCATGCGTCGGAATAAAAACAGATTCTTATCTGCTTTTATTACGACGCAGGTAAATAAGCATAAAGCATAAGCACAAAGCAGATAACAATCTGCTTTTATTCCGGCGCATGAAGATGCAAGATATCTTTGTAGATATGATAAATATTTCAAATATTTACTTACACACAAAAAAACCGTATATCAATACCTTCTAGGGCCCACTCGACATTGACCGCTACTTTATCTAGCATGACTGCATGACTCACATACCAGTCCTAAATATTCTAAAATATGAACCTAAAACGAGCCAGACTCCCAGCCCACTGCTTAGTATGCCACACTCATACGCAACTCAGCTACTGTTCCACGAAGGTCCACCGAATAAACCCGAGTATTGCCGAGATGCATTACCATTTGCATCACATTACCATGTGTACCGCATCTTCGGGATATGTAGCAAACGTGATCTTTTGCGAAATATTTAGGTGAATCGTGCGTTCTTTTTTTAGTTATTCATTCAGGGTTTTGAGAAGAAAGAATGCCGAATGACGGATTCTTTTGTTGGTCGTAAAGATGTGAGTTTATTGGTCTTGAATACATGAATGTCCGTTGAGATGTGTGAAGAATGTCCTGGTTTTCCTTTTTTGCATTATTTGTAGTTGAATGTAGACCAGCCAGCATCTTTATAGGGTAATTTCACTATGTACTACTATGTAGTGTATTTGATTTCTGAGGTCTTACACAATTTTCAATAGCAATGTTATAATTCTAACAACTTTTTATCTACTTATTTAAGATTTTATTGACAACTCTCGTGATCCAAGCCCTGGCTTTTGCCTTGGCCAGAGCATTAGCATCGCATCCCAACGTGACAATGCCGCCAGTCTTTTGTGCACAATTCCAGTTGACAGAGGCGAATTATTTTGTTAATTGGTTTGAAAATCTGCCTCAAAAACTGGGCATTAGTGACATCGACAGTAAGCAAGCATCACAGAAATTGGTAGAAAATCATCTCGCACGGCCGACGATTGCTTTTAGAATTAAATTACAGTCTTAATGTCAGATATTGAGTGAGTTTCTCTTGCCTCCTTTCCCAATAAAACCTGACACTCAACTTCAAAGCATCTCACAATTACTGTTTTTGTGGTCCCCAGATACTGGTCAATGCGTGGAGAGCATTTATCTAAAGGTGTGGACGAACGTTTTAGTCATTATCGCGCAGACGCAGCCGGGAATGTCGCTATTATCGTGCGCACGCGCTGGTTACACAGACCACGAGATTGTGTAGAAGGGACAAGACACATTTGATCAGAGAATCAAGGTATTGTCGGAGAGAAAAGATAACGAATACCTATAACTATAAAGACCTTTATTGTCTGTGGTCAAAAGAAGAAAACAGTCTGAAGCTTACTACAAATGTAAGCTGGGTCTCAAAACCAACGAAACGTCTCTAGATAACAGAGTTAGGCATTCATTCTGTACTTTTTTCTGCCTGCGACTTCATCTGCGTCAAATTTGATTTAATATCCTACGGGAACCGTAAATTTTTCCGAGATATAAAGTAGCCTATGTATTATATCCATCTATTATTAGATTATATCTATGTTTTTTTTTACATGTATAGGTTCAATCTGTTATGTTAGCGTAATTGGCTCATCAGAGCCGTGTTAGCATAAATAAATATTCTACACTATAATCTCTCTCAGTGCCAAATTTTATCTAGATCCGTTCAGCCGATTAAGCATGGAAAAGTAACAAACATCCACTCATCTATCAATCCTCACAAATTTTCGCATTTATAATATTGGTAAGAAACTACTAGGTTAGTAGAATTAGTAGGAAGTAGAAAGAACACTTAAGAAATTGAGTTCTTTGTTTGAATTTTGAACAAACAAAAGCTATTTTTTTAAATGTCAATTTGTTTATAGAGGCCAGCTCTATCCCTTTCACTGTCTATGGTCAGGGATGTTGGATTCATCTCTCGAGTATGTGTCGCTCAGACACACACTATCTCGTCGTAAACTGCTCGTAAGCCGGCGCGGGGCCACCTGGCTTGAGATTACGTCCTCTTAAATTGTACTGTAATCACTAATGTTTGGACAAAAGGTTTGGAAGTGCATGCCACTCTGCCACTGTTGGTGACGGAAAAAAACTTAGGTTGGGTGGGTTATAAAAAGTGGTGGCTACTAGAAAATATCTGTGCAAAGGATTTTAAGCCGTAATTTGTTACTATTTGTGGTATATTAGGGCAGTCTTAGTACCTATGTACATAAAATGGAATGAGAAAACTCACAGACTAAACACAAAATCTCGAAAACTACATACTTGATCACAGTCAAAGTCAAGGCATTTATTTCAATTAGACCATTTACATGCAATTTGGAAGTGTCAAGAAGTTACAGTTTAAAGTTGCTCTTTCCAAAACGTAGGTCTCTAAACGAGGACGACATACATAGATAGCTATGAAGCTGTTTAGCGAGTAGGCAGGTGATGTCCATAGAGCGAATCGACGAAGTCGCGGGCAAAAGCTAGTTTATTGCTAGATGAGATGTTTTTCAGTATTTCTGTATGTGTCAATTAAAAATGTAACCAACAACAATTTAAATAACGTGTAAAATAAAATGGGACGATGTCTACAATAATTCGTATTGAATGCCTATGTGAGCGAGTCACTAGACTTTCCATTTCCTTACAAAGATAAAAAAAATACTTGCTCTGACGTAATTCTAGGTTAAAAATAATCCCCGATGCACATGAAATGGAACAATAATCTATTTAATTTTATTTATTAGCAGCAGAGCGAGGTTCTATCCAATAAACATTAGGAATCTAGTTCAAGCTGAAATAAGGCCGTTAAACATTTTATGGAAGACAATATCTTTGGTTTTTCAAGGAAGTTCCAAGTTAGTGTCTGTATACACGATTGTGTTGAACTAGATTTTCCATTAGAAAAGCTTTTATAATTACTTGTTTATAAGATTGAATTTTCTGTGAATGTGAAGACAAGTGTTAATATGATTAAGTATAATATATATATATATATATGATTGGGTAAGTGATAAGTAATAAAATTAAGCAATGACAGCTAAATTGATTATGTTTATTTCCGATATGTATAAGCGCCTGCCTCTCATACGTGAGGTTGGCGGTGCTATACCGGGCAATTACCAATGTGACTTTTTCAACGCATATGTACTTTCTAAGTTTATCTTGGAGAACACTGACATCAGTGAAGCAAAACATGGTGAAGAAATCTCGACTTATCCTAAACGTTATTTTTTTTTTCTGCGGGGCGGGAGGGAATGTCATACTTTTACTGACTAAAACCCGTCTACCGCAGCCCATCCTACCCTTATATTATAAATGCGAAAGTTTGTGAAGATGGATGGATGGATGTTTGTTACTCTTTCACGCTTAGGTATACGGCTGAACGGATCAGGCACTGAGATAGATTGTAGTGTTGAATATCACATAGTATACTTTTTATCCCGGAAATATGTACAGTTCCCGTGGGATAAAGTCACGGGCATAAGCTAGTAGTTAATGTATGGCTGGAATCGCCAGTCCGTCATGAGCAAGGGTAGTGATCAATGCTCGTGCCTTCTCTATACGAGAAGAGCCTTTTGCCCTACAGTAGAACATTAATATATATATTTTTTATGAAGGTACATTGATCTTCGTGTTTATTCAATAAGGTAGTTGACCTGCACTGAGTAATTGTAATAATTCAACCAACTCAATTGTTTATGGGACAATGGACACCATAATGACATAGCTTTCTACGGATTTCGGACTAACAATATGGAGACTGCCAAAATGTTCCGACCTTTCTTTGAGCAGAAGTTTTACACGTGTCAAATATGGAACGAGATGGCCTGACAATATTACTAACTTTTGCTCGTTACTTTGTCCGCGTATAATCGGTTACCGTGGATGCAGACGAAGTCGCGAATTAAAAACTAGCTTACGCCCTTTCTTGAGCGTGGCACCCTGGGTTCGATTCGCGGGTCGGGCAGAAAGTGTTATTGGGTTTTTCCATTAAGAATTTGTCAGCAACAGTTCTGAGCCTGATTTCTCCCCGAGATCTCCCATAGACTCTCCCAGAGCTAGGGCAGAGGGATTGCACCTGTGTTTGCGCACACACTTGTGCACTATAATATCTCCTGCGTACTTGGCTAGTGTGCATTAAGATTAGCCGCCGGGGAAGGAGTCGGTTTGGAGGATACATTTGTACACGGTCGAAGATGTGACCTAGAAGTCCTATCCCAGGAACCTAGTGCCTACCACCAATAGCCAGGATTTTTATATTATTATTAGAAAACCTTATAATTAATATTGTTTAATTGCTCCTATTACAGCTAGAAGTATTATGTTACCCAGTAACTGGGTTGCGGAGGTCAAATAGGCAGTCGCTCCATATAAAACACTGGTATTCAGCTGTATCCAGTTAGACTGCAAGCTGACCCCAACATAGTTGGAAAACGGCTAAGCAGATATACATATGTTACTCTTACAGCTCATCTTTTCATACCAGTCATTAGATTCACAAGTACACATCAAATTACCTATTTCGGGTCCGCCAACTACGCGCAAACCTATTCATCTCCTAGAATATTCTCATAGTCACAGAGTACAGTATAGCTAACAATCTGCTTAACAATAGAATGACAGAGTCTGTTGTACGCACCGCTGTGACATACTGAGCTTACGTAAAAGCGTAGTTTACTGTACGATCGTGTTGTTTTCCATTTGTGTCGACACATATATTTTCGTGATATTTTGCTTGGTTTTTTAGCAAATAAAGTGCAGTTTTTGCTTGAGATGAGGATGAGACCTGTGTACCTTAAGGGCGGGCTCTTTTAATTTTTGAGTCTGGTGAATTACTGCGGCATTTGAGACGCATTCACGGACGATTGTCTTTTTTCATCAGTGCAAAATTCGCACTGGTAACAGTAATATCGTGTCCGTTTTTCTCCAAATAGACTCAACTACGTTTTGGAACGAGCAACTAGCTTCAACTTTATGGCTAAATTTAAAGGTGCCTGTTAATGGTCTTATTGCAATAAATGCTTTGACTCTGTGACTTGAGTCCGGTACCTTACGTAATAACTGAGAGACCCCTAAATGTAGTTAAAATCAAAACAAGCTTTGTCCCATGACTTACGCCTAGTTCCATTACCTTATATAGATACTTGAATCATACAATAGATATTTACAAACCCGAAAATTGACCAGTTGATCCCTTCTAAAACTATGACACATACTATTACAATTTTACGCAAATCAGTTTACCGTTACCTCTTTAGCGTTCCCTTTAGCGTAGAGTTGCGGTCAACGGTGCATTTGTTTGCTAATTTATTGTATTGTATTACATTATGTATGTTGTATTGTATTGTGACGTTCTTATTTAACAGGGACGTGAATAATACTGCCCAATTTTAACTGGCTTTCATTAAACTACTTGTGAAATGTTGTATTTTTTTTTCGTTAGGTTGGCAGTCCGTATATAGATGTAGCATGTGAATATATATTTATGATGATGCTAAATGGAGAATGAGTATTACAATAGGCAAAGAAAATCGAGGTGAAGCTAAAAGGTCGGGTGCGCAGTGCTCATAACCAGTGTGCCTTTATGACCAGATACATGAATGTGGCCGAGGCGAATGGAGTACTTATGTAAGGATCGTAGCAGGTAGCGATAGTTCCTGCCTACCCCTATGGAAAAGAGGCATGCTTTTATGTATGTATTATGATTCTAAGCTATAATTTTGTATTCCTGTTTCTTTATAATAGGTATAAGAAGTTTTTTGTCTTTATTGACCTATCACCGTGTGTCGAGAACATTGGAAAACGGTCCACTCAGTGATATCTCTGCGTGACGTGTAATCCTACAGAATGGCTCAGATAATAGAATTAGTGGTGACTGGTGGCCGAGACTTATCCCACGCGTCTGTCCCACTCCCAGCCAATTGTGCCAACTGTATTGAGATAATGTGGGGTTTCAAGAAACAAATGACGTTTGTTATTTTGTTGTTGTGTTGGTGAAACCACCACCGTAATTTGCCTTTTAAGCACCCTATGCGAGATGCTAAAACTACGCACTTAAAAAAAAACTGGTCCTGGTCTGGTCATTTTGCGCCCCTCCAGGGTCGCAGGCAGGCAGGCAGGGTCGGGTGTGTGCCTGGGCACCGCTGGCACCACCCTAGTTACGGCACTGTGAAACGGATGATGAAGTAGGTAAACGTAATAGTTGTATTTACTGAATATACACATATATACCATCATCACGCATGTATTCCCCGAAGGTACCCACAGTTCGCCAGTATATTTAGGTCCCATGTAAAAGGGGGTAAGCCTACTGCCATTAACCGGGCACAAATCCTAATTCGGAGGTGCTACTGAGAAATTGATAGAAAATCTCAATAACACTTTTCGACCTTGGAATCGAACTCAGGCTCTAACGTCAGGCAGATTAAGCCACGCGGACGCAGTCGCGAGCAGTTCGCTAGTAATAATCGCTAATATTATCCTGTAAACAAAAACACATACCAAAAACCCAATCACCCTTTAAATTTTCCCTATAGTGGAAAACCCAAATAAAAACATACCTACGTCTGGCGTTTCCGAATATTCGAAAAATGATACTACGGTGTCCATTCAGGGAAGTGGAAGCCGCATTTATCCAGTTTTCGAGTAGGGCATAAAAAGAGCGGGTGCCCTCCCCCCGCGCACCCTGCCCCCCCCCCCCCCCCTGGCGCCGGGGGAGTGCGCTGAATCGATATGCAAGTAAAATGTACACCTGTGGTCACCATGCTTTTAGGGATTTTCAGGGAATATTTCTGTTATGATTTTTATGTGCTTCTTGTTGCTTTGGTTGGGTTGATGGTTTTAAATGAAATAATTATAAGAATTATTGCCATTAAAATTCGTGGGGTTGTAATATCAAAAAAGCTTTAAGGAATTATGGACATTGGTAACCCACCATTTGCTTTACTAATTAATTGCCATGTTTTTAATGATGTCAGGTACATTTCTATTCTGTTTCTGACCTCTCTAGTCATTTCCCTTTTAATCAAATATTTTGTAATTTACTACGATTTAATAATTTTAAAGTTAGGACTAATAACCTTAAATCAATTTCTTAAATATTGTAACTCCCGTAAAACGCCACTTTAATCTTTCTGTTCATCCCAATTTTCTATTTAGATTTTTCACCCAAAAAAATCTTAAAAAATTTGACCCTTTCATCACCCCATATCTGTCCTACCCACCTCCAAACCCCATGGTCACCTCACACACCCTCAGTCAGGTGAGTCACTGTCGCTATCTGTTTGCACGTGTGGGTGTGCGCGTGTGTGTGCGTGACAGACAGAGCGGCGTCTGTCATTGCAGAACGAGCGCACTGAATTGGCGTCCGAAGCCTGTTATTAAGGATTTTAATTGGTGTACGATAATCAATGTTGGTTTATCGAATGGTTGGGGTAGTTTTTGCATAGATATTGCAGAATAGTTAGGTAATAGTAGTAATAATAGTTTCCTTTGTTTGTTGACAGTTTTTGAGTTCGTAGTAATTACCTTGGTTAATATTTCTGGTCTTTACTATCGGTAAATGTATTTAATTTTAATCCATTCCTGAAAACGTCCAATAGCTAATTTACCAATTTATTTATTTGGACAAAACTGGAATATAGATTTTTGATTTTATTAATTAAAATCTAGCTTTTGTCAGATGTTTTATAAAACAAAAATATATATTTTTTTTTTTTAAATTAGTATCTAAATAAGGTCTTAACATTTTAAAGTACCAACATGTTTTGCTATCAACAATATCGATACAGAAATCTTTAATCCTATTATTTTTTGTCAATGCCATTTTTTTTGTCGATTAAGCAAATATTTTTGCCAATACACAACACCCCGACTACCCACCGGCAGTTAGGTGTTGTTTTTAATATTTCACCGCGCGGACTAGAGACACGCGCGTCTCGGGGGAGTACACACAATCATACACATCATACACTAACATACACAACACATAAGCACTAACAAGATAAACTTTGCATACGTATTGTGTAGACACACCTTTGTTTAGCCGAGATACGTGTGTTAGGGTGCATTTTAGGGTTAATATTGTGAGATATTATTATTTTTGTGTTTTTTTTTTATCTTTGAGGGTAAATAGGACGGTACGGGATCAATGTTATGCGCGCCTGCGCTATTTGGGACTTAGTTTACGCTGTATTTTGATGGCTAATGTATGAGAAGGTTCTTGCTACGTGGTTAGATAGAAAACAGTGTTAGGATAACATGGTAACATACAAGGAGGTGTATAGGGATGAAACTTTAAAACGGATTTGAAAGTCAAAATAATACAGTTTAGGAATAATGTTGCTATCTATTGGTGAAAAGATGGTTAAAATCAGTCCAGTAGTTTTGGAGTCTATTCGTTACAAATAAACAAAAATTCTTTCTTATTTATAATATTAGTACCATCATCATCACTCCTGTATTCCCCGAAGGGTTAGACAGAGGTGTACCAATGTACACCCACAGTTCGCCAGTATATTTAGGTCCCATGTAATAGGGGGCGAGCCTATTGCCACTGACCGGGCACAAAACCAAACTCCGAGCTAACAAGGACACTAAATCGTAAATTATAATTCCGAAAAAACATAAGAGTACTCTTCGGCTACAATCTATATACCTACAGGATGTTAGAGTAAACAAGGGACGTACTTCAAGGGAGTACAGTTACCCATGTAAATAAACAACTTTTAGTAAAAGACCAACCGTAAAATCGAGAATAAATAATCGACTGCTCCATATAATTATGTTCGCATCTATACTAATATTATAAAGCTGAAGAGTTTGTTTGTTTGTTCGCGCTAAACTCAGGAACTACGATTTGAAAAATTCTTTTTTTGTTGGATAGCCCATTTATCGAGGAAGGTTATAGGCTATATAACATCACGCTACGACTTACGGGAGCGAAGCAGTATTCAAAAACGTAACTTAAGGCGGATGAATAAAGCCACGCGAACGAAGTCGCGGGCAGAAGCTAGTAAGTAATTAATAATCGGCTACATGTCAGAAACAACTGATTTTTTATTGGAATGAAATGTTTTAATATTATGTTACAGAAATGTACCTAGGTACTTACTTATTCCACAAACAAGAGGCCGGTCAATAGCAATAGACTCATTTTCTTTTATAATAATATCCTCCTGACCCAAATTAGGTCACGGCGATCAATCTCGGTCAGTGACGTAGGATCAATTATCGTAAGACGAAAGTCGAAGTAAAAATCGTTTAATTCTTATGTATAGACAAAAATTATAATTTTAATTACTATAATGTTATTATAGTAGCATCATTATTATTAGGAAACTGTTAGCACTGATTATGCTATTTCTTTTCTTACTCAGCTGTAATAGCAGCAGTGTGTATGATGTGTCTCTGACCTTCCAAAGGTAAGCCTGTAGGAAACTAATTGTATGGAGTCCTCGCGATTGATCTCATCGTATTCTTTTCAGTATGAAACTTTGACTTTGACTTATGTGCGCAAACGCAGCTACTCTTCCTGATCCCTTACTCTCATAGCCCGATGGGACAGCAATACAACACGACAGGAAAAGATCAGGCCCTAGGACTAAACGTGCTAAACTCCAGAATTCTACTGAAAAATTGCAAAACCCAGCGCTTTGTCCAACTTAGAAATCGTACCTAGGACCATAAGGGCAGTTAGTCTCTTTTATAGCTAGTGAAAAAGGTAGTAATAAACCTCTGCCATTCCCTTTGGCTTAAAAGGCGTGATGTTATAAATTTTGACATTACTCTGAAAATCCCTCAAAATAATTAAATCGATGAAATAGAAACCTTTTTCTTTAATCAATTAGGTAAACATTACAACGATTTCCACGTAGATCTAGTAAAAACAGCAGACAGTCGCATATCAATGACGACGTAACTTCATCTCGACACATTCCCATGCAAAACTTAACAGAACCATATTGAAACACAGAGGAGCAAAGAATGGAGTGCTAGGGAGCGAAAATGACTTGATCGATGGCTTCATTAGCGCTGCATATCGGCGTTGAATTGCAGTCTTTACTATAATTGGGGTCAAAATAACCTACACACATCAGTAACTTTTTACATGATTTAAATTTTGAATTTTAACGCTAAATAATTCAAAAAAATTGAATTTCGTTAACAAATTGTAGGTTATGTAAAACATTTGACATATTTAAATAATTTGGTGAAATTAAATTCAATTATTGTAAGATTTCTGGTTGACTCGTTTGGGTAAAACTAAGCTCCAATAGTCATTGTACGAAGATGAATCGTGTAAATACCCGTACTTCATCGTGTTAAAAACGTGTGCTCATTTTAATTACTTACTAAGTAGATGGGATGAAGCATAAAACCAATATGTTTATAAAATTCTCCTATTTTGGTAACTTATACCTACTTGCTCTAATAAAGACAAAGACGCGTCGCACTCCATTTGCTTACTTATCCATGCACAAATCTATGTTTACGTAAGTTTTGCATAATTGACGTTTGTACGCACCAACCTAGTGTTGCGTTACTGAGAAATGCAACATAAACTACGGATTTTATTGAATTTCCTTAAGTAGGTATGCTAGCCACAAGGTCCAATTTGGAATAGTTATTAATTATTTATTTTTATTTTCCGAAGTCAAATTTTATTTCTTTTATGTGTTATCTTATTTCGAGACATGCTGTTTGGCTTCTTCTTGGCGACTGTTTAAGATCGTGACTGATAATTTGTTATAAGTATTTAAGATCTGTAAATGAAAGCTGTTGGCAAATCAATATATCAAAGATTGTTTTAAATAAGTTATAGATGAACACCGCTCCATCTTCCATTTCATCATCCAACATACAGGCACTGCCTAGTTTGGGGACCGCCGTACAATTTAAAACACATTTTTTTTTTAATTGTTACGTACAGTACGGCCGACGTAACTTGGCGATCGTGAAGTTAGCCGAGTAGCTGCGCAGTAGACACTTTTGTTCCTAAAAGTTACATTGCGCAGCCAAACAGCTAACTTCAGGACCGCCAAGATACGTCGGCCGTACTGTAACTAGTAATAGTACACCATGATATTAAGTACTTTTATGTTTATTCTGTGTTTGTAACAATGGACCAATAAGTTAATCTTATTCTTATCGTTCTGCAAATATTTTTTTCTAGGATTTCAATTCTGCCCTCGTAATGCAAAATAATGCAGTGCACATTTTTGCGATTTTGCGTTTTTGTGAAAAACTACATCTGGAGACTTTAAACTAAAAAATAAGTTGTATTTTATGTACCTTTAACCAAACATATGAGTTTTCCTGCCGGGAAAGAGATACCGCGCCCCCGGAACGCAAAGGGCACATGAAGGAACATAGACGGGTTTTAGTCAGTAAAAGTCTGACACTCCCTTTTTTTTAAGATGGGAAATCATCGAATGACCCCCCCCCCCCGGTCCTGGGCGGGACGGGAGGGAGTGTCAGACTTTTACTGACTAAAAACCATCTATGTTCCTTCATGTGCCCTTTGCGTTCCGGGGGCGCGGTATCTCTTTCGAACAACCCGCAGCGTCTGACACTGGGACGGGGGAAGTTATTTGATGATTCAAACCTTTAAAAAAAAACATGAGTTTTATATTAGTTAATAAAGTAGAGATAAAAAAAAACACTTAAATGCGTTTTTCTCGAAACCGCCATTTTGCAAGTAGGTACTGCATTTGCTATTAAGAGGGCAGAATGAAACCCTGTATACCTTTTTCACATCATACCAGCCGAACGACGTCCACTGCTGGACATAGGCCTCCCCTAAAAATGGCCGGTCCATCACACTCCGTCGAAATACAATTCACAAAAAAAAACATCTTGAACTCAAAAGGAAACGCAACTTTACCTTTTTTAATAAATTAGCGCAATAGTTGCAATATTTTAGGCTTATCAAAATATATATAAATTAAATATTCCAACAATGTTTATTGGAGAAATATTTAAATGTAACACTAATGCGAAGTAGAGCGGCAACGCGATGACGTGATCATTTTAGTGAATTGCTATATTTTATTCCACACATGACGTTTTTAAATACTTTAGAACAATATTATTATTATCTGACTTACTGCCTCGTTAGCCCAGTGGTCCTAAGCACGACTGCAACGCTAGAGGTCCTGGCCTTCAATTCCCAGGTCTTAGTGGGTGGGGTGTTAATAAGCATTTAAAAAAATATAATAAAGATGTAAGCCACAGATGTTAAGAAATTACCAAACCAGACTGACAGTGCCCGTTCACGAACATGACGCGTAGATCAGCAACAACCATCTTCAACCAACCATTAACCAACCAATCATCAACCATCTTGAAGGAACCAAATGATTCAACGCACGCGCTTCTATCAGCGAGATATTTAAGTGAGTATGACAAAGTTCGGGACAAATACTTCAGGAAAAATGGCACAGTTTTTAATGTATACTTTTTTTAAATAATACAGTCAGACTGCACATATTTTACGTAAGTTAGTTAAAGACTTGATATATAGAACTAAAGTCATTATAATACGTCTATACTTATTGCCTATCACACTTAAAATCAAGCAATGTTTGGCTCCGTCCGCCACTTATACTTATTATTTATTTATTTATTAATCAATACAAACTTAAAATCTTATAAAATAGATAAATAATCTCCCAAAACAATCTAGACATCTTGACGTGGAGATCAGACAGTCTCATAGCTTTTCCACTGTGCACTAAAATAATCACCAAGAGGTAACTACCACGTGAGGGCCTATCCAATACTCTGGCTAAAACAAAATACTTTTAATTCAAAACCCCCTTCAAATAACATTACCATTTTTGACGTTAACTGTCGAAAAAAAGCAATTAATAAAAATTAGTAGGTGCGGTAAAACTGAAACACAGACACGCCTCCGCGATGAAAAACATCTATTCACCCCCATCTCGAGGGAAATATACAGAAAACGTCGCTTTTATAAACATTCAACTTTTTGTCGTACTTGTAATTTCGTGTAAAAACTTTGTTGTCAATTATATATATATATATATATCTTGGGACAACTCACACACGGCTGTCTGATCCCAAGCTAAGCAGAGCTTGTGTTATGGTAACCAGACAACTGATATACATACTTATATAATTTATAAATACATACATATTATAGATAAAGCACACCCAGACACAGAACAAACAATCATGCTCATCACACAAAGTTTGTCCTGGGTGGGAATCGAACCCACGACCTCCGGCTTAGCAGTCAGGGCCACTAACCACTAGACCAACAGGCCCGCCAATTAATTTGTAGATAAAAGGTACAACTTTCAATTATACAATTAAATAAACGGTTATGTTCGTAAAATTAGTAATATATTATGACTATCAAATAAAGTTATAAATGAAACATTATTTTTAGGTTATGTTTCTATAACACAAATGTCCGAGGGGGTAATTTTATCCGTTCAATGCTCACAGCCTAAGGCCTTACCCAACCTTGAATTTGTTGCACGCAGCGCGTTATAATGAGGTGTTATTTGTTACAATTAGAATTACACAAAATTCCATTAGATATTTTAATAAAGATCTTTTATTTAGATATTTAATAGATTTTTCATCACTTTATCAAAATATAAAGTGAGTATTTGTATTTGTGGCAAATATGGATTCGTAAATAGTTGCCAAAGTGAAATTAAAATTATTATGTTTATAGGTAAAGTAATTAAGTACCTACCATCATTTTTATTTAAATTGGTACTACTTAATGACTATGTATAAACCCAGAGTCTTAAATAACAATAACACTAAACCAGTCCATATAAGCCACCCAAACCCATAGCCCTATTCTTTGTTTCCATATTCTGCAATAGTCCTGCGCCAGCCGGGGATTGTCCTTGGGTGCATTTGCATAGTGCAAACAGGGATAATTGTCGGCTGGTGTTCCATTTCATTGTAAAGACATGTAAGGGGCCTCTGCGAGTTGGCTTCGGCTCCTCGTACGCCTTCCAAAGGTCTGGGACCCTAGGGTACCGAGATACATTACCGAATAAAAATAACACTAATGCCGCTTCTGGGCGATTAATTGTTGATTAGAGGTAGATTCTGTTGGTTTTCACACACACACACCTACCATAATTGTTCAACGATTCTTAAATATGTATAATTTCTTGATAAAACTCGGGTCCTTTACTCGGCTTGGAAGGCATCTTAAATTCAGAAAGCAGTTACTCCAGTAATCTCTGAATGACACTTGTCAACGGTATCAACGCGTGATTAAAAAAAGAGTTTTATCCAGACTGTTTCTTAGTTTTCTTCTTTTTAAGATGACGAAGTTCTAATTTCTCATGAGAAGTCCGTAAGGGCACTTTCTTAAAACGTTTTTGACCGAAAGTATCAAACTTGGGTTGCGTAAAGCCAGCTATATCTTCTTCAGATTCATCAGCATCTACTGGTTTCGTAATTGAAGGGAAATAATTCTCTAGAAATAGTGCTATTATGTCCTCGGCCATGTTCGGTTGTTTTAGTGAAATTTCGTTCATCATTTGTTGAGTTGACACTAAGGTTGGTAGTAAAAGAAAATATACGAACATTTCCAATCCTTTTGAGTGACATCGGTCTGTCGAAATCTAATTGCTACTGTGGCTATCAAAATTGGCGTGAAATGTAATCAGGTTTTATTGCTTGATCATTTTTCATAGTTGCTTCACTTGTCATTTCGAAATTAAACTCAAAACGCATTAACTATCTCTTTTCTCGAAGTAAAATAATTGAAATACCAGTGTATTATAGTTCCAATGCAGGCAACAAACTCCATACATATTGTTAAAAAAATGGTTAGAAGTGATTTGTACTGGAACATTAATTAAATAATTATACAAATGTGGAGACGTACATAAAATAAAAATTACCTAAAATACTAGGACAGGCAACAAGTGCTACAAATTAATAAATGAGAGCAAAATTTTGGATAAGCAGCTAATTAATAAATAGATTAATTACGTAACGTACGCAAGTATTTGCAATATTAGATGTTCGTGAAAAACATTCGTTACTATAAGAAAATTATTTCTTATCATGAGTACAATCATGTGTCATGTGTACAAGCATTGATCAGTAATTACTAGTCACCCTATATGCAATCATTAATGATGTCTCGACTCAATTTTACTACTTCTGCAAGAGATTGAGTAGCAGATTCTATCTTAATGTTCGTAATTTAAGTCTTCACCAGCACTTCTACGATTGAAGCTAGTCATCATCTTCCTGCCCTTATCCCATGTTACTTGGAGTCGGCGCAACACGTTTTATTCTCCTATTCCGTCCTGTCAAAAGTCATGATTTATCCGACACCCTTCTCTTTCATATCATCATTTTTCACACAATCTATCCATCTTGTCTTTGGCCTCCTTCTTCCTCTCTATCTCACATTTCATCTCCATAACTCTTTCTCTTCACATACCTATACCAAGACAAACGGTTCCCTTTCAACTTTTCTGTAACTGGCGCTACTTTTATACTTCCTCTAATATATTCATTCCTGATCTTATCCGTTCTGCATGTGCATGTGAAGAGTAGGGATGATACAGATGTGACCAAAGAGTAATGAATATAAATGTGGATAGATGGAGAGGAAGAGGGAGGCCAAAGAAAAGATGGATGGATTGTGTGAAGATTGATATGAAAAAGAAAGGAGTCAGTGATAGCATGACGGTTGACAGGACGGCATGGGAGAAGAAAACGTGTTGCGGCGAGCTTAAGTAACATGGGATAAGAGCAGAACGATCCATGACCTTATCCATTCTGATCTCTCCACACATCCCTACTATAGAAGGACTAATGCCTCTATTTGTGCCAGCTACTAATAATCTAGTGCGCAGCCGTGAAATGGCAGTTCAAATGCAATCACTGTTTCACAAGCTTAGCTCAGTGCGTTGATAGCCAAGGTATTTATTAGTTTTCATGGTCTTAAATATAAATAGCTTAAAGTGATTGTGAGGAATTAGTGAATTTTAATGATTATTTATAGCTTTACTTGTAGTTCTGGCTAAATTACTTAGGTAACGATAGAAATAAATAAATTAAAGACTAATGTTTTACTTTGCAGAATATAAATAAATACATTTTGAATATTGATTACGGATAAATAGGATAAGTAGTTCTCTTGATAATTTCAGTTGACAGATGTAGAGGAATGTTTTGATGCCACTTAGTTTTAGTTTATTTTTTATTGTTATTGTCTTTTTTATGTTAACCTTTAAGTCTGTAAATATTGTACATATAATTAAATATACCTAATGGTACAAAAGACCAATTGTAGAAATTTACGATCGTAAGAAATAAAATAAAAATATCCATCCGCGTCCACCATACTGGTCTCTTATTTCAAATATCAACACTATACATACATAGCTACGAGTACAACTAATAATACGCACCTTTTATTCAACGCTGCATTGTAACGCAAAGAATAAGGCGTCTGTTGTCCCATTCATCATCATCCGTTACACCTCTAATCCTAACCCTTTCAATACGCCAAGGGTCAGGACTCGTTAATTTCAAGGGTCACCTCTATTGTCAATCTTGACCAATCCCTGTTTTTTATAAACTTCAACCTTTGTCCGAAATTGGTCCAGATGACCCCTGGTCGCAATTTACTGTTATTTGAGAAGGGTCAATAGGATTTGAATGAGTGGTCAGTAGAGAGTGGGGTAAACTTGACCCTACGTGGGATTGAGAAGGTTAAGATTTATTTATTCATGTTAAATAATTATGACTACTGGTGTTAACACGAAAAATTTGAATTTTTTTCTTGTTTTTCTTTTTATCTTAGAATGTCTTTATTAATATTTTTAAGATCATACTCATATAATTTATTGCATTCTAAAATGTTATAAAGTGTAAAAAATCAATTTCTTACTACTTAACCTGGTAGGGCACAGCTACATTTGTAAACTTAAAAACATTTTTAAAAAATGATATTATAATTTGACGATACAATTATCAATATAATTATCTATTAAGTTCAAAAAGTACCTATAAATTACTTTACAGAAATAAAATTTGACTGTGGTAAGTTGTATGTTTAGGTGGTCGCTGGAAACTGTCTTAAATTTGGCACCTACCACGAATGTGGTATTGTTTGGTTTCTTAAAATGTACGAAAGTAGATTATTTAGTTAGAACTATATTATAATACCTAGCAGTGTCACCAGCGTTCAGTTGCGTCTTTAGTTACTGCTTAGCTCTCGTTCTTCGTAACGTGATTTTCTTTAAGTATAAACCTTCCTCTTGAATCACTCAATCTATTGATATCGCTTTAAAATCCGAACAGACAGCAGGAAGCGACTTTGTTTTATACTATGTAGGGAACTATGCCTTCTTCTTTAACTGACATTTCGGAAATTATATTATCAACGCAATCCTACACTCTTACTAACATAATGTGTGCTAGAGTTCAAACTTCTCTTTTCTATTATAAGTTGCAGGTCCTTAAGAACTTCATCCAAATCTTCACACAGCAACACATCCAAAATTGATCCGGCAATATTGTTATTTTTATCTAAAAACTAACCGTCAGCTGCCGTAGTAACAAAAGATGCCAAAACCGTTATACGTGCGAAGTTTTAATTGCCAAAATTTGCATAAACGCTCACAGGGACGTTCGCAAAAAAGGTAAAAGACAGGACAGTGGGGACTGCTGATGATTGATTATAAGTGGTCATGCCAGTGAAGGGGACTCAGATGCATTGCGAAAGCTTCTTAATCTTGTGTTTGTATAGAAGCAAGCAAAAAAGTGTGAAGGAATTGTTTTGGACGGGCCAAGAGATATTGTTTTTTGAAACTGTTGTTCATATTTTGCTTGATGCTTATGGTAAAGTTTGTTGCAAAACTGTTTTGGATAGGTCATGCCTGTGTACAGTACATAATTTAGAGAGATTACATATTGATTATGTTTGATCTCAAGTAATCGTGGATAAAAATTCAGTTTGTGAGATGTAGCTGTGTAACTACATCATACAGGTGTAAAAATACACATAACATTCCCGTTAGCACTGCCGCTAAAATTATTGACGGGAATCTTTTTAAGGTACAACGCAATGTAACACTGGCAAATTGTTGTGCTTATGGATGTATACAACAGTTATACAGGAGTCGTGGGGGTCGTGGTGGAAGTTTGAAGCAACTTCTAGTACAGTTGCAATATAGTTTAACTGCGATACTCTTGAGAAAGATAACAACTGTTTGAGCAATTGGGCATAATCCCACTTTCTGAGAAAGACATACACAACCATAAAACGAAATAAGACAAGTAAAGACGCGTCTTTTTCTCCTGATTGCAAGCTAAGATTGGTGACAACCAGATACAATACATGTAGGACTAAACCTAAAAAAAAACCATAACAACTAAAAATCTTTTATCTCAAGCGTTTAAATCCTTTATTGTAATAACCGAGAGAACACGACCACTAATCCCATTTGCGACAAGTCAGCTTCCGAGTCTCACGTCCAAAAAAAAAAACAAAGATATTTAACAATAAACGCCCAAATTACCATAAACAACGCATCATGAGACGGTTGGGTCGAGTCAAAACCGGTTTTATCCGGAAATTGTCGGATCCTATAGTTCCGCGACACCGCTCCACAATTGTCTCTTTTGTTTTCGGTTTTTTATTACCTGCGGATCTGACCGTCGCGTTCGGGGGGTTAGGCGATTGACAGTGAGAAGATCAAACAGGGTCATTTTTATTGAAGATGGACGCTGGAAGGGTTGTGTAAGGGTTAGATGTGTTGTAATCTTAATAGCCGGATGTTAGCAAAATGGGGTTTTGTTTGGATTATTAATCGCCATTTTTTGGCGGGATTTCTCATGAGCTTGACAATGTGTATGTTTTTATTTTTTTATATCGTTGATGAAGTTTGGTGAGAGATAAAATTATGATTAGATAGTACACTGGAAGCCGATCCCAACACAGTTGGGAAAAGGCTAAGCAGATGATGATTTTACTTTTTTAATTTTCAACCAGACCCACCAAATTCTTATGGAAAAATGGTAACCAACTATAACATAACATGTCGAAACTCATTACACAGAGCACCATCTTATTAAAAAAGATATTTAAAAAGAACTCTTGTATAATTTACTCACATTTAGTAAAACAGTCGTTTTTCTCCCCATTTTCTTACACTCACTGATAACGAAATGAGCTTCAAAGGTGCGAATCGTTGACCTCAATAGCTTATTTATTTACAGCTCTGAAATTCAAAATTAAACGATTTTGAACCTTAAAGCTGGACAAATAAAAGCTAGGGAGTAAAATATTGGTGGTAAGGTTAAGTTTGGGATGTACTCACAGCATATGTAATTGTATACTTATTCCGTAACGATATCTTTGCAAGTTTACCTTTGCTGTCCCCGTAATCCTTATCCGCCTCAATATAAGAAGCATTTTCCTTTGTTTCGGTGGTAAATAAATTAAGTTCCGTATGTTTTAAACATGCACTTATCGTGGAAACATGTCGCTTTATCAGTACGCTTCAGTGAGCTCAGCAGATGTGGATTTAGTGAAGACAACTGTCTGACTATTGATTTGTATGACTTATTTTTTTTAATGGTCGTAATGGCTCTGTTTTCAAGAAGCCTCTCATGCATAAGATCCGATATATCCGATCCGTCCGATAATAGACAAATACCTACGCGACTTTTTCAAGTCATACTTTGAAAACATCGCGAGTAAACCCGGACTTATTGCTTCTTTGTTCGTGTGAGATATGGGGGTCTTTATGGGCAGAAAACCTATTTGTTTTTCTAAAATAAAGGCCTAAGGTACTCCTTATAACATGAACTATCTGCGGGTAAAAGTCGCGTCAAAATCAGTCCAGTCTTTTCGAAGATGAGCCGGAACAAAAAGACTGACATAAAATGAAAAAATAATCGTTCCATTTTGGCATTAAAAGCCAACACTTCAATTATATTTACTTTTATTCATCACCATCATCTGCATAGCCTTTTCCCAACTATGTTGGGGTCGGCTTCCAGTCTAACCGGATGCAGCTGAATACCAGTGTTTAACATGGAGCGACTGCCTATCTGACCTCCACAACCCAGTAACTGGGAAACACGGTACCTCTTGGATAGACTGGTTGTCAGAGTTCTTGGCTTCTGACTGTCCGTATTTACTTTTATTCATATAAGGCTAAAATCACCAACCTACCTAAAGCGAGCCTAAATTAAACAATTTTAATTAATATCTTTCTGCGAGCAATGACCTTTATCACTACACAATAAGACGTCACCTTGATCCACGCATCATTAAGAAACGGTCTCGCTCGTTGAATGTGTCACTGCTCCGACTCAGCGCTTATGCGGGCTGATAAGCAGAATAAGTACGTCTCAACTTAAATGATGTGTTCATTCTGTTAAATTAAAGTGATAGCTAAAATGGGATATAAATAAATACCGCGCCTGATTTAGCATGGTAACTCTGAGAGATTTATGAATCCGGCCCTATGAAGCATAGTCGGAACAAATATCCGGACCAATAAAGCATAATCTAAACAAATATCCGGACTAATGAAGCGTAATCCGAACAAATATCCCGATAAAGCGTAGCATAATTTGAACAAATAGCCAAATTATGCCAATTACGTATCATACTATACCACCACATCGTCAGATCACCACACCAAAAACCACCTCTTTTTTTGAATGCCAAGATATATCTGTCTTACCGGCAAAAACAATATTGTATGGCCTAGCTTTAGGTAATATTTTACCTCATGTTTAATCAGCTGAAGAATACGATTAATGATATAACAGATGTAAATTCTCTCTACATTGATAATGGACCCAAAAAAATACAAAACTTTTTGAATTATTTTTGTATTACTTTCTGTTTGCAAAATACCCATAGTGGCGCCATCTGTATTAATACTTGCTGACAAAAATTTACACATTGAAAAAAAAAAAGTCGGGTATGTTATAATACTATTGATTAATTTTAATGTTTAAAAACTTAAAAACGTAAGGACAAAAAATTTAAAAATTTCATAATGTAGTCGCAATGTCATCTCAGCAACTGGCATTCTTGACTTTCAATTTGTCAAGAATGCCAGTCGTTGCATTCTTGACAGATTTTTTTCCAAGCTTCATTGCGATAGTTCATAAAAGTTCGTAGAATTATCCCCCATTATAGTATTAAGCACTACTCTTCAAGTAGTGCTTAATAAAAAAACGCCTCAAAATTAAAATGCAGGGACTTCAAAAAGGTATAAATCCATTAAAATATTACCTAAATCGAGTACTTAGCACTTGTAACCAACTGCGTTGACATCTCTAATGTCATTCGCGGGCATTCATCTCGCTACCGAGAACTGTGAGTCAGTAACGAGATGCTGACTTGACCTCTGATCGTTCCTACGTGCTCGCATTTGACCATTAGACTAGTTTAGTTGTGTGACCTCGTGTACTTTAAACAAGAAATAAGTACCTAGTGTCTGGCAGAGACAGATATAAATATTCTATTTTGCGCAGTCTTTATTCTTGGCATGGCAGCAACTGTTAATTTTAGTACGCATGTGTTCTCTGAAGGGTTAGACTGAGGTGTACCAATGTACACCCACAGTTTTCCGATATGTTTTTAGGTCTCAGGATAGCCTATTGCTATTAACCGGGCACAAATCTTCACTCCCGAGCTGCTACTGATAATTTTATAGAAAAACCCAATAACACGTCGCTCGAACTGAGAATCTAACCCAAGACCTTAGCGTACCAATTGCACTTAGGACCACTAGGCTAACGAGGCAGTTTTTTTTATAAGCCTGTTTAATTATGTCCTGCTTCTGGCTAAAAGCCAGATCTTTCGACGTAGTCTTTCTAGCTGCGACGTTTCGATTTATCCCAAGCGGTGCTCGTCTTGGTCATCTCGCAGCATGTTTCATCTTCAGGCATTGCTTAGAGATGTTTGCTTAACGATTACTGTGCATGCAGCTAAAGTGACCCGCTTAATCTCATTTGAGTATATGCGCTCCAAAATAGGGATCAAAAAGGTTCCTGGAAGCATAAACAATAATAAATTGGAATCTCAAGTTGGAATTTCGAAATCAATATTCTAACTAGAAAACATCAGTTAGAATGGAACCAGATAACATTCTTCCTTAAATCGATCCTAAATCAATATCACCGACTTAAATAATATACTAAAAAATAATCGCTGTAGATACTGGTACTGATTTTGATAATCAGTTATGCAAATCCACGAAAAAATGCATGTTCAAAAGTTTATAAAACTTCATGTTACCAAATGAAGGAAAAAGTTGCATAATACTGGAATGACCGTTGGACATACTTGACAATAGAAAAGCCAATGTCCTTATTACGTCATATCATCTAATCTTCACAAACTCACAACCGCCTGATATATCTCAAATTCTCAACATCTGAAGTCAATGGTCTTCGCCGTCCATCTTCCCATCTCACAAAGATCACTCCATTGTTCGTGACCAACCAATTTGCATAACCCTGCGATGCGAGAGAACAATACACCACTATCCTACAACTACCTGCCGGTCTAACTGACCCATTTCTAACTGTAGCCCATTCAGCGAGCGCAAAATTTCTCACTGATTATAACAAAGAAGGTCTGTATGACCAAACCCTTTTCGCGCCACGATTTTTATGGGAAATAGTTTTCTATGCTCTATTTTTTGCATTGTCCATCACCGCCCCACGGATTCGCCCGTTGGCAAATGTTTATGTGATTTTAATATAATGCGAACATAATAGAATGGTCGGTATTGCTTATTATTGTTGAATTATGACCGTTATACGTCAGGCGTATGTAACAGTAGCCGGTATCAAGTATTCGTTAAGACAAGATTGTTTTGTAAGGGTTAGTTTTCTAGAAATATGTGGAGCGGGAATTATTACTAAAATTACAGGAAGAATTGAATTTTAAAATAGTCTTGAAAAGGTCTTTAATTAAAAGTGAGTTAGTAAAAAGAAAGGTCGCAGTTGATTGATATTTATTGGTGCCATAACAAAACAATTGAGTACGGAATACATAATTCCATTGCTCCGATGAAAACCGGCAAAACAGTTTAACAGAATTTAAGAGCAACATAAAATTGTGAACTGCCATACCATTCAGTCGTTACTCGAACTAGTATTCCTCATAAAACGTTACAAATAGCTGCACAAAACTATCAACTAAATGCTTTATAAAAGAGAAAGGTTATCGCGATTTTCCAAATTACCGTTGATGCACCGTTCTCGTTTTAATAGTCCATTCTTGGGCAGGGTCAACCCGGCCGTCCGGTCCAGGTAGCCAACCCGTGCTGACCCGCACAAACAATACAAAAGGTCTCAGAGGTCACGACAACCCTTTACGCCAGTTTAAACACCCCGAAATCGCTGCACCGTGAGTTATAGGGTCAGCCCTACGCCTCAAGTGACCTCACTGACCCTTCTTTAGAAAACCACCCCTTTCTTACAAGGTATTATTTGTAATCCCTTTCGCGAATCTATTTTATTGTTCGTCATCTATTCAGTTCCTATTTTTGGACGTTTGTCTATCGGCGAAATTTTTGCGTTGCGTGAGAACGGTCTAGTTCCTTCGCAAAATTGTAACGTGGACAAAGGATTTTTAGTCCTTTTCAGTTGGATATGGGAAAGTTGGTTCGTTGTCTGCTAGACAATGGAGTGGTCTCTTTTTAATGATTCGCTTTGTGTTTAGCAAGGTGGTTGATACAGTTTTTTTTTGTTTGGTCATTTTGACCGTTGCCCAACGGATTTGCCGATAGTATTTAAGGCAGCGGTGTAACGGTTGAGAGCATTGGGTGTCTTGGCGGTGTTGGCTGCAGAGCTCCCTATGATGACATTTTACGATGATTTTGAAGCACTGGCCAGTTTTATTCCTTGGCTATTTAATGAAATTTCAGTTAGAGAATGATTTTATGTATGAGTGGGTAACGGTCAAACCGTTAATTGTAATGGTTTTAGAATTTACCAGAATGGTAAAAATCATTCTGGTAAATTCCAAAACGATAGCAATTTATGTGTTTTTGTCGTGGGCAAACAGTCCATGGTATTGTCATGTTCGCTTGTAAACAGAATTCAAAATAGTACAGGATTTGAAGTAAAAGTAGCTAATTCAATAATCTTACTTAACTGTTACTGTTGTAAAAGAAGTGTCTAGATATTTTTTGCAAACGCTTTTCTAAATGCTTGTTCTTTAGGTACCTATATTTTTGTACTTAAAAGATATTTTTTGGAATTACACGATTTCGACCTAAGAAGTTACTCGGAAGTTATAATGGCTTAATATGAAATATTTATTTTAGAAAATATACTAAAATGGCTGAGAATTTATGATTTTTTAAAGACAAAATTGAGATAAAGGCAGTCCATGTTACTAGCGAAACGAAAGTAGCACGTAGCAATCTATATTTTCTCAAAAAATCCAAACAACTTAAACCAAAAATCATGAATCACCTCACTATTTAAAAAAAAAAAACCTTTCAATACCATTAAAAAGTAGCGTAACAACGACCGAAGGCTTCGGCCGGATGCAGCGGAAGCAGCAAGGGGTGGCGCGGGGGTGCAGTGCGGGGTGGGGGGGGGGGCGACACGGGACAGTTGGCACGTGCGCACGCGCAGGTGCCCACACCCTCGGCAGGAGGACGCAACCTTCGGACGGGTTTAGTTGAGAAAAATCTTATGTGATTTCGTTGATGTCTTTTGCTAGATGATGTTACTAGATTTTGTCCGCGACTCCGTCTGTGTTAAAGTTGATATTTTATCCCACAGGAACCGTTTCTTTTTCCAGGATAAAAAGTATCCTGCTTGATATTTCAGGCTATAATCTATCACTGTGCCAAATTTCATTCAGATCCGTTCAGCTGTCTTGATTGCTTTAACGTTTGCATAGATATTTTGTAATGTAGTGTAATTACTGATTCAGTGTAATAACGCATGTAATTTCACAAATTATATTATAAAATAAAGGAAAAATTGTTTTTAAAATCTGTTAAGTAGTTTTTGAGTTTCTCCATTATAAACCAAAATACAAATCTTTTAGTATTAATTTAAGATAGAAAAGGCAAGTTAAAATCATCGTAAAAAGTAAAATGTTTGCCGCCCCTTCGGTTTCCTCTCAACCGACCAGCGCATGTGTTGATCCGTTATTTGTTTTTTATTCACTTTATTATATCAAGATCCAAGACCAATGCGTGAGTCTTGGCCGCGATTACTTTAATATTCGTTATTTTATTATCTACTAGCCTATACCCCGAGGTTCACCCGTCTTCAGTTATGTCTTTGGTTACTGCTCCGCTCCCGTGCTTCGTAGGGTGATGTTATATAGACTATGACACCACGTGTTCATGGAGTATCTTGCTCGTTCCTATCCATAGAGACCTACGTTTTGGAACGAGCAACTAGCTTCAACTTTCTTTAGAGGTAACGTCCTGAAAATTCAAAAGTAGGTACCTGTATGTGGTCTAACAGCATGAGATTCTTCAAGAAAGGAGTTTTAACGTTTTTACGTAATCGGCAACCCACAAGTGATGCCTCTGGTGTTGCAAGTGTCCATAGGCAGAGGTGACCACTTAACATCAGGCGGGCCGTTAGCTTGTTTGCCTATCTGCCAATAAAAGTCCCGTCGAAATCGGGCCAGTCGTTTCGGAGATTACTCAAAATAAATTATATGTAATCCACAGCTAGGTCAAACATTCATATATTTAGTAAAAACCTGTTATTTTGACATTACAAACCGACGCTTCAATTTAATGTATTTGTATAGATTACTACAGTACTCTTGTCTGATGATGCAATACAACCTAGATATATCAGTGATGACAAATTAGTTATCAGATAAGGGTTCCCTATCAATCTGTAAATGACTGGAACATTGATTTGAAATTAATCTGTTGAAAGCATAGGTCACGTATAGTGATATAAATGATAAGAAAATACTATTATTGTATGATGTCAATCATCGATATATTATCAAACATCCATTTCCTATTATCAGAATGGGTTTGGTGCTGATTTTTGGGTTCTTTAAGGCAAGGCGCAGGCGAGAACGTGAGCTAGACGAAGACACCATTTGTATTTATTTTATTTATTTATTTGTTTCTGTATTTCAAACAACTAAAGCCAATGAAATAGTATGTATATAAGTAAAAAAGCAATAACTATAAACTAATACATATTTTATATAACTTTAACTAAACTTTAGATACATAACACTTACGCCGTGAGTATCAATGTCATCATCAAAATGAATTTGAATATTTCTCAACGAATCACTCATAACGAATCACAAACTTAGTCCTCCTAGCCGAATTTCAATGATACCGGTCAATTATAGTAGACACATATCCATCGATGCCGGAAATATTATGGTGCACAATTGCATTCCCAAATACAGATGCACTATCTCTTCCCCAACTCTCATAGTCCGATGGAACGGCAATCCTTAACAACCGGAGAGATCAGGCAGGACCAACTACGATTGAGTTCATACATAAACTCACGTCTTTTTCCCATGGGGGTAGGCAGAAACCACGGAATGCCACCAGCTACGATCCTTACGCCTCGTCCACATTCATGCATTTTTACGATTAAGATTGTTCTTAGAAGTGTATTGTTCTTCAGTTGTATCGCAAACTTCTGGCTGCTACTGAGAAATTCCTAAGCCCAATAACGCTTTACCTAACCTGGAAACCCAGTACAGTCAGTGTCATAGTATTAGATCCCAAAACAAACACACATGTTTACCGTTATACTCAAGCTCTTTTAAAAGTGAACTTAAGAGTTTCCTATTAAATGAGGTGTCTCTATACTGTTGACGATCTTTTACAAAATTTCTGTAAAACTTGTATACTTATATGCATTGTTGTAATATTTAACGTTTTTTTTTTTCACAATTTGATTAAACTTTTGTTTAATATTTATATTCTATTTATATATATACCATCACGCCTGTATTCCCCGAAGGGTTAGGCAGAGGTGTACCATTGTACACCCACAGTTCGCCGGTATATTAAGCCTATTGTCATTAACCGGGCACAAATCCAAACTCCGATCTGCTACTGAGAACTTCATAGAAAAACCCAATAACACATTTTGCTCGACATGGAAATCGAACTCAAGAACTCTAGCGTAGCAGTCGATTTTATTCTATTTATATCATGTAATTGCATATACAATTTATTGTTCTTGAATAAATGACTAATGACCGTTACAAATTAAACTGTAACATCCTTCGATTCCTTTCATGGCTGCGTTTCTTTGACGTCGTACTCGCGTCATATGTAAGACGAGACGTTAACGTCATTACGGCTGCGACATGCCTTAAGTACGTTACGGCAGTTAAGACCCTAGTCTTGCTATTAGCGTATTAATGTGACGAGGTATGAGTTGAACGTAGCGTGCTACGCTGCCGATCTTATGGTATGCAACAATGATTTTGACAAGAAAAAAGCTCAGGTTTAAACTGATTATTATAGCATAATTCTTATTGATATGGCATAAGAAAAAGTGGATGTAAAGTGTAAGCAATTTTCTAATTTCTGACACTACTTTCGCTTTAGTCAAACTTGTTGAATCTCCTGCCTAATATATGGTATGCTCCTGTTATTACTAATATAATAGCATAAACAAATCTTTTATCATCCGCTTTTTGCCTGTCCTCTGCAAGGCAACAGCCTCGTCTTTTCTATTGCAATAACCAACAGAAACTCAATAATAGGCATTATTATCGACATTGTAAGTAATTTATTCGCTTACACAGATTACTCTTTTGATTACCATTCTCACTCTTCAATCGGAATACCAGTCAATTCACCTGGCCATTATGTTTTATCACATAAGACAATTATTATATTTTTAAACCTTTTTTCTTGGTCATACCGCAGTAGTAACGACAGTCATAACACTGGCAAGTTCCAAATAAGGCACTTGAACCGCGGGCAATGGCGGGCATCTGTTCTGTCAAAGTAGGGCTGCCTTCACCTAAAATGCCGAATTGAAAACTTCAAAACCCTAGACATTTGGATGGAACAGAGTATTATTCTTGGGGTCTCACAGAAAAAAAAATACATTTTCTTATTCTTGTACTTAATCTTAATTTGTTGCTTATATTTGAATCAATCGGGTTTATTTATTTATTTAAACTTTAAGCACAAAAAAAAAGTACAAAGGCGGACTTAATGCCTTAGGCATTGTCTACCAGTCAACCAAAGGTGGTGAAAAAATAACACAGCAGGTGCAAATTATTGTACGAGAGTAAACAAAATACCCTGACACAAATGTGTTCGGCATTCTGTCTGGCACGCGGAGGATAAATCTGGGGTATCCCAGACGAATGGCAGCCCTAGTTCAAAGGCACGTCATATATTCTTATAGCTTGTCTTATTAATACTCATTGAATTCGTTTTGAAACTAACGACTTTCAATTATGGGACATTTATCGAGATCGTTTTGAAGGCGGCTTCAAATACGTCTTTTAATTAAGTAATTATTATTATGTCTTCATCTTTATGTCAATAAAGAATGTGTTTTGTAAGTGTCGTTTATTTATATCGTTTTCTTTTTGTAGATGGTAAAGTGATAGTTGTCTTGCTTGCTGCAAATAGTGATGAATCAAGGATATACATACCTATCTATAAATACCAATAAAATAAAGCTGAACAGTTTTTTTGTTAAGTGATTGAAAAATATTTTTGAATATGTTTTTTTTTTAAACTTTATGCACATAATGTTAAAAAATACACCGTATAAAGGCGGGCTTAATGCCTTCCGCATTTTCTATAATTAAAGAGGAATAAGCAGGCTAAACATCATGTTACGACTTACGGGAGCGGAGCAGTACCTAATTAAAGACGTAGGGAACATAACGTGAAAAAAGTACACGGCTGAAGTCGCGGACCGAACCTAGTCCAATATAATTTTCATGATATTGCTGTAAGTAACACTATGTTCCAGTATTAGTTACCTACTTTTATATGACAAAACCATTTTTATAGAGTTAAAATAAAACATATATAATCAAAAACCCTACAAAAAATACATAGGTTTTTGAAAAGTCACGAGAAGATATAGGTACAGGTAGCCACTTTTCAGTCTTACACCCTTAGTAATAAGGATAAAAACTGCTTAACCGCAACTATCTTCTGCTGCCCATTACGATCATACGAACTCAAAACTACCAAAATACAACAGACCAAAAATTTTCATCAAAACTCATCATTACACAAATAATCATCATTGAACTCTTAAACTTACAAAGTTGAACAATAAATTGATCTTTACGGATAATTTGAACAGGGTGAGAGCACGTGTTGGCGGCAGGTGGCCCCCCAGGTGCGTTCGATCACTACTTACGTAACATCATCGCGGTACTCGCATGTGACCGCAATTGGGGGTTACACCTTGTTTTTGGATAATTCGATGTTCTTATTGGAAGCGCACTTTGTAATTATTTCTTGCATGATAAATGATGAAAGTATTACGTACCATCACGACTGTATTCCCCGAAGGGTTAGGCAGAGGTGTACCAATGTACAACTACAGTTCGCCGGTATGTTTGGGTCCCATGTAATAGAGGGCGAGCCTATTGCTATTAACCGGGCACAAATCCTAACTCCGAGCTGTTACTGAGACTTTCATTGAAAAACCCAATAACACTGCTCGACCTGGGAATCGAACCCAAGACTTTTAGTGTAGTTTTACTGCCAGGCTAACGAGGCATGCTATGTCTTAAGTGACTATTTAAAAAAAAACGAATACAGCATGTTGTATTTTTCTCGTAATGATGACATAACTGTCAAATGGAATGAAATAATAAAAATATTATTCAACCATATTATTGTTTAACCAATAATATACTATAGTAGTATATTATTGGGCATTCTACCCCACCTTCCGTTCCATCGGCTCACTCCGTTCGCCTCCGTCACTCACGGTGTGGTAGAATGCCCAATAATATCCGACGGAGTGGGCGCCGTTCAACAATTCCGTTTTATTACTTATCGTTCCTACGTCTCACTTCGTTTGAATTTGCGTTTGCGTTAATACTGGATTGGCGCCTATTCCACACCACTTCACAGTCAGTTTCACACATATTTCGTTTACTAATGGAACTTTACGAATATAGTAAACTAAAATTTTGGGACAGATTGTCTCATGTCTCTTCACAGAGTAAAAAATAGCATGCACCTACAGGTACACACACATTCTTTTTCTATGACCCAGATTGGGCACCAAGGACATCCAAATTTTAATTTAATTAACTCATACAGTTGACACTAGCTTACATGTTAACAAATAAACTAAAATTTGGGACAGATTGTCTCATGTCTCTTCACAGAGTAAAAAATAGCATGCACCTACAGGTACACACACATTCTTTTTCTATGACCCAGATTGGGCACCAAGGACATCCAAATTTTTATTTAATTAACTCATACAGTTTTACATGTTAACAAATAAGTGTGCTCGCTGTTAGAACCATTAGCCTAAAATTCAGGACAGATTGTCTCATGTCTCTTCACAGAGCAAGAAATATTATGCATCTTCAGACACACGTACATTCTATTTCTATGACCCAGATTGGGCACCAAGGACATCCAAATTTTAATTTAATTAACTCATACAGTTTTACATGTTAACAAATAAGTGTGCTCGCTGTTAGAACCATTAGTCTAAAATTCAGGACAGATTGTCTCATGTCTCTTCACAGAGCAAGAAATATTATGCATCTTCAGACACACGTACATTCTATTTCTATGACCCCAGATTGGGCACCAAGGACATCCAAATTTTAATTTAATTAATCATACAGTTTTACATGTTAACAAATAAGTGTGCTCGCTGTTAGAACCATTAGCCTAAAATTCAGGACAGATTGTCTCATGTCTCTTCACAGAGCAAGAAATATTATGCATCTTCAGACACACGTACATTCTATTTCTATGACCCCAGATTGGGCACCAAGGACATCTGAATTTTAATTTAATTAACTCATACAGTTTTACATATTAACAAATAAGTGTGCTCGCTGTTAGAACAATTAGCCTAAAATTCAGGACAGATTGTCTCATGTCTCTTCACAGAGCAAGAAATATTATGCATCTTCAGACACACGTACATTCTTTTTCTATGACCCAGATTGGGCACCAAAGACATCCAAATTTTAATTTAATTAACTCATACAGTTTTACATGTTATCAAATAAGTGTGGTCGCTGTTAGAACCATTAGCTTAAAATTCAGGACAGATTGTCTCATGTCTCTTCACAGAGCAAGAAATATTATGCATCTTCAGACACACGTACATTCTTTTTCTATGACCCAGATTGGGCACCAAGGACATCCAAATTTTAATTTAATTAACTCATACAGTTTTACATGTTAACAAATAAGTGTGCTCGCTGTTAGAACCATTAGCCTAAAATTCAGGACAGATTGTCTCATGTCTCTTCACAGAGCAAGAAATATTATGCATCTTCAGACACACATACATTCTATTTCTATGACCCCAGATTGGGCACCAAGGACATCTGAATTTTAATTTAATTAATTCATACAGCTAACACTACCTCACATGTTAACAAACAACTACCACTGGTAGCTCTGAAATGTTCTGTTGTTATATACTCTGCGTTGCGCTTGATTAAGATCATCGCACACTTATACAATTGCCATCGAAACGGTTCGTGTGCCGTCCCGTGATCATCTATTGTACCATACTCCTTTTAAACCGCCGGACGACGGCGTCGGATCGGCGACCGTGTTAAGCTTCACAGTATAAGTGTACGTGATTCTTTACAATCGCAAAGACTGCAAAATTGCATTATGTAAATTTGCAGTGTTCGAACTTTGTTGTACCAGGTATATGATTGAGTCATTCCCATGTATTCAACAATTTAGCTGTAAGATGATCGCTGTGCATGTCGCAGTCTCTGATTAAAATTGGTATTTTATAGAACTTCATAATCAATGCAAATCATTTAAATAGAGGATGTTCCTTTGATAACTTTGCTAATTATTTTATATTGTTTATTTGCTATATTTATTTATAAATAACCAACCTATACTTGCAGTTTACACCAGACATACAAGTTTTTGGTTAATACATACTGAACAAGCATAAAACATATAAGAAAACATAAAATGTTACAAAATACATTGATAGTTCTTTAACAATCTAGGGTTTGTTTGAAAGATGAATCTAAATACTAGTACCTACCTACTGAACTTATGCATGAATTGATAATAAAAAGTTCGTTTTAGTCGTTAGATGATATTACTTATTTACGTTAATGTCAAGTTTTACTGTAGCATATAAGTGACTAACTTTTTGCCGCGAGTTTGTTTACATGGATTATTCTGCACAAAAAATGTTTTCAGGATATTTTTCTTTCAGCTCTCTTCCGTCAAAAAATGATTTTTTATTTTTTAGTTCACATGTCATCATGCGAAGTTTTACATCACATTTTATTAAACAAACATACAATACTTTATTATATATTAATGTATTAATCATAAGCGTCATGTATCGTCTTTGTCGGCGAGCGAAAAAAGCTGGTTTTATATTTCATTTCTCACGATAAAATTGCAATTAGACGGAAGTGATTTTCAATCACTACGGTTTAATTAGACGTAAGTAACATAAATTAGTCATACAACTGTCAAGATATGTAGTTAAGGTTTAATTTTGTAATGGGATAAATATTGCTGAAATGGTATTTTTTTATGTATAAAATCAATCAATTTTGATCATAATATTACATTCGCTGCAGTATCTTCCAGTGATAACCACCGGTTACCTTCAACTATAAAATGTAAGTAAGTACTACTAATTTTACTGAATTTACTAATGTACTAATCGCTACCCAGCTACGGACCTGGTTTCTGCCTGCCGGCTGGTGTATTGGTTAGCCTTAATTTCATCGCATAGATGTTAGAATTTTGAGCGTAAACCATATAATTTTATGTAATGACATTATAGGGAATTTCATGAACTATAGACATGTCCATAAATTATTCCACTGAGCCATGTATTTTTCTCACAATTTAAAGAAAACTTCAAAATTAATGTTATTTTGTGGTTATCCGATTCAACTAACATCAAACGTATCGCTATTATGAACCTTATTTGTTGCCGCGATGCGTTATTGTCAATTACCGAAACTTAAGTCATAGTTATTAGTTACAAAATTAATCTTTATGTGTTCCATTTCAGGTCTGACTCCGATTCAGAATACCAGTCACAGTCCGCAACTGTAGCCGAGCCGAAGCCGCAACCAAAGAAGAAGGTGTCGAAGCGCAAAGCTTCCGAGAGCACCACACCGTCCGTACCGAAGTCAAGGTAATTTTGTGTTACCGCTTTTACCTTTAGGTGCTTGTTGTATATGTTATGTCAATTAAAATGTTATACACCGATAAACGTTGGTTAGTGGATTTAGAACTGCAACGAAGAGAGCTCTGAAATCAATTTCCAATTATATTCCTTGTAGGAATGTTTACAGTTAGTTCATGAGGTATTTAAATTATTATAACAGAACATCATGCTTTCTATCCCCGTAGGGTTCAACAGAAGAGTAATACACCATCAATTTGTCAATATTAAAAAATAAATGTAATAAATAATGTGTTAAATTGTTTACAGTAAAAGGCGCAGCTTGAGCTCGGACCTCTTTGGTTTGGAGAACTACGTTCCCACCAAAACCTCAGTTGCGGACTTCGGTTCGTCACTCATCAGCCGTGTCGCCAACGGTAAAGTGCGGCGAACGGCAGACGTATCCGGGGACTTCTACGTGGAGGTTAAAGTTTACAATAAGGCTGAAGTTGCCTCCACCCCAAAAGAGGAGCGGTGGAAGAAAGCCTCGGTGGCACTAAAAGTGCAGCTTAACCGGAACACGCCGCAGTGGGACGGGTTACAAGTTTTTATGAGACGGGCTCATGAGTTTTTTGATAACTCTGAGCCTGTCTTTTATAGTGATAATATTAGTTTAAAATAAATATTTAAGTTGTTGGGGCACCAGATGTTTTTGTATTTCTGCGATCGTAAATCATAATCGTAAAAATAGTACATTGCTACATCTAATAGTAAGTTTAAAACTATTTTAATTTAAAATGCCGTTCTGTACTGTTTGTAACACATCTGTTGAGCGCAGTCACTGGACAGGTCACCTACGTAGTACTAATCATAAAAACAAAACTATTTCGCATTTTTGCGAAGGTGTTGAAATAATACATTCTGCATTTCGTAATCGTATAGCTTCTTATAGAATTGTCGATCCGTCTGAGAATAGTTCTCTACAACCATTTCTTATTAATATTTGGGACAAAATTAAAACGTTAATTAATATTTCTCTTAAAGATCATACTTGTCTAAAAGTTAATTTCGAATTTTTTGCTTTATTTTTAATGTTTAAAAATGATTCTCAGGAGATGAAATCATTTGCCACAAAAAACTTTACTCTGCATCAGAATTATGAAATTGAATCATTATTAACTCAAGTAAAAAACATTTTATCAAAAAAGATAGAAGAATTTCAGGACCGAGACAGTGGATGGACGTTCTTGAGCAGTTCTCATTTGGAAGTCAATGTTAACAAATATCAACCGTTGCATGGTTCAGGCTTTATCGAATTGCCTTCTGCAATAAAATCGAAAAGAGCATGTGTTAATATCCACAATAATGACGAGTATTGTTTTTTGTGGTCTGTTGTTGCTGCTTTATATCCAGCTAAAAGTCATCCTGAAAGAGTATCTTCTTACCCTGATTTTCGTAACGTGTTAAATGTAAAGGATATGTCATTTCCAGTGAATTTCTCAGATATTGCGCGGTTCGAAGTGAATAACCCCGAAATTTGCATTTACATTTATGGTTTAAAAAATAATACCGTCGTAGGACCGCTTTACAAACCAAAAGCCTTGAACGGAAAGGTGATTCATTTACTTTATTTAGAAAGAGATAATTTGTCACATTACTGTCTCATTAAAGACTTGCCGCGACTTGTTAAAAATCAAATAACAAAACACCACAGTAAACTGTACTTTTGTGATGCTTGTTTAATGTTTTTTAATTCATGCGATGATCTTAGTTCACATAGTTGTGGAGGTGTTGTCACTGAACTACCTCCAAAGGGTTCTTTCATACAGTTTAAAAATTATAATAGAAAGCAAATTGTTCCATTTGTTATATACGCAGATTTTGAAACAATGCTAGAACGGTATGAATCTTGTGACCCTGACCCCACTAAGGCGAGTACTGTAACGCGACAGCGACATGTGCCTATAGCTTTCGCTTATCATATTACGTGTACGCTAGACGAAAGCCACAATCGTTACGTTTCTTATCGCGGTTCGGATTGTGTATCAAATTTTGTGAAGTCTATCTATAAAGATGCACAAAAAATTTACGATATTGTAAAAAATAATGTTCCTATGATTTATTCAAATGAAAATGCTCGCGACTTTGAAAACGCGTTGACATGTCATATTTGTGAACACTTCTTGTTCGGCGATAGGGTTCGCGATCATTGTCACTTGACTGGTAAATATCGCGGCGCAGCTCATAGTTATTGTAACATACAATACAAACTACCATCATTTTTGCCAGTATTTTTTCATAATTTGTCTGGATACGATTGCCATCTTTTCATAAAAGAATTAGGTGAAGCTCCTGGATCTATAAAAGTGATACCTAAAACAAAAGAAAACTATATTTCTTTCACTAAGTTTATTCCGATTGCTACCGGGGAAAGCATCCAAGTTCGGTTTGTAGATTCTTTCAAGTTTTTAGGAACTAGCTTAGAAAAGTTGGTTAGTACAATGAAAAAACAGGACTTTAAACAATTAAAATCTTATTTCCCAAATAAAAAACAATTTAACCTACTCACTCGTAAAGGAGTGTATCCATATGACTATATGTCTCAATGGGAACGTTATGAAGAAACGTGTTTACCCTCAAAAAAATATTTTTTTAACTATTTAACAAATGATGCAATTACCGACGAGGACTATGAACACGCTCGGTCTGTTTGGTCAGTATTTAATATTCAAAACATGGGTATGTACACAGATTTGTATCTCAAAACAGATGTTTTGTTGTTAACAGATGTATTTGAAAATTTTCGAAAAACTTGTAAACTACATTACAATCTCGATCCCGCGTTTTATCTTACAGCACCAAGTCTATCTTTTGATGCAATGCTTTTAAAAACAGGAGTACAATTAGAATTGATTAGTGATGTTGAAATTTTTAGAATGATACAAAAAGGTATTCGAGGAGGTGTTTGTATGTGTTCCAAAAGACATGTCAAAGCCAATCATAAATATTTAGATACTTACGATCCAACCCGTCCTAATTCATTTATCATTTATTTAGATTGTAACAATTTATACGGTTATAGCATGTGTCAATCATTACCCTATTCGGATTTTAGATTTATGAATAGACAAGAAATAGATTTTTTACAATTGAACTTAGCAGAAATTAGTGATACTGCAGAAAACGGTTACATCCTTGAAGTTGATTTAATATATCCGGAGAATTTGCACATGGAACACAATGACTTTCCCTTTTGTCCAGAAAAATGCTTACCACCGGGTGGTAAGAATAAAAAGCTAATACCAAATTTGTATGATAAATATTACTATGTTATTCATTACGTACATTTAAAAAAATGTTTACAGCACGGTTTAGTATTGAGAAGAATCCATCGCGCTATTATATTTAAACAAAGTAGTTTTTTAAAGCAATATATTGATATTAACACCCAGTTACGTCAAAAAGCAGAGTCAACGTTTGAACAAGACTTTTTCAAATTATTGAATAATAGTATTTTTGGAAAGACCCTAGAAAATAATGAACACCGAATAGACGTTAAGTTAGTAAACAAGTGGTGTGACTCGAACAATAAAACAAAAAAGACTACTTGTGCTGAAAAATTGATAGCCAGCCCATATTTTCATAGCGTCTCTGTATTTTCTGATGATCTAGTAGCAATCCAAATGAAACCTGTGCGTATTATACTTGATAAACCAATTTACATAGGGTTTGCAGTATTAGAATTATCTAAGGCTCACATGTACAACTTTCACTACTCCATCATTAAACCTTTTTATGGTAACCGAATAGAATTATGCTATACTGACACAGATAGTCTAGTATATGATGTACAGAGTAATGATGTTTATAAAGACTTTAAGCTCCACTTTCTAAAATATTTTGATACCAGCAATTATGACTGTAACAATGACTATAACTTACCAATTATTAATAAGAAGGTTCCAGGACTGTTTAAGGATGAAATGGGTGGTGACATTATCAAAGAATTCGTAGGACTGCGCTCAAAGCTTTATTGTATTAAAACGTTAAACAAAACAATTAAAAAGGCAAAAGGTACAAAAAAATGTATTACCAAAAATTTTAATATGTTAGATTATAAAAATGTTTTATATGATTGCAGTGTTATTCGTAAAAAAAATGTATTGTTTAAATCAATAAAACACGAAATATTTACTCAGGACTTAAATAAAGTAGCACTTTCAAGCAATGATGATAAACGATTGCTATCGTTTGATAAAGTTTCTACTTTAGCCTGGGGTAACGCAAGTATATTTAAGTAATAAGTACATATTTTTAACATGTTTTTTATTGATTGTGAATGGTAAAACTTATGACGTCCTAAATGGAAAGTTAGATAATTTTTCAACCTACCTACTGTCTTACTTACTATTATAAAAAGTCTGTAGGGTGGATCGATGGATGTTTGTTACTCTTTTTTAAAATGTGAAATAAGTAGTATTGCTGTGTAATTTAATTCAAATAGTATCGATAGAAGTTTCTTTTGAACCTGGTTTTATTATGTATACAATTCTAAATTGTGTGTATTCTTGGTGTCCCTTTTACTAGTTAGAGCTAAACAGTGTAGGTACTTATATAATTATCTATTATGTGCCTACAAAGTATAAAGTTGAATAAATAAAATTGTGTATATTCATTACATAAGTACATCTGTTTCATTTCTGTTCCTGATGACAAAGCACACAGGGCTCGCCGTGTGTCGATACAGGTTCCAACTTGATAAAATATGTACCTAATGTCCAGTTTTGATGACAAAGCACTCATGAGTCGAGGTTCGCGCGGTGTAGAATTTGACACCGATCAGGTGCTCATCAGATTGAACTTGTTGAAACATGAAATTGATTCACATCGCAAGGTTTTATGGAGTTTGCATTTCATAATAATATATTATGATTAGTACATACATCACAAGGCAGTCAGCCGGACTGGTCACATCACACTTAAAAACGAAACAAATTGTAAGTATTGCACAAGCGTATAAGTACTTATAAAATTATGTCTTATTTATGTGTTTGATATAATTATTAATAATTATAATATTCTTTGTTTCAGATCATCAATAATGTGCGATTCTCCAGATATTATTGACTTCTCACAATACGGTCATGGTTTTCCGACTCCGAGTTTAAGCTGGCATATCCCAGATATCCAAGATCAACAAATACCTGTCAACAAGGAACCTAGAGCAAGACAAGACTGCGGACCTGCTAACAAGAAGCCTAGAACAAGACGGGAGTGTATAAAACAGAAGTCATCTCTGCTTAATTATTGTGAATCATATGTCATAAACAATGAGAAGAAAAAAGGATTACGACTGATCCAGGTACAAGTGTTGGATATCAGTGAACAAGAACCTGCAAGTGACAATCAGAATGTGATGTTAAGTGCGCAGTATGTAGTGACTGAACCGGTGGACTATGTTATGGAGGAGACGCAATCGTTAATTAACAAAATTTCAAAAAAACTTTGTGGGGACAGTGGTTATTATTAAGCGATGTAATTATTTTGTAAGTACCTACTTTATAAGTTACTATAAAAAATAAATATATGTGAGTAATATAATAGTTATTAGGGTATAATAATCGGTTTTTATGTTGTGTAAGTTCTGGATGTATAAATTATTAGAATATCATATATGTAAGTTTTATTGTAATAATCTTTTTACATTTTTATGTATACAAAAGAAGTTAAAAAATATCAAAAACAAAAAATAATAAAGAGAGAAAAAAATTTAATAAAATATCTAGATTGTTTTAATGTAAATAGATAATATTAATCTCTTAGTTTAATTTTGTTGGGTAGTGCTCATACATCACAAGTTTTTATGTTAAGTATGTAGGTACGCGTAGAAAACATGTGGGGACAGTATTATGATTATTGGGTTGGTAGATATAATTAGTTTGTAATAATTTTAAATAATTTAGAAAATAAATAAAAGTATATTCATTTATAATTTAAATTATGTTTTATTTTGTAAGTACCTACTTTATAAGTTACTATAAAAAATAAATATATGTGAGTAATATAATAGTTATTAGGGTATAATAATCGGTTTTTATGTTGTGTAAGTTCTGGATGTATAAATTATTAGAATATCATATATGTAAGTTTTATTGTAATAATCTTTTTACATTTTTATGTATACAAAAGAAGTTAAAAAATATCAAAAACAAAAAATAATAAAGAGAGAAAAAAAAAAAAAAAAAAAAAAAAAAAAAAATTAAATAAAATATCTAGATTGTTTTAATGTAAATAGATAATATTAATCTCTTAGTTTAATTTTGTTGGGTAGTGCTCATACATCACAAGTTTTTATGTTAAGTATGTAGGTACGCGTAGAAAACATGTGGGGACAGTATTATGATTATTGGGTTGGTAGATATAATTAGTTTGTAATAATTTTAAATAATTTAGAAAATAAATAAAAGTATATTCATTTATAATTTAAATTATGTTTTATTTTGTATCACTTATTTATACTCGAACTCTAAATTAGCTCTAGTGTAATGATATTATTATAGGTTAATTGCTTTAAGGATTTTTTCTTACAATAATTCGTTTAATAAATATCATTTTGCTACAGCTCATTTAAAGTTTGGTATGTAGGTTACCCTGATTATATTAAATAAAACACTCATAAGTAGATAATTACATTTTTATTAACTGTTCAACACAATAATAATTAAAATAAATTAAATATAGACATATTATTATCCACATACCATTTTCTAATACACACCGCATTATTCAATGCACAATTTATTTTATGGTTCACACAATTAAAATCAGTTTTATTTTTACAGAACTTCTTTTTTAATGTCGCAAAATTAGGGCACCCTTTTTCACCTATGTCAATCACTTCACAGTTTGCACATAACTCTTTAATCCACTTAATCTTTTCCAAACCCTTTGTAATAATTTTTTTATTTTCTAAATACGGTACGATGACGTGTTGAAACTCTCTGTAGTCTATAAAGCCCTCACTCCAGAAAATTCCACGATTTCTTTCCAACCATCGCACCTGCTTCTTTTCTTCTTGAGTTAAATAATAAAACGAATGCGGTGGTTTAACCAAGAACGTCTGTGTGTGGTCATTACTTACGATAGCCACTTCTTTGACAATAAAATTATTGTTTAAATATTTGAATCCTTGGAGTTCGACAATGATAATATCCGCGTTCATGATAACTTCTTCACTGTGTTGCTTAATGGTTTGTATTCAACAATACAATCGTTGAGAATGAGACAGTATGCCGAAGTTTGATCTGGTATTTCTGAATCACTCTCAATTTCTACCCTTACATCCACAACGGGTCCAGTCTTCAGATTATCGGTCTGTCTAGAGCAATCAACAACAAACAACGGAGCTAATTCTTTAAATTGTTTCTCGCTTAATAAAGACTCCGGACAACGTCCATAATATGACTGTTGAAATCTGATGTATTGCTCATATAATAAAGCAATTCTGTTATTGGCGAAGTTCACATTGATGTTTTCATACGGGAAATATGTCGAATTAAGGTACACTCGAACATCACGAACATAGCAGTGATCAAACTGCGACATGTCAGAACTTGCATTATTTTTTCTACTTGTTTGTAGACCAATTATTACATATCTCGGTTTTTCTATTTGAGATGAAGTTTTGATAGACCAGGTGTGCTTTGTAGTTCTTGGTAAAGTGGGATATTCATATAGATCCCAGTTTCTAAAAACCATCTGAAGCGGTCGATCTTTTTCCAATAGTTTTAATAAACTTATTTTTTCTTTGTCCGATACTTTAACATGGGGTACGCGCCATATGATTTTATTGATTTGAATGTCTTCCACTATTTCGCCGGTATTTAATTTTACAGCGTTCAAATTAGTGTTGCTTCGTAATAATATTAGTTCATGTCTACTATTTATTACAACTTTTTTAAAATCCTCTGCAAAACCGAGGATATTCCGAAGTGGTATAGACGCAGAAAAACTTCCTCCATTAATATTTTTTATGCCATCGATACTCCAACCCCAAGCTCTAGCTATTTTTGATTCATTCTCATTCATTGATATTAATGATTTCATGGTTGTAGTTATACCTGCATTTTTTATTTTATCAATCTCCACTCCGTTTAATTCGTACCTAATATCTTGGAACAAGAAGAGTAGTCCATTGTTCGTAAAATTGACACTAGTAGCTTTCTCTTTTGAATCTTTTTTGCTAACGATAACGGTTCCTTCCAAATACAGAGTGCTGGCTGATGGTAATATGTACAGATCCTGTTGGTTGATAGGTATGCGTATTTCATCGTTCCTGTTGAAACTCGTTACATAAGGTTTGTACGAATGAAATTCGATTCCTTCTATACTGTTGTCGTAAGTCGGAGTGGATAAAACGTCTAAGATATTCATTTTATCAATCCGATCGCTCTGAGAAATATCTTATTGTCTTTAGTTAATTTTATTTTGCTCTTAGAACGACGTCTTATTTGGTAGGCAGCTTGAGTAGAACTGGTATTTTTAATTTGATGAGACACATATTTATTGTAGTCAATCATTTTTTCTTCTAAGATGTAAATACAGCTGCACTTCTTCACCACGCAAATTAATTAAACGATTGTTTATATCTAGTAGTCGGATATGTATGCAGCTTATGCTGTTTCGATTGATTGGAAAATATATTGCGTTCTTCGGGATTTCTACGATTCTGTATCCAGGTGATACGTTGAGTGCGAATTCGTGAATTATGTGACTTGGTTCACCGTTTATGTAAGAGCCGCTCACAATGTCACATTCGATCCTTACCACGGTCGTCGGTAAAATGTTGACTGGATGTTGTGACACATGCCATTTATTTGCTTTCAGAACCTGCTTATCAAATCCTAACAGTCTACTGAAAGAGTTTTCTTTCTTAAAATTAACGTCTTTTGAACAGTATAGGGCAGTTTTTAAAGTATTGTTATTACATTGTAATTTGATTGAGGCATCTTTTATTTCGGATTTTAAATAATCGTAAATATCTTGCAATTCATAGGTGCCTTCCGGTATTTCAATAACATCGTTTGAGCCATAATAATACTTGTTATTACTTTTATCAATATTTGGTATAGAATTAAATGTTGAAAAATGTAATAAAGCACACTCATATTCTCCATTGAGTTGCAACGTATTAGGATAGTACGTAGATAAAATTGATGAGTTTCCAGTTATTGACAAAGTGAGTGACATCTTGCAAATGAATGAAATAAAATAAAAGCATTCATTTTATATATTTTTATTCCAAAAAGTTCTTAGATATTTTAAACATAAATGACCACAGTTTACAGTATTAAATTTTTGATATCTTGTGTAGTTATATGAAACTTTACAATTCTTAAAATATCGTACCAGTTCTAATGGAGGTTTTAAATTTCCATAGCTATCAAAATATTCACAATAGTCATATACTTTTACATAAGCTACCCAATGCGTTCCTTCATTTTTAGAATCGTCTAAGTTAACAATACCACATTCCATACGTTTCGGCTTCCTTGGTAATTGATCTTTCATATATACTCCTCGGAAATATGGGATGTCTCTTGCATAGTATTGGATGTCTACATTAGTTAGTGCGCGATTTGGTAGCTTCTTGTTCAGTTTTTTGTTGATTTTATAAACAATCCTTTACCGTTTTTATAAGGCTTTATATATAAACCCTTGCCCACTGCTAAACCCTCCATAGTTCTATTGTGTCGTTCTGTCTCTCGCAAATTTTGTTGAGCTGATTTGTAATCATTTACCGTTTTTGCAATGCCAGCCGCACCACCAGCTAAAGCTCCTAAAGCTGATAAGCCAGCAAAAATTGGAATTAAAGGTAGAACTCCACCAGTCTTCGGTATGGGGATCACTCTCGGCACTTTGATTTGATGTAATTTGGGGCATAACTTTTTTGCAGCTAAGTAAGCGAAGTTTATTAAAGACTTACTATCCTTGGGTTTTAGCTTTTTTATTTTAGATTTTATTTTTGATACTAAACTCTTAAATGTTTTGGCACCAGAACCAGATTTCAATTTGGCTTTCATGACTTTGCTTACTAACCATGAGCTTAATTTTTCACCTTTTCCTGCATCTTTTGATTTGAGTCTATGTTTAGCCATGTTCAATAGCTGTAAGTCGGCTTTATGACGATTAGGTAAATCTGTATGATTTTCATATGCTATATCGTGGTGCATACAAGCTTCGTCTAGTTTATTCACACCTCGATCACCTCGCAACAAACGTTTATGAAGTTTAGTTCCTGGTCCGCAATAATTGTATCCAGGCAAATGAGCTTCGAACGGTAGGTTATTAATTATACTGTTAACTAGTCCACCACCTTGCATTACTTAAATTATAATGATACAAATATAACAAAGTACTTCTTTTATATCTCAATTTATTAATGCAGATTTATCAATCCAACTGTTTTCATCATTACTGAGACCTAACCATTTAACGAATAGTTTCTTTCCTTTCTTTTTAAGTATTTTTTCTACTAAATAAACACCAGGATAGTTCGATTTTTGAAGTTCTTGTTCGTAAAAAGTTCCTAATATATCTTGCTTTCTTTGATCTTCTATGTGATATGTTACTGGTATAGTTTTATTAATCCTTTTTATTGTGAAGAGTTCAGTTGACCAGTTAGGAGTATAACCTTTCTCGAAATTGTGTTTGTATTTACTGATACGAACACAGTCACCTTTTTTAAATTTAGGTTTCCACTGGAGGGATACATGATTACATATATTTTTTATATTTTCTTTTACGATTGCTTCATTAGATTTATTCACATCAATAGGTTTAACTTTAATTGTACGATGTTTTGTGTTGTTATACGTATTAAATAAATCTTCTAAGGGATAACCTAACCACTTATAATTTCCAATGAGACTAAAATATTTATACAAGTTATTTTTAACAGTTTTAATTAGTCGTTCTACAATTGAAGCTTTTTTAGTAGAGAACGATGAGTAATGGTTAATGTTGTACTTCTTCATTAGCGTTTGAAATGTGTTGTTATAAAACTCTGTGCCCATATCTGTTTGTAAATTAACAGGATTTTTATTGCTGCTTAGTAGTATTCGTTCAAACGCTCGAGTTACTTCAGATTTATTTTTAGACTTTAACGGTTCTGCCCAGGCATACTTTGAGAAGCAGTCAATCACCACTAAAATGAAATTGTAACCTTTATTATACTTTCTTAGGTTTTGCATGTCCATTAGATCTGCTTGCCATAAATCATCGATCCCTTTGAGAATAACAGAACGTCGAAGAAAGTTTCTTCGTGCTGCTTTGTGTATTTCATTTACTATTTGTTGTTTTGCCATTATTGAGATTTTTAAGTAATTTATCTATATCTGCTTTGGTGTAAAACTTCTCTTCCAAATGAATCAAAACCTCAGGCTCCTTTGCTTTTAAAGTAGACTGAACAGTCTTTTGTGCATCTAATATGATTTGAGCACGCAATGAAGCAATCAGCTTATTAAATTGATTTATCGTATCAGCACTCATTTGATCTACATAATCCTTGTTCACAGCATCGTCTGCTTCTAATGGAGGTTTAATTCCTCTCAATCTAGATGACTTTAAATCAAAATCTCCATTTTCTGATTTTAACAACGCGTTATCATTGAAATTAATCAGTTCTGACAATCGCATTCTTTTATGAATTAAATGTCCAAATTTATCAATATTCATGTTTCAGGTGTACTATATGTAAAGGCTGATGATCAACTGAACAATAGTAAATTTTACACCTATTTATTTATAAGTTTACTTTCACGTAATTCTTCAATAATGGATATTATTTCATTATCTAATCCTGTGTTACCAGCATCTCGAGATGCTATTAATAACTTTAACCTTTCCACCAATTCATTAGGATCATCCCAATATACCAAATCTATGTTTTTTTTCCAGATTTTTGTTAATGGTAGTCCTTTTCCTTTTGAATGATTACCCTGAACAGTACTTTGCAGTTTAAAAAGAGGTTTAATAACTTGCAAATATTTTTGTCCCTTATTACTTTTTATTGGTTTACTTGGGTCATTATCACGACGATGTGCGTTTGTATCAAGTAACATTTTCTTATAATATTGCAAGTCATCTTCAGTAATCAGACTTAAATCAATATCTTTCTTAAGCAGTAGTTGTTTTAAACCAGGCGTATGTCTGTATTTATGACCGGCTACGATGATATAATGATCGTCGATTGTTATGTGAGCAGAACCTAACATCAATTTTCCGCGTTCTACTCTAACACCAAATGGAATGTCTGTTAATGCTTCTGAAGACACTGACCAGGATGATGTATCGCGACCTTCACTTTTTTCAACTGATTTATACGAAGATTCACTGCTGGTATCAGACTCATCTACATCACTACCAGTTGCGACTTTTTGCAAAGTTTCGTCTATAAACAGATCTTTAGATTCTTCATCTTCATTACTATGCAGCAAAGGAGTTTGCATACTGGCTGTAGCAATTTGGTTGAGAGGGTCTGTTACAGGTTTAAAAACTGTTTCCAAGGCTTGCTTACGCTCATTCTCAACATCTCGCATTTTTCGCACCTTCTTCTTTACAGCTGCTGCAGCATCAACAATTTGTCTCTTTAAAGATTTTTCCATAATTGATGAATAGATTGTAACCGGTTAAGCTCTGTTTGGAGAGTAATATTATTGCAACGATGACACCTTATTATATACTCGTGCTCTTAATCAAAAATTACAAAGGTGTCAAATTTATTTCTATAACATCCTTTATTTTTTGCACAATCTTTATTAATTACAACATAACTGAAGGGCTCACTCCATATTTTTGAACACATTTCTCGAAATTCAATCCATGTCATGTCAGTATTGACATGTTCTTCATAAACATGTCTCATATTTCTTTCATCTTGTTTAAAAAGTACGATTAGGTTTGCGTTGTCTCTTACTAACTGCTTAGGGATTTTACTATACGTCTGATTTAGATAAAAACAATCGATGAACTTGTGTCTCCCCATAGCAAAATAATCACGCAAACCACTTTGATTTTCACAAGCAACATCATCGAATATAATTACAGAATTCGGTTTTGCGGTCTGAACACTCAATACTTGCTCATTATCATGATATTTCTGAAATGAAATGCCTGGTACCCGTTGCAAGACTTTTTCTAAAAAAACGTACTTGGGTTGTTGTAAGGTTTTCGAATAAACATAAACATTTTGAAATCTTAAACCATTCTCGTGTATAAGAAGACCAATTAATAAATTAGTTTTTCCACAATTTGACGGTCCGCAAATGATGCACCGTACCGATTTAGGTAATAATTCTCCATGGCGAAAACCAGTCTCCTGAGAATGAACACAAAGTTTGTTTACATGTAACGATTGTGGTTGTTTTACAAATTTCATGACGACTGCTTGACACGGTTACATTAACAATGATTTAATTAATGTAATACATTCATATTTATAACTCATTATCGCTAACTTGAACAAACGTACAACAACCTCACTGACTGTGAAGTGGTGGTTAAATGTGAAACTTGTTAACTAAAGTAGTGATTTTGTGTTCAATTCGAGAATCTGCAGTACATGATCGAGGTAAGCCATCGGTAAGTAATAATAATGTGCTCAGCCCCTTTAACCGTAACTGTATTTTTTTTCTCGTGTGGAATAGGCGCCAAACCAGTATTAACGCAAACGCAAATTCAAACGAAGTGAGACGTAGGAACGATAAGTAATAAAACGGAATTGTTGAACGGCGCCCACTCCGTCGGATATTATTGGGCATTCTACCACACCGTGAGTGACGGAGGCGAACGGAGTGAGCCGATGGAACGGAAGGTGGGGTAGAATGCCCAATAATATACTACTTACTATTATCACTAAAAGTACCGCAATGTTTGTGTCGTGTAACATCAGCGACGTTTATCTATACTATAATATTATAAAGAGGTAATATTTGTTTGTTTGTAACGAATAGGCTCCGAAACTACTGGACAGATTTTAACCATTTTTTCACCAATAGATAGCTAAATTATGAGTAACATAGGTTATATAACATCACGCTACGACCCACGGGAGCGGAGCAGTAATCAAAGACGTAACTTATGGCGGGCGAAATAAGCCACGCGGACGAAGTCGGGGGAGATCGCTAGTCAGATATAATATCGAGTGACATGTGATTGTATAGTTAGCATGAATTTTTGTGATAGTAAAAATGCGGTACCATATTGCAGTAGTTATAATTTTTTCATTGATTATTTCTCTGTATAAGAAGAGGCCTTTGTCCTGTAGTGGGATAATTATAGCCTGTTATTAATTAGTATATGTCTGAAATCGCCAATCCGTCTTGAGCAAACGTGGTGATCAATGCTCGTGCCTTCTCTGTATAAGAAGAGACCTTTGTCCTGCAGTGGGACAATAATTAGCTGGTGCTGTGTTATTAATACATAAATAAGGCGTATGGGCTGAAATCTATGGGTGTATGTGAACAATGTTGACTTGATAGGAATAAAGTTTTTTTTTTATAATTACTTCGATTTTGTTAGTTCGAAAAAGGAAACACCAAAACAGCCAGCTATAATAAATTGTTCAAAATAATACCTATTTTGTTTCTAGTTTTTTTTTTTACTTTTTAAACAGGCAGAAGAATCGAAGGAAGCCTTTTATCTGTATCTTTAATCTCAAAGGTAACCTAAATTAACATTAAAAAGTCCTGTTGATGTTTTACCAGCTTAAAAGAAAGTAATTTTGTTTCTAGACATGCCACCGACATTCTGTCTGACAACATGCAATAACAGCCAAAATATATATCTGAAGTTACCTACTGTTTAATTAATTGAAAAATATTTGTCACTGTAAGTACCCTTAATAAAAAAATAAGCTTTTAATTTCTTTTAATTACGTAAATAAAGAGGATAAAACCACATTATTTAAAAAAAAGAAAAAAGTTGACAGTGACATTTAATTAAAAAAAAAAATATATTCCGTAATTTTAATTTTAAATAATTGTGTACCGACCGAATTCTTAAAAAAAAAACAGTATAAGTAAAAAGTTGACAGTGACATTTTTCTAATTCATTTTAAAAATGGAACAGTAAAAAAGGGTTGCGCAATTTTTATTTCAAAAAAAGAATAGTGTGCCTATAAAAGAAAGCATTTTACCGGGCTACGCTAGGTCACTGACTGTCCAGATGCGAGCACATCTGCCGCCGATCGTTGCCTCTCACACCCTATGTTCCTTGGTTAAGGTGCGAAGGGGGATTGCACTTAGCTTTGCGAGTCACGACAGTTGTCTTAAGCCGACTAGAATAATAATTCCAATTGGAATAAAAAAAAAACCCATCACTTTGTAATATTAATTTCACAAATATTTTCAATTCTACTAACTATTAATCTCAGTCTCAATCTGACATTTATTGTCGCTGCATGAGATTGCGACTTGATTTTGAACGTTTTTGATTAGTAAAATTGGCCCTTCTGAGCATTTTGGCTAAAGTTAAATAGGATTAGCACTTTATGTAGATACATATTTGACTATTACTCGTCCCAATGCGGGACAAAGACCTCTTGCAGAGAAGGCATCTGCTCTTTTTTAAAGAGGATTGCTCAAAGAGGATTGGCGATTTTAGACTGGCCCATTCATATACGGTACTGACATGCAAGGGATGAGAAATCATCAAATGACTACTTTCGCTCTGGCTGGAGCAGAAGGGAGTATCAGACTCTTACTGACTAAAACTCATCCGTGTTCCACCTAATGCCCTTTGCTTTCCAGGCCCTCTTTGGGCGAAGTAACTCTTTCAAACAAATTCTGCAAAATAAGCCTACCTTCACATACAAAATCAATAAACACCCTCAACTAACAACTTCCCAAACCGCAGAAATCCCACCACCGAGCTATAACTAAGTACGTATTCCCTACAATTCGATAACTCACCGAACTCGACCGGCATAGGATGTAGCGCCATGTCCGGCCGGTCGGAAGGTAACCCGAGTGCGAAGCCATACTCGACTTCCAGTCGCGGGGATGTGTGTGTGTGTGTGTAGGCTTACGGGGGAGCCGGAATCTTCTTAGTAAAGACTAGTATATAATTAACAGAGAAATAATGGCCTCATGTATCAATATTATTGAGAAAGAGAGTGAGAATCCAGTGAAAGCATGAGCATTGATCGCCTTGCTTTCTCAAAGCGGATTGGCGATTTTAAATTATATTTATTAGTATTGTAGTAGTAGAGTTCTTTGTGAAGAAGCTCGTCCGGAAGGTACTACCACCATACCTATTTTTGCCGCAATTAAGGCAACGTTGCTGTGTTCCGATTTGAAGGGTATAGGTGCCGGTGTAATAACAGGCACATGAGACGTGGCAACGCATTCGAGGCAATGGTCAAAGGACTCGAAAGGCGATCTCAAGTCACAGCTGAAGACTAGAAACTGCGAGAAACAACTAAGCAGATGCACATGAGGCTCTTAGTTTGCCCCTTTTTATTTTTCTTCCAATCAACAGAAATTAAAATGCAAACCGATTTTTGGAAACACCATTTACCTATTCCACACTCTTAACAAAACATCCTGTTTCTAATTAAAAAAAAAACAAATGAGTATTTTATACAAATGCATGCTAAACTGCCGACATCTACCGGAAACTAAAAGAAACATTCTGGGAAATTAATGCAAAATGTCACAGGTTAAAAAACTAATCGACTAAATTAGGGTTTCGATAATCGACTAAAATAAATTGAACTTTAGTCCAAAGACTTTTATATTAAAATAAAGGTCTTTTGTAATTGGATTTTGTCGTGATTTTAAAATCGAAGTTCCGTTACTAAATGGTCTTATTAGGACGTATTTAAAATGTGTTATTTACATAATTCCTTTTTCTGTGAGAATAAAACGGTTGATTTATGCCGAGTTAATTAATGTTTGTTGCATGTTTTCGATGTTTTGATTAAATCTACGAGTATGTAGGTTATGGTAACACGTAATTATGATATTGTATATTTCTAGCTCCTGCCCGCGACTTCGTCCACGCAGATCACGACTTATCCCTTACGGCCTGTTGCCTAGAAACGTAAACGGGCCTGTTGGTCTAGTGGTTAGCGGCCCTGACTGCTAAGCCGGAGGTCGTGGGTTCGATTCCCACCCAGGACAAACTTTGTGTGATGAGCATGATTGTTTGTTCTGTGTCTGGGTGTGATTTATCTATAATATGTATGTATTTATAAATTATATAAGTATGTATATCAGTTGTCTGGTTACCATAACACAAGCTCTGCTTAGCTTGGGATCAGATAGCCGTGTGTGAGTTGTCCCAAGATATATATAAGATATAGATCCCTTAAAAATAGCCTATGTAATCGGTAGAAGCTTTCTATCAGTGAAATAATTTTTGTAATCGGATTATTTTTTTTACAAACAAAAATCAAACAAACTTTTGGTCTTTATAATATTAGTATAGAAATAAAGATTATCATGAAGTATGAAATAATACGTCTCGATACTCGATATCGTTTTGTCGCCTTTAACACTATGACTACAATGACCAACCTACCGAAATTAGGTAGATATAATTAAAAAAAAAAGAACTCGCAGTAATCCATTTCAATTTACAGGTGCTACCAACATTCAAATAAAAACAGAATTCTATTGTCAAATCCTAATTTCCTTGAAACAGGTAACAGGACCAAAGCTTAGGTATATTAATTGTCCGCCATTTGCATTTGATTTCCATTTTAAGCATTAAAATGGCGTGTTTGACAAAACGGCGGAAGTTGTGATTTCAATCGGCTAAACTTTCAATAAAAACTATTACTAATGGTAGGTAGTCGAATTGTTAAACTATTTCTTTTGTCAATAATTTGGACTTTTATGAGATTGGGTTGCTACCGTTAGAGAATCTTTTATTTGTTTTTGATGACCTTTTAGAAGAAAGAAGGGATTCTTTTTTTAAATTGAATGAATAACTGAAGTGATTGTCGTGGTTAAGAGGGCGCGAAAACATGAAAATGTAAACGATGTTATTATTTAAAAATATCTTTCTCTGGAGTCCAGGAAAAAAATCTCAATTTCACCCAAATGTCCGGAGTTTCTGAAGTGAATGTTGTGGGTGGGCTGGTTAGGTTAGATTAGCCCTAATCGGCCCACCACACCCGCCAGCAGCCCTGCCTTAGGAAATAATGTAAAGGAAGAAATGATAGAAACATAATATCACGCCTGTATTCCCCGATGGGTTAGGCAAAGGTGTACCCAATATACACCCACAGTTCGCCGGTTTGTTTAGATCCCATGTAAATGTAATAAAGGGCGAATCCTATTGGCATTAACCGAGCACAAATCCTAACTTCGGGTGGCTACTGAGAATTTCATAGAAAAACCCAATAACACTTTTTACTCGACCTAGGAATCGAACTCAAGACCTCTAGCGTAGCAGTCGCGCTTAAAACCACTAGGTTAACAAGGCAGATAGTTAAATTATAGTATTAGATAGATATAAAGTTAATAGATAGATAGTATATAAAGTAGAAATGATAGACTTCCACACTTAGTTACATCAGCCAAACCGCTACTTTCAGTTCCATTGCTTAAGAAATAACAAATGAGATGTCACACTATGATAGTCATATATAGGTATTCAGGTGATCTGTGATGCGTTACAGATTGCCACCTATTGTGGCGACAAATTGCTACGCTTGCTAACTGTCGAAGAGCGCAACTTGCGAGGTGCGCTGTACATCTCACTTAACATGCCCAGTCTCGGGGAAAACAACCGTGGTCACAGCTTTCGATATTACAACCGTTTGTTGTTATACTTATTTTATTTACGAAGGCATTTTTTTTTTTTTTATAGACGGGAAATCATCAAATAACTTCCCCCGCCCTGGGCGGGGCGGGAGGGAGTGTCAGACTTTTACTGACTAAAACCCGTCTATGTTCCTTCATGTGCCCTTTGCGTTCCGGGGGCGCGGTATCTCTTTCGAACAACCCGCAGCCCCGGCAGGCATCGGCCCTCAGTGGCCCCATCCAATTTTGCTGACATCTCTTTGAGGCGCGCGTGGAACACGAACGCGCCGTCGACACGGTCTGTCGCTAGTGAACGTACGGACGGTGAGCTACCCATTGCTCACCGTCCACAGACCCGCGTCTACGGTGGCCGGGAGTCGTCTCGTGGCTCCCGACGCCCGGATCGTCTACCGCGGCGGCCGCTGGGACGGGGGACCCTCCTTTCCCTCTCCCGTCCCGCCGCCTCCTTCTCTAGCATTACAGCTTAACATTTTCGAAGGCATAAGGAAGTTGTACATCGTGATGGCCAAGTGGTAAAGATGCTCGTCTCTCATGCATGAGGTTGCGAGTTCGATACTGAACAAAAAGTACCAGTACCAATGTCACTTTTCTTATTCATAATATAGGTACTTTCTATTTTTATCGGAAAACATCGCAAGGAAACCTGGGCTTAAAATTAATAAATTTGAAATCGCCAATCCGCCTTGAGCAAGCGTGGTAATGAATCCTAGTACCTTTTCTGTATGTGAATAGGCCTTTACTCTGCAGTGGGACAAACTGACAACAATAGCAGCTTTAAATCGACAAATCAATTTTAAAGACAAATATTTAAAACACACAATCCAATGGTTGCTTTTACGCAATTAAGGTTCATCAGCTACAATCATTTCCGTCAATGAACCTTTACGTAATAATACAACTCGTATAATTAACAAAAAATACGTTATAAAAAAGCAGCTTCAATGAAATAATTCTTATAAGTAATATCAATCTCTCGGAGTAACGAGGTGCATTGACACGGGGCAGGTGCGGCGCGTGCGCAAGCACCTTGCGTTCACTCATGAGATTCAAATGAGATTGTATTGTCTCGATTCTCGATTCTCGGTGTCTCGGAGACTCGGACTTTTTATGGAATGTTTTACGGTAAAATAATCGATTTAATTTAGTCGATTATGTGAGTGTTTAGTTGTAATTTGGTGTTTGTTCTTTTTGATGGTAGCCGCCTTCATTTGTCTTTTTGTTATTGACTGATTTTTTGTTTATAAACAAAGGAGTTAATATGCAAGTTGAATTTTCAAATAGTGATGAATAATTACTAAAGTGGCAGGCAATGACAAAAGTGGTATTGGATATTTTTTATAAAACTAGTGGTATACAATCATATTTAGATCCACATTCGATATTAGATAAAGAGGTGTTATAGTTTGTAAAAACTTCCTTTTCTTTATCCTACTGTATTAGGAACAGGGAAACCTCAAGCTGTGACAGAACATTGTTCAGTCAGTCAATAACCTGCTAGCTAAGCACGCGGCACCGGGAGGGAAAAATACCATAACACTATTACCCCACTGCTGGACAAAGGCCTCTTCTCATACGGACAATAAGCATTGATTACGTATATCACAATTCCATATTTTTATAAATTATTAGACCAGTTTTTCTCACGATGTTTTCCTACACCGATATCAATGATAAACTTAGGAAGTACCTACATATAATAAAATCCAGAAAAATGGGGAAAGTTACATTGGTACTTCTCCGTGGCTGGTTGCGAAGCAACAACCTCGTGCATGAGAGGCCAGTGCCTCGAACACTGGACCATAGCGACAAATATACTAAAAATCCCAATCCAACCTATAAAGTCTACAATTCCTTAGCATATTCTTAATGCAAATGGATAACATTCTTCCACTCGGATCCTCGCCACGGATCAATAAGAATCTAATAAGATTCAATCACCATTGTCTCACGTTTTTTCTATCTAAACCTCTAGTTTTTATTGAAAGCGATACACGATTGTAATATACTTAGGATTTTATTCTAAAACGATTTGAATTTTTAATCGATTACACTTCTTAGGCAATTGATTTTTTATTGAGTTATTAGCATTAGCAATTGAATAAAAGTGGAATTAGCAGGCTACGCCCACTGAAAGATCAAACTGCAATTCAAGTAACGTTTAGGAACGTTCGCCTTCCATTTTCAGTCAATGTCATCTGTCAAAAATGCCCCAATGTTAACTAAATTTTTGACATAATTTTGACTTCGATTGCCATTGATTGAGATTACAACTATATTTTGAACGTTTTTAATTAATTACGAGTAGAATTCTCCTCAAACCAATATTTTAAACTAACGAAAAAATAGGGCAACCTAAGAATCTTGATACTTTAGAAAGTCAAAATGATGTATTGAAAATCTACCGTGTGCCTGTATAATGATTATTTACTAAATGCTTTACTTTTTCTGTTTTCATTTGTGTGTGCATTCTGTGGTTCTAAAGAAAAGTTGAAAAATTATAGGTACTTAGCAATTTTTTTCAACTAAAATATTTTGCACATTGTAATTAAACATAAACTGCAGACAATAAAAATGATTCAGCGCACAACATGAGTCACACGTCTGTCTGTCACGGCGGTTGGAATGTTTTGAATATTTTTGTATTAATCTCCCCTTCGCAGACTCTGAGTCATGCGCGTACGCACTTTAATACGAATTTAGTAATTAAATTGTTGTGGTTACAGACGTTGCAGTTCAACGTATGATTGGAGTTTGTTATTAAGAGTTCGTTTACGTTTGATCGGTTGAATGAAACTAGAGAATGAAGGGGGGGGGGGTGTTGCGGGAAAGGTTCTGTGTAAGTGATTAGTATTTCCAAACGCATTCGGCCCTAATCTCTTCAAAGTTAAAGTATACAGGCTTCTTCTGGGTAAGCCCACTCCATCGTAGACTTTGTCTATGTCACCCCTGACCACGACTAGACTCAAGAGCTTACCCATCTCGAAAAAATAATAGTTTTCTTTTATCAATTTCTATTGGTTTGCTGGTAGCAACTGGATGAGAATTGTCAAAAATCGAGCTAAGTAGCGTGCGTTTGGAGAGGCATATTAATTACTACCTAAGATAAACTTCGTAGAATATTGAACAACATTATGTTGAGTTCCTATTTTATTATAAGTATGCTTAAAGAAAAGGATGTTGTTACTTAGGTAATCCAGTCACCAACAGATTTTTCAACTTCTCGTTAATCGAAGAAATAATACATAATTATGAATAGGTAAGTACATATTTTATACTTTTGTCATAGTTACATATACGTAGTCTTATAAACTCGAAGTAATTGAGTCAGATGAGAACTTTGCTCTCATATACTTAGGATAACGAAGTATCATAGAATGCAATGATACCATGACCTATTTTCTTTATAACATACGTAGTTAATTCGCTGTCCATTTGATTTATAATTGCATTAACTGAGGTATTATTAGCAATGTATTGAATTAGCATGTTCTTTATTCTTCAAAGCAGATCATAGAATGGCTGCTATGGATATATCAGTTCCATCGCAACCTTATTTACGTACATGTTACATCTCTTACACACTATTCAAAAATCTCTAGAAATTAACCTAAAACTTTTTTCAGCTGCTTGGGACTCAGGAGCTGTTAAGATAGTTTAAAATAAAACTACCTGTAATCTGTATTGGAATTGCCCAAAAATTACCTTTCTTCCTACCAAAATATGTATCCCTTTTTCGAGAATAATGCCATATAAACAGAGCAACCAAAGTCCATAACCTCTTTTTTTTTTCAGAATAAATCGCTAAAACGCGTTCAATAAACTTTGACATTTGAACAAGATTCCTGGTTGTAACCGCCACCAAGGGTGATCCCCCATCGGCTAGATACTAGCAGATAGTGATGGGCAGTTAAATCCCGCAGCTGCCGTGTGCCGTGTGCCGCCCACCTGCCGCTCATACGGATTTCCCGGACGATGACCCAACACTAGCGACTAGGGAATTGCGTATTGGGAATTGGATTTTGTGTTGGCTTGCACAGAACTATCTATTTTTTTTTTCTTTTTTGAATTTGAGTAGTTGCTTTCCCGTTCGTTCTTTTTTCAAATTAGCATCGTTATTCCATTTTGAATTCAAAAAGAGAAAACGAGCTGTGTTTGGCTACAAATGGCTGTTATTTGAATCGCTATGGCCAGTATTGTAGGTAATAAGAATTATTTCCAGCCAGAACTTGGCTTAATGCTAGGCCCAAAATGTGATAGCAATCTTCCTTTAATTCTTTGTTTCCAGACATGGTAAGACCAGCTTGCGTGCAATTGTTTTTATCACAAAGAGCATTTCACCGAAGCGCGAATATATCGATGTAATTAAAATGATATCATTATTGTAAATGAAGCCTCATCAGCCTTAAGACCCATTTCCGTTTAAACAAAACACTGTATCAAAAATACATAATTAATGCAATAAAAAATAAATATCGTCCTTTATAAATATTAAATAGCGATCACCATAAAAAAGCCACTTATTATAAAAATAAAAATGAAGGACATTGTAACGTTGGAGTCATTTAAGTTAGGTTGTATGGTCAAATTAAGGTCTCTGGGTCAAATACGGTAGTTTTTGACAAACAACAGGTGCATTTAATAATATAGGTCCAGGTGTAAAGTTAACGAAAACATTGACAAGTAATATAACGTGGATTTTTACTTACTGATTATCTGAAGGCTGGGCCCTTAAGGGGTTGGTAATTTAAAGGTGTATTGCGTAATTTAATTCAGAGTGACTCAATAAGCATAGCCTATTCCCAACTCTGTTCGGTATCCTGTCTTCAGGTTGACTTGATGTCCAGAAAGAGTTTTATGGAAAACGTATGCGTTCGTATCACCATTACTTAATTTAAGGAAATAGTAATAATAACATTTTGAGTCTTTATCACTATCTTATGAAGAAAAACATTAATGAGAAAGTGAGCTTGGGGCAAGCTCATACAGTACTGCCACAGATTAATTAAGAGTAGTACTCCGAAATTCACACAGGGATTTATAGAATAAACTGGTTGGATATGTACTCTCTAATTTACGGAGGGGTAATGATGAGAATTATGGAAAACAACTGAAGACTAGAAGATTTAGTCTTCTTGAACCAGATTATCAGAATCGTCTAAATTCCTATAAGATTTTACAAACTCCTACTAATATTATAAAAGTGAAAGTTTATGAGGATGGATGAACGGATATATGTAACACATTCACGTTTATACGGGTGAACGAATCTGGATTAAACTTGGCACTGAGATAGATTGCATTGTGGAATAACACACAGGATACTTTTTATCCCGGAAAAAGTGCTGTTCTGTGCTGACGAAGTCGCGGGCAGAAGCTATTATTCTTAGAAAAAGTATAATTAACACCAAAACTTAATTCTTATAAGATCATAAAAAACTAAATTCATTGATCATCCCGATTTGAACAAACAAAATCCATCAAAACAAAAAACTACAAAAAGCCGCCAGGTAGCGATCAGCTGGGCAGCAGGTTGTTGCGTGTGTGTGCGTGCGACGAGATGAGCGTTGTGTCTGTGTGCGCGGACAGATGCTGCGAACATCTGCCGCGGCGCGTGCGCTGGTTCGGAGAGCTGAGAGTGTTGATACTTGGAACGGTGGAATGTTGGGGGATAAAGGATTTCTTGGTTAATAATATACGTTTAAACTTTATTTGAGCATTTACCTTTATTTTACATATTTTATGGTTATAATTTAAACTTTTTCTAGCATAAATTCTTGTTAATAAGAAACAGAGTCAACTTACATTAAGTTGACTCTGTTTCTTATTAACAAGATTGCATTTTTCTATCTAGTTCTACCGTAGTAGCAATTGGAGCATTTTTTCATAATAGTGCATTACATATATACCTAATATCTGACATAAAATATCTCATATACAAAATATACCTGTGAAAACTTCTCATTTTATATGAGAAGGTATGTTTACGCACTGAATCTCTATTTAGCAGTAATTTTAATTTATCTACAATGTAATACAACCTGAAAATAAGATAACATAAGAACCAATAATTTAAATAAAACTATACGACATCAAAAAATAAAAATAAAATACATTTCTTTATGGGTTCCATGAATAACAGAAACTCTCAAACTTACTTAAAACCATTCCACCAGAAAAACAAACCAATTTATAAAAATAAAATATGCAAGTATCAAGACTACTAAGTCGCTGTTGCTTATCGGTCAGCTGCTTCGCAAGCAGCGCGCGCATCTCGCGTCTGTCTGTCTGTGTGTCGGTGAAGCTGCGTCACTGGACAGGCTACGAGATTGCAGCGAGAAACAACATAGTAACATAATCTTCATGATTATATTTATCATTTATTTCTTGTAGAAGTATTATTACATATTTACAGCCTTAAAATTATATTTAAAAAAATAACCTTAACATTATTATATTATTCCCTTCTGTCTTTGGCGAATTAGTTACTTAATTATGCATATCTAAGTAGTAGCAACTAGCGTATGATGTTCCCATTACTGGGATACAGGCGTTTTCCCTACCTGAGGGCATTACTTAGATTCCCATCATATTTGTCACTGGGTTTGCCATGTAAGGATAGACGGATAAATATTTGTTGCACTTTCACGCTGAAACGGCTGAACGGAATTCGCTATTTGAAACATGTATAGATATTTCATATCTCTTTTTTGTATTCCCTTGCGATTTCTGAGGACTTTGGTGTAATTCTGTAGTTTACACGGACGAAACCGCGACTCAAATATAAAAATAGGGTGTTTTCTGGAAACACCAACTTCCACAAGACATCTCGGGATCTCGGAGTTTCCACGCCCAAGATTAAAAAGACTGTCAATCAATCTTTGTTTACAAAACACCTCACTCCACGCAACTTTAATAAACTACAAAGAATCTCACCCGCTACCGCTCATGCCTCACAGCGGTGACTCACCGCGACATTGACCGCGCAGTCTCTCTATAATTACAACGTTACTACATCTCGTGCGCGTGCGCACTCCACCTTTATGTTACCGCTGTTATGTCAACGATATGCGTTATTAACTAGAGTTAGATAAGAGGTACTGGGAAAGGCAGCTGGTGGCTGTGGAAAATAAGAATTCTAGCCTATTATTGTCCTAGTGCAGGGCAAAGGCCTTGACTGCCCCGTTGGTCTCGTGGTTGCAAGCGCGACTGAGGAGCGTGGGGTCCCGGGTTCGATTCCCAGGTCGGGCAAAAAGTGTTATTGGGTTTTTCCATTAGAAATTTCTTAGTAACGGCCCGGGTTTGGAAGTTAGTGGTGTGACACCCCCGTGCCTCGGAAAGCACGTAAAGCCGGTCCTGCGCCTGATCTCTCTCCGGTCGTGTCGGATTGCCGTACCATCGGGCTATGAGAGTTGGGGAAGAGGGAGTGCACCTGTGTTTGCGCACACACTTGTGCACTATAATATCTCCTGCGAATTTCATTTTTTTTTTACAGGGCAAAGGCCTCTTGTAATAAAGAGAAGGCGTTAGCATTAATCACCACGCTTACTCAAGGCGAGTTGGTGATTTCAGACTTATAACTATAATATAAGCTAATAACTGCCTCGTTAGCCTAGTGCTCCGAAGCGCGACTCTCTTCTTCTTAGCGTTTCGATGACAAACTATACCGTTGGCATACTATATTGTTGCAGCCCAGAATTTGGCCACTTTGACTGCGTTGTCGGTGGCAGCCATTAAATCTTCCTGCGTGCAGCTGTTAGGGCACGCAGGACACGATGTGAGGTGGGCCATCGTTTGTGCTATACCGCACAAACAGCTCAAGTCACTACCGTCACCGAATCCCCACCTAAACAAGTTGTCTTTGCTCCGACCGACCTGAGTTCGGAGTCTATTTAAAGACTTCCAGATCGGCCATGGCAGTTCCTGTCCAGGTGGAAGATTCTCTGCAGGTGTCACGAATGGCTTTGGCAGGGAGACCCCCCTTTCCAGAGGCTGCATCTCACAGCTGATGGCTCCAAGGCCAGAGGTTCGACACACTTATAAAAGTTCTTGCGGCTTTTCAGCCTTTGTGGCACTGGGAAGTAGTCATGCAGGGGGTGCCGTGTGTCGTTCATCTTGATCCTCTCGGCTGAACTCGCAACGGCTCTACGGATTTCTGGCGGCGCAATGCCAGCCAGTGGGTACAACAGTCTTACCGGGGTCGGTTTAACACAACCTGTGATAATCCGGCAAGTTTCATTTAAGGCTGTTAAAGCCTGCCTGTTGTAGGCTGTTTAAGCGCGACTAATTCGATTCCTTGGTCGAGCAAAGTATTATTGGTTTGAAATTTTCAGTAGCAGCTCGGAGTTAGGATTTGTGCCCGCTTAATGGCTATAGCCTCGCCTGTTACTACATGGGACGTAATTTTAAACATAACGGCGAACTGTGACTGTGCTTTGGTATGTACACCCCTGCCCAACCCTTCGGGGAATACAGGCGTGATGGTATGTAATTAATTAAGTCCAGAAAAGAGATTCTTTTATTTTCTTGAATTGACACCTGTGTTTATTGCATCAGCTTTTAGCATAGCTAATCTTCGGGCCAGCTAAGCGGCCAAGGCTAAAATCCGCTTCTGATAATAATGAAATACCCGATGGCAAATCTAATAACTTTTAGAAGTCATATCAATCAACTAGATTTAATATTAATGGTTTTTTTATGTAATGACGTTCAAAAGTGCCTTTTAATAGCCTAATTGAAATAAATGATTTGACTTTTGACTTTGATTTAACTCAATTACACCGTAAAAAACACTTTTGAACGTCATTTACCTACATGAAAGAAAGAAAAAGATTGAGTCTAGTTGCCTAGTCTAGTCTAGCAGAAGCCAATCTCAATCTGTCAAAAAATTAAGTAAATTAGCAGGCATTTAAGGAGTGTGTAAGGATCGTAGCAGGTGGCGTTCCGTGGTTACTGCCTACCCCAATGGGAAAAAGTGAGTTTATGCATGTACACTCCCAGACTCCTAAATCGAGCCACCTAGCATAATGAGTTTGTATCGTCCTATCTTCAAAAAATTATATGAATGACAAATGAATGAGAAATCAAATTCAGAACAATAGTAGGTACATGAGTCTAATGTTGATTATGCCAGCTACAAACTTGCATAAAAACTTTTTGATCATTCATACAATTTTTTAAATTTATGCACGTTACTAAATCATTATGCTAGGTGGCTCGATTTAGGAGTCCGGGAGTATATTTATGTAAGAAGCATTTTTGACAGATTGCGACTGACATCACATTGCGATTGAACCTAAAATACAATTGCCCCACTGGTTCTTAACCCCACAATTAAAAGCGAAGTACCTACCTACTTAGTAACGCGTTAAGATGTAACAATAAGAGTGGATAGTCCATGGTGCTAGTCGATCGATGTAATACAATCGACTACTTTTTACCGGTCCCGTAGCTCGTGCCGACGCCGACCCGCTTCCGGTACTGGCGGTAACTAAAGTTTTGAAGGAGGTTTTATTAATCTGTATTTATTTAGTCGAGACTTGATATGATGAAATATATGGGCCTGAATAGATAATATTATTAGTGATGCAGCATGTGGTCAGTAAGATAGCCAGGGCTCGTACTTGTACTTCAAAAGTTAAATAATAATATTATTTTCCCAACCAATTTTCAGCCACATTAGCCAATTTCAATGAACACTAGGTTAATACACAGCAGATATCGTGCACAAGAGGGTGCGCAAACACAGGTGCACGTAAATTTCAGGCTGCTATTGAAAAACTCCTAATGGAAAACTGAATTAAACTTTGCCCAATTTGGGAATCAAACCCAAGGCCTGGCAAGATTAACGGGACAGTCACCCACGTCAAGTTTCGTGTTGGCAACAATTAAAATCTTTTTGAACTTCGCTAAAAACTATTCGTTGACGTAATTTAATTATCAAGATATTGGGACTATGACTCATTTTGACAAAGCTTAGCTCAGTAAATCATGCAGTTTTTGAAGTCGATGAAAAGCGACCTCTTATTTATTAATTCCAAACACTTCAGCGCTTGCCTGTACACCCTTTGTCAGCATCTGTCGTTGAAGTTTTTGTGTTGTTCCGTTAATTTCTCCAGTTTTTTGTGGAACATTACATTGTTCTCTCCGCGCTGACGGACGGACAGGTAGACAGACGAACTGGGGCTGAAGACGCGGTCAAATGATGAGCTGTCATAGATATACAACCTGTTTTTTTTATAATCTATAACAATTTTTTTTATATCCTTCTAGCTTTTGCCCGCGACTTCGTCCGCGTGGATTAATAGTTCCCGTTCTCGGGGGATTTCCGGGATGAAAACTATCCTATGTCCTTTCTCGGGTCCCAGACTATATCTGTACCAAATTTCATTGAAATCGGTTCAGTGGTTTAGGCGTGAAGAAGAGATAGACAGACAGACGGACAGAGTTACTTTCGCATTTATAATATTAGTACGGATGACTACAGCATGGGGTTCTTCAAGAAAGGAGTTTTGAGGTTTTACGGGGTCGGCGACGAGCGAGTGATGCCTCTGGTGTTGAAAGTGTCCATAGGCAGCGGTGACCGCTTAACATCAGGCGGGCCGTTAGCTTGTTGCCACCTTCTGTGCTCTGTGGTATAAAAAACAGAAACGCAAGGGTAACGTTCTTTAAGTAAAAATAATACAAATAGTTCTACAGTATGTGGTCCAAAAATCCATAGTCTCAAAAATATCATCGATCATAATTAATTTAGGATAAAAATTGTCACCCGTATGGCCAATCTTTACTTTTGCGATTGATGAGTCATTTGTAGAAGTCTAGACGAATTAACGCTTCTTTTTATTTTTATTGTTTGTCTGATAGTGACGCATGAGTGCACTGTACAAGTATTTAAACGGCCATTCTCCGATTAGCAAGTTTTTCATGTCCGGGCTTTGCATAATCCATAATATTATCAAATTCAACCATGTAATTTTTTTATATGTTAGTTAGCATCCATATCTAGCTGTAAACAAAAAAACTGGCTTCTGTTTTAAGTAATTAAGACTAAATTAATTCAATCTCTGTTCAAAAAGCACTATTTTCTAATTACCAAGGCATGTCCGCAACCCAACTTAATGTGAAAGATTGCTTGTAATTTTTGAAACGTACAGATTTACTTTGATTCGTTCTACATTTTAAACTCTATGAAACAATCCGTATCGCATATGAAAATATCGACTCAATAGAATCAGTATGTAAATAATTATCATTAAGTAACCGCATGTCCGCTCGAAAGTTATAATTACCGTGACATTTTCTGTTCTCGGGGGCACATTCTTAAATAACAGTATTTGGTACATCACTACTGTACGCGTCGCGACTCCTCGGTTTGTGCCGCGGCCCATCACCAGTTGCAGGTCTCTAACGTTAGTGTACCGCCAATGAAGCAAATGAGAATATAATTACCTTAGCCTTGGTTAAAACTTTTCTAATTACCGTTGTCCTTATTTTAATACTTGATTTTTTAAGTTAGACCCTAGTTGATCATGTAAATGGAGACAGTACTTTGGCCTCTGTACGTTGTAACAAGACAGAATTGGCGTACTGGGTCGGTTTTCAAAATTTTGAAGAAAATCTATATTTTTCTAATTGCCATATACTAATTACCATGTGTTTATAATTACCGTTGTATGAAAAATTTATACTTGTTTACTAACTGTAGCCGCGACGTTGTACCATCTTTCTCGGCTTTCATGATGTTCTCATAATGGGGGATGCGGGAACAATCTCTGCGCGCCGCTTTGATCGATCCACCACTACTATATGAGGTCTATTGGCTACAATAGTCCTGTCAGTGATGATGAACTGGGTCGGGCACATACCTATGGTACGGCACTTCCGATTCCACAAGGCTGTATTTTTGAGCAATTTTCTGATGGATTATCCTGGCTACAAGGTTGTATTTATGCAAGTACTCTCCGTTAGCTAGACGAGCACACCCGGAGATAATTTGACGGATTGATTCGCCTAGACGGTGGTATGCCCGACATTTGTCAAGCGTGCCATCCTTCACAATAAATCTCCGGTAGTTATTTCACCACATACTGAAGTTATGATGTCAAATAGCTGTCACAATTACAAAACCTTCGGTTTCTCCGAAGAGGTGGGGATCGTAGCCAGGCTACGGACGTTGATAAGTCTACATCGGACCCATCCAGGAGCCGGAAAAAGCGTCTGTGAAGCACTTTGCTCTGCCAAACCTCCCTGCGATCGTTAGTGTCAAGCACCACAGGTTTGCGCCATTTCTCTGTAGCCAAGGAGAACGGGGTGGGGCCACTGTCCATCGCTACTGCATTTCGATGCATCCCTACGTTGACTTTTGGGATATATTCCCTGAAATTGCATATTTCGCTATTGTGGAGAGTCTTAGTCTCTAGTCGTTTAGAAAACCTCCACTGGTTTCAGTTACCTTCAGTTCTTCAACTGCAAATAGTTGGGGGCAAAAAGATTCAGATCATCCATGTAAAGGAGCTGAGATATAACCTGACATGTCTCTTCTCAACCGATAGCCTAGACCTGAATCCTAAGGAAATGTGTGCTAAGAGGATTCAGGGCAAAGCAGAATTCGTAGATTATTATTATTGTCCGTAGATATGTATACTATATGCTGACCATTCATCCCATCCATTCAAGTTATTTAATTTATAATATTACCTTTAAAAAATGTCCAATGATTTTACATGTCTGATTTTACTGAAAGTGTATAATTTTTAATAAGTTATAGCAATGATAAAGTGTTTTTTTTTACAATTGTTATGGATGTTCAATGGTACATTGTTAATTCTAATGCTATGATTATATTAAACTGGTGCACAAATTATATTATTATAATTTTTAATATTATACATGGACATGATGATGTTTTCTAATTACCGTTGCATTAAATATTAAACTTATCTAATTACCGTACTCATAAAAATTTCAAGTCTCATTTACTAGAAAACCACCAATAATAATTAAATGCCACATTAATATATTGAATTCGTTCTTTGATGTGTTTCATATTTTAATGTTTTTAAGTCAAATCAGTGAAAAATAAAAAAGGGTACGGTAATTAGGCAAATAACGCCTAACCGGAGAATGGCCGTAAAAAAAGAATCATATGTTCCGTACAAAAGTGCAATACCTACAAGGTGTATGGAACAAATTGTTTGGAACAGCGGTTTTTTTTTGCCTCCAGTCTATGTGCTGAATGGATTCCAACGCCGCGCAACCTGCTGCAGCAACCATGGATCTAATCGAGGTCCAGTATAATTTAAAAAATGTATAAAACTGTGTGTTAGCTTTACCAAATAATGCAGGCTGTTTATCTATTACCAGAATCATAAAAAGCTTAAAAAAAGTACTTCTCTACATAGTATAAAGATGATGACGTGATTAAAGAGAAGCTAGCATTTCGCTACGACCAGCAGAACTGGAGTAAAGACGTAAGGCGGTAGACACCACGAGATAACAATAATCTTATCATAGGTAAAATAAATAAGTGTGCTCAGAGTTTGCTAAAGAATTTTGGTACCGACCAACACTATACACCTAAGAACCTAGGCAAGCCTAGGAACTGTGAGTGTACATTGGCACTCCTCTGCCTAACCCTTAGGGGAATACAGGCGTGATGTCATGATGAGGATGATGATGACACCTAAGTATTGAAATCCTTAGCGCCAAAGCAAAAAAAAAAGCGGAAAGGGAAATAGGGTGCCATCATTTAATCAAGTAGATCCTACATCAAATCTTACAATTGAAATTAAAAAATAATACAAATAGAACCATAGATCCTAGAGGAGAGTCAACGGGCCATAACCTCACTTTTTGTCGATGGCACGGGCCAACAGGATATCGACTATTTGAGATACTTTTTGTTACTTCCTATAATTAATTTTAAATGTTCTTTTAGTTACAAACAGGATCTTTTGCTTTGTAGTTTTTTTAACGATAATTTGAGTAGTAACAAAGTGGAATATAAACACATTTGACGGCACGGTGGCTGAGGTATTGGCTGCTGCCCTGCCTGTCGCGGATTCGATCCCCGCACGGAACAAATATTTGTATGGTCTACAAATACTCAGATAGTTGTTCCGGTTGTGGCTGTTTGTGTACGTAAGTTTGTGTTTATAAACGCGACGTTTTTTTACCTTTTTTATTTTTTAAACAAAAAACAAAACGAACGTCCCTTATCAGTTACGATGTTTTGTCATTTATTTATTTATTAAAACTATATGCACAAAATGTATAAAATACACCGTACAAAGGCGGACTTAATTATCTTCATTTATTGGCGTGCCCGAATTATTTTGTTTGCATGTTCGTGCCACTAGTTCGCCATCCCTGCGGTATTATTCTGTAAAACCCTCCTTCCGTGAAGTGAGCGTGTGGCGACCTGTCAATCCCTAGCATCGTATAGTGACAGCACAGTTTTAGCTCACTTCACCTTAATTCACTGAGGGAGATTTCTTACGGAATAAGCCGGCTGGTCTAGGCAGATGATAATATCTTTAAAGGTATTCAGGAAGTCAGGACGTCATAATAACGTCACCTTTCGACGACTTTCGACCACTCGTGGCCACATTGTGCGCGTATTTCGTCCTCAACAAGGGAAAGTGTCGCGACAGATGCGTCACTCTCTCCCAATTATTTAGTGGCAGACGCCGCCATTAATTCGCTCGTTAATTTTGGCAATATAATTGTAGGGCTTAAGTCTTTCTTTTAAGTTGTGTCTGTTGCGTATTTTTGTTGTATTGCTGTAGGTATACCTAGTCAGCAACAAAAGGCAATTGGCAATGTTACTTTTACATTTCATTTAAATAGACACACTTTTGAAGTAACACAATTCGCTGTTATTAAAAATTTTTGGCAATACCTAAGAGTTAATTTTATCTCAATTTTGTGTAGATTTCATATTTCCTTTGATATTGTGCTCAATAATGAGAATTTAAAAATCTGAAATGTTAATCTACTTTTGTTGCTAACTGTATCTTGGTAATTAAATTACGTAGAGTAAAATTACTGCGCAAACATAGCTTCATATTAGGCTACTTATCTGCCAGGATTGCGGCATTTGTTCGAAAGAGTTACAGGAATTCTGGAACGCAAAGGGCATTAGGAAAAACACGGATGGGTTTTAGTCAGTAAGAGTCTGACACTCCCTTTCGCTCCGCCCAGTGCGGAAGCAGTCATTTGATGATTTCCCATCCCTTGCTTGTCAAGTATCAGTAGATATGAATGGGCCATCCATTAATTAATAATTGGGTAGATGACACCATTAAACAATAATTCCAAAACCCAACTTCACAAATACAACAGTTTATTTTAGCCCTGGAAACCCGATGTTTTTTTAAATAACTCTAAAAATCGATTTTTCTTTGCTTTGAAATCAATAAATAGTTAGTGCATTGAGATGATAAAAAAGTGACGTCATAGTTTAGTATTGTCATACAAAATCTATGGGGAATCGCGTTTTGACAGCTCATAAAAAGTACGTCAATTGATTAGTGGTGTCATCTACCCGATTCTGTTTGTATTTTCCTAAATATCGCAGTACCTTACTTAATTCACAAGTCTTTTACCAAAAATATTCATTTATTGAAATATAAACAACACAAGATAAGTCTGAAATCTCATCCCAAAGAATACATAATATACTTATGTCAACCTCGCAGTAAGAGTGGGGATTGGATGCTGCGATCTCGAGCCACGCCCCTCCCGAGATCCACCAATCAGAGGCCAGCATCTCGCTGACGATGTACATATACAATACAGTAAGCTTGTCAATACAATCTCATGTTGATATGCATGAGAGGGGAAAATAGTAGGTATTTTGTGAGATTATAAGGGTGAGACTAAAAGAAATTATAAGGGTGAGAGAAATACATAATTTGACGACACGGTTGGCGCAGTGGCCGTGCGATCGACTGCTGCGGTGCGTGTCACGAGTTCGATTCCCGCACGGAACAAATATTTGTATGACCTTCAGATAGTTGTTCCGGGTCTGGTTGTTTGTGTATGTGAGTTTATATGTTTGTAAACGCACCCACGATACAGGAGAAATTCCTAGCGTGGGGCAACGTTTTGAAAAAAACAAGAAATGGATTTTATGTAAGTTTTCCTAGTTGGATGTTAATGATGGTAGATTTGTAAAGTTTTAGAATACTTAGTTACGATTTATCAATAATTCGGTTATTCCTAGCAGAATAATAAAATTAGTGCGAGTCTCCGCACATTAGATACCGATAATCGGGCTGATTTTTGACAGATTTCTACGACCGTGAGAAGAAACTGTTAAAAATCGGACTGCTACACTAAAGGTATTGGGTTCGATTCCCAGGTTGAGCAAAGTATTATAGGGTTTTTCTATATGAATTTCTCACTAGCAGCTCGAAGTCGGGATGTAATTGTGCCCGGTTAATAGCAATAGGCTCGCCCCCTATTACTAAACACACCGGCGAACTGTGTACACTGGTACACCTCTGCCTAACCCTTCGGCGAATACAGGCGTGATGGTTTGTATGTAAAAGTGACTATATAGATAGATTGGTACCACGTTGATATCCATTGTTGTTGTATTACGAAAAGAACTTACTGCACATTCATGTTAGCAGTTTAACAGTGGCTTTTTACCCGACTGAGCCAGAAGGATAGTTATTTTTATACTTGGCAGTTTCTACAGTATCTTAGTTGACATATTAGGTACTTAGATGAGTAGTATGCACCTACTATGTAGATAACTGAAGAGTGATTGAAAATACTTATAACTAAGTTATACCTATGTGAGTAATCTATACTAATATTATAAAGCTAAAGAGTTTGTTTGTTTGAACGCGCTAATCTCAGGGACTACTGGTTGGAATTGGAAAATTCTTTTAGTGTTGGATAGTCCATTTCTTGAGGAAGGCTATAGGCTATGTAACATCACGCTACGACCAACAGGTGCTGAGCAGCGAGGGTGAAACCGCGGGGAACAGCTAGTAATAGATATACCTACTTACCAAAAGTCGTCTTGGTGCCTACTTATCGAAAATATTCTAAAATATCTATTGATGATAGTCAAATTCGGGACCTATGGGTAAATAGCAAATTCCATTTTTTTTAACAACGATCACAATGTAATCTTGCTCTCAATTTTATTTAAGACAAAAATGCCTCTTGTTTCCCGACTTTTTTGACGTTAATTGTCGCTGAAATGTAATTGTGAATAGATTTTGAACGTTTTTATTTGGTAGTAGTGGTTTTCAGATATTACTAGCAGAAAGAAAAGAGATCTAATTCGAATTTCAATGTAAATTGCCTTGATCGCCTCCTTTCCAACCTTGTCAAGGTAACGATACTATTACTGCCATCTATTGACGTTTCATAGAACAATTTCAAGTAGTTTTAATCAGTGCCGCAGGTGTCAGCACTGTTGATTCTACCCGACTGCTTTTAAGTTAAGCACTGCTACTCAACACTAGATGGCAGGGTTTCATAAAATGTATTTTTTTCTAATACGTACAAATAATTAATTCTAGTCATATCAATAGCTTATGTTAATTTAAATAATTCTTATTAAAAATAACAGTAATTATATAAACAAAATTAATTGTATATGTTTGAACATTTTTGAAATACTGTAAAAAGACTTTTAGGCGCGGATATTTGAACGAATGAACAGGCAACTTTCACATTTTTAAATTTCATACTTTTTATTTCATTCTTTTTTTTCTAGTTTGTTGATTAGTTTTAGGCTTCTTTCCTTACTCCGTGGTTTTAGGGTTTAGATGGAGATTATATATTATTTTATTAATCATGACGACCGAAAAAACAGGCATTTACCATTGGAAGTTGGGCGACGTAGCCCTAGCCCGACTTTGTAAAAAAGTTTACTCAAACGTGCAAGTTGTAAAAAACGAAGAAGGATTGTTTTATGACGACAAAGGTAAACATTCAATTGTTTCGTTAAAAACAAAATAATGTGTAAAATAAAACAAACGCTATGTTTATATTTTTCTTGTTAGAATGCCGCTCGGTCACATGGGATTCCCTAGCATTATATCTCTCAGGTGTAATTATGAATACTCGACGATTTCTCGGAAGAACTTGAATAGAAATGATCGTACTTAAATATTGATAGTCATAACAAATAACATTCTTCTTTTATTTAGGTCATTCAAATACTTTAAATAGCTGTTTATAGATAGACTAGCTTTTGCCTGCGGCGTTCTCCACGTGAATTTTGTTACGGTACCCTAATTTTTTAGACAATAACATTATAACATACAGCAGTCAGAAATAACGTAGCTTCCTATTAACAAAATAATTTTTAGAATTGGACAAGAGTTAGCGCGTTCAAACAAAAAATTAACAAATAAACTCGTCAGCTTTTTACATACATACATAGGTACCTAAACTCAGGCAGTCTCGTCTCGCCTTTCCCAGGGGTGTAGGCAGAAACCACATAACGCCACCTGCTGCGATTCTTACATACCTACTCCTTTCGCCTTGTCCACACCAACTATTTAATATGAATACCAGGCTATTAATGTCCCACTGCAGGGCAAAACTTTTCTCATACAGAGAAGGTACCTACAAGCATTGATCACCACACTAGCTTTACAATATTATTAAGTAATTCGTACAGATCACATGATCTATCTTCCTCTTCCCCTATCTGCTGTTGAAGATGACAATTATCTACACAAAAATCTATGAAAAAAGACAGCTCTACCATTTACTAAAATTGGTTTTTATTCTGCACATAAGGCAACCCCTAATCCACAAGTCCAAAACTTATCTATTACATCTCTCCCAGCGGTTCCTTCAGATAAAAATAAAACAATTTTCTCAGTTCTAGGTATAACAGCCAATGAAGATGGGTCTATCACAGCTACAAAGGAACTATGTTACTATGTGGAGACCTGTAACACCAAGAACAGGTTCTGGCTGCCATACACCAGTCTGTACCTGGCGGAGAGGTCCAGACCTTTCTATGGACCTGCACACAAAGCTCCTAAGATATCTCCTCCGAAGACTACAACTCAAGTTCCTAAAAAGGTACTGATTTTTTTTTTATTATTTCCTCATCTTCAAATGACTTCTAAAGCTGGACATGTGCCTCCCCAAAGATTTTTTTTTTATTGTTTCCAAATTCAAGAGCTGCTAAATACATCATCATATAATCATACATCAAAATCATACATCAAAATCATACATCATCATCAATAAAAAGTACTAAATGGTGTGTGATTGGAGAGGCTTATGTCCAGCAGTGGACTGTTGTAGGCTGATGATGATATAAAACACAAAGCTTTGAAACATTCTGGCTAATCTATGATTCTGGCTGGTCTTCATTTTTTTTTTTATAATAAGCAAGCAGGTTTTAAAAAAAATTTTAAGTATCATGTAGCTTCTGTCTTGACATTGTAATCAATTTCTTGATATTTATATAAATTCTGTTAATTTTCCAGCGTAAAATTAAAGAAGACCTTACAGTACCTTTAAACGTAAAACTAAACACTCAAAAAGAGCCAGACCTCAACGCTACATATGACGTAATACACACTCCGTTAAAACAAGGCAGACATGAGAACGCCTTCAAAGAATTCGTCCGCAGAGGCAAAGAATCCCTCTTTGACCAATACTATGAATATTTAAAACGTGATTTAGACAAAAACAAAGAATGTCTGGACTATTTGATCAACGTTGATGCTAGTACGGAAGATAAATTTGAAATGGTCATCAAGAACATAGTATCGGAGAAGGAAATAGAAAATTATTTTCATCAGTGTTGGAGATACAACTTTGTTCGGAAGCAGACGGATAATATTAAAGATGCATCTGATAGTTCTGTGAGTATAATTGTTATTTTTTTAAATATTATATGGGTTAATATTTTGGGGCTTTGGACTTTAATAGTAGTAGAGCTCTTTACGTAGTAAAGCTGTGTTCGGTTTGGAAGGTTTAGGTGCCGGTGTAATTACAGGCACATGAGACATAAGGCCTCTGGTATTGCAGATGCCTATAGGTAGCAATGACCACTACCACGAGCCAAGGGCGAGTTTGCCATCCAATGGCATAAAAAATCACTTTTAGGGTGTAAATGAAAAAACATCAGCAGTATATAACTAAGTTTTATTATATATGACCAGTACTATCAATCACAGAAATAAAGGAAACTTATGATCTAACATTCATAGTTTTTTTCTTCCATTCATCATTTTGCGACTTTTATAAGCATTAGCATGTATTTTGAATTTATGGTCTCACAGTGAATTGTCGCCATTTTCTGCACTACGTTTTTGTTTTTGATTTCTTTTTATTTTTGCTAGAACGTGTTGGTTTTTTAGCGTCTAGCAATTTGCGTGTCGGAGCCTTCTTTTTGGGCTCAGCAACTTTAGGAGACTCTTCTTTAGCTTTTTTTGTGGGACTGGGTTTAGGCGTTTCAGGTTTGGCCAATTTTCTAAGAGTAGCTTGTCTTTGAGTCTGTGCAAGCCTCCTTGCTGCAGCGACCTCTTCAGACTCCTGGATTCTCTTGATTTTAGCTGCTCGTGCTTTGATAGTGACTCGCCCCAGATTTGGCTTTCGCTTTGATGGCATTATGAATATTAGGTAGCTGAAATAAACAAAATCAATGTTTAGCAATAGATAGGTTATTTCTAATGGTTAATCTGAAAATCAACCAGACTGGAAATTAACAATTACTGTAGGTACCTATTAATTTAATGTAGGTAAAGAACTTGTTTCGATGTCGACTCGATCCAAGTAAAACGTGTTTTTGTATTTTCTATGCGCTTCACAGTTGTATTTAAGTACACAAACACTGACAGGAAGTATTTTTTAGACAACGCAATAAAAGCCCGCGAAATTCAACCTCGCCGCCATTTTGCATTTGGGTATTTCATTATACGATAATACCTAAGTAGGTACTATGATTCCGAAAAAATGCTACTATGCGATGAAGTTCATGTGTCGTGTCGTATGGTTCCTATGTAATCTTTGATATTACTGATAACCAAGCGTAAATATCACCTAACATAAGCAGTAAAAAAATATATTGACTTGGACTTAAACAGTCAGGTTGGGTATGGGTAATGCTTTGTAATTTCAGTACACTACACGAGGTTTTCTACACTATACAAGGCTAAGTAATGTTAAAATGATACTGTTTTAGAAGCTGGCGGTTGGGCTCAGCTTATTACATTAGAATCTCAACTATCAGAACCCTCAATCATCCAAACGCTGAATTAGTTTATCTGAACGCTTAATTATCATCATCATCTGCCTATTAGCCTTTTCCCAACTATGTTGGGATCGGCTTCCAGTCGAACCGGATGCAGCTGAATATCAGTATTTTACATGGAGCGACTGCCTATCAGACCTCCACAACCCAATAATGGGTAATACGATACTCTTGGTAAGACTAGTTGTCAGACTTTCTGGCTTCTGACTAACAGTAACGACTGTCAAAGATCTACAAATGACAGCCGGGACCAACGGCTTTCAGAGGCACGGAGGAAACTCGCTATGGTAAATTGTCACCCATCCACAGACCAACCTCGGCAAGCGTGGCTTAACCCGGAAGATCGGTCTATGCGGCTGTAATTATTTAGCCACGAGCTCCACGCATCTGAACGCTTAATTATCATTGGCGGCGAATTTGGTGCTCGCTCCTTAGTTTGGATAGTCGAGGTTCTACTGTATAGAAAAATATCCATGTCCTGTCTTAATTACAGAACTCGACGTCACCAGTAAAGGCAGTGGTTACCATCCACACTCCGTGGTGCCTCGTGTGCGGGAAGGGAGACCGTCTGCGAGAGTGTCCCAACTGTCCCTCCGCCTTCCACCTCGCTTGTAGGAGGGAATGGCTAGTCACTATACTGCGTAAGTATTATTAGCATTATGATCTATTGTGACAAGTAAATGAATTTTAAATACGGGGCCATTTTTTTTTGTCTAGCCTGTTGTTTCTTACTGCAAAGGCCAAGTACGCAGGGGATTTTATAGTGCACAAGCGAGTGCGCAAACACAAGTGTACTCCCTCTTCCCTAACTCTTATAGTCCGATGGGACGGCAATCCGATACAATAGGGGAGAGATCAGGCGCAGGACCAACAGCTTCTTGCTTTCTGAGGCACGAGGGTGTCACACCACCAAACTCCGAGCTGTTACTGAAAAATTTAAAAAAAATGGGTTTTTTCCACCCCCCAAAAAAACTTTTTACCCGACCTGGGAATCGAACCCAGGACCCCAAACTCAAGTCCAGCTTGTCACCACGAGACCAACGGCGCAATAGTTAAATATATTAACTCCTCAACATTTAATCAAAGCAACAATACACATATCTACACATTAATTTTTTTCCAGATCGCAAAAGCCCGCCGAAGAAGGAAACCAAGCCGGTGACGCTGATAGAGAAGATCTTGTCCAGCACCCGCACTATATGTTCTGTGCGCAAAGAGAAGGAGAACGTGGAACTTTGTCCCAGTTGCATGTGGGGACCTAGGGTGGGGTAAGATACATATTTCTGGCATGTTTTATTATTAAAAATGTTATAGCTATTTTTCTTACCGATTTTACTTATTATTTTAGTCTTAAGGTATTAGCCATTAAAATAAGCTTTTGTGGGGGATGAAATATTATTATTTTATTTCAATGTAAGTTAGTTGAATATTGCATTCTGTAGTAGTAGTAGAGCTCTTTCTGAAGGAGCTTGTCTGGGGAAATACACACCTATTTTTGCCGCAAAGCAGCGTTGCTGTGTGTCTGTATTTAAAGGGTTTGGGTACCAGTTATTACAGGCACATGAGAGACATATCAACTCTCTGGGATGCCAATGCATTTGCAAGGGCTCTGGTATTGCAGAGGTGACCAATTAACATCAAGTGGGTCGTTGGTTTTTACCCGACTGCGACAGAAGGAGGATTATGTTTTTCGAGAGTATGTATGTATGTATGTATAATTGTTTGGCACGCTCTGCAGCCTGAACGGCTTAATGGATTTTAGCTTAAGAGGTGTCGTTAGATTCGTATTTACTGTGAGAGTGACACTGGGTATTTCAAAATAAAAAAACAAAATGGCGGATTTTTGGCGCCAAATTCAAATGTTTGGCACGCTCTGCAGCCTGAACGGCTCGATGGATTTTAGCTTGAGCGGTGTCGTTAGATTTGTATTTACTGTGAGAGTGACACTGGGTATATCAAAATAAAAAAAATAAAAAACGGTAATTTAAAAAACTAAAAAACCCGACTGCTTTTCTGAGTAATTATGAAAAATCCCTAAAACAAGAAAGTCGTTGTACCCGATTGCACTTAAAATTATAGCAGTCGGGACCCATTTTAGAAATGGAGGCTTAGTAAATTGAGAGCACATACCTATATTACATTGCAAATGGTCCGGAATGGGTCCCGACGGCTACAATTTTAAGTGCAATCGGGTACAACGACTTTCTTGTTTTAGGGATTTTTCATTAATACTCAGAAAAGCAGTCGGGTTTTTTAGTTTTTTAAATTATTTCCATTACCATCCAAATAAATTGGAAAAACTACTTATCCGTAAGAGTATTTACCTAAACAAAGTCGCAAGTCAAAAGCTAGTCCCTAATATAGTTCCATTTTCATATACTTAACCTTTAATCCACAAACGTGACCTATATCAATTTACTATAATTCCAGTTACGACGACGTGGTATGGCACAAGCTGGGCCCGTGTCCGTGGTGGCCGGCCCGCGTGCTGACTCCCGGCGCGACGCCATCTTGTCTGCTGGCCACTCGGCACTCGCCGCACCACTGGCCACTCAAGTATTACGGTAAGTACAACTTAATATCATGCTTGTATTCCTAAAGAGCTGAGCAGAACCTTCATGCAAGACGACGATGAGACAGCGGTTTTTGTTTTTTTTGGAAAAATCCTCATATGGTACCTGGGGAAAACGGTGGGTTGTGTCGGACTTCTTCCGACTAAAAAGCCACTGTTTCTTCTACCACCACAAATCGAAAGCCTGTTATACACTTGGTGCATGATCCGCGCCCCCTACTGGTTTTTAACTGCCCTAAAGTCGACAAATGTCGGCACGGCTGGCGCAGTGACTGAAAGATTGGCTGCTACGCTGCGTGTCGTGACGGGTTCTATTCCCCGATAACATACAGATAGTTGTTTCGGGTCTGACTGTTTGGTAAGTGAGTTTATATGTTTGTAAACGCATGCACGATACAGGATCAGTTCTTTTAGTGGGGCAAAGTACTATATCAAAAAGAACTCCCAATAATTCTGCACTTCCTATTTTCAGGTACACTAAACCACTCATGGGGCGAGGCTTCACGCATGAGCCTCTTCCTGCCTTCCCACGCAAACACCACACCTCGGGACGAAATGCTCGCCAAAGCCATGCTCGATGCTTGCGACGACTATATCTCTGTCTACCTTACTTAGCTTTACAAAAAAAAAAGGTACTTTTTAAAGATTGAAGATCAAAACTCTAACATATGCAGGTATGTGACGTCATCAATAAATATTGAAAGGGCTCAAACGGTACTTAAGTTATGGTTATTCGAACGAAAAATTAATGTGACAAATTGTCAAGCGTGCGTTTTTCTTACTCGTCCGCTAATCTTGCGGAATCCAAAACAGTTGAATCGTTTCCCCGGGACTCGTCGAGGTTCATTGCCTCGGCGCTTTTCTGGCTGTTTCTACTGCTGATTCTGGCTTTCAGGAGTTGCAATGGTTGGGAATAGAGTGACGGGCTTGTCCCATTAAAAAAATGTATTGGTTGTTGATATAAACACAATACAGCAGTTTACGTGCGTTTGACAATTTGTTGTATTAATTTTTCGTTTGAGAAGGGATAAAGAAGCTAGTCTTAAGACCAATTCAGGTGTTTTATTTTGAAATTGCACTGATTTGTGTACTAGTTTCTAGTGGTGGAAGGGTTGCTAGTAAGTAGTAGGTACATAATTCAATTATTTGTTAGAGAATTTGGTGGAGAGGAGTGCAATATTATAAATTGACATAGGTATATTTCTACCATAGTCAGTTTCACCTATTTGTTATTGTTCTGGTGGATTGCTTTGGTAATAATTGTCTGTATGTTTTGTTGAATGACAAACGCTCGCATGTGATTTGAAATGATAAATATTCAAGTTTTCAGTAATTTTTATCAGCTATTTTGAGAGAGTCTGTTCAGGACTTTCGAATTGATTGCATGTGCCATTTTTACCAATTTTGACGTGCTTGTATTGTGAAGATTTAATACTTAATAATCATGGGTATTATTATTATTATTTTGTATGTGGATATTGTTGATTAATGATGTTGATACATTTATATTTTATATTAGTTTTAAGTTTTACAAAATATCAGACAAAACTACTACTAGGAAAGGAAACATTGTATAATTAACTAGGTACTAGTTAATTATACAATGTTTCCTTCATGCCTTCTCTGTATGAGAAGAGACCTTTACTCTGTAGTGGGATGATAATAGGCCAACAAAGCCAGGCAGCATGGTTTAGTTATGCCAGCTAATACATTGAAATACAAGCTGTTGATATGTATTCTCGTCAAATTCAATGAGTTAACCTTTTGACCGCCAGAGCGTAAACACATCGGCGCCACTGCTACGCCAAGCTACCAATTCAGCATTTCGATTAGCAATTTTTGATTATTGTTTTTTCTAGTGAAATGTAAGAAATCAATATATCTTTGTGCTATTTTACAATATTTCATTAATGTAGTTTTAAATAATAGGAAAGAGAAACACAAAAAACTTAATTTAGGACATTTTTAAGTAGAAAATAAGTACTTAAAAATTTCGTTTTCTTGACGTCTATAGACGTCGGTGGCGTGTTTGGCACGATTTCGTTAGACGTCTATAAACGTCCGTGGCGTTCAAAAGGTTAACTATGCTCGTGATTCTTAACACGAATCAATAATAAAATAAATTTGTTTTAAAATTTATATTTTTTGACGTGATTTTCCAATTCGAACTAGCCATCTCGCCAGAGGGTTTAGGCGCTATGCACGCATTGATATAGCCGCGCGACAACTCTGCCTGCCGCATACACAACTGGGCGATGCTGATTTTTGCAAGAGGAGTATTCTGGAATACTGTTTTTTGATAGTTGCAACTAAAAAAAACAAGCATTTATTAAATATTGGCCAGGTATCGTAATTATATTTGATTACTTCTTTTTGTCTATGACAAGCTCTTAAAATTTGACGAGGATGCAAATGAACAGCTTGTATAAAGACATAGATAAATGATACTCCCAAAAGTAAAATATTCAAATTAAATGATAACTTTGTTTACGTAGATTCCGGAAAATATGACTGGTGTATACTCCCAGCTTACTTTTATCAATGGACGTGATAGATATGTGCTCAGAGGACACACATGCTATCCATAAATTTAAATTTATAGGTATGATTTAACCTTTATTATCAATAAATTAAAATCCAAGATAAAACTACAAAAATCGTGACGAAAAAGATAAAAACCCAATTTGGAAAACGTTTAAAAATCGATCAATCATTTTTTGACAAGAGCTTTAGATAATTCTAGCTTTGTTTATGACTAGTGAATAAAATCATTTAAATTATCTTTAAAATTTAGATAAAGATGAAAGTGTAATTTTATTTTTTATTTTATCAATAAATTAGTTTATATATCTTAATTATATACATTAGGTTTTTATTTTCCCCCTTGTACTTATGTTGATAACGATGTTATCAGTTTGGGAATGTCATGATTCACAATTCTAGTACCTACTCAATTAATCTGCACTTTTTCAGTTATCTTCTAATTTAGCTCTGTTATCAGTCTACGGAATAATTGGTGTAAAAAGACATATAATAATACCGAAACTTATATACCTACGGCATTAAATCCGCGTTTGTCCTTTTAATTGCATTAGTATTAATTATTTTTTGTTATGGGTTTTACCTGGGTACCTTCTGATTACACAGATATTTAAGGTCAAATTAGAATGTATTTGTGCCAAACGTAGTTAACATATTTCCTACTTATTTTTATTTTATTTTTAACAATTTTCAAATGTTATAACTAAATTTAAAAACCCACATGAGCCTAAAAGCAAAATGATCCTGCAAAAATATAAAAATTTGATTACTGCGTAACTTCATACCATACTAAATAAAAACGTCAACGTTTTTATTAAATTCCAGTTATACTAAAGTAGACTGGCTAGTATCGATAAATAGGTTCCAATAAAAACAAAAAAATACATTATTTACACATTTTATTTATCGTTTTTACAAAATAATACTTTTTTTTAATCAACAAGTTCGAAGCAACATCTATGTGATTTCCAGTTGACAATGTTTTTGTACTTATAAAATTATATTTTCAACACTATACTATACGAATTACTTTACATAAAGCCGCATCCAAAGTGGCTTAATTTCCTTCGTTTTAAGCAATTCTGAATGCGGCTGATTGAGTGCTAATTTTAACGTTTTATTAAGGCTAGCACAGAGTACAAATAGTTTGATTTATTTTATTGCTAGTGCTTTTACCGTTCCGTTTCGTCCTTATCCGAATCTTCGCCACCTCGGTTCAAAAACGTTTGTTCGATGCCGCGCCAGCGGCGTCAATTTAGTTTCAACGTGTTTGCCACAAATTTTTATATGCCGCGCTAGGCGCGTCAATGGCCTCACTGCATATTTTTATATGACGCTCCTGACGCGGCAGTGGCCGACGAATCGGTTATTGCTTTTACTGCTGCATACAAAGTAAGAACGAAAAGTTAGGTATGGAATCGGTATAGGTACATGATTGTTCGTGTTTCCCTACAAATACCTATCGATTGCACCTCTAAAACATTTTTTTATCATTTCTTAACGAATCGCCCCGTGTCTTCACCTTAGATGCTCACTACCGCGACAAGACGTGTCATTATACAAAATACGATAAAAAACCCAGTGACACATCCCACGGTAGTGCGATCTAGTTGATTTTATTATGTTTATGCACCCCCATTTGTTCCTTTTATGAAAATAAAGGTCGTCTGTCTACCTTTGTTAAGTGGCTTTAAAAAAAAATAAGTTAAATTTATGTTCTAATTTCAACAATTAATTAAAAGCGACTTAGGGTGTGTATAGATAAGACTAAATTCCCACTGAGATGTAGTTCGAATTCAATCCAGCCTGAAGTCTGATTGACGGTACCATACCGTTGTCATGAAATTATTTTGCGGTTCTGAATATTTTTTATAATCTCTCAGTTGGGAATCATGTCATCTGTACACCCCCTTAGTTTTTCTACACTTATAGGAATTTATACAAAAAACGAGTTATTATTGTGACACTATTTCGTATGTAAACTTTTCTAAGAAATTGACACTGATTTTGAATTCTTTCTAAATATTTTTCTAACCTCTACGAAATAGTATAAGACTTAGTATGAAACCAATATGCAGATAGTTTAACTACGTTTGGTTATGTAAAACTTTAAATAAGTAGAGGTGTCACAACATAATTTTGTCTTGTAGTTAATGAAAGAAGCCTGATTTAACTTCGGTCGTTTCAAAAGGAAGTCTAGCGGTCTACCTTATAGACTAACTACACTTATAGAAGACCCTAGTACGGAGATGCGAACGCATCTATTCAGCTTGAATAGACACGGAAATTTTAACTCAGACTAATTTAAACCTAGTTTTAACCAGACTTTTAACATTACTCCAAGTAAAAGGTGTTATGTATAAAACTAAAACATTTTATTTCAATTAAGCGTCATTACCACGCTCAAATCAGATATTCAATGGTGATTAATATCAACAGCGTTTATAAATTATGATCTTATTATACCGATCGTTATTATTAATTATATAAGGCAAAATGGCTGACACAGACAAACCACAAAGTGAACATTTATTATTTTCTACAATTTCAACACTTAATGACATGCAATATTTTCCTTAAAATTATTCAAATAATAACTAAAAGTATTTTTTATTTTAAGTTCTACACTAAATGCGCAGGCTCGCACTATTTTGCAGCACAATAATTTTGTATTTATTTAAATTTACCGCCAAAATTCAAAAATGGAACAATGAAACAATTTTTTTTTAACTTCAAATAATGTTGTCTTATAAATAAAGCCTTTTTAAATGCAGATTATTTCAGTTTAACCATTTTATTTCATTGTACTGTTATTAAAATTAATTCGGCATACATACAAGATCACAGACAAGAAGTACAAAAATAGTATAAATGATTATATTTAAACGCACCCGGCGTTATTTAGAAGCGTTTAAAATATATATAATTATGTTTAGCTAATTTATTTATATATTTTATCTATAACATTCACACTAGGCTAGAAAAATAAAGTTTGGCAATCTAATTTTTGGCCTAATTTAAGGAACTTTAATAACACTAAAGCATATAAAACAACTGGCGATATGTGGGTGTACTATAGGTATACCTCTGCTTAATTTTATGTTTTCGTTTTATTATTAAGTTCCATAATTAGGTCTTCTGTAATCCAAAATAAGCACCCTCCTATTTAATTTGTTACTTAATCAGTTCAGATTCCTATCCTCATACAAATAAAACTTAACGAGTATATCCAAACTGATTATCACCTTCAAATAACTCTTCAACATAACAATCAGATGCACTAAAATGTCAACTCATTGACGTAGATGGCGCCACCCACCGTACTTGGCCCAAAAGATTATATTATTATTATTAAATCGAGTTTTAGGAAACTGTCAGTGATAACACTCTACATTACGGCTGACGTATCCAGCCGGTCTTGAAGTTAGCTGTATGGCTGCGCAATGGATCTTTTAGGAACAAAATTGTCTACTGCGCAGCTACTCGACGAACTTCAGAATAACCAAGATACATCTGTTGTACTCAACAAAGCAGAACTTTTTCGTAAACCCAATATCATAATTGGCTACTGTACCAGTATTCTATTTTCAGCAAGTGCAGAATGAACGGATGTTCGTTATGTCAAACTGCCATTGTATAAAACATATATATTTTTCACTAACTGCCTCGTGGGCCTAGTGGTCCTGAGCGCGACTGCTACGCTAGAGGTCCTGGGTTCGATTCCCAGGTCGACCAAAAAGTGTTATTGGGTTTTTCTATGAAATTCTCAGTAGCAACTCGGAGTTGGGATTTGTGCCCGGTTAATGGCAATAGGCTCGCCCCCTATTACATGGGACCTAAATATACCGGCGAACTATGGGTGTACATTGGTACGCCTCTGCCTAACTCTTCGGGGAATACAGGCGTGATGGTATATTATTGGTATATTTATTTTTCACAGTAAAGGTTGGGCCAAAGTTCTTGTTAAATATTAACATTTTAGTGCATCATTATTTTTATTGCAGTTTTTTGTTTTATATAGGCTTAACTTCGTAACTCGCGCCGATATAAATAATCCCCTAATAAAAGTTATCAGCAGTATTCAACCAGACTTGTCTATAAATATGTTTTTATGTTAGTACAATAATTTTAGCAGACCAAGATTGTTGCCTTTATTTTGCAAAATTGGATAGTGGACACCAAAAATCAATTGACATACTTTTTTGAGCTGTCGAAACCGCGAAAACCCCTTTTGTAATGTATAGCATTAGCAAACGGTGACGTCACTTATTTTCCAACTTTCAATTAACTATGTATAGATTTCAAAGCAACGAAAAATCGAATTTTACAGTCGATTGAAAGTCATAAAAGAGGGGTTTTCAAAGAGATTGTGAGTCGTGGAGTTATTGGTTAATTGTGTCAACTACCCAATTTCAAATAATGACTTGTCCTTTTCGTCCATAAACAACATTTATGCCAAGCTGTCTACTTTCTAGAAACAGGATACTCTAACCTTTTTATAATAAGACATAGTGTGCATTCACTTTGCACTGAATCATTGAGCCGTATCGTGTCTTCTCAAATAATTTCGATACATTTAAGTTTAAACTTCCATTATCATAATTACGTTTGCAGGCCGATAACAAATCTTATTATTAAATTCGATTTTTAAAATATTCCTCACCGTTGATTTTCGATCTTTCGACATTATTTTCATATTTATACATACAAGGCAAGTTTAAAAAATTACATTGAATTTTCATTCATTGCTTGTTCTTTAGTAATTCTCTTATTGCAAGAGATACAAACCAAGCAACGTATTACGTTCTTTGAAAAATATGTTTGTATATTTTATCATTGACAAAGGAATATAAATTGCATGCCATCTTCAAAGTAACATTGAATGTCTTGTTTTCTTGTCTTGGAGTTTTATAGACACTTAACGACGGTGAGATGTTTACGTTATCAGCATAGATAAGTAGTTGCCTAGTAAATATCTAAAAGGTAAAGATTAGTACCACTTCAAATTATGACATGCAGCCAGAAATAATTATCTTCACCAAAAACAAACAATAGAAGATAATCATAAAGTGTTTACAGGTCATGTAAAAAGTTTACAATATTGTCTTGATCATAGACAAGATAAAATCTCACCGTCACTCTTAATATATACTCTTGTTAATAAATATTGGCACGCAAGACAAGGAAGTAAAGTAGTATTATATTAGCTAAAAATACTAACAGTTGAAGACGACATATAATTTATATTAATAGGTATCTTATATCGTAGAACAACACTATCTTAACATTATCTGTAAGACGTTCGGTTATCATTCAACGTTTCACACGTAAACGACTACTTGAATATTAACAACTGGAGTATGTGTGTGTGTGTGTTAAGATTACCTACTTATGGTCAGACAGAACAGCAATACACACGTTTCATTGATTTAATTATAATGAACTCAAATATAACGGTAATAAAGTTGAAAGTTGCGTGCAAGAAAATAAATTCAGCGCGGATTTATATCTGACGTACAATTTTAACTCTATTTCCGATGAATTTTAGCTCATTTTTAATGAATGAGTGATAAGTTTTCAAGCATATTAATATCTATAGATCTATCAGTGTAATTAGAAATCTTTGGAAAACCGCTTATTGAATGACCTGAAAGTAACTAAAATTATTTTAACGATTATACAATATTGTTGAGTAAATAATAAGTGTAAAAGACTTTGAAATATCACACATTCTAATTAATTTTTAAACCGACGCGTGCGCATATTTGCGACATCTAAATTATCAGTTGAGCTAGTGTTGTTCTAAGAGTGCCTAGCTTTCATCTTGAATATTCAAATATATAATAAAAACAAGTGAGATTGTCTAAGCTAAAATAACAATGTACAGTACATATTGTCACTTACACAAAGGTACAAAACTAGGCGTTTATTCACCGGGACCTATGAACAGGGCGCTCACCGCGAAAAACAGGAACACTAGACCACCGATTATGGTAACTGTGGAAGAAAGAAATAGTAAAATTAATAAAGAAACGCTCAAAAACCAGTGCTTACCACTATCTCTTAAAACAGTACCATATTGATATTAGTAATTTTATTTATTGGATTTTCAACTCTCGGCGCTGAGTCAAGCGTTGCTAATTTAACCGTACGCAGGGAAGTAATGTTAAAATAATACTTTTTCAAGAGATGTGTTCCTGAGCAGATTACTAATCTTTAAAAAAAAACAAAAATTTTAAACCGTATGGATAGCATAAACATAACACACATTTTTTTTAAATTGTCAAATCTATTTTCTATGCCACTAATTTAATAAGAAAATTTCTTAGATGGAAATGGCCTCCAAATAACAAAAGAAAAAGTTAGTTAAAAGAAACGGTAAAACAAACTGTGATATAGCTGTAAAAGATATATTTTGACATTTACGTAAATCATCGTATGTACAACAGAACCTAAAATAGTTTCATGGCACCCGGACGTTTGCCAAACTCACTGAAATGCGTCATAGCTGTGAATGTTTTTCGTTGACAGATTTTATTTCCATGAAAATTGATGGAAATATGACTATCTAACCCTGGATTGAGTTTTTCAAACTTCACAACAAGTCCGAAGACGTTTGCTAGACTTTAGGACCACTAACTAACAACTAAACCTGTCTCATGACACATTTGGGCAAGTCTAAGTGTCAGTTCACACCGAGACGCGAAAAGACGCTGCGCGCACATTTTAATAGAGCTAATCAAAACATAACTTTATTTACTACACCAAAAGATACACATTTCATTGTGGGAAGGTGCAACGTATTCTGAATTCTCCCAATTAAATCTGTCTCAGTGTGTATGTAGTGTGAACTGACTCTAAGTTTATTTTATCCTGCATTTTTACCACAAAGCTGAAAAACTAAGAAGTTTTGGATAAAAGGTGCTACTTTATCTAACTTTGCTTGTCCTAAAGTATTAATTCTCAGCCTATTTCTATATAGCTTTATTCAGACCCACTTTCACCAAATTCACTACAATTAGTGCCTAAACAACGTATTTAGAACATCATTGCATCCCTGTCACATTGTAAGAAGGTGACAGTGGCAGAATGATAATGTAAACATATTTAGCGCTAAATATGTTTAGTGATTTTGGTGAAAGAGGGCCTTAGAATTTATTGTAAAAAAAATAATTTGACAAAACCAACTCACCAGTCCTAACAGAAATCTTGGCAGCAACCATTCTGCCTCCTATCACAGCCAGTCCCGTGCACAGGGCGTGGCCCAGCGACCCGCCGACGACCACGCCGACCGCGTGCTCCCTGGTCGCCAGCACGACCGTGGCGAGCTGCGACCGATCCCCCCATTCAGCGAGGAAGGTCAGCGTAGCAGCTTGTAGAAACACTTTGAGGACGGCGTTTCGTTTCCGCCGCCGGTTTTCCACTTGTCCTTGTTCTAACATATCTAGGGTTTCTTCTTTTTCTTCCTGGAATATGAGAAGGTAGTTTAGTGGGGTGAAATTGTGTTGCGAGATTTGTGGAAGTTTGGGTTCGAGGTGTCAAAAAAAAATTGATCTAAAAGTTCACAATTTCCTATCGTTTAAAAGTTTTCTAAGAATCACTTCTATGTGATTGAAAAAGTGTTGATGAAGTTACTGCCATGGACTATCCGACAGTCTACTACCTACTGTCGTAACATGTGCCATTTTGTTGCTATTTACAATTATGTAGAAAGGATAAATATAACCTAGATTTATTCCTTTGTTTTCTCTATAAAGGGGATTTTTCCATATAGAGTTTCAATTATGTCTTTTGAAATAAGGTTCTAAATGCTTAATAATTTATCCTTATCCTCAATCTCTAAAAGTATTTTTACAGTAACTACGCTATTCTAAAATTAGTCAACAAGTACGTACAGACTCACTGTAATTAAGTACATGTAAATACAAATAAGTACATGCTAAGCAAGACAAAAGGCTGAAACGGCATAAACAACATTATTTATGAGCGGATTTAAAAAAAGACTAATGTTTGCTTGCAAATAAAATGTTTCAGTGACTATGGTGACTAGTGGTACAGGCATTTATTTATTCTTATAAGAGGACTGTTTTTAAAATCCCTTGTTTTTAATGGTTTTCTTTATAAATAAATAAAACTAATTAAGTGTCATAATGGTGATTTCAGCCTTCAAACTACATTCAAAATATTTCAAAATTATGTATGAGACGAATTAAGAATCAAAATGCATGAATCGTTTATACATTCCAGGCTTCAAATATGCTATAGTTTGATGGATTGCAGTGCAATAGTGGCAGCGCTATAGCATAAAATCTTATGTATTTTAAATTAATTTCGAGGTCAAGTAGGTAATTAAGGATTTTGACTTTTACCGCCAATTCTTGGGTGTAAAAAAAAAGAAAATCAAAATGGCTAGTTTATACTAACTTTAGTCTTATGCTTTCTTGAATTACAGTTTTTCATAATTTACTTTAAATATTTGAAGCCCAAAGCAAAAAGCTTGTCCAGAAAAATAAAAAACTTTCAGAATTAATTTTTTTTTTCTGGTCAGTTAAGTTAACAATTAAAAAGTATGAATGAATCAACGGATGAATAGTATACCAATACGCGCACTAGAGCCGGTATTACACAATCAAAGGTTAACTAATTCAATATTTACTATTTGATGGTGTAACGCCTGCCTAAACAACATTCTAATCAAATGCTGAATTCCTTTGCATAATCGTTTTAATTCATTTGTCGAAGCCTTTCTCAAACGAAATAATGATTATGGTCTGTGCGTACAGAACGAAAAAAAAGCAAAGGCTAAAAGAAAAAAAATAACTAGGTGTCATTCGTACTGCCAGGCAAAATGACGTAAGATCACCCTCAGCGGTTCTGATTGCGTCGAGGTGCCCGCTTCGGGCTCCCTTGGGGACTGTGGGGCATTCTCCGTTTCTCTTGGGGCCGAAGGGCCCGGGCTTTGGGATCCAGCGGTCACAACCGACGCCGTGTCAGGCGACTTGGAATGTTCTTTTTGCGCGTCCTGCAGTGTCATACTTTTGAATCTCGAACTGGCAACTTAAGATCGAAATTATTCTTAGTGTTCAAATTTTAAACCGTTAATTTTGACATTGCAGATTTTAAAAAAAGAACAGAAATGGCATGTAAACCCGACTCCTTTTGTATTGCAGTAATGGCAATATTTCTGCTTTTATATTTACAAATCCCCTTCCCCTTTGTACGCAAAGAAAATGGCGCTTTATGAGTGCCAACTAGATCAATAAAGAAAGGAATTCAACATTTGCGGCTAGGTTAAATACTAAAAAGAATCTACTAAATACTAAAATATCTCAAAAACACAATCTTATCTAAGAAACACAATCCTATTAACAGTAAGATTTCGTCATTGATAAATAGTTGATTCGACTAAATTGACCTTCATGTAAATAACGATTAGTAAGTTATTATTCGACCTCCTTTGCTGCCGTCATGCTATTGTTTTTAGACCCAACCGCTCTAGTGTAATCTTAAGAGGAATGACTTTGAATCGATAATTATTAATCAGTCATGATAATGGCTTGCAGCCACCCAATCAAAGTAAGTACTCATAAAACTATGGCAGTTTACCAAGTCTTTGTCAGAATTTAACTTGATTGTATGGCTTTTTAAATGTGGCAATAATTTTTTTATGTACAAACCATTACTTAAGATAACTTTAGTAGATACCCAAATAAAAAATATAATTTTATTTTGATATAGATCATGTAAGATAGCAAAGATATTAAGTTAGATTATAGGATAGAACTTTACAGACTGTCATGAAGCGATAACATGGTTTAAAAAAGTGACGTATCAGAGATTTTAATGTACCTATTGATAAGAAACAGTAGGTAAGGACAATTAGCTATAAGTTTTTTTGTGCCAACGTCATTTTAAGAATACTGACAGGTAATATTTCTAGGAAGTAAACTTGTCTCTCAAACTAAGTCAAAAATACATAAAAATAAAATAAGCCTGCAAAATGAGTGGCTCTTTTGTTGTCTTTATTTTTTTTTAATTAAATCTGACTGTTTGGAAAACAAAAAAGAATTTCTGGTGCATAAGTCTTTGAGATGTGCAAAGCCATAACATTTAGGTCGTTTATTGGATTTTTTCAGTAGCATCCGGAGTTTGAAAGTTAGTGGTCCCCACCCCCAGGCCAATAAAACTACAACCAGTCTTACCCAGGTAGGGTACGACTGGTTGCAGAGTATCTGGGTTGTGGAGGTCAGATAGGCAGTCGCTTCATGTAAAGTACTGGTATTCAGCTGTATCCGGATAGACTAGAAACCGACCTCAAAAGATTTGAAAAAAAAAAGCTTGGCAGATGATGTAACAAAAAGAACGCTCTGAATCGTTGAAAAACAACTGAAGGTGTGAAAATTGAAAGTAAAACGTGAAGGCATAATTGCCGTGACAACAGCGTTCAGATTTTGAAACTGTTGGTAATCCATGGTAACTATTGCTAATTCCTATAATCCATTATGTTCGCAAAAAATATCGGCGGTTACTCTACGCAACGAAGGCTGAATGAATTATTTCTTTGCTTCTTTCGAGTAATTTTCGCTTGCTTAAATATGACAAAAATATTTTTGAGCATTCAACATTTTACAGTTTTTTGCATCGGTCCACAGAGTTTATTTATTTCCTACTAGACTAATCATGTAATTCACATGATTCTCTCACAACATTTAGAGGTTCTTCTGCATTTATTTTGAGATTAACAATATAAACCGGGCAAGTACGACTCGGACTCGCACACAAACGCGGTACCAGTACCATCATGCAATATTTTACACTACATACAAAATAAAACTTTTCTTGTTGAGGGCTCCCTTTAATTTTTTTACTGTTTTTTTTTACCGATCATAATGCACTCTGTGCAAATTTTAAGTGCCTAGCTACTAAGAGTTAAAAGATAGACAGACAGCGGGAGTCTTAGTAATAGGGTCCCCTTAAAAGGTAGACAGACAGCGGGAGTCTTAGTAATAGGGTCCCCTTAAAAGGTAGACAGACAGCGGGAGTCTTAGTAATAGGGTACCCTTAAAAGGTAGACAGACAGCGGGAGTCTTAGTAATAGGGTCCCCTTAAAAGATAGACAGACAGCGGGAGTCTTAGTAATAGGGTACCCTTAAAAGGTAGACAGACAGCGGGAGTCTTAGTAATAGGGTCCCCTTAAAAGATAGACAGACAGCGGGAGTCTTAGTAATAGGGTACCCTTAAAAGGTAGACAGACAGCGGGAGTCTTAGTAATAGGGTACCCTTAAAAGGTAGACAGACAGCGGGAGTCTTAGTAATAGGGTCCCCTTAAAAGGTAGACAGACAGCGGGAGTCTTAGTAATAGGGTCCCCTTAAAAGATAGACAGACAGCGGGAGTCTTAGTAATAGGGTCCCCTTAAAAGGTAGACAGACAGCGGGGGTCTTAGTAATAGGGTCCCCCTACGGCACGAAACCTTGGAAAGCATGTCCATAATTTTATCTGTTATTTCAGTCACTACAAATATTGAGCATCAAATATTTCACAACGTTATAATAATATAAATTTAAAATAGCAACTTGAAAATAATTAAATAACGATTAAGCAACGATTATAATAATTATCGGCATGTCATGTCCGATAGGAGGGTAGATTTAATAAAAGCCGCAAAATCGATAAGCGTGTGAATCGCATGCTCTGATTTTAGATTTGTCTAATTGTTTTTTGTATATTGGACAAAATAGTAGGTTTTTTTTCGGCATAGCTACAATTTTTATATCTGATTCAGTGGTTTATTTTCAGGAATCAAGAATATTGTTGACATTGTCTTTTTGCAAATGACGTTTTTTTGTAAAAGTGTCTTGTAATAGCCTAATTGATATAAATGATTTGACTTTGATAAAATTACTGTCTTACAGCCAGTAGGTATTGCAAATTATTACTAAGACAATTTGATTATGGAAGTTTTACAAGAGTGTGCATAATTTAACGAAAATTTACTTGTTCTAATAAATAATACTTATAACCCAATAAGCTACCGTAAATAAAACAATAAAGTAAGACAAAAGTACGCGAAAATAAAAAAAATAAAAAAAATCGTAAGATGTCTGCTATCTATCGAGGTCTTTGGCACACCGTCAGTAAAGACAAAATACCCAAAATAATCTTTTATTTGGCTAATCATAAAAGTACTTATAATATAAGTATATTTATTTATACTATACAGGCCACGTTTCCGGTAGAGGCAGTCATTATAAAACTGAATTCCAAATAAAAAGGGGAAGGCGATTTCAGTGTAGAGAAATAACTGAAAACAAAATACTTGCAAACAGTAATTTGATACTGTATAAAGAAAATATGAACTAGTAATACAACTCTCTCCTAGATTTTATATCTCACTCAATTAATCGAATAAACAGATAATCGAATACTTTAACGAGGCTGACCTCTGCTACCCTAAAAAGAACACTATAGTCACGTACCTGATCTTCTCTTCTTTTCAATTCACTCTGTACTTCTTCTAATTCTTCTTGCCCCTCATTAGGGTCCATTTTCCACCCGTCCCTTAACATTTTTATACCAAATATCGCGAAAAGTGCAGCACTGGCGTAGTACGTGTATACTCGAGGTATGACTGTCGCTATCCATCCGAATGCTGCTGATAGTATTGTCATGAATATCAGCGCTGATATGGCCCCGGCAAAGACAATTACTCTAGGGTGTTTCATCGCCATGATTGCTGCAATGAAGAAGGTTTTGTCGCCTAACTCCGAGACTATGACCACGGAGAGAGACGCAAGGAAGCCTTGCAGGAAACTGCCCTGGATTGCTGCTCTCTGGAAAAAAAGAAATAAGACTGTTAAAAATGTGCGTGGACAAGTAAGTGATAGTTTATATTCTTATATTTTTAACGTATATGAAACTACTTTTTTTCGGCGCGAAAGAAAAAAAACGTATCTTAAGATAATGTAATGGGTATAGCCTATCAGACGAAGCCCGCTAGGGCAAGTGCCTGCCAGGGTTGCAGAATTGGTTTGTATGGCTCACCGCGGCTATGGAACGCAAAGAGCATTAAGAGGAATAGAAGTTTTAGTCAGTAAGAGTCTGACACTCCCTTCCGCTCCACCCAGACCGGAAGAAGACATTTGATGATTTCCCACCAAAAAAAAATGGCCTGTGTTCTAGAATGAAGCTAAAGCTTTATAGATTTATGTAGTTAATGTTAGATTTGAGTATATAAATATAGAATCAGTAAATGATTACATCAGTGTTCATACTTTAGCATAGTCCTAGCTGGCATACGCCTCTTATCCCAAAAATATTTAAAAAAAAACATACGAATACGTCGTAGTTTCAAAGAGCCATATGTTTAACAAGTTATCTAACCCTTTTCTGTTTTAGTAGTGTATAATGTAGACTCATTGGCATAAAAGGGTATACCTACGCAGCCTGTCTTACGACTTGGGCAAAGAATTTTTAGTGCATTAATAGAAAGCTATCTCACAACTTTCCAGGACTTGGAGAATCTAGACCGGTTCATGGCAATGTTCTAATTTAAGTCATTTTAGTGCTTTTTTTACAAAGCCTTATGCAGTGAGCTTGGTGATGTGACTAATATTAATGACCAATCTGCTAAAAATATCTTATGTTTACGTTACTTAGGAACTTTTTTTTGAGGACCAAATATAAGTTGTGTATAATATAAGTGTCTTATAATCGAGATTTAATATATGGGATCTAATAAAAAGACACCTCACGTAGCCGATAGTATAGTTACGTTGAACAAAAATATATTCTGGAAAACGACTTTTACGTTTGGTGAGATACATCACTCTTTACGATAGCTCGCAATCCTATAACGTACACCATACATTGTGTTTACGAATGCAAGCAACAGTACAGGGTTCGGAGGGGTATTTAAAACTTAGTTAAAATATTGAAAACTTCGTAAAAATACGTAAAATAAAGTTGGTACTCAAGACCAAAAAAAATATCGCAATAGTGGAAAGAACACTCATTTAACATCGTTAAGTGCTAACACCAGTTTTAGTATTTAGTAGTGATAAAATTGTGATGACTCCTTCAAGAAAGCAACAAAGAATCAGCAGTTGACTACAATAATTAGAATGCATGGAACGCCGTAGGCAACCACTTGCCGTACAAGCTCACGTGGCAAGCAAAATACGTGAACAATAAATATATTAAAGCCGGGGAAGTCCTAAGGCTTTCCGAACGGAGACTAATTAACCAATCATATAAGTGCAGTGACGCCATTTTATCGAATCGTGCCAGTGTAGATATCGATACAATAATATCGAGTAAACTTGATGACACAATTAAATATATTGGTCTGGTTTGCAATAATGGGACACTTGGGAGTCGTATTAAGTCAAAACGGCTAGGTTTGGAATCTGGGGAAGTGCACTAATTAAGTGACAAAATTATTCATACTTATATTTGAATTAATACCTCCTCCTGGCTCCTAGCAAAACAATAAGACCCAGTTGGTAGCACAGTTTGAAAGTTCATGGTGTGACACCCTCGTGTCTCGGAAAGCACGTAAAGCCACTGGTCTCTGCTGTCATTTGTAGATCTTTGACAGTCATTACAGGTAGCCAGAAGCCCCAAAGTCTGGCAACTAGTGTTACCAAAGGGTATCGCGTTACCTAGTAGCATGTGGAGTTCAGATAGGCAGTTGCTCTATTTATTCAGTTTTATCCGGTTAGACTGGAAGCCGACCCCAACTTAGTTGAAAAAAGGCGAAGCAGATGATGATGATACATTATATCTACCTCTCTGAGAGACAATACTACACTGCATATTCAATAAATACCGAACTACCAGGCCGTCTCTCGCAAATACTTTGCATGAAAGATAATTAAAGTTAAAATGGTGTACATTTCGAAAAAAGTACCATGGTTTATATGGCATTGCAGGCTTATATCCACCTATTTTTTCGAGATGGTGAGAAAACACAAGAGCTTTACGAAAGACTCCTCGGGCAATAAAAATAATACACGGTAAAATATTGACACGCAATATCTCCTACTAATTTTACAGTCAATGTTTATACGTGATTGTTTCAGTCGACGTGAAATAATTTCATCCTCCCTTTGTTACATTTTAAGCATGATACAAACTATACATTGTTTAATAAATACGAATTATAATATTTTGTTTTTATGCTTTCTTCAACCGCTTCCTCGTTTAGTAATATAAATGGTAATGTGTCTTGTACCTGCCAGTGTTGCGGAATTTGTTTGAAAGAGTCACTGCGGCCCTGGTATGCAAAGGGTATTAGAAGGTACACGGATGGGTTTTAGTCAGTAAGAGTCTGACGCTCCCTTCCGCTCCGCCCAGAGCGCAAGAAGTCATTTATCGATTTTCAAACCTTAAAAAAATGAGTCGCATCTGTATGGTAATAAAGCTCTTTTTGCTTATTTATTTTAAGTAAGGACATCTAAGCCTCTGTAGTAATATTGCGCGAATCGGGTACTTGACACCTCCAGTCAATTGACATACTTTTTATGAGCTGTCAAAACACAATTAGACAAATAGATTTTGTAAGGCAATAGTAAACTGTGATGGCACTTATTTACCAAACTTAATTTGGTTTGTTGTGTCAACTGAGTACCCAATCCAGTGGTTCTTACAAGTATAAAGGCTTGCTGACCTATACGCGCCGAGCTTCTTGTCTCAATTTGTGTAAACGGTATTTTCAAAAAGTCTTTTTTTTTATAGACGGGAAATCATCAAATATCTTCCCCCGCCCTGGGCGGGGCGGGGGAGAGTGTCAGACTTTTACTGACTAAAACACGTCTATGTTCCTTCATGTGCCCTTTGCGTTCCGGGGGCGCGGTATCTCTTTCGAACAACCCGCAGCCCCGGCAGGCATCGGCCCTCAGTGGCCCCTTCCAAGTTATTGTGAAGAATTCTAGGAGAACAAGCGAGTTGAACTAACTTAAATATTTAAAGACGTATATATTTTTAAGCATTTTGAAAAAGCAAGGTTAGCACGGAAGCTACATCATAACCATAATAAATCGTCTTAGAGACCTTTCTATTCTTGCATATAACCCTATCAATGCTAAAACCACCAAACCGTAAATATATCCAACTTTTTAGATCAGCTTAGTTTAAATACCACCCGGACGGAACCTAGTTATGCATGAGAGCCCAAATTAGTTTCAGCATTTTTAAGGCCAATCTTAATTTAAGGGGACGCGGAAAACTACCGGATACCAAATGTTTTATATCTCTGAAAACAATACGAGGTTACAAGAATTCTTATTAATCTTACGTTATATATTTGCACGTACTGCTTCTAAGTTTATGGTTGATAACATTTAAATTGCCGTGTACTAAAAAGATAGCACAAATAAAAATATTATTTAGTGCGAAATTAAATACAACATGCTGTTCTGAAATTTGAAAGGAAACGCTGTAAAAGGCTTTTCAGTGCATTAGAGAATTCATTAATAATCAAAGTTGCAAGGTTAGATCGAATGTGCATCATTTATGCAAATTGAGTTAGGTGCAATGTAGTAAATAAATGCTATGGGGGTCGAGTTTCGAGTAGTTTTAATTAGTCTGTGATGGATGTTCTCAAACCTAATATGATTATTAAATTAAGTACCTAATAGTTATTGTACTTCAGTTATGTTTTTATTTAGAATAAAGTTTCTTTAAACCTAAATCATACCGTACGTTTTCGTAAATACACACGTATATTTATTTATAGAGAACTAGCTTTTTCCCGCGACTTCGTACGCATAGAAAACCGAGCGTATATTACTAAGTAATAAAGTAGCTTCCTATCAGTGAAAAACAAACTGTAATCAGACCAATGGTTTCAGAGATTACCTCTTACAAATATAAAAACAAACAAACATTACTTTTTTTATAATATTAGTATAGATAAATCTCTTGGCAGACCTGACTTGTATGGGTTATAAATAGCGTGTTCAATGGTTCAACAATGGACACTTATAATTTATTGGTATTATTAAATAGACATCATCGTTGTTCCATAAATGTTGACGCAATCTTTAGGTGTAAATTAACACAGCTGATGATAAGCAATATTCATCCTATCTTAGTTGGGGGTAACAGCAGTAATAAATCTTTAGGTAGTCATATATGACGCCATTCTAATGCGCAATCTACTTGATTGGTAGGCCACGTGTACTACATAGTAAAAAACAAAGTCGCTTCCCGCCGTCTGTACGCTTAAACGAGCAGAGTGCTCTGTGGTACGCTTAAACACATCTAAATGCATCTTTTAAAATACACCATACCATCACGCCTGTATTCCCCGAAGGGTTAGGCAGAGGTGTACCGATGTACACCCACAGTTCGCCTTTATATGTAGGTCCCATGTAATAGGGGGCGAGCCTATTGCCATTAACCGGGCACAAATCCAAACTCCGAGCTGCTACTGAGAATTTCAGAGAAAAACCCAATAACACGTTTTGCTCGACCTGGGAATCGAACCCAGGACCTCTAGCGTAGCAGTCGCACTCAGGACCACTAGGCCAACGAGACAGTTACAACACACGCCAACGAGACAGTTAAAATACACAACTGATTTAAATGTGGGTTTCTTCAATAGATAGAGTGATTCAAGAGGAAGGTTTATACGTAAAGTACATCACGCTACCACCAAAGCAAGCGGAGCAGTAACCAAAAGACGTAACTGAACGCGAGTGATACCGGTGGGGTATATAGCTAGTAATTACATAAGTGTGAATGTCTAGCGCTGTAAACTGTGATAAAATACAAATATCAACCATGACAGCGCTGTGATAGTTTGTATAGTCAACAAAGAAGATAAGAATGCAGGCTGCTTCCTAACCTACGTTGTGTAAAATACATTTAACCTAATAATTACAAATCCTGATAGAAGTGATTAAGCAACGAATTTTTTTTTTTATAAGTACTTGTTTATAAACTCAAGAATCTGACATAAGCAAGTATTTAAATTAAGCAGAAGTACAACACTGGTTGTTTATTATTAACTGTTGGAGGACATTCTACTTACGTAAAGAACATAGATGAAAAATAATGTAATATAAGCACCTAATTAAAAGAGTCAGAAATTTTATGACCAGATACCTATAATGATTTTTTTTTAAAGTCATCTTTTCTTTAGCTGGAAATTGGAATGGATATTAGAGTTAGAGTAGTATGATTCGCATTGACTATGTATTTCAAAATTGTCAAATGAATAGTCTGGCTGCCGGTTTCTTAAAGTATTATTCGATGTATTAATCGACGAAACACATTAGTCACACACAAAACAATGACCCACAAAATTCATACGTCAGCCTTATTCGGGATTTGACCTAAAATAGATGATGATCATATTATTGTGTCACCGACGTTTTAAAAATCCCAAAAATAAAATAATCGATGATATCCGTGATTCATAGTCTTCTCACTGAATTTGGAGCCGAAGCCTCATCGCTACAGTTCGGAAACCTCAAGTCATTTTCATTAGGTGCCTCTAGATCGAATATCAAGCAAAACAGTATAGTCACCGACAAAATGTCGCTTACTAGCGAAAATTACGTTACTAAGAAAGTACTCTAATATTTCAGTTACTACAATGAAAGCGAAAAATGATGCGTATTTCAAAAAGAAAGTAAACACCGAAAACGGTTCAATTTAAATAAAGTAGTATTTACACAGCGTGTTCATGACAAACTCATGTTGGTAAATATTATACCTTTATTATTACTTGCCGTCATGGCATGTTGGCTTGTAAAGAAGCTACATCCGCTTATTTAAATAACTTCATGTGACATTGACATCGGGAAATGTCGCCGGAATGATTTATTAATGGATCCAGATCACGGATTACGGATTGACAGCTTGTACACACGGCAAATAGTTAAGTTTGCAGGCTACAGCCGACAAACTGAAGGTCTACTAAAAATAAACGTTGAAAATCTAGGCGCAATCACATGGGTGCGGATCATGCATCAAGCGAATACCGGGCTCCCGACTTATGGACATAGGAGAAACCTTGAGGTTTTAGTCGGTTTTTCTTATTCTTTTCGTATACAGGGTGATTTGAAATTGCTCGTATTCCTCTCGGAAGAAGAAACTATGACTAATTTAGAATGATTTAACCCCTATCACTTGGGGGTCGAAAATCCGCCATTTTCGAGAAAATCTACTTTGTTTTTATTTTTAGAAAAATCCGAATTTTGGTAATTAACATTTAATAAAAAAAAACTTATCACTTTTCAGCCAAAAATTTTCTATGATCTGATAGCTTACTAATTGACCAACCTCTCTAAAGCTAAAAACTGTATAATTTACTGTTGGATTTAATGTTGTATGTTAAAACTTGCAATAAATTAAAAAAGAAATCTGATAAGTGATAAGTTTTTTTTTTATTAATTTTTAATTACCAAAATTCAGATTTTTCTTATTAGATTAGATTAGAGATTAGATTAGAAAGTAGATTTTCTCGAAAATGGCGGATTTTCGACCCCCAAGTGATAGGGGTTAAATCATTCTAAATTAGTCATAGTTTCTTCTCCCGAGAGGAATACGAGCAATTTCAAATCACCCTGTATATGATACATTTATCATTACTTATACTACATGGCCTAGTAGCTGGCTATTATTGCCGCATCGGAGCCCAACTATTGCATTTTCCAGTTAAAAAAACCTGCGTAATAAAGTCTTGGCGTATTAAAAGACGCGACTACAGCCATGAAAATTTGGCGAAATTTAAAAATTGCATTAATAACCTGACGTTCTCTGACATTTATCTCACAACTGACCCCAACGAAGCTTATGATTGTTTTTTGGAGCTGTTCTTATGTTTTTACAACTTATGCTTTCCCTACAAAATCATAACGAAAACATTACTTAAAAAAAATAAATGGGTTTCAATAGGTATTAAGACATGCAGCAAAATAAAAAGAAAATTACTGTGGCAATATCGGACACACAAGACAAAAACAAACAAACTTATATTTACGCAATATGCTGCTAAATTTAAAAAAATTATACGCTTAACTCAAAAGGCACAAAATAACCATCACATAAACACAAACCAAAATAAATCAAAAGCAACATGGTCGGTTATAAATAATTCTAAATTCAATTTTCCCAAGGAACCAATCAGTGAAATATTGAGAGATAATACGAGCATTACAAATCCAAAATTGATTGCGGATAGCTTTAATGACCATTTTATCGATCAAACTGAAAAATCGATACAAACATCATCTGATGGTAAAGCATCCCCAAATAAAAATATCAACACTAACTTAAATTCTATTTTTCTCATCCCTACATCCCCAATAGAGATAGATAGAGAAATTAGGCAGCTTAAAAACACTCAAAGCGTGGGTTATGATGGCATCTGTACCAAAGTAATAAAACACGTGTCATATTCAATTGCAGCCCCTTTAAGCTATATCATGAACTTCTGCTTTTCATCTGGAATCTACCCCGAAAAACTTAAAACATCTATTGTTATTCCTCTCCACAAAAAAGATGACAAAAAAGATATGAAAAACTATAGACCTATAGCTTTGATCCCTATCTTCTCTAAGCTATTTGAAAAAGTCATATATAGTCGTCTGTACAGCTTCTTTGAAAAATATGATATCTTGGTTAACGAACAAAAAGGTTTTCGTAAGGGTAAATCTATAAACGCTGCAATATATGAACTTATAACCAGGGTACTGACTAGTATGGACAGTAGAAACCCAATTTGTGCTATATTCATGGACATGAGTAAAGCTTTTGATTGTGTTGACCATAGAATACTGCTTCAAAAATTAAATTTGTGCGGCATAAGAGGTAATGCACTAGAGCTCATAAAATCATATCTGCACGAGCGAAAACAATTTACAGAAATTACCAGAATATGCCACAAAAAGCGGCATGAAATAATATTTAGATCCTACACGAGAACTGTAAAACTAGGAGTTCCACAAGGTAGTGTTTTAGGCCCCTTACTCTTTCTAGTGTATATTAATGACCTCCCCAGACATATCAACGAGCCAATGGTTCTGTTCGCAGATGACAGCACGGTAATAATAAAATGTGACGAACAAACTGACTACGAAAATAAAATCAATGAAACACTAAATACAATAATTGAATGGCTAATAAACAATAATCTAAAAATAAATATGGGCAAAACAAATATAATGCATTTCTACCAAAGAACTCAACAAAAAAATATTAATGTTAATTACAATGGACAGACAGTAGAACCGGTAACAAGCACAAGATTTCTGGGAATTTATATTGATCACAGACTGTCATGGACAACTCATTTAGACAATCTGTGTAAAAGAATTAACAAATCCTCTTTCGCGCTATATAAACTAACTAAATTAGTAAATAAAGAAGCCGTGTTAACGGCCTATCACGGACTAGTTGCACCATTACTACGGTATGGTTTAATATTCTGGGGAAATTCGGTAGACAAAGACGTTGTATTTAAAGCTCAGAAGAAATGCATCAGAGCAATGTGTCAAATAGACAGTACGACAAGCTGTCAACCTCACTTTAAAAATCTTAAAATTCTCACGTTACCCTCTCTGTATATTTATGAAGCTAATATTTTTGTAAAATCAAATCCAGAGTACTATAAGATTGCATTTAAAAGCTATTATCGAAAATTGAGAGATAAAAAAAGGTTAGAGGTAGAAATACCCTATGGTAAAACGGCACTCTTAAATAAAAGTATTTTATGCATGACATCGTTAATTTATAATAAACTGCCTGATGACATAAAACAATTACCGATTTTTCAATTTAAAAAGAAACTACAAACATTCCTAATAAATAAATGTTATTATGATGTTAAAGATTACTTGGGTGACAAAAATATTGTATTTTAATGATAATATGTATATTGGACATAATTTATTGTAAATTTGACATAATATTTGACATAAATAATTTTGATAAGATATAATTTCTGGACTGTATTACATTTGCACACCTTATTGGTTATTAACAGTGTACCTTCGACCTTTTGTAACATCTTCTCAACCTGTTTTATGCAAATAAATGATTTGTATTTGTATTTGTATTTGTATTTGTATTTGGAGGTGCAAATCAGATCACTTATTTTAGTTAGTAAAAGTCCGACATAGATAAAACGGGGTAAACGGAGGGTTCTCTGTTTACCCCAGATGCCCATGAGGATGGCGTAATCTCATCTTAGTGACAATAAACATTTTTAGAAATTGATGACACATTCTGAGATCGTTCCTATGCATCAGAAGAGTTGTCACAATGTTACCCCTACATTTTCTACCTACCTATATCATCCATCCGTAACCCTTACTTTTCCACTAGTGTTTCAAATGTGTATACTATTAAAAAGCAGTTTTCCTATACTACAAAACGACGTAGAATATAAATAATGTTATCTAATTGCACCTATTCTCACATGGGTACAAGATAACACATATCAAATCTTCTTCGATAAGGAACTTATTAATGATGACTGCTGTAATTTCACTACTTTGTTAAGAGGTTAGATAATTTCCCAACGAACCAGCTAGGTATATAAAAATGTCGCGATGCGGTGGAAGTGTGGAGATGTGTGACCAATTCAATGGAGCTAAGTAGTCGACTAAGGGTTGCGGAATTTGTTTAAAAGAGCCCTGGAACGCAAAGGGCATTAGGAGAAACTCGAATGAGTTTTAATCAGTAAGTCTAATTAACACTCACTTCCGCTTCTTGCGGAAATGCTTTGATGACTTCCCAAGCTAAAAAATAATAAGCGACTAGCTCCATTGAATCAGTCACTTACTCATCTTTTATCAATCATTGCCTGCATTTCGAAGATAAACACTATCTGTATATCTTCGTCCAAAATGATAGCTTGTGACGCATTCGCGTCAAAAGATAATCTTACAATACTTGGCAGAGTGTTGACAGATGATTGACGTTCCCTTTTTAATAATTCAATAGTGTCCGACCGAAATTGGTTTTTACGACCGAAACCGAAACCGAAAACGAATTTCGGCAACGGTCTCAGTTTCGGCCGAAACCGAAACCGAAACCGAAACTTCCTTACAAGAATCATGTTAATTTTGCATTCGATTTTAGTTTGGGGGTATTTTATAAGTAAGGTTTAAAATCTAAAAACAGAAATTAAATAATAATTTTAAAATACAGATACCTAGGTAGGTTATTTAAGTTACAAAAAAATAACAGTACCAATCAAGTACCAAGTACCTAACTAATGTACAAACATTAGTTAGGTACTTGGTACTTGATTGGTACTGTTATTTTTAACTCACTCTGTTATTATTAACTCATTCGCTAATGCTATACCAAAACAATTTGGTATAGCATTAGCGAATGAGTTAAATTAACCAAAAAATATATAGATCCCTATGTTAAACTTGATTCTACTATGATCTGTGTATTAGTTTTTTGTATATAACATTATTTTGTATTGTTGCGTACCTCAAAAGGAAATTTCTGAAGTCTTTTAGGATCACTTTGTTGTCCGTCAGTCTGTCTGTCAGTGACATTATCTCGGAAACGCGTGGAGGTATCGAGTTGAAAATAAAACCATATACGAACTTAGGTCTACAGTCCGTTGAAGCTGTGAAAAAATCAAACCTCTGAATTAGTTAGAGACGGCCGTTTATGCCGCAAAAAAAAACGTATATCTCGATGTTATCAAGGGAATCAAAATTAATAGAGTACTTCCCGTTGACCTAGAACTTGGCAAGTAATATCGTCATAAACTAGAACAGTGAAAAGTCTGAAAACTGTACATTTGTAATTAAATCATAAAAAACAGGGCCTTTATATAAGGAATGGGGTCTTAAATTTGTAAGCGACTTAACCGTGACTCGGGTGGTATCGTATAAAAGGGCGTCATTGGTACAAGCCTAAACAAATTTTTAATGCTTTCGATTTTCTTACGATGAAGAATAAAAAAAAGTTCGACAAAACAACTGCGAGGTTCGATTCCTGAACTATTTATAACATGCACCCACCCACGTGCACCTACCTACAAATTTGTACCGAACCCTCGGTGGGCGAACGAACTCCGTCACTTGTCCGGTTTTTGATGTTTACTACCTACTCCTATGCTATATCACGTAATAAAACTTACCGAAATCAAAATAAATCACACGAAACTTACAACAAACGAAACGATCTGCAAACACAAGCCTGTCATGACAGGATTAGGCACGTGGACGCGGCAATCTTCGTCGCGTAGATGGAATTCAACGCGCCGAACATGACCGAGCAAAGCGCGGAAACTCCCGAATGCAGTTTCGGTTTCGGTCGTAGTTTCGGCAGGTCTGACGCCGAAACCGAAACTTAACCGAAACCCGCTATTTTTGCCGAAACTCGACCGAAACCGAAACCGAAACCGAACTTTCGGTCGGACACTATAATTCAATTCACAAAGAGCTTATTTTTACTCTCAACAAAATTCGATTTCAATGTCTTATCATACCTCGCGTCATTGTCCGATTGTAATTTCGACAATATCTAGAGTATTTTTTTACGGATAAAGATATTCTTAAATACGTAAACAATACAGCTCACAAATAATTTAGAAATGTCAACTTGTCACTCAATGAAAACATGTCTACATTTCTCAAGACAGCGAAAATTTGGAAAAATTAAGTAAATCTATGAACGGTGAAGTAAAGAACGTCTAAAATTCACAGAAAGGACGTTATCCAGAACCATTAGGCAACTACCCGTGACGTTAAACTAACGACCAAACCTACAACCTTTTCAAGAAGAGGACAGATGAAGAAATAAGCCCATATAAGTGATGAAAACCTCAATATCTAAAGTATAGAAGGAAATGTTTAGATGAATCACGGGACCATTCAAAGCCAATATTTTTAAGAATAGACCAAATCTAATTATATTATGTGTTCTGTTTCCATCGTGCCAATGTCAAGGCTAAATAAAACAAGATGGTATAGGTATTGAAGAATATTTCACTGACGTCAATCCCATAGCGATAGTCGTTTGATGTCTCAAGAAGTATTGCACTCTCTACTAAATGGAACATTGACAGTGACGCATGACGGTGGACAGAAGCGACATCTACGTCACTCTGCGTGAATAACTATTATAATATCCCGAATTTCCAGGGTGGAAGAGCAATCATAACGATACGTGAAAAGAAAATCAACTATTTATTCCGCCGTACTACACCTACACGGTAAAAATGTAAGTAAAAACTGATTTTAACTAATACCTAGGTCGTCTAGATTGACGTGCTGATTTCATGGTAAAAGTTTTCTATACGATCTCCCTTCCCGCCCCTATGTAAAAGAACTGTATAAATCAGATATAATTTCCGCTGTAGTCCAGTATACTACGACAAATTCAGAATAGGCCTAAATGACCTTTAGTCGAGGTCACGTGAACAGAGAAATTCGACCGATTAAAGATAATGGTTTGGAAAAAGCCGGTGGAACGGCTGTTCGTGAATTCGTGATACCTTCAAATACTGTTAGTGAAACGATCGCAATTCGGCGTATGGCAAAAGTAAATTAAGTTAATGGTATGCATATTTCTACTATGGTATTGGTTTAGTTATTACTTTAACATTTTAAAAGGTCGTTGACCTAAGAATTCTTGAAATAATTTCGTTGCCAATTTTATTATTGTTCTCTAATGTTCAGAATATCTAGATTTTATCGTAACATTTAAATGCTAAACCATGTTTTTATTTAAAGAACATCCATTGGTTCCATGGTGCATATTTATTACTTGCCGCCATATACTTGGTACGATGAAATACAATTGTAATGGACCAAGTACAGGGGCCTTGAAACTGTCTATTTATGAGCTTTTTTACGTTATAGCTTGAGTAAATTTATTACTAACTAAAATGTATGTACAACATTAGTTTTTATTGACCCTAAAAGTTGTTCATGAAGATGAGTTCAATGACCTTTTTCAGGGTTAGGTTAAACAAAATATAAAGTGAAAGTATTGTGACGTAATTTGAGAAGATCCTATGTCCAGTACCTACATGCTGTAGCCTCGACAGGTTAATTAACTAAATGTAAGTGGATGAGATTGCGATACTTAACTACCTTCCTCCTTTTAATTACTACCAAGGTAAGTTGCTAGTTTGCGCGTGCAAAAAACGGGTGGTACATCGTAACTAAAATGATTAACATGGATTCGGAATATGTAAATCCCCAGGTATAAAATTTTGAGCGATTATTTAAAAGCTGTTTTTTTAACACCAACAGGGCCCAAAAATGGTAAAATTATTATTGACTTCGAAAGACGCTGCTGTTTTATGCATGTTCGCCGCGTAGGTCTTGCACTTTTGTATAAAACAGTTGTTTTTTTTTTAATAATAATCAAAGAAACATTTCTTATCTTGCGGATCTAAAATCACGTACTGAATCCATGGTAAAAGTATTCACTACGAAGGCCTTTCCACCCTGTATATGTCCGTATGTAAGTTGGTACTTGTAGGCTTCTAGACTGCTGTAAATAGTGTTAACATCCTACCTAGTATTTTCAGAGATCACCCATTATTCAACCATACAATCACACCGGACCTAAAGAACTATAAAAATTAAAAGAAACGGCTTGCAAAAAAAAATGTTATGTAACTATTTAAATTACAAATTACGTAGGTATTGAACCGTAACCCTTACTAACACAACTACTACTATACTATTATTACCCGATATTTGTTACAACATTATTTTCATCAACAAATCAACCAATACGACAAAAATCATTAACACAAGCCATGGTGAAAGATGGTTGTGTAACAGTAACTTTTGCAATATGCAAACCTATATCCGGGACAGACTGACAGACAATACCTAAAGATTTCGAAACCAATTTCAAGGTAAAACCATTGAAGACAGTTAAGAATTTACTCAGCAGCTACTATAAAGGCATATTACAAAAGATGTCAATATAGGCTCGCCCCCTATTACATGGGACTAGGGATTGCAATCCGGATTCTTCGAAATCCGAAAACAACTGAAAAATCCGGATTTTCTTGCCTTTTTTAAATCCGGATTTTAAGACACAAATTCGATTTTTTCGGATTTTAGTCAAAACTGATTATAACGCATAATATTTGTAATTAATTTTGATTATAATAATAATTTTGATTGTAATTAATCGGTATATCGATATTACTTACTTTAATGCGAAAATAAGAATAAAAATTAAATAAAAAAATAGTGGTGCATTGTTACAAGACAAAATAAACTTAAAAGTACTTCATATTATGGTATGCTATTCTAAGTTATAGCGAACTGCATGCGACTTCGTACGCGTTGCTTATTTCACCCGCCATAAGTTACGTCTTTGGTTAATGCTCCGCTCCCGTGGGTTGTAGCATGATGTTATATAGCCTATGTTACTCGGGAATAATGTAGCAATGTATTAGTGAAAAATTGGTAAAATCGGTCCAGTAATTTGAAGCTTATTCTTTACAAAAAAGCAAACAAATCTTACCTCTTTATAATATTATTAGTAATATTAGTAATTAGTATAGATATGGTGTGACAATTTATTTATAAAATAAATGTGTTATAAAATATATGGCAGTCCCTATAATAGGCAGCGCCCGTACCTTGAGGGCTATAGTTGCTTAAATTCATTTTTAAATCAAGACTTTATATGAGATTTAACAAGGCAATCTAATTTTCAACTTTTTATAAGTTAGAATAAAATATGGAATAAATAACAAAACAAAAAAAAGTTGTTTTACAATGTTAATGTGTTTAGTAGCGCGGGGAATACGTGTAATGAGGTGTGTGGGTGTGATGGTAAAATGAAATGTGATTGTAAATATTGTAATAGTGAGATGAGATGTGTGCTGGTGAAATGGTGTATGTGTGTAATATTGAGATTAGGATTATTTTGAGTAGGAACTTGTGTAGAAGCTCATGTATGAAATTTTTTGTTGATAATTTAGCAATTTTCGGTTTAATTGTATGACAGTGAAAGAAGCCAGCTTTTTGTTGTTCTTCTACATGAATGGGAGGTGAGATCTTTGATATCACAGTACTTACTTGCTTTATTGTAGATATGTGTGAGTAAATAAAAGGGGCATCGTCTGGTCTGTTTGCATTATGAAGAGGGACATGTAGAATACGTTTCGAGAGTAGGTTATGGTAGTTAACTGACGGGCCTGTTGGTCTAGTGGTTAGTGGCCCTGACTGCTAAGCCGGAGGTCGTGGGTTCGATTCCCACCCAGGACAAACTTTGTGATGAGCATGATTGTTTGTTCTGTGTCTGGGTGTGATTTATCTATAATATGTATGTATTTATAAATTATATAAGTATGTATATCAGTTGTCTGGTTACCATAACACAAGCTCTGCTTACCTTGGGATCAGATAGCCGTGTGTGAGTTGTCCCAAGATATTTATTTATTTATTATTATTTAACTCTATTTTTTATGGATTTGTGAACATGCACTGAGAATAAAAAGCTGAAAAGCTTTTTACGCATCACTTTGATAACAGCTCTTTGAACCCTTTCGATTTCAATAAAAGTGCTTTTCCAGCTCTGGAGTGCTGGAGTATCAATGTTTAAGTACAGTTTATGTTATGTAATGATTATGTAAATTTATAACGAGAAAAATTACTGATACCCAAAATTTATTGATTATTTTAGTTGTTTTTATTCTGTCGAGCTGTGAATTGAGCCAATTGATGCAGATTTAAATTAATTTATACTATTTTATATAAATTTTATCAAAATAACTTAAAACACCAAAAACTTCGAAAACTCCGGATAATCCGGATTTTAATCGGACGAGAAATCAGAAATCCGGATTTGAAAAAACTCCGGATTTTGCAATCCCTACATGGGACCTTAATATACCGGCGAACTGTGGGTGTACATTGGTACACCGCTCCTTGCCTAACCCTTCGGGGAAAACAGGCGTGATGGTATATATATATATAAAAGATGTACAAAGACACTTAATGAAGCCAAAAGTTACATATCGTGCCCATCATTGCGTTTTCTTTTTGTTTCGGAATATATTTAATGTCTAAGTTAAGTATAGCTATTAGTTACGTTTATTCACGAAAACTAGTTTAAAATGCTATAAACAAAACTTGAAATAGCTCCACGACCCCTGTACCTGAAAGTACAATGATTAGCTTGAGATACATTGCACACCATTTATAGTGAGTCTTCACACCAAAAATAAAAGTCGTTTCCAAGCATTAATCTTTGCTTAGTTTGATAGTCATAATGTGCAGTTAACGGCTACTTGTAATGTGTCTTTTTACGACCCGTATCCCACTATAAAAAAGGTGCAAACGTTAAAATGGACAACTATCGACCTATTCAGGCGTGTGCCGGTGTATCGAAGTAACAACGAGCGGCATGCAAACAAATCAGCTGAGATCGATACGATAACAGTCAAGTTCATGGCCCGATATTTCCGAGGTAGGCTCGTAATTTTGTTTCGCACTGAACTTTAGTGTAATTTTTATTGGTCTGTCCTTTTTTTATCAAGTCAGTAAGCCATTTTTCTGGCTGTACGTGTATTTTTTGGGTGAATTTTACAGTTATTTGGTTTTCTGATAAAAGGACCACCGATTCCATTGCATATAATACTACTATTTCAGAATATGTTCCCGGTTAATCATACCTACTGAAATCTGAATAGCTGTCTCCGTTTGGTGTAGTCATGAATTCGATAATTAAACCCACTGCCAGATTTGACAGCAGATTAAAATAATTTTCCAAAATCGGGTATTTGATCAAGAGATCAAAAATAAACGTTTCGAACTTATAAAGAGGAATTATCTATCGATTTACATTTGGACGTGTGTTTTATAGTCAAGGGGAAACAAGAAGACAATCTATCATTACCAAAAGCATCTTGCGAACTGACTGATTAGACTTTGACAGATTACGTGATATGGTGCTGATGATGATGCCATGTATCTGATTTCAGCCACAGCAACTGCAATTCGGATTTCTCTTCAACGTGGCGTGGATATGCTGCTCTTTAATGTGCCCTCATGCGATTAGCATGTCGAACTTTGGCTGAGAAACTTCGAGACACGAAATTATATGAAATGGACACATGTAAGCATCATACGATGCCTGTATTCCCCGAAGGATTAGGCTGAGGTATACCAATGTACACTCAGTTCGCCGGTATGTTTAGGACCCATGTAATAGGGGGCTAACCTTTTGCCATTAACCGAAGCAAAAATTCTAACTCCAAGCTGCTACTGAGAATTTCATAGAAGAACCCAATAACACTTTGCTTGACCTGGTTATCGCCTCCAAGACCTCTAACGTAGCAGTCGCGCTTAGAACCACTAGGCTAACGAGGCAGGTCATCATGTAATCATCATTCCCATACATTTCTCTAATGCTAACAACTTTATTCGCAAGGCTACACTATACACATTCAATAATCTGCTTCATCACTTTCAGCTGCTCAAGGTTTTACTTTTAGGGTTCTGTACAGAAAGGGTGCCAAACGGAACCCTATTGACCCTAAGACTCCGCTGTCTGTCTGTCCTTCTGTACTGTAATTGGTAGACATTTAAATTTTTAACAGACTGTATTAGATTGCTACAATCGCTTTATAAGAAACATGTTTTTGTATGTAGTGTTAATTTAATGTTATACAATGGTACGGGACCTTTCATGTGTAAGTCCGAGTATATTTCAAAATCAGTATAATGAAAATAGCGTGCAATTTGTTCTTGTAATACCAAAAATTGATGTTGCAAAAGAGTGTATGGCAAGGCCAAAGCGTGCGTTTAAATATAGCTGAAGCTTTCTGTTACGTCAATGACAGGTACTTTGAGATTAGACTATCACGTTTGCATGTGTTTTATGCTTATGTTTATGAGTTTTGTAGATTGAAGTAGTATACCCATACTACTTCAATCTGCCTACATGTATGGAAAATACTTATCATTTTAGTCCATTTTCGAGACATAATTAGTTTTTGCATTTCATTAATTTAATCCTCGAAAAACACATACATACCATCACGCCTGTATTCCCCAAAGGGTTAGGCAGAGGTGTAACCAATGTACACCCACAGTTGCCGTTATGCTTTAAGTCCCATGTAATAGAGGGCGAGCCTATTGCCATCAACCGGGCACAAATCCTGACTCCGAGCTGCTACTGAGAATTTCATAGAAAAACCCAATAATACTTTTTGCTCGACCTGGGAATCGAACCCAAGACCTTTAGCGTAGCAGTCGCAATCAAGACCACTAGACTACTGAGGACAGGCTGATTATAATTAGAAACGAATATTCAACTAGACTTATGTTTGGTTCACCTACCATAACACAATAAAAAATTGGCTCTATAATGCAATAGCCTAAATCCGTACCGTACGTCGGTCGCCAATTTGTTGCCAATCAGATATGTAGTTAGCGTGTCATCTATGTTTACTCCCGTATTCAATATTATCTGTATCACGTATGCTATGAATTTAGACGAAGCTCGGAGCGATCTATGAACTAATTTGATTGCAATTCTGCATTGTAATTCTTTCTCCGCAAATCTACCTTATCTGTCTATGGGGGAGGGATATGTCCAATAGCGGACGTCCTACGGCTGATATGATGATAAATCTACCTTCTGCAGTTCAGATCAGACTAAGTCCCATATGCTGGAGTGTCCCAACTCCCAATTATCCGTTTACCTGCCCCCTTGATAATTCCAATGACGTTTCTGACGCAGCCGTAAACATGGCCACCAACTGGGCCGAAATTTTAAAATGATCAAAGTCAAAGTGAAATCATTTATTTCAATTAGACCATTAAAAGGCACTTTTGAACGTCAATTAATTAAAATATTGAATCTAGTTGCCCATTCCAAAAGTTAGTTTCATATGGAGAAGAACGGGCAAGAAATAACATAATCTATCATAGATGTATCATCGATACAAAAACAACTACAGACAACAAGACTTTCACCAACTTCCTTTGCATTTCCTTGGCGAACTGTGGGTGTACATTTGTTACACCTCTGCCTAACCCTTCGCGGAATACAGACGTGATGGCGACGGTCCTTTGCATTTATAAATATAAAGAAAGCACAGAATGTTTCCTTAAATCCTTCACAGATCAAAATGGAGATATTGCAATGGGCTGTGCAAATACAGACAAATCCTTTAAGCTAGCCGACGCCACAGCAGCCGTTTACAAGTAACATTGTTCTAAATTTGTAGTGAGCAAATAGAGATAGTCTGTTATTATTTGCACTTCAAAACTCTTGTCAAACATAACTGTTTTATTTTATAGTAGCTCAACAGAGACATGGGTCGTGGAAGACAATAGATACAAAATTACTGTAAAACCTTTCCGCCCAACGCCTACCGCTCAATTGGTATCTTTAAGTAATTTTCGACTACTTTTGCAGCTTTTGCCTGATTTCGTCCTCTCAAATGTCGGTTGTCGCAAATGCAGATGAAGTCGTGGATTAAAAAGTAGCCTTTGTCCTTTTTTGAGGTTCAAGCTTAATCGGTACCAAATTTCATCAAAATCGGTTCAGTAGCGTAAGAGCATAAAAAACTCAATTTCAGGTTTGCAGATAAAAAATTAACTTATGAAAGACAAATAATAATAATAAATAATATACCATCACGCCTGTCATACCCGAAGGGTTAGGCAGAGATGTACCAATGCACCCACAGTTTGCCGGTATATTTAGGTCCCATGTAATAGGGGGCGAGCCTATTGCCATAAACCGAGCACGAATCCAAGCTCCGAGCTGCTACTGAGAATTTCATAGAAAAATCCAATAACACTGCTCGACCTGGGAATCGAACCCAGGACCTCTAGCGTAGCAGTCATGCTCAGGACCACTAGGCCAACGAGGCAGTTAAAAGACATTTTTTTTTTTTTTGAAAGAATTGCGATTTCTTGTTTAATCTCCGATGTAATGTAACACTTAAAGGAAAAGATTTTATTCAATATTATGAAATTATACATTTTCTTTCCTGAATAATTTTTTTTATAGACTAGAGCTTCTTTCGAAACTCAACATTATAATTACAATACAATTCCAGCACGCATGTTAGCATTCATTTGACGATTCTCTATACTTTGTATATGGATCGTCACATTGTTGGACTTAATTGTTTTTTCAACTGTTGATAATTTAATTAGTAATACTCTTACCACGTAAACATAGGCAAGTACTTCTTAATGACTCAAGAGTACTAAATAATAATGACAATACATTATTTTTTCTCTAACAATAGTATAATGGCCGTAGTTTTTTTGGCTTGAAAATTGCTGTATGGATTTGAATGCGTTTTGCAAAGATGTTTGTGTCAATTAAACGTAGGCGACTATTTATAGTAACGATGCTTTGTATGTTTGTCTGTAAACCCATTATTTACAACTAAAAGCATCATTACGTTGGGATGCGGTCATATTTTAGCACGAGACGTGATATTTTTTGTGTGATTGATAAACAAATATAATATGAATCAATGATTCAAGTTTTTGGTAATTTGTAAAAACATCAATCATTTGAAACCTTAATTTCAATTAACAGCTTTATTCATATAACAATCTAATTTACATAAATAAAAATTGATTGCCGCATGTTTTATAAAAATAGCCAAATCAAGTAATGGATTTGGCTATTTATAATTTGTTGTGTTCGTATTTATCAGGACAGGTTTGTACGAAGAAAAATGTTCGGAAAATCCAACGAAAATGAAACGTTCCGGCAACTTTTCATCATTATCATCATCAGTTTATTTCAACTGGACGAAGCCGTGTAAGGTCACTAGTTATTTTTACAGCTTTCAAATTTCATCCGCATTAAGTTACGTTTTCGATTACTGTTCCGCTCCTGTGGGTCGTAGGCGTAGCGTGATGTTATATAGCCTATGTTACTCAGGAATAATGTAGCTATTGATGTTATTTTTTTTTAAATCGGTCCTGTAGTTATGTCCGTAAGGATTGAGGAGCCACATCAGACATCAGTATTTGGGAGCCTATTCGTTCCAAAACAAACAAACAAAAAATCTTCCCTGTAATATTAGTGTAGATAATAGAACTATAACCATAAAGGTGTCATTGCCCTCAATTGTTGAAGAAAAACACCAATTTACTTTGAACAAACGCAGAACATTTTCAGCCAAGCATAGCGTCACAGCGTTTGGCCTGTATGATTCACATTTAGTTTACAATCATACAATACAAGGTACATTCTTCACATAATGTCGGTTACCTTTTTGTTAATACATTAAATACACAATATTATCAAGTTGATTTAAAATAATGACTTGCCTTAACTGACCTACTTTTGGTAATATAAATGTGGATGGATGGAGAGGAAGAGGGGGGCCAAAAAAAAGATGGATGGATTGTGTGAAGAATGATCAGAAAGAGAAGGGAGACTGTGATAGCATGACGGATGGCAGGACGTTCGCATTGCTCTGATGAAGATGTCAATGTCTCAATTTTTCCTACATTTTTGACATTGATTGTCGCTGAGATGAGATTGCGACTAGGGCATGCAAACCGGATACCCGGATAACCGAAAAAACCGGTTAACCGACTAATTTGAAAACCGGGTTTTTTATGATACCAAAACCGGTTTTTTCGGATTTTTCGGTTTTGCTTTTCAAACAAAATCTTAAATTTATCACTGACAAACGTCGACAGGACGGCAAGACGACGTTATTTCCAACGGCACTAACGGCCGGCAACGTTAATTTATACCGAAAAATCGAATTTGAGATCTAAAATCAAAATATATATAACTCAAAGGTGACTGACTGACTGACTGACAGTGATCTATGAACGCACAGCCCAAACCACTGGACGGATCGGGCTGAAATTTGGCATGCAGGTAGATGTTATGACGTAGGCATCCGCTAAGAAAGGATTTTGATTAATTCCATCCCTAAGGGGATAAAATAGGGGATGAAAGTTTGTATAAATCTTCTTAGATTTTCGACTGATTGAACTGAAATTAAAGATTGGAGCTACTATGATGAAGATGTCCGTTTAAATAGGATTTTGATAAACTCAACCCCCATGGGAATAAAATAAGGGATACCCGAGCGAAGCCGCGGGCAAAAGCTAGTGTAAAACAAAGAAATGTCATTGTCAAAGTGACAGTTTAGGGTTAGTCAACATTTCCCTAGTAATTCAAATTATTGAATTAGTTTTTAAATTTAATGGTTTTGGAAGAACTATGATATGAAATATAGCCTAAGGTTAGTCCTAATAATTATAGGCAAGGTAAGCGAAAGGAACACTAAAGTTTTTTTTTGTTTTAACAATTTACGTTTCGCTATTAGAAAACACTAAATGAAGTGTAAATGTTTATGACCACTGCCATATTGCATGTAGAAAAAATAAGAAAAAAACATTTGCACGATTTTTTTGCAAACAGCTATATTTTATTCTTGGATCGTCGTTTACGTCACTTAGTTTAAAACTGTGTGTAATATTATATTTTAATTGTTAAGGCGCTACCCTGACCAAATAACCTTGAGCATTTTTTCCTTTGGCGGCACACTAACGCGGCGCAAGAGATACGTAGAAAATACGCTCAGATTTTAGAGTAAAATCTATATAAAATCAAATTTTCGTGTTTTGAAAAAAATAAAACTAGCATAATGTTCTTTATTAAATTGCCTAATTATTAGTTTAAGTCGCAAATCAAAATAATGTTCACTTTACGAGGAGATGCATGTCAAAAATTATTATTTCTCATTTCTGTAGTTTCGTTATGACCCTATAATTAAGCATTATGTTACTAAAAAGTTAAAAATAAATCTACCATTTTCGAGTCAAGAATGTGTAGAAATTTAACGTATTTTTTATTAGTTGGTATTTCTATTTGATATAGAGAAGTGGGCTCCTAAAAACTGCCCTAAAAACGGCTGCCGCTGCGTTTTGCATGGCCACGCGCCTTAAAGGTATGCCTACAATTTTAGAACTATGTAATAGTACTTTTGGGCAAACTGCACAATTGAAGTTATGATTTAAAATTGGCAGTTATTATTTAGATTTTTGATCTCGAATTCGATTTTTTTTTTGTCTCGGATAGATCATTGTCGCGCTACTCTATGCCACGCTCACGCCATTTTGATTAAACTTTAGCATTTTTATTTCTTTACACACGTATTTCTGATTTCTTTAATAAAAATGGAAAAAACCGAAATAACCGAAAAAACCGGTTTCACCGGTTTTGTAAAATAAAAACCCGAAAAAACCGTGTCCTTTAAATAACCCGGTTTTTGCATGCCCTAATTGCGACTAGATTTTGAACGGTTATTTTTTGTTTGGAATTTCTCCTGTATCGTAGGTGCGTTTACAAACAAACAAACAAACAAACTCATATACACAAAGCCAGACCTGTAGTGCTATTCTAAAAAGTTAATTGCGAAATCACTTCTGAATCCGCGGTGAAATTTTAGTTTCGTATTCAATGAGTGAGTTCGACACTCTAACGCCACCACGCGATGAAGTAAGTGAGAAGTTAGGAGATATAATTATCTAGTGAGTATTTTCACGTTTTTCAAAAGGATTTGATATTCTGCGTGACTGTCGAGATGACTTTCGAAGTAATCTGCTTATTTCAAAATAGCATAGCTGAACTTCATTAATTACACAAATAAGGCTTTTGATTAACGATGTTTATGTTGATGACGTAGATTAAATATAAACTAACAAAAGACTTCCAATGCCTTGCAACAACGTCAGCCCTATAACAATCTAGGACAATATTGGTTATCCGATAGCAAAAGTCCCTTATCAATTAAGTGATTCAATCGATAAGAAACTAGATTTTAATTAAAATGAAAACTATCAGTTTTCCTTATAACAGCAATTATTAATTAAATCGTTTACAATAAAAACCTCTTCAAGCTGCGTCTGCGCATGCCAAATGCTAATACGTTGTAACGAGCACACAACATCCAAGGCAAGTAATTACTATGGCCTTGGGTTTACCCTCAAATCCACTAGAAATCAATAAAACATCATTTTCTATGATACATGTATAGCACAAAACCTGCAATCAAAATGTTTATAAAATACTAGCTTCTGCCCGCGACTTCATCCACGTCAAATTGAATATATTAGGTATCCAGTGGGGAACGTATATTTTTCCGAGATAAAAAGTATCCTAAGTGTTATGTATCTACAATCTACCTTTGTACCACATTTTATCTAGATCCCTTCAAACGTTTAAGCATGAAAGAATAACAAACATCCAACCATACAGCCATCCATCCTCACAAACTTTCGCATTTATAATATTAGTAGGATCTGGTTCTCAATATGGCCGGTAAAACGGTCACGAAATGTTTTGATAGTTGACTTTTGGTAGCCTTTGTTTAATGTGTAAAAACCCTTTTTCTAAATACGAATTTTAAAAACCTACCTCGTGGTAAATAAATAAAAAGTAGGTAACCGAATTAATCGAAAGTATACCTAACCTTCATACAAAAACAAATAAAAAGAAAAAAATTGATTGTCAACTTACTTCATTCATAATTTAAGTACCGGCCTATCGTGTTATTATTTACTACCTACTTAGCTAGGTTATTGACCTATCGACCTATTCTTTTCTCATTGACATTTTCGTTTGAATCGTAAATATTATGAATTATGAAGGTAGTTCGTCGTTCTATTAGCCGAACCCAATATCAGCCCCAAGATTTTCTTTTTACAAAAAATCGGTTCAATTGGTTTCACTTTTCCAGTCAAATTGAAAAACTATAAATTTTGAATAGGTACCTACTTATTTATTGTCCTAAAACTCGCGTATAGTTTAGTCAAGGGTGTGCCATTGTACATGGCGAAACGACATATAAATCATGCCATTGTATGTTAAACATGGTTAGAAAACCTTGTCGAAATCACAGTTAAACTTGAAATGCAACATTAAACGTCATTAGTTTATATTTCCACAACGCCGATAACAATACCTTACTGTATTATTTGATCATTATTCACTGATATTATTATCATATTACGACAATAACTGTCAATGAACCATTATACAATTTCGATGTAGAAACATCGGAGGTACCAACATATTATTATTGTAGCATTAAATGAAGTAGGTACCTACTATAATATTAGTAAACAAACCTGCACTATTAAATCTGTCAACCACGTCCTGAGATCAGGAGCCGCGGTTGAAACCTCAGGCATCATGGTTGTTGTAAAGTCCTCCATAAAATCGGTAACATTCATTTTGAAATAGTTTATAAGGCTGTCTGCCTAACTTTCTTTGCACAAATAAAACACTGTATCGTTCCCGCCAAAAGTACGCACTGTCACATCGCGCGCCGAAGTAAGAGTGTTAACAACAACTGATAAAGGTACGTATCATTTAAACATCTAGATAATACAATTTTATATAAAATATTTCATAAAAAAACATTGGTAATGGACGGAGGCAGTAGTTCGAGTGATGTGCGGCGATAACACGCGACCGCGCGGCTTGTGCCTCGCGCGACGACTAACTATATAAACCAACTACCTTTAGCAGAAAATTATACCTACAGGAATAAATAAGTAAGTACACACACTTATAATATTTTTAACGAAATCAAATTGAGTCACTGCCAGAATATAATATGTTTGTAGAATTTTGAACCTTCAGCGTAAAGACACATAGTGCTATGAATTAATTTGTCAATGTTTTGGTAAAAATTGGCGTGACTATTTTTGTCCACAATATTTTCACGCGAGTGTTGACGTCAGACAAACTGTCTGCGAAGGTGGAAAGGAAATTGTGAAAATAGATTCTAATGTCATATCAGACTGTGTCCTGCCTGGCTGGCGATAATATTTTATTAATCTGTCGAACTAATTATAACGATAAGGGCCATTGTGTCAAATATGGTATCGCACGTCAATGACTGCAGAGAATAGATCGTATCGTTTTTGGTTATTCCTCTATCAGTTAAATTAAAATCTTTGGTTTTACATGGGAGTATGAAAAAACTCAGATTCTATAAGCTTTGGTAATATTAGGAGAAACCATATATAAGGGTGTAACTCTACGGTTCCGCCTTCTACCCTGTCACATTGCTTTTTGGTTGCATGTAGGTATGGGAATACCATCCACGTGACATTAGACGTATCGACCGCTTACATGGTCGGTTAATGCCATTCCCATGTACCTAACTTCACATTTTACGACTACCAGACTTCTTTACCCTGGCTAAAGTCCCTTTTCCCCTGGCCTTTGATACGTTAAGAGTTCAATGCCCGTAAAAACATACAGTTTTTCTATAGAATACTTTACAAATCGATATTATCTATTCAATATTAATATGGTTATTTAGCAGGCATCCCAAAATAGAATTATGAATGTAAAACAGATCGTTAGTATACTCATAACAGTATTTTTAACATGCTTTGGGCTATTTTGGTCTGAGATATGCCAGAGATTGTAAAAAATATTTGCAAGTTTTACGACAAATCCATCTGGAATTTAGTTTGTTTTTCGTTAGTTAGATACATCGAAATGTTTAGCTTCTTTCTAGATGAGCTCACGGCTTTTTCAAAGGTCAGAAGGTCAGAAGTTAAATCAGAGTTTTCAGAAGTCCTTAAAGTTCGAAATCCTTTGGCCAACGCGTCATCAATTCAGTACTATCGCTGTAAAAAAATACGATATGTACAGTCAGCAAAAGAGATAAGTAACCAGGGTCGCCTAAAAAATTTAAAGTTTTTCAATAACCGATAGAAGTTTTTTAATGAATTTTAGTTTTATTAATAGAAAATAAACACTGTATTAATTAAATTAAATTTCATTTAAAAACCACCACCGGTTTAAAAGAAAACTTCAACTATATTAGACGGTCTGGTTACTTATCTCTTTTGTTGACCGTACATATCGTATTTTTTCAAACGGTCTAACTTGGAAAGCTTCACCTACGAGTCGCTCAGTCTACTTGTATTACCTATTAAGTTCAGGGTCGGTATTTGGCTGTTTCATATTGATGAAGTATCATTTACCATAATATAATCATTATAGTCTCAGCTTTTGCCAAGTTATTTTGAGGTGATCCAAAGAGGTTTATCTCTAAGGTACAATACTTAGTGGCGTCTTAAATGGCGTATTAAAAAGAAGGTTTCCGTTAGCAATTAGTACCTACCTTTATATTTTTACTTGGGTATTCTGATACTCTGTACGTCAGCAATTATAAACGTACACATTTATATGCTAATTAATAATTACCAAGGCTGACAATAAATGTGTTATCTAACACACTAATGAATAATATCCGGCTCAAAGGACCAAAAATTGTTGTTTTTCTTTTTTACCATCACGCCTGTATTCCCCGATGGGATAGGCAGAGGTATATCAATGTAAAACCACAGTTCGCCGGTATGTTTAGGTCCCATGTAATAGGGGGCGAGCCTATTGCCATTAACCGGGCACAAATCCTAACTCCGAGCAGCTACTAAGCATTTCATAGAATACATACACACAGAAAAACCCAATAACATTTGCTCGACCTGTGAATCGAACCCAAGACCTCTAGCGTAGCAGTCGCGCTGAGGACCACTAGGCTACTGAGGCAGTTAGATTTTCATTTTTGTATGGCTTAAATCGTTTGGTTGGTGGATCTTTCGGAAAAATCAACGAATTTTTTTTAAGAACATTGGAGAATATGCTCTCTCTCTCTCTCTCTCTATTGCAGTAGGTTTTATACGCGTTTTTTATTATTAACCTCTCATCAAAATGTATGCGCCTACTTGGTGCTTCCTAGTTACCAAATTATCAGTATTATCTAATGATAAGCAGAGCTGTCTGTTGTTCTGAAGTTATTTGATTAGAAACCCAATTGATAACCGGACCAAATGTAGGACAATTTCAACTATATTACTTCGAAAGTCAATAACTGACTGTTTACTACATTTTAATGGCTAAACTATCGAATCGTTGAAGAGTTGACAGATATGTAAAGTAGTATTACTACCTCTAAGTTTTGGAAAATTGTCTTAGTCTCGGAAAATTCAAAATAAGTGCTATGTAGGTAAAAAAGCATATTAAGAATAGTAAAAATAGAGACAAAAATATGTGAGGTATACTAGACATTCCAAACACGAGGAGCTGTGGCTGTGTGAGTGAGGAGCTCGTGGCTAAATAATTACAGCCGCATAGACCGATCTTCCGGGTTAAGCCACGCTTGCCGAGGTTTGTCTGTGGATGGGTGACCATTTACCATAGCGAGTTTTCTCCGTGCCTCGGAAAGCACGTAAAGCCGTTGGTCCCGGCTGTCAGAAGCCAGAAAGTCTGACAACCAGTCTTACCAAGAGTATCGTATTACCCATTACTGGGTTGTGGAGGTCTGATAGGCAGTCGCTCCATGTAAAATACTGATATTCAGCTGCATCCGGTTCGACTGGAAGCCGACCCCAACATAGTTGGGAAAAGGCTAGGCAGAGGATGACTAGACATTCCAAACACGACACAGGAGAAATTCTAGTGTGGGGCAACGTTTTAAAAAAACAGAAGCTGTTACTAGAATATTTTTTTAACACAAATGTTATATTTCGTCTTTCTGATCGAATAGGTAGAGCGACACATATTAAGTGGCAGTGGCGAGGACACCAAACCACTCGAATACTACCGGCTCTCCTTCAGAAGTTCAGAACAACTACTAACCTATCGCTATTGAAAAATACACAGATAACCGTGACTACTTTTTCCAAAAAATACATGTCAGTATCAACTAAGATGCCTATAATTTTAATTACACAAAGAAGCAAGTAACTTTTGCAACGGCTTCCCTCCCTCTTACGACAATTGACACTACGCCACTGTAAGGTGGCAAAAACAAGCTGCATTCCCTTCCCAATTGTACAGGATCTATGCCTAGAAAACCAGCACAATAAAACCACAACCAGTGACTCAGTCAATGCTTTTCTAATCAAAATACTCGGCCTTACGACCCCCAAAAATTAACTCCAGTAATCGTTATTTGGCGGAGTTAATAAATGAATCGCCGACACGAAGGGCCAAAATGAATTAGTAATTCTTAAGCCTTTCGCAAATGATGCTACCAGGATGACGCGACAGTTTATTGGATATTCATGACACATATTGTGAGTCAGCAATATCAAAATGTCCCGGGTTCAAAAGGTTCCGTAGGCACCATCCCCATTTATGAAATAAGGCTGAAGAATGGACACCAGTATCTATTCACCTTGACAATGGTAAATAAACTATGTGGAAAAGTAGTTTCAGTAATGGAAGTAGGATTTCTGATTTTCCGCACAATATACCTGAAACTTCTCAATGTCATGCATGCAAAACTGTTATAGGATTTTGCTAGGAACATAACAAGTAATTTGACAATTGTTTAGTTTATTTTCAGAATTAATACGATGGCTCCTACAACTGACTTATCCTACATCGGGATGTAAAACTTCTCTGCGAAGTATACGGGGTATTAAAAGGTTGTATAAACAAACATCCAAAAACGTTGGAATTTCAACCTTCAATATATCTGTATCCTGAAGGTTCCCCAGGTATACACCAGACGAGCGAGGATGGAGGATGAGGAGAGCGTGTAACTTTTAGCTTCGATAAGTTTCTTTTTACAACCTTTATAAAAGTACGCGATGACAACTGCATCGGCCCGGAGGACAATCCTCCCTTTACAATGGAAGTTGATGTACTTTTTAACCCATTCCTCATACCTCTTTCTATATGCGAGCTCTTTATAAATAGACCTACACAAAGTATCATTGCCATAATCAGTCTTCTTCGCCAAAAATACTGATGGCAGTCATTACCTTACTTCAAGCTCTTTAATTTTGTAGGATCGCATACAGAGGCCCTATTCAGCGGTCATTCTAAGGGTAACTTATTACCCTACCAAGGTCATTGGTTACCATGGCGATGGTTTGGTATTCATGTATCCACACAGCGCCTTCAAGTTCAAGGTTCATGTGATAAAGTAAGAGCATTGTGTTACGCTGGTTTTATTCATAGTGCACGCTTTTGAATGAATTAGTTTTCGAAGTGTTTTATCACGATTTTTAAACAATGCTTTTTATATGTTTGCGCTGTTTTGTTACAAGAACATTTGGAAAAATACTAAGTTTTTACATTTTAAAGTTACTTTGTAATGTTTGTTTGTGTTTTGTAGTTACTTTGTTGTTGTTTATGGACTATAAAAAAGTTTGCCTTTACTCCGACAGACTAAATTGGTAAATCTTTAAACAAAGATTTTATACCACCATCTACACTCGTAACTATTACAAAGCTGAAGAGTTTGTTTTTTTTTGTACCGAACTACTCCAGACATACTGGTGCGATTCTGAAAATTCTTTCGCTAATAGAAAGCAACGTTATCCCTGAGAATTACAGTAAAAGATTGGGATAGCTAAAAAAATTCACGCGAACGAAGTCGCGGGCCCAAAGCTAGTTAAGATATAAACTAGGTTTATTATCGCCAGTCTAACGTAAGGTAACCTTCTGAACACACGTGTGGCGTGTTAAAAGTCTGTCCCTCATGTCTATCTATATGTGCACGTACTCCACCAAGGTGAGAACTCAGCTACCTTCCTAATACTAACAATGATGCTACCGCGTGCTGTAAATCTAAATTGCTAACTCTTCATCTACCTCAATTACGAGACCTAAATTCGGATCAAAAGACCATGGTAGATCCTTATATCGTATCCACTACAAATCTATACTAATTTTATAATGAGGTAAAGTTTGTCAGGTTGAAGGAAGGGGGTAATCTCCCTGCCGGGGCTGCGGGTTGTTCGAAAGAGATACCGCGCCCCCGGAACGCAAAGGGCCCATGAAGGAACATAGATGGGTTTTAGTCAGTAAAAGTCTGACACTCCCTCACGTCCCGCACAGGGCGGGGAAGTCATTTGATGATTACCCATCTATAAAAAAGGGGTAATCTCCGGATCTTCTAAACAACTTTTGAAAATTCTTTTATCCATAGAAAGCCACGTTATTTGTGAGTAGGCTATATATCATCACGCAGCGACCACGGGAGCAGAGCAGTAACAAAAGACGTACCTACCAGAACGCGGGTGACACCTAATCTAAAATATTACCTACAGAAATAACGATAATCTATCACGATTCAGTCAGGCCACATTGCGTATTTTATAGGTCTATTAGCTGTTACGTACGACAGAAATATATTACTTTACTTTTTTATTCTTGCCTGTACACTAATACCTAACGCTTAACATAATCTCCCCAAATACTGCTACAATTGTAAAAAAAAACCTCGGCAAAGCGATTGGTAATATAATCGCAGTTGTCATTACAGCGAATTCGCTTTAAGTAATTGTGTGAATATTTTTACGATATTCACGTGAAAATTGTAGACATACGGTACGTTGCGACATAGTTCACATGACTAAAATACCCTAAGATTATGAGCTATAATACTACGAGTTTTGGAGTAGGTATCTTGGTGGTATAATTCACAACGGTCAGTCCAAGGTTCTGTGGCATTTAAGGCTTAACCACCTATAAAAGGTGTAGTTTCGCATCCCCAAATAAAATTACATGCGACAATAATGAATAAATATTTGTTTTTTCAGTGGATTACGACTGACAGTATTTCAGAATATACCTCTTTCAAATAACAGAATCGCCCAACCCGTCTAAATCTAGTGGCTAGTTCGAATTCGAATATTATTTATTCGTATTAAGAATCACTAGCATAGTTACCATCTTGAATTGGGTAGATGACGCCACTAACCAATTGATATACTTTTTATAAACTGTCAAAACGCGATACTAAACTATGACGTCACTTTTTTGACAACTCAATTCACTAACTATTTATTGAATTCAAAACAAATAAAAATCTAATTGCACAGTTATTTAGAAATTAATCGGGTTATCAGGGGTAAAATAAAGTGACTTTTTAGAGTAGTTGTCCCAATTTGACGAGGATACAAACTGAACCTTGTGTAGACTATTTCGGACTTACTGCTTAAATACCTATGTGCGTGCGTGCGTGCGTTATCGCAAAAGTACTGCCTAGATATAAATCTACTTAACTAACAATTTTGCAGTATAATATATGTAGTTGATAGGTGTAAATGATTCCAATATCTATTTTAGGTACGGTGAGAATTTTATATTCTGATTTCTGAATAGGTCGCTAAACCAAAGCTGTTTATTACTATAGTTTTTACAGACATTAAAACGGTCGGGATATTAAAAACTTGCGTTTGCTGACCGCATCGACGAGCATCCAGACCTTTCATACCAAAGATGTGCAAGACGGGAGTTTCGTACAACATTGAACTATACGAGTATTGCTGCATGAATACAGTATTTATTACTTATACAAATTTTAATTCTCGCCCATCCACTCTAAGAAACCTCTATAAGCTTCGCGCACTATAACCTAGGCATCACGATATTGGCTGTAACTTTTTAGTGTTCATATTTCTCGATCCTAACTAGTATCTATTTATGGTACTGTCTCGCCATTCAGCTTTGATTTAATGAGCTTGCAAAGGGCACATATTATTGTATCTGAACACAATTACGTCAAAATCGCCTTAAAACACATGAACTTTTTTTAAGACAAGCAAAACATATTTTAAATGCTTAAAAGCGAATACAGGTGCATAAATGCGACTGCAACTGCAACTGTGACTGAATAAGAATGCGACTTTTTGTAATTCATAATGTCCTTTCTAAGTTTATCTTGGTCATCACTGACATTGGTAACCATGTCCTCTGACACTAGGATGTGTGGGATTATTAGACCTTACTGCCCACACGATAAAGAAGAAGAATACAGGTAGTTAGTGACAGCTGCTCAACAAGAGTACTAAAAACCAAGAAATTTCAAACTTTCTATTCATAAGCTGTAGTGTCAAATAAACCCCTTTTCCAAATGAGGTCCTTAGGTACGCGGTTTCAAAATAACCAAAACATTGTATGCATATAAAACCAAATTGTGAGGTAACGAGGTATTCAGGCATGTAAAGCGGTCATCTGTTACCATAACGGTCACTGCCTCGTCCTACATATTACCAGATGTCCTAGGTCCTACACTGTTAGTAAACAAGTTATCTATTAATACAAAAACACACATGTCATGTACGGCCAAGTGTTATTTGTAACTATATCTGATGTTTCTTCTGATTTTACAGTAATTTTGAAAGTAATTTTAACTTCCATCATCAAATACTAAGTACCTACCCAATTTGTTTGATGGACAACCCCTAAAAAAATAGTAGGTACCCTAACTGTCGTCGGATTACCCCGTTGGTGTCTTGGTCGCATGCACGAGTACCTAAAGTGGGGTCCTGGAGTCCATTTCCAGGACAGGCATAAGTGTTATTGGGTTTTTCCATTAGAAAATTTCTGAGCAGCAGCCCGAAATTTGAAAATTGATGACCCTAACTCGTGTAAGTACTACTAAATAAATAATAAAAAAAACCGTTTAAATACTAGTATCACAGCTACTGAAAACCACTGTCAGAATTCTAAAACAATCTGATAAAACTAAACCGTCTGACACAACATTGACTTTCACTTGGTTTCAGTCGATTTCATAACCGATAATGCCAATATCGATTCGAAATTACGAATATAATTAGTTTTATCGAATTATATCAGTTACGTGACTTGGTTATCATAATTTCATCGCTATTGTGTTAGGTACGGTTTACTTATTGGATTTTCTTTATTTCTCAACAAGTTTAGTAGCAAGAACAAAAAAGTCAAAACAAAAGGTGATAAATCGATTTTTGAAATGAATCGAGTACTTCTCTCTTTTCTGTCACCTACACACCAACCCACAACCTACAAGATTGTTTTTCAGAGCAGAATCATGCCTACACAAGCGCTGATCAGTAGGACAAGAACAAACGGAGGATAATTGTGTTGGAATTCACGAAGATGGCGGCATGCCTGACAGGTGTCAACAGTGACACCTGTCACACAGTCGACAGCTCAATGGTTGTTGTTTGTCATTACAATTTCGTACCTGGTCGGCGAGCTACATAATTTTCATTAAGGGTGATAAGCACACTAGCTGTTTGCTAGCGGCTGCGAGGCGGGGCGAGTGCGCAACGAATGCGTCGCGAACACGCCGCGGCTACACAGCGAAGACGTGGCGGTCGCATGGCAAATTCGCAACGTTTTTGGTCGCGTATTTGTAGCAAGTTAACGTCTTAGAAAATGGCGTCCACACTGAAATTCTCGGCGATCTCGTTGCGCATCCGCAATGAACTCGCTGCGTATGCGTGTTCGTTGCGCGCTCGCTCCGCTTTGAAAACGCTCGCATTCCGCTACTGTGATAGTGGCCCTTATAGTTACTTAATTAATGAAAACAATTAACTTATGTGTTGACTAATTGAGTCTTTCTTTCGTCCCTTTGTATTGTCATTAAACTCTTTTATTTAGATATGCAAATTGTCACCTAAAAACCTTAATAAATTACTATAAGAAAAACATGTACAATGAACAAAAATAATGTAGCATAGACGTACTTTACTTAATTCTGCTCATTATTAAGAGTACGTAGCGCATGCTGAATTACCAAGGCCTTGTTATCGCTTGCATTCACAGGTGTTTATTAGTTAAATGCACACTTAAGCAACTATTCTGCAGTTTAGCTGCATGTAGTAAAAGCAACTTGTGATGCTCAGTAGGGTTGCCAACCTTCCGGGTTTTCCTGGATTTAAAGGGCGTCCGGGGGAAGGCGGGTGGGGTTGTAAAATACTGTCACTTTTAATGTCAAGAGAATCCCGAGTAATTGAAAGATAAGCGATAAATTAAAACAATTTTTCTAGGATGTCCGGGATGAGAACTCAGTTTCACCCAAATGTCCGGGGTTTTGAAGTTTTTGTCCGGCGTCGGCAATTTATGTAATGGCAACCTTATGCTCAATGCACTCTCTTTATCCTCATTGCTATATTTCAAGGACTGTGTTTAAGAAAATCACGGATTTGCTTTTGACAAATTAACCTTTGAGTTTAATTTTTAACAAGGAGGCCATGTAAACGCAGTTTGCATTAAACCCTACTGTAAAGACCTTGGTCTCAATAAAAATAACAATTTCGCTCATTATCTGTGCAAGGTTACAATAATTACCTTTTTGTGCAAAGCATTATTGCTATCTCATTGCTTTTATAAATGTTTTGCTGTACACCGTAATGGAAGCACAAGAGGAACATCTCGCGTTAGGATAAAAAAAAAGTGCTAAAAAAAAAATGACCCAATTTCGTGTTAAAAAGTGTCATGATTACTATACATACCATCACACCTGTATTCCCCGAAGGGTTAGGCAGAGATGTACCAATGTACACCCACAGTCCGTCGGTATGCTTTAGGTCCCATGTAAAGGGCGAAGCCTATTGCCATTAACCGGGCACAAATCCTAACTCCGGGCTGCTACTAAGAATTTCATAGAAAAACCCAATAACACTTTGCTCGACCTGGGAATTCAAACCCAAGACCTCTAGCGTAGCAGTCGCGCTTAGGACCACTAGGCTAACGAGGCAGTGATTACTATGTACTTCCATATGAAGAAGAAGAATGATTAGAATTATTATTTACAAGAATATGTGTGGCAGCCATAGTAATCGACGCCTTGGAGCCTATCATCTAGTTAGTGATACACCTACAAGCTTTGATCATAGCCAACCTCTGACCAACCCCAAAATAAGTGGTCATTTGGATAAAAATAGCACATTTATACCTTCGCGTTCGCGTCAAAGTTGACCTTGAGTTAGGAATTAACCGCCATCCTTAGTTTTTATTGCCACCATTATTTTTCTTATTACATAAAAAGTAATAAATACCAATTAATCATCTTTTATAGCTGAAACGTTTAAAATATTGTGACGTGTCTAGCTAAACTATTTTGTACTAGCTTTTAAAAAGCTCCGATTCTTTGAAGATTAGGACCTGCTACACGTACTATATGTATATATATCATCACGCCTGTATTCCCCGAAGGGTTAGGCAGAGATGTACCAATGCACACCCACAGTTCGCCGGTATGTTTAGGTCCCATGTAATAGGGGGCGAGCCTATTGCTATTAACCGGGCACAAATCCAAACTCCGAGCTGCTACTGAGAATTTCATAGAAAAACCCAATACCACTTTTTGCTCGACCTGCGAATCGAACTTAGGACCTATAGCGTAGCAGTCATGCTTAGGACCACTAGGCTAACGAGGCAGTTACACGTACTACAGGGATAGAAAATACCCCATGACCTTATCCAGGTTTATCTATCCGTCAATCATTAGGACTTCGCCCGCAGAAAAGTCAAATATACCATAGAACATATTATATGAGATTAGGCAATAGTGTAACTTTCCATCAGTAAAAGATTGTTTGTAATAGGACCAGTACGACGATGATGATGATGATGATGATGATGATGATGAAACATAGATTACCAAGTCCTGACCATTTTCATTTTTGTTTTTTGATTCTTAGGACCAAATTTTTATCTAGTGGACCAAAATAAGGAGTATGTCAGGATCATAGCAGGTGGCGGGCCGTGGTTTTTGCCTACCCCCATGGGAAAAAGGTGTGAGTTTATGTATGTAGGTATCTTCTTCTAAATCATCATTTTTTAAAGCAAGTCTATTACTGTCCAATTAATTTCTACGTCTAATAATAAATCTGACAGTACTTACTTGAATCGGGTTTTTGTATAATATCTAAAGTTCACAATTTTTTGTTACTTTATTGAATAGAACAACAATAATCATCGAATGAATTTACATAATAGCTCTCTAGTTTTTTCTCACGGCTCCAAGGTTTTAGAAGGACCAATTTTAGAACAAGTTTAACTCTTTCATACGTTTGTAGGGTTCCGTACCCAAAGGGTAAAACAGGACCCTATTACTTAAATTTCGCTGTCCGTCTGTCTGTCTGTCCGTCCGTCTGTCACCAGGCTGTAACTCAAAAACCGTGGTAGCTAGACAGCTGAAATTTTCAGAGATGATGTATTTCTGTTGCTATAACAACAAATACTAAAAACCAGAATATTTAAAGAGGCTCCCATACAATAAACGTGATTTTTTTGCTCGATATTAATAACAACAATAGGTAAACACTTGAAATATTCACGGAATATTGAACTATAAGTTCAATTTAAAAATAAATAATAAAATAAAAATAAAACCAATATTTAAGGGGGCCGTTTTCATAGAAATGGTACGGAACCCTTCGTGCGCGAGTCCGATTCGCACTTAGCCGGTCTTTTATGTAAAAGGTACCTACCTGTCTATGTACTTCGATGTCAACAACCTTACTGCACGTGTACCCATCACCATCATTACAGAATACTACTTACGCAATATCAGGGATTGAGAGTAGGCGAAACTTGCCACAAAAAATAGCATATAGACGGATGTAGGCATCACGTGATACATTGTTTTTATTTTTCAATTTTACCTATTAGGTACCTATTGAATTAATAACCTACCATTAGTTCTTAATCGTGGTTTGTCTTAATAGCTATTAGTATGGGTATGAGAATTAATATTAGATATTTTTGGCCCGCCAAAAGTATGACGGTAGTATGACGGTTGACAGGTTGGCATGGAAGAAGAAAACATGTTGCGCCGACCCCAAGTAAAATGGGATAAGGGCAGGAAGATGATTTTTGGCCCGCCAAATGTATGACGATAGTATGACGGTTGACAGGCTGGCATGGAAGAAGAAAACATGTTGCGCCGACCCCAAGTAAAATGGGATAAGGGCAGGAAGATGATTTTTGGCCCGCCAAATGTATGACGATAGTATGACGGTTGACAGGCTGGCATGGAAGAAGAAAACATGTTGCGCCGACCCCAAGTAAAATGGGATAAGGGCAGGAAGATGATTTTTGGCCCGCCAAAAGTATGACGATAGTATGACGGTTGACAGGCTGGCATGGAAGAAGAAAACATGTTGCGCCGACCCCAAGTAAAATGGGATAAGGGCAGGAAGATGATTTTTGGCCCGCCAAAGGCGATCCAATATCAGTCAGGGGGTCAATATCACGCGTCAAGCGAATACCAGACTTCCTACTCATGGTTCCAGGAGGAACTGTGGTGTTTTAGTCGGTAAGAGTCCGACATAACCCTCCGTTCTCCCCAGACGGATGGTATTTATAAGGATTTCACTACAACAAAAGGTATATTTGGGCACGTAGTTGATAGTCAAAGATATGTTTAGATACCTTCAAATATTTTGCTAAAGGTTTTCTTATTTGCATATTTGTTTATTATTGTAAAACACAAGCCAAACTACGATTAACCTTTTAAACGCCCCTGTCGTGTATACCCGACAAATGCAGTTTAATAGAAAATGCAAGTTACAATGTTCTCTTGTCGTCTATGGACGATTGTGGCGTGTTGAGCACGTTTTTATTTGTCGGCTATACACGACCATGGCGTACAAAAGGTTAAAAGCGGTTTCTGAAAATCCGTCCTCAAACATAAAAGCTCATTGTTGAAAGAAATACATGATGTATTCGCAAAACAATAATGGTCCTTAAGGCAGTTATGTGAGAGTACAAGTGCTATAGTTTATAACATTTCTTAATTAACATTGTAAGTTGGAATTCAATCAATCATTGCAAGATTTGAAACCACGCTTTACTTATTATAATCATGGTGCGTTCGTTGATAACACAGTACAATGCAGTGACAGGTCCAAATCTTGGGTCATCAATCTAAAGCCCTTGATAAAATGCATTAAAATCTTATCACAACTCGGATCCCACGAACTCACGAATTTTCGATTATTTTAGAATAAAAACGCTTTTAAAATGTATTCAAATTCAGGGTACAATGTCCGCTGAATAATGTTCTAAATAATGATTACGAGGGTACCTTTATAAATACGACGTTTGAATCTGTAATCAAAGTGTTTTTCTCAAATTTTTAGAATAAAAAATTTCCAATCATTGTACATACGAGTAGTATAAAACAAAGCCGCTTTATTTCTTCAGCTACCCATGATACGAGTATACAACACATTTTTTTTTCAGCCTGACTGTATGCTCCAGATATAAGCGCGTATAAATAAAGACAAACAAACAAAAAAATACTCGTCAGCCTTAATATATTAAGAGGTCAGGGCAGGCACCATCCGCCCGTTGCGCTCGGGCATGCAGACCATTATGGTCAGCTGCCCAGTGGCGGCGGCTAAAGCCATTGTTGGGGAGGGCCGCTTACTGGTGTCGGCGCGGGTTCGCCTGCTCGAGCCCAGGCCCCTGAGGTGCTACCGTTGCCACGTGGGGAAGCACGTGGCATGTCCGTGGCATGTGTTTCCGCTGCGGTCAGCCCGGTCACAAGGCCGCGGCTTGTGATGCCCCGCCGCACTGCGACGCATGTGCGGGGGCCAACAAGCCGGCCGATCACCGGGCTGGGGGCAAGGCCTGCGCCGTACCCGCCAGGGCCGGGAGAAGGCCCCGCGCCGTCGTCGCCGCCGCTGCCGCCGCCACCGTTGCCGTGGCCGCACCCGCAGCCGCCGCTGACACCGCGTCCGCCGGCGCAATGGATTGCCAATAACGGCACCATTGCGCCTCCCGCAGGCGGATACCGTAGGCACGGTCTGTGGGCGGTGAGCAATGGGTAGCTCACCGTCCGTACGTTATTAACTAACGACAGACAGTGTCGACGGCGCGTCCATGTTCCGCGCACAGAGGTGTCAGCAATTGGAAGGGGCCACTAAGGGCCAAAAGCTTGCCGGGGCTGCGGGTTGTTCGAAAGAGATACCGCGCCCCCGGAACGCAAAGGGCACATGAAGGAACATAGATGGTTTTTAGTCAGTAAAAGTCTGACACTCCCTCCCGCCCCGCCCAGGACGGGGGGGGGGTCATTTGAAGATTTTACCATCTTTAAAAAAAAAAAAAATAGCCTTAATATATTATATGCAGAAGTTCGTTACGGATAGTCAGAAGCCAAGAAGTCTGACAACCAGTCTAACCAAGGGGTATCGTGTTGCCCAGTTACTGGGTTGTGGAGATCAGATAGGCTGTCGCTCCATGTAAAACACTGGTATTCAGCTGCATCCGGTTAGACTGGAAAGCCGACCCCAACACAGTTGGGAAAAGGTTAAGCAGATGATGATACAAGAGTACGTTAATCATAGGCAATGATGATCGATTTTGAATTATGATACGTTTACTTACTTGCGCACATAGCTGTATGATTTTAATTTACGCGCTATATATTAGTTTAGTCAGTCAAGGCCGACAACCAGGGTGCGCCAAAAGTACGCCGTCACCTATAAGCTTCGCCAGAGTCACTACGTATGGAATTTTATATTCTTTTTTCTAATGAAAAGCCGATTAGTAAAATAGATTAATCTATGGGGAGGCCTATTCTAACAGTGAACGTCCTGCGGCTGATAATATGATGATGAAGATGATGAATCGTAGCCGTTAAGCTGTATCGTCGTGGTGTTACAGTGGTTAAGGCGCCCGCTTCTCATACAAGAGGTTGTGGATTCGCAACCAGCCACGGGCAAGTAACAAAGCGACTTTTTATATTTTATATGTATGTTTGTAAGTTTATTCGTTACATACAAAAATACAAACATTTCCTCTTTATAATATTAGTGTAGATATGTAAAACTGACATATTCCACCATGACCATTTGTACGGGTTGTAGTAGTTAACTCCGTACACTGATTTGTCGTGAAGGTTTGTAGGTTAAGTTAGTAGAGAGAAACCCGTTCCACTAAGATGCACTAAATAGTTGAGTTTATTTAAGTAAGGAGTAAGTTACAGTACTAGAGTGGAAGGCGATTATTTCTCTCAGTTGTTGATAGTTACACAGTTATAAGTTCACTATATTTTATTTCGTTAGTCATGTTCTTTTATTATGTTAAATTATGACGCACATCGTTGGCCTAAAGTAGGTTACCGAATAAGCAGAAAAATGTACGGCGATGAGACCGTACACCATTCTTCAGATAAATGTACAAGTTATCTGACTTTCAGCCCCAAGACAATCATATTGTTCTTACTATCATCATGAATCATTTTCCAAGGGGAGGTACATGCCTAAACCGTGCTAAATTATTTTCAATACCACTTTTCCTGTGGTTTTCCTTAGCACGGTGAAGAACCGATAAAATAGATGACAATGAACGCTTAGCCACGGATTATAAAGTAGGTACTAATAAAGCTTAAGATATTTTTGTTTGTTTGTTTAAACACACTAATCTCTGGAACTGCTAGTCTGATTTGAAACATTATGTTTGTATATTATTGCTAGATTAATGGGGAATATAGTATTAGTACCTACAAGGCGTTGATTTGCATCCTGGTCCTGCAAGGAGTTAACTATGCTCGTGATTCTTAACACGAATCAATAATAAAATAAATTGTTGTTGAAATCTTTTTTGACGTGAATTCTGTTGTTTGTCGCAACTAAAAAAACAAGCATTTATTAAATATTGGCCAGGTATCGTAATTATATTTGATTACTCCTATTTTTTTATGACAAGCTCCTAAAATTTGGCAAGGATGCAAATCAACACCTTGTATAGGCTATGTAACATCACGCTGTGCCACATAAGAGCGGATCAGTAACCAAAGACGTAACATAACGCGGGTGAAAAAAAAACCACGCCAATCCACAGACAAAAGCTAGTTAGTCTATACTAATATTATAAAGAGGTAAAGTTTGTGAGGTTGTAGGGGGTAATCTCTGGAACTACTGTTTGAAAATTGTTTTACCCATGGAAAGCCACGTTAAGGCCTATTCAAACCTGAGCGATATTCGCTGCCGCTGTGGGTAGAGGTACATACCGCGCGGGTTTCGCTCAGGTATTTAGTATCAAGTTCCGCGGCTAGAGCGACCTGAGCGATATTCGCTGCCGCTGTGGGTAGAGGTACATACCACGCGGGTTACGAACGGCAGCGAATACCGCTTAGGTCTGAACATTAATATTACCGCATACCCACTGGGGTTTCTCTGCCGCAGACGGTAGCGAATACCGCTTAGGTCTGAATAGGCCTTTATTTGTGAGTGTCATAATTATACAACATCACATCATTTAGCCTTTGGTGCCTACGTGAGAATATTTGTATACCTCTTCTCCGGTCAAATAGGACATCAGTACCTATATAAAAATATGAGGTCACTGCTAACACTTATCTACGCTTTTTACGAAGACATTTGTATTGTTTTTACGTGTTTCTTAGCCACAGTTCTGTATGTTTATTCAGTACTACCGAACTACCCGCGACTTCGCCCGCGTGGGTTATTTGACCCGCGTTAAGTTACGACTGTTACAGCTCCGCTCTCGTGGGTCGTAGAGTGATGTTGGTCCAGAGCCTCTTTGGTACAAACAAACTTAAAAATATTTCCTCTTTCTAATATAGAAGTTTAGTATTAACACACCTACTAGGTATATACCACCTATAGCTAGGGTTGCCATCCGTCCGGGTATCCCCGGATTTTTTCAAGTTTAGAGGGCGTCTGAGGGAAAGTCCGGCAGGGGTTTTTAAAGAGTGTCCTTGTTAAACTCGGACACTTTTAGTGTCAAGGGAATCTCGATTAGGGTCGGTTCATATCTGACGGAAAATGCGTCGAGCGTATCGTCGCTCTTAGGTAGACGCGCTAACGCATCATCGGTTAGGTGTGAAAGGTTGAATGTTTTATTATGTATTTGACTGTTTTGGCGTTACGCAACCGATAAAACGCGACGCATTTTCCGTCAGATATGAACCGACCCATAATTGAAAGAGAAGCGATAAAGTTTTTTTTTTTCTGGGATTTTTCTTGTCACACTATTTCACCCAACTGTTTGGGATTTTGAAGTTTTTGTCCAGCGTCGGCAATTTAGGTAATGGCAACGTATAGCCATCTATATGTCAGGTGTCGCATGGATTTAATTTATAAGGGGTTAGTGTAAATGGCACGAAGCACGTGGTAGTGTGTAGTGGGTCGATAAAATTAATCTGACAATTACAAAACCAGCCCTAAATTAGATGTTACAATGTTACGTTGAAAGGAATTCTGAATACCGTGATTTCAAGTTATTTTCGCCTGAACATTTCTCAGTCTACAGGTTTATGTCATTGCCGTTTATTGTCTTGCTAATGAGTTTTCTCAAGGTGAACATTTTTCCTCTATTTCGAGATAAACGTTTAAAGTTGGGCATTTGTCTATAGTACTCTAAAATAGAAACGAAATGGTATATAGAAAAATTAAAAAACAATTCATAACTTCAAAAAACCATAATATATTATAAATGATTAAAGGGTAAGAAGTATTCGAAAATTGCCTAAAAAAATATTTGTAAGCGGAAAGTTTCTAACCCCAAATACCAAACGATGGCTAAACTACCAAATTAGCTACAAGTACTAACACTGGACCTACATATTTATAATTCTTCGACGTTGCCATAAACCTTTCAAGTTTTGTAACTTATAAATTAGTGGATTACTTGAACACTACTAGTAACGCCATCTGTTGTATTTCACGTGAACTTTTAGCGCGTGTTTACAGGTACTGCAGTAGTGACCGTAGCGCCGTAGCCATAAGTGCGGTAGACGTACGTACTACGCGATTTAGTTCCAAATATTGCCACTCACTTTTTATATCCACGTTTGTAAACGAGAAGGCGCCACCTGATTTCTCAGTAGGAACTAGAATGGTATTTTTTGATGAAAAGTGCAATAATAAAAAAAATATAATATACCATCACGCCTGTATTCCCCGATGGGTTAGGCAGAGGTGTACCAATGTACACCCACAGTTCGCCGGTATATTTAGGTCCCATGTAATAGGGGGCGAGCCTATTGCCATTAACCGGACACAAATCCAAACTCCGAGCTGCTACTGCGAATTTCATAGAAAAACCCAATAACACTTTTTGCTCGACCTGGGAATCGAACCCGGGACCCCTTGCACAGCAGTCGCACTTGCGACCACTAGACCAACGGGGCAGTTTTAACTTATTAGACAATAAAAAAACCGCATAAAATTATTATTTTTATTACCTACACTGTCTGTCTGGTAAATAAAGACATGCACATGGTTACCAACCAAGTTAACGATAACCATTTAACTAGGTCAAACTATAACAATTGACCTTACAATCTAAAAGACTGCGTTTAATAATAGAATCGTAGTAGGATTTATTTTATACTAAACTTGAGGTGAACGATTTGGTCGAAAACAACAAGAAAATATTTATTTAATAATATTATAAAGATTTTGTTTGTTTGTATGTTTGTTTGTATCGAATAGGCTCCAAAACTACTGGACCGATTCTAACCATTTTTTCACCAATAGATACCTACGTTATTCCTGAGTAACATAGGCTATATAACATCACGCTACGACCCACGGGAGCGGAGCAGTAACCAAAGACGTAACTGAACGCGGGTTAAATAAGAGCCTCGCAGACGAAGTCGCGGGCAATTCGCTAGTTTGCATTAATTGCAACAATGTTATCTGACCTCGTGTGTTAAACTTTCACAAATAAAAACTTCGCAAATTTAACTAGGTCTGTGACATTTTAATGAGTTCCTTGACACAACCTTGCAACTTTTAACTTTATCTATTTTAATTTTATTGTTATTGTAGTCGAAATAATAACAGATGTCTGACTATTTATATACAAGCATCAAGATTAACTATCTCTGTTTGGTCGTAAAAAAAACCTAATATATTTTTAATTATTTTATGATGAGGTCATTTCATTCACGTATATTTGTGAATCTCTTAACGATATCATGGTTTTATTAAATTGTAATTAATTATTTGAGTTTAATTGCTTATCTAAACCGATTCAAATAATATAAAACTGATAAAAGATTTACTTAATTATCAATGTTGACAAAATGTATGTAATAATTACATCAATACAGCATACGATTTGAAACATAAACACGCAATGTTGAGAATAACAATTTAAGGGTCATTAAATACCTACCTATATCCATTACGTAAGTATAGGCCTACGTTGGTGGTGTGACACCCCCGTGGCTCGGAAAGCACGTAAAGCTGTTGGTCCCGGCTATCATTCGTAGATCTTTGACAGTCGTTACGGATAGTCAGAAGCCAAGAAGTCTGACAACCAGTCTAACCAAGGGATATCGTGTTGCCCAGGTACTGGGTTGTGGATGTCAGATAGGCAGTCGCTTCATGTAAAACACTGGTATTCAGCTGCATCCGGTTAGACTGGAACCCGACCCCAACATAGTTGGGAAAAGGTTAAGCAGACGTAGGTATAGGCCTATATTTAGACGTTATCCTTACTAATATTATAAATGCGAAAGTAACTCTGTCTGTCTGTCTGTCTCTTCTTCACGCCTAAACCACTGAACCGATTTCAATGAAATTTGGTACAGATATAGTCTGGAACCCGAGAAAGGACATAGGACTTCGACATAGGAGTTCCCGTTCCCGGGTGGTTTCCGGGATGAAAACTACATCCCGGAAATCCCCCGGGAACGGGAACTATAAATCCACGCGGACGAAGTCGCGGGCAAAAGCTAGTCATAAATAATTTAAAATGCAGTGAATTACCCGTAAGTATATGGGTTTTAAGGTTATTACATCGGCCGATGTCCTTGAGGATTTGACATCTGTTCTATTATTTTTTAAATTTAGCGCCATCTACCGATATTCACTATGCTACGATAAAAGGAACTTAACATTAAGCAAGAACACAGATGTGTCGCAGAGTTGTCACTGTTTTTGCCTATTTTATTCGCTCTCTGAGAGTTTTGATACCTAAATTTCGATCTTATATTATGTATTATTTGGTACATCGTAATTTATATTTATTTTGTTATACACGTTACTTTTACATCGTTCTGGAACCAAAAGCCATAAACTCTGTCATAGTAACAAAAACTATTGGCTATATTATTTTCAATAAATAACATTAAAATTTAATTTGAACTGCCTCGTTAGCCTATTGGTCCTAAGCATGACTGCTACTCTAGAGGTCCTGGGTTCGACTCCTAGGTTGAGAAAAAGGTGTTATTGGGATTTTCTACGAAATTCTCAGTAGCAGCCCGGAGTTTGGATTTGTGCCCAATAAATGGCAATAGGCTCGCCCCCTTTTACATGGGACCTAAATGTACCGCCGAACTGTGGGTGTACATTGGTACACCTCTGCCTAACCCTTCGGGGAGTACAGGCGTGATGATGATTGTTTAATTTGTGAAATAATGAGAACTCGAAGTAAATGCTTCTTTGCAGTTTATGCATATTTGTGTGTAAACCTTATCGACTATACAAATGCGAACGGTAGCCTTTGAAAAATCCATTAATCGATCAGGCAGAAACGCACTAACATCTTGAATGACAAAAACTTTGACTTTGACTCTGACTTTGACTTTTGACAAAAAAGTCACAAATTTTCAAATTCTTTGAGACGTGTTAAAAAAAATAACGCCAATAGTAATTATTACTTTACTGAAGTTCCTGTGTTTCGGCTCCCGAATGATGTAAAAGTAACCGTGTAAATAAAATATTCACTTATCGGTTGTCGGAAACGAAAATAGTTAGGATGACCTAGCTTTCAATATTTATCTAACTAAGCACAGGTGCTACTATGTGGTACATTCTAAAGGTGATGACCGAGTAAGTGCTTATCGGATCTCAGTAACGGAAATAGTTGTGCTCATACATGATACATGCCCCGAGGACACGGTGGAGCATACTTTGGCGGTGTGCCCTGCTTGGGCGGAGCACCGCCGAGTCCTCGAGGCGGCCATCGGCGGCGGCGCCCTCTCGCGTCCGGCACTGGTTCAGGCCATGGTCCGGAGCGAGAGGGAATGGGAAGCAGTCGCCTCCTTCTGCGAAGCTGTAATGCTAGAGAAGGAGGCGGCGGGACGGGAGAGGGAAAGGAGGGTCCCCCGTCCCAGCGGCCGCCGCGGTAGACGCTCCGGGCGTCGGGAGCCGCGAGACGACTCCCGGCCACCGTAGGCGCGGGTCTGTGGACGGTGAGCAATGGGTAGCTCACCGTCCGTACGTTCACTGAATAACGACAGACCGTGTCGACGGCGCGTTCGTGTTCCACGCGCGCCTCAAAGAGAAGCCAGCAAACTTGGATGGGGCCACTGAGGGCCGATGCCTGCCGGGGCTGCGGGTTGTTCGAAAGAGATACCGCGCCCCCGGAACGCAAAGGGCACATGAAGGAACATAGACGGGTTTTAGTCAGTAAAAGTCTGACACTCCCTCCCGCCCCGCCCAGGGCGGGGGAAGTTATTTGATGAATTCCCGTCAAAAAAAAAAAAAAATACATGATACATTCTGAAAGTTTGGTAAGCAAATAATTAAAAAAGAAACATCTAAATCTATGTTCTAACAAAAATAAAACACCAAAGAAATAATGTATCTACTAAAAGAGTAGGTATGTACCATAGATATCCGTTTTATTTTCCAATAATTTTGGAGAGCTCGGTCAAGCATTTGTTTTTATACATAGGCATAGTAGTCGGGCTTACTCTATGATAGATACAAAAACTAAACGAAATTACAAATTTGTTTTTATTTATTCACGAACTTAATTTCAATTCTTATTTTACGAAATATTTACATTTGTACTATTTACAATATTGCTTCATTCATAAATTATTCAAAAAGTGAACTTTTGGTTTTTATTTTGGAAAAAATAACATGCGTATAGTCCACCCTTGACAAGAGCCATCAAGGCACTGAAGTTTGGCATCTCAGGCATAGCGGGGGTGCCTCGTGGGGGGAATTGATGAAATTTCAAGTTTTTAGTTATTATTACAAAATCTTAACAGAAACATGAAAAAGTAAACAATGCGAATTGTTTGATATGTCATTACATATTTTTAGGTATAAAATTCATGTCGAACTATTCAGCCGTTTTACCAACAATTTGCAATTTAGATTGAAAAATGACCTGTTTAAAATATTTTTTTCCGAAATTTGGGCAAGTTTATTACAATTCTAATCAATGCGAACTGTTGAGAATGACTTTAAGTATAACATATATTTTTTATATGCAAAACGTACGGAAGGATTCCTCAACAAATTTCTTTAAACATAAGGTGTTTTTAGGACTTGAGCGATGTAATACCCTTAAGAGGAACGCATCGACGCGTATTGCGTTTTGCAATACAGCGCAGGGATTTAACTTTTATGTCTATGGTTTTTAAGGTTCATATTTGCATGTGCTTATGAAGTGCTTATCAATCTGTTATATGCGCTTTGTCACTAATGACTGCCAAGTCCGTTCTATGCCCAAAAATTATAATGGTTTTTTTTTCCTAGTATGCGCGAGGAGGCTTCGATACTGGCAGTTTGCTGGGCAGAAATACTGCACAGTAGGTACTTCCATTCCGTCACGGCCCGATACGCTCCGTAAGGTTTCAATGATAACTACCACTTAAAACAAACAATTTAAGTTGTATGAACATTTGAAATTTTCTTTTCAGTTATATTTTTGTACTCGCCATTTTTTTTTTTTTGCTGTGCTGTACCATAGTTTGCCAGTATTCCCACTAAACAAACAGTAATGCTATTCTAAAAAGTTCATTTGCGAAATCACTTCTGTATCCGCGTATTCTTAAAATGCGTGAGTTCGATACTCTAGCGCAGAGGTTCCCAAACTTATTTTGTCTACTGCCCACTTTGAGAATATTTCTTTTTAGCGCCCCCCTTTTTTCTGTAACCGTTTTGAGTTTGGTCATGACGGGGGGGGGGGGGGGGGGGGCTCTCTTAATTAATATTAGTTAATGTTCACAAGTTGTAATCGAGAGTCGAGAGCTCAGTCGGTGTCTAAGAGTCCTCCTAGCTAGATGAAATTACAAATCGCCCCCCAAGCCTCTACACAACGCCCCCATTTTTTCTCTGGGTCTCTTACCGCCCCCCTTTAGGCCTGCAGCGCCCACAAGGGAGCGCTATCGCCCACTTTCACTGCTCTAGCGTCACCGAGTGATGTCTTAAGTGAGAAGTATTATATCGAGTGAGTATTACGACAGTATGACGTTTCTCAATAGGATTTGATATTCTGCGAAGCAAGCGTGACTATCGAGATAACTTTCGAAGTGATTTGCCTATTTTACACGGTTGGTGCAGTGGCTGAGTGATTGGCTGCTGCATTGCGTGTCTTCGGTTCAATTCCCGCACGAAACAAATATTTGTATGACCAATCTGTAGCTGGTTTTTCCAGATCTGGCTGTTTTTGTATGTGAGTTTTATATACCATCACGCCTGTATTCCCCGAAGGGTTAGGCAGAGGTGTACCAATGTACACCCACAGTTCGCCGGTATATTTAGGTCCCATGTAATAGGGGGCGAGCCTATTGCCATTAACCGGGCACAAATCCAAACTCCGAGCTGCCACTGAGAATTTCATAGAAAAAACCACTAACACTTTTTGCTCGACCTGGGAATCGAACCTGGGACCCCTTGCACAGCAGTCGCACTTGCGACCACGAGACCAACGGGGCAGTTATGTTATGTGAGTTTTGTATGTTTGTAAACGCACCCACGATACAGGAGAAATTCCTAGCGAGGGACAACGTTTTAGGAAATTACATACTTTTTTTATTTATGCGCTATAAATTAAATATGCAAGTACATACCGGTGTAGTCGATACCGAAGTGGGGTCAGCAGGAGGCGTCTGTGCCATAGTGACCGCCACAGTCCCCATGAACACGGCCACCGCCAAGCAGACTGTCCTTTTCTTCAGCATCTTGACTCTGCAAATAAATTTCTGGTTGATTAGTATCTTTTTAGAAAATCTTATGTGGAGGTTTTTCATTATAGAGAACAGTTAGTGCGATTCTCTAAATACAAACTCGAAAACGAGTCTCACTAAAGTGATCGCGCTCACTTCGATAACGAACCAACTTGTCATTGGTTTAGTATTCGTTCGCCGTGGTGCCGCACACTGGGTCGAAACGATGATTTTAGTGACATAGGGGTCAACTTTGTTTTTTTAGTTTTTTCTTTACGCGGATCGATAGAGCCTCAATAATAATTGTCCTGATGCTTTTTTTCCTAAACTTGCTCCTTTGGGTGGAAAAATGCATTTTGTTATTTTTTTGTATGGAGCGGATCAAATTAAATTAAATTCCTGCTAAGTGGCGAGTGATCCCGCTTTGAAACTATATTTTTCTTAAAGCTTGTCCAGTCTACTATCATTTGATGCTTTGAACATTTGCATAAAGTTGCAACACTGCCAAATAAATGGATCGAAAAAAATGAAAAAATACATTGAATAAAAAGCTTCATTTTTCATTTTCGGATGTTCTTTTAAGTTATAATTGATATGGAATAGTAAGTCAAAGCACTTAATAACTTACATAATTACTTAAAGACTAACTACAATACATTTAAAGATCCCTAATTTGCTTGAATTTACTAAGTACGCATTATTTAAAAATGTGGATCTATTAATTTCTATTTGTTTATTTGATGAACCTATAAAATCTTTTAAATTAGATTTAATACTGAATAGTATGTAAAGATACATGCAAACACAAATTTACTAAAGGTAAAAACTTAAATCTAAATATATACAACAGTCATGACATACAAACTAATAAAAAAAATCAAGAAACTTACAATCTACCAAAAATCTTATTCACTATCGCTATGACTATCTTGTAAATTATCTACATCAATAAAATCGAAATCGGATTCTGAAGGAAAAGTCAGCAGAAGCTCGTTGACTTTTGGAGAGAGAACCATTCTATTTTCTTTCGCCAATCGAGGCCGTAGACTTGTGATCTTTGGATCAGACGACAAGAGAAGATTGTGTAAAATATCCTCATTTGTCGCCGTTCTACTTACCTTTCTAGAATGACTCTCTCTATATTTCCTAAAATCTTTATTACGAGCTTCTGCTGCCTCTTCAGACAGTTTCCCTATAGGTATGACACCAAAGTTCTTTATTATGTCACTTCCATGTACCAACAATTTATGTACACTGGAAGGCATATAATACCAGGGATACAACGTAACATACAATTCTGCCGTATCTTTACAAAATTCGGAAAATTTAGAAAGGTCCACTCGCTCTCCAGATGCAATGGTTTGAAGAATCACGTGAAACCTTTCTATCAAATCTTCACGAATCCCTGTTATTCGGGCTGTTGTTGCTGCATCCCTGAAAAATCTTCTGGCAGTATTGCCATCATTGGTTGTGCCTACTCCTTGTTTAACTATATCGATGAGTAAACCGCATTCCCTCTTAAATGCTTGCTGTATAGCACTCTTTCTGAGGGACAGTTTTTCTTTGTCGTCACCTCTGCAACTCCATTTTTTAAAGTCCAAACGATAAGCTGCAAACGAAAAGAAATGTCCCTTAAAAATAATCTCACAGGAAACTACAAACATGAAAAAATATGAAGTAATAAAATTATATTTACCGATATGAAGTAAGCACTCCATGCATCTTATCCAGGCATGTAAGGATGACAGACCATACTGGTACATTTCCTCGTTTTTTTCTCTTTGAGAAAGTGCCTCTAAATTGTTCATCTCTGACGGTTTTGCCTTGCAAATATCACAGACAGCTGCAGATGTATCCGACAAATATGAAGTTATTTTGCCGTCTATCATCGTCAGGTACAATTCATGCTTAACTTCTACTTGGTGGATTCTTGTTGGCTGACGTCTTTCTATTTCTTCTGTAATGTCACCCTTTATAGTTGCTACTGTTGTCTGGGTTTCTTTAGTAAATTTAAACATTATCGGACGACAATAGACAGTCGATGATGGTCGGTCGTTTTCCCAAACAATTGTTCCATCAGACTGTTGAAGCCTTATAGGAACTAGACTGGCCATCAAAATAGTAGAGTCATCAAACTCTGCCTCAGTCTTTTGTTTGTAATTGCTTTGACCTGAGGCTCCATCAAATCCCCATTTGCTTATAAGCTGTAACTCTGTTGCCGAGTCCAAATCCAAAGCAATTACATCTAAAAGCCTAGAAACCGTCAAGTCGAGTAATGCTTGTAGTTTAATAGCAGCTCCTTCTTCATTTATGGTTATGTCTTCTTTCCCTGGATAACATTTTGTTTTTGCTTGCTTTATTTTATAATAAGAAGGGTATAAATCAGATCCATTTTCACTTGCTGATTCTCTTAGGCTTAAATATTGCCACTTACTTAATTTTAGCGAAACTAATAAAGCCAGTGCCTTATCGGGTGAATATGTAATACTGTTTGCTTTATTTGCACTTAAACACTGCTTAACTTTCTCCAGATCTTCGGGGTGATTTATCAAATGGTTTATTATTTGTCCTACATCCTCATTTCCAGTGTTTCTTAAACTAGCAATTGTAGTAGCTTTCAGTTCCTCCGGGGATAACGAAAGCGAATGGTTAATTTGATCAACGCGTCTTCGTTTTTGCCTGGAGCTCAATTCTTCGAAGGGTTTTCGAGGTGTATATGTAGATGTTGAAGCTTCTGTAGTAGATGGTGGTAGATTTTCAACATTTTCATTGTCACAAATCTCGAGCCTTTCCTGTTCATTGTTCACAATTTCAGGTATTACTCCTTCGGGCCAGTTTATCGCACTTTCTAATCAATCTCCATTTCTTCTTAAAAACGCTGCTAACGTGCGACTACTACGTTCCCATCTTGCACTTATATTTAAACAAAAGCGCGTACAGAATTTTTGGAGCTCAACACTGTTCTCTTGAGTCACGTTTGTTTTAAGTTGTAGATATTGGAAGAGTTTTTTACTATCTGAAAGCGACATAAGCTGCTCTCTTAAAATCATAAATAAATCAAAATTGTTAACTAAATTCTCCATTTTAATGAAAAGGGTCGATCACAATCACGTTAGATGTTAATAGTAGTACGCATAAACGAACACTAGTAAATATATAATAAATATGGTTATTTTATACTTTAAGTGACAATCAAATTTTTACTCATTTTTCTACTACCCTCATTAACGAATTACCCTCATTAACATTAAAGTAATGACTAAAAGTGAAAAACATTGTTTTTTATAGAGTAAAAAGTTAAGCTAATTACAGTAATTAAACACAAATTGAGATTTATTGATAAATGATATCCACATTTTTAAGTAATACGTACTTAGTAAATCGAAGCAAATTAGGGACCTTTAAATGTATTGTAGTTAGTCTTTAAGTAATTATGTGAGTTATTAAGTGCTTTGACTTACTATTCCATATCAATTATGACTTAAAAGAACATCCGAAAATGAAAAATGAAGCTTTTTATTCAATGTATTTTTTCATTTTTTTCGATCCATTTATTTGGCAGTGTTGCAACTTTATGCAAATGTTCAAAGCATCAAATGATAGTAGACTGGACAAGCTTTAAGAAAAATATAGTTTCACAAAGCGGGATCACTCGCCACTTAGCAGGAATTTAATTTAATTTGATCCGCTCCATACAAAAAAATAACAAAATGCATTTTTCCACCCAAAGGAGCAAGTTTAGGAAAAAAAGCATCAGGACAATTATTATTGAGGCTAATGAGCTCTATCGATCCGCGTAAAGAAAAAACTAAAAAAACAAAGTTGACCCCTATGTCACTAAAATCATCGTTTCGACCCAGTGTGTGCCGTCACCGGCGGCGTGATCGTGTTTAACAGAATACCATTTTGTAATCTCACTGCGGATTCAGCTTTCGAATTACGAAGTGAGGCTTAGAGAATCACACTGCTGGTGGTATTGTGGTACGCATGAATAGTAAATTCATGGTATACCTAATAAGATTCAATTCGGTTTTTCTTTGTAAATGACATTCAAAAGTGATTTTTAACAAAAAAAAATGACTTCAATCCACAAGAAAAGTGTTTTATCATTGTGTAAATTTTGACTAAAAAAACTAAAAGGAGTTCTAATTATTACATATTTTTCTTTTAATATGGTTTAGTAATAAAAATAAAATTATTAGTTATGAAAGATGTCTATTTTGAAACTTATTATATGGGCACTCACCGCGACCAAAAGGGCCAGTGGCGCGGAAGATAGGTGTTAACTGTGCGCTCGGTACACGCGTCGATTCGGGTTACTGACCGCTAATTTTATCAGCTAAGAACTAAACAATTGTAATTACAGTTAAAATGCAAAAATAAAACATTAGAAAGTTATGAACAATTAATGGAAATGTGTTCAATTACTGATACTGAACTTCCTTTTAAAAAAACCTCATATAATAAAAACTTTTCACGTATTCTAATATAATAAAGCTGAAGAGATTTTTTGTCTGTTTGTGTGTTTATTTAAAAGCGCTAATCTCTGAAACTGTCGGATTGAGATAAAATATTTATATGATAACCAGATTCATGAGGAGTACATGCTATATAACATCACGCTACGACACACGAGAGGTAAGCACTAACTAAAAACGTAACTTAAGCGCGTAAAAAAAACCACGCGCATACGAAGTCGCGGCTAGAAGCTAGCGAAACAATAAAATATGTACATTGTAAATTATACATTAATTACCAAAAACCGTCTTGATAAAGGAGTTTTATTTTCTTTTTTAACTAGCTATAGCTGAACCAGTTATTTCAGAGAATGTCATTAATTTTCTGCCGGACTTGGTTCATGGCTGAATTAACTTTTAATCAGCCGAACCATACACTCAAGACATTTTTGTTGTATACATGCCAATACAGGTAAAGTGTTTAATGTGTGTGTGTGTTTTTTTTTCGCATTTCGGTATGTGTCATGGGCCACTTTTTCATTAATTGTTCAATACTTTTATGTTATATTTTTTGCATTTTGGAACTGAAATTACAACTGCATAGTTCGTAGCTGATAAAATTAGAGGTCAGTAACCCGCGTACGCGCATGCACGGAGCGCACAGTTAATCCCTAACTGCCGCGCCACGGTCGCTCGCCTGAGGCGGCAAGTGCCCATAAAATGAGTTTAAAATTTGAGATTGCTCGTAAACAATAACTTTATTATTGATTACCAAAACCATATCAAAATAAAACATAAGTATTTATTAAAACTCCTTTAAGCTTTTTTAGTCGAAACATATGTTATGATAAAAATCTTTTTCTGTACTTCATCATCAGCTATGACATAGGTCAGGGATGGCGAACCTTTATCGGTGATAGTGCCATTTTTTATAGAAAAATAATAATGTGACTATGACGTGCCATCAAAGAATCTTGGCTTAGTCATTGAATGGAGAAAAATACAACTAGAAGCTGTTAACACTCTTTGTTTGCAACTAGTTTGTACAAGAATCGTAATATTTACTATTTTATGTTTATTTTAATAAAAGGTTAGTGTGATTTCTGCTGTTGTAAATTGTTTTCGATCAAATACATATACAGTGTCATATATGGGCGTGCCCGAATTATTTTGTCGCGTGCCACTACTGGCACGCGTGCCATTGGTTCGCCATCCCTGACATAGGTCCTACGTTTTGATATCCAGAGTGACAATTTTGTCATTTTTCATTAAATCAGAATACCAAGTGGAAACCTTGGCACACTATGCCTATTGCTATTGCCAGGTATACTGTTATCAGTAAGTAAAAGAATTCAGTTATTAACATTGTAAAGTTAATAGCATTTTTTAATTAAATGACATACATACATATAAATTATTAAATTATCTAAGAGTACTGTGGTATTGATGAATTACCCAGCTTATATTATACAATAGTTTCATGATTTAGTCTCAGCTATATTTTATCCAGATTATCTTTACAAATAAATTTAATTTAAATGTCTATTTGTAATGTCAAAATAACAGCTATTTGCTAAGTGCATAAGAATGTTTACACTGTTAAAAACCCGTCTCTCTGTCTGTTTTTTACGACTCATCTCTCATCACCAATTTTCACTGAATAAATTAAGGCTCTTACAAATATTACATTAAAACTATTAAAAAAAAACTTATAAATAATAGCGCTCATAGAGCATCAAAAAACTCGTCCACATTGTCAATGGTACAAGTACCCAAAAGGTTGGCAAAATTTTATGTTAAATTAAAATTAAAACAAGTTCATCATAGGCAATATACTACATATCAAACCTTATTATAAGAAAATAAGGATAAGAAAATTAAAAAACAAGTTGAAAACAGGTTTTGTTTATAGTGGAAACAACATTGGAACAAGTTTTGAGTATTTTCAAGGGTATTTGAAAAACAATGATTCATCTTTCTTATTATTTTTATTGCCGCGAAGAGTAGGTTTTTCCTCTAATGTGGGTACACTTTGCATACACATTTATAATTAAGAAAAATTTGTCAACTTTATTGAGAAGTCTTCAAATGAAAATGGACTTTAAAAACCACCTAAATAGAGTCAAAAATTGTGTACAAGATATAGTTTGGTGCAGCATACCTTCATGCAATTGTCAACTCTAGCTATGTGATTTTTTAGTTTAATATCTATAAATTATATTGCTGCTCTGGCTGCACTCACCGTATATACTTGAATGGTACTCAAAATGTGTGTGTATACTACTTACGAAAACAATGTTATGTTTATTAAATCAACAAGTATTTAAGCTACTATTTAATTAGTTGAAAGAAAACCCATAAACTAGTTATTATAGGTGTAACCTCGCATATTATATTAATTGGACACTTGTTGCACCAAGGCCAGCAATTACAAAAATTTGATTACCATAGATAAGACTCAAAAGAGGTAAGGATATAGTTTTTAATTGCCAACATAATTAATTCACATTGTTATTTGATAAGCTCCTATTAGCGCTTATACATGAGTGAGACACTGATAAACATAATGAAATAATAATTGTTGTGCTAATAAGTGGTATGGTTTATACAGGTGTTATTTTGAATTATGAATTAGTAACAAATAATTTGTTATTAACTTTAGCCAATCACCTCGCTATTTTCAATGTTTTGAAAACAATATCTACTTGAGAGACCAGAAAAGAACCATGAATAACTGCACTGATAATGTTATCTAAATTTCTAACCAGCTTAGGTACATGTATAAATTACTTGAAACAATAGGCAAATTGTGTTGTGATTTGCGGTTGGTATGGAGGCGTAGCCAATTGTGTTTTTAACATAAACAAAAACATTATTAACACAGCCCAATGTGATCTGAGCCTCACAATAATATGATAACAACTAATAACATACACATACTCACTAATGATCACCACGCACTTGAATCACGGAGATCGAGACACCTATCCACTGAAGTCAACTCCTAATGTTTATTGCTTCCACGCTTTACGACTATACAACAAGGCATGACAATTTGCTATCGAGTACCTTAAATAACCTATTAATCGATTTGAATTCTTCCACACATTATTGGAATTTGTGTAACTTGCGTTGTAACGTCACCCTGAACGTTCGAACGTCGACGTGAATGTCAGACAAACAAAAATGCCTACTTACTTTATATATTCTTCTATACACGAAGGCGATACGCAAAAGTTACAATAAAAACAACTAGCTGTTGTCTTTATTTCATAGCGGGGCCAATTAATAATGTTTCAATACACCTTTTTCTATAATATATTCAACATTTTCGCTAACCAAAATCGAAATAAAAACTCGATCGATCTGACGTTTTAGACGACATTGACAAATTGAGTAAATGACATTAGCTAGTTGGCCGACCAAAATGACACTTGTTGTGACGTTGTTCTATTCACTCAGTCAGTTTAGAAAATATTAAAAATTAAAAATATGTCAAATATAATTTCGGAAAAATAATCATACAAAAACACTTAACCTAATATTTTGTATTGTTCTATATCTTTGATAAACCCCATCTGAATTAATGGAGTGACATCCAATGGTCCAAATAATGCAAATATCTAGAACACAGAGTACATATTTTTGCACAAATAAATAGAAGAAATTGTCGGAAAGCTTCGGAAAATAAATCATCTTGATCTTGTCCTATAATAAGTTCTAACATGGTTCTAACCTTGGTTCTAACAAACTTTCTTTTTTTTTCAGAACGAAACTTTTTGCGTTTAGTAACTAACTACAATGGCATGGGGAATGTCGTTTAGCATAGAAAAAAGATAAACGAAACGCAGGAGAGGACTGTCAGGTCCCTCTCACAGGTGTCAAAGGACTTGAGGTTAAAAAGTTTGAGGTTATGTAAAGCGGGGTCAATGTATTCATAACAAAATCAAAATACAATAATACGATCAAAATGCCTCTTGATTACCGAAGATTTAACGGACCTGAAGATAGCATATCATACAAGCGTTTTACTAAAGGTTATTTGAAGACCTACGATGAACTTTACAAAGAGTTATTGGATGATAAAGGAGTTCGTAAAGATGGGCGCGCTTTGTCCGAAGCGCGTAGCTTGTGTATGTTTTGTATGTACTGATTCAATTTAAATGACCTTTCATGTATGAGAAGTGTGGTTTTATGTTGAATGTCTTGTATTTCAGTCGCTAGGACGGACATGGTGTCGCAGGCAAAAGGATCCTCGTACGTTGAACTGAGGAAAACAAAGGTCGTTTGTTCTGTGTTCGATCCGCGGGAAATCCCTCATCAAAATGAATTTAGGTAAGAGAACCAATATTTTTACCCTATTCTCACATTGCTAAAATTAGATCACTATTTTCATAAAAGTTTAGCAACTTTTTTAACTCTTCAGTATTTTTTTTGCTTTAACTTTTTTAAATCATATAAATCTCAATATCTACAATACAACATAAGTATCCAAAAGAAGTAGTTATGAATACATACCCGAAATCCCTACCCTCATTATTTAAAACCTTATTTTCAGTCAACTTGGTCAAATATTTTGTGAGGTGAAATTCGCGCCATTTTCGTGTCCTCGAAAACGGCGGCCGCACGTACCTGATGCAGAAGAGAAGGCTTTATCTGTTGCTCTGAGGAAAGCTCTGGAGCCCACTGTGTGTAGACACATGTTTCCTAACTACCAGGTAAAGGCATTATTTTAAATTGAGAATACCTGACTTGAAGGCCAGTATTGTGGGATCCATGCAATAAGAAAAGAAAAAAAAAATGCAATGGCTTAAAGGTAGCTTGGCTACAAACCTTTTCACAAGTAAAAAAGGCTTCTAAATATGTGGTGCATTGCTATTCTTGTATTGCTTCTACATAGTGTGGCAATAAGATAATAATATGACAATTTCTAAGCATTAAGGTTTCTTAAAATGAATAGAATCTAAAGAAAATCCAGAGAAGGCACAAGCATGGATATCAACACTTACTGAAGGCAGATTGGCTCTATCAGATCAATATTACTTATTTGTCTAGGTTTTTTCATAATATTTTACTTCACCAATGTCAATGAACTATTGTGTAAATTCAAAACATACTATCTTTATTTACAGGTTGATGTCTTCATATACATTCTAGAAAATGATGGAGCGTGTCTGTCAGCGGCAATCAATGCTGCAGGCCTAGCGTTAGCAGACGCTGCAGTCCCAATGTACGACCTAATAACATCCTGTTCCATTGCCATTGTAGGGGACAGGATGTTTCTGGATCCAACAGAGGCTGAAGAGAACTTTGCTGTAATTAGTCCAAACACTCCCACAAATCACGGAGTCATAACGCTATCAATGCTGTCCGAATTGAGACAAATATCTGACTTCACACAAGTAGGGTCCATGGACATGGAATGTATTACAAAAGCCATGGATATTTTAGAAAAAGAGTGTGCAAAGCTCGTGCCGATGATGCAGAAAGTGCTTGTTGCAAATTTATTAAAGTGTTTCGAACAACGGAAGAGGTTGGAAGAGGAAGCAAGCATAAGGGAACAGGTTTTAAACTCAAAGATGGAAGAGTGGAGGAAATTATTAAATTTTTCATGAGATTTAATGTCTGTGTTTTATTTACTTATAATACTAGCCAACTGCCCGTGGGTTCGTCTGTGTGGCTTATTTCACCCAAGTTATGTCTTTGGTTACTGCTCCGCTCCCGTTGGTTCGTAGCGTGATTTTATATATAGCCAATGTAACTCAGAAATAATGTAGCTATCTATTGGTGTAAAAATAGTTAAAACCAGTCCAGTAGTTACGGAGCCTATTCATTACAAAAAAAAAACAAAATAATCTGACCTTAGAACTATTAATATAATATTAGATTATGAAGTAGGTAGATGCTACATATAAGCATGCATGACAATGGGCTCAAAACCATGACTAAAATGATAAAAACATCTCTAAAAACTTTCAATTAAACTAAATTAAATTTTACAGCACCTGTAAACTGCTGTTCATTACGAAATAGGGGGCGAACAGGGATGCAGGAGTGAAATTTTAAAAAGGATTGAAATGTTGAATTTTAATTTACGATTTAGTGTCCTTGTTGGTACTAAACTATAATAATATAGTTTAGAGCCAACAAGGACACTAAATCGTAAATTAAAATTCAGAAAAAACATTAGAATTCTCTTTGGCATCAAACTATATTATAAGCTAAAATCCCTTGAAAATTTTTAATCCAGATTCACCCTGTTTGATGGGACTTCAGTAGCCCACAATTAGATCACCCCTAACATCAAGTCTGTGAAACTGCTGTGGATCAAAAGAACTTCCACCCATACACAAAACTTGCACCAAGATTAGTTTTGTTATGTTACAGGTTTCAGCCCATTAAAGGTAGGGACAAACTGAACCCATGTACGCAACATATGCAACGTGTTATAAAATCTAAATGGTGGAATTTGTATGCCTAGAAACACACTTATCATACGCAATACTGTCACTGTATGTGCATATGATAAGTGTGTTTCTACATTCTTGCATATGTGGGTTCAGTTTGTCCCTACCTTAAACAATGCAATACTGTCGTCTATTGTGGTTTAGTTACAAGACAAATATATTTTGGAAAAAATGTCATTAACTGACTGAAATGGGAGCCCCCATTTCAGTCAGTTCATTTCAAAGCTCATACAAATAACCACCCATTGAGATTGTATTACTTTAATGAGGGAATAATTTGCAACACTACAAATCAATGTTGTATTGCAATACAACAGCAGTGTTAGCCACTTAAAATACACAATAGAACTTATGATATAATAAAACTATTTTAATCTTCTGGTTTTTCCGGAGGAGGACCGCAAGGTTGAAGCATTCTTTCCATAAGGTTGAATTTCACTCTAGCCTTTGATTCGTTTTCAACGATAGCAAAGTAACTCAACAAATCAGGATGACCCATGTAGCTGCAACACGAATCACGGTGCTGATTTGTTAACCATTCATATTTCGTCGTATCTGCGTGTCCTGTGCCGATGTATTTGCTCTGAAGATGCTCAAGTTGACTATGGATGTTGTATCTTTCACCCATTTTTATGATTTTTACTGCAACAAGTTTTGAGGTTAAGTTTTATAAATGTCTTGGAAATTATTATGAGTATTGACTTAAATACTACGTAGGTAATGAAAGTCAATGATTATGTGATAATCGGTACCTGTAGTTGTTAACTGCTTTTAATTATGTTAAAATTATGGCTTTACGAATATTTACACTCGAACCCAAACAACTAAACGTCAGAATAGATTATCTATGGACAAAGTCTGACAATTGACAAAGAAAAGATAATGTCCTACCTATACCCAAAAATCAATGCCGGTAAATAGTTTTAGGCAGAAACGCCATAGTTGTTATGCATACACAGTCAAACGAAAATATGCCCAGCACGCCTCGGTCCACATTATCGATATAATTTATAATTCCGAAATCGCTACTATTTTGTAGGATGAATTCGTAGCATGGCACTAAGGGCTTTTTCGACGTAGCTATCAAAAGGTTATTAAAAAAAAAACTCTGACAGGCGCCATTTTCAAATTTGCTTGATCAATTGTTCCTTAGTTGCGAGAAGTTTTATACTTTAGAAATATGTATTTTTAATCAGCTTTAACCATGAAGAAATCATCGAAATTAACCGAATTGCAAGACATAGAAGAGAATATACGTAAACAAGCAAAAAAACTAGTACGACAAAAAACTTCAGACGCTCAGAAAAAGCAAACGCATTTGTTTATGCATGAGAAGGGATTAACGAAAATAGTAAGTCTCAACTATTTGTACTATCCTGTTGTCCCCTAAAAAGTGCTCTACGCATTCCTTCTTCTGTAATCATCATCTGCTTAGCCTTTTCCCAACTATGTTGGGGTCGGCTTCCAGTCTAACCGGATGCCTTTAAAAAAGGATGATACCTTAGAAAATGAGATATTTTGTACCTTTTCCAGCCTGCTCCTAAACATCCAACCCAAGCAATATACGCCTACTACCACAATAATGAAATATCAAAAATCGAAAACCTAGAAAATTCATACAACATTACTCATTTGCATTTACAATGGAACTCTATTACGAACATGGATGGCCTAGATTCATTGCATAGTTTAAAAAAGCTGTATCTAGGCAACAATAAGATCAGTGTTGTAGAAAACTTAGAAGGATTGAAATATTTGGAAGAATTACACATTGAAAAGCAGAATATACATAGTCCTGATGCCTTGTGCTTTGACCCGCGTACTCTTATATTTATTGGTGTAAGTATTTATTTTTGTAATGCTGTTTTTGTGTTTTTTGAACTCCCTCGCTAGCCTAGTGATCCTAAGCGCGACTGCTCCTCTAGAGGTCTTGGGTTCGATTCCCAGGTCGAGCAAACATTGTTATTGGGTTTTTCTATAAAATTCTCAGTAGCAGCTCGGAGTTAGGATTTGTGTCTGGTTAATAGCAATATGCTCGCCCCCTATTACATGGGAATATATGGGTGGGTGTATATTGGCCGCCTCCGCCTTACTTTTCGGGAACTACAGGCGTGTTGGTATGTGAATATATTTTTGTCATTCATACATTCATATTTTCGTAAAACTACTATGGTTTCTGTTCTAGGCCTCTCTAAGAGTATTAAATGTTTCTGAGAATAAATTGATGGACATGGCTTGGGCGAAACCTCTGAGGCGATTAGAGGTGCTCTTAGCGAAGAAAAACATTCTGCATGATTACCAGGTAAACTAATACGTTAGAAGCTTTTAAATGCTATTGTTTTATTCCACTATTCGCAGAGTTTAGACTCCTAGATTAAGTATTTTCGGTTGTTGCAATAGTACGAAAGAATAATAAAATAAAACCTTCTTGCAGGCAATTGAACTAATAAATAGGTAGTGTTGTCAAAATCGATATAGATCACACATAGCACTGCTTACGCTTACGCTCTGTCAAACAGAGTCAATATATTTATCAAGCACTCCACCTTGACTTCATCCGCGTAGATTTCGTACCTTCCTTACTAATTATACTCCCCTCGATCAGTAAACCCCACCCCTTTTGAGGGGACAAATACTCACCTAATCAGCTTCGTACTCGTGCCAAAATGTAAGTTCGAAATTCCTCCTTTACAATAATTTAGGAGTAAATCCTTTCTTAGTATTCGCCTACATTTTAAATGGAAGCCGTGCGATAAATATATTTTTTAGTCCAGTTGTTTCTGCTGCGTGGCAATACGCCAGTCGGGTTCTCCCTTTATAAATATAGATTGCACTCTTCGACGCTTCGTACTAGTACAAATAAATGGTTTAATGCTTCTATGCACTTCAGGAAGTTGCTGATAACCTGTGCACACTGCTGAATTTAGTGGATTTGAATTTTTTGGGCAACCCTATGACTAGGAAGCACCGGTATAAGGAGACTATCATCGCCAGGTGTTCGGAACTGCGTATGTAAACTCATGTTTTTGTATTTATTTTATTCTTTAAGTGTCATGATGGCCCAATGGTTAAGGCCTCTCATGCACCAGGTTGTGGGTTCGCAACCGGGCACGGGCAAGTACCAATGTGAGTTTTTCAAACTCATATGTACTTCCTAAGTTTATCTTGGACATCACTGGCATCGGTAACCATGTCAGAGGCCTTTAAGGTGGTTTAGAAACTCTGACACTAGGATGTGTGGGGTCGTAAGACCTTACTGCCCACACGATGACGAAGTTTTTATTTCACATTGTCCTTTTGTATTGACATCGTTGTCAATATTTATAATCACCAAGTTCTATTTTGTTTTGCAGGTGTACTGGATACCATAGTCATTCACAATACGTCCAAAACCTTCCTAGAGAACTTTGACAAGGTAGTTCGCCTGCGTCAGCTACATTCGAAGAACAAAATCGAGGAGACTCGCAAAGGGGTCGAAGAGTTCTTCGAACTCAATATGTTGCCCGGGCCAAGGGCCCAAAGCACCTTTTCTCTTTCTGAGTTCTCTAACCCGAAGCCTAAAAGTATGTACCTATGTTTTATCGTTAATTAAGAACTAACAAGTTACACGTGGAACTGCCCCGTTGGTCTCGTGGTCGCAAGCGCGACTAATGAGCGCGGGGTCCCGGGTTCGATTCCCAGGTCGGGCAAAAACTGTTATTGGGTTTTCCATTAGGAATTTCTCAGTAGCAGCCCGGAGTTTGGAAGTTGGTGGCGTGACCCCCCGTGCCTCGGAAAGCACGTAAAGCCGTTACGGATAGTCAGAAGCCAAGAAGTCTGACAACCAAGAGGTTTCGTGTTGCCCAGGTACTGGATTGTGGAGGTCAGATAAGCTGTCGCCCCACGTAAAACACTGGTATTCAGCTGCATCCGGTTAGACTGGAAACCCACCCAACATAGTTGGGAAAAGGCTAAGCAGATGATGAAGTTACACATGGAATGTTTTGTAGTCCGAATTAGCCTTTGACTTTGACGGGTATGCCGTGATACCACAAAATAAATCATACTGTGCCAGTGTGCCCTACACTATTGTAGGCCACTGTACAACGTAAATGTTGCAAGACATAAGTTATATCTATATGTAATTTATGTTTTGCAACATTTATAGTAAGTCTGAAAGTGTTGTAAAAAGGCAGTATGTGTAGGTAATTATTAAACATCATTGTTTGAGCAATATTAAGTTAATTAAATATTGTTGTTGCAGTAACAGCATTCGATTCCTCCTATACCTTTACGCCACGTGCTTTCTGGCGAAATCGAATAACGCCCACTCCCCAGGAGGGCGTAGTGCCGCCATTGGAGCCTCCGCCGCCACCGAAGCAGCCCCCACTTGATAATGAAGGGCCACCGATCAAGGGCATATTGAAGAAACCTATGCCTATGAAATTTATTTAAGTACAAAGATATGAATTATGTGTATTTATGATTCATTCCACGAAATCACATGTGCCTGATTAAATTGTTTACTTTTCTGAAACAAATTCTCGACTATAATTTTTGAAATCGCGTCATTTGCCTTGCGTCACCTTCCTGCCCTTATCCCGTGTTACTTGGAGTCGGTGGAACACGTTTTCTTCTTTCATTCCGTTCTTTCAACCGTCATGTTAACAGTTTCATATAATTCTTCACACAATCAATACATCTTTTCTTTGGCCTCTCTGTACCTGCCCATTTATTTTCATAACTCTTGGTCACGTGCGTTATTTGCCTTTATAAGCTGATATATATAAATGTGATTGTGAGCGGTGGGTTAGTAGTGGAGCACGTTATTAGTACTCTTCTTCCTTTCATTCATAGATACCAAATAAAGATTTTGTTACCAGAAAAAGCGGCATTTCTGATTTATGTACGAGTAAACTGAACGCAACATTTTGCTTTCTGCCATTGTTTAATGACAGTGACATATCCATGTCAAATTGAAAAACAGTGCTTACAGGTTATGTTTACAAAAATGTTTCCTAATATTTTTCACACAAAAGTTAATAAATAAAATAATTAAAACCATGAATAACATACTTACTGAAGCTTACCAAGTTTTAAATGAAGAAACATCAGGTAAATAGGAATGTAAGCCTTATAATCGCCATATTACTATGTCACCGACGGAGATTAACGTATTTTTAAAATTCCAGCGTTATATTTGGGCAGTGGCATAGCAGAAGTAGATGAGTTAGAGCCTTTAGAGTTCTATAGAGATTATGTGTCGAAAAATATCCCAGTAGTAATACGAGGCTCTTGTTCTCATTGGCCGGCTGCAGCGAAATGGAATGCCGACTATTTCAGGTAAAACTAAAAAAAAAACGTTTTTTAAACTAACACTAAGAACCCCCAAGATCCATACAGTATTATAATATTATAACCAAAGAACCTTGCATATGTACACAAACGACCAGATGAACTCTACAACCTGAACTGTATTAACTGTATATAGGCCATAGACATATTTATTGCGTGCTAGACCTTACTTTATCTTTCCCGAGACAAGCAGCGCAGCAGCTCATCGCTCGGCCACTGCTCCAACTTTGCTGCTATAGAGCAGTGGCGTGCGGTTTATATAGGCAAATAGACATTGTCTACCCTATAAAATAGTATTCATCTTATTTTATTTTGATATGTTTATGATATCAGCCAATCTATAGATATTTGAGGTGGCAAATCATATACATCATTATTTAATCGACAAGGCGACGAACCAAAACCAACATGTAGTAGGTGTTTTTGCTAGGTAAATTTTCTGCCTACCCTGTCTAAAAACTCTGTGCACGCCACTGCTATAGAGTGCTAAAGACAAGGCAACAAGTTAATTATTAGGTTACCATTCAAATTCTTTGGACAGAAGGGCAGCAATTGTTTTTAACTAACAAATTTTAATTAGTTTAAAATATAATCTCTTGGTTCTTTTATACCACCGAAATTAAAATGCTAGTTGGTAAGTACATTATATGTTAAATATATGATATAACTAGCTTCTGCTAGCAACTTTGTCCGTGTGGTTTTTTCCCTCTTTATAAGATACATTTTTGGTTACTGCTCTGCTGCCGTAGGTCGTAGCTCGATTTTATATAGCCTTTAGCCTTCCTTGATGTGTCGACGGCGCGTTCGTGTTCCACGCGCGCCTCAAAGAGATGTCAGCAAAATTGGATGGGGCCACTGAGGGCCGATGCCTGCCGGGGCTGCGGGTTGTTCGAAAGAGATACCGCGCCCCCGGAACGCAAAGGGCACATGAAGGAACATAGACGGGTTTTAGTCAGTAAAAGTCTGACACTCCCTCCCGCCCCGCCCAGGGCGGGGGAAGTTATTTGATGATTTCCCGTCTATAAAAAAAAAAAAAAAAAAAAGCCTTCCTTGATAAATGGACTATCCAACACAAAATCATTTCTCAATTCGAACCTGCCGTGCGATTCTCTAACATATTTCAACGCTGCGCTCGACGTCGAGCTCGTCCACGACACTACTGTCAAATCAACTTTACGCACAACGCATAGAGTTGATTTTACCGAAGTTTCGTCAACCAGCTCGACGTCGAGCGCAGCGCTGAAATATGTTAGAGAATCGCACGGCAGCTCTTCCTGTGGTTAGTGCATCCAGCCAACAAAACAAACAAACTCTTCAGTTTTATAATATTAGTATAGATTAGTCTCAGACTTATTCAGTTATGCATACAACAAACTACAGTTTTAATACAATTTCAAATAGCTACATACTTTACTTCTGTTTTCAGAAAAACAATATCAGACAAAAAAGTGACCGTAGCAGTTACACCAAATGGATTAGCTGATGGTATTACTAGAAACGAGAATGGAGAAGAATATTTTGTTACTCCTTATGAAGTTGATATGACTATGTCAGAATTTCTGGATGGCTTGGAACAGAAAAAGTGTGTGTTTTTCTTCTTCGTTTTTGTATTGATGACACTTCTAAAATCATTTATACTATGTGTATACATTAATTTAGTCTCATTATAATTACCATTAGACCAATAAAAGAAATGAGGGCAAATTAAGTAATCTCAGTCTCACAAAAATGTCTCTATTTTGCCAAAATTATTGACATGGATTGTTACTAAAACGACATTGCAGTTCGAGTTTTAAACATTTTTAGTTACGAGAATTAGGCTTCAAGTTCTAAATAGACCTTAGGTAACTCCATCTTTCTGAACTTTCTACTTTATTAATTTCCAGAACAAGCTACATTCAGTACATTCAAAAACAGAACTCCAACTTAACATCTGACTTTTCTGAGCTCCTGCCGGATGTGTTGATGGAGATACCGTTTGCTAGTGAAGCATTCAACAAGCAGCCGGATGCTGTCAACTTCTGGATGGGAGATGAGAGAGCTGTCACTTCAAGTAAGCACTGCAAATAGAGATAGAAGTGGGATTGTGATGTGTATTAAACTGTTGTTAATAAGTGATTAAGCTCATGGTGGGCAATACTCGTGCCTACTTTGTATAAGAAGAGGCCTTTGCCCAGCAGTGGGACAATAATAGATTGATATTTTCTTTTTGCTATGTCCATCTTCTATCTATAATGTCGGCCTTGGTTTCCGCTCTAAGTCCGTGATGGTGGACCATTGTGTAAGAGCACCCTATTATATATTGTAACCAGGATATTGTAAAAAAACCTAATCGAAAAGAGTGTCTGTGGAGTTGTTTGTTTTTCTCCATAAAGGCCTCCCTCCGTTTTGAAACAAGCTATTAGCTCAACTCTCTAGACTAATTTTCAGCAGCACATTTCATTAATACATGTATATCTTCTTATTTCAGTGCACAAAGATCCCTACGAGAACATATACTGCGTGATAGATGGTTACAAGGACTTTATCTTGATCCCTCCCACGGACCTGCCCTTCGTTCCCTACAAGAGATACCCACAGGCCGAGTTCACATATAAGGATGACAAGTGGGACATTGTACCGGCGACTCCTCTTGATAGCGTGAGGCAGGCTGATTTGGAGATAGAGACTGTATATGATGAAGAGTTCGATCATTCTGGGAAGTTGCCTTGGATTAGTATAGGTAAGATTATTTACATACATACCATCACGCCTGTATTCCATGGAGGGTTAGGCAGAGGTCTACCAATATACACCCACAGTTTGTGGCATATTGAGGTCCCATGTAATAGGGGGCGAGCCTTTTGCCATTAACCGGGCAAAATTCTTAACTGCGAGCTGCTACTGAGTATTTCATAGAAAAACCCAATAACACTTTTTGCTCAATCTGGGAATCGAACCCAAGACCTTTAACGTAGCAGTCGCGCTTAGAACCAGCGTCTACTACCACCATACCTATTTCTAGTGTGAGTGCTGGTGTAATCACATGCACATGAGATATTAAAATTTCTGAGATGGCAATGCATCAGCAAGACTCTGCCTATAGACATTTGCAGTACCAGAGGGTACTGCAAAGTCTATAGGCAGAGGTGACCCCTTGACCCCACGAGTGCCGTCGGCTTATTTGCTATTTCACATAAAGAAGCAAAGGAAAAATTGTTACCAAGATTTTGTATAAACCAAATTGAAGGAAAAGAGTGTCCATGGAATTTTTTGCTCATTCTTCTTCATAGAGCTCTACGTTTTGGAACGAGCAACTAGCTTCAAATTTAAACTGTAACTTTTTGACACTTGAAAAGTGCCTGTAAATGGTCTAATTGAAATAAATGCTTTGACTTTGACATGACATTGAAAAAGCAATACATGATAGAACTGTATTATTTCAGACCCTCTATCTCCAAACCTGACCAAGTACCCTGAATACGAGAAGGCTCACGTGTTCCCAGTGCGCCTACACAAAGGGGACTGCCTATACCTGCCTAGCCTCTGGTTCCACCACGTCAGGCAGAGCCACGGCTGCATAGCAGTCAACTACTGGTACGATATGGACTTCGATATCAAGTACTGCTATTTTAAAATGCTTGAGAAACTCTGTGGGAAGTATTGAAGGATTGGAAGAATGATTTAGCAATACAAACTAGAAGAATTATAAGCTTATCCTAGGTAATCCTTTGGCGTATTTGGGTAGATGACAGCACTAATCAATTGACGTACGTTTTTTGACAGCTGTCAAAACGCGATTCCCCATTGATTTTGTATGACAATACTAAACTATGACGTCACTTTTTTGACATATCAATTCACTATTATTGATTTCAAAGCAACAAAAAATCTAATTTTATAGTTTTTTAAAAATTCATTAGGTTTTTAAGGCTAAAATAAAGTGTTCTTTTTAGAGAAGTTGTATCTTTGGAATTATCGTTTAATGGTGTCTGCTAACTATGTAATTATTTAGCATTACAAACTAGAAGAATCCAGACTGGGATGAGCTTGCCTAGCTAGTCATAAGGCGCAATTACACTTGGTCGCCCGCCCGAGTTCGATTGTCTATGGAATTCGGACAAACGACATAGAACAGTAAAAAAAAAATATTATATGTTAGATATTAAGCGATACAAAAGTGTATAAATAGTCATTTTAATTAATTATATTTTATATGAATTGTTAATAAAAACCATTGAAAAGACTTTGCATAAGTATTATTTTATTAAACATAACAAAACCAAACGAAAAATAAATATTATTGAGGATGGTTTTAAGCGGCTTGACGACTGCGTCTGGCCCGTCATATGTATGTTCTGAAATTGAAATAATGAATCGTTATGGTGGGTTTACTTCCAGAACCGATCACTAAAGCCTAGTTCGCATTATGCTAGTACTTTAGTTTAGTCGCGAGTAATTTAGTAGCTAAAATACTCGCTTCTGCTCAAAAATCGTTCGCACTTTGATCGAGTACAGTTTATAAGTGAGTGGTGTTTAGCAAGATGAACAGCCTACAACGCAATAAAATAAATAAACTGATTAAGCTAATCGTAACGGCAATTTTAGAAGAGGTAGATGAGGAAATATGTGTGATTAATAAAAAGAAGCTATGGATTCGAAAATGGATCGATAGAAGGGATAAACTAGGAGCTACTAATTGTCTTCTAAAGGAATTAGCATTGGAAGATCCTAAAGACTTAATATTCCATAAGCATTCATGTTCTATATATTTGGAAACAAATTTTAAAGTTGTTTCTTCATTCCAGCGAAACGACATTTTTGCGTCAACCATAGACTACTAGATATACTAAAGGCGCCAAAGGCGGCAACTAATCACAGAACATATATACAACTAATGAACTCGACTAATTCGACAGGTTCGGACTCGTTTACCCGGTGCGCCAGTGATACGGGCGCGTGGTGGGAGGTGCTACTCGCCCGATAAAAATAGAATAAAATGGATCGACTTGACTTAATTCCTTACTAAACTACTCGACTAAGTTTTTGGCGTTCAGACACGTTTAGCTACTAAATTACTCGCTACTAAACTAAAATACTAGCCTAATGCGAACTAGTCTTTAATGCCTTATTACACTTGCGAGTAGCGAGCGTATTTTGTATGAAGGCGATCACGCAGCGAATTCGCCGCGACTGATATGGAAAACACGCTCGTAATTCGCAAGTGTTATAAGGCCCTTAGGATCGTTGTTCATTATGACAGCAACGCTTCGACTCCACTCTGGTTTTTATTTTTAAATTGGCCTGTAACCTTTTACAAACATAATTTGCTTAACCTTTTTGTAACTACGTTGGGGTCAGCTTTCAGCCTAACCGGATGCGGCTGAATACCAGTGTTTTACATGGAGCGACTGCCTATCTGACCTCCACAACCCAGTTACTGGGCAACACGATACCTTTTGGTTAGACTGGTTGTCAGACTTCCTGGCTTCTGACTTTCCGTAACGACTGTCAAAGATCTACCAATTACAATAGGGGACCAACGGATTTACGTACTTTCCAAGACAGGGTGGTGTCACACTACCAACTTCTAAAGTCCGTACTGCTACTGAGAAATTTCTAATGGAAAAAGCCATAACACTTTTTGCCCGACCTGGGTATCGAACTCGGGATCCCACGCTCACCAGTCGCGCTTGTGACCACGGGATCAACGGGGCAGTCACATCTGCTATACAAATCTATAAACCCGTATAATATAGGTTAGATTACCATTATATCTGGGTACACGTTGGACCTCGGCATGATGTAGTCCAGCTTACAAAGCCCTTTCGGCGAGCACACTCCTACGACGTTGTTGGTGACGCACACACTGCCTGGAGACCAGGCGCGCAGCCAGGTCTCCGTGCACTCGTACCCTTCGCACAGACGGACGGACACGTTCGCTGAAAGATATTTGAAGAAATTTCTTGAAGATCTGGGGTCTTTTTTTTTATAGATGGGAAATCATCAAATAACTTCCCCCGCCCTGGGCGGGACTGGAGGGAGTGTCAGACTTTTACTGACTAAAACCCATCTATGTTCCTTCATTTGCCTCATTATTGGTTACTTACTTACTTATTTATTTATAAAAAAATAAAAATATACCATCACGCCTGTATTCCCCGAAGGGTTAGGCAGAGGTGTAACAATGTACACCCACATTATTATTATTTTTATTTTTTAAAAAAAAAATTTTTTTTTTTTATTGGGTTTTTCTATGAAGTTCTCAGTAGCAGCTCGGAGTTTGGATTTGTGCCCGGTTAATGGCAATAGGCTCGCCCCCTATTACATGGGACCTAAATATACCGGCGAACTGTGGGTGTACATTGTTATTTATTTATTTAAACTTTATGCACAAAAAAAGTACAAAGGCGGACTTAATGCCTTAGGCATTCTCTACCAGTCAACCAAAGGTGGTGAAGAGATAACATGGCAGGTGCAAATTATTGTACGAAGTAAAAAGAAATGGAATGTACACAAGTACAAATCAATTGAAATACTCCATACTTACATTTCAATGAGTAATACACTATATAATACATTAAATCATTTAATCATTAAAACTTACGTCCGTTATAATATTCTAAATCAGGCCAGTGTTCGGGTAGCGGCGTACTGCTAGCTAGAGCAGTCCGCGCCGCCTCCTCCGCCGGCACGCAGTGCTTGCGGCCGCGCCTGCCCGCCACCTCGCAGCATATGCCGCACATTCTCAAACCGCGGTTTGGGGTACCCTGAGATAAACAATGAATAGGCAACCAATTTTGTATAGCACAATAAATACATTGTTGAGTTCGATTGTCAAAAATCTCTTCTATTAAAACTGAATCGGAAATGCAACATGTTTTTGTGGTTCGAATGTTGCAGTGTTGCTGGCAACATAACATAAAATCTATGTTGCCATGAATACGAAGTTTTTACAAGAGATACACAACAATAATACACAATTGTTTTTTCAATAAATAATCTTACTAAAATTTTGAAAATATAATAGTAAAGAACGAAATTTCGCGGGCTACTTCAGAGTATTCTTCTAAAATTCAACACAGCCTCCTTTCAAAGCATCAGCAATACCAGCCGATTATTGTCCCACTGCAGGGCAAAGACCTCTTCTGGTTCAAAGAAGGCATTAGGCTAGCTTGGTCACCGCTTGATCAAGGCGGATTGGCGATTTCAGACTTATGAATATTCATTATAAGTCCAGGTTTCCTCACGATATTTTCCTTCACCGATGTCAGAGATGTCCACGATAAACTTTAGAAAGTAGGGTAAGTATGCATTGAAAAGTCATATCAAAGACCAAATTCCTGTTCTAACCATTCTTCTTCTTTATCGTGTGGGCGGAAAGGTGTAACGACCCCACACACCCTAGTGTCGGAGTTTCTAAAACGCCTCAAGAGCCTCTGACATGGTTACCGATGTCAGTGATGTCCAAGATAAACTTAGAAAGTACATATGAATTAGAAAAAGTCACATTGGTACTTGTCCGCGCCCGGTTGCGAACCCACAACCTCGTGCATGAGAGGCGGGTGCCTTAACCACTGGGCCATCACGACACTACTATTAAAACTTACCATTAAAACTCCATGAGTCAATTGTTTATGTTTCTTTGTAGTACACTGGCACTCCCTGAGTCCCAAAGTGGCGCATTCAGCTGCGTGGCAGGAGCCATCCGACAGGCACCGGCCGTTCAAACCGCACCGGCAATCCGCCGTCGGAACCTCGCAAGTGCATAACTGGTCTTGAGTTCTGCAGTCCTGGGAACGAAGAGGTAATTCCTGGTAACAACTGTTTGTTACTATGATAACTCTGCTTGTTTGAGCCTTGTGACTGAATCTGAACGGTGAATGTCTACCTAAAAGTCAAATGGTGTGTTATAATAGTTATCAGCAACGCCGTGTGTCGGTAAAAGTCTTAAGGATTATGTGTATTGACTGCTAAAATGTCACATCCCAATTAATATTTTTTGCAAGGCAATTAAGCCGACGGCCCACCTGACGTTAAGTGGTCACAGTTGCTTAAAGAAGTCTGCAATACCAGAAGCCTTGCAAATGCGTTGCTATCCCAGAGACAGAGTTAAAATGTCTCATGTGCTTGTAATTACACCGGCATCCATACCTTTCAAACCGGTACACAGGAACGCTGCTTTACGGCAGAAATAGGTATGGTGGTATTACCTACTTCCCGGACGAGCTCCTTCACAAAGAGCTCTACTACTACTACTAAAATTTTAGGAGTAGTAGCATAACAGCTAAGCATCCTTAGGTTGGCAAGATCTTTCTTGACTGTTCTAGAATATAAAGCCCTAACACAAATACAATCACAGTAGGTACCTACTGACCCAAAATAAAAGCTTAAATTCTGTGTCAAAAACGTAAAGTAAACATTGAAATCGAAGGTCAAGGTTCAATTTCGAATAACATTATTGGTCGCTATGCTATTGGGCTTAGTCCTGCCAATGTTGATTCAAGATGGCGGATTCTTGTTCAAACAGAATTCAAAGTTGGCGAGAGATGCTTACAATTATCTAGCGGGCACGCTTCGGTATTAAGGGATGAATAATATTTAGAACGGGGTTGAACCTACGGCAAATAATAGCGAGGAATTGTGAGTTTTTAATGATTTAAGGATTTAGGATCGGCACGAAGTCTAGGTTGTTTGCGTAGGTCTTGAATAATTATGATGTTTGGGGTAGATGAAGCTATCGTTACAGCATCTTGTGTAAGTGAGCAATAAATACGTCCCTAACATATACCTATGTATAGCAATAGGCTCGCCCCCTATTACATGGGACCTAAATATACCGTATAACTGTGGGTGTACATTGGTACACCTCTGCCTAACACTTCGGGGAATACAGGCGTGATGGTATAGCATATACCTATGTATACATACTTATTTAAACTCATGTCTTATTCCCATAGGGGTAGGCAGAATCCACAGAAGTCCACCTACTACGAACGTCACACACTCCTTTCGCCTCATCCACTTTCATACACATGTTCATACAAGCATGTGCATATGGTAAGTGCCTAAATAACTATAAATGCCCAATAATCAACTATTTACAAAACAAATTCTTGGCCTCATTAATAAACTTGTAATTTTAAAACTTAGCCATGGTAACTAATCCAATTTTGAACTCAAAATAGTGTTAGGTGGGTATTATTTAACGACACCCAAATGTGATCACAGATTTAAACATACTTAAAATATTCGTTATCATTTATCGTAGTGTTAAAAAGGTAATGTGTAGTCATTTTAAAAATAACTTTGTCGATCGGTAATGCACTATTTAAAGTTGAAAATAGAGTAGTTGGAAATGGAGTGCTAGCTCATTAGCCACTGTTTCATCGCAGCGGCCCGAGGCTATTGGCTTCTGGAATCGGTGGATAGCTACCGTGGTACCTTTGCGCAAATGAGCACTCCATGACTTCATACTCCATTTTACAGGATACTTAGTGATGAGTGTTTAATGAGAAGCTCACTTAGAGCTATCTTGACTGTCATGTGATATAATGAGAATTTGTAATCTGTGCTTATTATTTTGTTGCTATGCCGGTGATTAACAGGTTTGCCAGGGTGGTCTGTGAGTTTGTGGGGCCCTGTCCTACTTGGAGGGCCAACCTAATTATTCAAACTTATTGTCATTTTGACAAAAACAGTGTTGTATAATAATACATGCAGTTAGTACCATCATAGGGGGCTCATCATCTGCTTAGCCTTTTCCCAACTATGTTAGGGTCGGCTTCCAGTCTAACCGGATGCAGCTGAATACCAGTGTTTTACATGGAGCGACTGCCTATCTGACCTCCACAACCCAGTAACTGGGTAACACGATACCTCTTGGCTAGACTGGTTGTCAAACTTCTTGGCTTCTGACTATCCGTAACGACTATCAAAGATCTACGAATGACAGCCGGGACCAACAGCTTTACGTGCTTTCCGAGGCACGGGGGTGTCACACTACCAACTTCCAAACTCCGGGGTATTACTGAGAAATCCCTAATGGAAAAACCTAATAACACTTTTTGTCCGACCTGGGAATCGAACCCCTCATAGGAACCATCATAGGGGGCTGTGGGCCTTTAATATCCTCGGGGCCCTGATCCATATCCAGATCCGCCCCCGGTCTTACGACATAGCTAGATTTTTTAGGCAATGTGTAAGTTCTCGAAGCGTAGATAAATCCCAAACAGAAGTAGGTATCTATAGGGAGCTTTTATTTCTAAGTCGGTTCCGGTCCCTCAACATAGAGGGTAAAATTAGCTTTCTCATGAACTTGGAACTCAGTGCCAAGCCCAGCTCTTGATTAATATTTAAATCTTTTGACCGCCACCTCAAAAAAGCAAAAACGTGCCCTAGGTGCTAAGCTACGAATTCATCCTTTAATACCTACAAAATATCAGTGAGTTCGAAATTATATCAATGTTGTTTTATGACTTTTATTTGCATATCAAAGTCTGTCATGGGATCGTGACCGTGGCGTGCTGGGCACATTAAAGTTTGTCATCTATACACGACTGTGGCGATAATATGTATACCTACTATTATCTATTAAGCAAATAAAACTACAAAATACTGAATGGATTTATTACAATATAATATACCCACCTACAATGAACAAAAAATCCAAATGCGTTACAAAATATTGCAAATTACGAGAGCGACAGACAAAATAATAACCAAGAAATACAATGAAAGGAAAAATACATCGTGGGCTTCAAAAGTAACATTTTACAAAGATCGCAAGTACGATTGATATGAGGATTATACTACTAACAATACCACTCTTTATGAGGTCGGCTAGCTTGCATTTGGCGGTGCAGCACAGACCCTGGGATGGATGGCACATTGCTGAAGGAGCCACTGAACACCCATCTTTGTGTAGGGTGCTGAAATTTAAATTAATACTTTTAGGCATTGTTTAACACACTTTACCATCACGCCTGTATTCCCCGAAGGGTTAGGCGGAGGTGTACGGATGTACATCTATAGTTCGCCGGTATATTTAGGCCCCATGTAATAGGGGCGAGCCTATCGCCATTAACCGGGCACAAATCCAAACTCCGAGCTGCTACTGAGAATTTCATAGAAACCCAATAACACTTGGTGCGTGCTAGGCGTGATGGTATATTTTTTTTTACACACTTTCTTGTCTTTCTCATCAAATATCGTAACAATTATTTTTACTCAATGTATAAGTACTACTTTTGCTAAATATTTGATGGAGAAAATGCGTACGCATTTAATCCCTACATAGTATAAAACAAATTAAATTTCCGCCGTCTGTACGCTTGGATTTTTAAACTACGCGCTACGGCTTTTAATGCGGTTTTCATCAATAGAAAATGATTCAAGAGGAAGGTTTATACGTATAGAACATTTCGCTACGAACAACGGGAGCAGAGCAGTAAGTAATGACGTTACTGAACGCGGGTGACCTCGCTGGGTTGGCGTATCTAGAGTTGGTTTTCAGGGGGGGCCTGGCCCCTAAAATGCCATGGCCGATGCGATGCAATGCGGTCACACGGAAGGGAAGCTCTACAGCCTGGGGTAGGCACACGACAATGCTGGGGTGGGCACGGCCTACCCCCCCTCCCCCTATATGCGCCTATGCTGGGTGTGTAGCTAGTAAAGTATAAGGATAGTACCCTTCTTCGAAGACCAGAGCGCCCCCACTCCGGGGGGTGCAGCAGGGGTCCTTGTGGATGCACCGGGACGGCAAGCCGCAGTCACAGGACTCACCCTCTTCCACTATTCCTGGAATTGTAATAAATTCACCAGATTGTATACCCTAATTTCACAGAGTTCAAGAGTTAGGATGGACGCATATCTGAAGGTAGCGTCGGACGTATTTTCGCTCGACGCACAAACGCATCTTTCGTCGGATGTGCGTCCACCGTAAGGTAGTAGGTACTTATGCAAGCGATACTAAATGGCCATAGAAATTTCAAATATCAGTACCACTTCGGTTGTGCAATGACCCCCCTGCCGAGGTTTTCCTAAGGGACTACAGTATGGGGTTCTACAAGATGGGATTGAATAAGTTTTTAAGGGTCGGCATCGCGCGTGTGAAGCCCCTGGTATTGCAAGCGTGTTTGATATGCTACGGTAACCGCTTACCATCAGATGGGCCGTATGCCTGTTTGCCACCAAGGTGTAGTGTATAAGTATAAAACAAAAAATTACCATTCCCGCAATATGGGCGATCTTCTTCCATCAAACAATAGCTCATGCTGCTTAGAGTGGCAGCAATCAGTCGTTTACTGCACACAGAGAATTCGAAGTTGAGGCCATTGACCGCTGTAGAGGACTGAGATCCCATGAGGTAGCCGCGGCACTCAGGGTTGGGGAAGTTGTCGTCGTGGTGTGCACCGAAACTGTGACCTGGGGAAAGAGGCCTTGATGTAGCCTGATGTAGAACAGAGGAATCTGGCAAATGAGAGCTGAAAGTGTGGAGACTATACTCATTGTTCTTTGATGAACTTCTTTGGAGCGGAGTCTATAGGCTTAATGATAATATTACAACAAAAACCAACTACTACGCTTCTACGTAAAGAAAGCCAATTGTACATATAAACACGTTCAAAATCTGGTCGCAATTTCGTCTTAGCGGCAAAATTAGAGGCATTTTTGACAGATTGAGATTGAGATTAGATTGCGATCTTAAGTTAATAGTAGCTAAAAGTTAGCAAAATTGCCCCAAGATGCAACTAGCCGGATCCACACCGGACGATCCAAAGCGCTCCGATCGCGCGCGGCATGGAGCGCGCTCCACGGAGCGTGAATTGTAGACGTGCCGCGCGCGATCCATGTGCGCGGCGGAGAGCGCGGCACGTCTACAATTCACGCTCCGTGGAGCGCGCTCCATGCCGCGCGCGATCGGAGCGCTTTGGATCGTCCGGTGTGGATCCGGCTATTGAAATTCGAAATCTACCTGATTACGAATATTCAATCAAGAAAGTAGAGAGAAAGATACCCATTTCATGTGCTAGCGTAAGAGCAGCGATCCTCTCCGGGACTCTGCCCTTCTCCTCCGTGGTGGCATGCGCTATGGCCAGGGTGTTGAAGGAACGGCCGTACGCTCGCCGATCACACAGACCACCTGCAGCTCCGCCCACGCCTCCGCCGAGAGAGGTGAAACTGGCAAACAGAAAATAAGTCATGATGGTGCAACGCAAAATACCGGTTCCTTTTGCGAATATGTAGGCGAATGCATTCTTTTCAAACATCTTCGTCCTATCGCACTAAAAAAAGCACATTCAGCTGCGTACGGTTGGACTGAAAGCCGATTCCAACATAGTTGGGAAAGGCTAGGCAGGCAGGCAGGCAATCAATTGCAGCATGAAGATTCCTCTTCCATGTTGCATACGAGTCTATTTCACAGCTAAACTAGATTTTTTATGGCATGAATTCTGCCGCTTGGAAACAAGGCACACATACCATCACGCCTGTATTCCCCGAAGGGTTAGGCAGAGGTGTATCAATGTACAGTGTACACACACAGTTCGCCGGTATATTTTGTCCCATGTACGTATAATAGGTGGTAAGCCTATTGCCATTAACCGGGCCGAAATCCTAACTCCGAGCTGCTACTGAGAATTCCATAGAAAAATCCAATAACACTATTTGCTCTACCTGGGGAATCAAACCTTTAGCGTGGCAGTCGCGCTTAAGATCACTAGGCTAATGAGGCAGTTAACATTATATCACCTTTCTACCGACTTGAACCCAATAAAGTTCCTCCTGCCACAATCATCATCATCATCATTTCAGCCATAGGACGTCCACTGCTGAACATAAGCCTCCCCTTTAGATGTCCACATATACCGGTTGGAAGCGACCTGCATCCAGCGTCTTCCAGCGGCCTTTATTAGGTCGTCTATCCATCTTGTTGGTAGACGTCCTACGCTGCGCTTGCTAGTCCGTGGTCTCCACTCTAGCACTTTTCGACCCCATTAGCCATCTGCTCTGCGAGTAATATGGCCTGCCCATTGCCACTTCAGCTTGCTAATCCGGTGGGCTATATCGGCCACAATGAGGCATCATAATCAAATTTTAAATTCTACTCTAATTATTTACCTTAAACCCAAAGTCCTGTTATGAAATGCGTGCCCAGAGAATGCCACTCCAAGACAGACTTCAGACAAGCGGCGTAGTCTCGCAAACCGCATGAGGTACGCGCGTCCATCGATCGCCTTGTTTATGAGGAGGTCCCCGAACACGCGCTTGTTCGTATCCTCCGATGTCAACACAAGTATGTACTTCACTGAGAATCCTGAAGAAAGAAGCTTTTATTCAATAATATTATAAAGAGGTACATTTTTTTGCTTGTTTGCATCAAATAATGTGCTAAGCTTCTAAACCGATTGTAACCATTTTTGCACTAATAGATAGCTAAATTATTCCTGAGTAACACATAAACTATACAAGCTGTTGATTTGCATTCTCGTCAAATTCAAGGAGTTAACTATGCTCGTGATTCTTAACACGAATCAATAATAAAATAAATATGTTTTAAAATTTATATTTTTTGACGTGATTTTCCAACTCGAACTAGCCATCTCGCCAGAGGGTTTAGGCGCTATGTACGCATTAATATAGCCGCGCGACAGCTCTGCCTACCGCATACGCAACAGGGCGATGCTGATTTTTGCAAGAGGAGTATTCTGGAATACTGTTTTTTGATAGTTGCAACTAAAAAAACAAGCATTTATTAAATATTGGCCAGGTATCATAATTATATTTGATTACTTCTTTTTTTCTATGACAAGATCTAAAAATTTGACGAGGATGCAATTCAACAGCTTGTAAATCACGCTAAGGGGGTGAAATAAGCCACGAGGCGCGAAGTTGCTGGCGGAAGCTAGTATCCAAAAACAGTCTAATGTTTCCTACATGTTTATAATCTTGTCCTCTCATTAGTGAATAAGGGCTCTTTCAATTAATGGGTTTGGTGCCGAACTGCACAAGCACTGGGGCAGTCCGGATGTCGGACTGCACGCACACAGACGGTTTTCTTCTTGATACAGTTGACTCATGACGTTTATTGTCTTATGGCCATCGCACGATAGGTACTCTCGACTCTCGTGGCAACTGTTTTATAACCGGCCCTAAACGTATGAATTGAAAGAGCCCTAACGATAACCCCGGATCAGCATTCAGTTTAAAAGTTTTCTCTAAAACCAACCAATGTTATCAGGGATCCCATCTTCATTGAAATCTGCGTTCCTAAATATTATATCAGCTTGTGCGACCGCATGCATCATTCTTCGCACCACATGGTTCAGGCTGGAGTTGGCGTCTTTCTCGAAGAATTCCTTATCAGCCAGGAGTAGAAGGTCACAGATTCTCGCGCGGGCAACGCCGGGGACTCTCTCTCGTTCTTCTATCCGGTAGGGGAAGTAAGGAACGCGTTCTAAGACGTTGTACTGGAAGGGAAGATGAGAGCTTATTATGGATTTGTGGGAGTCGAAATGTAACTGCTAACCCTATGACTAGCCTATTAGTACAAAAATAGGGTAAGTATGATCAGCCCCCCTAGCCAACTCGCAAACGATAATCGTAAACGCTCGGTAGGTACCAATAGATTTTCAACTTAATACCCAAGAGCCTTAAGTTGAAAATCTATTAAATATTTCTAATAGTTAGCGACTGGAAAGAACGAAAACGCTATGCAATCTTCATTAGATCTTCAACTTAAAACCAAGCACATAAAGTTGAAGATCTATTAAAGCCTACTCAGCGTTTGCGTTTATCGTTTGTTACATGGCTACAGGGGCTGGTGAGGCTACGTCCAAGCGATGTCATTCAAATTCAAATAGTATTAAGGAGCTCTTAATTTGGGTAAAAGTAAAGTAGATACTACTTTCTACCTATCTGTTAGTAATCATTTACCTACTAAAGATTCGTCTATAATGGCTATTGTTGGCAACACCAACAACATTATTTTAATATTACAATTTTAATTTTTCCTATCAGAATTTAATTACTACGCAGACCTACTGACTTTAAATCTGAGAAAGGAAAACGTTAGATAAGTCAAGAAGCTCTGCCAAAAAATATCATGTACAGTGGCGACCAAAAGTGCATAAACAATCTCAAAACGTATTACTTTGACGTTTAGTTTGACTTACGACCTTTTACTTTCAAGAATAGACACATGTATCATCGTTGTGAATGTACTTAGTTCATAATTTCAACATGGTTACATGAGACAAGATGGCCTAGCGGTTAAGCGCGCCCAGTTAGCGGCGTTAATCAGCGTTCCGCGAGTTCGAATCTCACATTTTGTCTTTTTGTTTTTACTCAATTTGAAGAAATGGACAGAAATATAATATTCTTTATCTTGTTCGCTTTGTTCACACATTTTGTAAAGTTAAAAGGGTAGTCATAGAAAATTAATAAAGAATTTAGATTTCTGTGAGGTATGGCATGCAGTGCAATCACTATAATAAGACATCATCTTCACCTGATCACCTGTGCATGATCGCGTCGCGACCGCGGCACTGCCATGTTGTCGTTCTCGAACGCTCCGAAGAACTTGTGTGGGTCATCCTTGCCATAAGGGTCCGCGTGGAGAGTGCGGTTACCTGCCGAAAAGGGATAAACATCTTCATAATATGCCGCCTTTGCACGGTGTATTTTTACATTTGTGCATAAAATTTTAATAAATAAATAAAAACCGTTTTTTGGTTGCCCTGAAAAGTTAACTTTTTTGGATAGTGACAGTATTGATTTAAGCGTGCGATATGTTACTGCCTCGTTATCCTAGTGGTCTTAAGCGCGACTGCTCGAGGTCGAGCAAAAAGTGTTGTTGGGTTTTTCTATGAAATTCTCAGTAGCAGCTCGGTGTTAGGATTTGTGCCTGGTTAATAGCAATAGGCTCGTCGAATATTACATGGGACCTAAACATTCTGGCGAACTGCATTGGTACACCTCTGCCTAACCCTTCGGGGAATGGAGGCGTGATGGTAAGTATTTGTAAGTTTCTGTAAAATTAAATCGGGAATCGCTGGATGCGGGCCGGTCATCGTGGGTTGAACGAGTATGTAAGAATCGTAACAGGTGGCGTTCTGTGGTTTCTGCTTAGTCCCATGGGAAATAGGCGTGAGTTTATGTATGTATGGATGTACTTCCGTAAATAACCTTAAAACAAATTAATTTTCAGCCATGCCATGCGCATGGCGGAGGTCATGGGTCGAAAGTTAAAAGTTAGTCCTGCTAATATTATAAATGCGAAAGTTTGTATGTTTGTCTCTTCTTCACGCACAAAACAGCTGAACGGATCTGAATGAAATTTAGCACTGAGATAGGTAATAGTGCGGAACAACACATAGGCTACATTTTATCCTGAAAAAATGTACGGTTCCCGTGGGATAATATGTCAACTTTGACACGGAGGATGTCGCGGTAGAAGCTAGTATCAAATAAAGAACTACCCATATGTAAAACTCCATAGAACTGATGATCTTCACCGATGTATCCTTCAGCGGAGCCCGAAGAGGGGTTGGCCACGGGGTACCCGTATGCCATGGTGATGTCAGTCAGCGGGGTCCCCGCGAGGGTGTTGATGCCCCCGTCAGGGGTCGCGGCGTAGTCGCCGTCTTCTGGCTCCAGGTATAAGGTTGAGGCATGCATTGTTAGGTGCGAGGCGACTGGAATTGACAGAATTAATGATTACGTAATCGTTATTAATGATAAGGCACGGTCACTTTTTGTCTTGCTCCCGTTGATCGTAGCGTGATGTGCGTGTAAACCTTCCTCTTGAATCACTCTAAGTATGTATTGATGAAAACTGCATTAAAAACCGTGCGTAGCTTAAAGCATACATACGGCGGGATGTGACTTTGTTTTTAAAAACTATGTAAAGAAATTAAAAAAAAAACTATATAATATGCAACCCCAATAAAAGCAATGCATGGGACCTAACTTTACCGGCAATCTGTGGGTGTACATTGGTACATACACCTCTCCCTAACCCTTCGGGGAATACAGGCGTCATGGTTTTTTTATATGCAACAATAAACCTTAAAGGCGTACTTGCCTTACGCATTCTCTACCACTAACCAAAGTTTACAAACTTTTCTTTCAAACAATTCTTTACGCCATCGTACGCCAAGTATTCATCTTCTTCCCAGCCATATCACCTTTCAGACAATCCAATCATCGTTTCATTGGCCACCCCAATCACAAATCACCTTCAATTGAAGTAATTTTGTTTATTATAAAATAAGTCACAAGTACATAGAAGGAAGGGTAAGGACAAGAAAAGAATAATTAGATAAAAATGTTAAAGCTTAAAAAAAACTATTATAGTTGCCTTAACTTGTAACTTTTAACTGCCTCGTTGGCTTAGTGGTCCAAAGCACGACTGCTACGCTAAAGGTCCTGGGTTCGATTCCCAGGTCGAGCAAAAAGTGTTATTGGGTTTTTCTATGAATTTCTCAGTAGCAGCTCGGAGTTTGGATTTGTGCCCGGTTAATGGCAATAGGCTCGCCCCCTATTACATGGGACCTAAATATACCGGCGAACTGTGGGTGTACATTGGTACACCTCTGCCTAACCCTTCGGGGAATAAAGGCGTGACGGTAACTTGTCTTTAAAATTTTGCATGCTATGTCTTATTCTAGCTAAACATGCTTGTGCCTCTATTTGTATATTTAAAGCCTGTGTATACCATGTTTTACGCAAATAAATATTCTATTCTATCCTATTCATAAGTCCCGCCCACAAGGACGTTATAAGCTTAAGGTTATTAGACTGGAGCTAAACATAAATAAGTTTAAGAAAATGCTTAAAAAGCAGCTTTTAGATTGTATTTAGCATTTGTTATCTTATTATTAAAGTCATATATTAACTACTGTTTTGATATTTATTTAAGAGATTGAGACTTTCTGATCTTCCAGTCAAACCGTGTATATGGTTTTGGGAGACTATTTTTCTAATTTATAAGGTTTATTTTATATTTATTCATTTATTAATCAATACATTACATACATACATACATACATAAACTCACGCCTTTTTCCCATGGGGGTAGGCAGAAACCACAGAACGCCACCTGCTACGATCCTTACATACTACTTTCGCCTCATCCACATTACATAAATGAATAAATAATAAATAAATAAATAAGCAGTCATGGATACTGAAGTACTTAGACTTACCAATAGGCTGTAGCTTCAAGCACAGAATGTGGACTTCCCTACCAAACTTAGCTTCTAAGAGGTGGTAGCCGTAAGCACTGCAGGTGTTATGATGCAGAAGCGTGATGTCCACTCCGGTGACGGTGATGAGGAGACAAGCACAGACCACTACCACAAAGGACATGGCACAATTTTGAATTTCACCAGGCCATTTCGAAAATGTGATGATAATTGGCTGTCATTTTGACAGGAGTTTAACTTTTTCTGGATGACTTTTTGGGAGTCTGTGAAGTTTTGTGGTGAAGAGGTTTTTGTGGTGAGAAGGTAAGGAACTTTTTTCTTTTATCTATACTAATAGATTATATTAATGAAGTTGAAGAGTTTGCTTGTTTCGCGCAAATTTTTAGGATTGCCCGGTTAATGGCAATAATAGGCTCGCCCCCTATTACATGAGACCCAAACATACCGCCGAACTGTGGGTGTACACCTACTCTGCCTAACCCTTCGGGGAATACAGGCGTAATGGTGTAGGAGTATGTTAATTTTCAGAAATGCTGTTTCAATTCAAAATGTATTTCGCTATTAGAAAGTACTCCTGAATTTTATAAGTTAATTTACTATTAACAATTTGGGAGTGCAAGAAAATTCACACGGAGGAAAGCTATTGTTACAGCATGGCTGAACATAGTGTACCATGGGTTACAATTGTGATGATTAGTTTCCTAGTAGGTATCTAGTATTTACTAGCAATTGTCTACAGGCTGATTTCAGTTTCATTATGGTCAAGTAGTTTTCGAGATTTCGTAATAAATCAGTACCAGTATCTATGTATGTAAGTGATAAACTCTCATACATAGATTCTGATACTGAAAATCGACTGTCCCGTTGCTCTCGTGGTGGCTAGCACGACTGTTGAGCGCCCACGTTCAACAGTCGTGCTAGCCACCAGTGCGTCCTGGGTTTAATTCCCAGGTCGGGCAAAAAGTATTATTGTGTTTTCCACTAGGAATTTTTCAGTAACAGCCCGGAGTTTGGAAGTTCATGGTGTGACACCCCCGGGCCTCGGAAAGCACGGAAAGCCGTTGGTCCTGCGCTTGATCTCCCCGGGTTGTCTCGGATTGCCGTCCCATCAGACTAGTAGAGTTAGGGAAAAGGGAGTGCACCTGTGTTTGCGCACACACTTGTGCACTTATAATATCTCCTGCGTACTTGGCCGTGGCCGGAATTAGTCTGGGGAATACATACATACACAGAAAATGATAACAGGAACTATTACATAAAGGCCATAGAAATATTTGTTCCGTACGGCAACTTTTCGCTCAGCCACTGCGTCAACCAAATCGTCAATGAACTGCTAATGAATTGTAATGTATTAAAAAGTACTTAATCCTTCAATTACCACTGTCAGGTGACTAATGACCTAATTGAACTGCCACATTGTATTATTCAATTCTATTTTAATGGCGGTAGTCTCATATAATTTGAATAATAATTTAATTCTGTTTCAAGAAACGTGTCTTCGATGTATAGTGTAAATGCATGTTCGTCTGTTTGTTGCACGTTCATTGGAAACCGGTTTTAAATTGAAATTGTTATGATTATTTTAGTTATAGGGTGATTGAGAACGGATCTTAAAAAAAAATACGAGATTTGAAAAAGAAAATGCCGTTAAAAATTCGTTATTTTTAGAAAAAACATAAAATGATACGCCATTTTGCTTTTCTTCTTTTTTATTTTGAAACTAGCTTCTGCCCGCGACTTCATCCGCGTTAAAGTTGACATATTATCCCACGGGAACCGTACATTTTTTCGGGATAAAATGTAGCCTATGTGTTATTCCGCACTTTTATCTATCTCAGTGCTAAATTTCATTCAGATCCGCTTAGCCGTTTGAGGGTGAAGAAGACACAAATATACACACACACTCGCCTTTATAATATTAGTGTCATTAATAAGTAGGTATGTAAAAATATTTGTCCTCCAAAAAGTAATTGATTTTTTTTAGTTATCAACAGATTTTGAAGCCAATTAAAATTATAATAAACATGGGGAGATTGTTAAGAGTCACTACTACCTTTGAACCCGCATAAAATCTATCCAATCATCCTGTACCTAGATTGTCTTTAATTAATGTGATTGATATTTATAATAGGTAGGTAACTATGATCATGCACGTGGATCTAACAGGCATGTTTAATGAGTAAACACAAAGTCCAATTGTACCTATTTGACTAATTAAACTCCCATAATATTATGCTTGTTTAAGAATATTTTTCAAATCATTCATCTCAATTAGACCATGAAAAGGCATTTTTAAAAATAGATTAAAATCTTCAATTTTGTTTTTTTTCTTCTTGTAGATGATGTTCAAAACTGCATTTTTATTTTGAAAGGGGTAACTATGAGTACCTCTTCCAAAATAAATATTTTCGTGTTAGGTGTGCAATCAAATATTTGGGTCTTTATTTATCTAACAAAATGAAATCGAAAGCTTCGAAAAAGGATATGATTTAAGTAGGTGTTATTTGGATATATGTACTTCTCATAAGGGCAAGTTTAAGGGTCTGCCCCCACGACCCATAATCGGCCCGATTATCGGCCCGATTATCGGCCCGTTTTTTTGACAGATTTCTTCGCCGGCTAGAAGAAACGGCCGGGAATCGGGCCGATTTTCAGTCGTGGGGGTAGACCCTTAGTCGTCCGATATAAACTGGAAAGTTAAAAATAACTCGGACATAAAATCTTGCAACAATCAAAACAATCTTACCCCAAACACCTTTTACCGTTTAATCACCAAACAAAAAGGGGACAGAGCCACAACAAAAGCCTATAGCGCTATTCCCGAGCTGACGCAAACTATATTTAAACTAATTAGCTCACGTAAAGCTTGGTAAGGTCTCTTACGCCGAAGTCCCGTCGTGTGACGAACATTAGAGCGACAGCTTGCTAATGACAAGCAGGCACTCCGAGCTTCAGATATAGGTAACCCACAGATGTATAAACGTGGATCGCACAACATATTGTGAAGCACATAATTATGTCCTTTTTTTTAGAAAGACTTGCAGTTTTGGTTTGCAAAAGCTCTGGGATTTTCAAAATTTCTACTGTCCGAACGCACGAAAATTAATGTAAAATGTACGAGAAATTTAAGAAACCGAGGGACTGAGAGCACTTTTATAAATAATAATTATAATCCTTACTTCACATAATCTCTAAACCTCATTTTTTTTCAAAGAATTGGGATGACTACTTGGTTACTTTTGCCTATTATTTTTATTTGTTAAGGATGGGAAATCATCAAATGACTTCTTCCGGTCTGGGCGCAGCGGAAGGGAGTGTCAGACTCTTACTGACTAAAACCTACCCTTGTTGTTCGTAATGCTCTTTTGCGTTTAGGCCTCTGACAGTTAATGGCTTAGCGGGCCCGGCCTTTTGGAAATTTATGGGAGAGGCCTATGTCCAGCAGTGCCTACGTGCATAGCCTACGGCAGATATGATGATAATGATAATGGCTCTAAACGACCTATTGACGATTCATTTATAAATTATCTAGGTAACTAATAAAAGTAAACAAGAAAAGCTCGTTTGTAGGAGATATACTCCGGAAGTCCTAGTCCGATAACAGAATATCTTTCATTGATAAAGAGCTTTCCTATTACTGAGTGCCGTAGGCTATGGTTTTATGATATTTGCCTGACTTCAACAAGGAACAAAGTCGCGGTCAGAAGCTAGTAAACCAAGTAAAAGAATAGGGAGTATGCATGAATTATTTTAATCGCATTTATTAACAAAACAAGAAAACATCGTAGTGCAGATGACAAAAAGTGAAATTAAATTTAAAATCGACCAAAAAATACGGTTAATATAAAGCATTTAAAACTTTTAATTACGCACCGATTAGTTAGACTGAGATCTTACACGAACTGTGACGTCACATAACACTACGGCTATAAAACTCCGTGTTAAATTTCGTTTGGCTCTAAACAAATCTTCGATGGCTTTTATGCGATGGTATTTAAATACATATTATTCGAAAAATTGTTTTACCAAACTGTTTATTAGGTACATAAGTAAAAAAGGATTATTTTTTATAAATAAAAAAAAACATGCATTTTTCCTATTCAGGGCATGTACCAAGTGTAAAAGGAAATATGTGTTATCCATGCTCCTCTATATCTGTGGGGCTACCTTATCTACATAGGCTAAGTAAGGCATTCACTGAGGTTAACAGATTCCGAGAACGGAAATAGAGGGTCTTTTTTTAGAATTGTGACTAAGTTGTAACACCTCTCACTTCTAACGGCGTCAGGATACAAAGGAAGCGTGAGTTTTGTGAAGTAGTCGGGAACGGAAGGTAATGTAGCTTAATTTTAAGTCATCTTTACTAATGTAATAAAGCTAAAAAGATGTTTGACTGTTTGTATTTTTTTTTATGTTTGTTTGAACGTACTAATCTCAGAAATTGCTGGACCATTTTGAAAAAATCAATTTGCGTTATAGGCATTGCCTATTAATCAAGGAATCTTAAAGGATGTTAATTAATGTTACTATTACGGTTTGATTCAAGGGAGCGAAGCAGTAACTAAAGATGTAACTTAGTAAAACCGCAGGGTATCGCTGGACTTAATTTTTTTAAAGATACAGGCTACGTATTACGCAGAAGACTTCAATGTGGACTAAGGAAATCCAGTGTAAGTAGTAGAAAAAAAAGAGGAAAAGTATGGACTATCCAATACTTTTTTTTTATTCGAGATGGGTAATCTCTTGACTCTATATAGGTACGTATATTTCAATATACTGGCTGAATAATTGAATGAGCTTTTGTTTAGTTAAAATATCCGATCCCACTTAAGTTTACCTACGCAGACGAAGTCGCGGGTAGAAGCTAATACAAAAATATACATAGGAAAGTTTGTATCGTGATTCATTAAACTACGGTCAAGGGTCCAAAGAAAAACGATACAACATATTTTAAGTTAACAAGAAATATATTCGTATTCATTCAGATAAGACCACCTGACCTCCCAACAAAAAATAGTACCACATTTTCATTATCACCATACATAAATCTATGATAAAAGTACCGTTGGCACTTTGGTACCGCTACAAGGTGCCATCTGTCGTAAGTTATGTGAAATCTCTGCTATAATTTATAGGCGCCTAGCATGAATAGGCGCCTGCGCCTGCGCTGCGTTTTTGCACGCGATCCGGTCTATTTTTAACTGGGCAACACTTAGGACTATAATTAGAAAAAGGTTGTGTCTCACGATTTATTTTTATTAGGTTGGCAGGATTCTTGGTAATGGATGGTAGTTGGCTGTGCGTGGATGTACTTGGGATATGTAGGTTTGTATAATTTTGTGGAAGCACATCTAATATGTAATATTGCCTTATATTCACAACCTTTTGCTAAAAAGCTTTATTTAGCTTTATGCTTTTGCCTTATACTAAAGTATAAGTACTCTATACTTTATTTAAAGAGGAAAGTTTTTTTGTTTTTTCACCAATAGATAGAGCTACATTAGTCCTGAGTAACATAGGCTATATAACTTCAAGCTAGGATGCACGGGAGCGGAGCAGCCACCAAAGACGCAGATTTCTTTTAACTTGCGCTTAAAAATTTAATTACTTTATGTAGGTCAAGACACTTCCACAAAACATGCAAGACTTGGGAATTGAACCGAGGACCGCCGCTCAGGTGCGGGTGCTACAATTAAGTTACCAGTCCAGATGGATGAATCATCAATAACATATAAGTATTTTATGTAAATACCTACTGTCTTTCTAGGCGTTTAAACATTATTGTCAAATCGTTTAAAATGTTGTGCTACTGCTGAATGATCTTCAAAGAGCTTTTGAAAGTTTTTCACATTTTAAATCGTATGATGATGATGCGATCCGACCGTTTTCGGCCAAGGCGATTGCTTCAACTCCTCCGAAGTTGACGTTCGTGTGCTCGCATGTGGCTTATGTAGCCAATCTTCTTCATGAAGATCCTCGCACATTGAGGGCATGTGAGCACACCATCTATGTAGTTAAATCGTATGAGTATAAATAAAGCAAGTAGCATAAAAAGTGCCAAAAGGCAGTGACTCGGGGTCACGCTAGGCCACGAAGGAGATAGTGGGATGAACTGCATGGATTTCTTGAAAACTAGAAGGATGCGGCACAACAGCTTGAAGGATGGAAGAAGGGAGGCCTTTGGAAGGAGGAGGACAGCAGAGGCTAACAAAAAAAACCAATGAATATCGAGTGAATCTTAAAACTACTACCGCAATAACAAAATGTAAAATAATACGCCCTATGATCTTAAAATAGTGCAACCTATTTGCTAATCATCTGCTTTCATAGAATTTAAATTCAAAGGCAGGTTTGTAAAGCTAAGAATAAAATCACGTTCAGCTTAGATGTTTTTTTCAGCTTCGGCACAGGCCTATAATTTCATTTACTTTGAATGCCATATTTATAGGCAAAGCTAGGGTTGCCATCAACTAAATTGCCGATGATGCAGATAAAAAATTCAGAACCCCGAAAATTGAGAATATGAGATTTCCTCTCGGATTCAGAAAAAATAATTTTACCTACTAACATCATTAACATTTGCATTTTTTAATGATTTTATTGGATTTTACATTAATCGAGATACCTCCGACAAAAATGCCTAGCGTCCGGACACTTTTTGCGAACACCTTCCAGGTGACCCCCGGACGCCCAGAACCCGGACAAATCCGGGGAACCCCGAACGGATGACAGCCCTGTTACTTCGACTTGAGATTACAGTAGGCACTAAGTTTTAAACAAATACAGGCCCGTTGGCGGGAAGCCAGTCGACTGCCATTTGACTTCAGTATCGGGAGGCGAGCGGTAGCCCGCGATTTTTAAGAAAAATAATTATTAGTGCATTTTCGTAAGACATAGTGCCTAGTTGAACAGAAAATGTTGAAGTATACGATGAAGAAATATTGTGCGGAAGGGAGTAAATTCAATCAAGTTGTTATTGCTGGTTTGAGTAAGTTTTTTATACATTTTTTTTATATTGTTTTCTATTTTGTGTCCCACTGCTGGGAAAGATCTCCTTTTTTAACCGACTACTAAAGATGAGGTAAGTATTCAATTCGTCGGGATATTTTTTTATTCCTATCCTCTTAAACTTGTGCGGTCTCTGGGTACATTGGTTTGTGTTTTACATTTGTTTATCTGATGTAACTACATCAGAAAAAAATGTTCATTCAACCATTTTCTATTTTTATCTATTCTGTCTTAGGTCATCTATTAGTTCTACCTAATAGATGAAAAAAACGTTAATTTTTACTTACATTTACATTACATTTTTACTTACTTTTTTGTACATAAAGGACTGTGAAATAATTTTCTGATAGATTTAAAATTTTCGTGCAATCTTGGGGGTCGAAATTCTTTCTTTAAATCTCTACAAATGCAAAATTAAAAAGAGAATACGCACTTTTCGAAATTTAGATAGTTTTTAAATACCCCAAAATTTTGTTTAACATAATTATGTTGAATTTGGCTTTTTTTCTAAAAACTTCTTGAACCCCTTCTAATGTATTTTTTTATAAATAATAAATAATATAAGCCTATTGCTGTCCCACTGCAGGGCAAAGGCCTCTTCTCATACAGAGAAGGCACGAGCATTGATCACCACACTTGCTCAAGGTGGATTGGCGATTTGAGACTTATATTAATTACAAGTCCAGGTTTCCTTACGACGTTTTCCTTCACCGATGTCAATGATGTCCAAGATAAACTTAGAAAGCACATAATTATGAATTGAAAAAGTCACATTGATACTTGCCCGGATTTTTTTACAAAATTACAAAATTCCTATAGTCTTTCTGGCACCTAAATAACAACTGCAAATGTGCACCACTTAAAAAATACACAGAATAAAAAAGGAAAAGCATACCTAAAGGCTTACCTACGGTTTATCCTTTTGGTAGGTACAGAACCCGATGGTACTATATTTTAGATAAAGGTAGGTAGGTACAAAATTGTCTTGCCTAAGCTCCAATTACACACATTATGCATGTAAACAGCGCGAAAAGTTTAACAATACACAAGCCGGCAATCCGGCATTATCTACGCATCATGTTTTCAAAATATCCAACCTATGGGAAAAAAATTGTTCCAACTTTGTTTACCTAGGTAATTGTTGATATTTTCAAGAACAACTTTATTGGGAAAGTATCGCGTTTGGCATTAATTTTTGTGATTGAAGATTAGTGATTAATGTTCGGTTCCTATATGCAACATAACACACACATATTGTATATTGTTCCTATGTGTTTGGTTTACATGGGACCTAAATATATCGGCGAACTGTGGGTGTACATTGGTACACCTCTGCCTAACCTTTCGGGAAATACAGGCGTGATGGTGATGGTTTTACATGAATACATGAATTAGTATATAATTAAAAGCAATATAAAGCAAATAAGCAGTATACAATTAAAAGCAAACAACAACAATTCAATTAACTACAACAAAATAGCAATAGCGAAGCGTGCCCTTTCAAATGTCATGTTGTTGTGCCTTTTGTATTGTTTTAGATAGGTGTTCACATGTTAAAATAATAAACATTTGTTCAAATAAGTTACGTATTTTGCTATTTTTGTGCAGAGAAAGATATTTTATATATCGGGCATAGTCGGGGTGCCAGCTGTTAGTAATTATGTCACTTGCACCAATCGACTAAACATAGTCAAAGTCGCAGCATTTATTTCAATTCCATTAAAGTGTGATTTTGAACGTCGCGTACAAATGATAAAAAGTTTATATTTTTTTTATAGCAGTCAGGGATAACGTAGTTTCTATTTGGTTTAAAGAATTAGGTACCGAAATCGGATCAGCCCCCCTAGCCAAGTCACAAACGATAAACGCAAACGCTGAGTAGGCTTTAAGAGATCTTCAACTTTATGTGCTTGGTTTTAAGTTGACGATCTAATGAAGATTGCATAGCGTTTTCGTTCGTTCCAGTCGCTAACGCTTAGAAATCTTTAATAGATTTTCAACTTAAGGCTCTTAGGTATTAAGTTGAAAATCTATTGGTACCTATCGAGCGTTTACAATTATCGTTTGTGACTTGGCTAGGGGGGCTGATCCGATTTCGGTAATTCTTTAAACCAATAAGAAACTACGTTATCCCTGACTGCTATAAACTATAATTTACCACCAAAAAAATTAGGGATCCATAAGATATTACACACGGAAGAAATAGCGGGCAAGAGCTAGTGCCACTATAAAATAAATGCAAAATACTTTCTTATTTTCCTGGAACTGCCACAGATTACAGGAAGCGGTCTGTGATTGCAGTGGTACGAGTAACACCATAGTTATTATAAAAACATTATGACACTGGCAATTAACGACGGACATTTATTTTTAAAACTCTGAGAAAGCTTAGGTCCCTGCTTTATCTTACGCAAGTTTGTAATTGGGTAGATGACACCATTAAAAAATAATTTCAAAATACAATTTGACGAAAAAAATTTTAGCGCTGAAAACCCGGTAAATTTTCAAATATGTATTAGATTTTTAGTTGCTTTAAAATCAATAAATAGTTAGTGAATTGAGATGACAAAAAAGTGACGTCATAAATTAGTACTGTCATACAAAATCTATGGGGAATCGAGTTTTGACAGCTCATAAAAAGAACGTCAATTGATTAGCGGTGTCATCTACCCAATAGAACAACTAATAAGCCACATTACAATTGGGTGATTGTAATGTGGCTTATTAATAGTTCTATATTTAAGCGCGAATGCTACACTAGAGGTCTTGGGTTTAATCCCCAGGTCGAGCATTTGTTGTTATTGGGTTTTTCTATTAAATTCTCAGTAGCAGCTCGGAGTTAGGATTTGTGCCCGGTTAATGGCAATAGGCTCGCTCCCTATTACATGGAACCTAAACATACCGGCAAACTGAGGGTGTACATTGGGACACCTCTGCCTAACCCTTCGGGGAATACAGGCGTGATGGTATGTTATGTGTGTATATTTCAGCAAAAAGTGCACATGGTTATTAAATAAGTTGTTAGTTGTTATAATTTTACTAGATTTTCTTGTTTTTTTTCTTTTTTAAGTTAGTGTTAATTAATTATGTTTCCTCTGCCTCCTGAGATGTTTTTGTTTATGTAACATGTTATTTTTTTGAGATGTTTAAGCTCTTGACTCTATTCTTGGTCAAAGGTGACATAGACAAAGTCAACGATGGAGTGAGCTTACCCAGAAGAAGCCTGTTCAGTCTAACTTAGAAGGGATTATGGTTTTTTCTTAGAAGAGATTAGGGGACAGACGCAGGAAAAGAGTTCCACTCCTTAGCAGTGCGCTTTCCAATGTTTACTTTAGCTTACTGTTATTGGCGCAAGCCGTTGCAATTAGTATGGTCAATACGTTATAGCGATCAAGCTAGCGGCCAGCGGGGCCGTTGGTCCCGGCTGTCATTTGTAGACCTTTGACAGTCGTTACGGATAGTCAGAAGCCAAGAAGTCTGACAACCAGTCTAACCAAGGGGTATCGTGTTGCCCAGTTTCTGGGTTGTGGAGGTCAGATAGGCAGTCGCTCCACGTAAAACACTGGTATTCAGCTGCATCCGGTTAGACTGGAAAGCCGACCCCAACATCGTTGGGAAAAGATTTAGCAGATGATGATAGCGATCAAGCTGCGTTAAGCTTCCAAAAAGCGACTCTATCATCGCAACTAGCGTTTGATGAGCATCAGGACGCGGCATCAAGCATTCGAAAAGCAACTTCTAAACACTAATGCCCGATTCCTAAAACTTACCGACCGGTAAATGTAACCTTAGTAACAAACAAATGCATTTCGTATTCCCGCTGTTATTGAAGTTTATTTTTCAGCATACGGGTAAGTTTATATCCATAATTTTTATAAACATTTCTTACATTTAAAATTGTCGCCAGAATTTTCACAAACAACCAGTCAAGCATTCAAAGGAATTACGGCTGGTAAGATGAACTATCCGTTTAGCATTTTGGAACGGAGCACAATTCATCTAGATCGGTCTCCACATTGAAAAGAATACTGATTGGATTACCAAGCCATCAAATCAATCGGTTTCAAATAAACTATTAAACTTCATTGTACCATCACCATCACGCCTGTATTCCCCGAAGGGTTAGGCAGAGGTGTACCAATGTACACCCACAGTTCGCCGGTATAGTTAGGTCCCATGTAATAGGGGGCGAGCCTATTGCCATTAACCGGGCACAAATCCAAACTCCGAGCTGCTACTGAGAATTTCATAGAAACCCAATAACACTTTTCACTAAACTAAACTGTTCTGTTGTGTTGTGACTGTTTTTTAAACTTCATTGTGTTCATTTAAATCACACATAATTCGCTCAAACGACAGCACAAAGATGTTTTCTTTTTTCATTCAGGAAGTATCGTTGGTATTAACAATCTGTATTTTGAATTGGTATCGTCTTCGCTAGATGCAGGTCGCTTTCAACCGATCTTTTTGGAAATCTATGTGGGAGGCCTACGTCCAGCAGTGGACGTCTTGCGGCCAATATGATTATGATGATACACACACACTACACACACACACACACTAGCAGAAAAAATAGCAAGATTCTGAAGACATTCTGTTTATTTACATAACATATTACTAATATAAGTTAAAACGCTTAGAAGGTAGTCTTACCCGAACACACTTGTATAAACATTCATAATTGGGTTTCTGTTGAAAACAAGTGTAATGACATAATCGTCCTAGATATTTATTAGTGTGCCCTAGAAACTGATTGGAAACAAGCCTATTGTTTTCAAAATAGACCATATGTATGTAAGTTTTATCTTAATCGTGTTAGGAACTGTACTTCTGTGCCATGGCTACGGAAAAACAGATTGTGTATGTAGTAGATGTACCTACGGTTGCAATGCAATAGAACAACTTCTCATATATATATCAATAAAAACTTAAAACACGTTAAAATAATAAGAATAATCATCATCATATCAGCCGCAGGACGTCCACTGCTGGATATACGCCTCCCCCATAGATTTCCAAAAGGGCCATTGCATTCAGGTAAAATAATAAATAATACCAGCCTTTTATTGTCCCACTGCAGGGCAAATGCCTCTTATACAGAGAAGGCTCCCTTCATCGATAAAGTTCCTGTAAAACAATGGGGCTGATTCTCTTGTTCACAAACTTAACTAAATTTAAGTTATGTTCATCTTTCTCTTTCCATTTCATTAAGAAAAGGACAGAAGATAAAATTTTAGTTAAGTTCTGTCAAATTTAGACACTCCATAGATAATTTAGACGCGATTAAAAACGTGGCGACTAGAAACACGCCAATTTTCTTCAGGCGCTGTCTAATTTGACAGGACTAAACGAATATGTATCTTCTGTCCTTTTCTTTGAAAGAAATTGAAAGAGAAAGATGAATTTAACTTAAATCTAGTTAAGTTTGTGAACAAGAGAATCAGCACCATTTGCTACTTTTTTTTATTTTATTTTTTTTGGTCCATATTTCTCATGAGAAAATATGGACCAGTAATTTTGGCACTTTGTGTAGGTATTAAGTAATGCTCATTTTTGCTTGAGCTTTTGACTCTTTACAACACACTCATTCAAAGCTAATTAATTATTTAATGGATTTTATGGCTTACGAAAAATAAGTAACAGCTAACATAATTTTAATTAATAGAAACAAAACAATAATTAAATTGGCCATTATTTATTATCAGACTAGCGGGCCCGGCAGACGTTGTCCTGACCTGAAAGTTCAGTTCTTGCCTACCCTACCCCACCTAACCTACTAAGTAATGAATAAATACTTGATGTCACAATATTTTAAGTGCATTCATTTTATTTGATACCTGTGTTTCATTCCTAACTCTATGGACACAGAACGGTCTACTATAAAGCCAACCAATCAGGGACAGCCATTGGACAGTTGACAATTACACAATTTTAAGATTGTAATTTGACGGTTTCATTTCGATAGATTACAATCTACCGAATAATAATACGTTAAATTGTGAGCAGTACGTTGAGGTTCACAATCTTTCGACAGTTTACAAACTTGCGAGATAGTTTATAATATAACGGTATTTACAATTTTACGGTGACATATATATAGATTATTATGCGTAATGATTGCGTAACGATGTGATTATGGCGTACCACAGGGTAGCGTCTTAAGTCCCTTTGCGATACTAAGCAGTGCATTGTTTATAAGTGTTTATGGTAATAATTGATTCACCTTTGTTAATATTGAAATTATCGTAGTTCACGGGGTAAAAAAGAAATGTAATTTAGGAGACTTACAATTCGATAAATTGATAAAAAATTTAGGCAGTGTCTGTCAGACACGGGGTTCCCGGGAGCATCGACACCTTACGCGATGTGATGATGGTACCTAGCCTAGCAATGTCAGTGATGAATTACACGATTGACAAATGTGTAGACATTCAAAGAAAAGTTTGCAGGTATGCTGAACCTACATCCCCATTGTACGCATTCTAAGAAGAAAACAATACATTCAATCATTCAATAAACATTTTGTTTTTGCTCGATTCCTATAAGGTAACCGTCCGTTCTTTATTGACTACCATTCGTAGCTATTATTTGGTAATACACAAGCTTTTTTAACAGGTGTATGTAAGAGATTTCTTTGGTGATGAGCCTCTTAATTAGTGCACTATCATAATTGAGAAGTTAATTAGTTTAAGTTATTTACTGAGTTAGTGTCACCATGTAGGTCTGTGGTGCTTTTGACAAACTTCTACAATTTGTTTTGTCTTTAGTTTATAAACAACACATACTGAGAAAAATATAGGCCATTTTCCGAAATAGTCTCTGATAGTACAATAATTAAAAGTCATTGCAGAATCATTTCACGACATTGTGATAATGCATCCATACTTATGTATAGTGTATGTATGTTAATGCATGTGTATGTTCTAATATTATAAAGCTGAAGAGTTTGTCTATTTGAAAACCCTAATGTCTGATTTGAAAATTTAAATAGATTCTGAAAATTCTTGCCATTATAACCCACGTTACCCTCGAGTGTGGCTATTTTATATGTATCAATTAAACTGGGGATCCATAAGAAAATTCTCACCGACGACTTCACAGGTATAAGCTATAGCATAAAAAATTCAAGTATCAGTGTTATAGGACATTATTCTGGATTCGAATAATTAGAAAATAATTTAAATAAAGTTCTCCTACAATATAAACAGCATCTCATAATTTCAGTCTTTACTTTAGGATAATTTGTTGGACCTTGTTCTTCAGTTTTTCTTAGCACCTACCTACTTTCTAACACGTAGGTGTACTACGTGTTTTTCCACGACCACACTCTTGACTTCTTACCCTACAGCTCGAAGGTTCGAGGTCACATTGACACTAGGCAAATAACAGCAGTTATTGACTTAGATTTAGGGTTGATAATAAGTGCCACACAGGTAAATAGTCTTGTGTAGTTCATGAACGATGAACGAATAGGAGCCGTATCTTGGCACTGTACTAAAAGAAACGTTTCCGAACGCTGGCTTGCAACCGGTCTAATAGGTCTAATAGCTCTTTTCGAACTCGTACATTTGCCGAACGAGAAAATGAATCAGAAACGTTATACGTTTTCATTCGATGTCTGTGAATGAATGAGAACGAGAGAGAATAGCCGACGACTGACGATGCTTTCCGAACCCGACCGACCGAATTCGCAAGAATGTGATGAGATGCGCGTTATTTCAATGCCTTAGTGTCTATTTTAGCTTATCGCCCCAACACGGGAGACGAGCTGCGTTCGCAAAATAAAGGTATTAATAGACGTTCGAATATGGTGCGCTCCGCACCGCGAACTTGGTGTGCTCCGGACCACATTCGAGGGTATGTGCAGCGGTCCGCCGCACATTCACCGTCAATAATAATAATAATGTGCGGCGGACCGCTGCACATACCCTCGAATGTGGTCCGGAGCACACCAAGTTCGCGGTGCGGAGCGCACCATATTCGAACGTCTATTAATACCTTAATATGTGCGACCCGTGCTTACTAGTACTAGAGGTAGTGCAATACAAACAACCGATGTTTTTGGCGCGCATTTTTGATCGTAGTATTAAGTTTTTGTAGTGTTTTGCTTGCTGTTTATAACTCTTCTAAAACTGTTTGCGATCTTGGACGCTTTTATAATTTGGAATGTTTTGGATATGGGACGCTTATTACCTAATACCTAGCCTAACCTTCGTGCCTGTTAATAGTTTTAAAACTAACAATTAGAGATAAATAATTATAGATGTTGCGTTTATATTATTTTTTATTTATACGTACGTTTATGTATAATAATGTCTTTGGAATGCGTATTTGCTCTGTCTGTGAGTGATCCGCGCTATGCTCTCTATTGTATTGTAATGCTTACCGAGAGCGAAGACCGATTAGAGCTATTAGAACTAGTAGAATGAACTAGTTCACTGTCCGAAATGAACTAGTACGGAGCGATCTTAAAAATGACCGAGCAGGCACAAGACTACAGGTAAATAAACTTTCTTTACCATGAAAATACTTATGAAAAACAGGTTCGTTTGAAATTTTTCCACTAAGCCGCTGTATATTTTGGTTGGACGGTATAAATAGTGATTTTGTTGGAATCGAATTAATTATCAGATTAACAATCTCTGTGTGGTCTATTGAAGCCTATTAACATTTTTATTGATAAGGAATCCTCTCTTTCACAGAGCACATTGTTCTGCTCGTTGCTCTCTTTGCTGTTCTTTATCACAAAAAATTAAAAAAATAATTCTCCAGATCGCTTCCGGCCACGGCGGCTAATCTTAATGCAGATGAGCCAAATACGCACAATAGTGCGCAAGTGTGTGCGCAAACACAGGTCTGTGCACTCCCTCTTCCGTAACTCTCATAGTCCGATGGGACGGCAATCCCAGACGATCGGTGAGAGATCAGGCGCAGGACCAAAGGCTTTACGTGCTTTTCGAGGCACGGGGGTGTCAAACCACCAACTTCCAAACTCCGGGCTGCTACTGAGAAATTCCAAATAGAAAAACTCAATAACACTTTTTGCCAGACCTGGGAAAACCTGGGCAAATACATACCAGTCCCAATTTGCCGAAAATACCTATGTACTTCTATTATATTTTGCCTACATTTTAAGCAAATCACTTTCTGTTAGCCATTGATACCTTTAGGTAGGTAGATATAATGTGTCCATACTTAATTATAACTACTAACAATACTATATTTATTGTTATCACAAAAACGGCCAGATGAAGTTTTTTGTTGATACCAGAAATTTTTCATTCATAATAAATCTCAATTGTTAAGAGATATTATAGTAAGAATGAAGATGATACGATTGTTTTCAGATTATTTCCGGACAGTTAGGTAATCTTTCGGATAAAGATTAACCTTGCTTTATGACAGTAATTAAATTAAAATATAGGTATTGTACCTACAATCTGGCTGCTTGAGCCATTTAGGATCTCATTTTGTAAGGCCCTTCGTAAAAGATGAACGCTATTTAAAATAAAAAAGACTTGTCAGTTCACCACGATTGCTGCTAAGGCGAATTTAGCCTAGAACAATATAAAAGAATAAATATTATGATTTCTATTAATACACGAATTCGATATAGTAATCCGATATCCAATACTCTCGATGCTATTATAAATAGTATACAGTAGTGGTTCACTTGGAGTCTTGGACTTAAACAACCACCAATTGCCCAAACACCAATTAAGTATTGGACTGAAAGTTGCTTCCAAGACTTGAATTAATTTTTCTAGCGATGGATGAAATAGGGATAGCTACGAATAAAAGCTATCCACCTAGTAACGAAGTTCTATTAGACGACACATGAGTCTTAGGAACAAATATTTTGTAAACAAACAAAGCATTTTATAAAAAGCCAATCTATGAACCCTTGGTAGGTCATGATCAACAACTTGTTAACATAATTCGCAGTTCAAAACAAAACAATAATCACAGATGTAGTGTTTATGATACAGCAATGTAATCGCCATCTAGAATGGTCGAGACAGCTCGGCGGCGGCGATGTAATCAATTGATCAGCGAGCCAATATATCGACCCTACACAATTGATCCGGGACAATTAATAATGCAGGCTAAACTTGTGCCCCTTGTGATGATAAACACGTTTTAATAGGTACTATAGCCTTATATGTTTGCTAAGTACACTACTCTTTGATTAGCTTTATGGACAAGGGTTTTCTTAACTTTTTAATAACACTCATGAGATCAGACCAACAGACGACGACGAATGTTTTCATGCAAAGATTCTTTGCGAAGCTTTTTAGCTTTCAGTTCTATAGATTTCGTCTTCTTGGTTAGCAAAAAACAACGATAATTCCACCCAGCTTTGTCTTTTTTCGGATTACTTCGCCATACTAATCCAGACAACTCGAGAAAGTCAGAATCAACAGTGGCGATCTCCAAAAACACGCCGAGGCAATGAAGCTCATCAAATCTGGCAGACACAATTCAACGAATTTAAAAAAATAATAACAAAAGAGTAAAAATTATTTCCACCAGCCCTTCATTATCATGCTGGCGACAAAACAGAACTAGGCCAGAATAGGCACAAAAGGACGTTTATAACTGGGAAAAGATCAATGGGTCTTATAATTATCATGATTATCTATTACCCTAGTGGTCCTGAGCGCGACTGCTACGCTAGAGGTCCTGGGTTCGATTCCCGGGTCGAGCAAAAAGTGTTATTGGGTTTTTCTATGAAATTCTCAGTAGCAGCTCGGAGTTTGGATTTGTGCCCGGTTAATGACAATAGGCTCGCCCCCTATTACATGGGACCTAAATATACCGGCGAACTGTGGGTGTACATTGGTACACCTCTGCCTAACCCTTCGGGGAATACAGGCGTGATGGTATCTACCTTATGATGTGGTAAAGTTAACCAGTCATCATGCATGGCTGTTTCAAGGTGTTACATCTAGGGTAGTTATAAACTTGGCTCGTGTTCAACGCATCTTCCGGTTCCACAACCATGACTCCTCTAACAGGGTCAGGCATCTCGTTAGCATGATGAACTGGCATCGAATCAACAGCACGTGTACTCCTATTGACAGGTCAGACGTGGAACTAACTACTAATTGAATATTGATTAGCAAGTACGCAGCAAAATTGTTTTGTTTGTAATCTGGACTCGGGACAATTGAAGAGTTGACTACCTATGGAAAAATTATAATTGTTATGATTTAAGAATGGCACTGGTTAATGAAAGTGTTTTTTGTTTGTCTTGAAGTAGACGCATACCAATGTTTAATTGAAGTAATAGGTTTTTAGGTGTTTTAAAAACATCTTGGCAATAATGTGGTCTTTTTGAAGAGCATAGAAATTAGAATCTCATTTGATAAATTTTTTATTTGGTAAATTGTTAGACTTAAAACATTCGTAAGGTACATGTAGGTACCTTGATCTCAGGTGCCTATTTCATTAATTCACCTATTATGAAATCACTAAGTCACAGACCAGCAGAAAGCTAGCTTGCTAGCACCTGCCCCTGTATAGAATGTGCGGATGACCTTAGAAATGGAAAAGGACGACAGCTTATCAAAATGTTCGCAGTAAACTTTAAAAGACGGGAAGTCATCAAGTGACTTCTTAAGCTCTGGGCGGACCGGTAGGTAGGTAGTGTCAGACTCTTACTGACTGCAACCCATCAGTGTTCCTCCTAATGCCCTTTGCGTTTCAAGATCGCAGAATCATTCGAACAAGTTCCGCAAACCTGGGTTTAAAGTAAACCTTTTATTTCATTGTTACAGTGGTCCTACCAGTATTTTCGTACGGCACGGCGATAGGCTGGATCTCGCCCATGGGCCCGCGGCTCATGTCGGAGGAGACCCCGGCCTCCGCCCCCGTACACCCAGACACCATATCCTGGATGGCATCAGTGGTGTACCTCGTGGGGACACCCACCGTGTTCTTCTTTGGTTACATTGTGGATAACTATGGAAGGAAAAGAGCTTTGATGCTGACGTCACTTTCTATGGCTGTAAGTGATTGATGCTTCTTTGTTTTGTTTTGAATTTTGTAAATAGACTGTGATCGTATGTTATTAACCTAGAAACATTGTTATTTAAAAAAACTATCTAACTTTAAACAAAATTTCCGAAGCATGCGCACCCAAGATCAATCTAAGCCACCAAAGAACCACATCCATGTAACAGCAAGCGCAACCGGTTTATTGTGTGTTCAATTCTTAAATAAGATTTTAGCATTTATGTTAGAATTGTGTATTTTTTTATTACTAAAATAAATTACAACTTTAAATTAAGAAAGTGGTGAAACTAGAAGAAAGTTTTTTTTAATAGCTAGTGGGCCAAATAAATTAGGGCTGAGTAAGTAGCAGTTCACCCCACCTATCCACCATTTTCGTATGTTCAACGTTCTGCCAAACACCCTATGTGTTAGCTTGCAAGATAAAGAAAACAAATCTAGTATGGGGGACGATTAAAGGCAAGACACTAAACCTACTTGCATCTTTCCAGGCATGCTGGGGCCTAAAGCTGTACTCAACAGAAACGTGGGCCCTAATAACAGCTCGAGCGATCGTCGGACTCGGCGTCAGTGGCTCCTACGTGGTCACGCCATTGTACATCAAAGAAATCAGCGAGGATTCCATCAGAGGAATTCTTGGGAGCCTGGTGGTACTGTCCCAGAATCTGGGCAATCTGTTCGCGTACGTGATGGGGGAGTACCTGAGCTACAACGCGATGCTGTGGGTGTGTCTGATCGTGCCTATCCTGCATCTGGTGCTGTTCACCGCGATGCCGGAGACGCCCTCGTACTTGTTGAAGTGCGGGAAGGTGGAGGTGAGGAATTATTTTACCAAGAGAGATGTGGAAGATTTCTTTAAGTACTTTAGGTTTAAAATGGTGGAGAATGAATATAGGTTAAAATTTACTTGTAAGGTAAACACTGAAACGCCAATATATTATTTTGCTAGACATGCGTAAAAAGTTCAAATAATGATAAAGAAGGAACCTAAGATTTAACCGAAATAATTCAGTTCATCTGTGATTAGTTGTTGATAATTCAGTCAACCTATCATAGCATCTAACGCGCATTTGACAATTTATGACATTTATTTTTTCGTTCCTGAAACCAGGGTTCAGACGCTTATCTTTACGTTTATATTGCACATCGTTTTTTCACCACACGTCAGAAAAATCTAATTATCTGTCTACCTTTTACCTCATCTTGTTCTTCCTAACTCATTTCAAGCAGCATTTGTCATATTTGTTCTTTATATCGTTTCTCAGGAAGCTCGAGACGCGCTAGCATGGCTGCGATGCCGGGAGCCTTCCGAGCCGGCAGTCGACAATGAGCTGCAGAACTTACTGCTGGAGCTAGAACAGAGCAAGTCAGGCAAACTGAGCGCAGCGCTCAAGACGCTCGGTAAGTTAAAAGTTAATGTTTTAAGTGTGCTAAGTACACAATTATTTTGTCCAGTTTTAAAAACTATTACGCACACGTCGAAAATAAATATTAATAGTGTAGAAAAAAATGTTGTATTCTGTTTTAACGCACTAGTAATAATAATAATTAGGCGCTGCCCTGCCAAAAATTTTACCGTGGCTTTATATAATTATGGGTAAATGGTAATGTTACCTACTTACTTTTTGGCCTATATTTCTAAAATACTCGATGCGCTTCGATGGCCTGACTACGAAAATCAGCTTTGGCGATTTTCGTATGTTGGTGTTTAATCACAGTGCATGCTAAACCTATAACAACGTATGTATTCACTGCAACACTACACTGAACTGCTGTACTGTGGGTGTATATTGGTACACCACTGCCTAACCCTTCGGAGAATACAGGCGTGATGGTTTTGGTATTCACTGCAACAAAATTTATGTTTTGCTGTTGATCATGAAACCAATTATGACTTCGGGTTATACCTTAAACCTCGTACAAATATTCACATCAACATCGAACCAAAAAAACAAAACCTGCCTAAATCCATCATCCAGTCATTAGTTTCTGTGTGCAAAGGCAAACGGTAACAACTAACAATATGTAAACGACTGGTCGCTAGCACTGGCTACCGGTAACGGGACGTAGAGCAAACAGCCCGGAGACATTGTTTGTCCACACTAATGCTCTCAACATGACTGTCTGTGTTTGACTAACTTATAATATAGGTTTTTGGGTTAAAACGGACCTTATTCGAGTTTGAGAGGAACCTGTTTTAGTAACATTATTCTGTTGTGTAAAGAATTAATCGTTTTATTTACTGAACTTAGGATTTGGGAAGTAGATTTTTAATCTGTGTCATATTTTTTTCCCGCCCATCTGTCTGCCCTAGTAAAAATTGAGTAACTTATAATTCTAACATACAATTTCTCTAAAAAACCCATTATTTTAGCGTTAAAAACCCGATTAATTTTCAATTAACTAACTGTAAATTCGATTTTTTGTTACTTTGGAAATCAAAAAGTCTATTGGGTAGGCATAACAGTGACGTCACAGCTTAGTACTGTCATACAAAATCTACGAGCGAATCGAGTTTTGACAGCTTATAAAAAGATGTCAATTGATTATAGTGTCTTCTGCCCTATTCTCAGTAAAAGTAATGAACACTGCAAGTATAATTATACATATAATAAAATAGTTGGAACAGATTATCTACTATTTTGAAGTCGTATTCCGAGTCTACCTATTTAAAACAAAATAGCTAGATACTGCGTTTGTCAAGTTTGGTGTTATTTTCAATCGCAAGAGGTTCTTTATGAGGTCCAATGTCTCATGCACTTAGACACCTCCTAAATGCACTGTTACTGAATAATTTGTATTTATTGAGCAAGCGCACCCGCGGCGCTGCGCCAGTGTAGCGCGTCTCGCTTTATGTACATTCCCATGACGCTTTTAACACGCACCCACCGTTATGACGAGCTTCCGGACAAAAACTTACGGTTGCTTAGATGCTGGCTATATTGGTCACTTGTGCGGTTCGATCTAAGAGATGAGAGGTTTTTTGTTTTGGATATGATTATTTTAAACATTAGATATTACCTACTTTCTTTTCATTTAGATGTATATAGATTTACTATTACTATATAAGTAGGCGACAAATCTATATTAGGTAGGTACCCCAACTTCGAATGCTAATAAATTCGTAATAGAAAAACCCAATAAATTACTTTCCATCTCTGATGGGATGGAAACTAATGTTATTGGCAGGGTAATGCCAGGATATGGAAACTACGACTTCACTTTGAACAGTCAATTCTAAACAAATGCAACTCTCATTTTGACTGATAGCCTGAGTCAAATTAGAGCTCTTAAATGATCAGGATATTACTTTTTCAGCGCATAATTTTACAATACAACCAATAAATTACTTAATTACCTCTATTCTACCACTTGAACCATTCTTTTACAGTAACCGACCGCGCAACATTCCGCGCGTTCCGCATCGTGCTCATCATCACCGTAGCTCGCGAGCTGTGCGGCTGCCTTGCCGTCCTGCACTTCGCGTCACTCATCTTCAGCAAGGCCAGCGCCGGAGGCTGTCTCCTCACTGCCAACCAGCAAGCCGCTGTGCTGGGACTGGTGCAGTTCGTAGGGTCATGTACCGCGTCTAGTCTGGTGGAGAGGACTGGCAGGAAGGTGAGATGCTTTGATGAGAAGGATGATGTGAAGAGTATTTTGGTATTTATTTGAACGCGTAGTACAAAGTACCCCGATGATGCTCTGATGATAAGCTGACTATAGGTTTATTAAGTGAAACTACATCAAAACCCTAAACTGATGGCCACAAGAGTTAGGTTGGTTTGGTTACTAGCCCTCTTGACATCAGGATATCTCCATATAAATATCCTGTGCACTGGCTGTCAGGTAATGTAGGACTCCTCCTATCAGTCATCCTGTACAATCATCAGCGGTCCACCTAAGACCACCATTATAGACTTCGTAAAAAGGACACCTTTGTCGAGCTGTGGACTATGGAGGCCTGTTGATTATGGAGATAACCTATAGCTTTCATAGATTTACTTACAGCTTTCGTTTTCTCCTCAGCCTCTCCTCGGAACAACTTGCCTAGTCTCCGGCATAGCTATGTGCGCTCTCGGCGCGTGGTTCTATGCACACGTGGGTGCTACCACGGAGACCGCATCATGGCTGCCGATTGTCGCTCTCTGCCTGTGCATATACTGTGACGCGGCTGGGCTGCAGCCTGTACCCTTCGTTATTATGACCGAGATGTTCTCTTTCCAGGTTTGTATACTTGAGATTTTTTGATGATTGCATGTTTTGTTTATTTATTTAAGTTTATAGCTAGAAACTTGGTTGAATCTAGTTTTGAATACCTGATGATCAAGTCAGGTTCAGGTTAGGCCTACGTCCGACCTTTTTTGGAGGACCGATTATATTACCGCACTGTCAAATATGTCCATAGTTTTGTGGGACCGACTTTTTGTAAGATGCGTTGGTAGGATTCGATTTTTTAAGTTCCATTCTCTCCGATAAAAATATCTGTAACCGATTGTGACATAGGCGGACAGCCATGTGCGGGCTACAGACGTAATATATAGAGGTGGGCCGTTTACTGGTGGGCTGGGTGTCGGCGCAGGTTAGACTGCTCGAGCCCAGGCCCCTGAGGTGTTACCGTTGCCACGTGGGGAAGCACGTGGCATGTAGGTGCGCCTCGGAGGTGGACCGCAGCGCCCTATGTTTCCGCTGCGGTCAGCCCGGTCACAAGGCCGCGGCTTGTGATGCCCCGCCGCACTGCGACGCATGTGCGGGGGCTAACAAGCCGGCCGATCACCGGGCTGGGGGCAAGGCCTGCGCCGTACCCGCCAGGACCGGGGGAAGGCCCCGCACCGCCGCCGCCGCCGCTGCCGCCGCCACCGTCGCCGTGGCCGCACCCGCAGCCGCCGCTGACACCGCGTCCGCCGGCGCAATGGATTGCCAATAACGGCTCCATTGCGCCTTCCGCAGGCGGATACCGTAGACACGGTCTGTGGGCGGTGAGCAATGGGTAGCTCACCGTCCGTACGTTATTAACTAGCGACGGACCGTGTCGACGGCGCGTCCATGTTCCGCGCACAGAGGTGTCAGCCATTGGAAGGGGCCACTAAGGGATAAATGCCTGCCGGGGCTGCGGGTTGTTCGAAAGAGATACCGCGCCCCCGGACCCCGGAACGCAAAGGGCACATGAAGGAACATAGATGGTTTTTAGTCAGTAAGAGTCTGACACTCCCTCCCGCCCCGCCCAGGACGGGGGGGGGGGGGGGGGGTCATTTGATGATTTTAACATCTTTTAAAAAAAAAAAAAAGACGTAATATATGTGGGATGAAAATTAGCGTCACGACACGTCACTTGCCAAGTACGTCGTAACGTGTGTAGCTACCATTTACTCTTCATAGCTGATGAATAGAGCAATTTACACAGTTACCTATTTCAAAAGACGCATTGTGGTAAAATTAATAATTCTTTTCCAGCTCCGCGGCACAGTGACAGCGATAGTCATCGCCTTCGCCTGTGGCCTCATGTCAGTAGAACTGCGAGTGTTCCAGCCCATCGCCGCCTCAGTAGGCCTCTACCTCATCTTCTGGCTATTCTCAGCAGTCTGCCTAGTCAGCACCATTTATATAGCCTGTGTAGTCCCAGAAACAAAGATGAGGTCCCTAGATGAAATCTATGCGGAAATCGGAGGCAAAGACAGCAAAGTCAAGAGCAAAGAGAAAGACTGCGAGGCTGACGTCACAAAACTGTAGATCATGACGTCATCTGCCATGTCGATATTATTTTTGAGGTTAGGTGTCGCTTGTGTATGTATTGTTTGCTAGTTCGGTTAGATTTGAACGTTGGCTTAACAGTGATATTTTGCACTTATTGTGTGTAGGTTTAAGGTACAAATAGACCATCGAACCGTCGGTCATACAGAGAGAGACAGCGCTATACGTCCAAAAGACAAATCTGTACTACTATTGCTTCTAGTATATGACGCTGTCTCACTCTATACGGCCGACAATTCGATCGGCGATTAGTACTTTTAGTTTTTTTTTGTAGGTGTTTTGAATAGGGCAAGCTCACTTTGTTCTATTGGGGTCGAAGAGCTGGATATTGTCTCTGGGTTTCCCATGCTTGGGAATTCTTAGCTAGCGGCTAGAGCTCACAATCTCGGTCTACGTCTATCAACCTACTAACTTCTAGGATCTAAAGACTTATATTGTAGTTTAGAAGGTAGAGTAATGTAATCAAATAATTTATTTAATTGTAAGTGAGCTTGCACAAATACTCAGATGTGTAGTTATAAGTAGTTTATAGTGTTCCTGCTATTCACCAAAATTTTAAACATTTTTAAGGCCACAGACTGAGATAGGCCCCTACAGGATAATTTTGGGCCTGTTCTTTTATGATTTAAATAAAGAACAAAAACGGTCACATTTATATTCGAAAAATACTTCTTTGGCCACTTAATGACGTTTTATTTTCAAACTTTGTTACCGGCCACCTTCTCAAGTGAAGCACTAAATATTTTTACATGAAACGAATTATTATTATATACGTGACAACTCACATATATAATCTGTGCCATTTCGTTGAGGTGTGTACTCGAATACATACCTGTTAGATTGTGTTTTTGAACTATTTTATATTAGTTTGTCAAAATTATATGACAAAAGGACCTAAGAAATAAATTAGTATTTTATGAAAATTGTGTTGTTTCACTTGTTTACACCAATTTTAGTTATATACCTTATTGTGGCTATCTTTAGGGGAGGCCTATGTCCAGCCGTGGACGTCATTCTGCCTACAGCTGATGTGATGATAATGATGACCTTGCTTTGAAGTAGAGTAATTTACGATTACCTACCACCAAAGTATTTTGCACTGCTAACTGAACCTTAACTATTATGTAGAACTCTGAATTTTCTTTAGCACAGTGTAAAATGCGCTCCCGCGCGCCTTGTTTGGTGGAAATAGTACAGACGCCAGCACATCAACCCGAAACTATCCAATTTTTCGCAATCAACTTTGAACCATATGCTACAGCGATAAAGTTGAAAATCTATTAAAGAAATTTGAAAGATTGTGGTAGCTTCATGTGCTTCAGGTGACCGTACATAAGATATTAGAATGGGAAAGGTTTCAGTAATAAATAAAACAACAGGTTCACAAGCAATGGAATGTTTACAATTGCAATGATAAAGTTCTTACAGTATCATGTGTAAGTACATATAAGCCTTGCCTGAAAGACAGTCTCACTTTGCATTATAAATACAATCCAATAAACTTTTTATTAATAAATATGTATTCCGGATAAACTCTCAAAATTCAAGCCATTCGTTGAAGTCACAACCTTTTCGCTTTTCTATAGGAATAATGGAATTTATATCTTTGCCTTTTTATGTAGGCCTTATGTCAGTGAGTTGTCAAAATTATATAGAGTTAGGTAGTCTTTGAAAATTATAAGTTTTATGTATCAAAATAAAGTAGAAATTTGCTTAGATTTAAGCTCAAACGAGCTAAAAAAGATTTAAAATAATAAATTTATAATCCGTCTCGTATTTCTTTTATAATACCATGTGCTGCCATCTGTCGGCACAAGTACAAAGCAAGACTACCTTTCTTGAACAGTTCGAAGAGATTTTATACAAAACACTCAATTATTTTTGGTTATATATTACATACATAGTACATAACGATTCTGTGTTCTAACGTATACGACATTGATAAAAAATGGAAGTTATTTTTTATATAAAACGACGATCACGATTATTATAGAAAATGAGTGTTGTTTTTATTTCTGAAATTTGTGCTTTCTCCTATAAATAGATTATACATACATAGATAGATGATACTTCACTAAATCTTTGCTCAATTTGTAATTTTTAAAGTTTTAATACACACAGAAAATACTGACTTTATTTTTAGGAGACATTTATAATATGATTGCATTTTTATTTTTATTTACTTAACTTTACAAACACCAGTCTAATCTCTAAAACCATCACATAATTTAATAAACTAGCTTACACATATAAAATTATGCTTTTTTTTTCATCAAAATCGCTAATTATGCAAAGATTTAGCTTAAACATTAGTACACAATAGTTATTAATACATCTTAAGACGTTAACATACAACTACGTGACTACGCTATTACAAAATCTATAATACGCATAGTATAAAAGATTATTATGTACTTATGTAACTTTAGTTTGAATGTATCCATTTACATTTGTGACAACTGTGCCTTATTTTCACCTGTACTTTTGTGGAAATTTAAAAATGGAATATAAAAAGAAAAATATTTAATTTGAATGCCAGTGTTTGAAATTGATGTAGAAAATACTTTTTTGTATATTTGAATGGGAAGTAAATTGGCAGACCACCAGAAGTGTACTTCCAAAAAAAAAACTTCGACTTTTAATCTAATTAGCACACATTAAGGTGCATTTTGAATACAGTTGCTAATTCTAATAAGCAAACACACTGCGTTCTAATGTAGTTTTTGTTTTAAACAAGACATATTGGATCAATAGTTTTAAGGGAGGTTAGAAAATTCCTCTATTTAAATTTGTACGTACTGGTGATAATGAGGCACACTTTACTATTTATAAAACTGTCATAACATTTAGTATCCTGATCACTTTATAATTATCACGTCTTCAAGTTTGGGAGCAAGGGGGGGGGGGAGGGGGCCTTAGATTACTAAAACAAAGTAGGTACATTTAAACAATTAAACGTTCATATATCTAAAAGTATGACCTCAGTTCATCAGTACATGGTTTTATGATTTTGAAACTTAATACTGAGGAATAAGGTCGATAATTGGATGAAAACATATTTTCAATAAGGCTGAAATTCGATTAATGAATGTAATGTCATAGTCGACTGTATCAAGGTTGCCGATTCATTACATTTAACTACGAATTTCGCCTTTAAATACAATAAGTATAATATTTTCTATTCTTCTGACTTTTATAAGTACATAATCACTTAAAATCTACCTATATCTAATAATATGCTTTGGATTGACATTTAAAAATTAAAAATATAGTTGCCGCATAATTTTTCCGAAATAACAGATCTAATAAAAAAAAACTTAATAAAAAAAAAACAATTCGATCACAAATCGGCAAGATTCCATTCGCGAATCATTTATAACAATATTGCACTAATATAACGTATTCGTTACAAATAAACGGTAAAATGATATGCAGATATTTAGCCTAAGATATAAATATACCCGAAAATCTAATTTAAACAAAGATTTTTATACATTTTTGCTGTCTTTTGTGATATTCGGGTTTGCAGAATGTGTGAATGAGCAATTAGTGTGTACAAACTAAAACTATGTTAACTAAATTGTCAAATAAACTATAGCGTAAAGTCGCAATAAAAACTAAATTGATATTTATGACATAATTCATTACAGTTTTGTTTAAAGATAATGGTTTCATAATTGCATAGTATAAAACAAAGTCGCTTCCCGCCGTCTGTACGCTTAGATCTTTTAAACTTCGCAACGGATTTTCATGCGGTTTTCATCAATAGATAAACTGCAGTGTGATTCTCTAAGCCTCACTTCGTAATTTAAAAGCTGAATCCGCAGTGAGATTACAAAATGGTATTCTGTTAAACACGATCACGCCGGTGACGTCACCACGGCGAACGAATACTAAACCAATGACAAGTTGGTTCGTTATCGAAGTGAGCGCGATCACTTTAGTGAGACTCGTTTTCGAGTTTGCATTTTAGAGAATCGCACTACTGATTCAAGAGGAAGGTTTATTACTACACAGAACATTATGCTAAGAACAACGGGAGCGGAGCAGTAACCAAAAACGTTACGCTAGTGACACGGGTACATGGCTAAAAGGCATCTAATAATCTAGAGACTGATTTGACAGCTTTATGTGTCCAACTTGAAAATAGTGTGCTATATTAAATAATAATAAATAAATATCTTGGGACAACTCACACACGGCTATCTGATCCCAAGCTAAGCTGAGCTTGTGTTATGGTAACCAGACAACTGATATACATACTTATATTATTTATAAATACATACATATTATAGATAAATCACACCCAGACACAGAACAAACAATCATGCTCATCACACAAAGTTTGTCCAGGGTGGGAATCGAACCCACGACCTCCGGCTTAGCAGTCAGGGCCACTAACCACTAGACCAACAGGCCCGTCAAACAACAACAACATATTATGTGCTGAAGGACGTTATTTTTATGTTTCACGGATGAAACTGTCAATTTAGTCTCTGGGATTAAAAAATACATTTTAGTTAGTAAATATCTTAAAAATTAAATCATAAATACCAATGTTACAAGACTTAAAATTAAAACAAAAAAAGCTGCCACATAAAAAAAAAAAACTATCAAACGTTTTGGCTCGTAGCAATTTTGGTTCTTACAGTCGGTGAGACATATTCAATGTATGCGTCAGTCTTCGATGAGTGATGTTGGAGCAAATAATAACAATAATAAGTACTTGTTAGACTTCGGCTAAGTTCGGTTTTCCGAACTTTCCCGAACGGTTAACGCGGGAGCTCGAAAACGGCGACAAAAAGAAAGACAAAAAGAAAGACAAACTGCTGAAGAGTATGTGCACCGGATTTTTTAACATTTACCGAGCATTTAGATACGAATAAGGTTTAAGTTTCTCTGTTTAAGAAAAGAAAATAATTCATTAAGTTTTCTATGCCATTGATAATGTCCAACTTTAAAGTAAATACTCTTTCACAATATATCAGTTTGCTTTTTATCCAAAGACTAGTCGTTAGCCATTAAAAAAAGCTTCAATAATACTAAAACGAAGCTGTGTGAACAATTGTAATTAATAAAAAAAAACATTAAAGTTAGCTGCCATTTTTTGACCATTTTGTTTTTAAATGCAAAGGAATGTTGCGGTTTAAAAAAAAATGCTTAATTAATTATATTAGCACGCAATTGGAAGTTTAGATTTTGAACATTTTTGATAAGTAATTTTAGTATAAATAGAAGAAAAAACGGCACAGTGTTGGTATATATTTCTGGTGCATGTTAAAATTAGGACTTATTTTATGAAAATAATTTCGTTGGGTAGGAGTTATAAATATTTTATTCATACACATATAAACTCATACATTTTTCCCAAAGAGTAGGCAAACACCCCAGAACGCCACCTAGTTGCTACGATCTTTACATACTTCTTTTGCCTCATCCACATTCATACATCTGGTCATACAAGCACGCCGGTTACGACTACTGCGCACCCGACCTTTCTGAAGAACCTCACCAATAAAGTCAGTTGAATGTTTTATTTATCGGAAAAAACCCTGAAGAGACATAATTTTGTTTGACACGACTATGTGACCTAAAACCATGTCATTGCAAGGTTTTTAATCAAATCTATTAAGATTTCGAATGAAAACCTTGCATTTTGTCTTTAATTATTCTAGCTCACAATTTGCTTGAATGGTGTTTGGTTTAGTAACCAAATAGCGATGTAGAACTAATAACAATACAACAATATCGTAATTATGTGAGTAATGTGTTTGTAAACGCACCCACAATACAAAAGAAATTCCTAGCCTAAAAACAAAAGCTACACAAAATTGTGACGTAAAATACGATTTTGTGGAGATATAAGAAACAGGGTGTAAAGTTTCTCATCCTCCGTTGAAAAAGGAGGATCCTCCGACCAGACGGGTGTTGAGTCTGGTGGGCTACTGCCCGACGGTTGTTGTCGGGATTTTGTATTTAAGCTAATGTTGCTGAGAATTTAATAGTGCGATCTAGGCAACGTCAGTTTGCCGCAGTAGTTCGCATGCTGAGCGATAGATGTCGCTAATTTTTTTGGTTATTTCATAAAACATTTATACTCCTACCAAACGCATTTTATACAAATAAGTAAGAACACAGTACACATAAGAAGGGAAGTATCAATTGACAAGTTTGTACAATATATTGGAAGGAATTGACGCATGGAAGACAAGAAAGGAATAATATGTCAAATAATAGACGCCATTTTAGTCGTATTATAAGTGTAAGCGGTTTTAGTACAAATAGCTGTTAGGTATTGAGATTTATGTGACGTTATTCTTCAGGTGGGTAAAAAAAACTTATTTTTATATGTAATCGACATAACATACCATCACGCCTGTATTCCCCGAAAGGTTAGGTAGAGGTGTACCACATACACCCACAGTTCGCCGGTATGTTTAGGTACCATTTAATAAAAGGCGACCCTATTGTCATTAACCGGGCACAAATCCTAACTCCGAGCTGCTACTGAGAATTTTTATAAAAACCCAAAAATCACTTTTTTGCTCGACCTGGGTATCGTCCTCAAGACCTCTAGCGTAGCAGTCACGCTTAGGACCACTAGGCTAGCGAGGGTGTTCTGGTATGTAGATAAACGAGTTGCGGATACAAATATTACACAAGATGCAGTTTGATATTCTCGTCAAATTTTTGTAGGTTGTCGTAAGAAGATAAATAATCATGTAAAACAATGACACCTGGTCAAGAATGAATAAATATACTTGTTATTTTTTAAAGTTTTTTGTGTAAGGAGAATACACCTCTGCAAGATAGCAAATACTATTTATTATTGATTGATTAGTGTTGAGAATCACTAGTATATCAACCTCCTTAAATTTGACGAGGATGCAAATTAGCATTAGCCACTAAAATTATTTCAAACTTATATTTTTTTTCTTTTCTCATCTATCAAAAAACCACCCGAAAAAAACGTACACCAATCATAGTAATTACAAGTACTGAAGATTTAGTAAAAACTCCTGCCACACTTATAGATAAAATTTAAAACGAATTTCATAGCTCCTGGACTAGACACAGTAAGCGGAACGCGTCCCTAAAATGTATATATGTACAGACATAAATAATTTCTCTACTAAACAATCATTGACAGTTCTTCGGTAAAGTTATATTATTTTTATTTAAGTGGTGGCATTTTACCGGCCTTGCTAACGGTAAAAGTAAAATTTAAATAAAGAATTAATATTGAAGTTTTGTTCACCATCAACTTTTTTTTAAATATATTCTCTTCAAATACATAGTTCAATATGTAACTATACTGTAAAAAATTGCCGTTCTAAAATCAACGTTGAATCCATAAAAATAGAACTAACATTTGTTTAGATAGATTTTACTATACTTGCCCGTTAGCAAGACCACAATACCATCAACTTGTACATTTCCATAAGTTCTAATACAGAACTAAAATTCATACATTCAACATCTCGCCTCGATTTAAAATTAATTTAATCATCATGGGCTCTATCCGTTTAATTACAAAACGTATTCCAACTCCGAGCATAAACCTTCGAGCCATTGAGGATTTGTCACTGCAACCGTTTTTTTTTTAATGTAAATTGCATTGTGCCTGCATTTTAGTCATGTAGACAGTTTTACTAATAGTATGTGGACAGTCGAATAGTTTATTTATTATTTACATAAATGGGTTTAGTTCTGTCAAAACAAACCAAGTAATTTATTTCCTAAATTTTTCATAATTGTAGTGTATTTGAATATTTAGCGCCGATTAATTTTAAATCTTTATAAGCAAAGATTTTGGATCTAAATTTAACTGAAGTCGCAAACTTATCTCAGGCACAATCAATTCCAAAATCATATCTAAAATATTGGTAAAATAGAGACATCTTCTCAGAGGAGCTCGTGGCTAAATAATTACAGCCGCATAGACCAATCTTCCGGGTTAAGCCACGCTTGCCGAGGTTGGTTTGTGGATGGGTGACGTCCAGTGGCGTGCGGTCCATATAGGCAAATAGACATTGGCTACCCTATAAAATACGTATTTATCTTATATTAAATATCTTTTATTGTATCCACGAGTAACTACTTTCGTTAAAATAAAAAAATTAAAATAAATCTTAAATCAGCTCCACCTATCGTTAAAATAAAAAACATAATATATTAAAACTTAAATCAGCTCCATCTATCGAGTAACGGTGGAGTCTCATCGATAAATCGCTTCGCGCGAGTAACGGGAAGACACAAAACATTGCGGCTGGGTGTTTCAATGTGTGCCTCATGACAGACTCGTAGGTACGCGTCTACAATAGTGTGCGTTTACTATAAAAACTCGACACACAATGTTAAAATAACGCTCACAAACGTACAAATAGACTTTGGCTAATTTTTATAGTTTGACGTTTGCGGGGGTTTTGCGAAGTTAGTTATGTGATTATTATAATAAGTAGTACGTTTGATTTTATTAGCGTTAAATGAAGCACGTTTACTTTTTGTCATAATGTTTTTATGTTAACGTGACTTATGAGCGGCCATTGTTGATTCATTTTCTACGACTGTAAACTGTTGTGTTTACGCTAAAATTAGATTGTGATGTGTTAAAATTGTTCAGGTGTGTGTATGTGCAGAACATATTAAATTATGCGTTTTCAAAGCTATCATAAATTGATAAAAAAATGTTGATCGCCCAAGGCCGTTATACACCAGATTTGCAGTGAATACAAACTAAAGATATAATCAATCGTAAATTCAATATACCTAAAACAATAATGAATCTTAAGACTGGCTCACGGGTTGTTTACATAGCAATTGATTATATTGTTTTTCGTGTCCAGACGTGAGCCATAACGTGTTTTGGGCATATTGTACGTAGTTTCGTGGATATGAGTAGGTACCTACCTAACTACTTAGTTTCAAAACCGATTATTCTTGTAACTATGTAGTTACCTACTTCTGTATACAGTAGAGCTTTGGTTAGTTCTGCGTTTGTATTATGGTATGATTACGAAAGTGTTATTGGTTACAAAGGTAGGTAATATTGTTACTTTGGTGTTATGCTTTGATTACGTATAGGTATGTGACAGTTTGAAGATGTTCTTTTTATCATGCGCGTAAGCTATACCTATCCCGAGCCGAAGGGACTGTTTACTCGGTCAGTGGGTCGTCTTTGCAAATACATACAGAACAACAGGCATACCCGCCAAAAGGCCACTTCAAATATCCGCAAATTGATATGTTTATAATATCAGCCAATCTATAGATATTAGAGGTCGAAAATCATATACACCATTATTTAATCGACAAGGCGACGAACCAAAACCAACATGTATTAGGTGTTTTTGGTAGGTAAATTTTCTGTCTACCCTGTCTAAAAACTCTGTGCACGCCACTGGTGACGTCCATTTACCATAGCAAGTTTCCTCCGTGCCTCGGAAAGCACGTAAAGCCGTTGGTCCCGGCTGTCATTTGTAGATCTTTGACAGTCGTTACTGTTAGTCAAAAGCCAGAAAGTCTGACAACCAGTCTTACCAAGAGTATCGTATTACCCATTACTGGGTTGTGGAGGTCTGATAGGCAGTCGCTCCATGTAAAATACTGATATTCAGCTGCATCCAGTTCGACTGGAAGCCGACCCCAACATAGTTGAAAAAAAAGGCTAGGCAGATGAGAGACATTTTCTCAGACTGGCATTAGATTTCTGATATTTCTAGAAAGTAATGCAACGCTATTTGCATATTTAATTTTAAAATACATAATTCACTAAATTAGTAAGAGATTGTGGGTTGGCTCATTTTGACAGAACCAAGTTCAGATGATGATAGACTACTAGAATGTCTAGCCTAACCTTAAACTACAGGCACAATACAAACTAGTAACACAGGACAACCCCATTCAACGACTTTCATTTAAATATTGCCTTCTCTTAGCTATAAAATCAATACACGACATATCTCACAAATTCGTCGACATTTTGACAAAAAAACCGTGACATTTTGACATAAAAGAAAACATCAACTGATTTCCTAGCTAATACCGAAACGCTTCAGTTAACAAACCAGTGTAGCTAGGTATATATTAGGACAACATCTGACATTTTGACATAAAAAAAAACATCAACTGATTTCCTAGCTAATACCGAAACGATTCAGTTAATCCATTCAGTGCAGGGCGACGCACATGCGCTTTTTTTTTTAAGGTCATTCGCGTCGCCCGCACTGAAATGGCTAACAAACCAGTGTAGCTAGGTATATATTAGGATAACATCTATGTAGTGTAGTTACAGTATATAGTATAGTTATATAAGTACATACGTTAGTGATGTGGCTATGTGCGGGGGTAGTAGTGGCCGGTACGCGCTGGCAGCGGCGGGGGCGTATCCTGGAATTATTGTGGTGTTATTATAATATTAGGAATGGTTTTGAGAACAATGAACAACAGTTTAATTGCATGACTAAGTTAATAATTAATTTAAAAAAAATGGTTTATAAATAATATTTTATTTACAAATCAAGACTTGAGAAAACTCGGAAAGACATAGTTCAACATTCTTATAGAATGATGGCATTGAATGAATAGTAAATAAGAAAAAATACAAAAAAAAATCATTTTTCTAGACCCGTCTACGCCAAAAACTCGACTCAGAGTTAGTTGCGAACGCGAGGTTAAATTACTCATTCCGTATGGCATTCCGTAATATAACCTCATGTTAGCAACCAAGTTTTAGTTAAGCTTTGGTGCCAGTGGGCCTTATTGACGCCAAATCACTTTACTAAGGCACTTATTTCGTCCGATACCTCGTCAATTTTAGGGGAAAAAACAAAAAATAAAATACTAAGTTTGACAGAAAAATAATGCAAAATAAAAACAAAGCAAAAATAAAACAAACCTCAAGCAAACTTATGATCGCATTTGAACACTGGGTGTGACGTTCTGAAATAAAATAGAGGACCACTAATTGCAAAACAATAATAATAAAATAAAAAAGCCAATTAATAAAAAAAAACAAAAAAAAATGTGTTCTAAATCTAACTACATACAAGCTGTTGATTTGCATTCTCGTCAAATTTTAGGAGCTTGTCATAAAAAAATAGAAGTAATCAAATATAATTACAATACCTGGCCAATATCTAATAAAAACTTGTTTTTTTAGTTGCAACTATCAAATAACAGTATTCCAGAATACTCCTCTTGCAAAATTCAGAATCACCCAGTTGCGTATGCGGTAGGTAGAGTTGTAACGCGACTATATCAATGTGTACATAGCGCCTAAACCCTCTGGCGAGATGGCCAAGCCGAATTTGAAAATCAAGTCAAAAAAAAAAACTAACTAATTTATTTTATTATTGATTCGTGTTAAGAATCACGAGCATAGTTAACTCCTTGAATTTGACGAGGATGCAAATCAACGCCTTGTATGTTTATGAATTTGACAGGAGTTGTAGCAGATTGCTACAATGACCGGATATGCGTTGCTCGCATCCAGCGATTTCCCTCGACCTCAGCGCAAAACCAGTCATTGTGGCTATCTGGGGAGGCTTATGTCCAGGAGTGGACGTCTTTCGGCCGATATGATGATGATCATGACGACTATGATAATTATTTACAATTATGTACGGTATTTATGGGTCTGGCTGTGTGGGGTAACGTTTTAGAAAGAAAAAAAAAGAAAATATGTATTTCTTTATGAATTGTTTAATTTAAAAATTATCTCCATGTACCTGTACGTTGTTATCGTGTAGATAGTGCCGCGGAGGCTGCGGCCGCGGCATCGGCTCGTCGCTATCATCGTCTTCCTCGAAATCTGGTGATATTAAACATTTCACAATCAACATCATCGGTAAACACCAAAGTTTGCGGTGCGCCGCTCTTCACAATTTGTTGACGATGACAAGGCCGTCAATTACAACTTACAGTTTAACAAATAATACAGTAACACCAACTGATAAAAAATACACATACGAAAAAAACATGCTTTTTTATTCACATGCAAAACGGTATAATTTATGAATACATTATTATGAAACATATTTTAAATGTTTTTTTAGAAAAGTTTGAATTTTATTTAAACGTCCGTCGTGCTTAATTAAATGAGCCTAAGCTACAAATTCAGTTTTTCAGTTTATTTACTATATGATGCAATATGCAATCATAATAATTTTAATTTCAATCCGTAGATAAAATCGACAGAAAAAAACACTAGTAAGTAAAAATGTACACTAAAAAACCATAACACACACACAACACTAAAAAGGGAGCCGAGCAGTGTAGATATAACAAAAAAAAAGGTGCATCCTACTCTATGGGTGGCTATCACAAAGTAATCTTACCTCTTTGCTTTCTGCTGTCCCCCTTAACGGTACCCTCCGTATCGGAGCCTTCTGCAAAACATGTATAGTTGTAACATCTACTGAGGAAACGGTGCACGAGATATATAAGTTTATGTATCTGCTATTTATTTTAAACGGTGGGTGACGTTGCGATTGACTTATTGATTTAGACCGACGCACGGACTGATTATACATACATAAATATAAACTCACGCCTTTTTCCCATGGGGGTAGGCAGAAACCACAGAACGCCACCTGCTACGATCCTTACATACTACTTTCGCCTCGTCCACGTTCATACATCTGGTCATACAAGCACGCCGGTTACGAGTACTGCACACCCGACCTTTCTGAAGAACCTCACCAATAAGGTCAGCCGTCAGGGTAGGTCTTTCTAGGGCTTTCTTTTTACGGACTGATTATCGGGCCGATTTTTGACAGTTTCTTCTCGCCGACGAAGAAATCTGTCAAAAATCCGGCCGATTATCGACGACGCTAATGCTTATTTTTTTTTTATTTTGAGATTGCGTTTTCTTTTGACACTAGTCTAGGTCAGAGGTGACAGAGACAAAGTCGACGATGGAGTGAGCTTACCTAGAGGAAGCCTGTCGACTTTTTGAAGAGATTGATTGATATAATATCTTTGGATGTATCTGAAGATCGATCCATGCCCGTGATTTCTTTTTTAAACATTATTCTTGTTTTTTTTTTACTCTTTGTTCACGAATAAATTGAGCGATTATTATAGTAACCATTATTAGTAACTGGGTTGTGGAGGTCAGATAGGCAGTCGCTCCATGTAAAACACTGGCATTTATTCGGTTAAACTGGAAGCCGACCACCTCGACATAGTTAGGGAAAGGCTTCGAAGAGCAAAGCAGATTGTAGTAGCCTTTAACCAATAATAAAAAGACACACATTCTCTTAAATCCCGACCAATATTCAATTTTTTTAAATTAGATGAATAATCATTAACTATAATAAAAGACAAATACGAAATTACACTCTATATATGTTAATTTAAGTTCATTTTCATATAATCAATCAAAGAGATTCTCGAATATAATGTTGCTCTGCCCTATTCCTTAGTTGTTCCGTCTCTATTCCACATCAACTGTCAATCGCAACTGTCAAGCCCGAGCCGTAAAAAGAGTTTGAAGAAAAATACAAGCATGCCCAATGCCTCATAACAGACCAATATTCCAAAGTCAACTATTTATTCATTAAATCCACACAATGATGTTAAAACAAACGGAACTTTCACAATGTCACCTCCATAACCCTTTGGTTACACGTATGTTGCTTGAAAATAAAGGTTTCTGTACTTTTAAATAAGGTTCACTTTCGCTAAAAACTAAACTTGAGAGATTGTTACTAACACGAGGCTTATTTACATAATATAAAATCATAATAAGGCCGTGTTTGTTTTTGTAAAAAAGCCTTATTACCAGTCATGTTTTGCCCCCTTTGCTCTTGAAACATAAGGGGCTATTGCAAGCGACTTCGCTTGCAGGAATGTCAATAATTGTGGACGCATTACCGTCGATTCATTAGTTTTCCCGTATGAGATAACAAAAAGACAAAATTACTTTCGAATTTATTATGGTAAATTTGGACTAATTTGCCAATTCATCGTTTATTTATTTAGTTAAATAAACTTTATGCAACTAAAAGTACCGGCCGATAAAGGCCGACTTAATTCTCGTCGATTATAGTCGATATTAATATCTCGATATATCGATCGATGTCTCGATTATCGTCATCATCACCAACAAGGTCTAGGATGGTGACACTATGAAAGTTCCCTTACAAATCGTGTCGCGAACTAACCGGAGTTGAGTTCCCGTACGAGCGTCGACATCGCGTTGGTGACCGAATCCGCCGCGTACAACAGGTCGCTGCGGAGGCTACGGTTGTCTATGCCCACTGTGCGATGAGAAGCGGACATTCACATACATACACATGTTAGAACAATACTAATCTAGCTTTGAAGATAAGCACCTTGTTACCAATAATGAAGAATGTTGTTAGGAATCTGACCCTTCGCCGGCGATTAGCGAAACTAGAAAGCTAGAAACGAGTTGGCGAGAAGCAAGTGTGTCGTTCCATAGACTATAAGTGCTTATTCACGTTGACTCGCGTGCGCGGTCACGAAATATCAAAAATATGGACCTCACGTGCGATTCGCACGTAAACACTTGGATAATACGTCATAATATATGTTTGATATTTCATGACCGCCCCCGTGAGTCAACGTGAATCAGCATCAGCACTAAGGCCCGGCAACCATTGGTGGGACGGCCGTAGGTACAAAAACTGCTATAAATGCTTACGACCGTTAACATTGAAATTTCATCTTTATTTCCGTACCGTTAAAATATATTTTTATTTGTCGCCAAGAATACCTTGGCATGTCCTACCGTCAATGGGTGCTGAGCCTAAGTGAGAGTGCAAGTGCCATAGGCGATTACTCTCACCTCTCGCTTGACTACCAGCCCCTGTAGCCATGTAACAAACGATAAACGCAAACGCTGAGTAGGCTTTAATAGATCTTCAACTTTATGTGCTTGGTTTTAAGTTGAAGATCTAATGAAGATTGCATAGCGTTTTCGTTCTTTCCAGTCGCTAACGCTTAGAAATCTTTAATAGATTTTCAACTTAAGGCTCTGTGGTATTAAGTTGAAAATCTATTGGTACCTACCGAGCGTTTACGATTATCGTTTGCGACTTGGCTAGGGGGCAGTACCGCTGATATGCAAGTCTCTCGGCGAGTAGTCTGAACGCCAAGCGAGTTTCGCTAAGCGAGTTTTTTTTTATGGCTCTGGTCGCTGTGACAAACTAGTGAAGAGAGTGCAGAGTCAATAGCTAGTCGCTTCCTCGTCAGCGGTAGGACAGATGCCTTAGTGCCCCTCTGAATAGTATTTTGTGAAGCAAATGCAAGGACCTAACTACGACGTTTTCCGACCTATTCGATAGCGTATTTTAGCGTACTTTTTGAGTATTTGCTCATATTTAATTGAAATTGCTCAGCTCCCTTTCAGTTTTATAGTACGTATGGTGTAATCCTGGTAAATAAAACTCAGAAATAGCATCATAAACTATCCTGACCTAACTTATTCTTTAAAATTCAAGGAAAGTAAACTAACTAGCAAGCTAATACATACATTTTTTATGCTTTATACCATGGCTTTGCTGTAATTGATTTTGAACATTATTATTGGTTCAGAATATATTATTTTCAGGGTCAATTTAAATATATCGAAGTTTGTGACTTTTAAGCTCAGTGAGTGAGCTTAGATTACTTATATAAACTATAGTTCACAGGTTATTTTTTAATGTCACTGGATGGCAAGCTAGCCCACGGCCCATCTGATGTTAAGAAGTAACCGCTGCCTATAGACATCTGCAATGTTGTTGAAATGTCTTATGTGCCTGTACAGCAACGTTGCTGTGCAGCAGAAATAGGTATGGTGGTAGCACTTTCCCGGACAAGCTCCTTCATAAAGAGCTCTACTACTACTACTGTGATTGCTTCATTTATGTTATCTAATACAATAATACAGTGACACGGCTAAATAATTCGCTAGCAGTGATTTATTTAAGGGCCGATTTTTTTTTATTTTGCAATACCTCTTAATGGCAAAATAAATATGCTGGTGTTGACAGATTAAACATAAGCTAGAAAATATATCAAAGTGTCGTATTTATCTTACAGATAAAAGTTATCTGACTGTTAAAAAATCAGCCCAATGTAAATTGTTATTTACTTGTGCAACAATAAGTGAACATAGAGAAAAAACTGTTATCATACTCACTGGTCGTGGGTCGTTGATTTTGATGGAAGTTTCTAGCGTCGCCACCCATGCTTTCCATACCTAGATACAAAAGTAACCATTTCATTTATTTATTTAAAAACCGGGTAAACGCGACACGGACTCGCGGTTCAAGGGTTCTGTATCATCATACAATAATAAGATCAAGCTTAAAACACCGAAAAAATACGTTCCTGAAATATAAATATAAAAATTAAAAGGGTATTTTATTATTGCATATTTTGTTTTAGCGGCCAACGCTGTAAAAAAATCAAATGTTTTCTTTTTACTGTTCAAAAGATAGTCCTGTGACAGAGAAACAGACTGTAGGACCCGAGGGTACGGTACCCTAATACCGATATCACAGGCCTGCAATGGTTTTCCCCTTTGAAATCTGAGTAACGTTTTCTATAGTTTCAGATGTGCTGATTACGAGAAAAATAATAAAAAAAATCCATCACGTCAGGATTTTTTGATATTGAATATTTAAGATTTTGCTGAAAAATGTCGGAGCGCCTACATTTTAAAATTTATAAAACGTCATTAAATTACTTCAGCTTAATTTTTATTGCATTTAATTAGTGTAAGGGAACATAGAAATTAATCGAAACCAGTAATTTGTTAATTACTACATAATATGTACAGGTAATTCGCATTAACCATGTCGAAAACGGTTCATTTTGGCTTAATTTAGTAATAAGCTTATTAATACATAATGATTAGGTATTATTTACCTAATAGTTTAATGAATATTTAGAAAAGGGTGTAATAAAGATAAACCAAAGGGTTTTTTATATAAGTACCCACACTGATTTAGAAAAATTAACAGTTGAAGTGCGCATCTTGCAACATAAACTTCAAAATGTCATCGCGAAGTTGTTTAAATTCTTCGAATTGTTAAATTTGCGGGAAATTTATGGTTATAAAACAACGAAACAGCTTTACAGACTTTGTGAAAAATAATTACAAAAGTTATTTTCGGATACAATATAAGAAAATTAATGTCGGAGGAAAAGTTTGATGAAAAACTTAATGATATCGAGTTGCAAGCATGGCAGTCATTTAAGAAGGTGGTGAAAACCTTTTTGGGGAATAAGAAAGAAGAAGATTAAAGAAATAGTGGCAAAATAATTACAAATTTTGGTGTAATGGGTTGTAATATGAGCATCAAACTTCATTTCTTAAATTCGCACAATGATTACTTCCCAGAAAATCTAGGAGCCGTTAGCGAAGAACAAGGCGAAAGATTTCACCAAGATTTGAAAGAGCTTGAAGCCCGGTATCAAGGAAGATGGAATACTAGCATGATGGCGGACTATTGTTGGTTATTGAAGCGCGGCGATCCAAACCAGAGTTTTAAGCTGAAATCGCACAATCGAAGCTTCCTGAAAAAAAGGACCAGGTTCCACAAATAAAATTTATATGTAATTTAGACTAGTAATAAGTTGTTTTTATGTATTAGTAGTTTTTTAAGTTAAAAGTAATGTACTTTTTTAAATATATATTTTTTTATGTGACAACTTGTGTTTTTTTTCCTATTTTCTATCTGTACCTTTTTTGAAAAATCTTGAGGTGATGGAGAAAAACTAAGTACATATTCGTAATCAGCGCACCAAAATACCCTAGAATCAGCTATCACATTCCCGAGAGGAAGTTATGACCCTCATTTTGCAGGCCTGTGTATTTTTCAACCTTTTTCTCCATAGAGATCTACTTTTTGGAACGAGCTTCAACTTTAAACTGTAACTTCTTGACATTACAAAAGTGCCTGTAAATGGTCTAATTGAAATAAATGCTTTGACTAAACTTAGGGATGAGTTCAAAAAATTACGAATGTATTACTGCTTACCAAGGCTGTGCGACATATCAATTCGTTCTCTCTCTCCGAGCGACGGCGTCTGAGGGGCGCTCCGCACCGTGCCCCGCGGTGGTGGTTCCCTGCAACAATAACCCACATGTTTACCTTTAGCACACTCTTAAAATAAAAATAAAACCCCCAGGCAAGTTTAAAATTTATCATCTAAGCAACTACACGCTAAGGGCGCCTCTTGTTGGTTACAAACTTAGGCCGGTTGTATGCATCCGTTTTTTTTCAGTGGATAACAGGTGGTTATTTCGCCAGATTCGCGGTGATGTATGGTTTATAATGAATGTGTGTACCTACCGGATACCGGTCCGGTGACAAAAAACGGGCGCCGTTTGGATGACAAGAAGGGGACAGGTAGGATCTGATCTCATCGATCTAAAATTATTTATTTATTATTTATTAAAACTTTATGCACAAATGTAAAAAAAATACACCGTACAAAGGCGGACTTAATGCCTTAGGCATTTTCTACCAGTCTACCTATATTATATGCTCTTTATAAAGCATTACCTCTCCGGCGCGCTGGGTTGTGGCTGGGTCCCCGGCAGTGGCGGACTCTTGGTGGAGCGAGGCGAGGAGTTCGGCGTAGACCGGGGAGATGACTGCTGCGTCTGTGAAGGAGATACATTTATTTATTTATTTTACTTTAACATAAAAACGGCCATTGGCCAATTACATTACTTAGAGATATAGAATTTTCATTGCACAATAATAAAAGGTTAATATACTATAAAAAAAATACAGACGTATTACATAAATTACAACAACAACAACATACAATCACGCCGGTATTTCCCGAAGGGTTAGGCAGAGGTGCACCAATGTATGTACACCCACAGTTCGCCGGTATGTTTTAGGTCCATTACGTAAATTAAATACTAAATAAAGCCGGAAGACGCTGGATGCAGGTCGCTTCAGACCGGTATATGTGGACATCTAAAGGGGAGGCCTATGTTCAGCAGTGGACATCCTATGGCTGAGATGATGATCTCGCCAGAGGGTTTAGGCGCTATGCAAGCATAAAAATTAAATACTTAGATAGAATAATAAGTAGGAGACTTTATTTAGTGCTTTTCTTATAAAGTTCAGTGGAAGTGCGACTGTTTAACTTGAAGGTTCAAAGTAACCCGTACAACGGTATTTTAGTCAAGTTTAACTAAAAACCTATTTATACAGTTAGTTTAAAATTAATCGAACTTTCAGGGCTAAAATTGTCTTCGAATTAATGGTTAACTACCCAATGGTGCCCAATACATTATTACGGTATCAACGAGCAAAACACCAGAGCGCGGAGACGGAGTAAACGACGCAAAATTTGCATCAATTTTCAAATTGGCAATACCCGTTTTACACGCAATATTTATTAAGTTTATAGGATTTATTAAATGGGTGATTAACAATAATAATAAATCTTTATTTCCAGTTATTTCTAGATTTTCGTTTCGTAACGTTGATACAACTAATAACACGCAGCCACGTTTATTGCCGCGTCAGAAGCGCTATTCAGATCGTCAAGGGTGCTGGTAAACAGACAATTGGGACACTCCAGCATATTATAGGACATAGTCTGATCAGGAGTTCCTCAATCGCACTGGATAAATAGTTATATGATAATAGTTATAGGATAATAGTTTGCTTCTATGATACATTTCTTTCAATAAGGTTTCATTTTACGTAAAAATCTCCGACACTTCATTTAAGAGTTTTTTTTTAAAGGTTTAGACCTATAATTGGATGGCAAGCAAGCCGACGGCCCATCTGACTATAAGTGGTAATTGCTGCCTATAGACATCTGCAATACCAGAGTCTTTGCAAATGCGTTGCCATTCCAGACACAACGTTAAAATGTCTCATGTGGCTGTAATTACACCGGCACCCATACCCTTCAAAATGAAATACAGCAACGCTGCTTTGCGGCAGAAATAGTTATGGTGGTAGTACTTCCCCGGACAAGCTCCTTTACGAAGAGCTCTAGTAGTAGAGCTCTTCGTAAAGGATAGAACGCCTAGATCTAAGGCTGGATCTAAGGCTAGATCAAAATGGCGTACAACGTGGGCACGTGTCATTCAAACTTAAAGATCGATTGACACGCTCTATTGATTACTTAGCTACGAGAATAATCATACAAATAGCAAACTGCCCGCGACTTCGTCGGCGTGGCTTATTTCGCCCGCCATAAGTTACGTCTTTGGTTAATCCTCCGCTCCCGTGTGTCATAGCGTGATGTTATACAGCCTATGTTACTCAGGAGTAATATAGCTATCTAGTAGTGAAAAATGGTTAGAATCGGTCCAGTAGCTTCGGAGCCTATACGTTACAAACAAACAAAAAAAAACCCTCTTTATAATCCGTACTAATATAATAAATGTGAAAGTAACTCTGTCTGTCTGTCTGTCTCTTCTTCACGCCTAAATCACTGAACCGATTTCCATGAAATTTGGTACAGATTTAGTCTCGGACCCGAGAAAGGACATAGGATAGTTTTCAGCCCGGAAATCCCCCGGGAACGGGAACTATTAATCCACGCGGACGAAGTCGCGGGCAAAAGCTAGTATTATTATATTATACGTATATAGTACAGAAGTATAGATTCATTAATTACCAATGTTAGCTTAAAACGAAATGTTACGCAATTATAAACGTTTTTATCTTAAAATACCTTTAAATCAAGCGTCAAATTTCTGTATTGTTTGTGTTTCTATAAATATAATAAAAAAATATTACTATCGTTACTTTCAGTCGTAAAAATGAGATCGTTAATAGTGATTTGTTTAGTACTCTATAGTGGTGTAATGTCAGCAACACAGCGTTCGTCATCACAGGTCGATCCTAACATCAACAGAAAATGCAGATTCCAAGCTTATTTAGCCATTGCAAATTGTACTAAAAATGGATTCGATATTGGTATGAATGGTATTTAGTTTATGACGAATAATTAATAATAAGAGCTTAACCATTTCAAATTAAAAAAAAAAAATTAGATTGCTCGTGGCTAAATAATTACAGCCGCATAGACCGATCTTCCGGGTTAAGCCACGCTTGCCGAGGTTGGTCTGTGGATGGGTGACCATTTACCATAGCGAGTTTCCTCCGTGCCTCGGAAAGCACGTAAAGCCGTTGGTCCCGGCTGTCATTTGTAGATCTTTGACAGTCGTTACTGTTAGTCAGAAGCCCGAAAGTCTGACAACCAGTCTTACCAAGAGTATCGTATACGTATTACCCATTACTGGGTTGTGGAGGTCTGATAGGCAGTCGCTCCATGTAAAATACTGATATTCAGCTGCATCCGGTTCGACTGGAAGCCGACCCCAACATAAGTTGGGAAAAGGCTAGGCAGATGATGACTCTTAAGAGACTTAGAACTTCATTGTCATCATTTTTCTGCCCTTATCCACAGACTTAGGCCCGCTTTCACCAAAATCACTAAACATATTAAGCGCTAAATGTGTTTAACCCATTTACTGCGGGCAACGCGCATGCGCGTCCAGAAAACGCGCATACGGGTTGCCCGCATTGAATGGATTAAATTATCATTCTGTCTCTGACACCTAACTATGTGATAAGGTTGCAATGGTGTTCTAAATACGTTTAAGCACTAAATGTATTCAGTTATTTTGATGAAAGTGGGTCTTAGAATTTAAGTTGACCGACTTTAGCATAAGTTGTTCGTATTCATGAGTACTTTCGTCCCCTGGAATACGGCAGGTGAATGAAAAAATAACTTGTAAGTATAAATTATAAGTCCAGGTTTCCTTGCGATTTTTCTTGTCACAGATATCAGTAATGTTTAAGATAAACTTAGAAAACAGAGATAAATGCGAAAATATCATAGTACTTGCCCGGCATTGAACCGGCAATCACATGCAGGAGTGGCAGGCGCCTTAAGCACTGAGCCATCAGTTATTTAATATTTATTTACACTTTATGCAACAAAAATTACAAAGGCGGTCTTAATGCCTTAGGCATTTTCTGCCCGGAGGCGCCACTTAGGGGCGATGCCTGCCGGGGCTGCGTGTTGTTCGAAAGAAATACCGCGCCCCAGGAACGCAAAAGGCATATGAAGGAACATAAAAAAAAAGGCATTCTCTGCCAGTCAAGCAAAATTGGTGAAGAGATAACATGGCTGGTACAAAATCATCATCACATATCAATTTTATTAAGTTCAAGAATAATATTTTGAATCTTAATTTCAGGTATAGGCGAAGCACAGTGTTTGTCGAAATCCCTATTGGGATACATGGAGTGCACGGAACCCAAAGACGTTAAACCACCATTATTATTATTAAGATGTAAGTACCTTTTTCTATGAACTCAGTAGCAGCTCGGAGTTTGGATTTGTGCCCGGGTAATGGCAATAGGCTCACCCCCTATTACATAGGACCTAAATATACCGGCAAACTGTGGGTGTATATTGGTGCACCTCTGCCTAACCCTTCTGGGAATACAGGCGTGATGGTATACAACGTGTTACGGAAAGGGTATATATACATATCAAAGGTACGAATTCTTTTGGTGTTAACAAGCCACATAGCAACATTTTTTTAATACCTATACTCACAAAATTATAAAGTTAAGCAACATTTAAGCAAAAAACCAAATGTTTCGAATTGGATTCTACACATCATTACACTAAGTCAGCTGATCGATGTCAATGAACTACACACTAAGAAACAACTCCGTAAAAGACTTGTTTCTCCTGACAAGTTTGTTTATGGCTTAAACTGCCAAATTAAAAAAATATTATGCATTTTCAAAGTTATTGCTTTTGAGCTGAAATTTTGTATAGAGACTCAGTACCGGATACACTCTTAACCCCGTTTGTATGGATATACCCTTTCCGTTACACGCTGTATATGTGTAATTTTTATTTATTTTTGTGTATTTTTGCAGCTTCTATCAGTGGCAACTCAACCGGTGTTGGGACCAGCTCGAATGATAAAATCAAATGCACATTCAACGTAGTAGTGGACACAGTCAAGTGTATTGTTAACGGACATCTTGAATCAACACCCATACTAGGTAAAGCACATTACATTTCTGCAATTTATGTTACTTCCAATATCAACTTTACACTAGTGTAAATTAAGTTGTTTGTGACTTTTTTGTAGTGAACAACTATTTTTTTTTTTATAAATGTCTACTAAACTAAATATAAAGTCAGCCCATATTATATTTTTAATTCAATGGCCATTTTTCACCCCCACTTATGAATAATTCATTCATGAATACTAAAAAGGTTTATGAAAAAAAAAAGTTCATATTATATCTGCCGCGGGAACTGCGGGTTGTTCGAAAGGCACGCAAAGGGCACAAGAAGGATCATGGATGGGTTTTAAGTCAGTAAAAGTCTGACACTCCCTCCTACCCCGTCCAGGGCGGGAGAAATCGTTTGATGATTGCACATTCGAAAAAAAAAAGCGCATAATATATATGGTTTAATTATATTTTTATTTTTTCTAATTTCAGTGAACTGGTACTTAATTGCAAAATGTCTTGTGAAAGAATTTCCTGAATTCTTGGGATGCTATCAATAGACGGTAAAGGTACGTATACTCAATAGACAACGGAGTTTTATTAACCAATTCGTAGTCACTGCCGCGGTCTTAAAAAATATTCAGTTAGACCAACGACGCCCCTAGCGAGGCATATAAAAATTATTAAAAATATAATTAAATATGACGGCATATACAAGTTGTGATTTGCATCCTCGTCAAATTTTAGGAGCTTGTCATAAAAAAATAGAAGTAATCAAATATAATTACGATACCTGGCCAATATCTAATAAATACTTGTTTTTTTAGTTGCAACTATCAAGTAACAATATTCCAGAATACTCTTGCAAAATTCAGAACCGCCCGGTTGCGTATGCGGTAGGCAGAGTTGTCGCGCGGCTATATCAATGTGTACATAGCGCCTAAACCCTCTGGCGAGATGGCTAGCTCGAATTTGAAAATAACGTAATAAAAAAAAATTCAAAACCAATTTATTTTATTATTGATTCGTGTTAAAAATCACGAGCATAGTTAACTCCTTGAATTTGACGAGGTTGCAAATCAACGCCTTGTATATGGCACCAAACAAACCTTTTGTGCCATGGTAATAATGAACAAAAATAGAGGTAGTGATGAATCGATTCAAAAAAATCGGGTGGGGCTGTGTCAACCCCGCACTGCGGAAGATTGTGGATTGACAGAACTAAGTTCAATTATTTTTATTTTTATTTGCAGATTTACTCATCGAATCTTTAGATATCAAAGCCATTGAAAGATAAAAGTACTAAAAGTTTGTCATATTTGGTCGTTTCATATTTCTTAATAAGAAAATCTTTATTGTTACCCGAAATCAAAAAGCAGGAGTTATGAAGTTGAATATTTAAATATCTTTTTTAGCTTATCAAATACATCAATATATGTAAATTATTGTTTTATTGCCTTCTTCATTCGCTATCACTTAAAGTTCCCTTTTTGCCATTCATGATTTATATTGGTAAACCTCTGCCTAACCCTTCGGGGAATACAGGCGTGATGGTATGATTTAGATAAAATCTTTATCTGGAGAATATCCTACTTCCTACTTCCTACTAATATTATAAATGCGAAAGTTTGTGAGAATGGGTAGATGGATGTTTGTTACTCTTTCACGCTTAAACGGTTGAACGGATCTGGATGAAATTTGGCACTGAGATAGATTGTAGTGTAGAATAACACATAGGATAGTTTTTATCCCGGAAAAATGTACGGTTCCCGTGGGGGTAACATATCAAAGACGCGGATGAAGTTGCTGGCAGAAGCTAGTTACAGTAGATCCTCGATTATTTGAACCCTCAATTATTCGAACACTGACTTAGTTTATCCGAACGCTTAATTATACAGACGTTGGCGCGAATTTGTTGCTCGCTGAGAAAAGGTGTTGTTATTGTCTGATCTTGTGCCAGTAGCATAAAAAAATTGCATGATTTTATTTCAAACAGTTATATTTTATTTCTGGATCGTAATCTACGTCACTTTAAAGTTGAAAACTGTGTGCAACATTATATTTTACCTGTTAAAGATATGTCTACAATTTTAGAATTATGTTATAATACTTTTCGGCAAATTGCACAATTGAGGTTATTTCAGGTTATTATTTAAAATCGGCAACACCTTTAGTTTACATTTTTGTTCTCGAAATCGATTTCCATCTATAATAATCATGTACATACCTTAAGCATCCTCATAAGTCCTTCGAGCTGATGCATGAGATGCTTGCGCGACTCCTGCAGCGAGGACAGGTGTCCCTCCAGCTCGTCCTTACGTTGTCGCAGCAGGCGGAGCTCCGACACTAGGGGCGCAGACCCGACGCCGCCGCCCGCGCTCGCCTCGGCTTCTTGTTGACGTCTGTAAGAGAAAGATGGGTTAGTTGTGTGGTAATAATCTGAAGCTTGATTTCTTTATAGGCAATCACTATCTGATGGATATCTCACTATCTGAAGAATAAGTATAATAGCGGCTCGTTTATTGACATAACCAGTCACAGTATACATAACGTAACATACCATCACGCCTGTATTCCCCGAATGATTAGGCAGAGGTATACTAATGTGCACCCACAGTTCACCAGTGTTTTAGGTCCCATGTAATAGGGGGCAAGCCTATTGCCATTAACCAACCGGGCAGTAATCCTAACACCGAGCTGCTACTGAGAATTTCATAGAAAAACCCAAGAACATTTTTTGCTCGACCTCGGAATCGAACCCAAGAACTCTAGCGTAGCTGTCGCGCTCAGGACCACTAGGCTAATAAGGCAGTGAAGTCATAGTATACAATATACATAGAAATAAAATGATTGTTTCGCTCACCTGAGTCTAGCGATCTCTCTCATGATCTCCCTGTTCTTCGCTTCCAGCTGTGAGATCAGCTCACGTTGTTGTCGCGCCGCGTCCACCTCCGAACCTTCAGACGAAGAACGACCCTAAAACGAAATAAATAACATTACACACAACAACATTACAGGTACATTTAGAAGTTAAAAATATTTGCTGAATTCTGTACTTATATATTTAAAATACTTTCTTTTCGGTTTAAATAAATTTATTCTCACAAAAGACAGAGTCACATGAGAAATATGGTTTTCAAAAAGTGCTATTGATTGTCGTTCATTTTTATTTTAATTATACATTTTTTTACTTTAAAAGTACTTGGGGTTTTTTTTATGACAGAGGTGGGTGCCGCATAACAGCTAAAACGAAAATGATGTCACATTCGATTTTACTTCGAAAAATGCTAGCTCTCAATGTACCCCAAAGGACATTAAGCTAAATAACATGCTTTTTCTATCAAACTGGAAAAGAACCTACACTGTAAATAAGGCTTTTGACCAAATAAACGCTACAACGAAGGGTAATTTTTCAAAGTTTTGAAATATTTTAATGAAAAATGCAAGTTGAGAAACACTATTTAACATTAAGTAATGTAAATTTCTAAACTTACCAGTTCCGGAGTAAGAGACGCTGACCTGCCGGCTCTTGGCTGCAATAATACCAATACAAAATAATTAATAAGCAACTAAAACAGACTAAACTAGTACTTCCTGGATTTATTAGTCAAAATATTAATGTCATTTGGCCAATCAAAAACATACGTTATTACAATCAAATAAAGTTTAATTCTACTTACCATAGTTCTGTTCTCGTGTGCCAATCTCGCTGCGTATCGCGCTATCAGACGATGTTCGTCGTCGACTCCACGCGACAAATGTTCTGCTATACCTGGCAACACTCATTACTTTAAAAAAATTTCGTAATTTAAAAAAAAACCGTTGAAGTAACGATAACGTTGTAACGTTATTTTTTAACGTTTTATTGAATGTCGTGATGGCTGAATGATTAAGACGCCCGCACCTCATGCTTGAAGCTGTGGGTTCGCAACCGGACACGGGCAAGTACCTATGTGATTTTTAATATTTCATATTTATGTACTTTCTAAGTTTATCTTAGACATCACTGACATAGGTGAAAGATAATATTGCATGGAATACTAGACTATAAGTAATATAAGTCTGAAATCGCCAATCGTCTAGAGCAAGCGTGGTGATCATTACTCGTGCCTTCTCTGTATGAGAAGAGGCCTTTGCCTTGCAGTAGGACAATAATAGTCTAGTGTTATTTAATACTGAATAAAGTATCGATTGATAAAACAAGTACTCAAATTATTACTTCAAACTTACAAGTTATATACTTTCACATATGTTAAGCGAATATCAACCTTATTCAGTTGTAATACGTACTGCGGTGTGTGGAGCGCGAGGAGCGTGAGTCTAGCGAGCCGGTGTTGACGTACCCGCCCACGTACTCCGGGAACCCGTTGTGTGCCGGCACCGGGGACGGCGGACTGCACCAACAAATAAAAAAATCAATAAAGAAAGAATACAGAACAATTTCTTCAGATTATACGTAAGGCATTATTGGTCAAGAGTTTTTAGATGTATTCGATGATTTATACATTGCTAATTTATTAAAAAAAAAGGAAATTTTAACAAGTAAGTTAGTTATCCGAATTATTACCTTTACACAAAGTCGTTAAGCATTTTTTTATTATTTAACTTATCGCCAAGTATAAGTATATTAATCAAAATATGGTTCATTTTTTTTAATACAGGAAAAAATTTTAGCCAGTGCGTAAATTTTGCCATAATAAACTTCAACACGTTTTATTAAACACGTATATTTTATTTTGATATGTCTTAGTACTAAAAATAAAGTTATCGCTTACGAAACATGTTTACTTAAAAACCATATTTTATTGTCACTCGGCGCTAGCGCATTCCCCACCCCCTCACTCCAGGCATGCGCCCGGGCGGCGGCCAAGAGTTTTCAGTGATAGTATGGCGAATAGATTATGTCCATGTTTTGCTTATTTCAAACTCGGATAAGGATGTTTTTTTTTAATTAAACATGGAAATGTGTTCTATTACTGACAATGAACTACCAAAAAAAAATTTACGCACTGGTTAAAAACTTTTCCTGTATAAGATATCTTCATTTTCAAAAAAAAAATAGTTGAAAGTTGGTGTTAATTTAAAGAACATACACGAATATTACAAGTTATGTTTATTATGTAAAAGGAAATACGTACACAATGTGGCTAAGGTTGAGCGTCCGCTCGGGCTGGTCGGGGTAGCGCGGCAGCTGGGCGCGCGCCCGCTCGGGCACGCAGCGGAACGACTTGCGCAGCGTCGCGCCGATCTGCTTCGACGGGGATTTCTACACACACACACATTTATATTACATTTTTGAGAATATTTATAAAGCATTTTCAAAATACCAAAAGTTTAAGATTTAGAAAGATGTTGTAGGTGTAAACAGTTATTTATGTAGCACTAGTTTGCCATTATTTCCATAGCACTGTTACTCCTGCAGGAATTATCTAGTGCAATTAGCCTTAAAAAAAACTTTGCCCCACACTAGGAATATCACCTGCATCGAAACAGACCTCGAAAAAACTACCTGTACTTATATATAAAAAAATATATATAAAATATACCATCACGCCTGTATTAGTTAGGCAGAGGTGTACCAATGTACACCCACAGTTCGCCGGTATATTTAGGTCCCATGTAATAGGGGGCGAACCTATTGCCATTAACCGGGCACAAATCCAAACTCCGAGCTGCTACTGAGAATTTTATAGAAAAACCCAATAACTTTTTTCGCTCGACCTGGGAATCAAACCTAGGACCTCTAGCGTAGCAGTCGTGCTAAGGACCACTAGGCTAACGAGGCAGTTACGAGGTTTTATGACAATAAAAGTCCTCCATCCCCAGATAATAAAGGAATTAATGTAGTCAAACTACCAGCTTCTCAAACTTACATAGGCAGCATACTCCTTGACCTCGTGGTCGTTGGTGTGCGTGGCGGAGACGCGGCCGCGCCAGAAGCAGTCCTGGCACATGGTGTAGTTGGCGCAGCGCGTGCAGCGGTAGCGGAACCCGGTCAGCGAGCTGCGCCGGCACGCGCTGCACGCTAGCGGGTGGACCACTGCCGGCGAAGGAAGACCCGTATATTTAAGAACCGTTTTTCTTTTTCAATTTGCCAAATAATTTCTAATTTTCAAGTAGGTTAGCAACAAAAGTCGAATAACAATGTTAATTTGAAATATCATTTAAATACATAGACACGAAATAACACAAATCACTGTTACTCAAAATTTTAGGTTATATTTAAGACTTCATTTTATCTTAATTTTAGATCCATTAGGTATTTTCTTTTATATTTTACTCAATAATAAGGATAAAAAGTCTATTTCACTAAAATGAAATAGACTTTTATGCCCAGGAAGTCTACAAACCTGTCTGTCAGTAAATCTGTCTGTCAGTCAGCGTCTTACGCTTTCACAACTAAACCGAACCAATTTTGATAAAATTTGGAACGGAGTAAGTTAGATTTTTAGGAAAGGACATACGCTACTGTTTATTCCGTGATAACTCTGTCTTCGTCCGCTGTAACTTTACTAACATTTAGGCGGGCGAAGAGATAGTAAGATAGTATTTTTATACTTATAAAACTTGAATCTGCTAAAAATTACAATATCTGCATTATCTCTTGCATAACTTTATCACAACATGCACAGAATAACAAACACATTATAAATTATTCTTATTAGTATGACATACCATTTTCGACGCTAGCGAGTCGGTGCAGGAGTGGCAGCCACACAAGGCACGGCGGCCCTGGATCCGACATCAATGTATCGAGGAAATCGTTCACTGTGATCTTGCCGTTCTAAACAAAAAACATAACGTATTATTTCATGTTGTATTTATCAGATGTAATGTATGATGCACGAGGCGATTGGAGTATGTAAGAATCATAGCAAGTGGCGTTCTGTGGTTTCTGCCTTTTTGTCATGGGGGTCCTTGAGAAAAAGGCGTGAGTTTATGTATGTTTGCATGTATGTATGTATTTTTCATGGCCATTAGGTAGTTTTAAACCGAGCCGGTAGGCGCTTATTGAACCCTTCACACCGAAAGATATATACGCGTGATTTGTGTAACCACTTTGCAAATTAATAAATACTCTATTATTGTAACAGTATAGTTCAATATTGTATGAACAAATATTTAAATTCCCGCTTTGCACATCTTCACGCACCAAGACTGGCCGAGACGTAAATGGAAATATTTGTTCATACAGCATTGGACTATATTACTACACTAATAGAGTATGTATTACTACTAAAAAGTTTAATTCTCGCAAATTCAATCTACTCCTCGCGTTGCCTTTAGACTCACGCACTTTTATTTTAAATTTACGCCTCTCGTATCCACGAATTTACGCCTGAAATAAACAGCGTATCTCAATTCCCAATCTTAATCTGTGGTGCTTGAGTGCTACTTGTGTTTCGCTGTCTCAAGGTCAGACCGCAAATTCGGCCGTAAACTGATATATTTATTGTTAAAATAAAAGTTATCTGGCTATTGAGAAACATCAGCCCTAAGTGCGTACATGTGTCATGCGTCGGGCGTATCGACGTCATAATAATCTATACTATACTAATACATGTAAAAAAGTTGAAGAGGTTTTTGTTTGTTCAAACGCGCAAATCCCTGGAACCGGATTCTGGAACTAGATCTCTAAAGTCGGATTTAAAAAATTAAATGTTTAGTATATGATAGCCAGATTAATGAGGATTAATTTAGGCTGTAAAACATCAGGCTAAGACCTTCGGAAGGAAAATGGACGGTTCCCGTTGTATATTACATCAAATTTGACAAGGGCGAAGAAGCTAGTAATATAATAAAAAGAAGTCAAGTTTCTCACTGAATTATTATTTACGATTTAGTATCCTTGTTGGCAACAACCCTTGCATCCCTATTCACCCCGTTATATTTAACTGTTTTGGCGTACCGCGCCCAAAAATGCGCAGCTTCCGTCAGATATGCGTCCACTCTAAGAGAACAAAATCCAGGGGCGGATCTAGGCTTGGGCTTTAGGGCAGGAGCACAGGGCCCCCAGTCCCCATTGATGACTACTACTATATTAACTGCAAGCGCTCTTATAAAAAAAAGTTATTTTTCAAAATGGCAATTAGTTTGTATAATTAGGTGCGCCCCAAGAGTGTTACCTCAGGGCCCCAAAGACTCATGATCCGTCCCTGTGAAAATCAGTAGTTTATTCTAAAGCTACGAAGAGAAGAAGATATAGGATTAAGGACTGACCTGATTAAATATTGTAAGCGCAAGTGAGTCAGTGTAGTTGAAGGATGGTGATTCGTAGACCGCTGCTGGTAACGCCAGCACCTCTCGTAGGTAGTCTGATAGTCTCTTCATTAGCAGGTGACCGTTCCCGTCAGATAACTGGGAGAATATATCTGGTGGGAGAGGAGAAGACATTACACTTTATTTGTTTCTGCTTAGTAGAAAACAAAGTCGCTTCCCGCCGTCTGTACGCCTATATTTTGATGCGGGTTACATCAATAGATAGAGATTCAAGAGGAAGGTTTATTTGTATAGAATATCACGCTACGAGCGGAGCAGTAACTGAATGTGGGCGATGCCACGGTGTGTATACCAAGTTTATTTGTAGTAACAAAACATTCCCCTACACTAGTAGCCCGGAACAAATATCAACATACATATAGGCCATACAATTATAATTATGTTCCGTGTGGGAATCGAACCCGCGACACGCAGCGCAGCAGCCAATCGCTCAGCCACTGGGCCAACCGTATCATCACCTTTAGAAAGACGACAGTCTTTCTACAAAAAAGTTTGTCTTCATTTTTTTAATTCTAATTTCCATTACAGTTAGTCGCAGATACAGCTAGTTAATTAATGTAATTAGTTACTTAATTAGCTAGTTCATTCATACATTATTTATGCATGAGAATAAAGTAATTAAGAGTCTTGTATTGACGTCTATTTGGCTACTTTTTTCACACATAATAATGCAGATTAATACATAAATGATCTAAGAAGGTCAAGCACTTTGATGATTCACAGTTATCGTACTCATTAATGAATCATTGTTTACTGGCCTTCACGCTTATAGACTGAGCATACAAAGGTACTTACATCTTAGTTTGTCCATCAGCTTGCCTGCGCACATCGTGGCGAGGGCCACCTTGATGGAAAACACTCTGATTTTACCCACATTCTCACTGAAACAAAATAACTATATGTTAACATTTTACTTTTGGAAAATGAAATATTATAGACCTCGACCTACACCAGAGGGCCTTTTTTTAAGGTTGGGAAGTCATTGAATGGCTCCTTCCGCTTTGGGCGGAGCAAAAGGGACTGTCAGGCTCTTACTGACTAAAACCCATCTGTGTTCCTATTGTGCCCTTTGCATACAATTAACCTTATGTACTCCGAACATTAGTGTCGAAAGCTGAATACCCAATTAGTTACAACGTAGGCCTTCGATGTACGTATGCGCAGCGCACACGCCGCGTCTACGCGGCGCAGGCGTCGCGTTGTTGCGGCGTTTCCTCTGAAGTCAATTGATAGCTGGGCTAACGCGACGCACACGTCACACAATTGCGTTGTCGTTTCAGCGTATTCATTTATTCTTGCATTGACGCATCGATAACGCGTCGCCTGCGCCGCGTGGGCGCTGCTGTGCATACGTTCATCGAACGCCGACGCTGGACAAACGTTAGTGTGAAGGCGCTCTTAATGTTCCAATTACTACATGTTTAAAGTGAGAAAAGACCCACAGGAGGCCACAAAACTCCTCCCAGTATCACAAAATGTTATTTTTGTGTACTTGTTTTGACGCACTACCCTTATCTGATACTAGCAGATTCGAATCTATGATTAATATAATCTTTATTATGTATAAGTGCCCTTGATTAAACTAATTCAAAACACACTTGAAAGACAACATTTCATTAAATCTGTTATCTATGTATAATAATTAATATAATAAAGCTGAAGAGTTTCAATTCTCAGTAGCAGCTCGGAGTTTGGATTTGTGCCCGGTTAATGGCAATAGGCTCGCCCCTTTTACATGGGACCTAAATATACCGGCGAACTGTGGGTGTATATTGGTACACCTCTGACTAACCCTTCGGGGAATACAGGCGTGATGGTATATTTATTTCTATTTTTCTGAAGAGTTTCTTTGTCTGTTTGTGTGTTTGTTTAAACATGCTAATCTCTAAAACTAACAGTGTGATTAGAAAAACTATTTTGTATAATAATAGCCAGATTCATGAGGACACACACACAGGATATATAGGTACCATCACGCTACGACGCCCGGGAGCGGAGCAGTAATCAAATTAGTAACTCCAGAGTGAAACTAGTAAACTGAAAGAAGTATACTCATAGCTAGTCTGGTAGAAGGCATGTTATTATGAATAAGGTGTCACTTAGTTATCTTTACTATCAATATGTCCATCATAATAGTTTCATTCAAGGCTAAAGAATTTGCACCAATATGTTAATATGTAAACAATAACAACTTTGAACTGCTTCATTAGCCTACATCCTAAGCCCGACTGCTAAGCTAGAAGTCTTGGTTTCAATTTGGTCGAACAAAGTGTTATTAGGTTTTTCTATGAAATTCTCAGTAGCAGCTCGGAGTTTGGATTTGTGCCTGATTAATGGCAATAGGCTCGCCCCCCATTACAGGGGACCTAAACATACCGGCGGACTGTGGGTATACATTGGTACACTTCTGTCTAACCCTTCCGGGAATACAGGAGTGGTATGTATGCAATAACAAATCATTCTAGGCAAGAAAGACTTTCATCTTATATGAATAATGTTTATGATTTAATATCTTTATATATTTAACGGTGAGTCCGAATGCCATCCTATCAGACTATGACAGTGGGGAAAGAGGGAGCACACCTGTGTTTATACAGACTTATATTATTTCCTGTGAACTTGGCTAGTCTCCATTAAAATTGGCCACCATGACCGATATTAGGTCAGGAAAATATATAAATCGGAAATGTACTCTTTCTATCGACACTGCCAAGAATAATATTGGGAGAAAAATTCAAACAGTTTAAGTGTGTAACCATCATAAATATATTATAATAATATATGTAGAGAGGTATTTTTTTTTCTTTATTTGTTTGAAACAAATAGGCTCTGAAACTACTGAACTGATTTTAACCATTTATTTCACCAATAGATAACTACATTATTCCTGAGTAACACAGGCTACATTACATCACGCTACGCCCCACAGGAGCGGAGCAGTATCAAAAGACGTAACTTAAGTCGCGGGAAGTTCGCTATCTATAATAATGTGCTTCTTATTTCGTGATAGAGAAAACGCTATCTTATTGTATAGTCAACTCACCCAGTACTGTATGCGGACAGCAACCAATTCAACAGTAAAGCGGAACATGCTTCAACGGACACCTGATGTGCGGGCGGCAGTCTTTTGTTCAAGTTGTGGTACAACGAAGATACCAGCGTTTCCAGTCTTGTTACATTCACACATGCGGTCGGCTCTAAAGTGTTCAGTGCGTTCTCACGGAATGCCTCTATTACGTTCCATATGTCTATTACGTGTACTGAAAGGAAATAGAGATAATATAAAATTGGTTGTGGAAAATTTTCAATATTAAGAAGTCTGCCCACTATATCATACGGTGGCTACGTTATAAATGTATAGGGCAATGAAAGAAACATGACAAGGACTACTCTGCTCTCTAGAAGTTTGATAGATCACAGTATGGTCACCGTATTAGGCATGGTCACATACTTTTCAATACATTATTTTCTTATGCCAGATCCATTTCTATCTTCATTGTAGTATGATATGGTATAATGGGCAGACTCCATTATGATGGCCTATATTTGAACTTGAATTATTTTTACGGAAAAATTTCTTAAATTTTTCATTAGTTTTTTTTGGAAGAGATACCATCATTTTCCCAATTCACATATCATGCAAGTTTTGATGGCTCAAATTAAATACACAGGTTATAGCTGTCAATGACTTATTAAAACCTTGGTGTTCAATCAATCGTATAATTACCAAGAGTTGTTATTTCAACCCAGTTATAAATATTCATGACTCAGTCTATGTGAAGCACATAAATGAAACCGTTTCCTAATTTTAGAGGCAATAAACACCAATTTAACCCAATAAAAAAATTATAAACTTGTTGGTTGATGAATCTATTTGCGTACCATCTGAATGCAAAAATATGTTTCAGGTGAATGCGAAGAAAATTTTCTAGAATAATTATAGTTTTAGTTTCATCAAAACAATAGATGTAAATAAATTACCCTGTATATTACTCACAGTTACATTTCTTTTGTACATAGCGGAGCTTGCAGGCCGTCCTGTATGAGGCAAATCTGATCAGGTCAAAGTTCTGCTCCCTCATTTCCTGCAGCAGCTGAGAGCGAGGGTCTGCGGAGGTGGACCCCGCGCTGGGGACCACTACCCCACGTAAATCCCCCACATTGGGCACTCCGCCCACAGTCTCGCGTTCAAGCGACATTATCACGGCTACACAAAAAAACTGGGCAATAATTATCACAAAAAAACCGATTACGAAGGTGTGTATTTAAACATTGATTCTACTTGACAACACAAAGATAAGATCGAAAGTGATTTGACCGACAAAAAAAATATAAACAAGGCTCGCGGCCGATGGTCTGCAAAAACATTTGATATCTCAAGATTGTTACGAAATTCACGACGATAAAGAGCTCTTACCTTAACTGAACGATTAGCTCATAACGTTGTTGACATAACGATAATATATTCACGGCAAACTCAAGATTATTTTCGTAGTTATATCGATTCAAAGATATTATTAGTGACAACTTGGTATTTACTTGATGATTTGATTAAAAACGGATGCCACATTCACAGATTCAATGCACGTTTTTACTCCTTCTATATTTATAGATTACTTCCTTGTCATTTATTTTATAGAATAAATTATAAAAGTCATTTCTCTACGCCAATAAATTACGGAATATCGAAATCAACATGACAAGCCTGCCATTAAAAGTGCGTTCCTAAAATCCTGACCTTTTTATCATTTTCTAAAATATTTTTATCTTAAAGAGTATCAAGATATCCATGAGACAATTAAATTGGAAGATTTAGATCTTTTCAAAATATTATGATAAATGGTGTTTTCAATCAAGTGCTATGATGTTTTCGTCTCGAAAGCAAAACTGTTGTTTTTGTGACCTTTTGAAATTCTGTGTGTAATGGAACATGCAAATGTCATCCATAGACAAATTATGAGTTTTTTTTGTAAACAACCATAATACCAAAACTGGATACTTGGATTTATGCTACAGGGAATGAGTAAAATCTATACAAACAAGCGGACAAAAAAAGTATGATGCGGTGACAGTTGGAACTAAATACATATTTTTATTTTGAAGTAACTATGTCACTCAACATCAACAAGTCACAAATTCACGATCCAACTGTTATTGTAAAGTAATTACTTGCTAAAATAAAATCAGCATAGCTGAGTTTAGTTACTAACTATACTATAATTTAGTTCTCACTTTAGTTGAAGTCATGAATAAGCGTTTATAATTGTTTATTAGAGTGTTGAGTGTTCGTAGTTTTAGGTTTACACCAGTTTACACTGTGTAGTTTAAATAAATACGGTAAGTTATATTAAGCCATCATGGATAGGCTACAAATCCGTAGTGAAGTACGAAGTATTCTCCAAGAAACATTAAACCTAATCATTGAAGAAATTAACGAGGAAGCCGATACTGAAGCTGTGAAACTAAAGAGAAAACGCAAATGGGTAAATGACAAAGCTAAACAAGATACAAACAGCTACTTTATCCCCGAACTGTCCGTGAAAGGCCCAACAGAACATTTTAGGGCATTGCAAATGACAGAAGAATCTTTTAATTGGTTACTTCTACGAGTAGAACCATATATTCAGAAGACGGACACAGTTATGAGAATGGCATTGCCAGCAATACTCAAACTTGAAATTGTTTTGCATTTATTTGCGACGGGAAACAGTTTGCGAATATTAGAACTTCTGTTCAATGTTTCTAAAACAAGTATTTGTTTAATGATTCCTAGAGTATGTGATGCCATCTGCTTAGCTCTACAGGACTATATAAAGGTATAAAAAAAACAATTTATTGCAATTTGTTTATTTTGAGAAGGATAAGGTCTAAAACAAATTGCCATCCTGATTCAAGTTTAAAAGAAATTGTGTAGTAAGAAAAATGTAGACTGACTGATCTTAATATATAAATCTTGTGTCACAATGTTTGTCCTCAATGGACTCCTAAATCACTTAACCGATTATAATAAAATTCGCACACCATGTGCAGTTCGATCCAACTTGAGAGATAGGATAGTTGAGAGGGTAGGGTAGGGTAGGGGTAGGGTAGGGTAGGGGTAGGATACCACGCAAACGAAGTCGTGGCGGGTCAGCTAGTTAATCCTACTACTATTATAAAGGCGAAAGTTTGTATGTATGGATGTATGGATGGATGTTTGTTACTCTTTCACGCTTAAACGGCTGAATGGATCTGGATGAAATTTGGCACAAAGATAGATTATAGTCTGGAATAACACATAGGCTACTTTTTATCCCGGGAAAATGTACGGTACCCGTAGGATAACACATCAACTGTGACGCGGACGAAGTCGCGGGCAGAAGCTAGTATTATATAATAATTCAACCCATTATTAGGCATAACATAGTAACTATTATTTGCAGTCATTAAAAGATACATTTGAGGTAACGGGATTCAACAATCAAGAAGGTTGTATGTATACTATAGAGAGAGTTACAAACTATTCTCCCAAATAATTCATGAAACCCAAAGCTCACACAGGTCTCTTTTCGAACCTGACTAGTATAGCTACATTAAATTCCCTTGCGTTGTCTAGTCTTTTCCAACTGAATCCACTTTCTTCAAGTAATCAGTCTTGACTGAGTCTTCCATATGCTTGCCAATCTCTTGAAACAATTCCATTCAAGGAGTCATCTGCTCAAACTTCACATAATATGGTGAAGACATCCCGGAACGTGGAGAATCCTGCAACCGTAATCCCGTTAAATAACTCTGTATGTAATGCTGAGCTTGTAAAGCTTGTTCTAATGGCAGCACTTTCAACTGTGCCGCAACACTTCGGCCAAAAATATCGAACTCGTGTTCTTCCGGAGGCGGTGCATTATTGATGGCACAGACTTCTTTGACTTTCGTTAATAGAGATGCTAGTTCTTGAAGTCTCCTTTTCTTCAAATTGCGAGGCGGTTCTATTTCTTTTATTGTATTCTCTACTTCTTCGACATTATATTGGGAGCTAGTACTACCGTTGTAACTATCGTCTTGATAGCTCATACCACCAACATTATCTTCTGCATTTTCTGATTGTGATTGTGGATTATCCTGGAAAAATATAAAATAATTATTATTTATTTTGTTTCAGGAACCAACACATGACGAGTGGACAGATATTGAAACTAGCTTTAGACATACATGGGATTTTCCAAAATGCTGTGGTGTTTTAGACGGGAAATATGTTGTAATGAAATCTCCAATTGACACTGGAAAGCAACAAAACAGGATTGCCTTGCTGGCTTTGTGTGACAATGATTATTGCTTTAGGTATATTGATATTTGGTCCAAGAAAAAGATGACAGAAGATGAATTTAGAGATGGTTACTTAGATATGTCACCGGAAAATAACAAGATCCGTAAGTTTATCAATTTACTAGGAAGTTTATAAACATTCGTAAGATTCTAAACGGGAGATAAATTGTAATATTTTACGTCCACATTTTCGTAAATTTATCAATTTCCGACGTCATACGGTAAATTTATAAACTAACGAATATCTATTCGTAAGATTTTATATGGTTCGACCAATCACAGAAACTCTTTTAAATATACGATCTTTGAAATACGTAAAATAACACACTGCTCTCTGATTGGTCAATGTTCATAGTGGCAATGCTTGTGTCCAGCTGGCGGCCGCGAGGAAGGAGAAGTGACACGTGACAGCCAACCAATCAGATCGCGCGTAGCGTTTGGTTACTGCTTACTTATTATTTTACGAGTGAGTTCAGTAAGTTTATCAATTTACGAAAATGTGGACGTAAAATGTTACAATTTATCTCCCGTTTAGAATCTTACGAAAGTTTATAAACTTCCTAGTAAATTGATAAACTTACGGATCTTGTTATTTTCCGGTGACAGATACATTAGAAAGTAAACTCCCGCAAAACCATGTAATAGTCGGAGATGAAAACTTCCCATTGAAGAAGTTCTTGATGAAACCATATGAAGGAGATAACTTGTCAGCAAAAGAGAAAATATTTAATTACAGATTGGCCCGTGCTAAAAGTACTATAGATAACTCCTTTGGACTTCTTGTTAGCCGTTTCAGAATCTTTGAAAAGCCCCTTCCATTTACACCAGACAAATTAGAAAAGGTTGTAAAAGCGTGTTGTGCCTTGCATAACTGGTTGAGAATGACCAATTCTCCAATACAGGTGGCAACACTGGATGTGGAAGACAGTAGCACTGGCAACATTATACCAGGATCATGGAGGGAATTACCAACAGAAGGGCTCACAGAATTTCCCAGAAAGTTTGAAGACAGTTCATCAGAAGATGCTTGTCGGATTAGAGATTACTATGCCAATTATTTTATGGGGGAAGGAGCAATGAGCTGACAATTGCAACAAATAAAGTTAATGTAAATATTTTGTAATGTTTTTTGAACATACCTACTGTGCTGTGATTGTAGTTTTAATTAAGTTAAAAAATAAAATCTTACCAAATTGTTCACTTTTCTTATTGAATTAAGTATTGGGAACCATTTTAAATTAGGAACGTAAACTTCTCCAGTACCAGAAGCTTTTGACTCTTTAATCTTTTTCAGTTCTTGACAGTATGTGGAGCGAATATTTTTAATTTTGATGACAATTTCCTTTTGACCAAAATTAGGTAGGTTCATATTATTCGCTATGTCTCTATATGCTACCAATCTAGCTAATTTGTTTTTATATAGTGAGTGTTTTGTATTCCACAGACACTCGTGTGCTACATATTCTCTAACAAACTTGATCGTAATATCTTCGGACCATTTGTTTCCCGCCATTTTTGATAGGTAGATAGATATAGTACTCTGTGGTAGATAGTAAATGACAGCTAATGAGCAGAACTAAATTCCCTTGTTCACACGCATCAAATTGTCGAGATTTTGAGTTACAGCTTATAAAACAGATTTTACAGTGGAAGTAAGATGCCACTATATCTGCAAACGTTCACTAAGTTTTCAATTGCTATAATTAGCTATCAAGTATGTTCAAAATCGTCACGCTTACTTGTCACTAAACTAATTAAACGCTGACTTTAGTGACTTTTACACGTCTCAAGTAGAGTGGAGTGCAAAAGTACGTGTCTATGGTTTTTACAATTTAGTGACTCGAACCGTGTAAACAACTCGTTTAGTAATTAGTAGAGTGGATTCTGATTTAGTCGAGTGTTAACTAAATCTCGTAAGCAGGACTATATAAAATGGAATAGGTTGTATACTTGTATATAATTAGAGATGGGCAGAGGGCTTAAACCTTAGATCATTTAACCTAAATGCTTTAAGGTTTAAACCCAATGGACGGAAACCAGTTTAAACCCAGAAAACCAGGTTTTTTGGGTTTAAACTGGTTTAAACCAGGTTTTTTGGGTTTAAACTGGTTTAAACCCGAGTAAAAACCCAAACAGCGGATCTAAATTAAGTAGGTACTTTTACTAATATCTTCGATCGTGGACCTAACGCAGTTGAAGTACTTCTAGTGTTTTTTGGAGTATAAATATCACAGAGAGTGATGCTTTTAACAGCACATCAAGTTTGACAACTTACTCTTCGAACATGATAATTATTTCAACATTTGTATTATTTATGCAAGTATTTTATCACAGCCCATTGTATGATCAAGCATATTTAAAATAATGGCTACAGTAGTATCACACATATATTTTACTGCTGATCTCCATCCTATGAAGCGGAATTAACATTCTTCACTACATCTTTCAAGGGTATCCAAAGAAACAACCTTTACCTACCTTACCTTTAAGAAACTACCTTTTTTTCTTCAAAAATCCTGAGGATGATGACTCCTAAATAAAACAAATGGGTAAGTGATTGAATTTTTAATCGAATTAGACAAATAACATGAGCAATTTAGCATTACATTTATTCAGAGTCAGTGTCGGTCGCAGAATTAGCATTATCAGATTGGTCACAATTTATGAATTCTAACGAATTTGATGTCGTTGCTGCCAATTGATATGGCGCGAATACTTCGTACTCAATTGCATTCGTTTCGGTTAGCAGTGAACTTCCATGTGGTGTTGGAGTTTCCTCACTGATCTGTTCATCATTTGTACTTTCGTTCACAGTCTCTCTGTGTAAAATATTCCAGTTGTGAGAAACAAACGTTATTTTGGCAGCTCTTTCCGCAGTAAGACGATTCCGTTTTATGCTGTGGACGTTTGCTTGAGCGCTTAATGTGCGTTCCGTTGTTGCAGATGTACATGGTGCTGTAAGAATCCTCATAGCCACTTTGCTCAGCTGTGTCGAGCTGCATATACCTTTCCACCACACGACTGGTTCAATATCTTCCAGAGATCGCCAAACAAACCGATTACCCCAGAAGCATTCTTTAGCTTTATAATTAGCGAGATCAGGTGTTACATCTAAATTCAGCCTTTTCCCTTCATTGTATATGTACTCCATGGCTTGAAGTTCTTGTACTTGGTTGAGCTCTAAACCTTGCTCTCTAGGGTCAAGCATGTATGCTGCCATGTGTATAGGTTTCACACACATACTAGCCCTTAAATCCACTGATACTAAAATTTCATTCTTCTCTTCTTTTCTCAACATTGTTATGGATGGAAGCACAAATTCTAATTTCGATTTTATATTTTTAAATGTCATAAATACTTTGCTTATAAGGTGATCATTTCTCTCGAATTCAAATATACATTCTGTTATAGGTTCTATAACTTTGACGGATTCCTCCGTTTTGTTCCAAAACTCTTTCTCCAGCAGTTTTCTTTTTAAATCGAGAGGGATATTCACAGTTTTATCTACTGCCAAGCTTTGCAAAGCAGCTTTATTGTTTTTTAAACTTTTTAAGGCTGTCACTGTGCTTCCCCAGCGGTTTTTAACGGGTAGTTTTAATTTTTCTCCACACCCCTTGATTTTTATTATTTCAGAGAGTTGAGCGCTTAGTATTTGGCTTTTTTTAATTATTTTTATTACATTCACAGCCTCTTCTATAAAGGTTTTCATGGTCTCTGATTTTGAACAATCTTCACTTAATAAATTAAGTACATGCGCACAACAACTGAGTGAAGTAATATGTGGATATTTATTTTTAACTATGTCGAATGCTTTCTGCATATTTTTAGCATTATCCCCTATCAGGACTACGAACTTTTTTACACCGTACGTTTTCATCACATTTTCTATTTCATTTGCAATATATTGGCTGGTTTGGCGATTAGTTTCTGTATTCAAACTTTTTACGAATACTGGTTGAGGCTTTGATATAACAAAATTTATTATACCTTCAGTACGTAAATTACTCCAACCGTCACACTGGAGATGAAGATAGCTTGCAGATTGTAACTCTTCGCTCAACTCTCTTCTCATGTCATTATAAATTTGATCTAAATATTTAGTAGCGAGTGCTTTTCGTGATGGCATTTTAAACTGCAGTTTCTCAAAAAAGTTGATCCAAAGAGGATGCTCTACCATAGACAACGGAGTGGCTGTCACAAAAATTGCCTTTGAAAACTCTACAGCAAGGTCACTGTCAGCCTCGGTCAAAATATTTGTGCTGTATCTTTCGTCTTCCTGTAAAATACTCATACTTGTACCGACTGTTAGTGTTGGCAAATCAGAAGTATTACTCGTACTACTATCTTCTTGAACCTCCTGATAGTAATACGACGTACTAGACTTGCCTGTCTTTTCCGAATGCAATGTTTTCATTTGTTCCTTTAAAACGGGTGGAGTCTTGAAACAAGCAACGAGATGTTGAGTCATTTTGGCAATGTTGCTGTATCTGTATACTTTATCACAGAATTTGCATTTAGCCGACTTGTTGGCTAACTCGTGATAATGTTGCCAAACGCGCTGGTCTTTCGGCCGACCCATTTGAACTGAAACAAACAAGTATTTTAATGAGTTTCGAGTTCAGGAAAGTAAATGGTAATACCAACGTATTAATTACTCTTACGTTGTATAGTCTATACACTAGTGAAGATATGTATATGAACTGCTTATTAGCAGTAATTTGATGTTTGAATTACGATCTCACCACAAACACTTGTATTTCACAATTTTACTCACTTCACAAGCAAGCGGAGACAGTGACTGAGCGGCCGCGACCGACCGAGAACAAAAGCGTGACAGCAGTGTGGCGCGCGGGCGGCGCGGCGGCCATCTTTATCGCTTGATAGAAAGAGTAGAGCATACATGAGCGACGTAAGTGCGACAAAGAGCGGCATATTTCTTTGTCTAACTCGTCGAGTCGCCGTTTACCTGTCGCGCCTTTTGTTGAATTTGAAGAACATCTATCAAAAATATAAACGGTAACAATACTATACTATACCATATGTAAATATTAATGAATAGTACCTACCAGAATATTCACAAATATTTACATTTACTATGTTTAAATTGATAAATTTCCCAAAATCAGTACAAACACCCGAATAAAAATACCGTGGGAGGGAATAAATGGATTTTTATTGGGTTTGAACCCAGTAAGCGGGTTTAAACCCGGTTGATTGCCCATCTCTAAATACAATCAAACCATTACAAAAAACTATTCGTTAGAAACACAATAGCAATCGTAAATAGTTGAATAATGAAAATAATAATTTTCTACACAATACGTACAGAGGCCAGTGCATAAAGTTACCCCAATCTGTCACCATTCCACATCTAATTAGTGTTTAAACTTTTACTGTAAGTTCTGTTAAATATAGACAGATGGCGTTACTGGTCTCCGCTTCTTAGTTATAAAACTTAGGCATCTAATATATTATGATTACTTAATTGATATTGCAGCGATTCTTTTCCAATTTTACGGTGCCTTACAGAATAATTATAATTTGCCTTTCTAGGTGTTTCATTGGGCAGAGTAGGTCGTAAGTAAAATAAAAACGAAATATAGTTCTAAGACATTTATTTAAAAATGAACACAGTTTACATTAAACATTATCTGCTGCAGACAACTCAATACATTAATTAATAAAATTATTATTTACACATCACTATTCGAAATCTACACATGAATATATTATGAAGAACACAACACTACGTTTTTTTACAATTTTCTAATTATTTTTACTCGCCCGGAGCATTGCCTTCGATACACATTTATTTAAAAATCTATATAATTTCCATAAATTATAATATGTACTTATTCGTTTTATTTAGGTTTCTACTTTGTTTGTAGGACGCGATTTAATTAAACATTTTTTTGTGGTCGCAATAATAATAATTATGCTAAGATATCATACTAAAATAAAAGTAGGCGTACGTGACTTTAATAATAATAATTTAAACATGCGTTTAGGTACGACCGACTTAATAAATAGTAGATCTGTAAATTTTTGACGGACCCGCCAATGGAACCAACTGGCACCTAGGTGGGCCAAAACAAAAAGGCTAACTTATTTTTAGGGTTGCACTGTCCAACTGTCTGTCTGTCTGCAGGAAGTAGCTCATAAACCGTTATAGGTAGAGAGTTATTTTCGCAGAGTGTACATTACTATGGCTGTTAGAACAACAAATTATGAAAATATAATAAAGTTAAAAATCGAAACGTGTTTTTTATCTTTTATTTTGTGTAAATATTGTACGGTGAGTAGTACCCTTCTTGACTCGAACTTGACTGGTTTTTTATTTGGCCCATCTGGGCGCCACATTACGCAGCAGTAGAAGTACCAACTTACAAAAAAAAGAGCTACAGAGCTAAAAGAAATTATGATTTTTTTTTAATTTATAAGTAATTAATTTTAAATATATTTTGGCTTACGATGTTTGGGAGTCAGGTTTACGTTTAGTTCTTTAATGACATAACAGGTTGACAGGTTTTAAGACTTGATTGAGAATGACGTTTATTTTCATAGATACCCTTTTCGTAGGGTCAAAATATAAGTACAAAATTAGGTACATAGCGATACATTATAGGTTACATAAGTTTCCATTTTCAAGGTATAGGTACGTAGGTAAGTAAGTACAAAGATAAATAGTTATATACAAAATTATTGTGCTTGTCACAGATTTGTTAGCGAGTTGGTCCAGCCAGCGTAGGACGTAGATTATAAGTAATGCGCTTAACATCTAGGTATAAGCGTATCTAGGGATATAGTTCTCTACTTCTTTGTTTACGTATAGCTCTTAAGATTAAGTAAAGCAGCGATTTTCAACCTCCAGCTTGGCTTTAGAATAGACTAGCGGGCTCCATTTTGTATGGCAGGGTATTTGAATAGCAAATATGGCAATGGAAAAACAATCTTCTTTTTTAGTAGCATTTCCCGATCTATGAGCCGCAACTAGTTCGCGAGCCTTGAAAAATGACATAGGGAAAATTGGAGGGAAAAATCAATGGTATCCTTTTTTTTCTTTATTATTGAACAGTCCTTAGTTATTTATGGTTAGTAAAGTCCGTTTTTTCTGTATGACAGCATAGAGGTGAGTCAACTTTCAGCTTGGGAACCATTTCTCTATGGAAATAGCCCAGGGGTTCTATGTCCATAATGAGTTCCACCTTCTTTAAAGGATGTAGGTACTTGAGTGCAGAGAACAGCGTCACTTAAGTGTTCTATAAGGATAATGGAGATATTTTAGTGCAGAGGACCTGTGTTTTCGAAATAACCACTGTTGAAGGTTGATCATCGCATCATTAGACAAATAGAATTCTTAGCACAAGATATTACAATTATCGAATTTTCTAGTAATAATACTTAACTATACATATATTTCTGAAAGTAGCATTTATCTCCTAAAATTCACATTTAAGTATATAAATAAATATTTATATTTTTAACAATAGATTTAAATCTACTTTTTTTTTTTTACTTAGCCATACACGTAACAGATGATGCATTTTCCTAGTAATATATATTTTTTCGATAAACACTTTGGCAGGACAATATTATAACTGTTTACAACATCACTACTTTTTTACATGTTTTCTACTATAAAGGAATTATCTTACAGATTAGTGGAATATATTACAATATAGATTTTATTTACAGAACTTTTAGTTCCCGTTCCACAGCCAGTGGCGTCACCGTAGAGGTCGGATGTGCAAAATACTGGGAGCCGCAAGAGGGGGCCCTCTTTTTGAAAAAGTTTTAAAATAATTATGACAGAGACAGATGAAAATATCGATCGAATAATGATCTTATTATATAGATATTTTTTGTTCCATAAAGGGCCCTCGATTTGGATTAATCTTACTGACTTAAACCTTCCGAAATTATTGATCTAAAACAAGGTTGTCAAAGCACACTCCCCTAACTTCAACAACAATTGTAAAAAAAAGATTTTACAAGCAAGTACTACCTGCAAGGTACACAAACATTTTAGTAGCCCTTTTAGAGTATTAATTTTTTTTTAATATTTCGATAATTTCAAAAATTACATATTCCAAAAAGATTATGGCAAAAGAGATCATATTTACGAAAACAAAAAATACGAAATTTCCTCTTCATACTCTTGATGATTATTCACCGCTTCAAAAAACCACTCCTAAGAATGGTCCCCCGTGACCGTCCTGCTTATCTCCAAGAGGGTGTTTTCTGTGTCCACTTAGACATACAGCCAGTGTTTCCAAGTAAAGCGACTGACAGGGGCGCCTCCTCGAATGGCCTCGTGTTCAGATTCCGGTGATATGCAGCAAGCTAGACGCTGGAAATACGAAAAGATTGATTGAAACAAAGTAAGGTAGAAAGCAAAGGTTTTACGGGAGTCTTATGCTCAAAGAGATGTCAGAAAATTATTCGGAGGGGCCACTCAAGGCCGAAGCTTTCCGGGGTTGAGGTTGTTCGAAAGAGATACCTCGCTCCCGGAACGCAAAGGGCACAAGAAGGAACATGGATGGGTTTTAGTCAGTAAAAGTCTGACACTCCCTCCTGTCTCGCCCAGGGCGGGAGAAATCATTTGATGATTTCCCATCCGAAAAAAAAGTATGACTCATAATGTCCCTTGAATCAGACTCATCCAGAAATGCCAACACATACCTCTCGGAACGTCCCAGGAGTAGATATGAGCTTGTATATGGCGACGAGGGGTATCATGAGGATGGAGGAGCAGGCCAGGCCCCAGCCCAGCACCACGGCCCACGGCGGGTACGTGTAGTGCTGGTACTGCAGCGGTTGTTGGTACAGGAGACCGAATACCACCACACCCTGGAATATTAAAAAAAAACCGTTACTAAATGGTCAAAATTTTAAGAGTAAAAAGTGGATTCAAATCTCGTCAGTTCTGTTTTAAATCCCATGTATTCGTGGAAACCCTAAATTGCGACTAGCAGGGTTCCATCTCCAGGTCGGACAACGTATGTTGGGTTGAAATCGAATTCAGTACCCCATGGTCTTTACTGGCGTTTACGACCACTGGAGACTAAGGTACACCATCTTATATACTGGGGATTTTTTCAATACATTCCGATCCTTAAGACCTAACTACTTTACAGAACTTATACTTTAGTATATCATCATCATATTTTATCAGCCTATAGCCGTGCTCTCTTGTACGTAGGCTTCCTCCAAAGAGCGCCAAACAGTAAGAGTATATAACCCTATGTACAAAATACGGCAGATTGGCCACAAGTGAGTTGAGTGCAAAACTTACAATAATAAAAGTGGGACTGACGAACTTCCAGCATATCCTCCAGTACAGACCAGGTCTGAAGCCAAGCATCTCTTCCACGTCATCAGAAAATCGTTTCAAGCCTGAAAACGACGCGTTTATGAAGACACAGCATCAATTATGGTTACAGATATAAGAGTTACTTTGGCCTTTGGGAAGGGGTAACTTGTATTTTTTAATCTCAGAGACTACATTGACAGTTTCGTATGTCACATATAATAATAATGTGCTTTCTGCACATAAACATAAACCACACTATTTTCAAGTTCGACATATAAAGCTGTCAAATCAATCAGTCTCTAAAACTAAACAATACACATCAAATTCAATTCTTATGTCTTGTAAATGACGGTCGAAAGGGTCTAGTTTTTTTTATACCATTGAAGTTGGGAAACTAGCTAACAGCCCGCCTGATGTTAAGCGGTCACCACTGCCTATGGACACTTGCAACACCAGAGGCATCACTCGTGCGTTGCCGACCCCATAAAAAACTCAAAACTCCTTTAAGTAAGTCTAGTTTAAGGCCCCCTTTCATCAAAATCACTAAACATATTTATCGCTAAATGTGTTTAAATTATCATTCTGTCACTGACACCTTATATCTTTGTGACAGGGATGCAACGATGTTCTAAATACGTTTAATAATTTTGGTGTGAGTGGGCTTTAATGTTAATTCGACTTTAGCTTTGACTTTGGCTTTGCTAAAAAGACAGTGTATTACCATAGAACCATGATACAGCAACCGCTTCGAAGAGAGCAGAGCAAAGCAAAGATATGCCAGCAGCATAGGTGTCCAGCAAATGGAACATGTAGATACCGCCCTGCAATAGAAATGAGACAAGAATGAAAATCTGGTAAAAAATATACGAAAAGTTCAGTTCATTCTAGCTTTAAAAAACACCGTCCAGATAGATGCTCTTTAATTTTGAAGCATTGCCGCTCCCAATCCTCGATAATCTCTGAAGACTAACATACGAGGTAAGAAGAGGTCTTGACCAAGTCACAGTAGCTTGTAAGACCCTTAACGGTCGCATCGACTGCCCTGAGCTCCATAACCTCTTCTGTCTACTATTCGTACCGGACAAATACACCTGTCACCGCCAAAGCCGCCGACACAATCTGTTCGCGCAACTGCCTTGCAGAACGGTCGCCAGAGCTGAATCGCCGGTGTGTCGTACCTTGAGGATGCTCAATACCTACTCTCCTGACGGCCAACCCGGAATGTGATGTGTTTGCGGACGAATGGAGTAAAATTAAGCGCGTATGTCTGTTGTTAGTAAGTAGAGAATACTTAGTTGTTTATGATTGAATTATCTGCATTGTATAGTTTTTGTTTTGTTTCTATGTTAATTAATGTAATTGGTATTACCTATGCCGTGTTAATTAACTACAAATAAATAAATACGTTTAAAACAAGTCTCAATCAACTGCCATGTTGTGATATCATGGTTAATGCGCCCGTTTCTCATATTGCGCGTGTATGATACCGGACGCGTACTAATTAGACTTTTTCAATTGATAGTGTATTTTCTAAGTTTTATCTTAAAAGTTACTGACTGCGGCAAAGAAAAACATTTTGAGTAAACCTGGATCCTGGACTTAATACAATCAATCTGTAACTGCCAATACGACATAAGCAAGCGTGGTGATCAAATACCTTATTTGTATGAAAAGAGGCCTTTACCCAACAAAGGGACAAAAATCTGGTATAATATCTGGTTATCTGGTATATCTGTCTGGTTTCTGGTATGTCTCTCTCTCTCGTGTCTGGTATATTTTAAGGTCAACTGCCATGCCTCTCCTTTAATCTGATTTTCGTCTTACCGGGGTGATATTAATGCAAGCCACACAGAAGGAGACGCAGACGACGATGAGTGTGAAATGTTCTCGTCTCAACCAGGTGGCGCCACAAGCGCGTGAATGATCCAGCAGACCGGTTATCACGCACTCTAGACCTCCCATCTGGAAATCAGGGGAATTTGCTTAAATATAATTACTGTAACTCTACATAGGAACACTTTTTATGGAGCACGTTTAGGAATACCGAACACCTTTTTAGGAACACATACATGGCTCTTTGGCATCTTTAGGGGAGGCCTATAGCCACGAGACGACTCCCCGCCACCGTAGACGCGGGTCTGTGGGCGGTGAGCAATGGGTAGCTCACCGTCCGTACGTTTACTAACGACAGACCGTGTCGACGGCGCGTTCGTGTTCCACGCGCGCCTCAAAGAGATGTCAGCAAACTTGGAAGGGGCCACTGAGGGCCGATGCCTGCCGGGGCTGCGGGTTGTTCGAAAGAGATACCGCACCCCCGGAACGCGAAGGGCACATGAAGGAACATAGACGGGTTTTAGTCAGTAAAAGTCTGACTATCCCTCCCGCCCCGCCCAGGGCAGGGAAAGTTATTAGATGATTTCCCGTCTTAAAAAAAAAAAAGATTACCTAAAGATAGCCTCAATGACCTGTCCTGCGCTGCCCGTATTCAGCGAAATTGCTTGAATACCATAAAAACGGCTCTTCATAAGAACCTACACAACTTCACAAATTGATAGAACGTTACACATTGCAACCGCCATCTGACAGAACAGCCCCTGTAGTCATGTAACAAACGATAAACGCAAACGCTGAGTAGGCTTTAATAGATCTTCAACTTTATGTGCTTGGTTTTAAGTTGAAGATCTAATGAAGATTGCATAGCGTTTTCGTTCTTTCCAGTCGCTAACGCTTAGAAATCTTTAGCTTCTTTATAGATTTTCAACTTAACCCTTCTTTGCATGGTGAGGGAAATTTCAATCATAATATTTAGTCAACAAAAAAAGGTACTCAAAACCCTTGTACTGTAAATTTGTTGTTGCTGGAAACATTTTAAGCGACTATTGCGTACAACAAAACGCAGTTGTCAAAAAATAGCAAACATCACTGTCAATTACCAGGCCTAGAACTTGTCATTCCGCTGTTTGTTGTGACAGGAAAAAAGGAGCGAGATTTTAGTTTGTTTTATGGAAATAAACTGATATATAAAATACAGTAAAAGTGAAAATGAGTGGAAATAAGGTTTGTTTTCATGTTTTTGTTGTTTTATGTACAATTTATATCAAAACACTGTGAATAAATTTCTCAAAACTATGTGATGGAAATTTACATCTCTATGCAGTAATTTCACTTGTAATGTATGGCAAACATTTTTTTGTAAATGTTTATTTTATGTTGTTTTTTAGGGAAACTTGAATGAAAGAGATATTGAAAATTATCTTAGTAAGTTACAAGGCGGTTGGCTCTCAGAAGATGACCTCGATGACCAAGATTCCGATGATGAAAACCGCGATTCTGTTGAAGTTATAAGAGTGTTGCAGGAGGAGAACGACGATGATGATGATGGGGATGATGTGGATGAAACTGCTGCATTACCCGAAAATGGACGACGGACTCGGATATTAGAAAATTTAAAAAACATGTAGAAGATACGTGGCTGAAAGATGACTACATACTGGTGTGGAATGGTTTTGGAGAGCAAACACGGACAACAAACGTCGTTGAAGGATGACATCATAAATTGAATAGCGCTATGGGCCAAATCAATCCAATTTTCATCAAGGCTTTGCATGTTAGTACGAAGATTGCAAATGGAAGCAAACAAAGAAAATTCGAAAAAAGGACAAAAAAAAGCAGTCATAAATGACAAATTTATACCAGAAACTCAAATGGAACTCTTGCACAATAAAATTACTACGGGTCATTTTTTGGAACTGTTGCGACATTAAACTAAAACGCCTGAAAGCGATTTTGAAAGTCATATCCAGTTCTCATAAAATGGATTTAAAAAGTTTGCTTTATATGAATATGAGACTGCGAAGATTTATATCCCTACTACTACTAGTTTTGCTCTAATCTCGTATTTTGTTGAACATATTGAATTATGGCGAAACCTAAAAGTAGTGTCAGGAGGAAATCAAAGTCAACGGCTAATAAGTCTTCATAACGTTTCAGGAAGCGATCTGCGTAACTCTTCAGGAATATTTGGTTTGTAAGAGGGAGAGAAATATAATTACAATGCAGCAAAAAGTATTGGGTGTGATATTTTTCCCGATTATCATTTCCGATTATTAAAAAGGCAATACGGATATTGATGTAACGGAAAGCTACGCTTGTGTAGGTTTGCAGTCATTACTGGACCACACAACCAGAAGACTACGAGTATGTCTGAAAACGACCTTACAAAGATTAGTGTAAATTCAACATTTTTACTCAATGGACTCAATGGATGGGGATGTGACAGATCATCAGGCAACGACTATATATTACTCTGTTGTATGTAGTATAATAAATCTGTTGTGTATTGGACAAATGCAACTCCTTCTACAATGTGTTGTCGCCCGGTACAATTCCAATTTCAAAAAGAAACTACAGAATCCACAAAAAATTAAATTGCTAGAATGGAATCTGAAATAGCAAACATAAATGGAACTGTTATTAGTTTAAAGGAAAAGTCTTGCAAACTCTACCATAAACTTGTGTTCACAATGATAGATGGCAAAATAGCGCAGACAGTTACGGACACATCATTCTGTGCAGTGTGTTTTATATGTAAGTCAAAGCCATCAGAAATGGGCTCTCAAGTTCGGTTTATCGCCGCTTCACGCACGGATTAAATTTATGGAATGCATATTACATATTGCGTACAATATGTCATTCACCAGGTTGGAGAACAAACGCAACTACCAAACAACAAAAAGATGAAGAGAAGAAAATAATCCAAAGTAAGCTGTTTCAACGTTTAAGTTTAAAAGTGGATTTTTTAAAATAAGGAATGGGAACATCTAACGATGGAAATACGTCTAGAAAATTTTTCAATAATGCAGACATAGTAGTCACAAGACTTGATAAATAACTTATTCATCGGTTTGCTATAATATTGCTAACAATTAGTTATAGTGCCTGCATTAGTTGATTCGGATAAGTTTGGCAGTTACTGTTACCAGACTGCAGAATTATACATAAGCCTGTACAACTGGTATAATATGCCAAATACAATAAATAAAATAATAATAAGTGTTGTTGCCTTACCTATTGGAATGATATCTAGAAAGCTCAAGAAGCGCGAAATAAAGATTACCGCAATTATAGGTTAGGTCATTCAAGAAAATGTTCTCGTCTATCATGTAATGAAGATGTAATGAATATGCTCTTAGCTACCTCAGATCCTCTTATCAACAGTTTACGTGAAGAACCGAATAATTTAAAAAAAAAAAAATTGTGTGGTATGTGAATAAAGTATTAACATGGATAGTGAGGAAGAAGGGCCATGTACTCCAAAAAAGGTAAAGAAACGAACACATTTACCCCAAAAATACCGATCTCAATGGGAGCTAGATAATAATTTTAAAGATTGGATTCAACCCGTGAATAAAGATGTATATAAAGCAAAATGTAAATTGTGTGAAGTAAAATTGAGCTGCGAATTGCCAACTTGGAAGCGACACAACGAAAACAAACAACATCAGAAACATAAATCAAGTTTAAGCAAATCTAAATCAATTCAATCATATTTTAAAGGTGCCTCAACCTCTAAGGACTCTGACACAATGGTGACGGAAGCAGAAATTAAATTATGCGCATTTGTTGCTGAATGTAACATTTCGTTTCTCTCTATGGATCACCTTAGCGAACTCATGCGATACTGTTTTTCGGACTCAAAAATAGCAGCTGAAATAAAATTAAAAAGAACCAAATGTACGGCTAAAGGTACAAATGTCATTGGCAAACAACATAAAGCATTAAAGCTTCAAAAAACAAGATTCAGTGTTGTAGTAGATGAATCTACAGATATTGCCTGCTCCAAAACTATGTGTATTGTGGTCAAATTTTACGATACTACTTCTTCAAAAATTTAAACATGTTTATGGGAATTAGTCCCACTGTTTAGACACGGCGATTTTGAGAAAAATGTAGAAGACTGTAAATGTAATATATGAAGCAATTATTAAAAGTTTTTCTGATCGGGATGTACCTCTAACCAATATTATTGGATTTGCGTCAGATGGGTGTAACGTTATGATGGGTGCGCACAATTCTATTAGCAGTAAATTGAAAAATAATTTTCCGGGCATCAAAATATTCAAACGTATATGTAATTCCATGCACCTATGTGCCAGTGGGGTCTGCAAAGAATTACCGCGGCGCTGTGAGGATCTTGCGAGAAATACATACAGCTTTTTTAAAAATAGCTCGAAAAGGCAAGCCGAATACACAGAATTTCAGATTTTTACAAACAGTAAGATACACAAAATTCTCCATCCCTCTCAAACACGATGGCTGTCATTATTAGCAGTTGTTAACAGAATACTTGAGCAATGGGACATTTTACAATTATTTTTTTCGAAAAAATGGCTCGATGAGCGTATCTTTGCCACTGAAATAATTTACCATGACCTAAGTGATCCTTTTAATTTGGATAATTGTTTCCCATATTCGTGGATTGGCAGGGGAGGACCAATTCCCTGGCCTCCGCGATCGCCCGACCTCACTCCGCTCGATTTTCAGCCGTGAGGAAGGGCAAAGGAACTAGTTTACACTACAGATGTAGAAAGTCGGGAAGATTTGATAAATCGAATTAATGCTGCTTTCGAAGTTATGCGACAGGAGATGCTGCTGCGCACAACAACTGTAGAAATCAGACGTAGATGCCGCACCTGTATTGTAAATGAAGGGCGTCAATTTGAACATCAGTGATTTATTATTTAAATAAATTATTTAAAATTATTAAATTGTTTCATTAACGCACCTAACTGAAAACAATATTAAATTATCTGAAATTAAAGCCATTAAGTTCACTAAGAATTCTGAAACATACCAATTTAGATACAGTTATAAATCAATCACATGGGATGAAGCGCAAGTCAAATTAGGCAGGACGGGTAATAAGAAACGATTGATAGATATTGTGTTAAAGCTCTGGGGTATTAAGTTGAAAATCTATTGGCACCTACCGAGCGTTTACGATTATCGTTTGCGACTTGGCTAGGGGGGGCTTGCTCATTTTAACTAGCCGTTCTTCTTATGTTTATTTTTTTATTATTCCCAAGTTTTTACCCAACGTGTTTAGCTTACGTCGGCAATTTTATAAATGTCATTGACCCATGTTGTCATCGGCCTTTTTACGCTCTGTTTCCTCTCGTATCTGTCGTACTCATTTATAGGAATAAATGAATAAACACCTAGAAACTCGATCTTACCCCAGAATCTAATCCAAGCATGATAAGCATGAAGAAGAACAGCATTGCCCATAGACTAGCTCCCGGCAGAGTTGCGACCGCTTCCGGATACACTTGGAACACCAGGCCAGGACCTGGGAAACATCAGCATTTTATTTAAAAATAATTAAAACCACAACAATAATCAACTAGCTTTAGCCCGCCAATTCGTCCGCGACAAAGTTGATATATTATTCTACGGGGACCGTATATGTATATGTCTTGGATCAAAAGTAGCCTAGTACTATTTTACTCTATGTGAGTGTATAGAGTATGAACTCTATTTCAGTGCTTTCTATCCAGATCCGTTCAGACATTCCGGCGTGTATGAGTAACAAGCATCCATCCAAACTTTCGTATTTATAACATCGTCCAAAATGGTAGTTCAGTAGAAATTTTACAGAAAGTACTAGGTTAAAATGGTAGAATTATTTTATTTCCTACCTTCAGTAGCGACAGACGATATCGGCACTCCCTGCTTATGCGACATGAATCCAAGGTAAGTGAAGATTACGAATCCGGAGAAGAACGATGTGAAGCAGTTCACCAGCGTGGTTACCAAGCAGTCTCTGAAAGAGGTATGTGAAGTCAGTTAAAGGGGTATTTCATAGCATATTACAAATTTTACTTTCTTTAGGTACTAAAAATGTTTCGCCCCATTTGATGTTATTGTAAATTTGTACTAGGTGTTACCCCGTGGATACAACGGCGCCTACCTCGCCTTTTGATAGTCCCAACAGGACACTTAAACGCGGCTGAACTGGCGCAAGTTGTGACTATTTTTGTCTTCGTATTACATCTCCGTAATAATCCGATTTTAGCCAACATTTTTGGATGCATTCTACTGATATAGCCATAACCTATTTCCCTTCCAGCATAGTCATAAAGAGTGTTAAATTTACCTGTAGCAGTTGTTGTGGAAAGTATTATAGCTGGCATACGACAGATGGACTCCGAAGCCAGCTCCGACCGAGTAGAAGATCTGGACAGCCGCGTCTACCCACACCTGGAATAAATAATGTACACAATTTGACAACTTCAGTAGCTTATGTTTTCGCCAGCAGTAGTATTACGTATTCGCCACTAACTTTTGGTCAGAGGGTATTTACCCGACTACGGCGAAGCAAAAAGGAGGGTTATGAGGTTGACCGGTATGTATGTATGTATGTATGTATGGATGTTCATCTGTTCCCTCATAACTTCTAAACCATCTAATGTAAATTGACAAATGAGGTGTCTTTAGAAGCGTCTGAATTGTCCGCTGGTTATAGGCTACTTCAGTGTTCTAATTTGACTTGATCGAGACACTGAATGTCCCGTTACACCCTTAGTTATTATGATAAGAACAACGAATATATCTGTTAGAAAATAAAATAAAAAATGAAATAAATAAAATGTGAAAATATGAGACCAGAAACATAAAATTTATATGTAACAACATATAAATATTTCTGGTCTCATATTTTCGCACCAAACTCACAAAATCTCAAAAATGTGAATGTTTTTTTTTACTATTTTATCTGTCCCGATTGTACAACCAAATTCCGATTATTTTAACCTTCCGTCCAGTAGGTACACTGCACGAGGCATCAGCTTTTTTACCAGACCATTTTTTAACCGACATCAAAAAAAAGGAGGTTTTCAATTCGACCCGTATGCATATAATATTGCCAGAATTGCCCAGTTTTTTTTATATGTATTTGGATGGCAAGCCTTCCGATGGCCCACGTGTTGTTAAGTGGTCATCGCCACCTATAGACATCTGCAATACCAGAGGCCTTGCAAATGCGTTGTCATCACAGAATCAAAGTTGAAATGTCTTATGTGCCTGTAATTACACTGTCACCCATACCCTTTAAGCCGTAGTAGTTGGATAGATAGAGTTAGACAAAAAGCAACTCATACATACTTGTGTATCCTTCAACCGTGTCAATTCTGGCTGCAGGTAGTAGGCGATGCCCCTGGTGGCTCCGGGCAGCAGCAGTCCTCGCGCCAGCAGGATCGAGAGCACCACGTACGGCATAGTCGCTGTCAGCCACACCACCTTGCCTGTTATCAGACGAATTGATGTTTTAGTGTGCAGTATTGAGATACTATTATTAAAGAATAACTTCCAGATTGTGAATAAGCAGCAACAAGTGGCGACAACATACTGACTTGAGTTGTAGTCAAAACTCAAATTACTGAACCGTTAAAAAAAAACTGAACTACAAAATTAAATAAAAAAGAAGCCATTTATTCTACTACACAATTATCCATAGTGATTTTAAAATCAAATAAGTGGTTACTTCAAATAAATATAGCAAGTTTAATTTTTCGCATTCAGATTGATTTCACGAAACATTCGAAAAAATAATTTGAAAATCGCTCGACAATTGGCGGAGAAATCAGTAAACAAATATAAAAAACTTTCTTTCAAACATAGAACTGCCTTTACATTAAAAAATACATACCATCAAACATAGAATCGCCTCCTTTTTTTAGAAGTCGGTTAATAAATATAACTTACCGGAGCTCTTGACTCCCTTGAAGAGCGACAAGTAGAGGGTAACGTAGACAAGTCCCAAGCATAACGCCAGTTGCCATTTCGGGAAGCCGAGGTCGTTTAGACCTTCTGAGTGCTGCATTTCCAGGACAGCGCGACTGGAAACAAGTTAACACTTAAATTGTAAAGAAGATAAAGAAAGGAGACGTAGGAGGGGGTAGATGAGAGAGGTAGAAATAATGTCTCCCAAAGACAGACGATGAATTTGAACATACGTCATACATGCGTAATCGCACGCCTTTTTTCCATAGGGGTAGGTTATACGAATAAAGCCATTCAAGAAATAAACATTACGAGTATTTCCAATTTAAAAATCGATCGAAAATATACGCTTACTCTGACCGTTCGTGTTAAGCCCTTAGCAACCATCCATCACGACTGTATTCCCCGAAGGGTTAGACAGAGGTGTACCAATGTACACCCACAGCCCTTAGGTAATTGCAAATACCTACATATGATACACTAAGCCTATTATATGCTAGATATAAACTAATATCTATAGACTGCTTACTGCCTCGTTAGCCTAGTGATCTTAAACGCGACTGGTACGTTGGAGGTCTTGGATTTGTTTCCCAGGTCGAGCAAAGTGTTATTGGGTTTTTCTATGAAATTCTCATTAAGAGCTCGGAATTAAGATTTGTGCCCGGTTTGTGGCAATAGCCTCGCCCCGTATTACATGGGACTTAAACAAACCGGCGAACTGTGGGTGTATATTGCTACACCTCTGCCTAAACCTTTGGGGAATAAAGGCGTGATATGTATGTATCTATAGGTTAGGACCTTTTAACCGGATTCAGAGCAGTAAACAAATTACGCTACATCCACCCTTGAATAAGGGTCAATTTCCGGAAGCTCTGATTGGACCGTTTGTACCCGCCGGATATTTCACATACGATACAGGAAACGTGTATAGATGGACACTATATAACACTCATAATGTCAACAAAGCCGAATATTAACACAAACAATGATTTTGTTTTATTTAGAAGATAGCTACAAAGGTTTAAAAATGTGGCGTACATACCTATAAGCCCAGCCCCTCTAGCCAAGTCGCAAACGATAATCGTAAACGCTCGGTAGGTACCAATTGATTTTCAACTTAATACCCAAGAGCCTTAAGTTGAAAATCTATTAAAGATTTCTAAGCGTTAGCGACTGGAACGAACGAAAACGCTATGCAATCTTCATTAGATCTTCAACTTAAAACCAAGCATATAAAGTTGAAGATCTATTAAAGTCTACTCAGCGTTTGCGTTTATCGTTTGTTACATGGCTACAGGTGCAGGTGATCCAAACATACTTAAAAGAAAGTAGGGGGTCATAGTTCAAACCTTACTTAACACAACATTTTGGAACTTAGTGCACAAGTCAGAACATTTGTTATAACTTTGTGCATTATTAGTGGAGACCCTTTGTTTACTTTAAATTGTAAATAGAGATGCAATTAAAAAATCCCTTTTAATAGGTCGTCGGTCCACCTCGTAATTAGTAAAATAACTGTTACAATTTCATGTGGTTGTGGGGGAGTGCGTGAGTACCTAGTAGGTGTGAGTAAGGAGGGAGGAGGTATTTATGTATTAAATTGAGGTGAAGTGAAAAAATAAACACATAAAGGCCCTTTTCCTGTCACGCGTATTTTAGTCCGCACGCGGGTCTCGTACGCATGCGGGTGATAGCATGCTCCGGGCCACACGCAGGACAATGATTTCGTTAGCTGCTGCAGTGTTGTGCGTGCACTTCAAAAATAAATCGTCCTGTATCAATTTTCATTTTGTTTGCGATTATATGCGGACTATGAGCTTGCGTGCAACCCGCTTCACAGTAAAAACAACACTGAAGGCAGAACTCAGAAGATCACCGCCCGCATCCGGATAGCGCGCACGCGGGCTGCGCGCCCGCAGCCAATCCGCGTCCCGCGCGCGAGCTACCCGCATGTTAAGAAAAACATGTATCATATGATAGGATGCGGGCAGTCCGCATGCAGGCGAGACCCGCATGCGGGCTAAAATACGCGTGACAGGAAAAGGGGCCTTAATGATTCTGTTAAAGAACTGCAGGTAAACTTCTTTCTGTACTCACTGGAAGAACTCAGAAGCAGGTGTGAAGTGCGACAGTGGTCCTTGGTACCGCACGTCGGTCCTATTGCTGGTGCCGTTCACTCCTCGGCCGGAGTCCCAGCACTGCTCCGTGTTCCAGGAGTTATCGCAGTGCACCCACGGCAGCTCAGACCGAGCTGATGAGACGAGGAAGTAGAATGCCCACCCTGGATGGAGGAAGAAATATTTTAGTCAAATTATCCTATACTGAAATCATAGTTAAATTTGGAAATAGATGATAATACTGCCTACAAAAAAGTTTCTTATTTATATAAACTCAAGTAGGTGCCTATATGAAACCGTTAGTCATAGTCCTGAATTATCTCAAGGAACACACAAAGGCGGGAAAAAAATGAGTTAATTCATACTATAAGCTCTCTTGAATGTATGCGTTTTATTTTTATTTTGAGGTTGCTGTATTTATTTTACCTTTAAGAGTGATTTAAATTGGGTATTAAGCAAACAAGTTGTATACTCGTACAGTATACTATTCATTATTTACATTTTATAAGGCGATTGGCTTACTACCCCGCATCACGGAGCGTAGTGCGGGAGTGCATGTTCTAACGTTGTTCGCAAGTATGTGTGTTTGTATAGTAAACACGCGTAGTGCAACACAGAAAACGCGTTCACGCACAGTGTTGCAGATCACCACGAACCGTAGCGCGGGGCAGTGTGCAAATTGCTTTAGTATTGTTCTGTCCCAGAACTTTATTTGTTTTTTAATTATCTCGTAAGTATTAAAAAACAAATGACTCAACATTAATTTTGCGAATAACAATTCTAACGTACAAAAGTGAGTTACAAAGCAATTTGACCTTAATTACATAACATACACAATACAAATACTCAATAAAAAAGACAGCTAGGTACACAAATACTGGACATAATTACCAATGATGACGTTGTAGTAAAAGGACACGTAGAAAGCCACCATGACCGCACAGAATCCGACACCTGTAACACGAGAGAGAATGTACGGTCTGCAAATAAAGTTGGTTAACATTGTGACACTATGGCGCCATCTATCGCGGTAAATGCGAACTAAAATTGACATATCAAAGTTCGCTGTGACATTAGCACTTTTACAAAAACCTGACAATAACCGTCGGGCTATAGCCCACCAGAAACAACACAAGATTGGTTGGAGAATTCTCGCTTTTAAATGGAGGAAGAGGAACTTTCCATCCTGTTCATCTTAATTATTAAACACGATTCATTTAAACCGGAGTAACGTATGCCATTGCTTATTTGTTTTATTTTGGTGACTCTTGTTGTTTTGTTTCCGCCATCCTGTACGTGGTCTGCTGTTATCCCTGTTGACTGCGTCAGGCCTTCATATAATTACTGGTACATATTATAGTGCCTAAGAAGCTAGGTTGCAGGGGCCTGTATTCCGAGGCTGCGGGTTGTTCAGAACGCAATGGGCACATGAAGGAACATAGATGGGTTTTAGTCAGTAAAAGTCTGACACTAAGGGGCGGGGGAAGTTATTTGATGATTTCCCATATAAAAAAAATGCCCTGTATTTTAGTTCAGCAGGTTTCCACGCCCCAACCGTTAGTTACAAGTATTTAATGTCCAGTTGTGATTAAAAAAACTGAAATATTTTCCGTATTTTTTGCTGTCTGTACTCATTCACAGCAATGGTTATGTCAACACATGTCGATAATAACTCACATTTTGTTGGTGGTCTCTCGATTATTATTTTCCGATAATCCTCGCATTTTCGATGAAAACAAACAGGTAGGTATGACATATTTAAAATTTGGTTTTGTTCATGTAGTAAAGATTGGTTGAAATGTAATAAGTGCTGTTGGATTATACTAAAAAACTTTTAGTATGGAGATAGGTAATTTTATTTTATAAATAATATAGAAAATGAAAATATCTAAATACACGTTCGGTTTATGAAGTCATATCATGTCTATTATGATGATTATATAAAGGACTTTTGATTTCGGTACTACACATCTTTTGAGGAATGAAACTACTGATTTACATGAACCAATTTCATTAAGGAACTAATTCAGCTGTTTCCTGCAAAAATGCAGCTCAGCACGTTATTTTTTCTCGGGGGCCAAAATAAAAGTGGATCATTTTTATAAGTACTTTCACCCCCCGAAAGACCAGTTTAATGTGCAATTAAATGTGTAAAGATAAACTAAAAAAAAATGGCCTATTTCAAACAAACGGTATGTTTCCAAGTTAAAACCAAAAAGGTACTTACTGCCATAAAGATTAGGTTTGTTTTTGTAAATCACTTACCCTTGAACAGCGGGCATATTTTCCACAGCGTGATGGGTCCCTGCCGGTTGTACTGGCCGAGGATCAGCTCCATGTAGAACAGAGGCACGGCGCCGAACACCAGCATCAGAGTGTAGGGAATCAGGAACGCTCCTATATACAGACGATTATTTTATATATATATATATATATATATATATATATATACCATCACGCCTGTATTCCCCGAAGGGTTAGGCAGAGGTGTACCAATGTACACCCACAGTTCGCCGGTATATTTTAGGTCCCATGTAATAGGGGGCGAGCCTATTGCCATTAACCGGGCACAAATCCAGACTCCGAGCTGCTACTGAGAATTTTGTAGAAAAACCCAATAACACTTTTTGCTCGACCTGGGAATCGAACCCAGGACCTCTAGCGTAGCAGTCGTGCTCAGGACCACTAGACCAACGAGGCAGTCGACGATTATTTTACTAATGGCATTTTTCATATCCGCCTTTATTTTAGTCACTCACCGTGACTAAAATAGAGGCAATCACAATGGCCGGGTACGCAGGAGATATTGCTGTGTACAAGTGTGTCCAGCGAGAAGGCCGTACGAGACGACCGGATAAAAATCAAGCGCAGGACCATCGGTTTTACGTGCTTTCCGAGACACATAAGAAAAAAATATAACTATTTTCCCAACCTGGGAATGGAACCCAGAACCTCACACTCAGTTAACCTAGTCAGAGTTAATAAAAACACAATGTAAGTGAAAAGTCAAATATGGTGTTTGAGTGATTTATAGTATATTGTCCGTAGTCTTGCTACGCCTCGCCGCGCTCTGCTACGCGCCGAGCTACGGCGTAGCTCTTATAAGTACGATTGCAAATTGTAGTCAATTTGAAGGAAACTAATATTTTTGGATGTCACCAATTTACTGGTACACTACAAAACCGTTTACACTAACTTACTTGTATACAAAAAATTATGAAACAAATGCAAAATATTTATATCAGACTAGGTCCTGCCCCCGACTTCGCCCGGATGGTTTACCCGCCTTAAGTTACGTCTTTAGTTATTGCTCCGCTCCTGTGCGCGGTAGCGTACACATTCGTTATATTAGCGTATATGCCTCATTAATCTGGCTATCATATACAAAAACATTCCAACTGATAGTTTCAGAGATAAGCGCATTTAAAAAACAAAGAAACAAAAAACTCTTCAGCTTGATATCATTTGTATAGATTAAGGTATTTCTTGTGTATTTGACAAAATATTCAAGAAGTAAATCAATATTACTAATATTTGGGTTCGATTCCCAGGTCGAGCAAAAAGTGTTATTGGGTTTTTCTATGAAATTCTCAGTAGCAGCTCGGAGTTTGGATTTGTGCCCGGTTAATGGCAATAGGCTCGCCCCCTATTACATGGGACCTAAATATACCGGCGAACTGTGGGTGTACATTAGTACACCTCTGCCTAACCCTTCGGGGAATACAGGCGTGATGGTATATTTATATTTAAATCAATATTAACTTAAACTTATCGTTTACAAATATTCTGCGTAACAGATTAATTAAATAACAACACAAACAATTTCACTGTTAATTGAATTTTCTAAAGAAACTATAAATCTTACTGTTGAAGTGGTGGTTTGATTCTTACATCGGGTAAATTGATAAGAGATGAAGATAATGCCTTTGTATTTGGGTACCCGGAGTTTGGATGTGAGCGGTATTAGCAAGATTCTAACTTGCTAATACCTATTCTGTAATAATAGTAACTGTCGTATAAGGTAAAATTATATTTTTTTTTGGTTAAGAGATAATCTTTGAAAATACTGGTTTACAAATTTTGTTTTCTGTTACAGCTGACCCGTTAGCCTAGTGGCCCTTAGCGCGACTGCTACGCTAGAGGTCTTCGGTTCGATTCCCAGGTCGAGCAATGTGCTATTGGGTTTTTCTATGAAATTCTCAGTGGCAGCTCGGAGTTAGAATTAGTGCCCGGGTAATGGCAATAGGCTTGCCCTCTATTACATGGGACCTAAACATAGAACTTTGAGTGTACATTGGTACACCTCTGCCTAACCCTTCGGGGAATATAGGCGCGATGGTATGTGTGGTCTCAGACATTCCATAATTCTTTGGTTTAAAACAGTATCTATAACAGTACTTGCATCTTTATTCCCTAAACAATACGACCCACATACACCTACTATAATCGCATGTACATATGTAAGTATATATGCAATCCATCTTTATCCAAGAGGCAAGCATTGAAAGACATAAACCCACTGACATGGAAACTCGTATACACCCTTCTGTATACTCAAAGTTTACGTGAACATCCATACTTATATTATAAATGCGAAGGTTACTCTGTCTGTCTGTTTGTCTGTTATGCTTTCAGGCTAAACCGCTGGATCGATTTTGATGAATATTTGTACACAAATAACTAAGGTGAACCCTAAGGTAGACTGGTAGAAAATGCCTAAGGCTTTAAATCCGCCTTTATACGGTGTATTTTATATATTATGCACATAAATAAATAAAAAATAAAAAAAAAAAATATTTTTTATTTATTTATGTGCATAAAGTTTTATAAATAAATAAGTAACTAGACCTTGCAGAAGAATACAGGCTTTATCGCGAGAAAAGTGCTGCTAATAGCCATTGAAGGTTTATATAGGAATCCATCATTGATGAAGATAAAACGATGAAACTCTTTATTTTAAATAAAAAATAATTAAATAAAAGCTCTTGAAAATAATTAATTAATCATTTGGTCGAGCGTTTTCGTTTTTTTTAAGTATCTTAAGTTTTAGAAAAGCTGCCCAAAGTAGGTACCTAACTATTCCAAGAGCATGAAGACGCAGGCAAAAGCTACTAACATATAGTTAAAGCTCATAACATGCATTGCAAATGGCGACCCCACCACGTGCAAGCACGTGTAGACTCGCAGACACGTGACTCGTAATTAAAACCACACGGTAACAGAAGACTGAGCTAAGTTGTGCTCAAACGAACCAACCTACAATCATTTAATAATTAAATTAATTACTTGACTGCCTCGATAGCCTTGTGGTCCTAAGCGCGACTGCTACGCTAGAAGTCTTGGTTTCGATTCCAAAGTCGAGTAGTGTTATTGAGTTTTTCTATGAAATTCTCAATAGCAGCTCGGTGTTAGGGTTTGTTACATGGGTCCTAAACATACCGGCGAACTGCTGCCTAATTCTTCGAGGAATATAGGCATATTGGTATGTGCATTACGTTGTTCTCACACTAATAAACTCTTGTTTTAATTAACGATGATGAATTATATACGGGAATTGGCCTTATGTTAAAAATGATTTGGCCAGTCACTCTGTTCATCCAATTTTTTGGCTATAGTCGTGATGATAACGTTTTAATCCTCATTACATTTAACGTAGTAGGGGAAGAGTCATCAGATTTCACAGTTCGACGCGCCTCGGGTTAAATAATTACGCAGTAAATGTTTTAAACTCGTCACGTGCCTGTAATAAGTTTACTAATAATTGAGTTACTACATGAAGCTCGCCACTAGAAAATATCGGAACCGAGATCGATTATTTTGATGGAAAAAAGGCGACGGCCCACCTGATGTGAAGTGGTCACCTCTGTTTTTTTTTTATTTGACAATCTCGCCACACTTTTACCAAACCACTGCAACTCCTGTAAGACAGAATAAATAGTGGCGAACGCCAGAAAAGCGAGGCAATGAAGCTCGACGAGTCCCGGATAAACGATTCAACTGTCTTGCATCCCGCAACGAAATTAATCAGAAAAGATTAGCGGAGGAGTAAGAAAATCAAAATTTCCAAACAAGCAGGAGACAGAACAGAATTAGGTCAATAGGCACAAAGGGATGTTTACCACTGGGAGGAGCCCAGATTGCCAAGCATCACGGATTGCATCAATTATCATTAATTTAATGGGTCCTAATGAGAGCTGTTATATTTGATTCCAGTAATAGGTCACCTCTGCATATAGACATGTGTAATACCTGAGGTTTTGCAAATACATACATTGCCATCCTTGGGACAAAGTTCAATTTGTTCATGTCTCATGTGCCTGTAATTTCGCCGGCACCAAAACCCGAATCAGAATGCAAAAGATACTTTGCCAAAACAATAAAGAAATATTTTCATAGTGTTTTCAGTAGAAGGGTCACTGATAGCACGTTTAGGTGCTTGATAATATTATCACCTTGACAACCCCATTTATTATCAACAGCGTCGTTATTTCACGACACCCTCGTCGAAAGGCAACAAGAATATAATACTGGGACGATAACTTTGATGTTAATTTGAGAAAAATATTCTAAGTAAAATATTACGATTACAGATCGACGTGCAAAGGGCACACAAAGGAACATAGATGGTTTTTAGTCAGTAAAAGTCTGACACTCCCTCCCGTCCCGCCCAGGCCGGGGGAGGGGGGGGGGGCGGTAATATTTCTTCTTACACCCCGTACATCTGAAAATCTTAGTTCATTTGACTTTGACTTTGACATTTTAAATTAACCAATTATAAAAACTTCTCAAGAAAATTAATTACTACTCTTTTTGCGTTGTCCTTTCCAGTCATAATATAAATAAAAGAAATAGCGCTACTTACCGCCGCCGTTCCTGTAGCAAAGATAAGGGAAGCGCCACACATTCGCAAGGTCGACTGCAAAGCCGATGATGGACAGCAGAAAGTCAGCGCCGGTGCCCCAAGTCTCGCGCCCGTCGCCTTCCTCTGACATTAAATATAACTGTACAGCCACGGTCAGCGATATAAGCCGATTAACAGTGGTACTTTTATGTTTTTATCTAAATAGAGACGAAATTATATGATGTACCGCTTTTTAGCATTTTAGATATTATACAGGATAAGTTTTTAACCAGTGCGTAAATTTTTTTTGGTAGTTCAGTGTCAGTAATAGAACACAATTCCGTGTTTAGTTAAAAAAAAAAATTAAAAAAAATTTCATCCTTATCCGAGTTTGAAATAAGCAAAACATCCAGGACATAATCTATTCGCCATACTATCAATGAAAACTCGCGGCCGCCGCCGCCGCCCGGGCGCATGGCTGGGGTGAGGGGGTGGGGAATGCGCTAGCGCCGAGTGACAATGAAATATGGTTTTTAAGTAAACATGTTTCGTAAGCGATAACTTTTTTTTTTAGTACTAAGACATATCAAAATAAAATATACGTGTTTAATAAAACGTGTTGAAGTTTATTATGGCAAAATTTACGCACTGGTTAAAAATTTTTCCTGTATAGAACTTAAATTTTACATCTAGATATTTCGCATTTTCTTTAACAATATACTAATACTTTAACAATTTAAGATAATTTAGGCTACGTAGATTTTATTTCCTTATTTTTCTAATTCTTTATAAGTTAAGTTTAAAGGTAGTCACAAAATTCTTTATTTTTATAAGTTAATCTGCGAAAACTGGAAATATAAGGCTTTTTATTTTATTTATTATACTAATACTCAATTATTTATTGCATTCCACAAATATACGTTGTGGTGGTAAGTAAACATTTGTTGTAACAACCGTGGATCCTTTTTACATCGTAAATAGTTATGATGTAAAAATCTTAAGTGTTAAAAGACTGTACAAATTTTAAGTAGTATATTCGTTATATAGTCGGCCATTTTTACAGTAAAACCTATTATTTTTTTAAAGTTAAGTACTAAGACCCGACTACGACAAAAAAGTAATTGAAAAGTATGAATGACGAATACGGTTGGTTCAGTGGCAGAGTTATTTTCAGCGGCGTTATGTCTCGCGGCTTCGAGTCTCGTACGGAACAAATATTTGTATGGCCGATAGACATTTCGAGCTTCGTTGTTTTTTTATGTTTGAAAATGCACCAGTGACACACGATATGAAAAAACCTGTAAGAAAATATTCCTGTCCTGCCTGAAATGTTTTTGAAATCCTCTCATACGTGCGGGTAATACGGCAGAATAGTTCCTAAGATACAAAATAACGAAGTAGGTACTTACCTGGTTTAATACTATTCGTTCGGAGTTTTTTCGAATTTTCATTGAAGAATTCTTCCTCTACTTGTACTTTGGGCTCCTCTGAAAGAAACACAATAGATGTAATTATTATTGAACCAAGTTCTGCCAAATAGACCCAACCTACAATCTTTAACAAAATTAATTACGTCAAACTTTAGTAATCCAAATGTGTTACATTACTATCCAACAATATCAGTTAAATAAAATAAAAAATAAAAATAAAATAGTTTTTAATTCGGATAAACAGCATCCATAGGCAACAAAAAATTCCTCCGCATCGCCGTCAACCGGAAAAGTCCCCAAAAGACTGGCGGCATTGCCACATTGGATGGCAATCCTTAACCTCTGGCCAAGGTAAAAGCCAGCCTTTGGTGTCATGAGAAATGTCAAATTTAAAATAAGCGTAAAATCATTACAATTACAACGAAAAATGGGAAAAATTTGAAGTATTGGATTTGAAAAAAAATCTTACAATCTATAAAATCATTTTTAATTGACACCATTAATTAACAACTTACTCTTATAACATGATAGAGTAACAACCGACCCTTTCGTTGACTTGTTATCTGAAAAAGAAAACATCAAATTAATTTAGGAAGATAATGCAATCTTTTTGAATTCATATCGCGTCTGCTATTTTAAATTATTTTTAGGGTTCCGAACCCAAAGGGGACAAAGACTGCGCTGTCTGTCTGTCCATCTGACTGTCAAAGGCACTAGGCTATCTTTGAAACTGTTATAGGTAGATACTTGGAATTTTCACAGAGTGTATATTATGGCCGATGTAACAACAATTTCTGTCCTACTATGTATTATTATAAATGCGTAAGTTTGTGAGGATACTCTTTGATGCTTAGATGGCTAAGATAGATTGTAGTGTAAAATAACACATAGGATACTTTTTATCCCGGAAAAATTCACGGTTCCCGTTGGATTATACAAGCTGTTGATCCTCGTCAAATTTTAGGAGCTTGTCATAGAAAAAAAGAAGTAATCAAATATAATTACGATACCTGGCCAATATTTAATAAATGCTTGTTTTTTTAGTTGCAACTATCAAAAAACAGTATTCCAGAATACTCCTCTTGCAAAAATCAGCATCGCCCAGTTGCGTATGCGGTAGGCAGAGTTGTCGCGCGGCTATATCAATGCGTTATGCGCGCTATGCGCCTAAACCCTCTGGCGAGATGGCTAGTTCGAATTGGAAAATCACGTCAAAAAATATACATTTTAAAACAAATTAATTTTATTATTGATTCGTGTTAAGAATCACGAGCACAGTTAACTCCTTGAATTTGACGAGAATGCAAATCAACAGCTTGTATACCTACTAGATTTGACACGTACAAAGTCGGGGACAGAAGCTAAAAATAAATATTAAAGAGGATCCTATACAAAAAACGTGTTTTTTTTTTAATTATGTAGTGTTAAATATTGTACGGTAGTGAGTTCGACTCGCACTTGTTCAGTTTTTTGTGTTAAGTACACGCGTCCCTATAACCTTAGTACTTAACTAACTCATCTGTGATTGGTCATTTTACATTGAGAACCTAAAAACTGCACTACCATCTTACATCACTCACAACTCCGTACACCAATCAAGAACAACCACAGAATGCACCCAAAACTCTCCAGCATTAATCCATCTCATCAATATGCGAAGTCCATAAACCCGTGCATATAAATGAGCCCTAATACCTAACAAACTGTCCCTAATACCGCTCATTCTTACACCTACCGCGGGGCCTTAATAACGTCGCAGGCATCCGATCCGGGGATGCCATAATAGGATGCCGATGTGAAAAAATTCCGCAATAATCCCGAGGTGCGATTCCATTGGAATTCAAAAATGGAACGTTAATGCCGATGCGGTACGGATCGGCATTTCATATTATTGAAGTATGGAGGTATAATATGCATCGGTATTTTTTGCTGTTATCGATTTCGGCGGCTCATGCACGAATTTTAATTAATCAGAAATGTGGGACCGCATTTTGTTGTTTACAGTTTTACGGACGCTTTGGATCGTGTTGAGATGAAAGCTGTGAGGCAATTCTGAAGGTCAATACTATTCATTAAATACGTTTAAAATTTGACAAAAAATGTATGTAAATTGAACGTATTTTTTACAGTTTGAGGCGAAGATTAAATTGTAATTAGTCCTAAAACTTAATTTAATTTTAAAATAAACAAGTTCACCAGTTCTTTGAAAATTTACTCTTTTTTCTCGTTCTCAAGATTTTGACATTGAATGGCGCTTTCAAGGATAGGTCATAACACCCAGATCTCCCTGATGTTAAGTGGTCATCGCTGCCTATAAAAATATCTGCTATACCAGAGGCTTGCAAATGCGTTGGTATCCTAAAGACAAAGTAGAAACGTGTCATGTGGCCTGTAATTTATTGATAGCCTGATCTGATGGTATTTGTACCAAAATTAAGTAAACAAAACCGCTCTTCTATTAGCAGAAACCTCATCGTACGTAATTTGTACATTAAAACTCCAAACAAAATAATATAAAGTAAAAAGGTACAGCAAAAAGCAAAGTTTGAAGACCCCATTTACTGAAGAAATGCAATAGCATGCATAGAGTATAATCAACTGAAACCTTGTAAAACTTGTACTTTGATGAAGTCTAGTCTCTTTCAATGAGTCCCCAGAATTTAATTAAAACTTTATGTAAACTAAATGCAACGTGATACGTGCTGGATAGTTTTTTCATTAATTTGGTTACTATATAATAGCGTTTGCCTGCGACTTCGTCCGCGGTTATGTCAGTTACATTTAAAATTCAATCATGATTCGAAAGATACGTGGCGCCATCTGTTATCATAAGAAGGTAATTGTTGTTTTCTTTGGTAACAGTACTTTTTTTCGGGATGAAAGGTACCCTATGTCCTTTTCTATACACCTGAAAGCATTATAATTAGATAGATGACACCACTAAACAATTTAGGTCCTATTTATGAGCTGTCAAAACGCGGTCCTCCTGGGTCCTCCCTTAGATTTTGTATGACAATACTAAACTATGACGTCACTTTTTTGTCATCTCAATTCACTGACTATTTATTGATTTTAAAGCAATTAGAAACCGAATTTTATAGTTATTTAAAAAAATATCGGGATTTTAGGGTTAAAATAAACTGATTTCTTTTTGTGAAATAGGTAGTGTCTTGGAATTATTGTTTAATAGTGTCATCTACCCAATTATGACGGTATCGCGGACAGAAGTTACCTAGTTATCAACATTTTTTATAATCGGTCCACATACATACAATCACGCCTGTATTCCCCGAAGAGTTAGGCAGAGGTGTACCAATGTACACCCACAGTTCGGTAATATATTTAGGTCCCATGTAATAGAGGGCGAGCCTATTGCACCGGGCACAAATCCCAACTCCGAACTGCTACTAAGAATTTCATAAAAAAACCCAATCACACTTTGCTCGACCTAGGAATCGAACCCAAGACATCTAGCTTAGTAGCCACACTTGGGACCACTAGGGTTTCTTTGCCTTTGCAACAAACAAACTTTCCCTCTTCATAACATTAAGTATATATTAAAGTAATGAAAAGCTGAGTTGGTTAAGCTAAAAGATGTTACTCTCGGGAGACATATTCCGTTTGACCGCATTCAGATTACCAATCCTAAGGTTTTGTTTGATCTTTAAGTAATCTGAAGTAGAAATGTTATTTTTCTGCAACTTTCTTGCTAATATTTTGTTTAAATGCAAATGTTTTTTAAGTATATTAAGTTTATAAGTCTCTTTTCTTATTATCTATATCTATGTAATTCTCCAGACCAATTCCGGCCACGGCGGCTAACCTTAATGCAGACTAGCCACGTACGCAGGAGATATAGTGCACAAGTGTGTGCGCAAACACAGGTGCTCTCCCTCTTCCCTAACTCTCATAGCCCGATGGGACGGCAATCCGACACGACCGGAGACAGATCAGGCGCAGGACCAATTGCTTTACGTGCTTTCCGTAGCACGAGGGTGTCACACCACCATCTTCCAAACTCCGGGCTGCTACTGAGAAATTCCTAATGGAAAAACCCAATAACACTTTTTGCCCGACCTGGGAATCGAACCTGGGACACCTTGCTCAGCAGTCGTGCTTGCGACCACGAGACCAACGGGGCAGTACTAATGTTATAAAGAGTTTATTTATTAAAGGTAATATCAAGAAGTACTAGTCCGGTTACCTAAATGCTTCTACCGATAAAAAGCTACAGAATTATCGAGTGTAATATTCTACATATTTATGGTATATGTACTTGACATGCACGCGGACGTAGTCAGGTGTCGAAGCTTTCAATAAATATTGTCTTATTTTGTGTAGGTACCCAATACTTTCAGTAATTGGTTTTACAGCCACAGTCTCAATAGACTGCGTACCGTACCTAAGTAGGCCGCAGTAATTACCTAGTTCAATGGGGATTAGAGATCCCATCGATAGCCAGTGATAGTGCAGTGCTTCTCACCAGACGATGGCCCACTAACCACAGTGAACAAAGTGTCCTTACACCAGCACTTTTTTAGTAGTAGTTAGGGCTCTTTGTGTAGGAGCTCGTCCGGGGAAGTACTACCACCATACCTATTTCTGCCGCAAAGCAGCGTTGCTGTGTTCCGATTTGAAGGGTGTCTGTGTCGGTATAATAACAGGCGCATGATATATTCTATCTTTATGTTGTCCGGTTAAGCAGTAAACAGCCCTAAACTGACCTGCGAGATGCCCTATCGAAAAAAAAAACATTTCATCTTTGTCTCTGGGATGGCAATGCATTTGCAAGGCCTCTGGTATTGCAGTTGTTTACATGTAGGCAGCGGCACTTAACATCAGGCGAGCCGTAGGCTTTTATATAAAGATTTATGCAAGGATCATAGCAGGTGGCCATCTATGGTTTCTCCCTACCTCCATGGGAAAGGCGTAAGTCTATGTACCTATGTATGTATGTATGTATGATTTTTAAAAATATTGTTGAGTATATTTAAAATGCCACCGATGCCACGAAAAAACAGCCACAAACACGATTCAAGTACCAAATCTAACCAAGAAAACTTTCTAAAAACTTCATCAAAAGTCTATTACAAATATTTCAATTTTCCAATAAAATTAATTCACCAGTTAAGTCAAGGAGGCCACTGAACAAAGTTTGCCGCCAAGTCAAACAAGACTAGCGGAATAAATAGTGAAGTGGCAATAAGTTTCTACTCGAGTGCCGCAGCGCCACCTGGCGGACTTACGAGTTTTTAATATATTTCCCCTCTCTAGTTGCGTCGATACTGTATTTATTGCAATACAATGGAATGAGTTCTAGACTAACTAAGAAGCGGTTTTATAGAGAAATATTGGTTTGGAAATTACTGACATTGATTTTGATTGGGACACAATATTAATGAATTATGAAGATTTTATTGTAAAGACTTTTTTGGATGGGATATTATAAAATGACTTCTCCCGCTCTAGGTGGGTAGCGGAAGGAAGTGACAGACTCTTACTGCCTAAAACCCACCCGTGTTATGATGCGTTCCAGCTGAAATGCTATTTTTGGATTCTTTATTTCTTTCATTTAAGAAGGATCATGTTAAGACTTCATATTGCGGGAATAAAATGTAATCTTAGACGATAAAGTTTTATATAAAAAGTTTTTTTTTTTTTTTTTAAATAGACCTTTAATGATTGGCATCTCCGCGCACGATCGTTTTTGTGATCGATTATCGGACCGATGTCAGACAGATTTATTCTCGCTGACAAAGAAATCTATCAAAACTCGGCCTATCAAAACCGATGATCGGTCAAAATCTTAGACTATCTTTAGCACGGGGTCATTGCCCTGCTGGACATGTTTACAGGTACGTAACATACCGAAAGCCCGCGGCGTGCTGCTCGCTGAACAGTAGCCATCATCCCGCACGCTCCGGCCGCCGGGAGTCCCGCTGGCGCCGCGACTCAGAAGCGCAGGGTTGGCGCGCTGCTCCTCGTACGATGGCGCCGTGTGAGTCACCACACCGGCGCCACTGAGCGTGGCCTGTTGGCAAATAAAGGTTAAAATGCAATTGGAACCTTACTTAGCGATCGTCTCAAGCCCAATTCCTATAACTTACCGACCGGTAAGTTGTAACCACAGTAACAAATAAATGCTTCCGTATTTTCGCTGTTATTTATTTAAACTTTATGCAACAAAAAGTACAAAGGCGGACTTAATGCCTTAGGCATTCTCTACCAGTCAACCAAAGGTTATTGAAGTTTATTATAACCATAATTTTTGTAAACATTTCTTGCATTCAAAATAGTTACTCATTCTTTATAACTTACAGTTATATTTCAGCTGTGCTTTAAAATGTAATCTTGTTTGTGTGTATTGTATTTTTTTAAACAGGTTTTTACGGTCTAACAAACAAAGAAACAACAGGGATGAGAGCAAAACCGCGAGTCACAAGTAATTTAATTTAAAACACAACAAAAATAACGGAAAGCAAATTAAAATCGAATTTTACAGTTCCCTAAAAATTAATCAAGTTTTCAGGTCTAAAATAAAGTGTTTTAGTGAACTTGTGTCTTGAAATTACTGTTTAATGGTGGCTGCTAACCAATTACGTAGGCAGGGCTCAATAACGTCGCCCCCGCGAGTTGACTAGCGCAGTGATTAACCTTTAAAGTTTAACTACAATCACGTTACTGTGGCCGACTTGTAACTTGAATAACTTGACAGCTTTAGGTTATTATTAGAGAACACAACCATCGGAACTAAGTTGAGTATATTAGAATAAAGAGAGATGTAGATGGCGCTGTATTACTGTTCCGAATATTTCACTTGTCTGCCCTAAGCGGTCTTGTAAATAACGACGGACGTTAACAGTCTTAGTTCATACCCTGTCTTGGTTATTTTAAGACATATTAAAAGAATAGTGGTCCAGTACGAGACTATCCATTTAAAAAAAAAAAATAGGTAAATCAATGTATGATCCCAAAGCATTCTTGCTGAACTGATGTACATTTTAGCAAGCTTGATGCAAGAATAAAGTTTGGAGAATATATTTATATAGCAATAACACCACAAGAAAATCTCTAAGTACGAACAACGTGTAAGTTTCGTCTTAGTACGTGTCTTTTTATATCCTTTATGTACTCAAGAACAATAAGTGTATTTACCAGCTTCAATGCTGGGCCTTTTGTCATTAGTACTCACCATGGTGGGGACTTTGTCGTGATACTCTCGTTCATAGCTGGTGGGGCGCGTCCGCGTCAGGTCAGACTTGTGCACGGTCGCGTCACATGTCTCATGCTCCTGCCATACAAACAAACTCTATTTATTATTTTTTATTATGATTAAATGATTGTACAAATGCTGTGCACACAATATAAGTGACGAATTCACCGCAAAGCTGCTAAATAGATATCAATGTAATGATTTAGTGAATAAGTCGTTGGTGTGTCAATAAATAAACACATTACATGTTACTGTCCTTATTCTATTTCAGTAAGGTTAGGTCCCAATTTGGTGTTGAAGATGGTCCAAAGTTACTTAAAAAATGTTAAGAAAGAATTATTACTAACAACCTTTATTGTTTTTTATTTTTTTTTGACAGAACTCATGTTGTTTTTTCTTATTATATTTTCCCGTTGTTTAAACAAATAAGTAAAGTTATTAATTAGTAAGTAATAATATCTAATAGATATTAGTTTTTTTTTTTTAAGATTATGTATGGAGTTTCTTGCCCGTTCTTCTCCATACGAAACTACCTTTTGGAATGGGCAACTAGATTCAATATTAATGTTTTTTTTTTTTCAATGTAATGACATTCAAAAGTGCCTTTTAATGGCCTAATTGAAATAAATGATTTGACTTTGACTTTGACTTTATCCTTCAGACGAAATTTCCACATCACACCTTCTCTAATGTCATCATCTCATCTTTTCTGCGATGCACCTCTCTTCCTTTTCCTTCTCTGGGCAACCATCTCGTAATTGTTTTGGTACAATTGTCAGGGCCACTTATCATGTGCCCTGCCCATCTCCGTTTGAACCTTTTGATTTTCCGTATATATACTAATAATTCATGAAAAATGAATTCATTCATGTAATAGGGGGTTCGCCCCCTATAACATGGGACCTAAATATACCGGCGAACCGTGGGTGTACATTGGTACACCTCTGCCTAACCCTTCGGGGAATACAGGCGTGATGGTGATGGAATACAGGCGTGATGGTATATTATATTTTATTTTTTCTATATACCAGTATATTTAAGACTAGCTGTGCCCCGCGGTTTCACCCGCGTTACGTTAGGTTTTTGGTTACTGATCCGTTTCCGTGGCTAATAGCGCGATGTTATGAAGCCTTTAATCTCTTATTCTTTTTTTTTATAATTGGGAAATCGTCAAATAACTTCCCCCGCCCTGGGCGGGACGGGAAGAAGTGTCAGACTTTTACTGACTAAAACCCATCTATGTTCCTTCATGTGCGCTTTGCGTTCCGGGGGCGCGGTATCTCTTTCGAACAACCCGCAGAATCTGTTATTCTGAGGTATAAGCTACGGAATGTCTCGCAGAGTCATTATTTTGCTGCGAAGTTATTTTAAAACTGTGATATCTCCTAAGATATTCATTGAAATTAAATGATGTAAAGGGCAATTTTGTTCAAAATTAAACACTTGTGCTGAATAATGCATTTATGTTGATAAGGATTAATACTATATTCATAAAAACACCTTCGCAAATAATGCATTATTTTAAAACAAATTTTCTGGCCATAAAAATGCTTATAGTGAGTCAATCTTAAAAGTTAGGCATGTACTGCCGCGGACTTTTTTTTAGTATATTTTAAGAGAAACAATTCTCTCATACATTATTTTTGCGTAACTTTAACCGTTCACGCAGCGCACGCAACGAAAGCCCTCAAAAAGAATATTTTTTCCCGTTTTTGCCACATTTTTCATTGCTGCTCCGCTCCAATTGGTCGTAGCGTGATGTTATATAGCCTATAGCACTCACGAATAATGTAGCTTTCTACCAGTGAAACAATTTTTAAAATTGGTTCATTACTTCCGGAGATTACCCCCTACATACAAACTTACAAACATACAAACTTACAAACTTACAAACTTACAAACTTACAAACTTACAAACTTACAAACTTACAAACTTACAAACAAATGTTACCTCTTTATAATATTAGTATAGATATTCTATTCTTAAGACTGAAAATGGTGTATAAATATTTAAACAATGTAGCTTACCTGTGCGTGTTGTGGGGAGCCACTGCTCGACGACCTGTTGCTGGCCTCTGAACACACAAACAAGACAAACAAATTAGTGCTAATGATTCTATTACTACGAACGATTGGTGAGGTTGGGGAACAGTTAGATTATCACGTAAATCTATATTAATCGGGCACAAATCCTAACTCCGAGCTGCTGCTAAGTATTTCAAAGAAAACTACAATCACACTTTTTGCTCGACCTGGGAATCGAACCCTAGACCTCTACTGTAGCAGTCGCGGTTAGGACCGCGACTGCTACGCTGTGAATACAGGAGTGATGGTATAATTGAACTAAATGATTTGACTTTGACTTTAGTGGGCCGTCAGCTTATTTGCCATCCAACGATGGAAAAAAAAATTGACCCACCTTTCTACCAAAACTGTGTATTGTATGCATATTGTAAAATCTTTTAAAAGCTCCACCGATCCGCTGTCTGTTTGTTAGTCATAAATATTGAAAACAAACAGAACTCGCAGTAATACTATATCCGTGATTCCCGTGATTTTATTTTCCGTAAAAAGTATATTTGGGATTACAACCTCCGTGAAAATGGAACTGTAAATAACATGGGCAGCTCAATATTCTGTTAACATAATAGTACCTATTCGATTTGAGTTTTCCAAATCTTTTTGGTTTAATCCTACTTCGATGAATGAATGAATGAATGGATGGATGTTTGTTACTCATTCACGACAGAACGGCTCAACGGATCTGGTTGAAGAAGTGGATTATAGTCTGTTTTTTTTTCATTTATTTTTTTATTTTTTTTTATAGATGGGAAATCATCAAATATCTTCCCCCGCCCTGGGCGGGACGGGAGGGAGTGTCAGACTTTTACTGCCTAAAACCCATCTATGTTCCTTCATGTGCCCTTTGCGTTCCGGGGGCGCGGTATCTCTTTCGAACAACCCGCAGCCCCGGCAGGCGTCGGCCCTTAGTGGCCCCTTCCAAGTTTGCTGACATCTCTTTGAGGCGCGCGTGGAACACGAACGCGCCGTCGACACGGTCTGTCGTTAGTTAACGTACGGACGGTGAGCTACCCATTGCTCACCGTCCATAGACCTGGATTATAGTCTGACATAGCACATAGGCTACTTTTTATTTCGGAAAAAAATATGGTTTCCTTGGGATAATATACTTATTTTGACGCACATAATTGCAGGCGGAGCTATATACGTATGTTATATGACAAACACTGTTAATATCACCCGTTAAAAAAATAGAAAGTGCGCAACAAGTATTTCCAATTTAAAAATCTAACGAATCTATGACTACTCGTGCTCAAACTCTCCGGTTTTAAATTCGTTTTAATTGCATTTAGTTAAAAATATAGGGAGAAAAATTAATTCAGAAAATGATTAAGACGAAGCGAAGGAAGGCTAAGCACTGCAGGAGTACTTGAAAAACTTAAGCCTCATTATTTTAAACTTGGTTCTTGAACTTATCCACGTATTGTCTCGACCGTTCTACTTGAAAAACCAAGCCACGTAAACAAAGTAATTTGCAGACAAACCATTAGTACTGCAGTTGCTTTTTTGTCACAAAAAAGTGCAAACTCTTGTTTCTCATAAAAAAACAATAACAAAAAGGATATTCATTTGCGTATTATGTAGTGAAAAAGTGATAATAGGTTTCAACCTATTATTGTCCCACTGCATTAGTAAAGGCATCTTCTCATACAGAGAAGGCATTAGCTTTGATCACCACACTTTCTCAAGGTGGATTAGCGATTCTACTCTTTTATAAAATACTAGGTTTTGCCAGCGACTTCGTTCGCGTTGATATTTTCACCCGCGTTAATTTACGTCAATTGTAACTGCTCCGCTCCCGTATCTCATTGCAGTTTGTTATATATACAGGAAAAAAATTTAACCAGTGCGTAAATTTTGCCATAATAAACTTCAACACGTTTTATTAAACACGTATATTTTATTTTGATATGTCTTAGTACTAAAAAAAAAAGTTATCGCTTACGAAACATGTTTACTTAAAAACCATATTTTATTGTCACTCGGCGCTAGCGCATTCCCCACCCCCTCACCCCAGCCATGCGCCCGGGCGGCGGCCGCGAGTTGTCATTGATAGTATGGCGAATAGATTATGCCCATGTTTTGCTAATTTCAAACTCGGATAAGGATGAATTTTTTTTTTTTTTTTTTTTTTTAACTAAACACGGAAATGTTTTCTATTACTGAGACTGAACTACCAAAAAAAATTTACGCACTGGTTAAAAACTTATCCTGTATAGCATATATGCTACTACCTGATAGTTTAGCTATTAATTGGTAGTATTTGAATTGAAAGAATCACATTGGTCCGCATTTAACCCCATACATGGAAAGCCACCTTCACTATTGGGCTAAATACTATATTAAAGGTGAAATATTTTACTTTTATTTACATGTATGTACACTAAGCACACGGAACGGAGTAAATAAAATGTTAATAACACTGGTACTGCCGCCGGCCGGCGCATCGCACGGATTGCATTTCAATATTTTTTGCACGTATTGGTAAATATTGTTTGACTTTTTTTTGAACACGCAACATGAAACATTATATTTTGTAGGCTTTTGTTTGTTAATTTGTGTATGTAGTTGCGCTTATTAATATTGCTTCTTGATACATTACGAGTTCTTATTATACAGACTGATTTAATCGATGCCAAACCTTCAGGGGTTAAAATTACTTATAAATACTAACAACTTTTATTAAGGAACTAACTTCGAAAAAATAAAAATATGCGGTTGGCATTTTTGTCTGTCTGTCTGTTTATTCCGGTTAATCTCCGAAACGGCTGGACCTATTTTAACAGGACTTTCACTGGCAGAAAGTTAAAGTTATAAGGAGTAATATAGGCAATCCTAGAATTAAGGTTTAGAAAAAGAAAACTCTAAAAACGTAATCGACATTCACAAGAAAATGTCGCGAGTATAAGCTAGTTTTTAAATTGTTAATGGAAACGGCTCCAGCCTATCACTGCTCTGTTTCAGAAGCAGTACAGAAGAGGTGACTGTTGACTACTGTTCTCAAATAAGGTAGCGGTTCCATAGAGGACTCACCGCGGCAGAACGAAGTGGCGGGCATTAGCTAGTTTTTAAAATAGTCAATGAAAATTGCTCCAGACTATTGCTGTTTCAGACACAGTACAGAAGAGGTCACTGTTGTCTATTGTTGTCAAATAAGGTAGAGGTTACACAACGACTCACCGCGGCTGTTGTCTCGGAGCTCGCCTGCGCCGACGCTGTTCCCCAGCACGGGCATGCCCGCCATGCCGCCCGCTACGCTACCCGCTCCGCCATGGCATTCTCTGAAACAACCACAGACAATACACATGTTTTACTATAAAGGTCAACAATACAATACATTACACGTGTCTGACGACAAGGCTGGCAAGTTTGGCGCAGTGACTGAACGATTGGTTGCAACGCTGCATGTCGTCAGTTTGATTCATGCTTGGTTCATTTTTGTAAGGCCTCCAGGTAACAGGTAACCTGGAGGCTAGACCCAGAACAACTGAAAACAAACGATACGGAACCTTAGAGAGCGAGATTTGACTTACAGTTCGCTGTTTCTTATTAAAAAATAAGAATAATACCATATCTTATTGTGTCATTGCTGGGCAAAGGCCTCTTCTCATACAAAGAAGGTACGAGCATTGATCACCATGCTTGTTCAAGGCGGGTTTACAATGGATTAATTGTATTAGTCGCATAATACACCTAGTAAAGGTAACGTCTTTAAGACAGACAAGAAATAATTAATGAACATAATTGGTTTCCCAAGTAAATACTTGCAGCAAATAATTTGCATAAACTTCTAATACTTCTTAATTGCTCGTCGTAGCAGCGTAGCGCCGTAGCACCGTAGCTATGCGCTACGCAGCTACGACGGCGACTCATTCGTAGAATGGGACTTCATTACCAAATATTTGAAGTTCTTTTGGGAATGTTGACTGTCGTACAATTTAATGTTTTTAACACCTTGTGAATACCTGCTAAATGGTGTTGAATCAATTAAATTGAAAAAGTCGTCTCTTTTCGTTAGAAGTCATACTTTGAACAATTTTTTGCCCATGTGAACATAGTACTATAATAATAAATTATATCGGGTCGTGGTAATATTTTAAAAATGATTTTTTGGAAATTCTACACCTTATGGGATGAAAAGGGTGGGAGTTTGATTGTATAAAAAATCCATTTCTGGGGCTAATCAATTTGAATCTGGAAGCGAAGGCACACCCATCTTGTTTTTAATACCCATGAAAGGGGGGGCCTTACGGGTTTAGAAATACGAAATCCACGTGACCACATCGGCACTAATATCCTTCCAAAGGCACCCCGCTTCGATAAATAGGTTTGGTATTTAGACTATCCTTTGGTAAAAACAGTAAGCAATTATCTATCTTTCGACAATTCTGTTAAATCAAATATACAATCACGCCTGTATTCCCCGAAGGGTTAGGCAGAGGTGTACCAATGTACACCCACAGTTCGCCGATATGTTTTAGGGTCCCATGTAATAGGGGGCGAGCCTATTGCCACCAACCAGGCACAAATCCTAACTCCGAGCTGGTGCTGAGAATTTCATAGAATCTATTTTAAATTGTGTAAATTCAATACAATATAAAGCTACTACATCCACGTATGGCATGCGTAGGGTTGAAGGTTATGCGATGACAATTACGTCCCGCGGCCCGCTGCGAATCTACAGCTATGTGACAACCCTCGCGTACTCTCACTTAGACGAGTAATTAATTATGTTCACACCCTGTCGATTTGTAGGGCTGTCAAGTGACACGCTGTTTAATTGATTGTGTTGTTTATTTGTTTTTTGACGATGAGCAGTTGTTATATTTTATAATTATTTTTTGCCCGCGGCTTCGTCCGCGTGGAAGTCGAAGCCCTTAATTCGATCCTGTCGTAAAATCCGCTGTTTTTAGCTGATGTATCCTAGCTATAAGTACCTGCCTTTCAGCTTCATAGTTTATTTATATAACTATCTGCCTAGTCTTTTCTTAATGATGTTGGGGTCGGCTTCCAGTCTTGCCGAATGCAGCTAAATACTATAACACTAGTATTTAGCTGCATTCATATGAAGCAACTGTCTATCTGACCTCTACAACCCAATTACTGGGAATTATTATACACCTTGGCTAAGATTTTTTAACTTACAATTCAAACTGAAATCATTTATTATAATTACACCATGTATCTAGGAGTGCAATTGGGTAGTTCTTTATCCAAATGAGATTTCCTTAGGTTTTAAATCGGTTGAGCCAGTGCCGTAAAGTCTAATTAGCCGTTTTTAATAGCATTTACAAGAAAAAAAAATATCGAGTCTTAATACCTTCCAAAAGGTTGTTTCATATGAAATAATTACCAAGAAACTCCATACTTACTCGTGTAAACTGGGTGTCGGGGTTACCTACTTATAAAGAAGTACCTACTGTCCGTTCCTCACCTTGAATCTTAATCCCCAAGCTAAGACCTATTTCAATTACCTAGAGATTGAAACTTAACTTGATTTCTGTAAGGGTTACGTTACCTATTCAGTTTACTTGTCAATGGCGAAGAGTAAAGCCGTGAGAAGAGGGCCGAAGAAAAAAATGCTTTATTTTCTTGTGCGATTAAAATCATAAGCAAAACTTGTGGGCGTTTTTTTAGTTCACTATCTATTAACCTATTTATTGTTTTGTTATCAAGTCACTAAATTATAAGTAACTAGGTTCAGCTGTGCGATTCTCTAAAATGCAAGCTCGAAAACGAGTCTCACTTCGATAACGAACCAACTTATCATTGGCTTAGTATTCGTTCGCCGTGGTGACGTCACCACGGCGAACGAATATAAACCAATGAAAAGTTCACTCGATCACTTTAGTGAGACTCGTTTTCGAGTTTGCATTTTAGAGAATCGTACTACTGCTCGCGATTTGCCTGCAAGGTTTTTTTTACGTCTTTGATTACTGCTCCGGTCCCGTGCGTCAAAGAGCGTGATGTTGTATAGCCTATACTACCGACGAATATGGAATATCGAATTGTTATTGTTTTGTATAATTTATCATAATAAAATTATACAAAAAAAAAAACAATTCGATTCGTATTTCCAGAGGTTAGTGCATGTCAACAAACAAACAAACTCTTCAGCTTGATTATCTTAGTAAAGATGTAAGTCTGAAATCGCCAATCTGCCTTTACTACTTTCTTCTCTGTATGAGAAGAGACCTTTGCCTTGCAGAGAAACAAAACTAAACTGGTTTTATTATTATTTTATTTTACTTTCAACCCAAAGCTTTCGGCAAAACGTTCGTATTCGTGTGACATCCCTGATTCACACCGTATACCGTGCAGGCAGTCAATTAAATATAATTAAAAACTTAGTTCGCACGAAGCGCGTGTCGCAACGGTATTTATAATACGCATTAACTTTATACTCCACTATTTCATTGATATTTTTCAGTTGTTGAAAGGTCAATGTCAGGGGTAAAAAGTCGGGACGGGAGAGGGAAAGGAGGGTCCCCCGTCCCAGCGGCCGCCGCGGTAGACGATCCGGGCGTCGGGAGCCACGAGACGACTCCCGGCCACCGTAGACGCGGGTCTGTGGACGGTGAGCAATGGGTAGCTCACCGTCCGTACGTTCACTAGCGACAGACCGTGTCGACGGCGCGTTCGTGTTCCACGCGCGCCTCAAAGAGATGTCAGCAAAATTGGATGGGGCCACTGAGGGCCGATGCCTGCCGGGGCTGCGGGTTGTTCGAAAGAGATACCGCGCCCCCGGAACGCAAAGGGCACATGAAGGAACATAGACGGGTTTTAGTCAGTAAAAGTCTGACACTAGGGCGGGGGAAGTTATTTGATGATTTCCCGTCTATAAAAAAAAAAAGGGGTAAAAAGTACAACTTGTAACAAAACAAATTCGCTTCCTTTATTCTTTTTCATAATGTATGACTGTTCGTTGAGAGTTAAAGAAACATACCATATATATACCATCACGCCTGTTCCCTGAAGGGTGAGGCAGAGGTTTACCTACCAATGTACACCCACAGTCCGCCGGTATATTTAAGTCCCATGTAATAGGGGGCGAGCCTATTGCCATTAACCGGGAACGAATCCTAACTCCGAGCTGCTACTGAGAATTTCTTAGAGAAATCCAAAAACACTTTTATCGAGATTTAAAATATAGGAAATTTCAAAGAAATGTAAAAATAAAAATTTGCACGCTTGCATGCAGGCAGAGTACTATAACATTTTAGGTTTTAAGAACCTTTATACAATGAATGTATCTCTAGCAAATAAACATTTGATTTGATTTGATTTGAGGAAGGCTATACAACATCACGCTATGATACTCGGGAGCGGAGCAGTAACTAAAGACGTAACACGGGTGATTTAAACCACGCGAACGCATTCGCGGATAGAAGCAAGTACCTAGTAATTATTACTTTAGATTTGATACTACCAAACTTCAACAGACTTCGATTTCCACAATAATAAAGCTCAATATAACCAATACAGTATCTACATCAGGGTGTCAAGCCAGTCGGGTACACTGCCCCACTCGACAGCTCAGCCGTCGGTTAGGGTAGACGCCCCACATTTCGTCCGTCAATATACGCCGGACATTTTACGAGAAATCTGTCCGAACTCCGAAGGTTTATAACTATAACAGATGTTATTTGATGGCAAATAAAATCTATGGACTGTGGATTAATTTTGCCCTTTATGGTGTTTGGTTGGACATTGCGGGCTGCATTAAAAGTTTTACTAGTGAAGGTACTAAAATTGGGTAGATGACACTACTACCTCTACTACGCTAGAGGTCTTGGGTTCGATTCCCAGGTCGAGCGTTATTTGGTTTTTCTCTTCTTTTATTAAGAAATTCTCAGTATCAGCTCGCAGTTAGGATTTGTGCCCGGTTAATGGCAATAGGCTCGCCCCTATTACATGGGACCTAAACATACAGGCGACCTGTGGGCGTACGCTAGTACACCTCTGCCTAACCCATCGGGGTATACAGGCGTGATCGGATGGATGTATTTTTTCACAACATCTGCCCCCCCTAGCCAAGTCACAAATGATAAACGCAAACGATGAGTAGGCTTTAATAGATCTTCAACTTTATGTGCTTGGTTTTAAGTTGAAGATCTAATGAAGATTGCATAGCGTTTTCGTTCGTTCCAGTCGCTAACGCTTAGAAATCTTTAATAGATTTTCAATTTAAGGCTCTTGGGTATTAAGTTGAAAATCTATTGGTACCTACCGAGCGTTTACGTTTATCGTTTGTGACTTGGCTAGGGGGGCAGAAACATTTTCGTTTTAGAAGAAGAAGAGAAGCTTATGCCTTTTATTAGGTCAGGCTTTTGGGCACTTACCCCATTAACAACGATGTAGACGAGTTTTGGAAGCCCTATGGGCTTCCTCTTTACATCTACTCATAAATAATATCTACTTAAATATCTAAATATAAGATTTACTTCCTTAATTCCAATATTATTATGTTTTTAAACAAAAAGCGCTTCATCCTCTCCTCTAAAAACTAACTTGCTGTGCCCGACATAATTTACCTACCAGCCTTGTATACATTATGGAATGCAATAAAGTATTGAGTATTGAGTATTTATTTCAACTTATTTAGTAACTTATTTTAGGTGAATTATTAAAAAACTTTTTAGAAGTAACGTACTCCATAATCTGCCTAGTCTTTTTCTAACTACGTTGCGGTCAGCTTCCAGTCTAACCGGATACTGCACACTAGTGATTTACGTAATAACAAATTAAGTTAGTTAATAATTTAACATGGCTTAATTTTTTTGTTTGCCTTATATTAGTTTTCCGGTACTAAGCAATTTAAGTACACGACATTTGGAATTTTGATTTTACATCTTATACAAGCTGTTGATTTGCATCCGCGTCAAATTTTAGGAGCTTGTCATACAAAAATAGAAGCAATCAAATATTATTACGATACCTGACCAATATACAGGGTGGAAATTTATTATGCTACCTGGAGGGAAAGTACTCTAAATACTTGAGTTAGCAAATTTTACTGAAAGGAAACATTCCTTTATTTTAAAAAAGAAACAAAACTGCATTTAAATAATTTTGAAAATACGCTTGCCACACCCGGGAATCGAACAGACTAAAATCGGATAAAATAGCATCCTGTACTTTTATGGCACTTATCGATAGGGTCAATCACAAGGATCAAATCTCTACAAACCTGGTAAACTAAATTTAACAAAAACCATGAAATTTCAATCTAAACTTATTTTATTCGGACGAAAAAAACGAGTACAGTAACTAATTGCATGCTGGAAATGAGCTTCACTTTCTTCGATGCACAAATTCATTATTTGAAGGAATTCATTTTGAATAACTTTTAGAATGGTGTTGTGGTGAATATTGAAAATTTTACTACGCTACCAAAAGTTACTTAAAATGATTTTTTTAAAGGAATAAATTCATGCATCCAAGAAATGCATCTCATTTCCAGCAACTACTTAGTGAATTTACTCGTTTGTTTCGTCCGAATAAAATAAATTTACAATAAAATGGCGTGTTTTTATTTTATTTTAATTTACCATGTTTGCAGGGATTTGATCCTTATGATTGACCCTATCGATTAGTGCCATAAAAGTACAGGATGTAATTTTTTCGAATTTTAGTCGGTTCGATTCCTGGGTGTGGCAAGAATATTTTGAAAATTATTTAAATGCAGTTTTGTTTCTTTTTAAAAATAAAGGAATGTTCCCTTTCAGTAAAATTTGCTATAATAAATACTTGTTTTTTTTAGTTGCAACTATCAAATAACAGTATTCCAGAATACTCCTCTTGCAAAATTCAGAATCGCCCAGTTGCGTATGCGGTAGGCAGAGTTGTCGCGAGGCTAAATCAATGTGTGCATGTGTGCGAGATGGCTAGCTCAAATTAGAAAATCAGGTCAAAAAAAAAATCTAAACCAATTTATTTTATTATTGATTTGTGTTAAGAATCACGAACATAGTTAACTCCTTGAATTTGACGAGGATGCAAATCAACAGCTTGTATATTACAATTTTAGTTGTAATCTAAACCACTACCTATTTGCACTTATCCGACTCGATACGTATAAACCTTCACTAAATCCCTGGCACATGCAGACTAATTCTAGTCTCAATTACCATCCCGCAGCGTTCATTGTCGTCTGTCGGCAGCAACTAACGCAAAGTGACACGGTGTGGACAGGCATCGGTAACAGTGTTACCGGCTAATGTACTGCGTTCGACTGCACTACGCTACTTGCGTCTATGGCGTAGTCATTTGTTTGAGATGATTGTAGAGGGGAATCTTGCATTATTACAATATTTACAATTCAGTTTCTCCACAAATGTGTAGAATGAGCTAATACGAGACAGGCTAGACCTACTGTGGTGTTCACAAGGTAAAATTATAACTATGTCATTTTTTTTTGGAACAATAAATATATTTCTACTAGCTTTTGCCCGCGACTTCGTCCGCGTGAATTATTAGTTCCCGTTCCCGGGGGATTTCCGGGATGAAAACTATCCTATGTCCTTTCTCGGGTCCCAGACTATATCTGTACCAAATTTCATTGAAATCGGTTCAGTGGTTTAGGCGTGAAGAAGAGACAGACAGACAGAAAGACAGACAGACAGACAGAGTTACTTTCGCATTTATAATATTAGTTTAGATATTTTCATTTTTTTTTCTAATATTGGTTTATTGATTTAAACTTAATGCAACAAAAAGTTGCATTACGTTGTGTTGGCCTACTGGTTTCAAGCGCGACTGCTACGCTAGAGGTCTTGGGTTCGATTCTCAGGTCGAGCAAAAAGGGTTAGATTTTTCAATGAAATTCTCAGTGGCAGCTCGGAGTTTGGATTTGTGCCCGGTTAATGGCAATAGTCTCGCCCCCTATTACATGGGACCTATAAACATACCGGTGAACTGTGGGTTTACATTGGTACATCTCTGCCTAACCCTTCGAGGAATACAGGCGTAATGGTATGTATGTATGTATGCTACAAAAAGTACAACGGTGGTGTTAATGCCGTAGGCATTCTCTACCTGTCAACCAAAGGTGGTGAAGAGGTTAATATAATTCGTACTTATCATGGTGCAAATTATTGTCCTACAGTAAAACGATAAATAAAATAAAGAATAATTACATTAAAGTATACACAAGTACAAAACAATCAGCTGTGTGATTCTGTAAGACGTTGTTCTAAACTTCGAATCTGAATCTGCTGTGACTTTCTTGATTGGCATTCTAAAAACTCGGTTGAAAATTCGAATTTACACTAGCGCCACTCTTGCGAGCGTGTCAGCGAGTTGAACTAAATTAACGGGGAAATTTTAACAGATAAATATGAGATCACGTAAGAAGTGGCATTCTATACGGTAATTCCACCGTCACTTCGACGCTCACTTCGCACTTCAAAGTGTCAAATAAATCAATGTCATTTTGAACCTTAAGCGAAGTGAGGGTGAATAGCGACTTGTGATGTGAGTTCATGTCTAAATTTTACTGAATCGACGTACAGTCACGAGCAATAATATATATACATTGTCACATTTTCTAAAATATATTTACTTTTACCATTCAAAAAATATGTGTACGGATTTTTTTTCCAAATTATCTAACCATCAAACTATGTCAAAACTGGGTATACGTTGGTTTCACAGTAATATAAACAAAACAAATCAGTAAAAAGTTTACACTTCCAATATCATTTTTAAGTATACATGACAGTTTCTATAACATGTGCCTTTACAAAATGGATACATTAAAATGACATAGAAAGTGTATACCTACTTTTTCCTGTTTTTGTTAAATTTTATTCATATACCATTGCATGATACAATAGTTTTTGAATTAGACGAATTCAGTGATGATGATTAATACAATCATCATCAGCCTGTAGCAGTCCACTGCTCATAGTCCAAGCTATGTCAGATACTTAAAAAAAAGAGGTTTTATTCATTTAACGTTGTATTGGCATGTTATTTGAAACATCCTGGCATAATTTCTTACGTTCCAAATTTAAATGTTTACATTAACAAAAGAAAAATAATGAATACTGTAAAATTGCTTACTATTGGCGCGAAATTGTTAAAACTGTTTTTTGCGGCTTACTAAATTTTTGAAACTTCTTGGATATTATCTGCAAATTAAACAATTTAATCTTTCTTTTTACGTTAAATACCGCATTCCGGCATCCGCATGACTGATAAAGCAATAAGACCCGGCAAAATTATAGCCCTACTTGAAGAAGATTGTTCGCAAACTTACGTGTCTCAGCGGCTAAATGTGAGTCGTTCAACTGTCCAGAGGACTTGGCAACGATATTAAGAAACCGGGTCAAAAGAAGACCAGGTTCGGGAAGAAAACGATGCACAGAACCACGAGATGATCGATTTTTGGTGAGTCAGGCGTTGCGGAATCGTAAGGCCTCAAGTGTGGACCTAAAAAAGAGCCTTGAATAAGTTAGAGGAGTAGAAGTTAGCTTGTGGACAGTCAGGAGGAGGCTTTTGGCTGCCAATATCAGCAGCTACCGCCCGGCCCGGGGCCCTAAATTACTCCGTGAGCACCGTGTTGCTCGACTTCACTCCACAAAACATCAGGGAGCTAAAAAGAGCCATTGCAGAAGAATGGGAACGAATTCCTCAAAATGTTATTAAAAATATCGTGGAAAGCATGCCCAGAAGGATGCAAGCTGTGATTTTTGCAAGAGGAGGTCACACGCGATAATAGGTTTAAAACTTTAACTTTATTTAAACTTCATTTAATTTAAAAAAAAAAACTAAAAATAAACTTCGTCTTTATTGTTGACCACTTCTTATTGTTTGAACGTGTACGGTCAACAAAAGAGATAAGTAACCAGACCGTCTAACATAGTTGAAGTTTTCTTTCAAACCGGTGGTCGTTTTTAGATGAAATTTAATTTAATTAATAAACTGTTTATTTTCTATTAATAAAAATAAATTTCATGATAAAACCTCTATCGGTTTTTTTAAAACTTTGAACCTAATAGGCGACTCTGGTTACTTATCTCTTTTGCTGACTGTACATCGGTTTTATGAAATTCATCGAAAATTATCTTAAAAATTGCCTGAATTGAGTACCTACATGCATATTACTTAACTAACATGATTTTAAGTAAGTATACAGAGTACGTTAAACAATTTAATTCAATTTAATTCATTGAAATCGACCTTAGAACGCAAATTTCCTTAGGTGCCCGTTTTTTTTTGCAAAGCAGTGTATAAATGCACTGCACGAAAACAAAAAACAACAGTAATGTGCGCTTATTCCTTCTGTATGATTTGTAATGTTGCCGTAATCTAAATAGCACAATAGTTTTAGGAAGGTATACGGAAATAAAAACAGTCAACGGGCGAGTCAATGCAACTCGCTGATGGCTACTAGCTACCTTTCTGTAACATTATAATTATTATGTAGGTAATACCGCAAATGATAAACAATATAAATAAATAATATAACAAGAACCTATATTTACGTACACTAATTTAGTAAAAATGAGTAGTTAATTTTGATACAATTTAACGTTTACTTAATATTATTGGACACAGTTAGCATACTTATTTTTGCGATTTAATGTTGCTACATAAATTTGAATTTGTATACATGTTATAGAAATTGTCATGTATACTTAAAAATGATATTGGAAGTGTAAACTTTTTACTGATTTGTTTTGTTTATATTACTGTGAAACCAAAGTATACCCAGTTTTGACACAGTTTGATGGTTAGATAATTTGGAAAAAAAATCCGTACACATATTTTTTGAATGGTAGAAGTATATATATTTTAGAAAATGTGACAATGTATATATATTATTGCTCGTGACTGTACAGTAAAAAAAACTACATGCAATAGATTACACAAATGGTTGCGGGCAAAAGCTAGTGACATTCATACATACTCAAGAAAATTTACATACTTGACAGCAGTAGCCTAGTATGTCTGTTTTACAATTATAAACAGCGATCGCCTTGAGCAGTGTGACCTAGTGTGTTTATGTTTTCATGATAAACACGTTTACTAAATATTATTTTATGTGTGTGTATGTTTATTATGTTAACGTTGAAGTATATTATAAGACATGGACGTTTTCAGGCTTTGCTTTGACAAGTAGGTAGGAACCATAACATTAAGGTTATTGTAGTTTAGCTAACACAGGTACTCTTTATGCAGGGTAGATTTTTTGAAGCGTACCTGGAGGGAAAGTACTCTAAATACTGAAGATAGCAAATTTCACTCAAAGGAATAATATCTAGGTATATCTATCTAGTTTCTTTGGTATTGCTCCCCAAGTGTATAACAAATTACCAGATGTAGTCAAATCTATGCCAGTCCATAAGTTCAGAACTGCTTTACAGCAGCTGCTACTTAAAAAATGTTATTACACATTAGACGAGTTTCTGAATGACCAATTTAATTAATGACATTTTCAATACTTATATTTTTTTTTTTTACATATTTTTAATTAGAATTATTTTTTATTTTTGACTCTTTTTTAATTTTATTAATTGTCAATAATGTCACTTATTTTTATTATATCATTTGTATGTCATTGTTGACAAAACATCTCTCTCGCACAAATTTCTTAAAAGAATAAATTTGTGCATCCTGTTAGAGCAACTAAAATAAAACTTCTGTTTTAAAAATATCGCCACGATTGTGTAAAAGGTTAATGTCCCATAGCAAGCGGTATAATGTAAAATATGGTGATAGGAAATGAAGGTGGTTCGTTTGCATCGTCACCGATACTTTGATGTCAGCCGCGTAGTTAATGGTTAATATCCTGGTTCAAAAAGACATTGTAAATAAAGGTATTCACGTTTTCTTATACCTTCTTTTTTTATGTCATTGGATGACAAACAATCTGACGGCCCACCTGATGTTACGTGGTCACCGCTGCCTGTAGTTATCTTACGATACCAGAGGCCTTGCAAATGCGTTGCCATCCCAGAGACAAAGTTAAAATGCCACATGTGCTTGGGCACACCGGCACCAATACCTTTCAAGTCGAACAGCAACGCTGCTTTGCGGCAGAAATAGGTACGGTGGTAGTACTTCTCCGGACGAGCTCCTTCACAAAGCGCTCTACTACTTCTATATTCGATTAGATAGAAAAATAATAATTATTAATAATTTAATAATATTTTATTCTACATTTGTATACTTATAGCAGGAGTGAAAACATGAACAAAACGAAAAAAATCTCTGGGAAAAAAAAACGACGGGTTGCACTCCGGGAGTGCCGGCAGAAGTGAAAACTTGAATATTAACGTTGTGCATTTTTGATATTTTGGAATGGTTAGGGAATAATTTTGCACGAATTGCTTTAACTATCAGTATAAAAGTACTATCATTTATTTATTTATGTGGTATAATACAATATTTATTTATTGCGCTATCGTACACAAACGCGAGTTTAATTTTTTTTACCCATTACAAAAAAAGTGTACAACGCCGCTAAAGAAGTTTTCACTTCAAAAATGTTTTTTTTAAATGGATGTTATTCGTATTCATGAGTACTTTGACCTCTAAAAGATGCTCAGCTAATTTTAAGTCAGCCTGTATAGAATAACAGCACTCTAGGATGACCTTTAACATTGTTTTTATAAAATCAGAATAAACAATAGGTATTGCTTCGCATGATATCCGAATCTCGCAGGTTTTGTTCAATTAATTCTAATATAAGAACAGAGGGCCTACTACAAGCGCCCGAAGTAATAGAGACGTTAATTAGATTGATTTTTAAATTATACCTCCTTATTTAACTGCCTCGTTGGCCTAGTGGTCCTAAGCAGGACTGCTACGCTAGAGGTCCTGGGTTGGATTCCCAGGTCGAGCCAAAAGTGTTATTGGGTTTTTCTATGAAATTCTCAGTAGCAGCTCGGAGTTTGGATTTGTGCCCGGTTAATGGCTTACATGGGACCTAAAAAAATACCGACGAACTGTGGATGTACATTGATTCACAGAGGTGTACCAATGTACAAAAAAGAGATTTTTACAACAACATATCATCACTTTTTTATCATCTCTTTTTTTCATATTTATTTATAGTAGTTTATTTCCACACAACAGCACGACGTGTTTATATCGAAAACAAATACATCGAATGTCTAAGTACGCCTTATCTTCTTCATATTTATATCTCACAAATCAGTTGACGTACTTTTTATGAGCTGTCAAAACGCGATTCCCCATAGATTTTGTATGACAATACTAAACTATGACGTCAGTTTTTTGTCATCAATATTTAAAATGAATTTTCTGGTTTCTCTCAAAATATTTCTTTAGTTTAAATGCTTTATTCACATCTTTGAGTGACACTAATTGTGCATGAAATATAATTAAAATTTTATAGGCAGTCGTATTTCAACTCAAAAATCGTCTAAACAAGAATACTTTTATGTCAGAGAGTTCGTGTTAGGCCTACAGTTAGCTGCCCTATAAGAGAGTTATTTAGAAAGTGACAGAAAACACTGTTCGTCTCATGCAGGGCTGCCATCAACAAATTTTGTGATACAGGACCAAAACTTCAAAAGCCAAAAGACATTTTGTTGAAATTGAAGAAACCAATCTGTGAGATACAGGCATTTATCTAATTTTTGGATCACCATTTTTTAAAAGGTTGTATTTTAACAAGCTTTAAGCTTAATAAGCTCAAAGCTTTTCTTTATAATTCATTCTTTTCCCGGACGTCCATGAGAAAAACATTTTTGAAATCAAAATAAAATCATCGTTAACTTATTTTTATTACCCCCCGTTGACTGCCCCGTTGGTCTCGTGGTCGCAAGTGCGACTGCTGTGCAAGGGGTCCCGGGTTCGATTCCCAGGTCGAGCAAAAAGTGTTATTGGGTTTTTCTATGAAATTCTCAGTAGCAGCTCGGAGTTTGGATTTGTGCCCGGTTAATGGCAAAAGGTTCGCCCCCTATTACATGGGACCTAAATAAACCGGCGAACTGTGGGTGTACATTGGTACACCTCTGCCTAACCCTTCGGAGAATACAGTTATTATTATTATTTATCGGTTTATCGGTTTTTTCGGTTTATTTTTTTATCGGTTATTATTTTAATTTTAATGTATAACTTACTTCCTTAATTAAACTAGGACAAATGCATGAAATACCAGACGAATGGCAACCCTAATCTCATGACATTTCTATATTTTGTAACGAATATCCAAAACAGGCTAAGACCTCTTCCCGATAAACTGGATTATCGGAAATATTCTATGTTTTTATTGCGTTTGTTTATTTAGTTGATTTCCTCTCGCAGCAAGAGAGCCTACCCATTTGAATAACTTTATTTCTCGACTAGCAGCAATTTCATACGGATCTCTAATTTTTTTTTACAGTAAAATATTAAGATATTGATTGTCGCTGAAATAAAATTGCGGCTAGATATTGGACGTTTTTAATTATAAAGTTGACCTTCGGAATAAATAGCCAGCCCACGCTACTGGAGCTAACATTTTAGCCTTTTTTTTTGACGAACCTCAAGTTTGCAATTTTTTCACGAGCCAAACGATAAATTAATTTAGTATTAGTTATATTGATGCCTGTTCACAAAAGTTGCACTAAAGTGGCATATTTTAGTTAAAGTGGTGTGATTTACGAAGCTATAAAGTAAAATAGTAAAAAAACAGTTCTCTGTAAAACCCACTAGGTCATACAAACTAAATATATTGTCTTATATAGAACGTCTATACTAAGCTCTAAGTATTTTCGCATCTAAGGTGTGTGTGATATAATAAATAACGCAGGAGTATTTTCCGAATCATACTTTAACTACTAACTCGTGGCTAAATAATTACAGCCGCATACACCGATCTTCAGGGTTAAGGCCACGCTTGCCGAGGTTGCTCTGTGGATGGGTGACCATTTACCATAGCGTGTTTCCTCCGTGCCTCGGAAAGCACGTAAAGCCGTTGGTCCCGGCTGTCATTTGTAGATCTTTGACAGTCGTTACTGTTAGTCAGAAGCCAGAAAGTCTGACAACCAGTCTTACCAAGAGTATCGTATTACCCATTACTGGGTTGTGGAGGTCTGATAGGCAGCCGCTCCATGTAAAATACTGATATTCAGCTGCATCCGGTTCGACTGGAAGCCGACCCCAACATAGTTGGGAAAAGGCTAGGCAGATGATGATGATGATGACTTTAACTACTAACACAAAATCCAAGGCCATTTTATAAATCCAAACAAAAGCTGAAAGTTAATGGCATTTGACAGATTGTCGTTATCCGTTTAAGGCGTCTCATAGCAGGAGCGTCCATTAAAGTTTACATTATCCTTATCCTTACTAATATTATAAATGCGAAAGTAACTCTGTCTGTCTGTCTCTTCTTCACACCTAAACCACTGAACCGATTTCAATGAAATTTGGTACAGATATAGTCTGGGACCCGAGGAAGGACATAGGATAGTTTTCATCCCGGAAATCCCCCGGGAACGGGAACTATTAATCCACGCGGACGAAGTCGCGGGCAAAAGCTAGTAAGATATAAGAATTAAAACAGGAATTAACCTTCAAACTTTGAAAATCACTCTCTGTTACAAAAATCTGTCGGTGACTTTAGGAACATTTTTAGGGTTCCTATCCTTGTGGACGGTGAGCAATGGGTAGCCCACCGTCCGTACGTTCACTAGCGACAGACCGTGTCGACGGCGCGTTCGTGTTCCACGCGCGCCTCAAAGAGATGTCAGCAAAATTGGATGGGGCCACTGAGGGCCGATGCCTGCCGGGGCTGCGGGTTGTTCGAAAGAGATACCGCGCCCCCGGAACGCAAAGGGCACATGAAGGAACATAGACGGGTTTTAGTAAGTAAAAGTCTGACACTCCCTCCCGCCCCGCCCAGGGCGGGGGAAGTTATTTGATGATTTCCCGTCTATAAAAAAAAAAAAAGGGTTCCTATCCTGTGCAACATATACACTTATATTATAAACTTTCTTCTGCCCGCGACTTCGTCCGCGTCAAATTTCATATACCTATCCCATGGGGAAACGTAGTTTTTTCTGGGATAAAAAGTATTATGTCTTATTCTGCTATCTGAAAGTGCCGTCGGTTTCGGCAATAACCCGGAACAAACAGACAGAAACACAGACGAAAATTTCTAAGATTGTTTTTTTTTTGTAAGTACCGTAAACTTTCTTACATAATATCTGAAAATCAAAAGATAAAACCCCAAAAGAAAACTACACTAAACCATCTTTATCTGTCAGTTATGTTAACTGGGTTTTATTTGGGAGTGGAAATACCAATCAAAACTTTTTTTTAAACCTGTAATTTTTCTTCACGAAATTATTCATATGGCAAATTATTTAAAATTAATCTTTATACTTAATCATAATTATATGTTCTTATTATAATAGATACGGAACTTTTGAAAAGGTGGTACCGCTCGCACATGACTATATTTTTCTTCAGCTATTAGCTGAGATAAGCCGATTTACCTTTAGGACCATCGACCTTCAGGTTTTTGCGTTCTAAGAACCCTTAGGATTAAGATGTTTAGGGGTCGGTCTAGTTTTTATTTACTACTTGAACGTATGATGTATGTAAAAGGTACTAATACTTAGCTACACTAATTACTGCCCTAGTAACTTACTTAGAGTGCACCTGTATTTACGCATTTACTGCCCCGTTATGCTCGTGGTGGCAAGCACGACTGTTGAGCGTGGGATCCTTGGTTCGGTTACCAGGTCGGGCAAAAAGTGTTATTGGGTTTTTCCATTAGGAATTTATCAGTAACAGCCCAGAGTTTGGAAGATGGTGGTGTGGTGTGGCACCTCCGTGGTTAGGAAAGCACGTCCTGCGTTTGATCTCTCCCCGGCCGTGTCGGATTGCCAAGAGAAGGCTTGCATTGATCACAACGCTTGCTAAAGGTGGATTGGCGATCTCAGACTAATTCATTATAGCTTTCATCTCAGTCTACCTTTCCTCATGATGTTTTACTTCACCGATGTCAGTGATGTCCGAGATAAACTTAAAAGGTAAGTACTTACATATGAATTGAAAAAGTCGCATTGGCACTTGCCTGGTATCAAACCCGCAACCCTATACATGAGAGGCTGGCGCCTTTACCACTCATCACCCATTTAGAACATAAATGTAACGTGCAAATATGGCAATTCTATAAATCTCTGCTTACCTCTTAAGAAAGCACAGAAACAATGCTATTTCATGCTGCTATTTGTTTAAGCAGATTACCACTCGAATATTCAATTCAACTTAGTAAAAAAGCAACTTTGTATTTGACTTCATCGATTTAAGCTCAAAGACTTTTTTATGTCTTTAGCTCCAAGAATCAGATATACCCCCCCCCCCCCCGCCCCCTCTCTCAGTCTTCCGTGAATAATAAACACCCTGTATAAGATAATCGAACACAAAGCAAGTACAGGGTGATTCGTGTATCGGTTTTCAGTCCAGTGCGTCCGTTTTAAACATAAATGTTGCCAGATACATGAATTTGTATAGGTTTTGGTAAATAAATCATGTCTGAATGTAGGATGTGACACGGATTTTATACTAAGCCTTTATAAATATTAGGTTTAATTTTTGACAAAATAATTGTAGTTGTATACTCGTAGAATTGAGCAGAGCAAGATTATTAATTTCCCCGACTAGAGAATCAAACCTAGGATCCAGCGCTCAGCAGTCGCATTTGCGATCACGAGACCAACGGAGCAGTGACTACAGAGTGCTGCGGTGTTATTCTGTAAAGCCCTCCTTCCGTGAAGTGAGCGTGTGGCGACCTGTCAATCCCTAGCATCGTATAGTGACAGCCCAGTTTTAGCTCACTTCACCTTAATTCACTGAGGGAGATTTCTTACAGAATAAGCCGGCTGTACTGATAATACAGTACTAAAGGCCTATTCAGACCTAAGCGGTATTCGCTGCCGCCTGCGGCAGAGAAAACCCAGTGGGTATGCGGTAATATTACTGTTCACACCTAAGCGGTATTCGCTGCCGCCTGCGGCAGCGAATATCGCTCAGGTCGCTGTAGCCGCGGTACTTGATACTAAATACCTGAGCGAAACCCGCGCGGTATGTACCTCTACCCACAGCGGCAGCGAATATCGCTCAGGTCGCTCTAGCCGCGGTACAGTCGGTTGTCAGCATTATCTGACCCACCCTAAACACAATCGAAATTGGACCTTCTGACTATGATAATAAGGTTTAATTTCAATTTATATGAGGTTATCAGTCAAGTGCTCGAGAACTGAGAAGGAATAAATACTTACAATAAAAATACACACACGCAAATTTGATCTTTATCACGTAAGCATTGGGTTAAATCTTATAACAACTTGTTATAATATAATAAGTGTAATAGCTTATTTTAATGAGTTCGGTCAAGTAACTCTGGTCTCGTGGTCTGTGTGTAAGACTGAGAGTGACAAGTTGCGAGATCAAATCCCGCGACGAAGATATTGTTTTGCTTTCAATTTAGAATTTATTCTAAAAGTATTTCTTGTATTATTGTAAAGAACTATAGACGTATAATCTTCAAATATAAAGTTTCTAAAATGGTAATATTTTGGCATAACTTGTATTAAGTGGGTAGTTGAAAAATAAAATATTTGTATTCATTGTAAAACTGGTATTCAAATGCTACTAACTAAGGGTATGCAGTGACAACGCGCAAACATATTTTTCCTTGCCTTACTAAATTGCAAAAACAACTTCTCTTTACAATTTATTTTTGTCTATTTTATAGGTAGTTTTTTTATGAAGGGATAAAATACAAAATAATCTATTTGCACTAGGATAAGGTTGGCTGCTTGTGCTGTGCAAGAATAAACTTTATTAAAGTATATATATGGTTTAAATTCTTTAGTCTTGTGGTCACTAATCGTTGTTTACGTTCGAAATCAAGTTTAACCTAAATATAGCTTCTGCTCAGGTGTTTCTTTTTTAATTATTTTATTATACTTTTTTTACAGTTCTTTAATGGACAACGCATAGAAATAAAACTAAACAATTGCAAATTTAAAATTTTTATTATTTCATTAAAACACTTAGGTAAATAAAGTAAGTAAATGCTCACATATTTCCAAATTAATATACAATATATTATGAGGATGCCATAATCAAATCTAACCATTTATAAACATTAAAAAAGGCATGTTTTCTTGAAAGTTTGTTATCGAGAAAATTTATTTTATCTGTGAAATGCTTTAAATATTTATAGCTGCCTATTATACGTAGTGAATAAACATGTCATTTAAATAGAAAAAAAACTATTTATGACAATAACATCACCACGTAATTGGCAACATTTTAATGGTTTAACAATCTATCCATTGAGCATTTACTTACATGGTGTGTTTAAAAATATCCTAGATTAATTAGTAGCGGAGTGATGGCGCACCGTTCCTTGTTACGTTCATCTTTGTTCGATTTAAATGTTTTTTTTTTCATCAGTGAAGATCACAACATTTTCTTCTCAATTAAAATTTAAATATTCCTGGGCAAAACGGACCCCTCTTCAGCAGGTGTCAATGCTATTTTCTGTGCCGGTTTATAATTCCTTATTCCAGCAGCGTGTAAATGCCTTCTCACTGTTTCCACTGAAATATGGTGTTTTATTGCGGTTACACTAATGGGCAATCGCATTCGGGACTATACTTGATGTTTTTTGCCCCTGGACGAATCCGCTGAATATTTACTTTGTCTCCATAACGTCTTAGCTACAGTCGTATCGTATTTCTCTAAAACAAAAAAAAAAACTTTTTTGGAACCGTTTATGTAACTTGTAAGGAGTGAATGTAATAGTAAAATAGCCAACTACGCGTTCATTAATCACAATCAATTAAATAAAATAGGTATAAAAAAAACACTTACTGCTATATTAAGACGACGACCAATCTCTCTAATTCCAACATTCTGCTCATGTAAAAATATGATTTTATGTTTGGTATAGTCATTAAGCTGCGACATGATGCTTTTTTACACCAAATTGCTTAAAAATACTTAACGAGTTATGCGAAACGATTTACAAATGTGTGTGCACAGTCAATGCTAATAGGCGTAGTGTAACTTTTGTCACTTAAGTAGACGAATTTATTATCTACCTCACGAAGCAAATATATGTGAACTTAAACTTTTTTAATTTACCCACCTGTTTACAAGATAAGTTATTAGGCGTAAATCATATTGGCCGTTCTTTAATAATGCAAACAATTTTGTAGAAATGAAATCAAATTAAAAAAGAAACTGATAACAGGTGGACTGTGTTTTCGAACCCACATGTTGTTCCTCGCCAATCCAACATCAAACCGCCAAGCCACAAGAACTTGTTAAGACTCCACGAAATTCAAGATTGGGTTCTAATTATGTAAGGTGACTTAAAAGGTTTTTAACTTTAATGTCAACGAGATAATGATTAAAATAGCTTAACAAAATTATAATTATAATGCCGGTGGCTCCGACAACGTTGGGTGGGTTTATGCGTGTCTGTATTCATCGATAAATTGAAATTAAACCTTATTATCATAGGCAGAGGGTCCAATTTTGGTTGTGTTTAGGGTGGGTCAGATAATGTTGACAACAGACTGTACTTGATACTAAATACCTGAGCGAAACCCGCGCGGTATGTACCTCTACCCACAGCGGCAGCGAATACCGCTTAGGTCTGAATAGGCCTTTACATAAACGCTCCTGTCCGATAACTAGGGATTGACAGTAATGGGATGACAGCTCATCCCAAGCACAAGCTAAATTCACCTAAAGTCACCGAGAAGGGCGGTTGAATGAAATAGCTAAAAGCAACAAGGAACTCATTCCAATTCAGGTATACACCGTTACTTTTACATCGCTCTGGAGCCGAAACACAGGAACTCCAGTCGGTTCAGCTATAGGCATTGTATTTTTTTTAAGACTTCTTATAAAGATGTAGGGTTTTTTTGTACCACATAACATACATACCATCACGCCTGTATTCCCCGAAGGGTTAGGCAGAGGTGTACCAATGACACCCACAGTTCGCCGTCATGTTTTTAGGTCCCATGTAATAGTGGGCGAGCCTTTTGACTTTTTTTGTAATTCGAGTTAAATGTTAGTAGTGCTTCTGTCTGATCGATGAATTAATTTTTCAATGGCTACCGTTTGCATGTGTAGCCGAGCGTCGATAAGGTTAACACAGACATATACATTGACTGCAAGGAAGCGTCACTTCGAGTTCTTACTATTTCACACACAAAATATTCGTGTTATTTTTTTACGTTATTTATTGAAAATAATAATGCCAATAGTTTCTGTTACTATGAAAAATGTTATGGCTTTCGGTTCCAGAACGATGTAAAAGTAAACGTTTACAAAACCTCTTGGGTAGGTTTTGTAAACGTTTACTTTTAAACGCACCGAAAGCTTTAAATTCACCAACACAGAGAACTATGCGGAAAGGACTGAAACATAGGTACCAGCGCCTATCCACAGTAAGCAACAACATTTTTACTTAGGCTACTTTTTGAAACAAAAGGAATGTTTCCTTTGAGTAAAGTTTGCTAACATCCATACAAATATAATTTCTTGAAAGTATTATAACAACGTGATCTGGTTAATCAAAGATGGAAATCTAGGAAAGTTACTCTGTATCTCTCTTTTCTTCCATAACACGTTTAGCACAGTGGCTGGACGAGTGGCTGTTGTCTGCGTGTTGCAGCTTCGATTACCACACAAAACAAATAATTGTTTGACCTACAGATAGTTGTTCCGGGTCTTTCTCTTTGTAATATGTAACAAACTCATGATATAAGAGAAATTCCTGCTGTTTTTTTTTTATTAAAAGAATGAGAGGGAAAACGTTTAACTAACGCACATTTTTTTTTATTAATACAATGAAATATTTTTTTCAAATATAGCACTACTAGCTTTTGCCCGCGACTTCGTCCGCGTGGATTAATAGTTCCCGTTCTCGGGGGATTTCCGAGATGAAAACTATCCTATGTTCTTTCTCGGGTCCCAGACTATACCTGTACCAAATTTCATTGAAATCGGTTCAGTGGTTTAGGCGTGAAGAAGAGACCGACAGACAGACAGACGGACAGACAGACAGAGTTACTTTCGCATTTATAATATTAGTACGGATTTTATTGCTCCACCAGATACATTCATCATCATCATCATATCAGCCAAATGACAACCACTACTGGACATAGGCCTCCCCTAAAAATAACCACAATAACCTATCCTGCGCTACACACATCCAAATACTTTATTAGTAAACAATCAACAAGACCACAACAAATCAATAAAATTCATCAAATAAACAACTGAACATTTAAAAATCAACACAAATCTTCAAACGTTCCAGTTTCCAGGGGAGAGAGGTCAAAAAGGTCACTTCACACACAATTAGGCGTGGTGCCCACTGCAGGACAAAAGCGTCCCTTATCAACGAGCGAGCCACTGCTTTCTGCTAGCCTCACCTCGGGTTTATAGCCGTATGAATGCGGGCCACGAAATAAGAGTTCGGTGTGTGTGTAGTTCTTCTTTTGGCTGTGATTTCTACTTCTATTGATTTTGTGTTTTTTTTTTACCACTGAAGGTGGCAAACAATGTAACGGCCCGCCTGATGTTAAGCGGTCACCGCTGCCTATGGACACTTGCAACACCAGAGGATTGAAGTATTAAACTGGTTTAACATCATTTATGTCCTATTCTAACCACAAACACCAGCCTATTACCGTCCCACTGCAGAGCCTCTTCTCATACACACAGAAGGCACCAGCATTGATCACTACGCTTGCTCAAGGCGGATCACATACAACTCCACACACAAGGCTTAAACTCCAAGATTCATTTTTATTGGCATTAAGGTCACCCCATAAATGGGCGTAAAAAGCTTTGAATCCCAGGCTTGTCACTTTGTCACCAAGTCAATTTAGTAGGTGCCTATTAAAATGGTTAGTAGCCTTTTAGTAATATAAAGAACATTATATCCTGACAGTCTGTTGTTTAAAAAAACACGTCGACTGGTAACTTTTATGCCCTAAAAAAACTGGGGGCAATGCCACGTTGGGTGGCAAAGCTTAGACTCTGGTCAAAACCAACCCTTTGTCTGCTTACAGTCCACATTTTGTGGTGCAACTTGCAACAAACAAACAGACCACAATCAAAATAGGACCTTAAGCGCTCTAAGCTTCTCCTTTCGTGGCCCCAATCTTTTTGTATGACTTTATCAGTGGTACATAGCGTGTAAATTGGACCTATGCTACATTAAGCACGCCACGCCTGACCTTAGTTATTCGGCTGTGGACGATGGCGCGGAAAATATACAGTTTTGTTAACTTTACATTTTTGCGCGGGGCGTTTATTGGAGGCAAAAAATTCATCTATAGGTACTTATATTATAAAGAGGTAAAGTTTGTGAGGTTGTAGAGGCTAATCCCTGGAAAGCCACGTTATTTGTGAGTGTCATAGGCTATATAACATCACGCTACGACCTACGGGAGCGGAACAGTAACCAAAGACGTTACGTAAGGTAAAATAAGTCACGGGGACGAAGTTGCTAGCAGTTCGCTAGCATATTTATTAAGCTTTAAAATGTCGTGGTGGCCTTTCATACTTAAGGTTATGGGTTCAAATGCGAACAAGTTCTAAAGTGACTATTTTAAATCATATGTGTAAACTTAGATAGTTTATCTTGGACATCACTGACATCGGTAACGGAAAACTACCTGAGGTGAGGGCACCTAGACTTATAATTATATGAGTCTAAAATAGCCAATCCGCTGTGAGCCTTCTCTATACGAGAAGTAGTCTTTTCCTTGCAGTGGAACAATAATAGGCTGGTATTTTCTTGAAGCTTCATGTTTTGCAATCTCTGCGTACACTTTAAGGGAATTGGTGTGAGTATTTCAGTATGAATGTAGATACAATGAATTAAACTTGAAATTGACTGGAAAAGCCTTCACAAGTGAGGTCAAATGCAGCGCCAGGCGTACCTTGTCGTAGCAATTGTCGCTATACACTACACCGACTGATTAATATTGTGTTGTTATGACATATCTAGCTCGAGAGATGTCCATGGCGAAGTATTTCAACAATAAAGATTTGAAAGGTTGTTTTTTAAATTCCTCCGGAATCCTCTATTCATCATCGGGCTTCTAAACGCTTTCATATTATTAAATACATTTAATTTAAAAGTAGGTAATAAAAGTTTATATTTTAATAAAATCTGTATTAAGTTAAGTAATAAAATTGTAGAAGATAGTCAGTAGCCTCATAAAAATCCTTAAATGGCTATCGACTACTATATATTGAAGCTATATTTAGTCTATACTAATCTCTATATAGTATCAAACAAAGTCACTTCCTTCATCGCTGTCCGTCCTTCTGTACGCTTAAATCTTTTAAACTACGCAACGGATTGTAATGCTGTTTTCATCAATAGAAAAAGTGATTCGAGAGGAAGGTTTATACGTCCAGAATTTCACGCTACTATCAACGGAGGTGGAGCAGTAACCAAAGACGTCACTAAACGCGAGTGACACCACGGGGTACACAGCTAGCTACTGTTATAAGACGTTACTACACAATACAATATCGTAAAATTAGATTTTCTTTTTTTTCAAATAATGTCACTTTAGTGTCTCTTTAATATAGACCATTTTAGGTATACATAAGTACATAAACTCACGCTTTTTTCCCATGGCGGTAGGCAGAAATCACAGAACGCCATCTGCTACGATCCTTACACACTACTTTCGTCGCGTCGTTTACTTTTATAAATTACACACATTTTAATAACATTTATTTAACACATACACACAGTTCATTTATATTGGAAACAGCTGTTTTTTTCAAAGTAAGTCTCGTAAAAAGATATAATCATATTCATGAATACTTTCGCCCTCTGAAATACCGATAAAAGTCATGTTAACAACGATGCAATCTGTTTCATTGGTTGATTTCATAGCGTGTCGTCAGCACATGTTATTCGGGAGATGTCAGTCGTTTATCTTACGAGACGTACTCATAAACTGCCCAGAAATGGCCGAGTCAGATAAGATTTAGTGTATGGTATGACACATTCATACTCGTATACCCGACCTACGTTTTGGAACGAGCAACTAGCTTCAATTTTTACCCGACTACGGCGAAGCAAAAAGGAGGGTTATGAGGTTGACCGGTATGTATGTATTTATGTAGGTATGTATATACATACATACGGCACGGCTTTCAGATGAGAATGTTTTCTTGTTTCATACTTTTTAGAACGAGATTTTTTTGTGGTCGGGTTTTAGTTTTTTAAACTTCTTTTTTTAAACTGTAACTTCTTGACAATTCAAGAAAGATTCAAGAGTATCGTATTACCTATTACTGGGTTGTGGAGGTCTGATAGGCAGTCGCTCCATGTAAAATACTGATATTCTGCTGCATCCGGTTCAACTGGAAGCCGACCCCAACATAGTTGGGAAAAGGCTGGGCAGATGATGAACTTCTTGACCATTCAAAAGTGCCTGTAAATGGTCTAATTGAAATAAATGCTTTGACTTTGACTTATGGTTATCCGGGAATTGGCCATCCCTATGTTATCCGGGAAGTAGTTGGTAAGTTAATATAGTTGTCATTGCTTAAGTTGTATTTCTTTGTGCCTGTTGTACTTAGTACCTTAAGAGTTTTTTCGCCGTCTCATTGGACTACAAGGGACAGGAAGAGGGAGTGCATCTGTGTTTGTGCACACACTTGTGTACTATAATATCTCCCGAGTACGTAGCTAATCTCAATTGAGTTTAGCCGCCGTGACCGAAATAAGTCTGTAGAAATATTATTATTAGATACATAAACTCACACCTTTTTCCCATGGGGCAGAAATTAAATTATTATTATTAAAGGCTTTTAATTTAGGTACATCGCATTCACATCTTTATACCAAAATCTAATTATTGAATTTATGTTATACAAATTATCGTAAAACTTGAATTTTTTAAAAGAGTGCAATGGAGTTTCTTTTACCTTCTTTTCCATACTATAGTTTCGTATTCGGAATCGTCGTTCAGCAGGAACAAATAGTTTATGTAATGAAAACTTCATATATTTCAGTAACGAGGTTTTTAAATACATGATAAACACAAAAATATAGTCCTCTCCTTCATTGTCTGCCAAGAAAAATGTAATCTGATCGAAACCTTAGCTTTGATCATTTGACGTCTGTTTCGCGAATTTTATTTTGGAACCTATTTTTTGTGAAAAGCAGTTTTGGTATTTAAAATAGACTTCCAACTCAATTAAGATGAAGTGATGTCTCCGTTTTCGTACCGTTGTGTAATTAACTACACAATTTTGACAAAATCAAAGTCATATCATTTATTACAATAAGACTATTAAAAGGCAGTTTTGAACGTCGTTTACAAGAACTAAGACTTTGTCTCTTCTGATCTAGACCAGAGTTGGGCACCTCAAATAAATAAAAAAATGTATATTGAATATAGGTATTGTTGTTCAAGGTTGTCTTTAAGACTACAACGAGTGTTTTAGGATTCATCTTTTGTATATTATGTGGGTTATCGCTTGATTTGTATTTTCATTTATTTCAGTTTAATTTTATAAGTCCATTGTTACTCTAGAACAAATAATTAATAGTAAAGTTAGTCGCTGAAATTATTATTAATTAATATTATAAATACGAAAGTAATTCTGTCTGTCTATCTATTACTACCATAAAATATACCATCACGACTGTATTCCCCTAAGGGTTAGGCAGAGGTGTACCAATGTACACCCACAGCTCGCCGGTATATTTAGGTCCCATGTAATAGGGGCTATTTATTACTCTTTCACGATTAAACCACTTCTTCTTCTTAGCGTATCGATGGCAAATAATAAAATATAAATAATTATATAAAATATTTCCTAAATACTATGTTTGACCCAAAATTCGGCCACGGCAACACCATCCGCCGACGCAGTCATTAGGTCCTCACGTGTGTAGGTGACAGGGCATGCGGCGCAAGATAAAAGGTGGGCCATGGTCTGCGGAGAGACCCCGCACAGGCACTGAAGGTCGGTGCCATCTGCGAAACCCCACCGTTGAAGATTGTCTTTGCTTGTCTTTGATTAAACCACTGATGTTAATACATACATATTAACTTGAACCCCAAGAAAGGATACCTAATAGGCTACTTTTAATTCCGCGATCTTGTCAATTTGTAATTACCGACATTTTCGTACACGAAGTCGCGGGCAAAGGCTAGTTGTAAAACCACAGTCTTCAGTTTCACAAAACTAGACTTTAATTAAAAAAATTAAAATATTCTCGTTCTCTGAAAATTACCGATACAAGCCCAGTCGGTCATGGATTCATATCCAGTGGCGAAGCTACATTGCAACATGAAAAAAAGAAGCTTGCAATGCCTAAAGGTTCCACTTCATGCACGAATTCCAAATAAACGACGCATCTACACCTCTATCGGTTTTCGATACCGCAAGTGTGACGAAAATTGAATTTCATTTTGTAACCTTGATGTCCACTTCTCGTTAGTCTAGTGATGGTGATAAAACCACAAAGGCATGTTTTTATAAATCTTCTCGCCGGAAAAAAAATCTGTAAAAAAGCGGCCCGATTATCGGACCGATTTTTGAAAGTTTTTTTAAGTACACACACCCTGACACACCCTCCCACACATACAGACAGCACAGACAGACTTTCAGTTTTTCAGTGGAACAGTTTTTTGTTAGTTTTGATTATCGGTCGTGGGGGCAGACCCTAATTATGTCAAAATGCTGCGACCGGCATCTTACAGTGTGCGGGGTGTAGCGTTTAGTCGCTGCATCATGTTTCCGAAAAGCGACTAAATCACTGCGATTGGCGTTTTCAAGTGTGCGGGGTCGAATGCTTGGTCGTTGCTTCTAGCTTCTAAAAAGCGGCTGCTGCTAAAAGTATCGTGTGTGCTGTGTCCCTAACGCGAACGTCTGCGTGGCTTATTGCACCCGCCATAAGTTACGTCTTTGGTTAATGCTCTGCTCCCCTGTGTGATAGCGTGATGTGATATAGCCCATGTTACTCAGGGGTAATGTAGCTATTTATGGGTTAAAAATGGTTAAAATCGGTCCAGTAGTTTCGGAGCCTACTCGTTACAAACAAGGAAACAAACTTAAAAATCTTACCTCTTTAAAATTTAATTATAGATAATACTGCGTTTTGGGAGTTACCTACTTTTAAAGTTGTTATATTATGTCAGCGTTATTGATAAGTATTATTGTTACTTTAAACTTTAAAACCACGAATCTGGGGACTGATGCTATGCAATAAAACGTTGGACACAGTTAGTTGTGAACGAGGTCCACTGGATAATGGCAAATTTAATAGGTCAGAACTTTATGGCTTAATACCATTAAAATTTGTTCCATTTACTGGTAGTCTTATTCTGTAAAATCTCCCTAGATAGTCTTATCTTAGCTCAAGTTCACATTACCTGAATTTTTCAAAGACATTTTTTACTGAATGAAAATGAAATAAATATATATAACTCAAAGGTGACTGACTGACTGACTGACATAGTGATCTATCAACGCAGAGCCCAAACCACTGGACGGATCTGACTGAAATTTGGCATGCAGGTAGATGTTATGACGAAGGCATCCGCTAAGAAAAGATTCAAAGTCAAAGTCAAAGCATTTATTTCAATTAGACCATTTACAGGCACTTTTGAATGTCAAGAAGTTACAGTTTAGAATTGAAGCTAGTTGCTCGTTCCAATACGTAGGTCTCTATGGAGAAGAACAATTCCACCCCAAAGGGGATAAAATAGGGGATGAAATTTTTAATACCTCTTAACGCGAGCGAAGCCGCGGGCAAAAGCTAGTGTAAAATATTTGTGAAGTAAAAGTAACAGCTTTTTACTAACTGATGAATGTTTTCACGGTTCTTATACCAAAAAAAAAACAAGTGTATTTTGTACATTATATTTGTAGTCTATTTGTTCCGGATAATTTTCGAAACGGCTGGACCGTTTTTGACGAAACTTTAATTGATAAATAGCTGATATTATAAGGAGTAACGGGATAGTAAAAAAATCCCCACAGCTAACCGACATTCACGCGAACAAAGTCGCCGGCATAAGCTAGTGTAAATCAAGATGGAGATAGTTGTAAATTGTGAATCAATTGTGGGTAGAAATGGATGGCGGACAGGACACTATCACCATCACGCCTGTATTCCTCGAAGGGTTACGCAGAGGTGCACCAATGTACACCCACAGTTTGCCGGTATATTTAGGTCCCATGTAATAGGAGGCGAGCCTATTGCCATTAACCGGGCACAAATCCAAACTCCGAGCTGCTACTGAGAATTTCATAGAAAAACCCAATAACACTTTTTGCTCGACCTGGGAATCGAACCCGGGACCCCTTGCACAGCAGTCGCACTTGCGACCACGAGACCAACGAGGCAGGCACCTCACGTATTTTATTTTTTTGTAAAATATATAGAACAGGCATCTATGTATCCACAGCCACATTAATTGTCCACCCAAAAAAACAATTTCCCTAGTACAGCAATAAAAATCAAAACATGACTAAATTGTAACCCGAACACCAGCGAACCTTTAAATTGAATCACTCGCCAATTGACCTGGGGACCTAACTCAGCGCTGTTTTACGTTACGACGGCAAAAATGTCAGATCTATGAATAATAATAACAAGAATAAGAATAATTTATTGTTCCTTGTTATTCATTTAATATTTAGATGTTTTATAACTTTGGATGGCAAACAAGCCGCTGGCCCTCTGATGTTAAGTGGTCACGGTTACCTATAGACAACTGCAATTCCATAGGTGTTTCAAATGCGTTACCATCCCAGAGACAAAGTTGAAATGTCACATTGCCTGTGCAACGCCGCTTTACGTCAAAAATATGTATGATGGTGGTACTTCCCCGCACGAGCTCCTTCATAAAGAATACTACTACTAATATATTCATTAAATATATTATGCTTACTGTAACTACTTTAGTAATGTATGTGTTATTACTGTATGGCGGTCCCCAAATTAGGCAGGGCCTGTATCTGGGGGCCTAAATTGCTGCAGTTTACAATCTAGACATTTGAAAATGGACATGCTCTTCATATTTAGGGGTTTCATTATCCAATGTAAAACCCTAAATATGAAGAGCTCATTAACCAAGAGTCTTTGAATGCTTATTCACAATCTGCTTATTGTATTTTCTTTTGAGGTAGATGTCTAGTAAAAGATGCGGCATAGCGATGCTTTTAAAAGTCCTAAGTCCTTTCGTTCGTGAAAACTTTTATTTGATTATAATAATAATCATAAATAGTATTATATTATTTTCCCACTGCAGAACCAAAGGCCTCTTCTCTTATTTAAAGCATTGGTCACTACGCTTGCTCAAGGCGGATTGGCAAATTCAGACAACTATAAGTTTTCTCACTATATTTTCCTTCACCGATGTCAGATGATGTCCCAGATAAATTTACATTTTGTGAAACAATTTTTGGATGTAAACATGGTCTTCAAAAGTGTTGACAATAATTCTGATTTTCTGTCATTGTCATTAGATGCTAATAAGCGAGAAAGTCGAAGCCATATACCGCAGCTTCATCTTTCAGTGTGCTGATGTACTAAGTTTAAGTAACCGCACCTCCACTAAGTTGTTGCAACTTGTCCTAGCTTGTGAACTATGTAACAAACGAACTTAACTCATGCTTATTGCCAACTCGCTGCTAACGATTTCATTGACGTTTTGTGTCACTTTGAGCTTTTTTAGGGTTCCGTACCCAAAGGGTAAAACGGGACCCTATTTACTAAGACTTCTCTGTCCGTCGGTCTGTCTGTCTGTCTTTATCTCATGAACCGTGATAGATAGACAGCTGAACAGGTGATGTATTACTGTTGATAACAAAAATACTAAAAAACAGAATAAAATAAATATTTAAAGGGGCTTTTTTTAAATGCACCGTGATTAATTAATGGGTGTTTTTCTTGCAATGTTATGGTTTTATCTTATCAAGTAGTTTTCGGAATCACGTGTTTAGTCAATGAGTAAATGAACTTTCGCTTTCTCTACTGCCGTTTGTATTTTTGTTTGTAAGAGATAATCTCAGAAATTACTGGTCCGATTTCAAACATTTTTTCATTGATAGCAAGCTACACTATTGACGAGTAACACACCGTTACGCTTGTACTCCCCAAAGGGTTAGGCAGAGGTGTATCAATGTACACCCACAGATCGCTAACGATTGTTAGATTGACGAGTGTCATAAAATAATTATGTTTTATGGTACATTTGACTTCGACGCGGAGTACGTCGCAGAAGGCAGAAGCTAGTTGTTTACAGATTGAGAAAATGTGACTTATTTGATAAGATGGTTGCCAACTACGCAGATTCGACGTGATTCATAAAGTATATACTCACGAGTATATCATAAAGGGATAAAGTTTGTGAGGCTGGTGATCCATGGTATGCCAACTCACGAGTATATCAGTTCGAGTATCAGTGAGGTTGTAGGGGAATAATCTCTGGATCTACTGAACCAAAAAGTTGAAAATTCTTTTACCCAGAGAAAGCCACGTGATTTGTGAGTGTCATAGACTATATATAACATCACGCTACGACCCACAGGAGCGGAGCAGTAACCAAAGCCATAACGTAAGGCTGGTGAAATAAGAGACGCGGGCGAAATCGAGGGCAGATGGCTAGAAAAATATAACTATGGATGGTGGCCGTTACGTGTTTTGCAGAGCAAGATATTACCAACGTTGTCAAAGTGAGAGTGCTATTTGGTAAATTTAACAATTAAATTAGATCAATGAATTTCTACGGAATTTAATCAAATCTGTTACGCCTTTTTTTTATAGACGGGAAATCATCAAGTAACTTCCCCCGCCCTGGGCGGGGCGGGAGGGAGTGTCAGACTTTTACTGACTAAAACCCGCCTATGTTCCTTCATGTGCCCTTTGCGTTCCGGGGGCGCGGTATCTCTTTCGAACAACCCGCAGCCCCGGCAGGCATCGGCCCTAAGTGGCCCCATCCAAGTCTGCTGACATCTCTTTGAGGCGCGCGTGGAACACGAACGCGCCGTCGACACGGGGGACCCTCCTTTCCCTCTCCCGTCCCGCAAATCTGTTACGCCTGAGGTCTGAAAAGTTTCCTACAGTAACTGGTTTCAACATAAAGATTGTCCATTACCTTCGCTATCCCACTGTTGGGTTTGGGTCCGGTATTTTCCAGATTAGTTCTAAGTTAGAGGGCATCCAAGGAACACCCGAGAGGGATTTTAAAAGTATCAAAAACCGGATCCAAACTAACTCCACAAAATAACTGGCCGTCGACCAAATACCCGTCCGGAATGAAAAATCAATTGCAACCTAATGTCCGTAACCGGGGATTTTGAAGTTTTTGTCCGGTGTCAACAATGTAAGTGATGGCAGCCCTAGTTTTAGGCAATCAGTAAAATTCTTCTGTTCTTCTTTATAGTGTGGGAAGTAAGATCTAACAACCCTACACACTCTAGTGTCAAATTTCTAAGCCGCCTCAAGGTCTTCTGACATGGTTACCGATGACAGTGATATCCAAGATAAACTAAGAAAGTTTACATGAATTAGAAGAAGTCACCGGTTGCGAACCCACAACCTCGTACATGAGAGGCGGAAGCCTTAACCACTGAGCCATCACGACAGACACGGCGAATTCTTCTGTTAATGTCTATACAATAGTAAACAGCTTTTCAAATAAACCAGGCAAGGTACGCGACGTCCACGTGACCGAAATAACGAGGGTGAATAGTGTATTATTGATAACAATAGCAGTGTTATTCTATTCTGTACGAGTCTGTGGGTGACAAAACATTCAGTTTGAAATGAAACGGTAAGATAATGGATATTTGAATAAAGGTCTCGTGTATAACTAAATGGAATACGACTTTAAAGCTATTGGGCATTTGAAGCCTTTTTTATTTAAAGGGTAATTTGATAAGTCTTACCTTTAGAATCTTTGAGAGGTATCGTGTACATCGTCCACTAGACTTTTAAGCAAATATTGAACTTGTATAACCTGCATTGACATTCAAGTCATTCAACATTCTTGAGTGATAAAAAAACGGTGTCCCATGCTGGGCGCCAAAATAGATGACAAGATTAATTTACGGTACTATTACACTTTCTATACCTCAGAAGCTGCTAAATAAACGCTGTAATAACATACTTTGAGAAACATGATCCAAAGTTAATGGAATACTTTTCTTTGTCTTAATAATTGTGTCCCACGTTGGGCGCCAAAACATTTAAGAAGTTTTTTCACTGACTACAAATTCTTGTACGTTAATTCTTAAGAAATCACAAGATGTTTTTTGTTTGAATAAGTTAAGTGGTTTTCTCAAGACATGAATGAACAGAGCTGTTCAAATCCTAGTACTTGCTTTGCATAATCTGTTAACATAACAATCACAAACAGACAGTTAGACATATATTAGTGTAGTTACTGCAGTGAGCGCGTGTCAAGGACAGGGCACACACAATTAGTGCGTCTCCCATACGGTCATGGTTGCGAGTGGCGGACTGACAGCTCTACTGTAAACATATCTCAAACTACCCACATCTAACGAGCTTTATTGAGAGGGGTCAATTGAAACACGGTGCTTGATGTAGCAATGTATTTACTGCAGATTGCTGTAGGTTATGATCAGCTAGATGTGTTTACAAATGTTTTACTAAGGCCGAATTTCACCAAACTTTTAAACAAGTGGTTTATCTATATAACCTTACTTTTTTTTCACATTTTATACGTGGAATGTAATTCTCCAGACCGATTCCAACCACGGCGGCTAATCTTAATTAATACGTGGAATAAATATTAAGGCTGACTTACACTAAAAATAAACGAAAATTAAAACTTGTATAACTCGGTAGGTATCACTTTTATTCTCAATGAGGAAAATAGAATGCATCCGTCAAAGAGCCAAAATCACTTAAATTAATCGTGTATGCCATGCGCGAAATGGCTGTCGAGCACAATCATTAAAAATAAATTAACAAATTGTAACCCAACAGGTAGAAACTTAAAATTTAAATTTGAAGTACTTTAAAATATTCGTAATGATATTAAAAACAAATAGTTGATGTTCTGTCTCTGAAAAAAGAGTATTTTATGGCAAGAAATAGAGACGATTGGAAGGCTCTAGAAGACGCCTTTGCCAGTAGAGAGCTTTATGCATTCTAATAAATAAATAAATTGTTACTCGTTATATATATTTAAATTTTCAGTTTACGTATACTACATTTTTCTTTTATATTTTAATTTTTTTATCTATTTATTGTTAAGCTTTATATCCAAAATTATCTTTAATGTAAACAATATTATTGATTCTCAAATGAATTTAATTATTGCACTATTTTAGGTCAGCCATGAAATAAAGAAGCGTTTTTATTGCTATGCGCCCAAATAAACCACAAAAAACATAAACAAAAGGTGCTACATTGTAAAAGAAGCACGCAGTACCGTTCTCAATGAGCAACTCGACGTGTTTGCTCCACACGCACGCGACAAGCGTCCTTACCGCCGTGACAAATGTCACTTAGGAGTGAAACGTGACAGAACCACTGCTTTAGGGAACAGGGTACAGTATCTGTAATCCTTCCGCCCTAATCTGGAGGTAAATAAAGATGATGTATGATGCCTGACCATCAATGTTGTAATGCTGCAATATTATATTATTCTAAGCAGTGAGACAATATCACTGCAGGGCAAAGGCCTGCTTGCATTGATTTGCCCTACTTCTCGTACAGAGAAGGCACGAGTATTGATCAGCACGCTTGCCCAAGGTGGTTTGGCAATTTCTGATTTATATTAAAATTATAAGTCATCACGATGTTTTCCTTGACCAATGACAATGATAAAAGTTCAAATGAATTAAAAAAGTCTCATTGGTACTAGCCCTGTATCGAACCCGCAACGTAATGCATGAGAGGCGGGCTTCTTTGCCCCCTAGTCTGTCATGACAAATACTGAATATTCACGGTAATAGGACAGTGACCTGGATCATCAGCCCCCCTAGCCAAGTCACAAACGATAATCGTAAACGCTCGGTAGGTACCAATAGATTTTCGACTTAATACCCAAGAACCTTAAGTTGAAAATCTTTTAAAGATTTCTAAGCGTTAGCTACTGGAATGAACGAAAACGCTATGCAATCTTCATTAGATCTTCAACTTAAAACCAAGCACATAAAGTTGAAGATCTATTAAAGCCTACTCAGCGTTTGCGTTTATCGTTTGTGACTTGGCTAGGGGGGCTGGTGTTGAACTGTTGACCGAGCAACAATATTCTAAAGCAGTTTTTATTTATTTATTGATAATGGACTAAAATCATCAGAAATAGACTTAAAAATTGTGTGCTAGATACAACATAACAACACAAACTTTACCTGCAATTTACGACTATACAGACTTGCACACATATTGGCCCGTCGCCGGATAAACTCTTAAACATTTTAATAAGATTTCAAGTCAAAATAAATTTCTGATTGTTGTCTAACCCAAAATAACTCTCGTTTTTCTTATAAACAAAAAATAAGGGTCCATTAATAATGTCGCATTAATATGAAGACGTCAAAGCGCAAACTTTCACACAAACAGTCTATAGTTTTCCTAAGAGACGCTCTTTGAGTTAGTAAAGCAACACATCACTGGTTGACGCCGAACATAGATGCTGTGTACAGTTCACAAAACAGATTAGTGTGCAAGCTGCTAAGTATTTAAAAGGAGCGATTGTCATTTTTTTATATGCTTTACTACCTTTTGGAACGGTCAACTAGATTCAGGAGTATTATTATTTTTTCTTTTGATTGAAGGTCATAAGTGACTTTTAATGGTCTAATTGAAATAAATAATTTGACTTTGACTTGATCGAGTAAGCAATAAACGTACGAGTCACGATAAGCACGCGTACTTAGAGCACTTTTAATTTTAGTATTTGGTGTCGGACTTCTGCGGCTCCAGTGCGGGATGCGGGTGTTGTATAGCACACAGACGGCTTATTTCATTGCGATGATGCGAGACGATTGGTAAGAAGAGCTATATATCACCCCCTAGATAATACGGTAAGAGAAATAATAATGTACGCTTCATCTAAAGCGAAAGCGAAAGCGAAAACCATGCCCTTGAAGGGCATGGTTTTCGCATTGGCTGAGCGATTGAAAAACAAAATATTTCAAATACAATGTAAATTTTTATATGAATAAATAAACAAATAAATTGGCTGCTGCGTGTTACGAGTTCGATTTCTGCACGAAAAAATATTTATATGGCCTACTGACAGGCAGTTCTTTCAGGGCCTGAGTGGTTGTGTATGTGTTGGTTAAAAAAAATAGATTAATAAGGTTTGATTTCTTGCCTGCACACTTTCCTCTTTCGTCAACTGTACATGCCATTATACATGTAAGTATTCCCTTTGTACAATTACAGAGATATTGTTAAAGTTGAACTTATAAGGGGATGTCTGAACTGTGTTGTATAGTTATTGTATATGCCAGTGGATGTTATGTTGTTTGGCTTTCATTTTGTTGAGCTTAGTGACTTCGGGGTGAATCCATTTGTTTTGTGTGCATCGCATTTCTGCGGCAGTAATATAAATAATTTAATATAGTGTTAAATATAATATACTGCCTCGTTGGTCTAGTGGTTCTAAGCGCGACTGCTACGGCAGAGGTCCTGGGTTCGATTTCTAGGTCGAACAAAAACTGTTATTGGGTTTTTCTATGAAATTCTCAGTAGCAGCTCTGAGTTTGGATTTGTGCCCGGTTCATGGCAATAGGCTTGCCCCCTATTACATGGGAACTAAGTATACCGGCGAACTGTGGGTGTGCATTGGTACACCTCTGCCTAACCCTTCGGCGAATACAGGCGTGATGGTATATAATATAATATAGTGTTAAAAAATCAAATTTCGTGTACTTGCTCAGTATCGAAAAACTAATTAGTTAAAACTTTAACCAAAATGGTTTACATGGGAAAAATTATCTTATATTAAGTACGTAAATATCATTTTGTTTTTGCTCTTTGATTTCTAAGTTTATCTTGGATATCACTGACATCAGTAAAGGAAAACATCGTGAGGAAACTTAGATTCATAATTATTATATTATTCATATACAACGTGTAAAAACTTGAAAATAGTTTAATCAGAATAACGAGCAGAATCAATTGAACCTCTTTTTAATATAGGTAACATTTTTCAAAATAAAAAATAAAAAATACCATCACGCCTGTATTCCCCGAAGGGTTAGGCAGAGGTGTACTAATGTACACCCTCAGTTAGCCGGCATATTTTTAGGTCCCATGTAATAGGGGGCGAGCCTATTGCCATTAACCGGGCACAAACACAAACTCCGAGCTGCTACTGAGAATTTCATAGAAAAACCCAATAACACTTTTTGCTCAACCCGGGAATCGAACCCAGGACCTCTAGCGTAGCAGTCGCGCTTAGGACCACTAGGCCAACGAGGCAGTCAAAAAAAATATTCATTAAAAATGTCTATTTGTTAAGGTCAAGCCAATAATGCGCAGTACCTAAGACAATAATGCGTTGCTATTATTTTTTATTTTCTTGCTGAGCTCACGAGGACTAGATAGTAAACCGGTATAGAGATTACCTCATTGATTTAAAATACAGAAGAAAATATTTTCTTCTAACAAGGAGTTGGATTTTAACAACGAGTATACAAGACAACTAGTCGTTTCTGACGCATAGCAGCGTTGCTGTGTGCCGGTTTGAAGCGTATGGGTGTCGGTGTAATTACAGGCACACGAGACATTTCAACTGACTCTGGAATTACTGATGTGTATAGGCAGCAGTGACCACTTAACATCAGGTGGGCCATCCAATGACATAAAAAAATAAGACGTATTCTAACAAAAAGTGCGTTTCGACTTCACAAACGATTTTCTCCAAAACGAATCGACAGAAATTGACTATTATAAAACTAATACAAAAGCGACTAGAAACCGTATTCTAACAACAAATGCGTTCGCCCGTCAGTCACAAACTATTTGCTCTAAAACGAATAAAAAATTACTATGACAAAATAAACCTAATATAAAACTGCCACCATATGCAAAGTGGTATTGAATGAAGTGTCAGTAAAGTACCCTTTAGGTCATTACGCTGGCTTATCTGCTGGTTACCGGTCGGCTCGTGTGGGGCTCGAGCCGTGAAATAGCTTATGAGAGAGATAAGGCTCTTCTATCTTATGCTAATGTGTCGGTCGAACTCTTGTACGTCGATTCTGTAAAATTCAGACCTGAACTCGCATCTCACGTCGCTATTCACCCTCACTTCGCTTAAGGTTCAAAATGACATTGATTTATTTGACACTTTGAAGTGCGAAGTGAGCAAATCAAATCATTTATTTCAATTAGACCATTAGAAGGCACTTTTGAACGTCAAAAAAATTAAAACTAATGAATCTAGTTGCCCATTCCAAAAGGTAGTTTCGTATGGAGAAGAACGGGCAAGAAACTCCATACATACTCTTTAAAAAAAAAACGTATTACATTATGTTGTACAATTACATGCATTCCATAAAAAAGCGTCGAAGTGACGCTGGAATTACCGTATAGAATGCCACTTCTTACGTGATCTCATACTTTATCTGTCAAAATTTCCCCGTCAATTCAGTTCAACTCGCTGACACGCTCGCAAGAGTGGCGCTAGTCTAAATTCGAATGATCAACCGAGTTTTTAGAATGCCAATCAAGAAAGTCACAGCGGATTCAGATTCGAAGTTTAGAACGAGGTCTTATAGAATCACACAGCAGACAGCGGCATCGTATGGGTCGTCCCGTTTTCTGAGGTATTTTTTAATACGTGATGGGATACTAAGTTACTTAAGCTATTTTAAGTACTTGTGTACATTTCAATTTAGTTATGTAGGTACTATCTTCTGCTTGCGACTTCGTCCTCGTCAAATTTGATATGTTACTCCACAGGAACCGTACATATTTCCGAGATAAAAACTATCCTATGTGTGTGTTGTATTGCACACCACAATTTGTCTCAGTGTGTTAATTTCATCTAGATCTTTTTAGCCGTTTTTGCGTGAATAAGTAACAAACACCCATCCATTCCTCCATCCTCACAAAATTTCGCATTTATAATATTAGTAAGAATAGGAATTGCTTTGAGTTTTTTATTTTTATTTCTAATTGCGAAAAATGTTTTAAACACCCTTTCAATGATCTAATTGAAATAAATGATTTGACCTGACTTTGGTAAAATTCTTTAAAATACAACCGCCAGGAGGACCGCATAACAATACTTATCCAGTAGTACCTTCATTAGATTCTAGGTAGATTAAGCTGTTGATAGCACAATCACTATACCGACCAACTCTGCAATGCACTTTAAAGAATTAAACAAACACACACTGCCTCTATTTACTTAACTACGGTCGCGGCGGCTGATTGAACTTGCTCACTGATCTGCCAACACAGATAGATTACACGTGGTTTACTAAATAGATTGCATACTCCAAAATAACTATGTACCGTGAAGGTTGCATATCACGGCTACTTGGCTGAAACGTTTTTAATTCAAACACTCAGACGAACTCTATTTGGGATTCGAATTTTGAATAGTAAACGGTTGGGTTTTTTTTTGTATCGGGCAATTGTTTGTCTGTGGTTGTGATATAATTTCAATATATGTAACTGCCTCGTTAGCCTAGTGGTCCTAAGCGCGACTACAACGCTAGAGGTCTTGGTTTCGATTCCCAGGTCGAGCAAAAAATGTTATTGGATTTTTCTATGAAATTCCCAGTAGCAGCTCGGAGTTAGGATTTGTGCCCAGTTAATGACAATAGGCCCGCCCCCTATTACATAAGACCTAAACATGCCGGCGAACTGTGGGTATGCATTGGTACACCTCTGCCTAACCTCTCGGGGAATATAGGCGTCAGAATCCGAATCAGAATTTTATTTGCTATAAATGTAGGTACAGTATAAGGTTTAAAACATAAATAAATAAATAAATGAGATCAGCTACATGATGGTGATGGTATCACACCATCACCAAGGTAAATTATAAAAAAAAAACTGAATTTAAACAGAATACACAACAACAACAACAATATTATCATTTCAAACTCTAACATTTCAAAAGCCTATAACAAAGACGTCGCGTCGTCTAAAAACAATATAATAATAATGAAACATTTAATAAAGCAAGGCACGGCTCGCTTGCTATTAGATTTACTCGCGGTAATGCACCGGAGTGCACCTGTTCTGTTTATTTGTGCTCCGACATTATCTCCGTCTTAAATATAAACGACTGTTGGTTCGACCGCGTTTTAACGTAAATTAGTTTTAGTGTTGTTCTGTTTTATTTGTTGAAGGAATCCTGCTATCTATATTAATAATATTATAAAGAAGTGAGTTTTTTTTTTGTTTGTTTGTTTGCAACGAATAGGCTCCGAAACTACTGGACCGATTTTAACCATTCTTTTACCAATAGATAGCTACATTATCCCTGATTAATATATGTTATATAACATCACGCTACGACCTACGGGAGCGGAGCAGTAACCAAAGACGTAGCTTAACGCAGGTGAAATAATTTGCAGTTCGCTAGTAATAATAATAATTATTATTATAAATGTCAAAGTTTTGTGAGGATGTATGGATGTTTGTTTCTCTTTAACGCTTAAACGGTAAAACGGATCCGAATGAAATTTGGCACTGAGATATATTTTAGTGTGAAATAACACGAGAATCATATGTTTCGCCATCATATACGATTCACGAGGGATAATTTGTCAAATTACTTAACTCGAACGAAGCCGCTGGCATAATCTAGTTAATTATAAAAAAAGGATATTTAGGGTCTGGTTAGATATTCTGCGATAACATCAGGGGTATTTAATATTAATTTGCCTAGTGCACTACCATGTTGGATTTTCAACGCTCGGCTCAGCGCCTAGGGTTAAGAATACAACAATAAAATTTCAAAGTTATATTAAAATGGTAAATGTGATTGAAATGGGACTCTTTTTAAAGACGGTGGCTTCCTGAACTTTGGCTTAGATGAAAAACACCTAATTCTTTAAAATTAAATGGCATATGAATCTACGAATGCCAAATTCTATCACCGGCAAGTTATCGAAATGGCAAATTCAAAAAATGCAAAATTAGCTTAATGGCGCATTCAAAAAATTTCATATTTTTACACAAAAGGTAATAACATAATTAATAAAAATGCTTCTAAATTAATCCAGGAATGGTAAAGGTAGGGTAGAACTTACCATTTTAACAATTTCTAATTTTGTTTCTCACAAAAGCGTATAATGTGCCATTTACAAAATTTGTCGCATAAAAGAATTTGCCATATTACGAATCAGGCATATTTTATCACTTGTGCCAAATTGAGAATTTGGCATTTTTCACCTAAGCCGTGTGTATGTTGCAGTCAAAACTCTTAACCAGTCAAAAGTACTATTGACTAGCAAAATCAGTCAAAACTACTTTTGACCGTATGCTTTGGTCAATAATACTTTTGACTAAAATAACAGTTAAAAGTACTTTTGCCCAATGGAGCTGGTTAATAGTACTTTTGACTAAGTGATTCCGTCAAAAGTGGTTTTGACTGCCCGAATCAGTCAAAACTCTTAAAAATTAGTCACTAATCTGCAATAATAATTAATAATATCTATTCTTTATAAAAGTAAATTATAGGATAAAAGAGCGAGCGAAGCGAGCTCAGGACTTGGGGCACCCCGACTCGGACAGGTTAGGTTAGAAGGGGATGACGGGGTCTAGAGAGCGAGCGAAGCGAGCGAACAGACCCCGCCATCCACTTCGTGGTTATTTTTTTTTTAAACCCTTGAGCCCCGCGAAGCGGGGCTCCTCGACTATGCTTTTTAAGCATTATTCACATCTGGCAAGTTAATAGTGCTTTTGACTGATGCTTTATTGCAGTTAAAACTACTTTTGACGAAGAGCGTTAGTCAAAAGTACTTTTAACCGCAAATTTGCAGTCAAAAGTACTAATAACCAATATTTTTCAGTCAATACCACTTTTGACCAACCTGTTCTGTCAAAAGTAGTTTTGACTGATTTTACTAGTCAATAGTACTTTTGACTGGTTAAGAGTTTTGACTGCAACATGTATATGTATAATTAGCAAAATATTTTGTCTTGGTGGACAAAATACTTCGCGCACTTCATTAGGATTTATAAGGGGGACGGCGCGTACGCAGTCCCCACTACCAAAAATAACGCATCCGAGTTATCCACATTAGGGATAATCGCAGGGGTCAACCCAACCGCAGTGCAATGGGAAGGCCTCGCCCTGGGGGAACCGCCTTCATGATCACGGTATCCCCTATGCCAGGTAAGTATGAATTCACTACAGTACCGCGCGAGGGTCGTTCAACGGCGGAGAATCTTAACACCGCGATTCAGAAACGTGACGTAAATGCACAGCGCCATCTAGTTTAAATTTTTGGAACTAAATTGCGCGGTACTTTGCAGAAGATTTTGTGTATTATTTCAAGAGTTATTTAAGTACTTAGCGTGCAACTTACAGAACAATGTAAACAAGTTAATATATCAAGTGCCATTGAGTGCCGATTAAGTACTGCACTTAGCGAGAAATATTAGTAAGATATATTGAGAAGATTCAGTAACAAGATAGTGACGGATCATACCAACAACAAGATAATTAAGTTGTTATAAGTACCTAAACTTGTTTAACGGTATAATGCATAATGTATTATTGTTGAATTAGGTAATTAATACAATTAACTAATAATTCCAAGACATCGTTTTATTTTAGCCCTGAACACCCGATTTATTTTTATTCAACAGTAAAATTGGATTTTTAGTTGCTTTGTAATCTATGAATCCTACTACTATTATAAAGGCGAAAGTTTGTATGTATGGATGTATGGATGGATGTTTGTTACTCTTTCACGCTTAAACGGCTGAATGGATCTGGATGAAATTTGGCACAAAGATAGATTATAGTCTGGAATAACACATAGGCTACTTTTTATCCCGGGAAAATGTACGGTACCCGTAGGATAACACATCAACTGTGACGCGGACGAAGTCGCGGGCAGAAGCTAGTAGTTAATAAATTGAGTTGCTAAATAAGTGACGTCAGAGTTCTGCCGTATAAAATCTATGATTGCGTTTTTACAGCTAAAAAAATGTTTTGACTGTTTAGTTACGTATTAAGTATATTATTTCATTATAAATTGAGGTAGTTTAAGCATTTTATAATATTTCAAATGAGTGTTATGTCTTTATTAATTAGGTACTTATTTATTAACTCAGTTTACCTGGATCATAATTGGGTATACCATTAAACAATAATTCCGAGACACAACTTCTCTAAAAAAAAAACACTTTATTTTACCCCTGTAAACTCCAATTAATTTTTAAATAACTATAAAATTTGCTTTTTAATTGCTTAGAAATTAATAAATAGTGAATTGAGATGTCAAAAAGTGACGTCATAGTTTAGTATTGTCATACAAAATCTATGGGGGAATTTGGCGAAAAAAAAATATATGGCGTTTTGACAGCTCATAAAAAGTATGTATGTCAATTGATTAGTGGTGTCATCTACCCAATTATAAACGTAAATAGATAGGGTGAACTCATCTAACTTCATGACAAAAGCATTTGAGTAATAAAATACCAATAAATTTATTAATTACTTTAATTCCGACTTAGCGTGAGTTTTAATCAGTCTTTTATGAGGAATACAGGCACAATTAATCATAATCAAATCATATGGTTGTATTTCAAGTAATTGATTTCACTCGTACAACCTATATATATAGCGCTCAAACCAAATATCACCGAATTAGGCGAGTCACAGAATTAGATGAGTTCACTATACGTTCCGTAGTGTAGCAAAACTTCAACATCAGTACCAAAAAAACCAAGTGAGTAAATACAGGAATTTTATATGAATTCGAAAATCATTTGTCACTATGTCGTGTCTAAAAACACATGTATAATTCAGTACTGATACACTATATGTACTTACAAGAATAATCTGTTTGGTTTCAAGATATAGGTATTATTTAACGTAGTGTTGCTTATACCTACTTAATTTGGCAAATTGTGTAATATTATACACAACATCACGCCTGTATTCTTCGAAGGTTAGGCAGAGGTGTACTAGTGTACCCCTACAGTCTGCCGGTATCGTTTTAGGCCCCATATAGTATGGGCGAGCCTATTGCCATTAACCGGACACATCCTAACTCCGAGCTGCTACTTACAATTTCATAGAAAAACCCAATAACACTTCTTCTCGACCTGGGAATCGAAACCAAGACCTCTAGCGTCGCAGTCGCGCTTAATGCCACTAGGCTACCGAGGCAGTCCCCCAAATCCTCAATCTATGTTAAATTAGTACAATAACTTATGACACCATAATCTTTTGCGTAGAAATGGTCATTGAGCGCTTGAAATAACAAAAAAGCAAGACAAGTTTTGAAAGCAATTAATAAGATTGTTTTTTTGTTCAGGCGTGAATCGAACCCTTTACTCCTAGCGTAGTAGCCAATCACTCAGCTACAGCACCAATAGGAAATAAGTATGATTATTTTTATTTAAAAAAAAAACCTTAATCATGTAATGAACAGTTTAGTAAAACTATTTTTCAAATAACTATGAAACTGTTTATGTCTTTCTAGCAAAACCAAATATAACACGAATTTTATATGGCCGTAGTGTTATGTGACGTCACAGTCCATGTCGGATCTCTCTGTCTAATCGGTGCGTAACTAATCGTTTTAAATGCTTATATCGGCCGTATTTCTTGACCGATTTTGATTTCACTTTTTGTCATCATATTATGTCGTTTGGTAGTAATTAATCAGACGGAAACGGCACAACAACTTCGCAGGTTTCATCTATGACGTCACACACCGGTAAAAATATAATCAAAAAGTGAACCAATTATCACATAATTATTTTAAAAATGTCAATCAACTAGGAGTGGTGATTACCAATTAACACTTCGCGCGTAGTCATAATTAGTCGTCAAGGGACTTGTAATCCGCCCCTAAACTATTACGTTACTATATTACTTATACGTTAATTATAATTTGCTCGTCAGACTTCAATTTCACTTAGTAAGATACCTACGAAGTTTTTGATTACGTTTGTGTGTGTGTACGTATTGTTTACGTGTAGGTTATGAGTTTTAAGTTAGGAAAAGTAGTTTTTTTTTGTTATTAAATATACAAGACGATTAATGTCTCACTGCAAGCCAAAGGCCTCTTCTCAAACACAGAAGGCACGAGCATTGATCACCACGATTGCTTAAAATGCATTGGCAATCTCTAAATAATATTAATTAATGTTATAGTGGCTGCCCGCATCTTCGTCCGCGTGGTGTATTTAAACCGCGTTAAGTTACATCTTTGCTTGGTTACTGCTCCGCTCCCGTGTGTTGTAGCGTGACGTTGTATAACCTGTGTTACTCTATAATAATGTGAAAATAAAATAAAAGTCTATCTATTGGTGAAAAGGAGCTTATTCGGTACAAACCGACAAAAGTCTCTCCTCTTCATAGTATTATATTACGATGTTTTCCTACACCGATGTCAGTGATGTCCAAGATAAAATTAGAAAGTACATAGTATGTACCTATTGAACCATCTAATTACAGAGAAATTAGAGTCAAAGTTCCGACTTTATTTTACGTTTTCTTTTACGAAAAGAAGTTCTAAGAGATAATACTTAACTTCAAATAACCAAAAATAAAATAAAAAATAGCATAATGTTTTGCGTACTATCATGATTTTTCACGTTTCTCACACACAACCATTTTTAATGGTCAGTTAGCGTCTTATTACACCTCGTATTTACCCGACTGCGACAGAAGGAGGGTTATGTTTTTCGAGGGTATGTATGTATGTATGTATGTATGTATGTATGTATGTATGTATAATTGTTTGGCACGCTCTGCAGCCTGAACGGCTCAATGGATTTTAGCTTGAGAGGTGTCATTAGATTCGTATTTACTGTGAGAGTGACACTGGGTATGTCAAAATAAAAAAAACAAAATGGCGGATTTTTGGCGCCAAATTCAAATGTTTGGATCGCTCTGCAGCCTGAACGGCTCGATGGATTTTAGCTTGAGAGATGTCATTAGATTCGTATTTACTGTCAAAGTGACAATGGGTAAATAAAAAATAAAAAAAGGTAAAAATAAAAAACGGTAATTTAAAAAACTAAAAAACCCGACTGCTTTTCCAAGTATTTATAAAAAGCCCTAAAACAAGAAAGTCGTTGTACCCGATTGCACAAAATTGTAGCAGTCGGGACCCATTCTAGAAATGGAGGCTTAGAGTATTTAGAGCACATACCTATATTACATTGCAGATGGTATTACACCTCGTATTTTCTGATATGTTTTAATTCGTTACATAATTATTTGTTTGACCTATTGCAATAACATAGCACACTGTCTATATTTTAAAGGCTAAAAACATGAAATAAAAATAAATGATTTTCAAAAACTCCGACTTCTGCGTTTCTACAACTTCATGAAAAAGCTATTATCGGAAGCTCAAGTCAAGATGGCGTTGTCGAATGCAAGGTGGGACTACTTGTACACCTGGCATAACATAGATAATATTGTTATGCACCATAAATTGAGTTCTGTCAAAACGACCACCTGCAAACCCACAATCTGTTAAAATAATTTAATATACTTAATGTAACTACTACGGTGATATGATACTGTTCATTTTTAAAACAATAACAGTTCATTTTTAAAAACGTACGCAGATTTAAAATTAATCAGCATTTAAATATCCATTTAAATTACTTTAATATAAAAGGGAGAACTTTTTTACGTGTGTTCTTTATTTTGTCACAATTAAACCCAAATATTATCTACTATTTGATGATTATCTCACCAGATATACAGCACTAACAATGTAATCGTCGTCGCGTTAAAAAGAAAACAAGATTCTGCATGCTTAATTATGATCCCACCACGTTTGATTCAAACAATTTATTTGAAGGGTCTATTTCACCTTCAAAAAGTTCCGATTAAATTATTGAGAAGATCAATTTCCACAAATTCCGTTCCATTTTTTAATATATTGAAGCAGGCCCTCAATTTAATAATTCAGCTCATCGAAACAGCACCAATATTTAACCGAATAATCGCGTAAAATATTAACTATATAATCCTATTAACATCGGCAAAGTTCACAAATTTCCAGGAAGCCGAAATACAAGACCAAGTAAAATATATAACCAATACTTAAAAAGGACTTACCTCTCATAAATCTTTAATAAGTTCCTATTTATTGGTTTCAGAAGTTAAAGGGCACTCAATGAAAAGTGTTTATTCACTCGACTGGTAAACTTGCGACGAAGTTTTGCGGAGCGCGCGCCGAGACGTGCGTCGTGGTCGACTGCCCGATCGCAACTGAGTCCTGGTCGCTACACGCCGTGTACTGGCTGGCAAGGACAGGTGTTTCAGAGAAATTATTACTGGAAAAGTAGTAGTAGTTGTCTATGATTTTTAAATAATGTGATTGTGTTGTTCATGTTGAGTTTGATTGAATGTTGTTTTGGTTTGGAGATACTTTTATGTGTTATTTTAATTAGTTTTCTTTTAAGTCACGTGAAAACTATTTATACATAAATGTACAAACATTTATTTGACGGGCCTGTTGGTCTCGTGGTTAGCGGCCCTGACTGCTAAGCCGGAGGTCGTGGGTTCGATTCCCACCCAGGACAAACTTTGTGTGATGAGCATGATTGTTAGTTCTGTGTCTGGGTGTGATTTATCTATAATATGTATGTATTTATAAATTATATAAGTATGTATATCAGTTGTCTGGTTACCATAACACAAGCTCTGCTTAGCTTGGGATCAGATAGCCGTGTGTGAGTTGTCCAAAAAAAAAAAACAAAATTGTAATTATAAAAATACATAAGTAAGTACATTGAATTTATTATCCAATAAATTAATCTTAAGTTTACTTTTGAAATGAGGGGTAAATTTCAGAACAAACATTTAGTTATCTTTAGCAAAAAACAACAGTTTTATTTTTTAATGACCGATTAATTTCTTGGAGGCTAAAATCATGTACGGAATCTGCGGCAGAAGTTTATAATAATTGAGTTCAGCTAAGTTTTAGTAGTTCCACTACATGTTTCAAAACCTTTCAATCAAACAAAATTTTTAAAAAAAAGTCCACACAAACATAAAACTCTCAGTTGCTACGGCGTAGCAAGTCGTCTACGAGACCGCTACGCAGTCTACGACACCGTAGTAAAAGTTAAGCGCAGTACTATAATGAATAATAATATTTTATGCGAAAGGTATCGCGCTTTATTATATTTTATTAGCTATTATTATTTAATACATTGTAAAGGTAACATAATATCAGGAATTTTGTGACCAAACCAAACGATAAAGGTATTTCTGAACGAGTTCGTAAGTTTGTTGTTTGTTAATGCTAAAGAATTTTAAGGAAACAAATACTTAATTATGGTTTACATTACAAGCTGACAAAATTTGAGAGTATGAAAATAATTCTGACCAACCCTCATCACATTGCATCATTGGGGCCCAATTTTAGGAACTTTTAGAAACGATGACGATGACTGCTACGCTAGAGGTCTTGGGTTCGATGCCCAGGTCTAGCAAACTATTTAATAATTTTTAGTCGGCCGTGTACGTTAGTGTATTGTAATTTCATGTTCAAAAAGTCGGTCGTGTTGGAGACGCTTATGTGCCAAAGACCTATTAGCATCGGCCCTGCCAACAACCCAGTAAAAACTGTTGCCTATCTAGCCTTCGTTTGCCGATCTGCGTTCTATTCGACTATGAGCTATGATAATATTGACACAGAGTTAATTGTTTCTTAACCGCTATTTAATCAGATGTAGAAACGGATTTTCATTTAGATTTCAAGTTTATTCATTGTTTGAGGAAGGAGGAAAAACTTAAGTGTTCAATTAATTTACTTGGAAGTTCGTGAATGCTGTGACATAGTTAACGGTAATGCAGTAGATCAACTAATAAAAATTATCTATACTAATATTATAAAGAGGTACAGTTTGTGAGGTTGTAGGAAGTAGTCTCTGGACCTACTGAACTGATTTTGAAAATTCTTTTACCCATAGGAATTGGGACGTTATTTGTGAGTGTCATAGGCTATAAAACATCACGCTACGGTATACGGGGGCGGAGCATTAACCAAACACATAACTATGGGTGAAAGGAGTCACGCGAAGAAAGACGCGGGCAGTTGCCTTGAAAATAAATGAAATAAAAATAAAATGAAAAAAATAAAATAAAAAAATTATTCTATTAAATTGATGATTTGTGTATCCATTGGTTTCTGTTGTGCACTTGTCATGACCCTTGGTTACTCATATCTTTTGATGACTGAAATATGTACCAAAAAAGTAAGTATTTTTTTTTAATTTACAGAAAAGTTTGTAATTCTGAATTTGTGGCTTAATGCATAGAACTTGCAACTTATGCTCTGAAATGTAAGTGTTCTACTACTATTATACATCTGCTACTACTATACCTACAGCTCTGCCTATCACTATCAGGAAAATATGCTTGAAGATCGCCTTGTAAAGATTGATGGAGATTGATCCCCATAATGTTATAGGAAAATCAGCCAATAATGAAATTTGAAGATTGTGCACTTTTTACTTCCCGTGCGACACACTGCTACTCTAAATCGTTGACGAACTGTTTTTCTGTTTATAACCAAAACAAGGATTTGGTGTGACTGTTTTTTTGTTATTCAAAATATTTTATGTAGGTATATGTTAGTTACAGGTTTAAACAATAAATTAAAGGTCGAATATGTGCTGCTGTTTTTTTATTTTTTTGGTTTTCATTTTTTTTGTTTTTAGTACGAAATGTTTAAAGACTTAAATATCTTTGTTAACTATTTACTACATTAAGAGGAATTAAATTCCACAAATACATTATTTTAAAAAAAACCGGCCAAGTGCGATTCGGACTTATCTATAAAAAAGGCAAAAAAAAATCCCCTTGTTGTATGGGAGCCCCCCTTAAATATTTGTTTTATTTTATTTTATTATTTATTTTTAAAGTGAATATATAACTAAATATTCTGTGAATATTTCAAGCGTCTACCTGTAACCGTTATCAACATGTAGCAAAAACGAGCAAAAATATCACGTTTGTTGTATGGGAGCCCCCTTACATATTTATTTTATTTTGCTTTTTAGTATTTGTTCTTATAGCGGCAACCGAAATACATAATTTGTGAAAATTTTAACTATCTAGCTGTCACGGTTCATGAGATACAGCCTAGTGACAGACAGACAGACAGACGGACAGCGAAGTCTTAGTAATAGGGTCCCGTTTTACCCTTTGGGTACGGAATCGTAAAAATCAAACCTAAACAATATTATACGTTAGCTACATTGTTAGTTAGTTTCCATCACTAGATTCCTTTGTACTTGTACCACTGTTATTACGTACTCTGTGGCATCCAGTCCGAGGCACTTAATCGAACTAGTTGGCTCTATTAGTTTACTATAGTGCATGGTTTTGGCGTCTCAATAGTTCTTACATCAAAGTTCAAATTAACGATGCACCATCTGCTAGGACTTCATGCGTTTTTGTCTGCTAATTAGCCATTGTAAAGGTCATACAATGGTGGAAAAGTGGATTACCCGACAGTAAAGAAAAACATTATTGCCAAATATGCGTCGTGACTGTGTGGATGCGATTTCGTAACTGGAAAACTACATCGTCATCTGCTTAGCCTTTTCCCAACAATGTTGGGGTCGATTCCCAGTCCAACTGGATGCAGCTGGTTCAGTATTTTACATGGAGCGAATGCTATCTGACCTCTACAACCCAGTTACTGGACAACACGATACCTCTTGGTAAAAGTGGTTATCAGTCTCCCTGGCTTCTGATGATCTATGAATGACAGCCGGGGCCAACGGCTTTATGTGCCTTCCAAGGCACGGGCGTATCACACCACCAACTTCCAATCTCCGGGCTGCTATTGAGAAATTCCTAAGGTTAAAACTTAAAACCTTTTTCGCCCGACCTGGGACTCAACAGTCGCTCTTTTGACCACGACACCAACAGTCAACAGTCAACTAATAAGGTTAATAAGTACTATTTCCACGGTACGAACACAATGTAATGCGACCGTTGGTCACGTGGAGACCCAAGTACGATAAATCACGCCCAGCCGTCAGAAGCGCTGGCAGAGATCAAATTACAACTATCACTTACTATGATAGGATTTTCTACGTATGAAAGTACGTTCTACAATAAGTATATTATATCGTACTAGCTGATATATATTTTTTTGTATGAAAAATAGATCCAGCCGCTTCAAAGGAGTATGGTAACTAACATGACACGAGAATTCTATATATAAGATATGTATTTAGTTCGTGGTACATACGTATACAAAGTACACACACACACACACCCTTGTTTGTACAGACACCCTTACGAGGACCTTGTATGTACTTGTACGAACCGAGGACCCTCCAAAAAACTGGTTTAAATACGTCGCAGGCCTTTTTCAATAAGATAGAAAGGGAGAGGTGAGTAAATCTATTGTAATGAGCGCATCGAGATAGTGCTATCTCAAAAAAAATCTATATGAATTACGGCTATCGTACCGAGGACCTGAAATACACAGCTAAATGTGACCAGCGATGCACATACGAGGACTTTGTGTAAGTTAACCGAGGACCTCTTACGTAAGCCCTGGGACGCCCTTCCGAGGACGTACTTTCACACAATATTTCTTATTTCTTGTACGAAGCGCGGACGCTGTGTTAGACTTTATTTCACCTTACCGAGGACAGTTTTCCTGTAGAACTTGTATAAACCGAGGACTTGGAAAATCTACATACCTATACCAATTTTTACGTTTAAGATAATTTATTAACTTATGTAGAATGTTCTGATTTATTTCTAACACACATTTTCTAAAATGAAGTACCAAGCGAGGACGAGTTTATGTCTTTACGTTTTTCGGTGCTTCCCAAAGAGAGGCTTAAAATAATTACTTATAGAAAGAGAGTCTTCGTACAAGCTCTTTTCGCGCTAACAAATATGCCATACGCATAAGGATTATCTAGTGATCCAGTCACTAGTCAGTCTCCAGTTTGAGCTGATGCTGCAGCCAGGTCGTTTCTTCATGAGGGAACTCTTCAAAAGTTGATAGGGTCGTCTTGGTATTTGGCATATGCGTTAGGATTACATAGTATAACAAATATAATAACCAAATTGTGCTGATGCTGCAGCCAGGGTGGTTTCTTCATGAGGGAACTCCTCAACAGTTTATAGCATCGTCTTCAAATTTAGCATACGCATTAGGTTTACATAGTATAACAAATATAATAACCAAATTGTGCTGAAGCTGCAGCCAGGTTGGTTTCTTCATGAAGGAACTCTTCAAAAGTTGATAGGGTCGTCTTGATATTTAGTATATGCGTTAGGTTTACATAGTATAACAAATATAATAACCAAATTGTGCTGATGCTGCAGCCAGGGTGGTTTCTTTATGAGGGAACTCCTCAACAGTTTACAGCATCGTCTTCAAATTTAGCATACGCGTTAGGTTTACATAGTACAACAAATATAATAACCAAATTGTGCTGAACCTGCAGCCAGGGTGGTTTCTTCATGAGAGAACTCCTCAACAGTTGGTAGCACCGTGTTCAAATTTGGCATATGCGTTAAGTTAACATAGTTTAATAAATATAATAACGAAATTGTGCTGAAGCTGCAGCCAGGGTGGTTTCTTCATGAGGGAACTCCTCAACAGTTCATAGCATCGTCTTCAAATTAAGCATACGCGTTAGGTTTACATAGTATAACAAATATAATAACCAAATTGTGCTGAAGTTGCAGCCAGGGTAGTTTCTTCATGAAGGAACTCCTCAACAATTTATAGCATCGTCTTCAAATTTAGCATACGCATTAGGTTTACATAATACAACCAATATAATAACCAAATTGTGCTGAACCTGCAAGCCAGGGTGGTTTCTTCATGAGGGAACTCCTCAACAGTTGGTAGCACCGTCTTTAAATTTGGCATATGCGTTAAGTTAACATAGTTTAATAAATATAATAACGAAATTGTGCTGCACCTGCAGCCAGGGTGGTTTCTTCATGAGGGAACTCCTCAACAGTTCATAGCATCGTCTTCAAATTAAGCATACGCGTTAGGTTTACATAGTATAACAAATATAATAACCAAATTGTGCTGAAGCTGCAGCCAGGGTGGTTTCTTCATGAGGGAACTCCTCAACAGTTTATAGCACCGTCTTCAAATTTGGCATATGCGTTAAGTTAACATAGTTTAATAAATATAGTAACGAAATTGTGCTGTAACTGCAGCCAGGGTGGTTTCTTTATGAGGGAACTCCTCAATAGTTCATAGCATCGTCTTCAAATTAAGCATACGCGTTAGGTCTACATAGTATAACAAATATAATAACCAAATTGTGCTGAAGCTGCAGCCAGGGTGGTTTCTTCATGAGGGAACTCCTCAACAGTTTATAGCATCGTCTTCAAATTAAGCATACGCGTTAGGTTTGCATAGTACAACAAATATAATAACCAAATTGTGCTGAAGCTGCAGCCAGGGTGGTTTCTTCATGAGGGAACTCCTCAACAGTTTATAGCATCGTCTTCAAATTTAGCATACACATTAGGTTTACATAATTTAACAAATTTAATAACCAAATTGTGCTGAAGCTGCAGCCAGGGTGGTTTCTTCATGAGGGAACTCCTCAACAGTTGGTAGCACCGTCTTCAAATTTGGCATACGCGTTAAGTTAACATAGTTTAATAAATATAATAACCAAATTGTGCTGAAGCTGCAACCAGGGTGGTTTCTTCAGAAAGAGAGAAAATGAAAGGTTGACTGAATCCTTAAACAAATCGTTAGAAGCTACTCCTATGTACACGCCTGCTTAGATTACACAACATTATGATTTTCTTTTCACCATAAATTGTTGTATTGTCATGGGTGCTTAATCCGTGTGCTCTTCATGAAGAATCAAAAGTAGAAATGTCTTCCTAGGTGAAATGACGGCAGCAAAATTTGAAACAATCAAAAAGTACAATGAAAAATACATAACAAATAATATTAAATGACAAACTTGAGAACGACGCTATCAACTGTTGAGGAGTTCCCTCATGAAGAAACCACCCTGGCTGCAGCTTCAGCACAATTTGGTTATTATATTTATTATACTATGTTAACTTAAGGCAAATGCTAAATTTGAAGACGGTGCTACCAACTGTTGAGGAGTTCCCTCATGAAGAAACCACCCTGGCTGCAGCTTCAGCACAATTTGGTTATTAATTTTGTTAAATTATGTAAACCTAATGTGTATGCTAAATTTGAAGACGATGCTATAAACTGTTGAGGAGTTCCCTCATGAAGAAACCACCCTGGCTGCAGCTTCAGCACAATTTGGTTATTATATTTGTTATACTATGTAAACCTAACGCGTATGCTAAATTTGAAGACGATGCTATAAACTGTTGAGGAGTTCCCAGTGATAGCACACTACACACGAGGGAAACTGTTAAAGCGAGGACTAAAATACACACTGTTTGGAAAATCTAGCAAACCGAGGTCTTAAATACACATTGCGTGGAAAAGCTGCCTAACCGAGGTCTTAAATACACATTGCGCGGAAAAGCTGCCTAACCGAGGACTTTTGTGTTAAAGTTAACACATAGGTCCTCGTATAATACAACAAACGTGAAATGAGTGTAAAGAGGCTGTGTGTGAGGCGACAGTGGCGCCACTAAGTGGATACACAAATCGAGTGTAAGATTATGAATATTTTTGATCAAACCGAGGTTCAGACAACTTTTTCTTATTAAGTATACAGAAAGACTCAAAATCGCTCGCAGAATACGAATCTTTGGTCAAGTCAAACCGAGGACCCTCGAAAAAGTCCTCGGTTTGAAAAGGTCCTCGGTCGTGCCTTGTGTATTCATACGCACGTCCTCGGATGGTACTTAAAACAAACACACCCTCACACACATTTCTCATTTTTTTTTACTTTTACGTCTATGGTTGGCAAACAAGCCGACGACCCACCTGATGTTAAGTGGTCACCTCTGCCTATAGATATCTGCAATACCAGAGGCGTTGGCATCCTAGAAACAAAGTTGAAACGTCTCTTGTATCTGTAATTACACTTCAATCTTCATCTTCTGCAATGCTGCTTTTCGGCTGAAATATAATATATTAGATATATTGACTGTCCGTTTGGTCTCATGGTTGCAATTGCCACCCCTTCGGACTATGAGAGATAGGGAAGAGGGTGTGCACCTGTGTTTGCAAATACACTTTTGTTCTAAGTATAATATTCCCTGCGTACCTACTTGGCTAGTCTCCATTAAGATTAGTCGCCATGACCGAAATCAGTTTGAAGAATGTTAGGTTTAACGTGTAAAAGCAAATCTGATTATTGAATTTATAATCATATTTTTATGGGATCTCATCCACCAATCATTTTGCTCCATAAGCAGGACGAATAAAATTAAAACAATATGTTAAACCCTTTACGGGCCACTGAATTTTGCTTCAAAAGGAATATTAAAATGGCCGCCAAAGCTTTTATATTTCGCTGTTATTTTATTTTACGTAAATTGGGAACGGAACACCAATATTTTAAAAGCAAAAAGTCTGCTTTTCCGGTGAAAATAGTTGATACATTTGGAATAAAGTATACTGGATTACATTTTAATTACTTCTGCCTTTTATTTCGTTTGCGAATTGTGGCTATCGTATGCTTTACGTATTTTATCATTTTCATATCGGTTATATACTCGTACTTTAATTTAAACATGATATAAGTAAAGGATACGTAAAATTTATAGGTAGTTGGGTTTTTCTCGTGTTTCTACTATCCTTATTTTTATGGATGGGAAAGCATCAAATAACTTCTTCCGCTCTAGGCAGAGCGGAAGGGAGTGTCAGACTCTTTCTGACTACAACCCATGCACAGGCCCGCGCCTAAGGATGACGGGAACCGCCTGAAACACCAGATGAATGGGGCGTCTTCTCCTGTTGTTCCTACTATTCTCATAAACGAGAAGTTTGTGACCGCATTGCATCGCATCGGCCATGGCATCTTAGGGGCCAGGCCCCCCCTGAAAACTAACTCTAGATACGCCAATGCTTGTGGTTATTTTGCCGTAGAATTATACATGAACAGTCAAAGCCTTGCCTGACTTGGGCATCAAACCTAAGTCTTACGACCAATAGACAGTCGTTACAGCAACAGACAATAGGTATAACAACTAAAAACTTTTCTTAAGCGTTTCCATATTTTAAAACATTTCAAAAGCTACAGTGAACAGATTAAACAGATATGACCATAAATCGCGGAGATTCTCCTTGGATAGCCGATTACCAGAGACAATAGAGGTGCGCGTGATTAATGTGCATCTCAAGACGAATGTCCGTTGAGAGCTTGCGCCGTTCGCGATAATCGCCGATCTTAATCACCATATATTTTGAATAATACTTTAATTTTCTTGAATGGAAGGTGTATTTTTTCCAGCTCGTTTATTGTTAAGTACAATTTCATATAATTGTCATAGGGGTTGCGTTAATTAGCAACAGTTACCTAGTGAGTGGTTAATTCTGGGTAAGCTCACTACATTGTCGACTTTGTCTTTGCCATCTCTGACCTAGACTAGAGTCAAAAGCAAACCAATTTAAAATAAAAAATATACCTTTCTTTTTTTTGCCGAGGTGAAAATTCTTCATGGATTTCCCTCGCTGTGAGGGGCGAAAGGGTCTGTCAGATTGTTACTGACTTAAAACCACTCCGGTGTTTCCTCTCCACACTTACAACGGGGATGTCGGGAGCGGACGCGTCTTCTACGATCCTCGACTGATGCCTTCTCAGGTCAGGGAGAGGGAGGTTTTTTTTTTTTATTCCACAGTCACTGTCGGTGGCAAACAAGCTAACGGCCCGACTGATGTTAAGGGTGTTTGAATACTTCCGAGTAGTAATTACTACTCGGACAGGGCTTTTGTCAATTAGTAAAATGGCAAGTAGGTAGATATTTTCGGCGCGCTTATATCAGCATCATAACAATTATTTGGAAAAAATGTGAGACATTTTGACGCAGGTTAGTTCATTTTGGCAGAATTTGACCAAATGAATGTTGCCTCGCAAAATTTTACGAAGGTAACACTAACAATATAAACATAAGTAACAACGTACTCCTGAAAATAAAGAACCAACAGCTAAATTACATCAACAACACAGGAATTAAAATAAATCCAGCACACAGCTCTTAATGGATTTCAGATTAATCCGCGCCGCTCAATCGTAAACACCTTCATTTTGTGTTGGAACTAACTAAATAACGGTGAGAATTGCAGCCCGAGCACCTGGACACGAGTAATTGTTGGAATACAATGAGGCTTACAATGTTTTTATTAAATTGATGTAAATCGTCGGCGTATCTCATTACTATCTCTGCGGTTTGTTCGAAAAAGATACCGCGCCCACAAAGGGCACAAGAAGGAACATGGATGGGTTTTAGTCAGTAAAAGTCTGACACTCCCTACGTCCTACTCCTAAGTCATTTAATGATTTCACATCGGTAAAAAAAAAACTACTATGTACAGGTAGCAAAGGAGATAAGTAACCAGGGTCTCCTAATACATTCAAAGTTTTTAAAAAACCCGAAAGAAGTTAGTGTTTATTTTTATGAATAGAAAATAAACAGTTTTTTAATTAAATTAAATTTCATTAAAAACCTAGCACTGGTTTGAAAGAAAACTTCAACTTTATTAGACCGTCTGGTTACTTATCTCTTTTGTTCACCGTACACTAAAGAGGAAAGATTTTTAGTTTGTTTATAGATTATTTCACCAATAGATAGCTACCTATAACCAGAGGAGCGAAACTACTCTTGAATCTGAGTAGCTCCGCTCCTGTGGGTACAGGAGCGGAGCAGTAACCTTAGACGTAACTTAACGCGGGTAAAATAAGCCTTGCGGACGAAGTCGCAGGCGGAAGATTAGTCTATTAGAAATGCAACAATTTGGATGGATGAAACCTCGCCATTGCTATTTATTTACCTTTTTTGGTTTTATATCGTTGGATGGCAAACAAGCCGACGGCCCACGTGATTTTAAGTGGTTACCTTTAGACAATTGCAATACTAGAGGCTTTGCAATAGCGATCTCAGAGATAAAGTTGAAATGTCTTATGTACATTTATTAAGGCTCTAGACAGACGGACTGCAAATTTCCAGTTTGAATGCAGTTAGTGCGACTGCAATAACAGACTGCACACTGTGATGACAGAGGGACTACATTTCAACTGCATTCAAACTGCAAATTTGCAGTCCGTCTGTCTAGAGCCTAACACAGCAACGCGTCTTTGTGGCAGAAATAGGTATGGTGGCAGTGCTTCCCCGGACGAGCTTCTTCACAAAGAGCGCTACTACTACAACTTTTCGTTTGAAGAAAAACACCTGCTTAGGTGGTGCCGTATATACAAAAAAAAAACGGTTTACTGTATTTTATCAGATTGCGGCCGGTCCCGTCAGTGGCAGTCATTACACGAGGACTATTGTCACGCTCCACAAATATCCTGGGAATTCATCCGCGGAGACGAATTACGACTGTCGGCGGGCGGGCCGAACGCTGCGTTTTTATATTATCTATTGCTTTCTTATATCTCGAATGTATTCTTTGTGGTATTAAAGGGGTCAAAGTCAATAAAAGGAAATGTTGAATGTTGCTCTATCTTACTTATTTAATTTTGTGCTGTGCCCGACTGAATACATTAATATTTATATTATTACTTATTAACCGACCTGGGAATCGAACCCGGGACCCCACGCTCACCAGTCGCGCTTGCCACCACGAGAGCAACGAGGCAGTCCTATTCCACAAAGGACCATTTCACAAAGGTAATCCCAGTAATTAAAACAGATGTCGAACCCGACAAAACTCCTTCAAACGTCAATAAAAATTAAACGCAGCTTCCAAACCGCCAGTGAGACTGTTACCTTAAGGCGGCGGGTGCGAGCGCGGGTATTCTGCGGCTATTTCAATTATACGTCTTATGAAATAGCGGGAACGGTGTCTCTTTCGCCTGTGCTCGCAATATCGCGCCGATGCGATGGCCGATTGGAATTTTCGTTGGAATGCCTCTGTTGTATAAGCGGAGCGGTTTATTAAACATATTTTATACGCTTTTACTTTTATGTTTTTCTTGTCATTCGTTTTAAGTGTTATACATACCTATGTCTATAATTTATTGTTGGTATTGTAACCGTAATAATTATAGTAAAAATAAATAAATTCATAACATTTTACAACTGACAAACACAGGAACAAGAAGATGGTTTCTGAATTCCCATTTCAAAATTCGCCTGTGTTTTATAGACTTCTTATAGCCTACTTCAGGAAGCTGCATCAACAGTATTATGTCAAGACGTAGCAGAGCCACAGGACAGTACAAAGGCAATATCTATAATATAATACAACGAAGCGTTTCAATGTAGTCCTAAGTCTTATTTACTAACAAAATGTCGTATTTACTTTAAATAGTATAGTTAGTTTGTAAGGAAAGAACAGCTATGTGGCATAGAAACTTAAAAAAAAAATTGTTATCGTTAATAAACTTAAAGCAGTATTTTTAATATACCTAGTTGGTTACCATAATATAGAGGCAATTTCTAAAAAAGAATTAGACTGATTCATAGGTCGAGCAAGCTGGTAAAGATACCCATTCATCCGAACGTGTTTCAACTACTTTCATATAAAAATCGCTCCACCTGCACCCGCTATCGCTCCGCTCGTTACTCTACCAGCTTCCGAAGGCACCTCACGCGCCCGACGCCGCGAAGAATGAGAGATATAGCGGGACGAAACGCTTTTTAAATTCAGTCCATGGACGCTTAGCGGAAGGACGTCTCATTTATTAGAATTTTTCATTTCTTATTGGTATTTCTTTTGAAAATTATGTCTCCTATTGATTGGGGATTACTTGGATTCCTGTGGAGTTTGGTAATGAAATGCGGTGGTGTGAGAAAATGTTTGGAGGTCTTTGGAGAAGAGTTCGTCTTATTCGAATAGTAATAGGTACCGGCTTAATATTTGCCCAGTGCATAGCAAAAGCCTCTTCTCATAGAGAGAGGTTGTTGAAGCACAAGGTATGAACCTGGTGCTTCAACAACCTTTGCGTGGTGATGACAGCTGCACGCTTGCTCAAGGTTGATTGGCGATATGAAAATTTTATTAATGTTAAGTCCAGGTTTCCTCACGATGATTTCATTCAAATGTCAGTGATTTACAAGTGCTTATTTTTTTTGTGTTAGTGTAGTAAGTATGTAGCCACGTTTCTTCATTAAATAAAAAAGGATTAAGTTGAACCATTGACTAGGGGTCCCGGGTTCGATTCCCAGGTCGAGCAAAAAGTGTTATTGGGTTTTTCTATGAAATTCTCAGTAGCAGCTCGGAGTTTGGATTTGTGTCCGGTTAATGGCAATAGGCTCGCCCCCTATTACATGGGACCTAAATATACCGGCGAACTGTGGGTGTGCAATGGTACACCTCTGCCTAACCCTTCGGGGAATACAGGCGTGATCGTATACTTATACTTACATTGACTAGGAAAGAAGGTAGCTTTTTCCTGACCACCTTCTACTAAGTTATAAGAATCCAGTCAGTAAAGCTGTTCCATGTCGGATACCGCGGAAGATATACTTAAGAAATATGCAGCTGTATCACACAGTCTTATAGTAAAGCAACAGGTTGGGGATGGAAACCAAATCCAACCTTGTCTTCATTTTTGTTAGATTGTGAGACGTATGGACACTAGCAAATTTCTCCTACATCGTGGACAAACACATAAACTCACATACATAAACAGCCAGACCCGTAAAAACTATTAGTAGCCCATTCAAACATTTGTTCGAGTCGAACCCGCGACACGTAGTGCAGCAGCTAATCGCTCGACCACTGCGCCAACCGTGCTCCTTCTGACTCTCACTGAAAAAACGACGGCAATACCGCTTTATAACATAGCCTCTAAACTTGAATTTTTAAATGAAAAGGAAAACAGAAACATTTGCTTCCAAAATATTTAGTCTAAGATACAAATCATGAGATCATGATTGCATCTAGAATCACATTAAAATCAAACCACACCTGACGTACTTCATATACCGGGGTTATACCAAATACGTGAAAGCCGGTGGCACCGTCGCCGGCGGTAGCAATCTATCCGGTTTAAGATTAAGCCGGGAAGCCGGCACTAACGTAGTTAACCAACCCATTAAAATTAACATCTCCACCTGTTGATTACAACCACTAGTGAGGGTTTAGTTGCTCATCCTGGTTAACTTAGGGTGTAAACAGATCGTAACATAACATCTTTGGTTCCAGAAAGTAAGTCCACTGGCAAGAACCAATGTGTCTTTTTCTTATTCATATGTACTTTCTAAGTTTATCTTGGACATCACTGACATCGGTAACCATATCAGAGGCCCTTTAGGCGGTTTAGAAACTCTGACACTAGGGTGTGTGGGGTCGTAAGACCTTACTGCCCACACGATAAAGAAAGAAGAAGTCTCAGAAATAGTGACACAGTCACAGGTGACTGCCTTGGTAGTCTGGTGGTGTTAAGCGCGACTGCTGCGATAAAGGTCTTGGGTTCGACTCCCAGGTCGAGCAAAAAGTGGGTGGATTGTGAGTGAATGGTGGTGGTGGTGGTGGTGAATTTTTCTATGAAATTCTCGTCCTGATTTCAACCTTCCAATCCAGTTATGGGGCCTAAACCGGATCCGAAGGTTCTAACCGGGATGACTAAAATTGGTTTATCTTAACATCATCATTATCATCATCATATCTGCCAAACGACTTCCACAGCTGGACATAGGCCTCCCCTAAAGACAGCCACAACGACCTGTCCTGCGCTGCCTTAGCATATAAACTTTTTATCAAAACCTCTTTATTGAATCCGTGACCAATAGTTTGACAACACTATGTCACCCGACTGACAGTGCCATTCATAACTTTACAACACACAAAAAGCATTGTTTATTTTTGTATTTTTTATTTTACACGTTTAAAAAAAATCAAGTAAGTACTTATGAAACAGATTTTTTGTTATATTTATGTGTAAAACCATACTTGAAGTGCTATCATTAGATAGTATATACGAGAACTTGTGTCTTTAATTTGGTCATTTCTGTGTTCCAACTGGTTCCAACATTCCATCAATCTCCAAGGCCTTTTAACTACCACCAACTTTTAAAACATACCTTTTATACCTGTATTCCCCGAAGGATTAGGCAGAGGTGTATCAATATACACCCACAGTTCGCCGGTATATTTAGGTCCCATGTAAAAGGGGGCGAGCCTATTGCCATTAACCGGGCACAAATAAGAATTTTATGGAAAACCCCAATAACACTTTGCTCGACCTGGGAATCGAACCTACGACGTCTAGCGTAGCAGTCGTGCTTAGGACCACTAGGATAACGAGGCAGTTCAACCATGAAATCCGTACTTAATATTATAAATGCGAAAGTAACTCTGTATGTCTCTCTGTCTGTCTGTCTCTTCTTCACGCCTAAACCACTGAACCGATTTCAATGAAATTTGGTACAGATATAGTCTGGGACCCGAGAAAGGACATAGGATAGTTTTCATCCCGGAAATCCCCCGGGAACGGGGACTATTAATCCACGCGGACGAAGTCGCGGGCAAAAGCTAGTCTAACATATATATGTTATTACACCTATTTGATTATTGTAACACCCTATTGTATCTGGAACCTATATTTAGGAATAAATTTAATTTGATTTGTTCCAGGCAGGATGACGGACGCAAAGTGCACGTTCGGCACTCGTGCGCCGATCGACATACACATGCTCAATGAAATCATCTACCGAGAAGTGAAAAATTTCAGAAACTACAAAATTTACAGGCCCAACTTTGGATGTAAGTAGAAGACTAACTAATATTATATTAAGTACAAGCAATAAATTATTCTTTGCTCGTGGCTAAATAATTACAGCCGCATAGACCGATCTTCCGGGTTAAGCCACGCTTGCCGAGGTTGGTCTGTGGATGGGTGACCTTTTACCATAGCGAGTAACACTAGGGTGTGTGGGGTCGTTAGACCTTACTGCCCACACGATAAGAAGAAGATAGCGAGTTTCCTTCGTGCCTCGGAAAGCACGTAAAGCCGTTGGTCCCGGCTGTCATTTGTAGATCTTTGCAGTCGTTACTGTTAGTCAGAAGCCAGAATGTCTGACAACCAGTCTTACCAAGAGTATTGTATTACCCATTACTGGGTTGTGGAGGTCTGATAGGCAGTCGCTCCATGTAAAATACTGATATTCAGCTGCATCCGGTTCGACTGGAAGCCGACCCCAGCATGGTTGGGAAAAGGCTAGGCAGATGATATAATGATTTGTTTTAATGCTAATAGTGTCTTTAACTTGGAGACAAAATCAATATTACAATAATTTGGTACAGAGATGTGAGACAAAATCTCCTGGCTCCCAAACTAGGTTTATTGCCTTTGACTTGGGAGTCAGTGATTCCAAAACTTATGCTAAACATAAACTGCTTCGATATACCAATACAATTATTATATAATACTTTTTAAAACTGTTTTATTTTTGAAGTTGTATCTTCGATTTCATTATTTAATAGTGTCTAATACCCAATGAAAAAAAAAATGAAAAAAAATGAAATGAAATGAAATGTTAGTTGGGAAAAGGCTAGGCAGATGATGATGATGTCTACTACCCAATTCCAATCAACTTCACAAAGTATTTTTCTTGACTATTTTAATGAGAATTTCTTCCGCAGCCATCCCCGTGACAGGGAAGTTCTATGCTGCCCACGACCAGTTGAAGGCGGAGACCAAGGAGCAGACGATGAAGGTTGATGACTACCATCAGAACGTTGCACAGACCCGGGCCAAGGGCCCACATAGCAAGTACCCGACGCCCGCTACTGAGAACCAAGTGTAAGATATAACGGGTGAAAGGAGATATAATCGAGAACTTTTACCGCAGTATTCAGTCTTCTTCTTTATCGTGTGGGCAGTAAGGTCTAACGACCCCACGCACCCAGTCAGAGTTTCTAAACCGCCTCAAGGGCCTCTGACATGGTTACCGATGTCAGTGATGTCCAAGATAAACATAGAAAGTACATATGAATTAGAAAAAGCCACATTGGTACTTGCCCGTGTCCATGCCTGTGTCTTCTCTGTATGAGAAGACACAAGCATTGATCAGAAAAAAACAGCTGTTTCATACAAAAGTACAACACGGTCACAATTTATGGAACTGCTGATTTTTTTTGCACACACACATACACATACCCTCACGCTTGTATTTCCCGAAGGGTGAGGCAGAGGGGCTGTACCAATGTACACCCACAGCCCGCCGGTATGTTTAAGTTCCATGTAATGATATTAAAAAAACTGCCTCGCTAGCTTGGTGGTCCTAAGCGCGACAGCTACGGTCTGGAGTTCAATTTCCAAGTCGAGCAAAGCGCTATTGGGTATTTCATTTAATTCTCAGTAGCAGCTCGGAGTTAGGATTTGTGCCCGATTAATGGCAATTGGCTCACCCCCTGTTAGATGAGACCTAAACATAACGGCAAACTGTGGGTTTACAGTGCACCTCTGCCTAACCCTTCGGGGACTGCAGGCGTGATGGTATGTAAGTACTACAATGATTGATCAACTTGTTGCAGTTACGGCTGGTATGGCACGCCTCTGGTGAAGATGGATCGCAACGACAAACGTTTCTACTATCCTAAAGTAGAGAGCCCTAGTACGAAGGTCGAAGTTATCATCCTTATGAGCAATCCCAAGAATAAAAAATAATTGAATAGACCCCCGCCAGGAAAGAAGTTCTTCAGTTCAAAATCGCAGAAAAAGACAAGGAAGATCGCCAAGATGTGTAATAACGCTTTCTTTCCTTACGTGATGATTTCTGACAGTTCATTCCTACCGCAAACCGCGTTATGACATGTCAATCAATCAATTCAAAATCACAGAGATTGAGAGAGAGGGAAGATCGTCTTGAGGAGGTGTAATGCTTTTTCCTTACGTGACGATTTCTGCCAGTTTACTCCAAAGCGTTGCATAAAGGAATGTCGTTGATATGCAACTATTACGCGTCTGTTGTTGTGCAGATTCTACAGAATATAGTTTAGTGGTTGTGCTACCGTGATGGTACAGTCAACAAAACTATTAGGTGTACAGGCAAAATTATACATAAATATTTCTAATGCACCGCCAATATTCATTTTTATTGTATGCCTAATTACGTTTTAAGTTTATGACGCACTTAAGTGAGTTATTTAAAAGAATTGACTACTCAGCACACTGGTAACATTGTTTAAAAGTAATCGCAAGTTAGCTGCCTGTATAGCAAATAGCTTTGTTGACTATACATATTACACAATATAGAACTCTAAACTAAAATTATTGGTATTCTATGCTCAAAATCATATATCTAGCAACTAACAAAAAGTTTTTATAGTATTTTTTTATGGTGTGTTTACAATCATGTAACTAATTTTACTAACTTTACAAAGATTGAATCAATAAATTTATTAGCATCCTTCAAAATCTTTGCTTTTTTCTTGTCGCTTTAAAGCTAATTATAATATTTTTGATTATTTTTTCTGGATGTTCAAGTAACTTACATTCAACAATTCAAATACCAGTGTAAACAATCAATCAATTGACGTACTTTTTATGATCTGTCAGAGTCAAAACGCAATTCCCTGATAGATTGTGTAATATGGCAATAGGGTAAATTGACGTCACATTTTAGCCAACTCTCAATTGTCAATTTTTTTAAAATTCAAAGCAAGGCAATGTGAATGCCTTGAAGGTTCTAGGAGCAAGCGACGCGTAATGCGGTCCTGCAGTGTGATTCTCTAAGCCTCACTTCGTAATCCGAAAGCTGAATCCGCAGTGAGATTACAAAATGGTATTCTGTTAAACACGATCACGCCCGGCGACGTCACCACGGCGAACAAATACTAAACCAATGACAGGTTGGTTCGTTATCGAAGTGAGCGCGATCACTTTAGTGAGACTCGTTTTCGAGTTTGCATTTTAGAGAATCGCACTGCTGAGCACGTTAGCAGATGTGCATCTCAGGCGAAAGAGCCTTTGCTCGAAAGAGTTACCGCGGCCCTATCATGCTCACTCACTCACTCCCTTTCGCTCCACCCACAGCCGAAGAAGTCATTTGATGATTTCCCACCCTTAAAAAAAAAGGATGAAGAGCCTATTCACGAAAATGAATATAACTGATTTAACGTGTAACGGAATAACAGCTGACTTTTAAAGTTGGAAACTAGGTCTGACTGATAATAGTATTACAACTTGGCTAATTATTTATGAGTGAAAAAAAAACAAGTTCAATATTTGCCTACAGTTTATTTATTCATCTGATTTCTTCTCCTCGGTCGCATACTGGTTCCATTTCCGAGGAAGTTTCTTCTTGAAATCTTCATGACGTAGTGGATCCAAGTTGGCTGCTGCCACGCGATCCCTGTAACATAGAAAAATTATTATTTTTACTAGCTGCCCCGTTGGTCTCTTATTTCTCCAGATTTTTTTTTAGAAGACATTATCTCTTTCATATATACGTATTTTGATTGTGTTGTGTAAGAAACAGCTATGTGTTTCTAGGGTTCCGTACCCAAATGGTAAAACGGGCCAGTATATTAAAATGCAACCTGTATAATGGTTTCCTTAATTTCATGATTCCCTACGAGGGCTGTTCCTGTTTATCACTTGACATAGAACTTCTAATCCTGCCTATCCCCGTTCTTGGTACAGCTAACATCATAACGTGATCCTACGAGCGGCGAGTTTGTCAGAATTTGTCAGTTAGGCAGTGCAAAGTAGTGGAACTCTACCTGCGTCTGTATTTCCGAACGCATACAACCTTATTTATTCAAAGTTAGAGTGAACTGTGGTCATACAAGCACACCGGTTACAAGTACTAGGCAAGGCACCTGACCTTTCTGAAAAACCTCATCAATAAGTTCAGGGTAGGTCTTTCTAGAGGACCCCTCCCGGCATTATTTATTTATTTATTTTATTAGGTTCACCAACAATTGTTTACCCATAATTGTAAGAAAAATTACATGCTTAAAAAAATCATATAGCGCAACCATTACTTATAGGCAAAACTACATTCACAATCCAAATATTGGATTATACTTGGATTCCACTGCCCAATAATTTACAAAAAACAAAAATAACAAAATGTACTCACGCGAATTCTTCATATGTCTTGGCAGTGTAGATGGCATCACACTTGATGTCGTTGACCTTCCAGTAATGCCTGTCCCCTTCCACACAAACCTTCAGCTGATCTTCCATGGCGGCGAAGTCTTCTTGACTCAGTGGCTTATCCATTTTAAATCCTGAAGAATTTTTGGTGTTTCTCGTAACTCCTTAAAATAATTATTATTTGGGGTGAAAATCGAAATCTGTGCTAATAAAACCTATTCAAGAACCATCGCTAGGAAATCAGCTTATAAAAAAAAAACCGCATATTCGCATTGAAATTGGTTCACCCGTTTAAGAGCTACGGTGCTACAGACAGACACACAGACACGTGAAACTTATAACACCCCTCTTTTTGCCTACTCGGGTTAAAAACTCAAAAATGTAACGGAAAAGTTCGGTGCGAAGTAAAGACATTTAAATATCTTTGGTGCAGGCTGAAAGACTGGCTGGTAGATGCGCAATGATGAATGATAGCGTGATGATGGGATTAAATGATGATGAAAACATTATCAAATCTCTCAGGCCAGTGGATAGGTCACAAATTCAAATCTTCACTAAAAGCGTTTATGGAAGAGACACCACAATTTTGCCAATCATTTTCATCATCGTATCAGCTGAAGGCCCTCTACTGCTGTACATAGGCTTCCCCAAAAGATAGACAAGCACTATGACTGGCCCTGTGCTGCTCATATCCAGCGGTATCCCGCGACCTTTACTTTGCCAATATCACGTAGATAAGTATTATAACGACCACCACAAGTTGGAGATTATTTAGAGAATTTTAAACAACAAAATGATGAAGAAATTACCTGATTTGCACGTTGCCACGGAATATTGAATTATCAAGTCGTTGCTATAGAAACGATTTTTGTTTTATTTGAACTAAACTTTCTACAGTTTGTAGATCTGTTATCTCCATGGAAACCGGAAAAATGTTGAGTCTATTAAAGGGTGCACTTTTAATTATACAAGTAATAAAACCGAATGCAATGCCACCCATGCAAGTCATATCCTCTTTCTTACCGTGTCGACGGAGCGTTCGTGTTCCACGCGCGCCTCTAAGAGATTTCAACAAACATTCGGAGATGGCCACTAAGGGCCATGGGGCCATGCCTGCCGGGGCTGCGGGTTGTTCGAAAGAAATACCGCGCCCCCGGAACGCAAATGGCACAAGAAGGAACATGGATGGGTTTTAGTCAGTAAAAGTTTGACACTCCCTCCCGCACCCCCAGGGCGGGTCATTTGATGATTCCCCATCTTTAAAAAAAACCCTCGTTCTTACATGCAAGTCAGTTGCATGCATTTATTTTGATAATTTTACATTTGTTCCATTTGTTATAATAATCTGTAGGCCTAATAGGAACGCGCTAGTGTAAAAGTATATAATATTCGATTCGAGTATAATTTGAAAAAGGAAAATTGGAAATAGGTCTAAAATAAAAAATAATAAGGTTTTTATTATTTCTCATTTTCATGCAGTTTTATACAATATTTATTTACATGCAACCTAAATAATATTAAAATAATTAATTATTGAGTGAAGTTTGGCTTGATAAGCACAAGACCAATCATTTTTCCTATATGTAGGAAAGGCCTATGTCCAGCAGTGAACGTCGTTCGGTTGATATGACGATTATGAATGATTTTCGTAGTAGTAATTAATAATAATCTTTAATTTTCTAACTTTTTCTAAGGTAATGACATAAAAGCGAACGGTTTAATACACAAGGAAGTGCAAAAGCAAACAAAATGCATTGGCTCGATAACGTGTGAACTAACGGCGCTGTTTGTAACACGATGTTGTGCAAACACGTCGCGTGTAACGTGACCGATCCAGTTCGACCTGCAGGGGGCCTTGCAGGGCCGTATTCAACCTATCGGGGGCCCTGGGCGCATAAAAATCACGGGGCCCCTGTGTGTTTTACGTATTTTGATATTTGACAAATTAATTTTCTTTCACTGGTCAATTGAACCTAATCCTACTAATATTATAAATGCGAAAGTTTGTGAGGATGGATGGATATTTGTTTCTCTGTCACGCTTTAACGGCCGAATGGATATGGATGAAATTTGCACTGAGATAGATTGTAGAGTGAAATAATACATATATGACACTTTTTATCCCGCAAGAACGTACGATTCCGTGGGATAATATGTAGTTTGACGCGGAGGAAGATTACATAAAAGCAAAAAAAAATATTTCATAAGCTTTGCGCTTAACACTTATAGTAAATCGCACCTACTGCAAATCAATTTCATCATAGAATCGGGTACTAATAATAGATACGCAAAATGGAACGGCGGCTGCAAATAATGATTTTTTTGAGGACAGGCTGGGGCCCCTAACATTCCTGAGGCCTATCTAGTTCAAGTGATAAATAAAAAAATATATAATTGAATATAGTTTTGCCAGACAATTTGTGGCTTTATTACATTGACAGCAATGTTTTAAATATTGCCAGGCAATACTCGAAAATGTCGCAACTATAAAAAAAATCGGGATTTATAAAGAAAATCGCGTCAAAAAGTCGCAGGCAAAGCCTAGTTATACAAAAACAGCGAGCGTTGGATATGAAGTGACGAAGTTACATACCGACACGTGACCAAGAAATCAAACCGGGGATTGTAGCGCGTGGCGGCTGCCTGCCTACCTACGTAACTACTAGCTACACTGTAAACACTAACTACTAAGTGTACACATACAGGATTTTTTTTTAACCAGTGCGTAAATTTTGCCATAATAAACTTCAACACGTTTTATTAAACACGTATATTTTATTTTGATATGTCTTAGTACTAAAAAAAAAAGTTATCGCTTACGAAACATGTTTACTTAAAAACCATATTTCATTGTCACTCGGCGCTAGCGCATGCCCCACCCCCTCACCCCAGCCATGCGCCCGGGCGGCGGCGGCGGCCGCGAGTTTTCATTGATAGTATGGCGAATAGATTATGTCCTGGATGTTTTGCTTATTTCAAACTCGGATAAGGATGAAATTTTTTTTTTTTTTTTAACTAAACACCGAAATGTGTTCTATTACTGACACTGAACTACCAAAAAAAATTTACGCACTGGTTAAAAACTTATCCTGTATATTACTTTTATAGTACATACTTACATCTTTTCCTACTATCGTTTTTTTTAATCGGTATTGGATGGCAAAAACATTGTATGTTAAGTAGTCCCCTCTGCCCATAGACATCTGCAATACCAGCGGCCCTGCAAATGCGTTAAATTGCCATCCCTGAGACAAGGTTGAAATGTTCACCGGAACACAGCAACGCTGCTTTGCGGCAGAAATAGGTATGGTGGTAGAACTTCCCCCGGCGAAATCCTTCAGAAAGAGCTCTGCTACTACTAGCTTCTATCCACAATTTAATCTGGGTATGCTTTAGACCATCACGCCTGTATTCCCCGAAGGGTTAGGCAGAGGTGTACCAATGTACACCCACAGTTCGCCGGTATATTTAGGTCCCATGTAATAGGGGGCGAGCCTATTGCCATTAACCGGGCACAAATCCAAACTCCGAGCTGCTACTGAGAATTTCATAGAAAAACCCAATAACACTTTTTGCTCGACCTGGGAATCGAACCCGGGACCCCCCCGGGTATGCTTTAGAATTCAGATAAAGTCTTAAATTATCCCACGGGAACTCAAAAACCAAATTTAAATTCGTATGTGTTAACGTTAAGCGAGTACAAAATCGATATGTGTGCCAAATTTCCGTTCAGCCGATGGAGCGTAAAAGAAAAACAAACATCCATTCATCCAGACTTTCACGTTTATAATAGGAAGTAGAATTTTTGGCGCATAGAAAAACAATACACCATCGACCATACTCGGGTAGTTTTCATTGATTAACCAGCTGACCCGGCGAACTTCGTACCGCCAATAAAAGTTGTGTGAACTTATCTATTTAAATAAAACTTTATATTTTTTTCACCTTTTAAACCTTCCTTGAACTTCTACAATCTACAAATATTTTAAAACCAAAAATAGAGAAATCGATTCAGCTGTTCTCGAGTTTTTGTGGGACTAACAAACGTCAATTCATTTTTATAAATGTAGATGGATTTATGATAATCAACTAAAACACTTGAGGAAAAGAGTTAATAATTGCGTGCAAGATAATGGTGTCGATTCTGTTATGCACAAGCTAAACTTAATTTAGACTATTTCTATGTTTTTCTTTCCAATCAAACAAGAAAGGGACGGACGTGAATAAGACTTGTCAATTTTTGTTGAACTAAAACCTCTATACAATTATAATTGGCAGGTCAGAACGTGTTGATTAAAAACACGAAAAAGTTCAAGGCAAAACTAATTTGACATCTCTAACTTAGTTCTAAGGTATTACCGTCCTTTTCTTTCGCTGTATATTAGTAACAGATGTCAATTCTCTAATATTAGTTTAGTTTGTGAACAAGGGAATCGGCACCATAATTCCCCTAATCATTTTTCATCTTGCACGCAATAATGCAATAATCAACCTAATGTCTATTAAATTTTAGTTCAATTTCAATTAATCAGAGGAAACTGCTCGAAGTAGGTATTCGGATTGTTAGTCCGCATTTTATAAACATTAGCGATAAAGGTTTAGAGCCATTCAATAAATAGGTACTAGCAAAGTAAACTCTGCAGTCAGTCATTGAGTTAGGTACTAGAAGCATATTATAAGCTGCTGAGTACCGTTGCAAGTACCCGTTGGTACCGTATAGTGTGTAACTGTGCAGTAATTACGTATTTGTGGAAAAAATAAAATAGAAAAATCCCTTTTTGAGGCTTTATAATGTTCGGAAACAAATATATATGTGCGTATCCTATTCTTTATTTTTTATTTTTTGTTCGTCATTTTTTAGGCAAATTAAAGTTAAATGTCAGTCATAGGCCAAGATGCAAGATACAGTCAAAATAAAAAGTGTCGTGTATTGTTCAAATTAAACAACCTATCTAATTTAAAACAATTTCGACCTTATACTTTCTACATAAAGTCCTTTTGTATTTTTTCTTGATCCAAACGTAATGAGTGCACATTTAAATAATGTGCGCTCATATCTGGTATTTAGCTGCCTTTGCACAGAAGCCGCAATCCTCAAAAATTTACATGTTTTTTTTTCATTTTTCTTACCAACAGATCTAGCTGTACTTTCACTAAACCTGGCCTACGGTCTCTGCTATACAAACTTTGAACAGTTCCAAGGATTTGAAACTGTTAAAACGACGGGAAAGTTAAATACTTCCAAGTGGCAACATGTGCGATTTGACAGGAATAACACAGCGAAACCGAACCTTCTCAACGCGATGGTTTACGATGATTTCGACCCCCCAGTCACCATTAAAAGAAAAGAAACAAATACGATTCCAAACAATTTTGTAAGTATTTTAAACTGAGTCTTTTCTTGGTTCGATTCCCAGGTCGAGCAAAAAGTGTTATTGGGTATGAAATTCTCAGTAGCAGCTCGGAGTTAGGATTTGGATTTGCTCGGTTAATGGCAATAGGCTCGCCCCCTATTATCTACATGGTTCCTAAAGAAACATACTGGCGAACTGTGGGGTGTACTTACATTAGTACACCTCTGCCTAACCTTTCGGGAAGTAGAGGCGTGATGGTATTTTATAAACTGAGTCGTTTCTTTACCCTGGAAAGTCATGAATAATTTTGTGAGGGTTTCCATATATTCTATAAACAGTGCGAAATGTAACACACGCAATACGTTGCGCTTACGAGTGCATCCAACAATGCAGGGGCCGTGAAAATGTTTATGTTTACAACATTTACTACATAAAAAAAGCACTTAAAAACATAAAAATGTTAGAACTTTGACCATCAAAATCTCCGTAACCTGTATGGTATATTTCCAGGTATGGTCTTAAAAAACAGTCGGCTTCGTTAAGCCCTTAAATAAATATACATATTATCTTTTTACCTACATCTATAATGAAAATCAAACAAAAAAAAAAAACAATGATTAAATCATCTATATATTTATTATTAAGTATATTTTACCTTAGAAATTTTCTATTTCTTTTTCTTGCACCTACTACGTTTTGTCTCTGCATTACCCTAAGGTAGACTGGTAGAAATTGCCTAAGGCATTAAGTCCGCCTTTGTACGGTGTATTTTACATTTGTGCATAAAGTTTTAATAAATAAATAGGTAAATATAATCATTATCGTTTCCCGCCCTAGCCAGTACAAAAATTTAACCCGATCACACCAGAAGGAAAAATTAATGAGAAGGTCTACGAAATCAAATGCCCCGAAAGCGAAGACACACTAAGCATTGGGTCTTACGTGATACCAACCCGGCGAGACCTACTCCTCTTCGCACAGAAAACCCTGCTGAGGAAATTCAACAGCTACCATGAGAAGGCACTGCTTTTGCTTAAGGATATAAAAGAGGTGGGTTGCTTTAATCCTCATATTTTTTTCTACATCATCATCGCCATATCAGCCTAACGACGTCCACTGCTGGACATATCCCTTCGCTAAAGATAGCCACAATGACCGCTCCAGCGCTGCCCGCATAAAGGAGGGTCCCCCGTCCCAGCGGCCGCCGCGGTAGACGATCCGGGCGTCGGGAGCCACGAGACGACTCCCGGCCACCGTAGACGCGGGTCTGTGGACGGTGAGCAATGGGTAGCTCGCCGTCCGTACGTTCACTAGCGACAGACCGTGTCGACGGCGCGTTCGTGTTCCACGCGCGCCTCAAAGAGATGTCAGCAAATTGGATGGGGCCACTGAGGGCCGATGCCTGCCGGGGCTGCGGGTTGTTCGAAAGAGATACCGCGCCCCCGGAACGCAAAGGGCACATGAAGGAACATAGACGGGTTTTAGTCAGTAAAAGTCTGACACTCCCTCCCGCCCCGCCCAGGGCGGGGGAAGTTATTTGATGATTTCCCGTCTATAAAAAAAAAAAAAAAAAAAAAAAGCGCTGCCCGCATCTAGTGATTTCCCGCGAACTTTACCAGGTCGTTGGGCCACGACATTTCTGGCTAAGGTTTTACAGTAATAAAGCCTTGGCTTTAAACGTTGAAATTAAGTGTGATCCTTCCATTGGCCTGTGAGGCAGTAAGGCTTCCTGTACATGACCGGTGCCGGACCACATGATACGAATGAATATAGTGCATGCGCTGCACCGTTACTGCACTTGCGCCACTTGTGCATAGGACCGCCGTCACGCCGCCATTTTGTGTGCATTCATCTTACACCTATATTCATACACCTACTTAAGTGTTGTTTTAATTCCTGAAAGTACTTACATCTGCTCCTGCAAAATCTGACATTTGGTACAGTACCTTTTGATTTCTCAGTTCAAATGTTTTCAGGCTACAAGAGCGACGGCAATAGTGGAAAAGAAATGCTATGGTAGAGGCAAAAGATTGTACAAACAATGTGTAAAAGAAGTCAACAAGAAGGGTGTTTCCATCACCAAGCAATCACTTGAGACGTTTGAACGCCAGAAAGCGGAAATCATCGCTTTGACAGAGGTTTAAACATCAGATTTATTTCATCCTTTTGAAAGGCGATTCGCACACTGCCCCGCACTACGCTCCGTGGTGCGTGGCGACGGAGTCCTGGTGCTCTGTGTGTTGGGTAACGCGTGTTTTCTATACAAACACAGATACTTGCAAGCAACGTAAGAACACGCACTCCCGCGCCACGCTCCGTGATGCGGGGCAGTGTGCCAATTGCCTAACTTGTACTTCACCTGCACCTACTACTCAGTTGTAGCGGTAGGTTAGTGACATGCTACCACTTCCATTACTTCGTAAACCTATGTATCTCTTTCAAGATCATCATCATCTTCATCAACATCATCTTTATTTTCTTACGTTCCAGGACCAAATATGCAACTTCACCTCCACGAGTAAAGACCCCATAGAACAAATTAAACTACTGGCTACGGATGATGCTGTGTTGGATTTTGCATTACAAGCCTTTTTAAGGCTACTCGGTGAATGTACCATTCTTTGCAAAAACGAGTATGTGATAATTCGCACTATATTTTATTCATTCAATTCAATTCAATTCTTTAGCTTATTTTAAACATAACGGTATTTTTACAGGCCATCTTCGCCCGACCACCGTCCAAAATTGCGTGAAATAATGAGTGAAGAACTAGACAATTCTTTGTAGATATAAAAAAATAAACTTTTTTAAGACATTAAGAATAAGAAGTATGTGTAAAAATAAAATACTGTATCGCTGGTAAACTGGATGCATTCCTAGCATTCATGACCAATGATTAATGAACGCACCCACTACGATCGATCGACTTCGAGCTTTGCCATACTTCGCGTGCCATACACTAGATGTCGCTAGTATCAATGAACTTTTGACGTGAACTTGATTGAAACTTAGAATAACTTAACCAAAATATTCTAAGCTTTAAAATATTATGTGATGTGAATAGTGATAACCGTGGGAATATATATCTAAATATCAACATTTATATTACAATGCGTGAGAAATGCACATGTGTGTTTTAAATCGTAGAATACAACATCCTGGTCCCTCTTTCCAAAACTTTGAACAAATTCTTTGGATAAGGTATGTTGTGTTATTACTAATAGAATAAGCGTTATTTGTTAAGTTACTGAGTTAAATCCAAATCTATTATTATTAATAAACGTTCGCCTAAAGTTAATTTTATAAATGAACAGTCGGCGAAAGTAATTTGCTTGATATTAGCCTACTTTCACGCGCGTAATAACTTAGTTCCAACTTAGTAATTACACGTTGATAATCTGTTTTCTCAAGTGAACTACATCTTAAAAGCAACAAATTTTATATTTCCATATAAAGATACTAACTATATGGGTTTAAAAGGACATCATAAGGAAATCTTTATCATGGATTCTGGTATGTCATTCTAAACACCCCAGGAAGAATTCTTCATCCATTATTATAATAAAAATCAGCTGCCCCATTCCAAAGTGCAACACCTACATGGTCAAAATGTATGGAACAGATTCTTCCACCTGCTTTCCAAGATAATGTTTTTTGATCTAAAGTTTTGTAAACTGAAACAGATATAACTTACCTACCTTACTTCAATACCTATTCAATAATGACAGTATACACAAAATATAATTACCTACCTACTTCTGTGTTACTTACATTGTCTTTTTAAACTATTTGGTGTTTATTACATGCAACATCTTATGAAGTTCCTTCAAGAGATAAAAGAGGTATGTAAACTTGAGTGTTATTTATAATTATGATTTACCAATTTACCAAATCCTGACTTAATCTACAAAACATTAATTTTAATTGTTTATCTTTTGTTTTTGTGTATGTGTACAAATTGTACTACTCCTAGTTTCTGATAGCATCAATCAATGTAAAAATAAGGCCCGCTTATGCCAAAAACTTGACTTAAAGTTAGTTGCTAACATAATGTTAAATGACTAGAAGTCATACATTAGAACCAAAACTTACTTATAATTAAAAGATAAGACTGGCTGGCGCATAGAACCCCAAGGCTTCATGCCATCAGATTCAAGTTAACTGCTGTGATTGGTTGACTGATATTACAACAGCCAATCAAATCCCATGACAATTACCATCAGAAAAAAGACATCTGTCAGAAACTAAGTGCTCAAGCTTCTGTCTATCCATGAGAACTGTCATTGGTATTCTTATGTTACCTGGAGCCAATAGTGACTCTCCCTTTCATGAGTGAGAAAACATGCTCTTCTAAGATCATGCCATATTATTAACCTATGTCACTGGCAACATCACCTTTGCTAATTATTAAAAAGTAAAGTGCCAGGAATGTTCACAGAATGATACAAAATCATTTTTTTTTATCTTATCATTCATCAGTATGAATTAGTTAACAGTAGATTTTATTTTTAGCTCCAATGTCCTAGTATTTACTTTTACACAATCATTCAATTATCATAAAGTAATGCAATTTGTAATAAGGTCCAAGCAGTAAGCGTTAATAGCACAACATTTCAAAGAATTTGTTGCAATCATAGATATTTCAAGAAAAAAACAAATTGCTGTACAATGATTTCTTTAATAGATTCAAAGTTACAATTCAATTTAATTAATTAATAATTAAAACTTATTAAACTAAGTAAAAATTACAATAATCAGCCTTAGGTGTATTCCATTAACTAATGTTGTAACTAAAAAGCACAATTGCGATACAATAACTTAACAAAAAGTTATAAGGGTTAGGGTCGGTTCATATCTGACGGAAAATGCGTCGCGTTTTATCGGTCGCGTAACGCCAAAACAGTCAAATACATAATAAAACATTCAACCTTTCACACCTGACCGATGATGCGTTAGCGCGTCTACCTAAGAGCGACAATACGCTCGACGCATTTTCCGTCAGATATGAACCGACCCTTAGGGTTATAGTATTTTAGTCTAGTTATAATAAAAATGAAATATAGTAAGTTCTAAAGACAATTAATATGCCTCAGAAATTACAATTAAACACTGAAAATTAAGTAAAAACAGACAAAGAAGAATTTAATTAAGTCATTCTAAATATGCCTCTTTTACAGAATAATTAACATCTATATTATATTATGTTCTAGTTCAAATATTTGTAATTATTTGTCAACACTGTTTCCTATATAAATAATACATATTTTAACAAGTGCAACTATGTCAAACATAGATCTATGGATTGGGTACATACAGTACAATTAAAGCGCATTTAGTACAATAAAGGCATTTTTCACAATATCTGGCTAGACACTATCTACCAGATAAATTGAACGGAATTTATCTGCCAGATAAACATGGCATTTGAACGTTCATATCAGGAAATCATAAAACATGGCTAACTAATTGTCTAAAACGAAAAATACAGATTATTAACTAAAAAGTAACCACAAATGTTATTTCCTATTCTTTTTTCTGTCACTATGAGACTTCTTGGATTTAGACTTTTTGGATTTCTTCTTATGTTTCCTCTTCTTGTCTCTGTCTGATTCACTGCTAGATGATGATGATGATGAACTGGTTGTGGATGATGTACTTGATGATCTGTGAACATAGTTATTGATACTAATTAGTAAAGCATATTATTATAATGGTGTATGAGAAATCTGGGAGCGCAGGCCTATGTTTCTATCAACAATCAGCAGTGCACGAGTTTTAATACGATAATTTAGGTTTTACAAAAAGTTCAGCATTGTAGAAGCCTTGTCTATGCCACTCATACCTGTGTTTTTTTTATTAACAGCCACATATAACAATAAAAAAACATTCCATCATGCCTGTATTCCCCGAAGGGTAAGGCAGAGGTGTGCCAATGTACACCCACAGTTAGGAATTATGTATAGATCCCGTGTAATAGGGGAGGAGCCCATTGCCATTACCTGAGCATAAATCCAAACTTCGAGCAGCTACTGAACTCAGAATTTCATTGAAAATCCCAATAACACTTTGCTCAACCAGGGAATTGAAACCAAGACCTCTATCTAATGAATATTATTGTGAAACTAATGGTGTCACATACCTGGACCGCTTCCTCTTTTTACTCTTCTTCTTCTCCTTAGCCTTCTGTAATTTCTCCTGCAGTTTCTGTCTCAGTTCTGCTTCTCGGAGTCTCTGCAGCGGTGTTGCATATTCTTCTTCAGTGTCACTGCTTGTACTGCTCACATCCAGAACTATCTCTTTGTTAGGGTCCACCTGGAAAGGAGAGCGTTTACAAATATTATTCTTATAAATATTTACAGGTTAACCATTAATGCAAACAACAAAATAAAAAATATAAAAAGTATACTAATGATTCTGTGATCAAACAACAAAGAAAAAGGAAAAATATCTAAGTATATTAGTTGATAGTGGCAAAGACAAGATTATTAGAGTAGGTCTAGTAAGAAATAACATCAAAAGCAAAGTTCAAATAAAGTTCATTTACCTTGATAAAGTTTCTGCACTGAAACGTTAGATGTCCAGCATAGCCACACTTTTTGCACGCGGCCCGAGACGTCTCCTTGCCGAATTTATTCACTAAATCTGTGTAGTTAGACATTGTTATTGTGTAGAAAACCCGAAGAAAATACTAGAACACAGTAAACCAATTCCAATGCTCCCGTGAACGCTAGACGTGAAACGTCAACAAACAATGCGGAATGGCGTTCCATTTCGCTGTAGCACCTAGTTACATTACTTTACGCGTCACTTCATTTTATTCATGAAAAAGTACTAAGCATAAAATAACTTGACTAGTATCTAAGCTTGACTATTATTTAAGTCTGTCAATTTGTGTTTCAGAATTGGTTATAATATTTACTTCGAAAATTGATAACCGTTTAAAATTTATCAGTTACGTAAAATGAAACGTACCGCAATAACGTTCCGTTCCACAGAATATCACACCATTCCGTTTTTCTATAATATTTTTGTGTTTTTCCAGCAAATGACGAAAATTCAAGAAATAAAAATTAAAAACATTTTATCAATAATAAGTAGTTGAAAGAAATGTTCGGAAATGGCGGAGTTCCTGCCGCTGTGCGACGTGCTGTTCAACGTGATCTCACTCGCCGGGTACTTCTGCGACGTGGTGTTCGACGTCGTCATGGGTTACGCGTTGCTCGAACGAGGATATAAAGGCACTTTTGCTGCTGCTATATCTATTGTTATCACTTCGCTACTTATATCGCAGGTGTGTAGAAACTTTTTCCTTGTAAATTGTCCATGTTAAACGGAACGTATCTTTTAGTTAGCGATTTTTTTAAACTTTGGCACCTTGCTGTTTCAGCCTCTCATTTTTAGGGTTTTATTTATGACAGGGTCTCTAACTCAATGGCTTACTTTCAACTTACATACATACATAAACTCATGCCTTTTTCCCTTATTTGTAACTTGTTAGAGTTAGACAATATTTAAAAAAAAAGTACCTTACATGCTCGCAATCCTGGGTTAGTTAGGCCTCTTGGCCTTTGGCTGTAATTTTTTTTTAACTTTATTTTAACCGATTTTTTTTTTAACCTTTTGAACTTTTTCCTTCTACCTGTCCTCAGGTACTATCTCTCCGCTGGTACCTCCACGTGTGGTGGGCGGGAGAAGGCCGCAAGGGGCGGCCGCCATGGTTGCCGATAGTACTTCACTGTCTACAGCTCGGTGTACTGTGGCGGTATGCGAGGCTGCTAGTACCAGTGGAGTTGAGGCGGGTGAAGCATCAAGTACGGGACTTGTGTAAGTATATAGCGGCTGATCCATTTCTTAAGGAGGTTGTGGCAATCAAAACTGGCGGTAGGTAGGTACTACATACATTTGAATGCTGTTAGCCCATTCAGGAATTCGAAGTAAGGTAAAGTAAGTCTGTGAGTACCAAAATTAAAGCGGCGAAACCGCTTTAAGCTCAGCAAAAAAAATTAAGACACCTACTTATCCAACTATTTTTACGTGAGTAGGTCTCTGTTAGAAACCATGAAAATAAAATAAAATCTGCTAAGTAGTTACTCGAAATTACTTGGTCAGAACTATATCGTGCTTGAAACTCTTTCAACTACATATTTTGACTTCGATCATAAATCAATATTTCTACAATCCATTTCAACACAGGTATGCTCAGACTGGTCCACGCTTTCTGCGAAGCGGCGCCGATGTTGCTGCTACAGTTGCACATACTGTTCAAAGACACGAACAGGGAGCCCGCCAGCGACCTCGCTGTCACACCGGAGCCGAGCATCGATGAACCTTCTGGTAAGAATGAGGAAATTAAAATAGGATGAACAGAAACGATTATTTTTATTTCAGATCCTTTTGAAAGAGAATTTCGGTAGTTCTTTGTCACTGACACCAGGATGGGAAATCATCAAATGACTTCTTCCACTCTGGGCGGAGCAAAAGGGAATGTCAGACTCTTACTGACTAAAACACATCCGTGTTCCTCCTTATGCCCTTGCGTTCCAGGGCATAGGTGACTCTTTCAAACAAATCACACAACGCTGGCTCCACAGAAATTTTACGTATGTTTTAAAACCTTCAACTTTCTAACTAAACGACTCCTGTACAATTCAAAAGTGCTCATCATCATCATATCAGCCGCAGGACGTCCACTGCTGGACATAGGCCTCCCCCATAGATTTCCCAAAAGGCCGGTTGGAAGCGGCCTGCATCCAGCGTCTTTCTGCGGTCTTAATCAGGTCCTCAGTCCATCTTGTGGGTCGACGTCCTACGCTGTGCTTATCGGTACGTGCCAAAAGTCCCTGCAAATGGTTTGATGAAACAAATTCTTCCAGAGAATAAAGCGTTCGCGGAGTTGAACGTGATATCGGCGTCGCTGTCGCTGTTCTCGGTGTGCTGGGCGCTGGCCAGCTTCAGCAAGAACGTGCGCCTGCAGAACGTGCACCGCCTCGTGCTCACCTGGCTCGGTGTCATATTCCAGGTAAATCTCCACCAAACATCTGCTACATTTTGTTTTAAACATCAACAGACACGAGAATAAAAATGTAATATATAAATTAGGTGAAGGAATACATCGTGAGGAATCCTAGACCTATTATTACCATAGAAATTGCCGCTCGTCTGTAGTACCAAACCCATTGCAAATCCATTTCCATATAATTGCGAATTGTCGAAGCCATCTTGAATCCAATTCGAAAAAGAGATACAAGCTATAACAGATGATTACTTTTTAACATAATATTAAAATAAATAAATAAATATCTTGGGACAACTCACACACGGCTATCTGATCCCAAGCTAAGCAAAGCTTGTGTTATGGTAACCAGACAACTGATATTATATACTTATATAATTTTTATAAATACATACATATTATAGATAAATCACACCCAGACACAGAACAAACAATCATGCTCATCACACAAAGTTTCTCCTGGGTGGGAATCGAACCCAAAAATATAAAAAAAAAAACGAATAAAAAACGATGAATATTAATACGGTATTCTACATAATTATACGGTATATAGATGTATAGACGAAAGTAGTATGTAAGGGTCGTAGCAGGTGGCCTTCTGTGGTTTCTGCCTACCCCCATGGGTAAAAGGGGTCAGTTTATCTATGTATGTATGTATAGATATACGATATATCTACGGTATACTGTATTCTAAGAAGTATTTGTTTGTCCTCAGTTCCTGTGGCGGCTGGGCACGATATCGGCGCGGATCTGCGCACTCACTGTGTACGCTCTAGTCTACGAGTACTGGGTCTTCTTAGTTATAGGTAAATGACACATTATTACAGTAAAAAAATATAAAAAATGGCACACGACTATTAGGTTCACTTGCCCTAGTGGTAGCAACTTACAAAAAAGTTTTGTCCAAATGGGCCCGTGTTAACAACTAACTCGGAATTAACTAGATAACCCTGGCTTGTGCAAGCCAGCTTTTATAGTAATTGCATTGAAAAATGTCCTAGATGCATTCGGGAACGCGAGAAAACAGTATAGACGTGGCTCAAGAATTTGCAACATTCTTTACGAATATTCCAATTAAAACTACGGAAACTTTAGATTCCTCGCCCTCACTTGCTATAGATTTACTAAGAGCGAATGTTTTAGCCTGTCCTAAAGAATTTAAATTTAAACATATTAACCCTGTGGTTGTTATAAAGGCTTTTAAACAACTCAAGATCAAAGCTACCGAAGATCTGTGGGGCATGTCTACTAATGTTTGTAAATCGATTATTGAAACAGTAGCACCCTATTTAGCTATAATATTTAACTTGTGTATAGACCAAGGAGCTTTTCCGACGTTAATGAAATACAGCAAAGTTATACCATTATTTAAATCTGGGGATAGCAAAGACTCTAACAATTACAGACCTGTTTCTGTTTTGCCGGTTTTCAGCAAGGTGTTTGAAAAAGTGATGCTAAATCAAATGCTCAATCATTTTAACTGTAACAACATCCTACACGATCAACAGTATGGTTTCACCAGAGGGCGCTGCACTACTGACGCCGGTGTCACTTTAATTAAACACATCTTCAATGCTTGGGAGGACTCACAAGATGCCATTGGCATTTTTTGCGACCTCTCAAAAGCATTTGATTGCGTAAATCACGAGACACTCCTCCTGAAACTTGAGCATTACGGACTCGGTCAACTAGCGCTTAGCTTAGTAAATTCGTATTTGAATGACAGACTGCAGCAAGTTCAAATAAACGGGGTAAATTCTTCAGGTTTAAAAGTAAAGATGGGGGTTCCGCAGGGTTCAATATTAGGTCCGTTTCTATTTTTAGTATATATAAATGATTTACCTCATTTACTGGAAAACCAACCTCAAATGGTGTTATTTGCCGATGATACTTCACTGATTTTTAAAGTGAATAGACGGGCACAGCACCTTGACGACGTAAATAACGCTATGCTTGAGGTTCATAATTGGTTTACGAAAAATAATTTGGTTTTAAATGAGAAGAAAACTAAATGCATACGATTTGCTTTACCGAACGTTAGAAGTAGTGCAGGTAATGTTATATTGAATAAGGGAATACTAGAATTCGTCGACAAGACAGTTTTCCTGGGGGTTACGCTTGACTCAAAACTGCAGTGGGGTCCTCATTTAATATCTCTTGCAGGGCGGTTAAGTTCAGCCGCTTACGCTGTCAGAAAAATCCGACAATTAACGGACGTGGATACCGCAAGGCTGGTCTATTTTAGCTACTTTCATAGCATCATGTCTTACGGTATTTTGCTTTGGGGGCGGGCTGCAGATATAGACTCCATTTTTATTCTGCAAAAGAGGGCTGTCAGAGCCATCTATAATCTTGGCAGACGCGAATCCCTAAGGGAATTGTTTAAACAAATTAATATCATGACGGTACCTTGTCAATATATATATGAAAATATTATGCATGTTCGGAAAAACCTTCATCTTTTTAAAAAAGTTGGTGATAGGCATAATTTTAATACTAGAAATAGGAACAAACTAGATCAACCAAGTTTCAGATTATCAAAAGTACACACTTCTTTTATGGGGTACTGTGTAAAATTTTATAATAAAATACCGCGCGTTATTCTCGAACTAAACGAGAGAAAGTTTAAAACATGCATAAAACGCACACTATGTAGTCAAGCATATTATAAACTAGAAGATTACATAAATGATAAAAATGCTTGGCTTAATGCTGGTCCTGCTCCACAGCCACTCGGGCTTCCAAATTAATTAATAAACATAATGAAATATATATATTTCTTTTTAAAGGGAATGTTGTTTCTTAGCACCTTTTTTATTGACGTAAATAACGTTTACGTTATTATTATTGTTTCTTTTTTAACATACCACAGGTCATCTGTCAAATAGGTTCACTGAAAAACTTTGTTTTATATAACTTAACATCATTTATTTCGATTTTGTAAATGTGAGTACCATGGAGCACTTACTATATTTTTTCTCTTAAGTTACTATGTGTTGGACATTAAGGGCAAGGCGGTTGAGAGCTTTGTCATGCTCACTTAAATGTCTCGCTGACGGTGGCGCGTGCATTGGATCGTTCAGTTCCCTCCAAGATGGTTGAGCTGAACGGTGCTGAGGCACGCGTCATGTTCGTGAACGGGCGCTGTCAGTTGGGACTGGTCATCTCTTATCTGCCATGGCCTACATCTTTATTAGTATTATTTAATTGTTTAATATTCACCTTCATTGTTTTCACATATAGAAGCAACATGAATATTGTAACTAAGATTTTGTAAAACCAAATTGAAGAAAAGGAGTGTCCATGGAGTTTCTTGCTCGTTCTTCTCCATAGAGATCTACGCTTTGGAACGAGCAACTAGCTTCAACTTTAAACTGTAACTTCTTGACATTCAAAAGTGCCTGTAAATGGTCTAATTGAAATAAATGCTTTGATTTTGATTTTGAGTATTTACAAACAAACAAACAAACATTTTACTAGAGAAACCAACTCATTTTTATACATTGTACCAAGTGCTTGACTAACGTATGTGTTTTTGATGTGCCCGACTACTTTCGGACGCAGCTAACGGAATTGTCCATGTGAGTAAAGCATCCATAAACAGAAAAAAATGTTCTTCTAAAATCATGTCTTACGCAATAAATAAATTTTACCATACATTTGCCCTTAAATTTTGGATGGTGAATCGTTCCAAACGTTTTTCCATCCAAAATTTACCCTCGTCGTTTTGTATTATAATTTTGTTGTTGTAATTTAAATTTTGAAAAAAAAACATATTATGTGTGATTGGTCCAACACTTTTTCTAATCTACGTTAACCAACTATGTAATCTTAACATGCAAGATGGGAGAATCGTGGCGTTTGCTGATGACACAGTTCTTACTTTCTCTGGTGACACTTGGGATGATACCTTCGATTCCGCACAAAAAGGACTAAATACTGTTCTACAGTGGCTCAGGAGACACATTCTCACAATCAACACTGACAAAACTAAAATTCTCACTTACAGCTCACGAAATTCCACTCAACCATCAAACTCGTACGCTTTAGTAGCTCACTCATGCTTACCGTCTGACACTGTGTTATGTACATGTCCAAAATTGGAACGCTGTCGGACCATCAAATATCTCGGTGTGACTCTTGATGATGGCCTGAGCTTTGCACCGCATATAGAATTGCTGACGAAAAGAGTGAGAAAGCTCATTTTTGTCTTTCGTACTCTTCGCCACATAGCAGAACCTCAAATTATTAGGTGTACATATTTTGCTCTTTGTCAGTCTCTCTTAACCTACTGTATTTGCGTTTGGGGTGGTGCACCCAAAACGGTACTTTTGAAGCTGGAACGAGCTCAGAGAGCCGTGCTAAAAATTAGTACCTTTCGGTGCACCCTTTTCCCTACTGAAGAACTATATAGGAACTGTAAAGTGCTTACAGTCAGACAATTATTTGTGTTGCACATAGGACTATATCAGCACCAAAAAACCCCCTATGAAATAATCACCACAAGACGCAAAGACAAGGTATGTCAACCCTTCCGCTGTAAATACTCTCTTACAAAAAGATTTCCCTGTTACCAAGGTCCTCATCTCTACAATAGTCTTAACAAAATATTAAACTTCTACTCACTACCAAAAATGACATTTAAAAAGACATTAAATAATTGGCTGCTAACACTAACTACAACAACACAGAAAGCTTATTACTGTCTCAATATAGTTCCCGTTAGAGCTCACCCTATCCTCACTCGCTCATCGCTGCCATTACCCACAAATATAGGAAAACACTCTTATACACACCCTTACATACACACACATACACATCCTCACACTCCACTTCACTACTCATACAATTTTCTTTTTATTAGATTTTTCGTTTTATTTCCTTTTCTAAATAGTTTATTTGTCAGTTTACCTACATTGACTTACAAAATGACTTGTATGTAATTAAATGCAATTAAGGGACACCCTATAAAGGGTCGGGCCCAGCATCTTTAACACAAGTTGTCTTGGCAACTTAGTAAGGGTGCTGGTGTGACCACACTATTGTAAAATTTACTTTAACTGTATGTACTACCAATCAAGTAAATGTAATATGTAAATCTTGCTGCAAATAAATTATTATTATTATTATAATATATTTCACACTTCGCTAGGTTCTTTTACCGAATAGCTAAAAATTGCTTTTAGATAAAAATACTCGTATATAGTTAAATTTATATTTTTTTTTGGTGGGTAGATATAATTTCGTAAATAAAATTAATGTTTTTATAAAGCTTTTCTTTTATAATTTGTAAGCGATGCGTTTGATGCGAGCGGTTCCCGCGCCCTTCGTAACTTATTACGTATCGCTACTCGTAGCGCGGGGTAGGGTAAGCGTTAAATGCCTATAGCGCTCGGGTAACCTCGCCTTAAGGGTCCCTATCAGTTTTTCGGTCTAAAAACCGAAAATTATTGTTTTTTCAGTTCAAATTTCTCAATAGTCATGAGATATCTGGTTTTAAAAAAAATACGCAGTTACTTGTCACCTATTTATCTAGTCAGCCCACGAAATTAAATTTTGATAACTACTTAATATAAATTACAAAAAATAAAAATGTAACACACGTTTTTACGTAAGCACGAAACACCAAGTTTTTCAACTGCATTTTTAGCTTATTGGTAGCAAATATCAATCTGAAAAAAAATCCTAAATATAGTGCATATAGTGTACTAGTAAGCCTACGATTTTTTTTTTCAAACTAAATGCATTTAGTACCGGTAAAAAAATGCTAAACATGCTGGAAAACCCAATAAAATTGTGTGCAAAACCGTCGTCTAAGCGTAAGAATTTATTAAAAAAAAAAAAAAGGTATTCAATATTTAAAAATTTAAGGTGTTTATCTACCAAACTCAATTTTTTGTTTTTTACTTTAACTACTTATTTAATTGTAAAAAAATATCTAAATAATGCCTTATAAACCGATGCGCTCGCTCGGTGCATACAGTCGCGCACAAGGGCTTCTCCACGACGGACCTGTGTCGCCTTTAACTGCGTATTTTGTTTTAAAACTAGATATCTCATGGTTATTGAGAAATTTTAACTGAAAAAAAACAATTTTCGGTTTTTTGACCGCAAAATTGATAGGGACCCTTAACCATATCTGCTGGTTTACCCTTACCTTTGAAACAATACTATTTATCTTGGGGCCCCTAGCTCTACAATAGCAATGCCTTTATAGCTTACCCTTCAAATGATTTATCTCTTACAGATAGTGCAATTCACGAAGTCGCGCCCCACCACTTTTACAGCATCTTTCATTTTGACCATGACGCTCTCTCCTGATTAGTCTATTCAAATTCATTGTAGTGGGCGTGTGCACTCATAGGTAATTAGTGTTTACCGACAACACTCAAACATTGACGGTAGCTTGCACACATATACTATAAACGGTTAGAAGGAATAGTAGTGGGGCGCGTCTTCGTGGATTGCACTATCTATACCCCCTTAAACCCAAGTTTCCACTAGCTGCTAATATTCCTATGGCTTACCCTTATCCTCCAAATCATGATTTACATCTTACCTTCGACACCGCAGGTCTCCACTGGCTGTCGATGTTCCTGTGGCTGATATCTCCTAAGAACGTGTTCCACGGCGAGCGCATCAGTCGGCCGCGCAAGGCGTACCTGTCGGCGCTCATCGCGTTCGTGTATGTGTTCGCTTATGTCAACCTTCAGGAGTTAAATCATAGGCAGAAGATGGTATGTATTGGTTTTTGACGACATATTATAGTAAAAATTTGCAGAAAATAATCCATACTAATAATATTTTCGTTGAATGTGCTAATCTCAGGAAGTACTGGTTCGATTTCAAAAAAAAATTGTATTGGTTAGTCCTTTTATACAGGAAGGCTATATGCTATGTAACATCACGCTTCAACGCTCGGGAGCGCAGCAGTAATTAAAGACGACGAAGTCGCAGACAGAAACCTAGTACATTTTTATTTTTTTGTATTCTTGAAGTAATGTCAAAAAGCCTAGTCCTAAACAGGATATCTACAATATTTTTTAAGTAAAATAAATAATTCCAGCCTATTATTGATCCAATACAGAGCAAAGGCTTCTTCTCATACAGACAAAGCACGAGCATTGTTCACCACGCTTGCTCAAGGCGGATTGACATCGACAGACTCTTCTTAATTTTTATAAGTCCAGCTTTACTTTTTAATACCCACATTTTTTACCCGACTGCGACAGAAGGAGGGTTATGTTTTTCGAGAGTATGTATGTATAATTGTTTGGCACGCTCTGCAGCCTGAACGGCTCAATGGATTTTAGCTTGAGAGGTGTCGTTAGATTCGTATTTACTGTGAGAGTGACACTGGGTATATCAAAATAAAAAAAAAACAAAATGGCGGATTTTTAGCGCCAAATTCAAATGTTTGGATCGCTCTGCAGCCTGAACGGCTCGATGGATTTTAGCTTGAGAGGTGTCATTAGATTCGTATTTACTGTGAAAGTGACAATGGGTGAATTAAAAATAAAAAAAGTAAAAAATAAAAAACGGTAATTTAAAAAACTAAAAAACCCGACTGCTTTTCTAAGTATTTATGAAAAAGCCCTAAAACAAGAAAGTCGTTGTACCCGATTGCACTTCAAATTGTAGCAGTCGGGACCCATTCTAGAAATGGAGGCTTAGTATATTGAGAGCACATACCTATATTACATAGCAGATGGTCCAGAATGGGTCCCGACTGCTACAATTTTAAGTGCAATCGGGTACAACGGCTTTCTTGTTTTAGGGCTTTTTCATAAATACTTAGAAAAGCAGTCGGGTTTTTTAGTTTTTTAAATTACCGTTTTTTTTTACTTTCGACATCAGCTGTTAGGACCGCTCTCCCCTTCCAATTATGAAAATGGTACCCATAACGAATGCCAATGGTAAATTTTTGGCCGCCATCTTGGATTTAGATAGTAATGTAATATGTGTTCGTGTGCACAGGTGACGTTCTACTGCGTGATGTGCGTGGAGAACTGCCTGCTGGTGACGGCGTGGTGGTGGTCGGGGCGAGCCGCGCGCCCGGCCGCCGCCGCTGCCGCCGCCGCCGCCGCCACCGCCGCCGGCATCGCCTTCATGCTCATCTACTACCGGTAAACATCACTACATCACTTGCTCTAACCTCCCGTAGCACTGAACAAAACAAAATTGAATCTAGTTGCCCATTCCAAAAGGTAGTTTCGTATGGAGAAGAATAGGCAAGAAACTCTATACCCACCCTACCGAAATTGTATTACAATAAGTTGTACACGTACATAAATTCAATGCGAATGTCAAGACGGTGTATATCTGTCACCGGAAAATAACAAGATCCGTAAGTTTATCAATTTACTAGGAAGTTTATAAACTTTCGTAAGATTCTAAACGGGAGATAAATTGTAATATTTTACGTCCACATTTTCGTAAATTGATAAACTTACTGAACTCACTCGTAAAATAATAAGTAAGCAGTAACCAAACGCTACGCGCGATCTGATTGGTTGGCTGTCACGTGTCACTTCTCCTTCCTCCTATGGACACAAGCATTGCCACTATGAACATTGACCAATCAGAGAGCAGTGTGTTATTTTACGTATTTGAAAGATCGTATATTTAAAAGAGTTTCTGTGATTGGTCGAACCATATAAAATCTTACGAATAGATATTCGTTAGTTTATAAATTTACCGTATGACGTCGGAAATTGATAAATTTACGAAAATGTGGACGTAAAATAATACAATTTATCTCCCGTTTAGAATCTTACGAAAGTTTATAAACTTCCTAGTAAATTGATAAACTTACGGATCTTGTTATTTTCCGGTGACATATCCATATATATATCCATTGGTTTCTTGGTTCCTGATCTTCTCTATAAGAGCCTACGCTTTAGAACGACACTAGCTTCAAACGATTTCTGGCAATTCAAAAGTAGAAATAAATGTTTTAAAGTTGTACCTGCAATCTGGTAAAGTGAAGTTGTGTCGAAAGAACGGATACAGGATGTGAATATAGAACAGTTTCCTAAACATACTGTTCCTGTCCTATATGTCCTAACACCGCAAAAGAAGCGCTTAGAGAGAACAAAATAAAAAAAACCTATCTTGGACGCGAAAAACCCCGCCCCGAAAAGGACAAACAGGACTTTTGGCTTGAAGGTTGCCGAAATCTCTTGAGTACTTACTCTTGCCAGCTGGGTCATATCTTAGCAAAATAATAAGTAAATGTTTATATTTCACAGATATTTCCACGTAAGAAGACTGGGTTATATGCTAGGAGAACATCAACAGGGAACAAATAGCACCAACACATCTTCACAAAATAAAGATGGTAAGTCTATTAAAAACTTTCCTTCAATGCCTTATTATCTGACTAGTATATTTTGTTAAACTGGCAAAATTTGGATGAGCCTGTGCCTACTCTAGACTAATTCAGGCGTGATGTCATGTAATATTTTGTTTCCAGGCAAACAGTCGAACCAAGCAGACAATCCGACAATACCAGGCGTGTTCAACTGTAGATTCTCCAATCCAGTCAGTAATAGGTAAATATACATACATAGGTACATATAAGTAAAAAAAAATATTATATACATAAAATATTTAATGGAACTATTTATTTATTTTACTTGAATAAATACCCATTGTTTTATAGATTAGCTGGGTTTAGTTTAGTAACGAACGACTTCAAAATTCTACCATTTTTGTATATTTAAGGCAGATTAATTTTTAACCGACTTCAAAAAAGAAGTTGTCAATCAATAATTGATTGACAACTTCTTTTTTAGAATTATTCTAAGTGTACCTAAGTGTTGGTTGTAAATTGGACTGTTTTGTTGGTTACCTATGTGGCGTATTGAGGTCTGGCCTAATTTGTATGGTCTGTATTCGTAGTGCAGCGAATGGTCGTAAGAAGAAGAAGCCGACATCTTTCGTGCCTCCCCCCGCCGCACCCGCTGCCGCCTTCTGGAGGAGACCGCTCCCCGCTGCTCACAACCATCATGTAAGTCATACATAATACACTAACTATATATACTTCATTTATTAGGTAGACATAGACAAAAAAGGTTACAATTTTCGACGTTTCTTAAAAAAAAAAGACTCTGTTTTAAAAGTGTTATACCTACATGATTGAAATATATGGAACAACTGTTTTTTTCTTTAATATACGGAAAAAAGTAATGCTCTAGAATCATAGACTGAATCTATGGTAAAATTTTCGTATTAAAACATGTACAACTATCGTTAAACAATCGTTTCTCGAAATGCCATGCCTACACCCAGATTTGTTTAAGTACCTACTAGGTGATTTTAAACGGCAGGTAATACTAATTTAAAAAATATTTATCTTAATTACAATATTATTTCAGGGCGGCTCATCCGAAAACGAGGGCTCAAGCGTCGGTTCCCGAGTCAACATCCAACAGAAATTACAAGAGAAGAAACAAAAGCAACTTGCGGAACTACGCGTTATAGAGGAAGAGATCAAACAGGGGAAGCTAGCCAAGACCACGCCCGTCGCCGCCGAGGAAATATACAGCAGCTTGCAACGACAGCCCATACCACGCGCCAAGACACACGCGGAACCACCGGCGTGGCCCAGCATCGAGATGACACACTCCTACCAAAACTACCCTATATGCAACATCTACCCAACTTACACAGAAATTAAACCAGACTTCAATATTAACATAACCTTTCAAAACAACGAAAACCCACCCACAGATCTCAACGATCCGTTAAAAATCCGAAGAATCCCGAATAGATACGACAACACCCGAACGTTTTACGAAAACCCAGCGAACATGAGGACCGATGTGACGCGAACTCCTTTACGATCACCGAATTACTTGGAGAATAGAAACTATGATGCAAACTGTGGCAGTCCTAGGAATGTAATGAATAATAGTCCTAGGAACTACATGCCAGATGTGAGCAATAACTACGAAACAGGCTTAGATAAACCTAGAATAGCTCAAAATTCTATATACTCAGAAGACCATAGACAAATGGGGGAGTATTCGGGGTACTGCGAAGGAGGTCAATATCCGAAATACGAGAGTAAAGATGAATATGTGTCGGCGTTACATAATGTGCATAATGCTTTAAACGTTCAGAGTATAGAGAATATTAGGAACAACTATAATGAAGTTGGTTGCGGGTACAACCAGAATTGTGAGAGGTTTCAGTACCCACTGGCGGGGAAGAAGGCGGAGAATATGAGGAAGATGCAGCGGTGTCGGACGCCTGAGATACTGCTCGCGCCGCATTACCTAGAGGGGTGTAATAGACAGGTGTGCTGCCACTGGGGAGCGCCTTATGCGTGAGTTACATTTGTTTATATTTTATCAAACTGCTTCGAATTTTCTTGACGAATTCAAATACATTTGATTGTAGTACTATAGTGTGTTTTTGTCAACTTTATTTGAATGTAACAATTTTGATGTTTGCTTAGCAGTGATCACGCACCCTACTTATTTGATCAAAAAACTAACACTAAGGTAAATATTTTTGATAAAAGCCCGTTTGTCTAGGAACAGAAAGAAGGAGGAAGGCGGTGGAAGCAGCGGCGAGGAGTCCAGCCCCGACGGACCGGCGCGGGAGACGCCGAGACCACCCAGCGATATTGATAGCCAGGTGACACACAACACATAAACATCATTGTTTAATTTCAAACAAACAGGTTACCGCAGTGGACCAATTTGATGATAGACCGAAAATTAGAGATTTTAGGTAGTAAGAAAACTTTACTTCTTCATTTGTTTTTGGAATTTCTTTTGTAAATTTTTAGAAAAAAAATGGCGATCCTTTATTTTATTTTTTCAATTTTCATTCTAATAGGCTTGCGTTGGAGCGCAACTAACCTGATCTTAAATTATGAAATAAAATTTACTTTTTTTAACAATAATAATATGTACTTTTGTATGTGTGTTCAGATATCGCTGCCTCGCTCATATACTTTGCCGCGCGAGTTCCGCTACTGGCGCCGGCGGCCGCGACTGCGGGACGCGCATGTGCCCAGCAATAATAGCAGTGACGGTAAGAGAAGCCCATACATTCTTTTAGCCGGCCATACACGATCCTGACTGCTTCAAGCTGCGACTGCATAGTAAACTATAGCTTTCTATGTACGCTTAAAAAGTCAACGCGCATACAATAAAAATTAATATTGGCAGTGTAGTAGAAAGATGAATAATTTTGCCTGTATAGGTACCAAATAATTTTGTTGACTGTATATACACGAAACCTCTAGGGTAGTTGCCGGCATGGTAAAACTTCATCGTGCGATCAAGCAGACTCTGACTGCAAGAGCGACGTGTCTAGCGAGCCTAATAGCGTAGTCATAATACCTATTTTCTTAACTTTTTTTCTATAGGTACAGAAACTCTTGCTTACTCCAATTTTTTTTCATAAAGGACAGTTTTCTTTGTAGCTGGTTTAAAAATAACTGTTTTCTTAAAAAGTCAAAACGTTTATTTTAACATTATTTTTGTCCAATCTGGAAAGACTCCGCTTTGGCAACTGTGCCATTGTAGATAGATCCTTTGATAAACTCTCTTGCCTTAGCAATTATATCGCACAAGTTTCGAATTTTGCTTAGTAAGAATGTATGAATGAATGTGGAGGAGGCGAAAGAAGTATGTAAGGATCGTAGCAGGTGGCGTTCCGTGGTTTCTGCCTACCCCCATGGGAAAAAGTGAGTTTATGTATGTACTTAGTCTCGTATAACACAATAGTGTCCGACCGAATGTTCGGTTTCGGTTTCGGTTTCGGTCGAGTTTCGGCAAAAATACGAGTTTCGATTTAGTTTCGGTTTCGGTGGGAAACCTGCCGAAACTACGACCGAAACCGAAACTGCATTCGGGAGTCCCCGCACTGTGCTCGGATATGTTCGGCGCGGTGAATTCTATCAATGATAGATAGGCTTATGTTTACAGTTCGTTTTATTTTTTTTTAAGTTTTCGTGTGATTTATTTTGAATTTGGTAAGTTTTATCACGTGATATAGCATAAGAGTAGGTAGTAAACACCAAAAACCGGACAAGTGCAAGTCCTAGTCGCCCAGTGAGGGTTCCGTACAAATTTGTAGGTACATATTATAAATAGTTCAAGAATCGAGTCTCGCAGTTTTTAACCGACTTCAAAAAAAAGGAGGTTATCAATTCGGCCCGTATGTATGTAATATTTCCAGAACTGCCCAGTTTTCGTATATGTTAGTCTATATAAGCGTCTGAACAAATGTGCCAAACATAAGTCTATGTATGTATGTTTTTATGTTTGTGTTCGCATATCTCCGTAACTACAAGTCCGATTTAAGTAATTCTTTTTTGTTGTACTAGGTATTGTTCAACTTAGGGAAAGTTTCATCAAAATCGGTTTAAAAGTTTTTGAGATAGGGAATTTTAACCGACTTTTTATTATATTATGTTTGTTCGCGGATAACTTCGTCGTTTATGAACCGATTTTGATGATTCTTTTTGTTGGAAAGGGTATACTTCCCAAATGATCCCATTTCATATAGATATGACGATGGATACCGGAGACAGACAACGGAACTCTTCAAAAAATTACAGCAAATCAACCGCGATTGCTGCTATCGCATACATATGCATTGTTTAAGCAATCACACAACATAACATCACGCCTGTACACTCAAAAGGGTAACACAGATGTATACAGTAGTATTTGAAAATTTCTCATCCAAATAAACGAAATTGCATATTCTGCTTTCTTATGACGTTTTAGTGGTGTCTCGTTAATTTACATAACATGACAGTTTCTTCTTGGATTTGGATGACAGGAAGTTAATACTAAAAAGCAAGAAATTAAAAACTTTTTTACAAAAAAGATAACCACCTTCAAAAACTAAAAAGAGAAAAATAACTTTAGCTTTGGAAGTCGGTGGCAATAAAAAACAACAAACAGAACCAAAGCCGCCGATTTCCAAAGCTAAAGTTATTTTTCTCTTTTTAGTTTTTGAAGGCGGTTATCTTTTTTGTAAAAAAGTTATTTTCCGAGCTTTTTTTCATTCTTCATCGTAAATTAAAAATAGTAAAAAATCTGTTTAAGCTTGTACCAATGATGCCCTTTCATACGATACCCACATGAAACGGTAAAGTCACTTTTTCAGTTTTTTCAGTCAAAATTTTGGATCCCCATTCCTTACATAAAGACCCTGTTTTTATGACTCAATTATATATGTACAGTTTTGAGATTTTTCCCTGTACTTGTAGTTTATGACTATGTTACTTGCCAAATTTCAAAGTTCTAGATCAACGGGAAGTACCCTATTCGTTCCTTGACATATCGATACCAGAAGTATCAATTAATGTAAGGGACAAAACACGGTTTTTCAGGAGAGCCAAAAAACGATTTTATTTTTTTAAATCTGGGTATAACTTTTTACTGTGTGCTCCAATTTTAATTGTGTCTAGAGCAAAGTTTCTTAGAATTTCCTCTTCTTTCATGCTCTAAACGAAAGATTTAGGAATACCCAGCGGATTAAAATATAGCATGTCCTTTACATTAAAAAAATATGTTTAGTTGTGCCTTACGTTACTGATATTTTATGTGTAAACTGTCAAGCATAGTGTAAGCAGCAAGAGAAATAGAAAATTATACGTAATCCTATTGTAAAGGACTTTTACAGTGTTGCAATTTGATGTAACTATAGATTATCTACTAAAATTATGGTATTTTAACACCATGGAAATAGGTTCTTTGCATGATTAATGTTAGTTTCAGCTTAGCTATCACAGATTTAAATGAAAGGAGATGGCTAAATGGAAGTATAGACCACTGCCCCATGTGCCAGGTACCATGTATAAATATGGTACTAGGTACAATGTAATGCTGAATGGCTAAATATTAGTATTTCATGTAAAAAAGATTCAGATACTTTTTGGGAATAATATAATGGTAAAATAATATTGCCTAAAAAGGAAAAAAAGGTGTGTGACAGTATATAATTTTCTTCAACTGACAAAAAATAAAACGAAAAGAATAAAACTAAAAACGAAAATGAGGTTGTATATTTATAAGCGAATGTTTGTGATGAAAAAGTTTTTTTTTAGATACTTAATTATGTTTAATAAATAGTTCACGAAAGTGCTAGGAAAATATTAAACACTACATAATTCATGAATGATTTTTTAAATATTATGAGGCTATGTAAGATTCATATACATTCCAGAATGTATCTGGCCCGGAGGCAGTCATTTAGCCATCACCTTTAGAAATAATTCTTAAAAAACTCTAATCATGAATTAAAGTAAGGGACATGGTATTTAAATCGACTGAGGTTGTAAATTATTAACAATATGACTTACTTTATTTTTCAGAGAAAAAAAAATGTAAACGTCCGTTACATCATTTTTTTTTCATAAATCGTTTTACGCAGGCCAAATTTTTTTAACGTAAGGGAATTTTTTTTAACGATAGAATTTTTTTGATAATACCAATCGATAGAGCAGAAAATTCTGAATCCAATGATGTATATAACTCATTTTCGCCAAAATGTCCCTTACGTTAATTGATACTTCTGGTATCGATATCGAAAAATACGTTTGTGCGGCATAAGCGGCCGTATCTAAGTAAATTAGAGGTTTGATTTTTTCACAGGGAGATTTAGATTTAAAACCTTATTTATTACCTACCCCCAAACTAAAATGGAGTGCAACATTAACATGATACTTGTTAGGAAGTTTTGGTTTCGGTTTCGGTTTCGGCCGAAACTGAGACCGTTGCCGAATTTCGTTTTCGGTTTCGGTTTCGGTCGTAAAAACCAGTTTCGGTCGGACACTATAACACAATAATATGACCACGAACTCCACAGGTGACGTAGACAGCGCGGATGACAACGACAGCGAGCACCGCTCCAACTGCTCGGCCGCGTCCCAGCTGCAGAGCCCCACGTACGAGTCGTACTACCGCCCCGACATGGTGCCGCGCGACGACGCGTACGCCTGCCCCGACCGCCGCCCGCGCAGGATACACGCCTTCCGCAAACAGCCTGTTAAGCCCGAGACCAAGCTATAGTGCTACTGGAAAAGGGTAGGTTTCAAAATTGATGGGGCCCGTCTAGTCTATTGGCCTTTGCGATTATTGCAGAGCGGATCACAGTAGCTTGACCTCTTGGCATAGGTAGTACAAACTTGCTTGTCAAAGGCAGAGTACAGTCGAGGCGTAAGCTGAGCTTTGCATGTGTGAGAGTGCCCATACAGATAGTGTACGTATGACGTCGGCCGGGAGTGCGACGCGTCTTTGATTGGTTGACACCGGTTTTAACCGGACTAAACTCTACTTTTGGTAGTCACTCACACAAATGCAAAGCTTAGCTTCCGCCTCGCGGACTGTGCCTGACTATGTGGAATCACTGAGGAATCTTTTACACTTTGTAGGTATTCAGCAGTTTGGAAATATTGTAAAAAAAATGTTGTTTACAATTTTTATAAAATGGAACTGATGAAAATGAACGTTAACAAGCCTAAATGTTAGGTGAAAATAAAGGGTGTAACAATACAGTCGACTAAGCCGAAAGTTACCAAATTCTTCACGTTTTTGTTCCATCCATGCCTGGGTACGAAGATATTGAAGGTCAAAGTTCCAACTTATTTATGAAAGTTTAAAATGAAGTTTATAACTACCACCCAACCAACCTCTGTACTGTTGGATGCAAACGTAAGCACTTTTTGCGTGCGTTGCATTGCACGCTGCCATATTACATACCCAATGTTGCTCAGTGTTTTGCAGTGTGTAGTTAACGGCTAGGTCATGTCTTTTTACACCCATATATTAGTAGTTTACTAACAAGACAATATTTTTGTATATTCAATTAGTCAAATATTGTACATACTAACTTTTATAATAATCCGTCCGTTATTGGATCTCGATGTTAGCTCGATAAGTTAATAATTCTCACCTAATTGTAAACATTGTATGTTAAGTTTTATTTAAATGTAACATACCTTGTATTATTGTATGATAGTGTATATTAAAACTAATAGACTGCGGAAGGGGAGAGTGGAAATAAAACAATACATTTCAAACTTTTATTTACTTTATTATCTATTATCCAATTGTAAAAGGGGGAACCAGTCACTCGCTATCACTCCATGTCACTACGTCGCTACAGATCTCAGCCATTTACACATTTATAAAGAAACATCAACCGAAATAAGGTTAAAAATTCACAAATACACATTTAATGTTGATTAAAACTATCTTAGAAGTAAGAGGCTCGAGCGCGCGGGGAGACGGCTTTCAACTGAAGGGAACTGAACATAGGACATCGCTACAACCCTAAGCAAAAAAATGCTGTTTAAGGTCTAGGGTTGCTCATCACAATGCGCTCCACGAATAGAGATTATCGAATATAGACAAAAACAGGTCACCTCTATGAGTGAACGCATTGCGCCGCGTCGCCGCTCGGCCGAGCCCGCACCTACGTTAGGTTCACCCTCGGGACTTAGCGACATCGGCCACAAGTAACATTCAAACAATACCAAATGCTATAGAAGCACCTAAACTTATAAGAAGCGGTTGATCCTTCGACAAAAAACATTAACTTATACACTATTTCCGTGTAACGAGAGAAATGCCTGTCTACGTAAGCTAAGCTCGGATTGACACAAAAACGTTGATATGATTTCAAAAACGACAATGATTAAGATATTTGTTACGCGTTACGATTATTGCACTAAGGGGATCATCCGGGTTGGGAGCGTTGCGTGTCGGGCGCAACGGCGGGGCGGGTCGTGACTACCTTGCCAAACAACCTGGCCGCGTACATGAACACATTTATGTACTGAACGTTACGCTAACTTATCGGAACACAAACTAATATACAACGCGGAACGCGCGTGCACACACGCATACAGTGAGACCTCGCTTACATGAAGTTATTTCAGTACACGTGGCTTCGCTCATTAATATATGATAACCATAGTACCTAAGCGACTACTATAACTCCATGTGTAATAATAATATGCCAAACATTTCACACGCATCATCCCCAAAAATTGCAAGTCCTGTGTAATATTTACACTTCTTATAGTACACTTAACCGACCCTAAATCGAATAGTGTTATTTTGCGATAGTGCCAAACTGCGAGAAAACTTTTACCATCTACGACCGCGTTAAAAAAATAAAACTCACTTCCCCGAAACACCTTGAGAAACAAATAGTTAACGATTTAAAAAAAAAATAGGAAACGTAATAATTATGTTTAATATTTCCTCATTTTTGCGTAGTACCTAATATATTTGCGTCAATGTAGCAATGTACATCACTATTAAACTCAAGTTGATAAAAGCCAAAGGCAATGTCGTCCCTGATCCCAATAAAAAAATAATTTTGGATTTTACAACACTAGTATATAAATCCTTATTATAATATGCGGATTATTACACGTGATATCACTATAGTGAATTAATTTTGGATTTCGTAAAGTAAATTATGTATCAACCAACAAAATATGTTCCTGGACTTTGTACATATCATTGTATATAAAAGGGATAAACGTGACTTCTCAGCGCAACTGAATACGGCTCGAGCGTTAGGAAATACACTTACATAAATGTACTTTTAAACCTAGAACTTTAAAAAACTGTGCTTATATACCGCGCCGTTCGTTTTATAACCGAACCATACACAAAGCTGTTGTCCGACTGTCAGCTGCATCGCTTCAACGCAAATATCAACACAAGTCACTATATGAAAAAATAAAACAACATATTAAAATATAAACTTATTAATTTAAACGCTAACGGTCGTACTACAGCTTCATGTCTCATTACAAACTCATCCGCTTATGTAACTGATTATGAGAAAAAAATATGCATTTTAATTATCAAACTATAACTTATAACGTAGAATAACTCTAGAGCATAATGGAAATACATCAGTTACCAGCTAACACCGAGCCGCATTCTTCATAATAACATAATCAACAAACGTGATCGTAATTACTAATACAGGCACAGTTAAAATAAAACGACTTACAAATCCTAGAGCTGTTTTACTTGGGTTATCCTTACTCTAATGGGAATTATTCCTACAACATAAAATTACATAGGCCCACACAGCTTCGCCGGCGAAAGAAACAAATGTGTCTACTTGGAGTAACGTAAGGGTGTCTGCGCGGCGCGTGTACAGGCGGAGCCGGGGGCATTAGTCTAAGTATAAGTGGTGCTTACTCGACTATGTATGTGTTTGCGGCCGAAAGTCACCTGCTCACGATGATATGAGCTGCAAACAAATTATGCGCGTTAGTAACACTTATCTCTTACAAGCTGATATCCTGAAAAGGGTGAATGACCTCGACAAGGTCATCATGTCATCACTGTATCAAACAAGTTTTACGCTCAAACGACACTTACCAAGTCGCGAATAAAAACACACAATTTGGATATATTTGCACACATTATTTAAAGTAGACATTTGCGAAGGTCGTGGGAATAGAAAATAATAGCAAATCAAACAAAACAGCCTTCCAATACTAAAGTCGACACTCGAGTAACGGACAGGTTATAGTAATGTACCATGTTTACAAGTAATGAGAGTCGGTGCAGGTTGATGATTTAATTTACAGCAAAACCTTAGAGGTCTCACACTAGCGGCATGTTGCCAACGGCAGAGGTAACTGCAGGCGTTGACGCATCAGCGGTAGTCAGCGTTACCAGATTTTATTTTTGGCAAATCGGGACTTTGAAACTTTTTTCCTAAAAAAAGCGGGATTCTTTCGTCGAAAGCGCGACATAATAAAGAAACGTATAGAATCAGATTTTTTTAAATATTTATCTTTGTATTTGAGTTTTAAAATCAAGCTTACATGACAAAAGATAGCAACATTGAAATGGCAATAGATAGCCATTGAAAATGTATTTTAATAAAAATATGATATTTTAAACGCACTTCCTCAGCACGCAGGCACGGTCAAGTTATACCAGAAAAGCGGAGAAGCTGTCCCGTCCCGCGCGGGACATCCCGCCCGACACATAAAAATCGGGACGTCTGGCAACACCCAACACCCAACAGCCGTCAGCGCGACAGCGGCTATAGTTAACTACCTTTGCCGTTGGCAATATGCCGCTCGTGTATTCTTAGAGCTCTTGCTCTAAGTAAAATGCTTGATGGAAAAGTGGTAAAGTTTACCTATGAGCTTCGGGTAGGAATAATATTTTAACCCGTGTCACATAAGTCAAACAAAAAAAACAACATGCAAAAATAAAAATAAGCAAAACATCTACCTTGAAAAGTAAAGCGGGTGTTTATCCGTTCCACTTCATATTATTTTTATTATTCATAATATATTATTATTGTAATAATATATAGCTATGTCCTTTTATAATCTATAGGTATACTATGTAGACATCTACACTCCGCTCTTAACTCCTATCATCTTAAATACACTGTAACAAAGAAAAATAATAAAAATAAATTAATTAAAATGTCATGCATTCGCAAACAAAGCTTACAAGAAACATTGAGATCATGCAGTGGCTGGAGTAATATCTACGTAAGTAAACAATAATTTGAAATCCTGAAAAGAAAAAAGAAAAAAAAAATACAAAATGTCTACTATCAAAATAATCAAGGACATAAATTTAAAGGTGTTTTAACTGTTGAATCAAAGCCTGCAATATTGTCCTGAAGGCCGATTCTCCTAATTAAAAAAGCAGTATTAAAAATCTAGTCCCTAACTCATCTCACAATGTCTCTCTCCTTTGTCATTGTAAGGAAATAGTCAGGAAAAGAGGTACTTTTTCTTAAAAATAAGGGAATTGACCTTCTAAACACTACTATCAAAAATCTTCCCTAAATGTAAGTAGAAGAGACTTGATGCCCTGCACTGCGTTACAATGGACTCATAGAATTTCGAGATATCGGCGACTACCATCGCCTATCTCAGGGAACTAAAGAAAATATATTAAAAACACATTTTTTAACAGTCCTGAAAATAGTAACCGTGGCTTCCCACGTGCATGATTTGACAGGCAGGCACGCCCATTTAACGAGCAACTTAACACCGTCGTGTTACCAAAACTGAACGCACACATTTTACACTTAGAGTATGGAGTATTTTAATTATTTTGTACATTTCATTGTAAAATACTCTTGCACAATAATTTGCGCCTGTCGTGTTATCTCTTCACCACCTTTGGTTGACTGGTAGAGAATGCCTAAGGCGTTAAGTCCATAAAGTTCGTTTTTGTGCATAAAGTTTAAATCTATATAAATAAAAAGAGAAATCCTGATTGACTGACTCATCAACGCCCAGCCCAAACCCTTCGACCTAGAAAGCTGAAATTTTGCACAGAGGCTCCCTTTATAACGTACATAAGGAAAGATGAAGGATTTTTCGAAATTCAACCCCTAAGTGAGTTAAACAGGGGATGAAAGTTTGTATGAAAAATCGTAATTTTTGTAGTTTAAAAAACCACGAAAATTGGTGTTTTTCATTCTGGTTAACATTCTCGTGGAATATTTTCCTACACACACGCGGGCGTAGCCGCGAGCAAAAGCTAGTAAATAAATAAACGCGAGTGCGTTCAAAATTGAACGCAAGTGTAGCACTTGCCGAAAGGCGATGTTAAAAGCGGGAGGTACTAACCGACTTGACTGTGGCCTTGATGAAGTCCTTCTTGTGCGCGAGGTCGAAGTCCGGGTAGTGGCTGTACACCTGCTTGCACACCGTCTTCATCGTGATCTGCTCCAGGTTGGCGCCCTCCAGGATCTGCTTCACGTACTTCTTTATCTCGTCGTCCTAAGAAAGAGGTACGTGTCAATTAGTGTGCATTTTGGAAACGTAACTTCTATAGAATTAAGGTGAAAATTACTTGAACACAAACAATAAAGTAATCCAGGGAATATTGGACGATGCGAATTTTATAAAGACTAGATTTTAAAAAATGATTTTCGAAGCCAATTGGGTAGATGACACCACTAATCAATTGAGGTCCTTTTTATGAGCAGTCGAAACGTGATTCCCCCATACATTTTCTATGACAATACTAAACTATGATGTCACTTTTTTGACATCTCAATACACTAACTATTTATTGATTTCAAAGCAACTAAAATCGAATTCCATAGTTATTTAAAAATTCATCAGGTTAACAGAGCTAATAAAGAGTTTTTTAATGAATTGTGTCTTGGAATGATTAGTAATGTCAACTACCCAATACTCCCTCGTTTTATAGTCACAGTCATCGTTTCAACGTAGTATTCAATGTAATTGTTATATAACTAAGAGACTCACAGTGGGCGGCCGCTTGGCCTTCTTGTCGACGGGCGTGTCGGACTCCTCGCCGCTCTCCTCCTCCTCATCGCTGGCCTCGTCCTCGTCCTCCTCCTCGCTGCCCTCGCCGGACTCCTCGTCTGAGGAAGCCTTCTTTCCCTTCTTGGCGGGTCGCCCCGCTGCCTTGCCAGCGGGTGCCTTCTTCTTAGCTGTTTGGATGGATATAGAATTAGGGAGATTGTAAACCACCAACTCACTCGACGACACGGTTGGCGCAGTGGCCGAGCGATCAACTGGTGCGCTGCGTGTCGCAGGTTCGATTCCCGCACGGAACAAATATTTGCATGACCTACAGGTAGTTGTTCCGGCTCTGGCTGTTTGTGTATGTGAGTTTATATGTTTGTAAACGCGCCCACGATACAAGAGAAATTCCAAATGTGGGCCAAAATTTAAAAAAAGAAAACTATCTTGTGATAATACAATATTTCACATTCAATGCTTCAATGCAAAAGACCCTCAAAACGAAGATATGATGTGAATTGTAGAGTGAACATACCGGGTGGTGTGGGTGCTTTCCGCTTAACAGGCGTGGCCTTAGCGGCGGCGTTCTTGGCCACGGCGCCCTTGCGGCCCTTCGCCACCGGAGCCGCTGGCCGACCGCGCTTGGACTTGGGTTCCTGCTGGAAAATATCACACCTTACAACATCTCGTATGATTATTTTAACATGGTGAAGTTGTAACACTATATTTCACCAAGTTATAACGCCAGGGAAGAAAGAAGTGGGAAAAGAAAGTTGGAGAAGTTGGTGGTTGGAAGTTGGTTGGGTTGTTGTAGTTGTGGAAGATATTTTTCCTTGATCCTTTGTTTGATAATTGAGACACTTCACTCTATGTATCTCTGCTTGTACTCGTAATGAGAAGTACTTGTCGCAATAAAAAGTAGTCTAATTGAGATGTTTAGTTCAAACGCATATTAACCCCATAAATATGAAAAATATCATAAAAAATGATTCAATTGCTAAGTGGGCTTTCGTTATCAGTTACGACTTACGTCAGACTCCTCTGCATCGCTTCCCGACTCGTTCTCGCTCTCACTCTCCGACTTTTCACTTTCTTCTTCACTGTCAGATTTTGCTCGCCGACCACGACTTGGTTTACTTGGCTATACAAAAAAAAAACATGACCGTTAATTGTAATGATTATTCTCTTATAACCTCTGTGATGTTCCAGATTTATATTGAATAGTACATTATTAATAACCGAAGTATTGTCGAGTGGTTGCACTCGGTGATATCCCCTGACATAAGTACACGCACATGCTCGTACCATTTACTCACCACTCACTAACAACTACCATTTTGCGATGCAATTATTAGATTCTGACCTTCTGACATATTCATGGACTAGCTTCGATCGACCACTTATTTTTTATGTTATTGGAAAGAAAACAAGCCAACGGTCCACTTGATATTAAGTGGCCACCGCTAGCTATAGACATTTTTTTGCCTGTTGGTCTAGTGGTTAGTGGCCCTGACTGCTAAGCCGGAGGTCGTGGGTTCGATTCCCACCCAGGACAAACTTTGTGTGATGAGCATGATTGTTTGTTCTGTGTCTGGGTGTGATTTATCTATAATATGTATGTATTTATAAATTATATAAGTATGTATATCAGTTGTCTGCTTAGCTTGGGATCAGATAGCCGTGTGTGAGTTGTCCCAAGATATTTATTTATTTTTATTTTTTTTTATTTGCATCCCAGAGACAAAGTTGAAATGTCTCATGTGCCTGTTAATTACACCGGCACCCATAACCCTTCAAACTGGAACACAGCAATGCTACTTTGCGGCAGAAATAGGTACCTCTTTGGAAAATAAACATTGGCGGAGCCTACATGATTTTTGAATGCGAAAGGAGGTCCATATCCAGTGTCATATCCAGCATGGCATGTACGTACCCGTCCCTTCTTGCCCTTGGGCTTGCGGCCGCGCTTGCCGGCGGCGGGCTTGCCGGCGGAGCGGCGGCGGCCGGACGACTTGCGCTTGCGAGCCGGCCCGGCCGCGCTCTCGCCCGCCTCCGGGTCGAAGTCCGAGTCCGCCTCCTCCGACCCGCTCGGGTTGAACGAGCCCTGCGCAATACATGTATGTCAAGTAAGCAAATCTAACTAAATATGAGCCTAGGTCAACAATAAACCTGTTGATTTGGGCTTACATTGTTGGGGTTATAATGAAATAAAACATATTTTTTTCTATCTCGGAATAATTGGGGTAGTTGACACCACTAACCAATAATTTCAAGACGCAACTTCTCTAAAAAAGCACTCTATTTTACCGATGAAAACCGATTAATTCTAAATTTATTGTAAAATGCGATTTTTACTTACTTTAAAATCAATAAAGAGTTAGTCAATTGAGTAGGCGGATAAGTGACGTCATAGCGTGCTATTGCCATACATAATCTATGGGAGAATCGCGTTTTGACAGTTCGTAAAAAGTATGTCAATTGATGGTGGTGTCAACTACCAATTATTCCTCTGAGATTTACCACACAACACTATGTAACATTACATTGTAAAGTATACAATTTTGTTTAGTAATTCTAAAGAAAAGGCGGACAAGTCAACTCTTAACAGCTACAACAGATAAATATACTTTCAAAGTGTTTGACGTACATCGTGTGTACTTACATCGGAATCTTCTGAGCCATCTTTAGCCGGCTTCGGTCCCTTCACTTTTGTTTCTTGGTCAGTTTCATATTCTTCCTCAGAGTAGCCTTTGAACATTATTAAACGAAAGTCAGTAAATAGGTTTATTTTAAGCTTGGGCAAGAATAATAATTGATATATTTACGTAAGACACAGAGAAAAATGTTAGGTTTTCTATCCCAATTTTTTTTGTTTCACAAACAGTTTCACGCGAAAACAATAATACACATAAGAGCTCGGAAGCGGCTCAGTCGGCTACATGACAGCTGTAGTTTTTGTCTACCAAAAGTATGTGGATGCAGGCCGCTTCCAATCGGTCCTATAGAAATCTATGGGGGAGGCCTATGTCCAGCAGGGGTCGGCTTGCAGCTGATATGATGATGAAGGGTAGGTGAAAGTTCTGGAGGGCCGGACGCTCTCGGCAGAGGAGCTGTGGAGAAGCAGCTCGGTACGTACCTCTGTTGTGCACCTTGACGGCGGCGGAGCGTCTGGGGCGTCCGCCGGGCGTGGCGGGCGGCGCGGCGGGCGGCGCGCGGGCAGCTCGCGCGTGCGGGCTGTTGGGGCCCGGCTGCTGCAGGAACCCGACCAGGCGGCCCGACAGCTCCGCCACTGAGCCTGCGTAGGAGGAACGAACATTCTATATTTATTTCTCACCCTTTGATATACAAGTTATAGGTAAAGCTGCGTTGATACGGCCAGGTATCAACACATAAGGAAATAATGATCGAAGAATATGCCTTCTTCATCGACACAGACAGGCTGTAATGTGCTTACCTTTCTTGTCAAGATCGAGCATCTCGCACATGGTGCGCAGCTGCTTGGGTTCCATCTTGGTGGTCTCCTCCAGCTTAGCTTTGTACTCCGTCGAGCCGATGGCCCACTCGTAGCCCTTGAACTTCTTGACGTTGCGCTTCACGTTACGATCCAGGCATAGTTGCTGATGGACAAATAAAAAGGTTAGCGTTTTATTTGTATGGGGGAGAAACAGGCTGGAAGTAAAATCCTGAACAAGTGACATACAACTGAAACACAAAAGTATGACAAAGCGACATAATTGCGCCATAGCTATATTCGGCCGGGTCGTGACTACAAATTGACCTACATATAAATGTTCCGGGTCTGGCTGTTTGTGTATGTAAGTTTATATGTTTCTTAATGCACACACATACAACATCCACCATCCATCCACTGAAAGTGGCAAACAAGCTAACGGCCCGCCTGATGTTAAGCAGTCACGGCTGTCTATGGATATTCCAACACCAGAGGCATCACTCGTGCGTTGTGGACCCCGTAAAAACCTCAAAACTCCTATCTTGAAGAACCCCATGCTGTAGTCTCTTGGGAAAACCTTAGCAGAGAGCGCATTCCACAACCTAAGCGTACGCGGTAAATAGATAGAATGGGGAAACGCTTTTTTAAAATAAATTGCTCTTTCAAAAGTAGGTGTTTCAATACAAACTCACCCCATACAAGTACTGATGCAGCAGTTTCTGGTCCTGCGTCTTGAACCGCGACAGTGACACCTCCACGCTGCTGATGTGGCCCAGCGGGATGCCCTTGCCGGCCGGCAGCGGCACGGGCGGCTCGGTCGGCTAAACAAATGACGGACACGTTACACATAATGTTTTTAAAATTTAGTTTAAATTACTAGCTTATGCTACGACTTCGTCTATGTGAAAGTAAAGGGTACGTTAAAATATAGCCTATGACATTCGGCAATAATTAGTGAATAGTACTTCCAGAGATTGGCTGTTACAAACAAACTTTGCCTCTTTGTAATATTAGTGTAGAAGTGTAGATGAAATGGATATAGGAAATGTTTCAGTTCATATGAGTTAAGTAGGTAATCTTTTTTAACAGATTTTATTTTTTAAATTCTCCTTGATGTCGTTATGTTTTTTTGTGATGGGTTTGCCCTTGTCTCTAGTCTAAGTCAGAGATAACAAAGACAAAGTCAGCAATGGAGTAAGCTTACACAGAAGAAGCCTGTTCACTCTAACTTTAAAGAGATTAGGGTTAAATGCATTCGGAAATAAAGACAAAGGTAGAGAGTTCCCCTCCTTTACATTGCAAAATATAGTTCGTGACTATGTAAAATGTAATTCTCTAGACCGATTCCCGTCACGGCGGCTAATCTTAATGCAAGCCCGCCACACTGTTCCCAAACCACTGCAACTCCTGTAAGCCAGAATCAACAGTGGCGACCACAAGAAAAGCGCCGAGACAATGAAGCTCGACGAGTCCCAGAGAAACGATTCAACTGTCTTGGATCCCGCAACGAAATTAATCAGAAAAGATTAGCGGAGGAGTAAGAAAAATATAATTACTCCCTCTTAACTAACTTTCATAACCCGATGGGACGGAAATCCGACACGACCGGAGAGAGATCAACCGCCGAGTATACTATAACTACAAGTACAATGATCTCACCTCTTTCTTGGGCTTGGGTTTAGGCGCCTCCTCCTCTTCCTCTTCTTCCTCCTCCTCCTCCTCCTCATCTCCCTCTTCCTCATCGTCGCCCTCGTCATCATCCTTGGCTTTCTTTGCGGGCTTCTTTACTCTGCAACGATAATTATGCTATAACATTCTGCAATATGTTCAAGGGTCGTTTACACTAGAAATATTTTGCCTAAGCGAAGCAGTAGGCGATAATCTTACTTAAGTCTCACTCGAGAATCTCGAATACCAGACAGCATTTACTCAAATTGAGATTGACAACTCAAGATACGTTTTTTTTTTTAGCTGCTGTCAACCTTTCAAACCGGCATGCAAGTATTGTGGGTACTGTTTACACGAGCCAACTTTAGTATATCGCTTCGATAACCATCTATTCGAGACACGAAACTCTCCTTGTGAAACTGATCCATAACACAATCCATACATAAAAATGTAAATTGCAACTGTAAGCAGTTGTAATAAAACCTACTTTTCTTTAGTGGGCTTCTTTGCTTCTTCCTCGTCGCCCTCCTCTCCCTCCTCCTCTTCCTCCTCTTCTTCCTCCTCCTCATCATCCTCGTCTTCTTCTTCAGTATCCTACAAATAAAACCATAACTGTAGAACACAAGAGATAGAGCCAACTGTATCTGTTGTTGAGACTCCCCGGAGTCTTAATGAAATAGATTTGCTAGATGGTTTTATATACCAATGGCAATTTTGTTTAAATTTTAACCAAAATGCCTTTACATGTGAAAAATCAACATGGCCCAATTTTTTTTTTCATATTAGTTTTCGATAAGCAAATACACAAAATTTTTGAAATTGTTTATTTAACACCTTCTAAGTAAATATTAAACAATCTTTATTTGTTTCTTCCTTATTGGCTCAAGGGATCTCAACTCAGACTTTGAAGTGAGTTTTAAAAGTACAAAATCAAGTAAAAAATCGTGACATGGTTTTGGTAAGACAGGAAATATTTTTACCTCTTTCTTGGGCTTCTTTTTAGGTGCACCCTTCTTAGCACCTTTGTCGTTGGTCTTCACGTCATCCTTATCGTCATCATCGTGCATCTCGCCATTTTCTTCCTAAACAGAAAACGTCAAATCAAATAAATGATTGTGGAACAATGGTGGTGAATTGGAACAGTGGTTACAAAATATTAAGTATAAGGCTCTGCTCATCTGTGTGCGGATTCAGTACAAAATGGTTGCCAGAATTGAATTAATAACATTCTTGTTATCATTTGCATTTTAAAATTAGCCAAATCCTAGTACCTACTGAGTATCATTTTATATATACATATGTATTTGCATAAAAACGTAAAGGCCTTACTTATGTCCCATTTGAAAGAATCTGATAAAAATCTTGTATTTTATATTATGGCCTTTCTAACATACAATACCAATACCCACAAATCAGCCGTTATAGGGATCAACTACCTAATAAACAGAGTTAAGATCAACGAACGACCTAATTATTGGGTTCTTCTGACACTAGAACTTACTCCTGTATATTAGAACAAAATATTAACATGCGGAAATTAATCTCGCTACTAGAAGTCCACTGCTCAGCCAATGACACTGTCGGAAAAGCTCGACATAAATAGGCCCAGACGCGAAGTACCCATTCTCTTTTCACAGCTCCTTAATCAATCCAATCTATTTCACAGGTGCATTCAACAAGGGACATCTATCTGTGTGTTTTATATTCTTTGTTGCTACATTTTCATAATTATTGATAAAAAAAAAAAATACCATCACGCCTGTATTCCCCGAAGGGTTAGGCAGAGGTGTACCAATGTACACCCACAGTTCGCCGGTATATTTTAGGTCCCATGTAATAGGGGGCGAGCCTATTGCCATTAACCGGGCACAAATCCAAACTCCGAGCTGCTACTGAGAATTTCATAGAAAAACCCAATAACTAATAAATAATTATTATTGATATTATGCTTAAATATTAGTTTATATTAGTTCACCATCACGCCTGTATTCCCCGAAGGGTTAGACAGAGGTGTACCAATGTACACCTCTGCCTCTCTGGGTATAGTTTGTGCAATAATAGTTTATTGCTAACTGTGGAGGCTTGTGAATGTCTTGTTGTTGATTGTTTCACTATAATTTCTTGTGTTGTTAGCTGTAAGCCACCAAAATACAATAAAATAAATAAATACGAATCTTCTGTGTATGTGCTTGCAATACACACCTCTCGCGACTAATGAAAATCGATGATATTCATCTGTTACTGCTCAAAATAAACCCTATTCGTGTGAGGGACGCGTCCTTCACTTTCGAGGTCGCGCTATTTTTAACCTCGCCGATACGATTCTTACTAAGTGTCAATTTTTTTTTACTTTCTTTTTACCCGACCGTGGTGAAGTCGAAAAGAAGGTTATGTTTTTCAGAATAACTCTGTGCTTAGAGGTTATATCCTGGTGGGGCGAATTAATTGCCTTATACAATATTTATAGTGTAAATGATAGCAATAATAGTAAAAATACCAAAATCCAGTTAACAAAAAAATTTACCTATTAAACCTAACCTCTAACCTATTTATTAATATACTTTTTGGTGAAAATGACAGAAGCAACCTGATTTTAATAAGACTAAAGAATGTGAATGAATGAATTCATCAAACTAAACTAGTTTGCCTCGTGTTTTTTTTTTATAGCATGAATTTTAATTATTAGTCATTACCAAGTTGGGCGATTATTTTAGGAACATGCTCTATTTTATTCATGCATTGTTTTGTATTCTGTTCCTATAATTAAGGATAGTAATTAAAGTATGTTAATCACACTAACCGCAGTTTAATGTTTTGAATAAATTAAAACTATACAAGTATGTAATGAATTATAGTTCAAATCGACATGTCTGACTATGCATGTCAAAAAAGTACAAGTTTACCACTCAATCTTGTCGCATGCGTGCATGCAAGCTATTTATCTAAATTACATGTTTTTCGCTGCAATTTTTGCAGTAGATACGTGTAGTCTTGAACTTTTGACCATGGCCATGACCCACATGTAGTATAGTATTTCAGCTTGGGCGATAGGATCGCCGCCGTTATACGCTGCGGGTTCACAAACACGGGTACACTAAAGGTTCCGTAGGTACCAAAAAAAAAAGACACGGGTTCCTTAAGATTTTTAATTTTGTTTAATTTATATTATTTGTTGTTATAGCCACCATAGTAATATACTCATTAAAAAAATCTCGTGTCTACCTATGACGGTTCAAAAAAAAGCCCTGTGACAGACTGACGAGTCTTAATAATAGGGTACCGTTTGGCACCCTTTGGGTTCGGAACTCTAAAAAGCACATGCTATTTAGAAGTATGTATTTTCTCACGTAGTTTATAACGAATAATGCGAAGAACGCAATTTGTCTCTAATCTGTGAAAACTAGCTAAACCCGTCTGGTTAGCATCTTGTCTGGCGTTTATTTCAATTATTTAAATTCCAAGGCCATAAACTGTTTATTAGGTCATCTTTATATTAATTACATTTATCAGAATTAATGGAAGTTAATTTACGTAATTAAATCACGACATCCGTGTCCGTTACGCTCTCGTCGCTAACTGGGTAAGCAGCACGCGACACGCGTCCACATAGTCATAATAACAACTTGCTGAAGTCTTCAATCTTGCACTTAGTGTTTCCCGCGAAAAAATACTACTCACACTCATTCATTAATATGAGAATAATTGTCCATGGTTGATGTTTTTTTTCTCAATCAGGCACGCCATGACAGCTACATTGCAATGAACTTCACCTAATTGGAAATACGCTCACAAATCGCCAATGCGATAACGACAGATGTCAAACGCCTAGATTTTTAACTCTAAATTTAAATAACCGAGACAAGCGCTGTCCCGTTTTTGTGGTTTTTCATGGGTGCACCAGAAAATAAGAGATTTCGTGTGCTGGGTTTTATAAATTTCTAATGAAAACAAAAGAATCTTTAAAAGCAGTTACACGTAGTAGAAAAATAACGTCCTGTTATAGACTTTAGGAAAACGCTGGATGCAGGCCACTTCCAACCGGTGCTTCCGTGCTTCCAAATCTATGGTGGAAGGCCTATGTCCAGCAGTGGACGTCCTACGGCTGACATTATGATGATAACATGAACTTCTTAGTTTAGTGTAGCGTACGTCCCGCTTTCATAGATTAGTTTACTTCAAGGATTTTAAAAATACCGATTTACTTAAAAAAAAACATCTGGGAACGCCGGATAAGCATCTACAAATCCACCTGTAAATCTGAAATCTGACCTCTTTCATGGACAATGGCTAAGCACTTCAACCCCAGATTCGTACACAGTGGGGCGACCCTTATTTGCATACATTATGCACTTCCAAAGACCTTGACCTAACCCCGGTTACATTTGGTTCTTTTTCAATGTTTTTGTTGTCAGTTAAACCTTTCCTTGTCAACTGGGCATACGATATTTATAAATAGGCCGACTGTTTGTTTACCAGCCAACTAAAAAACAACATGTGGACTAATTACTGAGCTTCTTATTTTAAACTTCTAGCAACTTTTCTGGGTAAAGAGTGGTAGCGTATGCATTCGTATTCAAAAATTGATTTTAAGACATAATATAAATTCCAAAAACTTCAATTTTATGGTAAGTCGATCCAACTTGAACCAACTGTATGGTGGTCTAACACCGTCCCTTAATAGTATTAAATTGCCTTGCGCACTGTTCCAACAACTGAAATTACAAAGTAGTAATAAATGGACGGTCGGTAGAGCAGACACGTGTGAGAGTAGAGACAACGTTTAGGCAAACGCAATGTGGGACGCCCTGCTGCACGGTGGACCGACGATTTAAAGAAGGTGGCGGGCAGTGGTTTTTGTCGGCTGCCCAGGACCGGGATGGTTGGCGCTCTTTGAAGGAGGCCTACGTACAGCAGTGGACGGCTACAGGCTGACACGATGATGGTGATTAAAAAGGTACTGTTTTAAGAGATGGTAGCAGGCTCCCTGAAGTTTGAAGTAGTGTGTTCGGTTGTTTATACCCAGCATACATAAGAAAATATGGTTTTAGGCTCTCTGCCCACGACCGATTTTTCGGCGGTCTTGTGCGTTGATGTATTGCAGTGCGCGACCGATTTCTTGACCGTTTTTTTGTCGGTCATGTCCGTTGGTGTATTTGAATTCTACCATTCTCGCCGACAAATAAATCTATAAAAAAATCGGTCATAAAGTCGGTTGTGGGCGGAGCAACATATATTATTTATTTAACTTACCTTTTTAGAATCGGCCTCCGACTTCACATCTCTCTTGTCATCCTTGGAGTCGTCTCCTAGGCCGTCGTCGTCCTTGCCGTTAGCCGTAGTTGATTTGGAGTCGCCTGTTCGCAAACAAAAAAGCACATGTTACACAAATATTTAGAGAATTTTATTGGAACAGTATTACATTGTCGGAAATCTACAGTTGACCACAGGTTACAGAGAATGGCACTGCAATGCACAGTTCGTGTAATATTTTTTTTTTTTTATTTGGAAAATTTCCTAGTTTCCCTTTCAAGGTTCACAAATTCCTAATATGGAACTATATTTCGTTTCCTTATGCAGCATGTTTGCAGAAACAGGTTTTATCATTAGCATGGATTTTGAACTCCAACATCGAAAAATGTAAGCGACGATGATAAGAAAATGGTATCGTTCAGTGACATTGTGGTAGATTTTAACTTAGCGATAATTTTAATAATGATAAGGAAACATTGCATAAGAGAACCTCCATTATTGATTATTTCCGGAGTTCCATCACTTAGGGGCAATCGCCATCTTCTAAATTAACTGAAATCGAGATGGACAATCACGCATGTAAACGTTACTACCGACAATTATAAAACCAAGTTATTTGGTCAAAATAACTAAGTATACTACAATAAACGGACTCAAAACCCCATCTATACGTATTTTAATTTACTTAGCAACACGATTTAGAGGATTTTTTTAAAGAAAAGCACTTTATCTCTCCCAATTTAGAGTCTAAATTCGAATAGAGTCAAACGATTTGCAAATTATGACACACTGTTTACGATAAACACTATCGATTTAATTTATATAATTTACGCAAATAATACTAGTTGTGATAATGAGGTTGCGAATAAAACCGACCGTATAGAAACAGTAGCTTTCATACTTCTTACATTGTCGCCTGTTGCACGATAGATAACAGTTGTATACAAAAAAGAATAACGTAGCTGGGTGATTATAAACTCCCCACAGTCCCCACGCGTTCTCCCTTCAAAAACGATTGCAATTAAGTATCCCCAGGGTATAATTCATTGACATAATAGTCTTGCCGTTTTACAAACCGATTATTGAACTTATTTCTACAAACAAAGCTACAATTTCAAGGTCTAGTTAAATGCAACAAAGTGAATGAAAAAGGCGACTTGACTTTACATTATTAATTTATTGATTTCTACTAGTATAGTGTAGCAAGCAGTGACGGAGAGCGACGGGTGGCGCTGTCGGTAAACAAAAAATGACAGACCTTGTTACTTTTCATAGTGTTTTCGTTAGTTCCAAGAAAAACCACCGGTTGCCACCGGGTCAAATACTATTTGCTGCATTTACAGATCGTTCGTAGTTCGTAAAAGCTCATTATGTCATTATATTTGTCTTAATTCGTAATCATGAAGTATAGGATAAATCTCAGCGAAGTATCAACATCTTAACAAAGTGTCAATGACCCTCGGTTCTAAACTTACAACAAATCGATTGGACTGTGCAAACTTTGCGGTCATTGAATTATGAATGAGTGATCCATTTCTCTCATGCATAATAGGTACAGGCCACACTGATGCTACAACATGTTGTAGGACGTAGCGCCTTTTGATATTATAACGTTTATTGCTAAAGTTTTACAGCTCAATAAGCTCAAACAATGGGCAAATTATATTATACTAAATACTTTTTTTTTCTGTGAACTTAATAATTCGTCATGAAATATTTGCACCGCTATAACAGACTAGATACTTTGCTAATCTTTAGCTTCGTAAAATCGTCTTCAGCCCCGCTCGCGTCCGCGACGCGCCAGTCTGACCGCCCCCTAAGCTGTAACGACCAGTTTGCACAGTAAATTGCACCATTTATCATAACGTGTACTACCTCAACACTGAATAAATAGCTCTTTGATAACATTGCCTCGCGAGAAATCACGGAAACATGTTGAACTTTAACTCGATAATGACGATCGGCTGATTAGATTTTTCTTTAGCCAATAGCGAAGACAGATTGGCAAAATGTACTCGAATACAAGATTGATTTCTACATTAATTCCAAAATTGAACAAGACCCGACAACTAATATTAAAATTTTCTATACCACGATCTCCCGATTAAAATCAAGTTTATTCTTCCCAGTGCAACTAAGCGTATGAAAGTGCACTTATTGGTCGTTTCTCCGCTCCCACACGATTGGCTAAATTGCCAGTGATGGTAACTGAATCTTGCCGGATAAAAGTAAGCGGTTAGTACTTATGATGCTGAGAATTGTTAGTTACAAAATGTTCATGAGCTGTGGAGATTAATATGAAGAGATCTAAGATTTTGTATGGCATTTGTAAAACAGTGGCAAGTACAATAAAGTGATTAAGTGTTTTAATGAGCGCTGTTTGTGGCCGTTAACTGTGTAACGTAATGGCAACTAGAAAAATAATGCAGTTGAGATCTGAAGGCCAATTCTCGTAGGTAATTAAAACGTTCAAAATGTAGATAAAAAATAGAAGCATTTTCAACAGATTAAGACTGATCTTTGCACGTGTCTAAAAGTTACGAGAATTGCCTCCCAGATTTTGGGCATTGCGTTATGAGTGCATCTTCTTACGTGGTTATTTAGGAAATTTAGTTTTGGTAATGGCCGAAAATTGAGTAAACAAGATCCTATTTTAGAAATTATCACTATTAGATTGTGTGTAAATTTTTGGTTTTAAAATTTCGGTCCAACAGTGGTAAGATAACGTAATAAAAATAGCGAATTTATTATAGTCATAAACGACAAAAAATTAGCAACGTCAGAAACTTGAAAGTAGCGACACACTACAAATAAATTTGTTCTAAACCGGTATGAATTAGAAGTCTGACTGGTGTAAGAAGACCTCCGATTTCTCAATTTCGGAACCGTTATGGAGGTCAACAATTTGTAGGCGGGTGTGACTCAGACTTATCTACCCGGTCTGAATCCGTAATTACAAATATCATCGGCTAGTATAATAGCGTAGAATTTAAGTGGGTACTACTTGTTTCAACATTCTTAAATCTTCAATCTTTTAACGTAACAAACATTAATTTTAATTAAATGGGCTTCGTGTTTTATTCTACACAACTTTACAACAGAAACCTTTTAAAAACTGTTGTAATGGCTTCCTATTGTTTGGGAAACTTTGAAATTGTATTTGCATGACTTACGTTTCTGAGAAATACAGCTGTGATTCAGTCAAAACAATACCGTCTTAATTGTGTAAGTGTAATACAACTTTCTCTCCCTTTAAAATGAGACAGGTCAGTAAATCTTTGGGTAAGTCAACCCGATAACATTGAGGTAGGCAAAATATCAATATACCTAATTGAAAATTACTAACATCCTACTACTATTATAAAGGCGAAAGTTTGTAAGTATGGATGTATGGATGTTTGTTACTCTTTCACGCTTAAACGGCTGAATGGATCTGGATGAAATTTGGCACAAAGATAGATTATAGTCTGGAATAACACATAGGCTACTTTTTATCCCGGGAAAATGTACGGTACCCGTAGGATAACACATCAACTGTGACGCGGAGGAAGTCGCGGGCAGAAGCTAGTAGTATCTATACTTGCGCCACATTCAATGCAGGAATAGTGCGGGTACAAAAATGACTTTTTCACAACCTTTAAAAACTATAAACTACCTATTATATTTTATAAGACAAACTGTTAGGGAAAAACATGTAATAATGCTAGTAGGTACTTACTAAATAATACAAAAGTAAATTGTTACTCTAAATACAATTATTTTTATAACATGCAGCACGTGCTTAAATACCCACATTTTTTTAAATGTTTATGCTATAGATGCCTGTTCGAATTTGGCTAAGGTATAGAATTCAACATTATAGTTTCTTCATCACTTATGTACCTAAAACGGTTTAGTCTAAGAATGACTAATTCGCGAAATGACTACATGGTCTATAATTGACCAATTCTTGAAATGTACAATTCTTTAAATGACTGATTCTACAAATGACTGATTCTATAAAAGACCGATTCTTTTAAAGACCGATTCTATAAATGACCGATTCTTCAAATGACTGATTTTTCAATTCTATGAATGTGTGTGAATATCGTAAATAAAATGCTATGTAAGGGTTTGCAAATCATATATTTCAACTAGTTTCAAAAAATAACTTGTATAATGCCACGTACTACATTTTGTAGCGCAAAAGTAAACATTTATTCGGTTTCTTTTCAAAAAATCAACAGTTATCAAAAAGTCATGAAAACAATTTATCAAAAAATCAACAATTATAAAAATTAAGAAATAAATCACTTCTTTCTTTATCGTGTGGGCAGTAAGGTCTAACGACCCCAAACACCCTTTTTTTACCCGACTTTTTTTTTTTTTTATAGACGGGAAATCATCAAATAACTTCCCCCGCCCTGGGCGGGGCGGGAGGGAGTGTCAGACTTTTACTGACTAAAACCCGTCTATGTTCCTTCATGTGCCCTTTGCGTTCCGGGGGCGCGGTATCTCTTTCGAACAACCCGCAGCCCCGGCAGGCATCGGCCCTCAGTGGCCCCATCCAATTTTGCTGACATCTCTTTGAGGCGCGCGTGGAACACGAACGCGCCGTCGACACGGTCTGTCGCTAGTGAACGTACGGACGGTGAGCTACCCGTTGCTCACCGTCCACAGACCCGCGTCTACGGTGGCCGGGAGTCGTCACGTGGCTCCCGACGCCCGGATCGTCTACCGCGGCGGCCGCTGGGACGGGTGACCCTCCTTTCCCTCTCCCGCCCCGCCGCCTCCTTCTCTAGCATTACAGCTTCGCAGAAGGAGGCGACTGCTTCCCATTCCCCCTCGCTCCGGACCATGGCCTGAACCAGTGCCGGACGCGAGAGGGCGCCGCCGCCGATGGCCGCCTCGAGGACTCGGCGGTGCTCAGCCCAAGCAGGGCACACCGCCAGAGTATGCTCCACCGTGTCCTCGGGGCGACCCCAAACACCCTAGTGTCAGAGTTTCTAAACCGCCTCAAGGGCCTCTGACATGGTTACCGATGTCAGTGATGTCCAAGATAAACTTAGAAAGTACGTATGAATTAGAAAAAGTCACATTGGTACTTGCCCGTGCCCGGTTGCGAACCCACAACCTCTTGCATGAGAGGCGGGCGCCTTAACCACTGGGCCATCACGACATAATAAATCACTTAGGAATATGAAGTTGAATATAAATATTTTTTTAAAAAAAGACTATCATTATCAAAAACTAAGAAACAAAATCACTGAGGAATATGTGGTTATAATGTCACTTACTACATTTTGTAGCCCAAAAGTAAACATTCATTCTTTTTATTTAAAAAAAATCAAGTTATCAAAAAGTCATAAAATCAATTATCAAAAAATCAACAATTATAAAAAATAAGAAATAAATCACTAAGGGATATGTAGTTGAATATAAATCTTTTTTTTTTAAAAAGACTCGCATTTTATTTACGATATTCACACACATTCATAGAATTGAAAAATCAGTCATTTGAAGAATCGGTCATTTATAGAATCGGTCTTTAAAAGAATCGGTCTTTTATAGAATCAGTCATTTGTAGAATCAGTCATTTAAAGAATTGTACATTTCAAGAATTGGTCAATTATAGACCATGTAGTCATTTCGCGAATTAGTCATTCTTAGACTAAACCTTAAATAAGTTGCTAGTTGAGAAAGTATTTGCCTATACTATTTATTTGTATACGTGGAACCACAATACCTTTGAGGTGTAAAAAAAAATGTCTATACTAGAAAGGTTTAGGTAGTTAACTAAATGTAAACAAAACAAACCACGTGTCTCATGGATGCTAAACCTTTCACTTCAAATTTTAAAATCGTATTATTTAAAGTCGTATAATAATAGGCTCTAGTCTATATCAGAATTTGAGGAACTATCTGCCACGTTAATAATAAAACGTTCAGTGGTATTATCAATCATTTTATCTAATTTAAACATTTTCTGTTCGTTTTATTACATGACCCTCGCAATTGTCAAAGGCGCCTGGTTAATCGACTAAATGTAATACCTGCAATTTTAGTTGCCATACTACATCACGGGCGTACTCTTCAATTTAGCGACGTTATCTAATTCATCGTATCTTCTAAAAGGTTTTGGGAACCTGTCTTTTTAGGCTCTTTACAATAGACAGATTACAAAATATTATACTATTTTATAAAACTAAAAAAAAAGTAGTGTCTAAACAATGACATCTATGAAGAGTAGTTTACGAATAATTGATAAAGTTTAACATACATTAATAAAAGAGAAAAGTATCGCATAAATCGAAATTAGAATTGATTTTGTTGTAACATATTTTTAAACAAGGAAGTGTCAACTATAAAAAACCTTTTCTACGATTTGTTTACCTTTAGTTAACTACCTAAACCTTTCTAGTATAGGAGAGGCAGCCATTAAACAACAGGTTTACACCGCGCGGGAAAATAATGTTTATTTCATAACTAAACATACAGGCACGTTAGGAATTTAAATAAGGATTTATTAAAACCAGTTTTAGCAAAGAGTTCCTTTCTACTGAAGAATATTTATATCTTTAGCTTTTTGTCTTACAACGTGGGCAGGACTAATTGGCATGTGTATTCATAGATTTATTTGAGGACATTAGTAATTAATATCAACGTTATTTATTTTTATTTAATATCATTACCTACTCATTTATTGTTTGTCAATGACTATTTTATTCTTTAGAGTAATGATTAATGATGATGATAGACAATTTTAAAACAAAATTGAAAAGAAAGGATATAACTAAATATATCCTTTCTTTTCAATTTTGTTTTAAAATTGTCTAGTTTATTTTTTAGCCTAAATTGTACTTTGTGTGATATTATAAAACTTGAAATATATAAGTGCCGTGCACACCTTTAAGTGTCAAATTCACTAGATTTTATGCTCAATTGTTACAGGACCCCAAAAAATGTATTAGTGAACAAGTGGTTGGAGTGCTTTAATTAAATATATAAATGAGTCCTGCGTGTTGTTAAATAATAGCCCAATATGCTTCGAGTACCTGAGATGCGAAGCGATATACGCACAAGCACGGGCGCCATTTAAGCCACGGTAGGTAAGTGCTATGCACGGAAATCGATAATGACGAGTGACAAGGTTGCAAGTTTACTAGCAACGCTTTCGACGATTATTCAGCTTCTACTTGGTTCGTGAGATTTGTAATCGTTTTATGGAATTGTCACAACCGTTATGGATGTTTTGTGTCAGTTTTACCTATTCTTATTGTCTGCATTACACTGGCTGTTATCTCGAACAATGATATAACCAGAATACGTACGTAGGATAGCTGAATACACCTACCATTATTCTGCCGTGCAGACCCTAAAACGCAGTAAAATATTTTTATGTAATTTTTTGTTGAATATTGAACCATAATGAACATGTTATAAGAAACACGGTGATCTACAATAAAAAAATTACTGCGTTTTAGGGTCTGCACGGCAGTATTGTTATTTGCTATAGTAACCGACTATCGCTTATCGTGAAAGACAAATAGCAAAAAAAAACAATTAAAACGTACTATCATTAATTCATTATTAAAAGCCCTTGACGTACGGAAATCGTGAACTTTTTCCTGAGTGCTGGTGGGATCTTTAACACCAGTGTTTCTCAATCTGGGATACACTGGCGGCAATTACTGAATTAGTTATGCAAATGGAAGTTCAAGGCGCGCTATGTATTTTTCATAGATTTGATAAAGGGCTTGTATCTACTTATAATTTCTCGATACTTTTAACTAACTTGTCTTTTTCTTAGAATAGGCCTCAGTTTTTCAGTTAAATGTAAGAACTCCATTACCTCATAAAATGTAAGATTAAAAAAGGCCTTGTTATTATTAGAAAACAAAATAATTCAATTAATTACACGATTGATTTGAGAATTTCGTATTGGGAAGTTGTCTGTAAAGATAGTGTATATATCATGTAATAAATAAAAATAAATTTCAGAACAAATCAGGTTTTTGATAATTTACTTTTTTTTTGTTATTTCTTTACGAAGTTTCCGATTGGTATTTTTAAAATGCCACTTACCTTAGGGTGCTCCAGAGAATGAAGGTGAGGAGTTGCGAGTGTTGTGACGGACATATCACAATTTGACAATTCACACGAATTATTGACAAACATAATGAAAATGTTAATGATTCGTCTGGTGTGGAGTGTCATAGAAACTTTTCGTATGTTTGAATATCAATATGTAGGTAGATTACTTGGGCTTTTTCTACAGATTCGATCGAAAAATAGTATTTTGATTGGATAGTTAAATTCATTTATTTCTGTCTCTAGTTTGGATTTTTGGAGCGACATTATCGAATAATAATATCAAGCACTTCTTTTCAGCCACTTTTTTTTCTAATGAAAGCTAAAGTTACGTTTAAGAACGTAACTAATAATTATTTCTGGGAGTTGCAGTTAAGTGACAAATTAGTTGACATACCTAGCTATTTACGAAATGGTTTTTATTTATTATTTTAATTAACAACTATGTAATATTATGTGGTGCAGTGTGATGATTGATGTAGAATGTATTTGTAAAATATGATGTACAACAAAATCTTTTGCATATTAACTTAAAACATAGTACAATTATTACAAGTTAGAAAATTACAATGAATTATAATATTTTGGGTTACCAACACTAAAGCCCACTAGCGCCATTGTCGCGGCATTTTTTGGAACTATAAGTTAACAAGCAAAAGATTTCAGAATTAGCCCAAAAAGGTTAGTTGCCATGTAGATGAACACCGACTTGTGAACACAGTGACCAGACTGGGATACTAGATCAAGAACCTGACCTTCTATACTAGGTGGCTTATCCTCCTCTTTGGTGTCTGGTTGATCTACATCAGCGTTACCTTGGGCTTGGGCAGGGTCCGCAGACACCTGCGACTCACCCTTGGAGTCCTGGGAGGACTCATCTTCTGTTGTTTGGCCGTCGCCCGTTCCAGACTTCTTGTCTTCATCCTGCACACAGATATGTTGAATTTTTACATTTTTGAAAAATACTTTTGACTCAAAATGTACTAATTTTTTATTAAAAATCATCGTTTACCATACAGATAATTATGAGTTTGTTACCTAAATTATTACTTTAGTATCCAAGTGTACATCAATTTAGATAATCAATAATTAATATACAGTTAGTTAATGAGTTAAATAATACCTATCTGATTTATTAACTGTACATAACTTACTTAACCATACAAGTAATTAGATACATTTTAACAAATTGATAGTAATAATAAGTGAAAACGAAAAATCTGTTAACACTATATTACTCCGCTATTGCAGGTTTTGTTAACAGTATAATAAGGTTGTACGAGCAAAAACAGCAATGGACACCAAGTATTTTTAGTTCACATTTTCATAGTCGATGAGCTGCTTTGTATGTACGCATGACTTCAATACATTCATGCAACTTAAGGCTGCTCTATTAACGAAACTAATTAATTCCAAGATAATGAAACATTTCAGTACAATGAAACATGACATTTTGTAAAAATCAAAGAACAGTGAAAATAATATTTATATTCTAACAAGTGGAAAACATAACAAGTGGAAATTGTTAATTTAAATATCAAAATATACGCTAAAACCAAAAAAATTGCAACCATACATTGCAAAATCTGCATGTCGAACACCATTCTATTGGTGAAGTCGGCGTCACTTCCGTGCGCCATCACTCAATTATCAACCTTATGTAAATAGACGCAAGTCACAAATTTAAATGCTTCTCTTCTAGCACTACAGTGAAACGTACAGCTGTGTACATTACAATATCTATGTATGGATTACCATTACAAGGAATATTCTACACATCTCCGGTAAAATCATCGACATATTTAAAGAATTTCATGATAATCTGTTTGCGTTCGCGCCATAACGTCTGCCTAACACAAAAAATATACCGGAAAAAACTAAAGAGGTCAGCAATAAAGGCCCCCGAAAGGATACTTATGTTTTATTTACATCGCCGGCCGAGTACCAAGCGTAAATAATGAGTCGCGAGGCCGCGGCTCAGTGGAACAACAACATATCACGCTGCCTCTAAAATTGAATAATCGCAAGAAACCAATTATCAAGGTCATGCGGATTTCATATCAATGTCATATAACATCGTGCACATTAACAAAGGCCCTGCAACGAAATGCAAAGGGGCGGGGGTGGCCAAAATATGCGAAATCCTGAAAAATATCCCATTAGAATCAGTTTCGATAACTGATCAAGATGGCATTCACAGTTTTTATTGCGAAATATTGACTCGTATCACAACCCTCCGTGGCGTAGTTCCCGCTTTTAGCGGGAAGCAATCGTTCTGTCAGCCATGTTGAGACGCAGGCAAACATTAGTGATATAACACGGAAATAACACCACTACACAACTTAAATCCATCTTATTAGACGCGCACTATTACAGAGAAAATTAAAACAAAGACATATTTCACAACTATACCTGATTGTCACTGATTTTCGCTTTATCGGTATCACCCGACATTTTTCCTACGAAGAAATTGAAAGCGAATTCCAAGCGTCTTCAAACACCGGACAACACAAATGCACGCACCCATAACATAGAAAAAAAAGTTGGAACGTTTTGTTATTTTCGGTGCATCGACCTTTAGTTCAAGTCTATTTATCCGAAAAATGCTTGTTTTTTACATAAATAAGCAAAATAATAATAGAAATTGAAAAATGTAATTCTGCTTATAAATCTACAATGAAAAATACTGAAGTTCCTTCTTCAAATAACATTAAAATTGGGTTGGCATAAAGTATTTCAAGAAACCAGCAATAGAAACGAATAAAATCTGTAAAACTTTTCAGAGAACCACTAAAATATTTTATGCTTTATTTAAAGTTTACTTTCTTGCAAAAACTTTTATTTTAAGACTTATCATTCGATAGTAAACTTAAAAAACTGAAAAGACACGGTATGGGAAGATACATTTTTGGTTAGAAAATATTTGTTTCAATTATTAAAAATATTTGATTAATCTTAAATGAAAAGAAAACATCATTATCGTAATGTTATTTGAGGAGCTCATTGATAGTTAATGTTTTTTTACATAAATCCTCTTTCTTAACACGTTTTAACAAAACAGCAATAACCAAACGCATTTCGTTTTCAACCAAAGACAAATTTTTGACTTTTCTAAAAACTCAACTATTTTACCACTATTGCTATTTATTCAATTTCAGAATGAGAAATAGCACAACCGCTGTTCTATTTTAACTCGATAAGTTTCAGTTATATTGGGAAACTCATTAGATCATTCAAGTTGGTAGATAAATACAAAAAGAAATAATATTGGTAAGCGACATTTAAAACATCTCTCACTTTGTCTATGGTCCGCGTCTTTCTCGCAACGAACTTGCGTTGCGAGAGAAACCTTTCATAAAGTTTTTGGGTCATTTTGATCCTTTTTAATGGCTGCGGTATTACGCGGTTGAATGTGAAATTGGGTTCAAATATGAGTGATTATTCTTCTATGGCTACGCTTCAAAACAATAGCCAAACGGCGGGATTTGCGGCTGCTGTACAACGTGCTAGATTGGTAAGCGCATCTCCTCTTTACAAAAATCGCGTCTATTGACATTTGCGTGTTATTTACCGTTAAAATTTTGTGTTTATACCTTCAACACTGAAATAATCATTCATTAGAAATAGTTTTTATTCCCACCCGCCCTTTTCTCTTCATACTATTGATGTTCCATGAAGGATCTTTGGTAAGATGCTTTTACCTAACCTACTTATTGATTGTAATTTTTGATGGTGATAAATATGTTCTATTAGCAAATACCATGCTGTTGTTAAGTTTTGATATCTGCCCTTGCGGCTTGAAACATTTTGTCTGGCGTACACGCCAAGCAATTCTGTCGCGGCAATACTGCGTTGTGGCACATAGGCGCGAATTATGTATGCATCACACAACAAACTAAATTCTAAACACTTTATGAGTAATTCTAGCAAGAGAATTTAGTGAAGACCATTCAACAATATCAAAATTCAATAAAATTATTTCCTTCCTGCTAATCATAAAATAATGCCTCTAGTACTTTGGATCAATACAGGGTTTAGTAACAAAGACAAATTACTAATCTGTAATTTAATGTTAGTTTTTCTCTTATTACTAATAAGAATATTCTAGATGTTCTTTAACATTTTTCTTTTTCATCACAGCCTAACTTCACCAACTGATGGGTATATGTCTTTTTTTGTATGTGCCTATCTTCATACTATTGTGCCTAGTCTGGATCCTACCCATTATGGCAATAATGCTATGTACCCAGCTTACTACCCAATAGCTGATACTACTTCCAATCCTAAGACATTTCTGTTACAGCCTTCCACTTGCCACTACCATGCCTTAGTAGGTATCCTACCCAACCTCTAATAATATTTTCATCTTCTTCTTCCTTATCGGGTGGGTACAAAGGATTTAGTTAATATATAAATATATATATACCATAGAGCCATATTTATAATCACCATTACTTAATTATACAGGGATACTTTTCATACACCATCCAAATTTTAAAAACGAGGTCTTTTAATTATATTATTTTCATATGTAAAACATTATAATCAAATAATAACAAAAACATATAAAAACATTCAAAAGAAAATATCCGTAAAAAATCAGAATGTAGCAGCACGCAGCAAGGATATTGACCTCGCTCGCTGCGACTGATGTAGGTACCTACGCGGTCTTACTTAAAAGGGTTGATTCCAATTTTACCTTCATACTTTACGGGCTAAGGACCAACATAATTAAATTATGAATGTGAAATTACTGGTTCTTATTTTGGCGTATTTGAAAAATTGGAATCAACTAGCTATTTACAATAATTAAACTTACAGAACTTTCGACTGCTGGTGCGGTAAACTGCCCATAACATATCAACATTCGCATTGCCGTAAAAATTGTTTGTCTATTAGGCATTGTCGGATTAATTCCTCGTCTTTGTAAACGTGGGAAACTTTCTGTACGGTACATTCTTATTGCACGATTTAAATTTTCAGAACTTACTACATAGCACCTGAGCATCTCATAATACTCTGCATTAGAATAAAAAGTCGCCATGTCGTGCGATGATGATTGACCGGAATACGGGAGCGAAAATGCAGCGAGAGCGACAAAAAAAAAAACGGCACGCGTTCGCACGTAATTTGGTCACGGTGAACTAAACAAAAAGCCGCCGCCGGCGCATGGCCGGCCGGGGGTTGTGCGGGGTGCGACGTGACAGGGTGGGGAGCGTAGTGCGTGCTCTTTGTGTGCGTTCCCGAATATTGAGGGAAGCGCGTGTGCAGTCAAGTTGAACAACCTATTGTTGTACTGTACCGGTAAAATGGGGTGTAAAAGGATGCAGGGGTGAATAGGGATGAAACTTTAAAAGGTATTTTATCGTTGAAATAATATACTTTCTTGCTAACAAGCACACTTAATCTTAATAAATATATAAATCTCGTGTCACAATGTTTCTCCTCAATGGACTCCTAAATCACTTAACCGATTATAATAAAATTGGCACACCATGTGCAGTTCGATCCAACTTGAGAGTTAGGATAGTTGAGAGGGTAGGGTAGGTAGGGGTACGATACCACGCGAACGAAGTCGTGGCGGGTCAGCTAGTAGTATATTATAATTTAGTAAAAACATTAATTAATTAATTCATTATTTCATTTTCATTGTTCCTTTTTGGAAACCAATTAAATTAATTAAACGATAAAATCTATTTTAAAGTTTCATCCCGATTCACCCCTACATACCTATACACCCCATTCCACACGTTGAGATTTTAGTAGCGGACAATGGTGAAAATCATGTTTTTTTTTTCTTTATTGATAAGTTTATCGATTCTAAATCATTTCTGAAAATTTGGATGGTGGTTGCAAAATAACCCTGTAGTCTGTTTAGGACTACAAAGGATTTAGTTAAATCTAAACTAATATTATAAAAGTGAACAGTTTTGGTTCCAATGCACTAATTTACTTTGCAATGCACTTGACCTGCTCCCCTTTTGGTCTTGTGATCTCAAGTGTATATTGGGTCTTGGGTTTATTCTCAAGTTGGGCAGAGTTATTGTATTTAGCCATAAGGGATTTCTCAGTAACGGCCCACTTTGAAAGTACATAGTAAATTTTTGATTTATTTGTTTTTTTTTTTAACATTACTTAAAAACATAAAATATATATTTAACCACACTGTAGTTGCACAATCTAGAAAATTGTCTTTAAAAAAATAAATTAAAAAAATTGATTGCTATTTAACATATTTTTTAGAATAAATAACTAAGTACTTGATTTAATTCAAAATGGTGGTGGTAAGTTTAAAATAAGAAAAATGTTTACTACATCAATATTCACCGCAGGTTGCTGCTAAGCTAGAAGGAGGTGGAAGTAAGAGGCCATTGGAGGAGGGTCCTGAACCGAATGCGAAAAAAATTGCTTCAACCGAAGTACCATTTCAACCACCACAACCACAAATGAGGTAAGACTCTTTATTTGTGTAGGCAAAATACAGGCTTAGATGTGGAGTTGCAGACACCAGCCCGTTATACCAATATCAAGACTTTCTTGAGTCAATCAGTTTATTTGTAAATTCTAAAAGAGCATAAGTGGTTGAACCACTATTTTATTTGTACCTTTACAGTCAGCATCAAATGTGCGTGATTACAGCACTCTTACACTGTTTCAAAAGTTCTTACAAAAAGTTAAAAAAAATTCAAAAAATTCAACTAGCTTTACAATTGAGAAAATGTTTAAGTTCTCTTCTTATAAGAACTATGCTGACTGTATCAATTTTGTGACTTATCATTTTTATAGGAAAAACATTTAGATAATATTTAATTTAAGATAAAATGTACTATTTCGCCATGTTTTGAAACAAGATAATTTTGTTGATTTCTGTTAGTCTAACATTACATCTCTAAAAATTATTTAATGAGGCAGTAATGTATGTAGTAGTATGCATCCACTTCATAAGAGTTTACTTACTCTACAAATATCAGGTTTACCCCATAAAAATCTTCTCCATTAAATTACAGTGAAGTGACCATGAGGCAGGCTAACAACATTTCCTTGCCTAGAAATGCAATTTCTTAAAACTTTCTTTAAACATTGGTTTATTTTATTTCCTACATTTGTTAATTTACAACAGATAAACCAATTAAAGGATCAATAGAAAAACAAACAATTCAGTCAATCAATTTGTCAGTGACAATGTAGTACTAATAGTAATTTTATCGAAAAAAACATGATTGTGCTAATATGAAACAAAAGTAAATACATTCTTCCATTTGTTCAGCAAATAATGGGTATATTTAGATAATTTGTTTTCACAACCAATACAATTTTTTCGTAAGTAGTAAGGGTCAGCTCACACCGAGACGCGACGCGACGCGACGCTGCGCGCACACTTTAAAAGAGCTACTCAAAATATAACTTTATTTTCTACACGAAAAGGTACACAATTCATCGCGCTACACCGCGAGGCGCAGCGCTGCGTGGGGCAACGTATTCTGAATTCTCACAATGAAATGTGTATCTTTTCGCGTAGAAAATAAACTTATATTTTGAGTAGCTCTTTTAAAGTGTGCGCGCAGCGTCGCGTCTTGGTGTGAGCTGACCCTAAGTATTACAGACGCTGCGTCTGTTAGCCGGCCCACGCGTTACCCTTCCACGTGATAACAGTACGTGTTTGAACTGCCCGCGTCATATTGCGTCAAGCGTTCATCATACGCATTTTTAAATACTCGGGGCAAGTTCGCGTGTGTAGTTTGAGGGGTACGATTCGATACGAGTAATAAGTAATGTGACTATGGTTTTTTTGGTCAAAACGGGACATTTTTGTAATTGTGGCGACAGTGATGTCACATACAAAAAATGTTGACGTGATTTTCGGTTTCAGAATGTTAAGTACTTACAAGTATAATTAATATAATTATGTATATATTTTTTTAAATATTCTATCTTTACCAAAATATTTGATGTTAAGATTTTTTTACTCTGACCTTCTGTCCGAAAAACAGGTCAATTTTGTATCGTGCATCCCTTGGGGACGAAATACTGAATAAAGGGACAGTCCCGTTTAAAACAGGACGTATGGTCACATTAGTTATTAGAAGCAGAGGGTTAGCTTTGTTTTTTTTTTAAATAGCCAATTGAGATTGAACTTTCGTTATACTTCCGTGTGCATGCATGTCTACAGTGCATAATTATCCTTTTACTACACTTTATGTCAGTAAAGTAATATTGGATATCGTTGAAGTTGTTTAAAATAAGCAGCCATATAATGAAATAAATAATATATTTACTTCCCATTATTTACTTACTTTACACCTGCACATACATATATTTATAATACATATTAATTTCAAAAGCCCGCTCTATTTGAGCGTGACGCGATTTAGGTTCTTTTACATCTACACCAATATTATAAATAGGTTAAGCGTTTCCACACACGACCGATTATCGGGCCGATTTTTGATAGATTTCTTCGTCGGCGAGAAGAAACTAAAAAATCGGCCCGATAATTGGTCTAATTATTACCGGTTGTGTGCGGAGGCGCTAAGTTTGTTTGTTTGTAAATCTCCAGAAATACCAGTCTGATCACGAAAATTCTTTGACTGATAGCTACTGACAGTATAGCCACTACTGCCATAGGCAAAATGGTACACTTGCCTTCTATGCGGGTAAAACTATAGTCTGTGTGTTCGTAGTACACCGAGTGCCACCCCGGCCGCGAGCCGCTCCGCCCCGCCCGCCGCCGCGGCGTCGTCGGCCTCTGCGGCGCCGCCCCCGCCGCCCAGCGCGTCCGCCAGCCTCATGCCCGACCAGACGCTCAATGAGTACATCCGGGTGCCCGACAAGATGGTCGGACTCAGTAAGTATTGACAGTACTCAATGCCCTTTATAAAAACATTGAATTAATCTAAAAATGGCAAAAAGAGTGCCTATATTTCCTAAAGGGGTAGGTAACTCACATTTTCCCCCATATATTATGTTTAAGTAATAGGGAGCAAGCCTATCGCCATTTTGCCCTACCTGGGGATTGAAGCCAGCACACATTGGATATGCTCAGCAGTTGTGCTGGTGACCACTTTACCAACGAGGTGGTTGAATGTAAAAGTAATGGCTCATTGAACTTTATTCTGCCAAAGCAAGCCAACCCACAATCTTTCAGTAATAAATTTAATGATGTCAAACTAAATTCAGAGAAATAACAGATTACTTAATGAAAAAAAAACATGAGATTTATTTACATTAAAAAATAAGAGATTTTTTGACATGAGTTGGATCGTCTTGGTAGACGAAACCCAAACCTAGTAAATATTCTCTATCTAAATTTTACTACTAATAAGATAAAAATATGAACATTTTCATTGACCCTCAGCCCAGTTACAGTAAGACCGACGTATCTTGGCGAGTCTGAAGTTAGCCGTGTGTCTGCGCAATGGATCTTTTAGGAACAACATTGTCTACTGCGCACCTAATCGGCTAACTTCAGACTAGCTATGATACGTCGGCTGTACTGTAATTGCAATGTTTCTTGTCAACAGTCATCGGTCGCGGCGGAGAGCAGATCACGCGCCTGCAAGCGGAGTCCGGGTGTAAGATACAGATGGCGCCGGACTCGGGAGGCCAACCCGATAGACTCTGCACGCTTACAGGGTCGCGGGAGGCCATATCGAGAGCCAAGTAAGGATTATCTACTAACAAATATTAACTGTAGGGGGTGTAAAAAGACATATCATATATCTGATAATTATTTATTACTAACCATTAAAGTAAGTTTTTTTTTTTGCCGTGAACGGAATTATGTTTGGTGTGAAAAGTCACTGTTTATGGGCACGCAATGTCACGCATTGTGCATTGGTCGTGAAAGTATTTCATGGTTAGTTTCAATAATTAAAATTGGTTTTAGTATAAAAATCGTGTCATAATGTTGAAACTTTGAACTTCATTATCTCCACAACCACGATATGCCCCAGGAAAAAAATAATCGCAATAATGGTAAGTATGTCATTTTCGACTTCATTGAGTGTCTTTTTACATCCATTATCCACACTTGGGATACGTTCTCTTTCTCTAAACTACTAATTCTGCATTTAAATGATCTTTATTCCTATAGCTATTAGTGCCGAAGAAAAATCTTGGGGCATTTCCTAAGAAATTCTTCGGGTGACGCCGCAACCTTTCTTTTCGAGTATCGGTCCTAAAAACCATGTTATAGGTAAAATAACTGTGAACGGTTTAAAACCTTTTGACGCAGGGAACTCGTGAACCAAATAGTGAATCACCGCGGGCGCGAGAATGCGCCGCAGCACTCCGACAGCCAGGGGGGCAGCGGGGGCGGGGGCGGCGGGGGCATGCCGCCCATGCCGCGCGGGGGCGGCGGCGGGGGCGCCATCGGGGTACGTACCACACTACATGCGGTGGAGGTTGAGCGTATACTGCATCACTAGATTTCTCCTTACATCTCATATTTTGTAAACACAGTATAAAAACCAAAATAAGACATGTAAAGAACAAATCTAAGTACTGCTTAGGCTTAATACTTAGGCAGACATGAATTGGCATTACCACATGCTTTTACTTAGCTATGTTCCGTCTCTGACTTGCACTCGTAGTTTGACAGTAGTGCGACAGTGACAGAAGTAATGAATGCTCAACGAAAAATCTCGGCCCAAGACTTGCTCAAGTTTGGATGAGTCTCCCCAGGGCACTAACAACTCCAGTAGATTAGTGATCGTAGTAAAATACCAAAATAATAGCTGATTTGTAAATAGTTATTTGGTAGGTAACAGTGAGCATGCCTTGCAGTAAAAATTTTGGGTGAGGGCGAAAGTATACGCACTGTAACTTCAGACGAAAATGAATTCATTCGATAAAGATTTCACCTCACAAGACTAGGCAATGGGTACACTGGTAGAGAAACAGTTACTAACAAGATTATCAGCAGGAAAATGCACATTATTGTAACACCTCGGCGATAAAAATCGTGATATATGTATGTCTCTTGTACATTAGTCACGACTTCGCACCCAATCTGCTGGGTCGACCCATACTATGCTCCCGTACAGTCGGTCATTGTACGGCAAATGAAGGCTATTCATTACAAGCTGACCACTTATTGATCGGAACGTCAATGCGAGGTCAGTTAATTCTGAAAATGTTTAGCTTCATGCGTCGTATGTTACCATAAATACGAAATTGTTGCTTTAAATCTTAGCAGTTTTCAAGACTAGCTTCTGCGCGCAACTTCGTCGGCATACACTTCACAATTAAGCCAAAGACCGAAATTATTATATTGAAACGCAAAGGGGATTAATATTATCTATTCCATGTGTTAAACTAGATAGATCATTATCTATATGAGTGACAAATTTTAGCTAATCTTTTCAGCCGTTTATGTGTGAAAGAGTTACAAACGTTTATCCATGTGAGGATGAATGGATAGATCATATATCCTTACAAAGTCTCCCTTTTATAACACTAGAAGAAATATTTAAAAAAAAAGTCGGAATAAAGATAAAATTAATAATCTGTACCCCCATGTATTTTGCTGATACGTTATTTTTTTTTTTACCGACATGTCTACTATTGTATTTTTTTATTGTACATATTGTACTTTTTTAAATATAAAATGAAAGAGCCCTTTGCCCTTCAGTAGTAGAACAATAGGCTGAAATTGGTTTGTTTTTCATTCAACAAATCAGAGGCATTAGGTGATTAGGTACCTATGGTAAATAAATATGAAGTACCACTGTACGGACAAGTGTGTGGTCGACCCATAGGCTCCACCCTCATAGGTAGTAGTTATTCGAACTTGTCTGAATCCGCAGGGCAACCTACCAATCGGACGGGCGGATTGGGTGCAAAATTGTGACGTGAGTAACCATTTTAATAGTATTAATACATCTTACAACTCACCAGAAAATGTTGTCACTGTAGCTGAAAAGTTGAACTGTCACATTAGTTTTGTAGTTGTATGTTGCACTTTTTAGATTGTATATGCGTTTTTCTAAATGTTTTTCGGAATGTTGGGCCGTAAAGAAGACGGATGAAAAAAGATTGCATGTTGCGGAGATGAGAATGTTGAGGTGGATGTGTGGTGTGACCAGAATGGATAAGGTAAGGAATGAGTATATTAGAGGAAGTTTGAAAGTAGCGCCAGTGACAGAAAAGTTGAAAGGGAACCGTTTGTCTTGGTATGGGCATGTGAAGAGATGCATGGATTTATTTATTTATTTATTTATAGTTAATTAAAACGGTTACAAACCAATTACAATAATTAACCTAGAAACACAATACTAATATTAATATAAAATCTACTACACACTTAATAAATAACAGTGGATATTCTCTCATACTTTCTCTCGCAAAACTTCAGACACACTCGCATTATCTCTCTCCATTCATCGGCAAACAGATCACACGGGAGTGGGATGACACACATGTGACCAAAAGGGTTTTGGACATAATTGTGGATGGATGGAAAGGAAGAGGAAGGCCAAAGAAAAGATGGATGGATTGTGTGAAGAATGATATGAAAGAGAAGGGAGTCAGTGATAGTATGACGGCTGACAGGACGGCATGGAAGAAGAAAACGTGTTGCGCCGACCCCAAGTAACTTGGGATAAGGGCAGGAAGATGATGATGATGATGATGATGCGTTTTTCTAAATGTGTAAATGTACTTATTGTTGTCTAGTTGTATAATTACGCGTTTCTTGCTCATTCTTCTCTATAGACGACTTCCCTTCAACTTACTGACTGACTCCTTGAATTCTAAAGTACCTGTAAACGGTCGGATTGAAATAAATTCTTTGACTATTATTATTGAGAAACATTTGTATACGTCGTTGTAGTATTAGGAAAGTCTAAATATAACATATTATAGAATAAAATCTAATAATAGCACTAATATTTAGCTATTTAGTAGAATGATATAGCTAATATCCTAAGTAGATGGATGTTACTTTTTCACAAATGCATGGTTTGTACCTTCTAAAAGTAATAATAATACCAGAGGACCATAGTTATGCCAAAACAGACCGGACCTACAATATCTTAATAATTCAATTACGTCGATGTACATCCAAAACTTAGTCGACATTAAAAATTAATCGGCTTTAAATATTCAAAATCATGACTTGGAAAAATCGGGGCAAATTTGACTTATGTTGGTTCTCTTTGGCAGAACTAAGGCCAGTAATTGTACTGTTTTATCATTGCGCATGCACAGCTGTAGAGAAATAGAAATAGCTTAATGTTACTTTTCTGGACAGAAAATTAACAGACAGAAGATTGCAAGAAAATTCTTTTCCCTTTTTTTAAATTTTATTATAGCATTAGAAAAATAACGCTGGTTGTTTGTATAATAAAGCTCCAAAGTTTTTGTTGGTTTGATTAACACTCTAAACTTTGGAATTATCATTCAAATTGGAAAAAAATTTTTTGTATATGATACCTAGGAGTAGTACCTATAGCACAGATTAAATAAGTACAGATACTTCACTCAGTAGAAAATTTCCAATACCTACTGCTATAATAGCCTACTCCGTCGCGTCAACTGGCGTCAGCAACCACTGCAAACTAAAATGTGCCTAAATGCTCAAGCGTACAGTTGTGATCGCTTCGCACCGCGCGATCCCACAACAATCGTAGGGCCGCCTCCTCGATAAAATTAAATTAACATAACTTTTTGTGTCTATGTTATTGAGAACTGTGAATATGTTCTGACTTATATGTGGCAGTTTAAAATTGTATCGTAAATGTTTATAAAATATTTTTTTTTTATAAATTGGTGCTGACTGTGCAATACATCTAGATAAAACATAATTATTCCTTCTTTTACTTGATTTGCACCCATCTACAGCACATAAGGCACCAGACGGCATCGTAGGTAACGAATGAAACTATTAAAATTGAACAACGTGCGTGCGTGCGCTTGCGAAAACCGCACTGAATTTGGTTCGCAAACGGCCCGAGACCGCTCGGCCGGGCGGTAGGCAATTATAGCGCGCAAGTACATAGAGTGACGGAGGCCTGCCTATAGGCTAATAACACGCTATGACACACGGGGGTGGAGCCGGGAACCAAAGACGTAACTTAATGCGAATGAAAATAAAACACGTGGATGGAGTCGCGGGCTGAAGCTAGTTGTGTTACATTATTCAATTGACTTTGTTTTTAATACAAATGGCCAAATATATTATTAAAATTTAATTAAACGATAACGTTATCTTTCTAATGTTATATTGAACGAATTATAGTAGATAATTTAATAGTACTTTAATATTTGTTATTTTTTGTAAACAGGAGGAGATTATGCTGCCCGGTCCCAAAGTGGGTCTGATCATCGGTAAGAACGGCAAGACGATCAAGCAGCTTCAAGAACAGTCTGGAGCTAAGATGGTGGTCATCCAGGACGGACCTAACACAGAATATGTAAGTAGTACTGACTAGCAGGAACCAGTCATTGTAGCTGTTTTTAGGGGAGGCCTATGTCCAGCTGTGGACGTCTTTCGGCTGAAATAATGATGATGGATGACCAGTAAAGCACCCACCAGTCATAGCATCAGCGCTTACCGTCAGTCAATCTTCAAATGTAAACGAACATATTTAAAGCCCAATTATTGTAACAAATTGACAAAAAAATCATATTCATATTAGATTATTTGCATTCCATAATGTGCATAAAGATGTAATTGGTTTAAAAATGAGCCAATTTTAACAGATTGAGACTGAGGTAAGAATTAGAAATAAAATTGCCCCCTGTTAATAAAAAAAGACTTTTTTAGAATTTCTTATACTTACCCTTTTTTGAGGGGAAACACTTCCATGATACATAAATAAAAAAGTAGAGCCAAAGATTTCCAGATACCTAAAAACTTTAATGTATAAACTTAGTTTTACATCAAAATCATGTTCCAGCCCTTATCCTTTGATACTTGGGGTCGCGTCGGCGTAACACGTTTACTTCTTCCATGCCGTCCTGTCAACCGTCATGCTATCACTGACTCCCTTCTCTTTCATATCATATAAATTAAATAAGACAAAACATGTTCAGGAAAAACCGCTGCGCATATCCGGCGACCCTGCTAAAGTGGAGCACGCCAAACAGCTGGTGTACGAGCTGTTAGCCGACAAGGACATGCAGCAGGGCGGCGGCGGCGGGCCCCGGCAGCCGCAGTACGACGACCAGTACCAGGGGCACGACCAGGGCAATGGACTCGCTACCAACTCCACTGAGGTACTACTGTTCAAATTATAATTACAATAGTCTAATTTCTAATAGGTTGTTAATATTTTTAGTATTAGCTGGTTAGTAAATTATCCTAGTTTTAACTGTTGTTTTTTTTCTGGGAACTAAGGTATTGTTTTGGGGTCAACCTGTAAGATAACGTGTGTACGAGTATGTTAAATAAATAAATAATATTACTAGCGAAAACTACCTGCGACTTTTTCACCCGTGTTAAGTTACGTCTTTAGTTACTGTTCCGCTCCCGAGTTTCGTAGCGTGATGTTATATAGCCTATGACACTTATGAATAACGTGGTTTCTGTGGGTAGAAGAATTTCCAAAATCGGTTCAGTAGATCTAGAGATTACCCCCTACAATCTCACAAACTTTACCTCTATAAATATTAAGTTAAGATGGTAATAGTGTCCTCTAAAGGCTTTTGTCCAACAGTGGACGTCTCGTTCGGATAATATTATAATTATGATGATGATGATGAATAAAGACACATTATATACCTTACCATTAACCAAAACACAAGTTCACTAAAAAATATACTTTATTTTAGCGCCGAAAAGCCGATGAATTTTCTACTAACTGTAAAATTAAAGTTTTAGTTGCTTCGAAATCAATAAATAGTTTGTCACTTGAGATTATAAATAACTGACGTCACAGTTTGCTATTGCCATGCAAAATTTACGGGGAAAATCGCGTTTTGATAGCTCATAAAAAGTATGTCAATTGATTGGTGGGTGTCGACTCGTATTTTATAAATTGAGTAGATGACACCACTAATCAATTGGCGTACTTTTTATGAGCTGTCAAAAGCCTAATTCAACCAAATTCCTCCATAGATTTTGTATGACAATACTAAACTATGACGTAATTTTTTGTCATCTCAATTCACTAACAATTTATTCATTTCAAAGCAACCAAAAATCTAATTTCATAGTAATCAAATATTTTATTGGGTTTTCAGGGCTACTAAAATTAAGTGTTTTTTTTTTTGTTATGGAATTAATGTTTAATGGTATCTACTTCCCAATTATGGGAGCGGTGAAGTTACAAAACATTATATTATTGTCATTAGGTGCTAGTACCAAAAGTAGCGGTGGGCATCGTGATTGGTCGCGGCGGTGACATGATCAAGAAGATCCAAGCAGAGACCGGTTGCAGGGTCCAGTTCCATCAAGAGCGAGACGATGGGCCCGGGGACAAGAGGTATTACTTATTTATTTATTAAAACAATTCAAAGAAATACACCATACAAAGGCGGACTTAATGCCTTGGGCATTTTCCACCAGTCTACCTTAGGGTGATGTAGAGACAAAACATAGTTGTTAATGGGACGAGTCTCCTAACTTCTTATGTAAGTGTTTGTGTTATCTTTTTATTATATCGTGCCAGTAGATATGGCACTTCCCCAGAGATGCGGAGTTTGTTCGAAAGGGTTACCGCGGCCCTGGAACGCAAAGGGCACAAAAAGGAACACGGATGTGTTTTAGTCAGTAAGAGTCTGACACTCCTTTCTTCTGCTCTGCCCAAAGCGGAAGAAGTCATTTGATGATTTCCAATCCTTAGAAAAAGATATTATACTTGGGGTTTTATAAAAGTTTTTTTTTTTAACATGACTGTCTTTGATATTGCGACTAGATTTTGAACGTTTTTAATTAGTAGAATTGGTCCTCAAGTTGCATTGGTATAAAACCTTAACAGTAAAGTCTTGTTCAGAATAAAATGAAATATAAAAAAAAAACTTAGTTGATAATAGTCGACATAATTCTATGGTTAACGTCCCATAAAACGAATGGCAACAAGATTTATTTCCAAACGCTTTACGGCGCAGGGCCGCTTGATAACGGCTGTAGTAAAACACGTATTACAAAACAAATTATACATTATATTATCAAACCTAACCAAAGAACATAATACAACGCATAAGGCTAGAATGGTGATCAAATTATAAACTCACTTCTTTTTTTTTAATCATGTGGGCAGTAAGGTCTAACGACCCCACACACCCTAGTGTCAGAGTTTCTAAACCGCCTCAAGGGTCTCTGACATGGTTACCGATGTCAGTGATGTCCAAGACCAAGATAAACTCACTATCAAGCTGTTAGTGTTACCGCAGACGGACGCTATAGCCACTTGTAGTCAGTGGTCGATTGGCGCTATTTCTATTAAAAAAATCTATGGTATAAGTCCCCCGGGAGTTCAATGCACGACGCATTGAACTCCCGGGTAAGGCAAAATTGTTATTGGGGTTTTTCCGTAAGAAATTTCTTAGCAGCAGCCGTATGCGACAAGTCCAAATAAACTATTCGAATTTTATTCGTATCTCGGTGGCGGCGTTTTATGATTATAAAGCGTGGCCCGTCTGAGCAAATCTTACTCTATCGTGTAAGCAAGGTGTAGTAGTAACAATATCGCGTTTAACAGATGTTACCTGCAAGGCAAGCCGCACCAGGTGGAACAAGCCAGGCAGATGATTGAGGACCTCATCTCGAGCGTAAATGTGAGTACACGTGGTTTTATAACGAACATGTAGTTAATTTGATGTAGGTTGGTTTTTAAATGGTCATGTTTCTATTGAATGACTAAGATAGCTGCTAGTAAGGTGGAGTTTGTGATCATTTACACTTATTGAAGGGGGCATCTTCATGTCTATCAGTAAAATGCAATAACCTAAGCTAAAGTTACCTTTACCTGTTTATATGCATTTTGTAATTGACTGTCCAATGATTCATACATACCAACTTTGCATAATTACACATCGCCGGCACGGATCTTGAGCGCAGAAGTAAAATAGCGCTCAAAATCCGTGCCGGTACCTTTACCTGGGACTATATACTATAGGAAATAGTAGCTAAAAATGTAATGAGAGCTTCTGTGGTGTAGCAAGTCTTTTGTTCCGGCAATTGGGACTCCGGCTAGGATGCACAAGGCCGGTTTTACAACTACAGAGCAACCCACAGTTCTGGATTCCGACTGAAATTCTTGACTCGTTTCCTAAATACCTGCTTAAAAGGCTGGTTGGCAGCATAGCGCATATAATTACGTGATAACACAGAGACGTGAGCAGGAAGTAAGGACGGGTCGCGGGCGCGGCGGGTCGGGCCAGCGCAACGGCGAGCGCGGCGGCGGAGACTACTCGCAGTGGCAGGACGCGCAGGAGATCCGGGTCACCTTCACAGTGTCCAACGTCAAGTGCGGACTTATCATCGGTAGAGGTATGTTATACTAGGTCTTAGCGTGTCACTGGCAGCGGTTTAAGCATTTTATTTTTATCCTTGTACTAAGAATTATTTCTTCTTTATTGTTGTTGCGTTTACAAACATAAACAACTAGGCCCGGAACGTGTAGGCCATACGGGAATAACGACGCCGGTTTTACATGTAAATTTGATTTGAATTAATTATGTAATTATATTGTTTATGTATAGTATTTTTATGTTATTGTATGTACTAAAATATGTTTTTTCAATGGGTCTTGATGCCATATTTAAATATATAAATAAATATAATGCGCGACACGCGTCGCAGCAGCCGATCGCTCAGCCACTGCGCCAACCTTGTCGTCCAAAGCATTGCCAGAAGATATATACCAGATACCTACAATGTATATTCGGCAGACAAAGCCGAATGACTAATGTAGTTTGGTTAAAGGTTTTGTCCAAAGGTTTCATTGTTTGCCTTCCCTGCAAATGATTATAGCATGGGCTCGGAATTAAATTAAGAGCTGTAATGTAAGACCATAAGCGTTCTGCAGGTGGTGAGGTAATAAAGCAGATCAACGCGGCGTCGGGCGCGCACTGCGAGCTGGACCGGCGTGCACAGGGCTCCGACCGCAACAACCGCACCTTCTACATACGGGGACACCCCGAGGCCGTCGAGCACTGCAAGCGGATCATCATGGAGAAAGTTGGCATGGTATGTACTGCCATATGATAGTAGAAATGTAAATTGGCAGATTTTTAAATATTAACTTCATGTAGGTATTGGAAATTGTACTGTTGTCATCATCATCATCTACTTAGCCTTTTCCCAACCATGTTGGAGTCGGCTTCCAGTCTAACTGGATGCAGCTAAATACCTGTTTTACATGGAGCGACTGCCTATCTGACCTCCACAACCCAGTAACCGGGTAACACGATACCTCTTGGTTAGACTGGTTGCCCTTTCTGGCCTCCGATTGTCCAGTAATTTAAAATTGCACTGTTGGATTGTAAATAAATGTTTTATGATAGTCTTAGTAGTAGATTTTTATCGAGCGCGGCTTTTATTTATCACTGTGACTCAAAATGTGTCACGGTGTTGAAGTCTTTGCGTCAGTAAAAACAAAATATCCATTATAATTTTATTACAATATGAGATGAGAAAGACAGTTGTCCATCAAAGAAATCATTGGAGATCCTTAATTTGTTCCTTTCAGTAATTTCACATATTCCTACTGTTTCAAATACTCGGGTGCTCATATGGATCGTTGAATCATCGCCCTCACGGGTTAGGTACATCTGAATGATTTGTCGTCTGTGTTTTTAAGCATCTAATTTATAAACCTATACCTGTTTAGCCGGTGAACTTCATAAACGATAACAACGGAGGCAACGGAGGCAATGGCAATGGGAATGGCAACGGTGGCAATGGCGGCGACTACTACGGCGGCGGCGGCGGCGCGGGCGGCGCGGCGGGCCCGCCCGCCTGGGGGTACAACCCGCACTGGCACCAGCCGCAGCAGCAGCAGGGGCCGCAGGTAACACACGCTCATCTATGGAGAACACATTCTCGCCTCCTAATTAAACACACTTATAGAACGTGTCAAATGCGCAAAACTTGAAAACAGTTTGATTGGAATAACGAGCAGAATCAATTGAAGCACTTTTTAATATAGGTCATAATTAAAATAAAAAAAAACATTTAAAATGTTGCCCTGTATATGTATTAATAGGTCAAGCCATCACATGGTTAAACCTGCCCAAATAGATAAATAAACACAAATGGTTGTTCTCTCATTAGTAGGATAATAATAGCTCTATTTCAATGCAGATACGATTTTGTTTAAAACTAAAACAGCACATAAAGCCTTTTCTTTTTTTAATGATTATTTTTCTCACAGTATTAGGTAAATTGGATTAAAAATTTTGGGGTGTCAGATTCTGCGCTTTTAACGTTACACGTATTATAAGTATCTTATAATGGTCTTATTGAAATAAATGATTTGACTTTGACTTTACTATACTAGTAATTTAAACGAGCTAGTGTCATTTTACAGTGTATATGTAAACATAAGAAGTCAGCTTATCCGGATTTTCAAATAGCATAGCATATCTATAACATTGTTGTAGTACTGTTTCTATTTTGTTTGTATAGTATACTTGTATTTCCTCGTTGCGTAGCAACAGGTGCAGATCAACCCGGCGACTGGGCAGCCAGACTACTCTCAGCAATGGATCGACTACTACCGCTCGCTGGGACTGATGCGCGAGGCTGAGGCCATCGAGGCACAGGCCAAGCAGCAGCAGGGGATGGAAGGTAAGGAGTTACTCCCTTTTATTTCTCTTTTTTACTTTCTTTTTTGTCGTTGTATGGCAAACCGACGGCCCACCTGATGTTAAGTGGCCACTGCTACTTATAGACATCTGCAATGCCAAAGTAGCCTTGCAAATGAGTTGTGCCTGTAATTACACTGCTACCTATGCTTTCCAAATCGGAACACAGTAACAGTGCTTTGCGGCAGAAATAGGTGGGTGGTAGTAAGTACTACCATCAGAAACAGGGGGTGGTAGTAAGTACTACCACCACCTTCTGAGGTGTTTGTGAAGAAGCTCGCTTGTGGAAGTCCTCGGACGAGCTCCTTCACAAAAACCTCTACTACTATCGAAATATTTAGGTTTAAGGTTAGTCGAATTTTGAATGCACTGAATGAGTGTGCACTTATTTGATTAACTACATAATTAATAATAATATCTAATATCTTGGGACAACTCACACACGGCTATCTGATCCCAAGCTAAGCAGAGCTTGTGTTATGGTAACCAGACAACTGATATACATACTTATATAATTTATAAATACATACATATTATAGATAAATCACATCCAGACACAGAACAAACCATCATGCTCATCACACAAAGTTTATCCTGGGTGGGAATCGAACCCACGACCTCCGGCTTAGCAGTCAGGGCCACTAACCACTAGACCAACAGGCCCGTCAAACTTAGGCTACTTTGTACAGATTTGTAATGCATATAACGAATGATTAAGGTGGCAATGGCGGCGGCGGCGGCGGTGGCGGCGGCACCCCGCCCTCAGTGGGCTCGGGCTCGGGCTCCGCCCCCGGCGCCCCCGGCTCCGCGCCCGCGCCCCCGGCGGCCGCGTCGCAGCCCGACTACAGCGCGCAGTGGGCAGAGTACTACCGCAGCATCGGCAAGCTCAAGGAGGCCGAGGCCATCGAGGCACAGATCAAACTCAAGGTTACTACTGTTTTGCTTGTAAATGAGGTGTTACTAAACACTTTATATTTGACAGAAAGCGAGTTGTTATTTGGTAAATAGTGCAATGTCAAGTGATTTTGAACCATGTTAAAATTGTGCAATGCACGTATTACTATCAACTTGACTTACCCACGAAATAATTATGGTATCAATAAAAATGGTTTGTCACTGAATGAATCACTGATTATTATTTTTGCATATTTATTTTCGATCTAACATTGTGTTGCACTCCAGTCGTCGGGTAATATCGGCGGCAGCACGACGCCCGGCGCTGGCCCCCCGGGGGCCGCAGGCGGGTCGGGCGGCTCGGGCTCGCAGTACGCGCAGTACGGCGTGTACGCTCCGCAGGTGTACCCCGCCTACCAGCCCTACCACTACCCGGGTCAGCCGAACGCCGAGCACAATCAATAGGACGTGAGTACCAAATCCAATCCCACACGCACACACCATAAAATAAATAGGTTAAAAAAAAGAAGGTTGGCTCCATATATCAAACGAAAACACACGCAGACATGGTACATGCATATGGTTGTAAATAAACCGGTTTTAAAACAAAATCCGGTGTTTAAAACCGGTTTATTTACAACTATATTCATGCGTGCGTCTGCCTGATTTCCCTTATTGTATGCAACCAACCTTCAGAGCCTATCTATTTTGTGCACACATACACACACGTGTAGATTTATCAAGCTTAGTCTAATGACACATATTATACGGAAATTACGATGTGTTACGCCTTCAACGCTTTTTTTTATAATAAGCACGCGGAATTTCCGTCGAGTAATTTCGGTTGATGTTTCCTAGATTTTTGTGATGCCAGTTGTCGCATAAACAGTGTTTCATGTACGATACTACTATACCCGTTGTTCTATGTATTATTTGATTGTGTATTTTAAGTTTTTGTGCTTAGGAAGACTTGTTCTTATATATTACTACATGATACGCGATTATGTTCATATTTGCCTGTTTCTATTTAATATTATTTTTGGTTTATTTTATGACATGTTGAATGCTCTCAATTGCTTCGTTATATTGTAATGGATCCCATTTTTTGTTTGTAGATTTTGAAAGATACCTGTTGTTATAGCCTTATTACGTATTGTTTGTTTATTAGAACAAGAACAAAACAACATTTTAAATAATACTGAAAATGCCGTAAATGAAGCCTCATCAATTATATAGTCTATATTTAGACGAATCAAATTGCAAGAAGTAAACAATATACTTAATAATTGTGATTATATGCTGTAAATTATGTACTTTTTATTTATTTTATGTAGCTTATTTATTCTTTACCACCGATTGGCGTTTTCATCACTTTATAATAAGACCATTGGAACAAAATGTTAACAATTGATTTAAGTTGTTCTAATTGTCACAATGACCCTGTAATGTATGATATTGATGTGTTATTTTGATTTGAACAGTATTTCATGCAGCATGTTATGATATATTATGTGTACTTTAAGCATAGGTGATTGGTTTATTTTTACATTGCAAATTAATCTTTATTTTACAGGCATTTTCTGTTATTTATCACAAACATATTGAAATGCATGACAATGTCTTAATTTATGATATATTCCATTTCAGTTTGCATGTCATACAAACAATGTAAATGTATAATATGCTACATTGACGTGTCTAGTAGTTATCTGTGAGATGTGTTGAACACCGACTATTTAGTGTGTGTAGTGTTGCAGATGTAGGCCAGTGCCGGGGTTGCCTGCTCGTGAGCTCAAAATCCACCATTTGTTACGTAGCAAGTGTTGCCATGTTCGTTTGTTTGTGTGATTGCAGAGCGCCGACGGAGGGCCAGGAGAGGAGCCGCCGCCTGACTCCCCCGTTGTACATTCTAACGAAATAGTTAATAACTTGGAAAATGAACGCATCATACAACTGCTGCAACGCCTAGCTTCTGATGACCCACAATAAATAAGTTTCAGCTGGCGCGCCTCGCTGTGAGTCGACCTCTACCCGACACACGCAGCTCTTGAGTCACATGTTCAACCTGATCTGATTATTTTAAAGCTTTTAATTACTATTTATGATTGTAAATAAATACAAATAGATCAATAGACCGCTCGGCATCCGTTTAGAGGTCTACTCACATCTTGACTCGCTGGACTTATTATACAGACAGTACATAGGCTCCATATGTCACATATTTATTTCTTGTGGGTAACTAACACTTGAACATTGTCAACAAAACGTATATGATGAGATTATTTTTTACGAACACAATATTAATATAACTTACGAACGGCTGTGTGGTTCTTTGAACTGTGTTATATCATGTTCTTTTTACACTGAAATGTTATGATTGTTTATGTGCCAATATTGATCATTTGACATGCCAGTCTGTCCAGGTATAAGTTAGAAAGCCACACTGCCTTAAAAGATGTAACAGAATGATCCGACCTACCACGGAGCTATAGAGAGAATGAACGAAAGCGGACACCACGCCGCGAGGAGCCGAGGTAAATGCACTGTGCTGAGTGACTAGTTGACACGCATATTGTCCTATAAATACATGTGTAATATCCACGTGAATTTGGAGATCACCAAATTTTATTTTTTCACAAAATCAGTAACAAATCATGAAAATAGTACTCCCAATTCATGTAATGAACTATGTTTAGCATAAGTTAGGTTATATTGTTTGGCGCCACATCTCTCTTGACAGCTCGTAGGTTGTAATGCTGATATCAAGTGATGTACGGTTATATAGCCTCGGTTTAATTAGGTGTTAGTCTATATGAGAAATAAATGAGATAAAGGTAATGTAATACTATCGACATTCCTTTCGACACTGTTCACTTTAGTTCGACGCGGCTTTGACGCTCATCTCGGCACCGAGGGCGCAAACCCCCTCAGACTTGTATTAATTTTTAAGCATATAAAGTGTATATTGATTCACTATTGTGTTCATTTTATTTATAATCATGGTTTCTGTCCACAGTCCCTGGAGGTAAGTGACCCTAACTCTAACAATATACATCGTTGTGCTTTTATTACTCTTTCTTACAATATTCTGAGGTTTTTACGTGTCGGTTGATATTATTTGATTTGGTGAATATTATTATTTCTGATATATTTTTCGTGAAGGTGTTACATTTAAATAGGAGCCCTGATTTACTATTTTTACCGTCGCATGATATTTGGCGTATGGCGAAAAATAGGTCAAATCATGTTGAGGAAATTGTATGTTGAAAGCAAATAAATTAGTATCATTTCAAGATAGTACTATTGACCTTTCTGATTTTTTGTCATACGTCAAAGATCCCATTTCTCCACAGTCTTGTATTTGAGTTATCATGTTATTTCCTATTTTATTAGGTGTAATTCTTGTTTTGACATCTCGTAGATAGATTCTATACTAATCTCATGGTTCACTGTTATATCGTATTCGTTTTATGATGTTTGCATATTTTAAATGTGCTTTTCACAGAATCGCATATCCAGAGATATGACATCACTTTTTTTACCAATACTGACGAGCATACTTCACCACAAAGGCGGGACATCTTTGACATGTTTTAACCAATATTTTTAAACATTTACAATGTTTTTGCGTTACATATTGTAACATTTCCATGTTTCTCTGTATGCCTTTATCTTGTACTTGTATTTTTTTACATCGATGTGTACTTGCTGTATTGATTTTGATTATTATCTTGTGTGTATGCTATATTTGCATCTCATCATGTGATTTCCTCACTACCCTCATTGTTGTCGATCTGTTAAAGGTGGGAGAAGTACTGCCACTCGTTAATATCATTGAAACTGACACAAAAATGATACAAATAATATTGGAATATGGCGGGACGAGCACGAATGCTGAGATAAAGGTGGTATTACTGAGATTGTCTTGGTAAGTTTTACTATAAATGAAAGGATGAAATTAACTGATTGTTTGGTTACTCTCAAACGTCATGCCAAGTGCAGTTAGAGTAGACGAACATGTTGAAACTATATAACACAGCAGATCCGTGTGGACAGTGCCCGTGGTCGCACAGCTTGCTATCGTATCACGTACTGAGGGTAACCCCACTATGAAAACTGCATAGTATTTTGATTAAGTAGTGTTTTTAGTGTCATGACAACAAATAATAGTTATCTTGGATTAATTGAAAGGGTTTAGTTCCGGTCTGGCTATTGCGATTTCTAAGAAGAGTACAAAATAACAATTGGCTTAGGGTCACACATTCGGCTACAAAAAAATCTTTGTCAAAATTTTCTAACGGGCTTCAAAACTTAATCTACATTATACATTTGAACACAGTGTATTCAAATATACAATTATGTGTATTCATTGATCAATTTACTCTGCACACTGTAGATAGCTGGCTAATGCCCGGTTTTTGAACTACGTATTTTAATAAGAGTTTATTTATTCTATACCTTTGCTCCATTCAATAGTACATCATTTCAATGTTACCATATAATAAGCTACGTTAAATAAAAAGCAATGTGGACAGTCATTTACAAAAAAATATAACAGTTACTGCCGATAGTTGACTGTTATTTTTCTAATGCTGTTTTATATAGAGTCAAGTACTATTACTGGCTTGATATCGCGTTCCTTCAAGAGTTTTTAAAAAAATCTTCGAATCAATAGATATTGAGAAGAGCTCAGAAACCGGGCATATAGTGTGCAGTTGAATTAAAAAGCGTTTGAACGCACACTTCAATGCGGAATACATTTGAGCTATTTTTATAACAATCCAAAGATGATTATCTTAAATGTTTAAGAAACTAGTTTTTATATTAATAAAGTATGATAAAGTGCGTTCACCGCTTTGGAGAAATTCTGTGTCTAGTCATAATCGATGATTTTTTATTATTATTTTATATTAGTTGTATCTATGTTCAACCATTTCATTTTGCATTTTAGTCACGTAGCTATGCCATCGTAAAAAAACAAGTTATTCCAAATTATTTTTATTTTCATGTTACATCTTTAGGTACATATTTTTGCATTTGATTACGTTATATTGGTTTTCACAGCAGCGAGTTAGGGGCGATACAATAAATTATATTAATTAAAACTATGTTTTGTTTTATTTCACAATAGATATCAGAAAACATAGTTACTACTAGGACCTGACTAGCATTATTACACTTATAGATTAGACTAGATTACACTTATACCTAGAAATAAATACATTTTGATTTGTACTTATATTATCACTGTTAGGTTAAAGCTATAAGATAACTCATTTTAAAATTCTAAGTAGTTATGGACACACACACAGCACATTACTTACAAATAGTAATTGGACTAGTTTTCAAGTAGAAACAGCAAATCACCTCGCTTCATAAGTCCTATACTACATAAGTGAACTTTGCACACAATAGCTTCACAAACTGCAGCTTTGATTTTTAAAATGATCTTTAGAATGTAGGTATTACTACTATTAGCCTATATTATTATATTCAATGCTAAACTCTCTAAGATGGCAGTGTATGTAAGTATCAAATATACCTTCGTCCTACTATAAAATACGTTAGTACCTCTGTCGCTGATTACCGTCAGTCTCGTCCCCCGATGTGCAAGAGTTGAGCGATGCTGTTGACGCACTCGACGTTCTGATGAGCTGTGACAGACGGGATAGCGGCGCCGTGGCCCAGGGTTGGAGCGGACTACCTGCCTCCATGACTGGCGAAGGAGATACCCTGCAGAAATAGTTGTTTGAGAATATGTTCCGACAGTAGAAATATGTAAATACAATTATTGGAGTAGACAGAGTTCTTAAAATATGGGAAGGGAATTTCTCCGTAAGCACGTTTGGGAAAAAAATAGTTTTTGACATCACTAACTGGGATCACTGTGCTTACCAACGAGTTTCTAGCTTTTTGTCGTGTCAGAACTGAATTGATAAAGCTCTTACAGGGCTGCTGAACTTTTCACACGAGAAGAGCCGTGCCTGGTTTTTTACCTACACAGAATAGGTAGGTCTAGTGTATTCAATTGCTTACCGATTCCGCCTGTGCCTTGCCGTTTTCGGTCTCCTAGTCTTCACGTGTTTGTTCGTTGCCTGAACAGGCGCAGCGCTTTCAACGTCAACTCCACTGCCTGCCCCTATTCAAATAAGAATGAGCTTTCGTAAACAAAGATATTAAAAGTGGCGCCAATTCAGATCTATTCGATAACAAACCAGCCTGTAGGTACACTATGTAGTTCACAGTCTCTCCAAACCACTGCACCAATGGTTTGCGTAGTATCTATACAACCGGTGGTATGGCAGTCACCTGAAAAGCTGCAAGCCTCGATTCAACCGCGCGCAGTATTCTGCACAGATGGTCCTTCTTACCTCTCCGTCACCGAAGAGCTTCAGAGCCCTGGCTAGGGTAGTTGAAGGAATATAGGTACTAAAATAGTTATTAGGTATGAAATGCAGACTGCGTGGGTAGTAAATGAGGATTTCTGCACGCCTAATGCATTGTGACTGCAAAATCAATTTTCTCGATAATGATGTTCTATTGCTAAGCTATTCTATTGATAAAATATGGTAGGTGTATAGGCACATACCAACTACAAACATTGAATGCTCCACGTGTCCCGGCGCAGGCAACCCGGTTGCAGACAGTATGCATAGAGGCCGTGCTGCTCTGATGCGAGCAACGTCGCCAATTCCTCTGAATAACGGAAAAAATATTAGGCTCAATTCAGTTCCGTTAGCTCAAACGCAAAACACGAAACCTATCTGAAAAAAAAGGTTTTCAAACGGACATTCGAGCAAATAACCGTTTTCTACAGAAAAACGGTCGTGCACCTCTTCGCTAAAATTAATTATCTACTTCATATTAGCAGTAAGCACGTGGATCTGGGTTTTTTTAAGGCCCTAAATACCTAGTTAATTTTATTATAACAAAACTATCCGCAATTCTGAATAGGTAACATTTTTTATTTTGTTTTCTTTTTTTATATTATAATCTACTCTCATTCAACTAAATTAATAATTGCATCTAGCAACCCTAATAAATAGAACCGGAAACCGAGCTGTCAAAAGTCGATCAATAAAAGTTGATCAAGCAACAAGCATGATTACGTCAAGTTGTCAAATCAGTTTTTCTCTTCAGTAAATAATTTTGTAAAACTGATCATGAAGGAGGAAAGTTCAACGTCAGGTACTCTATCCCTTATTGGAGAGACTCGAGCCGTGGAGGAAGACTTTATAAGAGCTTATAAGAATTTACCTGAACTTTGGGACACCGACCATAAGTATTACTCAAATAAACACAAACGAAGTGAAGCACTAGATGTCTTGTTACTAATAATGAAGAGGTGGAATCCCCACGCGAATCTTTTGAACGTGAGGCAGAAAATAAACATAATAAGGTCCACATATAGGAAAGATAAAAGAAAATATTTAGCGTCTAAATACATTGGGCAGAATGGTGAGGAAATTTATGAATATGAACCTAGAAATTGGAAGTTTCATGCACTCAGATTTCTCGAAAAAAATGATGATCACGTAATAGCTGAAATCAATATGGATGATAATGCCTTTGCAGTAAGTTTCTTTGTAGGAATTATTTTGTTTAGGGTTATATTAATAATATCTTTGAAATTTGCACCATTGTACACGGTATTAACCTTGAAATGATTCTGTCCATATTTGTGCAAACTTCAATTTGATTTGATGACATTAGGCGACGACTGACGATATACTTGTCTGTCAGTGGACTGATCCAACAACACTTGTTTGTTTTTTTTTAGGATGAAACCAGTAACGTGTCAACGTCAGAAAATGGCGAGAATCTATGTCAGGGTAGTGATGTATTAGCATCCATAACTGAAGATGAACCACCAAGAAAAAAAAATAGGGCCAACAAAAACTCTAACAAGTTTGTGAAGTTAGAATTAGGAGATGATTATTATGAACAAAACGATGATTTATTAGATAGGGAACTAGAAGCTATTGGAGCTAATGTAACTTGTAAACTGAAGAGAATGAATTCCCTGCAAAGGTATCATGCTGAACTGTTGATAAACAAAGTCCTTATAACTGGCTTGAAGAACAATTTGAGTGATGAAACAGACTTGACTGATGAGTATAGATCATAATAATTTTAGTTAGGTAGGTAGGTACATTATTAAATGCTTTTAGTAACTAAATATGTGTATTCTTAAATTATTTTAAGTAGATAGGTACAAGTATTAAAACAATTTTCTAATTAAAAGAGTCTTAAATTTTCTAAAGATATTTAAATACTTAAATCACACAGAAATCTATTTAATTACATTATAGGCACCTATTTAAATGATAAGACATATGGCAGCTAAAACTTACGAGTTATTCCCAGAGCTAGGGTGTTCTTCCCACGGCACATCACTCTCCACAGCACTGCTTTCTGACGCCACCAAGTACATAGACCTATAATACAGCAATTAATATTATCAACACAACAATTTACTTATCTAGGGTGCCTTCGAATCTGGCGTTAGTTGTCGATGCGTAGACGCTGCGCTAGCGTCGCGTAATGTGTATGGAAACAAAGCGACACTTTTTGCAGCGTAGTTTAACGTCTGCTTTCAAACGCCTAGCTATACGCTAGATTAGATGTGAAGGCACCATTATTCTCACAGAAATCCATAGGCGACGGTGATCACTTCTATGTTACAATCAAATGAGCTGCTTGCTTGTTTAAGACTCAATAGTAAGGTCTAGCGACTAGCTCTGTCAGTACCTGGCAGGGACATAAAGATGAGGTGGCGGTGGAGGCGCACGGCGCGACGCGGACCGAGCACGGCGGGCACGCGACGCACGCCCCAACAACACTGATTCTGTAACATCACATAGAGCACCTTCCTATAATTTTTATTATGTCAATATACTTAAGCTAGCTGGACAGTGCCTCCAGATATAACCATAATAGTAGGAAGACCATCATGTAATGATAAGTTTAGTTACGAGCGTACAGGATTCTGGTAAATATCATTTGGCCACCACCAGTGTATTTGGGCCTTACTACAGACACTTGACAAAATTTAAGTCTAGCTACTACTTGGTTGAAGATGTAGTGTGTACCTGATATAGGATCACTGTCGCTGTTCTCGTTCCTCTCGCGTTTCCATGCGGTTTCGGTGGCACTGGGCGCGTTGGCGGCCACTCCGAACAGTCCCGACACAGCACCCGCCACCACGCGGCGCGCTGACCGAGCCGCTGTCTGACAACGTAATGCTCATTTATAACTGGTGACCTGGCTATGCTTCATACGAGGGCAATATTTATAAAATAACGAACGGGCCTTACAGATGCGCCTGATGGAAGTGTCGGACGTACTAACACTTGGGAACTATCCATAATAAATTAGCCTCGGTCATCCACATCGTCGTGAGTACATACTCTGATTTCCAAAAAAAAATGGGTTTTGTAAATGAGTGCAAACGGTAGGCATGTAGGTGGAAGTCGCGTCCGAAGCTTCGTATAAGGAAATCTATCTAAGCTGGGGTGTACTCTTATTTGTTATCTCTGATTTGAGAATATAATTTTATTTAAGTAGGTATCTGAGTACCTAAATAAAACTTAAGTATATTAAAATCAAAGAGCCTCCATACGGCATATAAGCCTAAATAACATTCAAAAGTGACGTGACGGTCACATGCTATCAATTTTTACAAATAAATTAGGTACCTATAGGTAATGATTCACAAACTTACAGAGACATTGATATCAATTTCGGGCACGTCATCCAGATCAGCAGCTTTCTCGGCGAGCGCTTTGAGTTCCGCTTTGTCGGGAGTCGGTTCTTCTGACAGCTTGATCAGTTCGAACAAATAGTCACGAAACACCTCATCTGAAACTGAAGACACATAGTCAAATATAACCAGTTTTAACTATTTTTTTTTATTGGATTACATTGACGAAGTTTATAAAATAATTTTGAGTACCTACTTCTTACCTATAGGCACAGAAGTTTTGATGATTGTGTAACACACAAAAACAGTCTGGTCAAAATACGATTTGGTAGCCTTGTTATTTAAAGTTGAGTATCTACTTAGTAGTATAGTATTGTGGAATGAAACTCACCCGGCTTCTGGATTTGTATTTCAATCATTTGCTGCATACCTGGGCTATACATCTGCCCATAAAGCGGATACATGAATCCCGGCTGACCGTACGCCATCGGCATCCCTTGCATTGACGTTGCTGGAATTTGACCACCGGGACCTTGCATTTGTCCAGCAAATTGTGTCATTTGACCACCTGGCATTGGGATTTGGCCACTAGACATAGGCATTTGAGTACCCATTAGTGGCATTTGAGCTCCAGTGTATGGAACAGGCATTTGAGTACCAGCATAAGGTATCTGCCCACCTGGTAGGGGCATTTGGGCACTAGTATATGGTATTTGACCACCTGGTAGAGGTATTTGACCCCCTGGTAGAGGCATTTGGCTTCCCGGTAGTGGCATTTGACCTCCTGGTAATGGCATCTGGCTGCTAGCGTATGGCATTTGGCCACCCGGCAGTGGCATTTGGCTACTAGCGAAAGGCATTTGGGCACTTGGCAGTGGCATCTGGCTACTACCGTAAGGCATTTGGGCACCAGGTAGTGGAATTTGAGTACCCGGTAATTGAGATTGGGCACCAGGGTATGACATTTGAGTACCCATACCCATTTGGGCACCAGTAACTGGCATCTGGGCAGTAGTTGGTATGGCACTGATTGGCATAACAGGCATTGTACCGCCAACTGAAATTTCCAGACTGCTCTTGTTTTGAGGAAAAGATGAAGGCACACTGAGTTGGTTAGGAGTTGGGATCAACGGCTGAGTTTGTATCATAGAGGTTGGTGCCATTGACGTCTTTCCATTGACCAGCAAATCTGGAGTTGGTTGCTTATGTTCTTGGCCTGAAATAAGATAAATACTATGTAATTTAGATGAGTTTTGCTAAACACGAGTTACAATTCAAAACTATCTCCATATCTCCACGTACCAGTGGTGCCCGCAGCTCCCAGGTTCATTTCCTGTGTGAATGCCATGACGTTGAGTGCTGAGGACAGTGCGGGGGCCACTCCACCGCCTTCGTTTCCTGCTTGTGGCACCAACGCGCCGCTCGCTGACGTCACACAGTCGGGCTGAGGCGCTGCTGCGGTACGTCGACTAAAGGGACACACAGGCATTAGGTGTTATGTCATTTTACTTTTTAAGCGTCTGAAGGTATAACATACCTATACCTTATTATTTATTATATTATTTATTTATTTAGTTATTTAATAAAACATCACTTTATATTGTTTCAACAAGATAAGGCAACAAACGTATTTATTTGTGTTTTAAATTTTAAAAATATAATTTTGGATTGTTTTTCTGTTATTTATTAAAGTGAAGATTCTTTAGGTACCCGAAAGACAAATAATACAATATTTACCCTAGTGGTGCCTTGGTAGGTGTAGATATGGACACTCTACCCCACATCAGTCGTCGTAACTCTTCACCGCTGATGCCGCGGCGACGCAGTTCTGCTATTGTCACTTTTCCTACGCGCTGTTGCAAGCAAGTAAATAGGTGTATAAACAACCAAAAATATTATCATAGGTCCTATATAGCTATGATAAAATAAAATAATAAACATATTATAGAGCTTAAATAAATCTGGACAGTTTAGATTAGACTGTCAGTAAAAACTGATGATTTTAGTTTGAACTTTATTTTTAAATAAAAATTTACATCCTTGTCTTAAATTTAAAAATAAATAAGAAAGAATAGTTTAAAATAATAGGCCGTAGGTAGGTACTCTATGGTAATAAGTATTTTATTTCATTTTGACATTTTGTAAGTAGGTAACACCATTATCTTCTTCCGGGTCCGGCAAAGAAAAAGTCTCTTACCAAAATGGTGCACAAAAAATTACTTCGTGATAGAATTAGGCAAGTAGGTAATACCTGCTGCACTAGCAAAAGCCTACCTATTTCAGTTTGGGATCTCTACATATTGGGTTAAACAACTAAAACATCCCACTATCGCTGGCTCAAGCCGTAAGGAGCACGGGCGGGGTGAGCCAAGTCTTTATATCAGGTTGAGGTAAAAATTAAGTGGGCATGAAAGAAATGATATTAATATTCATGTTAAAAAATGATTTATCAACGAAATATTTTGAATATTTCAGAGGAGTGGGGGATTTAAACCCCCATAACTCCCCTCAGAATAAGTCCGTGGTAAGGATTGACTGAGAGAAATAATTGCCTGTTCATTGACAGACTACATGGCCCACATTGTGTTAGTACAGATCATTAAAAGCTATGTCCTTACCTTCCAATTAGTCAAGGCGCCCTTCCTCTGCTTCGCCCTGGTCTTGGCTGCGCTCTTGATGACCATGACAGCTCTGACCTCATACCTAGGGTCGTCAGACGGTCCCAGACCTATGGAGTATTCTTGTAGGTACTTGTGAGCGTCTTCTTGGGCCACAGACCGCTCTAGTGATACGACAATTTTTGCCCACTAAAAAGGATATTAATTTAAATGTTTTTAATTGAGAATCTTGTCGTTTTTTCTAGAAGGGTAAAAATAAGCTAACGGAACTAATAATTCTGAAGTTAATTTAGTTACATAATTCCGTGATCTATGTTACCTATTTTTTTTTTGAGCTAAGTAAACCCATATCTATTATTGGGGTCGAAAAAATACAGTAGGTAATACACCTACTAGGCTGATAAAAAAAAAGTTTTACACTGATAGTCACGTATACCTACCATAAAACATGTTTTTCTGGTATACTTGACTCTCACACGAACGAAATCGACCGCAGAAACTAGCAAAGGATATTTCATACCTACTATCACAAAGTTCCTATAACTTACCTGTTTCACCCACTCCTTCTCGGACTGCTCGATGACGTGCGCGTACGTGTTGCCCATCATGGCGATCAGCATGTTCAGCAGTAGGATCGGCACGAACACCATGAAGATCGCGAACACTGTCTTCGAAAGATTCGGGTACGTTGTCATGCTAAGGTCTGTGTACTGGAATACGTTTTAAAGGTAATTTATGAATGTAAGAACCTTCGCCTTAGTAAGACCTGCTTACTTGGTTTTTATAACTTAAAATAGGCAAGTCGAATAATATGCCTGTACTTCATCATATTAGCTGCAGGTCGTCCACTGCTGGATATAGGCCTCCCCATAGATTTCCAAAAGGACCGGTTGGAAGCGGCCTTAGCCTTACTTCCCTTTTTTTAGATGAAAAAAAAAAAAAAAAAAAAAAAACTTCAGACTGTCAACATCGACTCTGTATTAAAACTCTTTTTAAAAATTATTAAAACTTAAAACCCAAGTAACCTGTGGTATAATTTAAAGTAATAAGTGCTTCTCAACACCATACAACGTTATCTTCTAAAAATATTGAGTGCAAAGTGACGAAATAATCAACGCTCGTGCAGCACATAAAACCGTAAACAAATCAGTGGCGACTGCAAAATACTGAACTTGGACCTAACCACGAAGCCTGTGATGCCGAGCTACAACAGGTACAAGCTTTTATATCACTGATAACGACTCGAATCGAGATAAGTGCAAAATAAAAATCGTTAATTTTCAATGATTCAAATATAAATAAAACACTAGTCATCATACCAAAATTTGAGAAAAGTGACATCTATCGGAATATATCAGCACTACTTAGACCAACAACTGCAACGATGGACCAAACAGAAAACATTACCATTAGACGTGCGCGAGCGCGCTCCGATACGTACCAAGATGATAGTTTTAACAATCACACACTAGATGGCACTATGCATAGCGTTCCTGACATATCGGAGGATGAAGATATCAACATCATTACGGAACTGAAAAAGCAAATTGATGACATCACGACTAAATTATTCAGCGCCAATAGCGAAATAGACACTTTGCTACTTGAAAATGATACGCTAAAAAAGGAAAATGAAAATTTAATTCGCAAAAATTCTATTTATAAACAAATAGTGTCTACTCCAAGCCAATCCCCATTTAAAACGCCTAGAAAATGCTCACAGCAGATAAAAAAACCTGATAGTAACAAGCAAACCCAAACAGATTCTACCATACCTCGCAGTAACAAGGAAACCCAAACAGATTCTGTCATTCTGAATAAGAATAATACCCTTGAAAAAGTAGATCAACAAAATATCACAGCACAACATTCCAGTGCACCGTTGAACATACCTATCAAGACTAAAGAGCAAAAAATAACTAATAGAATGTCTTATTCGCAGACTGTAGTCAAAATAATCTCTGCATTATTAGTGCTAATAAAAGCAATAACATATTGGCCTTAGCAGAAGAATACTTCCTTGGAAACTACCACATATGTCATTATCTAATACCAAATGTCGGAGTAAAAGCTCTCATAAAGGATATACAAACGAAACTGTCAAACTTCACATTAAATGATTTTTGCGTAATTATGGTTGGTGAAGAAGACTTCAGAAAGACCCATAACTATTATGATATAATAACTGACATTAGATATATACTACAGGACATTCAAAATACTAATATTATAATTACATCACCAACATTTAAATCAAATTACTATTATAATTACAATAACCTGTATAATTCAAGACTTGAAGTATTCAACAGTATGTTATATTTGGACGTTAACACCCATGAGCATGCTTATCTTTTAGACTCTAATTTGAATTTAAGTTACCATCATACTTTGTATACACGCTCTGGATCTTTGAATGATCATGGTATGAAGGTTGTATTTAGTGACCTCTTTGATTTGATGTTGGCAATCAAGCAAGAAAACACAAATACTGTAAAAGAAAAGCTGTCAGGTGAAGAATTCCCAGAATCTGAATCTCTTTTTCGCCCCTAAATATCTAAACATTCTTCACCAGAATATTGCTGGGCTGCGGACAAAGTCGCATATACTAACAGTTTCCATACAAGAATTACTAGATAAAAAAACAAACGTTGATGTTATTTGTCTCACGGAGCACTTCATGATTTCTGGGCATGAAGACACTTGTTTTATTCCCAACTATAACTTGGTATCTTGTTACTCTAGAACTAATACAAAAAGAGGCGGGGCCTGTATTTTTGTTAAAAAAGGGTATAATTGCAAAGAAATATCAGCGCTGACAAACTGTTCAGTCTGCTCAGCGTTTGAGTGTTGTGCTATTGAGCTGGCAGACTACAAAATTGTTATTGTATGTGTATACAGAGTACCCTTAGCTAGTAACATTCCTATATTTTTTGATAGACTAAACAGGGTCCTAAACTTACTCTGTAAACACTATCATAAACATAATATTGTTATAGCTGGAGACTTTAACATTAACATTCTAACTAAGAATAAGTTAACAAACGAATTTGAATGTTTACTCTTAAATTATAATTTAAAATTACAATTAAAAGAACCTACCAGACATGTAAGCAAAACATGTATTGACAACTTTGCCCATAACTTTGGGAAAAAATGTAAGTCAGAAGTAATTGACCTAGCTCTGTCTGACCACACTGCACAATTGTTAAGATGTCAGGTAAGAGATATATGTATCATTAAGAACTGGAAACTCAGGCGACGGGATTTTTGTGTAGAAAATCAGGCAAAATTCAAATACTATTTAGGCCGAATGACATTTGCAGATATGTATAATACTTGTGATCCAAACATCGCATATAATACTTTCTTTGATACGTTTAAGTTATTTTATGACCTTTGTTTTCCCTACAAAACTGTAACTATCCACAACCACAAGAAACTCAAGTGGGTTTCACGGGGTATTAAGACTTGTAGTGCTAAGAAACGTGAACTACTCTGGAAATATAGAAAAACCCCAAGTGTAGACAACAAAACAAAACTGAGGCAATACACCAAAAGACTTAAAAAGATTGTGTCTTTGACCCAACGATCGCAAAACAATTACAATATTATTAATTCAAGTAATAAAGCAAAAGCTGTATGGCAAACTATTAATGCTGCAAAGCAAAACAGGCCATTACAATCTCTTCCATGTATTAAATTGAATAATAATATAGTGACGAATCCGTATGACATATCAAATGCATTTAATAATTATTTTGTAGATAAGATAACACCCATTAATACTATGCACAAAGATCAACATAAGCAATACCTAACATCTAGACTTAACTCGATTTTTATGAAGCCATGTTTGCCAGACGATTTGAAACAAATCATAAAAGGTTTAAAAAACACTAATAGTGTAGGTTATGACGGTATCTGCACTAAAGTCATTAAGTTAGTAACTGAATGTATCTCGCAACCTCTTAGTTACATTATAAACCTAACTATTGAAACTGGAGTATACCCTGACAAATTAAAAGTTGCAATTATTAAACCGATTCATAAAAAAGAGAGTAAAGAAGACATTAATAATTATAGACCTATTGCTCTAATTTCAATATTCTCAAAAATCTTTGAAAAATATATTTATAATGAGCTTGTTAAATACTTTGAAACCCATAACATTTTAGCTAATGAACAAAAAGGATTTAGACAGAACAAAAGCATCAACCTTGCCATATATGACTTTTTAGAAATTATAACTACGAATGTCGACAGGCGTATACCGATCTGCGCCATCTTTATGGATATGACACAGGCTTTTGATTACGTGGTACATGACATCTTATTATATAAGCTTGAGACATATGGCATAAGAGGCAACATCTTAAAATTAATTGAAACTTACCTCAAAAACCGCACTCAGTACACTCAAATTAACAGAATTAATATTAAAACTAAGATGGAGGAAACATACCTATCAAAGGGGCGGAAAATACAATATGGTGTCCCGCAAGGAAGTGTATTGGGTCCATTACTCTTTATAATTTACATTAATGACCTTCCAAATGCGAATTCAAACCCAATGACACTCTTTGCTGACGACAGTACCATAGCAATTAAATGTAATGATACAACCTCTTATGCGCATGATATAAGCAGTAGCCTAAATGAAATAATTAAATGGTTAGACGTTAATAATCTGAAAGCAAACATAGGAAAAACTAAAATAATCCATTTTAATCAGCGTGTAAATGGAATTATGCCTCAGATTAACTATAAGGGTGAACCTGTATCTGAAGTGCAAACAACAAAATTTCTTGGTATTACAGTAGATAACAAATTAAAATGGAAATCCCAGATCGAAACACTGTGCAAAAGAATTAATAAATCAGTATATGCGCTGCACCATTTAAAACAGATCTCAAGCATCAATACCTTGTTAACTGCATACCATGGTTTAGTTGCTTCAGTCCTGAGGTATGGTATAGTTTTTTGGGGAAATTCAACTGATATCGACTTAGTTTTTAAAGCACAAAAACGGTGCATAAGGGCTATGTTTGGGCTGCAAGTGATCGAAACATGTAAACCATTTTTCCAAAAATATAAAATTTTAACTCTCCCAAGCCTATATATCTATGAGGTCTCAGTATTTGTTAAGGTTAATAAAAACTTATTTACATTAGCCTCAGAAATTAATAATAGGCAACAACGTGACGCACTTCGCCTCTGGGTGCGCCAAACCAATACCGCTTTAATGTTTAAAAGTGTGTTTCGCATGGCTCCTGTAATTTTCAATAAATTACCTACAGAAATAAGGGCAATGAATACTGCCTTATTTAAGAAAAATCTAAAGAGTCTTCTAGTTAATAAATGCTACTATAACTTGAACGACTTCTTAAACGATAATTTTTCCAAACTTAAGACCTCATAGTGACATTATGAAATACCAATTATGCATGTTTCTTCAAATAATAAATGACAATATTAATTTGTATCTATGACAATGACATTGTATATTACTTATTTCTTTGAATTTATGATACTGCATTACGATTTATTTATTTATTCTTGACATTGTATAGGGTAATTATTATTTATATTATTAGACATCTAACTGACATTCACTTTTGATTTTAAAATAATTATAAAAATATTGTTATTAATAATTAATTTATCACCATGTAACTAATTTAAAATTTGTACGCCCATGCGGTAGAACGTGATGAGACATTCTATGTAAACTTAAGACCATGTAATATGCATACCGACCATGTTCTGACAAATAAATGATTATTATTATTATTATTATCAAAAACAGGTGATGTGAGAAACATTGAAATAACTACATTGGTGTCGATTCTGTTATGCACAAGCTAAATTTAATTTAGACTATTTCTATCTTTTTCTTTCCAATCAAACAAGAAAGGGACGGACGTGAATTAAACTTGTCAATTTTAGTTGATCTAAAACCTCTATACAATTATAGTTGGCATGTCAGAACGCGTCGATTAAAAACACGGAAAAGTTCAAGGCAAAACTAATTTGACATCGCTAACTTAGTTCTAAGGTATTACCGTCCTTTTCTTTCGCTGTATGTTAGTAAGAGATGTCAATTCTCTAATTTTAGTTTAGTTTGTGAACAAGGGAATCGGCACCATTATCTAAAATTTATATAACAAAGTAAAACTTGTTCATACCTACTGAACACTTCAAATACCCCTTTTCATACTATGTGTAACAAAATTTTCATTTTTACAACGAATTACATAGACAATTGTTAGTAACTTACACTATAATCTCCTAAAGTTATCTGGAACAGTGCCATCCAAGTGGTGGGGTAGCTTGAGAACAATGTAGACTGCACGTTTGGAAACCCTGCGAACACAGACAGTTCTGATGACCATCACTTCATCATACCATCACGCCGGTATTCCCCGAAGGGTTAGACAGAGGTGTACCAATGAATACCCACAGTTCGCCGGTAAGTTTAAGTCCCATGTAATAGGTAGAGACCCTATTGCCATTAACCGGGCACAAATCCTAACTCCAAGCTGCTAGTGACAATTTCACAGAAAAACCCAATAACACTTTGCTCGACCTGGGAATCGAACCCACGACCTCTAGCGTAGCAGTCGCGGTTAGGACCACTAGACTAACGAGGTGGTTCAAATCAAATTTAAATGTGATTAGGTACCTACTAAAGGACAGAGGATGTTGTAAAAGTTGCAAAAAATCGATATCCTCATACCGGACTTCTATCGGAAATTTACTGATTGCCAATTTTCAATGACTGTTCAGCATTAGAAATTGGCAATCAGTGGTATCTACTGTCTATTATTGGCAAATAATATTTTCTCATTGCAAGTGTTAAATAAACCATCAAATCAAAACATTATAACCAGTGTTTTATGTTAGCTTTATTTTTACTAAAATTGATCTTTCGCCACTAAAACTTTTTTTTTTTTTTTATTTGGGATGGGTTTCCTCTTTAGTCTAGGTCAGAGGTGACAGAAACAAAGTCGACGATGGAGTGAGCTTACCCAGAGGAAGCCTGTTCAGTGTAACTTTGAAAAGTTGTTGTAGATACCTATGTGTTTGGTTGAATGTTTTCGAAAATATAAAGGATCATGCCACTTCGCATTTGTGGACATTGTCGTGTACAGTCAGCAACAAAAGTACTTAGATAAAAATTTCAGATTTTTACATCCTTATTATTGAGCACAATATCAAAACAAATAAGTACGAAATGGATCTAAATTTAAGATTAAACGAACTATTAGGTATTAACCTAAAATTCTGCACGGCAGTGAATTGTGATAATTCGTGTCTATTTTAAATGATATGGTGCAGCGCCCTGCAGCGGTAAAATGTAGAAGTTATTAAGATTAGTTGAAATTTCCCGTTGTCGAGATTGCCCCGCTGCACCTTATGTAAAAGTATCATTGTAAATCGACTTTTGTTGCTGACAGGTACCACTAATTAACATACCTTTGTATAAGAAGTAGAAAGACTGCGAGAAGCCGAACAGCACGATGGAGTAGATGATGCCGAAGGTGAACATGTCGCCTGTGATCATGCTGTAGATCATCGTCACGAACGGACCCGTCAGCTTTACCGCGCTGGTGACAACAACCACTACACATTACACAACAATTCTCTAAAGGGGTAGCAAGGATAGTAGCTGTATACTTAGTAAGTCTTGTACTTACTTAAAGAAAAACATATAAGCACTTATGTATGGAAAGAAACTAAAATTTTCCCTGCTTCATAAAGATTGGAGGATTCCAATAATTCATGCGTCGTGTGGATGAAAAATACCATGCGGCGAAGTCGCGATTCGCCGCATTGTATTTTCTTCATTTACTGCTCCGCTGCCGTTTGTCGTAGCGTGATGTAAGCGTGTCGTAGCAAATACCGTTCCTCATGAATATGGCTAGCATACGCGAAAAGAATGTTTCTGATCAGACTGGTAATCACAGAGATTTGCACGCTTAAGCGAACAAACAAAAAAAAAGCTTTTCGGCATTAAATAATTGTGTAGATAGGGTTTGCGCAAAGACTGGTGAAATCTTAGCTGAAGAAACCCCGATTAAGATAGTGTGGCTGGTCATATGACCAGGCGTGCTTATGAGCTGGCGAGAATCCCAAGTAAGGAAGAAATAGGACTTACCCAGCGAAGAACATGAGCAGAAACCAGAAGCCTGGCAGTAGGAATATCAGTAGCGCTTCTTCTAGCAGTTGCTGACGCATCAGTCGCGCTGGTATGCATGCCAGGAGCAGCAGGTTTGAGATCAGGAAGATTAGCTTCGCGGGTTCGTGGATCTAAAGGTAAATATTGATAGACAAAAATTAGACAGGTATTAAATTAAAATAGATCATGATAAATGAGGCAGTAATTAACAAAATTATACGACAGGATGATCATAGAAAAACTAGCTACGAGTATATATAAATAAATAAGTTTTTTTTTTAAGCTGACTCTTCGGTATTGACAATTTTGCAATTTTAAGTGGTGCACTTCGATGTGGTGTCTTTAAAATATACTTATTTAGAGAAGGCCCACGACGCAGACTGTTGTGTCACATAGATTGATTTTTTATTTACATTTTGCTCGACCTGGGAATCAAACCCAAGACCTCCAGCGTACCAGTCGCGCTTCGGACCACTAGGCTTTTTTTTTTTTTTAAGACGGGAAATCATCAAATGACTTCCCTCGCCCTGGGCGGGGCGGGAGGGAGTGTCAGACTTTTACTGACTAAAACCCGTCTAGGTTCATTCATGTGCCCTTTGCGTTCCGGGGGCGCGGTATCTCTTTTGAACAACCCGCAGCCCCGGCAATAGGCTAAGGAAGCAATTAGCCAGACAAATAAGTCTGTGTGTGTTGTTAGTACACTTACCAACTGCTTGAAATACGCCACCAGCCCCTGATTCTTCAGTTCATCTCCCTGCTGCAATATGATATAGCAAAGGGTACTGGCCAAAGTTCCCAGTTCACTTGCTAACCGGATCCCACTTCTCGCATCAGCGATTTCGAGGCCCCAGTCAGGATGGGCATCGGCCTCCACACTGCTGTGACGGAGGTACACAGAGAGAGAGAGGAGAAGGAGATGCAGCATCAGGATGAGGAGCCGTTTGAGGAATTTGTTCTGTAATGGCAATTAGCTAATTATTGTAGAAGTACTCACTTGGGCTAATTAGTAATTATGACAAAAAATGGTCAAATAACTGCCTCGTTAGCCTTGTGGTCCTAAGCGCGACTGCTACGCTAAAGGTCTTGGGTTCGAATCCCAGGTCGAGCAAAAATGTTATTGGGTTTTACTATGAAATTCTCAGTAGCAGCTCGGAGTTGGGAATTGGGCCCGAATGGCAATAGGCCTGCCCCCTATTATATGGGACCTAAAAAAAAACATACCGGCGAACTGTGGGTGTACATTGGTACACCTCTGCCTAACCCTTCGGGGAATACAGGCGTGATGGTACGATCAAATAACGACAGTTATTATGTTACGTTACGTTGAAACAACTGCATTTTACTGATATTTTTAAAATGTGTATGCGAAAAATATCCTTTCATGCAATTCTTTGTATTAATTGTGAAATAACGAAGTTTATTACACGCAACATTAAAATACAATAGAACAGAATCTTAACATTAGACAAATATGATATCGTTACATCGCAATTAGATTCGTTATACTCCATTCATTTATATTGCTGTGTAAGTACTGGTCGTGTAATAAATGTTATTGCAATGTAATAAGCTTCGTTATCTCATAAATCATGATAAACACAAACTAATATAATATGAATGGAGTACCTGTAACTAATATAAGTACTCGTGAACGCTGTGGTACTCAATAACCAATTGATCTGACGCATTCATTACACGCATTGCTCAATTGAATGTTTTAATTAATTAGATAACAGCCTGTGATTTCAACTATGTATCACCAGCATACCATCACGCCTGTATTCCCTGAAGGGTTAGGCAGAGGTGTACCAATGTACACCCACATTTCGCCAATCTGTTTAGGTCCCATGTAATAGGGGGCGAACCTATTGCCCACCTGGGCACAAATTCTTACTACGAGCTGTTACTGAGAATTTCATAGAAAACCCAATAACACTTTTTGCTCGACCTGGGAATCGAACCCAAGACCTATGGCATACCAGTCGCGCTTAAGACCACTAAGCCAACGAGGCACTTGTGCAACGGCAACTATGTATTTAGGTATTTACTACAATTTTTTAAACATTTAACAATGAAAATTAATTTTAAAAATGTGCTTATTGTACTCTAAAAAGAACACAATATATACGTACTCGAGCAAACGTCTTCCACTTCTCTTCTAGCAGCCTTTGAATGATGCCACCGTCTAACATGTTGAGATGCTCTTGTTTTGTACCATTCAGGATTATGAACAACGCAGAGTTCCAATCTACAAAAAAAAAAACATTCGAATGTCTAGGACTTTCTGTGAAATGTATGTAAGTACCTATGTTTTCACCAGACCGATAATTCAGTTACTTCTTTGGTTACTGCTCCGCTCCCGTTGGTGGTAGCCTGATGTTCTATACGTATAAACCTGCCTCTCTATCTATTGATGAAAACCGCGTTAAAATCTATTGCGTACCTAGTTGGGATCTAAACGTAGGTAAAGATCAGATCAGAAGATTCATTCAGCGGGAAGCGACTTTATTATTTAGGTACTATGTAGAGATTTTATTATGTAAATAACTACAAAGTAAGTACTGTCAACCTATTCTTATTTTTGTAAAGGTACTGCTACCCACGTGGCATTTTTGAAACACAAAAGAGGTAGGCCCTACTTATACTTACTCATTTTTGGGGTAACAATAAATATTTATGTACGGAACAAAATGTATTAGGATTAAATTTTATTTAATTAATTATTTTTAACCGACTTCTAAAAAAGGAGCAGGTTTTCAATTTAGTTATTCCATTATTAAAGGCCTACACACAGTACATATTTAAACACGTATAAAAACAATAACTATAAACTAATAAACATTTTAATATAGGTAACTAACTAACTTAAAACCCTTGATCTTTCTAGGTACCTACTACCAAAAACGTAGACACCTGCTACCTACATGTTTCATGGCTTGTCATAATAATATCTCGTCGGAGCTCGCCCGGGCATTCATCATAATATTGATTTTATCTGGGGCGTAGCTGTTTGTCAGACAGGTAGTGCGCAAACTGCACCCGGCTGCGCGCCGTAAACCGAGGGGGTGAGGCAGACAGGGTGGCAATTACTGCAGCAGCTACCCCACGATATTGAATGGAGTAAATAATTAAATATTGTGTTGCGTTTTGCTTTTATGTGTAGCAGATAGATACAGGTTGATTTGTTAAAACTTTATGCATGTAATGTTGAAATACATCGTACAAAGGCGGACTTATGCTTTGAGCATTATCTACCAGTGTACCTTAGGGTGTTACAGAGATATTATGGAGAGATATTTCCAAGAATAAAATGATTTAGACATTTTTAGACATCGAGCTAAAGATTTCAGGAAACAAATTTCAAATCGTTTGTGATGAGGGTGCCGAATGAACAAATGTCGATTTTTGAAGAGGGAGGAATTATAGCCGAGAGGTGTAGTGTTCCGGCGATTCCGAAGCCGGATTCCCGACACCGCGCTGTATGAATTATCTAGGTACGGTAGGTACCTACGTAGTTTTATAAATATTTCTATTGTTTATGTATAGTATTTCTATTGTACAGAAATATGCCTGTAAACTGCCCCGTAGGTCTCGTGGTTCGATTCCAGGTCGGGCAAAAACTATTACTTATTGGGTTTTTCCATTAGGAATTTCTCAGTAGCAGCCCGGAGTTTCTGCCGGGGCTGCGGGTTGTTCGAAAGAGATACCGTGCCCCCGGAACGCAAAGGGCACATGAAGGAACATAGACGGGTTTTAGTCAGTAAAAGTCTGACACTAAGCGGGGGAAGTTATTTTCGATGATTTCCCGTCTTAAAAAAAAAAAAAAGCCCGGTGTTTGGAATTTGGCGTTGTGAAACCCCCGTGTCTCGAAAAGCACGTAAAGCCATTAGTCCCGGCTCTCATTCGTAGATCTTTGACAGTCGTTACGGATAGTCAGAAACCATGAAGTCTGACAACCAGTATAACCAAGAGGTATCGCGTTGCCCAGTAACTGGGTTGTGGAGGTCAGATAGGCAGTCGCTCCATGTGAAACACTGGTATTCAGCTGCATCCGGTTAGACTGGAAGCCGACCCTAACTATGTTGGGAAAAGGCAAAGCAGATGATGACTGAAATATGTATTTTCTATGGGCCTTAATGCCTGGTTTAAATAAATAAATAAATAAGTAAATTAAGCAGATAGGTTTATCAGGAAAATAATTCTGAATAGATCATAATAATATACTATATAGGTACTTATTTAGATAACAACAGATAGGAGCGGCTGCGCTAAAAATAGATCACAGGTCGGCCATGTTGGTATCAACAATATTGATTAATCTACATATATTGTAGAGATCTGTTTGTTTCTGCGTACCTACGACGCGGCGGCGCCCTGGGGCGCCGTAGAAAGTAATAAACAGGGGAAGGGCGCTGTGAGCCACTCTAAACTTCAGAAAAATTACAAATCTTTCAAAAACATTATACATTATATTAAAATTCTTGCTATTCTAGAAAGGAAGTACGCGGAAAGCGCGTTGTATGGGTCTTTTTTTCAGTAAGTCTGACAGACCCCAGCCCCCCCCCCCCCCCCCCCCCCCCCCTCCGGGCTCCAGGACAATATTTTGTAAGGGCGCCGCGGACCGAAAAAGGTTGGGAACCCCTGGTATATATACAGTATGAGTTAGGTAGGTACAGTCAACAAAACTTTTTGGTACCTATAGGCAGGTATAGGTAGTCAGGCAAAATAATCCATCTTTCTACTACACTGCCAATATTCATTTTAATTGTATGCGTAATTAGTTTTTAAGCTAAGAGTTATTTAAAAGAATTGACTGCTCAGCACAAACACAACATTGTTTTAAAGTACCTAATAGCAAGTAAGCTGCCCGATTACCAAATAGCTTTGTTGATTGTACCTACGGAGTACATAGTAACCTACTATCTTTACATACTAATAAAGTACAAAGTCCCTTGCCGCCGTCTGTCCCTCTGTACGCTTAGGTTTTTTGAACTCCGCAAGGTTTTTGATCAATAGATAGGTAGAGTATCTATGAGGTAGAGTGATTAAAGAGGAAGGTTTATACGTATAGAAGATAAAGTTACGACCAATTACAATTGAGCAGTAAATAAAGACGTAACTGAACACGGGTGACACCGCGGGATACTTATCTAGTTTAAAATAAAATATAAAATCAGTTCATAAGCCGATATTTAACAGCTTATAGTCTTAGGCTATACGCCCATATCAGACAATCGGTAAACGATTTTTTTTTGTCGGAGAGAGAATGGAACATGGGTATGCGCAATTCCTAGGAAAAGTCGGTCGCACGAAAGTAGGTATGGATCTATTGAACGGTTCAATAATCGGTCGTACAAACGCGGATGCCCTTAGAAGCGAATACATACCTACCTACCTATTTCACTTGCATAGTTGTGTACTGTGTGTGTATAGTAATTTATTGTAGTGTGCAGTACGCTCATCGTGCCTACTTACTTAACTATATACATGATAATTCCATTTCTATATCATAAAAAGAAAGATAGGTAGGTACCTACAATAATATCTGAAATTTTGACGCATCGCTTTTAGGCCAATGACATAAATAATATTGCGCGCATCATATTCACTGTATCTAGTGGAGTGATCCTAGATCCCATCACCGTATCCACGGACTACTAAGAAGAGTAATTATTACCTACCTACGTACCTAGTTAATCAAATCATCAGTGAAACACGTCATCACGTAGGTAATAATACGTTCGAGAGAGAGGTAAGGTGCGTTTGCGCGGGAAGCGGGCACCGCGCAACGGTTGGCGGCGGTGGGGCGCGACGTAACGGCTAGATATAATGTACTTTGTGCGGCTGCCTTGAATATGGCGCGCCAGTTTATTTCCGCCCCTCCCCCGGCCCCGCTCCCTGCGTCGCCTGACACCGTCGCGTCGGCATAGCACGTGTCTCGCGCTTCCTCCCCGCTCTTCACCGTACAGTCTGCCCCGCGCCGCGAGACACGGGGCGCAGTATCATAACATAATATTGTTACAGTACAGAATAACGTCACAAAATACAACCAAGCAAAGAATCTATTGCTTTGTCCAGGTTCAGGAACGAGGTAAGTAAGTTTGTATTCAATATTTTACTACCTACTGTATTTTGTATTTGTAGGTCAAGAACTTGCTAATAAGATAGGAAGGTACGACGTGAATTTGATGTTTATTACCTGACTACGGCAAAGCTAAAAGAGGGTTATGATTTTAGCTGCCGACACACCGTTCACTGTTATGTCTTGCACTTACATGGCAATACTGTCAACATCACGGCAGGGGAGGGGGGACATTTCAAGATGGCGGCTTACAGCGAACATAAAACGCGTGTTCCCTAATTGAATGAAAAACAAAATTAAAGTACCTAATTATATTACTTACTTCAACTATTATCAAAGTATTCATATGTAGTGACCAGTGACAAATGAATTAAAAAAAAAATATAATTGTGATTTTGTAATTTTTAACCGACTTCAAAAGGAGGTAAAGGAAGAAGTTATCAATTCGGAAGTTTGAATATTTTTTTTTTATGTATTTTCGGGCATAGCTGCCTCCGTCGTTTGTGGACGGATTTGCAAAAGTCTTACTCATAAATGTGAATTTGAAGATTTTTTACGTTTTTATGGTAGTCAGGTTTGTAACAATTTTTTTTTGTTTTCGTAAGTCGTTGGTCAGTGTTGTATTTCCTAATCCTCCGTTTAACGAGATACGTCAGTCAACGCATTCGCAGAGAAATCAATCGGGCTCGGGTTCGGGCAAAAGTAAAAAAAATATCCCAAGCTGTCATACTGCAGTTTGGGACATAATTTTAAGGGCTCCCCTTTCAACAAACATGATTGAAATTAAAAACTTGCAATCTTACATAGTATCTCTATTATGTAAAAGATTGCAAGTTAAATAGATTTCCGTCCGTTCTATTTGTTCGATCCACTGGACTAAATAAGCTTGCTGCACTATAATTCAATACCTAAGTATAATCAATTAATAGGGCAGCCCTAAGAAAATCTCTTTAATTTAAAATTATGACACCTATGTGTATAGTATGTATGCATGTATCATAGTTCAAGAAAAATAAAATTCTTACTGGTCCTTCCATCAGGTAGCAAGGTATCCAGAGCATTCAGTGGGTAGGCAGAGCAGGTGATATTGGAGTACCGCCAGAACTCCTTGGCAGACAGCTCCAACATCTCCCTGAAGACGGATGCTCGGCCTAGCTGGCACGCCAGCGTCAGTGGCGTGAAGCCTGCCAGGTTCATCCGACCGTTGCTGGCAGGGACCTTCGGGTGCCGGAGAGCGTAGCCGAACATGTCCTGGTTTGAGGAAGTAGTAAGTATAATTATGTACAGTAACGGTTGTGACTCATACATTTAAAGCATTTAAGGACAAAATACTCTATTTAGAATTGGGTAGATGACACTACTAATCAATTGACGTACTTTTTATGAGCTATCAAAACGCCATACTCCCATCGATTTTGTATGACAAATTGACAATATTAAACTGTGAAGTCACTTTTTTGTCATCTCAATCCACTAACTGTTTATTGATTTTAAGCAACTAAAAATCGATTTTTATATTTGTTTAAAAAAATCATCGGGTTTTCAGGGCTAAAATAAAGTGTTTTTAGTGAAGTTGTATCTTGGAATTATTGGTTAGTGGTGTCATCTACCCAATTAGTACTAGATATATATATGTTACAGGCAATGTGTATAATCCGGCATTGTATAGAATGCCTAGGCATTATATATATTGCCTAAAACGTTCAGGCAATCTATATAATACGATTCATTTCATACATTGCCTAGGTATTGTATAAAATGCCCAAAGCGCATCAGGCAATGTGTATAATGAATGACCACGAGAAGGAGACACGTGACTACACATTTTAAATACCTACATATGAAACCTTTTTAGATGATTTTTAATTTATATTATTTAGAGTAATGTTTGTGTTAAATTAAAGTTTAATAATGTTGATTTTGAATGGTATAAATCAAACTTTACCTAAGTATTTTTTGAATAATACTCGTATGTTATTACTTTGATAACGTAGCGCATAGATTTGTGTCGATTGCTGAACATGTGAAGATATTTAAGAAAATTATTGTTTTTGTTATTAAGTACCTACAAGTAACTAGATTGCAATTTTCATATTACTCTATTTTAGTTTGTTTAAAGATGTTACTTACCTAAGATTTTATTTCCTTTCAAATTATAATTATGTTACCTACAGTCTGTTTATTAAAAGTATAGACCGATCTTCCGGGTTGAGCCACGCTTGCCGAGGTTGGTCTGTGGATGGGTGACCATTTACCTCCGAGTTTCCTTTAGTTTCCTCCGTGCCTCGGAAAGCACGTAAAGCCGTTGGTCCCGGCTGTCATTTGTAGATCTTTGACAGTCGTTACGGATAGTCAGAAGCCAAGAAGTCTGACAACCAGTCTAACCATGGGGTATGGTGTTCTCCAGTTACTGGGCTGTGGAGGTCAGATAGGCAGTCGCTCTATGTAAAACACTGGTATTCAGCTGCATCCGGTTAGACTGAAAAGCCGACCCCAACATAGTTGGGAAAAGGTTAAGCAGATGATGATGAGTTTATTAAAAATATAATAAAAGCTTATTTTAAATGAAAACTGTTGGTTTCTTTCGTATCATGATCAAATTTCCATAATCAAGTGGTAAGAAATGAACAGGGCGACTTTCTGCAGCAATTTTTTGGTACGTTGTAAATGTAAATGTTTATTCGAAGGCAACTGCTATGTGAGAAACGCTCTCTACGCAAAAACTCGTATGTACTTAGGCATACAAACCAATGGCACACATGTCTTATCGCTGTCTGCTAATCCAAGTTGAAATTAGGATTAGCTCTCAAAATCAGATCAAAGATCAGTACCTATCTAAACTAAATTATAGAGAAGAAAAATCGATTACATACATTGCCGGTGCTTCAACTGGCATTCTATACAATGCCTAGGTATTTTATACATTTCCTAGGTAAAGTGTAAAATAGTTTAAACATTGAACATCATTTCATACATTGCCTGAACGACCCAGGCATTCTATACATTTCCTAGGTATTGTATAGAATGCCTGCATTTTACACATTGCCTATAACATAATTATATAAAGGTAGCTTTACCGCATCGCGTTCGCACCTCGCGGAGTTCCCCTCTCGAGGCGGAGAGTTGGAACGCGGGGGGAAAATGCATTAGTGACTAACTATACTTATTCAGTTCAATTCAGATTTTGTCTATAGAAAACGCCAGTTTTGTATCGCATCCGTTCCGACGCGTAAAACGGAACGCCTGCGTACGCATCGTCATATTAGTCTGGTGTTTTCTTGAACAAAATCTGCATAGATCTGAATAAGAGTATTTAGTCCCTTAGCGGGTGAATGTGAAGTCGACTTGATATAGCAGTACAAACTCACCAGTTTGTCACAAACGACAACCATATGCAGTATCATGTTTCCAAACGAGTCCTGGGCATCAGGGTCGGCTCCCGAGTCACAAAGCAGGTTGTACACGCCCTCGTTGGCACAGCAAGCCGCCCACGCTAATGGGTACTCGCCTAAGTACGCCAAACCTTCGTAGTTTGTCTGTCTCGCTGGAGGCACGCGTTGTTGATCGCGGGGCAGGAAGAAACTGCCTGTGGAAAAATCATGTAATATTAGCCTAGATTTGTGCAAACCTTGAAGTAATCTTTGCCAAAATTTATTTAGGATCTCCAGCAAAAGATATACACAAAAATGGTGACATGCAAACAATAGTCAACAAAAGGTACCGTAGGTGTACTCCTTTACTTATAGGAGACCACAGCAAACAAATGATGAATAGGTGCTTAAGATAATGTAGGCTGTTGTAGTAAATATAGTTAGTACTAGATTACTAGATAGATATTCGAACCTACCAATAGCTCTCTGGTTGACGTCGGCACCCGCTTCTACTAAGTCTTGTACTAGCTCGTTGTTGCTGTAAGCTATAGCCAGGTGGAGAGAACTGGCACCTTCAAATAAAAGAAAAACATTGCTGATTAAATTCACAAAAGTCTGTAGGATTTTTTTTGCAGTCGGCTTACAAGCGGGCACGAAGAAATAACGTGAACAAAAAAGATAATGGAAAGTGGAAACATTGTGGAAGTCATGACTTAATATGTGGTGCATATTAGAATCTAGGTGTATACTACGTATAAAAGCTTACACATTCACTGACTGACTAAACACGTAATGTTGAAAAGGAGATAATTTTAAGTAAAAGACTGACTGATGGGTTTTGCGATAGGACCTAATTAAGGGGTTATTTGACTTCCACGCGGACGAAGTTGCGGTAAAGAGCTATTACATTATAACCAAAGGCGATGTTGCACGTACCTAAATACTCCTCCCCTTCAACGACATCCAATGACAGTTTCGGAAAGCATTTCACTAGTGTTCTTGCCAATCTCGTGTGGATCTGAAATTGGACAACAATCGTCAGCACTCAACATTCTCGTCAGGCGGAAAGCGTAGCGTACGATATCTAAATACTTTCTTCAATGTTTAGGCCTCGCAAAGGTTTTGTATTCTTCAACGAGGTTGTGCTTATTACCCAATTATCCTGATCAGATGTGATTGGACAGTAGATAAAAAGCAGCTCTTTCGAACGTGGATGCGGTTTTTTAGAAAATTCTCTGAAGTATTTCTCGATGTCCCAATTTGTGCCTGCTTAATATTTGGATAGGCTTGCAGGTAACTTAATATTTTACAGGTAAAATGTAGCTCTGGGCTGGTCTCTTTTTTATTGTAATGTTAATTAATGCCCTATTATATATTTTGTTCTACTCCTGTTTGTATTTTTATGTTGATGTTAATTGTTCATGAATAAATGAATTGAATTGAATTTAAATCTGAATTACGTTAAGATTTATCAATGATATTGTTTTCCGCTTCCTTGCCTACCTGTAGTAGCTGCCTTACCTTAGTATCACAAATGATGAGCACATGAAGTAGGGACTCTCCCAGAGCGCCTCTGTAGCACATCTGCCAGCAAGCCGTGTGGTCCTCCCATTTAGCAAGCGGGTCGTAAGGGGAGAGCGATGCTTCTATTGGCAACACCACCTGGGGAGTTACATTACACTCATTATATCAAAAACAAAATTATCTTTCTTTCTTTTCTTTAAAAAGAAAGAAAGAAAGAAAGAAGAAGAATAATACAAAATTATTAAATTAAATCTTAGTTGTGGAAAAACGAATCGAATATGAATAGGTATGCTACATAGCAGGTCGTATTAGTTAGACGTAAACTGAACAGACCAAATACAGTGCTATTCTAAGTAATAAAACGTCCTACGGTGAAAGTAGGGGAAGTAAGCTCGGCGTGTGCTGTCATCCCATCATCCTAGGGATAGCATGCACATCGACTGCCCCTTAACTAATTTTGGTAGGACCACTGAGTACAGAACAGACAATGTTCTGTGATTTCCAGTTGTAAACAAATGACGTAGTCATACGCCCTTTTTTTTGAGGTCAAGTTTTTTTTATGAAACACCTTATTTTAATAGAAATACGGATTACTTACATTACATTTAAAAGTGATCATTGTTTAACTAAGTAGGTAAACAGTAGGTACTGGACCTGTCCCTAAAGATATGACATAGTCATAGGCCCTTTTTTGAGGTCAAGAAAAACGGATTACATGAAAAATTATCAATATTTAAATACTTAAAGAGTAGGTACTAACCTGTTCCTGGTCTCTAAACTTCCAACGTAAGTATTCAGCGCGGTTAATGACCCTGCCCCTTCCGCCCGCGTACATGTATGCCGCGAACTCGTCTCTTATCAACTTCTCTGCCGCTATCATTCCGCCTTTAGTGTACGCCTCGAGTAGGAGACCGCCTTGGGTAGAAAAGGGTTAATTTGATAACAGAGAAAATAAAAGCACAAAAAAATGCACGTATTTTTTTTGTGATACGACGTTTCTCTATTTCGTAGACGAATAAATGAACTTACTTTATTACCTGTGCACATTTTATCTACAAAGTAAGCGGCAAGCGCCTTTTTCACGTTCCCGTACCTCAGAAGGAAAAGAATGGAAGCCCCCTATTAGATCACTTTTTGTGCGTCTGTCACAAACGGGTTTTTAAACTGTTAAACTATTATTGCCTTGAGTGTTATACAAGCAGACGATGGCCGTTTCCATTTCGTTTATTCTTTGTAACATAACATAGCCACAAAATAATAAAATCAATTTGAAGTTTTGAAGGGTCTCTATAATTTTTACTACACGGTAAAAGAGCTGCTAGGTGCTACTAACATATTTTTTCCTAAACCTATCTTTTTAACTCAAGTACCAGTGTTACTTACGCCTTGTTTATTAGAGAAAATCTTGTTAGGAAAGGTTGTCCATAATCAGAAGAAATGAATAGTCGGAATAAAAATCAATAGGTATAGGTCGGTCGTTGATCTTTAGAGTGAGTGAGAGAGAATAGAAAATTGTCTAGAAGTAATAAATAGGTACTCTATTCGTGCAACAATATAGTTCATTGTTGTAGGAACAAAAAAAAAGAAGTGCATTTTTGCATCTTCATCAAATTCAAGGGGTAACTAAGTAACTACGCTAGTGATTCCCAACACGAAGCAATAAAAACTAAATGGGTTTGTTTTTATTATGTGAGTTTTGCATTTCAATTTGCCATCTTGCCGCTGTCAGGGGGGACGTTGAACCCACACGCACAGTGATGTAATTGGGTGACACTGCCTATATAGTTCCTACCGCATGCGCAACGGGGCGATTTTGCTGTTTAAAATAGGTATATTCTGAAATACTGTGAAACATAAACCACTAAAATAACAAGTAGAACCGTTACTGTGTTCCGGATTTCGAGGATATGGATAAGTAATTACAGGAAAATGGTTTAATTTGCCTTGCATTGCATTTCAACTTTATCTCTGGGATGGCAACGCATTTGCAAAGCTTTTATTGCAGATGTTTAAAGGCAGTGGTGACCACTTAACATTGGGTGGGCCGTTCGGCTTGTTTGCCGTCCAATGATATTAAAAAGCCATTTAATTGATTACCTATTTATGTCCTTTATGACAACCTCCTGAAATTCGACGAGGAAGAAAAACTGCAGTAGTTCTCAGTAGCAGCTCGGTGTTTGGATTATTTGTGCCCGGTTAATGGCAATAGGCTCGCCCCCTATTACATGGGACCTAAATATACCGGCGAACTGTGGGTGTACATTGGTACACCTCTGCCTAACCCTTCGGGGAATACAGGCGTGAAAAACTGCACTATGATTATCGCAGTTCACAACTCGCCAATCTTTGATGTGAAAGGTCTCTGGATGAGCGTGGATATGCAAAGCGATAATTAACATATTTATACGCACAACATTGAACATTTGGACCGTATCGCTACGCAAATAGAGTATTTTTTACTTTGCAAAATGGATTCATAAATGCTAGAGAGGTTTCATAATTTGTTATGGTTACGTCCGTGACATCGCGTGTCTGTCTTTTGTTATTCATCCGTGAACATAAAACAAACAGCACATATTTATGTGTAGATCTCATAAAATACTGATGTGATTGTGTGTGGTCCCTACTTATTTTTTGAACTACCATGATAATCCTCCCTTTTTAAGTAGGTAGGTATATTATTTAAAAACATAAGTATAGTAGGTAACAGTATAGGTACTTAAATACTACCTTTACCTACCTAACGGACCTACCTAACTGTTTGTACTGCATGAGTCTCAATGCTATAGTCGCAGTCAATGGCGGTAAACCACTTTTCACCCTTACGCCCCCTTAGTAATAATATTGAAAACTGGTTAACCGCCATCGTCCTCGGTTTTACATTCTCTTGTTCGTCGCGAAACTATAATCTTCAACAAATATCGTGTGTAGGTAACCTACACACTTGGGTAATTATCCAAGTAGTAAGGTTTAATGTAGTTCAAAATTCACCTCACCCTTTTTATAATCTGCAAGTTTATAAAGCACTGTGTGGTCTTCACTGCTGGGCTGCGATATGACTCTGTCGAGCACCGAACCCCCCGCTTGCACGCCTCCCGCTGAAATCAATTTACTTAGCGCTTCTCCCATTTTATCTAGCTAGGTTGTTATAGATGCGTAGGTTGTTGTAAAATAGGCTGTGAAAAAATAGAAATAGGGTAGGTTAGGATAGGGGCGTAATCGTAAAGGACCTACTACCTTGGCAGATACCTGCAATGTACAAAAAAAAAAACATATTTTTTTGAGCTACGATGACCTACAAAATTTTCGTTTATTTTTTACATCGTTCTGAAACCGAAAGCCAAAAGCTTTATTATATTAACAGAATTGGCACTATTATTTTCAATAAATGACAAAATAAAATGAATATACTTAGCTCAAAAATATAAAATTATCGTTTTTTTTTGTGAAATAGTGAGAACTCGAAATAACTCTTTCTTGTGACTACAAGAAAGAGTTCACACACACGTTTTCATGACTATGAAAACGTGTGTGTGAACCTTATCGATGCGCGGGTACACATGCGAACGGTAGCCACAAAAAAATCCATTCATAAATCAGACAGAAGCGCTACATTTCTAAATTCCCTATTAATTTAAGAGACGTCTTAAAAAAAAATAACAACCCCAATTATAGTACCTATTACTCGACGGGATACTGTACTGTTTCGTATACTCACGTACATAGTCAAACAACTATAGACCCGGAACTAACTTCATGCCACACAAATAGGTTTTTTTCCGTGAGTCTCTGATTGCCAATTCAATTGACTACCTATCTAATTTATTTATTTCAAAGCAATAAAATCATTATTAATTCATTGAGTCTTTAAGGCTAAAATAAAGAGTAAGTACTATTTTTAACAAAGTTGTGTCTTGCATTTTTGCAACAAAACCAAACCGACACGGCACCCTCAAGCAACCTCCTTTTTTATCGACTTCAAAAAAGGAGAAGGTTTCTCAATTCGTTTGGAAGTCGGCGGTTTTGGTTCCGTTCCGTTAGTAGTTTTGTAATGCCTTCGACTTCTAAAAACTTTTTTTTTTAATGTTGTCATGACATTAAAAATAACGCACACGATTAGCACTAATTTGAATGGCAAATTGCTTGCTGTGTCGGAACCGCGCTGCTATAACGACAGATGACCCTTAATTTCTTGTTTAATATATGGTACCTAAGTATTTACCTCTGTAGTGTGTAAACTTAAATGTAGGTTACTTACTTTCTTGATAAATATTACACCGACGATAATTCTACTCAACTTCTTCATAACACGATTTAAATAACTGTTCATAAAGTTGAAAGTCGCACATAACACGTTCTGTCCGAAAATTAAACATAGTTCACTTAATTAATATTATAATATCACCATACACCGATACATCTATCTTAAAACTCGACGACTTTTTATATATCTTTAAACAAAATATTGATTAAATAAGTTCATATCCGATTTGACCCCATTAATTCATATGGGTCGCGAATTGGCGCCCAGCGGCAGGGTCAATTACATTGGGTCCATTAAACATCTACAACTAAGTATATTTTCGTGAGAAAACTTCCTGTAAAAAGTTTCTATATTTTGAATTGGGATTTATGAAATAAAAAAGCTAATTAGATATTTGTCATTTTTGTTTAAAATAATAACAAAAGGGAAACACTTCACACAACAACACTATTTAATTCAATATTATTTATCCACTTAGTTATTCGATAATTATATATTTTGAGATTTCTTAATTAAATTAACTTAATACTTATTCACAATAAACAAAACACAGTTTAAAAAGCGTTTTATCCATATTGTAATGTACAGTATTGTACAGTTCTAGGAAATAAACAATCTTTGTTGGCATGGCAACGCCAAAATGGCTGTCGCTACCAGGGGTAATTCTATAACTTTCGAGAAATATTGTAAATTCTCGGGTTTTTTTTAAATGCCTTTACCTACAGTTTTTGACATTTATTGTCAATAGCATGAAATTGCTATCATTAAATTATTGAGCTTCTACTATCTAACTAAACATAATACAAAAAACAAATTATATACGTAGGTACAATGATATTATTACTTATAATATCATTGCGTGGGTACTTACGAATTTTGGCATAGTAATGTAACCATGTAACACTTTCATGGGCCAAGTCGGTAGGTATTTATGGCAAAATTAAAAATCGTTGAATGCATAACCTCTTACTTTTTTGCAGTCGGTTAAACAAGGCAACCTGTCAATAAAATTCAGAGGACTAGGGTTTATTTTAAAGTATGTAATTAGAGAAGTAACCACCTAGTTATTTATTTTTTAACCCCCGACGCAAAAAGAGGGGTGTTATAAGTTTGACGTGTCTGTCTGTCTGTCTGTGGCATCATAGCTGCCGAACGGATGAAGCAATTTCAATTTAGTTTTTTTTGGATTAAAGGTGACCTATGTGCGAGTGTTCTTAGACATGTTTGATGAAAATCGGTTAAGCCGTTTAAAAGTTGTGGGGGTGAAAGTAGGGAAGAAAAACCGAATGTGTGTAAATATACTCGAGTGGGGTCTCAAACTTAACAAAATCGACATTATAATAAGTAGGTACCTATAAAAAGTATAAAATAAAAAATTAAATTAAAAATTTAAAAAACCCCCAACACAAAAACCTAAGTTCCCTTTAAAAAGTAAAAAAATAACAAAAAAAATACGTCACGTTGGGGGACCGCTCGGGACGATCGTATCCTAAATGCAACATCGGTCCCCCAACGTGACGTATTTTTTTTGTTATTTTTTACTTTTTAAAGGGAACTTAGGTTTTTGTGTTGGGGGTTTTTTAAATTTTTTATTTAATTTTTTTAGAACTTTTAATAATCAAGTAAATGTTTGTAGGTATAATTTAATTAATTGCATATTAATAAATCACGAATTCCGCAATCTCATCATCTTATAATATTCTCGAAATATTTTGACATGATCAGACTGCCAAATTCGTGCTTATTGTGAATTTGCACCCTGCTTCAGCTTCATTCTTGTTCTCTGGTCACTCTTTGTCACTTATCGGATGCCATTGCGAAAAACAAATCCTCCCTCCCTCTTCTTTTGACCCCTCTACTCCGCTCAGCGCGATCACGCGACCGGCAAGCAACACCCGCCCCTCCCTTCCCCTCCGCGGCTACCCCGCCTCCCCCGCGTCCGCGTCCCCAGTCTCCTTGCGTATACTCGCGGCGTTGCTTGTCATGAATTGAGTCATGTTGTGATAGTGCGTAATTTTAGCAAAACATTCAATACGTTCGCATTGTTTTGATTGTGTCTTGTTTTATAAAGTGTCAAAAAAGAAAGAAATGTAATGGATCCGTTCACATCGGTAGGTGTCCTTTTTTTCGTCATATTTCCTTAGATACCTAAACTATGTTTACTGCAATCAAAATATGATTTACAATAATAACGTCAAAACGATACCTACCTATCGACTTTAGTTATAGAACATCCTATCTTTCTTTTACAACTAACCTAAAACAAAACAGCTGAACAATATTATTATAGTCTGTCGTATCCGATACGTTTTGTGATTGCACGAAAGGGGCAACGGGGGGAGGGGGGAACAACAAGGGGCACTCAGAGACAGAGTTTATTTTACAAACTCGTGCACTGCTACAGACACAGACGCCCAGCGTAGTTTCCATAGAGTAAGCTCCTCCACAGAAGTGTTGCCAACGTTAGACTTTTGTATTTGTAACTCTTTCTCCGTAGGCTCTAAACTCTATAAAATAAATATCTCTTGCAAACAGGTGCAATTATTAAATCAAAGCGCTTCTTTAGCTATTTTAACCAACTTAAAAAAGGGAGACAATGGATATCTTTAACATAAACAGTATTTGCTTTTTTTTTTCTGTAGGTTTGGTTTGCCATTATTTCATTATTTATTTGTTTAATTAATTATCTCTATACGTGTATATTACTATTCATGTTGAAATAAATAAAATAAAAGACTAGCTTTCGCCCGTGACTTCCTTCTCCTGGAATAGTTACTAAGGGCAGCCTTTTTGATTTTTAGGATAAGAAATTTTCAAAAACGTTTGAACAAATATTTTTTCTCGTTATTTTTATATTCGTGGGTTTTTTTTCTAATAATGACGACCTCCCATATAAACTGTCACATTTCTTTCAACCTCTTTATGCCCTTTTCTTGCGGCAAAGGGTAGCTTATGTCCTTCTCCAAGGTCTAATCTATCTTTGTACCAAATTTCATCATAATCGATTTAGCGGCTTAGGCTTGAAAGCGTAACAGACAGACGACAGAGCTACTTTCGCATTTATAATATTAGTATAGATAGATTACGCTGTATATTATTTCTAATACCTACATTTTTCTGTTTTAGGTTATGACGGACTTCGACGATGGGGCTAGCAATAGCTTTGATAATGATGCACCGGCACTACAATGTCAATATGAAAAACGTGTTCCAATTCCATTTGTGTATACAACTAAACTAGATGATATGGAGGTTATCAAGGATAATAACATCGACATAAGTATAAACACCTTCATCAATTCCATAATCAAAGAGAGCAAACCAAAATTTAATTTGAAAAGAAAATGTTCCTCATCTCACTCTCATAATTCATATAAAGATTTATCTTGTCAAATAAATGCTTTTAATAGAAAAGTGGCTCGAATAACTGCACATAATCATCGTCTGTTATCTCTGTGTAAACCCGTTAAAATTGTACTGGAAGACATCAAAAATACTTTACTATCCGCTGCGCCTGATAGTGTACTTTACTACCCACTACGACAAAGTATCGATAGCGGAAATTCTAAAAAACGTCCACACAATGCAAAGCTTAAAATTACATTAATTATTGATAAGCAACATAATGAAGTCGATATGTATGCTCTTGATAAAACCTATAACATTAAGGAATATCGCAAGTTTTGCACTGAGAGTAAAGACGATATTCTCCCTTCACTGATAAGCGATGAAAATATTTGGAAGTTTACATGTTGTTGCTGGTATAACAGAGAAAAGATTTTGAAGTGTATGACCCATCCACTTGAAACTATCAGGTTTATGAGAAAACCACACAACTGCTCAATTAATCTCTGCAGTTGTTGCTGTAGAAACTCACTTGAGCATATATGGATGAAGCATCTATCATCAATAAGACAAACTTCCCAGAAGCCATCAAAATCACGAACCATGTGGTTAAACAAAACGACAAAAATACATGAATCACTACCAACTTCAGATATATCAAAAAATACATTAGTTTCAAAATCATTGAGGGTTGTTCATAAACCCCCTAAAAAAGAGAATGTTGTAAAAGAATATAATTATCCATTTTTGCATTCAACTAATATTGATTTTGGACACGAATATTATGTAATAGGAACAGATGGCCAGATTAAATTACACTTTAAAAAATCTGGAAATGATCGACATAATGTGACAAATCTTCCGAAATCAGCGGACAGCATAGTGGGTAATATTTGTTGTTGGTATAGGCGAGAAGAATTTGCTAGTCGTTTGTTAGCACTTAACGCTCTACCAAACACAGTAAACTACATAAGGGGTGCCCACCTTTGTTCTTCAACAAATTGCGGTTGCTGTTGTAAGCCTGCGAAACCTAATAAAGTCAATCTTATACAATTGAATAAAGTTGCAAGGCATACAAATGATTTGGCCAGCAAAAAAGTTAATATCATAGTGAAATTTTCAAGAACTAAAGCTGAAAATTTTGGTTTTCTTAAGACTGTCAACGCAAACAGGCTGCCTAAGCATGACAAAAATGATAAAATTCTGTTTAATGTCTCCCTGTCGGCAATGGATATTATATTAAAGAATCAAAATGGATCCTGCCCGAGAGATGTTTTTGATTTGCTGATACCGGAAAGAGGTACATTAGACCATAAAAGTAATATACGGGTTCTTATGGAGAGAATACCTGGAATAAGAAAAAAGGCTACGTACCACACTGTTATCGAATGTTCTGATTTGAAAAATTTTACAACAAAAGAGCTAACAATGTTGGATGTAATTTTTCGTGCTGTAAATAAAGCCACAAAAGAACCAGCTGAATGGAGAAATACTCACGCAGCGCGTTCGTTTATTTCAGGCTATAGTAACACGGTATATCCATTATTATTAAATGCACAATTAACTGTTACAACAGATTTGAGAAACAAACGATTCTTGCCACCTTTAAGAGCCCAACTTGATAAGCAAAATTTCCCCCCAATGAAAAGTATAAGAGCGTGGTTAAACAATGAGGCTAGACTTACTAAAATGCGTCAAAACCTCAATTTAGGCACGTGATCTTTTTGCTGATTGTAATAATCATGCCAATTATAGGACGTATTAGGATGTATGTACTGTATGTGCCTTTCCCAAGAATTAGCACAACGACCACAAAGTGATGAGCACCCAAAACTTAGCCTGATTATGTATAGAGCGTGGTTTTGTTATTTTATTTGTAATGTAATTTATATGAAAAAGTATCAGTCTTGGTGTCATACTGTGGTGCTAAGTTAATTAGTGGAACGTAATAATGATTTAGTTTTGGATATAAAAGTTCTGATTACCTCGTTCTTTTATTTAAATAAAACCCATCAATATCTTCTTCCCCACTATGTTCCTACCTGTTCCTACCCACCCCAGACTTGACAAGCAGTACAGTAACGTAACTTGGCAAGGTTTGACGTAGTGGGGGTAGGTTAGCGCATCTATAAAAACCCAAAAATCTGATTCTGCGCATCTAACGACTCTTGCCAAGTTACATACCGGTGACTGTAGAAAGTAAAATCTGCAACTAAAGCACTATCATAGGTATCGGGAGACATTAAGCTTAGATTAGTTATTTCATTTCATTTCAATATTTACAAATGATAAGCCATGGTAATCTGATAATTAAAACTGTAGTAAGATTATTATACTACTAGCTTCTGCCCGCGACTTCGTCCGCGTCACAGTTGGTACCGTACATTTTCCCGGGATAAAAAGTAGCCTATGTGTTATTCCAGACTATAATCTATCTTTGTGCCAAATTTCATCCAGATCCATTCAGCCGTTTAAGCGTGAAAGAGTAACAAACATCCATCCATACATACAAACTTTCGCCTTTATAATAGTAGTAGGATAGTAGGAGTAGGATTTTTGGTAATTTAGGAAAATAAATGATTCAAAAGGGATCACAACAGTTTGCAACATTCTCCCGTACGATCAGCATCTCGCGCGGCTCCTCGATATAAATCACGCCGTCCCGTCAAATTTTAAGTAATAAATAATCTTTCCTCGAAATCAACAAAAGACAAAAAAATGTATCAATAAGATGTTTAATAAAAGCTAACTATCATTATTTTATTATTTTGATTTCCGTTTTAAAATAACATGCACGCAAGTCCTCACTAGACATCTCAAATATACTTTTTTCCAAAAAGATAATATTTTTCACTTGTTTTAATTTTCATTGTAATTTTTGAAAGATAGAGATGTGACATACTATATTTTTGTTTATGGCTTGCTCTATGCAATAGTTTATGGGCTTAAATCAGAAAATCAATACATATTCGAAATTTCTGGCAACACTGGCTAAAGTCGAATTGTTGAGGGAGCGTCGTCAGTCAAGTCGCTCATATTGTTGACAGATTGCGCCCCGTGTGGTTGCTATCGATTTCTTTTCAGCGCTTCTTTTCGCTGTAAAAACTGGCTATACTAAAGGACGTGAAAATGACTGTGAAAGAAGGAGAACCCGTCGGATACGCGGGTCCGTATCCGATGTCGAAACTGTGCCCCGTGTTGACTTCCAGCTATTATCACCATCTTATTCACGACAGTAAGTAATAATGTGCCCCACACTGTCTTCATCTAGCTGTGTTACTAGTTAGTTGTTGCTTGACATTTTAAATTCTATCAGATTTGTAGGTACACATAGTGACCTAACAAAATATAAAGAAAATAAAAACCAACAGACGGTCCCATGTAATAAACCCGCCCCTAAGACGACCCACTGACCGGGGCGAGCCTATTGCTATTAACTGGGCACAAACCCTAACACCAAGCTGCTACTGAGAATTTCATAGGAAACCCAATAACACTTCGCTTGACCTGGGTATTGAACCTAAAACGTCTAGCATAGCAGTCGCATAAATCATCTTCTAGGCCAGGTTAGCTCCTGCTAGGGTTGCAAAAATTGTTTGAAAGAGCCACTGCGGCACTAGAACAAACAGGGCATTACGAGGAACACGGAAGGGCTTTTTTAGTAAGACTAACAAACTCTTCTATAACACCTAGAGCAGAAGAAATCATTGGACGATTTCCCATCCTTAAAAACACCTTTGTTTTTAACGATGGGAAATCATCCAATCCAGGCCAGCACACGTCCTAAAAGTGGCTGTAGTGAAGGCATGAGATAGTACATCATTTTGATCATCCGTACTAATATTATAAATGCGAAAGTAACTCTGTCCGTCTTCTGTCTGTTTGTCTCTTCTTCACACCTAAACCACTGAACCGATTTCAATGAAATTTGGTACAGATATAGTCTGGGACCCGAGAAAGGACATAGGATAGTTTTCATCCCGGAAATCCCCCGGGAACAGGAACTATTAATCCACGCGGACGAAGTCGCGGGCAAAAGCTAGTACAACATAAAATACAGAACTACTATGGTTCTACATTGGGTTTCTTTTTTTAATTCTGTAGTTACAGGAAGTGTGTGTGGCTTTATAGCTACATTTTAAAACCTTTTAAAAAAAGGAATATGTTGTTCTACAGACATAGCTTAGGGTGCCTTTGAAGATTGTGTAAAATAAACACAAATCGCAGATCAGTCATGTTTTATGTACAGTCAGCAAAAGACATAAGTTACCAGAGTCGCCTAATAAATTCAAAGATTTTCAAAAACCGATAGATTTTTTTTAATAAATAAAAAAAATAAAATTAATAGAAAATAAACAGTTTAAAAAAACTAATTTCAATTAAATAAATTTTCATTTAAAAACAACCACTTGTTTGAAAGAAAACTTCAACTATATTAGACAGTCCGGTTACTTATCTTTTTTGTTGACCGTACCTACAACTTTTACTGCTCCCTTGGTCTCATGAACTGCTATGCTGCCCTGGATTTGATTCTTAGGTCGGACAAACTTGTGATTGGGTATTTTCCAGAAGATTTATCTCGGAAGACACTGTTTGTCCTATACCTGTCCTTTACCTGTATGCATCAAATTGCCAATGGGACTATAAGATTGAAGAAAGGGTGAATCTGTATTTGTGCAATAACAATAGCTGCCCCATTGGTCTCGTGGTGGCAAGCACGACTGTTGAGCCTGGGTTCGATTCAAAGGTTGAGCAAAAAATGTTATTGGGCTTTTCTATGAAATTCTCAGTAGCAGCTCAGAGTTTGGATTTGTGCCCGGTTAAGGGCAATAGGCCCGCCCCCTATTACATGGGACATAAATATACCGGCGAAATGTAGGTGTACATTGGTACGGCTGCCTAACCCTTCGGGGAATACAGGCGTGATGGAATTATGGGATATTTATTGTCGCAGTTTTTTGTTGCGCTGCCTTATTATCTAACCATTGTTGCACAAGCATTTGTCGCACTAGGTGTCATGTCGAGCTTCAAGTGTGCATCCGAAAGTCCGAACTATCATGAGTCGCAGAATTTTGTCGCACTACCGCGGATCGCACATCCATTTGTTGACCTCACATAGTACACATTTAATGTCAGTCTGTTATTCTAAGCCGGTTTGAGCCTTGTCTGTAGATCATGGGTCCAATGTATACCGGGCTCCCAGCTTATGGTAGTAGAAGGTAGAGTTTTAGGGACTAACCACACTTATTCAGCTCTTCTATAGAAAACGCCAGTTTTGTATCGCATCTGTTCAGATTAGAAAAGCTAAACGAATGCGTTCGCGTCTCTATACTAGAATAGTGTTTTCTATGGACAAACGCTGCAAGGAGCTGAATAAGTGTATTTAGTCCCTTACTAGGTTTGAATCAACCTTCCGTTTTCCAGAGTTTTCTCCCAATGGAAAGTCCCATAAAGATATCCCCATGGAAAAAAAAAAACAAAAGGAAGCCTAAAAGCCTACGCAGACCGGGACGGCATGCCAAGGGATTTAATTTTTTATCAATTTATGTCGTATTTCTATAACGATAGGTTTGAATGTCCGCTGGTAAAAAATTATAGACGTGGCCTTGAAGTGGAAGAATAATAGGCCAGTATTGTAATTTATATCTGTTTACAACTGTTTGCTTCTTTTCTAGAGTCAAACAACAACTGCGTGCAGCCTTGGGACCTGATGATGGGCATTAACAGCCTGTCGGAGACCATTGCCTCGCTGAAGAAGGCTTTGGACAAGAAGAACGGGATATATGTCCCAGGTAATGTATTTTCAATTATAATTATCTATTTCTAGATGAAAGTAGAGCAGAGACTGTCACTTGCCGGGGCTGCGGGTTGTTAGAAAGAGATACCGCGCTCCTGGAAAGCAAAGGGCACAAGAAGGAACATGGATGGGTTTTAGTCAGTAAAAGTCTGACACTCCTTCCCGCCCCGCCCAGGGCGGGAGAAGTCATTGGATGAGTTCCAGACTGCCTCTACTCTAAAAATGAATGTCACTCCGCTGCTTACTTTGTTCAAATTTATTTATTTATTGATGAGGCTCGACTTCAACGACTTACTCACTAAAACATACATAAACAAAATCACATACAGTTTTGGGTCTTTCAATTGTTTGTGGAATTACAATTTCAAGTTACACCACTGGTTCACTACTGGTCACCAACTCACTGTCCACTGGTTTGTGTACAAAAAACAATCTCATCATCTTCCTGCTCTTATCCCAAGTTACTTGGGGTCGGCGTCATACTATCACTGACTCCCTTCTCTTTCATATCATTCTTCACACAATCCATCTATCTTTTCTTTGGCCTCCATCTTCCTTTCCATCCATCCACAATTATGTTCAAAACTCTTTTGGTCACATGTGTGTCATCCCTCCTCTTCACATCATACCAAGATAAACGGTTTCCTTTCAACTTTTCTGTCACTGGCGCTACTTTCAAACTTCCTCCAATATACTCAAAAGACAATCTATGAGGAGGAAAATCTTCTAATACTACTTACTTCTTTCTTTGGAATATTATTTGCTAGTATGACTGCCACAGTGAGGTCCCCAATAGTCTTGAGCCAGATAAAGAGTTTTTTGTCAATATTAAAATGTAGTACAATCAGCAAAAAAAGTAGATTGACATTTCAGATTCTTACATCTTAACTATTGAGCACAATATCAAAAGGAATAGGAAATTAATCTGGGTATAGCCTAAAATTCTGAATAGCAGTGAATTGTGTTATTTCATGTTTTTTTTTTAATAACATGTAAAAGTAACATTGTTAATCGACTTTTTTGCTGACGGTACCTACTTCTGTTCTAATAAAACTATTTTCTACTTTTATGAGCATTTCGACACTGATTGTACTAACACTAAAATATTTTTTGTTTCAGAAATTGATACCAAGGACATGTATCACATGCAAATTGATCCTTAAACAGATCAATTTGAAGACATTACCATTATCAGTATTATATAACCAAAATAATGTTGTAATGTCAACTATTTAATTATTTAATTTCAGTTTTGCAACTGTTCTCAAACAGTTCTGTAGCGACACTTTGTAATCTCGATGTTGTCTCGATTTTTTTTAAGCTGATGTATTTTATATAATATAATATTTATGTAATATGTATTTGAAAGTTGGATGGGTAGATTGGTACCTATGGTTTGTCATCGGAAGGGCGTAGATGTTGGTTTGAGGTCCTTTGGTCGACGATCGCAGGTTCTTTCCATTTCTTACCTCAGTATTGCAGAAGAGGGAGTCTCTTTAATACCTTCAGAGAGTGTATATCTAAAAGAAATGTCTAATAAGTGATAACAACAAGAGTACAGGGAATATAAATAGACTGGGGGCTTTTAGAGTGATATGTATCGTATTATAATTATAACATTCCCAAAAGTTTAGTTTGCTAAGTTTACCTAAGAATATGTTTTGTATTATTTTCTAGTCATTATCAAAAACCGTATGTTTTAAGTTGCTGCAGTAGAGTAGAATGGATGTATCTTCAGAATACAATTGAATGCTAAATTTGTGTTTTATTTTCTAAACTAATATATACCTGCGACTTCGTTCGCGTGAATGTCTCTTATCTGCGAAGTTTACATTTCTTGCGCCCCTTCAAAATTAGCCGATACAAACAAACTGACAGACAAAAAAAATAAAGGTGTTTTTGGCAAAAGTAGCATGTTATTTTGACATTTAAACAGACACTTTAATCTTATTTATTAGTATGGATTTGAAAAAAAATCGAGCTTCCATAAAATATTGTGCAATAAAAAAACCCATTTCAAAGCACTGTCTTTGTAGTTCTGCCAAGACGATCATTTTTAATTCATTAATTTAAAAAAATATATATAAACGTGGCTACCTACTGGGTCCAAAACTGGTCATATTATCACTATAATCATCAAAATAAAAATTCATTCAGCCTAGGGTAATATGGAAAATGTCAAATACCTACACAGAGTAGGTACATTACTACGAATATAGGTTGAGATAGCCTAACCGCATGTCCAGCCACGATCATGAACTTGTATGCAGGCAGCAACAGTCTAAAGCAGTGTTTTTCAAACATTTTGAATACGCGACCCCATACACACCATAACACTTTATAAAATTATGGCGAACCCCTTGGACCATAGAAAGACAAAAAGCTCATCATTCCTTCTCACTGAAATTTAGCTTTTATTGCAGTGTGGAATCTTTTACCAGCGACCCCCCGTTAAAGGCTTCGCGATCCCACCAAAGGTCGCGACCTTTGACGGGACCCACAGATTGAAAAACACTGGTTTGAAGTATTTTATTTATCCTAAGTGTCGATTGAAATGTCCCAAACTGAACTCCATTTATTAGGCAGCATTTTATAACATGATCGAGTAGGTACCCATCGGTACTTACTTACTATGAAATAGGTGTAACATCAAACCATCAAAGTTTCAAGAGAAAATCGCTTCAAAATTTTGCTAACAAATTACATGTTCACGCTTGTGACCCTACTTGTGGGGTAGGGCGTAAGCAGACAAAGGCGTGCGCGGCTACCAACGACCGACCCGAGTGCGCAGCGACGCAGTTTCATGTTATTGATTAGAGCGAGACAGCAACAGACGCCACGCCACGGGGGCCTTGCGCACAGGATTGATAAGGTAACAAAAGAACAACTGATTCGTAGAACTCTCGAGACTCGCATCTCCTGATGTAGGTACCTAGTATGTACCATTGCTCTACCAATTACCTACCTTAATCTAGCTACGGTTTTAATTAAGATATCTATATTGTATACCAAGGTTTCTTCTTTGTCTATCTATACCAACTTCTATTAAAGAGGTAAGATTGTTTTGTTTGTTTTTGACGAATAGGCTCTGAAACTACTGGACGGATTTTAAAAAAAAATCACTAGATACACATTATTCCTGAGAAACATAGGCTACAAAACATCAAGCTACGACATACAAAAGCGAAGCAGTAAGCCACGCGGATGAATTCGCGGCCAGCTGTGCGATTCTCTAACATGCAAGCTCGAAAACGAGTCTCACTTCGATAACGAACCAACTTGTGATTGGCTTAGTATTCGTTCGCCGTGGTGACGTCACCACAGCGAACGAATACTAAGCCAATCACAAGTTGGTTCGTTATCGAAGTGAGACTCGTTCGTTGTTAGAGAATCGCACAGCTGTTCGCTAGTATCTCAATACAAAGAAGATGCCGAAGCTCGAAGTAAGAAAGTTTGTACCTACGTGGCCTAGGGGTCAATTCTAAAAACTTTTGGAAACAATCTGTCTCAATTTTTGAACGTTTTTAATTAGTAGAATTGGCTATGGGTTAAGATGGCGATCGTTTATAAAACTAAGTAAGTAGTACCGTACTTTTTAACTGCCTCGTTAGCTTAGGAGTCCTAAATGCGCCTGCTACGCTAGAGGTCTTGGATTTCCAGGTCGAACAAAAAGATTTTCCATTAGGAAATTCTCAGTGTCAGCTCGGAGTTAGGATTTGTGCCCGATTCGATTGTGTTTGTGCAACAGACTCGCCCTCTATTACATGGGACCTAAACATACCGGCGAACTGTGGGTGTTCATTGGTACACCTCTCTGCCTAACCCTTCGGGAAATACAGGCGTATGTATACAGGTGTATTTAATATTGTTGTTATAGTGGCAACAGAAATACATCATCTGTGAAAATTTCAACCGTACAACAGCTATCACAGTTAATGAGATACAGCCTGGTGACAAACGGACAGATAAATAGACAGACGGACAGCGAAGTCTCAATAACAGGGTCCCGTTTTACCTATGGGTACGAAACCCTAAAAACATTAGAAAAAGCTGTTGTACATTTTAAGTCTATTAGATATGGGCATTTGCTAACTAAAATGGTTTCAAGGACAGATTGCCTAACAACTCAGCGGCTCAGCCACTCCCCTATAAGAACGTGCTTGAAGATACATCGAAATAATGATTATCACCGTTCTATTGAATAATATTAACTTCGCGAAGGTCAAATAATAATAAACATAATAATCATTCGTACACGTGAAATTAAACTTTATTGTAAAGTGACAAAGTTTAATATCGTATGCAAAAGACAGACACAGCTAGGAACAGTCGGCGGGTATGGTTTCATTATACGAAACGATAAGTCTCGTGCGATACAATATCAAATATACGTATCACGTGAATGGATTACAATAAATAATAAATTATTATTTACTTGTCTATTTTTGTGAAGACAACTGGAGACAACATTCACGGCTATTTTAATTACCTAGGATTATTTTTTATGATTTTATTATTAATTTTAGTTTTAGTTAATTGAAACGGTACAATACCAATTACATATACTTACATATTCTGTAACTAGGTACCTAAATATTTTTAATGGTTATTATTAAATATTAGGAGACTTTGTAAAGCTATTAGATAATTAAAGGTTTTTATTATTTTTATTAAAAAAATATCCTAATACTTACATAGTTAACATTTTTTTTAAATGTTATGAATTCGTCTATCGTGCGTGTGACTTGCTAAGACCATGAAAACAAACATTTTTGTCACCGCGCGTCGCCCCGCGCGCTATTTCATAAAAGTCCCTACTACGTGCGCGATCCTATCGATTCGACACTCAATCGACTTTCGATCGCGTCGAGCGCGTCATAAAACAATTCGGACGGAACCACAGATTGACGGAACTTACATGGCCTTTAATCTATTATCATAAAGATTTTAAGTTTTCCCTACATAATTATTGGTTGATAACATTTTAATTTAATCAGTATTTATTTTGTTCTCCTGAAATTAGTAAGGGTTTATTTTACTAAAAACCTCTAATTATAATGCCAGGTAGTCCTCTACCGGAGGACCTGGAGATGTTTTATCTAGTAATGTTTATGAAACATTCATTTCTCACTCGAATTAAAAGTACAAATGCACTTAGTAGGGGATTCCTATTTGCTAAATTAGTACAAGTCTAACGTTAGCTTTCGGAGCATTGAATGAAATGCTCGAGATAAAATACGTATGATAGACATGTAGACGTTATAACCAACCTGTTTCTTTCTGTGATCTTATCAAAATTCTTACTAAATAGGAAAAAACCAAACATTGTAAACAGACAACTTCTCTGAGTAAATTGATTTCCATATTTGTTGATAAATCGGTAACCTACTTTGCTAATTCGTCACGCTTTTTTTTACAAAGTTAGCGGACTTTCATGAAATACTATAAAAATCGCTGGTAGAATTAAAAACCACTGTACATGAATTCCAAATTAAATTAATAAGTAGGTAATGATTGTTTTAAATTAACGCGGTTTTCCGTCTCTCCGCAGGCAAGCATACGTCCGACTAGTTCGACATCCACGTACAAAATACGTTTGAAAATGAGTCGCATGTAGATAGATATTTTGCTTTCTCGCTCACGCAACGCCCTTGCTTCGAAATCCCGCTATGAGGCGCGACAAGGACAGAACGACAAGCTATTTGTGTCGCACTTGTTTAACTTCTTCCCGTCGATTCGGCGCAGCGCACTTGGTCTTCATTGAACGGTGCGCGTTTTCGCCATTTTGTTTTGAAACGTTGACGTGTTCGCAAGTGTTAAAAAATGTGAAATGTGACAGAAAACTCTAGTTTGTTATTGTTAATTCGTAAATGTGATAAATAGATTTGATTGTGATTAAAAACTTATGTTGCGGGTCTCCTGTACTCAATGGGTAATTTATATTTGTGATATTTCTTGTGTGTCTAGTTGGATTGGTCCAAAACGCATGGTTTGGGGTTCCTTCATTTCATTTGTGACGTTGAATTAGAACCATGCAGACGTGTCGGACGTCTGTTGCTGATATTTAAACTCTGATAATTATGGTTCATTATTTTATTTTGCTAAATATGTACCTATATTTTGTAAGTATTATTACCAACTGTAAGAGAATAAGATTAAGATTAAAATCGAAGATAACAAGGTCATAAATTCATATTATTACAAAAATGATTAATTTGCTTTGAATTAAAAATATGTCGTCGACTTTTAAGAATGATAACTGGTATTTAAAAAAACTCGGTATATGTAATTAAAAAAAAAACAATTTAAAAAAAACCTGAGAAATACTTTATATAAATAAAGTTTTTTTTCGTTATAAACTAAAATAATTGAAAACTGATATAAAAAATGACCACTCTAGCTAGGTGGTCATTTGAGACTCTGGTCAATGACGTGCAATTTTATTTTTTAATTTTGCACTTTCCATTCGCTAATCACGATAACACAGTCACACCACGGTACTCGCTCTGTCGCGCACGTATATCTAAGGCGCGTTTCAGGTTGCGGGGGCAATTTTGTTATGAATGGTAAAAAATATAAAATATAACAAGCTCAATAGGTTCCGCATAAAATTAAATTAAATAATTAAATGTATTATTTATTTTGAGTATGTTATTGTGCTGATAATAGATGGCTAAATATGAAATAAAGCCAAGTAAGCTTCTAAGCGTGGTATTTAATGGCCATAAAATTAAGTTGCAAATAACTATAATTAGGTACCTACGCAAAATATTGTAGCATGGCCAACAAAACAAGTTACAGATCATTTGCGCAGAAAAAAATATATGATCATGATATGGAATAAATAATTATGTAAACATTAGGATTATGAATACTATAGTGTGTTTTTTAATCTCGTAGACCAAATTGACAGTTTCATACGTCAAATATAAAAATAATGTGCTTTCGGCTCATAGACATAAAGCCTGCATAAAGCACACTATTTTCAAGTTTGATGTAAGATGCCGTCAAATCAGTCTCTGAGATTAAAAAACACATTCTGCATGACTTAAATATGTAGAAAAAAAAATTGGAATCTATTTATTTAATTGGCAACATTATATCAAATATTATTGTTATGAAAAGTTGCATAACTAATTAACTACGTTTGTTTACATCGAAATGCAGTTAGATGTCATGGTGACTCACTTTTCAATTAAAAAGGCTTGCTTAGGCCACACGCGTACCCTAAATGGCTTTAAAGCAGTTAAAACGACGCGTTATATTAGGTTTTTCTTCTCACCAGTTAGAAATATAATTCGTCAGTTTACGTATTTATATAGCGCTAATACGACGCGAGCTAGAATTAGGGGCAAAGCACAGTCAATACTGTTGACAATGTATTTAGGTACCTTTTGTCCCATTAGAGGTCTTGGGTTCGATTCCCAGGTCGAGCAACAAGTGTTGCACAACAAGCTGCAACTGAGAATTTCATAGAAAAACCCAAGAGTTAAAAAAAAAAAAAAATATATACCATCACGCCTGTATTCCCCGAAGGGTTAGGCAGAGGTGTACCAATGTACACCCACAGTTCGCCGGTATATTTAGGTCCCATGTAATAGGTGGCGAGCCTATTGCCATTAACCGGGCACAAATCCAAACTCCGAGCTGCTACTGAGAATTTCATAGAAAAACCCATTAACACTTTTTGCTCGACCTGGGAATCGAACCCGGGACCCCTTGCACAGCAGTCGCACTTGCGACCACGAGACCAACGGTTTTTCTATGAAATTCTCAGTTGCAGCTCGGAGTTAGGATTGTGCCCGGTTAATGGCTTGCCCCCTATTACATGGGACCTAAACATACCGGCGAAATGTGGGTGTACATTGTTACACCTCTGAGTAACCCTTCGGGGAACACAGGCGTGATTATATTATGTTGTTGTTGCTGCATGTTTGTCCTATTATTATACAAAGTTACCCTCGTATATTGCGTGTATTACCAAAATAAGTATTCCATCCATTGAGCGATCTTCCTTACTAGTTTAGCTTCTTGTCGCTATTAAAGGTGCGTTTTAAAGAAATGCTGGTCACCCATTTTATCCTCGAATCGTATAATGGAGTTTCATTTTTTTTGTCTGGTAATATTATTATTGCAATTTGATAGACGGGAGGGGTTGACCAACTCATGAGGCGTATTATGTAAGGACTAGCTTCTGCGCGCGACTTCATCTGCTTGTTTTTTTCGCCCGCGTTAAGTTTTTGGTTACAGCTCCGCTCCTTTGGCTCGTGGCGTGATGTTATATAGCCTAAAGCCTTCCTCGATAAATAGACTAACCAACACAAAAAGATTTTTTTCATTCGAATCAGTAAGTACTGAGATCAGCGCGTTCAAACAAATAAATGAACAAACAAATTCTTTAGCTTTATAATATTATTAGTATAGATTTAATTGGGTCTTGCAGAAGATTTGAAAGGCTGAAGGTCAACCATGTTACGGTTGTGAACTTGTGTTTTTTATCCGGTAGTATGGCGATGGGCCTATGTATATGGTGCAAAATGCAAAATTACAACTTTACAGGAGAGGCTTCCAAAGTTTCAAATTAGTATAACTTCAGATTGATAAAACCGAACTTTACGATTATTTGCTTGTTTGCTAAGACAAATATTTTCCTTATTTATACTATGGTATTTTAATACATAGGACCAAAATCTGAAGTTTACCATAAAAAAGTGAGAATGACCAAATTGTTAGTTTGGCCCATAGGACCTAGGACATAGGACCCATCGATCAGTTGACAGCATGTGGTTGAACTTCGCTGCCCAATCGCTAAAAACCGGTAAAAGGCCAACACCAAAACACACATTATTTGATAACGGACAAGGCTAATTAAAATAAATGTTTACTTCAATTGGCAAATGTTATACCTATTTTTTGGCCGTGTTTACACCTTTGAAATTTATGAGATACAAGCTTTTCACACGCGACTTTGTTTGTGTGAATAATTATTTCTTTGGCGCTCAATTTTGTTTCAGCACACCATCTCACCCCACTGTACTGTGTATTGGAAACTTAGCTTACATCTTGTCTTTTTCCAACTACGCTGTAAAATTTTTAAGTGTGTTATTAATTTTTGACCTCATTGGCCTTTTTTTGAGGACTATTGGTAGCAACACTAAAATAGTGTCATGCATTAGACTGTTCAGGGACTTAAATTTTATTGGGGTTCATTCTTATTTAAGAATATATTCGTTGCCTTATATTTATGATCCCTTACCTAATACTCTATAATAGTCAAATATTAGTGACCCGATTCAATATTCGTTGGTACTAGTACACATATATAAAAATAAATACTTTATTCCCCGAAGGGTTAGGCAGAGGTGTACCAATGTACACCCACAGTTCGCCTGTATATTTGGTTCCCATGTAATAATTAATATCTATGTTAAAAAGTATCATATTCTACACTAAATAATGTGAATATTTTACATATTATATCATGAATTTGTAAGATTTTTATTCCTGTGCGTGGAATTTCCCTTCATACTTTACGGCCTGGTGTAGACAAGCAAACGGCCACCTATCGGTAGTAGACATTTTGGATCTTATTGATATACCTATTCATAAATTGGTGTATTCATCTCGTTTACTCGTCTTGGCGCCGCACCATTATTGACTATTATGTCATTCGCAATATTAAACCATTATAGGGAAGCCTAATATGTCAGACTCGCATATTTTTATTAAAGCCTCATAATTTGAATAGCTTGTCATGAAATATAATACAAGCAACTGATATTATTTTCCCTATTGTCAGACTATTGTCTCGAATTTAGTTAGACCTATTACGAATTCGTTACACATCTACTGTCATTTGAGAACTGTTAACGTATTATGCAAGTATGCACTTGCGCAGTGCTACCAGGCTCCTCCCCTATTAATGTCATGTAGAGACTGTCAGTGAGTCGTAGCTGTCAGTATCAAAATGTTAAAGCAAAAGGCAAATTAAGAAACATCGCGAATACAAACAAAAGTTTTCAAGCCTATTCCTGTGTTAATTGATTTTATTTTTATTTAGCTTTACTTGTTACAATGTATGCATCACAAAATTGCCAATATTTTTCTGGGAAAGCGGGATTCTTCCGAGGAAATCGGGACACACACCTTCTGAAAGCACCGATATAATCAGCAGTTTTTAGCTACTTATCCTTTAATTTGAGATTCAAAGTAAGTTTACTTAACATTCGAGAGACCTATAGAAAATTTATGATAATGAAATTACGTTACTTTACTATAATAATGTCAATAACAATAACTGTCTGGTTTACGCAGCTAAGTCTTCAGAAGAATACAAATTACTTATATTAAAAAAAGAAGTAAAATATTATTTACGAATAACTGAAGAATCACTTAATTGTGAAGATTTTAGTTCTTTTAAAGTTTGTGTTTTTTCCTTAATATAGATGAAGAAGTGTACACAGAATAGCTGCAAATTGCGAAAAGTGGGACCGTGTCGGTTCTGCCTTCGCCGATTAATTTTGTCGCAAATATCGGAACGTCCTGCCAAAACCGGGACATCTGCCAAAATTCGTGTACAAATGAAACCTTGCAAGACCATGTTGTTTTTAGGCTTTCCAATTGAAAGTTCGTATTATAGTAGTTGCATTTTAATTAGTTTTGATGTGTAGAAGACAAAATTTTAAGAGGTTTTGTGATTTGAAAAAAAATACTTATTTTAATGCTTTACTTTATTAATGTACTAGTGGGCACAGCAGACGTTGTCCTGCCTTGAAAGTCGGTACAAAATCCAGTTCTGGCCTACCCTACCCCTACATACCTACCTGCCTTTTTTTTTTTTTAGAGATGGTAAAATCATCAAATGACCCCCCCCGTCCAGGGCGGGGCGGGAGGGAGTGTCAGACTTTTACTGACTAAAAAACCATCTATGTTCCTTCATGTGCCCTTTGCGTTCCGGGGGCGCGGTATCTCTTTCGAACAACCCGCAGCCCCGGCAGGCATTTGGCCCTTAGTGGCCCCTTCCAGTGGCTGACACCTCTGTGATACCTACCTGCCTACCAACGCGATAAAAAGTATCCTATGTCCGTCTCCTGGTTCTAAGCTACCTCCCCACCAATTTTCACCCGAATCGGTTCAGCCGTTCAGTTATAAATAGTGTAACTAACACTTTCTAGGTATATATATAGAAGATAAAATAACCATATAATAAGTATTTTTAAGGTAAATGACACTATATTATACTACAAGCTTCTGCTCGCGACTTTGGCCACTTCAAAGTTAATATAATAAAATCCTACGGGAACCATACATTTTTCCGGGATAAAAAGTAGCCTACGCCTAGCCTATTATACCAGACAATATACTCTATCTATGTGGCAAAGTTAATCCAGATTGGTTTATTTGTTTAAGTGTGAAAGAGTAACAATCATACATTTATCCATCCTCACAAATTTTCCCATTTATAATATTACTAGCTTTTGCTTGCAGCTTTGCTCGTGTTAAGAAGTATTATCTTTCATCCCCTATTTCATCCCCTTAGGGGTGGAATTTATCAAAATCCATTCTTAGCTAATGCCTACGTCATAGTAGCTTTATGCATGCAAAGTCTCAGCCCGATCGGTTTTAAATTGACAAAGTTTCATCCCGTATTTTATCCACTTGGGGGTAGAATTGATCAAAATCCTTTCTTAGCGGATGCCTACGTCATAACATCTATCTGCATGCCAAATTTCAGCCCGATCCGTCCAGTGGTTTAGGCTGTGCGTTGATAGATCACTATGTCAGTCAGTCAGTCACCTTTGAGTTATATATATTTAGATAAGTTATAAGTAAAGTTATAAGTTCTACAGTTTTACTAAATTATTTAAAAAAAATATTATTATATTACATATCACAAGAAAAGTGTGCTTTATTTTAGCATTTAGCTTATTTCTCCCTAGACCACCCCTGATCTAGGGAGCCTATTAATTTTAAGATACACAAGTCTATCCATTTGGCATCAAGGTTAGGCAGCCCCATGCCTAACCCTGATGCCAAATGGATAGACTTGTGTCAGGATTATTCATCCCCATGCCTAACCTTGATGCTAAAATAAATGCCTGATGAATATAAGCTATTTTGTAATCTAGGTTTTAGTGGCAGAGTGCAAGAGTAGAACTTGCTTTCATCTAAACTTTTGCAGTTATTCTGCGGTGGATCAAGATAATACTGGTTATTTAGATAATACTGGTTATTTAGATAATACTGGTTATTTAGATAATACTGGTTATTTTCATAACACCGATTCTTATGGAACCACAAATTGAGATCTGTGAATTGTTGGTAATACATACTTTAAGAAATATTGTATTGATTTATTATAACGATACGCGACTTTATCCGCGTTGCTTAATTCACCCGCCATAAGTTATGTCTTTGGTTAATGCTCGGCTCTATCTATTAGTGCAAAAATGGTGAGAACCGGTGCAGTAGTTTCGGAGAATCGGAGCGTAATCGTTACAAACAAAAAACAATTACCTCTTGATAATATTAGTATACCTATTTTTTTTTTAAATGTTTACATCGTGAAATGGGTTAGATATATTAAGGCAATTATTTGAAGATAATTAGTTAGATGGATAGATTTGTTATAAGTATAGATTTATTTGCTGAATAGATTTATTATAAGAATGGCTTTCTTATAATAATTATGATATATGATGGATTTCTTATAGGTTACCTAACAGTTAAGTTTTTTTTTTTTTTTGTAACCTTCATTGTGCATGCTGTAGTCTCCAATTTAAACTGAAGAAGTACACCTACTCTACTTAATACCTGTAGTTGGCTGTTATTTGTATGTTATGATTTGTGTAAATCCTTTGATGGAGACCCCAATTTTTTTTTTGTCTTACCACTCACAATATACAGGGTGTTTGGCAGAACGTTAAACATACGAAAATGGTGGATATGTGGTCATCTGCTACTCTGTTACTTACTCAGAAGAGAATAATTTATTTGGCCCTGGCACCTTGTACTTAAATAAAAAAAAAAAAATTACACTATAAATTTAAGAAAGTTGTGATAAAAATATATTAAAAAGAATATCCAGGGGCCATAGCCAAATAAATTAGGGCTGAGTAAGTAGTAGATGACCCCACCCATCTTTATTTTCGTATGTTCAATGTTCTGCCAAACAACCTGTATTAACACATGCCCCTTTTAATTTGCAGAGAAGAAAGCACCGCCCAATAAGGCTGTGGCTGAGTTAGACAAGTTCAAAAGGCGTCTGATCCGGGCCGTTGCTCGTCTGCTACTGGAAGAGAAGACACCTGAAGAAGAATTATGGCAAACATTGAGGAAGGAAACTGGTTGCGACTGCGAATTGTTATGGTAAGCCTCTTTTAATAAAGGTTTAGGAATGACATAAAGCCCCGGCTGTCATTCGTAGATCTTTGACAGTCGTGACGGATAGTCAGAAGCCAAGAAGTCTGACAACCAGTCTAACCAAGAAGTATCGTGTTGTCCAGTTACTGGGTTGTGGAGGTCAGACAGGCAGTCGCTCCATGTAAAACATTGGTATTCAGTTGCATCCGGTTAGACTGGAAGCTGACCTCAACACAGTTGGGAAAAGGCTAAGCAGATGACGATTATATTTAGGAATGGCTGAAAAAAATCCTCATTTTTTTTTTTCTCTGACTTTCTGTTGTTACAAAAGATAAGTCTCTAAAGCGTATTACGGAAAGGATCTTTTACGAATGAAGAATTGTAGAATTCAATTGGAAACATTTGATATTTTACTTAAATAGTTCTTAACTTTATAATTTTCATGTTGTTATGTGGTTTGTTAACACCAAAAGAATCCGTGTATTTGATATGTATATACCCTTTCTGTAACACGCTGTATTCGTACTCGGCCGAATAATATTAGTACTGGGCTCATCTCTAATTGGGTAGTGTCCACCACCATCTGTAAATCAGTTGACATACTTTTTATGTACTGTCAAAACGCGATGCTCCCATAGATTTTGTATGGCAATAGCACACATTGACTAACTATTTATTGTTTTTAAACTGAGTAAAAATCTAATTAAATACACCGGCGAACTGTGGGTGTACAATTGGTACACCTCTGCCTAACCCTTCGGGGAATACAGGCGTGATGGTATATTTATGATGGTATCTAAATCTCAAAATCAAAATCTAATCTAAAAAATCAAAAAAAAAAAACTAATCTAATCTCATCTAATCTAATCTGTAATCTAGTTTTACAATACACTGAAAAATAATCAGTTTTCATGGTTAAAATAAAGCGCTTTTTAGAGAAGTTGTGATTAAAAATGATTGGTTAGTGGTGTCAAATACCCAATTGTTATATGTTTTGTGTTCAGGACGCGAATGCGATCGGTGACGGTGAAGAAGTTGGAACGTCTTCTAGCGGCCAACGACTGCATGGACTCCTTGCCCAAAGCAGCCAGGATGTCGCTCACAGACTGGTTGATGTTCGACCTGGTGCTCGTGCACCAGAAAATAGACCTTATTGGCGAGGTAATTAAGCATCAAATCATTTACGTCTGATAAAAATCTATAGGTAAATAAAATACATGTCATAATAACACTTACTCACTCACTCACTTGGAAGACTGGCTGCTATTCGACTTGGTGCTTATCCACCCGAAAATAAACCTTATTGGGAAGGTAATTTATTATAAAATCATTTACGTCTGATAAAAATCTGCCTCGTTACCCTAGTGGTCTTAAGCGCGACTGCTACGCTAGAGGTCCTGGGTTCGATTCCCAGGTAGAGCAAGTGGTATAGGGTTTTTCTATGAAAGTCTCAGTAGCAGCTCGGAGTTTGGATTTATGCCCGGTTAATGGCAATAGGCTCGCCTCCTATTACATGGGACCTAAATATACCGGCGAACTGTGGGTGTACATTGGTACACCTCTGCCTAAGCCCTCGGGGGATTCAGGCGTGATAGTATGTATGTATTATCTTGTTTAATTTCAGGATGCCCCTGGAAAAGAAAATGAAGACCGTCAAGTGTTGGTTGATTTGGTTGATCTGGTGAAGAAGTTCAGGATCGAGTATTTAAGGGGCGACGACCTGACCGAGGCTTGGTCATCAGCCACCTTGTATTATAATAGGAAGTAAGTGTTATCAAAAATGTTATTGGGTTTTTCTATGAAATTTTCAGTAGCAGCTTCAAGTTAGGATTTGTGCCCGGTTAATGGCAATAGCCATGGCAATCGCCCTCTATTATATAGGCCTTAAATTATACCGGCGAATTGTGGGTGAAAATTGGTACGGTTAGCAGCAAAAGTTCAATAACAGTGATACTTTTACACATCATTTAAATTGACACGAAATAGCACTATTCACTGCTATTCAAAATTTAAGAATTCATTCTATCTTAATTTTAGATTAATTTGGTATTTTTTTTTGATATTGTGCTCAATAACAAGGAGAGATCTCTCCATAGAGATCTACGTTTTGGAACGAGCAACTAGCTTCAACTTACTATAACTTGTTGACAATTCAAAAGTGCCTGTAAATGGTCTAATTGAAATAAATGCTTTGACTTTGATCAGATGTATGAATGTGGATGAGGCGAAAGGAGTATGTGAGGATCGTAGCAGGTGGTGTTCCGTGGTTTCTGCCTACCGCCATGGGAAAAAGGCGTGAGTTTATGTATGTAAAAAATCTGAAATGTCAATCTACTTTTGTTGCTAACTGTACACCTCTGCCTAAATCTTCAGGGAATATAGGCGCACCCACACCCACAGCTCGACGGTATGTTTTGATTTCAGCCACCATTTACTTGTTATTCCTTGCAGTGGTCACCACTGTTCGCCCATGCTGCTGCAGCGGCGCTGGTACCAGCTGAAGGTGATCGTGCGGGTGAAGTTCTACGAGTTCTGGTACGCGTACCGCGGGAACAACGCGAGGATCAAACACGCGCAGCCCTACAGACCCACGCCCTTGGAAATTGAAGTTGCTAGGACGTATGTAGTTTTACTTTTTTTTATAAATAATAATATAACATATAAGTACGTAATTTAATTCAGGTAACAAAGACACATAAAAAGTAAAAAAAAAAAATGTCTATGTGTTTGTGTGTCTATGTTTATCATTGAACAGCAAAAAATCCGACAGCCCGTCTGATGTTAAGTGGTCACCGCTACCTATAGACATCTGCAATACCAGACACCTTGCAAATGCGTTGCCATCCCAGAGATAAAGTTGAACTGTCTCGTGTGCTTGTAATTACACCGGCATCCATACCCTTCAAACCGGAACACAGCAACGTTGCTTTGCGGCAGAAATAGGTATCTATAAGAGCTCTTCTAGTACTAAATACTCATAGGTACCTTATTTCATTTTTTTTTTAAATCTGTATTTCAAAGGTGTCAGCTCTGTCACCTCGCCACGTTTTCTAGGCCTAGGCTAGTAAAAGTTAATGTTATGATGTCCCTGTTCTATGTTATTTATAACTGCATATATCTTTAGTAAAACTCTTTGAGCTGTCAATTATTATATCCATTTGTAATAAGTGTTATTATTTTTCAGTTTTAAATTAGTTATACTACAACCGTTCCGTGAGTGGGAAGAATTGATACAAAACAGACTTGTCATACTGCCTGCTGAATTTGTAAGTAAATTATGTAATACTAGATTCTGCCCGCTACACACACACACTGCGCACACCTTTTAATAGAGTTACTCAAAATATAACTTTAATTACCACACGAGAAGATACATATTTCATTGTGACAATTTAATATCATTGTGAGAAGGTGTAACGTATTCTGAATTCAAACAATGAAATGTGTATCTTTTCGTGTGGTATATAAAGTTGTATTTTGAGTCGCTCTATTAAAAGGTGCGCGTAGTGTCGCGTGGAGTCTCGGTGTGAACTGACCCTGAATGTCAGTTATCGCAGTTGCAGACTTCTTGGAGTTTATTCTTACCCCATACCAAATTTCATTAATGCTTTTTTGTTTTTTTTTGTTTATAATATTTAAAATCGTGTTATGATTAAAATAAGCCCAGAATATAAGTGAAATGTAATTCTGGTTTGATTTCAAGCAAATAACAAAGATCCGTAAACATATTTATTATTTATTTATTTATTTATAGATAATTAAAACGGCACAGGTCCAATTACATTAATTAACATAGAATTTAAAAATATTAAAATAAAACATAATTAAAATAGTAACTAGGTACTTGATTTTAAACTGATGTGATGAAAAATTTTGCTCTGCATCTTCAGTTAATCAATGTTAACATATTTCAGGAAGCCAAAATGAAAGAAAGATGTGGGCTAAAGAGACCTCAACCAAAACCAAGTGAAGGTGAGTGAAAACAATAATTATATATTTCATCATCATCATCATCATCATCGTCTTCATCATATCAGCCACAGGACGTCCACTGCTGGACATAGGCCTCCCCATAGATCTTCAAAAGGACCCGTTGGAAACGGGGTACATCCAGCGTCTTCCAGCGGTCTTAATTAGGTCGTCTGTCCACCTTGTGGGTAGACGTCCTACGTTGCGCTTGCCGGTGCGTGGTCTCCATTCGTGGCCATTTATTTAGAGAATATAATATCATTCATCACCAATATCATCTCTAAGTTAGAATTAATGAAAACTCAATGTGCCCCATTGAATGGCGCTTTCTGTAGATTTATACTATTTTTAAATATTGTTGATGGGTACACATTAAACTTTAGATCTCCATTACACGTTTTAAATTTAACAATATTAATATATGTATTTTTATTGTAACAAGAATTTCAGAGCTTATGATTGTTTTTCACATTTTAATGCGATGTCGCTCTTCGAATTTTAAACACTTTTGAACTCTCTACTTTAATCTACAGATCTTCCAGATGTAGTGATGATAGAACCAAGAATAGAAACAATAGATCTCAGACTTGAACCAGACGTTAACCCGGCAGAAGAGAACAGTAAAGAAGATAGCAATCCACCACCCCCCTTAGTAAGAATAAAGCAAGAACCACAAGATCCAGAAGAAATGTATGCTGAAGAAACACAAATAGAACTCCCGAAGAAATCTATGTACGAAGTGGTATTAGAATCAACACACTTGGAAAACGAACAATTGGATAACATGCCAAATGAGTTACAAGAATGTGATTTCGAAAGTTACGATAATGAAATGGAGGAACATGAAGAAACAATAGAAAGCACAATGGGAGATGTAGAAGAATCAATGTTGCCACAAATAACTAACGTGTTTGGTAACGTTAGTGATACCAGCGTACTCGCTAACATAGACGAGACTAAAGTCTATCGTACCGTTGGAAGTACAGACACCTCTGGTCATAGTGATGAGACAAATGTTAGTGGCGATAAAAATACCTTCTTAAACAGCACCGTTGATAATACAATTGTACTTGATAACTCGGATGATATTATCGACTGCGATGATCATGAAGAAAATGCTTGTAGCAAGGAAAACGATACTGGTGCTTGCGATAATGTTGATGAAAAAAGTGCACAAGATACCGACAAAGATACAGCTTTTGAAAGTAGTGCCACTGGTGTGTTTAGTAATATCGATAAAGAGACCTATATTTGCGCTAATGTCGAGGATGTAAGCGCTAATATTGATAATGCCATCGCTAGGACCGAGGAAGTCATCTCTAATGTAGAGGATGCCGGCCCTAATGCCAGGTCTGATGTCGGGAATATCAGCGCTATTGTCGGGGATATTAGTACTAATATCGAGAATGACAGCTCTAATGTAGAGGGCGTCACCGCTAATTTAGGAGATGTCAGTCCTAATGTCGGTGATGCGAGCGCTAATGTCGCAGATGTCAGCGGAAATATTAGAGAAACTAGTCCGGATATTTTTGACAGTGACATAAATGAAATTAATGATGACGATGATATCTCTAGAAATGTTGATAAAACTAGCGTTATCGGTAGCGCAGTTAAGACATGTGTAGCCGGTAATGTCGTAGAAGAAAGTGAAATTGTTGTCAAAGAAAATGTACCAAATACAGACATTTTGAATGCAAAAGCACCCAACACAGTTTCCGATAAAGCAGAATTAGCTAAAGACGTAGATAATACTGAACATCCTATTGTGATTACCGATTCTGATGATGACAATCAGAACTTTGCAGATGATATCATTATTCTTAATAGAAGCAAACCAAAAGGTACTATTATTACTGAAAGTGTAATCGAACCTAAGAATACAAATCAACCAATGGAAATTGATTCGATACCTCCAGTTATTAAGGTTTCATTTCCCGAGCCTTCAAAACTGACTGTTATTAGCCAAGATGTAGTGATGACTGATAAACTGAAGGGGAAAATTGGAACAAATGTAAATAGTTTCTCATTCGGTGAACTGTCTAATGATATAAGTTTTGCGGACGAAGGTATTGAGTTAGCTGACGACGGCATCTTGTATGTTCAAGATGCTCGCAAGGGTAAGTGGAAATTATGTATTTTTCCTACTCCTCCACTCTTCTTCTTTATTGTGTGGGCAGTAAGGTCTATCGACCCCCACACACTCTAGTGTCAGAGTTTCTAAACCGCCTCAAGGGCCTCTGACATGGTTACCGATGTCAGTGATGTCCAAGATAAACTTAGAAAGTACATATGAATTAGAAAAGTCACATTGGTGCTTGCTTCTCCACTGATCTTTCCTGATTAATTTCGTTGCGGGATCCAAGATAGTTGCATCGTTTCTCTGGAACTCGTCGAGCTTCATTGCCTCGCCGCTTTACTGACGGTCTCCACTGTGTCTCCAGTTGTAGTGGATGGCGATAGTGAGACAGGCTTGTCCCATTAAATAAAAAATGCTGTGTGCCCATTTTAATAACGGGTGTAAGAGACTTTTAAGGTGGAACCTCCACGGTAGCTCGCGAAATTCTAATTTTCTTAAGTTTTTTGCAATTTGCAAGTCAGATTGTTGTGTGCATGTTTCGTGTGCTACTTATACACAGGGACGCATTTATAATATTAAAAAAGAAACGAAAAAGTTGAAAGTCGTTTCCCAGCAATAATTTTTGTTCAATGTTGCTTACTTTGGCATTTATTCGAGGTTAAAGGTTATGTGATGTACCTTTTTGCACCCCAGATACTTTTTTCAAATAAATCACGAGCAAATATTTTTTCTCTCGGCTTGATTTGTATTAGTCAGTTAGCAAAATGGTACTGTGGCAATGAATGTTTTACAGGCAAACGTACACTATATGAGACCAGGACCGTAAGCCACTCCGCGGGCCCAAGGCAGACTAGTGATTATTACATAAACAAAATGGCTCTAGATTGTATAACATACTGCCTATTGGCTCTCAAACTACGCTGTTTTAATAAACTCCTAATAATTGTTACAGAAAAAGAAGTCAAAAACATAATTGAAGATGAAGAAGAAACCGACGAAGTCCCGAAAATAGATGAAAAGCTTCTGATGTGCCCCATCATTTACACAACAAGGTTAGATGACATGAATCTGTTTCATACCCAGCCCTTTGAGCACGTCGAAGATAAACTTTTATTAGATGCCATTGCTTTAAAAAGCAAACCAATTTTGCACGATATATACAATGATAGTAGTAAAACAATTGAACATGTTGAAGAAAATGTTAGTTGTAACCCAAATATAAATGTTTCACTAGATGGTAGAAGTGATATAGTTATGAACGTACCAATAATAGATAATAGTTTAAAAATGAGCATAGAACCGCCCATAACAGTTGAAAATGTCTCAAAAGAAACATTTTCAATTGTTCATCAAGAGAAAGAGATTATGTCAATTGAAAATCTTATGCCAGAAAATATTGATAATGTAACATCTGATGACGATGACTGCGATGAAAATGTAATAGATGAAAGCCAAAAAGTCAAACCAACTAGCTACTTGTTACAAAAACCGCGAAGCCGCTCATACAATCCTATACAGTTGTGTAAAAACCCTGATTTTAATACAAGACTGAAGAGGTTGAACGTAGGTTTCTTTAGCTCACCGCGTAACCGTGTACTTATCAAATCTTGCAAGCCTTTGACTATAGATCTCAGTAAAGCTTTTGAATCCAAACTTATTTCCGGAACGCTATATCTTAAGCCCAGTGATCACAACGTTGTGCACGAAATTATAGACGATACACGGAGCCAAAACGTGTCAGTAATACCCTCTGCCATGCCTGCACAGAGTCTCATCAATAATTTGAAAGTCGCAGATATTCTGCCTGTGCTACGACTTGCAACTTCGAAACCACCTGAAGATTCAGGTTCAACGATTGAAAGAAATAAAGTAATAAATCTGCCTGATATCACAGAGATACGTCGCATCAACCAACGACTTCTTACTGCGGAAGTAACACCTATTCAAGTTCAAAATAACCTTGCACAGGTACCAGTCACTATCGTGAATTCTCCGCCGTCCCCTCCAAAGCCTATGCCAGCTTCTCAAACTATCGACAATTTGCGAGCAGAAGCGACTGATATTAGAGGTCCACCTAAATTACTTGATATAACAGATGACTCACCTGCTAAAACGAGAACTGAACATTATTCATCAAATGATAGAAATATTTTTGGTGTAGATAGACCTAGGTCAAACATTGGACGACCGCCGAAACTGTTGCAAGGAAAAAAACTTTTTCAAGCAAGACCAGTGGTATGGAAACCTTGGGAAGTTAGACCTAAAATACCCTGGCTTTCCAAAAGCAACGACCCAATCGTTAATTCTAAAAAGATAGAAGAGACTCTCTTAACTTTAGATGCTCTTAACAAAATGATATTTCTATTAACTGATGAACATGAGCCGGATTCAATTCCGAAGAAGCCAAAGTATAAAGGAAAGAATCTCAAAGATGGCGCTCAGCAGATGAAACCACAACGTGGCAGGAAGCCAAAGTCATCAATGGTCGATGTATGTAGTTGCAAACACAATGAGCCCAGCCCAGCCACAGATCACACCACAACAGAACAAGATAAAACTTCCGAAAAGCAACCTGTAAAGTGCCCCAAAATTAATATAAGACCAGCAGAAAATTATCCACCTAATTTACAGTTAATTCCTACTCCTACGCGTAGTAAAACTGACGATTTAGACACTGATGCCTCTAAGAAGACAGTTCAGTATTGTTGTTGGGCTCGCCAAAGAATGTTACAGTTGTTATTTTGTAGGGAGAGTATACCGCCGCATGACTGTCCGACACTATGCGAGTGTTGCTGTAGAAACTTGCTAAGAGATTACAGTTTGCATGACCAAAAAATTAAAAAGACAGAATTGCAAATAATAAAAAATACAGCAGAATATTCTGCAAGTCTTGAAAAAGCAAATATGATCAATGCAGGGACTTTTACCTTTAAAAAGCCAGTTGCAACTGTTGTCAAAAATGCAGTTGAAACTATCGTCAAAAATACAGTTGAAACTATTGCCATTAATCCAGTAGAAACTGTTGTTCAAACCCCAGTCGAAATTGTGGTTCAAAATCCAGTGGAGACTGTTGGCCAAGAAACAGTTGAAATTGTGGTTCAAAATCCAGTTGAGACTGTTGGCCAAAAAACAGTTGAAATTGTTGTGGAAACTCCAGGTCAAATACCAGTTATAGACACAGTCCAAGTTCCTGTTCAGACATCGACCCTAGTTCTTGATGAAAACGCAGTAATAAATGTAGAAGCCAGTAATACTCGACCGATTACGTGTATCACTGAGAATGAACCTATCGACCTTGATGCTATGGATTTAGATGACAATGTACCTGCATTGGGTGGTGAAGTATCTGTTAAAACTACTGCTGTAGTGGGCCCCCTTAGGGCGCGACGGCTAGAGATTCCCGTCAACGCAATCCCTGGATGTAGCAACGTATTCCCTGTGTCTGTCCCAGTTATACAGAAACCCCAACTTGTAGCATGTCCATGTGTGAATCCAGAAAACATAACGCAGACGTATCAATACACACATTCCCTTTCTGCTGATAAGCTCAGTGGAGGTTTAATATTGAACTCAGTTACCAAAACTACACCTATTGTTACCACGCCAAGTTTGAGACAAGTTTTAGAACTTAAAAAGGCTAACAACGCTTTGAAAAAACGGAAAACAAAAATTCTTCCTCTACCAAAGCTCATTGATCCTCACTTTGCTGCAAAAAAGCCGAAGCAGAAAATGATATTCATAAACAGCATGCTATTTGCCGATAAACCTTCGTCTCTTCCAGTGTTTTTGGGGAAAAATAAAATATTGCTGACCACGGCAAAGCTTCCGCCTAATTTAAAATTATTCAGGGAGGCCAAAGAGGCTTTGAGGGCGTCGCTTAAAATACCGAAAGGTGTGCATATAATATGTCTGCCTAATGGAACAATTTCGTATCATATCGATCGTAATGTTGTGGTGAAAGCGACTGAACTGGCTGAAATGCCGGTGCTCATTGCGGCTGTGCGAGCATACATGACTACACATGCGGAACAAGACGGACCGGTCATTAAACAGACTGCTCCTTCAACGGACTTCGTCATGGGAAGTGAAGTTGTTAATCTTATTGACGATGATGATGAATGCGATCCTACTGTTAGCGAAAATGAAAATAACAAAACTCCTATGGTGACCGAAGATCAAACTAGTGAAGAAAATAATACAACGTACAGTGTCGACATAATAGATGATGATTTTAATTCACAAATGAAATCGTCTAATGAAGCTGAAGAAAATCTTGTTGAAGCAAATGTCAACGGTAACCTTATAGCGGCGGAAACAGAAAATACTCAAGACGAGACTGCCAATAAAAATACCAATACTATTGTTGATACTCAGAAGGATATCCAAGAGCCGAATGAAGAACAAGGTCACCCTAACCTGACCCCACCAAATGAAAACTTTACTGCTGATGTAAATGATGTACCTAAACCATCGAGCTATACTGGAAGTACCGATACACTAGAAGTATTAGCAGAAAAAGGACAAGATGGCTCTGACTTGATCCCACCCAACCAAAAGGTTAGTGCTGATGTACCTAAACCATCAAGCCATACTGAAAGTACCGATACACAAGAAGTATTAGCAGAACAAGTACAAGATCAGTCAGACCAATCAAGTCATAACGTTAGTACCGAAGTTCAAGACCAACCTAAACAAACGGCACAGAAAGTGAGCACTGCGACATCCGAAGATAGCTCGAGTGAGCCCAGTACAAATAAGACTAAAAATATTCTATCGGATTTGATGGAAATGTCGGGTATATTTGATGAAGACATGGCACCTGCGACAGAAGGAACGGTTCCGGCACAACCAGCCCAAGCGCTGCCTTTGTCACAACCCTTCGTGGTGAGAGCTCTGTCTGTACCTCACGCTGCTCCGCCTGCATTAGCACCCTTTATGGCGGTACCTAAACGACCAATGACTTATCCTGGCCTCTTCAAAAAAGGCTATACACCAAAAATAGTAAAATCAACGATTGGCGACCTAACACCAATCACTTCGCTGTACGAACTGAAATATGCGTGCGCCAATAAAGGAATGTTCTTTAAATTAGAGTTTGAGACTGGATTAATTATACCCATAAATGTCTGCATGAAACAATCGATCAGAAATGAAGCCGAAACCGAACCACCACCACACAACGTTCCCATTGCTCCGAGATCAGTGATCGATTTAACCGGTGATGACAATAATTTAGAACAGAAAGACACAGATCCAAATACTTCACCTGGTAAAAGGTCACTTTTACTCGTTAACAATGTCACTAGCGGTAGCAACGCAAATGAGCCGCCAAAGTTTTCTGGGCCAGTAAAACCGGTAAAATTGTTCAAAGCTTTGAAGCCTAGTTTATTACAACGATTAGACATGCATAAAGCAAATCGAGATGATAAAAAAATACATAGAAAGTGTGCTACCGTGGAACAAACGAGAAAGCGGAAGCAATTTTTAAGGAACATTAATTTGAACTCTGCAGATCCGGACTTCATGACTGTGAATGAAAGGCGGATATACAAAAGGAAAATGACGGTGAACAGAGATTTGATCACTTTGTATAAATTAGATAAACGGCCCACTCCGGCTAAAACGAGTGCAGGACCTGCCAAACAACTGGAAATTACCATTTTATCCGATGATGATTCGGACGATGAACCGCTAGCTAAAAAAGCGAAAAGGAAAAGAGAAAACCTAAATGCCGCGGAAAAAGAAGCCAACGCATCCAAAAATAAAGAGCACACGCCCGAAGAAATCGCGATATCGCCCGAATTGACCACAGAAGACATTGAATTAGCGGTTGAAAAAGATTTAACAGAAGCGGGAACGCCTACTGCCACGGAAGTTGCAACAGAATTGCCAGTGGCTGACACAGCCAATGATAAAATGGCTGACGATGACAATGATATAATAGAACTAGACGCCCCTTCTGAAATGGACCTAGATGATGGTAACAATGAGAGTGAGGATTGTATATTAGGTTTTTAGTAGGCGTTGAACCCTAGGTACCCTATTTGGGGTAGAGCACTGACGAGATATTTGCCAATACTTGCCTATGGCAGTAATTGTTCAGAGGAAGCGAGCCCAGTGCCGAATATTGGACTTTGTAAACTTGCTCGGCAACTGTAATTATAATAACACCCACCTTTTGTTGTGTAACTGTACTCCGAAGGCCTCTTCTCATACATCATTGTAAGAGAAGAGGACATTGGTCCAAAATAAAGCTCACGATTTTTTACCACCATGCTTGTTCAGCGTAAATTGGCGATTACAAACTTTTTAATTTTAAGTCCATGTTAAGAGTGGATGTCCAACATAAGACATTTATCCTCTATTCTGAATAAGTCTTAAAGTATTTAGCGAAATCACGTCGTGATGGCCCAGTAGTTAAGGCACCCGCCTCTCATGCACGAGGTTGTGGGTTCGCAACCAGGCAAGGGCAAGTACCAATTGGCTTTTTCTAATTCATATGTACTTTCCAAGTTTATTTTGGACATCACTGACATCGGTAACCATGTCAGAGGCCCTTGAGGCGGTTTAGAAACTCTGACACCAGGGTGTGTGGAGTCGTTAGACCTTACTGCCCACACGATAAAAAAAAGCGAAACAGATTAAAATGACACAAAAGTTTCCATAGTAACAGTACGAACCAATTTTACACTAGACTATGTAATAAGTACCTTATTTGTAGTCTTAGGATGAGGCATGGGGACAACAGGGATATGTATAGACTTGTTTTACTAAAAACCATGATGTTTGAGTGATATGTATGAATGTGCACGAGGCGAAAGAAGTAAGGATCGTAGCAGGTGGCGTTCTGTGGTTCCTGCTTACCCTCATGGGAAAAGGGCGTGAGTATATCGGATGGGTGGAGTGGTTGAATTCCGTGGCGTATTTATTTTATCAGTAATTTTACTGCTAGGCTGCTTGGTTGTACAATACTATCATTGAGTGTTAATTAATAAGATTAAATACTATTAGCTATTAGTGTGTTTGATTTTATTGGTTTTCATCTTATTATTTATGTTTAAGAATGAATCTTTCAGTTCTAAGTAATAACATTTATAATTATAGCTAAATGCTATTTAACAATTATCTGGTTGCGATATTGTACTTACTTTTATTATCTAAAATTATTTACTTGGCTGCCGTTCCTCTCGTGGTCGGAAGCGCGACTGCTAAGGATGGGTTCCTGAGTTCGATTCCCAGGTCGGGCAAAAAGTGTTATTGGGTTTTTCGATAAAGAATTTCTGTATAGCAGCCCGAAGTTTGGTAGTTGATGGAGTGAGACCCCCGTGTCTCGGAAAGCACGTAAAGCCGTTGCTCCAGCGCTTAATCTCTCCCCGGTCTTGTCGGATACCATTGGACTATGAGAGTGAGGTAACGAGGAATGCATCTTGTGTTTGCGCACACACTCGTGCACTATAATATTTAATGCGTACTTGACTAGTTTTCATAGATATTGGCCGCCGTGATTGAGATTCGGTCGTGAGGATGTTATTTTAGTACAATTGCGAGGTAATTGTATGAGGGTAACTGTTTTTGTTACCATTTCTATTGATGTTAGTTATTATAATTATAAACAAGATTGTGCAGTTCTGTTTTTAACATATTAACCCTGCAGTAGTCGCGCGGATTACATATGTAGTAGGTATGTATGCCCATGGTTTTTTAAACTGACATGGCTTTTTACGTACTTTTTTTTTCATAGCTGATTTAAAGAAGACCATTGAAATTTTAATTTTATTTAGGAAGAGTTAATTTGTCATATTTTAATAAGAAAAAAATAATACAATTGAATTTCATTTAAAAAACGACAAAAAAAATTGTACTACATAATTATGTAGCCGCGCGACCACTCACGTGACTTTTTAAGACGCGACCACTGCAGGGTTAATATCTTAGACTTAAATCACATCATCAATATTTTAAGAAGCATTCCGCATCATATTTATTTTTAGTATAGATTTAACTTAGAGCTAATATTTTGTACGGTTTGCATAATGTTTTTGATATTTGTATCAACAGAAAAAAATAGCCAGATGTAGGTAATAGACTGACACTTGAAGTCGTACCATAAAGGTTCCTTTTTTACGGAACCCTAATTAGTTGTGCCGTTTTGATTGGTGGTCATTCACATTAAGTGAATTAAGTTAGACTTAGATTATTAATTGGAGGAGCGTAGCGCGACATCCAATGTGCTATGGTTTAGTTTTTTCTTGAAAATATGCTTCGTATGTTTATTTGTATAAAATAAGAAATATTTTTGTTTAGATCTATTCGTGTTTAGGCTATATAAATGTAAAATTAATGAAACAGTATTGTTTAAATTTAGAATTTGTCTAAATAACAATTTTATCCTGATATTTAATCTGTGTGATGTGATCCATGGATTTTCTGTGATATTATTTTAGGAAATAAGGCATTTGGACCTCTAGGGTTTCAATTAAACTTAATTTTTTTTATTGCTCAGTTTGGTCAGTGCGAGATTTAAATCTAAGGTGTACTTACATGGGCGACTTAATTGCTCGATTTTGATTAATACGTACTTGTGAAATATGGCAACACAGCAAAGCATTTTGGTGTGGCAATTTTAGCTAGGGTTGCCATAACATATGGTGCATTTAATTAAAGAAAATATTGCTGGAAGAATAAATTGAAGTCATTGCTCGATTACCTTCTAATGTTGCTGGGCAATAATTGCCCATGTAAGTGCAATTTGATGATAATTTGAAAATTAAGCTCTTTATAGTCGCTTCTTACTATTTATCGCAAGTACTAGTCATTAGTACTTGCGTGAGCGTGAATATAGGATATAAGGTGACTACTAGCACTATTCCTATAAAAAAATGGATAATGTTTTATGTACATTATCCGGTAATACTTCCGCGAATTATATGTGTTGTAAAACCTCCTTCTTGACTACCTAATTAGATATTGTTCAAACCTGATATTTGGTAACAAACTTATGTCGATTTTTGCCTTATTGTCTCAATATATACTCGTAATTACTATTTACTTAGCGCTTACTCTGAGCTATTCTGCAAATGTAAATACTGAACAGTGGTACTCAACCTTCAGTCTGTGCGCAATAGCGTCTCCTGTCAAAAAAGTCGCAACTCCAAGCTTTCTTTTACTCAGAGCCTGTTTCACTACCTCTGAAGACACTACTCGCTAGATTTTTGAAAATGGAACAGAACTTGTGTGAAATTATTCGTTAATCCATTCAGTGGGGGGCGACGCACATGCGCGTTTTTTCTACGCGAATGCGCGTTGCCCGCGCTGGATGGGTTAAGGCGAATCACACACTGCCCCGCGCTACGCTCCGAGGTGCGGTACAACGTGCTAATCGCCTATGTAAATATAATATTATCGGAACGTTTTTCAAGGTAGTAAAGCAGGCCATAAGGTAGAATTTACCATACAGCAGCCGGGTGCAAAACAATATTTTACTTAGATATAGTTACAGTTAGTTATTGTTCTACCTTTGCCCAAGGTAAAGCAGATAAGGTTGAGTTTCGCTAATTATAACAGGCTGGCCTTATCTTACTGCACATCACAATGTAAAATAATGTATTGAATGTCTTGCAAATGGTGATCATTTTATGTTAATAAATAATTGTGGAAATAATGTCTGTGTTTTAGTGTATATCCCTATGTTCTAACTGCCTCGTTGGCCTAGTGATCCTAAGCACGAGTGCTATGCTAGAGGTCCTAGGTTCGATTCCCAGGTCGAGCAAAAACTGTTATTGGGTTTTTCTATGAAATTCTCAGTAGTAGCCCGGAGTTTGGATTTGTGCCCGGTTAATGGCAATAGGCTCGCCCCCTATTACATGAGACCTAAATATACCGGCGAAGTGTGGGTGTACATTGGTACCCCTCTGCCTAACCCTTCGGGGACTACAGGCGTAATGGTATATTTTTTTCTATCTGACTAATATTATCAAGTGGCGAATTTTTTTTTGTAACAGGCCATTTCTAAAATTACTGGTTGTACAATATTTATTTTATTGATAGAAAGCAGTCAGTCAGTTCATCCTCTACCTTACAGCTAGTCCTGCATGTACCACATAGATTAATATATACTTGTACCATACCTATTACTGCCGCAAAGCAGCGTTGCTGTGTTCCGGTTTGTAGGGTATGGGATGCCGGTGTCATTACAGGCACATGAGACATTTCAACTTTGTCTCTGGGATAGCAATGCATTTGCAAGGCCTCTGGTATTACAGATGACTATATGAAGCGGTGACTACTTATCATCAGGTGGGCCGTCGGCTAGTTCGCCATTCAATGACATAAAAAAAACAATATCCTGTTTTTTTTAGAATCAATAGTTTTAGAAAATCCCTATTTCTATGTTTTTACAGTTCTTAGCCCAGTTTCCTTTAAAATACAGGTGTAGGGACACCTTGGGAACTGCAGTATGCGGGATATTTACTGGTTAGGAGCACCACACTTTTACTAGGAGTTGGTGGGATAATGTGTTAGATTTCATTAAATACAATAAAGAATATTATATTATTATGTATGTATAATTGTATATATGTATTTATTATTATATTTTATATTGGAAATTTTCTGTTTCTGTTCTCTTTTTCTTGCACCTCCTATGTTTTGTCTCTGCGTCACCTTAAGGTAGACTGGTAGAAAATGCCTAAGGCATTAAGTCCACCTTTGTACGGTGTATTTTTACATTTGTGCATAAAGTTTTAATTAATAAATATTTTCTTCTTTTTTACACAGAAAATTAAAATGCCTAGTAAAATTCAACAAACTATATTAAAAAATAATTAATACATATATTTCATCTCATGGCTACACCAAAGGCATCGACCACAGCCTTCTCAATCTCCTTGTGAACTTGATTGACCTCTGCCTGTGTGAGTGTTCGCTCCAGATGTCTGTACACTATGCTGTAGCACAGACTGTGCTTCTTCGATTTAGGGTGAACGAACTTGTCTTTGAGTCTCACCTGGAAAAATAATTCAGTTTTATGTTTTTTGGAGCAAGGAAACGGTTTTTTTTAATTAATAAAGAAAGTTGCCCCGCACTATTTTGTCCTGTATCATAGGTGCGTTTACAAACATAAACTCACATGCACAAACAGCCAGACCTGGAACAAGTATCTGTAGGCCATACAAATATTTGTTCCGTGCGGGAATCGAACCCGCGACACATACCCCATCGCTCAACCACTGCGCCAATCGTGTCGTCAATATTGATTCATTTTGTAGTGTCTGAGACAGATTTGAATAGATAGAAAAATGTGGTTATTGTAATACCATTGCAATGAGTAATGGGAATAGTGAGACCCACTTATATGGAGATTGCTAGCATCGTATATTTAGTTATGTAACTTTGTATATCTGCAAATGTAGCTGTGGCTCTAAGCTCTTCCTCAGTGAATCTAGGTAAAGTGAGCTCATGCTACTGTGGAATAATATAGTTTTTATACACTCTTTCGTTAATGGACTGTAACATACCTGTTCAATAATATCGCCACCAATATCTCTGACAAGATCATAGAAATCATTGCTCATAAATGTATCTATGGTCAAATTTGCCGGCAGCCAAAATGACATGTCATTCGTGCACTGAGGATACGTTGATACGGGCTTATATGTAATCTGTGCATTCAAATCAACATTTTCAAATTGTGTCAGAAACCCTGAATCGGTACTCCACATTAAGCGAATATCAGGAATTTTATATAATGCCATTGCAAGCCTTTCTAAGCCAAGACCGAATGCATATGCAATATTGTTCGTAGATCCCGCATTGACTAGAATCTCATTCCTAACTATGCCACAGCCTAACAGCTCCATCCATTTGTTTTCATAGAATATTTCAAGCTCCCATGACGGATGAGTAAATGGAAAGTACTCCTCAATCCATCTGTATTTTATGCTGTCACCAAATAACACTTTTGTTAACCCGATAAGGTGCGTTTTCAATTGTGTCTCCATCAATTTCGTAGCTTCTAACGTATGGCAGCTTTGTTTGGTTGGGTCGGCAATGGAGTTGATGAAGGCATGTGGTTTGCTCTTGTCATATTTTGACTCAAATATGTCTAGATCTGAATGATCAGGGAACAGATGTTCTCTGCGTTGTGATCGTACTCCGTCTACCTGAAATTGAAAGAGTGCTTTTTTAATTAAGTGTGGTTAATGAACATATATTATAAGCAAAATATATTTCAATGCTTTAGTACTTCTTGCAATGAAAACTAATGAGTGTATAAAAGGATGACTTCATTCAAAGAAATTCTAAAGGTTTTAGGTAAAAATACAGTTTGCTATTGAATGGAAGCATTATGATTGAGATAGTCAAACATTCCGTTCTGGCGTTAAGTCCATAACAGTGTACAAATATAGGTGCACAGTTCCTTTAATAATAGTCCAATGGGATGGCTATCTGATACAACCAAGACTGGGTTGGTAGACTAGGAACAGAAGCAATGGGCTTATATACTAGTGTGACATAAATAAATAAATAAATAAATAAAAAAATACTAATTCTAAAAAGAAAAAAGAATCATAAACATATAAAAAAATCTAACACATGTTTCTTAACTTACTTGGTGAAACACAGGAAAATGTGTAGAATCAATTTCATCCCTCCTATAAACATCTCCAATCATCAGGAAGTTGTCCAGACCAGACCGTAGCAGATCACTCTGGTGTGCAGTCATGTGAGCCCTCAGCAGATTCCCGCTGTTTATGTAGTAGCAGTCGGACTTCGCCCTACTCGGGTGATCGGAGGGAATCAATAAAGCATCAAAGTTTTGCTTAGTTGTTACTATTGGTGATAAGTTGTCGTAAATACTAAATGATGGGTGCCCTCTGTGAGTGAACGAGGAGTAAAAATAATTCACAATTCTTTGCCTTACGATTGATAATGGGTTATTTTTTTGCATGTGCAGATTCTTACCCAAATAGGATATAATTTTAGGTGTAACATTTGTATATTCATCTGTTATGAATTCTTTGCCTTTTATTTGCACTGAAGCGACGGATTGTGCAGCTGTACTGTACTTTTTCGATAAAACCGCTGAAAGAATACGGTTTGTTTTGATAAATAATTTCGTCATGATTCTTGCTTTGGAAGCTTCTTCAAGGAAATAACTATGCAAATCGCGTTAACGATTTCATTTGTCTCTAATTCACTTTCACAGTTAATAGTTGGAAATAAAAATAATACACGTTCATGTAGTGCAACTGTGCAAATCTTGAATCTTGAAGGAATCAAGGAATTTGACAAATACAAATAAAGTTATCTAATAATAATTTTCAGTCTGTGGTACTTGGCTGGTCTGACAGTGACAGAGTGGTGTAACAGCTGATAATATTGTCAAAAATGAAGATGGGCCTAGATTTTATAAAAAAATATTATCACTTAATTAATCGCGATAAATGTTTAAAATGAGTGAATTAAATAAACTCCTTTAAGTGATTCATAACTTCATTGTTTTATTCATAGAACATCATGATTTACATACTTAGCTAAAGCCGGCTTGATATCTGAAAAAGCTAATGATTAATAATGTCAACACAGTTTAACTGTCAATGTCATTTTACATAACCTAATAGATAGGATTGTTACGTGCTTATTTAGACAATAAACTTAATAATACTGACATAAATACGTATTTTCAAGGCACTGAATCACTTTTAATTATTGGTGTCGACTTAAATAATAATGTTTCGTAAGCGGCTCTTTCATCTCGCACAGTTGAGTGCTATTGGTTTCACCGGATTTTATATTGGGCAAAATACGGATAAATTCCATAATTTTCTTTGGGATGACTCAATTATTGTAAATGGGAAACGTCTCAAGAATATGCCAGGGCTGCCAGTCTTCGGCACAGTGTCTGCTGCTACTCCTTACACGGAAACTGGAAGTAGTGTAGATAGGGTAAGATTCTATAGTAAAGCTTATACTGTACGCTATTTTAAGCATATAAACTTACATAGCCTGAATATATTGGCGCCAGTTTGCTTTCCCAATATTTTTTCTTCTGCTGCTGAATTAGTATTTCCATTATAAAGAGGAAATACTTTTTTGTTTGTACAGAATAAGCTCAGAAGGTAATCCGCCGATTTGAAAAAAATTATCACTAATATATAGCTACATTATTTCTGAGTAACATAGACTATATAACAAGACCCCACAACCCACAGGAATGGAGCAGTAACCAAAGATCAAACTTAACACGGGTGAAATAATCCAGGCTGGTGGAAGCAAGTAAATTATAAATAGATTCTAATTTACTTACGAATTTGTAACATTAATATCATCTCTCTTGTAAAATTTCCAGGTATCACAAATTATGAAATATGGCTTCCCGAGCTTGGACAATGTCCGTTCCTACGATGACTTCGTACTATCTTATGACCGCCGCAACAGAGTGCCTAACTGGGTGTTTGAGCACTTGACTAAGGACCACGTTGCTAAGAATGACCAGGTTGACCGGAGCAAGTGTGACTTCAAGCCTGATGAGAGTATACATCCATTCTTTAGGTGAGGAATTCCATTACAGTACATTATATTGCATTATGTATATTGTCACATGCCCAGTAAGCAAATTTTCTTTTTGTTTTTATATCAAAATAAAATTGATTCCAAGCAACAATTATTTCATGTTAGTTAATATGATGTATGCATATTTAACAAGCTAGGAATGCATCCTTTTGCACCTGTATATCCGTCACATCCTATATTGAGTTTAATGACCTAATAGGTATGCATTAGCATAGCATATATCCAGGCTTTAGAACTTTAATTGCAGTGTGTAATGCAGTGTATTTTATTAACCCCCGACGCAAAAAGAGGGGTGTTATAAGTTTGACGTGTCTGTCTGTCGGTCTGTCTGTCTGTCTGTCTGTGGCATCATAGCTCCCGAACGGATGAACCGATTTCAATTTAGTTTTTTTTGTATGAAAGGTGACTTATGTACGAGTGTTCTTAGACATGTTTGATGAAAATCGGTTGAGCCGTTTAAAAGTTATGGGTGTGAAAGTGGGGATGAAAAACTAAAAATGATTTGTCATGTGGGTTATTAAATTATTAGGAACCTATGTATTTACAGCTTAATAAAATCAACATTATAATAAGTTAATGTACCTATAAAAAGTATAAAATAAAAATTAAATTAAAAATTTAAAAAACCCCCGACACAAAATCCTAAGTTCCCTTTAAAAAGTAAAAAAATAAAATACGTCGCGTTGGGGGACCGCTTGGGACGGTCGTACCCTAAATGCAACATCGGTCCCCCAACGCGACGTATTTTATTTTTTTACTTTTTAAAGGGAACTTAGGATTTTGTGTCGGGGGTTTTTAAAATTTTTAATTTAATTTTTATTTATATTGGTTTCTGATGATTTCCAGGTCACAAAACACAGACTACAAAGGCTCAGGGTTCGACCGTGGCCACATGGCTGCGGCTGGTAACCATCGCCTCTCTCAGAAACATGTAGAACAGACATTCTACCTCAGCAATATGGCTCCTCAGGTAAATCTTTCCTTTCGGCTTTGCAGGCAGTAGCCTAGTGGCCCTAAGCGACAGCTACGCTGGAGGTCTTGGGTTCAAGTCCCAGGTCGAGCAAAATGATATTCTCAGTAGAACCTCAAAGTTAGGATTTCTGCCCAGTTAATAGCAGTAGGCTCGCACGCATCCCTTTTACATGGGCTTAAAAACATACCGGGGACCTGTGGGTGTACCTTTATTAACCCTTTAACCGTCAAGGTCGTAATTATCCGACGCTAGCGAAATGGACACGAAAATATTTGTCGGATAAATCCGACCATGGCGATTAAAGGGTTAAAGAGAATAAATGTATTGAGGAGAACACAGCCAACATATGACAACAGACGCTAGAAAAACCAATAAAACAAATATTACTGCACTTATGTAAATATCCAAAACTGTTTTAAAATAATGGTTATTCTCTTGTTTGCAGGTAGGAGAAGGCTTCAACAGAAACGCTTGGAACGAGCTCGAGAAGCACGTGCGTAAACTGACCAGAGTGTACAACAACGTGTACTGTTGTACGGGGCCGCTGTACTTAGCCAAGTAATCATAAACTGTTATTAAGACTGTAGACATTAAACCCTCATACGCACTATGCAACTATCCGTACCAGGCCCCCGTCACTCGTTCAAGGTTACTCTTTTAAGTGCCTACGGCTCGCATGCGCCCGGGCGCATCCAATCCAGTCGGCTGTCACGCGCTCGCTTGAGTGTACATACCTGCCGCAACAAAATAAACGATACTCGCGCCTTCAATAATGTCTAAACCTCGAGATGCAATTTGTAGTGTACAGAAAATACATATTTCAGTACATACAATAATACTACACAATAATAGTTTATAGTCACCTATTCTTTTGTGTAAACATTTCTCAGCATAGATAGCCCTAGTGCTGTGCTGTGTTGTATGACGCGCGTTATTGCTATCTCTCTCTCTCACGCACGAACGTTTTGTAGGTAATTATGGCATTAAGTGTTGAGTTTTCTCTATGTATCTGTACTTATTTAATCTGTGTCCGTACGGCTGACCGCAAGCACGACAGGGATATGCATGATTTCTTTTTATTAAAAAAAAAATATCTTCATTCATGTAATAAATAGTTTAGTGAAACGTTTTTACATATAACCATGAAATTAAAAAAATATATAAGCCATCGAATATTTGTTTCTATCTCTTTATTCGATCAATTTTTCGGTATCGAATTCCATTTTATGTAAAACGTAAGTAGACTCTCACGCAATGCGGGCAGCCTTAGCCGCACTGTGCGTATAGCAACTGCGCAGTGCGCATAGAAATGAATATTACGTACATAATAAGGAATATGCATGCCCTAAGCGCGACTGCTTTTTTTTTTTTTTTTAAAGATGGTAAAATCATCAAATGACCCCCCCCCCCCCCCGTCCTGGGCGGGGCGGGAGGGAGTGTCAGACTTTTACTGACTAAAAACCATCTATGTTCCTTCGTGTGCCTTTTGCGTTCCGGGGGCGCGGTATCTCTTTCGAACAACCCGCAGCCAAGCGCGACTGCTACGCTAGAGGTCTTGGGTTCGATTTCCAGGTCGAGGGTTTTTCTATGAAATTATCAGTAGCAGCTCGGAGTTTAGATTTGTGCCCTGTTAATGACAATAGGCTCGCCCCCTATAACATGGGACCTAAACATACCGGCGAACTGTGGGTGTACTGTTCACCTCTGCCTAACCCTTCGGGGAATACAGGCGTGATGGTACAGTAAAATGGGGTGTATAGGGATGAATGGGTAAATTGAGACAAATGATTTCCAAAAAGGAGTTTAATGTTTTTATTTACCATTAAGTGTACCTACTCGTCGGCAACAAACTATATTACTTCAACGATAAAATCTCTTTTAAAGTTTCGTCCTGATTCACCCCTGCAACCCTGTACACCCCATTTTACAGTATGTTATGTGATCTGCCCCGTTGGTCTCGTGGTCGCAAGTGCGACTGCTGTGCTAGGGGTCCCGGGTTCGATTCCCAGGTCGAGCAAAAAGTGTTATTGGGTTTTTCTATGAAATTCTCAGTAGCAGCTCGGAGTTTGGATTTGTGCCCGGTTAATGGCAATAGGCTCGCCCCCTATTACGTGGGACCTAAATATACCGGCGAACTGTGGGTGTACATTGGTACACCTCTGCCTAACCCTTGTAACTCGTGTATATTGATGGTATGTTATGTGATCCTTTTCTTTCTTCAGGAAAGAGTCGGACGGTAAGTGCTACGTGCGCTACCAAGTGCTGGGCGCGAACACCGTGGCGGTGCCCACACACTTCTACAAGGTGGTGGTCGGGGAGGCGAAGGACGGCTCTCTCGATATGGAGGCCTACGTCATGCCTAACCAGAAGATACCTAACGAAACGCCTGTGTCGGCCTTCATGGTATGTTGTGTGTAGATTTGATGTTACTATTAGGTTGTTGACACCACCATCAATTGACATACTTTTTATGAACTGTCAAAACGCGATTCCTCAGATTTTGTATGGCAATAGCACGCCGTGACGTCACTTGTCGGCCTACTCATTTGACAAACTATTTAATGATTTTAAAGTAAGTAAAAATCTAATTTTATATAAATTGAAAATTAATCGGTTTTCATGGGTAAAATAAAGTGCTTTCTTAGAGAAGTTGTGACTTGAAATTATTAGTTGGTGGTGTCAACTACCCAATTCACCTAGACAAGAGTACAAAAAATAAATGTATGCGGAAGTTATTCGAAAATGTTACCGCGGCCCTGGAACGCGAAGGGTAGTAGTAGTAGGAACACGGATGGGTTTTAGTCAGTAAGAGTCTGATCAAAAAATCCTTCCGGTCCGCCCAGAGCGGGAAAAGTATTTTGATGATATCCCATTCTTAAAAACAACAAAAAATCCTACATAGTATTTTTTACCATGGATTCAGTACATGAATCTAAACTATCAGATAACATGCTTAGGTCATCATCTGCTTAGCCTTTTCCCAACTATGTTGGGGTCGGCTTCCAGTCGAACCGGATGCAGCTGAATACCAGTGTTTTTACATGGAGCGACTGCCTATCTGACCTCCACAACCCAGTAACTGAACAACCGGGACCAACGGCTTTACGTGCTTTCCGAGGCACGGTGGTGTTACACCACCGACTTCCAAACTCCGGGCTGCTACTGAGGAATTCCTAATGGAAAAACCTAATAACACTTTTTGCCCGACCAGGGAATCGAACCCAGGACCCCACACTCGTCATTCGCGCTTGCGACCACGAGACCAACGGGGCAGTCCAGATAACATGCTTAAGTAATTTAAAAAAAAAACAGCTGTTCCATACATTTTGACCATGTAGGTGTTGCAGTTTATTTAAACGACTTCAAAAGGCGGAGGAGGTTCTATGTTCAACTGTTCCTTCTGTTTTCATCGTATTAGCCACAGGACGTCCGCTGCTGGACATAAGCCTCTTCCTTGGATTTCGAAAAAGACCGGTTGGAAGCGTCCCTAGGCGTACGCTTCCAACCGGTCTTTTTGTTGTGGATTGCGCTCCCTGCCAAGGTTTTCCCAAGAGACTACAGCATGGGGTTCTTCAAGAAAGGAGTTTTGAGGTTTTTACGGGGTCGGCAGCGCACGAGTGATGCCTCTGGTGTTGCAAGTGTCCATAGGCAGCGGTGACTGCTTAACATCAGGCGGGCCGTCAGTCGTTAAAATTATAAAACGATAAAAAAACATATATTTAACTCTTGTTAAAATTATTTTCTTTCTATTACAGGTACCGCCAGAGTTAATAGAGAAGGCAGCAGGTCTATTATTCTTCGACAAGATCCATAGAAGTAAACTAAATAGTATAAACGGTAGAAAAGTGTAAATATTTAGTTTAAATCTATTATATTATATGTAGAGAATATTTTATGAATTTGTTTTAAATGGGTTCAGATCTATTACGTTAAATTGTGATATATTTGTAAATAGATGCAGTTGTAAATAAATGAAGTTTTATGAATGTTACTTTATATTTGTTTTTCTTGAAGTTGTGTAGTTATTCATATTAATATTCATCATCATCTTCCTGTCCTTATCTCATGTAACTTGGGGTCAGCGCAACACGTTTTCTTCTTCCATGCCGTACTGTCAACCGTCATGATATCACTGACTCCCTTCTCTTTCATATCTTTCTTTCACACAATTTAATTATGAAAGCACGGGCAAGTACTTTCTACGTTTATCTTGGACATCACTGACATCGGTAATCATGTCAGAGGCCCTTGAAACGGCTTAGAAACTCTGACACTTGGGTGTGTGGGGTCGTTAGACTGCCCACACGATAAAGAAAGATTATGAAAGCAAAATTTCAATCAGAGTAAACTTGAAATCTGGAACCCTACTGGGTTTATAATGCTGAAATTTGGCTGGTTGGTAGTTTATGGGTAGGAGGAGTCAACTAAGAACGAATTTGACTTTGACTTACACGAGGCCATAGTTGGGGTTAAAAGCTAGTATTTTTTTAAAGATTTAAAGTTATTTCTTTGTTGACAAGTGGTAATCTCTTGAAGTACTGGTCCGATTACAAAAATTCTTTCACAGATAGAAATCTACACTAATAACGATTGTTACAAGTACAAGTGATGTTTTATGGCACATAAACTTTACCTACACACGGATGAAGTCGCGGGCAGAACCCCATAATGGTGGATGGATTCCCTTGTTCACAAACTAAACTAAAATTAGAGAATTGACATCTCTTACTAACATACAGCGAAAGAAAAGGACGGTAATACCTTAGAACTAAGTTAGAGATGTCAAATTAGTTTTGCCTTGAACTTTTCCGTGTTTTTACATGTCAACTATAATTGTATAGAGGTTTCAGATCAACTAAAATTGACAAGTCTTATTCATGTCCGTCCCTTTCTTGTTTTATTGGAGAGAAAAAGATAGAAATAGTCTAAATTAAGTTTAGCTTGTGCATAACAGAATCGACACTATTATCCCACTCGTTTAGTAGTTACAGGTAAATGTAGGTAAAACAAGTAACAAAATGAAAGGCTCTTATGTATAAAACGTGTGTATATTAGGTAGTAACATGACGGTACTATCATAGTAATATATAGAGTGACATTATATCTCGCGTGGCTAGTCTTCGTCTTCATCCGACGCGCCGTTCTGCTGGGGTTCATCGTCCACGCGTACGTCTCCCATACCTGGCAGAATTATAACAAATTAAGCGTTAGTTTTGCTGCCCCCAAAAATTTTTTAGGTGAATATTTAAAGCGCTTCACACGAATTGAAACTGTAACCGCTACTTCGGAGGGGCCACTAAGGGCCGATGCCTGCCGGGGCTGCGGGTTGTTCGAATGAGATACCGCGCTCCCGAACGCAGAGGGCACAAGAAGGAACATGGCTGGGTTTTAGTCAGTAAAAGTCTGACACTCCATCCCGCCCTGGGAAGGGCGGGGAAAGTAAAATTACTTTCCCCGCCCTTCCATCCCGAATGACTTCCCATCGGTAAAAAAAAAAACGTTATTAGCTGCCAGCAAGCCGTCCGCTAGCCGTCACCTTTTTATGTTGTCATCATATAAAATATTGAAACAAACACGATTTAAAGTCTAGCTGTATCTGTTATTATAATGAGCAATTGTTCCTAAAGTCCGCGGGACCTATGTTTTGGAATGAACTAGCTTCAACTTTCTTTAGAGGTAACTTCTTGACAATTCAAAAGTGCCTGTAACTGGTCTAATTGAAATAAATGCTTTGATTTTGAATTTTGATGCTTTTGTGGAGTGTTCCGTTGCTTGAGTATACAAGGTGTTGATTTTCATCCTCGTCAAATTTTAGGAGCTTGTCAAAAAAATTTGAAGTATTTAATCAAATATAATTACGATACCTGGCTAATATCTAATAAATACTTGTTTTTTTAGTTGCAAGTATCAAATAACAGTATTCCAGAATACTCCTTTTGCAAAATTTAGAATCGCCCAGTTGCGTATGCGGTAGGCAGAGTTGTTACGCGTCTATATCAATGTGTACATAGCGCCTAAACCCTCTGGCGCAATGGCTAGCTAGGATTTGAAAATCACGCCAAAAAAAAATTTTTCAAGATCAATTTATTTTATTATTGATTCGTGTTAAGAATCACGAGCATAGTTAACTCCTTGAATTTGACCAGGATGCAAATCAACGCCTTGTATGTAAGCTTACCCTGGTCCTCATCTTCCTCGGCCGAGTCTCCGGCGACCTCTGCGTTCTCTGCCTCCGCGCGCTCCATCTGCCGCGCGAGCTCTGCCTCGTCTGTCGCTGTCACCACCTTAGGCTGTAACACACCACCACAATATTTTACTCGGCAAATGTTGACTGCCTGAACTGTCACTTTGACAATGACATTTGTTTGTTAACATTTTTGATGTCGAATTCGATTTTTGGATATAGTCGGCCTGTGATAGATATATAATATTCATTTAAAATTGGATTTTAAGGCGAAAGAGAGAAAGTTTGAATTTATAATTTTGTTTGGTATTAAAAATTTGGCGCGAGCGTAAACAAACATGACTGTGTTTTACACAAATATTAAATCAACATAACTGGTCAAGTTAGAATTACCCGTAATGTGCCAATTTAATGAAAATATGACGTTCGTTTGACGTTTTTTTTTAGATAACCGTTGCATTTGCAATATGTTTAACTTACCGCCATTTGCACATTAAATACTCCTCCCGCGGTGTCTATGGTCTCCTTTATTTTGTCGATGGCATCCTGCAGTGCTTTGAGACCATCCGCTTTTTCAGGCGTTGATGTGGTCATTACTGGAAATTAAAAAAATAATAATAAGAAAGAGTAAAAGTCAACCAATTGTAGTACATTGCTAAATTGAAAAAAAAAAAGTGTTCATTGCCATATTCAATGTTATTTTCATTTGAAGCTGTTCCTATTACAATGCTAAAGGATGTTACCAACTATTCTTTGGAAATTCTTGTGGAACAGGTATGGTATATGTCTGGTGATGGTGTGGTGTTGTCTTTGTTTCATTGTAAAGGGCATACTTAATTTGACAATATACAAATAACTATAATAAGGGAATGAGTGGCAATGTAATGACAGGTACATAAGACATTTCAACTTTGTCTCTGGGATGGCAATGCATTTGCAAGTCCTTTAGTATTGCAGACTTCTATAGGTAGCAGTGATTACTTAACATCAGGTCATCATCATCAAAAGAAACGATTCTTCTTACCATACAAAGGAGGCGCAATTAGGTTGATCTTGATAGGCAAGTCCACGGTCGAGAGCGCGAGTCCCGCCTTCAACGCGGCCCGCACAGCATCTATCCCTTCATAGCCGTAGCAGGCGCACTCTATGTCTGCGCGGATCTTCACCGCCTGTGACGTCAGCTTCCGCTTGATGTTGGCTAGAAGGACCTCCTTTGTGTTGTCATCCAGACCGCACTCGTTTAGCACTGAGGGGTCACTGGAATATTGAGAGGGAAATGGTTTTTAGTTTGTAGTATTTTTGTTGAAGAAGAATCGGCTCTGTTTTCGTTGGTGGTAATAAACTTGCCTCGTGTTGCATAAAATTTTTACGTTACAAAAAAAACCGGTGAGGATGTGTCATGGTACACAGCCATTAGTTTAACGTGAGACGTCTATGCATTTTATACAGCTTTATTGTTTTTTTTGGGACAATTGTACCACACAATTTCCAACCACTGTGTTTCCTGAAAGCCAGAATCAACAGTGGAGACCGCCAGAAAAGTGCCGAGGCAATGAAGCAAATTACCCCTATACTCTTTTGAAAGATGTTTCACGTCAAAACTAAACAAGGAAATCAAAGTTATTACTGAAAAATGATTTCTAACATTTAATATCATTTTTTTTTAAATGTACTTAAACCCAAAACAAATTATTGTCTTTCGGTACATCGAAAAATCGTTATTCGTTAACGATTTCGCATTTTGTTAAAACATTTAAGGAGTGCCATAACATTATTATTATTTAATCAACTTACACTGCAGCCTGTTTAAAGAAGTCATAAGCGGAAGCTTTCTTCTTGTATTTCTCCTCAAACAGCCACGCAGTCCTCTTGTAAAGCTCCTCCAACTGCTCTGAGCTCTCATAGTGCAGAAGCTCAGCCACGTGACGCAGGATGGAGTTCACTGCCTTCGCTTTAGCGTACCTCTCGGTACATTTGTCTATATCCTCGGCTGATACACGACGTTTTGACAAGTCTATGTAACCTGTAACGTAGGTGAAGTTAAGAGTAAGTAAAGTAAAAGTAGCTATGGAAAGTAGCAAATACATGATTTTAATTTTGATTTGCTTTGAATGTTTACTTTCTAGATTTATGCATTAAAGTAAAATGAAGCTTTAATAACTTGATACAAGGCAAGGAGCTATCTGTTAGACAGTTAAATGACCATTTAGACCGTGTTCAAACCAGACTGACTGTCAGCCGCCGAAAGTGAGTGAATGTTACGCAGTTTATTGTATTTCCATACATATTCACTTTTTCGTTCACATCTAACCGACGATACGTTATTACGCTATACGTAGACACTGACATTATTATATTCTCAATACTGTTTATTTTCACGTTTACACTGGAGCTCACTGCGCGCCTGCTCACATTCGGCGGCTGACAGTTAGTTTGGTTTGAACACGGCCTTAGTTTAATAAAGTAAAGTTGGTAAGTTTGTTTGTTTTATTTTGTTTATAACTGGTGAGCATAGGAACTACTGGTCCGATTATAAATAAAAAAGCGACAAATTCTTGTGCTATAATAACAAGCTGTTTTGTAGTACTTTATTTCAAGACAGATGATGATAAGAGTGGCAGTTTGCTTCCAATATGCCAATTATAAGAGCAAGAGTTGTTCACATTATTAAATGAAAATCCATTATTTACAGTTTAAACAACAATGATAAGGAGTTAGTCCAGCAATAAACAACATAAACAACATTGAAAATGTAACGAACTATACAAGAGTCCCCTTATCACATTAAGCAAATGTCTTACATGAGAATTAGGGGAAACTTGTAACCTAACTTATGAAGTTTTCCTGTACCTGTACATTTATTTTGTCTCTAAAAGAGAGAAATGTATTAAGAATATCATGGTACCTTTTTCTTTGTCCACTCTGATGACCACGACGGGCTCTGTCTTGCCCACTCTGATCAATTTGTTGATGGACCTAATACGACGTCTGGACAGCTCCGACAACAAGATCATGCCCTCAATGTTGTTGTATTCCAGCAGGTGGACGTACGCGCCCATCTCCGCGATGGACCTCACGTTCACCATCACTACATCTTCCACCTCCGGATACTTTTCTTGGTAAAATCGACACGAAAGAGGCATCTGAAACGAATTTTTTATTCATAACCTATACATTCAATTTTTTCAAGGATTCTCACATGATGAAAGCTTCTGTCGACTTATTACAATACCTTGTTTGTGTTTTTTTAGTTATTTTGGTAATAATTTTAGAAAATTACTAAAATAATGATGAAATACTGCACTTGTTCACGTTGACGACTGAAGACAACTTTTACGTTCCATTTTTCATTTGGAGTTTTGACAAGGACTGACTGAATGCTTGATGGCAAATATATTGGATGAAGTTAAAATACTACTTCAAGTAAAAACAAATACAATTAATAATTTCAGAAATATTATTAGCAAACAAGTAGCATGTAATAAAAGAGGAAATTTTAATTAATATTAATATAAAAGTCGTTCTATAGAACTTTATGCATTATGCGTAATGGAGTGCAATGAATGTTGCCCGTTCTGAAATAGAGTAAACGCAAAAGAATAAAATATTCTTATTTTACAAAAAAAAAAACAAGCCAAGCCAGTTATGTTTTACGCATTAGAATAGTTCCAGATGATGTTCGTGTAATATGCAGTAGGAAATGCTGTACGCTTTGAGAGAGCGGCAAGCGGAAACTACCCTTAGGTTGAAGTTCACTAACAGTAACAGCCGGCAGATGGCAGGACATGTACCCTTTGAAGCCAATAAACCAAAGCTAAAGTGCAAAAAATCAGCCTTACTCTAAAATAATTATAATTTGCGTGGACTTGTAATAACCATCTTAGCTATCCTATTAACGCACCGGCAACTAAAACTTTGTGGAGTATCTATAAACTAACTGGCTGTATAGGTGACCCCGCCGCGCGTTTAGATAGAATGATACCTAAGTACCTACTTTGACGATTGTAATAATTTGATAGTTATGAGAATTTGAGTAACACTATTCATTAGAGGGTTTGGTTACTGTTGCCGTTACAATAATTAAACTGGGTCAATTCTGTAATCAACTGTAGGGAGACTGACCCTGGCCTGTAACTTTGTCCTTTAAAATTGGTGTGGGCCACGTATCAGATAATTAATTGATACCCATTAAACTGTAAGATATGTACATAAGTAAATAAAAAATCAAAAGGAGCAGGAAGATTTATAATAAGGTATTAAATCTCTTTTGTCGCCTAAACTCAAGATTAGGTACAGGCTGGATCTGATTAGAAACTTTTACAACGCCATTAGCGTTTATTTTTAAAATATATTTTTTTGTTATTAAAATGGCTTTCAATATAATTTTTACAACGCAATCATCCAGGTCTTTATTATAAGTATAAATCCTTTTTAGTTGAACGTTGATCAAAGTTTTGAATAGGAGTCGTGAGGTACCTAAAGTCGATTACTTTCTTCCACCTATTTGACCTTTTATGTGACCTTAGAATGAGATAGTGTTTTCATGCCTAAGGTCACTTCTCATAATTTGTTAGGAACTTATTTGATCGTTAATTTAAGACGGCTGGTGTTGCGTGCGTTTATCTTTCTGCCCATTAAAATCTATTAACGAATGAAATCTATCGCATTCCTTGTTGGCATGCACTGCTTCCAGGAAGATGGCCTATTTAAAGATTCTCAGAGCCTTGACAGTGTCATTTAATTGAAATAATTAATGCATTATTGTGTCATCGCTGTCTCATAGACAACTTCGAGATCTGGTTTATGTAAATGGTAATAATTTTTGAAGTTGCTAACCAGCCACCTAAACTTGACTTTTATTAAGCAAAACGAATCAAAATGAGAAATACCTATACCTATTTAGAACACATGGGTCTGAATGTACAATGTAGGTACAAGCCAATGGACTGCAGCAGCGGTAAATTGATTCAATAAAGTTACGAGTTCCTGAAATTGCATAGAAACAAAGAAAGAGTATCTATTAAGTAGGTATCGTGCACTATGTACCTATTGTGCAAGTCTTTATTAGACCCCTGACCATTGAAGTCTTGGAGAAGTCCTGTTTGACCAACTGATGCATTTTATAAACAGGTGATTACCAACATTACAAGCCCTGCAAATTAAAAAATAATAAGTCCTCGAAGGATTTTAAAAAAGTTCAGCAGTGTCCGGTACCTACTGGCAGTCAAAAAAAGCTTTTTGTAAAGAAAAAAAAAAAACGAAATTGACAACTGAAAAAATTGGCGGGAATGCTCCAAAAATAGAAAAATATTTTTTTCTTACTTCTTTAATTTGGATTTTATCTGCTTGTTTTTATAACTGCAATGCAGTTACATACCTAAAATACCAAGAAGACTGCATTAGTACAAAAACGTAGATCAAAGATTCAAATTTTGTTTACATCTATCATTTTTTATTTCCATTTACATTGTAGAAGAATCGTGAAGTTATGCATTTTATGCTCAATTGCGGTTCCCTGTTGTCAGGAGCGAATTAATTGATATTTATATGAGTGTGCGCTGTCAAATCTCAGCGGTCCTGTCCAGTCAGTAAGAGTTCGATAAGACGCAACGGTCGGGTTGCGCGGAACGGCGCGCGCGACGGAATGCGCTGGAGTTCGTAATTTTAAGTAACATGGCGGTTCTTAGGTAAGCTTTTTTCTGGTTTTTAGTTACTAATTATTATTACTGCTGTGTGCTATTATTTATTAGCTAACTGCTTTCAATTTTATGAGGATTTTTTTTTTCTGTTTGAAAATAAAACAACTTTTTTTTTAAACTAATGCTTTAAAACCGTGAAAAAAACCTGGATTTATAGTTAATATAGGTCTAGAAGCGTGGTTAAATACAATCAAGTTAATATAGGTCTATAATAGAAGCGGGGTTTGGTACAATAAATTAACCGACTATAAACTATTACAGCCGCATAGACCGATCTTCCGGGTTAAGCCACGCTTGCCGAGGTTAGTCTGTGGATGGGTGACCATTTACTATAGCGAGTTTCCTCCGTGCCTCGGAAAGCACGTAAAGCCGTTGGTCCCGGCTGTCATTTGTAGATCTTTGACAGTCGTTACTGTTAGTCAGAAGCCCGAAAGTCTGACAACCAGTCTTACCAAGAGTATCGTATTACCCATTACTGGGTTGTGGAGGTCTGATAGGCAGTCGCTCCATTTAAAATACTGATATTCAGCTGCATCCGGTTCGACTGGAAGCCGACCCCAACATAGTTGGGAAAAATGCTAGGCAGATGATGATGAAACACCGGAAGTCAATGTTCATTTCTTTTTATTCAACTTTCAATGTCTTTTCCAAGTATTTTTAAATGTTTTTGCATGTCATTCAGCAGAGGGTCTGACAAGACCGCGCGAAGTTAACGTACCTAATGTAAATTCGATTGATTTTAAATTCGTGTAAAGTATGTATTTAGTTTGAAGGGTTTCTTCATAGGTACCATTGAGTGATATTAATTGTGCTTGTCGTATCAAATTAAACCAAGCTATAGGTCATAATACCAATTCGATAATTGAAAAATAAAATACCATCACGCCTGTATTCCCCGAAGGGTTAGGCAGAGGTGTACCAATGTACACCCACAGTTCGCCGGTATATTTAGGTCCCATATAATAGGGGGCGAGCCTATTGCCATTAACCGGGCACAAATCCAGATTCCGAGCTGCTACTGAGAATTTCGTAGAAAAACCCAATAACACTTTTTCGAAAATTGACTTTTAGCTAATATTACTTTTCCCTTAGGCCCTCAGACGTCTGATCAACTTTATGGAATTTTAAATGTCTTCTCACACAGCGAAACAGGAGCACAAGTCATATTAACAACTACAAGACGTTATCGACATAACTAGCGTCTTCCCGCGACTTCGTTCGCTTGGTTTCACATAGCCTAAACTATTTCTTATGAATCTGGCTGTCATATACAAAACTACTTTTTCCAATCCAACCGGCAGATCTAGAGATTAGCGCGTTTAAATCAATAAACAATAAAACTCTTCAGCTTTTATTTTGTACTAGCGAATTGCCTGCGACTTCGTTAAGTTACGTCTTTCGTTACTGCTCTGCCCCCGTTAGTCGTAGTATAATGTTATACAGCCTATGTTATTCAGGAGTAATGTAGCTATCTATTGGTGGAAAAATGGTTAAAATCGGTTCAGTAGTTTCGGAGCGTTTTCGGTACAAACAAACAAAAAGATATTTCCTCCTTAGAATATTAGTATACATAGATAGATGAGTTCTGCGATAGACCAACTCTCCAGGAACCTAATACAATGATGAATGTCGTAAGATGTTAAACGGAACAAATGAATTAAATGGCCGTATCACATCGCCGAATCAGGCGCTCTTAAAAATATATACATACCTACTATTTGTAGGAACGTTTGCATTTCATCATTTGCGTAAGAAACGCGGTATCTCCAAAGTCAAAGTCAAGCATTTATTTCAATTAGACCATTTAATAAATTCAATAAATCCATAGTTTCGCGGGATCGATTTTTTGTCGGCCGTGTGCGTTGCTACATTAGAATTCAACTGTTCCGTTTTGCCTGACAAAGAAATCTGTCGCCGATTGTCGGCAGCGTGTGGAGGGCCCACGTCAGACAATCGGTGACCGGTGGTTTTCGAATCGGTCCGATAATCGGTCTACACAAAGTAAGTAGGTCATGGTCGGGTAGCGGTAGGAAGCTGTACCAATATTGCACGAAAATATGTTCATGAGTAATTTGCCGTTGACAGACATGTGTTCAAGATTAATTAAGATGTCAAGATTGTGATTGTCATCATGATTCGTGATTTTAGAGTTCACATAGTAGACATTTAAATATTCATGCTGTTCTCACACCAATAAACTCTTGTTTTGGTAAATAAGAATTCGCAGTAAGTGTGGGCCCTTTGACGGATCTGGGAGTCACACACGGAATACCTTTTTTTTTATACCACTGAAGGTACCAAACATGCTAACGGCCCGCCTGATGTTAAGTGGTCACCGCTGCCTATGGACACTTGCAACACCAGAGGCATCACTCGTGCGTTCCCGACCCCGTAAAAACCACAAAACTCCTTTCTTGAAGAACCCCATGCTGTAGTCTCTTGGGAAAACCACAGGGAGCGCATTCCACAAACTAAGCGTACGCGGGAGGAAGTTCCTCTGAAACTGTACCGTACGGGACCATTTAGGTTCTTAGGGGTGAGGATGGGCCCCCGCCGCGAGAAGCAGACCTAAGTCCCAACCCGTCGAAGTCAAATCATTTGTTTCAATAAAAATAATATCATAGTAAAACTATGATTCCGACTGAGTTTAGATCACGGCGGTGAAACTAAATGGAAACTAACCTAATATGTAGTAGAGGATCCGAAGAAACAGAAAAGTGATCTCATAATCCCACAACAATATGTTTGTGCGTGAAATGCACACCTGACCTTCTATTTTTTTTAAATGGTCGCATCCTTTCTTTATCCCGAAATGTATCATCATCATCTGCTTAGCCTTTTCTCAACTATGTTGGGGTCGGCTTTCAGCCTAACTGGATGCAGATGAATCCCAGTGTTCTACATAGAGCGACTGCCTATCTGTCCTCCACAACCCAGTAACTGGGCAACACAATACCTCTTCTGACTGGTTGTCAGATTTTCTGGCTTCTGATTTTCCGTAACGACTGTTAAAGATCTACGAATGGCAGCCGGGACCAACGGCTTTACATGCTTTCCGTGACACGAACCCGAAATGTATACTAGTGTAAAATTAAAAATGTCAATTCCACCTTCTATCTATAACATATTAAGTCTTTCAGTCGTAGAACAGAACATCCAGGGGACCATTAACAGTTAATGTTCCGCATTCGCACTCTGTTACAACGGTAATAAATCTTGGAACATGTTTCAGTAATTCAGTGCAGTCGTTAATTCATTAATTTTAGTATTTCATTCTCTACAACAATGTTGGTTATGTCTGGCCATATTTACTTTAAATGTTTCTTTTTATTACTTACATACATACATAAACTCACGCCTTTTTCCCATGGGGGTAGGTGGAAACCACCATTCTTTTTATTAACACCCATTATTGAGATTAACTTGCAAGAGGAGCTCGTTGCTTAATAATTACAGCCGCATAGACCGATCTTCCGGGTTAAGCCACGCTTGCCGAGGTTGGTCTGGGGATGGGTGACCATTTACCATAGCGAGTTTCCTCCGAGCCTCGGAAAGCACGTAAAGCGGTTGGTCCCGGCTGTCATTTGTAGATCTTTGACAGTCGTTGCTGTTAGTCAGAAGCCAGAAAGTCTGACAACCAGTCTTACCAAGAGTATCGTATTACCCATTACTGGGTTGTGGAGGTCTGATAGGCAGTCGCTCCATGTAAAATACTGATATTCAGCTGCATCCGGTTCGACTGGAAGCTGACCCCAACATAGTTGGACCACCAACATAGTTCAAACATAGTTGGTCTCCAACTATGTTGGGAAAAGGCTAGGCAGATGATGATTATGATTAACTTGCAAGAGATTTCACTTGTGGGCCTTTTATTTTATTACCTTCTGCCCGGGAATTCGTCCGCGTCAAAGTTAATATAAATATATCATCCCACGGGAACCGTACATTTTTCCGGAATAAAATATACCCTTTATGATATTTCGGATTATAATATTTCTCTGTGCCTTTCAGATTGGTTCAGCCGTTCTGGCGTGTATGAGTAACAATCATTTATCCGTCCATTCATCCATTTCGCATTTATAATACAAGTATTAGGTATAGTAAGATTATAATTGCCCGTCTAGCTGTTATATCTGCTGACATTGTCATGTCATGTATGCCATTTCGTGAGTACCTGCGTCTCACATTCGTTCAACTATCAAAGCCTCATCAATTTCTTTGTAAATAATTAATAAGAAGCTCTACATAAATAACAGCTTGACTTCTAGGCATATATTATAAGCTTCCTGATTACAATTGACTGGGTCCCGTGACCTACTTTACATACCTACCTACCTACGATTTTTTTTATTATCATCAAAGTCTGAAATCCCACTATCATGGAGAATGTATCCCATTTTCACGTTTCGATATTCGAGTGCTTAGTAGGATGTGTGTTATTTATCATCCAGATACTCGAAATTGGATTTTGGTCCAGCGGTTAAGATGGTCGCTTCTCACGAGGTTTAATCATCAGTGTTAACTTTTTCATTTCACTTGTTTGTATTTTCTAAATTTATATTAGGCATCACTGATATCGGCCAGGGAAAAATATCATGCGGAAAAAGGGAGTTGTTATGAATAATTATAATTATGAAATCACCAATCCGCCTTAGGCTAGCGTGGTGATCAATGCTCGTGCTTTCCCTGTATGAGAAGAGGCCTTTGTCCTGCAGTGGGACAATAATAGAGTGGTGTTATTATTTTGATAGTAGTAGAGCCCTTTGTGTACTGTAGGAGCTCGTTCGGGGAAGTACTGTATGTAAGTGCCGCAAAGCAGTGTTTCTGTGTTCCGGTTTGAACGGTATAGGTGCCGGTGTAATTACAGGCACATGACACATTTCAATTTTGTCTTAGGGACCGCAACGCATTTGCAAGGTTTCCGGTATTGCAGATGTCTATAGGTAGCGGTGACCATTTAACATCAAAAGGGGGTGTAGCATCGGGTTGTTTAACATTCAATTGAAAAAAATACACTCCAAACGACTTCATTTCCAGGTCGAGCAAAAAATGTTATTGGGTTTTTCTATGAAATTCTCAGTAGCAGCTCGGAGTTTAGATTTGTGCCCGGTTAATGGCAATAGGCTCGCCCCCTATTACATGCGACCTAAATATACCGGCGAACTGTGGGTGTACATTGGTACACCTCTGCGTAACCCTTTGGGGAATACAGGCGTGATGGTATTTTTATACGACTTCATTTATTGACACAGATGCCAAAAATATTTGCATAGTTTCGTTCCAATTATATTTCGTTACATTGTCCTATTCAAATGTATTGACGTCACATATAACCGTTGAAGAACCTATCAAATTGGCTCGTTGACCATTCATTGACTGTTGAAGGTCAAATCAAGTGGCTGTGGACGCAGATCAATTATTTGTTGACCTCAGTGTATCGAGATTCGATGGCCCAAAGTAGGACACGGCTGATGGCTTAATTTATTTGCTGCATCTTTATTTTGGCGGTTGAGTGGCGGCTGAGTGGCGGTCAATGTTAGGTCAAGAAGGTGGTGGAAGAATCCAAATTAAAGGTCGGGACTTTGAGGCGTTTGGAAGTTATGGCAAGTGTGGAAGAAGAAAGTTTCTGGCAAACTTTTTTTTTCAAAGTTTGATACAATTTGTAACGTTTACAACAGATAGGTAATTTTCAAGAATTTAATGAATGTTGGTTTTAAAACAATATATATAAATTCGACATACTTTAACGTAAGTGCCTTTGGTACCTTTGGTAAGTACCTTTGGTACCTGATACCTGAAAAAGGGGGCCTAGCATTCAAGCTAGCAAGTACGCAGACCTTCGTGGCTTCATAACTATATATTACTCTATAAACCCTCAAAATTTCAGCTTTGCTAAAATGACGTAGGTAGAGTGCCCAGAAACTTGGACCAACAGGCCACGTCTGAAAAAAAAATTACGAATTATAGTTATTTTTATGAATGGTTTATTTAATTTATGTCATATTTAATTTCAGGTTTACCATTTTCATTATCGTGATATCATCATACGCGATCAGCAATGGAGAAACAGGTGAGATTATAAACAATTTATTTGTATACGTAATTTGTTTTATTCGTTTCTGACGAACTTTACTGCATTTTCAGCGACTTTGTCCAAAGAGGTTCAAAGTGAAAGTCAAATTTCCGCTTTATTGGTCAAGTCGTTTTTGAGATTGAGCGCACGGTTGGCGCAGTGGCGATTTTCTGCTGCGCTGCGTGTCACGGGTTCGATTCCGTTCCGATAGTTTTTCCGGGTTTGGCTGTTTGTGTATGTGAGTTTATTTGTTTGTAAACGCACCCACAACACAGAAGAAATCCCTAGAGTGGAGCAACGTTTGTTTTTTTTAAAGTAAAGAAAGATTTCGTTTTATATCAGCGAGTGGTATTTCGATTTTATTTATGCAACAGCACGATTACACAGGAATTTTAAGGTTAGTAGGACATTAGAAGAAGGAAGGAACAAACATCTATTTTTGTTTCTAGTCTCCCAAAATAAATTTAAATTATTGATAGTTAACATCCCATAAGCCACCATTAAAAAACACTTAACATTAGCAGAATTGGTCAAATTGATCTGAACCCATTCTGTCAATATCAAATGGTTTCCAATTCACATTTCGAATTGCTGATTTGAGATAATTTATGACTGTTTGTTTATATGTATAAAGTTTCATGTGAAAGCACGATTCGATTTCTGATACGAAGCAGTATTTCATCGGGTTACAATTACAAGTACTTACATACTTGGTTGAATTGCGCGGTCTTCCCCGGACAGAAGAATTGTTGCTATGTTTCGGTTTGTGTCCGGAATTTACAGGCACATGTGCCATTTTGTCCCTATGATTGCACCGGCACGGACAAGTACCAATGTTACATTTTCTATGTTAAATGTACTTTGTCAGTTTTTTTTGGGCATCACTGACATGGGCAAATCAAAAAATTGTGAGGGAACTTGGAGTTATAAATAATGAATACTAGTCTGAGAAGTTTCCAAGCCACCTTGAGCAAGCGTGTTGATCAATGCTCTTGCCTTCTTTGGATGGGATGAAGGCATTGCCCTGCAGTGGGTCAAAAATAGGCTGATATTATAATATTAAGATTGCATCGCACCTGTGATGCCTCTGTAAATGTGGAAGGCAGCAATTTATTTATTTTACTTTAACATAAAAACGGGCATTGTCCAATTACATTAGTTAGCAGGTAGTAGTTAGCAATGATGACTACTAATCAATTGCCGGCTTTGCCACCAAAACCTTTTCTCAATATATTTCTAGATACTACTACCACCACAACAGAGCTTCCCCAGGCAGACATAGCCGCCCCCTGCTCCCCCCACATGCCGGGGGACATAGACTTCCAGACGGTGGACCTGATAGCCGTGTACAAGATGGACCAGCCCAACACTAAGGGCATCACCCTGGTGCAAGGGTCTCAGGACTTGCAGAGGGCATACAGGATCGGGATCGATGTCAATTTGACTCTGCCTTTGCAGTAAGTAGAAGAAGTCTAGTCTTGGCTTGGAGTAAGTGCCATATTTACTCCAAGCCAAGACAAGGTTGGAAGAAGCGAAGGCTGTATTGTATTTCAAATTGGGATTTATGTTGATTATAACACTGTAAATACATAGAGGGTGTAAAAAGATATATCACAGGCCTGTTAACTACGCATTCCGTCCATCAAACTAAGTAATTTTGAGCAAAAATTATTGCTAGGAAACGACTCTTATTTTTGGTACAATTTCAATGTTTACAGTAGCGCATGCAAAATGTTATGCTTTCAATATTCAGGCGCATCCAACAGTACACAGGTCATGAGGGTATTTAAAGTTTAGCTATTGTTAAATAAACGTTGATGCTGGCCTCCAAAATCTCCGGGACCAGAAGATTCTAAAGTATGGTCCAAAACAAACCAATTGTCGTAATGATAAACATGGGTGCAGGCCGCTTTCAACCGGTCCTTTTGGAACTCTATGGGTGAGGCATATGTCCAGCAGTGGACGTCCTGCAGCTGATATGACGATGATAAATGATTAACATGTAATTTTCGGCTTTGTTAAGAGTTTTTTTACACCGTTTATTCACCATTTTCGCTGCAACTTGCAAAGAAACGTAAAATCACTTTAAATTTCGCCTGCTACCTTACCGCGTTCACCTTAAACTATCTCCTTCTACCCTAGCGACGTATTCCCAACGGGGCTGCCGCCCCACTTCACGGTAGTGGGCACGTTCAACGCCCGTGGTCAGCGCCGGCCCTGGAGCCTGGTCCGAGCGCGCTCCCCTGACAGTCTACAGTTCTCCCTCACCCTGCTGCCCGTCACCAAGAAGATCGTCGTCTTCATAGGAGGGTCCAGGGTCATGTTTAATAGCTGGGAGGTAAGTGTAACCTAGGCTTGTTAACCCCCGTTTTTAACGGCCCCGTTTGGTCTCGTGGTAGTAAGACTGATGAGCGGGGGGTCCGGGATTTGATGGCCAGGTCGGGCAAAGTGTTATTGGGTTTTTCCATTTGGAATTTCTCAGTAGCAGCCCGGAGTTTGGAAGTTGGTGGTGTGTCACCTCCGTGCCTCGGAAAGCACGTAAAACCGTTGGTCCTGCGCCTGATCACTCTCCAATTGTGTGTTATTGGGTTTTTCCATTAGAAATTTCTCATTAGCAGCCAATTTAAAAATTATTATTTTGTAAACATTTCACTGGATTTCATACTTTCGATTGGTATAGAATTTGTCTATTAACCAAACCAGTAAAATGTTTACAAAAAAAATGATTTTTAAATTGATAAATAATCATATTCTGGACTGAAATTTTTTAGTCAACCCATATATTATCGATATATTTATTATTGACATATATTTACTTTGATATCAAATACTTTTCATCCATTAACTACTAGTTTGGATAGCAAGCTGTTAGAAATAAATAACAAAAAATATTAGTAAATGCATTTATTTCAGGTAAATAGCACCCATTGACAAACATAAAACAATAGACATTATGACACCACCATCATCATCTTTTGTTTATACAGGAAAAGTTTTTAACCAGTGCGTAAATTTTGTCATAATAAACTTCAACACGTTTTATTAAACACGTATACAGGAAAAATTTTTAACCAGTGCGTAAATTTTGCCATAATAAACTTCAACACGTTTTATTAAACACGTATATTTTATTTTGATATGTCTTAGTACTAAAAAAAAAAGTTATCGCTTACGAAACATGTTTACTTAAAAACCATATTTCATTGTCACTCGGCGCTAGCGCATTCCCCACCCCCTCACCCTAGCCATGCGCCCGGGCGGCGGCGGCGGCCGCGAGTTTTCATTGATAGTATGGCGAATAGATTATGTCCTGGATGTTTTGCTTATTTCAAACTCGGATAAAGATGAAATTTTTTTTAATTTTTTTTTTTAACTAAACACGGAAATGTGTTCTATTACTGACACTGAACTACCAAAAAAAATTTACGCACTGGTTAAAAACTTATCCTGTATATTATGTTGATATGTCTTAGTACTAAAAAAAAAAGTTATCGCTTACGAAACATGTTTACTTAAAAACCATATTATATTGTCACTCGGCGCTAGCGCATTCCCCACCCCCTCACCCCAGCCATGCGCCCGGGCGGCGGCCGCGAGTTGTCATTAATAGTATGGCGAATAGATTATGTCCATGTTTTGCTTATTTCAAACTCGGATAAGGATGACATTTTTTTTTAATTTTTTTTAACTAAACACGGAAATGTGTTCTATTACTGACACTGAACTACCAAAAAAAATTTACGCACTGGTTAAAAACTTTTCCTGTATAGTAACAATAGCAGAAACTGACCATGTTTTCACTTCCAGATTTTCACTCCTGGTTGGCATAAGATACACGCATCTATTTCAAACAATACAGTACATGTGGCTGTCGACTGCGTTGAGGTAAGGAAATATCTCGCCATGAACTCATACAACAACAATTTAGAACTAAGACGAAGTCTTTCATCATCATCTGGCGAAAACAATCAATTCAATTTAAAAATAGAAACAAAAAAAAAATTACAGTTGAACATTATTAATTCAAGGGGCTTCTTTACCGATAATTGCAGTATTTAATTAATAGTGACTGGCTCGTTAGCCTAGGTCCTAAGCGCAACTTCTACTCTAGAGGTCTTGGGTTCGATTCTCAGGTCAAGCAAAGTGTTATTGGGTTTTTCCATGAAACTTTCAGTATCGGCTCGGTCGCGAATTTGTGCCCGGTTGATCATAATCTCAATCGAAAATAGCCAAAAAAACATAATATATATTATCTATTTGTGGTTCAACTTAAAGAAAGAAAGAAATATTTTTTTCATGTGGTTTCTTTACCGATAGTTGTAGTATTTGATAAATACTTTGTTTTTGTTCTATTTCAGTTAATGCCGGAGAAGATCAGTGTGCGTGACTTTTCCAATGCCACCACTGTCACCATAGTGTCGAATGACGACGGGACCTCTGCACCAGTAAGTTTATATTCCTGATAATCTCAACATGCGGCCAAACAAAGAAGCTTATAGTGCCATTTCATTCACACAGTATAGCGAAGGAGTGAGAGGATATGATAACGCTGTCATTTTAAGAAAATACAATTTTTTTTTCATTACCTCACCTTTTGCGATCATTACCAATTTCCTGTCATCAAAAATGTTTCCGAGCTCATAAAAAATTACCACACATAATAATTATATGAATTGTCCCGGTCCATTAAAGCGGCGTAAATTGACGTATCCGGGACCCGGGTAGGATGTGATTAGCTGAGTATGCCTTGGTTGGCAACTGACAGTATTTCTAACTGATATTAAATAGAATCCATTTGTAACTCTCTTTTGTAAGTGTTCATAGAGTTTCTTGCTCGTTCTTCTCCATAGAAACCTACGAACGAACAACTGGCTTTAATTTATTGACTGACAATTCAAAAGTGTCTGAAAACGGTTTATTTGAAAGAGCTGTATTACCCCCCGGTATAAACTTGAACCCGGTATTGAACTGCCCCGTTGGTCTCGTGGTCGCAAGTGCGACTGCTGTGCTAAGGGTCTCGGGTTCGATTCCCAGGTCGAGCAAAAGGTGTTATTGGGTTTTTCTATGGAATTCTCAGTAGCGGCTTGGAGTTTGAATTTGTGCCCGGTTAATGGCAATAGGCTCGCCCCCTATTACATGGGACCTAAATATACCGGCGAAGTGTGGGTGTACATTGGTACACCTCTGCCTAACCCTTCGGGGAATACAGGCGTGATGGTGATGGTACCCCCCGGTATCACCCGCTTTCGGTTACGTCTTTAGTTACTGCTCTGCTCTAATTCGTCGTGGCGGGATGTTCTTTACGTATAAACCTTCATTTTGAATCACTGTATCTACATATGTATTGATGAAAGCAACAAAATCTGTTGTGCAGCTTAAAGGCAGGGTCAGTGACTGGCGCCGAAATCGAGACAAGTCAGCGCTCACCCGAAAAAAACCCCGTATAAATTGATTTCAAGTCAGTACAGTGGCGGGAAGTCAGCGCTGACTTGTAAATTCGCACATGAATATTTAGAAGTCAGTCTAGGCGTGGGCACTGGCGCCGGCAACTGACTTGTGCACTGACCCTGTCTAAATCTGCCTTTAAAGATGTAAGCGTACAGACGGCGGGAAGCGACTTTGCTTAAGGGTCTGCCGCCACGACCGATAATTGGCCCGATTATCGGGTCGATTTTTGACAGATTTCTTCGTCGGCGAGGAGAAACCGTCAAAAATCGGCCCGACAATCGGGTCGATTCTCGGTCGTATGGGTAGACGCTAAAACTTTTTTTCTCAACCTCTTTGGATGGCAAACAGGCCGACGACGGTCCACCCGATGTTAAGTGGTCACCTCTGCCTATAGACATCTGCAATACCAGAGGCCTTGCAATTTGCAAGGCCTCTGGTCAACTTCGCAGCAAAATAATGACTCTGTGCAAATGCGTTGCCATCCCAGAGACAAAGTTGAAATATCTCATGTGCCTGCAATTGTGCCTATAATATAGGTACTATGTAAATGATTTAGGTGTATTAATGGGTTTTGAGTTTGAGAATTGATTTTTCAATCATCGCATAAAATATTGCTATAACACGAAATTGATATAATTGTGGTGTCGCTTCCACAAAAGCTATTAATAACGAGTTGAAGTTGAACTTTCAACTGAATAATAAATTATCGGTTCGATATATTTCTTATATAACAGCTGTCGAACTGTCATATCTATACTTAGCCTTAATTGTCGATTACGGCTATCATTATTATTATGGTATCAATCATCAATAATACTGGTGTAGACACCATTAATCAATAATTATAAGACATAATATTTTAGAAATATACTTTATTTTAGTACTGAAAATCCGGTTAATTTTAAATTAACTGTAAAACTGCCCCGTTGGTCTCGTGCAAGCACGACTGCTACGCTAGAGGTCCTGGGTTCGATTCCTAGGTCGTGCAAAAAATTATATTGGGTTTTTCTATGGAATTCTCAGTAGCAGCTCAGGGTTTGGATTTGTGCCCGGTTAATGGCAAAAGGTTCGCCCCCTATTACATGGGACCTAAATATACTGGCGAACTGTGGGTTTACATTGGTAAACCTCTGCCTAACCCTTCGGGGAGTAGTCCCGTCCTGTAGAGGCGTGATGGTATATTTATGATGGTACTTGTACAGATTAGTTTATTTTTTTCAGATAGACCTCCAATGGCTGTCGTTGAGCTGCGACCGGTATAACTTGAGTAGAGATAGCTGTGAAGAAATAGTAAGATATAATATTATTATCCTTTTTTTAAAATAAGTTTTTTTTTGTAATATTATCTTATTTTTTGTATTGTCTCTTTGCAGAATAAACCTCAATATCTAGTGGCTACATCACCGCCAGCAGTAAGTGCATATAAATTTATTGACTTCTACTTTAATAAAGCATTAATTAAAGTCAAAACATATTTTTCTAATTGACCTCGGATATCAAAGTCTATGTATACAATTCAATTATCAATGTTTACAAAAATTACAGGTTTCCAAAAGAAGATTTTCCAAGATCTGAAATATATTTCTGTAGCTACCACAATAAACCAAATATTTTTTTTATCTTTGTAATCATGTTGTATAAAGTTCTTCAAAAAAAAAAAAAAAAAACAGTAGTGGTCTTGTAAATTAAATTGTAAATTAATAGAGCCTATAACAATATCATTCTAAGTGCTTACAAATAATAGAATTAAGTAAATAACGTGTTATTTTTATGACAGTACGACGTGGACCCGGCGTTATTAGCTGATCCATTGGTGGGTTCCGTCTGCAACACCACATGCCCAGCGGTGAGACATATTATAATATCATACGGTAGCACGCCCTTAGTCTAAGTGGAGCGACGATACGACGCACATGACCGATAATCGGACGATTATTGGGCCGATCTATGACAGATTTTTTCGTCAGCGAGAAGAAACAGTCAAAAATCCCGATAATCGAGTGCAGAGATGATTATAGGTTTTCTAAATTCAAAAAGAAATATAAAAGGTGGATTTTGGTTTATTGTCAATAAAATTCAATAAATAGAATTTTCTCAAAACAGATGATACTATTACATTTGTAATTATTTTTCTGTTTCAGGGCCCCGAAGGACCGCGTGGTCCTAAAGGAGAACAAGGTTTCAGAGGAATAACTGGTATCAGGGTAAGAAATGTACAAATTCATTAAAACACAATGTTGTGCAACAATGTTTTAGAAACATATTTTTATGTTGCGGGGAACGTCAATGCTGCGTGCATTCATAATTATGATAAACAAAAGTTGTGTAGCATTGTTTCTTGCAAAATATGATGTTACGACCAGCCTTAGTATAGGTATAGTTTTGTATTTTAAAGAAAAGATTATTCTGTTAACTTCGCGAGTTGGGCCGAAATATTTTTTATTCCGAGTTACTTGGTAGTACTAGTCCACGTGACATTTTTACGCAAGAGGGTCTTGCCCACAGATATAAGGTCTTGCCAGTATTTACATCTTTTTTGTGTTTTTTCTATGTTATTAAGTCCTTCTTTCGCAAAGAAAAAATATTGACATAAATTATCAAGCACAAGAAAGTTGCTGTAATTGGTTGACTGTAACTGAATTATCAGCAACCAAACACAGCTGTTTATTGTCAAAGAAAAATCGTATTTTTCAATCAGATCAAATATTTTAATCATGGTTACTAACACAAACATCTGTATATTTCAGGGTGCACGTGGTATGAAGGGCGACGCGGGTACCCCAGGTCCCCCCGGGCCCGCAGGGGACCGGGGCGAGCCGGGGCCACCGGGGGCCATCCTCAATGTTAGTGCTTATTTTATACATAAATATAAAAAAAAAAATGTAGGTGTACGTTGGCACACCTCTGCCTAACCCTTCGGGGAACGCAGGCGTGCTGGTAGTAGTTATTTAAAACCTATAAAAGTTTGTAAACTATTTTTGTACAAACTTTATTTATTTATATTATGTTTATTTATTTCATTTTAAAGAAAGCTAACACAGTAATAACAACTATCAATAACAATAATAGGTAAGGGTGCTTGTTAATTACAAGCTTTCACATGAATCTCTCAAGTTATAACAAACAAATTGATTTCTTTGGTAAAATCATGCCTATTATAATTATTAGTAAAAAGGACATTGTAAGAAATATTATAATGACACGAGACATTTTGGTACAAAACGCAGGTAACAACGTTATTTACGTTTTTCTCCTAAATATACCCATTCAGCATTTTTCTAATCTTAATCTATTTTCCTTTCTTATTTTTCTTATTTATGAATTTATTTCTGTTACAATTGAAGGCAACGGGTCCAGGATACATTGGTCCCCCAGGTGAACCGGGGCGACGTGGACCTAAGGGGGAGAAAGGGGATGAAGGGGTAAAAGGTAAACATATCAATTTAAAATCATAGTTAGAAATAAAAGTCTTTATTTTTATTTAAATCAAATTTTGGTATTCAGGTGATCCAGGAGAACCAGGTTTGACTGGTTTCGCAGGATCTCCGGGATTGAATGGAAAAGATGTAAGTTGGGTTACGTTTAACGTACGTAAATAATTCAAGTGTTGTTGTTGTTCTTGTTTGTTGTTGTGGGTGTTACCGGCAAACTGTGGGTGTACATTGATACACCTCTGCCTAACCCTTCGGTCAATACATGCGTGATGGTGGTCAAATATTGAAATGGTGTAGATATCACATCCATCTGGTTAATCAGTTGGTAACGTAGCGTTGGTTCTTGTAAATATGACAAATACTTTGAAAACTACACTATCTAATTATGTATTTTTAAAGTATTTATTGTTATTTAGGGTTTCCCTGGACCACCGGGGCCCGTAGGACCCCCTGGTGACCGCGGTTTTCCTGGCCCCCCAGGCCCCGCTAATAACATTAACGCCTCCCTCATTCATGGTAAGTTTATGTAGATTTAAATATGTATAGATGTTAATGAACTTTTGTTACCCATAAAGAACACAATTCAGTTACAATGAGCTTAGATGACTAATTATAATTAACTTGCTTTTACCCGTGACTTCCTCGTAGTGAATGTCGGTTACTGCGGATACACACAAAATCGCGAGTTAAAAGGTAGCTTATGTCTTACTTTGTGACGGCGTAACAATCGAGTAAACAAACTCACTTTTACAATAGTATGGATATAGTTATTGCAATATTATAACATTATTTCAGAGATTGAACGACTCCAAAACAAATTGAACATATTTTACGAATCATGCCAACTTCTCTAAGTAAAATCGATTTGATTTTTAAAAGTAGCTACTGTGGCTCAGTACATATTATTATCCGACTTCAAAAAAGGAGGTTCTTTATACTAAATTAAATATATAAAATGAGTTTAGATTTCATGGTTTTTGTTCATGTTGGTTTTTGGTTTTTGTTTACTAAAAGATTTGTTCCTTATGATTGACCCTAGCGATTGGTGCCATAAAAGTTCGATTCCCGGATGTGGCAAGAGTATTTTCAAAATTCTCTAAATGCGGTTTCTTTTTTTTAGGAATGTTTCCCATTTGTAAAATTTACTGTCTTCAATATTTAGAGTACTTTTCCTCCAGGTACGCTTCGAAAATTCCACCCTGTATATTATTACCTAAAGCTTTCTGATTACACATTAGTGCTTACATAGGTGCTAAAGGCGAGAAGGGTGCTCCAGGGAGAGATGGTCGGGATGGAGACATCGGCCTCCGAGGACTGCCCGGGCGCGACGGTGCAGTGGTAAGGTTACACCTTTCATCATCATCACAACTAATTGTCCAAAAAGTATAGGCAACATTTTTGAGAGATTTTCGCTGAGATGACACAATGCGACTAAATTTTGAACGTTTTCCTCTAGTGTAAAATTCGCTTTTAGTAGACCGATTACTAAACGACATAAGCGTGTCGTGTTGTTATGTTTTTATGAACATATTTTGCAGGGGCCACCAGGATCATCGGGATTCGCGGGCCCTCCCGGCCGCATGGGTCCTCCCGGCCTGCCAGGACCTGAGGGAAAGAGAGGCTCCGATGGACTTCCGGTATTTTTCTTACAAACATTGTATTTATTTTTTATTCTGCCTGCGATTTCATCCGAACGGAAGTCAATCATACCTAAAATCATGTACTGAGATACTATATCATGTATGTTCTAAAATCATGTTTTGTAAGTCTATTAAATCTATGGTAAGACTTTGTCACAATGTCCCTTCCACCTTATTTTATGAAGACGAAGTAACAGTTGGCGCATTGGCTGAGAGGCTTCGATTCCTGCACGGAACAAATATTTGTATGGCCTACAGATAGTTGTTCCGGGTCTGGCTGTTTTGTATAGGAAAATTCAAATTAATTTATTCAGATTTACAAGATATAAAATTAATACAATTTTGCTAAAATGTAAGTTATATTTCTGAGATTTACGTGCCTGAACTAGGTAGTCCTGTGTCTCAGAATACCAAGTGACAGGCAAAGGTGTCTTAAAAAAATTGCCTCCTTTCGCGGTTTATTACAATTTATTATTTTACTTACTTTGTCCTTCAGGGTTCTGAAGGCCCACCGGGTCAGCGAGGCCTCCCCGGCCCACCAGGCTCAGCAGCTTCATCCACACCTCTGGTCTCCGTTCCAGGACCACCGGGCCCACAAGGACCAACTGGACCAGTAATATGATCTTCTCTTCTTCATTAGCTTAGCCTTGACTGCCTCGTTAGCCTAGTGGTCCTAAGCCCGACTGCCTAGAGGTCTCCGGTTCGATTCCCAGGTCGAGCAAAGTGTTATTGGGCATTTTCTATGAAATTTATACTTGCGATAGAAATAAACGCCTGACTGTATTGTATGTGTAAGGGAGTATCTATGTTTGAGAAAAACTAGTGATTTGATAAAAATGCAATTTAGGATTCGATTTATATTGCTTACTTATTTTAATTCTTTTTAGTTAGTTCCATTAGCCGCCATGTCAGGCCTGTGCCTGACGCTAGAGGAGGTTCGACCTTCAACAATTTTTGGGTCGACAGTGAATGTGTTAAGGGCTTTCTGCAATGCTATTCATGTCTTAACAATACGATTCTAGAAAGGAGAGGCAGGTTATCCCGGGCTGCCTGGTATGCGCGGCATGGATGGGCTTCCAGGCACACCCGGAGAGAGAGGATTACCAGGGAATCCAGGACTACCAGCGCCTCCCAACTATACTCGAGAGGTAAATACGACTAAAATGACATAATACAAATGATTAAAAATCAGAAATTAGTTTAACTGTGAAGGATATTTCATTTATTTTAGTGTATAATTAAAAAAAAAACATTGATTTAATAATAATTGTGTCTAGGATATTTGCAAGCCTCTCTTATTTAAGATCTCAAATTCTGTATGTTGTAAATACATTTAAGTATACTTTCTTATTCTTATTCTTCCTCTATGCTTAGATGGTTCGGTCATGTTGAGAGGATGAGTGAAAGGCGACTAACAAAAGGAATTTATAGGGCACATGTGAGGGGCAATGACGGGAGGGGACGCCCTAGAAAGACCTACCTTGACCTTATCGGTGAGGTTCTTCAGAAAGGTCAGGTGCGCAATACTCGTAACCGGCGCGCTTGTATGACCAGATGTATGAATGTGCACGAGGCGAAAGGAGTGTGTAAGGATCGTAGCAGGTGGCGATCCGTGGTTTCTGCCTACCCCCATGGGAAAAAGGCGTGAGTTCATGTATGAATGTATTCTCCCGGTCACGGCGGTAACTCTTGTTAACTGAATATAGTTATAATGTTGCAATTGTTTCTTTTCTAGTCGCTTACAATCTCTGAAGCTGAAATCAGAAATATTTGTGAAGATGTTGTTAAAGGTCTGTATACATTGGTGTGATTGTTATGTTCACACTTTCACATTACCAGCCTATTATTGCCCCACTACTGGGCAGAAGCCTCTTCTCATACAGAGAAGGCACGAGCATTGATCACCACGCTTGCTCAAGGCGGATTGGTGATTTTCGACTTATATTAATCAAGTTCATGATTCCTCGCAATGTTTTTCTTTAATAGATATGAATTGAAAAAGTCACATTGATACTCACCCGGTGTCAAACCCGCAAACTTACGCACGAGGAACGAGTGCTTTAACCACTGGATTATCACGATATCCACTCAATACATTTACATACAAAACCATTAAGTTATCATACATTACATTACGTATCATTATTTACACATCATAAGAATCTAGTAATAAAATAATGTTATCCACAGTTCGCCTAGCAGAGATGGTTTTAAATAATCAAATAATGCAGACACAGACTGTAGTGGGCAAGCGAGGACATCCGGGCAGACCAGGGCCGCCGGGACCCCCAGGTGAGACATTATAAAATTATTACAAAAAATATTAAGAAATAAGAAAAATACACCTAAATAGAGAGATTATAATAGCGCGGCTCAGGTAAGGTAACGTGCAACTGACATCGCCATCCAATCTTTAGGTGTCAGCGTGCCGCCCGCACACCTTCGCCTTTTTTTATCTCGTCATTATAAAAAATAGTTTATTTGCACACGATTTAGAGCCCTAAATTATGTCTTTCTGTAACAATGAGTACACCCTTATTCATTGGGGGGTGCAATGGATTGCCAATAACGGCACCATTGCGCTTCCTACAGGCGAACATCGCCCGACTCCCGGCCACCGTAGACGCGGGTCTGTGGACGGTGAGCAATGGGTAGCTCACCGTCCGTACGTTTACTAACGACAGACCGTGTCGACGGCGCGTTCGTGTTCCGTGCGCGCCTCAAAGAGATGTCAGCGAGTTGCAAGGGGCCAGTAAAAGTCTGACACTCCCTCCCGTCCCGGGGGGGGGTTGTGTCATTTGATGATTTCCCATCTCTGAAAAAAAACCTTATTCATTGATCAAAAAGCCTCATGCACCCCAAAATGAAAGTGCGCGTTTTATTATTCTGTGAGGCAGCTACCATCATCAACCATCATTTCAACTCTCGCCGCTGAGCCGAGCGTTGAAAACCCAACAGTGCACAAGGCGAAGTAATATTTTAATAATACTGTTTGAAGAGATAGTGGCAGTATTTGTTGTAAAGTTATAAAAATAACAAATTAATTAAATGACAGTCTATTATAATTTAGTTCACAAGCAATTAATGTCATCATTGAACAGAAAATAAAAAACAATCTTAACTTGTCTTTCAAATACAGGTATACAAGGTGACTCCGGAGAGCCGGGTCCGCGAGGTTACCCCGGAGAGACAGGGGACCAAGGCAAGACTGGCAGCCCGGGCCCCGCGGGCCAGAAAGGGGACAAGGGAGACCGGGGACCCGAGGGCGTCGGCCTGCAGGGGCCAGAGGGACCCAGGGGACAAATAGGTAATGTAGCCGATAAATAAAATAGTCTTTAAGAAGCATTTTTGTGAAAGGTTTTTCATTTGGTTAAAGTAAGCACTGGTTACTATAGTCTTGGTCGCAGTCACAGTAGCTAGCATAAACAGTAGTTACAGATCAAGGCAGTTAATGATCAGTAAAATTAAAGATTAACAAAACAAAAAAAAAAATATTAGAAAAGAGAAGAGGAAGAGAAACTTTTATTTTTTTACCTTTTACGCTCTACGTTATCTCTTTACCAACTTGGTTGACGTGTAGATAATATCTATTTTGTTGCACAAAGTTTAAATAAATAAAATAGACTTCTGACTTACTAAATTAAAATAACGTATAAAAAATAAAAGTTTCAAAATGCGAATACCCATTCCAGGTTTGGATTTATTCCAGACTTATATCAACTAAAGAAACCTTACAATTTGGAATAATTTACCAAATTAATTATTTTACGCAGGTCCCATGGGTCCATCAGGTCATCCGGGCAGATCAGGCGACAGAGGAGACCCAGGGCGAGAAGGTAAGTGAAAAATAAAAGTCAAAGTGAAACGTTCACATAATTTCAGTAGCTCTCTCCAATTTAATGATTCAAAATTTCATACCATTGCTTGACTGGAATGTCTACATTATTCCAGCCATTTAGAAGCTGTTAAAGTGTAAATACTACAACGTCAATGATTTCAAGAAGATCTCTAGATTGGACCTTCACACTATTCTAGTGGAGCTGAAATGAAAAAGTAGACCATCAATACAGTCACTAACACTGTTTCTTTTTTTAAATGGGTGCATTGAAATACATTCTAGTACTGGTTCACATTCGTTCAGTAGCGAACTGAAATATTACTAGTATAATGTGGAGTTAGCATAAAAAAAAATGTTATAAGTTTACGAAACTTGACTTATTTTAATTTTCAGGACCTATAGGCCCCCGCGGCCACCCAGGACTGCGAGGGACCTGCGAGTGCCCTTTGACGTACTACGCGTACGCCCCCCAAGGAATTAATAAGGGGCCCTGACCACTGCCACTAGAAAAACTTGTGTACTTAATAAAAAGTTAAAAAACGACCAGAAGTTCCTTCTCATTTATTTCTCCAAGCGTAAATAGATGGGCAAATAAAATGACCATATTTTAAAATAAAAACATAATTTAATAAAAATACACCAAAACATTACCGCCCCTAATTACAAGAAATTGTCTCCATACTTTATTTTATAAAAACAATGTAGGATGGCTATGATTTCCATAGATTTAATTAAATGTAACTCAAAGTACAGCCGCCATTACTGTAGATGACGTAATAACATGGCGTCAGTTATTAGCTGGTTCTATTTCTCGTACAGAATCGATGTCTGCTTTGCAGAAGAAACATTGCTTGCTGTTTAGAAGGTGCTGCATTATACAAGCTCTGAAACAAAGAATTGCAATTTAAATAGGTTGGCCCCTATTACATGGGACCTAAACATACCGGCAAACAGTGGGTGTACTTTGGTACACCTCTGCCTATCCCTTCGGGGAATACAGGCGTGGTGGTATGTATATATACACAGGCATTCAGGTTTTAAGGATCTAGTTTCTGCGGAGCACGGTCTGGAATATGACACAGTCAGCCTGGACGTGTGGTATAGAATGACGTTTTATTTTACGGTGGGCTGGTCTTAAAAGTGTGTGTAGAATTGCGGATGCACGTACACATTGTTTCTGTGTGCGTGACGCGGCTCGACCAATACTAAGCGCTCCCGAGACATAGACAAAATGTGCATCATAGATACACAACAAAGACACACCCGCCTCCGTGAATTGCAAGAGAAATTCTCGTGAAAAATATGATTTCCGATCATTCCGTGTAAGTGCGCTTAACCTTTTGAACGCCAGAGCGTAAACGCATCGGCGCCACTGCCACGCCAAGCCACAAATGCAGTAAATCTCGATGAGCAATTTTTGATTATTGCTTTTTCTAGTGAAATGTAAGAAATGAATATATCTTTGTGCTATTTTACAATATTTCATTAATGTAGTTTTAGATAATATGAAAAAGAGATAGAAAAACTTAATTTAGTATATTTTTAACTATAGAATAAGTACGTAAAAATGTCGTTTTCTTGACGTCTATAGACGTCGGTGGCGTGTTTGGCACGATTTCGTTAGACGTCTATAAACGTCCGTGGCGTTCAAAAGGTTAAAAAGCCTTGATCATACCACTATGTCCTATCAAAAAGGGCCTCCAAAATAAAGAAGATCAATATTTCTCTTTTTTTTTCTTTCTAAGTTTATCTTGGACATCACTGACATAGGTAACCACGTCAAAGGCCCTTGAGGCGGTTTAAAAACTCTGACACTAGGGTGTATGGGGTCGTTAGACCTTACTGCCCACACGATAAAGAAGAAGAAAAACATCAATATTTCTCAACGCACCTGCAAGAATGATGTCCACAAGGTACGAAAGCGGTGTCTGCAGGTCTAGCGTAGCAGATGGTGCACAACAGATCGGACTGTGCCCCGCTGGAGCCCGGGGACCTCGCTTTCACGATAGTGTCCCGAGCCATACGAAGACGATCTGCTACTACTTCTAGTGCTTTTAACTCCTCCACTGTCACATCTTCTGAATCTAGAATAATAAAAAAGAACTTTCAAGTAGTTTAGACTAGATCTGTTGTCTATAGCTGAACGTAACATAAAGTTTGGCTATGACACCTTTTTTTTTTCGTGGGGAAAACACATGGAATGCCTCCGCATCGGAAAAGGCGGAGGGAGGCGGAGGGGTGTGTCGGACTCCTATCGACTAAATCCTTACAGCGTTCCTCCAACTGCCATTGGTCGGTATCGCTATGAGCATTCTTTCGCACCCCGGCAGTGGCTATGACACTCTGGGACCTAATTCAACACCGTATTTGACCTAGCAATTCGAGCTTGCTCAATTAATATCAAATAGACTTTTAAATTAACTTACATTTGTAAAATGAAAAGGTTTTGTGGTTCGTCGACTTGCCCAGCATAAGTTCGAGTCCATCCATCCTAAACAGCGGTTCCGTCACCAATGCTTTAGTCACCCGGTCTAGATGCTATAAACAAAACACATTTAAACTGTTTTAAAAGCCTGCGGGCACTTTTATTTCAAAGTCATGATGACCAGTTTCATTTCCACTGGAGAGGAATCGCGTATTGGAGCTTTAAGCAAAGCAATAACAACACTGGCTGTGCGAGCTGTCAATTGACAGTGACAACTGGCAACTGACAGCAGACAGCTGTCACTTGATAGTGACAAGTGACAGCTGACAGCTGTCAAATAACAGTGCCAGCGACCAATGCGGCAGGAAAGATTTGGGTGCGTGCATTATCATAAAATGCAGATGCAGATCAACATATTTTTAAACCCTTTCTAAAAATACTTACCTCGGGAGGTAACTTCGGCTCCAGCATTCTGATGAGGCAGCCAGCCACTGGCGCCAGTGCCACGTAGTAGTGCACCCGGTCCGTGTCTGGCAGTCCTCGGGCCACTAGACGAGCGAAGCTGGCGCCTCCACCGCCGCGGATGCAGACCCGTGAAACTACTGCCATTAATATCTAGAATAGACGATCTGATGTTTGTATACTGTTGATTAGTAGGTCTGTGCTTTAAAGTTAAAAGCTATGATGAGGAACACCACATTAGTCGCATTCAACACCGCTTGCTGTGCTCCCTGATGTCAAACACATTTAGTAAGTAGCGATTTTGTTTTAAACGATGATGATAGTGGTAGAAAGACTACGACATGCTTCCTTGCTATCGTGTAGAAAAACACGAAATAAATCCTTTTTATTTAAGCTTTCAATCGAATTCATTAATATCCTAAGTTTTTATAAGCTGTAATAACATAATAAGGAAATACATAAGATAATATTTAGCTGAGTTCCTTAAATTCTGAGTTGAGCTTACGATGACACAATGCACTGTCTGGACAAGTCAACTGAAATCTGTGTTCTATCTTCAAAGGGGACCACCTCAGATATGATACTTAAAGGTTATATACTAAACTGGTAAGGACCAAAAAAACTTAAATACAAAAAAGACAAGCGCCTTCAAAAGCAAAAAAGTTATAAATAACTTTAGTTTCGAAAGTCGGTGGCATTATTTAGTTTGTTGGACAAAGTGTATAAAAAATACCAAAGTGTTATTGTTAACTTATTTAAGAATCATATCGTATTTATCATTTACGACACAATCTCTACCTGACAAGTCCTTCCAAGCAGCAGTTCATTTTGGCTGTCGCAGGCTTCTGGTTTGGTAAGCAGCAGCGGCGCCAGATGCAGCGTCATCTCCAGCGCTCTAGCCAGCCCGTGGTACAGGTCGAAACACGTCGCACACAGCTTGATCTGTCGCGATTCTAGGTGAGCATCTACGCTGACACGATCCATCTGGGGAGGTAGAATATTGTATTGGTATATACTCACTAGTTTCTGCGCGCGACTTCCTCCGCGTATACTAAAGGCTTCCTCGATCAATGGACTATCCAACACAAAAATATTTTTTCAATATGAATCAGTAGTTCCTGAGATTAGCGCGTTCAAACAAACAAAACTCTTGCAAGCTAGAATCAACAGTGGCGATAACCAAAAAAACGCCGAGGTAATCAAGTTCGACGGGTTCTTGAGAAGTGATTCAACTTATTTGGTTTCAGCAACTAATGTAATCAGAAAAGAACAATGGAGAAGTAACAGAAACACAACACTGTCTAAATAAACTTTATTTTATGTAAGAAATTTGAGAAACCTAAAACATACAGATTTAGAGATTAGATTAGGTATTTACAGCGGCTTGCTGCAGCGGCTTTTTTTACTTAGATAACCTTACCTAACCCTAAATAGGAGTACAGTCCGTGCCACGAAAGATGAGACTTGGCGAGTGTCAGTATGGGGAGCTTGCGCAGGTGCTAAGTGTACGAAATAGTTATCCATAATTTGTAGGTATATCTATTCAGAGATTTTTCGATGACATTGGTATTAAAACAACATACAAAAATTCTTCACAATATTTATTACAAAATAATAAAGTTGGAAGCCAAGTCTCATCTTTCGTGGCACGGTTTATACAGTAATATAAAATATCCCGATATCTTGAAACAGGCAACAATGCGTTTCATATTACTGTCTTATTCTCTCTCTTTCTATTACAACCCGACACCATACCTCCCTTTCAGTTTACTCCTACAATTAATGCCTTACCTCCTGCATCATGGTGATGAACTCCGAGAAGGCCCAGTTTAGTTGACTGAGCAAGGAGTTAAGGTAGGCAGCCGCATTTGTGGGGTGACTCGCCAGGTACTCCTTTATACGACACTGGATCACCTCCGAGGGGCAAGGACCTTGGGAAAGAAAAGCTGGTGTTATTAAACCCTCAAATATCTACAATTCTGCAGAAGAACTAAGGTAACTTATAAGCGAAACTCAAGTGGCGATGGGCACGGCGCATAGCTCCTAAAAAGCTCGTAAGGCTCTTGAGTGGCGACCACGCACCGGAAGGTGCAATGTGGGTAGGCCCCCTACGACGCGAAAGATCGCGGGAAATTGCGGGATGCGAGCGATCTTTAGGGGAGGCCTATGTTCAGCACTGGACGTCGTTCTGCTGAAATGATGATGATCTACAACTAACTTTTGTCCCTGACTTCGTACGCGTATTTTTAAACCAGCGTTAAGTTACAACTTTGGTTACTGCTCCGCTGCCGTGTGTCGTAGCGTGAGGTTATATAGCCTTGATACTCATGAAACTGCCTAACTTAAACAAAGAATGTTTCCAATCCACCTGGTAGTTTTTTTATGTTATTGAATGGCAAACAAGCTGACCGCCCACCTGAAGTTAAGTGGCCACCCAGCGGTGGCCACTTAACTTCAGGCAACCCTATAGGCATCTGCAAGACTAGAGGCCTTGCAAATGCGTTGCCATCACAGAGACAATGTTGAAATGTCTCATGTGGCTGTAATTACACCCATACCCTTTAAAGCGGAACTCAGCAACGCTGCTGTGTTAGTAGTGATAGATCCAAAGAAAACTGCAATTAAGCAAACAAAAAAACTCTTCAACTTTATTATATTTTCCTATATTGTGTCCAAGATTGTTAGTATTATATAATATCAAAACAATACTTATAAAATAGTACTGGCCCCATCTATTATATTATATGTGTAGGTACCTACCTGCTTGTCATATGAACAATAAATTTAGTCTGTCAGAAACCAGTACGCTTGTTTCATTATGGCAGCAGAGCGTGATCATAAACCCAAAAACACAGTTAACAAAACTAAATCGTATTCAGACCCAAACATCAAACCAAAATAAACACAAAATGGTTTAACATAACATATCTAATGGGCATAAGGAACACTTAATTAAAGGCTGACTTTACATAAAACCCGAATAATTAAAACTCTCATTTGGGAAACAGTTACACAACACATACAAAGGGATTTATTTACAAAATCTACATAATGCCTTGTTGTATTCATTAAAATAAATAATACCAGTGTATTATTATTCCACTGTGGGGCCAATACCACTTCTCGCTAGCATTAATCACCACGCTTGCTCAAGGCGGATTGGCGATTTAAGACTCATAATTAATTATAAGTCCGGGTTTTCTCACGACTTTTTGTTCTTTCACCGTATATCAGTAATGTAAAGATAAACTTAACCTCAGGGCTTATCACAATAATTAAAATAATATTTAAAAGTTAAACGTTGTTTTTTTTACACCTTATTGAAAACAAGCCGACGGCCTACCTGATATTAAGTGGTCACTGCCGACTATAGACATCTGCAATATACGGCCTTGCAGATGCGTTACTACGTTACTATCCTAAAAACTAGACCGATATGTCTCATGTGCCTGTAATTACACCGGCACCCATACCTTTTTAATCGGAGCGCAGCAACGCTGCTTTGCGGAAAAACATGTAAAGATAGTAGTTGACAAAGAGCATCATTTTACAAAAAAACGAGTAATAAACTTACCAAAACACTGGCTCATAAGTCCTGCGTCGACTTTGGCTCCCAGGTTGTTGACTGTCGGCTCCCTGTCGCCGTACCTGCGTGATGATATACGTCACTATCAATATCAGCTGTTTGATTTGTTGGGCTCACATCGATAGAGAAAGTCTGACAGAAGGTTTGATTGGTACAACACAATCAGGACAAAGACACCATTTATAATTCCAAAAGACAACTTCTATAAATAAATAAAAAAACTACGAGACGAGGCGAAAGAGTATGTAAGTATCGTAGCAGGTGGCGTTCCATGGTTTCTGCCTACCCCCATGAGAAAAGGCGTGAGTTTATGTATGTATGTATAAAAAAACGCTTTAGCCTTGAAAACCAGATTAATTTACAAAAAACTGTAAAATTAGATTCTTGGGTGCTTTGAAATCAATAAATAGTCAATTGAGATGGCAAATAAGTGACGCAACAGTTTGCAATTGTCATTAAAAATCTATGGAGAACCGCGTTTTGACAACTCGGGCTAGAGTAAAGTGTCTTTTTGGACAAATTGTGTCTTGAAATTATTTGTTTAATGTTGTCAGCTATTTAATATTATTACAATATAACATTTTGATTTAGAAGTTTATCAATCTTATAAACCAAATATTTTTTGCTTTAGTTTCAATTTATACTGCTGCAATGTATTCTGCATCGTGTAGCTCAATTCAATAGGTTCCATTTGGATATTGCGCCGATAAATCTAAATGATGTAGAGGCTACGTATTTGTCAATGGATCGTTCATGAGTTATACTGGCAGATATTGTTCATGGGCTGATCTCTGTCCAATCGGATTAAAATTCGATTAAACGATGTAGCCAGAGAAAAAATATTGGAAAAGAGGATTAAGGATGGCTCGGGTCATGTTGAGAGGATGCATGCGTGAAAGGCGACTAACATTAGGAATTTATATCGCAGATATGAGTGGCAACGCAAGAAGGGGACGCCCTAGAAAGACCTACCCTGACCTTATTGGTAAGGTTCTTCAGAAAGGTCAGGTGCGCAGTACTCGTAACCGGCGTGCTTGTAGTACGAGATGTATGAATGCGGATGACGCGAAAGGACTATGTAAGTATCGTTGCGTGCAGGTGGCGTTCTGTGGTTTCTGCCTACTCCCATGAGAAAAAGGCGTGAGTTTATGTATGTAGGTAAAGTACAGTAAAGTAACGATTGATTTACTAACAAAACCTATTCGTTTAATTAACGAAGTCTTAGTGGTAAAATAGAAAGTGAAGGGACTCGAATTGTACTCAAATAAACTGTTGTAAAACTTTTTTTAAAGAGTAGTCGTTTCTTGCCTATTCTCAATATATATATATATATATATATATATATATATATATATATATATATATATATATATATATATATATATATATATACCATCACGCCTGTATTCCCCGAAGGGTTAGGCAGAGGTGTACCAATGTACACCCACAGTTCGCCGGTATATTTAGGTCCCATGTAATAGGGGGCGAGCCTATTGTCATTAACCGGGCACAAATCCAAACTCCGAGCTGCTACTGAGAATTTCATAGAAAAACCCAATAACACTTTTTGCTCGACCTGGGAATCGAACCCAGGACCAATATGAAACTTATTTTTTAATAATGACGTTCAAATAAATGATCTGACTTTTACTTTGACTTTGATGACGTAATTATGTTACTCTTAAATTGAACTGCCTCGTTAGCCTAGTGGTCCTAAGCGCGACTGCTACTCTAGAGCTCTTGGGTTCGATTCCTAGGTAGAGCAATGTGTTATTGGGTTTTTCTATGAAATTCTCAGTAGCAGCTCGGAGTTAGGATTTGTGCCCGGTTAATGGCAATAGGCTCGCCTCCTATTACATGGGACCACTGGGCGAACTGGTACACCTCTGCCTAACCCTTCGGGGAATACAAGCGTGATGATGAGTACTAAATTGAAGTTCATTTACTAGTTCCCACAGATGAAACGGTATAGAGTTACCCCAACGCATTCACAGAATTAAAACAATAGATTTTCAATAAAACCTTTTTCCTTTCTTTTTATTCTTCCAAGAACCTTTGTTAAGTAAAGTTCGAAGCGTCCATTGTGTTTCTAAAGAGAAACAAGTCGTAGTGTTTAAGGAACGTAGTCTAAAGTGTTTTATCAAGAGTTCTAGTCAAAGTGCCATCGTTGGAAGCACTTTCCTGTTTTGAAACTTTTCTAGAAACAGTTTGGTGTATTTTCTTTGTTTCGCTCTTTCTTATCATGACCTATTAAGGTTGCAATTCTACTCTTAAGAATGATTGCGTTTTAATCTCAGTTTCAATCTGTCAAAAATGTTTCTTATTTACTATTTATTTTTGGACATTTGGAGTTTTGCTGAGATATACTCAATACACCACATCATTATTGCCCTCACTAACCACTCAAGATTTAGCAGTAGTGTGTAGGAAGGCTAGAAACTAAAGATTGCGACGAGAGGGCAAATATTGACAGCCTACGATTCCATCTACGTTACAATTTCCTTTTATATGTATTCATAGGCGGTAACAGTATAATTAAGATCATTATGAACCCTGTAGGGCACTCCAACATAGGGTTAGGAGAGAGGAGGCCCTATTTTAAAAGATCATTAAGTTGTTAATAAGTTACAAGTCAAGAAAGATCAATATTTAGAGATCATGAATAAATTACTATCACTTATATGAGATTGCGACTACATTTTGAACGTTGACAATTGGTAAAATTTGCCTTCTGGTAATATTGAATGCTACTGAAAGTCTCAACAGCTGTCCTTTGGTCTGTTAAGTCAAATCATTTATTTCAATAAGCCCACTAAAAGGCACTTTTGAACGTCACGTACACGAAAAAAAGATATTTAATCTAGTTGCCCCTTCCAAAAGGTAGTTTCTTATGGAGAAGAATCTATTACAAGGGATCTAAAAACATACCGGCGAACTGTGGGTGTCATTGGTAAACCTCTGCCTAACCCTTCGGGGAGTACAGGCGTGATTGTATGTATGTCAGTTCTATTGTGTGGTTAAGTTCTCACCTGGCCGCCAGATGTGGCCACTGCCGGTGCCGGAAGCCGAACCCGGAGCCGTGCCAGAACCGGACCAGCACCCAGTTGGACTGCGCCCACGCACGGTTCTGATACGGACGCACCAATTCTTCTACCATGCACATCTGTCTGGAGCAAAAGAGTGGCCCTGTATGTTCTTCTTGTAATCATTTGTACTTCTAAATATACTTCTTGTTGAGAGACTTCTTAATTATTGTTCATTACATCGAAAAAAATATCTAAGTATACTTAATCTTATAAAGCTAAAGTATTAGCTTGCTTCTTCATAATTCTTTTTCCAATTTTGAGAACAATTTTTCCAATAAGAAGCTACGTTATCCCTGAGCACTGTTGTTAAAAAGTTAGGGATCCCTATGAAAATACACGCGAACGAAGTCGCTTAAAATGACAAAAGGAATTCATTACTGAAGGTCGACTTATCGTGAAAAGTAATTTCTGGCAAACACATGTTTCTAGCAGAAACCCAGGTCCAAATCTGCTACATGCTACTCACTGTTTTATGGGCACTCTCTCTATGGCCCTCATGGTGGCTGGCTGCGTGGCGAACGACGCTAGAGTCTGGACCAGGGACTCCCTCGTGCTAGCCAGCACTATCCGAGAGTCTGCAAACTCCGCGCACAAGAACGCAGCACACGACACCACCAGATCTTCCCATTCTGATGAAGATATTTATGATGTGAACATGAAGTAAACAATTGGGTTTGGGATATTCCGAATTGGGCGTACACAAGCCCACGAAAACCTGCTGTTGCCTAGACATCTGCAATATCAGAGTCCTGGCAAATGCGTTGCCATCCCAGAGACAATCTTACAATCCTTATGTATATAATATACCTTACTTCCTACGTCATGCGGTGACGGAGAGGCATGCCGGACTCCTACCGGCTAAAACCACAAAGATGTGCCACCTCTGCCCATGGCCGGGGGTGCGGGATTCGCATACCTAAGTATTCACCGCTCCCCCGACAGGCCTCGACCTGCTGTACCTCTGCGGATGGCCCCTCCCAGTGCAGCCATTCCTATAATGGCCGCACCCACTCTCGAGTGGCTCACGTGGAATACTGCGTCGCTCACTTGGGGCTTTCTGGTTGAAGGACAGACGCCCCTAGTCTGCATGCGGCAGATGTGTCCTGCCAAATCCCGTTTAAGTTGGGCAACATTTGAGCCACGTTCTACTTCCACTTAAAAAGATATTTGAACCGGTTACCTGGTATCTGCTGGACGGGTATGGTCGGATGCATGTACAGCCTCAGGGTGTTGCATAGCTCCAGCATGGCGTCCACGTGATATTCCGGAACGAACGCGAATAGAGACTCTGCAAATTCTGTGCCACCTGTACGATCTAAGCCATAATTACGGTGTATTTAAGTAACCCTGGGGTTCTAACACCATGTCTTTCAACAGTTTTATTTTATTACTTTGTTTTCTACACTTGAATTTTCGACTTTAAGCTCTGCGTCGAAAGATGAAAATCCAATGACGGAAATTACTAACTAATGCCACTTTAATTCTCAAATCGCTTAATCTGACTATCCGTAACGACTGTCAATGATGAAAACTGAACTGAACTGTGCTGTGAATGATAGCTGGGACCAACGGCTTTATGTGCTTTCTGAGGCACGGGGGTGCCATACCACTAACTTCTGCTGTGATAATGTTAAAAAGGTATCGAAGGTCATTACTTACGATTAGATGTTCCTATTTGTAAATTGGATCCCGTCCGAGGCGTCGTGGCTCTTGAAGTGTGACTCATAGGACTAAAAAGGTGAAAGGTCAGCCAAATATGATTAAACAAACCAATTAATAACAAAGGCCTACCCTCTAGGCCCTTTGTTTTCTTTTTCGTGGGGTAATCCTCATGGACTACTTCCGCGTCCCCAATGAAAGGCGCAGGAGTATGTCGGTCTTCTCCGGACTAAAACCCCACAGCATTCTTCTAACTTCCATTGACCGGGGAACGGGTAACGCTCTTAGCATTTTTCCGCAACCCGATGCCGTCAGAATTACCCACTAAGCCATTTTATTTTTTTTCGTCTGAAATTCTCATGGACTGCCTCCGTCTCGGGGAAGGTAAAGAGATGTCTCAGACTCCTATTGACTACCGTGGGCTTTCCCACAGAGTTCTTCCAACTACCATTGGCCGGGGCACGGGAGTCGCTCTGAGCATTGTCCTGCATCCCAACTTGTATTGGCCTATCATTACCACAAGATGGGTATTGGCTAATAATACATAAACAGCTTGGTGTGATAGGAACAAAAACGACCACTAACCTTTGGTCCGAACTCGAGGTATATTCTAACTGTAGGGAAGCGTAGCTGGTGCTACCCAGTATTGAGCTCTTGCCTGGAAGTATCTCTTTACTCGCCACCTGTGCGTACTGAAAATAATTTTAATTATATCCGCTCACCTTAAAATCTCTCTAAAGAAAATGAAGATAGGGTATTTTTTGGATTGGGCTATTCTCTAATAAATAATACCAACTTATTATTACTCCACTGCAGAGCAAAGGCCTCTTCTAATGCATGGAAGGCATGAGCATTGACCACCATGCTTCCTCGGATTGTTGGTTCTAGACTTATGTCTATCCAAATCAGTTCGTGAAGAAACCTGGACTTAGTTAAAATACATAAGAATAATTTTAGCTATGAGGTCTACCTATGCATGTATGCGTAGATGGGAGCATGTTTTGGAAAAATCTGTGCAGTTCGTTGAATCTGCTGTGGCTATTCATGTGAGTGACACCGTACGGTGATCATAGCGCTCCGGTATAGCGGACCATCAACAGTCAGAAGCGCTGTTAAACCTGATAATCTCTCCGGTAGACCGTAGCGAGAAGAAAAATAAACTTACTTGGACATGGTTCGCATATTCTGGATCTGAGGACAGTCGCAAAGAATGCAGTGTTCCTGAGAAGTGTTTGGCCAGCTCTGTCTGCCTCTGTTTGGTCCAGATGGCACCTATCACCCACGCCATTTGCAATGCACCAGCTTCTAACTTCTCCTAGAAAATAAGCAACCTTATCTTTTTAATCAGATAGGCAGTTGTGCAAAACTCGATTAGTAAAACTATTTTAGTTCTACAGCCGTATTATGAAGTGTCAAATAATAAATTTAATCTTATTTAGAAATATTTTCGATGTTATAATTCTCCAGACCGATTCCGGCCATGGCGGCTAATCTTAGTGCACACTAGCCACGCACGCAGTAGATATTGTAGTGCACAAGTGTGTGCGCAAACCCAGGTGCACTCCCTCTTCCCTAACTCTCATAGTCCAATGGGACGGCAATCCGACACGACCGGAGAGAGATCAGGCACAGGACCAACGGCTTTACGTACTTTCCGAGGCACAGGGGTGTCACACCACCAACTTCCAAACTCCGGGTTTTTTTTTTTTTTATAGACGGGAAATCATCAAATAACTTCCCCCGCCCTGGGCGGGGCGGGAGGGAGTGTCAGACTTTTACTGACTAAAACCCGTCTATGTTCCTTCATGTGCCCTTTGCGTTCCGGGGGCGCGGTATCTCTTTCGAACAACCCGCAGCCCCGGCAGGCATCGGCCCTCAGTGGCCCCATCCAATTTTGCTGACATCTCTTTGAGGCGCGCGTGGAACACGAACGCGCCGTCGACATGGTCTGTCGCTAGTGAACGTACGGGACGGTGAGCTACCCATTGCTCACCGTCCACAGACCCGCGTCTACGGTGGCCGGGAGTCGACTCGTGGCTCCCGACGCCCGGATCGTCTACCGCGGCGGCCGCTGGGACGGGGGACCCTCCTTTCCCTCTCCCGTCCCGCCGCCTCCTTCTCTTGCATTACAGCTTCGCAGAAGGAGGCGACTGCTTCCCATTCCCCCTCGCTCCGGACCATGGCCTGAACCAGTGCCGGACGCGAGAGGGCGCCGCCGCCGATGGCCGCCTCGAGGACTCGGCGGTGCTCAGCCCAAGCAGGGGGCACACCGCCAGAGTATGCTCCACCGTGTCCTCGGGGCAATCCTCGCAATGGTGACACCCGGGCGTTTCCTCCCGCCCGATGAGGTGCAGGAACCTCCCGAAACTTCCGTGTCCGGTGAGGACCTGCGTCAGGCGGTAGGTGAGGGCGCCGTGGCGCCGCTCTAGCCACTCCTCAAAGAGGGGACTTACCGCCTCAATCGAGGCGTGCCCTAAACTCCGGGCTGCCACTGAGAAATTTCTAATGGAAAAACCCAATAACAGTTTTTGCCCGATCTACTTGCCTGGTTTTACGATTAATTTGGCCAGCCCACTTCAACTAATTTTGTGAGGTACATCGACAACTCTTCTAGTACACGGGAACGATACTAACCTCATATACTAACTTGGACCTCTCTAACTCTTTAAGCATATTCTCCATGAGTTGCTTCTTAATCTTATCATCTTCTGCTCCTTTGCTATCGGTGGTACCTGAACAAAGTTTTCTAAACATTATAATACAATAAATAATATTACCAGCCCATTATTGTCCCACTGCAGGGCAAAGACCTCTTCTTATACAGTACATTTCAATTTACATTTCAATAAAGTACATTTCAATTTTATTTTATTTACAATTCATGTTTGTATGTAAACCTTATCGACTACACATATGCGAACGGTAGTCTTTGAAAAATTCATTCATCGATCAGACAGAAGCGCTACTAACATTTAACTCGAAATTTTAAAAAAATGTGATACATTTTCAAGGTCGTAGAGACGTCTAAAAAAAAATAACAACGCCAATAGTACCTATTACTCCACCGGAGTAAAAGTGACCGTGTATAATAATTATATAATACAATATTAATTATCCTCCTAGTGTATTTAAAGTTTTATTTATTAGTGGTAATCTGTGAACAGCGCTGTGGGCTACATTATTAGTTAAGTAAGTTGTTTTTTCTATTTGTAATATTCATAATGTAGCTGTATGTTGTTCCTATTTAATAAAATAAAATAAATAAAATACAACTAACCTCCTGCTGCCTGCATCTCTGTGGTGACGGTGTATATTCTGTACTCAATGTCGTGGAGGCAGTCGGCCATATCCAGTTGATTGTCCCTCAGCTCACATAACTAACAAAAAATATTATAAAATTAAACACACATAAACACATACCATCACGCCTGTATTCCCTGAAGGGTTAGGCAGAGGTGTACCAATGTACACCCACAGTTCGCCGGTACGTTTTATGTCCCAATGTCCCATGTAATAGGGGGCGAGCCTATTGCCATTAACCGGGCACAAATTCTAACTCCGAGCTGCTACTGAGAATTTCATAGAAAAACACAATAACACTTTTGCTCGTTTTGTGGTTATTTAAAATTAAACATTTTAAGTAACCCCGTACAGAAGAATAAAGATTCCTACCGCAGCTAACAAAAGAGCTGATAACCTTGAAACAGCTGAACCGATTTTGATAAAACATATCTAAGAACCATCGCTAGGAAACCAGCTTTCAAATAAAAAAAAACGCATTTAAATCGGTTCACCCGTTTAAGAGCTACGGTGTCACAGACAGACACACAGACACTTCACACTTATAACACCCTTCTTTTTGAGTTGGGGGTTCAAGAGAAATAGAACTATTATAAGTCTCGGAGCGGTGGGTTGTTGCAGTTTGAGTAATGACTCCAGATATATTGCAATTTGTGCAGTCGTAACATGAACACTAAGTTTATTTTCACTAGTCACGCTATAGTGCCAAAAACACATTTATCAGTTTAATGGACCAATTTTTAAGTCTTCCTAGTTCACACTTTTTGAGTTTTCTCTTTTTAGTTTTTGAAGGCGGTTCTTTTTTTTGTAAAAAAGTTTTTTTGGTTGGTTTCTAATATACTGCGCATCTTTTAGGGGGTATAAACTAACTACTCGCTAAGGGCACACTTTGTGGGATACAACACTTGACTTTGGAAGAGGCTGAGAAATGACAGCAAGAAAACAGGCTGGGTGGAATCTCGGTGAAAGTTTTCATGAATATGAATAACTTTACAGTGGGGACAGTACGGGCTAGTTATATTATAATAATAATGGGATCAAATTAGCAATATGAGAAAAAATACAGCTATTGCTTAAAAAATTCACCACAAGATAAAAAATAAATAAACATATGACACACAATAAATTTAATTTGTGGAGTGCACATGAATTAAATTTATTTGTATTTTGTAGTTAAAATCAGCCTGCTTACAATACCTTTTCAGCATGTTTGATGGCAGCTCCGTGGTACAGCGCGAGGAGTCCGTCCACGAGTCTAAGGTACGCAGACCTGATGTCTATGGCTCCCGCGCCTGGCATCATCGACCGAGTGCCTTTGAGAGCCAGCGCCGTTTCGCCTGTAGTCCTGGATGTGAGGAACGAGAGACGTAAGGGCTCTTACATCATCGGAAAAAATGTCAACTGTCTAACTATCACGGTTGGTGAGATACAGCCTGGTGACAGACGGACAAACAGACAGACGGACGGACGGACAGCGAAGTCTTAATAATAGGGTCCCGTTTTACCCTGGGGGTACGGAACCCTAAAAATATGAACAGTGCGTATGCAGTCCGAAAACGCACCATTTCGGCACCTCAGCGGTCCGCACTAAACGCATAACTTAAAAGAGCTCTAAGAAAGGATGGTTAGCTGTGCAATTCTGTAACAGAACTCCAGCAGTGAATAGAGGTAAGTTCTGTCAACTAAATTTAACGAGGGAGACTTTTTATAGAATATACCCAGAAATCAAACTAGCTGTGCAGTATAGTAACAGCTTGAAATCGATTACTTGTACTACGCCGTAGCTTGCGTAGCTTTGGCTACGCCGTAGCTGCTGAGTGTAGCAGTGTAATTATTTTGTGTGGGCCTTTGCGGTACTTCAATAGGAAAACGAAACCTAACGCGCTTATTATTTTTTTGTTAGTGACTTCTTTAAGTGTTAGTTATTTGGAATACTAGATTCCAAATAACTAACACTTAAACACATACAAATATTCTAGTCCTAAAACTAAACTTTTTTAATACGTTTTAAATACTCTCTCACTACAAAATGCCATCAAACCAATTTGAGCTCAATCAGAGTATCACAAAGGTCTATATTCCTTGCATAAATATACTGACATCTTACCTATTTGGCACCGGCGGCATAGGCGCATGCATGAACCTTGCCATCGAGGATATGACTTGCGGCAGAGTGGCCAGTCCGGGGGAGCCAGCCGCCATGTCACTCACACCTGGTAACGTCCACGAGTAGTCACTGCCTGTGGCTTGGAACATCTTACCATCGCACCTCTCGCCATCGGCAGGAGGCCCATCCTCACACCTTGGAACCCAAATGGTCCCGTACGGTACGGTTTCAGAGGAACTTCCTCTTACGTACGCTTAGGTTGTGGAATGCGCCCCCTGCTAAGGTTTTCCCTAGAGACTACAGCATGGGGTTCTTCAAGAAAGGAGTTTACGGCGTCGGCAACACACGAGTGATGCCTCTGGTGTTGCAAGTGTCCATAGGCAGCGGTGACCGCTTAACATTAGGCGGGCCGTTAGCTTGTTTGCCACCTTCAGTGGTATATTTATACAAAACACTAGCTACTGCCCGCGACTTTGTGCACGTCAAGTTTCATTGGTTATACCCGGATAAAAAGTATCTTATGTGTTATTCCAGACCACAATCTATCTCAGTGCCAAATCTCATCCAGATCCGTTCAGCCGTTTAAGACTGAAAGAGTAACAAACATCCATCCATTCATACATCTATCCATTCTAACAGACTTTCGCATGTATGATATTAGTAGGATTCTCCCGACCAAATTTACAATCAAGAATAACCAAGTAAGCAGCAGCTACATACATACATAAACTCACGCCTTTTCAGGCAAAAACCACAGAACGCCACCTGCTACGATCCTTACATACCTCTTCCGCCTCATCCACGTTCATACATCTGATCATACAAGGACGCCGGTTACGAGTACCACGCACCCAAGCTTTCTGAAGAACCACACCAATAAGGTCAGGGTAGGTCTTTCTAGAGCGTCCCCTCCCAGCGTTACCCCACTCATATCTGCCCTTTTGCTAGACGACTTTTACTCATCCTCTCAACATGAGCGAACCATATAAGCGTACTCTTTTCAACAGAATATTTATCGTAGTGCATAAGCACAGATGCATTACCCATTCCATCACTTGTAAACACGACCGGGGAGAGATAAGGCGCAGGACCAACAGCTTTACGTACTTTTCGAAGCATGAGGGTCTCACACCGCTAAATTCCAAAGTCTGCTACTGAGAATTTGTTAAGAAACAACCCAATAACACTTTGCTCCACTTGAGAATTGAACCCAGGAATCTGTGACTTTTAGGCATGCGTCACAATAATTGAATGGATGACTTAACTAAACACTTCCCCAAAAACACATTCAGATATTTTCCTAAATCGTGGGTGCTCTTACAAACATATTATAAACTCACATACACAAACAATCAGACCCGGAACAACTATCTGTAGGCCAAGCAAATATTTGTTCCGTGCGGGCATCTTTTACTCCCTTCGAGTATAGTGTTATTTTACGCAAAACCAGAGGCTGCATAGGAAACTGTCAAAGTCAACATTGTCCTTTAAAAAGATGGGCGTATTAAAAGTCAAAGCATTTATTTCAATTAGACCATTTACAAGCAATTTTGAATTGTCAAAAAGTTACAGTTTAAAGTTGAAGCTAGTTGTTCGTTACAAAATGTAGGTTTTCCATAGAGAAGAATGAGCAAGAAACTCCACCTAATTCCATTGTTGATTTCGTTTGCCTTGACATGGATAATGATTACTTAGAAAGCTTCCTATACAACCAAAGTTCTCGTACGAACAACCTAAAAATTAAAAATATAAAAAAGGACACACTTGCAAAAATTACGTTGCTTACCGCAAGCAGATAATGAACTAAAAATACAAGAAATGGAGTTGAAAATATCATAATCGCGTGTACGATTTTAAATGAATTATATTTTGCACGTAATTTTGAACCTTCTTTGTGATGTTTTTTAGTTCATTATCAATTAGTAAATTAAAATTACTCGAACGTAGTATACGTATTCGGCGTAGTGTACGCTTCGGTATGTTTCTTAATTGACTATATTGATTAAGCGTTCTAATTCAGACAGGAGAGAGTGTTGCTGTTTATTTAAACAACATTGCATGCGTAACCACGCCGAATTTTCGTCGCGTAATTTCGGCAGGTGTGTCGCTACACTTAATCTAAATCAGAGATCCTTAACACATGCGTCTGTGGACCCAACCGTGAGGCGAGTTCAGATGGACCGACCGCGACCGTCGCTCGCGAACCGACAGAGCCTGATCGGCCAGACTGGGCACGGCTATTTTCATTTTGAATAAAAGTTATGTTAAATGTATATACCTATTATAAATAAAGATAAATTGTGACTAGCTTTTACCCGCGATTCTATCCGAGTGAAATATATTTTGCATCTTTTTCAAAAGTAATGTATATTTATTTCTTATCAAGTGCTAAAATACAAAGTTTAATGGCTTTATCTTCAATAAGATGGTCCCTCATACAAACTTTAAACCCCTACTTAAACCCCTTTACGCCTTTTTCTACTACACAAGGTAGCCAATGCCCTTCTAATCTATCTCTGTGACAAATTTCATCAAAATCGGTTCAGCGGTTTAGGAATTAAAGCGTAATAGACAGACTAACAGAGTGTTACTTTCATATTTATAAAATATTAGAGTGATTACCTGTGTCAATTCCTCCAGCGCGGTTGTAGTTCGGCTCAAAGCTTTGTATAAAAGGGTTGTCTTCCCCTAACACACCAACGAGGTCTTGTCTGTAAGCAATTATACCTTCGCGTGACTGTACCGATAGTGCGGTCCATACTAAGAAGTCCAGTCATATTTTGTTTAATAAGAATAGCTTAAAAACCAAAATTTGACAAGACTACTTTTTATTAATCTAGCTGGCACTTTAACCGTGCATGTTCAACCAAGATTTGTAAAACGCCGATTTTTTATCCGTCAGATAGCTTTTATCTGGAGGATAAATATGGCGGTTGAACATATTACCTATACACATAAAACTTCCAAAATAAATTCTGTAAATTACAGTGAAAATCGCATAGCAATCCTTTGCGTAGCTTTAATGAAATTCAGGCAAACAAACAGGTACGAATTCAAAGGATTTTCACCTTAATGTCCTGACGAGGAAGGGTAGCACTCCACCGAGACGGTCCACGTTGTAGAAATCCAGTTCTCCATCGATAAACGTTCGAGCTGGTAAGTGAGGAGTTGTGTGACTGGAACTAAGAAACTCTCATTATTATTATTAGCAAACTACCTACGACTTGACCGCGTGGTTTAGTTCACTCGCGTTAAGTTACATTTTTGGCTACTGCTCCGCTCCCGTAGATTATAGCGCGATGTTATATAGCCAATGTTAATCAGGGATAATTCACCATTCTAATGATGAAAGAATTTTTGAAATCGGTCCAGTAATTTTTGAATTTATTCATTTTATAGGTAGGCTGGTTAACATTGACCAATATCTATTTATTTTACAAATTGCCGGTGGACTAGCAGGTACTCTATACAAACCCTAGAAAATGTTTACATTACGTAGGTAAAGTATGTATTGGACAAATAGTATTTCATACATTGCCCGGACGGGGCAGGTATTCTATACATTGCCTAGGTATTGTATAGAATACGTGAATTATACAGATTGCCGGTAACACATACAACTTTTATTTCACAGTAAAATATACGGAGCAAACGGCAAATATAATGTATAAAAGTTGAACAAAATATTGCAATTGAAACCATTTTATGTGACATTATTGTTGGCTCGTTGTACAGAGGCGACGTGTGAATTTCTATTTAAAGATAAGCGCTACCCTTATCAGACTCGACTTGATATACGAGGGTGCAGTTTATTCAAATATATTATTTATATTATGTATATTGCATGCCCGTCTTTTCAGCGGGCGTATGAAAATTACATTACGGAAAAGACAAGTGGTGTTTTCTGTTTTCTATTGGAAAAATATTTTTAGGTGAATTGGATAGTCTTGTCAAGTTTTATTTTAGGTAGTATTTATTAGTAGTAGGAGTATGTGAATGGATGGAGAAGAGGGAGGCTAAAGAATGATGGATGGATTGTGTGAAGAATAATATGAAAGAGCCCTTTCTCTTTCATATCATTCTTCACACAATCCATATCAGTCACTGATAACATGCAGGACAGGACGGAATAAGAAAACATTTGCGCCGACCCCAAGTAACATGGGATGAGGGCAGGAAGATGATGATGATGAGTAGTAGGTGTGGTTGTCAGTAGTGTCAGTTTTGTAAAATTATACTCCCGATCTCCTAAATCGAGCCAAATTCTTCATTTTTTGTATACAGGACAAATTTTTAACCAGTGCGTAAATTTTTTTTGGTAGGTTGGTAGGTTTACTTTTCCTGTATTTAACTCATTAAAAGATGTGAATTTAAATTTGGAAGAATAATGACACCAAAGTGATGGACAATGCACGGAGCTCCCTTTGACAGTTCAGGAGAGTCGATCATGAGAAAAATAACGGAGAAACTTTATGGCTCTTTTCTTCTTCTAAATTTAAATGTAGCGAATTTTTGAGGATTCATTATCATGAGTCTTAGAACAAAGTCGAAACTGATCGCTTGTTAAATAAAATGGTATTGCACTTTTGTATGGAACAATGATTTCTTATTAGCCACGCAAAAATTTCGACCTCACAGTATGGAAATTTTTGTTCTCGAGTCAAGCATTGAATGGATGTTACAATTATAATTATTCTGACGTTGATTCAGTGTATGATTCTAAACCGAAAAATTTCCATCTTGGGGGCTTGAAATTTTACCTATTCTTTTTGTGTGATGTAAATAAATAAATAAATAAATAAATATCTTGGGACAACTCACACACGGCTATCTGATCCCAAGCTAAGCAGAGCTTGTGTTATGGTAACCAGACAACTGATATACACACTTATATAATTTATAAATACATACATATTATAGATAAATCACACCCAGACACAGAACAAACAATCATGCTCATCACACAAAGTTTGTCCTGGGTGGGAATCGAACCCACGACCTCCGGCTTAGCAGTCAGGGCCACTAACCACTAGACCAACAGGCCCGTCAGGTCCGTCGGATGTGTGTCGATCTATAATATTCACCAAACACAGTTTGTACACAATACTCACGCGGGTCCGATGGGGTTCTCGTTCCAGAGCCTCAGCACAGCGGTGAGCAGCCTCGAGTGGCAGCACCACGAGATGGCGGGGGAGGTACGTGAAATGTTAAACAGCCGCTGAAATATGGCCTCCTGACACTTTTTATCGCGAAATTCGGACTCCAAGTCTAGATGACATAACCCAGAAAATGTTTTGAAAACTTGGAAAAAAATACTATGATCTGAGAGGATGCTCTTTCCTCTTCTTTAAACGATGATAAGAGGCCGTTTTAAATCATTAAACATCTTAAAGGTCTCCTTTAGAAAATTAATAAAAAGAAAAAAAAAACGGTACTTTAAAAAACTAAAAAACCCGACTGCTATTCTTTAAAAATCCCTAAAACAAGATAAATTGTAGCAGTCGGGACCCATTCTAGAAATGGAGGATTAGTGAATTGAGAGCACATACCTATATTACATTGCAGATGGTCCCGAATGGGTCCCGACTGCTACAATTTATCTTGTTTTAGGGATTTTTAAAGAATAGCAGTCGGGTTTTTAGTTTTTTAAATTACCGTTTTTTATTTTTTTAGTGTTTTATAAAAGAAATTAATATACCCAGTATCACTCTTACAGTAAATACGAATCTACCGACACCTCTCAACCTAAAATCCATCGAGCCGTTCAGCCTGCAGAGCGAGCCAAACATTTGAATTTGGTGCCAAAAATCCGCCATATTGTTTTTTTTTTTTTTATATACCCAGTGTCACTCTCACAGTAAATACGAATCTAATGACACCTCTCAAGCTAAAATCCATCGAGCCGTTCAGCCTGCAGAGCGTGCCAAACAATTATACATACAAACATACATACATACAAACATACCCTCGAAAAACATAACCCTCCTTCTGTCGCAGTCGGGTAAAAATGGAAAACACTTTTTAATATTATTCTCTAATTCCAACCTTTTTTTTTAAAAAAAAACTGGCACTTATTATGGCGGGCGCGACACGTTCTGACAGGTATTTACTTCATACATTTAGAAGGTTAGTTTAGGCCATAGGTATTAAATCTCTATGAGAATGATGAGTCAATATTTACCATATCGAGTATGCAGTTGTCCATGATATATCTTTTGAACTTCTCCAAGAAAATCTTCCGTGTCGATGGCACCATGTTTGTGCCATCCGTATTGTCCAGAAGTAGAAGAATGAATTCCAGCTGTTGGGGCAAGTAAGCTAGATTTCTTAATGAGTTATTGAACAAGGTATGGTTTGCTGGTGTTTTTTTTTAAATGACTACTGCAAAGTCAAGAGGTGGGTTATGATTTTAGCAGGTTGTGTATGTTTAGATGTTCCATCATATTTTCGAAAGTGTTAGTAGTATTTTAGCAAGTAAGGTATCGTGGAAAAAGTCATTTTGTTTATTGGGTATTGGTTATGATGACGTCACACAAATCCAAAATGGCGCATAAAATGTGACATAAAAAAAATGTCGTATTTGGTATTAAAATAAAGATTTTAATGAGCACATCCAGTGGTTAATGATGATGATGATGATGATGAGGAGTAGTGATGATGTATAGGTGTACATCACCACTACTGTAGGTGTAGATGCAAGCAGCTCTGATCTTTTCAAAAAGCCGAAAATCTTTATATTTTATTGATGTTAACTTTGAAAGTATATACTTACATAAGATCGTATTTTCCCGACCTCTGCGTTGACTAACAAACATCAGACTCTCGCAAAATAAAGCCAAAAAATCAAAACAAACACCAACATTCTCCACACGGAAACCATATTACATTCTACGCATTCCACCCTTCAAAAACCTCTCTAATAAATCTCTCCGACATAATATTCTAGATCCACACATTCTTCTTGCCAAATTAGTTTGAAATTGTCGAACCAATATATGCTTGGGTGCAAAATAATCGGACCACCCATTTATTTTCATTTTTTTTTGCTTTTCGGATGGTAAATCTTCAAATTACTTCTCCCGCCCTGAGCGGGTAGGGAGGAAGTGTCAGAAATTTACTGACTAAAACTCATCCATGTTCCTTCTTGTGCCCTTTGCGTTCCGGAGGCGCGGTATCTCTTTTGAACAACCCGCAGCCCCGGTTATTTTCTATTTGAGAAATAATACCAATTTTTTTTTTATTGAGAACAACTATAAGATACACTTTTGAATAATGTGATTGATACCTTACCTTTTCATCTATCATATGGTGTTAGAAGTTATTGTTTGTTATTTGAATTTTTCGAGTTACAAACATACATACATACATAAACTCACGCGTTTGTCCCATGGGAGCAGGCAGAAACCACAGAACGCCATCTGCTACGATCCTTACATACTCCTTTCACCTAGTCCACACATCTGGTCATACAAGCACACCGGTTATGAGTACTGTGCACTAGACTTTTCTGAAGAATCTCACCAATAAGGTCAGGGTAGCTAGTTTTTCGAGTTATCTTATTCCAAATGGAAACGCATAGGGTGGGTCGATTTTTTTGCACGCAAGTTTCGTGAGCAACAGTCCTCTTCAAGGCAAGGGAAATTATCGGTGCAATAGCTACTTCTGTCGGCCATTTTGCATAACAGTCGCGGTTACAATGGGAATGTTGCCAAAAAACGAGCGTGGCTCGTGACCTAGGTATTGGACCGTGAATTTTATGCCTCAGGCTTGCCTCAGGGTTATGAGTTTGGCTTCATGTGGCTACACGTGTTGTTTAATATACTGGCGGATGCTAAAAAATTTTTTGGACATTGACTGAAAAATTCGATGTCTAAATACTTTTTTGGTAATTTACAGAAAACTTTGAAACTTAAGTTAAATGAAAAGTGTAGGTGTATTTAAGGTGATTATTTTAGTGTAGAACGCGGGATTCAAAACGTCAAAAAACTTCAGTTCTACTTTGCATTATATGTATGTTGATCAAAATTGACATGCGGCAATAATGATGGATTAAGTAGATTAAATTACTAGTTTTTGTCCGCAACTTCGTCTACATAGTCTTCATTAAAGCCAAGGCCCTAAATTCTTCCCACAGTTAGTTGGTTCCCCTAAAATTAATACTTTTTATTTATTTATTTAGTTAATTTACAGTCAATATCTATATATATCCTGCGTGTTCTTTCCAATGAATATTCATCATGCAGCACCACAAACCGTTTCCTCAATAAATCTTAGAAATTCGGTAATAGGTATACCACCAAACAATTGACTTACTTTTTACGATTCTTCATAGCGCGATTCTCGCATAGACTATGCATGGCAATTAGCAAATAGACTAACTACTAAAAATCGAATTTTACCAAAGAGAAAATCGGGTTTTCAAAACTGAAATAAAGTGTTTATCTGAGAAGTGTGTCATGTGTTTCTTGCCATGATGTTTATTACCCTACCTTTCAAAATGATAACGTTATTGCCAAACAATGGAGGTAGCGGTCACTTGTCACCTTATCTTGTTTTGACGTAATTGTGCTTCTGACATTAATGTGTCAGATTAATCACCGCTTCTTGTTAATCAAACTCTCACAACATTTATCTCAGACAATGAAGTGTTCAAAGTTTTGGACTTAATATAACTAAGTCATGATCTGGAGCTGTTCCAAATGTGTGCACTGGACTTATTTGCTGCACTAGATTTTGCACGCAGCTTTGCTTGTGATAAAAGTTATTTTTACACAGAATTACTTTTCATTAATCTGCTATGTTTCAGGGATTGAAAGTGAGTACTTTCAAAGCAAAAGTTCGTATTCATGAGTATGAATACAAACAACTTTTGCTAAAGGACCAACCAAGAAATATAAAAAAATCCGGAATCGTATATTTGAAAAAAATGAAAAAAATCGTGTTGTAGTGCATTTTTGTAGGGTACATAGGTATACAGGAAAAGTTTTTAACCAGTGCGTAATTTTTTTTTGGTAGTTCAGTGTCAGTAATAAAAAACATTTCCGTGTTTAGTTAAAAAAAAAAAAAAAAAAAAATTTCAGCCTTATCCGAGTTTGAAATAAGCAAAACATGGACATAATCTATTCGCCATACTATCAATGAAAACTCGCGGCCGCCGCCCGGGCGCATGGCTGGGGTGAGGGGGTGGGGAATGCGCCGAGTGACAATAAAATATGGTTTTTAAGTAAACATGTTTCGTAAGCGATAACTTTTTTTTTAGTACTAAGACATATCAAAATAAAATATACGTGTTTAATAAAACGTGTTGAAGTTTATTATGGCAAAATTTACGCACTGGTTAAATTTTTTTCCTGTATAACATCGTTTTGTACATACTACTCTGTGTAAAAAGTACCGGGAATTCCTAAATTACAGAAAGCGCGGTAAACCTATCAAAATATATTTATTTTCTATAAATTGGTAGCTCTGTTCTGAGTTACCGCGATAACTTTGAGCGCTATATGTCACTCAGTGTAATTACAGCTGCCGTTTTTGTACTTCTTGGTTGTAAGTGTTCTGCGATTTTGTTATGGAAGAATTTTTTGAACAAAAAGAGTTTGCCTTACGTTTTGCGTATGAAACGATTTTTTTGTGCCAAATCACTAAAAATATTGCAGAAGTCTTAAAGTGATTCGTGTATCTCAAAAACACTGTCATATGAACGGTACAAAGTATTTAAAAACGGTTGACAAGTGGTAGTTGATTTGTCTCGTTCTGATCAACCCCCAACAGCTGCGAATGATGAAAACATCATTTTAATCAGGAGTCTAGTACTTGGAAATCATCGTATGAATTTTAGACATGACGCTCTAGAGGTTAACGTATCTTTTAAATCCGTTCATAATAATCTGACTGACATTTTGGGCATGAGACGCGTCGCCGCACGATGAGTACCAAAAAAGCTCAATTTTGTCCAAAAAGAGCATCGAAAGCAGGTTGTTGAAGACAAGTTTTCCGAGCTTCTATGGACTTCACCTTCATGAATTTCATAGTAACTGGCGACGAGACATTGGTTTATGAGTACGATAAGCAAAATAGTCAATAGTCTGCAGAATGGCACGATTCGAGTCGATTGAATCTAAAAAAAGAAAATTCGCCGAAAGAGGTGAACACCATACCTTAATCAGCTTACAAAAAAATATGGAGGACTGGTTCAAGCACTGGCGTAGCTGTATCGCAAACGAAGGAGCCCACATTGAAGGTGACATAATAAGTTTTGACGAATAAATTACTTTTTTGGTTTTATTGAACAATTCCCGGTACTTTTTACACAGAATGTATATCAGAGTTGGTTCCATTATGATAGTTGTTTATATTCGTGAGTACTTTCACCTCCTAAAATATGGCAAGTGAATGAAAAGTAACCCTGCATATGAACAGTTCTTTTGTTCTGAATGAATGGTACCCTATGTCCTTCTATCGACCTGGGAATGTGTATGTGTATGTAAAACTTTATGATAATCGGTTTAGTAGTTCAGGATTGAAATCGTAAGAAACAAAGAAAAAAAATTTCACTTTCGCATTTATAACAAAAATATCTTTGTAAAAGTTTATTTGTGTGGTTCTTAAATATCTTGATCACACTTTTCGATTTAAACTGTTCAATATTATAAAAAAAAAAAAATTAGATTAGTTATTAGAACTTCGGTCAATTTAACTCAAATTAAGCTCTACCAGGCATAAAATAGAATAGGATTTATGTTAATCATAATATTAGTGGAAATGGCCTGAAAATTTTGTATTTCATAAGCTACCTGTAATTTTACCGAATAAAATAATATTTACATTGGGTTTCATGTCATTAGGTCAGGTGCGTAGTACTCGTAACCGGCGTGCTTGTATGGCCAGATGTATGAATGGAGACGACGCGAATGGAGTATGTAAAGATCGTAGTAGGTATATATAATCTAATTTTAATTTTAACTCCAACATAAATTTTATAATAATAATTCTAATAGCACTGCAATAATAATAATTCAAAATAAATAAATTGTATGAGCTAAAATCTATGGGTGTATGTAAACAATGTTGACTTGCCTGAAATAAAGAAATTTTATTTATTTTTATTTTATTTATTTATTTATAGTTACCTGGACCTGTTCCAAGGGTGCAATGGCCTTCGTGATCTTGCTGCAGTCCTCGCGGTACTGTGATTCGAGAGCAGCATCATCTTGTGCGCTCGTCATCAACCTTGAAATCTTTTCTGAAAATGTAAACCGTATTTTTTTTAACCCCCAACTGAAAAAGAGTAGTATGTTTGACGTGTCTGTTTGTGGCACCATAGCTCTTAAACGACTGAACCGATTTGAATGCGATTTTTTTTATTTGAAAGCAGGTTTTCTAGCGGTGGTTCTTAGATATGTTTTATCAAAATCGGATCAGCCGTTTCAAAGTTATCAGCTCTTTTGTTAGCTGCGGTGGGGATCTTATTTATTTAAAACGTTACCTGACACTAACCCGGAATAATTATTTGTAGGGCATGCAAATATTTGTTCCGTGCGGGAATGGAACCCGCGTCACGCAGCGTAGCAGCCAATCTCTCAGTCATTGCGCCAACTGTGTCGTCGTCGTTTTGGTTTACCAATTGTGGTTTAAGATGTTTTAGTGTATGATACAGGTACGTATCGAGTGTAAAAAAACCGGCCAACTGTGAGTCGGACTCGCGCACGAAGGGTTCCGTACCATGAATAATGAATATACCATCACGCCTGTATTCCCCAAAGGGTTAGGCAGAGGTGTACTAATGTACATCCACAGTTCGCCGGTATATTTAGGTCCCATTTAATAGGGGGCGAGCCTATTGCCATTAACCGGGCACAAATCCAAACTCCGAGCAGCTACTGAGAATTTCATAGAAAAAGCCAATAACACTTTTTGCTCGACCTGGGAATCGAACCCAGGACATCTAGCGTAGCAGTCGCACTACCGTACCATTTTCTATAAAATTGGCAAAAAAAACACGTTGTATGGGAGCCCCCTTAAATATTTATTTTATTCTATATTTTAGTATTTGTTGTCTATAGCGGCAACAGAAATACACCATCTCTGAAAATTTCAGCTGTCTAAGTATCACAGTTCATGAGATACAGCCTGGTGACAGACGGATGCACAGACAGACAGACAAACAGACGGACAGCGATGGTTCAGTAATAGGGTCCCGTTTCACCCTTTGAGTATGGAACCCTAAACAAGACACTTAAAGAACCCGATAGTTACATTATTATATTCTTTTCATCTTTGCAATTGGGTAGATGACACTACTAATCAATTGACGTACTTTTTATGAGCTGTCAAAACGCCATTCCCCCATAGATTTTGTATGACAATACTCAACTATGACGTCACTTTTTTGTCATCTCAATTCACTAACTATTTATTGATTTCAAAGCAACTAAAAATCGATTTTTATAGTTATTTAAAAAATCATCGGGTTTTTAGTGCTAAAATTAAATGTTTTTTTGTGAAGTTGTTTCTTGAAATTATTGGTTAGTGGTGTCATCTACCCAATTATATATTTTGTTTTGGAAAACACTTGGGGATTTCTGGTTCTGATGATCTGATTTAACCAGAAACACAATGTTTTACTCTACCAGAAAGAGTGATTTTTTTACATCAAAAGTAAAAGTCGTTTTCAGCAATATTTTTCGCCTAACATTACGTGAGTTATGGGCAATATACGTAGAAAACGACTATGTGTTATGTCTTGTTACACCAAATATACCATCACGCCTGTATTCCCCGAAGGGTTAGGCAGAGGAGTACTTATGCACACCCACAGTTCGCCGGTATATTTAGGTCCCATGTAATAGGGGGCGAGCCTATTGCCATTAACCGGGCACAAGTCCAAACTCCGAGCTGCTACTGAGAATTTCATAGAAAAACACAATAACACTTTTTGCTCGACCTGGGAATTGAACCCAAGAGTTCTAGCGTAGCAGTCGCGCTTAGGACCACTAGGCCATCGAGGCAGTTACACCCCGTATATATTGGTGCTTAAATTGGCGCAGTGGTTATATAACTGGGTTTTCGCAATGCATTACGTATAGGCTACATACATTGTTTCAGGTCAGGGCATATATATCAATGAATGCAGATACTAGCTGACTTTTTAAATAATAACTTTGCTATAATAAGGCCCACTTTCACCACAAATTACTTAACATATTTAGCGCTAAATGTATTTAAATTATCATTCTGTCTCTGTCACCTTGTTACAATGTAAAAGGGATGCAATGAAATACAAATATATTTTGGCACTAAATGTATTTAGTGATTAATGGTGAATGTGGGTTTAAAAGTTGTCCGATTTATGAGTACTTTGACTTCCTAAACGATGCGCAAATAAAAAGTCAGCCTGTATAAGTGACCAGCTTTTCCCCGAGGCTTCATCCGCATAAATTTTCTTATACATCTCATTTTTTTAAACCAAATATCATTATAGAAAGTTACATTATCAGCCGATGTTACTCGCTGATAATGTAGCTTTACATATGTGAAAGAATTTTCAAAATCGGTCAAGTAGTTTTTGAGTTTCAAACAAAAATGCAAATCTTTTCTCTTCACAATCTTACTTAAGACGAGTTTGAAAACCCAAGTGAGTTCAAGTGAGGTGCATACGTAAATAATATTTTAGTGATACGAGACGATAAATAATATTTTGTAGTAAATAAAACAATACCAAGGCCTGTAGGTGCGAAGGGTGAATGCTTAATGGTGCCCCGCTCCGCCATTTCTGTGAATAAATAATATTTGTGTTACCCTAGCTATTCTGCGAACAGTGTTAACTAGCTACTAGTATTTATATGAGTTACGTTAGTAAGTATTTTTCTATAATTATATTTATTTATTTATTTATTTAGGATCTCCAACAAAAGATATACACATATCATGACATAATAAAAACAATACATCAATAAAAGTATTATATAGGTGTACTCCTTCACTTATCTCCTATAAGTGAAGGAGTACACCTATATAATACTTAACTACCACAGCATGCACAAGAAAGTTAACAACTAGCTAACAAAATACTAAATGGATACTTTGTATCTATTTAGTACTTTGTTATATATATATACACATAACATACCATCGCGCCTGTATTTTCCGAAAGGTGAGGCAGAGATGTACCAATGTACACCCACAGTTCGGTTCACTACGGGGCGAGCCTATTGGCATTAACCGGGCACAACTTCTACCTGCGAGCCAATAAAAATAAGCCAATAGCACTTTGCTCGACTTGGTAATCGAACCCAAGAGCCCCTATAGTAGCGTAGCAGACGCACTTAGGACCACAAGGCTACTGAGGCAGTCATAACTTTATACTTTGGGAATCGAATAAAGGACGACGCTCAACAGTCGCGCTTGCCAACACGAGACCAACGGGGCAGTTCAATTTCCAAAATAACGTCTTACAAAAAAACAAAACGAATAATATAAACTCGTTAGTAGGAATTATTAAGGTGAATGCTCCGACCAGCCCGCGAAATTTAAATTTTCTTACGTTTTTTGCAATTTGCAAGTCAGTATTAGGTTTAATGTTGATTAAAGTATGATTCGCGGGCGTAAGAAGTATTTATTTTCAAAATTATAACCATTAAAATCAGTAAAATAACTCCATAAGTCAAGCTTCATGTAAAATGTCAAGATTTCATGAAATCTAATACTGACTTGCAAATTGCAAAAAACGTAAGAAAATTTAAATTTCGCGGGCGGGTCGGAGCATTGGGTCCGTGGAGGCCGGTTATAGTGCTCCACTGACCGTCAGTACGTACGGTCCGTCCTGACGATACGCTTGAACCGACCGTCAGTTTGTATCATTCAGTGCTCTCCTGACCAACAAACTGACCGGACTGGTACAGTCGCACGCAATGGAACCGTTTACGAATTGTTTAATAGCTGCTTATTATCTTCGTAGACGTTTTAGGAATAGAAGAAGACGTAGACGATATCATGTACACCCTATCGTCGCCCAAAGAACATTACAAGGGGAATTCACTATTATATATTCATTATTGCGCGAAGATGAAGAAAAGTTTTTTAATTACTTCAGAATGTCGATCAAAAGTTTTGATGAACTTAAGCTAAATATAACAGTCAGTTTCAATAACAAAATAATCAAGCTTTCAAAATAACTGTATGTGAAATGTATCGTTTTTTTTTCAACGTAGTAATAATCTACTGTGAAACCTTAAATATATATTAAAAAAAAAAAACAAAATAGTATATAAATGTACAAGTAAATCATCACTTTTCACTAAAGGTGTGTAAGGATAAGGTTAAGTGGCGATCGTATACTCTCTGCTATGTGATAGATAACTTTTGTTTAGCAAGGAAAAATACTTTATTATAATGATGAAACACTTTTTTCGTTTACTGTACTAAGTGAAAAAGCACAATAAAAAAAAGATATCAAATTAATAGAATCGGGTGCGTCAACCACAGGTGCCTCGACGACTGGGAGCGTAACCCACGGACCCGGAGCATTCACCTTAAACAATAATTCCAAGACAAAAACCCCTGAAAACCCCATGAATTCTTAAATAACTATAAAATACGATTTTTGTTTCTTTGAAATCTATAAATGGTTAGTGAATTGAGATGTCAAAAAAGTGACGTCACTGTTTAGTATTGTCATACAAAATCTATGGAGGAATCGCGTTTTGACAGCTCATAAAAAGTACGTCAATTGATTAGTGGTATCATTTACCCAATTTACAGCTTTTGTTTTTATCACTACACCAACTGTCTCGTTATCCTAGTGGTCCTAAGCGCGACTGCTACCCTAGAAGTCTTGGGTTTGATTCCCAGGTCGAGCAAAAAGGGGTTTTTCTATGAAATTCTCAGTAGCAGCTCGGAGTTAGGATTTGTGCCCGGTTAAGGGCAATAGGCTCGCCCCCTATCACGTGGGACCTAACAAACCGGCGAACTGTGGGTGTACATTGGTACACTTCTGCCTAACCCTTCGAGGAATAGAGGCGTGATGGTGTGTATGCACTACGCTATCTACCCTTATCTCGGCTCGTACTTACCAGCTATCCTAGGATCTGTCTCCCCTTGAACAGATGTTGGTCGCTGCCACCAGGGTTTTCTGATGACTGTTCGCAATACTTTGTCATCCGGACATTTGACGTTCAAGAAATTGTCAAACCTGAAAATAGTATGCAGTGAGTCTGGGTCAAATTAATCAGCATTATATCCATACATTACTCATTAGTAATTTATTCAAGAACAATAAATTGTAAATGAAATTACATCGTATAAATAGAAAAGAAAAATTAAACAAAAAATAAATTTCATTGTGATTAAAAAAGCACGTTAAATATTACAATAATACATTGGTATATTATTTGCAAAATAACTTTTTTCTATATCATTGGATGGCAAACAAGCCGAGGGACGGCCCACCTAAAGTTCAGTGGCCACTGCTGCGTCCGCTACCTAAATATAGACATCTGCAATACCAAAAGCCTTGCAAATGCGTTGCCATCCCAGAGACCAAGTTGAAATGTCCCAAGTGCCTGTAATTTCAGCACTATACCCTTCAAACCGGAACACTGCAACGCTGCTTTGCGGCAGAAATAGGTATGGTGGCAATACTTCCCCGGACGAGCTCCTTCACAAAGAGCTCTATAGATTTAAACTATTATAATTGTGGAGGTATGGGAAACAGGGTGTAAAGTTCCTCATCCTCCGCTGAAAAGGAAGGATCCTCCGACCAGACTGATGTTGTGTCTGGTGGGCTACTGCCTATCTGCATTAATTTGTGTATATGCTAACGTCGCAGCGAACTTGGAAAAGCGCGATCTAGGAAACGTCAGTTTGTCCTAGTAGTACGCATGTTGAGCGATAGATGTCGCTACTTAATTAATGTTTGAATATACTAACGTGATTTTATTGAAGAACACGTATTTGACGAGATGGTGCCTGGTCTCCCGGTGCTGCATTAGTCCACATAATACGAACACGCCTTCGATTTGTGGAGTGAAGTACATGTCCTGGGGAGATATCCAATTATTTTAACAAATCTTGGCTGTAATATGTTGGCAATCTGTTGGGATGTATGGAAGGTCATTTTAAATCAAATGAATCCTTGTAAATCCATACTTTAATATTATAAATTCGAAAGTAAGGTTGTCTGTGACGGTTTCACGACTAAACCACGAAAACGGTGTCGATGAAATCTGGTACTGGGTAAGTTTGAACCCCAAGAAAGGACATAGGCTATTTTCTATTCCGCGACTGAGTCGCGCTTAAAAACTAATACTATACAAATGTCAACAATTTTCGAGTGATGTGACCAATTTTTGAAATTCAAATTTCAACTTGGAAAATTTTGTGCCATCTTAAAAAAAACTTTAATGTCCAATTATTTATTGTTTTCTCACTATGCATCCCTGGTAGAAATACAGCCGAAAGCTCCTGAAACATTACTCAACAAAGCTACAATAATTACAAATTACCTGAGACACCAAGTCGAACAGTAGACATTCCCGCACCACACAATGTTCAAAGATGTCACACAATGCCGACTCGTCCAGGAACGTCCAGAGTAAGTCCAGCATGGTGCAGAGGCGAGGGTCTGGCTGATTGAGGAGTTTCGATGCAAGACCACTCTGAAGACAGAAGGGTTTGAGATAAGATCTGAGTTCCAGGAGATGTACAGTCCGTGCCACGAAAGATGAGACTTGGCGAGTGTCAGTATGGGGAGCCTGCGCAGGTACTAAGTGTACGAAATAGTTATCCATAATTTGTATATCTATTCAGAGATTTTTCGATGACATTGGAATTACAACAACATACAAAAATTCTTCACAATATTTATTCACATATTCAATATTTTTTTTATTTTTTCTCAGTAGCAGCTCGGAGTTTGGATTTGTGCCCGGTTAATGGCAATAGGCTCGCCCCCTATTACATGGGACCTAAATATACCGGCACCTAAATATATGTACATTGGTACACCTCTGCCTATCCCTTCGGGGAATACGGGCGTGATGGTATATTTTTTATTTTTTTATTTATTACAAAATAATAAAGTTGGAGGTCAAGTCTCATCTTTCGTGGCACGGTTTGTATAGTAGACAATTATTATAGCCGAGTGCAATTTGACTAAAATAACCCATGTGGACTGAAAATTTAAATAACTTTGAAGAAGGTTAAAATAATAAATTCGTTGTCACAACTTTTTTCTTACAGTATGTTATTTATTTCATTTATTGGACTTTTTTGCTGAGTTTTCATCCCACATCTAAGAACTCATCACAAATAGTCCAATGAAAATAATTCGTCCATTATAAACTTCATTTCATGTAAAGAGATAGTTGCATTTTTTTTTTATAGACGGGAAATCATCAAATAGCTTCCCCCGCCCTCGGCGGGGCGGGAGGGAGTGTCAGACTTTTACTGACTATAACCCGTCTATGTTCCTTCATGTGCCCTTTGCGTTCCGGGAGCGCGGTATCTCTTTCGAACAACCCGCAGCCACGAGGTAGTTGCATCATCATCTGCTTAGCCTATTCCCAACTATGTTGGGGTCGGCCAGGTAGTTGCATACGGATATCAAACAATATTTCCAAGACAAAACTTCATTAAAAAGATCACGTTGTTTAAGTCCCGATAAACCAATGAATTTTCAATTTTCCGACAAATAAAAAGTTGTAGAAAACAAATTGTCTAAAGAGTATGAATATGACTTTTTTATATGGTTATATTATTCTTTGTCTATACTGACACGGATGGGATCAAACTAACGATACATCGTTCACCAGCTCACGTTTAAACCCATGACCTATAGCCGCTAACTTAAGTGAGTTAACATGCTCTCAGAGACACGTAGAGGATTCCACGAAACACTCTGCTAAAGTAAATTGGTTAATTTACACTCAAAAGCACCACTCTCCGAAGCTGGCCCAAATCCTAGAATAATTTCAACCCGAGCTCAAAGGTCAGAGAAACTCAAAGGGCACAGACGTATTTAGAATCGATTCTAACCTTTCCAGAGGATAATATACTGTTATTTTATATTGAAAACAGTTAATTGGCTTCTTTATTTTATAAGGCTAACATAAAAGATGGTATTTATAGACCTAAAATTATCATCTATAGGTACATAGTATCTATAACTGCCTCGTTAACCTAGTGGTTCTAAGCACGATTGCTACGCTAGAGGTCCTGGGTTCGATTCCCAGGTCGAGCAAAAAGTGTTATTGGGTTTTTCTATGAAGTTCTCAGTAGCAGCTCGGAGTTTGGATTTGTGCCCGGTTAATGGCGATAGGCTCGCCCCCTATTACATGGGACCTAAATATACCGGCGAACTGTGGGTGTATATTGGTACACCTCTGCCTAACCCTTCGGGGAATACAGGCGTGATGGTATATAGTATGTATAGAAAAAAGTCTGAAAAGTGCTGAGTAACATTTATTTATATCAACCTCATACTTTTTTTTAAGTTGTCCACCTACTGTGTTTGACCGCTATTTATCAAGCTATCGGCTCTCGTCCTAAAATTCTATATCAAAACTAATTTTCCTGATATATGTATTTAGAATGAATAGTTTCATGAATTCGGGTCAAGCCCGCGCCTTTAATTACATCATTTATAAGCGGTCAGATTTCCCTAGGATGTTGGGACCACCGCTTGGTGTAATGGTGTTATAATAATTGTATTTTGTATGAAGTAGGTTGCCCATTATGTGGAATATTTCCCCCGTAAGGCAAAGTGGGCAAAAAATATACAGCATGACTTTTGATTTGTTTTACGTCTTTTTTCAAGGGGCAGTTGATTTGCATCCTCGTCAAATTCAAGGAGTTAACTATGCTCGTGATTCTCAACACGAATCAATAATAAAATAAATTGGTTTCGAATTTTTTTTATGACGTGATTTTCAAATTCGAGCTAGCCATCTCGCCAGAGGGTTTAGGCGCTATGTACACATTGATATAACCGCGCGAAAACTCTGCCTACCGCATACGCAACTGGGCGATTCAGAATTTTGCAAGAGGAGTATTCTGGAATACTGTTATTTGATAGTTGCAACTAAAAAAACAAGTATTTATTAGATATTGCCCAGGTATCGTAATTATATTTGATTACTTAAATTTTTTTATGGCAAGCTCCTAAAATTTGACGAGGATGCAAATCAACAGCTTGTATAAGACGATTAGGGAGTAGATTCATAAATAAGAACAACTTTTATTACGGAATCAACACTGAAAGGAAGAGAAGTAAAGTCTGCTGTTTTCTATAAAAATTCACTGCACAAAACGATCAAATTCATTTCTAGAATTATTCAGATCAAATATACGAGAGATCTTTGAGTCCAAGCTTTAGACTTAATTTAAATATCTCGGGCCAAGAATTTTCTATAGACAAAAATTGATTAAAGCACAAATCGATTATTATCCATAGATTTCCCATACGAAAAATGAATTTTATAATCATCATCATCAGCTTATCGCAGTTCACTGCTGGACATAGAAAAATTAAAAAACAAAATGAATTTATTATTAGTAAACGAATTCGAATATGCTAAAAAACAAACATTTCTCGAAGTTCAAATAATACCAAGTACCTAAACATTGCTAGCGTTTTGAACATATCTATAACTAATATTATAAAGCTGAAGAGTTTGTTTGTTTGTTTGTTTGTTTGTTTGTTTGTTTGTTTGTTTGAACGCGCTAATCTCAGGAACCACCGGTCCGATTTGAAAAATTCTTTTTGTGTTGGATAGCCCATTTATTGAGGAAGGTTATAGGCTATATAACATCACGCTACGACTTACGGGAGCGAAGCAGCATTCAAAAACATAACTTAAGGTGGATGAATAAAGCCACGCGAACGAAGTCGCTGGCAGAAGCTAGTCTATAATAAATACAGATAAAAAAATAAATGAAAAGCTACTTACAAAATTGTCATCCTTGCTTTTCATATAGAAGTCAGAGGCGATTTGGTCGGGGTGCAAACTCCTGGTCTTCAACCCGATGAGACCTCGCAGACGAGGCAGCAGTTCTGACACCACCACGTAAGACAGCCGGAGAACCCCACCCAATTCCACCACCACCAGGCGTGATAGGGACATTAGGAAAGCCTGGAAATGTGTTCAACCAGATAAAAGCAAGACTACAAAACAAACCTATGATTGTAAAGGTGATGGCTAAATGACTGCCCCCGGGCCAGATACATTCTGGAATGTATATGAATGCTAAATAACCTCATAATATTTAAAAAATCATTCATGAATTATGTAGTGTTTAATATTTTCCTAGTACTTTCGTGAACTATTAAACATAATAAAGTATCTAAAAAAAAAGAAAAACTTTTTCGTCACAAACATTCGCTTATAAAATGTACACAACCTCATTTTCGTTTTTAGTTTTATTCTTTTTCGAAAGTGTCAGTTGAAGAAAATTATATACTGTCACACACACCTTTTTTCCTTTTTAGGCAATATTATTGGGTCCGTGGGTTACGCTCCCAGTCGTCGAGGCACCTGTGGTGGACGCACCCGATTCGATTTATTTAATTCAAGTCAATTTTTGATCAAATGTAACGTCAGGCACAAAACTGTTTTACAAAAATATTAAATGTATATTGATGGTATAATGTATACTTAACTTAAAAATCATAAGTATATTTAAAACAAACAAATGCTTTTATATTGGTAGTATGTTTTGAAAAATTTAAGATTCAGTGATTTTTCATTCTTATTCATATAACACAATTAGAACACTAGTAAAAAAAATTGTTTAGTATATACCTATTACAGTTTTCATCACCTATAATCAAGAAAATCATTTAACTTAATTAAATAATAAGTCTCACATGTAATACAATAAGAAAATGATTTAAAAAAAAACAGTCTTAAAAATTACAGAGCAACTTAGTATACATAGTGAAATATTATTTTCATCTTTGTAACAATAATAATTAAACATAATCAAAACAAATGAGAATAATTTAACCTAAATGTAATAGTCAGCTTCAATAACAAAATAATCAAGCTTTCAAAATAACTGTATGTGAAATGTATCGATTTTTTTTGCGTAGATAATCTACTATAAAACCTTAAATATATATTTAAAAAAAAACACAAAATGTAACACATGTGTAGTTTTAATATCCAATTGTAACAGAAGTTCATTGATTAAGTTATTGTAAAGTTCCGCTACTCACTACTAGATGGCGCTGTGCCTATGACGCGCATTTCTGAATCGCGGTGTTAAGATTTTCCGTAACTTAATGACCCTCGCTGGATCAGTGAACTTATTTAATTAAGCTAACAACACGACAACTAGGAGGTGCATCCGCGGACCTCGTCCTCCCTGGAAAGGTCACGTAGAACACCCCAGTTAGCCTGTGTATTTAGTAATATTCCTTAGGGAATCGCTTTTTGGTTAGAGGACATCGTTCCCCGACCTTCGTCCCCGGACTTGGTCGTGTGGAACTGTACCTACTCCTATTTCCGGTAGTAAAACCCGCTGTAAAAACTTACAAATAAACATCGTCTGAAGACATCTACTTTGTTTCCTTCGGGTGTGACGTCATAACCACCCCCCTCCTACAATCTGGCGACCAACTGTGGGCACGAAGACAAGTACGTCACACGTTACGGACGAATGACAACGACACCTACAGAAAGGAAGAAAGCAGAGACGTCCGACGCACAGTTCGAGGCGCTGCTGTCGAAGCTTTCACCAGGAAGACACGGCTCTTTCACAACCTGCAAAGCCACATTCGACGGGGCCAAGGACTCCGAAGTGACGGAAGTTTTTGGCGGCACTATCAGTATTCAAAGAAGCCTACAATACGCTCAAAACTCGGTTATCTACTGCCCCTGTGTTGCGGCAGGCCGACGAAACGAAACCCTACACTCTCAAGACAGATGCCAGTAGCTACGCGCACGGAGCAGTTCTGGTCCAAGGAGAGAAGGAAGATGAGCATCTCATTGAGCACATTGAATATGCGAGTAGATTGCTCACGGACGCGGACGTCCCAAGAAACAATATTCCCACTATCCAGTCCATCACGCCGAGACGTCTTAGAGGACTGAGGGGGAGATTGTAACACATGTGTAGTTTTAATATCCAATTGTAACAGAAGTTCATTGATTAAGTTATTGTAAAGTTCCGCTACTCACTACTAGATGGCGCTGTGCCTATGACGCGCATTTCTGAATCGCGGTGTTAAGATTTTCCGTAACTTAATGACCCTCGCTGGATCAGTGAACTTATTTAATTAAGCTAACAACACGACAACTAGGAGGTGCATCCGCGGACCTCGTCCTCCCTGGAAAGGTCACGTAGAACACCCCAGTTAGCCTGTGTATTTAGTAATATTCCTTAGGGAATCGCTTTTTGGTTAGAGGACATCGTTCCCCGACCTTCGTCCCCGGACTTGGTCGTGTGGAACTGTACCTACTCCTATTTCCGGTAGTAAAACCCGCTGTAAAAACATCCAAATAAACATCGTCTGAAGACATCTACTTTGTTTCCTTCGGGTGTGACGTCATAACCAACCCCCCTCCTACAAAAATAGTTTATAATTACGCAAAAAATACAAGCAAATCATCACTTTTCACTAAAGGTGTGTAAGGATAAGGTTAAGTGGCGATCGTATACTCTCTGTTATGTGATAGATAACTTTTGTTTAGCAAGGAAATATACTTTATTATTATGATGAAACACTTTTTTCGTTTACTGTACTAAGTGAAAAAGCACAATAAAAAAAAGATATGAAATTAATCGAATCGGGTGCGTCGACCACAGGTGCCTCGACGACTGGGAGCGTAACCCACGGACCCATATTATTTTACCATTATATTATTCCTTAAAAGTATTTGAAACCTTTTTACATGAAATACTAATTTAATATTTAGCCATTCAGCATTACATTGTGCTAGGTACCATATTTATACATTCTGGGGCAGTGGTCGATACTTCCATTTAACCATCTCCTTTGTTAGTACATTTTTTTGTGGGACAATTTAACGATGTAGTGATAAAGTTTGAAAACAGTAGTATACATTTGGTTCGGTCATGTTGAGAGTATGATGAAAGGCGACTAATAAAATGGCTTTATCAGTTTATGTGAGTGGCAACGCCGGGTGAGGGTGAGTTGGTAAGGTTCTTAAGAAAGGTCTGGTGCGCAGTACTCGTAACCTGCGCGCATGTATGACCAGCACCTGTAGCCATGTACCAAACGATAAACGCAAACGCTGAGTAGGCTTTAATAGATCTTCAACTTTATGTGCTTGGTTTTAAGTTGAAGATCTAATGAAGATTGCATAGCATTTTCGTTCGTTCCAGTCGCTAATGCTTAGAAATCTTTAATAGATTTTCAACTTAAAGCTCTTGGGTATTAAGTTGAAAATCTATTGGTACCTACCGAGCGTTTACGATTATCGTTTGCGACTTGGCTAGAGGGGCTAATGTATGAACGAGGCGAAAGGAGTATGTAAGGATCGTAGCAGGTGGCGTTTTGTGGTTTCTGCGTACCCTCACGGAATGAAGGCGTGAGTTTATGTATATGTATGTAAGTTACAGCTTCTTTGAACATTTAAAACAAATGTTGGTTGACAAGTAATTGGCGACTGTGTAAGTCCAGGACTGTAATAACCAATACCAATACATGTAATATATAGAAGCTGTTGGTAAACCTTTTTTAATAAATAAATAAAACAAATGAAAATAATATGTTCCAAGTTTAACTGCCTGAAAAAGGTATATTCTCAATCATATTATTAGGGTTCCAGAGTACCTTTTTGGACATCCTCTTAACCTCCGCACTCTGGCCATCGATGGCATGTGGGGATGGTCGGGGACTGTAAACGGACCCTGAGCTGTGGATCCTCAATGCCACCTCCTCTTCAGTTCCCTTAGAAATTTCAGACTTGGCCTGGTCAAAATATTAGTAAATTAGACTTATTCAGTTAGTTGATAATACTCTCACCACTAAATTTCGGTTAGTTCAGACGCAGTACTAGGTTTTACGTGCATTCCAAGACACGGGATAACAGACAACCAACTTCTAAGCTCGTTGCTTCTACTGACAACCTCCTAATGGAAAAACCCTAGATCACTATGCCCGACCTAGGAATCCAACCGAGGGCCACGCACATCAATCGCGATTACGGCGGCAAGACCGACGGGGCACTTAAGGTATTTGTTAGATAGATGTCCACTGCCCATATATGCTATGATGTCCACTGTTCATAAAATTCTCTGTCTTTCCAACGCACATGTAGCCTCGCCTAACAAATGGCCTTTAGATATGAGGTCAATTGGAGACTAGTTCTGATGTCAGTTCCTGGCCTTCCACTGGGCTCGTGGCGTCGAAAACAGTTCAGTGAGAACGTCAGAAAAGACTCATTAGGGCTAACTGAACTGAGTTGCAAACTAGCCTAGTCTTCAGAGTCCATAAAACAGATGGCTTTTGTCTAATGGTGGACCTTCACCAGTTAGGTTTTCATATTTATATGTATGTATGTACCTTGCTACTCTTAGCAGTGAGTGAATTCTTCATTTCTGGAGGTCGAGCTAGTTCATCCAGCAGTGCCTCCAGAGACTTGAACAGTATAGCGGCGCGTGCGCATTCCCGGTTGGGGGGAGCTTGTAGAGCTGCGTAGCCTTCCACTGGAAAGCTGGTGTTAGAGTTTAATATTGCATGTTTCTTTAACAAATCAAGATTGCAATAAGCTTTTCCAAGCTTGCTTGTAATTGGACCTTTAAAAAATCGGATTTCTTTACGATCTTATACTTTAGCGTAATTCGGTGGTTTCCCAGGTTAATTTATATCAGAAAGAAGGACTTGGATATTGATAAAATCTTATTCGTAAACGTCAGGTTTTAACTCACATCTTGACATTTACCACGACTCCTATACATGCTAGGTTTTGAACTAGTAACCTGACATCAGCTCCCGTACCCATTGTTAGGCTACGAGAACATAACTACTAAATACATACATACATAAACTCACGCCTTTTTCCCACACTGCCGACCTTTCTGGAGAACCTTAGAGGTCGGGAGTACTTGTAACCGGCGTGCTTGTATGACCAGATGTATGATCATGGACGAGGCGAAAGGAGTATGTACTGATCGTAGCAGTTCACGTTCTGTTGTTTCTGCCTACCCCCCATAGGAAAAAGGCGTGAGTTTAAATATTAATGGAGAAGTAGAGATTCAGAAGTGTGGACTCACACAAACGGGACATGTCCAAAGTTTGCGTACAGGTGTTCCTGCATCGCCAACGAGACTGCAGGGAAGTATGCTAGACCTGCTCCATGCGCTACCTTGTCAAACGCTACGCCCATCGAAATGCCGTTCCTGTTCAATAAAATGAAAAGATTACATGATAAGATGGTGAAATAATTTTAAGCTCACTATATTTTTTTTTGTTTTTGTTGATTTTTTTTTGTTATGTGTCGTGTTGGCCCAGTGCTTAAGACGCCCACCTCTCATGCACGAGCTTGTGGGTTCACAACCGGGCACGGGAAGTACCAGTGTGACTTTTTCTAATTCATAATAATATGTACTTTCTGAGTTTATCTTGGACATCACTGACATCAGTAACCGTGTCAGAAGCCCTTGAGGCGGTTTAGAAACTCTGAAATTAAGGTGTGTGGGGTCGTAAGACCTTACTGCCCACACGATAAAGAAGAGAAGAATATATTTGTCTTTCCCATCACAGTCATAAAAAATTTACAGTCTTGTGTCGGTAATTTTAATTAGACATTACATTATAAAATCATTAATAAATTAGTTTATTAGACAAAGAAAGATCTTAATGTGGCGACTAAAAACTTTACTAGTACCAATATAGTAGCCTATTATTGTCCCACTGCAGGGCAAAGGAGTCTTCTCAGACAGAGAAGGCAAGAGCATTGATCAATACACTTGCTCAAAGCGGATTAGCGATTTCGGACTTATATTAATTAGTTTCTTATATTAATTAATTTTCCCACGATGTTTTCCTTCATTGATGTCAGTGGTGATTTGAATGAGTCACATTGGTACTTGCCTGGCATTGAACCCGGCAACTTAAAGTATGAAAGGCGGGCACCTTAACCAGTGGGCTATCACGACATTACGTACAAGAGCATAGACAGAAAACCAAATTCCTTAACCTAAAAACCATTGTCATGGAATAATTTAAAAATGCTATAAATACAATCATTTCACCAGTTATTGCAATTTCCGTCAGTAAATCATTCAATCACTCACTCAATAAGAGGATAAATCAATCAGGAAATTCATCTTCGTTCCAATCGCGATGCAGTCTCGTATATGAGAATCGATTTGATCTATTTTTACCAACTCGAATACAAGGGCATGGATTGGATAAAAGTATTGTCGGTACTAACTTATTAATGATTCAATGTCTTGTAAATGTCAGGGCGAAGTTCGGAATTGCTTTTCAGATCACGAATCTCCCTTGAAAATGTAGTGTCAGTGGATTTGTGTTTCATGGGATTTTATTTTTTATATCATTGGATGGCAAACATTCCGACGGCCCACCTGGATCTTAAGTGGTCACTGCTGCTTATACCAGAAGCTTTGCAAATGCATTGGCATCCCAAAGACAAAGTTGGGTTGTTTCATGTGCCTGTAATCGGCATTCATACCTCTCAAACCGGAACACGGCAACCCTACTATGCGGCAGAAATAGGTATGGTAGTAGTGGTAGTACTTCCCCGGACAAGCTCTGAGGTTTTTGTTCAGATTGGTTTTATAAAGTTCAGGGCTTGTGTTGTAACTAGAGTAAACTATCCATGGAGTGCGCTTACCCAGAAGAAGAATGTACATTCTAACTTTGAAGAGACTAGAATAGAATTCGTTCGGAAATAAGCATGTAGAGAGTTTTACTCCTTTGCTGTGTGCATTATCAAAACTATTTTAACGTATACGATTTAAAGCCCATATTTGAATGGCAAATTACATTGCATTGTCGATGCTGTACAGTTATAATGAGCCTTAAGAGTTCAAACCTGTAATACTCCATAGTTCCTTTATCCAGGTCGATGCAGGAGCCGATGACATCACCGGGCAGCCAGGGCTGGCCGTACGGCGAGGTGGCCACGTTCCACTTCCTGACCCTGCCGCCGTCGTACGCGTACGAGTGCGCTGTGTCTCCCACTCCTGTGTCCATCGAGAACATGCAGGCAGACGTGCACCAACCGACCTGGTGGAGTCAGATTGTGTGACAATATATTGAGAGACCTCGAGGTTATTCAATATATTTGTGGCGATATCTATCGCGCCACATACGAACTACAACTGACGTATCCTACATAGCAATATCAAAGTTATACAAGGAAAAATAGAAACTGATTAAAAAAAAATGATTTTCAATAATAACAGTAGTTTAGTAGCCCAATACGCACAAAAAGAGGAATCCCCCGTCTGGGAGGATCCTCCATTGAAATGGGAGGAATAAACAATGACGAAATTTCCACCTCTTCTTGATTTTAATCAAGATAAAATAAAGATAAACTTTTACCCATAACCTAAAATGCTGAAAAGTAATATATGTACACATACCATTATTATTTCGTATCTATTTACATATTTTGTGAAAGTGACAGTGACAGCACTTCTGACTTCCTTACCTGCATAATCCCCTTAGTGCCGAGCTGCACCTCATACATCCACTTGTTCCCGTACACGCACGCCGTGGCCCTGATGGTGGCGAAGCTCGAGAGGCCCTGCACACTCACTCGCTCGTCACCCACCAGGACCAAGCGGCCTGTGCCTGGAAATACCATAAACTATGAGCCTGTTGAAGACCTGTCAAAAACTGGCAATGGACAGGCCACGTTGCTTGTTTTTTTTTTAAGACGGGAAATCGTCAAATAACTTCCCCCACCCTGGGCGGGGCGGGGGGGGAGTGTCAGATTTTTACTGACTAAAACCCGTCTATGTTCCTTCATGTGCCCTTTGCGTTCCGGGGGCGCGGTATCTTTTTCGAACAACCCGCAGCCCCGGCAACGTTGCTTGTTGCAGTTTGATTTTCGGTTACAAATAATAAATCCAGCCTTTTTTTATATGGAAAAACGTCAAATGACTTCTTCCGTCCTGGCTGGAGTAGGAGAAAGTGTCAGACTGACTAAAACCAATCCTTGTTCCTCCTAATGCCTTTACGTTTCATGGAGTTACCGCGTGATAACAATTTCGAACAAATTCCGCGACCCTGGTAGGCACTGGCCCTAGCGGGCCCCGTTTACTGTGATGACCATCATACCATCACGCCTGTATTCCCCCGAAGGGTTAGGCAGAGGTGTACCAATGTACACCCACAGTTCGCCGGTATATTTAGGTCCCATGTAATAGGGGCCGAGCATATTGCCATTAACCGGGCACAAATCCAAACTCCGAGCTGCTACTGAGAATTTAATAGAAAAACCCAATAACACTTTTTGCTCGACCTGGGAATCGAACCCGGGACCCCTTGCACAGCAATGACATCTCCAATAAAGCCTATCTATTATTGTCCCACTGCAGGGCACAGCCCTATTCTCATACAGGGAAGGCAAGAGCATTGATCACCACGCTTGCTCATGGCGGATCGGCGATTGCAGACCGATATTAACTTCTCTGATCATCACGATGTTTTCCTTCACTAATGCACTGGCACTGGTGAAGGAAACCTGGATGGACCTGAGGGAACCTGATATGTGGTTTAGTACTTTACTGAATGTCCAAGATAAACTTAGAAGGAATATATGAATTGAAAAAATCACATTGCCCGTATTTTAACCCATATATATTCATCTTTGAGAGGTGAACACCTTAACCACTGGGCCATCACACCATATTGTATATCCATTTTTTTTTTATAGACGGGAAATCATCAAATAACTTCCCTCGCCCTGGACGGGACGGGAGGGAGTGTCAGACTTTTACTGACTAAAACCCGTTTATTTTCCTTCATGTGCCCTTTGCGTTTCGGGGGCGCGGTATCTCTTTCGAAAAACCCGCAGCCCCGGCAGGCGAATATCCATGGTGTATATTATTTTGAGTACGAAATGTATAATATAAAGCTTACCTGTAGATGCATCAAATACAACTATTTTCGGTCCAATTCGGCCAAATCTGTCATCAGTGGTATCCGTTGTCTGAAATTACGTTTGTTCATATTACTTTTATGTTATTTATTTTAATAAGTTTATTTATTTAGTTGAAAGGGAACCGTTTGTCTTATTATTGACATGTGAAGAGGAGGGATAAAACGCACGTGACCAAAAGAGTTATGAATTTAAATGTCGATGGATGGAGAGAGAAGAATGAGGCCAAAGAAGAAATGGTTGGATTGTATGAAGAACGATATAGAAGAGAAGGGAGTTAGTGATACCATGTATAGCCACAGATTAAATAAGTACAGATACTTCACTCAGTAGAAAATTTCCAATACCTACTGCTATAATAGCCTACTCCGTCGCGTCAACTCGCGTCAGCAACCACTGCAAACTAAAATGTGCCTAAGTGCTCAAGCGTACAGTTGTGATCGCTTCGCACCGCGCGATCCCACAACAATCGTAGGGCCGCCTTTTCGATAAAATTAAATTAACATAACTTTTTATGTCTATGTTATTGAGAACTGTGAATATGTTCTGACTTATATGTGGCAGTTTAAAATTGTATCGTAAATGTTTATAAAATATTTTTTTATAAATTGGTGCTGACTGAGCAATACTTCCTTCTTTTACTTGATTTGCACCCATCTACAACACATAAGGCACCAGACGGCATCGTAGGTAACGAATGAAACTATTAAAATTGAACAACGTGCGTGATGCGCTTGCGAAAACCGCACTGCTGTGCGATTCTCTAAAATGCAAGCTCGAAAACGAGTCCCACTTCGATAACGAACCAACTTGCCATTGGTGTATATTCGTTCGCCGTGGTGACGTCACCACGGCGAACGAATACTAAGCCAATGACAAGTTGGTTCGTTATCGAAGTGGGACTCGTTTTCGAGCTTGCATTTTAGAGAATCGCACAGCTGAATTTGGTTCGCAAACGGCCCGAGACCGCTCGGCCGGGCGGTAGGCAATTATAGCGCGCAAGTACATAGAGTGACGGAGGCCTGGTATAGCGCCGACCCCAAGTAACCTTTTTTTTTTCTTTTTTTAAACGTTGCCCCACAGGATTTTCTCCTGTATCGTGGGTGCGTGGTGGTGTTTGTAAACACAAACATATAAAATCACATACACAAACAGCCAAATCCAAAACAAGTACTTGTAGGTCATACAAATATTTGATCCGTGCGGGAATCGAACCCGCGACACGCAGCATAGCAGCCGATCGCTGAGCCACTGCGCTAACCGTGCAGGTTAACATGGGAAAAAAGGCAGGAATAATGACTATTTATTGCGGGATCGTGGATTGGTTGGTTTTGGCAGAACAAGCTTAACTCTTACTTCTGGTACAGGTGCAGCATGCTTCTTCGCCTTTGCTTTGTGGTTCATCACTTTAGCATCTAACATCTTGGGTAGGTTCTCACGAATGTGAGTTACGTATTTGCATCTTCTGAAAAGAAGAATACTTTTTTAATAAGTTTATATCTTACTAGATGATCCGGTGAGCTAAGCACAATCTAGAATATTATTTTTCTAATTGTGTTTTTTCTAAACCACCACAATTTTGAAGCGAACAAAACCAAAAATAAATGTATCAAATCGGTCGACCCATTTTCAATGAGAAAAACACACGGCAATTGATTTTATAAATTTAGAAGATAAATACATAGAATAAAACATACAGAGAAACAGGCGAAAGTATACTATAAGCCATAGATCATACATAGTAGTGTGAAAATGTCTGACAAGATTATTAGTCCATGCAGCATTTCTTTCGAGTACCTATCAAGTTGGTTGTAATTACGCAATTTCCAACTCTATTTCTGTTCATTATTGGTACCTACATGTATACGAATAGATAATATACAGAGAGAGAGAGAGGAATGCCAAAGACAAAAATGATATATATATCTCTGAAAAATCATATAACAGAAAAGGTAGCATGACGGTTGACAAAACGAAATGGGAAAAGAAAGCTGCCCCACTGCCCCTCATTGCCCCGTGCTACGCTCCGTGGTGCGTGGCGACGGAGCTCTGCTGATCTGCAACACAGCGTGTGAACGCGTTTTCTGTGTGTAGGTCTACGCGTGTTTTCTATACAAATGCAGATACTTGCAAACAACGTAAGAACACGCACTGCCTCGCTACGCTTAGTGATGCGGGGCAGTGGGGGAATCGCCTAAAAACTGTTTGAGCATACTGTTGCTATGTCTGCACTGACTCTAAGCCCCTATCTTAATGGGCGAGAGATTCGTGATGAGATCCACTCCCTGCCATCAAATCTCACCGATGATTTCACTGTTTGGACATTTTTTTAAATCGAAAATCGCAGAAAACATTTAATAAATTGTTGTACTAACTGATTATGCCGGTCGGTGTTGTCTTTTATCACCATTTCGTTCCCGAAGACCCTTCGGATGGTGTCGTGGACCTCTCCTTTCTCTGCTGAACCGCTGCAGACACCGAACATAGATCTTAGAACATTCATCATTGGGACTGGTCGGTGCTTCTTAAGAGTATTCTGTTGGTTATCAATTTTTGCTTCGGGTTTTGAAACTTGGAGTGCGAAGAGTGGCCCAGGGTGACTGCACGTTACCCCTTTTCAAGTTTCTATTGAATAGTGTTAGGAAGGAGTTAGATTTCGAAGTTGGGATTTTCTAGTAAGCTTAAACCACCAATATCTTCTAGAAAATACTCATATTTCACTATGTTGCACTGTCATTAATACTGCATCCAAGAATTTAATTATGATTGTGTTCAAAATAAAACCAAAAGGTGCTAATATTTCACAACACAAAAGTTTCAAATAAACTCAAAAAAGATGGATTTATCAAATTCTAAATGCAATTTATGTAACGGTCGCTACGTTATCAAAATACAAAATTATTTGTAAAATAAAATAGATTTCAAAATCACACGGTTGGTAATTGCTTTACGGGTAATTGTCAAAAACTTTACGTCAGTTTGACAGTTTTTTAGGTACGATGAACAAAAAGGTTTGTTTGAAAATTTTGGATAAAATACTTCTTTGTTAGAATTACAGCTGTTTTAGGTTTCAATTAGGTCCACGGAAAGATCAGGCACACAGGCAGGCAGGACTTCATTCTTTTTAAGGTATGTAGCCGTCAAACCACCATCTCCTATAATCCGGGACGAACGCTGACTACCCTGGGAATCGAATCCAAGACCCCATGCTGATCAGTTGAGCTAGAAACCAATAGTGCAGTATCAATGTATTAAAATAGGTAGCTGTGTAGATAAGAGGGTACTATTATGTGGTCTGTAGTTTTTTTTTTTAAATCATGGAATCATTAATGAAATCATCATATTATGCCTTCTTCCCCTATGGGCGGAGCCATATGGATGTCAGATTCTTACTGACTAAAACCCATCCTCGTTCCTTCAAATGCCCTTTGCGTTTCAATGCCGCGGTGACACTTTCGAAAAAATTCCGAAACCCTGGCAGGTCTGTAGTTCATCATCATCATCAAACGCAGGACGTCCACTGCTGGACATAGGCTTCCCCCATAGATTACCAAAATGACCGGTTGGTATGTAGTTCCATTACACCCACTCAAATAACAATTGGTATCAAATATCTTCGATAATCGCCCATTCAAAGGATTGGTTAGCAATTACAAACAAACATTTCTCTTGTCGCCGGGTGGCCGACAGGCTATAAATTTTAATAGCCTGTGAATTGTCCGGGATAGGCCTGGGGCCTTACACGGGTCCCTTCATTATTTTAGACCGAACCCGCCGTGTTATTTATTGTTTTTTCAGGATTCTAAGCGAAGGTATATTTTTCTATTTATATGCGCATATAAACTGCTGTTTGATTGTTTTCTGTTCGGGAAGTTATTGGGTTTTATTGTGTTTGGTGTTTGTTTTCTATATTTAATTGATAGACTAGCTATATATCGTGCGGTGTCACCTGCGTTCAGTTACGTCTTTGGTTACTGCTCCGCTCCCTTTGGCCATAGCGTGATGTTCTATACGTATAAACCTTCCTCTTGAATGAAAATCGCATTAATAGCCGTTGCGTATTTTGAAAGATCTAAATGAATGATTATATTGTGAGGAGGTTGAATTTGTATGACCCTGTAGCAAATCCCTTTGACTTTACTAACGCCCTGAAAATACTGATCCCATTTCTCAAAACAAATAATTAACACAAAACTTTATTAAACTTAGTTCAATAAATAATTACCTACTTACGTAGCCTTGCCAAGCGATGATACATATAATAAAAACCAACCATAACTCCTCAATAAACATTTTTAATAAACAATAAACATTTTTTCACGTGCTAATAGCCTAGCCTGTAAATTTTAATGGCCTGTGAAAGTGCCGCGTGGCCCTCCCCGGCGGGTTCTGGTTTGAAACGGATTCACAGTCACAACTCACGCTATTATTTCGGGCTATTTCCCTTAATTTAGAGTCCCGCTTATTTGTCGTGATGGTTTTACGATGGACCCTTTTGAAGATATATTGTTTTGCTTTATTAGATTGGAGCTTTTACGTCTGTAATTTTGATAGGCAAGCCTGGTCAACCGCAGGCCCGCAGGCCAACAGTCCGCAAAGTTATTTGTATTTGCCCGCCATTGATTTTGAATCTGATGTTTTACATACGTACGTTTTATAAACTCACGCCTTTTTCCCATGGGGGTAGGCAGAAACCACGGACCGCCACCTGCTACGATCCTAACAAATCATTTTGACGACACGGTTGGCGCAGTGGCTGTGCTTTATGTGGTGGGGTCAAATATCGTGGTGGGGTCGGAACAAATATTTGCATGGCCTACAAATAGTGGTTCCGGTCGATTCCCGCACGGAACATTTATTGGTATGAACTATAAATAGTTGTTCCGGGCCTTGCTGTTTGTGTTTAAGAGTTTATATGTTTGTAAACACACTCACGATACAGGAGAATTTTCTAGTTTGGGGCAACGTTTTATTTGAGGAAAGAAAAGAATTAAATATCTCTTATACCTTTTCTTATTTCAAATTTTTTTTTGCTAGTAACTATTTGGCCTACAAGAGTGGTGGCAGCGCCAAAAAATTTGGACCGGATAAAAAATAACAGTTGGCCAGAAATTAATATAAACAGCGATTTTTCACACCAAAAAGCAGATTGTGTCCCAGCAATAGCTTTTACTTAATGTTACTTAAATGGACAGTATGCATAGTAAGAAATGTGTATTATTACAACCCTGTATACACCTACATCTCTGGAGCTCGTGGCTAAATAATAACAGCCGCATAGACCGATCTTCCGGGTTAAGCCACGCTTGCCGAGGTTGGTCTGTGGATGGGTGACCATTTACCATAGCGAGTTTCCTCCGTGCCTCAGAAAGCACGTAAAGCCGTTGGTCCCGGCTGTCATTTGTAGATCTTTGACAGTCGTTACTGTTAGTCAGAAGCCCGAAAGTCTGACAACCAGTCTTACCAAGAGTATCGTATTACCCATTACTGGGTTGTGGAGGTCTGATAGGCAGTCGCTCCAAGTAAAATACTGATATTCAGCTGCATCCGGTTCGACTGGAAGCCGACCCCAACATAGTTGGGAAAAGGCTAGGCAGATGATGGATGATACACCTACATCTCTGCCAAATTCTTCGAAAATGCAATACGCAAGATGTTACATTCCCCTACCGACTATTTACCTTATTTACTTCGAACACAGGCACACGGTGACGTCAGCACGCAATAAACATGTTAGGCGGGCAATAAAGCGTACTGTACCGGCAGCGAGGGCAATATTGCCCAAACTCTGTGAATGCGACGGTCAAGGTCAGTCGGTCTGTTTATCTGTCTGTGTCGATGTAGGTAAGTGGGTGTTAGGTTTATTAGGTAATGGTGTAGATGTAGGTATTTGTTATTGTTTTTTTGCATGGATTAGGTATTTGCTATTGTTGTTTTGCTATTAAAAAAAAGAAGTTTGAAAAACTAAAACCCGACTACAAAAAAATCACGTTCTAAAAAGTATGAAACAGGAAAACATTCTCATCTGAAAGCCGTGGCTGACAATTTAGACGGTTCAAATGACACCTCATTCGTCAATTTACGTTAGAGGGTTTAGAAGTTATGAGGGAACAGATGAACATCCATACATACATACCGGTCAACCTCATAACCCCCCTTTTTGCTTCGCCGTAGTCGGGTAAAAAGAGACGCGTCGAGCACGCGAAGTCTCGCAAGCGAGCGCGTTGATTGAAATACAAATAATTGAAGTAATACAAATAAGGGTATTTTTAACCGACTTCAAAAAAAGGAGGAGGTTATCAATTCGACTGTATTTTTTTTTTTTTATGTTTGTTACCTCGAATTTCCCGACTGGGTGAACCGATTGTCATGATTCTTTTTTTATTTGAAAGCTGGTGCTTCCCGTGTGGTCCCATTGTCACCATTTCAATATCTGATGATGGGATCTTGTAGAAATCGGGGGAACTCTTCAATAAATAACAGCAGATTAACCGCGATTGTTGCTATAGCATATTTAAGCATTGTTTACACCATCACACAATATAACATCACGCCTGTACTCAAGGGTTACACAGATGTATACAGTAGTATTTAAAAATTTCTCATCCAAGTAAACGAAATCGCATATTCTGCTTTCTTATGACTTTTTAGTGGTGTCTCGTTAATTTATATCATAACATGACAGTTTTTTCATGGATTTGGATGACAAGAAGTTGATACTAAAAAGCGAGAAATAAAAAACTTTTTTACAAAAAAATTACAACCGCCTTCAAAAACTAAAAAGAGAAAAATAACTTTAGCTTTGGAAGTCGGTGGCAATACAAAACAACAAACAGAAATAAAGCCACCGACTTCCAAAGCTAAAGTTATTTTTCTCTTTTTAGTTTTTGAAGGCGGTTGTAATTTTTTTGTAAAAAAGTTTTTTTTCAAGAACTGTGCGATTTTCAGAATATACTATTTCGAGAGCTATATTGAGATATTCAGGTGGAAACATTGCGTTGTAAATAATAATAATTAAATTAATATTTCATCGAGATTTTTGTAATGTTACTGCGCGTTCTTCAATTGTACAATGATATTGATTTATTTGCATCGATCCAGCAGTTAGCGCTTTTTAGATTGTTTTTCGTAAAATCTAAAACAAGATAGAATATAATATGTACTGTTCCTTTCGCAAGTACGTATCTACCATTGCACATAATCCCCTACTCTCTTCTCCCACGCTCTGAATAGTCTGGTGGGACTATGAGAGAGATTAAGAAAGAGCGCATTTGTATTTGCGCATATATCATCATCTGCTTAGCCTTTTCCCAGCTATATTGGGGTCGGCTTCCAGTCTAACCGGATGCAGGTGAATACCAGTGTTTTACATGGAGCGACTGCCTATCTGACCTCCACAACCCAGTAACTGGGCAACATGATACCTCTTGGCTAGACTGGTTGTCAGACTTCTTAGCTTCTGACTATCCATAACGACTATCAAAGATCTACGAATGACAGCCGGGACCAACAGCTTTACGTGCATTCCGAGGCACGGGGGTGTCACACCACCAACTTCCAAACTCCGGGCTGCTACTGAGAAATTCGTAATGGAAAAACCCAATAACACTTTTTGCCCGACCTGGGAATCGAACCACGACCACGAGACCAACGGGGCAAACTATCGATATTTTAATATAAAACTTAATTTAAAATTAATTTATTTGCGCACATAGTTCTGTGTACTTCTTGCGTACTTCACTAGTCTCCATTGAGACCTACCGAAGTCCAATCAACACAATCTTACTTCTTTAAATAAGATTCCATGTTCAAAAGAAACTCAATTTGTAGAAAGCTCTGTCCCTCCTTCTTACTGTAAACTTTGTAATAGAATTGGTAAAAAGTTAGGAATTACAAACTTTCTAAATTCTTTGGTATTGACGCCGTACAAACAAGGTCGGGGTCACAGCATTTGTTTATTATCCCTGGATTGAGTTGTTTTACCGAGTTTCTTGTTTATTGTGTCAAGTGTTTAAGTTTTGACGTTTTTTGGAGACTAACGGCGCGACATTTTGTCATTCGTCGATCTTTGATAGCCTTGACGGATAGTCAGAAGCCAGGAAGTCTGACAACTAGTCTTACCAAGAGCTATCGTGTTGCCCAATAACTGGGTTGTGTAGGTCAGATAGGCAGTCGCTCCATGTAGAACACTGGTATTCAGCTGTATCCAGTTAGGCTGGAAGCCGACCCTAACATAGTTGGGGAAAGGCTAAGCAGATGATGTCCGACATCTTGAACTTTTCATTTGGGTTTCGTCCTTGTTTGTCTATTTACATTCTTAAGGATAAGAACTTTTTTAGGGATTGCGGTGCGATAATAATACCAACCTATTGCTGTCCTACAGCAGGGTTAAGGCCTCTTCTCATACAGAGAAGGTACGAGGATCGATCGGCTCAAGGTAGATTGGCCATTTCAGACTTACATTCATTATACAGGTTCAGGTTTGCTCATGATGGTTTTCTTCACCCATATATACCATCACGCCTGTATTCCCCGAAGGGTTAGGCAGAGGTGTACCAATGTACAATGTACAGTTCGCCTGTATATTTTAGGTCCCATGTAATAGGGGGCGAGCCTATTGCCATTACCCGGGCACAAATCCAAACTCCGAGCTGCTACTGAGAATTTCATAGAAAAACCCAATAACACTTTTTGCTCGACCTGGAAATCGAACCCGGGACCCCTTGCACAGCAGTCGCACTTGCGACCACGAGACCAACGCGGCAGTCTTTCTTCACCCATGTCTTGTGTAAGATAAACTTAGAAACCACATATGAATTAAGAAAGTTACATTAGTACTTGCCCGTTTTCGAAACCGCAACCTAATGCATGAGAGGCGGGCGCCCTAACCCGCCCTTGGGCTCTGACTCTGGGCCCTTTCAAAATATAGAACCTTAAAACCATTCTCATGGAATATATGAGAAAGCTATAAATAGAAACATTTTACCTGTTACTGCAATTTCCGTCAGTAAATCATTCACTCACTCACTCAATAAGAGGATAAATCAATCAGGAAATTCATCTTCGTTCCAATCGCGATGCAGTCTCGTATACGAGAATCGATTTGATCTATTTTTACCAACACGAACACGTTGCAGATGAAAAATTGTTTATTTTTACTTAAATACTGGAGCGAGGGGGAATGGGAAGCAGTCGCCTCCTTCTGCGAAGCTGTAATGCTAGAGAAGGAGGCGGCGGGACGGGAGAGGGAAAGGAGGGTCCCCCGTCCCAGCGGCCGCCGCGGTAGACGATCCGGGCGTCGGGAGCCACGAGACGACTCCCGGCCACCGTAGACGCGGGTCTGTGGACGGTGTGCAATGGGTAGCTCACCGTCCGTACGTTCACTAGCGACAGACCGTGTCGACGGCGCGTTCGTGTTCCACGCGCGCCTCAAAGAGATGTCAGCAAAATTGGATGGGGCCACTGAGGGCCGATGCCTGCCGGGGCTGCGGGTTGTTCGAAAGAGATACCGCGCCCCCGGAACGCAAAGGGCACATGAAGGAACATAGACGGGGTTTAGTCAGTAAAAGTCTGACACTCCCTCCCGCCCCGCCCAGGGCGGGGGAAGTTATTTGATGATTTCCCGTCTATAAAAAAAAAAAAAAAGCGTACAGATGGCGGGAAGCGATGTTGTTTTGTACTATGAAAAGATATTGATTATTTACAGTCTACAATATTATTATTAAGAGAAAAGATGTGTATGTACGTATCAATGTATGTAACGAATAAACACAAAAACTACTGGACCGATTTCAAAAACTTTTTCACAATAGATTAACATAGGCTATATAACATCACGCTACGATACACGGGAGCGGAGCAGTAAATAAAGATGTGACGTAACGGCGGTGAAATAAGCCACGTATATCTCGTGTGGTTTTAACTTCTTACTTTCTACTTCTTTATATCTTTCATTCTGTCTTTTGTTAATTCTTTCTTTCATTCTTTTTTTAGTTTTTTCTTTCTTTTCTTCCCTCTGGGAGGGGGGGAGGGGACTGCTGTGCAAAGGATCCCGGGTTCGATTCCCAGGTCGAGCAAAAAGTGTTATTGGGTTTTTTTCTATGAAATTCTCAGTAGCAGCTTGGAGTTTGGATTTGTGCCCGGTTAATGGTAATAGGCTCGCCCCCTATTACATGAGACCTAAATATACCGGCGAACTGTGGGTGTACATTGGTACACCTCTGCCTAACCCTTCGGGGAATACAGGCGTGATGGTATATATATTTTCTTTCTTCTGTCTTCCAATAGTTCAATCTTTCTTTTCTTATAGGTTTAACGGCAGGTTTATAGTTTACGCCGTTTTCTTTCATATTCTTCACACAATCCATCCATGTTTTCGTTAGCCCTACTGGCTTGTCAACCTATCCACATTTATAATCATAGCTCTAAATCAACAGTCCAAAGCCCAAATAATAAGAACCATTTTTCTAGATTCACAATTCCACATTTGAAACAGTTATATACATATACTATGTAAGTAAGTATATACTCACGTGTGTAGCCACGTGTGCCCATCATAATAGTCGGACACAAACCAGACGGTTTGCAATAGTTCCTAAAACCATTTGTAACATGGAATGCACCTGCGTTATAGTGCATTCAGAAGTTATTACATAAACTGCCTGTCATTGTGAAATTATCAGCAGGCGAGGAAATAGAATTGTTTTGTTACTGTTCTTGGTAGAAATCTTGTATTAGGAACTGTTATTTTATGTTATCCCGGCTTAACTTCAATGATGGTGAGTCTTGACCAGAAGTGTGATTCAATGTCAAAGGCAAATATAATCTAAATATATATAATTCAAAGGTCACTGACTTACTGACTGACTGACTGATTGACATAGTGATCTATCAACAGCCCAAACTACTGGAGGGATGGGGCTGAAATTTGGCATGCAGGTAGATGTTATGACGTAAGCATCCGCTAAGAAAGTATTTTGATCAATTCTACTCCTAAGGGGATAAATGAAAGTTTGTATGAAACTTTGTCAATTTTAAACCGATCGGGTTAAGACTTTGCATGCATAAAGCTACTATGACGTAGGTATCCCCTAATAAATGATTTTGATAAAAAAGCCCGACCCGGAACAACTATCTGTAGGTGGTACAAAATTGTTCGGTGCGGGAATCGAACCCGTGACACGCAGTGCAACAGCCAATCGCTCGTAAATTTATTGTAAGTAAGAAAAAAATATACAAGAAGGTAGTTTCGTATGGAGAAGATTTTGATAACTATACTTACTCTTTTAAAATATATTTTTTACAATATTTTGTTTTCAAAATCATACAGGATTACCTGTGATTGCAATGTAGTACATACCTACTTTGCATAAAAACTACAAAATTATGATATCTATAAAGTATTAAAAATTTGGAATTGACGGCTAAATTATGTTCACGTGTTTACAAATATTGCAAATGTGTTCTGTAAAAATCTCTAACATCAAGGGTTATGACAGCTCACCTCTTACCTACGCACTTCACCTAAATTTAACGACGGAGATTTTTACAGAATAGATCAGCTGAATATAAAAATCTACTCAAAAAATTGTCGTGGATAAATGTTCGAAATACCTATTGTCACCGGTAGTTATGTTTACCTGTCGTATCACTTGCAATTCGATTTCCCGTTCCCAAAACAAGTCGTAACGTAACATTAACAGCAAAACGCCGGTCGGTACGGTAAGCACTGAAATCTAAATATAATCGATTGGAACAAATCGATTCATGCAACCGACTCGATTTAATCGATGTTTACACGGTCAAACTTATGTTTATTTCCTTTGGAGAGCGATGTGTACCTCCATTTCGATTATCGAAAGTTTGGTTTGCGCTTCGTGTAGTTACGATTGCAGTTTCATTTGCGGAAAGGTTGTAATTTCGTTGGATTTTGGGTAATGGTTAGCTAGATTTGTTACTGGATGTAAACAAGTTCATACTGCGTATTAATCTTTGGGTATATACCTGTATATGTAAAGGAGTACACCTACATAATACCTTTTGTTGACTATTGTTTGTATATCTTGATTTGTGTATATCTTTTGTTGGAAATAAGAACATTACATACCATCACGTCTGTACTCCCCGAAGGGTTGGGCAGAGGGGTTACCCACATTTTGCTGGTATGTTTTTATGTCCTTTAGGGGGGCGAGCCTATTGCCATTAACCGGACACAAATCGTAACTCTGTTTGTCTATGTGAGCTGCTACTGAGAATTTCATAGAAAAACCCAATAACACTTTTTGCTTGACCTGGGAATCGAACCTAAGACCTCTAGCGTAGCAGTCGCGCTTAAGAGCACAACGCCTATATTATAATATGGTACTAGCGACCCGCCCCGGCTACGCACGGGTGCTGCAATGCAATGCTGATACTAAATATATATAAACCTTCCTCTTCAATCACTCTATCTATTAAAAAAACGCATCAAAATCCGTTGCGTAGTTCTAAAGATTTATGCATACATAGGGATATAGGGACAGAGAAACCGACTTTGTTTTATACTATGTAGTGATAACGTACAGAATACTCATAATATATTCCCCCAAACCCTGTTTCACGTTTACGATTAACGATTACTAAAATAACCATTCCGTCGGCAACATGGAATAAATTCGAGTTAATTGGCGCTTCGCTTTATTGTTCAAATACTTGGATGACAATCACGCGGTGCCATATTGTTATGACTGCTGACAGAAGCTGAAGATGAGAGCAGAAGGTCCAGCTTGTATTGTAACCATAGTAACAGCGTAAACAGATTATTTATTTATTTAAACGTATAACAAAATCAGTAGGTAAGAAGGCGGATTTAATGCTTTCGGTATTCTCGCAGTAACATGGCAGATGAAAATTATTGTATAATTAGAAAAATACACTGTCCCGCGCTTCGCATGCGGTTGCTGGAGTGAAGATCTACATCATCATCCAGATTTCTTCGCCACAATCTGCAACATTAAAAAAATATGGTGGGGGGACAACAGATGCTCCTGATCTCCTCAATGAGCTGATTCGACTTTACGCTCCGTGTAACTATCTCCGCGGACGAAAGCACCGTCTGCTGGCTGTGCCGGCGAGCCGCACCGTGGCTCGGGCATCATCCCCAGTTCCTCGCATTCTATCTGCACTCAATGGTATTGTGGAGGCCAACCCGAACTGCGATCAATTTGCGGACCAAATAAAAATTGTCATGTCCTTGTGTCTAAGCATTTGCGAAAGCAAAACTATCTGATATATTTGTTTTTACTTTATTTTTATTGTTTTATATTCTTTTTTAAATCTGTTATGTTAGCGTAATTGGCTCATTAGGGCCGTGTTAGCATAACTAAATAAATAAATAACACTGAGCGTGAACGCGTTTTTGTGTATTGCACTACGCGTGTTTTCTATACAAACACCGATACTTGCAAACAACGTAAGAACACGCACTCCCGCGCCACGCTCCGTGATGCGGTGCAGTGTGCGAACCGCCTTAGATTAATACAATAACATTCGACATAAGAAAACCTTGAATAATTTAAAATTCTCAACTAGCAATACGCTTGAGATTTTTTTTGTCAATAATAGATATTGAACTACAAACAAATACTAATAGAGTTGAAAATTGTGTGCAAGATTCCACACGGCATTTATTTTATTTATTACCCCGCGGATTGACCCTCGTTAAGTTACGTCTCTTGTTACTGCTCCGCTTACATGGGTCGTAGCGTTATATAGGTATACTTTACCTTGCCATTACTTACCTCGACTTGATTGATAATAAAAGGAATACTATTGATAGCGGTCGACATTATAAAGAACTATTACATACGCGAAGGGTAAGGCAGAGATGTAACAATGTACACCCTCAGTTCCCCGGTATGTATAGGTCCCATGTAATAGGGGGCGAGCCTATTGCCATTACCAGGGTACAAATCCTAACTCCGAGCTGCTACTGATAATTTCATGGAAAAACTCAATAACACTTTTTGCTCGACCCGGGAATCGAACCCAAGACCTCTAGCGTTGCAGTCGCGCTTAGGACCACTAGGCCAACGAGACACTCAACGGAGATTGGAACATATTGATTCTAATATAACAACGCACATGGCCAGCAAAAAGTAGGTCCTACGAAACCATAGATTTGTTAAATCGGTCCGATAATCGGCCTTACAAAAAAGTCGGTCGGAGAGACTTAAGTTATCACTTAAAAAAACTTCTTCCTATTTCTTAAGTAAAAAAGTCTTGTCTTGTTCGTAGTTAGCCCTTTTCACTTTTCTTCTTTACAACGTATATTAAATATTCATGGCACATTGCAAGCTGTTAATTATGAATGTATGGTTGATAAATTAATCTTATAGGGATGAGGGTGCTCTCAAGATAAGGCGACGTAATCTTGTTACCTGCGTGTCTTAATACACGATTATAGGATTAGTGAAGTGGATTAGCAGGCTGGGGTAACTATTTTCTTGGTAATTCCTGCTTTATACATCAACTAGCTTTTGCCCGCGACTTCGTCCGCATGGATTAGTTCCGGTTCCCGGGGGATTTCCGGGATGAAAACTATCCTATGTCCTTTCTCGGGTCCCAGACTACATCTGTACCAAATTTCATTGAAATCGGTTCAGTGGTTTAGGCGTGAAGAAGAGACAGACAGACAGACAGACAGACAGAGTTACTTTCGCATTTATAATATTAGTAAGGATTACTAAGGATTGTGTACCACAAAAAAAGAAAATTCTTTGCAGGAGTCTATATGTCTGAAATAATGACTTAAAAATTCGAGTATGAACTTGTACTTTTAATTTCCTTTATCTTCCGTCCCCCGAACTAAGTGGGGTGGAGGTATCTGCCACTGCCAGACACTTAACTGGCTAAAACCCACCCCTGCCCCTGTAGCCATGTAACAAACGATAAACGCAAACGCTGAGTAGGCTTTAATAGATCTTCAACTTTATGTGCTTGGTTTTAAGTTGAAGATCTAATGAAGATTGCATAGCGTTTTCGTTCTTTCCAGTCGCTAACGCTTAGAAATCTTTAATAGATTTTCAACTTAAGGCTCTGGGGTATAAAGTTGAAAATCTATTGGTACCTACCGAGCGTTTACGATTATCGTTTGCGACTTGGCTAGGGGAGCAGTTCTGCCTAATGCCCTTTGCAATCCGGGGCCGCGGTGACTCTTTCGAACAAATTCTAACCTAATTATGAATCATAGTAGTCATCGTAGTCACGGCAGAATTTTAATAAAGACTAGCCTAGTACGTAGAAGATATTATAGTACACAATCATGTGCGCAAATAAAATTGAACTCTGTCGTCCGTTCCTCTCTACGATCTGGGAAAGATCAGGCGCAGGACCCCTTAATTCAAAAAGCTTTAAGTGCTTTGAAAATCAGCACGCCGAATTTCAGTCGCATTATTTTCGTCAGTTGTATTGACAATAACGCAATAAGCAAAATATTTTTTTACGATTTCTTAATTCACCATACCACTCAATAATACGATTGCTTTACCAAAATAAACGTAAAAAAATTGCTCGTAGACCAATCACCAATAGTTTATGGTAATAATAAATTGTGCCAATAATACCACGGCTTTCCTGTAAACAGTTTTATTGACGCCCTGTCTGCTAGACTAGAAACTATTGCGACCTAATTGGAGGACGCGTCCTTTCTAGTGATGTGGCTTTACTGAATATGAATAGTATTGGTATCAGAATTCTCTTCTTTTAAACCGACTTCAAAAAAAGGAGAAGGTTATCAATTCGGCTATATTTTTTTTATGTTTATTACCTCCTAATAATCTGCTGTTATTTATTGAAGAGTTTCCCCGATTTCTACAAGATCCCATCATCAGATATTGAAACGGTGACAATGGGACCACACGGAAAGCACCAGCTTTCAAATAAAAAAAGAATCATGAAAAAATCGGTTCACCCAGTGGTTAATTATGAGGTAACAAACATAAAAAATAAAAATACAGTCGAATTGATAACCTCCTCCTTTTTTTGAAGTCGGTTAAAAATCTAAAGAAATGACCAAAAATCTAGATACCAAAAATAGAACAAGTTAAAGCACATCACTATCTCCTTTATTTATTTCAGCCGTACTCAGGACTTAGTTGTGAAAAATAGGACACAAATACTCACTATTATGACAAAATATGAAGTTCATACGAATGTTTTCATACATTTTCATGAGCTTACGAAAAACTAGGTTAGCACAAAGTCGATTATACTAATATTTTGTTTACGAAGACCGCCTAATGTCGTTTGCTTAGTAATTAGAGACATTTGTTTTCAAGTAGACAACTTCTTTTCGTGGCTTTTATGCCGATTGGTTTTCGTTTGACGGTAAAGGTCAATGATGACTGATTATGAATCTATTGAATCGATCATAAAAAAAGACATACCCTGACCTTATTGGTGAGGTTCTTCAGAAAGGTCGGGTGTGCAGTAGGTACTCGTAACCGGCGTGCTTGTATGACCAGACTTATGAACGTGGACGAGGCGAAAGTAGTATGTAAGGATCGTAGCAGGTGGCGTTCTGTGGTTTCTTTCTACCCCCATGGGAAAAAGGCGTGAGTTTATGTATGTATGTGTATGTGTGAATCGATCATCTTCTTGTAAACTTTTATAATGTCATAACATTTATTCAAAATTAAAGGCTGCCTGCTTCAAGTGAGATTGGGCGGGTTACGTCACTCTGCCTCATGCACAGCAACCGCCTGGGTTGAAGACTACGCGCAATGGGCACCTGAGGATGGTCGGTTTCGCCGAGGCCGGCCCAAGAAGAGGTGGCGAGATGACCTTGACTGGAACGGGGACTTACACGGGGTTGACTCGAGCTGGCGCAATAAAATAATATTTTGTAGGACTTGGGGGAGGCCTTTGCCCAGCAGTGGGACATTATATACAGGCTGGATAAAGAAAACATGATACCCTACCTTCTTTTTAGCGACAACAGTTTTTTTTTTAAGTTCAGTTTTTTTATGTTATTATTTTAGGACCGATTTTATGTTATCATATTGTACATAAAAATATTAATTAAATAAATTAAAATGATATTTCCGAGTAATTTGATTTCAGTTACATTGCTTGAAGTGATTTTATATTCTACTTGAAGTTACTTAACAATATGACCTCTCAAGCGCAGTGCAAGATTGTCATTCAAAGTTCGTTGCACACTCTAAAATTAAAACTTTTGCATTTCAAATTCCTGTGCAAACACTCCCACAGTTGTACAAACTTTCAGCATCGCTGTACGATGTCGGAGCTAGTTTACAAAACAAAGATTTCAATTAACCGCTAGACGTAGGGCTGCCATCACCTGAATTGTCATCGCCGGACGAGAACTTCAAAAACACCGGACATTCGCGTGAAATTGAGTTTTTTTCCTAGATTCCAGAGAAGAATATTTTTTTATCTATACTAATATTATAAAGCTAAAGAGTTTGTTTGTTTGAACGCGCTAATCTCAGGGACTACTGGTTGGAATTGGAAAATTCTTTTAGTGTTGGATAGTCCATTTCTTGAGGAAGGCTATAGGCTATGTAACATCACGCTACGACCAACAGGTGCTAAGCAGCGAGGGTGAAACCGCGGGGAACAGCTAGTATAGTATATAAAGTAAAAACTGAACTGAAACTGAAGTGAACTGCCTCGTTAGCCTAGGTCCTAAGCGCGACCGCTACGGTCTTGGGTTCGACTTTCAGGGCCAGCAAAGTTTTATTGGGTTTTTCTATGAAATTCTCAGTTGCAGCTCGAAGTTTGGATTTGCGCCCGGTTAATGGCGATAGGCTCGCGTCTTATTAGGTACATGGAAACTAAAACGATTGGTGTACGTTGGTACACCTCTGCCCAACTCTCCGAGGAATACAGGCGTGATGGTATGTTATGTTATTATCTTCATGTTTTATAATCTTAATTATTTATCTTTTAATTAATCGGGATTTCCTTGACAAAAAACTGTCCGGGTTTTATCTGGACATTTTTGAAAGCCCTTTCCGGACGACTGACCCGGGTATTCCTGGACGGATGGCAGCCCTAGGTAGACGCAAGTTGTCCGGAGTTGGAAGGTAATGTAGTTAGGGCCCCTAACATCGGAGCGTGCTAGAGAATCACTTGGTAATGTGGTTATCTGTGATATGGTCTGGTCTATGGTATGGTATGGTATGGTATGGTATGGTATGGTATGGTATGGTATGTTAAGTGTGTATTGCAGTACAAGTTGTTAAGTTGAGTTGTTGAGTTGAGTTCCCAGGTCGAGCAAAAATTGTTATTGGGTTTTTCTATGAAATTCTCAGTAGCAGCTCGGAGTTTGGATTTGTGCCCGGTTAATGGCAATAGGCTCGCCCCCTATTACATGGTACCTAAATATACCGGCGAACTGTGGGTGTACATTAGCACACCTCTGCCTAACCCTTCGGGGAATACCGGCGTGATGGTGGTACAAGTTGATATGGGTTTTGATTCGTGACCTTGAATTTTGAATGCTTATACGAAATAAAATTGTCTGTTAGTAGGTCTGATTCCAAAAAGTTTCAGTTTTTCGTTTATTAATTTAATTTCAAATAGAAATGTGGCTCAAGTTCGTCAGAACGGGAAACGAGTAACTACACACTTTGCATGGTTACAGAAGCTACGTTATTTTTTTAGGAAATAATATCTGTAACATAGGGGGTTAGGCAGAGGTGTACCAATGACACCACAGCTCGCCGGTATGTTTTTAGGTCCCATGGGCGAGCCTATTGCTATTAACCAGGCACAAATCCAAACTCCGAGCTGCTACTGAGAAATTCATACAAAAACCCAATAACAATTTTTGCTCGACCTAGGAATCGAACGCAGGACCTCTAGCGGCAAAAAGCAGAAAAAAAAAGTGAAAAAGAAGAAGTGCCCTTATTTTGTCTCACATCGAATTTAATTACTTATTGTCAGAAATATAACTGGACTCTTTTTAATGGAGTGTGCATTCGGCAAAGTCTCATAAAAACCTCGACTTTTACAAAAAACTCCTCTCTAACTCAATTCAAACACAAACTTCTTTAATGCAAAAAATCTCATCTCATCTCTCGCATACTTCAAAGTTATGGATGCTGGAACTAGTTAACTAACAAAGATTTCAATTACGTTCCAGTCAGAAGTTGCCGGCAGTACTACGTAACGTAGTTAGCGCTGTTAGCAGTTAGAAATAGTTCTAGGTAGTTGAGGTACCTATTTGTTTTGTTATGCGGTGAAAGAGGTGTGGTAAAAATGAAGTAGGGTGAACTCATCTAATTCTGTGACTCGCCTAATTCGGTGATATTTGGTTTGAGCGCTATACAGGGTGGAAATTTATTATGCTACCTGGAGGGAAAGTACTCTAAATACTGAAGATAGCAAATTTTACTTAAAGGAAACATTCCTTTATTTTTAAAAAGAAACAGAACTGCATTTAAATAATTTTGAAAATACAGTTGCCACACCCGGGAATCGTCACCATTGTGAGGATCGCCCCGAGGACACGGTGGAGCATACTTTGGCGGTGTGCCCTGCTTGGGCTGAGCACCGCCGAGTCCTCGAGGCGGCCATCGGCGGCGGCGCCCTCTCGCGTCCGGCACTGGTCCAGGCCATGGTCCGGAGCGAGGGGGAATGGGAAGCAGTCGCCTCCTTCTGCGAAGCTGTAATGCTAGAGAAGGAGGCGGCGGGACGGGAGAGGGAAAGGAGGGTCCCCCGTCCCAGCGGCCGCCGCGGTAGACGATCCGGGCGTCGGGAGCCACGTGACGACTCCCGGCCACCGTAGACGCGGGTCTGTGGACGGTGAGCAATGGGTAGCTCACCGTCCGTACGTTCACTAGCGACAGACCGTGTCGACGGCGCGTTCGTGTTCCACGCGCGCCTCAAAGAGATGTCAGCAAAATTGGATGGGGCCACTGAGGGCCGATGCCTGCCGGGGCTGCGGGTTGTTCGAAAGAGATACCGCGCCCCCGGAACGCAAAGGGCACATGAAGGAACATAGACGGGTTTTAGTCAGTTAAAGTCTGACACTCCCTCCCGCCCCGCCCAGGGCGGGGGAAGTTATTTGATGATTTCCCGTCTATAAAAAAAAAAAAAAAAAACCCGGGAATCGAACTGACTAAAATCCGAAAAAATAGCATCTTGTACTTTTATGGCACTAATCGATAGGGTCAATCATAAGGATCAAATCTCTGCAAACATGATAAATTAAATTTAAAAAAAGCCATGAAATTTTTAACGAAACTTATTTTATTCGGACGAAAAAATCGAGAATTGACTAATTGCATGCTCGAAATGAGCTCCATTTTCTTGGATGCACAAATTTATTCTTTTAAGGAATTCATTGTGAATAACTTTTAGTAGGGTGTTCTGGTGAATATTGAAAATTGTTTGCTACCAAAACTCACTCAAAATGAGTTTTTTTTAAGGAATAAATTTGTGTATCCATGAAAGTGAAGCCCATTTCCAGCAACTACTTAGTTAATTTGTTCGTTTTTTTCGTCCGAATAAAATAAGTTTAGGTTAAAATTTCATGGTTTTTGTTTAATTTAATTTACCATGTTTACAGAGATTTGATCCCTATGATTGACTCTATCGATTAGTGCCGTAAAAGTACAGGATGCTATTTTTTCGGATTTTAGTCGGTTCGATTCCCAGGTGAGGCAACGGAATTTTCAAAATTATTTAAATGCAGTTTAGTTTCTTTTTAAAAATAAAGGAATGTTTCATTTAAGTAAAATTTGCTATCTTCAGTATTTAGAGTACTTTCCCTCCAGGTAGCATAATAAATTTCCACCCTTATAGGCTGTGCGAGTGAAATCAATTACTTGAAATATAACCATCTTGACAATTGATCATAATCAAATCATATGGTTGTATTTATGGTTGTAGGGGTCCCGGGTTCGATTCCCAGGTCGAGCAAAAAGTGTAATTGGGTTTTTCTATGAAATTCTCAGTAGCAGCTCGGAGTTTGGATATGTGCCCGGTTAATGGCAATAGGCTCGCCCCCTATTACATGGGACTTAAATATACTGGCCAACTGTGGGTGTAGGTACATTGGTACACCTTTGCCTAACCCTTCGGGGAATACAGGCGTGATGGTATATATTTATATATATTTTATGGTTGTATTTCAAGTAATTGATTTCACTCGTACAGCCTATATATATAGCGCTCAAACCAAATATCACCGAATTCGGCGAGTCACAGAATTAGATGAGTTCACCATATAGATATGTGAGAGTATGTCCCCCTCCTCCCATTTCGATCTCTTATCCAACATGTAGGTAGGCAGAGATAGCCTAGAGATTCAGTTAACACCTAAGTAAATTAAAAATGAGTGAAAGGCGGCTAACAAAAGGTATTTTGGGGGATTTTAAGGGGGATTTATGTGGCAGATGTGAGTGGCAATGCCGGGAGGGGACGCCCTAGAAAGACCTACCCTGACCTTATTGGTGAGGTTCTTCAGAAAGATCGGGAGTGCAGTACTCGTAACCGGCGTGCTTGTATGACCAGATGTATGAACGTGAACGAGGCGAAAGTAGTATGTAAGGATCGTAGCAGGTGGCGTTCTGTGGTTTCTGCCTACCCCCATGGGAAAAAGGCGTGAGTTTATGTATGCATGTGTAAATTAAAAAAGTGCGCGGCGAATGAATTTAATGGACGCCATTTTCCGATCCAACCCTAAACCGCTGGTCGTGGCGAACTGTCGAGTGAAAAGCAATTACTATAGAACGCTCCTGTGGTTACGCGGTCCGTGATTGGTGACCCCTGCCGCGCCAGCGAATTAACTTGTAGTTCAGATTAAAATCTCTTGCCTTTTACTTAATTACGTAATTTAGTTTAAATACTTACTGCTGTGTTTGTTTTACTAATTGATTTGTTGATTAGTTTTTAATTAAGTCTCGCGTTCATAAATCCATATACAGGGTGTTTGGCGCATGGACCGACACAATTTTTTCAGGGATTTGGGAGGTCATTAGCTAGGTTCTAAAAAAAAAAAGAAAAAAAAAGAAACAAAAAAGTTATTTGTAGTTAAAGGAAACATTTTGGGCAATTATTTCATTAAAAAAAAATAACATATGTAACCAACCGTGACATTTGGGACAAAGGGTGTATGGGTAGAACCTAGCTAATGACCTCCCAAATCCCTGAAATTGTGTCGGTCTATGCGCTAAACACCCTATGTGTTAATTAAAATTGAATAAAAGAATAGTAATTAATAAAGTGTAACCTGTTACGGGTCAAAAGATACAGCCCTCTGTCACATATGGATAGACAGACAAAAAAACTGTTTAATAAACAAGAGAACACACACAAGATCAGTAAATGTATACAAAATTATTAGGAGTGTTAGTGTTAGTAATAGAGTTCTGTTTAGTACTTATTGTGTGCGTAGCCCTAAAAACAGCAAAGGTAAATAAAAAATAGAGGCCTACGTTTTGAAACGAGCATTGACTGACTCCTTGTCTCCTTGTAAATTAAAAAAAAACCATCACCATAATACCATCATGCCTGTATTCTCCGAAGGGTTACGCAGAGGTGTACCAATATACACCCACAGTTCGCCGGTATATTTAGGTCCCATGTAACAGGGGGCGAGTCTATTGCCATTAACCGGGCACAAATCCAAACTCTGAGCTGTTACTGAGAATTCAAAAGTGCCTGTAAATGGTCTAATTAAAAAATGAATGCCTTGATTTTGACTTCACCTAAATTCATAGAGGGAGATTTCAGAATAGACCAGCTATGGACGAGGCGAAAGGACTATGTAAAGATCGCCACCTTCTGGCTTTCTGTAGTTTCTGCCTACCCCGGTGGGGAAAAGGCATGAGTTTATGTATGTGCAGACCAGCTGTTCCGAATCTTTTAAGACCTGTGTACGTAAGAGATGTAAAACAGTTTTTTTTACAATGTCTACATACAGTTTATGTCAAAACGCAAGACGTTGTATGCAAACTGTCCTTCAAGATGTTTTCAGGCGACAGACATCAAAGGTGATCGGATCAAAGAGCTCTATTTATAGTCACGACAGCTGACATCTGGGTGTCGTATGTGTAGTTCTTGATTGATAATATTAATCGTCGCCCTAAGTCAAAGCATTTATTTCAATTAGACCATTTACAGGCACTTTTGAATGTCAAGAAGTTACAGTTTAAAATTGAAGCTAGTTGCTCGTTCCAAAACGTAGGTCTCTATGGAGAAGAACGAGCAAGAAACTCCATGGACACTCTTTTCTTTCAATTTGGTTTTTACAAAATCTTGGTTACAATATTCTTGTTGCTTCTACATGTGATAACAATGAAGGTGAATAAAAAGAAAATTACAAAATTATAATAAAGATGTAAGCCATGGCAGTTAAGAGATGACCAATCCCAACTGACAGCATACGTTCACGAATATGACGCGTGCATCAGCACCGTTCAGCTCAACCATCTTGAAGGGAACCGAACGATCCAACCCACACGCCACCGTCAGCGAGACATTAAAGTGAGCATGACAAAGCTCTCAACTGCCATACTCAGTGTCCAACACATAGTAACTTAACTTAAGAGATTTAAGGAAGCGGTTGCTACGAGGAATGTAATTATTAAAATAGTGTGCTAGGTTTAAGTGTCGTGATGGCCCAGTGGTTAAGACACAAGCAGTGCCAGTTTTTTTCGTATAAATCGGGATTTTGAAATCCTTTCAGCGGCTTATTTGATATTTTTAATTTGAATCCAGAGAAAGGGTACTTTTTCCCTTTCTCGGGATTCAAATTAAAAAGCCAAATAAGCGCGGATTCAAACGTAGCCTATGTTTTTAAATGTGCTTACTTTTGAATCCGCGACTTCATCTGCGTCCGCAGTAATCGATTTTCATGCGGACGAAGTCGCGGCCAAAAGCTAGTTTTCTATATTTGGTTAGATGGTCTGACGACCTTAAGACTTAGATGTAGAGAGTTGAACTTAGCTACACAGCAATAGAACTGCCCCTGTAGCCATGTAACAAACGATAAACGCAAACGCTGAGTAGGCTTTAATAGATCTTCAACTTTACCACCAGACCAGAGAGTTGAACTTAGCTACACAGCAATAGAACTGTTTATTGATCGACTTATGTAACAATGAAAATATATAGAGTACCTACGCAGGTTTTTAATTTAATTGCGCTAATACCTAATTCTTCTTCTCAAATAAGAAGCCATAATTACTTACTTATAACAACAACAACAACACATTGGCTAACACCGGCACACATCGGCTATCTGCCAGTAAAAGCCCCGTCAAAATCAGTCTAGTCATTTTGGAGATTAGTCATAACATACATACAGACAGACAAAAAAAGATTTAACCCGTGGCACGATAGTATATATAGACACAATAGTTAAACAATACCCTTATGATCAAGGTTTGATCATACGACGTTTGAAGGGTTAATGGTATAAGTGTAACTATTCATTTGCATTTTGGTATAAAAGGTGTTATTCTGACATCACAAACATACACTTTAATTTTATTTATTCGTATAAATTGATTTACTGAAAAGCTGAAGAATCAATCAAATATTGCCAACATCGATACCACTGTTAACGTAACAGAGATTTATCGACGAGAAAAATATATCTAATCATGATTTTATGAAGCGGTTCTAATTCACTTACCTACAGACCGAATCAATTTCAGATAATACATCAATCTAATAAAATGATTCAGCGGTTTGAGATTGGACCATTTATTTATATGGAAAATGTTATTTTAAATGTGCGCAGTGGTTTAGGCGCCTGCCTCTCATGCATGAAGTTATTGGTTCCGAATATGAGTACAGACAACAACAACATACAATCACGCCTGTATTCCCCGAAGGGTTAGGCAGAGGTGTACCAATGTACACCCACAGTTCGCCGGTATATTTAGGTCCCATGTAGTAGGGGGCGAGCCTATTGCCATTAACCGGGCACAAATCCAAACTCCGAGCTGCTACTGAGAATTTCATAGAAAAACCCAATAACACTTTGTTCGACTTGGGAATCGAGCCTAAGACTTCTAGCGTGGGAGTCGCGCTTAGGATCACTAGGTTATCGAGGCAGTTATGTTATTTTATATTAATAATACTAGCTTATTATTGTCCCACTGCAGGGCAGATGCCTTTTTCATACAAATAAGCCAAGACCGTTGATCACCATGCTTGCTTTAGGCAGATTAGTGATTTCAGAATTACGTTAACTTATACATTGGACTATGAGAGGAAGACAAGGGGAAATGCACCTGTGTTTGCACACACACACTTATGTATTATAATATGTCCTGCGTACTTGTCTAGTCTCCATTGAAATTAGCCGTCGCTTGTGACTAAAATCGCTCTGGAGAACACAATTATTATTAGCATAAACTCGTCTTTTCCCATGGGGGTAGGCAGAAACCACAAAACGATCCCTACAAACTCCTTTCGCTTCATCCACGTTCGTACAACTGGTAACACAAGCACGCCGGTTACGAGTACTGCGCACCTGACCTTTCTGAATTATTATTAGATCGAATAAAAATATCATTGTTGTTGTCTTATCAGATATTCATTATAGGACTGGTGGTTACGCAATCGATATTTGGTCAAGCGGCTGTTATGTAACCAATTCTAACAGTTAATTTTGTAGTAGCTTTCTTGGAAGATAATTGTGGCGGTCAGTCTAAAGTAGATTCTGCGGGCGTTTATGTCTTGAATTAGAATAGCCGATGTAATTGTGGTTGATGCTTTGGTATTGTGAAGGTTGTTTCATCGCAACAGCCTGGCTGAAATAGATTATTTAGTAATTTACTTGGAATACTCGCCCCCTATTACATGGGACCTAAATATACCGGCGAACTGTGGGTGTACATTGGTACACCTCTGTCTAATCCTTCGGGGAATAAAGGCGTGATGGTTACTTGAAATAGTTTTAGTAGTTTTAGTTATTTTAGTTTCTTTCTTTTTAGTGTGTGTTTTCTTCCAAATACTTAGACGACCTCCTTTTTGGAATTCGAATGTAATAGACAAGAAACAATGCTTTTTAAGCACTTGTTTGGCAACCTTTGAGTCAGATACATCATAGTGAAATGCAATACATGTTATTTATTTATTATTTACTAGCGAACTATTCGCGTTAAGTTACGTATTTATTAACCCTGCAGTGGTCGCGCGGACTACATATATATAATGTAATCCATGGTTTTTTAAACTGACATTTCTTTTCACGTACTTTTTTTTTCATAGCTGATTTAAACCATCACCATCACGCCTGTATTCCCCGAAGGGTTAGGCAGAGGTGTACCAATGTACACCCACAGTTCGCCGGTATATTTAAGTCGGTTTTAGTCGGTCGGTCGGTCGGTATGTTTGTTAGTCAGATTTAAACAAGACCTTTGAAAATTTATTTTTGTTTTTTGTTTTAATTTTATTTAGGAACAGTTAATTTGTCATATTTTAATAAGAAAAAAATAATATAATTGAATTTCATTTAAAAAACGACAAAACAAATTGTACTACATATGTAGCCGCGCGACCACACACTTGACTTTTTAAGACGCGGCCACTGCAGTATTAACTGCTCCGCTCCAGTGAGTTGTAGCGTGATGTTATATATCATAATATGTTACTCAGTGATAATGTAGCTTTCTAACGGCAAATTTTTAAAATCGGTTCAGTAGTTTTTAAGTTTATTCGTTCACGCCTGTATTCCCCGAAGGGTTAGGCAGAGGTGTACCAATGTACACCTACAGTTCGCCGGTATATTTAGGTCCCATGTAATAGGGGGCGAGCCTATTGCCATTAACCGGGCACATATCCAAACTCCGAGCTGCTACTGAGAATTTCATAGAAAAACCCAACAACACTTTTTGCTCGACCTGGGAATCGAACCCAAGACCTCTAGCGTAGCAGTCTTGCTTAGGACCACTAGGCCAACGAGGCAGTTACATACAAATCTTTCCTCTTTATAATATTAGTATAGAAGTATAGACTAGCAAACTTGGCTTATTTTACTCACCATACGTTACGTGTTTGGTTACAGCTCCGCTCAAAAAATGGCTAAAATCTGTCCAGTAGTTTCGGAGCCTATTTGTTACAAAAAAAAAACAAAACAAAAAATTCTTACCTCTTTATAATATGACTATACCCATAGATTGCCTATAATTTTGATTTTCTGCTGCATTCGGTTAGAAGGGAAGCTGGAACTAAAATTTCGTGTGGTTTTGACTATCTTTTATGAAGTTTGTTCAAAGATTTCGCTTTGGAGTCAAAGGTCATAACGTGGCTGTGATGCAAACTTTATTACTAAAAATATTGGGGTCAGCTTCCAGTCTAACCGAATGCAGATGAATATCAGAATTTTATTCGTTCGTCATGCATATTTCCCTGATAGATTACAAAATGGTTAAGGTGCCCGCCTGTTTTGCACGAGGTTATAGGTTCGCAACCGGAGAGGGCAAGTACCAATGTCACTTTTTCTATTTCATAATGTACTTTCTAAGTTTAACTTATACATTATGAAATCACATCACTGACAGTGCTAATAAATCTTCAAAACCGCTGGTCCGATTCTGTAATTTCTTTCGATAATATATAAGCCCCCCTAGCCAAGTCACAAACGATAATCGTAAACGCTCGGTAGGTACCAATAGATTTTCAACTTAATACCCAAGAGCCTTAAGTTGAAAATCTATTAAAGATTTCTAAGCGTTAGCGACTGGAACGAACGAAAACGCTATGCAATCTTCATTAGATCTTCAACTTAAAACCAAGCACATAAAGTTGAAGATCTATTAAAGCCTACTCAGCGATTGCGTTTATCGTTTGTGACTTGGCTAGGGGGGAAGGCGTTGGTTTGCATCCTCGTCAAATTCAAGGAGCTAACTATGCTCGTGATTTTTAACACGAATCAATAATAAAATAAATTGGTTTTGAATTTTTTTTTTTGACGCTATTTTCGAATTCGAGCTAGCCATCTCGCCAGAGGGTTTAGGTGCTATGTACACATTTATATAGCCGCGCGACAACTCTGCCTACCGCATACGCAACTGGGCGATTCTGAGTTTTGCAAGAGGAGTATCCTGGAATACTGTTATTTGATAGAACAGTAGCAACTAAAAAAACAAGTATTTATTAGATATTGGCCAGGTATCGTAATTATATTTGATTACTTCTATTTCTTTATGACAAGCTCCTAAAATTTGACGAGGATGCAAATCAAAAGCTTGTAGAAAGAAGAAAGTAAATTTGTCCTTGATGCTCTGATTATTTCAGAGATTCCTATTGTTCAACGATAAGTGTATTATAAATAGGTAGGATTACAGCAAAGCGCAGACCTATTCTCATCGAAATCCCACAAATGTTTCAACGGCTTTGATTCCCGTACTTTTTAATGGCCACAAGGACAAAAGACAACTGCCTCCTCTCCTCTTTAATGTATGGAAACTAACCGGCTTCGCATAAACCCGGCCTAATGAGGGCAATCTAGAAATAATAGCAATTAAATTCGTATAAGAAACAGATTGTCCTTTCTGAATTGCCTTAGCTTAATAGCTAAAGAAGGATTTGCGATTATTAACCTTATTGCTTCAACGTGCTGACTATTATTATGTTCTTCACTCTCAGAGCAGATCCTTAAGAAAATGTATGGGTTTGAAAGAGGTGAATATCAATAGAAGATTTTATGCAAGATACATCGCATTCACGTGTAATCCTGTAGAGAAATTGTAAAACATTTATTTAAAAAAAGTAGGTAAGGTATGGAGTTTCTTACCCATTCTTCCAAATATGTACAAAACTACCATTTGTTTGTATATGACGTTCAAAAGTGTCTTTTACATATACCATCAACCATCACGCCTATATTCCCCAAAAGGTAAAGCAGAGGAGTAACAATATACACCCACAGTTCGCCAGTATGTTTAGGTCCTATGTAATAGAGGGCGAGCCTATTGCCATTAATCGGGCACAGATCCTAAATCCGAGCTGCTACTAAGAATTTCGTAGAAAAACCCAATAAAACTTTTTGCTCGACCTGGGAATCGAACCCAAGACCTCTAGCGTAGCAGCCGCGCTTAGATCCACTAGGCCAACGAGGCAGTTAGTGGTCTTATAAATAAATAAATTATAATTAATCAATTATAACGAAATGACATGGTACCTACCTACTATAGAGGCTTCATTTAATAACACCCAACCATAATCCGTTAAAAGCATCACCGCATATTCATTAATAATTAACAACCAAAAATCAGTTTTCCTACTATACGTACAGTTTTCCAAACTTTGTTATGATAATCGCGTACACCAACACTGGCGCTTGCTCGGATGTGTCGGCGGCAATAAAACCCGTTAAGCCTGGTGTTTACTTGTCTATCTCGTCACGTTGCCCTGCAATGCGCCACGGCAGGTCGATCGCATCGGTAATTATGTGTGGACACAAGAACCAATTTTAAAGGATTGAGGAAAATAATTGCGATGAAATTAAAAATTCTCTTTTTTTGCTGGCATGGAAAATTGAAAAAAATCTACAGGCTGGTTTCGGTCATGGTGGGCAATCTCAGTGCAGATTAGCCAAGAACGGAGTAGACATAAGAGTGCACAAGTGTGTGCGCAAACAGACGCGCTCCCTTTTCGCTCACCCTCATAGTCTGATGGAATGGCCATTCTACACGACAAGGAAAAGATCATTTGCAGGATCAACGGCTTTATAGGACACTGACGAAATATTCGGAAAATAATTTTAATATCGAAAGTGTCCATAGCATAACTGCCTCGTTAGTCTAGTGCTCCTAAGCGCGACTGCTACGCTAGAGTTCTTGGGTTAGATTCCCAGGCCGAGCTAAGTGTTATTGGGTTTTTATATGAAATTCTCAATAGCAGCTCGGAGTTAAGATTTGTGCCCGGTTAATGGCCATAGGCTCGCCCCCTATTACATGAGACCTTAACATCCTTGTGAACTGTGGGTGTACAATGGTACGATCAGCAACCAAAGCCAATTAACAATGTTAATTTTACATATCATTTAAATAGACTGAAAAAACATGATTCAGAATTTTAGGTGTAGTATTAGTAGGTGAATTGATAAAAGAAAGATTCATTGTAGATCCATTTTGTATTTCCTTTAATATTGTGCTCAATAAGGATATGAAAATGCAAAATGTTAATGTACTTTTGTTGCTGACTGCACACCTCTGCCTAACCCTTCCGGGAATACAGGAGTGATGGTATATAACCCCATAGCAACCGGCAATTTTGTTCGGTGGTCGGTAACAATTCACTAAGGAACTATTTCACAGAATAGCACTACAGTCCAACTTTAGCACTACGCACAGCAGTTGTCACTACATAAAACTACCGAGGGGCCGCTATAAATGTTACGCACAGCAATAAGTTAAAAGTTTACTGCGCATTTAACGCTCCCAGTAAAGTTTATGACGCTTGGTAGTGTCACTATACTGAATGCGGATGTAGCTGTGCCAACAGCCTGTAGTTTGGGACAGTCTATTTTATTTTGTTACAAAAAAAAGCACCGCCCCTATTACATGGGACCTAAACATGCCAGCGAACTGTGGGTGTACATGGTACACCTCTGCCTAACCCTTCGGGGAATACAGGAGCGATGGTATGGTATGTATGTAAAAAAAAACTAGAACCCTACTACGGTTATATTGAATTGTTAAAAATAGGTATCCATACAATACATACATATGTACATTTGTACGGTCTCTAGTATTGCAAATGTCTAGAGGCTGGTGACCACTTGACATAAAGTGGGCGGTTATTCAAAGACAAAAAGAAAGCCCGAATACATAATCTCCTATTTTTTTTTGAAGTCTTTTAAAATTAAGTTTTCGTTAATTAGCGTTCATACGCTACATATAGTTAATTTTATCCGACTGCCCACTGCGCTTTTTCCGCGCGAAAATGTATGAACTTTTTCATGCTAAAAAAGCGCAGGGAAATCTATATTATTTTCTTAGTTTTTATAACGGCCTTATCTGTTTAGTAATTCAAGCAACTTAACTTTGAAGAAACGATATATTTCTCTACCTATAAAGCAAAATTTCAGACATGCTAAAATATCGTCATACATACTATCACGCCTGTATTCCCCGGAAGGGTAAGGCAGAAGTGTAACCAATGTACACCCACAGCTCTCCGGTATGTGTAGGTTCCATGGTTCCACACACATACCGGCCCATTGCCAATTACTGGGCACAAATCCTATACGGAGCTGCTACAGAGAATTTCGTAGTAAAACCCAATAACGTTTCATCTCACGTATAGATCTTGGATCAAAACTAACATATTCACAGTTTTTTTTGAGGTGCATGAAAGGAGCTTCCCCCAGTAATGTAAGTACTCTCTCTATTACGTCCTGCGCACCCTAGGCAATCAACTCCTGTCGCACGGCTAATCCTTTCACCACGATGGCAAAATTAAACTCTAATCGACCCTCTTCAAATAGTCTTTTTTTTATCCTCCTCAAACAGTCTACACGTGCCATCACGCTTGTATTCCCCGAATGATTAGGCAGAGATAAAATAAAATAAATAATAAATCTTTATTCAAAAATTCAAAAGATAAAATACACAATAAAACTAAAAATAACAGTGTAGGTAAAATAATGTTAGATGCCTGTACTAGGATAATCCTGTATCACAGGCTGCAGGAGCTCCAACATATGCTAAATATAGGACAGTACTTTTTTTTTATTTTTTATTTAATATCTAGCATTACATAATGTCTAATTTATTTATTTAACTTAAACTCTACTAACTTACAACTAAAACACATAATTATTGCAGAAAAGTCTTTGCATCAGCAGAATTAAACTAGGTTGCAAAAACACACTTGAGGCGTTCTTGTATATATTAGATATTTGCACTAAAGTGCTTATACATTAAAATAAATCGACGGTAAGATGTACCAATGTGATGTGCACTCCCAGTCCATTGATATATTTTAGGTCCCGTATAATAGGGGGCGAGCCTATTGCCATTAACTGGGCGCAAATCCTAATTCCGAGCTACTACTGAGAATTTCATAGAAAAACCCAATAACACTTTGCTCGATCTGGGAATCGAACCCAAAATTTTTAGCGTAGCAGTCGCGCTTAGCACCGCTAGGCTAACGATGCAGTCCTCAAATAGTCTATTGACAAAATAATTATTAAGTATTTGAAATCTGCAATGTGTAACAGATTAAACGCACGTCCTGAAAGTAGTTTGTTCATAATTAGCTACTGAATCGATTTCAGCTATTTGTAAAATTGATATTTTTTTCCTAAAATAATAAAAACTACGTAAATTATGTCACCGTTTCATTGAACGGTGGAATTCAATGAAAGTTAAACTTAAAACATAAAATAAGGATTTTTGAAAACGCTCTTGTAAATAAAATCTATCGATAACCATAACAGTGATGCGTCTATACCTAAAATCGCCTAAAATAAGGATAACTAATTTTATAAATAATCAACATTATAACCACATAAAAGTAAAATTTTAATGCTCGTTACAATTGTAACTTAATTATCTAATTAGGGTGTTCGAGAGTGTGCGTTATTCCAGTTACATGTTATATCTTTGCCATCAATACGCTAAGAAAAAAAAACGTCTTTTTTGTAATTATCCCTCCATTTATGTCAGCACAGTAAGACACGATATATTCATCCCACGCAGTGCTCAAGAATCCAGACAACGCTATATGACACACATTGCGCCTTTATGCCGACGTGATTCTGCGAATTATTTCAATAGACGACTCCCTCACAATAAATATAAACAACCAACAAAATTCAGGAGCACATCACAATAAACGGAAATTTAAAAAGACAAATAACTTCGCAAATGAGTTGGGTTTTCACAGAATCACGCAGAGTTTTCCACACTGTTGTGAATTTAAGGAGGTCGTTTTTCGTATTGATGTGAAGGGAGGGCGCGACTTTTGAATTCGGCTGGGTGTTGGCGGGTGCTGGCGGCTCGGAGAGCCCCGCCCACCGTCGCAACCCCTGAATTCATTCATTCCTCAATCGGGGCTCGCCCGCGACGGGTGTCCGTGACGACAAGTGCTCGCGAGTTTACGTGGAAAAATATAAACAATTGTTGATCGCCATTTCGAGCCTCATCCTAATTTAAGGTAAGTGGTGTGTGGTTTTTGGGTCATGTGGGGTTATTGGTTTTGATTTCAAAAGCGGTTGACAACGTGGGTTTATTTTCATGAACGAGTGTCTCTGAAAACAGGTTGAATATTACTGAATCTTTTTGATCTATTTAGGAATTTTCCGACGTGCTTGGGCTGTGACAAAATTGTCAAGTAATCGTGTCATTAAATTTTAGACTTCGCTATGAAATTTTATCGATAACAATACGAGTGTTTTTAAAAAAATCGGGCATCCTACCTTCTTTTGTTTATATTTGGATTCAAGTGGTTTTTGTTCATTATTTGATTATAATAATGACTTTACCGTACAAGAATAATAAATTTGACGATATTATGATTGATAACGGGTACGAAAATTGTCATCGTCATGTTGTTTTGTTCCGCACTGTTATTATTAACTACGAACATTATTTCAAACCCACTTAATTACATAGGCTGTCTTCTCATAAACATTATTTATTTGGTCCGCGATTTCGTTCGCTAAATGTCGGTTTAACACGAGGTCGCAAGGTTTATATTTTTTTGCGCCATACCCTAATTATTTTTCTAAAATAAAACTAGCCTAGGTTATTCCTTACAACATATGCTATCTGCTAATAAAAGTCCCGTCAAAATTGGATTAGCCGTTTTGGAGATTAGCTGTAACAAATAGGTAGACGGAGATAAAAAAATGTTGGAAATAGTTTTTTCGTGTAGTGTAAATATTCATATTCATTCGGTAAAACTGTTATCTTAAATATGTATATAAATATACCATCACGCCTGTATTCCCCGAAGGGTTAGGCAGAGGTGTACCAATGTACACCCACAGTTCGCTGGTATATTTAGGTCCCATGTACCTAATAGGGAGCGAGTCTATTGTGATTAACCGTTCACAAATCCAAACTTCGAGCTGCTACTGAGAATTTCATAGAAAAACCCAATAACACTTTTTGCTCGACCTGGGAATCGAACCCGGGACCCCTTGCACAGCAGTCACACTTGCGACCACGAGACCAACGAAGCAGTTACAGTTACTGTTATCTTGACATTACAAATAGACACTTCAATTTGATTTATATGTATATAGGTATATAAAAGCACACACTAATGCGACATAACCTATATTTCTTTGTACTAGACTCTGCCCGCGACTACGTCCTCGTTAAATATGATATATTATCCCACGGGGACCGTACATTTTTCCGGGATAAAAAGTATCCTATGTGTTTTTCCACACTACAATCTATGTCAGTGCCAAATTTGAGCCAGATCTGGCCCTCTAGCCAAGTCGCAAACGATAATCGTAAACGCTCGGTAGGTACCAATAGATTTTAAACTTTATACCCCAGAGCCTTAAGTTAAAAATCTATTTAAGATTTCTAAGCGTTAGCGACTGGAAAGAACGAAAACGCTATGCATTCTTCATTACATCTTCAACTTAAAACCAAGCACATAAAGTTGAAGATCTACTAAAGTCTACTCAGCGTTTGCGTTTATCGTTTTGTTATATGGCTACAGGTGCTGTTCAGCCGTTTAAGTGTTAAAGAGTAACATCCATCCTCAAATACTTTCACATTCATGATATTACTAGCGAACTGGCCGCGGCTTTGTCCGCGTGTTAATGCTCCGCTCCCGTGTGTCGTAGCGTGATGTTTTATAGCCTATATTACTCAGGAATAATGTAGCTATCTATTGGTTAAAAATGGTCAAAATCGGTCTAGTAGTTTCGGAGCTTAGTCGTTTACAAACAAACAAACGAAAAATCTAACCTCTTTGTAATATTATATATATACCATCGCGCCTGTATTCCCCGAAGGGTTAGGCAGAGGTGTACCAATGTACACCCACGTAATAGGGGGCGAGCCTATTGCGATTAACCGGGCACAAATCCAAACTCCGAGCTGCTACTGAGAATTTCATAGAAAAACCCAATAACACATTTTGCCCGAGCTGGGAATCGAACCCAGGACCTTTGTAATATTAGTATAGATTAAGTAGGATTTTACGTCGTAATAATAATTTATTGTCTTTCAAACTGACAGACACTCCACGTGAATTACTTATGTCTACACAAATGGTATTATTATATAAATACTTATGTACAAAAATGTCGCGTGTTAATCTAATAAAGACAAATAGTTATTACGGTCGAAAGTTCGACTGTCACGTTGCCTTAAAGATTAATGCTTGGTGCCTTGGCAGACAATCGATGACCGATTTTTTGTCGGAGAGAATAGAACTTATGAATTCTAATATGCCAATGCACACATCATATAAAAACTCGGTTCCACGAAACTATGAATCTATTGAACGGTCCGATAAATCATCATCATTTTCCTGCCCTTATCCCATGTTACTGCATTGGAGGGGCCACTAAGGGCCGATGCCTGCCGTGGCTGCGAGTTGTTCGAAAGAGATACCGCGCCCCCGGAACGCAAAGAGCACAAAAGGAACATCGATAGGTTTTAGTCAGTAAAAGTCTGACACTCCCTCCCGCCCCGCCCAGGGAGAAAGAAATCATTAGATGATGTCCCATCCAAAAAAAAGCATACCGGTGATGCGCCAGTTTTGCCAAAACAAAAAAACACGTCCTACAAAAAACGGTAATTTAAAAAACTAAAAAACCCGACTGCTATTCTTTAAAAAGCCCTAAAACAAGATAAATTGTAGCAGTCGGGACCCATTCTAGAAATGGAGGGTGAGTGAATTGAGAGCACAATATTACATTGCAGATGGTCCCGAATGGGTCCTGACTGCTACAATTTATCTTGTTTTAGGGCTTTTTAAAGAATAGCAGTCGGGTTTTTTAGTTTTTTAAATTACCGTTTTTTATTTTTTATTTCTTCAGTGTTTTAAAAAAAAAATAATTAGTAAATCCTGCGTCACTCTCACGGTAAATACGAATCCAACGACACCTCTCAAGCTAAAATCCATCGAGCCGTTCAGCCTGCAGAGCGAGCCATATATTTGAATTTGGCGCCAAAAATCCGCCATTTTTTTTTTTATATACCCAGTGTCACTCTCACAGTAAATACGAATCTAACGACACCTCTCAAGCTAAAATCCATCGAGCCGTTCAGCCTGCAGAGCGTGCCAAACAATTATACATACATACATACAAACATACGCTCGAAAAACATAACCCTCCTTCTGTCACAGTCGGGTAAAAAGTCGGCCCCACGAAACAATGGATCTACTGGACGGTGTGTAGGACCGATTATCGGAATCGGTCCAACACAAAGTCGGTCAATGGCGGAGGCCCTTAATACTAAAATGTCGCGTGTTAATCTAATAAAGACAAATAGTTATTGGTGTTGAAAGCAGTCCGTCTGTCACGTTGCCTTTAAAGATTAATGAGAAATAGAAGCCGTCAGTGTCTCGGTGTCACGTCTGTCGGCGGCCGCACTCGGTCTTGACGCAAAGGTCGTATAGTACGTACGATGTTTAAAATATTACTTTTAGGATTATCAGTAGGTATATAGGCTTTCGATATTTAATTTATTTTTATTTTTAATTCTTTGGGATAACAGACCATTACGGAATAGCGTAATAAAGTTAAAACTTAATAATAAACCTTATTTAACTTCGAACCGACACCGTTATTATTTTATTATGAATAAAAAAAAAACAAGCAACTAACGATACGGTTCTTTACACCATAGTCAATTGGCTTACTTTTTATGAGCTGTCAAAACGCAACGCAAACGCAACTATATTGACTTACAATTTAATGAGTATTTTAAAGCAAATAAAAATCAAATTTTACAGTAAGTTTAAAAAAAAGGTTATTATTAGAAAGATTATGTATTTAAATTATTAGCTTATGATGTAAAATACCCTGTCACAAACTTGTATGAAGTATGACATTTTTTTTTGTGTTGTGATGCGGACAATGAGAAGATGTCGCCATCTGTATAACAAACAAACGTACTATATTTTTTTTAAACCGCCTCATTAGCTTTTTGATCCTCAGCGCGACTGCAACGCTAGAGGTCTTGGGTTCCATTCCCAGGTTGAGCAAAAAGTGTTATTGCGTTTTAACCAAGAACAAGAAAACCACGGCGACGAAGTACGATAGGCAGAAGCTTGTATTAAATGAAAATATTTCAGATTATACGTAAATAACATATACCCTCAATGTCGATACTAAAAGTCGATATCAACATTGAAGGCCTCACTTTATTGGTATCCTATTTGTACCCTTTCGAGTCTACACTCAAGTAGAGTACCGATAAACTACTGCCACAGAACGGTTCCTACATCGCCCTTATGATCCGTTTAGAATAAAACCGAGTTAAATGTTAACGAAAGCTAAACTAAAAGGTTAAATCATCTGCCTAGCCTTTTCCTAACTATGTTGGGGTCGGCTTCCAGTCGAACCGGATGCAGCTGAATATCAGTATTTTACATGGAGCGACTACCTATCAGACCTCCACAACCCAGTAATGGGTAATACGATACTCTTGGTAAGACTGGTTGTCAGTCTTTCTGGCTTCTGACTAACAGTAACGACTGTCAAAGATCTACAAATGACAGCCGGGACCAACGGCTTTACGTGCTTTTCGAGGCACGGAGGAAACTCGCTATGGTAAATGGTCACCCATCCACAGAGCAACCTAGGCAAGCGTGGCTTAACCCGGAAGATTGGTCTATGCGGCTGTAATTATTTAGCTCCGAGTTAAAAATAAATAAATGGACTAAAATAAAATAAACGTTGCCCTACACTAGGAATTTCTCCTGAACAGGAACCACGGATCTTGAGAGCTATTTCACTTCGGCACAAGTGGATGTCAGCGATTTAACGTGGGTGCGTTTACAAACATATAAACTCACATTCACAAACAGTCAGACCCAGAACAACTATTTGTAAGCCAAATATTTGTTATGTGCGGGAATCGAAGCTCAATCACTGCGAAAACCGTGTCGTTCAGATGTTTTTATTCACTTTGGGCAAACCACACAAACTTCTAGAGACTACAGTTAAGAGGATACCCATCTCGAATAAAAAAGAACCTGCGTTTATCTCATCGTTTGCCTCGCTTTTTATTTTATTGGTTTACCAACAATTGTTTACACAGGTTCTATGATCATCATCATCATCTGCCTAGCCTTTTCCCAACTATGTTGGGGTCGGCTTCCAGTTGAACCGGATGCAGCTGAATATCAGTATTTTACATGGAGCGACTGCCTATCAAACCTCCACAACCCAGTAATGGGTAATACGATACTCTTGGTAAGACTGGTTGTCAGACTTTCGGGCTTCTGACTAACAGTAACGACTGTCAAAGATCTACAAATGACAGCCGGGACCAACGGCTTTACGTGCTTTCCGAGGCACGGAGGAAACTCGCTATGATAAATGGTCACCCATCCACAGACCAACCTCGGCAAGCGTGGCTTAACCCGGAAGATCGGTCAATGCGGCTGTAATTATTTAGCCACGAGCTCCTCTCACACCTCTCTTTTCACACCTCTATCATAGAACACAGGTTCTATGATAGAGGTGTGAAAATAACAGTGCAACAATCAATTACAGGCAAACTCCGCATGCGTAAGAGTTGTACAATAGTAAAAATATTATTAAAACTAGATTACGTACTTAACTAATTTATCTAAAAAAAAAAAAAAATATATACCATCACGCCTGTATTCCTCGAAGGGTTAGGCAGAGGTGTACCAACGTACACCTACAGTTCGCCGGTATATTTAGGTCCCATATAATAGGGGGCGAGCCTATTGCCATTAACCGGGCACAAATCCAAACTCCGAGCCGCTTCTGAGAATTTCATAGAAAAACACAATAACACTTTTTGCTCGACCTGGGAATCGAACCCGGGACTCTTTGCACTTGGTTGCAGAAGTGCAACCATAGTTATAGTTACACTCATTGTTTAAACTAAACATAACATAAAGCTATGACATAACTAACATAAAGCTATGACATGCAACAACAAAAGGTTCTTTTCCCAACTATGTTAGGGTCGGCTTCCAGTCTAACTGGATGCAGCTGAATACCAGTGTTTTACATGGAGCGACTGCCTATCTAACCTCCACAACCCAGTTACAAAACTGGTTGTCAGATTTTCCGGCTTCTGACTATCCGTAATGACTGTCAAAGATGTACGAATGACAGCCGGGGCCAAGGGCTTTACGTGTTTTCTTAGACATGGTGATGTCATACTTCCAACTCCGAGCTACTACTGAGACATTCCTAATGGGAAAACCCAGTACCCCAGTACCCAGTACTTTTTACCCGCCCTGGGAGTCAAATACAGGACTATTAGTCGATGTCGTCGTTTGTCGTTTGGTTTTAGTAAGTAAGTAAGTAAGTCATTTATTTTGCAAATATGGGTACAATACATGGTGGTATGGTTATATATATATATATATATATATTTTGCAAATATGGGTACAATACATGGTGATAGAGTGATAACAGGTAGGTTCAGCCACATTTTACCAGTAGGTATGCAAAAATTATAATTTGAAGCTAAAAATACTGGAATACTTAGACATATACATTGAATAATTTGACGTCATAACTTATCTTGATAGAGATTACATAATATAACAATATGCAGAAAAAAGTTACAATTATTATTGAAAACACAATTTAGAGTCAATTAAAAACAATAAAAATGTCATATAATACAATTTCAAATATGACGTCAAAAAAGTATAAAAGAAAAAAATCAAATAAAATAGTAAAAATAATGAAAAAATAAAAAAGGCAGTTTTATCTATTCAGATCACTACATTGGGCCGGGGGGAAACTCCGCTGCCGCGGCAAATTGCCGCCCAGCGGACGGAACTCCGGCTCGATCTCATGGCGACATGGAGAGAGCGACTGTCGCAGCCTCGTGCAGGGCACGCCTCGATTGAGGCGGTAAGTCCCCTCTTTGAGGAGTGGCTGGAGCGGCGCCACGGCGCCCTCACCTACCGCCTGACGCAGGTCCTCACCGGACACGGATGTTTCGGGAGGTTCCTGCACCTCATCGGGCGGGAGGAATCGCCCGGGTGTCACCATTGTGAGGATCGCCCCGAGGACACGGTGGAGCATACTTTGGCGGTGTGCCCTGCTTGGGCTGAGCACCGCCGAGTCCTCGAGGCGGCCATCGGCGGCGGCGCCCTCTCGCGTCCGGCACTGGTTCAGGCCATGGTCCGGAGCGAGGGGGAATGGGAAGCAGTCGCCTCCTTCTGCGAAGCTGTAATGCTAGAGAAGGAGGCGGCGGGACGGGAGAGGGAAAGGAGGGTCCCCCGTCCCAGCGGCCGCCGCGGTGGACGATCCGGGCGTCGGGAGCCACGTGACGACTCCCGGCCACCGTAGACGCGGGTCTGTGGACGGTGAGCAATGGGTAGCTCACCGTCCGTACGTTCACTAGCGACAGACCGTGTCGACGGCGCGTTCGTGTTCCACGCGCGCCTCAAAGAGATGTCAGCAAAATTGGATGGGGCCACTGAGGGCCGATGCCTGCCGGGGCTGCGGGTTGTTCGAAAGAGATACCGCGCCCCCGGAACGCAAAGGGCACATGAAGGAACATAGACGGGTTTTAGTCAGTAAAAGTCTGACACTCCCTCCCGCCCCGCCCAGGGCGGGGGAAGTTATTTGATGATTTCCCGTCTATAAAAAAAAAAAAAAAAAAAAAGATCACTACATATTATTTCAAAAAATTTCTCAGTAAGGAATTCGCTGACAGTATAGTATGCTTTATGCGTTAGAAAACTTCGCAGCCTGTTTTTAAACAGTGGTAGCGGTAATTCTTTCCATTGCTTAGGTAATTTATTATAGATTTTGGGCAGAAACAAACCTGTACATAAATAAAATATTTAGTAAAATTGCCAGGCCATTGTCGTAACAGTAACAATTTCTTTTAGCCTTTCGTTTTCCGCGTTCATGCATATTTGAATCCAATGCGTGTCGATTGCGAGTACTAAGCGCGGCGTACCCGAAGGACCATTATCGAAGGACCACTGTTCAAGGTCAGACGTAGTCCTTCGAATGGTCCTTTCACGGACTTCTTTTTGTTTATTAAACGAATGCTACATTTCTAATGAAGTCTATAGAGTATGTTTAATACTATTTAAAACACTTTTGCTTTTTCAGTTTTTCAATAAGTTTCAAAGTATTTTGTTTAGGATTACAATTTGATCTTGAATCAACAGATTCAAGGTCAAATTGTAGTCTTTCGAATGAAAGCACCAATACCACCAATACTGCTTATTGTTTATTAATATAATGTTACTTTTTAATGTACCCTATTTATATAGTTTAAATAAAAACATACTAAGCGACTACTCTCTATTTTTTTTTTTATGACTTGATTAATTTTCGGTTTAGTTTTTCCTATTAGATTTCTAGGCATACATATTAAGTCTTCCTACTTAAATATTGAAAAGAAAATATTACGCATTGTACTTTAAAAGACAAACAATTTAATTTAGAAAAGTGTCTACATTTATTACACTCCTTATTCGCATTAACTCAACTCTAAATATTTAATCATCACAGTCTACCTCATCTCTCATTCCACAGCGTCTGAAATAACAAATGAATTCAGCAAATAAGTGTATAATTTGTCTACGCCGTCACGTGCTAGGGGCCCAGGGGCCCGAAGAGCCACAGTTTGCTCAGTTAATGACTTCTTTTGTGCCGACTTCGAACGTATTCAGTACCTCGACGGGGCGCCTCGGGCCCTCACTGCGGTGTCGGCGTTGAAATGTAGACTAGATTTGTCTCTGTATGTTTTGAGAGTTCTTACTTAGTGAAAGAATGAAATGTTTTAGTAACCAGCTATGGCCTGTGGTTTTACCAGTGTTAAGCTACGTCTTTGGTTACTGCTCCGGTCGCGTTGGTCGTAGCGTGATGGTATGATGCTTATAAACTGCCTTGATGACGGGGCTATAAACCGAAAAGATTGTTTTCTAATTGGACCAGTCGTTTCTGAGATTAGAGCGGTTCAAAAAAACAAACAAACTCTTCAGCATACATATGCATACATAATATACTTATCACTTAACGAAATTACGATTGTAAATAATAAAATAATCATAAACAAATATTTCTAAAAGGTTTTGAACAGTCATCTAATTTAGTTATATGGGCTTTTCAAAAGAACTCTTTGCAAGAAAACTCCGCTACCAAAATCATCTCATCTCCGCTTAACCTCGCTCATTTCTCGCTCAGCAAGGTGCAGTAGCCCGTACACTTTCAATTTCAACGTGCGTTGTAAATTTTTATCATTATTATCATAATATTCCGAGAATGAAGAAAAAATATGTTTATTTACTGTTTTATGAAAATGAGCGATACCAGAAAGTGCTTTTAGCTAGATTAGGTGAAGGTACTTTATAAGTGATGTGTTATGATTTAAAGACGACTTGAGGGCTTATATGGGGTAATATTGTTGAGTGTGAAGGGACCAATCAACTTAAGAGTTCGTTGGAACTCTTTTGATGCTCTTCTCCTTCTGTAAATGTTGCATATCACTGAATCCTGGCCGAAAAGTTTAACTTTATTGAAAAATTTTGCCGAATTTAAATTAGGAATTTGAATTTTAAAATAAGAGGCGATTGAATTTTCTTTTACATAGGGCAGTTGTATTTTAGCATTTTCAGAAAATAAGTTCCGAAAAACGCTTGAGGATATGTATGTATGGTAAGTTCCGAAAAAAGTGAAATAGCACCCACGTGGTGACCCGTGTCGTTTTCCTTCTTCTTTTCGTATCGATGAGTTGGTAACAAAAACGGTCCACTTTTAAGCTGTTCACAGGAATGCGCCGAAGAGTATACAGTTTTGCACAGTAACATACCAGACCCAATCTAGTCACCCTGACATTGCCACAAAGTGCGTGGTACATACAGATTTGAGCCAAGGTTTTAATTTTATAAGTCCTTAATAATAAACTTGGCTCAAGCATGCCAAGTTTGCATGTCAAGTGTGCGTGCTTCCTCGAACCTTGGCCGTCACCACTTGTTATATTCGCGTTTTTCATGACGTTTGACCTCCCGGAGGTCTGAGTTACGAGTTAGTTAATTGTATTGTGTTGTAATCTCATTTGGAGGACAAAATGATTGTTTGGTTTGAAGGACTAGGAAGTAAAATACAAAAGTTATATAATCATTTTATTAACCTTATCACAAAACTTTTAATAATAATCAAACTTTATTGTATTTTTTTTTAAATAATGGGGCAAGTGCTCAAATGGCTGGCAGTATTGCCACGTTGTATGGCAATGCTGATTCTTTGGGCCAAATAAAAATATAAATGCTTTATAAATATACCAGTGTCGTTCATTTTGCTGAACTTAATATTAACAATATTTTTCTCTAAAGAAAAAAAATAATTATACAATTAAGTTTCATTTAGGTTCTGCTGATCCAATCAACTATTCTTCGCTTCTAAAGTCAGTCATTGAACTATTTAGGCACTACATTCTTCAGTTTACAGTCTCGTAATAAAATCTAAAATTTAGAGTTACTGCTTATTCAGAGCGATTAAAGGTTAAAAAGAAATGTAGCAGTCTTTTGCAAAAATTGTTTCTTCTTACCGTATTAAGTTTAATATTGAAATCGGAATGATTAATTTTCAAGATTTTAGACTTGAAAGTTTATATGAGATACGGCGTGAATACTCTTAACACCACAAACAAATAAAAAATACCATCACGCCTGTATTCCCCGAAGGGTTAGGCAGAGGTGTACCAATGTACACCCACAGTTCGCCGGTATATTTAGGTCCCATGTAATAGGGGGCGAGCCTATTGCCATTAACCGGGCACAAATCCAAACTCCGAGCTGCTACTGAGAATTTCATAAAAAAATCCAATAACACTTTTTGCTCGACCTGGGAATCGAACCCGGGACCCCTTGCACAGCAGTCGCACTTGTGACCACGAGACCAACGGGGCAGCCTCACAAATAAAATGTTTCATTCTAGAACTCGACTTTTAGCAGCTAAGTTTTTAGGACTTTTTTATACATTTTAACCTTAAAGAGGTCAAAGTTTCCCGTAAACGGAGTCGCGACAGCAACTTATTATATACTAGGAGAAACTTCCAGCGAAATCTTTAAAATAAAATTATAAAGTTTTAATTTGAGGAGTTACTTAAAACTTCAACTACGTTTTGCTTTGCAGCTTATAATTTACTAACAAAGCTCGCGACTTCGTCCGCGTGGCTCATTTCACCCGCGTTACTTTACATCTTTAGTTACTGCTCCGCTCCCGTGTGTCGTAGCGTGATGTTTTAGCCTATGACACTCACAAATAACGTGGCTTTCTATGGGTATTTTTTTTTTCAAAATCGGTCCAGTAGATCCAGAGATTACCCCCTACATAGAAACTTACAAACAAATGTTACCTCTTTATAATATTAGTATAGATGAATGTAAAATAAGTGCCTTCACATGTACTTTCTAATTTTATCTTGGACATCACTGACATCAGTGAAGGGAAACATCGTGAAGAAACCAGCAGTGGCATTCTATACGGTAATTCCACCGTCACTTCGACGCTCACTTCGCACTTCAAAGTGTCAAATAAATCAATGTCATTTGAATTTGATTGAATATTTGATGTCATTGAATAGCGACTTGAGATGCGAGTTCATGTCTGAATTTTACAGAATCGACGTACTGGACTTATATCTATACTAACATTATAAAGAGTTTGTGAGGTTGTAGGGAGTAATCTCTGGATCTACTGAAACGATTTTGAAAATTAATTTATTTATAGATAGCCCGGTTTTTGTGAGTGTCTTAGGCTATATAACATCACGCTACGACACCGACGACGACCCACAGTTCGTCTGTATGTTTTCGGTCCTATTGCCATTAATCGAGCACAAATTCTAACTCCGAGCTGCTACTGAGAATTTCATAGAAAAACCCAATAACACTTTTTGCTCGACCTGGGAATCGAACCCACGACCTCTAGCGTAGCAGTCGCGCTTAGGACCTAGGACGCTAGGCTAACGAGGCACGTGATTTTCAAATTCAAGGTAGCCATCTCGCCAGAGGGTTTAGGCGCTATGTACACATTGATATAGCTGCGCGACAACTCTGCCTACCGCATACGCAACTGGGCGATTCTGAATTTTGCAAGAGGAGTATTCTGGAATACTGTTATTTGATAGTTGCAACTAAAAAAACAAGTATATATTAAATATTGGCCAGGTATGGTAGTTATATTTGATTACTTCTATTTTTTTATGAAAGCTCCTATTTGACAAGGATGCAAATCAACAGCTTGTATAAAGTCCTAAACTAATAATGTATTTTTAAATCTATCTGCAGATCAATCCCTGCAAACCAATCAGAGGCCTGAGTTTTCAATTTGAGATTACAAAGTCGGCCACTGATTGGCTACCGGCACATATCAGGAACAAGGGATACCTACCTACTCTTTGTAAACGAATACCTCCAACACACGATGGAAACAAAAAACACGGTTCACTGCAGTTTTAATACCCGCACGTGGAAAGTGCGCTTATTACTGATGCCACGTACATTGAAGATTAATAACGTGAGCCGCAGTTTTTTACGGGGTTCCGTACTAAAAGAGTAAAACGGGACCTTATTACTGAGACTTCACTGTCCGTATAGTCTGTCTGTCTGTTTGTCTGTCTGTCTGTTCGTCTGTCACCAGGCTGTATCTGTATCTCATGATCCATGTTAGATAGACAGCTGAAATTTTCACAGATGATGTATTTCTGTTGCCGCTTTAACAACAAATACTAAAATACAGAATAAATTAAATATTTCAGAGGGCTCCCATACAACAAACGTGTTTTTTTTTGCTTGTTTTTGCTCGATATTGATTACAGCAACAGGTAGACGTTCGAAATATTTACAGAATATTTAGTTATATTCACTTGAAACTTAAGCAATTAAATTAAAATATAATAAATATTTTAGGGGGGCTCCCATACAACAAACGTGTTTCTTTGCCGTTTTTATAGAAAATGGTACTGGAAATGGAAATGGAATGGAAAATGGTAATGGTATTTGTAGAAAATGGTAACTGCCCCGTTGGTCTCGTGGTCGCAAGTGCGACTGCTGTGCAAGGGGTCCCGGGTTCGATTCCCAGGTCGAGCAAAAAGTGTTATTGGGTTTTTCTATGAAATTCTCAGTAGCAGCTCGGAGTTTGGATTTGTGCCCGGTTAATGGCAATAGGCTCGCCCCCTATTACATGGGACCTAAATATACCGGCGAACTGTGGGTGTACATTGGTACACCTCTGCCTAACCCTTCGGGGAATACAGGCGTGATGGTATATTTTTTGGTACGGAACCCTTCGTGCGCGAGTCCGACTCACACTTGGCCGGTTTTTCACTCTGCGTACGCCGCAATGTACATAAAACGTGGTTCTTTGTACTTTTCTGCTGTCCCATAAAGTTGGCTAATAAATGCTGTGTTTTATTTTACGAGGGATTATCTTACAACTGGAGAGCTACAGGTTCATTTCCTTGTTATGTGTTGGATGGCACCGTTTTTTTACCGATGGGAAATCATCAAATGACTTCCCCCACCTTGGACGGGGCGGGAGGGAGTGTCAGACTTTTACTGACTAAAACCCATCCATGTTCCTTCTTGTGCCCTATGCGTTCCGGGGGCGCGGTATCTCTTTCGAACAACCCGCAGCCTCGGCAGGCATCGGACCTGGGTGGCCTCTCTAATGTATGCTGACATCTCTTTGAGGAACGCGCGTGGAACACGAACGCGCCGTCGACACGGTCTGTCTTTGAGTTAACGTAAGAACGGTGAGCTAGCCATTGCTCACCGTCCACAGACCCGCGTCTACGGTGGCCGGGAGTCGTCTCGCGGCTCCCGACGCCCGGAGCATCTCCCGTGGTGATGGTACGGTTGGCGTAGTGGCTCATGAGATACAAGTACTTGTTCCGGGTCTGGCTGTTTGTGTATGTGAGTTTCTATGTTTATAAACGTACCTACAATACAGGAGAAATTCGTGGTGTAGGGCAACGATTTATGTAAGCTAATGTTAAGAAAAGGTGAAGAGTTTGTTTGAACGCGTCAATCTCTTAAACTACTGATTTGATTTGAAATAATCATCTATACTAATATTCTACTAGGAAACAGGTAAAGTTTGTGAGGTTGAAGGGGGTAACATGGGGCTTGAATCGATTTTGAAAATTCTTTTACCTATAGAAGGCCACGTTTTTTGGGAGCCCATAGGGATATATAAAATTACGCTATGACCCACGGGAGCGCAGCAATAACCAAAGACACAACTTAACGCGGGTGAAATAAGCCTCGCGGACGAAGTCGCTAGTGCCCTACAAAATATTGAATTTTTCAAACAAACAACAAAATACCCTTAAAAAACTATGAAGTAGTGAGCCAAATCTTTCAGTTGCCAGACAAATATATCGCCATCTATAAGAAGAAAGACGTAAACACCGATAAATGAGAAAACTTCTAAAAGTAACCGTTTATTACGTGCGCACGAAGGGTAACCGTCCAAGTTGTCGTCCAATCGATATCGCCGATAAATAAATAATATTCTACATAGCGTCCGAGCAGGAAAAATCAGTAAGTAGATTCTATTTTTGGTCATGTCACCCTAATTTTGTCTGGTGATGTACAGATATTTATTGACAGGCATAAATAAAAGTGTATTCGGCTGTACGTATTTTTCCCCCATGGGAAAAAGGCGTGAGTTTATGTATGTATGTATTCGGCTGTAGGTGCTATGGCCAGATTATTAATATACAAAAAATAATACAGCAGTAGCTTCTTAGTAGCTCGGAGTTAGGATTTGTGTCTGGATAATGGCAATAGGCTCACCCCCTAATACATGGGACCTAAATATACCGCCACACTGCGGGTGTACATTGGTACACCTCTGCCTAATCCTTCGGGAAATACAGGCGTGATGGTACGCTTATGCTGTGTTATGAAAAAAGGTAGAAATTTAAAGACACATCAGAAAAAAAAAACTTCATGTTCTTTCAAGTTAAGAATTTTAAGAGAGAGGCCTCAATTTAAAAGTAATTAATCCGTACAGATGGTTCACTAATTAAACGTACAGTTAAACGCTAAAGTTATATAACTTCTCAGTAATAATTCTTCCCACAAGATAAATCAAAACTCTGTCTAAGCCGCGCCCCAAGGAAAGTGATTTATAGGCGAATTTTCATTTGAACTTGTAAAGTACGAAAATCTTTTGAACGTGCTGTTAAGAGCTCTTTTTTGGATTATTTAAGTATGTTTTTGAAGTTTATTTTGAGCGTGACAGTGCCTACCCTAACTATGAAAGTTTTGAAAAGTCAACTTCTTCTTCTTAGCGTGTCGATGGCAAATAATAAAATATAAATAATTAAATAAGATATTTATTAAATACTATGTTTGGCCCAAAATTTGGCCACGGCAACACCATCCGCCGACGCAGTCATTAGGTCCTCACGCGTGCAGGTGACAGGGCATGCGGAGCAAGATAAAAGGAAAAAGTTTTGAAAAGTCAACTGAAGAAATATGTATCTACGTAGTAGTAGTAGAGCTCTTTGTGAAGGAGCTCGTCCGGAAAAGTACTACCACCATACCTATTTCTGCCGCAAAGCAGCGTTGCTGTGTACCAGTTTGAAGGGTACGGGTGCCAGTGTAATTACAGGCACATGAGACATCTCAACTTCTTTGTCTCTGGGACAGCAACGCATTAGCAAGGCCTCTGATATTGCAGATGTCTATAGGCAGAAGTGACCACTTAACATCAGGTGAGTCTTCGGCTTGTTTGTCATTCAACGAGGTTAAAAAAAAGTACAGGTTGACTTTTAATTTACTACTATAACACACATACATACTAACATACGCGGTTGGACTTGTAAAGCGCGAGCCGCGCATGCGGGCTACCGCATGCAGCGCGCGCATCCGTCAGTAGGACATATGGGTTTTGTTTTATCGTCGACGCGACGCGACGGTCCCATAGTAAATTTGTTAATATTATAATTTTGTCTGCATTTACTGATCTTGTGTGTGTTCTCTTGTGTGTTAAACAATTTTTCGTGATAAATAACTTTCTTTTCACTTGACTAGTAGACTACACCATTACACTACCTATATTTCAGAGGTTAAAAGTATTTATGAGTACAAGCAACTTTTACTATGGGCGTACACTCTGAAATATCCTACTACTATTATAAAGGCGAAAGTTTGTATGTATGGATGTATGGATGTATGGATGTTTGTTACTCTTTCACGCTTAAACGGCTGAATGGATCTGGATGAAATTTGGCACAAAGATAGATTATGGTCTGGAATAACACATAGGCTACTTTTTATCCCGGGAAAATGTACGGTACCCGTAGGATAACACATCAACTGTGACGCGGACGAAGTCGCGGGCAGAAGCTAGTGAAAAATAAAATCTGCTTTTCCCTTACAAAAATGCACGACAACACGATGAAAATGTATGAAACATTTGTATTTTTTTTTTCGGGGTTAGTCCTTCATTAAAAATTATTCGCATAAATGAGTGCTTTCACCACTTGAAAAATGCGTAGTGAATTAAAAATTAGCCTGAATGCAAATAACATACATTCAATCACGCCTGTATTCCCCGAAAGGGTTAGGCAGAGGTGTACCGGTGTACACCCCCAGTTTGCCGGTATATTTAGGTCCCATGTAGGTAATAGGGGGCGAGTCTATTGCCATTAACCAGGCATAAATCCAAACTCCGAGCTGCTACTGAGAATTTTATAGAAAATCCCAATAACACTTTTTGCTTGACCTTGGAATCGAACCCAGGACCTCTAGGTAGCAGTCGGACCACTAGGCTAACGAGGCAGTGTAGCTATCTATTGGTGACAAAATGTTTAAAATCGGTCCAGTAGTTTCGGAGCCAATTCGGTACAAACAAACAACATAAAAATCTTTCTGCTTTATAATGTCAAGTCTATAGATGACAAGCCCTGAATTTCTGTCTCCATTACAACGCCCATTATTTTTCATTACACGTCTCAACACATAAATTGATGACTGTTACATATAAACAAAGCTATTAATACGCTTCGATTTCAGACGACAATGGTATATATCAATATACGGCAATTAATTCGTCAATAAAACTTATTGATGTCGCCCGTAACATGTGTTTTTACCTTACTGTTTTTATTTTCCATTTGAGTAAAATTAAGGCGTCACGAATACTGGTAAACACTCAGTTTTTTGTTGCATAGTTTGGGATATTGGTACATATTATAGCTGCTACGCTAGAGGTCTTGGGTTCGATTACCGATTTCCCGAGAATTTTATGCAAAAACCCAGTAACACTTTTTTTTCTATTAATTCTCAGTAGCAGCTCGGAGCTAGGTTTGTGCCCGGTTAATGGCAATTAGCTCGCCCCCTATTACATGACACCAAAACATACCAGCGAACTGTGGGTGTACATTGGTATCTACACCTCTGCCTAACCTTTCGGGAAATATGATGGTATGTCAAATAACACATTTCAACAGTATACGCTACCTATAATTAATAGAGTCTCCATTTTCGTATCAACAGGAAATTACACATTACTTCACAGCCGTTTCCAATTCGGGCGTCAATAAAAAACAAAATAAGTAATTAGGCTAAATTGAAAATACAATTTTTACTTTATTACCTACACGCGTTCCCAACTTCAGGCAATTACATTACATACGTCTAACTTTATTTCCAACTCACGATTGAAATCGTAACTTCGATTTTATAATTACACCCCAAAAATAACTTACGTGCGTTGGTATATTAGAATTCATATGTTCCTAGTGGTACTAAGCTAGAGGTCTTGGGTTCGACTCCCAGGTTGAGCAAAAGTGTCATTGGGTTTTTCTATGAATTTCTCAGTAGCAGCTCGTTAGGATTTGTGACCGGCTAATGGCAATAGGCTCGCCCCCTATTACATATGGGGCCTAAACATACCGGTGAACTGTAGGTGTACATTTCTGTTTCACCCTTCAGGGAATGTAGCGTGATGGTATGTTATAAGTTTGCAATCGCCAATCCACCTTGAGCAAGCGTTGTGATCAATGTTCGTACCTTCTCTGTATGAGAAAATGTCTTACCCTCCGGTGGCCGGGGCTGCGTGTTGTTCGAAAGAGATACCGCGCCCCCGGAACGCAAAGGGCACATGAAGGAACATAGATGGGTTTTAGTCAGTAAAAGTCTGACACTCCCTCCCGTCCCGCCCAGGGCGGGGGAAGATATTTGATGATTTCCCATCTATATAAAAAAAAGGCCTACGGTGGGGTAGTATAGGCTGGTATTATTTGTATTTATAGAGGGCATTTATAATGCCTCTAGCCTAGTTCCCACGTATTAGATAATAGTCACCTCAAGAAACACCGAGTCATGTTGACCTGTGTTGACCTTCAATGGCACATACAAACAGCTGATTTACTAAACTGTTTACATAGTAGAAATTAAGAAGTAACTCGAGGTCAAGTAGTTCTGCAGACAGACGATTTATGTCTGTGTTTGTGACTAGAAGGCTAACTTTATGTGTTTGTTTGCGTGTGCTTCTGTAACTCGTAAACATGTGGGTTGGTTTTGATGCGGTTGTGGTTTTTAGGCGGATTTTGTTATTAGTTTTTTGGTTGATGGAAGGACCAGTTTTGGTTTTTTGCTGAATTGAATTGAAACTGATGACAATGAAATATGTAACATACCATCACGCTTGTATTCGCCAAAGGGTTAGGCAGAGGTGTACCAGTACATACCTCAGTTCGCCGGTATGTTTAGGTCCCGTGTGGAGGCGAGCCTATTGCCATAAAATTGAAATAAATAATACCATTCTATTATTGTCACATAGCAGGACAAAGTCTTCTTGGCTTCTCTTTCGAACAATCCGCAGAAGAATTAGATACCTGACACTACCATCAAATGACATACTTTTTATGAACTGTCAAAACGCGATTCTCCCATATATTTTGAATGGCAATATCGAACTGTGACAACTCTTATCGGCCTACTCAATTGAAGAAGTATTTGTTGATTTTAAAGCAAGCAAATTCTAATTTTACAATAAATTGAAAATTAATTGTTTTTCAGGGCTGAAATAAGTGTTTTTTAGAGAAGTTGTGTCTGGGAATGTCTTTACCTCAAGCTCATTTTACCTAAACTTACCGAGGGAGTTTTTCAGAATAGTACAGCTGAAATAAATTGCGTCAACCCTTCCAACTCACATAACTTCTTTTGTTTACTACGTCGAACTATTTTTTGGGTTATATACATTTTATTATCGACCTCGACGAAACGGCGACCTTCGTAACAAAAATTCAGGTTTTATTAAAATTCTAGGTAACAAAATATCTCTTCAATATTTCAACCAAGTGTAGACAAGATATTTCGTAAAAAGAAAAGTAGCATTTTATTAATACTTACATATGTTTTATACCTACTAATATGTATTATAAATGCAAAAGTGAGTTTATTTCTAGCTGTTTTTACGGTTAAAATGCTGAAGCGATTTTGATGAAATTTGGTACAAACTAAGCTTAAACTCCGAGAAAGAACAAAGGTTACTTTTTATTCCGCGACTAGTAGTAGCAGTAGTACTGCTTTTTGTGAAGGTGATCGTCCGGGAAAGTACTACCACCATATCTATTTCTGCCGGTGTAATTACAGGCATATGTGATATTTTAAGTTTTATTTCTGGACTGGCAACGCATGAACAAGGCCTCTAGCATTGCAGATGTTTATAGGCAGCCTGCGGTGACTACTTAACATTAGGCGGGCCGTCGTCGGCTTGTTTGCCTTCCAATGATATAATAAAGGATAAAAAAAAACGGTAATTTAAAAAACTAAAAAACCCGACTGCTATTCTTTAAAAATCCCTAAAACAAGATAAATTGTAGCAGTCGGGACCCATTCTAGAAATGGAGGATTAGTGAATTGAGAGCACATACCTATATTACATTGCAGATGGTCCCGAATGGGTCCCGACTGCTACAATTTATCTTGTTTTAGGGATTTTTAAAGAATAGCAGTCGGGTTTTTTAGTTTTTTAAATTACCGTTTTTTATTTTTTATTTTTTTAGTGTTTTAAAAAAGAAATTAATATACCCAGTATCACTCTTACAGTAAATACGAATCTACCGACACCTCTCAAACTAAAATCCATCGAGCCGTTCAGCCTGCAGAGCGAGCCAAACATTTGTATTTGGCGCCAAAAATCCGCCATTTTGTTTTTTTTATTTTTATATACCCAGTGTCACTCTCACAGTAAATACGAATCTAACGACACCTCTGAAGCTAAAATCCATCGAGCCGTTCAGCCTGCAGAGCGTGCCAAACAATTATACATACATACATACATACATACATACATACATACATACATACATACATACATACATACATACATACAAACATACCCTCGAAAAACATAACCCTCCTTCTGTCGCAGTCGGGTAAAAAGAAAAAAAAATCTTTTGTATCCCCGATTACTGACTAGTAAAAGCTAGCCTAAACTATAGAATAGGTTATAAACTCAGAGAAACTTATTCACCGATTTTGAACAATTTTTCGCTCATGAAAAGCTGCATGCTTGTGGGTGTACATTGGTACACGTCTGTCTAACCCTACGGGATATACAGGCGTGATGGTATGATAGATGATGGAAAGCTACATTAACAGGGTATATTTTATTAAAAAAAAAATATCGGTCTAATAAGAAAACTCGAGCAGAAAAACCCGCGGGTCAAAAGCTAGTAGAAATATTTTTGAAGTGTCGTGTGTCTCAATCTTAGCGGGAGATCGCTACCTCACGATGAATGGCGAATCTTTTGTGTTTGAGCCCACTTAGGGCTGAGGTGCTCTTGTTACCAAGGGACTCATACAACTGGGAATAAGCGTGATCACGCTAGCTTACTCCTTAGGGTGATGGCTTTATGAGTATTGATTTTTGAAGTCAGGCGACTTTTAGTTACCAAAAAGAAAAATAGGCAGTTTTGCGCATTGCTGACAGAAGTGAAAACTTAATGTCACAATTAGCTTAAGCATGTTGGTGACGCGAGCCTACAAAGGAAAAGTTTTTTTCGGTAGTTCAGTATCAATAGATGCAACAACACATTTCAATACCTTTTTATGTTTTTGCATTTTGTATCAGAAAATACAACTGACTGTTTAGTTCGTAGCTAATGAAATTATCGGTAAACTAATAAGTATAATAAAATTACCTGGGTCGCAGCAGGGACCGAGCGCATAGGCTGTCGCTTGCCGGCGACGGTGGGTGCCATAAAATTAGTTTCAAAGTAGACATCTTTTGTAAACAATAAAATAAAACAAAAAAATATATTGTATATTAATAGGTACCTACCTACCAAAACACATGAGAATAAAAAATATGTATTTAAGAGAACAAAATTGACGCACTAATAAAACCCTTTTTCTGTATATATTTTGCTCCTACCAAAAATTGCTCACCGCGGTTAAAGAACTTTTCACTTGAAGTATCGCAGCCACTAAAAATCTCCTGCGTACTTTTCCAGTTTCCACTGAAACTGGCCTCCATAACCAAAATTCAGTCGACAGAATATAATTGTTACAATCATTATATAAAACACAATAGCGGTAATACGAACCCAATTTGGGCAACAAGATATTAACATATGCGTGTGATTAGGCCTCGGGGATTCAGTATTCATGATGTTTGAATCCGATTCCCACCTGTCGGTACGCGTATTATAATGTTAAATACCTTGTTTTCATAATTAATCTAGACCAGACTAGGTTTCGAGTTTGGCTGTTCATTGTCTAACAAATTTAGGGCTTATTTCCAGTCAAAGTCAAAGTCAAATCATTTATTTCAATTAGACCATTAAAAGGCACTTTTGAACGTCAAAATAATTAAAACTAATGAATCTAGTTGCCCATTCCAAAAGGTAGTTTCGTATGGAGAAGAACGGGCAAGAAACTCCATACATACTTTTTTAAAAAGTAGTTCTACATTTTCTTCTACATTATGGATACTGCCTCGTTAGCCTAGTGGTCCTAAGCAGGACTGCTACGCTAGAGGTCCGGGGTTCGATTCCCAGGTCGAGCAAAAAGTGTTATTGGGCTTTTCTATGAAATTCTCAGTAGTAGCTCGGAGTTTGGATTTGTGCCCGGTTAGTGGCAATAGGCTCGCCCCCTATTACATGGGACCTAAATATACCGGCGAACTGTGGGTGTACATTGGTACACCTCTGCCTAAACCTTGGGGGAATACTGGCATTTTTTTTTTTATAGACGGGAAATCACCAAGTAACTTCCCCTGCCCTCGGCGGGGCGGGAGGGAGTGTCAGACTTTTACTGACTAAAACCCGTCTATGTTCCTTCATGTGCCCTTTGCGTTCCGGGGGCGCGGTATCTCTTACGAACAACCCGCAGCATACTGGCGTGATGATGTATTATTTTATAATTAAACTAAATTAGACTAGGTTTAGGTTTTGGTCTAACTTTAGGGCTTATTTCTAGTAGTTCTATTAGTGTTACAGTAACGCTACTTGGAGTAAAGTTTTACATCTTGTTTTGAACTTAGGGTCCCGTACGACGAATATATTGTTATCTACCATCCTACAATAATAATATTATAAATGCGACAGTTTGTGAGGATGGATGGATGGAAGTTTGGTCAAGGGAACAATACATTTTCCTGGATGAAAGTATCCTATGTGTTATTTCATACTACTCAGTGTCAAATTTCAAATTTCAATACTCAATTATTTATTGCGTTCCATAATGTACATAATGGTCTTAAAATATAAAAGTACAGAATTATTATGGACCCGGTCGGGCACAGCAATATGCGGCATGCGTTCAGCGACTTATGCATGAAAGAGTAACAAACATCCAACCATCCTCACAGCCTTTCGCATTTATAAAATTAATAAGATCAATCTGGTAAACGATTCAAAAACATAGCCAAGCAGACAAAAGATGAAATGAAAACATTTAAAGCCTAATACTGCCCTGAAGCAGTAATAAAGCCGAATTACAAAACAATGTTAATATTTGGCAGAGCACAGTTACGTTCATTTAATTAAGTTTTTCGCTTAAGATTATTCGGTAAGATTGCTGTTAAGCTCTCGGCAAGATTGCCAGTACCGATATAGTACCGGGTAGACTCTCAATTCGTAAGTTAAGCACGTTTTCTAAATGCTTTGTGATTAAATTAAATGTTGCGGTGTAGTGGAGATTAATACTAACACATAAAAATAAAATGGAATTGAATGTAAGGAACCACGTAGATTGTATTGTATACTATAGCTATTGTATTGTATCCTACTAGTGAATGTTTGAAGCTGTTAATAAATAAAAAATAAATAAATATTTTAGGACAACTCACACACGGCTATCTGATCCCAAGCTAAGCAGAGATTGTGTTATGGTAACCAGACAACTGATAATATATACTTATATAATTTATAAATACATACATATTATAGATAAATCACACCCAGACACAGAACAAACAATCATGCTCATCACTCAAAGTTTGTCCTGGGTGGGACTCGAACCCACGACCTCCGGCTTGGCAGTCAGTTCCACTAACCACTAGACCAACAGGCCCGTCGAATGTGTTATGTGCGAATGTGTGAATAATGTTTGTTATGTGCGAATCGCAGCGTTGGACGTCCACCCACAAGGCGGACAACCTGATTAAGACAGCAGGAAGACGCTGGATACAGGCCGCTTCCAACCGGTTCTATTGGAAATCTATGGGGGAGGCCTATGTCCAGCAGTGGACGTCCTGCGGCTGATATGATGATGATGAGTGAATGTTTTGTGAAAACACGGAGTTTTGTGTATTTTTTGGGGGATTCTAAGTATTTTTCTAATATATAAAAGAAGCCAATGTTGCTTTTTATAATATCAGTTAACTGCCAGTGAAAATCCTGTCAAAATTGGTTAAGCCGCTTTGGAGATTAGCTGCTAAAACAAAAAAGAAAATCTGTTTTTATAGATTTTTCGAGTACCGTCATATTATTTTATTTAGTAAAATGCTGTTATTTTCACTACAAACTGACTCTCCAATTCATTTATTTGAAAAGATTTTTCTCATTGTAATACGATTTTTGTATATAATATATATTTTTTGCATGTTATTATGCGTACGGTACTACGTAGGTTACTGAAAAGCTACCTTTGTGAAGCCCGTCAAAACTGTTTGATGCTTAACAGCCCAAAGTTCAAAGAGAAACATCGACCAAAGACTTTGATGGCAATCAAAGACCGTTCTTTGCCGAACAAAAAGCGATTGAAACCTGTAAATCGAAAACCTTTAAACAGAAAAGATTCGAACATTTTCCCTTTGACTTCAAAGCGAAATATCAACACGAAATCTCTGGGGGATCAATGTGGGGTCATTTCTCAAATCTCTTAAAATACAATTGTATAGCTGTTGAGATCCGGGCCTCCGATTGGGGATGAGGCGGATGAAGGGATAACCCGGGTGGTGAGCGTAATCCCGGCTCTCAGGCACTTTTCTCCATTCCTGAAAGTATCCCTAGGGAGTTCGGAGATAGCAGTGGATAATTGGGGAATTAAGGGATGCTATTTATAGTTGAAATGTTATTGTTTTTTGTGGCGAAAATATAATAAGAGACGGGTCATTTCACGCAGGCTCAATTTTTTACTAATTTCGGTGGATTTTTTTATTTGTAGGTTTTCGGATGAAAAAATAAACTTGTTTTACTCTAGAAAACATTAGTATTCTAGATGTTTTAGTAAGAAACAAACAACTGTAGTTGTTTTGAAAAAATGACTTCCACCGAAATTTCCAACCCACCGAAATTGAAAATTGTTCACTGAAATTGCAACACCCACCAAAATGGAATTTTCGTATTGTAGCATGACAGTTATTAAACAAAGAACAACTTAGCCGTTGTCAACATTATGTAGCGGCTGCACAGGCGGGTATAGCAGGTGTAAAATAAGTTTATTTGTCTGTATTCGACACTGCATCTTTTGACATGGATCATACACCACATTTAACACATTTACTAAATTAACTTTAGAATATGTACGTATTTTTAAAATATGTACTACCTCTCACAATACTACCCTCCAAAGTTTATCCAATTAATTGTAATACCTCTCAGGTGTAATAGTAGAATACCGCACCGAGCAGTAAGTGACTTCTTGTTCCGCCGAGTGTGATTGGAGCCCGAGCGTTAGCGAGGGCTCTAATAACACGAATGCAACAAGAAGTCACGTCGAGCGAGGTACATAATCTGCTTTTCTTTCAACTACAACACAAAACCATTCATCATTCAACTGATCCGTTCGAGATGCATCCGGAGCATCAGATCTATCCGATCCATCCGAGATGCATACGATACATCTCTTTCATCCAATTCATCCGGTGCATCCGATGCATCCGAGATGCATCCGATACATCCGAGATGCATCCGATACATCCGTTTCATCCGATTCATCCGGTGCATCTGATATAATTATCTGTTTCATCCGATTCATCCGGTGCATCTGATATAATTAATTATCTGTTTCATCCGATTCTTCCGGTGCATCAGATATATCTGTTTCATCCGATTCATCCGGTGCATCCGATCCATCCGAGATACATCTGATTCATCCGTTTCATCCTATGCATCTGATCCATCCGAGATACATCCGTTTCATCCGATACATCTGTTTCATCCGTTTAATCCGGTACATTCGTTTACAGAACCTCACATCGGTTAAAGAAAAAACAGTGCAGTAAGTATGTATTTTCATTACTGCATCGCTAAAACAGTGCAGTAATGAAAATACATACTTACTGCACTGTTTTAGCGACGCAGCAGTGACGAGCTTACTGCTGGCATTTTAGGTAGGTAACTACGATTTACCTAGGTAATTGGAAGAAAATATCTTACCAAAGTCACATGAACCCACAGCCATTTTAGTATTGATGCAATATTGGTGGCAATAAACTTACCACCGAAATGAGAAACATGAAGAAAAAATTAAATAAAAACAAAACTATTTATGCTTTAGGTATTTAAAATATATGGTCGCTAAGGCTACCCATTAACACATAACATACTCGCGTACCCTACCGTAAAAAAATAACATTCATTCGTACAGTAACCCACCGAGATTGCATAATTTCGTATTCCCTCTTGGAAAAAAAAAGTACTTAGGTATTGGCGCAAAACCTCGACAGGATCGGACATCTCACTACTGCGAGAACGCAAGAGCACGACTGGGCCTACGTGTGCGCAAGGAGATTGTTCGTTAGAATAGACTTGTTTAGGTTATACCTAGATCGATTTCAACAAAACACACCGATATTGCACTTTTCGCGTGGACATTCCTTATCATAATGATTCTAATGTCTGCATGATAACAGAAGTAAAGGAAGTAATAAATATGGTTGCTTTATGCATAGACCAACATAATAATGTGCAATTTAAGTACTAAATTTCCTTCACAACGTATTTAATGAGGTAAATGCGCTTAAAAGTTAATCGCGGACATACCACCGTTATTGAGAAACAGTAATATTTCTTTTTTTTAAATTTATATTTCTACTACTACTTCTGTTATTTATACTAGTGCCTTCATATGAGCTAGTTTTCATATTACACGAAAAAATATAAAATGGTCTTATATATACATTTTACACAGTGATTTCACGCGAAGAACCTCAAAAAACGATGTCAGTGAAACTACTATGGATTTCTTTTTATTGAAACATTAAAACGTTGCCCCACACTGGGAATTTCTCCTGTGTCGTGGGTGCGTTTACAGACTTATATATTGCACTCACATACACAAAGAGCCAGGAACAACTATCTGTAGGTCATACAAAGGTTAATTCCATACGGGAATCGAACCCGCGATATAGGTTTTTGCGCTTGATATAGGTTTTGCAACTAATTTAATTAACGTATATGTACATACATAAAATACTATATTTTAGTTTGATTGCGTTGTAGTGTCGGTCAGTTAAACTGTTATAAATTATTGTAGACACTAGCACTGTCGATGTATTCTATATAAAATCTTAGTCAGTTTGAAGTGGATCTCAATACCATTTTTTTGGTCTATGGTAAATCCTTATAGAGGGATGGGGGGAGTGGGGGGTGCAAACCACCCCAGTGTGCCCTTTTCGCATTTACGCAGGGGATCTTGGGAGCATACGCGCTTTCCGCAATCCCCTAGAGCTCAAGAGCTGTCAGTCCCTAGCATAATATGGGATGATAGCTCACCTCAAGCTTATTTCACCTAAATATAGCGAAGACTTCGATTTTTTTCGTGCTTTGCCCCCTATTACATGCGACCTAAACAGACTGGCAAACTGTGAGTGTAAATTACACCTCTGCTTTTCGGGAAGTACAGGCGTGATGGTATGTTATGTGTGTGAGATTTCGATAACGAAGACACCGACAATTAAAAAAAATGTAATTAGTGAACTGTCATAATAAAAATATAGTCGTAATGTTAATCGTTTCTCTTTTGTTTTTTATCAAAGTAATATAGTATATCTATATATATATGTCGCATCCGGCAAGTGACGTTTACAACAAAACAAGGCACGCCACCTAGCGGCAACTATCAAGACTAGAGTTGGCGCGCTTTGACAGAGTCGGGGCGTTTCCAGTCGTTTACATTATTCAAGAAAACGCGCCAAGACGAGGATTCTGATCTTGGTGATCGACCAGTGAAGTCGCTTCGGAACTGTCCTACGTTTTGTTGAGTTAGAGTTTCAGTTGTTAATTGTAATTAGTTATTTCGAAGAGTAAAGTGATTAATTGTCTAAGTGAGTGTTATTTATTTGCACGATTACCCATATAAACCCGCCTGATGGCTGATCGTAGCTCGAAACTATCCCCACGACGCCGACATCAGAAGTGGGATTCAAATCAAGCAAATAAGAAAACACGCGGTGATAAAATAACCTTGAAAACTCACAATAACGGTTATTTTTGAAATACAAAACCAACCAAGTGGCAGTTACTTTTTGAAATGCAACAACAACAAAGTGGCGGTTATTTTTGAAATGCAAGACCAACAAAGTGGCTGTTATTTTTGAAATGCAAGACCAACAAAGTGGCGGTTACTTTTTGAAATGCGAAACAAACAAAGTGGCAGTTCCTTTTTGAAATGCGAAACCAACAAAATGCACGTGCTGATATAAACTCTTAGAACCAAACCAGTGAATAGCAAGGTCACGCATGCGGCAGGCTGGGACACAAACAAGCGGATTGTTACACGAAGAAGGATGTCAAGAAGCCGTTGCCTGTGCCGGCTACTCCGGGCGCCGCCGGGCGGCGACAACAAGGCAGCAGCAGCGACATCAAGGCGGCAGCAGCAGCGACAACAAGGCAGCAGCAGCGACAACAAGGCAGCAGCAGCTCAATGGTGTCCGTCAAGAGTGGCTGCGGTAGCGGCGGGAAGCGAGCGACGCGTTGGAGTTTGCTACGTCAGCAATCCTTGCGGTGTGCTGATGAATACCGGTGAGTCGTGTCCATTTTATTACGATTCTGGTGCCGAATGTTCTTCATCAAAGATAATGTTGCGTGAACTACCCCGTTGGTCTCGTGGTCGCAAGTGCGACTGCTGTGCAAGGGGTCCCGGGTTCGATTCCCAGGTCGAGCAAAAAGTGTTATTGGGTTTTTCTATGAAATTCTCAGTAGCAGCTCGGAGTTTGGATTTGTGCCCGGTTAATGGCAATAGGCTCATCCCCTATTACATAGGACCTAAATGTACCGGCGCACTGTGGGTGTACATACTGTACATTAGTACACCTCTACCTAACCCTTCGGGGAATACAGGCGTGATGATATTATAATGTTGCGTAAAATTTTGTAGCAAGCGTGTTTACATTATTTTATCGGGTCGATCAAGGTCACAGTTTTTCGAGAAGTACCCTACAAATACGAGCATGACAGGCTAAGACGAATGTCTGAGTGCCAAGTTCCTCTAGAAGTAGAAGATGTTGAACCGTGTGATAGTGGTGAATCTTAGTTCGGCTGGTCGGACCGTACCTGTTGCCATTTCGTAGCCGTAGTCCGTTAGAAGTCGGTATCTGCTTTTAGTAGTCCGTGGATACGCGGTGTGCGGGTGGCACAGGCGAAGGTCGGGTCTTGTAGAGACCATAGGGTCCGTGAGACTCGGCATTCAAGAAAATTGAATAAAACAAACGCGAGGTTTGTTGGAAGGGCTTAAGGAAAAGCCACAGGCCACGAATAAGATTCCTGCTTTGCGTTCTTATGATGCTCTATGGATGATTTAGTAATTGCTCTAGTATTTGTAGTTGAACTAATCGTTTAATTAATTAAAATGTTCAGTTTACATTTTTGATGTAGGTAGAACTAAAACAAAATTATTGTGATAAGAAATTCGTTTTCATTTCTAAAGTTATTTTAAGTTTGTGTCAGGAGTGACCGAACGGTATGTACTGCGCTATTTATCTTGTTACAGAGTAAACACACGAGGTCGTGGTCTGGAAAGACCGTAGTGCGTAGTCAGTGGATGATGCACACGGGCGATGTACTTGGTGGATGCGCACTGGATCCATGCGCTGGATGTGTGAGAGCAATGCGATTGCTGGTCAGCTGGAGAGCCGTGGTTTTAAAGGTTTCGAACGACTATGGTACATGACACATGGTATGGTATGGTATGGTATGGTACATGGTAATGATTATTGTATTTTCAATGATTCCCAATTTTACAAAGTTAGTAAATTTACCCGCTAAAGCGTTGATAATTTGCATTTACAACTTTATTTTTAAGTTTATTCAGATTGTTTACTTGTGAGGTTCCCGTTAAGACAATAAACGAGAGTAGTGAGTAAAGTGATAGTGCTAGTGAGAGCACTGATGTTGTTGTTGATTGAAGTATTTTGACGTGATCTGTTTGACTGTTGTTGACGAGTTGTGTGACCTTGGCTGGAGGCCTTGAGTACACTTGTGAAGCCTTGGTGGGAGTGCCTTGGCGAGACGGTTGACGTGTTATTGGTGGCTTGGCCATGGTGATTTGGCAGGTCGGTGATAATGATTTTGACTGTGGACTATTGATGACTTTTTGGTTAACAACAATTGGTTTTCTTTGAACTTTTGGAGATTTTTGATAACACGCGTGTAACGGGAACGTCTCATTGGTTTTGTTATTGTTTTCATCAATTTGAAAGAGTTGCCTAGGTTAGATGCCAAGTACAGAGAACCATTTCAAATCGTAGAGGTTCTAGACGGAGATCGTTACCTTTTAAAGTCGTTAGTTAATAAGCGTACTTACAAGTATGCACATGATCGCGTTAGAAAAATGCCTGAGGGCCAAGTACCAATTGAGGTTGTTGAGGAGTCAAATTAAATTGTTTGTGTGTGTGAGAAGTACAGGTTCTAGATTCGTTGGGTCGGAGACCGTACCAGAGTATCGTAGCCATAGCCCGTTAGAAATCGGCATCTACTTGCTAGACCGTGGGTACGTGGTACGCGGTAGCTCTGGGTAGTATGGTCGGGTCTAGCCTCGAAGCCAAGACCGTAGAGTCAAGGACGACTCGGCATTCCTGCGGGAAGTGCATATGTGACAAATGTGTTGCAGCTATGTTATAGCTGTGATTGTTGACCGCGAATTAGATACCTGTGGCTTTGTTGTTAGTTCATTAATAACATTGGATCGATTGCTAAATTATCAGTGAACATATACCTCAATAGTACTTGGACACTGTTTGATTTCCATGTTGCTATTTAATTGTGTACCTAGCTATTGTTTTAAATTGATTTTGCTATTTTGAATAATTGGAGGTTTGATGTAATTGTTAGTTAAGTAAACAAACTTTACAGTTCAAATTTCTTTTATTGTAAGCCATGGTCGAACGTATACTGTGCTGTTGTAATATCATTTCAGACTAACACACGAGGACGTGTGTCCTCGCAGGATGGCCGTGTCGCATCCGGCAAGTGACGTTTACAACAAAACAAGGCACGCCACCTAGCGGCAACTATCAAGACTAGAGTTGGCGCGCTTTGACAGAGTCGGGGCGTTTCCAGTCGTTTACATTATTCAAGAAAACGCGCCAAGACGAGGATTCTGATCTTGGTGATCGACCAGTGAAGTCGCTTCGGAACTGTCCTACGTTTTGTTGAGTTAGAGTTTCAGTTGTTAATTGTAATTAGTTATTTCGAAGAGTAAAGTGATTAATTGTCTAAGTGAGTGTTATTTATTTGCACGATTACCCATATAAACCCGCCTGATGGCTGATCGTAGCTCGAAACTATCCCCACGACGCCGACATATAAAATATTTTTTTAGTAGAAGTAGAGAGTATTAATTCATGGTCATGTCCTATGACTAGATTTTACTTTAATTCTATTGGTAACATTATGTAATGTAATGCAAAGCCGGTTTATAATGAACCTTCTCAGGCCCGGTTAAAGTCTAGTTTCCACTTCAAACACTATACTCTAAAATTAAGGCTGGCTGAAGCGTCATATTTCACATGTTACACCGAGTGAAAAGACCCGGTTATGCCCGGCTCTGGCCAACTATCCGGATTACCCGGGTCGTCTGTTACGGGTAATGGCGCTTGAGCCTTAATTTATTAAGGATTAGTGCGGTAACACTGATTATGTTACATGAGAGTGATGGCATTGAAATTAATAAAGGAATATTTATGAAGAACGGGTTTGAAGGATTGTTTTTTTATGAAGATCTCCTAATTTTGGATTGTTTGTTTTGTAAAAGTGTTAACATACCATACCATCAAGCCTGAATTTCACGAAGGGTTAGGTAGAGGAGTAAGTAACCAATGTACACCAACATTTCGATGGCACGTTTTAAAGTTCCCATGTATTTTTTTTTTTTTTTTTTTTTTATAGACGGGAAATCATCAAATAACTTCCCCCGCCCTGTGCGGGGCGGGAGGGAGTGTCAGACTTTTACTGACTAAAACCCGTCTATGTTCCTTCATGTGCCCTTTGCGTTCCGGGGGCGCGGTATCTCTTTCGAACAACCCGCAGCCCCGGCAGGCATCGGCCCTCAGTGGCCCCATCCAAGTTTGCTGACATCTCTTTGAGGCGCGCGTGGAACACGAACGCGCCGTCGACACGGTCTGTCGTTATTCAGTGAACGTAAGGACGGTGAGCTACCCATAGCTCACCGTCCACAGACCCGCGCCTACGGTGGCCGGGAGTCGTCTCGCGGCTCCCGACGCCCGGAGCGTCTACCGCGGCGGCCGCTGGGACGGGGGACCCTCCTTTCCCAGCGAGGCGACTGCTTCCCATTCCCTCTCACTCCGGACCATGGCCTGAACCAGTGCCGGACGCGAGAGGGCGCCGCCGCCGATGGCCGCCTCGAGGACTCGGCGGTGCTCAGCCCAAGCAGGGCGTGTGCCCTGCGGGGATCGCCCCGAGGACACGGTGGAGCATACTTTGGCGGTGTCGCCAAAGTATGCTCCACCGTGTCCTCGGGGCGATCCTCACAATGGTGACATCCGGGCGTTTCCTCCCGCCCGATGAGGTGCTGGAACCTCCCGAAACAACCATGTCCGGTGAGGACCTGCGTCAGGCGGTAGGTGAGGGCGCCGTAGCGCCGCTCAAGCCACTCCTCAAAGAGGGGACTTACCGCCTCAATCAAGGCGTGCCCTGCACGAGGTTGCGACAGTCGCTCTCTCCATGTCGCCATGAGATCGAGCCGGAGGTCCGTCCGCTGGGCGGCAATTTGCCGCGGCAGCGGAGTTTCTCCCCGGCCCAGTGCCTCCGCGCGCCACTCATGTAGGCCCGCGAGGACCAGCGCCTCCAGATCCCATGGCGGTAATCCGGCAAGGAGGCTCGCTGCCTCGCCGGAGATCGTGCGGTATCCGCGGATGACCCTTATGGCGATCACCCGCTGGGACGCGTTCAGGTAGTGGGCGGCAAGCCACCTCAAGCCCCGCGCCCACACCGGGGCCCCGTAAAGGGCCATCGAACGCACGACCCCCGCGTAGAGCCTCCGGCAGGAGGCGTTTGGCCCCCTCAAATTGGGCAAGAGCCGCTTGAACGCGGCCGAAGCCCGAGCCAACTTGGGAGCCAAACGTCGGAAATGCTCCACGAAGTTCCACCGGCTATCGAGGACAAGTCCCAGGTACTTCATCGTCGACCCGACGCCGATGGGAACCCCTCCTACCGTGATTTGGGATCCCGACGGTGGCGCGTTCCGAGGCCCATGAAAACACAGGACCTCGGACTTGTGCAAGGCCACCTCGAGACCCAATTGCCGGCTCCTCTCAACGACTGTCGCAACCCCGCGTGTCATAAGGTCGGCCGCCGCCTCGTGCGACCTCCCCTGCGCCAGGACCAGTGTGTCGTCCGCGTAGCACACTACGCTGGCGCCCTCGGGGAAAGTTCCCATGTATGGGAACTGGTTGTGGAACAAATAAATGAAATGTTCCTCTCTATGTTAATTCATGTGCCCTTTGCGTTCCGGGGGTGCGGTATCTCTTGAAAATGAAAATGAAAATGAAAATGAAAATCTTTATTTGTAGACATAGGTTGTACAATGATGTTACATTACAAATAAATATAAATATAGCGAGTCCATCTATGTCTTGCGTTGAAGCGTACAAATTTATTGCATAATTATAATCAATAATAATCATAATGAAATAATCAATGTCAATGTCTATGAAAATTCAATATAAACAATTTAATAACAAAAGAGTGCAGCAATGTCAGAAATATAAATATAAAATTGATAAAAAGATGTCGTTATTATATTATGTACATGTCATATATGGGTTAAACAATTTGATTTGAATAATTTAATTTAAGTCAAGTTTTGACTAATACAATAAATCGGATGTAGCAGGTCTAGTATCTTTCATTTAAATAGTCGTTTATCGTGTAATAACACTTTGCAACTAGATATTCATTTAAACATTTTTTGAACAGATCTATATTGGTAATATCTATGATCTCTTTCGAACAACCCGCAGCCCCGGCAGGCATCGGCCCTTAGTGGCCCCATTCAATGTTTGCTGAATCTTTGAGGTGCGCGTGGAACACGAACACGCCGTCGACAAGGGTCTGTCGTTAGTTAGTTAACGTACGGACGGTGAGCTACCCATTGCTCACCGTCCACAGACCCACGTCTACGGTGGCCGGGAGTCGTCTCGTGGCTCCCGGCGCCCGGAGCGTCTCCCGCGTCCATAGATAACACTGAGGTCAACGTAGTTAAGCTGTGGGCACACCCGCTTAAAGTATAAATAGACTGAGCAAAGCATGACAATCTATCTCCAGCCTAATTCCTACTATTAATTTGAGTCAAGCTAAAATCCGAAACCCACACAAAATTAGAATCATTATCACAAAATTTCAGACATTCTAACTAATTTTATAAATGGGAAAGTAAGTTTGTTTGTTACCTTTTCAGGCCTAAACCACTGAAGCGCATCATCCCGAAAATTTGCATAAGCGTTGTCAGATGTAATGAAAAGGGCATAGGGTACTTACCTTTCGTTCCGAAAGAAAAAGTATTGTGTTCGAGGAAAACAACAATAATGTACTTATGATAAATAGATAGAGCCATGTGTCTTTCGAATCATGATTGAATTTTAAATTAAATCGACATTTAAGTCGATCATTCAGTCATTTAAGTCGCGGGCGAAAGCCAGTCTATACTTAATCTATACTAACATTATAAAGCTAAAGAGTTTGTTTGTTTGAACGCGCTAATCTCAGGGACTACTGGTTGGAATTGGAAAATTCTTTTAGTGTTGGATAGTCCATTTCTTGCGGAAGGCTATAGGCTATGTAACATCACGCTACGACCAACAGGTGCTGAGCAGCGAGGGTGAAACCGCGGGGAACAGCTAGTATTATATAGAGGTAAGATAATTTTTGTTTTTTTGTTTGTAACGAATAGGCTCCGAAACTACTAGACCAATTTTAACAATTTTTTCACCAATAGATAGCTACATTATTCTTGATTAACATAGAGGGTATTAACATCACGCTACGACATACGGGAGCGAAGCATTAACCAAAGACGTAACTTAAGGCGGGTGAAATCTGCGGGTTGTTCGAAAGAGATACCGCGCCCCCGGAACGCAAAGGGCACATGAAGGAACATAGATGGTTTTTAGTCAGTAAAAGTCTGACACCCCCTCCCGCCCCGCCCAGGACGGGGGGGGGGGGTTATTTGATGATTTAACCATCTCAAAAAAAAAAGTCGGACGAAGTCGCGGGCAGTACGCTTGTAGTCTAAAAACTTCGCTTACTTTGTACGCGACGAAAACAAATGAATTACGCAAACATTGGTCAATAAACTGTGACCGATATTTGTAAGGCTTACTTGGGTTTTGACAGGGTGTGGGATAGGCACGTTTGGGATTATAAAGACTATTAAAATTTAAGTATTTAAACTGTTAGACAAGCCAATCAAATCCTTACTAATATTATAAATGCGAAAGTAACTCTGTCTGTCTATCTGTCTCTTCTTCACCCCTAAACCACTGAACCGATTTCAATGAAATTTGGTACAGATATAGTCTGGGACCCGAGAAAGGACATAGGATAGTTTTCATCCCGGAAATCCCCCGGGAACGGGAACTATAAATCCACGCGGACGAAGTCGCGGGCAAAAGCTAGTTAATAATATTGATCGCAGTAAATCGACGGTGGGAATTTTCAACGTATGACAAATATGTGTGATTGTTCTTTACAACATTTGAAATTTTCGCCGTCGAATTTTTTTTCATGAGTGTGAATGATATTTGATGATACAACTTTTTATTTTACAATAGAGAAATATGTATGCTGCAGGTTGTTCTAAAGAGATACCGCGCCCTAGGAACGCAAAGGGCACAAAAAGGAACATGGATGGGTTTAGTCAGTAAAAGTCTGACACTCCCTGACACCCCGCCGGAGAAGTCATTTGATGATTTGCCATCCATAAAAAAAAACCTTTATTGGGTCGCGCAAAACATAAACCAATCAATTACATAATTATGTGGGTGTACTGGTCAACAACTAGGTTATCCGGCTCGATATCTACGTCCGGTATATCCGGGCGTATTGTCTGTTGGCTGGGTATGATAACTGATAAGATTCGCATTAATGATAGTATGGTAATTAGAGTAATACATGCATGGAAACAGCACTGCAGAAAACGTTTTGTTTTTTATTTAATAATAATAATATACCATCACGCCTGTATTCCCCGAAGGGTTAAGCAGAGGTGTACCAACGTACACTCACAGTATATTTAGGTCCCATGTAATAGGGGGCGAGCCTACTGCCATTAACCGGGCACATATCCAAACTCCGAGCTGCTACTGAGAATTTCATAAAAAAAACCCAATAACACTTTTTGCTCGACCTGGGAATCGAACTAAGGACCTCTAGCGTAGAAGTCGTGCTTGCGACCATGAGACCAACGGGGCAGTTTTTTATTTATTTATTGGAAAGCGTTGCCGTCCCAGAGACTAAGTTGAAATGTCTCTTGTGCCTGTAATTACACCGGCATGCCCATACCTTTAAAACTGGAACACAGCAACGCAGCTTTGCGGTAGAAATAGGAACCAAAGTCAAAGCATTTATTTCAATTAGACCATTTACAGGCACTTTTAATTTGTCAAGAAGTTACAGTTTAAAGTTGAAGCTAGTATGGTGTTACTTTCACGAGATCCTACACAAAGAGCTCTGCTACTATTAAAAATTATATGATGACCGCAATGGAAAAATGGTATAATAACCTTTAAATAACTGATCAAGTGCGTGTCGGACTCGCGCACGAAGGGTTCCGTAACCATTATCCATAAAACGAAAAAAAAAACACGTTTGTTGTATCGGAGCTCCCCTAAATATTTATTTTATTCTAGTTTTTAGTATTTGTTGATATAGAGGCAACAGAACTACATTATCTGTGTAAATTTCAACTGTCTAACTACCACGGTTCATGAGATACAGCCTGGTGACCGACGGACAGAATGGACAGCGAAGTCTTAGTAAGAGGGTTCTGTTTTACCCTTTTAGGTACGGAACCCTAAAAAAACCATTGAAATTCTAATTAGCTAGCAAATTCCCCTCTTGTAACTAAACAGATGGTTGATGACGTTTATTCTTTTAATTTCCATAGACAGCGCTGTACAAACGTTGTTTACGTGCTATTATTAACAATTCTCTAACAAAATAAATACCATGATATTCTAAACACGCAACAAAACGGACAGACACCTCGCTACAAAACGATATCTCTTCGCTGAATTTCATCTGAAACGACATTCAAAACATCAACGCAAAAATCAACTCTATTTTTGACACTACAAAGTTCAAATTACAACGCTTAAAAGATCTATTTACATTTGATTTTCCAGTCCTCGCTACGCCACAGGCGCCACGGGAAAATGAAAATAATAACAGCAGTGTTGCTCGGCAATAAAGGTTATTATTGCTTGTTCGCTAAGTTAGATGTTTATGTGCTGGCGAATTTGTTAGACGGTGGTAAATAAGTATTTTTGCCCGACTGTGACGGGAGATGAGAGGAGGGTTATGTTCTGCTGTCCATCATCACGTGCTGTTTCTAGGAAATAAGTTAGCGAAAGCAGTTTTGAACATCTCTACATAATTATCTACTATATTAAAATAAGTCGGGTTTTCCTTCCTGACGCTATAACTCCAGAACGCACGAACCGATTTCCACGGTTTTGCATTCGTTGGAAAGGTCTCGGGCTCCGTGAGGTTTATAGCAAAGAAGGTAGGTAGGTAGGTAGGGTAGGTATGTAGGTAGGTAGGTAGGTAGGTATGTATGTAGGTAGGTAGGTAGGTAGGTATGTATGTAGGTAGGTAGGTAGGTATGTATGTAGGTAGGTAGGTAGGTATGTAGGCAGGTAGGTAGGTAGAGTAGGTAGGGGTAGAGTGGGTAGGTAGGTAGGGTAGGTAGGGGTAGAGTGGGTAGGTAGAGTGGGTAGGTAGAGTAAGTATGTGGGTAGGTAGGTTGATGGAGTAGGTAGGCAGGTAGGTAAGTTGGGTAAATAAGTAGGTAGGTAGGTGGGGCACTTTCAGGGCAGAACAACGTCTGCCGGGCCCGCTAGTGTAGTATAAAACAAAGTCGCTTCCCGCCGTCTTTACGCTTAGATCTTTTAAGCTACGCAACGGATTTTAGTGCAGTTTTCATAAATAGATAGGGTGGTGTCGTGATGGCCTAGTGGTTAAGGCGCCTGCCTCTTATGCACGAGATTGTGGGTTCGCAACCGGGCACGGGCAAGTACCAATGTGACTTCTTCTAATTCATACGTATTTTCTAAGTTTATCTTGGAGATCACTGACATCGGTAACCATGTCAGAGGCCCTTGAGGCTGTTTAGGAACTCTGACACTAAGGTGGTGGTGTCGTTTAGACCTTACTGCCCACACTTTAAAGAAGAAGAAGAAGATAAGTAGATAGAGTGATTTAAGAGGGAGGTTTATAAGAATAAAATATCATGCTACGACCAACGGGGGCGGAGCGGTAGCCAAAGATTTATTTGGACGCGAGTGACATCGCGAACTAAATAGCTAGCAATAAGAGAAGAACTGACTTCCCCATTGGTTTCGTGGCCGCATGAGCTATTGCTGAGGTTAATGTTCTGGGTTCGGTTTCTAGGTCGGGATAAAAACCATTTTTGGGATTTTTAACAATTTCTCGTAATATAATAATGATAAGAGTTTCCCTTAGTATGTGAATCCGACTCACACCTGGCCGGTTTTTATCTAAAACGCCATTTACCTTAAATGTCGGTAAAAAATAGTCCATCCATCTGTACAAATTTTATAAAGAGCAAAGATTTGTTTGTTTGTTTGTATCGAACAGGCTCCGAAACTACTGGACCGATTTTATTTTTTTATTTTTTTTTAACCATTTTTTCACTAATATATAGCTACAATCTTCCTTAATAACATATGCTATATAACATCACGCTACGACTCGCAGGAGCGGAGCATTAACCAAAGATATAACGCGGGTGAAATAAGCCAGTACGCTAGTAAAAGATACTTTTGAAATGTATAATGTACCTATATTGTTGTACTTTCTTACTTACAAAGAAGCTAGTGGTTTTCACCGTCCTTTTCCTGGCATTTTACCGGTTTACTTCGTGGTTTGTTCGGAGTACAGACAACTGTAAATGTCACTTTTAAGATCGCTCAACACGCGACTGTTTGTGCCACAATAAAACTGCATTGTGAATGAACAAATTGTCGTGGTTTATGGTTTTACAATACTAGGAGGTAACTAAGCTTGTAATTCTCAACACGAATCCTACTAATATTAAACTTATGAGTACTTATTTACTTACTTTTTTTTAAAACGTTGCCCCAATCTAGGAATTTCTCCTGTATCGTGCGTGCGTTAAACAGCCAGACCCGGACCAACTACTAGAAAGTCATTCAAATATTTGTTCCTTGCGGGAATCGAACCCGCAACACGCAGCGCAGCAATTGATCGCTCGGCCACTGTTCCAACCGTGTCAAATGTATAATGCGAAAATTATAAATTCGAAAGTTTGTGAGGATGGATGTTTGTTACTCAATTAAGCTAGAACATTGAACGGGCCTGGATGAAATTTGGCACAGAAATAGATTACAGCCTGGAATAGCACATAGGCTACATTATATCTTGAAAAAAATTACTGTTCCCGTAGGACAATTATATCAACTTTGGTGCGGATGAAGTCGCGGGAAGAAGCTAGTTAATGAACTAAATAAGTTATTTTTTGAGAAGGTAATTTTTATGTTCTTTTTTGTGTTCTCAATTGATTTACCTTGTATCGTACTATGATAATCGGGAGGCCAGTAAGAATAGTGTCGAGCAATAAAAATAGGTGTCCAAAGAAAAGAAATAAATTCTGTTAAAATGCCAGCTGGGCTGCTCGCCTGGTGTCCTTGTTACTGACCTGACGTGTAGCAATGCAATAAGTGCCGTCTGCTATTCTCACGATAAAATACCGCTATTTATTTTATACAAAACTAGCGTACTGCCCGCGGCTTTGTCTGCGTGGCTTATTTCACTCACGTATAGTTATGGCGATGGTTACTGCTACGCTCCCGTGTGTCGTAGTGTAATGTTATATAACCTATGTTACTGCCTGATAATTTTGCTATCTATTGGTGTAACAATGGTTGAAATCGGTCTAGTGGTTTTGGAGTTAATCTATACTAATATTATAAATCTAAAGAGTTTGTTTGTTTGAACGCGCTAATCTCAGGGACTACTCGTTGGAATTGGAAAATTCTTTTAGTGTTGGATAGTACATTTCTTGAGGAAGGCTATAGGCTATGTAACATCACGCACGCTACGACCAACAGGTGCTGAGCAGCGAGGGTGAAACCGCGGGGAACAGCTAGTTAAAAATAACAAACAAACAAAAAAAAATATCTTTATAATATTATTAAGTGTAGACGAATGAAACTCGCATGTGTTTTTTTATACAATTAAATCGATAGTCTCATGATGGCCTATTAGATAAGAGGTCTCTCATATATGAGGTTGTAGTTTTGAATCGAACCCAGGACCTCTAGCGCAGCAGTCGTGCTTAGGACCACTAGGCTAATGAGGCAGTATATTCATCACAAACAGTATCCTCATAATCGTTCTCTACCTAACAATAGTTCGGTATATACCGCCAATAATCCAGGCATAAATATTTATCTAACAGATAAGGCAAACACAATCCGTTTATTTCAGTGAAGAAATATTATCTTTATTCCTACCGACCGAGGCGGCTGTGGTATCGATGATACCGAGTGGGTAAGAGGTATATCTCGCTGTTCCGATTGTATTATTCAGGAATATTTATTTCGATATTGGATACTGTGGATGGATGGAAAGGAAGAGGGAGGCCAAGAAAAGATGGATGGATTGTGTGAAGAATGTTATGGAAGAGAAGGGAGTCAGTGATAGTATGATGACGGCTGACAGGACGGCATGGAAGAAGAAAACGTGTTGCGCCGACCCCAAGTATAACTTGGGATAAGGGCAGGAAGATGATGATGATTTATTTCGATATTGGGGTTTCAACTGCCTCGTTAGCCTAGTAGTCCTAAGCGCGACTGCTACGCTAGAGGTCCTGGGTTCGATTCCTAGGTCGAGCAAAAAGTGTACTTGGGTTTTTCTATGAAATTCTCAGTAGCGGCTCGGAGTTTGGATTTCTGCCCGGTTAATGGCAATAGGCTCGCCCCCTATTACATGGGATCTAAATATACCGGCGAACTGTGGGTGTACATTGGCACACTTCTGCCTAACCCTTCGGGGAATACAGGCGTGATGGTATATATATATATATATAAATATTATCTTTATTGCTACCGACAGTGGCGGCTGTGGTATCGATGATACCGAGTGGGTAAGAGGTAATATCTCGCCATTCCGATTGTATTATTCAGGAATATTTATTTCGATATTGGGGGTTTTAAGTGTGGTTTAGTATAAGAATGAAATACTACTATATTACTGTGCACGCATGTATGGTTTAGCAATGTTGTGCAGCAAAATGTTGACATTTGCATGCCTCAAGGCGTAGTTGAATTGTGCTCTATTATTTTTAACAACTTTATGTAATTACCCATTTTAGCAAATAAATGATTATGATTATGATTATTTTAGGTTTAATTAGGGGGTCTCTTGGGTTGACTGTGTGAAAAATTTAAAAGAGTATGTGTGTGAGTTTCTGACTCGTTCTTTTTCATAGAAGCCTACAATTTGAAACGAACAAAAAGATCCAAATTTCTAACTTCTTGACAATTCAAAAGTGCCTAGTAGACTATTTAGGGACATTTTTTATTGCACAATTAAACCCTAATAGAAATAAGTGCTTTGACTCAATCCAACTGGTCTTTATTAGAGGTTAAACGCGCTACGTTTAAACAAACAAACAAAAAACCTTCAGCATTATTATATACGTATTATACAGATAAGAAAAAAATATAAATATTTTAGACACCAATGCCCAACAAAATACCCAGTATATTTACAGTTAAGCGAAAAAAACACGTACAGCACTGAATACAGGGCTTACATTCCAATCCCCCCAATAAATCACCCATTACGTGTATAACTTGTCAATAAATACACATTAACTGAACGTTTAAACAGCGGTAACTCCAAGGAAACGATCGCATGTAATCGCCGTCGTTTACATCAATTTACCGAAGAGTTGGACGCTTTCAATGGCTTCCGAGAAATTGATCGTTACGAGCGTTTGATGGGGAGCGTGGCAATGTTGCCAGCCTTTTAAACATGAGATTTTTGATGCCCTATTACAGGGATAGTGGACCTTTATTAGTGAACGTGCCAATCTTTTATGAAAAAAATTACAAGGTGGCTATTGCATAAATGAATCTTGTCTGTTTTATAAATGGAGAAAAATAAAACACATACATAAATACCATCACGCCTGTATTTCCCGAAGGGTTAGGCAGACGTGTATCAATGAACACCCATAGTTCGCGGGTAACAGTTTACTCGACCTGTGAATCGAACACAAACATAGCAGTCGTGCTAAGGACAACTAGGCTAACGAGGCAGTAAAAAATAAACTAGATGCTATTAACTTTTACATTTATTTATATTTACTTTATATTTACTATTTTACACACACTATTTGTCACATTCGCTCTTATCAAAGGCAAAGGTTTTCAAATACCTATTTGAATGTATCACAATTATTTTTGCACATTTTATCAAAATTAATTTCTTGTTCAGAAATAAATTAAAGTGAAAAATATTGATGGAGGGATAATTCTGATGGAGTAAAGTTTATAAAAAAATATTTAACTTTCATTTGAATAACATGCTTATTCCCTATTGACGTGCCCTAAATATGTTTCCACGTGTCACCTCTGGCACGTGACGACATGCCAAAGGTTCACCATCCCTGTCCTATTATATACTTTGGTGCACCTCTGCCTAACCTTTCGGGGAATACAGGCGTGATGGTATATTTCTGTGTGTGTACTGTGGTGAAATAAAAATAAGTAAAACGTCCTAACAAAATATCCGTAATCTTTTCAAAGTTAGAGTGAACAGGCATCTTCTGGGTAAGCTCACTGCATCGTAGACTTTGTCTATGTCACCTTTGACCAAGACTAGAGTCAAGAGATTACCCATCATGAATAAAAAAAATAGAATAAATCCAATGACCTTTACCTATAAATTTACTTCAGACTGTTTCGTGATGGCCCAGTGGTTAAGGCGCCTGCCTCTCATGCACGAGGTTGTGGGTTCGCAACCGGACACAGGCAAGTACCAATGTGACTTTTTCTAATTCATATGTACTTTCTAAGTTTATCTTGGACATCACTGACATCGGTAACCATGTCAGAGGCCCTTGCGGCGGTTTAGAAACTCTGACACTAGGGTGTGTGGGGTTGTTAGACCTTACTGCCCACACGATAAAGAAGAAGACTGTTCTGTCTATAAATAACAGTCCAGACGAATAATAAGCGTCTACATACTAATTTAGTATGTACACGCTTTCGATTAGAGCTTAACCCTTAATCACACAATGAGGTTATGAATACTTAACTGTTTCATCGTGTCCTTGTGTTTTAAATGTCAATAATATGACAAGGGGTTACATACTCGTACAAGTAACTAGCTATACACGCTTACATCGTTCTGGAACCGAAAGCCATACGCTCTAACATAGTAACAGAAACTATTGGCATTACTATTTTCAAAAAATATCAAAAATAAATTACACAAAAATTTGATTTGTGAAATAGTGAGAACTCGAAGTAACGCTTCCTTGTAGTCAATTCATTTGTGTGCAATCCTAACGACTACACATGCGAATGGTAGCCTTTGAAAAATCCATTCATCGCTCAGACAGAAGAGCTACTAACATTTAACTTGAAATTTAAAAAAAAAGTGATAATTTTCAAGCTCTTAGTGGCGTCTTGAAAAAAATTAAGAACACCAATAATACCTATTACTCGGCTGGAGTTCCTGTGTTTCGGCTCCTGAACGATGTAATAGTAACCGTACAAAAAACCGTACAAAGTACATAGGTATTATGAAATAGAAAACGTCACATCAGTACTTGCCCGTGCCCGGTTGCAAACCTACAGTCTCGTGCATGAGAGGCGGCCGCCTTAACCATTGGGTCATAAAGTTAATAAAAATGCTAGTTAATCATGGGAAAATATCATACAGATGCAAGAGAATAATTTCCAATATACACACAAATAAACGCATCGTGAATCCCCAGTAAGCAATTTGAATAAAATTATTGTATTGGTGCTACGGCGTAGCTGTCGCGTTACATTACCGCTACGCCGGCTACGATCTCGTAGCATACATAAATAATGTGCTACGCCGTCGGCTCGTCAAGTCATCAAATTGTTTTACATTGATGACATTTGTATTGTTTTTCTTTTACAAATAAGCGCAAAATAAAGTATTAATATGCTTATTATTATTTTGTTACCCTATGTTGTCTTTGTTGGAAAAAGCTATTATTGCTTAGCTATTATTAAGCTGATATTGTAGTCTAATCTTTACTAATATAATAATGCTGGAAAGATTTTTGTTTGTTTGTTTAAATTTTAAAAACTGTATTTCAAACGGATTTGAAAAAAAAGTATATGATAGACATACGGGAGCGGAGCTGTATTGGTTACAGCTCCGCAAGACGTAATTTAAGACTAGTGAAAAAACTACGCAAACGAAGTTGGAGGCAGAAGCTAATATATTATATTTTATACATTTACCATCACGCCTGTATTCCCCGAAGGGTTAGGCAGAGGTGTGCCCGTGTACTAATGTACACCCACAGTTCGCCGGTATATTTAGGTCCCATGTAATAGGGGGCGAGCCTATTGCCATTAACCGGGCACAAATCCAAACTCCGAGCTGCTACTGAGAATTTCATAGAAAAACCCAATAACACTTTTTGCTCGACCTGGGAATCGAACCCGGGACCCCTTGCACAGCAGTCGCACTTGCGACCACGAGACCAACGGGGCAGTATTTTATACATATTCTAATATAAATACAGCTGCAGAGTTGAAAAATGCTTAATAAAGTTGAATAACTTTGCAATCTTACTGTACATTGGTTTCTATAAAAACCTAAGAACGCCACTCGGCTGTTGAGGCCTTTCAGTTTGTGCCTCGTTTACATCAGTCTGTTACTTGAGCTATATTAGAGATTCGTGGAGGCAAGGCAAGTGAGACAGTGTTTGTAGTTTGTCAGTCTCAATCTGACTAAAATGGCTGAAATGATTTTTAACGTTTTGAATTAGTAGAATTAGCCGGCTGGCTATCTGACATGAATGGTTTTTTTTTTATTTCATGCTTTTCCTTTACTGTTTTTTTTTTCAGTCGTATTTTTGTTATCTTTTTCTTGTCATCTTTTTATTACCCTTAGTTAAGTATATTATATAGCTTTTGCTTATTTCCATCAATATGGAAGAACATCAAGCAATTTTGACCATACAAAAAAATATTCATTGCACTATTTACGTTGCCCTAAACTTTTAAACAAATAAAGTAATTGAATATTTATTTCTGTCAAGATCCGTTGCATTGAGGCAGCAAGTCTATTTAATTACCCCACAGAATTCACGCAAAGTATAAACACAAAATATAGTCATGTTTAGAAACGGAAAGCAACTAAGCAAGTACAGTCTAAAGGCAGCCTAAGCCAATGTTCACGGTAAATTGATTCAACAATAGCTCTGAAGGTTGCGATGCACAGCTTGTCTTATAATATGTTACAGTGAGCTGTTACCCACAGTTCGCCGGTATATTTAGGTCCCATGTAATAGGGGGCGACCCAAGTAGCACGTTAGTGAATTTTGGAACTTATTTTGCAACTGTAGGTAGCATATAACTGATGCAAGAGTGTACGGTATAACTTATAGATGCAAACAGCACTCGAATTTGCATATGAGTAGCTCTTATCACTAACACTTGCTTTTGAGTGATTTTTGTTCCTGCTTTATAACTTATGGTGGCATTAAGCCGAATTTATTACTTATAGACGCATACAGGTTTCAATTTTTACTCTTTTAGAACTCGAAGAAGCATATGACATCTTAAAATCTCCACTAAAGAACCGTGGCTTAATAGGTGGTAATTTTTCTTTATTTGGCACCTTTACTACTAAATAAGTATTATATATAAGTTATTTATCACCTGTAGTGGCTCAAGAGTTATTATTGCAGCTCATTTGGAACCTAGTGTAATTGCGTTTGTAAGGTCTAATATACTCTAATATGCCACTGTAACGCATAGATCGATTCCAAAAGAAGGTTTTTGAAAACCTTAAGCAACAGTTTCCTCTCATTTAGAACCACTTAAGATCTAACAGTTCTAAAAGATAGAAATGTAGAACTTATTTTTAGTTATTTTTTTAACGAGATCTGTAAAGTGAAAATAATCACTACTAGGTACTAATGAGTGAATTTAGGACAAAGGAGCTCCAATAAGGCAACAAATGAGTGGAAATACGAACTGCAAGGTCTATTTTAAATCGCCATGTTTAATAATGGAGTTCTTGAAAAGTATCTTGTTGAATGGTATTTTATTACAATAACATACAATAAAATGAGTTTTGATAACTGCTTTTTATGTAGTTTGACATTATAGTTTTTGTGAAACCATAATGTTAGGTTTTTATCAACCATATTTTTATAAAGTATTATCTTATTTATTTGATCAGTGCATATTTTTTGATAATTCTTGATTAGATCTAAGGCGCATCAAAATTTACTCAGTAAATATACCATGGTTTCAGGATAAAAAACCATTTGCATGGCCTCCATGATGGTTATCCCATGTTACACACATATTATTTTAATATTCACCAAATAGATGAATAATCCAATAAAGCTGTCACAACACAAAGCACAAACAACCGTCTTTTGTTTATCTCCACCGAAAATAAAAACTTGCTACCCGATATATTACTTTCCTCTATGGAACTTGTTTAGACCTCATTTGTCGCTCAACGAATAAGCTGTATCGCTTTTTCGTTCAATCATTCATTCACGGCGCGCAATTTGCACCTTGAGTTCCAAGTGCCACTCAGGATAACAATTCGAACTCTTCTGCATCGCTTTTGCATCTATAAATAAGTTGCAATTTTTCTCCCTTTGGTAACATACAGGTTGCTTATAGGTTCTAAACACCTTTATAGAACTTAATGAAGGTGGATTTTATTACTAAAGTTTCCAAAAAAATACTATATGCAAGCTATATGTCACCAAATGTGTTACTTGGGGAGCCTATTGCCATTAACCGGGCGCAAATCCAAACTCCGAGCTGCTACTGAGAATTTCATAGAAAAACCCAATAACACTTTTTGCTCGACCCGGGAATCGAACCCAGGACCTCTAGCGTAGCAGTCGCGCTCAGGACCACTAGGCCAACGAGGCAGTTGCAAACTGTGGGTGTACATCGGTACACCTCTGCCTAACCCTTCGGGGAATACAGGCGTGATGGTGATGGTTAGTGAGCTGTTTTAATATTTTGTTGCATTCATTATTTCATTAGCGAGAATAAAGGGGCCCTTTAACTAAGTCGCCGCTGTCCGTCTGTCTGCCAGCGAGCTATATCTCTTGTACTATAATAGGTAGAGAGTTTTTTTACCAATATGAAATAATATTAATATTTTATGAATATTGTGTTATTGGGTTTTTTTATGAAATTCTCAGTAGCAGCTCGGAGCTTGGATTTGTGCCCGGTTAATGGCAATAGGCTCGCCCCCTATTATATGGGACCTAAATATACCGGCAAACTGTGGGTGTACATTGGTACACCTCTGCCTAACCCTTTGAGGAATACAGTCGTGATGGTATATGAAATCATCAAATGACTTCCCCTGCCCTAGTGTCAGACTTTTACTGACTAAAGCCCATTCATGTTCTTTCTTGAGCCCTTTGCGTTCCGAGGGCGCGGTATCTCTTTCAAACAACCCGCAGCCCCGGCAGGCATCGGGCATGTGTGGCCTAATGCCGAATGTTTGCTGACATCTCATTTTGACACTCTATAAGATTAATTTTCCTTAACCTTTTTTTTATAAACGTTAACACTATCTAGGAATATCTCCTGTATCGTGGGTGCATTTACAAACATATAAACACACATAGACAAACAGCCAGACCCGGAATAATTATCCGTACGCCATACAAATACTTGTTCCGTGCGGGAATAGAATCCGCGACGCGCAATCAGCAGCCAATCGCTCTACCACTGCGCCAATCGTGTCGTAAAAGTAAAAAGAAAAGATGCGCAGTGAGTAAAAAATCAGCCTGTATTTCAACTCGTGAATTCCAGGTAAAATAACAAGATAAAAATCTACATAAATAACCTAAACGGATTCCCTTGATACATGTCTTTGTTTATGCCTGACTTCGAACAATCCTAACTAATATTATAAATGGGAAAGTAAGTTTTTTTGTTACCCTTTCATGTCCAAACCATTTTATTTTTTTACCGATGGGAAATCGTCAAATGACTTCCCCCGCCCTGGGTGAGGGAGTGTCAGACTTTTACTGACTAAAACCCATCCATATTCTTTCTTGTGCCCTTTGCGTTACGAGCGCGGCGGTATCTCTTTCGAACAACCCGCAGATGTCTACAACACTGAGCCAATCATCCAGAAATTTAGAAAATACGTTGTCAGGTGTGTTGAAACGGACATAGGGTACCTTTCATCCCGAAAAATGTACTGTTCCCGTGGAAAACAACAATAACGTTCTTATGGTAATGGATGGCGAAATGTGTCTTTCCAATCATTATTGAATTTATACGAAGTGTAAGGGACATATCTGTAAACTTCACTAGTGCACTCAGAACACTATTCTGACTTCAGAACAAGTGGAATTATTTGCAGGAAATTTTGAATTTTCTCCCGTTTTTCGGCAGATCAAGCTTGAAAAATCGGCCTGTTGCCTTTTTTTTGTCGTGGCTAAATAAATGACAATAACGATATTTATTGACCGCCGCTGAGGACATTACAGAAGGAATAAGAACGGATTTTTACTTAGCGGAAAAGTATTTAAAACCTCCATATCTCTTTACTTATGATTTTCAATCCATAATAGAGAATTCATGGTTTCAGTTTAAGGATAGATGTCCCTTACACCCGATATATAACCGAAATTTACGCAGACAAAGTCGCAGGCAAAAGTATTAAACAAAATCTCATAAATGTGTCCTTATTTTTCCATTCATATGTCATGCAATAAGACCGAGAAAGACAACGCAGGCACAAATTATAACAAATGTTGGGTACGGCACATTTATTTCGTAACGAGAAAAAGCTTTTGCGAATTCAGCTCTGAATTTCGGTCCAATGTCCCTTTATATTCGGTCTTTTGTCTTAGTGAATTCTTTTGCGCTCATGTACGGATACAGACAGTAATCAATTTGCTGGCTATGTTGGCTAGATAGAAGCCACATTTAGTAGATGTCAGGCACGTAAGATATTTCAACTTTATCTCTGAGATGGAAACGCATTTGCAAGGCTTTTGGTATTGCAGATGTGTAGAGGCAGCGGTGACCACTTAACTTCGGGTGGGCCGTCGGCTTGTTTGTCATCCAATGATATGTAAAATATGGGTAAATAATATAATTCCAACCGAATTTCGGTCACGAAGAATCAATAAAGTCCAATCTTAATAAAGACTAGCCAAGTACGCAGGAAATATTTTTGCACACAAGTGTGCGCAAAAATATAATCCGATGGGGCAGCAATCCAACACCACCAGTGAGGGATTCTCTGGCGCAAGACCCCAGGGGTTTCCAAGGCATGGAGGTGACACACCATCAACTCCCATAATCTGGGCTTCTACAGAAAAATGAAAAAACTCAATAACACTTTTTGCCTGACTTAAAATTTGAACTGAGGACCCCACGCTCAACCGATAACAATCATCATCTGCCTAGCCTTTTCCCAACTATGTTGGGGTCGGCTTCCAGTCGAACCGGATGCAGCTGAATATCAATATTTTACATGGAGCGACTGCCTATCAGACCTCCACAACCCAGTAATGGGTAATACGATACTCTTGGTAAGACTGGTTGTCAGACTTTCTGGCTTCTGACTAACAGTAACGACTGTCAAAGATCTATAAATGACAGCCGGGACCAACGGCTCAACCGATAACAATACGGATTAAAAATATATCTGCTGTGCCCTAAAATTACACCATTATTATCCTCCCAGCGTCAATAACAAAACGTGTGCCGTCAAACGTATAATCACTAGGGTGGAAAAACAGTCATTACCGCACTTGTCATACTAGGTCCTCCCCCAGAGTTGAGAGAAAAGTAATTAATTCATATCTCGCAAACAATTTGCGGTCGGTAATGATCCAGGATTCCATTTTGTATTCAATATTGCATATTGGATTGAGAAAGGAAGAATTATTTCAATAAAGTTAAAAGTACTATTTTTACTATATCTATTTATACCTGAACAACTGAATTTGAACAGGCACATTTCAATCTTGTCTTGTGTATTTGCAAGGCCTCTGCAGTTATTGCAGATGTCTAAAGGCCGAGGTAACCACTGGTGGGCCGACTTGTTTGCCTTATTATTGTTTGCGATATTTAAAAACAGAAAAAACGTTTACTTGGATGGCATAATTTCGGTAATTTTGTTTATTTATCAACCAAGCTCTAAAGTATTACCTACCATACAAAAAAGAATCATCAAAATCAATTCATAACTGACGGAATGATCGCGTAACAAACATACCTACAATAAAAAATTACCTCCGCGTTTTTTGAAGTCGGTCAAAAAACGTAAAAAAATTTAGTTAGGTAGATGTAAAATATAAAAGCCTATCCAAAGTAACACCCCGACGAACTCGCGGGTAACAGCTAATCTAAATATATATAACTCAAAGGTGACTGACTGACTGACATAGTGGTCTATCAACGCACAGCTCAAACCACTGGACGGATCGGGCTGAAATTTGGCATGCAGGTAGATGTTATAACGGAGGCATCCGCTAAGAAAGAATTTTGACCAAATTTACCCCCAAGGGGATAAAATAGGGGATAAAAGTTTGTATAAATCTTCTTAGATTTTCGACGGATTGAACTGAAATTAAAGATTGGAGCTACTATGATGAAGATGTCCGCTTAAATAGGATTTTGATAAATTCAACCCCCATGGGGATAAAATAAGGGATACGCGAGCGAAGCCGCGGGCAAAAGCTAGTAGGTAATAAAAAAGTACCCCACCCATGAAATAAATTACACATACAAAAAACTGAACATACTACGGTGTAAACAAATAAAATAGAAGTTTTCTTCACGACCAGAATCTGTCTTCAAAGGGATCTAAGGGCTAAAACAGAGCTCTTATGAATTACAATTTATTGCCCACTTAAGGCGATATGGACGGTAAAGTTCTTTTTATGCAAAGATTCGTAAATCCCTACCATTTTGGGGTTCCGTGATTAAGGGTTGGTTAAATATTTTTAGACCGTTTAGGTTTTATGTATATTATGCGATAACGTTGGATAGTTTACGGTTATTTTTTTTTTGGTTTATTTTTATTTCTTTTATGGTATTTTATTATTATATGTTTATAATAATTTGTGTGAATAAGTGATAATTATATTTATATAGTAGTTACCTTTTAGTAAAAGTACCAGAAATAATTAAGCCTATGACTTGATTTGTTTGACGTAGTAGGTATATGACCACTGAGGGCCGATGCCTGCCGGGGCTGCGGGTTGTTCGAAAGAGATACCGCGCCCCCAGAACGCAAAGGGCACATGAAGGAACATAGACGGGTTTTAGTCAGTAAAAGTCTGACACTCTCTCCCGCCCCGCCCAGGGCGGGGGAAGTTATTTGATGATTTCCCGTCTATAAAAAATAAAAAAATAAAAAATTAGGTATATGAGGATTGCAGCAGGTGGCATTCTGTGGTTACTGCCTACCCCTATGGGAAAAAGGCGTGACATTGTTTTTTTTTAAATCACTGTTTATGGTAATGCGCAATATAACGTACACAAGATATTGTGCTTACTGTTGCATTTAATATTATAAGGGTCATGGGGAATTTCAAGTTTAGTAAAAAAAACGTAATAAACTGGTGGCCTTTGCCCAGCAGTGGGACATTACAGGGTAGCCAAAAAATGTTGGAACATTGACCTTCAAAATCTACAAAAAAAAAATACTATTTTTTAAATTACCGAAATCGTTTCAGTAGCCTATTCTAAACTAACTACTTTCAGGGAATTCGTTGAATATGTTACTAGTTATATATTGCACAAATATAGACAGAGATTCTAATAGTAGTAGAAATTACTGTGGATAAAGTCGATCAAAATGGTGAACAGAAATTTAATTCCAAATTAGGTTACAATTGCACAGGCGTTCCACAGGGCAGTATTTTAGCCCCTCCACTCTTTCTGCTATATATCAATGACCTGACAAAAGTAACGGACCATCCCTGCATACTCTTTGCAGACGATGTGTCCGTAATCATCCCTAAAACTAAAGACAACTATAATAAGGAAATAAATACCACTGTAAGCAAAATAATAACTTGGATGGAAAAGAATAACCTTAAACCTAACATAGATAAAACCAAATATGTACAATTTTGTAACAAACACTGGAATAAAATTGATTTAAAAATAATTTATAAAGATAAACAAATAGAACAATCAGATAGTATGACTTTTCTTGGGATAGTTCTGGATGAGAAGTGCTCCTGGCTTAATCATATTGATATGATATGTGGACGAGTCGGTAAGTTTGCTTATGCTCTATGGCGTTTATCTAACCTAACAAATAGACAAGCCACATTGCAAGCTTATCATGCATATGTTGGTTCTATACTGCGTTATGGTATACTGGTATGGGGAAACTCGGTGCATCTCGGAAGAGCTTTCATCGCACAAAAGAGGTGTATACGTGCGATTGCAAATGTAGACCCACTCACATCTTGTAAGCCATTGTTTAAGAAATTCAGAACACTTACATTGACTGGCATCTATATTGAGGAAGTATGTAAATTTACCAAATCTCATCCAGAGATGTTTGAAAAACTGGGAGATAAATGTACATTCAAAACTAGATATCCTAATAGATTAATTAATACGAGAATAAAAACGGAACTATATAGGCGAAGCTGTTATCCTATGTGTATTCAGATTTATAACAAGATTCCTGACCAAATTAAAGAACTTCCAATGGTTCGCTTTAAAAGGGCTTTACGTAGGTGGTTAATTGAGAACCCCTTCTATAATATAAAAGAATTCTTCCAATTCAAATCTAAGCAATAATGTAATTGTACCTACCTATAACAAAAATTTGCATGTCATTATGTTATGATTAAATATGCTAAGCTACTAACATTATCTACCATTTTAAGAACTTTTGTAACCATATTTATCTGCAAATAAATCTTTGACTCTTGACTCTTGACTCTTGAATAAAAAAAAATACCATCACGCCTGTATTCCCCGAAAGGTTAGGCAGAGGTGTACCAATGTACAGCCACAGTTCGCCGGTATATTTAGGTCCCATGTAATACGGGGCGAGCCTATTGACAGTAACCGGGCATAAATCCAAACTCCGAGCTGCTACTGAGAATTTCATAGAAAAACCCAATAACACTTTTTGCTCGACCTGGGAATTGAACTCCGGACCTCTAGCGTAGCAGTCGCGCTCAGTACCTACTACAACAGACATTCCAATTCCGTCACATAATCTGCTTATTATATTGAAACGGTTTATCGCCCCCGAGGGATAACACCTTAATCACGGCGTCTGGGCGGATTATGATCGCGATTGCTCACATATCATGTTAATACCCATTTGCTTTCGTAAGTGGATACTGCTGTTCATTCTCCAGACGTAATCCGACGTTTGAACACGCTACGTATCGAGAAAGGATAATATTTAGAAGTTCTTATGTAATGTTGAAGATCTGGGTGCATTCCTGTATCTCTTTAAATAGTACATACATATATACATACATACATAAACTCACGCCTTTTTCCCATGGGGGTAAGCAGAAACCACACAACGCCACCTGCTACGATCCTTACATACTACTTTCGCCTCGATTCACGTTCATACATCTGGTCATACAAGCACGCCGGTTACGAGTACTGCACACCCGACCTTTCTGAAGAAACTCACCGATAAGGTCAGGGTAGGTCTTTCTAGGGCGTCCACTCCCAGCGTTGCCACTCACATCTGCCACATGAATACCTTTTGTTATTCGCCTTTCAATCATCCTCTCAATATGACCGAACCATCTAATCATACCCTTTTGAACCTTTGTCACTACATCCTCTTTTAAGTCGCAACGTTCTCGTTTAATCTCAATAAATAGTATTATTTAAATACTAGTTTCTGCTTACGATTTTGTCGTCTTTGTTTTAACGTCTTTGGTTGCTGCCCCGCTCCCGTTGGTTGTGGAGTGATGTTCTTTACATGTAAATCTTTTTCTTGAATCATCTATTGATGAAAACCGCATTAAAATTCACTGCGTGTTTAAAAGATCTAAGCGTACAGAGGGACAGACGGCGAGGAACAACTTTGTTTTATACTATGTAGAGAAATGTCGATACGATTCATCAAGAATTCTTACGCCTGTATTCCCCGAAGGGTTAGGCAGAAGTGTACCAATGTAGGTACTCCCACAGTTCGCCGGTATGTTTATGTCCCATGTAAAAGGGGGAGCCTATAGCCAATTACGAGCACAAATCTTAACTCCAAACTGCTACTGAGAATTTCAAAGAAAAATCCAAAAACACTTTTGCTCGACCTGGCAATCGAAGACAAGACCTCTAGCGTAGCATTCGCGCTTAGCACCACTAAGCTATCGAGGCATTCAACAACAACACAACAAGAATAATATTGTCAAAATAAAACTATTGCGGATAAGTTACACAATAAAGCCGTTGTGTCCAAACTATGTTAGATAAGAGCTTAGATATCCAATTTTGGCTTAAAACTTTCTATCTTCTCGCTTCACGACATTTGGAGGTAAGCCAATACATGGACAAAACCAATGTCAAACTGTCTTATATAAGTTCCACTGACAAACAGACAGATTTCACTCCTATGTAAATGTCAAAAGGTACGGACGACAAAAGAGATAAGTTACCGGATCGTCTAGTATAGTTCAAGTTTTCTTTGAAATTGGTGGTAGTTTTTTTTAATTCAATAAAGGAACTGTTTGTTTTATTTTAGTATTTTATTTTTGTTTTATTTTATACAATTTAATTACATTAAAAACATCTATTGGTTTAAAAAATACTTTGAATATATTAGACGACTCTGGTCTTCTTCTTCTTAGCGTTTCGATGACAAACTCAAATAGAGGTATTAATTATATTGTTGCGGCCCAGAATTTGGGTACTTTGACTGCGTTGTCGGTGGCAGCCATTAAATCTTCCTGCGTGCAGCTGTTAGGGCACACTGGACACGATGTGGTTACCTAATTTTTTTGCTGAGAGTACATTTTGAAAGTTGTAGTAAATGATGGCGGTATTTGGAGCGGGGGACGGAGCGGGGGACGGAACCCTTATCAGTTGTTCGATCACGCTTGACAGTTTGACGTTCTTTAGTGTTCGAATGTCAATTTGTGGTGTTTGGCATCTAATTTAGATTAGATGTTCTGTCTGATATTTAATACCATGTAGAACTGCCCTATTGGCCTCGCGGTCGCAAGCGTGAGTGATGAGCTTGCGATCTAGGCTACGGTGCCCGGGTCGGGCATAAAAGTGTTATTGGGTTTTTCCATTACGAATTATTCAGTAGCCGTCCGGAGTTTGAAAGTTTATGGTGTGACACCCCTGTGCCTCGGAAAGCACGTAAACCGGTGATCCCAGATCTTTGACAATCGTTACGGATAGTGAGAAGCCAAGACATCTGACAATCAGTTATACCAAGAGGTATGGTTTAACTATATCAGTAACTGCAACATTTATCGAGTAACTGGGTTGTGGAGGTGAGATAGGCAGTCACTCCATGTAAAACACTGGTATTCAGCTGCATCTGGCTAGACTGGTAGCTGACCCCAAAGTTAGGAAAAGGCTAGACAGATAACAAACAAAAACCTCTTTGTTACATTCGATTATTTCAACCAATTCCAATTTCAAAACAGAAAGGGTCCAATTAACGACTGCTTCAATACCAACCTTATTTAATCTGACAACAATAAAACAAATGCGATTTCGAACAAAGCATAAAATACTGTAACGTCAGGGAGAAACATTTATGAGCGCAAGAGCGGGCCAATAAAATGTTATTGGCAAAATTCACAAGTTGCCATAACGACGGCCACCTGCTGCCAGTAAATGTTGGTTGGCAAATTTCTGGCAAATCTACTCGAGGTTATGTAGGCAGTATTAAACTTGACTATTATTACTCGATGCAGGGATAAGGCCTCTTCTCATACAGAGAAACCAAAAGCAATGACTCAAAGCAGATTGGCGATTTCTGACTATAAAATTCAGGTTTCCATCTCTCTGGAACATGGATTGGAAAAAAAAACGACGGGTTGCACTCCGGGAGTGCCGGCAGAAGTGAAAACTTGAATATTAACGTTGTGCATTTTTGATATTTTGGAATGGTTAGGGAATAATTTTGCACGAATTGCTATAATTATCATTATAAAAGTACTATGTATATAACTGAAACCATTAAACCAAGCACGTGTACTATTTAGTCCATCCATCCATCCGTCCATCCGTCCATTCGTCCATCCGTCCATCCATCCATCCACGATTTTCCACGATTTTGCGTGCGAATCGTGCAAAATTTTCGATCAGGGTCACGTGTCCTGACGCGAGTTTAACATTTTTTACCCAACGCCGCTAAAGAAGTTTTCACTTCAAAAATTTGACTACCTTTGCTTATTTATTACTGGACTAATGTAGCTATTTAATGGTGAAAATGGTCGGTCCAGTCGTTCCGGAGCTTATGCGGTACGATGAAAACAAACAAAAAATCTTTCCACTTTATAATATTACTAGCTTCGTCCGCGTCAAATTTTGATAAATTATCCCACGGGAACCGTACATTTTTTCGGGATAAAAAGTATCTATTCCACATTACAATGTATCTCAGTGCCAAATTTCATCCAGATCCGTTTAGCCGTTTAAGCGTAAGAGAGTAACAAACATCCTCACAAACTTTCGCATTTATAATATTAGTAGGATAGTATAGATAGATAACCAAATTCATGACGAAATATAACATCACGCCACAACTCACGGGAGCAGAGCAATAACCAAAGACATAACTTAACGCGGATGAAAACAACCAAGTGAACGAAGTCGCAAGTTGACTATATCAATAAAGACGTTAATAATCCTTTCACTTATCGGTTTATTCTCTGGGGCACCTAGCAACAGTTGCCGTCTACCTTTTTGTAGAAAAGAAAATAGTATAACCTACTTTTTTAATAGTCGCTCGAGTTTAGCTCTTGTATGTCTAAGTGTTAGCTATCCTTAGCCAGTTGTAGAATCCGTACTAATATTATAAATGCGAAAGTAACTCTGTCTGTCTGTCTGTCTGTCTCATCTTCACGCCTAAACCACTGAACCGATTTCATTGAAATTTGGTACAGATATAGTCTGGGACCCGAGAAAGGACATAGGATAGTTTCATCCCGGAAATCCCCCGGGAACGGGAACTATTAATCCACGCGGACGAAGTCGCGGGCAAAAGCTAGTTTTTCTATATATTTTGAATGTGACTTTAAACGATAATGTGTCTACTTAAAATGTATTAATATATTTTTTTTTTCTTCGTAGTTTCATTTGAACTTTCATGTCTTCTTATAAGATTGACCGCACACGTTAGACAATATCGGTGACCGATTTTTTTGTCGGAGAGAACGGAATAAATATGAATTTTAATATATTAATCCATTCAGTGCGGGGCGACGCACATACGCGTTTTTTTGACGCGCGTTCGCGTTGCCCGCACTGAATGAATTAATGCACGCGCCCTACAAAAAGCTGATCCCCGAAATTTCTCGGATGTGTGTGGAGCCCATTTATTGGATCGGTCCGAAATCGGTACTACAAAATATATTGCAAACTTTTATTTACGTTGACCTGTCACAGGTATCTGTCTAAATCTTACAAGTTGAGCGATTTCCCGATGTTCGATTGCACTGAAAGTTTGCATAAATGTGCATGACAATGCAATAAAATAATGTCACAGACCTGGTTTGATGATGAAGTCGGAGAGTGTCCATAAAAACTTAATCAAATCTTGCAAGTTAAATTTGACCCAATTCCCGGTGTTCGATTGAACTGAAATTTTAATGCTGAAAAGCTTAAATGAGAGTTAGATTCATGAGAAATAATATAAGTTATATAACATCGCGCTACGACGCACGGGAGCGGAGAAATAACTAAAGACGTAACACAGGTGAAAATATCCTGCGGGTTGTTCGAAAGAGATACCGCGCCCCCGCGACACGCAGCGCAGCAGTCGATCCCTCGGCCACTGCGCCAACAGTGTCCTCAGAAGAACCAAGGGATAATAGACTCCACCCGCATCCTCATAATCATAACTACAGCAAACTTGGAAGGGGCCACTGAGGGCCGATGCCTGCCGGGGCTGCGGGTTGTTCGAAAGAGATACCGCGCCCCCGGAACGCAAAGGGCACATGAAAGGAACATAGACGGGTTTTAGTCAGTAAAAGTCTGACACTCCCTCCCGCCCCGCCCAGGGCGGGGGAAGTTATTTGATGATTTCCCGTCTACATAAAAAAAAAGGTGAAAATATCACGCGGACAATTTGTTTCTACAAACAGAAACTTCAATTTTATTTATTTACTAGCTTTTGCTCGCGGATTCGCCCTCGTGTATGTCGGAAAATATCCTACAAGAACGTACTACCGGGATTAAAAGTACCCTATGTGTGCGGCGCGCGGATTGATACTACAAAAATGACGATTTTCGATACAAACTTTCATCCCCTATTTAACTCTCTTAGGGGTTAAATTTCGAGAAATCCTTCCTTATTCCTTGTGTACATTATAAAGGGAACCTCTGTGCAAATTTTCAGCTTTCTAGGTCCAAGAGTTTGGGCTGGCCGTTGATGAGTCAATCAATCAGTCAGCCAGGAGTTTTCTTTTTATTTATATAGATATGAAAAGACAGGCAAAAGTGGCTCTTTGTGAAGTATTGTCTATTACATCAAGCCAAATCCCGCATTGGCCGTACCATTTTATTTTTTCAATAGTGACGTAACTCATTTTAAATATCTGTATGCATAGCATCCGCTCAAAAGACCTTACTCAGCTGGAAAGTACATCTGCAACGCAGTTAGCACTGCAGGGGTTTCAAACTTCAGTACCACTTTGTGAATAACATTTTATTTTGCAAGTACAAGTTTTGAATTTCTCAATAGCAGTTCGGATTTTTGCCTCTGGCAACTGTTTTGCCTCTTATTACATCATCTGCGAAGCCTTTTTCGAAGTATACAGGCGTCCACTTTTTTTTGTTTATTTTTTGTTCTGGGCTGGTAAATTCTCATGTATCTCGCCCCGCCCTGGGGAACTAAGGGGTCTGTCAGACTCTTACTGACAAACAATTACCACGGTGTTCTATTACGACACTTACGCCAGGAGTCCCGGTAGCGTATGTGCTTTTTAAGATCTCCGACTGGTGGGGTTGTACTTCCAGTGTAACCCAATGCAGCAGGATTCCTGTGTATTTTTCTTTTAATAACGTTACTTCTCACTAGGAGTTTTCCATCTGACTTCTCTTAACGAACCCAATTGGTGAGGTTCTTCACAAAGGTCAGATGTGCAGTACTCGTAACCGGCGTGCTTGTATGACCAGATGTATGAATGTGGACGAGGCGAAAGGAGTATGTAAGGATCGTAGCAGGTGGCGTTTTGTGGTTTCTACCTACCCCCATGGGAAAAGGCGTGGGTTTTTGTACATATGTACTAGAACTGCCCGCGACTTCGTCCGCGCGGCTTATTTCACCCGCGTTAAGTTACGTTTTTGGTTACTGCTCCGCTCCCGTGGGTCATAGCGTGATGTTATATACCCTATGTTACTCAGGAATGATGTAGCTATCCATTGGTGAAACAATTGTTAAAATCGGTCCAGTAATTTCGGAGCCTAGTCGTTACAAACATACAATCAAATCTTTCCTGTTTATAATATTAGTATAGATGTATCAAAGATCTACGTATACACAAAACCGCTGAAATCGATGGTATAGCGTGGTTTAAATATATACGAGGAACACGATTGCGTTATTTTGAGTTTCTGAGTATAATAGGAATAGATGGAGAGTCGACAATTGACTTAATACGTTGTCGATCCCCTGTCAATCTTTGTTAGCTGTGCTCTGTTGGTGGAATTAATTATAAATGAAGATAAATTATGTACGACTGGTATATTTAAACAGATGAATTTGTAAAGGTCAAATGGTAATAAATGTTTTGAATAACAGATTGTATTTTCTGAAAACCGGTCAAGTGTGAGTCGGATTCGCACATAAAGGGTTCACTGTGTACAATATTCAACACCGCATATAAAAAAAAAAAAAAAGACGGGTTGCACTCCGGGAGTGCCGGCAGAAGTGAAAACGCTAAAGACGTACACGTACGCAGACGTGCACGTCCTGACGCGAGTTTAACATTTTTTACCCATTCCAAAACAAGTGCACAACGCCGCTTACGAATTTTCGATCAGGGTCACGTGTCCTGACGCGAGTTTAACATTTTTTTACCCATTCCAAAAAAAGTGCACAACGCCGCTAAAGAAGTTTTCACTTCAAAAATATTTTTGATTATGGACCCCTTTGACTTTTAACTCCTATTTTTTATTTCTAGTGTAGGGCAGTGATTTATTTTTAAACAAAAAAGAACCTTATTTTTATTATTTGTTGTAGTTAGCGGCAATAGAAATAAGTACGCGCTCTGTGAAAATTTCAACCCCATACATTTTACGGTTAGTGAGATACTGCCAGCTGACAGACAAAAGGACGGACAACGCAGACTTCCTCTACAAAAATATTAAAAATGAGAAAGTGTTTTGATAAAATACTTTTGTTGCTGACTTATATTTAAATTCTTATATGTTTTTCTTTTTGTTTCAGATGCGATGAAAAGCACAAATAAACAAAAATAGTGTTACTAAAACTAAATATACGTAAAAATAAATAAATAAATATTTATTAAAATCACATTGACAATAAACCAGGCCAAATAATAAATCAAGTAGATTCTATTTAAAATAAAATAAAGAAAACATATTTACTTTTAAATATAACGGTAAAAATATTTTAAAAATCGAACTAGTGATTGACATCAAGTTATATTTTTTTATCGATAAAACCGATTTTCGATTTGAAGTGATAATTTAGCCGAATTATTTTTCAAAAATGAGTATCGATTCTAATTCGTCAGCCAAAAGGCTCAATTTAGAGAGAGCCACTAATTTTATGAGGCAGTTCCGTGACCCTGACTCCCGGGAGTTGAAGAAACTATCAGCGAACCAGTTCATGGAGGTTTGGAGCCATTACGACCGGGACGGTAAGTTTTGAATCACATTTTCAATTCTGGTCACCTCATTCACACAGGGCTAGACGAGCTGGCTGCATGAACCGAATAAATTCACTACAATACATTTGACACGATATTTACGGTAAGAGAACATTTAAGTCTTTCTTAACATGCCATAGTGAGGTGCCTTCTGAAGGTTTATTTCAAGGAAAAAAGAAGCAACTTATCTTGTCTTTATTGTATTATGAAATAGACTAAGGCGGTTGTCACACCCGAACCTTGCTTCATAATCTATACTAATGTTACAAAGAGGCAAAGTTTGTGAGGTTGTAGGTGGTAATCTCTAGATCTACTCATCATCTGCCTAGCCTTTTCCCAACTATGATGGGCTCGGCTTCCAGTCGAACCGGATGCAGCTGAATATCACTATTTTACATGGAGCAACTGCCTATCAGACCTCCACAACCCAGTAAATACGATACTCTTGGTAAGACTGGTTGCCAGACTTTCTGGCTTCTGACTAACAGTAACGACTGTCAAAGATCTACAAATGACAGCCGGGACCAACGGCTTTACGTGCTTTCCGAGGCACGGAGAAAACTCGCTATGGTAAATGGTCACCCCATCCACAGACCAACCTCGGCAAGCGTGGCTTAACCCGGAAGATTGGTCTATGCGGCTGTAATTCTTTAGCCACGAGCTCCTCATCTAATCTCATCGAATCTCTGGATCTACTGAAACGATTAATTAGTCAGAAGCCGGTAAGTCTGGCAACCATTCTTACCAAAAGGTATCGCGTTGCCGAATAACTATGTATGGAGGTCAGATAGGCAGTAGCTCCATGTAAAACACTGGTATTCAGCTGCATCAGGTTAAACTGGAAGCCGACCCCGACATAGTCCGGTGTAGGGCTAGACAGATATATTTAAGCCTCTGTATAAATTCGATATTTTGTTGCTATTTTAAAAACTGCGCACCTCGCCGTTTTCCCTCGCGTCTCGGTATGAACTGACATCTATAATACATAATTATAATATTATAAAGAGGTAAAATTTTGTTTGTTTGTAACGAATAGGTTCCGAACCTACAGGATCGATTCTAACCATTTTTCACCAATAGACACCCACATTATTCCTGAGTAGTATAGGCTATATGCTATATAACATCACGCTACGACTCACGGGAGCGGAGCATTAACCAAAGTCGTAACTTATGACGGATGAAATACAGATTCCAATTTCTACATTATCAGTGTAGTCCCACCCTTATTCCAGTCACTGTATTATTTAACGATAATATTATTTATTTTCTCTCAGTTACCTGCAGTGTGTCTCTGGGGCAACATATATCCCAATGAAAGAATTCCGAAGAAGATACTTATAAAAGTGTGTCGTAAATAAAACAGACATTCATAGCGAAGTTTGTCGGAAACTTTCTTTGTTTGTTTCCTATGTGGATCAGTGATCTGGAACGAGGTTAAGGCTTTCCACCCACGACCGATTTCTTGACCGATTTTTTATTGTGCGTTGGTTTGGTATGTTAGAATTCATAATTATGGTCCATAGTCGTCAACAAAGAAGCGTCTCCGCACACGACCGATTTTTAGACCGATAATCGGACAGATTTTTGATAGATTAATGAGATAGAAGTAAGATAACTGGTAAAATAATCGGTCTTGTGCGAAGACGCTAATTTCCAAGGAGACTGTACCTACAGGCTGTTGGATTAATCGATCAGCCGCTCTATACATTTATATTATCATAACTTGAAATTTTTTTATGTCTTTGGGTGGCCAAATAGCCGATTGCATCCGTGATGTTGAGAGGTCACTGCTGACCGACAGACATCTGCAATACCAGAAGCCAAGGCTTCCTCATTCGCAAGGCAAATGCGTTGCAATCCCAGAGACCAAGTTGACATGTCACATGGTGCCTGTAATTACACCCATACTCTTCAAAGTCAAGGCTTCTTTATTCGCAAGGCAAATGCGTTGCAATCCCAGAGACAAAGTTGACATGTCTCATGGTGCCTGTAATTACACCCATACTCTTCAAACCGGAATACAGCAACGTTGCTTTGCGGCAGAAATAGATATTTATTTATTTATTTATTTATTAAAACTTTATGCACAAATGTAAAAAAAATACACAGTACAAAGGCGGACTTAATTCTACCAGTCTACCTTAGGGTGATGCAGAGACAAAACATAGGAGGTGCAAGAAAGAGGGAACAGAAACAGAAAATTTACAATATAAAATATAATAATAAATACATATATACATACATACAAACAAAATATACAAAGTAGAGAGAAATAAAATTACAAAGTGGAGATAGAAAACAAACTAATTGTGGGACGAGTCTGCCAAAGTGCCAACTCCTTAAGTAAGTGTTCGCGAGCTTTCACCTTAAATGTGAACGATGATATGGTGGTAGTACTTCCTTGGACGAGATACTTCACAAAGAGCTCTACAATACATACTACTAAAATGAAATGTAAGGAACAGATGTTTTTTTTGTTTGGTCCCACAATAAAAGATGTTCATTTTATTTTAATGAGCACTTCACTCCCTTAGAATACGTCTCACGTTTCAGCTGACAGCCTGTATAGCTCAGCTTACATGTAAGGAAGAGGTCTATATAATATCTCGTAAAACATAATGATGTATGTATATAAAATTATATGGCCCGCGGTTTCTTCCGCATGGTATTTCTTCACTTGCGTTGAGTTACGTCTTTGGTTACTGCTCCGCTCCTGTATATCGTAGCGTTATATTATATAACCTATACTATTCCTCATTAATGTGGCTATCGTATACAAAAAGACATTTTCAAATTCGACTGGTATTTCCGGAGATTAACGCCGAGAGAGAGTCCGCCTTTGTACGGTGTATTTTTTTTTACATTTGTGCATAAAGTTTTAATAAATAAATAATAAATAACGCGTTTAAACAAACAAACAAAAATCTCTTTAGCTTTGTATATTAGTACCTACTAGCTTTTGCCTTTGCTTTTTTATGCTAGAGGTCTTGGGTCCGATTCTCAGGTCGCAAAGTGATAGTGATATTGGGGTTTTTTATGAAATTCTCAGTAGCAGCTCGAAGTTTGGATTTGTGCCCGGTCAATGGCAATAGGCTCGCCCCCTATTACTTGGGACCTAAGCATACCGGTGAACTGTGGGCGTACATTGGTTACACCTCTGCCTAACCTTTCGGGGAATACAGGCGTGATGGTATTTTTTTTTTTTTTAGCTTTTACCCGCAACTTCGTCCGTATAAATGTCAGCTATATTTCAAATTCAATCATGATTCAAGACACGTGGCGCCATCTATTATCATAAGAGCGTTATTGTTGTTTTCCTTGGAAATTGTACTTTTTTCCAGGTGAAAGATACTTTATGTCCGTTTGTATACCTGACAACGAGTATGCAACATCTTAGGATGATCGGTTAAATTGTGGTTTATCGTCATAAAAGGGAAACAAACAAATCTGTATTTTTTCATTTGGATGGTAAACAAGCCGACGGCTCACCTGATGTTAAGTGGTTACCGCTGCCAATAGACATCTGCAATACCAGAAGCCTTGCAAATACGTTGCCATTCCAGAGACACCGGCACTCATGCCCCTCAAACCGGAACACAGCAACGCTGTTTTGCGGCAGAAATTGGTATGGTGGTAGTACCACCCCCGACAAGCTCCTTCAGAAAGAGCTATATACAAAACAAACTTACCTACACATTTATAATATAAGACTGCCTCGTTGGCCTAGTGGTCCTAAGCGCGACTGCTATGCTAGAGGTCTTGGGTCCTATTCCCAGGTCGAGCAAAAAGTGTTATTGGGTTTTTCTATGAAATTCTCAATAGCAGCTCGGAGTTAGGATTTGTGTCCCGCTATTGGCAATAGGCTCGCCCCCTATTACAGGGGACCTAAGCATACCGGCGAACTGTGGGTGTACTTTGGTACACCTCTGCCTAACCCTTCGGGCAATACAGGCGTAATTGTGTGTATGTATTATAATATTAGTTGGGATATATGTTGCTCACAGCCAGTGGTGGTTAAATAACGTTATAGCTGATAAATATAGCGTGTTATTTACTCGCAATGAACAGCGCATGCTATGAATCTATTCATACGATGCTATGTTATAACGAAATGCGCGGTCACTGACCGATCGCGGCGCTGTCAATCGCGCGCGGCCACGCGCTATTTGCTCGGTTATGTTATAACTTTATAACGATACCTACGCGCGCTCACTGATCTACCGCGCGGCGCTGTCGATCGCTCTCGCTCGCGCGCTATTTGTTCGGTTAACTTCGGTTGAAATCGGATGTTGTCGCACGCAATAGTCGGAACTTCGTTCACTGCGTTCGTTATAAATATTGAAATAATAATCAGTTAGACGCTACCTCAGTCTGTGAGTCGTGTTACGTACTTACATAGGCGTTTTGAATAGAGACTTCGCGTGCATTTTGTATATATTTTTTTATATAAAAAGTGTAAATAATGTTTGTTTATGTGTACTGACTGATGTGTAAATATAATTTTAGTTATTTTACGATTATGAACTCACGTTGGTGTTTTGTTTAGTGCCTAAGTACCTACAGTGATTAACCCACCACGTTAAAATATATCAATCAATAATATTATAATCATGTTATAAATTAGCAGAATATACATACGATTAAATATAACGCACCTAACTTGACAACGTCTCCGCAATCCTCGATGTCATTCGTTATAACGTAGCATCAAAACTAACACGCTATAAAAATATAGCATATTCCATGTAGCATGTTGAGGAAATATAGCCGTTAAGAACACTACTACTCACAGCAGGTACGAACTCTCAAACTCAAACACGTGTCTCCTACCTAACAGACGATAGTTTAGACTGAAAATCAATACGAACTTAGGCACTCATTGCCAAGATAATAATAGACCATCAAACAACCCAGTAACAGTACATAATTGTTCCAATTTCGGTGGAAATAACAAAACGTTTTCATTGAAAACTTTCAAGTTTTGCCTTTCAAACTTTCTTATTGCTTCAAGTGTAGACAATTGAATATTCAAATCGTTAACAAAATAGACTTATTCCAATTGTGAATTTATTAAATTGTCTTTTGAAATACCTTTATAGCCTTTCTTTAGCCTAGTGGTTTTAAGTGCGACTGCTACGCTAGAGGTCTTGGGTTCGATTCCCAGGTCGAGCAAAGTGTTATTGGGTTTTTCTATGAAATTCTCAGTAGCGGCTTGGAGTTAGGATTTGTGCCCGGTTAATGGCAATAGGCTCGCCCCCTATTACATGTGACCTCAGACTCACCGGCGAACTGTGGGTGTACATTGGTACCCCTTTTGCCTAACCCATTGGGAAATACAAGCGTGGTATGTAAGATTTTCTTGTTTGTTTATTTGTAACGAATAGGCTCCGAAACGCCTCTGCCGATTTTAACCGTTTTTTCACCAATAGATAGCTACATAGACGGGCCTGTTGGTCTAGTGGTTAGCGGCCTTGACTGCTAAGCCGGAGGACGTGGGTTCGATTCCCACCCAGGACAAACTTTGTGTGATGAGCATGATTGTTTGTTCTGTGTCTGGGTGTGATTTATCTATAATATGTATGTATTTATAAATTATAAAAGTATGTACGAGTATATCAGTTGTCTGGTTACCATAACACAAGCTCTGCTTAGCTTGGGATCAGATAGCCGTGTGTGAGTTGTCCCAAGATATTTATTTATTTATTTATTTACATTATTCCTGAGTAACATAGGCAATTACATCACGTTATGACTCACGGGAGCGGAGCATTAACCAAAGACCGGGTGAAATAACCCACGCGAACGAAATCGCGGGCAGTACGATAGTATATTATTTTTAAATATAAATATATACGTTAGATTTATACAGAAATAATAAACGAGAATAATATCTTCCTTGGATTGTATAACAAGGTTCTACAAATAGACGATGTAAAAGAATTAATATTTTTAGTTGATTGTTTTGTAATTCGTCTGTCATGTTGAATGAGAGCCGCTTGACATTCCATCCAACAGGGAATTTTAATTTGTGAATATTCAACGGATCTTGTTATTCATGAATTGTTTGATATTTCTTTTTGACAAGCAATAGATCGTAGAATATAATAACTTTTAAAACTCTGTAACCAAGGTTGGTATTACAGAATAGTTTCTATTTGGACTTAACCCTGCAGTGGTCGCGTCTTAAAAAGTAACGTGAGTAGTCGCGCGGCTACATATGTAGTCCAATTTGTTTTGTCGTTTTTTAAAAGAAATTCAATTGTATTATTTTTTTCTTATTACAATATGACAAATTAACTCTTCCTAAATAAAATTAAAACAATAAACAAAAATAAATTTTTAATGGTCTTGTTTAAATCAGCTATGAAAAAAAAGTACGTAAAAAGAAATGTCAGTTTAAAAAACCATAGATTACATATGTAGTCCGCGCGACCACTGCAGGGTTAATCATTGTATTCTCCGGACCAACTCCGGTCACGACGACGTGCAGACCAGCCATGTACGTAGGAGACATTATAGTGCACAAGTGTCTGCACACGCTCGATTTTGTAACAGGTTTCTTCCCACCGATAAAGGGTCTTGAAATCTGTCAAAAATGGGTCGGGGGCCTAAGCATTGCTGAAAACTAACTTCAACCACGCAAAGAAATTAGCGCGTTTCAGCAAACAAAAAAAGAAACTCTTCACCTTTATTATATTAGTACTTGGAGAGCTGTAGATATCATTATTTTTTAAATATTTACAACCTTAAAATTAGATAAAAAATTGTTTAGATTACAACGGGCCGCTCTTGTCAAAAATAAACCAGTGTTGTGTCACAACGGTAGCGTCCCACTGTCTTGCCACTAACCCCACCGCAGCGCCCGGGGGTTGAGTGGGACACTTCAATTTAGCCCCCCTACATGGAGGCACTTAACCCTTCGTACTGTCGTAATTGTGTTAGAACTGTAATAGCTGAACCAAGTATTGTAACATCTTTACTGAAGTTGTTTCAGGTATAGTGGAATTTATGCTTGCTAGTTTTATTAACTGTCTCGGTGGCCTAGTGGTCCTAAGCGTGACTGCTACGCTAGAGATCTTGGGTTTGATTCTCAGGTCGAGCAAAAGTGTTATTCGGTTTTTTTATGAAATTCTCAGTAGCAGCTCGGAGTTAGTAAGCGGCTTACCCGTGCGGCAAAAACCCAAATTATTCCATTGTTCCGTGTATTTTTATGTAAAATGAAAGGTGGTTATTCCATACAATTTCTGGGTCTGGCTGTTTGTGTATCGTGGGTGCGTTTACAATTACATAAACTCACTATGTAATTGTAAACGCACCCACGATACATGAGAAATTCCAAGTGTGGGGAACTTTTTATTTAAAAGAATAAAACATCGTTATTTTGAACAATATTTGTTCCCGCGATGAGTTTTTGGTTTATTTGTTTACCATAGCAATGTCTGACACCTAATTGTAATACCTAAAGTACTCTATCATTGTGAATGAACGTTAAATATGTTAGCTAATAAAGGTGACGGTATATTTCACTATTAGACGTCAGAAGAGCACATTGTCGTTAGGATATTAGCTTTCGCCTCTTGTTAGTAGCATGTGGAGCGCCTTGTCACTCGCATTCGGACGCTTTTGTTTACATCACAAACGTGTAGGGTTGGCGCACTCAATCTTAGTCCTTAATAGAGGGATATTAAAACCAGGACTGACTGCCCCGATCAAGGGGTCCCGGGTTCGATTCCCAGGTCGGGCAAAAAGTGCTATTGAGTTTTTCCATTAGGAATCAGTAGCAGCCCGGAGTTTGGAAGTTGGTAGTGTGACACCCCCGTGCTTCGGAAAGCACGTTAAACCGTTAGTCCTGCGCCTGATCTCCGGTCGTGTCGGATTGCCGTCCCATCGGGCTATGAGAGTTAGGGAAGAGGGAGTGCACCTGTGTTTGGGCACACACTTGTGCACTATAATATTTCCTGCGTACGTGGCTAGTCTGCATTAAGATTAGCCGCCGTGACCGGAATCGGTCTGAAGAATTATATTAAAACCAGGATTATGTACAAACCAAATTAAAAAGAGTTTGTAGAGTTTCTTGCTCATTCTTTTCCGTAGAGGACTAAGTTTTCGAATGAGCAATTAGCTTCAACTTTCTGACTGACCGACTTCTTCTAAGCTTTGACTTTGACATTTGCCCGAGATTATAAATGACAGCTGTCAATGGTGAATTTTTGCACGGAAAGCCAAGTATTTTTCTAAAGTCACCCAAGCTATTTTTTATAACATCAGCTATCTTCCAGTAAAAGTCCAAATTCAATATCTGTTCAACCGTTTAGGAGATTAGCTGGATCAAACAGACAGACAATTTTATTTTTATTTTTTCGTTAGACCTACCCTGACCTTATTGGTGAGGTTCTTCAGAAAGGTCGGGTGTGCAGTAGGTACTCGTAACCGGCGTGCTTGTATGACCAGATGTATGAACGTGAACGAGGCGAAAGTAGTATGTAAGGATCGTAGCAGGTGGCGTTCTGTGGTTTCTGCCTACCCCCATGGGAAAAAGGCGTGAGTTTATGTATGTATGTGTATGTGTTTTTTCGTTATGTACCGCTTGTCATTCATATCCATATATTAAAGTAAATCAAGCAGTCAGAGGATTTACTCACAAAAAAAAGAAGAAAGTTTGCCGCCAAGAATTAATTTTAAATTATATTTAAACAGGCAAAGATTTTGAAATTACACTACCAAGTATCATCAATGTACGATATCTTCATTCAACACTAAAATATACGTTTTATTTCTATCATTATTTGCGTCACACCCCTATCTCGTTTGAGCGACTGTCGCGACGCAGCGACGGGAACGTGCGACACGACAAGGCGACGACGGGGCACCTGCCTCCATAACACAATTCTGTCACAAAGCTTGTTGACACTGCTTTCATATAAAATTAAATAGATTCGCTCTTAACTTTGAGAGCCTTCGCATAATTAAATCCTTACCATCACGCTTGTTTTCCCCGAAGGGTTAGGCAGAGGTTTACATTGTACACTCACAGTTTACCGGTATGTTTAGGTCCCTTGTAATAGGGGTGAGCCTATTACCATTAACCGGGTACAAATCCTAACTCCGAGCTAATTAAATCTGTTAATACTATTCTAATGTAATAAAGCTACATAGGTTTTATTGTTGAAAAAATGGTTAACATTGATCCAGTAGTTTTAGACCCTATTCGTTACAAACAAACAAAAAGTACTTATGATGATGTAGGATAGGTAATCCTACATCATCATAAGTTACTATGTGTTGGACACTGAGCATGGCAGTTGAGAGCTTTGTCATGCTCACTTTAATGTCTTGCTGACGGTGGCGCGTAGGTTGGATCGTTTGGTTCCCTTCAAGATGGTTGAGCTAAACGGTGCTGATGCACGCGTCATATTAGTGAACGGGTGCTGTCAGTTGGGATTAGTCATCTCTTAACTGCCATGGCTTACATCGTTATTATAATTTTGTTATTTTTTATATTCACCTTCATTGTTTTTACATATAGAAGCAACAAGAATATTGTAACCAAGACTTTGTAAAAACCAAATTAAAGGAAAAGAGTGTCCATGGAGTTCCTTGCTCGTTCTTCTCCATAAAGACCTACGTTTTGGAACGAGCAACTAGCTTCAATTTTCAACTGTAACTTCTTGACAATTCAAAAGTGCCTGTAAATGGTCTAATTGAAATAAATGCTTTGACTTTGACTATTATAAAGTAGTCTATGTGCTATATTATAATCCCATATTATAATCTATCTCTGTACCAAATTCAAGCGTGGCAGAGTAACACATATCTATCTATCACAGAGTAACACATATATTATATATATTTTATAATAGCTGTGCCCCGCGGTTTCACCCGCGTCTTTGGATACTGCTCCGCCCCCGTGAGTCGTTTTAAATTTTTCTCGCCTTTTAAACCTTCCCTAGACCTCCACGAACATTTCAAGACTAATATAAGATAAATCCGTTCAGCCGTTCTCGAGTTTTAGCGAGACTAGCTAACAGCAATTCATTTTTATATATATAGATTAATGCAATAGTTTAGATTCCTGCATTAGGACGAATCTAAACTATTACAAGGGAAGACTGCTGGAGCTGTAGCACCTTTAGATTAAACAAGGTCATCATAAAAAAACAGCAAAAATGTAAACGATAATTTAATAATCAATACCAATACACATTCCATTAAATCTGGTCAAACCCGTAGCACAATCGGACCCTACAAATGCTGACCTTAATACAGCGGGTAGAGTTGTTAATGTAGTAGTCGTTACACTACCTCCAACATCCTTAGGCATTGACTCCATGATAGGTACATCTTTTGGGAAACCAAACGTTTGAACCAACATTGCAACACACAAAAATAGCACTAAATAATTCATTACGACGACTACACTCTTTGATGAAATATAAAATCAAATTTAAATGTTGTAAATGCATCACATTTTATGGTTGTTTAATTGCTAAATCGATTAGTTACTGGTTCCTAAGTGTTATTACATAAGGTTGCATTTCCGTTAGCGCGTTCTGTGTTAAGTTTAATTAGTTATTGACCAAAATATGTTTAGACAAACTAATTAAACTTTTTTCTTCTTTATCGTGTGGGCAGTATGGTCTAACGAACCCACACACTCCGGTGTCAGAGTTTCTAAACCGCCTCAAGGGCCTCTGACATGGTTCCCGATGTCAGTGATGTCCAAGATAAACTTAGAAAGTACATATGGTTTAGAAAAGGTTATATTGGTACTTGTCCGTGCCCGGTTGCGAACTCACAACCTCGTGCATGAGAGGCGGGCGCCTTAACAATAATTACTAATAAACTTGATTAAGTTTTGTAGATAGGATAAGGGCTATGTCTAGGTTGCTGTTTTTTTTCACCCGCTCTAAGCTACAGTTTTGATTACTGCTACGTTCCTGTGAGTCGTAGTGAAAAATCTATTCTAATATTATAAAGAGGGAAAGTTTGTGAGGTTGTAGGGGGTAATCTCTGGATCTACGGAACAGATTCTAAAAATTCGTTAACCATAAAAAGCCACGTTATTTTTGAGTATTATAGGGTATATAACATCACGCTACGATTCATGGGAACGGAATAGTAGCCAAAGACGTTGCTTAACGCGGATGTAATAAGTGACTCGGGCGAAGTCGCGGGTAGCTTATTTATTTATTTGATTATTATTAAAACTATATGCGCAAATGTAAAAATACACCGTACAAAAGCACTTTTAAAGTGAAAAAGCAAATAAAAAAAAAATTAAAAAAAATCTTTTTTTTTTAGTAGTTCGCTAGTAGCCAACAACATTATTCTTGAATAAAAATAAAACAAAAGAAACAACAAGAACAATCAAATTTAATCATCAATACCAACACAAATGCCGTTTAATCTGGCGGATCCCGAAGCACACTCGTCTCCTTCGAACATTGACATTTCCGTCGAAGGAAGCGATGTAGTTACCGAAGTAGTTACCACATTACCTGCAGATTCCTTTGACCATGGTTCCGTATCCAACACCGGTACTGTTTTTGAATAACATAACGGTAGACACAACACCAGAACACATAGAAATGTAACACAATTATTCATTTCAACTGAAGCGGTTGCTTTATCCTACTAATAGTATAAATGCGAAAGTTTGTTAGAATGGATGGATGGATGGATGGATGGATGGATGGATGGATGGATGGCTGGATGGATAGATAGATGGATGGATGGATGGATGGGTGGATGGATGGATGGATGGATAGATCGATGGATGGAAGGATGGATGGATGGATGGATGGATGGATGGCTGGATGGATAGATAGATGGATGGATGGATGGGTGGATGGATGGATGGATGGATGGATGGATGGATGGATAGATCGATGGATGGAAGGATGGATGGATGGATGGACGGATGGATCGATGGATGGATGGATGGACGTTTGTTGCTCTTTCACTCTTAAATGGCTGAAAGGAGCTGGATAAATAACCAATGAATTTGACGCGCACGTTTTCGCGGGCAAAAGCTAGTTCTTTTATAATAAAACTAGCTGTATACCCCGCAGTGTCACCTTCAATTACGTCTTTGGTTACTGCTCCGCCCCCGTTGGTCGTAGCGTGATGTTCACTGTAGAAATTGATGAAAACTGCATTAAAATCCGTTGCGCAGTTAAAAGATCTAGGCGTACAGAGAAACAGACGGCGTTATGCGAGTTTGATTTATATTATGTAGAGATGTTTATGTTTGTCACTATTTATCCATAGTTTATAGATGTTTAATGGTTACATTAATTGTTTCTTTGTCAATAATATACTAATATTATGAAGAAGTTAAGTTTGTGAATCTGTGAGGTTGTACGGGGGAAATCTCTGGATCTACTGAACCGATTCAAAAAATTCTTTTACCCATAGAAAACCATGTTATTTGTGAGTGTCATAGTCTATATAACATCACGCTACGACACACGGGAGCGGAGCAGACACCAAGACGTAACTTATAGCGGGTGAAAGAAGCCACGCGGACTAACTCGCGAGCAACACAGTTAGTTGGTAATTATTTGTTAGTACTGGTTTTGATAATGATTTTATAATTGTCTAGCTTATCATACTAAACGATTGGTGACCCTTAATATACCTATTAATTATCACTGCTTCGTTAGCCAAGCGGTCCTAAGCGCGACTGCTATGCTAGAGGTTTTGGGTTTGATTCCCAGGTCGAGCAAAAACCGTTATTGGGGTTTTCTATGAAATTCTCATACGTAGCTCGGAGTTAGGGTTTGTGCCCGGTTAATGGCAATAGGCGCGCTGCCTATTACATGGGACCTAAAACATACCGGCAAACTGAAGGTGTCCATTGGTACACCTCTATACAGGCCAACTCGGCGTCCTCGCGAATACAGGCATGAATATAGTATGTATTAAACCTATCTTAAATAAATTAAAAATGTTTGCCTGCCATATTTAGGGGGAAAATACTTAAAGTACTCATTAATATGCACAACTCATGCCTCTCATGCACGAGGTAGTTCAAATACGGGCAAGTCCCAATGTGTCTTTTTCAATTCATATGTACTTCCTAAGTTTATTTTGGACATCACTGATATCAAATTTTTAACCGTCGCATTAAAGTAAACCCTGTAATGATAGTACGAGTATAAGCTGTTATAAATAAATAAACTAATAACTGCCTCGTTGGCGTAGTGGTCCTGAGCGCGACTGCTACGCTAGAGGTCCTGGGTTCGATTCCCGGGTCGAGCAAAAAGTTTTATGGGGTTTTTCTTTGAAATTCTCAGTAGCAGCTCGGAGTTTGGATTATTTGTGCCCGGTTAATGGCAATAGGCTCGCCCCCTATTACATGGGACCTAAATATACCGGCGAACTGAGGGTGTACATTGGTACACCTCTGCCTAACTCTTCGGGGAATATAGGCGTGATGGTCTATTTATATTTTATTTAAATAAATAAAAAAAAGAAATATAATAAAATGTACTTTACTTTCTTCGTCAAAAACACCAATATCTTTCAGGAAATGACGCAGGATCTTAACCATCACTTTCATTTTTAAAATGGCCGCCAAGAGATAGAACGGATGCAAATTTAGAGTAATAACGGGAATTCAGCCAAGTCAATTTCCTTGAACCTTGATGCGGTGGGCCACGAAACACGACATTTGAAAGCTTTAAATGTTAAACTTGGTATGTAGAAGGTACCACTGTAAATATATTGCGAATCATGTGAGATAATTATTTCGGTGTCCTGATGGCCCAGTGGTTAAGGAGCCCGCATCTCATGCACGAGGTTGTGTGTTTCATACGTACTTTCTAAGATTATCTTGGACATCACTGACATCGGTAAGCATGTCAGAGGCCCTCGAGGCGCTTTAGAAACTCTGACACTAGGGTGTGTGGGGTCGTTAAACCTTACTGCCCACACGATAAAGAAATAAGAATTAATTTAAACTTAATGGCGCCTCGAAAATTAGCTGCGAGTGTAGGTTTGCGCAGACGGTAAGCAAATAAGACAAAAACGTATCGCGGCAACAAATATGGTTCAAAATAGTGATGTAAATTGTATCGAATAACTACAAAAATCAAGAAATTTTGAGGTTTTCAATAAATTTAGAAAAAATACACCTCTCAATAAATATTTTATAGATAATTACGTCTTTAGTTCATAAAAATACCTATAATATTATTACATAAAATTATATAGTTTATGCTTAAGGGGAGAGCAAAGTGTTTGATTGTACCGCACCCGACATCCTTTCAGATTAAAAGAATGTAGTTGATGAAAAACGTTTAGCGTGGCCACGAAAACTGTGGATATAATGTCTACGTGAGTATAATAAGTATTAAAAAAATATTGCTATGTGGTTTGTTACCACCAAAAGAACCCGTGGTGCCTTTGATATGTGTACACCCTTTTTGTAACACGCTGTATAAACTCACAAACGCACCCTATTTGACCCGGAACATCTAGTTGTTTAAACATGGAACAAATATTTGTTCTGTGCGGGAATCACAGCTACCTTTTTATATTAAAGGATGGGTAATCTTCCGCTCTAGGCGGAGAGAAAGGCAGTGTCAGATTTTTACTGACTAGAACCCATCCGTGTCCCTCTTAATGCCCTTTGCGTTCGGCCGCGGTAACTCGTTCGAATAAATTCCGCAACCCTGGCAGATCACAGCTATGCCGCGAACGAACCGCAGCAACCATTAGCTTAGTCACTGTGCCTGTCTTTTTATTTTAATTATTTAGGTTAGCTAACAATTATTTACACAATACATTAAAAATAATTTCTTAATGTAAGTATGTAAATGTATACTCCAGACCGATTCCGGCCACGGCGGCTAATTTTAATGCAAACTAGCCAAGTACGCAGGAGATATTATAGTGCACAAGTCCAGTGTCACATCTTAATATTGTAGGCACGAACTTCGAGCCACGGGAGCATGTCATACCTCCAACGTCTAAAGTCCCTGCTGTTACTGAGAAATTCCTAATGAAAAAACCCAATAACACTTTTTGAGTCCAACCCAGAATCTCACGCTCAACAATCGTGATCGCGAGACCAACACACATTTTTTAGTAGTGCAATTATAAGTGCAACAATCACTCATAGACTAACACAAAGCACGTGTCTTCAGGGAAATCATTGTTGTTTCTTTGTTCTAGGTAATGGCTACATCGAAGGCACAGAGCTGGACGGGTTCCTCAAAGAGTTTGTCTCCAGTGCGAACTTCACCGACATTAGTCCTGATGTGAGTACTTATCTAAGAATTTATTTAGCTATCATATTGATGATTGTATAGAATGACGTTTTTTTGGCAATCCAAGTGTACTTTTTTTAAATTAAAAATACACTTTATTGTTAAGAAACTGGTGAATCTAGAAGAATTTTTTTTTTTGCAGTTCAAGTATATATTTTTTTTAATTAAAAATACACTCATTTATAAAAACTACAAATATTTATAAAAAACTAGCTTTTGCCCGCGACTTCGTCCGCGTGGATTAATAGTTCCCGTTCCCGGGGGATTTCCGGGATGAAAACTATCCTATGTCCTTTCTCGGGTCCCAGACTGTATCTGTACCAAATTTCATTGAAATCGGTTCAGTGGTTTAGGCGTGAAGAAGAGACAGACAGACAGACAGAGTTACTTTCGCATTTATAATATTAGTACGGATGTACAGGCGGACAGGGCCAAAAAAATTAGAGCTGAGTAACTAGCAGATGACCCCACCTATCCACCATTTTCGTATGTTCAACGTTCTGCCAAACACCCTGTATAAATACTAGCTTTTGCCCGCGGCTTCGTTCGCGTAAATATAAAAAAACATTGACCAACGTATGAGCCAACGTTGGAGTATATTGGGGCCAACGCATCTTGGCTCTAGACAGTCCGGGCATCGGGAGCCACAAGGCGACTCCCGGCCACCGTAGACGCGGGTCTGTGTGCGGCGAGCAATGGGTAGCTCACCGTCCGTACGTTTCCTAACGACAGACCGTGTCGACGGCGCGTTCGTGTTCCACGCGCGCCTTAAAGAGATGTCAGCAAACTTGGAAGGACAGGCAGCCCCGGCAGGCATCGGCCCTTAGGTGGCCCCTAAGGGCCGATGCCTGCCGGGGCTGCGGGTTGTTCGAAAGAGATACCGCGCCCCCGGAACGCAAAGGGCACATGAAGGAACATAGATGGGTATTAATCAGTAAAAGTCTGACACTCCCTCCCGTCCCGCCCAGGGCGGGGGAAGTTATTTGATGATTTTCCATCTATAACAAAAAAAGGCTCTAGACAGACAGACTGCAAATTTCTGCATGTCAATTGCATTCAAACTGCAAATTTGCAGTCCGTCTGTCTAGAGCCTTAGCGTTTCGATGAAAAACTATTATATAGGTATTATATTGTTGCGGCTCAGCATTTGGTTAATCTGACTGCGTTAAAAGTACACAACAATAATACAAAACAGGTCATTTTAATTTTAACCTTTAAGACATGTCCCAAAGGTTGACCACTTGATATTTTTTAAGGTATTCTTCATTTTTCTTTAAAAAAAGTTTTTTTTTTTAAGTATACGAGTATATAAAAATATACCATCACGCCTATACTCCCCGAAGGGTTAGGCAGAGGTCTACCAAAGTAGACCCACAGTTCGCCGGTATATTCAGGTCCCATGTAATAAGTGGCGAGCCTATTGCCATTAACCGGGCACACATCCAAACTCCGAGCTGCTACTGAGAATTTCATAGAAAAACCCAATAACACTTTTTACCTATTTTTTATAAAATCAATAATAGCTTTGCTTTTATTCCTGTACAATTGATGTCTACCGTCGCGTCGCGTCGCCTTGCAGTGTCAACCAACCTTTACAAGATTATTCTGTTTTGTTGAATAACTTCACGTCGCATCATTATTGTCTATCGTTCAAATTACTAGTAGGTACTTAAGACGTATTTTGTGATCGCAAATTATAGTAGCACGACTCCGACACTCCGACACGGAATACTAAGTGTAGTATTGCATCTAAGTTAGATTCAAGGAGGCAGTAACGCTATTGATTCTAAAAAACTTTTTACTCGTCCTGGAAATCGAACCCGGGACCCCACGCTCATAAGTCGCGCTTGCGACTACTATACCAACGTTAACGCCATCTAGTGATCAGCAGACGCAACGGCGTCTGCTCGTTTATTTGCGTGGCGCCATCTAGCGGCAAGCGGACGGAGGCTTGGCGGCGGCGAACGGGAGCGGGAGCAAGACGGTGTGCGGAGCGCTGATTGGTCAAGAGAGAAACAAGACTTCGTTCGTTCGTTCCACGGTGTGTGCTCATAAAATGGTAGTCGGTTCACCATCACAATTATTACAGTTATTATATTCCTAACTATGTAAATGTGTTAATAAACATATTAACAATATAAAAATAAAATTCATTAATTGAAGAAGTCTGACCCGCAGTACCACAAAGAGGGGCATAAAAAGGAAATAATAAAAACAGTAACCAGTTTTTAATAATTTAATCTCTAGTAACACACACTGAACCTACTCGAATCCCATTTTCAGGACAAGGGTCAACATTGAAAGTCGAACTTGACGGGACTTGATTGGTCCCAGGATTGGTCCCTTCTTGTCCTTCCATGTTCCCTGTAGGCACTTCACTTGGGTTAGTACTTGAAATTGTAAATAATACAACACAAAACAATAATACTGCTAAGTTTTTCATTATGACTGTTTTGTTGCAAAGTTCAAAGTATACTGACGGTATAATAATTTTTTCTACGAGTACCTATGTATTTGTTCAATCATTATCAATATATTTCGTACGCAAAGTAATTTTAGACCAATTTTCTGTTTTTTTTTTTGTTGAATTACTCTTTAAGGTCTGCTCACAGTGATACAATGAAGAGATTTCACGCATCGCCTAGCTAGCTTTGCGTGGCGTATAGAATAGGCCAAATTCGAACGACTATAGCCTACCAGAATATGATGGCATAAAACAGAAAAATAGTGATTTTCATATGGCATTATCAATTTATCAATTGGCAAATCAAATTACGAGAAAGGTTATGTATGTATGTATGCAGGTAAATTTTTTAAATCATTTTCTAGTTCAGAATAAGGCTTTAAGTTTTGTATGAATTAATCGACAAATATAATCCAATTTCCCCGGTATTGCAAACTACAAATTTTAAATTCCCCTTTCGGCATGATATTCCGGTGTACACCTCATTGTGGGGTAAAAACGTTCTATGTTGTATCCCTATTTTGAAAAATATTTTTAATTATGGTTCTTTTTTCAACTGTTTAGACAAAAACCTCAAAACAAATAAGATTAACAAAGGAAAATAAAAGGTATTCCTATTTGTTTTATAAAATTAATATGTAACGTCGCATCGCCTTGCGTTTCAGTGTCAACCGACCTTTACGCGGTTATTTTGTTGAATAACTTCATGCTACATCATTATTGTCTATCGTTCAAATTACTAGTAGGTACTTAAGGCGTATTTTCAAGTTGGTGATCGCAAATTATAGTAGCACGACTCCGAGACGCCGACACAGAATACTAGGTGTAGTATTGCATCTAATTTAGATTCAAGGAGGCAACACGAACAACAACGATTCTCAACACTAATAATTAATGTATACTAATACTGGCTTCTGTCCGGGCCTTCATCGTTGTAAAATTTCATATATTATCCTATGGAAACCGTATTTTTTTTCGGGATAAAAAATATCCTATGTATTATTGAACTGCCTCGTTGGCCTAATGGTTCTAAGCACGATTGCTACGCTAGAGGTCCTGGGTTCGATTCCCAGGTCAAGCAAAATGTTATTGGGTTTTTCTGTGGAATTCTAAGTAGCAGCTCCGAGTTAGGATTTGTGCTCGGTTAATGGCAATAGGCTCTCCTCCTTTTACATGGGACCTTAACATACCGGCGTACTCTGGGTGTACATTGGTCCACCGCTGCTTAACCCTTCGGGGCATACAGGCGTGTTGGTATATAGATAAAAAAGGCTGGTAGCCCATGGGTCAAATAAGAACAAAAAAACATTAAAATAAAACCACAAAAAAAATTGCAAACAATTTAATCCCTTTCAACACACACTGAGCCTACCCTGGCGCCATTTCCCGGACAAGGTTCCACGCTGAAGGAAGTACTCACAGACACCGGTTGTGTGTCCAAATCTGGTTGGCTGCCATCTCCATTTGCTGCCATATTTTCCCCCTTCACTTTACTTGAACAGCTGTTAATTGTAAATATTGCAACACAGAGTATTAACACAGCACAGTGCTTCATTTCGACAGTTTTCCTTCTACGTGTACAGTGTACTGAGAGGTCAACGGTGTGTCCCTCCCTCATTATGTTTGTAAATCTGTGACGGGCCAAGATCTAGTGCGTTGAGAAGATATGCATGCTTGCTAGTTTTAATGCTGAAATATACATCTATACTAATATTATAAAGAGGTTACATTTGTTTGTAAGTTTGTATGTTTGTAATCTATACTTCTATACTAATATTATAAAGAGGTTACATTTGTTTGTAAGTTTGTATGTTTGTAAGTTTGTAAGTTTGTATGTAGGGGGTAATCTCCGGAAGTAATGAACCAATTTTAAAAATTGTTTCACTGGTAGAAAGCTACATTATTCGTGAGTGCTATAGGCTATATAACATCACGCCACGACCAATTGGAGCGGAGCAGCAATGAAAAATGTGGCAAAAACGGGAAAAAATATTCTTTTTGAGGGCTTTCGTTGCGTGCGCTGCGTGAACGGTTAAAGTTACGCAAAAATAATGTATGAGAGAATTGTTCCTCTCAAAATATACTAAAAAAAAGTCCGCGGTAGTAAATGCCTAACTTTTAAGGTTGACTCACTATAGCCTTTTTTATGGCTAGAAAAATTGTTTTAAAATAATGCATTATTTGCAAAGGTGTTTTTATGGAAATAGTATTAATCTTTATCAACATAAATACGTTATTCATCACAAGTGTTCAATTTTGAATGAAATTACCCTTTACATCATTTAATTTCAATGAATATCTTAGGAGATATCACAGTTTTATTTTAAAATAATTTGGCTGCAAAATAATGGCTCTGCGAGACATTCCGTAGCTTATACATCAGAATAACATATTATAGGATACATAACATCGCGCTATGAGCCACGGAACGGATCAGTAACCAAAAACCTATCGTAACGCGAGTGAAACCGCGGGGCACTGCTAGTGGAATAATATATCAAATTTGACGCGGACGAAGTCGCGGGTAGAAGCTAGTACCTAATAAGAATAATCAATTCGAGTGTCGCGCTGTGATTGTACATATGACAGTCCCGCAGAACAAGAACCTCGTGAAAACTGAGAAACATAAACTAATTAAGAATCATAACCAAATTGAAGGAAAAGAGTGTGCATAGAGTTTCATGCTCGTTCTTCTTTATTTTTATCATCATCACTGCATAAGACGACTGCTGAACATAACAAAAATTAAAATTATTTTATTTTTTATTGAATAAATAATTAAGTTGATTTATTTACTATTCTGATATATTGTGTATTAATTTTTTTATGTGTAAATAATAATAATTCAGGAGAGGGTGCCGAGATGAGAATGTTTCAAAGGCATGATAAATAAATTCATGGGTGCCCGAGATGGGACTAAATCAAGCCACGCCCCCGACTGGTATAATTATCCTCTATCTAATCTCAAAATTGATCCATGCTGAAATGACGTGGATCAGGCGACAGTAGGATCTCAGTCCATGAAAATTACACCTACCAAACTCATCACAGAGCAATTGTTCTGTTTTTTTTTCTCGTCTTTAAATAACTTATACTAAAGTTCAGTTCATGATGAGGCTACAATTCAAGTATATAAAAAAACCATTACTGTGTTGGTACTGTAATATAAAGTAAAAAGCATAAATGCGATATGCACTAGATTTAGACCCCAATAGTGGTGCAATAAGAGCCACTTTGAAAATAAACAATAAAAACCATGAAGTTTATTCATAGCGACTGTTTACCTCAAAGTGTATAGTAGTGCCTTTTTTATGCCATTGGATGGCAAACAAGCCCACGGCCCACCTGATGTTAAGTGTTATGTATATATAATATATATTTATTTATTATGGCTGTGTATGTGTATTTTACCATCACCATCACGCCTGTATTCCCCGAAGGGTTAGGCAGAGGTGTATTCTATTACATTATAATTGAATGTGGTCATTAAGTCATTACACAGGCTGACTTTTCATTCACCTGCCATCTTTCAAGGGGTGAAAGTACTCGTGAATAAGAACAACTTTTGCTAACGGACCGCCCCAAAATATGAAATAAAAAGTTACACGAGTTACACTAGAAAATTCTCCTGCATAGTGCGGTTTACTAATACAACGTGTATGCGCAAAACTCGAAAATAGTTTGATCGGAATAACGAACAGAATCAATTTAACCTCTTTTTAATATAGGACACATTTATTAATAAGTCAAGCCATCACATGCGCAAACCTGCCCAAATACATAAATAAACACAAATGGTCGTTGTCCAATTTAATTCTTCTCATTAGTAGGATAATAATAGCTCTCTTTCAATGCTTAAACGATTTTTTTTACAAACTAGAACAGCACATAAAACCTTTCGTTTTTTTTATTGATTATTTTTCTCTCAGTATTTGGCTAATTATTTAAAAAACATTTGGGGTGTCTGGGGTTTTGCGCATTTAACGTTACTCATTGTATACGAACGACCGGACCGAGTAGCACATACAAGCTACAATAGACCATACAAATATTTGTTCCATGCAGGAATCGAAACCGCGTCACGCATCGCCGCAGTCAAACGCTATACCGTACCTTTTTGTTTGATTACACAGAAAGAGATAGACATAGCCTATAAGGCCTATATTATGTTTAGGTCTCGGTAAACAAAATCGACGTAATTATCGACAAAATGATGATGTTGTTTTAACATCTATACTATATTACTACATAACAATAAAATTATAGAGAAAAAATATTTTTTTGTTTGTTTGTTTGTAAGGAATAGGCTACGAAACTACAAGACCGATTTAAACGATTTTTTCACCAATTGATAGCTAGATTATTCCCAAGTAACATAGGCTATACAGGAAAAATTTTTAACCAGTGCGTAAATTTTGCCATGATAAACTTCAACACGTTTTATTAAACACGTATATTTTATTTTGATATGTCTTAGTACTAAAAAAAAAAGTTATCGCTTACGAAACATGTTTACTTAAAAACCATATTTCATTGTCGCTCGGCGCTAGCGCATTCCCCACCCCCTCACCCCACCCATGCGCCCGGGCGGCGGCGGCGGCCGCGAGTTTTCATTGATAGTATGGCGAATAGATTATGTCCTGGATGTTTTGCTTATTTCAAACTCGGATAAGGATGAAATTTTTTTTAATTTTTTTTTTTAACTAAACACGGAAGTGTGTTCTATTACTGACACTGAACTACCAAAAAAAATTTACGCACTGGTTAAAAACTTATCCTGTATAAGGTATTACCAAAATATCTGCCACGGATTTAATGGGAGGTAGTATTGTGTTTAAAGATTACAATAGTGAAGAAATTTCATACCCCAGAATAGTTAATTCAATTTGAGAAAATAAAGTAATTTAATAAACATTGACTCTACTATGCATAATGCGGTTCACAAATTTAAAAAAATATGACACATTATCAATAATTTATCTTCACTATTGTAATCTTTAAACACCATACTACCTCCCATTAAATCCGTGGCAGATATTTTGGTAACACCTTATATAACATCGCGCTACGACCCAGGGGAGCGGAGCAGCAACCAAAGACGTAGCTTAACGCGGAAACAAACCTGGCGGACGAAGTTGCGGGCAGTTTACTAGTGTTGTTTATTTATTCATTTTCGACAATCATACTTCTGCCAACATTACCGAGCAATTTTGTTGCTGTTTTCGGCTATTATTTACGCTTCCTACGACATTGTTTGTGATAGATCATTTTAAGATGGCCGCTGAAAACACATTACATAACATCACGCTTGTATTCCTCGAAAGTTTAGGCAGAGGTGTATATACACCCACAGTTCGCTGGTATGTTCAGGTCCTATGTAATAGGAGGCGAGCCCATTGCCATCCAGGCACAAATCCTAAATCCTAGCTGCTACTGAGAAATAATCTGCTCGAGCAAACAACGTAGTAATTGGGTAGATTACATTACTAATCAATTGACATACTTTTTATGAGCTGTCAAAACGCGATTCCCCCCTAGATGACTTATAACAATATTAAACTATGACATCGCTTTATAATCGTGGATGCTGGCAGCGCAGGACCGGTCATTGTGGTCATCTTAAGGGGAGGCCTATGTCCAGCAGTGGACGTTGTTCGGCCGATATGATGATGATGATAATGATATGTAAGCAGTTGTTGCACTTCATTCAAGTCAGCCTTGACGCTTATATGCCCTAAATCATATTTAAACACTAACGGCATAAAATTATCTACTAAATAAAACCAATAATATTTTAATGTATTTTTTCATTGTGAGTGTGTATAGCTCTAAAAAAACTTTTTTACAAAAAAATTACAACCGCCTTCAAAAACTAAAAAGAGAAAAATAACTTTAGCTTTGGAAGTCGGTGGCTTTATTTCTGTTTTTTGTTTTGTATTGCCACCGACTTCCAAAGCTAAAGTTATTTTTCTCTTTTTAGTTTTTGAAGGCGGTTGTAATTTTTTTGTAAAAAAGTTTTTTATTTCTCGCTTTTTAGTATCAACTTCTTGTCATCCAAATCCATGAAAAAACTGTCATGTTATGTAAATTAACGAGACACCACTAAAAAGTCATAAGAAAGCAGAATATGCGATTTCGTTTACTTGGATGAGAAATTTGTGTAACCCTGTGTAACCCTTGAGTACAGGCGTGATGTTATATTGTGTGATGGTGTAAACGATGCTTAAATATGCTATAGCAACAATCGCGGTTAATCTGCTGTTATTTATTGAAGAGTTCCCGCGATTTCTACAAGATCCCATCATCAGATATTGAAAAGGTGACAATGGGACCACACGGGAAGCACCAGCTTTCAAATAAAAAAAGAATCATGACAATCGGTTCACCCAGTCGGGAAATTCGAGGTAACAAACATAAAAAAAAAAAAAAAAAAAAAATACAGTCGAATTGATAACCTCCTCCTTTTTTGAAGTCGGTTAAAAATAATACTGGATGCTATTTATTACCTTAAAATTCTTTATTTGCGACTCTATATTTTCAACAATTAACAACAATAACGTAACGTAACGTACACCTTGTTTGTTTTTTAATATTTATTGTTTATTCATTCTTTTTTTTTACTTTAATTAAAACAGTTACATGCATTACCAATTACAATTATTAATGACATAACACTTAAAAAGATAAATATACAAAAGAAAACACAAATTTAAAACATAACAATACAATGAAAATTCATAAATTCTTCTCACGCTACTTCTTTATATTAATTGAGCAATTGTCTTTAGGCCATACAAATAAATAATAATAAAATAAATATCTTGGGACAACTCACACACGGCTATCTGATCCCAAGCTAAGCAGAGCTTGTGTTATGGAACCAGACAAATGATATACATACTTATATAATTTATAAATACATACATATTATAGATAAATCACACCCAGACACAGAACAAACAATCATGCTCATCACACAAAGTTTGTTCTGGGTGGGAATCGAACCCACGACCTCCGGCTTAGCAGTCAGGGCCGCTAACCACTAGACCAACAGGCCCGTCGCCGTGATGATGATGATAATGATATGTAAGCAGTTTTTGCACTTCATTCAAGTCAGCCTTGACGCTTATATGCCCTAAATCATATTTAAACACTAACGGCATAAAATTATCTACTAAATAAAACCAATAAAATTTTAATGTATTTTATTTCATTGTGAGTGTGTATAGCTCTAAAAATAATACTGGATGCTATTTATTACCTTAAAATTCTTTATTTGCGACTCTATATTTTCAACAACTAACAACAATAACGTGTACACCTTGTTTGTTTTTTAATATTTATTGTTTATTCATTATTATTTTTTACTTTAATTAAAACAGTTACATGCATTACCAATTACAATTATTAATGACATAACACTTAAAAAGATAAATATACAAAAGAAAACACAAATTTAAAACATAACAATACAATGAAAATTCATAAATTCTTCTTACGCTACTTTTTTATATTATAAAAAAAAATAAAAAAAAAAAAAATATACCATCACGCCTGTATTCCCCGAAAGGTTAGGCAGAGGTGTACCAATGTACAGTACACCCACAGTTCGCCGGTATATTTAGGTCCCATGTAATAGGGGGCGAGCCTATTGCCATTAACCGGGCACAAATCCAAACTCCGAGCTGCTACTGAGAATTTCATAAAAAACCCAATAACACTTTTTGCTCGACCTGGGAATCGAACCCAGGACCTCTAGCGTAGCAGTCGTGCTTAGAACCACTAGGCTAACGGGGCAGTTCAAGTGTTTTTTATATTAATTGAACAACTGTCTTTAGGCCATACAAATATTTCTTCCATACGATAATCGAACCCGCGAATGCACAACTAGTAGCTCCAGTTGCAAGATTGAACAAAAACTTATTAATAAAACTTGGTATCATAAATTCTTCATGACGTAAAAACTTGCACCTATTAAGGATGTTGGATGTAATAAAAAAACGTTAAAGTTTATAGATAACTAACTTTTGCTTGCGACTTCTCGCGTGTTTTTTACACTATCGTTCTTTTATGTCTTTGGTTACTGCTCCGCTCCCGTGAGTTGTAGCGTAGTATTATATTCTACTATACTATTTGACATATATCTGGCTATAATATACAAAAAAGAATTTTCCAATCCGACTGACAGTTCTAGAGATTAAGAGAGAGAGAGCGCGTTTAACACATGAACAAAAAAACTCTACAGATTTTTATTATATGAGTATACATTCATTTTCCTTAACCAACCAGTCTTATTATATAAATAATAATAAAATTTATTTATTCGGATAACTTTCATCCATACATGAAGAAACTAAACAAAACAACTAAAAGATATACTAATACAGAATAGTGAGCAGGGACTTGGTCCGCTGCACTAACACCCATGTCAGGGGACAATCGTGCCTAGTGGCAATGGCATTCAAGGTGCTGTGGCGACTTCCAAGCAACCGAGTGATAATGACGCGGTCTTTTTGCGCCACAAAGCTGCAAAGCCGTCTATGTGTGCATCAGCAAATATTCCTGATGCACTACAGAAACATGGAAGTCGCAACGGCGCCCTGAACGCATTATTAAATTGGACCCGCAGAGCATTGTACGCCCATTGCGTGTAGTTAGTCCACAGTTTATATTATAGTACTCTGTGGTCCACAGACTCCCCGTGTACAGTGAAGTGCAGTATGCATTAAATAAAGTAATTTGACTGCGTCTGTACACCGGGAAAATCTGCGCGCCAACATAATAGCCCGAACTGTCAACGCTCTGCGTTCCCTCTTTATACAATACTATTATACGTATCCTTATCTTACAATATAACTTGCTATAATATACAATCTATAAATGCGAAAGTTTGAATAGATTGATGTTTGATACTTAATCACGCCAAAACTTCTGAACAGATCAAGATGAAATTTGGCACAAAGATAGATGATAGTTTGGAATACCACACAGGCTACTTTTTATCCCGGAAAAATAATAAACATAATCCCGAGGGATAATATTTCAACTTTGACACGGACGATCATCCATCCCAACCGTTCGCATTTCTATAGTAAGTAGTAAGATTATTACTGCCATGTTACCAATTTTATAAATAACAATTTTATCGTTTTCGGTAATTTAGGAATGACTCAGTAGCAGCCCGGAGTTTTGACGATGGTAGTGTGACACCCCCGTCTCTCGAAAAACACGTAAAGCCGTTGGTCCCAGCTATCATTCGTAGGTCTTTAGAAGCCTGGAAGTCTATCAACCAGTCTTGAAAAGGGTATCATGTTGACCTTTAACTGGGTTGTGGAGGTCAGATAGGCAGTCGCTCCATGTAAAACACTGGTATTCAGCTGCATCTGGTTACACTGGACCCCAACATAGTGGGGAAAAAGGTTAAGCAGAGAGTTCATCTTTAGTAACTGTATCTTGAAAGTCACATGAAGCCAACGCCAATGTATTTCGAAAAAGGCTAGATAGATGTTGATTTTTTTTAATGTCATTGGAGTGCAAACACACACATGATGTAAAGTAGTCACCGCTACTTATAGACATCTGCAATACCAGAGGCCTTGCAAATGCGTTGCCATCCCAGAGTCAAAGTTGAAATGTCTCATGTGCCTGTAATTACACCGGCACCCGTGCTCTTCAAACAGGAACACAGCAACGCTGCTTTGCGGCGGAAATAGGTATGGTGGTAGTACTTCCCCGGACGAGCTCCTTCACAAAGAGCTGTACTACTTCGAAACGATGATGATGATGATGATGATGAGTAGTTCAGTCAGTCATAGTTCAGTCTTGGAATACTGCTTTTCAGTAGTGCAAATTAATCAACACTTTGACAGGACCGTCCCAGTCTTCCCGATCCACTGGGGCATCCTCCTCCGAAGACCAGCGAATTGAGGAAGAGAGATCGCTTTAACACTTCATGAGGATTATTCACTCCTCTTAAAACTGTATCACTTTCATCTTCATTAATAACTTTAAAACCAGCTTTTAAAGTTATTGTGTCCATAACATCATTAGCACCTCCATTTATCACAGTTTTATTAGCTTTTGCACCTGGACTGGCCTTTATTAGACGATTATAATTATCGATTGGTATAGTAGTAACTAGTTTTAAATATAAAAATAAAAAGCTCAAAAAATATATTTTCATGTTGACTAACACACGATGTATTTGCGAATGGTAGGTCTGCCTTATAAAATATTAGTCAAACAGGATATTTTATTTATAAAAAACCTGCTATTACGTCATAAGTCTGGTTTTATAATAATATGTTTAGTTTATTTTGACTGCCTCATTAGCCTAAAGGTCCTAAGCGCAACTGTTACCGGTCTTGGGTTCGATTCCCAGGTCAAGCAAAGTGTTATTGGGTTTTTCTATTAAAGCCTCAGTAGCAGCTCGGACTTAGAATTTCTACCCAGTTAATGGAAATAGGCTCGCCCCCTCTGCCTAATCCTTCGGGGAATACAGGCGTGATGGTATGTATGTATGTAAGTTTAGCATAACATTGCGCCACTGCAGGGCAAAAGCCTATGTTTATACAGAGAAGGCTTGATCACCACGCTTGCTCGAGGCAGATTGGCGATTCAAAATTCAAAAAAAAAATTCAAATCATTTATTTCAATTAGACCATTTACAGGCACTTTTGAATGTCAAGAAGTATTGTCAAGAAGAATTTCAGACTTATATAAATTTATTAACTACTGCCCGCAAATTCGTCCGCGTCTTTGATATATTTTCCCACGGGAACTGTAATTTTTTCCGGGGTAAAAGTATTCTATGTGTTATTCCACACTACAGTCTATCTGAGTGCCAAATTACATCCAGATCCGTTTAAGCGTGAAAGAGTAACAAACATCCATCGCCATCATCCATCCATCCTCACAAACTTCGCGTTCATAATATTATTAAGGAGGACAAGTCCACGATGTTTTCCTTCATCGATGTCAGTGATAATTATATCCAAGATAAAATTAGCTAAGTACCTAAGGATTTAAAAAAATTACATTGTTACTTCCGCACTCTATTCCGACGAACATCTTTAATTTTATGACGACATGTCTAAAATTAGTTCGAATTAAAATACTGTCAAAGTCAAAGTCAAATCATTTATTTCAATTAGGCCATTAAAAGGCACTTTTGGGCGTCATTACATTAAAATTGAATCTAGTTGCCCATTCCAAAAGGCAGTTTCGTATGGAGAAGAACGGGCAAGAAACTCCATACATACTCTTTTAAAAAACAATGTATTACAATAAGATGTATAGTTACATTCATTCCATAAAAAATATAAATGTCAAAACGATCTAACAAAAATAAAAAGTCACTCAAAGTACTACAATACGTACTCAGTGCCACAAATTAGAAATGAAAGCTAAATTAATTATAATATTTAACGCCAATATTGTGATCGTAGATGATCACTTCTAACATTTCAAAGACAACGAATCAGTGTGTGAGTCATACTCAAATGTAGAATTAATGTCGAGGAGAAAAACAATTATTGGTCTGATTATTAGTTCTAAACATAATATAATACTATAATCGTTAACATACTAATATTTCTATTTAACTTATTTTTATTTCTTGTAGGTTGCGCAATATTTAAAACAAGAAAAAAAACGGTAATTATTGCTTTTTTATGTTTTTCTTATTTTAAGTTTAGTTTTAGTTTCTTTAAATAATAAAAAAGAAACTAAAATCAATCATCAGGTCAAGTGGTTTTTTTATACAAACAGCGTATTCAAACGGTATAAAGGTAAATATTGTGAATAATAATGTGATGTGTGTTTTAATAGAAAGACATTTTTTTGTAAAATTCTTTTAATTTCAACAGACACTTCAATTTTATTTACTTGCATAGATTTCAACAGAAACGCACAAAGAATAGCCAGTTCAAAAATGCTACACAAAGAAAACAATATTCCAAAAACAATTTAAAGAAAAAACTGATAATAAATTATTTCTGTACACATTAAAATTTGTGATGCTTATGGATTATACCAATCAGTATAGTGTCCATAGTATTGGAAGCGTGTGAAAAGTCCTTCACCTGGAGCTGACACTACCCTGCAAGTAATATGATTAGTGCCAAGTGCACCAATGTATGTTATTCCGGGAACATAGGGAGGTCGATTCATCGTAATAGCTACTATCCTGGTTGTAGAATTACCACGGTAATGGACATCCTGCTGTTGTACTGTGTTTGGAATTCCCGGCATGTGGAGGGTGGTTCTGAAAAGAAAAAAAAATATTCACATGATTAATGCATTACAAGAAGACAAAGACGCTGGATGCAGGCCGGAAGGAACACCATGTGGTTAAAGTCGGTACGAGTCCTACACACCCCTCCGCCTTCCCCGAGGTGGGGGCACTCCATGAGGATTTCCCAAGGAGAATAAAAATTCTACCTATACTGGTTCATGAGCACTCAGCGCTACAGCTAAAGTTCAAAGCTACAGCTCGCTGACAGACAGACGGATAGCACATAATAGGGCCCCGGTGACCTTCAGGTAAGGAACCCTATAAAGATTTATGTTGGAACTCCGATTAAATTTCAAAACAGTAAAAAATTTTTTTTTGTTATTTTTCGTTTTCGAAAATAATAATTAAATCACAAACTAAGGAAGGTCATAGGGCGGCATCAAAAAACTCATCCGCACCGCTGTCAATGGACATGTCCCATTGACAGCGATGTGATGCCCAAAAGGCTGGCAGCATTGCCACGTTGTATGGCAATGCTGATTCTTTGGCCCAAGAAAAGGCCAGCCCTCTGGTCACGTGAAGAATCGATCAGTCGCTTGGCGATGTCCCGAAAAACTAGATGAGCGCTCGGTCCCATGGCCCTAGTGTTTCAACCCCAAACGGCTCAAACTTATAGCTGTCATGAAGGTTAATATATTTTGGTACTTACTCATAAAACAAGATACTGTCCCGTCTGATTTCTCCTCTCTGGAACGTATCTATATCTTCGTAGTACACATCACTGTCTTCAGGGGCACTCACTCTAACTACGTTTGAAGCCGCGTCATTGTAGACTGTCAGTGCTGCTAGCACCGCAATCACGATGAAGCTCTTCATCTGAAAACGAGAATGTTGCGACTTAAAAGAGGATGTAGTGACAAAGGTTCAAAAGGGTATGCTTAGATGGTTCGGTCATATTGAGAGGATGATTGAAAGGTTACTAAAAAAAGGGATTTATGTGGCAGATGTGAGTGGCAACGCCGTTAGGGGACGCCCTAGAAAGACCTACCCTGACCTTATTGGTGAGATTCTTCTGAAAGGACGGGTGCGCAGTACTCGTAACCGGCGTGCTTGTATGACCAGATATTATTATAAGAACGCGACGAGGCGAAAGGTATATGTTAGGATCGTAGCACGTTTCTGCTTACCCCCATGGTAAAAGGACGTGATTATTCTATCTAACAGGTTGTTTCAGAGATTACAAACACACAAACAGAAAACCTCTTAGGCTTTATTTTATCAGTATAGATAAGTACACAAAATACAAGCTGTTATTTTGACACCACAAACCGACATCTCAATTTTATTTATTTGTATAGATCTTTGACAGTAGTTACGGATAGTCAGAAGCCGGGAAGTCTGACAACCAGTCTTACCAAGAGGTATCGTGTTGCCAAGTAACTGGGTTGTGGGGTCAGATAGGCAGTCGCTCCATGTAAAATACTGGTATTCAGCTGCATCCGGTTAGACTGGAAGCCGACCCTAACATAGTTGGGAAAAGGCTAGGCAGATAATATATGTATAGATTTAAAAAACTCACTTTTTTATTTTTTCCTTGTTCTTGTTGAAGTCCCCACTAGCTGCCACTCTAGAGAACTATTATGACTAATTTAAGATCTGTAAAATAATACCGTGTATGATATAGGTAATGATAAGATAGGTAGTATCATTTGGTTTGAACGGGTTGAAATAGGGGATAAAACTTGTGTATATGTAGGTAGTGCAATCCACGAAGACGCGACTTGTATTTAGGTACTTAATAAGAAATAAATAAATATTTGTTTGAGCGTTTTTGAAATTTCGATCAACATGGGAGTGAAACAGGGGATGAAAGATTGCATGGAAGTCCAAACAAATCTACCTATGCTTACTATATTTGCTGCTAAAGTAAATATTCCGCGCGAACAAACGCGGGCAGAAGCTAGCTTATAGTACAGGAAAAGCCTTTTATCAGTAGGTACCTAGATAAAGACTTAATAATCTTAAAGGAGATCTAATAATTCAATTCTTACATTTATTTCTATTGCTATTTTTTATTAATTTTTTTTTTATGCTTTTCTTAATATATAATATATTATTATATGTCACCGGAAAATAACAAGATCCGTAAGTTTATCAATTTACTAGGAAGTTTATAAACTTTCGTAAGATTCTAAACGGGAGATAAATTGTAATATTTTACGTCCACATTTTCGTAAATTTATCAATTTCCGACGTCATACGGTAAATTTATAAACTAACGAATATCTATTCGTAAGATTTTATATGGTTCGACCAATCACAGAAACTCTTTTAAATATACGATCTTTGAAATACGTAAAATAACACACTGCTCTCTGATTGGTCAATGTTCATAGTGGCAATGCTTGTGTCCATAGGAGGAAGGAGAAGTGACACGTGACAGCCAACCAATCAGATCGCGCGTAGCGTTTGGTTACTGCTTACTTATTATTTTACGAGTGAGTTCAGTAAGTTTATCAATTTACGAAAATGTGGACTGTGTAAATTGTGTAGTAAATTGATAAACTTACGGATCTTGTTATTTTCCGGTGACATATATACCATCACGCCTGTATTCCCCGAAGGGTTAGGCAGAGGTGTACCCTGTAATAGGGGGCGAGCCTATTGCCATTAACCGGGCACAAATACAAACTCCGAGCTGCTACTGAGAATTTCATAGAAAAACCCAATAACACTTTTTGCTCGACCCTGAAATCGAACCCAGGACCTCTAGCGTAGCAGTTGCGCTCAGGACCACTAGGCCAACGAAGCAGTTCATGCATGCAGGCATGCTTTTGTTATAAGTCTTTTTTAGTCCAGGCTTATTCTTTAATTTAATTATTTAAACATGACATTTGTACGCCTTCTGGCATAACATAGCGCACTCTTTATTACTTTTAACATCATTAATGTACCTGTGTGAAACAAATGAATAACTGACTTATGACTTATGACTCCAATTAGAAAATTAACTTATGTGTTTATGTGCTTCTATATTGTTTATTCATAAAATTAGTTATCCTAAGTTTACGCAATACTACAGGCATAACGCAGTATTATACGAGTATGTAAACTGATAGATTTTATTAACATTTTTCAAAAAGCCTTATTGCCTTGACTTCAGTTTAACTTTTGTTGGATTCCACTGTTTCACGGAAAGGTGACTATACATTACGTAGTTTTAATTATTTTAGAATAGAAAGTACCTATCTTAGAAAAAGCTAAAATCAATTCAGTTGCCTATTCTGTCAATTACTTTAGGGTATTTTTTTTACCGATGGGAAATCATCGAATGGCTTCTCCCGCCCTGGGCAGGGCGGAAAGGATGTGGGTGTCAGACTTTTACTGACAAAAGCCCATACATGTTTCTTCTAGTGCCCTTTGCGTTCCGGGGACGCGGCTTCCAAGTTGACATCTCTTTGAGGCGCGCGTCGAACACGAACGCGCCGTCCGCGTCGACACGGTCTGTCGTTAGTTAACGTATGGACGGTGAGCTACCCATTGCTCACCGTCCACCCGCGTCTAAGGTGGCCGGGAGTCGTCTCGCGGCTCCCGACGCCCGGAGCGTCTCCCGCGGCGGCTGGGACGAGAGGTTCTACGCCTCTCCATTCCCACTTTTAGGGTGTACGTTTAATATGTTACACGTGGTTTAAGGTATAACAAGACACGTCACGTAGCAGTCAGCAACAGATAGATACGGCTCATAACAGCAACATTAGGTACAAAATAAAATAACAACATAATATTTACAATTTTTATTTTTAATATTTACATTTAAAAAGGTACAATAATTAGTTTAAATTTAAATAAATTAGAAGCTTTTTAAAGTATTTATGTCATTAGATGGCAAGCAAGCCGACGCCCCACCTGATGTTGAGTGGTGACCGCTACTTATAGACATTTGCAATACCAGGAGGCCTTGCAAATGCCTTGCCATCAAATGTGAAACAGAGAATACAATATTACAAAAACAATTTTCATAAAAAGTCAAAAACAATCTAAAGAAAAAACTGACCACAATTATTACTGTACACATTAAAATTTGTGATGCTTAGGGGTTATACCAATCAGTATAGTGTCCATAGAATTGGAAGCGTGTGAAAAGTCCTTCTCCCGGGGCTGACACTACCCTGCAAGTGATATGATTAGTGCCAAGTGCACCAATGAATGTCATTCCGGGAGCATGGGGAGGTCGAGTCATCCTGACAGTCACTATCCTTGTTGTAGAATTACCCTGGTAATGTACTTCCTGGTGTTGCACTGCGTCCGGGATACCCGGCATGTTGAGAGTGGTCCTGAAAAGAAAAAAATATTCTGACGATCACTGCATAACATACCATCACGCCGGTATTCCCCGAAGGATGTGGCATATGTGGCATTGTACACCCACAGTACGCACGTTTAGGTAACATGTAATAGGGTGGGAACCTTTTGCCATTAACCGGGCGCTAATGCCAACACTGAGCTGCTAGTGTAACAACTTTTATTACTTAAGAGCGTGTATACAGAAAGTGGGCAACGTCGCAAATAGCTGTCAAATATTTCGCTGTTTAGATTAATTTGCCAATATTACTGTATGAAAATAAGAAATATGGCTAACTAATGCACTAGAATATTAATAATGAAATGCAATAATTAATATCGTAACACCTAATATTTAGTTTTAGATGTAAAAAAAGTATTTGGAAACTTTACAAATGTTTTTTTTACACCTAAAACGGGCACAACATCAAATTCAGTGTTTTAATTGCAATTCATGATTAATATTCTAGTTCATTAGTCAGCCATATTTCTTATTTTCATAGAGTAATATTGACAAATTAATCAAAACAGCCAAATATTTGACAGCTATTTGCGACGTTGCCAACTTTCTGTATACGCGCTCTTAAGACAGGCTCGAGAGTAAGGCACGCGTGGTATGCGCCGCTAATTTTTTCTGGAGTCGGAGCGGCCGGTGCGGGCCAATACCCGCCGGGGTGCGGCAGAGTGCTCAGAGCGATACCCGAGCCTAAAGCTGGGTCCACATTTGTATCATTTCGGTGTATCGTATCTCCGTTGCGTGGACGCGTTTTTACCAAATACGCCTTAATAATACGACATGGACTAAATGAGCGTCCATATTTATGATTGTATCATACTATACATACTCGATACGATACGACTGATCGGGATACGATAAGATGCTACAAATGTGGACCCAGCTACACGGAGATACGACACACCGAAATGTGGACCCAGCTTAAGAGGTGCTGCCACGTGTCATGTTTGAGAACGGGCGCTATCAGTTGGCTTTGGTCATCTCTTAACTACCATGGTTAACTTCTTTATTATTAGGCATTTATTTATTTTGTTTTTTAATCACATTTATTGTTTTCACACATAGAAGCAACAATAATTTTTTAACCATGATATTGTAAAAACCAATTTGAAGAGTTATGTTGGTACTTACTCGTAAAACAAGATACTGTCTCGTCTGATTTCTCCTCTCTGGAACACATCTATATCTTCGTAGTACACGTCACTGTCTTCAGGGGCACTCACTCTAAGTAAGTTTGAAGCCGCGTCATTGTAGACTGTCAGTGCTGCTAGCACCGCAATCACGATGAAGCTCTTCATCTGAAAACATTATAAACGAACATTGATTTAATTGTTGAAAGGAATTAATATACCAGATGTGATTGGCAACGCTGTTAGGGGACGCCCTAGAAAGACCTACCCTGACCTTATTAGTGAGATTCTTCAGAAACTAGTAAGTAACTGGGTTGTGGGTTTCAGATACTAAATACTCAATACTTCATTGCATTCCATAATGTGTACATATGGGTATGTTGAACATCGAATCAATTATGGTTGTGGAGGTCAGATAGACAGTCGTTCTTTGTAAAACACTAGTATTCAGTTGCATCCGATTAGACTACAAGTCTAAGCAGGCTAAGCAGATAGATATATCGAGCCATTACTGCCGACTTAGCGTAAGCGACATTTTTACCTAAACTGCGTTTTTCATCGCAAACGACATTTTAAACTATAACGGACCATGCCTCGTCGACCTTCTCGCGAAAATAAATAAGTTACTTAAGTTATAGCAAATGCTAATTCACATTAATAGCGCAATTGTTAGCAAAAATATTTAAAAAAAACCTTCTCCTGTAAGTATTTGGTTTTTGTCGGTTACGCTAAGTCGGCGGTAATGGCTCGCTATGTGGGTACGGATTTAAAAAACTCACATTTTTTATTTTTTCTTGTTCCTATCAAAGTTCCCACAGGCTGCCGCTGTAGAAGAGAGTATGACTAAATTAACATCTCAAAAATTATTGCCGTGTATCATATAGCAAATGATAAGATCATTATCTTATCTTTAATTTGGAAATGATTCATTAATCATTTCCAAATTATAATTCTTTTATTATCAATTTTCGATAATCTATGCTTCCATACCTAATATTACAAATACGAAAGTAACTCTGTCAGTCTGTCTGTAACGCTTTCATGACTAAACTACTGAACCCATTTTAGTGAAATTCAGTACAGACCTTCGAACAGGATATAAGCTGCTTTTTGTCGCGAAAAAAGACTTGCGGATTGATGTGTTGCAATAGGAGATGAAAGTTTTTGTGACCGTCCGTCATTATTGAATATAAAACCATAAAAACGCATGTAATTAGGCACTTAATCACGCTAAAGGTCGGGTGTGCAGTACTCGTAACCAGCATGCTTGTATGACCAGCCCCTAGCCAAGTCACAAACGATAAACGCAAACGCTAAGTAGGCTTTAATAGATCTTCAACCTTATGTGCTTGGTTTTAAGTTGAAGATCTAATGATGATTGCATAGCGTTTTCGTTCGTTCCAGTCGCTAACGCTTAGAAATCTTTAATAGAGTTTCAACTTAAGGCTCTTGGGTATTAAGTTGAAAATCTATTGGTACCTACCGAGCGTTTACGATTATCGTTTGTGACTTGGCTAGGGGGGCAGAAGCCTTGCAGACGCGTTGCCATCTCAGTGACAAACTTTCTTAAAGTATTATTATTAGTTCGGTCATGTTAAGAAGACGACCAATAAAAGGGATTTTTCCGCTGATGTGAGTGGCAACGCCGGCAGGGGACGCCCTAGAAGGACCTACCCTGACCTTTTTGGTGAGGTTCTACAGAAAGGTGAGGTTCGTTCCAATCGCTAACGCTTAGAAATCTTTAATAGATTTTCAACTTAAGGCTCTTGGGTATTAAGTTGAAAATCTATTGGTACCTACCGAGCGTTTACGATTATCGTTTGTGACTTGGCTAGGGGGGCTGATGTATGAACGTGGACGAGGCGAAAGTAGTATGTAAGGATCGTAGCAGGTGGCGTCCTGTGGTTTCTGCCTACCCCCATGGGAAAAAGGCGTGAGTTTATGTATTATTATATTTTTTAAAGATGAAAGTTTGTGTGTTTTTCTCTTATTCACGCTCAAACGGCTGGACGGATCTGAATGAGTTTTGCACAGCGATAGATTGCAGTCGGGAACAACACATAGGATACTTTTTATACCGAAAAAATGTGTGTTTGTGTGTCGTGATGACCCAGTGGTTAAGGTGCCCGCCTCTCATGCACGAGGTTGTGGGTTCGCAACCTGGCACGGGCAAGTACCAATGTGACTTTTTCTAATTCATATGTACTTTCTAAGTTTATCTTGGACATCACTGACATCGGTAACCATGTCAGAGGCCCTTGGGGCGGTTTAGAAACTCTGACACTAGGGTGTGTGTGTGGGGTCGTTAGACCTTACTTGCCCACACGATAAGGGACCGAAAAAATGTACAGTTCTCATGAGATGTTATTTAAAATTTGATGCGCACGAAGTCGCGGGAATAAGAAATAAACAAACATTTGATCAAGTGTTTTTAAAATTTTAATCTACATGGGGGTGAAACAGGGGATGAAAGATTGCATGGAAGTTTAAACAAATTACTCTATTCATTGCCTCAAGTAAATATTCCGCGCGAACAAAATCGCTTGCAGAAGCTATAGTTTATAGTACCTACCTACAGGAAAAGATTTTATCAGCACATAAAGACTAGTCCTAATAAATAGGTATTTTTATTTTGATACGGCTGAGTAATCTATACTAATATTCTGCCGTCATAACTAAGAATGCAGTAATCGCAAAATGGCGGTTCCGAGATAAACGCAAAAAACATATTTCATATGATCTGAGCAAGTTGTTCGTATTTTATTGGCCATATTATATATCTAAAAAATCGGAAAAAAATCAAGCTTTTACAAGATAATTTTCCTTTATTTAATTTACTAATATATGCAATTATAATACGTATTACTGCGTTTCGGTTTAGTATCAGGTCGTTTCCGAATCACAGGATACTAAAACTAAATGCAGCACTTGCGCGTATTACTGCATTATGTCTTAGCACAAGTTGATTACTGCATTCTTTTTTAGTAATTATTGCCATTATTATATGCTCGGAACTAAGTTGAAGTGTACTGTGTCTTCTCAACGATTTATATAGGTGCATTTTAAGGTTAAGGTTTTTTTAGTTTCTTAGCTACGACCTAAGTTTTTACATCGTGGAATGCAAATAAAGTATTGAGTAAACTATACGGATGTTAAAAACTTACTTTATGTTCTTATAATATTCAGCATTAGGGTGAAATAAAAAAAACATGTTTATGCAAATTCGTATTCGTATTACTCCACCGAATGACGTCGCCGAACTGATTTACTAAGACAAAACGCGGCAATGGATCGCACTGCTACGACTACGGCTACGACTTCGCAAGTCTTTACTACACTTAAATACAGTAATGTGGAGTACTGCGTTTTAATTTAGCAATTTGTCTACTGGATGTAAAACAAAATAATAAAGTAGTGGATATTACTGCATTCTGTTTTAGGGTATTCTTGCAAGTACTGCATTTTTTCTTAGGCCATGCTTAATTCTGCGTTTTTTCTTATCATTGAAGCAGTTTTCATGCAAGTACGGCGAAAATCATATCATAAAAAACATACTTCGAGTGAATTTTTTTATGAAAATAATTTTTTTTCATGTACATGAACCTCCGGGATGCCATTTCTGGAAAAAAGTGAAAATCTCAAAAATGTCGATTACTGCATTCTTTGTTATCAGGGCAGTATTATCAAAAGGTAAAGTTTATAAGGATGTAGGTAGGGGGTAATCTTTCGATCTACTGAACACGTTTTATTCTTACAGTATTGTTTTTCTTAATGAAGAGAAATCATCAACTTACTTCCCCCCCCCCCCCCCCCGCCCTGGGCGGGGCGGGAGGGAGTGTCAGACTTTTACTGACTAAATCCCATTCATGTTCCTTCTTGTGCCCTTTGCGTTCCGGGGGCGCGGTATCTCTTTCGAACAACCCCCAGCCCCGGCAGGCCCTGAGTGGCCCCTCAAATGTTTGCTGACATGAACTGCGTTTGAAAACCTTGACTTAAGTTTAACTTTCGTTGGATTCCACTGTACAGCGGAAAAGTGACTATGTATTACGTAATTTACGCGACTGCTACGCTAGGGGTCTTGGGTTTAATTCCTAGGTCGAGCAAAGTGTTATTGGGTTTTTATATGAAATTCTCAGTAGCAGCTCGAAGTTAGGAAATGTGTCCGGTTAATGGCAATAGGCTCACCCCCTATTACATGGGATCTAAACATACCGGCGAACCGTGCGTGTATACATTGGTACAACTCTACCTAACCCTTCGGGGAATACAGTCATGATGGTAGATATGCATGTATGTATTATGTAGTTTTAATTATTTTAGGATAAAAAACCTATTTTAGAAATATATCGATTCAGTGGCCTATTCTGAGCAAACTACTTTTAAGGTGGGCGTTTTATCTGTTACACGTTGTTTAAGGTATAACAAGAGACCTCACAAATACCCATTAGCTACACATACTGAACACCAAACTCAGTAACATTAGGTAACAATAAAATAACAACTTTCATATTAACAATATTTATTTTAAAATTATAATTATACATTTACAAAGAAACAATAATAATTAGGCGTTGTCCTAATAGAACGCGACCACGTGATCATCGCAAGTTCGTGCGAATTTTAGTCGCACAAATCAGCGATCAAACATACTGATATCGAATAGGTATCCTAATTGGCATTCGCGCGATGCGGTCACGCGACTATAATGTTTGTTACCGACTGACTGTAATGGTCGCGTCGTGGTCTATTAGAACGACGCCTAAACTTAGATTTAAATAACTTCGAAGCTTTCGTTGGAGAAATTTGTATTCGCCATAAGTCATTTTTTATGTCATTGGATGACAAACAAGCCAACGGCCTACCTGATGTTAAGTGGTCATCGCCAGTACCAGAAGCCTTGCAGACGCGTTGCCATCTCAGTGACAAAACCTCCACGGTAACCCGCGAAATTCAAATATTCTTACGTTTTTTGCAATTTGCAAGTCAGTATTAGGTTTAATGTTGATTAAAGTAAGATTCGCGGGCGTAAGATGTATGTATTTTCAGAATCATAACCATTCAAATCAGTAAAATAACTCCATAAGTCGGTATAATTCCAAAATGTCAAGATTTCATGAAATAGTAATTCTTTCGGTTTACCTGGTCCTATGGAGTTTTATTGCTGACTTAAATGGTTATAATTCTGAAAATACATAATACTTCTTATGCCCGCGAATTATACTTTAATCAACATATAACTTAATACTGACTTGCAAATTGCAAAAAACGTAAGCAAATTTGAATTTCGCGGGCTACCGTGAAGGTTCCACCTTAAAGTATTATTATTAGTTCGGTCATGTTGAGAAGACGACCAACAAAAGGGATTATACGGCTGATGTGAGTGGCAACGCCGGGAGGGGACGCCCTAGATAGACCTACCCTGATCTTTTTGGTGAGGTTCTTCAGAATGGTCGGGTGTGTAGTACTCGCGTGTTTGTATGACCAGACGTATGAATATGGTCGAGTCGAAAGGAGTATGTAAGGATGGCGTTCTGTGGTTTCTGCTTACCCCCATGCGAAAAAGGCGTGAGTTTATGTATACGTATATATTATTTATTATGAGTTCGTTTTATTAACAATTTCACCGAAGAATTGAACTCTGCTGCTCAGTGATCCGCCGGGCGTTGACGTAAACCTGACAGTGGCGTTGACGTTTTTATTTATGACGTGTACGTTTCCGGGTAGAATTGGCGGGTTGTACACCCTGATCCGGTTTACCCGGGTGGAGGAATTCCCTCGGAAGTACACATCTCGGAACTGTACAACGTCCTGGATGGCTGGCATGAAGAAGGAGTAACTATGAAAGAAAAAAAAAAAAAAAAAATTATACCAACCTATTATTGACCAACTGCAGGGCCTCTTTTCAAACAAAGAAGAGGCCTTGCTTAAGGTGGATTGGCGATTTTGGTAATTAATGGCCTGCACTGACTGGCAGACGAGAATTTTAAATTAATCAATTGAATGTAATATTTATTCAACAGAAATAAGGTATATAATTCAATGCTCGGTGATCGGCCTCGGAGCATCGCAGCGCAGCTCCAAAGTCGACCACCGAGCGTTGAAATATATACCTTATTACGATTGCATAACTATTCAATTCTACTAATATTTAAATGCGAAAGTTTGTGAGGAATTAATGGATGGATGTTTGACACTTTCACGCTTAAATAGCTTAACGGATCTGGACGAAATGTGGCCCTGAGATAGATTGTAATGTAGAATAATATATAGGATACTTTTTATTCCGGAAAAATGTACGGTTCCCGTGGGATAATATATCAAATTTGACGCGGACGAAGTCGCGAAGCTATTTAGATATAAATCTCAATGTTCGGTGATCAGCCTCGTCGTATGGCAGCCGATCACCCAGCAATGAAATATATACCTTATTCCCGCAGGATAACTATTAAATTCAATTGGTAAAACCATCCCGCCCCCCAGTCTGCGTGAAAGTCAAAATGGCGGGTGTACCATAGTGAATTAAATTGTACCAATAACCAAACAAATGTACCTAAAAAGTACTATGCCATTCATTACCACAAAAAAGTACTTACTCGTGAAACAAGATCAAATCATCTTCGTTTAACACGTTATTAGACAGTCCTTCTTGATTGTAATCTTTTTGGTACACCTCACCACTCTCCTCGAACACGGCAATATTTTCTTGAAATAGTTCAGCTTCATTTGGTTTGGTAGTCGCCACATAGCAAACTGTAACTGCTGATAGCACCGAAATCAGAATAAGGGTCTTCATCTGAAATAACAAAACATCCACAATATCATCATATATTATAATATTATATACCATCACGCCTGTATTCCCAAAAGGGTAAGGTAGAGATGTACCAATGTACACCCACAGTCCGCCGTCCGGCATGTTAAGGTCCCATGTAATAGGGAGCAAGCCTGTTGCCATTAACCGGGCAAAAATCCAAACTCCGAGCTGCTACTGAGAATTTAATAGAAAAACCCAATAACACTTATTGCTCGACCTGGGAATCGAACCCAAGACCTCTATCGTAGCAGTCGTAGTCGTGTATTATCATACTAATATTATTATACAATGCGAAAGTTTGTGAGGATGAATGAATAAATGGATGTGTGTTACTCTTGCACGCTTTAACGGCTGAACGGATCTGGATGAAAGGCACTGGAGAGATTATTTATCCAGGAAAAATTAGAGGTTCCCGAGAATATACCAAAGACGCCGATGAAGTCGCGTGCAGAACCTAGTCTATTCTAATGTTGTACAGCTGAAGAGTTTGTTTGAATGTGCTAAACTCTGATACTACTGGTCCAATTCTGATTTTTTTTTGACTAATTGGAAGCTGCGTTACCTCTGAACGCTGTATATTGTTATAAAAAAGCCTATTAATATAAATTAATATTAGTTAGTAGCTGACCCAGCAAAGGTTTTTTTTTAGGGATATGAAAAATAGATGTTGGCCTATTCTCAGACCTACTCGATATGCACAAAAAATTTCATCAAAATCGGTCAAGCCGTTTCGGAGGAGCATGGCAACGAAAACTGTGACACGAGAATTTTATATATTAAATAGAAAACGAAACAATCCTACTACTATTATAAAGGCGAAAGTTTGTAAGTATGGATGTATGGATGTATGGATGTTTGTTACTCTTTCACGCTTAAACGGCTGAATGGATCTGGATGAAATTTGGCACAAAGATAGATTATAGTCTGGAATAACACATAGGCTACTTTTTATCCCGGGAAAATGTACGGTACCCGTAGGATAACACATCAACTGTGACGCGGACGAAGTCGCGGGCAGAAGCTAGTAATGAAATAAAAATTACTTACATTTTCAATTTCTCAGTACGGTTTATCCACTTGCTCTCTCCTTTGAGTTCACACTGACTTTATACAAGATTTGCCGAGAGAAGGCATATTTAAAGGTCGATGATGTTTATTGCAAAGGGATCATTAAACAATTTTTTTATTATAATAATAAAAAACACTAGAGCACATGCATCTATAGTAGGTATTATTAACAATAATATAACATTATCTATTCAATCTATTCATCTATAATAAGAGGTATAATAAAGCTGGAGGTTTTTTATTGTTTGTTTAAACGCTCTCAACTGGAACTACCTGTCGGATTGGAAAAATACTTGCGATGTTCCGGCCCTTTAATGAAAATTGCCAGTATATTATTGTCCCACTGCAGGGTAAAGGCCTCTTCTCAAACAGAGAAGGCACGAGCATTAATCATCACGGTTGCTCAACGCGAAATTGGCGATTAAACACTTATTTTAATTATAACTGCCCCGTTGGTCTCGTGGTCGCAAGTGCGACTGCTGTGCAAGGGGTCCCGGGTTCGATTCCCAGGTCAAGCAAAAAGTGTTATTGGGTTTTTCTATGAAATTCTCAGTAGCAGCTCGGAGTTTGGATTTGTGCCCGGTTAATGGCAATAGGCTCGGCTCCTATTACATGGGACCTAAATATACCGGCGAACTGTGGGTGTACATTGGTACACCTCTGCCTAACCCTTCGGGGAATACAGGCGTGATGGTATATTTTATTTTTGTAATTATAAGTCCAGGTATTTTTATGTTGTTTTTTCCTTTACCTTTGTCAGTGGCGTCCAAGATAAACTTACTAATTTGAATTGATTATGAAATAGAAAAGTCACTGTGGTACTTGCCCGTGACGGGTTATGAACCCACAGCTTCGTGCATGAGAGGCGAGCGCTTGAAGCACTGGGCCATCACGACATTGCAGTGTTTTTTACACTCGTTATAACATTAATGTGAAACTAATGCGTATTCTCTTTTTTTCCAGGTAAGTCTCGCCTCAACAACATTTATTGCAGTTTGGCTGTTTGAATGGATATCAAAAGCTAAGTGAACGCTTCGATTGTAAACATTCAATTTATTAAACGTTCGAAAACATGAAAAATCGATATAACAATCTATATTATACAAATATTCAATGGAAGAGAAAAACAGCTGGTCTACTCAGCACAAATCTCTCAATTTTTTGCGAAGTGTGGTCAGTCCTAGATGGACTGACCACAAACGAACAACAACGAATGCTAAAAATTTACAGCTCTAGCTCACTTCATCTTATTATTCACAATATTTATTTTTATTCCACAATTTTTACAAGGTCTTTAAATAAAGGCTTAGAGCTAGACACAATCATGAACCCTATAGGGCCATAGCCAAATGTAATTCACTGAGGAAGATTTTTACAGACAAACGACTGAAAAATTCACCTTCAGCAATTTCATTTGGTCTCACCGACTAGAATGACTGGTCTTATTTTTACTGAGCTACTTTCAAAAAGGGCCGTTAACGATATTAATTTTGTAAGGCAATTAGCAAACTCTACGTCACTCTACGTCTGATGTCGCTTACTGTGTCAATTCAACTAACTAACTATTGCTTTCAAATGAACTAAAATCAAATTTTACAATTGAAAATGAATCAAGTTTTCAGAGTAAAATAAAATGGTTCGTTTTTAGAAGATGTGTGACTAAAACCCGTCTATGTTCCTTCATGTGCCCTTTGCGTTCCGGGGGCGCGGTATCCTCTTTCGAACAATCCGCAGCCCCGGCAGGCATCGGCCCTCAGTGGCCCCTTCCAAGTTTGCTGACATCTCTTTGAGGCGCGCGTGGAACACGAACGCGCCGTCGACACGGTCTGTCGCTAGTTAGTTAACGTACGGACGGTGAGTTACCCATTGCTCACCGTCCACAGACCCGCGTCTACGGTGGCCGGGAGTCGTCTCGCGGCTAGAAGATGTGTCTTGGGTTGATGCAAACTGCTCAGGACCGGCCATTGTGGCTACCTTTAGGGGACGCCTATGTCCAGCAGTGGACGATGTTGTACGATGATGAAGATAATGGTGGAGTATATTATCCCTTGGTTCTTCTGACGACACGGTTGGCGCAATGGCCGAGGGATCGACTGCTGCGCTGCGTGCCGCGGGTTCGATCCCTGCACGGAACAAATATTTGTATGACCTACATAAATATAGTTGTTCCGGGTCTAGCTGTTTGTGTATGTGAGTTTATATGTTTATAAACGCACCCACGATACAGGAGAAATCCCTAGTATAGGGCAACGTTTAAAATATTCTAAGAACCGATGATTACTCATATATTGTTCATTGTTCATTCATAATTAGTCATAGGTTCGTTGACAGATTTCCGATTAGATAAAAAGACAATAATTATTATCCGTGATAAAGCGACAGTGATCGATTTTCTTTTAAATTACTTTGTTAATTAATCTTAATCACGATAAGTACCTGCACAGGTAGTAATTATATTAGGAAGTCACGTGGCAAGAACTTTATTAAAGTGTGCCTTATCTTAAGGCAGAGAAGAGCCAAATTAACCAAATTGATTTGAAGCAAAAAATTAGATATTGAGATTTTGGAATTTTCCGTACTTACTTATATTTATTTATACTTAATTTTTTTTTTATTTATTTATTTTACTCTAGCATAAAACGGCCATTGGCCAATTACAAATAAAATATGTGGTTAAATATGGTATTCTTAATTTAAACTTACTTAAAAAAATAAAGAATTAATAAAATATATAATTATAATTATTCTCAGATATTTCAGTCGGTCTTCTTCTTCAAAATACAATTTTGAAAAGAAAATCTATGCTAGAAAGCGCCAAAACATAAATCTCGCTATGCGAGTGCTATGTATAGACGTTTGTTTCACTTAAGGCCTCCGCCCACGTCCGATTGTTTGTAGGATCGATTATCGGATCATTCAATAAAATCCAAAATTTCGTGGGTCAGAATTTTTGCAGGGCGTGTGCTATGGTATTTTAGAATTTATTTCCTGGTAGACTCCTCAAAGCACACACACGCATCATATCGTATTTGTATTTCAAGAAAGGTAAATTACTGCATTGGCAATGTCGTGGAAGAACAAATAGCTTTAAAATGAATTATTAATACGTTTAAAACTGTTTGTAAAAAAAACATTTTTAACAGCAGTGTGAGCGCACCATTAGTTTTAACCTAACATGACAATGTGTAACGTTAAGGGTCTGCCCCTTTTTTTTTTTTTTTTTTTAAAGATGGTAAAATCATCAAATGACCCCCCCCGTCCTGGGCGGGGCGGGAGGGAGTGTCAGACTTTTACTGACTAAAAACCATCTATGTTCCTTCATGTGCCCTTTGCGTTCCGGGGGCGCGGTATCTCTTTCGAACAACCCGCAGCAAAAGATCTGCCCCTACGACCGAAAATCGGCCCAATTTTTGACAGATTTCTTCGTTAGCGAGAGAACTGTCAAAAACCGGCCCGATAATCGGGCCGATTCTTTGTCGTGTTGTCAGAAGCTAAAAGTCCGAAACAAATTTTAGGATATTCTTTTCTTACAAAACTTACACAGTAATAAACTTGCATTTAAATATTTAAGTTGGTACACCTCTGCCTTACCCTTCGGGGAATATAGGCGCCATGGTATATTTAGTATTTACCTACAACTATAGGTAATAAACTTGCATTTTTTTATAACTGTATACCCAACTTAGTATTTACCTATAGGTATATTATACGTGTCAAATAAACCATCGGCCTTACTTATAAAAATAATGCTAACTAATTCTTAGCTACCTCTCTATTTCACTAACTCTTAAGTCCCCGACTACTAAACAACGTTTATTCACATAGAAACCACTTTCAACGGTGTCTCAGGTAAAAAATCTTACCTACAAAGGGTAGCTAGCGTTGAGAAGTTGTTATGTAATAGCCTAGTGACAGATAAATTAAAAAGTGGCGACCCGTTGTTTAAGTCTTGTTCAAAAGTAAGATGGCGGGTTCCAATCAGCTGTGACGATGACATTTTTGTTCTATGGATTCTGTTGTCAATTTGATGACGTTAATGTGCCAAAGTCAACATGAAAATTTTGACAATTGAGCTGATTGGTTCGTTCGGTTTCGTTCTTTAGTCGAATAATTTGGTCATGCTCTATGCTGACCGTTTGAGTGTTGACAGATTAAAATAATGTTTCATCGTTCAGTTAGTCAATTGCTCCTAAGTTATATTTTGCGTTATTTGTATAAGTAGGTAAGCATCAGTGGCATTTTTTATATCCTCCAAGGTACAGGTGTAGGGACACCTTGGGCACTGCAGTAGCTGGGCCATCGTCTTGTCGGGAGCACCGCACTCGCAGTGTCTGTGTGATCTACATATACTCGTAATCCCCCATTTTGCTAGGTCTGACATTTATTCATTTTCTTCTCATCGAATTTAGATACAAAACTTACAAATAGTAATGACATTTTATTAGAAAAGAAGCTCATGGGGCTTCAAAAAATCGTCCGCATCGCTGTCGGGCAAAGGCCCAAAAGGATGGCAGCATTGCCACGTTGACACGTATGGCAATACTGATACTTTGTCCCATGAAAAGGCTAAATTGTATTTACAGCGAAACAGAAATAGTTTAAACAAAAAAAAAAACATGAATGCTTTAAAAATTAATTTATTATTAATCAGAACTGTAATCGGTTTACATTTTTTCAAACAAAGTTTTTGTTACCTACTGAAAAAGTTACCCATCAGATGCAAATAAAAATCCGTCATGAAAAAATCCATTCATCGTAAAAATCTTCCGTTTTTTTGAACGCTTATTGGCCCCAGATTTCGACCATGTAGTAGTACCCGTAGCCTCTAGCAGTTGACAGCCTGATGGTGACGTTGTTCCAACCGACGCCTCCTGCCCTCAGAGAGGGTACACCCCACTGGGTCGCTCCCACCTCAGTCGCCGCGATGTAGGAGATACGGACGTTGTTGGCACCTCGGTATGTGATGTCTTGGTACTGAACTGCATTGAAGACAGCTGACCGGGAGTAGTAGTTTCTGAAAATACAAAGGTTTAAGTTAATTTTGATTAAAATTGAGAGTTTGTCTAATTATAAATATAATGGAGCGATATTAAACAATTAATTGACCGAAAATATTGAACTACATACAGCAGTGAGATTGAGATTCTTAATGCTTAAAATGCAAATAAATATTTATACTAAAAGTTAGTTAAAAGTACCTAGTTTAAAGTTTCAGGAACATTGTACCCTGTGTTAAATTAGTAGGTACTTAAAATATATTGAACCCTACTCTAAAATTTTTCACTTTTTGATTGATTCACGGACTCATTATGTTATTCTAAAAACTGTTTGTGTTCGATAAGAAACTAGTCTTTTTAAATCGTTACTCCACTTGTCACCTCATCCCGAAATGAGCCCATTAATATGGGCTCGGGTTCAGATCAAATCTCGTGGGTTTGAAATCAAATAAATTCGGGCAAACGCGAAACAAAAATTTACGCAAAAATAAATTAATTTTTCCCTTTCCACACACCGACACTTTCCGACCGGTTTATGTGGACATCTAAAGGGGAGGCCTATGTTCAGCAGTGGACGTCCTATGGCTGAGATGATGATGATGATGATGATGATGATGACACACCGACACCAACGTTTTGACAGATTTCTAAGAGTCAGCGAGAACATTCAGTTAAAAATCCTACTACTATTATAAAGGCGAAAGTTTGTATGTATGTATGGATGTTTGTTACTCTTTCACGCTTAAACGGCTGAATGGATCTGGATGAAATTTGGCACAAAGATAGATTATAGTCTGGAATAACACATAGGCTACTTTTTATCCCGGGAAAATGTACGGTACCCGTAGGATAACACATCAACTGTGACGCGGACGAAGTCGCGGGCAGAAGCTAGTCAGTCATAAAGTTGGGAGAGTTGTACGGAGAGCCTTATTTATGCTTTTTTTAAGTGAAGATTAAACAATAGGCATAAAAAAGTATCCCAGATCCTTCCCTAAGTCATGGTCTTCTCGTGGTTCCCCGAAGGGTTAGGCAGAGGTGTACCAATGTACACCCACAGTTCGCCGGTATATTTAGGTCCCATGTAATAGGGGGCGAGCCTAGTGCCATTAATATCTTCTCTCTCAAAAATCTTTCCCCGATAAGGTACATACCTGTGCAGCAACCTGTCTCCTGGCCTGATGGCTCCCTGGTACATGTTGGCCCTGAAGGCAGCGTTCTGCACGGCAGCCGCGTCATTGCAGGCCACGAGAGCGGCGAGCACAGCGATGAGGATCACGCACTTCATCTGGAATGTAACATAGTTATCTATTTAATGGTGGGTCAAAGTCAAAAGCCATTGAAAAGCTCATTGAAATTCATATATTATCTATAGGGTAAAATAATTGAATCTTGTGGTTAAAACATTACTTAATTCCTTTCAAATAAAAAAAGAATTACCAAAGCAGTTGCTATACTAAGTAACCTACTTCTGAAGCAAGAAATATAAAAAAAGCATTTAAAAGGGTTTGGTTGCCGGTGTAATTATTACAGGCACATGAGACATTTCAAAATTAGTCTCTGGGATGACAATACAAATTCAAGGCCTCAGGTATGAACTGAAGAAGTCACATCTAGTAACGAACCCGCAACTACATGATTCAGACGCTCTTCAGAGGTTTTAACCACTGGGCCATCACTACCATTTAAATAACCATCACCAGCATGCCTGTATTCCCTGAAGGGTTAGGCAGAGGTGTACCAATGTACACTCACAGTTCGCCGGTATGTTTTTAGATCCCATGTAATAGGAGGCGAGCCTATTGCCATTTAAATACCAGAAAAAAATACTTACATTTTTAGTTTTTTGCTTGGTCCCTTGTCTAAAAACAGTAGCTATCTCCTTAGAGTACTGTTTGAATGTAAGTTTGTAACTGGAGGATACAGTATATATAGAAAACAGATACATATGATAAGATTATTTAAGTGTTATATTATCAATGACTAATATTCATTAAGAAGCCGAGCCGCTGTTGTTCATAAAAATAAACTGTTATCTTAATACAATCGAAAGCTTTGTTAATTGGGGGAAACCACGAGGAAAATTGTTTAGAAAAATTATTGTACATACATACTATCACGCCTGTATTCCCAGAAGGGTTAGGCAGAGGTGTACCAATGTACACCCACAGTTCGCCGGTATATTTAGGACCCATGTAATAGGGGACGAGCCTATTGCCATTAACCGGGCACAAATCCAAACTCTGAGCTGCTACTGAGAATTTCATAGAAAAAAACCCAATAACACTTTTTACTCGACCTGGGAATCGAACCCAGGACCTCTAGCGTAGCAGTCGCGCTCAGGACCACTAGGCCAACGAGGCAGTTATTATTATTGTTAGTTGTTATTGTTTTCGTGTAAAAGTTCCGAAATTTTAACATCTGTTATTGCTGATGGAAAGGAGTAGGAGTCCTCTTTTTTTTGGGGCGCTGTGGGAATCCTCATGGACTTCCTCCGTCATGGGGGTGACGGAGGGGCGTGCCGTACTCTTACCGGCTAAAACCACCGCAGCGTTCCACCTTTGCCCATGGCCGGGGGTGCGGGATTCGCATAAGCATTCACCGCTCCCCCGACCTGCTGTACCTCAGCGGATCCCTCCTCCTCGTGCAGGACTTCCTGCGTCTGAATTTCCGAGCACATTCAACCCTAATGTCTTTAAAGTGAGTGTACAGGCTTGGTGAGGCCGACCTACCCCCTCGTTAGCCTAATGGTCCTAAGGCACAAATCTTAACTCCGAGCTGCTACTGAGAATTTCATAGAAAAACCCAATAACATGTTTTGCTCAACTTGGGAATCGAACCCAAGCCCTCTAGCGTAGCAGTCAACAAAGAAACAATTTATTTTTTAAATATAGCCATGCTGAGAAACATCATATCAATTGAGGTGCCAACTAATCAATGCATCAGTGAGCGTACGCCTGATTTGGTTTTACAAATTTTCTGTAGTAGTACATAGTCTACTTCTTAGCCTTGAAAAATTGACGGTTTCCGTGATAAATACCAACTTTGACGCACACGAAGTCGAGGATAGAAGCTAGTACCTTATAATAGAGTACAGTGTGGTTCAAATCTGTACGGGTTGTAGTAGTTACCTCCGTACACTGATTTGTCGTGAAGGTTTGTAGGTTAAGTTAGTAGAGAGAAACCCGTTCCACTAAGATGCACTAAATAGTTGAGTTTATTTACGTTAAGAGTAAGTTACAGTACTAGAGTGGAGGGCGATTATTTCTTTCAGTTGTTGATAGTTTACAGTTATAAGTTCACTACCCCGACCCGGACTGCCCCGTTGGTCTCGTGGTCGCAAGCGCGACTGCCGAGCAAGGGGTCCCGGGTTCGATTCCCAGGTCGGGCAAAAAGTGTTATTGGGTTTTTCCATTAGGAATTTCTCAGTAGCAGCCCTGAGTTTGGATTTGTGCCCGGTTAATGGCAATAGGCTCGCCCCCTATTACATGGGACCTAAATATACCGGCGAACTGTGGGTGTACCTAAATCGGTGCACCTCTGCCTAACCCTTCGGGGAATACAGGCGTGATGGTATATTTTATATTTAAGTTCACTATATTTTATTTCGTTAATCATGTTCTTTTATTATGTTAAATTATGACGCACATCGTTGGCCTAAAGTAGGTTACCGAATAAGCAGAAAAATGTACGGCGATGAGACCGTACAAAATCTTTGTACTAATGCAATATAGTTTAGGAGTTAGTTGTTTGTTTAAACGCGCTAATCTTTAGAACCGCCAGTTGTATTTGAAAACAATCTTTTGGAATATGATAACCAGATTCATGAGGAATAGGCTATATAAGATCTCACTACGACACACGGGAGTGGTGCTAACCAAGTGATGCGGATAGAGTCACGGGTAAAACTTAGTATATTATTATAAAGCGAAATAGTTTGCTTGTTAACGCGTTAATATTCTGGTCCGATTTGACAGAATCTTTGTTTATGTGATAACCCCGTGCATAGGAATGCATAAGGTGCATTCCGTTGGCCCTGCGCCTGATCTCTCCCCTATCGTGTCTGATTGACACTTGAAATTTTTGTATTTTTACTTACTCTGTAAACTGTCTCTTCAGATAAGTTACCATTAATTAAAGAAGATAGTAGATGCTAAACAAATACATAAAAATAATAGATATTGTTTTCTAGTATCTTAATCTGTTGCGGCGCACACGCCTCACCAATAAACAACTAATCTATTACACGTCAACGGCTTTTGGTGCTATTGAATTGGGTCAGGCGCATCATATATTTTAACACCAAGTAACTTTAAAAAGTGTCATTTTTATTCTGCCATCGACCTTCTCACTGTACGCACGGATTTTAATAAATAATTGTTCAGAGTAATTGGACTTTAATTAGCCCCAGTGTATAATCAAAATATACATATTGGTGGCCCATGAGGGGAACCAAATAGCAAGAAAAGAAGAAAAAGCTGTTAAAGGTCAAGAAATACCGGATGAAGGTCTCGTCAAGGTGAACCGGCCACATGGTGAACGATCTTTTTGGCGTAAATGAAGATTGAAGAAAGGAGTTCGGGAGCAAGGTGCGGCCAGAATCATCCACGAGTTCAGGCTAAAGCGAGCAGTGATTCGGCGAAAGTATCACATCGCGCATCGGACTTCTGCAAATTCAGATGAGTGCCCTTCCTTTCTTATTTTCCTAATCTTCCAAATATCTCATCCAAATTCCTTAAATATTGTTCCTAGCTGTTGGAAATCAAATTCATTTGTGCAAATTAAGGAATTGCCGAATTGCGAATTCATTAGAAATTGCAACATCACTTTATTTGGTAGCAAGATACCCACAATTAAAAATAAAATTTCTTTGTTCGATAATTAGCGTAATTTTCCCTAAATCAAAGGCAAGTTGAATTCAATTAAGGCGTTTAAGTTGTATTTTGATAAATTACATTTATAAATAATAATCATAGTGCAGGTGTATTTTTTGAGGAAGGAACCCTTAGTCCAACACAAGATTACGGACATACCCTGTCGCTAACTTTATTGCTCTTTCGATTGATGGATGCTTATGCGTAAACGCCGATAATTTCAGATTGTTATCTACGCTGCACTGAACGCGTTATCTCGCCGTCTGCAATCAGCTGTGCGAGCGTAACCGGTTTCTGGAGCGCCAGGTGTCGTCAAGTCGAGGAGCGTGAGCCATTCTTTGTTACTAACAGATTAGTCATACATTGAAAGTTTGATTTAATAATTTTAAACTTGACACTTTTAGACGTACTCACTTATAATGCCTAATGAATCAGTAGATAATAAACTCCGTTTAAAAGAGTTATTCACTAAAAGATCGTCTGCTAAGGGACAGATAACTAAATTTAAGAATTACTTAAGTAGTTTAGCGGGTCTCTTAGAGTTGGACACTATACAAATAACAGAGTTGACTTTAAAACTTGCAAAATTCGAGGCATTGTCAGTTAGGGTCGACGACTTGCAAAATGAGATTGAGGTTTTAAATCCGGGAAATTTAACAGCCGAAATTGATGAACGCGATAGTATCGAGCGTGACATAATTGTCAACATTGCCACGGCAAAGACATTAGTGGATAAATTTTCTAAGGTCGAGTGTGAACATAGGCGTGCTTCTATTCATGATACGTCTTGCTGTTCGGATCACCAAGTGGTTGGTATCAAATTACCTCAGATTCAAATAGCAAAATTTGACGGTGCTTATTTCCGCTGGTTAGAGTTCCGTGACACCTTTGAAAATTTAATCCATAAGAATGAACGTCTAACACCTATCCATAAGTTTCATTATCTTATGTCATACTTAGAAGGTGACGCCGCAAGAATTATTTCAAATCTTGAAGTGTCATCTGCAAATTATTCTGAAGCGTGGAATCTACTTTGTAGTCGTTACAATAATAAAAGAATGCTAATCAATCACCACTTAAATTCATTACTCAGTATTAAGCAGCTTTCACGTGAATCAGAGAAGTCTTTAAGATTTTTAATTGATCATGTAACTAAAAACTTGCGTGCTTTGGCCAGCTTAGGACAACCCACGGATAAATGGGATGGACTACTTGTTTTTATTTTGTCATCAAAGTTAAATGAGCTTACTTTAGTTAAGTGGGAGGAATATCGAAATAATTTAAAAGAAGATGTTCCTACATTAGAACAGTTTTATAAATTTATGACTGACCGCGCTGACGTATTGGAATCGTTAAATTGTAATAAACACGATAGTACTGTGCCTAAATGCCACACAACCGGTGCGCGCAGCAGTTCTGCAACAACAAACTCTAATAAACAGGGTCAACATTCTCATATTAAATCATTCGCTACTTCTAACACTAAGGTTAAGAAATCTAAAAATACAAATGCGTACAGTTCAAATACTTATTTATGTGTTATTTGTAACGAGAATCATAGGATCTTCGATTGTCCCACCTTCAAAGCTAAGGGGACAAATGAAAGGATGGAGGATGTTAAAAAATACAAATTATGTGTCAACTGCCTTAGACAGGGACATCCCTTAGGCGCATGTCGCATGGGACCGTGCAACGAGTGCAATAAAAGGCACCATAGCTTGTTGCACCGCCCAGTCGCATCCGATGTCAATAATCTTGTAGTAGTAGATGAGCCTGGTGAAAATGGTAACGAAACGATTGCTAGCTTTTCACGACGTAGTTCAGGTCAGGTACTGCTATCAACAGCGATGATAGAAGTCTCGAATCCATTCACCCAACAAAAGGAGAAGGTTCGAGCACTGCTAGATTCTGGCAGTCAATCTTCCTTTATTTCAAAGGCATTAAAGGATAAACTCTCATTAAAAACATTACCGATTGACTCGCTAAAGGTCATAGGTATAGGAAATACTGTATCCTCACATATTTCTGAAAGTTGCAACATAAAATTTAATTCTCTCGATAAGAAATATAGTGCAAATTGTTATGGTCTTGTTTTAAAAGAATTAACAGGCTTATTACCGCGGTATCCATTCAGTATTAATACATTAAATTTACCCAAGGACATTGTGCTAGCCGATCCTAAGTTTAATCAGCCAGGACCGATAGATGTTTTAATCGGTGTTGAGCTATTTTGGGATATCATAAATAGCGAGCAGCGTTCTCTTGGTCCGAATAATCCAAAATTAATAAATACACAGCTAGGCTGGGTAATATCCGGTCCTATATACTCAGATTTTGCTAGTCAAAACGCTTATTGCAATCAAGCAGTTATAGGTACCGCATCAAACCAAATTGATATTGAAAAATCGATTATCAAATTCTGGGAATTAGAAGAGGTTCCCGCGAAACGTGTAATGAGTGAAGAAGGGAAGGCTTGCGAAAAGCATTTTGTCACTCACACTCGTAGAGAAACCACTGGTAGGTTTTGCGTAAAACTACCTCTGAAGAACACTCCCGACTGTCTGGGAGATACTTATAAATTAGCTAAAAGGCGGTTGTATTGTTTAGAAAAGCGGTTTAGGAAAAATCCACAGTTAAAGAGCGAATATGCAGGTTTCATTAATGAATACGCTGAATTAGGGCATCTCTCGTCAGCTAAAGACGAGCGGAGCACAATGTATCACTTATGTCACCATGCAGTACTAAAACAAGAAAGCGAGTCCACAAAATTACGTGTTGTTTTTGATGGTTCCGCATCTTCTACGTCAGGGTATGCGTTGAACGATATTTTGATGGTTGGTCCGGCTATCCAAGATTCTCTTTTCGCTATATTAATACGGGCTAGACAATACAAGTTCCTGCTAACAGGGGACATTGAGAAAATGTACCGGCAGGTCTTAGTAGCTGAGGAAGACCGCAGTCTACAGCGTATTCTATGGCGAGAAGATGAATCCCAACCTGTTAAAACTTTCGAGTTAAATACGCTTACTTATGGCACCACAAGCGCCAGTTATCTTAGCACACGTTGTTTACGGCAATTGGGTGAGGAACATAACGATGAGCTTATCAAAAATATCATTCAAAGAGATTTTTACGTGGACGACTTAATAACTGGAGCAGATAATGAGCAGGATTTGCGTTATATTCAAAAGAACGTTTCCGAAGCTTTGAAAAATGGTTGTTTCAACTTAAGAAAATATAAAAGTAACAATCCATCTATTTTTAAAAATCTAAACCTTAATAATGACAATTTAACTATTAGTGAATCTTCGAGTACACTCGGTCTCGGATGGACACCATCCAGTGACACGTTATTTTTTCCAATCAAAACATTTTCGTTTGATAAGGATGCAATCATTACAAAACGGTTTGTTATGTCTAATTCGTTTAAAATTTTTGACCCGTTAGGAATCTTGAGTCCGGTTATAATTCAACCTAAAATTAGACTGGGACGAAGCGGTTCCAAAGGATTTGAGAGACGACTGGCTAAAATTTACTGATAATTTAAACTGGTTAAATAAATTTCATATACCCAGGTTGGTTTTATGTGACAAGCCTGAACTAATAGAATTGCACTCATTTAGTGACGCGTCTCAATGCGCATACGGCGCATGCATTTATTTAAAATCTGTAAGCTATTGTGGTGACAGCACAGTCAGGCTATTATGCGCTAAGTCAAAGGTGTCGCCTATAAAACCGACGACAATACCACGCCTTGAACTATGTGCTGCACTACTAGCCGCTAAGCTTTGCGAGTCTGTTGTTGGTTCACTCCGGTGCCGGCCGGGAAGGATAGTACACTGGTGCGATTCCAGTGTCGTTCTCAGTTGGATAAATAGCGACCCAACAAAATTAAAAATGTTCGCAGCTAATCGCGTCTGTGAAATAGTTGAAATAACAGATGCATCTGCATGGCGTTACGTTCCCACTGCAATGAACCCAGCAGATTTAATTTCTAGGGGAGCGGATGCAAAGGTATTACTGTCTACCGAGTTATGGTGGTCAGGCCCCAGTTTCATACGTCAAAATGAATCTTACTGGCCAACGTTGCAAGAACAAAAGTTAGATGACCTACCTGAATTAAAAACTCATGCACACTCATCAATTACAATAAGCGATAAGTTTATAAATTTTGATAATTACTCCTCATACAACAAACTTCTAAAAGTTGTTGCGTATTGCCTACGGTTCGTACATAACGTAAACAAACCTATTAGCAAACGAGTAGGCATACTAACAGTGGATGAGTTGTTAGAATCGTTTCATTCATTGTGCGTTATCGCTCAGCGTGAGTCATTCCCTACTGAATATGAGGTACTTAGCAAAGGTAAACAACTGCCGGCTAGGAGTAAAATTTTATCATTGTCTCCGTTCTTTGATAAAAATAAGTTAATTCGCGTTGGCGGTCGCATAAATGCGTCCGCATGTGATTTTGAGAAAAAACATCCAATACTACTGCACGCTACTCATAAATTAACTAAACTATATTTTGCGATGCAGCATATTGCGAGCTTACATGCAGGTCCGCAGTTATTGTTGGCAACAGTTAGGGAAACAGTCTGGCCTGTAAATGGCAGGCACCTCGCAAGACGAACAGTTAACAACTGCGTGCGATGTAGGCGGGTAAGTGGCAAAACTTTGTGCCCGAAAATGGGTGACCTACCATCACAGCGCGTAAATCCAGGTTTTCCATTCCTGTCTGTTGGTCTGGACTTCGCTGGACCATTTTCCATACTGAATCGTAAAGGTCGTGGAAGTCGCTTAATAAAGTGCTATTTATGTATCTTTATTTGTTTACGTTACAAATGTATTCATTTGGAGGCAGTTAGCGACTTAACTAAAGATGCATTCGTAATGACACTTAGGCGATTCATTGCACGCAGAGGAAAGCCTAGTGAAATATTTAGCGACAATGGTCGTAATTTTGTTGCCGCCGCAAAAGACATAGGAGTTTTTTTAAAACAAAATACCGAACCTATATCTGATTTTGCAAGTCAACAAGGTGTTAAGTTTAGGTTTATACCTTCTTACGCTCCTCACTTCGGCGGCATTTGGGAAGCCGGTGTCAAATCGGCCAAGCATCACATCAAACGAGTTATAGGCAATAGTAATTTAACGTTTGAAGAAATTACAACTTTATTTGCACAAGTGGAGGCGATTCTTAACAGCCGTCCCCTGTGCCCTTTGTCATCCTGCCCTAACGACCTCCTCTCCCTATCCCCAGGGCACTTCATCATTGGTCGGCCGCTTACCGCGCTACCCTCGCCAGCGCTGGAAGACAGAGATGACAGAAACCAACGAAACCGATACCAACGTCTGGAAAGAATAAGGCTTCACTTCTGGCAGAGGTGGCAGAAGGAATACTTGTCAGAGTTACAGCAGAGAACCAAGTGGCGCAAAGGCAATGCTCAGCTCAATGTAGGAGACATGGTCTTGTTAGCGGAGGACAATACGCCGCCACTACACTGGCGCATTGGACGAGTTGTGCAGCTATTTCCTGGACCAGATGGAGTGGCACGAGTCGCCGAGATTCGTACTCCTCGAGGGTGTGTGCGACGGCCATTCACTCGTCTATGCCCGCTGCCCACCGCTGAAGAATTGAAGTGTTGAAAGCAGTATTTCAACGGCCGGGAATATGTTGCGGCGCACACGCCTCACCAATAAACAACTAATCTATTACACGTCAACGGCTTTTGGTGCTATTGAATTAGGTCAGGCGCATCATATATTTTAACACCAAGTAACTTTAAAAAGTGTCATTTTTATTCTGCCATCGACCTTCTCACTGTACGCACGGATTTTAATAAATAATTGTTCAGAGTAATTGGACTTTAATTAGCCCCAGTGTATAATCAAAATATACATAATCAAATAATTATCTAATGTAATCCGAATATTCACTGTCGTGTTGTCGTTTCATATAATGTAATTTATCCTTAATACAATCGAAAACTTGGTTGATTAGGAAAAACCCGGGTTTTCGTCAAAGAAATCCACGTGGATGATTATTAGAAGATTTGGTAAAGGTCGCGGGAAATCGCAGTATAAGCACAGCGCTGGACCGGCCATTGTGGCTATCTTTAGGGAGGCCTTTTTTTTTTTATAGACGGGAAATCATCAAATAACTTGGGCGGGAGGGAGTGTCAGACTTTTACTGACTAAAACCCGTCTATGTTCCTTCATGTGCCCTTTGCGTTCCGGGGGCGCGGTATCTCTTTCGAACAACCCGCAGCCCCGGCAGGCATCGGCCCTCAGTGGCCCCATCCAAGTTTGCTGACATCTCTTTGAGGCGCGCGTGGAACACGAACGCGCCGTCGACACGGTCTGTCATTAGTGAACGTACGGACGGTGAACTACCCATTGCTCACCGTCCACAGACACGCGTCTACGGTGGCCGGGAGTCGTCTCGCGGCTCCCGACGCCCGGAGCGTCTACCGCGGCGGCCGCTGGGACGGGGGATCCTCCTTTCCCTCTCCCGTCCCGCCGCCTCCTTCTCTAGCATTACAGCTTCGCAGAAGGAGGCGACTGCTCCCCATTCCCTTTAGGGGAGGCCTATGTCCAGTAGTAGACGTCGTTCGGCTGATATGATGATGATGATGTTGGACTTTTGCTAATTTAATCCCCACAGAGTTTCGTGCTCGTGGCTAAATAATTACAGCTGCATAAACCAATCTTCCAGGTTAAGCCACGCTTGCCGAGGTTGGTCTGTGGATGGGTGACCATTTACCATAGCGAGTTTCCGCCGTGTCTCGGAAAGCACGTCAAGCCGTTGGTCCCGGCTGTCATTTGTAGATCTTTGACAGTCGTTACGGATAGTCAGAAGCCAAGAAATCTGACAACCAGTCTAACCAAGGGGTGTCATGTTGCCCAGTTACTGGGTTGTGGAGGTCAGATAGGCAGTCGCTCCATGTAAAACACTGGTATTCAGCTGCATCCGGTTAGACTGGGAAGCCAACCCCAACATAGTTGGGAAAAGGTTAAGCAGATGATGAGAGTTTCGTGCTATTTCATCTCCTTAAAGACCTACCTACGTTCTGAAGTGAGCTTAATTAGTTAGCTTTAACTTTCTGACTTACTGATCGACTTCTTGACAATTCAGTAGTGCCTGTCAATGGTTTGATCGGAATAAATGCTTTGACTTTGATTTTTTGACTTGCACGGTGTTATATTGCTATCACTAGTCGGAAAGCAGCATATGGATGCACAAACTTTCTTCAATCATCCTATAGGTATATAGGTGTCCAGCCCATCACAATACCAGCAGACCCTATCATCATGTTTTCGCCTGTACTGCGACCGCATATACACCAAAGGCGCGTGGTTTATTTCGGTCCGACTTTTTCTTCCTAAATATTATGAAATGGTAAACTGCCATGTTAATAAAACGTAGGTCAAGCAAGACTGGAATCTTTCACCACTTTACGATATACATACTTAACAACGTTCTAAATTATTATTTATTTTAACATAATTTTGTAAAAGATGGTTCGGTCATGTTGTGAGGACGTCTGAAGAGCGTCTAACAAAAAATATGTATATGGCCGATGTGAGTGGCAATGCCAGGAGTGGACGCCCTAGAAGGACCTACCCTGACCTTATTGGTGACCCCACCAATAAGGTACTGTGTACTCACTTCGCTTAAGGTTCAAAATGACATTGATTTATTTGACACTTTGAAGTGCGAAGTGAGCGTCGAAGTGACGGTGGAATTACCGTATAGAATGCCACTTCTTACGTGATTTCATACTTTATCTGTTATTTCTTAGTCAATTTAGTTCAACTCACTGACACGCTCGCAAGAGTGGCGCTAGTGTAAATTCGAATTATCAACCGAGTTTTTAGAATGCCAATCAAGAAAGTCACAGCGGATTCAGATTCGAAGTTTAGAACGAGGTCTTACAGAATCACACAGCTGAACGCGGTTAACAGCGCGGAGTATATAGCTAGTTCAATAATAAAATATCTACTGAAAGTTATTTTGATATAAAGTAACTCCGATCTAATCGTACGATACGTACGAGTATATTAAGTTTGGCAAGTGGTTATTGTGATCTGGGAACACCACCCTAAAGGTAGCATGTCGGTTTTTTTTTTAAGCGAATTCCATCTTCGTATTATGTGTAAGTGAACATGTGTATGATCATTTGAATGAGCATTGACAAACGGTGTATGTAAGTATCGTTGCTTTCAGTCAATCTGATTGACTTTACTCTAACCCCATATGTTTATGTAGGTACCTACATACCTATATATTCTCATAATATTCATTAGGAAAAGAAAAAAGAAAAAGACATAAATATATTAAAAAATAATTTATTCTAATCAGAATTTTCTTAAATTACTTTTTCTTACATACTAAAATCGTACAACAAAGTTTATTTTACTACTCCTCAACTCTCCCCCGGAACCCCCAGATTTAAATGTTAACCCCTTCGTAAAATAATTTAATCTATTGGCATTTTTCGTCATAACAGTGGTCCATTTATGTTGTATACGCTTATTGGCCCCAGATTTCGACCATGTAGTAGTACCCGTAGCCTCTAGCGGTTGTCAGCCTGATGGTGACGTTGTTCCAACCGACGCCTCCTGCCCTGAGGGTGGGCATGCCCCACTGGGTCGCTCCCACCTCAGTCGCCGCGATGTAGGAGATACGGACGTTGTTGGCACCTCGGTATGTGATGTCTTGGTACTGAACTGCATTGAAGACAGCTGACCGGGAGTAGTAGTTTCTGGAAAGAAAATTGTTTTCTATTAATCTAGTTGAAGATTTACTTGACTTCTCTCATTAGTCCTATAAGCAAGAACTCCGGATAAACTCATATCTTGTCTGGAAAACCCGAGACGAAGAATGATAAAAAACACATAAAAAGATATGCTCAAAGATCAAGGAAAAAGTAACAATCAATCTAAACCAATGAACGTTGGAAAAATTGATACAGCTTATCAGCTCTTATGATAATCTGTTGTAATCAACTGGATGACGGTAACATTTATGATAACACGTACATATAGCAGTAGTCAATAAACCTGCTAAGTCACCGGATAAGTATCTTAATGGTCATCACTCACTTAACAACTTGACTACCACCCAACGCTTCGTCGGTGGGCGTCGAGACGTTACCAACGCGTGTGTCGCGAGTTGACGCATGAATGGGTGGATTTTCCGGCGTCTAAGGGTTGACGCCAAATTATCAATGAAGCAACATCGTATAGCAACCCCATACGAGGAAATCCAGGGAAGTTAAGAAGTAGATAAGTGATTGCATGTGTATGGGAGTTCATCTAAAAAATTGACATTCATCAACAAGATTTTAACCGCGGCATTGCTTACGTAGATGTCAGAAAAAGATACAAATAATATTTAAATATCCCACGGTTCTTTTGGAAATCTATGGGAGAGGCTTATGTCCAGCCGTGGACGTCCTGCGGCTGATTTGATGATTAAGGTCCCACGAAAAACTTCTGAGATAAAAAGTATCCTATGTGCTAGGTCATGGTGTGCTAAATCTTCACTCGATAAGGTACATACCTGTGAAGCAACCTGTCTCCTGGCCTGATGGCTCCCTGGTACATGTTGGCCCTGAAGGCGGCGTTCTGGACGGCAGCCGCGTCATTGCAGGCCACGAGAGCGGCGAGCACAGCGATGAGGATCACGCACTTCATCTGGAATGAAAAATGGGTACTTATTTAATAAGGTTTTTATTTGACTGTCAGATGACTGGGACTTTTTTGAATACACTATTTACTACTGCTATACTTTTGTTATAACTCTTGGAACGTTATTTTCATAAATTTCATCTAATTCCCGAGTTCCTAAACAATATTCAAACATTTTTCAGTAGGTCAAAGTCAAAGTCAAATCATTTATTTCAATCAGTCCATGTAATGGACTTTTGAACGTCGTACACAAAAAAGATAATTGAACTAGTTATACCTTCCAAAAGGTTACCTATGAAGAAGAATAGGCAAGAAATCTTCCGTTTACTATCTATTGCAATAATAATTTATATTACTATTTTCAAATATTGATATTAACTCTACTGTGTGGCAAAACATTTGCTATTAGAAATGAAGGCATAAGATATTTATCAGTTGAGAAAATTACAAAGATTTAAAAAGGTACTTACATTGTTAGTAATAATTTGTTTCTGGTAAATGATCACAATTGCTTTCTCCTTAGAGTTCAGAGCAAGTATAAATTGAATGCTGATACAAATAGTATATATACTATACAGATACATAAATGATAAGATAATGCTATCACTGACTCACGGACAACAAGTGGTCGTGTCCCCGTTTCTTGGAAATCTTTATCTCAACAATATCAATATCAATACCTTTGTTAATTAGATGAAAACATAAGGAAAATCATTTACATAACAACATGTACTATCTTTTTTTTTTAAGGATGGGAAAACTTCGAAGAAGTCACTTCCGCTTTGGGCGGAGCGGAAGGGAGTGTCAGACCCTTACTGACTAAAATCCATGCTTGTTCCAGCTACTGCCTTTTGCGTTCTAGGGTCAAGGTAACTTTTTTGGCTAAATTTCGCAAGCCTAAACATATTATTCTGTATACCGAATTTTGGTCACGGTGGCCAATCTTATTGGAGACTAGTTAAGTATGTAGGAGATATTATTGTGTGCAAATGTGGACAATATCACAGGTTCACTTCTTCTTTTCTTACTCTCATAGCCTGATATATCGGTACGGGGAGAGATTAGGCGCAGGACCAACGACTTTACGTGCTTTCTGAGGCAGGCGGTGTCATACCACCAAATTCCGAACATCGGACTGCTACTGACAAATCCTTGATAGAAAAACCCAATGATACCTTATCCAACCTAGGAATAAAACCCACGATGTTGGGGTTGTAATGCCCAACAGTGAAAATGTTAAGTAAACTTGTTAGGTATGTTATGTTATGTTATGTTATGTAAATGAGTAGACGAACGATTCCCTTGATGTATTTATTGCCACTGAATATTTTTGTTCCGCTTAAATGCTATGTTAGAGAAATGCACAGCTAAACAATATCGATGTGCATTATTGAGTATGACATACACTATTACAAAGGTCAATGTACAGCGTAGCTCGTACACACGATGTTACGTAAATAATTAATTGTTCATTCAATATTTAACTTAGTTCTACCAAAACGTGCCAACCCACAATCTCTCAATAGTGAAATTGATCGTGTCAAACTAATTCAATATACTAAACGTGATAATTTGTGTACATTACTATTTGGCAATAATAATGTAGTCTAATTCATTCATTCATACATACATAGGCATAGGGTTAGAGAGAGATGTAACCACTGTACACCAGTTTGCCGGTTATGTTTTTTAAGTCCCATGTCATTGCCATTAACTGGGCAGTAACTCCGAGCTGCTACTGAGAATTGCATAGAAAAGCCCAATAACACTGCTCAACCTGGGAATCGAAGCCAAGACCTCCAGCGCTCTGAGGAACACTAGGCTAACCAGGCAGTCATTATATTCTTACATAATTTACTTTCAAACCGAAATCACAAGTTGAGTCATAAGCATTCACACAATAAAATAATTAACCGCTACTATATTTTTATCAGATCAAAACAAATTAAAGTCCATTCACCATCTTTTTGTTGCAATCTAAAGTACAATGAATCATGAACATCATCCGATCCTACTACTATTATAAAGGCGAAAGTTTGTATGTATGTATGGATGTTTGTTACTCTTTCACGCTTAAACGGCTGAATGGATCTGGATGAAATTTGGCACAAAGATAGATTATAGTCTGGAATAACACATAGGCTACTTTTTATCCCGGGAAAATGTACGGTACCCGTAGGATAACACATCAACTGTGACGCGGACGAAGTCGCGGGCAGAAGCTAGTTAATGTCATAATCAACATAGTCATCGGTAATCGTAATCTTTCTTTTATTTAAATTGACATTTTCCTTAAAGTTAAATAACACTTTGGATAAGAATAGTAAACGTTTTTTTATGTCATTGGATAGCAAAAAGTGTTATTGGGTTTCTCTATGAAATTCTTAGTAGCAGCTCGGAGTTAGGATTTGTGCCCGGTTAATGGCAATAGGCTCGCCCCCTATTACATGGGACCTATAACATACCGGCGAACTGTGGGTGTACATTGGTACACCTCTGCCTAACTCTTCGGGGAATACAGGAGTAATTGTATGTATGTATGTGGATGGCGAACTGACGGCCCACCTGATGTTAAATGACCACCGCTGCCTATAAACATCTGCAATACCAGAGGCCTTGCAAATGCATTGCCATCCCAGAGACAAAGTTGAAATATCTCATGTTCGTTTAATTACACCGGCATCCATACCCTTCAAACTGGAACACAACAACGCTGCTCTGCGGCAGAAATAGGTATGTTGGTAGTACTTCCCCGGACGAGCTCCTTCACAAAGAGGACTACTTCTACTACTATTATACCTATACTGAAAGGAAACGATCAATGTAGTATGTAAGGATCTGAGCAGGTGGCGTTCTGTGGTTTCTGCCTACCCCTATGGGAAAAAGGCGTGAGTTTATGTATGGATGTATGTATGAAAGGAAACGAAACGCGAATGCTTTGTTTATTGGTTTTTGCTATTATTCTCAGAATAACCTATGTCTTGATAACGTTCTACCTATCTAATTACTACGTATTACCCGCGACTTAGTCAACAACACAACGACAACAGGATAAAAATATAGGGTGTTTGGCGCATGGACCGACACAATTTTTTCAGGGATTTGGGAGGTTATTAGCTAGGTTCTACCCATACACCCTTTGTCCCAAATGTCACGGTTGGTTACATATGTTTTTTTTCTAATGAAAAAAATGCCCAAAATGTTTCCCTTAACTAGAAATATCTTTTTTGTTTCTTTTTTTAAACTTTTTTTTTGTAGAACCTAGCTAATGATCTCCCAAATCCCTGAAAAAATTGTGTCGGTCCATGCGCCAAACACCCTGTAATGGGAAAGCTGATTTCCCGTGTAAAATGTATTCGTATTCATAAATATTCAGTTCATATACAGTTTCCTTTGAGTAAAATTTGCTGTATTCTGTGTTTAGAGTACTTTCTCTCTAAGTACTCTTCGAAAATTCCACCCTGTATATATTGTCATTGGAAATTGGGTCATCTTCATCATCATCATCTTCCTGCCCTTATCTCATGTTACTTGGGGTCGGCGCAACACGTTTTCTTCTTCCATGTCGTCCTGTCAGCCGTCATGCTATCCCTTCTCTTTCAAATCATTCTTCACACAATCCATCAATCTTTTCTTTGGCCTCCCTCTTCCACTCCATTCATTCACATTTATATTCATTCTAAACTGAGTAAACTTTTAAAATAAGAATTCAAAATCAAAGCATTTATTTCAAATAGACCATTTACAGGCACTTTTGAATGTCAAAAAGTTACAGTTTAAAGTCGAAGCCAGTTGCTCGTTCCAAAGCGTATAGATATCTATGGAGAAGAACGAGCAAGAAACTCCATGGACACTCTTTTTCTTCAATTTCGTTTTACAAAATCTTGGTTACAATATTCATGTTGCTTCTATATGTGAAAACAATGAAGGTGAATTGAAGACTTGAAAGTAAAAAGCAAAATAAGGTGCTCGTGTAATATAAAAAAAGGTTTTTCCTACTAGGTATTACATAAACATGAGTCACAGCTGTAATAATTTTTCCCAAGATAATACGTAATTATCTACTATTAGATTACTATTTATCTGATATCGGCTATTTTTGGTAAACATTATCACTTTTGCAGATATTGTGTGGTATAAAAATAGATTATTATCTACATAATATAAAGCACAAAGAACTTAGTAATAATTGTTTCTTAGCACACCTATCACTAATTAAGATTAAAAGAAAATAAAAAGATTGAAATGTCTCATGTGCCTGTAATTACACCGGCACCCATACCCTTCAAACCGGAACACCATATATCATTATCCGTGCACAAATCCAAACTCCAAGCTGCTGCTAATAATTTCCCAAAAAAACCTAACCACACATTTTCTCGGCCTGGAAATCAAACCCAAGACCATTATCGTAACAGTCGCGCCTCGGACCACTAGGCTAACGAGGCAGTTTTAAAAGTGCCTGTAAATCATTTAATTGTAATAAATGCATTGACTTTCTTTTCAAGCTCATATGACTATGATACCAATACTAAAAGTAAGTAAATACTTCAGGTAGATAGTACTTCCCCGAACGAGTACTTAAGAACCACTTTACTAAAATATATCTAATCGTATATCCAAATACCTATCACCTATCTCTCTATCACTTCTCAAAATAACACTTGAACCTACATACTTACATACATACATACATAAACTCACGCCTTTTTTTCATGGGGGTAGGCAGAAACCACAGAACGCCACCAGCTACGATCCTTACATACTACTTTCGCCTCAGCCACGTTCATAAATATGCCTGACATAAAATTCTTATGGCATCTATTCGTTTGTGAACATTTAATTTTATAGATTTACTATACCACCTATACCTATTAATATGTAGGTTTCATCATCATCTGCTTAGCCTTTTCCCGACAATGTCGGGATCGGCTTCCACTCTTACAGAATACAGCTGAATATCAGGGTTTTACATGGAGCGACTGCCTATCTGACCTCCACAACCCAGTAACTGGGCAACACGATACCCCTTGGTTAGACTGGTTGTCAGACTTCTTGGCTTCTGACTATCCGTAACGACTGTCAAAGATCTACGAATGACAGCCGTTAAGGAAGGGAATAGCAGTGATTGTGATGAACAAATCTTTTTATCGCCTGTTAAAAATGTCTTAGCAAAAACGTCAGCTATCAATAAATTACTAAAAGTGCGTAGTAGGTGCACTCTGACGCGAAATTAGAAGTAAAAATATTTAACCTAAAAAACGTAAAAAGATAAGATAATAAATACCATACGTGGGGAAAATAATGAGTAAAAATTTCTGCAATGTTATCGTATATCCACCAGATAATCCTACTTCCTAATTAATCTATACTTTAATATTATAAAGTAGTAGTGGCGTATATAGATTATTATTATTGTTATTTTTTATTTGTTTTTTATTTTTTGTGTTGTTGCGTTCGCAAGAATAAATGTTTTTTCTTTCTTTCTTTTCTTTCTAAAGACTAAAGTTTTTGTTTGTTTGTTTGTAACGAATGAGTTCCGAAACTACTGGACCGATTTGAACCATTTCTTCATCAATAGATAGCCATATTATTTCTGTGTAACATAGGCTATAAAACATCTCGCTACGACCAACAGGAGCTGAGCAATAACCAAAGACGTAACTTATGGGGATAAGCCAAGCGGACGAAGTTGCGAGTTTCGCTAGTAATATTATAAATGACAAAGTTTGTGGGATGGACTGCTGGATGGATGTTTGTTACTCTTTCACGCTTAAACAGCTGAATGGATCTGGATGAAAATTTGCACAGAGATAGATTATGGTCTAGAATAGCAGATAGAATACTTTTTGATGCGGTAGAAGCCGCGAGCAGTAATGCATTTACCTTTTTTGAGAAACCGCTGGAGTCTTATTTCCAGCAGTGGACGTCGTTCAGCTAAAATGATGATGAAGATATTATTATCATTAGTGAAATTCGGTCAATCTCAATTGAGACTATCCAAGTACGCAATATATTGTACTAGCTTTTGCCCGCGGCTTCGTTCGCGTTAAGAAGTATTATCTTTCATCCCCTATTTTATCCCCTTAGGGATGGAACTTATCAAAATCCTTTCTTAGCGGATGCCTACGTCATAACATCTACCTGCATGCCAAATTTCAGCCCGATCCGTCCAGTGGTTTGGGTTGTGCGTTGATAGATCACTATGTCAGTCAGTCAGTCAGTCACCTTTGAGTTATATATATTTAGAAAGATAGTGCATAAGTGTGTGCGTTAACACTGCTGCACTCCCTCTTTCTTCACTTTCATATTCCAATGGGACGGCAATCCGACCCGACAGGCACAGGGCCAACGACTTTGACCTAACTATCAGACTATCAACCTAACTAATCTAATAAATCTTGACCTAACTAATGTCACATCCATACTATACTAACGTACCTTCACGCCTATATTCTTCAAAGGGTTAGGCCGAGGTGGACCAAATGTACACCCACAGTTCGCCGGTATATTTAAGGTTCTAGCTATAGGGGGCGAGCCTATTGCCATTAACCAGGCATAGATATTAACTCCCAGCTGCTACTGAAGTGTTATTGGATTTTTCTATGAAATTCTCATAAAAAACCCAATAACCCTTTGGTCGACGTGGGAATCGAAACCAAGACCTCTAGCGTAGCAGTCGCGTTTAGGTCTACTAGGCTACCGAGGCAATTACTATAACTATCTTTTCATAATTTTTTATACCATAAATGCGAAAGTGACTCTTTCGGTCTGTTACGCTTTCACTACTAAACCACTGAGCCGTTTATGATGAAATTTGGCACGTGATAAGTTTGAACCTCAAGAGAGGACATGAGCTACTTTTTACCAGACTGCGACAGAAGGAGGGTTATGTTTTTCGAGGGTATGTTTGTATGTATGTAAGTTTGTATGTATGTATAATTGTTTGGCACGCTCTGCAGCCTGAACGGCTCGATGGATTTTAGCTTGAGAGGTGTCGTTAGATTCGTATTTACTGTGAGAAAGACACTGGGTATATATAAAAAAAAATGGCGGATTTTTGGCGCCAAATTCAAATGTTTGGCTCACTCTGCAGGCTGAACGGCTCGATGGATTTTAGCTTGAGAGGTGTCGGTAGATTCGTATTTACTGTAAGAGTGATACTGGATATAATAATTTATTTTTTAAAACACAAAAAAAAATAAAAAACGGTAATTTAAAAAACTAAAACACCCGACTGCTATTCTTTAAAAATCCCTAAAACAAGATAAATTGTAGCAGTCGGGACCCATTCGGGACCATCTGCAATGTAATATAGGTATGTGCTCTCAATTCACTAATCCTCCATTTCTAGAATGGGTCCCGACTGCTACAATTTATCTTGTTTTAGGGATTTTTAAAGAATAGCAGTCAGGTTTTTTAGTTTTTTAAATTACCGTTTTTTATTACACGACTTCGTTTACGTTCGCGGTACCCAACATTTACGCGGACGAAGTCGCAGGTACATACATACCATCACGCCTGTATTCCCCAAAGGGTTAGGCAGTGGTGTACTAATGTACACCCACAGTTCGCCGGTATGTTTTTAGGCCCCATGTAATAGGTGGCGAGCCTATTGCCATTCACCGAGCACAGATCCAAACTGCGAGCCGCTACTGAGAATTTCATAGAAAAACCCAATAACACATTTTGCTCGATCAAAGTGGCAGGTAAGAGCTAGCTAATTATATAGATATTTTGCCCTTGTTTGGTTCGAGAAATTCCCCGTCTATTTAGCACCAATACCTAAACCGCACCTTAAATAACTATCTTTTTATTTATACTCGTAATTAGTAAATATAAAGATAAATTTGCTAATCCTAGATTAACGAGGATAATGCCATCACATTATAAAAACAGACAGTATGTCCGTTCTTAAGGGTTCCGTACCATATTTTATTTACTTTTTAACCGACTTCAATAAAAAAGGAAGTAATCCATTAGGTTGCAATATTTTTTATGATTTTGATTTATAACCACGATATGCATTTTATCGAAATCGCTTTATTATTCTTAGTTTTTAAATCATAATATTTGAAAAAAAAAGTCTTCCAAGTAAGCATCCTGTAAATGAATTGATAAAAAAAAAATTAAAAGTAAAAAAAAAAATGAAATGTAGGTAGGTATGATTTAAAAGTTTATCGATTCGCAAATTTTAACAAGTAACCCAAAAAACAGCCTAATTAATAAACATGTATCTAGAATTTAGATAGCAAGCGTACTAATTTTGTAAACAAGACAAGATTATGGTTTCAAAATTCATAAATATGTAGTGGTAGAAAAAAAACATCAGATGTCAATTACAGTAGAACCTCGATTATCCGAACTAATTGAGAGCGAGACTAGTTCGGATAATCAAAACTTGGGTTTTTTGGGACAAAATCAAACAAAAATATATTTTTTTTGCATAAAAACAGTACAGTTTATTAAAATTTGTCATAATATGTAGATATTAACGTTGAAATATAAAACACCTAAAAAAGTAAGTCACGCAACCGTTTGAGAAAAAGTGAGCAACAAATACGCGCCAACGTTCGGATAATTAAGCGTTTGGATATACTAAATTCTGAATTATCCGAAGATAATTGTAAGTTCGGATAATTGAGGTCAGCTACTGTATTAAAATTGATTCATAGTATTTAATAATGTCGTAGACCCTACGGAGAATTGACCTAGCTACGCCGTAGCGTGTACCCTACACTGCTACGCGGTAAGCTACGGCGTAGCCCGGTGCTGATCTTGCCTTATGCATAACTCCATGATTTTAAAGACAATTATATAATAAATGCTCTAAAACTGTTAGTAGCTTTATTAGAATTATTTAAGTGCTTTTTTAATTTTATATTCGCTATATCGCCAAATATCTTCACGTTTCAATGCATCAACTCTTCAGTTTTTGAAGAATCTATTCAGGTTGTCCCATAAAAAAAAATACTACAAAAAAAAAAATACTTCCGTCTTTATTTGCCGACTGTACGTATTTATGTTATTAAAAAGTAAAAATTAAACCTAAACTGGATTTAACTTAACGGAATTAGAATGATAAGATTAGTTTCAATATCCAACGTTCAATCCAGTCAAAATAATATAAATACTGAGTTCTTCAATAGCGAATTTAAAGTGAACCTGCATTCCACAAAGTCTGTATTGTTTGGAGAATCAAGTGTTAGCGAAATATTGTAAAAGTAAGTATTTTTTTTATTTAATTGTAATTTAATTATTATAATAAAAATTGTTTATTTATAAAAAAGAGGCAAAATTACAAAAAAAATATATCTTTAAAATTAAAATAGAGCACTTTCGTAATTGCCTGAACTAGGCTGAACCTGTGTTTCAGGCTAAAAGAGGCAAACATATCTACTTAAAATAAATAAATTAACATTATGAAAGAAGTAAAGTAATAAAATTAAGTGTTACATATAAAAAAAAAAAACAATAAATCAAAAATAGCAAACAACAAGTAGATCTTCTGTCTGTGCATAAGATATGGGTTGTAAGAAATGAATTATAGATTTTTTACAGCTAAAGTAGTTTAACTTATATTTGCTTATTTTTCTATTTAATCTATTGTACAGAAATGGGCCTAAAAATTATAAGAATCTTTCCACAAAGACATGGTTCCACATTAATGGTTATTGCTTGAAATCCTTATTGTTGCCCTCCGTTTACCTAAGCGGAGAATTATCATCATCCATCACGCCTGTATTCCCCGAAGGGTTAGGCAGAGGTGTACCAATGTACACCCACAGTTCGCCTGGTTAATGGTAATAGGCTCGCCCCCTATTACATGGGACCTAAAAAAAAAAAACATACCGGCGAACAGTGGGTGTGCATTGGTACACCTCTGCCTAACCCTTCGGGGAATATAGGCGTGATTGTATGTATGTATGTATGTATTAAACTAACCAGTTTTAATTTCCAGATGAAGAGCCAACTTCTAGTTGTGATGTTAGCAGTGGCAGCGGCGACAGTGGCCGTAGCAGCGTCAGCAGCTGCAAAAGAAGTTAGCAAAGAAGAGCCTGAGCTGGCTGAAGAAGAGGTAGTGAAATACGTGCCTGATGAGGACGGCGTGCCAAAGCTTGAAGTGCCAGAATCCAGGCAGAGCTTGATTGTCGGAGAAGTCGGTCCTGAAGACAGGCTGCTTACTAGGTTAGTAATGATGATATTGATTGATTTGACGGGCCTGTTGGTCTAGTGGTTAGCGGCCCTGACTGCTAAGCCGGAGGTCGTGGGTTCGATTCCCACCCAGGACAAACTTTGTGTGCTGAACATGATTGTTTGTTCTGTGTCGGGGTGTGATTTTATCTATAATGTGTATGTATTTATAAATTATATAAGTAGTATATCAGTTGTCTGGTTGCCATAACACAAGCTCTGCTTAGCTTGGGATCAGATAGCCGTGTGTGAGTTGTCCCAAGATATTTATTTATTATTTATTTATTTATGATGTTAACCAAACAAGATTTTTACATAATACCATTGCTATGCTTTCAGCATCGTCCACGGCGTGACCGCTGCCATATTTGTAGCTCAGGATCAAGACGTGACCATCCGCGGAGTTGAGCACACCAACATTACTGCTATTCAGGTGGTACGCCAAGGGACCACCCAGCATGCCGTCCCGACCATCGTTGCTGGAGGGCTTGGTCACACCTTTGTGACGATCAACATCAAAGGACGAAGGGACCTGGGCTACACTTATCGGATCAACATTTACTCGTCTATTAACTGTTCTAATAGTTAGAAGGATGTCTGGTGATGGTTATTAAAGAATAATACTTTATTTACTTACTAGCTGTTCCCCGCGACTTCGTTCGCGTTCAGTATTTTTAAGTTAATAGTGTTCATACTGTTTCTGTCTAACCGCTATGTGACATAGCGTGTTGAATTGTACCTAAGATTACAGCTCAGGTTACTGCCAACACATGCCAAAAGTTTTGTTCAAATCGGTGCAGGAGTTAAATAGTTATGCGCGTACATACAAACAAACAAAAATTCTAACAACCATTTTTTTGGGTTCAGTATTAACATGTGAGAATTACTCTTTATAAAAAATATTGAATGTACTGAATTGGCCTCGTTACGATTTTATTATATGTATATGTATAGATACTGTCACTAAACTACCTGTTTAATGTTTTATTTTTTTCGTAATAAATAAGTTGTTTAATTTATTTAGTGGTTTTATTAAATACCACCTTCTACTCGCGGCTTCGTCCGCGTCAAATTCGATACCTATTTGACAAAAAGTATCCTATGTGTTATGCCACACTATAATCTATGTCAGTGCCAAATTTCATCCAAATCCGTTCAGCCGTTGGAGCTTGTAAGAGTAACAAACATTTAACCATCCATCTTTCCACTTTTATCAATAGAACGAAATGTTGTATACCCTATTTCGAAAGAATATACATAATCGATGAAGAAAACGCTTTTTAAGTAACGCTCTCAAAAATATTCTTGCTGTGATTTAAGAAAAAAATATTTTATAAGTTAACAAATAAGTATGAGTGCCTGACCAATTTTAATAGCAGTATCGCGGTAGAGCAAGTTGCTCGGATTATGCTACGTTAGTCTTGAGCGTGTAATTCTTCTGGTATTGCAGCTATGTCCTCTTTTTCTTTTCGCCTGGGAAATCATAAAATGACTTCTCTAGTGTCCGACTTTTACTGACTAAAATCCATCTATGTTCCATCATATGTCCTTTGCGTTCCGGGGGCGCGGTATCTCTTTCGAATAACCCGCAGCCCCGGTAGGCATCGGCCCTCAGTGGCCCCTTGCAACTTTGCTGACATCTCTTTGAGGCGCGCGTGGAACACGAACGCGCCGTTGACACGGTCTGTCGTTAGTTAACGTACGGACGGTGAGGTACCCTTTGCTCACCGCCCACAGACCCGCGTCTACGGTGGCCGGGAGTCGTCGACTGTCTACTTTCAGCAGTCGTGCTTGCGACCACGACACCAACGGGGCAGTCGTAAAATGTTTAAAGCGTGTGGTTGAAGTTATTAGCTCACAAATAAGTCTACGGCGCACCTGTTATTAACTGGTCACCATCGCATATTCAACCAGTGATTGTAATGATTTAATTAGCATTACACGTTCTAATCTATGGTCGCTCAATAATCCGAGCAAGTTCCTCTAGCACGATATTGGTAATAGAATTAGTCAGGTACATACTTACATGTATTTAATTGCTACAAGTTTTATTTTCTCATATCACATCGTATAGAATATTTACGCTAGACTATTCTTTTTTATTTATCTTCTTCGTCGAGTTTTGCCCGACCTGGGTATCAAACCCAGGACTTCACGTGAACAGTCTCATAAACGCTTTTGGAAATAACTATTTTAGCTAACATTCGTGTGATAGGTATGAACCAGTGGCGGGGACTCAATTAAAATCTTAACAAACACGCATGTATTCCTTGAAGGGTTAGGCAGAGGTGTACTACTACCAATGTAAACCCACAGTTCGCTGGTATGTTTAAGTCCTATGGTGCGAGCCTATTGCCATTACCCGGGCACAAATCCTAACACCGAGCTGCTCCTGAGAATATGCTCGACCTGGGAATCGAACCCAAGACCTCTAGCGTAGCAGTCGCGCTTAGTCGGCTAACGAGGCAGTTAAATTTTAATTCAAAATAATTTACTTATTTTCCAGAATGTACTTTTTTTATTTCTCTACTATTAACTGAATATTTTATGCACACTGTATGTCTGTTTACTTTTAATTTATTTTTTTGTAAATTCGTGGAGAATGCTGTGGGTTACATGTGTAGTAACATAAATATAGAATAGATTATGTATAACTGCATTGATACGTATTTTGCTAATTTAAGTTTTTTTGTTAAGCATGTAACTGTTTTTAGTCCCTATTAAATAAAATAAAGTGTAAGTAGAAATTAAGATCTTAAGGCTATCGCGGTACTCCCTACATTCTGCATCTGTAATGCATGCATATTAAAGACGAACAACTAAAAAAAACAGCTTATGAAAATACCTATAATATAAATAATGAGAAACTAGATTCAATATCGTTATTATCTTTCTTTCTTGTAAATAACTTTCAGATGGTCTAATTGAAATTATTTGACTTTAAGTTTGACAGCGATGCGGATGAGTTTTATGAGCTTCCTTTTTTTATAGACTATACATAGTTTGTAATTTAATAATTATTTATGTAAGTCTGAAAAATAAATGTCTGACCAATAAATAAAACCTCAGTTTCACTTTGAATGCAACTCGATTTCTATCGGCTTTCCTTCGGAAGCTCGGACAACAGCTACTCTACCACCATTGACAAATGGCACAGCCACTAGTGTCTACTATTGCCAATTAATACAGTCACACTGCAATTACTTTTCTTACGAATCTTACACCTCCAGCACTATGTTCTTTCTATATTGTATGGTATGTAATAAAATGTCAGTAATATATTTCATCACTTATTTATTTATTTAAACAATATTTCACACTAACAAAAGATATTTCTATAAGCCATTTCTGCAATTTAAATTAAAAAAATCTTTAACAGGAAATTCCCTAATATATCTTAGACTTATCGTCCCCAAATATCAATGGAGAACTGGAATCCTTGGCCTCTTGGCGATGTCAATCTGATGGTGACGTGGGTCCTGCCAATTCCACCTTCCAAGATTGTTGGGGTTGCACCAACTCCAGATGTCTGCACCACCCGGATGAAGCTAATGAGGACGTTGGCATTTCCAAAGTAAGGTATATCTTGAAGAATAACGGTTTCTGGAACAGCTGTCCTCTGGGGCTGGTAGCTGAAATAAAAAGTGTTGGTCAATATCCACGCGTCATGTTCGTGAACGCTTTTAGTGAGATTGGTCATCTCTTAACTGCCATGGGTTGGGTCTTTTTTTTTTGTTTTATATTATTCTTCACCTACATTTTTTTCAAAGTATAGAATAACCAATAAGAATAACGTACTTTATCGGAATTGTCAATATTCACGCGTCATGTTCGTGAACGCTTTTAGTGAGATTGGTCATCTCTTAACTGCCATGGGTTGGATCTTTTTATTATTATTTTATATTACTTCACGTACATTTTTTTCACGTTAATAAGAACTCACAAGAATAATGTAATCGGAATTATATTGAAAATACTATGCAAGATATATTCTGAGCCGCCTTTACACACTAATCGATCGATCATCGATCGGTCGATGACCCCGATTGACGATCAATCCATTGGTGTAGTAGATACTATAGATCGACTTCGGCTATTCCATCCTACCAATGATATATTTATATTAATAATTATTATTTAAAAATAATAATTAATCGGTAACTTAGTGCTATTTAATATTTATATATTTAATAATAATTTTATTTATTTATTTATATCCTTATATTGCATAGGATTACGTAATATTCAATGCATTTCTGTTGCAATTTAGTTCATTATCAAGTCCCTTATTCCCAGAAGGAAAGGTCGAGTAAAAACTGTGAATCCAAATATCATGACTAATAATAAATTATAATATTATCAGTAAAAGAATTATCAAAATCCATGACATGATTATGTTGTTGTTGGTTATCCTGATTAAATCAATTCGATTTTTGATTAAATCAATTCGATTTTAAATTCACGGGCAATCGATATTCGGGCAAACGGTGTTTTTCATTTTGACTTTTTGTGGACCAAAGTGGTTTATTTGTATACATTTAAATTACAATTTTGAATATTAAAAAGAAAAGAATAATTTGCCATTTCTGTCCTATTTCTGAGCAAAGGGATCACATCATAAAAAAAAACCTATTCTAATCAAAAAACCAATCATTCAACATTTACCTACATTGAAAATGAAATAAGCTTTAGTTAAAATATAACTTACTGTGCAAGCATTACGTCCCACAATCCAATGTTTCCCTCGAGCAGGTAGGATCTAGAGTCACTGCTAACTGATTTAGGGCCTCCTGGCACCAAGTTTACCAGTTGCTCTCCATCAGCGTCTTGCTTGAAGGTATACCTGCGCCACCCTTCGCCGTCAGCACTCAAAGGTACCCCGGGGGCCTCTTCAGGCCCCAGTACAAATACTCCATCTTCAACCTTGCGGAACTCATCAGCAGCTCCCAAGCTAGCTGACAATGCTACAAGCATCAATACCAGAAGTAGACCCTTCATCTGAAAAATGTTTAAATTATATTAAATATTTACAGCCTTAAAATGAGGAAATATGCAAAAAAGAATCATTAACAATAACAAAAAAAGAAACACAAACTATAATGGCATCGAAACAATTGCCCACAATAGTGGCAGTATATTGCCATATTGGATGGCAATATTAATTCTGTAGCCAAGGTAAAAGCCAGCCTTTTGCTTACGAGAACTGTCAACCGACCGTTTAAATTTAAATTTATACCGCTACTATATATGTGGCATACGGCGCCGGCGCCATGTTCATCAGGACACAACAATAACGTTCTTATGAAAACAGATGGCGCCACGTATCTTTCGAATCATGATTGAATTTTAAATATAACCGACATTTATGTGGATGAAATCGCGGCCAAAAGCTAGTATGTGGATAATTGACAAAAGTAATGGTATACACAAAAATAATGAAGCCTGGCTTTGCTATGAAAGCCCTTAAAAAGAAACACAAAGAAAAAAGTGTAATAGAAAGAAAGATTACCTTTAAATTTTTTCTTTTGCTTGATGCACAAAATACTTCAGTTTGGTATAATCCATTGTGACTTGTGAAGTAGTATTTATAGTAAAATTACTGATAAATAAATGCACGTCATTAGATAATTATTATCGTTTATCCATTTCATTAGATATTAATCTCTATCAAATTTCAAATCTCAGATCTCTAATCATTAATGTAATCTTTAATGTATTGTACAGGTGGTTGGTAAAAAAGGGTAAGCAATTTATGGACCCTATGGAACACAGCAATTTTTTAAATACATGAGGTCCTATTTGCGACTGCTAAGCTAGAGGTCTTGGGTGCGATTCCCAGTACGAGAAAAGTGTTATTGGGTTTTTCTATGAAATTCGCAGTAGCAGCTCGGAGTTAGGATTTGTACCCGGTTAATGGCAATAGGCTCGCCCGTATTACATGGGACCTAAACATACCGGCGAACTGTGAGTGCACATTGGTACACCTCTGCCTAACCCTTCGCGGAATACAGGCGCGATGGTATGTTATGTTAATAACAATACAGAGACCGCAAGTCGGGGTCCCGACAGGCCACGAAGGAAATGGCGGGACGACCTATTTGAGTTCCTTCAAAACTGGAAGGATGAGGCACGAAAACGTGACGGATGGAAAAAGTGGAGGGAGGCCTTTGCCCAAGAACGGCACAGAACAGGCTAACAAAAAAAAATACAGATAGGCTATTTAAGAGAGCGCTATAATAAATTTCCATTTAAATTATATCCTATATATTTGATTTACAGTATATTTGTTGCATTAGTTATTATACGAGGACACATCGTGGATCCGTTAACTACGCATATACTACCCATTACCATCCATACACATCCCATTCCACCCGTCATCCATCCATCCATCATCTCATTTCTCAGTAATAGCCCGGAGTTTGGAAGTTGCTGGTGTGACACCCCCTTGCCTCGGGAAAGCACATCAAGCCGTTGGTCAAGGGTACCGAGGCAGTTTAGGTCCTGAAAATGACGTGACTTGAAAATCCTATAATAGGTACGTAACTTGTCCTCAAAAATTCAAGTGGCAAATTATCCTGTAGTACAAATAGTCAAATCATTTACTTCAAAGGCATTTTTATGCATCATTAAAATAATAAAATTTCTTGTAAATGATGCAACTTCTAAACGGTAGTTTAGTAGAAAACTTCCCACTTACTGTTTATCTTATACAGACTTAATGACTTGATAAATAAGATAACCTACAAAAAAGCAATAATAATTAAAAAAATACCTTAAACTAAATGGCATTTAAAAAATTCCCCTGCATTGGTACTTCCTACTAATCCTACTATCCTACCTATCAAAAATAATATTATAAATACGAGAATTTGTGAGGATGGATGGATGTTTGGATGGATGGATGGATAGATATTTATTACTCTTTCCCGCTTAAACAGCTAAACGGATCTGGATAAAATCTACCTCTCCAATCTATGTTCCTTCACGTGCCCTTTTCGCTCCGGGGGCGCGGTATCTCTTTCGAACAACCGGCAGCTCCGGCAGGGGTCGGCCCTTAGTAACCCCTCTGAATGATTGCTGACATCTGTTTGAGGCGCGCGTGGAACACGAACGCGCCATCGACACGATTTGTCGTTGGTTAGCGCACGGACGGTGAGCTACCCATTGCTCACCGTCCACTGACCCGCGTCTACGGTGGCCGGGAGTCGTCTCGCGGCTCCCGACGCCCCGAAATCTACCTCTGAGAAAGATTGTAGTGTGGAACAACACATAGGAATTAAAATAGAATTGAAGTAGAATTGGTAGACTGGTAGAGAATCCCTAAGGCATTAAGTCCGACTTTGTACTTTTTTTTGCATAAAGTTTGAATAAATAAATAAAATAGGATACTTTTTATCCCGGAAAAAATTACGGTTCCCGTGGGATAATATATCAAAATTGACGCGGACAAAGTCCGGGCAGAAGCTAGTTAATCATATAGGTAAAATCCCTTCAATTTTCCTGCATTTTTTACATTGTTTAGTATCTTTAGCCTTCAGAAAGTATTGATTATATCTAAATGTTGCGAAATTCAAGGCAAAGCTTAAAATCTCTAATTTAGTTCATAAACAGGAAAAATTATAGGAAAATCTTTTTGGTATGTATTGATTCTGAAGCATCAGTACAAACATACCATCACGCCTGTACTCTCCGAAGGGTGAGGCAGAGGTGTACCAATATACACCCACAGTTTGCCAGTTTGTTTAGGTCCCATGTAATAGGGGGCGAGTCTACTGCCATCAAACGGGCACAAGTCCTAACTCCGAGCTGCTACGGAAAATTCACAGAAAAACCCGATAACACTTTTTCGCTCGACCTGGGAATCGAACCCAAGATCTCTAACGTAGCAGTCGCGCTTAGAACCTATCGAGGCAGTCAATATCAATAAAAGAACACATTTGGACGACCTGATAAAGTCCGCAGGAAAACGCTGGTTGCAGGCCGCTTCCAACCGGTTCTTTTGGAAATCTAAGGGGGAGGCCTATGTCCTGCGGCTGATACGACGATGATGAATAGAACACATTTCCATTCATTGTTCAATACCTTTTTACGTGTTATTTTTTTTTTGCATTTTATATCTAAAATTACAATTGCTTACGCCACTCTAGCTGGCCCGCGGCGGCGACTGCCCAACTATGTTTTTTATTTTTTATTCGTCATCTGCTTAGCCTTTTCCCTTTTTTTTTTAAGATGGGAAATCATCAAATGACTTTCCCCGCCCTGGGCGGGGCGCAAGGGAGTGCCAGACTTTTACTGACTAAAACCCATCCATCCGCGGTATCTCTTTCGAATTTATTAGAATGGTAAGTTTATTTAGTCAAAACTTAAGCACTGATAAAAAAAAAGGTTTTCCTTTATATAACCATAATTTTCTTCAGCTGTCTTTCAGTAAGATATGTCTATAGCTATACCCTAGTTTGTGATTGATAAAAAGAACATAACGTAACATACCATCACACCTGTATTCCCCGAAGGGTTAGGCAGAGGTGCACCAAAGTACACCCATAGTTCGCTGGTATATTTAGGTCCTATGTAATAGGGTGCGAGACTGTTGTCATTAACCGGGCACAAATCCAAACTCCGATCTGCTACTGAGAATTTCATGGAAAAACCCAATAACACTTTTTGCTCGACCTGGGAATCAAACCCAAGACCTACAGCGTAGCAGTCGCGCTCTAAAAAGAAACACACAAAAAGAAAGTATACGTTATGTCTTAAAAATGTTGAAAAACCTACGCATGTGTGTGTATAATGTACTAACAAAGTGTTATTAAGTTTTTCTATGAAATTCTCAGTGGCAGCTCGGAATTAGGATTTGTGTACGGGTAATGACAATATTCTAGCTCCGTATTACATGGGACCTAAACATATACCGGCGGACTGTGGGTGTACATTGGTACACGTCTACCTAACCTTTTGGGGAATACAGGCGCGATGGTATACATAAATTAATGTCATGTTAAGTTTCATTTTCTCAAATCTCAACGAGATTGTATTTTACAGTATGATGTTTCATTTATCTTCTTGTCCTAGGCATCAAACCACCAAAGGCTCCACGTTCAGCAGTCATTGTCACTATCTAAACGTCATGCTTATAAACATCTAATATATAAAATTCTCGTGTGACAGTTTTCGTTGCCATACTCCTCCGAAACGGCTTGACCGAGTTTGATGAAATTTTTTGTGCATATCGAGTAGGTCTGAGAATCGGCCAACATCTATTTTTCATATCCCTAAAAAAAAAATGGCAAAACAACGTTTGCTGGGTCAGCTAGTTTTTCAATATAAGTATTACATTTCCAGTTACATTCATTTAGGGGTTTAAAGCAATGGCGAGTACTTATTACAACTCAATTCGTATCCCTTCTGAAGTTCGAACAACAGATACTCTACCACCATTGACAAATGGCATAGCCACTATTGTCTACTCTCTACTATTTAATTGACAAATAATATGGTAACACTGGTATTTCAAATACACAGACGATAGATGGTAGTCTATGAAAGGGGTTCCCAAAGTGTGAGTCGCAGTCGGCACGCGATGTCCTTTTCATTGATTACAGTACAATCATTGTGCTTTTATATTTTCTAATAAACAAGAAAATTATCTTTGAAAATTATTTTTTTTAGAGGTTTTTAAAATTAAATATATTAATAGTAATAAAGTAGACAATCTTAATGTCTGCTACACACAAAAATAACATTATGAAGGAAGTGACAAATACACAATCTGTAAATGGAGTCGCAGTACAAAAAAGATTGGGTACCCCTAGTCTAAACAAGCTGTTGATTTGCATCCTCGTCAAATTTTAGGAGCTTGTCATAGAAAAAAAGAAGTATTTAAATATAATTACGATACCTGGCCAATATTTAATAAATGCTTGTTCTTTTAGTTGCAACTATCAAAAAACAGTATTCCAGAATACTCCTTTTGCAAAAATCAGCGACAACTCCGCCTACCGCATACGCAACTGGGCGATAGTTGCGTATGCGGTAGGCAGAGTTGTCGCGCGGCTATATCAATGCGTGCATAGCGCCTAAACCCTCTGGCGAGATGGCTAGTTCGAATTGGAAAATCACGTCAAAAAATACAAATTTAAAAAATAAAAAAATATTATTGATTTGTATTAAGAATCACGAGCATAGTTGACTCCTTGAATTTGACGAGAATGCAAATCAACAGCTTGTTTGTAATCAACAGCAACAGTATTTCGTTCAGAAAAGTAAGTTTTTAAGTTGCAATATTTTTTTTCGCTTTTCTAACTTGACCCTTTGCCACTAGTAGGTAGGTTAGGTATGTAATAAAATGTCAGTAATATATTTCATCGCTTATTTATTTATTTAATCATTATTTTATACTAAAAAGAGGTATTTTATCTGAGTCATTTTTGCAATTAAGATTAAAAACTATTTTACTGGAAGATTCCTTTCACTAAAATCACTACTTAAATACATTTAGTGCCTAAACCTAAGGCCTAAACATATTTAGAACATCATTGCATTCCTGTCACATTATTAGAAATAGACAGAGACAGAATGATAATTTTAAACACATTTAGCACTAAATATGTTTAGTGATTTGTGGTGAAAGTAGGCCCAGCCCCTCTAGCCAAATCCCAAACGATAATCGTAAACGCTCGGTAGGTACCAATAGATTTTAAACTTTATACCCCAGAGCCTTAGGTTAAAAATCTATTAAAGATTTCTAAGCGTTAGCGACTGGAACGAACGAAAACGCTATGCAATCTTCATTAGATCTTCAACTTAAAACCAAGCACATAAAGTTGAAGATCTATTAAAGCCTACTCAGCGTTTGCGTTTATCGTTTGTTACATGGCTACAGGTGCTGATATCTTAGATTTATCGTCCCCAAATATCAATGGAGAACTGGAATCCTTGGCCTCTTGGCGATGTCAGTCTGATGGTGACGTAGGTCCTGCCAAGTCCCCCTTCTATGATCGTTGGGAGTGCATCTGGTCCAGACGTCTGCACCACTCGGATGAAGTTTATGAGGACGTGGGCATTCCCGGAGTAAGGTATATCTTGAATTATAACAGTGTCCGGAACAGCTGTCCTCTGGGGCTGGTAGCTGAAATAAGTATCCTTGGTTAAAACATACCATCACAACTGTTTTCCTCATAGGGGTCGGCAGAGGTATACCAATGTACTATGTCATAGGGGGCGAGCCTTTTGCCATTAACCGGGCACAAATCCTAACACCGAGCTGCTACTGAGAATTTCATAGAAAGCCCAATAAAACTTAGCTCGACCTTTGATCGAACCCAAGACCTCTAGCGTAGCAGTCGCGCTTAGGACCACTACGCTAACGAGGACCTTCAGGAATTTCTTGGTGAACATAAATTCTGCTAATCTACGCGTCATGTTCGTCAAAGGGCGTTATATATTTTTTTTGTTTGAAGGGACCCCGGGTTCGATTCCCAGGTCGAGCAAAAAGTCTTATTGAGTTTTTCTATGAAATTCGCAGTAGCAGCTCGGAGTTTGGATTTGTGCCCGGTTAATGGCAATAGGCTCGCCGCCTATTACATGGGACCTAAATATACCGGCGAACTGTGGGTGTACATTGGTACACCTCTGCCTAACCCTTCGGGGAATACAGGCGTGATGGTTGTTTTAACCCTTTTAGTGCCCAGCACCAGGCTCCCGAGTCCAACGATAATTCGTTCGACTCGGGAGCCGGGTGCTGGGCACTGAAAGGGTTAATATTGCTCATGAGTAATAGTAATTAGTCTCTTATCAGTAAAAGAGCCATCAAATTATATGTCATATTATGTTATGATTGCTTATCCTGATAGAAATAAATATTGAATAGATTTAATCTATCAGATTTTAAATTCACAGGTAGGTAATCGTTCTTCGGGGAAATGAACTGTCTACATAGGTACACCCTTTGTTGACCAAAGTTGACTGATAAATATAAATATGTCATAATTACATTCGTATGGTATTGTTTTTCAGGTGGCCTTTGCTGTGTCACTCCTAGGCAAAGGTCTACCCCATAAAAAGTTAAAAAAATATTATTCTTCGTTCTTTATTTCTTAAAAAAAAAAATGCACTACACTAGGAATTTCTCCCGTGTCGTGCGTGCGTTTTCAGACATATAAACTCACAGACACAAACAACCAGACCCGGAACAACTATCTACAGGCCACACAAATATTTGTTCCGTGCGGGATTCGAACCCGCGACACGCAGCGCAGCAGCCAATCGCTCAGCCACTGCGCCAACCGTGTCGTATACAACGTCACGTTGACGTCGACGTCGCAGTGACGTCGACGTCGCCGTGACGTCATTATCATTATTCAAAACGAAAACCAATCATTCAACATTCTTGATATTTCCACAGCATTTAAAATCAAATAGGCTTTATTTAAAATGTAACTTACTGTGCAAGCATCCTGTCCCACAATCCAATGCTTCCTTGGATCAGGTTGTATCGGGAATCACTTTTGACAGTTCGAGGGCCTCCTGGCCATAATGTTACAACTGACCCGTCATCGCCTCCTTCCGGCCATACTGTTACAACTTGCCCTCCATCGCCTCCTTCTGGTTGTAAAGTAATCCTGCGCCATGCTTTCCCCTCTGAATTCAATGGGACCTCATGCCCCGACTGAGCCCCTAAGACATAGACCCCATCTGCAATCTTGCGGAACTCATTAGCTGACCCCAAGCTAGCTGACAATGCTACCAGCGTCAATACCAGGAGTAGGCCCTTCATCTGAAAAATGTTTAAATTTTAATTTTTAAAAATCACTTCTTGTTTTTGTAAGACATAGAATATATTATAATAATCCCATATGACAACTTGGCAAGGGGAGTGGAAAAAGTATAACGTTTTGTCCGACCTGGGAATCGAACCCCACACTCTGCAGTTGTGCTTGCAACCACGAGATGATATACCACATACTAAGTGTAGAAATAAAAACATTTATGATGGCCAATAATGTTGCAACAAGTAAAAATAAAGTGTATTGGACAGTATGTCAAGATCCATCTAAGCTGGTAACACCGGATGTGACGTAATAGCTGATTTCTTAATTCTTATATATTTTGGGCTCGCCCCCATTACATGGCACCTAAACATACCGGCGAAGTATGGGTGTACTGTGGGGTGTACACACAATACACCCATACTTCGTCTCTGCCTAACCCTTCGGGGAGTACAGGCGTGATGGTGTGTTGTTTGATGATGACCAAATGTAATTTTAACCATATAAGAAAAATTTAACCATGACTTTGCTAAAAAGCCCTTAAAAAAAAAGAAGAAAACGGATTACCTTTTCAATTTCGCTTTTGCTTGATCTACAAAATACTACAGTTGAGTATATCCTTTGTGACTTAGAAAGTAGTATTTATAGTAAAATTGTTGATAATTAAATGCACATGATAAGATAATTAGCATTATGATTCGTCAATTTTATTAGACAATAAGAATGTAATCCATAATGTAGGTCATGATCTTCATTATATCAGCCACTGCTAGACATAGGCCTCCCTCATAGATTTCCAAAAGGACCGGTTTGCAGCGGCCTGCATCCAGCGTTTTACTGGGGTCTTAATCAGGTCGACTGTCTAGCTTGTGGGTGAACGTCTTACGCTGCGCTTGCCGGTGCGTGGTTTCCATTCGAGAACTTCATTTACAGGTAGTCGTTATAAAACAATAAGTGTAAACCATTATGGACCTGTAGTGCGATTCTCTAAGCCTCACTTCGTAATTCGAAAGCTGAATCCGCAGTGAGATTACAAAATGGTATTCTGTTAAACACGATCACGTCACCACGGCGAGCGAATACTAAACCAAGGTCACGTGGGTTCGTTATCGAAGTGAGCGCGGTCAATTGAGTGAGATTCGTTTTCGAGTTTACATTTTAGAGAATCGCTCTACAGATCTCTCCCCGGTTGTGCTTTCCTACCGAACTATATGAGGGAGTAAACCTGTGTTTCTGCATATACTTATGCAGTACATGTGTCGTGATGGTCCAGTGTTTAAGGTGACCGTGTCTCACGCACGAGGCTGTAAGCTGGCAATCGGGCACGGGTAAATACCAATGTGACTTTTTCAATTTCACATCTACTTTCTAAGTTTATCTTGAACATCACTGACATCAGTGAAGAAAAAATCCAAGAACACTTTTTGCTCGACCTCGAATCGAAACCAAGACCTCTACCGTAGCAGTCACGCTTAGGATCACTAGGCCAACGAGGCAGTCATATTTAAAGCATAGCATAATGAAGTTATGACATATAAAAATAAATATGTACAGTCAGCAAAAGAGATAAGTAACCAGGGTTGCCTAATAAATTCAAAGTTTTAAAAAAAACCGATAGAATTTTTTTAATGAATTTTGTTTTTATTAATAGAAAATAAACAGTTTATTAATTAAATTGAATTTCATTTATAAACTACCACCGGTTTGAAAGAAAACATCAACTTTATAAGACGGTCTGGTTACATATCTCTTTTGTTGACCGTACATTTGCAATATGATTGTAACAAAATTATTGCAAAATAATGTTCTTTTGTAGTAGGCCTAATGCTAAAAAATTACCTGCTAATCTGTCTGGCCTGAATATTTTCTGTTAACTTTATCCGTATATAATCTTTTTGATATGCATGTAATACCTTGTTTACTTATCAGGTATTTATGTTTGACAATACTTTTATGTGTATGTACACAAATTATTATTATTACTTCGTTTGTTAATTTAATTATGTCTGTTAGGACTGCCCCGTTGGTCTCGTGGGAGCAGGCGCGACTGGTGAGCGTGGGGTCCCGGGTTCGATTCCCCCAGGTCGGGCAAAAAGTGTTAATGGGTTTTTCCATTGCGAAATTTCTTAGTAACAGCCCGGAGTTTGGAAGTTGGTGGTGTGACACCCCCGTGCCTCGGAAAGCAAGTAAAGCTGTTGGTCCCGGCTGTTATTCGTAGATCTTTGACAGTCGTTACCGATACATAATTAAATTAACAATCATCTGCTTAGCCTTTTTCCCAACTATGTTGGGGTCGGCTTCCAGTCTAACCACATGCAGCTGAATACCAATGCTTTACATGGAGCGACTGCCTGTCTGACCTCCACAACCCAGTAACTGGGCAACACGATACCTCTTGGTTAGACTGGTTGTCAGACTTCTTGAATTATTTTTCTTCTTTCTTCTTCTTGTTGTTTGTTGTTGGTCTTCTTTTTTGTTGGCTTTGGTAGGGATATTTGTTCTTCTGTAGGGGTTACTTCTGAAATATGTACTATCAAACATAAACATCTAAAACACAATTATCATTAATTAATAATTGACCAAGTGTCGTATAGCTTATTTTATTACTACCGAACTATCCGCGACTTCGCCCGCGTTGGTAGTTTCACCCTTATTAAGTTACGTCTTTGTTTCCTGCTCCACTCCCGTCAGTCGTAGTGTGATAGTATATCGCCTTAATTAATCAGGGATAAAGTAGCATTCTAATGGTGAAATAATTTTTCTAATCAGTTCTGTAGTTTTTGAGTTTTTTCATTACTTACATACTTACAAATATTTCCTATTTATAATATTAGTAGATGTAGAAATATAGAAAATATAAAAAAATAAAAAAAAACCATCACGCCTGCATTCCCCGAAGGGTTAGGCAGAGGTCAAATTCAAATTCAAACAATTTATTTGAGAGAGGTGTAACAATGTACACCCACAGTTTGCCGGTAAATTTGGTTCCCATGTAATAGGGGGCGAGCCTATTGCCATTAACCGGGCACAAATCTAAACTCCGACTGCCCTTGAGAATTTCATAAATCATAAAAAACCCAATAACACTTTTTGCTCGACCTGGGAATCGAACCCAGGACCTCAAGTGCAGCAGTCGTGCTTAGGACCACTAGGCTATGACGAGGCAGTTATATAGATAATAGATTGACATTCATCTATACTATAGATGAATGTCACTGTTTCACGAGGATGCATAGTTGCAACTTGCATATTTGGAACCATAATTTATTTAGCACCGTCCAAATCTGAGAGCCATAATGATGTCTGTCTATACTGTTGTGATAATGACAATGTTATCTTGCAGTAAGCCGCTGTAGTGGCCAATTATATCGATAAGCTTTACATAACGCATACAATTGATATGATATGCCTTTTGTTAATATTTACCAGGAATGGTTATCGTTTATCACAAAATACAAACAGACGAATTGATCGCCTCCTTCTTTTTGAATTCGATTAAAAAGAAAACAAATGGAAAGGCGACTAAAAAAAGGGATTTTTATGGCAGATTTAAGTGACAATGCCGCAAGGGGAGGCCCTAGAAAGACCTACCCTGACCTTATTGGTGAGGTTCTTCAGATAGGTCAGGTGCGCGGTACTCGTAACCGGCGTGCTTGTATAACCAGATGTATGAATGTGCTCGAGACGAAAGGAGTATGTAAGGATCGTAGCAGGTGGCGTTATATGATTTCTGCTTAGTCCCATGGGAAAAAGGTGTGAGTGTGTGTATGCATGTTATCACAATAGCACCGATCCGAAATGGCAATGACCCAGCTGAAATCTAAAAATCTTTATTATCCCACTAGCAGCTCGGAGTTTGGAATTGTGCCCGGTTAATGGCAATAGGCTCACCCCCGACAGGGGGCGAGCCGCCGCTGTTCGCCGGTGTTGACCTAAAAAAACACCGGCGAACTGTGGGTCAATATTAGTACACCTCTGCCTTCAAGGAATACAGGCGTGATGGTACGTGTGTATGGTACACTACAAAAAAGACAAATTTAAAATAAACTCTTTAATAAAAACAATAGCTTTTCATTTAAACAAATTCCAGCACCAACATATTTAAATGACTCCAAAAGCTGTTGATTTAGCGACCGTAGATTTCGATCTGGTAATGGTAACCGCGGCTCCTAGCTGATTGCAGCCTGATGGTGACGAAGTTATTGTTCAGCCCACCAGCCCTGATGGAGTGGGAGGCGCCATTCAAGGCACCGACGTGGATGATGCGGATTGCAGTAATGCGCAAGTTGGTTCGGAAAGTTATGTCTTGTACGTGAATGACGTTTGTGGCAGCACCCCTAATGTGAATGGTCCTGAAAATACATGAAATATATTAGAGTAACTGCCTCGTTAGCCTAGTGGTCGTAAGCACGACTGCTATGCTAGAGGTCCTGGGTTCGATTCCCAGGTCGAGCAAAAAGTGTTATTGGGTTTTTCTATGAAATTTTCAGTAGCAGCTCGGATTTTGGATTTGTGCCCGGTTAATGGCAATAGGCTCGTCCCCTATTACATGGGACCTAAATGTACTGGCGAACTGTGGCTGTGCTTTGGTATACCTCTGCCTAACCCTTCGGGGAATACAGGCGTGATGGTATACATATATATATATATACATTAGAGTATTAGGCATATGAGTGCGTTAGACTGCCTCGTTAGTAGGCACGACTGCTGCCCGAACCCAAGACCTCTAGTCATGGGCTCGATTCCCAGGTCCAGGAGCAAAGAGGTTTAAGTTTCTCTATGTAATTCTCAGTAGCAGCTCAGAGTTTGGATTTGTGCACGGTTAATGACAATAAGCTCGCCCCCTATTACATGGGACCATGTGTACAATGGTGTATCTCTGCTTCACTAGTGTATCTCTGCTTCACTCTTAGGAGAATCCAGGCGTGATGGTATGTGTACGTTAGAGCAGGTATTTTTTTCCGGAATGGCATATTGCAAGTCAACCTAGGGGGTTATCGGTTGATGAGGCGGTGGCACTTAGTGGTGTTCCACGAGCGTCGTCACGACGTAGCGGGTGACGTGAAACACCTCTCTTTTGGAAAAACCATCGGGGGTGCACCCGTTGGAAGCCGGGGTGGTTCACTAGTATTAAATAAAGTAGCATATAGTTATGTGGTCACCTCCGCCTAAGACATCTGCAATTCCAAAAACCTTACAAATGCGTTGCCATCCAAGTGACTAAGTTAATATTACACATACCCTTAACAATTGAACATAGCAACGCTGCTTCGTGGCAGAAATGTACTTCCTCGCACCAGCTCATTTTTCATTTGGGTTTACTGGGACCATTACTTATTTGATTGAGACCGACCTGGCGAGTAACCTGCTGGAACGGGTGATGCCCTCGCTCCAGATGGCCGCAGTCGCCGGTGGTACCTCAGCCACACTGGTCGGGTCCACCTCCTCATGAGACACTATCATCTCAGGAGCCTCCACCACGTCATGGCTGACGAATGCTGCTGAGGCTGCTGCAGCTAACACAACGAGGAGAACTAGGCTCTTCATCTGTAATCATACGAAATTTTTAAGGTACCAAAGGGTGCCAAACGAGTCCCTATTACTAAGACTCCTCTGTACGTCTGTCAAATGTCAAAGTCAAATAAACAGCTAAACAAAATAAGATAAAAAAGGTAAGCAAAACTGACAGCCAATTACAAGAGTCTTCACTTATAAAAACAGACTGGCAGAGATGGTGTCACGGATGGTGTGAACAACACACGCACTGCTCACACAAAAAATAAAAGCGGAACAACATCAAAACTTAAGCTAGGAACACTGAAACTAATATACCATCACACCTGTATTCCCCGAAGGGTTAGGCAGAGGTGTACCAATGTACACCCACAGTTCGCCGGTATATTTAGGTCCCATGTAATAGGGGGCGAGCCTATTGCCTATTACTATTAAATTGCTTTTTATTTAACATCAATAGTGACTTGATATTACGATTCACAAGTGCTGTGCACTCCTATGTGAGACAAGTTCACTGCAATTAAATAACCCTGTACAGATTATTGTAAGTATATTAATGGGTCTGTGGACGGTGAACAATGGGTAGCTCACCGTCCGTACGTTAACTAACGACTCGTGTTAGACGCGCGCCTCAAAGAGACGTCAGCAAACATTTGGAGAAGCCACTTAGGTCCAATGCCTGACGGGGCTGCAGGTTGTTCGAAAGAGATACCGCGCCCCCAGAACGCAAAGGGCACAAGAAGGAACATGGATGGGTTTTAGTCAGTAAATATCTGACTCTAGGGGTGGAAGAAGCCATTTGATGATTGTCCATCGGAAAAAAGTATCTTAATAAGTAAATTGTTGGAGAGCCTTCAATAAATAAATGGGAGCATTTTTAGAGAATACACCGTCTGAATACATTTTTAAGTACTTACCTTTACAAATTGACTGCTTACTGATTCTTAAAACACTTCAGTTAACTACGTAGAGTTCACTGCTTCTATAACTGCCTTCTGTAGCAAGCACTATTTATACTCAAATTGCATAATGATATGAATACAATATCAATAATCTATTAAGTAACAAGGATTTGTAATGGAACCTACTGATTACTTCTGATCCAGCAAGGTGTTGATAAACACTTATCATAATACGAAAATATTAACTTTACCATGAATATTTAATTTTAGAAATGACATAATTGTACAGATATTTGTTTTGAACGTACAGCTGACACATAACAAAAAAAAATAGAACAGTAGGTCAAATAAAAGAAAATAAAAAATATTTGATGTCTTTATTAGGTATAATAAAAAATATATAAAAAGTTTATTGCATTTCTAGTTCAAAATCACAAACTCAATCACTACAAAAAATAAAATAGTTTAAATTTTGGACGTTTCCGGCGACTGGGACCGCAATTTACTGGGACCGTCCTCCAAGCCAAAACAGTACAGTAAAACGAAAAAATGTTCATAGTTATAATTAAAGAAAAAGACTCTTTGATTCAAAAATATTATTTATTTGACTGCATCATTTGTTTGTGTATTTATTACCGTTCTTGTTATTAAAACTTACGTATATGGCATATGTATATTTTTATTACGTAAATCGTACTAAAAATAAACAACAATTAACAAGTAAATAATGATCTACCACAAAATCAGCCTAAAGGATGGTAAAATATAATTTAAATATACACATAAATCATTTTTTTTTCGTTTGACTGTACTGTTTGGCTTGAACAATAGTTTTTTTTTAAATTTATTTATAGGTGGTCCCAGTCGCCGGAAGAAAAATATTAAAACTAAATGGAACCGGCAACTGGGACCACGATCCCAATTAATTGCGGTCCCAGTCGCCGGAAGCCTCATATTTTGAGGGAACCAAAGTGCCCAAGATCCGAGCATTATCTTACATAGATTAAAATCCTGTAGTGGAATCCACGATTTCCACGAATCCTGATTGTGACAGAGGACTGTCCAACCCCACCACTCACGATGGATGGGGTTGCGCTATTACTGGCTCCGACTGGAAACACCCGGATCGCAGTGATCTGCCGTTTCGTGGTGATTCTTCTTTCAGCCATTGCGAATCCTGGGTTCATTATTACATCAATACTGCAAACACAAGAAACAGACATGATCAGGAAAAAAATAGCTCATTATTGTCCAAAGTTGGCATCACGCATTCAAATCAAATGCACATTATTTATTCATTCATTCATTGTTCAGTAAATGAAAAAAGAAAAAATATCCTCCTATTATTGACCCACTGTATGGCAAAGGCCTCTTCTCATACAGAGAAGATACCAGCATTGATTACCACACTTGTTCAAGGCTTGGCAATTTCAGACTTATACAAGGTGTTGATTTGCATCCTCATAAAATTTTAGGAGCTTGTCATAAAAAAAAAGTAATCAAACAAAATTATGATACCTGGTCAATATTTAATAAATACTTGTTGTTTTTAGTTGTAACTATATAATAACAGTATTCCAGAATACACCTCTTGCAAAAATCAGAATCGCGCAGTTGCGTATGCGGTAGGCAGAGTTGTCGCGCGGTTATACCAATATGTGCATAGCGCCTAAACCCTCTGGCAAGATGTCTAGTTCGAATTCAAAAACCACATCAAAAAATGTAAATTTCAAAACCAATTTATTTTATTATTGATTCGTGTTAAGAATGACGAGCATAGTTAACTCCTTGAATTTGACGAGGATGCAAATCAACAGCTTGTATTAATTCTAACTCCAAGTTTCCTCACGATGTTTTCCTTCAACAATGTCAATGATGTCCAGGATAAACTTAGAAAGCTCGTATGAATTTAAATAGTCACATTTCCGCGACTGCTGACCGAGGGGTCTTGGTTTGGATGGGCGAAAACTGTTATTGAGTTTTTTTAATTAGGAATTCCTCAGTAGCAGCCCGGAGTTTGGAAGTTGGTGGTGTGACACCCCCGTGCCTCGGAAAGCACGTAAAGCCGTTGGTCCTGCGCCTGATCTCTCTCCGGTCGTGTCGGATTGCCGTCCCATCGGGTTATGAGAGTTAGGGAAGAAGGAGTACACCTGTGTTTGCGCACACACTTGTGCACTCTAATATCTCCGGCATACGTGGCTAGTCTGCATTAAGATTAGCCGCCGTGGCCGGAATCGGTCTGGAGAATTACATTACATTACAGTTAACTGCCTCGATGGCCTAGTGGTACTAAGCGCGACTGCTACGCTAGAAGTCTTGGGTTCGATTCCCCAGGTCGAGCAAAAAGTGTTATTGGGTTTTTCTATGGAATTCTCAGTAGCAGCTTGGAGTTAGGATGACTGTGTGCCCGGTTAATGGCAATAAGCTTGCCCGGGTATTACACGGGACCTAAAACATAGCGGCGAACTGTGGGTATATACATTGGTGCACCTCTGCCTAACCCTTCGGGGAATACAGGCGTGATTGTATGTTGTACAGTTTATTTTCTGTTTCTGGTTACTTACGCAAGTAACAGTGTATCTAAAGCACCGATGTCTCCAACGCTCAGGCTGCTTCGAGTGGCTACTGAAGTCATGTCGACCACTTCATCCACGCCGGTTACAGACACCACGGGCATTCCGTCCATGGCAGCTACTTCATCCCCCACAACCCCCTCGGGCACCTCCACCACCTCAAGCGCCTCATTGCTGACTACTGCAGCTGTTGCTGCCGCTGCTAACAACACCACGAAGAATAGGCTCTTCATCTGGAATTATTTTATACCAAATAAATATTGAATTAGTAATCACCTTATTGTTCAAAAATTAATCTCTTAAGAAAAGTTGCACGAACCATGCTGTATTTGGGATATTTTGGTTTTATTTTGGTTTTATTTTATTGACTGTCATCTTCATCATATCAGCCGCAGGACATCCACTGCTAGACATAGGCCTGAACCATAGATTTCCAGAAGGACAGGTTGGAAGTGGCCTGCATCAAGCGTGCTCCTGCGGTCTTTATCAGGTCGTCTGTCTACCTTGTGGGTGGACGTCTTACGCTGACTGACTGTATTTAGAGTCAATTGTGAAAGTCTAGCTCTGAAACTGTCGGAACTAGGAGTCTGGTACATTTCTTTATATAAAATAAAATAAAGTAACTATTATTTCGGACTAGGAACATTCATAGAAGGTTAGTAAAAAACAAGGAGTTGGAAGTGATTCGTAATCTGCAGAGCAACGATGCAGACTACTTTCTAACGATCGCGTGAAAGTCATCGACGTGTGCCGGCGTCAACATACTCGATGCACTGCAAAAACGGGGCAGCCCCATCAACATTCCGAATCCATTCTTATACTGCCGTACTACCCGTAGGGCATATAGGGTATATCCTAGGTAGAAATTATGACTAATATGAAATGGATCAGCACCTGTACCCATGTAACAAACGATAAACGCAAACGCTGAGTAGGCTTTAATAGATCTTCAACTTTATGTGCTTGGTTTTAAGTTGAAGATCTAGTGAAGATTGTATAGCGTTTTCGTTCTTTCCCGTCGCTAACGCTTAGAAATCTTTAATAGATTTTTAACTTAAGGCTCTGGGATATAAAGTTTAAAATCTATTGGTACCTACCGAGCGTTTACGATTATCATTTGTGACTTGGCTAGATGGCCTGGTACACTTGCGCAAAAGACATTTCTGCGAAAAACACTTACGCGAATCCCTTTGCGCGAAAAGGCAATTGCGGGAACGGACGTTTGACCATATAAAATCACTTACCTTTTCAATATTACTATAACTTGATCCACAAGTTAACTCCTTTGAGCACAGTTTGAGTATTAAGTCGTATTCCAAGGATACAGTATTTATAGTGAAAGTAGAAAGGATGCACTTTTGATAAGACAATAATCTGACCGACATTTACTGGTGTTCATTACAAACAAACAATATTGGACAGTTCTATAAAAGAATATGAGTCATGTACAACATGATTTTTAATTCGTTATACATCTCTAAGGGGTTGCATTAATTGCACATGCTACTGATAAACTTTTTTTTTAATCTGACTTACTTTCAACTACGGCCGAGTCAATTCATATAGTAGTATGACTACCTATATACACGCGTTCAGTTGTTGTTGTTGCTTTCCGAGGCACGGGGGTGTCACACCACCAACTTCCAAACTCCGGGCTGCTACTGAGAAATTCCTAATGGAAAAACCCAATAACACTTTTTGCCCGACCTAGGAATCGAACCCGGGACCCCTTGCTCAGCAGTCGCGCTTGCGACCACGAGACCAACGGGGCAGTCAGTTACACCTTTGGTTACTACTCCCGTTGTCATAGCGTGTCGTTCTATGCGTAGATACAGATTCAAAAGAAAGGTTTTTTATCTTGAATCACTCTATCTATGAAAACTGCATTAAAATCCGTAGTTTGTACCAATGTACACCTACAGTTTGCCGATATGTTTAGGTACCATGTAATAGGGGGCTAGCCTATTGCCATTAACTGGGCACAAATCCTAACTCCGAGCTGCTACTGAGAATTTCACAGAAAAATGCAATAACACTTATTGCTCAACCTGGGAATCGAAACCAAGACGTCTAGCGTAGCAGTCGAGCTTAGAACCACTAGACTAACTAGGCAGTTAAATCATTAAAAAAAATAGTTTTTGAAAAATAAAACAATAAAAACTGTTTTATATTTTTATTACGTAATCAAAATAAAAAATACATTAGTTGAACGTCTAAGATCTTTTTCGAACAAATCATCTGGTGTAGACAAGAATTGTATACTGGAATCCTCGATTTAAAGCTGATCGGATCCTGATCGTGGCAGAGAACTCCCCAAGACCACCACTCACAAGTGTTGGGGTAGCGCCATGTGGGCCATTGACCTCGTTCACCCGGATCGCAGTAATCGGCCAGGTCGTGCGGATCGTGTTCTCCCACACTTGGTGTCCATTGGTGAGAGGGTCCATACCGATATTATAACTGCAAACACAAAAAATACATGGTCTAGAATTAAAAAAAAAATATACCATCACGCCTGTATTCCCCGAAGGGTTAGGCAGAGGTGTACCAATTTACACCCACAGTTCGCCGGTATATTTAGGTCCCATGTAATAGGGGGCGAGCCTATTGCCATTAACCGGGCACAAATCCAAACTCCGAGCTGCTACTGAGAATTTCATAGAAAAACCCAATATCACTTCTGGACTTCTTCTTCTGGTCTAGAATAATTATAGCTCATATCCATAGTTTATATTGCGCTATGTTTAGTTTCCTTTATCGTGTGGGCAGTAAGGTCTATCGACCCCACACACCTTAGTGTCAAAGTTTATAAACTGCCTCAAGGGTCTCTGACATGGTTACCGTTGTCAGTGATGTCCAAGATAAACTTAGAAAGAACATATGAAAAAAGTCACATTGGTACTTGACCATGCCCGGTTGTGAACCTACAACCACGAGTATTGTGTTGCTGTGAGTGCTGGGACAATTTTTTTTTTTTTTTATATTGTTTTTATTTACCCGGTACCACTGGGTGGTGTCCACCACCATCAACTGACATACTTTTTATGAATAGTCAAAACGCGATTCTCCCATAGATTTTGTATGACAATGGCACGCTGTGACGTCACTACGTGGCCTACTCAATTGACTAACTATTCATTGATTTTAAAGTAAGTAAAAATCTAATTTTACAATAAATTGAAAAATAATCGTTTTTAATGGGTAAAATAAAGTGCTTTTTTAGAGAAGTTGTGACTTGAAATTATTGGCTAGTGGTGTCAACTACCTATTTATCTGTCATCATATCTGCCAAACGTAAGCCTCTGGGCAGCCCGCATCCATCTGCTGCCCGCCGCCTACTTTAAATCGTCGAAATATCTGTAGGCTATACAAATATTTGTTCCGTGCCAACCGTGCTGTCCGTTGAATTTTCAAGTTTCATATCATACTGTGACCCCATGTTCAATCTACTTGGTTACTTACGAGGGTAATTGAGTATCCCAAAAACCAATGGATCCCAAGCTTAGGTTGCGTCGAGTGGCTACTGCAGTCTCTTCATTCTGATCGTCTCCGTCAGTCACGATCACAATTGGCAGCTCTTTTACGTCTCCCTCAACCCTCGCTGGCACCTCCACCACTTTAGGCGCGTCATGGTTGACTACTGCAGCTGTTGCTGCCGCTGCTAACAATACCACGAGGAATAGGCTCTGCATCTGGAATTATTTTATGCCTTTTTATATATATACCATCACGCCTGTATTCCACGAAGGGTTAGGCAGAGGTGTACCAATGTACACCCACACTTCGCCGGTATATTTAGGTCCCATGTAATAGGGGGCGAGCCTATTGCCATTAACCGGGCACAAATCCAAACTCCGAGCTGCTACTGAGAATTTCATAGAAAAACCCAATAACACTTTTTGCTCGACCATTCGAACCCGGGACCTCTAGCGTAGCAGTCGCGCTCAGGACCACTAGGCCTACGAGGCAGTGCCTTTTTAATACTAAATAAATACTAAATTAATTATCACCTTATTATCTATTGAAGAATTAATCTCCTCGTGAAAACTTACACCAACCATTATAGTATTTGGCTTATTCTTGTTTTAAAGAATATACATTTTATTGATATCATTTTCATCATAATATTAGCCAAACGACGTCCACTGCTGGGTTATACGCCTCCCCTAGAAATAGCCACAGTGTCCGGTCCTGCTCTGCCCCCTTTTAGCAGTTTCCCGCGGTATTTACAAAAAAAAGAAAAAGAAAGACCCTCACGAAGTGGACCGACGACCTGGTCGGTCCACTTCGTGAGGGTCTTTCCACACTGACTTTATTTCACTGAGTCACTGAGTTCTTCCGCCCCGGATGGAGCGGAACGGAATGTCAAACTCTTACTGACTAAAACCCATGCCCGTTCCAAGACCTCGGTGCCTCTTTCGAACAAATTCGGCAACCCTGGATCGTTACTACCTGGGCCAACATTTAGAAAAATCTAAATAATAAGCAATATATACAGGATAAGTTTTTAACCAGTGCGTAAATTTTTTTTGGTAGTTCAGTGTCAGTAATAGAACACATTTCCGTGTTTAGTTAAAAAAAAAAAATTCATCCTTATCCGAGTTTGAAATAAGCAAAACATCCAGGACATAATCTATTCGCCATACTATCAATGAAAACTCGCGGCCGCCGCCCGGGCGCATGGCTGGGGTGAGGGGGTGGGGAATGCGCTAGCGCCGAGTGACAATGAAATATGGTTTTTAAGTAAACATGTTTCGTAAGCGATAACTTTTTTTTTTAGTACTAAGACATATCAAAATAAAATATACGTGTTTAATAAAACGTGTTGAAGTTTATTATGGCAAAATTTACGCACTGGTTAAAAAATTTTCCTGTATAACTCAAAGGTGACTGACTGACTGACTGACATAGCGATATATCAACGCACAGCCCAAACCACTGGACGGATCGGGCTGAAATTTGGCTTGCAGGTAGATGTTATGACGTAGGCATCCGCTAAGAAAGGATTTTGATCAATTCTACCCCCAAGGGTATTAAAAAAGGGGATGAAACACAGGGGGGATGGGGGGGGGTGTTCGTAACGCGAGCGAAGCCGCGGGCAAATGCTAGTATAAAATAAAATAAAAAATCACTCACCTTTTCAATATTACTATGGCTTGATCCACAACTTAACTCCTTTTTGTAAGTATAAGGTGTACTCAGAAGGAGCCAGTATTTATAGTAGACATTAATTATGATATGGCAACAATATCAGTTATGTAATAAATGACATGATTATGTAATGGAACCGACTTTGATGATTTCTAATGCACTGAGGTGTTGAGGTGTTGATATTTATCTCAATGCGATAATATTAATGGATGAAAGGATAATTACTAATGGAAAATTTAAATTATCTTTATGTAGTTTATCGAAAAAGATGCATATGAGTTACGTAATATTAAAATATGTATTTTTTTTTCTATACTAGCACTTTGCCCGCGTCTTCGTCGGGGTGTATTTCGTACTTTCCACAAAAAAAAAATCATACAAAATCCCCCGTTTTCACCCCCTCAAACGTTGAATTTTCAAAAACCCCTTCTTAGTGCTCCCGTACATAATAAAAGAAAGCCGTGTGCAAAATTTCATATCCCCAGCCCCAATAGTTTCGGCTGTGCTTTGATATGTCAGTCAGTCAGTCAGTCAGTCAGTTTCTCCTTTTATATACAGGGTGCTTTGAAATTGCTCGTATTCCTCTCGGGAGAAGAAACTATGACTAATTTAGAATGATTTAACCCCTATCACTTGGGGGTCGAAAATCCTCCATTTTCGAGAAAATCTACTTTGTTTTTATTTTTAGAAAAATCCGAATTTTGGTAATTAACATTTAATAAAAAAAAAAAAACACTTTTTAGCCAAAAAATTTCTATGATCTGATAGCTTACTAATTGACCAACCTCTCTAAAGCTAAAAACTGTGTAATTTACTGTTAGATTTTATGTTGTATGTTAAAACTTGCAATAAATTAAAAAAGAAATCTGAAAAGTGATAAGTTTTTTTTTTATTAATTTTTAATTACCAAAATTCAGATTTTTCTAAAAATAAAAACAAAGTAGATTTTCTCGAAAATGGAGGATTTTCGACCCCCAAGTGATAGGGGTTAAATCATTCTAAATTAGTCATAGTTTCTTCTCCCGAGAGGAATACGAGCAATTTCAAAGCACCCTGTATATAGATTTGTAAATAATTATCCCACGAAGAACAGGGCTGATTACAATAAAAAAAATAACTAACAGAAAGTTATAATATCCGTTAGTTTACGAATATTTTTAACTGTCTCGTCAGCTTAGTATTCTTAAGGTGCAACCTCCACGGTGGCCCGCCAAATTCAAATTTTCTTACGTTTTTTGCAATTTGCAAGTCAGTATTAGGTTTAATGTTGATTAAAGTATGATACGCGGGCGTAAGAAGTATGTATTTTCAAAATTATAACCATCAAAATCAGTAAAATAACTCCATAAGTCGGTATAATTCCAAAATGTCAAGATTTCATGAAATAGTCATTCTTTGGGTTTACCTGGCCCTATGGAGTTTTATTGCTGACCTAAATGGTTATAATTCTGAAAATACACAATTCTTACGCCCGCGAATTATACTTTAATCAACATATAACTTATAATACTAACTTGCAAATTGCACAAAACATAAGCAAATTGGAACTTCGCGGGCTACCGTGAAGGTTCCACCTTAAGCGCGATTGATACGCTAGAGGTCTTGGGTTCGATTGCCAAGTCGTGGCTTATTTCACCCACGTCAAATTACGTCTTTGGTTGCTGCTCCGCCCCCTTGAGCCGTGATGTTATTTAGGCTCATGTAATCTTGCCTCTTTATAAGATTAGTATAAATTGAATCTTTGTTAATATTTCTGGAAACAGTTTGGATCCAGTAAAACTATGTTTCATGTCTTTCTTAAGCAAAAAATGTATTTAAGTTCTACCTATTGTGTTTTTTTCGTTAACATTTTAAAACAAGTAAACTCTCTTCTTCAAACAAAAACAATAACCAATGCTTTTAATGATTTTATTGAGTATAAAAAATAACAAAACACACAAAAAAAATCTCTTAAAAAAAACTTTGTTAAAATCAAAAACCGAAGCTCCCAAGACCCAGTTTATCTGGCATAGACTTGGACCCTGTAGTTATAACCGCGGCCAACAGCTGATCGTATCCTGATGGTCACCCAGGACTGTCCAATTCCACCATTCAAGATGGATGGGGTTGCGTTTTGTGAGGCTCCAATCCTGTTGACTCGAACCGCAGTCACCCGCCTGTTTGTGTTGATCCTAATATCTCTTAAATGGTAATGATTTGCGACGCCGTTTCCACTGACTACGGAACTGCAAATAAAAAAAAAATGGTCAGAAAAACTGTTGATCATGACGGCATGGTAGGCGCAGTGGCTAAGCAATTTGCTGCTGTAGGTACTGCGTGTCGCGGATTCGATTCCCGCACGGAACTAATATTTGTAATTTATTTTTTTATTAACCAATTTAGGTAAATCGGTAAATAGCTACTTACTTGTACACCAGTGTTGAAGAACCGATGGTTCCCACATTCAGGTTACGACGAGTGGCTACTGCAGTCTCTTCAATCAGCTCATCATCATCAATCAGCTCGGTTACTTCAACCAGGTCATCACCATCAGTCACCATCACATTTGGCATCTCGTTCACTTCCACATCTGCTACTTCGTCCCCCTCAACCCCCTCGGGCACCTCCACCACCTCAAGCGCCTCATTGCTGACTACTGCAGCTGTAGCTACCGCTGCTAACAACACCACGAGGAATAGGCTCTTCATCTGGAATTATTTTATTTCATTTTGTTAACTATCAAATAAATTTTAACCATATTTTGCAAAAATCTCCACCAAAAAAAGATAAAAAAGAGAAAAAAAAGTAGAGAATACGAACAAAAAAAAAAGAAAAGTTACACCAACAATACAGTATTTGACATATTCTTATTTAAAAAGAAAACATGGGAGTCTGGTGCATTTCGTTATTTCCTGGACCGAAATAGTACCCAACTAGACACCATTACTAATCAATTGACTTACTTTTTACGAACTGTCAAAATGCAATTGGATAGATGACACAACTAATCAATTGAGGTACTTTTTATGAGCTGTCAAAACGCCATTCCCCCATAGATTTTCTATGACAATACTCAACTATGACGTCACTTTTTTGTCATCTCAATTCACTAACTATTTATTGATTTGAAAGCAACTAAAAATCAATTTTTATAGTTATTTAAAAAATCATCAGGTTTTTAGTGCTAAAATTAAATGTTTTTTTGTGAAGTTGTTTCTTGAAATTATTGGTTAGTGGTGTCATCTACCCAATTCCCCCAGAAATTTTGTATGACAAGGCAAACTATGACGTCACTTATTATGCCAAGTCAATTGACTAACTATTTATTGACGTTAAAGCAAAGCAATTAAAAATTAATCTAGTTTAGAATGGTTAAAATATAGTGATTTTTTAGAAAAGTGGCGTCTTGGAATTATTGGTCAATGATGTCAAATACCCAAATATAAAAAAATATAATATCACTTACCTTTTCAATATTTTTTTGACTTGATCCACAAGTTAACTCCTTTAAGGACTGTGTGAGTATAAGTTGTATTCTGAAAGTTCTAGTATTTATAGTGGAAAACAAAACCACATGGTTATGATACGAATCTTATCTGACCTAAATAATATTTAGTTATTTATATCCATAATATATGATTCATATAATATGACAACTAATCAGTGTCGAAGTAAACAATAAGTATTATCTCTTCTTTACGCCGTAATAGTAATTACTGTGTACAAACAAATAGAAAAGATCCTTTTTGAAAGGGAAAAAATAAATAAATAATGTAAAAAATAAATGCATTAGATTTAGGTACATTTCAATGTATTGTGGATTTGTGGCTCCCTGCAAGTAATAAAGCGAAGCTTATTTATAGATTTATATTTAATAGTCTTAAGAAATTTTTGAAATATTTTTATTTTTGTTTTTCGGAATTTCTCAGTAACAGCCCGGAGTTTGGAAGTTGGTGGTGTGACACCCCCGTGCCTCGGAAAACACGTAAAGCTGTTGGTCCCGGCTGTCATTCGTAGATCCTTGACAGTCGTTACGGATAGTCAGAAGCCAAGAAGTCTGACAACCAGTCTAACCAAGGGGTATCGTGTTGCCCAGTTACTGGGTTGTGGAGGTCAGATAGGCAGTCGCTCCATGTAAAACACTGGTATTCAGCTGCATCCGGTTAGACTGGAAGCCTACCCCAACATAATTGGGAAAAAGGTTAAGCAGATGATGATGAGTCTTAAGAAATTTTTGTAAGTAACTTGCTTAAGGATATGTTGGGGCTGACATGACCTGTTAATGGTTCCCTAATAAATAAAGAGAAAAAAAAGGATCCTACTCATCATCCACATTTCAGTCGAAGTATGTCCATCTCTTTAAACAGTATACCATTTTAATATTACTTTGTAATTTCAGTATTAGATTTTTGATACTCGGCGCCAATTTTCAATATAAAATAATAGAGGAAAAAGGGGTTTTGTTTAAATAAAAATGTAAAAGATGTATACAAAATCTTATTCTTACAAAAAAACAACATAAAACACGCTACCGAATGCCTAAGGCCAAACCGTATTTCATGAAGGAGATTAAAGAAACAGTGAAGCAGATTTTCTTTTACGAAGACGCTCCTGAGGTTTTTCTACCCACACTTTGATCTCAAAATGGTAGCCGCCGCTTTTAGCTGATTTGAGCGTGATCACTACAAAGCTTTTGCCGACTCCTCCTTCCTTGACCAGTGCGACAGCGCCCTGAGGGTCCCCAACCTCTTTCACTCGTATCGCGGTAATTTTGATTGGAGTTTTTGAAGACATTTTTACGTCTTGAATATGGATTTTGTTCTTGCTAGGTTTCCTTTTATATGTGACGCTGAAAATAAAATGAAATGGTTTGAGTAAATTATTTTTTTCGCTTTTATGAAATAGCTGAAATCAATTCAGGAGCTGATTTTGAGCAAACTGGTGTCAGGGTTTGCGTTTAATATGTTACATGTTGTATAAAAACTTATTTACAATAAAGACAACCGCCTTTTAAAACTACAAACTGCAAAAAAGCTTTAGTTTGGGAAGTCGGTGACATTGGTTATCTTTTGTGTAAAAATATTTTTTATTTTTCACTATTTAGTACCTACTTCCATTCGTCCAAATCCATGAAAAAACGGTAACGCTATGTAAATTAACAAGATGAAAACCACTGAAAAGTCACAAGACAGCAAAATACGTGATTTTGTTTATATTTTTATCAGTTATTTTGATTTAAAAACAAAAATCGTAAACCGGAGATGTCCAAGATAAACATAGTGTATATGAATTGAAACAGTTACATTGCTAGCTACTTGCATAGTGTCGAACCCGCAACGTCTTTAATGAGAGGCGGGCGCCTTAGCGCTCCAACTACACTGTATATACGAGTCGCGCGAACACCGCCACCGCGCCGCCGCCGCGCCGCCACCGCGCGACTCGTACAGTGTAGTTGTGCGGCGGCGGCGCGGCGACGCCGACGGCGCGGTGGCGGCATCGTGTGCAGGAGCGCTTAAACAGCCATCACGACATTCTACCATTTTTTTAAAAGACAAGCCCGCCTCACATTCCCAAATCTCTGCAACTATTGTAAGCCAGAATCAACCAGAAAAGCGCTGAGGCAATGAAGTACAACGAGTCCCGGAGAAACGATTCAACTGTCTTGGACCCCGCAACGAAATTAATCAGGAAATATTCGATGAAAACATTCTACCTGTAGATACTTAAACGTTACCTACTTGGCCATCAGTATATCGCCAAATTTGATCTTTCCTAAACTCAGGTTGTTTTGAGGGGGGGCAACTAAAACCTTCTGCATTTCCGGATGAACATAATCCACTTCAGCCGGATCAACCTCTTCAATCACGCTAGTTGCTTTTGTCACTTCGGTCACGTAAACATTCTCAATCTTTTTAATTAAACCAACCATTGAATTGTGTGCCTTAGCCATGTTATTATTGAGTACTAAATGAGCTGCTGCTAACAGCCACACGAAGGGTACCCTCATCATCTGAAATATAACTATTATTTATTTTATTGCCGTACACCAAATCAGTATTTTATTGAAAAATCGTTGCCAAGCGTCAAAAACTCGTACAAACCGTGCCACGAAAGATGAGACTTGACCTCCTACTTTATTATTTTGTAATAAATATTGTGAAGAATTTTTGTATGTTGCTTTAATTCCAATGTCATCGAAAAATCTCTGAATAGATATACAAATTATGGATAACTATGTGGATAACTATTTCGTACACTTAGTACCTGCGCAAGCTCCCCATACTGACACTCGCCAAGTCTCATCTTTCGTGGCACGGACTGTAAATGGGTCGAAAGATTTTCATAAAGCAATCTCCAGACCGATTCCAGACACGGCGGCTAATCTTAATGCAGACGAGCACAGTACGCAGGAGATATTATAGTGCACAAGTGTGTGCACAAACACAGGTGCACTCGCTCTTCCTTATTTCCATCTTACTACTATTATGCATTATTACAAAATGCGAATGTTTGGATACGAATGTTTGCTACACAATCACGCCAAAACGGCTGAATGGATCTGGATGAAATTTGGCATAGAGATAGATTATTGATTATTATTGATTGGATGGCCACCAGTCGGTTCTCATTCAAGGCGAAAGCTCGCGAACACTTGCTTAAGGAGTTGGCAGACTCGTCCCACAATTAATTTGTTATATATCTCCACTATGTATTTTTATCTCTCTCTACTTTGCATATTTTGTTTGTATGTATATATATAGGTATGTATGTAGTATATATGTAATTATTATTATATTTTATATTGGAAATTTGCTGTTTCTGTTCCTTTTTCTTGCACCTTCTATGTTTTGTCTCTGCATCACCCTAAGGTAGACTGGTAGAAAATGCCTAAGGCATTAAGTCCGCCTTTGTACAGTGTATTTTTTACATTTGTGCATAAAGTTTTAATAAATAAATAAATTATAGCCTGGAATATCACTTAAGCTATTTCGAATACCAGAAAAATGTACTGTACCCTTAGGATAGTATATCAACTTTGACGCGGACGAAATCACGAACAGGAGCTAGTAAGGAATATTTTTACTTCGTAAAAAATGTATAACTTTACTCCAAAATACGGAATAAATAAAATTCACCAATTAATAGCATTTATAAAATCTAGATTTGACGGATACCTATTGACAATGTCTACAAAGAGAGCTGTCTGCAGTACTATTCTGTAAAAATCTCCCTCGGGGAATCTAAGTAAAATGAGTTTGAGGTGAGCTACTGTCACCCGATTCTGATTTCTTTTTTTATGTCATTCGATGGCAAACTAGCCGATGGCCGACCTGATGTCAAGTTGTCACCACGACCTATAGACATCTACAATACCAGAGGCCTTGTAAATGCGTTGCCATCAAAGAGACAAAGTTAAAATGTCTCATGTGCCTGTAATTACACCGGCTCCCAAACCCTTCAAACCAGAACACAACAACGCTGCTGTGTGGCAGAAATAGGTATAGGGTAGTACCTACTTTCCCGGACGAGCTCCTTCACAAAGAGATTGACAGCTCACCTCGCACTCACCTGGCGCTCACTTCACCAGAATTCACCAAAAGATTTGAACAGAATAGTCTAACTACTGTCAATGTGTATCTATGCGATGTACCTACTTATGGAATTATTAAGTACTGTAAAAATATTATAATCTAAAATACGATGAGGTTGTTCTATAGAAGCCGATATCAATGGTTGAATTGTTTCCTATTGTTTCCGGTGGACTACTATTTACTGATATTTTTATAAATATTTAAAATAATATACCATCACGCCTGTATTCCCCGAAGGGTTAGGCAGAGGTGTACTAATAAACACCCACAGTTCGCCGGTAAATTTAGGTCTCATGTAATAAGGGGCGAGCCTATTGCCATTAACCGGGCACAAATCCAAACTCCGAGCCACTACTGAGAATTTCATAGAAAAACCCGATAACACTTCTAGCGTAGCAGTCGTGCTTAGGACCACTAGGCTAACGAGGCAGTTAGAAATGAATAAATTATAATAAAATAAGTAAAAAAAAAATTATAACAGTAAAATCAAAACGGTATTTATTTATTTTTTCCGGAGGTTCACAAATATCTAAATTAGTATAAATTAAGAACAGACAAATTGGCGATGAGACTGATTAAATCAACATAACTACTTATTTATCTTTATTTCTGTAATCCCCCTAATAAATACTTAATGACAGGTAATTTAGTTGCCATATCACTGCCTTATCAGTTAGTATTCAATTTTCGCAACATTTTTTGTTTTTCAAAAGTAATCGGCAAATCAAATGTTATCTATAATCTTGCTTATATTATTAATATTAAATTATAAATAAAGATAAAAATATCAGTAGTCATTTATAATGTGTGTTTCCCCGTGTTTGCCCTAGATTTTTAATGCTTCCGGACTTTGTTTAATGCATACTAAACTAATTTAACCATCACGCCTGTATTCCCCGAAGGGTTAGGCAGAGGTGTACCAATGTACACCCACAGTTCGCTGGTATATTTAGGTCCCATGTAATAGGGCGTGACGGTATATATATATGGTAAACTAATTTATAAATGCGAAAGTAACCATATCTGTCTGTTAAGCTTTCACGACTAAACTACTGAACTATTTTTTATGAAATTTAGTACGGGTAAGTTTGAATCCCAAGAAAGGACAAGGCTACTTTTTATTCTACGACTTCGTCTGCGTATGCGATAACTGATGTTATCGCATACGCAGCAAAACTAGTTTCAAATAAAAGTTCAACAATTAAACTGACAAAATACTATTTTATTTCTTGCCTGTTTACTACCTCGTTATGCTAGTGGTCCTAAGCGCGAATGTTACGCTACAGGTCTTGGGTTCGATTCCCAGGTCGAGCAAAGTGTTATTAGGTTTATCTATGAAATTTTTGTGACGATCACACGATCAAAGTACCGGGCTTAGGCTAGTTCCAAATAAATCAAAAATAGCCAAGGCAGCCAAAAGATGACCAGTCTGACTATTGCGTCGATGATGAGTTGTCAGGTATTATGTAGTTGAAGTTTTTAGCACCAAGATGTTTTCGAGAACGTTTGAAAATCTATAAATGAGACATTCAAATCCACGCCAATGTAACGCGCAATATCCGCCTAAAAACGCAACAGGATAATAATTATTTTATCAATTGATTGTCGAAATTCATTTAAAAGCATATAATCTGACAAAATCTGCAGTTTAAGATTATTAATAAATGATAATGTTTTTGTTTTTTTACGCAGTAAAGAGGAAATTGATATTAATGATAATGTTATACAGGTTCTTTACACGATCAATATAAGTTGCAGTTTTCCTTCCTCGTTCAATTTAAGGAGAATACTATGCTAGTAATTCTGTACACCAGCGGTCGGCAACCCGCGGCCCGCGGGCCGCATGCGGCCCGCGGCTCTCCTACTTGCGGCCCGCGACCAGTTTTGTAAATTAAACTGTGATTCTTACATTTTACCTAAATTAATGATTTTAGGCGCGTAAGCTAACGTTTAAGAAAATAGTCACTCAAATACAGCCTCAAACGTTACACTGAAATCTGTATAAGTACGGTTCACGGAGTAATTTTCTTACTCCGTGGTACGGTTATTATAACAACTTTGAAGTTCGCATTTAAGTTTTATATATTTTTTTCTCATTTCTTTTTAATTTATTGTTGCTTTATCGTTGACGATAATTTCGTTGACGTAGTGCTACGTACTTTTTTAAGCCCATTAATAAAATTTACATTAAAAAAGTATGTGCATCACACGGGTGTAACATCTGGGTGATTCTTTGAAACCGAGTGTATTTGCCTCATTCATCTGGCTCATTTATTTTATTACTTTTAGATCTTAATTAATATTATATCGTGTCCAAGCCATTACATGTTATATGATACACGAGTCAATATTATTGTACCAAATATTTTGTGTTTACGTTAAAATTTTGCTAAAACAAATTACGCCAGATGAATTATTTATCATTTTAGTCGAGGGACATTTTTTAAAGTAACGTAATTACGAATCAATACAACTATTTTAAATATAAATTATAACATATCATAAAACACATATTTAAATATCGGTGCAACGTTCTTATTATAATATATTGCTTCGTAAGATCGCAGAAAATAGAATAAATCAACAAAAAAACGGCATGGAGACACGCCAGATTAATTAGTTTTTACTGTTTTCTGTTGATTTAATTTGTTTTGTTGATTTTTTTTCGACTGCCTCGTTGGTCTAGTGGTCCTGAGCACGACTGCTACGCTAGAGGTTCTGGGTTCGATTCCCAGGTCGAGCAAAAAGTGTTAATGGGTTTTTCTAAGAAATTCTCAGTAGCTCGGAGTCTGGATTTGTGCCCGGTTAATGGCAATAGGCTCGCCCCCTATTACATGGGACCTAAATATACCGGCGAACTGTGGGCGTACCTTGGTACACTTCTGAATAACCCTTCGGGGAATACAGGCGTGATGGTTAATTATTGCTTGTTTTAAGTAATTCCAATTGACTAATATAGGCCTCGATAGACATTTTAGTTTACTATAAAACCTGAAATCGATGTTCAATTTGGAGATAATATTGATGTGCTCTTCAGTCAAAAACGTGTCAAAACTGTGTTTCAAAGAATCACCCATCTATCCTTAAACTAAAACCATGAATACTCTATTTTGGGCTGAGTATCAGACAACAAGATATTTTAATATGAAAACCATAAGTAAAGAGATATGGAGGTTTTTAATACTTTTCGGCTAAGTAAAAATCCGCTCTTATTCCTTCTGAATCGCCTTCACGGGCTGCTAAAAAAATATTTTGCCCTTGTTGTAGGTCAACCAATATGGTTATTGCCATTAGGGACGACCAAAAAAGCAATAGGCCAATTTTTAAAACTTGATCTGCCGAAAAAAGGGGAAAATTTTAAATTAAAAAAAAAAGATTTTTTTTTAGAAATTAAATTTTGTTAAAAAAGTTATGGGACCACTTTCGAAGCATGACCTTCCGAACAAAAAAAAATATCATCAAATTCTAATCATAATTGGCGGAAATATGGCGTAACAAACATACAAAAAAAAACATGCAGATGAATTGAGAACCTCCTCCCTTTTAAAGTCGGTTAAAAATTATGTGAAAGCGCGGCCCGCCACTACCTCATTTTGCCGCCATGTGGCCCTTGCCTGCCAAAAGGTTGCCGACCGCTGCTGTACACGAATCATTAAAAATTTAACTGCCTCGTTAGCCCAGTGGTTCTGCCGCGGGACACGCTCCGGGCGCCGGGAGCCGCGAGACCACTACTGGCCACCGTAGACGCGGGTCTGTGAACGCTGAGCAATGGTATCTCACCATCCGTACGTTAACTAACGACAGACCGTGTCGACGACGCGTTCGTGTTCCACGCGCGCCTCTAAGAGATGTCAACAAACATTGGAGGGGCCACTAAGGGGCGATGCCTGCCGGGGCTGCGGATTGTTCGAAAGAGATACCGCGCCCCCGGAACGCAAAGAGCACAAGAAGGAACATGGATGGGTTTTAGACAGTAAAAGTCTGAAATTAGAGGGCGAAAAAAAGAAAGCGGTCCTAAGCGCGCTGCTACGCTAGAGGTCTTGGGCTCGATTCCCAGGTCGAGCAAAAAGTGTTATTGAGTTTTTCTATGAAGTTCTCAGTAGCAGCTCGGAGTTTGTATTTGTACCCGGTTAATGGCAATAGGCCGCCCCCCTATTACATGGGACCTAAACTTACCGGCGAACTGCGGGTGTACATTGGTAGGTACACCTCGCAAACCTACGCAACAGGGAAATCCTGCTCTTTAAAAGAGGTGTATTCTGAAATCATCATCAGCATCTGCTTAGCCTTTTCTCAACTATGTTGGGGTCGGCTTCCAGTCTAACTGGATGAAGCTGAATACCAGTGTTTTACATGGAGCGATTGCCCATCTAACTTCCACAACCCTGTTACTAGGCAACACGATACCTCTTGGTTAGACTGGTTGTCAGACTTCTTGGCTTCTGACTATCCGTAACAACTGTCATAGATCTACGAATGACAGCCGGGACCAACAGCTTTACACACCACCAACTTCCAAACTCTGAACTACTATACTCTCTCCCTCTGCAACTTTTTTATTATTTATTTACTTTGTGACAGCTCCAGAAGCTTGACGAGGATGCAGAACTGCACCTTAAACAATTATCGCAAACCTGCTGCACTTTAAATTCAACAAATTCCTTTTCAAGGGAATAAATTATCTATCACGATCTAGTACAGATAACCGCGATAATCTGTGTCATAATATTTCACTAACTGTTGTTTCAAGTAAACAAGCAATGTGTAGGTAAAACTTTAAAACGGCTGAACCGATATTGATTTCGTTTTTAAAGATTGACTTGTTTGAAAGTTTTCTAAGAAGAGATTCGTCCGCGTGGCTTATTTCACACACATTTAGTTGTAGCGTGATGTTATATAGCCTATGTCACTCAGGAGTCATTACTCCTACAACAACTACCACACTACATTACTAACATAACTACAAACATTTAACTACATTTAGTTATCTATTGGTCAAAATGGTTAAAATCAGACCATTAAAGCCTCAAGGGCAATCGATCTATCTCTAGGGACTTTGATACGAAATGTATGTCAAAAGACGATTCTGACTGTGAACTTTCTGCGATATGATTTTGACTTTTTAATTATTATGGAAATTAAAATGCCTAATGAGGATTCTTTCTTACAAAATTATGAGTTATAAATGTATGCTAAATGAGTGATGCCAAATGACTTTCTGCGAGAAGAGGTTTACGCAATCAGTTGTTATGCAAAATAAAATTATGACGTAAAAAGTTCTGCTATAAAGGATGTACCCTGTGACTTTAGCTCTATTTTATAGTCTAGTTTTATAGTCTGTGGACACCAAAACACAAAAGTAATTCAGCCAGTATTCATTTAACAATGCGCAAAATTCATATTTCAAAACGTGAATTCGAAATTAAATTCGAAATCCAGATAGAACTGGGCGACGCGGAGGGGCGTTCTAAGTTTAAAATTGCTTCCCATTCAGGCTCGCAGCGGCGAACAATGGCTGTTGCAACGCAAGGGGAAACTGCGGATGCAAACCCTACATTTATATAACAGAGATTCAGGATTTAGTGGCGGACTTTTACCCTGTTACCCTTTTGTTTTGTATTGGGGTCGTTTGCGTAATATTTTTACCCTCTGATGGCAATATATTTTAGTTTTTTTTTTTTAACTGGTATAGGTTGAGCTCTTTGTGAAGGATCGACTGGGAAAGTATTACCACCATACCTATTTCTGCCGCAAAGTAGCGTTGCTGTGTTCCGATTTGAAGGGTATGGGTACCGGTGTAATTACAGGCATATGAGACTGTTCAACTTTGTCCCTGGAATAGCAATGCACGTGGATGGCCTCTGGTATTGCAAATGTTTTAGGCAGCGGTGACCATATAACATCAGGTGGGCTGTCGGCTTGTTTGCCATCCAATGATATAGAAAAATCCGATCATAATTGTATAAGGCTGAAAAGCAATGCAATCGATACATTAACATTATAGATAACGTATGTAATTTTATAAAATAGTTATTTTAGGGTGACTTTCTTGCACCAGCGGAGAAGAGGTAAATTATTAATAGGCTGCCATTGGCTGTCGAACGGAACAGGGCCGTATAGGTACCCTATTGGTTAATATTCCTCGGCTACGCTTTGGTGGAGTTTCACCCTTAAAATAATAATGCCAGCCTATTGTCTCACTGCAGAGCAAAGACCACTTCTCAAAATCAGGCAAGAGCGTGATCAATTAATTAGTTCCTATACTAAATGAAGAATATTTTTAAGGTGCACTGATTTTTATTGAAGACAAATTATACTTATTTATATTTTTTCATATTATTAGTTAAATTAAACCATTAAAAGGCACTTTTGAACGTCATACGAGTATACAAGAAAAATAAATAGAATCTAGTTGTCCTTCTAAATGGTAGTTCCGTATAGAGGAGAATGTTGATTTTATCAAGTCTTTCTGCGATAAATTTTATTATATACATGGGTCTAGAGATAAAAATATTTTTCTCATCTTTCGCAGGCGGTGTCGGATGAAATGCTAGTCGAGTTGAAGGCTTGCTTCATGGAAGCTTACGATGACAATCAAGATGGCAAGATTGACATACGAGAGGTAAGTAGTAACGTTTAATTTAAGTAGGTAACTACCTAACGGGTGTAAAAAGACACCAGAAAATTGGTAGATGCCGCTACTAATCAATTAACATACTTTTTATGAGCTGTCAAAATGCGATTCCCCATAGATTTTGTATTACAACACTAAACTATAACTATATAAATGTGGATGGATGGAGAGGAAGAGGGAGGCCAAAGAAAAGATGGATGGATTGTGTGAAGAATGATATGAAAAAGAAAGGAGTGAGTATAGCATGACGGCTGACAGGATGGTATGGAAGAAGAAAACGTGTAGCGCCGACCCCAAGTAACATGGAATAAGGGCAGGAAGATGATGAATACTAAACTATATCTTCACTTCGTCTTCATCTCCATTGTCTAACTATTGAATGATTTCAAAGCAACTAAAAATCTATTTTTAGAGTTAAATATTTAAAAATTATTCGTGTTTTAAGGGGTAAAATAAATTGTATTCTAAGAGAAGATGTCTTGTCTTTCGCAACGAATAAATAGTTTTTTTTTCTTTCTTTCTTTCTTTCTTGGAATGATTGTCTACTATTCAATTGGTGGGAAACGTTTAGGCAGATATTTCATAGTCAGAATGCGCAGTTAATACCTATATGATGTTTCTTTTTACACCCCTTTTTTTTAATGACGGGAAATCATCAAATAACTTCCCCCCCCCCCTGGGCGGGACGGGAGGGAGTGTCAAACTTTTACTGACTAAAACCCGTCTATGTTCCTTCATGTGCCCTTTGCGTTCCGGGGGCGCGGTATCTTTTTCGAACAACCCGCAGCCCCGGCAGGCTAAAGTTACCTACGTGATACCTACAAATGAATAGATAATAGCAAATCCACAGACGAACTTATCTACCAACCTACTTGATAGAGATTCTAAAAATAACTGTCAATTTTGGTCAATAACAATAACAACTGATTCGGTGATTGCGCTTAATTTAACGCAGGGGCTTCACCGTAGTAAGAAGATATCAATCTTATCGTTATCAGTTTATAATTTCAATAACGTGACATGGTTTTAGCATTAGATATTTAGTTGCAAAAATATTTTCTTACTAAATTCTAACTGCTTTACCAAAAATATCGTGATGCAATCGCAACTAGACTAATTGCCATTGATCGTGGCAATGTCATCAGTCTTTTGGGCACATTTCCTGTTGACAGCGATGCGGAGGACTTTTTTAGGTTTTCCCATTTATATTTTCTTGTTTAAAATCTGTGAATATTTTACAACTACATAAATAAAATTATAGTATCCGACTGCCCCATACATTTATAAACATTTATAAGATTGGTTATAGAAGTCAAGACATAGGGAAGAGAAGGAAAACTATAGGGGAAACCTTTGCCCAGCAATGGGACAGTACAGGTTGAATGAAAAAAGGCAAAGGGAAATAAAAAAAATACGAAATATAGCGAATAGCGGACTTTCTTCGGGATTTCAAAATTCGGTCCTCAAAGTAAAAGTTTAATTATTTCCAAAAGGACCACTTTTCCATAAAATATACATCCTTTATACAATAAACTTTAATAACCCCATTTTTCGTTACAGCTAGCACAACTACTTCCTATGGAGGAGAACTTCCTCCTACTCTTCAGGTTTGACAATCCCTTGGAGTCCAGTGTGGAATTTATGAAGGTAAGTCCAAATCTCAGATGGCACGCCGAACCGATGGCCGATGGAGCCGCATAGTTCTCGAATGGAGACCACGCACCGGCAAGCGCAGCGTAGGACGTCCACCCACAAGGTGGACTGACGACCTGGTTAAGACCCCAGGAAAATGCTGGATGCAGCCCGCTTGCATCTGGTCCTTTTGGAAATCTGTGGGTGAGGCCTATGTCGAGCAGTGGACGTGCTACGGCTAATATCATGATGATAAAGTCCAGATTCACTCTGATTGTAAAAAAACAGACCAGTATGCTTGTAGTAATAAGTAAGTACAGTACGGCTGATTTATCTTGGCGGTCCTGACGCCTGCAAATTAGCTGCGCAGTAGACAATTGTGTTATTAAAAGATCCATTGCGCAAACAAACAGCTAACTTCAAGACCGGCAAGATTCGTAGGCCGTATTGCTCTTACTTGTTACTACAAGTGGACTGGCCGGATTTTTCACGTTCCAGATTATACTTCAGAGTGGATCTGGACTTCGTCACCATCATATCAGCCATAGGACGTCCACTGCTGGACATAGGCCTCTCCCACAGATTTCCAAAAGGACCAGTTGCAAGCGGGCTGCATCCAGCGTTTTCCTGGGGTCTTAACCAGGTCGTCAGTCCACCTTGTGGGTGGACGTCCCACGCTGTCCTATCCCATAAATAGGACTGGCTTTCTAGGTCTATCGTAGGATCTTCCTGGTATTTATAAAGTGTCGAGAGTATTCGTAACTTTTATCTATGGTTAACCCTTGACGAAATCAGGGGGGTATTGTACTAGTAAGTTTAACGTGTATACATGTGTGTCTGTCTGTAGCACCGTTGCTCCCAAACGTCTGAACCGATTTTTACCTGACTTCAAAAAAGGGAGGACGGTTTGTGGTTTTTTTTATGTATGTTCACCGATTTCTCTGCCAATTTTCGACCGATTATCATTTTTTTATTTGTTTTTTTTTTTTTTGTCATGCTGGTTTGACCAAGATTGATCTTAGCTATGATTTAACAAAGTATATTTAGCCTTTTGAAGATGATCAGCTCTTTTATAGTTGATTAGTGAATGTGAATATGTTCCACAGGTCTGACCAAGGTCTGTTTGTGGCAAGGTTTTTTTCTGATAGTATCATGACAGTGTTTTGATGTTTATTTTCCAGATATGGCGAGAATACGACACTGACGGCAGCGGATACATTGAAGCCGATGAACTAAAGGTAAATAAACCTGTGTTCTTCTTCTTAGCGTACCGATCGCAAATATAGGTACTAGTAGAGCTTTTTGTGAAGGAGTTCGTCCGGGTAAGCACTACCAACACGCCTTTTGCTGCCACAAAACAACGTTGCTGTGTTCCGGTTTTAGGTGGGTTTGGGTGCCGATGCACAGGTACCGTCAACAAAAGAGATAAGTAACCAGACCGGCTAATATAGGTAGTTGAAGTTTTTTTTCAAACCGGTGGTCGTTTTTAAATTAAATATAATTTAATTAATAAACTGTTTATTTTCTATTAATGAAAATAAAAATCATAAAAAAACTTCTGTCGGTTTTTGAAAAACTTTGTATTTATTAGGCGACTCTGGTTACCTATTTCTTTTGCTGCCTGTACATGAGACATTTCCAACTTTGTCTCTGGGATGGCAACATATTTGTAAGATTTCTAAAATTGCAGATGTTTATAGGCAGAGGTAACATCCACGTAACATCAGGTGGGCCGTCGGCTTGTAGTAAAAAAACAACTCATATATTTTTTTGTTTCTTTTATTTTTGTTTGACCCTCTATTCAGCGATAGCAACACGATCTTTTGACCCAGTCACTATGCCCTCAAGTGTGCAGGTGACCACAAGCTGCGTTGAGAACAGACTATAAAATTTTACATAACAGTCTTGTACTACACTGTTATCAATAACCTTTGCAGACCGGCATTATGCTCAGTTTTCATTGTCTTATTGTTATTGAACTTAACTACAACAGGAATAGAGTTGAAAATTATGTAATTTTATGCAAGCTAATAAATGCAGACCGGAATTATATTGTGCATGCAATTTCCAACTGAAAAGTAAACAAATTAAATTCTGTTTTAATTAACTACAATTTAAAGAGCTCTCTTACTTTGGTATTATGTCTTGTTATACGTATTATGTATAAGACTGAAAATAAAATAAAAATTAAGAAAATAAAGAAGAATTAAAATTTAGCAAGTAATTCTTCTTTTCCAGAATTTCCTCCGAGATCTTCTGAAGGAGGCGAAGAAGATAAACGACGTGTCAGAAGATAAACTCATCGAATACACCGACACAATGGTATCATACCTAAAATGTCTCTCACAATCATCTAATATTTTCAACATAAAAAGAAACAAGTCAATTTTCAAAATTTGAGTAAAATTTTAATATCATCCTATTATCGTCCCATTGCAAAGTAAATGCCTCTTCTCATACGGAGAAGTCTTTAGTCCAGTTCTTTCCTACTAGTTCTACTGTAGAACTAATGGGATCTTTTTTCTCAGTAGTTCAACGATACCCAGACGATATTAGGTATTACGAAATAGTAGAGCTAATGGAACTCTTTATTTCCACTTGTTTTATTCCACAGTTCTGCGGTAGAACTAAAAAAGGCAAAGGCCTCCCCCATTCATTCCACTTTTCTCTGTATTGTGTCTCCTCTCACCAGTTCCTGAGGAAGGCATCCAAGGGGTCCCGCCATCATCTCCTCAGACCGCCGCGACCCCGTTTAACTGTGTCAATTATAATTGATCTTTATTTAATTTACAGCTCCAAGTATTCGATTCTAATAAGGACGGTAGACTGCAATTATCTGAAATGGCCAAGTGAGTATATAGACATTTTACCTACTTCCAAAAAAAAAAACTATGTTCTCGACTTTTCACGTATGTTTTTAAAACCGACTTCAAAAAAGGAGGAGGTTCACAACCCCTCCTTTTTTGAAGTCGGTTGTATTTTTGTTCTTTCTTATGTTTGTTAACTCAGAACTCCGTTTTCCTTATTTTTAAAAGAATATTCTTTTAGATTGGTTCCATAGAAATCTTATCAAAAACAGTTAAGTATCTTGGTTTTTTAAAATCAAAATAACTGGAAAAAAATATGTCATCCGAGTAAACGATTGCTTATATTTACATAAATCTCTAGGTATTTGATAAAATTATCCTGTTTTCGCAGTATGCCAAAGATAAATGATAAAATTATTATTAATCATTATTCCTGACATAATCAAGGCCGCATTGCAGGGGAATAACACTAATAAAAATATCATCGCGGCCTATCAAAAGATATTATTGACAAATTAATATTAATCTGACAATATTAATGTGTTATTTATACGATGAATTTATTGATAAGATAATGTCAAAATAGTGGGTGATCTTTTAATTACTGGCTTGTCTGGTGATATAAATGTCTTATACGTTTGAACTTATTATATCATTTATTTATTTACTTACTAGCTTCCTCCCGTGACTTTCCCCGCATTCATTGATATAATTATTATCTCACAGGAACCGTACATGCTTCCTACTTATATCCTACTATCCTACTTAATAGCATAATAAATGCAAAAGTTTGTTTTAATGGTAATGGATGGTTAGATGGACATTTGTTATTATTTCAAGCTTTAACGGCTGAACAGATCTGGACAAAATTTGACACTAAGATAGACTGTATTCTGGAATAACACATAGGATACTTTTTATCCCGAAATAATGTACGGCTCCCGTGGATATATCAAATTTGACGCAGACGAAATCGCGGACAGAAGCTAGTTTTTTTTTTCAATAACCAACAAAAAATAACATCCCTTGGGGTCTAGAATCATATACAGAATCCATGGTGCAAGTTTCGTTACAATGTTCCTTCCATTTATAATATTCGGCAAAATTATAAAACACAAAGGTCCCAATCATTGGCTATTCGGGTCCAAATCGGATTCACGTCAAAAAACTTCAAATTTTAATTAACTTTGCTTTGCTTCGCTCGACCCTGAGCTTAATAAACGGCTGATCCGGTATCGATCTCAAATTCTGAACCACGTCGACATATCCAGAAATAAATTGGGCGAGGGGATGGCGAGTCTGGGCTAACATGTTGAAGTTTTAGAAAGTTTTAATTAAATAGCTGAAAAAGTGCTTGTTAAACGGCAATTATATTTACTTTAATACTATTACATAACGTAACGAACCATTACGCCTGTATTCCCCGAAGAATAGGCAGATCTATGATTATGTAGGTAGGTGTTGTAGATAGACCCTTGTTAAGTTTAACAAGCTTATTGTCGGCACGGTTGGAGCAGTAGCTGAGCGATTGGCCGTTGCGCTGTGTGTCGCGGGTTCGATTCCCATACGGAACAAATATTTGTATGGCCTGCACATAGTTGTTCCGGGTTTATGTGTTTTGTGTATGTGAGTTTATGTGTTTGTAAACGCAACCACTATACAGGAGATTTTATAGTGTGGGAAAACGTTTTTTAAAAAGAAATAAATGAAGATATAGAGTTCTTTGTATTTTTCATGTGCACTGTTATAAGCAAGATGTGGGTAAGTCACACAAAAAAAATCTGCTCAAATTAAATTTTCTTAAAAAGATTGGCATAGTTTAGTTTTGTACCTGAAACATAGGTACGGTCAACAAAAGAGATAAGAAACCAGACCGTCTAATATAGTTAAAGTTTTCTCACAAACCGTTAGTAGTTTTTAAATTAAATTAAATTTTATTAAAATACTTTTTATTTTCTATTAATAAGAACAAAATTCATTAAAAAACTTCTATCCGTTTTCGAAAAACTTTGAATTTATTAGGTGACCCTGGTTACTTATCTCTTTTGCTGACTGTACATAAGAATTATACATTTTGTCGAGTAAACAAAAACAAACCATTTATATTTTATAGCAATCCTATTCAAAGAGATTAAACTCCTTTGTGACATGTGGCTTAGACATACTCAGTATAATGGAGGGCCTCAGAGTTTTAAGTATCGTACTTAAGCCGCGCAAAAGTTGACCACTCTTATAAGTAAGTTCCTACATCCCTTTTAAGGATTAGAAACTCCTTTGACCAACCTCTTTGAGAAAAAACGAATTTATAATGAGTTCTCGAGTAGGTTCCTTCTTCTTGCTTCCTGAGCGAGAATTTTCTTTCGTATAATTTGTATATCAGATTAAACGTTAAATAAAAAAAACATCACTTTAGGAAAAATGTGATAGATAGAACTACTAACTTATTATCAATTTGATGCAATTATAATTAATACTGGGTATGCAAGGACTTATCAATTCACTAAGATCTGGCAAAAAATATCGTATCATATTATAGATCTAAAGAATTAAAACCGACGACCATTTTTATCTGATAAAACAAAAAAAATCGTTTTAGCAAAGTTACTTACTGTTTTTCTAAAAATAAAATATGACAATAGTAGTAATTACACAAATTCTAATATGACAATTATTTTACCATTTATCCTTATTATTTTTCAGACTGCTTCCCGTTAAAGAGAATTTCCTCTGTCGACAAGTCTTCAAGGTGAGTGACACTTCATTTCCCGCCATTGTTCATCCCGACGCCATATTGCCAATACGCATTGATGAAAGCATAGAGTAAATTGAAACTAGAACTGTAGAAAAAAAAGACATCCCTTTTTTATAATTTTTAATAAATCTTTTGTTGTTAATATAGTCATATTTGTGTAGAAAATAGGTAGATAGTTTAGTGCATAAACAAATATTACGGTTTTCAGTTCATCTCATCTGTCGAGCTAATGTCAAATTTTATTTTTTCTCTAGTAACACCTGTAGGTTTTTCTACTAGTTGCTACTATAAATATTAAATTTTCTCGAAATCTAATAGTGTTGAATAATAACTAGGTTGCACACTTATTAGTTTTATTTTTATCAAGCATCCTTTCGATAGAATATTATAGTAGATAGTCACATTTCCTTTCCATTTAGTTTTGCTTAATTAGAATTAAAAAAAACATAAAAGTCCTATATTAACCAAATTGCAATATTCCAGACATTGTCATGACGCTCATATTATTTACATTGACACACACATCTACATTATAATTATCATCATAAGTAGGTATAGGTACCTACTTCATACATATAAATATAAATAAAGAAAAGTATTACCTCCTACAGTAATTGACTACAAGTAACATTTTGGTTTGATTTTGAATTAAGAACAGAACACGATTTAGTATCAAACCCACGGTTTCTCGAACCAAAACTGATGTGTCAAGTTGTGAAGCACATAAGCTACTGTCATTAGTTGGCTGAATTATTAACAACCAATCACAACAGCCTAGCGTTTGACAAGCTGTCACTTTAAATTTTTTGTTCGAGAAACCTGCGCCTTGTCTATGTATGAATAGACCAATCTATTCAAATTAAGATGATCTACTTTCCACACAACAGTTACAAAGGATTAGGTACTCCCTTAATTCAAAACATTATTGAATCTCCTTATTTCAATACATTTAACAATTATACCTACTTTTTTAGAAGTGCTATACTCACGTGTCTGCTATAAAAAATAAAATAAAAAATACTAAAAAAAATAAATGAGCACGTTCCTATAATTGGGTTGCCTGTCTGTCTGTCTGTCTATCTTAACACTAACGCTTATGTCTGCACTCTGCACTCCTAGGAGGGCATAGAGGTGAGTCCTCACGCTGTGTTTAAACGTTGGTCTACTTCGGTTCCAAATAATTTCCATAACTTCCAAAAAATCCTAGGATGGTTCAAATATTCGAAGCAACTTTTTCAAAACTTTTTCCTAGATTTTGAGGTTATGTTGGTTGACCAGCGTTTAAACGCGACGTCACTTATTTTTCTTGATTAGTAACACAAAAAATTAATGAAAACTTTTGCTTTTATGAAATTTTAATACTTTATGGATCTGATTTTTTTGTATATATTTTAATTAAGAAATTATTAACTTATTAAAGTGCACTGCGAAATGTTTAAAATTTTACAAAGTTTAATTGTTTTGTATATAACTATATTCATTTTATTTCAAGGCTCTTCTTTTCAATTTATTTGTATTATGTTTTTATTAAAAAGAGTTGGCGCCCAACATGGGACTCTTATTAAGTTTATCAAATATGTTTTAATACTAATACAAATGGTTTTTATGTTATCAGGGCGCAACAAAACTTACCAAGGACGATATTGAAAGGGTCTTCTCTTTATACGATAGGGTAAGATATTATTTTATAAGAATATCGAGCCATTACCGCCGACTTAGCGTAAGCGACATTTTCACCTAAACTGCGTTTTTCATCGCAAACGACATTTTAAACTATAACGGACCATGCCTCGTCGACCTTCCCGCCAGAATAAATCAGTTATTTAAGTTATAGCAAATGCAAATTCACATTAATAGCGCAATTATTAGCAAAAATATTTTAAAAAACCTTCTCCTGTAAAATTTGGTTTTTGTCGGTTACGCTAAGTCGGCGGTAATGGCTCGATATTTTTTCCTTTAAAGAAAAACGTGTAAATACAACAATAGAAAATAAACTTTCTGGAAAAGAATATTTATGTTTACTCACGTATCGTAAAAAAAGGGATGACTATGAAGGAACTAAGAGATCTTACTTTAGCTTACCTTTGTGTATTTCTCGTACAAAAAGCGTTTTATCAGTAATTCTTAATAGATTTTCTTTCAACTTTAAATTACAGTAACTGCCTCGTTAGCCTAGTGGTCCTAAGCACGACTGCTACGCTAGAGGTCCTGGGTTCGATTCCCAGGTCGAGCAAAAAGTGTTATTAGGTTTTTCTATTAAATTCTCAGTAGCAGCTCGGAGTTTGGATTTGTGCCCGATTAATGGCAATAGGCTCGCCCCCTATTACATGGGACCTAAATATACTGAACTGTGGGTGTACATTGGTACACCTCTGCCTAGCCCTTCGGGGAAAACAGGCGTGATGGTATATTTATTTAAATTACAGTAACTCCTGCCAGCGACCTAGTTCGCGTGTTTTTTTCACCTGCGTTAAGTTACGACTTTTTTTACTGCTCCATTCCCATGTGTCGTAAGCCTGATGTTATATAGCCTATGCTATTTTTCATGAATCTAGCTATCATATACAAAAAAGCTATTTTCCAATTCGCCTGGTAATGCCAGGAAAAATCGTGTTTACATGTACATAGAAACAAATAAAAAATACTCTTCGGCTTTATTGTATTAAATTAAATGTTGAGAAAAAACTCTCGTCTTTGCAGTAAAACATAAAGAAGGTCTTATTTTTAACTCTGAACTTACAGAAAGAAAATCCTTTCAAAGAAACTAACCCAATTGAAGTTATCTAACGAGCCATTACAATCTGTTTCAGGATAACAATGGCTCGATCGAGAACGAGGAACTCCGAGGATTCCTAAAGGATTTATTAGAATTAGTCAAAAAGGTTGGTGCTTTTGTTTGAAACTTTTCATTTAACGGTTTCAATTTAAAAATAGAATCAGTTTTAAACTTTTATATTAAGAATAGAATAATGGAAAAAGTGTTGTGCACAACTGACAAAAATCTTAGGACTGTCTTTGTTTTATGGAAATCGACATCGCATTTGGCACGTGCGTTCGCGCGTATCTAATATCATCATTGCCAATTCAATGGATTATGGCTTTTAGATATACAATACCCATTGCATGTTTATAAACTCTCTATTTAATAGATTATACGGCTAAATCAACTAAAATACTGCCAAGTTTTACCTACTAGCCACTAAATTCCCCAATTTATATTTTTCAGGACTACGACGCTCAAGACCTCTTAGAGTTCGAAGAAACGATTCTCCAAGGTGTCGAATACAGCAGTGAAGGCAAGATAAGCAGAAAACAACTCACGATGATCCTCCTCGCCCTCGCCAAACATCACCAAGAAGAAGAACCAGCTACTCCATAATTGTATCCGAACTTTACCGCCACTCCGTCCCAATATCCGAACGAATTTCTAGCGTCGCGACGTTTTGACACATTCGGCGCCATCTCGGTATTCACAATTTGAATTTGACGTTTACTTTTTTAATTAAGAACTTTTTAAACATTCTCTGCTTATTGAAGTTGTCGTTGCGTTTAATCTTTACGTTTTTATATTACTTTAAAAATAGCTGTCACTGTCTATGTTTCGTGCGCTAAATAATCAATTCCGACTGACATTTGAAATCATTCTGAAATACATTCTGACACACGTGTAAAGGTTACGTCATGTCTAACAATCGACCGGTGTCATCGGTACCCTCGATCCAATTAGGGTTAAAGGTTAAATTAAATATTCCTTACTAGCAACAAACAAAAGTACTTCGGAGCTAAATGTGTCAAAACAATATTAATGGCTGGCAGAAATAGTTGTAATATGTATGTGTATTATTGGACGACTTATTACTTTTCGGTTATCAAAACAGTTAATCCCAAAGTTTATAAGATTGTGGCTAAGATTTCTGTTATGAAAACAATTATTAATACATGTAATTTAGACAAAAATGAAGCACAAACTAGTTATCTAGTCATTATAAAATCAGATAGAATTTTTCAGTATTTATAACATTAAAAACAATTATTTTCACCAAGAAATAATTACTAAAAAATTAAGAAACCACAATCTTTTAACAATTTCAAACACGTTTATTAACTTATTAACTCACAAATTTGATGACACCAAAATGTTACATTTTAACAAGGCCACTAATGTATAATTATCATAAGATCATAATTTAGTTGAATCAACCAAATTGAATCATTTAGTTAAACATAAAAGTGAATCATTATCATTTAGTGAGGCATTAAGTCCGCCTTTGTACTTTTTTTTTGTGCATAAAGTTTAAATAAATAAATAAATAAATAAATAAATAAATCATTCAATGTCGGTTCATACATTTCTGCACCATTGAAGTGTACCTATCAATTTGGTTGAACCGTGTAATATTGCCATTAAAAAACTACTTGATGTAATATGGCAACACTACAATTTTACTAAATAATTCAGCTCAACCATTTAAAGTATCTTAAAGAGCTTAAAAATATTTTTCTTATTTTTAAAAGCAGTGTTTTACATTCACGTACAATTAAGACACGGAAAATTGAGTGCAAATATTAATTATATAGATCATTAGTGGAGTGTCTGGGGGTTTTGACCTCAGACTTTTGTTACAGTGAATGAATTTAAATGGTCGAGGGGGGGTTTTCTTTTTTATACTATGAAGTGTAAAGTTTACCCAAAATTTTTTTGTGCTTTTGATTTTTTTATTATTTAAACAAAACTATAAAAAAATAATACTTGAGCATGTAAATTTATTTGAAGTAAATTTTTTTTTCGTATCTATACGTTGAATAATACCTAAATAGACATAAATGAATATTTTTTTAAAATGTTGGAGCGTATGAAGGGTCATAACGACCTTGGACAGGTAGTAGAACGTGGAGAGGGGAGTACGGCAACACCAGCTGCTCCAAAACTAAACGACATTTTTCTAGCTACTTTTTAGTTATAAATGACACGTGTTCTGCGCATGTTGTATATATTTGAGAGTAAAAGTAAAATCACAGTTTTCTAACAATGGATGAATCAAGGACCAGTAGTACAAGTAATGAGCACAGCTGCCTTATCTGTGAAAAAATGGGTTCATCTTCCGAAACCAATTCAGATTTAGGTGTTATTAAAAAAATAAATAAAGGAATGACAACGTTACGAATATATCATCATTCATCGTCGACCCAACGCCGACGGAAACCCCTCCTACCGTTATTTGGGATCCCGAAGGTGGCGCGTTCCGAAGCCCATGAAAGCACAGGACCTCGGACTTGTGCAAGGCCACCTCGAGACTCAATTGCCGGATCCTCTCGACGACTATCGCAACCCCGCGTGTCATAAGGTCGGCCGCCGCCTCGTGCGACCACCCCTGCGCCAGGACCAACGTGTCATCCGCGTAGCAGACTACGCTGGCGCCCTCGGGGAGGTCAGCACGTAGCACCCAGTCGTAGCCGATGTTCCACAGGAGCGGCCCCAGCACCGATCCCTGCGGAACACCGCACGACATCTCTCGCCGGTTCCATTCACCATTTCGACCAGGGTAGATCACGGCTCTATCACTCAGATAGGCCCCGACCACCCGACGGAGGTAGTTCGGCACCCGGTGGTACCGGAGTGCCTCCCTAATGCAGGACCAGGGCAGGGAGTTAAACGCATTGGCGATGTCCAGCGACACCGCCAGCACAACCCTGCCCCGGGACACAGCATCCCCCGCCGAGAGAGCTCTCACGCGCAAGATGGCATCCACCGTAGAGCGCCCCCTGCGGAAGCCGAACTGGCAGTCCGCAAGGTCCGGCCCCATCCCAGACAGGTGCCCGACGAGGCGGCCCGCAATAACTCTTTCAAAGAGCTTACCCACCTCGTCGAGCAGCACGATGGGCCGGTATGCGGACGGTGAGTCCGCAGGGCGCCCAGGCTTCCGAATGAGGTGAATGAATGACCAGCTTCCCCGTCTTCCAACGAAGTGGGAACTGGCCCCTCTCCAAACATGCGCTTAGGAGCCCCTCCAATCGGGGCCCTAGAGCCTCTGAGGCCAGGACCCAGGCTTTCCCAGGCAAGCCGTCGGGTCCCGGGGCGGTATTTTTGCCTTTCAGCTTACGTACCGCCACCCTCAGGTCTACCCCAGTCACCTCTGGTGTGTCGTCGTCAGTGTGGTCCGCTTCCGGCATCGCAGGCGGCGGAGCCATGGGCGGGGGAGGATGTTCTCCCCGCGAGGGGAACAGAGCGCTCACCACGTCCTCAACGAGCTCCGGCCGGAGACTCTGCGTCAGCGGGGGGGCCCAGGTGCGGATCTTGTCCCGCACCGTCTTGTAAGGTCGCCCCCACGGATCCGCGTTCAGAGTCCCCAGCAACTCCTCGCGGGCCTGAGCCTTGGCCCGCGAGATGGCCTCGTTGAGGGCGGTCTTCTCCTCTCTGTATCCCTCGTACAGCTCCGCCTCAATGACCGCCGCATTCGGTGGCCGAATGCGGAGTCTGTTTTTTTTTCTTTCATTTTCCTTCATTTATTTCTTTTTCCTAATTAATATCTCTATATGAATATACAAATTAATTTAATTTTGGTGTAGAAAAATGTTCTACAGCCTAATATTATAAGTTATTGTATCGTTTAAACTATCAAAATGATAGTAATTTCATATTTTTTTTTTTCTAATCGAGATCACAATTTTTAAATAGGTAAACTTTTTTGTATATATTATAAGCTAAACATTCCACTTTGAATTATAAAATTTCATTCACTGTAACAGAAATCCTAGGTTTTCATGTTTTTAACGCCCCAGGCGCTCCACTACATCTACAAAGCCAAATCGTATGCCAAATATTTTAAACTTAGCTATTTGATTGACTCTTGGTTGAAATGAGAATTAGAAACACTTGCTATGTCCAAGGCTAGAATTTTATAAAAATTTGAATTATTATTTTTTTATGTCAACTACGGCGTGGACTCGATTTAAAACTTTCTCGATTATACAGGATAAGTTTTTAACCAGTGCGTAAATTTTTTTTGGTAGTTCAGTATCAGTAATAGAACACATTTCCGTGTTTAGTTAAAAAAAAAAAATTAAAAAAAATTTCATCCTTATCCGAGTTTGAAATAAGCAAAACATCCAGGACATAATCTATTCGCCATACTATCAATGAAAACTCGCGGCCGCCGCCGCCGCCCGGGCGCATGGCTGGGGTGAGGGGGTGGGGAATGCGCTAGCGCCGAGTGACAATGAAATATGGTTTTTAAGTAAACATGTTTCGTAAGCGATAACTTTTTTTTTTAGTACTAAGACATATCAAAATAAAATATACGTGTTTAATAAAACGTGTTGAAGTTTATTATGGCAAAATTTACGCACTGGTTAAAAATTTTTCCTGTATTTAAGCAATTAAAGTTCGTCATGCAAGTCAATTTATTCATATTTATGCAAACTCCCGTCTTTAGGATAAAAAGCTAAAAATTATCGCCCATTTGGGAATGGTTAGTATAAATCTAAGTAGCTCCAACATTTGCCGCCTTTTATCAGATTAAAACAAAAACTCTTTTTCATTTTTACCAAGAGATCCTTTGAAAATATTTTCATAAGCCATTTTTAATAATAAAAAAGTAGTTAAACAATACATTGTGTATAAAAATTCTGATACATACATATCATTCCACTTGGCTTTGGCACAATATTTTGGATAAATACCTTTTCATTATCAACGTTATCCAAAAAGCAATAATTCTATTGCTCGTTGAAAGTCAGAACCAATATCAGAAACTAGACGGCAATAGGATTAAATATAGCGCTACGCCGTAGCTCGTAGTCTGCTACGTCGTAGCAATTCACATTCGTAGACTGTGCTACGCCTTTACTACCGTACCGTTTTACTAGTCCAGCGGTGTCACCCGCGTTTAGTTACGTCTTTGGTTACTGCTCCGCTCCCGTTGCTCGTAGCGTAATGTTTTATACGTATAAACCTTCCTCTTGAATCACTCTATCTATTGATGAAAACCATATTAAAATCCGTTGCATAGTTTCTAAGATCTAAGCATACAAAGGGACAGACGGCGGGAACCGATTTTTTTATACTATGTAGATAATATTATGTAGTTTATGTTTTGTGATAAAAATGAATAAATGATAAAGAGATTTATTTACCTAAAATAAAATTAACTACATACTTATTACTCCTAAATCTATATTAATAACTAAATCGTCCTACCCACTCTTCTCTCAAAGTCTATTTTAAAATCTATTACCATTTTTTTTAAACCTACTTATAGGTTTTATTGATATTTAAATGCGTTTAGTTCCACCAACACGAATCAAAACACTTCAAAATTTCTCCCATTTTTCAAATTGTAACGATTTTGGATATTAAAGGCTAATTAAATTTGAATCCATTATAAGTTTTGGATGTTATAGCTGAATTAAGCTAATTAATGTACCTACCTAACTATTGAGATATTGTCAGTTTATAGAAATTCCGCTCAAATTTTTAACAAATTCAAAATTAATGTGGCCTAAAATTACGAACATAGTATTTTTCCCTTAATCTTCTAGTCTATACCTAATCCTTAACAACCTTATCTTTCGTCCATCCATTATAAAAGAAAAAAACCTATTGATATTACAGAATTGGATTGTAGACACCACTCACACAAAATTCAATTAATTTTCAAATTCGATTTTTAGTTGCTTTTGAAGATGCAAATCTGGAAATCTGTAGATAACGGACCCAGGTTGGCCGCTGTAAAAATAATTTGGCCTAATGGGGTATTCTTCAGGCATCCCAAACGCAGTGTCAGTGTGAAGCGCCATTATAGGACATGCGTCACCTCCTTAATTGGCCGTCGTGCACCACACCTGCACCATCCAAGATCCAAACGAGGCCAATGATAGAGCTGTACCTACAGGTCGCCCAATACTGGTCGGACAAAATTTGAAACGAGTCAATCGACACGAAAGGAAGAAGTTGCTAAATTAATAAATACCTAGTTAGTCAATTGAATTCGCAAATAAGTGACGTTACAGTTTGCTTTGCCATGCTAACTTTGTCTATGTTACCTATGACCACGACTAGAGTCAAGAGCTTACGCATACCGAATAAAAAAAAAACAACGGGTTGCACTCCGGGAGTGCCGGCAGAAGTGAAAACTTGAATATTAACGTTATGCATTTTTGATATTTTGGAATGGTTAGGGAATAATTTGGGAATAATTTTGCACGAATTGCTTTAAAATTAATTATCTGTATAAAAGTACTATCATTTATGTGGTATAATACAACATTTGTGTACGATAAATTCGTAAGATTTTCGATCAGGTCACGTGTCCTGACGCGAGTTTAAAATTTTTTACCCATTACAAAAAAAATGTATAACACCGCTATAGAAGTTTTTACTTCAAAAAACTATGGGGAAATTGTAATTTGACAGCTCATAAAAAGTATGTTAATTGATTAGTGCCATTAGTGGTGTCTACTACCCAATGAACGAAAACAGGCACACAATAGTCATTTACGGCGATTTCAATCTATCTCAATTAAATTAATGCCAGTTGTGAGTGTGCTTACACTTGTATTTATCTACGTAAGCATGTCTATGTGTGCGTGGCTTTTCGCTCGTCCTATGCTACCATTAAACAATAATGGCTGTAATAAATCATTAGATATTAATCGGTGTAGCTTTAAAATGTCCCCTTAGATTTTTCTCTAATTGTCTTCGCTTAATTATTCTTGTGTAGATAGGCAGCTATCTAATCTAACGTGTTATTAAAAAAAAACAACATAAACATCTTGGTGTGTAAAGGCCTATTCAGACCTAAGCGGTATTCGCTGCCGCTGTGGGTAGAGGTAAATACCGCGCGGGTTTCGCTCAGGTATTTAGTATCAAGTACCGCGGCTAGCGCGACCTGAGCGATATTCGCTGCCGCTGTGGGTAGAGGTACATACCGCGCGGGTTTCGCTCAGGTATTTAGTATCAAGTACCGAGGCTAGAGCGACCTGAGCGATATTCGCTGCCGCTGTGGGTAGAGGTACATACCACGCGGGTTACGAACGGTAGCGAATACCGCTTAGGTGTGAACAGTAATATTACCGCATACCCACTGGGTTTTCTCTGCCGCAGGCGGCAGCGAATACCGCTTAGGTGTGAACAGTAATATTACCGCATACCCACTGGGTTTTCTCTGCCGCAGGCGGCAGCGAATACCGCTTAGGTCTGAATAGGCCTTTACGTTTGCTTAAATGATTTAAATAAAGAACACTTTAAAAATGTTAACAAAGAACTGTCAAAAATTTAAACGTTTCTTTTTTCACTTTTTTTACCACAGTTTTCGAACTGTTATGTTATATGAGTTAAATATTTCTAAATGTATTTTGTATTATAAATGAAATGTAGGCGTATGGTAGGTGTAATAAAAAATGTAATAAATTGATGTTTCACTGTATAAGTATTGTTTTGTAACTGATAATAATGTGATGTTAATTAGTATTTTGTATAAAAAAAACTTGTTAACTAGAAAAATAAAAGAATAAAACTTATCCAAAAAAGCTCAATGCATGGAAGTATAAAGTTTTGTTTTTAGTTTTTCTAGTCCGAGCTTAAATCGATGTTAAATATAAATGAGTATAATGTAGTTATTTAAATGTTGAAATACCCTGATTGTGTGTAGCGGCCTTCGGTGTATTATTTAAAAAATAATTAATTGTATTTACGGTGGGCAAAAGAGTTAAGAAGGCTTTTATTATAAAAATACGTAAATAATAGACTTACCGTACACACACTATATACTTTTTATGAGTTTGTGTCCCTAAACACCTACTTTCAACAACTAGGTACGACAAAAAGTCAATAATATTTTATTTTTTGGTGGAATTTCGTTTCGGTACTACATATTATTTTTATCCATTTGATTTTACTAGTACAATCTCAAAGCGTATACTTATTGAATTTACCAGCATAGTAACTTTTTTAACTCTTTTGCCGTTTGTACTTAACTACGTATATTATTTGTATTAACAAAACATAATGTGTGTTGTGATGGTATAACGTCTAGCTTTAAATATCTACTGATGAGTTATCATTTTAATGCACAATGAAACATCGCTCAAGTATTCTTACCTTTTAGCGGAGCGCCAAAACTTCATAGGCAAATCCATAGACAAAACTTTAATGATTCTACCGCTGTTAAAAAAAGTCAATGAGTTCAGTAAGCTATTTTTTTTTTTTTTAATTCCGTCGTGTAGGTACTTTTGTCTTTGATTATTTATATGTCATTAGAACGTCACCTAATTTAAAAAAAATTAAAGCTTGTGGCAGTTTATTATTTTTCTTTTTTGATGTTTCATTGTACATCTTTCCTAGCCAAACAAATTATTTAAATTAAGCGCAATTAAGTTTACAAAACTGATTTATGGAAAGTTCTGCGCCGAAAAGTGGTATTTTTATTTAATTTTGACTAAAGGTAGAAACGCTCTTTTACGTCGGAGATCGGAGAATTTGAAATACAAGAACCTGCAAAGAAAGAAATGAATGCAAGAACTGCTTCGATATAATTATAGAAGCAGTGGTTCTTGTATTTCAAATTCATCATTTGGAATTTTCTAAGAAAAAGAGTTTTTTTTTTTTGTTTTTTTTTTCCTATTCAGTAACTATAGTTCAAAGGAAAATAATGTTACCAATTACCTTAATAACACTAGTAGTGATGAGGTAGTGATGAGATTTTGTAAAGAACGAATGATAAAAATTGTTTAATTTAAATAAAACTTTAAAAATTCGTATGCAAGACGTAGAAAAAAAGTAATTTTCTATTTTTATTTTCTTCTAATAGAAACAAAATAAAAATCATGTTATTTTGCTCTTTTTATTGAACTCTTTTCTTTTTATTTCCACTGGCAAATTACCTTAATATTGACATACAAAATATATAGCTAATTCTAGTTTCTAATAGTCTATAATATATCGTGTTTTACGACATCTTATAAAATTTTAAACAAACAGTAGTTACTGTTTGTTTAAAATTTTATTACTGAAGCGGCTTTATTTAAATAAGCCAATTGAAAACTCTTTTGAGATTTGCACTATGTATAGGTATAAGTTACTTTGTATATTATTTAAGTTTATTATTCAAATTCGTTCATTCTTACACCACCTTACTATCTTTTTTGTAAAAATGTGGTTCAAACTATAAAGTTACTGAATAGGATTTAAATATCCAAGTACAGGCCATAGACAGTTTCATATTTTTTTACTTTGGTTAAACTTAAACGATTAATAAGTCTCATACTGGAAGTAAATTATAAAAATGGTTACTTATTTATTATAATTAATTCCTTCGCCTGGCACTAAGTGTTAATTGTAAGGTTGGAATACGATGATGTTTGTTATAAAATGTTTATATTTGTAAATCTGGTTTTATTTCCATAACCCATTTCCCACAAAGCAAATACCTACATAAATAAGGTCCTTATAATGTCCGGCGAACTGTGGGTATACATTGGTACACCTCTGCCTATACAGGCGTGGTGGAATGTGTTGTGTAACTATAATAAGGAGAACGGTAATGACCACGTCATTGCGTCAAGCAAAATTTTACGTGTAACAAATACAAGGTGGTTATAAAATAATCCTTCAAGTGTGAGTCAGTTACACTTACAGTTTCGTACTACCGTAAAATATTTAAACATGTTTTTGTCTCATACAACAAACTATTTACGTCCTTTTTTCAATAAACAATTTTTTGTACATTCTGTATCTGTAAGAAAATCAAGTGTCTCAATGGTTCAATAAATTCAGCCCTATGACAGACGGTAGAACAGCGGTTTCTTATTGATAAGATGCTGTTTAGCGTCCTGGGAGTGCGGTTTCTCTCAAAAAGGGAAAAACGAGATAATGACTAGTGAAAACTCAGAGAATGGTACATAGAGCTGCCTAAAGAGAGATGTTTAATTCTTTTGCAAGCTTTCTACCATACTTTATTAACAGGGGTTGATTAACCAATATCAATATTAGTCTAAGTCATTCATGTGAATGAAATGATGATGATGTAATTGATTGAATTGTGTTGCTCTTAGTAAAGAGCAACACAATCTTAGTGTTATGTAGGGCGTGCCTTATCGGACACCGCGACAATAATACTCGAGGCTTTATGGTGGGTTTACACATTTACACAGCCATGACTTTAAATTTCTGTGACATACATACATTATAATCATTATCATAGCCGCCCACTGCTGAAACTAGGTCTCCCTCAAAGAGTGTCAACTATCCCGGTCCTGGGATACATAAATATAAGCTGTTTAAATAATTATAACGATCCTTTGGGATTCGGGTAACGAAAACAAGACAAGACAATTGGGTAGATGACACCACTAATCAATTGACGTACTTTTTTTGAGCTGTCAAAACGCAATTCCCCATAGATTTTGTATGACAATACTCAACTATGATGTCACTTTTTTGTCGACTCAATTCAGTAACTATTTATTGATTTCAAAGCAACTAAAAATTGATGATAATAGTTATTCAAAAATTTATCGAGTTTTCAGGGCTAAAATAAAGTGTTTTTTTAGTGAAGTTGTGTCTTGGAATTATTTGTTAGTGGTGTCATCTACCCAATTCAAACACAAAAAAAGTTGGAGGATGGCAATGGCAAAAAAAAATATTAAATAATCCATGGACAGGAAAAACGCGCATCAACGAGTAAATGCATCATCATAATATGTGCCTATTGATTCGTGTTCAACACATCGCCAAGCTGCCTCAATCTAAATAGCAAGTCGTGCCAAGCCAACACTCCCTCTGTACTTATTGGACGCCGATGCGGGTTTGGCAAACATGTAAACACGACATCATCAAAATTACGACCAAAGACAAGGGTATCTTTTTTGCATTAGCAACACTACTTATCCGCCATCATTCATTATTAGAGAAAATCGGCGTATTTGAAGCCGCGACGCGTGGTATTGGATTTAATAATTGTGTAAATATAATAACTCGGCCAGCATGGGAGTTAACGTGGAAACTGTTTCTCCAGGAGATGGTAAGTTTCCAGTTTTACTCTATATAATGTCATGCTGCTGTGAAAGACGACCATCGGGGCGATTTTTTTCTTTACTACTTTTTTTGAAGTTACCTTTATTTTTAACACATCATGCTCAATAAAATGTCTATAGCATTCATTTGAATCATTTGAAGTCTATTCCTGCACATACCTGTGTAAAATAACAGTGTATGATTTTTTTTTACGGTCACCGGACTGACGCCTTCCTAGGTCGTATCGGAACGATCGTGAAGTAATTTGCACAAACAATGACTAATCTGTTTTCAATAACTCATTTGAATATTTATTTTAGCCTATAGTCGCTAATAAACTGTACTAGCGCGTGACTCCTGACATTCTCGTTAGATACCTGTTAAAGATGGATAGGGCTTCTGCCGGCAATCTAAAAAAATGCGTGGGAACGTACCACGTGTAGTAGTACTTACTACTTCAATATTAGGCGGATATTTTTTCCTCAACTTACAATAAATTATTTGAAAGACAGTCGCATTTTATGTCCTTTAGTGATTAAAAATTGTTATCTAATTTATATAAGTCATGATAAGTACATAATGAGGTAGATAACAAAATAAACATTAGGTATATGTACTTACATTACTATATTATACAGGTTGTTTGCCTTATCAGTCAGTTCCCTGTTGATAATGTTTTGTAACATTGAAATGACATGCAAAGACTGAAAACTTAAATTTTTTACTGGTTAATGGGGTCTAAATGCAAAGCCAGTCAGTAGAGAACTGACTTGCAAACTAGCCTGAAGTCCGGTGACCTTATTAATAAATAAATTCCATGTTACTTACCTACACAGCAACATGATTATTCTAAGATTACTGCAAAAATTCATAGGTCACTTCAGGAATCACTAGGCTTAGGCCAAATGAGAATTCAAAATTTCATATGGCCAGAGTTATTCACTATATGATAATCTCTATAAAGTAGACAGAAAATAAGAAAACTTTCATCATTTTAAAGTATCTCATCATATCTTCTGCAGAGTCTACCTACCCCAAGTCCGGACAGACAGTAGTGGTGCACTACACAGGCACTCTTACCAACGGGAAGAAGTTCGACTCCTCCCGCGACCGCGGCAAACCTTTCAAGTTCCGCATTGGCAAGGGAGAGGTCATCCGTGGCTGGGATGAAGGCGTTGCCAAGGTATGTACTAACAAAATAGTTTTATAATGTTTGTTTGTACGAGGTAAACACCAGTAAGTAATGCTCCAATTACACAAAAAAAAAAACTCATACAAAATCACACAAGTGTTATAGGCAAAGATGCATGCAGAAGCTAGGTTACCTAGAGACCAACTCATTTGGTGTTTCAGTGTTCATCAAGCTTGGACATAAGCAACTCCCAAAATATAAGTATGTAGTTGATGCCAGTTCTCTTTCAAATATGTGAAATGTCATGACCACATTGAAAATGCTTTTAAAAATTCACAAAGCGCTTCTAGTTTTCATTTGAGTTTTTGTATTTAGAATTTATAGCAAACTTGAAAGGTCAAATGACTATCATGCTATAACAAGACATCACTGCAAGATTTATTTAGTAAATACTTCATTTTATTAGCACATTTTAGTGATATTTCTTTTATGTACATGGCAAATAGTAAATAGTTTATGTAACTTTGTTTTTGACTATGATGCTGAAAGACTGGTAGGTTTATGTACCTGTAAAATTTCAGTTTCTTAGGTAATAACTTATATCACATATAAGAAGGTAGAGAGAGTAGGAATGTCAGCTAAGAACAGATTTGACATTGTGATATTTGATGAGTCATGGGACTAAAACAGCTAATCTCCTATAATGACATTTTAATACATAATATATGAGAAATTGGTCAGTGGATCATCTAAGAGGAACTATTTCATTGTTAGTGTTTAAAAAAGCAATGTTTGCTGTAGTAGTCTATTGACAATGCAGTAAGCAATGTTTATAAACTAATGACTACAGTTGGCACATATGTTGCTTGTGTTGTACTCATTCAATAGAGTGGGGCAAAGAAACAAGGATGTTAGGAGTAACACATTTGTCTTCATTCACATGCAAACAAAAAATAGTTATATTTTTATATAAGAAAAAAAATCTTTAAAGGTTTTTCTGGATTTTAAAATGCTATTGATAACATACATTTTTTAAATAAATCTGAAAACCAGTAGCCGTGTATACCAAATAAAAGTATGGCAGCCCAATATGCACAATGCATTTCCTTACGAAAAACAAATGACCATCTGCATTTGGCTCAGAGTTTCTACTACCAGTACTGTAATGGTATAGGTGGTGGCCACAACAACCTAATACTAAAATACCAAGTTTAACACAAGATTTAAATATACAGTTTAAAGCATTCAAAAATTACAGTGAGTCCATTATTTAACTAATTTGTGTCCCCGTTTAATTACAGATGTCCGTGGGTGAGCGCGCTACGCTGACGTGCACCCCCGACTTCGCTTACGGCCAGCAAGGCCACCCCGGAGTCATCCCCCCCAACTCCACGCTCGTGTTCGATGTGGAGCTCCTGCGTCTCGAATAAACAACCCTTTAATGCAACCACCTACTTATAATTAGACATTATCTATTTCAACTTGCAAACTTCTTTTAAACTATTATAATAAAAATAAAAAACTTTAATACGTGGGTACATAGACAATCTAAGACATACTACTCTTAAAACTGCCAAGATCAAATGTCAAATCCCCCATTTCAATGAATTTACTTAGCTTGTATTCGAAAAGGGAGTGAACACGTAATTTTTTACGATATTTATCTTAATAATGCTGCACAATAACATGTGTCAAAATGTGTTTTAAATATTTTATGCAACCATTTTTTAATAAAATATAAGAACTGGGAGATTATTTACAAATGAAATTTTACAGTAAAGTCAATTAAATTTTACAATATTAACTCTATCGCATTCATGGGGCTGTCATAATATTATTACAAATACATTTATCTATAGAAAAAAATATTGATGTTATTATACTTTCCAATTAGAAACATTGGGGTCAGAAGACAACCCGTAGTTCTAACGACATTCCTTACCGCATTTGGATTACTAGAATCGTGCAATATTGTCTTAATAGTCACATTTAGAAGTCTTCTCACACCTTGTTCACTAATACGATGGAGAAGTGTAAGATCTTGATAGAATAAGGCCAAAATATGAGACGTGCGTCGCAGCTGTAGCCCAAAACTGTATATAATGTATGCACAACTAACTTGAGTGGTCTCTCATTCTGGATGTATGGTAGGTAATGGTGATTTCAATAATAGCTTTATCATATAACTAAGATGAATAAACTTATTGTGGAGAATTTGTGTTTCATTTTGTATTTTGACACCTATATTTAATTTATTCGAAATTCGAAACAATCTGTTATTGACAGCTTTTTGTTTTGTTTTTTTTTGTAAATGGCTATTGATCTACTTTGATGTTATATTGAATGGAGGGAAAATCACCCGCAAGTTATAAACCTAAGCTATAAAATTACAGACGAAAAACGAAACAGTCACAAAGCTTAGGCAGCATACCTACTGCCAAAACTAGCCAACCCAGAATCTCAAATCCTGTAATGTAGGTATACTAAGGTCTACATTACAAAACTAATATAAATTGTTTAATATTCGTCAGCGTTAAATATCTAGCCATTACAATCATCTGCTTCGACATACGGAAGTGTGTCATGTCTGCCTAGCCTTTTCCCAACAACTATGTTGGGGTCGGCTTCCAGTCGAACCGGATGCAGCTGAATATCAGTATTTTACATGGAGCGACTGCCTATCAGACCTCCACAACCCAGTAATGGGTAATACGATACTCTTGGTAAGACTGGTTGTCAGACTTTCTGGCTTCTGACTAACAGTAACGACTGTCAAAGATCTACAAATGACAGCCGGGGCCAACGGATTTACGTGCTTTCCGAGGCACGGAGGAAACTCGCTATGGTAAATGGTCACCCATCCACAGACCAACCTCGGCAAGCGTGGCTTAACCCGGAAGATCGGTTTATGCGGCTGTAATTATTTAGCCACGAGCTCCTCACATACGACATACGGAAGTAATTGTAAAAAAATACTGACTACCTACTTATGCTTGTAATAAATTACTGACTACCTAAGTAATTAATTACCTACTGATCTTAGGCACTAAATTTCCTACAACCGTTTGTTATTGGTGATATATTCAAAGGGGATAACTAGAGGTAATTTGTAACAAATACTTAATTTTTTATGTCATTTGAAGGTGCTTTAAAAAAAATATCCTCATTCTACCCTAAACTGCATCCTTGTACTTATTGGTTTTTGGAAGATTCATTCATCCATGAGCTATCAAAAAGTGGGCATACAATTTGCGTCCAGAGTCCAGACGAATACCTACATTTCTTACAATGCAATTTGGCATAACAACTAAAAAAACTTGGAACTCAAAATCAAACCAGTTCCGACCCCATACTTTAGGGCTCTTTGTTGCAAATTAGCTCGAATTCATCCCCTTTCATCTTGTCAAAGTAGCAGTGGCACCTGTTTACCTACGCAATTTTTTTAAAATAAGCATACGGATACATTATTCCTACCTAGGTACCTATAATACATACAGGTACCCTAGTAACCTAGCATGCTAGAAAATCAAACAAGTGTTTATTGATTATAGAGTTCACGGGGAGCGCGTCGCTGTCGGTCGACCACACCCGTAAACATTTTACCTACCTACCTATGTAGGTAGGTAATACTGGGCGTAGTGCGGCGCATCCGGGTATCTCGTCAACACCCAACAGATGGCGTTGTAAGCGCGTTGCGTAATAATTTGTTTTTTTTTTTATTTATTTTATAAAAATGGATGGTTGGGCCAGGCTATGCTATCTTGATTAACCTGACTCTAAACTGCCCAAGCCTACACTAGTCTGTTAAATATCTCAAAGCTGCAAAACCTTTCAGCTTTCAGATAGATGGATACCTACTGACCTACAGTATGCGACTGTAGGCTGTAAAACTGTGCTTGCAATAATTGACTGGGGTAATGGGCGTCTCCTAAGCTGATTTTGTCTACAAATACAAACTGCAAAAACTAATATATCTGTCAAATTGATGATTTTGAAAAGATTTCCTATCGAGTACCTACCTTCCTACTTACTGTTCATAATCACGATCGCCTTGATAATTATTTTTAAGAAAAATCATATTTATTTTATTTGAGTCGTGTTGAGAATCACTAGCCGCTATTAGCTATTTACCGCCTTAAATTTGGCGAGTTTGTAAAATTGCACATTATACCTATTACATTACATTACATTGTATTATTACGGTTGTAATAATACAAAATTTTAAACAGGTCGTAGCGTTTTACGTATCGTCTGGATTCACCCCAGCATCCCTATTCATCCTGTTTTACTGTATGAATAGAGATTGTAGGTATTGTTGTCACATTAAGTCTGCTTCGTGAATTACTCCGAAAGTGTGGCTACCATGATCATGGTTGGTATTGAAAGGTGTGCGTTGGGGATTTTACTTTTTAAACCCCCAACTCAAAAAGAGGGGTGTTATAAGTGTGAAGTGTCTGTGTGTCTGTCTGTGGCACTGTAGCTCTTAAACGGGTGAACCGATTTGACAATGATCGTTCTTAGATATGTTGTATCAAAATCGGTTCAGCCGTTTCAAAGCTATCAGCTCTTTTACAACATTAGGTAAATAAATAGAAACGTTTACATTTTCAATTTTTTTATTACACCAATTATATATTTAACATTGAGAGATCATAATGTAATACTTAGGTTATTAATAGGTACTTAACTCACTAGATTTAACAATTAGATTTTGTATGAACTATGTTTAATTAATTTTATTGTAAATCTTAGACCGTCATTTGGCAAAACGAGAATTTTACAGCAACCCTGTAGGTAAATCCGAATTTGATGGTTATTTTCATTCCTTTCGCAGCCATTACATAATTTTGTTTTAAATTTCTGAAACAGAAAATGTTGGTTAATTGTACTATTTTTTATATTAACGTAGATATTTCCCTGTAAGTACCTATTAGGGAAGGGACAATTTTAGTGAGATGGAAGCCGAGACAAAATTTAAAAATAGAACGGTAAAACTTTACCGTTAAATTTTTTACATCATCTGTCAAATTGCAGGACCGTTAATGTTAGTGTCAAATTGTAGGAGCTGTAGGACAGCAAAATAGAATCCTGTGACTGTTATGTCATAATTGTGAACGGATGATTGACTTCCACTACATAAACGGGGGTCGCGTAGAGTAAATAAGTAAAGGGATAGCCGCTTTATTAACCTGGTAGGGGTTAAACCGTAAAGTTTTGACCTTTAAGGTGAATGCTCCGACCAGCCCGCGAAATTTAAATTTCATGAAATCTTGACATTTTACATGAAGCTTGACTTATGGAGTCATTTTACTGATTTTAATGGTTATAATTTTGAAAATACATACTTTTAACGCTCGCGAATCATACTTTAATCAACATTAAACCTAATACTGACTTGCAAATTGCAAAAAACGAAAGAAAATTTAAACGCGGACTACCGTGGAGGTTGCACCTTAGGCATTAAGTCCGCTTTTTTGGAAATCTATGGGGGAGGCCTATAAAATATTGTTTCCTTGCAGCATAAAGTGCGCTTAAACTCTATCTCTTAGGTACAACTCCGCCCCTAAGACGACCCACTGACCCCACAGGACCGCGGGCACTCATATTACACGTTTCTAGACATACGTACCTAAATTGGTGGTTGTTATTGGTGGTCCTCACCACATCCCAATGCCATGGTTGTACCCAGGTATTTTGACAGAACTCTCCAAAATCCATGTTTTTTTCTTCTTTCCATTAATTATTCCAATTTTCCATTTACAATTCCAATCTTTCCATGTCCAGCAAATGCCTAATACTTCCAACGTTTCTATCTCGCTTTGTCTTCAATCCTTAATATTAAAAACATCAATAGGCGATTGCGCCATCTTCTTATAATTAATTACGTATTTAGTAACATCAAAAGCGGTATTAGGACATATTATAGATATTTTTTTATAAATGGCCAAATTTTCTTCGTTTCATAAAAAGGTTTGTTATTTCGATGTTGTGTTTACTTCATTACCTAGCTTTATAGTAAAGCATTTTCCTTCTCTCGATCCATTCGTCATACTCAGCCATTAGATAAATATATAGATACGCAGTATATCTTACAACAGGTGACCAGTTATCTACCTGTATTCTAGATTGACAGTTTCTGGGCTCATATATCTCCTATGCTCAGTTATATTAATCAAATCATTTGTTTAACCCTGTCCATAGGACCATACTATTTTTTCAACTAAAGCCTTTTTTATTGTTGATTATATAGGTAGGTATGGCAATTTGTACTTCTATATTTTCAGGTTCATAAGCCCTGATCTCCGTTAGCACGAATTATATGAAACACAGGCATAATAAATTTTTAATATCGTTCCATTATTTTCTCGGAACTATCCACTGAGCCAGGTATTGCCCCATCAACTGTTTACAAGGAATGCGGGGTCACACAACAACTACGGCATCTCGTGCTCGTATACATCAATAAACACTCTGATCATCTACAGCTTATCCTTAAAAAGCAGAGAAAGGGATAGCGTGGTCGGTTTGACCGAAAAGAACACGTGTGGGAGGAACATTGAGTAGTACTCCTATATGAGCAACATAGTTAAGTGGTAACGGAGAATAGAGTTGCAAACTAAACGAAAATCTCCACCATCTCGTCTATTCGTGGATAACATCGGTGGATTTACTCAATCCTCCTAAAACAAAAAGACAAACCGTTAATGTTAAACTGAAATAACGGACAAAACTAATAAAATTTACAAAAATACAAATAAAAAATGGCGATCGTTTCCCAACACTTGTGTGTTAGAATTTGCTGAATAACACCCCCTAGAAACCCTATTTATTGTGAACCCAAGCAATGTTCCATTGGGGTCGATTTTTTAAACCCCTTTTGTAATTGGGATAACCCGATTGAGAAACGATGCCGTTTACTAGCAGATAATGCACTAGCAATAAGACAGATTTAGCCAATCCCTTCGGCTTCATACAAAATGGCTCTACTTATAACTTTTTTAATAGTAGCTGTTATCTACAAATATACATTTAAATGATTGTATTGACCTCAGACCAACAAAAAAAGAAAGACGGCGCGCCGCGAACATCGAAAGTGAAGCCATAAAACCGTGCTCCTGCAAGTAAACATACACGCTCACGCACACACCTACACTAAAACCATGCTCATCGCTCTTAGTACGTCACGAGTCGCCGTCAAGTAAACTTAGATTTAAAACATAGAATTATGCCTTCCTGTGTAGTGAAAAGTTGCAAAAACAACAGCAAATTACATAAAAAGTCTCACGGAATCACTTTTCACTTGTAAGTACATGAAATAACATCGTTTCTCTATTAATAAACTGTGAATTTTAGGTTACTCGGAACACAAAACCTCAACGAACGAAAGCAGTGACATAAAGTGTGAGGGTTGCCATAATACGATTTAAAATTTCCCTATTCGGTTAATATAAATAATTATGATTTCTTACTTCTAGTTTTCTTCTTTTTATGTATTTAATATTTTAGGTTTCCAATTAATAATGAAATAAAAAATAAATGGAATAATATAAATAATGGAATAATTTAAAAAATTGACTCAACAACAAGGTTTTTAAAAGGGAATATTTTTTGTTCGATACCATTTATATAACTACTACCATATTACTTTTTCTTTAGAGTCAGTGATTTTTTATGTTCTTTTTGAATTCAATAAAGTTGATTGAAAATATAAGTTCTTTTTTTTGGAGTAGAAGCCTTCGCAACTATTGAGGTACAATACCATACTGAACAATATCTTACTCGTACAATATTATCCTAGTGCTACCCACAAAAATATCCCCAAATTATAGGGAAAAAATTTAACAAATGGCAACCCTTCGATACACACATAGATAAAAAGGTGGCTTCACTTTTGATGTTCGCGGCGCGCCGTCTTTCTTTTTTTGTTGGTCTGAGGTATTGACTTAGAACTTGACTGATAAGCAAATTGACATACAACACCAATTGCCTAGTACTATTAGCTAATAATTAATAATCATTCCTAGACACAATTTCTCTGAAAAACAATTTATTTAAGCCCTGAAAATCTGATTAATATTCAATTAACTGTAACATTCAATTTTTAATTGCTTTGATATCAATAAACAGTCAGTCAATTTGCATTGCTATTAAAATCTATGGAGAATCACGTTTTGACAGCTCATAAAAAGTACGTCAATTGATTAGTAGTGTCGCGTTAAAACCATGTCAATACGACTTGATGAAAACTGGCAGCCATTGTAATTAAAACTGACAAGTCGACTGTCAATTTGCTTTTCATGTTCCTTGACTACGCAACGCACACAAAACCATTGGTTCTACCCAGTTCTACCATTTCATTATAAACAAAGCAGCTCTAACATGCAATAAAAATAGATTTTATTTATCTACCTTATGAAGTCAAATGACAGAAATTTTAAAAAAGAACAACAAGTGAGTAATTACACTTTATAAGTAACGATACTGTACCTAAGGCCAATAAAATACATAAGTATCTAAACATAAAAGCAATGAACTATTAAGATATACCTATTTATTTTGTAAAATATGGAAGTAGCTACATGTTTTGACGCCCCTTTTTTTAAAAAAAAACTCATGTTGTGTGTTTACTGAGTTGCCATAGCAAAATAATAGCAAAAAAAGGTTTTATATTCCAAAAAAAAAAATTTTATAATACCTACATGCAAAAAATTAAATACAAATGAAAATTATTTGTACAAATATTTTTTGTAAGTATCAATTTTTTTAACATTTATTACAGTATTTTTTTTGTCAGATTAAGTGACAAAAAAAACAATAAAACGTTTTAGATGAAACATTTTTTACAATATACATAGGTACATTTCTTGACTGAATATTTTGTTAGCAACTTGATAACAGCCATTTTGTACAAAGCCAAATACTAAAACTATGCAATGTCAGTGTATAATGCTGAAATCAACGGCTCATTAGTAATGCAAAACCGAGTAAAAACGGCTTCGTAAGGTTCCCGCGAGAAAATATAATTTTGAAAAAAAAAAACATCGTCCCACAATGTAATCACGGAGAAGTAAGCAAATGGAGGTCTAAGATAAAGGTGAATGCTCGCAAAATAAAATTGTGTGTTATTAATAGTTGCTAATCCCTCATTAAATCAATGCTGTGTTGGTTATATTTGGTTGTCGTGTGCAAAATAATTTTTCCCAGGGGTTGTTTGGGTACTAGGGGATGTACAATCCCCTGGCAGCGCATTGTCCGAATGAGGTGTTCATCCCCTAGCACCAACAAGACGTCAACGAGAGTAATTATCCAATGAGTGGTGTGCCTCCTCCCGCGCAACTTACAAATTATAATTATTATACAACTATTATTATTATAAAACTTAAATATATTGACTTTAAATCCAAATAAATTACTAATTAAGTAGTGAAACTAAAATATATATTCACAGGCAACTGCTTACAACTCCGTGGTAGGATTGGCTGCCGTGTGCATTATCTATTAAGCATTAAATATTTGGACTAAAGTTCATGCTATATAGGTAATAATTATTAAATATCGATAAAAAATTGATCTTTACTTCATGTAAAACGGTGGAGAGCCGTTTCATAATCTTTTTTAGTCTCCTGTATTTAATGTTTAGCTTTAAAATCTGTAAACCCTGCAATGTGATTATTGCAGATGCTTTGTGACAATCATTCATTACTCCTGCCTGCAGCAATGAATCAAAATGTCTAGCCTCTCTAGCTGTTTCGATTGCTGCAGCCATTGCCTATAACAATATTAAAAAAATGAGAAGCAGTGATAATGATGGATAGAGGTACATACATTATTAAATTGGAATAGTAAGAGAAGGGAGTGCTGGTACTAGTGGTTATACAAATATTTGGTGTCATTGAGTAAAAGTGCGTGAGTGTGTGGATAAATGTAATGATAAATGATGAAAAGGTCCACCGACACGGGCGATTAAAGTTGCAAATTTTCGCCAAAATAAAAATAAAATTCTATCCAGATTACTCATCATGGCGAAACAAAAAAACCCGTGTTAGAGTACCTTAGGTAGGTATTGCTCACTCCATTTGCTTACTACTCCATGGCCACACAGAACGGGACGGATTTTCACCAAAAAGATTAGATTCATACGAGGACTTTTTGTCCCAAAGAGTACCTACAGAGCAGTTTGCTTTTAAAACGGCGTGTTCAAGGTAAGACAGCCAGATTTACTTTAAAAACTAAAAAAGAAGCGCTCATGTGTTTATCCTTTATCGTGTTATGTTCTTCCATGGGATTGAGATGAACAACTCACGGTGACGGGCGCGCCGTCCTTCAACCGACAGCAGTGACTGGCGACGTGATTCACGCCGCTGATCCCTGTTTTCCGGTACTCTATCTTCGCTATCATCCTGCTCATGTGTGCACAAGAAACAGAACAGGTAAGCAATTGGGTAGATGACACCACTAATCAATTCACGTACTTTTTATGAGCTGTCAAAACACGATTCCACCATAGATTTTGAATGTCAATACTAAACTATGACGTCACTTTTTTGACATCTTAATTCACTAACTATTTATTGATTTCAAAGCAATTAAAAATCTAATTTTATAGTTATTTAAACATTAATCGGGTTTTTAGGGGGAAAATAAAGTGTTTTTTTAGAAAAGTTGTGTTTATGGTGTCATCTACCCAATTTGATAATACAAGACGTTGATTTGCAACCTCGTCAAATTCAAGGAGTTAACTATGTTCGTGATTCTTAACACGAATCAATAATAACATAAATTCGTTTTGAAAATTTTTATTTTTTACTTGATTTTCAAATTCTAGCTAGCCATCTCGCCAGGGGGTTTAGGCGCTATGTACACATTGATAGGTATAGCCGCGCGACAACTCTGCCTACCGTATACGCAACTGGGTGGTTCTGAATTTTGCAAGAGGAGTATTCTGAAATACTGTTATTTGATAGTTGCAACAAAAAAAACAAGTATTTATTAGATATTGGCCAGGTATCGTAATTATATTTGATGACTTCTATTTTTTTATGACAAGCTCCTACAATTTGAGGAGGATGCAAATCAACAGCTTGTATATATATAGACTTGTGACTCTAAGTATCGAATATGGTATTCTGAATATCAATTATTGCGTTTGAACGTCTTTTGTTCACTCGCAAAATACAAGTTTTGCAATTTTCGAGATAAATGCACGTGCGCCGTAATTGAATATCATCAATAGGTATTATAATAACTAATTGGGCAGGTGAGGGGCCCCTCGAGTGGGGGCAGACATGGGGTGTTGCTAGGGGATTAAATAGGGTGGGATGTGGGATGCGCTATAAATAAATATTCACAAGGATGATTTGATTTCTTTTTTTCAATGTTCGTGATTATTACGACTGCTTGGTAATTTATGTGGATTTCTTTCATGTTTTTTGGAAAATTGAGCGTGTATGTAAATACCTAGTTCCTTTTTATGTCTTTGTTTTTTTTTTTTTAAAGTTAGGACCTCAAACTCGAACAGACGCAAACCAGGAATATTCTTGGATGCTAATAGGAAGTCCAAAAAAAAACAATGGAAAAATTCTCGAACATTTTAATGCTCTGTTTGTACCAAACCAATAGAATTATGAAGTAGGTACTACACAGCCTGACTTTTATAAATTCAAATAAAAAAAAACCGCTATTTCTTTAATAGTAATCGTGTTTTTTTTTAAAGAACAGCTGTTTTTTTTTCTTATTTGGTTCCATAGTAAAAGAAATGGTAGCGTATTCGTGTCCTGAGAGTGAGTACTTTCTCCCCCCAAAACAGGCTTATGGATTTAAAAGTCAGCCTGTATTGCACACTATTGAGCCTTAGGGCTCCTCCATATATCGCATGCTTAATGGAATACTGACTTAACTGAGAAAAGACGATTTTTGGGAAATCGCAACTGAAAATCTTGCAACGAGGATTTTCTTACCTGCCGCCCCAGTGGTATATCCGTCGAAGTATCACTGGGGTGGCAACAATGCCTTACTTCAACGTAAGTTAAACGGTACGTCTACCGTCGTAGATAGCGCTAACAGAAGCCTACGAAACTCAATTCTTACCTACCTACTAATGTGTAACTGTCTGTAACTGTTCCATTAAGCATGCGATATGCGTTTGGTGTTGGATTGCTGCAGCACTGGAGCAGCACGTTTGTCGGACTGCATACCGTCGGTTGTTTTTTATGCCATTGGATGGTAAACAAGCCCACAGTCCACCTCATATTAAGGGTCACCGCTACCTATAGACATCTGCAATACCAGAGGCCTTGCAAATGCGTTGCCATCCCGTAGACCAAGTTGAAATGTCTCATGTGCCTGTAATTACACCGGCACCCATTCCCTTCAAACCGGAACAGAGCAAACTGCTTTGCAGCAAAAATAGGTGTGGTGGTAGTACTTCCCCGGACGAGCTCCTTCAAAGAGCTCTACTACTACTTCTGTTACTGCGCGCGCCACGGCAGGACAATCATGCAACGTCATGTGTTAACTAGGCGGGCGCTGTCAGTTGGGATTGGTCATCTCTTAACTGTGTACCTACATCTTTATTTTTTATTTTTTTATAATTTAGTCACCTTAATTGTTTTCCCATAAAGAAGCAATCAGAATATCGTAACCAGGATTTTGTTAAAATCAAATTGAAAATCCGTGGAGTTTCTTGCACGTTATACGTCTCCATTGAAACTCATCATCATCTAACCTAGCCTTTTCCCAGATTCTCCATTGAAACCCAAAGAAAGAAAATAAAAAATTGTGTCTCTTCTTGACAAATCAAGAGTACCTGTAAATGGTCTAATTAAAATAAATGCTTTGACTTTGAATTTGACTGTATGTAAAAACAACCATCCATGTGCAGCTTAATAAACGGACTACTCCAGTGCCTTTGCCTCATGTGTGATGAAAGAATATGGTGATGTTAATGCTGACTTCTCACGGCGCGCGATATCACAAGTCGCGCCGCGCCCTCTCGCGCCAACGCGCCGTGAAGGGTGTGGCTCGAGGCAACGCGGTCTGCCGCGTGCAAACTCGTCCGATCGATCGACCGGCGCGGCGCGACTTGTGATGCCGCGCGCCGTGTGAAGCCAGCTTAATGCTTACAGGAATGATTAATTAAAATTATTAACCTTTCTGCTGGATCGTCTGCGGGACATTATCGCCTCTATGTCATCGAGCTTATCTCGACGTCGACGGGATGTCGAAGGCCCAGGGGTAGGCTCTTCCACCTCATTGCGTTCAGGAGACCTAGGGCGCCCCATTTGCAGCAGTGGCAAGCTAAAGTCACTCAATGGAAAAGGAATGATGGAGGCCTGGAAGATAAATGGTAATGCAAAGTGATTTCATTTCACTGCTGATAATGAAAAAAGCGATGACAATGCTATTGGTGGTATTTACAAAGTATAAGTTAGAAAGGTGTTAACTCTTTGTTTAAATTTTTTTATAATATCATTGGATGGGGTACAAGCCTACGATGGCCCACCTGGCGTTAAGTGGTTAACACTGCCTTTAGACATCTGCAATACCAGGACCAGAGGCCTTGCAAATGCGTTGCCATTCTAGAGAAAAAAAGTTTGCAGCATCAACACCCTCCAAACCGGAACACAGCAACGCTATTTTGCGGACGAAATAGGTATGGTGGTAGTACTTCTTCTGCGAGCTCCTTCACAAAGAGCTCAATGAATGGATGCTAATGATGATCAGGCACTTACCCCGATCTCGCGGCGGTACCGAGCCTCGAAGCTCGAGTCGGCCTCTTGTGAGCTCGGCCCTCCGAAAATCGTAGTCGGCAGACGCTCCTCGAAATAACGGTCAGGCTAAAAAGGAAAATAATGGAAACTTACTTATTATTTAACACACACAGCGAAACGTACTTCGAAAACTGTTGCCGTGGATTCCATAAAGGGAGCTTTCAAAGTTCGATTCATCATCATCTGCTTAGCCTTTTCCCAACTATGTTGGGGTCGGCTTCCAGTCTACCCGGATGCAGGTGAATACCAGTGTTTTCAAAGTTCGATTATAGGAAATAAAAAAGATCAATGCTCAAAAAATACAAGTTGTTTTAGGATGGCAAACAAGCCGACGCCCAAGTTTTACCCAAAAAAAAAAACATTTAAAAATGGAACAGACACAGCTATACTAAGGCCCACTTTCACCAAAACCAACATCACTAAACACATTTAGTTAAACGTATTTAGAACATCATTGCATCTCTGTCACATTGCTAGAAAGTGACAGTGACAGAATGATAATTTAAACACATTTAGCGTAAATAATGATAAAAAAATTGTGGTGAAAGTGGGCCTTAATCATGTTTATTTTTTTGGAAAACTTACCCGGAATTGTTCCCATGAGCGGGTCGGTTCATCATCATATATCGTGGCCGCCATTGTGCTGTCCGCTTCATGCACCGGTTGCACAGTTAATGGGGAAAATGGCCTCATTGGGCGCTCCTCATCATCTTGAGGTTTAGGCTCCACCTGGCCTCCTACTGCTCCTTCCTCCTCCTCGTCGTTCTCCTCAATAGGTTCCACCTTTACGGCAGGTTCGTTGGACTCATCAGCTACCAGCACTTCGGGCTAAAAAAGTTTTCAGAATTATTGATATGATGTGAGTTTTACTTGTCTTGCATTATGATCATCATCAGCGTATTGCAGTCCACTGCTGGACATAAACTTCTCCTAAGATGCATTGATACTTTGAACAAATTACGGCGGCTGGTGCTAACTGGATTTTTAATTAAAAATATCAACAAAGAGCAGACCAGATTTTTTTAAACCAACTTTAAAACTTCACTGTTACTTTATTTAAAAAAAACGTTTTTTTTTATTAACACACCACACAACAAACATGATTAAATAATATATTTGTGGAAATATTATGTGCCTACAAAGGTACCTAACGATTATTTCCACAGCCTGCCATGAAAAACTAAAACAACCTAGTTTTCTTAAAAAAACCAAACCACAGTTAAAATACCGTTAAATAATCGTTATTTTATTTTTTAAATAAAACCCATTTATTTATTTTAACACACAAACACTCAACTTTTAACAATTTCATTCCCTGATTGCACTAACCTTTGCTTCTAACGTTTAAAACCAACACAAGAACGAATCTATTAAAGAACACAGTCATTGTAATAATATTTCCGTTCCTGTGATCCCGTAATACGCGCACATCATTTTACAATTGACACACAGTACTTGGTACTCCGAGGGAGTGTCCAGACAGGAGACACGACTGTATTACGTACGTAGATGTGAATTTATCGGAATCTGCATGCTGTTAGAGGTGTACCCTCGCGGTGTGGCGCGTGATGAATTGCATGGCGTACTACTTTTCGGATAAAAACTTAAATAATTGATAGAAAAAAGGGTAACAAATAAAATAAATCTTTAAGAAATAAATATTTATGGAGATATCATAGCAAATAAATAAAGATATTTCCAAAATAATGATTGTTTATCTCAAACTCTTTAGTAAGGCATTGCATGGTTTTTATCACAATCCGAAATAACAGATTGTGTCATGAAAGCCCACAAAAGTAATGTTAGCTTACTACCTCATAAAAATCGAAAAAGACTATTGGGTAACCCCATCTAACCTCTGAATTGTCATCAGTGAAAAATCGTTTGAATCCCTCTATAAATAAAAATACATAGGTATAAAATTGAATTTCTTAAGGAGTTAGAAAGATATAAAACTATTTTCATAAAAAAGTTTTTTCATAACTTCCTTTTTTTCAGATTGATTCATAGCGAAGTGTGACTGGGCTAAGCTAGTAAACATCAATCAAAATCGAACTGGATCTTGGAACGTCCTAGAAAAATGTAACGTAATTCTCCAGGCCGATTCCGGCCACGGCGGCTAACCTTAATGCAGACTAGCCCCGTACGCAGGAGATATTATAGTGCACAAGTGTGTGCGCAAACACAGGTGCACTCCCTCTTCCCTAACTCTCATAGCCCGATGGGACGGCAATCCGACACGACCGGAGAGAGATCAGGCGCAGGACCAACGGCTTTACGTGCTTTCCGAGGCACGGTGGTGTCACAACACCAACTTCCAAACTCCGGGCTGCTACTGAGAAATTCCTAATGGAAAAACCCAATAACACTTTTTGCCCGACCTGGGAATCGAACCCGGGACCCCTTGCTCAGCAGTCGCGCTTGCGACCACGAGACCAACGGGGCAGTTAAAATAATACTACAGAAAGTACTTACATAGAGGTGCCGATATACCACGTATTCACATGGTATGGCTGAGGTCTTGAGGTATTGCTTGCCAGAGCGGCGGGTGAAGAAATCACTATCGCGGAAGTGACGGGAGCAGACAAAGCTATCGGGCCCTGGGGTCCAATCTATCCTCCCTGTCATATCCACCCATCTTGATCTTGTATCTTCCATTTTTGGAAACCTGCAACAATACATTAACATCACTAAACAGTTCAAAGGCAATTCCTTATTTCAGTTTTGTTCGCGAACAACCGCTTTTTCTTTGTTCTAGTCCGGTTCCTATAATAGTAACGAATCGTTATCGGTAACTTTAGTAGCGGTCCCAATAACCTACCAATCGTTAGTGTTTGCATGTCGCTATCTGCTAATTTACATTCTAAATTAAAGATAGATTGTTCGTAGCAACCGCTACGCTTATTGTAAGCTGTGCGCATGCACTCGCGAAAAGGCCTACGAAGCTACGACGCTACGCTACGAAGACTACGCACTACGCAGTACTGTCGAACAAAGGTTACGACTCGTAAACCTTTACCGATAACGGTCGGTAACTAGTAAGAAAAATAAACTTTTATTTTAAACTTAGTCCTAACAATATTTCTGGCAACGTCTGTATTTGAAACTATATTATTTTACGAAGAACTGAATTATTTTAAATAGATAAAGAAATCAATAAAATGGTTCCTTTTTAGGCCATTCGATGCCGCCATATTGGTCTAAAATCGGATTACGTTACGAGCCTGCGCAGAATGTGATCTCCGCTCTTTGTCCTTTATGTACCTAGCTACAATATTTCACTAGACAGGGCATGTATAGCAACATTTTCGAACAAAGAAAAAGCCTTTATGATACACTTGGCCGTCTTTTGACACGAATAAGAATTTATTGTAATTTATAGCGACACTTTGAATTTGGAACTTCATTGACCTTCACTCACTGAAATCTGTAAATATTGCGCAATATGGAGGCAAGCAACTATTGCTTCCAAAATTCGTACATTTCAAGCTAAAAACTTCGCTTTATTGCACATAACACAAGAAAAACTTCTATTGGAACACAATACACAGTCTATCGATATTCCCCATGAATAAATTGTAGGAGCACCTCTAGCCTTCAACCCTCACCACGAAACGCGTTCACAGTTCGCGGCGTTATCGGTCGCCGCGTAATACATTGCTCTTTGTGACAGGGGAACGAAAATCAAGAGCGAACATCAACAGCAATGTACGCCTTCCGCCATGCAACAGATTAGCGGTCACTGGAATAGGTGAATTGCAAGATTCAGGGTTAATTTCCCTGAGTTAATGATGGTTTTTACTTACCGGTGAAATGATATTCCTTCTGCTACCCCATCGTGGTCGTCGAGCCCGTATATGCACGTTATGACCGAGCATAACGGCATTTTTGTGTTGTCTCCTGGGCAGGTATGCTGCACTCAGGGGGGTCCGCGGCCAACTAAATATCGCATGCGCTTATTTCGATCGATAGATGTATGACCGATTGCTTTACGCGCAGCACCTCTCTGCCACCCCCAGATTCTATATTTAGCTCGGCACTAGGTCCTGGGAATATAGGGAAGCAATTTATCAATAATATGCAACTTCATGTCTGTCTCACTTCAGAGAGCCCGGCGGCCATTGGAAATGCAAATGGAAAAGTTTTCTTTGTTACTTTTCAGCCATTACGTCGCGCCATTATGTAAACTATTTGCTTTTGTAAGCTTTGAGTTTTGGGGCGCAATGTTTGGTTTTTAAAGGGAATCTTAGCCATTTTTATGATTGCTTAACTTTTCTCTTAATTTTTTTGCTCTATCTTATTTATTATTTACTTAAAATCTTTCTTTGGGGACTGATTACAAACAAAAATGAGAATTAACTTCGAAAAATAAATCATTTAGTAAGAAACAACACTAAAAATGAATTCTTAGGGCACGTTTTGCAAAAACAAGCCAACACACGCCAAAATTAAATTGCTTTCAAAGATTTTGGACATTTAAAACGCTGATTAATTAAACATCTTAGTTTCGGATGCACTTTAAACTGTTATTAGCTGATACACACACACATAATAGCCATATTTTCGCTTAATTATTGGAAAATAGTGGGTTGGGTCGTTTTAGTTAGAATTTAGTCCTATTTTGAATGAAAACACTTGTAGAGACAAGATTTATGAGGGCAGTAAGTAGCGAAAGGGAGGATTATATCTTTTCAACTTGGATCGGCAACATAAGAAGGTTTTTTATTGGGGAGGGAACAAAGAGTGTTTACGTATTACTAAGAAACACGTGTACTTACCACGTCGGGCTGAGTTTGACCTTCATGGAGCGTTTAATAGAAAATGAAGTCTTGTTGCCGATTTGATATAAGACCCTACCTACCCGTACTTTTATATATTTTTATTTTTTTTATTTTATTTGGTAAACTTACAGCTACAAACTAGAGTTAAGAAAGATTTGTGGGCAATCAATTTTTTGTTTTTTTATTGCGATAGTTAAGCTTTTTACTGTAGTCTTGGTCAGAGGTGAAAAATTCTGTCGTTATTTATAGAAATGATTGAATAAACGAAATATGACCTTTGAAAATTTTGGCAAATATATTTTTTTATCTACTGGTTTTATTATTATTAAATTAGATAAAAAATCTATTGCCTTTAACTTTAGCTTTACTTGTAAGATGTAGATTTTTTGTTAACACAATAATTTACTTAGATGAGAAATTAATATTTTTGTAAAACGCACACCACAAGATACTAAGATTATCTGCTGGTTTTATATTTATAAAATTAAATAACAAATCTATTGCGTTTAAGTTTAGTTTTACTTGTAAGATGTAGCTTTCTTGCATGAGAAATTAATATTTTTGTAAAACGCACACCACATTATACTAAGATTTCTATGACTTTTAGGGAAGTAAATCACAAATATATAAAATAATTACACTTTTTAATACTAACACGATTAAAATATATGAAACAGCTGTTTTTTACCAATTGAAAGATGTTCTTATCACTGACTAGGTACTTACTACTCACCTGTAGCCTCACCTACGCCTACGCCCAATTGGGTACTTGACAACCCAATAAAAATCAAAACACAATTCTACTAAAAAAACCACTTCATTTTACCCCTAAAAACTCCATCAATTTTTAATCAACTACAAAATTAGATTTTTATTCGCTTTACAATCAATAAATGGTTTGTCAATTGAGTTCACCAAAAATGTGACGTCACAATGCAACGCAAAATCTATGGGGGAATCGCGTTTTGACAGCTCATAAAAAATATATCAATGGATTGATGGTATTTCTTGTCAATAATCTTTATAATCACTGGCTTATAATTTAATAGGTAATGAAAAAGAATAGTTAGGGAGGTAATAAATATATTATCTTACCATATTATGGGATATTACTGCGTGGGTGCTGCACGCCTTTCTCGTGCCAAATCTGTCGGCCAACAGAGGGCTGGCGTGTTCCTTTGTAGACCCAATATTTTCCTCCTCATTTTATTTATAACCCACTGTTAAGTACCCATGTTAAGAAACATTTTCGCCATAACTTGTTACGCAATTGTCCAAATAAGGGAGTGTATGTTGTTGGAATTTTATGTTTGTAATTTTTTGAATTTATTTATTCTTAATTATGTTTTTTTTATGCATTTTAACGTAGGTCCCTGTACCTTCTCACTATCTATCTTTCATGACCTGAGCTCAGTCTGCAAGGCAGTTCAGTCCTGGTCTTTCATCGGTCTCTTGCTCTGCTACATTTGAAGACCGTAGTTCAGTAAGCTTTTGGTATTAGGTACTTAAGTCTTCGTAAATGTTCTATGCATTATCAATCAAGGGCACAAGACGCTGAACTGACTCTCAACTTGTGTTCGGTCTTCGGAAGCCCTTTAGAGTCTATTAAAATGCTTAACACGATTTTTAGGCTTCTTCTTCTTTTTTCAACTTGATATTTTTTTAGATAGTTTTTTTTTAATATTACTTGGCCCTAGTATGTGGCCACGTTTTTCGGGGCATCAGAGGCATTTTTAATGTGCAGACACCCTGGGCTCTACAGCAAATGGGCCATCGCTTGGTCAGAAGCGCTGCACTCGCCTTGGATGTCGGTGAAATCTTTAATCCCCCATTTTGATGGGTTATGTTTCTAGCAGTCTACTTATATACACAGTAAAAGGAACATCGTAATACATACTTTAAAAATGGATTCAGTACCTACATGATTCTACACTATCCAGGGAGAAGACATTTCGTAGTTAAAAAAAAAAGCTGTTCCATACATTTTGATCGTAGGTGCTGCACTCTTGTATGGAACAGCCGACGTTTTTTTAAACCGTCGAGCTGTTAGTTCTTGTACAAAGCTGGTGCCCTCAAACAGTAAGACGGGGTCGCGGCAAACCACGAAGGAGATAGCGGGGTCAATTGGATGAATTCGTCCAAAACTGAAGAGATAAAACACGGAATTGTTAGAGATGGAAGGAGTGGGGGGAGTGTTTTGCCCAGCAGTGGGACAAAACAGGCTAACAAAAAAACGGCGAAAAATATCAGCCTTTGGGAGCCTAGACCTCTAGAATCACGAACTAAATCTATGGTAAAACTTTGCATCATGATAATTCTGTCTATCAATATGTTTTGATGGTGATTTGACGAGGGCTTATACACTTATAAACTAAGCGACTATACGTTAAGGGCACCCCCCGTAGTATATGGCCCTCGGCTTAAGGCGTCCCTAGGGGCGATCAAGAAGGGGTCAGGCTGAATCTGATTTAATTTACTTATACCCAAATGGACATGCATTTCGATTATAAATGGACACAACATATTTGTAGGTATTGAAATCATTTTTAAAACGCCCAGTAACTAATTTCGACTGACACGTGGTCGTACGTGTTACTAAGTAACTGAACATCCATTAGGGTGTTTATAAACTTAAGGATACGATACAATTCCCATCACTTCAGATTTTTAAAAGGGTTCGGCAATAAGCTAATTTAAACCCTCTTCCTACATAGATATACGGTCTAAAATAGTTTCTGAACGAGCGATGTCTATGGTTTAGCTAGTGCTAGACCTAGTGGTCTAGGCCTTTAAAACCACAGATAAACAAACTTACTAAAACTATCGCGTGTAAAAACCGTACGAAATCACAACAATATATTGAAAATATATAATTTTAGCATTAAAAAAATACGGATGTAACATTAAAATCACTTTGTTTTTACTTTTAGGCTATGCCCACGGTTGTAATTGTTAATTCTATTGGTTGCTGATTAAAATGTTAGGTATATTTTATTTTGAGCCTGTTTAGGGGCCAATGATTCGTCCGGTAGTTGCGTGTGAGTGATGACCAACTTTGTATATACGTATACAAGTACCTACGTTGTACATTCCACCATTTCCACCTCAACGTGTGATATTACTATACTAGGCGCTCAAGAGAGCGTTAAGCGAGGACAAAACACTCACACAAACAGGGATAGGCGACTGGACACAGGGATGATACATATAATAATATAATGGAAGGGTATAATGTATGTAGGTAGGTAAATTTTGTAAATAAACATAAATTGAAACGTATTATAATAAATTGTAAATTGATTTTGAAAACGCTCTATGCAATATTAACTGCTTTGTTTCAACCATGTTTCTGGCAAACATATATTCTATTCTTGCAGGCCGCTTCCACGGCCATCGGCGGCGGCGCCCTCTCGCGTCCGGCACTGGTTCAGGCCATGGTCCGGAGCGAGAGGGAATGGGAAGCAGTCGCCTCCTTCTGCGAAGCTGTAGTGCTAGAGAAGGAGGCGGCGGGACGGGAGAGGGAAAGGAGGGTCCCCCGTCCCAGCGGCCGCCGCGGTATACGCTCCGGGCGTCGGGAGCCGCGAGACGACTCCCGGCCACCGTAGGCGCGGGTCTGTGGACGGTGAGCAATGGGTAGCTCACCGTCCGTACGTTCACTGAATAACGACAGACCGTGTCGACGGCGCGTTCGTGTTCCACGCGCGCCTCAAAGAGATGTCAGCAAACTTGGATGGGGCCACTGAGGGCCGATGCCTGCCGGGGCTGCGGGTTGTTCGAAAGAGATACCGCGCCCCCGGAACGCAAAGGGCACATGAAGGAACATAGACGGGTTTTAGTCAGTAAAAGTCTGACACTCCCTCCCGCCCCGCCCAGGGCGGGGGAAGTTATTTGATGATTTCCCGTCTATAAAAAAAAAAAAAAAGGCCGCTTCCAACCGATCCATTTGGAAATCTATGAGGGAGATCTATGTCCAGCAGTGGTCGTCCTGCGGCTGATATGATGATGTTAATGACTCTATTCTTGTCTGGCTCCTCTTTTTTAATTTGAAACACATAATTTAAATGTTTTTGATTCGATTAGTCAGAGTTTAAGGCTTACGGTATCGAAGGCTTTAGTGAAGTCGGGAGGCTTGGGGTAGATAATTATGAAAATGATTTACTCTCTGAAAACATCTGAAACCAGTCGGTTCCTGATTTTCGTCCAGTGTTCTGCTTATTCGGTCTAGGATGATCTTGGAAAACAACGACACGACACCCAAATGACACCTCTTTTTTTTGCTATCCCGTAATCGTTTTATTTTTTTGTTAATGGTCATAGGTGAGCTATTTGTGTCCCGTTAAATAGCATCAACCGGATCTCGATAGGCCTTGTCGGGCGGTTACATATTCTCGTGTCTAATTTATAATTTACTTACAGCATGAATTCTCTTTCTTCCTGATTTGCGTGTCGATGGCGGTCTATATTGAGTCAGGCCAGAATTTAGCCACGACTGTGGCGCCATCAGGTAGTGTCCGTCAGTTCCTGAAGAGTACAGTCATCAAGATACGCCGATCACAATAGGTTTAGGAGTCAGGAGTGTTATTGTTTGTAGAACCGCACCACGTTTGCACTAAAAGTATAAATTTTTCATGCTTTTGGTTGAGATGTTTCGTAATAGTCCAATAAAATAGGTACTAGTGAGTTATCTTTGTCATTACAGTCGAGATTGGATTGGAGCCGAGAAAGTAATTATAAAATTTTCACATGTTGCGTAGAACCTTTATTAGGTGATACATTTGTAAGATAAATGAAATAAAATTTGAATTTACCTACTCTTTACAAAGCTTTGTAAAAAATGGCGCGCTTATTTCTTCATTCAAATTTCGAACCCCTGTAGCAGACTAACAAAGCGGGCAAACAGCACGAGACAAAAAAAAAGTAGGTATTATTTCGACAGTTGCAGTTGCAGTGTCTGGCATTGCACCGGTTTTAGGGTCATTATGTAGAATAATACGCATGCGTGCTTTCTCCATTATATTGCAGCATTAGCGCCGTAACGGCTTTTTTAAATAAATGAACTAAGTATGTTATTAATCGAATAGGATAATGAATTCATCGAATTGTTTAGTTTTGTCAGAAAAATACAGTAATTTGTGTTCTTGGAACGTTTTTATTCTCTGCGCATAATAATATTTTTTTTAAATAAACTTACAAGTTTGAATATATACCTACATTTCTTTTATTTGGATGTCATATGCTACGACTCGAAGATTCGAGTTCGCGACAAAACCCTTTGATGTGTAGTAATTTACCGACAGCAGCGCGAAAGGCATTTGTATTCGCAATAATTCGCGATCGGACGAATTTCTTGGCCAGACTTGCCGCAACAACGCAAACCTTCACCTTATTGCGACAATGTAGCCGTAGCATTAGTAGAAAAAAAAAATGTATCTTTTAACGAAAGTAAGCTCATTGTTACACGCTAGCGGGTACGGTAGGTATCATTTGCTGTGCGCGCTCGCTTCTTATGCCGACCACGACATACGCGAGAACCGACCGCTGATTTTATCAGATTCTAATTAGACTTTTTTTATTTAGACCGCGACCATTTGTTGTTATTTTAATTCTAAAATCCAGAAAATATTAGAAACACAATAATAAATTAAATTGTGGCACTTTTAGCAAAATGTAGAAGGTATAAAGTTGCTTTCTTACCTACCTAATGCATTTTGTTGTTTTCCAAAACTCTGTGCAAAGTCTCTCTGTGTCTATTCGTGTTCCTGTCCGGGATAAAGCGGCTAGCAGGATGGTTGCTAAAACGGTCCTTATATTAGGGACCGCCAGGTACGCTCTCCTTTGCATACATATTCCAAACTGCTGTAAATTGCCACTCCTTATGAGATACACTAAGGCGATTCGCACACTGTCCCGCGCCACATTCCGTGGTGCGCGGCGACGGAGCTCTGGCGATCTGCAACACTGCGCGTGAACGCGTTTTCAGTGTGTTGGGCTACACGTGTTTTCTATACGAACACTAGATTGCGAGCAACGTATTCCCGCGCCACGCTCCGTGATGCGGGGCAGTGTGCCGATCGCCTTACACCTTGTAAAACTCGCGGTTAGTAAGATATATTGGCACGATGCACTGACGGCGCGGTCGCGGCGCTTGCGCGGTATACCGAGAGACGTCGCAACTGTGCTTGCGCAGAAAACGGACTGTTGTTCCCCGCTCGCCACGACAAGGGTTGCATATTGCATCCCCACCACGAACGTCCCGCGTCCAGACGCCGCGCCGTCCGCTTTCATTGATACATTATTACGAATAGTGTCCATAATTTTTTTATGCTGCTTGGCGGCTGTCAGTCAAAGGTTCAAAGTTTAAATTAAGAAATCTGTGCGCCAATTTGTCCAAAATTTTATTTGATTTCATGTTTCTCACTAGTGTGTTCAAAAACGTCAATATGAAACGTGTAAGCTTTTTCTAATTGCGCATTCACCTTCAGCTTGTCTGCAATTCAAGCATCTAATGACAAGCATACTCACTTGTATCATAATGTACCTACTATTATTTTCATAAATTCTTCAGCTAAGGCTGCCCGGACACGTCAATTGGTGATCGATTTTTTTGTCGGACAGAATACATAATAAGTATATGAATATTCTAATATAACACAGATGTCAAACCAAAAGTTGGGTCATGGTATGAATCTATTGAACGGTCCGATAATCGATACTACAAAAAGTAGGACGTACATGGAGGCCCTTAGTGTGTGTTATGAAAAGGGTATACTTTAAGGAATATTGAATAAAAGGCAGTAATAATTATTAATCATAAATTTTAATCATTTTCCGTATCTCAATTCTTTTCTTATAATAAGATACATTTAAATATACCTCAAATAAAAAACTTACAATCACTCAGTTTTATTCAACTTAAAAAATAATCTCTTTTTAGACTAAAGTTACATAATGCACCAAGAACGCGCATTTTTACAAAGCTAACCAAAAATTTTATATTATTATTGTGTAGATAGTACACAGTATCCTTATAAACTAGAAATAGACTAAGTATAACTTGAATTCAGAACCTTAGATAATTTACATTCATTGTCACTTACTCAAATATCTACTTTAGTGTTTTGCTGTTAAGTCGATTTTTGAGTGTCCTTTTCGTCTTAATTTTTTGTTACAATGGTGTTTGAACGTTATCAAATACAAAATTAAATTTGTTGTTCCAAAACTTAATGATTATCTAAGATTTTGAATACCCATATGAAAGATCAGTTGATTGCACAATGTTCGGATTCCGAAATCGTAAGGCCATCTAAATACATTGAAAATAATGTTTTGGGGTCAAAATTCAGCTTCGGCGTTAAACAAATCGTGTCGGCACAAACGCTTTATAATATCGCAATGCCTAAATGGGCATTGTTCATTTTTTTTTATATGTTGTAATTGAAAACCCGTTTCGAGGAATAGCGTCACTGAGCATTATGGACTAAATTAATAATGAAAAATATTCATATTTTACTGATATTTTTGATAAAATACGATTGACCTTCATTGCCCTTCAAATTAGGTCAGCGCTGGCCCTACAGTTTTGTATTGCCTCAGAAAATAAAAAAAGTAAGTGGCAAGTATTGTCAACCAGTTGTCAGGTGTCAAATTATAATGCAAATGTCAAAAGTTTATGAAACATAATAACAGTTTAAAGTTTTTCAAAAATAATATTATTCCTGCGACTTTCCTAATAATCTTGTTCCATTATTCCGACACTCGACAATTTTTATAGTGTAATAGTTATGGAATACAGGAAGTGCTTTGTTCCAACTTGCAGTAATAATAGCAATAATAGTCCAAACAAAATTTTTGTCCGTATAAGGGAAGATTTACGACAAAAGTGGTGTCGTGATGTAGGCGCGGAATATTATAAGATTTATACAATGTATTGTTGCGAAGATCACTTTGATGAGTTCTTTTTTTTTTACTTATTTTCCAATTTTAGATTCGTTTATGTATGAGTTATGTTATGACGCCTATTGACGCTTGACAGACGTTGTGCTGACAGATTTAAACTTTTAATTATGTAAATAGTTGGGCAAAGACACAATCTTTTGAGCCAATGATGACGTCATCTATCTTAAAAAATATATATATTTAAATATTTTTTTAAAAAATAACCATTGAGCCAATCATCAAAATATTCAAATTAGTTTCTCAAAATGGTCTAAATTTTTAAAAAATAAAATAAAATGTAGTGGTTAAAATTTTTAAACAATCCCCATTATGTATTTATAGTACATTTTTTAAAATGTTCATTGAATGGCAAACAACTCAACGGCCCACCATCCAATGTTAAGTGGTCACCGCTACCTATACACATCTGCAATACCAGAAACCTTGCAAATGCGTTGCCATCCCATAGACAAAGTTGAAATATCTCTTGTGCCTGTAATTACACCGGCACCCATAACCTTCAAACCGGAACACAGCAACGCTGCTTTGCGGCAGAAATAGGTATGGTATATTTCACATAAGAACTTGAGTCTTACAAACAAGACTGTACTGAGTGATTTCTAATGAAGTGGCCATCACTCAGAGGGTGTACATACTTATGAATATGAACAAATTTTAGTATGGGACAAACTCTGAAATATGAAAAAGAAATCAGCTGTTTCTAACAAAAATGCTCTGTAGCAAATGTACTTAACGGCTGTTTTATTTTTCAGGGATGATCCCACAGTAAAAGTAGCTCATATTATTATACAAGTCAACCCATAGATACCTAATCATCATAATTTCTCCTGGACAATTGAAATAACATGCTTATTTTTTTAGTAAAAAATCGAAACCGTAATTTACATCAAATGTACATACATAAACAACTTTTTAATGCTGTAGATTTTTTTCAGATTAGCTCAGTAGAATATTATAAAGAAAATTCTACAGTAATTGAGGTTAGGTCTACCAAAACAAGCCAACGCAAATATCTCAATAAATAAATAAATTAAGTCCAACTTTTTTTAATATTCCAAATGTGTTACATTACTTTCCAGCAAAAACAGTTCAATGTACATGCAAAACATATCCTTTCAATAGTTTTAAAATGAATTAGCGTTAAATATTCAAACGCATTACAATTTATTCGAATGTGAGAGATGTTGACTTAGGTTGGGTCATTTTGGCAGAAATAAACCCTCTAAAACAGTAGTAAAATAGGAAGCAGAACATTTGAGCCCGAAACAAAAGATTTATATTAGTAGGTAAAGTTTCGAATTTCGTATACATTATAAAACAAAATATACGTAAATAAGTGTTGCATCATGTCTTGTTGCAAGCATGCAAGACAAAATATATTTATGTAAAGTATAAACTTATAATCTTTTTTATAAAAATATACCATTAATTTACACATTGACAGTCCGTGTGATTATAATATTTTAAATATTCACATTAATGTATAAAGTTTAAAATAAGAACTTAGTTTGTCGGGTTTTTTACAAAGGTTATTTCAGTTGCTATGGCAACATTGCTAGTAATTAATGCAGCCACACATTTCCGGGAAAATATGAACCATTTAGGAACGCCATTAAAAAAGTTAGGCTTTTAAGTGTCGTCTCTGTCACACACCGCTAAACTGTGTTATTGTGTCACTTTCTAACAAGACGTGTCATATATTTGCACGAATGTTGTACTGTAGATTCTACACCCTTTCTGTGCTCACAACAAAAATGTGCGTTTTTTTTTGACGCACATGCGCGTCGCCCGCACTTAAAGGGTTAAAACAGCTTATGCTTAGCTAATAAACACGTACAAATAACGTAACGTATACTTAATATTTTCGGTATGACAAGGATCAATATTATTCATCATTTTTTTCTTCTTGTGTATATCTGTGTGCACATGGTTTGTGTCAATAAACTTTTTTTCTTTCTTCTTTCTTTTCTTTTATTTTGTCAATTTATTGCAACACTTCAAACACTACGTCAAGTTTACACAGCATAATGTAATTATTATTCAAACCTACTTTTTATAGCAAGGCGAAACCGATTTTAATAGAAACTACACAACTTTTTTGAAGTCTTAAAACTGATCACAGATTCAAAATTAATTTAAATTTGACTCTGATACACACAGAATATTAATTTAATCAATGTTTTTTTTGGAATTATCTGTTGCAAGTATTCATTTCACTATTTTGCAGCGGTTATGCAAAATACCAGCAGTGGACGTCCTACGGCTGATATGATGATGATGATGCAAAGTGTAGCCATTGGAAGTATTTTTAATATTTTGTTTGACATCGACCCAGCATCTCTTTCACGGACTTTACATTTATGACCCAACTTCACTAACACTAGGCAACACCTAAATGTTACGCCTAAATATTGTTATAACATTAGATTTTATTTAGGCATTACCTATCGCGTTGTTGAAAAAGGGTATTATACAGTCGGTCCATGTGATAAATATATTACAATTTTAAGTACTTATTATAGTACACTACAATGGAAAATATCAATCCTACCGCAATACAAAAGTTTACATGTTTACTTAACGCTAGAATTTAAATTAATGTTAGCAGTCATACTGGCAACATTTTGAGAAACAAAATGGAAGTCACGCAAAATAAAAGTTTTTTTTAAACTTGAAGACTCAAAATGTTATAGAAGCGACTTGTCTCTGGGTCAATATAAAGTTTTGCTGCGCTGCGATGTGCTGTGCTATACTGTATTTGATAATAAGGAAATAAAATAAACGTGCTCACTCGCGTAGTAGCGTAGCACATTCTGCTCAGCTCAAAATTGTAGGGAAAACATGGCATAAAAAAACGTTAGCATAGGATTGGTACCGCAAGCACAGCGCAGCATAGCTTAACTTTAATTAGTCCCTTTGTAGGTTTGTGAAATTAGAGTTTATATATCCGACAGTAATTGGTTCGACATCTTGAAATGAACATTCAGATAAAAATTTAGCTTAAATACGTAATCAATAGTTATTACAAGTTTATCATTGACCTCTGAACGATCGGATTATTTATCAAAACGGCAACAGAATGCATTATTATTTATTGTTCATCAAAACCGGCGAACTGTGGGTGTACATTGATACACCTCTGCCTAACCCTTCGGGGAATACAGGCGTGATGGTATGTGTGTTACTAAAAAAATAACCGGTTTATAAATATATGTTGTTATTAATATCTCCATATAATCAGTTGAGTCTCCCAGATTAAAAATTAGCCTATTACGTAAAAATATTAATGATTCACGGGTCAGGTCGAGCAAAAAGGCCAGCTGATATCGTCCGAAATGTGACTTACATTTTGAAATACCTAGTCTATTTATAATGATTCATATGAAACACAGAAAATAAAACCATGTTTTCATTGACGTTTCTGTTTATAGCAGTAGAAAAGTTTCTATATATTTATGTCTTATGGTTTGACAGATGGTGTTCAATTCAGATAAATCGTATAGCTAATTGTACGGTCAGCAACGAAAGTCGATTAACAATGTTACTTTTACATATCATTTAAATAGACACTAATTAACACAATTCACTCTATTCAGAATTTTTGGCAATACCTAAGAGTTAATTTTATCTTAATTTTAGATCCATTTCGTATCTCCTTTGATATTGTATTCACTAATAAGAATTTTAAAATCTGAAATGTTAATCCACTTTTGTTGCTGATTTGATCTAATAGAATAAAGCAATTTTTGCTTTTGGAAATTGACCTTTATTGTAAAAATGTATAGATAGTCCATTATAAATCCAAGGTTCGGTTTACACTCCTAACAATTTAGATCAGAACTGATTTTATTCTTAGAAAATTAGTCTCAAAATATCATGAAATTGTATATGGTTGTATAGTTTTTAGAGTTTTACCACAGTCAGTATAATATAATTATCGATTGCCGCTAGTTGATAGCTGGCATTGATGACTTTTTCCTGTTACTTCAATATTTTCTGATAGTTTGGTATTAGATTACCAAATTATCCAGTTACAACAAATATTTGTAACAACACTCATTGATTCCTATTCGTTGGACAAAAAATACTAAAGACATAGCAGCATACTTGTTTTGCAATAATTCTGCTTCAGGAAGAGAAAAAATAATAACTTTATCAGTTGTAAACAGAAATGTCGACTAGATCATATTCAATAATGTAATTTTTTTCAATAACATTAATTCTTAATTTGTATTGCAAAACTCCTCTTTTTACTTGTAGATCTACTTATAACATTGCATGAATTTGATTGTAAATAATATTCTATTCGACAAATAAGTAATTCAAATTTAAGCACACTCCGACCCAAGTGACCTCAAAATTAGTTATGTACTTAACTGAACTATAATAGTGTACGCAAGTTATAAATAGTTCACTCACTCGCTCAATAGAAACACATACAAACTATTTCGAGTTCACTTAAACAAAATAAAGTCTTTTACAAAATGTTTGTGACCCATTCGTTTTCAAATGTTTCCGCACACAAACTATCAAATCACAGTCTGTCACTTTTGTAAAACATTATTTACATTGTCTATGAATTTGGTAACGGTTTAAGGGGTCCTAAACTTAGTAGTCCATCAGCTCCCAATGCTTGCAAACTGTTCGACATACCGTTTTGTACGTTATGTACTGAGATTACTGGTATACCGAAACATCCGCCCGCTTGCTCCCTATTCGCTAGCGGAATAAAACTATATATGCCTAAATTACTCAAGCGCTTGAGGTTGTCTTCTTGTGATAAGTCCACAACGGGCAGGCCCAGTTCTCTATTGGGACCGGTTACATTGTGGAATACCCTTTTATGATGCTGTAATTGTAGTGATTTCGGATACGAAGCCGGACATTCGTCGCACTTGAAGACTGGAAGTTTGCTCTGTGGGTGCGCGTTTGACATGTGCACGGCAAGCGAGTTTTGGTTCATGAACATTTTCTTGCATATTTTACAGGCATGCATGCCGCCGCCGACTTTCGCTTCTGGTATTGAGAAGTTGCTTGACTTAGACGTGTGTTTGATGCTCATGCCAGCGCCTAGGTTCGGGATGATAGGAAGAGGACGTTCTGGAGTCGGGGATCGACTCTTCTGCTTCTGTTTGACGCTAATACCTCGCGATGCTAACACGCTGGCCATTGCGTTAGCTTCTTTATTTACTGTCTTCTTTGTAATGGATATTTGGCTGCCTAGATTTAGTTTGTCTTTCGCGCCTTGCACGCTCTGGATCATCGGCAAGCCCTCCCTCTGTTTCTGCATCGCCATGACCTGACAGTCTTCGTTGTCGTGTTTTCCGGGTAGTAACATGTCGGTCCGTCGTTTCTGGCCAGGCCCACCGGTTAAAGGCGCTGGTCTCTTCATAGGCATTCGCATGCCTGGCTTATGTGCCCGAACTTGAGCATGTACTTGGATGCCTGGCCTAATTGAAGGTCGAGGGCCTCTAGGATTGGCCATACGTGGTCTCGTACCTGTGATATTCGCGCCCGGCGCCATTCTTATTTGGTTTGGTGCAGGCATTTGTCCTCCTACCATATGACCGGGCGCTGGCGGTTGTCCACTCATCTGGTCTGGTCCGGGCATGCCTATCGTTTGCCCAGCAGGAAAAGTCTGTACGTTCTGTATCTTAATGCCGCCCGCTAGAGGTTTCATCCCACCGCCCGGACTCGAAGTAGGTACGTAAGATGACCCGGGTGGACCCATTTGTCCTAATGCTTGTCCCAGTTGCGAGTTAATATTACCAGAAGGTGCTTGTCCATAAACAGCTTGTTGCATACCCTGAAGTGGAGAAGCCACGGAGTAAGGTGATGACGAAGGCGGGAACTGACCCGGCGGCATTTGCCCAGGATAGCCTGCAGGCTTCGGCATTGGCTGTTGGAACTGCCCATAACCAGCCTGGTTCATATAAGCCTGTCCTGGATACTGGCCTGGCATCGGTTGTTGCTGGCCATACATATTATTTCCATAATCAGGTTGTTGCGCATTCTGCGCAGGCTGATAACTGCTGTATCCTTGAGGATTCATCATCATGCCACCGGCGCCAGGGTACGCTTGGATATTAATCATGACATTCTGCTGATGAGTAAACCCTGGGCCACTTCCACCGATAGTGGATAACTTTCCAACTTGATCAGCTAGTTTCACTGGCAGCAAAGTGGAGAGAATATTGGAAGTCGGATTGTATGGCATAAGTGTCGAAGATGATGGAAGAATTATCGATTTTGTATGGCCTGTCATCCTTCTGTGCTCATCTAACAAAGACATGTCAGTAAATCTAGTATTGCATACTTCACATGAATGTTGAGGACCTAAAGTATCTAAGGATATGTATTCACTCGCATCTGATAAAGAATGGCCTTCTTTTTTTGTGGAATTGGATAGTAAGCTCTCGAATATGTCATCGGCGCTTTTTTCTAGCATGTCCAAAGGGGGTTTGGAATCTGGGGCATTCCAGTTGAAGTTATGTTGCTTTTCCAAAGAGGGGGCGGTTAGGCGCGAGCCGAGCATGCCGGAGGAACTGAAGTTAGGCTGCGAGGTCGGGTACGCAGGTGGCGGGTATGCTGCAGGAGGATTCTCGGTTTTAGGAACTACAGGTTTAATGTCTGGCGCCGGCGTCGCGGACACCACACAACAGTCATCATCTTCGTCGTTAGAATCTCCATTTATCTCTATGACGGTCACTACTCCAGGCTCTTCTTTTTTGGTGATTGGGAGGAGCGGTGTGGTTGTAGACGATAGATGTAAAGCTAGAGCACTAGGTGGTGCGCTCTGGTGTGATGCTAAGGCATCTGGCTCAGACTTCACCGTGGCTAGTATTGGAGTGGAAGAGTCACCGATCGTAGGTGGAGAATCCCTTTCGGACTTTATCTGACTGGAGAATATCGGAACGTTGGAGGATTGCGTTTCGACTGTCTCGATCTCTTCCTTTACTGCAATGTTCTCCATGCTGGAACGCGATTCCCGTCGCTCTGGGGTTGCAGCTTTAGTTGGGGTAGCAGGCTTATTAGGAACTTCTCTCTCTTGTAGAGTAACCAGTGAAGTATCTTTGGGAGCGATAGGAAGGTTCGCTCCTCTCTTTGGTGTCTGCTTGACAGCTGGCCTTGCAGGAGGTTTAAATGGCTGTACTGGGATTTTTGCCGGCGGATCCATCTTTTGTACTATAGACATGCCCTGCAAGTTTTTTAATGGACCCGGTTTGACCTTTACAGATTTCTCAAAGTCATCGCTTTCTGATGTTTTACTTGTTCTGGTCGGAATTCGTTCATTTTCTTCCTCAGAATCACCCGACTTGTCTGGGTCCTCATCGAAGTCTGGTTCTTCTCTACTCTCATCATTTCCGCTTCCCTCATCATCTTCATCAGAAGCACCGAAATCTTTGAGCCCATTAATCACTTTGAAGGAGTTAGAATTATTCCCGTCAGATTTTAATTTCAGTTTGATACCGCCGAGTTTGCCCAGTTTTTGCATCACATCGTCAGAGTTTTGTTCTGGATCTGGCTCGTTCTTGATTGGGGTATTGCTTTTCTTTATTGTGAACCCTAATCCACTTAGTTTGTTCAGAGCTGAATCGGAGTTCTTAGTGTCATTGGCAACGGGTTTTTTGAGGGAGATGCCTTTTTTTAGTAGTTGCGATATGTCAATTTTAGTCGGTGTAACTTTTTGCGGTGTCTGAGGCGGGGCTGCTTCTTCTTCTTCATCGGTCCAGGGTTCATCTCCGGAGGGAGGAGCATCCTCGTCGTCGGAAGGCAGTTTGTCGAGTACCACGGAGGGTAGGGACACGTGCTGAATCAGGTGGTTCTCAAGTTCTTCCCAATCTCGGAAATCTTCGTCACAAGTGAAGCACCGGTACTCTTGTTTGGGCTTCTTGATGAGAGCACCCGTAGACTGGAGTCTCTTTAAAATATTCGCAACATCGCTCGCACCTGGCTTTATACTTTCTTCTTCCTCTTGATCTTGACCGTAGTCTACTGAATCAGCGGCCTCGTCATCTGAAAAGTAGATTAGAAACATATGAATTTAGATGCCTAAAGATACATGTTCACGGAGGTATACTCGGAAGATTTGGTAAAAATATAATAATAAAAATTGCTGATTCTATTCAACCATGAACGTATTATGTTTCCTTAAAAGCTAAAATATAATACTTAATAGCTGAAACTGCCCTCGTGTTAGGAATAAAGTTTTTACCCAACCGTTTCAATAAAACGGGTCTCTTGTAGCTTATAGCAGACATCAAAAAGGGTTCACTATAAACGCCTGACAGACGAGAAGGCGGAACCGACAGGGGACTACAAAAGGATTCCGCTTACCCTTTGAGCGAAGCCCAGAGTAATAAATTGCACCTTATATCCTGCTACTACGTTCTAAAATACACTAAATACAACTTATGTACAACAGTTTTGTAAAATGGACATAATTGAGTGTAGTACTTAGTACTTGTATCTAAATTATTATCGATCCACACGGCTTTGTTGATGCAAAGCGTAGACAAAAATAGAAGTCAAAAATTTGTCTAGCGCGAACAAGAGCGCTAAAGACCATAATATAGAAGACTTGAAAGTTGATACTTTATTAAGTAAAGTCAAAGTTAAACTTAAATTTGAAACTTTTGAATTGTGAAAGACTCTGGTGAGTTAGTCGAAAAGTTGAAGCTAATTGCAGATTTAAAAAAGTAGGTAGGTCTCTATAGAGAAGAACCAGCAAGAACCTCTACGGACACTCTTTTCAATTAAGGTTTTACAAATCTGGTTACATTATTCTCGTTCCTTCTATATATGAAAATAATATGAAGGTGAATCTAAATATATATAACTCAAAGGTGACTGACTGACTGACTGACTGACTTTGTGATCTATCAACGCACAGCCCAAACCACTGGACGGATCGGGCTGGAATTTGGCATGCAGGTAGATGTTATGACGTAGGCATCCGCTAAGAAAGGATTTTGATCAATTCTACCCCCAAGAGGATAAAATAGGGGAAGAAAGTTTGTATAAATCTCTTTAGATTTTCGACTGATTGAACTGAAATTAAAGATTGGAGCTACTATGATGAATTATTTTAATAAAATGGGGTTTGAATTTATCAAAATAATTTATTTTGATAAATTCAAACCCCATGAGGATAAAATAAGGGATACGCGAGCGAAGCCGCGGGCAAAAGCTAGTAGCAATATAAAATAATTATTAATGATTAACCACACGCGCCACCATCAGCAAGATACTTAAGTGAGAATGACATAGTAATGACTATATTGGACTGCTAATAAACATAAGCATTCATCAAATAAAGTCCAATTCCTCTTGCAATTTATAACTGTTCCTCGTCATATTACTTTTGGTGTTAAGGCCCGAAGATAAGCAAATGTAATGTATAGTCCACAATAACGCATCGCGCCAGCAAATAAGGTTCAAAATAGCGTTACGTGTACGCGAGCGGTTGATGTAAGTTGTATCGAAGAACCAACAAAATATCAGTAATTTTGATGTTTTCCTAAAATTGAGAAAAAAATACACAGCTTAGTGGAATAATTTATAATTGTTACTTTAGTTCATGGAATTCCTTATAACAGCATTACATTACTTTATATAGTTTACGCTCAAAATTATGGGAACTACGCGACGGATTATTTTTTATACTCTCCTTTGCGATTTTTTGCCATGATACTGCTTTATTTTCATGAAATATAGATAAGTAGTGTCCGACCGAAAGTTCGGTTTCGGTTTCGGTTTCGGTTTCGGTCGAGTTTCGGCAAAAAAACGAGTTTCGGTTTAGTTTCGGTTTCGGCAGCAAACCTGCCGAAACTACGACCGAAACCGCATTCGGGAGCTCTCGCGCTTTGCTCGGTCATGTTCGGTGCGGTGAATTCCATCCAAGCGTCGAAGATTTTGCCGCGTCCACGTGCCTAATCATGTCGTGACAGGCTTGTGTTTGCAGTTAGTTTTGTTTGTTGTGAGTTTTCGTGTGATTTATTTTGAATTCGGTAAGTTTTATCACGTGATATAGCATAAGAGTCGGTAGTAATTTACTAGGTAGTAAATCACTACTCTTTATGGTGTTGAGGTACGGAACAATAAACATAACAAAGTAATACATGGATCATAGTAGAATCAAGTTTAACTTAACGATCTAAATATTTTTTATATATGTGTGTGTTTGTTTAGGTATAGCATTACCTATACCTAAACAAACACTAGTTAGGTACTTGGTACTTACTTTAGTGCATTAGTGGTGATAATATTAAGGATTCAGAGTTTCAAAGTTCATTTGAATAATTTTCACCAAGGTATACAAGTGGCAAGTATAGTTAGACCTAGGTACAAAATTGTGTTTCTTTTGTTTTTTAAATTAACACGCACTATTAGCACTTAAATAGGTACCTGCCTAGGTATTCGTATAGTAAAAGTATTATTTCATTTCTGTTTTTCGATTTAAAACGTTATCTAATACCTACCCTCAAACAAAAACCGAGTGCAACATTGACATGATCCTTGTTAGGAAGTTTCGGTTTCGGTTTCGGCCGAAACTGAGACCGTTGCCGAAATTCGTTTTCGGTTTCGGTTTCGGTCGTAAAAACCAGTTTCGGTCGGACACTATAGATAAGTCTTTTCTTTGAACCCTTGACAATACCAGAGGCCTTGCAAATGGTTGTCATCCCAGAGACGAAGTTGAAACCTCTCATGTGCCTGTAATTACACCGGCACTCATCCCCTTCAAGCCGAAACGCAGCAACGCTGCTTTGCGGTAGAAATAGGTATGGTACTTATAAAACAGTCTTCATTGAAGGCAGATAGTAAAGATATTTCTATTGAAACTATAGTGTTCGAGGTACTAAAAAGCTCAATAATATGGTCGTAAGGATATTTCTCGAGAAGTTGTCGTAATTAAAGGGCTGGAAGGTTCGGTAATACCCGTTAAATATAATGTCAGGTAGATAGATGCCGCTTCCTAGCCCTCGGGCGCAATTTCAGAGTTACTTAGTTCGCCCACGGGAGATCGTGTGGAGGCCTTAGAAGCCACACCGGAAATAATAATGCCAATTTATTACTGTCCCACTGTAGAGCAAAGGCGTCTTCTCATACAGAGAAGGCACTAGTATTGATCACCATTAAAAATCTAGACGAGTTTCCCAATAATGGGTCCCGGCTGTAAAATTCTAGACTACAGTAGGTACTTAAAGCCTAGAATAGATACTAGTTTTTAGTATTTATTACACCTGGTATTTAAAATTTAATCATCTGACTGTGTCGAGAAACCATTCTAAGATATATCTGATCAAGGTTGTCTGTGGCGGTAAGATAAAATAATTATTAAGGGGATTCAATTCAATAGACATTTACTAGTCCCTCGTAAACTGCCTCGTTGGCCTAGTGGTCCTAAGCGCGACTGCTACGCTTACGTCTTGGGTTCGTTTCCCAGGTCGAGCAGTGTTATTCGGTTTTTCTATGAAATTCTCAGTAGCAGCTCGGAGTTTGGATTAGTGCACAGTTAATGGCAACAGGCGCGCCCATTATTACATGGGACCTAAAAAATAAACTTTACCGGTAAACTGTGGGTGTACATTATTACACCTTTACCTAACCCTTCGGGGAATACAGGCGTGATGGTATGTATGTGCGTATATTTACAAGTGTAGAACCGTCACAGTATTGTACAGACCTATAGTAGCGAGGTCCGGCGGGCATGTCTGCGGACTTCCCGCGGGCATGAATGTCTGTCTAGTGAATACCCCGCTTTACTAGTAGCGAAATAGTTAACGCATTTGTTGCATAGGTATGACTCGACGACAGTCAAGATGCATGTAAAGTTAAAATAATTTAATAAATTTGTCTGTCTGTTTGTTCCATCTAATCTCTGAAACGGCGACAAGGAGTGTCAGACTCGCTAACTAAAACCCATCCATGATCCTTCGAATGCCTTTGCGTTCCACGAACAAATTCCGCAACACTAACAGTAATGGTACGGCTAGCACTTTTATTGAACAACACTATTAACCACACGCCTACAGTAGTAGGTAGGTAGCGAGATTGCGACATTACTTTAACCAATTTTGAAAAAAAAACTTTAACAAGAAAACATGTAGGTATTGCATGTGGGTATTCAAGCAATTGCTGCATGTTATAAAAGATATTTTTTTATTTTTATTTGTTTGTCCTATGAAATACATAATACGTTTTAAGGGTTGTGAAAAAGTCATTTTTGTACCCGCACTATTCCTTAATTTGACAGTTGTTTGTTATTGAATATTCTGCATTAAATGTGGCGCAACTATAGCTATACAAAAGTGCAGCTAGATGACGCTCAGCTAACTGATTCAATGCCAATTTGCTAGTAGGGTCGACTGAGTGACTTCATCCAGGGGTACCCATATCGTTCTGTATATTTTTTATGAGACAAGCCCGCTACACTTTTCCCAACCACTGCAACTCCTGAAGGCCAGAATCAACAGAGGAGACCGAAAAAAAAAGCGCCGAGGCAATGAAGCTCGACGAGTCCCGGAGAAACAATTCAACTGTCTTGGATCCCGCAACGAAATTAATCAGAAAATATTAGGGGAGGAGTAAGAAAAAACGTAATTTCCCATTCGCTCCAAATAAGCAGTTGCCAACAGAACTAGGCCAATAGGCACAAAGGGATGTTTACAACTGGGAAAAGCCCAGATTGCCAAGCACCACGGATTGCAATTATCATTAACTTAATGTGTCCTAATGTGAGCTCTTACATTTGATGATTTGAAATATGTAGGCACGGTAATATAATAATACAGTAGTGTAACTCGGCCGCATGACAGAAATAAATGCCTACAGCCGCGCGGTACGTAAACATGCGTTACGGGCTGCCCGTCTCCAGTATTTTAATCTGTCTGCACCGCGCACGCACCCCAGGATCGAGGCGCGTAGGTATAGCTCGCGTTTCGTCCGTTTGTATGAAGTTGGAGTACTGTATTATAATATTACCGTGATGTAGGTATGGCAAAAACACCTGAACGCACAGATGAATTCTAATTTATAGAAAGTAAACAACTTCGAATGTAACCTGCATATTGCAAAAAATTTATCCAGACTTTTCTGGGTACTTATTTGTTACAAAGATATACAATGTTTAAAAATCTGACTTCGATTTTATCAACGAATGTCAAAGTCAAAGTCAAATCATTTATTTAAATTAGACCAACCAGTCCACCGCCAAGCCTGCGTTCATCTGAACCTATGCAGTGCCATGCGACATTTTCAAGGTTTTAAATGCACTTTTGATAGCCATTATGCAAGTAGGTATCTAGTTGCCTATTTTAAACGGTAGTTTCATATGGAGAAGAATGGGCAAGAAACTTACTCTTTAAAAAAGTGTTTTACAAATTCGTATATTGTGTACGCGATTGTCTGTGTGTTTGTGTTTTTAACACGCTTTTATTAGGTCGACCTGTATGTAACTAACTATTTAATGGAATCTAAGGTATCTAATTTACTCATCTTCCAAGGGTCGTAGCGTAATCAAAATTGGCAGCTGTGTGTAGTTCTGATGACAATACAATAATATGATACTGTCGAACTGATCTAATAATGGAGCCGGAAGATATGAACTGGGATTTCATGATGGAAAATCGTATCATAGCTGTTTTGGATTTCTTAGAAAAGTCTTGTAATGAACTTTGACCACGATTAGGTTTCAAGGTCTAATGATGAAGCTGGAAGATAAGCACTGGCATTCCATGATGGAATATCGTATCATAGTCGTGTTTGCACTTGTGTGAAAGGCCAGGTCTTAACAAGAAAGTCTTTCCTATTCCAGCGCCCCACGCTTTTACAATCAAATATTATAATCAAAAGCACATAGTTTACACTTCAGCCTCGAACTAAAGACAACTTGAACGATCCATAATTTATTTTTTGTTTTTACGTGCATTTATAAAAGCGTGTTTTTTTAGTGTTATATAGTTATATAACACTTAAAAATAGTTATATATAATTATATACACGTGAAAGCTTTTGGCTTAATTAAGTGTCTTTTGCCACCTAATATTATAGGCAGTACCTACTTAAAACTGTTCTATAAAACAAGGGCGTAGCATTCTCAACATAATGCCTCTTAAGATATGCAAGCATCTTCTCCCAAGACTCATCATTCAAAGATAAACATTGTATTTTCTAAGAACGCGCCCGAAGCAGTTCTCGCAAAAGGCAGAGGCACACTTGTGGTTACTTAGATCGATCTATCATCACTGACATGACTGATGTACCTAATAATGTAGACATATTGTGGGGATAGAGTCGACCGCATAATAAACAAAATTCATACGAACTGACTGGTATACTGATAAAATTCGTACTTTGAACCGTACTTAAATAAATAACAAAAAATGCTTTCAAGGTAAACGATTTATTCTAATTTAGGGCGCTTTCAATTTAGACGGTTGGTGCCGGACTGCTGCCGCACGGTTGTTACGACCATGAGCCGTACTGCTGCCGGACGACAGCAGTACGACGTAAATCGTCTTATTTGAAGAGATATGCGGCTGCAGTACGGTCGAATTTCTAAGAAACACGATGCGTTCACAGCACTAGCGAACAACGACTGAGCTGAGACACTGACAGGTTGTTGCCGTTCTGCCAACGGACGTGCGCCGCACTGCTGTCGCACGACTTTGCGTCGAGACATTTTGTATGAAAAATCATAACCGCCCGTGCGCAGTACGATACCCGGACTGCAGCAGTCCGGCACCAATCGTCTAAATTGAAAGCGCCCTTATACTATACATGCATAAACTCACGCCTTTTTCCCATGGGGGTAGGCAGAAACTACAGAACGCCTGATACACATATTTCAAAATTTATATAAAACTAATAATATTTAAAAATTGTAGCCCACCGGCGTCGGGAACAGGATCCAAGCGACCAGTAGTCAGGGCTCCAGAAAAAGGAATCTCCTAACAATACGCGCCGTGTCTAGCAGTACTGCTTTCTGAATTAAGCCTTTGATCCAACCCCGCCCAACGAGAGCCTCTTTAGGCGTTGGTCGAAGCTCTAGGCTATTAAGCTATTGGCCGTCACGACTCACGACTATCGGTACAATCTCACATCCCACATGTCGATAACTCAAGATACTTAATTTGTTTATCTTTCTCAGCTTTCACGAGGTTCTCGTCATGCGGGCAGCGGGACAGTTATTTCAACAAATATGTTAATATTGTTTTATTGTTAAGAAACATAACAATAATGTACGAAAACCTTAAAAAAAATGTAGGTCATCCACGAGTCATGCTGCGGGTTGTTCGAAAGCACAGTTCGAAAGAGATACCGCGCCCCCGGAACGCAAAGGGCACAAGAAGGAACATAGACGGATTTTAGTCAGTAAAAGTCTGACACTCCCTCCCGCCCCGCCCAGGGCGGGGGAAGTTATTTAATGATTTCCCGTCTTTATAATAAAAAAAAAAATAAAAAAAAAACCACGAGTCGTCATACCACTCCCTCATCAATTTAGAGCATAGATCGGACTTAAATAAAATATACCCTAAAAAGTCAAATCTTCAATCAGGATTTATATTCCATTTTAATATGTATTACTTTGAAACAGTTGTTAGATTTTCAACTCTCGGCATCGGCACCGAACCGGACGTTAAAAATCCAACAGTGAGCAAGGCAAAGTAACATTAAAATAATACTGTTTTAAGAGTTGGTGCTAAGTCCCCTGGACCGGGCAATGTAGATCCCGAACCCAATATTTCGACTTAGCAAACGGCATCTATGTAATATGTGAACATTCGTATGTAGTACCACTTGACGTGAGCCAGTTGGGTCAAGTGCATGCAACGAAATCCTTGACGCGGCACGCAATGCAAGATAAGGCAATTCCTTTCCCACTTAGAAACCCGAAACTGAGAGACTACACTTGCCCCTGGGCAGTAAATAGTTTAGGGAGGTATTCCAGCCGGAAGACCTAACTAGTTGTTCGACCTGAATCGATATTTTATGATATCCATTGTTACAGAGGCCGAAAATTCCTCAAAATATATAAATGGAATCAATTTGATAACGCCAATTGTTTGAAAGCATGGTTATTTTAGTCCTAACTGATTAAAAGTCTTCACACACGTCCGACTTTTTATAGTCCGATTACTGGACTGTTCAATAGATCCAGAGTTTTGTGGGATCGAGTATTTGTAGGACGTGTGCATTGATATATTGGAGTTCATAATTATGTTCCATTCTCTCCGACAAAAAAATCGGTCACCGATTGTCTGACGTGGGTGACCAGCCTTGGATATTTAGATGAACCCACCATTAATTTAGCAAACAACATTAACCAATAATTCCAAGGCACAACTTCTCTAAAAAAAACACTTAATTTTAGACCTGAAGTCCCAATTAATTTTCAATTTACTGTAAAATTAGTTTTTGTTGCTTAGAAATCAATAAATAGGCAATTGTGTTGCCAATTATTACGTCATACTTTTTGTCTTACTTAATCTATGGGGGAAATTGCGTTTTGACAGCTCATAAAAAGTATGTCAATTGATTGGTGGTGCCGCCCGTGGTGTTTACTACCCGTTTACAATATAATAATACAATGGCCAGGTTAAACTAGAACACCAAATACCCAGGGGACATAACATACATGCACTCACGCCTCTTTCCCTTGGGGGTAGGCAGAAACTACAGAACACTGCCTGCTACGATATGGTCTTACATGCACGCCGGTTACGAGTACTGCGCACCCGACCTTTCTGAAGAACCCCACCAACAAGGTCAGGGTAAGACTTTCTAAGGCGTCATAGATGGGGGGTCTTTCTAAGGCGTTGCCTCACACATCTGCCATATAAATCCCTTTGCCAGTCACCTTTCACTCATCCTCTCAACATGACCGAAGCATACTCTTTTCAACCTTTGTCGCTACATCCTCTTTTAATCCGCAACGTTCTCGTAAAATCTCATTCCTCACTCTATAGTTCAAAGTTACACCACACATACTTCGCGCGGAGCGTACTCCACAGCATTAATCCCAGAGGGCTTGATAACGATATTGATTTCCTCGCTACTACATGAGTACTTGCGAAAGGAGTAGAGGAGGACGAAAAGTCTCAAGTTCTCGCAAAATCCTACCGAGCAGTACCTACTCTATATAGATCGCCAACATGAGGACTTAAGGCTGAGAATTGCAAGTTCGCACCTAAATCTTAGGACAAAGTAGAATTTAGCTGGCAGCACGATGGCATAAGGGTTTAGACTTGAACGGGAGGCACTTTACCTTACTGGGATCAGTCACCGGGAAAAAGTTTGAAGAGATGTATCCTGAGAACGAATAAATGAGTCTTCTTTTTCTTTTATGGATTTAAAATTGGTTCTGCCTTTGTCTACATTACAGGAAATATAAAAAACTGTAACAGTTGCAAACTCCATATGTCTTTTGTTATCCGTTACATTTATTAATACATTGTAGCACTTGAAAAGAATTGCGGTTCGTTGCAAAGTCATAATTACTGTAGTTATGTGTTTGTGGAGTATTTTTATATTACCTCATCGTGGTAAGAAGTACTTGTCCTACTATTATATATATTTTTAGCGAACTGCCCGTGATTTCGTCCACGTGGATTATTTCGCCCGCCATAAGTAAAACGGCTACGGAATAATGGCTACGGTTACGGCTTTGGTTAATGCTCCGCTCCTATGGTTCGTAGCGTGATGTTATATACACGCCTTTGAGTGACACTCACAAATATCGTGGCTTTCTTTGAGTAAAAGAATTTTCATAATCGGTTCAGTAATGACTTCGTCTGCCCTGGGCGAAGCGGAAGGGAGTGTCAGACTCTCCCTGAATGAAAACCCATCTGTGTTTTTCCTAATGCCCTTTGCGTTACAGAGTCGCGGTAACTCTGTCGAAGGAACTCCGCAACAATGGCAGGCACTGGCCCTAGCGGTTCCGTCCCGTGTAGTAAGCTGACATCTCTTTGAGTCGCGCGTGGTATGTGTTCCACGCGCGCCGTCGATAGATTTTCCCCCTATAACTTTATGATATTAGTATAGACATATCCCACTATCCACCTAATATTATAAATGCGGAACTTTGCGAGGATTGATGGATGTTTGTTACTCAATCACGCTAGAACGGTTGAACGGATCTGAATGAAATTTGGCACAGAGATAGATTACAGCACATAGGCTATTTTTTATCCTGGAAAGATGTGCGGTTCCCGTGATATGTTGACTTTGACGCGGACAAAGTCGAAGGCAAAAGCTAGTAACTTATATTATCGACATACATAAACTCACACCTTTTTCCCACTAGATAAATCGTTTAATTGGGTAGTAGACACCAATAAACCATAATACAACACAACTTCACTAAAAATACATTTTATTTTAGCCCCTAAAACCCGATGAATATATAATTAAATAAAAAAATATCTTTTTAGTTGCTTTGAAATCAATAAATATAATTAGTTAATTGAGATGATAAAAAGTGACGTCATAGTTTAGTATTGGCATACGAAATCTGCAGGGGAATCGCGTTTTGACAGCTCATAAAAAGTAAGTCAATTGATTAGTGGTGTCATCTACCCAATTCGCAAGCAGTTTTGGTTTATGATCCGGTATAAGAAAAATATACCCTCATCTGTTATTTAATAATGATAAGGATTATATGCTAAATAAAACATATATTAATACTCTTTGACCTCCCGTTTTCATCATCATCTTCCTGCCCTTATCCCATGTTACTTGGGGTCGGCGCAACACGTTTTCTTCTTCCATGCCATCCTGTCAGCCGTCATGCTATCACTGACTCCCTTCTCTTTCATATCATTCTTCACACAATCCATCCATCTCTTCTTTGGCCTCCCTCTTCCTTTCCATCCATCCACATTTATGTTCATATTTCTTTTGGTCACATGTGTGTCATCCCTCCTCTTCACATCCAAGACAAACGGTTCCCTTTCAACTTTTCTGTCACTGGCACTACTTTCAAACTTCCTCTAATATATTGATTCCTTACCTTATCAATTCTGGTCAACCCACACATCCACCTACCATTGATTGTTGCCTACGATTCTACTTTGACATCCCGTTTTGTGGTTTATATTATCAATCACTAGCCCACTATCACAAGAATCACTCGTCCTTGCCACTGCCCTTGACTTCGACCGTGTGTTTTATTTGACCTGCGTTAAGTTACGTCTTTGGTTACTGCTCCGCTCACGTTGGCCGTAGCGCAAGTATATAGTATAGCCTATAGACTAAGGGCTCCCAAACTTTTTCAGTCCGCGGCGCCCTTACAAGTTTAAAAAGTTGTCGTGGCGCCCCGCGGGAGGAGGGGGTTTCTCAGACTCTTTCTGACTAAAAACTGCCAAACAACGTGCCTTCCGCGAATTTCCCTCCTATAATAGAGTATTGTAATATTATTCGCAGAATTTTTGATTATTAATTTATTGTTAAATTTTTTGAAGTTCAAAGGGGCTCGCGGCGCCCCTTTGTACTTTCTTCGGCGCCCACGTTGGGAAGCCCTGCTATAGAAATTTTCTTATGAATCTGGCTATCATAAACAAAAATATTTTTTTTCCGATCCGAGTGATAGTAGAACAAACAAAAATACCTACTTTGCAGTGTGGAACACATAGGATACTTTTTATCCCGGCAAAATGTACGGCTCCCGCGGGATAATATATCAAATTTGACGCGGAGGAAGCCGCGGCCAGAAACTAGCAGTGTAAACAACGGGAGCTGTATGGTAAATAAAACTAGCGACTTATAAAAGCATGTGCGAGCGTGCGAAAGCAGTGTGCGTACGTGCGTGCGGTGCTGTTGCTTAGCTAAACTAATTCCCCCGCCGCCCGGCGGCGGCGCTCGCGTCTCTCCGCGTCAGTACACCCCGCGCGCCCGCGCGCCCCCCGCTACCGCCGCGCTCGTCACCATTTATTAGAAAAATTATAGAACATGCGCATCGTTCACACACCCCACCCCAGTGCGTTAGCACTCATTCCCAACAGGTAGTCGTGCGATGCGCGCTACAGAGCGCTGCAGCAAACCTGTGCTCGTTTTGACCTCAACTACCCTGATTCGGCCATCCCGGCCGGGCATCACCCTTTCCACTCTTCCTCGTGGCCAGACGTTTCGGGGAGAAGCAGGATCCACAATCAACACAAGGTCTCCCACTTGTATGGGCCTTTGTTCCTGCTGCCACTTTTTCCGGGGACGCATGTCCGGCAGCACTTCCTTCACCCATCTTTGCCAAAATAGATCTGACAACTGCTGCGAGATTCGCCACTGTTTGCGGAGGTATGTGTCTGACTCGTCGAAGGTGCCCAAGACTGGTAAATTAGAAGAGGAGCCAAGTAAAAAATGATTCGGCGTGAGAGCCTCCTCGCTATAAGGTTCAACACTTACGTGTGTAAGAGGGCGGCTGTTCACCGTGAGTTCCACTTCTGCCATTAACGTGCACAAAACCACCTCACGTGGCGCTCGCTCCTTCAGGACAACCTTCAAGGCATTCTTTACGCATCGTATGAGCCGCTCCCATGCCCCACCCCAGTGTGGGCTGGCGGGAGGGGAAAATGTCCATGTGGTCGTCGCACCGTAGGTAAGTGCGTCACGAGCTAGCTGTTTTTCATCTATTTCAGAGACACATTTCCTCAGTTCTTTGTCAGCGCCTCTCAGATTAGTGCCGTTATCTGAATAAAGGTGTTTTGGCCATCCACGTCTTGCCGCCATCCTTCGGAGAGCCATTATTACGTCATCAGTGGTAAGACTACTAACAATCTCTATATGAATAGCCCTCACGGTTAGGCAGGTAAACAGCACGCCATACCTTTTTTCCCGTCGTCGTGCTACGGTTACGTCCATTGGTCCGAACAGGTCAACACCAGTGAAGGTAAAGGGGCGCTGATGGTGAGCCAATCGTGCGCTAGGTAAATCACCCATTCTAGGAGGCTCAGGTCGTGCTCGCTTGATTCTACAAAGCATGCATTTTGCAGCTATATGTTTTACGGTAGGCCTTAGTCGTATAATCCAGTACCTTTGCTTTAATTCGTTCACCACTAGCTCTTGGTTGCCGTGGTATGCTCTCTCGTGGTACAGTCTCACGATTAGGTGAGTAATATAGTTACGACCATCAAGTATAATAGGTTGTTTAACCCCTTGTTCTATTTCAGAAGCAGCGTCGATGCGGCCGCCCACGCGGAGAACACCATCATCATCAATAATCGGTGATAAGGTAAGTAATTTACTTTTTCTTGTTAATAATTTCTTTTGTTTCAGGTTTGTTAAATCTTCGGGGAACGATTGCATCTGCGAGTATTTTATTAACAACTTCTCTGCTCGCTCCATCATTGCGCCGTCGACAGTGCCGGTACGTTTCTTACATTTCTTTTCTACGAAAGACATAACAACACACGTAGCTCTCAATAGTCTACGCCAACTCGAAAACTTCTCTGGTTCGGGTACAGCTGGTAAACAAATAGAAGTGATGTGAAAGGTATTTACGCATTCAAGGTCCACATCACTAACTTCAGGTAGTTGTATATCAAATCGTTGCGGCCACAGGCTTTCGTGTTCGTATAAAAATGTTGGGCCGTATAACCATTCTTTCTCTAATATTTCCATTTCACAACATTCGCGGGTGGCGACGTCAGCGATATTTATCTTCGTAGGTACATATTTCCATTCCTTTATTTGTGTGTACTCGTCAATCTCGCCGAGTCTGTGTGCTATGTACGCTTTATATGTGCGCCTATCATTGCGAATCCAATGTAAAACTGTAGCGGAGTCACTCCACATAAACTTTTGTGTCATTTCCATTCTGTGTTCTTGTTTTATTGTGTCTGCTAATCGTGCACCAATTAAAGCAGCTTGAAGTTCAAGTCGTGGCACAGAGACATATTTAACAGGTGCGACTCGACACTTACTAGAAATAAACGCCACACGTATTTGTTTATTACGATCAAACCATCGCCAATACGCTACGGCGCACATAGCTTTGATTGAAGCGTCGCAGAACACATGTAGTTGTAGGTTCTGATAACGGTCGTCGACCGCGACGTGCGTCTCGCTCCCACTCGTGGTTGATCCCACTTGTGCGTGAAGATCGTCGTACGTAGCATTCGTAGCCGTCGTAGCATTCGTAGCATTCGTAGCAGGCGATCTCGTAGCCGATATAATATAATGCCTGGGCAGTCGCACGTTGCTTAGGTTTTTTAGTGCGCCCAACCAATGTGTCCACTTTAGGTATATGTCATCTGTTATCTCTTCGTCCCAGCTGATAGCAGATCTCCATACGTCTTGCAACATAATTTTGCCCTTTATTGTAAACGGTGATAAGAAGCCGAAGACATCGAATATGGACATGATTACTCGTAACATTTCTCTTTTTGAGGGTTTCTTCTGACCCGTGATAATATTGTTAGGGATTTTTTTAAATGACACGTCAAATCCTAACGTATCATCTTTCGGATTCCAGATAAGGCCGAGCGTACGTTCGCCGTCGTATTGTTGTCCGACTCTGAACGTCACGGCCGTCGATCGTAAACATTCTGTAGGTATTGTTTTTAACACGGCGTGATTATTGCAGGTCCAGTTCCTCATTTCGAAGCCTCCCTGTTTATGTATGTGATTTATTTCATTCACAACTCTGGCAGCTGTTTCTTCGTCTTGAAGGCTGTCTATGTAGTCGTCCATGTAATGTTGTTTTTGTATCGCTTGCACAGCGGCTGGCATGGACGATTTGTATCGTTCGGCGTTTTTGTTCTTTATGAACTGGGCAATAAATGGGGAACAGTTCGCGCCAAATATTAGGCTAGTCATGACCCAAGTTTGTACGGGTTTATCTGGTGATTCTCGCCATAGAAAGCGCAATGCATCTTGATCAAGATCTCGTATTTTGATCCTTAAAAACATGTCTTTTATATCACCCGTGACTGCTACTTTGTTTTCTCTGAATCTTAACATTATCCCGTACAGAGAGGTAAGTAGGTCGGGACCTTGCAGTAGGTAGTCATTTAAACACGTACCTTGACTCCTAGCGGCGGCATCAAACACCAGTCGTAGTTTTTGTTTATTAGGGTTGTCGACCCCAAAATGCGGTAAGTACCATATTCTATTTGGACTTCTAGTTTCAGTGAGTTGTGATGCAAAATCGTTACTGAACAAATGGTCGATTCTTTCTTTGTATCGTTCTGCGAAGCTTGAATTCGCTTTCATTTTCTTTTCAACGCCTTTTAGTCTGGTGAGTGCATTATCGTATGAGTTAGGCATCTCACCGAACGAACCTTTCCATGGGAGACCCACGTACCACCTACCGTCTTTTAAAGTGGCCGTTTGTTGCAGGTATTCCGTAGCTTTTACGTCTAGTAGGTTTAGGCGGGGCTTGCTAGTGACTCCGACAGAATCCATTTCAAATGACTGGCGCATCTCGTTCTGCATATCTCGTAGTATATGCTCACATTCATTGTTTTCTCCTTCTGACAGGAACAGAGTAGACTGCAGCTTCACATCGTGGTCGACACCGGACTTGGTGCGCATGCACCCGTGCATGCACCACCCTAACGGAGTGCGGGTGAGGTAGGGGTCCGTAGGTTTACCTTTAATTATTTCTAATGGCAAAATTAAATCGTAATTGTCCTGCCCTATCAAAAGTTCCGGTTTGTATTGACCGTCACAAATCACATTTTTCATTTCAGGTTTCATCAGTTCATAATCACTCATGTCCACGGCACTAACATTTTGTACTGGTAAGTTCATATTGGTTACACTGCGCGCACGAATTGTAAATTTAATTCCTTCACAGTTAGAAAGTTCAAGGTCGAGTATCTCACTATGGCATACCACTTCGCTATCGTCCCATGCACCGCGCACACGCATAGATTGTTTATTACCGCGCAATCCCATTTTTAACGCGAGCGCAGCGCTTATCAACGTCACCGTTGAACCGTCATCGAGGAGCGCGACACTACGAAATGTACCGTTAGGGCCGTGTAGGTATATAGGCACAGTTTTTAGTAACACTTTACGGCAGTTCATTTGAAGATGATTGACAGTTTCCACTCGCGACTCAGTCTCAGTTTCTGTGACATCGGTTATATTTACACTATTACGTGGCACTGAGTTTTTGTTCACAATATAATGCAATAAACGATGGTGAGGTAGTCCGCAGTTGTCTACGTCACAAGCCGGTGCGGTACAAGTATCTTGTTTATGTTGTGACGTCAGACACTTGTAGCAAATACCATGACGTTTTACGAATGCCCAGCGATCTCTGCGTAACGATCTTTTGAACTTTTTACAGTCTTGTAGTAAGTGCTCGGAAACATGACAGTACCTACACTCCTTATCACTTTTTTGTTCATTGTTTACATGTTCACTGTTCACTAATACTGTTTGTGCCTTTTGTTTATTGTGACTACTGTTATATTTTTGCGTGGTAATTAGATTTACACTACACTGTGTTATTTTCAGAGCTTCTAAACTCAAAAACTCAGATATCATGACGAGACTTGGCTTCATCTTTTGTTCCAGAAGGGGATAACTGTAGTCAGTCCATTTGGATATCAATACTGTAGGTAACTTTGATAACACAGTTGATATGAGGGCCATGCCCTTTAGGTAATCTTCACAGCCTATAGCTGACACTGCTGCGACACAGTTTTTCACTTTAACTGAGAAGGGAACAATTTCTCTTTGATAATCCTGCGACATCGGTCGCAGTTTGTTGATGTCATGTAATATTCTTGATATTATTACATCGGAATTTCCGAATTGCAGCTGCAGTGTAGCCATTACGATGCTAGGAGAGGTGACGCCTATCAGCAGCGCCATAACTGCTTCTTTAGCTTGTCCTTGCAGACTCTTACGAATCCGCCATAAGTTCTCCCTGTCACTGAAGTTGCAGACCGCGGACGATTCTTCGTATGCTTGTTTGTAGTGTAGCCACTCCAACGGGTCACCATTGAATACTGGTAAGTCTTTAGGCGTACACAGACGGTTAACCATGTTTACGTTCGTTCTGTTGGTACCATTAGTGGTGGCAGCGGCTAGGTCCTTGAGTGCACTCGCCAGCATGTGCATGGTGTCATCTGTACCGTCGTGCGCGTGCGCGGCGGTCATGCGTTCTGGCCGGAGTACGGGATCAGTAGCAGAAGGTATTGGGCCGGCGGCCTTCATTAGTTCCTGCTGACTGGTTTCTAACCATTCTTCCACATCACGGTGATGAAACTCACTGGGTTCCTTTTCAGACTCTGAGTCTTCAAGCTCTGCCAGGTCCACAGCAAGCTTTTTATCAATCAGGTCCATTTGTAATTTCGCTTTTTCTTTCGCGGCTTCGAGTAGCAACTGCGCCCTCCTGGCCTTTACTGATGATGTGCTCGATTTTCTTGTAATTTTCGAGGTCTTACTGGCAGGTGGAGAGTATTTCACGTCTGCTTTCGTATCTTGAGTAGCTTCGCTTTTGCTCGCCATATTTTGTTGTTCGGATTCGCGCCGTATTGTGCTCCGCGTGCCCACCATTTTGTTTTCGGTACCTACGCGCGGCGTGCGGAACATGCGTTCTCGAACTAATTCTTCATGTTTTCTTCACTTTAGTGCTAATTATGTGGATTCGGCTCGAATGACCAGCGATTGTAAACAACGGGAGCTGTATGGTAAATAAAACTAGCGACTTATAAAAGCATGTGCGAGCGTGCGAAAGCAGTGTGCGTACGTGCGTGCGGTGCTGTTGCTTAGCTAAACTAATTCCCCCGCCGCCCGGCGGCGGCGCTCGCGTCTCTCCGCGTCAGTACACCCCGCGCGCCCGCGCGCCCCCCGCTACCGCCGCGCTCGTCACCATTTATTAGAAAAATTATAGAACATGCGCATCGTTCACAAGCAGGCTATAACAATATTACTTTCATGTGTAAGCTTTGCATCCATAAGTTGGTAAAAGATAATATAGCTATTACAGCGTCCCAGCGAAACCAGATTGTTAGGGTTAGTTCACACCGAGACGCGACCCGACGCAACGCTGCACGCACCTTTTAATAGAGCTGCTCAAAATATAACTTGATTTAAACATACCATCATACCTGTATTTCCTGAAGGATTAGGCAGAGGTGTACCAATGTACACCCACAGTTCGCTGGTATGTTTTAGGCCCCATGTAATAGGGGGCGAGCCTATTGCCATTAACCGGGCACAAATCATAACTCCGAGCTACTGAAAATTTCATAGCAAAACCCAATAACACTTTGCTCGACCTGGAAATTGAATCCAAGACCTCTAGCGTAGCAGTCGCTCTTAGCACCACTACGCTAACGAGGCAGTCACAACCTTATTTACTAAATAAAAAGACACACATTTCATTGTGAGAAGGTGCAACGTATTCTGAATTCAAACAATGAAATGTGTATCTTTTCGTGTAGTAAAAAAAGTCATATTTTGAGTCTCTCTATTAAATGGCCGAACTACTACTATGTACTAATGGTACTGTATTAATTTTACTGCCTCATTGACCTGTCCTAAGTGCGGCTGCTACGCTAGAGGTTTTGGGTTTGATTCCCAGGTCGAGCAGTGTTATTGGTTTTTCTACGAAATTGTCAGTAGCGGCTCGGAGTTAAGATTTGTGCACGTTTAATGGCAATAGGCTCGCCCCCTGTTACATGGAACCTAAAAATATACCGGCGAACCGTGGGTGTACATTGGTACACCTTTGCCTATCCCTTCGGAGAATACAGGCCTGATGGTATGTTATGTAGTTGTCTATTAAAAGGTGCGCGCAGCGTCGCGTCTCGGTGTGAACTGACCCTGAGCCTCATTGCTGGGCCTCAAGATCTCAGAACCGGTTTAGTCTAGACCTCCTGAAGAGTCAGGTTCCATATCTGAATACGTAGTTAACATAACCCTGTCTTGTCTTTGTGTACACTGCAAGGTTAAGTAACATTTTTGGGCTATTTGGGTAGTTCATACATACAACTCAGCCAAGCTAAGCTTGCACCTCGCGTTGATTACGTCACACTGACGCTTAGGTACGGGCTGCAAAAAAGGATTCGCTATGACTTTTCAAAAATAAATAAATGTTTGTTAGATTTTATTTTGCATTTATTATTTTTAACATTATATTATATGAGGTACGGGCGGGGCGCCGCATTCCAGGGAGGTGCAAACTTAGCTTGGTAAAGTTGTACATACCATCACGCCTGCATTCCCCGAAGGGCTAGGCAGAGGTGAACCAACCTCATATAGTGTTATTTGTTGATGATACTTCACTGATTTCTAAAGTAAATAGAAAGGCACAACGTCTTCACGACGTAAATAGCGCTATGCTTAAGGTTCATAATTGGTTTACTATAAATAACTTAGTACTAAATAAAAACAAAACTAAATGCATTAGATTCGCTTTGCCGAATGTTAAAAGTTGTTCATATAACGTTATTTTTAATAAGGATATACTGGAATTCGTTGAAAATACAGTGTTCCCAGGGATTACGCTTGACTTAAAACTGCAGTGGGGCCCCACTTAACATCTCTAGCAGGGCGGTTGAGCTCAGCCGCTTACGCTGTCAGAAAAATCCGACAATTAACAGACGTGGATACCGCGAGACTGGTCTATTTTAGTTACTTTCATAGCATTATGTCTTACGGTATTTTGCTTTGGGGGCGGGCTGCAGATATAGATTCTATCTTTATTCTGCAAAAGAGGGCTGTCAGAGCCATTTATAATTTTTAGAGACGCGAGTCTCTAAAGGAAAAAAATAATAATATCATGACGGTTCCTTGTGAATATACGTAAATATGAAATGAATGAATATGTAAGTTCAAAAAAAAAATCTTCATCTTTTAAAAAGTTGGTGATAGACATAGTTTTAATACCTACTAGAAATAGGAACTAATTAGATCAACCAAGTTTCAGATTGTCTAAAGTACACACTTTTTTTATAGGATGCCTATTGTGATATTATAAATGTGAGTACCATGAAGCAATTTATTAAGTTATTATATCTTGGACAATCATGTAAACAGAACTGAATCACTTAATGTTTTTCATGGCCGTCCATTCAAATACATTCACTTTTGATAAACTTGTAATATTTTTATCTAAGCGAAATGATTTTATCTAATCGAAGTGTTATTTTACTACTTAATTAAAATAAATTGGGTACAACCCAATTAATTGAATTATTTATTAATGAAAACAATATCTTTATCTTGCCAACTAAGGGTCAATTCACACCGAGACTTGAAGCCACGTAGCGCTTGCTTTTTAACATATTATACGCGACACAATACCGACCTTAAGGCCTATTCAGACCTAAGCGGGTATTCGCTGCCGCCTGCGGCAGAGAATACCCAGTGGGTATGCGGTAATATTACTGTTCACACCTAAGCGGTATTCGCTACCGTTCGTAACCCGCGCGGTATGTACCTCTACCCACAGCGGCAGCGAATATCGCTCAGGTCGCTCTAGCCGCGGTACTTGATACTAAATACCTGAGCGAAACCCGCGCGGTATGTACCTCTACCCACAGCGGCAGCGAATACCGCTTAGGTCTGAATAGGCCTTGATTCACTACGCGATAAGGTCGCCTCAAGTCTCAGTGTATACTAACCCTAAGTAGCGGTGAAGGCTTTTTTTTTTCTTTTGGGAAATCATCAAATAACTTCTCCCGCCCTGGGCGGGGCGGAAGGGAGCGTTAGACTTTTACCGACTAAAACCCATCCATGTTCCTTCTTGTGCCCTTTGCGTTCCGGGGGCGCGGTATCTCTTTGGAACAACACGCAGCCCCGGCAGGCATCGGCCCTGACTGGCTCCCCCGATTGCTGACATCTCTTTGAGGCGGGTCGATTTCAAATTTGGGGCCAAAAGCATATATTTTCATTTATTTCTCATGGTGTAGAATTTATCGTAAGTAAAATTATTTTAAATCATGTAGTCTTATGAAACGCCCAAACGCCAGTTAGAACGAATCTTTTATGATTGTAAATTAAAAAGATATATCTAAAACTAATACCTATTTCTCATTAGAGTTAAAGCTCCAAAGTCTTATATTTTTCTTAATTTCTCTAAAAATCGGAAACGCGTTGAGGAAATTCAAATTTTAACGTATTACTGTTTTGTATACACTTTATAGATGAATAATTAGTTATTAAAACCAATGCTGGGTAATAAAAAAATGGGTTTTTTAAGCATTCTAAACCTAATTGTTTTTAAAGTATCATTTGTGTGACCGTTTCCAAATGCATCAGTAAACAGAATAGGTATGTCCCTGATTTACCCTGCCCTTTGCCCCGAGCGCATCCCGTGGGCTCAATCGTGGCCGAGACGCGTGGTCGACAGTTAGGCGTTATTTTAAGAGAAATTCCAAATTTCAGGTAAGATTTTGAGTTTTGTAACAAATTTATATCATTAGTGTTTTGTCACATATCGTGCTTAGTTAAATGTGTTTTTTGTTTTTGATTTGGCTGCCTAATAAACCATTAAGAGCATGTTTCGTTTCTAATGTACAATATATTCTTAGAACGTTCCGTTTACGAAATAAATTCGAATTACTACCAAAAATCTCATTCGTGTCACTCTCATTTGTGTCGACTCACGAGTCACACGAATTATATTGAAAGTCACACGAATGATATACATATTTTTTTACTTCTAGATTAATTATTAAAATGACGAAACCAAAAAAACAAAAAAGTGAGAAAGAATTAGAGAGACGTTGAATAGCTAGAAAACAAAAAAAAACAAACTATTAAAAAAAATCTTGAGTTATATGCTGCTGAACAAGAAAAAAAAAAGACCATATTACTTAAAAACCCCCGACACAAAATTCTTAGTTCCCTTTAAAAAGTAAAAAAATAAAATACGTCGCGTTGGGGGACCGATGTTGCATTTAGGGTATACGACCGTCCCGAGCGGTCCCCCAACGCGACGTAAGTATTTTATTTTTTTACTTTTTAAAGGGACTAAGAATTTTGTGTCGGGGTTTTTTTTATTTTTTTATTTAATTTTTAATTTTATACTTTTTATAGGTACATACTTATTGTAATGTCGATTTTGTTAAGTTGTAAATACATAGGTTCCTAATATTTTATTAACATACAATATCTTTAGGTTGAAGGTAGGTTGATGCGCTAGTACCCACTGCACCTGCTAATGTTAATGACAAATATTTTTAACCCCCGACGCAAAAAGAGGGGTGTTGTAAGTTTGACGTGTCTGTCTGTCTGTCTGTGGCATCATAGCTCCCGAACGGACGAAGCGATTTCAATTAAGTTTTTTTTTTGTATTGAAGGTGACATATGTGCAAGTGTTCTGAGACATGTTTGATAAAAATCAGTTGAGCCGTTTAAAAGTTATAGGGGTGAAAGTGGAGAAGAAAAACTAAAGATGATTAGTCATTTGGGTTATTCAATTATTAGGAACCTATGTATTTACAACTTAACAAAATCGACATCATAATAAGTATGTACCTATAAAAAGTATAAAATAAAAAATAAAATAAAAAAATAAAAAAACCCCCGACACAAAATCCTACGTTTCCTTTATAAAGTAAAAAAAATTAAATACGTCGCGTTGGGGGACCGCTCGCGACGGTATTACTCTAAATGCAACATCGGTCCCCCAACGCGACGTATTTTATTTTTTTACTTTTTAAAGGAAACTTAGGAACTTGTGTCGGGGGATTTTTAATTTAATTTTGTTTTGTTAATTATTTAGTAACATAGAAAAATAAAAAAAATATATACTTTCATTAGTGTAACCAGAGATCTCATTAGTAAATCACAAAATATCATTAGACAAATTATGTTGCTCGTTCGTGTTACTCAAAAATGTGTATTTTCCCTGTAATTGGAACAAATTAAAGGTTTGTTTGATTAGCATGTGTTTTTTTAACTAATGAAAGCACCTAGATATTTAAACATAAAAATTTTAAACATTTTTCAAATATCATGCAATTCACACTTTTTTGGCCCCAAATTTGAAATCGACCCAGGCGCGCGTGGAACATGAACGCGACGTAGACACGGCCTGTCGTTATACAACGTACGGACGGTGAGCTACCCATTGCTCGCCGTCCACAGACTCTAAAGGTAAAGGTGCGGTTTGGTTTAAATATTGGGAGCTGAGATGTGAGCAAGAGAATAATTTTATTTTAAGGAGGGCGATAAACAAGGAACTTTTGGCAATACATATATGGGAAGAATAACCACAGAGAACTGACATCAGAAGCTAGTACCTGTAACAGAACCGAAAAACAGAACAGTCTTGAAATCGATTCCCAAGTCGAGCAAAAAGTGTTATTGGGTTTATTTTAAATTCTCAGTAGCAGCTCGGAGTTAGGATTTGTGCTCGGTTAATGGCAATAGGCTCGCCCCCTATTACATGGGAATGGGACCTAAACATACCGGCAAACTGTGGGTGTACGTTGTTGCGCCTCTACATAACCCTCCAGGGAATACAGGCGTGATGGTATGTTATGTATAACAGAACCAGGTATGAATATTTTGTGATGAAGACGAAAGATGAAATTAAGTAACAAGGAATAGCTAGTGGTTCCTATATAATAACGTGTGGATCGAAGAAAACTCTAAAGGGGAATCTCAAACAAAATACATACCGTCATCACGCCTGTATTCCCCGAAGGGTTAGGCAGAAGTGTACCAATGACACCCACAGTTCGCCGGTATGTTTTTATGTCCGATGTAATGGGGGCGGAGCCTATTGCCATTAACCGGGCACAAGTCCAAATGCCGAGCTGCTACTGAGAAATTCATAGAAAACCCCAATAACACTTTTTTTTTTCCTCGACCTGGGAATCGAACCCAAGACCTCTAGCGTAGCAGTCCCGTTTAAAACCACGAGGCCAACGAGGCAGTTCAGTCTCAAACAAAATGTCCGTGGAGTTTCTTCCTCGTTCTTCTCTATAGAGAACTACTACGTTTAGGAACGAACAATTAGCTTCAACTCTGTCTAACTTCGTGACAATTCAAAAGTGCCTTTAAATGGTCTAATTGAAATAAATGACTTTGAAAACAGAACCGGAGCTTCGTTCAAGAAATTTCTAAAGACCAATTCCACTAATTAAAATCGTTCAAAATCTAGTCGGAATCTCATCTTAGCGACAATCAACGTCAAAAAAAGAAGGTAAATTAGAGGCATTTTTTAATAGAGTGAGACGGAGATTAGATTGCGATCGTCCCTAAAAGTTTGTAGAATTGCCTCTCTGATCCTCCGGGCTTTCAACTAAGTTTCGAGGGCTAATGATCATTCGCTTACACTAATTAAAGGACTAGGAACACAAAACTTCTGAATACGAAAATTTGATCCCAGATGCGATGTTGTATAAATACTGTTAACATCACACGCAATGAATTTAGGTTATTTTTTAATTTATCAGAAGCTTCTGCTCGCCACTTCGTCAGCGTCACGTTTGATATATTATCCCACGGGAACCGTAAATTTTCCGGGATAAAAAATCGTATGTGTTATTCCACACCACGATCTATCTCTGTGTCAAATTTCATGCAGATCCGTTCAGTTGTGTAAGCGTACTAGAGTAACAAACATCCATCCATCTTCACAAATTTTAGCATTTATAATATTAGTAGGATTAGTAAAATTGGAGGGCAAACAAATCGACTGATGCCTCTGGTGTTGCAAGTGTCCATAGGCAGCGGTAACCGGTAACCGCTTAACATCAGGCGGGCCGTTGGCTTCTTTGCCACCTTCAGTATAAAAAAAAAGTCGACGGCGACGGCCCATCTGTTTTTAAGTGGTCACCGCTGCCTATGACATCTGCAATACTAGAGGCCTTGCAAATGCGTTGCCATTCCAAACACTAAGTTGAAATGTCTCACGTGCCTGTAATTACACTGGCACCCATACTCTTCAGACCGGGACAAAGGAACGGACGAGCTACTACACAAAGAGCTCTATATATGTAAGAGCTGTCATCCCACCTAACGGTGTTTTATCAGCTCACCTCACTCGCACTTCACCTAAATTCATAAAGTAATATATTTACAGAATGACACCGCAGAACATTAGGTGAAACTCGTCCTTGTTGAAACGAGTATTTTTTGCTCACTATAAAAACAATTCCACATAAATCATGAGACTGCAACCGGCAAATAAGCCTCAATTAAATAAGCAATGATTACATAAAATAAGATATTTGTTACCTAAAAAGACTGAATAGATACTTCAAGGACTAAATGTAGGTGTATCCAACAGAAAAAATGCTATTTTATGTGAGACAAAAAGGTTTTAGAATTAACTTGACCGGGTGATTAATTTATTTTATTCCACTATAATTTACAGTTCTAATTTTCAGACGCTAATTGAACCTGTGGAGTAAGATGTTAGATAAAGGTTAACCTTTTTCGTCTAACTTCTTTGCCCTAAGAGCTCTTACTCACAACACAAGTAGCTTGTTGCTTTTTTTTTTTTATAGACGGGAAATCATCAAATAACTTCCCCCGCCCTGGGCGGGGCGGGAGGGAGTGTCAGACTTTTACTGACTAAAACCCGTCTATGTTCCTTCATGTGCCCTTTGCGTTCCGGGGGCGCGGTATCTCTTTCGAACAACCCGCAGAAGTAGCTTCGCTAAACTTTGAAGTTGGCATGTCGACGGCTGCCGCTGACGCGTGGACGGCTTTCGGCGGTCGCGTGTCGACGCCTGCAGTTACCTCTGCCGTTGGCAACATTCCATTCGTGTGTGAGAGCTCTAATACGAAAACATGGTCGGCGCACGGTTGGCTACTGCACTGCGTGTCAAGGGTTCGATTTCAGCACAGAACTAATATTTGTACGGTCTGTACAAATATTACTTAGGTACAGGTAGTTATTCCGGGTTTGCTTTTGGTGTATAGTTGCATACATGCGTATAATTATTTAATTATTGTACCTTTACTACATAGTTAAGTAATAGTATTTTTTTAAAGTCTTTATGGGGTTTCTTGCCCATTCTTATCTACAAACGTATGTATACGAAACTACCTTTTGGAATGGGCAACTACACTCAGCGGCACAGAATGTGGCCCAAGCGCGTTATGTAGCTTATTATCAATATTAAACTCAAAACAGGGTTTTTTTTTTTGTTGCTAATCTTAAATGTTTATTCGCATCCTTAATGCGAATAATTAAATAACAAAAAAAAGAGTTAATATTTAAAATTTAACAAAATTACAAAAAACGACATTTAGGTCAAGTTTAAAAACAATGTTTATGAATGAAATTTACAAAATAACGCTATTGTACTTAAAATTAATAGCGGGTATTTGCACCTCTGACTCTGATGACCAACTGCATTTGATCAGGCATACTGTGGATTATGTTTTTAATGTCCACATGGGGTATTTCTTACTAGGCGTCCAACTCAACGGGTTTCATCTGGCTGATAGTCTCTGGAGGGTTGGAATTGGATCGGATGTATCTTTAAAGCATGTCCTAGCCATGTTCTCTCTGATTGATGCCTGCGCTTCATGCTAGCCACTCCAATTTTGTAATTCTCGCCTCCAATAGTTAATAATCCACGCAACAAGCTGTGTGAGGTCGGACATTATCTTGCATTAAGATGAAATCTTTGCCATCGATGAATCCCACGAATGGTTTAACATGTTCTTGAAAGATCTCTCCAATGTATTGCACTGCCATTAGACAACCTGCAACTGCTGCCAACTCTGTGCGTGCGTCTTAACATATCCCTCTGCAAACAATAACTAATCCACCATGAAAACTGGCGATTTCCCTGGGAGTGGTTGGCAGAAACCTCTCTCTATGCCTTCTCTATCCACGTTCGCGGTCATCTGGAACTCTTAAGGCCACTTTGCATTCGTCAGTCCACAGAACTTTACTGCATTGCTCGTGAGTCCAATTTGCGTGTTCGCGAGCCGACCAAAGTCGAGCTACGCGATGGTGTCTGGGCAGCTCTGAACCTCGAATTGGTCTTCGAGCACGCAGATCCCGTTCCTCCATTCTTCTTCTTATTGTTCGCTCACTTACGGTGATCCCACTTGCCGTTTGTGGCCGCTGCCGTATTTAAACCGCAGTAAGAAACCGATTTTTCAAAATTACGAGAGCGATAAATGGGTCATCTCGCGCTGATGTCCGCCTAATACCACCACTTTCTGGTCTCCTTGTGCAAAGGCCAGTCTGGTCGTACCTTGTTAAGGCGTACTTGAGAGTTGGACGGGGTGTACATTTAAAGTTTCGGCAATCTCTCACTGCTTTTTCCCCTTACTCCGAAGCAACACAGCCTGGGCAACCTGAGCTAAAGTTAGAGGTATTGTGATTTAATTCTGGATGCATAAATGACTATAGATTAATTAAAAAATAAAACAATAAAGATTAAATGCACGACCATTTGAATATCGAGTTTTAACTCGCCCATATTTTGTGCGTTCCGGTAACGAACTAACGTTAAGGGTCACAGAAATTCAACAAATTAACTTTTTTTTGTGCTCACTCTCTTAAATTAACAGAAACAAATGTCCTAACAATCTACCATTCGAAATTTTCATATACGATATCAAAATCGCCTATTATCGGTTACTTTATGTTTGGGCTACATTCCGTGCCGCTGAGTGTATATTCTTTTTTTTTTTCTTGTAAATGACTTTCAATCCTCCCTTTCAATGATTTAATTTAAATAAATGACTTAAGTTTGACCTTATGCGACTTTTATGCACCCATGAAAAATTCATGGAGTGAGGTAACATTAAAAAAAACAATGAGGGACTCGGAACCTTTCGCGCTTAGCAGAACCACATTTCGGTACTCTGGTTTTTTTTTAAGGATGGGAAATCATCAAATGACTTCTTCCGCTCTGGACGGAAAAAAGAGTGTCAGACTCGTCAGTCGTTTCACAACAGTAGGCGAACCACAATGTCTTAAGACAGTACAATCTTAATACATATAAATCTCGTGTCACAATGTTTGTCCTCAATGGACTCCTAAATCACTTAACCGATTATAATAAAATTCGCACACCATGTGCAGTTCGATCCAACTTGAGAGATAGGATAGTTGAGAGGGTAGGGTAGGGTAGGGGTAGGGTAGGGGTAGGGTAGGGGTAGGGTAGGGGTAGGGTAGGGGTAGGGTAGGGGTAGGGTAGGGGTAGGGTAGGGGTAGGGGTAGGGTAGGGGTAGGGTAGGGGTAGGGTAGGGGTAGGGTAGGGGTAGGGTAGGGGTAGGGTAGGGGTATGGTAGGGGTAGGGTAGGGGTAGGGTAGGGGTAGGGTAGGGGTAGGGTAGGGGTAGGGTAGGGGTAGGGTAGGGGTAGGGTAGGGGTAGGGTAGGGGTAGGGTAGGGGTAGGGTAGGGTAGGGGTAGGATATCACGCGAACGAAGTCGTGGCGGGTCAGCTAGTTTATTATAATTTTATAATTTTAGTTGTTGGATTTCCAATTCCCGACGCTGAGCTGAGGGTTAAATTTCCAACAATGCACAAGGACAAGACAAAGTAATATGAAAATAATACTGTTTTAAGCGATGTTGAAAGGCCGGTCACAGTTGTCATCTTTTAAACACCCTAAAGCGCATGCGTGAATTACATGCGTGTAGAATGCTCGACAGTTTCGCTTTAAAAATATTTTTATTTTATGACGTGGCCATATAGTTAGGATCTGTGCATAGTTAGGATCTGTGCATACTTATACAAAGACAAAAATACGACAAGACAAGAATAAAAATACCGTGTGGTAAAATAAAAATAACTAATGTGTGCAACTGTGATTCAACGGGTGAAAAGGTTTAATTTTATGATTTTCACTTCACATAGACGCCTGTCACCTCGATGTTGAAGTGCTGGCAATTTCAGTTATCATAATTTATTAAGTGCTTTTTTTATGGTCACGCCGTACATACCGTATACAGTACTGAATTGTACTTCAAATAAAACACATCCCGAAAAAACATTTATTAACACATTCAAGTTTCATTTAAATTCAAATTTTAATTAAAAACGGTCTGAAGCATTCGAGTGTTAATTAAACATCGTCTAACGCATTCGAATGTCAATTAAACATGTTTTAACGCATTCGAGTGTCAATGAAACAAGTTTTGCGAGTGTCAATTAAACGTGTTCTGACGAATTCGAGTGTCAATTAAACATCATTATTCATTTGACGCTTTCGAGTGTCTATTAAACATGCTCTGACGAATTCGAGTGTTAATTAAACATCATATGACGCATTCGAGTATCAATTAAGCATGTTCTGACGCATTTAAGTGTCAATTAATTATCATTTGACGCTTTCGAGTATCAATTAAAAATCGTTTAACGCATTCGAGTGTCAATTAAACAACGTCTGACGCATTCGAGTATCAATTAATCATCATCTATATTCTATCACATGTAAATATCCATTAACATCGTCTGACGCATTCGAGTATCAATTAACAAGCTACTGACGCATTTAAATTATTATGCATAAACTATTGCATACTAATGAAATGTCACACAATAGAAAATAATTTCCAGTACTAAATCAGTAATACTTCAACAAACAAACTTTTTGGAAGTATTACTTATATAAAACATAGGTACTTATTACTTATCAAAAATTGTTTGATACACTCAACTATAATACTAAAAAACATAATGCACTGGAACTGCTTACTAATAAACATATAGTTGGTGCATTCAACTAATTACTAAAATCATTCAGTGCACTCAACTACATACAAAAAAATATCTAGCACACTAACTGCCATACTCAGAGACGTTTAACGGTTACTTAAGTCGCTCCTTAGTAAAGATTTCCAAGCGAAATCTTTACTAAGGAGCGACTTAAGTAACCGTTAAACGTCTCTGAGTATGGCAGTAAAACTCATTAGTTCAAGCAAGAATAATTAAATAAAAGCAACAGCACTTAAAAAGAATGTATTGATATAAATCAACATTGTCATTGTAAATTAAGGAATTTAGTAATCAGGGATATAGTGAAATTAATTACATATTAAATACTAAACAGACAAATAGGTTTAAGATATAATTGGGCAGTAAACACCACCAAGCAATATAAATTGTTCCTACTAAATAATTTACTTACGAACTGTGCAAACACGAGTCCGCATTGATTTAGAAACAATAGTAAACAGTGATGTAATTTATTCGACAATTTGACTATTTAGAGATTATAAAGCAGCAAAAACTCTGCTTTTACAGTTAATTACATATTTATATCAGGTTTTTAAGGCAAAAATAAAAAGGTTTTTTTTTAGAAGTTATTTCTCTTATTGGTAAGAAGAGTAAACTACCCTATTTTGACTTAATATTTTTTTTTATCACTTGCCACAACCTAGTATTCGGCCTGCCTGATCGTACCTTAAAAGACCTATTCATCCCCATCTTACAGAAGATATGGGAATACTATGTATAGTCAGTCTGCAATAACCAACTTCAAAATGCCTAATACTTAATCCATACAAGCTTTTTAAATTAATCAACTATATGTAAAAACCATACAAGAAACCTAATCAATTATAACATTGAAATGCCAAACAGTTTGTTAAGTAACAAACTTTTAGAATTTAAAAAAAAAACGAATAGATTAATTTTAATTAACCTGACTAATAGCTAATCACGTGTCAACTAAATCGGTATGTTCTGTAACTGTCATATTTTTGACGGACAGTGTTCCAATATTTGTTATTATAGCTATGATTGATATTTGAAGCAACGTCTCTCGGCAGTAAGATTGCTTTGGAAATAAAGTGATGTTGCAAAATAAGCATTGTTACGACAGTGATACAGTGTACCTTCTCAGTATGAGAGGAGGCCTTTGCCCTGTAATGGGACAATAATAGGCTGATCTTAAACTACAGCGGACTATTCTAATACACGTCTAAGATAAAGCACACTACAAAAGAAAAGAAAAACATCTAGAAAGCGTTTAAAATAATAGCATAACCATACAAACTAACCTGATTCATTATTTGAAGGCTGTGAGGAAATTACAGGCTCATGCTGAGTAGCCATCATCTATGATACCTGTGAACAAGTTTAACATCCTTAAAAGTTATCCTCTTTGGACCATATTTTTTTTTTGTTATCTATGGTACCTAATATAGATATTTCTTTTTTTGTTTGGGTGTTTTTTTTTGTATGCACTGGGTACTGACCCTCTACAGCAAACATTGGAAACTTTTTGGATATTTACTGATATTATTCAAGATGGTACTTATTTGTTAATTAAGTATTGGTAAGTATTTATAAGTAAGATAATGTTATTAACTCATTCACAGATAGTTTTGTTAGTAAGTTAAAGTAACTGATTCCAATAATACATTACTTTCAAAACAATCAAGTTTCTAAAAACTGATAAGCTATGTAAAATAAATTCACAAGCGCCTAATATTAATGTTTAGTTTGTAGTTGAGGTTGGTTTTTATTGGTTATAAGCAAGTCAAAATAAAAGAATTTAATGAGAATTAAGAATTTATGTAACTTTAATCTCATAGCTTGATTGAAAAGTCGAATTTATTAGTAATTGAACATTTACGTTTGATAACAACAATCTCTCAACAATAAACCGAAACACACACAACTCAAAACATCAATGTTTGCAAATAGACAGAGAATTCATGCCGAAAAACAATAAAATACATAAATCATCAACTCACGAGCATTATCTAGTTACAGATGAATTTGTATTAGTAGATTTTCTACTCGTACTTCAGCGTGTTTTGGTTCATATCCACACAAACACAATCAAAACTTAAGAATCCGGCACAATCGTTCACGTTATTACAATCCAATTTTCACACTCAGTCCTCTTCAAGCAGCCGCAATGAAAACAACAACATATTTGACCGCTTTTCCGGCTTTCACTTTAATAAATGATAACCTTGAGAGAACTATCACAAACACAAGTAAAATGCAAATAACTATTTTCCGCGAATTCCTGTCACTTCGCTTCTGCAGGAAAATACAAAATGGCCGGCCAAATAAACGAGCGCTGTCAAAAAAGTCCATGAAATGTATTGTATCGATAACTCAGCGTTATCCACTAACGCATTCAATGTTTCTCTGACGTCTTGCGTCAAGCAGGTTAAGTTTACATTAAATTACTGTAAACCAATTATGTAAATTACAATTTTATAATTGAATACGAGTAGAATTAACTGAGCAAAGTGGCTGACCTACGTCTTTCGATCGAAAATTCGAAACGCACTCTCAGGTTACCGAGGCAGACCGAAACTCTGTTCCTTTCACTCACAGGCAGACGCGGAGAGACGCGGTTGCCAATGCCAGTATAGTATGGCGGACTGCCAGTATTGGTCGGCTGGTAAATTCCTAGCGGTTGTCGGCAGTAGTGTGTTCTATCTCTGTCTAACTAGGGAAGCGGAGGCCACAGTCGATATGTCTATCTCTGTTGCAGGGTCCATAAGCGGCGACGTTCAACATAGGCATAAATAACCTCCGACGAACATAGTGGTATATTATCGGAATGGTTCGCCCCCATTTTGTCCGTAATGACCTCGCTCGCTCGCTCGCTCGGCTTGTGCTCGTGGCTCGAGTGGCAAACAACGCAACGTCGAAAGTAATAATAATACTGGTTGCGGATTGAGCCGAAAGTTGAGTCACGGAATGTATAATTGAGCGAAGTGGGCTAAGCCGAAACATTTCGCTGCTTCGCTCCGCTCGGCGAATACATTGATCGAACAATCGATAGGTACCTAGGTATATAAATCAAACTGAATAAAATTATGGTTTCTTGATTAGTTATCTGACATCGTCATGAGTTTACTATTTCGGTTACTACATAGGTACTAAGTATTTATTACGTAGCCAGGCACTTAGGTATAACTTAATAGGCATCCCTTAATATGACCCTATTAATGAATACTGATAATTTTATTATCATTATTTTCTAAGACTAGATAACAATAAGTACAAGTAAAGAAAAAATATGTTTCGTGGGGCGCGTGCTGCTAGCTCCGGCATAGGTACATCGGTGGTTCGGCAATCGGCACTGTATAAATATAATAGGTAGGTCCCTACTGCTGTATTTCTGGTTCAAACCGGTCCGTGAGCAGTCAAGCAAGCGACTATTCGCTCTCTCTCTAGCAAACAGGCAATTTTAATATGAAGTTTTATAACGATAACGTCGGCTTTTTGTGCTGTATCGACAAGGATAATCGTCCCCGTAGAGCGAAAAGTCATTAACTCGAAAAACCATGTTTTGAGATAATGAGAGTTAAAGTTTTTGAAAATATAAATCGTCATAACTTTCATTTGCCATTACATATCTTAACCGTTTTAGCTTTATTTTGAAGGTAATAAAATTAAGTTTATAGTATAGGATCTACAATACTTTAAAAACTTCTAATAATTGAGAAAAATAGAAAAAACCAAGTTAGTTAGTTCTTCCCTACAAAATCCTTGACTTATTTGAAAATTAGTTAGTTGTCGACCGTAGTTAGTGATTTTTCACTCAGTTCTAAATTACTATGAAGAAAAATAACTAGAGTTAAGTAAAGTGGAACTAACTGTAAGATGTACGAAATGTGTATTGGAAATACTACCTAACTAAATATTCGAAGCTTGTGTGGTAAGTTTTGTTTTAAGTATGACATGAATAAGTAATTAAACTACTTTAATAAATTCAGTAAAGTTGTATTCTAATAATTACAAGACATAAATCAATCAAAATACTATTAAATAGTTGGTACAAAACAAAGAGAGTGCAACAATCAAAAAAACTTGCGGGTGGGGCTGTATCGGGGCACACAGCCGTTGGTTGAACGTAAAGCATCTTTTAAACCTAGGTCACATTCAGATGTTGAGTCGCGCAAATACGATTACTTAGAAGTTGTATGGAGTGCTAAACTATGAGAGCGACAGGGTCACCTGCAAACCATGCACACTGGTACATTTGCATGGTTGTTATGGTTTTCTAAAGCTGTGGGCTTATACAACTGTCTAATCATGACGGAGATGTCTCACTTATGCAGTATTGCACCGATCTGGGGATTGTCTATAAGAAAGCAGAGTCCATCTCAATTAGCTGCTCGAAGAACTCTCATGATCGTTGATCAGCTTTCGGGTAATGTTTTCTGCATGTCGCGAAAATTGGAAAGTATTGTTAATCCCCACCATCACCTGTAGTCGTAACATGTTCATTGCCATATACAACACACACTGAGGGATTACACCGCATTGTCCTCACTCCTTGTGATGTTGAGTGGGCACTCTGTCCAGGTGCCATGCCCAGGTATTTAGCCTCGTCCCATGACATAGTGTGTTGATGGGCATAATATTCTTAGTCTCTGATACGCAATGACAATCATATGGCTCGATAGCTGTATTTTCGTTCATTCCTCGTTCGCTCTGCTCGGACCTTCAACTGGACCGGCCAAGCCACGCTCCAACATAGCCCAGTAGACTGGGATATTGTTTGCGCCCTATTGTCAAATATCGCAGCCACGCTTTTACTGTAGATTTCCTTAATAACTCACGACTTTTGCATTATTAAGCGATGTGCGATATCGTCGTCCAACTGACACGGCAGGGTCTGCACCATATCATTGACATCGTAGGGTATGTTAATAACGTGTCCGTCGATTTCATACTGTCCTGCGCATCGCATCGCATCGGCCTATTTGCATGTCTCGGTGACACCAGACTCTCCTTATTATTAAGCTTAGTTTGGGTAGATGAGTAAGGTATCGCAGGTAGCTGTATCTATTATTCCTGCTTTCGTTTCTGTCTGCAATCGTTGAATAAGATCCGGCAGAGCATAAGCCGAACCGTATTTTCACCAGGGAACGCATTCTTCAAGAATTGGGATGTGCACAGATGCGCTCACAGCCTTCAAGTCCTTCGTGCTCCACAGTCGATCACATACGTCACACTTGTGGCAGTACTCATTGTTCATAAACACATTACTAAACTTTTCTGCGGTCAACTCACAATGTAAGAGTTGTCTCATGAGTTGAGTTGTCGAAATTTTTTGTTTTTCTGCACCTGCCGTGAGCTGTCTTGTTATATCTTCACCTAGTTTGATTGACTGGTAGAGAATGTCTTCGGCATTAAGTCCGTCTTTGTACTCTTTGTTACATAAAGTTTAAATAAAAACGTAATTAAATGAACTCCCATCGCCTAGAGTACTCCGCCGTACGTTCAAATTGATTCGGTTGAGGTGAAGAGTTCAAACAGTTGGGCCTAACCTGACGACCCAGGATGTGTCCTGATGTCCTGGAACTGTCATGTACCTCTACTGCGGGTACGACTCGGCTGGCTCAATCTTGAGACGCAACAATCGGCTTGATTCAGTAGCTTTAACTAGCTTAAGCTGAATCTAGCGAGCTTCCTTCATTTTTGGGACCCTTTAGCAGATGTGGCTGGTCATGGTCATGGTTCTACATCCTTCGGAGGCACTATAGCCGATGTATTCTCATTTTTTTATAAAATTGAAGTTAATTCCAAAGTAACTATCTATAGGCAATTGTTATTAATTATCATGGGTCAAATCATTCAAATGGGTTAATTACTTTTCGCTTTTGAAGTATTGTGCAAATCATTTAAAAATAAAGAATGAGAAGTCACTATGTTAAGTTAGTTAATTTTCGCTATCGTCTGTTTTAACAAACTATTGATTTCAAAAACTCACTAAATCGATTTAGTGATTTTTAGGCTAACTAAACGCATATGTTTGCTTTGATAATTTCAGAGAAAAGTAATTAAGTCGTTTTAAGTGCAAGTTATGTAAATTTTATATTAATGTTATAATCATTAACTAATTTAGTTATTTCTCGCATTACGCTGTGGGGTCCAAAATATAGACTTACTTACTTTTCACACTTCGTAAAACAAAAACCAACGCAGCTACAGGAATGACGGTTAGGCAGATATTTAGAGAAAAAAATGGTGATCTTAGTGACATTGATAACTCATTTTGGCCATTTTCGGACTTAATGACTTTTCGCTCTACGGGGACGTAATTCAAATCGAATGCTTTGTAATAATAATAAAACTTTAGTAAGGCAGTGAAGTATTCTGTGGCAGTCGATATGTTTAATTAATTAAGCTTATCAGTTTATCATTGTATTTTGCATTGCAGCCTGACCTTGATATGTGACAAACATTGACGTGGTGTTTAGATAATATGTAAATGAAGTACGACAATTCGTGCCGATTTACGAGTTGGCGTTTTGGGGTTAGGTACCTATTACGTCGGGTTTCGACGTTTCGTTTCGAGATCCGAGGTTTCGGATCTCGTGCGTCGATGCATGGAATTTAGGACAATGCTTCCGATGCTTCGGTTTGTATCGCTTGGTTTGGGTAGGTAGGTAGGTACTTTAGTACATATTATTATTGGTTTATTAGCAGTTTATGAATACTTTTGTTAGTTTGGGTCTTACCTGTAAAAACAAATGTATATGTTAATGAATATAAATAAATAAATTATTAGTTATGATACGATTAGTTAGATATCCAAATGTAGCACCCAACATACAGGGCCGGATTGTCGGCCATATTGGGGCCCCCTAGGGAATACCCTATCCTCTCCTAACTTCCATTTTTTTAAACTACGATAACACAATTTTGTTAATAGTTTTTTTTTTACTTTGTTAAGAATGTATGCCAATACAGTATACACTATTCAATAAAGAAAAATTAATGAAAGGAATATTATACTTACAAGGTAGGTTACTTAAATGCATTTTTATAATTCAACATAGGTATGAACAGAGAAGCAAAGAGAAGTGGACAAATACCTTCCTATGATATTCTTTTCTTCTTCTTTTCGCGCTTTTTTAACGAATTCGGTACTTATCTATATTTAAAGTAAGAAGGTTGGTATTACTTCTTCCTTACACAAATTAATTTAATAATTTATTCATCAACTCCAAATCAGTTTCTGACTCAGACCAAACCGTGATATTTAGTTAGTACTTAAGTAGGTATGAACGAAAAGGGGAAAGGGTGGGCTTTGACGGGGACCCTCGGCCCACCGACCGACGCCACACAATCTACCCTTCTCGCCCTTTTTCGACCGGAACCCCAAGGGCAAAGTCCCTCAACAACATCAAGTCTACAATAGCCGAAAAAGGGAAAGAATTATGAAAACGAATAGTACGCCATTTCGTGCTTCGCAGTCCGAATTGTCGTATTGAAAATTGAAAGTAATTTTAATGTAAGTAAGTCAATATTTTTTGTAAATAAATTACTAGCAGTTTTTTTTTGTATGGACGTGGACGAGGCGAAACGAGTAGGTATGTGTAGGTAAGCACCGTAGCAGGTGGCGTTCTGTGGTTTTTGCCTACCTCCACAGGATTATTCCCGTGGGGTAGGCAGCGCCGCTAGATTTTATACTATAACACTATGTATGTATGCGTTACCACCAACTTAAATAAGGTTCCTGCTAGCTTGTGCTTGCGACTTCGTCTGCGAAGAGTCGTATACTTCAGAATTGAGTCCTAATTTATCCCAAGGGAGCAGAGAAACGTGATAAAAAAATATCATAAGTGAGCTAGATAAATATCAATATGTGTGCTAAATTTCAGCTAATTTTTTTCAGCCGTTTTAGCGTGAAAGAGTAACAAACATCCATCCATATGCACAATCTTTCCCGTTTATATGATAGTTAGAGGTAGGATAGGTTAGTCAGCTATGAAAGACCTGAGCATGTCAATGTTTGAGATTCAAGTTATCAGTTTATCACGATATGGAAGAAATGTCGCTAAATAGCTCAAAGCTAGTAGTAGTAGAGTTCTTTGTGTAGGAGCACGTTCGGGGAAGTACCTAAATACCACCCATTCCTATTTCTGGCGCAAAGCAGCGTTGCTGTGTTCCGGTTTGAAGGGTATGGGCGCCGGTGTAATTACAGACACTTGAGACATTTCAAGTTTGTATCTGGGATGGCAACGCATTTGCAAGGCTTCTAGTATTGCAAATGTCTATAGGCAGCAGTGACCACTGAGTTGAGTGGTTACCGCTGCCTAGGTAAACCGTCGGGTTGATTGACATTTAACATTATTAAAAAATAAAGCTACATAATACGATGAGCATCCTAAATGACTCCCACGTTAAAGAATTTGTAAGTTTTCATTGCCTTGGATTTTAATTTTACCTTCTTTTTGGGCATTGGCAGCCTTGAAAATCATGGAAATGTTACTTACCCGTGAACAAGGCAAATGTATACAAATAAATAAAAATTAAAGCGTCATTCATAATTTCCAAATAACGGGTTTTTACTGAATGCATAGTTATAAGTTTACACCGAAATACTTATGCCAAAAAGCTGTTCTTTTTTAAACTTTTATCTGTCTGTTTGTTCCGGTTAATCTGCGAAACAGCTGGACCGATTTTAACGGGACTTCCACTAACAGATGGCTAATGTTTTATGGAAATTAAAGAGCAAAATTATAGCAAAGAGCTAAATTATGGTTCCGCGAAACCATAATTTAGCTCCTAAATTGTATTAAATTATTTCGGATCGAAATATTCATATATCGGGATTTTAGGATATGCAAAAAATTCGAAAGAGCTATCCTAAAAATTCCGGCTGTCAAAGTACAAAGGTAATAAGTTAGTAAGTTTACAAGATTCCTTCTAAGTAGATGCCTATATACCTACTAAAACTTTAGTGTAAAGTCCAAGTTCTAAACTCGGCTCAAACTTATTTTAATCTGTGGTTCCGGTTCTGAGCACTCGTGGTTTTGTGTTTGTATAGACGTGTGCTGGTGTGTGTGCGTGATATTGTGTGTGTGCACCCACGGCCCCACGTGAGCACGACCTACAAGGGGAGGCCTTGTGAAGAGTAATGAGTGACAGTACACAGTTTAGAGCAGAGTTGTTCAAAGTAACGCTTATAATTGTGCGGCCCGGGACGTATTTTTGAACAACCTCAACGGACGAGTTTTTTTTTCGTTTTTTTTTTTGGTTTGTCCTGGCATTTAGAAGATTAGCGATCCAACCATTTTTTTTAAATAAAGAAATAGTAATAATTTAATATGCCATCACGCCTGTATTTCCCGAAGGGCTATAATAGGCAGAGGTGTACCAATATACACCCACAGGTCGCCGGTATATTTAGGTCCCTTGTAATGGGTGGCGAGCCTATTGCCATTAACCGGGCACAAATCCAAACTCCGAGCTGCTACTGAAGTTTTCATAGAAAAATCCAATAACACTTTTTTTGTTCGACCTGGGAATCGAACCCAGGATCTCTAGCGTAGCAGTCGTGCTTAGGACCACTAGGCTAACGAGGCAGTTTTAAAATAATAAATCCTTACTAATATTATAAATGCGAAAGTAACTCTGCCTGTCTGTCTCTTCTTCACGCCTAAACCACTGAACCGATTTCAATGAAATTTGGTACAGATATAGTCTGGGACCCGAGAAAGGACATAGGATAGTTTTCATCCCGGAAATCCCACGGGAACGGGAACTATTAATCCACGCGGACAAAGTCGCGGGCAAAAGCTAGTATTCAATAAAAAATAATATTCGTGTGCTTAATGTCCTAGGTAGGTATAAAAAGCTTAATTTTTTGTAGCACAGAAGTAGTGTTAATGCTAGACTTTGTTTTGACACGTATCTGAATACCGGTTCTAGATAAGTAGTACCTACTCAGACAGAACGCAAAAAAAAAACCAGTTTGTCTAGTTTTTAACCGACTTCAAAAACAGAAGGAGGTTCTCATATCCTATTCAAATGAATAATAAAAATACCTTTGTACTATAAAAGGGGAACCCTGACCTTTTTAACTAAGCTTCAATCATTATATATGAGCCCGTCGTCTGGTTTTCATAACAGTAGGTATTGTTTTTTTTTATACCACTGAAGGTGGCAAACAAGCTAACGGCCCGCCTGATGTTAAGCGGTCACCGCTGCCTATGGACACTTGCAACACCAGAGGCATCACTCGTGCGTTGCTGACCCCGAAAAAACCTCAAAACTTTTCGTGAAGAACCCCATGTAGTCTCTTGGAAAAACCTTAGCAGGGGGAGTTCATTCCACAACCCTCTCTTTTTTTCTCTTTTTGTTTGTGAATAAACATTGAATTGTAAAAACATTTAATTATCGGTAAGTATAGTGCAATACGCGCATTTAAATGCGAATCACCATTGTATAACGGTTATTTATTGTTAATAACCATTCTACAATGGGGAAGTCATTGACTCATTTTACTTTGGTTATTATTAACGTTTCTACTGCTAATTCAAATTGAAGTGCCACACTATAGGTACCTATTCTGTAAGTATTTGTAATGTGTAGTTTATTTCTATAAAACAATGTGCCGTTAATAAATCGATTTGAAGTTAAAGGTTTTTTTAATTATAAAATTAACCTACCTAACCTACCTTAACCTACTGTTTTAATTATGTGACACCTATTACTATTATAATTACTAAAATATACTACTTAACATTCCTTAGTTAATAAAAAACCTAAAAACATTTAAATATAGTCTTTGAAACGCACACAACATTTCCCAAGCAAAGTTCCGCCGTATAGAATTTTCTATAGCAAACTTAGTCCGTGAACCCTCGGGGTGAGTTTCCGAGCAAATCCTTACTACGCGAGTAGGGTGGGCCATTCCCTCCCGTTGCCCACCATACCACCCTGTCTGCGTTACCCTGCTACGAAGCTCTATATAAAATACTTTATGCTAGGAGCGGCATGGCAGCACTAAACTTTTGAAAACATTTTTATGCTCTCATTTCTCACCATCTATTTTATCTAAAGCTGTTTTTTTACATTTTGTACAATTATTCGTATTTGAATATGGTTTACTATCTTCTTCTCGTAGCATATAGATGGCAAATATAAATTCTAAATATACAAATAATATAATTTCGTTGTTTGGCCCAAAATTTAACCATCATGGGTGCAGAGACAGGGCATACTGGGCAAAATAAAACGTGCGCCATAGTTTGCGGAGAGACGCCGCATGTGCACTGGAGATCGGAAACATACCTGCCAAACCAAACGTGCAAACTTCGATTTGTGATTGGACTGTTTGGCCGTGAAGAGGGCAGATTAGAGGTTAAATTTGGTGGTGAAAGGATTAGTCAGTCGAGTTGATTGACCAGACTGCGCTGGACGTAATAGAGATCGGAATGTACGTCTCTTGGGGAGACTCCTTTCATGCACCCGCTTTACTATAGACCAAAACATTATAAATCCAGAAGCTTCATAACTTGTAAAATATCTACTAATTCGTACCTTCCAAAACCAATTTTTAATTTTGAGAGATAGGTATAAGTAGTTTAGGGAAGTAAGTAAACTGCGCCATTACGTAAATGTTTATATTTCTCCTTCTCATATTATTTATTACTAGTAAGAGAACAATCGTAAAAAGATAAGGCAACCCACTTAAGAAGTAAGCAAAACGTTATGATAAAATCCTTATCTTGACTTTAAAAGATAAGAATTAATTTGAACAATCGTACGCAGCTTGAACGGCAAAATTTTATTACCTAGGTAATTTTTTTCAACCTCATTTCGTAGCATTTTTTTTGTTCCCGCTGATATAGTTAATGGCAAAATTTCTGATGATAAGGATAAAGTGACAACAGCCTTTACAATATAATTCCGTTCATAAATGACGTAAACCAACTTATAGCACAAGTAGAACTCAGTTGAAAATCAATAGTGTGCAGCTCACATTAAAGTAGCATTTAGAAAATCACGGATCATAGAAAGATCAAAACAATCCAGTCTCAAACTACAACGTGTATTGATCGACCTTTTCTTCTTTTGAATACGTTGTAAGTCTGCATCCTCAAAAGGAGAAGCGAGGGAGAGGGACACGCGTCCGCAAAGCCCGGTTTATGGCCCCAAGGGCGGGCTTGGGGTGGGAGCGACGTTGGGGTGGGTGGCGTTCTCCCAACACCCCCGAACTCGGCGTTAATAATAATAATCCCCGGTTGGTGAGTTTGGTTGATTGATCACCCAGTCGGAAATAAAATGAATGAGACAGTTGTAGGCATTCGTAATATTTGTTAATGGAACTATTAATGAATATTACTTATTATTAATTATTGAATGTTACAAATTTAGATGTGTTGTTGGAGAGTTGGTGTTAAAATGTTGATAAAATGAATCCTATTGCACATTATTTCTGGGTCTGTAATTTTGACTGATCTAATTTTTACTTACTAGATTAAATGTAATCTGTTTAGCGGAAAAAGATAAATGTTATGATTTTATATTGGTGATTAATGCCCCCCCCCCCCATTAATCACCGCAGGCCGTGCACCGTTTTAAATTGGTGATTTATTTTGTATGGGGAATTAGGGAGTGACGGGTGTTATGTTAGATAATGTTCAAAGTAAAACATTCTTTTTATCCTCTGCTATAGGATTTTTTGTCCAGAACTATTCAAAAATATATAAATAATAATTATACTTTATGTTTGAAGACTTTGTAGCTTCCTACCGATATATTTTTTTTTTTTTTTTTTTTTGGGACAAGCCCGCCACACTGTTCCCAAACCACTGCAACTCCTGTAAGCCAGAATCAACAGTGGCGACCACAAGAAAAGCGCCGAGACAATGAAGCTCCGACCGATATATGTAAATTTTTATGTTTTTATTGATTTAATAAATGTGATAAAATAAAGATGATCATTATATTCTAGTGATAAACTACCGACCGTCCCCAGGGGCAGGTAGGTAACATAATTTAATAGTTTGATGATGTAACACACAGTCGAAATAATTACACAGTAGTTTTGCCGCCTAGCTATAATAATTAAACCAAATGCGTTCTCCGTATTATTGTTTATCAGTAAGTACATAACACTATATTTTTTTCCTGCTCATTCAATTTAGATTGGCATTGGATACATATATATGTATTTAGTTTTTATGTTATAGCCATCACCATCACGCCTGTATTCCGTTTCTGTTTGTGTATTGTATTATTTTTATTTTTTTATGTTATAGCCATACGTACTGTGACATTTTTGGGTACCTAGTTATTCCTAGGTATTAGGTACTTAGCTAGGAACTAGTTAACATTTTATACATACATACTTACTTTAATTTTATTTTTCATGGCTAATTATTTGGCTTTTTCTAATGAAGGAGTGGCGATGTGTGTTTTATAAAACACCAGTTTAAAATGGTGATTAATATTAAAAAATGATTTTTGTACCTAATGATACACCCTATACATATTGGACGTTAGGCAGACTAAAGGTGAGGCCAGACAAGCGTAATTTTGTAAGTCGTGAGTCGCAGAATTTCGGTCGTGTAATTTACTTTTACTGAAACTGACAACTCATTTTGAGTCGCCATGTAAACGAAACAGGAGTTTTGTATGAAACCGGATATAGCAGAAATAACGCGACTCACAACGCAAAAAAATACGCTCGTCTGGCTCCACCCTAAGAGTAATAATACGCATCAGTTTTTATTTTATAATATGCAGTCTAATGTATTTGCAATCTATTAATTAATAAACGAAATTATACTCATAAGAATTGCCAACTCCAAACTGATTCCACGGTCACAGTTCCAAAGTCCTCAAAATAGAAAGAGAAATGTTTTAAAACAACGTAAACGGCAACTGAAAATATGGTTAATGCCATAAACCTAAAAGTTGAATATGGCTTGCGGTAGGTTTACATTTAGGTGCTTACGTCATCTTTGATCTCAAAATAGCTCTTGAAGTTTCGAAGTTTTAAATTAGGGTCTTTTTTCCATCGTTTTTTTTTACGTAGTTGAACTTCTGACGCTAACTATGGTTATAAATTATTTTGAAAATGACATCATAATGCTGATGCGTGCCGTATAAATTAGTACCTAAGTTAGGTGTTTCCGTTTTCAGAACGCGATACACTATCAAAATAAGTATGACTCATTCTGAGACAAAGCGTCTCGGCGCGGTGTGAGTGTGACTCACACTGAGGCAACGTCTCGACATGAGCAGCCTCGAGTTAATCCGAAGCTGCCTTTAGTAGACACAAATGTCTACAATACAACTGCGCCGAACAGATACGTTGTGTTACCAATATGACGCCCCGCGACGCAAGCCCCCCGGGGTCTGAGAGAGGCCACAAGGTCGCCGCACTGCGCTCGCTCGTCGCGCGCCATTGTTCGCAATCAATAAGTTGGGCGACTCAATGACTCAACTTAAGTCATGAATAGCTATTTCGAATAATATTATCAGCTCTCTCTATAATAGTACCGGTGGTACACCGGACCGATACGGCAAATAACTTGCCATTCACGATAATGCTTGAAATCGTATGCAGTAAATTGTACAATCTATCTGGGTAGGTATACTGTAAAGCTGAAGAGGTTTTTGTTTGTTTGTTTAAACGCGCAAATTGCTAGAAATTCCAGTTCGATTAGGAAAATTATACCAATTGTACACCCACAGTTCGCCGGTATATTTAGATCCCATGTAATAGGGGGCGAGCCTATTGCCATTAACCGGGCACATATCCAAACTCCGAACTGCTACTGAGAATTTCACAGAAAAACCCAACAGCACTTTTTGCTCGACCTGGGAATCGAACCCAGGACCTCTAGCGTAGCAGGCGTGCTTAAAACCACTAGGCTAACGAGGCAGTTAAATAGTAAGTATAACTACTTATAGGCTATACAACATCACGCTACGACCCAGTAACCAAAAGTGGCGAAGAAAAACAGAAGCTAGTGATAATATTAAAATTGGATGTAACGGCACGGTTGGCGCCGTGGCTAAATGATTAGCGCTGCACTGCCGTGTCTCGAGGTCAATACCCGTACGGAAGTAATATCTGTAGGAATTGTACAGGTATTTGCTCCGGCTTGTTTGTTAGTAAATATAAACATACATACCCTGAATACATGAATACGCCTGAATTTCCCGAAGGGTTAGGCGAAATATAGGTAAAAAGACACATAAAAAGCCCAAATTTACTTGGCCTTCACATTATGGCGATCCTTTTATTGTCCTGGAGGTGGACCATAGGTACCTGGAAATCTTTTAATTACGTAGATTTGCTTAGAGACCGATCTTTTTTGAACCGACTTCCTAAAAGGAGGTTTCTCAATTCGACCGTTTATATGCTTTTTTTATGTATGTTCGCGGATAACTTCGTCGTGTATGTGTCATTCCTTTTTTGTTGCAAAGGAGATATTCCAAGGCTGGTTCCATGATAATGAAATCAGGATCTGATGATGGAGTATTAGGGATATCGAGGGGAACTTTTGAAAATCGTAAGGGCAACTAGTGCGTTTGTTAATTTTCCATTAAATATTTTAATGCATTAAAATTTAATGAAGGTCTGATCTGCCGGCTTATTCTGTAAGAAATATCCCTCAGTGAATTAAGGTGAAGTGAGCTCATAGGCGTATATAGGGGGGGGGGGGGGGCGGGCCCACCCCAGAATGGTCTTGTGCCCACCCCAGGCTGTAGGGCTCACCATCCGCCTGACCATATTGCATCGCTTCGGCCATGGCATCTTAGGGGCCAGGCCCCCCCTGAAAACTAACTCTAGATACGCCAATGAGTGAGCTAAAACTGGGATGTCACTATACGATGCTAGGGATTGACAGGTCGCCACACGCTCACTTCACGGAAGGAGGGTTTTACAGAATAACACCGCTGATGATGTAGCCGAAAGTCGAGGGAACTCCTCAAGAATTAACAGCAGTTACCCTGTGTTTAGGCTTGATTAATTTGAATTGATGAGAACTTTACACCTGGATGGGGCGTGACGGTCATTACGGGTCTGATGATGAAGAAGTAGGACACTTAAGAGAACTCCTCAACGGTTTACAGTGGCTACCTTGTGTTTAGACTTAATTCATTTATATTAATGAGAACTTTTAAGTGGTGTTTTGTTAATTCACGTAGTATTACCGTTCCTTCATGGATTTGGATGACAGGAAGTTGATACTACAGGGGTCATGGGTTAGAACATTTGAAACTGGTTATCGTAAAAAAAAGACTAACCGCCTTAAAAAATTAAAAATAACTTTAGCTTTGGAAGTCGGCGGTTTTGGTTCCGTTATTGTTACGAAAACATAGTTTCAAATGTTGGGTGCACTTGTTAGCACAATGTTTTGCGTTCCTTACATTGCACACCCTAGTGCGCAACAAGCAACAAACAAAGCAACATTGAGCAACATTTTTTATTAAGTATCTATCATTGATATGAACAATCACTGTTTATGGTGCCTGAACCATAAACAGTGATTGTTCATATCAATGGTAATAATAAATGTTGTTCAATGTTATTATTTATTTATTGCTTCTTTTTTTTTTTGCTTTGTTTGATGGACAGCATTCGTAGTTATCGCGTATGCTAATGTGTCTTATTACTCCGCGTGCATGTGCAGTTGACAGCTGCTGAAAGCCTTTAGTTATATTATCTACTAGCGACCCGCCCCGGCTTCGCACGGGTGCAATGCTGATACTAAATACACTACAAAAACATAGCGGCCCGCTCCGCCGCAAACGCTACGTCCCGCAATTTTTAATTCGTAATATCTTCTAAAATATTCATTTAAATCATATGCTGTAAAAGACCATATAGATCTATATTAAATCAAAAATGTATTTAAGGTATTTAATTGGATAAGGATTAATGCTGTATTGGTTAAAATCGCTTCGAAAATTAGTTAATAAATTAATTAAAAAGTAAATGACAAAAAAGTGTTATTGTGGGATATCCATAAGAGATAGACATATACCATCGCGGAGTTTTCTGTAGACCTTTTCAATGTGTACAATACTTAGTACATTATTTTGATAAATCTCGTAGGGTTCAGCAAGCGTTTGCAATGTAAGCGGAAAAAAAATATTTACGACATCACATTAGAAACCTCAAAAATAACAGTATTTCTCCGCTATTTAATGGATGTTATTATACATAATATAAACCTTCCTCTTTAACCACTCTATCTATTAAAAAAAAACCGCATCAAAATCCGTTGCGTAGTTTTAAAGATTAACGCGTACAAGGGGAAAAGGGCGACTTTGTTTTATACTATGTAATGATAGTGATACTAATAATATATTTTTTAAATATCATTGGATGTTAAACAAGCTTACACACCACGTGATGTGTGAAAACCAGTGAAAACATACACATTTCATTGTTTGAATTTAGAATACGTTGCATCTTCTCACAATTAAATGTGTATCTTATCTTGTAGTAAATAAAGTTATATTTTGAGTAGCTATATAAAAAAGAGCGCGCAGCGTCGCGTCGCGTCGCGTCTGTTTGAACTAACCCTAAGTGGTCACTGCTGCCTATAGACTTTACAATACAAAGGCCTTACAAATGCGTTGCCGTCCCAGAGACAAAGCTGAAATGTCTCATGTACAGTCAGCAAAAGAGATAAGTAACCAGGGTCGCCTAATGAAATCAAAGTTTAACAAAAACCCATAGAAGTTTTTGAATGAATTTTATTTTAATTAATAGTTTATTAATTAAAATTAATTTTATTTAAAAATGACTACCGGTTTGAAATAAATTTTTAACTATATTAGACGGTCTGGTTACTTATCTCTTTTGTTGACCGTACCTGTAATTACACCGGTACCCATACTCTTCAAACCGGAACTTTGCTAACGCTACTTTGCGGCAGAAAAAGGTAGGTATGGCGGTACTGCTTCCCCGAACGAGCTCCTTTACAAAGAGCTCTACTACCTACTACTATCTCGTCGTCGATTGTTTTATATTGTAAGTAGATACATACCTATGTTCTTGAACGTGCGATGCAGTGACGTCACGCCAACATCGGACAATGAGTTTCTCCGTCAACCATAACATTGCTGCTTGATTAGATGGCGTAGTACGAACTCACGACATAAACTTATCGTAAAACAAGATCAACTTTCAAATAAAACAAACGAAAATTATTAACAAAATCATTTATTTATACAGATCTCATACATTCAACTGAACTCTCCCCGGTCGTGACGGATTTCCGTCGCATCGGATTATATGTGGGAAGAGGGAGTGCAACTGTGTTTGCACACATTACTGCACTATTATACCACCATCATGCCTGTATTCCCCGAAGGGTTAGGCAGAGGTGTACCAATGTACAGTCGGTTGTCAGCATTATCTGACCCACCCTAAACACAATCGAAATTGGACCTTCTGCCTATGATAATAAGGTTTAATTTCAATTTATATGAGGTTATCAGTCAAGTGCTCGAGAACTGAGAAGGAATAAATACAATAAAAATACTCACACGCAAATTTGATCTTTATCACGTTAGCATTGGGTTAAATCTTATAACAACTTGTTATAATATAATAAGTGTAATAGCTTATTTTAATGAGTTCGGTCAAGTAACTCTGGTCTCGTGGTCTGTGTGTAAGACTGAGAGTGACAAGTTGCGAGATCAAATCCCGCGACGAAGATATTGTTTTGCTTTCAATTTAGAATTCTAAAAGTATTTCTTGTATTATTGTAAAGAACTATAGACGGATAATCTTCAAATATAAAGTTTCTAAAATGGTAATATTTTGGCATAACTTGTATTAAGTGGGTAGTTGAAAAATAAATATTTGTATTCATTGTAAAACTGGTATTCAAATGCTACTAACTAAGGGTATGCAGTGACAACGCGCAAACATATTTTTCCTTGCCTTACTAAATTGCAAAAACAACTTCTCTTTACAATTTATTTTTGTCTATTTTATAGGTAGTTTTTTATTATCATGTCTTAATGGAGTGATTAAATAATAATGAAGGGATAAAATACAAAATAATCTATTTGCACTAGGATAAGGTTGGCTGCTTGTGCTGTGCAAGAATAAACTTTATTAAAGTATATATATGGTTTAAATTCTTTAGTCTTGTGGTCACTAATCGTTGTTTACGTTCGAAATCAAGTTTAACCTAAATATAGCTTCTGCTCAGGTGTTTCTTTTTTAATTATTTTATTATACTTTTTTTACAGTTCTTTAATGGACAACGCATAGAAATAAAACTAAACAATTGCAAATTTAAAATGTTTATTATTTCATTAAAACACTTAGGTAAATAAAGTAAGTAAATGCTCACATATTTCCAAATTAATATACAATATATTATGAGGATGCCATAATCAAATCTAACCATTTATAAACATTAAAAAAGGCATGTTTTCTTGAAAGTTTGTTATCGAGAAAATTTATTTTATCTGTGAAATGCTTTAAAGATTTATAGCTGCCTATTATACGTAGTGAATAAACATGTCTTTTAAATAGAAAAAAAAACTATTTATGACAATAACATCACCACGTAATTGGCAACATTTTAATGGTTTAACAATCTATCCATTGAGCATTTACTTACATGGTGTGTTTAAAAATATCCTAGATTAATTAGTAGCGGAGTGATGGCGCACCGTTCCTTGTTACGTTCATCTTTGTTCGATTTAAATGTTTTTTTTTTCATCAGTAAAGATCACAACATTTTCTTCTCAATTAAAATTTAAATATTCCTGGGCAAAACGGACCCCTCTTCAGCAGGTGTCAATGCTATTTTCTGTGCCGGTTTATAATTCCTTATTCCAGCAGCGTGTAAATGCCTTCTCACTGTTTCCACTGAAATATGGTGTTTTATTGCGGTTACACTAATGGGCAATCGCATTCGGGACTATACTTGATGTTTTTTGCCCCTGGACGAATCCGCTGAATATTTACTTTGTCTCCATAACGTCTTAGCTACAGTCGTATTTCACTAAAAAAAAAAAAAACTTTTTTGGAACCGTTTATGTAACTTGTAAGGAGTGAATGTAATAGTAAAATAGCCAACTACGCGTTCATTAATCACAATCAATTAAATAAAATAGGTATAAAAAAAAACACTTACTGCTATATTAAGACGACGACCAATCTCTCTAATTCCAACATTCTGCTCATGTAAAAATATGATTTTATGTTTGGTATAGTCATTAAGCTGCGACATGATACTTTTTTACACCAAATTGCTTAAAAATACTTAACGAGTTATGCGAAACGATTTACAAATGTGTGTGCACAGTCAATGCTAATAGGCGTAGTGTAACTTTTGTCACTTAAGTAGACGAATTTATTATCTACCTCACGAAGCAAATATATGTGAACTTAAACTTTTTTAATTTACCCACCTGTTTACAAGATAAGTTATTAGGCGTAAATCATATTGGCCGTTCTTTAATAATGCAAACAATTTTGTAGAAATGAAATCAAATTAAAAAAGAAACTGATAACAGGTGGACTGTGTTTTTGAACCCACATGTTGTTCCTCGCCAATCCAACATCAAACCGCCAAGCCACAAGAACTTGTTAAGACTCCACGAAATTCAAGATTGGGTTCTAATTATGTAAGGTGACTTAAAAGGTTTTTAACTTTAATGTCAACGAGATAATGATTAAAATAGCTTAACAAAATGATAATTATAATGCCGGTGGCTCCGACAACGTTGGGTGGGTTTATGCGTGTCTGTATTCATCGATAAATTGAAATTAAACCTTATTATCATAGGCAGAGGGTCCAATTTTGGTTGTGTTTAGGGTGGGTCAGATAATGTTGACAACAGACTGTACACCCACAGTTCGCCGGTATATTTAGGTCCCATGTAATAGGGGGCGAGCCTATTGCCATTAACCGGGCACAAATCCAAACTCCGAGCTGCTACTGAGAATTTCATAGAAAAACCCAATAACACTTTTGCTCGACCCGGGAATCGAACCCAGGACCTCTAGCGTAACAGTCGCGCTCAGGACCACTAGGCCAACGAGGCAGTTACACACACACAACACGCACGGCTACACTATTATACTTCCCGTGTAATTGGTTAGTCTACGGCGCTGCACAAACGTACACACTTTTAGTTTCCAGTTACCGACACCGAACACTTTTTGATCGTAATGAGTATATTATGTTAAGTGGAAGCAACTGGACACAAAAAATGTTTACCTACGTATGCGCTGAGAGTGGATGGTTTCATACTGGTTCTATAGTTATAAAATATTCATCGGTAGCTTGTATCTGACACAAGACACAAAAGTGTCCCACGTTTGCGCCTTGCCTAAGATTGGTTGCCGTGACCAATATGCGAATTATATGAAGAATATTGGTGCCGATTCCCTTGTTCACAAACTAAACTAATATTAGAAAATTGACATCTCTTACTAACATACAGCGAAAGAAAAGGACGGTAATACCTTAGAACTAAGTTAGAGATGTCAAATTAGTTTTGCCTTGAACTTTTCCGTGTTTTTAATCGACGCGTTCTGACATGCCAACTATAATTGTATAGAGGTTTTAGATCAACTAAAATTGACAAGTCTAATTCACGTCCGTCCTTTTCTTGTTTGATTGGAAAGAAAAAGATAGAAATAGTCTAAATTAAATTTAGCTTGTGCATAACAGAATCGACACCATTATCTTACTACGATTATAAATGTGAAAGTTTAGATAGATGAATGTTTGATATTCAATCATGCCAGAATGGCTGAACGGATCTGGATGAAATTTGGTAAAGAGATAGATTATAGATTGGAATAACACATAGGCTATTTTTTATCACGAAAAAATGTACGGTTCCCGTGGGATAATGTTTCAACTTTGACGCGGACAAAGTTACAGGCAGAAGCTTTTAATAAACTGTAAAATTATATTATTAATTGCTTTGAAAGCAATAAAGAGTTCGTCAATTGAGTTGGCATATAAGTGACGTCACAGTTCACTATTGCCATACAAAATCTACAGCGAAACTCGTTTTGACAGTTCATAAAAAGTATGTCAATTGATTGTTTGAAGTTGACAGTGACAGAATGATGTTTTTAATATGTTTAGCGTTAAATTGCGCTTAAATAAGGTGCAAGTGAGTCTAAATATTAAGATTTAAACTTTCTACATAGTAGCTTTCATATTCCTTATAAGTCTTTCCATCAACAGTTCTTGTACAAGAGATATATTTCTTCATGTCATTGTCAGACCATAGACGAAGGTTCTCCTGACCCAAATCCAAGGTTTTCGTGGTCTTCTGAAGGTTAATAAGGTTCTCATTGAGACGTTTCTTGATTTTATCTATTGTTCTCTGTTCCTCTTCTGTTTCTGATGTAATATCTGAAATTATATTGAATTTTATTATATGAACCCCTTTTTATGGATGTAAGCCACGTTATTTGTGAGTGTCATCTATATATATAAAAATGAAACCCGTTTCCCGTTGTCACGCCATAACATGAAAACGGCTTGACCGATTTGGCTGTTTTTTTTTTTTGCTGTGTTTGTTATTGTCAGGGGAAGATTCTTGTGAACGAAAAAAAAATAGTCGGAAATGTCGGTAGGGGTAGGGCAGGGGTTGGGTAGGGGTAGGGTGAGGGTAGGAGAAGGGTAGGGGTAAGGTAGGGGTAGGGTAGGGTAGGGGTAGGATACCACGCGAACGAAGTCGTGGCGGGTCAGCTAGTAGAATATAACATCACGCTACGCCAACGGGAGCGGAGCAGTAACCAAAGACGTAAATGAACACGGGTGACACCGCGGGGTTTAGCAGTTAGCTTAGCAGCTAGTTTTATACAACACGGGGTATCGGTTAAATCCCTTCACTTACAAAAAGCTCCACTATTGCTGAATGTCGTAAATTATGACATACTTAACTTCAACGCGGACGAAACCGGGGGTATTAGCTATACCATCACGCCTGTATTCCCCGAAGGGTTAGGCAGAGGTGTACCAATGTACAGCCACAGTTCGCCGGTATATTTAGGTCCCATGTAATAGGGGGCGAGCCTATTGCCATTAACCGGGCACAAATCCAAACTCCGAGCTGCTACTGAGAATTTCATAGAAAAACCCAATAACACTTTTTGCTCGACCTGGGAATCGAACCCGGGACCCCTTGCACAGCAGTCGCACTTGCGACCACGAGGCAGTTACGGGGTATTAGCTATTCAATAATAAATACCATACCTATTGCCACACCCTTCTTCTGGCTACCCTCTAGAGCCTTCAACAGCACCTCCAAATGTTCCTTCTTCTCCATCATCTGTATTACCCGCAGCAGGTTGCGTGACAGACTGACGGACGGACAGACAAGCGAGCACGTGACGTCATCGTGTTGCCAGCTCGAGTATAGCCGGTCTATCGACGATTGAAGAGTTTCGAATATCCAGATTTTTTCGCCACTGTAGTAAGAGATTTGGGAATTTATTAGAACATTGGCAATAGGCTTACCCCCTATTACATGGGACCTAAATATACCGGCGAACTGTGGGTGTACATTGGTACACCTCTGCTAACCCTTCGGGGAATACAGGCGTGATGGTATATTTATTTAATTTTATATAGAACAATAGGCGGTTTACACAAAAAAGATAGGTTTTCTTTTATATTATACTTGGCCAAAACGTAGACGGTCCACCTAATGTTAAGTGGTCGCCGCAACACTATGAACTGTTTTCCGGGGCTGCGGGTTGTTCGAAAGAGATACCACGCCCCCGGAACGCAAAGGGCAGAAGAAAGAACATGGATGGGTTTTAGTCAGTAAAAGTCTGACACTAGGGCGGGGGAAGTAATTTGATGATTTCCCAGCGGTAAAAAATAAAACACTGATCTGTTGAATCACAGCGAGGTATAAAGTGTCAAAGCATCAACTTACAATAGGTAATACTTACTTCAACTAGTGAATCGAACTTAGGACCCCAGGCTTAGAAGACGTAGCTCAAAAAAACAAAAACCTTTATGTAAACTTAATATAATCCTTGCTTACCTGTCTAACACCAATTTCCTGTTTTTCTCCAATTTGAATTTCTTCAAATAAATTTTGAGCTCATCAATGAAAGTTGGATTCGGGTTTTCTGAAAAATTTATATTATTTCAATGAAAACGGCTAAAAGGTGTTGTTTAAAATTAGCTTCTCGAGCGAAAATCTAACATGGTGCCGTAGTTTGCTTTTTTTTTTTAACAGAACATGCAGGTGTGGGTATTGTATAGTCTCTATTTCGCACTGGATAAAATACGACGTTAAGACATCATATTTCTAACCCTAGTTTCTCTAAAACTTTGGTCTCGCTTTAAAAAAAAAAACCGTGGCATTGAAGCCAACGGCACATCTTTAAAGCGGACACCGATGCCTATAGACATCTGCAATACCAGAAAAGAAACTGAAACGTCTCATGTGCTTGTAATTACACCGGCACCCAGACCGTTCAAACCGGAACACAGCAACGCTGCAGAAATAAGTATGGTGGTAGTACTTCCCCCGGTCGAGCTCCTTCACAAAGAGCTCTACTACTACTAAACCGTATATTACATAGCATGATACTATACCTGCAGCATCATATGAGCAGTTCTCTGAAGTATCGAGGTCCATACTCAGGTTGACTTTGTTCCTGTGCCTCTCCCGACTCTCCTCGTAGAACCGGCGAAGAGTTGCCACTGACTCTTGAGGCAGTGACAATTGACCTGAGAAAGTAAAGTTTGTTAGCAAATACAGCAAAATTAATGAGCGTCTAACATTCAAAATATAGATATGGGTTGGGTTCGTTTTGACAGTACAAAACCGAATTCATCATTATCATCACCATCATATCAGATGCAGCATGTCCACTGCTGGACATAGGCATCCCCCATAGATATTCATAAGCACCACTGTATAAAACTCAACTACTTGCACACGGAAATGACACACTCTACCGTAACGTATACTCAAACGACATTTTACTTTAGGACTTTCTGAAATGTATCCCTGTCGCTACTGTACACCTTAAATTGATAGAGATAGCATACCCAACAGCGTGCGACACACGAAGCCGACTATACGTGTGCAGTAGTTAAAAAAAAACAACTTTCGTTTATGTTTAGTGTTTTATATAATTTGTATTTGAATATAATTTCTATGGCCTTGATGCCTGGCCCTCTAGCCAAGTCGCAAACGATAATCGTAAACGCTCGGTAGGTACCAATAGATTTTAAACTTTATACCCCAGAGCCTTAAGTAAAAAATCTATTAAAGATTTCTAAGCGTCCGCGACTGGAAAGAACGAAAACGCTATGCAATCTTCACTAGATCTTCAACTTAAAACCAAGCACATAAAGTTGAAGATCTATTAAAGCCTACTCAGCGTTTGCGTTTATCGTTTGTTACATGGCTACAGGCCCTAAAGTCAATAAATAGAGACTTAAAGACGACTTAAAATTGAGGATAATTTGGCTATTAAACACACTAGCCGTAGAGCTCACCTCCGAACCGGTCGGTCTCCGCGTACCCAGCATCGCCGTGGAAGCTGTTGAACACGGAGATGAGGCACTCCCGCACGTTCTGTATCTTGCGCTCAGTTATAGCGAGCGATGTTATCAGTCGCTTTAGTTCTTCACGCTTGCTTTCCTGTCACAAACATATGTAGGAGCTTATTTTTTGTTTATTAGAAAACCGAATAGGTGGTCATTTTTGAAAAACTTTCATTTTTTTATATATATTTTTTTTGTGATCTCCAACAAAACATAAAACATTGTCTAGTTTAGGCCGGTTTCGGTCACGGCGGCCAATCTTAATGGAGACTAACCAAGGACACAGGAAATGGGTTATTCCCGCTCGGTAACACCCTTTCGTCAACACTGTTGACGATCGGTAAATAAAAGTTTCGTTCGTTCACAGTGTTGACGAACGCTACTTATTATTTCGGGTAATTCCCATTCGGTAACACCTTTCGTTCCTGTCGTCATGACATGTTTTATTTTTACTTCCATATTTTAAAAATAAAAACCAGCATTCATGGACACTGCGAACGAACGAAACTTTTTTTTCCCGATCGTCAACAGTGTTGACGAAAGGGTGTTACCGAGCGGGAATAACCCCAGGAAATATTATAGTGCACAAGTTTGTGCGCCAACACAGGTCGTAGTACGATTGGACAGCAATCAGACGCAACCGGCGAGAGATCAGGCGCGAATTCGTTATTAAATAACCCAATAACACTTTTTGCCCGACCTGGGAATCGAACCCAACCTGGGTTCGATTCCCACCCTCAAAAGTTGCGCTTACGAACACGAGACCAACAGGGCAATTAAAACAAAATATATAAGCAAATCTTAACATACAAAGCATGGTCAATAAAAGGTATAATGTAGGTGTATTCCTTCACTTATAAATAGTGAGACCACATAATAGTCCTTCAATTGAGTCAATAAATAACTGACGTCACAGTCAAAGTCTATAATTATGGCAATTGTGTTTTGACAGCTCATAATAAGTATGTCAATTGATTAGTAGTGTCAAGTGCTCAATTGTGAATGCACGTGAACATTGATTCTGTGTATGTGAGGTGGCACGGCCAATACTGAGCGCTCCCTAGCTTTCACGCATAGGAACGATATGCACGTACCATACATAATGAAGAAACATCCGCTTTTGTTAGATGAACCATTTTTAACAGTTATATTCTTAATATGTGTAGTGTTTGTGTCGTCTTCGACGTTTCGAGTGGATAATAATCTTATAATTGGGTAGTTGACACCCGATAATTTCAAGTCACAACTTCTCAAAAAAAGCACTTTATTGTAAAATTAGATTTTTATTTACTTTAAATATATCACGCCTGTATTCCCCGAAGGATTAGGCAGAGGTGTACCAATGTACACCCACAGTTCGCCGGTATATTTACGTCCCATGTAATAGGGGGCGACCCTATTGCCATTAACCGAACACAAATCCAAACTCCGAGCTGCTACTGAGAATTTCATAGAAAAACCCAATAACAGTTTTTGCTCGACCTGGGTATCGAACCCAGGACCTCTAGCATAGCAGTCGCGCTTACGACCACTAGGCTAACGAGGCAGTTTAAAATTAATAAATATTGAGCTAATCAATTGAGTAGGCCACGTAGTGACGTCACAGCGTGCTATTGCCATATAAAATCTAAGAGAGAATCGCGTTTTGGCAGTTCATAAAAAGTTTGTCAAGTGATGGTGGTGTCAACTACCCAATTATCGGTCCCAGTAGCTGGCCACGTTTACCGCGGCATCAGTGGCATTGTTAATGTCCTCTAAAGTGCCAGTGAAGGGACACTTTGGGTACTGCAGTAAGGGCTACTGGCAATCAGGAGCGCCGAATTCGCACTGTGTATCAGTATGATCGATAATCCCCTATTTTGTTAGGTTCTGTTTGCAATGGCCTATTTGGGTTCAGTCTATTAAGCAAGCCCGCCACATTATTCCCAAACCAGTGCAACTCCTGTAAGCCAGAATCAACAGAGGTGACCGCCAGAAAAGCGCCGAGGCAATGAAGCTCGACGAGTCCCGGAGAAACGATTGAACTGTCTTGGATCCCACAACGAAATTAATTAAAAAAGATTAGAGGACTAAGTAAAACAAAATTTCCACTAATACTATTCTTTCCATGGTAATTGCAGTCAATGGTGCTTGGCAATCTGGGCTTCTCTCAGCTGTAAACATCCCTTTGTGCCTATTAACCTAATTCTGTTCTGTCTCCTGCTTGTTTGGAGGGAAGTCTATTGAGCACTTTCCATATGACAAATATAAATGGTTTTCCAGTATTTGTGTAGGAAGGTACTCACAATAGCCTTATCAATGACAGCGATGTGCTTCCCGGCCTGCCTATCCCCTGCGCCGCCGGGCACGTGGAACAGGCCGCGTCGTGACGTCAGCTCGTCGTGTAAGCTGCGCAGCGCGGACACGCGAGCCTCCGCGCGCGCTCGCTCGCATCGCACTACTAGCAGCTCACACGATGACCCTGTTAGGTAGTCCTGGGGGAGAAAGGATAAAGTATAAGGTTGGGAGACTACCAAAGCAGAGAGGTGAGGCGATATTTTGGATAACTAATCGGTTTGTGCCATTTTCACATGTTAGTTGTAGTGTGGTTAGTTCAAAGCAAAGCACATAATGTTTCTAAACGCACCCACGATACAGAAGAAATTCATAGTGTGGGGCAATTAATCAACATTAAAAAACACATTTCAAAAAATTAAACATCCGCAAGGACCACTAACAAAGATTTAAACTCATATAATGTGATGTTATGTATCTAGGTATAATACGGTACAAACTTAATGGCGGTTCGGAAGTTAACTGCAAAAGTATGTTCGCACGGGTTTACTCAAGTCAATAATAATTTAGGCTTTATTTAATTACTTCTATAGCATGTATACAGGGTGTGATGGAATATGAGATGAACGCAAACGCCTGCGACATTATAAGAGCAATGTGCACTATTCACGTGTCAACTGTTTTTAAGTAGGTGCACTCTTCTTGCAATTGAACTTGTCAAGTGTGCGATTCTTATTTTGTAAATTAATAAAAATAAAAGTTTCTTTTAACTCAAAAGTCTTGCTTTACTTTCATCAGGGTGTTTGGCAGAACATTGAACATACGAAAATGGTGGTTAGGTGGGGTCATCTGCTACTTACTCAACCCTAATTTAATTTGCCCTGGCCCCCAACAGGTTGGTCAAAAGTGGTTCTGATTGAAAAACATTGGTTAATAAACCTGCACTCGCAGCTAACTTCTGAGCCGCCATTATGATTGAATCGCACCATACACGTAGTAAAGTTAAAACCTTTGGAACAGGTTATAGTACTCACATTAAGTTGCGTGAGAGTGACCGCCAGCTTCTTCTGTGTTTGTTTGGTGTGCACCTTGTTCTTGATCGCGTTGAGAGCCAGCGAGCAGTGGAGCGACGCCGTGTGGGACAGCACCCATTGAGGAGTTATCCTGCACCATATAATAAGGACCTATTAGTCTACCATATCTCTACTTACAGGATAAATATTTTGTTAGAATGAGGATGTATAACAAAATGTGTCCAGTAGCGCCACCTACAAAGTTGTAGCGTTCTAATTGTTTTTTCAAATAAAAACATTCAGTCGTTGTACAGCCATACTGTCTTTCATTATATGTTTTCGTCGCTTTGCTAAACTAAAATTAACCTTATTCCAATAGTCATTAGCACGCTCCATAATAGTGCAGTCTAAGTAACTAAACTGAGAGTAGAAAAAGGGCTTTCCAAAAACGAGATTCTAAGCTTCCTTATCAGTTTGGAATTAAGTTATTTGAAAGGAGCCTTTTTTTAAAGACGGGAAATCATCAAATAGCAATATATATCAATCATCATATAATAGGGGGGGGGGGGGGGGGGGAATCAGACTTTTACTGACTAAAACCCGTCTATGTTCCTTCATGTGCCCTTTGCGTTCCGTCCGGGGGCGCGGTATCTCTTTCGAACAACCCGCAGCCCCGGCAGTTGAAAGGAGCCTGGGTTGTTTATTTTGATCGTGTGTTGTACTTTTTATGGAACAACCATTGCTTTTTTTAATATCCCGTCAAAATTTATCTCCTACACTCTATCTTGAATCATGAATTGACTCTTTGGTAACAGCCAGGGTCACGATGACCCTTGTATCGTTTATTTTCACCGCTGAATGTTACCGGTTAGTGTCGGCAGTGTCGTGTGCGGCGTGCTCGGCCAGCGCGGCGGTGAGTGCGGCGCGACGCGGACACAGGCCGGGCCACAGCGAGCCGCCGCACTTCGCCAGCGAGCTTATTTGATCTTCTGTTGTGTGGGAGAATGGAAAAGGGTCCTAATTATATTCTATTTTAGAAAATTACATTAAATAAAGCTGTAGCGGTCATATGCAGATCTATACAAATACACTGGGCGGCAAAGAAATCGTAGCTTTTGTTGCGAGAATACCTTGTAACACCTTTATTTATGTTACAAACTATTTATTAAGGGAATAAATTATTGTCAATAATATTTTTTATTTTGGTAAGGTACTAGTATAGGAAAATATAGAGATTGACTAGGAAAGAAATAAATAAACATATTAACTACTAGCTTTTGCCCGCGACTTCGTTCGCGTGGATTAATAGTTCCCGTCCCCGGGGGATTTCCGGGATGAAAACTATCCTATGTCCTTTCTCGGGTCCCAGACTATATCTGTACCAAATTTCATTGAAATCGGTTCAGTGGTTTAGGCGTGAAGAAGAGACAGACAGAGTTACTTTCGCATTTATAATATTAGTACAGAAATAGTACAGATAATTTTCAAAAAGATTAATTCGATGACACATTATCAAAATCATGATAAAAATGAGCTTCAAAAATATGGACATCGAAAATATTTCTTTTCAGTGTTACATTTATAAAACAATAAAATGGTAGTTTACCATTGGATAAAAGGCTATCCATTTCATAAAAAAATTAATTGAATGAATATACTCTGAGACTAAACAACATTTTGGCAAGGTGTTATTTTTCAGTCATTGAGTTAGTTTAAGTCTATTATTAAGCTAACTGACCATTTATAAAACGCGGACCGACAGGACGTAACTTATTTTAAACCAACTCACCAGAATCACTGATGTCCCCATTGTTAGAGGCTACGGAAGAGCTCGCCAGCGGAGCGACACTCACGGACAGAGCGGCGGCCGGCCGACTGTGCTGACGACGAGATGTCACCTTGTCCAACTTACTCTGAATTGGAAACAAAAAGGAAATTTAAATCAACGAATAAATAGGCCAATGAGTAGCTCGTGGCTAAATAATTACAGCCGCATAAACCGATCTTCCGGGTTAAGCCACGCTTGCCGAGGTTGGTCTGTGGATGGGTGACCATTTACTATAGCGAGTTTCCTCCGTGCCTCGGAAAGCACGTAAAGCCGTTAGTCCCGGCTGTCATTTGTAAATCTTTGACAGTCGTTACTGTTAGTCAGAAGCCCGAAAGTCTGACAACCAGTCTTACCAAGAGTATCGTATTACCCATTACTGGGTTGTGGAGGTCTGATAGGCAGTCGCTCCATGTAAAATACTGATATTCAGCTGCATTCGGTTCGACTGGAAGCCGACCCCAACATAGTTGGGAAAAGGCTAGGCAGATGATGAATAAATAGGCCAATGAAGCAAATATGTTACAAACTAATTCTATACTTTATACTGGAATCATTTCTTGCATTCCACAATTTACTTACTTGCGTAAGTAGACAATGGGGATTGTTTAAAAATTTTAACCACTACATTTTATTTTATTTTTTAAAAATTTAGACCATTTTGAGAAACTAATTTGAATATTTTGATGATTGGCTCAATGGTTATTTTTTTAAAAAATATTTAAATATATATATTTTTTAAGATAGATGACGTCATCATTGGCTCAAAAGATTGTGTCTTTGCCCAACTATTTACATAATTAAAAGTTAAAATCTGTCAACACAACGTCTGTCAAGCGTCAATAGGCGTCATAACATAACTCATACATAAACGAATCTAAAATTGGAAAAAAGTAAAAAAAAAAGAAAACATCAAAGTGATCTTCGCAACAATACATTGTATAAATCTTATAATATTCCGCGCCTACATCACGACACCACTTTTGTCGTAAATCTTCCCCTATACGGACAAAAATTTTGTTTGGACTATTATTGCTATTATTACTGCAAGTTGGAACAAAGCACTTCCTGTATTCCATAACTCTTACACTATAAAAATTGTCGACTGTCGGAATAATGGAACAAGATTATTAGGAAAGTCGCAGGAATAATATTATTTTTGAAAAACTTTAAACTGTTATTATGTTTCATAAACTTTTGACATTTGCATTATAATTTGACACCTGACAACTGGTTGACAATACTTGCCACTTACTTTTTTTATTTTCTGAGGCAACGATACAAAACTGTATGGCCAGCGCTGACCTAATTTGAAGGGCAATGAAGGTCAATCGTATTTTATCAAAAATATCAGTAAAATATGAATATTTTTCATTATTAATTTAGTCCATAATGCTCAGTGACGCTATTCCTCGAAACGGGTTTTCAATTACAACATATAAAAAAAAATGAACAATGCCCATTGGTAAGTGAATATTCGTGGACCCTGTCAGCAAGGAAAATAAGCAAGAGGGATGAGAACTTACAATATAAATAACTAGCTTCTGCCCGCGACTTCGTCCGCGTCACAGTTGATGTGTTATCCTACGGGTACCGTACATTTTCCCGGGATAAAAAGTAGCCTATGTGTTATTCCAGACTATAATCTATCTTTGTGCCAAATTTCATCCAGATCCATTCAGCCGTTTAAGCGTGAAAGAGTAACAAACATCCATACATCCATACATCCATACTTACAAACTTTCGCCTTTATAATAGTAGTAGGAAGGATTCTAAGTACCTCTGTGTGTATGTGAGTCTTTGTTTCTGTGTTTCTAGTTCTAAGTACCTTATGTGGTGTGCGGTGAGCACGTGTTACCATTGGTCTTATGCGTTTTCTCTCCCCGGTCGTGTTGGAGAAGCAACTACTAATATTCAATTCTTCTTTCTTGTACATGACGTTCAATAGTGCCTTCTAATATAGTCTAATTAAACTAGATTATTTGAAAACGCAGACGCCGCCAGACATGTTACAACCAAAGCGTTTGAAAAACAATTAATTCGTAATCTATCTATATCGTGTGGGCAGTAAGGTCTAACAACCCCACACATCCTAGTGTCAGAGTTTCTAAACCGCCTCAAGGGCCTCTGACATGGTTACCGATGTTAATGATGTCCAAGATAAACTTAAAAAGTACATATGAATTAGAAAAAGTCACATTGGTACTTGCCCGTGCCCGGTTGTGAACCCACAACCTCGTACGTTTGAGGCGGGTGTCTTAACCACTGGGCCATCACGACACCGTCGAACCGTCCAATTCGTAATATTTAATGTGGAATGTTCCAGTCACCTCAACATCAGCACAATCGTGGACGCTGCACAGGGAGTCTGCGATGCCCCTCGCCTCGCCCAGGTTGTGCCTCTTGCAGCGCAGCTCTTCAGCCAGCTGCTGCAGCAGCCACGCGCGACGCTGAGCGTTCTGCACGCGACCACGGGACAAGTTGCGGTGGGATACTGAGCGGATAGTAATAATTAGTTCCTTTTTTTTCCCAGAAATTCAAGTAGGTAATGTATCAAATTTCTACAAAAATACCATCACGACTGTATTCCCCGAAGGGTTAGGCAGACCTGTACCAATGTAATCCACAGTTCGCCAGTATGTTAAAATCCCATGTAATAGGGAGCGAGCCTGGGCAGAAATCAAGGTGCTATTGAGAATTTCATAGAAAAACCTGGTAACACTTTTTGCTCGACCTGGGGATAGAACCCTAAACCTCTAGCGCAGCAGTCGTGCTTAGAATCACTAGGCTAACGAGGCAGTACATAAAATTTAATAAACAAATAAATATTTCCACTTACACCTGCTGGAAACTTTCTCCACGAGCTGGTTGAGTTCCTGGTTGGCTTGCAGCACCCTCGCCTCTGCATCTTCCACTCTCTCTCGCAGCGCAGACTGCTGCTTCCATAGAGACAGCTCTTCAGGAACCACTGCACTTGAATCGGGCTGTAAAATATAATAATATTCCTATTAGTTATATTTTGTATAGAGTTTTAACTGCCTCGTTAGATTAGTGGTCGTTACCGCAACTGCTACGGTAGAGGTCTTGGGTTTGATACCCAAGTCGAGCAAAGTGTTATTGAGTGTTTATATAAAATTATTATAATAATATTAAAATTACCCGAATGAAATAAACAGTATTCTGTCGACTATTGTTCCGTAATCCGATGTTGAGCTTTTTTAGCTGTTAACCTTCCATGATGTAATAAATAAATAAATAAACAGTAAGGTTGTGGAGGAATTTAAAGAACTCCACTTGGATAGTGAACAAAAGACATAATATTATATTTCTTTAAGTATTCTAAGGTAATGCTTGAAAATACTAAATAGCCAATTAGAAGCACTGACCTTGCAAAAAGCATTCTTCTTCTGGCATCGCTGGACATCATTGTTGAAGACCTGCAGTCTCTTCTGTCTGATAGTCTCCTTGGGTTCCACATGCTCCATCAAACTGCGCCACACCATGTAGTACTGGCCGCGGCACATCCTGGCAAAGATAACTTTTAAAATTATGCTGCAAAAGGAGTACAGTCATGAGCATAAACATGTGACAAAAAAAAGCAATTTTCTTCTGATTTCATAGTAGTATAAATCCAGAATGATATTTGTATGATATTATGATATTTGTAACACCATTATTGAATTTGTAAAACCAAATAGAAGAAAAAGAGTGTCCATGGAGTTTCTTGCTCGTTCTTCTCCATAGAGATCTACACTTTGGAACGAGCAACTAGCTTCAACCTTAAACTGTAACTTCTTGACATTCAAAAGTGCCTGTAAATGGTCTATTAATTGAAATAAATGCTTTGACTTTGATTACATTTTAACCAATCTTTAGGAAAGAAAGGAGTGATGGTATTATGTATATGTGTATGTAGTATTTAATACTACATACATACCATTACAACAGAGCAGAGGTGTACCAACATACACCCATAGTTTGCCAGTATGTTCATGCTCCCATGTAATAGGGGATGAGTCTATGGGCATTGAGCACAAATCCTAACTCCAAGCTACTACTGAGAATTTCATAGAAAAACACGATAACACTTTTTGCCCGACCTGGGAATCACACCGGCACTGTACTATGTATTTTATACCTGTATTTAAATTGTTGGTAAATAAACAAATATAAATCTGTGTACTAGCCTGTGAGTTTTAAATAGCAAAGTTGTGGCTTTACAACACTATGTAAGTAGTATTTATGAAGGAATCTCTTGTGTATGCATATTTGCAGTATTATAAGCTAGATTTTTTAAGTTAAAAATGATTAGATGTTGTAAATATTCTTCTGAACATTGGTTTTTATAAATATTCATTTCTAAAAAGCAAACAAAGCCGATGATTGCATTATTATACAATATTGAACCAAAATTTCTACAGATATTTATCAGTTTATGGTCATAATAGTCTCTTAATTGTTTTTTGAAGTAAGTACTGAGTAAATAATCAAATTATACCTATAATTTCTACAAAATATAACTGCTTTTTCAAAGACAAATATAATAATTTCTTTCCATGTGCATTAATATGTAGAACATAAAAGATTTAACTTAAAAAATTACAATATTGTTTTAACAACAAAAGCAAAAAGATTTTCCCGTACCGGGAATCGAACCCGAGCCTCCTGGGTGAAAGCCAGGTATCCTAGCCACTAGACCATACGGGATATGAATGAGAACTCGAATTTTAAGTTCACTCTCTACAGCATCGGAAAATACTCCCACTACTGATTAGAATCGTAAATATTATTCGTAACTATTTTAAAAATGCAGTAAAAAAGTCACGGTATTGGATTTTGCAAGGAATTTGCAAGAGACTCACTCGGCGAGCTTTTCTACGGAAGGCACTTTATCCGGCGGACAACCCATGGTTAGTAGCCATTCTGCAAATTTCTGAGGCACTTTATCACCGCTTAATTTTTCTTCATTCATCTTTGTGAAAATAACGTTGCTTTTAATTATAAAATTACTATTTCGCTGACAATGGACAAGAAATAACAACAAGCAACAGACGAAAATTCAAATATGACATTGATGTGACAGTTTTGACAGAGGACATTGTACAATTTGTTATTTTATTAGGCATAGACAAATTAAACTGATATTCTCCTGTTGAGAATAAACTGCACCACACACTTTATATTCAAACCCCGATCGCTCGTGTTTCTAAAATAACAAAAAGCATTTGCCTACAACGCTTTTCTATGAACAATATTGAAATATGCTTAATTCATCGTTATATTATTTATTCAGCTGTCAGCAAATTGAAACTATGGAAAAAATGTACCATGTTGGCGTAAGGAGTCCAAAGTTATTTTTTTATTTATGTAAGAATAGCCTCAGGTGCCAAATTGTGCTTGGAAAACATAAATTAAAGACGGAGAAGATATTATATGCTGACGTGTTGATAACCCTCAGAAACTGTACCATAACTACAAATGAAATAAAAATGTAAACGTCATACACATCACATATGTCATTAAAACGTCAAATCTTCTGAAATATTGTGAAAGTAAACAATGTTAAATTTTTTCCAATATATTTATTAATTTTAAATAATGCTAGGTAACCTTAAAGAATTCATTTCTGTTGTACAAGATGGTATAACATCTAACAACAATATAAGGCAGACGCTCCAAGAAGTGCAGAAGGTGACAAATATATTCAAAGACAGGCAAAAAGTATCCCACGACCACGAAAGCAAAGTTAATTACGCTGCTGGTGGGGCTTTACTGGAGAAATATCAAGAAGACTGGGCCAAAATACATGAAAATGCCGACACAAACGCTAAGGCAGCTGATGACGTAGATAAATTAATTGTAGAGTTACACGAAGTGGCTAAAAAACGTTTGCAAAGTGCTAATGAGTTGGCGCATAATTTGTCGTTTATTCCTAATTTAACTGCTTCCGTGGCGCAATGTATGGATAGTCTGAAGAATGTTCAAGGGCTGCTAAAGTCTGTAGAAGAGGAGCTAGTGGAATTTGAAGATATTGTTGAGAGGAGTAAGATGGAAAATTGGAAACTAGACCATCATTACCATCTCACTGTTTATAAAGAGAAAAAAATGGGTATGTATATTACCACTACCATGAGTCTGTAATACCTTTATTCATGATTGACTAGACATGTAGCAGAGAGTTATCAATTCTTTAGAAATATCCTGATAACATGATGTATTTTTTATCAAATGATTTTTCCCTGACCTATATTATCAGATGAATTCTGATAAGGACTGAGACTTTGTCGGCTTATGTTATCTATTCAAATAAATAAAACTGAAATGTTTATTATGTAAAAATTTCAACATTTTACCAAATGGAAATGAATGTTTACACACAATTTTTTTTTATTGGTCTCGATTGTTTCTGCTTATCTCTTAAATAGCTGGACAAATTTTGGAAAGACTTTTACTGGCATATCTAATGCTATAAAGAGTAACTAAGTCTTCTTTCAATTTAACAAATACAATAATATTCTGTAATACATAGAAACCAGCTGTCACACTTAAACTTGTCAATTTGTTACATCTTTGCTGCCTGCTACCTGCCAAAGCCACCATGGTCCACACTTCATAGTAGCCACTGATTGTTACCCATGTTGAGGATGTTGTGCTGAGAAAGTTTCAGCTTTTTATATTATGTTGTAGGTCTGGTAGTCACAAGCTATTGCTTGAAACATTCAGAATAATCTGGCAAAAAGTTTATAGTGAAAGAGGCTTCACTACTTGTTTTTTTATTTGAATCTGATATGAACGGGCCCAAATAATAGAACATAACATAAAATACCATCTTCCCTGTATTCCCTGAAAGGTTAGGCAGCGGTGTAAACAATGTGTGTGTTTTGCTTTTTAAAGAATGTACACCCACAGTTTGCCTGTGTGTTTAGGTCCTATGTAATAGGGGGCGAGCCACCTGGGAATCGAATGCAAGCCCTCTAGCGTAGCAGTCACTATTTAGGACCACCAGGCAACCGAGGCAGTTCAAAAACAAAATAATAGAACCTAAATAAAATACCTATAAATTCCAATTTCCAGTGGCATTAGAAGAAGTCCGCAATAAGTTGGCAAAGGAGAACAGTCAGCGTAACTATGAGAGAGAGAAACAGCAACTGGCGGAGTACCAAGCAAGAAGAGAGCAGAGTTCAAATGCATTCCAACAAGATGTCGCCAAGTACTTAGCTGGTGGTGCTATTACCACAAGTAAGACCACACACACCTATCTGATATATAAAATTTTTGTGTTACAATGTTAGTTACGGCTAGGGCTGCCATCCGTCCGGGTTTCCCCGGATTTGTCCTAGTTTAGAGGGCGTCCGGGGGGCGTCCGGGTGAACCCCGGACACTTTTACGTGTCAGGGAAATCCCGATTAATTGAAAGATAAGCAATACCTAAATAAAATTACTGGGATGTCTGGGAAAAGAATTAAATTTCATCCAAATGTCCGGGGTTTAGAAATTTTTGCCTGGCGTCGGCAATTTAGGTGTAGCAACCCTAGCCCCCCCCCCCCCCCCCCCCTGTATAAGCCTATGGTCGCGGGTGGCAGTTAGTAATAATTTCAAGCCGTTTAGATACTGCAAATAACTTTAGTATGTAAGGGATATTTCTGACTGACCATTAATATCATTTTTGTGTGCTTTTCAACAAGTTCTTTTGTGATGAAGGGTTTTAAGCGGGTAATCTGAGCATAATAGTCACTTGCGAGTGCGTTCATACGATCGCGTATTTGCGTATTTATCGGCGTGAAATCGCGCGCGCCTCTGCACAGCCACTTTGAAATTCATGTTTTATGCATGAACATACACTTCATGAAGGAGAGAGAGCGGCTCATGCATGCAACGCAACGCTCGCTTGACCGCACTAAGGCCCGCCATACACGGGCTGCTCGAGCAGTTAGCCAGTGATAAACATACACAGACCGCTCTTGCAATCAGAGTCTACTTGACCGCACGATGAAATCTCACCGTGCCGCCAATCGCCAGAAGCAGTTGCAACTGCTTGAGCTGTTTCGTGTATGTACTTATGGAGAACGCTGAAGTTTACTATGAGGTCGCAGCTTGAAGCAGTTGATCCTGACTGCTTCAAGCTATCCGTGTATGGCCGGCCATACGTACGTAAATTATATGTCACAGCTGTGGTACAAAAATATCAAAAGCCATACCCTGCACAGGCTCCAGCCTGAACTTAATTACTTAACTTACTTTTTATTTGTGCCATACTCAATTTAGAAAATAAGAAAAGTGATTTTAATTTAATTCAATGGTTCTTTTTCCTATTTCAGGTCAGCCTACAACACCAAAAATAACCCTAGAACAAATCCAGCTGGATGATGACGGCACAGACTTGGAGAAGTTCCTCGATAGTTGATGTGATCGGTGTTTCGGTGGGGGGCAACGGTATAGTGATATCAGAGCTTGTACAATTAAGACTAAGTAATGCATTCTATTTTATATTCCAAAGTTAATATAATATATAATATTGTTGAGTATTTTACTGTCGCATTTTAATTTCATATGATGGCAATCCAAAAGATTTAGAGGCGAAAGGTAATGTTGGGTTCTGTTAAAAACTATCAAATAACATCCTGAAGTTTGAACAATTCATATACAATTTATTTTAATACCTAAAGAATTCAATTTCTGTACTGTTAACCTTTTTTTTGAACTGAAATTATTTTTCTTATTCAATAATAAAGTCAAAAATACAAAAATATATATACAAAGCATTTATGACTAGTAAAAATAAGCACATTGCTAAAACAGCTCTATCGGAACACGGTTCACGTCGTTCGCGACATAGTTCGATACAGGTCTACGGGATCCCACAAAACTCCATTCACAGCAATAATTATATCAAAAACTGACTCCGACCACTAAGACTTGACGGACGCATCATATAAAACAGTCAAAAATATATCTGTACGTCACAAACACAATGAATTTACTAATGCGACTGGTAGCGCGTAAGCTTCGTCGGTGACCGGCCACGGGCGCCGCAATTCACAGTTGTCCACTGCTTTCAACTGTCAGTGGCGGGAGTGCGTGTAAAGTGTAAAAATAAATGAGTAGCAATCTTGGGTGTGCTGGACGCCGCACGCGCTGGCGGGTCACGAGTGCTCTGCTACGTCTTCCTCATGATCGGGTGCAGGTCGCCGCCGCCGTGCGCCGACATCTTCACCTTGCCGGCCACGTGGTTCTTGATGCACGGCCCCGCGTCCTTCATGGACACGCCGCCGTCCTCCATGTCCTCGTCGGACGAGAAGTCCGTCACGCACAGCGTCAGGTGGCGCTTCTTGGGCGGCACCACGTGCAGCGTCCACCGCACGGGCCCCTTGTGATTGCCCTTTAAATTCTCCCGAGCCTCGTAGTCCGTGTCGGAGGCCGCTCGCTGGGACTCGCTTTTTAAACTCCGGAGGTTCTTACTCGGTCTATGGGTTTGCTCCTTTTTTTCCCCCCTCGGGGGGGTGTGGAAGTTTTTTAAATTCATTACACTAGACGTCTGTCCCTTGGAATTAAGGTCGGGAAAATTCTGAGAATATATCACGACGCTGTCTACCGGTTTTTCTTTATGAAATTTTGCCGGCTGTTTGGTTTTCGAGTCACTCTCTGAGGGTGAACTGGAGGCTCGCTTCTCTGCTGAGTTGCCACTGCTGCAACTAGTGTTGCTGTTGCTCGTACTGTATTGTTCAACAGCCTGCTTTTCTAGTTCTCGAAACTTGGTGTCTATACTCTCATCGGACGCTTTGTACTGCTCTAGCGCTTCTTTCTCCAGTTCCTCGAACTTATGGTCGACTGTTGGCGGCCGCACCCTTGATCCAGGGAGCACCATTTTCGGATTCAGTTTCAGGAGGCCAGGCGTCACTAATTTCTGCGCCAGTCTCACGACCGGAGTGAGTCCGATGGGCGCCGGCGCGCTCATGCTGAGCACTGTGCTGTAGAGGCGCTTCTTCCTCAATCCGGTGTCTATGGCAGCGGCGCTAGTGGACGGTAGCTGGCCATCAGTAACGATGTTGTCTTGTGTACTCGGACTTTCTGGCTTGTCACCTTGTGTGGTTGGTGGTTCAGTGACAAGAACCAGAGCCTGTTCGTTAGTAGTGCTGCTGCTTTCCTTCTCCTCGGGAATGTCTACCTTCTTGCCTTCGTCGGTGTCCGTCCGGTCGGGTGTCTTCTGACCGGCGGGTGCGGCGGCGGGCGCGACGGTCTGCACGTGCGTGAGGTGGAACCGGTGGTCGAGGCGCGGCGAGGGGTGGTCGCGCGGCCACCACACGCCGTAGCGGCGGTCGGGGCAGCGCGCCGGCCGCGGCCCGGTGGGCGCGTAGCGGCTCACGTTGGTGCCGCGGTAGGGCGGGCAGCGCACGGCGGACGCGCGCATCACCGCCTGCACGCTCGCCGACAGCCGCCCCATGGCGCGCTGGCACTCCGTCAGCTGGGGAGGCCGCGGCGGATCGAACTGGAACTGACACATCCATGACTATGAAACCAATCATTACCTGGTATATGTTGACTCCTCAAGTAGTAATACAACACAGTGCAGATTATTGAAAGAGTAGTGTTAAACTCAACATTGTTCCAATCCAAAAAAGAGATAATACTAACTTTGCACGTCGGGTCGCAGAAGAGTTGTGCAGGCACGTCGAGGCAGTACGCCGGCGGCGGTGGCGCGAGTGCAGTCAGCCGCCTCGGCTGGCGACGCCTGGCCCGCATCTTGCGCGAGACGGCAGGCGGACTGGGCGCGCGGGGCCCCTGCGTGTGCGTGGAGCCCCGCGACGTCTGGGGAGGGGCCCACAGTGCCCGCACGCTGAGCACCCGGGCCGCCAGCGCCGCTTCTTCGCCCGCGGCTCGCGCCCCACTCGGGCCCCAGCGCTCGCTAGCTGCCGATCGGTGCCAATTAATTCCTCTGCTCGCAATTTAAGCCCGCTTTCACCAAACTTAATCTAAAAGCTCTCTCAATTTATGCGTTTGTCGGACTGCACACAGACGGTTGACTGCTTCAGTGCTGCAGTAGTCCAAGCACCAAACGCGTAAATTATAAGAGCCCTTAGACTCCGTGACTGTTCTGCGCTGTAGAGGTATCACAGCAGCGCAGAAAGCAGTACCGCCATCATACACCTAATGCCTCAAAATGGCGGATATCTAGAACAAGGTTTGTTCGAACATTGCGATTTCATGACGGCATTTTGCGACCTTCGACTTCAGGTCAATCGTCTGTCTGCAAGTCTCTGACAGAGCAAATAATTTGCCACACATGTTACGGCTTCAAATCTAATAAGTTATATGTATAATGTTGGTATGTCGGAGCGGTACCGTTGTAATGCTCATTACATGCTTCGCACTAGGTGTCTAACCGAGAAGTACTACTGAATCAGTTAAAAAAAACCGGCCAAGTGCAAGTCAAACTCGCACATAAAGGTTTCATACCACCGTTAAATATAAACATCGAGCACATTGCAAAAAATACGTTTCTCGTAACCCCTGTAATGGTCTCAGACAGACAGCGGAGCCTTACAAAGATGGTCCTTTTTGAACGGAGCCCTAAAATTGTCTATGGTACTCAAAAGCTAAAATGGACGCACAAATCCTCGTCGGGCAGCATTCTGTATTGACGACGCCGGCGCGGAAACATGCTGCGCTCTGCTGAGTCGTCTACCAGCTTGCGAAACCAATACTCCACCTGGATACACAAAAATAGACTCTTCAGTCCTGATATTGAGTTCTAGGTCTAGTTCTTTCAATTTATGTGCTCCAGTATTCGGGCAATACTGGGGCAATCCATTTGCCGGACGGCAGTCGGACGGTTGTTCTTTTTTCATGCATTTCGACTGGTCGAGAGCTCGCATGTGACACCCGTACTGTGCACATATGTCGAGAGGAAGGCAAACGTCACGTGTCAGCTGAATGAATAAAGACAACCGTCCTTGTGCAGTTCAAAAAACAGGATTGTTTTAGTGCTGCAGCAGTTAAAGAAATCTAAGGAAAAAAATTAAAGAAACCCTATGGCTGGACGTAGCGAAGAGATGCCCAGTATCTAAAAACTGGGGGTTGGTAAGTCTTGCTCCCAGTAGCTACGCATTTGATGATTTTACCATCTTTAAAAAAAAAAAAAAAAAAAAAAAAAAAAAAAAAAAAAAAAAAAAAAAAAAAAAAAAAAAAAAAAGTAGCTACGCATGATTGTACGCGTGTATATGCTTATACATAAACTCTTGCAGCAGACTGAATGTTGGAATTTAAAAAACTAACACCATGAAAAACAGTGTTGTTGGACGGATTCCGCTGCCATGAAGAAACAGCTCCTTATAAAAGGAACCTGCTGTGAGTGGTAGCTGAGAGAAATTATGTAATACCGAGGGCAAAGGCCCCATCTACTTCCCGAACTATTTACCATCACAAGCACCATCTCGAAACAGCATGACGTGGTTTATGTTCAGAACATCTCGCTACCTCTTTCTGGACTGCCCTCGGCGATAATTTTCACCTTAACCATTGCGTGGGGTTATCCAGCGGTCTCTATGAATACGGGTGAAGTGACCCTCCCGATCCCATTTGAACCTTCTTGCCTACGTCTATTAAGCCAGTTTTAAAACGCGGCTATTGTTCCGGATTTTGTACAGCTTTTTTAACACCCAGAACGCTGCTCCATTGCTCTTTGGCAAACTCCAAGATGGAACTATTGCGATTCGGTAAGGTGAGATTATTTAAATTGTACAATGAATTACCTCAGGCAGCATCCAGCATTCCGTGAGGTCAGAGTTTTCGCAGCCCTGTCCGTTATACCCTCGCAAGTTTGTTCTTTCATTCGTACTTGTGTAACATTTTTCTCTTGAAACAGAAAACATGCTAGATAAAATACGCGGTAAAATTTAATTACAGATTTAGGTACTATTCCCGGACACGGAAACGATGAGGTGATCATGTTGACAACTTCTGTCAAGTTTCAAAAACATAAAAAAACACATAAGTAACTTATGTGTTTTTTATGTTTTATTATTGCAACCGTTGCATTTGTTATTTTAGAGAATCGACCACCATTATTAGACGAGAGAGACTGGATCCTGCGACACAGGGTTTCCGAGTCCGATGCCTGCCGTGGCTGCGGGTTGTTGGAAAGAGATACTGCGCCTCCGGAACGCAAAGGGCACATGAAGGAACATAGACGGGTTTTAGTCAGTAAAAGTCTGACACTCTCCCTCCCGCCCCGCCCAGGGCGGGGGAATTATTTGATGATTTCCCGTCTATAAAAAAAGGGTATCCTAGTGCAGGATCCAGTTTCGCATCTTAATATGTAACAGTTTTCTGAACCAATAAAACATTTTAATTTTAATTTAATTCTTCAAAACTACATGAGTGATATTACGCGTTGCCGTTAAACTTGGCTGTGATGAACTTGGCGTAGATACTTTTTGCCAACCAATACGCCAGTTTAATAAAGGATTCTTTGTAAAGGAGCTCGTCCGGGATAGTACTACCACCAGTCCACCTTTAATGTAATGGTGGGCTACTGCTGAGTTCCGATTTGGAGGGTATGGGTGCCGGTGTAATTACAGGGTCATGAGTCTTTACAACTTTGTCTCTGGAATGGCCACTCATTTACAAGGCCTCTGGTGTTGCAGATATCTATAGGCAGCGGTGAGCACTTAACAGGTGGGCAAGTCGGTTTGTTTACCACCAAAAGGCATTATAAAACGTTGGCCCTTGTAGATTCTCTTGCTGGATTGCGCTATGCTAAGAGTGTTATGAGCTGATGGAAGCTAGCAGTATTTACATAAACATTACAAATGATTTAATGGAAATGAAAGATAGTTGTGCCTCTGCATTAGCTTAATTCTCTCATCTGATGAAAACGGCAAAGTATAAATAAACTACCTGACTTCGTCGTAATAAAAATTTCCATAGAATTGTGCCAATCTGGACTCTGGTATCACGTCTTTCACACTTCTTCTGCCACTACTGCTTCCATTTTCTTGGCTTTGGCTTGATATAGCGCGTTTATTATCTACAACCGTTGTTAATTATGATTGGATTTGCATTGAGAAAGTTAAGATAATTGTCGCGCTTCCTATGTACTTATTATTATTGCTACGTTAGTGGTCTTGAGTTCAATTCAAAGGTCGAACAAACAAAAAGTGTTATTGGGTTTTTTGCGAAACTCTCAGTAGCTGCCTGGAGTTAGGATTTGAGCCCAGTTACTGGCAATAGGCTCGCCCCCTATTACATGGGACCTAAACATACCGGCGAACGGTGAGTGTTCATTAGTACACCTCTGCCTAACCCTTCGGGGAATACAGGCGTGATGGCATGTTTATGTAAGATAATTGTAAGGACAGCTTTAGCTTTAGCTAACATCTTGGATCAGGCTGCGAATGTCACCTAAATTTTACCGAGACGGGTAATTGCACTTAGTTGTTAGAAGTCCTTGAAGTCGTGATAACAACGAGAACAAGGTTTTGTATTCTTGTACTTAAAGCATTTTAATTACCGTTACTGTTGGAGGTCCAAATATGAAGAAAAAGAAGGAACGCGGTATTTAAAGGCTGCATTGATTGACGGTTTAAAGGGAGGGGGCCAAAGAAAAGATGGATAGATTGTGTGAAGAATGATATGAAAGAGAAGGGAGTCAGTGATAGTATGACGGCTGACAGGACGGCATGGAAGAAGAAAACGTGTTGCGCCGACCCCAAGTAACTTGGGATAAGGGCAGGAAGATGATGATTGATCGACAGTTTAAACTCAATGGCGGAAGTGGCAAAGCGGTATGCTTTCACGCCTAAAATCGTACGCGTAAGTGAGAAGGAAGCCCTATGATTTCCACCGAAAAATGTAAAGGACCTTTAGGTGGAGTAGTTATTTGAACTCTTGCTTCTGAAACCTTTGAGATTCATACTCCTGGTATGGCAATTCCCATACTGCCCCGCATCACGGAGCGTAGCACAGGAGCGCGTTGTTTGCATGTAACTTTTTTTATAGAAAACACGCGTAGTCCAACACACAGAAAACGCGTTCACGCGCAGTGTTGCACCACGGAGCGTAGCGTGGGGCAGTGTGCCAATAATCTTAGCATTTGCACCAAAAAAAAAAATATATACCATCACGCCTGTATTCCCTCCCCGAAGGGTTAGGCAGAGGTGTGCCAATGTACACCCACAGTTCGCCGGTATATTTAGGTCCCATGTAATAGGGGGCGAGCGTATTGCCATTAATCGGGCACAAATCCAAACTCCGAGCTGCTACTGAGAATTTCATAGAAAAACCCAATAACACTTTCACCAAAGTTTCGTCAAATTGGTGTTGAAATACGATTTTTTGAAATTCTTTTTTTATTTTAATATTCTGCTTACGATCAGGCAAATATATAACAAGAAGAACAATCAAAATCATGGTTATTTTTGGGCGTACGATGCCAAAAAAGGAAGTATTCCCGTTAGTTTTCTGGAAGGAATACAGACTAGTTCAACTGATTTTTTATTCCTTATAGAAATAACTCGTGTTGAAACGCCCAGCTAAAGCAATTATTCTAAAGAACTCCATTCAGCAATAAATTCTAGTGACCACTAAATTCTGACCTGTTAATTCGCATTGATTATTCGTTTGCAAACTTTGTGATTCCAATGACGTGTCTTGCAGTACTTGAGACACACGACAATGTTGTGTCCAGAGACGCTGAAAACGAAAAGAACATCATCATCATCATATCAGCCGCAGGACGTCCACTGCTGGATATTGGCCTCCCCCATAGATTTCCCAAAGGACCGGTTGGAAGCGGCCTGCGTCATACCAGAAGGGAAAACTTACGTCAAGACACATTTTGTTACATAAAAGTACAGAGTAGAAGAATTTTCGATAGGATACCTGATTAGCTATTATGAATTCATCGGGAGGTTCCGTAGCCCATGTGAGATCCGCACAAAGGGCGATATGTGCCCACGCAGACGAGTACCGATCCACTTCGAAGCTCATTCAATGTGACATTTCACACATACAATTAATTATCTTTAGAATAAGAAACGAACTAATATAATAGTCACTAAATTTTAAGAGAAAAATTAACGGTAAAACTGTTAATAAAAACGAAGAGAATTTGAAAGACATTGGTGGTTAAATCTACAATAACAAAATTTTCCTCTTTTTTGATAGATACATGATATATTTTTTTCTTTTATTTGAAATCGCTTTTCGAATTTCGTACCAAAGGAAATGAAAGAAATTGTCATCGCGATGGCTTGGCCGGATGTCCGTAAAAAGTTTTATTTGTAGCTTTATGGTGGAAGCTTTTATTTTATATGAATCTATGTAAATATCTGTCTGGAACTATTTCAACATCGTTTATTATTATTTGCGTATACTACTTGGATATCGGTCTTATTTTTAATATTTATACGGATTACTTGAACTGTTTATAGGAAATACATTTGTTAGTTTTCATGTGGCAACATTGTGTTTATGGCGATGTATTATTTTTTGCTAGCAACATTAGCGGTCCCGCCCGCCAGCGTCCGCCCGTCACCCACCCGTTATGTCAGTCAGTTTGGCTTGCGCAGCCAGGTGGCATTGTCCTTACGGTCGAAACGCGCAAGCGCGCTCAGCTGAGGTGGCTGAATGAACATTGACAGATCAGTTAAATAATTATAATTTATTTTAATAAATAAAAATAATAAACCAAATCAATTAAACAAACTTGGGCTTTTATGACAAAAAGTGTTACAAAGTATTGGCATAATCGAGTTTGTATTGTGAACAATCGGAGAAAGAAGAGTTTTAAAAAAATCGATTATAAACGACAGATCGTATTTTCGCTGATATTTCTGTGTGTTAAACGACTTTAGTTTTGCAACAAGTGTGGGCCCCGCTAGTCGTGCTCGTCGTGCTAAAAACGGGTTTCGGGACCGTTGGGTTTTTTGTTTATGTATATTTGTTTGTGGTACTTATATATATTTTGCGAGTGAGTGTGGTGTGTCCGTTAGTGATGCTGCAATCGGGTGCAAGTGGTCACCGCTGAGCCGTCCCTCGCCACCTCTACACGGTGACTGGTGAGTGATGAACCTCCTCTACTAGTACTAAAGCACTGGTTATGCAAGTAACGTCACTGGAAAGTGCGCTTAGTTTTATACTTGTTCGAGTTCAATCAGTTTCATCTAGTGACGTGAACTATCTATGTACCTGTACCATGTTGATGTGCCTGTACCTGTTACTTTTGTTCGAGTGACTATCCTTTCTAAAGTCGAAACATAATATTTATCGGTTTATCTGACTTCTTAAGTATTGATATCGCTTATTATAGTTCTATTGTACACACACACATACAAAACTATTAAGTACTTACTCCATTAGTAGGTATATAATTGTTTTTGTGTTCGTATTTTTTCAAGATTGATTGGGAGGATTGGGAAATCATTTCTATTGCTAAAGGATCAGCTGTCGATTATGTTATTTTATAAAAATAAATATTCATAAATATGTTAATTTAAATGTGCTTCCTACTAGATTTTACGAAACAGAAAACTCTATGGCAAAATAAAAAGATTACTTTTTCAATTTTAGAATAGGTATCTACCTACCTACTTAATTTTTTTATTCAGTATCATCTATCTATACCAATCTGCTTTGAGAAAGTGTGGTGGTCAATGCTCGTGTCTTCTCTGTTTGAGAAGAAGCCTTGGCCCTGCAGTGGGACAATAATAGGCTGCTATTATTATTATTTACAATCTATACTTACTGTTACGGATCCTTATTATCATAATAATCTTGTTTAGCTCTTGTATGCAAATTACAGTTAATAATATTAGGTAGATTTGTACCTGCATTACAATGGATAATCGAACATACATTATTCATAATAATTATGTGGGTTAATAGCACAGTTTATCAATTTGATTTATTTGATAAGATACCTACGCATTGAAGAGGTTTTTGTTTCATTTATAATAGCTTCTCCCCGCGACTACTTTCGCGTGGGTTTTTTCACTCGCGTTAAGTTACTATTTTGGTTACTGCTCCGCCCCCGTGTGTCATAGCGTGATGTTATAAAGCCAAAACTGTTCCTTATAAATTTGGCTATCGTATACAACAAGAATTTTTCTAATCTGACTGTTACTACCAGAATTAAACGCATTTGAACACAAACAAAAAACTCTTCAGCTTTAATATTACGATAGATTGTCTATGTATTCGTTGCGCATGTATGGGTAATGCCCGTATTTATTTAGGTGAGAAATAAGTGAAGTTTGAGATGACGGCTAATAGAGATGAATGGGAGAACGAGACGTGTTACACTGACCTGACCCTTAATAAATTGGGATTAGGGTGAAAGAATGGAGACAGTCACCTTATTATTTATAAGAACTTCTTTATGGAGCAAAACAACCTCTTTTATTAAGACCTTCCCGACTGCGTGCTTCTTACAAGAAGTTGATACTGAATTGGGTAGATGACACCATTAAATATTAATTCCAAAAACAACTTCACAAAAAAAAGCAGTTTAATTTAGCCCCGAAAACACGATGAATTTTTAAATAACTATAAAATTCGATTTTTATTTGCTTTTAAATCAATAAATAGTTAGTGAATTTAGATGTCCAAAAAGTGACGTCATATTTGAGTATTGTCATACAAAATCTATGGGGGAATTGCGTTTTGACAGCTCATAAAAAGTACGTCAATTGATTAGTGGTGTCATCTACCCAATTTTAAATCTGGAACGAGATTTGAATTTAGTCATACGAGAAGTCTATACCGATAGAAGAGACATCGTTAGGAAAGTTTTTCTATGGATTCAGATCATGATTCTAGGGTTCCATTCCAGGGTTTACATTTTATTTAGCACTTTTATATGGGACAGCAGAATTATTTTATTAACTATGTAGCTTCTGCCCGCGACTTCGTCCGCGTCAAATTTGATATAATATATCCCACGAGAACCGTATACTTTTCCAGAATAAAAAGTATCGTATGTGTTATTCCACACTACAATCAGCCGTTTAAGCGTGAAAGATCAACAAACATCCATAAATCCTCACAAACTTTCGCATTTATAATATTTGCAGGTCAGGATTAGTAGGAAGTTGGATAACCGACAAAGCGACAAAGAGCCTGGAGAGTCTAGAATCATGTACCTACTGAATCCATTATAAAAGTGGTCGTAACGATGTTCCCTTTCACCCGTATATTAGTACCCATATGGGTTTGACTATTCTTGGACAAAAACATGCCTAGGCAACTTTTCGTATGGCGCGCTGTCGATAAAGTCCTTCCATTATTCCAACTATCCTAGGTGTAATTTCCAGTGTAACCTGCTGCGACTGTGTGCCATTTTCTTATTTATTGTCATTAATTTTATGTTCTGTTTTGTTCAGGTTGGTTGTGGGCTGACAGTTGACTTGGCTTGAATTGGCGAAAATTTCATCATCACTAATTAATGCTTGCTTCTTTACTTACTTGCTTTTTAACTCATTGCTAACAACACTAACTTGCTTGAAATAACGAGTCTGCCCGAATTGGTTTACGAAAGAAGAAAATAATCCAGTTCTACCTATAATTGGATAAAAAGTCTTTGAACATTATTTAAGACCAAAACTCGTGAACCAATTCGGCCAGATTTGCTTTGCAGTTATTAAAATGGATTCTTTTGATATCTTTTGTACGTGCTTGTATTTGTATTAATTGTCGTGTTGTTAATTAATTTACCAGCACTTGTTCGTACAGTCAGCAACAAAAGTAGATCAACATTTCAGTTATTGAAATCCTTATTATTGATCACAATATCAAAGGAAATACCAAACAGATCTAAAATTAAGATAAAATGAACTCTTAGGTATTGTCTAAAATTCTAAATAGCAGTGAATTGTGTTATTTCGTGTCTTTGTAAATGCTATGTAAAAGTAACATTGTTAATCGACTTTTATTGCTGACTGTACCTATAATATTTGGCTTACATTGCATGTTGTTATGTAAAATTGTATCATTAAACACTTTCGATGTATTGGTATAAAAGAACACTGACATTTTGATATGATCATTTCCTTTCCTTCCCATAATTTACTGACTCTCCCATTCATAATTTACAAATTAAAATAAGAAGGTTATTTATGACTTTGTCTATACATAGACAAGCACAAGTTGCATGTTAAATGTGGAGTTTCAACAAGCCCCTAAGACGACCCACTGACCCAATCATCATTATGTATAAGAGCGAAAGGTCATGGATTCATTCACTCACTGACTGACTGCACGAAGTCTCAAAAACTACTTGACCTTTAAGGAGACCATCAGCTAAGAAAGGATTTGACTGTAATTTCCGCGCAAAAGAAACTACAGGCAAAAGCTAGTTTTCAAACAAAATTAGGTAGCTAAAACTATTCTAGCTTTTTGCACAAATCCTGACTAAAAGAGAACTCTTCAACAGCTGTTTACTTACTCTTTGTTATCCGTAGAAAGGGTCCACATATTGTTCGCCACAAGATTATGTACCTCGGTGTATAATATGACGTATACAGCCGCCTAAACATTACATTACTGTACATTATCCCCGGCTAGATCCCCAGAACACTGCCAGGCCGCGGTGATGGCCTTGGCCCCATTTCCCAATCCAAGCCATCTGTAAGGACAGCCTTTGGTACAATTCGGTATGTAATAAAGCTGAATTCTCAATGCCGCATAATTTGAGCATAAGAAATGGGCGTATGAAAATTTTGGGATATCATAATCTGAAAAAAAGGGCTTGCCCATCCTTGTGCTATAAAAGGCTAACAAATACTCTATTGGAGCGAAAACTATCATACTATTCATTCGACTTTCCGAGCCAAAAGTTGTTGTTACACATTGTGAAGCGAATATCTACGAGTTTTTGTTATTGGTTGACAGAATTTATAAACAACCAATCACAGATTTTTTTTCGAGATTCCGGAGAATCAAACTCTTAATTATAATCTGGGAAAACAGTTACCTAAAGATAAAAAAGAACTTACTGGAGGCCGTGGAAAAACGGGCGTGATGACTGTCCAGAGACAGCAAAACATAATGAAGGCTATGGGGGAGAGTTGTCTAGCAGAGGAACAATACAGGTTGAATAAAAATGATTAAAAAAGAACTTGCTGCTAAGTCTATCCTCCATCTAAATCTATCATGATAAGCAATAACAAAGCATTTCGATAACATTTCCTTATCTTTACACCAGATTTCAACTAAATGTTTACAAACGCTCTTATCGCACCCAATCTCGCCCTGAAATTTGATTGCACTATTTACCTACCCTCGTCCAAACTCACCGGGTGTTTCATACGAGCCCTAAATAAATAAATTTCAATATGACTCCATCTTTTTGTTGCGTCTATTTTACGTCTGTATGCAGTATAAGGCCCCGTTGCTTTTGACCTTGGCCCATTTTGGGGAGCTACCCCACTAGGATCGTTTCATATTGCCCTCATATTTAGATAAAATTATTCTTCGAATGTTACTGGGGTACGTGTATGTGTTTTTGAAAGGGTTAAACGCGTATGCTCCTTTTGAATCGATGGTTTTATTGAGGGGTTAGAGAAAATGAATGGTGCTGTTTGTATGTAGATTTCTTTTCCTTTACATCGCGCATAAATGTTGCATGTTGGATTCTTAGCATGTCTGTATCTTCAGTATTGAATGCTGTCTACATAATTAACGCTAGTAATTAACGAGTTAATTTTCAAGCTGCATTGAACAGTTTTCTTGATATATTTTTTTCGTATTATATAATTTGTTATGATTACTGTCCATTATGTAATTTATATGGCGTGAAGATTTGTAACAGTTGAAATCACCTGCTTATTTGTGAGACGCCGTATATAATGGGCCCAAAATAGTGCCTTGGTAAAACACTTTCACTCTTTGTACTTTGTACTTTAGTAGGGGTATATCTACCGTCATATCAGCCCTATCAAAGATACGGGACCCCCAGCTAGATGGGGCCCAAACCCGGTTAAACAAAAATTCATAAAATATTTATACACATCTCACTTAAACTCCAAGGCCGTAGGTACGCTACACATCCCAAGAAAAAATAAACATATATTATTATTGTTCCTTTTGCGAATAATCTTTACCATCCAATTGGGGCAGAAGGGCCCCCTAACAAATTTTGATACAGGCCCCGTTTCGGGCAAGCTACGCCACTGTACTTTGGGGCCTTAAAAAGATCGTAGTAAAGATTACCAGGGCTTAATTCTTTTAATCAAAAGAGGAGGCTAATTATATCATTCCAGCGACCGTGTCAGTTGCAGACTAATTAAAAACGTCAAATCGTTGCGTAATATTATGTAGCCTCATAAAAATTATCGAACTAGCTGACGATTTTATGGCGTCCATTGCATGGTTGATTCACGTAGATACGACCACTGTTTACAACTGACCTAGTTAGGTTAATTTTTCATTTTAATCTAAACCGCCGGATGAAATGAATTATGGTGTTTATGCTGTTTTAGCATAGAGTTTAAAATTGTTTAGAACGTGTTGGGTATTGCAATATTTGATTTTAGATCAGGGCAAAGATGATCGTGTCTGATATTATTAGGCTACGTAGCACACAATAGATTAATGGAGTGTCGACTATAAAGATATGTACTAGTAAATAATGAAACAAAAAGAAAGGAAGTTTATTCAAGATCTTATTAGAGAGGATGTTATAGACAGCGTGCTGCTACGCACATCGTAGGTAGGTACAAACTTATTTCATTTCATTTTTTTATTCATAAATCAATTTAGATTGTGTTGGCATACATGACATAATATGGTAGGTACACAATATATTTGTAATATACAAATGTACATAGTGTTCATGTTTTTGTCAATATTAACTTTTCTATTCCGACGAACTCTCGGTGTAAATTGAGGCCTAAGCGATTTGTAAATACAACAATGATAAGATAAGAGAATGAGAAAAAATGATTGTTGAGCAAAGTATACCTACACACACACATACGTACTTACTTAAACTCACGCCTTTTTCCTAGGTGGCAGGCAGAAACTACATAAAGCCACCTGCTACGATCCCTTTCGCCTGGTCCACATTCATACATCTGCCCCCCTAGCCAAGTCACAAACGATAATCGTAAACGCTCGGTAGGTACTAGGTATTTTCAACTTAATACCCAAGAGCCTTAAATTAAGTGGAAAATCTATTAAAGATTTTTAAGCGTTAGCAACTGGAAAGAACGAAAACGCTATGCAATCTTCACTAGATCTTCAACTTAAAACCAAGCACATCAAGTTGAAGATCTATTAAAGCCTCAGCGTTTGCGTTTATGACTTGGCTGGGGGGGCTGGTCATACAAGCACGATGCGCGCTGGTTACGTGTACTGCGCACCCGACCTTTCTGAAGAACGTCATTCATCATTTGAGTACTTAACTACCTATATCTACTCACTCAATTATATTATTAGCAGGAGTAGAAAGATACTATAACAAGAAGAGGCTGCATTTAGTGACGTTGAAAATGCTGTGTAGATAGTAGAAATGTGCCGTTGTGCTGTGTGTAGCACACGCAACATTGAATGGCGATTAGCCTACTAGTACCTTGCTTACAGAATTAAGGCCTATTCAGACCTAAGCGGTATTCGCTGCCGCCTGCGGCAGAGAAAACCCAGTGGGTATGCGGTAATATTACTGTTCAGACCTAAGCGGTATTCGCTACCGTTCGTAACCCGCGCGGTATGTACCTCTACCCACAGCGGCAGCGAATACCGCTCAGGTCGCTGTAGCCGCGGTACTTGATACTAAATACCTGAGCGAAACCCGCGCGGTATGTACCTCTACCCACAGCGGCAGCGAATATCGCTCAGGTTTGAATAGGCCTTTAAGGAGCGCTGAGCTCGCAAGGGGATGTCTAGTAATTACGTGAGGTGCTTTTCTTTTAATTTTAAACCCATTCCTCTTCCTTGGTAACATTTTTTCTATTTATTTTAACCCCTTTCTCCCCCTTGATAATAATTATTGTTAAAATGTAGCGACACATCCTTCTTACTTACGTGAGACTTCTTTATATTTTTTTTAAATATTTAGTAACCATGAAAATTATATAGGCGGACTAAATAGGAACATAAAAAAATATCTTAATTGTTTTTTATTAAGCACCTGTAATATAAATGTTCTTTATATTAAAAAGTTGATGTACGATTTTGTTTAATCCCCCGCTCCCTTGAAATGAGGTTTAATTAAATTTGCCAGATCCCCCCCCCCCCCCCCCCCATTCGCAGCTCACGTAAAGGTGCTCCCTCACCGGGACCATTCGCGTGTAATGTAACGTTATAGATTTGAGCATTACATCAGTGAAGGAAGAGAACCGAGCATTACAATGCGCACCTTGTAATGATACAAAACGGGCATACATCAGTGAAGGAGAAGAACCGAGCATTACAATGCGCAACTTGATGATACAATGTGTAATATCTTGATACAACTTGTAACATTAATGCGCTCCACTTCCCCCAGCCCCCCGCCTGCCCGCTCAGTAGCCTACGTGACAGTGACCGCTTCGTCTGACATCTTGCTATGAAATGCTCAAAGTTGAATCAATATGTTACATTACACGCAAATGCTCGTTACTCAGGGAGGTATAATTGTAATGTAATGCTCAAAGTCGAATCTATAATGTTACAATACACCCGGTGAGGGAGCACCTTAATGATTGAATGCCCCCTAATGGCCCTAATCAGACAACATCGTTGATTAGTTACGACAGAATCTCTGCTACGTGAGTGAGTTTGTAAAGGTTAACGTTATCTAAATCTATATTTTGATATATCACGTAGGTAGGTAACTCTCGTTTCCCATAATAAGGTCAAAGAGTAGGTTTTGTAGCCTTATTACGACTATTACGAACAATGTAAGCAAAAATATTGGAAGTCATTACATATTATATAAGTAGGTAATATCTAATGTCTTTGAATATTGTATGTATCTACTTATCTAGCCTCTAATAAACCAAAATTATTAAGATAAAAGATTTGTATTTTTGTTTATAATGGATAAACTCAAAAACCATTCAACCGATTTTCAAAATTCTTACACCCATAGCAAGCTACATTATTAGCGAGTAACAAAGGCTATATTTTGTTTTCAAAAAAGTTGAGAGATTCCTTCGAAAATTGCAATAATGTAACCCTGTCCCCCTACAAACCCGAAGTTTTGATACCGTACCGATAAGTACGAAGCAAATGCTTATAATAATGTAAGATGATCTAATAATGTGTAGTGCAGCATTATTGGCTCACTCCTCGTAATGGGAGGTTATTAAAATTTTAAGTGGCTAGATAAAGCTGTTGAAATGTCCGTATAAACAAGATGAGCAAGTAACGTTCTTGGTTAGGAAATTGGAACAGAAAATGGAATATATTATAAACAATTTCCTTATAGTTTTCGTAACAGAACATTAACAGCTTTAAATTAAAACATGGTAAATGTAAGAGAAGGCTTAACACAAGCGTGCTGATGTAAAAGTGTTAGCTACGAGACGATTGTCGAATTGGGAATACGACTATCCTTTAGCATTTTGGTTTAATTTTATACTACAAACAAATATAATGTAGTTAGCACAAGTTGACAGAAAAAAGTCTTTCAATATTGTGTGAAACGGGGTACATAACCAATTTAAAAATCGACCGAGAACACTAGTGCTGCTGTCCAGAGGTTGTCAAGAACAAGTTATCAATAAACCGTCCAAGAGTACTGTTTGTCTCCCAAATTAACGTGAAGATAAGCAGAGCATTAAAAACCCAAAAAAGGAAAAACATTTTTTTCAGGCTCTTCTGGAATAAATCTCAATTTCACCCAAGTATCTAGGGCTTTTGAAGTTTTTGTCTGACTTTGATTATTGAGGTGATGGCAGCCCTTTCTCAGACTTTGGTACTTCATATATTCGAATCTGATACCAACGTCTACTTGTCCTGTACGGTGAAACTATGTCCCTGGTGTTAAAAAAAAACAATACAATACTAGGTAGTTGCCTGTTAAAGAATTAAAACAAAAAGAACAATAGCTTTCGCTAAAGGAACTAGGAAGTTAAAGAAGCAGGGTGTGCTGATCGTATCAAAGTATGATACCGTCGCTAACGCATACAATGTACATCCGAGACCTTGTGGATATGTTTCACATATTATCGTGCGTAGTAATTTTCTTTACCGTGTTAATAAAATGCGCTAATTCGACCTTACTGCTGCGAAGTGTTAATGTTAATAAGCCAGTGTTACTGATGCAGACATAACAGATTATGATATTAGTGGCGAAGGCGAAGAGATGTTTGTAAGAGGAAAAGCAAAGCTAAAACCTCTACATAGTATAAAACAACGTACGCTTAGAGTGTCCATGGAGTTTCTTGCTCGTTCTTCTCCATAGAGCCTACGTTTTGGAACGAGCAACTAGCTTCAATTTTAAACTATAACTTCTTGACAATTCAAAAGTGCCTGTAAATGGTCTAATTGTCATAAATAGATAAAGGCTACAGAGTACGAAACAAAATTTAAATTGCCTCTTGCAGCTGTATTCTGCATCTCGAAACTTTTGACCGTAAATCCAGGCGCACTGGAAACTTTGCCAATAAAACTACTAGGACTGTTTGAGGACCCACTTCTGTATGTGTAGGCCTTCCACAAGCTTGCTGATGTAAAAGTATTCGATGCAAGTCCATTTTTGAATTGCAAATTGAGCTACTGATATTTTTTTTATGATAAGCGCAATTTGTCTGCTTCTTCTTCGTGTTGCGGGCATGACAGTTTTTTTAGATTTGGGTGGCCTAAAACATCGAGTGCAACGCTAGAGGTCTCGGGTTGGATTCTCAGGTCCAGCAAAGTGTTATTGGGTTTTTTTTATGAAATTCTCAGTGGTAGCTCGGAGTTAGGATTTGTGCCCGGTCAATTGCAATAGGCTCGCCTCATATTACGTCGGACCTAAACATACCGGCTAACTGTGGGTGTACATTGGTACACATCTGCATAACTCTTCGTGGAATACAGATTTTGAACTTATTTAGTTGAATTGACCTCCAGATCATTATTACCAACAAATTTTAAAATCGTTCTAAGATTAACGTTGCGTTTACTCCGCGCACTTGTGGTAGCCTTTCTACACAGTAAACAGTCGACTCGTCCATTGTTTTTCAACGTTTATTTGACTTGCCCTCTTGAATATGCCCGTTTTATGAACTCCGTTACTTATTTTAGACTTATAACACTCTTTCAGCTGTTAGCGGGGTACTTATCATAAATTTATTAATAGTGGCAGTATCTCAGATGTTTTTAACTAGTGTCTGACCGAAATAGAGTTGTTAGACGAAACCGAATCTTCGGTCTCGGTTTCGGCCGAAACTGAAAGACGAACTTATTACCCGACTGCGACAGAAGGAGGGTTATGTTTTTCGAGGGTATGTTTGTATGTATGTATGTATGTATGTATGTATGTATGTATGTATGTATAATTGTTTGGCACGCTCTGCAGGCTGAACGGCTCGATGGATTTTAGCTTGAGAGGTGTCGTTAGATTCGTATTAACTGTGAGAGTGACACTGGGTATATCAAAATAAAAAAAACAAAATGGCGGATTTTTGGCGCCAAATTCAAATGTTTGGCTCGCTCTGCAGGCTGAACGGCTCGATGGATTTTAGTTTGAGAGGTGTCGGTAGATTCGTATTTACTGTAAGAGTGATACTGGGTATATTAATTTCTTTTTTAAAACACTAAAAAAATAAAAAATAAAAAACGGTAATTTAAAAAACTAAAAAACCCGACTGCTATTCTTTAAAAATCCCTAAAACAAGATAAATTGTAGCAGTCGGGACCCATTCGGGACCATCTGCAATGTAATATAGGTATGTGCTCTCAATTCACTAATCCTCCATTTCTAGAATGGGTCCCGACTGCTACAATTTATCTTGTTTTAGGGATTTTTAAAGAATAGCAGTCGGGTTTTTTAGTTTTTTAAATTATTTTTGTTTGGAGTTGTTTGAATTTCTACTGTACGGTATCTGAAATTAAGTGTATTTTTTAAACATATAGGTAAAGACAATATTCGTGTTTACTGAGAGATCTACTGAACCGATTTTGTGTCTTAGGCTATACAACATCACGCTACGACCCACGGGAGCGGAGCAGTAACCAAAGACGTAAGCCCACGCGGGTGAAATAAGCTACGTGGACGAAGTCGCGGGTAGTCTTATATCCACAACGCGAACGAAGCCGAAGTCTTGGGCAATAGCTAGTTACCTATATATTACATTTGGTCGTCTTATCCTGACAATAAATTACCTCGTCCTCAACAGATCATACATTAAAAAAAAACTAAAACCTGTTCCGTTCCCATCTAAGAAAGTTCTAAGAAAATCCATATTGTATCAAGAATCAAGATAATCTTTCCTTGCTCCGTACAACGTCACTATATGAACTGAACCGGTACACCAAGCTACAGTAATTAGATAGGTACTGTGTTCACTCTCCCACGCGCTCCCCATGCCCATAGTATTCCCATAACCTACTGATTTACTGTACCTTATTCACTAGAGTTGATACCGATTTGATACGATACTGAACCTTATTGCTTTGTGGGCAAAGAAGGAATTAAGGTTTTGTTTGTCCAAAATGCTTCTTTTGCAAATTCTGATTCGTTTTTCTTTGGTTTTTGAAGTGAAAACTTCTTTAGCGGCGTTGTGCACTTGTTTTGGAATGGGTAAAAAATGTTAAACTCGCGTCAGGACACGTGACCCTGATCGCAAATTCGTAAGCGGCGTTGTGCACTTGTTTTGGAATGGGTAAAAAATGTTAAACTCGCGTCAGGACACGTGACCTGATCGAAAATCTTACGAATTTATCGTACACAAATATTTGTGTACGATAGCGCAATAAAATGCACAATGAAATGCACAACGTTAATATTCAAATTTTTACTTCTGCCCACACTCCCGGAGTGCAACCCGTCGTTTTTTTTTTGAATACTTACCTGTATAGCTAATGTTGAAAATGAACCTTATGTCTTTAATTACAAAGTAGAAATTGCGTTTTTATTTGTCAAAAAGGACTACTTACTGTACGGTATGTTCACTAGCTAGAGTAATATCGAATCGATACGATTTAGAACCTTATTGCTTTGTAGACAAAGTAGGAATGAAGTATATCCTTGTCAAAAATGCCGCTTCTGCAAATTCGATTTTCATTCGATTTTCATTCGTTTTTCTTTTTTTTAAGATTTTTATGCTGAATGTTGAATGGAATCGGTCTGCAATTCCTTCTGAATTGGCAACGTAAGCGAAAATATTTAACAGATCATCGATTTATTTAAATTGGATAATTGATATCGTTTCTTTTAGCCATTTTTTATTGAAGAAAGGCATAATTTATTTACAGGATTCAATTATATTTGCAACTTTCTATGTAGCGTGATTGATTCGTTTACTATGTTAGGTAATAAATTAACTTTTGTAGTTCTAAGATTATATTTATAGTCATTGGTTTGTTATAAGTAATATACGTTTTCGTAACTTTTCTAAAAAGTTTCTTTTCGAAAGTCAATAACTCAAAGTCAAATTATTTGTTTCAATTGAATCATTAAACGGCACGTTTAAACGCCAAATAAGTACCTACAAGAAATAAGAAATGAATCTAATCGAGGCAAAAAAGTTAGTTTTGTAAGGAGAAGAGTAGACAAGAAACTCCATTTACATACATAAATACATACATAAACTCACGCCTTTTTCCCATGGGGGTAGGCAGAAACCACAGAACGCCACCTGCTACGATCCTTACATACTACTTTCGCCTCGTTCACGTTCATACATCTGGTCATACAAGCACTCCATTTAAATTAATATTATGAACAGAAATTTTTTTAAGTATTTTTGTTTGTGATGAATAAACTCAAAAACTACGAAACATACTTAAATAATTCTTTCACCTATGGGAATCCACATCATCGGTTATTTACAAAAAAAAAAATAGGAATCCGTAAGAAAATTCACGCGAACGAAGTCGCGGGCAAAAGCTATACCTACTCACCACAATAAAGAGTTCCTTGTTGAGAAACAATTCTGTTTTCTAGAATCAATTTCAATGGCACAGCTTGCAAAAGTACGGTTTCTTGAAAGATAAAAACAATGATGTGTACCGAAAGTATTGAAAACATCTGTTTCATTGTTTGTTTGCTGCATGTGGGGTAGATATTATTGTATTAGTAAGTAGTTGCAATGGGCAAAAAATATGGGTTGAGTTGCGACCGCAAAACGACAACAGATGTCGTTTTGTTCATATAATAAAAAGGACAATTAGATTATAGATATTATCTATACTAATATTATAAAGCTAAAGAGTTTGTTTGTTTGAACGCGCTAATCTCAGGGACTACTGGTTGGAATTGGAAAATTCTTTTAGTGTTGGATAGTCCATTTCTTGAGGGAGGCTATAGGCTATGTAACATCACGGGAAACCGCGGGGAACAGCTAGTTTATTATAAACATGTCATTTGTAGATCTTTGACAGTCGTTACTGTTAGTCAGAAGCCAGAAAGTCTGACAACCAGTTTTACCAACCTATCGTATTACCCATTACTGGGTTGTGGAGGTCTGATAGGCAGTCGCTCCATGTAAAATACTGATATTCAGCTGCATCTGGTTCGACTGGAAGCCGACCCCAACATGGTTGGGAAAAGGCTAGGCAGATGATGATTTATTATAAACATGCTTTTGGACGAGATTTCGTTTGACGGAATAGTTACTTTGGACAGCCTTCTTTTGGGTTCGTATTTTTCGAAAAGGCTTGAACAATACATCATCATCTGCTTAGCCTTTTTCCCAACTGCGTTGGGATCGGCTTCCAGTCTAACCGGATGCAGCTGAATACCAGTGTTTAACATAGAGCGACTGCCTATCTGACCTCCACAACCCTGTAACTGGGCAACACGATACCTCTTGGTTAGACTGGTTGTCAGACTTCTTGGCTTCTGACTATCCGTCACGACTGTCAAAGATCTACGAATGACAGCCGGGACCAACAGCTTTACGTGCTTTTCGAGGCACGGGGGTATCACACCACCAACTTCCAAACTCCGGGCTGCTATTGAGAAATTCCTAATGGAAAAACCCAATACCACTTTTTGCTCGACCTGGGAATCGAACCCGGGACCCCTTGCTCAGCAGTTGCGCTTTTGCGACCACGAGACCAACGGGGCAGTCCCAAAAAGGCTTGAACAATACCTAGTTTATTTATTCCTTATCAAGTGCCATAATACAAAGTTTCCTGAATTTATCTTTAATAATGACGGACTCCTATTCAAACTTTCAACTCCTTCAAATCTACCGGCAAAAGGTAACCAGTCCTTCTACAAGGTCTAATGGACCTCTGTACCAAATTTTATTAAAATCGGTTCAGCGGTTAGTTGTGAAAGCTCAGACATTAACGAATTTTTAATGTGTACTAACTATTTATTCACTTTATTATAAAATGACAAGATACTACAAGAGACTATTCTTACCATCACGCCTGTATTCCCCTAAGGGCTAGGCAGAGGTGCACCTATGTAAACCCACAGTTCGCCGGTATATTTAGGTCCCACGTGATAGGGGGCGAGCCTATTGCCATTAATCGGGCACAAATCCAAACTCCGAGCTGCTACTGGGAATTTCATAGAAAAACCCAACAACACTTTTTGCTCGACCTGGGAATCGAACCCAGGACCTCTAGCGACTATTCTTATCCCCTTTTAATCATGTGTAAATATCGGGGAATTTATCCAGAACTTTGGAAGAATCCGCCATCTTACTTCCGAACTATACTTAAACAACGGGTCGCCGCTGTTTAAATTTTCTGTCACTTAGGCAACATCTCAACGCTGATTAACGTTTATAGGTAAGATTTTTCACCTGGGACACCGTTGAAAGTGGTTGAAAAAATAATTGATTTTTAGTCAAGGATTTGAGAGTTAATCAAGTGACAAGTAGCTAATTATTACTTAGCGTTATTTTTATAAGTAAGGCTGAAAGAGTATCAATCGCTTCTCTTAACAATTGCCGTCAGTGACTTACCTTGTCAATACTGCCTACTTTCTACACAATTATAGTACCTATTATGTTCAGCTACAATAGACATTGCAGTGGTCTTCTCCGGAAGCGTCCAAGAGGCCTTGAAAACTGCTCTTTCAATAGTTCTCTTTGCATATAGTCGCTTTTCATCTATTGACATAAATAACAAAGTACTTTGGCAGATCTTTTTTTATTAGAACAAATTCATGTTTTATCTGCAATGGTTCAAAGAAGTGTTACAGATGTTAGTTGGTCATGATTATTAAATAGTAATCGTCTTCATACAGTTTTATAACTGTACTAGCTTATGCCCCCGACTTTGTCTGTATAATATCAAACGAACTTCAGTGAAGTTCGTTTATATAATATAATAATATAATATAATATGTAATATAATCTTCTCTTTAGCACTACTTTTTGACATTTTTTAAATATTTGCAAAATTTTAAATATGTGACGTTGCCGTGCACAGAAAAGGAATGAAGTCTAGATGGCGCACGCGTACTAGGGACGCGTATAGAATATCGAGTTGACGATTTAAATCGAGTAAATTCTCTCTGAAATCTGAAATTGTGAAAAGTTGCCTGTAAACTAAAGGATACTACATTGTAATTATACTAATATATTCGAATGAAGCAATAAAATACCAATTGTCGATTATGTGAGATGTATTTTTTAAGATGCGCGGAAGTCCGTATTAAAAAAAAAGTAGCCTAAGTTACGTCTTATAACATCAGTTATCTGCAAGTTTAAGTTCCATGAAAATCGGTCCAGCCGTTTAGGAGATTAGCTGGTACAAATACTGAAAGTTTGTTTTCAGACAAAAAAAATAGTTTTACAGGTAAACACTGTGTAACCTTCAATAATTACATTTATATGTAGTAAAAAACTTTATTTTGACATGACACTTCAATTTTATAATTTGTTTAAAGATAGATGCTATTACGATAGAAAGATGCAAATAAAACCAAGAAAACTCAAAAATCGACTTAACCATAATTGACATAGAGTTAATAGTTTCTTTATTCCTTCAACAATGTGAATAATTAGGTACTATCTACTTCTTTCACAATGGAACTTTTTAATTAACAGATCGTTCCAGGCTCCGACGATTCATTCAGGAATATTGCTCGGTGGCAATTTTAAAATAGAACTGTCGATATTATCGACTTTGCACTTTACCAATGATTAATGAGAAAGCTATTCGAAACTTTGGACTCTCATATTTTAGAATTTTAAGTAGAAATATCAAGTTTTGATGACAGTTGTTTGATTAGGTGATTATTAAGTTGGCTCTTTTCGTCCGATGTCTTTATTTTTTAACCGACTTCAAAAAGGAGGAGGATACGAGCATAGGTATTTTTTTTTGTATGTTTGTTGCGCGATCATTCCGCCAATTATGAATTGATTTTGATAATTCTTTTTTTATTTTGATGGTCATACTTTTCTGCCTACCCCCATGGGAAAAAGGCGTGAGTTTATGTATGTATGTATGGTCATACTTCAAAGGTCATTTTTATATTTTTTTATAAAAAAGGTATTTTAAACGCAAAGAATTTCTACTATATTATATTATCTTGCGTTTACGTCCAACATTTAGTAGGACCGATTATCGTATTGTTTAATAGTTTGGCACATAGGATCGACTTTTTTTTGGACATCTGCATTGGTGTGTTAAAATATCATATGTTCCATTCTCTCCGACAAAACTATCGGTCACCGATTGTCGGACGTGGGCGGGTAGCCCAAGTACCTAATATTTCTCCAAGTATATTTAGTAGTCTAACAGTGGTTGAATGTGAAATTAATTTCAACTGTTTTGAATTCTGTGTACAAAGGTTATGTAGAACACATGTCAACATCCAGTTCCAAGTAAAACAACAATTATAAGTAATTCAAAACCGCAGCCTGCTTGTTGTACATGCATACTTCTGTATGAATTATTAACATATCATACGTGTCAGTAATAGTTAGTGGATTAAGATTTATACGTATAAATTAGCGTAATAAAATTAGGGTGACGGGTATTTAATAATCGACCTATCACATGATTTGACTTTCCCAAATCACCCTATAAGACGGAATTGAAATATCCATTATCTTGGAGTTGGTAAAAAAATAAATAAAGAGAATGATAACAATGAAAAAGAAAGCCATTACAAAAAGAGAGTGAACATAAAATCAGTCAAAAAAATATACAGAGGTAGCGAAGTATTATTTATTGCCTCAATTATGTTTACTGGCAACACTGTTGCCAAATGTGACGATTATTTCTTATTGATCACTTGATCAATCTAGCTAAGTGATCTGCAGAAATCTGCAGCATTTGTTATTCGGATGCATATTTAGCCAAGTTCATTTTACGCTAAGAAAGTACAGATGCCACGACAATCTCAGAATTTTTCGATAAAAACGTTTATTCCATACTCTGCCAACACCTGAAGTTTAGATACCTAAATACCAATAAAAAATTTATGCACTTTTTTTCTATAGAACGTCCAGCCGTCCTCAGCAATTCACCGAATGATAATGCAAGCATGTTATATATTTTCTGCCTAGCATGACCCACACCGCAAACTTATAATGCATGGGCGCTAGACTTCGTTGCGACATGTTTTATAAAGTAGTTCTGCACATGCGACGCGGTCGCCATACACGTGTTTCTTACATACATTCATTGTGGTATAGCCATACAGACCTATTGTAGCTTTATTTGTACACTTTGATCCTTAGCAAACAGGAACGGTTCAAAGTAAAAGTCTTGCCGGCGTTTCAGACGACATGTACACTTTCTGACATAGGTTGGCACCTCCTATTAAAGTTCTATAAAAATAGATTATATTTAGTTGCTTTTTGATATGGGCAAATAGAAGAAAGATCCGGTAATAACCACTCTTTTCCACTTCCTCATAAATAGATTCTAAACTGCGGAGCATATTAATATTGTCCAAAATTGCCTCGTTAGCCTAGTTGGTTTTATGCGCGACTGCTACGCTAGAGGTATTGGCTTGGATTCCCAGGTCGCGCAAAAATTGCTATTGGGTTTTTCTACGAAATTCTCTTGCTTGGTTAATGGCAATAGGCTCGTCCCTATTGCATGGGACCTCAACATACCAGCGAACTGTGGGTGTACATTGGTGCCCCTCTGCCTAACCCTTCGGGGAATACAGACGTGATGGTATGATGATGATGATATTGTCCAAAATACACTTCTAAGTATATAAAATCCAACAGTTCCCTCAAGATTCCGCAAAGCTAACCCACTTCGAGCTGATCGTGCGCAGGTAATGGTGTGGCCTAAAGATCTAGACACGACTGAGCGACCATCTGGCTTGATGGACTTATTATCTGTCACAAGCTTGCAATAAATGGATTCCCAGCTAACTTCCACAACGGTGTTGAATCTAATGTGGGTAGTATTTGAAACGGTGTAATTTTAAGTGGGTATTTTGTACTGATGTACGTAGCTTCTGCCGGCGAATTCGTCGGCGTAGTTTATTTCACCCACGTTAAATTACGTCTCTGCTCTTCGCCCGTGGGTAATAGCGTGATGCTATATAGCTCATAATGTTCATCATGAATGTAGCTATTATATACAAAACAATTTTTCCAATCCGACTGGTAGTTCCACAGATTAACGCGCTTAGAAACAAACAAAAAAGCTCTTCAGCTTTACATTAATAATATAGATAAGATGAATTATATGTACATAGCTCCCGGTATGGATCCTGCAACCACATGAATGAGAGAAGGGCGTTGGGACCTCTCGACTTAAAAAAGAATATGATGCTACGCCAATCTGCTTTGAGCAAGTGTGGTGATCAATGTTCGTGCCTGTAAGAGAAGAGGGTTTTGCCCTGCCGTTGTCCCACTGACAATAATAGGCTGGTATTAAGGTCCACCATATTTTGACAGCCGGAAATCGGAACCACAGAAGGTTTCCCAAACAACATTCCAATTTGACACCACGCCAATAAAAACGGTCCGTGTTAAGACCCTACCATTTACGATACATTATAGATCTTTTCCATTAAATTAACTGAAGAAAACTGCGCCAAATTGTGTTAGCCGTGTACGTGCGTTAGCGCATCGAACGGCGTGAAATTATAAATTTCTTATGTACCCGCTAATGATAGGAACATGGCGGCATTGTGATGCTCTAATACATTTGATATGAAAGCAGTATTGGGTCCTAACGGTCACGATAATAGTCGATAGGTACTGGTTAGTCGATAGGTGGTGGTTTGGTTCCGTATGGAATAATACGGAGGTCAAGTCTCGTGACCTGGAGGTGTGGGTAAGCATTTTAGAAGTACCTACTGATATAGGAAAGTTAATGAGGTTTGTCAATATGGGTTGTACTCGTATATGTTTCTGCCCGTGATTTCGACCGAGTGTCTTTGGTTACTGCTCCTCAGCCGTACGTCGCGTCGTAGCGTGATCTTAAACAGCTTATACCTATCTTAGACTAAAAGATTTTCCGACCCGATAGGTACCTATTATCAGAGATTAGAGCGTTTAAACAAACAAAACACTCCTCAGCCTTATTTGAGAGCAATTTATTTGAGAGATGAAAAAGTGAAGATGGGCTAGCATATTTTTTTTGAGTAATTCTTAGTTCAATGCACTTTTACATAATTGTCTTTTTATGAAGCTAATGTGTGACTTTAATAATGTCTATTATTGATAAATATAAATTATTTTACATAAATTCTTAGTTCAATGCACTTTTGTGCCTTGTCTTTTTATGACACTGGTTTTCAATTAGCAAAATTCGTCTGATTTTTAATTAGCAATGATATTGATTCATATAAATTAGAATCAATAACATGCATTGACCTAAGCTTCGATTTGAATAGGTATCTTTGGTTCGTCTATAAAAGCATAGACTCATAAAAAAAATAATTTACTCTTTTGCGTTCACCAATCTGTGAGAATCCTTTTAGCCACGTTCAACTTTAAATGAATAATACCACTTGGAAATATATTCAAGTATTCAACCCTTAACGAGAGGCTTTATATAAGTTGGAAGGCTGTCCATAGAGTCCAGAAACCAGGACACGCGGTAACGGGCAACTTCCTGGCCAGACCGCAGGGCATCCTTCCGCTCCTGGTGCCATTATTCTGCTTATCTCTTCCAACTGTTTAAAAAAGCTCTCATTTAAAAAATAAATAAAAAGCTGTGACGTATTTTTAAATCTGGCAACATTGTATTTTTAATTTGCCGCGCATTTCATAACATTGTTTCGCGGCAATTTAATAATGGCCGGCGGCATTTTGAATATTTGAATCGAAAAATGTCTGAAGCATAAAAGGTTAATTTTACACTACATGCATTGATATTATAGGCACAAAGTATACCTTTTAGTGTACACAAGCTTTGACAATAATAAAAAGATCATGACTTAAAAAGTAACTATAAACGGCATGTGGCGACGTGTTTCTTGTCACCTACAGCCTACAGGCATAGCAATTCCTTTTTCGTACCGTCCTGTACGGTCCTTTTATGCTGTATTAGGAATTAAAGCTCTACCTACCAAAAAAAACACCTACGATCCTCGTCCTAAAAGACCAAAAAACTATTTGCCGTATTCAGAGATTACCATAGTAGTCAAAACAATGAGACTCTCGACAAATAGGTGAGATTGAGAAAATTGTTGTATTGTTTTAACGTGACTGTTGCGAAAGAATGATTTTAACTATTTTATGCAGTTAATACGGTTTTTGGAATATTTCGTGTTTGCAATGAGTTTATAATGTTGAGTCATAAATAACATAGGTAGGTATTAACTAATTAATCATTTTATTTATTTTGTACAGCAACATTTGATTTGTTTTTTTTTTTGTTTTCCGTAAAACGTCATCTGACGTTATGTCATCTGTCAGAGGATTATGACAACAACGTTACGTTGTTGCTAATAACAAAAAAAAAAACATGAAGAAAATCCCTTCACAAGATCCCAGATACATCTTATAGATGAGTTTGCCCTATTATAACTATGTACTGTTTCACTTCTGGCTTAGGTAAGTTTTCACACAGATAAATAATTAAATAAGGGGGAGAAATAGTCTGGTTGGTTATTAATTTTAGATTTAAGTGTCTTCCAATCCACCTTTGAATTGTGCAATATGGTGGTTAATTCAGAACAGTCCAGTAAATGATTCGACGTGCAGCGACCAGGTGTCAGCCACGCGTTCAACTGACGTGCAACCGACCGTAGACTGTGGGGTAGCCATGTTTTTGGATTATTGCGGACAGACTGTTTCTGTTAAGGACACAGAGTGGATTACGACTCACTAAATATTTTAGAAAAAATACGTGTTTTAAAAGCTGTTTTGTGTTTGTTGAATTATTTGTCAAATACGTTTTGTAATGATTTATGTTTAGCGCTAAATTATAAAATATTATATTGTTGAAATTAGATTTTAGATTTTTTCAAAATAACTAAAAAATTGCATCGTACAAGTATTTTTTTAGTAAATGTTTGAGAAAAATAAAACGAATTGTATTCGTGAATTTCTTGCATAATATTTTGTTAGTACATACAATATTTGCTAGTCTAGACTCTAGACTAGACTATTGTTTTAATACTTAGTTGTCTTTAAGTCTTGGATTACCAAGGCCTTTTAAAGACTGATTTGTGTAAATATACTTAGATTTTACCGTTGTATTGACAGTTTTACTGTGCCTAACACTTATCTAGGTTCTTAATATTCTGCTTTCTGGTTTCCCTTCACCGTAATCATAGCATTTATTTACTATGAACAAGAGTTTTTAAATAGACATGTTGTAACGCGTTTGTCCTTTAAGATTTTTTAGGCATTGCATCAATAATACTAGCTTATTATTATCTCACTGCAGGCCAAAGGCCTCTTCTTATACAGAGAAGACACGAGCATAGATCACCAAGCTTGCTCAAGGTAGATTGGCGATTTTAGACTTTATATTAATTAAGTCCAGGTTTCCTTACGATGTTTTCTTTCCCTGATGTCACTGATGTCCAAGATAACATTAGAAAGTAAATATGAAATACAGAAAGTCAAATTGGTACTTGACCATGTCTGGTTGCGAATCCACAGCCTCGACAGCACAGGACGCTGACGCTTTAACCAGGTTTGAATATAACACCAAACCTATTTTCCAAAAGGATCGTCAAAAGTAATTAGCCAATATTTCATAAATTACGACTGCTGTTAACTTCAAAATCCTGTTTTGTATAATTTCCAATTTCTTGTTCGCTTACTTAGTCTGACTCATCTCTCCAGACAACGGGCTACTAAATAATTGTTTTTATAAAACCAACCGACCGGGCTCGCGAGCTAAAACCAGTTTAATTACAGCCAATAGGTTTTCTTTACCGTATTGATATTGACTCTATGTTCACGACCGTGTAAACTGTGAAGTGCCAAGTAATGTCAAGGACACAGTTCACCGTAGTTCGTTTGTTTTGGTCTGTAGATTATGTAGTTAGTTAGTTAGGTAATTGTAAAGAGATTTTTTAGAGTTCCGTACCCAAAAGGTGCCAGAGTGAACACTATTTAAGACTACGCTGTCTTTCCGTCTGTCTGTCACAGGGTTGTATCTTTAAACCGTAATATGTAGTACATTTGAAATTTTCATTCGCGTATTACTATTGCAAAGAGTATCAAACGGAACCTGTAGTGCGATTCTCAAAAATACAAACTCGAAAACGAGTCTCACTAAAGTGATTGCGCTCACTTCGATAACGAACCAACGTGTCATTGGTTTAGTATTCGTTCGCCGTGGTGACGTCACCGGCGTGATCGTGTTCAACAGAATACCATTTTGTAATCTCACTGCGGATTCAGCTTTCGAATTACGAAGTGAGGCTTAGAGAATCACACTGCAGAACTAAAACTTCGCTGTCTTTTCGTCCGTCTGTTTGTCTGTCTGTCACACTTCACTGGGCTATATATTTGAACCGTAATAGGTAAACATTTTAAAGTTTCATTATCGTATAACGATCGCTATAACAATAAAAAATATAAAACAACAAGGGGTCCCCATACAAGAAAATATGTGTTTTTGTATTTTTGTATGTAATGTACCCAAATACCTAAATATTGTACGTTAGCACGGAACCCTTCGTGTGTAAGTTTGCTATAATAATTATGTTAAGAATTTACGATACTTTTAACTATTACATAGTTCTTAACAGTTACTCGTAGATCTAACAGTTTTACGAATAGTTTTTTCTTACCATAGCAATACTGATTTACAAGTTGCAAGAAGTAATGCCAATTGACACGTTCTAAATTTGAATAATTTAAGATTACATTTTTTTTCTATTTTTATGGTAGTACAGGCGTGATGGTATGTGTTTACATATGTATTAAAAAATATATCTTCGTTGACCCATTGAGTGTGGTCACCCTATTTCTTATGAGCAGCGGTTGCACAAACCCTTCACGGTGTCTGAACATCTATAGGTAGAGCACGAAGATAGGTGAGTAGATGATTACTTTAATAATTTAAACTGTTATTACCTACTAGCTGACCCGGCAAACGTTGATTTGCCATATTTTTTTTTGGGTTATGAAAAATAGATGTTTGCCGATTCTCAGACCTACCCGATATACACACAAAATTTTATTGAAATTGATCCAGCCGTTTCAGAGGTATATGGTAGCTAACATTATGACACGAGAATTTTATCTATACTAATATTATAAAGCTGGAGAGTTTGTTTGTTTGTTTGTTTGAACGCGCTAATCTCAGGAACTACCGGTCCGATTTAAAAAAATCTTTTTGTGTTAGATAGCCCATTTATCGAGGAAGGTTATAGGCTATATAACATCACGCTACGAGCAATTGGAGAGGAGCAATCAGTAAAAATGTAGCAAAAACGGGGGAAAAAACCAACCTTTTGAGGGCTTTCGTTGCGTGCGCTGCGTAAACGGTTTAAGTTACGCAAAAATAATGTATGAAAGAATTGTTCCTCTTAAAATATACTAAAAAAAAGTCCGCGGTACTACATGCCTAACATTTAAGGTTGACTCACTATAGCCATTTTTATCCCCAAAAAATTTACGGTTCCCGTGGGGTGATATATAAAATTTGACGCGGACGAAGTCGCGGGCAAAAGCTAGTACTAAAATAAAATTATTACTTTTGAAAAATCCGATTGTTAAGAACTTAGAAATGATTTGGGAATGGCTTTTGCTAAGAAATTCTCATTTTGGGCTCAAATAAACCAGTACCTACCTACTCTACTGTGTTTAACAATTTGAATTATTTGTTTATTTCATATCCGGGTTGTGGTGTAATAATTAAGCAGTACTTAATTGTTATGTAAGTAACAATGACAGATGATTGTAGGTCTCTTTTGTTAAGCAGGTAAAATTGTTTGTTTGTACGAGGTAATATTTCCAACTACTGCTTCGATTTCAAAGGCTGGGTACTCACTTAGCAGTGTAGCACGCAACGTATCAGATACGGTATCAACCTGCAAGTGGGTACGACTCGTCCACGGTCCTCCGCGTATCTAGCTACGAGCTTCCTAGCCGCTCTTGTGTTCGCAGTGAAACCGCCATTAAATGTTCTTTTTCTTATAGAGCTACACTATATTGACGAGTGTCATAAGGTATGTTTTGTAGTATTCATGACTTCTACGTATACGAAATTGCGGGTAGAATCTCGATATAAGTAGTATAAAACAAAGTCGCTTCCCGCCGTCTGTCCATCTGTACGCCTTGATCTTTTAAACATCGCAACGGATTTTAATGCGGTTTTCATCAATAGATAGAGTGATTCAAGAGGAAGGTTAATGCGTTTAGTATTGTACGCTACTTACGTGAGCAAAGCAGTAACCAAAGTCGTAACTGAACACTGGAATATAGCTAGTCTAATATAAAATAAAAGCCACTATTTTATTTTTCTAAAATTAAAACTGGAATTTCAAATGTTTAATGGGTACGTGTACCAACTGAATCATTTCAGTGAGATAACAATCTACATAAAACGAAATAATTTGGCCAACATTACAAAATGATGAACTAAAGACAGTTAGAAGCCATTATTATTTCTTAAATTATGGTTACTGTATGATCTACCTACGTATTTGTGAGTAGTTTCATAAACCCTTCACGGTCGCTGATCACGTTTGAAGGCGGGAGAAGATGTATTACAGTGTTGCCATTGTACAATATTGTTGCAGAGAATTTAAAGCTGCGTTTAGTAACTATTGTTTTGTTAACGTTATTGTGACTTACAGTATGTTGACTTGGTGTTATATAAACATGAACTGCTAAAAGTTGTTTAATTCGAGAAATTTATGCGAGTAGGTATTAAAAAAATTACGACTTGTTTTGGTCCAAAATGCGCGCCATACTTTAATGATTATCAACGCTGATTATCTGCCATATTATTTGTTTATAAAATTTCGAAAACAATGGCATGACACTGGCTCATTCACAACCCTCAAGCGTGCCTGTATTCAATTAAGTACCTCGTATGTTCCGCTAGCCTCTCCAATGCTCCATTTCAAACAACGTTAGACGATTAGCCACAGTCGAATTGGCGCGTGTTCTCCGGACGATCATAGAGATTAGTCTATACGATGAATCACCATAGACATACTTAAGACACACTTGTGACACCCGACGCCATAGCACTCGTGTTTATTGGCGTTATGTTTGCGTCATGTGGTGCGGAGTGGTACAAATATGTTGCATGCTTTATTGATTGATGGTTACTCGACTAACTGCCATATTTACAGTTTGAGAAGATGTATGTACTTGCAATATAACGGTTTGTTTATTATACAACCTCTTCTGGGACATAGAGTATGTGTTTGTTGATTTATTATTGCTGTTTGGTCATCTTCTGATGACTGAAGACCACCTCGGCTGTTGAGTTGGCCGTAAACGAGTCGTTTAGTTGGCCAATGATTTATGGCCAATTGTGTTCAAGAATGTGGTATTACCTGCAATGTTACTTGGTAGAAGTGTCAACGAGGGTTTCGGTTGGTAGGATTACATGCAAATTTCCAGCCCGATATAGAACGTTGTAACTGGGGCTATTCATTATATAGGATAGTACGAAAATATCAATTTACGAAAAGCAATCTGACAGCATAGCATGCTAGTAGGGGCCGTATCGTGCCCTAGAGACGACCGAAAAGCTTCCTATTCCTATCAAATACTTATTTCTATTTTGGGCCCGGATTCCGGTTAGAAATCCATACATATTCTATTTCCATGAAATATTAATTTCAAAAGGCTAAACTGCGAAATTTATTTACTCAACACTGCCTTTTTATCAAATACCCAACTGTTTTAGGGTTGAAAATGAGTAAATGTATCGTGATAAAGTTTTTAAATCGATTCAAAAATTATCTATCTTTATGGTAACATTAGTATTTTGTTTCATAGCGTGTTATTCGTATTTCGTACTACATAGAAATTCAAAATGGCTGCGTGACAAGGCGCGATAAAATATAACTCTAATAAATTGGTCGAAACAATTCTACACGCTAGTTTTAAAGGCATTTGACCTAACTGTATTCTGTTGTTACATTTTTTATGCTAAATGGTTATAAAAACTTAATTCCTGGTTCTGATAATAATTTGAGGTTAGATTTCTAACCGTTCAAGGGTATGCGTTCGTTAGTGGTTAGGTTGGCAATGGCAGTTCCATTTTCAAATTTTAAATAAGGAAGTGAATTAGCTCTAGTTTATGCTACTGTTTCTTTTATTGATAGCAATTACCGTTTATTAAAAAACGAGGTTTTATTTATATCACCAATTTCTAATTATTGAAATAGGAACAAGATTATTACACTTTATTAGCACGAAAACATGATTAAACAGCCATGACTCTTTATGTCACGCGTTTCAATTGATTTCACAATATTACAGTTTTGAATATGGAATTAAACAAATTCAGCAATTATGTACCTACGTCATATTTCTTTGTTACCTCATTGCTTGCAAAATTAATACGTTTTTAGTTTAAGCAAGCAATTATTTTATATGTTTTGACATATTAAAACTGCTGACATGTAATGAACAGTAGACACTGTCTATCGCTTTTTCCTGACTAAAGAAAATATCAAAATACTGCAACTGCAAATGTGTTACTTACGAGTTACGTGGATTTTGTCAGTGTTTCGTTAGAATAACTTATACCTAAATGTTATTTACTGGCCATTTTTCTAGAGTCCGCCTTGAGCAAGCGTTGTGGTTAACGCTCGTACCTTCTCTGTATTAGGAGACGCCTTAACCATGTAGTAGGACAAATTATATTATTTTATTATTGTTTTTTCTGGAGTTTTAAGTAGATATTCATGAATACGAACAACTACTTGCCTTTGCTAGCTTTTGCTTACGACTTTCTCCGCGTGCAATTTTCTTACGGATGCCAAATTTAAAAAAATATAAATATATCCTATAATATTTAATTAGCACTCAGGGATATTTTTAGAATAGGGCCAGTAGTTCCGGATGTAAGAGCTTTAAAAACAAACAACAATATCTTCTGCGTTATGATATCTACATAATTATATTAGTATAGCTGATAGTGTTAATTAACCTTCATTATGTTATAGAGCTAGTATAGCAAGACAATTTATCGCAGACATTCAAATTCCCATTACATTTAACAACAGCCGGCTTATTCTGTAAGAAATCTCCCTCAGTGAATTAAGGTGAAGTGAGCTAAAACTGGGCTGTCACTATACGATGCTAGGGATTGACAGGTCGCTACACGCTCACTTCACGGAAGGAGGGTTTTACAGAATAACACCGCAGGAGTTAAAAAACTGCATCTAGGCTTTTAAAACCAGCAACAAAAGCGTTCTCGATTGATCGCACTCGAATTTTCAATTCACTACATTTTTTGCCAACGTGTTTTTTTGCAGATTTTCAATCATGTTTCACCAAGTTCATTGTACTGGCAGATTGAGTTCGCATTGATTGCATGATTTTCGATACTAAAACGCATTCGTTAACGCTATGTCTGTCTGTTAGTGGTGAGATATTTTAAGTTATTATCTTTTTGTTTGTTTGACATTAAGGGTGGAGCCAGACGAACGTAATTTTTTGCGTTGTGAGTCGCGTAATTTCGGTGGCGTAATTTCTGCTACATTCGGTTTCATACAATACTCCTGTTTCGTTCACACGGCGACGCAAAATGAGTTGTCACTTTCAGTTGGAAGTAAATTACGCGACCGAAATTCTGCGACTCACGACTCACAAAATTACGCTCGTTTGGCCTTACCCTAAGGCTCAATTTACATGTGGAATGGAATACAAGCGTCAATTTCGCCAAAAAGTTTTAAATGTCGTTAGTTTGAATTATGTATTTTGAATTGGGTAGATGCCACCACTAATCAATTGACGTACTTTTTATAGGCTGTCAAAACTAGGGTTCCCAGATCGAAAAGTCGAAATTCCGGAGAAAATTCCGGACATTGGATAAAATTTCCGGATTTCCAAAAAAAAAAAAAAAAGTACGCAGTCAAAGTGTGCGTGTCAGGTGTCTTGTTGTCTTGTTAACTCGGACGGATATGTTATTAAAAATAAATGTTAACAAACTTCAACAGACAAATCATTCAAAATATTAGGTACTTCTCCCTCTCTCAAATCAATTCTATTGACCCAATACAATTTAAAAAATATAACATGTGACATGTTTTATAAAGTAATTTGTAAAGATTCAGAAATGTTAAATAATATAAATAGGAGCACTAAATATGAGAAATAAAAATATTTGATTTGTTAAGTTGTGTTTTTACGGTGGTTTTTACTTAAATTGTAGAAATTCCTGACGGCTTAGGATTCCCCCCGCATTCCGGACAAAGCACTAAATTTCCGGACATGTCCGGAAAATTCCTGACATATGGCAACCCTAGTCAAAACGCGATTCCCCCATAGCTGTTGTGTGACAATACTAAACTATGACGTCACTTTTTTGACATCTCATTTCACTGACTATTTATTGATTTCAAAGCAACTAAAAATCGAATGTTACAGTTATTTAAAAAGTAACCGAGCTTTCAGGGGTAAAATAAAGTGTTTTTTTAGAGAAGTTGTGTCTTGGAATTATTGTTTAATGGTGTCATCTACCCAATTCTCGAGAATGCGCGAGGATTCCTCGGAAGACGCGTGACCTTTTTTGGGTCGTATTTATTTTGTATGTTATACAATTCACATAAAGTTCATTATGCTATGTACGGAGGCCAGCACATCAAGGTACTCCAATCTGTCAAATTTCTTTAATGCTTTTTCAACTTTATGAAATTAAATTAAGGTTCATATTCAATTGGTAAAATTTGACAGTTTGGGATAGCCTAATGTGCTGGCGCATGGCGTCTGTCCAATTTCGTTGCAAAAAGGCGCGTCCATTCCATTCCGGGGCAATGTAAATTGAACCTTAAGATGGAAAATAATGGTGTGAGAAAGAAATGAATGGGTACAAAAGTAACTAAGTTTATTGTTATTTTTACAAGTTGAAAGAATCTTTGGATCCCAGATTTGTTCTGTTCTTTGTTAAGAATTTTCGTAGTCATGAATTAGATGTGAGGTACCTATTGTGGAGTATCCCTGTTCCCGTTTCTAAATCATGAAAGTCTTGGTTTTTGGTCTTTTGTGGTGAACAGCTGATGTTTTTGTTCATATTTCAGAGTTGGTCACATAGTATTTGTTCCTATTTATAAGTACTTTCACCCCCTAAAAGAAGTTCAGTGAATTAACCCGTAGCACGATAGTATATTATAGACACAATAGTTAAACAATTCCCTTATGATCAAGGTTTGATCATACGACGTTTGAAGGGTTAAAAGTCGGCCTGTATACATACAATTATATTTAACTCCACTTTTGCCGCAAAGTCCAACTCTTTTTGCAGCAATCTAGCTCAGTCTGACTCTGAAGTAAGCACTTAGTTCAGGCAAATTCATGAAAAGAGAAAAAAGTAGTGTGCTTGCGAGCGGCATAGTCGAGTCGTCGATGACACCCCTCCCCTCCCCCCCTGCACACCCCCTCCGTCTGGCGTACGCTTTGTAGCAGTTTTCTATTCAGTAAAATTTTTTTTTTATCCTACTGTCTGTAATTCAGCTTTGATTTATTATTCCAGTAGTTAGTGGTCTTGATTTATGTACGGTTTCTATCTATAGGTTCATTCTGTATAAGTAGGGCTACTATCACCTAATTGCCGATGCCAGACAAATACATGAAAAACCCCGGACATTAAGATGTTCTAAGAAAAATATCTCTATCTCTACATAATATAAAACAAAATCGCTTCCTGTCATCTGTGCACAGAACTTTAATAATTCGCAACGGATTTGAATGCGGTTCTCGTCAATAGATAGAGTGATTCAAGAGGAAGGTTTGTACGTATAAAATATTACGCTACGACCAACGGGAGCGGAGCAGTAACTATAGACGTAACTAAAGGACTCAGGGAACGCCCTAGGAATACCTACACTGACCTTATTGGTGAGGTTCTTCAGAAAGTTTGGGTGCGCGGTACGGGTAACCGGTGTGCTTGTATGACCAACCGGCTTATTCTGTCAGAAATATCCCTCAGTGAATTAAGGTGAAGTGAGCTAAAACAGGGCTATCACTATACGATGCTAGGGATTGACAGGTCGCCACACGCTCACTTCACGGAAGGAGGGTTTTACAGAATAACACCGCAGATGTATGAACGTGCACGAGGCGAGAGGAATATGCCAGGATCGTAGCAGGTGGCGTTATTACCCGACTGCGACAGAAGGAGGGTTATGTTTTTCGAGGGTATGTTTGTATGTATGTATGTATGTATGTATGTATGTATGTATGTATGTATAATTGTTTGGCACGCTCTGCAGGCTGAACGGCTCGATGGATTTTAGCTTGAGAGGTGTCGTTAGATTCGTATTTACTGTGAGAATGACACTGGGTATATAAAAAAAAAAAAACAAAATGGCGGATTTTTGGCGCCAAATTCAAATGTTTGGCTCGCTCTGCAGGCTGAACGGCTCGATGGATTTTAGCTTGAGAGGTGTCGGTAGATTCGTATTTACTGTAAGAGTGATACTGGGTATATTAATTTCTTTTTTAAAACACTAAAAAAATAAAAAATAAAAAACGGTAATTTAAAAAACTAAAAAACCCGACTGCTATTCTTTAAAAATCCCTAAAACAAGATAAATTGTAGCAGTCGGGACCCATTCGGGACCATCTGCAATGTAATATAGGTATGTGCTCTCAATTCACTAATCCTCCATTTCTAGAATGGGTCCCGACTGCTACAATTTATCTTGTTTTAGGGATTTTTAAAGAATAGCAGTCGGGTTTTTTAGTTTTTTAAATTACCGTTTTTTATGGTTCTTGCTTACCCCTATGGGAAAAAGGCGTGAGTTAAGGCCACTTTGATTGAACTCTTCCCAGAAACAGTTAACACGTCTCGTAAGAGGTCACAACACAAATTGTTGCCACTTATTCAGTGTTATTGGCACGCATTGTAATACAATCAGTGTTGACAGCCATGTGAAAACCGCATGGAAATCGGTTCAGTAGCCCAGGGTACGTTGGCCGTTCTACAAAGTACAAATTGCTTCTCTTGATTTTTTCGTGTCGAGAGTGTGAAGTGAGTTTTGTTGTATGGATATTGATACAATTATTGGTAGTTCTTTGTAGATTGATTCTTGATTGTAGTGGAGATTGAGTCACGTGTTAGAAATTCAAACTCACGATTCAGAGCTTTTGTTACATTTGGAAGTTGCCTCAAATCAATACTAATATTCTATTAAAATGTGATATGTAGTTGTGTGTGTCGCAAGTGCGACTGCTGTGCAAGGAGTCCTTGATTTGATTCCCAGGTCGAGCAAAAGTGTTATTGGGTTTTTCTATGAAATTCTTAGTAGCAGCTCGGAGTTTGGATTTGTGCCCCATTAATCGCAATAGGCTCGCCCCCTATTACATGGGACCTTAATATACCGGCGAACTGTGGGTGTACATCAGTACACCTCTTCCTAACCCTTCGGAGAATACAGGCGTGATGATATATATGTTTTATCTCATGTCAACTTCTTTACAAAATAAGGTTTTATGGCTCAACAAGCCAGAGTCACCCATTTGACATATTCATAGAAATCTCACAAAGTAGATCATGTTGCTTGTCTATGTAAACAGTTCTAGCGGTGCATAAACCTCGGAGAATTGCCTCTCCGTGACGGTCGCTAATCTTAATTTACTTGATTACCAAAGCATGAAAATTGACGTCTGATTGGCTTAATTGCTTGTCACAATTAAGTGTTTGTTTTGAAGACAGTACTTGACAATTTAAACGTGGGATTAGAAAAGCATAGAACATTATAAATGTACGTTTGTGTAAAATGGCACGTTACAGCTGTTAACTACACATACTGACTATTATCATCTTCATATTATGTAATATTGTTCTATTATAATTCAGCCTATAATTATCCCACTGCAGGGCAAACGCCTCTTCTCATACAGAGAAGGCACGAGCATTGATCACCACGCTTGCTCAAGGCGGATTGGCGGTTTCAGACTTTGTAATATGCATTATAAATCCAGGTTTCCTCACGACGATTTCTTTAACTGATGTCGAATGTCCAATATGAACTTAAAAAGTACATATGAATTGAAAAAGTCACATTGGTACTTGGTATTGGTAAAGATAAAGCTGGGTTACAATGTACTTTTATTATTGCTGTTTATATTTAACATTTTTTTTTCTTCTTTCTTTCAGGTACGTGCATACAGGCTTCGTGGAGGTATTTGAATTAGTTAAATGTAAAATATTTAAAACTGGTTTTCGTGAAAATTTGTAAAAAAAAAGTTGGATCTTAAACCTTCAAAATCGCCGTAACCAGAATTTTGCTTCTCAGGTATGTTTCTGAACAATTTTTTTTTTCGTATTATTCGATAAATAGTCTGTAACCTTCGGTATAACTGTTTTTACTATAATTAGAATTCATATGTTTCATTCCCATCGACGAAAAAATCGGTCAAAAAGTGGGTCGTCGGACAGGCTTGTGGTCTTGAAATTTTGAGAAATTTTCGTCCTAATAGCTATGATATAGGTACAGATTTCCACTGATCTATAGGAACAAAAACACCGCTGTATCATCAAATCTCTGCCTACTCCGCAACTTCAGTAATTTCTAAACCAAGTCAACATACTCATAACATTGTAAATAGTCATTACTTTGAGCCCTACCCTCCGTCCTTCGTCCAAAGACAATATATCACATTAAGTATACATAGTTGTCTACATAATCTCAATCTATCCGCAACAGAATCTTCCAATACAATATGTTTGACCTTGTCAATTGATGTAGAGACAACAGCGTCTGGCCCTTGGCCTGTCAGTCGGCCATTTTGGATACGCGTGACAGAATAAAGAATAGTTGGCTTACTTGTTAATTAGAATTGATGGCGGCTGGATGGATGTATGGATTACAGGAAAGGGAACTGAAAATAATGATTCGTTGCTGGAGAATTTTGGCTAGTTGTCAAGTCTACAGTGACATTACTGTTAAAGGCCGTGGAGCCATGTTGGATTTGCATGCTGAACTGATTTCGGTTTGGCGAAACTTTTAATTGGCTTTTGTAAATTAGTGACAGTGGGAAGGCACAGTTGGAGGTGAAATAGATCTATACGAAAATTGTGCAGTTTAAATTGGGATAATAACCGACTTCATTTGGATAAAAGTCTACCAATACGTTATCTTTTCCAACTTGCAATGTGACATGGATTACTCGTATACCTTGCGTTTTCAAGTTGGGCGACATATCGCGAGGGTTTTGTTTCTCTTTTTAATATCAATTTAGGCAAAATATATGTATAGCGTTTGTGATACCATTGACAACTTTATAAAGATCTTAAAAGACCAATATATGAATACTCTAAAATGAAGAAAATTATGAATAAGTTTAAATTTTATTACCACAAAATTACAGTTGAAAGTTAAATTAGTCTTTGTTCTTAATGTGTGGAAGAGAGGGGACGAAAAAAAAATTTTTTTTTTCAAAACCTTTAATTAGTTTATGTCTTCACCAGGACACTAATGTTTTTATTTTTCGTAATATTGTATTAAAAATCTAAGTTTCTCTTGGACTTCTCTGACATCGCTGAAAGAAAACACCGTGAGTAAACCTGGAATTATCATGGAAATAAGTCTGCAATCGCCAATCCGCCTTGAGCATGGATGGTGATTAATGCTCGTACCTTTTGTGTATGTTATGAGGCCTTTGCCCTGCAGTAGGACAATAATAGGCTGGCCTTATATTTATAATATTGTATTGAAGACGTTTCATTTACAATCACAGTAATAATTATTAATAGGAATTTTACAAATGGACGCTGGCTCAACATTTTTTAAATGTCAACTACCAAGTGTCAAAAGCATTCCAATGTACGGAATGTAAGCCCAGCATTCTCAAAGAGCTGTATCATTCAAAGAATCGTTGTTTGTCATTAATTTCATTGTGCTAATGTCCGGTGTTAACCCACTTTCAGTTGTCATTCAGCGAGCATTGTCTGTTAGTCTCAATGGACATCGTTATGTAGAACAAGACAATTTGTGAAGCGTATTAGGGAGTTAGCAGACTAGGTGACATTTAGTTCCTATTAGCTATAAACTCTAAATGTCATCAGTAACGTTTTTGGTTACTGCTCCGCTCCCGGTGGTCGTAGCGTGATGTTTTTTACGTGTAAATCTTCTTGTTGAATCACTCTGTCTATTGTTGAAAATCGCATTAAAATCCGTTGCGGAATTTAAAAGATTTAAGCGTACAAACGGCGGGAAGCAACTTTGTTTTATCTTATTCGTAAGTCAAATCTGCCCTTTTCTGACCATAGATCTCTATGCGTTTTAACAAACTGTCTGTACCGTGTGTTAGAAATACTTTCAATAAAATAGCATCAAATGAACAGAGTACAAATTAGGCCCCTGATTAGAACTGAACTGAAAATCGCGATGTCATCCGATGAAACCCGAGCCAACACGAATCAACGGCCACTAGCTTAATGAGGCGGTTTAAAAGTAGTTCCTATTTCGAATTCGAACTTCCAACGGATTTATTTTTTCAGTGAACGTTAAAGTTGCCAGTTTGAAGTGCCTATTAGAAATATATTTAGAATAATGACGTAATTTGTTGCCAGTGTCAAAATATTTGAGAGTATTATTGTAGCATAACCAACCAGTAATTGCACTGTGGAGTTTTATGATGATACAAATTGTAGGTTAACGTGGCAACTCTTCGATGTTGTTTTGTTCGTTGCGGTTACGTAAGATGGTTTACTATTTTTAATGAGGTTAGTTTATACTTTTTAAGTGCTTTAAAATGTGTTTTGAAAAGGATATGGTCGCCGGATGTGAATATATGACCAGATTATTACTTTTATTTGTTTTTTGAGTATTATTCCTAAGGCCATACTTCAAAGTCGTAGCATTTACTTCATTAGACTATTTACAGGCAATTTTGAATTGTCAAGAAGTCGGGCAGTTAGAAAGTTGTAGCTAGTCGCTCGTTCCAAAACGTAGGTAGGCCTCTATGAAGAAGAATGAGCAATACAAGCTGATATAATAGATTGCGATCGCTCCAAAAATTTTGCAAAATTGCCCCCCTGATTTCGCGTACCATAATGTCAATAAAGGTGTTACAATAGGCTTAAAGTTAAGGTACAATTATGGACCCTGTAAGGGCACAGCAACATTAGTAAGAAGGATTATATTACCTACAATTAAATTCAAATTAAATATTAAAATTATGTTAATTTACAAAATTAACATAATTATACAATATTTATTATTATTACTGATATCATTCAATTCCCTTTTGCGTATGTTTCAAGCTACTAAAGTGTGTTTTTTAATCTCGTAGACTGATTTGACAGCTTCTTACGTCAAACTTGAAAAGAGTGTGCTTTATGTTCATGGGCCGAAAGCACATTATTTTTATATTTGACGTATGAAACTGTCAATTTAGTCTACGAGATTAAAAAACACACATATCGCGTAAATTGTTTCCTTTTGTGGTACTTACTAATTAATAAGTTCCTTTTAAAAAACAACACTGTTTTTCTTAGGAACTCAACTGCTCCATACATTTTAACTGCGTAGAGCACAGTCTGTATGGAACTGCTAATGTTTTTTTTTTGTTAATCGACGACAATTGACGATGCTAGAACCAGAGTGATTTAGGTGACATTTTTGGCAAAAATGGTTCTTTTACACAGTTGCAAAGAAAAATCATAATTCTTTCAGGCCATACTGATCTAAGTGCTTCCCAGTATTTTTTTCCTTGAGAAATCACAACATCTCACTATAAATATAAAATAAATACCAATAATACATTGGCGTATCTAGAGTTAGTTTTCAGGGGGGGCCTGGCCCCTAAGATGCCATGGCCGCTGCGATGCAATGCGGTCAGGCGGAAGGTGAGCCCTACAGCCTGGGGTGGGCACAAGACCATTCTGGGGTGGGCCCGGCCCACCCGCCCCCCCCCCCCCCCTATATACGCCTATGCAATAATAACGCGTAACGCATTTCCTTCATTTTCTTAGAAACATACTATTGTGCCCTAGATCACTCTGGTTCCAGCGTCGTCAATTTTCGTCTCTGAGAGGTTTAGAATCATATATAATAATAAATCCATGGTAAAAGTTTTCATTACAATGTCCCATCCATTATACTTGCATTGACTACAAATCAAAAAGCCATTAACTCTCTCGTCCTTCTGTCTGCTGCAATGTATTGAACTTTGCTTCTAATTTATAACAATAAAGATAAGTTGCATCGTTCAAGTCAGCCGCCCATAACAATAGCAATTTATCGAGTACCTATCGATTGGTCCAAGGCCCAAGGTCCAAACTACTCGATTTAGCTATGAGAGAAACTCGTCAATGGCAGTTACCTACCATTATTTATTTATTTTATTTGTGTATATCTGTGGTGACCGTAGGAAGACGGTGGATGCAGGCCGCTTCCAACCGGTCCTTTTGGAAATCTATGGGGGAGGCCTATGTCCAGCAGTGGACGTCCTGCGGCTGATACGATGATGATGATATCGACTGCTACGCTAGAGGTTTTGGTTTGGATTCCCAGGTCGAGCAAAGTGTCATTGGGTTTTTCTATGAAATTCTCAGTAGAGGCTCGGAGTTAGAGTTTGTGCCCGGTTGATGGCAATAAGCTCGCCCAAAACATGGGATCTAAACCATACCGGCGAACTGAGAGTGTACATTGGTACACCTCTGCCTAACTCTTCGGGGAATGTAGGCGTAATCACGCCTGTCATCACCACAGTATCATCATCATCACATACGATGGTATGTGTGATGGTGTGTGGTGATGCTGCAGTAGTTAAGACACTTGCTTACACGCCATGCATGGGATTGTGGGTTTTATATTCGCCAAATACCAATGTGACTATTTCAATTCATACATATTGGTGACGATTCTCTTTTTCACGAACTAACTAAAATTTAAGTTATGTGCATCTTTCTTTTTCCATTTCATTAAGAAAAGGACAGAAGATAAAATTTTAGTTAAGTTCTGTCAAATTTAGACACTCCATAGATAATTTAGACGCGATTAAAAACGTGGCGACTAGAAACACGCCAATTTTCTTCAGGCGCTATCTAATTTGACAGGACTAACCGAATATGTATCTTTTGTCCTTTTCTTTAAGAAATCGAAAGAGAAAGATGCATTTAACTTAAATTTAGTTAAGTTTGTGAACAAGAGAATCAGCACTATTATGTACTTTCTTTTATATTGGATATCACCGACATCGGTGAAGGAAAACATCGTGAGGAAACCGGACTTTGGTTCGGAAATCGCGAATCCGACTTGAGTTACCGTAGTGATCAATGCTCGTGCCTTCTGTGTAGATAAGACCTTTTACTTTGTCTTTATGTATGAGTTTGACGTCTCAGTCTTAGTTTTTTGTTTTTTTTGAAGTGAAAACTTCTTTAGCGGCGTTGTGCACTTTTTTTGGAATTGGTAAATAATGTTAAACTCTCGTCAGGATACGTGACCTGATCGAAAATCTTACGAATGTATCGTACACAAATATGACACGCATAGCGCATACGCGAATTGTCATATTTGTGTACGTCTTTAGCGTTTTCACTTCTGCCGGCACTCCCGGAGTGCAAACTGACGTTTTTTTGTTTATACCTCTGTAGGTGGCAAACAAGCTAACGGCCCGCCTGATGTTAAGCGGTCACCGCTGCCTATGGACACTTGCAACACCAGAGGCATCACTCGTGCGCTGCCGACCCCGTAAAAACCTCAAAACTCCTTTCTTGAAGAACCCCATGCTTAGTATGTATACTCAGTGAATCATTGCCATTAATCGTCTTTTTTAACCAAACTGTGGTAGTACGAGGCTTCAATCACGAATAGGGCTGCCTCTGACCCGGTTTAGACCGGATAATCCGGTTTACTGTAATTGGTTTGAGTGCAGTGCACTGAAATCTGTTTACTTAATTTTGTCGTTTTACAAAATTCAGGTAGAGCGATCTAAATTGTTTTAAGTTATGCTATAGTTGCTTTTTGATTTTTCATTGAATATTTGGCGAGTATGCGTTTGTAGTGACTTTTTTTATATTATTTACTAGCCATACTTCGCGGTTTCGCCCTCATTAAGTTACGTATTTGGTTACTGCTCTGCTCCAGGGGATCGTAGCATAATGTTATATAGCCTGTAGCATGAATATCTGGCTTTCATATACTCGTACAAATTTTTTTTCTTATTCGACTGGAAGTTCCACAGATTAACCAAATAAGCAAACATAAATCTCTCCGTTTTTATTTATTTTATTAGTCAATTTAAATATCTAGTCAAATACCTATGTAATGCGCGTTAACAGAGATACGGTATATAGTTCTAGTCAGATCCACATAGAAGTTCAAATAGCTTCGTCCTTTGTACGAGTCTACTTCCTGCCTCTGTCCTATAAATCTGGACTGCAATTTAACAGCCCTAATCACAGAGCGAATCAAAGCCCGGAGGCGTAACGAAGTTTTTACAAAAAGTTTCCAACTCGTGGGTGCACCAAACGTGACTGGCCGCTAATCGCAAAAAATATACAAAATGGACGCCGTTTGTCATGGAAATCAATAATGGCGGATAAAAGGCGCGTAATTTTTTTTGAGGTTATGTTTTTGGCAGTTTTTAATATAAAATGTCGAGATACATTGTCGGTAATGTAGGTTATAGTATACCTAAGTAGTTCTTTAAAAGCTTTCATTTTTATAGAGCTTTTTTTTGTTGACAAAGAGAACTAGCATCTGATTTTATTAAGTTGAAGTTTGGTTTTTTTTTGTTTAAAACGCGCTAATCTCCTGAACTGCTACTCTGATTCTAAAAATTATTTTGCTAATAAGAAGCTAGGTACGTTATCCTTTAGTGCTATATGGTACAAATAACTGTCGAAAATTTAAAGGATCCGTAAGAAAATTCACGCGTTTGATGTCGCGGGCAAAAACTGTTTTTTGTTGAAGAATCGATTTCCAATTACAGTTTTCATTCGAAATTTAACCATACCGTAGATACTACACAAAATATAGAGCAAAGTGCTTATTAGGTACCTAATATAACCACAATGTACGTATTAATAATATATTTTTACCCCTACAATGTGGACACGATGTCCTAATATCACTTTGTCCTGTTATTTTTCCAAGAAATGTCCTCTTCATAACTTTTTCAGTGATTTTTACGTCATACTGCTTTGTTGTGGTCAATTTAAAGTAAGTACCTCCTACATAAACTTTATGATACCTAGATATAATACTTTGTAATTTTAGAATTATGATAGTATAGGGAAGTATGTGTTGCTATGTTGACTATTGACTCAGTTCTGGGGGGCAATGCTACAAACTTTTAGGAACTTAGTTATTTATTTATTTAAAAAAAAAAGATTGCATTCTAACCTCGGTCTCAATCTGTCAAAAACATGCGTGTAATATTACTTAGCTATATTTTTTGACATGGGCTGACGACTTGCGGCATTTCGCGGCTACATTTTGAACGTTTTTGATTAGTAGGAAACCTTTTTGTTTCTATGATAAAATGTTATTCTTGAAACCCTTACTAAAACAATCGGTTGACAAATACATTACATATGGGTACCAGTAACCAATAACCGAATCGACAATAAATTAGAATCAATTGATTGATCAATAAAAAAATGGGAGCCCCTAACTGCCTGCACTCGTCTGCGTGTAGTATTACTGAATATGATGATAAATGGGTATTTATAGGTTAGTTTAGGTTTTACTGCTGAATTGAGGATTTTCCACACTGGCAACAACAAAAAACTGGTTTTACTGCCGAACTAGTTAATAAACATGCATTTTGTAATTTTATCATCGAAATCTGACTACTGACAACCATCATAGGAAATCGTGAAATAGCATCACAACTATTTATACCCAGGACATCGCCCTTTACTTGGTAGTATGGTAGTAATCAATCCGATTACTACCAAGAATCTGTTGTGATTACTACCATCTGCATTTACAATCTAAATAAGGTGAAACAAAATCTGTTTACGATCAGATTTACTTCTGTTAAAAGGAAACTGATAGTTTAATTTAAATGTTTTAGTAGTTAACAGCCGCCATTGCTTGTGCTAGGTCAGTGACCGACGAGCTCAATAATTGATTGAGAGAGAATTCACTATAGAAAACACGATGGGTTCTTATAGAATTTATAACACTGTTCATCGTGCTAAGGGATGTACATCCTACTACTATTATAAAGGCGAAAGTTTGTAAGTATGGATGTATGGATGTTTGTTACTCTTTCACGCTTAAACGGCTGAATGGATCTGGATGAAATTTGGCACAAAGATAGATTATAGTCTGGAATAACACATAGGCTACTTTTTATCCCGGGAAAATGTACGGTACCCGTAGGATAACACATGAACTGTGACGCGGACGAAGTCGCGGGCAGAAGCTAGTCTATACTAATATTATAGAGGTAAGATTTGTTTGTTTGTTTGTAACGAATAGGCTCCGAAACTACTGGACCGATTCTAACCATTTTGTCACCAATAGATAGCTACATTATTCTTGAGTAACATAGGCTATATAACATCACGCTTCGACCCACAGGAGCGAAGCATTAACCAAAGACGTAACTTAACGCGGGTGAAATAAGCCACGCGGACGAGTTCGCAGATAATTCGCTAGTATAGGATAATTTTGTAGTTCTGCCAAAATGAGCTAACCTAAAATCTCTTAATTAAATCAATTATTTTTAACTTATTCATTATGCCAAATGTTTTACTATCCAGCAATCGAGTTCACTCCTAACACGTATGAATCCTGAAAAGAGGTCACTGCACTCAGCGTTATGAACAACCTCCTTTGGTTCTGGAAAACCAAAAATAAGCTCTAATTATTTTTTGGCACAGGTGGTTCTAAGGACTTAAATTACCTAAGACAATTACCAACTTTACCCCTAACTAAAAGATTTGCATTACGTTTAAAAAAAACATAAAAGTAGTTACCTACTCCGAGATCTTTAGCAGAACACCCACCGCACTTCAGCTATGCAATTATCTATCAGTATGACTTGACATAACACTAAAAGCAATAAATTAAAGATAAATACTCTCTCTATTTTAGTAACAAATGATATCGTTTTGATTTATTGACGAGCGGTGAACAAACTGCTTCACATTGATTCGGGAATTAATTCTAACCGAAGTTGGATGAAACCGCTATTTTTGCTTTGTAATATACCGGCCTATTTCTTTTCTGTGTGGGCGTTGTGTCCGATTATCGACGGAATGAGAGCACTATCCCGACAATCTGTCGCCGAGTAAGGCTGGCTCGGTATTGTATTTATTTTACTTTAACACTAGCGTACTACCCGGGATTCGCCCGTGTGGCTTATTATACCCGCCTTACCCGTCCCGTCTTACGGGACTACTACTACTACTTACCCGTCTTTGGTTATTGCTCAGCTTGCGTGTGTCGTATCGAGATGTTTTATAGCCTATGTCATAGGCTCACGAAAGACGTAGCTGTCTATGGGTAAAAGAATTTTCAAAATCGGTTCAGTAAGTCCAAAGATTATCTACCCCTACAATCTCACAATCTTTACCTCTGTATCATCATCTTCCTGCCCTTATCCCAAGTGACTTGGGGTCGGCGCAACACGTTTTCTTCTTCCATGCCGTCCTGTCAGCTGTACTATCACTGACTCCGTTCTCTTTCATATCATTCTTCACACAATCCATCCATCTTTTCTTTGGCCTCCCTCTTCCTTTCCATCCAACCACAATTATGTCCAAAACCCTTTTGGTCATATGTGTGTCATCCCTTCTCTTCACATGCCCATACCAAGACAAATGGTTCCCTTTCAACTTTTCTGTCACTGGCGCTACTTTCAAACTTCCTCTAATATACTCACTCATTTGCTATAAACTTTACCTCTGTATAATATTATTAAAACGAACATTCGCCAAAGGCATTAGTTAAACACATGATGATTCAAAACATTCACACGCTCATCTCATAATACTCTAAACATACTGGCAAGATCGTCTAACATTCGTCCACTAACACGTCATAGTCAGTCTTGGCTCCTAAAGAGCGTTGTATTCTCTAAGTTATATAGTTCCATTGGCGTTGCAGTTGCTGGCAGCAGCAACCAGTTTATTTAACAACAAGCTATTACTGTCTTCTTGGTCTTTTGATCCAAAAAACTAGCTAAGATTCTGTCTGTATTTCTGTATTTCCTAGAAACTAAAACCAGTTGGGTATTAAGCACTACCAATTAATTGACAGTCTTTATATGACCTGTCAAAACGTGATTCACCCATAGATTTTGTATGGCTATAGCAAACTGTGTGGTCATTTATTGTGTATTGGTTTTAAAGCAATAGCAATCCATGGAGTTTCTTGCTCGTTCTTCTCCCTAGAGATCTACGCTTTGGAACGAGCAACTAGCTTCAACTTTAAACTGTAACTTCTTGACATTCAAAAGTGCCGGTAAATGGTCTAATTGAAATAAATGCTTAGACTTTGAATTAAAAATCAAATTTTTCAGTAAATTGAAATTGAATCCGACTTTAAGGTTTAAAATAGTGTTTTATTAAGTAGTATCGATGGAATTATGGGTTAATAGTGTGTGTTTCCCAACTAGAATAACGGTACTTTGTTTAAGAAACTTATCATCTCATCAGAACTTCTTGCATCTACTGACACTAATCTAAATGTAATAATATACCATCACGCCTGTATTCCCCGAAGGGTTAGGCAGAGGTGTACCAATGTACACCCACAGTTCGCCGGTATATTTAGGTCCCATGTAATAGGGGGCGAGCCTATTGCCATTAACCGGGCACAAATCCCAACTCCGAGCTGCTACTGAGAATTTCATAGAAAAACCCACTAACACTGCGTCAACCTGGGAATCGAAGCCGGGACCCCATGCTCATCAGTCGCACGTTGCGACCACGAGACCAACGGGGCAGTTCACCATGACACTGATCTAAACGTGTTAACTAATAATCCTTACACAGCTTAAGAAAACCGCAAACAAAAGCCATCCAAACACCAATAAAAAAGATAAAAGCAGGCATGAATGGTATCGGATTATTCGCTCGAATCAAATTGTATTTGTACTTAAGTATTGAGCGCCCGGTTGCCTAGCAACCTCTCGACAGATCGATACAGCGTAAACAACTCTGCATCTCGGCGACTTTCATTGAAGCTGGGATCTGTTGTGGGATAAATTTAGAAGGAACTAACTGTTGGTAACGACTTCCTTTTGCTTACAAACTTTTCAGGAGATGTAGGGTGGTTCTACTAATACTACTGCGGTTCAAAAGATTGGTATAGTAATGCGACATATAGACGGAAGGACAGACAGAGATTGGGTTTATGTTTATCCTTTGAATCTTTGTATGCGGGACGCATTTTTTTTATAGTTTCTATATACCCTGACCTAGGCTGAAGTAAAGAGCAAAAACACATCCCGAATAAAAAAAAATAGTAATTTGCTTCGAAACTGTTGTATTTATAAGACTGTTATATGAAATGAGTGTCATGATGATGGCCCAGTGGTTAAGACACGCGCCTCTCCATAAGGATGCGGATTTGATACTGGGCAAATTAAGAAGTAATTACTTGTTCAGTTTAAGTTTAGTACCCTGGATTTAAAATAAATAAAAGTCTGAAATCGCCAATCGGCCTTGAGAAAGCTTGATGATTTGATCGGGCTTTCTCTGTGTGAGAATAAACCTTTTCCAGCAGTGGGATCATTTTAGACTGGTACTTCTATTATTATAAATAATTGCTCTCATTCCGTCATCTCTTCGACCGTTAACCTAGTCTACCTATTAAACATTCTATTCTCAAGTAATCACTGTTCCGCTCTACGGACCAGCGTTCAGTTTTGCAATTCAATGCGAAATACTCCTTCTAACCGGTCACCCACTGACACATCACATTCAACCTTTTATATAACAGCCTGTCCAGATTCTAGATAGCATTTCCCCTCTTAAACAGCTATAGACGTAAAAGAGGATAGATAAGTATTCAATGAAAATAGCGCCATCTAGTGATAATAATGAGAATTTCAGTTATTCCTCACATAGTCGAACGCATTTCGTTCGAATTTCGAATTGATAAAAAAATTGTACCAGGCACTCAAGATTCTTAGCTCAAATACATAACGCTTCTAATTCAACTTAAGTACATCTCATTTCATCATCTCGTAAATAATACCAGCCTGTTAGGTACTGACCCACTACTGGGCAAAACTCTCTCGGCTTTTTCTCATCCAGTGTAAGCTTGCTCAAAGCGGATTGGCGATTTCAGACTTATACTTATTATAAGTCCTCTTCACGATGTCCAATTAATTACTTAGAAAATACATAAAGAATAAATATAAAAAATCGAATTGAAACTTGCAACTGGTTGCCTTAAAAAATCACGACATTATCGTAAAATATTTCAGTAAGGTGCAGCGGGGCAATCTCGACACAATCTCGACAGCGGGAAATTTCAACTAATCTTAATAACTTCTACATTTTACTAAGATTAGTTGAAATTTCCCGCTGTCGAGATTGCCCCGCTGCACCATATTCCAATTATTTCTCAAATATAAATCTCTTCAAACATCTGTGTTAGGTAAAGTAACATCAAAAACAAAATGCTTAAGATAATTCCAAGTGAGTTAATAAGTTAGCGTCAAGTTTCGACACCGAGTGGGCGTGTGTGGGCAGGCCAGTTTGAAGTAATCTAACCGAATCTTGTACTGTCGGTTATCAAGGACACAGTTATTTATTGGATTGGTTAACAAAATAACCGTATTTAGTTAACTGAGTGGTAGTTAGATTTGGAATTAGAAATGTGCTTCTAAAATAAGACTCCTTATGTAGATTGTGCGATAGTTGTAATTGCTAGACAGAAAGTCAGCATTGAAATGACAGATGATAAAGATGTTATTAAAGAAAAATACACGTTGCTGTGAGCTCCAATCGAGTTGAAGAAGGAAGGAGGGCAGTAGGATGATGAAGAAATGTTTAGGAAAACATGGCTCTGTTTCAACGCTGACTAGAAGATATAATCACCATCACGGAACGAATAAGTAAAAAAAAAATGTTGTTCTGCACTATTTTCTTCTGCATCGTGGTTGCGTTTACAAACATATAAACTCACATACCACAAACAACCAGACCTGGAACAACTATCTGTAGGTCATACAAATATTTGTTCCGTGCAGAAAGCGCGCCCTCAACACGTAGCGTGGCAGTCAATCGCTCAGCTACTGCGCTAACCGTGTCGATTTGAATTGACTTTAGAACTTCAATGTTCTTTTTTTCAGTCATGGCAGTCTTATATGGTCGCCAAATTGCATGGCATTGGTGCTGATTCTCTTGTTCACAAACTTAACTAAATTTAAATTATGTTCATCTTTCTCTTTCCATTTCATTAAGAAAAGGACAGAAGATAAAACTTTAGTTAAGTTCTGTCAAATTTAGACACTCCATAGATAATTTAGACGCGATTAAAAACGTGGCGACTAGAAACACGCCAATTTTCTTCAGGCGCTGTCTAATTTGACAGGACTAAACGAATATGTATCTTCTGTCCTTTTCTTTAAGAAATTGAAAAAGAAAGACGCATTTAACTTACAGGCGTTAATTTCACGCCATTCATTTAGTCGCACTTTACCCAATCTGTAGCAACTACATACATAACAAAACAAAGTCGCTTCCCGCTGTACGCTTAGTTCTTTTCAAACTACGCAACAGATTTGATTGCGGTTTTCATCAATAGATCTATAGAATGATTCCATGAGTGAATGATTGATGAGAGTAAGATTTATAAGTATAGATCATCACGGTACGACCAACGGGAGCGGAGCAGTTACCACAGACGTAACTGAACGCGGGTGACATCGCGGGGTAATTAGCTTCTGCTTTAAGAAATAAGATGAGAATATATTGATTCTGATTGTGACTAAAATTACTTTCCAAATTTTTCACAGACATAAAAACATGAGCTTTTCAAAAATGAACATAGTTAAATGTTGATATTCGTTTCATAAAAAGGCGTGCTTTAAAATCCTGTTCCCTCCAAAAGGGATGTTCATTTTGGAGAAAAAGTTTCGTTAGAACGTTGTTAAAAGTTTTTTAATTAAATTTTAATCAATGGGAGGCTCGCAGTCCGCGCGTCCTCAGTGGCTATGCATCTGATAGGTACTTTTTGATCATCATCATCATCTGCTTAGCCTTTTTGCCAACTATGTTGGGGTTGGCTTCCAGTCTAACCGGATGCAGCTGAATACCAGTGTTTTACATGGAGCGACTGCCTATCTGACCTCCACAACCCAGTAACTGGGCAACACGATACCTCTTGGCTAGACTGGTTGTCAGACTTCTTGGCTTCTGACTATCCGTAACGACTGTCAAAGATCTACGAATGACAGCTGGGACCAACGGTTTACGTGCTTTCCGAGGCACAGGGCACTTTTTGATCAATGGGTCTTAATTATGACATTGGGCTTATTCATGTCCACTTAACTCAACTTTACTTTGACTGCCTCGTTAACCTAGTGGTCTTAAGCGCGACTGCTACGCTAGAGGTCTTTGGTTCAATTCCCAGGTGGGGCAAAAAGTGTTATTGGGTTTTTCTATGATTTTTTTAGTAGCAGCTCGAAGTTAGGATTTTTGCCCGGTTAATGGCAATAGGTTCGCCCCTATTACATGGGACCTAAACATACCGGCGAACTGTGGGTGTGCATTGATACACTTCTGCCTAACCCTTCGGCGTGCTACAAGCGTGATGATGTAAGTATGTATTTAACTCAACTTTCTTTTGATGTTATATCATTTATATTAACATAGCTATACCCCGCGGCTTCACCTTTGTTTACTCTTCCGCTACCGTAGGTCGTAGCGTGATATTATATAACCAATAAATACTATTACTCGTGAATCTGGTTATCATATATAAAAAGATTTTACCAACCCAACTGGCACCACACATACCATTACGCCTGCATTCCCCGAAGGATTAAGCAGAGGAGTACCAATGTACACCCACAGTTCGCCGATATGTTTAGGTCAGATATAGTAGGGGGCGAGCTAACTGTCATTAACCAGGCATAAATCCTTACTCTGAGCTGTTACTGAAAAACCTAATAACAGTTTTTGTTCGACCGGGGAATCGAACCCAAGACCTCTAGCGTAGCAGCCGCGCTTAGGACCACTAGACTACTGAAACACTCACCGACTGGTAGTTCCAGAAATTAGCGCATTAAACAAGCAAACAAAAAAGCTCTTTAGCTTTACATACATACATAAACTCACGCCTTTTTCCCATGGGGGTAGGCAGAAACCACAGACCACCACCTGCTACGATCCTTACACACTCCTTTCGCCTCGTCCACATTCATACATCTGGTCATACAAGCACGCCGGTTACGAGTACTGCACACCCGACCTTTCTGAAGAACCTCACCAATAAGGTCAGGGTAGGTCTTTCTAGGGCGTCCTCTCCCGGTGTTGCCACTCACATCTGCCACATAAATACCTTTTGTTAGTCGCCTTTCACTCTTCAGCTTTAGTCTCTATAAATAATATTTTTCGTCTAAAAACCGTCTCAAACGTAATTTTCAGTTCGCGACATTGATTCAATCAATATGACGGACCTAATTACTTGTCCTTTCTATTCTACGTCAGTGTTTATTAGGAAACAAAAGGAGATTTCGGCGGGGCGGGAAAGGGGGGTATTCCGTAATGGATCGAAGAAGATTCGAGCGACGAGACATCATCATCTGCTTAGCCTTTTCCCAACTATGTTGGGGTCGGCTTCCAGTCTAACCGGATGCAGCTGAATACCAGTGTTTTACATGGAGCGACTGCCTATCTGACCTCCACAACCCAGTAACTGGGCAACACGATACCCCCTGGTTAGACTGGTTGTCAGATTTCTTGGCTTCTGACTATCCGTAACGACTGTCAAAGATCTACGAATGACAGCCGGGACCAAAAGCTTTACGTGCTTTCCGAACCACGGGGGTGTCACACCACCAACTTCCAAACTCCGGGCTGTTACTGAGAAATTCCGAATGGAAAAACCCATTAACACTTTTTGCCCGACCTGGGAATCGAACCCGGGACCCCACGCTCACAAGTCGCGCTTGCGACCACGAGACCTCCGGGGCAGTTCGAGCGACGAGACAATAGTGTTTTGTTTTTCTGTGACCTTAGAATCGAAATAGCAGACATATCTGAAGGCCATTGTCCTAACAATTCAATTGCCAATTTGATTATATTATGGATTACCGAAATGACGTTCAAATTCTAGTCCCAGTGTCAATAGAGCATGGTCACAATTAATAAAAAAAAACATCACGCCTGTACTTCCCGAAGGATTAGGCAGAGGTGTACCAATATACACCCACAGTTCGCCGATATATTTAGGTCCCATGTAATAGGGGGCGAGCCTATTGCCATTAACCAGGTACAAATCCAAACTCCGAGCTGCTACTGAGAATTTCATAGAAAAACCCAATAACACTTTTGCTCGACCTGGGAATCGAACCCGGGACCCCTTGCACAGCAGTCGCACTTGCGACCACGAGACCAACGCGGCAACGGGGCAGTTCACAATTAAAAACACTCTAATCCTAGTCGCAATCTCCTCTCAGCGACAATCAATGTTAAAAATGTAAATTGATATTATTAGAACGCGATCGCAATGCGATCTTACGGGAATTGCCCCACAGGTCCTTAAGTACCTAAAGTTTGGCCAGTCACGCCCTACACTCGTCACCGCGTCATTTATCGAATTTAGCGTTTCAAAGGCCACTTAACTTCTCTTGACCGCCATTCAATCACACTATGTAAACAGGGATGGATCTATTATAGGCTTTTTAGGCTGTTGTCCTGGGCCCCATAAACATAATGGGCCCCGGCTCCCATTGAACAAAAAACTGAAATTTTTAAACATAACATACCATCACGCCTGTATTTTCCGAAGGGTTAGGTAGCAGAGGTGTAAGTGTAACTAATGTATACCCATAGTTCGGTTCGGTATATTTAGGGCCGAGCCTATTGCCATTAACCGGGCACAAATGCTAACTCCGAGCTGCTGCTGAGAATTTCAGAGAAAATCCCAATAACACTTGCTCGACCTGGGAATCGAACCCCAGACCGTGTAGCAGTGGCGCTAAGGAACAATGGGTTTACGAGGTAGTGTAATAAAAAAAAAACATAAAATGTTAAATCACTGCACTCTCGGCTCCATTACGCCCTTGCCTTCGCATTGGTCTCGGGCTGCAATTCAGCTTCGACTGTAATGTCAAACTAAGCTTACTGGTATCATAATAGACTATTATTATCCTATTTCCTATAAATACCGTATACACAATAGCAAGCAGTTGTCAAAATTGCAATAATTGAAAGAAAAACCAATTAGTTTGATTAATTAGGTAGGCCCCCCGAGTTAATTCAGGGGCCCCAAAAATTCACAGTCCGTCTCTGTATGTAAATAGTTATGTATATGTATATTTTCCGCAATTTTCCTCTTTTATGCGTCATATACTTTCACTTCCGATCAGCGACAGGTCTCACATTACATAGAATTATGTACTTATTGGGTAAATAAATACTACCTTCGGAAAAAGTTGGCATATTTGCTACTTTCACTAACGCCTAGTCAAAGTAACCAATAACGCTTCGTTTTGCCTACCAGTCGTAACTTAAGTCTTAGTCAATTATTTATTTATAACATCTCTCTACCTAAGTTCTAATAATAAATATTTTATTATTTTGAAATCTTTGCAAAAGTTTCTCTTTGAAAAGTTTTTGGAGAATACCTTAAACTTTGTAAAGGATAAAAAGGTTACAACGCTAACCTTTAAGAAGTTTTTAACGCTTTAATATGTATTGGCTTATTCCCGGGTGTATTTATAATATTCAGGTAAAAAAAAACGTTAATGCGAAGCTTTGTATGGATATTTACTGATCCATCCAAAGTTTTGCATTTACAATAGTAGTATTTAAGTAGTAAGAGTATACCTAAGGGAAAGGCCAACGAGCAAAATTTTGTGAGTCGTGAGTCGCAAAATTTCGGTCGTGTAATTTACCTTTCACTGAAACTGACAACTCATTTTGAGTCGCCGTGTTGTGAACGAAACAGGAGTTTTGTATGAAACCGAATGTAGCAGAAATTACGCGACTCACAACGCATAAAATTACGCTCGTCTGGCTCCACCCTAGACGTTTGTTTTTACATTACGCCAAAACGGCTGAACGGATTTTGATGAAATTTGTTATAGAGATAGATTATAGTCTGAAATAGTACATGAGCTTTTATATATACTAATATTATAAAGAGGTAAAGTTTGTGAGGTTGTAGGGGGGTAATCTCTTGGTGTACTGAACCGATTTAGAAAATTCTTCACCCATAGAAAGCCACGTTATTTGTGAGTATCACAGGCTATATAACATCACGCGACGACACCCGGTAGCAGAGCAGTAGCGGTGAAATAATCATGGGTCGATGTACGGTTCCCGTGGTAGAATATTTAAGTGTGACGCGGAGGAAGTCTGTCTATTTGCCAGGGTAATTCTGTTTCTGCGGGTTGTTCGAAAGAGATACCGCGCCCCCGGAACGCAAAGGGCACACGAAGGAACATAGATGGTTTTTAGTCAGTAAAAGTCTGACACTCCCTCCCGCCCCGCCCAGGACGGGGGGGTCATTTGATGATTTTACCATAGCTAAAAAAAAAAAAAGGGTAATTCTGTTTGTCTGTTCGTTACCTTATCACTGCAAAAACACTGAGCCGATCGTAATGTTTGACAAAGAGATAGCTTGGGATTTGGATAAAGACATAAGCTAATTTTAATCCGCGACTTTGTCTGCGTTCGTGATAACAGATATTCACGAGGCTGAAGTCACAGGCAAAAGCTAAAAGAATTACACAATATTATATTATACTAGTGGACTACCGGCTTCGCACGGAGGCTGATTTTCGAGTTACCCAGTAGATTTTTAAAAAAAATTCTTACATATAAACCTTGTCCGGGAAACAACGAAAACAACAAAAAAAGAATCAGCCAAATCGGTCCAGTTGTTCTCGAGTTTTGCGCTTAGCAACACATTTAGCTATTCATTGTTATTTATATAGAAGATTATCCAATTACATTGTTTCTTGATCCTATAATCAGATGACATTTTCATCTTCTCTACCCACGTAAAATACAAAGAGGTTTTTAATACTCTTGTGTAAGTCAAGAAGAAATCAATTACGAATGGCAACACTCTCCTGTCTTTAAATGGATTATCGTGTCGTTCTTGAATAAAGAATTTATGGCAGAATTCTCAAATAAAAAGAAAACATGGTTACTGGTTAGTCTTTTGTTTTTCATTATGCCGTCTATTATTAGGTCTTAAATAGCTAGTTTAACATGTCTTTTAACATGGCAAAAAGTTGCACTCAGCATGTAATACTTTGGCTTAGCTATTTCCCCGTCTCTATTTTGCACTTGTAGTTAGTTTGACAAGAAGTCTGACAACCAGTCTAACCAAGGGGTACCGTGTTGCCCAGTTACTGGGTTGTGGAGGTCTGATAGGCAGTCGCTCCATGTAAAACATTGGTATTCAGCTGCATCCGGTTAGACTGGAAGCCGACCCCAACATAGTTGGGATAATGTTAAGCAGATGATGAGTTAGTTTACCATGAGGCATACCCGGCGGGCGTACTTCAAAAAGGACCCGGCGATTTGGTTCACCATTGCGTCAAAAACCTTTTGGCCATGCCGCCGGCATGTGTGTAGGAGTCTTAATAATGCGAAAGCATGTGTAAAATATTTCGGACTGAGTTGTGCGTTTTTCTTTACCGAAATTATTATAGTACTGTAGTATTTCTCTACTACTTAACGCGTCAGACTCGTTGAGAAATTTCTAGTAGTCCTCAATCATCTAAAACATTTTACATAATATGTACCTACACAAGCTTTAATTGCGTCCTAAACATTAAAATCAGTAGAAACTGTCGATTAGCCGGTGACAGCGAGCAATAGAGTGCACCGGACCAGCATTTACGTAAACGGAGTGTCTATTTCGATCAGAAACTCGATAATAGGGAGGTATACTACGACTTTTAGAAAACGGACAAGCATTTTTCCAAAACATACTGGTGTTACCTCGGTAGAGGTTACACCAGTATATTCAGTATATCCATACAGTATGTACTAACCTGATACTGTTTAGCAATCTACTCCCAATCCGATCTAGCGATCACTCTAGCTAAAGCCACATCCAGAAAGATCTATTCGATTCTGCAGGAAGGTACACGAGGTCATTGTGTCATTGTTCGTACATAATCCCATCGAGAAACAGTGATTTCATCTAAAAATCAGCGAATCTTAAGTGGGTTTAGGTTAGACGCGACTCCCGCATGTCAGACGGATCATGGGCCAAACGATATCGGTCATCGTCGTAGATCAAGGCAAAGATAGCGGGTCAAGCTTGATGCTTATAGGCAGGATTGGTCTTCTCTAGCTAAAGATTGAGAGGAGGAGAAAGAAAAAAGGGAAGTCTTAAGCCGGACACGTCTTCCGTATATCCAATGGATCATGGGCTGAATCAACCACACTGTGAGTCCCGGAAAATGTCTAGCAACATCGCGGTAGACCCAGGCAAAGATGGCAGGACAAGTATGACACTTTTAGGCAGAATCGGTCCACAATAGCTCAAGATACAAGACAGGGAAGCCTTTGCCCTGCAGTGAGACAATAGAGTCATCATCTGCTTAACCATTTTCCAACTGTGTTGGGGTCGTTTCATCTAACCGGATGCATCTGAATACCAGTGTTTTACATGGAGCGACTGCCTATCTGACCTCCACAACCCAGTAACTGGGTAACACGATACCCCTTGGTTAGACTGGTTGTCAGACTTCTGACTATCCATAACAACTGTCAAAGATCTACGAATGACAGCCGCGCCGGGACCAACGGTTTTACGTGCTTTCCGAGGCACGGGGGTGTCATACCACCAACTTCTAAACTCCGGGCTGTTACTGAGAAATTCCGAATGGAAAAACCCATTAACACTTTTTTGCCCGACCTGGGAATCGAACTCGGGACCCCACGCTCACAAGTGAAGACCAACGGGGCAGTGAAACAATGGAGTCCAAGAATAAATAAATATAACAGCCTAATTTGGCCGGTCATTCCCTCCGATGATCTAAGTGTTGCACAAACAATTCTTATTGTTGTTGTTGTGGCAATAATAAGCGTGACGTGTTTTATTCGACTGTAACTTGTTTCCAAGCAAACCTTCGTTGCGAATTTTGGTCACTATCTAGATTAATCGCTGATCGATTTCATGGAGTTATTCGATTTGACACAGTGTAAGATGTAATGGACAACAAAGCATAAAAAAGAGGGCAAAATTTACTATTTCGTAATGAAAACCGTTTTTTTTTAAGACGGGTAATCATCAAATAACTTCCCCCGCCCTGGGCGGGGCGGGAGGGAGTGTCAGACTTTTACTGACTAAAACCCGTCTATGTCCCTTCATGTGCCCTTTGCGATCCGGGGGCGCGGTATCTCTTTCGAACAACCCGCAGCCCCGGCAGGCATCGGCCCTCACAGTGGCCCCTTCCAAGTTTGCTGACATCTCTTTGATGTGCGCGGGGAACACGAACGCGCCGCGTCGACACGGTCTGTCGTTAGTTAGTCAACGTACGGACGGTAAGCTACCCATTACTCACCGTCCACAGACCCGCGAATGAAAACCGGTCCTATTGAAAATATGAGAAGACCTTTGTCCAGCAGTGGGCGTCCTGCGGCTGATATGATGATGATGAATAAAAACCTTGCTACTCAAGAACTGCCTCGTTAGCCTAGTGATCCTAAGCGCAACTGCTACGCTAGACGTCTTGGGTTCGATTCTCAGTAGCAGTTTGGAGTTAGGATTTGTGCCTGGTTAATGGCAATAGGCCCGCCCTCGCTCCCTATTACATAGAACCTAAAATATACCAGCGGACTGTGGGTGTACTGGTACACCTCTGCCTAACCCTTCGGGGAATACAGGCGTAAGCGTAAGCTTTTAACTGTCAATCCCTATCAAAAAGTGGGTAACAGCTCAACTCTCTTAAATTCACCAAAGGAAGATTTCTACAGATCAGTCCAGCTGATATTCAACTCTAAACGATCCTACTTTAAGCCTCAAATTTCCTTAATCGTCTACCAAACCATTCAAATTCGCAGTCCCATAGTAGAGCCCTTAGGACGGCTGCAAGCATTGCGACCGGTTCCCACGGTATACGTTATAATATATCTGGTCAGGCAAGCAGTTTGCATGCCTGTCCCACATAATATATAGGCACATTACAGAAGGTTGATTTGATACAACTAAAATAGCGAAAATAGAACAGACACGTGCGTATTGACACCTGCCGGCTTATTCTGTAAAAAATCTCCCTCAGTGAATTAAGGTGAAGTGAGCTAAAACTGGGCTGTCACTATACGATTCTAGGGATTGACAAGTCGCCACACGCTCACTTCCCGGAAGGAGGGTTTTACAGAATAACACCGCTGTAGTGCGATTCTCTAAAATACAAACTCGACTACTACGCTATACATGAAGCATTTCTACTAGTGTGTGTGCGTTTTCGTCTATAGTATTTTCTTTTATTTATTTTTTACCGATTTGTAATCATTAAATGACTTCCCCCGACTAAAACCCATCCATGTTTCTTCATGTGCCCTTTGCGTTCCGGGGGCGCGGTATCTCTTTCGAACAACCCGCAGCCCCGGCTCTTGTTTAGTATGGAGTCGGCCTTCTGCATCTGTCTATGTAGTGAAGCGCACAGTTTGCATGGCAGTGCTATCCCAGTCACTTGCTCAGTGTGAATGTAACGACGCCGACGCCATTTTAACCAATCGCGTCAGTTAAGTGTGAAATGTTTCTAATTACCAGTTAGGAAGCAAGCTTGAAAATTATATAATCTGATACGATGTTGGTTTGTGTACAACTTTAGCTTTTGAGTCACACTGAAGCCGCAAAAAAGATCTACTGTTCCACGCATTTAATTAATGTTCACATAAATCGCCAAATTGTATGGAACAGCTTAATTTCTATTCTTGTATGACCAGCTATGCCATTCTGAAATAGGCAAATCACTTCGAAAGTCATCTCGATAGTCACGCTTGCTTCGCAGAATATCAAATCCTATTGAAAAACGTCAAAATATTCACTCGATATAATACTTCTCACTTACGTCATTATGTGGTGGCGCTAGAGTTTCGAACTCACTCATTGTAAGAGTACGAAACTAAAATCTCACCGCGGATTCAGAAGTGATTTCGCAATTACCTTTTTAGAATAGCACTACAGGTGTTTGAACGAGGACTAGATGAAAGGAATATGTAAGGATCGTAACAGGTGGCGTTCTGTGGTTTCTGCGGTATGCCTACCCCCATGGGAGAAAGGCGTGTGTTTATGTATGTATGATTTTAGGGTTGGTCCCATAGTAGCTGTTCATGATGGTGAGTTAAATGACCCCTTTTCAGGTTTAGGGTTTACAAAAACGAACGTTGTAGATATAGAGATTCGAGATATTCAGTAAATCAATATGTTGCAATTTATTTAAATTCACATAACCTGTAATACCTATTGAGCAAAAGACCAGTTACACGGCAAGATAAGTTTTGCACTAGTCTAGGTTTAACACCTAAAATATTCAACTAATGGCTGATTTTTCAAAAGTTAGATATTTTTTATCTGAAAGAATAAATATGACATCACGCCTGTATTCCCGTTAGTAAGGGTAAGGTAAGTAGTAAGGGTTAGGCAGAGGTGTCCAAATGTACACCCACAGTTCACCGGTATGTTTAGGTCCCATGTAATAGGGGGCGACCCTATTTCCATAAACCAGGCACAAATCCTAACTCCGAACTGCTACCACAGATTAAATCTGCTACTGAGAATTTCATAGAAAAACCCCATAACCTTGTGCTTGACCTGGGAATCGAATCCAAGACCTCCATCGTAGCAGTGCGCGTAGGACCATTAGGCCAACTAGGCAGTTGGTATTGACTTATTTTCAATATAAAAATACGACGATTGACATAACGATCCTAAGTATATATTTTCAGTAGCTCTGATTAAAATTATCCATTTTAAATGTACCATAATGACAAATCAAATTAAGTAAGTAAGCTTCAAATTAAAATAAGATAAAGTAATGTTTAAGACCACAATAAAAACCAGTTTGAGAATGAATGAGACAACTTGCAGTTATCACATTACAAGTTAAATATGAATGAAGCCATATGAATTCAAGTGGTGTGGATATAAGGGCATTTTCATTTTAAATGGCGCAGGTTAAAATAAATAGTCTTCAAAAACTACTACACTCACGTCCTGTTAGTAACTAGTTGTAGTGTATAGTTCACTACAACTAGTTACTAACAGGACGTGACGGATATAGATCGTTTTTTAAACTAAATTTAAATACTTAAACAATATTATCAGAAAGCTGTAAAATTGTACTTTTATGCTTTCAGCAGTGTATAAGTTATGTATACCTAAAAAAGAAAAAATGACAAACTTTATATTCATGAAAAAAACGTTACTAACTACAACAGTTCTTTTTTAACCATTTATTGTGCTGCAAAACTTACTGCACTAGCTGGACACCTAGTGCGACTAACTTCAAAATAACATTTCATACTTTGAAATTTGTACCCAGAGTTACCGTTAAAACCGAATTTTGATGATAAATGTGTGTATTTCATAGTAAAAACCGCGTGACTATCCGGACATGTCCGGTAGTCGCGAATTCGTGGGACAAGCTTTTTATTAAACTATTATATATTTTCTTCACTAACTGAGATGAAATGCTTAGTTTAAAGGATAAATTAACTATCTAACAATACAATGAAAGTGTCGCTACGTTAGCTGTCGTACAAAAAATAACGAAAAAATTGAATGCAATGATGCAAACTGACATGGGGACATCATGATTTTACACGATTCCGCAACATTATTAATTTAAATAAAATTAAATACGTGCTCTATAAGGAACTAATAAATTAAATCCACATATTTATAAAAATACCTACAGGGTACAATAGATTTTTCTTAAAAAAATTGTTTGCAAATATTTTTTTCATCATATTTTAGTCATGGGACAACCGAAAAACAGCCTGCGCCATTTAAAATGAAAATGCCCATAAGCCAGATTTCCTGCCCTTATTGGATATGCACAGATTAAATAACGGATTCAGTAAATGCGGGCAAAGCGGTCTTTAAAGGGCAAAATTAATTATGAGCACTAAGTTTACCTCGCAGTTTTACCTGCGTTAAGTTGCGTCTTTGGTTACTGCTCTGCTCCCGTGTGTTGTGGCGTGATGCTATATATCCTTAACATAAAAAAATATATACCATCACGCCTGTATTCCCCGAAGGGTTAGGCAGAGGTGTACCAATGTACATCCACAGTTCGCCGGTATATTTAGGTCCCATGTAATAGGGGGCGAGCCTATTGCCATTAACCGGGCACAAATCCAAACTCCGAGCTGCTACTGAAAATTTCATAGAAAAACCCAATAACACTTTTTGCTCGACCTGGGAATCGAACCCGGGACCCCTTGCACAGCAGTCGCACTTGTGACCACGAGACCAACGGGGCAGTCCTATCGGGATATCCTTAACATTCTTTAATATAGGGCTTTAAAACGCAAAATGCATTTTTTTTTCAAATGTGTCACATGTAGAATCTATCAAATGTCAAAAAACGGTTTTTTTACAAATCGGACCAGTAGTTTCTGAGATTAATACATTTAACTAAACAAACTCTTTAGCTATAACATTATTAGTATAATTTACTAGTTGAGGATAGTTTGGTACGTCTGACGCAACACCCCGTTGATTGCTCCGTTGGCCACTAGCGCGACTGTTGAGTCCTGTGTTCGATTCCCAGGTGGGGTATAGTGTTATTGCATTTGTCTATTAGGATTTTTTTTAATCCATTAGACACTTTATGTTAATCTTAGAAAATACAATCAATGTCTATAAATAACCCTTTTGTTGAGTATGCAGTATCGATATTAGCATAAAATGGCAGCTACTAAGACCGATAAGGCAGGCATGTCCGTTAGTTAGAGCTTTTGTTTTTCAATCCATACTTCCATACTTAATATTATAAATGCGGATGGAACACAGTCTGTCGGTCTGTCTGTCACGCTCTCACGCCTAAACCGCCGAACTGATTTTGATAAAATTGTGTACAGAGATAAATTAGACCTTTAAAAAGGACATAGGCTACCTTCTGCCCTGAAAAAAAATACTAAGGATCTCTAAATGGGGCACGAAAGTTTCTATGGAAGTTGATTATTAAAGATAAAACTATGAAACTTTCTGTTTAAGCACTCGCTAAGAAATAAATAAACATTTTTTCAAGTGTTTTTGAATCAATTTTGAACCCAAATAAAGGCTGCCCAAAGTAACTTTACTACGCGGACGAAGTTCCGGGCAAAAGCTAGTTTAAATATAAGTAGCGGTAAATTTTTATTGTCTATGCTTATACGGTGCTTCTGCATATCTTATATTATAATTTGGCATTTATGAGGTGTTTTCTGTTAAGGATGCCATTATTATGTTACTAACTGGCTTTTTTTTTTTTTTTTTTTTTTTTAAAGACGGGAAATCATCAAATAACTTCCCCCGCCCTGGGCGGGGCGGGAGGGAGTGTCAGACTTTTACTGACTAAAACCCGTCTATGTTCCTTCATGTGCCCTTTGCGTTCCGGGGGCGCGGTATCTCTTTCGAACAACCCGCAGCCCCGGCAGTGTTACTAACTGGCTGGCGTGAAAGTTATAGACGAACTGGGAATAAAAATGTCATAGCAAAAGGAGTAGGGATTGTAGAAACGATGGGAATATTGTGTGAGGGATAATATGTGATAATAGTACCCAGCCTCGATGGCCTAGTGGTCCTAAGCGCGACTGCTACGCTAGAGGTCCTGGGTTCGATTCCCAGGTCGAGCAAAAAGAGTTATTGGGTTTTTCTATGAAATTCTCAGTAGCAGCTCGGAGTTTGGATTTGTGCCCGATTAATGGCAATGGCATGGCTCGCCCCCTATTACATGGGACCTAAATATACCGGCGAACTGTGGGTGTACACCGGTACACCTCTGACTGTGTCAAATAAATAAATAGAGTGATTCAAGAGGAAGGTTAATATGTTTAGAACATTACGCTACAACTAACGGGAGCGGAGCAGTAACCGAAGTCGTAACTGAACGCGGGTTGTATATAATACGTAATGTCATGGTTAGTTTGTATACCATTTATTAGTTTCACGGTGGTGGAATTAGTGACAAGGTCAACACCGCGATGATCTTACTTGATGAACAGCTTTTAATCAAGCATAAAGGGTATTGTGTTATTTAATTTGGAACGTTAATGAATTGGGAATTGGTGATGGTGATATGGCCTTAAGAAAATTATGTACCAGCCAACTACCCGCGATTTCGTTCTCGTGGCTTATTTTACGTGTTACGTCTTTGGTTAATACTCCGCTCCCGTGTGTCGTAGCGTGATGTTATATAGCCTATGTTACTCAGGAATAATGTAGCTATCTATTGATAAAAAAAAATGGTTAAAATCGGTCCAGTGGTTTTGGACCCTATTCGGTAGAAACTAATAAACAAAGAAATCTTTCCTCTTTATAATATTAATAGGATAATATAGATAATTTGCAATAAATCTATACTAATATTATAAAGCTAAAGAGTTTGTATGTTTGAACGCGCTAATCTCAGGGACTACTGGTTGGAATTGGAAAATTCTTTTAGTGTTGGATAGTCCATTTCTTGAGGAAGGCTATAGGCTATGTAACATCACGCTACGACCAACAGGTGCTGAGCAGCGAGGGTGAAACCGCGGGGAACAGCTAGTATTGTATAAAAGGTGTATGTAAGGATCGTAGCAGGTGGCGTACTAAAAAGCGTGAGTTTATGTATGGATGTATAGTATATAATATAGCTAGCTTGCAATAAATATTGGAGGTTCCAAACCAACTCTGTTTCAAAAGCTTTTTTCCCTTATTTCAACAAAAATCTCGTTTGCATCGTATTGACTTAAAAGTCCGTTAAATAAAAATAGATACATTGGGTATTTAAATATTTATTCAATTTGTCCGCGTTTTTACTGAACAGAGCTTTTTTATCATGTTTTTTATCCTTTTCGTATTGGACTTCCTATTAGAATCCTCTTTTACCGTATTCAATGTAAACATAAAGCAATTTTATTTATTTTATAAATTCATAAACCACATCTTAATTGAGTTTATAAAACACTGACCCGTTGGTCTTGTGGTTACAAGCATAACTATTGAGCTTGGGGTTCTGGTTTGATTCCCAGGTCGGGCAAAGTATTATTGTTTTTTTTTGGGACAAGCCGGCCACACTATTCCCAGCTACTGCAACTACTGAAAGCCAGAAGCAACAGTGTTGACCGCTAGAAAAGCGCCAAGGGAATGAAGCTCGACGAGTCCCGGAGAAACGATTCAGAAACTGTCTTGGATCCCGCAACGAAATTAATCAGAAACAGCGGAGGAGTAAGAAAAAAAAACAATTTCCACTATTATTGTGTTGTAACTGCCTCGTTAGCCTAGTGGTCCTAAGCACGACTGCTACGCTAGAGGTCCTGGGTTCGATTCTTAGGCTCTAGACAGACGGACTGCATTTCAACTGCAATCCAACTGCAAATTTGCAGTTCGCATGCAGTTTGAATGCAGTTGACACGACTGCACGCCGAGTCTCTCTCTGCAGTCATGTGAACTGCACACCGACTGCAATCGGACTGCACGGTTGGTTTGCAGTTCTGTTGCAGTCGTGTCAACTGCATTCAAACTGCATCCGAACTGCAAATTTGCAGTTGGATTGCAGTTGAAATGCAGTCCGTCTGTCTAGAGCCTTAGGTCGAGCAAAAAGTGCTATTGGGTTTTTCTATGAAATTCTCAGTAGCAGTTCGGAGTTTGGATTTGTGTCCGGTTAATGGCATTAGGCTCGCCCCAATTACATGGGACCTAAACATACCGGCGAACTGTGGGTGTGCATTGGTACACCTCTGCCTATTCCTTCGGGGAATACAGGCGTGATGGTATGGATGGTATGTATGTATTGTGTTGTTCATAAGGAATTTCTCAATAGCAGCTCAACGTTTGGAAGTTGGTAGTGTGACACCCTCGTGTCTCGGAAAGCACGTAAAGCAGTTAGTCCTACGTCTGATCTCCCCGGTAGAGTCGGATTGCCGTTCCACCGGAGAACGTTATTAAAATCAATATAAAAGTCCTTTTTGCTATCCTATATCATTCGCCTCGTGTATTATTTGTCTAGCCGTCAACCGGACGTTCGGTCATTCATCTATTGCTTCTCCAATATCTCTGCCGGTTTTTATTTTGAGTCGTATATTTCTATTTTTATTTTCTGTAATGTTTCTGTTGATATTATGATATTGACATGACTGTTGGACTTTAGCGACGAATTATTATTTGCATTGTTGTGTAAAACAACAGATTTCTTCTTATCAATTTCTCAGTATTCCTTCAGTAGTTAGTTGATTTAATTTAAGAGTACCTAGGTATACTTCTCTACATAGTATAAAAAATAGCTTTCCGCCGTCTGTGCGCTTAGATCTTGTAAACCACGCAACGGACTTTAATGCGGTTTTATCAATAGCGATGTGAGTGATTTAAGAGGAGCGTTTTTACGTATAGGTAGGGTTACTATATCTCAGGATTTGTCCTGAGATTTTAGGATTTTTGGACTTTTCTCAGGATTGTGGCTGGATTTTGCAAATCTCATGAAATCTCAGGATTTTTTCAATTTTCAATAAAATACAGCTTACATTTTAGAGATCTCTTTGATAAAAAATTAAACAAACTAAAAATATTTTTCCTTTGGTAATAATTGCACAATTAAAATCAGTACTTATTTATCCAAGTAGGTACTTAATCAGATTTATCATACTTAATATGTGATGATACATTTTTAAGTAAGATCCACAATGTATAAAAACGATAGTAATACGACTTTATTAAATTGTTAAGTAAATTCGAGAGAAAATTTTGATAATGTAAAGGATCTCAGGATTTTTCAATGAAAATCAGGCCTTTTCTCCGGTCTTTTAATTTTTTCATCTGGTAACCCTACGTATAGGACATCACGCTACGACCAACGGGAACAGTAACCAAAGACGTAACTGAACGCGGGTGAAACCGTGGGGTATAAATATAGCTTGTTCGCTCATATGAAACAAATAAAGTACTGATTATGAGTTCATAGTCAACCTTTATAACTTAACACTTCAGAACAAGGAACAAAGGAGGGGGTGTACATCGGTACACCTCTGCCTAACCCTTCGGGGAATACAGGCGTGATGGTGACGGTACTTCAAAACTAAACACCCTTCTTTTTCTCTCCAAGAAGGATTCACAGCAAAAAAAGTACTTTCCTACCTTCCTGCCAATCATTGCTTATAATGCACATCGTGGAGGCGGATATCCGGCGATCCATCTACGATTACCCTTCGATTACTCACCGGGACCCATTTGAGACGGTAATGACAATATATTATGGCCTTCGAAGGATGGCGATTACGGCGCCACCATCGGATACACTTGACACTTTTATTGTTCACTGTACAGTCGCCAGCACATCAAGCTACCCGAAACCCGTGCCGAAACTGTCAAATTTCCGCAATCAACTTTGAACCATATGCTACAGCGATAAAGTTGAAAATCTATTAAAGAAATTTGACAGATTGTAGTAGCTTGGTGAGCTGGCGTCCGTACATAATCATTTTGTCGGCCATTGTACATGGAGTGATTTAATTTGTGGTGTGTTTGAAGGAAAATGTGAATAGCAAGCCATATTGTCCATTTGATATGGATAGCTATATCCTACCGATCTTTTTTTGTAATGGTGGGATATCATCCAATGTTTTCGGTAACTTTTATTTACTTACATTTTTCTCGAACGAAACCGTAGCTTAACTTTATAATTGTTATGATTTTTCCTCGTTGAAGTGAATACTTATTTAAATTATTTTTGAGAGAACTGCCTAGTGGTCTAAACGCGACTGCTACTCTAGAGGTCTTGGGTTTGATTACCAGGTCGAGCAAAAAGTGTTCTTGAGTTTTTTTATGAAATTCTCAGTAGCAGCTCGGAGTTAGGATTTGTGCCCGGTTAATGGCAATAGACTCGCCCCCTATTACATGGGACTTACAAACATACCGGTGAACTGTGGGTGTTCATAGGTGCACTCGTCGGGGAATACAGGCGTGATGGTGTGTGTTGAGTGAAATAAAGTATTTTCAACCGTATCAATTAAATCGCCGAGTTTGCAATCTAAGTATTTTTTGTAGTTTATGTGCTGTCCCACTGCAGGGCAAGGGCGGGAGGCCCTTCGAAGAGCCCCAAGTCCTTCAAGGGACTCCTGTATCGTCCCACTTCAAATCAGCTCGAATCTTGTTTATGGCCATAAAATAACTGACATGGCTGACTGGCATGTTCGCTGAGAACAGAGTTACTGATTTTTACGGGCTCATGAAGAGACTCAAGTCATCTTTCCTGCACCCCTAGACAAGTGTCAAACGCTCGGTGTCGTTTCTATTCTAATGAATATGAAAGCTTAAGCGTTAGCGATTTTCAATTGGTAGCCAAATGTACAACCACTTGTCGACCGCTCAGTCTATTCGTTTTTCAGAAAAACATCAAGTGTTCTCTATGGTTTGTCGTACGCAGACGTCTCTTTGACATTGGGTCGTCGGTAAACAAAAATATTTTATATTTTTTCAAGTGAAATTGGATAGCTTTTTATAAACGGTAAGTATTGTAAATGTAATATAATAATCTAAATTAAATCATTATAGTCCACCCACAAACGTTATATAAATCATCATGCAATAATTAATCATCATTGTCATATAGTACTGTGGTTTTAATGGTTACTAGCAATAATATTATTTTATTAACATTTTAATACTATTCTATGATTGGAATCGAAGTTGCGAGCTAGCCCAGAGCAATTCGTAATTCTAATATATATTTTGGAAAGGTAATTCATTGTGGAAATCTTATTATTATTTCAGTATTTTCACATAAACATAATACAAACAATGACTTGCTCAAGCTTTACTATCCACAAAGGATTAGTAAGGGGACAGCGGCTGTGGCTGGTATTAACCAGTTTAATAAATTCTGTTGGTGGTGGTGTTCAAAAACCACCAGACAAATGGAAAAAAGTAGTACTCAAAAATATTATTGTCTTCCTCATAGATTTTGATCGCGGCAACTTCAGAAAATTAAATTGTATTTAAGTATTTGTATATATTTTTTTGGAAGACGCTGGATGCAGGCCGCTTCCAACCGGTCTTTTTGGAAATCTATGGGGGAGGCCTATGTCCAGCAGTGGACGTCCTGCGGCTGATATGATGATGATGATGATGATGATATATTTTCACCAATATAAAATATATTTTCATAATAACAAAGTTTTGACACAATGTTTAATTAATTGCGCTTTTTAGGTGTGGGCAGACTGGAAGACTACAGCAGCGGCAGTGGCAGCTCTCGTGAGATATCGCCAGGAGTAGAAGAGGGAAGTGGACTAGATTTCTGTGTTTTGGAATAAGAATATAGTCAAAACAGTTAGTTTCATGTGTAAATGTAACTCTCTAGACCGATTCCGGCCACGGCGGCTAATCTTAATGCAGACTAGCCACGTACGCAGGAGATATTATAGTACAGAAGTGTGTGCTCAAACACAGGTGCACTCGCTCTTCCCTAACTCTTATAGTCCGATGGGACAGCAATCCGACACGACAGGAGAGAGATCAGGCGCAGGACCAACAGCTTTACGTGCTTTCCGAGGCACGGGGTTGTCACACCACCAACTTCCAAACTCCAGGCTGCTACTGAGAAAAATTCTTAATGGAAATACCCAATAACATTTTTTGCCCAACTGGGAATCGAACCCAGGACCCCTCGCTCAGCAGTGGCGCTTGCGACCACGAGACCAACGGGGCAGTTTAGTTTAATGTAATAATTATACGGACCAATTTAAATATTATGTAAATAACTGTTGCTTTAAGTAAGTGTAAAATTATTTTATTGAATATCACAATACACCGAATGATTCACAAAAAATATTATTTTCAGCTGAAGCCACAGCACTTTGCACGCACAACTTTGGCACCGCTTCGGGAGACAACTACGCCACCACCCCAGCTTGCCCCTCTCCCTCCTCCTCTGCCGCGAACTCCTCCAGCACGAAGCTCGAGGTGACAGCCGTCAGCCTCTCCGCGGTCAACGGCTACAACACCAAATCATCGTGCCTTATTTAGGGCGCGTAGGAACAGAGAATTGACGCCGTTTAAGAGGGCGACGAATGCTTTTGTAGCCGTCGAGCAACGCCGACTTGAATACGAGGAGAGGCGCGACAGGCGCCTACCTGAGCGAGTGTTGCCAGCCAGTAGCCAGTTGCTACATCAACTAGCTCTTGTTGGCTGACCAACAAGAGCTAGACTAGTCTCTGAAGACTAGTTGATGTATTGACGCAGCAGCGATCCACTAGTCTACCTTCTACAGATATTCTTTCTGATGCTGTTTATAACATGTTCACAACATTTTGTAAATTGTGCCAGGACTTGGCACAATTTTCAAAATGTTGTGACGATGTAACTTAATGTGACTGCCATACCAAAGTATAAGGCTAATTTTAAGTTCGAGATTTATGTAACGAAATTTTATTCTTTATAAAAGGTTATATACCTACTAAAAATAAAAAAGTTTTATTCTTATACAAATTATTTTATTTCACCATTTTATTTAACTGCCTTGTTGGCCTAGTGCTCATAAGGGCGACTGCTACGCTAGAGGTTTTGGGTTCAATTCCCAGCTCGAGCGAAATTCTCAGTAGCAGCTCGGAGTTTGGATTTGTGCCCGGTTAATGGCAATAGGCTCGCCCCCTATTAGGTACATGGGACCTAAAAACATACCGGCAAACAGTGGGTGTACATTGGTACACCTCTGCTTAACCCTTCGGGGAATACAGGCGTGATGGTATGTATGTTTATGTCATGTTATGCCTAAACATGTCGTGTGGTGTATACCTCTTCACGAGAACGAAGTGCAGTATTTAATATTGGTGTCATTGGCCAGGGTCTTTGCGGATATCCAGAATCTACGTAACACGTGAATCCTGGCACAACTTATAAAATGTTTGTTTATCGAGCCTAAATCTCTCTCTAAACAATAAATACGGAATTTCATTAATTTTCTATAAGAGATATATTTCTTATATGACGCCTGAGCCAGCCTTCTTCGTTATGTGCAAAATTCATTATGATTAATACAAATTGTAAAAATGAAAAATGCAAAGTGTAAAATGTTTTTGTGATTTTTTTCAAAAAAATACGTACAATTTAACAGCTGACCAAAACATCGCCATCTTGGTTAGAGTAGCGTAGCGTCTGTCTACAGGGTCCTAGCGTACGCTTCGTAAGCGTTAGATTAGAAACGCTCACAGTCGATTTCGCTTGTCATACGTGCCACTTGGCTACCGATTTGTATGCAGAATATTGACGTATCAATGGCGTTTCGTTTCATGGAATAGAATGTAATACACTTGGCTACCAATTTGACGTTCTAAACGTTAAATCAAATTTCGTGACGATAATTCATTCTATTCTACAAGCGTTTGTGCCACTTGTCTAGGGGTGCTGACCCGATTAATCGCATGCAATAATGAGACAGTAAACGTTATATTCCAATGTGTGCACCTGCTTAGGCGTTAAAATTATTATTATTTTTGTGTTTTTGTTTTGTCCTCTTGTTATAATAATTGTAATAATTTTAACTATTTTTAATTTTTAAATTGTAATTTTTCTGCGATAAAATAATATATTGTAATGTAATAATTTAATCTAACAATGCATTGTGATGTTAATATGGGTTAATGCCTGAAATAAACAAATTTTATTTATTTTTATTTTTTATTTTTAATAAGTTTGTTGTAAAGAATTTGTCAAAATAACATCAAGCTACCCAGCTGTTTGGGGCAGACATTTACAAAAACATCTGAAAGCTGCGATAACAACTCGGCAATGATTGATTATGTTTTCGCAGTTTTTGTTGTCCTACTTCTAGCAAAAACAAAATCTCATCCGACGAAACAAATGATTCTAGACAAAGCGATTGTATATGTAAGCTTTATATACATATATGTCAATGGCCTAACTTGAAAGAGAAAAGGTCTGCGAAGCACTAGGTTTTGCTCGCGACTTTGATCGCGTGGATGTTGGTTATCGTAGACGCAAACGAAGCCAAAGCTGAAAAAATAGCCTATAATTATCCTCATTTAGCTGAAAGGTGATAAAGAAACAAACAAATAGACAGAGTACGTAATTTCACATTTATAATATTAGTGTGGATGTGAATGGATTACAATAGCGTCATAAAATAAAAGTGATTTAACTTATTTTTTAAGAACAAAATATTTTTCGACGTTTTTTAAACCGTGCATAATTTTTCTCCAATTTTCATGACGTCACTCCACCGCGGCCATCATGCAGACATGACAATAATCTAGGTCAATCAATAGGTTTGTAAATGATGTACACTTAAGCACATAACAAAAGAGCCCTCTTTTCAAAAAGGAAAAAAAAACATATGTCATCTTCAAATGCTTGCGCCAGTAATCTCAAGCACAGTTGAAACTATGTGACATATTCAGTTACTGAATGCATTCCAATGTCACATGGAGACAATGGCTACCGCATGTCGGCGCCTGCGCACTGTGCAGCCATGCGGGCGGGCTGGGTTCAAGATGTTTATCAACTATTGGAAGAGTTAGTTGAACGATTGCGAAATGTGGATTTATATGGACATATGAGAAAATATATAAATAATAACTAACCAACTCAACACAAAGGTCTAGGCCCTAGACCTTTGTGTTTCCAGATCGAGCAAAGTGTTTTTGCTCGACCTGGGAATCGAAGTCATGACCTCTAGCGTAGCAGTCGCGCTTAAAACCACTAGACTAATGTAAACATTTCGTAAAATTATCATATGTCTTCCTATTACGGTTCAAAAGATACAGCCTCGTGACAGAGGGACGGACAGATATTGCGAAGTCTTGGGTCTCATTTGGCACCCAACGTTTTTCAAGTGAAGCTTCAGGTCTACCAGTAGCTTAAGTCGTTGCTTCCAATATACCATCATCACGCCTGTATTCCCCGAAGGGTTAGGCAGAGGTGTACCAATGTACACCCACAGTTCGCCGGTATATTTAGGTCCCATGTAATAGGGGGCGCGCCTATTGCCATTAACCGGGCACAAATCCAAACTCCGAGCTGCTACTGAGAATTTCATAGAAAAACCCAATATTACTTTGCTCGACCTGGGAATCGAACCCGGGACCCCTTGCATAGCAGTCGCACTTGCGACCACGAGACCAAGCAACGGGGCTGTTAGTTGCTTCCAATATTTAGAGAGTAATTACCAAAAATTACCATGAATTTGAATGCAGTACTCAAAATGATTAAGTGTCAGATGTAAAACAGATGTATTGTCACAGTTATCATGTAAAGCCGAGTACACAATGTTTGTCGCGATGTGAACGAACCGAGACGCGGCGCTGTGAATAAATAATGCGCCTGTGTACACTCGCGCGGTGCGTTGTTACAGCTGATTGTTATCTTGTGACAATTTATGAATTAGCCGATAAAAGAAGTTAGAAATAATCTTAAATAAGTCTCAGATTTGTTTTAGTAAATTGCTATATATACCATCAACATCACGCCTGCATTCCCCGAAGGGTTAGGCAGAGGTGTACCAATGTACACCCACAGTTCGCCGGTATATGTAAGACCCATGTAATAGGGGGCGAGCCTATTGCCATTAACCGGGCACAAATCTAAACTCCGAGCTGCTACTGAGAATTTCATAGAAAAACCCAATAACACTTTTTGCTCGACCTGGGAATCGAACCCAAGACCTCTAGCGTAGCAGTCGCGCTTAGGACCACTAGGCCAACGAGGCAGGGAAATACGAAACACACGACGAACGAACGAACGAGGGAGGGAAATTGCTATTGATGATGAATTTTATTATTATGTCAGCCGAACGTCCACTGCTGGACATAGGCCTCCCCTAAATATATAGCAGTGAATGCTTATGTGAGTCCCGCTCTCCCGGCTGCAAGCATGCAAGTCCATGCCCCTCCTTCACCCCTACGACGGAGGAAGTCCATGAGGATTACTACCGCACACCAAAAAAAAGGCCTCCCCAAAGGCTAGCCGCACACACGCAATAATATTGACAATAAAGTACGTATTGTCAATAATATTGTGTGTGTGCGGCCTGTATTGCGGTATTTTTCTATAGATCTTGAAATTCTGACAATATTGGATTGTCAATATTATTGTGTGTGTGCGGCTAGCCTTAAGACAGCCACAATGTCTTGCAGTACTTGCGGGCAGTGCAGTACTTGCACTGCCCGCATCTAGCGGTTGTCTGCAACCTTTTCCGTTTCCTCGTCGACCCACCTCGTGGGGTGGTTCATTATTTTACGATAGATACAAAGCAATGTAAATTATTTGCCAATTACATTAAAGCACATCACTAAAACAGTCGCATTAGGGTGAACCCTGTAATTAGAGTATAAGCTGTTATGAATAAATAAAAGTAAAATAAAATAAGTATGTACACCGCGATTGCATGGACTCTCTCTGCCTCGTTTACACAACTAGTACGTGCTAGTGCCCTAGCTAGCGCACTCGTACGGTGTAAACAAACCTATATTATTCTTACGATTGTCCACGCTCCCTATTCAACATAGGACCACACAACATTTAAATAGACTATAAAGAATATGGCCACAAGTGTACAAGATGGCTGGTCAGTCACCACAGGCGTATGTTTCTGTAAAACTTAGAACACTCTTAGTATAATTCTTTGGTGTTGGGATTACTCTTTGTTTGTTTATTCGTTTGTTTGTTATTTTGTATATTTTTATACTTTACACATTGAATAAGTGAATGCATTATTTAGGTATGTAGTGTACAAAGTATAGTGGGCTCCTCGATAAACAGGCTTTATAACTCAGTTTTTTTAATCGCACCAGTAATTCCTGAGGTTTAAGTGTTCAAATAAACAAACATAGTCTTCTGCTTTATATAATTAGTAAGTAAGTACTTATACATTTTTCGTAAGTAGTTACAGTATAAATCTCGAACGCCTGCATCTGCATCACGGCGCGAGTATCAGAACGGTACTTATGTTGTAACTCATTTCTTGTCAAAAGCTTCGCGACCGATTTCGGTCACGTTCGCAACGGCCGACAAAAAACCTTTTAAATGTCTTCTGGGGTCAAGCGAGAGCGATGGACCGACCGATTGTTGTGGTGATTTAATTTTAGAACGCTTTGGAGTCTATGGTTTAATCATAGAGTTCCGGAAAAAGATTTCTAAAAGTCTGTGGACCGGTATGTAGAGACTGGCTGGTTTAGCCATATCCAACCTTATTTGTTATGAATTATATACTCTACTATGAGATAAACGCTATTCTAAATTTGAAAGATTTGACATAAGTTACCCTGTTCTAAATTCGAAAAACTTGACAGTCCGCTACTAGGGCTAACAGACGGTTTTAGCATATGAAATCATGATAATATAAATAGATTAAAACACGTAATAATAATTCAAAGTGCATTTTAATCACATAGATCGAGTCCCCCAGCACCATAACTTCGTCTCAGAAGAACAGTAACTACCACAGAACTTCTAACCCGCCCCTAAGACGACCTACTGACCGAACTTCTTTCTAATAGCTTGCTTCAATTTTATTCGGCCGAGATGCAATCGTAACTGGCGCAAGTTGTCAAAGAATCCGATGTGGTGTTATTTTGATACAAACAGTAATAAAAGCGACGGAGTGTGGCGTCGCCGCAGTGTCGCTTAAACATGTCCAGATATAACGTGCATCTGTGTCATCGTTTGTGAACACCATGGTTGCGTGAATTTATAGGATTAGTCCGGGTCAATTTTGAGTAAGGATTTTTTTTAATGATTTGGACTTTTGCTCGGTTCTTTGTATTTCGCATCTCTGCTGTATTTTGTACTTTTGCATGACGTCTGGTAAAATATGGTTGTTGCTAATTATAATATTTTTATGTCACCATATTTGCAAATAAAAAATCTTATCTTAAAAAAAATAGTTTAATTATTGATTATCAGCAGTCCTCGTCCAAAACAAAATTACCTTTCAGGGTCTGTCATCACGTTGCTTGCAGCGAGAATATTATCTATGGTAGCCTATAATACTTTCGTCTAAGAAGGTTAGCACTGAATATTAAAATGATTAGAACTTTTTATTCCAATTTTGAATAATTTTCAAAATGTAACTGCTATGCTATGAATATTGTCCCCTTACCGCAGTGCGTGTGGTCTCCCCGTTCACCCCGCGGATGACCGGGCGAGCACCGATAACTGCTCAGAAATAGTATCGATTACATGCAGCAGCTTCCGCGTTTTGTGTCACAGATAATGTTAATAAATTTATTTACCATTACATGACATTTGTAGTGGTGTGTAGTGGTGGTTTGACATAATTATATTTGTATTTACACTTACTATAGGTCATAGAGATATACTTATGGAGATGCCCTTAACTTCTAAGTAGATATACGAAGGAAATAGCTGTCAGAACGTGTCATGTGTCGCCATTTTGAGTATCAGCTAATGGCTGGAACCGGTTTTTTTGCAATTCATATTTTGTTACCCTAACTTACGAGTATTTTAAGTAAATACTTATTAGCGTTAGCGATAAGATAATAAAACAAAAGGATTCTTCGTTATTTGTGTGATAAAACTAGTCTACAATCATATATTCTAATTATTTGTTTTCCTCTTTTCAGGTAATTAATTAAAGCGGGCTTATCAGCAATCAAGATTATCAGGTATAGGCAGTATAATTATACATATGTATAGGAGGTAATCGGCCTGTATGTATGTCACTGCATCAATTTAAACTGATGGGGGGAATCGAAATCGATTTATTTACTCTACCTACCTGATTAAGGGCGCAAGGGAGGGGTGGGTGTTTGGGTGGATTTTCAATCGTCAGATATGTAACTGTTACCTGGAGAACATTTTGGGGGTTTGACATATTTTCTATACAAAAATGTACATAACTATTTTGTTCACTTAAACAAATGATATATTTTTTACTCAATCTACACTAATATTAAAAAGAGGAAAGATCTGTATTTTAGTATGTACCGAATAAGCTCCGAAACTACTAGACCAATTTTAACCATATTTTCACCAATAGATAGCTACATTATTGCTGATTAACATAAGCTGTACAACATCACGCTACAATCGACGGGAGCGGAGCAGTAACCAAAAACGCAACTTAACACGGGTTACATAAGCAATGCGGATAGAGTCACGGACGGATCTCTAGTACAAAATAAACGAACAGTTAAACAGTAACAAGTTAAACTGTGATTACAGTTAACAGTTTAACTATAACTACGATAATGCAAATAACCGTGTTGACTATTCGTAATGAAGGCTAAAAGCCGATAATGAGGCGGCCATTAAGGTTTTTATTTGCATAAATAATTACAATTTGCCTGAAAAAAATCTGCGGGTTGGATTTTATACCCAGCTTCCCTCATCGTTAATTGGTCGCCTTTGTATTACAAATTGGCTTTTACAGCCAAATTAATTTTTGACAGAATATTTTCCTGCTCCCGACGATTTTGCTAGTTATACAGGGTGACGAATGTTTTATGGTATATTGCTCTTCCTCGCGGTCAAAGCCGCAGGCAAAAGCGACTTGGACTTACGAGTATTATAATTAAAAGTATCCTATGTGTTATTCCACAATACAACCTAACTCTGTGCCAAATTTCATCCAGATCCGTTCAGCCGTTTAAGCGTGAAAGAGGAACAAACATCCACCCTTCCCTCAAACTTTCGATTGTAGGAATCACTACAGCCGGCTTATTCTGTAAGAAATCTCCTTCAGTGAATTAAGGTGAAGTGAGCTAAAACTAGGCTGTATTTATACGATGCTAGGGATTGACAGGTCGCCACACGCTCACTCCACGGAAGGAGGGTTTTACAGAATAACACCGCAGTTTGTAAATAAACGCCAGCAAAATACTGTTTCAGATAAACACGATTATTACATACGTACGCACACGGCAAGGGTTGTCAGTTTGTTTTAAACATTATTATCGGTCTGTCAACCGCCGAAGCGACAAGCGGACGATAAGCTCTCTGTGTGCCCGTGATATAATTAACGAGTTTGAGCTGAGCTCGGCTTTAGCAATTTAATTATGAAAGCTAGGGTCAATAATGTCAATTTAAACCTAGGAATATAAAATGGAGAATGTGACAAGACACGTCATATAACCGTTAACTACGGTTACCATCCATCACGCCTGTATTCCCCGAAGGGTTTAGGCAGAGGTGTACCAATGTACACCCACAGTTCGCCGGTATATTTATGTCCCATGTAATAGGGGGCGAGCCTATTGCCATTAACCGGGCCCAAATCCAAACTCCGAGCTGCTACTGAGAATTTCGTAGAAAAACCCAATAACACTTTTTGCTCGACCTGGGAATCGAAACCAGGACCTCTAGTGGTTAACTACGGTTACTGCTTATCAAATTATATAATTTACCCGCACAAAGTTACTTGATTGGTTAATGCTCCGCTCCCGTGGGTCGTAGCGTGATGTTATATAGCCTATGTTACTCAGGAATAATCTAGCTATCTATTAGTGAAAAAATGGTTAAAATCGGTCCAGTAGTTTCGGAGCCTATTCGGTACAAACAAAAATACAAATCTTTCCTCCTTATAATATTAGTGTAGAAGTGTAGATTGAGTAAAAAATATTGGTGAGAAGCAACTTTTTTTTGGTGTGAAAATATCACTGTTTAAGATACCATTCAATGTAAAACATGCAAATTACAGTGCAAAGATTGGTTAAAACATTCAAAACTTGTTTTCGTCAAAAAGCGTAGGTAATTAAAAGTTGGAACTATGACCATCAATATCTTCGCAACCAGAAGGTTTCTAGTATGGTCCAGAATAAAAAAAGAAATTGTAATAATGTGTAGAATATGTAGGTACTTTTTGTAAATGTCATGTGTGCACACCCTATTAAATGCCAATGCCTAAAGATTTTAGGGAAAACGAGAAAAAATAAATAAGAATATTTTTGTTTTTAATGAATAGATACAAAAAATTCTTTTACCTATGGAAAACTACATTATTACCGAATAACATAGGCCATACATTTTTTTTTTAAATTTACTTATCCGTGTGAATATTTACGCAAATAAGTGCCGAGAAAAGGCTAGTTTTAATAATTATAAATCCAGGTATAAATCCCTGCGATGTTGTCAGTAAACAAAATAATACCTGAAAACTAATTGTACCCATCCGTAGTCCCTAACTAAAATCACAGGCCGAGAAATGAGTAAATATATTATCAAGTACTATAAATAAACAATACCTATTCCCATATAATTAATTATCTTACTTCCAAGAAATTATCACAGTCATTTAGAGTAATGTTCACTGAGATTTATAATATGCAACAGAGTGTCCCATTGAATACAAATCAGTGGTTCATGAGTAGGTACTTCTGTAATTTATTATTAATTTCATGTTATTAACTTATTAATAAAATGATATGCAACGTGTGTGGTGGGATGCAAATAGGGATGTCACCGTCCTGTCTTATCTTTAAGATTTTGGACCATAAGAATATGAATAGAGCTATTCACAAAATACGGGATGAAAGGATATCGTATATATTATTTAACATGGCTTCAATACATGATAAACCATCACGCCTGTATTCTCGTAAGGGTTACGCAGAGGTGTAACCAATGTACGCCCACAGTTCGCCGGTATGTCTTTAAGTAACATGTAATAGGGGGCGAGGCTATTACCGTTAACCGGGCACAAATCCTAACTCCGAGCTGCTAATGAGAATTTCATACAAAAACCCAAAAACACTTTGCTCGACCTGGGAATTGAACCAAAGACCTCTCGCGTAGCAGCCGCGATAAGGACCACTAGGCTAACGAGGCAGTTCTAATCCTTCCAGCGTTACCACATTTCATCGGTTATTTAAAATGAAATCTGGTGTTCCATACAAAAATGCAACACCTACACGGTCAAATGAATGGATGGTTTGATCTGAATTTTGGTTACGAAGACCCCATTTTTTTTTTTTTTTTTTAGAGATGGTAAAATCATCAAATGACCCCTCCCGTCCTGGGCGGGGCGGGAGGGAGTGTCAGACTTTTACTGACTAAAAACCATCTATGTTCCTTCGTGTGCCCTTTGCGTTCCGGGGGCGCGGTATCTCTTTCGAACAACCCGCAGACGAAGTCCCCATACACCCTTCCTATCCCCCTCCACGAACCCCGTATATTATGTCTTGTACGAATTGAAATACGGATTTTAGGATACCGTACCACAAAAATAAAAACCTTAATCATCTGCCACAAACGTACCTACGGTTTTGTTTTTATTTGACGTAACGACAATTGGTCCAATCGCGACCAAATGTTATCTTAAACAATCATTGTATTTTATTTATAAATGACATCAGAATCCTGATTATTTGTTGATCCCAAACAAGTACGTCCAACAAATGATTTGTTTAATTACTATTCCGCACACATAACACGACAAGCAAGACGTGAGAAATATGCATAAAGTAAATGATAATGTTTGTCAATATTTTGTTCATCATCGATATCTGTACCTACATTGTATTTACAAATGGCTACAAATATTCCCAGACATATTATTAGTGAAGCTGGATTTAACATTGCATTGATTAAGACGATATTCTGGACGTCTGAACCATACAAGTAATCGGACATTTTTTAGGCTTTCTAGGCGTGTGGTTCGTCTAGTTACTTAGTCCAAAATATCGTATGAGATCAAAAACTTTATTATTTCGAGACTACATGTTATTTGATTATTAATGACGACAACGATGATGCCTTGGTGCCCCTATCTTGTTTACAAAACTTCATCGAGTTTAATAAAAAAAAAAAAAAAAAAAATATCTTGGGACAACTCACACACGGCTATCTGATCCCAAGCTATGCAGAGCTTGTGTTATGGTAACCAGACAACTGATATACATACATATATAATGTATAAATACATACATATTATAGATAAATCACACCCAGACACAGAACAAACAATCATGCTCATCACACAAAGTTTGTCCTGGGTGGGAATCGAACCCACAACCTCCGGCTTAGCAGTCAGGGCCACTAACCACTAGACCAACAGGCCCGTCAAAAAAAAAAACCGCCCGTCGTTAAAAAAATATTTAATAGAGTGGTTTTGTATGGAGCGCACTGATGGAAATATCCTCTTAAAAGGTAGGTTAAAGCTACTACACTCTTTTTGATAGACACTAAACACAGAACACTTGATCAGGAATAAAAACGCAATTCAGCCATAGCTGGCAAAGCCTCTTTGTCAGAATGAGGTCAAAGTCAATTAAGTATTTACTTCTTGCACCTACTTATCGGTAAATCAAGTTCAATCAATCCAAAATCATAACTTCAGAATGAATGCGAATAAAACGAAATATAAAAAGGTGGTGTGAAACTGTTGTGAAGAAAAGTCAAAAGAACCCTTTCTCTATTTATTAATCTTTTATGACACATTTTAGTTCACTCACGTATACAACGTTTCTAAAACAAGGTACAGTTTTGGTCACTGCTCCTCTCCCGTTGGTCATAGCGTGATGTTTTATACGAGCAAAGTCCTAATGTACAGTCAGCAAAAGAGATAAGTAACCAGGGTCGCCTATTAGGTTCAAAGTTTTAAAAAAACCGACAGAGGTTTTATCATGAAATTTATTTTTATTAATAGAAAATAAACAGTTTATTAATTAAATTAAATTTCATCTAAAAACGACCACCGGTTTGAAAGAAAACTTCAACTATGTTAGACGGTCTGGTTACATATCTCTTTTGTTGACCGTACATAAATGGACTATGATTTATGTCAATAAACAAGACAATGGACGCTATTTCAAGGCTATATCGTATACCAACTGTGAATATCGAATAGTTAATTTTAACTACCATCTATTAACCGATTTATTGATTTAAACAACATTATTTCATGGTTTTGCTTCGGCTTTACAACGGTTTAATTATTAACGGTATGATAAAATTTTATGTTATATCTGTATAAATGGTTCTAAAAACTATAACTTTGATAGTCCGTAGAAGACACTAATGAATTACATTCTCGCTAAATATAATATTAATAAAAATATTGGTAGCCTACTTCAATATTGGTTTTTAATACAAAATATATAACATCAAGCAACGACCTACGGGAGCGGAGCAGTAACCAAAGAAGTTACTTAACATGGGTAAAAATATCTACGCGGTTGAAACCGCGGGCAGAAGCTAGTACGTTCTAAATTAAATACCACAATACCCTTTCTGCTTGATTAAAAGCTGTCCATCAAGTAAGATCATCGCGGTGTTGACCTTGTCACTAATTCCACCACCGTGAAACTAATAAATGTTATACAAACTAACCATGACATTACGTATTTTACCCAACTGCCAACTAGCTGATATACCTCGCGGTGTCACCCGCGTTCAGTTACGTCTTTGGTTACTGCTCCGCTCCCGTTTGTCGTAGCGTGATGTTCTAAACGTACAAACCTTCCTCTTGAATCATTCGATCTATTGATGAAAACAGCTTTAAAATCCGTTACGTAGTTTAAAAAATTTAAGCATACAGACGGCGGGAAGCGAATATGTAGAAATTAATGGAAAGGACTAGCATCTCATTGCAAATTTTGTGAAAGGTTTTAATAATATGAATGGACTTTTGACATTTCATTTGAAATTAGAACATCTGATGGTTAACGGAAAGTTATGAGAAGCAACAAATAAATAAAGATGTTTGCATCGAGATTAGCGGTTATGGACCAAGAATATATTATTAAAATGACCCTCGTTTATACAATGCTTGTGGGTGGATCAGGCATTATTAAGGACATAATTACTAATATGAAAATGTAAACTGTAGGTAATAAAGATGGCAATAATAACAACAATATCGGAGTATCACTAACTCACATGTAACTACAGTACGGCCGAAGTATCATAGCAATCCTGAAGTTAGGCAATTACCTGCGCAGTAGACAATTTTGTTCCTAAACGATCCACTGCGCAGCCAGACAGCTAACTTCAGGATACAAGATACGTCGGCCGTACTGTACACCACTCAAATCCCAACAATCAGTTGAACAAACTGTAAAGAGCACTAAAATTGGGGCACAGGGTATCTACTGTTTGTAACAAACTCAAACACAAGATGTAGGTGACAGCACAGATTACAATACAGATACCCAATCCCATACAAAGAAATGTGACCTTCCTAAAACTGGCAATTCGACTGGCAATATTTTTTTCTCCATTTTCTCAATAGATGGCAGTACCGGCGACTCACTAATTGCCAGAAACAGTAGTTTTACAACGCCATCTAGGAGTCAACCTAAATAATAGGTGGAATCGAAACTAAGTGGCAATCATACTCTAGAGGGCGTTGCTTTTCTATAGATTCTCTGTTCTCTTCATTGCACCGCATCGTGAGTTCAAGGACAACAGTTTTATTTGTGTGAGTGAGCTATCAACTTTTCTCGCGTTTTTTACAATTCGAAGGCACGGTAATATAATAATACAGTAGTGTAACTCGGCCGCATGATAGAAATAAATGCCTACAGCCGCGCGGTACGTAAACATGCGTTAGGGCTACCCGTCTCCAGCATTTTAATTACATTTGCCTACTTTCTGTTTCTATTTAGTTTTGTGATTGTAAATATCCTTTTTATATAAATAAATGAAATACTTTGTATATTGAATAGGAAGTGTTCAATAAAAATGCGTGTTGTTTTTTGATTGGTAGATTTAATTAAAAAAACATGTTTTTGTTTGAAAAACAAATAGGGCTTATAAATTTGCGACCGAAAAATATTTGCGCCTCGACTGAGTCGTACGAAATGATTTATTGTTAAATTTTAAAGTATAATTTAAAACAAACTTATGTCTGGATGCGTTATTGACGAATTCATACAACCAAAAACAGCACAATATTTCCTACTCGTCATATTAACTGATTTTTAGAGAAAAAATCGCGCGGTTATTGTTAAAAAAACAACACACCGTCCGTTCGACACTGCGGTACAGCCGTGACTGTTTGCACCCGGCGCGCACCCCAGAGCGAGGCGCGTAGGTATAGCTCGCGTTTCGTCCGTTTGTATGAAGTTGGAGTACTGTATTATTATATTACCGTGTCGAAGGTCACTTTCAGTTTGAATGTTGATCACAATATGATTCGCGCAACGATTTGCGGCTTTAACAGTGTTATCATAAATACCTACGAAAGTTTGTGAGAATGCATGGATGTTTCTTACTCTTTCACGCTAAAAATACTGAACGGATTTGGATGTTTGGTACACGACTAGTTTACAACCTGGATTTTTTTTACGATAGTTTTTATTCTGATTTTACGTTCCCGTGGGATAATTTTCGAGTTGTAGTGGGAAAGGGTGAAATCGCTGGAATAAGATATATTATTACATAATATTAATAGTAGGTACGCTGCCTGTATCGACACCGTGCCATCGATTTGGAGTAAGTACTGGTAGATGTAGCGTACCATTGATTTTGGGTACCTACTGTCGATTCATTAACTCGTCGATGGAACGTTGTGGATACAGCAATGTTTTTAATGTAATGACTTTCGATATTATTAACTCGACCCCAAGGATATTATTTGTAATGTTCAAATTCGTATCTGTAACGTCACATTACATTACACGAGAATGCTCCTAGCACAGCTCCTAGTGAGGAGAAAATCAAAATCCGAAATTCACTAGCTTAGGTCGTCGTATGTGCAAGGTTCGTTTTTATTCAGTATTCAGGGTCCAGGTCAAGTCATAGGCTGGTGTCTTTTCCAAAATCCGTAATTAGTAGCCAGGTCGTATAGAAGAAAACAAAAACACATTCGAATCAGGTCGACGCACACTCGTCAGTTGCTAAACAACAAGTGACAAGGACAACAGTCTTAATCAGACACTCTGTCTACGATCAGACATGACGGGAATGAATTGACATGGCCAGAAAGAATAACTATCTGCTTGATTAATGTTTAGTAAATTTGATAGTTCCAGGTTTAATAAAATGAAAAAAAAAAAAGTTTTTTTTTTACTTGTAAGTCTCAGATCAAAAAAATAGGCAGATAGAGCGCTCAGAACACGCGAGTGTGTCCATCAAAGCAAATACAAAATCAAAAGCAAATACAAACTCGCGACAGTAGCCCTGGCTGGGGGCCTTAAAGTAATTTTTGGCCACCACAGGCTAGTCCGGTTAAGTAGCTTCAACCTTATCGTGTTGTTGTTGCGCTACGAGTGGTCTTTCTTTCCTAAAAAAAAACGCGACAGTACCAAGCTACGCATCGTCTCGCTCACACGTCTCTATACTAGAAAGGTTTAGGTAGTTAACTAAATGTAAACAAAACGAACCACGTGACTCATGGATGCTAAACCTTTCACTTCAAATTTTAAAATCGTATTATTTAAAGTCGTATAATAATAGGCTCTAGTCTATATCAGAATTTGAGGAACTACCTGCCACGTTAATAATAAAACGTTCAGTGGTATTATCAATCATTTTATCTAATTTAAACATTTTCTTTTCTTGTTTTATTACATGACCCTCGCAATTTTCAAAGGCGCCTGGTTAATCGACTAAACGTAATACCTGCAATTTTAGTTGCCATACTACATCACGGGCGTTCTCTTCAATTTAGCGACGTTATCTAATTCATCGTATCTTCTAAAAGGTTTTGGGAACCTGTCTTTTTAGGCTCTTTACAATAGACAGATTACAAAATATTATACTATTTTATAAAACTAACAAAAAAGTGGTGTCCAAACAATGACATCTATGAAGAGTAGTTTACGAATAAATGATTAAGTTTAACATACATTAATAAAAGAGAAAAGTATCGCATAAATCGAAATTAGAATTGATTTTGTTGTAACGTATTTTTAAACAAGGAAGTGTCAACTATAAAAAACCTTTTCTACGATTTGTTTACCTTTAGTTAACTACCTAAACCTTTCTAGTATTGCCATTTTAAGTCAAAACATAACATAAAACGTCATGTGTGTAGGTACCTACACTGCAAAAGTTGTTCACAAAAAACAAAGAAAACAAGATGGAATGTCTTTCCTCAGATAACTCTTGTTATTTTTATTGTTTTGGTATTTATTTTTTATAAAATATTTTTGGTTCACTTGAAACACAAAACCTTAACAGTAAATCGTCTGTGTTGCTAGTTTATGACGGGAAAATTTATTTATTCGGGTTTAATGATTGTGTGTAAAATACTTATGTTGATTGTTATAACAAATTGTTTATCTTTTTAAATTAAAAAACTTATTCTTTAATAGTTTATTAAACAAATTACCAAAAAGCGTTATTAAATGTTATATCTGGTCTGATATAAATTAATTAAATAGGTATTAAGTAATTACGCATATTAACTTTTATTCCTTATTATTTGTTAATTAATAAATACCTACTACACGCTTTTGCTATCTGGGTATAACCATAAAGCAAAATCGCGTTTCCAATTAAAAAAAATTGTAGTACCTGCAATATTTGAGAACAATTTAACTGAACAAAAATATGGGAGTATTATTTCTCAATATCTGGCAACCGTAAACGCACACAGATGCACGTGTCCGTACACGGCGCCACTTATCAGCCGCGCACACATAAATAAAACCTACCATCAATTTGTTGTTCGCGCACGTTCTATCTGCCTATTTCTTTGATCTGAGTTGTAAGTAATATATTTATAAAAAAAAATAATAAGTAAACATAAATGAAGTAACTAAACGTAAATTAATAACAATAGTTGCTACCCTTACCCTTATTGTAAAAATTGAGTAAAACGCCATCTATTGCAAATAGCTCTAAACTAAATGGGTAATAGATAGCTGGATCTAACGACTTTATCATTTTATGGGTTCGAATCACGTTCGAATGGAAGTTAAAGTTTTCAGTTTTTTTTTTTTGCCGATATTACGTGATTTATGAATGTAAATAGATAAATCAGCCTTGAGCAATGAAGTTTTAATATTTACTAATCTTACTTCAGCCAAAATCTGCCGTTTAACGCAATTTAGTGGTTGTAAATTTTGTTAGAGTAACCTATACTGCCATCTATGATTTTTTTTCAAGATTAATTATAATTCGTTCCCGTTGAGACCCCGTGGTGACAGATAGCAGCAAGTGCTCAGATCGTATTCACCTGCACACTATCAAATAACTTACTGTTTGAAGTAGAATCAGGTGAACAAATTGGTTACGGAATTTGTTCGAAAGAGTCACCGCGTCTCAGGAACGCAAAAGGCATTTGGAGGAACACGGATGGGTTTTAGTAAGTTAGAGTCTGACACTCTCTTCCGCTCCGCCCAGAGCCTAAGAAGTCATTGGATGATTTTCCATTCTTAAAGAAAAGGTGAACAAGTTGTGACATTACATTTAAAATCACGGCTAAGTGTAAGTCGGGCTGAATGACAAAAATACGTTTCTTCTATGGGCACCTCCTTTAATTTATTCTTAACTTATTTTTGTGGTCTAATACAGAGTCTGTGAAAATGTCAACTCTACCTATTACGGCTTATGAGATACAGCCCGCCATCAGACGGGAGAGGGAAAGGAGGGTCCCCCGTCCCAGCGGCCGCCGCGGTAGACGCTCCGGGCGCCGGGAGCCGCGAGACGACTCCCGGCCACCGTAGACGCGGGTCTGTGGACGGTGAGCAATGGGTAGCTCACCGTCCGTACGTTCACTGAATAACGACAGACCGTGTCGACGGCGCGTTCGTGTTCCACGCGCGCCTCAAAGAGATGTCAGCAAACTTGGATGGGGCCACTGAGGGCCGATGCCTGCCGGGGCTGCGGGTTGTTCGAAAGAGATACCGCGTCCCCGGAACGCAAAGGGCACATGAAGGAACATAGACGGGTTTTAGTCAGTAAAAGTCTGACACTCCCTCCCGCCCCGCCCAGGGCGGGGGAAGTTATTTGATGATTTCCAGTCTATAAAAAAAAAAAAAAAGTCCGCCATCAGACAGATACAGACAGTCTACTACCCTTCGAGTATGGAACCCTAAAAAGGAGCAAACAGAGATTGGTATCTTTGGAGGGGAGGACTGCGTGTCCTATGTCGCTTCTAAAGGGCTGAAAGGCAGATATTGGGTTTTGCTAATAATATCCTCCCAACCAAATTTCGGTTACGGTGGCCAATCTCAATGGAGACTAATCAAGTCGCAGGAGATATAATACTGCACAAGCGTAGGTATAGACAAACACAGCTACGCTGTCTCTTCCCTCACCCTCACAATCCAATGGTACGACAATCCAACACGACCAAAGAATGTCATTAACTTAATTATACATTACGATCAACACACGTCATCTATGTTGCACTAGTCACATACAAATGGATGTATCTATTCGGATCTCATGCTCGGACGCGCGTGCGCAGTGTTTCGCAATGTACCGTTAGCTTGTAGTGGTGTGTGTGTGATATAATTTGTATCCGTGTGTTACGTGCGTAATGAATCTAGGTTTTATGGATTGTTTGCTTTTGTGAATGTAGTTTCTTTTCTTTCCTGATTGACATTATTATTTATCTTTTTAGCTATTTTATTTATTTATCTGTTTGACATTTTTGAACACCTACCTGTTCACCAGATAATGACATTACCTATTAAATGTTTGTTGTGGGTTTGGTAGAATTTGACATTAACTCAATTTTGCTCAATGCCGAAAAGGCTGAATTTTCAAAAAATAATTTTTGAGGCTAAACTTGCCCAGGAAATTATAAATGCAAAAAAAATAATAGAATCAGCCGAACCGGTTTAGCCGTTCTTGAGATTTGCGCTTAGCAACACATTTGGCCATTCATTTTTTTATATTTACATAGATAGAAGTTTATAGCAGATTATGAATTTAATGTGGTGTTGCAATAATTTCGTGCTGTTGTTAAAATTATACTTGAATAAATTATGATTTGCATGCCTATCTGGTTCAGGGTTGCGGAATTTGTTCGAAAAAGTCACCGCGGCCCTGGAGAGCAAAGGGCATTAGGAGGCACACGGATGGGTTTTAGTCAGCAAGAGTCTGACAGTCCGTTCCGCTCCGCCCAGAGCGAGACAAGTCATTTGATGATGTCTAATTTTTTTTAAATGCCCATTTGCTAGAACATGAATATCTGTACCGTACTTAATATTTATAATGAAAACATGTATTGAAAAAACCAATACTATTTACATGTTTGCAAAGAAATTATATGAGTTAATTATGATTTGATTCGTTTTTTTTAGTACCATTTTGTATTAATGCTGATTAATGATTGACACGATGAGTGAAAGGCGACTAACAAAAGTAGTTTATTTGGCAGATGTGAGTGGCAACTCCGGGAGGGGACGCCCTAGAAAGACCTACCCTGACCTTATTGGTTCTTCAGAAAAGTCGGGTGCGCTGTACTCGTAACCGGCGTGCTTATATGACCAGATGTATGAACGTGGACGAGGCGAAAGGAGAATGTAAGGATCGTAGCAGGTGGTGTTCTGTGGTTTCTAACTACCCCCATGGGAAAAGGCGTGAGTTTATGTATGTATGAAATGTCCTTCCTGTCCATCATCTACTTTAGTTTTAATAAATAGTATCTCGCATACAATAGATATTTAAAGGCACAGGAAATAAACACAATGCCTCTGTTAACTAATGCACAGATATCATCGATGTAGCCGTCGGAATCCCACGCAATGCTTCAAACAATAAGAAAAATAAAAGGTGCACAGATATTAGTTAACTACTTAATATTTTTGGCGTTAATTTAGTTGGTCTTCTCGTAGTTATAAATTACTAGCTGACTCCACAGACGTTTTACATTTTTTGGATCGATGGATGGATCTATGGACTTCACAAACTTTTGATTTTTACGTAACAAAATAACAATAGTAACAATAACAAACATCCACCCATCCATCCATCCATCCATCCATTCATCCATTATATTTATTTATTTTGTAGGAGAATATTCCACTGTGAAAAATAAAGGAACGAAAATGTTCAAAACGCCTGCAATTTTTGAATTAGTCACGAAATTCATGAAATTTTAATCACGAAGCGCGGAATCGCAGCTGTTCCTCTGAAATCGATACGAGTCCACTCGAAACGGCAAGCGACTTATCGTTATCAGTTGTCATAGCTTCGTAACAGCGACATTCCTGAAATAAATGGGACACCTTCACGGAGACTTGGAACTTTTGTCAAAACAAAACAACGATTAATTAACACAGACGATACCTACTAATTGTACCTACTTCTATATCTTACTAAAGTATAAATATTGCCATAAAACTACGTACGCCATAATGTATACAAAGTCATCATCATCTGCCTAGCCTTTTCCCAACTATGTTGGGGTCGGCTTCCAGTCGAAGCTGATGCAGCTGAATATCAGTATTTTACATGGAGCGACTGCCTATCAGACCTCCACAACCCAGTAATGGGTAATACGATACTCTTGTTAAGACTGGTTGTCAGACTTTCTGGCTTCTGACTAACAGTAACGACTGTCAAAGATCTACAAACGACAGCTGGGACCAACGGCTTTACGTGCTTTCCGAGGCACGGAGGAAACTCGCTATGGTAAATGGTCACCCATCCACAGACCAACCTCGTCAAGCGTGGCTTAACCCGGAAGATCGGTCTATGCGGCTGTTATTATTTTGCCACGAGCTCCTCACAATAACTCCTCCGCATAATGTATACAAAGTGTGTTAATAAAACTCAGAAATAAAGTTATGAAATAATTTTGGCGATGGCCTAGATACTAAAAATATTTCAAATGTGCAAAAAGGAGATGGCTAAATGGAAGTATAGACCACTGCCCCATGTGCCAGGTACCATGTATAAATATGGTACCTAGCACAATGTAATGCTGAATGGCTAAATATTAGTATTTCATGTTAAAAACTTTCAGATACTTTTTGGGAATAATATAATGGTAAAATAATATTGCCTAAAAAGGAAAAAAAGGTGTCTGACAGTATATAATTTTCTTCAGCTGACAAAAAATAAAACGAAAAAGAATAAAACTAAAAACGAAAATGAGGTTGTATATTTATAAGCGAATGTTTGTGATGAAAAAGTTTTTTTTTTAGATACTTTATTATGTTTAATAGTTCACGAAAGTGCTAGGAAAATATTAAACACTACATAATTCATGAATGATTTTTTAAATATTATGAGGCTATGTAAGATTCATATACATTCCAGAATGTATCTGGCCCGGGGGCAGTCATTTAGCCATCACAAAACTATCAATAATGATATGGATAATTGAATGACTGCATTCTTTGTCCCGATAGTCGTTACAGCCAATGGATTAATAGCCAAGAGCCTCGACCACCATCTTAGGAGGCTCTATGCAGCTGGATTTAGGGCTTCATTCAGAAGGGTAGTACTTCTAGACACAGCCCGCATTGTTAGGAGGTTTCTCTCTCTGGAGCTTTGACCGAAGCCGCCGCTAGTTTGGATTGGACCCTGTTCCCGTTATCGATAGGGTACAATTACCTACTTATATTGTTCTTATTATTATTTAAAAATGCAATTTATATGTATACATTTACACGAATTAAATATTATAGAGATAATAGTAAGACTAATATTAGTACTTAATTTTAACGACTTAGCATTGTAATAAAATACTCAAAATTAGGGAGTTAGTTTCATTGTTTTCTGAGTAAACCCACAGTCCCTAGTAATTAGGCATACCAAATTAACAATAATTAACACATAGTAAAATTGTGTTGTGCTAATTATTGGCTCTAACAAACGTGTCCAGTACTAATTATAGTATACATACCTAATGAACCCTCATTTATTATTGTACCTCCTTTGACATTACGAATTGACCATTCGTTTCGTTTACTAACGTTTTTGCATCTGAAGCGAACGCACCCGGTTGATATTCGCGCTGCGCTTGAATTAATTGTTTTGTGTGCAAATAATAGAGAGAAATAAATACATAATGGATTTTTGTGGTTGCAACAGTGATGTTCTAAATTCAACTTCGTTTTGAATAAAATTAATTTGTTATTGTGTGTGTGTATGTGTATGGATGGAAACGTTGAATTTGCTTCGAAATAATGTAAGTGTTCGAATCTTCTCTATTCTCGTGTAATTTAGTCTCAATAGGTATTATGTATAATAATTATTATTTTTCATTCATCTAGATACATTAAATTAAACTTTTATCTTATTTATTTATTTAAACTTTATGCAACAAAAAGTACAAAGGCGGACTTAATTCCTTAGGTAATACACAATTATAACTTGTCTTAGATTTTTGCTCACTTTGTTATTGGTGCAAACGGTAGCCGAGATGGAAAACTACAATCTATAGCGTGAAATATGGTGTAATGATGTATTTAAATATTTTCCATAAAAAATTTAGCACCTCAATGAAGCACCTACTTTCTACAATTCGTTCCAATCAAATCGTGCATTAAAAAAGTAGTGTTCCACATTTGAAAATTATAAAATCGCGCGCACTGCTCCACTTGCTAACTAGGTAATATTAACAACAAGTGCGATGCTCAGTGCTTTTCATTTATGCTATAATGTGAACGTAAACATACATACTTGAGGGGCTATGAAACAAGCGTTAAATTGTAAGCGGTAGCGGGGAAATGAGCGGGAAGTCATTGAACAAAAAAAAACAATTCTAAACTTTTTTGTCTTTGGTTTATCTATGAAAATGATTAACTAAGTATATTTTTTAAATAAATGAAGATGGGGAAGCAGTGAATTTTCTAAACTTACTTTTATCAAATTAACTTGGACTTGTTATTCTTTTTTTTTATAAATTGACAAAGAAATATGGAATACCCGGAAAATTTCATTATCCTTAATGATCCATAGAAAATTAATCCTTAGCAAATTGGCAACACACCACTTCGAAAAGTTATTTTATCTTCTAATGACTCGTTTGCTGATAAAAGTAGGAACTTTTTAACTTCTAAGAATTTTTTTGGTCATTAGGTAATGAATGAGCTAAACTGTATTTGGCATATTTTATTATCTGCAAACTTTTTTGATGTAAATCCTCTTTTCATAGAAAAAATGGCTGCCGCAAAAAGGCGGGGATTCTATTTCCCCAAATAGGTGTCACGCCAGATAAATCCCAGATCTCGTTTCTATATTCAGATGTCGTGGTAAAAGACATTGAGATAACAAATGCACAGCTATTGACCCGTATATCTTACTTATTCTAGAAATTGATCGCTAGAGCTAAATGAAAAGAAATAGTACTAAGCTTGATAAATAAGTTAGTAAGGTAAGGTAAGTAGGACCGACTTACCTTAAATTTAGTAGTTTCTCTCAGAAAACATCTGACCACATGTCAAATCTGACATTTGATGTCAAAAATGACAGACGTATGGAAATAGATTGTACTACACTTTTAGCACCCGGACAAATATATTAAAAACTGTACACGTCCATCTGATAATCTCCTTTTCATTGGTTTTAAACAAAAATTCTTACACAGCTCTATTTTCTACTACACCGCTGATTCCGTGGCTCCAGCCCACACGTAACGAACATCATACACTAAAGATTTTTATTTATTTATGCTAATTTCTTTAGTAACATCCGACATTATTATCATATGGACCGTTAGTGCCTTTTAAAAATTTAAATATCCGTCTTATTGCTCCAAACAAAACAATTATGAATAACTTTAACTAGGTATATGGTAAAAGGTACTCGTAAGGTGGGTACCTGAAGTATAGGTAGGTACCTACTGTAACGTTTCAGGCGATGTAGGGACCAAAACGCTACTATTTAAAGACGTTATTGACTCCAACATTATTTATTAATTCATATTATACCATCATCCATCACGCCTGTATTCCGCGAAGGGTTAGACAGAGGTGTACCAATGTACACCCACAGTTTGCCGGTATATTTAGGTCCCATGTAATAGGGGGCGAGCTTATTGCCATTAACCGGGCACAAATCCAAACTCCGAGCTGCTACTGAGAATTTCATAGAAAAACCCACTAACACATTTTGCTCGACCAGGGAATCGAACCCGGGACCCCTTGCACAGCAGTCGCACTTGCGACCACGAGACCAACGGGGCAGTTCATATTATAATATTATTCTTTAGTATAATATATTTTATTTCGATGCCTAATGGCAGCCCGCCTCTAACGGACTAACTCCTACTTTCTTCTAAAACTATAATAAAGCCGCATCCATACCATAAAGTATAAATAAAAGGTTGTATAGGCTCCTTCAATTAAATGCCTCTACAATACCCACCTAATAGCTTCAATTTTATTCACTTAAGTTAACCATTTATTTATTTACCCGCGTGAAGTTACGTCTTTGGTTACTACTGCGCTCCCGTGGGTCGTAGCATGATGTTATATAGCCTGTGTTACTCAGGAATAAAGTAGCTATCTATTGGTGAAAAAATGGTTAAATAAAATAGGCTCAGGAGTTTCGGAGCTTCTTCAGTAGAAACAAAAAAACAAAAAAAAATCCTCTTTGTAATATTACTTAGGATGGCTTATGGTTTGCCAACCGCTTCTGTATACATTCGACTTAGGTATTAAAAATATCGGTCATGGGCATAATAAAGTCGCCAATAACCAGCATGGCTATAAATTAGATAGGTAATAATTACATAAAAAATAAAATATTAATAAAGAAAAAAACTTAATATTTAAAAAATTAAAGAGTTACACCGCCAACTGAACTGCCTCGTTAGCCTAGTGGTCCTAAGCGCGACTGCTACTCTAGAGGTCTTGGGATCGATTCCCAGGTAGAGCAAAGAGTGTTATTGGGTTTTTCTATGAAATTCTCAGTAGCAGCCCCGAGTTAGGATTTGTGCCCGATTAATAGCAATAGTCTCGCCCCCTATTACATGGGACCTAAACATACCGGCGAACTGTAGATGTGCATTAGTACACCTCTGCCTAACCCTTCGGGAAATACAGGCGTGATGGTATGTATGTAAAGAGTTACAAAAAATAAAATAATGAAGTAGTCAAGTATCTACTTCGATGTTTTGTTTGTAGCATTTGAGCGTAACAATGAAAGTCAATAAGTTGCACAATGACGTTACGGCTGTACTCGTGACATCTTGTTTGAAATCCTCATTTACTGGCGTTTGGGTCAAGGATGGAACACTACAAAAATGTTGGTTCTTTATTTAAAAACGATGTTTTGAATAGTTTTTTTTTTTTCAGTCCGTAGGGTCGTTTCGCCGGTTTCGCGACCACCTTCAGTAGGCGACCATTTGACGGACTAAGTTTCTTTAAATCAAGAAAATAGCATTTGTAGAGGTAACATACATAAAAAATAAATCTAACGTGCTTTATAAATGATTATGAAATAAGAATTTGCAAAGTTTGAAACAAATGGGTTAACCCAGAGCCGAAAAAATATTGCTCAGTGCGCGTCTTGATTCCGTGGTGGTGGAAGTGCCGCAAGTTTGAAAAAAAAATAACTCGGCGCGCGGCGCTCAAAGGTAAGTTTTAATACTTATTTCATGTTTTACACACCAGTTTCATACTTAAATTGTACAATCGATAAGTATGGGTTATAATTTAGTTGTATTTTGCTTTTTTTAAACTTATTATTAAGATAAAATCAAGTGGTCGGTAACCGAAATGCTTATTTATGAAAAACGTTAGATAGCGACCACATGGTCGCAAACCGACGAGATCAGCATTATTTTGTTTTGATTAATATGATCCTAATGCTTCATAAAGGACTGTTACAATTTTGAATGCAGTATTGTAAAAGGTTTTCCTTGTAGTTCTTTGGTAAGCGACCACCAGTTTCTTTGTAAGAAGTTTGTTTAATTTACCTACAAACTTTGGCGCTAAACAGCTAAACAGCTGGTCGTAAACCAAAGTAAGCGAAATAAAGACGTTGGTTTCCGGCCAACATAATTTAGTATGAGAGAAATAACGGCCGGTTACAACTAAATATTACTATTTTTCAGTTTAAAACGAAATTTAGTCATAAAAAGCAAACTACTTATATATATTTTTTTTTTTTAGATGGAGCTCCCAAATAATTTTCTGTCAACTACTTGTCATAATTTGAATAAGAAAAGCGGAATATGGTTCCTAAAATATAAATTTATTTATTTTTTAATATTGATTGATGTTGATTATTTTTAAATGTTATGCTGCTGTATATTAAGGATATTGTTAGACCAATGATTGTTGATTCTATTACAACTAGTGACTAAGTCTCTACAAAATGTAAGATTGTTATTTTTTTAATTTATAAGAAAACATTACACCAAATTGTTACCATTTTTATTTTTATGAAAAGGCAAAAAATTAAAATATATTTAAAGCGATTATAATTGTTTTATTGGCATATTTTTCATATTAAAATAGCGGTCGCAAACCAGCTCACTGGTGGTCATAAACTGATAAAAATGGTCGTAAACCGACGTTTTCGCTATATTTTCACATTTTCAGCATTTTATAAATATTTTTGTATGAATGTATGTCATTTTATGTTTTTGTATCCAAACTACATTATATTTGGGACAAATTTACATTAACATATACTATTTTGCGTGTAAACAACATTTTTTTTTCCTCATCTGAAGTGGGCAACCCAGCTAACTGGTCGCTAACCGGCGAAACCACCCTATCTATTGTTTGAGCAAAAACTATAGAGACTTTCTGGTTTAGCCATATCGAACCTTATCGGATTAAAACCTTGACTGTCCGCCATGAGAGCTGGCAAGACAAAGTAGGTAGATTAAAAAATAATTTAGGCTGCCTCGTTAGTCTAGTGTTCCTAAGCGCGACTGCTATGCCAAAGGTATTGGGTTCGATTCCCAGGCCGAGCAAAAAGTGTTGTTGGGTTTTTCTATGAAGTTCTCAGTAGCAGCTCGGAGTTAGGGCTTATGCCCGGTTAATGACAATAGGCTCGCATGGGACCTAAACATACCGGCGAGCTGTGGGTAGGTATACATTGGTACATCTCTGCCTAACCCTTCGGGGAATACAGGCATGATGTTATGTATGTATGTAGAATATAATAAAATTCTGTCAATAATAATAATAAAAAAGTGTTCTATCTGTGTCATAAAAACATTGATTGGCAGGGGCCATAGTCCTTCCATAGTGTCAGAAAACCATTCAAGCCACCCAAACCCATAGCCCTATTTTTTTGTTTCCATATTCTGCAATAGTCCTGCGCCGGGGATTGTCCTTGGGTGCAATTGCATAGTGCAAACAGGGATAATTGTCGGCTGGTGTTCCATTTCATTGTAAAGCCATGTAAGGGGCCTCTGCGAGTTGGCTTCCGTTCCTCGTACGCCTTCCAAAAGCCCGGGACCCTAGGGTCCCGAGATACGTTACCGAATAAAAAAGTGTTCAAATCACATAGATTGATAATCTCTGGTGGGCGGACGTTTTAAACTAGGCGAGAAAGTAGATGGGCGCGTAAGGATGCATCTCCAAAATCACGGACTAATGAATACCGCATTTTAATCAAACAACTGTTAATTATTACCACACACAGGTAAACACCTTCCTACGCCAAAAAAGAACGGCTCAATAAGGCCAGTTCCATAATCAAAACAAATGAAACTCAGGCAGTCTGCATTTGTTATTAGTTATCCACAGCATGATTACCGTTACAGATGACGCTGCGCTCTCGTGACGCATGCGCTTGCGCAAGCGTCGGGTGCCACCTAGTGATGGCATAATTAGCATTCGCATTAATTGTTAGCATGCTAACGCATATTTAGCATTTAGCAAAAGTTGCGGAATTCTGTGAAATGCGAATTCATCGCTTCATGTTTGTACTTCATACATACCTAATACTAATAATACTGTTACTACTGTTAATACTGTGTAATAATACGGTTATTATTGTCATGGAATTATTGCGATTTTGCATTAAAATTATGACAATGTGAATTATTCTTGAGGAGAGGCCGCGACGCGACGAATGCGCTCTTTATTTAATTCGCAAATTAACAAAATTCGCATACTTTTTTATCATCAATTATCGTTTTATAAGCAAATAGCATAGCAATAGCAAATAGCATGCTGTCACCGCACACTACTGATCTAACGACGGTGTATCTGCTGAATACGTAATTTGTTGCTTGTTTATATTTCCTTGACCAGCATATGTGATATGTAGGCTATTTTATTTGATTGGTATTGCGTTTCTTGTCTAGAACCTATTTGAGTCATTAACAATAGTTTTTTTTGCATATTTTTAAAATAACTGGAGGGTTTGTAGAGCACAGATAAGCGAAACTTAAGATAGGTACATCCTCCTGCCACCATCCCCATCACGCCTGTATTCCCTGAAGGGTTAGGCAGAGGTGTACCAATGAACACCCACAGTTCGCCGGTATATTTAGGTCCCATGTAATAGCGAGCCTATTGCCATTAACCGGGCACAAATCCAAACTCCGAGCTACTGTTATCCTCCTGCCATTTATGTCTATTATTTGGGGACCTTTCTTTATTCATCATCATCATCATCATATCAATCGATCTACATCCACTACTTGACAATAGGACTCTTCTAAAAATAGCCAGTAATTCCAAAACTGGATTTGAATTAAGAAAAAAATCATAATATACCCTACCTAAATCTTCTTTTTTTTTATAGACGGGAAATCATCAAATAACTTCCCCCGCCCTGGGCGGGACGGGAGTGAGTGTCAGACTTTTACTGACTAAAACCCGTCTATGTTCCTTCATGTGCCCTTTGCGTTCCGGGGGCGCGGTATCTATTTCGAACAACCCGCACCCCGGGGCAACCTAAATCTTCTATCTTCGCATTTATTTTATTCGTTTAGATTTAGACATTTTATGTTTACAATAATACCTAGTACCTAGTAAGACTTGGTTAAAAATCTCCTACCTAATATTAAAGACACTTGCCTACCTTCCGCTTCTGTCGTATCTTTATTCAAAGAAAAAGATATCGAAGTACTTCCTCAATTACATAACGTATTCTTCTCTTCATTCAATAAAGCGTCATTTATCAAAAACAGTTCAGTAGTTTATGAGAACACAACAAAAGAGCTCTTTATAGTACCGTTTATAGATTCATCTGATACAAGGGACCATTAATGCATTTTTACTATTCATTGTGCGAATCTATCTCATCGAAGGCTATTTTGAGTTATGTTATATAAGTTTCTATTATTCTGGATAAGGTATTGTTTGTGCTTAGCTTACACACTATCACGCCTGTGTTCCCCGAAGGGTTAGGCAGAGGTGTACCAATACATCCACATTTCGCCGGTATGCCTATGCCATTAATCGGGCACAAATCCTAACTCCGAGCTGCTACTGAGAGTTTCATAGAATAACCCAATAACACTGGAACCATGTCCCGAAAACCGATTTATTTGCAAAAAACAAATGGAGCTCACTACCAATCAATCAATATTAATTAATTAATTAGCTATATTATTTTAACCAGCCAGCTATGACAACCTACGAAATAGGTCGGTACATATAAAAACTCTAAAAAGGACAATCAATTTAACCTCAAAAATCATCCACTATTCCACAAACATGTTTAATAAAAGTCATTTTCCGCTCTACTTAACTCAACAAACAACTTTTTCTAATTACCCACAAACTAAAACATAAGGTCAAAACAATTACCTTAAAAGTAAAATTATCCAAAAATGACCAGCGCTAAAGATTCGTATACATAGGGTGTTTGGCAGAACGTTGAATATACGAAAATGGTGGATATGTGGGATCATCTGCTACTTACTCAGCCCTAATGTATTTCGCTCTGGCACACTGGATATTTAAAAAAAAAAAGAGGAAATGGAAGTAATTGGTAGAGGCATTCGCCCAGTAGTGGGACGGTAGGTACGGGCTAATTTAAAAAAAAAACGGTGGGTTGCACTCCGGGAGTGCCGGCAGAAGTGAAAACGCTAAAGACGTACACAAATATGACAATTCGCGTCAGCGAATTAGAATATAAATTCGTAAGATTTTCGATCAGCAGTGCGATTCTTTAAAATGCAAACTCGAAAACGAGTCTCACTAAAGTGATCGCGCTCACTTCGATAACGAACCAACCTGTCATTGGTTTAGTTTTTGTTCGCCGTGGTGACGTCGCCGGGCGTGATCGTGTTTAACAGAATATAATTTTGTAATCTCACTCAGATCAGCGTTCAGCGTTTTCAGCTTTCGGATTACGAAGTGAGGCTTAGATAATCACACTGCAGGTCACGTGTCCTGACGCGAGTGTAACATTTTTTACCCATTCCAAAACAAGTGCACAACGCCGCTTACGAATTTTCGATCAGGGTCACGTGTCCTGAAGCGAGTTTAACATTTTTTACCCATTCCAAAAAAAGTGCACAACGCTGCTAAAGAAGTTTTCACTTCAAAAAAGTTAAGAAGGCGGTGAAACTAGAAGATAGCAAAAAAAAAGTTTTGAAAAATATCCAGGGGGCCAGGGCCGAATAAATTAGAGCTGAGTAAGTAGCAAATGACCCCACCTACCCACCATTTTCGTATATTCAACGTTCTGCCAAACACCCTGTATAATGTCACTTACTATGTGTAATCTGTTTCAATTGAGCCAAGCGTGGCATTAGTCGTCATTGTTTACCGAGAAGTTTCTCATAAACGCGGGTAATTTGTGAGGAAAAAACTAGATAAACACTGTGTACCTACTTTCGTTTTCCCGTGACTGTTGGCTGGTGGCAACTTTCTATACTGCATGGAGTTGGATAGATGGGTTTATTTTTATGGGTATTTAGTTCAGAGTAAGGGTTTTTTGGGGTATGTTTATGGGGACTGCCTCGTTAGCCTAGTCGTCCTAGGTGCGACTGCTACGCCAGAGATTCAAGTCTCAGGTCGGGCGAAAAATGTCATTGGGTTTTTCCATAAGGAATTTTTCAGTAACAGCCCGAAGTTTGGAAGTTGGTAGTGTGACTCCATCGTGCTTTAGAAGGCACGTAAAGCCGTTGGTCCTGCACCTGATCTCTCCCCGGCTATGTCGGATTACCGTCCCATCGATCTATGGGAGTTTGAGAAGAGAGAGTGCACCTGCGTTTGCGCACACACTTGTGCACTATTATATCTCCTGCGCACTCAGCTAGTCTGCTTTAAGATTAGCCGCCATGACCAAAATCGGCTGTCGTTATAATAATTTTATTTAATTATGTCTTTTATGTGGTTATAAAAGTCATAGTCCTTAAATTTGACGACGATGCACTGCACTTTGCAGCTAAAGCAAAGATAAAAAGGTAAAGATGGGAAAGCTATCACAGTAAAGTAGGCTTAACATTTTATCGAGTAATACGGTCAACCACGGAACTCTATACAGCACTCAGCCGTTTTTTATAAAACAAGCGTCATCAACTAATGACGTTGACATTTGAAATGTGCTGAAAACTGTATTTAAAAAACTACTAGTACTTCGCTAGACGTGTTGGGTTCGACTCCCAGGTCGAGCAAAGTGTTATTGGGTTTTTCTATGAAATCCTCAGTAATAGCACGGAGTTAGAATTTGTGCCCGGCTAATGGCAATAGGCTCGCCCCCTATTACATGGGACCTAAACATACCGGCGAACTGTGGGTGTAAATTTGTACACCTCTGCCTAACCTTCCGGGGAATACAGGCATGATGGTATGTGTTACCAGAACTTCGTAAATTGTACACACTACGTTAATTTAATAGCAGATCCACAAAAACCCGTTAAAAATAAAATGGCGACCGCGTATTTAATGAGAGCCGACCAACGATGGCGCACGATAACCTCATTACAGTCGGTCAGCATTGTCACTCGGCTTAATAAAGCTAATGTATGCTCGGATGCTATTCATCAATATTATGGTCAGCCAGAATTGCGGGACGTGACCTGAATACCGGACAATTGGGGTAGTTGAGCTTATCTGCTTTCATAATACAGAAATTAGCTGGCCATAGGGAATTTCATGTCTTTTGGAAATCTAAGGGGGCGGCCGGGGGACGGGAGAGGGAAAGCAGAGTCTCCCGTCCCAGCGGCCGCCGCGGTAGACGCTCCGGGCGTCGGGAGCCACGAGACGACTCCCGGCCACCGTAGACGCGGGTCTGTGGGCGGTGAGCAATGGGTAGCTCACCGTCCGTACGTTCACTAACGACAGACCGTGTCAACGGCGCGTTCGTGTTCCACGCGCGCCTCAAAGAGATGTCAGCAAACTTGGAAGCGGCCACTGAGGGCCGATGCCTGCCGGAGCTGCGGGTTGTTCGAAAGAGATACCGCGCCCCCGGAACGCAAAGGGCACATGAAAGGAACATAGACGGGTTTTAGTCAGTAAAAGTCTGACACTCCCTCCCGCCCCGCCCAGGGCGGGGAAAGATATTTGATGATGTCCCGTCTTAAAAAAAAAAAGGGGGCGGCCGGGGAGGCCTATGTCCAGCAGTGGACGTCCTACGGCTGATATGATGATGATGGAGAATTTCACAGCCAATTTTTTGCGGGAGAGTCTCGCTTTGGCCGCTCTCTCCCCAGAGTTTTTAGAATTCATACTTCATGCCTCGCTTCATCTTCATCTAGGCTCGTCGTGATGGCCCAGTGTTTAAGGCGCCCTCATACATTACGTTTCGGGTCCGATACCGGCCAAGTACTATTGTGACTTTCAATTCATATTATGTAAGTACTTTCTAAGTTTATCTTGGACATCACTGACATCGGTGAACGAAGACATCGTGAGGGGGAACCTGGACTTATAATAAATATAAGCTTAATATGCCAATCCGCCTAGAGCAAGCGTGATCATCAATTCTCGAGCCAATAGTCGGTATTTTTTAAAGATCCACTAGCTGCTAAGTGCCTACTTACTTATACATGCCAATTAAATACACAATAGGAGATGCTATTTTTAATTAACGATATCTCTCCGACCTAACATGACAGTTTCACATTATTTCGCACATCATCCATACTTTTAACATTATAAAAGCATACGTAACTCTGTTTGACTGTCTATTGCACTTTCGCTACAAAACCACTGAACCGAATTTGATGAAATAAGTAAGGGGTAAGTTTGATGCATGCCGTTTCTAACCGGTCCTTTTGAAAATTTATGGGGGAGGCTAAATATACCGGCGAACTGTGGGTGTACATCGGTACACCTCTGCCTAATCCTTCGGGGAATACAGGCGTGATGGTATATATATTTTATATATGGGGGAGGCCTATGTCCAACGGTAGACATCCTACGGCTGATATGATGATGAAGTTTGAAGTCCAAAAAAGAACATAGGCTACCTTTTAGGCCAGTCGCCTGCATCAGCGATAACCGACATTGACCGCAGACGAAGTCGCGGGCAAAAGTTAGTGCCTATAAACTGACAGTCATCGAACGATCATAAAACATCAGTTAGTCTTCACTTTTTAAACATTAGAGTTAGTTTTCTCTGGTATTGTGTTAGTGTTAACTGTTGCATAACTGTAACTGATAACTGTCGTGTCATTCAGTGAAAGTACTGAGAGTTCAAATATTTGCCATAGGTATTATTATTATTACATCCTATTGAAGGTTATGTAAAGAGTCAAATTATAAGTAAAGCTGTGTTTTTACTTGTTAATTAAGATGTAAGCAGAGTTGTAAATATACAAGCTTTTTATCAGTGCGTTTTTGACTAAGGGTTTTAAATACGATGTTTTTTTTTGTAATAAAAAATAACCCTATCCCCCCTATGTCCCTATTACATGGCACCTAAATATACCGGCGAACTGTGGGTGGTTGGTACACCTCTGCCTAACCCCTTGGGGAATAAAGGCGTGATGATGGTATACTTATATAAAAATTAAAGTTATTTTCTACGAAAGATGTCTACTTTGAAACTTATTTTATGGGCACTTCGACATACAGTGTGGACGACCAACAGTGGTGCGTTAGGTAAGTATTAAATGTGACGCGGGTTACTGACCGCCAATTTCATCAGCTACTAAATAAATAAACAGATCAGTCATTTCAGTTCCAAAATACAAAAATTAAAACGTATAAAAGTGTGTTCTATTACTGATACTGAACTACCAAAAAAGCTTTTTAAGTGTGCGGATTTTGCATACAATAAAAACTTTTAGTATCGGCTGTGCACATATAGGTATAACTGCCCGACACACTTATTACAGCCATTTGTTAATGTCATAATTATAAGGATTTTGTTCTGCAAAAAAAAACATAACCTCCTTTGAGATTTAGCTTAGGTTAGGGAAACACTTACTCCCTAATCTTCGCCGATTGCATCCATGCTGTATCTGTACAATACTTACCTACCTCTAACCAGCCTCTTCTTAATTCCAGAAACCAGTGATAGTAGCGGCGGTGTCGTCTTGTGCGCGGTTCGAATGATGAGCGGCGCCGGCGGCGGCCCCTCCACCCCGCGCCCCCCCCGGCAGCCCCGCCCGAGACATGGCCGCCCTCTCCTGCTACCAACCATGCAGGTCGCACCTCGCACAGCCTGCTAGGTAAGCCTCGAAGGACCACGCATGTAGGTTCTTACTTATAAAAATAACGCTAATTCATACTTAGTTATATATCATCAGGATTGTCTACTGTCTCTCAAAAGGCAGTAATAGCACCTATTTTCTTTAAGCACCAAGCACAGTAATTCAACTACCAAGGTCAAGTTGCAGACATGCGACATTGCGAACTTACGCAGTCTTAGATGCCAGACGATTGCAGTGCGGTTACTGCATGACACGAAACTTAAGGCTTCTCCACATACGCGTGATATTGTCACAGGGAAGATAATGTCCCAGGTTGCGTACGTTGTCTATGTGTAAAGGGTAACGCGAGATATCATAGAAATTGCTCTACGAATCATTATGGTAATATTAGTTGAATACAACGGATAGATTTAGATATCTCAATACGGCCCGGTCATAATTTGAACGTATGTGGCGAAGCCTAGTTTACACAAGTTGCTGGTTGCTGCTTAGAATACAAAAACTATTCGGTTTACTTAGATTAGGTATTTGACTAACAAGTTCCAGTGACATTGTGGAACAAATCTAGATCAGCGCAATTATTGCGGCATCCTAACAAGCCCATTGTTATCGTATTTCGCTAACTGAACATTTTTTTTGTCTTTGTCAATTACTGCTCACTAAAATATTTGTCTCATAAAATAACCACAGTTGTATAGCTTGCAAGGCATGTGTTCTTTTAAATAAGACACCTTTTTTTTTTGGATGGGAAATCATCAAATAACTTCTCCCGCCTAGTGTCAGACTTTTACTGACTAAATCCCATCCATGTTTTTTCTTGTGCCCTTGGCGTTCCGGGGGCGCGGTATCTCTTTCGAATAACCTGAAGCCCAAATAAGACACCTTATTCCCAATTCCAGGTGTCTCGACGACGACGAAGACTGCCACCAATCAGTGAACTTCTCCCTTCGGAGACAGCAATTCATCGAGAGATGCCACGAGGCGCGGGGCCTGCGCCCCCGTGACACCATCCCCGAGGTTTCGGTCAAGAGGACCAGGGAAGAGCTTGCAAAGCATGCGTCGCAAGCCACACCGCTAAACCGCCGGCTCAACGTGGAAGCCGGCTGGTCTAAAGTCGAGGAAGTGAGGAAAAAGTTTGAAGGAGCTGCCAATTGTCCGTCGTTTTCGAGGTCCTTTGAGTCCCCGCCAAGGTAAGAAAATTGGTCTTTATTTATGTCCTGAGCTAGAATTTAAAAATGTAATAAATGTAAGGATCTACGTGACTTTTATTTTTAATTCCCCCCTTGCTAAGAATGGTTTTGATTCGTGATCGATCATCGAGCCATTACTTGTAGCTTATATTGGAACTGACTGCCCCGTTGGTCTCGTTGTCTCAAGCACGACTGCTAAGCGAGGGGTCCTGAGTTCGATTCCCAGTTCGGGCAAAAGTGTTATTGGGTTTTACCATTAGGAATTTCTCAGTAGCAGACCGGAGTTTGGATGTTGGTGGTGTAACACCCCCGTGCCTCGGAAAGCACATAAGGCCGTTGGTCCTGCGCCTGATCTCTCTCCTGTCGTGTCGGATGGCCGTCCCATTGTACTATGAGAGTTAGGGAAGAGAGAGTGCACCTGTGTTTGCGCACATACGTGTGCACTATAATAATCTCCTGCGTACTAGGCTAGTCTGTAGATTAGTCTGGAGAATACAATTTTACATCTTGGAACTGCTTGTAGTACAAAATGAAACGTCCACTCATTTTAGCCCAACAGCACTCACCCAGACAGACTAATCAAATGATCCCAGCTTCTCTTCGCTCCCCAGGCGGCGTCTCGCAGATTCGCTGTTCGCGAGTTTCAAGCTCCCGCGCAAGTCGAGGGACGGCATGGCGGCCCCGCGGTCCCTCGCGCAGCCGCAGCAGCAGAAACGGAAGTCTGCTGTCGAACTGCTGGCAGAGACCAAGGCTTTCTATGTGAAGTCGGAGACTGTGCTGGATAGGAAGCAGGAGTTACCTTTGAGGGTGAGTTGTGTTTCTGATGGATGGTAGTTTTGCTCGTAGTTACTTCATGGTTCGCACTGAATGATCTCTTGGATTCCAATCCAACAAACGATCTATTTGCGGATGAATGGACGAAGATTTTATTGGTATGTCAGAAGTACTGTGAGAAGAACTTATGAAATGGATGATCTTGTATTGTTTTAAATTTTTATTTGTGTTTTCTTTTCTTATTAATATTTTTCTTTTTTTTACATTTTTAAGTGTACCTTTAATTATTGTAATTGATGATATTGTTACCGTTTTAATTAAAGTAAATAAATAAATAATAAATAATGGTTCTGTGGTGACTATGCAAGTACCTACTAGGTTTGTTTGTGTGTGTGCGGGGCTTCTACTTTTGTCTACTTGAATTAAAAATAACAATTTTCTTTAGTATATCATTATGACTTTAAAATAGCGTGAACATTATAAGCCAGTGACTGCCCAATATAAAAAAAAACTATGGATTCTTATTTTTAATTTCGAATACCTTCTGGAATTCGCCTAAGTGTTTGAATAAAATTGAACTTTTCGCCAGGTTGCATTGTACAACCTACACAGCATCATCCACATCTGGTTGATATCCCGACAAACCATACTCAGCGCTTCTTCCCAATATCTAATAAGCTCCCAGCCAAAGTGCGCAGTTCTCTGGCAACGTCTACAAAAGCGAGGCCGTATTTTTTAATAAAAATAAATTAAAATTTCTGATTAAACACGAAGAGATGATAAAAATACAGTCGCAGCCAAAGTTAATTTATATCAAGCTCTCAATCTCCACCACAAGTTCAATGGTTTCATATTGTTCCACGCAAGCACAAGCATGACTGTTGAGCGTGGCGTCCTGGGTTCGATTCCCAGGTCGGGCTAAAAGTGTTATTGGGTTTTTCCATTAAGAATTTCTCAGTAACAGCCTCCGGGCTGTTACTGAGAAATTCTTTTTGGAAGTTGTGACAACCGCGTGGCTCAGAAATCACGTAAAGCCTTAGCCCTGCGCCTGATCTCTCCCCATTTGTGTCGGATTGCCGTCTGATCGGACTATGAGAGTTAAGGAAGAGAAAGCGCACCGTCCTGTGTTTGCGCACACACTTAAGTGCACTATAATATCTTCTGTGTACTTGGTTATTCAGCATTAAGATTAGTCGCCGTGGTCGGAATCTGTCTAGCGAATACATTTTTTTACATTGTTCTACAGATGAGCAGCGGTCTGGGGCAGGCGATAGCCGCCGGTGGCTGCCATCTCGTCAGCTCGGGCACCTTGAACAATGATGCCTGCTGCAACCCTTGTAAGTATACTTTACTTATCGCCATTCCTAAAACCTAGTGTAGTAAATCACACTTTAATAAATTATAAAGGCGAAAGTTTGTGTGTTGTCTCTTCTTCACGCTCAAATGGCTGGACGGATCTGGATAAAATTTGGCACAGCGATAGATTGCAGTGTGGAATAATAGTACATAGGATACTTTTTATCCAGAAAAAATTTACGGTTCCCGTGGGATGATATATATAATTTGACGTGGATGAAGTCGCGGGCAAAAGCTAGTTGTTTATAAAATTGTCTTTTTTAATCGCACCGTACATTTACCAACATATTTTGATGAATATTAAGACACGTAGGCTAATCCTATCCTATCGTCTGTTGAAGTACTACCAACATGCCTATTTCTGCCGCAAACAACAGTTGTTGTGTTTTCCGGTTTGAAGAGTATGGATGCCGGTGTAGTTACAGCCACATGACACATTTCCACTTAGTCTCTGAGATGGCAATGTCTTGTTCCTAGCGGTGACAATTTAACATCAGGTGGGTCGCGGGATTGTTTGCCATCCAAATTGAAATGGCATAAAAAATCCTAAGATTTTCAAGTAAAACCTGAGATTTGCCAATCTTTGAATACGCTTTGCTCACTTTGACTAAAATTATCATAAATTTATCGAAATACTTACCAATAAATTTATCGTAACATCGCAAATCCATTTCGATTCCTTCGCTACGCATTTCATAAAACTGCCTTGTTTTGACATCTCGTTTAAGATTAATTGCGAAGTCTCGACGTCGCCGTCGTTAATTCATGCCTGCGCTGACTATCAATCAGTGTCAACCGCATTCGATTCAAATCTATGTGCATGAGATTGAACTTTGTACTATGATAATTTGACGGAGTTTTCAGAGTTTAAGAGCGCGCATCCAGAAAGTTGGCAACGTCGCAAACAGCTGTCAAATATTTCCCTGTTTTGATTAATTTGTCAATATTACTGTATGAAAATAAGAAATATGGCTTACTAATGCACTAGAATATTCATTATGAAATGCAATAATTAATATCGTAACACCGAATATTTAGTTTTAGATGTAAAAAAAGTATTTGGAAACTTTACAAATGCCTTTTTTACACCTAAAACGGGTACAACATCAGTTTCAGTGTTTTAATTGCAATTCATTATTAATATTCTAGTGCATTAGTAAGCCATATTTCTTATTTTCATACAGTAATATTGACAAATTAATCAAAACAGGGAATTATTTGACAGCTGTTTGCGACGTTGCCAACTTTCTGGATACGCGCTCTTAAGGCATAACCTACCATGATAATTTTATTATATCACTAGCTTTTACCTGCGACTTCGTGCGCGTCGAAATTGATATTCGTCCAATGGGAACCGTATATTTTAATTAATCTACACTACAATCTATCTCAGTGCCTTTCATCCAGATCCGTTCAGCTATTTAAGTGCGAAAGAGTAGAAATATCCATCCTCACAAACTTTTGCATTTATAATATTACAAGGAAGTAGTTTAAGTAGGATTGCGTACCTGCAGGTATAAGCTACACATACTCTAGCGATGAACATTGCGTTTTATATATATATATATTTTAACAACCGATATTAATCAAAGAGGAAACCTCCTTTACCCAAATTACTATGACATCCAGAACTCCAGTAATCAGTCAGTTTTTAAATGTTAACTCATCATTTCAATTAATTAATTTTGTCACTGTAATCGATTATAAACTATACGTCTCCAGTACAATTTTGTACCAATGTGACTTTTTCTAAATCATAATTATGTACTTTCTAAGTTTATCTTGCACATCACTGACATCGGTAACCATGTCAGAGGCACTTGCGGCGGTAGAAACTCTGACACTAGAGTGTGACTGTGTGAGGGGTCGTTAGACCTTACTGCCCACACGATAAAGAAGTAGCTAACTTATGCCGTAATTTGTGATAAGACAATAAATATATAGTCTATTCTATTTCCAGATGGAACGACACGCAGCATGGGCCCCGCTCGGCGCGCAGTCAGCGCCGGCGAGGGTCTACAGAATACGCTGAGAAGACTGCTAGAGCATGCTGATAGCAGGGAGAATGTCTACTCGCCGCCTTTTGCTGTTTGTAAGTCCCTCCCACCAGCGCTATTCCAAAAAGTTCATTTGCGAAATCAGCTCTGAATCCGCGGTGAGGTTTTAGTTTCGTATTCTTAAAATGAGTGAATTCGACACTCTAGCGCCACCGCGTGATGTGTGTATTTAAGACTGCCTCGTTAGCCTAGTAGACTAACTTAAGTGCGACTGCTACGCCTGAGGTCTTGGGTTCGATTCCCAGGTCGAGCAAAGTGTTATTTGGTCTTTTTATGAAATTCTCAGTAGCAGCTCAGAGTTCATGGCAATAGGCTCGCCCCCTGTTACATGGGACCTAAACATACCCATACCGGCAAACTGTGGATATACTTAGATACACCACTGCCTAACCCTTCGGGGAATACAGGCGTGATGATATGTTATATTATCCCATTTCCCACTTCAGGTACACTTTCCGCTCACAAAGTATACGCTGACACAAGGCGGCTGAAGGACTCGTACCCAGACAGGGAGACCAACCCTCGCTCGCAGCACAACTCGGGAACCTTCTCCGGCACATTCTCGGGAACCTCTTCATCAGGCACCTCAGGCTCTAAGGCCCAGAAGTCAGACCCTGACCATCGGGAGAAGATGAACAGGCCCTTGAGCTTTGGAGACGCGAGAGTTTTCTTCCCGGAGTCTTTTGTGATACCTCGGCAAAGACCCAGTGAGGTGGTTATTAAAGGTGGATATTCTATGCGTAAGTATTTATTTCATCCTTTTGGTGTCTGAAGAGTCAAGTGTGGCAGTTTTCGGTCATCCGAAAAAAGACCGAAATACGTTCTTAAGAGCGTGGACACAGAAAGTGGGCAACGTCGCAAATAGCTGTCAAATACTTCGCTGTTTAAATTAATTTGTCAATATTACTTGTATGAAAATAAGAAATATGGCTAACTAATGAACTAGAATATTGATTATGAAATGCAATAATTAATATCGTAACACCGAATATTTAGTTTTAGATGTAAAAAAAGTATTTGTAAACTTTACAAATGCCTTTTTTACACCTAAAACGGTTAAAACATAAAATTTAGTGGTTTAATTGCAATTCATTATTATTATTCTAGTTCATTAGTTAGCCATATTTCTTATTTTCATACAGTAATATTGTCAAATTAATCAAAACAGCGAAATATTTGACAGCTGTTTGCGACGTTGCCCACTTTCTGTATACGCGCTCTTAAGGTGGAAATAGCTGATGAGTTATGACCGCCTATTCCCATCTCAGTAGTCGCTTTATTTCTAGTTATATTTATTATCTTTCACACCTGCCATCTACTTCAAAGTAATTTCTACTAAACCATTTAATGCCTCTTTGGCCTAGTAGTCCTAAGCACGGCTGCTACGCTAGAGGTCTTGGATTCGATTCCCAGGTCGAGCAAAAAGTGTTATTGGGTTTTTCTAACAAATTCTCAGTAGCAGCTCGGATTTTGGATTTGTGCCCGGTTAGTGGCAAAGGCTCGCCCCCTGTTACATGGGACCTAAAAAAACATACCGGTGAACTGTGGGTGTACAATTGGTACACCTTATGTATGTATGCATTGACTGCCACTTGAATTGTCTTGAGTCGATCAGTTAGGCAAAAAGTTGATGCTCGTTGTTCATTCCCAAACGTAGGTAGGTCTCTGTGAACTAACCTAACCTAACAGATTATTCTTGATGTTCCAGCGAGTTCCCACTCAAGTCCTGAGAACATGGAGCTCCCGGAGCCAGTGGTGTCCGGCTCGGGCTCCCCTGCAGACCCGGTAGCTGCCATCAGTCCTCCGGCGCAGTACGCGCACTCCGCCCCGCGGTACATCAGGTATGTATCAATATAAGGCGGGAACCTCCAGGTTGAAATGCGTAGCGAGACAACATTTTCTCAAGACAAGATTCCGAACAGAGGAATTATATGCTCGAGTTGATATGTAATTAATAATGAACCAAAACTCGGCGGAAATAAAATTGAAAATTGTATGCAAGCATATTTTGCAGCATTTATTATTTTTTATTTATTTATTTATTAGGGACAAAAAACAGTTGCATGCTACAAATTGCAGAAAAATATTTAGACAAAGATGTGACCCATTGTCCACGTTTTAACTAAATATTAAAAGAAGTGTCAAAGATAAAAAGGGAAAACAAATTTTGCACGCAACGATGCAATTTTTAACCTTATTTCTGTTGTATTTAAGTTCATTATCAATTAATTAATGAAAACCGTCCCAGTACAACGCGAGTGTTGGTCTCGGTGTTCCTCTATCGCGTTGACAGTAAAGTGACAAGAAAATCAGTATTTATAATTTTGCATACAATGGTGCAATTTCCAACCATATTTCTGTTGTATTTAAGTTCAATATCAATTAATCAATGCAAACCGTTCCAGTATATTGTTCCTTTGTCTGCAATGACAGTATAGTATTGAGAAAATGTTGTCAAACTGCGCATGCGCCATTTTCTACAACTTCTCCAACAGACTTGACTCTTAGACGTTAATAAATAAATGCGCAGTTGTATGTGCAGGTCGAACTCGCACTCGCAGCCTAGCATGCGAGAAGAGGACAGCGGCTGTCCCAACATCAACAGTCACAAGTCTCTACCTGACCTGCATACGCAGACAAGATGCTATCCTGAACAGTAAGTACACCAGAGACATATCATTTATTTCAATAACACCGTTAAAAGGAACTTTTGAATGTCGTGTACGAGAAAAATTAATTGTATCTATAGTGTGTTTTTTAATCTCGTAGACCAAATTGACAGTTTCATACGTCAAATATAAAAGCATATCGGAAAGCACGTAAAGCCGTTGGTCCCGGCTGTCATTTGTAGATCTTTGACAGTCGTTACTGTTAGTCAGAAGCCCGAAAGTCTGACAACCAGTCTTACCAAGAGTATCGTATTACCCATTACTGGGTTGTGGAGGTCTGATAGGCAGTAAAATACTGATATTCAGCTGCATCCGGTTCGACTGGAAGCCGACCCCAACATAGTTGGGAAAAGGCTAGGCAGATGATGATACGTCAAATATAAAAATAATGTGCTTTCGGCTCATAGACATATAAAGCACACTATTTTCAAGTTTGACGTAAGAAGCCGTCAAATCAGTCTCTGAGATTAAAAAACACACTATAGTTGCCCTTTTCAAATGGTAGTTTTGTATTGGGAAAAATGGGCAGGAAACTCCATGCTTACTCTTTTAAATATTTTGTTTTATAGGATCATTCAGCATTATGCAACCGACTTTTATTATAAATGTGAAGGTACAGCTTGCTTCTGCAAAAACGGGCCAACGCTCAATCTTAAATTATTGACATCAAACTAGTTCAATAAGCTGAATGTGTTATAGATATTAGATACTATCCAGCAAAAGCAGTTCGATATGCATCCCAAACTTATGCTTGGAAATTTGGAATAGATTTAAAATGGCAGTTAACGGTTGGGTTTTCCGAAACGATTTTGGCTAGGCCATTGCCGTATCGACGTCATAATGAAGGCGCGGTCTTTTTGCCTTCTATGTGCGTTGGTAGTATAGGATTCACTTTGCAGTATCGTTCGGTCCGGCCCGCCCCGCCGTGTGTATCGCACCTAAAGCATAATCTACCTATCTTCTCAACCCTCAGTGTGAACGTGGGCCACACCGACACCATCGGGCGCTCCCCCCGTCGCCGGCGGCACTCCACGCACCAGCGCACCGCGTCCTGCTCCTCCAAGGGCACCAGGTCGAACCACTCCTCGCTCATGTCCTCGTGCGACGCCTTCTCCGAGCATCCGTCTCCTGGGGAGGAGAATTATCAGTCTTATAACAGGTAATTATAGTAGCTAAGTGTTAGATAGTTGATTGATATTTATAGATCACAATTTTAATATATCGGGTGTAAGGGGCACCTCTCCTTTAAGTGAATGAATAACATGAATTTTCTATTCTAGACTGAGTATCAGAAAACAAGATTTTTTATACTTTTCCGCTAAGTGAAAAATTCACTCTTATAACTTTTGTACTAATCGTGTTCAGCGGCTCGTAAAAAAATAACTTGCCCCTGTGTTAGGTCAACAAATATCAAAATAGTAATTTTCCTGATAAATTCCACTTGTTCTGAAGTCAGAATGATATTCTGAGTGCACTGGTGAAGTTTACGTATAAATGTCCGTTACACCCGGTATTAGAGTATCAATAAAAGTCCACGAGATGAATCGACAACCTAGTAAAGGTCGCGGGAAATTGCTGGATGCGAGCAGCTCAAGACCGACCATTGTGTCTATATTCAGGGGAGGCTTGTGTCCAGCAGTGAATGTTGTTCGTCTGATATGATGATAATAAATAAAAGCCACTAAAAACACAAATTCAAAATGGCGAGCAAACCGTGGATTTTATCACGCGATTTCACTCGCACAGAATAGAGATTGAGTGAGAGGACGATACCTTTTACTTAAGCGGGGAATTCACTAGACGGACATGCCCGCGGGCAAGTCTGCATACATGCCCGCCGGACCTCGCTACTATAGATCTGTGCAATATTTGCTAGTGTAGGACTGTCATAGTATTGCACAGATCTATAGTAGCGAGGTCCGGCGGGCATGTCGGCAGACTTGCCCGCGGGCATGTCCGTCTAGTGAATTCCCCGCTTAATGCTTGCGTATGTTCAGTCGCTGCGGGTCGTCGTTCGCGCGCGACTCGGGCGGGTCGTCGGGGCACTACACGCAGCGCAGCGCGCCCGCGCAGCACGCGCCGCACCAGCACCGCCGCACCGACTCCGGCTCCTCCACGCAGCACGACCACGACCACGCCAGGTGACCATCTTCATACAGAAACTGCCGTACTAATCTGACAAAATCTCCCTCAGTGAATTTAAGTGAAATGAACTTGATGTGAGCTTCGCCGTAAGTTTGACGGTGAGCTTTGACGCGATGCCAATTTTTTGTTTTCTTCGGATGGCAAATCACCAAATGACACGTGGAAGTATCAGACCTTCACTGACTAAAACCCATCTATGTTCCTTCGATGATTCGAATAATGATGATTTCCAAAATTCTTTTACCCATAGAAAGCCACGGTATTTGTTAGTGTCATATATATAATGGCGAGTTTTTAAAAACAGTGACGTCAGCAGAGCTGATGTCACTATTTCTATCATGCAGATCACTCTTCACAAAGTCACGAAATAACATCAGGATACACACTTCAATATATTTATTTATCAAAAACACAACCTCGTTCTAAAAATAGCAACATTCAATGATCATCTTTTAAACTTTGAAATTATAATTTGACTTTCAAGAAAATTTCTTTATCAAATACACGATTGGTTTACCTTATAATCATTACTTATTAGAATAGATAATTATTAATTGTAGTTTAATTAATAATACGCATGGTCTCGCGTCGACATAAACATAACATCACGCTACGACCTACGGGACTCCCGTAGGCAGGCAGGGGAACTAACTAACTAATGTTCTCCTGCTCCACAGCCGCTACAACTCGTACGTGTCGGAGTACGGCGCGTCCCTGGAGTGCTACGTGTCGGCGCCCCCGCAGTTCCAGGACGGCGCCCCCGAGCCGCCCGCCCCGCCCGCCCCGCCCGGACACCACCCCCATCATCATCATTATGCCCACGCGCCCAGGGTTGGGATACACTTTCAGGTATTGCCTAGCATTATTCATTGCGTGACAAATATAAGCTTTAGAAGCGTAGACTTTCCCGCAAAAAGTTACAAAAAATGGCTTCCTTATCTTTCTTTCTTTTCGGTAGGCCTTTCCTTCGGTGGTTTCCTTTAGGTTATCTTTTTTTCCGTAACCACCCCTTACTTCTTTTTTTTTTGTAATTCTACTATCGTGGGGGCGACCGAAACGCACGCGTAACGAAAGAGCATGCCTAACTGTACTGCCTAAAACCACCGCGGTGTTTCACCTCTGCCTATGGTCAGGGTTTCGGGATTCGCATAAACATCACTCCTCCTCCGACAGGCCTCGGCCTGCTGTTCCTCATCTGGACCCTACTCCCAGTGATTCAGTTACTCCTAAAATTACTATGTATTAGTTAAAACTTTAATTATAAAATACCCAAAAGTCAAACAACTCCAACAAACTTTTACTATCCTCTACCAGTATAGTAACCATTGCTTGCTCCCTTCCCGCAGGCCAGCGCTCCCCCGCCCCAGTTCCAAGACGAGCCGCCGATGTACGACTACGGCGACTACGAGTGTACTTACAAGACCCCACTCAAATGCCTCAACGTGGGGCGGAAGGAGTATGCGAGGGAGTATACCAGGTAAGGAACACCACCATGTCAATTGGGTAGATAACACCACTAATCAATTGACATACTTTTTATGAGCTGTCAAAACGCAATTCCCTAGATCATGATGTGTGACAATGTCTATGACGTCACTTTTTTGGGTTTTTTTTAATGTCGTGATGACCCAATGGTTAAGGCACCCGCCTCTCATGCACGAGGTTGTGGGTTCGCAACCGGGCACAGGCAAGTACATGGTACATTTTCTTATTCATATGTACTTTCTAAGTTTATCTTGGACATCACTGGCATCGGTAACCATGTCAGAGGTCCTTGAGGTGGTTTAGAAACTCTGACACCACGGTGTGTGGGGTCGATAGACCTTACTGCCCACACGATAAAGAAGAAGAAAGAAGAACCTATAGTAATGTTCTGATTCCTCCCAAGATACCACGAGCCAAGCACGGAGCTGGTGAGCAAGCAGCCGCAGTACCAGGAGCTGCGCATGCGGCCGCGGGTTGATGACAAGCAGGAGTATGTCAACGCTACCCAGGTCAGTACTGGAACTAACTAGAAACTTCTTCTCACGTCGTATTCCTCTATCCTCATTTCTAAGGGTCGTGAAGTTCCCGATGCACCAACTTCATCATCAACTGATGTTGTTTCGCCATCTTTTTTTTTTCGGTTGGGAAATCATCTGACTTCTCCCGCCCTGGGCGGGGCGGAAGGAAGTGTCAGACTTTACTGAATAAAACCCATCCATGTTTCTTCGTGTGCCCTTTGCCTTCCGGGGGCGCGGTATCTTTCGAACAACCCGCAGCCCGACACGCACCGACCCTGCGTGGCTCCTCCGATTTGCTGGAGAAGCCTATGTCCAGCAGTAGACGTCCTACGGCTGATATGATAACGATCGTACACTAATAATAAAGTTCTTCTTCCAGATATGTCAGCCAACTGAAGAAGTGACGTCACCGCTGGGCACGTTCAAGCGACAGCGGTGTCTGCGGTACAAGCAACGGCGACCCCGACCTATACTGCGCTCCAAATCTGATATCTCTGATAGGTAAAATACCTTGTTAATATTTAGACGGTCTACAAGCATAGCTCCTTTGTTTTGCATAGGTCCCAGAAGTGGCAACTTGTGATTCCATCTATAGGTACTTATATTATAAAGAGGTATTTTTTGTTTGTTTGTTTGTAACTAGTAGGCTCCGAAACTACTGGACCGATTTCAACCATTGTTTCACTTATAGATAGCTACATTATTACCGAGTAACATAGGCTATGTAACATCACGCTACGATCAACGGGAGCAAAGCATTAACTAAAGACGTAACTTATGACGGGCGAAATAAGCCACGCGGATGACATATTGACATCGCGGGTAGTTAGTTCGCTAGTTTTAAATAAAGTGGTGGTCTAGAAAAAAGCGAAGGAAAATTCTGATATAGGTAAGTGTAGCAACAATGTACAAACATTTCAAGAACTGCTTTTCCTTTTAGGTACCGACGCTCCGACGGCCGCAGCCCGGCGTCCGCCCCCTGCGAGGGCGAGGACTCCCCCGACAGCCCCACGGAGGAGGCGTCCCGTCTGCAGGAGTTCTTCGAGAGGCTCGGCCTGGAGCCGCGCCAGTACGACGCGCTGGTCAGGGACGCTCCTCCTGACAGCCCCGTGTTCTTCTCGTCAGCTTCCACCGTGGACTCTAACCAGCTGGCTGCTACGGCTGATTATACGGTAACGATCTTCAAGAACATAAATTCATAATCAAGTTTTGGAACAACTAACCCAATGATACATGTGGCTAAGTTCAAATTCCATTGTAATTAAGACTACATACATACATTACCATCACGCCTGTATTCCCCGAAGGGTTAGGCAGGGGTGTAACAATGTACACCCACAGTACGCCGGTATGTTCAGGTCCCATGTAAGGAGGCGAGCCTATTGCCATTAACCGGGCACAAATCCTAACTCCGAGCTGCTACTAAGAATTTCATAGAAAAACCCAATAGCACTTTTTGCTCGATTTGGGAAACGAACCCAAAACCTCTAGCGTAGCAGTCGCGCTTAGGACCACTAAGCTACCGAGGCAGTTATTAATCTTTAGTCTAATGTTTTCCAGGTCCAAGGCCCAGGTGTTCAGAAACAAATCTACCGCAACACAGAGCCACCTAGCGTCGTAGAACGGAACGCACGCATCATCAAATGGCTCTGCCAATGCCGAAAGACGCAGATGCCACCTCCGCAGTGAACAGCACTACTGCACTAGCGCCCTAGATAGCACTGCCCCAAGTAACGTTTTAGATAGGTACAACACTAGTACACTCAGTTAGATTGACCTGTCGTAGAATGTTTTTTTGAAGGTTAGAACCCCGTCATCGTGCTAAAGATGCTAATATTTATTATTTAGAATTCAGAGTATAAATGTAGAAAAATCGATACAAAATCGAATCGATTTCTGAAAATACGCTCAATGACTGACTTGTAATAATCGATTTAAGAATGACTATGAACGGTCGTGTTAGTCAGGGACGAGATTCTTACTCCTCAAATATGAATCGAAATGTGAAGTATAGAAATATAAGGACGCGACTAAATTTTTTCTAAACTAAGCTAAAACTCGACTAAAGTGAATAATCGACTATCGAAATGTTACTAAAACAAATGAGAGAACCAAATGTTGCTCATATACGTCAATATAAATGACGGTTAATTCTAATTCCTAAAACTAAGACTAGATTTAGGTGGTTAATAAAAGTTAGATTTCGATATTGAATTCTTCATTAATATAAATTAAAGTCTTCGCAATGATAATAAATAAATAAGTTTTAATAAATGGGATCTGGTCCAGATAACATAGGCTTTTTAATTTAAAAGCTGAGATGACCGTGAGCTTGGAAATACTCTTACTGCTAAAGGACTCTACAGTGCTGCCACCTGTTGCACAATTCTTCTGCTCAAATCAAGTAGGGCCAGGGGCGACTGAAATCAGCATGATACTCTAAAATCATGGCTTATAATACAGAAAAAAATAGGAGTCCTACCACCACTTCTTAAAATAGTACCATTTTAATATTACTTTGTAATTCCAGTTGTTGGATTTGCAACTATTGACGCTGAGCCGAGCGTTGAAAATCCAACATAGCGGAAGGCAAAGTAATATTAGAATAATACTATTTTACGAGATGATGGAAGAAACCCAATGCTACTGTTTGTAACAAGAGGCTGTGTTTATCTGGACGAGTGACACGGCGAGCGCTCGCCGTCGACTGCTGGTATTTGATAACTAAGCGATACTAGTTCACTAGTCTGTACGATTCTTAGTGTAAGTATTGACATAATAATTCTAAACCTTCTAACGATACTAAATAATTAATCCTATAACGATACTGAATAATGAGGATGGTTGGATCTTTAAAAAGGCCTAATTATATAAAACTATGGCCGTAAATAAAACTCCAAATATATTTCTCTATTTGAATACGTTTCTTTTTCGTATTCTTACAATTAGTGATGTAGACTGTTACTCCAATCGATTATTTAGTCGATTTTAAACGCATGAGTGAATTCGTCTAGAAATCGACTAAGTGGAATAAAAATCCAACCATGCCTTATTATTTAGTTTCAATTAAAAATACTTAGGTACGTAAAAGTTGAAATTATCTCCAATATTTTTGGTCAGAAGGCCTTGAAGAGTTGAAAATTTTGATTGTAAATAGTAAAAACATATTTTTGTCTCGACAACTATATACAAGAGGCGAGCTTAGTCAAAAAATCACTGGCAAATAATAATGACTATTACTATACTGCGTAAAGATGAGGAAAACCGTTATTTTCTAAACCGAAAACGTTACGATAGTTCCAACTATACAACAGACCTTCCGTATTATTATAGTACTCTTTGCAACAGACACTAACTATACTGTTGAAAGTAATAATATTTATTTACCTGTTTTCTATTTAAAAATACCTAAATTCTTTTCACCAATGTTAAATGGTTGTTAGGTCTTACTTCGATCCAATTTTACGGTACTCGGCCATTAATAATAATAGAGATATTTCATTTTGTTGATTATGTTTGAAATGTACTTTTGTATCGATAAAATACCGAGATTCCAAAATTATCGAAGAATATTTTACCAAATTAGTATACTTCCTGGCTGAATTCGATCTCTAATTATTAAAATCCGGGTACCGTAATTATTACTGATACCACAGATTACCTGATAATGACTGCCTAAAGGTACAATAAGCCAATTTAAGGCCTTAAATTGGTGTCTGTTTCTTTGTTTAAGTATATATTGGAATTATATTATCTACTTTTTCTATTGGGCCTTCATATTTTTATTGTAATGTTAAAACTCTATTCATGTTTTAATGAAATTAAAAGTTGAAATTAACTGGAATGAAATTAATTATTAGTGGAAAATACAAAATGGCTGAAATGCATTCTTTTTTTAACATTCGTTGTATAATCGCCAGTGTTAGATTCCTTTGAATGTAGCTGGCAGAATCAGATAAATACACAATCTATTTCATATTTGGTTTATGAGATGGAAACCTGGCCAGAAACTAAAACTGCATGCGCAGTAGAAACCAAAACAAATACGAAATATTTGTAAAAAAATGTTCCTGTCATGGATTTGTCGTAAATATTTTTCAAGTCTGTATTTATTTATTTAATGTTATTCTAGCTTAATAAGGCATATCGTACAGTCAACTGCGCATAAGTGGTAACAATTTCATATTGACAGTGTCTTTATATAATAGAAATAAGAGCGGTTTTCATAGTGCAAGTGTTATTATTATGTGCATTTGGCTGTACCTATTCATCCGCGATTTGGAAGCACAAAATGGATCAAATATCTGATGCTGTATTTTGAGGAAAACACGTTTACCTAACTATTAGTATCTATGTTTTAAACTAAATACAATGTTAGGGCTTTTTCAATTTATATTTTTGGTGTCGGACTGCATAGGTATACGGACGGTTTTCTACGTTGATACGTCAATGGTTCCGTGCGACACCCGTACTTTGCATGCTCGACAACAAACGTCACTGAAAAAAGACAACTGTCAGTTTAACAAATAGACTGACTGCAACGCTGCAGCAGTCTGGCACCAAATATATAAATCGAAAAAGCTCTTAGTCAACTTAAGGACATATTCAATATTTAAAATAAGTCATGTTTGTTATACTGAACACCTGTGCTGCGTTTAACGATAAAATGTAACTACCAAGTCTTTTCACTAACTTTAGGTTACACCTAAATGTAGGTGATGCCTAAATATATTTTGACTATTGAATATTTGTGAGTGATCAAAGCTCGTGCCTTCTCTGTAGGAGAAGAGGCCTTTGCCCTGCAGTGGGGCAATTATAGGCTGATATTACTGACATTTCTCTGGATAATCAACCACTGCCCTGTTCTTGTAGTAAGTTCATGTTTAAAACCTTGGTAACTTTGCATTTAATCGTGAAATGCACAGAGACCTAAATTATTACTAGAAATAAAACAGATACCGGTATGTCTTATTCAATACATATATTATGTCTTATTCAATTACAGGTGGTATGTCGTTTGTCAAATGTCTTTGTGCTATGTGCTTACGTAATTTTGATCAGAGAGATTCAATGACTTTGTTAATTTAGGCTAGCAACATTCAAACACACTTGACAAATGTATTTGACATGTGACATAGAACTTGTTTTTCATAACTGACAGCTTTTTTTAATTGGATGACTCCTCTATTAAGTCCACATAAATAGTGTTATGATTTAATGACTTCAATCTCAATAATTATTTCCTAAACCATCATGGTTGTCAGTCGCAAAAAACCGTTACATTTAAATTCATGTGGAGTAAAGACAATACCAGTTCGAAATTATATTTTATGTCTTAAAGCATAATATTTAACTATAGTTCCAATAACGCAACAATTAAAGTATTTAATCGTTCGTAATAATATGTAAATAACCATTAGACTGGTCTAATCTCAATAAGATAATATTAGAATATAAGAATTCATAGTTTTTTTTTTTTCATATAACGCCGTTATCTGATGCTTCTTTTATTCTGTTTTAGAATTTCTGGATCATAAAGACTGTCGTTTCATTTTTAACCGACTTCAATTAGGAAGGAGGTTCTGTATTTCAATTTGTATGTTCTGTGATATGATAGGAAAAACTAGATTTTGTGTAGACATTGCTGTATGACAATCATTGCCTTTTTGTGTGATCGCCAGTCATAATACATCTTTTAGCGATTGTAAACTCTATTGTGACTTCATAAGAATCAACACGAATTGAGCAGCAAAATACTCCAGCATTTTTCGTTGGTTAATTAATAATGACCTAAAAAACAACGTCAGTAGAGTTGAAAATCGTATGCAAGATAATAATTACGCGCCACATTTATTTCTTGCAATTACATAATTTCAACTTCATTTCTGTTGTATTTTAATTAATTAACGAAAACTGTTGCAGGATGTTGCTGCTTCGTCGCTAAACGAGTGACAGATTTGAATAACATTTATCATCTCTATATTAGTAATTCATAAAGAATTCCATAAAAGCAGTTGTGACTACATTCAATCTCTCTATGGTTGATTTTCAAAATGTCGTACTTTTTGGTCTAAAAGAGAGAGTCATGTCTCAATGTGATACCGTAATGTGTTTTTCACTATTATTGTAAGCGGAATACATTGACTATTTGACATTAGATTCCGAAAATTTTAAATATAATTTTCATTTCGCATTTATTTTTAATTAGTCGATTGTTTCCAAATGATAGTCGATTCCTAATCGATAATTTCGATTATGACTAGGTTTTCTGATTTTCTTCTGTGATGTATACAATCTAAATAGTAATCATTTCCATATGTTTGTTTCTTGACTAAGATATGCAATCGAAAAAATAAGATTTACTCAATTTAGATTCCCTTCAATTTGATTATTCTGTATAGTTATAAAATGTATTGAAAATGGTTAGCATTACAGTATTAGAAAGTTTAGCATTCGATGCTTCCATTAATTGTGTAAATAAGATTTACGTAAATTGTTAGAAGTTTATCGTGAAGAAAGAATTATATAAATTGTGGTCTGATAATTTGATGTTTTATTTATTTCGCCTTAAGATTTCGCTTTAAATAAGATCCAAACTAATAAGTGGATGAACTTCATAATTGATCGAGCGTATTTTGATATTCAGTTGCAATCTACACATTACCTTATCATCGAAAATTAAATACCTTGACCTCTAACAGCTGGAATTAATTTAGTCTGATGATGAAGTAAATGGCGACCGAAGTCAGTGAGTTTATTTTTAGGGTTCCGTACCCAAAGGGTAAAACGGGACCCTATAAGTAAGACTCCGCTGCTCGTCCGTCCGTCTGTCACCAGGCTAAATCTCATGAACCGTGATAGTTAGACAGATGAAATCACAGATGATGTATTTCTGTTGCCGCTATAACAACAAATATTAAAAAAACAAAACAGAAAAAAATAAATATTGAATGCTCCGACCAGCCCGCGTATTTCATTATGTTAGGGTTCGCTAATTTACATTTTTATTTAATTAAATTGGAACGCAAAAAGGCTAGTTTCCAGTCCAATAACTATTTGATTATAATATTTTATACCGGCAACACTTCAGCTTGTGACTTCACATTGTCATCTGTGATTGGTGCACGACATTTAATTTAACCAATCACAGAACTCTATTTTCCCGCGGAAATTATAAAAACCTTTGAAAAAGAAGAGGAAAAAGGGCGGCTGGATGGACGGACTTGGAGCGGGAGATTGAAAGGTTGTAAGGGAGAATAAATTGATGTTCATTGGTTTTCTGTATTTTATTCAATTACTGTAGTACGTCACCTAAGTCCGAAAGCTACATCACAAAAGCCTTAATTGTATCTATTGTTGCATTAGTCTTATAATTAATTAATATACATTAATGTTGATTTCTTTCATGTAAAATGTCAAGATTTCATGAAATCTTGACATTTTACATAAAGCTTGACTTATGGAGTCATTTTACTGATTTTAATGGCTATAATTTTGAAAATACATACTTCTTACGCCCGCGAATCATACTTTAATCAACATTAAACCTAATACTGACTTGCAAATTGCAAAAAACGTAAGAAAATTTAAATTTCGCTGGCTGGTCGACAACAAACGTATTTTTTTCCGTTTTACATTATAATGTTATGGAACACTTCGTGCGCGCGTCCGGCTCGCTTATGGCCGGTTTTTTAAATACTTCTGTGCTCTCCGTCATTTATCAGCTCTTATTGGCCTATTATAAATTAACAATTCAATACGATACATGATCGCACAATCGCACGTTACGATTTTCTATAAGTTTCTGAACGTTTACAATTACGTCAATCAAATCAAAATTGACATTTTCACAAAGTAAGTTTGACGTGCTAATGTATTCCAATTAAATTCAAAAGTTGAGAATCGATTCTATGTAAAGACTTTTAAATTCTGTATTATGTATAAAATTAAGAAATACGGTTTACGGTTTACGGTTTAAATCATTCTTTATTTCTCAAAGATTACAAATCACTTGCGAGGAGAAATAAATCATAAAACATAAAATAAGATTATAAAGATGCGCGTAGACAGTACTCTTAAAATAATATACAAACATTATCGAATTGGGAGGTAATTCTAAATAACTATAACAATCTACTAAAATTATGCAAAATTGATTATGATAATCTCATATTTTCTATAAGTATTTCATAAGTTGGTTAAAATAAAACATGATTGTTAATCGATAACAAAACGTTCTAGAAAACATCTCGTTTCAAAAGTATATCCTTGAAATGATGAAATCCCTATGAGTAATGACGTCAAAAACTCGTTCAAATGACGTCAACTGACATTTACTGAGCAGTGAGCTATTTATTTATATTTTTGCTTTCGAGTATTACGCATCAAGAGCTGAGTAAATAATATGAACAGTTTGTAAACGTGTTATTGTTGTTTGTATTTTCAAATCCAATGATAGGTACAAGATAAAATTATACAAAGATAGTTTCTTACATAAAAATACTGAAACTGTTCTGCATTGCGAAGTAAGTTTTGCAATAACACAGCGTAAAAGTGATCTAATTTTTTTTGTGTTGCACAAATAGTCCCAATTTCACGTTAAAACAATTCAAAAAATCGTACCATAGTTACACAAAACCTTTGTTATTATTTCAGGAGTGTGTTCAAAGTAATTCATAGTTAAATTTGAGAACAAAGCGCGGCTTTTGTCGAATAAATAATTTGATGATATTAGACGAGCTCGAGGATTACTTCGACATGGCTCCTAACAAGCGTGGGAGACGAGGAATCAGTGATGCTGATGATGAGGACGACGATTACCGACGGAAGAGGGACAGAAATAATGAGGTAAGGGTCTCATCACAGTAAAAAATAAATAAAGGAAGATTCGGGACTTTTATCCAGCCAGAAAGGACGTCTTCTGGCTAAAATATTTCATGTTAATCTCAGATACATGAGAGCAAAGCACTATGTATTACTACGATCACCATAGTAACTTAAAAAAAATGATTTTATTTCATTCAACTAAACCTTGACCTGAATAAGTTTTTCCTGGAGTTGCCAACATGATTCAGTGAAGGAAACAAAGAAAAATATTGTACAGAAATCACAATTGCAAAACAGTCATTATAACATTGTGTAAGAATTTAAAAAAATGGCCGTTTTTACATAAATAATGAGTAAAATATTCTTTATCTTATAAATAGTAGTTGTTCATACTATTTCCTATAAAAAGATTATAAAAAAATATTGTGCAATTTGTTGTGTATATTCCGTAATCATTATGCAATAGTTCTACTATAACTGTTTGCGTTTCTAACATAGTATTGTTTATTTCAAAATGGCACTACAAGGATTATATCCTACAGTTTGCATTAGTTTTAAAATGTTATTTGTTATAATTCTTTAATTAATAGCAGTGACCATGTTGTTTTTGTGATACTACAATAAGGAATAACAGTTATTTTTAGAGTGTCGGTATTCTTATCAAAAAATAATGGTACTTATAAACATAAATTGTTTTTACATCAGTAATGAACTGTATTGTTTACGTGGATGGCAAGTGATGCAATAGAAATATGTCCTGTACTCATTTAGTGATAATAATGTTTGATTTTATTATTTACAGGCAGTAAAAAAGAGCAGATTTAAGTCAAAACAACGAACACAAGAAACCTTCTCACGAGTCAACAAACTAAAAGCAGAAAACCAAATGTTGGAAGAAAAGGTGAAAACACTAACGAAAGAGCTACAGTTTCTTAAAGAACTTTTCTTAGCTCACGCATCAAACACAAACAATGCAAAATTCGAAGGGATAGACCTGGACAAACTATTAGAAGATATACCAGAGGATAAGAAATAGTTGTTTAATACCGTATTCTTTAGACTTGCCCTAAGCAGTGGTTGAGATAGCAAAATATAGTGAGTGATCACCGGGATAGCTAAATTCAGTGTTGTGTGGCTCAATTAGAAGAAATTAATAGCTATTATGTACGGGCAACTGTAAACAGTATAACTGTCTTACGCAACAACAACAAAATATACCTACGTAGATTATATTTGAATCGTAAAACATAACGGTCAACTGATACGGTTGCAAGTGCATAGTGGCATGAAACCTGGACTATGTATACTATGTATACTGACAGTTATTTTGTACCATGAGGTACGTTTAATTAAAATTTCAAACTTGGGTCATTCTGCAATTTATTTTTTCTTAAGATTTTTTTTGTCCATTTTCTTGAGTACAGATGTGATTTCTTTATTTTGTGTTCCTATTTCAAAAGAATGACCCATGAATTACTGATTTGTTTATGATTTGAAATAGAAATAAAACTGTTTATTAAATAATTTGAAACAATGCAATAGTTAAAAAATTCAAAATTTCTGTACAAAAATGCTTGCCTTTATTAATTATATTATATTATTTTATCTCTATGACTTTGCATGTCATATTTTTGTTCTGCGAGATGACAAGGGAATTATACAGCGTTTAAGATAAACAACTCTTGTTGATAACAATGTTTTAATAAAACATCATGATAGTGCATTTATAAAACCTATGGAAACTGATAAGACCTACTATGATTCCAAATTTAAAATTATTTTATCGCAATTTTATCATATTTATGGATCAGATTCCAAAGACAATAATTTCTTTTTTAAATTTAAATTTCCTTTGAACAGACATGTTTTTTTTTCTTATTTTTGGGTCAAATTTAAATATCTGTACTTATTTGTATTGCTATAAAAACTTATTAAATAATTTTTAAAACTTCACAACATTAATTATGTTTGAGCTGTTGTTTTGTCTTTAAATGCACTTTCTGCACGAAAAATAGCAAAATGTTGATAATTGTATAGTTCCTTACCTAAGTAAAATATACTAGTACAAAAGAGGCAATACTACTATAAGACTAAATAAAACTTATTATCATAAGAATATTTTATTATATGGACTCCATAAAAAAAAATACATACCTATATTTATAGACATTTTTATATTTATGTGTTTCAGGTAAAAATAATAATGTATAAGAACCTAAGAACCAAAATTTATTTAAGTATCATTGTATGTAAATCTCACAAAATGGAAATAAAACCAAAATAATTTCATTAAAGAAAATATGTGCATTTTTCTACCAATCATTAACAATGCCAGAAAAAATATTCTCAGTAAATAGATAGGTAACAACAATGATGAAAATATTATTTTCCTTCTATTTCATAAACCTGTATAAGATTGTTATAAAAAGGTTAACTGTAGTTTCTTCAATTCATTTATAATAACTGTATAAAAAGCTGCACATGTTTTTGTGACTTGTAATTAAGGCTGCCATCCGTCCGGGTTTCCCCGCGGATTTGTCCTAGTTTAGAGGGCGTCCGGGGGACGTCCGGGCGGGGTTGTCAAAAAATGACCGGGTGAAACCCGGACACTTTTAGTGTTAGGCGAATCCCGATTAATTGAAAGATAAGCGATAAATAAAATAATAATCCTGGGATGTCCGGGAAAAGAACTAAATTTCTCCCAAATGTCCGGGGTTTTTAAGTTTTTGTCCGGCGTCGGCAATTTAGGTGATGGCAACCCTACTTGTAATTATAATTATGAGCTCAAAGATGATTAAATAAATACATATATTATTATGATATGAGGTATGAAACTTAGTTCACATCACAAACGATCCAAAGAAGGAATCATTATTGAAATACATTTATGTTCCTTTTTATGCAACAACAAGTACATAGATTACATAAAATTATTCATATTCTTTCCTATTGCATAATCTGTTAATGCATTTAAGTTCGCAGCTTTACATAATTACGTATTTTCAATTAAATATCGGACAACTGTGGTAAAAGAATCTTTTTTGACAAAATATTCAATGAAATACACAATTTTTTACAAACCGATTTTGTCGTTTTAATTTTGTACCTAATAATAAACCCTAGTTCTAACGACCTACTTCGTCATTTCTAGATTAGCAGTATCCGTTAGATAAATTCAAATGTGGAACAGAATTTTAGTAAATAACTAGCTGACCCGCCACGACTTCGTTCGCGTGGTATTCTACCCCTACCCTACCCTACCCCTACCCTACCCTACCCCTACCCTACCCTCTCAACTATCCTATCTCTCAAGTTGGATCGAACTGCACATGGTGTGCGAATTTTATTATAATCGGTTAAGTGATTTAGGAGTCCATTGAGGACAAACATTGTGACACGAGATTTATAAATATATTAAGATTTGCCACATATTAACTGGATTACTGGACCTTATTCAGATATGGTGGAACAGATCATAATATCCCCAAATCTATTATTTTGTTACCTACTCAACTCCATTTATTAGAGGATTTAATTTTTGGAACTCAAATCCTTGATTTCAAATATCTACGGGCTTGCATGGTGCGCTGAAAAAGTCAGCATTTAATGGGAGACAAAGTTTTTAATTTAAAACTCTTCAAAATAAAAACAGGTAAAGTGCGTATAAAAATCCTTGGTTCTATTATTATGAGACGTACGATGAACGCGTTTCTAATAATCAATATTTATATAACTTGGATATACATCATTATTTGATAATCTCGATTCTTTATGTCAGTATTTGATTGTCGATAACATTGTTTTGCCATCACATCCCTAAGATGAATGACGTCATTTCAATTTGACAGATGCGGGACTGTATTGCCAAGTCTAGGGGAGTTTCCAAAACTTCCCCGATTAGAGGGTGAAAAAAGGTAAGACATTTTTTAAATCAAAATGCTTCATAACTTTTAAACAACAACTTAATTTGCTTAATATATCCAGCAAAATTCATAATTTATTTTTAAACCGTTTCATCAATTTTATTCAAGAGATTCGGAAAAAGAAAATAACATTCCCAAAGCCTGTCAGGAGTTTTAAAATACACGGCGGCAACATTATTGCGTGGTTATTTTGGTGGACTTGTGAATATCTATAACAATTTCATTCACAATTTACTTTTCATTCAACTTAACTAGTACACTAACGCGCATTGCTTTGTATTATTAACAAAAGTTTGAAGTTTAGTTTTAACAAATCCAATAGACCAAGATTATTTGTGAGCTAAAACAATATCAATAAAGGATCAAAACCTATAATTGGTACGTATATTTCAAAATACATAATTCATTTCGTCATTCAAATCAACAACAAAATTGCGTCATAATTTCATGGAAACTTTAATTTTTCGTGTACCTATTTGAATTCTTTTGTTTTATTGCAGGACTGTATTAAAGGTGAATTACAGTTAATTTCTGTAAAGAGTTCGCGGCGTGTAATTGTTAGCAGTTTCATGACATTATTCGATTTGGAAGAGTTCCTCAACATGCCTCCTGTGAAGAGAGGAAGACGGGGCGCCAGCGACGCTGACGAGGGAGACGAAGACTATAGAAGAAAGAGGGAGAGGAATAATGAGGTATGTAATTAAAAAAAAATAGTGAAAAGTGAGCACCGTTGAACTATGAAGGCCTATCCCTAATAATCAGGTCAAACCGTACAATGATATGCTAGTGTCACCAGACTAGGCAACAAAGTCCGTTCTACATTCCTATCCGTTCATAATCTCTGAAATTTTGTGAGACTTATTTGCAATCAAACAGTCTTCATTCGTAAACCACATTTAAAAAGTTCTAAATTGTTAATTTTCATTTAACAAATGGAAAAACTTAGCAGCTTTTGTTTGGGTCATAAAGTGTAGTTTCTTCCGTCCCGTAAATTGTCATTCTGATATTTTCTTACTATATTCCTATTTGCCAATTAATTGCTATATTTCATTAATTGTCTTCATCCAGCAAAATAGTACAATTTTCGAAGTTTTAAGTCATGAATGACTTTGCAGTCATTTCTGTGTTAAATCATATTAATATTGCGCAATTGTTTACATCTGGTAATGATGATGCAATAGTTATTTCGCAAATATTTAAGTTTCATGATAGTGTTTATTTGAATTTATGACTTAAATCAATGTCTAGAAGAACTAAATTACACTGGTAATAGTATTTAGAAAGGACTTAAGTAGTTATCTACTCTATGTTAATTGTAATAAGTTTTGAATTCTCATGGTGTCATTTTGAGAGATGATGAAATTATTATGTTTATGGTAACTGATACCTTTTCCAATAAAAAAAACAATATAAAGAGAATATTACATACTTATTTTATTATATTTATTTTGTGGCAAAATAGATTATAATTTTACTTTTTTGTCAATAAACAGAAAGTTGTAATCACACATTTTTCAATACTATGCCCAGAAACCCAAGCATGTATAAATGTTACCATTATTAACATAACATCTGTCATTATTCTGAAAGGATTGGCAGAAATGTATCATAGTACAATATACCCACAGTTTTCCTTTCCTGTTATATTGTTAATTTCACATAATAAGGCACAAATCTTACATACTCCATCAAGATGCATTTCTTACCCTATTAACATCTTTTTTTTTACCAGGCCGTCAAAAAAAGCAGAGTCAAATCAAAACAGCAGACACAAGACACATTCACACGTGTCAAAAAGCTCAAAGAAGAGAATCAGGAGCTTGAGGACACGACCAAGAGGCTGACAAAGGAGCTAGAGCTTTTGAAGGAACTCTTCATCGCAACTGCGGCAAACAAAGCTAATCCCAAGTTCGATGGTTTGGACCTGGAGAAACTATTGGCTGATACTCCTGATAAGAAATAGTACAAGCTGTCATGCCTGTATTGCCTGAAGGGGTAGGCAGAGGTGTACCAATCTACACCCACAGTTTGCCGGTATGTTTAGGTCCCAAGTAATAAGCGGCGAGCCTATTGTTCTTAGTTCAAGCAATTTGGTAAATGAGGTTGTGTATGAAGATATAAATGTGAAATTTTAAGCTATGGATCAATGTGAGTGAACTGAAGGCATTTGCAATCTGTGTAGTTGTAAAATGTGGTTTGTGTGGGATTCCCCTAAGTATGACTCAAGCTATAAAAGTGACGCAATTGATAATCATTTTCTCTTCATGCAATGCAATATTTGATCTAGGAAGAGCTTAAAAAAAACGGAACATATTCTTACGTAATAAATGGAATTGTTGTTCGAAATATTTGATGAACACATTCAAATCAATATAAAGTATTTATCATGTAATTAATGATAGTTCTTTCACTGTCAAACATGTATAAAAATTTTCTATTTATAATTTTCATCTCAAAGAGGATGCATATTCGGGTGAAGAAGTTACTTAACATCTCGCCTACATTCCCAATGGGTAGGCAGGACCATATTATATTTTACTTGTTAAGTCTTATGATTCGAGTAATAAGAGGAAAATAATAAAGAAAACAAAGTTGTATTGTTCTGCACAAACAGAAAGCACAATAAACGACATATTTCTAATACATTGTTGATTAGAAATAAACTGAATTTATTTTATTTAAAAAATGTGGATATTAAATGACTAGCTATGTACCCCGCGGTGAGTTACGTCTTTGGTTACTGCTCCGCTCCCGTTGGTCGCAGCGTGATGTACTATACGTATAAACCTTCCTCTTGAATCACTCTATCTATTGATGAAAACCGCATTAAAATCCGTTGCGTAGTTTAAAAGATCTAAGCATACAGATGAACAGACGGCGGGAAGCGATTTTGTTTTATACTATGTAGAGAAGAGAAGCGAGTATGGAGTTAGCAAGTACAATAGTATCATCACATTGCCATAAGTCCCTAGTTTTTAAGATATTGTGTAGAATTAATTGAACAATATGAAAGGTTGTATTGTTGAAAATTATTATAATCTGTGATACTTAATTCGTATGAGGAATTATTTGCACAAGTGTTATGAACATTTCTGTTGTATTTGAAGTAATGGGTAGTTGTTTAGTTATATTAGTATTGATATTGTGTAATCGCCATTTTAGTACAGCCGAACAAGTTATTTTGGTAAAATGGAATGAATAGATGTAAGGGGTGAATCAGGACGAAACTTTTGGAGGAATTTTAATGTTAAAATAATGTAATTTGTGTCCAAAACAGTCTTAATGTTTATACTTGATAACAATTTACAATATTCTGTAAGTGTTGGTAACAAACTATATTATTTCAATGTTATGACTCTTTTTAGTTTAGTCTGAAGCACCCTTGCATCCGTGCTCACCCTTTATAACTCATAACTATTTTTAAACAATGTTGTGAGTACTAGGTGGTCAGTTCTTTTAATGGCTCGTTTCTTGAATATGCCATATAGTCGAGCTGCAATAAAAATAATATTAGCAATCTAGCACAAAGATGAATATTTTTTGGTTTACTACCGAATAGCTTGTTCGACAATACTTATGATAGGCAAAACTAATTTGACGAATTAAAGTACATTTTCTACATTTTAGATATGTCAACATATCAGTCTAAGAAAAATAATTTGGTAAATAAAACAAAAAAAAACCTGATAATATTTTATTATGAAAAAATAGAATCTTACTATCTACATTGTAATGATTATGTACCGGTCTACTTACATGCCTGTTTCGGGGTACTCCGACTAGTTTCGAGCTCGAAAGAGATCGTGAACCGAAACACGCACGTGACTAAACAGAGATGACTATTATGAGACGAATTTTATATTATTATATTAATTATTCTAAGAATTTAGAATTATGCAATTAATTATACATTTGATACAATTATATTCAGTCGTTGTCATTTTAATCACTCCCTTGACGGTACGTTGAAATAATTTATTTAATATATTTTTATGCACAATGCATTATTTGGGGTAATAGACACCATAGACCAATAAATCCAAGAGACAATGTCTCCAAAAAATCTTTACACTTTATTTTTTGTTGTTTTGAAGTAGATAAATAGTTAATCAAGTAAAAATCTGTTGAAAAATAAGTGACGTCATAGTTTGCTATTATACAGAATCTATGAGGAATCGCGTTTTGACAGTTCAATAAAAGTATTTAAATTGATTAATGGTGTACTTCCCTATTGCTATCTCTATGAGTGTAAAATTAAAGGATCACAGATAAAAACAAACTAAGGTACTAATTACAAAAAAGAAAAAAGAAATAATGCCTGCCAATGGCAGATTTTCCTTGACTCACATTTTAGTCTGTGAACAGACATACATACATACATATACATAACATCACGCCTGTATCCCCAAAGGGTTAGGCAAAGGTGTACCAGTGAACACCTACAATTCGCCGGTATGTTTTAGGTCCCATATAATAAGGGGCGAGCCCATTGCCATTAACCGGGCACAAATCCTAATTCCGAGCTACTGAGAATTTCAAAGAAAAACCCAAGAACTCTGCTCGACCTGGGAATCGAGCCCAGGACCTCTAGCGTAGCAGTCGCGCTTAGGACCACTAGGCCAACGAGGCAGGTCCTATTTCCACACATTGATAACGCCGTCAGCTGCCGCGCTGACAAGGTAAGGCTTGCTCCCTTCCACCATGGTGAGGTCAGTGATGGGCGCCGTGTGGTAGAACGAGCGAGACTCCACGCTGCGGTAGATGTTGTCTTCGATTATGGAGGCGGGGGCCGAAGGGTTCAGCTTGCAGCATTCCTGGATTACTGTTGTACCGTCTATTATGCGGCTTCTGTAGGGGAGAATGAAGAAAATGTTAGTGAGATTATAACTGATTTTCTGATATTTGAGCCTCACATATTTCGGCCACAAATTAAATATGAATGTGTACACGGTAGTAATACGGGGAAAAAATTGTATGTTTGTTTATTTAATACTCGTAACCGGCGTGCTTGTATGAATGTGGACGAGGCGAAAGGAGTGTGTAAGGATCGTAGCAGGTGGCGTGTGTAGCACTGACCTGTACTTGACGGCGCCGGGCGCGTGCAGCAGCACGTAGGAGTCCTACCTCTGCCTAGCCCTGCGGGGACTACAGGCGTGATGGTGTGTAGCACTGACCTGTACTTGACGGCGCCGGGCGCGTGCCGCAGGGCGTCGTTGTGCGCGTGCAGCAGCACGTAGGAGTCCTACCTCTGCCTAGCCCTGCGGGGACTACAGGCGTGATGGTGTGTAGCACTGACCTGTACTTGACGGCGCCGGGCGCGTGCCGCAGGGCGTCGTTGTGCGCGTGCAGCAGCACGTAGGAGTCCTACCTCTGCCTAGCCCTGCGGGGACTACAGGCGTGATGGTGTGTAGCACTGACCTGTACTTGACGGCGCCGGGCGCGTGCCGCAGGGCGTCGTTGTGCGCGTGCAGCAGCACGTAGGAGTCCTACCTCTGCCTAGCCCTGCGGGGACTACAGGCGTGATGGTGTGTAGCACTGACCTGTACTTGACGGCGCCGGGCGCGTGCCGCAGGGCGTCGTTGTGCGCGTGCAGCAGCACGTAGGAGTCCTACCTCTGCCTAGCCCTGCGGGGACTACAGGCGTGATGGTGTGTAGCACTGACCTGTACTTGACGGCGCCGGGCGCGTGCCGCAGGGCGTCGTTGTGCGCGTGCAGCAGCACGTAGGAGTCCTACCTCTGCCTAGCCCTGCGGGGACTACAGGCGTGATGGTGTGTAGCACTGACCTGTACTTGACGGCGCCGGGCGCGTGCCGCAGGGCGTCGTTGTGCGCGTGCAGCAGCACGTAGGAGTCCTACCTCTGCCTAGCCCTGCGGGGACTACAGGCGTGATGGTGTGTAGCACTGACCTGTACTTGACGGCGCCGGGCGCGTGCCGCAGGGCGTCGTTGTGCGCGTGCAGCAGCACGTAGGAGTCCTACCTCTGCCTAGCCCTGCGGGGACTACAGGCGTGATGGTGTGTAGCACTGACCTGTACTTGACGGCGCCGGGCGCGTGCCGCAGGGCGTCGTTGTGCGCGTGCAGCAGCACGTAGGAGTCCTACCTCTGCCTAGCCCTGCGGGGACTACAGGCGTGATGGTGTGTAGCACTGACCTGTACTTGACGGCGCCGGGCGCGTGCCGCAGGGCGTCGTTGTGCGCGTGCAGCAGCACGTAGGAGTCCTACCTCTGCCTAGCCCTGCGGGGACTACAGGCGTGATGGTGTGTAGCACTGACCTGTACTTGACGGCGCCGGGCGCGTGCCGCAGGGCGTCGTTGTGCGCGTGCAGCAGCACGTAGGAGTCCTACCTCTGCCTAGCCCTGCGGGGACTACAGGCGTGATGGTGTGTAGCACTGACCTGTACTTGACGGCGCCGGGCGCGTGCCGCAGGGCGTCGTTGTGCGCGTGCAGCAGCACGTAGGAGTCCTACCTCTGCCTAGCCCTGCGGGGACTACAGGCGTGATGGTGTGTAGCACTGACCTGTACTTGACGGCGCCGGGCGCGTGCCGCAGGGCGTCGTTGTGCGCGTGCAGCAGCACGTAGGAGTCCTACCTCTGCCTAGCCCTGCGGGGACTACAGGCGTGATGGTGTGTAGCACTGACCTGTACTTGACGGCGCCGGGCGCGTGCCGCAGGGCGTCGTTGTGCGCGTGCAGCAGCACGTAGGAGTCCTACCTCTGCCTAGCCCTGCGGGGACTACAGGCGTGATGGTGTGTAGCACTGACCTGTACTTGACGGCGCCGGGCGCGTGCCGCAGGGCGTCGTTGTGCGCGTGCAGCAGCACGTAGGAGTCCTACCTCTGCCTAGCCCTGCGGGGACTACAGGCGTGATGGTGTGTAGCACTGACCTGTACTTGACGGCGCCGGGCGCGTGCCGCAGGGCGTCGTTGTGCGCGTGCAGCAGCACGTAGGAGTCCTACCTCTGCCTAGCCCTGCGGGGACTACAGGCGTGATGGTGTGTAGCACTGACCTGTACTTGACGGCGCCGGGCGCGTGCCGCAGGGCGTCGTTGTGCGCGTGCAGCAGCACGTAGGAGTCCTACCTCTGCCTAGCCCTGCGGGGACTACAGGCGTGATGGTGTGTAGCACTGACCTGTACTTGACGGCGCCGGGCGCGTGCCGCAGGGCGTCGTTGTGCGCGTGCAGCAGCACGTAGGAGTCCTCGGGCTGCTCGAGGTTCCAGTAGCGCAGGCGCAGGTCCGACCCGCCCGTCACCACGAACCGGTTGCCTTCGCGCAGGCCGCAGTAGATCGAGCTTATGTAGTGGGACGCCTGCGAGATACGTAACGGTTTATTGAAGAATATACTTTATTTGCAGTGGCATAAAGTGTCAATTTGCATGAAAAATGAATATGTGACATGTATTACTATAGCACTGCCGCCGTATACAAGATACCGCGCGCGAAAGAGACAACCAGAACGATAACAGTTAACAAAAATGGCGAAAAAACGATGATTTGTAATCCCGTCCTCGATCAAATCTGAAACTATTTAAATTCTTTTTTTCACGATTTAGACGGTAAGAAAACAGACTATGCTTGACTATTTTAAATTTGTGTTTTTATTGATATTTGGTTGATTATAAACTCATAAATACCATAAAAATCCGTTTATCGTTTATCATGGCTACGACTGATATCTATATCCGGTCAAAATATTATTGCTCTAGGCTTAGAATTCAGACAAAAAAACCGGGAAAACGTTTGTATGTATAGATGTGTAGGTATCGTGTTGCCCAGTTGGATTGTGGAGGTCAGATAGGCAGTCGCTCCATGTAAAACACTGGTATTCAGCTGCATCTGGTTAGCCTGGAAGCCGACCCCTACATAGTTGGAAAAAGGCTAAGCAGATGACTTACAGCAGGTGTGTAGTGCAAGGGCTGCACGCAGTTGGTGCTGGGCCACAGCGCGTGCGTGCGCTGCGTGGACTCCAGGCTCCAGGCGGCCGCGTCCCGCGCGCCCGCCGCCCAGATGCCGCCGCTACTGCCGCTGCCCACTATGCGACGGACACGCTCCGCTGTACGAGGGAGAACGAACTTGTTGAATAAATACTTATATTCTAGGGACCCTAGGGTCGCGGACCTTTGAAAGGCGTACGAGGAGCCAAAGTCAAGTCGCATGAGCCCCTTACATGGCTTTACAATGAAATGGAACACCAACCGACAATTATCTCTGTTTGCACTATGCAAATGCACCCAAGGACAATCCCCGGCTGACGCAGGACTATTTCAGAATATGGAAACAAAGAGTAGGGCTATGGGTTTGGGTGGCCTAAATAGACTAATTTCCTGACACTATGGAAGGACTATGGCCCCTGCCAATCAATGTTTTTATGTCATAGATATAATAGCAGGAGGTGACTAGCAAACTCGATAAATGATCCCCCCCCCCACCCCCTTAATACGGCCGCTTGCACGTGACAAGACATGTCAAAGTCAAAGCATTTATTTAATTTAAACCATTTACAGGCACCTTTGAATTGTCAAGTAACAACAGTTTAAAGTTGAAGCTAGTTGTTCGTCCCAAAACGTAGGTCTCTATGGAGAAGAACGAGCAAGAAACTCCAATTTGGTTTTAACAAAATTTTGGTTGCGATGTACTTGTTGTTTCTATATGCGAAAACAATGATGTGAATATAAAAAAAAATATATATATATAATAAAGATGTAAACCATGGCAGTTCAGAGATGATTAATCCCAACTGACAGCACCCGTTCACGAATATGACTTGTGCATCAGCACCGTTTAGCTCTACCATCTTGAGGGGAACCAAACGATCCAACCCACGCGCCACCATCAGCGAGACATTAAAGTGAGCATGACAAAGCTCTCAACTGCCATGCTCAGTGTCCAACACATAGTAACTTAGCTTAACTTTAGGTCTGTTTCCAAAGTAAGTATACTCACAGTTAGGATGCCTGACAGAGGTGATGGGCAGATGGAAGCGCAGGTCCCAGACGGCGACGGCGCCGCTGGAGGTGCCCACCGCGAGGTACCCGCACGGGTCGGCGTACAGACACGTGTACACTCCCTGCTTCAAGTCGCCTTGTAGCTTCCACGCGTTTCCTGCAGGACATTCAGTATTTCATGTATTTTTCGTGTCATGTAATTGTACATTATTTATTGCCATTACCCTCATAAAATAATAGTTTATATTCAAGACTTTCGACTATCTAGATTAGAGAATTAAGTCAAACTCTTAAATTATCCCTCGCTTTGTTAAGCTATATTAATATCCATATAAGACCAAATTTAGGCTAAGTCCGGTTTAAGCATGAAAGAGCAACAAGTCAACATCGTCACAACATTTCGCGTCTATAATAGTAGTAGACAGCACCGTAATTAGTCATTTGTGCGCCCTGTGCGAGGTTCCATGACGGCGACCTTAAAAAATATCTGGTCCTGGTCTGGTCATTTCTGCGCCCCTCCAGGATCTACGCCCTGTGCCCGGGCACCGCTGGCACCGCCCTAGATACGACACTGGTAGTAGATAGAAGTAAAATATAATTGTTCCCCATTCCTCCTCTTTAACTGCCCCGTTGGTCTCGTGGTCGCAAGTGCGACTGCTGTGCAAGGGGTCCCGGGTTCGATTCCCAGGTCGAGCAAAAAGTGTTATTGGGTTTTTCTATGAAATTCTCAATAGCAGCTCGGAGTTTGGATTTGTGCCCGGTAAATGGCAATAGGCTCGCCCCCTATTACATGGGACCTAAATATACCGGCGAACTGTGGGTGTACATTGGTACACCACTGCCTAACCCTTCGGGGAATACAGGCGTGATGGTATATTATCCTCCTCTTTTTAAGACGAACTTGCCTAAATTAACAAACATAGTCTATAACAAATTTTCCCTCTGTGCATGTGTACCTGGAGCCCTCAAGTCCCAGCCCACGATGGTGGCGAGTAGCGTGGCGTATGATATGACAGCCCCGTGGGACGGTGCTGCCACGCACACCGCGTCGTCTCCGTCACCCTCTAGCTGACGACCTTGCGATAGGTTCATACGGGACGATGTGCCGTCGACCCTGATAACAGTAATGGTAGTTACACATTATTATATACTTGCGAAAATACGAAGAAAGTCATTGTGACGACATTGTGCCCACAAATAGCTCAGATTCTCAAATTTATCTCACACACGTTAATGCATACTTCATCATCAACATTTCGCAGTCCACTGCAGGACATAGGCCTCTCTCAAGGCGCGCCACTGAGCCCGATCTTGCATGCAATGCATACTTGCAAGTCGAAATTTGCTAAACTATATGTAGTGTCTAAAGACCATAATATGTTATGTGTAATATTATAAATAGCAATATTTAAATCAACATGAGGCAGAAAAGAATGCGAGACATTGACAAACCAACTATGATCAAAATCCTGCTTATATGACAATATCGGCATTTGATAATATGAGATCTTAACACTAGTACCTATTATATTATAAAAAGGCTGCTTGCAAGGAAATACAAAAAGTCTAATAACAATTGTTTTCAGGTCTTTACTGACTCACTGTTTAACTTTATAAATACAAGCTAAACTCAACCGTATCACAATTGCCATACGTACCTCAATACAAAGACAGATTCTTGTGTTGCCGCGACAAGCGATTGTCCGCCTTCACACGCCGCTATCGATAAAACAGGGCCGGCGTTTCTGTTATACATTGACTTTGATCTGCAAAAATACAACAATTATTCTAAACCAAAGCCGTTGACTTTCGAAACTAAAGTCATGTTTCATTTTTGGTCCACTCATTTGGTAAGAAAAAATGTGGTTATCTGGAAAGTTTTTAAAATGGCTAATTTTATAGAGGCCCATCTCGTATTATTGCCGCTCGTACTGCCATTTTGAAAAAATAATAGCAGTTTTTTTTACAATATTTACTACTTTTCGACACATTTTACCATAAAAACAAAATCAAACTAAGGCTAATTCCTACTTTTTTTTGTTTTAAAAAACAATATTTTTGGCTTTCGAGCATCTTTGGATTTGGATACTGTAGTTAGTATTGTATGGACAGAAATGCTTCATTTGCTAGGTTATCTTTGCAGCGGCCTACTTGGGTGCGCACTCTATTTAGCACTTAACATATAGGTGACCGCAAATCACATACAAATATACAAAGTTATACTTTTATTATTATAAAAAAATTAAGTGAACATACCTATTAATATGTGCCTGTGTGTGTAGCCTGGCGGCGTCCCACAGGCGGACAGTGCCGTCGTCAGAACACGAGCCGAACAGGGACCGGTGAGCCGGCAGAGTCACCAGCTGGTTCACACGCGCCCTGCAACAGGGACACACTGGTTAGGTCACTTGAGACATTTCAACTTAGTCTCTGGCAGCCTTACTTATAAAAATAACGCTAAATAATACTTAGCTACTTATCAATTGATTAACTCACAAATCCTTGACTAAAAATCGATTATTTTTCACATAGCAACCACTTTCAACGGTGTCTCAGGTGAAAAATCTTACCTATAAACATTAATCAGCGTTGAGATGTTGCCTAAGTGACAGAAAATTTAAAAAGCGGCAACCCGTTGTTTAAGTATAGTTCGGAAGTAAGATGGCGGGCTACAATCAGCTGTGACAATGTCATTTTTGGGCTATGGATTCTATTGTAAATTTTGTCAATTATGCTCAATTGTTCGTTAGATTTCGTTCTTTAGTCGAATAATTTGCTCATGCTCTATGCTGACCGCCTCGGTGTTGGCAGATTAAAATAGTGTTTCATCGTTCAATCAGTCAATTAAGAAGTAGCTCAGTTTGAATTAGCGTTAGTTTTATAAGTAAGGCCCTGGGATGGCAGCGGATTTACAAGGCCCCCGGTATTGCAGATGTTTATAGGTAGCGGTAACCACTTAACATCACGTGGGTTGTCGCCGTCGGCTTGTTTGTATATATGTAATGTATTTGTAGAAGTTAATGTAAAACATTTTTAAAAGAATATGTATTGAGTATGTACCTTTTGGAATGGGTAACTAGATTAAATATTATTAATATTTTCTCATGTAATTGACGATCAAGAGTGCCTTTTAATGGTCTAATTGAAACAAATAATTTGACTAGAATGATTTTGATTTGAATGATTTAAAAAAAAAAAACACTTTTAGATGGGCCAATAGATTTCATTCAATATATACTTTTTTTTCTGTAAGTCATAAAAAAGCGCCTTTTAATGGTCTAATTGAAATAAATGATTTGACTTTAAACATCACAAGATATAAAAAGACTAGTACTTACTTATGCTCATGTAAGTACGCCAGCAGTTGGTTCCCAGGTCTCCAGCCGTGTGGGGGCAACACATCTTCATTATTATCTAATGGGTCGTCGTGGCTCCTGACAACAAAACATTATTTACATTTAAAAGTATTCAAAGATAATTATTCTGCTAGGACATTGGGGGGCTTTGCCCAGCAGTGGGACACTATCCGCTATATAAAAAAAGTATGTATGTCCAAATTCCTTAAATGACCCCACATTTATGTCCTAGTTTGGTAATGGTCATCGCTCATTTATACAAGCTGTTGATTTGCATCCTCGTCAAATTTTAGGAGCTTGTCATAATAAAATAGAAGTAATGAAATATAATTACGATCTCTGGCCAATATCTAATAAATACTTGTTTTTTTAGTTGCAACTATCAAATAACAGTATTCCAGAATACTCCTCTTGCAAAATTCAGAATCGCCCAGTTGCGTACGCGGTAGGCAGAGTTGTCCGCGGCTATATCAATGCGTGCATAGCGCCTAAACCCTCTGGCGAGATGCCTTGATCGAATTTGAAAATCAGGTCCAAAAAAAAAAACAAAACCAATTTATTTTATTATTGATTCGTGTTAAGAATCACGAGCATAGTTAACTCCTTGAATTTGACGAGGATGCAAATCAACGCCTTGTATAAAACAGCACAGCTCCAACACAGCAAATAGTTTGCCATTCAAGTTAGAACTTTGAAATGAGTGCGTTAAAATATTTTTTGTAGTGACAAAATAAAAAAGGTGACGACTTGCTAGTGTCGCGTTGGCAGCTAACGATTGTATTTTTCGATGTAATGTCGGCTGGGCTGTTGACGTGTCGAAGCGTTTCTGTTCTAATAAGCTATGACCATTATTGATTAGTGAAGAAACAAGTTTTTAAGCAGTAGTGAAGCTGGAATACTGGCCATCATTTTGATGTCATCAGTCAATCAGTGTTTCAAATTTGAATTCACGACCTTATTACAACTGCGGTAGTGTAGTTACAAAAGCACAGATTATTACCTCAACGATTTCTGGTATTTCTGCTGCATTCGTGACGTCAAATCTCTCAACTCTACGCGACACGGAGCCATGCTGTCTGCAAACCATAAAACAAATAACAATTGAGAATAATGTGAGTTATTCACAAGATTTTCAATCCCAGAGTTGTGTAAAATTTCATGTCGAAATATTATCCCACGTGAAAGTATTAGCGAGACTGGCGGTACCCGCGATTTCGTCTGCGTGCTAGATAAGTATATCACAAAACGTAAGAATCAGGGGGCCCTGTGTGTTTTATGTAAATTGATATTTGACAATTTAATTTCATTCACTATTCCAAGGAACCTAATTAAGTTACATAAAAGAAACAATACTTATTTCATAAGCTTAAGGGGCTTGAAACTAATAGTAAATCGCACTGCAAATCAACTGTTGTATCATAGAATCGATCGTAAATAAAATTTGACATAGATCAAGCTTTTTTTTTTTTATAGACGGGAAATCATCAAATAACTTCCCCCGCCCTGGGCGGGGCGGGAGGGAGTGTCAGACTTTTACTGACTAAAACCCGTCTATGTTCCTTCATGTGCCCTTTGCGTTCCGCGGGCGCGGTATCTCTTTCAAACAACCCGCAGCACATAGATCTAGCTTGGGATCTAAATAAAAACATAGACAACTTCTCAATCCCCGACTTCGCTTAACCGACGTTTACACAGACGAAGTGGCTGTTACAAGCTAGTGAAGTAGTGAATACTTACATTGCACGTAACTAGCGCTGTGTCCTAGCTGCGAGTGATGCGGGGGCACCGACATAGCTTGCGACACTACTCCGCTGCCCGACACCACTTGCGATTGTGATACACCCTCTGTAATTAAATATGGCCATTATTTTCTTGGTAGTGTAAGAGTTTTATACGTATAAAATGATACCATCCTATTATCTTCTCGTATGGGGAGGGAAGGGCATTGCTCAAGACGGATTAGTGATTTTATTAATTGTAAGCCCTTATTTTCTCAGGATGTTTTTTTTTTATCGAGTTCAATAATATCTAAGATAAACTTAATATTTATGCTGGAATTATTGTTATTATAATTACACACTAAACTATCGATTAATACTGAAGAAATTGCTCTAATATTTGCATGAACACAATCATTTTATAATCATTAATCGATACGCAGTCTTATTGAAATACATTACCTCTTGAATGTTGCTCATGCGACTGCCCGAACATGTGTTGCCATTCTGTGTTCATGTGAGTCTCGTGGGATACCGACGTTTTGTGAGTGCGTCTGTAAACATAACACTATATCAGTTGAAAGAAAAAAATGGGGTATAACAAGATATACTACATAGCACTTAAGTACACATAATGCCCATCAAAAACATTTAATTTTAGCCTTTCCGCCCACGACTGATTTTTGATAAAATTCTTCTCACAGACAAAGAGCCTTAGCCAAAAATGATTGCTGAGAAATAACTCTAATTTTTGTGTGTTGCTTCCAGCAGTTTAGGGGTCGTGGGCGTTGGACGTTTAAATGTTTTCGTAAAAAAACTAAAAAAAAAAAATGCTGGAACTTTGACTTTCAATATTTCGGTAACCACAAGCTTTTCTGGTATGGTCTGGCACAAAAAGAAACCCTACTATAGGGAATAAAATTAAACTCTCCGCCCACGACCGACTTTAAAAGCGATTTTTTTGTCGGAGAGAAAAAACATATGAATTCTAATTTATACCATACCAACGCGTACAAAATCGGTAAAAAAGTCGGACGTGGGTGGAGAAGCTTAGTGTCTTTTTCTTATATACTTACTTTTGCGTAGATATGTACAGCTTGTCGACATGCTGCATCGCGTCTCCGGCGCCGGTGTCCAGCTGCACGGCACGCGAGATGTTTGTCTGCTGCAGGTTCAACCGGCCCGGAGCTTCTGTTATGTGCTGGAAGTGTACAAGGCTTTCAGTGAAACATCTAAAATTAGGGTTATTTTGGGGTTTTTAAGGTCACTTTTGCCTTGCATGTGAGAGTAACCTCATTAACGTGAATATGAATATTTAATTATCTAAGATTTTTCTTTGTTTGACCGTCCCGTTGGCGTAGTGGTATCCTGGATTCGGTTTTCAGGTCGGTCAAAAAGGTTTTTTTGAGGATTTTTGATAAGAATTTCAGTAATTTGGTGTTCATTGAGTTTGGCCATTGTGCCCGAAATCGACATGGAGAATATAATTATATGGTTTATGTTTAATAGATAGTTACATTTCACTGACCTGTGTAGAAGATCCTTGTATTTTAATTAAATGCGCACTCATAGCCAACAGCTGATTCTCCACATGCTCTGTCATACCTGGAAGAAAACTGTATGTAACAAACAAATATATGGACCAATACACTCACGGACTTCTAATCGAGCCACTCTGTAGTTTTTAGGAATAATATATGGTATAGTAGTTTTATAGCAGGCCTATAGCAGTAGACGGCTATATGTTGATATGATGATGATGATGATGAAGATGATAGTAGTTTTATTTAAGGTGCAATGGTGCATCATCTTGACGTGTAATTAATATTATATAATTGATGTAATTTATAAAATAAAGAAAAAATAAATATCAATATATATCAGAGGAGCTCGTGGCTAAATAATTACAGCCGCATAGACCGAAGGCTAGGCAGATGATGATGTAATTTATAAAATATTGTGAAACATTTATATTAAAAAAATAAAGAGTAAAGATTTCTTGTTATTCTTTCCTCACAGAACAACCTTTTGGATCAAGCAATTAGATTGAATGCCTTTTTCTTGTAAATTACGTTTAAAAGTGCCTTTAAATGATCTAATGGAACTTGATTTTGATTTGAAATAATTTTACTTTGACTTTAAATAATTTGATTTTGACTACACATAATTTGACTTTGACTTACCATCAGACGCAAGTCTTCTAAACAGGTTCCTAAGCTGCTGTCCCATTTCAGAATACTGTGGTACTGTACCTTGTTTTACCTGAAAAAAAAATAACACTAGTGTACACCATGAAGTCTGTTGTAATGTGGCGACATCTACCGATCTACATGAAAACTATAACCGACACATCATACATCGTTTTTGAAAGTTCTTCGCGACTTCAGCATTTACAAGGTGTTTCTTTTTTTTGCATTCTCGTCCAATTCAAGGAGATACCTATGCCTAGTGATTCTCATCACGAATCAATATAAAATAAATGTTGTTTTTTTTTTTCATTTTTTGTAGTTGATTTTCGTATGCGAACTAGCCATCTTGCCATCGCTAGGTTTAGGCGGGCGAGGCGATGAACCCGCAAGCACATAGTGATATAGTCTCACGATAGTCGCATAAAATATTAGGAAGTAAGATTGACCTGATTTCAATTAGCTCTAGCTTGTTTAGTTTAGTTAATACCTTTTAATAAATTTATTAAATTACTACCTAACTACTCTCAAAGTCGTCATGCATTCTTAATTTTACAAAAACAAGTATGAAAAATATACCTTGAGCCTGGTATTTCTTCTCTCCCGTAATGTGTGCACGAGGCGGTCCACATCTCCGTGACGCAGCACAGCATCCAGCACCTTGCGCGGGATGGGCTCCGCTAGGCTTTCCAGCAGGAGTTCTGCTCTTTCCACCTGGAAAATATTGTGTTTAAAATCTGGAGCCTGGCGCTCGCTAACAACGAATATATTTCAGGTTAGCTTTTACCCCCGACTTCGGTCGCGCATTTCCTTTACGGATGTCAATTTACAAAAAAATATAGCATATTTATAACCTAACCAATTTGCTGATAATATATAGCTTTCTGTAGGTGAAAGAATTTTTAACATCGATTTAGTGGTTTTTGAGTTTACAACAAAAAATAGAAATGTTTAATTAGCAATAATAGAAAAATAGGTTAAGATTTTTTAAAAAAGGGGGCTATTTAAAAAAAACTGCTGTTTCATACAAAAACGGACACCGTCAAAAAGTCAAAATATATAACTAATTTTGTTTTTGTTTGCTTAGAATCAAGAACTGAATCAACGAGTTAAGTTTTGGTTACTATGTCCCTTCCACACCGCAAAATGCTTGAACAAACTGTTAAGATTGATACCTGTATTAGTTTGTGCTTGAGGTGCGGCCACACTAGCGGCAAAATCTTGCAGTTCACGTCGATCGGGTTCAGTAGGCTCGACACGCAGGACACCAAGCCGCATACTTCGTGACGAATCTGTTAACCGATAATAATACTGAGACATAAGGTATCAATTTTATAAAAAAATACTACTTTCAAAACTTATGTGACTGTTAGAATAACCGACCATATTATTTCGGCCCAATTAAATTTCATAACTTTCGGTCAATTTTAGGAGGACGAGAAACTTTAAACCGTACTAGCTGTGCCCCGCGGTTTCACCAGCGACACGTTAGGTTTTTCCTCGATAAATGGGCTATCCAACACAAAAAGAATTTTTCAAATCAGACCGGTAGTTCCTGAGATTAGCGCGAACAAACAAACAAACTCTTCAGCTTTATAATATTATATATATACTAGCTGTTCCCCGCGGTTTCACCCTCGCTGCTCAGCACCTGTTGGTCGTAGCGTGATGTTACATAGCCTATAGCCTTCCTCGATAAATGGGCTATCCAACACAAAAAGAATTTTTCAAATCGGACCGGTAGTTCCTGAGATTAGCGCGTTCAAACAAACAAACAAACAAACAAACAAACTCTCCAGCTTTATAATATTAGTATAGATTCTAATGCCTATGTACAAGTAGAGCTAGCTAAATACCCCGCGGTATCACCCGCGTTCGGTTATCTCATTGGTTACTACTCCGCTCCCGTTGCTCGTAGCGTGGTGTTCTATACGTTTAAACCTTCCTCTTAAATTACTCTCAGTAACAGCTCGGAGTTTGGATTTGTGCCCGGTTAATGGCAATAGTCTCGCCCCCTATTACATGGGACCTAAATATACCGGCGCACTGTGGGTGTACATTGGTACACCTCTGCCTAACCCTTCGGGGAATACAGGCGTGATGGTATGGCGCGATATATTTATTTATATTTTTATATATTTAAATTACTCTATCTACTGATGAAAACTGCATTAAAATCCGTTGCTGAGTTTAAAAGATCTAAGCGTAAATACAGGAGACGCGACTTTGTTTTATGGTACGTGAAGATGTATTATGATATTGATAACTTACCCATAAGTTAGGATGTGCTAGGAAGACAGCGCTCTCCGCCACCAGGTCGCACAGCGCCTGTTTGGGCAAGAGCCCCAGCTCTGCCAAGTTGGTGGTAGCTCTGAGAGCCTTCGCTATTATCCACTCCGATTGGTCCGTCAGACCCTGGAACAAACGTTTTTTATACATAGATACCAGTGTAATTTATATAAATCATTATTAACGACACTCTATTCCCAACCACTGCAACGCCTGAAAGCCAGAATCAACAGTGGTGGGTGGAGATCAGAAAAGCGCTGAGGCAATGAAGCTCGACGAGTCCTGGGAGAAACGATTCAACTGTCTTAGATCCTGCAATGAAATTTATATAGAAACAAACAGCGCAGGTTTGAGCTTCTTTGTTCGGGATGGTTAAGCTCTTGATGGTGAAACCTTCAAAGGCGCCCGATTTTTGGGAATAAGACCGGGGAGTGTGGGATTCTTACCTCACTAAAACCACTCCGGTGGACACCAGCACATGGAGAAGGTTCCGTTTCCTCTTAAAAGACCGCACCAGAACCATCCCTATGCAACGCCTGTTAAGGCACGTCTCTGGGAAGACTGTAAAGGGGTGTACGGTAGCATGTGACCACTATGCTACCGTCTTCTCTAAGGTCGCTTTAGTGGGCGGACAGAGTCCCCATTCTAACCGCCCACGACCTTCAAGGCCCACCTGCCGTGTCACTGGAGGTGGTGTTTCAGCGTTTTAGGCGTCAATGCGGTTGCCTCGCTGACGCCTTCTTCTCAGATCAGGATCGGCCCTCCCACGATCCCGCAGGCCGGTTTATAACCCACCTGCTGCAGCAGCGGCACCAGTATGGGCGCGGCGTGGTGGCCCACATAGGCCGCCACGCCCACCACGCGCTCGAAGAAGCAGCCGCGCAGCGCCGCCTCCTCCTTGTCGTTGAGGAACGTCACCATGTGCGACAGGATCACGTCGTTTGCTGTAGGGCAGAAGGTATTCAAATACTATAGCTACTGCCCGCGACGTCGTTCACGAAATATTGAATGGTGTTGCTGGGAATACCATTATGTATATACTATGCCACTGGGAAATAGTGTAAATTTTCATCTGTGAAAGATTTTCGAGAATCGGATCAGTATTCGTAGATTTCCTAACTCTCTTTTTAATATTAGTATAGATAATAAGTAAGGTATAGCTACTACATACACTCCCGGACGCATAAATTAGACCACACTATATATCAAAAGGTTTGATAGTGTCGTGAAAATAATGTCCACTATATAACTGAATAGAAATGGTTGTTTGACTCGTCAATTGTCGACGTTTGCCTACCTTCTGCAGTCGACTTCATCCGCGTGGATGTCAAGAGTACCATAAAAAACATTATCCTATAACATGAGAGTTATATATGTTTTATGGTAGGCTTAGTGTAGCTTTCTAAAACTACACTATTGCTGAGGCAATGCCGCTGAATGTCACAGAACTGATAGATCAGTTAAAAGGAATATGTGTAAAACTTAATAACCTTAATAGAAAAGAATTGTTTTATGTTTGTTACCTTCAAACTCTCTTATGTATTAACTGATTTGGAAAATTCATTTATTTGAAAGAATATACTTTTAATAATATCTATTAGATTAGATATGCAAAATACACACTGGCCCGATTTATGTGTCCGGCAGTGTAATACACTTCGTCTACGGTAAAAACAGCACGAACTATGTGACAATAGCTGAAGATAGAAGGAAGTCTATTACGTCATAGCAGGGTACTAAGTGGAACAAATTTCAGGGCTGGGCTTACTGAAGGATTTGACACAATTTGACTTTGCGAACAATTAATGCGACTGTAGTACAGGTTTATTCAAGTTAATAATAATTTAGGCTCTATTTAACGATGTCTAGATATATATTTATGCTACAGAAGTAATAATAAAATATAGCCTAAATTATTATTGATTTGAATAAACCTGCGCGAACCTACACTCGCAGCTAACTACCATTAAGTTTGAACCGTATAATCCTACGGCCAAATCAAATCAACTGTGTAGCTAGTCGCGCTTCGGGCTGGGCGTAGCAACTATCATATTAACTTTACAATCAAAGCTACAGACATTTATTAATTTAGCATCGCACTACATTCTTTAATAGTATATTTATTTAAACTTTATCCAACAAAAATTACAAAGGCGAAGTTAATGCCTCAGGTATTCTCTACCAGACAACCAAAGTCAGCTAGCAAAGGTAGATAGTTTAGCCAACTTAAAGCTAAAAAAAACATTTATCTATGACCGCACACTACTACTATAAACTATAGATGATGACAATGATTAAAGAAACAGGATAAATCTTACCAGTCTCTGTAATTTTGAAAAAATAAAGCCAATTTTATTATTTTTGTGGTTTATTTTAATATGATTCAGATTTTTCTTTTAACTTAAAGTATGGACAGTCAACAAAAAAGAGGCGTAAGATATATGTATTTAAAGTTTTCTTAGAAACTGATAACCAATTATATTTTTACTAGCCTTGGCCTGTGTCTTCGTTTGCAAATCCTTACTAATATTATAAATGCGAAAGTAACTCTGTCTGTCTGTCTCTTTTTCACGCCTAAACCACTGAACCGATTTCAATGAAATTTGGTACAGATATAGTCTGGGACCCGAGAAAGGACATAGGATAGTTTTCATCACGGAAATCCCCCGGGAACGGGAACTATTAATCCACGCGGACGAAGTCGCGGGCAAAAGCTAGTACTTTAGAAATAAGCCAAATTCAATGTTCGTGTTCATAATACTAGTAGTTCTTTTTAAACATTCGAAAACATTTATTGGTTCCTAAGAAAACTTTAACAAAATCTGACAACTCTATTTACCTATATCTTTTGTTAAATGTACATTTAAAGAGCAAAACTTACCTTTTTGTTTCCCGAAGAATATACAAAGTTTGGTAATGCCATTCTCTACGAGCGCACGCTTCACTACAGCTTGCGAATCTGTCAACAGGTATGATACTGTTGACCGTACCTGGGAACACATTTAAAATTCAACCTTAGTTTCTTTTAGATAAGGTTCGAATTGCTAACACATTAAATAAATAAATATCTTGGGACAACTCACACACGGCTATCTGATCCCAAGCTAAGCAGAGCTTGTGTTATGGTAACCAGACAACTGATATACATACTTATATAATTTTTAAATACATACATATTATAGATAAATCACACCCAGACACAGAACAAACAATCATGCTCATCACACAAAGTTTGTCCTAGGTGGGAATCGAACCCACGACCTCCGGCTTAGCAGTCAGGGCCGCTAACCACTAGACCAACAGGCCCGACATTCTTTTGCCATACATAGTTCACACGTACAAAAATGTCGGTAATGTACTGAAACCATGGCATATCGTCTATGATACGCAAAAAAATATTTTCCAATCCAACTGGTAGTTCAAGACACAAAAACGTTTAAACAAACAAACTCTTGAACTTTTTTTTAAGTACCTATATGATTGGATGGTAAACAAGCCGACAGCCCACATGATGATAAGTGGTCACCGCTACTTATAGACATCTGCAATACCAGAGGCCTTGCAAATGCGTTGTCATCCCAGAGACAAAGTTGAAATGTCTCATTGCCTGTAATGACACCGGCTCCCATACCCTTCAAACCGGAACACAGCAACCGCTGCTTTCCGGCAGAAATAGGTATAGTAGTAGTGCTTCCCCGGACGAGCTCCTTCACAAAGAGCTCTACTATTAGGAAATACTCGTAGTTAAAGGTTTTGGGGATAAAAATAAAATATACCATCACACCAGTATTCCCCGAAGGGTTAGGCAGAGGTGTACCAATGTACACCCACAGTTCGCCGGTATATTTAGGTCCCTTGTGATAGGGGGCGAGCCTATTGCCATTAACCGGGCACGAATCCAAACTCCAAAAAAAAAGCTTTCAGGATGTTCATACCATTTCATGCAGCGCAGATAGTTCAGTCTCATAGTTAATGTTGGCAGCTTCCTTATCCACCATATTCTGTGTCTGATCCAGGAAACGTACCGCGGTCTCCGCCAGTTTAGCTGTCAAAACAATACTGGATTTATTATCTACTAGCTTCTGCCCGCGACTTCGTCCGCGTCACAGTTGATGTGTTATCCTACGGGTACCGTACATTTTCCCGGGATAAAAAGTAGCCTATGTGTTATTCCAGACTATAATCTATCTTTGTGCCAAATTTCATCCAGATCCATTCAGCCGTTTAAGCGTGAAAGAGTAACAAACATCCATCCATCCATACTTACAAACTTTCGCCTTTATAATAGTAGTAGGATGCAACGTACGGCGTAATATTATCTGCGCAGCGGAAGTTTAAGGCTGCGGAAGCAGAGATTTTAAAACGTTAAAGTAGATAGCGAAGTGCTAGTTTGCTTATGTAATAATAAACATAACACATAACATACCATCACAACTGTATTCCCCGAAGGGTTAGGCAGAGGTGTACCAATGTATACCCACATTCTGCCGGTATGTTTAGGTCCCATATTATAAGGGGCAAGCCTATTGCCATTAACCGGGTACAAATTCTAAAGCCTAGCAGCTACTGAGAACACAGTAGCTGCTAGGCTTTAGAATTTGTACCCGGTGTGTGTCATTAAGTTTTTCTATGAAGTTCTTCATAGAAAAACCTAATGACACTTTGCTCGACCTAGGAATCGAACCCAGGACTCCTCGCTCAGCAGTCGCGTTTGCGATCATGAGACCAATAAGGCAGGTACTGAAATAAATGTAGATTATAATGTCAACATACCGATATTATTAGCATAAGCGATGCGTACAGGCACACTGGGGTCGGTGGCTCGCGGCGCCAGCTCCGGCAGGATGTACTCCGGGAACACGTTGCAGTCCGCGTTGGGCAGTGCCCGCACTAACGCTACGGCGCGGGCGCACGTCGCCACTGCGCATGCGCGGACACGGGACACGCTGTCGTGCGAGAGGTGGATCTGGGGAGAATGAGTTAGAGAGAAAGTTGTTTATATAAAAAAAAAACAATGCCTTCGCAACATGGAGAAAAAATAATTCTTTAGTTTTATGAATAATGGTGACAATCCTTACTTATATTATAAATGCGAAAGTAACTCTGTCTGTCTGTCTGTCTGTCTCTTCTTCACGCCTAAACCGCTGAACCGATTTCAATGAAATTGGTACAGATATAGTCTGGGACCCGAGAAAGAACATAGGATAGTTTTCATCCCGGAAATCCCCCGGGAACGGGAACTATTAATCCGCGCGGACGAAGTCGCGGGCAAAAGCTAGTAATTTAATAAATTGATCGGTCTACAATTTTGTACTAGACACCACCATAATTGACATACTATTTACGAGCTGTCCAAACGCGATTCCACCATAGATTTTATATGGCAATAATAAACGGTGACGTCATATTTATTTAAGTTGGGTGTTGCTCTTGACTCTATTTTATTTTATAGTTATTTGAAAATAATCGGAATGTTAGGGCTAAAATAAAGTGTTTTTATTTATTTACGTTGTGTTATGGTATATGTTAATAGTATTGACTATCTAATCCTCTATAGAGTCTATGAAGAATACAGACTAGTAGCAAAATCTTGTTTTAGGAACCTTCAGCAAAACTTTTTAATGAGAATAGACATAAAATTAAAATAAAAAAAGAAAAACTTACAATATAAGGCAAAATCCGATCCAAAATAGTCTCCGAGCTAGAATTCTCACATAACAACTGCAAAATCTCCAAACTATACAATTTCGACGTACAATGATGCAATCCCCTTATGCATGACGTCACCAATGACGTAATCAGAATCAACCCTTCACTATCGGGCCCCATATCCTTTCTTTCTGGAGCCTTATCATCATCTTCATCAAAATCCGTCGTATTAACGTTCAAGACTTTGAATTTGTCTTTCAACTTGTCAATGCTGTCCAGGTTCTGATGATCAGTGGTCTCCTCGACCAGGTCTTGGTAGTTCTTGGCGTCGGAAGGTTGGGTGAAGATCTTGATGATGTTTCTGATGTCCTGGTGGATCCGGAGTATCTTTTCGTCGGGAGGTAAGATGGGCTGCGCCGAAAAAATCAGCATGTACGATTGCAGGAAGGAGTAGAAGTATTCTGGAAATAATCTGGAACAAATGTTAGGTTTTTTTAAATATTTAAATAGTAACAAAAATGCTGTTTTTTGTATCTTTGTTTTTGTTTTTTGTTTGGCTGCTTATTTCTTACTGACTACAATATGGTACAATTAGGATATTACTTTTATGTGCCATGTGCTCTTTCACAATTTCATGCTTGCTTTTTCAATTTACAAATACGGCCGGACGAAATAATCCAGCCATTTCGACCGGCCGTATTTCGTAGCGTTCTGACTTTCTGAGACACCGTATCAAGGCACCACCTCTGTACTACTTGATCCCGCAATAATTATCATTATGTAATGAAAATGAAATCTTAAAATAAACATGAAAAGAACTCACTTCCCCCTAGCTTCATCAAGATACAGCTCCGCAGTTCTCCTGTCCCTCGGGTTCCGTTCCGTCATGGAATGCAGCAGAGTCTTCAGCTGAGTCTCCTCCGTGGTCAGCGTCATGGTAGGGGGCCGATCTTCTCCGTTCCGATAGGCCAGTAGACCGGGGAGGTCCAGGGCGGGGGTGCCGTCGTTCCAGAGTTCTAGGAGGGCACAGCTGAAGGGAAAGAGTATTATGATTAGTATTGGTAAATCTATCTTTATATGGTTTAAATAAAACAAAGTCGCTTTCCACCATCTGTACGCTTGGTTTTTTTAACTGCATGCGGGTGACACCGTGGTGGGGTAAACAAGCAGTTAAAAAATCAACTTTACAAAAAAATTGGGCTACATTAACTTTTCACACGTACTTAAAGACAACTTAGTTAAAATTTTAACCAAATTGCCTTTACATATTTTAACCAAATTGCCTTTGCATGTGAAAAATTAACATAGCTTATTTTTTTTGCGTTATATTAGTTTTTCGATATTGAGCAAGTATACGCAATTTATATAGCTAGTATATTATAAAGCTAAAGGGTTTGTTTGTTTCTGGACCCATTCTGGAAATTCTTTGGCTAACAGGAAGCTACGTTATCGCTGAGCGCTATAAGCGCTATATTTCACTGCGAAAATTGTGGAACCGTAAGATTAAAACAAATGAAAATAATGTAGTTTTTAATGACTTACCCAGCCGAAAATATGTCCATACTGGGCACGAGTTCACCAACTTTACAGGGAGATTCACTCAGCAGCAGACCGCCCATTCTATCATCACCCTGTAAGAGAAAAAATAAGTTTTTATAACATACAATCACGCCTGCATTCCCGAAGGATTAGGCAGAGGTGTACCAATGTACACTGACAGTCCGCTGGAATGTTTTAGGTCCATGTAATAGGTGGCGAGGCTATTCCCATTAACCGGGTACAAATCCTAACTCTGAGCTGCTACAGAGAATTTCATAGAAAAACCCAATAACATTTTGCTCGACGTGGGAATCAAACCCAAGACCTCTAGCGTAGCAGTCGCGCTCAGGGCCACTAGGTTAACGAGGCATTGCTTTGGAAATACAACACTACTGCTATAGCTGTTACAGCTATAAGGTGCGGTGCGGTGCGGTGTTACAGCTATAAGGTATACACAGCGGGCGCGGTGCGGCGGGGCGGGACGGGACGGGACTGCGACGCGACGCTGAAGAGCTGCAATGTACTAGATATTACGGACGACGCCACACAGAGCGGTCCTGTATGACGGTGTCCGTAATATTTTTCCTTCGACCTTGAAGACTTACCGCAGGCCTATTATGAGGGTCAGGTGCCCTCACAAATCTCTCCGGTGCCACGTAGCAGAGCCTTCTGCGTGAGGTGTCGAAGAAGTAGCTGAAGTCTGCCGGGTTGTCATCAGGCAGGAAGGTGGGCTTGAACGAGGCTATGTCGGTCAGGAGCACCCACAGCCATGATGTTACCATCACGTTTTCAAGCTGGAAAATGGGTAAGCAGATAGTTGGTCACCAAAATCACTAAATATATTTATTACCTGAACATATTTAGAACATCATTTTGTTTTGCGTTGTGTTTGGTTGCGGCGTTGTTTTGTGAAAACTTGTAATTGGTCTTCTGTCACTATTGTTAACCATGTATAACCTAGTTGTCAGTTTTTTTTAAGTAATAATATCAAATAAATAAAGCATGACAAATAGAGTTAAAAATTAAGTGCAAGATATAATTCTGAGCAGCATTTATTATCTTACAATTTTCAACTCTATTTCAGTTTCATTTTTGTTAATTATCAATTGACCAATAATATTGCTGCTTTGTCTACGTGGATTGTACACAGCAACGCAACGCATTGTTCATAGTCTCGATTATGTGGTGCAGCAATGCAGCAAATGGATCTACATAGCTATATTTGCGGTGAACGCCTACACTTGACATAAGCTCAGTGTACACAGTAAGACGAAGTTTGTACATGACAATTTGTGCATGACTGAAATTAATCAAAAGTAGTCCAAAAGCCTTACCTTAATATCACCATGACAGATCCCAAGTTTGTGCATACGGTGCAGTGCGTACAGCACTTGGAAGGTGATCCACTTCTTCTCCAGAGTGGTGAGGAACGGACGGGTAGACATGCGGTCATAGACGCTGCATTTACAGTACTCACGCATTAGAAGACCTGCTTTGTCTGTCAGCTGCAAGAGAATTGATAAAGATCAGTCGTTTATTTAGTGCATTATTTTGTAGTCATCAACTTTTCTTCTGAACGCAAAATATGCACCAAGTTGTGGATACAAGGTCGTTAGAGAATTAGATTCAATATTTTGGATTTTTTCTCTTGTAATTGATGTTCAAAAGTGCCTTTTAATGTTCTAATTGAAATAAATTTTTGACTTTGACGTTTATTCTGAGAGAGAGAGAGAGAGATTTGAAAAAAATATTTATTGGTGCGTGACTGTGTGATAGTAATGCAATCATACACCAAAAGGAGACCTACAAGTTAATACAAAAGATATTGTGCCCTAATGTTTAAATTCACAAGGGTGTGAGTTCTGTTGTATTTACAGATTTACTTAGTTTACAAGGATTTTTAGAATTTATTTAGCTTGTTCCTTTTTTAAATTATGTTAGTTTCCTTCTCCTTGTAATAGACAGGCTCTATTTGGACTGTTTCTATTGTTACATTTTGATGCATGCAACCCAAAAAAACTACTTACAATAACCCTCTGGAACGGTAAACAGTTGAACGCAGAAGCCAGCTGCTCCTTAATCTTCAGAATCCTTTCCTTGTGTTCAGCTAACGGAAGTGACGGGTCATGCACCGCAAACACCTTTACTACTACCAGACCCTCACGAGATCTTGCCCGAGCTACCTTAAGGAAACGGGTTGAGCCAAGGCTGGAACAAAAGTGATTTGTTGTCAGGCAATCATCTAATACTCCAGATTCATCATCATAATTATTAGACAAAAGTAAAGATTTTAAAATAAAATTTAATTGTACTTGCAGTGACCCTAAAGTATAAAAAAACAGGTTCTGGGCAGCATAAAGTTTAATTTGTGATTTTATGTCAAATTTGTGAAAAAGATATGCGACGTGGACATTTAACACAATTTTTTATCAAAATACTTATCAATATTGACATTATGATACAATAGAATTGAATCATACCTCTGGTCGAACGATAGGTCTACATGATCACTAAGGTAATGTTCTACAGGATATATCTGCGACGGAGCAACACCCACAAGCTGGTTCCCCATTGTGTAATGCTAAAATTTACAAAATATTGCTTTCGTTTCGATACTTTACATATTCCTCTTCAACGATAACTTATTTGTTTTTTACCGAGTAGGTAGTATAACTTTGGTGTCTTGGACACAACTTATAATTTTTCTACGTTGTGAACTTTATAAATAAAATTAAATGCGATTTAATTATGATAAATAAATAGTAAGAAATTGCACGATCAAAACAAAGCAGAATTTGCAACTTTTGACATTGACAGTTGATGAGCTGCTGACTGCCATTCAAAATTATTTTTGACGTTTGACTTATGCGTTTAGGAACGCACACTATAGAAAAAACAATGCAATGCAATGCGAGCAAATTATAGATTTCCTTGATAGATAAACATATATTTTTTTGTAAATAGTAAAACTTTATTTCTAAATGTGCTGACTGTGCAAAGAATACATTTGATTTTATTCTAGACTTCTTTGTTTTTCTTCATCTGTCAAAATTCATAGAGTAAAAAATGACAACACAACTCATCAAAACTGCTGTCATTTTAGCTCTATGGTTTCTCTTTCCTTCAACAAACAAGCATTCCACCCATTTTCATTGAATTTGATATCGTTTGCTAATAATATTTCAAAGAAATGTCTTCTAAAAGTGAAAAAGATCGAGCCAAACAGATCCAGGACAGATGTCAGAACATATTGATGCAGATGTTGAAGGATGAGGACAATAAATATTGTGTTGATTGCGATGCTAAAGGTACGCGGATTTTTCTTTTTTTGGTTTCAAGTTTTTCGATGTGTCTTCTTGAACGCACTTGTAATAAGGTCGTATAAAACTTGCACCACTGTTTCTTTATAACTTACGTAAATTTCGAGAATGTAATTGAGGTCCTTGAACTCAATTTTTAACATCAAATTTATTCAAATGACTCACGTTATCTCGTATTAACTGTCTTACTATCGCCTCATATTTCATATTCTCATTGCTTCTGTGCTCTCACTTTGTTAGTATATATAAAGAGCATTAGGTAAAGCACGAAGGCTGAATCACGTAGTATCGTATTCAAGATTTGTTCGTGGTTCAATGATTTATAGGAATTGCAAAATAACAATATATTTAGTGCTAACAGCTGGTTCAATTTATTTCAAACATAAATAGCTCTCTTAATCTCCTCATGACGATCTTAGCAAAATTAAAAAAAATACACCTTATCATTGTTCCTACACTGTGTCATGCAATCTTTGCTCAAGAATTAAAAAGAGTATTTAGTTACTTAACAACAGAAAAGGTTTGTTTTGCAAAATCCAAGCAAACACTGCCTACCAGATAAATAAAAAAAATGGCCAGATTTAATCCTTAATCTCTGCTACTTATCTGGGGGTTGTGAAATAGGCTATATTTAGAACAATATTTAAGAAAATCTATTAAACTATCTAGGTCTAGCTGCATCCGGTTAGACTGGAAGCCGACCCCAACATAGTTGGGAAAAAAGCTAAGCAGATGATGATGATTTTAGAAAATCTATCCATACTAATGATATCTCAATTATTAAAATTCAACTTTATTTTTATTTTAACTTTTTGCACTCTTCCTGCTTATAAACATTAACTCTATGCCAAATTACACACTTCTCCATAGCAAAATACTTAAAAAGGAGTACAAAGGTTTATTTTCATGTATTGATGTAAATTGAAGGGACAACATAACAAAAACTTTAACTATGGATTCAGTATATGATTCTAGACCCCACAAGTGTTCAAATTTTTGTCAGAAAAAAAAAAAACTTATTTTATCTTACTTCCTACTAATATTATAAAAGCAAATGTTGGTAAGGATGGACGGTCAGATGTTTGTTGCCCTTTCCCTTAACCGGCTGAATGGATCTGGTTGAAATTTGGCACTGAGATAGATTGTAATGTGGAATAACACATAGGATACTATTTATCCCAGAAAAATGTATGGTTACCATGGAATAATATATCAAATTTGACACTGACAGAAGCTAGTATTCCATTTCAACCATGTAGGTTTTGCACTTCTGTATAGTAACCATGGTAAAAGTTATGATTACAATGTCTCTTCCACCCATTATAGATCTGTAATATGAAAATATCCCATTATTTGACAGGAAATATTTTAACCCCCATGTAGACTCAGAAATATGAAACAGATATCATTAATATATTGCTGCCTCTGTCTTTAAGGGCACAGATTAAATATCATGATCAATTCTGTCCACTGCTTATTATGGACAGGCAATGGTACTTATGTCATCATTCTTCCTAATTAATCATTCATATCAATAAGCTATAGTTATCATAGATATCTATTGGATATGTCATGTTTTGCATTAAATTTTATTGTTTGCAATTACAATAGTGTTGACAAATGTCTAATTCCTTAGCTGTTTACCTATTATGCATCTAAATCAATTGCAAATAATGATAATGCAGGCAACCTATAGAAAATGCATTGTGTGTCATGTTGAAATTTTAAAATAAGAATGCATTCTTAAGAGACAAATCAAATAGCTTTAAAAACTCCTTTACAAAAAAAGAGATAATGCTAAGGTGCCATATTTGAGAATGAGAGTATTGCGACGATAGTTAAGCCATGCCATTAAATTCAGTAAAAACTCTATGAATGATGTATGACAATATCATCTTGGAGAGAACTTGCTGGCACAGTCAGACTATCGCTATGATATACTCACCCTTGTAAATGAAGCCTAAAATATATTTTATCTGTAATACCCCAATGTTTCACTTCTAATAAGCTACATCTTTGATTACTGCTCTACTCTTTTGGATTGTAGCATGCTGTTAAGATGTGTGTTAGATCAGCTATAATGATTTTTCCTTATCAGACCAACCCCCCTAGCCAAGTCACAAACGACAATCGTAAACGCTTGGTAGGTACCAATAGATTTTCAACTTAATACCCAAGAGCCTTAAGTTGAAAATCTATTATAGATTTCTAAGCGTTAGCGACTGGAACTAATGAAAACGGGATGCAATCTTCATTAGATCTTCAACTTAAAACCAAGCACATAAAGTTGAAGATCTATTAGTCTACTCAGCGTTTGCGATTATCGTTTGTGACTTGGCTAGGGGGGCTGTAGTTCTTGAGATTAGCGCCATACAAATGAACATACTTTTCAGTTAAAGTATTAGTATAGACTCCCCTAATTTTCTAGCTTTAATTACTGATGTTTTAATAACACTAAGTATTGAGGCCCATTTTTTTAAAATCATTATTGTAGTTAACAGGTAAAAACACTCAATTATTCTCTAATTTCTACTTATCATTATGACATGGGTGTTAATGGCAAATGTCCAACATTTATGTTTTTATCACACTGATAATGTTATCAAGAATATTTGAGCTCAGTTGATTGCATAATTATCTGTGAATTTACTAAGAACATCTGTTTATTAGAAAAAAAAAACGACGGGTTGCACTCCGGGAGTCCCGGCAGAAGTGAAAACTTGAATATTAACGTTGTGCATTTTTGATATTTTGGAATGGTTAGGGAATAATTTTGCACGAATTGCTTTAATTATCAGTAAAAGTACTATCATTTATGTATGTATAATACAATATTTATTTATTGCACTATCGTACACAAATTCGCGTCAGCGAATTGTTATAAGACCAAAGACCAAAAGACATGATTGATTGATTTGTATTGAACAATAAATTAATCAATACTATGATCTTGAATTTATTATCATCAATCCATTTGTCGATCATAGTGATTAGTCATTTAAGTAAACCAATTAATCATTGGTATGTATTCACAAATAAATTTAATTTCTATAGACATATGTATAGTATAATATCGCCTCGTTAGCCTAGTGGTCCTAAGCACGACTGCTACGCTACAGGTCCTAGGTTCGATTCCCAGGTCGAGCAAAAAGTGTTATTGGGTTTTTCTATGAAATTCTCAGTAGCAGCTCGGAGTTTGGATTTGTGCCCGGTTAATGGCAATAGGCTCGCCCCCTATTACATGGGACCTAAACATACCTCCTATTGCAAATTGCAATTTGTTTTGTGCCGTATAAAACTTTCGTGCTCTGACTAAAAAAATAACTAAATAAATTAATAACCTTGCATTAATTACAAACATGGACAACGGGAAGTCTGCAATTACGTTTTCCAACATCACCTTCCACCATTCTATTCCATGAACATAGTTTGGTATGTCAATGTTGAATACTTCAATTTATTAGCGTAACTAGCTGTTCCCCGCGGTTTCACCCTCGCTGCTCAGCACCTGTTGGTCGTAGCGTGATGTTAGATAGCCTATAGCCTTCCTCAAGAAATGGACTATCCAACACTAAAAGAATTTTCCAATTCCAACCAGTAGTCCCTGAGATTAGCGCGTTCAAACAAACAAACTCTTTAGCTTTATAATATAATAATATAAATATGAGCTATTTATAGTTTCAAGGAAAATTCTAAAATTGTCTTTTGCCCACGACTTATCTTCTGCGTGCCTTATTTAACCCGCGTTAGGTAACGTCTTTGGTTACTGCTCCGCTCCCGTGTGTCGTAGCGTGATGTTATACAGCCTATGTTACTCAGGAATAATGTAGCTATCTATTGGTGAAAACATTGACAAATTCAGTCAAGTAGTTTCGGAGCTTATTCGATACAAACATACAAAAATCTCTTTCCTCTATATAATATTAGTGTAGACTGGGTTTCGCCCGCGACTCCTTTCGCGTGGAAGTCACAGAGCCCCTTAATTTGTCTCTATCACAAAACCCAATCTTAGCTTTTTTTTATTCAGGTTACGTAAGCTCTTTGACTCTACTTTTGGTCAGAGGTGACATAGACAAAGTCGAGGACGGAGTGAGTTTACCCAGAAGATGCCTGTTCACTCTAACTTTAAAGAGATTAGGGTTGACTGTGTTCGGAAATACAGACGCAGCGTAGTTCAAGTGTTTTAACGTATTATGTAAAGCAATGTTGCACAATAGCATGTGTTTACCTGATGTCGCGCAACCTAATGTAACATAACGTGACAAGCATTATAATACAACAACTGACGGTACTCCTACTTCTTTATCGTGTGGGCAGTAACGTCTAACGACCCCACACACCTTAGTGTCAGAGTTTCTAAACCGCCTCAAGGTCCTCTGACATGGTTACCGATGTCAGTGACGGTACTAGAAACATCCCACCCGGGTTGTTCTTTAAAGGATGGTAAATCATCCAATGACTTCTTCCGCTCTGGGTGGATCGGAAGGAGTGTCAGACTGTTACTGACTAAAACCTAGCTGAGTTCCTCCTAATGCCTTTTGCGTTCCAGGGTCGCGGTGACTCTTTCAAACAAATTCTGCAACCATTCCATTCCCTGGGCGAGGCGGGAGGGAGTGTCAGACTTTTACTGACTAAAACCCGTCTATGTTCCTTCATGTGCCCTTTGCGTTCCGGGGGCGCGGTATCTCTTTCGAACAACCCGCAGCCCCGGCAGATTCCACTCCGGCTGGGATGGCGATTGGGTACTAGACACTACCTATCAATTGACATACTTTTAGTGCGATTGGATACTAGACACTACCTATCAATTGACATACTTTTAGTGCGATTGGATACTAGACACTACCTATCAATTGACATACTTTTAGTGACCCGTCGAAACGCGATTCCGCCGTAGATTTTGTACATTGACAGCGAAGTGTGACGTCATTTATTTGCCAACTCAATTGACGTAACCATTTATTGATTTCAGAGGAACTAAAACGGCTAAAATTAAGTGTCTTTTTTTGAACAGTTGTATCTTGAAATTATAAGTTAATGATATTTACTACTGCATTGTGTGATTCTTCATCTTTTCATATCGATGATACATTTGTCGTTATTTATACTACATGGGCCCAGTAGCTGGCCACGTTTATTGGTGCGTGTGAGGCGCAAATTAGATCTTGGAGGGTACTGGTGAACGGTCAATTGAGGACACTCCAGCATATGGGACATTGTCTGATCAGCCCCCCTAGCCCAGTCACAAACGATAAACGCAAACGCTGAGTAGGCTTTAATAGATCTTCAACTTTATGTGCTTGGTTTTAAGTTGAAGATCTAATGAAGATTGCATAGCGTTTTCGTTCGTTCCAGTCGCTAACGCTTAGAAATCTTTAATAGATTTTCAACTTAGGCTCTGGGGTATAAAGTTGAAAATCTATTGGTACCTACCGAGCGTTTACGATTATCGTTTGTGGCTTGGCTAGGGGGGAGGAGCTCCGCAATCGCACTGGTTTCCAGGCGAGTCCATGATGCCCCATTTCCCTAAATTATGTTTGTTTGTGTCATGATAACTCAGTCTATGTTCTCTTAACCAGGTCCCCGCTGGGCGTCATGGAACCTTGGCATATTCCTGTGCATCAGGTGCGCTGGGATCCACCGCAACCTCGGCGTCCACATCTCGAAGGTCAAGAGTGTCAACCTTGACTCCTGGACCCCGGAACAAGTCGTAAGTGCATCATTTCTGGCGCTAAAGATTTTATTTATTTATTTATATTCATGGTGGACGCGCGAGATGGAAGATGGAGATGGAAGTCGCGGAATAAAAAGTAGCGTCTGTCCTTTCTTAGGGAACAAACTAACCCCGTACCAAATTTCATCAAAATCAAAAGCGTAACAGACACACAGATGGAATTTATTTTGCACTTTTGTACTGCGAAGGATGTAGTTTATTGCAAACTGGCTGAAAACTTATTTTCTCCATAAACTCAGCCCAATTACACAAGGGTTTCGATTTTTTTAAATAAGAAGCGAATGGATTTTTTTTTATTGGGCAGCTCTATGCCCTCAGAATGAGACGCACTTCCAGGCCGTGTATGTCTCCACACATACAGCCTTGTACCTCGGTTAGAAGTATAAGACAGTACCTACATACTACCTCCGATAGCCTCCCATCTTATCTAAAAAGTCTTTGATGAAATGCAGCCTCATACCTGATGAAAACAACATACAACAAAGCACAAATTCTATTATTAACCCCAGGAAAGCCATATCATCAGTTCTACCGGTCATTGGCCATGAATACCTGTACAAGTTACCCTGGATGTTATCGTAATATCGTGACGTATCGTGTCGTGCGAAATTATTAAAACCCTTTATGTCGTGCATAGCGTGACTTATGACAATAAATTACTCACCAAACCGACGTCAATGAACGCTAAACGTGGGTTGTTAACTTAAATATAAACTTACTGGCTTCTGCCCGTGAATTCGGTTGAGTGGAATAAGTCAAGTATATCATAAAAAACGGTAATTTAAAAAACTAAAAAACCCGACTGTTTTTACGAATCTAATGACACCTCTCAAGCTAAAATCAATCGCGCCGTTCAGGCTGCAGAGCGATCCAACCATTTGAATTTGGCGCCAAAAATCCGCCATTTTGTTTTTTTTATTTTAATATACCCAGTGTCACTCTCACAGTAAATACGAATCTAACGACACCTCTCAAGCTAAAATCCATTAGGCCGTTCAGGCTGCAGAGCGTGCCAAACAATTATACATACATACATACATACTTACATACATACATACTCTCGAAAAACATAACCCTCCTTCTGTCGCAGTCGGGTAAAAACATAACCCTCCTTCTGGCGCAGTCGGGTAACTAGAGAACTGCCCGCGACTTCGGCCGCGTGGCTTATTTCACCCGAGTTACGTCTTTGGTTATTGGTCCGCCCCCGTGAGTCGAAGCGTAAATTGATATAGCTTATGACACTCACAAATAACGCTTTCTATGGGTAAAATAATTTTCAAAATCAACCTCACACACTTTACCTCTTTATAATACTATTAGTATAGACCAACTAACTCCGTTGGCCTCGTGGTCGCAAGCGCGAGTGCAGAGCGAGGGGTCCTGGGTTCGATTCCCAGGTCGGGCAAAAAGTGTTACTAGGTTTTTCCATTAGGTATTTCTCAGTAATAGCCCGGAGTTTGGGAGTTGGTGTGCTTCGAAAAGCACGTAAAGCCGTTGGTCCTGTGCCTGATCTCTCCCCCGTTGTGTTGGATTGCTGTCCCATCGGACTATGAGAGTTAGGGAAGAGGGAGTGCTGTTGTGTTTGCGCACACACTTGTGCACTATAATATCTCTTGCGTACTTGGCTAGTCTGTATTAAGATTAGCCACCGTGACCGGAATCGGTCTGAAGAACACATAGTTGCCTATCTACAGACAGAGTATCTACTATCAGATATTCATATAGCTTATACAATCACTTTCCAGGTGTCCCTCCAACAAATGGGCAACTCGCGCGCTCGCGCAGTGTACGAGGCGAACTTGCCCGACTCCTTCCGAAGGCCACAGAACGACTCCTCGCTCGAGGCGTTCATCAGAGCTAAGTATGAGCAGAAGAAGTACATCGCTAAGGAGTGGGTGCCGCCTGCGCTGCCTAAGGTTAACTGGTAAGTGAAAGTAAAACTAATGTGAAGTTTCATAAACTGGTAAAAGAGTGGAGGGAAAGTCAACCTTAATGTAATTGGATAGGCCTGTGAATGGCTTGCAAGTGACAAATCGACTGGATACCGCCAGCTCCTATTGTGCACACTAGTCATGTCATGCTTTAGAATTAGCAGTGCTATTCTGTAAAAATCTTCAACGAATTTGACAGCTCATCAGAGAAACCCGTTTAGTTATTGCTGTTTTCTGTTCTTGATAAAAGATTATTATCCTCCTTTATTTCGAATGGATATCCAGATGGATGCACTCCAGTTAAAAATATAAGAGTTCTGCTAGCATAAAATCACATAATGACCATTTGGATGACATAATTATATTACAAAAATATTGATAAAATATTTATATGTTTCAGGGACAAAGAGATTGATGAAGAAATAGAGAGGCTGAAACGGAAAAAGAAATCTAACAACTCAGGTTTAGGACCCCTGCCAGCTCCCACCGCAAGTGATAAGAAATACAATGTGAGTATATTTACTATAGCGAACTGCCCGCGACTTTGTCTGCGTAGCTTATTTCACCCGCCTTAAGTTACGTCTTTGATTACTGCTCCGTTCCCGTGGGTTATAGCGTGATGCTATATAGCCTATGTTAATCAGGATTAATCTAGCTAACTATTGGTGGTAAAAAAATGGTTATAACGTATTAAGTACGTGATTCTAGACCCCTCAGTATCAACATTTTTAGTTGGTTACACTGTGAGGGTTGCTTCACACATGAAGCGGGTCGGCCTATTCGGTTCGGCATTCTCAATACAGCCTTTGATAATATTGTATTAAAATTGCCGGACCGTATGTGCCGAAACGTGATGTGTATTAACTCTCAAAATACACCTTTGTGACAAATACTTTTGTACATTTTCTTATTGTCTTATGTTTGCACACATTTGTTTGTATGTAACTATACATTAATAAAATAACTACAATAACACAAAAATCAAACAATTCCAGAAATCTGACGTCATCCCCAGCATTCCAAAACCAAAATCATCAGTAAGCCCAAAACTGGGCAGGTCTACCCCACCCTCACAATCGGACCTCAGCAAGATCTCAAACGGTGCTGCAGACCTCCTCGGACTCGACACGAGCACCAAACCGGACCCCAAGCCAGCCAACGACGACATATTCTCCAGCTTCTTCTCCGCACCTTCAGAGAAACCCGCAGAAACAAAACCCGAAGACTTGAAACCGGATTTGAAAACCGAAGAAGAGAATTTCTTCAAACAAGCAGCCCCTACGGAGAAGGAAAAGTCAAAATTAACAAAGGACAGTATATTAGCTTTGTACAGTCAAACTCCATCAACTAATTTAGTGAACCAATTCAATCCGGTACAGCCAGTCCAACCCGTGCAACCAGCATACCCGTTCGGCAACGTGTTTCAGCAACAAGGCTTCAGCAACATGCAACAGGTACCGGTGCAACAAAATGGTATGCAGTTCAATCAATTCCCCATGCCTAACCAGTTTCAGCAACCATTCGGAGCTCAGGTACAGCAACCGTTGCAGAGTCAACCGTTTCAGAGTAATCAGTTTTTTAATCAGCCCCAACAGCCGTTGTCGCAACAGTTTAATAGTTTGAACTTAGGACAGAGTTTCCCGAACGCGTTCGCGCAACCTAATGCGAACGTTGCTAGCAACACGACATGGCAGTAAGATTGTGTTGGTTTAGACTTTTTTTATTTACCGCAGATGTAATTTGTATGAAAGCTGATTTGGTCATGTAGTGATGTTATGTTTAAATACTGCCAGAAAATCTTTCCAATTAAAACGATATCCGTTTTTTAAACTTCTTGTAGGTACGCCGATGCCATAGACATTAATATGCCATAGATAAAGTTATTACCTCAATATTTTTTTACTTTCCACTCATAGTAAAAATTTTAATGTCTAATAGATAGTAAAGGGTATTGCATAAACTTTTCTGGCGGTTTTATCCATAATAGTTATAATTCTCATACAGGCCTGCTTAAATTGATCAGATGCGAAATTGGACATACTCCTTATAGAAAATACGAAGTCCAGAGCCAAAAAGAGATAGAGCTATACAAGATATATAACGCCATCCCATTCTCATAGTGGAACAATAATGTCTGAGTTTTATTCTTCATAGACCGTCAGTCAAATAGACCACTAAAGCAAAGGGAAATTATCAGGGCCGGATTATCCATTAGGCAGTGCTCTGGGGCCCGAAAAAATACTAAAAATGTTTCTTCAAATAAAAATTCTTCAAATTAGAAAGAAATATTTTAGAAAGTTAGAAAATGGTAAAGGACCCCCGACACATGAATTTCCTAGGGGCCCCAATATACCAAACCGGCCCTGGCAATTATTACCTAATTCTGGCAAAATTAAGTTTTTCTATAAATCTCTGGCTACCCCTTTAGGAGATTACAGTCGTTATGTTCCAATGATCTCAGAAACACGCCATCTTGAACACCACTACATGACAGCTGAATGCATCTGCGCGGGAGTTGATGACGTGTAGATAAGTTAGCGTGAGCGAAGGCTCGATCGGCTTTTTAAGCAGTTTGTTCCTATTAATAATGCTCAGATTACTGTAGAGGCTGTAAACACTAGGTGATGTCGTGATGGTTTTGTTTTGCATTGGGTTTATGATGGCCAAGTTAAAGTTATAAACAAATCGATGGTCTTTATTAACAATGTCAGTTCTGCAAAAATGCTACTGTTCAGTAGAGCAGTTTAAAGTTTGTTTTGACGATAAAAAAGTTATTGCAACCGACAATATTAACTGAGAAGCTGACTAAATATATTAATGATTTTCAATAAAAAAAAAATTGTGATTCTATTTATGAAAAAAAAGTAAAAATTGGTTAAAATGTTTTTCCGACTTTGTTAATAGGGACCATCAAAATTATTGGACGCAAATAGGGAATATACATGAATTTATGTTTAGTACACAATTAGAAATTGTAATTGTAACGTATTTAAGTTCAAAATCAATTATTAATGAAAACAAACACAATATGACAGAATCTTTCAATCTCCACTGTTATAGCGTCCAATAATGTGGTTCTAGCTTTTAGCTTAATCAAATCATTGAGGATTCCATGACCTCAATTCTCCAGAAATAAATCAAAAGTGTCGCCACCTGGTGTTTGCAGCTCTCAACTCTAAGGAGGCTTGGGACTTCAGGATGAGTGGAGCGAACGGTCGTGTACTTATTAGTATTATTTGCTTACATAAATCTCAATTGGCAAAAAAAAATACATAAAAATAATTGTGACCATCCTACAAATATTATAAACTCGAAAGTAACTCGTGTCTGTATGTTTGTGACCTCATCACGGTAAAACCACTGAACCAATTGTAATGAAATTTAATTTGAGGCTACGTCTGCGTCCGCGATAACCGACGTTTACGCGGATAAAGTGGCGGTCAAAAGTTAGTGAGTCATAATTATTTCTATCTGCAATGTTTTTGGCTTGCCATATCAGGAGGGCCTTAAAAATACGGGGAAAGAATTGCTTGTACGCATTTAGTTTGTAGTCGTTCTTGCATAATTGAGTAGCAGACACCATCAATCAATAATCAGCTGTCAAAACGCGTTTCCCCCATAGATATTGTATTGTATGACTATAGCGAACGGTGACGTCACTTATTTGCCAAGTCAATTGACTAACTATTTATTTATTTCGAAGCAACTAAAAATCTCACAGTTAATTTAAAAATTACTCGCGTTTTGAGGCTAAAATGAAGTGTGCTTTTAGAGAATTGGTGTCTTGTAATTATTGGTTTATGGTGTCTGTAATCCAATTATCCAGGTTCCGTATCAGAAGTATATGAATGAAACTGTAATCTCTAATTTCTGAACATATTTTAAGTCGATGGTCTCCACTTGTTCTGAAGTCGTCACGGTAAATGCACACATGTCCGGGGGGGGCAGATTTTATTATATGATTACTTTGTACCGAGGTATGAATTATTAAAAATAAGTTTAAATCGTCGGTCACTATAACAACACCGTTTCGACACAGCAAATAATTTATCATTCAAGTTAGGGCTTTAAATCAAAGGCGTTAAAGTAAATTTTATCATGGCAATATAAATAGTTGACGGTTCGCGGGAGATGCGTTGACAACGTGCTGTTATAGTGAGGGTTGAGTTTTATATAAGATGAATGGAAAATTCTCTCTGGGATGAACGAACAATAATAAATTAACACCAGTTTACACAAATGTGATATGGATAAGTTATACTTTATGGCTTACAGAATAGAGTTCAAAATACTGTTGTTTTTATAGACAGACATGTGTGCAAAAGACTTAAGTTATTTCAAGCTGTGTTCAAAATATGCGTTATGGCTGAGTTGTCAAAAATTAAACAGCCCTCTAGACTGGGCCATAGTTAGTGCACAATGTAATCTAAATATACTAACTATATGTTAATTTCCATAAGTTTTAAGTAAAATAAGTAATAAAAATTAACATTTTGATATTAAAATGCCGAACACACATGCACATAGCTTGAAATATCGTACCAAGCTCAAACTTATAATTCGACCTCTGTACTTTTGGGTAGATGACACCACTAATCAATTGACGTACTTTTTATGAGCTGTCAAAACGCGATTCCCCATAGGTTTTGTATGACAATAGCGAACTGTGACGTCACTTCTATTGTCATTCAATTGACTAACTATTTATTGGTTTCAAAGCAACTTAAAATCTATTTCTGCAATTAATTGAGGTTTGAAGGGCTAAAATACTCGTTGATTAATGGTGTCTAATACCCAATTAATGTAAATCTGATGATATTTAAAATTATTATTTTTTATTATTTTCATGGAATAATTTATATTTATATTATTGTGTATCCAAAAATGTTTACACTTTGATGAATAATTTAGCACTTTTTTAACACTATTTTTAATATTTATGCACAGATAATAATTTGTGTTTTGTGTAACGGATTCGCAGTAATTTTAAGTAGATTTTTTATTTTATATTTTGGGAAACGCAGACGTCCCCCTATTCTATTCCGACGTAATTCCATAAAATGAGTAAATTAAAAAAAAGTTTACATTTATTTTTTTATATTTTATTTTAATTGTAAAAGAAGAAATTATTTAATCAACAAAGAATTATATCGGGACGTTTGTAACTCGAAAATTGGTGCGTGTTCAACGTTTAATATTCATTTTTATTTATAGAGGTTAAAATGTTAAATAAATCTGATAATCGTTTTTGTCTAAATTGTCTAAAGTTTCTAAATTATAACTATTTACAAATAGGAAGCCATTCCCATCTCATGCTTTTTAGGCATTTCCTTTGGTGTTGCTAAGTTTTACAAGTATTATTTTTTTAAAGTGAATTTTAGTTAACATGGAGTAGATTATCCCACAGAATGTAATGACTCATTGAGTTTGTAAAGAAATTGGCATTGTCTATGTCACTAATGCTTGTTTGACAGTCTCTTTCTTCATCATGCTACCCCGATCTGTCAAATTTCTTTGATAGATTTTCAACTTTATTACAAAAGCTTAAGGTTCATGTTTAATTGGGAAAATTTCACAGTTTGAGATAGATTGCGTACTTTATATCAACATAGCCTGTGCACGACAAACTATTGTCGCAAAAGACTGATTTCTCGTGCATCGTTCTTTGGAACAGGGTCATATTGTATTGCGTTAACATCAGTAATAATTTGTCAATTTATTTCAATTATGATAGGATGGACTTGCAGATCCCCAAGGTATGTAAAGAAACTGGTGTTTCTTTCAAAATGTGATTATGCAAGACCTAATAGTAATTAGTGTCAACCACAAAAGGTCAAAATCAAGAAATAAGTCTAGTAATTTTACGAGCGCACGTCGATCGGTACAATTCAAACCCTATGTCAATGTGTGCAAAAGTCATATTTGCATGCAAATTTTGAGAGAAACATAAGTTGTTATTATCGGGGCTACAATTTGTTATGAAAGTATGAAACGTCAAACGCTGATACCACACTTGTACAGTGCGGCCGACGTATCTTGGCGAGTCTGAAGTTAGCCGATTAGCTGCGCAGTAGACAATTATGTTCGTAAAAGATCCATTGCGCAGCCAAACGGCTAACTTCAGACTCGCCAAGATACGTCGGCCGTACCGTAACTTCCTACGCCACCTCACGCGTGCTTATTGGCTAAATGACGAAGAGTAGTATCTCGATATGTAATATGGCCAATGAGTAAGTATGCTTCACTGACATGGCCTGGTATTAGTTTGTTTCCGCCCTAATCGATTTCATTTATCACTTCACATTACAATGTCAATTTCGCGCCAATTTCATCAAACCGCATGAATTAGACATGGCTGTCAGTCATGTCATGGTCAAGCTTCATACTTTCATAACTAATTGAAAAAAGAACATCGTACGTATCATGAATGCAGTACACGATCAATTTGCTTGAACAAAAGAAAGTGGCATTCTTAGGGCGACCCTATTTTTACGACAGTAGATACGAGATTGCGTCGACAATAATATGATGTTAACAGAGTAATAAGTGAATGGAAGAAGAATACGCAAAACTGGTGTAAGAAAAGAAGTTTAAAGTTAGTACTCCATTTACTTACTACTCTAGTACAAAATAAATTAATATATCTACATAACTCACGATATATAAATACTAAAACATGTACACCATAATGTTGATGTCGTGAGAATATAGCTTATAGGATAGGTACAAAGATTTCTACTGGTCTTCATAGGGCAGAATGAACTAGGGGCTAAGATCTGTCCGCCAAGGTGCGCATTTTCCCGTCACTTTATCCCTGTCTCACAAAAATCATTTTTCACTAGAGAACAAAAAACCGATGCTGGCTTTCCCGATGCCAGTTATGCCGATGCCGGCTATACTGATGCTAGCATTTCTAATACCAGTGTTGCTGATGCTAGCTTTGCTGATTCCGGCTGTGCTGATGCTGGCTAAGCCCATGCTAGTTACGCCGATGCCGGCTATGCCGATGAAAGTTTTGCCGATGCTAGCTTAACTGATGCTTTGCCGATGCCTAAAGTTAGAGTGAACAGTTCTTCTGACCAAGACTAGAGTAAAGAGCTAAACTATCTCGAATAAAAAAAATGCCTGCTGTACCGATTCCGGCTATGCCGATGCCGGCTATAACCGATGCCAGCTTTGCCGAAGCCGGCTATGCCGATGCCAGTCATGCCGATATCGTCGGAGACGAAGGCGGACAGCCGATGCCGGCTGGTTTACTGAAAGGCGATTGGTAGTGTGCTATAGGAACCAAACAGCTTGCATTAACAGAAGATCCGACATGCTGTAAAACAGTCCGATGCGTTGTGGTACGTTTTGTGAACGTTAGGCGATTCTGCCCAAACCACGCTCCGTGGTGCGCGGCGACGGAGCTCTGGTGATCTGCAACACTGCGCGTGAACACGTTTTCTGTGTGTTGGACTACGCGAGTTTTCTATACAAGTATCTGTGACTTGCAGACAACTTGCTCCCGTATCACGCTCCGTGATGCGGGGCAGCCTTACCGCCTTATCCATAAGCTACTCTGGACGGATAGATCTAGTTGCCATGAGCGATTTCTGACATTTAAAAAACTTCTGTACCGTAGTCAAAGCAATCACGCACTACGGTGGCTCAATTTTAACTGCAATTAGAAATGTGTTAAGTCTATTACGGAGAGGTGTAGAGGATTTTTGTACCTATCTTTTATGTAGAATATGTGTATTAACAAGAAATGAAGTGGCAATTTGCGACCTAATAGTATCTCATTATCCTCCGGTTCCTCGAACAAAAATCAACGCAATATTAGTAAGCACATGTAAGCTGCTGTGATTGGTTGTTGGAGCTCAGTCAACCAATTAAAGTGGCTTACACGTGCTTAATTCTCAATAGCAGCTCGGAGTTTGGATTTGTGCCCGGTTAATGGCAATAGGCTCGCCCCCTATTACATGGGACCTAAATATACCGGCGAACTGTGGGTGTACATTGGTACACCTCTGCCTATCCCTTCGGGGAATACAGGCGTGATGGTATATTACGTGCTTAACAATTTGACGGATCAATTTTGCGTTAATTTTTGTTCAAGAAGCTGGTCGTTCATCGCACTCCATTTCTTACTACTCTGTGTATCTGATGGCTAAAGAATGCCCGATTAGTACTGATAGCCTGTATTATTTTACATTGTCATTCATAAACCCACTTTTGATGTATTTAGTTGAAATAATAAAATGTGATTCTTTAATAAGTGAATTATGTAATATAGTAAAAGTAACGGGCGATTAGTCATATTGGCTGAATGTAGCCCTGATTGAGCCTGTCTTTCGTTTACATAAATAAATATAATGCCAATAGAATTATTTTTTATTTTACTTTTCCCTCTACAATCCTTGGTTTACCTAGACACAGGTGTATTTCGGAGAAGTACCGTACCTAATTATATAAGTGACAATATGACAAAGGTCATAATAGAACATAAGTTGCTATTCTGCCATTCTAAACCAGAATGTGCCACATCTCTTCCAGAGTACACGGAAAGTGTTATTTTTTTTTACGAAGCAGCTCTAGTCAAACGCACTTCGACAGCGCGTAAAAAAGTGCATTGGCCCCATAGCCCTTACTGTTCACCTTGTATAGAAAGTTAAGAGGCCGATAACAAAGAAAAAGGTGATTTGTATTCGAATACCGACATGTAGGTATTATTCACTTTTTAGTCGGTCATTCCCATATGTCATTTCATTCCACTTACAAATTAGAGATCATAAAATATGATTATAGCTTTAACCCCTGGCTGGGATTTGGCCCTGAAATCGGACGGATGCAGGTGAATATAGTGGAGCTAGCCATGGTTATATATTGCTTGGTCGGATTTCTTATAAAATAATATCGGCCCGAGACTAAAAGTACATACATAAGGGCCTCCGCCCACGACCGATTTTTTACGGCCGATTTTTTCTCGGCGAGAATGGAACGTATGGATTCTAGTACATCAACGCCCACGGCCGAGAAAAAAACGGTCCAAAAACAAAATGTACGCATCCTGGCCGCCGATTATCGGTGAAAAATAGAAAATAGGGTAAATGCTCCAGTGAATGAACACTTAAGCATTCTTCAGACTTCAAAAAATCATTACATTATGTTGCCTCTAAAGTTAAAGGTTTTATATTTTGGTAATCTATGTCTACTAAAGAATATTTTTTAACTTGGTTTTACGACATAACCTGTATACTTTTTTAGATATTTGGCAATATATTGAAAAATACCCTAAAACCCCAGTGAATGAATGAAAATTTCCAGTAAATGTACAGCATTAGAACCAGTGAATGGACACAAGTTTTTGTTGAATTAATAGTTACGAAAAATCCTTATTATTATATCAAATGCAGTTCAAAATGGAATAAATAAATGAACATAAATCCTAAGCCTCTAAATCTCTGCGGGTTGTTCGAAAGAGATACCGCGCCCCCGGAACGCAAAGGGCACATGAAGGAACATAGACGGGTTTTAGTCAGTAAAAGTCTGACACTCCCTCCCGCCCCGCCCAGGGCGGGGGAAGTTATTTGATGATTTCCCGTCTATAAAAAAAAGCCTCTAAATCTGCTACAATCATTTTTTTTTTAACAAAGTTTAAGCCTTTAAACTCTTACTTAATCATTATATACCTTCATAAGCCTAGCCAACGTCATCAATCAATTCATCTTGATATGAGCCGAACGATGTCCACTGCTGGACATAGGCACTTCAGTAGTACAGAAGTGATTCCGTCTTCCCCGGCACCTTGTTGTCCTTAAGTTGTTAAGAAGCCATATTTATCTCATATAGGCTGACGTTCGGGATCTCATCGGTGTAGTGTCAGGTCAGTCTAGCTCTTGGGTCTTTTGTTGGACTAGAGACGGGTTTTTAGAACTTCTCTACCTCCCTCAAAAGCTCTAGTTTAGACAAGATGATCCTGCCATCATTAGTCTCCAGCTTCGTCAGCATTTGAGGTGTGTCGCGTTTGATGGATTTCAGGATCTGCCTTATAAGCCGAGCTTATTCCGACTGAACCTGCACCCACTGAAGACTGCCCGTTTCGTTCCCGTCTTTCCTTTATGAGCTTGGGAGTAGAGTCTCAGAGCTTTGATGTATTTGTTAGTTCTCCGTTCTCTAAAATGATGATTACTAACTCAAAATGTGGTATTCATTTATTTATTGGTTACATTTTCATGACGAAAGCTTTTATTTAACATGATGAAAATGTTATAGTTCATTCACTAGATTTAATGAAATTAACGATTGGTCAGTGAATTAACGGTCGTTTATTCACTGGATTTCAAACGTTTTTTAATGCCAATGCTGGAACACTCAATAATTTACTTAAAACTAGCAAAAATTGCAATGAAATTGATTTAATACATATATTATAACTACCCATTACTCGAATTTATAAATAACTTATAGTACATACTTTAATTACGGCTGCAAAGTGATATCAAAAAATTTGCGTCTGACCCAAGTCCTAAATTCTTGCCCGAACAAAGAAAATTTACACCAGCACTGCCAACTTTAAACGCTCGTCATTTTAAAACGAACAGTATCGCAATACATGAATGTTGTTACTATGTTAGAATAAAGAGCAGCAATTACAAAAAAAAAATACTGCGTTGAGTAGAAGGTAATATCTTAGTTTATTATTTTTTGGAAAATACTCAGATTTGTTAATTCACTGGGGTGTGTTCATTCACTGGGGCACTTACCCTATGCGTCATGGATTTACTAGGGAAGAACGTTGTGTCATTGCTAAAGTCAAAAGTCTAAAGTCAAAAGCAGTTATTGCGAATTAAGTGTACAATTGTGGTGTTATGTTAAGTTAGTACTTATGAGTTTGAAGCATTTGAATAATAACAATAATTTATTATTAAAAAGCTTATTTATTTATTAATAATATGGTAAATCAAGGTTTTCTAAATTAATCGTCTGTGATTTAAATAAGTAAATAATATTGTGTTGATTTACGCAGGGTTTTAAATACCGGTAAATATTTATAAAATTACCTTTGACAGATTTACCGTTAATATAAAAATAACGTTAATGGATTAAAAATATATATAATCAAACGAATTTAATAAATTATTAAGAATGAAAATAACATTCGTTTTCAACGACTAAGCTTGCTGACTTAAATCCAGGGCTTGTTAACGTTATGAAATCAAAAAATAATAATCGTTACATAACGTTAATTTCCATGAACTCGAAAATTTTGAAAAAAGTAACTTTATAAAAACGTTATTTGATAACATTACCAGTAATATAATGTTAATGAACATTAACATAGAATATGAATTAATCGTTATTTTTACCGTTAAATTAGGTAAGTTGCCGTTTTGTACGTTTATATTAATTGTCACTGACTAACTATATTGGGCTTGTGGTCGCAAAGCGCGTCTGATCAGCGTGAAGTCGTGGGTTCGATTACCAGGTCTAATAATAACATATACGGTTACTTTTACATCGTTCTGCAGCTGAAACACTGGAACTCCAGTCGAGTAATAGTTATTATTGCGTGTTTTTTTTTAAGACGTCTCAAAGATGTTGGAAATTCGTCACTTTTTTTTTGTTAATTCGAGTTAAATGTTAGTAGCGCTCCTGTCTGATCGATTAATGTATTCTTTAAAGGCTACCTTACGCATGTATAGTCGATAAGGTTTTCACACAAATATGCCTTGACTGCAAGGAAGCGTTACTTCGCGTTCTTACTATTTCACAAATGTTCGTGTTATTTTATTTATTTTTGTTATTTATCGAAAATAATAGTGCCAATAGCTTCTGTTAGGTACTATGATGGATTTCATGGCTTTTGATTTCAGAACGATGTAAAAGTAAGCGTGTATAATTCTCATTCGTAAGAATCGGGCAAAGTATTGTTAGGCACTACATTAGCGCGACGCTAAGGTGGGCGACCCGCCACACCTCCGTCCTGCGCTAATTCCATCTTAGAAGGATCAATTGTTTAAAAAAACCGATAAAAATATCGTCAATAAACAATTTAACGATAAATTGTAACTTAAATAACCTTAAATCTATTAACGTTATTTTTATACTATCGGTAACTCTGTCAAATAAAAGTTGCGATTTAAAATTTGACCGCTATTTAAGCTCCTCCCTCGAAAGTCACCGACAAAAACACGGTCGTGGGCGTTGAAATTTTTGAAAAAACGGGCCCGTTTTTCTGCCCGATTATCGGTCCAAAAAAATCGGTCGTGGGCGGAGGCCCTAAGTCTGATGGATGAGTGTTTATAGTTTCTCGGAGGATGTGGTCTAAAGAGTACTGAAAGAAAAAGCGGTTTTTTTTATTTAGCCAAATTTTATGCTAACTCAATAATCAGATGAATTGTTGTTTTTATAGTTGTAATAAAATATTTGTTGTGGAAACGAAATGTGAAATTACAAAAATACATTGTAATTATTCTGCGTAAAACGGAAACCATTCATTAAGTAGCTTGGTTCAGAAATCGTATTTATCAACCGATTTTTTAAAAATCTATGTGAAAAACGAAGTGAATTGCATTACAATCGGAAATCATGAATTGCGGGTAAGTTAATTGCCTAAAAAATATACTTAGAAATAAAGATTTTTGGTTAGTTTTTTCGGTAAACTTGTTAAAACTTTTGTTTTGGCGCCCGCAGCCATATTGATTGTGTCAAACAGCTGTTGCGGGACGACTTCTGTGCGCTCCGTTGTTTTTGTCGTCTAGCTCGTTTTTATTAACAAAAAAATGTGTATAAACTCGTTACATCGTAATAAACAATGATAACGTAGTGAAATAAGCGTGGTTAATAAATAAACGTTCTTATATTGGTTGGTCGGGATGTGTTTTCGGTAATCAGAAAATACCATGGCTTGTGGATTGCAAAATTACGAGGACGGTGAAATGCCCGCGGCCGAACTTGAGTTCCAAGCGAAATGGAGCAGGTTTTCCGACTGGTTGCACTGCATTTGTGTGGTTACGTTCGACTTAGAGCTCGGGCAGGCTATGGAAAGCGTGTATCCTCCTGGTGTCAAACTAAGTGATCAGGAGAAGTGTAATATCTGTTATCTGGCGTTCCCTGACTCAAATTCAGGATGTATGGGAGACACCCAGTTCCATGTTCGTCTGCGTTCACGAGCGGGGCTCACGCGGCAGCAACTCTTGTACAACGACGACAGCGTGCCGACGTTGCGCGCTGACTCTACGCACTACTGGGGCTTCGTGTACTTCAGGCAAGTCAAGGACCCCTCTCTGCCGCGAGGATACTTCCAGAAAAGTATAATTTTACTTACTAGATTACCTTTTATAAACTTATTTTACAAAGTAATCCAATTGATTGCTCCTAAACATTTTGAGGAGGGGGAAAGGAGCCTAGAAGCTGCCTGTCATGATATAAACAGGTGGCCTGCACTAGACGCCGGGCAGAATGTGTTGTTACCTGTGCTTGGTACAGTTTTTCAATCATACATTCCGAACCAACAGACCGGAAAGATAACTCGATCTGACATAGCCAAACAAGTGCATTCCCCGAATGTACCTCACATATTAGCTTCAATACAAGATGTCAATGTATTTGATGTGTTATCCAGTGTTATTTCACACTTACATTTGTTATGGGAATTAGTGTTAACTGCCGAACCTATTGTTGTTATGGCAAGTTCACCTACTGAATGTTCTGCGTTAGTTCAAGCTCTAACATACTTGATACAGCCGCTGCCATATTCCGCAGAATATAGACCGTATTTCACAATACATGACAGTGAATTCAAAGAGTTTACGAGGAAACAATACAACCCACCTTGTGTAATACTGGGTGTGACCAATCCATTCTTTACGAAAACATTACAACATTGGCCACACACTATCAAGTTGGGTGATGCTACTTCAATAAAAACTAAACTTAGGAAAGTTGGTAACCTCAAGCTTTTGGATACTGCTCCTGGTGTGTACACCCAGTATAAACCTTTTTTGGAAAAAGATAAAACAATTATTAAAAAATTGCATAACGGAATAAGAACTGATCGGCCATCTGAAGTTCAAACTGCAATGGTGAAGCGACACTTGCTTGAACTGACTCAAAGTTTTATGATACCCTTGGAGAGGTACATGGCATCACTCATGCCCTTGCAGAAGAATATATCTCCATTCAGAGCACCACCAGTACCAAATCCATTCAACCCTGAAGATTTCTTTGCAACATTGCAGCAGTCGGGCCCACAATTGACTACTGGTATCAAAGGCGATTGGATTGGGCTATACCGGAATTACTTTAGAACTCCCAATTTCAGTGCATGGTTTCATGAAAGGCATAACAATTTGACAAATAAATTACATGCATTGCAGCTTGAAGCGTTGGCTGAGAGTGACTTAAAGAAATGGTCAGTTGGCAAGAAGGAGGTTGAAATTGTAGACATGGTCTTGAAACTGAGAGAAGTATTGAAGAGTAACCCCCCAGTGGCGGATAATACCAGGACATTACTCGCGCGACGATTGGAGGACCTCAATTGTGTCCTGCCAGAAGATATGAAGTCTATATTGAATGCAGCCACGTGACAGAAGCACTGCTGCGCCTCAAGCCTGAGAGGATGCAGCGACGACTGCAAGACACAATACGGGAAGATACGACATGGTCACCCTATTGTGTGTATGTGAATTGTAAAGGTTTTTATGTCTACCGGCAATGGTATCGCATTTAGGGGTCACTTGCGAAAACGGGTTGCCAGTATGATGTTTTGTTGCAATATTTTAATCATTGCTACTTTATGTTACCGTGTGGTGTAAAAAACAATAATAAGGCAGTGAGTTCGCATTTTAAATTTTACGCTCTATGATTGTATAAATTCTGGCCAGAAATAATGATGTGTTATTGAGTTGACCTATGATTGTAAAAAGTTAACTACATAATCTATACCTCTTTAAAGACACAATTTTGCAAAGAATATTTGGCCTAAAGACATAATGCTGGCTTGTTTAATATTTCGATACCATGTGACCAATGAATTGTTTTGAGAATCTTTGCTTCCATCTATATACTCTGATATTAAGTATCTGATGTTAATTAAGTTGTAATTATAGTAATGACAATGTATCCTGTTAGGAATGACTGATTTTTGGTTAATTTCGGATTTTAATACATTCAGTAGGTATGTTAAATTACCCAAATTCAAATTGGTGGGAATATTCCATGTTAGTATGGTAAATTTGCGATTTTATTACCAATTCTCCTTGTTTATTTATCCTTTGTGGCTACATAAGACGTTTTCCTGTATAATACGTTATATTTACTTCATTAGTAACTACACCTTCGCCCAAGTCATTGTTTACGTATTTTTAAACAATATTGGAATTAAAAATGTATATTACCGTGACCAAAATGTTGAATGTACAATTAAAACGGCCATAATTCTGCATAATAACGTAATAATTCAGTTTTAACTATTGAAAGTCTTGCCGAGAATGCCTGTGTGGATCGTTTGTTCACTGATAAAGGCATGATATTATGAAACGACGTCGATTATAAATAGGTGTGTAAATATTGTAGTTATAAAATTATATTAAATCATTAATTTTATCTTTGTGTAGGTAACCTAAGAAAATGTCGGAAGGCGTTTTATTAGATAATTATCGTGCGTCAAAACATTGTAATCCAATTTGCGGGACAATTTGTAAGTCTTGTTTTGTTAGGTGTGTGAGCAAGGTCACCAAAAAACGCGGAGTTCTTTTTCTTACTAGAATTAATTAAGTATGTATATTTTGTTAACGCCGCTTACAATTATAAATTATCTAATGAATTTTTAAACGCAACTGAAAATCTTGACACGGTTTTATTGCAAATAATGTTTTACAGGTGCCGAAAGTTTGAAGGCTTTAATTTTATACTGAACTATTATTAGATCATGCCTGCGACTTCGTCCGCGTGAATGTCGGTTTTCGCGGATGCAGACAAAGTCGCATCGCGAGCATAAGGTTTGATTTTATTGCGCGGAATCCTAACTTATGTACTTCTTATAACATTAGCTACCTGCCAGTTAAAGTCCCGACGAAATCGGATCAGATTTTTCGGAAAATAGCCGGAACAGTCAGACAGATTGTCAAAAATATAAAATAAATGTTAATTTTTTGCTATACCTCCCGTGTAAACATTCATGTATGTAGGACGTAGGTAATATGGAATATTTCGCTCTGTCACCCTGTTTTGTGTGACGGGCGACAAAGCGGAAAAAAGAGTGTAAACTGTCCCCCTATCAGCATTCGGGTCCCTAGGGGTTTATTCACTCTTATAGGAGTGAATAAAGGTAGCTGTGCCCTCGTTGACTGTCTCCTCATTGATCTGTCCCCATTGTCCAAAGCGGGGTGACAGATCGGAATATTCGGGTAATATACGTTTATTCAAAAATCTTTTATTCCGACATTACAAACAGTCACTTCAATTTTACTTTTTTTGCAAAGATTTATACATAACATTGACTCATCTAATATGACACGATAATAGAAATGACATACGGTACAATTACCGTTCCCACAGTCATCACAACAATACCTGTGCCTGCGTTGACTCAGTAAAATGAATCGAGTAGCTTAGAATTGTGCTGTTTAAAAATAAACTCTTTCAATAATTGTGTACGTTTGAATGTGCATTGTTAAGACTCACACAGTAAAACAAATATTCTCATATAATCGATGATTGTGAAGCGACACTGGTTACCGATAAATCTAATTAAACGTTTATCAGATCTTGCGGGAAATCCAATAATATCACCATATCTAATCTATAGAACCTTTTATTACAAAATAGGTATCCACCATTTAGCTCAATTTTTAAATCATTCGTGTAGGAATTAAAGTAATTTTTCATTTTGTTTTTATTCATCGCGGGAAATACGCAAAGATGTTAAAGGTATTTCCCGCCGTTTTTTTTCACCTTTTTGTCCAGGTACTTGTGAAAGAAACCTAAAATATCACTGAAACTTAAAAGTAACGTCTTGCGATTTAGAACTTGCGCTTCTATTAATACAGAAAACAGTCTAATTCCAGTCTAAAATATAAGTAAATGTCCTCGTTAGTCTAAGTATGTGTTACTTACGTACGGCCCAATACTCAAACGGTCCTCAATTTTCGAGTCTCTTTCGGCCAAATTCTCAAATGCAACTCAATTTTAAGACGTGATTAAGTCTTATGCCATCTCTATCTCTTTAAGATATATTGTAGCGACAGAGATACATTTAAGAACGGCTTAAAGTTAAGAGTCGTTTGAGAATCAGGTGGTTTATGGGAGTAACTGCACTTATTTAGCTCAATTTAGCTTTTTTCTGTGGAAAACACCAGTTTGGTTACGCATCAGACAAAGTAATCTGATCGGATGCGTACGCATGACCATACTAAACTGGTGCTTTCTATAGACAGAAGCTGAAGTGAGTTGAATAAGTGTGTTTAGTCCCTAAGTCTCATGATATCAATGTATAATAAAACAAGAAAAATAATTATAAGAACATTGAATACCGTTTGAGTATACCAGACTATTCGCATTGTTGAAGTATATTTTCGTATACTATTTTAGTAGATTGTATGTTTAGAATCTCTGTATTGTATGTGTATATGTCTTGTCTGTATTTATGTATCGCAAACGGATTACTACGATTGTCAGTTGCGGTAAATAATCATAAATATTGGGGTTTTTATCGTTCATCTAGTTCACCTATTGCTGTCGATAACCGATAGCCGGGAAGTTAGGACATTTTGCTAATTATCGCAGTATCTTGGATCTAAGTTTTGATCGCTTTATGCATCGCCAATTTTCGCGGTATTTTGATGGGTAATGCAGCGGTTGATAACTCGCTGACCAAGTTTCCTCCTTGTATTCCTCGACAGTTTAGTAATAAAGGTGAAAATCTTCATTATCTCAGCCGAAAGTTGTCCACAAGCCCTCGTATACATCTCTAAAATAAACGATCCTGCCTTCCCCAGCCACTGGTTTTTATGATTACGTCTTGCAAATTCTCGGCATCACACCTCGTCTTTCTTGAGTGACGCAAGTCTCACAAAGGGGAGGGTCAATTATTCTGTGAAATAACACAGCGGACAGTTTCATTATCAATTTGAATTATCTATGGGACCGTGAACCGTGATCTCTGAAGGCCGTGTCAGGAAATATGTATTGATAAATACAATACGACAAAAGTATTGTATCGATTTCTGCGTCTGTTTCGAGTTATAGCGAGATTATATTTGATAAATATTTTCGCTGCAAGTGCTAGAATGGCGTAATAGTAATAACAATGCAGAATCAGATTACGGCATAACTGACAATCGGAATGAGCCCAAACTATTCATATTACTCGTCTATCATACGAAAGTCCATCCAATTGTACTTTATTTTAAAACCGCTAAGTAATGAACGGTTGTATTGTTGAACATAGATAAGTAAAGAATAAGATAAATTACATTGTTATCGCTTGAAGAATTGTTTCTAAGATATTTTATCAAGACTAGCTCCCCAATTACGTAACTCTAAACTACAATCTCCTTCGTTTTAAAGAGGGATACAAATCCATTGTATGCTTCAAATGTTTGGAAAAATTCGAACGCGATTGTGAGTTTGTTACGTAATTGGGCTGCAGTTACTGTATTACAATGATATTAAACGAACCGCGCTTGTTAAATAATATACAATAAAGTATATTTTTTATAGTTTCACAATATTATGCAAAATTGGAAAGATGTTCGATTGTAGACAGTCGACATAAAAATTATTAATGGAATAAATTGAGGCCTATCAATCAATTGTTTAAATAATCCAGATGTTCTGAAAACTGTCTTAATTTCAATTCGACTGACAATCACCAATTCATCACTTTACAATTAAAGAAATTAGCTTAAGTTAGTGAAGCGTGAAACGCATCCATTTTTTGTAAAGTCAAGTGTGCGTTGGACAAAATGGCAGCTAGATTAATTGACAAAGGACTAGATTTTCTCTTGGTCCTTTCCGGCACGGCTGAAAAGTAGAACATCCTGCAAAATCGCCCCGCGTCCCGCCTACTGTGTGACGCACGCTTTTGACGCTTCACGGAAATTAAAATAAGCAAAACGAACATTCAATTTCGGATGTTACTAGAAAAATTTTGAGGTATTAAACTTCGTTTAAATACTCAATGTTCCAGTCTATAAAAACCTTTCTCTGTGAATTTAGAGGCAGTGTCTAAGGTGACTGTCATCGCTCCTCATGCTAGGAATTGACAGCTCACCTCAATTTTACTTCACTTAAATTCACTGAGAGATTTTTACAGAATGGACCGGTGGGTGTAAACTAAAAACCTTGTTTACAATGAAGTCTGAAAGTCAAGGTTAAATGTTTAATGCATTCCAGGTATAAACATCGACAGCCGTCTGGAAATTGTTGTTCGTATTATTTCACAACGCTAGTTAACTACGATATTGGATCAACCAATGTTTATTTTACGCAAATATTTGTAAATAATTGGGTGCCAAATTGTTTTATTTTCAAATATTCGATGAAAATGATGGCATTGTAATTTTATTTTTTATAAATAGCTAGTTTTATGGTATGATCCATGAAGGGTCTGTTTGCTCAATAAAATTGTTTAAAGGCGTAAGAAAGGGTGCGGGTGTATTGGTGGAAACGCTTCAAAATCAACTATAAAAGTATGAGCAAGTATCCACGCAAGGCTTGACAACTTTTTTCGCTTACCAAGCCTCTTCGCTCACGATCGATTTTTTGTGAGGCTGATTCAATAAATCCAGTTTCGTGAGACCGACTTTTTTTAGGCCGTGTGGGATAGTATATTAGAATTCGTAAGTTCCATTCTCACCACCAACATAAATCGGTCACCGATTGTCGGTTGTGGGCGGAGAAGCTTAAGTTGACGTACTTCGAATGAAACATGAACGAAAAAGATCGTCGAGACATAAGCTCTTTGCAGACGATTCCTTCTATTTATGTATACATTCATATGCACATCGAAGTTTTCATAGAGCGCCTTCTCTGTCCCTTTTACCTGTCAGATAGGAAGTGTTTTTCTAAAGTTCAATGTGTCATTAACACCCGGTACCGTAATCTCTGGGAAGATTACCGCAGCTCTAAGGTTTCCGAGCGTTTCTCCAATACGGACGCACCCCAAGGGAGATTATATGTCAAGGTCGGGTCGAGCTAATGCGACGTCAGTTTAATAACTGCAGACGTTCCAAACTGGATTGAATGGGCGGTTTGACCCACTTGTTTTAATAGAAATTAATTTATTAGGGCCCTTTTGAGCTGGTGTAGCTTCCTTTCTGCGGTTATCCTTGATCTCTGCCCACACCAAAATCAAAGTCTTATGAGCAGAGGTCGGAAGGTAGAGTTATTTATGTACTTACACTGACTTCATACAGTGAAAGAATAAAGTGGATATGCCTCAAATCCCGAGATTTATTTTAAAGAGCAGAAAATTCCATGATTTATGAAATAAAAAGAGTTATTTACTTTTAACCAATTTAACCATCCAACATCGGATGGCCGAAGTTGCAAAGTTCCAATGTGCACACGCACGATATTGCCACATTTGTAGTTCGCACAACAAAGCTTGTGAGAACAAAAGAAAACAATAGCGGAAATGCGAAGCACTCTTCAGCAAATCCCGGGATCCATATTAATATCAAATTTTCGATGCAAGTACATAATTAACTCGACCTAATTCCGATCTCTGCTTAATTATATTATTTGAGCTTTGGATCAAATGTCAGGTAGTCCGTTCAGTTTGTCTCCATAAACATCATTGATGTACATTTTGATAAGGCCACCAGGCAAACCAGCTTGACTGGAATACTGAATAAGGCTTTTTGTGTCACAAATTTCTCCGCCACTAGTTCCGCAGAACCTGTTATTTTTATGTGCTGCAGTATTACGCGTCCAGTTAAACGGGGTGAATAGGGATTCGGGGGTGAATCGGGAGGAAATACTGAAAGGGATTTTAATTTTGAAATAATATAATTTGTTGCCAAAGAGAACTTTGTTTTATCTGAATTATAATTTACGTTTTAGTGTCCTTGTTGGCACTGAACTATAATATTTCAAAGTCAAAATCATTTCTACAATTTCGCCCTTATTCACCTCGTTTAAGGTTAGTCTTGACTCCCATTAGCTCGACTGGACTTAAATGGGATGGTTTTTGAAATACCAATCCCAATTATTATGTACTTTCATTTATCTCAGACTCAACTATATGTATAACATATCCCATCGTAATCGCCACATGTAAATACAATATTGTACAAACTGCACTGTGTAATACGACGTAAATGAAATAAACATTATTTTTCAATTAACTCATTTATTAACGCTTATGCATATTTGTGCGGTCCTGATACGACAAGGCGGGAATATGACGTAATACAGGGGGGTCAGATATCCATAAACTGTACGTAATTCAAATAAATAAAAAATATATGCAATGTTGCATACAGTCAATATTTGTAAATTACATAAAAGTTTTTAATATATTTTTTTGGGTTGCAGTCTTCTGAAAGTTGAATATGCACATAGTTCAACTTGCAGACTAAACAGAACCTCTGATATTTGGGTATTTGAGCAATTCTTTGCACCTTTTAACATCCACAATAATTTAAGTACCCACTTTAGTTTAGGCGTAGGAAGCCCTATGGTAGTCTCAAGGCTCACTATTATAACAAATAATATGAGCAAAAAAATAAAATGCCCAAAACTAACTCAAAATTTACTAAAATCTTAACAACCACTGACAATGGAGAGAATATATGTAGGTACACAATTGCAACAAGGCAAAAGCTACACAACTGCACAGTTTATGGATACCAAAAAGCACTATACATAAATTAATCTAAACAGGTACGGGGGACATGGCACAAATAAGTCCCAGCGTCCTGGCAGATCCTTTGGCGTCGTTTATAAAAAAAACTAAACATAACAGTCTATTAAGTATTTACATAACTATAGGCGGGTTGAATCACAATCTATTGTATCTGGCTTTGCTCCATATATTGTCATTGTCGGTTAAGAGGGTGTAGACTCCTGCGAGGGTAAGGCCTACAGCGGCCCCTAGGCCCATGGAACGGAGTCCAGAGGTGCTTTTATAGATGACGCCGGTGGTGGTAGCAGCTATAAAGGTATTCGCGGTATCTTCCTTGTCGCGCATCCATGTGACGCCGAGAGCAATGCATGAGTAGAATGATGCAATGATGCCGAGGGTACAGCCTGTGTTTGTGCCTGGAACAATGGAATGGAGGTTTTATAATGATGAAATTTATTGAATGGCACGGTTGGTGCAGTTGCTGTGATTGGCTGCTGTGTTGCATGTTGCAGGACAGATTAAACAACACAACATTTAAATGATGCATTATTTTTAAGAGTGGGTATAGAAGTTCTTTCCTTGCTTATCATTCTTTGCTATAAGTACCACTTAAATGTCCATCATAACTATGCTGACTTTCAACTCAGCATTTTGTCAATACAAACAATTAAAGTAGGTGAGAGTGGCTATGTGAGATTAATGGAGAAAAAATTGTTATAAATTGCCACTTGCGGTCCAAACTAAACCAGTAGACTTTCATAAAAACTATATTCTCTAATAATACGGATACCATATGAATACAATAATATGATGACTAGTAACAAAGATTATTTTTATTGCTATTGGTGCATTCATAGATTATATTATAATTTATTGCAGTATGCAAACTGACCTTGTTTCATGATGTAGTTGATAATTTGCGTTCGTCGCACCTTGCCGGTTTGCCCTGCTAGCGTTGTTGCCCTTAGTCCTTTGTATAATCCTGACATACCTCCTAAACCTGGAACAGAATTAAAGAAACATTTTAGAATAAATCTTATAGCAGTCCGCTGGCCTTCCTTTTGACCGCATATTAGTTTAATTTATTCAATGCTATGCAATGCACGTTTCACAATATCTTTTACATAAGCAGTTGTTACTAGAAAAATAATTGCTGTAATATAAAAATATTATTCCAATCTGAGTGAGTACAAGTAGTAGGAACGGTAATTAAACTAAATAACAAAGTTAATGTTCCTCTTATCTAACGAGTAAATATTAATTATAGGTCTAGTTAAATAAAAATTATCTAATATAAATATAATTTGGCCTTTTCTTGAGCCAAAGATTCAGCATTCCCATATAATGTGGCAATGCTGCCAGCCCTTTGGGCATATGCACCATTGACAGTGATGCGGGCGAGTTTTTTGATGCCCTGTGAGCTTCTTTTTCTTATAATTTATATCTTACTATAAAACTGGACTCCTTTTTCTTACTTAATATGTACAGAGAAGCACAATATCAACATATAAATATCTATTATAAACTGTTTTTCAAATCAAGTATAATGTATGAAGGGTAAAATTAAATTGGCAGAACTGTAAAAACAGTAGTTTATCATACTGCCAACTGGTGCCCACAATATAAATAAACAAAGTTAATTACTGCGTCATTACAGAAACATCTAGTAATTATGGATTATGCACTTGTTATTCAACTAAAATCCATGATAAAATATATTCTTAACTCAGAAATAGTAAATACATAAAAAACTTTATGAAAAATTTGGGAGCTTTTAGGACGTCAATAAATTCGTCCGAATATAATGTACTGTTTACATACTTGCCCTTACACATTGTTATGTAAAAAGTACTAATAATTTTGAGGTTATAATATAATTTCATCATTACCTGATCCGGTCATGAAGGACATTCCGATTATGGGTAGGGCTACATTAGACCTTCGGGCAGTAGATGCCATGTGACTGTCATCAGGATACAAGAATTCTGGCTGCATTTTCGGAATGATATGGGGATCGAAGTTCAAATATGGGGATAGACTTGCCCCCGCCTGCTGCGCCTTCTCTTCATTTTTTATGGATAGTATATCGCCAAACAAGGACATTTTGCAATTTTTGACACTGTTTTTATTAATCTACAACTAAAACGTGATTTGGCTATCACGCAATGAATTTAAAAAATCTAACTCTAATGAAATCAATGAAATGTCAATGTCAGAAGGAAGACCCTGCAAAAAGCATAGACAATAAATTATGTGAATGTTGTCAATGTCGAAAAAGTGACAATAGACAATTTTAAAAGCTAAATGTAATTCTGCTGCTGCTCTAAAAAATAATTCTTATTTTCTCATCAACACATCAATATAAGATTTTTGTTACTTATAGTAAATAATATTTTAAATTTAAGGTTTCCAATTACTTAATCAAAAATTTGGTCGCGGGTTAAGAAAGTTTCTTGGTCGCGGGTAGTCCGACACGATCTTTTAAGGCAGATTTAGACAGGATCAGTGCACAAGTCAGTTGTCGGCGCCAGTGCCCGCGCCTAGACTGACTTCTAAATATTCATGTGCGAATTTACAAGTCAGCGCTGACTTCCCGCCACTGTACTGACTTGAAATCAATTTATACAGGGTTTTTTTCGGGTCAGCGCTGACTGTCTCGATTTCGGCGCCAGTCACTGACCCTGTCTAAATCTGCCTTTACAACTTAGACTGTTACTAATATTTTATACAATTATTCATTCCAGTGAATTCAGAACTCCGGAACAGGTGAGGAAAATAATAAAAACTGCAAAACTACACGAGTCAGAGCTAACGGAAATTACACAAGTATTGCGGTTTCCAGAAGCCAGCAAACATAATGATAACTTGAAACTCATGCTGCTGGATGATACTCTCTTGAGGGAAATAGAAGCTGGGAACGACCTGCTTTTTAAAGGTAATTGTAACTTCATTATTTTTGGTGTATTTATATTTGGACTGAGAAATTATTTTCCACATAGTTTACTGCTGGGATTAACCTATCAACCGTAAGTGGGGGATGGATCATCGTCAGAGGTTGGTATCTTTGGGTAAAATCCGGGTAAAAGAGTGCAAAAGCTGTTAGAACTTGGATTCCAAGTCTGGTATAAGTATACGTAACTACCCTCTTTATTTTTTATTGAAGTTAAAAACCGTTAATTTAGCTTAATAGAAAACTAAACATCTCGATTCGGAGGTTGGACATGGATATCCCACAATATTTCTTTTTTTTGTCATTTACTTTTTACGATAAATAATGGCTAATTTTCGAAGCGATTTTAACCAATACAGCAATAATCCTCATCCAATTAAATACCTTAAATACATTGTTGGTTTAATATAGATCTATATGGCCTTTTACTGCATATTATGATTTAAATGTATATTTTCGAAGATATTACAGATTTAAAAATTGCGGGACGTAGCGTTTGCGGCGGAGCGGGCCGCTATGTTTTTGTATACAACGTTTACAGTTTTTCTGTAGTGTATTTAGTATCAGCATTGCACCCGTGCGAAGCCGGGGCGGGTCGCTAGTATTTTATAAATTCAGAATTTTGTAAGGATCGATGGATGTACGTTTGTTATTTTTGACCCCGACTCAAAAAGAAGGGTTATAAATTTGACGTAATTGTGTGTCTGTTTGTGGCACCGTAACTGTAATACGGGTGAACCGATTTGAATGCGATTTTTTTTAATACTTAAACGGCTGAACGGATATAGCTGAAATTTGGCACACAGATATTGATTATCACTTAGATATTGATAATATCATTTGTATTCCATTTTTTTTTAATCTGATGTTCCCATTCACGCCAAGTTTAATACAGTATATTTAATGTAATATTCCAGGCGATCCAGACGAGAACGTAGTACTATGCACAAACAACAAAACATACGATGTAAAGGAAGCCGAGACATCCAACAGTCTTCTGCTGGTCCCAGAACTACTATTCGCAGCATCCACAGGACTTGACGAGACTATACAAAATGACTCCATGGAATCGGACTCATCATTCGACAAATCCAACGCAAGTTTGAATAAATCCACTGAATCCGATGAAGGGGCAAGACCGCCAAGGAATATTGTACATAAAGATATTATCAATACCTTCTTTACATACTACGAGCTGAAACCGTGCAAACCGAGGCTAACAAAGTTAAGAAAACTCCTAGAACCAACCAGATATCAGGGCATGGAGTTAGAATATGCAATAGACAAAACGAAATTACTTAACTACGATGCAATCTGTAGTCAAATCCAAGCATCCAAAGAGGAAATTAATGATGAACTGGAGAAGATTCAAGCGATAGAAATCGAAGGACATTATAGGTTACTGGAATTTGATTACGAATTCCGTGTTCTATCTTACATGTTGGATCTAATAGATGAGAATTCTTGGCTTTTAGATAGAATATCTAAAGAAATAACTATAGACAGTCTTAAAGACTTAGTTCCTTTGCCAATTTTGGAGTCAATATTTCGGTTTTATACTACGAAGTCCGTATTTGAAGATGGCGTACAGTTTTATAAGTATAAGGAGGACAAAGTGTGTAGGTTCTTAGCTAGAGTCTTGTTGAAGAGTGCCGGGAAATTCAATTTGGCCGAGTTTTTGCAAGCCTGGAGAGATTCTGTCCCTGAAGGAATGGTTACAGATGTAAGTATACTTGTATTTTTACCCGACTACGGCGAAGCAAAAAGGAGGGTTATGAGGTTGACCGGTATGTATGTATGTATGTATGGATGTTCATCTGTTCCCTCATAACTTCTAAACCATCTAACGTAAATTGACAAATGAGGTGTCATTGGAAGCGTCTAAATTGTCCGCTGGTTATAGGTTACGTTATGTTTCAATAAATTGTATGTAGCGCCCTCTAGGGCTCATGAAGTTGTGAAATAATTTTTTTTTTCTTCCAAATATGGTCGTGTTGCATATCAAATTAAAGGGCTTAATTTGCATATTTCAAATATATATAAATATTGTATTAGTAAATTGTACATGACACCCTTTAGAACGCACCATAATCCTAGCTAACTAACCAATATTTTGTTTGGGAGACCTAATAGATTATTCCATATATTGCGTATATGTTGCAGTCCGAGTAATATTACATATATAAATATCTAAATTTGAACCCCAAAAAAATTAAAATAAAAAAGAAGTTTAAAAACTAAAACCCGACTACAAAAATTCATGTTCTAAAATGTATGAAACAAGAAAACATTCTCATCTGAAAGCCGTGGTCGTATGCCACCTATTCCGGTAAAACAGTATGCGTATAGTAATAGAACATTAATCTTTAGCACTAAAGTTTAGGGCAAAGTGGCATACGACCACGGCTTTCAGATGAGAATGTTTTCTTGTTTCATACATTTTAGAACATGAATTTTTGTAGTCGGGTTTTAGTTTTTTAAACTTCTTTTTTGTTTTTACTGTCTTGTTGGTGTCGTTGTCGCAAGCGTGGCTAGTGAGCGTGGGTCCTAAGTTCGAGTCCTAGGTTGGGTAGTGCTTTTGTTTTGTTTTTACATACTACCACGCCTGTATTCCCTGAAGGGTTAGGCAGGGGTGTACCAATGAACACCAGCAGTTCGCCGGTATGGTATGCGGTATGGGTATTTTTCTTCTTTATTACCTAATTTATTAGTATCGGCCCGGAGTTTGGAAGAAGATGGTGTACACCCATGTGCTTCGGAAAGCACGTGTTGTTTGTCCCCTGATCTCTCCCCAGTCGGATTGCCGTCTCATTGACACAAGAGGGAGTGTTCTTGGTTTGGCGCACATATGGACTATATCACCTGCGTACTTTACTTAGTTATCTCTGCCCCGGTCCTTGCTGGAGCCAGCCCGCGCTTCTGAGCTGTAGCTTTAAATTCATCCCTAAATAATTGAAATCCGATCCAGCCTGTCCCTTTGCTGTCGCCCCGCAGCGACGGCTAAAGCCGAGGTCCTCCCCCACAGGGGATGTCCTTGACATGTAGTCGCCTTAGTTTTTAAGGTATCACTGGAAAGTCCGGTTTGGCAACCATCAACCTCCTAAGTTGAAAAGCGAGTTGCCAATCCGAAAAAATAAATTACTTTATACCTTTTTTAACTGCCCCGTTGGTCTCGTGGTCGCAAGTGCGACTGCTGTGCAAGGGGTCCCGGGTTCGATTCCCAGGTCGAGCAAAAAGTGGTATTGGGTTTTTCTATGAGATTCGCAGTAGCAGCTCGGAGTTTAGATTTGTGCCCGGTTAATGGCAATAGGCTCGCCCCCTATTACATGGGACCTAAATATACCGGCGAACTGTGGGTGTACATTGGTACACCTCTGCCTAACCCTTCGGGGAATACAGGCGTGATGATGGTTTATACCTTTATTTTATACCTATATCTGCCGCAAAACAGCTTTGCTGTGTTCCAGTTTGTAGGGCATGCCGGTGTAATTACAGGCACATGAGACATTTTAACTTTGTCTCTGGGTAGCAACGTATTTGCAAGGCCGCTGGTATTGCAAATGACTATAGGCAGCGGTGACCACTTAACATCAAATATTAAATAATATGTATCAGATCATTCAACAATTATATTGTATTTTTCAGGAGTCGCTGTTATCTGGGATAGCTTTAGTCGATAAATCGAGCACGCCACAGGTCGTGTGGGGGTTTGCTGAGAGCGATTTACCCGAAGAAATTCACGAGCGGTTCAAAATACTATTTCAAACTAAACCGAAGTGGACTGTCGATCAGATATCGCCGTATATTGAGTAAGTACTACATTTTGTTACTGTTAAAAACATAAATACATAAACTCATGCTTTTTCTCATGGGGTAGGCAGAAACAACAAAATGCCACCTGCTACGATCCTTACAAACTCATTGCGTCTCCTCCTCTTTCTCATACATCTGGTCACTCTCTGTTTTCTTACTTTTTGTTATCATAAATTAGGGTCATAACTGCCTCGTTAGGCAGCCTAAGCGGGACTGCTCAGTAGAGGTCTTGGGTTGGATTCCCAGGTCGAGCAAAAGCTCAGTAGCAGCGGAGTTAGGATTTGGGGACATGGTATCTAAATACCACCCACAGTTCCCCGGCATGTTTAGATTCTAAACATACCGGGGAACTGTGGGTGGTACATTGGTACACCTCTGCCTAACCCTCCGGGGAATACAGTCGTGGTGGTATGTGTGATTGTATAAATTAGGATATATTAGGTAAAGCTAAACAGTTTTTCCTATCATGGCGAACTTTTTTTTGTTCTGGACCATACCTGGGAACCTCCTAGTTACGTAGTTATTGAAGGTCAAAGTGCCAACTTTTTTTTTTTCACGTTTTGTATGAACACACATGTCTAAAATGTTCTAACTAAATTTTTTCTTACTCCTCCGCTAATCTTTTCTGATTAATTTCGTTGCGGGATCCAAGACAGTTAAATCGTTTCTCTGGGACTCGTCGAGCTTCATTGTCTCGGCGCTTTTCTTGTGGTCGCCACTGTTGATTCTGGCTTACAGGAGTTGCAGTGGTTTGGGAACAGTGTGGCGGGCTTGTCCCAATAAAAAAAAAAAAAAAACTAAATTTTAAATGCCTTCACGGTCTCTAAACTGTTTTATACCATCACGCCTGTATTCCCCGAAGGGTTAGGCAGAGGTGTACCAATGTACACCCACAGTTCGCCGGTATATTATGGTCCAAACTGTTGTATGCATTCGAAAGCACAATGTTTTACGTGAGTTACATTGCGCGGATATTACATAGGCGCAATAATTTTTACTTACTTTGATGGTTCGTTTGTGTAGTTTAAGATTTTGTGATGTGTCGTATTACTCCTTATTTTAGTCTGCACGGTTGGCGTAGTGGCTGAGCGATTGGCTAATGCGCTGCGTGTCGCGGGTTCGATTCCCGCACGGAACAAATATTTGTAATCCGGGTCTTCCTGTTTGTGTATCTGAGTTTATATGCTTGTAAACACACCCACGATACAGGAGATTTGTGACGCAACGTTTTTTTTAAATGAAAATGATTTGACTTTTCCTGTAGGTGTCCACCGATGCCTATGAATAGATAAATTTTGCTGGAAGTACCTTTAAGTATTTTATGAGCTACTTCTAAAACATTAATAATGCATTTTCCAGGTGCTACGCGACAGAGAAATTGAATGTAAACGCCATTTTGACGAAGTACGCCCGAGCTTCTACACAAGATGGCGTCAGAGTATTCTCAGCCAAACATATGAAATAGTGTCAAGTTTGTAAGTACAAAACTGTTGAATACGTTTTTTAAGGAGAATCATGTTATATTGAATAAAATTCAAAGTTACTCATTGAATAATACGTTTTATTTTAAAAATTAACTAACATAAAAAATATTTATACATTATTTGATGAGTAATTATCGTACAAGACATTATGTTGGTATAATACGGTCCAAACTTGATGGCGGTTCTGAAGTTAGCTACAAGTGCAGGTTCGTATAAGTTTATTCGAGTAAAAAATATTTTGGGCTCCATTAAATTACTTCTATAGCACAAATATATATCTAGAAATAATTAAATGGGGCCAAAATTATTATTGACGTGAATAAACCTGCGCGAACCTGCACTCGTAGCTAACTTCGGACACGCCATCAAGTTTGAATCATACTATATTTTATTTTATACAATTATTTGACTTAAATAACACAGCCTTCTCTTTATTCACAACAACGTTCTTATAAACCATCCTTTTTAGAACTTTTTACATCATTTTATCTCAATATTACGACCAGCGTTCGATTAAAATGAAAGAAAATACATAAAATCTCTGGAATGTTCGCAAAGACTATACACAAGAAAGAAATATAAGTAGTATCTTTACATTCCAAGTTAAAATAAAGCTTAAACCTAAAATCTTTGGTTTTCAATTAAGATTGCTGAACATTCTTCCTAAGTTTGTTCAATTCTTCCCACATGGCGGCTGGGAGATCTTCTCCAACTTCTTCCTTGAAATACTTTTCGATGGCGTTCGCTTCTTGAAGCCAGAAGTCTTTAGGTATGCTGAAGAGGGTCTTCATGTCAATGGGGCCTAAGTTTTGTGTGTTGAGATCGTTCTCAGTGGGGATGTTGCCTAACGGGGTCTCGGTGAAGCAGGGTTCGTTGTCACAGCGGCGGAGGATCCAGTCTAGCACGCGGGAGTTCTCGCCGTATCCAGGCCAGAGGAATTTACCCTGGAAAGAGCGAATTGTTAGAATGGAACGGTTTTTGCTTAGTGGTCCTAAGATTTGGTATAGATAGGTTCGCCCCATATTATACGGGACCTAAATTTTTCGGTGGACTGTGGGTGTACATGGTACACCTCTGCGTAACCCTTTGGGGGATAAAGGAGTGATGGTGTGCTTTTGCGGCTTAAAGAATTAGCACCATCATCTTATCAGGCTATGTATAACTGTCCACTGCTGAACGTAGGCATTCCCCAAAGAGCGCTATCCATCCCAGTCCTGGACAAGCTTAAAACGTAATCCTATAAAATGACTTGAGGGACCATTTCATGCTAATTTTGTTCTATTTTTTAATATATCTTTCCGAGAGTGTCTAATTAGAGATGGTAAGTTAGAGGTGGTAATCAAGCTCTTTGAATTTTCCCAAACTTCATGTAAAAAAACATTAGCTCAAATTGACTGCCCAGCACAGAATTACCAGTAATACGCACGAACTTTATAAGTAGAAAAATATAATAAAAATATAAATAAATATACCATCACGCCTGTATTCCCCGAAGGGTTAGGCAGAGGTGTACCGATGGACACCCACAGTTTGCCGGTATGTTTAGGTCCCATGTAATAGGGGGCGAGCCTATTGCCATTAACCGGGCACAAATCCAAACTCCGAGCTGCTACTGAGAATTTCATAGAAAAACCCAATAACACTTTTTGCTGGACCTGGGAATCGAACCCAGGACCTCTAGCGTAGCAGTCGCACTCAGGACCACTAGGCCAACAAGGCAGTCAAGTAGAAAAATATTAGCCCAATATACCCAGGATAATTTTACCAGTAACATAATCCAAACACATACCTCATCACTCTTGCGGAACCAGTTGACGTGGAAGATCTTGGGCATCTGGCGGCCAGCCTGCGGCATAGACAGCCAGTGCTTGATGTACTCGCCGAAGTTGTACCCGAAGAACGGCCGCATGGCGAACGGGTCGTGCATCACTACCTTGCCCTGTTGTCAAGGAAATAGGGGTCAAAATCGTGGAACAGTTTTTTTTTGTAATATTGCCAAGAATGTGGAAGATTCTACTATTAGATTTTTGTGTTGCCCAAAATTTGGAGGACATTCTACCATTTGAAAGCTTTTAGTGTTGCCAAGAAAGTGGGAGAAATTCTACCACTTGAAAGTTTTTTTTATAGTGTTGTCAATAATGTTGAATGAATTCTACCGTTTGAAAGTTTTTAATGCTGGCATTTTTACTTTATTAATAGAAGGTAGGTAGGGAGGTAAGAGGTATTATAAGACACAATGAATAGGTACTTACAGCATGTTCAGCCGCAGCGGTGGCTTCAGATCTCATTGTAGCACCCATGAACACTCCATGCTGCCAGTCCCTAGACTCTACTACTAGAGGCACGCCCTCCGGCCGGCGACCTCCCAGCAAGATGGCGGAGATAGGCACTCCCTCTGCACTCTCCCATTCAGGGTCGATGATTGGGCATTGTTCTGCTGGAGTGCAGAATCTGTAAGAAAAGTATTTTGTTAAATTCAAGTGTAAATAAAAAACACGTTGATTTTTTTGTGCTGGCTATAGTGACGACCATCGACATCGCCGTTGGTCCCAGCTGTCATTCGTAGGCCTTTGACAGTCGTTACGGATACTCAGAATCCGGGAAGTCTGACAACCAGCCTAACCAAGAGGCATCGTGTTGCCCAGTAAGTGGATTGTGGAGGTCAGATAGGCAGTCGCTCTATGTAAAACACTGGTAGTTATTCAGCTGCATATGGTTAGTTTGGAAGCAAACCCCAACACAGTTGGGAAAAGGCTATGCAGAGTAGCGACCAACGACAATTTTCCTAATTTTTTGGCATCAAAGGTCAAAAGTCAATCAGCCTACCTAGAGTTGGGGTGGGCAGCAGGCGTCTTCTTGCTAGAGTCCCAAGGCTGTCCCTTCCAGTCGGTGAGCTTCTCAGGAGTGGTGCCCATGCCCTCCCACCAGACGCCTCCGTCGTGGGTCTCCCCCACGTTCGTGAATACCGTGTTTTTGAATACTGTTAACATTGCTATGGGGTTGGTCGCTTCTGAGGTTCCTGGGGAAATAATGAAAATGGTCATTATAAATACCAAAAAAAAAACAACATCACGCCTGTATTCCCCGAAGGGTTAGGCAGAGGTGTACCAATGCACACCCACAGTTCGCCGGTATATTTAGGTCCCATGTAATAGGGGGCGAGCCTGTTGCCATTAACCGGGCACAAATCCAAACTCCGAGCTGCTACTGAGAATTTCATAGAAAAACCCAATAACACTTTTTGCTCGACCCGGGAATCGAACCCAGGACCTCTAGCGTAGCAGTCGCGCTCAGGACCACTAGGCCAACGAGGCAGATAAATACTTCGTAATTAATTTCTTTTAACGTGTTTTTCTCTCTTATAGGCAGGATACAGAGCAAAGTTTTGCGGAGCTCTACCGACCCTAGATGCATTTTGGCCAAACCACTGAATTGATCGTATGAAAGACGGGAAAGGTATAATCCGTAACTTCGTGTAAGACAAAGTAGCAGTCAAAAGCGAGTTAAACTTGTATAACGAATTATTCAGCAGAATATAGACAGGTTTATGAACGTGGACGAGGCGAAAAGAGCAGGCGTAGCAGGTGGCGTTCTGTAGTTCCTGCCTACCCCCATGGGAAAAATTCATGAGTTTATAGATAGTCCAATTCACGAAGACGCGCCCCACCACTTTTCCAACGTCTTTCATTTTGACCATGACGCTCTCTCCTGATTAGTCTATTCATTGTAGTGTGCGTGTGTACTCATAGGTAATTAGTGTGTACCGACAACACTCAAACATTGACGGAAGCTTGCACACATATACTATAAACGGTTAGAAGGAATAGTAGTGGGGCGCGTCTTCGTGGATTGCACTATCTATACGTATGTAGTCTGCAAAGTCGATTTCTTACCTGGAGCAACTCCAAAGAACCCATTCTCCGGGTTGATAGCTCTTAAGACCCCGTTCTTGTCGAACTTCATCCAGGCGATGTCGTCTCCCACGCACTCCACCTTGTACCCGGGCAGGGTCGGGGTCATCATGGCGAGGTTCGTCTTCCCGCAGGCCGAGGGGAATGCCGCGGCGATGTACCGCTTGCGACCCTTAGGGTCGGTCACTCCTACGATCTAGAAGGTGGAGATTTTATAAATATTTTGTCTTGTTCAAGAAAAAAGATTTGTATTTTTGTTTGTAAAGTAATTCAAAACTTGTCAACTGTTTTTAAAAGTACCATTTTAATATTACTTTGTGATATTAGTTGTTGGATTTTCAACTCTCGGCGCTGAGCCGAGCATTGTAAATCCAACAGTTCACAAGGCAAAGTAATTTAAAATAATTACTGTTTAAAGAGATTGTAGTAGGTGCCCAGAGCCCAGACATCACCATTCAAATTATCAAATTGTCTAAAAAATATTCATGGGTAATTCAAATCACAATATGAAGGTAACAGAATTTACAAAACTCTCTTAGCAATTTTTCCTCATTTATACGATTAGAAAAAACATGCTATTATTTTTTTGCAGGCGTAAATTCTAACAAGAAATTATGCCTTTATAGCACAGGCGATTTTAGAGCGAATTCAAAGCGAGGCCAAGGCCATTTTATACGGTACAGTAGGTACTCACGCGGCGAAAACGTTACGTGCACGCCGCGTATACGCCCCAAGCTCACTTTGCATCAAAAATCGCCAGTGTAATAAGGCCCTTAGCTATATAAAGGTGCCGAGTCTATTAACACAAACTATATCAACTCTATTAACTGTTTTAATAATATTCTGAACTCACCAGCATATGTTCAGCTAGCCAGCCTTCTCTGCGAGCGATCACGGAGCCCAGACGGAGGGCGAAGCACTTCTTGCCCAACAAACTGTTACCACCATAACCACTACCTGTTCAACAAACAAAACAATTAAGAATAACTAAAATATTTAACCAGAAGTTCAATTTCTGAACGTTCAGAATCTATTCGCAATCTCATCTCAGCTACGATCAATGTGAAAATGTAAGATGTAAGTCGAAATTAGAATTTGAATGTTCTTAAAAATACAAGAATTGTTTCTCTGAAAACTTGTTTTTATTGCTGAAGTTTTATATTTTGCGTAGAATATTGGTTTACTTTACCGCCACTAGATGGCGTTAGTGGTCATGAATTTTCTTTAAGTGCTATGTAAACTAGTTGTGTAATTTTTTACATTAAAGTAATCAAAATAGATACGTTATCAAAAGCTACAAGTCAATAAAACAAATAAACGTGTTTTCTTTTACAATTTCCTAATCTATCAAACCTTATTCAAGTCTCAAACCTATTTAATTAAAAAAAAAAATACGTACCATAGCTAACAATCTCATTATCATCAGGTTTGTGAAGGATGATGGTCCGGGTTGGGTCGCAGGGCCAACCTTGAATCCCCGCATTACCAACAGCATGCAAGCACCGCACAAACTGCTCATCTTGACGCAAGGCCTCCAGAACTTTGGCGCCTGGAAAACAAAATGGATGTTCAAAATACTATTCATCTCTTCCTGCCCTGGGTTGTTGTATATATCCTTAAGATGTATATCTAGTTGTATATCTCTTTCACGAGTTGGAAAGTAAAAACAGCTGTGAACGTAAGGATGAGCTACATCTTCGAAGAGTTGGTCTGAAAACTAGCGACTTTTAATGACTGCTCGGCTATTTTAGATATTTTGTAGGTTGACCGAGTAATATTTATAATTAGTAAGTATAATAATCTATTCTTATTAATAAAGACACTATTTTAATGTAATAAGACATAAACAGAGAAGTTTTTAAAATGGTGGTATGTCGCTGTCAAGAAAACATAAGTATTTATAGTAATATCTTTGTTTTAAATCTAAGCAAATAGGAAATTTATCCTGCCATAATGCGAGTACACGCGAGTGCTAAATTCATGTATCAAAAGTACCTAAAAACCAATAACCAATTTACCAGACAAAAAGTATAAACTAAATAATTTCAACTGCCCGCACCCTTTTTACCTGCGCCCTGATTGGCGTTCGCGAGCGCCCTACAATCCCGCACCTGCGTACTACGCTCCGACCTACGCAACAGTTTAGCAATGAGAACCCCATTTTTATCCCTAACCAACACAACAATATTTTACAAGGTACAAAACACCAAAACATACGACATTTCTTAAGAAAAAACACTTCAAAAATTCATTTAAAAAATCATAGACAACCAATTCGAAATTTAAACTTCAGTGACGTCACAAAAATAGTGTTGTGAATGTTCTGTTTTCAAAAGCGCGCCCTTTCAAAGTGCATAACTAGATGTCGTTGCAGTTATTATAAGGGATGCGGTGCCTTGCCGCACGGCATTCTCGCGCTGACTTGAACGAGAATAGTACTTACTAGCAACATGTCTGAATTAGACCAGGCGGGAGCTTGTGCCCCAGTAGTTAGCGATGCTTACTCTATTGGTGTAATTGACGTAGAGTGTCTGATTAACGAGGTGAAGAAGTACCCAAGTCTGTATTCTCAGTCGGACAGCGGTCTGGCGTTTGAAGATGGATGGCAGGAGGAGTGGAACAGAGTGTGTTCTGCGTTATTCAGCCAGTGGAACACACTTTGCCCCGAAGAAAAGTTCGAAAAGCGTAAGTTCCTTAAACTTTTTATTATTCCTTTTGTTGAATAATTTATTATTTTAGACTTCATTAAAATACTAGCCTTTTGTCCCAGTTCGGAACAAAGGTCTCTCTCATTAAGGCAGATTGGTGATTTGAGACTTAAATTAGTTATGAGATCAGGTTCCCTTAAGATGTTTTCCTTTACTGATGTCAGTGTTAAAGAACATATGAAATAGAAAAAGTCACATTGGTACTTGTTTGTGGGCGGTTGCGAATCTACAGTCTCGTGCATGAAAGGCGGGCGCCTTAACCACTAGACCATTGCGACTACTTCATACTACGATTAAAATTATTACGCGATTTCTAGAATTATCGAAAATCGACTGAGCTTTAGACAACTTCACTTTTTGAATGTAAGGGTGCACAACGGGCGGATTAAGAGCCCGGGTTCGATTCCCAGATCGGCACAGAATGGAAAATTAAATGCAGCTTTTTTTGTAAAGTCTGTTTGTCTGTTTCGAAAATAAATGACGATCGATATGTTATATCAATGTATAGTATGTAAAGTTATATTATTAACCATAATATGCCTGGTGCAAAATGTTAGGGATTGGTTATTTATAAAGAAATAAATGATTAAATAAAATATTTTACCACAAGCACAGAGCCATGACCATGACGGCATTAAGTACAAAAGGACCCCCCCCCCCCCCTTCTCAATTAAACCGGCATCAAATATATTTTTCTAAAATATGTAGCGGGTGTATGTCTCTTTTCAGTATCTGCAGTTCAACGCAAATGGAAGGAACTGACGCAAATCTTTTTTAATGGCGGAAGCGGCAGCGTACAGCACCTTTCGCCGGCGGCCAAGAAGAAACGCCAGCAGCGTTTCGAAAGCATGTCATTCTTACTCCAAACAGATACTACTAGTGACACAGAAATGTGTTATCTCCAAAAGGAGAATAATGTCAAATGTACAGACGATGTGGATAGCATACCGGACTTCGAGCACCCAGGCAACATGGCCGATTCTCCATCACCGCCAGAGCATTACACAGACACTAAAAAATTTAAAGACGATTTAGAAGACTTTAATGAATTTCTCAGGACGTACCAGCGTACGCCTCAAGAAGATGACCCTGTCGATGAATACCCTAGACACCTAAACCTACAATTCTCACAAATATTAGTCTCCCTGCTGAATCACCTCCATCGTGAACAACTCTTAATCGTTTGGCCAAAGATTGTAAACATAATAAAAGAAGCGACAGAACCAAAAAAGAAAATTATAATTCTACAAAATGAGTTAAAATATAGGTCAGGAGAAGGCCCAATGGATTTTGGCCCGCCTTACCCACAAGTGCATATGCCGAGCGTAGTGGAGCACTACACACCACAATTAGGGCCGAACTTAGTCGACCACTACTCAGCACAGTTGCAAGGAGCTAACTTAGTCGACCAGTATTCAGCACAGATGCAAGGGGCGAGCCTAGTCGACCAGTACTCAGCACAGTTGCAAGGGGCGAACTTGGTGAACCCCTATTCAATACAAATGCAAGGGTCGAGCTTACCCGAGATAAAGTTGCCGTTGATACAAGATATGGAAAGTCTGCCGCCACCGAGCCACGGGAGGCCTACCAACGAGCGAGGGGAGATCATCTACCCGGAGACAGATACTGAGGAACTGGACGACTTGTAAACAACGAGACGGCCTAAAAATAACTTAGGGTGAGGCCAGACGAGCGTATTTGCGTTTTTGCGTCGCCGTGTGAACGAAACAGGAGTTTAGTATGAAACCGGATGTAGCGGAAATTACGCGACCGAAATTACGCGACTCACAACGCATAAAATTACGCTCGTCTGGCTCCACCCTTAAAATGATTACGGCGAGCGTAATTTGCGCTGCTCAAAGTGAGTCTTCGATATTACTTTGCTACAAACTTGCGCTTTTTCTATACTTTATGATTTTACTGCACACTTGTGGCACCCGTTGCCTCTCCATGCTCATTGGCCAAATGATGAAGACTAGCTTCGCGAGATAAAATTTGGCCAATGATTGCCGCTTTACGGGCGTGGCGTGGCAACGCGTGACGAATTGAGGGGATGGCTAACAAACTGTAATACCTAATTGCACTGGTCACAAACAAAGGGCCTAATTTATTTAATAGAAGATAGTTATGTATCTGGATTTAAAATGTGATTTATTAGGGATAGCAATCTGGATTTAAAATGTGTCAAATTGATTCACAAACTTTTGAACGTTTGAACATAAGTTTGTTATTCAGTCTTTTACTGTTCCTATTAATTTAATTGTATGTAATACAAAAAAAAAATACACCTTTTTGTTCGCCAACTCCTCAATTACTTATTATGTAAAAATTTACTACTTTGAGCTCCGAAAATTACGCTGAGATTAGGGATATCTATGGTTAAGGGGAAAGGAAGGAGACTTTATATTTGTATTTAGGATGGCAGCACATCTGCAAAGCCTCTAGGGCTCTAGTATTGCAGATGTATATAGGCAGCGGTGACATTAGGTGGGCCGTTGGCTTATTTCCCATCCAATTTTAATCAAAATCCGAATTTATGGAAACCTTTTTTTTTACAAAATTACTGTCGTCTTTTTTACTGCGATTGTTATAATGGTGTAACGTTAATTTATTTTTAGTCTACCTCTGCCTACGGTATATTTGTGTAGGCATTGCTGGGCGTCTGTGTGTTTTGAAATCATAATAAATGTTGTGAAACCGAACCCCATGTTGTTTTTTATTTTCCATATTTTCCACATTTTCCATTTTTTTTTTGGTACATACAACAATACAAGTACTTTCTAAGTTTATTTTGAACATGACTGATATCGGTAACCATGTCAAAGGCCCTTGAGGCGGCTTAGAAATTCTGACACTAGGGTGTGTGGGGTCGTTAGACCTTACTGCCCACACGATAAAGAAGAAAGAACTTGCTAAGACTTTTTCTGTTGCTCTTGCATCAAGCTGGCGTCAAACTGTGCAGTCTTATTACGAAACACGCTCACTATCATTTTCACTATCCCTCGCTACAAAAGCTCATAATACCCTTCATAATTCATCAATAAAATGACGCAATTGCGAGCTTATCCCAGAATAAGGCTGCTGCATAAGCGACTTGCGCCGCGCCGACAAAGCCTTTCAAAAACATCAATAAACAAAAATGTATTTATAGATTACATCATAGGGGTAGGCGGGGTAAGGGGTAGGCCGCTAAACAGAGATCAAACATATCACCCTCTCTCTCTACCAACCGACGAGACTCGTCACTCGTGAAGCCTCGTGTTTGCAGACTACATTGCATCCAGTATAAATTGAACTTAGGCGATTTTAATAACAGGCAGAGCTTTTGTGATGCTGTTTGACATGCAGCCGCCGCCTCGCCCGGGGGATCTTAATAAATTGGTTGCATCACCCCGGCTGTTGATATACGTATTAATTTACGGATATTTTGATGTACATACCCATCCTTGTCATGACGCGCATAGAGTAGACGACGTACGGCGAGTCGGTGATTTCCACTCCGATTTTGGAGAGCGGAGATCCTACGGGACCCATGGAGAATGGAATCACGTACATTGTGCGGCCTGTTGACAATATATTTGAATTAGAAGCTTGGTCTTATGAAAATAAAGGTTATTTTAAACTGAAATCACGAGAAAAAAAATACTTAAAATGTTTTTTTTTTACTTTTATTAAACTTCAAAAATCGCCATCTTCATTTTTCTTACCAGTCTAAAATATGACTAGTAATTACTAGTAATAAAGTCTAAAATATCAATTTCAAATCGTGTAGGTAGATATGTTGGCATACCAAATACTGTTTAATCTTTGTCCAGATACAAAGCCAATTAATTTGCCTACCATATGCCCTACCTGTTGGCTGTCTATTAATTGCAGTGAATTTGCCCGGGCCTCCAGTTCGCTGTATTGATTTTAGAATCCGTGAGCCAGACATGGCGTATGCAACTGTGTGTATAGACAACATTTCAGTCTTTGTGTGATGAACGGTTGCCATGTAATGAATCCCTGCCGTTATTTATGTACCTACATGTTCACTCAAAATCTGTTTGGCCATTCGTAGATTCGGGAAAATTAATTCGAATGTCCATTGTTTAAAATGAGAACAAACTCTTTTGTTTCTTTTGACGTTGCGAAATAGAGTTCACTTTTTTGTTGTTTGGCAACATTGTTGAATTTGTTTGTGACTTTCAAAGGAGTTTTGTGTAGTGAGAGATATTTTATAGACATAGAGATGACTATGGTATTTTCGGCGAAATCCTCTCAAATTCAAAATGGCTACGTTTTCAAAGGTTCTTTTTCGCATACATCCTTATTTTTACTAATATTTTAAATGATATAAAGTTTGTGAGGATGTATGTACAGGATGGATGGATCTAGGCTCTTTCATGTTTAAACGGCTGAACGTAGGTATCTGGATGAAATTTGGCAACTTTTATCCCGGAAAAATTTGCTACTCCTGAATCTTTGATCATACCTACATCAAAATTAATTTAATTTGGGATAACTACATTATATACCATTATTCAGACTCACCTCGCATACATCCAGGGAATCTCTCAGTGATTGCCTTCTCGTAAGCATTGGGGGCGATGTAGTTGCCAAGCGCAGACTTCTGACCGGCGCGGGCGATGGGCACCACGTCTCTCTCCTTGTCGGAACAGATGAAGGTGCGTGACTCCACGCGGGCCACATCTGCAGGGTCGGTGCGGGCCAACCAGCTGGCGGGAAAAGGGTTTAGGTTATATCTGAGACCTATAAAATGATGGTGACGAAGTTGCGTACTAGACTTTTTTGTTAATTTAAAATGGTGGTTATTTTTGGTTTGAAAAGTTTTGGATAAAATAAAGAAAATCTTAAGAAGGGTTTGCTTAGGTTTTGGTTTGTTCTTTAGTAAGTGAGCACCTTTTTTATCTTGGCTTAATTCTCATGGACTGCCTCTGTCTCGAGAAAGGCAAAGGGGATACCGGTGTTTCTCCAACTACTTTTAGCCGGGGCACGGGGTTCACTCTGAACATTCTTCCACTCTCCGGGAGGTATTGACCCCCCACCACTACCACAAGACAGGTCCCGTCGTCCACCAGCCGTACTGTCTCCAGAAAGGCGCGCGGAGAACACCGTCATCAACGGCACACACACAAAGAAAGAATACCACTCCAACCTGTACTTACCAGTTGTCATACTTGTGCAATCGTTTCAATGTACCCTGCTGCTGCATGATATGCAGCAAGGCTGCTGCCTCAGCCTCAGAGCCATCGCAAACGTGGACATGCTCCGGTTGGCACAGGGCTGCACTGCGCTCCACGAAGGCTCTGACCTGGAAGAAGAAGAAGGAACTTTAGCATTTTCTTGTAGGGATAAGCTGTGAGAGGTGAGCCCAAGTTGCAGGGGAACAAAAGGTTATGGAAGTATCTTCAATTTGGTAACTTAGGTAGGTACTGAAAAGGTTGGTTGTTCCTAAACGGTTTTCGAAATAAATGCTTTGAGTTTGAAAAGTATCTTGTCGCATCGTTTTTTTTTAATGCATTTCGAAGGGAACTCAGACGTGGTTTAAGTTCTGCCAAATAGAGCCAATCCATAATCTCTATAATTAAAATGAACAACTATTTTGATATTTAAGGAACATAGCAAACTTATGCTTGGAATAAAAAAACTGAATATTTTAAGAAACGGGTTTTTTTTATATGCGTTGCGTATACATATTTGGCAAAACGAACCCCAATTAGGTACAACCAAAATGAGTAGGTTATTGCTATCAACATTTTACATTTTCTTTAGGTAGCTAATAGCTATAAGGCTGGGTGCAACTGTATCGATCCATCAGACTGGCTACCTTCTGAATAAATAATACAAAGTTGCCGATCAAATGTCGCATAGAAACTTGTGTGCTTGACCTGGCCTGGCCATAAATGTTTAAAGATATCGTGTCGCGGTTTGTATGTACCTAAGTATTAAGGATCGTTGTGGTAAGTCCTATAAAAGCGCTTGATTAAATGTAAGGAACTGTGAAACCGTAACAAAGAACAAATTAAGGTAGTTTTTTTTTCTACGTTCATTCAATTATTTCCTTGTCTTTGTTCTTGCAATTGTTATACCTCCAAAGGGAATATTAGCAAATATTTCCTTGACAGAATCGATATTGATAACATACCATCACGCCTATATACCCTGATGGGTTAGACAGAGGTGTACTAATACACCCACAGTTCGCCAGTTTGTTAAGGTCCCATGTAATAGGGGGCGAGCCTATTGTCAATAACCGGGCGCAAATCCTCACTTAGCTCGATCTGGGTAACGAAGCCAAGACCTCCAGCGTAGCACTCACGTTTAGGACCACTAGGCCAACGAGGCAATCGATATTGATCTAGAACTATATGTTTACCTTGGGAGTCAATGCAGCGAGTTGTGGGTTTGGGGTGGTGGCCCCACGGAGAGCGGTCTGGTGGGCGGCGCGCCCGCAAGCCAGCGCCACTTGGGCATACCTGGAGACAAAGAAAAACGAACATTATAGTAACATTATTAAGAGGTAAAGTTTGTTAACACGCTTCTTTTGTAATCTCTGGAATTCCTGGTCCGATTATGAAAATTATTTCACTGATACAAAGTCGAGAGTATTGATCGAGTGTCATAGGCTATGTTTACTGGCAAGTATGTTTGCCTTTCTTGCGGATGAAGCCGCGAGCAGAAGCACTAGCTTCATTAGGCATAGTTACTGTACTTATAATATATTAACGGAAAAAAAAACAAATTATAGTGAATTTGTTAAAATAGTTTCAGTTCAGTAGTTTAGGCTGTTCGATGCATCAAACATACAGACATACAAAGGGCATTCCTTTTCGCGTAAAAAAACCGTTTTTTTTATCTGACTCCTTGACTCCTACAATAAATTGCTATATAACAATTTTATGTGGAAACATTTGATAACAAATAATTAACAATTAAATGCGTTATCTATTGCGTTTGCGCACCGTCTATTAATTCCTCAGGGTGACGTATTAAACTTTGAACCGGTAGAAAATGTCGGTCAATTAAAACTAAGGTTATTATTATCTTATTGCACTTTGTACGTACTTGCTTCGTAATTTAATTAGGTTTTTGATAAATGGATTAATTATTTGTATGTAAGTAATCTTGCACAACTAATATGGGAAAGACGGTATAAGGCAGAATGATCCTAATAAACATTGAGCAACGAAAGAGTTCTTTCAAAGTGATATTCTGTCTTTGCCCAAAACGGATTTTGCGTATACCTGTACTAATAATAATAAATATATAAAGAGGAAAGATTTTTTGTTTGTTTTTAACAAATACCTAATTTCCGAAATTACTGGACCGATTTTAACAATTCTTTCACCAATAGACAGCTACACAATTCTCGAGTAATATAAACTATATAGCATTACGCTACGACCCTTAAGAGCGGAGCAGTAATCAAAGACGTAACTTAACGCAGGTGAAATAGCCAAAGTAATATTATAATTTAGACAGTCCATACCTAACAGTATTTTTCCCCATAATAATTTGGATTTTCCATCTGATAATAATTTTAACACACATATATTCTCGCTATAAGAATTTTCCTATAAGAAGAAGGAAAAGGTACCCCAATAAACAGCTTTTTGCGTCATTGGGCTCAAAATGGTTTAGTGTGCGCTGAGGTAGAAAATATCCAAAGAATTTATTTCCATATTTTCATGTCTATGGCCGCCAAAACGAAATATAACCGAAATCGTGTACCTACTTATGGGTGCTAAATAGTAGATTTTAAGTGCCTAGAACTGGTACAAAGTTGTATATTGGTTGGGCCATCAGCGTTGGTGACAGCTCAAATTGATTACTTTTTATTAGGAACTTAGACTATTCGGTGAACATCATACCACTAACAATTATTTTTCCCGAATCATCTCAGTATTGAGACTGAACAAACAAAATCAAATCGGTGCCGTTTTCGAGTTTTGCGAGACTTTTTAGCAATTGATTTATTTATAGTAATATTATAAGGAGGTTTTTTTTTTTTTTTTTACCTACTATCGCGGAGCAGAAACCATAGACGTTACTTAACGCGAGTGAAATAAGTCAGATTCATTGTGGATTAATAAAAAGTGAACTTCACAGTTTGGCTGCCCGGTAATTCGAGTCAATATGCAATAGGTTCGTCCCCTTACATAGGACCTAAAACATACCAGCGGACTGTAGGTGTAGGTACATTGGTACACCTCTGCCTTGCCTATTTATTACCTTTGGGGAATACAGGCGTGCTAGTATGTGTTCATTCGAGACAATTTGAAACAATGCTGTTGTTGTAATGCGAAACCGTCATAAAACAAGCGTGGGCAGCATTCGTCGACGGTCGATATTGTGGAAAAGAATTTTTTCTTCAAAATGTAACAACACCAATACGTTGCTATGGTAACGGTTGCTAATTGGAAAAAAGATCTGAGGGATTTTGCTTTGTCGCAGATATGAATAGGTTAAGATGATAAATGTGCCGTAGATAAAAATACATGGATTTTTTCTTAGTTTTTTTGTGGGAGGAGAAGTAATGAGGCCTGATTATAGGTAATTTATATGTAGGGAGCAATTGTAGGGCTTTTGATAAAGATTGTTATATTGGGTGCTTATTGATTTGAAGGAATATTATGTCTACTTTTTTTTGTTTTTTGGGTAGGCAAGTAAGTAAAATTGGAAGGTATCTTTTTTTAGTTTATATTTCAGGAGCGTTAAAATCTTTTTGTGTGAATTATGCGTATGTATGGTAAAATTATAATGATTAGGTAGGTATAACTATCGTTACCGAGTCCAAGAAAAAATTGTGTTTAAAAAATAATTCTGATTAAATTGAGAAAGACAATGATATTATTCCAAGATTTTATTTGCTGGGTGGAAGGAAAATCGTGAGGAACATTTACTATAGAATTCAGTAAATGATTTTAGACCATAGCTATAACATTTTTAGTTGGTTATTAAAAAATAATGTGCCATTCCATACATTTTGACCGAAACTACAACACTTACAATGTTGTAGTTTTAAATGGAAAAGCAGATTTATTTTTAATAACCGACAAAAAAATTACAAGTCTAGGGTTTCTGGAATCATGTAGGCAGTGAATCCATGGCCAAAAGGTTTCGGTAGGTATAAGATAAGGCAATTTAATTATTTATCACTCATGGAAAATGACGGTATCCTTATAAAGGAACGAAAAACAAAGAAAGATTCTATTTGGAAATTTAAAATCTTTGAAGATTTAAAAAAAAACAAAGTAAAATAAAATAAAAAAAATAATAAAATACTCACTGGTTGGTCTTCCTCACGTAATCTTCAGGGATAGAGTTGAAGTGCAACATTTTAAATTTAATAAAAAAATAAAACTAAATAACAATAAAATTAATTAATACTTTAAATTCGAAAATATAAAATCTCAAAGCTAAATATTATCAGAATTACTGAAACTGAACAGAAATATCAACCACCTATAATATGCTATAGTGTTTAATTTGTCACCCATTTAATACTAGGCTTGATGAAACTCAAGAAACGTATTGGTTAGAAAATTCTGCGCCCGCGCTTAAATACCGGAGGAGTGTTTGAATGGCGCGCTCTGATTGGCCGAGAGCGCGGGTGTGTCGTGACGTGTGCACACGCTACGTTGACTTGTATTGCAACAACTTGTTTTTCTGTTTTATCGATTTGTTTTTGTATTGATAAAGATAATAATAATGTTCGTTTGAATTTAATATCCTTGTTTAAATGATGACATGGAGGTAGGTAGTAACGTATCTCGACTACTTAGGACAGATTTTATTTCTATTATGAATTCAGTTAAAAATATTTACGAGGCTTGAATATTTATAGTATATTTTTAGGCACATAGAAAATTCTATAGCGAATTTCAAATCCTTCTAGAACACTTTGAACAAGGCATCTAGTTATGTGTATGCAATACTCTTTATGTGGTCAAGACCATAGACAATCTCCTTGTGCTTGTAGGCAAGATGGAAGCCTTGTTGCATCAGCTAATCATGTATATAACGCTATATCGGGCACTTTTAATTTAAATCAAGTTATCGTTGCGTGAACTCTGATCATTATTCTGATAACTAAATTAGAAGGCCGAAAGAAATTTGAAAATAACTTCTGACGTTTCGCGCCAATTTTAATGTCACATTTTGATTTTCAATTATATTTATGGCAGAAGAGAATACGGCCAGTATAAATATTTTTTTTTAGATGTAAAATAAGGTTTTTGATGTAGCAGTAATTTAAAGCCAGGTTGTTTATATTGAAACTGGAGGCGTTTATTTCGTCAGCAAGTTGTAAAGCTCAAGGTGAATTTCGTCATTAAAGGTGTGTAGGTACGGCATGCACATACTGATTGCAGTTCAAAATACTTCTATATTTTGCTGTCTTGGTCGATGATACATTCGGAATGTTTTACTTAGTAAGTATTTAGGTAGTTACTGAGAACAGTATTTAACAATATTTTTATTGTATTACTTCTCTGTGACAGGCAAATATTATTAATATAGGTACCCAACTCTCTTCCAATCTACTTAATTTAAATGTCTCATTATTCAAAACTAAATAGTATTTTCATTGAAGCAAAATACATAGCGTTATTCCCAAATCTCTTTGAGTTTCATAACTTCAATCATAATTCGCTCAATAGGTCTTCTTATGACGCAAATGAAATTGTCGCCAATGAATTAAAGACGTAAATAGGTACCCACCGACTAAGTACTCACAACTAGACTGGAGAGAAGTGACCACATTCACACTGACGCATTTATCTTATGAAATCAATCAGATATTATTTAACTTCTATTCGTGGGTTGACTTTGACCTTCAGAGCGTTCGATATGAAGGCGATATTCGAACGTAGGAAACCATAAAACGCTCAGTTTTTTTGCCTCACAGTTAGGCATAATGGTACATATTACAAACCAGAAAAAAATGGAGTGTATTATTAAAGGATCAAAGAAAAGAACTATTACAAAAATATTTTATAAAAATGTAATAGTATCATGATAAACAAATCACAAAAGAGAGCTCAAAAAAATATTTTTCGTCGCACAATTCTCAGTATTTTTAGCGTAAACTTACTTTATATTAATTGAATCAAATAAAGACAAAGCTTAGAAAATATTCCACTGAGTCTTAGAATTATTCTATCTGGCGCGAGATTACTCTATTTTTGGAGAATAATTCCACCCTCAATTTTTGAAGGACAATAGTAGGATTAGTACCCTATATACTGGCGTCTCCCTCCTGGATTTTTACCTTACAGTTTTCCTGTGATTAGGGCTGCTATCTGTCCGGGATTATCCTAATTTGTTTAGAGGGCAAGCGAAGATGGTTCGGAACTTGGAAGGGATTTTCAAAAACAATTTTTGTATCTGGGAAATTCCGATTAATCGAAAGAGAGGCAAAAAATTAAGGTAAACGAAAATTAAAATATAAACGTGTTTTTATTTGTTAAAAAAAATATTTTTCTCAGAGAGAGAAAAAATCAAAACTTTTCCTTAATGTTTTTGAAGTTTTGGTCTGGCATCTGCCATTTTCGTAATGGCAGCACTACTTGTGATTTAATTCTATTTGCTCATTCAAATCATAGAGTGCATAGACAACCCTTTACCTTCTCCTTTCATAAATTTAATGTTTAAGTTTTCTCTCAGTGGTAGATCACTGACTTGTTTATCGAACTCATTAATTGCATGATTGCAATGTATTTTGTTTACGTAATCATAATATTATGTTCACTTGTTTAGTTTATAATAATTGTTTGTAAAATATAATCTGCTATGGTATGGAAGAACGGGTATGCTATTTTTAATTCGATCTTTTAAGTCAATAAATATAATATGGATGGACGTTACAAAATAATTTTCCCGCTCGTGGAAACCAACCCGGACTGCGATCTTCGACGACGAGTATTAAATTATTGTCATTTATATAAATAAATTAACTATAAAGTCCATTTATGTTTGTACTAAACTTAATATTTTCACAGTGATTTATGTACCAAACAGGTTTCTTTAGCCGTGTAAATCAAATAAAAATATAGGTACTAAACTAAATAATAAAATACTTTAATACTAACTAATATAATACTTAGATATACCTATTTCTTTTTGTTTTTATTAAGTTTAAAAGATTTGTAGTGTATTTTTCCGTGCCAATAAAATCATCTAGAAGACTTTTTCTACACTTTCAAAGGTTATCTTGGACAACACTAACGTCAGTTAAGGAAAACTTCGTGAGGAAGTCTGGCTTTATCTTTACATAATATAATTAAAAATGTATGGCTAAATGGGTGTGTCGCTAAGCGCAAAACTCGAGAATGGTTGGATCGATTTGCCTGATTCTTTTTTTTGTTGTGTTCGTAATTTCCCGGACACAAGGTTTTATGGTATGAGAGAATATTTTTGGAAAATGCATTGGAACTATCCATACCATCACGCCTGTATTCCCCGAAGGTTTAGGCAGAGGTGTACCAATGTACACCCACAGTTTGCCGGTATATTTAGGTCCCATGTAATAGGGAAACATACAGGGATAGGAAATGTAGGAATATTGCACCGATAGAAAAGAATATGTTATAGTAGTTGAAAATTGTTGTTATATTAGTCTGAAATAGAGCAAGCGTGCTGATCAATGGTCGTGCGTTCTCTGTATGGAAAAGAACCTTTGCTCTGCAGTGAGACAATGGACTGGTATTTATTTTTGAATAGAAACTTAAACAATAAATTCTTTTATGTATGACTGAGTAGCTGTAGCTTTACTAGACATTTAAAAACAGACAATACAGCGTTCATATTTCTATGAACCATTCGGTCCAACAACCCTAAGTCTCTCAGCCCTCCTTTCACCTTTATTTTCTAAGAATCTGTCTGTGCCCCCCCCCCCCCCCCCTCCTTTGATATAAGAAATATTGATTTCTATGTTTACTTGTAAAGGTTCTGGCTGAATGAGTAATATAAAAACTTTTTAATAACTCTATGCTATGACATTTGACACTGGTTTAAATTAAGATCGAATGTGACAGACAATACACTATGGTTGACAGCTAGAATATAACAAAAACTAGATAAAGAAATATGAAATAAAAGCCTAATAATTTATTTCAATTAGGCCAGTAAGAAGAACTTTTGAACATTCTAAACAAGTGAAATAAAAGATTGAAACTAGATGCCCCTTCCAAAAGATAAGTTTCGCATGGAAGCACAAAGGGTAGGATTTGGCTTTAATTTTGACCTTGTAATAAAAAACTTACATAATAAAAGTTCCATCCCATACAAGTAATAGCAAGCAATCAAAATACCAGTTTACAAATAAAGTTATAAAAAAATATAGAATCCATAGATAAAAATATGATGCAACTCTCCACGGCTAAAGTTAGTAAATTCTACATTACGTGACTCGAAAAGGTCATACGTTCAGACAGATAAGTGGAAAATATAGTCTTTTAGTTTATAGTTTACATCAGTCTTTTTATGTACCATGATAAAAAAAACACTAGTCATATGACAAGCCGTGTGAACTTTAAATAAAACAAGTTGGGTGCAAATTGGGCGCCATGTTTGATACCTACGTTTTTTTTATATTTTTATTCTATCGAATAAGAGCCGGACTATTCCGTAAAAATCTCTCTCGCTCGGTGAAATGAGTTCGAGGTGAGCTGTCACACCCCACGCATGTTTTTGACAGCACACGTCAAACTCACTTCACCTACCAAGGGATACTTTTGCTGAATACCACTGCCGGTTTTCCACAGATAACCTAGCCACGTGCTTTCCCTGCGCTAAGGGACACCTCCTTCGGGAAGCTACGGCAAATATGAGCGGGAAAGGGAAACGCGGCAAATATTCCTGTCTGTAATTTTAGTACCTACCGCGTGGTAGCGAATTGAAAAATTCCGTAGCGTTCTGCCGCTAAAATATGGCTCTAATTAAATATCTTTCGTTACTGTATTATTATTAGATACAAATATGAACTAATGTAGTTTGATACCTAGTGGTCAGAAGCGTGTATTATGGGCTGCAACCTGGGCTTCCCATTAATGACATTAGATGAATTACGAATTTAAAAGAAAACGAATTTTAAAACATTTTTTTCAGGGTTAATACCAACTTTTTTGTTGTGGGGTTGAAACAAACATTTTTAAATGTTAAGTGCGTCACTTGCACCTAAAGAAATAGTTTTTCCTTTCTTGTTTTCTTCCTAAATATACCTACAGTATGATATTTGATAACAGTTATTTGTCAACATGGCAATTAGATTGATTAATTAGGTAGGCCCCCCATTCAGTGTTGCCTAGGGTCAAATTCACAGTCCGGTCTCTGGCAGTGGTGAGAGTTCAATCAATTAGGAGCGGGGGGAATGCGTAGGTGTACATATGTAGCTGTCTATGATCAATACTGCCATCAAAGGATACATGAGATGAATAGCATCTACCTATAGGTAGTTACATGTTTAGGTGGGGATTCAGTGATGGTAGCGACTTGAGCTGTTTGTGCGGTACAGCACAAACGATGGCTCATTACATCGTGCCCTAATGCATGTAGGAGGATTAAATGGCTACCACCGACAGCGCAGTCAAAGTGGCCCAATTCTGGGTCGCAACAATATACCATCTTTTTTTTTAAGGTTGGGAAATCATAAAAGCTCTGGAACTACTAAACCGAGTATGAAAATTCTTTCACCCATAGAACGCCACGTTATTTTTGAGTGTCATATGCTTACAAGAGCGGAACAGTAACCAAAGACGAAGTCGTGGACTACAGCTAGGTATACATAAAAAAATAAATATACCATCACGCCTGTTTTCCCCGAAGGGTTAGGCAGAGGTGTACCAATTTACACCCACAGTTCGCCGGTATATTTAGGCCCCATGAAATAGGGGGCGAGCCTATTGCCATTAACCGGACACAAATCCAAACTCCGAGCTGCTACTGAGAATTTCATAGAAAAACCCAATAACACTTTTTGCTCGACCTGGGAATCGAACCCAGGACCTCTAGCGTAGCAGTCGCGCTAAGGACCACTAGGCCACCGAGGCAGTATTATAATATCTACTAATTAGCATCTCCTCTGTAGTTTTTTTTTCAAGTTACGTCTTTGCTTGCTTGCGTGATGTTATATAGCATAAGACCCTCACAAATAACGTGGCTTTCTATGGGTGAAAGAATTTTCAAAATCGGTTCAGGAGTTCCAGAGATTACCCCCTACAACCTCACACTCGCAAACTCTACCTCTTTATATATATTAGTATAGGTAAATAATATCTAGGTACTCGTATTTTTAGATGGCCACATAGGAACTAAAAGCTCAGAATAATATGTAGATAGCAGGATTATATAGATTAATTACGAGTCACGTAATCTTTTTGTTTATAATTATTATCTGTGGACTTCGTGCCGATTGCTGACACACCCACCACTAAGTCAAAGGCGTTCAAGACAATGATATGACACTTTGAGAGTTGGATCCTTTTTGCGTATCAACACTTTGAGGGTTGGATCGTTTTCGCGTAACTACGTCCAAGTGATAGAAAAAAAAATATACCATCACGCCTGTATTCCCCGAAGGGTTAGGCAGAGGTGTACATTGGTACACCTCTGCCTAAAATACACCGGCGAACTGTGGGTGTACACACCCACAGTTCGCCGGTATATTTAAGTCCCATGTAATAGGGGGCGAGCCTATTGCCATTAACCGGGCACAAACCCAAACTCCGAGCTGCTACAGAGAATTTCATAGAAAAACCCAATAACATTTTTTGCTCGACCTGGGAATCGAACCCAGGACCTCTAGCGTAGCAGTCGCGCTTAGGACCACTAGACCAACGAGGCAGTGATAGTGATAGGCAGTGTGTGGGAAGTGATAGATGCATAATATAATACCTACCTACTATTCCTCAAGAATCTGGCTGCCATATGCAAAAAGATTTTTCCAATCCAACTGGTAGTTTTATGGGTTAGCGTTTAAACAAACAAAGATAAAAATCTTAAGCGTTTCTTTATTATTATAAGTTATATTAAAGCCTTAAATGTCATTTTAAGAGGTACCTATTTTTCTACAAATTCTTGAAATCAACCGGTATGTTGAATATCACTTACAGGACTAGTTATTATTATAGAGCTCATCAAGTTTTTTAAATATTCATAAAGTCGTACCATGTATTGGCTTGGCATGCACGATGACACAGCATATATTTGCTCGCAATGTCGTAAAAATAGTTTTTTTTTAAATGTTTGGGCTAATTATTTGAGTGAAATTAAAAATGTTGGGTTTGATATTAGGTATTAGACACAACAAAAGGTCTGAAAATCCGATTAATTATAATTAATAATTATTAATAAACAGTAAACAAAGATTTTTAGTTGCTTTGCAATTAATACCTAATTAGTTAGTCAACATGCATACATACATAAACTGACGCTTTTATCCCATGGGGGTAGATAGAAACCAAACCACAGAACGCCACCTGCTACGATCCTTACATACTCCTTTCGCCTCGTCCACGTTCATACATCTGGTCATACAAGCACGCCGGTTACGAGTACTATCATAGGTAAGTACCTATGTTTTGTTAAATGGCCCGATAGGATGAAAACATTGTTATCACAATATACTACTTCTAAGTAAATAGATAAGCGTTACCTAACTATTATTGCTCATAGTTCTAAGTCCAGTTTATTAGTTTAGATTTATCTAACAAACGAACCTACTGTTGATACTAGGTAAAGATCATTATAGTTCTAATTCCTAAGTCCAATAGATACTTAATTACTAGTGTAATAATACTGTTACAATTCGTATTTAAAGGAGATTGAGCACGAATAGATTCACTTTTTGACGCGTATGGCCATTTGAGTTAATGTATAATTCATAATATTATTTTTATTGATTTTTTACTTAAATTCATTGAAATCATTTGTGGAGTTTCTATTTTCATTTTATTTAGTATTTAATAATTTAATACAATAAATACGTCATTCCTTCCAAAATAGTGAAGCGACTCCTTTTTCAATTATAATCGATCGATTAAACACTAACATAAATCATAGGACAACAAAAAATCTACATTCGCAACTAAAAAGTATTAAGAGTTGTCATTATTATTATTCTTTAATTATGGTACTATTTCTTTCGTTAAAAAACAATTTCTAGGCAAAAATAAAACAATTAAGATATAATCGATAATGTTATGATGCCCCTTAGTCTATTGTTGTGGCACAACACTATTCGATGATATGTCAAATGTCAAACAAAATCGTGTTTTCTGTTTTGTTTACTTACCGTGTCATCTGCGGGTTAAGGCGAGAATATTGTTTTTAGCTTTTATCTGCTAATAAATATAAATTCGTGTCGAGTTGAGTTTTAGGATTCCTCCACCGTGGACGAATCCTAAAACTCAACTCGATGTAGTAGATAAACGTGGAGGCTCCACGTCTATCTACTACATCGAGCAATTTGACTCTTTTTGTGCGTGTGCTGCGAAGTGAATTGTTAGAACGTTTTTACGTCCACGGTGATATGTTCTAGACTTAAAGCATGTCGCGCTGTGTGAATTGTTCTCTTTTATTAGCACACCCGCTGCCTAGACGCCAAATCAGAGAGGCAACGGATTCCATGGTCAATATTTTACGTACATGGATTTTTCAAAAACCCCACAATATTTAATTTTGAATTTAACCTTGTTTTAAAGTATGACACTACCCCTTATTTGTGTCCAATTTTCACTACTATACTGTGTAAAAAGTTGCGCAACCAAGTGCCATAGTAAGTTGCTCAATCTCCTTTGCAAGGTATTTTTAATAAATAATAATAATAATAATAATGCCATTTATTTCAGGCAACAAAGGCCCATAACATAAATACCTTACAGACTAACATACATATTTATAAAAACAAAACATATAAACTATTTAATACGAAGTGACGGCGTCGTATCGCGCTGCGTGGTGTCGCGTAAACTTCCGCGGAATCTCCGAAACACGACACCCTTCGGCCAAAACTCTTCCTTAAGAAAGGTCTCGAGTGATTGAGTCGGAACTCGCACCACAAACGAATTGAAATTCGTGTTGTGACGCGACTCCAACTTCTCGACCCTTAAGGTCCAGCTGGTCTTCGCTCTTACATACTCCACGATCCCCTCAACCTTCGTGGTGTGATGTAGACGGGACACATAGAGCTGCGTCGTCGGTACTGCTGGACGCAGCACATTGGGTCCTACCAGCGCGGTCCCGCACTGGTTCCGACTAGGAGGCTTCTTCCCCTTCTTCCTCTCCACCTTCACGAAGCCATCCTCGTCAATCGCGCCTGTTGTTAGGCCTGGCTGCCTGTTTACCCTGTCGGCAGGTTTGCAGCAACTCTTCTTACCCCCTATCCTGGACTGTGACGCAGGTTTGCTTGTGGCAACGATAGCAGCGTAGGCACGTTTAGGGGTCAACGTACCTACACTAGTCACGACCTCGGCTGGCGTCGAGTTCGCGTGTTTTTTTTATAGACGGGAAATCATCAAATATCTTCCCCCGCCCTGGGCGGGGCGGGAGGGAGTGTCAGACTTTTACTGACTAAAAACCATCTATGTTCCTTCATGTGCCCTTTGCGTTCCGGGGGCGCGGTATCTCTTTCGAACAACCCGCAGCCCCGGAACATAGGGTTCCCCTAAAGATAGCCACAATGACCGATCTTGCGCTGCCTGCACTCAGCGATTTTCCGAGACAAAGAAAGTTTTTTGTGTTTTGGTTTGTACCTAATATAATACCATGCTATCACTAACTCCCTTTTCTTTAATATCAGCGAAATAATAAACTCCCATTAATTAAAAAATCTTCCAAAATAACAACACAGAACATTTTTTTATGACCAGGAAGTGCGTCTCGGTTTGCACTACAGATTACAGAATAGAGATAACATTATTATTATTATCTAATAATATTGGCGAGACTTGGCTCCCGGAACCTGACACCTTCCTTATTCCCCTTATCAAACGGTGTGAAGGCCATAATATAACTTGATAAAATCCACATTTTTGTATAATTATAGCAAAGTATAATTAACTGCCCCGTTGGTCTTGTGGTCGCAAGTGCGACTGCTGTGCAAGGGGTCCCGGGTTCGATTCCCAGGTCGAGCAAAAAGTGTTATTGGGTTTTTCTATGAAATTCTCAGTAGCAGCTCGGAGTTTGGATTTGTGCCCGGTTAATGGCAATAGGCTCGCCCCCTATTACATGGGACCTAAATATACCGGAGAACAGCTGTGGGTGTACATTGGTACACCTCTGCCTAACCCTTCGGGGAATACAGGCGTGATGATATATTTTATATTTATTTTTTTATAATTAATTATAATAACACAATAATTAGTCATAACTATAGCTGTTTTACGCAGTTTATGTCACATTCTAGGAAAGGCGTTTCAAAAATCCACCCTGTATTTCATATTCCCCGAATTCAAATGTTGTGCAGAATAGCTGACTGAGCGATATTCGACCTTATAGAATATAATATTATATAGAAGTGCTTCGCAGAACTCAATACAACAAGTACCAAAAACATTTCCAGCGCATAAAATAGAAAATCCCTTTTCCCGTGATACCTAATCCGCTTACCTATTTTCCGAGTATGTACTACAAAGCGTGGAGCGCTCACAGGGATCGTTTAGGTACTTTTTATACTGAAATTAAACTTTAATAAGGATTCAAAGATAATTGGATAGGTATTATAGGTCACTATATTAACGAAAAATTCCAAGAGATTACTTCTCCAAAAAAACACTCCATTTTTAATACCCGATTCATATTCAATTAACTGTAAAATTTGATTTTTAGGTGCTTTGAAATCAACAAATACGTAGTCACTTAAGTTGTCAAAAAGTGACGTTACAGTTTAATGTGCCATACAAATTCTAGGACCGTAGGATCGAGGATTTTGATAGGTCATAAAAAGGATGTCCACTTATATTAAAAGTACTTATTCAATAAAAACCGCTTGTTAACCATTCGGGCTAACTGTCAAGTTCCAAATTCAAACTAAGATTATTATGTCATAAATTCAAATTAATAAACTAAAAGAGGTTCAACATAAAACCAGCCAGTGCTTATATGAAGCACCTACATCCCAATATTTTTATAACAGCTTGTACTGTTCTTGTTTCGATAACTAAAATGCACTGTAATGCCCTTATTTATAAATAAAACTTCATAGTTTTGTAAATTATGCATATTTTAAAGTATTGTTACACTGTCATTCCTTATTACGCTTAGTCAAAACATTGTCTTGGCGATAAGACAATAAAATTCTAATGTGATTAACGCTTCATAAATGTTTTCATAGGTCATCGATTCTGACCTTTAAAATTATGTCTGTGCGCTGCCCAAAACTGTCAACCTGCATAATCTACAAAGTAGTCTAGTCATATTTTGATCAATGGAATAAATTATTATAAAGTATTTATTTATTTCATAGATCTTACATTTAATTATAATGAAAAAAAAACTAAATAATAATTAAATTACAAACTATGTACAGTTAAAAAAAATGGAATAAATTGACTTCGACAATATTTTCAAGTACGTAGCCAAGTTTTAGTTATAAGGTGGAATTCAAGAAAATAACGCAACAAAAATGTGCATGAAATGATAATTATTTAAGTGAAAAAAAGAGAATTAATCTTCTTGGACGTTGAAAGTACGAGATTTTGTAGTTACATAACTATGTTATTGGACGGAAAATGTCTAGTTAAATTCCATAGACTTCAATTGTTTTACGCTCGTACAATAGCCATGTTATCTATTAATCATCACTAGTTGACTGATAAAGAATGTCTAACTAAGGTATGAAAGTCCGTATTTGTAATTTTTGTTGCATAAAGTTTCAATTAGAGGTCTTGGGTTCGATTCCCAGGTCAAGCAAAATGTTATTGGGTTTTATCTATGAAATTCTCAGTAGCAGCTCGGAGTTAGGATTTGTGCCCGGTTAATGGCAATAGGCTCGCTTCCTATTACATGGGACCTAAATATACCGGCGAACTGTGGGTGTATATTTACACCCACAGTGACCAGTGATCAGAGGTGTAACCTATTGGTTACAACTCTGCCTAACCTTTCGGGGAATACAGGCGTGATGGTATGTATGTGGTATGTAAATTAATGGAGGCAAATCTCCCTCGGTAAATTTAAATGAAGTGAGTTTGAGGTCAGCTGACATCCCATATAACGTTAGACTTTGACAGCTTAACCTAATCTCACTTATTAAGATAATGATATCATCACTTAATTTATCCTCAATCCGCATAGGAACCAACTATCAAAACAACATAAAAAACCGAACTTGGCCTGAATCGTAACATTTAAATAGTAGATACGGAAAATTTATCGAAACCGGTATCGACACACCCACACGTAGTGATATTTAGCGAGCGACAAGGCGCATGGGTGTGTCTGTGACGCCACAGTACACGTTTTTGAATGCACCGATACCTTTGTACCTAGGAACTGTAGAGTCGTAGAGACTCTGGCAGGTTTTATGTTTAATCTCTTTGTAGGTACGTAGTATTTATTCTTTTCAGTTTGAATTATGAAAAAAAAAACAACTAAGTATTCAAAAGTAGAAAAATTTGAATTTGGAACTTGACATTCAGCCACGCTGACCGGCATCGGCAGTTTTTTTTATTGAATCACTATAACACCTCATTTCATTTGTCTATGCCTATGACAAAAACGCTATTTTAAAAAAAGAACCATTTGACAGACTCCGACAGTGACTAATTGACTGACCAGCTATAATTAGAAAAAGATAAAAATAGGTATATAAAGCGTTTTAATCACATAATATTGATTATCTCGATACTAAGTAATAATCCCACGTCGTGAATTTATTCAAGTACCTACCTGGGTATACTTATGTAGGTACCTACTTACTGGTTTTAGTATTATTAATTTATGTAAGTATTAGTAAATAATTCACTTTTGTATGGAGCAGCTGTTCTTTTGTGAAGTGTTTTTTTTATCTACTTCTATGCCTGAATAAAACAATCAAGGTAATGTAGATATAAACAGGATTTTGATAAGCAATTTGACACACCTTTGCACTGATAATACTAACGGGCGCGAGTACACGAACGGACGCCGCGCGTTAATCACTCTTTCTTCAGAGTTTAAAGAATGTATACTTTATGATGACTCACGCTTTAAAGTACATATTCTAATGGATCAATTACAGGCGGTGTAAAAGAAAAAAAACAATGTTTATTGACACAGACCATGTAGGTACACAATTTAAAAAAAAAACAATATTATTGTGTGACCCATGCGCAAACATGACCATTAAAAAAAAACTTTGAAAAAATTGCTATTAATTTGATTACCTATACAGGAAAAAATTTTAACCAGTGCGTAAATTTTGCCATAATAAACTTCAACACGTTTTATTAAACACGTATATTTTATTTTGATATGTCTTAGTACTAAAAAAAAAAGTTATCGCTTACGAAACATGTTTACTTAAAAACCATATTTCATTGTCACTCAGCGCTAGCGCATTCCCCACCCCCTCACCCCAGCCATGCGCCCGGGCGGCGGCGGCGGCCGCGAGTTTTCATTGATAGTATGGCGAATAGATTATGTCCTGGATGTTTTGCTTATTTCAAACTCGGATAAGGATGAAATTTTTTTTTTTAACTAAACACGGAAATGTGTTCTATTACTGACACTGAACTACCAAAAAAAATTTACGCACTGGTTAAAAACTTATCCTGTATTAGGCTCTCAAATAGTGTTAGCCCGGGTACATTCACGGTGCACTGACAAAAATCACATACATTCATAACATCACGCCTGTATTCCTCGAAGGGTCAGGCAGAGTTGTACCTACCAATGCACACCCATAATTCCTATTGCCATTAACCGGGCACAAATCCTAACTCCGAGCTACTACTGAGACTTTCGCAGAAAAACAAAATATCACTTTTTGCTCGACCTGGGAATCAAAATAAAAACTTTACTCTCAATCTGACAAAAATCGCGCTCGTGTGAATCCAGCTTATCAGGACACCGCCGGCCAACCCTTTGAAGATTCACACAATGACATACGTCAATCTAATGACTAGACTAGACTATGTCTCGAATCACGTACAATTTACATGAAAAATGTCACGAAAAGTGTGACAATAAATATTTATAAACGACAATAAAATGTCGTGAGACATGACAGACAACAGACATTCAAGTCATTCAAGGCTACTTTTTATGCACCTCAATATTAATTGTTATCTGCAAAGACAATGCTGAAATGTCTCAAATGCCTGTATTTTCTTTTGTAAGTCTGGGAAATCATCATACGACTTCTTCCGCCCTGGGCGGAGCGGAAGGCAGCGTCAGACTTTTACTGACTAAAACCCATCCGTGTTCCTTCTAATGCCCTTTACGATCCAGGGCTGCGGTAACTCTTTCAAAACCCTCTATATACCTACTGTGCAGTAGTTATACTTTCCTAGACCAGCTCATTAACAAAGAGTTTATCATTAAAGATATTTTATCTATGGTTCTATGGGGTAACCTTCTAACTCGATTCGTAGTCTGTCGCCTTGGCTCACTAAGATATTGATGCATTAATATAGACACTAATATTAAAGATAATGGCTATAATTTGTATAAATGAAGCATTTTTAAAATTATATAAGTACGGGTACCTACCTACTAAGTCAGAAAAGAGTACTGTTATGAAATAGGTTTCAATGTTTAGCACTAAAAGCGACTAACTGAGAGAGACGTTTCAAGTTAAGGTTATTACACTGCCCGATGTCCTTGAGGATTTGACGATTTATTCCATTCTAATACCAAAAACTAATACCACTGGTATTTGTTTCAACTCATATTTTTTTTCTATTCCGAACCGATACCATTGTTTAAACTAATACCAAAACAAGTTCAAAGATATAAGGTACAGTCAGTAAAAATGCTTTGTATGTAAATATAAGACCTTTAATTGAAAAAAAAAAACAGATAACTCCAAAAAAATCAAATTTTGTTAGCAAACGTCTTGTTCAATGATAAAATATCACTTAAATAATCAACTTTAATATAATTTTAGTTCCTCTCTATACCTGTATAATATTTTTTTTTGCAAAAACATCAAACAGGAAGAATTTACTTACAATCTAAAAATTACAAAATATCTCAAAAAATTAACTCTTAATTTATATTGAAATTTATCTGACATAGTTATTATTAGATAGGTACGTAATTATTCACGTCTACCTATCTCATAACAACTATGTCAGGTAAATTTTTAACAAAAATAAATCACTTTTTATCTAACAATTGTAAAATATCACAGAAAATCAACTTTTTGTATAATCTAATCAGTCATTCATCACCTACATAGCAATGAATCAGCATTTTTTTTTTTGCAATAATATCTAATATGAAAAATTCACTTTAAATCTAACAATTATAAAATATCACAGAAAATCAACTTTTTGTATAATCAAATCAGTCATTCATCACTTATATAGCAATGAATCAGCAATTTTTTTTGCAAAAACGTCATATATGAATAATTCACTTATAATCTAAGAATTATAAAATATCACAGAAAATCAACTATTAGTATAATCAGCTAAATGACGTGTAAATAATTTCTTATATTTCAACAATTAGTAGCTAAACCCTTAATTTTTCTAAGCAGTGACCTACGGAGATTTTGTTTTTGAGGAGTTGGTCAGTTACGTATGTGATCCACGAATTTTTCATAATAGTTGTCTGTGCACATCGTTTTGCGGGGGGTGCGTTTGATTTATATTGAGTAACAACCACTGTTTGTAAATCTGCGTCCTCTTTCAGCACGTTCAGAAGCTGATATAAATTAGCATTCTTTGGCACAGCCGAGTTTAATTTCTTATGCCAAGATTCTACGGCATTTGTGGTTCGATGGCGTTCACCATGAACGCACCAAATGTCTACAAAACTCTCGTTCTCTAGCCATTGTGACACCATGTAGTCATTAAATGTTTGAATGGCGTCAGTATCAGGACAGTCTTCCATTATGTAGCACCATCCTTCTGATATGAATTTACGAGGAAGTAAAGGCAGTAAAGCTGAAAGTCTTACATGTCTTTTTTTTGTGTACTGGTAACCAGCTCTCATTAAAACCAAGCCACCATTTCTTGTTATGAAAGTCAAGCTTCCTGTTTTTCCCGAAGATGTTGAGGGCTGATTATCAGCTTCCTCAGACATATCTAAAAAAAATTATATATTGTATGTAACTTTTACATTTGATTGGATTAAGATAAAAAAATCAAATAATAGGTATTTTAAATAACACTAATTTTAATAAAGAGAAGTAAATTATACAAAAGAACAAATTAATATACTCACTTAATAAATAAAAATCACTGTCACTCTGATACCAATACGCCACCGCCACCGCACGGAAATGTACTGAGGAATTTATGTAGATAAAATTTCTCTCCGAGTCAAAGCACAACATTCCAGTCACACTTGACTCTGATTGGTTGTTTCGAATTTTGGAACAATAGAGCAAACTCACCCTTTCTCGCAGGTAAAAAAAATAGCAAGATGATTCACTAAAACTACTCTTACCTATGCTAACCTTTGTAAAAATATTGGAGTGAAGTGAATTTGGAAAGTTTTAAGCATTATATTACGATTACATAAAAATATTGAAAAACAAATTTACTTTGATTAGGTTTGACTGCGCTGACTGTACCAAATTCAAGTTGTTGGTATTCGTTCGTACATTAAATTAAATTATTTAAAAAGTGGTATCCGTTCGGAATAGAAAAAAAATAAGAGTTGAATCAAATACCAGTGGTATTAGTTTTTGGTATTAGAATGGAATAAATCGATTTGACATCTTAATTATTATTTTTTAAATTTAGCGCCATCTACCGATATCCACTATGCTACAAAAAAAGGAACTTAACATTAAGCAAGAACACAGATGTGTCGCAGAGTTGTCATTGTTTTTGCCTATTTTATTCGCTCTCTGAGAGATTTAATACCTACATTTTGTTCTTATATTATGTTTTATTTAGTACATCGTAATTTATGTTTATTTTATTATACACGCTTACTTTTACATCGTTCTGGAACCAAAAGCCATAAACTCTGTCATAATAACAGAAACTATTCATGTTATTTACTTTCAATAAATAACATGAAAATTTAATTTGAACTGCCTCGTTAGCCTAGTGGTCCTAAGCACGACTGCTACTCTAGAGGTCCTGGGTTCGATTCTTAGGTTGAGCAAAAGGTGTTATTGGGATTTTCTACGAAATTCTCAGTGGAGTTTGGATTTGTGCTCGATAAATGGAAATAGGCTCGCCCCCTTTTACATGGGACCTAAATGTACCGCCAAACTGTGGGTGTACATTGGTACACCTCTGCTTCACCTCTCCTCTTCACCTCTTTCTTCTTTGCAGTCCATGCATATTTGTGTGTAAACCTTATCGACTATAGAAATTCAAACGGTAGCCTTTGAAAAATCCATTTATCGATCAGGCAGAAACGCACTAACATCTCGAATGATAAAAACTTTGACTTTGACTCTGACTATGACTTTTGACAAAAAAAGTCACAAATTTTCAAATTCTTTGAGACGTGTTAAAAAAAAACCGCTAATAGTAATTATTACTTTACTGGAGTTCCTGTGTTTCGACTCCCGAATGATGTAAAAGTAACCGTGTAAATAAAATATTCACTTAATCGGTTGTCGGAAACGAAAATAGTTAGGATGACCTAGCTTTCAATATTTATCTAACTAAGCACGGCGTGCTACTATGTGGTACATTCTAAAGGTGATGACCAAGTAAGTGCTTATCGGATCTCAGTAACGGAAATAGTTGTGCTCATACAATTATCTAAAAGTTTGGTAGGTAAGCAAATAATTAAAAAAGAAACACCTAAATCTATGTTCTCCGTGAAACGAAATTCTTAAGGGTAAAAACAATTTAAAAAAAATAAACACCAAAGAAATAATGTATCTACTAAAAGAGTAGGTACGTCGGTCAAGCATTTGTTTTTATACATAGGCATAATAGTCAGGCTTACTCTATGATAGATTCAAAAACTAAACGAAATTACTAATTTGTTTTTATTTATTTACGAACTTAATTTCAATTCTTATTTTACGAAATATTTACATTTGTACTATTTACAATATTGCTTCATTCATAAATTATTCAAAAAGTGAAATTTTGGTTTTTATTTTGGAAAAAATAACATGCGTATAGTCCACCCTTGACAAGAGCCATCAAGGCACTGAAGTTTGGCGTCTCAGGCATAGAGGGGGTGCCTCGTGGGGGGAATTGATGAAATTTCGAGTTTTTAGTTATTATTACAAAATCTTAACAGAAACAAGAAAAAGTAAACAATGCGAATTGTTTGATATGTCATTACATATTTTTAGGTATAAAATTCATGTCGAACTATTCAGCCGTTTTACCAACAATTTGCAATTTAGATTGAAAAATGACCTGTTTAAAATATTTTTTTCCGAAATTTGGGCAAGTTTATTACAATTCTAATCAATGCGAACTGTTGAGGATGACTTTAAGTATAACATATATTTTTTATATCGAAAACGTACGGAAGGATTCCTCAACAAATTTCTTTAAACATAAGGTGTTTTTAGGATTTGAGCGATGTAATACCCTTAACCCAACGGCTGTGTTCCCCGATACAAGCCGAATTATTTAAAGGCCTTCTCGATAGTTGAAGGAACCATCATTGTAGCCCTGAAAACCCGTCAAATTTTCAAATAACAATAAAATTTGATTTAATATTCCTTCGAAATTAATAAATAGTCAATTGAGTCGGCACAAAAGTGACGTCACAGTTGTCTTTTCCCATACAAAATCTATAGGGGAATCGCGTTTTGACAGATCATAAAAAGTACGTCAATTATGGGTTCCTTTGGGAAAAGCGTCTAATATAGGTATCTCATTTGATTACATAACATTTGTAATCGAATAAGATCAATTTTATTGGAATGAGGATGTAAATAGCAAAACATCATTATCTGTGTATGACTCATTTCCTAGTAAACCACAGACATTTTTTTTTAATGGCCACCTCTTTATAAATATTTATCTCCCTATTTGTGTACCAGAATACATTTTAATATCGACGTATTATTGTAAGATAATGTATTCCCTCGTTTCTTTGTCTGCTGAACACCTGTTAGACTGGTCGTGAAGGCCGCGGGTGTTGTCGCCGAAAGAGAATGGGGCGCCTTTGTCTATGATTCTGAACGAGGAAGCTTATTAGATTGACAGATGGAAATGAAAAAATGCGCGGCAAAAAGTGTTCTTTCTTTAAATCTAATTTTGATCGATTGAAAAAAGTTTTTACTGCTGTAATTTTTTTAATAAAAGTATAATAGACTACCTATGCTTTATGCCTTTCTTATTCATTGTTTATTTATAGATACATTTTCAATTTATTTTAACTTCTGTAACAGAGAATAAACTGCTTTGTTTGTTTTTATTGATGGCGAGGATTTCGATAGCGCCTTCATTTTACTTACGAGCTATATTATTATCTCAATAGGCGCTTTTGGTAATATTTTGGTTAAATACTTATTTACATAGTATTTCATAAAGTGGCTTCCCGCCGTCAGTACGCTAAGATCTTGTAAACTAGGTACGCAACAGATTTGAAAGCGATTTTCATGATTAGATAAGTGATTCAAGAGGAAGGTTTATGCGTATAGAACATCACGCTAAGACCAATGGGAGCGGAGCAGTAACCAATGACCGAACTGAACGATAGGACACCTCGGGTATAGGTATAGCTAGTTGGTTATTAACTATTACATATATTTGAAGTTACCTAAGCATTATTTTTCAAAATTTCTTTAACTTTTTTAACTACTCTCAAGTAGGGCAGGAAAAGATGATGATGAAGTAGGTATAAAAAACATGTAGCAAATAAAAAAAAAACCACTACGTACCAGTATAGTATTTAATCATTAAAAATAATAAAGAAATAAGTAAGAAGAATCGCCAATTCGATAATAATAGGTACCTATTGTATGAGTGCTAATAGCTATGAAAAAGGTCGTGTACGGTGAATGTTTAATTAAACATTATTATAATTATGACTAACAGTTATTAAGCAAGGCGTACAAAATATTCCATTTGATTTATTGGAGTAGGTATTTTCACTGGTGTACACATACGTACATAAACTCACGCCTTTTTCCCATGGGAGTAAGCAGGAACCGCAGAAAGCCACCCACTACGATCCATACAAACTCCTTTCGCCTCGTCCACATTCATACATCTGGTCATACAAGCACGCCGGTTACGAGTACTGCGCACCCGACCTTTCTGAAGAACCTCACCAATAAGGTCAGGGTAGGTCTTTCTACTGGTCTATACACTTGCTAAACTGTTTAGTGAATTTATTTTATTGAATGTTTTGACAAGTAGGTATTGTCCAGACCGATTCTGGTCACGGCGGCAATTTTTTATGCAGACTAGCCAAGTACGCAGGAGATATTATAGTGCTCAAACACAGGTGCACTCCCCTCTTTTTTTCCTTAACTATCGTAGTCTGATGGGACGGCAAGTATTTATTTATTTATTCATATAAATAAGTACAACATCTGACAGATGACTCCAAAGCGATGTTATACACACAAGTAGGAAGTAATTTGATGCATTACTTTCTTATCTCTGTGTGAAGCGGACGGGAGTGTCAGACTTTTACTGACCCTTTCATGTTCCTCCTAATGCTTTTTGCGTTCCAGGGTCACGGTAACTCTTTCTAACAAATTCCGCATGCCTGGCAGGCACCGGCTCTAGCGGGCCCCGTCTACTATGCTTTATTTTAGCCCTGTGAACCTGATTAATTTTAAAATAACTTTAGAAACAAAAATTAGATTTTTTGTTGTTTGGAAATCAATAAATAGTTAGTCAATTGATTTGGCAAATATAGTGACATCACCATTTTCTACGATATAAAATCTATGGAGAAGTTTTGACAGCTCATATGACAGTATGAAGTATGACATAATTTTTATGAGCTGTCAAAATTAATTGATGGGGTCAACTAGTTAGCTTTAGTGATGCAACAGGCCAACCTTTTGCAACAGACAGACCATAAGATACGAGCCTACAAAGTAATTAAAACACTGGCTAACGTAATTATCTTGGCAATTATTTGTAAACTTACATATCATAATAGAAATGTCTTCAATTAAATAGCATATTTATTTTTAGATAATTTTGCGTGCCTATTTACTATTTGTAAATCCACACACGTTCGCTACTGCCTCATTTCATCTTTTCAAACCAAAATAAAAATATTTTTCTTCTTAGCGTATCGATGGCAAATATAGATACTACTTAAATAATATAATTTTTGTTATTTTGTTTTCTTCAGCTACGACAACACCATCTGCTGACGCAGTAATCATTAGTCATTATAATTATTTGAACCCAAAATATTTAATCTTTTGATTGAAATAGAACCTAATTATTTAAATCCATAAAAGTATCGATCCTCGACATTTTTTTTACTGTCTTTGGTCAATAATTAATTTATTTATATAATTGCATTGAGTTAATTTTTATTTTGTTTTTGAAAGTATCAAATTTTGTTCTTTTGTTTGTATTTGCACCTACCGTGTTATCTCTTCACTACCTTTGGTTGACTGGTAGAGAATGCCTAAGGCATTAAGTCCGCCTTTGTACTTTTGTTGCATAAAGTTTAAATAAATAAATAAATAAATAAATAAATAACCTCCTTTCATCAAATCATAGACATTAAATACAAAATGTCTGCCTTACATGAAGTCTCATGTAGTCATGCTTGACCTGAATTTGTTAATTAGATATTAATTAATTAATTAATAAGAGAGTACTATAAGCTATCTGCCAAGGGGGATTTTCCGCGATAATAAGTAAATAACAAAATAATAAATAACATTATTGTGACAAAATACGTTGCTACAGATCAGCAGGCATAAGGAAAATTTTGCTTTATTTTATGAGTAATAGATAACGGTAGCCTTTGTCTGATAGTACTGTTCGAATCCGAGGGTCAAACCAGCGAGAGCGTCGCGAATTCTTTGAAAAGGGGATTTTCCATAACTGGGATAATAATTACCCATATTCAATTGATAAACAGTTTACAAATCAATCTCTACATAATGTAGTTAAGTCGCTGTCCGCCATCTTTACTGCGGTTTATTTTAAATTAAAGCGGTTTCAGTATGACATTAATTTGATAGATAGAGAAAGAGGAGATTCCAAAGGACGGTTTATACGTGTCATCACGCTATGACCAAATTGACCGGAGCAGTAACCAAATACGTAACATCGCGGGGTATATAGTTATGAAAAGTAAAGAATAAATCAACTGTTTACGTACTAGACCTATTTTCATATTTTATTTAAGTTAAATAATGCATTAGTTTGTACAAAAACACAGCTACTAAAATCAAACAAAGGCCCGACCATCCGTATCAAATTATAATTACAAAAGATAATTAAGTAGGCGTATTTAAGTAACGTACTACTCAATGATTGCCAACAGCCACTGACTTTTGAGTTCAAGATTTAAACATTAGACATGCGAAATGTAGCTCACTGGAAAGAAAAGAGAGATATAGCTCTTTTGATCAAAAGAGCTATATCACTCTTTTAGCTCTTTAGCTCACCGAATAACTCTTTTAACTCTTGAGCTGAATTGATTTGCTTGCGAGCTACAGATCAAATTGAGCCGCGCTACTTTACGCAAGTCAAACGAGACAAATAGCTCAATAGCTCTATTAAATCTTTGAAGTTCTTTAGTTCATTTAACTTAGTTGCGAGCTATAGATAAAATTAGATTCATTTGGTTGTTTTGTTCTTATTAGAATAATTTAAATATAATAATGAAAGCACTTAATATTATTTAGCGTATAACACTTATTTCTCTCTGCCATTAGTAATTTTAACTAACTGCAACTAATAATTAATCATGTAATTAAAAAACCAAAAAAATTGTAATATGCGACACGAATGACACGATATTCCGCCGAAACAATTTGAATATATTTAAAAAACAACAATATTTGTTTTGTTTACAAAATCACGTTTTCATACTTATGTAAAAGTGATACAGCATTTTTTCTTTTAAAACAATTGCTATAAGAGTTATTTTACAATGACGTATTGAGTCGAAGGGTCGGTCAGTGAGCGACATGCGAAATCGTTCACCTGTTTGTCGGGGAAGTTCGGGCCCTGTTCGGGCATTGTCGGATGTTGGGCCGCTGTCGGTATCACTCGTAATCGCAACTCGCAAAGCCACAGAGTAGAATAGAAAGTCAATGAGCCATTGAGCTAAATGAGCTAGTGAGCTACTCCGTGAACGACTGAGCGACTGAGAGCTAGATTGTAATTGAAGAGCTAGTTCAATTTTATCTCTCATTCGCGAGCTACCCATGTCTATTAAACATGTCGTAACATTGTGCCTACTGCCAATAATTCGGGTCGGCTAATTGACATTAGATAATGAAGCAGATAGGAGGGCGGTCTGGTTGGAGACGAGATTGGGTGAACCTGCCCGCGGCAGGTCATACCAATTTATACTTAGACTACCGAATTGTACTTGACTTCGTCCGCGTGGCGTATTTTACCCGCCATAAGTTACGTCTTTGGTTAATGCTCCGCTCCCGTGTGTCGTAGCGTGATGTTATGTATAGCTTGTGTTACAATTTTTTTTTTTGACGGGAAGTCATCAAATAACTTCCCCCGCCCTGGGCGGGGCGGGAGGGTGTCAGACTTTTACTGACTAAAACCCGTCTATGTTCCTTCGTGTGCCCTTTGCGTTCCGGGGGCGCGGTATCTTTTTCGAACAACCCGCAGCCCCGGCAGGAGCTTATTTTACTTGGGAATAATGTAGCTATCTACTGGTGAAAAAATGGTTAAAATCGGTTCAGTAGTTTGGGAGTGTATTCGTTACAAACAAACAAACATAAAATTCTTTCCTCCTTATAATATTGGTATAGATTTGTATTTTTATCAATGGAATATACCGCGACCTCGCTAGCACAGACGAGCCCAAGATATTATTATCTATTGCGAGAGATATAAACAAAAATTTTGAACGTACTTTTAGTACGTGTATTAGTCGTAGAGCTCTTTGCGAAGGAGCTCGTTCAGATAATACCAACATACTTATTTCTACCGCAAAGCAGTGTTGCTGTGTTCCGGAGCAATTTCAACTTTGTCTCTGGGATGGCAACACATTTGCAAGGCCTCTGGTATTGGAGATATCTATTGGCACTATTGGCAGCGGTGACTTCTTATCACTTCTTAACATCAGGTGGACACACAGACAGACAGACAGACAGGGGGACTTTCGCTTTTGTTATAAGTATAGATATAGGTGTAGTAGGTACATTTTCAACCAACTAGCCCTCTGGTCAAAATGTGTCTGTTGATGAAACTTATACGAATAATGGAGTCTCCCTGTTATTACAATTTAGGTATGTACGGTATTCATTCCTTTGACGTTTTAAAAGGGGAAGGGTAAAATCAGTTTCATTGACAGAGCAAAGGGGTGTCTGGTGACGTGATTCAATAAGTTTGCAATCGCTGGTTTCAAATCTATCTAGATTTTAGGAAGCCATTGATTTAAAATTCTTTGTAATTTAAATAGAGTTGGTTACGTATTTGGTAGATTATTGTATGTTTTTAAATTCATTGGATGGCAAACAAGCCGACCGCCCACTTGATGTTAAATGGTTACTATTGCCTATTAGACATCTACAGACCAGAGCCTTGCAAATGTGTTGCCATCCCAGAGACTAAGTTGAAATGTCTCCTATGCCTGTAACTGTAATTACACCGGCATCGGCACCCATACCCTTCAAACAGAAACACAGCAACGCTGTTTTGCGGCAGAAATAGTTATGGTGGTACCTAGTACTTCCTCGAACGAGCTCCTACACAAAGAGCTCTACTACTTATAAATTCAAACAGAAATTCAGCATGCGCTCTGAAACGTGATGGATAAGCCTTTTCCCCTCAGTAAGTTATTATTAGGCTTCCTTTACAAATTACGAAGCATTTCAAAAACCGTCTACATCCCAACTTTATTTCGCAACAAATTTTTTCTTCGAATTCGAAAGGTCAATAAATAAAAAGATGTATGGCAGACAGCTGTGAAAAAGAGACAGATTGTTCGGCGTCTCTTTCTAGTCTCGAAGGGTACTTATAGCTAATTAGGTACTGCAGACTGGCTGGTTTGATCTTACACAACCTTATTTGAATAGACAAAAAGAAAACAATTTGGAGATTCTGTTCTAAATTTGAAAATAAGGATTTGATTATCTGTTATTACGTCTAGATTTGACATTTGACAGTCCGCCATGAGAGATGACAACAATACGTGGTTTTAAGTAAAATAAAATGTAATATCTCAATATAGTATAAAACAAAGTCGCTTCCCGCCGTCTGTCCTTCCTACGCAGATCTTTTAAACTACGCATCGGATCATAATGCGGTCATCAATAGATAGAGTGATTCAAGATGAAGGTTTATACGTAGAACAACACGCTACGACCAACGGAGGCGGAGCAGTAAGCATGGACCGCAACGCGACTAATTCTAAATATAGTATAAGTACTTATACAAGAAAGATCAAATAAAAGTGTATATTTGATCCCCCGTAATCACTAGTAAAGTAGTCCCTATTGCCTATCTACAAAATAAAAGTGGGCATGACAACGAATGTTCATAAAACTTGTTACTACACAGATTATTGTGTTAAGTCTTGTCTGAGATTACGTCGGAGGGTGTGAGGCCAGGCCTCCGAGCGGAGGGTCATCTCTTAACCTCCCTTATCTTTGTTATCAGTGCGGAGTTCTCCGTACAAGATGTAGGTACAATAATATTTGTGTGGGTTTGAGTCGCGTCTGCAAAACACAGATAAGTATCAAGAAGGTTAGGTGCGTAGAATTATTAAGTACTACCACAGATTAACAATAATTCCTACTGTACTAATTCTGCCCACGATTTCGAGCGCGTCAAACTTTGATATAGGTATTATCCCACGGGATGACGGGAACTGTACATTTTTCCGGGATGAAAAGTATCCTATGTGTTATTCCACACTACAATCTCTCTCTGTGTAAAATTTCATCCAGATCCATTCATGCGTTCAAGTGTGAAAGAGTAACCGTGTCGGGGCATACGGCCGTTGGTTTAGTGTGAAACGGTATGTCAGCAAGTCATTAGTGTTCAAGATTGAAGCCTATTTCGTTACAGTCCGTTTTTCTGACTTAGTATACCGTATGTGATTGTATAACTAGATATCTCAACGTCTAAAAATAAAATAGGAAAAAAATGTTGTGAAATTGAAACAAAACCAAATAGAAATATTTAAGAAATATTTTGCTGAAAAGAACATTTTTGTATATAATTAAGTGAAAAAGTACAAACATACATTAGCGTTTCATTGCTATTAAAATCTAACAGGCAGCTTACCATTTGGGCAAGTACAAATGTGACTTTTTCAATTCATATTTACTTTCTAAGTTTATCTTGTACATCATTGACATCGGTAAAGGTAAAAATACTTTTCTCAATTAACTGTAAAATTATATTTTAATTGCTTTGTAATCAATTAAGTTAGCATATGTGACGTGATGACTTTACAGTTTGCTACGAGTATTACCATTCAACATCTATGAAAATCGCGTTTTGACAGCTCATCAGAGGTGAATTCAGACATTTCTCAAGTATGCCATCATCACGCCTGTTTTTCCCGACGGGTTAGACAGAGGTGTACCAATATACACCCACAGTTCGCCGGTATGTTTAGGTCCAATGTAATAGTGGGCGAGCCTATTTCCATTAACAGGGCACAAATCCTAATTCCGAGCTACCATTGAGAAAATCGTAGAAAATCCCAAATAATACTTAGTCACTGCTCGACCTGGGATCGAACTCAAGACCTCTAGCGTAGCAGTCGCGCTTAGAACTACTAGGCTAAAGAGGCATTTGAAACTTAAATTTTATTTATTTGTGAAAGGTTATGGCAACAAAATTGTAATATTCGTCAAACAATAGGCATTATTATGTCACCGATATGACTGATATAATATAAACATATTTTTAGTACGTTTTTGTACAGATACCTAGTATTACATCAGTTGCTGAGCGGTGATATCTCGGAAATTTCGTGTCGTGTTGCAAACCGTGTGCACAGCTGTGTAAGTGAGTTGTGGAAGTTTCCGAAGAGATGATATCTTTTATTTGTCATTCTGACAGATGTCACTGTCAATTGCAACTGTCATGTTATCACTTTACCGCCTTTGATTGACTGGTAGAGAATGCCTAAGGCATTTAGTCCGCCTTTGTACTTTTTTGTGCATAAATTTTAAATTAATAGATTTATTGGGATTTTATTATATCGCTGATTGTTTCTTAAAGGCCAGTAAAAAAAAACATGGCATTAAAAAAAACCCTTTTGATGCCACAGTATCATTTTAAAGCACAGCAGTTTATGTCGTATTTCTATATCGATACGTTTGAATGTCCATTGGTTAAAAAAATTAACGCCTAGCCATGCAGTCCCGGTGTGCGTAGGCCTAATTAGCGTTGCCAGATATTTTTTTTGGCAAATCAGAACTTTGCGGGGTTCTTTTGTCGAAAGCGGGGCGCAATAAAAAAGCGTATAAGTACGTATATGTATAATCAGAACTTTTTAAACATTTATCTTTGTATTTGAGTTTTAAATTACGTTAAATTGCCAAACAAAATGTATTTTGATAAAAATATGATATTTTAAACGCGCCTCCTCATAACGCTGCACGCACGATCAAGTTATCCCCGAAAAGCGGGACATCCCGCCCGATACATAAAAGCCGGGACGTCTCGCCAAAATCGGAACGACTGGCCTTTACACACATTTGTCAACATTTCTCCTGTACTTCTGATCTATTCACCTGCCCAACAACTGTCGCATGTCGGGACTAGGCACCGTCGCGAATGATCGATCGCCAAGTGAAAATAGATTCATAAATACGAGAGCAGCGAGCGTCGGCCGCGCTGGTCAGCCAGTGTGCGTTGTGTGCAACAGCTGCCAAATGCTGCAACGTTCACACACGTGGCGAAATGAGGGATGCCGTACTTTGTTTCGTGTGTTTGAAGAACGGGGTTTTATAAAGGGACATGTAATTTGTACTGCCCCTGTAGCCATGTAACAAACGATAAACGCAAACGCTGAGTAGGCTTTAATAGATCTTCAACTTTATGTGCTTGGTTTTAAAATGACGATGTAATGAAGATTGCATAGCGTTTTCGTTCTTTCCAGTCGCTAACGCTTAGAAATCTTTAATAGATTTTCAACTTAAGGCTCTGGGGTATTAAGTTGAAAATCTATTGGTACCTACCGAGCGTTTACGATTATCGTTTGCGACTTGGCTAGGGGGGCTGATATGTATAATGAAGTTGTAGAGTATGTTTGTTTGCTAAACGCTGTTATCTCTAGAAATACCGGAAGGATTGGGAAAAATCATTTTGTATATGGAAGCCAGATTCAAGAGGAATAGTAAAGGCTGAATAACATCACGCTAGGAGAGACGGGAGACTCGGTAAAGGTCTAGAACCATGTATGAAAAAACCATGGTCAAATTTTTGTTACGGTGCTTTCCAACATGCATATTTCTTTTTTTTTCGTTTTTATCGCTGGTGAACTTAGTTTGTTATTTGGTAGAAGCAATTGAACCCGCGTGTGCTACGTATATTAGTCTGTAAGCTTTCCCTTAGATAATACAAGGCGTTGATTTACATCCTCGTCAAATTCAAGGTGTTAACTATGCTCGTGATTCTTAACACGAATCAATAATAAAATAAATTGGTTTTGAAATATTTTTTTTGACCTGATTTTCAAATTCGAGCTAGCCATCTCGCCAGAGGGTTTAGGCGCTATGTACACATTGATATAGCCGCGCGACAACTCTGCCTACCGCATACGCAACTGGGCGATCCTGATCAAGAAGTGTAATCTGGAATACTGTTATTTGATAGTTACAACTAAAAAAACAAGTATTTATTAAATATTGACCAGGTATCGAATTATATTTGATAACTTCTTTTTTTTTATGACAAGCTCCTAAAATTTGACGAGGATGCAAATCAACACCTTGTATAAATAAATATGTAGGTACTACCTACGTAAATGTCTAAAAGCTTAGCTGACATGTTGACACTTTCCTTCACACCTAACTGACTCCGCCACCTAATGTGGCAATCCCGCCAGAGTCTTACTGCCACACTCAGAGACGTTTAGAGTTTTTTTAGAGATAGGTACATTCAATATTAATTTATTAGTCGACAGCCATACTGAAGAAAGTATTTTTGAATTTTTCGTTTGCATCTTTTAAACGTGTAAATATCACAAATATGTTTTCTGAGTAAGTAACTAAATAAAATGACTTACTTCTTAGTTATTCGAGAGAAGAAAAACACCATTTTGACTTTTCTTGTAGTTTACAGTTCCAAGAGCTTGATTTTCTGAAACAAAAGAAATAGTTGTACTAGTACCTAATAGTTATCATCATCATAGGTGAGGTTGTTGGGGGTAATCTCTGGATCTACTGATCCAATTTCGATAATTATTTTATCCATAATAAGTCACGTTGTTTGTGAGTGCCATACGCTGTACAACATTACGCTACGACCCCCGGAAGCCGAGCAGTAACCAAAGATGTAACTTAAGGCAGGTGAAATAAGGCACACATACGAAGTCGCAAGCAGTTATCTAGTTTGTAATAAAACGGTGGTTTCAAAGTCAAAGTATTTATTTCAATTAGACCATTTACAGGCACTTTTGAATTGTCAAGAAGTTACAGTTTAAAATTGAAGGTAGTTGCTCGTTCCAAAACGTAGGTCTCTATGGAGAAGAACGAGCAAGAAACTCCATGGACACTCTTTTCCTTCAATTTGGTTTTTAAAAAGTCTTGGTTACAATATTCTTGTTGCTTCTATATGTGAAAAAATTGTTGCCAAATTAGGCGTCGTCTGTACAATATCCGATCCTATCTGTTCCCTCGTTGTCGTCGCTACGTCGTCGCTAGGGGAGGCCCTAGCGACCACGAGGTCACGAGGATCAGGACGTCTGTACCCCACGGGGGGTGCCCTTAGCGTGTAGTCGTTGAGTTTATAAGTTTTAAGCTTTGGCTGGAGGCCCAATATTACGGTTAATTTGCGGGATGACAAACCGAAACTGCCCCGTTGGTCTCGTGGTCGCAAGTGCGACTACTGTGCAAGGGGTCCCGGATTCGATTCCCAGGTCGAGCAAAAAGTGTTATTGGCTTTTTCTATGAAATTCTCAGTAGCAGCTCGGAGTTTGGATTTGTGCGCGGTTAATGGCAATAGGCACGCCCCCTGTTACATGGGACCTAAAATATACCGGCGAACTGTGGGTGTACATTAGTACACCTTTGCCTAACCCTTCGGGGAATACAGGCGTGATGATGGATGATGGGACAAGCCGAAATATCTAGACGTCGCGTCGCCTGTATCTTAGAGTTGTAAATATTTGAATAAAAGGACAAGAAACTTCAATAAAAAAAAAATGTACTTATTATTGCCAGCCTATTATTGCCCCACTGCAGGGCAAAAGCCTCTTCTCATACAGAGAAGGCACGAGCATTGATTACCACGCTTTCTCAAGGCGGATTGGCGATTTCAAACTCTTTATATTAAGCAGGTTTACTCACGAAATTTTTGTGTTTCGGTTAATCCGTACTAATATTATAAATGCGAAAGTAACTCTGTCTGTTTGTCTGTCTCTTCTTCATGCCTAACCGATTTCAATGAAATTTGGTACAGATATAGTCTGGGACCCGAGAAAGGACATAGGATAGTTTTCATCCCGGAAATCCCCCGGGAACGGGAACTACTAATCCACGCGGACGAAGTCGCGGGCAAAAGCTAGTTATTTATAACTTAGAATAAATGTTCAAGTGGAATCGATATTGGTGCTGATTCTCTTGTTCACAAACCTAACTAAATTTAAGTTATGTTCATCTTTCTCTTTCCATTTCATTAAGAAAAGGACAGAAGATAAAATGTTAGTTAAGTTCTGTCAAATTTAGACACTCCATTGATAATTTGGACGCGATTAAAAACGTGGCGACTAGAAACACGCTAATTTTCTTCAGGCGCTGTCTAATTTAATAGGACTAAACGAATGTATCTTCTGTCCTTTTCTCTAAGAAATTGAAAGAGAAAGATGTATTTAACTTAAATTTAGTTAAGTTTGCGAACAAGAGAATCAGCACCATTATGTATATATCCATAGGTACTAATACTGTGTGATCATTCAATTGTTTATTGAATCGAATACCATTTTGTTACCTATAGGCTATAAGTAGCTTTGTCGCAGAGAAATCGATTCCGTTCGGCCGTTGTTCCTATAAATAAATAATTAGACTGCAGGAAATTAAGGCTGCCGCGAAGTAAGCCTTTCCATTTGCAGACTTTGTCTGCCCATCATGGGGCATCGTACTTATTGTCTACTGGCTTAAGTTTGTGTGTTCTGGCGCGATGGCGTTACGCGACCAATAATACACGACGCATTTTCCGTCAGATATGCGCCGACCCTAAAACTAGTGTGCCTAACTTTCGAACTGAATCCGATAGGATTGATAGGAATCGAGTTAAGTATATAGAGACCTCGCCACTAGTGTGTAACTGACAGGTGTGTAAGGGTGGGCTGGGGTGCTAGTTGTACAGTAGTGTGTGTAATTACAACCACATACACATACATAGGTAGGGTGGGTAGGCGCCCGGATAAAGGCTAGACACAGTCAGACTTTTGGGAAGCGTGCTCGGCTAAATTAGTCGCAGACCGACTTTTGTAAGGCTTTACATTTAATTCATTAGAAGTTAAGTTGATTTTATGGTTATTATCATCATCAGCTGAACGGCGTTCACTGCTGGATATAGACCTCTCCTAAAAATAACCGCAATGACCGATCCTGCGCTGCCATTATTCAGCGATTTACCGCGGGATTTCATGATAAAATATTGCAAAAATTAAATAGGTACAATAATGTTATGATTTTGACAAAATTTGTATGGGACCCGTCCCCCCCCTCCAACAGATGTTTTGTATGTGTCAGGGGGTGCTTAAGGATCTATCAAAAGACCAGCAATCAGTTTTAACTCCAAAATCCATGGGGTTTAGAAAAAAAATTAAAACAAAAAATAAATTTTTTACTTCTAATTCCTTACACATATGTTATAAGAACTAAAATAACAATATTTAAGGCTATTATGAAGTGTATACAGTTACACCGAACGCCGTGCGGAGCTAAAGATTGTAAATCAAATTATTGTGTTACCTACATATTTTACAAATATGGTAAATATGTATATTAATTGTCATTAATTATTACAAAATTTGTATGGGACCCGTCCCCCCCCTCCAACAGATGTTTTGTATGTGTCAGGGGGTGCTTAAGGATCTATCAAAAGACCAGCAATCAGTTTTAACTCCAAAATCCATGGGGTTTAGAAAAAAAATTAAAACAAAAAAAAAAATTTTTACTTCTAATTCCTTACACATATGTTATAAGAACTAAAATAACAATATTTAAGGCTATTATGAAGTGTATACAGTTACACCGAACGCCGTGCGGAGCTAAAGATTGTAAATCAAATTATTGTGTTACCTACATATTTTACAAATATGGTAAATATGTATATTAATTGTCATTAATTATTATACTATTCAGCAATTCTGCCGCTGGATTAAAATCGAATGTACTGCCCAAGCCCCATGTACCACGTAAAACGAAATAATACGTATACAAGGTGGCCCCTGTATGTTATACGATTTTTTTGTTTTAGGAATTAGACGATTTTTTATTTTGTTTTTAGATATTCTTACCTGACCATCAGAACTTGTTGATTTCTAGTCTTCTTGAATCAGATTTTTTTAAATAATGAATCTTGATGTCTGCCTACGGTCGATAAAATCTGACTGTCTTTTCATCTCCTAAAGCGACTAAAACTAAGTTCAAAGGGTTATTTTTAAATTCGTTCCAGATTTTCTATCACTCAAACAAAAATACAAAAGATGGGTGGCAAGTACCTCAAAGTAGATTTACAACTTTAACGGACCCTCAGCTTTCCAAAACATTAGAAATAACCAGTAAATAACCAATTTTACTGGTCAGTATTCGGTGTAATTGAAACTTGAACATGGTAAGGCGAAAATATCAATATTTAAAAAGTGTTATTGATTTTTTCTATGAAATTCTCAGTAGCAGCTCGGAGTTTGGATTTGTGCCCGGTTAATGGTACACGTGCTCAGCCTAACCTTTCGGGGAATACAGGCGTGATGGCATGTGTTCACTTGAACACTAAAATATTGATACACACATACATACATACATACCATCACGCCGGTATTCCCCGAAGGGTTAGGCAGAGATGTACCAATGTACACTCACAGTCCGCCGGTATGTTTTAGGTCCCATGTAATAGGGGGCGAGCCTATTGCCATTAACCGGGCACATGTCCTAGCTCTGAGTTGCTAATGAGAATTTTATAGAAAAACCCAATAACACTTTGCCACTCGACCTGGAAATCGAACCCAAGACACCTAGCGTAGCAGTTGCGCTTAGGACCACTAGGTTAACGAGGCAGTTGCTCAAGTGAATGCTGACGAAAATGAATTTCAACGGATTTTCATCAAGTTTTTAATGCAATATGAGCTCTATATAACTGTTTTTATAATAACGTTAGTATTTAGTAGTAGTATCTACTTTAAAAAGTTAACCTAACTTTTTAAACTATTCAGAATCACCATAATGCAAAAATTAAACATGACAAAACGCTCGAAACTTGATGTGAGATCGTTATTATTAATTTTCATTAGCTTTTACTTGAACACAAAAATATTGATATTTTCGCCTTATCATGTTGAATTTGAGGCCTATGTTCAGCAGTGGACGTCCTATGGCTGAGATGATGATGATGATGATGATGATGATGATGTTGAATTTTCAATTGCACCGAATTTGACCGGTTTGAAAAAAAGGCCGCTCAACTCTTATCGGGGTTGACCTCGGTTCTCCATTTCCAGGACCGAATGCCTAAGGAGTTTTAGGGAGTGCAGGGGAAAGAATCAGGGTTGTGGCTTTGAGGGACCCCCGCGTTTATGGGGTCCGCCCTTGATACGATAGCGGAAGGTGCATGTGATGAATGGTGTATGTGATCTTGCGATCGTTACACCACTTGGCCACTTCGCCTTGTCTTTGCCTTGTCTTGTATGGAAGCTGAAGCGGGGGGAGTAGTCAGGGGCTCGAGGGAAGGCTGGTCGCCGGGAGAGCGAGTGCGGGGGGCCGCGGAGGTGGTGGTGGTCGCGGCTTTTTTGGCCTTGGAGGCCTGGTAGGAGGGTCTTCGCTTCTTTCTTTTACTTACGACGACTTAGAGCGGGCGGGGTTGCTGATATAAATTGAAAATGTGCTGCTTTAGGCATCACCTGCAGCCGATCGTTAATATATTTTGCTGATTCTTAACAGATGTTGGGGAGGGCTGTATGTGTTCAATGACGATACTTGTACTTAGTTGACTGCTTTATTGCTAAACAGTATACAAAAGGTATACATAACAAAGACATTATGTTAATTATGTACGTCTTCTCCAGACCGATTACGATCACGGCGGCTAATCATATTGCGGACTAGCCAAGTACGCAGGAGAGTAGGATTAATATCCTACTCTCCTGCGTAATTGGCCAATCTTGGCACTATAATTAGTGCGCAAGTGAATGCGTAAACACAGGTGCACTCCCTCTTCCCTAACTCTTATAGTCCGATAGATGGGACGGGAATCCGACATAACCGGGAAGAGATCAGGCGCAGGACCAACGGCTTTACGTGTTTTCCGAAGCACAGGGGTTTCACACCACCATCTTCTAAACTCCGGGCTTTTACTGAAAAAATCCTAATGGAAAATCCCAATAAAACTTTTTGCCTGACCTGGGAATCGAACCCAGGACCCCACGCTCAACAGACGTGCTTGCCACCACGGGACAAACGGGGCAAATATGGTTATTGTAATAAAACTTTAAAACAAACTGTTATTTTGTACCACAAAATAATTATTTTAAAACTTGATTTTCTGCTTATCTCCCATACTTTAGAGAAATGTCGCCATAGTAAAAAACGATCAACTTTTTATCAGCTTTCGATTGAGATACGTTTCAATCCTGTTGGTCGGGGGGGACGTTTTCACTCAACATCCTTTCAGATAAAACATAAAATCCGGCCATTTTTACCCAATTTTAAACAAAAGTTCGGCGTAACTAATTAGTAGTTCAGCTTTCCGGATTTACAATCTGACAGCACAGGTATAACTTCTGCGATTTCGCGAAACTCAATTCTAAACTCCGGGAGAGTTAGCGAAAACTAGTACCTAACAAATAATTGCACACGTCACGTTCAGCACTGTAGGTATTCTACTTTTTGCACACCAATTAGTGGCGAAATGTAACTTCAGGCTAACAATCAGCTGCGGGTTGTTCGAAAGAGATACTGTGCCCCCGGAACGCAAAGGGCACAAGAAGAAACATGGATGGGTTTTAGTCAGTAAAAGTCTGATACCCCGCCGTCATTGTATGATTTCCCATCCGAAAAAAAAGAAGACCTACAATCTATATCAATACTCGTCGTATTATTTATAATACGACGAGTACCTATTAATATAGATTAAGCTGAAGAGTTTGTTTGGTTGAACGCGCTAATCTAAGGAAGTACTGGTTCGAATTGAAAAAATCTTTTTGTGTTGGATAGTCCATTTATCGAGGAAGGCTTCAAGATATATAACATCCCGCTACGCGCCTCAGGAGCAGAGCAGTAACCAAAGGCGTAACGTAACACGGCTGTAATAAGCCACGCAGACAAAGTCGCGGATACTCCGCTAGTAATTAATATAACTGAAATCTCCAATCCGCCTTGGGCAAGCGTGGTTATTAATGCTCATGTGGGGCAATAACAGTCTGGTATTACTAAGCATTTATAAAAAGTTCTATACTATAACTACTTAACAAAAAACAGTCAATACCATCGACAATCATTTGAACGCACCTGCAAGCCACAACCTCTATAATTACAACAAAAAGGTTTCAGAAAGCTAGGGTTGAGAAAATACGCGGGAAAAACCTAGGTTCTTAAATAATAAAGTACTAGACCGATGCATAAATGACTTAGTACATTACACGAGAAATCAATAAGTCCCTCCAACAGTTTGTTTATTAAGTTTTCCCGGGAATTTTCACGGATGGCTTGAGTTACAGGGTTCAGTGAACTGTCTGCCATGATTGCTGGCTCGCTAACTATGCAGACGAGATAGCTGTGTGTATTTACAGGTAATTAACAGGTAGACTGAGGGTGCGTTCTATTTGACAGAAACTTGATACTCCGAGACTAGTGTTGGGTAAATAGCCGGATGCTTTGAATTATTATCGATTATAATCCATAAGTGTCCATAAATAGCCTTGCAATGGATGATAACCCTGCTATTAATGTATTGTTAAAAAAATAAATGCTTTTTTTTTGTTTAGTGTAATATCTGTGGGTGTGAACTTAAATTGGGTGCGTGTACGCAGTGTGATTCAAAGTATTGTAATTCTTTTTATTTATTTTCACTTTTTGCACAAGAAAAAGTGTTAATATGTATATAAAAGGTACTCATTTTTTGGAAAATTCAGTATGGTTAATTTCGAGTGCCAATACCAAAATTACTATTGACACATCGCTTTGTAATTTAACCATCTACCTAATTAATTACTTGGTTTAAAAAAGCGAGCTAAATATGAAAGTGTATGTATACCTACAAATAAACTTTAACCGATACGTAAAAATGTAAGGTACAATAAGTAAGTTATTTTTAGCTCTTTTCTGTGAATACGACGAACCTCCCGAACTTTCCATGTCCGGTGAGGACCTGCGTCAGGCGGTAGGTGAGGGCGCCGTGGCGCCGCTCAAGCCACTCCTCAAAGAGGGGACTTACCGCCTCAATCAAGGCGTGCCCTGCACGAGGTTGCGACAGTCGTTCTCTCCATGTCGCCATGAGATCAAGCCGGAGTTCCGTCCGCTGGGCGGCAATTTGCCGCGGCAGCGGAGTTTCGCCCCGGCCCCGGAGGCGCTGGTCCTCGCGCGCCTACACGAGTGGCGCGCGAGGACCAGCGCCTCCAGATCCCATGGCGGCAATCCGGCAAGGAGGCTCGCTGCCTCGCCGGAGATCGTGCGGTATCCGCGGATGACCCTTATGGCGATCACCCGCTGGGACGCGTTCAGGTAATGGGCGGCAAGCCGCCTCAAGCCCCGCGCCCACACCGGGGCCCCGTAAAGGGCCATCGAACGCACGACCCCCGCGTAGAGCCTCCGGCAGGAAAGCTAAGCAGAGCTTGTGTTATGGTAACCAGACAACTGATATACATATTTATGTAATTTATAAATACATACATATTATAGATAAATCACACCCAGACACAGAACAAACAATCATGCTCGTCACACAAAGTTTGTCCTGGGTGGGACCCACGACCTCCGGCTCAGCAGTCAGGGCCACTAACCACTAGACCAACAGGCCCGTCAAAATCGTAATCGCGTGTAATCTGACAGTCCTAAGCCTGAAAACCATGAAGGGAAATTTTCAATCACTAAAATAATAATAACAGCAGGGTTATCATCCATAATTGCTATTAATGGCTACTTACTGGCTTTTAATCGATTATTAGCCAAATGATATTAACCGGATTATTATCATTACCCAACACTATCCGAGACCTATTTGGCATAACTCACTTCGCATAAATTTCTTTAGACGAACGTTGTTAAGGCATAATATTTTTATAGCATAATAATTTTTTGGCCGAATGTTTTTATGTTCGAATTTGAAATGACATACTTTCAGTTGTTATGCAAAATAAAATTATGACTTAAAAAGTTCTGCTATAAAAAGGGTACCCGTAGACAGAGCCACGTGTGTACTAGTTGGTGTTTCATTACCTATTTGTTGGAGGATAATGATCTTAGTACTGCTACAAGGAGTATTGTCTTCTTTTGCCAATATTTAAATTGTGATTGCGATAATTAAATAATTGATTATTGTCGGCCATATAATTTAATTAATAGTGAAAGCCTTTTGGGCTCTTGCTTCATAGACAGCGATGAGGTCAAGTTTTTTGATGCCCTTTTTTAAAATTGTACGTACCTAAGTACATACTTTGTAATTTTCCCAAATATTATTGTGTCAAATGTAAATAACTATTCAGCTAAATAAGACTTTCAATACCTTTCCATAAAATAGATAGATGTCAAATTAATGGTTACTGAAAGCTGACCACGTGATAGGGCGGCCATTTTGAAAATCGATATTATCAACGGCTAAATAACAGACAATTTTATGCACTGAATAACGAAGACGATACTAGAAAAAAAATATTCATTATCATTGGGAAACACATTCATACCATCACGCTTGTATTCCCCGAAGAGTTAAGCAGAGGTGTACCAATGTACACCCACAGTTCGCCGTTATGTTTAGGTCCCATGTTAAAGGCCCCCCCTTTTGCCAATAACCGGGCACAAATCCAAACACCGAGCTCCTACTGAGAATTTTATAGAAAAACCCAATAAAACTGCTCGACCTCGGAATTGACCTCAAAACCTCTAGGCAATGTGAAAATGTAATGTCGCGAAGGTGCAGTGGTTAAGGTCACACCACCTCATGCACGTAGCTGTGAGTTCGCAATGTGACTTTTTCTATTTCATATATAGGTACTTCCTAAGTTTATCTTGGACATCACTGACATCGGTGTAGGAAAACATCGTGAGGAAACCTGGATTTATTAAAAATATGAATCTAAAATCACTAATCCGCCTTGAGCAAGTGTGGTGATCAATGCTCGTGCCTTCTCTGTATGAGAAGAGGCCTTTGTCCTGTAGTGAGGACTATAATAGTCTGATATTTTTATACTGTTATATCGTTTCTTTTTATGAGAAAAATTTTGAAGTGTGTCGATCGCCATGACAGAACTAAAACCCATTACGAATCAAACAATATTGTTGAGGAGGGTTTTTCTTACTTTTTCCTCCTCTATTTTAAGAGGTATTAACCTCTATTATTGAGGTAGGTAGGTAGAGGCAGGTACTTATAGATTGTCACGTGTAAAGTAGGGTGGTACTAATATAGATTTGGCAATCGGCACCTAAATCGTAATCCATTCTTTAATTAATCTACCGTTCGCTATTACACAGCACTGTCGCTAACCGGTTGTTTTAATACTGCTTTATAAAACTGCCTCGTTAGCCTAGTGGTCCTAAGCGCGGCTGCTAAGTTAGAGGTCTTGGGTTCGATTCCTATTTCGAGTAAAAAGTGTTATTGGGTTTTTCTATGAAATTCACCGGCCAACTGTGGGTGTACATTGGTACACCTCTGCCTTACCCTTCGGGGAAAACAGGCGTAATGGTATGTGTGGTGGTATGCTTTATAATACGGCCACATTATTAGTCGGTTATTAAAAAAGAAAATCTATTGTTCCATACATTTTAACCATGTAGGTATTGCACTTTTGTATTGAACAGCTTCTACATTTTCTTCTTTTCGAATGGGTAACAATCTTCTAATTGTTAGGTCCAGCAGGCGGGCATGTTACTTCTACCACTTTTTTCAGAGCCTGACCTTACAGGGCAAATTAAAATTAGAGGCAGATATTTATATAGCGCGCAAAACCGTCCATGTGGTTTTTTTTCACCTGCGTTCTATTACGTCTTTGGTTACTGCTCCGCTCCTATATCTCGTAGCGTGATATTATACAGCCTATACTACACCTCATGAATCTGGCTATCATAATACAGACACATGTTTTCCAATCCAACTGGCAGTTCCCGAGATTAGCGCGTTTTAAACAAGCAAAAAATTTCTTCTGCTTTATTCACCGTCACGGTTTTCCCAAATTCATATTACCACGTCCGGCGGGGAGACTCTGTGTACAAAAAGACCAGGAATATCCAGACATTGGACGAGGGGAAGCAGCCCCATGTTTAATATGATTATTGACAGCCACCGGCCGCCCTAACTAGCAGTATGCATACATCATGTGTCGGATAGGTAAGTGATATTATGTGTGTGTTTATGAACAGCCATGTAGGGTTTTCACTAGTTAAATTTTTATGTTGAAAGATTTTTTACCTTTTTTTTATGTCATTAGATAGGTAACAAGCGGACGGCCTATCTGATGTTGAGTGGTCACTGCTGGTTGTAACATCTGCAATGCCAGAGGCATTGAAAATGAGTTGCCATCCCAGAACAAAGTTGAAATGTCTCAAGTGCTTGTAATTACAACCACGATGCTTTGCGGTAGAAGTAGGTAAGGTGGTAGTACTTCCCAGGACGAGCTCTTCATAAAGACCTCTACTACTACTGGACTTACTTACTTGGAGCTATGTAAATGTTACACTATGTAGTGCTTAAGAACGACAGTTGTTGTGTACAGGAAAAGTTTTTGGTAGTTTAGTGTCATTAATTGAATAGAACACTTTTCCATTTTTCACACTTAAATTGCAACTGTTTAGTTCGTAGGTAGCGGATCCGAAGCCAACTTACAGATGCACTGTGCAAATGCACCCAAGGGTAGCCAGGACTATTGCACAATATGGAATCAAAGAATGGGTTGGAAAGAAATAATGGGTTTGGGTGGTCTTGTTACCTCAGTTTCAAATATTATTAATAGTTACTGCCCTTTATCTAGATTCTAATAAATCGGGTATCAGACAACAAAACACAAAAATACGTAAACAAAAACAAATCTGAGTGTGGCTTATTACGATGCAAAGTGTAAAAAACCTGATATTTAAATAAGTACTAAAAGAATGCATATATAACTTGAACACGGAAATAATTATGTGTTAAAAATGTCACGAATGGGCACTAGCATTCAAAAGGTGAAGTTTATTTTTAACATACATATTCGATTTAATAAAACCGACTTGTTTGTTTAGTGCTTGTAAACGTGACTAATGAATGTCCGGGGGTCCTGGCGGGTCCCTCGGTCAGATACAGTATTATTACATACAGGGACGTAGCTAGGATCCAAAAGGCCGGGTGCAAAGAATAACTGGGGCCCTAAGTGAACTGTTTAGGTTTTATCGAGTCAAAATTTTATATAAATACTAGGGGGGCAAGTCGGGGGCTAAATAATTACAGCCGCATAGACCGATCTTCCGGGTTAAGCCACGCTTGCCGAGGGTAGTCTGTGGATGGGTGACCATTTACTATAGCGAGTTTCCTCCGTGCCTCGGAAAGCACGTAAAGCCGTTGGTCCCGGCTGTCATTTGTAGATCTTTGATAGTCTTTACTGTTAGTCAGAAGCCCGAAAGTCTGACAACCAGTCTTACCAAGAGTATCGTATTATCCATTACTGGGTTGTGGAGGTCTGATAGGCAGTCGCTCCATGTAAAATACTGATATTCAGCTGCATCCGGTTCGACTGGAAGCCGACCCCAACATAGTTGGGAAAAGGCTAGGCAGATGATGATGGTGGCAAGTCGGGGGCGCGGATCATGCGTCAGGCGAATACCGGGCTCCCGACTCATTGTAACAGAACGAACTGTGAGGTTTTAGTCGGTAAGAGTCTGACGTAACCCTCGGTTCTCTCCTTGGTAGGAGGGCATCCACGAGGATATCACCCGACAAAAATGGATCAAATCTACTTTATCATCAGCTCTTAATCGTGGCTTGCAGGGTCCCTGAAATGCATGGTAGAGAGCTGATGGCAGGAGGGAATTCTCATGTATTCTTTCAAATGAGTTGCCATGATAATGTATACTTGCAATCTATTTTGTTTCGGCGTCAAAGTATGAAGATGTTTTTGTTAGTTCAATACAAGTTTGTTGGTCACGGTGCTAGGGCCCCTGTGCTTGGGGGCCCCGATGCTTGGTGGCCCCGCTGCACGGCACCGTCAACCCCTTTGGTAGCTACGCCACTAATTACATACGAGTACATCCATAATCTCACCCCTCTTTGCGGGCGTAATTTGCCTAAAAAAGGGTACAACATGTAGGTATTAATAAACAGATTATTAAGAGATTGCGAGTTCATCTATGTGTTGGTTAATGGAAGCGACTAATAGGCTTTGCGACTCCACCGTAGTGCAGTCCGCAGGCGTGGGGATGAAAGCTTAATCCTTTATTGTAGGTAGGATGTGCGCAGGACCCCTTTTGTTTTCCAGTGAAACAATAACTGGATTTTAAGCCTGAAAGCTAAAACTAATTAGCAGTGGCAGGGTTAATGGTCATGAGAGGAGTCGAAGTAAAAATGACTTTATTATTTGTGTGATAGGCAACTCGTATATTGTTCACCATCAACTAACCTGTTTAACGACAGTTTTTTTGTAATGGTACAAGCCAGCTACTCTACCCCAACCACTGCAACTCCTGTAAGCCAGAATCTGCAGTGGAGACCGCCAGAAAAGCGCCGAGGCAATGAAGCTCTACGAGTCACTTAGAAACGATACAACTGTCTTGGATTCCGCAACAAAATTAATCAGAAGAGATTAGCGGAGGAGTAAGGAAAACCACGAGTACAACCTGAGACATCTCCGACTCTCGAATTGTGGAATATTCAAATAATTAAAAAGCGTCACCATTGATCAGAGCGAATGTGACGTAAAAATGAAAATTCAAATGTGACATGTCAATTCCGAATGTGAAAACTATGACGTCACACCACGCGGCCCAAAATGGCGGACGTTTAAAGTGCCCGTGTGTGTTGGTTATTTTTGAATTCATTTTTAAATACTTTAAATTACTTTATTAGAGTTCCATTTTCTTTTAAGTATTCTATAGCAATGTAAATAATCGAATAAAAATGTACTTATAAAAAAATACAAGAATAAAAAAAAAAAAAAAAAAGAATACAACTGCCTCGATAGCCTAGTCAGGCCTAGTAGTTCTAAGCACGACTGCTACGCTAGAGGTCTTGGGTTCGATTCCCAGGTCGAGCAAAAAGTGTTATTGGGTTATTCTATGAAATTCTCAGTAGCAGCTCGGAGTTTGGATTTGTGCCCGGTTAATGGCAATAGGCTCGCCCCCTATTACATAGAACCTAAAAACATACCGGCAAACTGTGGGTGTACATTGATACACCTCTGCCTAACCCTTCGGGGAATACAGGCGTGATGGTATTATTAAAAAATACATGAATATTCCCAATTAAGATATTCCAACAAGAAAAAAAAAGACATGGTCTGAACCACCGCTTTCAAAATGGACGTTACGGTTTAAATGGATCAATAAGCCCCCATTTTGCAGATTGCGTATGCAGCGGCAGGGGTTGCCAAGCCGTTGAGTGCTTTCGACATTCAATTAGGCTCCGGGCAGTTGATATCCGGGGGGCATGATCTCCGTTCAGGGATGGCAAACCTTTGTTAATGAACGTGTCATTTTTTAGAAAAAACTTATAATTTCAGTAGCTGTCCAGGCAAAAGTTGTTTTGGCATTTTTTTTTTTAAATATAATGATATGTTATCCGATTCTCAGACCTACCCGATATGCACACAAAATTTTATTGAAATCGGTCCAGCCGTTTCAGAGGAGTTTGGCAACAAACACCGAGACACGAGAGTTTTATAATATAAGATAATAAGTATTATTGGATGGTAAACGAGCCCACGGCCCACCTGATGTTAAGTGGCCCTCATTGTCTATAGAAATCTGCAATACCGGAGGCCTTGCAAATGTGTTGCCATCCCAGAGACAAAGTTGAAATGTCACATGTGCCTGTAAATACACCGGCCACACCCTTCAAACCGAAAACAGCAACGCTGCTTTGCGGCAGAAACAGATATTGCGATATTATGGAGAGCAATAAAAATATTATACTTTAATTTGTAACTCTCTTTTTGTAACTCGTATATATACAAAAAACTAAATACTATAGCTCCTGCCCGCGACTTCGTCTGCTTTCCAGACGGGTTTTGATGTGTAAAACACTTTCCCGCCATCTGTGGGATAGATTTCGCGAAAAGAAACGGAAATGTGTAACCGGAAGTTGAGGAAATGCGCGCTATTAGATTTGACCAGTAAGCCAAATTCCGCTACCCGCCGCTAGATGTCACTATATCAAATGCATTCAATATAGAGCTGTATTTTGTTTGAGATAAGATTGATGTTTCCATAACAAGGGCAATACTATTCTTCCTCCCCTAGGGATGTACCACCGTCGTTGATTTATTTATCGACATTTTGCATTATTTTCAAACAAAACAAAATACAGCTCTAGTAGATAAATATTTTTAAAAGTCATAGCGAATTACTTATGTTTGATGCCAAGTGTTTTTATACAGGTTGTAATTTTCGAATACCACCTGAAGAGAAAGTACTCGAAATACTAAAGATAGCATTTTACTCAAAGGAAACATTCCTTTATTTTTTAAAAGAAACAAAACTGCATTTGTATAATATTTTGAAAATAATATGCTTGCCACATCTAGTAATCGAACCGACTAAAATCCGAAAAAATAGCACCTGTACTTTTGGCACCAATCGATAGGGTCAATCATAAGAGTCAAATCTCTGCAAACTCTCAGGTAAGTAAATAAAACTTATTTTAACCGGACGAAAAAAACCGAACGAAAGATCTACAAGTGACAGTCGGGAACTCGGGACCAACGGCTTTACGTGCTTTTGACATGTAAATAAGTTTAAGATATCGATAACTAATTATTATCGATAACCGTAATCCTAAACGAGTAGCTGACTATAAATCAAATCAATGGAAACTTCGCGAATAATTTATACAGCAGGAAGAAGACCTTAAACTTTATGTACACTACCCGCCGCTAGATGTCGCTATAACCAATGCATGCAATTTGAAGTTGTATTTTGTTTTTTGCTAGGAGAGTTGTTAGATGTTTTACAACATATATGCGACTATTTTCAGGCTCACACTTTTTTTACATAATAAAACATAGCCTTTATCACTCAGGGAAAACACAGCTTTCTATTAGCGAAAGAATTTTCAAAATCGAACCAATAGCAAATAAACACGTTGAAATATACTAACAAATTATTCATCTTTATAATATTAGAAAAGTGAGATTTCTGCTGTAAAAAATCAGCTTCAATCTAATACAAAGATTTTCCAATTATTGGCGTACCCAAATTATTGTGTTGCATGCCACTCGGCACGGGTGCCCGGGTGGTTCGCGTCATCCCTATCCCTAAAGTGGTACCTAGGTAGGTATGTCATGTATCTGCATCGGGTGACTGGACCCACCCTGTGGTGGTGGAGGGTTAATACCTGCCGGGGTGCGAAATATTGCTCAGGGCGACTCCCGAGGCAACGGTAGTTGGAGGCACGCGGTTTTAGTCGGTCGGTGTCGGACACACCCTTCCATCTGCCCCGAGGGGGAGGCAGTCCATGAGAATCTCCAACAACTAATTTCCAAGAGCCTTTTTCTAACTGTGTTGGGGTCAGCTTCCAGTGTAATCAGATGCAGATGAATACCAGCGTTTTACATGGAGCGACACGCAACACGATACCTCTTGGTTAGACTGGTTGTCAGACTTCCCGGCTTCTGACTATACGTAACGACTGTCAAAGATCTACGAATGACAGCCGGGACCAACGGCTTTCCGAGGCACGGGGGTATTGCACCACCAACTTACAAGCACAATGTCAAAGTCAAATCATTTGTTCCAGTTAGACCATTAAAAGGCACTTTTAGACGTCAATTAATTAAACTATTGAATCTAGATCTTTGGCTCCGTGCTGCTACTGAGAAATTCCTAATGGAAAAACCCAAAACATTTTGCCCGACCCGGGAATATAACCGAAGACCCCGTGCTCGTCATCCGCGCTTGCGACCACGGGACCAACGGGGAGTTCCATGCGGTTTTCTTTTAAAGTATATCGTGTTACGCGTATAAAACTGAATTTAGGCCAAAACGAAATTAAGGTTGGTTACCAAATTTTTTTACTTCATTCCACATTCAAATATGTAATCTTATCAAAATATTACGATTAGAAAAAAAATCTTCCGCATCTGTATTTGTTATTTGTGTTGAGAGCAAAATATCATTCTATGACGTCAGAGTATCAGCTGTTTACATTTACAGTCAAAAAGTACGCATTTGCGAAACGCTATCAGATTTAAATACGCATTGTGGGAACCTTGATGTTTGATGACAAGTTTTGATGATAAAACTCATGTTATGTTTGGCCCTGATTTTGTAAGGCAAGCTCAAAATGTTGCACATATCTTTCGAATTTCTTGCATCATATATATCTGTTTGATTGTGTCGTGGAAAATTTAGAGAAAGTTATGCCGTTTCATAGATGGTAAGTGGTATAATGTCTACATACAAACCATCACGCCTGTATTCCCCCCAAGGGTAGGCAGAGGTGTACCAATATACACCCACAGTCCACGTGAAAGGTCCCTGTAATAGGGGGCGAGTCTATTGCCGTCAACCGGGCACAAATCCTAACTCCGAGCTGCTGCTGAGAATTTCATAGAAAAACCCAATAACATTGCTCGACCTGGGAATCGAACTCTAGACCTGTAGCGTAACAGTCGCGCTCAGGACCACTAGGCTAACGGGGCAGTATAATGAATGATAATGATAACAGTTAATCTGTACTATTCTCTACATGGTGAGGCGGACATTCTGTATTAAATCCATGGTTACAGTTTATGAATGGCAAATATTCGCTGCCTCGGTTAGTTAATCTTTTTGATATTTCCTAATTTTCTTTTTTTTAACCACTCTTGGAGGCGAATCAAACGAAAAGAAAAAAAAACAAATCGGTCGCGAGACGGCAACTGATTAAGATTAAAGCACCTATCTTGTTGTCTCTGACGTTGACTGAATCATCTGATTCATTCAAATCCTGATACAACAAAACTGAAGAGTATTTTTGTTTGTTTGTTTGAACGCGCTAATCTCTAAAACTACCAAACGGATTACAAAAAAATCTTTTTGTACATGAAAGCCAGATTCATGAGGAAAAGTATAGGCTATATAACATCACGCTACGACCAACAGGAGCGCAGCAGTAATCAAACACGTAACTTAACCCGAGTGGAAAATCCGTCATAGGCAGATGCCAGTAGTGTGACGCGCCAAAAATATTCTAGATCATTTCTTATAGTTATCAATTACATTAAAATTATAGCCAACAAATTAGTTAGTAAACTGAACCTATTCACCCGGATTTAACCGCTCAGATAACGTAATTAAGTTAAATAGCGATACATACTTAATTAGTTTTTCTTGCATTTTCTTATCAACTCATGGAATATTTGCGAGTTATTTTTAAACTCGGCGGCACGTTTTGTTTTATGACGTTTAATTTCTTGATAATAACTCTGCGTAAAGTATTTATAAACAGCCTACAAGCAACCATATTATAGGTACAGTCAACAAAACTATTTGGTATGTACAGTCACGAGCAATAACATATATACATAGTCACATTTTCTAAAATATATTTACTTCTACCATTCAAAAAACATGTGTACGGATTTTTTTTCCAAATTATCTAACCATCAAACTGTGTCAAAACTGGGTATACTTTGGTTTCACAGTAATATAAACAAAACACATTAGTAAAAAGTTTACACTTCCAATATCATTTTTAAGTATACATGACAATTTCTATAACATGTGCCTATACAAAATGGATACATTAAAATGACATAGAAAGTGTATACTTACTTTTTCCTGTTTTTGTTAAATTTTATTCATATACCATTGCATGATACAATAGTTTTTTAATTAGACGATTTCAGTGATAATGATTAAAACAATCATCATCAGCCTGTAGCAGTCCACTGCTCATAGTCCAAGCTATGTCGGATACTTTTGTTCTTTGCTGTAATATTTTATTTGGAATCCTATCCCTAAGAGAAACCCCCAACATAGGTCGCTAAGCGACAAATACATTACAGTTTTATAAATAAATAGTTGTTGGTTACTGCAATAAAACAAGAGCTTACAGAATCAGTGATTCGTTACCATTAATTGTGTTGTATTAATTGTGTGCATTAAATATCATTAAATGTTGTAATTCGTTATTATTATTAAAGCCTACTAAATATTATAGGGTAGTTTAAACCAATCGTTATTAAAATATGTATATACAACATCATAATTAGTATATGCGAAACCCGAAACACCTGTCTAGTATTTTTATGTAAAGAATCTGTATACAACATTTCAAAACTGTGTCATGAAAAATGACAAAGTTATAAGCTTGTTATGTTACCTGGTTGTCTATACAAAAACATGCTCACCGCGCGGCGCAGCGCATCTTGCAGCGCGTCTTGTGCTCTTATAAAGCTAAAGAATTTTTTTGTTTGTTTGTTCGCGCTAATCTCAGGAACTACCGGTCCGATTTGAAAAGTTATTTTTGTGTTGGATAGCCCATTTATCGAGGAAGGTTATAGGCTATATATTATGTAATTTTTTGAAGAGTTTTGTTGTCTGTCTCCGGAGTCCATCATCAGATCTATATGAAATTTAAATGGGGCCATTTGGAAAATATACACTTTTCAACAAAAAAAGAATCATCAAAATCGGTTCACAAACAACGAAGTTATCCGCGAACAAACATAATATAATAAAAAATCGGTTAAAATTCCCTATCTCAAAAACTACTGAACCGATTTCGATTAAACTTGCAGTATTCCCTAAGTTGAATAATACCTAGTACAACAAAAAAATAATTACTTAAATCAGACTTGTAGTTACGGAGATATGCGAACACAAACATAGAAACATACATACATACACTTTTGAAATTTGGCACATTTGTTCAGACGCTGATATAGACTAACATATACGAAAACTGGGCAGTTCTGGAAATATTACATACATACGGGTCGAATTGATAACCTCCTTTTTTTGAAGTCGGTAAAAACAGTCAACGGTGGTGTCGATGCAACTCGCTGATGGCTACTAGCTACCTTTCTGTAACATTATAAATTATGTAGGTAATACCGCAAATGATAAAAAATACCTATAAATAAATAATACAACAAGACCCTTTATTTACGTACACTGATTTAGTAAAACTGTGTAGTTTATTTTAATACAATTTAACGTTTACATAATATTATTGGACACAGTTAGCATACTTATTTTTGCGATTTAATGATGCTACATAAATTTGAATTTGTATACATGTTATAGAAATTGTCATGTATACTTAAAAATGATATTGGAAGTGTAAACTTTTTACTGATTTGTTTTGTTTATATTATTGTGAAACCAAAGTATACCCAGTTTTGACACAGTTTGATGGTTAGATAATTTGGAAAAAAAATCTGTACACATATTTTTTGAATGGTAGAAGTAAATATATTTTAGAAAATGTGACTATGTATATATGTTATTGCTCGTGACTGTACATACAGGCAGCTTACTTGCGATTGCTTATAAACAATGTTGTGAGTGTGCTGAGTAGTCAATTCTTTTAAATAACTCTTAAGTGTGTCATAAGTTTAAAAAAGTAATAAAAATGAATATTGGCGTAGTAGAAAGATCCAGGATCCAGGTCGAGCAAAAAGTGTTATGGGGTTTTTCTCTGAAATTCTCAGTAGCAGCTCGGAGTTTGGATTTGTGTCCGGTTAATGGCAATAGGCTCGCCACCTATTACATGGGACTTAAATATACCGGCGAACTGTGGGTGTACATCGGTACACCTCTGCCTAACCCTTCGGGGAATATAGGCGTGATGGATGGTAGTAGGAAGATGAATCATTTTGCCTGTATACCAAATACTTTTGTTGACTGTAGGGGAGAGTTGGATATTACCGAGCCCCTAAGGACTTGGACCTATAATTAGGAAACTGTTTGATATTAAAAGAAACAAAATTGAGTAATTAGTGGGACATTTAGTCAGGTACGCATACCCTATAACAAAAACTTCCAAAATTTAAACAAAAAGTAATTATTGACAATTTACTAAAAAATGAGAAAACGCGGTATTGTCAAACTGGTCTGATAATATCGTGCCCAGGGTTAACAATAGTTACTAATAAAAGTAAATGTAGGTATAATATTTATTCATTATATTATATGTATTTTCATCCAAAAAGTCATATTAATCACAACAATTGATATCACACACAATTGTTTATCTTAAACTCAATAAATTACTCAAATTCAATAAAAATTGAGTTTTTTCGCTTAGGATATAAAATACCACAAACAGACGCACATACAGACACATCATACATAACTCTTTTGTCGAGGTAAAAACAAGTTATTGTAAATAAAACATACTTTTCATAGTTCGACCAGCGCGGAATTATCAAACTTGATCATTTTATTTTTTAACCACATAATTTTATGGAAAATATTACAGTACGTAAAAACGTATTCAGACATTAATTCTACAGTATACAAGCATTACAAATGTATAGTATCAAAGTATTACAATATAAATACAGTATTACTTACCTCTTACCGAAAGTACACCAAAAATTATAAGGAGTTACGAAAAAAACATTTTCAGCGCATGCTGTCTCCGTCGTCGCGGGGACCGTAACGGCGGTGCTTGGGGAAGGGTGTAGGCATGTCCGGCTTCGATGTATACGCACTACATCGCAGAACTAGTGGATAGTTTTTGAATTATGCTGATGCGCGGAATTATCAACCGCGCGGTAATATCCAACTCTCCCCTACATATAACCTGACTGTCTCGTTGGTCTCGGGGTGGCAAGCGCTACTGTTGAGCATGGGGTCCTAGGCTCAATTCCCAGGTCGGGCAAAACGTGTTTTTTGGTTTTTCCATTAGGAATTTCTCAGTAACAGCCCGGAGTTTGGAAGTTGTTGGTGTGACACTCAGACCAACAAAAAAAGAAAGACGGCGCGCCGCGAACATCAAAAGTGAAGCCACTTTTTTATCTATGTGTGTATCGAAGGGTTGCCATTTGTTAATTTTTTCCCTATAATTTGGGGATATTTTTGTGGGTAGCACTAGGATAATAATGTACGAGTAAGATATTGTTGAGTATGGTATTGTACCACAATAGTTGCGAAGGCTTCTACTCCAAAAAAAAACGTATATTTTCAATCAACTTTATTAAATTCAAAAAGACCAAAAAAATCACTGACTCTAAAGAAAAAGTAATATAGAAATAAACGGTATCGAACAAAAAATATTCCCTTTTAAAAACCTTGTTGCTGAGTCAATTTTTTAAATTGCTGCCTTTTAGATTTTATTGTTAGTGAAATTGTTTCTTGTTTGGAAACGTGGTGAAATCGTATATTTAAGTATTTTTCAATAACACATTTAATTAAATTGACTTTATGCTCATTACCTGCAAAATTATGGTCAGTAGTAAGAAATCATAATTATTTATATTAACCGAATGGGGAAATTTTAAATCGTATTATGGCAACCCTCACACTTTATGTCACTGCTTTCGTTCGTTGAGGTTTTGTGTTCCGAGTAACCTAAAATTCACAGTTTATTAATAGAGAAACGATGTTATTTCATGTACTTACAAGTGAAAAGTGATTCCGTGAGACTTTTTATGTAATTTGCTGTTGTTTTTGCAACTTTTCACTACACAGGAAGGCATAATTCTATGTTTTAAATCTAAGTTTACTTGACGGCGACTCGTGACGTACTAAGAGCGATGAGCATGGTTTTAGTGTAGGTGTGTGCGTGAGCGTGTATGTTTACTTGCAGGAGCACGGTTTTATGGCTTCACTTTTGATGATCGCGGCGCGCCGTCTTTCTTTTTTTGTTGGTCTGAGGTGTGACACGCCCGTGTCTCGGAAATCACGTCTCTCCCCGATTGTGTCGGATTGCTGTCCCATCGGATTAAGAGAGTTAGGGAAGAGGGGCGCACCTGTGTTTGCGCACACACTTGTGCACTATAATATCTTCTGCGTACTTGGCTATTCTTCATTGTGATTAGCCACCGTGACTGAAATCGGTCTGGTGAATAATTATGCGTATATATCTTCATACAAGCAGAGACAAATTATATAGCCTATTGTTACCAATTTGCAACGATAATGTAGCATGCAAATAAACAACGTATTTTTATTAGTATTTATAACACAAAGAAATAAATATAAATGAAAATGGGCGAGCAAGAAATATTTTTATAAAATTTGCAATGACAAATGGCTACAAATATTCTAGATTTTCCACTTTGCCGTCTCTCTATCTAATAATAGATTTATATGAGCTCCCAAAGTCCTGAGAGAACGATTTCGCTGAAGAAGCTCTCAGACGCCACTAGACTGGAACTTCGACGGTACTTTAGTGATGATATGGTACCTTTGGGAGTACCAACACACGGGTTTTACATCGACAGATAATGTACTTTGACTGTTTTTAAAAAATCCATAGACAAGATAATAAAGAGTGGACGTTGTCTATGGTAGAATAAGTTATTGCAAATTATTACGTCGCCATGTTGACGTTTAAGCTGTAATAACAAAATACATGATGTTTTACGTTTTATGGTTTAATTACCTTATGTTTACATAAACTGTATCTACGTAAGGGACTGCCAAGTGTTGGAAAACTATACACTTGATCTATTGTAATGGGTACCTTTATTGTATAAAGGTGTCATAAATAAAATTACGTACTTGAGTCTACAATATTAACTAGAAGAAAAAATAACAAAAATATGCGCTGAATTTCGAAATGTACTACTGGCGAAATGATCTGGGTGCACACGTGTACACATTTCTGACATTTTCGGTAGATTTCTCAAAGAAAATCTTTCATTAACACTTCGCACGGAAAATTACCAACACAACAAAAAAAGAATCGGCCAAATCAGTCCAGCTGATCTCGAGTTATGCGCTTCGCAACACTTTTCTTAGCCGTTCATTTTTTTATTTATTGAGATAGATGTCAATAAAATGTGTTATTGATATATCTAGAATATTTCTCTCAATATATATATTGACGATTTATAAAGAAATATGTTCTAAATATAATCTGTTACCTATCGATTAAGAATAGATAATTATTAAAAAATATTGACAACTTTTTATGGTCTAAAAATTCTGTTCCATATTCAAATGTTGACCATCGACAATTATTTTTTTAATCTTACGCAATATGGCGGGATTGCGACAAATTCTTCAATATGATGAGATACAATCAGAATGTCTCTCAATAATAAAGCTGCAGTATATAATGAATATTATTGTCAACAAGATGGTACTACGTCACAGCGGACAGTGTTATCTGTGTGGCTTCTCGTCTTAATTACATCATGCCGTTGATAAATACTTCGGATCGCCTTCGGGTCTCTAGGAGGCTCGCCCTATTGACTAATGTCAAAGATATCGAGCTATATTGTGACAAATAATGAGTTCTGTTAAAATGAACTTGTTTCTTGTTTAAACTAATATTATAAAGAGGAAAGATTTTTTTGTTTGTTTGTTTGTAACGAATAGATGCTCAAAATACTGGACCGATTTTAACCATTTTTTCACCGATAGATAGCTACATTATTCCAGAGTATGATAGGCTATATATCATCACGCTCCGACTCACGGGAGCGGAGCAGTAACAAAAGACGTAAATCGGGTGAAATAAGCCACGCAGACGAATTCGCGAGCAGTTCTCTAGTTGTTTTATAAAAATTAAAGGATTTTAGATCTGAGTGACAACGGAGGAAGGAGAAGCCCTAGAAAGACCTACCCTGACCTTATTTTTGAGGTTCTTCAGAAAGGTCAGGTGCGCAGTACTCGTAGCCGGCGAGCTTGACGTGCACGAGGTGGAAGGAGTATAATATGTAAGGATCGTACTTAGTCCATGGGAAAAAGGCGTGAGTTTATGTAATTAGAAAGGATTGCTAAGCTCGCATACGTTACGACCATAACGGAGTAAAAAATGGGTGTGCCTTTTTAAGCCTGACTTGAATTAGAATGTTTGCTCACAATTGTAATACGACAAATTATGTTTAAACGAAGTACATTGCAAATGAACATTCGTCTATTTATTTCTTGTTATAAATCCATGCAAAAATCCCGACGTGTTTTAAAAATAGAACTTTCTGAAGACTACGGAATAGGGACGCTTAAAAACTATTTTTAGGGTTGCGTAGGTACCTCAAAAGGACAAAAGCAACCCTTATCAGTTTAAATAAACATTTCCCGTCTGCCCCTCAATGGGAACGAAGACATAATAGGAGTAGGACCCTACACAAAAATATTTACAAAGAATGACCTCACAAAATAAATATTTATGTTAGGAAAATGTCACAACACTCCTCCATTTGCAATTCTTCTTGAATTGTGTAAGTATTAAAAGTTTTCCAGTAGGATTAGGTGCTTTACACACGACGGGTCAGCAAGTAAGTAAGTAAGTAAGTCATTTATTTTGCAAATATGGGTACAATACATGTTGATAGAGTGATAACAGGTAGGTTCAGCCACATTTTACCAGTAGGCATGCAAAAATTATAATTTGAAGCTAAAAATACTGGAAATCAAGACATTTTTAGACATTTTTTATTCAGTCTGTTTGTCCTCGAAGCAGTGCCGTAACTAGGGCGGTGCCAGAGGTACCCAGGCACAGGGTGCAGACCCTAGAAGGGAGCAGAAATGACCAGACCAGGATCAGTTTTTTTTTCAAGGGCGTAGTCATAGAAGCTGGCATCGGGCGCATAACAGGCTTATTACGCTACTGCCGCGAAGCAATAATGGCTATCTGACCGCCGATGCCCGCGGCTGCCCTTACCACGAATATACCTTGCAGATATGCCGCGCCACCAATGCCTGTCGGTAGTGACTTCGGCAGTTTGTGCGGTGCAGCACAAACGATGGCCCATCTCACATCGTGCCCTGCATGCCCTAACAGCTGCACGCAGGAAGTAATGGCTGCCACCGACAACGCAGTCAATGTGGCCAAATTCTGAGCCGCAACAATATAATACCTTTATAATAGTTTGTCATCGAAACGCTAAAAAGAAGAAGTTAAAAGCATTAAGTCCGCCTTTGTACTTTTTTGTGCATAAAGTTTAAATAAATAAATAAATAATAAGAAATGCCTGCCGAGCACCGGCTGCGCGGTCTATTTGCCCTCTACGTGCGTTGGTAGTATAGGATTCCCTTCACACTATAGTCCGCGGTCAAATTGACCGGCCAGGCCCGTCCTGCCGTGTGTTTCGCGCTTTACAGGTTACTAGGTGTCCGTAACTTGTTCCACAATATCTCCGCGTTACCAGTTTGACGGGTTTAAGTTGCCAACCGACGCCTGGCGAGTACATCACGCGATCTATTGGAAAACCTGATTTCCACATTTGAAGATAGTTTATAAAGAGGTAAAATTAATTCTCTAAATTCGGTAATAATTTTAACGGTCGTGTGTTATTAATGTCAAAAAGATTAGTTAATTAATTATGATATTTAACTAAATGTTGTGTATTTTTTTTTTTGGAGAAGGCCGCCACGATTTTCCCGACCACTGCAACTCTTGACAGCCAGAATCAACAGTGGCGACCGCCAGAAAAGCGCCAAGGCAATGAAGCTCGACCAGTCCCGGAGAAACGATACAATTGTCTTGGATCCCGCAACGAAATTAATCAGAAAACATAAATTCAATTTCCCGCCAAGCAAGCAGGAGACAGAAAAGAATTAGGCCAATAGGCACAAAGGGATTTACAACTGGGAGAAGCCCAGATTGCCAAGCACCACGGATTGCAATTATCATTAACTTAATGGGTCCTAATGACCCATCATGTCATGTCATGATGGTGAGCTGTTGCATTTGATTCCAAAATGATGTCAAAATGTGGTGTATGTTGGTGTGTCCTAATTCTTCGTTCACCTGTACCTACCTTTGACTGAAAAACGCATCTTACGCGGCAATAAACGTCCGCGGCCCCCTACTATAAATTAGCAGTAGCCCAAGTAGTATAAATTATAAATGTATCATAAATACAAAAAAACCTCGTAACCGGCGTGCTTGTATGACCAGATGTATGAACGTGAACGAGGCGAAAGTAGTATGTAAGGATCGTAGCAGGTGGCGTTCTGTGGTTTCTGCCTACCCCCATGGGAAAAAGGCGTGAGTTTTTATGTATGTATGTAGGTATGTATGTAAATACAAAAAAGAACAAAGAAAATATGGTGAGGAAATCTTGGAAAAAAATGGTTTAAAATCGTCAATCCATTTTCAATATGTTTTGGTATTGGTACCTGCTTTTACACCCACAATTTACTTGATAGTAAATTGTGGGTGTAAATTGTGTAATTGTGTGTCTAGATTCTATCTAGTTCCCAAATCTAAGGTCGACTTCCAGTCTAACCATAACACGCTGTTATGAATTTGACATGTATTGTATATATAGGGCAACGAGTTATCTGACCCAGTATTGGCTAGTTATCTATCTACATATATCTATACCAATATTATAAAGCTGAAGAGTTTCTTTGTATGTTTGAACACGCAAATCTCAGAAACTACTGGTCCGATTTTAAAAAATCTGTTTGTGTTATATAGCCCGTTTATCGGGGAAGGTTATAGGCTATATAACATAACGCTACCACACACAGGAGCGGAGCAGTAGTCAAATATGTAATTTAATGAGGTTGACATCGTGGAGTATTTCTAATAAGTCAAAATTTCTTCGAATTTCAGAAAGGTATTGTTTAAAAAGTATTTAAAGAGTACTAAGTTAAGAAAATAAACTGTTAGTTATGGATTGTTGAAGATTGACGGACAGACAATGTACTGTACTGTTAGTTCCCGTGATTTTACAGAAAGGGTGATGCAACTGACTGGATGTCAAAGAAAATGAATGTTAAAACGATTGTAGTTAGGTCCTTTTTCGAATAACAGTTCTAGGTTTTCTAGAAGTATTCATGTGTGCTATGGTATGTAGCTGTCTTACTTGCCTGGTTTATTATATTATTAATTTGTAGGATAAGAAAGTATTATTTATTAATTGAATGATAGTTAATTAATTAATTTGTTTTTGCGTCTGCTTGTTGCTTTTATAGGTAAGTGGCTATATACCTAGCAGTAAACTAAAATCCATCAAAAATAATTAGACATAAAGTAACATTTCTAAAAAAAAGATATACAAAATAAATAAAATCACAGGCGTAATGAAAACTCATGGAGAACTTGACGTATTAATTCTATTTACAAAGCCGGAGTTCTATTTGCAGAATGGAAAAGTTTTATATATTGTCGGAATCTGTTGGTTCTTCAATAGAAATCAATAAAAATAAACATTGACTTCGAAAAAAATATTAACATGATGCAACCATTTATTATTATTACATTACTATGGCAGTATCGTACAGAAAGTATGGCATAGCAATATTAATGTAATAATAATAAATGTTGACCACATGCAAGTATAAAAGCAAACGCATAACAATTTTGCAAGGTAGTCTACAATTTGACACCAAGTTTGACAGTTGAGCTAATGTCAAAAGAGAAACTGGCCGCTTACAAAAAAAAAAACGCAATATAATAATCTTTTTTTTATACCAAAAGGAGCGGGAATTATATGACACGTAATCAGTCTAATGACTATTATAATAAACAATAGAAAACAGTTCTAGATAAACGCCCAGTAAAAGTGATAACGATGTTTATTTTGAAAACATTAGATTCTAGATTGTTATTATTATTCTAATATTTCAATCCGTGCATGACTTCAAACACGATAACCTTACGTCAGTTTTCTATGCAACGTTCTATATTCAAACTAGAGGAAAGTCTTCCTTATTTAAACGTCAACCATCGACAAAAAAAACAAAAACGAAAAAAGAAAAGGTTTTAACAGTGACTTACCTTTTTCCAGTTAACAGTGCACGAATGATTGAATGAAAACCGGATTTCTCCTACGCGATGCAGTTACACGATTTTTTAATTAAAAAAAAACTGCGCAAGACGTGTAGTATGCGTTCGACGCACTAGTGTGTACTGTTGTAAACAAGCATCGGGATGTTACAATTACTTGCCAGCCATCGCTATCAATGATACGACGTCTTGAGATTGTGGTTGCCAAAACTTCGAAGATAGGTAGAGGAAGGTCAAGGTTGCATGTGGGGACATAATGTCGATGGTTCACGTGTATGACAAGACACATCTTACTAAAAATATTTACAAATAATAAAGTAATAAATTATTTTAGTACATTTTTGTATACCTACTAGGTTTCGCGCGAGACTTCGTTTGCGTCAAAGTTAACCCTGCAGTGGTCGAGATAGGAAGATTTGATAAATTACTCACACTGGAGAGTGAGTATAAAAGCGAATAATAAAATATTAATTAACTAACTCAAGGTTAATATTCAAATTAATAGCTAGGTTTAAAAGGATGCCAATTGACAGTGACTTGAAAAATCTCTGACTGATTAGATATATATGATGATGATATCGGCTCTAAATATATGATCACTCTAAGCTTAAAATCCAAAAAGAATAATCGGGAATACATAACTTACCATCACGCTTGTATTCCTCGAAAGGTTAGACAGAGTTGTGTACAATGTACACCCACAGGTCCCTGGTATGTTTAGGCCCCATGTCATAGGGGGCGAGCCTATTGTCATTAACCGTGCACAAATCCTAACTGCGAGCCGCTACTGAGAATTTTTAAAGAAAAACCTTTAGCACTTTTTGCTCGACCTGGGAATCGAACCCAAGATCTCAAGCGTAGCAGTCACGCGTAGGACCACTAGGCTAACGATAAAAAAAAACAATCTTTTAAAATAGACTTCTATAAAAAAAACAGTGATATAATTTTAGCCCCGCCATTTTACATCACACGAGAAATACTAAGAGAACCGATATATTCCTTAAGACGGTTGTAGTTCTCAATAGTTTTCAATACCAAAGGATCGTATTGAAATTCATAAATAACCGGTGACAATAGGGGCCATTTTGTAAAGCGCCACCTGGCGGATCGCACGAGCATTGTCCACCGACAAGCGGACTAACAATGGCTCAAAGGGATTTATGAATGTATTCCATATTCCACAATGTTCTTATAACATGTTTACGTGTTTACGTGCGCAAAGAAAACATGTTTTGTTTAAGCGGTTTAAGTTTGTGTAGGCGGCGATGACCCAGTGGTTAAGGCGCCCGCCTCTCATGCACGAGTTTGTGGGTTCGCAACCGGGCACAGGCTAGTACTAATGTGACTTTTTCTAAATCATATGTAGTTTCTAAGTATATCTTGGACATCAATGACATCGGTGACCTTGTCAGAGGGCCTTGAGAAGGTTTAGAAACTCTGACACTAGGGGGTGTGGGGTCGTTAGACCTTACTTCCCACACGATAAAGAAGGAGAAAGAAGAAGGCATAGGCGTATTCGGGTGGGCCGTGCCCACCCCAGGATGGTCTTGTGCCCACCCCAGGCTGTAGGGCTCACCTTCCGCCTGACCACATTGCATCGCATCGGCCATGGCATCTTAGGGGCCAGGCCCCCCCTGAAAACTAACTCTAGATACGCCACTGGAAGAAGGTGGTTATCCTACTACTATTATATCCTACTTCCTACTATCCTACTACTTCCTACTACTATTATAAAGGCGAAAGTTTGTAAGTATGGATGTATGGATGTATGGATGTTTGTTACTCTTTCACGCTTAAACGGCTGAATGGATCTGGATGAAATTTGGCACAAAGATAGATTATAGTCTGGAATAACACATAGGCTACTTTTTATCCCGGGAAAATGTACGGTACCCGTAGGATAACACATCAACTGTGACGCGGACGAGGTCGCGGGCAGAAGCTAGTATGTATATATTATGCAGCTACTAGCCTGCATCATATTTGATAATTATCATACGGGAACCGTATATTTTTACGGGATAAAAAGTATGCTATGTGTTATTTTACACTACAATCTATCTCAGTGCCAAACATTCAGATCCGTTCAACCGTTTAGGAGTGAAAGGGTAACAAATATCCATCCATTTTAGTAGAACAATAATTATGTATGTGAAGAAATAATTTTAGAAGATGTCTATGTTACTTTATTGTCAGTACATTGAGAGAGTTCTTAAATATGACATTCTACAAACAGCACTACAGCAGCGTAATTATAACAACACGGCGCAACTTATCTATCTGCTTAGCCTTTTTCCAACTATGTTGGGGTCGGCTTCCAGTCTAACCGGATGCAGCTGAATACCAGTGTTTTACATGGAGCTCTCGACCTAGAAATCGAACCCAGGACGCCCACTAACCGCACTTGCGACCACGAGACCCACGGGACATTTACAAGGAGTGATGACCATTATTATGTAACCCCTCCGTGTTTTTCAAGTGTTTTTCAACTTGAAAAACACGGAGGGTCGCCAGAAAGTTGTAATTTTGTTAGAAACTGATGCATAATTACGATAGAATTAGTTAGGAAGATATAGCTATCTTCCTAACTAATTCTATCGTAATTATGCATCAGTTTCACACGATACAGACTTAACACAGACTTCTATTGAATTTTGTCTGTACAACAAATCAGTACAGACAAATGTCGGTGTACCAGAAAAGTCGGAAGTCTGCGTACGTCTGTACGATTGTCGGAGCAAAACTCATAATTATTGAATTACTTAATTTATTAATTAAAATCGAAGTCTGAACTGATGAAAAGTCTACACAGACATTTGGTCTGACCACCTCTGAGTAAAAATTTTTACTCAGACTTTATAGTCTGTGCAGATATCTGTACATACAAAAGTCTGTATTGTGTGGACCCACCATTACTCATTTGTTTTGTTGACTGTAGGTACTTATACCAAAAAATTATGAAGATATTTAGGTACCTCACTTAAAAGATATAGGGAACCCCTAGTGACATTTTAGCGACACACAATTTTTTTTAAATATGTATTCAAGAAAAATAATATTAGTATTTATTCGCCATGTGGGTGTAATATTTTCATTAGTTTAATGTGTTTCGAATGTTGACGCTAAGTACTGTGAAGGCAGTGAAAGAGAGGCTTAAGGGACGAGGGTGTACCATATACATATAATTACGACGAGTCAGAAACGACTTTCAAAATAAGAAGCTGTAGTGCAATTCTCTAAAATGCAAACTCGAAAACGAGTCTCACTAAAGTGATCGCGCTCACTTCGATAACGAACCAACTTGTCATTGGTTTAGTATTCGTTCGCCGTGGTGACGTCACCGGCGTGATCGTGTTTAACAGAATACCATTTTGTAATCTCATTGCGGATCCAGCTTTCGAATTACGAAGTGAGGCTTAGAGAATCACACTGCTGATATGATTTATGCATAAGTGGCTAGCTTCCGCTTTAATGAACGAAAAATTAATAATAGTGCCTCGTTAGCCCAGTGGTCCTAAGCGTGACTGCTACGCTAGAGGTCTTGGGTACGATTCCACTTTCTTAAATTTAAAGTGTAAATTTTAATAAAAAAATACACTTTAAAGTAAACAAAGTGGTGAAACTAGAAGAAAGCAACATTTTTTTTTTATATCCAGTGGGCCAGGGCCAAATAAATTAGGGCTGAGCAAGTACCAGATGACCCCACGTATCCATTATTTTCGTAAGTTCAACGTTGCGCCAAACACCTGTGTAATGTAAAAATGTAATTCTCCAGGCCGATTCCGGCCACGGCGGCTAACCTTAATGCAGACTAGCCACGTACGCAGGAGATATTATAGTGCACAAGTGTGTGCGCAAACACAGGTGCAAACACCAAACACCTGTATAATATCACGCTACGATCTACGGGAGAGGAGGAGTAATCAAAGAGGTAACTTAATAATTGAATACTTTTTGTGACTTAAATGGTGCAGACTTAATGCATAAACCACTCTTACAGTTGTGTAATCAACGATCGTAGAGGCTGTGATCAAATGCAAGGCATGCTATGATCTAAACGAGTTCAGATAAAATGAACACACTTTTATTACACAATTCATGTCAATCTGAGAATGCCAACCAGGTAAAAGATGACAAATGGTATGCACTACGACTGCGACATTGCGTGGATTTCGGGTGAAAACTCATACATGACATACATGCATAAACTCACGCCTTTTTCCCATGGGGGTAGGCAGAAACCACAGAACGCCACCTGCTACGATCCTTACATACTACTTTCGCCTCATTCACGTTCATACATCTGGTCATACAAGCACGCCGGTTACGAGTACTGCACACCCGACCTTTTTTTGGGTGAAAACTCAGCTAAACTTTTCCATTGGTATTAAGTTCCTATACCTACTGACTAAGAAAAACTTCATACTTGCTATAGTTGCTATCCTTTACCATATATCACGGTGGAAAGGATACCGTGACGCCAATTTTTACCATGGGTTAAGAATCATTTACTTACTCAAATAAATAATTTTTGACCCCCTAAGGCCTAAATGAATCTTGAACTGAATCCAGGGTGAAATTGTGATGCAACCTTATAAGGTTGTATCACAATTTTGAAGTTTTCCAAAAGTTCTGACAATAATTGAGATATTTGTAAGTTGAGAAACTGCAGAACAAAGTAAATTTTAATGTTTCAGAAGTCTCATCGATATATCCATATTAATATTATAAATACGAAAGTAAACACCCTGCCTATCTATTATGCTTTGCCGGCTAAACTTGGTAAAACTTAAACCCCAAAGAGCTTAGACCAATTTTTACCCAAACTTCACCTAACTACGTACACGATAACCAACACAAGAAAATCGCGGACATAAACCGCTATTCTTATAATTCACTTCCTGCAGAACCCGCGATTCAAAGTAGAAGGAAATTGGAAAATATGGAAAATAGAAAATGTTCTTTTTAAAAATATCTTGTATTAACCACAAGAGATTTCCATAATCCTTTCGAACGTAGGTGTGCGTGGAGCGATGCGCGGGATAAGGGACGCTATATAAAAGATGGCGGGACCGTGTGCTGGCCATTGTTGTGGCCAGTGTTACTCTGTGACAAGATGCTAGTGCGTTGTAGGTGAGTCCTTAGTATACCTCAATGTAGGATTAATTAGTCGTTGATAATGATGGTGGAGAAAAAAGTTTTAGGATTTGTTTGTGTGATATTTTGTTTTTGGAAGTTTTTTTAGGATGTTGGTGAAGAGTTGTTGTATGATAGGGAGATAGTGGGTTTGCAGGGTGTTAGCTGTAGGGTTGTGTATAGCAATTTAAAAAAAAGTTTTTTACAAAATACAGATCTTACTAAACTTTTATTAACATCACATTTTACCTTAGGATTTGTGTAATGTCGTGAGGAAACCTGGGCTTATAATGTATTATTCTTCCATATTAATTAAATCAATAAATTCAGCCTAAAATTGTTAATACGCCTTGAGCAAGCGTGGTGATCAATGCTCGTTCCTTCTCTGTGTGAGAAGAGGACTTTTCCCTGCAGTGGGTCACCAATATTATACTATTAGAAATACTAATTTGCAAACTAAATAAAAAAATAAAAATCGAAGTAAATATAAATATAAATCAGTTCTGTACTGCATGGACTTGCGGAGAACTCTTCAAATGAAGTATCATATCTGCTGTTAACAAGGCATACTGCCCATATTGCCCATCAAACTAAGTAACTTAGAACATAAATTATAACTGGGAAACTATCTGGATTTTTTGCTGTAAAATGTCACTATTTATGTGGAGGACAATGTACAATCGTGGAAAATTGCTGTGAATCATTATTCACTTTTACGCCCTTAGTAATAAAGTTGAAATGTGTTCAACCGCCCACTGCCCTCCGTTGCACTTCGAGTTCTCAAAATATTAAGTTTATGGGTGTATTTAACAGTGGACGAGCTCGTAGTTTAGTTATACGAGGTGTTAAAAGACACATCAAATACACGTTAACTACTAAAACTGAGTATCTAACATTTAGAAAAAAAAAATGTTGGTAAGCAATTTCTTTTTTTTGGTGTGAACAATCACAGTTTGTATGGGATTTAACACACGCAAATTATTGTGCTTATTGGTGCATGGAACAGTAGATGGGTCGTAGAAGTATTTAAAGTTGAGTTAGAACATTTGAAACTTGTTTTCGAAAATAAATCTATTAAAAAGTTGTACCTTCAATATCTTCAGGACCAGTGGTTTCCTAGGTATGAAATAGTAGAAAAAAAAACGTAACACATAGTTACCATCACGCCTGTATTCCCCGAAGGGTTAGGCAGAGCTGTACCAATGTCCACCCACAGTTCGCCGGTATGTTTAGGTCCCATGTAATAGGGGGCGAGCTTATAAAAAATCGTAATAATACGTAGAAAATGTGATTTCCGGAAACGTTACGTGATTTTTTTTACACCCGATACATACGATTTAGAACTTAGAACTATGAAGTCTCCATATATGTATATATTTTTTTATATCTTCTGATATCATCATCATCATCTTCCTGCCCTTATCCCATGTTACTTGGGGTCGGCGCAACACGTTTTCTTCTTCCATACCATCCTGTCAGCCGTCATGCTATCACTCACTCCTTTCTCTTTCATATCATTCTTCACACAATCCATCCATCTTTTCTTTGGCCTCCCTCTTCCTCTCCATCCATCCACATTTATATTCATTACTCTTTTGGTCACATGTTTGTCATCCCTCCTCTTCACATGCCCATACCAAGACAAACGGTTCCCTTTCAACTTTTCTGTCACTGGCGCTACTTTCAAACTTCCTCTAATATACTCTGATATATCTTCTGATATGTAGGTACCAAATTCTGCAATATGGGGTGACTCAATAGTAGATATCTACTATCAGTATGTTATCATCCAAATCAGTATCTAGCCGATTACCGCAGCCTTCACCAAGTGGTCGGCTCGTCTCGTGGGGGGCCAATACAAGTCTAAAGATAAGAATTTATCTGCAATACCTATGTACTAAGACATTATCTCAAAGAACTAAATCCTGGAAAAGATTTGCAATAAATGTTGAACATTGAAATGTTGATTGTACGGTCAGTAACAAAATGTCGAAAGGCATTTTTTTTTTTATGTCACCTATATACTATTTCTTACCCTGTGTGTCTCCGTCCTTCTCCTGCCCGTGACTTCGTCTGCGTCGAAGTCAAGTGTCGTATCAAACTTGATTAAAGCTTGTCACTGTATAATTATTAATATAGGTACATTGATTTTACATCCATTACGCATTTCCTTTATTATTGTGCTTAATATTATAACTTCAAAAAAAGTAAAGAATTTTTTAAATCGATTCATAAATGACGGAGTTCCATGATAAAAAAAAAAACTAAAAAAAACACAACTAAATTGATAACCTCCTCCTTTTATGAATTTTTCGTTGCTAACCGTACCAAAATGTTCTCTGCGTGGATATTAGATGTGTGAATAGATAAAACAATGTGAAGAGGCTTACAAGAGTTTAAAGCTTCAATGATAAGTCGCGAGATGAAATAGATTCGCGAAATAAAATATACGCTGTCCTTGAAACTACTAGATAAAAGTCTAAAATGGTTATATCTATGTACATAATGTACCGTACTTATAAATATGTATGTCAAACTTTTATCAACACACACACATACACATACCATCACGCCTGTATTCCCCGAAGGGTTAGGCAGAGGTGTACCAATATACACCCACAGTTCGCCGGTTTGTTTATTAGGTCCCATGTAATAGGGGGCGAGCCTATTGCCATTAACTGGGCATAAATCCTAACTCCGAGCTGAGAAATTCATAGAAAAACCCAATAACACTTTGCTCGACTTGGGAATAGAACTCAAGACATCGAGCGTAGAATTCGCGCTTAGTACCACCAGGCTAACGAGGCAGTCAAAAAAAAAACATTTTCGGTACAATGACAAATATTTGCGGTTTATATTTCTTACCTTAAATAGACTTGGTCATTTAGATTCTACTTTATTCATCATTATAATGATTTTCCTGCCCCTTATCCCACATTACTTGGGGTCGGCGCAACACATTGCTTGTTTTGATCAAATTAAACAGTTTAATTAAACACTCATTAAGTTCTGTTAGTCTATGTCAACACAAGATCACCACAGGTTTAATCGAAGTTGTTTTAAATTCTGATTACTGGCGTTGTCTTCATTATTGTACAATTAGACTATTATTTTGATACGCGTATTGTTTTCTTACAAATAAGATCTAAGTATTTACATCGTAATTCTTTTCCAAAAATTTTGTAATTTTACGAAAGCACACCACATTTTTACTGAGCTGTAATCGTATTCACACCAAAAATATATTTATTCAATTAACTGTCAAATGAAATAATTATTATAAATCTACCCTCATAGCGAAAAGTAATTCGTTCAGAAACTTTGCAATGTTAGAGTGTAAAAAAATGATTAATCATGAAAGATGAGAGAAGTGGAGAAAAAAAAATACACCTACACGGTCAAAATATATAGACTGCTGACGTTTCTTTTATTGTTTTGGATGACTAAAATCACTTACCAAGAGGTATCGTGTTGACCAGTACCTGGGTTGCAGAGGTCAGATAGGCAGTCGCTCCATGTAAAACACTGGGGTTCAGCTGCATCCGGTTAGACTGGAAGCCGACCTCAACGTAGTTGGAAAAAGGCTAAGCAAATAATAATATATGCCTAGAATAACGTAGGTACTAAACCATGGTAAAAATTTTCTTTAAGAAATCTCTGCTACTCGCGCGTTATTTCAGGGTTATATCCTATAATAAAACTTAGTCGTATTCATGCCCATGAAAGACACACAAAGAATTGAAATTCAACCTATTATAAAGAGCAAAATTTTGTTTGTTTGTTTGCACCGAATAAGCTCCGAAACTTCTACACCAATATTAACCATTTTTTCACCAATAGATAGCTAAATGATCAGGGAGTAACATAGGATAATTTGCTTAAATAAATAAGAGATGCTTAAGAAAACTGCAATAATATAATGTAAATAAAGTAGGAAAATTTGGCTGCCCAGCCAAACTAATCCACGCGGACGATGTCACGGGCGTAAGCTAAGAAATAACAAAGCAAGATGTTGCCGTAACTTAAGACGAACGGACACAAGGCGCCACTTATCAATGTAATCCGGCATTATTGTTGTTTGTGAGCAAATGTCACGCTCTGCTGATCCTGTGACTAAAACTGCCTACGTGATGTCATAAATAAGTAGTCACTGCTCAGATAAGTCTGGTTTAGGATCTGTATGTCATCCCAGGTATAAACCAGGGTTATCTTTTAAATCTGACTTAGTTGTTGTCGCCCCATTGTTGTTTGGTTGACATTTCGTAGTTTAACCTTATGTTGTGATGTTCCATTGGATTTAAGGCTTTTCCTGAACGGGTTGCGGTTTCGATATCGAGCAAGGACAAATGTGACATTTTCCATTCAGTGCTTTCTATATTTCTCTTGACCTTGGACTTCACTGACTTCGGTGAACGAAAACATCGTGAGGATATAAAATTATTTTTGAAATCTCCAATCCAACACGATCAATGCTCGTCCTTTCTTTGTATGAGAAGAGGCATTTGCCCTGCCGTAGGACAATAATATGCGCATTATTATCATAATTATTATATTTAAGTGCAAGTGGAACTTGGATATTACATTGTGTAGAGATTTTTCGGTTTTAAAATAGTATGCGCACTACCATCAAGCCTGTATTTTTCGAAGGGTTAGGCTGTATTTACCAATGTACATCTACAGTCCGCTGCTATGTTTTAGGTCCAAGTAATAGGGGGCGAGCCTATTGCTAAATTAAAAATAGTATGCAGTATTTTATAAATCCTCGTTCCTCAGCAGGTGTGTAGCGGTGGTGGCGGCCTGCGTGCTGGCGGCGGCGCTGGTCTCCGCGCAGATCACCTTCAGCCGGGACTGGACCGGCGGCAAGCGCGCGGCCCCGCAGCTGGCGCTGGACTGCGGACAGTTCACCAGGCTATGTCGCCACTTCGTAGTTAGTATCACACTCATTAATACATACAAACGATCTCGGCAGACCCGTGTCTCTAAAAGCACGTAAAGCCCTTGGTCCTGCGCCCGATCTCTCCACGGTTGTGTCGGATTGCAGTCCCATCGGACTATGAGAGTTAGGGAAGTGGAGTGCACCTGTGTTTGCACACTATAATATCTTCTGAACTGGTTTATGCCCGATTTGAAAAACTTACAGACCTGTGTTAGTAAACCATACTAACAAACAAATGCCCTCGTATTTTCGTTGTTATTGGAGTTTAATTTTCAGCATACAGGTAGGTTTATATCCATATTTTTTGTAAACAGTCATTTCTACATTCAAAATTATCACAAGAACAAACGACTAGTCAAGCATTGAAAACAATTACGACTGGTAAGATAAACTATCCGTTTTTCATATAGGAACCGACCATATACTCTGTCACTACATCAAACCAATAATTTAAATCACAAAGACGGGTTATTCGATAGCGAAAATAATATCGTGTCGTCACTAATCCCTAAGCAAATGTCAATCGAAGCTTTGAGGCGAATATGGCGATATTTGCATACGGATTACTAGCTGACCCCGATCGTTGATTACTGTGGTCAATCTTAAACATCAATAAAGTTCACCACATATAAGTACAGTTATAATTCTGAAATTGGTAATAGGTTCACGTAAAAAAAATTAACACTTATTGTCCCATTGTCGATCGCTTCTCGTATACAGAAGGCATAAGCGTTGGTCGCGACGCTTGCTCAAGGCGGATTTTTGATTCATGACTTTTAATTATTGGCTATAGGCCCATTTTACTTAATGTTGTTGTGTAGTCATAATCGCATCTCAGCGACAACGAATGCCAAAAAATTTATGTTACTTAGAGGCATTTTTGACAGATTTAGAGCAATGATCTAATTGCAATAGTTCCTCAAAGTTAGTAGAATTGCTACCCCTGGTTTACTCAATGTTTTCTTTCACCGATATCAATGAATGGAAGATAAACTTCGAAAGATGAAATTGATAAAGCCACATTAGTATTTACTCGTACCTGGTTGCGATCTCACAACCTCGTACTCGAGAGGCGGACGCCTTAGCCATACGCCACAAAACTTCACAAAAGCCCTTCCAACACATAAAAATGTGACGTAGGTACTTCTTTCTTGTGGGCAGTAAGGTCAGGTCTAACGACCCCACAAACCCTTTTTTTTATAGACGGGAGATCATCAAATAACTTCCCCCGCCCTGGGCGGGGCGGGAGGGAGTGTCAGACTGTTACTGACTAAAACCCGTCTATGTTCCTTCATGTGCCCTTTGCGTTCCGGGGGCGCGGCATCTCTTTCGAACAACCCGCAGCACCCCCCACACACCCTAGCCTCACAGTTTTTAAACCGCCTCAAGGGCCTCTGACATGGTTACCGATGTCAGTGATGTCCAAGATAAACTGAGAAAGTACTGTATATCAATTAGAAAAGGTCACATTGGTACTTGCATGGTTAGTGACGTACTAATCTAAAATATTTTCTTCCCATATTGGCAGCACGAATTAAAGCAGTCTCTGACGTCGGAACTGGTGAGCAAGCACCACAGCGAGCTCGACAAGCCACCGCTCTACGACGAGGAGTAGCGTACTCCCTGCACAGAGGCAGATAGACTCCCGAACTGACGGCTGGATTATGTTGATGATGAATCAGATGCAGTAACGGTTGGATAGTGTCTAAGTGGCTATGTATGCTGTAAGCTATTTCTTGAACTTTGCCTTCAACAGTTTTTGGACAACGAATGTAGATTTTTTTTACACTGTGATTTTTAAAGGATTATGTGACTCCTGTGTTATGTTTTTTCTCAACGATGCAGCCAATTTCTTGGACAGAATTTTTAATTTATCAGGTGATTTTTTTCATCCGCGTTGAGTTACGTCTTTGGTTATTGCTTAGCTCCCGTGGGTTTTAGTGTGATGTTATATAGCCTTTACTATTCCTTAAGAGTCTGGCTATCATTATACAGGATAAGTTTTTAACCAGTGCGTAAATTTTTTTTGGTAGTTCAGTGTCAGTAATAGAACAAATTTCCGTGTGTAGTTAAAAAAAAAAATTTAAAAAAAATTCATCCTTATCCGAGTTTGAAATAAGCAAAACATCCAGGACATAATCTATTCGCCATACTATCAATGAAAACTCGCGGCCGCCGCCGCCGCCCGGGCGCATGGCTGGGGTGAGGGGGTGGGGAATGCGCTAGCGCCGAGTGACAATGAAATATGGTTTTTAAGTAAACATGTTTCGTAAGCGATAACTTTTTTTTTTAGTACTAAGACATATCAAAATAAAATATACGTGTTTAATAAAACGTGTTGAAGTTTATTATGGCAAAATTTACGCACTGGTTAAAAATTTTTCCTGTATAAGAAGATTTCTTTAATCCGACTGTTAGTTCTAGATATTAGTGCGTTTAAACAAACAATCAAAAATACGTTAGCTTTATTATATTTATTCTATTTTCGGTGGCTCTAACGTACTGTTACCCTTTGGTTAACCAAATTGGGTTCGGTAATCTAAAGTTTTCAACAATTGAATTAAATTTGACTAATTCTAAATTTAATATAGCGAGGCGGTTATTTATTGTGGAGGATATGACGCGAAAAGTTGAAAACCATCAAAAGTTATACGATACACAATAAAGTTTTAATATTTTCAGGCGCTTCTGGTTTTAATTTGATTACTGTTGGCGTTCAGTTTATTGCATTAGAATTGTTATTCCTTAAGTGATTGGTATTTTTTGATTATTTTTCCGAGATGATCGTTTCTAATTACTACATAGGCCACTTCCCGCCGTCTGTCTGCCGCTTAGATCTTGTAAACTTCGCAACGATTTTAATGTAGTTCAGCAAACAATAGAGTGATTTAAGAGGAAGGTTTATGTGTATCTATAGAACGTCTCGCTACGACCAAAGGGAACGGAGCAGTAACGAAAGACGTAACTATACGCGGGTGATACCGCGGGGTATATAGGTGGTTTTTTTTATAAATGCTACCTAACCATAGTTAAGCCAAACCGATTTTCTATTTGAGATAAATACGTCCGCGTGGATTTTATTATGGAACCCAATTTTCTTTTGAATAAAATAAAGCCTGTTGCTTGCTGATAATGTAACTTTCAAAAAATTAAAATCAGTTTAGTAGTTTTTTAGTTTATCCATTACAAACCAAAATATAAATCTTTTCTTTTTATAGTTTGAGTTACTTTTAAAATCAGTTCCAAATCTTTCACTGTATTGTTCGTAAGACCTATAATCTATCATATAAGCTAATCCTTAAAATCTAGTCAATATGCTTTATCATAATTATAATAAATAAGTAGTTAGGTATGTTTAGGTATCAAATTATGCGAAATAAATGCATGACAAGACAATTAGGCGACGATCGATATTTTGATAGGCGTATCAACAATGTATATCAACTGAAAATCTCTGTATATTGTATTGTATTATAAATAAAGGAGATTGAAGTTTTGTGATTGTTTTATTGACCCTAATAAATTATCATCATCATCGTTATCATATGAAATCATATTAGCCGTACGGCGTCCACTGCTGTACATAGGCCACGATAATTATACAATACCTAAGTAGTTAAGTGTCGATAAAACTAACATTTTGTAACATTACTTTTTTAAATAATTTTAGTTTGCCAATCCGCCTTGAGCGTGTCTTCTCTGTATGAGAAGAGGCATTGGCCCTAGTGGGATAATAATAGGCTGGTACCTATTATTACTTTTTTGTTCGACAATCTGGGGGCAAGTAATTAATAATGGTTCCATTTTTCTTTTTGAGGTGGGCATAAATAAGCTTGGACATTTTGACTGTTTCTTAGGCATTCTTAAGTAGGTAATCAGTTGGATATCAATTGCTCTTACAATCCAACCAATTTGAAAGTGTTTTTGGCCAAGCGTGATCAATGTGAATGAATGAAAATCTGCAACCGCTCATGGCTTATCGAGAAAGTGATTTTCTTTTTTATTTCTGGTTGGAAAAGATACGAGTTGCAATTCCAAGTCAAACAAAATCGTAAGTATGTTAGTGATTTAGTCAGATATTGTACTTAATGTATTTTATAAAACATCGACAATGTAGCTGATAATACAGTGATACTATCGTTCTTATCAGAGATAAGCATCTTATCAGGAAATACCAAAAAGAAACCACAAAAATTACTTAAAATAGTTATTTTATTGTAATAAATTGATTTTATTTACACATAAAAATATAATTACAAACTACACACACATAATTATTGCAAATACAATCAATTCCGATGCTTAGTGCACACTTTATTTAACACTAAAGAAACTGCTAGTTCCTGAATAATATTTTTATCAAATTAAATTTATTTCTACGTAAAACAAATGTCTTTTTAAACAAAGATTGGTCTTTTATGCTGCTATTAGATAAATATTATCATTTGAGTAAGTACGTGAATAAATGTTAAAATTAATATCTAAATGGATATTTATAATGTTTTTAAAACTGATTAAAGAATAACTGAATTTTCTGTAGAAAACGTGTCAGGTGTATTAAACTGAACAGCTATTTAGTTTAGGGCCTATACCACCATCTCATAAAACGGTACCATGATAAATATTACTTTGTAATTTTAGTTATTTGATTTTCAACTCTAGGCACTGAGGAGAGTGTTGAAAATCTAACAGTGCGCAAGGCAAAGCAATATTGAAAATAATACTGTTTGAAGAGTAGGTGCCCCCAGGTCAAGTTTTACAAAGTGAAAACTGAGTTATTTACATAATTTGAATGATTATGAAAATGGAAGTTAGAATATTTTGAGTCTGCTTACAGAAAAATAATATGATCGAACAATATCCGATCCCCTAAGATACAGGTTTGTACCTAGTATCGGAATCACCGTCTTAAATAATTATATTAATTTCATATAAAAAACAGGAGAAAATTTTAATATCTAAAAGAGCATCTAAATATTTATACGGTGGATTAATTATATTATATTATAAATGTCATAACACAATCTTATTTACTTTTGCATTTTTATAATGCAATATTATAATAATATGGAATCGCGAGTATATTATATTTTGTGATAATAGTTACATGGAAGATGAAAATTATGGTCAATACAAACTAAAGATAGCATTTTAGTAACTAATAAATTGGGAGATTAATTAATATTATTTAAGAAGTACGTTATTACGTTTTTAATAGATGGATACATGCGTAATGTAATATTATGCTAATGTTTAGCATGTTATTAAAAACAGATTAGCATTTCAGAGGGAGAGTTTTCAAAAAAATCTTTGTTGATAATTTAGTAACACGAAATTTTTAAAACAACGTTTAATTTGGCAGGTATGTGGCTTATAGTAGGAGACGCCAGCTAATAAAGAATTTTACATTGACTTTTACGCGGGCGAAGTCGCTCGCAATAAATAGCTAGTTCTTTTATACAATTGTGTAGATGACACCACTAATCAATTGACGTACTTTTTATGAGCTGTCAAAACGTCACTTTTTTGTCATCTCAATTCACTATTTATTGATTTCAAAGCAACTAAAAATCGATTTTTATAGTTAATTAAAAAATCATCGGGTTTTTAGTGCTAAAATTAAATGTTTTTTTGTGAAGTTGTTTCTTGAAATTATTGGTTAGTGGTGTCATCTAGCCAATTACGACCTCTTTTAGTATCCCATGTAGTATTCTATTGAATATCCCAGTAACTTAGTTATTGAACAAAGAATTAAACTTCGGTCTGTCTTTTTTATAAGGAGGATTTGGCAGCGCGGTAATGGAGTTTATTATTATGACATTAACAACCGTTAAAATTTCATTTTCGATATTGTGTATAGTACGTAGTACAGTCTGTTGTCAACATTATCTGACCCACCCTAAACACAACCAAAATTGGACCCTCTGCCTATGATAATAAGGTTTAATTTCAATTTATCGATGAATACAGACACGCATAAACCCACCCAACGTTGTCGGAGCCACCGGCATTATAATTATCATTTTGTTAAGCTATTTTAATCATTATCTCGTTGACATTAAAGTTAAAAACCTTTTAAGTCACCTTACATAATTAGAACCCAATCTTGAATTTCGTGGAGTCTTAACAAGTTCTTGTGGCTTGGCGGTTTGATGTTGGATTGGCGAGGAACAACATGTGGGTTCGAAAACACAATCCACCTGTTATCAGTTTCTTTTTTAATTTGATTTCATTTCTACAAAATTGTTTGCATTATTAAAGAACGGCCAATATGATTTACGCCTAATAACTTATCTTGTAAACAGGTGGGTAAATTAAAAAAGTTTAAGTTCACATATATTTGCTTCGTGAGGTAGATAATAAATTCGTCTACTTAAGTGACAAAAGTTACACTACGTCTATTAGCATTGACTGTGCACACACATTTGTAAATCGTTTCGCATAACTCGTTAAGTATTTTTAAGCAATTTGGTGTAAAAAAGCATCATGTCGCAGCTTAATGACTATACCAAACATAAAATCATATTTTTACATGAGCAGAATGTTGGAATTAGAGAGATTGGTCGTTGTCTTAATATAGCAGTAAGTGTTTTTTTTATACCTATTTTATTTAATTGATTGTGATTAATGAACGCGTAGTTGGCTATTTTACTATTACATTCACTCCTTACAAGTTACATAAACGGTTCCAAAAAAGTTTTTTTTTTGTTTTAGAGAAATACGACTGTAGCTAAGACGTTATGGAGACAAAGTAAATATTCAGCGGATTCGTCCAGGGGCAAAAAACATCAAGTATAGTCCCGAATGCGATTGCCCATTAGTGTAACCGCAATAAAACACCATATTTCAGTGGAAACAGTGAGAAGGCATTTACACGCTGCTGGAATAAGGAATTATAAACCGGCACAGAAAATAGCATTGACACCTGCTGAAGAGGGGTCCGTTTTGCCCAGGAATATTTAAATTTTAATTGAGAAGAAAATGTTGTGATCTTCACTGATGAAAAAAAAACATTTAAATCGAACAAAGATGAACGTAACAAGGAACGGTGCGCCATCACTCCGCTACTAATTAATCTAGGATATTTTTAAACACACCATGTAAGTAAATGCTCAATGGATAGATTGTTAAACCATTAAAATGTTGCCAATTACGTGGTGATGTTATTGTCATAAATAGTTTTTTTTCTATTTAAATGACATGTTTATTCACTACGTATAACAGGCAGCTATAAATCTTTAAAGCATTTCACAGATAAAATAAATTTTCTCGATAACAAACTTTCAAGAAAACATGCCTTTTTTAATGTTTATAAATGGTTAGATTTGATTATGGCATCCTCATAATATATTGTATATTAATTTGGAAATATGTGAGCATTTACTTACTTTATTTACCTAAGTGTTTTAATGAAATAATAAACATTTTAAATTTGCAATTGTTTAGTTTTATTTCTATGCGTTGTCCATTAAAGAACTGAAAAAAAGTATAATAAAATAATTAAAAAAGAAACACCTGAGCAGAAGCTATATTTAGGTTAAACTTGATTTCGAACGTAAACAACGATTAGTGACCACAAGACTAAAGAATTTAAACCATATATACACTTTAATAAAGTTTATTCTTGCACAGCACAAGCAGCCAACCTTATCCTAGTGCAAATAGATTATTTTGTATTTTATCCCTTCATTATTATTTAATCACTCCATTAAGACATGATAATAAAAAAACTACCTATAAAATAGACAAAAATAAATTGTAAAGAGAAGTTGTTTTTGCAATTTAGTAAGGCAAGGAAAAATATGTTTGCGCGTTGTCACTGCATACCCTTAGTTAGTAGCATTTGAATACCAGTTTTACAATGAATACAAATATTTATTTTTCAACTACCCACTTAATACAAGTTATGCCAAAATATTACCATTTTAGAAACTTTATATTTGAAGATTATCCGTCTATAGTTCTTTACAATAATACAAGAAATACTTTTAGAATAAATTCTAAATTGAAAGCAAAACAATATCTTCGTCGCGGGATTTGATCTCGCAACTTGTCACTCTCAGTCTTACACACAGACCACGAGACCAGAGTTACTTGACCGAACTCATTAAAATAAGCTATTACACTTATTATATTATAACAAGTTGTTATAAGATTTAACCCAATGCTAACGTGATAAAGATCAAATTTGCGTGTGTGTATTTTATTGTATTTATTCCTTCTCAGTTCTCGAGCACTTGACTGATAACCTCATATAAATTGAAATTAAACCTTATTATCATAGGCAGAAGGTCCAATTTCGATTGTGTTTAGGGTGGGTCAGATAATGCTGACAACCGACTGTACTAGTGTTTGAAATTTCAACCTTAAGTCATAAATTCACGGCTCAATATGCTTCGTAACATATAGATCCCTTACCGTTCGGTGCCAAAAGCTTTCCGTATATTAACAATTAATTATAATTATAAAATTATTGTCATTGTTACTCGATAACCTATTGCTTACATTATTAGTAAAGATTTAAAGCTAGGTTCAGTCAAACTACAACTTTACACACAATTTGTAAAATAACTTCATTCACGCTGCACTTGGAAAGCTAACTACCATTAAATTTATTATCTACGAATTACGATCTATCGTCATGGCAAAAGAAATCGGTATCACTAGCAAAATACCAAGAGTTCACTTATAGTTTTTTTTGTTATACCATTGAAGATGGCAAACAAGCTGACGGCCCGCCTGATGTTAAGCGGTCACCGCTGCCTATGGACACTTGCAACATCAGAGGCATCACTTATTACAGTGCAAAAACCTCGAGATTTCAAAATTGCAGCGTATTGTTTATGGTTTAATAGTCTTTGTCTATACTGATGATATGGTCAAAACGAAGTCGTGTACATTAAAAGCCTTGCTCTACTTGACCCTTCTTAGAAAGAAGAAGGGTTCAAGTATTACAGGGCACTAACTGTACATAACTTTATCATTTGTCATAATGCGTCCATTTCATTTCTATTACACAACAAATACACACAATTATATTAAAATTGGTCCCACACAAATTCATATGAATTAGGTAATCTAGGTATTACTTGGTCCAGCCAATGGAATACTGGATTGTTAAGGTCAAAACACAAACAGTGGATACGATGAATCTCTTAGGATATTCTTTGCAACGTCGTATCGTATGTCTACGTTTTTAGCCCTAAGACGATAGTGATTTGAATGAATGGCGATAGATATTTTTGGTCAAAATCATGGCTACAAGAAATATGACAGCTTTAAGATCATTTACGTCACACGGTCTCTCATAGAAACTTGCGTATCCAAAAATCTTGGATATTATTATCTCATTCAAAACACTTTCGACTGTGCTGAAATTATCAAACGTCGTAATCACGGTATTATGGCTTTTAGGGAAGATTTTTCAATAGTCAAATAAGTTTTATCTGAAGAACAACTTTAGCAGGTTGACATCTTACTACTATTATCAATGCGAAAGTTTCAATGGATGGATGTTTATTACTTATCACGGCTGAACGAATGTTAATGAAATTTGGCACATGATAGATTTCAGTATGGACTAGCATCGTTTTCCTGGAAAAATTTACAGTACCCGTGGGATACCACGGGTACTGTACATTTTCCCAGGAAAACGAAATATTATCATTTATGTCAACTTTGACGCGGAGGAAGTCGCGGGCAGAGTAGCCTAGCCGGCAGCTAACCTAGTTCTTACTTTACAAAACCTATCAAACCGCCATACGAGCCTCCTATAAGTGACTGACAATTGAAAAACCAACTCTAAACCACAAACCTATAACAATTCATCAAATGTCATGACAACAACGCCATCTATTGATCGTCATCAGTACCACAGCACCTAACATACTCCAAGGCTTTATTCAAACAGTCGAGCCATATATCTCTGTCCTTCGGAGTGTCGGCGGCTAGCAGATGCCGCCGGACGATGGAGCCGTCCGGTCGCCGGACGTAGACGAGGGAGCCGGTGTCCGGCACGATGAGGCCGGCAGGGATGGAAGACTCGAGGAGGATGGTGTTGGGGCGAGCACAGAGGTCGCGCGGGGCTCTGATGACGCGCTCGGAAATCACGGTAGAAAGGTCGATGTCGCCGATTGGCATCTGAAAGAGAAGGTTGTATTGTTTATTTATATCTTATGTACAAAACGTGATGTATTTTATAATATAAAGTATCCTCTGTGTCACTCAGATATTGTCTTTTTGGTGCCATTGATGTATTCGTTTGCCTGTGTAGGTTATGTCATGAGAGAGGCAATTGCCCAGCTGTGGGATTATGTAAGCTGTCCGTAATTACGAGTTTTGGACATGACAGTCACCTACATCTATTTGGGCATGAACGGGGATTCAGGGACAAAGTATAATAAGAGTCTGTCCAGGTGAGGCGTTCTGCGCGCGAGGACATGCGCTTCAATATATATTGTGTCCAGATACCGCGTTTTACGAGCATTTCTACGATAATATAAAGTTCCGTATCAAAGTATTATTCTCCATTTCGAATAAAAAAAAGGCGAATCCACTCGTCACGGACTCGCGCGTTTTTCTGGACGCAGCAATGCAAGCGCAGCAATCGCATGTATTTCTGACGCCGTATCTCAACTCAAGAGTCTGGCTCATTGCACGCGTTTTACGCGAGAATGAGAAAACGCACGCCAGAATCTGAACGGGATTTATGTAGCTCAAGTATGTAGAGAACGCGCGAGTGTCTAAGAAACGGCTCATCTGGATAGACTGTAAAACTATATTACACCTCTCACTAAACCCAAAACAACATACATCCTTACCTTTTTCTGCACATCATCGGGGTACTTCCAGTATGCGAGGCGCGGCGACTGCAGGCGGAACCAGCGCCGGTGCCACGCGCCCAGGCCCGACACGTCGTCGAAGGCGGTGAGGAAGGCGGCGTGCGGAGACGGCGGCGGCACCTGCACGCGCGCCTTTATCTCCAGGTTTACTGAGCCTTCCAGTGGGCTGGCGCATGGGACCTAAGGATGTTGGGCATAGGTATTAGTTTTGAGATAAGCCTCTTTTGGACTGCTAAAAATGCTACCTCCAAAATCAATACGCCTAGCCCTTCCCAATGTTGGGGCTAGCTTCCAGTCTAAAAGGATGCAGCTGAATACCTGTATTTTATATGGAGCGATTACCTATCTGACCTCCACAACCTAATTACTGGGCAACACGATACCGCTTGGTCAGACTTACCATGGTCAGTGTCAACAAACATTTTTCTTTCTTTCTTGGTATGACTGGTGGTCAGGCTTCGCGGCTTTTGAGTTACTAACTCAACCACTATTTCTATGATAAGCGCAGCACAAGGAAATCCACCCTTTTCGTCCTCTTATTTTTTTTTTTGTTTTTTTAAATCTTTTGTTTTAGTGGCTTTTATTCTTAGAACATGTCAGCCCCGTTGAGTCATAAAACAATATACTTAACAACATAATGAATCTTAATTTACGCTTATTAGGGGATATGAAGGGGCACGTGAACATTTTAAATAAAGTGTTAGCTGCTGTTGAAGTGGGATTTGCTAATATTACAATAAAATTGCCAATATCCATCATATTTAACTTGAATTTACGTACCAGTGATTCCCTGTCCCTTACATATTTATTACAATCTAGTAACAGATGATGCACATCATCTAGTACACCACACACTTCACAATTAGGCGAATCAGCTTTTTTCATTAAATATGCAAATTTCTTAGAGATTCGTCCTCTTAATATTCCAGCCCTTCGTTCCTCTAATAATGTTTGAAGTTATAACGTCTACCAACCTTATTCAAAGTAAAGTTGTTCCTAGTAGCCTGCTGCAGCGCGAAGATGCAGTACCCGTGCAGCGAGAACTGCGGAGAGCGCACAGCTAGCGGGCCCGCCGGGCTCTGCACGCGCGGGGCTTTCAGCTCCGATATCTTTGACTTTGGTGTCAGCAGCTTGGAGCTAGACTGTAAAAAGAAGGTACAAATTATTAGACACACATGAAAAGACAATAAACCTATCGTATTTTTGGAAGTATGGCCACTTGGCCACCCTTTTCCCGGCCACTGTAACTCCTGGAAGCGACGATCATCATTAGCGACTACCAGAAAAGCGCCGTGGTAGAGAAAGCTTGACGCGTCCCGGAGAAGTGATTCAACTGTTTTGGTCACGCATCGAAAGTAATCAGATAAAAATAACGGACGAGTAAGGGAAAAAAGCTATTTACGCCAAACTGCTACATCAACCCACATCATCCCGCTGTTGGACAAAGGCCCCAACGACTTTCAGCTGTTAGGGTTTTTTTTTTTATAGACGGGAAATCATCAAATAACTTCCCCCGCCCTGGGCGGGGCGGGAGGGAGTGTCAGACTTTTACTGACTAAAACCCGTCTATGTTCCTTCATGTGCCCTTTGCGTTCCGGGGGCGCGGTATCTCTCTCGAACAACCCGCAGCCCCGGCAGGCATCGGCCCTCAGTGGCCCCATCCAAGTTTGCTGACATCTCTTTGAGGCGCGCGTGGAACACGAACGCGCCGTCGACACGGTCTGTCGTTATTCAGTGAACGTACGGACGGTGAGCTACCCATTGCTCACCGTCCACAGACCCGCGTCTACGGTGGCCGGGAGTCGTCTCGCGGCTCCCGACGCCCGGAGCGTCTACCGCGGCGGCCGCTGGGACGGGGGACCCTCCTTTCCCTCTCCCGTCCCGCCGCCTCCTTCTCTAGCATTACAAGCTGTTAGGGTTAGGGTGGAACTTTGCTTAACCCTTTCTGTGCTGACAACAAAAATATGCGTTTTTTTTGACGCACATGCGCGTCGCCCCCTCTTAAAGGGTTAATAACTTTATTTATTTATTTAAACTTTATGCACAAAGTACAAAGGCGAAGTTAATGTATAACTTTGTGTAGCTCGTCTCTCTATATTTTTTGTAGAGGAGCTGGACTGGCCACTTAAGCTTAAATAGGCACTACATGGAGCCTAACACAGCCAAGAGGGGTCGTAAATACATAAAGCCATACAAAAGTAGACAGTAAATAACGAAAAAAAAAAACAGTTTGTTCTCACCTTTTTGCTGGAGATGTGATACTTCATCTCGTGCGACAACACTTCTTTCGACGCTTGCAAGAGATACACCTCCACTGTTACCTGAAAACATAAATACGGAATTAATTAACTATATCTAAGCAATGGAACTTAGAACTACATTTTACAGTGGTATCTTATCAATGTTTTACAAAATAAAACAACGACATTATCATTATTGCCTGGATTTTTAAAATCAGAAGTCCATCTAAATGACTTTCAAATTCAAGACGAAATCTCTTATCGTTGACGGAAACATTTGCGGAAGAATGGCTTTCCGATGGAACAGTTTGCCTAAAAAAATATTTGTCTATAGTTCGTTTATATGATATCTACCGATAGAATGCTCGGTTTCAAAACGTCGCCAGTCGGAATCAAACCACTTAGGAAGTTAAAAAAAAACATAATATCGCGTAATATACACATATGCTAACCTTGAAGTCGCTGGCAAGTCCCAGCATACGGATTTCATCAGGGAAGTGCAGGATGTTGCTGGTCGGCTGTGTCTGTTGCATGCTGGTCGCGAGCACGCGGTCGCGACACTTGATGAGGCACACGGCGTGGTGGCCTACTGCTCCGTCTGGAACGAAATAGAGATCAGAAGGTGGATTTTGTAAATATTTCCCTTGGTGAAGTGACCTTCAGAAAATTTTTCATTTGACCTGATAATAAGGATTGACTGCTCAAATAAAGAAGGTCAGAATATGTATGTGAGAGTCCCATACATATTCTGCCTATACCCGAAGGATACATACGGGACTCTGTTATATGCCTCCAGCGTCTACGAGTACTGTTTGCTGGTGGGCTGTATCTCATGAACGGTAATAGATAAAGAACTGAAATTTTCACAGATTGCCGATATGATTATAAATAAAAATACGAATTTTTTTTCTGTATGTAGTGTTAAAAATGCACATTGGGATGTAAGACGTAACCCCTCGTGTGGGAGATAGACTCGCACTTGGCTGGTTTTATCATTAAATGTATCTGCTCAGTCCATTATCAGCTGAGCAGTGGTACATACCCGCGTTGAGGTGTCGCACGTAGTCCCGCTTGAGCGGCACGTGCAGCCCGCTGAGCTGCAGCGTGGCCATGCCCTGCCTGAGTTGTGGTACATACCCGCGTTGAGGTGTCGCACGTAGTCCCGCTTGAGCGGCACGTGCAGTGCGCTGAGCTGCAGCGTGGCCATGCCCTGCCTGAGTTGTGGTACATACCCGCGTTGAGGTGTCGCACGTAGTCCCGCTTGAGCGGCACGTGCAGTGCGCTGAGCTGCAGCGTGGCCATGCCCTGCCTGAGTTGTGGTACATACCCGCGTTGAGGTGTCGCACGTAGTCCCGCTTGAGCGGCACGTGCAGTGCGCTGAGCTGCAGCGTGGCCATGCCCTGCCTGAGTTGTGGTACATACCCGCGTTGAGGTGTCGCACGTAGTCCCGCTTGAGCGGCACGTGCAGTGCGCTGAGCTGCAGCGTGGCCATGCCCTGCCTGAGTTGTGGTACATACCCGCGTTGAGGTGTCGCACGTAGTCCCGCTTGAGCGGCACGTGCAGTGCGCTGAGCTGCAGCGTGGCCATGCCCTGCCTGAGTTGTGGTACATACCCGCGTTGAGGTGTCGCACGTAGTCCCGCTTGAGCGGCACGTGCAGTGCGCTGAGCTGCAGCGTGGCCATGCCCTGCCTGAGTTGTGGTACATACCCGCGTTGAGGTGTCGCACGTAGTCCCGCTTGAGCGGCACGTGCAGTGCGCTGAGCTGCAGCGTGGCCATGCCCTGCCTGAGTTGTGGTACATACCCGCGTTGAGGTGTCGCACGTAGTCCCGCTTGAGCGGCACGTGCAGTGCGCTGAGCTGCAGCGTGGCCATGCCCTGCCTGAGTTGTGGTACATACCCGCGTTGAGGTGTCGCACGTAGTCCCGCTTGAGCGGCACGTGCAGCCCGCTGAGCTGCAGCGTGGCCATGCCCTGCGCGCGCGCCGGCCCGGCTCCCTCCACCTGCAGCCGCTGCAGCTCGTGCACGCACGCCTGCCGCCGGTGAGCTGGGGGTGCAAGTTGCAGGGTGCAGTTACTTTACATGAGGTCTTTGTATTATAAATGTAAGATTTTTTTACTTCGCGGGTTATCTAAACTATAAATAATATGAAAAGACAAGATTTTAAATATGGTTTGTAATGGATACATTCAAAATCTGTTTAGCCGGTTTTGAAAATCCTTTCACCTACGGAAAGTTACACTATCAGCGAGTAACATAGGCTTTAATTTTATTTAAAAAATTAGGGGATTGTAAGAACATTAATATGGATGAAGTCCCGGGCAAAAGCTAGTTATAAATAAAGCCTTCTGTTTTTATATAAGTGAAAAACCTTTAAGATGAAGATGCACGAAACAACAGTTTTTTTTGTGTATATTAGTTTCGAAAAATTCCAATGAGGGTTTAATGTAAATGTCATGTCGCTTCCGTCCTGTAGATTTCGTATTTCTAAACTTTATCATTCACCGAATTTCAAATATTTTGATGTACTTACTTGCTAATAATAGAAGTCTTTCACCCTCGGCCTGTTCAGTTGACCCACTGAACTCGACAGTCGCAGCGCATAAGTTCAAAGCTTGACTGGCCTGAAAAAAGCAAACTAGAGCATTAATCACAGTTTGCAGATGGCCCCTAGAAACTTCATCCGGCCGTTAAAGGGACAAAAGGGACGAAACTGCGCAAAAAATGGTCAACGAAGTGATGATGAGTTGATCTCACAAATTTTCGCTACAAAAATGTATCAAAACGCAGGGAACATTCGATTTTTAATTTAATATTTCAGGGTTGATCTCATTGTTGAAGTTTTAGAGGCAGGAAGAACAGAGTCAAAAATTCCTTGTTCATCGGAAAAGAAGGATCTTCGGACCAGACGGTTTTTGGATCTGGTGGGCGATGAAAGTTTTAATGGTCGTTGCTAATGTCGACAAGAGCTATGATATCGCGAAGCAAGACACGTCTGTTTTAGTTCGCATGTGACGAGATAGATGTCACCACTATATCATTTTGGGACACAATCTCGCAAAACCTTTCATTATTGTCGACAATTACACATTACCTGAGATATAACAGTCTGTTGCTTAGCGATCTCGTTCTGCAGCTCCTTGATGCGCTCGCGCACGGTGGTGACTGGGCCGGCGGGCTCGTCCGGCGTGGCGGGCGGCTCGCGGTCCGGCGACACGTGCCGGATCACGCGCATTGGAGTCGTGGGGGTCGATGACTGGGGATATAGTAGGTTATTGTTTTTAGTACAAGCTGATGATAAAAAGGGTTAAACATTATGTCGCTTGGTAACCTTCGTTTTGCTGCCAAGGAAAAGCTTATGACGAAACTTGTATTCAATATCTTTATTTATTTTAATGGTTAAGAACATGTTACAATGTAATGTGGAGTTTTGGAAACTAAAATGTCAGTTTTGATCATAGTTACGTAGCATTGTAGTAGCTTAATAGTTTTGGAAGAAATCACTTTAATTTAAAAGAAATACACAGGTTTAAAATATTGGTTTGTCAAGTCAAATATAAATAGTTGTGTTCATATTGTTTTGTTATTGTTCATTTGTGTATATTTTTAATAGGTAAACAACAAAGTAGTTACTTCAATTTAGGTTTTCTTTTTTTAATAACAGATTGTTAATATCGAATCTACTGTCCACACGATAAAGAAGAATATCGAATCAGTAGTCGATTCTGAACCACCTACTTTCGGGAAATGTCATCCTAAAACGTATTATGCTCATCACTCACCGCGTTCTGCATGCGCCTGTAGAAGCTGACACTGTGCACCAGTTCGCTGCCCTTATCCTGCCTCGGAGTAGCTGGCTGCACCTTCAGCGGAGACTTGAAGGTCGAGCGATCCTGGTACACGAAACTTGTTGAGGACTCCAGAGAATGCTGCAACCAACCGAATAGTGGTTGGCCAAGCGGAATACATGGAGGAAGGCATCGACGCGTGGCTTGTTACCATGGATACAGAAACTGATTTAGACCCCTAGCTTGTCTAGTACCACACACTTTTACCATACAACATTTTTACTATGGTAAAAATTTCATGACACAAACTTTTACCTCGGATTCAGAACATTCTTATGTTAGTACATAGTAAGAATTGTTGTTGCTTAGTAGCAACAACAATCTATACTAATAATATAAAGAGGTAACATTTGTTTGTAAGTTTGTATGTAGGGGGTAATCTCACGAAGTAATGAACCAATTTTAAAAATTGTTTCACTGTTAGAAAGCTACATTATTCGTGAGTGCTATAGGCTATATAACATCACGCTACGACCAATCGGAGCGGAGCATCAATGAAAGATGTGGCAAAAACGGGGTTTTTTTTTTCTTTTTTAGGGCTTTTGTTGCGTGCGCTGCGTAAACGGTTAAAGTTACGCAAAAATAATGTATCAGAGAATTGTTCCTCTTAAAATATTCTAAAAAAAAGTCCGCGGTAGTACATGTCTAACTTTAAAGGTTGACTCAGTATAGCCATTTTTATGGGCAGACAATTTGTTTTAAAATGATGCATTATTTGCGAAGGTGTTTTTATAAACATAGTATTAATCCTTATCAACATAAATACGTTATTCATCACAAGTGTTTAATTTTGAACAAAATTGCCCTTTACATCATTTAATTTCAATAAATATCTTAGGAGATATCACAGTTTTAAAATAACTTCGCAGCAAAATAATGACTCTGCGTGACATTCCGTAGCCTTTACCTCAGTTGCCTCAGAATAACAGATTACAGGCTACATAACATCGCGCTATGAGCCACGGGAACGGAAAAGTAACCAAAATCCTAACGTAACGCGGGTGATACCGCGGGGCACAAGGGGGTAATCTCTGGATCTACTGAATCCATTTAAAAAAATATTTTACCCATAGAAAATACGTTATTTATGTAAGTGTTATAGGGTATTTTACATCTCGCTATGCCACACGGGAGCGGTAACCCGAGACGTATCCTAGAGGGTAAATAAGCCACGCGAACGAAGTCGCGGGCAACAGCTAGTTCTTATATATTTGCGTCACTTTTACGTGAATAAACAGTTTTTCTTTCTTTCTTTACTTCTATTATATCTTATCATCTTATTAGCAATTTCTAAAACTCCCAAAGTTAATATATTTTGTAGATTAAGAAGAAAATAAATCAGCTGTCCTAAACCATTTGATAGAGTAGGCGCGTTGCGCACTTTTTGTATTATTAATATAATTGCATGGCGAACTAGCCGACTGTTGTTAAGCGATCACCGCTGCCTATAAACATCTGCAATACCAGACGCCTAGCAAATGCGTTGCCATTTCAGAGACAAAGTTGAAATGTCACATGTGCCTGTAATTACACCGGCACGCGTACCCTTCAAACCGGAACACAGGAACGCTGCTTTGCGGCAGAAATGAGTATGGTACTTCCCCGGATTTCACAAAAACTAGTTGTACGGAAAAGCTGTTTATTTTTTCAATAACAAACGTCAAATATTAACACTAAGGGGTCTAAAATCACTTATTGTGGTAATCCATGGTCAAAGTTCTTATCACAACGTCCTTTCCACCGTGTACACAAACGCATAAAAGCAAGCCAATAGCCCGATGCACCACTAACACCAACTAAAAACTTCATCCTACTTCTGTTCAAAGAAACTGTAGCTTCTCTTTCCTTACATTCTTGTTTTCTACCTGTTCATTACTAGGCAGGAGATCCTTCAATAAACTCGACATTGTTCGACACTGCTCGAGGTATTTACCGGCATCAAATAAAGACTAACTGGACCGCGATTGCGTACAGTACCGCGCGGAACCTCGCCTGTACTATTGGACACACAATAGATATTTGTACAACAGTGTCTAGGCTATTGTGTCGTTCAATGTTTCATTAGAATACTACAGTTATTTGTCATGTTTTAACGAGAAAATTGAAAACATTAGCGGAAGATTAATTGGTAACTAGAAGAGCATGGCGGATTGTTTGTGTTCAAATAATAAAGTGATTATTCGTTAATAATTTTAAGTAATAGCGTTTTTTTCGCTCGAATAAAATAAGTTTGGATTGATTTCATGGTTTTTGTTTAATTTAGTTTACCATGTTTGCAGAGATTTGATCCTTATGATTGACCCTATCGATTGGTGCCATAAAAGTACAGGATGCTATTTTTTCGGATTTTAGTTGGTTCGATTACTGTCGTTAAAAGAATGTTTCCTTTGAGCAAAATTTGCTAACTTAAGTATTTGGAGTAGTTTCCCTCCAGGTAGCATTATAAAATTCCACTCTGAATAGGCATTTTTTTTAAAAGACTGGAAATCATCACATAACTTCCCCAGCCCTGGGCGGGACGGGAGGAAGTGTCAGACTTTTACTGACTAAAAACCCGTCTATGTTCCTTCATGTGCCCTTTGCGTTCCGGGGGCGCGGTATCTCTTTCGAACAACCCGCAGCCCCGGCAGGCATCGGGCCTCAGTGGCCCCTTCCAAGACTCTCTCTGTATAGGCTTTGCCATCATATGCCAGGGCCTATAACATCACGCTACGACTCACAAGAGCGGAGCAGTAACCAAAGACGTAACTTAACGCGGGTAAAATAAGCTACGCGTTCACAGTTCGCTAGTAATACATATTAGTATGGATATAATTTAGTGTACCTTGTTAACTTTAGGCGGCGTTGGGCCCTCGCTCTGCTCGTTGATAGCCTCGTCGAGAATATCGTCGAGCTCGCTGTCCAGACCGCTGCTGTCGGAGTCACTCTCACGCACCGCTTTCTGGTAGCTTGTATTGTTTTTCTTCACCACCTGTATGTACAATACAATTCAAATTACTGCAAGTGGAAATTTATGTTTAAGGCGATTCTTGGCTGATCTTTGGATTGTTAGTATATGGTATAACAGTAAGTTTTCTATTCGCGGGTAAATCTTATGGTTGGCCGCCATCTGGGGGAGGGTTATGTCGAACTTTTCCGACTAAAACCCCACAGTTCCACCCGTTACCATGAGTCGGGACCCCAGTATTCGCTTGACATATGAGTCCTGATTGGTATTGGACCGCCATTGGCGTGCCCTTTCACATTATGCGGCCTGTCCTGCGACTGCACATTCCACTAGAGAGTATTAAAGTATCTTCTTTTCCCCCCAAACCAGCGCTGTGGTTCCGTACCTCGTGCACGGACCACGGCTTTATGCTGAGCGTCAGCCTTTTCGCGCGATAGTGGCGCATATAGATTATTGTTTTTTTTTTGTGTTGTGCGTCACTTTCAAGAATAAATGGTTTTTCTTTCTTTTCTTTCCCATGTTGCCGACTACGGGCAGATGATCGCAGCGGCACTTCAGCTTTGTAAATTGGTTAGTTGTACTCACATCTCTCGCTACATATCCTCGCACGTGTCTTGTGGAAACGTAGCCCAAAGGCACACCACAAAGAAAGGAGCAAGGTGAGGCACAGTGACGATTTTTTAACACAAATACCAGTTTATTCTGTCAAGAACTCTCTCGGATGAGGTGAGTTATCAACACACCATGCTAGTGATTAGCACCTCACGCTCACTTCACGCTAACTCACCGTGGGACTTTTTCTACAGAATAGCACTGCTGTTTATAAACTACGAAATACAAAATAATAGACAGTAGTGTCTCCTAGTTGGTTTTTGTTAGAATAAAGCCGACATTGTGTCAAGATTATTTATTGTGTCATTGTGTGGTTTTCCTCACAATGTTCCTTCATTGTTTACTATAATCACTACCTACGTAGGTACTATAAAAAAGTTTAAAACGCTTGGTAAGGGCCAACGCAGTGAATGAACCAATATATACGTACAATGGTAATAGAGTCGATAATTGCATAATTGCGTCCATGATATAAATATCGAGCAGAATCTTGCACGTAATTTTAAGCTGTATTACAGTTATTGTTAAGCTTAATTATCAATTGATCAGCTCAAAGTAAGAAAGTACCGATGTAAAAAAGTCACATTGGACCATCGGACCTAAAACCTCTTGCATGAGAGGCGGGCGTCTTAACTACGGCCTAGTGACATTTACATCTCTACATAGGTACATAGTTAAAAACAAAGTCACTTCCCGCCGACTGTCGGATGTAGATCTTTTAAACTCCGCAACGGATTTTAATGCGCTTTTATGATAGTGATTCAAGAGGAAAGTTTATTTTATACGTAAAGAACATCCCACTAAGAATAACGGGGTCGGAACAGTAGCCAGACGTAACAGAACGCGAGTGATACCGCGGGGTACTAAGTCAGCTTACAAATATATTGATTAACGACTTACATTCATAACCTCTCGTCCAAACGATGTTTCGGCCCAGTTGTCAGATTTGTTCATCTTATCCTTCACCCTTTCTGATAAGCAGTCTTCGGAACTGAAATATAAACAACAATATTGATGTGAGAAACAAGAAAGATTTTTCATACATGGAAATGATCAAGTTTGATTATTTTATTCCTTTATTTAGCGGTGATGTCGATTTTGATTCTCAGTATGTTTGTGGTTTAATATTATTTGGCTTTAGTACTCCCAGAACCTATTTTAGAAACCTTTCTTTCACAAATGTGGAGATGGTTATTTGTATACCAAAATAAAAAAAAATAAAAATATACCATCACGCCTGTATTCCCCGAAGGGTTAGGCAGAGGTGTACCAATGTACACCCACAGTTCGCCGGTATATTTAGGTCCCATGTAATAGGGGGCGAGCCTATTGCCATTAACCGGGCACAAATCCAAACTCCGAGCTGCTACTGAGAATTTCATAGAAAAACCCAATAACACTTTTTGCTCGACCTGGGAATCGAACCCGGGACCCCTTGCACAGCAGTCGCACTTGCGACCACGAGGCCAACGGGGCAGTCATGGGGATGGTTATTTGTATAGTTTTAAAACTACATTAGAACCAAAGCACGGGGGCTACTTTTGCGATTTCTTGATGTAGGAAAGTCGGGTTACACGATACAGCATCGACAAAATCTCTAAAACACGCGATTTTAATACTGCGATGGAACACAGAGTCGCTAGTCGTCAAAACGCGATGCAGGATCGATACCGTCGCAAAATCGCAGATCGCCGATGCTTAAAGTAGCGTGTGTGCTTTAGCGCTTAATCTTAAGACGACTTAATGTGAAGAGAAAATAATGTATAAATTCTTATATAGCTGACGTCTCCAATCTATAAACTATCAAATATCAACGTCGAGCGGGAGCTTGTATGGTATATCAATTAAGTCGATGTACACATAGGGTCGGCACATTCGGTTCGGAATGTTAACACAGATTAAACTAAGGATGCCGAACCGAATAAGCCGATCCGCTAAGTGCCTGTATAGCAACCGTCAGTTTTTATTAAAGTTAATCAATACTTCGGCAGGCCAAGGCCTCGTTTTACATGAGTAAACATAACAAAACGAGCACTTAAGTACAAGTACTTATTTTTTTAATGCGTATTAAGTGACCGTGGTTTTTATAGACCTCTGGTGTACTTAGACTATGTTTAGAATATTCGACCTTGTTGCTACGCCATGACATGAATGACCATGAGATATGTTGACAATATCTGTAACAAGATGTTATTACTTGCGACCATGGATGGAACTATCGCAATCTGTTAAAACAGTAATAACTGAGTATTACTTTGTAATTTTCGCTGTAAGATTTTGAGTTCTTGGCGCTGGGGCGAGCGTTGGAAATGCAACCATGTGCTAGACAATGTAGTATTTAAGGGCTTCCGTCAATGTCAAACTTTGTAGGACCGATTGTAATCATCGATAATTTAGATTATAGTTTCGTAGGGCCAACATTTTATGGAAGACTAGCTTTTGCACGCGACTTCGTCCGCGTGGATTAATAGTTCCCGTTCCCGGGGGATTTCCGGGATGAAAACTATCCTATGTCCTTTCTCGGGTCCCAGACTATATCTGTACCAAATTTCATTGAAATCTGTTCAGTGGTTTAGGCGTGAAGAAGAGACAGACAGAGTTACTTTCGCATTTATAATTTTAGTACGGATTTGCGGTTGGTATATTGGAGTTTAAATTTATTGTTCCATTTATGTCCAACAAAAGATAGGTCACCGATTGTCTGACTAGGAGGCCGTTAAACTAAAACTATTGTAAGGTAGCCTGAATAAGTCGTTTTAGAAGTACTTTTTTTGTAACTTGCGTTGTGATAGGTTATTACACTTTTTGACCGGTTTTTTAACCTGGGGAAATCCTCATGGACTATCCCCGTCTACAAAGACGGGCGTGTGCTAGACTCTTGCCAGCTAAAACCACGATGTTCCTCGGATTCGCTCACGCATTAACCGCTTCACCTTATGACCCTACGTATTCAGACAGACGGTCGTCTTTCATATTTGCAGAATAAACCAGAACTTGGAATGACATCTCACCTCAAACTTCATCTAAATTCACCTAGGGAGATTTTTCGACCGATTCTACAACAGAAATACTGTTTGGCGGTAATTATTGGCATTGTTTTATTTACTTCCGCGACTACGCTAGATGTCTTGGGTTCGATTCCCAGGTCGAGCAAAAAATGTTATTGGGTTTTTCTATGAAATTCTCAGTAGCAGCACGAAGTAAGGATTTGTGCCCGGTTAATGGCAGTAGGATCGCCGTCTATTACATGGGACTAAAAAACATACCGGCGAACTGTGGGTGTACATTCGTTACACCTTTGCCTAACCCTTTAGGGAATACAGACGTGATGGAACCTATGTGTTTATACAATTCCAAGTAAGCTTCACTTTAGAATGCCCTCGATTTTTTTGTAATAAAGGCAAAATTCAATGTAATTATCAGATGTAGATCATAAAGGATATTCTACCATCTGTCGCGCTTGTTTGCATTACAATAGCCATTTACTGAAAGTCAAAGGAAACATCTGGTAGCCTTCCCTGGCAAGCGGTGTGAGCAGATGTGTTTGTTATACCAAACTTAACATCTGTTTGACGTTTTATAGGATTGCTTACAAAGATTCATAATAAGTCCCTTCATTTGTAACACAGAATTTTATATTCTAGATTTTTGACGCTAGGTTTATTTTTGCTTGTATTTATTCTCATTTGACTTTGACAGTCAAGGTTTTTGTTTACCCTAAACCTAAAAAGGGGTCATTGTACTCGTCATTATGAACAACTTTTTAAATGAAACATACTCAAAAAAGGAATCTGCTGTTCATAAAATTTTGTGTTCACTTCACAATAGGTAAATTAACAAAATATATTGAACAGCAGATTTTATTTTTTAGAGTTGGCCTCATATTAAGTATTGTTCATAATGATGAGTACAATGACCCCTTTTCAGGTTTTGGGTAAACAAAAACTAATTTATTAAAGTTGACAAAATCTGTCTGTCTACAAACAAACGTTTTTAATGTCCAAATATTTGCATTTTACTAAATGCATGAATGTTTACACGGTACTTAGGTATACCATCATCTGCTTAGCCTTTTTCCAACTGCGTTGGGGTCGGCTTCCAGTCTAACCGGATGCAGCTGAATACCAGTGTTTTACATGGAGCGACTGCCTATCTGACCTCCACAACCCAGTAACTGGGCAACACGATACCTCTTGGTTACTGTTTGTCAGACTTCTTGGCTTTTGACTATCCGTCACGACTACCAAAGATCTACGAATGACTAGGTATACCAAAAAACAATTTTTGAATATTGTGTTTGGGTGTCTATTTGTTCTGTATTTGTAAGGCTAGGTATGTAATTTTATGCTCTGATACCTATAAATACTGTGACCAATTACTGCTTTCAGTACATGAGTGCCTGGTAAAAGTGTAATAGCAATAGAACTTTACGTGTAAAATTGTTTCCCTTTCAGCTCGCCATGATACACTAAGTTAAAAACAAAAATGTACTGGAACTGAGTAATATGATGCAAGAACATGGCTTTAGGAATGTAACGGAAACAGTTAATACCAATCTATAACAAATGCGACTGTTGAATTTCATAAAAAATCATTAGCAGTCCTCACTACCTGTCCTACTCGTATACAGGTTGTTTGGCGCATGGACCGACACAATTGTTTCAGGGATTTGGAAGGTTATTAGCTAGGTTCTACCCATACACCCTTTGTCCCAAATGTCACGGTTGGTTACATATGATTTTCTTTTTTTAAATGAAAAAAATGCCCAACATGTTTCCTTTATTAAGAAATAACTTTTTTTAATTCTTCTTTTAAACTTTTTTTTGTAGAACCTATCTAATGACCTCCCAAATTCCTGAAAAAATTGTGTCGGTCCATGCGCCAAACACCCTGTATAGTACGAATTTAGTATTGAGGTAAAGTGAGCTTGAAGTAAACTCCAATGCTAGGGCCTGCTTTTCCGTTGCCCGTTCAAAGAGCGGCCCGAGAGTAAGGCGCGCGTTGTGCCCGACGCGCCTAACCTATTGGAGTCAGTGCGGCCAGTGGTGGGGTGACGGGGCCCGCCTTGCGGTGGTGGCGGGCCAATATTAGCCGAGGTGCGGAAGAATGCTCAGAGCGATACCTGTGGCTAGGTCAATGGTAGTACCAGTAATGGTAGTAGTGTCCATGGAGTTTCTTGCTCGTTCTTCTCCATAGAGACCTACGTTTTGGAACGAGCAACTAGCTTCAATATTAAACTGTAACTTCTTGACAATTCAAAAGTGCCTGTAAATGGTCTAATTGAAATAAATGCGTTGACTTCGACTTTGTTAAAGGAACACCGTGGTGTTTCAGCCGGTAGGAAACCGACACACCCCTCCGCTTTTCCCGAGACGGAGGTAGTCCGTGAGGATTTCCCAACGAAAAAAAAGGTGGGGGATTGACAGCTCAAGCTCTCTTCAACCTACACCATAGCATTGTAGATCTATTTTTCTAAAGCCAACTATGCACTCCTGTATTATAGGTATATACCGCTGTGTAGTGTAGTTTATTCAAAAGAAAGGAAAAAACATACTGAGAATCATTCACTTAAGGTTCAAAATCGCATGGGTATCACAGCTAAAAAAAAGGAATAAAATAACAAAACATAGTATGTGTTTCAATAGCTTTATTTTACAAAAAAAAAACTTTACTAATTAAGTTTAATATTATCACAGACAACATAATTTATAAAATACCTAAAAAGGAGTCTTATAATTATAAGATTAGTGTCGAAATTAAATTATTTATCCTACTACTATTATAAAGGCGAAAGTTTGTATGTATGTATGTATGGATGTTTGTTACTCTTTCACGCTTAAACGGCTGAATGGATCTGGATGAAATTTGGCACAAAGATAGATTATAGTCTGGAATAACACATAGGCTACTTTTTATCCCGGGAAAATGTACGGTACCCGTAGGATAACACATCAACTGTGACGCGGACGAAGTCGCGGGCAGAAGCTAGTATAAAATAATTTGAAAAAACAAAATGGCGTGTTTCGAAAATGCTTGATGTTGAAATATGGCATAATGTTCAGTTTTATGAATGCAGACATACAATTCGTTGCATTGTCAGTAAATATTGGCAGTTCTAGCTAATGCGACAAGTCGATTAAGCAAATTCAATACGACAAATCGCATAGTCGCATTCATAGAATTCGCACCTTCGATTGTTTAACTATTGCAAACATTAACTAATTAAGTATTGTTAATTTTAACTTTATGAACACAGCGATAGAGTCTATTTTACGTTGCTTAGTAAAACTTGATTATGCATGTATCTATTCTGAAAGTACCTAGGTATCAGCCGAAGTAATTTAACCTAGTATTTCTAAACTATTCTCGTATGATAAGCCGTCGTCGCAAGTTTAGTTTTATTTTACTATTTCTATTATATTTTTGTCAAGTCGATATTGTACTTAGTCGATAGTTTAGTAGTTTCAGACCCACTCTCACTAAAATCACTAAATACATTTAGTGTCTAAACATAGTTAGAACATCATTGTATCCTTGTCACATTGTTAGAAGGTGACAGAGACAGCATGATAATTAAAACATATTTTGCGCTTAGTGATTTGTTGAAAGTCGGCCTTAGAGTTAGAGAATGTGAACAAGCTAAGGGCGAAATACACTTATCAACATAAATCCACATTTAATTATAGACTGGTTTTGCATAATAATGATTTTATGCATAACATCATTAAATGATTAGCATTGCAATCTGCGTCCACTATAACACTACTAAGGCCGTGATCACACAAAACGTAACGCCTTCTGACAGTCAGCCGTCAAAATCAGCAGTTAGTCAAGGGCTGACTATGATTGTTAATACATTTTGACCTTTTCGCTCACAGTCGACTGTCTATCACGTTTGGTGTGAATGCGGCCTAATAGATTAAACATTTCGGTGATAAGTATTACAAAAAGATTATATTTGTACAAAATGTGTATTTATAGAGTGTATTCGCCTTAGAAATAAGCAGATCTAGTTTCCTAAAGGCAATTGTCGACTAAGGCATTATATCATGTGCATTAGGCTTTCCACACACGACCGATTTGTCAGATTTCTTCTCGCCGTTAAACAAATCTGTCAAAAACCGGTAAAAAAATTGGTCGTGGGCGGAGAGCCTAAGCAAAGAACTTAATTTAACACCTCAGTTGACAGTTAACCGACATTGATTTTGAATCTATTCGATTTTTAATTATTAGTTTTTTTTTACCAGCCAGTAAGCCAAGTAAAACCTCTTTACACGGAATTGTACTGGAGTATTTATTATGCTTGAATAATAAGTAGTACGAGATAATTGTGCATGCTTCACAGTGCGTCACATTTAAGTAGATCCTTGTATATATCTAACCTACGCTAAATACAACAGAATGTAGTAAAACCACTACATACTTAATAGGCAACATACAGTCTTAGATTAACTTTTTATTGATTGTTTTTATAATTTAGCACACTTACTGATTAGCTACTATAATAAGCTAAAGGTGGTTTTTGCCCAGAAGGGGTGCAAACCGATAAAAACAAGAGACGTATGCGATTTGTAAAATTAATTACCAGTAAAATTTTAATAATTAGTTAAATATTTATGTTGCAGAAATGATGGTGTTGTTAAGTTGATTTCGGAATAAAAAAGCCTAGCTAAATATTAAGAAAATCTTAAATAAACATGGATCGTGAGAAACATGATATGCCTAGAAAGGGGGTGTTGACCCCAACAATTTGGAAAGCAACAAGACAATGATGATTGATTGCACATCATTCTCTTTGGGCCTTACCTCACCGAGATGCCATGGCGACGTGGCCAGCGACGTTGCCATGCGTTGACGTAGGATGGCAACGTCGCCAGTCGGTCGCCAAGTGAATAAGCCGTCATACATCTCAGTATGAACTAGTTGGCAACGTCGCTGGCCACGTCGCCATGGCATCTCGGTGAGGTATGGCCCTTTGTGTCATCATTCTGTCAGTCTGTCGTCAAGTGCGCTTCTCTGGAATATATTAACCGATTTACTTATGTGATTGTTTATGGATCGTTTTTAAGCATAGTTCAAGTAGATAGCTGGGATGGCAACTCATTAGCAAGGCCTCTGGAATTGCAGATGTCTATAGGTAGTGGTGGCTACTTAACATCAGGTGGGCCGGTGGGCTTGTTTGTCATCCAATGGTATAGAAAAAGATATATACCAATTCCATCACGCCTGTATTCCCCGAAGGGTTATGCAGAGGTGTACCAATGTACACCCACAGTTTGCCGGTATATTTAGGCACACAGGCGTGAGGGTTTTTTTTTTATATATATATATACCAATTCTTACGAGCGCAATCGCGGGCAGATCTAGAGCAAAAAATACTTCTAAATATGTATTTTTTTTGTTATATCATTCATAACACACATCACATTGCAATACGAAGAAATGTAAAGGGAAAAATTGCAATAAAAAGGCCAACGTTTTCAATATAAGGGTATCGCAAACTGTTTAGATATGTACGCTCGATAATCAACGTTTTTTTCGTCGTCATGACCGGCCACCATGCAAATCAACATGACCCAATAATGTGGAACATTTGTTGAATACTTAACGATGTATAGTAGTTAGTTTTGCACACTGTAATTAATGAGGTCTCGTTGATTTTTTATTTGGTGTATGGCAAATGCAATAAGGATGGGTTTTTAAAGGGTTACGTTTGAAGATTAAGATTTGAAAGATAAAAAGAAGCTGTGGAGATATGAGAGAAGATGGTGATAATGAATTTTATGGCAAGACGATGAAGGGACGAAAGATTCTATAAAGAAAATATCGAAGGGACAATTCTCGTATTTTTCACAGTGTTCGCATTTTATTCTCATTTAGCTAGTAGGTAGTAGTTAGCAGCAAAAATTAGCAAAATTTTTGTAACTGACTTTTGCTAACATAAGATTGTGAGTGGATTTGAAAACGTTTTAATAACGGGAATTGGCCTTCCTAAATAAGAATGCCTTCAGGACTCCTTTGTATAAATTACAAAGAGGCAAATAAAATGTAACTCGATCATAAAGAACCGGTTCTCATTTTTGATATGATCAGAAAATGGTTCAATTTTGGAAGCATCGGACGACAGCCAACGCCCACACTATTAATCTAAAATAGCACATATTTTACATAGCCTTAGAGTGTTACTTAGTTCGTCAAATATTTGCTCTAGTGTAAATAACCCATAATTCCAAGTTCAGCATGAGTTTGTTCGCGGTAACACGAGACGTAATCGCGAACGTGTGGATTCCGCAACCGGCGCCGTGTAAAGTAACAGATTATTGTGCAATGGCCGCCGTGCCTCCGACAATGTATCGAATTACTTGACACTTGGAAAATTGTCCGTGTGACTAAACTGAATAGGACAAAAGAGTGTGACTGAGTAACAAAAAAAAGTTTACCAAGACAAAAAAAATTGATTTGGATATTTTTGAATAGGCTCGCCTCTTGTTACATGGGACCTAAAACATACGGGCGAACTGTGGATGTACATTGGCACACCTATGCCCCCCTTCCGGGAATACAGGCGTGATGGTATGTATGTATTTGTATTTTTGGCATTGGCGTATCTAGAGTTAGTTTTCAGGAGGGGGGCCTGGCCCCTAAGATGGCTTAGCCGATGCGATGCAATGCGGTCAGGTGGAAGGTGAGCTCTACAGCCTGGGGTAGGCAGAAGACCATTCTGGGGTGGGCACGGGCAATCCCCCCCCCCCCCCCTCTATATACGCCTATGATTTTTGGATTAGCTCTAGCCTGCGATTTCATCTGTTTCGAATGTTGGTTATCGCTTACGTCAACGTAGTTAAAGATAAAGAAACCCTATGCCCTTATCCACATACCAAGCTACCTTTTTGTCAAATTTCATTACGATAGGTTCAGGAATTTTAGCATGCGCGACACACAGACCGACAGATTTACTTTCGCATTATAAAGTTTGCAAAAGTCGTGTCTGTACATTAGGTCTATGATGATGATGAAAAGCTGATCAATATTGCTTAGTACTTCTGGAAAGAGTATTCCTAGATTCAATTCGATTTTCGACCAACGAGACTAGGTTCATTTGAGTTTATAGACACATTAATTAGCGGATCATTCACCCGTCCCATTTGATTACCGGAAACATTCAATTTTAAACATCACTAACGATTACAAATATTTAATACGTTTCCAAAAACATTTGTAAAACAGTCCTTTGTTTAGGCACGAGTTTAAATTCATTTTCAATTTTTAATTAATTGAAAGTATTGCTTATTAAAATTTTAAAAAGATGCGATATAAACATGCATTTCTAGCAAAAAGTTTTTTTCTAAATTACAGATTCAAAATGGTTGACAAACAACCTCATTCATAAAAACCTAATGATTTTGGTTTTTACGTACCATTACAATATCGTAAGTATTTACTTATTTTGTCATTTGATAGATGACGTATCTATTTGCGATAGAGATAGTAATAATGATATTTTTTATTACATTTTACGACAGTTTTGATATTATATCTAATTGCATTTTAATGATTGCAATCCTATGCCCGCATGTTTAACTATCAAGAATCGGCTCAATGTCAACTTGATCGTTCGTTCAAGTCTGAGTTACGACCTAGTACCTATAAAACTGGCTAGGCAACCTATCTACAGCTCTATGTATGTATAATAAATAGCGTATTAATAGGAATATTAATAAATATCTATCGATAACTTATCGAAGTCTAGTTTTTCTGTTACAGCAACGTTGTACGATTAGCTATTTCAAGCTGTCTGTCGAATCTTGTTCGCGTAAGTTAAAAAAGCTAGATGAGTACCTAACCTACATCAAATAAAATTAGTTATCCTATATTAATAGGAACATCGTTTAAAAACTAATCAATCGCAACCGTTCGCACAACAGTTACTGTAACACCGCCATCTTGAACTCCAAAATTGAGTACAACGCCATCTAGTTTTTGTCCCAAGCAACTTTCGTCCTGAAAGGACCATGGGCACCGTTGTACCATTCTTGGACCCACTTTTCAACATTGCTCAACAGTGATGAGACATGTGTCATATGAAAGGTCTTGACGAGCTCTTCATTTCATTCTATGGCAGCTAACTTGAAATCCACCGCGAACATGGTGTTTTGGTACTTTTTGTCACTTTCGTGAAAGTCATGGGCAAAGATTGCCACATTGCTCAACAGCGATGAGACATATGTCATATGCAAGCTCTTGACGAGCTCTTCATTTCATTCTATGACAGCTAACTTGAAATCCACCGCGAACATGGTGTTTTGGTACTTTTTGTCACTTTCGTGAAAGTCATGGGCAAAGATTGCCACATTGCTCAACAGTGATAAGACATGTGTCATATGAAAGCTCTTGACCACCTCTTCATTTCATTTTAAGGCAGCTAACTTGAAATCCACCGCGAATATGGTGTATTGGTACTTTTTGTCACTTTCATGAAAGTCAGGGGCAAAGATTGCCACATTGCTCAACAGTGATAAGACATGTGTCACATGAAAGCTCTTGACGAGCTCTTCATTTCATTCTAAGGCAGCTAACTTAAAATCCACCGCGAACATGGTGTTTTGGTACTTTTAGTCACTTTCGTGAAAGTCATGGGCAAAGATTGCCACATTGCTCAACAGTGATGAGACATGTGTCATATGAAAGCTCTTGACGAGCTCTTCATTTCATTCTAAGACAGCTAACTTGAAATCCACCGCGAACATGGTGTTTTAGTACTTTTAGTCACTTTCGTGAAAGTCATGGGCAAAGATTGCCACACAGCTCAACAGTGATGAGACATGTGTCATATGAAAGCTCTTGACGCGTTCTGCATTTCTTTCTAAGACAGCTGACTTGAAATCCACCGCAAAAATGGTTTTGGTACTTTTTGTCACTTTCGTGAAAGTCATGGGCAAAGATTGCCACATTGCTCAACAGCGATGAGACATATGTCATATGCAAGCTCTTGACGAGCTTTTCATTTCTTTCTATGGCAGCTAACTTGAAATCCACCGCGAACATGGTGTTTTGGTACTTTTTGTCACTTTCGTGAAAGTCATGGGCAAAGATTGCCACATTGCTCAACAGCGATGAGACATGTGTCATATGAAAGCTCTTGACGAGCTCTTCATTTCATTCTAAGACAGCTAACTTGAAATCCACCGCGAACATGGTGCTTTGGTACTTTATAACATTTTCGTGAAAGTCATGGGCAAAGATTGCCACATTGCTCAACAGCGATGAGACATGTGTCATGTGAAAGCTCTTGACGAGCTCTTCATTTCATTACAAGACAGCTAACTTTAAATCCACCGCGAAAATGGTGCTTTGGTACTTTATAGCATTTTCGTGAAAGTCATGGGCAAAGATTGCCACATTGCTCAACAGTGATGAGACATGTGTCATATGAAAGGTCTTGACGAGCTCTTCATTTCATTCTAAGGCAGCTAACTTGAAATCCACCGCGAAAATGGTGCTTTGGTACTTTATAGCATTTTCGTGAAAGTCATGGGCAAAGATTGCCACATTGCTCAACAGTGATGAGGCATGTGTCATATGAAAGCTCTTGACGAGCTCTTCATTTCATTCTAAGACAGCTAACTTGAAATCCACCGCGAAAATGGTGCTTTGGTACTTTATAACATTTTCGTGAAAGTCATTGGCAAAGATTGCCACATTGCTCAACAGCGATGAGACACTGTGTCATATGAATACTCTTGACGAGTTCTGCATTTCATTCTAAGGCAGCTAACTTGAAATCTCCCGCGAAAATGGTGCTTTGGTACTTTATAGCATTTTCGTGAAAGTCATGGGCAAAGATTGCCACATTGCTCAACAGTGATGAGACATGTGTCATATGAAAGGTCTTGACGAGCTCTTCATTTCATTCTAAGGCAGCTAACTTGAAATCCACCGCGAAAATGGTGCTTTGGTACTTTATAGCATTTTATTTTAAGATTGCCACATTGCTCAACAGTGATGAGGCATGTGTCATATGAAAGCTCTTGACGAGCTCTTCATTTCATTCTATGACAGCTAACTTGAAATCCACCGCGAACATGGTGTTTTGGTACTTTTTGTCGATTTCGTGAAAGTCATGGGCAAAGATTGCCACATTGCTCAACAGCGATGAGACATGTGTCATGTGAAAGCTCTTGACGAGCTCTTCATTTCATTAAAAGACAGCTAACTTTAAATCCACCGCGAACATGGTGTTATAGTACTTTTAGTCACTTTCGTGAAAGTCATGGGCAAAGATTGCCACATTGCTCAACAGCGATGAGACATGTGTCATGTGAAAGCTCTTGACGAGTTCTTCATTTCATTCTAAGACAGCTAACTTGAAATCCACCGCGAACATGGTGATTTGGTACTTTTTCGTATAAACCTTGGGCAAAGATTGCCACATTGCTCAACAGTGATGAGACATGTGTCATATGAAAGCTCTTGACGAGCTCTTCATTTCATTCAATGGCAGCGAAATTCACCGCGAAAATGGTGCTTTGGTACTTAATAGCATTTTCGTGAAAGTCATGGGCAAAGATTGCCACATTGCTCAACAGCGATGAAACATGTGTCATATGAAAGCTCTTGAGGAGTTCTGCATTTCATTCTAAGACAGCTAATTTGAAATCTACCGCGACTTCACGAAAGTGACAAAAAGTACCAAAGCACCATTTTCGCGGTGGATTTCAAGTTAGCTGCCTTAGAATGAAATGAAGAGCTCGTCAAGAGCTTTCATATGACACATGCCTCATCACTGTTGAGCAATGTGGCAATCTTTGCCCATGACTTTCACGAAATGCTATAAAGTACCAAAGCACCATTTTCGCGGTGGATTTCAAGTTAGCTGTCTTAGAATGAAATGAAGAGCTCGTCAAGACCTTTCATATGACACATGTCTCATCACTGTTGAGCAATGTGGCAATCTTTGCCCAAGGTTTATACGAAAAAGTACCAAATCACCATGTTCGCGGTGGATTTCAAGTTAGCTGTCTTAGAATGAAATGAAGAGCTCGTCAAGACCTTTCATATGACACATGTCTCATCACTGTTGAGCAATGTGGCAATCTTTGCCCATAACTTTCACGAAAATGCTATAAAGTACCAAAGCACCATTTTCGCGGTGGATTTCAAGTTAGCTGCCTTAGAATGAAATGAAGAGCTCGTCAAGAGCTTTCATATGACACATGCCTCATCACTGTTGAGCAATGTGGCAATCTTTGCCCATGACTTTCACGAAAGTGACAAAAAGTACCAAAACACCATGTTCGCGGTGGATTTCAAGTTAGCTAGCTGCCTTAGAATGAAATGAAGAGCTCGTCAAGAGCTTTCATATGACACATGCCTCATCACTGTTGAGCAATGTGGCAATCTTTGCCCATGACTTTCACGAAATGCTATAAAGTACCAAAGCACCATTTTCGCGGTGGATTTCAAGTTAGCTGCCTTAGAATTAAATGCAGAGCTCGTCAAGAGCTTTCATATGACATATGCCTCATCGCTGTTGAGCAATGTGGCAATCTTTGCCCAAGGTTTATACGAAAAAGTACCAAATCACCATGTTCGCGGTGGATTTCAAGTTAGCTGTCTTAGAAAGAAATGAAGAGCTCGTCAAGACCTTTCATATGACACATGTCTCATCACTGTTGAGCAATGTGGCAATCTTTGCCCATGACTTTCACGAAAATGCTATAAAGTACCAAAGCACCATTTTCACGGTGGATTTCAAGTTAGCTGCCTTAGAATGAAATAAAGAGGTCGTCAAGAGCTTTTATATGACATATGTCTCATCACTGTTGAGCAATGTGGCAATCTTTGCCCATGACTTTCACGAAAATGCTATAAAGTACCAAAGCACCATTTTCGCGGTAGATTTCAAGTTAGCTGCCTTAGAATGAAATAAACAGGTCGTCAAGAGCTTTCATATGACACATGTCTTATCACTGTTGAGCAATGTGGCAATCTTTGCCCATGACTTTCACGAAAGTGACAAAAAGTACCAAAACACCATGTTCACGGTGGATTTCAAGTTAGCTGTCATAGAATGAAATGAAGAAGTCGTCAAGAGCTTTCATATGACATATGTCTCATCGCTGTCGAGCAATGTGGCAATCTTTGCCCATGACTTTCACGAAAGTGACAAAAAGTACCAAAACACCATGTTCGCGGTGGATTTCAAGTTAGCTGCCTTAGAATGAAATGAAGAGCTCGTCAAGAGCTTTCATATGACACATGCCTCATCACTGTTGAGCAATGTGGCAATCTTTGCCCATGACTTTCACGAAAATGCTATAAAGTACCAAAGCACCATTTTCGCGGTGGATTTCAAGTTATCTGCCTTAGAATGAAATGAAGAGCTCGTCAAGACCTTTCATATGACACATGTCTCATCGCTGTTGAGCAATGTGGCAATCTTTGCCTAAGGTTTATACGAAAAAGTACCAAATCACCATGTTCGCGGTGGATTTCAAGTTAGCTGTCTTAGAATGAAATAAAGAGGTCGTCAAGACCTTTCATATGACACATGTCTCATCACTGTTGAGCAATGTGGCAATCTTTGCCCATGACTTTCACGAAAGTGACAAAAAGTACCAAAACACCATGTTCGCGGTGGATTTCAAGTTAGCTGCCTTAGAATGAAATAAAGAGCTCGTCAAGAGCTTTCATATGACACATGCCTCATCACTGTTGAGCAATGTGGCAATCTTTGCCCATGACTTTCACGAAAATGCTATAAAGTACCAAAGCACCATTTTCGCGGTGGATTTCAAGTTAGCTGCCTTAGAATGAAATGCAGAACTCGTCAAGAGCTTTCATATGACATATGCCTCATCACTGTTGAGCAATGTGGCAATCTTTGCCCATGACTTTCACGAAAATGCTATAAAGTACCAAAGCACCATTTTCGCGGTGGATTTCAAGTTATCTGCCTTAGAATGAAATGAAGAGCTCGTCAAGACCTTTCATATGACACATGTCTCATCGCTGTTGAGCAATGTGGCAATCTTTGCCTAAGGTTTATACGAAAAAGTACCAAATCACCATGTTCGCGGTGGATTTCAAGTTAGCTGTCTTAGAATGAAATAAAGAGGTCGTCAAGACCTTTCATATGACACATGTCTCATCACTGTTGAGCAATGTGGCAATCTTTGCCCATGACTTTCACGAAAGTGACAAAAAGTACCAAAACACCATGTTCGCGGTGGATTTCAAGTTAGCTGCCTTAGAATGAAATAAAGAGCTCGTCAAGAGCTTTCATATGACACATGCCTCATCACTGTTGAGCAATGTGGCAATCTTTGCCCATGACTTTCACGAAAATGCTATAAAGTACCAAAGCACCATTTTCGCGGTGGATTTCAAGTTAGCTGCCTTAGAATGAAATGCAGAACTCGTCAAGAGCTTTCATATGACACATGTCTCATCACTGTTGAGCAATGTGGCAATCTTTGCCCATGGCTTTCACGAAAGTGACTAAAAGTACCAAAACACCATTTTCGCGGTGGATTTCAAGTTAGCTGTCATAGAATGAAATGAAGAACTCGTCAAGAGCTTTCATATGACATATGTCTCATCGCTGTCGAGCAATGTGGCAATCTTTGCCCATGACTTTCACGAAAGTGACAAAAAGTACCAAAACACCATGTTCGCGGTGGATTTCAAGTTAGCTGACTTAGAATGAAATGAAGAGCTCGTCAAGAGCTTTCATATGACACATGCCTCATCACTGTTGAGCAATGTGGCAATCTTTGCCCATGACTTTCACGAAAATGCTATAAAGTACCAAAGCACCATTTTCGCGGTGGATTTCAAGTTATCTGCCTTAAAATGAAATGAAGAGCTCGTCAAGACCTTTCATATGACACATGTCTCATCGCTGTTGAGCAATGTGGCAATCTTTGCCTAAGGTTTATACGAAAAAGTACCAAATCACCATGTTCGCGGTGGATTTCAAGTTAGCTGTCTTAGAATGAAATAAAGAGGTCGTCAAGACCTTTCATATGACACATGTCTCATCACTGTTGAGCAATGTGGCAATCTTTGCCCATGACTTTCACGAAAGTGACAAAAAGTACCAAAACACCACGTTCGCGGTGGATTTCAAGTTAGCTGCCTTAGAATGAAATAAAGAGCTCGTCAAGAGCTTTCATATGACACATGCCTCATCACTGTTGAGCAATGTGGCAATCTTTGCCCATGACTTTCACGAAAATGCTATAAAGTACCAAAGCACCATTTTCGCGGTGGATTTCAAGTTAGCTGCCTTAGAATGAAATGCAGAACTCGTCAAGAGCTTTCATATGACATATGCCTCATCACTGTTGAGCAATGTGGCAATCTTTGCCCATGACTTTCACGAAAATGCTATAAAGTACCAAAGCACCATTTTCGCGGTGGATTTCAAGTTATCTGCCTTAGAATGAAATGAAGAGCTCGTCAAGACCTTTCATATGACACATGTCTCATCGCTGTTGAGCAATGTGGCAATCTTTGCCTAAGGTTTATACGAAAAAGTACCAAATCACCATGTTCGCGGTGGATTTCAAGTTAGCTGTCTTAGAATTAAATAAAGAGGTCGTCAAGACCTTTCATATGACACATGTCTCATCACTGTTGAGCAATGTGGCAATCTTTGCCCATGACTTTCACGAAAATGCTATAAAGTACCAAAGCACCATTTTCGCGGTGGATTTCAAGTTAGCTGCCTTAGAATGAAATGCAGAACTCGTCAAGAGCTTTCATATGACACATGTCTCATCACTGTTGAGCAATGTGGCAATCTTTGCCCATGGCTTTCACGAAAGTGACTAAAAGTACCAAAACACCATGTTCGCGGTGGATTTCAAGTTAGCTGCCTTAGAATGAAATGAAGAGCTCGTCAAAAGCTTTCATATGACACATGTCTCTTCACTGTTGAGCAATGTGGCAATCTTTGCCCCTGACTTTCACGAAAGTGACTAAAAGTACCAAAACACCATGTTCACGGTGGATTTCAAGTTAGCTGCCTTAGAATGAAATAAAGAACTCGTCAACAGCTGTCATATGACACATGACTTATCACTGTTGAGCAATGTGGCAATCTTTGCCCATGACTTTCACGAAAGTGACTAAAAGTACCAAAACACCATTTTCGCGGTGGATTTCAAGTTAGCTGTCATAGAATGAAATGAAGAACTCGTTAAGAGCTTTCATATGACACATGTCTCATCACTGTTGAGCAATGTTGACAAGTGGGTCCAAACTGACGCATGCTCCTTTAAATGCAGAGGAAAAAAAAGACGCATTCGAGAGTGTAGTGCCCACACCTTGATCCGCCACAGTCTGAATATTCCTCTTGAGTGTGTGAGGTGTCTGTCTCGATATCTGATAGATGTGGATACAGTCCTGCTGGCTGTTGTAAGACCGCTCCATTAGTCTGTGGATCTTTTTTGTTGTTGTTTACTTTTATTCTCTTGACGTCGTCTAATACTGATAGGACTACGGGCGAGTCTTGTGAACCTGGAACAAGATTGTAGGTAAAATTATCCTTAAAGAAAAACTGTACAACATACAGAGTATAATGAGAATTCAGAGTCATTTGTTACAATTGGATTTAGCCATTAATTAGTATGAGTACATCAAAATGACGGTAGCAATCTTATGACTGAGGGATTGATAGATCTTATTACGAGTAGATAGGCAAATAACTGGTATTACCACTCACTAGTTTAATGATAACATCATAATGCGGACCAATCAAGTCTGATTCGTCTGATTGGTTAGGCAGTCGCCTAGCATACTGTTGAAGATATTATCAACATGATGTCTGATTCTTGTGCAGTTATTGCCCACGTCAATATTCGCTTAAATGTATCGCGGGAAAGACAGTCGTGGATTACAAAGTACCTAGTTTACCCTAAGCTATCTCGTTTGTCAAATCTCATCAAAATCGATTCAGTAGTTTGCCATGATGAAGTATCAAACTTACATATAGACTACTAACTATAAGACTAATAGACAATAGATTTGCGTGTCGCGGGTTCGATTCCCGCACGGAACAAATATTTGTATGACCTACAGATAATTGTTCCGGGTCTGGCTGTTTGTGTATGTGAGTTTATATGTTTGTAAACGCACCCACGATACAGGAGAAATTCCTATTGTGGGGCAATCCGTACTTCCGTACTATATAAATGCGAAAGTAACTCTGTCTGTCTGTCTCTTCTTCACGCCTAAACCACTGAACCGATCTCAATGAAAATTGGTACAGATATAGTCTGGGACCCGAGAAAGGACACAGGATAGTTTTCATCCCGGAAATCCCCCGGGAACGGGAACTATTAATCCACGCGGACGAAGTCGCGGGCAAAAGGTAGTGTTTTTATAAAACAAACAAACAAAAGACAGACTAACAAATTCCAATACTCACTTCTTCTCTTAACAGGTTGTGATCCAATAACTCTATCCTCTTTCTCCACTTCCTTCTCTTTATCATTCAAGGCCTGTTCCTTCTTCTCGTCGAAGGTAACCTTGGGTATGTTGGCAATGATCTCCGGCTTCTTGGTGGTTTGTGAGAGGCTCGTGGTACTGCCCATGAGAGGCGCCTTCTCTGAAGGATCCTGCTCGCTTGTGTCGTCATCAGAATCATTTGGACTTTCTGGTTTATGTTGTTTGGGCTGGAATTGAAAAGAGTTTGGGTTTATATTAGTTTTTTTTTGCAATATTAATACCCTGCTATTATTATAAGTGGGGAATTTTTTGAGGATCGATGGATGGATGGATGGATGGATGGATGTTACTCTTCCACAATAAAACGGCTGCACGGAATCATCTGATATTTGGTACACATATCATGGTAATCTTATTTTTTTTTTTATCGGTTTTTGTAGGTATTCCTGTGGGATTACTAAGGAGTTTGGCATAAGTAATCGTAAACGTCAACGTAGACGAAGTTGCAGAGCTAGTCAATAATAAGTCCCTAGATATTTTCCGGCCACTGTAGGGCGTAGTCATGAAGTTTTTTTAATGCATAATTAAACAGAAACTCGTTTGAAACAACTTATTGGGTTTTCCTACATAACTCTTATTTAACGAGGGAACCTTAACGATATAATTTGAGGGCAATTTAAATATATGAGGAATTTTGATGTTGCAAAGCGTTGGTCGAATTAAAGTCGCTGTCGAGTCGTAAACTCGTAAATAATGCCATTACGGTCTAGATCTAGTAATAACTAGGCATATAATAACACTTGTGACCACAGATTATGGATAAATATACAGATTACTACCCATTACTGTTTATTGCAGAGGTGTACGAATGTACACCCACAGTTCGCCGGTATATTTAGGTCCCATGTAATAGAGGGCGAGCCTATTGCCTCTGCCTAACCCTTCGGGGAATACAGGCATATTTATATATTATATTGGTATATTTATATATTTTATATTTTTACTTTTTATTGCATAAGGCAACCCCATGAAAATAGAGTAAAACAAATTGTTTTCTTTGTTTTTGTTTTGTTTGTAGCAATTGTTTTCTACATGAAAAAAAAAGACCTACATATTAACATCTAGATTTTTATGTTTTGAATATAGAACATGAATATCAAGGTCGCTTCCAACTGGATCTTTTGGAAATCTATGGGGGGAGGCCTATGTCCATCAGTGGACGTCCTGCGGCTGATATAATGATGAATATAGAACATCGTGTTTATTTATTCTAAGAAACGTAAAAATAGTAACGCAACAATGAAGGTTCTGCCATGAGGTGCGGAAATGTTGCAATGGCTCTGAACTGTTTCGCCATTTGCCTTGTAGATGATTCACGTTACCGTTTTCTGAACTACGAACAGACTGTTTTAATATTTAAAGACCCGCTAAAGGAATAAACCAAAAATGTAGGACTTTCCATAGAAGGTCATTGTGGTACGCTAAGAGGATGTAGAGGTATAATAGCTGGCAAACGTAGTTAGTAGTATTAGAGCTCTTTCTGAAGGGGCTCTTCCGGGACAGTAATACCACCAATTACCATACCTACTGTCAACTTTGTCTTTGGGATGGCAACGCATTTGGAAAGCCTTGCTATTGCAGATGTCTATAGATAGCGGTGACCATTTAACGTCTGGAGGGCTGTCTGCTTGTTTGCCATTCAGCGATATTAAAAAAAACAACCTGAGCATACGCATAAACCGAAAATGCCTTTAGAAGGTAAAGAGGTGGGGGCCGGCCCTACCACCTAATACACTAAGAAAGGATTTTACTCAGGTAAAATCCTTTCTTACTCATTCAGATGAGTCAAAGGGTGATTGAAGTTTGTATGCAAAAGGAGTCGCGGGCAATAAACTGTTAGCATAAGAAGCCTACCGGTTTGGGAGACCACACCAATTCTGAATTTTATTAAGACACATTTGCATATCATTGTTAAGTATAGTAAACAAAAAATATTACAATATCTACTTAGAATTCAACGCGAGATTCAAAGATTGTGGGATTTTTTTATCAATGAAGCCGCGGGTTCTTCTCCCGGTGGGCTACGGTACCCCTATATTTACGAACTAGTGGACCATTCGCCACTTCGTCTGCGTCGCTTATTTCACCCGCGTTAAAGTTACGTGTTTGGTTACAGCTCCGCTCCCGTGTGTCGTAGCATGATGTTATATAGCCTATGATACTCAGTGATAATGTAGCTTTCTAATGGCAAAAAATATTTAAAATCGGTCCAGCACTTTTTAAGTTTATTCATTAGATACAAAAATACAAATCTTTCCTATTTATTATAATATTAGTATAGACTGAAGTTCCCAGTATAACCCTTGCCAAAAATGGTCATTTTTAAAGCCATAGCCAAGATGTAGATCAAACTTAAAAGCTTCGGACGAAATACGATCCAATATGGACGTTGCCAATTGGCAACGTTTCAGAAAAATAGCATACAAAGGTAGTGGCCATACATGACTGTTATTTCCAACGGAAAAACTAAGACACAAAATAAAAACACCAGCACCCAACTATGACAAAAAATCTTATCTCAACTTAGAAAATTTTTTGCGTCGCATGCCGCGCCCTATTGGATCAGTTTATTAGTTTGCTAACCATAATTTAAGTAGGCCATTTTGGATTTTCTGTGACCTTTAAACCGGGGAACGGCACGATACTCTCAACAATACTTCATTTGTTAAAATAATACTATAAGCTTAGAAGAAATGAGGGATCTTCTGGCCATACTCACAAACAACGAAGCTTGCTAAAATCATAACCCTTTATAGTTTTTGGCGTACCTATAACCGGGCAAATATTACGTCCGTCGCTGTCTAGACAGCCAGATTCTGGCTAATATTTCTACGACAGCATACATAAGCTATAATAGCCCGCAAAGCCATCCAGTTCGTGCCCATACGAGCGAGAATACGAGGTAAGCATCAATAGCTTTATCTATAGCCTCTATATAAGGGCACAAGATAGAAACGTCAAGTTGTAAGGCAAGCAAGTTTCCTAAGCAAGGCTTGTCACCTGTGAAAACTTGCAACACAATACCTTATTGAGATTGCAATCAAGGTAATAAAAATATTATTTTCTCTGTAGGGTGGAATACTGGTGAGTATGTAGGAGTTATTAAGTCATAAATTATTATGTGGTATTTGAATAGTAGATAAATATTGAATTTTAAATAAGCTTTCACAAGTGGGTTTAGTTATGTCGAAACTAAGCTATGCTAGGTGAAAATTTCTACCATTTTTTAAAGTATTTGTAATGATTTAGCATTTTTAACGTGTGATTGATTCTAAATTTCTCTTAAATATGTTTTGGATGAACATTGGACTGCCATTGCTGGATATGAATTTATTAAAAATAGAAAGCCACGTAGAAAGCCAAATCCCGTAATTAAAAAAAAAACAAACCCTATTCGCAATGTCATCTCAGTGAAAGTAAACTTATAAATTAGATGCACTTTTGACAGATGAAGCGAGTGTCAATCTGTCCAAAATATCGCATGATCAGCCTGAGATTGAGCAGATACACTAGTGACAGAGATTTTTAAGACCAAAGAGTGGTCTTAAAATAGCAAATTTTCCTCGCAGTTCAAAGATCAATAAACAGTACAATTAGTGCCTAATTAGCAAATACTCTACAAGTTCGCCACTCCATACGTTTTCACTCATTCTTCTCAGCCTTCGACCATCGCTAGCTTCACTTAGTACATACAACTCTTTAGTACATGTTGCGTCACGTTTCGCAATCTGACCTCTTTTTAGGGGTAAGGGCGTGTACGCACCGCCTTTACGGTATTGTCAATTATCATGTATTGTGTATTTACTTTACACTTTCGTTACTTTGTGGGAGTTACGTCAGAAGACTCAAGTTTCGGTGTGTTTAATGGTGTGTTGGAAAATAAAATGAGGATTGAATCTTTGGTCTGACAGATAAGCATAGTTTTGCCAAATCGAGCCAATGTATATCTCAGTAATTCAATTTATTACGTCAAATCAAGTCATATGCTACATAGGTCAACAATGTTCGTCCAAAGCTTAGAATAGATTTTAAATTAATTAGCGTAAATTCTGTTTTAACAATTGCTACAAAAAATGGGACTTATATTTACGTGTCTAAAATTTTGGCAGAACTATTATACCTAATTGAAAATGCTGCGGTAGGTACGTTTACAATCCCTAGCTTGGTAATAAAGTTTGTCATAATTGTGTTTATTTAGGTTTACATTTACAGAGTTCTAACGGATTTTTGTAGGGGCATTCACGACTCATAACTGCAATTGCTTAGAATTAACCTACAACGAAAGCGGAAAGCATCAAATTGCAATAATGTCCCACGCACAATCCGCACCTCTCATTACTTCTCTACACATTACTTTTAAATAACTCACGAGTACAGTTCTTAATTTCCTTTCCAGGGAGAGGCAACAGGAAATAAATAGCTCTGGTTTGTTGCTCCGTGCGACAGGAATAGCTCGGGAGACTAATAGGTAAGGAGTTGGAGCGAGGAGACGTAAGTTACTTGTGAGGAATTATGGAATACGTCAAGGCAGAGTAGCTGTGTGTACAGTTTAAATAGAAAATATTTTGCTTTTTCCACGGAACATAAACATACCAGCACGCCTGTATTCCCCGAAAGGTTAGGTAGGGGTGTATATACACCTACAGTTCGCCGGTATGTTTTTTAGGTCCCATGTAATAGGGGGCGAGCCCATTGCCATAAACCGGGCACAAATCCTAACTCCGAGCTGGCTGCTACTGAGAATTTCATAGAAAAACCCAATAACATTGCTCGACCTGGGAATCGAACCCAATACCTCTATGGTATCAATCGCGCTTAGAACCACTAGTAGTTACCAAGGCAGACATAATAATAAGTACAATGACCCCATTTTATGTAAAAAGAAACTGAGTTTCAGGGTAACCAAAAATTAAAATTTACTCTCACCTTATAATGAAATCTGTTCTGCAACATCTCCATCTCCTTCTCTCTCTCCAGTTTAAACTTATTCGCGATAGTAGACTCACTGATCGTCTGCTCTTTACTGAACAGAGCTGCCAACTTGCCCTTAATACCACCACCTAAAGAACTCTGGCTTATATTGTCATCAGGAATATCGTCTTTAGAATTCGTTCTGGAGTTGGCTAAAGAGCTGGGTTTTGTCGGCGTAGTCTTCTGAACTAAAGGTTTCTTGTCCACTGAAAAGAAGAAAAAAAAACAAGTGAAAATTCGAGGTTGTAAGGTAGGTACAGAGTTCGACGTGCTTACTGCCAACAATGAAGGTTTTTTTGCTTGTGTGTGTGTTAAGTACAATGTGCTATTGTAGGAGGAGCAAAAAGCTAGATAAATCACGTTTAGTTCGATGCCTCGTGATCGATAAATTGAGAATTTGTGAACAAGACTTTTTTTTGTATGATGATACAGCAGTTAGTTAGCAGATTAGGTTTTTATGTTGTATTTTTGTAGGATTTAAAGGTTACATACTACGATATTTTTATAACCTATTAATACATCTATAAAAATAAATAAAATAAAAACCATCACGCCTGTATTCCCCGAAGGGTTAGGCAGGGGTGTACCCATGTACACCCGCAGTTCGCCGGTATATTTAGGTCCCATGTAATAGGGGGCGAGCCTATTGCCATTAACCGGGCTCAATTCCAAACTCCGAGCTGCTACTGAGAATTTCATAGAAAAACCCAATAACTCTTAAAAAAAAAATCGAAGAAAAAAAAAAATCGAAGTGTCTATTTGTATTTGAAATGTTAAAATAACAGGATTTTACTACATTATTTAAATAAAACACCATTTTATCTTTGTCTGTATGTTAGTTCCGGCTAACCCAAAACGGCTGGACTAATTTTGACGGGACTTTTACTTTCACTTCTAGAGGGTATTTATTACAAGGAGTCACTTAGACTACTTTTATTTTAGAAAAATAATAAGGGTAAATTATAGTTATTGGATACCCTTGCGCCAACGAAGTCACGGGCATTACCTAGTTTAAAAATAAACAATACAAAGTAATCAATAGTTACAACCCGACTCAAAAATAAACGCAATTTAACCGTTTTTCTTGCCCAATCCAATCTCAATTTAATGGCTTTAAGTAAATTGTGAAAATAAACCAGTGAGTTTATCTCTAACTGTCACAGAAGTGGTTTAATTGTTACACGTAACGAGGCAAACCTTGACGAAACATCTGTTGTCGATACGGGTCAAGTAAACTGAACAAGTCGAGTAAAAAACTGATTGTAAACTCTATTGATAATAGCTTTTGTCTTGTAGTAACTATTAGCTTCTAACCGCTATTTCATTCGCGTGGTTTTTTCCTGCTCTGCTCCCATGTGTCGTAGCGTGATGTAATATAGCCTATACTATTCCTCATGAATCTGGATAGCTTATACAAAATAAGCTTACCAATCCGAAAGGTAGTTCCAGACATTGGCGCGTTTAAACAAACAAAAAAATCTCTTTAGCTTTATTGTTATACTAGCTTTTGCCCGCGACTTCGTTCGCGTGGATTAATAGTTCCCGTTCCGGAAATCCCCCCGGGATGAAAACTATCCTATCTCGGGTCTCAGACTATATCTGTACCTACCAAATTTCATTGAAATCGGTTCAGTGGTTTAGGCGTGAAGAAGAGACAGACCAGACAGACAGACAGAGTTACTTACTCGCATTTATAATATTAGTATAGATTTCTTGGTTTAATTACACAGCTGATCAAAAAGTTGAGTTCTTTGCAAATAACTTTTGTTATACTTGCACGAAATGGGTACTTAAATGAGGACATGCGTATTTTAGAAAAATGGTTACTTAAGTGATAGTTTCCATACAATACATACTATGCTAAAACTGAATATAATTGACATACATTCCGCATGTAATAGACTAGGAACTGAAGTAATGTTAATGTAGATGTTGAATATTATCTTTTATCTATTGCTATTGACAGAAAGATTTGCGATAACAAAATTATTTATTGCGATTTTCACCTTTAAATAGGTACAAATAAATTAAAGGGCCTATTAGGGTATCCCTCCCCTCTTAGTCTTATCCCCTAGACCACTTCAAAGCCCGATAGTTTTCTTTTAGAAAAGCTAGGCTTCCTAAACAAATCATAAAGCTATAAAATATAAAAACATTGAACTGTGATAATTTTATCCTAAAAACGAAAGAGGAAGTAAGGAGAAAATACTTGTTATCAGTAATCTAGTAACTTTCTATGTTAAAACTATGTTTACTGGATATAACACTTAACATTTTAATTGTTTCCTGAATTTAACATAACTTTCTATATTGAACAGGCTCAGAGGAAACACTTATTTTATATATTTTTTTCTTGTTTTTCTTTTAGTAGATACCTATCTATTAAAAGTTGTTACGTAAATATCAACCTATAGGTAGCTAATGATGTAATAAACATGTTTATGTTTTTTCTGTATGTGTTAACTTAATTTATGGTAAAATTATGCTTAAAACCTACTAAAATAGAAATGTTATAGCTTTTACACGCGACATCGTCCACGTAAAACGCAATCATCGCGGATACAGATGAAGTTCCGGATTTAGAAGTATGTCTATGTACTTTCTTAGGGTTCAAGCTTACCCCGTAGCAAATTTTATCAAAGTCGGTGCAGTAGTTTAGCAGAACAAGCGTGACAAACAGGTTTACTTTCGCATTTTTCATATTTATTGTTACCTATTGGGTTATTCTTTGAAATTCTCAGTAGCAGCTCGGAGTTTGGATTTGTGCCCGGTTAATGGCAATAGGCTCGCCCCCTATCACATGGGACCTAAATATACCGGCGAACTGTAGGTGTAGGTACCTAAATTGGTGCACCTCTGCCTAACCCTTCGGGGAATACAGGCGTGATGGTATATTTTTTTTATATTTAAATGTGCAGTATTAGTTTCTAAGAAAACTTTCAGGGGTGAACAACCACGGAATTAGATAAACGCGACATTTAAAATGACAATTTGAGTAAAAACCATTGGGGTCAAGAAAACCATGTGGATGTTACGGAACAATCACTTCAGCGTAGTTATCTCAGGATTATAATAATGACGGAAACTGTGTAATGACTGCTACATTGTTTGACGTTAAGCTTTACACGTTGGTTGGTACGTTGTGAAACAATAATAACTTATTTTGCTAAACCAATAATTACTTGCAAGACAGATAATAAATGTTCACGTAACCTTGAATTCGAAAAAAATTCAATAAATTAGCATTTTCATCTACTTAGCCTTTCTCCCAACTATGTTCGGTCGGCAAAAAAAATTGCTGTCGCTAAGAAAGTTGTAATAAATTATCAATATTGGAGTTTCTTGCCCATTCTTCTCGATACGAAACTTTGGAATGGGAAATAGATTCAATATTATTGATTTTGTATCGTGTAATTGACGTTCAAAAGTATCTTTTAAATGGTCTAATTTAATTAAATCATTTCACTTGACTTTTATTTAAATATGTAAGAATTCTTTAGTAAAAAAATATATTAAGTAAAATATTTACCACAATTTAATTCCCAACACAAAATCGATCAACGCACTATCGATTGGCAATTTTTGTCACAAAAATCCAATGAAGCTGCGATCACAAAAAATCGACAATCACGATCACTAAACACGAAACAAAAACTATATTTCTCTAAGTTCGATCGGTTGCGCGTTCGCACAGCAGAATGGGCGACGCGGATCACCAACCGTTGGTCCACCACTACTTCGAACTAGTGAGGTGCGCTTCCGAATCCCACGCTCAAAACAGGGGCACCAAACCTTTTGTAACTTAGAAAGAACCTTTTGTCGTATTTTTACGCGTCACTGCTTCGCATCGGCTGTTCGGTTCCGATGACCGATTGTCGTGTTAACGAGCTATTAATTTCACTAGAAAATTGTCTGATGGCGTGTCGTTTTCATTATCGGCACAATTAATGTTTACAGTTTCGTAATAACTGTTTGGATCTGCGATAGAGACAGCTGCTGTTAACTTTGAACTGTTTCCGTAATGGCAATTTATATTTTGCTAGTTGCTGCCCGCGACTTCGTTATAGATGTTTAGAATTATGTTCTTTTTTTTTAAGCCAGGAATTTTCGCGAGTGTATGCATAACGACCCGCCAAAGTTTAAACACGATCAGATCAATCATTATAAGAAAAGCCTGTAGGTTTAACATTAGTATTTATTTATATAGATTATCGTTTTTTTTTTAATGAATCTTTATCATTCTACTGCTAGGCAAAATTCTCCCTAATAGCCTTCCACTGTTCTCTCTAACACCCTTTAAGCCATGTTTTTTTTAAACCAATCTTCCATAAACTTCTCAAAGTCATTTCGCTAGCATTTCCTTAGCCAGTCTCGGCGATAACAGCCCCACTTTAAAAAAAAAAGATAATTTTTATTTTATTTGAATATCGAACTTAAAAACCGCTCCAAGAACTCATAAAATAAGAATAAAAAAGTTATAAAGGCCTCTTTCCCTGTAAACCATCTGCGTAGTCAAGGTTGACGGCGCCTGCTAGCCTTGTCCACCTGCTATTACCGATGTCGCATCACTTAATTTCGGCAATACAGTACATGTGTACATTTCCCTTTATGTATGTAATTATTTTGATTTTGAATTTCTACATAACATACCATCACGCATGTATTCCCCGAAGGATTAGGCAGACGTGTATCAATGGACACACAGTTCGCCGGTATGTTTTTAGGTCCCATGTAATAGGGAGCGTGCCATTAACCGGGCACAAATCCTAACTCCAAACTGTTACTGACAATGTTATAGAACAACCCAATAACACTTTGCTCGACGTGGGAATCAAACCCAAGACCTCTAGCGTAGCAGTTGCGCTCAGGACCACTAGGCTGCCGAGGCAGTTTGAATTTCTATTTTTGTTATTTTCATCATCATCATATCAGCCGTAGGACGTCCACTGCTGGACATAGGTCCGAAAGGACCGGTTGGAAGCGGTCTTACACTGTTTTAGGCTGATACAATGATCTGCACCTGTCATGTTATGTCTTCACCACCTTTTGTTGACTGGTAGAGAATGCCAAAGGCATTAAGTCCGCCTATGTACATTTTTTTGCATAAAGTTTAAATAAATTCAGTAGCAATTTCGACAGGCTTATGTGCGATATATGGTTTCAACAATATTTTTTTAGTTCCATTTGTGAGTCATAAGACGAGATTGATTAGTCTTTTTATTGTGAGTAAAAATGGAGAAATATTAACATAATCTACTTAACAAAGACTGATGATAATGACTGATTGTAATGCAAAATGCAGAGTGACTAATTAAGCTAGAATTTCATTACGTCTTCTGCGCAGGACCAAGGCTCTTGGATGTTGACCCTGACCACAAAACAGAAGGAAATATAAAGAATCGGTTAAGTGCGACTCCGTGCGCACACGAAGGGAAGCACCACATTACGAAATTAAGTACTACATTAAAAAAATAACATTTATTGAATGGGTTAACTTAATTTTTTACCCTATTTTATATTTATAGTAGTCATAGTAATAAAAAAAAAGTTTTTTTGGAATATAGCAACTTGCTCTATTACAAAGAAACCGAAGATAGCTAAAAATGTTAAGACTGAGTCGCTGAAATACAGACAGCGGTGTCTGAGTAATAAATAGGGTCTTTTGGCACCCTTTAGGTACGGAACCCTAGAAAAAGATTATGTATGAGTAAATTTAATACCATCAAGAAAGTATTTTAGTCACTGAAAATTCTCGGAAAGCGAACAAGGAGGAGAGTAAGTCAGAAACAAAAAAACGCTACTTAGCACATACTTTGGCTTTGATATATTCTCGCCTTTTTTTTGCACTAGTGGTTTGATAATTATGCAGTCAGTCGTTACGGATAGTCAGAAGCCAAGAAGTCTGACAACCAGTCTAACCAAGGGATACCGTGTTGCCCAGTTACTGGGTTGTGGAGGTCAGATAGGCAGTCGCTCCATGTAAAACACTGGTATTCAGCTGCATCCGGTTAGACTGGAAGCCGACCCCGACACAGTTGGGAAAAGGTTAAGCAGATGATGATGGTTTGATTATTATGCGATAGTGACATGTATAATGCTTAGCCAAAGCACGTTGAATGGTAAGACTGGCATTTACGTACCTTGACATTATCGGCCGCATATTTAAATTCGTCCCTAAATAATCAAGTTTTGAATCAGCATGTCCCCTTGCTGTCCTCCCCAACGACATCTTAAGCCGAGGTCCGTACCCCACAGGGGGTGCCCTTAGCTTGTAGTCTAATAATTGTAAGCCCTAGCTTAATATTTAAACCACCACAGCAAAGTCCGGTTAACGAACCAACGACCCCTAGGTTGACCTGCAAGAGGTCAATCCAAAAAAAAATTGGCCTATAAGAATTTATTATGGCACAAGCCATTTGTGTCGCAAGCTTGCAACATTAGGATGTATGTACGGCCGACTTAGTAATAACGAGAACCGGTCTTAAACCTGGTTTTAATCTCGAGCAAAAACTTTTAAGTAGTTCTTTTACCTGGAGTGCTTTAAGCTCTGGTCCTTACGACGAGATTATTAAGCAATAGCTATGCTTCTAGTGTAAATTGACTGTTTATTGCATAGGAACAGTTGAGCTTAGTTCCGCAAATTCACTGTCTGTATTTAATACTAGCGTGAACTGTCAGCGACTTCGCATGGCTTATTTCAACCGCCTTACGTTACGACTTTGGTTACTGCTCCACTCCCGTGAGACGTAGCGTGATGTTATATAGCCTTTGACAATCACAAATAACGTGGCTTTCTATGGGTAAAGAATTTTCAAAATTGGTTGAGTATATCCAGTGATTACCCCCTACAACCTCACAAACTACCTCTTTATGATATTGGTATATACGTAGATTATAAAGCTGAATAATTTGTTTGAAGGCGCAAATCTCAGGAAATACTGGCCCGATTCGAAAAAATCTTATTGAATTATACAGCCTGTTTATTGAAGAGGTCAGAGATGTCCAAGATAAACTTAGAGTGAACATATGAAATAGAAAAAGTCACAATGGTACTTGCCCGGCATCGAACCCGCAACCTCAAGCATGGCGGGCTTAGCCACTGGGCCATCTCGTATCGTCTAACCAAGCCCAAATAACAAAGTGCTGTGTTTCCCACTCCATTATCAAACAGTTTTCAAAAACTTTCACTTACTACTAACTGCATTGCCATCATTGAATGACAATACGGTAAGTGAATTGACATGTAATTTAAGAAAATTTTGTTTTCTGTGAGAAATTTTAAATATGTCAATAATATGTTTGCATAAAGGCATCATATCATTAGTTCGGATCATTAGACGTATACCCCACATTCTCACAAAACTATGTGTTATTACTGTGCCGAAATAGCTACCGTTCCACCTGGACAGTGACCGTCATTAACCGACAATAGAGACACGGTCTTATTCTGAAACTGGGTTTGGTTGTGACAAACGATCCAGTGTCAAAATTTCTCCCATTTTTTGAACTAATTGTAATGATTTTGTTTATTTAACGCTGACTAATTAAAAATTATATTCTAAGCAAAACTTTTGGATATACCTTGACCAGTTCTCGCTGAAGAGCAATAGAAAAAAATTGGCTTATTGAATTATCATATCAGCCGCAAGACTTCTCCCATAGATTTCCAAAAGAACCGGTTCGAAGAGACCTGCATCTTCCTGCGGTCGTCTTAATAATGTTGCACAATTAAATGAATTATAAACAGACTGAGAGTTATGTCGTTTAAGCAGATTGGTTCTATAAACTGTACAAAAAAGAACTGTCGGTGTGCAATACAATACCTGTCCTACGCATAGTAGTAGCAAATGCTTAAATTTAAATAGGTTGAATGAACATCCAGAACGGAAATTAAACAACTTTAGATGGATCTCTCGTAAACCCTATATAAAGTCTACCAGGAACTACATTAAAGGACCCTCTAATACTCCAAAGTCAGCAGTAATGGCTTTTAGTTTAATGTATGTGCGTGCTATAAGCACAGGCGCCGATTACATCCGTAATGATGACATAATAATAAGCAAGGTTACAACGACCACATTAGTTTTGTATTAGCTTACGACTGCGTCATCTTGAAGGCAAGTATATTGATGATTTGATGACCTTACACTTTTAGGATAGGGCAAACAATTGACACTTATCTAAGTGTTATTTTTGTGCTTTGATTTTAGGTAGGGCCTACAGATTTGTATAACCTATAAACTATATAACTACTAACCGGTGCTTTTGGAAATCTTTGGGGGAGGCCTACGTCCAACAGAGGATGGCTTGCGGCTGATATGATGATGATGATGATAGACCACTAGGTATATACCCCGCGGTGTCACCCGCGTGATGTTCTATACGTACAAACCTTCCTCTTGAATCACTATCCATCCATTCATGAAAACCGCGTCAAAATCCGACATTGGTACATATTATTTAGAGAAGATCCAACAGTCGATAGACCTACATCATTTTACCCTGACTTCAATTTTGAGGATAGAAAGAGAAATATGTAGTTAAGAATGTTTAGCAAGTAAGCATGATTCAATACTAGCCAAACGAGTCAAAATGTCAGTCTAAAATACGTCTTGCTGAAGTTAAGGCACACGGAAAATTTCTGGCAATAATTTATGGTGGTTTTAACAATATTCTGCAAAAAATAGAACCCTGCGGTCAACGTAAACCTAACCTTAAACGTTAGAGAGTATTGTACCTTTTATACCGGATACCTGAAAAGAGGCCAGCAAAATAGGGCTATGCAAAATTTACGAAATCCCTTGACGATTAGATCATAAATTCAAGACTAAGCCGGAAAATACAACGTTTTCATGAGAGCTCTTTCTTAGCGTTTACTAATAAGGTTTCTAAACAAGTTGTTCAACTTCAGTGACATACAAAAGACACGACCATCTTACAAATAAAACGACAGAACGGTTTTTCGCGTCATCTCGACTTTCTCTCCTGAATCGACGGATCGGTACAGACTGGGGTCACTCAAGTGTTACATACAGGGCTGACAGTTTATTTTAAAGCGAATAGACTAGATTGTGGATGGATGGAAAGGAAGAGGGAGGCCAAAGAAAAGATGGAAAGATTGTGTGAAGAATGATATGAAAGAGAAGGGAGTCGGTGATAGTATGACGGCTGGCAGGACGGCATGGAAGAAGAAAACGTGTTGCGCCGAGCCCAAGTAACTTGGGATAAGGGCAGGAAGATGATGATGATGATGATGATGATGAGACTAGACTTTGTGTATGTCACCTTTGACCAAGATTAGAGCAAAGAGCTTACCCATATCGAATAAAAAAAAAAACAAAAAAAGAATATTCATAAGGAAAGTAATTATTTTGAACCGATTCCAGTATATCCGATCCAGTATAACCGATTCTATCTTCCAGTATACTCGTATCTTACAGTTCTACCCAATCAGGAAAATATTAATAGGCTGATGAGTAGTAGACATCTCTAATCAAAGTTACAAAACACCACTTCTCTAAATAACAAATTTATTATAAGCCCTGAAAAGACGGGTTTTTTTTTCGACTATGTATGAAAAAGAAATTGTTGCTTTGTAATCAGTAGTTAGTCAAATCAGTTGGCAAAATGTGACGTCAGAAATAAGTACATATAGTAGATGCTAGTATAATAATGCCAGCCTATAACTGTCTCACTGCAGGGCAAAGACCTCTTCTCATGCAGACAAGGCCAAGATGCTATGCTTTGCAACAAATCGTATAGTTTTCAACAGTCTTTAGACACCAAACCTGTAGCCATTCAATCAGTACACACAGGGCTCCCAGATTATGGCAGCCCTACGATAAGATTCGTTCCGTTAGTTCGCCAACCCGTGCTCAATACTCAATAGACTATTGTCGTCACAGCATTATGCAACAGCAAGGAAAGGCTGGGCAGGTTATGATTGTATAGTGAATTTTGAAATGCCTGGGACCTTGCGTGGAATAATTTTCATGTAAGATTTTCGAAGTGTAGTTTAAACTGCCTCGTTAGCCTAGTGGTACTAAGCACGACTGCTACGCTAGAGGTCCTGGGTTCGATTCCCAGGTCGAGCAAAAAGTGTTATTGGGTTTTTCTATGAAATTCTCAGTAGCAGCTCGGAGTTAGGATCTGTGCCCGAGTAATGGCAATAGGCTCGCCCCGTATTACATGGGACCTAAATATACTGGCGAACTGTGGGTGTAGATTGGTACACCTCTGCCTAACCCTTCGGGGAATACAGGTGTGAAGGTATAAATTTTTTATTTTTAAACTGAGAATATATTTTTAACTAGCGACCCGCCCCGGCTTCGCACGGGCGGTAATTATTTACGACATCACATTAGAAACCTTTAAAAATAATAGTATTTCTCCACTATTTAATGGATGTTATTATACATATAAACCTTCCTCTTCAATAACTCTAAACCGCATCAAAATCCGTTGAGTAGTTTTAAAGATTTATGCATACATAGGGATATAGGGACAGAGAAAACGACTTTGTTTTATACTATGTAGTGAAGGTGGCGTTCTGTGGTTTCTGTCTACCCCATGTATGAAGTGAGTTTATGTATGTATATTTAAAACCAGCTTCTGCAATGGAAATTAAGTATGCTATAAAACATAGCCTATGACACTTGGCAATAATGTAGCTTTCTATCAGCGAAATAACGTTTGTAATGGGCCCAGTACTACCAGAGATTACTTCTTACAAACAAAAAAATAGCAGATCTAAGCTATTAACAACTTAAAATAGTAAATAGTGAAGATAAAAACTCGTATTTTGACAAGGAAACGATACCGAAAATGGTAAATTTTATATTGAGGAAATGGAACATGGAACAGCTTTATAAGATTTAAATACAAACAATGCTCTATCACAGACAATGCCCTCGATAACAGACCCCTCTGAAAAATATTAGGGAGTAAAATTCCTCTTCCGAAAAAGTGTCAGATAATGCAAGGCACTCACGCCAGAATAATAGCCAATATGTCTTTACGAGCCGATGTGTAAAAGGCCTAACAGTAACTGTAACGTTATTGTCTTTCAAATTACTCGGGCGACAGAGCCGATAGAATGATGTATTCGTTGTCGATCTTTATGAACATGCTGGTTCCTCTTCAGGATTTTAATTTGACTTATTTTTATTAAATCGGGGAAGTATTGGTTCCGGCTTAGATTCTTATACTACAGTAAATAAAAATACAAAGAATCTTTGTTTTCCTATTAATTTATGGCTAAAGTTAGGTGGTCTAAAGTCTGAAGAGGTCCTCAGAAGCAAGCCGGCACCAGTCGAGGATCAAGAGAAAACCAGATTAAGTGTTGCCCACCGGTGTGGCTTTCAGTCAATAAAAGTCTGACAGACCCGTACTCCCTAAAAAATACCATTGATTTCATCATCATATCTGCCGTAAGACGTCCACTACTGGACATGGGCTTCCCCATGGATTTCAAAAACGACCGGTTGGAAGCGTCCTGCATCCTGTTTTCCTGCGTTTTCATCAATTTTACCATTTCATAATATTAGTAGACTTTAGACAGATGTCAAACTATAGAATTATCATCTTCCTGCCCTTATCCCATGTTACTTGGGGTCGGCGCAACACGTTTTCTTCTTCCGTGCCGTCCTGTCAACCGTCATGCTATCACTAACGAATATAATATCGCATTCTATGTCAAAAACTATAGAATGCCATATCTATTTGTACCTTATGTATATCTGTATTTCCGAATCACGGAGTGTCTGAGTGAGCCGTGATCCGGCTCGAACCACGACTGCGGTTACCATCAGGCAATATTGCGGTCAAACGAACGTTTGCGTTTGCAAATCTCGGAGATGACGACTTCTAACTGTCATCTGGCCTGTTTACTTGCGTCCGTTTTGTTTGACCCAATGTTCAGTGAAACTGTGTAATCTGTTGAATGTTCGTCTGAATACTAATATTTAGCTTTAATTTTTACTTGATATGCTCTGTGTTTTTTACACTTGCGCTTACATTAAAATATAACATTAGCCTATTATTGTCATACTGTAGGGAAAAGGCTTCTTCTCATACAGAAAAGGTACGAGCATTGATCACCACGCTTGCTCAAGGCGGATTGTCGATTTCAGACTTATATTTGATATTATATGTCCAGGTTTTGTCACGATGTTTTCCTTCACCGATATCAGTGATGTTTAGGATTAACTTAGCAAATATGAATTGAAAAAGTCAAACTGGTACTTGTTCGGTATCAAACTCACAACCTCACGCATGAAAGGCCACTTAACCACTTGGCCATTACAACATTATACGCTAATATTACGTTATGTATTCTTTCGGATGAGCATTAGGCATTGCCTATCATTATAACTTAACTATGTATATGATTACATTACCAGATGTTCGTCAAAATGTGCAAGCTAAAATCATTTCAACTAAAATGAGATAAAGTCTAAATCACAGTGTTTTAAAACTTATTGAAATAGACACATTAACTGTTACTACAGATCAATTATTCCCACAATCTATGACCACGTGTGTTCATTACTAGGACAAAATTGGTAACATTTATGAAGATGTTGCATTCATGGGACTTTTATTGCATAACATACCATCACGCCTGGATTCCCCGAAGGGTTAGGCAGAGGTGTATCAATGTAAACTCACAGTTCGCCGGTATGTTTAGGTCCCATGTAATAAGGGGCGAGCCTACTGGCATTAACCGGGCACAAATCCTAAATCCAAGCAGCTAATAAGAAATTTATAGAGAAACCCAATAACATTTTGCTCGACCTGGGAATCGGACTCAAGACCTCTAACGTAGCAGTCGCGTTTGTTATAGACTTGCTAATTAATTGACCTGGTCAAACTCATACAAAATAAAATTAGTATTTTAAATATTTGTGGCGAAACCGTGTTGTGACACAGTTATTGTTCAAATAATATTGTATGCTTACTTTAAAACAGTATTGCTTATTACCGTTACATGTCCAGAAGTGTTTATGACGTGTTACATTTGTTTAAAAAGACTTTCGGAAGAAACCATATTTGGGTGGTCCTAATTTGTCTGAGTTTTCTATTGGAATTGGCAGAAAAACGAAAGTGTGTCAGCTTTTGAATAGGCCAAATTGCCAATAATGAAAGAAAGAAAATATGTTTATTTTACATGATTATGTATTTCAACTGACTGTTGAGATTTATCTATATACCTACTAATATTATAAAAAGGAAAGATTGCTTTGTTTATTTGTACGGAATAAGCTCTGAAACTACTGGACCGATTTTAACCTTTTTTCACCAATAGATAGCTGCATTATTCTTGAGTAACATAGACTATATAACATCACGCTACGAAACACGGGAGCCGAGCAGTAACCAAAGACGTAACTTAACGCGAGTGAAAATAGCCACGAGGACGAAGTCAACAGAAGCTAGTATTTAATAAAATATACTTATAGTAAATAGTTTTTAGCGCAATTAGGCCTTTCCTTATTGGTTAGAGGCATTTTTATGTTGTGTTTTTAACCAACTTTTTTTTGGGAAAACACCAGCAGTGTGATTCTCTAAGCCTCACTTCGTAATCCGAAATCTGAATCCGCAGTGAGATTACAAAATGGTATTCTGTTAAACACGATCACGCCCGGTGACGTCACCACGGCGAACGAATACTAAACCAATGACAAGTTGGTTCGTTATCGAAGTGAGCGCGATCACTTTAGTGAGACTCGTTTTCGAGTTTGCATTTTAGAGAATCGCACTGCTGATCAGTTTTATTATTTTCCTGTTACAACGATACATGTGGTTTTGCCTGGCCAGGTATTGAGATAGGTACCTAGTAAAATACTGAATGAATTAAAACGTATGAGGATATTGTATGGATTACCTTCGCACTTTTGTATTTAGTTTTCATGGAAAACTTCGTGACGCATTTTGTTCTACTTATTGTCACGTAGAAACATACAGTTAGTAAGGCTTTTCAGAATATTGAGGCAGAAATTTATAATTAAAATCAATGTTTACAATAACAAACACTTTATTGGAATAGTATCTTAAGGACTTTCTGGGAATTGGTAGATATTTTTTTTCAAGCTACCTAATGAATACCTGTGTAGGGTATTAGGTAACTTATTTCGCACGCCGCTCGTTATGATTTTTATTTTCTACAGGTTTCCCTGTCTGTTTTTTAAGGAAAGGAAATCTTCAATTGACTTCTTTCGCCCTGGGCGGAGCGGAAAGGAGTCAGACTCTTACGGACTAAAACCCACCCGAGTTCCTCTTAATGCCCTTTGTGTTCCACGGCCGCGGTAACTCTTTCGAATAAATTCCGAAACTGTCTTATCACCTACCACGCACTTTGAGAAAGATTTGTCGAGAAAATAAGAAATATCTTGTATCTCCGTTTCTCCTATTCCAACAAACACGACGCACTAGCTGTGTGCGTAAATGACTTTTTCTTTTAGCAAAGAAATAATGACATAGTCTATATGACATGACATTTAACGTATACAATTTACAACTAACAAAGACGTCCACATAATTTCAGTAATCAACGCTTTACGTTGACCAATAGCGATTTAAAAAAAAATGGCTGAAATGGGAACTCAGCTGGTGTGAAAACACATACTATGCAATGTGTATTAGGTCTCCGGCTTTAATTAGGTCTAAATGATGTTTACCTATGGCCCCTATATTCCATGCGAAGTAGGAATTAAATAATTGTAGTATGATCTATCTAGCTCCCTATATTAAAAAAAAATGAATGGCTAAATGTGTTTTTAAGTGTAAAATTCGAGAAGGGTTAACCGAATGGCTGATTCTTTTTTTGTTGTGTAAGTACTTAATTTTCTGAACAAGGTTTATATGAAAGAAAACTTTTGGAAAATCCACTGGAATAGTCGTAAATTAGCAACTGAGCAAAACCGGGGGGGAGGTTCGGTAGTTACAAAATAGAAATTTCAAGTTTAATTTTCATATCCACGATGGAAATGTAAAAAAATATAGTTCAATGACCCCTTCAGAAGATATTGAGAAGCCGCTATAGGTACGTACGAGTATTTCCAAGTAAATTAACATTACAACAATGTTATGGGAAGTGTCGATGGGAACTCTCGCAAATTTCTCATGAAGAAAATATGACGAATTGCCGATTAGACATACACATTCGCAACTTTCAATTACAATTAAAATTTTCGCATAACCTAGGTACTGAAGAAGGTATTGGCAATAAAACTTAATCTGTACAAATAAATAAAATTGAGGTTTATGTTTATAATAGCAAAGTAACAGTTTATTACTAAAATATGCATTAAAATGTATATACGGAAGTACCGTGTAAAAATGCATGCCAAAATACCTTTTTATTTTGATTTTTGTCTGTCTGTTTGTTCCGCTTAATCTCCTAAACGGCTGCACCTAATTTAATGCGACTTTAATTAGTGGATAGCTGATGTCATAAGGAGTACCTTGGGCTAACACGCTTTTGCGCAAAAGCGCAGGTGAAATCGCGGGCATAAGTTAGTAGATCCATAAAATAATCTACATACTACTTAGGTTGAATGCACTTAAAAGTATTTGAAACAAAAAACTTATACGTAACTTAATATCGATTCTCACCTATCACTTAGTCGATTATGTGTGGTATTATAAGATAGTAATCGAGACAAATCGATTTAAAAATGGCAACAAAAAATATCTCGACTTTGTTTTGTATTGAGAGCGATCGATGCTGTTATGAGCTCATACATAATTAATAATCTGTACCTACTAATATTATAAAGAACTTCTTTTGTTTGTTCAGACGTGTTAATCTCTGGCACCCTCGGTTGGATTGGATAAAATGTTTTAGTATTATGATGGCCAGATTCATTAAGAACAGTTGCAATATAACATCACGCTACGACATAACTACGGAATATGGATCTACTCCAAATCAACAATTTCTTAAATAAAATAGGTTCAGCCATTTAGGAGTCCAGTGACATACAGACAGACGTACAGAAGAATGATTAAAAAAAACAAGTACTACTAACTATATTACCTCTTTATCTAATCTGTAATCTAAAATTGTTTATTTGTTAGCAAGAAATAATCTCTGTAAATACTAGACCGATTACAAAAACTTCCACCGATAGAATCCTACAATATTGCTGAGCCTCATAAGCTATGTTTTACAATTAACATTTTCCTAATTAATGCAGAAATGTCGACGGGATCGTAAAGTCTGCAGTGTGACGTCACAGAACCAGTATGAATGACACAAAGGTCTTTGACATGACCTGAGGTAGGAACGTGGCAGGCTGTGGAGGCAGTGCATCATACATCTACAATACTAATATTATAATAAAGAGGTAAGGTTTGTTTGTTTGTTTGTAACGAATAGGCTCCGAAACTACTGGACCGATTTTAACTATTTTTTCACCAATAGATAAATACATTATTCGCGAAAAACATAAGCTATAAAACATCACGCTACGACACGCGGGAGCGGAGCATTAACCAAAGACGTAACTTATGGCGGGTGAAATAAGCAACGCGGACGAAGTCGCGGGAAGTTCGCTAGTATTTAATATTACTATAGAGCTAAAACTTGTATGTACTAGCACTTAAAAGATCGCGGGAAATCGCTGGATGTGGGCAGCATAGGACCGGTCTTTGTGGCCATATTTTGGGGAGGCTTATGTCCAGCAGTGGACGGCATTTGGCAGATATGATAATAATGATGGTTAGTACTTTCAAGGTGGAATGCGGGATACATTTTGGAGCTGGGTCTTCAAGATGAACCCTGTCATTATCATAAATAGCTAGAGGACAAGAAACTCCTAATTTTGGAAAAAACTTAAGCTGATTTTTAATGGTTTGAAAAAGTTGTACTTAAATAATTTTAGTTTTGAAAATTATGGCGTCTAGGATTTCCTATGTGTGGATGGGTCATTGTGAAATGAACTTTTACAGTGCTGGATATTTTGGAGAATATAAAAAAAAACTGCCCCTCCCTAAGAAACTAAAACGCCTACGGCGAAAATGTATGAAACATCCGATTATTTGTATATTGTTTCGTTTTAATCACAATAAGTACACACCATAATATGTACTTACATTTAACCAATGCCCCTAAAAATCCACAGATATACAAATATTAGTCCCGATACGGGAATCGGCCCAGTGACCCTGAGCGTAGTAGGCTACACAATTTGGGTCGTGGAAAAAATAGACATAAATGTTACAAATAGATGGATTGTTAAATATGTATCACGATTAGGCGCTTCCTGCTATAAAACAAATTGAGTACAAATTAATAGTGCAGTGGCAGAACTATAAAATGCATGGAATACCGGTTTGGATAAAAATTTGTCGTATAACTGCTACATACATATCTACATAATTAATATTACTATAGTGCATATTATTATGTATTTATGACGCGAAACGTAATAAAAACTTGTCTTTTTGTTGCTGATAAAAACGTCAAATATTATAATCTATTTACCCTGAAGCATTCAATTAATGCAAATAGATCAAGTTTCGTCAATTATTGATAACATCTAAATGGCAATAAGGATGGAGCACCCATTAAAAAAACTTTTATCCTAGATCGGTAGACGGGACGGAAAAAAGCCGGTTTTTTTATATTGCACAAAAACCGAAGGTAGTAACAAAATCCACATGCACGACTTCGACATTTAAATTAACCTTTATTGTTTTAATTATTTCCTTTTCTTTATTCAATTCACGAAAAATTGCAACATAATCTTTGATGTGACGGTGATGATGAAACCATTGTCAATTGTTGTATGTTTATCTTGAATGAGTAAAAAAGTAGGGTATCAAACAAACAATCCGCTGTTGTTGTTTTTTTAAATCAGAGTTCGAACGTTCTAAATTTAAATTGAAAACGAATTTGAATTTAGGGCAAGTATATTCTAGTTCGTTTGTTATCTATGAATTAGCTGCACAATACATAATAGTCTACTTAGCTTCGTGTTAACGTCAGACCGCAATTAAAATCAATTAACGGATTCAGAAAAATCTCAGTAACTGCGTAACACCGGAGTGTTTATACAAAAAAACAAACAGTTTGTTTGTTACAGACCATAAATTCGAAATAATTGTGTGTCAAGGAGTTAGCGTGTTCTTCATTGTTGGCAGTGAATATTAAAAGTTGAACTTACCTTTGTTATCCCCATGCAGGGACTTGGCGGAGGGTGCAAGGCCGAAGGGGGCCTTAGGAACTATCGCTGCGCCCTTGTTCTTCTCAAAGAGCGCTTTGCGTTCCCGCAAGGACATTTCGGCGGGGTCCTTCGCCTTCGGGCTGCCCGTCTCGAACATCGCCGCCTTAGACAACACAGAACTCCTGTCAACACTCCCGTTTATTTTTGGACCCAACTTTTTCACTAGCGGCGATCCGTTCTCCAGCGCCGGCTTGTCGTCCGCCGGTTCCGGTTTTGTTTGTTTACAATCATCACTTGCGTCATTTTCGTTGTCGAGTTGCACTGCATTCTCTTTGTCTTTTTCACTTTCACATTCGTCTTCCGTGATAATATTCCGCGGCGGCGTGGGTGCTTTGTATTTCTTGATAGAGGGCTTTTTTGTGACGGCCGTGTTGGCGGGCGAGGGGGCCACCATTGTCGCCATGTCGGGGGCTGAAGCGGCACTGGGGGTTGTCGATGCGCACTTCGGCTCCTGTCGGTCGGGATCGGCGGTTTTCGTGGTGAATTCGTAGACGAGCCGCGATTGGCTGGCCGAAACTCGCCGGTAGCCCTCGCCCTCCTACGATTGGACAACGGCCGCGTAACGCGAGGGGTGAACACGTGCTTGCATTTCGTTTATTGATACGTATTAGAACAGTGGCTGAGTTCGCGCGGTTAGTTTAACTGGGTTAGGATAGCGTTAAAGGGCTCGCGGCGAAGTTGCATCACATCTGTTGGTAGCGTGAAGTGTACTACAATTTGTTGTGGACGCAGATCAATTATTAGTTTTAGGAGTTGAATGAACGTGTGTGTGTCCGTTAGGTGGCGGGGTCGTGTGCGCGCGTGAGTCCCGTGTGCCGAGCTCCAACTGACTGGCTGTCTGCGGAGGGCCGCACACGTTAGCCCAGCTGATAATTATAATTTGACGCATCGCGTTGTTTGATGCAACGCTGCCTTTGTGTTTTTATAATTATTGAGGAAATATGTATTATTATTTCGGGTAAATGACACGCTGAGTTATGAAATGATTTATAATATTACCTTTGTGTAGGCGTTGATAATCGCGTCTGGTTTGTGAACTGTGATCACCAGACCGTCAATTTGGCATTCAATGACATACGGGGGTTTTAGCATTGAAAGGATGTGGGTAGTTAATATTTCAGAATTCATATTTTTAACGGAAAACGACTACAAACTGTTTCACCATTGAGGGGACATCATCTGGTTCTCCAGAAACTCAATCAGGTCAACTCATCGATCTTCCTTTACAGGGTATATTCAATTTTGAACTATACGGCAGTTTAGACCGAAGACCGGTCCCGCTCCGGAAGAGCTAATGACAAGACAATTTAAACAAAAATATCAGCGCAACCGGAAAACACACGAGATTTTGGAGAAAAGATGTCCTAACGGTCTGCTCTCAAAACTTTGGCGTGATTACAGTCATTATAGTCGCCAAATAACTTTGGTCACTTGGAAATAATCGGCTTAAGTATGTAGTATTTACGATTGGATGACCGAAAGACAGAAGGTAACTAAAAACGTTTCAAAATCTGGTCGCAATCTCGTCTCAACGATAATCAAAGGCAAAAACTTGTCAAAAAAATTGTAGCATTTTTGACAGTTTGAGATTGAGACTGATATTATAATATGAACGTTCCTAGGAATTACGAGAATTGTCCCCTAGATGATTAGGTATTAGATCGTTTTGGCTGTAAACAATCAAGCCACAATTTACATGAAATAAAAGGGTTTGTGTATAAAAATGTCATTAATGACTTGCAAAAAGAGTGAATACAGAGATGAAATGGGATGAAGATTGACTTTGACTTTGATATGTATAAAGACAGGCCTAAACTCCAAACAAATTGGATTGCGAGGTAGATGATGAGGAAATTGGTAGAATTTATTTATTTATTTATTTATTTATTTAACACTTTATGCACACAAAATGTACAGCGGCGGACTTAATGCCAATGGCATTCTCTACCAGTCAACCTTAGGGTGATGCAGAGACAAATTGACAAATTTACTCAGAGAAGGTCCCATAATGACCAAAGATCCAAGCTTCTACCAGCACTGGGGAAAATTCTGGAGCCAGTCATCATAGTATCAATCTTTAAAACCTGTATGTTACTGTAGATGTGACAAGGAAAACGCACCTACTTTCAAACAAGTCTTTTTCTTATATTCAATGATACCAATAATAAATATTATTGTTATTGGGTTTTTCAATGAAATTCTCAGTAGCAGCTCGGAGTTTGGATTTGTGCCCGGTTAATGGCAATAGGCTCGCCCCCTATTACATGGGAGCGGGACCTAAAAACATATCGGCGAACAGTGCCCGTACATTGGTACATCTCTGCCTAACCCTTCGGGGAATACAGGCGTGATTGTATGTTTGTACCAATAATAAATATAAGTCAACAGGAAAAGGATTCTTGTCGAAATGATTGGCAAGTAGTAGATATTGACTGGTGGAAGCGAAGTCCATACTTAATGTGAGGCAAAAAATAAAAGCTTGCAAAAAGTAAGTAAGTACCTAATCGTGTATCGTAATATGATTAAGATCTAATAGATTGCTGGTCAGCCATTTAAATTGGGCTTAGTGATTTGTAAACGAATTTCTAAAGTACCTATTACATTGGTCAACTTATATGATTTCAATCCTATTTATTATAGACGCGAAAGTTTGTGTGGACGGATGGATGTAATTTCCTCTTTTACGCGAAAGCTGAACGGAATTAGCTAAAATTTGGCACACATTTAGATCGTAAATGCGGGTTTCTTTAGCCCTATAGGGAAACTTTGGCCCAAAACGGAAAAATGTTAGAACTTTAGAACTCATCGCTTGAAAAAAATACAGTAAAGTAATGTAGCTGGAACTAAAAAATAAATGTCTCGAACGAGAAGGTTTATTGTCATTGAAGAGGCGGGAAGTTATTGTCAAACCATTTATACCGTTTTCTTAAGTTAAGAGTTAAGTTTCTCTTCATAGCTAAAGTAGCCCACATTTACCCGGTAACTGTTGATCTGGCTTATATCTCACACATAGGATATTTTTCATCCCGTACATCCCGAGGGATATCTTAGAACTTTGTCTAATTCTGAAGTCTGTACACATGAAACTGTGGACAGAAGCTACTATAAAAATATTGACCTCGAAGATTTAGTTTTAAATTAGGATCTTTGTACAAACTGTGCGTGAAACAATAAGACAATAATTATACCAGTAGCATGTAAAACTGTAAAGAATTATGTAATTATTACATTATAAACCTATTTAGTTACACTGTAACGTGTACAAAAAGTAAATTTCCATATTGAACTTGAATTTAAGTTAATGCGGACAATAGTGCTTACATTAAAACATGTAATTAGTTTCGTAATTAGTGCTAGCCGAAATAGGTAGGTAAGCAAATATTATTATGGAAATTATTCGTGCAAAGTGAACAAGAAACCGCGGTTAAGGATATGACGTAGATAAGTATCTAGTACATATCCAAATAGAATAAATAAGTACAGCACAACAACACACTAATTAATTGACATATCTACTTTTTTATGAGCTGTCAAAACGTTCCCCTACAAATTTCGTATGGCAAACTGTGTTGTCACTTAGTATTTGCCAACTTAATAGACTATTTTTCCTTATTTAATGCAACTAGAAAAACTTTTTAATCAGTCTTAGAATTATACAACACACTAACTTTTGCCCTGGATTTCATTCGCAAGAATTTACGTATCCCATTTTTTTTATCTCTGATAATTTAGCTTTTGATAGGTGAAAGCATTTTTAAAAACTGTGAAGTAGTTCTTGAGTGTATCCATTACAATCAAAACTACATATCTTTTCCCTTTATAACAGCTTAAACAGGCCAAAAAAAATTGACAACTTTGAAAGAATAAGCTCTGACCCGGCCAACAACGCGGTCTATTCAGAAATATCAAATTCCACGCTCCAAAATAAATAGGAGCCTATTAACCAATTCACATTACTTAAGTTCGGGTGCTTGCCGAATTGTGATAGACATTCCCCTTACGGTCATTGGCTTAACTAGCTGATACAACTAAGTTAAACTGCCGAGGGTCGTGGTACTCTAATTTGGGACTATTTAACTGGTAAATAGACTGGTGAGCGCTTTTGGGAACTTCCCTGAACCCCTCGACCTTTGAAAAGATAATGGAAGACGACAACCAGTTGTCGAAAAAACTGATAGGGCTTGTTATGTTAGGCTTTTGTTCTAATTAAAAAATAATAATACCAGCCAGCCAGAAAAGGCCTTTTCTCATACAAAGAAAACACTACATTGATAACCACGCTTGCTCAAGGCGGATCGGGACTTTAACTACAAGTCCAAGTTTCTTCACGATGATTTGCTTTCATTGATGTCAGGGACGTTCAGACCGCGTCATTAACTGGTTACCCTCTTTTCGAACGAATTTTGATGCAAGGGTTCCTCAGACTCATAGTCTGACGAGGGTGCAATCCGAAATGACCAGGCGATCAGAAAGCATGAATAGCAAGCTATAGCCTGCGACACTGACTTTGATGTATAAATTCATTACTTAGCACTTATTATAAAACTACTTATCAGAACTCCTCATCAACATTGTATGTATGATACTAGAAACTTAGCATGATTTGCAATTCTTTTTTTTATTGTATCACCTACAACACTTTTTACATATAATTTGCATCACTTAAGCGTAGCTAAATGACTAATGCTTTATCACTGCCTCTGGTATTGCAATACTAACTTCTGGCTTGCGACTTCATCTGCGTAAACTTCAGAATGTCCAAGTGCTAAAGTCAGACACAGGTCAAAGGTAGAAGTTCAAGGGAAGACCAGAAGACAACAACATACCATCATGCCTGTAACTACCCCCCGAAGGGTTAGGCCGACGTGTGCCAATGTACACCCACAGTTCACCTGTATATTTAGGTCCCAAATAATATGTGTGCTATATTTCAGCTCATTCCGTTTAGCTGTTAAAGCATGAAAGAGTAATAAACATTCATCCATTCTCACAAACTTTCGTCTTTAAAATTCCTCTTACTACTAAGACGTTCAGTAGTACTCGCTCCTAGTAAAAATTGATGACCTTCTAAGTCTAGACCTTCAAATAAATCCAACACACTATAATCCAGAACGTCTAGCCTAAGTTCGATGCACCCAAGCAATCAATCTTATAAAAGCATTTACAGAAAAACTGCCCGATCCAAACAGACCGGTAAATGACGCGCAAAAACTTAGTTCAACAAACTTCTACCGACTTGATGACCACTTAGGTAGACCCACATTTTTATTGAGTTTTTGCCAAAGCATAGGTCTCTAAACTGGCTAGGTTTGCAGGGAAGTAACAATGATGCAATTTATATAAAAAAGGCGTTGCGACATAGTTGTGGCGATTAATCTGTAACGGGGTGTAAAAAAACAGTAAATTCACTCTGTTTAATGCAGTCGTGATTTATAGTGCGTGGGCCTTTTAATGGTTACGATAACACATGGCTGGGTTTCTCGAAAGTTTGATAATTCCTTCCCTGTTGCACTATAAAGGCGATCTTTGTTTTGATTGGGGTCCTCAGTGGGTTATGCAACGTCGGTTGTGCAACGAGTTTTAAGCTTATGATTTTAAAATGAAATAAATGGCAAATTCAATCATCACTGGGTTTAGTTGTGCCAGGGAGCCTGGGTTTTTGGAAGCTTAAAAGGTGTTATGAAAATCAGTTCTTCAACTTTTGTTCAGTCTTTGATTTAATCTTGATTGTTTTAGATCTATTCTTAGCATATGTTTTTGGAATTTATTAAACTGTTATTGCTGGACAGTATTGTTGCCCGTCGCGTACAACCACCTGCACTATCCAAATTCTAAACGAGGCCAATGATAGGGCTGTACACTGTACAGGTTGCTCAATACTGGTCGGACAAAATTTAATACGAGTCAATCGACTCGAAAAGAAGAAGAAAATGAAACAATGGCACACATTTTGCATTATTGAGATAATGTGGGTTGGCCTTTTGGTAGAACTAAGCTAGATAAAGTTCGCTTATAGTTCGTGACCTTTAACATACTCAATTCAACATAATTCTCTTAAGATTATTCCTCGTTGACTGCCTAGTTAGCCTAGTAGTCCCAAGCGCGACTGCTAAGCTAGAGGTCTTGGGCTCGATTCCCAGGTCGAGCAAAAAGTGTTATTGGGTTCTTCTATGAAATTCTCAGTAGCTGCTCGGAGTTAGGATATGTGCCCGGTTAATGGCAATAGGCTCGCCCCTATTACATGGGACCAAAACGTACTATGGGTGTAAATTAGTAGACCTCTGCCAACCCTACGAAGAATGCAGGCGTGATGGTATGTGGGACAAGTATTCAATTAAGACTAGCTGCTAAGCTTAAAGTTCACCATTCGTGACCTATAACTTTTAAATTCAACATCACTCAAGATAATTCTCTAAGAACAGATGGACCCCACCGGAGAACGCTTTATATTATTACTATTCAGTACCATAAAGCTCCACCATGCCTGCAAAGCGTAACACTAACCAAGATAAAGTTGATAATTTTCTCAGTATCATGAGTATTGAATTACGTTTGACTGATAAGAGCTTGCTGACTGTAAGCTCTGAATAATTAACACGTGTACATAATTGTAATTGAAAATAAGTAGAAACAATAACAGTAACTAGACAAAAAGCTTTGTTATATAGAACTAGCTGTTCTGCCCGCGGCTTTCCCTCGTGGCTTTTTACTTTTGGTTACTGCCTCGCTCCCGTGTGTTGTAGCGTGATATTATATAGCCTATACTTTTCCTCAAGAATCTGGCTTTCATATACAAGAATATTTTTCCCAACCTGTACTTTGCAGTGCACAAGTGTGTGCGCAAATACAGGTGTTCTTGCTCTTCCCTAACTCTCATAACCTGATGGGACGGCAATCCGACACGACCGGAAAGAGATAAGGCGCAGGACCAACGGCTTTACGTGCTTTCCGAGGCATGGGGGCGTTACACCACCAACTTCCAAACTCCAGGCTGCTCCTGAGAAATTCCTAACGGAAAAACTCAATAACACTGCCCGACCTGGGAATAAAACCCAGGACCCCTCGCTCAGCATTCACACTTGCGAGCACGAGACCAACGGGTAGCTAACGATCCATACATTACACAAACCAAACATACATGTTACGAGTAAATCAGTAAATCATCAATCTTTCAAAACCAACCATTTTGTTAGCGTAACACAAATATACGAAGCCACAGCGACCTATAAACAGTATTACGGAAACGCAAGCCGATGAACATGATGACATTTTAAGCGGCAACACCATGCGAGATGCGTATTTAGATTGCACGCGGAACTCCTGCGCATAGCACAGATACACAGGTAGAAATAGAAATGTTTCCGTGGATTTTGAAACTGATTTGGGTGCGTTGGGTTGTAGTAAGTATTAGGCCGCTTGTACAAACGTTTTTTCGGCATGAAAATATACTGTTAGTTCGCCGTTGTCAGTGTTGTATGGATCACTGTGAGTGCCCCTCGGCGAATTAACCGTAGATTTTTACGCCTAAAAAACGTGTGTGTACAAGCACAAGCAGCCTTAGAGCTGTGACTTCGAACTTCATATTGGTTTCCTACTTACTATTATAAATGCGAAAGTTTAGATGAGTGTTTGTTACTCTATCACGCCAGAACGGCTGAACAGATCTGGAATAAATTAGGCATAGAGATAGATCAGCCTGGAATAGCGCATAAGGAGAGGGGTTTAGGCAGAGGTGTACCAATGTACACCCACAGTCCGCCAATATCAATATAATATTTGATGTAATAGGGAGCGAGCCTATTGCCATTAACCGGGCACAAATCCTAACTCCGAGCTGCTACTGAGAATTTCATAGAAAAACCCAATAACACCATTTTTTTGCTTGACCTGGGAATCGAACCCTTTAGCGTAGCAGTCGCACTTAGAATCACTAGGGTCCACACCAAATGGCGTACATAGATATTTTAAATACCTTATCTTGAATGGACCCCTATACTCTAAGATTATCACCTGTACAATAACAATTTATCACTATTCAAGGACCCAGGCCCAGGTATTACAAAGCAAATGATCTATTATGTCGGTCAGACCATTTGGCTGCAACTATGAATGGGCTATGAAAATAAAATCATCATACAATGCAAACAATCTCGTATTTTATTGTTACGAGTTTTAGACAAACACGGGATGGTACAGTCACAAGCATGAATATGTAAATACTTAGTGACATTCAAAAGCGATTTCCTCATAAAATAACGTTTGCAATTTTAAGATAAGACTGGCTTATGCCCGTGACTTTGTTCGCGTGAATGTCAGTTATCACGAGGTATATTCCTTTGCACGGAACCGTAATTCTTTTTCTTAAATAAAAATAAGTTACTCTTGTCCATCGGCTATCTGCCAGTCAAAATGTCGTCAAGATCCGTCCAGCCGTTTCTGAGGTTAGCCGGAACAGAGAGACAAACAGACAAAGATCTCTCCTCGGTCATATCGGATTGTCGTCCCATTGGACTATGAGAATGAAAGAAGAGGGAGTACACCTGTGTTTCAGCACTATAATATCTCCTGCGTTTTTAGCTAGTAGTAGGTTAGTTACCTCGCAGGGCCAAAAATATCAAGATTTATTTCTCAACTACATAGTCTTATTCTTCTTTATCGTGTGGGCAGTAAGGTCTAACGACCCCACATATCCTAGTGACAGAGTTTGTAAAAAGCCTTAAGGGCCTCTGACACAACACCAACCAAACAGTAACACACAAATTTTAATATTATGTTTATCTATCTAAACGGATGAATGAGTGTGATAGTAACTAATGACGTCATAGGGACAAACACGTGGCGCGAAGAGTGGAAAAAATGCCAAATAAATGGTAGATAACTTATCTCATTGTGTTTATTTTTTGTGAGCTCTTAGAAGAAATATGAAATGTATGTGTAGTTTGTGTAACCTATGGAATTTAACTACTGTTATAAATGCGAAAGCTTAGATGGATGGATGTTTAGAGAGATAGATTGTAGTCTGGACTTAGGCTACTTCTTATCCCGGAAACATGTACGTTTCCCGTGAGATACTATATTGACTGACGTGGACGAAATCGCAGGCGAAAGCTAAAGAATAAATAAAATATTGGTTAATGACTTTAGTTTATTTAAAATGCTTGTTTATTAAAGTGGTTGAATCATAAGTCTTTTTTTGTGTTTTATTTAAAACCAAAACTTTTATTTTTTTGTTTTTTATTTTTAAGTTTAGTAAGTTCCGACGATCGGGCTCAGTGGCGCACCTTGGGAGAGGCCTATGTCCAGCAGTGGACTACGATAGGCTGATGATAATGAAGTAAGTTTCTTACGTTTTTAAAACAGGAATTTAAAATACTCAGAACACACAATATTACACAATATTTTTACTGCACACTTAAAAAAATATATTCAAAAGGTTTTGCGGTCAACACATTCAGGGCTGTCTCAGAAAAATAATAAAAAAAACCATTTAGGAAACAAAAGAGAACCAGAAAAACAATTCCTCGAAAGTTCTTTTGAAATAATATTATTTGTGTAAAGTTGAACAATAGTGAACACTCGAGCGCATATTACGACGGCATAATGCGCACTGAAATGTGAACGAGTGGTGAAAGAATGCTCCTGCGTTGATTTTATGAGCTGGCCTTGGGTGTAGGGTTGTCTAAGCTTTAGTTATTATTATAAGCTTGCATAAAGAAATGTGGATGGTGGAATGCCTCTGGAAGGACGGGACAATGAAATATACCATCATCCAAATTGGGGAATACGGTTTGAAGATGGAGAGTTTTGGTAGTATCATAGTATGTAGTAGAAATCTTTGCGAAGGACGTCGTCCGGGAAAGTACTACCACCATATCTATTCCTGCTGCAAAGCAGCGTTACTGTGTTCCGGTTTGAAGGGTATGGGTGCTGGTGTAAAAACAAGCACATAAGACATTTCATATCTCTGGAATGACAACGTATTTGCAGGGCCTATGATATTGCAGATGTTTATAGACAGCCGTGACCACTTAACATCAGGTAGGCAGGCAAAAAAAAACAAGAATATTGGTAAACATTGTAAAAATTACATAAAAAAAGTGTATAAATAATAAAGTCGACAGTAACAGAAAAAAAATGTTCTAAAAAAACCGTTTTTCTTTGTTTACTCGACTGTCCCGTTACTAAGGCCACACAACCCTAAAACCACAAAATCGGCACGAACCCAGAAACCCTTTTGTCGTATAAGCCCACCCATATGGTGCCGTTGTCGTGAAATAACGACAGCTTTAAATATAGCCGTAAAAGATCAAAATAAGTCGTAAAACTGGCCGGGCTTCGCTCGCGGAGGGACAAAGGGTAGCACGGTTGGATATGGTGGGGTTTATTTATAGATGTGTGTGCTGCGTGTCGTGTTTTGATAAAGCTAATGTGTGCTAGTTGTTTCGGCTATACACTGGCATTACGAGTTCTGGTGCGCTCGAGATCGTATAAAATGGTTATCCTTTTTATTGGCGACTGTCGTGTATAACTACAAATGATGAGATACATTTGGCTACGATTATTAATACACATACATACAATCACGCCTGTATTTCCCGAAGGGTTAGGCAGAGGTGTACCAATGTGCACCCACAGTTCGCCGGAATGTTTAGGTCCCAAGGGGGTGAGCCTATCGCCATTAACCGGGCACAAATCTTAACTCTGAGCTGCTACTGCACTTTGCGCCACCAGGTAAGGTACAAGCATGATGATATGTATGTAATTAGGTTGTACCTATCTACTTGAGATAATTTACAATTAACTCGGTATGTACTTACTTATATTTTATACCTACTATTGTTTTATCTACATTACAGCCTTGGGCAGATGATTTGGTAAGTTTTTATTTTTTATTGAAAAATTATAATAAAAGGTTTTAAAGCCATTAACAAGTAGGTCATAAATAGAGAACACGGTCTCCCTGATAATTAAAAATTAAAAGCTTTAGAAAGGACAACAAGTAGGTAGTCCTTTTCAAGGTTGCAAAAACACTAAAATTTTATCGCCCCAGGATATTAAAACCGAACCGAATCATTAAAAAGGCTTTATGTTTTGCATAAGATATGAGACCATTGATGACTGAGAGACCTACGTTTTGGAACGAGCAACTGGCTTCAACTTTTAACTATAACTTCTTGACAATTCAAAACTGCCTGTAAATGGTGTAATTGAAGCAAATGCTTTGACTTTGAAGATGTTTAAAAGACGTCATTTTAGGGAAAACCAGTTAGCGAGAGACATGGATGTCGATAATATATACCATCACGCCTGTATTCCCCGAAGGGTTAGGCAGAGGTGTACCAATGTACATGTACACCCACAGCTCGCCGGTATGTTTAGGTCCCATGTAATAGGGGGCGAGCCTATTGCCATTAACCGGGCACAAATCCAAACTCCGAGCTGCTACTGAGAATTTCATAGAAAAACCCGATAACACTTTTTGCTTGACCTGGGAATCGAACCCAGGACCTCTAGCGTAGCAGCCAGTGCTTAGAACCACTAGGCTAACGAGGCAATGAGTAAATGAGGATGTCGATAAATCATTTGGAAAGTGACTCTTAATAATACTCTCACATCTTAAAACTCCGGTCCACATTAAGCCCATGTTTGCACGGGCGTAAAAATATCGCGGCGGTATTATATTGCGCACTGGAATTTAAACTCTCGGTTTTGATCCGAGCGTTGAGAATCCAAAACTGTGCATCCCAGCGCGTCGAAAAGACACACAGTTGGATTTTCAACTCTCGGCGCTTAGCAGAGCGTTGAAAATCGAGTGCGCGAAAAAAAATCGCCGCGGGATAAAATCGCCCGAGCGAACCTTACCTAAAGGCTCACATGTGGCGGCGGTTTTTGCCGGTGTCGGGTGCAGGCAAGCAAGGCCATCGGTATACCCAGCGGTATTCCCTTCACGAATGAGAGAATTTCGTTGAATTATTTTTTTGCAGTATTTATGTTAAAGGACGATGCTGGAACACAGCTTTGAAGAGAATAATCATGTTGATTTTGACATTTAAATGGAGTTATCAGATAAACGTCTATCAGATAAGTATAATTATAGAAACGATACCATCACGCCTGTATTCCCCGAAGGGTTAGGCAGAGGTGCATCAATGTACACCCACAGTTCGCCGGTATATTTAGGTCCCATGTAATAGGTGGCGAGCCTATTGCCATTATTCGGGCACAAATCCAAACTCCGAGCTGCTACTGAGAATTTCATAGAAAAACTCAATAACACTTTTTTTTCAGTCGAGCAATTTAAAAAAATATTTCTTTAATTAAAAGCTAGATTATCCCTGAGCGCTAAAGACTATGTTATATTGTCAAAATAATCAGGTACCCGTCGGAAATATCACACAGACAAGCCGAGGGCACACACTTTACCTAGTTATTCTACATAAAACTATATTAAAAACTTAAATCTCACTCAAATATTGGATCCACACACCAGTACGGCTAGACATGTAAATAAGAATAGATGGGCAGTAGATAACAAAATAGTTCCTATTAGTATTCTATGCGGGCGCCTCGTCAAATTGACGATACATGGCGCGACTCCAATCCTTGATTACGTACGGACTGAGAAAACTGTGGAGCTGTGTTAAAACTATTTGTAGTCAAAAATTGAACTATTAAAGTCCACGCTATATCAAGGCTGTCAACGACGATAATGATCAAAGAAAATTAACTATTTCGGTGTGATTACAATCGACCCACAGATGGGAAAAGCCCTCTTCTCATATAGACCAGGAAAGACCATCAATCACCACGTTTAATCAGCTGGCTGGTGAGTTCAGCCCAGGTTCCCTCACATTATTTTATTCACTCCCAGGCATTGAGTACATCCAAAGTACTTTTAAAGATTTTCATAAAAATTTTTTAGTCAGTACACCTACTCCACGCCTTGTCCATTCTAGAGTAAAGGTCGTGGAGTGTCTGCTACGCAAATCTGTTAATCATTGTCGGTGCGACGCTACTTTACTTTTATGTTGAATGGATTACGGAGTACTTACATTGTAAACATCATTTGTCATTAATTTATTATTTAAGTGTTTATTTTAAGATAGTAAGTAGTAGCATTACTTACGTCTTTTTTGCGACTTCACATGCAGAATAAAGGCCTATTCAAACCTGAGCGATATTCGCTGCCGCTGTGGGTAGAGGAATATACCGCGCGCGTTTCGCTCAGGTATTTAGTATCAAGTACCGCGGCTAGTGACGGAGCGATATTCGCTGCCGCTGTGGGTAGAGGTACATACCGCGCGGGTTACGAACGGTAGCGAATACCGCTTAGGTCTGAACAGTAATATTACCGCATACCCACTGGGTTTTCTCTGCCGCAGACGGTAGCGAATACCGCTTAGGTCTGAATAGGCCTTTAAGCTAGATCAATATCTAGAGAGAAACGAAGATCCAACCATAAATTGATTCAACCTCACAAACTTTCGCGTTTACAATAACTTATAACGCGAAAAGTATCCTACATTAGGTAGTAAGATTAGTGCAGGATGTGTAGGTTAACAGAAAATGTGTATGTGATGTGAAGATGTAAGTCAATCGTTCAGTTTTGACCCTTCTGCACCTGACATAAAGGTCAAATTAGGCTTGCACGTGATTTGTAACGCCTATTTTATGCCCATTTGTCTGGCGAAAGGGCATTGGCGATATTCCTTAGATAAGTGGTTTAAAAATAATGTAATTAAGTTAATTTCATTGCTCCTGTTATAAAAGTAAGAGCAAAATCACGTTAAGGCGTAAACGTACTGAATGTTCAGCTAAATCTGCGTAGGCGTCGTTATCTCCTCATTTCTATTTGTACATCGCGCTGTACTTTTGTGTATATTTTTAATTTCTTTACTTATTTCAGCATGGAAAATTAACAGCTAAATAAATCTTAACAACACATAATGGAACAATCGTCGACCGAAATCCAATGAAAAATCATCGCGTTAAGACTTATAATATAATTTGTAAAGAATAATTTAAAAACGCCATATTGTGTTCATAATGCAACTTCGCCGTTTACCTACGAATTCACCACAAACCGAACCGATTTTATTTATCCGAATTTACCGTAAAATACCCCAAAACCGTTGTTAAATTATTATAACACGTACACTCGATTACCATTGTACCAATCATAAGAAACTGAGGGTTGGTTAGTAACTAAAAACTATATTAGTGACCTAGAAATTAGGTAATATAGACAATTATTGGTAGAAATAAATAAAATAGGAATGGAATTATCTTAGGGGTCAATTTAAGGGACCAACTACACTTATTTAGCTCAGTTCATATACTTTTATTGTAACTATTAATTTCTAGCCAATTTCACAACATACGTTATTTGAATTTGAGGTTCACTGCCTCTAAAGTCACCTAGTTTGGGAGCAAGGGAACTTATAACTACATCAAAAATGTATGTTATAAATAATCCATTAATAATATTTTAATAAATAAGCAACTTTTGTCAACAGAAAACATCAGTACAATGTGAAACGCGTACGCATTCGTTGTCTGAACGCATACTATACAAATCTGGTGTTTCTACATACATAAGCTGAATTGAGTTGAATAAGTGTAGTTAGCCCGTAAAGGGGGGATTTGGCCATACGCGGATTGCACTGCTAATAAGGAACAAACACTGTTTTCTTGGTAACAAGCTGCTTTGGTATCAGAAAAATTCAAAAATGATAAGGCAACTACCCAAGCAGTCCGCATATTATAGCCAGTTTCAATATAAAATAATTCATAGAACAAAATAAACAAAACTAGCTTACCTTCTTAATAATTTCAAATACCATAAATTCAATTTCAAATAATAAATTTCAGAATTTCATATCCCATCTTCTTTTATATCGTTAAAAGACCAAAAATACCTAAATGGAAATTCACACACACATATCCAAAATCGTGTAAAAGAGGTCAATCACCTAAAATGGTAAACAATATTATGTACAGTCAGGTCTTATATGCTATGTACTTACCAATTCGGCTACAATCTGCCTGCCTAGTCTCTGGCACTCGTTCACAGACGGTTTCGTGAATGTGTGTGAGTCAAACTGCTTGGTGGTCTGTGAACAAGGCAAGAATTGGTTTTAAATATCTTCTACCATCTGCCACAACCAGTGGTTAAAATGGTCTAAAGACAGTGTAAAAATGTAATTCTCCAGGCCAATTCCGGCCACGGCGGCTAACCTTAATGCAGACTAGCCCCGTACGCAGGTGATATTATAGTGCACAAGTGTGTGCGCAAACACAGGTGCACTCCCTCTTCCCTAACTCTCATAGCCCGATGGGACGGCAATCCGACACGACCGGAGAGAGATCAGGCGCAAGACCAGCGGCTTTACGTGCTTTCCGAGGCACGGGGGTGTCACACCACCAACTTCCAAACTCCGGGCTGCTACTGAGAAATTCCTAATGGAAAAACCCAATAACACTTTTTGCCCGACCTGGGACCCCGGGAACCCGGGACCCCTTGCTCAGCAGTCGCGCTTGCGACCACGAGACCAACGGGGCAGTTAAAGACAGACAGTATATATAAAGTAACGATATATTTAACATGCCACCACGCCTGTATTCCCCTAAGGGTTAGGCAGAGGTGTACCAATGTACACCCACAGCTCGCCGGTATGTTTAGGTCCCATGTAATAGGGGGCGAGCCTATTGCCATTAACTGGGCACAAAGTCAACTCCGAGCTGCTACTGAGAATTTCATAAAAAAGCTCAATAACACTTTGCTCGACCTGGGAATCGAACCCAAGACTCTAGCGTAGCATTTGCGCTTAGGACGACTAGGCTAACGCGCAAGTCAATATGAATTTATAAGTTTGTAAATGAACCCATGATACAGGCAAAAATTCCTAATGCTGGGCAATGTTTTAAATACAAGTTTCTGAATGTCATTTAAAATTAGAAAAACATGCATATTGCATTATTAAATAAGGTTGCACAAACCTGTTTAGCTTTTGTAGTATTATCTAATACTTTGTTGATATCCTTGATAGAATGTATCGACACATCAAGTGTGGATGCGTCTAGCTTCTCCTGCTTATTAATTTTCGACTCTGTTGTCGTTTTTTTAAGGTCTTGTTTGTTGTTTTTGAGTTCTGTTGATGACCGTCTGTTGTTTTTAGATGCTGCTGTAGTCTGTTTGTTGTTCTTGGGGTCGGGTTTAGCCATTGGTTTCTTTGCTGTGTTGTCAGGTTGCTGAAAGGAGTAGCAAATGGATGATTGAATGATTTTCTTTGTAGTGTGTGGTACTATTTTCTAGGGAGTCGGGTAAAACAGGGTGGACTACATAGTTACCACTAGTTCAGTAAATTGAACCAAGCCATGATCGAGTATGGATGGGCGCTGCCCAAGACCGGGATGGTTGGCGCTTTTTGGAGGATGATGATGACGATAGAGTATGTTGATATAGAAGGATGATTCAAACATAAGATTCTTTCTAACCTGAATTTACGACGCGTCGAGCACGCGGTTAATAGCGACAGACAATTTTTTGCCTACATTTAAAAATCATCGCTTATTATAACAACACAGCAAAAAATTGCCATACAATTTAGAGCTTTAAACCATGTGCGTTAAAATAATTTTTTTACACGATAAAAAAGCCTGCTGGCGGCGCACTGGCAGATAACTGTAAGTTTCGAAGCGATTCCGGTCGACCCGTCTTGCCATTGTAATAAGCGATGACCATTCGTTGTTGCCAAATCTTCCTATCTTCAAGTAATTCATTTTACCTCTAAATCACATCCCACGCACTTAAAAACCAACCTTACACCAAACAACATAAAGCACAAAATCGAACACTCACATAAGTATGATGCGACAGATCGTCCTCCCAGTTGTTGATCTGGTCTGCTAAAGCTGCCAGTCTACCGAACTTCTTCTTGCCGTCCTGCTGGGGGCGCGTCTTCTGCTGCTTCGGTTCCAGCTCCGATGGTGGCGTCGCTGAGGAGAACTCCAGCTCCGTGCGGTGGATCGGTGAAGAGAGGGTTGGTTTATCTGTAAAGGCAAAAGAGGATTGGTTATTTAGAATGTATTTTTGGAAATAGGTATTAACTAATAGGATTGCATAAAATCTTCACTCTGCTCCAGTTATGCAGTCCTGCAGTCAGTGTTCCGCAACCTCGCTCTGCTGCAATGAATAGGCAGCCTTTTGGTGCACCATGGCATGGCCACCATGATTTTAACTTGCCCACCATCATCGAGGCACAGATTAGTTATCTTCAGGGACTTCAAGACTTTTCCTTTAAAAAAAAAAACGTTGCCCCACACTAGGTGCTTCTCCTGTATCGTGGGTGTGTTTACAAACATATAAATTCACATACACATACAGCCAGACCCGGAACAACTATCTGTAGGCCATACAAATATTTGTTCCGTGCGGGAATCAAACCCGTGACACGTAGCGCAGCTATTGATCGCTCGACCACTGCTCCAACCGTGTCGCCGAACTAAACTTTGTTGAGGTCAAGATCTCTTACTGAATATTTAGAACGTAAGGTTAAGCTGTGACTGGTTAGCGTTAGACAGATGACTCGCGGAAAAGTTCAAAATCCTAATCGATTTTCTTCTTAGGAGGTTTTGGTGCTGTAGGTATTAACCACTTTGATACAGGGATACTTTTCGTACACCATCCAAATTTTAAAATCGAGGTCTTTTAATTACATTATTTTCATTAAAAAAATGGCACGCGTTCGCACGTTATTAGGTCACGGTCAACTAAACAAAAAGCCGCCGGCGCATGGCCGCCCGGGGGTCGTGCGGGGTGCGACGTGTGAGGGTGGGGAGCGTAGTGCGTGCTGTTTGTGTGCGTTCCCGAATTTTGAGGTAAGCGCGTGTGCAGTCAAGTTCAACAAACTATTGTTGAACTGTATTTATTCCACATGTTGTGATTTTAGTAGCGGACAATGACGAATGATGAATTATGTAATTTTTTTTTATCGATTCTAAATTATTTCTGAAAATTTGGATGGTGGTTGCAAAATAACCCTGTATATGCAAGTCATAAAACCCTTCAAAACTATGGTTTGCTATTAAATACCAGATTTATTAATTACCAGTAAAGAAGTATAGGCTCACACAATAAAGAACTATGAATGCTAACTGCCAAAGTTGAACCTTGAATGAGCAGTGTCAAACTACATCTTATCTCTAAACAATATCTCTTTATTATCAAATCCTAGTTGTTATCACATCCTGTTATGTATTAGGGAGCAATTTAATAAGTTATCAATACAGGATATAGTGTGAGTCAAACTATAAATCAAGTGAAATGATTTGTAAACCCAAATCTAAATCATAACTATCATTATAAAGACGTAATTGTGTGTTTGTTTACTCTTGTAAACAAACACACAATTACTTGAGTTTACTTCTTAGTAAACTCTGGAATTATTGATCTGATAACAATCAAATCTTTTACTAATGAAAAGCTTCAGCACTATAGAGCCGTAGGATATATTTTATGCCATATCAAACCATAAAATAAATGGTAATACTTATAAACACCTAGTTATCGAGATTGGGACTGCCCCGTTGGTCTCGTGGTCGCAAGCGTAACTGCCGAGCAAGGGGTCCCGGGTTCGATTCCCAGGTCGGGCAAAAAGTGTTATTGGGTTTTTCCATTAGGAATTTCTCAGTAGCAGCCCGGAGTTTGGATTTGTGCCCGGTTAATGGCAATAGGCTCGCCCCCTATTACATGGGACCTAAATATACCGGCGAACTGTTGTGGGTGTACCTAAATTGGTGCACCTCTGCCTAACCCTTCGGGGAATACACGCGTGATGTTTTTTTTTTATTTATCGAGATTTAGTTATTACCAGTGGATGAATGACTTTTCGCTTTTATATTGCATTGCTTTGTATTTACGTGTAATTCAATATACAAATATTGTAAATCATTGATTTTAAATAAAGAAGTATGTTTGGTATGGAGTTTCTTGCCCATTCTTCTCCATGCGAAACTATCTTTTAGAAGGGGCAACTAGATTACTTGTTCCATTTTTCTTGTGTATGACATTAAAAACTGGCTTTTAATGGCCTAATTTAAATAAATGATTGGAAGCGATTTCGTTCGCGTAAATATCGGTTATCACGCGCTGCGCCTAAATAACCCTTAAAACGTCGTATGATCAAACCTTGATCATAAGGAAAAAATGCCCCAACTGTCGTATGATCAACATATTTATGATCATAAGAGGACAATTGGGTTTATTGAGAATGTTCTAGAGCGGCCGAGGGGATAAAAGTAGGTAGGTAACAAAAAAAAACTCAAAAAAAAAAACCCCTTTTAAAACATCAGCTATCTGCCAGTAAAAGTCCTATCAAAATCGATGCAGCCGTTTCGGAGATCATGAACAAACAGACAGGCACACAAAGATTCTAAAACCTGCGTTTTAGGTATAAGTGCTGTGTAAACATTTATTTTATGGATTTAGTCAAAATCTAATATATTGACATTACCAGCAGACACTTTTTTTTAACTTTTGTATATTTAGTAAGTATAGATAATAAATACTCCACAGTATTGCCGAAAAAACATTGATCATTACCTGAATACAGATTGCCAAGTCGGTCAAGACGAGACTTAACATTGTGCCGGAGCCCTGCCCGCTGAGACTTGGCCTCCGAAGAATCTTCTATTACCTTCTCCAGGTTACTGGATGTGTCATCTGTAATTAGGGAATAAAACATAAAGTACAGGAATATGTGTTAATTGATTGGGAAAATAATACAGAATTCATGTTTTTGACAACTCAGTAAAGTAGTAAATTGAAAATCACACAGTATATCTAGTACTTATTCATGTCAGGTTGCGAAACCATTAACCTCGTGTATTAGAGGCTGGCGCCTTAACCAATGGACTATAACAAAATTATTATTTGTGGGGCTTTTTACTTATTAAAAACATATTTGTTGCAATTAAAGAAGGAGAGAAACTAAAAGCATGTCATATTAACAAAAAAGAATAAATATAAAGGAAAACTTTACCCTCCATCCTATTCCAAATTCAAAAAGCACTACACACACAACACACTGGCCACAAGCCTAACACAATTTATAACAACAACTCAATAAACCATAAACAACACAATCTGTGTTCATAACTATTTACAACCATTAAGCTAATGTTTTATTAAAATTTTGAGAAACATTTACTAATTGTTGGAACCATTATCTCTTTGAGGTGAGTAATAAGTGGCTAGCAAGAAGCTTTGTGAAGTTGTGAGGATATAAACATTTTAAAAAATAAAGTGTCATTGGCATTTTGTTAGTCATCCTTGTCCTTCCTTATTTAGATAATAATACCTTTATGGTAAGACCTTTTCTGGCAAAGGTATGTGCAGTGAAGGGACAATAATGTTAGCCTACTACATAATGCATCATGTTGTTAGTATTTCTTGTAGTATCTAGATGTACCTATATGATACTAAGTATTGATATGTTCATTGTTAAAGGTTAGGGTGTACCCACACCAATCTCAAATTCAATCAATAGTTTTTACTACACCAATCAATCAACTCATCCATTCTCCCATTAATTGATGGCATCCAAACGACGATTCATAGTTTTGTGTCAAATACTTTGAGCCATATACAGTAAATAACAATAGTACCCAAAGTGTGGGTTGCTAACTAATATTGGGTGGGACCCTTTTTCCTTCATGAAAACTAAAAGGTGAATCCTGAATATTAGGCGAGTTGCAGTCCAGTCAACTTTAAGAACCACTACCATTCACCATAGTCTTGTCTATTGAAATATAGAAGATGTATTTCAATACTCCTTACCTGTAATCTCCTTTATGACAATGTTGCTTCCAGGCAGCGCTTGTGAGTCATACACCACACTGATTGGAGCATCTCTTTCCTCAACTTGCACCTCAATTTGTATGTCATTTCGATGAGAAATGTTGATCTCAACCGACACATCAGAGTTGCGTCTGTTAATACTTCCCCTCTTAGGGCTTATAAACTCCTTTTTAGTGACAATAACGTCGTTACGACCCCGCTGCGGAGACGCGACTTCAGACTTCAAACTCGACCTCTTCGCGACAGCTTTCAATGGTGATTCAGACTTTGTGAAGTCCTTCGACTGTCTCCGAGGCGACGTAATTGATTCCCGACCTATTTTACTCGGAGACTTAGCAGGAGAATTCTCAGATTTGACTATAGCGATGTTTTCCGAAAGTGGCTTCCTTTTCGGGATTGACTGTCCGGTATTTGCAAGTTTTTGATCTATCTTCTCCTGTCTGGCCCGCGCTCTCTCTAACATGCGCTGGAAATAAGTTTAAGAAGTTAAAACATGCGATTCTTGATGACCTTCTAGATTGTGACCGTTAATACATAAATTATTATCACCCAATCGTACCTGAGTGAAGGGATCCATAGTTGAAACGTTATAAAAGGTTGTCGAATATCACAAATCACAAAGATGGCATATTTTGTGTACACTTTGCACGATATCAACGAATTTACGTTAGTTTTTGTAATTCAAACAGGAACACAATTTATTTTCACAAACATTCACCCGTTCGTTAGTGGTTTGACGTTTGAACCGAAATATTTGAATTTAGTTCGCTTTGTATCCGGTAGGCGCCGCGTCGTAAAATGTTATCGTTCGGAAATTAAGCATTTTTGTTCAAATGCTTTAAATGTTAATTAAATTATTATTATTGAACTTTTTATACAAATCATATCGGAAATCTTTATTTATTTCTTCCTCTATTAGTAACAATTAAGCCTAAACTTGATTGTTAATTATGTGTTGCACAAATTAGCTTACTTACCAGTCCCCTATAGTGTGTATAGGTGGCGTTATCTATAATCAATCAAAAGAATAAATCTACAATGCAAAAATTCCTTTCAAAAAGTCTTCGGACATCTGCCTCCTTGAATCCGTTTCACAGTTTCTGTGCCGCATAACAGATGGCGTTAATACTCCATGACTTTTTTGTTTGTAAACTCAACGAATAATAACTTTCTTGGAGAAAAGGTGATACATTTGATATCGCTGAATAGGTTTTTGAGAAATCGGTGATCATAGATAAGGTTAAGGTTTCCGGTAACTGGGGAAAAATAGGAAATCTTGCAGATTTAGTCAATGTGCGAATGCAAAATGATCTTAAATTGCCGCCTGAACAAAGAAGAAGAAGGGCCAAGAAAAAAATATGTCGGCCCAACCCCATTCTAGTATCTAAGAATTCATTACAAACATTATACATAGAGTAAGTAAAGGAATATAAAAACATAAAAGTAAAGTAGGAACCTAACTATTGTGTCATCACTTAAAACTCTCATAAACGTAGTGTAGCAACAAAACCGGACACTGGACAGTTAATATGAATATTAGATTAGCTCTCACACTAATAACTTGACCTTAGACCTAGACTCGATACGATTAGCAAATTACATTATGTATCGTAAATCATTATGTTGGCTGCAAACATTGGCCATTCACGTGTACCACATCCATTGCGCCCCATACTTGTACCCCAAGCGTTAAAATACAAAGTAATCCCGCAATATGTGACGTTGGCCGGCCAATACACGCCAAGGTATATAAAATTGAGAAGCATATGAGAGGTTTCGCAGTGGACTACGGAACCAGTTTCTTATCAACATTTGTTGAGAGTGCACGCAAAGTGAATTTATTACGTGAAGTCTGAACTGAATCATGGGTGAGTAAATATTATTCCTAAGTGATTTAGAGTCGAAATAAACAATAGAAATAGAGGGGGTAGGAAAATTTGAATATAGGTTTTTAAACTTACGTTGTTACTGTAAACGCGAAGAGTTATTTTCATTATAATTAGTCCATTTCTTTTTCTTGAATTTCTGGCATAAAAAATTGGTACAGAGAGAGTCAGTTAGGTACTAACAGCGTAGAAACCGCTTCTAGAAACATTAAAATCAATATTTATTCCACATCACAATTTCACAATATTTCACAACAGGATAATCCAGTTAAACCGACCGACTCCAAAAAAAGAGGAGGTTCTCAATTCGTCGGGTTTTTTTTTGTTTTATTCATCACAATTTTATCGCTTTTTTACGTATGTAAAAATCAGTTAAAAATAAATCTACGGATATTCCAGCAGCGTTCAAAAGCGAGCAAACGAAAATGAGAAGTGTACCTATCTTCTAGGTAATTCTAAAGAGTATTGTTTTGCCATACTCTTCCCACTAACTCAATATAAGAGTGTTTACACAACCAGGAATTTGATAATCATAAAAAACAAAATAGCGAAGTTCACACGATGTGAACAATGGGTTGGTATGTCACTACTCAATTGCATTATCGATGAACGGCGAATGGAACTACTTAATCCTAATAACCGCGAAATGTAACCACTAGGCTTTTTACGCTTATTAGGATTAGATGGAAAAGTTGTAAAAATAATAATAAATAACGATCATCTCTGCATAGTATAAAACAACTGCCCCGTTGGTCTCGTGGTCGCAAGTGCGACTGCTGTGTGTTATTGGGTTTTTCTATGAAATTCTCAGTAGCAGCTCGGAGTTTGGATTTGTGCCCGGTTAATGGCAATAGCCTCGCCCCCTATTACATGGGACCTAAATATACCGGCGAACTGTGGGTGTGCATTGGTACCTCTGCCTAACCCTTCGGGGAATACAGGCGTGATGGTATTTATATTGTTCCTAATAATAAATATAAATAACGATCATCTCTGCATAGTATAAAAAAAGTCTGTGTGCTTAGTTCTTTTAAAACTACGCAACACATTTGAATAAGGATTTCATTAATAGATAGAGTCATCATTATATCAGGACATACACTACTGGACATACGCCTCCCCCATAGATTTCCAAAAGGACCGGTTGGAAGCGGCCTGCAATAGAGCTGCTTCAAAAGAAAAGTTTTTACGTATCACGCTACGACTAAAGAGGGTGGAGCAGTAACAAAAGCCGTAACTGCACGTGGGTGATAAAGGTATACCTCGGGATATTCATAGAGCTAGTAATATAATAATACTAGCTCTTGCCCGCGACTTCGTCCGCGTGGATTAATAGTTCCCGTTCCCGGGGGATTTCCGGGATGAAAACTGATACGATCTGAACTGGTCACTACTGGTTGGTCTGAACTGGGGTTTAGGGAATTCTTGGTGTCATCTTGGTTCTTGGTTCCTATGTCCTTTCTCGGGTCCCAGACAATATCTGTACCAAATTTCATTGAAATCGGTTCAGTGGTTTAGGCGTGAAGAAGAGACAGACAGACAGACAGACAGAGTTACTTTCGCATTTATAATATTAGTAAGGATTTATTATGACTCTACGCTTTAATTTTTAGGGTTCCGTATCTATAGGATGCCATACTGGATTCCATTACCAAGCTTCATTGTCTATCTGTCCCTCCGTCTGTCACAGGGTTGTATCTTTTAACAGTATTAGACAGTTCAGACACTTTTAGAATTCCTACAGTGTGTATCACCATATCCGCTATAACTACAAATCGTCATCTTCCTGCCCTTATCCCATATTACTTGGGGTCGGCGCAACATGTTTTCTTCTTCCTTTCCATCCGCTATAACTACATACGTCTAATAAATATATAATAATGTTAAAAGAGGTCAATACAATTTAAAGTGCCGTGAAACCGTGTTGATGATTGCTTGGTCCTTCTTCGTATGGATTGAGGCCTTTGCCCTGCAGTGGGACATTTGGGGCAATAATAACCTGGTATTATTTTAAAGGGATTTCGCGTCGCTTATTTCACCAGCTTTAAGTTGCGTCTTGGGCTGCTCCGCTCCCGTCGGCCGTAGCGTGATGATGATAACCTATAGTATTCTCTATGAATCTGGCTATCATATACAAAAATAATTTTTCCAATCCGACTGTTAGTTCCAGAGATAAACGCGTTTAAACAAATAAACAAAATTACTCTACAGCTTTATAAAATTATTATAGATTTCGCCCCTCCTTTATTCCACAACGCCATCATCTAGAGGTCTGTCCCAATATTTTAACACTATAATTGTTAATATTACTTCGCAATTTCTACTATTGGACTTCCAACGCTCTGTTCAGGGCCGAGAGTTGAAAATCCCATCCAAAAATACAAAGTACAGTTCAAATGTCGATAGGCCCCCGGATCCCTGCTAAAAGGTTGCCGACCGCTCCTCCTAAGTGTCTGACGAAATCAGATCACGAAGATGTTAACCACTTTGTTTACGGAGGGGAAAATCCGGGACAGTCACAAGATGCCATTGGCCCATTACCCACTTGAATATAAAAGAGGCACACTACCTCTTTGCTTGTACGCATGTCGACATAACTATATATCTTTACAAATAAATGAAATCAAAGCTTGTGTGATACACACATACATACAATTACGCCTGTATTCCCCGAAGGGTTAGGTAGAGGTGTACCAATGTACACCCACAGTTCGCCGGTATGTTTTTAGGTCCCATGTAATAGGGGGCGAGCCTATTGCCATTAACCGGGCACAAATCCAAACTTCGAGCTGCTACTGAGAATTTCATAGAAAAACCCAATAACACTTTTTGCTCGACCTGGAAAGCTTGTGATGTCAAAATAAATATCTTTTTACTAAATGCACAGATATGAAATGCAATTTTTATTTAGTAAATGTGAGTGACGACGTTGGTACGACACACTCTAGAAAGACCTACCCTGACCTTATTGGTGAGGTTCTTCAGAAAGGTCGGGTGCGCAGTACTCGTAACCGGCGTGCTTGTATGACCTGATATTTAGCGAAAGGAGTATATAAAGATTGTAGCAGGTGGCGTTCTGTGTTTCTGCTTTCCCCCATGGGAAAATGCGTGAGTTTATGTATGTATGTGTGTATGCATATGAAATGTTTACAAGGTATAAATATAGACCTCTAGCTGTATACCTCGCGGTGTCATCCGCGTTCAAATACGTTGTTGATATTTCTCTGCTCTTGTTAGTCGTAGCGTGATGTATAAACCTTCCCCTTGAATCACTCTATCTATTGATGAAAACCGCATTAAAATCCGTTGTACAGTTTAAAAGATGTAAGCGTACAGATGGACAGACGGCGGGAAGCGACTTAGTTTTTTGCTATGTAGATATAGAGATTTATCTGTCCGTTTGTTTATTCCATCTAATTACCGGGTCTTCCCAGTGAAAATCCCGAAGATAAGGAGTGACCTTTAATAGTACAGAAAGCCCATCCAATGCGAGGTCAGCCGGCTTATTCTGTAAGAAATCTCCCTCAGTGAATTAAGGTGAAGTGAGCTAAAACTGGGCTGTCACTATACGATGCTAGGGATTGACAGGTCGCCACACGCTCTCTTCACGGAAGGAGGGTTTTACAGAATAACACCGCTGGTTATACTGGACACATCTAACTTGTTATTTATGATGATCGAATGTTTACTTGCCTCTTGGCTTTGACTACCATTTTCGATGTTGACCGATCACGACACGAATACTTTATTTATTTAAGAGATGAATATTAAATAGTTGTAGCTTTGGAGCAGTGTGTGTGCCCGGTGTAATAATAAGCACGAGATATTTGCAAAGTGCAATTACATCATGTTATCTTTGGGACAAGGAATTTATAAATGGCAAATGTGAGTAGACTGCTGAGCCGCGGGTCCGGAGTTCGTTTTCCAGGTCGGGTAAAAAGTGTAATTGGGCTTATCCATTAAAAATTTGTCAGTAGTATCCCTGAGTTTGGAAATTGGTGGTGTGACACCCCCGTGTCTCGGAAAGCGCCGAAAGTCGATGGTCTCGGCTGTCATTCTAAGACCTTTGACAGTTTTTACGCATAGTCAGAAGTCGATAAGTCTTACAACCAGTCTTACCAAGAGGTATCGTGTTGCCCAGTAACTGGGTGGTCCATCGCTCCATGTAAAACACTGGTATTCAGCTGTGTCCGGTTAGACTGGAACAACGCTCGGAGAGGACGCCCTTGAAAGACCTACACTGACCTAATCGATGAGGATCTTCAGAAAGGTCGGGTGCGCAGTACTCGTAACTGGCGTGCTTGTATGACCCGATGTAGGAACGTGGACGAGGCGAAAAGCGTATGTCAGGATTGTAGCAGGTGGCAGTCTGTAATTTCTGCCTACCCCCAATGGGAAACGGCGTGAGTTTATGTATGTATGTAGAGTCGTAGACTCCTTACAAGATTTTGTTAGGTAATAATAAATAAACTTTTTGTTGTTGCAGTCAACAGAGAACACGACAGGTTTTATGGCTGCTGGCCTTATGATAATCTACGTAACAATTATTATAAGTAGTCTGAGCAAGTCATTATTGTGACTCAATATCTCGCCATTTTTGGGGTTCTGTAACTCAAAAGATTCACTTCATTGCTGCTTCTTATGAAGGCTTGGATGCAGCATCAACTTGAAAGGGGTGTGTAAGGATCGTAGCAGGTGGCGTTCTGTGGTTTCTGCGTACGTCTTTTTCCCATGGAGGTCCATGGGAAAAAGACGTGAGTTTATGTATCTATGTATACGATTCCGTGCAAAACACGTAAAAAATAGGATGATGCAAGTCATCAAGGTTACTAATATTACATAATTATTGCAAATAAATTTGTCAGTCATGTGAGCTTATCCCCCTCCAATTAGGATTAAAGTAATTTATGAGGTGATATTGCAAAACATTTGCTAGTTCTTGACATTTGAAAAGCTGATAGGTAGGTAGGTAGTTAATCTAACCCCTACCCTACTAATATTAACTTTTGAATGTTGACTGTTGTCGAATGTTTGAAACGGTGGATGGATGAAAGTTTATTCCTCTTTCACGCCTAAACGGCTGAAAGGATCTGGTTGAAATTAGGCATTGAGATACATTGTAGTGTGGAATAACACATAGAATACTTTTTATCTTGGGTAAATGTATGGTTCCCGTGGGATAATATATTAACTTTGACGCGGTCAAAGTCGCGATGAGGTGTTCAGAAACACAATAACAAAAGCTTGTTATTGTGTTTCTGAACAAGATAATTTATTTATTAGTATTATTTGTAAGCACAAATAATACTAAATTATCTTGTTTTCTAGAGCATAGATTTATTGAACATGAGGATAATAATGCTTTTTTCCTGTTAGCTCCCTACAATATAGGTACCTACAAGAAGAACGACGCATATTGTGTTTAAATTTTGTTTGTAACCAGACTAGCTATATATCCCGCGGTGTCACCTGCGGTCAGCTACGTATTTAGTTACTTCTCCTCTCCCATTGGTCCGAGCTTGATATTTTTTAAGTAAAAACTATTCTGCCTATTACAACACAGAAGAACATATGGCAGGAAGCGACTTTGTTAATAATTAGGATTTAAAAAGCTCAAAATCTTAATCGACTTTTGTTGCTGGCCAATTAATCATACATACCTAAGTAAAAGTCAAAGCATTTATTTCAATTAGACCATTTACGGGAACTTTTGAGACAAGAAGTTACCTCGAAAGAAACTTGAATCTATGTAGTTGCTCGTTCCAAAACTTAGGTCTCAATGGAGAAAAACTAAACTCAATGGTTTCTTACAAAATCTTGGTTACAACTTGGTTCATTCATACACTCCTCTCTTCTTTCTTTCTTTCTTAATTATCGTGTGGGCAGTAAGGTCTAACAACCTCACACACCCTAGTATCAGAGTTTTTAAACCGCCTCAAGGGACTCTAACATGGTTACCGATGCCAGTGTTCTCCAAGATAAACTTAGAAAATACATATAATTAGAAAAAGTCACATTGGTACCTGCCCGTGCCCGGTTGCGAACCCACAACCTAATGCATGAGAGCGCTCCCTGAAATATCGGTAGTAAATTAAAAGTTCTTTTTTTAATTCCAGGATCCGCTACTGTTTTGCTGTCCGTTTTGGCTGTGGTGCTGATGGTGTCCTACTCTGAAGCTGGTGAGTTGAACGTTTCAAATTATAGAAGACTAGCTTTTGACCGCGACTTCATCCGCGTGAATACATACCATCATACGATCACGCCTGTGTTCTCCAAGGAGTGGGGATAGGAGTACTAATGTACGCCCACAGTTCGCCGGTATGTTTTAGGTCCCACGAAATAGGGGGCGAGCCTATTGCCATTAACCGGGCACAATCCTAACTCCAAGCCGTTACTGAGAATTTCATAGAAAACCCCAATAACACTTTGCTCGACTTGGCAAACCAACCCAAGACTTCTAGCGCAGCAGTCGACAGAGCTAAGGACCACTAGGCTAACGAGGCAATACAACTACGATACAGTAAATTTCCATATAGTGCACAAAGCGGCAACGCAATTCGTATTTATAGACGTCGTATGACGTCATTATATCTAGTAAGTTCCTTAGAGCATTATTCAATCAGAGCGCCGTTTGTAGAGACCAGAGAAACGGGATATTTTGTCCTTAAACTATAGTTTAATCATGCGTGTATAAATCTTTGTCAGGAAAATATTGTATTACCTAGTACTTTGTTTGCGTAGATTTCGTCTTTCAAATAAAAACACCCTTATTTCATTTTGGATAGGTATTTACTTATCGAAAATCAGTATAGTAACCTTGAAAAATGTGTCAAATTTTTACAAGAGCTTGTTTGGATAAAGCTACACACCTATGTCCTATCATCACGCCTGTATTTCCCGATAGGATTAGGCAGAGGTGTACCAATGCACATCCACAGTTCGTCGGTATGTTTTAAATCCCATGTAATAGGGGGCGAGCCTATTGCCAAAACAAAATATATAATTGGAGTGCAAACAAGCCGACGGCCAACCAGATGTTAAGTGGTCACCGCTACAGACATGTTTAATTTCAGAGGACTTGCAAATGCGTTGCCATCACAGAAACAAAATTGAAAAGAACTGACCCCAAGTACTAAACAAAAGCTTTAAGCGCTTAAACTTAATCACTATATTATTCTTCATTCCAGCCGGTAACTGCCCTCTGCCCTCCAAGGTCTACGGCTGCAGCCCCAAGTGCGTGCAGGACTACGAGTGCGGTAACGGCAAGGTGTGCTGCTCCAACGCCTGCAACGCCAAGTCCTGCACCGAACCTGCTGCCAATGGATCTGGCTCCAGCAGTTCTAGCAAACACCAGTGTAAGTTGATATTATATGCCTTTTTTTATGGGTGAGACTCTTACTGACTACTCTTCCTTCTTCTTCTTCTTTATCGTGTGGGCAGTAAGGTCTTACGACCCCACACATCCTAGTGTCAGAGTTATTAAACCGCCTCAAGGGCCTCTGACGTGCGGATTTTTTTTTGGTAGTTCAGTTCAGTAATCAATAATCACACACGATTCCATATTCTTAAATACCTTTTTATGTTTCTAAACATGTTGAAACTGAAATTACAACTGTTCAGTTCGTAGCTGATGCAATTAGAAAACTTAAATTACCGGTCAGTGAACCGTGTCGGCGGATGAACCGAGCTCACAATTAATACCCACCTACCGCGCCACAGTCTATCGCCGGGCGGCGGCGAGTGTCCATGAAATGAGTCTCAAAGTAGACATCTAAGCTTAGTTTTAGCTCAGCGCCGAAAGTTGAAAATCCAACAATTAAAATTACAAAGTAATATTAAAATGGTAGTGTTTTAAGAGATGGTGGAATATGGAGACTACTAATACTGAATGTTTTTCTTTATTATATCCCAAATATATTGTTTGAGTGTACAGTTTGTTAGCTAGTTAGCTACAAGTTGTTCAAGAGCAATGTACCTAATGTAAATAAATTAACGTTTTTTGTCTTTCCCAGCGGGTACCGGTATATACTGTGACAACGTGAAGTGCAACTCATTCGAGGTGTGCAAGCTGGACCCTAAGACCAAGCGCAACAAGTGCAGCCGGGCCTAACCACCTAGCTATAAGTCTCAAGTATCCATGCTCTGTTAAACTAAGTACCATTTTGTATCCTAATTAAATAAAAACATCTATTTTTATGTAGATTAGTGTTTCATTTTAATCTTTAATTGTTATACAAGAAGTTATGCTGAAGGTCAAAGAATTAAAATCTGAAATTTACCTACTGGTTGGTTGATTGGTATTTTTTTTTTAAGTATGTCCTCCACCCTGGATGTCTACCTCAACATAGTTAGGAAAAGGGGGAGGAGAACTTTTTTCGGGATGAAAAGTTCACAGAACGTATTATAATTATACAAATGGTTCAGTGGTTCAATGGAGTGAAAAGAAAACAAACAAACTTACTTTCACATTTGTAATTTTAGTTAGGATGTACATAAGTCATATTAAATTAATCCATAGTTTCATGGTACCGACTTAACGTCTGCCGTGTGCGTTGATATAATAGAATTTATAATAATAAGTATTCCAATCTCGCCGACAAAAAAATCGGTAAAAACTCGGTCGAGGGCAAAGAGGCTAAAACGTCAAACATTTTGGAATAAAGTTTTGTAGGTACCTAATGTGTAGAGCAATTTAAACATTTCCATAGTAAAATAAAATTGCCAAGTACAGAGATACTGTAAATGTTATCCAACATTATAATTAGTATATGCGAAACCTGATTATAGTTTGTTCAGAATAAGTAACTAAATCGATTCTAATAATTTTTATTCCATGTTATATTTTTTCTTAAAAATGTGATGGAAAATGTTACCAGCAGTTAATTACAATACAATCGCCGTGCGGTTAGGTACCTACTGCCAAATTATTATCAATGAGCGCAAGACGCGCTGCAAGATGCGCTGCGCCGCGCGGTGAGCATGTTTTCTTACGAACAACCAGGTAACATAACAAGCTTATAACTTTGTGATTTTTCACGGTACGATTTTGAAATTTTGCATACAGCTTCTTTACATAAAAATACTAGACAGGTGTTTCGGGTTTCGCATATACTAATTATAATGTTGTAAACACCTTTACATAACTAATGGCATATTTTCGAGGGCTGTTGCAAGCTACACTATATTTATATAGTTATACTAACGCTTTATACATTTGTAGCTCCTGGAGCGAGGGTCTAGCCTGCACTCTTCGGACGGCCCGCACCTCTCTCCATCGCAAAGGTGACCACCAATACCACCTACATAAAAAACACCACAATTAATTAAATTCACACAGAGAATCACGTTTATGGTCAAGGGGAAAAGAGCAGTAATAAACATTTTAAGGAACTGGGTGGAACGTTCCTCATACCCCATTGAAAAGGTTAGGATCCGCCAACCAGGCGGGTGTTATCGGGGTTTTGTTAACTAATACTTATATGCCGACTGCCCCGTTGGTCTCGTGGTCGCAAGCACGACTGCTGAGCAATGGGTCCCGGGTTCGATTCCCAGGTCGGGCAAAAAGTGTTATTGGGTTTTTCCATTAGGAATTTCTCAGTAGCAGCCCCGAGTTTGGGAGTTGGTGGTGTGACACTCCCGTGCCTCGGAAAGCACGTAAAGCCGTTGGTCCTGCGCCTAATCTCTCTCCGGTCGTGTCGGATTGCCGTCCCATCGGGCTATGAGAGTTAGGGAAGAGGGAGTGCGTGCAGCTGTGTTGGCGCACACACTTGTGCACTATAATATCTCCTGCGTACGTGGCTTGTCTGTATTAAGATTATTGGAGGATTACATTACATTATATGACATAACATAACATACCATCACGCCTGTATTCCCCGAAGGGTTAGGCAAAGGTGTAACAATGTACACCCACAGTTCGCCGGTAGGTATGCTTTAAGTCCCATGTAATAGGGGGCGAGCCTATTGCCATAAACCGGGCACAAATCCTGATTCCGAGCTGCTACTGAGAATTTATTAGTTTTATGTTTGAAAAATATAAAGTACTTACCATTATACCTGGCGGTTGAGACCGTTGGACCAAGGCGAGCGGTCTGTACAGCTCTTGGTATTAAACTGGTTGGGGCAGCACAGCTTGCCATACTTCTGGCAGTCAGCATCGGAGTGACACGTCGGCGAGTTGTTGGTCACCTTGTTCTTCGGCGGACAGCTGCCGCTACCAAAACTTGCTGCAGAACACAATGATTAAACAAGGATAAGTATGGCAGGTGGCTTGGCATTCTAAGGAGGACTCTCAATCTGAACGCTTGATTAACGTCAGCTTGGGCCCCTCCTTTTTTACCGATGTAAAATCACCCAATGCCTTCTCTTCATACTCCGGAATTCTTAAACGACACTTCAGACGTTATTAAATGTATCTCTGTCGCTACAAAACACCTAAAAGTGACAGAGATAGCATATGCTTTTTCAAAACTAATTAAAATTGAGTGACTAATGGTTTAATGCACATGCTAATGCATTGTTAGGTACTAAACATATTTTTTCCTGTAATAGAAATTTCCTCTGAGATGTCTTTAGAAAACTTTAAACTTATGACACACAGGAAAATACATGGATTTTAATATAGTAGAAAAATAAGTAAAGTAAGTTATTTTGTGCTGGTGTACATTCAATTTGTTTATATTGCTTTAAGTTTTTTTTTAATCTCAAAAATTGTTGTTTCTCTATCATACTTTATTTTGGGCACCCTCTTCATCTTCGATAGTAGACTGGTAGAGAATGCCTAAGCCATTAAGTCCGCCTTTATACTTTGTGTGGCATTAAGTTTAAAAAGATAAATAAATAAGGATATGAGAAAAAAACAAACCTGCTAGGTTGATGATCAGCAAGGTGGTCACGATGAAAACAAAGGCTTTCAGGTAACCTGTAACAATATGAAAAAAATAATTGAAAAAGAAGAAATTATAGATATACCTCGCTATGAACTAAACGATTATTTCTCTTTTCAGAATAACATACAATACAATTCCTAGGAAATGCATACATTTCACAGGAAATAGATACAACAAAGAGGTATAGAGGACGGTTATATTATTATAATGCTGGCTTTTTTAGTGTTACTGGATACCATCACGCCTGTATTCCCCATAGGGTTAGGCAGAGGTGTACAAATGTATACCCACAGTTCGCCGGTATGTTTAGTTCCCATGTAATAGGGGGCGAGCCTATTGCCATTAACCGGGCACAAATCCGAACTCCGAGCTGCTACAGAGAATTTCCCAACAACACTTTGCTTGACCTGGAAATCGAACCCAAGACCTTTAGCGTAGCAGTCGCGCTTAGCACCACTAGGTTACCGAGGAGTTACTGGTGTGTTACTGGATTTTTTTATTAAATTCTCCGTGGCAGCTCGGAGTTAGGATTTGCGCCCTTTTAATGGCAAAAGGTCCACCCACTATTACATGGGACAAGGTAAAGTTATTTTATTGACATCAGCTTCAAAACTCACTCATGTTCATAATGTAATATGCCCGTGTTCGTCTCCTATCTACATACAGAAAACGACTGATGACTCTTTGTTTTTTCCCGTGACAAACATAATTAATAGGTACACCTAATTCACGTATGAGTCAAGCCGATAACTAACTAGCATGTGAGTAAGCTGAATTAACATCTTACTATTATGTACCTAGGAAAATTCCTGTGTTATAAAACAATTGTACATACACACATACATACATAAACTCACGCTTTTTTCCCATTGGGGTAGGCAGAAACCACAGACCGCCACCTGCTACGATCCTTACAAAAAACAAAACAAAACAAAACAAACAACAACAAAAAACAAAAAAACAACAAACAAAACAAACAACAAAAACAATTGTTAATAGTTAGAATGGCCAAATTCTGTGCCGCAACGATATAATACCTTAGTATAGTTTTGACTGCCTCGTTAGCCTAGTGGTCCTAAGCGCGACTGTTACGCAAGAGGTCTTGGGTTCGATTCCCAGGTTGAGCAGTGTTATTGGGTTTTTCCATGAAATTCTCAGTAGCAGCTCGGAGTTAGGATTTGTGCCCGGTTTATGGCAATAGGCTCGCCCCCTATTACATGGGACCTAAAACATACCAGCGGTGGATGTACAATGATACTCCTCTGCCTAACCCTTCGGGGAATAAAGGCGAGATGGTATGTATGTATAGTTTGTCATCGAAACGCTAAGAAGAAGAAGATAAAGGATTGTGTATATGTATTTATATTTATTTACAGTATGGTGAAGTTAAGGAATTATACAGGATGGATAATAATAATAGTCCTACTAAAGGCAGGACCTGCAAAAGACTGCCCAAAGAAGCCGCATATGAAGTTGCAGGCCAAATATTGTTATTTTTTTATTATTTATTTAAGTTAATTATTAAGAAATAATTAATAATAAAAATAATAATGGCATAATAGCCAAGAGCCTCAACCAACACCTAAGGAGGCTCTCGTTGGGCGGTTGGATTAAGGGTTTGATTTAGTAAGCGCTACTCCTAGACACGGCGCGTATTGTTAGGAGATTCCTTTCTCAGGAGCCCTGACCACCGGTGGCTTGGACCATGTTCCCGACACCGGTGGGCTACTATTTTCAGTATTTTTAAACGTTTTTATTTTTTATATTTAAAATGTAATTTATATAAGGTGTTACCAAAATATCTGCCACGGATTTAATGGGAGGTAGTATTGTGTTTAAAGATTACAATAGTGAAGAAATTTCATACCCCAGAATAGTTAATTCAATTTGAGAAAATAAAATAATTTAATAAACATTGACTCTAGTCTGCATAACGCGGTTCACAAATTAAAAAAAATATGACACATTATCAATAATTTGTCTTTACTATTGTAATCTATAAACACAATACTACTTCCCATTAAATCCGTGGCAGATATTTTGGTAACACCTTATACACGGCGACTTTTAAACCGTTGCAAAGCCGCGGCAGATCGATTTGCCCTCAGTAGTATTAATGGATTATAGAGTTAAACTTAAAAAATAAACATATTTTTATTTTAAAATAATAAAAAAAAGATTTTTTAACTCGAAAGCGTGAGTTACAATAGTTACACACGGTAGACACACACAGACGTAACGTAGGTAGTATTCCAAACTCGCGCGCAGCCACGAGCTGCCGACAAAGGAAAAACCTAATCATAAATGTTCAGAGAAAAATAAGCTCTCGCGTCTGGTGATACAGTATAAACTAGAAGCCGCGCGGTGCCCACAAAGGAAAATGCGAAAAATTTAATGTTCAGAGAAAAATAAGCTTTCGCGCCTCGTGATACGGTGTAAACTTGCGCATTACTTGCACTCTCGCCATTCGCAACAAAAGATAAGAAGAAAGGCGCCGAGCCGCGCCGGCGCCGGCGCCGCGCCGCGCTGTGTTGCGCCGCGCACACGTCGCTCAGTTGCCTCGCGAACCTTGTACTTGTAAGTTCAAGTAAACAAAAATGGACAGAAACTACAATTTCGGTAATTTAGAGTATGTCGCCATGGTGCACCTGTACGGTAGGGCGGATTACAATGAGTCTACTGCTCGACGACTTTACTCCGACTTGACTCCATTGGACTCCTTCTTGTGGTCGGAGCTAAAACGCCTGGTATATCGCGATGAATACGAAACTTGGGACGCGTTAGTGACTGCGATAGTGAACGCTTTCGATGTGATTAGAAGTGACAGAGACACATTATTAAAACTAAAACCAAATTCACTAAAACGTGCTCGTTTGTGTGTGGAACGTAGTGGCTTACACTTCGAACAATTACCTACTGCAACACCGGGAAGGGTAGGTAAGTAGTAAATAAGTTCTTAGTTCATTCCAATTTTTTAAATACGCCTAAGATACGTTACTATCTTCTTATCCCGAAATTATTTTCTTTAAGATAACAAACAATTATTTTGATTTCTTGTTCAGTAGGTTGTAGGTAAAAAAGTATTTTGACGGTCCTAAACCAGTAAAAGGATGAAGGGAAAATTGGTTTAACTTCTTGGGTGTTGTGTTCCAATTAAATTAACTAAAAATCAGCAAATCAGCTGTTGATACGCGCAAGGGTATCGACCTTGCGCGCGCGCCGCCGCGCTACCGTTTATGAAGGGAAAATTGGTTTAACTTCTTGAGTGTTGTGTTCCATTAAATTAACTAAAAATCAGCAAATCAGCTGTTGATACGCGCAAGGGTATCGACCTTGCGCGCGCGCTGCCGCGCTGTCGTTTATGAAGGGAAAATTGGTTTAACTTCTTGAGTGTTGTGTTCCATTAAATTAACTAAAAATCAGCAAATCAGCTGTTGATACGCGCAAGGGTATCGACCGTGCGCTCGCGCCGCGCCGCGCCGCCCTTGCCGCTCGAGTCTCGACCGCTACGCAAGGTACCTATTTGAAGTGGTTACTATTGTATTGAGGTAGCTTTCGAGTTTAGTTTTTCACAATAGCAAATCTGCCATTTTTATATTTACATAAAAAAGATATTTATTAATCGATTCTACTACCAAAACAAAATCATTTCGTTGCAGCTTTGCAACGCTTTAAAATTCACCGTGTATATTGAAAGAATAAAATAATAAATAAATGTTACTCACCCATTTTGATAGATTCCACTCTTCGTCTATTCCCACTGGATTGTAATTCGCGAATGCCCGTTAAGTTTTCCGTCAGGACTTTAAATACTGCTTCTAATGTAAAGCTTATGACTCACAAAATAATATCCTATAACGGAATTTTATTATTCCTTTGAATTTTCCTTAAAAATTCCCGTCTTCTTAGTAATAACTTAAATATATATAACATAACATACTCACTCACGCCTTTTTCCCATGGGGGTAGGCAGAAACCTCTGAACGCCACCTGTTACGATCCTTACATGCTCCTTTCGCCTCATCCACGTTCATACATCTGGTCATGCAAAGCACGCCGGTTACGAGTACTGCGCACCCAACCTTTTTGAAGAACCTCACCAATAAGGTCAGGGTAGAAAAATAAAGTGTAAATATTAAATAATTAATGTTATAAAAACATTTTACTGTGTAGAGGTCCTGGGTTCGATTCCCGGGTCGAGCAAAAAGTGTTATTGGGTTTTTCTATGAAATTCTCAGTAGCAGCTCGGAGTTTGGATTTGTGCCCGGTTAATGGCAATAGGCTCGCCCCTTATTACATGGGACCTAAATTTACCGCCGAACTGTGGGTGTACATTGGTACTCCTCTGCCTAACCCTTCGGGGAAAACAGGCGTGATGGTATATTTATATATTTTACTGTAAACTTCTGTCTCGTTAGCCTAGTGGTCTAAAGCGCGACTGCTACGCTAGAGGTCTTGAGTTCCCAGGTCAAGCAAAGTGTTATTGGGTTTTTCTATGAAATTCTCAGTAGCAGCTCCATTAACAGAAGTTATGAGGGATCAGATGAACAACATGATGAATACATACATACAGATCAAAATCATAATCCTCATTTTTTCTTCGCCGTAGTCGGGTAATAATTCAATAAATATTTCGATCTATAAATATAAACGCTATGTAGATCAATAAAATTACTTTTACTCACACTTCATAGAAGCCAAAAAGGTGCAGCATAATAAAAGGTCAAAACTTAGAATTAAAAAAATCTGACATGGAATATACGAACTTTCTTTTTGAATTTAGAACAAAAAAAAAACAAAGCAAAAAAAAGAAATCTGCTTCGACAACAGTCCCCTCCGTCTCCTAGATCGCGTATAGTCGATACCGTCTTGCCTCTTGCCCTCTTGCCTGAGTGCTAGTACCTCCTATGCCTCCCTTGCAATACCACGCCGGCACACGACGCTCCGCCTGCCGCGAACACGCGATAATAACATTTTCTATGACAAACGAAAAACAAGCAATTCGAAATTCAAAAATTCGAATTTAGAATCTCACGCGAATGTGAAATTATGGAAGTTTGTGTGATTAAAAAAATATAACGTAAGGATTAAAGTTAAAATTCTGAAGTTATTTCTAAAAAAAGTGGTATTTATCTACATAATATTCAATTAAAAGTAATAATAAATTGATTTCAAAAGGAAATGTGACAAAAAATATGATGACTTATTCAAAACTAGCTTCTGTTCGCGACTTCGATCGCGTCAAAGTTAATATATTTTCCCACGGGAACTGTAATTTTTTCCGGGATAAAAAGTAGCCTATATGCTATTCCAGGCTATAATCTATCTCTGTGCCAAATTTTATCCAGATCCGTTTAGCCGTTCTGAAGTGATTGAGTAACAAACATCTTCACAAACATTCGCATATATATTATTAAGTAGGATAGTAGGATTACCATCTGGCCGCAACTTTGTCCGTTAATTTTATATACCGTATATTTTCCGAGGATAAAAAGTATCCTACATGTCCAAAGTACACTCTATCTCAGTGTCAAATTTCATCCAAAGAGTATCAAACATCCAAAGATCTTCAAAAACTTTAACATTTATAATATTAGTACGATAAATAGGATAGGATGTTATGACTCAAAATGTCGAAACTAATTAACGACCATCTAATTACAAGACAGGTACATCGAATCCCAATCGATATTTGCTAACTAATAATTCACATCAGCTATTCCTCGTCATACGTCATTATTATCGAGGTACTGTAGCTTGGATACACCCTGTCATTATCTAGCCCTACTGCAGTTTTCTATGCCATTTACTTGGAAGGCTGTATCTATAATTATAGGCTGTGACTTTAAATTATATCAGAGATATGCCTAACGGAAATGCGATCGATTTTCAATTTGGAAAGACCCGTTTCCCAAGCAGTCATTATCGTCATCATATCAGCCGCAGGACGTCCTCTGCTGGACATAAGCCTCCCCCATAGATTTCCAAAAAGACCGGTTGGAAGCGGCCTGCATCCAGCGTCTTCCTGCGGTTTTAATCAGCTCGTCCGTCCGTTTCCCAAGTAATATTTATTTATTCAGATTTCTATACCAATGGGTGATCAATAGAATGGGTGATGGTGGTGGGTGAGGAGCTCGTGGCTAAATAATTACAGCCGCATAGACCGATCTTCCGGGTTAAGCCACGCTTGCCGGGGTTGGTCTGTGGATGGGTGACCATTTACTATAGCGAGTTTCCTCCGTGCCTCGGAAAGCACGTAAAGCCGTTGGGCCCGGCTGTCATTTGTAGATCTTTGACAGTCGTTACTGTTAGTCAGAAGCCCGAAAGTCTGACAACCAGTCTTACCAAGAGTATCGTATTACCCATTACTGGGTTGTGGAGGTCTGATAGGCAGTCGCTCCATGTAAAATACTGATATTCAGCTGCATCAGGTTCGACTGGAAGCCGACCCCAACATAGTTGGGAAAAGGCTAGGCAGATGATGGGGTGATCAATAGAAATTGTCCTTGTCGAAAAATACGTAACCAAAATGCGATAATTCAAAATCGACTCGAACACTTTTCCGTTAGCTCTTATAATCCTATAATATGCTAGCACAAACAAGTAAATAAAAATCGTTTGGCAACTTGTAAAGAGATAAACTTTTTCGGAGGTGGGATGGTATTCTTAATACCAAGTGACAGATGAATTAGATAATAAAAAATACACACTTCATCAGGCCTTTATTCCTCAAAGGGTTAGGCAGAGATGTGCCAATGTACACCCATACAGTTGACCGGTAGGTATGTTTAGGCTCTATGAAATAGGGGGCGAGCCTATAGCCATTAACCGGGCACAAATCCTAACTCCGAGCTGCTACTGAGAAATTCATAGAAACACCCATACCATGGCAGTCGCGCTTAGGACCACTAGGCTAACGAAGTTGTGAAAGGACAAATCCCTCATAAACCCTTAACCACCCTATTTAAAGTTTAAGCTGGGAGTTAAATAAGTCTGACATTATTTTCGGTTTTTATTGCCACCTTAAACTGTGTCTAGTAAGCTTTCGTGACACGGTATAGTTTGATAGTAGACAGTTTAAACTTAGGTCTATACAATGTCGTAAAGTTTAAGGCTTAGGTAGGCTATGACTTTCAAAACTATATCAAAGTAGGGTTGCCATCACCTAAATTGCTGACGCCACAATAACTTCAAATACCCCTGATATTTCGGGGTTAAAATTGGGATCTCTTGCCGGACACGCCTTTTTTTTTTTTTTTTTTTATAGACGGGAAATCATCAAATAACTTCCCCCGCCCTGGGCGGGGCGGGAGGGAGTGTCAGACTTTTACTGACTAAAACCCGTCTATGTTCCTTCATGTGCCCTTTGCGTTCCGGGGGCGCGGTATCTCTTTCGAACAACCCGCAGCCCCGGCAGGCATCGGCCCTCAGTGGCCCCATCCAATTTTGCTGACATCTCTTTGAGGCGCGCGTGGAACACGAACGCGCCGTCGACACGGTCTGTCGCTAGTGAACGTATGGACGGTGAGCTACCCATTGCTCACCGTCCACAGACCCGCGTCTACGGTGGCCGGGAGTCGTCACGTGGCTCCCGACGCCCGGATCGTCTACCGCGGCGGCCGCTGGGATGGGGGACCCTCCTTTCCCTCTCCCGTCCCGCCGCCTCCTTCTCTAGCATTACAGCTTCGCAGAAGGAGGCGACTGCTTCCCATTCCCCCTCGCTCCGGACCATGGCCTGAACCAGTGCCGGACGCGAGAGGGCGCCGCCGCCGATGGCCGCCTCGAGGACTCGGCGGTGCTCAGCCCAAGCAGGGCACACCGCCAAAGTATGCTCCACCGTGTCCTCGGGGCGATCCTCACAATGGTGACACCCGGGCGATTCCTCCCGCCCGATGAGGTGCAGGAACCTCCCGAAACATCCGTGTCCGGTGAGGACCTGCGTCAGGCGGTAGGAGAGGGCGCCGTGGCGCCGCTCCAGCCACTCCTCAAAGAGGGGACTTACCGCCTCAATCGAGGCGTGCCCTTGCCGGACACGCCTGGAAAAAATATTTTTACAATATAAAAAAAAAAAAAAAAAAAAAAAAAATTGTTAAATTTTGTTTTAATTTTTTATTGTTTATCTTTAAATTAATCATAGTTTCTTTTATACCGGACTATCCCCAGACGCCCTCTAAACTAGGATATAAGTCTTGGGAATCCCGGGCAGATGGCAGTCCTACACCAAAGGCCAGTCTGACACCCATACAAATTTGGTTATTATTCATGCATTAAGTTCTAAACTTATTCGAGTTACAAGGTGTCTCTTGGTTATAATGAAAGTAATTAAAGTTTCGAAGAAAATTACTTCCCATTAATATTCAATTTTCGTCGATTTTGTGTTAAAGTTTAATATATACCTATATAAAAGGAGAACTTGACTGACCGACTGTAGAAGGATATTTGGAAATTCAACCCCTATGGGGGTGAACAGGGTTGAAGTCGTTTAAATAAATAAATAAATTTTTAGCTGGAAACTGGCCAGTAAATAATAAAGATTAACCTTATTCGTATTTTTGTAAACCCCTTGAAGAGGGTCTAATTATTTTTAATTTGCAATGTAAAAGTAGTTTTACGCAGAAGAAGTCACTGACAAACTGCTAAGTGATACGCCTTCGATCTTGAGGAAAGACTTCACAAGTGCACAAAAAAAAACAATTAATTCTATCTTCAATAACAATGAGATAAACTAAAGACTATAGATTAATATAATAATGAATGGTGATGCGGTACCCGAGTCCCCTCGGCGTGCACTTTGGGAACGGTTGGGATGCGCACGCGGCGTGTGCGCAAGGCTGTGCAGGCGACGGGGGCGGACCAGAGTCGCGCCTATGCATAATGGAAATAATAATAACAGGTACGTTCCTAGCTTTACGATATGTTTTTTTATTTAGTATATGTTTGGTTTAAGCAAGATGGGCCTATAGAAAAAAAATATAGAAGTTTTTTTTTTAGTTTTGTTGGATGGTAAGCAAGCGGGCCCATCTGATGTTAAGTGGTCACCGCTGGCTATAGACATCTGCAATACCAAAGGCGTTACCATCCCAGAGACAAAGTTAATTAGAACATATATCTCTCGTATATTAATTTGCACCTGTCATGTCATCTCTTCCCACCTCTGGTTGACTGGTAAAGAATGCCTAAGGCATTAAGCCCGCGCTTGTACCTTTGAAATGTCTAGTAAATGTGCCTGTAATTTCACCGGCACCCATAAGAACAAGCAATATTTATCTATAAACTATCCATAATTCCATACTAATATTACAAATGCGAAAGTAAATCTGTCTGTTTGTTAAGCTTTCATGACTAAGCCACTTAACCGATCTTAATGAAATTTGGTACGGGGTAAGTTTGAACCCCAAGAAAGGACTTAAGCTAGTTTTTATTCCGCGACTTCGAACGCGTCCGCGATTATCACCATTTACGCAAACGAAGTTGCGGGAAAAAGATAGTTTTAGATTTTGAGTAACTTATATTGTCCCACTGCTGGGCAAAGGTTTCCCCCATTGCTTTCCACTTATGCCAAAGCGTTGCCTTCTCTTGCCAAACTCCAAAAAGAGAGAGAGTCTAATAACTCATAATTATAATAACCGTGCACACGAAGTGACGGCGTCGTCGTGTAATCGTGTTGTGCTGCCAGCTGTCACGTAGTCCCCCGCGCATTCGTCGATACAAGTCACCCTTCGGTTAAAACTCTCAAAACCCAAAGGTAGGCATTACTTCTTGTTGCGCATATTAATTACCGCTTCGGTTGGAACTTACAGGGTTTCATAACAATTAATGCCAGCCTATTAATGTCCCACTGCAGGGCAAAGGCCTCTACTGAAACGAAGGCATTAATCATCATGTTTGATCGAGGCGGATTGGTGATGCCAGACTTACTAATATTATAAAGCTGAAGAATTTGTTTTGTATTTTTGAAGTGAAAACTTCTTTAGCGGCGTTTTGGGTAAAAAATGTTAAACTCGCGTCAGGACACGTGACCCTGATCGAAAATTCGTAACCGGCGTTGTGCACTTTTGTTTTGCTCGCGTCAGCACACGTGACCCTGATCGAAAATTCGTAATTGGATCGTGGAAAAACGTGGAAAATCGTGGATGGACGGCAATATAGCAATTCGTGCAAAATTATTCTTTAACCATTCCAAAATATCAAAAATGCACAACGTTAATATTCAAGTTTTCACTTCTGCCGGCACTCCCGGAGTGCAACCCGTCGTTTTTTTTAACGCGCTTTTATCTCCGATACTAGTCCGCTTCTGAAAAATCCTGCATGATTTAGAGTGAGGCCAAACGAGCGTAATTTTGTAAGTCGCAGAATTATTTCTGTCGAGTAACTTACTTTCTACTGAAACTGACCATTTATTCATTTCGATTCTCAAGTCGAGCAAATTGTAATTTTGTTATTCTATGAAATTGTCAATAGCCGCTCGGAGTTAGGATTTGTACCCGGTTAATGGCAATAGACTCGCCCCCTATTACATGGGATCTAAACATCCCGGCGAACTATTGGTAACTACACCCTCATTATAGCTGAGAGTAGGTAGTATGGGGTAATTGTCACGCTGTATTGCACTACTAAAAATAATAATGTATTTTTGGAAATATTTGGTTCAACCAAAATCACGCCAATCGCGAAAGAAACATCTTCTTTACCACCCATTGATACTGAATTTGATAGAAAATGTACTAGGTATGCTTTACTTGTCCGCCAATCAATCAATAAATCACTGCTGTATTCATCAGTTTTATTAAAAACAGAAAATTGGCTTCATCAAGTCAAATAAACAAAGTTATCGCTTGCCCCGATCAGTAAACCAACATACCTAAATAACAAACATTTGTACACTCCGTCAAAGTCATTATTAATTATAACTCTGATGGTTGATGCGATTTATTTTGATTGCGTATTGTAATGGCCGACATTATGCGTTCACATTTATTTACCTCTGCAGAAAGCTTCTACACACGCATTTGAATACTTCAACCCCTGCTTTGCTTGCATTTTTAATATATTTATGAGTTTATTAAAGTTTATGGGATTTCTATTTCAAATTGTGTCACTTATTTTCATTGTTTTTTTTTTTATGTACTTTCTTGTGTTTGCCTTTGTAATTGTCTCTGGAATCGCTATCAAATCGTACAATTATATTCGCAAAACATTTAGTTATTCTTCAATGCACAACAATAAATCTAAATAATATGGTGAAACTTTCCTAGTTGCACCACTAATATAATCTTCTATAATATAAAAATGAATCGCAAAATGTGTTGGTAAGCGCATAACTCAAGAACAACTGGACCGATTTGGCTGATTCTTTTTTTGGTGTATTGGTAATTCCCCGGTAAGTTCCCGGACAAGGTTTATATGTAAAAAAAAACTACCGGATAAATCGGAAATCAGCACCCGTGCGAAGCCGGGGCGGTTCACTAGTTCACAATAAAAGCAATTCTCGTAATATTATGAAATATGTTTACTTTTCATCGTAAATAAACCCAAATATTTTCCTTACTGAATAACCCACAATAATGTAAAAAATTCAGTGTTTATTAGGTATTGAATGCTGTAATTATTCATAATTATGTTACAATAGTTAGGACTTGCCAAGTTGCAAGTATTAATAGAACTAAAATTGTGTCCAATATATAATTTCTTGGAAAATTACCTCGCATGCAGTTACGCAATTTGCGACTCTATTGGTATTAAGTTTAAGTTTACTATACATTAATCAACGAAAACTGCTCGAGTTTTTTCCACTCTATATATTTTGCACTGACCCATAATGGTGCATCATACTTTTTTTTGTATTGCATGTTTTTACGGAAGGGGTAATATCCATACAAACGGGGTGATAAGTGCATCCCGTCCTATCTCCATACAAAATTTCAGCTCAAAAGCAATATTAACTTTGGAAATTCGGAGGGGGCCACCAAGGGCCATGCTTGCCGGGGCTGCGGGTTGTTCGAAAGAGATACCGCGCCCCCGGGACGCAAAGAGCACAAGAAGGAACATGGATGGGTTTTGGTCAGTAAAAGTCTGACACTCTCATCTCCCGCCCCGTCCACGGCGGGGGAAGTCATTTGATGATTTCTCATCTTGAAAAAATAAATAAAAAAAGAGCATAGGTATTAAAACAATTCTTAACACCAAAAGAATCCATTTGATATGTAGGTATATGTATAATTATACCCTATCCATAACACGCTGTATAGTATGAGTGTACGTCCTATAACCTCTATGTCTGCTCACCTAACTAAAAAAACGGGTGTTAAGAGCTCAAATGTAAACAGTAAACCTGCACAGCCTGCGGGTTGTTTGAAAGAGATACCGCGCCCCCGGAACGCAAAGGGCACATGAAAGGAACATAGACGGGTTTTAGTCAGTAAAAGTCTGACACTAAGGGCGGGGGAAGTTATTTGATGATTTCCCATCTATAAAAAAAAAAACCTGCACAGTGTTCCGTGCAAACGTGTCGTGACCAAATTGTTTTAATTCCGGATATTACCGCCTTTGACCCGGACGCGAGCCGGCCCACTGTGCGCATAGGGGCACGAAGCGTGCTAATTTACATAATTGTACTACTGTTTCTGAGAAGAAACCCTACTGTTACGTATGATGTGTGTAATAGTGGTTCGAGCAAAGTGTTATTGGGTTTTTCTATGAAATTCTCAGTAGCAGCTCGGAGTTAGGATTTATGCTCGGTTAATGGCTATAGGCTCGCCTCTACTACATGGAATCTAAACATACTGGTGAACTGTGGGTGTACATTGGTACACCTCTGCCTAACCCTTCGGGGAATACAGGCGTGATCGTATGTGTAGTTGTTCTTGAGATTGATGATGTGAATAAATATACACATGCCATGCCATAGCCCATAGCTGTAGTAGCTATGGCATACAGCTGGACAGCCGTTTGGGGTTGTAAGGTACTCGAGTGGCTACCACGCACCGGAAGGCGCAGCTTGGTTGCCCTCCACGAGGTAGACTAACTACCTGGTAAAGGTCGCGGGAAATTGCTGAATGAGGACAGCTCAGGACCAGTCATTATAAGTCTGACAGAATTCTCCGGTTGCCCATTTCCCTAATCTAGAAAAAAAAATAAGTGTGCTGCATAACCGGTTATGCAGCACAGGAAAATCCGGATTTTCCTGCAAAACCAAAATCGCCTGCTGAGTGTTTCATAGCAGTTGTTTCAATGAACAACTTACTATACTTTTTTCGGTGTAGTAAGTGCCTCATTATACATTTATAATAAGTAATTATAAATTATCAACACCATACATATTAATAATTATTATTAACATACGATGACGCCTGTACTCTCTGAAGGGTGAGGTATGCAGAGATGTAGATACCAATGTACACCCACAGTTCGCCGGTACGTTTAGGTCCCACGTAACAGGGGGCGAGCCTATTGCCATTAAACGGCACAAACCCTCCAAGCTGCCACTGAGAATTTCATAGAAAAACCCAATAACACTTTTTGTTGGACCTGGGAATCGAACCCAAGACCTCTGGCGTAGTAGTCGCGCATAGGCTACCAAGACAATCACGTGGACAAAATCACGTTCAAAATCTATTCTAGAGTAATTTTCAACACAACCCCTTCATTAATTTATCACAACAGCAATAATAACAGTCCGTCCCCCCACTCGACACTACTAATGAGAGAAGTCGCGTGACATCCCCCATGGCGTGATATTCTAACTACCCTCCATATTTCATGGGGCACGCACCACCAAATATGGGTTACCATTGTTTTTATGGGGACTTCCGACCTGTGTCGAGGTCGGCCATATAAAATAGGTTATAATGTGTATTTAAAGGCTGATAAGAAATTATGGTGGTATAACCCGTGCTATTAAACAAACTAATTGAAAATGGCGACGGTTATCGTCTTGTCTCGCTCTCTCTTTATACTGTGCGAGTGAAATAGCATGACGTATTCCTTGGTTTTGAATTGGTTATACCATAAAAATACCTGTCTTATCTTGAGTGGTACCTATCACTATGTATCTTACTTTTTTTTCTAGTTTATAATGCCCCACTGCGGGGCAAAAGCCACATTGGTAGGGCAAAAGCCACATTGGTAGGCCAAAAAAAAAAATAATATTTAAAGTGGTAAATACATACTAATAAATATTTGTACGGTAGTACGGAACCAACCGATGCGCATTTGTCCGGCTTTTTGGATTCCGATTTTGTCTGTGTCCACCACGATTACCAACGTTTACGCGGACGTAGTCGCGGGAAAAAGTCAGTATAATAGAGTAACTGAACTCATGTTTGTAGGTAACAAACAATTTGATCAAATAGAATAATCACAGTTATCAAACAAAGCCATCAAAGTGATTATCGATAGAATTATTGTAATCTGTAATTTTATTTTCAAATCATTGACCAATTTGACAAAAATTACCATTGGTTATTGTATTCAAATTGAACAAAAGTGTCCATAGCTTTGTTGTTTATTCAGTATTTCGTTTATCTAGCGTAGTGATCTATATTTTAATACTAGCTTTTGCCCGCGACTTCATCTGCGGACCTAAATATCGATTATCGCGGACGCAAACGAAGTCGCGAAATTAAAAGTAGCCTTTCTTGGGGTTTAAACTTACCCCGTACCACCTAATTTATCAAAAACGGTTCAGTAGTTTAGCCGTGAAAGCATAATAGACAGGCAGACAGACAGAGTTACTTTTGCAATTATAATATTCGTATATTAGAAAAGAAGAACTTGACTGACTGACTGACATAATTATCAGCGTCGAAACTACTGTAACTAGGAAAGTGACATTTTGCATACAGCTTCCTTTTATTATGTAAGTGAGCAGTAAGAAACCATGTTTGGAAATTCAACCCCAAAAGGGGTGAATAGGAGGCAGTACGGATGTTTGACTAAACATATTTCATAGATTAATTAGCTTGAAACTTGTGGCGGACCTAAGTAACTAATGAAGTTTGACAATCCCAACGGAGACTATCAAAGTACTTAGGCAATAGTGAGAGTGCACAAGTACGTGCGCAAAAATAAGTGCACTCCCTTTTCCCTTAGGCTAGCCGCACACACACAATAATATTGACAATCCAATATTGTCAGAATTTCAAGATCTATAGAAAAATACCGCAATACAGGCCGCACATACACAATATTATTGACAATACGTACTTTATTGTCAATATTATTGCGTGTGTGCGGCTAGCCTTACTCTCACAGTCCGATGATACAACAATCCAACACGACCAGTGAGAGAGATCAGGCTCCGCACTAATGGCTTTTCATGCTTTTCAAACACCGAGCTGCTACTGAGAAATTCGTAACAAAAAAACCCAATAACACTTTTAATCCGACCTGGGAATCGAACCCAGGATCCCACAGAAACGGGCAACACTTCACTGTGGTAACAATTTCACGTCCCTACCGGTTGTTCATCCATTATCATTAATGTGACTATGACCTTCACAACCAGGTACGGTCTGAATATAAATAAGCATTTCTATTTTCGGCGAATTTATTATTAGAAGCAACCAATTGATTTAATAACTAGTGGATGTGCGTGTTTGACGTTTCTAAATGTCAACTTGACTGCAGACTGCACGCACGAGCGGAGTTAGGGACGAGAGATTGATCGATGTTTGAATAATCATCGTGCTTGACATATAACAAAGGCTTGATATATAATTTATTTATTTTATTTCACCTGACGTTAAGTGATCACCGCTGTCTATGGACATCTGCAATACCAGAGGTCGAATGCGTTGCCATCCCAGCGACAAGATTAAAATTTCGCATGTTCCTGTAATTACACCGGCACTCATACCCTTCAAACCGGAACACAGCAACACTGCTTTGCTGCAGAAATAGGTACGGTATTAGTACTTTCCCGGACGAGCCCCTTCAAAAAGCTCTAACGAAGCGAAAACTTATAACGAAGTTTTTTAGAAATGAAGGGCCCTGGATAGCCTTGATGTATGGTATAACTTTTGTTCATGGATCATTACAATACCCAAGTAACACATCAAAGCAGTATATCAGCCGACTTACAGCATTTCTGAATCGTTTTAGCATTTTGAGTTAGCTTTATGGCAGCATTACAAACGTTTATACGGCTCCTGTAACTCTTATTTGGGCACAAATTATACGGCTAAAGACCCTAAATAGGTTAACAATTAATTTAATTGAATTACAGGCGCATTATATAAGCATTATTATGGTCAATGGAGATGCCAATCGCATTATGGAAGCATTATTACGATCAATGAAGTTCCCAATCGCCTTACAGAAGCATTATATTAGCAATATTATTAAAAATGAAAATGTTAATTGAATTACAAAAGCATTAGACTAGCATTAGAATGTAGTAAAAGAATTATTAAAGCTTTTTAAGTATTCACAGTTAGAAATTAGTTAAACCCTGCATCATTGCAAAAACATCTCTAATACCACGGTACAAATATTATAATACAATTATCGTTGTAATTTATTACTTTTTCTCACAATATAATTATGGATGAAGATGGCCAAAACTGAATGAGTGACACCATATTTGTTTGCATCAATTATATTACTGGGTAGTTCTGTCATGTCATGCATTCAAACATTACTGCGCAATGTAGTTTATTGTAAATATCTATATAGGTTTCATTGAAAATTTTCACGCGCCTTCGATATTTTGTGGTTTTGTTAAAAAAAGTTGTATAAAGATATGTGTGAAATAATCGAAACAATTGTAAATTTCAGTATATAACGATTGTTCCATAACTAACATAATAGTCTTGGTTGGGCATTATTGAATTAAGTTATATAATTACTATATAGATCTATTGCTTTTATAAATAGGTCTAAATGATAATATTTTTTGGTTATAAAATATATACAAAATGGTGTCCATCTATAGCAGCCCGGTGAGCCTTTAGAAAGGCTAATTAATGCCGTCATCAGTATAAATACATACATATGAACAATTATTAAGCCAGAGGCTAGAGAGAAGACTTTTGGTGAAACACTGTAGTGCCATTGTCTATAAAGTAGTTGTATATGGATTCACCGGTACACCAGTGGACTTGATGTAGACTGAAATAGTGTCATTACTTGAACGCAATTTTGGGGATCCTTGAGCAAAATCATAAAACCCATTATCCGTTTGCTAAGAATTAATAAAAAGACTTTCTGAACTCATCATCTACAGTATTATTCCTGTGCGTGGCTTATTAAAATGACTATGGTGCTGTCAACAAACAAAAAGATGATGCTTTCATTCGAGTACTTGAAAATCATTTAATTACAAGGCCATATATTGTGATTTTGTAGATTTTATTTATATATACTTTTAGACATTACACTGATAACAAGTGATGTGGTAACAAGTTAAATTAAAGTCAGTTAAAATTGTTATGCAGTTCATTCTTTTTAACATATCATGTTGGTGACCTACAGAACCTTTTTTAATATCGCTACGTTTTACTTTACATAATATGTGCTTTTCCCCAATATGGCTGACAAATGGTTTTATGCCTCTTACTAGCTTTGTGTATTACAACAACTCACATTAATTTGATAAAAGAGCTGTTAGCTGTACAACAGAACTCAGTTGATCTTTAAAAATGCAAGCATTACATTGATTCACGTTTATGCTGTTCAGCAGTTCTAGGATTTTACTTACCACTTAAAAGTGCTATTACACAACAAAGGGCAGTAAAAACAGCTCAAAGCTGTATTGCACATTTACGTTGCATTATAATGGTTCATGTTTATGCTATTAAACGGCATTAAGAATTTTTTGCTACTTAAAAATGCTATTGTCGATCCAAATGCACTAAAAATAGCTGAAAGGTGTGCAGCAGTATTGTAATTTGCTGCAATAAAACCAAAGGCTTGACAGAAGCATTTTGATATGCCATTATCCAACCGTTATACAGTGTAAAGCATCATCATGCTTTTGAAATGCCAATGTAAAGCGTCAAGATGGTCAGTGAACATATATAAGAGTTTATACGGACCCTAAGTTTTACATTAGTTTACTATTTGTTTGTTAAAGTGCCAACTGTGTTACTTGGGTATGATATTCATAAAATATATCTATTATATAAGTATGTCGCAGAAGTCAAGTATACCTTAAAACATAGCCTATCCGAGGAGAAATGAGGAACATGACAAACGGCTTTACGTGTTTTCCAAGGCACGGGGATGTCACACCACCAACTTCTAAACTCCGGGCTGTTACCGAAAAACTTCTGATGATAAAACCCAATAACACTTTTTGCCCGACCTGAGAATCGAACCCAGGACCCCACGCTCAACAGTCCTTCGTGCTTGGCACCACGAGACCAACGTTCCAGTTATAATAATACCGGTATATAAAAAAAAAAGAAAATATAAATTATGCAGAAAAAAAACTAACCTAAAAACTACATTTTTTATGCTAACCCTCCTAATTGTCGTAGTGTGTCGTTTGTTTATTTTACAAAACTAACGGTGACTATTGTAGTCTGCCTACGATACAGTATTCAGTGGACAGTCCGCCTAGTAACATCGTGGTGTATAATATCCGCCTAGTAACATAGTTATAATATCACAAAAATGCCTACAAAAACAATGGAGAAAGAACGCAGAAAATCCAGCATTAATTTTGTTAATTTTCGGCGATTCCACTTTTTAGACAGGTAAAGTGTTTTTCTATGAAATTCTCAGTGGTAGCTTGGAATTAGGATAAATTTGTGCCCGGTTAATGGCGATAGGCTCACCCCCTATTATATAGGACCTGAACGGCCTAGCCCTTCGGGGAATACAGGCGTGATGGTGTGTGGTATGTTAAACTTAATGTTCTAGCTACGCTTATACGCGCGGATTATTTGCAGCAGATATTTTCCGCCCAATGGATTTGCAACGTTCTGCTCAACGTTCAGGGTTGAAAATCCCAAGTGCGCGATGACGGTGCACTTTTACGCAGAGTTTCTTGACCGTGCACTGGATTTTTAACGCTTGAAATTTAGAACATCCAGTTCTCGTAAAATATCCAGGCTCCACATGTGAAAAAGTGCTAAAAGGCATACAAAGCTATTTAGGACCTCTAGTAGTAAAATTGTTTACCTACTGTAGTGATCTCAAAATAAACATATTCCTTTCATATTCGACTGTGTCGTCTAATCGTTTTCCAATTATTTTTTTTTTTTAAATAAATATCTTGGGACAACTCACACACGGCTATCTGATCCCAAGCTAAGCAGAGCTTGTGTTATGGTAACCAGACAACTGATATACATACTTTTATAATTTATAAATGCATACATATTATAGATAAATCACACCCAGACACAGAACAAACAATCATGCTCATCACACAAAGTTAGTCCTGGGTGGGAATCGAACCCACGACCTCCGGCTTAGCAGTCAGGGCCGCTAACCACTAGACCAACAGGCCCGTCAAATATGAAATATGAAAATATGAAACTAAAAGCTCGTTCGGAGAAGTGCTACCACCATACCCATTTCTGTCGCAAGGCAACGTTGTAGTGTACCGGTTTGAATGGTATGGGTGCCGATATAATTACAGGCACATGATACATTTCAACTTTGTTTCTGAGATGGCAACGCATCTGCAAGGCTGCTGGTATTGCAGATGTCCATAGGCTACAGTGACCACTTAACATCAGACGAGCCGTCGGCTTGTTTGCCATCCACACTGACATATGAAAAGAAACCAGTAGCTGTGCTGCTGAATTACGATAGTAAAGTCGTAGCAATTAAAACCGAAATAATATTCAGTAGAAATATGGCTACGCTAAACGCTATGCTACCGTAGCAAACTCGTAGCTATGTCGTAGCAAACGCGTAGCATACAAGTAGCAATAGTACTATTATAGTAGGTTACTAAATGCCCATTTCCCGTGGGTACAATGGATGATTTTTACAGACCGTTTTTTTTTTATAGTTTATTTCCAATAACAAAAATTACAGACATGTGGTTTTACATTATACACACCAACACAAACCATCGCGGGTTTATCCGTGGTGTGGCCAGACACGGCAACTCGGTGCAAACATTATTTTATATTACTATCAATGACGAGACACCTCTCAAGAACTTAAGTACCTAGAAAATATGAAGAAATATTTTCTAGGTACTTAAGTTCTTGAGACACTCTTGTTCCTTTTATCCTTAATCTAAACTTCTAAAGTATCCTTTTAGTTCCTATTTAATAATAATAAAAGTACCAGCCTTTTGCTGTCCCATTGCAGAAGGCTTGTGCCTAGAGATGTAAATTGAAAAAAAAAACAAAATGATTTTTTTTCACAATCTTGAAATAGCACGCTATAATTATAGCGTATAAAATAACAGACTATATAAATATATGTAATAGTTTATAGCACGTTTACAGTTTATAGCGGATTTGAACATCACTCATCACCACGGTTGCACAAGACAGAATGGGGTTTTCAGACTTTTGTTGATCATTTTATTTTTTATTTTGTCCATATACTCGTAGCATATTTTTACATAAACCCTACAGAAATTTTCAGATTGAAGATTGCATATCCCTATAATGTGCACTATGTACGTACCTATTACTTTCGGATACATAAATATACCATCACGCCTGTATTTCCCGAAGGGTTAGGGCAGAGGTGTACCAATGTACACCCACAGTTCGCCGGTATATTTAGGTCCCATGTAATAGGGGGCGAGCCTATTGCCATTAACCGGGCACAAATCCAAACTCCGAGCTGCTACTGAGAATTTCATAGAAAAACCCAATAACACTTTTTGCTCGACCTGGGAATCGAACCCGGGACCCCTTGCACAGCAGTCGCACATGCGACCACGAGACCAACGGGGCAGTTTACAGTTTAGTTTCGGATACATATTTATTTATGAAACTCAACATTTCTCCATCCTCCAGGAGTCGCGAGTCCCGGCGGCGCATCAACCACCCGCCGCCGGCGCTGTACAGCGCGGTGGGCGAGCGGCTGCGCGTGGGCACGCCGCGCGCGCTGCAGTGCGCGCTGTTCTGCGGCGGCGCCGGCTGCCGGTACGAGCGCCCGCACTCCGGCGCTGCTATACAGGGACTGTACTCCGATTGGTGAGTATCGATTACTGACTAACATAAATACATAGAGGGGCAAATAGAAAGTTTTTTTAACCGACTTCAAAATAGGACGGGGTTCTCAATTCAGCTATATTTTTTTAGTTGTTAGGTCTCTAACTCTCATAGTCCGATGGGACTGCAATCCGTCACAACTGGGGAGAGATCAGATGCAGGGCCAATGGCTTTCCGAGATACAGGTGTAATCTGGGAATCGAACCCAAGACCTGCTTAGCCTTTCCCCAACTATGTTGGGGTCGGCATCCAGTCTAACCGGATTCAGCTGAATACTAGTGTTTTACATGGAACGACTGCCAATCTGACTTCCACAACCCAGTTATTAGGCAACACGATACTTCTTGGTAATACTGGTCAGACTTCCCGGCTTCTGACTATCCGTAACGACTGTCCAAGATTCATGAATGTCAGCTGGGACCGACAGCTTTACATGCTTTCCGAGTCACGGGGGTGTAACACCACCAACTTCCAAACTCCGCAACTGAGAAATTATTTTTGGAAAAACGAAATAACACTTTCTGCCAGACCTGGGAATCGTCACAGGACCCAACGCTCAACAGCCGGGACCAACAGGGCAGTCAAACCTACTACCTACTAATTATAACAAACACCTCACTGCCCCACAAATATTATAGTAACACCATTTAATGGTAGATAACACTATAACCTTTATAAAAACATTGCCTACGGCAGCACCTCGACCTACTGGGGACTGTTATATTAGCCTTAATAAACAACCCGACACGTTCATAATTTAGTTCCAACACTGCGACGATGCTTGTATACCTACACTCGACTAGTCGTATCTACTATGTCAACGGTTTTATTTGCAGGCTTTTTTTTATATGTATTTTCACTTACTTTCTTCTGCTCACGACATTTGATATAAATTTCTACGGGAACTGTACATTTTTTTCGGGAACAAAGGTATCCTATGTGTTATTCTAAAAGAAGAAGAAAGAAAAACCATTTATTCCCGCGAAATCGACGCACAACACAAAAATAGAATTAAAAAATAACAAAAACAATAATTTATATGCGCCACTACCGCGCGAAAAGGCTGACGCTCAACATAAAGCCATGGCCCGTGCACGAGACACGGAACCACAGCGCTGGTTGGTTGGTTGGTTCTACACTACAATCTATCTCAATGTTAAATTTCACCCAGGTCCATTCAGCTGTTTAAGAGTGAAAGAGTCCATCCTCACAAACTTTTTCCATTTTTCCAACAACTCTTTCAATTCAAACGGTTTTAACTTAAAACTATGTACCTACTAAATCCATGAAAGCTACCCTACCTATGTATGTACCTACCTATCTATATGATTCGAGGAGTAAAGAATAGTGGGCTCTCTCACTCATCTACTCCCATACATCCTTGTATGGGAGTAGATGAGTCATAAACCAAACGAAAGGATACAATGTAGTCTTCGAACATGCTGAATTGGGCAGATGACACCATTAATTAAACAAAAATTTCAAGAAATAATTTCCAAAAAAAAAAAACTTTATTTTACCCCTGAAAACCCCTGAATTTTTAATATATATATATGTCGTAGGATAATTTGATACTTCGAATCTTCGCGGAAATCCTAGGGGTTTTGCGAAAACGCGGATAATTAGACATAGGCGAAAAATTATCAAATCTTACTTGGCAAAGTCAGGATTTTTGCGAAAATACTCGTTACTATAGTAAGATTTGATGTGCTCAACACTGATTGGCTACAATTTTGCTGGCTGACTTCTAATTGGTTCCTAGTTTGCCGATGATTAACTTCAAGTATTGTATCATAGAGTTATGAAGCGTAAACAAATAACGTGCGGCAAGAAATGATTGACATTTAAGACGTCAACCAATCAGAGACGATCTCTTATTGAACGCGCTGACCGACCAATCAGCGTTCTTATTTCATAACAGCCAGCGTTTCGTTTCGCAATATTGCTATAATAACGAGTATTTTCGCAAAAATCCTGACTTTGTCCAGTAAGATTTGATAATTTTTCGCCTATGTCTAATTATCCGCGTTTTCGCAAAACCCCTAGGATTTCCGCGAAGATTCGAAGTATCAAATTATCCTACGACATATATACCATCACGCCTGTATTCCCCGAAGGGTTAGGCAGAGGTGTACCAATGTACACCCACAGTTCGCCGGTATATTTAGGTCCCATGTAATAGGGGGCGAGCCTGAATTTTTAAATAAGTAACTATAAAATTAGTTTTTTTTTTGTGGCTTTGATAGCAATTCAATGAATAGTTAGTTACTGAATTGAGTAGGTGAAACAAGGTGACGTCCTAGTCTAGTATTGTCATACAAAATCTTGGGATCGCGTTTTGACAGCTCATAAAAAGTATGTCAATTGATGGTGGTGTCAACTACCCAATTGCCCACTCTCAATTCAGTTAATTAATTAACCACCCTTCTAAAAGTTATTACATGTATGTATACATAGGTACTATATATACATCCTTGGCTTTAAAAATAAAAGTATAATAAAATATATGATCGCGTGACTTCCGCGTGGCCACTTATTTTATGTTAATTATTGTAATAATATACTTTTTTTTCAACTTACTAATGTAATGTTTGGTCGTAAGGGTAGGAATGCATAGACGTATTGTTCGCAAGAGAATATTGGGCTGTTGTTAGTTGCTGATAGTGTAAAAGACTGACACGCGCCATATACAAATGAAATCAGTTATTTTATTTCAAGTTAGCCCATGCTCGCGACTTCGTCCGCGAAAATTGTGGTTATCGACATAGTTTTCAACTTGCACGATATCCTTATTATTTTTCCAAGATATAAATTGTTACTCCCTATAACAGCAGCTATCTGGCAGTGAAAGTTCTGTCTAAATTGAGTTAGCTATTTCGGAGATAAACAGATGGACATATGGAAAAACAGAAAACAGTGTAAACAGTCATACGTATTTAGCAAAAAGCTGTAATTTCGTCATTACAGTCACACTTGAATTAAATTAATTGTATTTGTTTAGTTTCGTGTTTTAATAGCATTGCCAGTTGTTGACCAGTGTACACCCAGCCTAATATCGCCACTGCAGTCGTAATAACGCATGACATTTTCTTAATAAAACAAATGACTGCAAAATAAGTAAATTATAGCAAACGTGAAGTGAAATAGGTGCATGCAATTTCGAAATGATTCGTTTTATTTTTCTTTTCAATGTCATACATGTTAAAGCAAGGCAGTAAGTACCTACTGTGTTTAATTAGGTTGAAATGTTAATTAAGTTTTTGCAGCCATTTTGTTATTTTATGTTTGTTTTAATATTACTTAGTTTTCTGTTTCGGGTTTTTTTCATTAGGAATTTCTCAGTAGAAGCAAGGAGTATGGAAGTTGGTGGTGTGACACGCGAAAAATCGCTTTAGATGCAAACGGCATCATTTTCCGCGGGAGAAGCCCCGGGCGTCGGGAGCCGCGAGACGACTCCCGGCCATCGTAGACGCGGGTCTGTGGACGCCGAGCAATGAGTAGCTCACCGTCCGTACGTTAACCTAACGACAGACCGTGTCGACGGCGCGTTCGTGTTCCACGCGCGCCTCAAAGAGATGTCAGCAAACATTCGGAGGGGCCACTAAGGGCCGATGCCTGCCGGGGCTGCGGGTTATTCTAAAGAGATACCGCACCACCGGAACGCAAAGGGCACATGAAGGAACATAGATGGGTTTTAGTCAGTAAAATTTTAATCCTTTGCCATGTCATCCCCGTCGGCGTAGGCCTTAATGCCCTTTGCGTTCCAAAACACATATGAATTGAAAAAGTCACATTAGTACTTGCACAGATTATAACACAGATCAACTTACACACACATAAACTCACGCCTTTTTCCCATGGGGGTAGGCAGAAACCACAGAACGCCACCTGCTACGATCCTTACATACTACTTTCGCCTCGTTCACGTTCATACATCTGGTCATACAAGCACACCGGTTACGAGTACTGCACACCCGACCTTTCTGAAGAACCTCACCAATAAGGTCAGATCAACTTTTATCTATTAAAGTACCCGAAAAAGCAGGATTTTAAACGTATTTCTTACGCAATTGCATGTTTAAGACACATTACGGCAAAACTGTGTCAAGTACAATAAAGCTATTAAACATTACACCTACATAAAATAATTTATTAAATTGTTAACGTAAACGAACATGATGGTAAAGTAAAACATGCGTGTTTGTTAAGAACTAGCTTAAGCCCGCAGGTTCGTCCGTGTGAATTCTCTTACGAATCCCATCTGATCTGTACATAATATACTTAAAAAAAAGTCGCTATCTGCCGTCGGTCCCTCTATACGCTTAGATCTTGCATCTGCAGTGCGATTCTCTAAGCCGCACTTCGTAATTCGAAAGCTGAATCCGCAATGAGATAAGAAAATGGTATTCTGTTAAACACGATCACGCCGGTGACGTCACCACGGCAAGCTAAAACACAACCAAAGTCAAGTGAGTTCGTTATCGTAGTGAGCGCGGTCACTTTAGTCACTTTAGACTCGTTTTCGAGTTTGCATTTTAGAGAATCGCACTACAGATGTGGTTTTCAACAATAGATAGAGTGATTTAAGAGGAAGGGTTATATGTAAATAACACCACGCTAGGGCTCACGAGAGCATAGCAGTGACCAAAGACGTAACGTAACGAAATAGGTAGTTTCACTCTCGTTAAGTTTCGTCTTTGATCCTTTTTTACTCCGTTCCTGTGTGTTGTAGCGTGATGTTATATACCCTATAACCTTTCTCAATACGGTATAACGGTCTCTGAGCACGTTACAATAAACAAACATAAAACTGTTCAGCTCTATTATATTTGTATAAACGATGTAAAACTCATAAATGTATATCTACATATTCGATCGTCAAGTACCTAATGTAATAACTTTAATTGCTATCGTGTTTAACGGCTAATCAACAGTGTTTTATTATTATTAGTTTGTAAATTAATACTTTGCTGTAAAACAGCTGCAGTGAAGCGCCTGCTATTTATTATATAGCAATTGTTTCGATGAACAACATAGTTTATTCTACAGAACGTTAACTAACGCAAGCTCCGCTCACGACTGATTTTTGACAGATTTCTTCTCGCCGACAAAGAAATCTGGTGGAAATCTGTGAAAATCGGTCAATAAGTCGGTCGTGGGTGGAGAGGCTTGACCGGTTATAATAGAGCATTTACGCTACCTGACGAGTAGGTAACAATATTACTATTACTACAAAATATTATAAATGCGAAAGTTTGTGAGGATGTTTGTTACTCTTGCACGCTTAAACGGCTGCACGGATCTGGATAAAATTTGGCACTGAGATAGATTGTAATGTGGAATAACACATAGAAATATTTTTATCCCGGAAAAATGGACGGTTCCCGTGGGACAATATATCAAATTTGACGCGGAGGAAGTAGCGGGCAGAAAGTAGTTATAAGATATTTGCTGCTCTAGCCCCTTGTCTAAGCCACGAGACGACTCCCGGCCACCGTAGACGCGGGTCTGTGGGTGGTGAGCAATGGGTAGCTCACCGTCCGTACGTTTACTAACGACAGATCGTGTCCACGGCGCGTTCGTGTTCCACGCACGCCTCAAAAGAGATGTCAGCAAACTTGGAAGGGGCCACTGAGGGCCGATGCCTGCCGGGGCTGCGGGTTGTTCGTAAGAGATACCGCGCCCCCGGAACACAAAGGGCACATGAAGGAACATAGATGGGTTTTAGTCAGTAAAAGTCTGACACTGAGGGCGGGGGAAGTTACTCGATGATTTCCCATCTATAAAAAAGCCCTTTGTCTAGCCAACCCAAACCTTCAAAAAACTTCACCGACTTATCTACAAAACCTTCACAATCGAATTCGTGTACAAATTCCCCTGAACGCCATAAATCTCCGTACCCCTTCCAGCTCATCAATAAGTCTGTCAGTCTTGTCTAATGGCCGTCATATTGTCGCAGGGTTACCGACGACATCTTGGCGATGGCGCGCCCTAGCACGGCCAGCATCGCAGCCAGGAATATTATACAACAGTTCCATAGGTAAGTGGATTTAAATTGTACCTAAAGTTACATATGTCAAGGTTTTAAACCCTAAAGTTCCCTAATATATTTAGTAACTGGGAAAATAACATCTTAAGAAACTTTAACCTTTTTATTGTTATTTAAGTTAATCTCTACATTTTACCTATAAAAGAAAGTCAAATTTTGTATTTTAATTGTCGGACGGGAGTATGGTGCCCCATTTCGCCAAATTATATCACATACCTATGTACCTACTGTTGAAACAAAAGAAGAACACGACATAAGAAATTATGTCAAGCTATAGTTCTGCCAAATCAAGTCAACTCTGGCAATATTATTCCCATTTTTCCAAGTAATTGTATAATATCTCGATACACAAATCTCTACACAAAATAAAGTCCCGGCAGCGGAATTTTATTTGGTTTTCAGCTTTAGATACTGAATACAGTGATTCAAAAGGATGGTTTAATACGCCGTGCATAAAATATCACGCTACAACCAACGGGAGCGGACACCGCAGTGTATACAGGATGTTTGGTGCATGGACCGACACAATTTTTTCAGGGATTTGGGAGGTCATTAGCTAGGTTCTACCCATACACCCTTTGTCCCAAATGTCACGGTTGGTTACATATATATATTTTTTTTAAATGAAAAAAATGCCCAACGTGTTTCCTTTGAGTAATTAGAAATAAGGTTTTTTTTTTAACATTTTTTTTCTGTAGGACCTAGCTAATGACCTCCCAAATCCCTGAAAAAATTGTGTCGGTCCATGCGCGAAACACCCTGTATAGCTAGTTCAAAGAAGTATATTACAAAGAATATATTAAAATATTGAATATCTAAATACATTCTATTTTTACCACACATTCAGTATATGATTCTAGACCCCACAGTTAACATTTATAGTAATTTAATTCATAAGAAATTAACGTGTATTTTTTACTGTTTCAGCTGGGGTATTCGCACAGTGATCAACCTGCAGACCCCGGGAGAACACGCCAGCTGTGGACCCCCGCTCACCAAGTCAGGGTTCACTTATGACCCCACTATCTTTATGGCTAACGATAGTAAGTTATACCAGTGCCTTTAAGTTTATTACATCTTTCTATAGTAATCATTCAAAGAGGAAAGATTTTCTTGTTTGTTTGTACCGAATAAGCTCCAAAACTACTGGACTGTTTAAAAAAAATCATCAACAGATCAGTGGTGTGCACAGAGTTTTCAGACAGGGTAGACAGAAAATGTACCTACCAAAAACAACTACTACATGTTGGTTTTGGTTCGTCGCCTTGTCGATTAAATAATGATATACCTATGTATATGATTTGCCACCTCAAATATTTATAGATTGGCTGTTATTAATCATCTACGTATACGTATTTTATAGGGGGGATAGATAGGTGCATAATGCACCTATCTATTGGTGTTTTTTTATACCAGTTATACCAGTTATACCAGTGCCTTTAAGTTTATTACATCTTTCTATAGTAATCATTCAAAGAGGAAAGATTTTCTTGTTTGTTTGTACCGAATAAGCTCCAAAACTACTGGACTGTTTAAAAAAAATCATCAACAGATCAGTGGTGTGCACTAGGGCATGCAAAAACCGGGTTGTTTAAAGGACACGGTTTTTTCGGGTTTCCATTTTACAAAACCGGTGAAACCGGTTTTATCGGTTATTTCGGTTTTTTTCTCATTTTTATTAAAAAACGTGAAATTCGTGTGTAAAGAAATAAAAATGCTAAAGTTTAATCAAAATGGCGTCAGCGTGGCATAGAGTAGCGCGACAATGATCTATCCGAGAAAAAAAATCGAATTCGAGATCAATAATTTAAACAAAGGTGTTACCAATTTTAAATAATAACTTCAATTGTGCAGTTTGCCCAAAAGTACTATTACATAGTTCTAAAATTGTTGGCATATCTTTAACAAGTAAAATATAATATTGCACACAGTTTTAAACTTAGTGAAGTAACGACGATAAAAAAAAATAAAAAAAAATATCGAATCGAATAAAATATAGTTGTTTGAAATAAAATCCTGCAAATATTTTTTTCTTTTTTTCTACATGCAATATGGCAGTTGATCTTAACCATTTAGAATGCATTTAGTGTTTTCTAATAGCGAAACGTAACTTGTTACAAAAAAAAAAACATTAGTATTCCTTTCGCTTACCTTTCCTATATTATTAGGACTAACCTTAGGCTATATTTCATCCAAAACCATTAAATTTAAAAACAAATTCAATAATTTGAATTACTAGGGTATAACGTTTTTTATTATTCAATTCTCGATTTTACATTATGGAAATGTTGACTAACCGTAAACTGTCACTTTGGCAATGACATTTCTTTGTTTTACATATTTGATCTCAAATGCGATTTTTCGGTATAAATTAACGTTGCTGGCCGTTATTGCCGTTGGAACTAACGCCGTCTTGCCGTCCTGTCGACGTTTGTCAGTGATAAATTTAAGATTTTGTATGAAAAACAAAACCGAAAAATCCGAAAAAACCGGTTTCGTTATCATAAAAAGCCGGGTTTTCAAATCAGTCGGTTATCCGGTTTTTTCGGTTAACCGGGTATTCGGTTTGCATGCCCTAGTGTGCACAGAGTTTTCAGACAGGGTAGACAGAAAATGTACCTACCAAAAACAACTACTACATGTTGGTTTTGGTTCGTCGCCTTGTCGATTAAATAATGATATACCTATGTATATGATTTGCCACCTCAAATATTTATAGATTGGCTGTTATTAATCATCTACGTATACGTATTTTATAGGGGGGATAGATAGGTGCATAATGCACCTATCTATTGGTGTTTTTTTCTGTGTCGTTCTGGAATAATGCACCGTGCATTATTCCAGAATGACACAGGCTGTATAACATCACGAAAAGCTACGCAAATGAAATCACAAGTGGAAGCTATTGCTATATACAAGGTGTTAGTTTAACTGCCTCGTTGGCCTAGTGGTCCTAAGCGTGACTGCTACGATAGAGGTCTTGGGTTCGACTCCCAGGTCGAGCAAGGTGTTATTGGGGTTTTCTATGAAATTATCAGTAGCAGCTCGGAGTTAGGATTTGTGCCCGGTTAATGGCAGTAGGCTGGGCCTATTACATTGGACCTAGAAACATACCGGCGAACTGTGGGTGTGCCTTAGTACACCTCTGCTTAACCTTTTGATTACAGTCGTGATGGTGTGTATATATGTTTATTTGTATTTCCAGTATACTACTACAACTTCGCGTGGCCTGACTACGCGGAGGCCAGCCTGAGTGGACTCCTCAACATGGCCAAAGTCCTCAGCTTCGCGCTTCAGGAGGGCAGGGTCGCTATACACTGCCATGCTGGTAAGTGAAGTCACCTCTTCTCAGACCTCCTTAAAAGACTTGTAGGGTCAACGCAAACAGAGCAGTTTTTATTTACTTATCTATAAAAAAAAATATACCATCACGCCTGTATTCCATGAAGGGTTAGGCAGAGGTGTACCCATGTACACCCACAGCTCGCCGGTATATTTAGGTCCCAAGTAATAGGGGGCGAGCCTATTGCCATTAACCGGGCATAAATCCAAACTCCGAGCTGCTAGTGAGAATTTTAAAGAAAAACCCAATAACACTTTTTGCTCGACCTTGGAATCGAACCCAGGACCTCTAGCGTAGCAGTTGTGTTTAAGACCACTAAGCCAACGAGGCAGTTATTTACTTAACTATACAAATAAAATGAAATTGGAGTGTCTTTTTGTTATGTCCAAAATAGCTATTTACTAAATAATATCATCACATAATATAAGTGATAGAGTGAGGAATGATATTATGAACGTTGCGACTTAAAAGAGCATGTAGTGACAAAGGTTGAAAAGGGTATGCTTAGATGGTTCGGTCATATCGAGAGGATGAGTGAAAGGCGACTAACAAAAGGTATTTATGTGGCAGATGTGAGTGGCAACGCCGTGAGGGGACGCCCTAGAAAGACCTACCCTGACCTTATTGGTGAGGTTCTTCAGAAAGGTCGGGTGTGCAGTACTCGTAACCGGCGTGCTTGTATGACCAGATGTATGAACGTGGACGTGGCGAAAGTAGTACCTATATAAGGATCGTAGCAGGTGGCGTTCTGTGGTTTCTGCCTACCCACATGAGAAAAAGGCGTGAGCTTATGTATGTATGCACATAATATAAGTAATAATAACAAGTGGTAGTGGACCTCTTTGTGAAGGCGCTCGTCCGGAGAAGTACTACCACTACATACCTATTTCTGCCGCAAAGCGACGTTGCTGTGTTCCGGTTTGAAGGGTATGGGTGCCGGTGTAATTACAGGCACGTGACACATTTCAACTTTGTCTCTGAGATGGCAACGCATTTGCAAGGCTTCTGGTATTGCAGATGTCTATAGGTAGTGGTGTCCACTTTTAACATCAAGTGGGTTGGGCTTGTTTGCCATCCAATATTCACATAACAGCTTTTACTAAATAATATCATCATATAAAAAACAAAGAAAAAGTCGAGAAAAAAGGTTTTTCAATGAAATTTTCAGTAGCACCTCGGAGCTAGGATTTGTGCCCGGTTAATGGCAATAGGCTCGCCCCCTATTACATGGGACCCAAACATACCGGCGACCTGTGGGTGTACAGTAAGCGCTCAGAAATCCATACCCCCGCTAAGGTTCACTTTCCTATGAACACGGGCGCGATCCAGTCAGCGCGTGCGCATGTGTGTTTACGAGTGATGTCTCAACGTTCCACAGATAACACACACTAATGAACCATCGTCGCACTACGCGAAATGGCATTATATTTCTGTTTACCGTACGAGTCCTACCCGACGCGCGACGTATTCTTACCATTGCATTGCTAAATTTCGCATAATTATAACATGTCCTGGCAGCTGGTTTGGATAAGAAAGGGTTTACGATCATTGAATTCCGAGTTCAAATCTTATACTATGTGTGGCTGTTTTTTGTTTGTTGAAACCATAATAATGTTAGGCAAAATCTTTTTAGGTTTATGTTGAATTATTACGTATTCATGCTTGTTATTTATTTTTTATAAGAAGCAAATATTAGTTATTGTATTATTTATTTAACTTTTTATGTGATTTTATTTTAACTTTTTGTAATTGGAAGTAGGAAAAAAAGGCGTGCTGTGTGATAACAAAAATTTATTTTTAAAATTAACAAACTTATGAGAATTGTAAGTAACGTCACATTCCTACCGAAATAAAAGAAGTTCTCTTGTAACTGTTCATAAGATTTTTTGTTGAATACCCACTTAGTCAATAAAATTCATAATAACATAATAAGAGAAGGATATTTTAATAACACAAATAAATTTGGTGATGCTCACGTATTAAGTTTCTGAATTGGTATTCAGCAGAGTTAATTGAAAACTAAACTATAATTCAGACTTTATGAACAGGTTTTTTTTATGTAACGTCACAATAAACTTAGTGAGGTAATAGTTTAATAATTCGTTTTCTTGATGAAAAGAAGATTGAAACTAAACCTCAATTTAAGATCATTAAATAACTATCTACGAATATATAATATAATTATGACTAAATATTTAGTTACACCGTCTAATTATTAAAACTAAAACATCCAGGTTATTAAATGTTGCATAACACCGTCTAATACTTCTTCATAAGTAGCACTGTTGCACGCCATCCCCACATATTAAAAACGAAACGTATTTTTTCTGGTTTATGATGCATGCAGCTGTTGTTGTAAACCAATGATATTTTTTGTAAACAGTATGTTATCCAGTGCGAAACCACCAAACTTAATCCACTTCGCTGTTGAGTAGGTAGGATAGGCTATCTATCCTCTTCCTCGTATTTCTGGCTCCGGAGACTAATAATAGTATTCCTCTAAAACAACAAAAAAAGTAATTTTAGGCATTTATAACAAAATACTAAAGTGACTTAATTTTTTATATAATTTAATAATATTTATTTAATATAACAAATTTTAATACTTATTTAAAACTATTTATTTATAAATTCCATAATAAACACATTTTTTTTGGCGTCATTATATATTTAAAAATCAATAATAAGTATTAATCGAAATGCCACCAAATAATTTTAGGTATCTTAGGTATAAATTTCAAATAAAAGTTTAATTTACAATTCGTTAATATAATACTCACATTCAGTCAGGTTTCATAAGATATTAATTGGGACCACTTTTATGCAGCCCAATAATAGTCGCCCTCGCCTCAGTAATATTATTTGCCTGCGTTTCGAGAATACTTACAATACCACTACGAGTATCTATTAAATCACTCGTTACTAACCAACAAACACAACCAAACGACAACGCTCATTCCAATCAAGTTAAATATGCACAAAACTCATGTCTACCTCACAGAAATCTAAATTCTTTATTAGTTTTCTATGACTACCCTTTTAAATTTACGAAATGTGTGAACAAAGCGAACAAGCTAAAGAATATTATATTTCTGTTCATTTCTACAAATTGAGTAAAAACAAAAAGACACAAATAATGTGAGATTCGAACTCGCGGCTCATTGATTAACGCCGTCAACTGGGCGCGCTTAACCACTAGACCATCTTGTCTCATGTAGAAATGTTGAAATTATGAACTACATTCACAACGATGATACATGTGTCTATTCTTGAAAGTAAAAGGTCGTAAGTCAAACTAAACGTCAACCTAATACGTTTTGAGATTGGGTATGGACTTTTGGTCGCCACTGTACATTGGTACACCTCTGCCTAACCCTTATGGAAATACAGGCGTGAACGTATGTGGTATGTTATATCATCACATTATAATAATATTATGTCATGTAAGTTAGCTATAGTTTTGCTAGGTTTCTTATAAAAATGGCCAAACATCGCCTGACATCGACCAAGAACTTTAACTTTGACCCATACTGCGAGTTATTTCACAACATTGTTATTTTTACTTACATAACATAATATTTATATCTCTCAAATCGAATTGACCTTCGCAAAAAGTAAACGTTACATCTGCCAGAATATTTAATTCTAAACGATTAATAAAAATTGACGGATACAAGTTAATACTTAATTTAGTTGTGAACATTTTGGAAGGTGTTTTGTTAAATGTCTACAGGTATTCTAAACTAGCTAGACCCGGCAATTTCATCCGGGTTTGGTTACTGCTCCGGTCCCGTAGGTCGTAGTGTCTGCGGGTTATTCGAAAGAGATACCGCGCCCCCGGAACGCAAAGGGCACAAGAAGGAACATAGATGGGTTTTAGTCAGTAAAAGTCTGACACTCCCTCACGTCCCGCCCGAGGCGGGGGAAGTTATTTGATGATTTCCCATCTACAAAAAAAAGTACGTAGTGTGATTTTTTATACGTATAAAACTTCCTCTTTAATCACTCTATGTCATCATCTGCTTAACCTTTTCCCAACTATGTTGGGGTCGGCTTTCCAGTCTAACCGGATGCAGCTGAATACCAGTGTTTTACATTGAGCGACTGCCTATCTGACCTCCACAACCCAGTAACTGGGCAACACGATACCCCTTGGTTAGACTGGTTGTCAGACTTCTTGGCTTCTGACTATCCGTAACGACTGTCAAAGATCTACAAATGACAGCCGGGACCAACGGCTTTACGTGCTTTCCGAGGCACGGAGGAAACTCGCTATGGTAAATGGTCACCCATCCACAGGCCAACCTCGGCAAGCGTGGCTTAACCCGGAAGATCGGTCTATGCGGCTGTAATTATTTAATCACTCTATGTATTGATGAAAAAAGGACAAATTAGACAATTATTAAATTATTGTTATTTGTTCTTTTGAAGTACTTATGGAGTATTGAAATTATTTTGTACTTGTGTACATTTCACTTTATTTACTCTCGTACAATAACATGCACCTGCCGTGTTATCTCTTCACCACCTTTGGTTGACTGGTAGAGAATGCCTAAGGCATTAAGTCCACCTTTGTACTTTTTTTTTGTGCATAAAGTTTAAATAAATAAATAAGGACCGGTTGAAAGGGGCCTGCATCCCGCGTCTTCCTGCGGTCTTAATCATTCGTCAGTCTTTTAGGATATATGTATATGGGGGAGGCCTATGACCAGCAGTTCTCGTCCTGTGGCTGATATGATGATGATGATTTATGAAAACCGCATTAAAATTCATTGCGTAGTTCAAAAGATCTTGGCATATAGACGGTGGATAGCGATTTTGTTTTATAATATGTATAGGTATCGAAGTATAGACTACCAAAAGTTTTAGTTATTTTGAATCTTATCAGTGTGATTAAAAAGTCATAGTCATTTGAAGGCTTGTTTTTGAGCCTCCTGCATCGCTTTCTTTGCCTTCAAATGACTTTGAACTTTTTGGTAATATGGATAAGATTCAAAATGATTTGTAATATTTTGGCTTAATAGCCGCTGCTGGCCGGTGGTCTTTCAATGGGAATTGATCCTAAAGGAATCCAAATTAGACACGTTAAAACAGTAATACTATAACTTCAACTCACGACTGCTTCTTTAAGATCAAGCCACACACTTGATCTGTGTTGTACAAAAACTTATTTACTTTGTATTCAAATACAGAAGTGAACAAGTTTGCCAACATTGCCTGTTTTTTGGACCGAGAACGACCAATGGCTTCGGGTTCTTAGTCTATAAGTAAGATAGGTATCTACTCGCTAGGATATCTTTGGTCACCATGAAATAGGGTCTGCAGGCCCTAGAGTGGAGTGGGACCCGCCTTGTGGTGGTTGTGGGTCAATACCTGCCGGGGTGCAGAAGAATACTCTAATGTACGATTTCTACCAACCAGACCGTGCCGAAGCGCGCCGGTGAGCATTTCATACTGCTAAAGAAAATTCGTTTCTCCAAATTCATTCATTCAAAGGCGAGGAACACCGTGGGGTTTATTCGCCTTCTCCGAGGCGGAGGCAGCCAATAAGGAATAAAGAAAGAAAGGATTTTTTTTTTGAAACTGTATGTTCGTCCCACTTCCTCGATAGCCTAGTAGTCCTAAGCGCGACTGCTAGAGGCCTTGAGCTCGATTCCCAGGTCGGTTATTCACTTTTCCTTAGAAATTTTCAGTAGCAGCTCAGATTGAGGATTTGTGCCCGGTAAATAACAATTGGCTCGCCCCCTATTACATGGGACCTAAACATACCGGCGGACTGTGGTTGTTACCTACATCTCTGCCTATCCCCTCGGGAATACAGGCGTGATTGTATGTATTGTCCCACTTCTGAGCAATGATCACACCATTGCCTTCCCACTCATCCCTATTTTTTTTATCTATGGGAAATCATCAAATGACTTCTCCCGCCCAGGGAGGGGCTGGAAGGAGTGTCAGACTTTTACTGTCAAAAACCCATCCATGTTCCTTCTTGTGCCCTTTGCGTTCCGGGGACGCGGTATCCCTATTGCGTTGTCTTCTCTGACCAATCTCCCATAAACGACTCTATTTCGTCATGCCAGCGTTTGAAATGCTTTGGTATTTTAGCCAAAGTCGTTTGACAGCTAATCGATCAAAGGAAATACCAACGAAAATAAAAAAAAAATATAGGTATCATCAACTTCTAGCTAGAGGATACCTAAGATAAGTGCACTAAACACATCAATAAAAACTTCTAAACACACATTCAACAACTTGAAAACGTCCAGAAAATTCACCGCAGTTTGCCCTCATATCCACATACGGTATTGTTCAAAAAACCGCTTTACGCCAATAGATTTAAAATTGAAATTAGTGTTCATCAAAGTTAAGTTTGTGATTTTACGGATTTGTGCTTAATTTTCCGTTTTGTTCAAATAACCGCCTTATGTTTGTTGAGTTAAAGTTCAATACAGCCACTTTGTTTTTTGACGCTATTGTCATATGCAAACAAAAGCGCGAATTTTATGTAATACGAACGAACTGCCTGGCTGCCTGCGTTTCGTCCGGGTTGCTGATTTCACAAGCGTTAAGTTACGTCTTGGATACTGCTCCGCTCCCGTGTGTCGTAGCCTGATGATATACACCTCTATAATACAGTAATAACATAGGTATCTAAAGGTAAAAAAAAAAGGTTCAGTAGTTTCGGAGCTTATTTGTTACAAACAAAGACTCTTTATTATCATTATTAGTATAGATTTCTGTCTTTTATGACCATCACCTGGCCGAAAACTGAACAACATCCTCAATCCTTGCTGCGGGTTGTTCGAAAGAGATACCGCGCCCCCGGAACGCAAAGGGCACATGAAGGAACATAGACGGGTTTTAGTCAGTAAAAGTCTGACACTCCCTCCCGCCCCGCCCAGGGCGGGGGAAGTTAATTGATGATTTCCAGCCTTTAAAAAAAAAAATCCTCCATGCTTTCTTCTATTTAGTCCTGGGCTTGATTCCCAGGTCGTTTCATTTTCTGGGTTTTTCCATAAGGAATTCTCAGTAGCAGCCCGGAGTTTGGAAGTTGGTATCGTGACAGACCCGTGCCCCGGAAAGGAGGTAAACCCTTTGATCCCGCGCCTGATCTCTCTTCGGTCGTGTCGGATTGCCGTCCCTCGGACTATGAGAGTTAGGGAAGAGGGAGTGCACCTGTGTTTGCGTACATACTGGTGCACTATAATATCTCCTGCGTACTTGGCTAGTCTGCATTAGGATTAGCCGCCGTGGCCGGAATTGGTAATTTTTTTTTGAAGTGAAAACTTCTTCGGCGTTGTACACTTTTTTTGTAATGGGTAAAAAATTTTAAACTCGCGTCGAAGCGAATGGTCATATTTGTGTACGATAGCGCAATAAATAAATATTGTATTATACCACATAAATGATAGTACTTTCATACTGATAATTAAAGCAATTCGTGCAAAATTAATCCCTAACCATACCTAAATATCAAAAATGCACAACGTTAATATTCAAGTTTTCACTTCTGCCGGCACTCCCGGAGTGCAACCCGTCGTTTTTTTTTTGCGATAGGAAATTATCCAATGACTTCCCCCGCCCTGGGTGAGGCGGGAGGGAGTGTCAGACTTTTACTGACTAAAACCCATCTATGTTCCTTCATGTGCCCTTTGCGTTCCGAGGGCGCGGTATCTCTTTCGAACAACCCGCAGCCTCGGCAGGATCCGGAATTGGTCTGGAGAATAAATTACTCTGGAGAACACATGACATTTATTATTCTTTCAAGTTCAGTGTGTCATTGCTAATAAATCCGGCAACTCAAGGATCTCCCAGACTTTTAATTAATATCTTGTTTTCGTTTATTTAAAGTCAGGGTTAGGTTATTTTAAATAATTTAAAAATAGTGCTGATAAATGTCAGTATGTCAGATTCAACGACTGGATTATTAGAATAGGTAATACAGCATATTACGGAAAATATATAAGTATCCATACAAACGGGGTAAAGAGTGTATCCGGTACTGAATCTCTGTACAAAATTTCCATCACGCCTGTATTCCCCGAAGGGTTAGGCAGAGGTGTACCAATTACACCTACAGTTCGCCGGTATGTTTTTAGGTCCCATATGATAGGAGGCGAGCCTATTGCCATTAACCGGGCATATAGAAAAACCCAATAACACTTTTTGCTCGACCTAGGAATTGAACCCGCATTAGCCGAGCGATCGACTGCTACTTTTCCCGTGGAGATAGGCAGAAACCACAGAACGACTCTTACTATGATCCCTACAAACTCCTTTCGCCTCGTCCACGTTCATACCTACATCTGCCCCCCTAGCCAAGTCACAAACGATAAACGCAAACGCTGAGTAGGTAGGCTTTAATAGATCTTCAACTTTATGTGCTTGGTTTTAAGTTGAAGATCTAATGAAGATTGCATAGCGTTTTCGTTCGTTCCAGAAATCTTTAATAGATTTTTAACTTAAAGCTCTTGGGCATAAAGTTTAAAATCTATTGGTACCTACCGAGCGTTTACGATTATCGTTTGTGACTTGGCTAGAGGGGCTGGTCATACAAGCACGCCGGTTACGAGTACCTACTGCGCACCCGACCTTTCCGAAGAACCTCACCAATAAAGTCAGGGTAGACTTCGCCTAGTAGGTACCTAATGCCCAATACTAGTTACAACATATAGTTTCAAACCTGTATCGTAATTTTCTAAAACAGAGGTTCTCTAGAAACACAGATCAATGTTTTGTACTTGTGTACAATTAGTTTTTTTATAGGTATAATTGCATTGTGTTCTTTTCAAATGTTGTTTTAATCTTTTAGCCATGATATCTCTTCACCACCTTTGGTTGACTGGTAGAGAATGCCTAAGGCAATAAGTCTGTAGCTACCTACCACGTTATGACATTCTGTTAAGAAATAATGATCCAAACAGTTCTGAGAAGAACTTGGTAGCCACAGTAGGTATACAACGTTTTGACAACAGTGATAAGAAATAAGGAAGCATACAGCCCTGAGAAGGACTGACACCAGATGCCACGCGTCGTCTCCAGGAACACCAGGATCTTCGATCGCCGCGTTTAGCGATTTCTGTGTATAGCTCCGCACACGACCGTGGCTACCTAGGAAAGAAAGCGCGGGAAAAATAGGCACCCCTATTTATAACTTTTGCCTGCTCGCAGCTGCATGCCGTAAACAACACAGGCGCCCCCGTGCGGAATCCAAAATTGTAACAATGTCCTGTGTTGTGATTAGTCGAAATTCCATTAATCTTATTGGTTCTGTTTTTCTAAAATGTTTTGTAAATTTAATGTACAAGTTATTATTCGCACTTCAAACTTCAACACGAGTTTTCTTCACCCTTCTGATATACCTACTTCAAGGAGTCACTATAGCCACCAAACCTTTGCTATCCAATATACTGCGAACATCGCTAAAAGTCCGCCTTTGTACTTTTGTTGCATAAAGTTTAAATAAATAAATATCAAAATAGTAGTTTTTTGTTGAGCCCGACAGGGTCCATAATGATCTTTAATTAAAAAAAAAACGAAAAGTAAAACACGAGGCAATCCGCGGGTATAGCTAATATTAAATAACAGACAATCAAATAAGTACGAGCTCAAATAAAACAAAAAGGTTGCTGACAGGCACTCAAATTCCTGACAACTACTCTGATTGGTTGATCAACATAAAAACTCCCAATCAAGCCACTTAACATGCCATTAAATCTTTATTTAGAAAACCGGCTTTATTTTAAATACCCAACTCAAGTAACTTTTTCAAGTAAACCTATCATTATGGGAAATCATCTCATCACTTCTTACGCCTTGGGCAGATCTGTAGGACCTGTAGTGTCAGACTCTTACTGACTAAAACCCATCCGTGTTCCTCCTAATTCCCTTTGCGTTCCACAGTCGCGGTAACTGTTTCAAAGTCAAAGCATTTATTTCAATTAGACCATTTACAGGCACTTTTGAATGTCAAGAAGTTACAGTTTAAAGTTGAAGCTAGTTGCTCGTTCCAAAGCGTAGATCTCTATGAAGAAGAACGAGCAAGAAACTCCATGGACACTCTTTTTCTTCAATTTGGTATTACAAAATCTTGGTTACAATATTCATGTTGCTTATATATGTGAAAACAATAAAGGTGAATATTAAACAATTAAATAATACTAATAAAGATGTAGGCCATGGCAGATGGCTTTCGATCAAACTCCGCAACCCTGACAGGCACTGGCCCTAGCGGTTCTCTATTGTGTCACCTAACTTTTTTATCCATAATTTAACACGACACCACCCACCACCCACCAGCCAGCCAGCCTCAGCCGCGGCGGCGAGTGTCAAAACCACCTGCTCCTCAGCTCGCGGGCCGCCTTGCCCCTCCGCGCCTACGCGATTTTAAATTACACTCTAGGGGTAGGGCAGACAAGACTACGTGGAGTCGGCTTTGCAGCGATTCGTTTCTGTCACTAAAACCTAATTTTTAGCAAATGTTTTAGGACTAAAAAAAATATTATAAATGAACATTCGAAATAATACACATTATTTAACGCAATACTTAGGACATATGACTTTAGGTCATGTAAAATTAGGAGCTTCAAATATTATAGTACTCGATATTATGACAGAATACTTTTAGAACTAAAGATAATTATGTTACACAAAATTTCGGGATTTTTAACATTATGGTTACTGAGGTTTATACCAAACGTGTTATAGATAATGATTTTCGGACAAACAATTTTAGGAGATGTAAGGGACTCCCGACCCTAGCGGACCCCGTCTAGTATGCTGACTAATCTTTAAGGCTCGGGTGGAACACAACGCGCCGCCGACCCATGGGACCTAAAGATACCGGCGAACTGTGGGTGTACATTGGTACACCTCTGTTCGACTCTTCGGGTAAAGCAGGTGTGATGGTAAATAATATAATAGCCGACTAAGTCTGTAATTTCCTACAAACTCAAAGTCGGGAATTTGACTAATATTTAGTTGATTACTTAGGCGCCGCCGGTTCTTTCTACGCTCTAAGCGTTCTTTACGTAAAGTTTCTTCGATTAAAAGCATCCTTGTAGCAAATTTAAAGCAATTTTCTTTGAAAATACACACAAACAAATATCAAAAGGTGCTTAAGGAACTTTTGGTTTCGTCAATTTGAAGTAAAAATTCCGAACAATCATCTGTCATATCCAAATTTTCTTCAACTTCGGAACGAATGAATCCGTGGCAGGAAACATGCGAAAAGATCGAAACGTCGTTTTTCGTTGAATAATCTGAGCGCCCCAGGCGACGAGCCTATTACCATTGACCGGGCATCCAAAAAAGCCAGAAAACATCATATCCTTCCTAACAATGTTTTTCTCCTCTTCATGAAAACGTTCTTCTAAACTATACAAGGGGTTGATTTGCATCCTCGTCAAATTCAAGGAGTTAACTATGCTCGTGATTCTTAACACATATCAATAATAAAATTAATCGGTTTTGTTTTTTTTTTGACGTGATTTTCAAATTCGAGCTAGCCATCTGGCCAGAGGGTTTAGGCACTAATATACACATTGATATAGCCGCGCGACAACTCTGCCTACCGCATACGCAACTGGGCGATTCTGAATTTTGCAAGAGGAGTATTCTGGAATTACTGTTATTTGATAGTTGCAACTAAAAAAACAAGTATTTATTAGATATTGGCCAGGTATCGTAATTATATTTGATTACTTCTATTTTTTTTTTATGACAAGCTCCTAAAATTTGACGAGGATGCAAATCAACAACTTGTATAAGGATTGAAAAAATGTAATCGGTACAGTCAGTCATCTGACCAGTTTTACTAAGAAGTTGAGGGGAATAAGGGTCATGTAATTCAGGGAACTGACTGTAGGTACTTGTCCGGTATCGAACTCGCACCCTCTGCATGAGAGACGGGCGCCATCACGACACTCACATAAGAATTGTCAGCAGACATTATGCTCGACTGAGATGCAACCATAACCTTCTACTATTCGGTTCTACGTATTAGGTCATTCCATATCAAGTTTACCGCAAAGTGGCTTTTAAGGTACAACTGTTAACTTAATTATGTAAGCGGCTGCCATGATATTAATAAGAAGTATATAACGTTTATTAAATTTGACATCATTTACTCAATCGTGTCGTCTCAGTAACACGGCCGTGTCCGGCGAGGCAACATGGCACTCGGATTGATCATCTCTGTCGTCACAACTCTAGTCGTATTTTATCTATTGCTTACTCTAATCGCGTTAGCGATTGTGATATGGCACAAAGTAGCGTTGGAACCTGTCCGAAGAGTGTGCACATCTAAAGTGAGGCTCGATGGGAAGGTCGCGCTCGTGACCGGCGGGAACAAAGGCATCGGCCTGGAGACAGCGCGGGACCTCGCGTGCAGAGGAGCGAGAGTGATCATCGCCTGCCGCGACGCCGACAAAGCTGCACAAGCCATCGCCGACATAGCAGCCACCACAGGCAACACACAAGTAGAATATAAACCTCTGGATCTATCCAAATTCAAAAGCGTGCGGCAATTCGCTGAAGACTTCAACAACACCTACGACCGCCTTGACATTTTGGTGGTCAACGCGGGCTGCAACAGTTATCCTAAAAACACTGAAGATGGAATAGAATGGACGATGCAAGTCAACTACTTGTCGCACTTCCTCCTCACCAACCTGCTGTTAGACAAACTGATCGCCTCCAAACCTAGCAGGATTGTCATCGTCTCGTCCTCTCTCCACTACTGCACGAGATTACGTGTCGACGACCTACACGCGTCAAGCTTTCCTGGAACATTAGGTCAGCTCGTGAATTACGGGAACAGCAAATTATGTGATATTCTCTGGACGAAGGCGCTAGCTAAGAGATTACCAGAAGAAGTGACAGTCAATACCTTACATCCTGGAGTTGTTAAGACTGATATCTTCGAAACGTTACCTGGTGTTTTAAGGCCGTTGTTTCATCTGATAGCTGATGCCTTATTGTATAGGTCTGCTGAGGCAGGAGCGCAGACGACGATACACTTGTGTGTTTCTGAAGATGTGAAGAACGTTAAAGGGAAGTTCTTCATGGAGTGTATGGTAGGGACATATAGCAGGGTGGCTGATAATGATAAGCTGGTGGAACAAGTGTGGAACAAGAGTTTAGAGCTGACAAGTTCAAGTTTTTGAGGTCATTAACGTTGCAAGTAAAAGTGGTGTTTTATAAACATTTTGATCAGTCTATTGCACAGGTGGCCAACTTGATTAAATCCGAGATTTATACTGTTTACTGAATAGACTCTGTGCGATCTACCAATTACTTAATCAGTGATTCTGCATAAACTTAACATTGAATTGTAATTCTTATAACGTTATAATTCAAATTTAAATTCAAAAATGTTTTGCTTACTTACATAAATAACTGAGAAAATTAAGTAAAATAGGTACTTATGAATAGTATTTTCTATTTAATATTCTTATTCTTGTCCAATTTTGTTGTTTTGTTGTTGAGATTATTTTTAGTGTATAACTAGTTCCGAATACCTACATTGATGTGAGCGTTGCATCGCGTTGACCATATAAGTTTTACTTATTTGGAATTAAAAGTTCAAAATCATCATGTTTTATTATGACCCTGGATCGCTGTCTATCCCTACTGTGGACACTCACAACTCATACATTTTAATGGAGTGCGGCGCGTTACCGCAACGCAACGCGGCAAAGTACTTTGCGTTGCGGTACCGCAACGCAAAGCGTACTAATATTATAGCAATATAATAATTTACCAAATAGTCGCCAACACCTTTGACAGTTTTTTTTTTTACTTTTATCATTTAAATAATTGTTTTTAAATGTTAAAAGTCTGAAAATTAAGAACAAAAGTCGATAGAACCTTTAATTACTGGCACCGCTAACAGTTAATAATACATATCATTATTTGCACGCCTCATGGGGACACGTGAAACAAAAAATAAACTGAGAGCTTCCCAACCTGGGCACCGCGGCGCCCTATGTAGAAATGATTTTTTTTAGCAAATAAACATCATCGTCAACTATTATGCTCGATGGAGATGCAACCTTAACCTTACACTATTTGATTCTAGGTAATAGGTCATCACAAGTGGCTTTGAAGGTACAACTATTAACTTGATTATGTAAACGGCTGCCATGATATTAATAAGAAGTAGGTATGTTTATTAAATTTGACATTATTCACTCAATCGTGTCGTCTCAGTAACACGGCCGTGTCCGGCGAGGCAACATGGCACTCGAATTGATTATCTCTGTCGTCACAACACTAGTCGCGTTTTGTCTATTTCTTTTTCTTGTCGTGCTAGCGATAGCGATATACGTAAAAGTAACGTTGGAACCTGTACGAAGAGTGTGCACATCTAAAGTAAGACTCGATGGGAAGGTCGCGCTCGTGACCGGCGGGAACAAAGGCATCGGCCTGGAGACAGCGCGGGACCTCGCGTGCAGAGGAGCGAGGGTGATCATCGCCTGCCGCGACGCCGACAGAGCTGCACAAGCCATCGCCGATATAGCGGCCACCACAGGGAACACACAAGTAGAATATAAACCTCTGGACCTATCCAAATTCAAAAGCGTGCGGCAATTCGCTGAAGACTTCAACAACACCTACGACCGCCTTGACATTTTGGTGGTCAACGCAGGCTGCAACGGTTATCCTAAAAACACTGAAGATGGAATAGAATGGACGATGCAAGTCAACTACTTGTCGCACTTCCTCCTCACCAACCTGCTGTTAGACAAACTGATCGCCTCCAAACCCAGCAGGATCGTCATCGTCTCGTCCTGTCTCCACTACTGCGCGAGATTACATGTCAACGACCTACACGCGTCAAGCTTCCCTGGAACACTAGGTCAACTCGTGAATTACGCGAACAGTAAATTATGTGATATTCTTTGGACGAAAGCGCTAGCTAAAAGATTACCAGAAGAAGTGACAGTCAATACCTTACATCCTGGAATTATTAAGACTGATATCTTCGAAACGTTACCTGGTGTTACTAAGCCGTTGTTTCATCTGATAGCTGATGCCTTATTGTATAGGTCTGCTGAGGCAGGAGCGCAGACGACGATACACTTGTGTGTTTCTGAAGATGTGAAGAACGTTAAAGGGAAGTACTTCATGGAGTGTATGGTAGGGACATATAGTAGTGTGGCCGATAATGATAAGCTGGTGGAACAAGTGTGGAACAAGAGTTTAGAGCTGACAAGTTCAAGTTTTTGAGGTCATTAACGTTGCAAGTAAAAGTGGTGTTTTATAAACATTTTGATCAGTCTATTGCACAGGTGGCCAACTTGATTAAATCCGAGATTTATACTGTTTACTGAATAGACTCTGTTGCGATCTACCAATTACTTAATCAGTGATTCTGCATAAACTTAACATTGAATTGTAATTCTTATAACATTATAATATTCAAATTGAAATTCAATAATGTTTTGCATATTTACATAAATAACTGAGAAAATTAAATAATATTATGTACTTATGAGTAGTATTTTAAATAGAGAAATACGTTACATCAAGGTCAAATTTATTTTCGATTTATATGATACTTTCCTCTTATATTAATGTATGTTTAATTTTATCATTTCATCTATTCCTAACTACTCTGATGTCATTGCTTACAGTCACAATTTTTTTTTGTTTTTTCAAATAGTATAATTTTTTGATTATTATTATTTTTTAATAGTATATTTTTTTGTTTCTTTTTTTTGGTAACTGCCTCGTTGGTCTAGTGGTCCAAAGCGCGACTGCTACGTTAGAGATCTTGGGTTCGATTCCCAGGTTGAGCAAAAAAGTGTTATTGGGTTTTTCATGAAATTCTCAGTAGCAGCTCGGAGCTTGGATTTGTGCCCGGTTACTGGCAATAGGCTCGCCCCCCTATTACATGGGACCTAAAAACATACATGCGAACTGTGGGTGTACATTGGTACACCTCTGCCTATCCCTTCGGGGAAAACAGGCGTGATGGTATGTATGTATAATTTTTTTTAATCTGTCTATTCTAAAGAGCCCAAGAAGACAGGTTCCCAAAAGCTTTCAGTAAATACGATGAATTAGATAACGTTGCTAAATTGAAAAGTACGCCTATGATGTAGTATGGCAACTGAAGTAGCAGGTATTACGTTTAGTCGATTAATCAGGCGCCTTTGAAAATTGCTAGTCTATACTAATATTATAAAGAGGTAACATTTGTTTGTAAGTTTGTAAGTTTGTATGTTTGTAAGTTTGTATGTAGGGGGTAATCTCCGGAAGTAATGAACCAATTTTAAAAATTGGTTAACTGGTAGAAAGCTACATTATTCGTGAGTGCTATAGGCTATATAACATCACGCTACGACGAATTGGAGCGGAGCAGCAATGAAAAATGTGGCAAAAACGGGAAAGAATATTCTTTTTGAGGGCTTTCGTTGCGTGCGCTGCGTGAACGGTTAAAGTTACGCAAAAATAATGTATGAGAGAATTGTTTCTCTTAAAATATACTAAAAAAAAGTCCGCGGCAGTACATGCCTAACTTTTAAGATTGACTCACTATAAGCATTTTTATGGCCAGAAAATTTGTTTTAAAATAATGCATTATTTGCGAAGGTGTTTTTATGAATATAGTATTAATCCTTATCAACATAAATGCGTTATTCAGCACAAGTGTTTAATTTTGAACAAAATTGCCCTTTACATCATTTAATTTCAATGAATATCTTAGGAGATATCACAGTTTTAAAATAACTTCGCAGCAAAATAATGACTCTGCGAGACATTCCGTAGCTTATACCTCAGAATAACAGATTCTGCGGGTTGTTCGAAAGAGATACCGCGCCCCCGGATTGCAAAGGGCACATGAAGGAACATAGATGGGTTTTAGTCAGTAAAAGTCTGACACTTCTTCCCGTCCCGCCCAGGGCGGGGGAATTTATTTGACGATTTCCCAATTATAAAAAAAAAAGAATAAGAGATCACAACACGCTTCATAACATCGCGCTATTAGCCACGGAAACGGATCAGTAACCAAAAACCTAACGTAACGCGGGTGAAACCGCGGGGCACAGCTAGTCATGTCATAAAACAAGAACAGAAAATGTTTGAATTAGATAAAATAATTATTTATAATACCACTGAACGTTTTAAGAATAGAGCCTATTATTATACGACTATAAATAATAGGATTATAACATTTAAAATAAAAGGTGTAGCATCCATGAGTCACGTGGTTTTTTTATTTACTTTTTTTTTAACTACCTGAACCTTTATAGTATAGTAACATTGGTGTGAGCGTTGCATCGCGTTGACGTTATAATTAATCAATTAATTAGTATTAGTTATTTGGAATTAAAAGTTCAGCAAATCATTATGTTTTATTTTGATCCTGGATCGCTTTCTATCCCTACTGTGGACACTCACAACTCATACATTTTAATGGAGTGCGGCGCGTTACCGCAACGCAACGTGGCGCAGGACTTTGCGTTGCGGTACCGCCGCGCAAAGCGTACTAATATTGTATCAATATAATAATTTACTAAGTAATCTCCAAGACTTACCTTTGACACTGTTTACAAAAGTATTTTTTAAACTTTTATCATTTAAATAATTGTTTTAAAATTATAAAAGTTTGAAGTAGGTATAGAAGAAGAAAAGTCGATAGAACCTTTAATTACTGGCACCGCTAACAGTTAATAATACATATAATTATTTGCACGCCTTATCCGTACCAATATTATAAATGCGAAAGTAACTCTGTCTGTCTGTCCGTCTGTCTGTCTGTCTGTCTCTTCTTCACGCCTAAACCACTGAACCGATTTCAATGAAATTTGGTACAGATATAGTCTGGGATCCGAGAAAGGACATAGGATAGTTTTCATCCCGGAAATCCCCCGGGAACTATTAATCCACGCGGACGAAGTCGCGGGCAAAAGCTAGTGGGCCATAAATGAAACAAAAAATAAACTGAGAGCTCCCAACCTGGGCACCGCGGCGCCCAATGTAGAAATGTATTTTTCTAGCAAATAAACATCATCGTCATCAAACATTATGCCCGATGGAGATGCAACCTTAACCTTACACTAGTTGATTCTAGGTCATAGGGCATTCCATATCATGTTTTCCGCAAAGTGGCTTTGAAGGTACAAGTATTAACTTATTTATGCAAACGGCTGCCATGATATGAATAAGAAGTATAATGTTTATTGCATTTGACATTATTTACTCAATCGTGTCGTCTCAGTAACACGGCCGTGTCCGGCGAGGCAACATGGCACTCGGATTGATTATCTCTGTCGTCACAACACTAGTCGTATTTTGTCTATTTCCTTTTCTAGTCCTGCTAGCGGTAGCGATATATGTAAAAGTAACGTTGGAACCTGTACGAAGAGTGTGCACATCTAAAGTGAGGCTCGATGGGAAGGTCGCGCTCGTGACCGGCGGGAACAAAGGCATCGGCCTGGAGACAGCGCGGGACCTCGCGTGCAGAGGAGCGAGAGTGATCATCGCCTGTCGCGACGCCGACAGAGCTGCACAAGCCATCGCCGACATAGCAGCCACCACAGGCAACACACAAGTAGAATATAAACCTCTGGATCTATCCAAATTCAAAAGCGTGCGGCAATTCGCTGAAGACTTCAACAACACCTACGACCGCCTCGATATTTTGGTGGTCAACGCGGGCTGCAACAGTTATCCTAAAAACACTGAAGATGGAATAGAATGGACGATGCAAGTCAACTACTTGTCGCACTTCCTCCTCACCAACCTGCTGTTAGACAAACTGATCGCCTCCAAACCCAGCAGGATCGTCATCGTCTCGTCCTGTCTCCACTACTGCGCGAGATTACGTGTCCACGACCTACACGCGTCAAGCTTCCCTGGAGCACTAGGTCAACTCGTGAATTACGGGAACAGTAAATTATGTGATATTCTCTGGACGAAGGCACTAGCTAAGAGATTACCAGAAGAAGTGACAGTAAATGCCTTACATCCTGGAGTTATTAAGACTGATATCTTCGAAACGTTACCTAGTGTTTTTAGGCCGTTGTTTCATCTAATAGCTGATGCCTTATTGTATAGGTCTGCTGAGGAAGGAGCGCAGACGACGATACACTTGTGTGTTTCTGAAGATGTGAAGAACGTTAAAGGGAAGTACTTCATGGAGTGTATGGTAGGGACATATAGTAGTGTGGCCGATAATGATAAGCTGGTGGAACAAGTGTATAACAAGAGTTTAGAGCTGACAAGTTCAAGTTTTTGAGGTCATTAACGTTGCAAGTAAAAGTGGTGTTTTATTTACATTTTAATCGGTCTATGGCAGGGGTAGCCAACTTGATTAGATCCGAGATATACTGTTTACTGAATACTACAATTACTTGATCAGTGCTTTTGCATAAACTTAACATATTTGAATTGTAATTCACATGGCATATGCCTACTTACATAAATAACTGATAAAAAGATGAAACAATATACTTAAGAGTAGTATTTGATGTAATAAGAGGCAAACAACAAAATTGGAGGTTATTTTTAGTGCATGACTAGTTCTATTAATGTGAGCGTTGCATCTGCGATCGTGGTTGACTGGTTGGCTACCCCTGGTCTATTGTATGTTAAGTGGTGAATATATGTAAGGTATATAGTATGTACAAAGACACATAAAGAAACCAAAAGTTGAATGTTCTTCATTCATTTTTTTCTGTACTATATCTTGTAGATAAGGAGATATTGAAGGTCAAAGTTTCAACTTGTTTAAATGTATTTACGATAACAAGCTAGAAATCTATACTAATAATTATAAAGCCGAAGAGTATTTTTGTTTGCTTACACGAGCTAATCTCTGGAGCTAACAGTTTGATTATTATTTTTTGGTTTATGATAGCCAGATTCATGAGGAATAATATAGGCTATATAACATCACGCTACGATTCAAGGGAGGAGCGCAGTAACCAAAGACGCGTACGTGACCGTAAACGTAACGGGAAAAACCAAACGTGCGAATGCAATCGCGGACAGAATCTAGTGTTTTAACTAAACTTTAAATATCCTCATTACCCCTTTACTATTGGCTACACCCATTAGCACAATGTTTTGAGTGCATTATCCTACTTCCTAGTAATAATAAATATGTGAAAGTTTGTGAAGATGTTTGGCTGTATCCTCACGCCCGGCGCCCGCAATAACGGCTGAACAGATCTGTATTTTTAGCACAGACATCCGTACTAATATTATAAATGCGAAAGTAACTCTGTATGTCTGTTTGTCTGTCTCTTCTTCACGCCTAAACCACTGAACCGATTTCAATGAAATTTAGTGCAGATATAGTCTGGTACCCGAGAAAGGACATAGGATAGTTTTCATCCCGGAAATCCCACGGGAACGGGAACTATTAATCCACGCGGACGAAGTCACGGGCAAAAGCTAGTAGATTATATTCAGGAATAACACATAGGCTACTTTTTACTTTTCCCGGAAAAATTTACGGTTCCCGTGGGATAATGTATCAACATTGACCTGCGGTAGTGCCTAGTATCTATTACCATAAAGAGATATTACCCTAACAGCTGCACGCAGGAAAATTTAATGGCTGCCACCGATAACGCAGTCAAAGTGGCCAAATTCTGGGCCGCAATAATATAATAGCTCTATTATAGTTTGTCATCGAAACGCTAAGAAGAAGAAGAAGAAGAGAGATTTTTCACACCAATGTCAAGGGCAGTATGCGAAGTTAGCTCTCTATGTAATGTATCTTTTTACATCCTATACAGGAAAAGTTTTTAACCAGTGCGTACATTTTTTTTGGCAGTTAAGTGTCAGTAATAAAACACATTTCCGTGATTAGTTAAAAAAAAATAAAAAATAAATTCATCCTTATCCGAGTTTGAAATAAGCAAAACATGGACATAATCTATTCGCCATACTATCAATGAAAACTCTTGGCCGCCGCCCGGGCGCATGGCTGGGGTGAGGGGGTGGGGAATGCGCTAGCGCCGAGTGACAATAAAATATGGTTTTTAAGTAAACATGTTTCGTAAGCGATAACTTTTTTTTTTAGTACTAAGACATATCAAAGTAAAATATACGTGTTTAATAAAACGTGTTGAAGTTTATTATGGCAAAATTTACGCACTGGTTAATTTTTTTTCCTGTATACCTATAGTAGCTAAATATAGACAAGAATGTCAAAGGTCAAATGCAATTTCTTGACTCAATTTATACTGTTTACGAAATTAACAATACCGTCCTTGTGTGAATCTTCATAAATTATTGTGCAACAAAATATTGATTATTTTGTTCTTTATTTTTCAAACATAAATAACTAAATAATAAAAATTAAATTACAAACTATGTACAGTTATTAAAGATAAAAAGGAAGGTCACAGGGCATCAGAAAACTCACTTTTGTACTTGTGTAAATTTCAATTTGTTTATGTAATTATAGGTACTTATGCGGGCGTTGACCTTATAATTAATCAATTAATTAGTTAGTTTTAGTTATTTGGAATTAAAAGTTCAGCAAATCATTATGTTTTACTATGATCCTGGATCGCTTTCTATCCTTACTGTGGACACACAACTCATACATTTTAATGGAGTGCGGCGCGTTACCGGAACGCAACGCGGCGCAGGACTTTGCGTTGCGGTACCGCGTCGCAAAGCATACTAATATTGTAGCAATATAATATTTTACTAGATAAACTCCAAGAATTACCTTTGATAATGTTTAAAGTAAATCTTTTTTAGACTTTTAATATTTAAAAACTAATAAACTGTTAAAAATACTATTTAGAAAATAAGTCCATAGAACCATTAATTACTGACAACGCTTACAGTGAACAATATATATTTATTATTTATTTACTATAAACATACAAATATCCTTACAGGCTAGACCCAATGAGATATTATTATATTTACATAATATGTACAGTCAGCAAAAGACATAAGTAACCAGGGTCGCCTAATGAAATTAATGTTTTACAAAAACCGATAGAAATTTTTGAATTAATAGAAAATAAACAATTTATTAATTAAACAAAATTTAATTTAAAAACGACCACCGGTTTGAAAGAAAACTTCAACTATATTAGACGGTCCGGTTACTTATCTCTTTTGTTAAACGTACATATAATAAAAATATACATATACATATATAGATATATTTGCAATAACAAAATTTACTGTAACTATTTATGTCCCGTATTTTAGCAAATAAAAATTTTTGATTTCATTTAATTCGAGCATAGGTGATCTATTTTAACTACGATCGTGAATGTTGCTGATTGTGTGTGACGTCACAACGCTGATAAGCGCGGCGTCGTCGATGACAGTGGCGTCACACCGCATTAATGTTTTTTGCCTCCAATAGTGTCACTGTAAACTATCGACTGAAAGGGAGGGAGCGGGCGGGTGGATGGAGACTAGTCTAGTCATCATCATCATATCAGCTGAACGACGTCCACTGCTGGACATAGGGCAGTGTGCCTATCGCCTAACACTCGTGCCTTTCAGCCATGTTCAAGTGACGTAGGCCTGACGACTGGATTATCAGTCCTCAATCCATTACCAGTCATTACCTAAACTGACAGCTGATAAGCGGATATCAGATAACAGCTCGTTTTCAAATATAAAATCCAAAAATTTAAAAATATCTTATTTATTTAAGCTGTAACTGTTGTACACATTACTTGAATAAGTGTTATCTATCTCAATCAGCCAAAAACATAATTATATATTTGAGTACAACTTACCAGTCTTGGTACTTATAAATATTTAAATACATCGGTATTTTAAATAAAGTTGATAGACGTAAACAAAATACAAATGAATAAATAATTTAGTTTGTTAATTAAGTCAGTCAGTAACATTTACAAGCTAACCGCGTCAACATGATACTTACTGTACTTTACTATATGGTGATAATACCTCTTATCTTGCTCTTAACTTTATTTCTGCTGATATTTTCTGTGTTGCTATACTTCAAACTAAAACTAGAACCCGTTCATGGAGTGTGCAAATCTAAAGTGAGACTTGACGGGAAGGTCGCGCTCGTGACCGGCGGGAACCAAGGCATCGGTCTGGAGACAGCCCGGGACCTCGCGTGCAGAGGAGCGAGAGTGATCATCGCCTGCCGCGACGCCGACAGAGCTGCACAAGCCATCGCCGACATAGCAGCCACCACAGGCAACACACAAGTAGAATATAAACCTCTGGATCTATCCAAATTTAAAAGCGTCCGGCGATTCGCTGAAGACTTCAACAAATCCTACGACCGCCTCGATATTTTGGTTAACAATGCTGGCTGCGGTGGTCTCAATCCGAAACTTACTGAAGATGGTATTGATGTGGTGATGCAAATCAACTACTTTGGTGCCTTCCTCCTCACCAACCTGCTGTTAGACAAACTGATCGCCTCTAAACCCAGCAGGATCGTCATCGTCTCGTCCTATCTCCACCATTTTGCCAAACTACGTGTTGAAGACTTACATCTATCTGGTGCAGAAGGAATATTGGGACAGCTCCGGAGTTACGCTAATAGTAAACTATGTGATCTTCTATGGACGAAGGCTTTAGCTAAGAGATTACCAGAAGGAGTGACAGTCAATGCCTTACATCCTGGAGTTGTTAAGACTGATATATTTCGAAGATTGCCTACTGTAGCAAAGAAGATGCTGAATTTCGTGTTGGACATTTTAGGTTTTAGGACAGGCAAAGGAGGGGCGCAGACGACGATACATGTGTGTGTTTCTGAGGATGTGGAGAATGTGCGAGGGAAGTACTTTATGGAGTGTAGGATCGCAGATTATAGTAGGCTAGCTGATAATGATAAGCTGGTGGAACAAGTGTGGAACAAGAGTTTAGAGTTGACAAGTTAATAGAAGTTTCTGTTCCTAAATAATTCATTCATGATAATATATTCATTAATGCCGAGTCATGTTTTAATCCCGTGTTTTTAATGTAATGCGTGTCAACGGCAGTGTGCATTGTTTCACGTGTTTTACGTTATCGGGTAGCGATCATAAATTCTATCAACTCATGCCCAAGTATGTAATCGATTGCGGAGCAAAAAATTGGACTCCAGAGAAAACTTACAACAATTTTCTTCAAAAAACCTTTTACAGGCACTTATGAATTGTCAAGGAGTAACGTGACGCTCGTTGTATGGAGAAGAACAAGCAAGAATAAAATATTACAAATTCAGGTTTCATTATTTGTGTCTGAACGTAATAGGTAATTTATATAAACGTTCGGAATTTTCTATGAAATTCTCAGTAGTATTTCGAAGTTAGGATTTGTGCCCGGTTAATAGCAAGGCCCTATTACATGGGACGTAAAAGCATACCGGCGAACTGTGGGTGTACATTAGCTAACACCTCTGCCTAACCCTTCGGGGACAGGCGTGATGGTATCTTGATGGTGTATGGTGTAGTTCATAAATCTTATTTATATTGAAGATAAAACCTAACTGCGGCCCTGGTTTATGCTTTTTAATCTACCTAAATAAATTGATTATTTTACCTAAAATGACTTGCGTCTTCTGTTATCTACTATTATATAATAATTTTACACTACCACTTCTCACGAATGTCATTCATTTAATTATATTAAAAAATATAAAAAATAGTAGCCTACCGGCGGAGTGGGGTCCGAGCCCCGGTGGTCAGGGCTCCTGAGAAAGGAATCTCCTAACAATACGCGCCGTGTCTAGGAGTACCGCTTTCTGAATCAAGCCCTTGATCCAACCGCCCAACGAGAGCCTCCTAAGGTGTTGGTAAAGGCTCTTTGCTATTATGCCATTGGCCGTCACGACTATCGACACCATGATTACTGTATTCACTTCCCATATGTCGACAACCTTGCGAGCCAGATCAAGATAATTATATTTATCATTAAGTAAAATTAGGCATTTAGAGTAATTAAAATTCTTTATCTACTTGTTGAATGGGCCTTCACTTTGCATATGAATTACAATATGGTTCCGTCACATAATTTAGCTTAAAATTTATACGTAACATTTAATAACTCGTTATGGAAATTTGATTCCGTGTGTTGAATTTTTAAAATATTTGACGGGCAAACTTAGATATAGCGCCCTAGTGGACTCCATTTTGTCGTGATAGCCCGGTGGTTAAGACATCCGCCTTTCATGCACGAGGTTGTGAGTTCGAAACCGAGCACGGGCAAGTAGGTACCAATGAGACTTTTTGTAATTCATATGTACTTTCTAAGTTTATCTTGGATATCACTGACATCGGCAAACATGTCAGAGGCCCTTCAGACGGTTTAGGCACTCTGACGCTAGGGTGGGTTGGGTCGTTAGATCTTATTGCACTCTGACGCTAGGGTGGGTTGGGTCGTTAGATCTTACTGCCCACACGATAAAGAAGAAGTGGAGTCCATACAGCTCGATTCCTACTGGCTTCCTACCGCCCCCGGTTATTGAGTGATCCGTGGAGTTCGTCAAGTTTAGTTCATTATTGTTTCAAATATGCACAGCACAGAGACAAATCTCCAGAATTGCGGAATTTTGAAAATTCGAAATTTCGAAAGAGTCACCGCGGCCCTGGAACGCAAAAGGATATTAGAAGGAACACTATTAGGTTTTAGTTAGTATAGTCTGACACTCCTTTCCGCTCCCCCCAGAGCGAAAGAAGTAATTTGAAAAAAAAAGGGGGAGGTGGTCAAATCTTCAGCTTAACCCTTTCAGTGCCCAGCACCTGGCAGCTCCCGAGTGCTGGGCACTACCAGAGAGCCGGGTGCTGGGCACTGAAAGGGTTAATATAAAAAATAGGTACAAAAGGTAAAATAGGTACTCTCTATTTTTGATTTTGTAGGGAATTCCTCATGGATGCCCTTTGTCCGAAGAAAGGAGGGTTATGTCGGACTCTTATCAACTAAAATCCCGCGGCTCCTTTTGCTATCATTAGTCGGAAGCCCAATATTTGACGCTTGATCCGCGTCCCCGATTGCATCTCTATTTTAGAACCTCTGTCCAAGTCCGACTTTTCGTTGTACCGGTTATCGGACCATTCAATAAATTCAGTTTCGTGCTACCGACTTTTTGAGGACGTGTGCGTTGGTGTATTAGAATTCATTTGTTCCATTCTTTCCGACAACAAATCGGTCACCGATTGTCTGACGTGGGCCGTCATCATCATCATCATCATATCAGCCGCAGGACGTCCACTGCTGGACATAGGCCTCCCCCATAGATTTCCAAAAAGACCGGTTGGAAGCGGCCTGCATCCAGCGTCGTGGGCCGTAGCGTTATTTAATTTTTTTATAAGGTTATGAACTTATGACCTTGATTGATAAGATTGTGACTTGATTTTACATTTTTTTTAATTATTTTTTTTGCCTCTGATCACTGCTAAAGTAACCTCTAAAATACACATTAGGTACTTAATGTGTCTTACAACGATTAAACAATATTATAATTATTGATTTATCTACCTAATTAAGTATTAGTTTTTAGCCTATAGCGATTATATTATGTAGATACGGTAAAAGTCACGGTCTTATGATAGCAAAATGTCATTAAAAACCGTTCAAGTGTGGCGAGCCTTCTTGCAAACGAAGGATTCCGTGCCTTTTATAAAAAAAAAAAACATTTTTTTTACGATATACACGAAACAGCTCGAGCAGTTGCAACTGCTTCGGGCGGTTGGCGGCACGGTGAGATTTCATCATGAGGTCAAGCAGGCTCTGACTGCAAGAGTGGTGCATGTATGTTTACCTATCACTGGCTCACTGCTCGAGCAGCCTGTGCAGGGCATTAGGCATTGGCCAGACAAAAATATAAAATTATTGGGCGTGCGTAACCTGCATTAAATATGTAAATAGCATTTATTATGATATGGCGCCGTTGGTGTAACTGCCCCGTTGGTGTCGTAGTCGCAAGTGCGACTGCTGTGCAAGGGGTCCCGGGTTCGATTCCCAGGTCGAGCAAAAAGTGTTATTGGGTTTTTCTATGAAATTCTGAGTAGCAGCTCGGAGTTTGGATTTGTGCCCGGTTAATGGCAATAGGCTCGCCCCCTATTACATGGGACCTTAATATACCGGCGATCTGTGGGTGTACATTGGTACACCTCTGTCTAACCCTTGGGGGAATACAGGCGTGATGCTATGTATGTATGTATGATATGGCGGTTGACTTGATAGAAATTCCAGGATTCCCAACGATTTTCTGAAGTATCTATCACACCGTGAATTTTGAAATATCTTCCTATTACTGGTCAAAATATATAGCCCTGTGACAAACAGACGGCCGAACAGACAGCGGAGTCTTAGTAATAGAGTTCGTTTGGAACCGTTTGGACACGGAAACCTAAAAATAATGTGGAGGACACATTATGACCTTTGGAAAACAACTTGTAAAAAATATTTGTGGAGGCCTACCGACCACACGTAATGGCAATAACTAGCGTTCTTTTATTATTACCGTGTTATATCTACTGTTGGATATTCAACTCTATACGCTAAGCCGAGAGTTCAGCCTCCCTAGCCAAGTCACAAACGATAATCGTAAACACTCGGTGGGTACCAATAGATTTTCAACTTAATACCCAAGAGCCTTAAGTTGAAAATCTATTAAAGATTTCTAAGCGTTAGCGACTGGAACGAACGAAAACGCTATGCAATCTTCATTAGATCTTCAACTTAAAACCAAGCACATAAAGTTGAAGATCTATTAAAGCCTACTCAGCGTTTGCGTTTATCGTTTGTGACTTGGCTAGGAAGGCTGGTCTGTGTGTTCGGGTATCTCACCGTCCCGCGTCCGTACGTTACCTAACGACAGACCGTGTCAACGGCTTGTTCGTATTCCACGCGCGCCTCAAAAAGATGTCGGCAAATATTTGGAGGGGCCACTCAGGGCCGATGCCTGCCGGGGCTGCGGGTTGTTCGAAAGAGATGCCGCGCCCCCGGAACGCAAACGGCACAAGAAGGAACATGGATGGGTTTTAGTCAGTAAAAGTCTGACACTCCCTCCTGCCCCGCCCAGAGCGGGGAAAGTCATTTGATGATTTCCCATCTTGATAAAAAAACTATGTAGGGGTCTGCTTCCAGTCTAACTGCATGCAGCTGAATACCAGTGTTTTACATGGAGAGACTGCTTATCTAATTTCCAAAACTCAGTTACTGCGCAACACTACTTCTTAATAAGACTGGTTGTCAGACTTCCCGGCTTCTAGGCTAGTCGGTATTATAGGTAAGCTGTCCACCAGGTGTCAGCCGCGGTCAGTAACGTCTTCGATTATTGCTCCACTCCCGTTGATCGTAGCGTGATGGTTTTTAAGTATAAACTTCCCTCTTGAATCACTCTATCCATTGCTGAAAACTACATCAAAATCCGTTGCGTAGTTTAAAAGATCTAAGCGTATATAATTCTGCCGAAATTATGACGCCCAAAGTTTATCGCAACATCGGACCTTACGTAATAATTCCATCACCGAATTTAAATTGCCAATTCGTGTCCGGCCTATAGTTTTAGTCGTCGTTAATTCAATAAACTCGATGTTATAAATTTCGTATGTTTATTATCTAATAACCTTTAACTAATAAACATACAAAATTCATGAATTAATGAATAAAACCTTAGGTAACGTTGAGAAAAAGTTGAATTGTGCGTTATCTGTGCCTACGATTAGAGATTTTACGATTTTTTTATTTAAACTAAGTGTTAAGAGCGCGTATACAGAAAGTTGGCAACGTCGCAAACAGCTGTCAAATATTTCCCTGTTTTGATTAATTTGTCAATATTACTCTATGAAAATAAGAAATAAGGCTAACTAATGAACTAGAATATTAATCATGAATTGCAATTAAAACACTGAATTTGATGTTGTAACCGTTTTAGGTGCAAAAAAGGCATTTGTAAAGTTTCCAAATACTTTTTTACATCTAAAACTAACTATTCAGTGTTACGATATTAATTATTGCATTTCATAATTAATATTCTAGTTCATTAGTTAGCCATATTTCTTATTTTCATACAGTAATATTGACAAATTAATCTAAACAGCGAAATATTTGACAGCTATTTGCGACGTTGCCAACTTTCTGTATACACGCACTTAACGTGATCTAGAAATAGATAAATACTAGTTTCTGGCCGCAACGGAGATCGCGTGAGTTTTATTTATTTTAATGAGAGGGTTTTGCCCTTGACTCTAGTCTAGGTCAGAGGTGACAACGACTAATAAATGGGCAACTAGATTCAATATAATTATGTTTTTTCTTATAATTGACGTTCCAAAGTCCTTTTTAATGTTCTAATTAAAATAAACGATTTGACTTTGACTTTGAGAGACAAAGTCGACGTTGGACTGAGCTTACCTAGAAGAAGCCTGTTCACGCTATTTTTTTCAACCGATTGAAGTTACGTCTTTGGTTACTGCTAATCTCCCATGTGTCATAGCGTGATGTTATATAGACTATAATTATTCTTCATAAATCTGGCTGGCTACCATACACAAAAGTCCGCCTTTGTACTTTTTTTTTGTGCATAAAGTTTAAATAAATAAATAAATAAATAAAAGTTATATTTCCAGTTCGACTGGTTGTTCCAGATATGAGCGCATTTAGACAAACAAACAAAAATAATACTCCTCAGCTTTATTATATTTATAGAATATGTCGTTAACTCGTTAAGTTATTCAAATTATTATGTATATTACGTAGGCACATAAAGATTCTAACTCGTTTATCATGAAAACAAAACGTTAATACCTACAAAAAAAATATTCTAGTGTATTTAATACTCTAGAATTTTTTTTTTTGTATCACTGGTAGGTATATTATATGTCGCAGGTTTATAACAAAATCAGGTTTTTGATCAAAAACTTAGATTTATGATTAAGATTTGTTCCTGTCACTAACTTTTGTAGCACAACATAAAACAAATAAATCATTTTTATAGTAACAGCAACCGACACGATAAGCTACCTTTTGTCGTGAGAAAAGAGCTTGAAGCGGTTGAAATTGGCAATAAAAGTTTGTAGGTATGGGAGTCCGGCATTATTGAAGATCAAACCAAGAAACTTTGTATTTGGGCACTTGATAAAAAGTAAATATATTCAAAGTGAGTAGCACTATACAACTCTAGAAAACACACATTTGACATTGATGAATTTGCAAAAAAACACAACAAGGTACAGTCTGTTGTCAACATTATCTGACCCACCCTAAACACAACCAAAATTGGACCCTCTGCCTATGATAATAAGGTTTAATTTCAATTTATCGATGAATACAGACACGCATAAACCCACCCAACGTTGTCGGAGCCACCGGCATTATATCATTTTGTTAAGCTATTTTAATCATTATCTCGTTGACATTAAAGTTAAAAACCTTTTAAGTCACCTTACATAATTAGAACCCAATCTTGAATTTCGTGGAGTCTTAACAAGTTCTTGTGGCTTGGCGGTTTGATGTTGGATTGGCGAGGAACAACATGTGGGTTCGAAAACACAGTCCACCTGTTATCAGTTTCTTTTTTAATTTGATTTCATTTCTACAAAATTGTTTGCATTATTAAAGAACGGCCAATATGATTTACGCCTAATAACTTATCTTGTAAACAGGTGGGTAAATTAAAAAAGTTTAAGTTCACATATATTTGCTTCGTGAGGTAGATAATAAATTCGTCTACTTAAGTGACAAAAGTTACACTACGCCTATTAGCATTGACTGTGCACACACATTTGTAAATCGTTTCGCATAACTCGTTAAGTATTTTTAAGCAATTTGGTGTAAAAAAGCATCATGTCGCAGCTTAATGACTATACCAAACATAAAATCATATTTTTACATGAGCAGAATGTTGGAATTAGAGAGATTGGTCGTCGTCTTAATATAGCAGTAAGTGTTTTTTTTTATACCTATTTTATTTAATTGATTGTGATTAATGAACGCGTAGTTGGCTATTTTACTATTACATTCACTCCTTACAAGTTACATAAACGGTTCCAAAAAAGTTTTTTTTTTGTTTTAGAGAAATACGACTGTAGCTAAGACGTTTTGGAGACAAAGTAAATATTCAGCGGATTCGTCCAGGGGCAAAAAACATCAAGTATAGTCCCGAATGCGATTGCCCATTAGTGTAACCGCAATAAAACACCATATTTCAGTGGAAACAGTGAGAAGGCATTTACACGCTGCTGGAATAAGGAATTATAAACCGGCACAGAAAATAGCATTGACACCTGCTGAAGAGGGGTCCGTTTTGCCCAGGAATATTTAAATTTTAATTGAGAAGAAAATGTTGTGATCTTCACTGATGAAAAAAAAAAAACATTTAAATCGAACAAAGATGAACGTAACAAGGAACGGTGCGCCATCACTCCTCTACTAATTAATCTAGGATATTTTTAAACACACCATGTAAGTAAATGCTCAATGGATAGATTGTTAAACCATTAAAATGTTGCCAATTACGTGGTGATGTTATTGTCATAAATAGTTTTTTTTCTATTTAAATGACATGTTTATTCACTACGTATAATAGGCAGCTATAAATCTTTAAAGCATTTCACAGATAAAATAAATTTTCTCGATAACAAACTTTCAAGAAAACATGCCTTTTTTAATGTTTATAAATGGGTAGATTTGATTATGGCATCCTCATAATATATTGTATATTAATTTGGAAATATGTGAGCATTTACTTACTTTATTTACCTAAGTGTTTTAATGAAATAATAAACATTTTAAATTTGCAATTGTTTAGTTTTATTTCTATGCGTTGTCCATTAAAGAACTGTAAAAAAAGTATAATAAAATAATTAAAAAAGAAACACCTGAGCAGAAGCTATATTTAGGTTAAACTTGATTTCGAACGTAAACAACGATTAGTGACCACAAGACTAAAGAATTTAAACCATATAGTATACTTTAATAAAGTTTATTCTTGCACAGCACAAGCAGCCAACCTTATCCTAGTGCAAATAGATTATTTTGTATTTTATCCCTTCATTATTATTTAATCACTCCATTAAGACATGATAATTAAAAAACTACCTATAAAATAGACAAAAATAAATTGTAAAGAGAAGTTGTTTTTGCAATTTAGTAAGGCAAGGAAAAATATGTTTGCGCGTTGTCACTGCATACCCTTAGTTAGTAGCATTTGAATACCAGTTTTACAATGAATACAAATATTTATTTTTCAACTACCCACTTAATACAAGTTATGCCAAAATATTACCATTTTAGAAACTTTATATTTGAAGATTATCCGTCTATAGTTCTTTACAATAATACAAGAAATACTTTTAGAATAAATTCTAAATTGAAAGCAAAACAATGTCTTCGTCGCGGGATTTGATCTCGCAACTTGTCACTCTCAGTCTTACACACAGACCACGAGACCAGAGTTACTTGACCGAACTTATTAAAATAAGCTATTACACTTATTAAATTATAACAAGTTGTTATAAGATTTAACCCAATGCTAACGTGATAAAGATCAAATTTGCGTGTGTGTATTTTTATTGTATTTATTCCTTCTCAGTTCTCGAGCACTTGACTGATAACCTCATATAAATTGAAATTAAACCTTATTATCATAGGCAGAAGGTCCAATTTCGATTGTGTTTAGGGTGGGTCAGATAATGCTGACAACCGACTGTACCTAACAAGGGGAGTGGACTCTTGTTTACCAAATTTATATGTTTTTTGTAAAACGATTTGCGGAATTTGTTTGAAAGAGTCACCGCGGCTCTGAAACGTAAAAGGATTTAGAGACAATAGTTAAAATTAAGAGGAACACGGATTATTATTTTTGAAGTAAAAACTTCTTTAGCGGCGTTGTGCACTTTTTTTGGAATGGGTAAAAAATGTTAAACTCGCGTCAGGACACGTGACCTGATCAAAAATTCGTAAGATTTTCGATCAGAAAATGCAAGCAATCCTGATCGAAAATGCGAGCAATAAATAAATATTGTATTATACCACATAAATGATAGTACTTTTATACTGATAACTAAAGCAATTCGTGCAAAATTATTCCCTAACCATTCCAAAATATCAAAAATGCACAACGTTTATATTCAAGTTTTCACTTCTGCCGGCACTCCCGGAGTGCAACCCTTTTTTTTTACCCCCACCCTTAGTGTCATTCTTTTAATGACTATAACCCATCCATGTTCCTTCGTGTGCCCTTTTCCGGGGGCGCGGTATCTCTTTCGAACAACCCTCAGCCCCAGCAGAAAGGAACACGGATGAGTTTTAGTCTAAATATTCTACAAGATAAAAGGTACCTAACCAAGTTGGTTTGGGGACCGGCCTCTAGTCTAAGAGCACCATAAACGTGACTCTCCGTATCCGGTATGATAGCAGAGGTTGAAGGTGATGAGTGATCACAGTTTTAAATAGATAAAGAAGTAATGAGCAGACATAATTATGTAAATTATTTTTCATTCACATTTATTCTTTTAACACAAAGTTCCCGCTGTCTGTCCTTCTGTACGCTTAGACCTTTTAAACTCCGCAACAGATCAATAGATAGAGTGATTCAAGAGGAAGGTTTATACATATAGAACATCACGCTACCACCAACGAGAGCGGAGCAGTAACCAAAGACGTAACTTAACATTAATATAAGCTAATTTAGTTTAATAAGGTTTAAAATTAAAAACATTTATGTAATACCTTTTCAACCCCGACCTAAAAAGAGGGGTGTTATATGTTTGACGTGTCTGTGTGTCTGTCTGTGGCACCGTAGCTCTTAAACGGGTGAACCGATTTGAATGCGGTATTTTTTATTTGATAGCAGGTTTACTAGCAATGGTTCTTAGATATGTTTTATCAAAATCGGTTCAGCGGTTTAAAGGTTATCAGCTCTTTTGTCAGCTGCTGTAGGGATCTTTATTCTTTTGTCGGGTTACTTACTCGTAATATTTTTTATATTATTACTTGTGTTGACTTTTATTTATTGTAACTATGTCATGATTTGTGTTTGATTTTGGATGAGTGAAAGGTGACTAACAAAAGGGATTTATATGGCAGATGTGAGTGGCAATGCCAGGAGGGGACGCCCTCGAAAGACCTACCCTGACCATATTGGTGAGGTTTTCAGAAAGGTCAGGTGCAGTACTCGTAACCGGCGTGCTTGTATGACAGGATGTATGAATGTGGAGGAAGCGAAAGGATATAATGTAAGGATCGTAGCAGGGGCGTAGGTACTGTGGTTTCTGCCTTCCTCCATGGGAAAAAGGCGCGAGTTTATATATTTATGTATGTGATACATGATTTGTGTATTGTTATATAATAATATTTATTAAAAAAAATAAAAAAAAACAATAATTAATTCTAGGTCTAGGCCGCACAGGTGTCCTGATAGCCTGCTTTCTGGTGTACTCCTTGCGCATCAGAGCCAACGACGCCATCCGCCTGGTCCGCAAGAAGAGGCCCAAGTCTGTGCAGACCTCCGGGCAGATCCTCTGCGTCCAGCAGTTCGAGCACTACATGCTGCCGCAGACTATTGTGTTCAGCTCTAAGTAAGTAACAATGTACTGAGGAGATGGGAGCTGTGGGATGATTGATAAATGAAGGATAGGACTGGCAGATGTGGCTCATTCTTTTTGTTTTACATACATAAACTCACGCCTTTTGCCCGTGGAGGTAGGCAGAAACCACAGAACGCCACCTGCTACGAACCTTACATACTGCTTTTGCCTCGACCACGTTCATACATATGGTCATATAAGCACACCGGTTACGATTACTGCGCACCCGACATTTCGACCATTTATTTAGTTTTATTTTTTGAATATAGATTTATTATTCTCAAGTGCCTACTGTTCTTTCATCCTACATGTTTATCTAGGTTCCTGTTTTTTTAATGATTCTTAATATTTGCATGTAGGTACACCACACACCACACACCTCACACACATCCACCTCCCGCATACATCGGGGAATACAGGCAGGTATATCTATACAATATTTACAGACTTAATAACAATAAAAAGAAATAAAAAAATTATAACAAAAAAACTAACTAAATAGCATCAAAAAAGTCTTCCGCATCGCCGTCAACTGGAAATGTGCCCAAAAGAATGGCAACGATGCCACGTTGAATGGTAACACTTAGACTCTGGCCAAGGTACTTCAATATCACGCCTGACCTGGCAATCCAACCTGCCCTAGGTTCAAGCCTAATGGACCAACAAGACAGTCGTTTCGAAATACTAGATGCCATTTTAATGGGCATCAGTGTAATACGAGACACGTGAAGTAAATGCTATTATTAGTAAGCGATAAAACCAATTAATTTAATGGTAGGCCATTAAATTAATCTAATTTCAGATGACGAAGACTTGATTGATAATTAGCCTCCGTAAGTAGCGATACTTAAAATAATATTCAACCTTGGCATTCCTCAACAGTCCTTGCTTAGTACTATTTGAATGACCACACATACATGGTTTAGGCAGAGGTGTAGCAATGTACACCGCCAGGGGCGCCGCGAGCTGCTCTAAAAACTCTTCTCTACTTCAAAAATCTCACCAGAAAAAAGGAATAAAATAAAGTACAAAAATCTAAGTGCGCCGCGGACTGAAAAAGGTTGGGAACCCCTGGCCTATAGCCTTCCTCCATAAAAGGACTAAAATACAAAATATATTAACAATTCGAACCAGTAGTTTCTGAGATAAGCGCGTTCAATCAAACAAACAAACTCTTCAGCTTTATAATATTAGCATTGATTCGTGTTTAAAATCAAAACTACAGTTACGTCCTATTTGAAGAAGATGCAAAAATAAACCTTATATTCACAGACGGAGATTCTTTTAAGACCAACACTACTTTTCTTTTTCTTCCAGAGAAACCCTAAACTTGACGAAGGATAGGAAAACATCAGAGTTCACCTTGAAACAACATCTGTACAGACAGCGAGCCACTCTACATGGACTTGAAGAGAGAGCTTTTAGGGAGCTGCCGAAGGTATGCAAGAACTTATAATTTTATTTATTTATAATACGCATAATGCATGAATTTATTTATGTATTCACTTTTGTTAATAAAACATGAAAATACCGTAGTATAGATGACAAAAAAAAATAAAATCGGCCCAGAAAAACGGCCGATATAAGCAAAACTATTAATTACGCACCGATTAGACAGAGAGATCCGATATGACTAATGACGACATTGGTTACGACGGGCATATAAACTCTGTGTTAAATTTCGTTTCGCTAGATAGAGATAGAAACAAATCTTCGATGGCTTATGTCTTTTAGAACCATCACGCCTATATTCCCCGAAGGGTTAGGCAGAGGTGTACCAATGTACACCCACAGTTCGCCGGTATATTTAGGTCCCATGTAATAGGGGGCGAGCCTATTGCCATTAACCGAGCACAAATGCAAACTACGAGCTGCCACTGAAAATTTCACAGAAAAACCCAATAACACTTTTTGCTCGACCTGGGAATCGAACCCGGGACCCCTTGTACTTTGTCGCACTTGCGACCATGAGACCAACGCGGCAACGGGGCAGTTCAACAACAACAACAACGGGGAGGTCTTTTAGAATTTTATAGTAATTAAAAAAATATTTGACTAAAATATTTACATAAATGAAGATTGTTTTTTTTTATAAAAAAACATCCTGCATATTTCCTATTATTAGTAGGTCAAACCTACGTGATTACTAACATAATTGTTTAAGTTATTAAGTAAGTAATAACAATCTATGGTTTGCAGAATCGAGATCAAAATATGTTTATTGTTTAAATGTAGGTATATTACTCAATCACGCCAGAACGGCTGAACAGATCTGGATGAAATTTTAGCATATACTAAATATGTAGTATTCCAGACTATGACATTCAAAAGTGCCTGTAAATGGTCTAATTGAAATAAATGATTTGAATTTGAATTTGACCATCCTTCTTCCTAATTTCATCAAGATCCGTTTAGCCGTTCTGGCGTGATATAAGTAACAAACATCCATGCATCCATCCAAACTTTCGTATTTATAATAGTGTAAAGTCTAATTCTCCAGACCGATTCCGGCCACTGGCGGCTAATTTTAATGTAAACTAGCCACGTACGCAGGAGATATTATAGTGCACAACTGTGTGCGCAAACACAGGTGCACTCCCTCTTCCCTAACTCTCATAGTCCGATGGGACGGCAATCCGACAAGACCGGGGAGAGATCAGGCGCAGGACCAACGGCTTTACGAGGCACGGGGTTGTCACCAATAGATAGCTTCATTATTCCCGAGTAACATAGGCTATATATACGTATAACATCACGCTATGACCCACGGAAGCGGAGCATTTATCATCATCATCTGCTTAGCCCTTTACCAACTGTGTTGGGGTCGGCTTCCAGTTTACCCGGATGCAGCTGAATACCAGTGTTTTACATGGAGCGACTGTCTATCTGACCTCCACAACCCAGTAACTGGGCAACACGATACCTCTTGGACGAAGAAAGACGAAAGAAAGACGTCATTTTATGGGGGGTGAAATAACCCGCGTGGACAAAGTCGCGGCCAGTTCGCTAGTGAATAATAAATTGATAATCAACTAAAATTAGCATTGTAAATGACTTAATTGCCTGCAAGATCATAATTGCTGCACTAAATGATACCTACGTATCTTGCACGCAACTTCCACCTCCATTTGTGATTTTATTTAGTTCATTATTTAAACTGGTATTACAATAATACTGGTATGGTCAGCTGCAGAGAAAAGGAACCCCTCTTGGTAATGACAAAAAACCGTATAACCGTAGTCTTGGGGGGTTCCTTTTTTCTGAAGCTGACTGTACTACTGGTTACTGGTAGAAAATGCCTAAGGCATTAAGTCTGCCTTTGTACGGTGTATTTTTACATTTGTGCATAAAGTTTTAATAAATAAATAAATAATACTGATTATATAGTATTCCGCTGTGTCACAATTAGCGTGGTAATATCCCGGTATTATTATAATAGACTGATTTGACGCAGACGCTTGTATTAGTGAGCTCCGACGTTGTAAAAGTCAATGGCAAATCATGTATTTTGCCGGGGTTGTTCGAAAGAAATACCGCGCCCCCGGAACGCAAAGGGCACAAGAAGGAACATTGATGGGTTTTAGTTAGTAAAAGTCTGAACGCCCAGGGCGGGGGAAGTCATTGCATGATTTCCCATCGGTAAAAAAAACAAATCATTTATTTCAATTATAAAATTAAAAGGCACTTTCGAACGTCAAAAAAAAATCATTGAGCTTACCTAGTTGCCCATTTGTGTTAACATATCAAATTCAGCATATCACATATTGAAGTCGCGAATACGCTAATCCCAACTGAAGTCATCTCATCATTCTTTCATCTCAATTTTCCCCTCTTCAGATAGTTTACTGTCTCTGCGAACGCCTCCTGAAGCTGTGCGGGTGTCACCAGAGCGTCGGCTTGGACTTCCGCGTCAAGATCAAGCCCTTCTACAAGTCCTTCATGGTGTACAAGCTAAGGAAGAGCAAGCCACCTGACCCTACTACTCCAGAAGAAGCGTCTTCAGAACTTGGTAATTTTTTCAATCATCATCATCATATAATTTAGGTTTAATTTAGGCTTAGGTTGTGGAATGCGCTCCCTCCTAAGATTTTACCAAGAGACTACAGCATGGGGTTCTTCAAGAACGGAGTATTGAGGTTTTTACGGGGTCGGCAACACACGAGTGATGCCTCTGGTGTTGCAAGTGTCCATAGGCAGCGGTAACCGCTTAACATCAGGCGGGCCGTTAGCTTGTCAGCCACCATCAGTGGCATAAAAAGTGGGGGGCTGTCAGACTCTTACTGACATAAATCAACCATACAACGCGCCTTCCGCGTGGGAAGTACGCGGAAGGCTAAAATAGCATGCATTTTAATATTATGTTAATCAATAATTTTAATTAGAATATTGTTCGTTGACATTTTTAAGATTTATAGTCTTTTTTTGTTGTTTTTTTTTAAGGCATCGAATCGACATTTTTAAAGCATAATTCTAATGTAATAACGTTTATAAATAAAATATACGGATCTCATTTCAAAATCACATGCGTATTCCCTATTCTATTATGCATTTATGCAACCGACGGGACCCATTAAAAATCTAGACCAGCTCAATTTTTTTCAATATCTAATGCAAAAGTCTACACTACTGGATTTGTTATTATTATTTATTTATTTATTTATAGATTTATAGTTTCTATTTAAAGTTCATGTTTTAGGTATATTAAGCAGTCCGGTTTTTAATGATATTTTTGATTATATTATATTGTCTATTTGTTTATTAGGTATCTATCGCATCATTTCTGAGTTCGCAACCGGACACGTGTACACTATTGCCAATTGTCATAGATTATACGCGGGCGAAGTCGGGGCTGAAGCTAGTAGGACATAAAGCACTACCTTGACATCGTAACACACGTGGCTTATTCAGCCATGTAACAAACGATAAACGCAAACGCTGAGTAGGCTTTAATAGATCTTCAACTTTATGTGCTCGGTTTTAAGTTGAAGATCTAGTGAAGATTGCATAGCGTTTTCGTACTTTCCAGTCGCTAACGCTTAGAAATCTTTAATAGATTTTCAACATAAGGCTCTGGGGTTGAAAATCTATTGGTACCTACCGAGCGTTTACGATTATCGTTTGCGACTTGGCTAGAGGGCCAGTTCTAATATTATAAAGTTGAAGAGTTTTCAGAAACTGCCCGTCCAATTCCGTTTTTTTTTTTTTTGGTAATTGGAACGCATTTGCAATACCTCTGATATTCCAGATGTCTATAGGCAGCGGTGATCACTTTACATCAGGTGGACCGTGGGCTTGTTTACCATCTAACGATATAAAAAAAAAACATTGTGCCTATATTTCCCAAGAATTTTAGGTACCGTACCAGCAGTCTTCATCTCGATAATTCCTTCCATTATCTTAAAGGTCCCACAACAACTCTGCCCATGGTGGAATGGCGGGATCCAGTAGAGGAGGATATCGAACGGAACTTGGAGTCAGTCAGCAAGATCACAGGCACTGCCAACAATGGCAGTATACCTGCTGTACAGATTTATGAGGTAAGATCAGGGTATATTTTATGCACTGCCTCGTTAGCCTACTGGTCCTAAGCGCGACTGCTACGTTAGAGGTCTTGGTTTCGATTCCCAGGACGAGCAAAGTGTCATTGGGTTTTTCTATGAAATTGTCAGTAGCAGTTCGGAGTTAGGATTTGTGTGCCCGGCTAGTGGCAATAGGCTCGCCCCAATTACGTGGCACCTAAACATAGCAGCGAACTGTGGGTTTACATTGGTATACCTCTGCCTTACCCTTCGAGGAATACAGGCGTGATAGTATTGTGGTATTTAAGGCAGGACCAATAGGCTTACCAGGCAGTCTAGAATCGTCATACATTTTAAGAGTTGTGGTAATTAAGTAAGTATCTAACAGGTGAATAATGGCTGCACATGGACGGTTGTGTTTTTGCATACATACAGAGAAAGCACGAGCATTAATCAAACCTCGTGCCTATTCTGTACGTGATGAGGCATTTACCCTTTATGCGCCGTGGAATTCCTCATGGACTTCCTCCGGCATGGGAGTGACGGAGGGATCCCTCTGCCCAAGGCCGGGGGTGCGGGATTCGCATAAGCATTTACCGCTCCTCCGACAGGCCTCGACCCTCTGTTGCTCAGCGGGTCCCTCCTCCCCGTGCCACCATTTCCATAATAGCCAAAGAGCCCATTATCCTGCAACCTAATAATATTAGGCTTGTGGGACATTGTCCTGAAAACTTTTACCGTAAATACATGGTATAAGATTTTGTTATGATATCCCTTCAACCCGCTACCTATAGTATAATAAAAAAAAAAAACCCGCTACCTATAGCTACATTACATTTTAATTATATTTTTCAGGCGTTCACAGTAGACCACCACAGTCTTCCAGAAGAAAGGCAGAAGTATTTAAAGACACTCCGCAATGAAATTAACCAGCACAAAGAAGCTTTCGACAAAATTAATGTTGAGGTAATAGTCCAAGATCAAAGTCAATAGACCTACGTCATTTTAGCATACAGTAGAAACTCTATTATCCGAACCTCAATTATCTGAACCCTCAATTATCCGAACGCTGAATTAGTTTGTCCGAACAGTAGCAGCCCGGAGTTTGGAAGTTGGTGGTGTGGTACCCCCGTGCCTCGGAAAGCACGTAAAGCCGCATAGATTAATATATACTAATAAAGCCGTTGGTCCCGGCTGTCATTCGTACATCTTTGACAGTCGTGACGGATAGATACAGAAGCCAAGAAGTCTGACAACCAGTCTTACCAAGAAGTATCGTGTTGCCCAGTGACTGGGTTGTGGAGGTCAGATAGGCAGTCGCTCCATGTAAAACACTGGTATTCAGCTGCATCCGGTTAGGCTGGAAGCCGACCCCAACGCAGTTGGGAAAAAGGCGAAGCAGATGATGTATGCTAGGCCCTCTTTCAGGTATCAGGTACTTTGCTCATTACGTTCTAAAGGTTTAGGAACTCATAAAGAACATTCATTTTTGTTAACTAGTGATATTTAAATCACTGTTTTTCCGCAGCGTACCAGCATTTTGTTTAAATATTCATATATAAAAAAATTATTCAATCTGACATTTATGATTCTAGAAAAATAAATTAGAATAATTAATGGCAGATTTAACAATCATGTAAACGAAACTCGAAAGCGATGTCAATGAATATTTTAATGAAGATTAAATTTGAAATTATAAGATAATATTTAATCTTTTCTTTATATTTTTTCAACATAAAAAACTTAGTTAAATAATAATAATATACCGACATATTAGAATTCATTATATTCCATTTTCACCGATAATAAAATCAATCAAAAAGTCGGTCGTGAGGCTTACAATGTCAGTAGTTTTTTTTTTTTACTGTAGATTTTCTTTTTTGCAGAACGACCCCACAATCCTGACAGGGCTACTGTTTGAATGGCTGGAAGGCCTAAAGCAGCCGGTGTTGGACCGAGAGGATCTCTCGCTTATTGTCGGAAGAGCATATAATGTGGAGTCGTGTGTGCTGGCGCTGACATTGGTAAGCAATACATACATACCATAACGCCTGTAGTCCCTGAAGGGTTAGGCAGAGGTGTACCAATCTGCCGGGGCTGCGGATTGTTCAAAAGAGATACCGCGCCTCCGGAACGCAAAGGGCACAAGAAGGAACATGGAAGGGTTTTAGTCAGTAAAAGTCTGACACTCCCTCCCGCTTCGTCCAGGGCGGGGGAAGACATTTGATGATTTCCCACCGGCAAAAAAAAAGAGATGTACCAATGTACACACACAGTTCGCCGGTGTGTTTCAGTCCCATGTAATAGGTGGCGAGCCTATTGCCATTTATCGGGCACAGGTCCCAACTCCGAGCTGCTGCTGAGAATTTCATAGAAAACCTAACAACATTTTTTTGCTCGATCTGAATGTCGAACAGCCCAAAGTTTGGAAGTTGATGCTGTGACACCCCCGTGCCTCAGAAAGCACGTAAAGCCGTTGGTCCTGCGCCTGATCTCTCTCCGGTCTTGTCGGATTGCCGTCCCATCAGGCTATGAGAGTTAGGAAAGAGGGAGTGCACCTGTGTTTGCGCATATACTTGTGCACTATAATATAAAATCTCCTGCGTACTTGGCTAATCTGCATTAAGATTAGCCGCCATGGCCGGAATCAGCCTGGAAGATTTCTTTTATTTTTTTGTGTGAATAAAGAAATAAGATCACGATTTATTTTGTTCCAGGAAGACATAATGCTCCTGGAGTACCTCCTCCGGTTCGTGACGCGCCTCCGCCCCCTCTCCGCCAGCAAGAAGGTGGACATACTGAAGCGCCTGCTCGCCTCCCTGACGCACCAAACCGTGAGCGTCAACGGACGATGTCTTCCAACACGCAGGGTGCGTTACACTCCTTTCTTTATCATACATACCATCACGCCTGCATTCCCCGAAGGGTTAGGCAGAGGTGTACTAATGTACACCCACAGTTCGCAGGTATATTTAGATCCCATGTAATAGGGGGCGAGCCTATTGCCATTAACTGAGCACAAATCCAAACCCCGAGCTGCTACTGAGAATTTCATAGAAAAACTCAATAACACTTGTTTGACCTGGGAAATCGAACCCACCTCTAGCGTAGCAGTCGCCGTTAGGACCACTAGGCTAACGAAGCAAAAAAATACTTTTGGAATAGTCGATGTATTTTATGCTTAACTATGCAATAGACAAATAATTGTATCCGACCTATTTAGTTAATCCTTTTTCTTCGTTTCCAGGACTTCCAAAGACTAAGAGACGGCACCAGCACCCAGGTGGTGAACTTCATGCTGCGGATGATAGTGGAACTACAGAAGGACATGATGAAGCCTGGCAGGGATGACGCTGACGTCGTGGTGCCACAACGGAGATTCAGAATAAAAGCTTGGAAATAATTGTTTGCTGTCTTGCATTTTATTTTCCTTACATATCAAAGACAAATCTGAGATTTAGGAACTACAATTCATTAACTTGTAGGACATAGAACTGAATTACCCTTTTTTTGTGAGCTAAGGAAATGCCTATCGCATGCCGCGCCATCTGGGGAGACGACGTGGTTATGTGAGGCTTGTTGCACCCACTAAAAACTCCGCCTGTGTACCTAGTATCGCCTTGATGAATGGACCGCGAGAACTGCGACGTTCGCGACCCAGAACTGAAGTACCCTGGGCTAACTTTATGTGATGGGTTATGGCAGCTGGGCACTCCCCATCTTGTAAATAGGTACCAATTTCGTCAAGCCAGACTTAGGCCTAGGCCACACAAAAATTGACTTCGTTCGTGGAATATTCATAAACATTATTGTCTTCAATAGTTTGACTCTGAGTCCTTGTAGATAGCAAATAGAATATAATTTACTAGCTTCCGCGCCCGTGAATTCGTCCGCGTCAAAGTTAATAATTATCATCCTATTCCCGTAGGATCCTATTAATAATTATCCTGGTTCCTACCATAGATTGGATTGGATTTAATAGATAATGATGAAAAGCATTCTAGCAGCTGGTGTTCTGTGGTTTCTGCGTACCCCCGTGAGAAAAAGGTGTAAGACTACGTATTAGGGTGGAGCGCTCAATGTATGAAAAAAATTTTTTTTTGGAATTTCTTTTTTGCGGGGTTATTAAAAGTTGCCAATATACTAAAACATTACGTATGTAAAATATTTTCCGAAACAAGCCATTAGAAGTACTGCCACCAGGCCTTCGACTTTTCAAAAAATTACAAAAATCTTGAAGTTTTTATGACTCATAATAAAATAAATTAATTACCTTATCGTAACTTTTTAATGTACAATCAGTAGTAAATATACTTAAAAACTAATCTACAATAACCAAAAACCCTATCTGATTGCGACTTGCTTCTAAAATATTTTCTAAAATCTCGATATTTGGCGCGATAAATCTCTTCACGCGATGCACTTAACCTGCTACTGGTACTAAAGCTGCAATTATAAGGTTGCTCGAAAGCAAGCTGGGACGTCCACTACAATGGCTGGCATGTCAACTACATGCAATTGAATTGACTTTAAAATATCTTTTATGACATTTAAGCGGTACAATCATGGGCCCAAAAAGTTGTAATAGTCTAATAGTTGCACACTAAATAATTGTGAGTGAAGACCAGTCAAAGCATTTAGTGCGTTAACATGCTGTTTACCAGACATAACAAAGACCCGTTACGATCCAAGCACGAACCAATTATATATTTTTCGAAATGTGCCAAGCAATCAATAAAGGTCAGTGTCACGAAAGTTTGGCCAAACGTAAGCCTGGCAAAATATGTCACTCAAGGTTTCACGTTTCGACCAAAAACCCATCTAATAAACTGAAAATGTTGTCGGAATACCTGGTAAAAGTCTAAGCTCCTGTGTGGTTCCATATTAAAAACGAATTGCATTAATGGAGCTAAACATTTGTTTGATATACGAGTAATTCAACTGTCACGATACCTGCCAGATAGTCTCAATCTGGTGATATATCCCGTGATACAGCAGAATGGGTATTTTGGCCACTGTGAACATATATTAATTGCCATGTTAACGGATGATCGAAAACACATTACAAAAGCAAAAGGGCTCTCCTTTTACCCTTTAAAGAATTTTAAAGATTTTTGAAAGTTCTACTGGCTTTACTCCTTTGCGTATGATTGATTGACCACGATTCAATTTTGGTGCACAAGATTTTATGGATGTCATACATTGGGAAAACCCTATGGCACCGCCTCTTACCAAAATTATTCTTACCGAAGTGATTTTAGAAGCAATATCAGATTACCATAAAAGTACATTTCAAAATTTTATCACTTTTTCGCGGAATCCCATGTCACACTCAAGCAACTGAAAGATGCATAAAATTAGTGCAGAATCTTGCTCAACAGCCTGTGGGCCAGTAAGAAGGGAAGGCTGGATTAGGAATAAGCTGGATTCGTGTTGTGTCGTGTGCATAATGCATCTTCATTCAATACAAAAAAAAAGTACAAAATTGAATAAATATTGTTTTTTTTTGTCACTCCGGTGTCGTAAGAAGTAATTCTAATTATAATATTTTTTTGTCTATTTAGTTTCTTTACATCTTGTTTAACAGTAAACTGCACCATTTTAATTAAAAAGTATTGCGAGGAATTTTTATTTTATTTTTCTTTTGACGTAGTTTTTTCCTGATTTTTGAAAACTTCAAAGCTCTTGGGGCAGTACTTCCGCTAATTTAATTTAGTTGTCCCCATAATAACTTTTAAACCTGATATCAAGACGCAACTTTCCCGCACCCCGCCATTTCTAAAATCCAAAAATTTTAAAAACGCTCCACCCTACTACGTATGTTTGTAACACATGATTCATGAGCGCCATCTATCGGCGTTACCTGAAAAGTATAACACTGAACAGCTGAAACGAATCAATAGTTTCGTTTCGATAACTCGACTAAATAGGTTTAATACAAAACTACACTGCAATATTAGGCTGGCGTTTTGTACTTTAAAATAAATAAAATAAAATTGCGTTGCAAATTTAAATATTGTATTTTTTTTAGATTTATGAATGTTAACAGTTTACACATGTATGCTTCTAGTTTTTTAAACTGAACCAAATAACCAATTTAGTAATCTTCAAATCGACTAAAATATTTCCATAGCAACCCAAGTGTACAACACTAAAATTTTGACAATTCGCCATCGCCCATCGTTATCGAAGCCTGCCGTGTCATCGAATCGTACGTACACGTCGAACAACAACCAACACCAAGTACATTATTTACCTAAACTGTGTTCTGCAACGTGGGTTTTTTTATTATTTACTATCAAATATTACTATTTCAATAATGTCGTCCGCTGAAGAGACTGCACAACTCAAGGCTGGCCATCCCCCGGCAGGTACGAACTTAGTTTCCAAAACCTTTGTTTATGTATTCAAGCGTTAAAAAAAAAAGTTTTGCTTTATGTAAAAACAGTCTACTTTCCGTATGGCGGCTTAAAGGATTCTCTACTTTTCATTATTATTCCTGAAAACGAAACATTCGTTTTAAATTAGGGAATAAATAGAACGTTGATGTAAACAAGTTGATTTATTTATAAACGGCCATACTATCAAATCCTTGAAGGCCTTGAATTTTTTATATGACGTCATGGTATATTCTGTATTCGAATCATCGCGTGTTGTTCAACAGAGCTACCTTCAAGGTCGCTAGGCGGTCAGTAATTATTATCGCCTAGTATTTCATAAATTATACAGTTTTTGTCAACATTGTTTGTTTCCCATATGAAACCTAAATAAAAAACAGAACTGAATTAGGTTCTTTTCCTGCTAGTAACACACATGTCTTATTAAGTACTTCAAACAAGAATCTTATTAGTTTTTAATTATTACAATAATTAACTCTGCGTCTACAATCTCCAGAAAACTTGAAGAAATCTAATCTAATCAAAAACTAAAAATTTTAGTAACACATGAAAAATTTACCACACCTGATGCTAGCCGTAACAAATAAGATTGTCACACCGCTACACGTGATAATAATCAAACATTCATTCGTTCTTAAACTACATAATACCCAACTTAAATTACAGTGAAAGCCGGTGGCATGAGAATTACTCAAAACAAGAGCCCTCACACGAAAGACACCAGCAAGGAACCCGCAAATGAGGACTTAACTGGTCTCTCCGGACCCTCACCCGTGCCTTCAAACCCTGTATCAATCTCCGGTGCACCGAACCGAGGTAACGCAGACTTTACTCCGGAGGCGGCCCAAGTGGCCCATAGTCCGAAGCCTCCTGTGCACATCAACTTTAAGCCCCCAATGAATATTCAACAGCCCAGGAAGTAGGCTACATATCACATGAAGATATTAGGGTTGTTAGGTAGATATTCAGAAGATATTATCAGATTAAAATCATGGATTTATTGACAACTGTTATTGTAGAAGATTTCTTAGTTATTGTTAATTATTACTTCCCTATAAAATGTAAATCACATACTGCCTTAAGATGGTGCGACTTGAACTAGCTATCCGATTACAAATGCATTATGCTAGAAAGAGAAAAGATGATGTTACCCAACTCAAACTCGGACTGAAACTTCGCTTATTTTAATATCTCTTCCTTGAAAACTAAATAATAGAATTGCCTTGTTTGCACTTGGCACGACATTTGGTCTGTCACGCAGCATTTAAAACCATTTTGACTTCTATGCGTAGACTATGGTAACTATCCAACCTCTTTCTTATTGAGTAGCTATGTGAAAAAGAGACATATTTTTGAAATCATTCAGTCTTATCCGTGTTACCATCGACAAAATCAAAGCAACAACTTTTAAGGCCTATTCAAACCTGAGCGATATTCGCTGCCGCTGTGGGTAGAGGTACATACCGCGCGGGTTTCGCTCAGGTATTTAGTATCAAGTACCGCGGCTACAGCGACCTGAGCGATATTCGCTGCCGCTGTGGGTAGAGGTACATACCGCGCGGGTTAAGAACGGTAGCGAATACCGCTTAGGTCTGAACAGTAATATTACCGCGTACCCACTGGGTTTTCTCTGCCGCAGGCGGTAGCGAATACCGCTTAGGTCTGAATAGGCCTTTAGCCAGCCAATATCAAAAGGTGATACCATATCTAAAAAAATAATGTTACGCAATAGGGATAATTCTGTTTGTATATCTATCTACCTTGATAACTTGTATCATACAGCTTGTTTACATTCGGTATTTTGAACGCAAACATTTAATTTGTAACATCTTTTAGGTGGTGATAACGTTATAATCTACTATTTATGGATGGCAATTTAAAATGTATAGATAACGTTGCATTTCTTAAAAGGTCATTAGAGTTCAAGAAAACAAAATAATTAATGTAGTTCTTTAATTGGGTAATTAACACCATTAACCAATAATTTGAAGACACAACATGTTTAAAAAGTACTATCTATTTTAGCCCTAAAAACCTGATCTTTATTTGCTTTGAAATCAATTAATAGTTAGTGCAAATAAGTGACGTCACAGTTTACTTTTGCAATACAAAATCTATGGGGGAGAAGCTTTTTGACAGCTCATAAAAAGTATGTCAATTGATTAGCGATTTCAAGTACCCAATTGCATGTATTTCTTTCTAAATATGTAAATTTTTATTCACAGTCTCACACCTAGCCTTTTTACACTTCCATATTTGAAATATTCATCTGCTATTTATTCTTTTTTATTAAAAAACAATGGAAAAATAGGACAGATGTGCTATTTAAACATTCCATAATCGTATAAAGTAAACAACAGTCTATTGTTTGTGATCAAATACCTAATGTAAACAACACAAATGCAAACATGGTTCTAAATTGGCGCCATTTTGATATAAATACTTTTTACTCGAAATGTGTGTTGCCAGCAACTTTCTCTGTGTAAATGTTGCCAAGTTAAAACCATGTACTCAGCCTAGTGATTAGATTGATATATTAAGAAATATTTTGTATTATAAATAAGCACTTTATTTATTTATAACATCTTGTCATATCCGTTTTTCTCTTTTTATAACAACCTAATCAGTTTTGGCTTTTATACACCAGTTTGTGAAATAATCAGACATTTGTAGGATAACTAGTTGTAAAAAAAACGTTACATGTTCCAATTTTAAATTGTTCCTAATCCATTTTATTATGGCGCGATCATGTTAAACAGGGGCGGATCTAGGTATGGGTTTTACGGGCCGCAGCCCGGGACCCCGAGGATATTAAGGGCCCCCATTGATGACAATAGATCATATTGTAAATTATCAAAGTGACAATCAGTTTGATTAATTAAATGGCCCCCAAGTAGCGTTAATGAGCCGAGCGCCCCTAATGTTACAGCTAGAAAAATATTAGTTATAATTGTTTTCTACCTAGTTGTTTCTATAAATGTCTATAAATAATTTTAAATACTGAGAAATGCACTATTAAATATAAAAGCTACAAATACTACAGAATATGAGTACAGAGTATGAGACAGACAGAGTTTTATTATATTCTCCTTCTATATATTTGTAGCTTTATATATAACACTTGAAGTTACTTATTGTTATGTAAAAACACATGAATACTTATTCATTGACTTTAAAAAAGCGTGTTATTGTACTTAGAAATAAATGATTGCTGCTCACACCACAAATGAAGATAGTATGGTAGTACTATACTGTTCAAAAATATTGTCTCTGAGATTGCCATACTGTACCTATAATACTACCGATGCCGTGCTAAACGCAAAAAGAGTATTGAAGGGAAAGCTAGTTTCTCAAAAATGTATGTTAAACAAAATATAGTCTAGATTTTTTTGCTAATGGAATTATGTGTTTTAAATAAGATACTGTCATTTGGCCTATTTCATTGTATGCATATTTCTATATCTAATGCCATAAAAATCGACATAATTGTTTTTTTTTTTTTAGAAACTGCTTTTGAGCTTAGCTCCAGAATACCTGACTAATACTGTGTAGTTGATTTGGCATGCCTGTGTATAGAGGTGTCCATTTGCAATCAGATGCTACCAATTTTAAGATCGTTTTTTCATTCTTAAAGTGTGAGCACAGACCATTTTAATAGAAGATAATGTTTTGGAGAATGAAGAGCAGAATAATATAGTATATTATGTATAGATCGTTCAGTACATAGTAATCCAGTGTTGTATTCAATAATTATAAAGATTTTAAAGTTCTTAGATAATGCTGCACAAAGTTATTTTTTTTTACTATTTTATTTTGAACGCTTGTTTTTGCGACTAAGATCGCGACGCATTTGATTACTTAAATATGAATTTTGCGGGCCAAGAAATAAGGTTTAAATTGACACACAAGGCCCTGAAAGTATTACAGGGAATAAAATTAATTAATATTTTGGTTTGCAACAAATTGGATTTTAAAATGTTTTATATTTCTTTGAAAATTTTATTAAGGGATCTGTTTCCCAAGCAATAATTAAAGTGGATTATAATCATATAAATAAATAATAAATAGGTAAATAAAATTAGATAGTGCAGTTTATATTATTTTTATTTGGTGCTAAGCCATTTTGAAAAAAAAAACCGCATTTTTCCACATTCCTAAATATTAAGTTTACATTTGCTTTACAGATGAAAAAATAACAAAAAAAAATATATTTTATTGATAGTTTTCTTATGCCTTACTCGTCGGTCTGAATGTTTTACATTTAGGCCAAGTTTTTAAGTAATGTTTCTTTTGTATTTTATTAGTTTTAAAATAAATTGGTATGAAAACCATGATGTGTTTTTATTTCTAGAACTTTGTCGACTAGGCTTTGTCTATTGTTCTAATAAACAGTATCGCGTTAATTAATAACATACAGGTGTAAATGAAAACTGCCAACCAACGTACAGCACGGGGCACTTATCTTGGCGTAAAATAAAGCATAAGTATTTCATAAAAATTTGATAACCCCATCCAGGGCTACATTCTAACACACAAGAACCCACACCATCACGCCTGTTTTCGCCGAAGGGTTAGGCAGAGGTGTATCAATTTACACCTACAGTTCACCGGTATGTCTAGGTCCCATGTACACACAAGAAATGACATTAAAATCGGTCAAGCCGTTTAGGAGGACTATAGTAGACAAACATACACGTACAGAAGAATAAGATATAAATAAGATTAAAATTAAAGAAAAAGAAACAACTTTTAATAAATTAATATTTATTTTCTTTTAAATAATTCAGTGAATAACATCAAAAACTTAATAAAAATATATCAAAAGTATTTTTAATACAATAAATAGTCAAAAATAAATACGTAGTTCACAATGAATACCCTTAAAATAAAATAAAAAGTATGGCATTTGTCTTCATTCACTTTGCATTTCGCTTGCCTGTCGATGATCTTTTTAGTTTCGACAACATTGTGTTGTATATCTGTAAAATAATTAAGAATATGTATTAATGTAGTACGGGTCATACGGGTGAGAGCTTTTTTGACTATGGGGCAGTGTCGGTAATTCTAACTACACTCCCAGACTCCTAAATCGAGCCACCTAGCATAATGATTTAGTAACGTCCATAACTTTAAAAAATTGTATGAATGATCAAAAAGTTTTTATGCAAGTTTGTAGCTGGTATAATCAACATTAGGCTCATGTACTATTGTTCTGAATTTGATTTTTCATTAATTTGTCATTCATATAATTTTTTGAAGATAAAGACGATACAAACTCATGCTAGGTGGCTCGATTTAGGAGTCCGGGAGTGTATTTATTAGGCATGGAACATTTCATAAATAGCAGGTGAAATTTCATATGAAAAAAAAATCATTAATCACACCCGCTATTTGCCTCCACTTATACTGCTATTTTTCACAGTCAATGAAATCACGAATCATTATATAGTGTCGTGATGGCCCAGTGGTTAAGGCGCCCGCCTCCCATGCACGAGGTTGTGGGTTCGCAACCAGGCACGGGCAAGTACCAATGTGACTTTTCCTAATTCATATGTACTTTCTAAGTTTATCTTGGACATCACTGACATCAGTAACCATGTCAGAGGCCCTTGAGGCGGTTTAGAAACTCTGACACTAGGGTGTGTGGGGTCGATAGACCTTACTGCCCACACGATAAGAAGATTATGATTTCATTTATTCATTCGAGCGAAGTTTGTGAGCGGCGCGCTGCTGTCTGCCAAAGCGACCGAGCGAGTAAGAAAGAAGGAATGATTTGTTCATGTGCGTGTTAGATAAGGACGAGAGATGTGATGACGGACAACACTGGGCATTTTAAATATGAACTTTAAACTTAAAGGTGTAAGGTTTAGATTTCCTTGTCATAATTCATTGTGATTTCATTGCAGGTCGCAACGTGTTCGTGGGCCGTGGCGCACATTATATGAAAGAGCTACATTATAACACTGCGAATAAAAATCATTGCCTGTGAAATTTCACATGTGAAATCATATGATTAAAAGTCATCATTTCATATAATGAAAATGAATTAAAAATAGCAATCATTTCCATGCCTAGTATTTATTAGAGGTATAAGAGGGTAGAAGACACGAAAAAAAAAAACCAAGACACAACTTCTAAAAAAAAACATTTTATTTTAGCCCTGTAAATCTGATTAATGTCTAAATAACGGTAAAATTAGATTGTTAGTTGCTTTGAAATCAATAAATAGTGAATTAAGTTGGCAAAAAAAGTGACGTCAAAGTTTAGTATTGTCATATAAAATCTATGGGGAATTGCGTTTTGATAGCTCATAAAAAGTATGTCAATTGATTAGTAGTGTCATCTACCCAAATACAGGCGCATATTAGGACAGTTCAACTCTGGGATATTATATACCATCACGCCTGTATTCCCCGAAGGGTTAGGCAGAGGTGTACCAATGTACACCCACAGTTCGCCGGTATATTTAGGTCCCATGTAATAGGGGGCGAGCCATTAACAACAACAACTCAGCAACTCAGGGTTGACAACGCATTTGCAAGGCCTCTGGTATTGCAGAAGTCTATAGGTAGCGCTCACCACTTAACATCAGGTGGGTTATCGCGCCGGCTTGTTTGCTATCCAAACATATTAAAAACAAAACATTGCAAAAGAAACGCTGAATGGATAGTAGGTACCTAATATAATCAAATCTATAAACTGATATAAATAATCTAATATTGTTTGTGACCGATAATAATACCTATTACAAAATACCCAATTTGTTATCAAAATATTAGGTAAGTACCTAGGTAGCAAATAATATGAAAGTAAAGTATGTTTTGTATAGATTTTTCCTGTTTAATGAGTCCTGTTGGTGCAGTACAGAATATTCTACTAGTTTATCATGTTATACTTGCTCCTGCTTGCGATTTCGTCAGCTTCAAAATTGATACCGATGTTATAATTATAACATCGGTACGACGGGAACGACATTTTTCCGCTATAAAAAATTGTCTTTGTGCAATTCCAGACTATAATCTAACTCTGTGCCAAATTTCATCCAGATCTGTTCAGCCGTTCTGGCTTAGGGCGCCCACACAAAACAACGATGCGATGCGATACGATGCTGCATTGCATGAACTATCTAGGAACTACCTCGCAGATATTTGCGATGCGATGCGAATTCGCAGTTATGTGTGGGAGTCCTTAATTAAGTGACAAACATTCATCCATCCAAACTTTTGCATTTATAACAGTAAAGTAAGGTTATATTAGCTACTGCCCGCGACTTTGTTCGCGTGTAGTTCAAGTACCTATATCTGTACATAGTATATCTAAACCAAATTCGCTTCCCGGCGTCTGTCCCTCTGTACGCTTATATCTAAATATATCTATATAACTCAAAGGTGACTGACTGACTGACATAGTGATCTATCAACGCACAGCCCAAACCACTGGACGGATCGGGCTGAAATTTGGCATGCAGGTAGATGTTATGACGTAGGCAACCGCTAAGAAAGGATTTTGATCGATTTTACCTCCAAGGGAATAAAATAGGGGATGAAAGTTTGTATATTAAAAACGCGATCGAAGTCGCGAGCAGAAGTTAGTCTGTCTATATAATAGATCATCACGCTACGACTAACGGGAGCAGAGCAGTTACCAAAGACGTAATTGAACGGGGGTGATACTGCGGTGTTTATAGCTGGTCTACTATAAAAAGAAAGCCTATGGCGCTCGGCAATAGTGCAGCTGTTAATCTATACTAATATTAGGAAGAGGTTTTGTGAGGTTGTAGGGGGTAATCTCTGGATCTACTGAACCGATTTCGAAAATTCTTTTACCCATAAAATTCACGTTATTTGTGAGTGTCATAGGCTATATAACATCACGCTACGGCCTACGGGAGCAGAGCAGTAACCAAAGACGTAACTTAAAGCGAGTTAAATAAGCTACGCGGTCGAAGTCGCGGGTAGTTCGCTATAGTCAGTGATAAAATTGTAGCGGTAAGATCGTATGAGACATGATAACTCACCTCCTCTTCTGAATTCTGTGCAGACGAGGTCACCGAGGCATGCAAGGCCTTATTCAGTTCAGCAATTGCCGGGACGTTGGAAGACGCCACTTTTATCATGTCTGAAAAAGGAAATAGTCCAGACTATAATACCATCAAATCGTGTCGAGATGTCCCAGAGGTTAAGGCGGGCGCCCATAGGCGTATATAGGGAGGGGGGGGTGGAGGGCCCGTGCCCACCCCAGAATGGTCTTGTGCTACTACTAGGGCAAACTAGTTTGTCCTGAAATCGGGTTTGGCCGGTAACATATACAGAAAAAAAAATTAGCCAGTGCGTAAATTTTGCCATAATAAACTTCAACACGTTTTATTAAACACGTATATTTTATTTTGATATGTCTTAGTACAAAAAAAAAAGTTATCGCTTACGAAACATGTTTACTTAAAAACCATATTTTATTGTCACTCGGCGCTAGCGCATTCCCCACCCCCTCACCCCAGCCATGCGCCCGGGCGGCGGCGGCGGCCGCGAGTTTTCATTGATAGTATGGCGAATAGATTATGTCCATGTTTTGCTTATTTCAAACTCGGATAAAGATGATTTTTTTTTAACTAAACACGGAAATGTGTTTTATTACTGACATTGAACTGCCAAAAAAAATTTACGCACTGGTTAAAAACTTTTCCTGTATAACTCAAAGGTGACTGACTGACACACATGGCTGACATGGCTGACATTTGGCATGCAGGTTGATGTTATGACGTAGGCATCCGCTAAGAAAGCATTTTGATAAATTCTACCCCTAAGGGGATAAAATAGGGGATGAAAGTTTGTATGAATCTTCTTAGATTCTCGACTGATTGAACTGAAATTAAAGATTGGAGCTACTATGATGAAGATGTCCGCTTTAATAGGGTCCTTGTAGGTTAACGCGGGTGGAACCGCGGGGCACAGCTAGTTTACAATATTGGTGTGGATTAAAAAACTACCTTTCGGCTTTGTAGATGTCAGTTTTTCAGGCTGAAACATAAAAAATATCGATTAATATTTCTTAATAGGAGAAATTATCGTGTGGGCAGTAAGGTCAAACGACCACACACCCTAGTGTCAGAGTTTCTAAACCGCCTCAAGGGCCTCTGACATGGTTACCGATGTCAGTGATGTCCTAGACAGCTTAGAAAGTACATATGAATTAGAAAAAGTCACATTGGTACTTGCCCGTGCCCGGTTGCGAACCCACAACCTCGTGCATGAGAGGCGGGCTCCTTAACCACTGGGCCATCACGACGCAATATTTATAATATTTCTACTGATAACATTAAGGTTCATGAAGAAAATGTATGATATTATTTATTACTAGTATGCCCGCGATTTTGTTTGCGAGATCATTAGTTACCTGTGCGGTTAAAATTTTTCTAAGACCCTTTTTATATGGCCATTTTACATTATTTCGTTCCTTCGTTTCCATTGGCCAAATGTAGTCTATAGTCTATTGAGTAATTCCAGGACTTAGTCACGAATTTAGTGCCATCAATTCCAGTTCCATATAATTTCACAGTACATAATAGGGACTATCGGCCTTCATAATCTGCTTAACCTTTTTCCAACCATGTTGGGGTCGGCTTCCAGTCTAACCGGATGCAGCTGAATACCAGTGTTTTACATGGAGCGACTGCCTATCTGACCTCCACAACCCAGTACCTAACTGGGCAACACGATACCCCTTGGTTAGACTGCTTGTCAGACTTCTTGGCTTCTGACTATCCGTAACGACTGTCAAAGATCTACGAATGACAGCCGGGACCACTTTACGTGCTTTCCGAGCCACGGGGGTGTCACACCACCACCTTCCAAATTCCGGGCTGTTACTGAGAAATTCCGAATGGAAATCCCAAAAGGGACTATCGGCCTTATACTGGCGAACTGTGGGTATAACATTGGTACACTTCTGCCTAACCCTTCGTGGGATACGGGCGTGATGGTATGTTAAAATAGGGACTTACAATCTCCGTGACGCTCGGCTTGTAATACTTGGAGGAGCCCATTTCTCTTTCACTATTGGCCCCCATGGTCTGCGAGGCTGGAAAATTAATATATAGTCAGCATTTTTATACATGTTTTAGGGTACTTAAAGGGTGCCAATCGGTACTCTGTGACTAAGATTGCACTGTTTGTCTGTATGTCTATCACAGGCGTGTATTTTTTGAACCTTAATGCTAAGGTAGACGCTTGGATTTTTTGTGTATGGCTATGTATGGCTGCTATAACTACAAATACCTAATAAAAAAAAACGTTTTTTTTTGTTAGGGAACCCATACAAGCGAAGTACAGTCCGTGCCACGAAAGATGAGACTTGGCGAGTGTCAGTATTTGGAGCTTGCGCAGGTACTAAGTGTACGAAATAGTTATCCATAATTTGTATATCTATTCAGAGATTTTTCGATGACATTGGAATTAAAATAACATACAAAAATTCTTCACAATATTTATTACAAAATAATAAAGTTGGAGGTCAAGTCTCATCTTTCGTGGCACGCACTGTACATGTTTTTTTGTGTGAAATATTGTACGGTGGTACCTGGAACGCTTCGTGTGTGAGATTAATTCGTAATTGGGTGGGATTTTTGCTCTTTTTAGGCCTATATTGGTTTAAGTAAGCAAGTTTAACTAACTGGAAATGTGTGTTGATTTGCATCCTCGTCAAATTTTAGGGGCTTGTCATAAAAAAATTGAAGTAATCAAATATAATTACGATACCTGGCCAATATCTAATAAATACTTGTTTTTTTAGTTGCAACTATCAAATAACAGTATTCCAGAATACTCCTCTTGCAAAATTCAGAATTGCCTAGTTGCGTATGCGGTAGGCAGAGTTGTGGCGCGGCTATATCAATGTGTGCATAGCGCTAAACCCTCTGGCGAGATGGCTAGCTCGAATTTGAAAATCATGTCAAAAAATAAATAAATTAAAACCAATTTATTTTATTATTGATTCGTGTCGAATGAATAATAAAATAAATTGGACCACGAGCATAGTTAACTCCTTGAATTTGACGATGTTGCAAATCAACGCTTTGTTTGGAAAAAATGAGTAATTTACTAAACAGCTATTGAATTTGTATGCTCCTAAAATGTGAAGTAAACATTAGTCATGAGTCATAAGTGACTAACAGATCTGCTTGCCCCACACGGAGTCGCGGTAGTTGACGCGCTTGCCGGCGCGGCGGCGCTTGCCGCGCACGCGCCGGCCGGCCGCCGCGCGCGACTCCGCCGACACGCGCCGCGCCGTGCGGTGGTACAGGCAGCGCGACGACACGTTCGACACCTACCACACCGAATTTTGAGGAAGGAATGGGAAATCGTTATGGAAGCCAAAATTGCCTCATAAGCAGTCTGGGCAGTGCCATTGCCGTCTAAGAGCCTGTCCAGATTAGGCGTAAGCACTCGCGCGTACTCGAGATACTAGAGCTACATACATCCCGTCCAGATGCTCTCGCGCGTTACCTCAGGTAACGAGAGCCTACGCGCGAGTGGACTCGCGCGTAAAACGCCTCATCTGGACAGGCTCTAAGGGCAAGCGCTGACTGACGTTGTGGCATTACTTTTTTTTCTATGCCATTGGATGGCAAACAAGCCCACGGCCCGGGACAGTTGAATTATTGTTTCTCCGGGACTCGCCGAGCTTCATTGTCTCGGCATTTTTCTGGTGGTCGCCACTATTGATTCTGGGTTACAGAAATTGCAGTGATTTGGGAAAAGTGTGACAGGCTTTTCTTATAAAAAAAGCTCACGGCCCACGTGATGTTAAGTGGTCACCGCTACACGACGTATAAACGTCTGCAATACCAGAGGCCTTGCAAACGCGTTGCCATCCCAGACACAAAGTTGAAATGTCTCATGCACCTGTAATTAAGCCGGTACCCATACTCTTCAAACCAGAATACAGCAACGCTGCTTTGCGGCAGAAATAGGTATGGTGGTAGTACTTCCTCAGACGAGCACCTTCACAAAGAGCTCTACTACTAGGTGATAATAAAACTATACCAGTTCACACTGCAAGTCATCAAGTTCGTCTTCCATGATGTCCAGTTCATCCGTGTCCTTGGAAGGCACGATCATCAGCTTGGTCTCCGGACAGTTGCCTGATACTATCAATTGTGAGGACTTGGGGAAGATGAGACGGTGAGCGGTCCTGCAAAATAATAATAATATAAGGTAGATAATTAGGTAGTTGACACCACTGACCAATAACTCTTTAAAAAAGAATTGCCCAAAAAGCTCAATTTTTTTTTTAACTAGATCAGATAGTTGCATGGTCGTTGGTAGTTTTCCGATCGTTATAAATTGATGAACCCGCATTAAAATCCGTTGTGGAGTTTAAAAGACCTAAGCGAAGCAGAAGCGACTTTCATTTTATACTACACTAGCTTTTGCCCGCGGCTTCGCTCGCGTTAAAAAATATTATCTTTCATCCCCTATTTTATCCCCTTAGGGGTGGAATTTATCAAAACCTTTTCTTAGGGGATGCCTATGTCATAGTAGCTTTATGCATGCAAAGTCTCAGCCCGATCGGTTTAAAATTGCCAAAGTTTCATACAAACTTTGATCCCCTATTTTAACCCCTTGGGGGTAGAATTGATCAAAATCCTTTCTTAGCGGATGCCTACGTCATAACATCGACCTGCATGCCAAATTTCAGCCCGATCCATCCACTGGTTTGGGCTGTGCGTTGATAGATCACTATGTCAGTCAGTCAGTCACCTTTGAGTTATATAGATAAGATATAGATAGATTTATGTAAAGATTAACAATAAAATTAGATTTGTAGTTGCTTTGAAATCGACAGATAGTGAATTGATACGACAAAAAAGGGACGTCATTGTCATACAAAACCTATGGGGAAATCGCGTTTTGACAGCTCATAAAAAGTATATCAATGGTGTCAAATACTCAACCTGGGTATGTACGCGGGCGGTTGGAACACTTCCCTGGTCGCCATGTCCTGGCAGATGCCGTCCAGCAACACAATATCTTCCATCAACTCATTCACTACGAACACCTGCAAAACAACACGTCATCACTGTTGCAAATAACATTTTTTGCATTCTTTCTAAATTCATTTTTATCTTGAAGTCAAAGTCAAAACATTTGTTTTAATTATTTCAATTACTTAGACCATTTACAGGCACTTTTGAAACATCAAGATTATATAATTACAAAGAGCCAACTGCCTCGTTGGCCTGATGGTCCTGAGCGCAACTGCTACGCTAGAGGTCCTGGGTTCGATTCCCAGGTCGAGCAAAAAGTGTTATTGGGTTTTTCTATGAAATTCTCAGTAGCAGCTCGGAGTTTGGATTTGTTCCCGGTTAATGGCAATAGGCTTGCCCCCTATTACATGGGATCTAAATATACCGGCGAACTGTGGGTGTACATTGATACACCTGTGCCTAACCCTTCGGAGAATACAGGCGTGATGGTATATTATTATAATGAGGTAAGATTGTTTGTTTGTATGTGTAGGAACACACAATAGTGCCAGCCGGGTCAGCCCATGAGTTAGTTCGCCTGAAATTCGGTTATTCGAGGAACAGTATTTTTTTAACTTAAATGTAGCGTAAGTTTCTCCTTATAACATAAGCGGTCTACCAGTAAAAGCTCCTTCGAAAATGGGTCCAGCTGTTTCGGAGATAAGCCGGAATAAACAGACATACAGATCGACAGACAGACAAACAGACCGACAGACAGTTTTTTTAGTTTGTGTTTTTTTTGTGTTGTTGTAAAAAGCTGTTATTTTGACATTACAAATAAGACACTTCAATTTTATTTATTTCTTTAAATCAAGGAAAACTGCTCGCCTTGAAAGCTTTAAGGCAAGGCACGAAGGCGTGCTCCAGCCTCATGCTGAGCCGCTCGAGAGGCCAGCCGTGGTACGCGGGCACCGTGGGCAGCACCATCATGCACAGCTTGACGCCTATCTCACGCCACATGGAAGCTTCTAGACTAAATTAACAGAAAACGAAATCAGTAACTATCTTGTCTTTAGTTGGGTACTTGGGTCATCTTTATCGTGTGGGCAGTAAGGTCTAACAACCCTACACACCCTAGTGTCAGAGTTTCTAAACCAACTCAAGGGCCTCTGACATAGTTACCGATGTCAGTGATGTCCAAGATAAAATTAGAAAGTACATATGAATTAGAAAAAGTCACATTGGTATTTGCCCGTGCCCGGTTGCGAACCCACAACCTCGTGAATGAGAGGCGGGCGCCTTAACCACTTGGGCCATAACGACACTACTTACTTGGGTGTTTAAATTAGTTATGTTATATTGGTCGGGGGAATGATGGCCCAGTGGTCAATGCATTCGCCTCTCATGCATGAGGTTGTGGGGTCGAAACCGGGCAAGTACCTACCGATGTGACTTTCAATTCATATGTAAGTACTTTCTAAGTTTATCTTGGACATCACTGACATCGGTGACGGAAAACATTGTGAGGAAACATGGACTTTGTTCAATTAATATAAGTCTAAAATTGCCAATCCGCTTTCAGCAAGCATAGTGATCAATGCTCGTGTCTTCTGTGTATGAGAAGAGGCCTTTGCATTGCAGTGGGACAGTAATGTGCTGGTGTTATTTTTGTATTTTCTAGGTTATTGGCGATGTTTTTTTACGCTGAACCCTAATTCTTTTTCTAAAAGTAAGTACGGCTAGGTTACTCCAGTGAATGTCCGATCAAAATAGGTCCAGCTGTTCATAGGATTAGCTCGAACAAACAGGCAGATAGACAGACGAAATAAATCAAAAAATGATTTATTTTAGGTTAATGTAGGAACCTTTTTTAGTTAAAACCTGTTATTTTTTTTCTTTATATAGATATACTAACCCCATGATAGGATGCGGCGCCAGGTTGAAGGCCTCCTTGATGATAGGCTTGGTGATGTAGTAGGCTTGCACCGCGGAGTCGCACCGCACCGTGTAGCTGTACGGACGGTTTGTTAGCACCTACAACACAGTAAACATACATACATACATATATAAACTCAAGCCTTTCTCCTATGGGGGTAAGCAGAAACCACGGAACACCACGTCTACAAAAATTAAAACATTTCCTAATTTAAAAAAAATATCATTGCCTCACACCAGGAATTTCCTCTACATCGTGGGTACGTTTACAAACATAAACTCACATACACAAACAGCCAGACCCGGATCAACTATCTGTAGATCGAACATAAGTTTGTTTTTGCGGGAATCGATCCCGGGACACAGTGAAGCAGCGATTCACTCAACCACTGCTTAAATATACATACGTGCATGAAATATACACGGTGGGATACATTACATTCTAGACCCCCCTATTTATAAGCAAGTTACAAAATATAATCATAATACAATAACTATCAATACATATATACATACCATCAAGCTTGTATTTCCCGAAGGGTTAGGCAGAGGTGTACCAATGTACACCCACAGTTCGCCGGTATATTTAGGTCCCATGTAATAGGGGGCGAGCCTATTGCCATTAACCGGGCACAAATCCAAACTCCGAGCTGCTACTGAGAATTGCATAGAAAATCCCAATAACACTTTGCTCAACCTGGGAATCGAACCCAGGACCTCTAGCGTAGCAGATAGATAAATCGAAAAATAAATCGCCTGGGACTGTGTCGGGACACACGGCCGTTTAGCGTGAAAAGTCTCTGCCATGTCTGTCGTATGACAGCGAGTCGCTTTTAGTGTTAAAGATTGAGACAGTTAGAGTCCGGTTAACTAACTTGGTACCCGTACCTATGTGATTTTAAAGACGTTTCATGTTAAGATTTTTTGGCATAATTACCGGTTTTTTTTTGTTACCGATGGGAAGTCATCCAATAACTTCTCCGGCCCTGGGCGGGGCGGGAGGGCGTGTCAGACTTTTACTGACTGAAACCCATTCATGTTCCTTCTTGTGCCCATTGCGTTCCGGGGGCGCGGTATCTCTTTCGAACAACCCGCAGCCCCGGCAGGCATCCGCCTGGCTGGTCCCCACAAATCTTTGCTGACATCTCTTTGAGGCGCGCGTGGAACACGAACGCGCCGTCGACACGGTCTGTCGTTATTCAGTGAACGTACGGACGGTGAGCTACCCATTGCTCACCGTCCACAGACCTGCACACCTCTGCCTAACTTCGAGGAATATAAAAGCTTTATATAAGCTAATATATAAGCTTGATGTTGTGTTATGATGGTAAATTACAAAATATAAGCCCTTTTTTTTTTTATAGACGGGAAATCATCAAATAACTTCCCCCGCCCTGGGCGGGGCGGGAGGGAGTGTCAGACTTTTACTGACTAAAACCCGTCTATGTTCCTTCATGTGCCCTTTGCGTTCCGGGGGCGCGGTATCTCTTTCGAACAACCCGCAGCCCCGGCAGAAAATATAAGCCCTAACATCAGTAACTAATCAAATATTGTTGTTTTGCCCTACAGGGTCCATAATGATCTCAACTATATTATATTTACCACCTAACAATACATATGGAAAAGCAATAATTATATTGAGTATTGAAATACACCCTTATCTCACCCCCAACACCCCCACAGCGTTCCCGGACACGATGTAGTCCTGGCAGGGTTCGCCGAACTTCAGGTCCGTCATGAACTCGTAGTTAGGTATGGCCTCGTCTATGTCATCATCAGGAGGAACGTACGTGGCTTCCAGGAGACCAGACACCAGGATATACAGGCCTTTGGGCTCGTCACCTGTTCAACGAGGAGAAAAAGAGGGATTTTTTATGTCATTGGATAGTAAATAAGCTGAAGATTGTTTATTCCATTGGATGGAAAACAAGCCGAAGATTGTTTATTCCATTGGATGGCAAACAAGCCGAAGATTGTTTATTCCATTGGATGGAAAACAAGCCGAAGATTGTTTATTCCATTGGATGGAAAACAAGCCGAAGATTGTTTATTCCATTGGATGGCAAACAAGCCGCAGATTGTTTATTCCAATGGATGGAAAACAAGCCGAAGATTGTTTATTCCATTGGATGGCAAACAAGCCGAAGATTGTTTATTCCAATGGATGGAAAACAAGCGGAGGGGTTTTTTATGCCATTGGATAGTACGTTGTAATGAACAAGCCGATGGTGTGGTCACCGCTGCCTATAAACAATTGGGTAGATGACACCACTAATCATTTGACATACTTTTTATGAGCGGTTAAAACGCGATTCCCCCAAAGATTTTGTAAGACAATACTAAAACATGACGTCACTTTTTTGACATCTGAACACATTATCTGTTTATTGATTTCAAAGCAACTACAAATCGAATTTTATAGTTATTTAAAAAAAATATCGGGATTTCAGGGCTAATAAAAATGTTTTTTAGTGTAGTTGAGTATTGGAATTATTGTTTAATGGTGTCTACTACCCAAGTGCAATAAATACCACAGGCCTTGGAAATGCGTTGCCATCCCAAAGACAAAGATAAAATGGCTCATGTGCCTGTAATTACACCGGCACCCATACCCTTAGAACTGGAACATAGCAACGCTGGTTTGCAGCAGAAATTTGTGACAAAATAGAGATGGTTTCGATTGGTGCTGGCCCAAAACGTATTTAGGAAAAAACAGACATACCTCTGGATATCAAAACATCGTTGATATTAAAATTCAATATGTCTGAATGTTCAAGAAAGAAGTCAGCTATCCTTTCGTTGCCCTGTAACCAGGAGACTGCGCGGAGTTGTGTCTGAAAATATTAATTAGAACATAAGTCAAAGTATTTATTTTAATTAAACCATTTACAGGCACTTTTGAATTGGCAAGGAGTTGCTCGACGAAGCTAGTTGCTCGTTCCAAAACATAGGTCTCTATGGAGAAGAACGAGCAAGAAACTCAACGGACACTATTTTACTACAATATTCTTGTTGCTTCTTTATGTCAAAATAATGTTGAATATAAATCCATAAAAGAATAAAGTTGTAATAAGCCATGGCCGTTTTTCAATTCGTAGGTATGTACTTTCTAAGTTTATCTTGGATGTCACTGACATCGGTGAAGGATAACATCGTGAGAGGAAACCTGGGCTTCTTATCTTATCTTATACCATCACGCCTATACCCCCGAACCCCGCCTGTATACCGGCGAACTGTGGGTGTACATTGGTACATCTCTGCCTAACCCTTCGGGGAATACAGGCGTGGTGAAACCAGAACTTTACAATTAATATAAGTCTGAAATCGCTAATCCGCCTCGAGCAAGCTTTGTGATCAATGAATGCTCGAGCCTTCTCTGTATGAGAAGAGGTCTTTGCCTTGCAGTGGGACAATAATAGGCTAGCATCATTATAAGCAATAATAAATTACCTCAGGAGATGACGGTGCCACCAAGCTGCCTTTATGGCGACATAGTTGGATTTTCTCTTGAATAGCATGCAGTAGAAGTCTGTACTCCATTTCATCTAGAAAACCTGCGAAATGTTCACATTTGCAAGTAGGTATCAATTGGGTTTTATACCAAAATGGGTCATCATGATCATATCAGTCACAGAACGTCTACTGCTAGACATAGGCCTCCCTATGGATTTCCAATAGGACCGGTTGGAAGCGGCCTGCATCCAGCGCCTTCCTGCGATCTTAATCAGGTCGTCCGTCCACCTTGTGGGTGCACGTCCTATGCTACGCTTGCCGGTGCGTGGTCTCCATGCCAGTTTGTGTTTAATCGGTTTAAAATAAAGTCCTTTTTTCGAGAAGTTATTTCTTGGAATTATTGGTTAATTCCTCAATTATTGAGAGATAATGAGTTGGCTCATTTTGGCAGGACTAAGGTCAGTTATGTCGATAAATAGGAAAACGAACCATCTTTCAACAATCGCACCTCTCGCCATCGGCAGGGGGCCCATCCTCACACCTTAGAACCCAAATGGTCCCGTACGGTACGGTTTCAGAAGAACTTCCTCCCGCGTACGCTTAGGTTGTGGAATGCGGTTCCTGCTAAGGTTTTCCCAAGAGACTACAGCATGGGGTTCTTCAAGAAAGTAGTTTTGAGGTTTTTCGCGAGTGATGCCTCTGGTGTTGCAAGTGTCCATAGGCAGCGGTGACCGCTTAACATCAGGCGGGCCGTTAGCTTGCTTGCCACATACAGTGGTATTAAAATAAGAACCCACCTTCCTCTTTTAGCTGCATAGCATCCAGGATCATGATGTTGAGAGTAGAGGTGGTGGCTTGTCTGGTCTTTACCGTGATGGCAGTCCAGGGTCTGTCCCGCTGGAGTAGCCCTAGCTGACGGGTCACAGCCAATCTACAGCCAAAAGTGTTATTTAGGGTTAGTTCACACCGAGACTCAACGTAACGCTGCGGGGTACCTACCTACACCCTTTATAGCAGAACTTTTTACGTCATAATTTTATTTTGTATAACAACTGATAGCATAAACCTCTTCTCGCAGAAAGTCATTTGGCATCACCCATTTAGCATACATTTATAACTCATAATTTTGAAAGAAAGAAACCTCATTAGGCGTAAATTTCATTTCCATAATAATTAAAAAGTAGAACCATCATATCGCAGAAAGTTCACAGGCAGAATCGTCTTCTAACATACTCGTACATTTCGTATGAAAGTCCCTAGAGATAGATCCAGAGCCTCGAGGCCTTGCGTTGCCTTTAAGCCTCGAGGGCAACCTCGAGGCTTAAAGGCATAGTCGGGGCTCAAAGGTTTACAAAAAAAATAACCACGAAGTGGATGATAACCTGATTGATTATAGGCTATATAACATTACGCTGCGACCAACGGGAGCGAAACAGCAATCACAGACGTAGCTTAACGCGGGTGGTTCCACGGGGTACAGCTTGTTAATAGTATGTATAGATACATGGTGCTTACAAAATATTATTAACTAATGAGTTACCTGTCGCTATCCAGTTTAGTAGTGAGCATGTCGTGTATGAGCTTGTTGTCAACCAACTGGGGTAGTAGCGTGCATACTTCTTGCGCGCCGGTGACAAAACCCTGGAACATTTACATCTATTTTATTTACAACTGACAGATCAAATTGTAAGTTTCAAGAAGTATGTTAAAATAAAGAAGATTATTTAACATAAAATATATTTTTAGATTCCCGCACCGAACAAATATTTGTATGGCCTACAGGGTTTACATGTTTATAAACGCACCCACGATACAGAAGAATTTATGTTCTAACGTAAGGTACTAAGTTTGGGTCTGTGGACGGTGAGCAATGGGTAGCTCACCGTCCGTACGTTCACTGAATAACGACAGACCGTGTCGACGGCGCGTTCGTGTTCCACGCGCGCCTCAAAGAGATGTCAGCAAACTTGGATGCGGGTTGTGAGCAAGAGATACCGCGCCCCCGGAACGCAAAGGGCACATGAAGGAACATAGACGGGTTTTAGTCAGTAAAAGTCTGACACTCCCTCCCACCCCGCCCAGGGCGGGGGAAGTTATTTGATGATTTCCCATCTATAAAAAAAAAAAGGTAAGTAGAAAGGTAAGGTAAGGTAAGTTAGAAAAAAAAAAAATTAGAAAAGTAGGGAAAAAAGATGTTTAAAAAACTAATTTAATATTTTTAGAAAGGGAATAAATGGACATTAATAATAATAATAGTAACTTTGTATTTTGAAACACTTTAACTTGTTTGTTCACTTTGTTTTTTAACTTTGTTTTTTGTTTTTGTTTTGTTTTTTAATAGTAACTTTTTTTGCACGACTGCTACGCTAGAGGTCCTGGGTTCGATTCCCAGGTCGAGCAAAAAGTGTTATTGAGTTTTTCTATGAAATTCTCAGTAGCAGCTCGGAGTTTGGATTTGTGCCCGGTTAATGGCAATAGGCTCGCCCCCTATTACATGGGACCTAAATATACCGGCGAAGTGTGGGTGTACATCGGTACACCTCTGCCTAACCCTTCGGGGAATACAGGCGTGATGGTATATTTTTATTTTTTTAACTTTGTATTTACCTTTCCAACGTCATATCCAAACGCGAGCTGTATGTCAATCATGCGATCTATGTAAGCCATTATTTTGGGCACTGATACTCTGAAACCAACAAGAAATCAATATAATCGGTAAAGAAATCGAAACATTTTTATTAAAAAAACGCATAACAAAAAACCTTTACAAAAAACCGCCTTCAAAAACTAAAGAGTGACAAATAACTTTAGCTTTGGAAGTCGGCGGCTTTGATTCTGTTTATTGTTTTGTATTGCCCCCGACTTCCAAATCTAAACTTAAACTTTATTTTCACTTCTTAGTTTTTGAAGGCGGTAGTCTTTTTTTGTAAAAAGTTTTTTATTTTTTACTTTTTAGTATATAGTTCCTGTCACCCAAATCCATAAAGGAACGTTCAGTCACGAGCATCAACATGTATACACTTAGCGACATTCAAAACCAGTTTCTGCAGAAAGGATCGATTAAAATATAGTGGTGTTACGAATATCATATTCTGGATCCTATATTACTATGAAATCGATCTTATCTTAACGTTGCAATTGTTCATTCACGAGAAAATTGCTTTTCATTTTTGCCAAGTGTATACATGTTTCTGCTCGTGACTGTTCCATCGAAATTTTAAATTCCACGATATTGGACCACTTTACGGATCTTCAAACTAAAGTCTCGATTCAAACATGGTGTTACCTGGCCAGTTTGCATAACCTCAAGAACCGGAGCATCCTCAGCAGCTTGGTAGCCGTAATGAAGCTGGAGTTGACGCTATTCCACTTGTCCCAAGGAGTCAGAGCGTCGATCACATCTAGGACCAAGTCTGAAAATTTGGAGAAATATCATTCATAATTTGTCATTGAGGATGTGATGGTTATGTGAAGTTGCAGAATAACCAATCTAAACGTCGACTGCAATTGAACTGTAATCAGACTGCACGTTTGGTTTGCAGTCGTGTCAACTGCATTCAAACTGCATCCGAACCACAATTTGCGGTTAGATTGCAGTTGAAATGCGGCCCGTCTGTCATCAGCCTTAGATTTTGAATAAAAATAGCAAACTGTGACGTCACTCTTTTGTCATCTCAACTGATTATTCATTGATTTCAAAGCAACTAAAATTAAGTATTTTTTAAGTGTCTTGAAATTATTGGCTAATCGTATCAACTAACCAATTATCAGATTGATAGATTAAAATTGACAGTTCTGCCCAACCTTTTAAGAACACAGGTGTGATGTTACATGTCAAATCAAGGGGCATAAGATGAAAGTCGGACTTACCACTGGTAGCCATGACGATGATGAAGAAGTCCAGCTTGTTCCAGTGCGACTTGAAGTAGCCGCAGAAGCCGAACGCACACATCTTGATTATCATCTCCATCACGTATATTGTGTAGAAGAAACTGAAATTACACCAGTTAAATTTGTACCTTTTGGTGTGTAAAAATAATACTAAGAGTTTGCTACGGTCACACGCGCGCCGTGCAGCCCGGCGGGCTGCCTGGCGGGCTGCGCGGTATGCAGCCCGTCCCGGGCCGGCGGACATTCAAGCTGTTCACACGTACGCCGTCCTGTCAGTCAGTGCCAGAATGGCGAGCAGCGAGGATCTCGGTGTTGTTGCTGCCATATCCTTTGGCTTAACTTATTTTTATTGGAAAAAGAAACAAAATGATGAACGACGAAGAAAAAGAAAAATACTGCAAAGAAGGTGGTGGATGATAGCAACGTTGAATGAAGATCCACTCGTCGCGAAAGCGCGGGAGAGATTGACTGCCCGCGCGCGTGTAAACAGTCACCGGTCGCCCGCACATTCATCCTTTGAACTTTGCCAAAAAACCGACAAGTGCCCGATTCGCGGCATTCACGTTCACAGGCGCGTTCACGGGCTCGGGCGTACCGTTTACACGCTCGTGAATGTAAATGTGCACGTTGAATGTAGAGTTGAACGCGCGCGTGTGAACCTACCATAGAGTTTAAGAGTTTTAACAGTCTCATTAATCTAGTGGTCCTAAGCACGACTGCTACGCTAGACGTCTTGGGATCGACTCCTAGGTCGAGCAAAGTGTTATTAAGTTTTTCTTTGAAATTCTCAGTAGCAGCTCGGAGTTAGGATTTGTGCCTGTCATTGGCAATAGGCTCGCTCCTGTTACATGGGACCTAAACAAACCGGCGAACTGTGTATGAGTACATTGGTACACCTCTGTCTAACCCTTCGGGGATGCCTGCTTGTTTGGAGGGAAGTGGAAATTTTGATTTTTCTTACTCCTCCGCTAATCTTTTCTGATTAATTTCGTTGCGGGATCCAAGACAGTTGAATCGTCTCTCCGGGACTCGTCGAGCTTCATTGTCTCGGCGGCGCTTTTCTGGCGATCGCCACTGTTGAACCTGGCTTACAGAAGTTGCAGTGGTTTGGGAATAGTGTGGCGGGCTTGTCTAACCCTTCGGGTATATAAGCGTGATGGATAGTGGATACTCACAAGTTCAGCCCCCTAATAGTGAGCATGACAGGCTGCGACACGGGTACGGGCAGCGCCACCTCGCACAGAATGACGGGCGTGTTGCACAGTATCATGAAGTATATGAACCCGTCGAACCACACGTTGGTCACGATCCTGTAGCAGTGCTGCCGCCATTTGTGACGAGGCACCTGGGCGTTGGCGGCCTCGGGAGTCATCATGTTTACTAGTTTGCGGCGTAGCCATACTGCGTGTGCCTTGGAAGAGAGAAAACTTGGATTAGACTCCATTTTCTCTACATATTATTAAACGTAGTCGCTTCCTGCCGTCTGTACGACTAGATCTTTTAAACTACGCAACGGATTTTAATGGGATTTTCTTCAAAATATAGAGTAACTAGCTTCTGCCCGCGACTTCGTCCGCGTCACAGTTGATGTGTTATCCTACGGGTACCGTACATTTTCCCGGGATAAAAAGTAGCCTATGTGTTATTCCAGACTATAATCTATCTTTGTGCCAAATTTCATCCAGATCCATTCAGCCGTTTAAGCGTGAAAGAGTAACAAACATCCATACATCCATACATCCATACATACAAACTTTCGCCTTTATAATAGTAGTAGGATTTAAAAGGATCCATCTTTACATAATACTAGCGAAATGTTAAGTTACGTCTTTGGTTACTGCTCCGCTCCCGTGTGTGATAGCGTGATGTTATACAGCCTATGATACTCAGGAATAATGTAGCTTTCTATTGGTGAAAACATTATTAAAATCAATTCAGTAGTTTCAGAATCTATTCGGTTTAAACAAACATACAAAATATCTTTCCTCAATAAATATGAAACAAATTCGCTTACCGCCGTCTGTACGTTTACATCTTTTAAACTAGGCAACAGATTTTAATGCGATTTTCTGCAATTGATGAAGTGATTCAAGAGGAAGGTTTATACGTATAGAACATCACGCTACGACCAACGAGAGGACCGGTGCAGTAACCAAAGACCTAACTGAATGCCGGTGACATCCCGGGGTAGACTTTTGAAGTCAGATAGACAGTCGCTCCATGTAAAACATTGGTATTTAGCTACATCCGGTTAGACTGGAAGCCGACCCCAACATACTTGAGAAAAGGCTAGGCAGATAGTTTTTTAGTGTTTTATAAAACTAATTTCAGACTAAAATCTTACCTTAGTGTTATTAAGTTTTTCAATGAAATTCTCAGTAGCAGCTCGGAGCTATTGTGGCCAGTTAATGGCATTAGGTCCGCCCCTTTTTACATGGGACCTAAACATACCGGCGGACTGGGTGGTATTGGTACACCTCTGCCTAACCCTATGGAGATTACAGGCGTGATGGTATCTTACCTTAGGTTTCCACAAAGTGCCCAGCTGCTCCAGGTTGACCCTTCCAGCATCAGAGTCAGCAGCTACTTCTACAGCCTGCACCAGTACCCTGACACCATCTTTGCTGATCTTGCCGTGTTCGTACTGCCTCCAGTAAGAGATTTTTAGGGCTTTTAAGACGCGCTGATTAGCTTCCCTGATTAGCAAAGAATAACACCAGCCTGAACTGAAGTGGAAGTCTGCAGGCGGACAGACGGTCGGCGGAGCAGACACGTGTTGGAGTGAAGACCACGTTTAGGTAAATGTAGTGTGGGACGCCCTGCTGCACGGTGGATCGACGATTTAAAGAAAGTGGCCGGCAGCAGATGGATGCGGGCTGCCCAGGACCGGGATGGTTGGTGCTCTTTGGGGGAAGCCTACGTACAGCGGTGGACGGCAATAGGCTGATATGATGATGATGGTGAATACCAGCCTATTACTGTCACACTTCAGGGAAAAAGCCTCTTCTTACACAGCGAAGACACGAGCATTGATCACCACGCTTGCTTAAGGCGGATTCACAATATGACGATTTCACTTCGATAGATTTTAATCTATCGAAAAATAATGCTTGTGAGCAGTATCGGGTCGCAATCTTTGGACAGTTTGCAATCTCGCAAGATAGATTATAATCTAAAGGCTTTTGCAATTTTACGGTGACATATAATAATATACCATTTCTATTACACGCTCTAGACAATGGAAGAAGCGAAACCTGGTCATCTCCGCGAACTCCTTCTTGGTAGGCTCATTAGGGATCTCCCTCTCGCAGTCAGGACAGGTGGTGTAGTGGTACCCCATGTAGGTGTCGTCCTCACTGTCCTCGTCGCGACCGGACATCTGCAGCTGGTACGGATGCTTTATTGTCGTGCCTGGTGGCGGTTCAGGATGAAGGAATGTAGGTCTTAGGGTAAGGGGATAAGGGAGTTGTTTGTTTGATAAATATCCGTGTTGATTTAGAAAGATCGGGTGTTCAATATTCGTAACCGGCGTGCTAGTGTGACCAGGGTGTATGATCGTGTACGAGCCGAAAGGAGTATGTAAGGATCAAAGGTGGCGTTCTGTGGTTTCTACCTAGCCCCATGGGACAAAGGCGTGTTCGTTTATGCGGAAATAAACTAAATTATGTTTCACATTGTTGTCACTAGGTGGCGCTATTTCAGTTTCCATACAAACTGTTATTGTTAATTGATTTATTTGCTCTTTAGCACACAAGTAATCAAAATTAATACTTTGCCATCTTTTAAATGACTGTACCTACTGAAACAAAAAACACTACACAAGTTGCAAGTGACAAGTGAAGATTTTTTTAAATATTTTTCTGTAAAATATTATGACTTGGCCCAATATTATCACCCAATTCCGGCTTGAAATCGACTTCCGAAACTCCTTGTATAATCCTAATCCACCACTGACCTCCAGACACCAAATCCCAGTTAGCATCAGCGAGAAACTTGTCCATCTTCAGCATAGAGATGCACCGGTCCCGCGTCATCATAATGCGCTTGACGCAGTTGGTCATGTTCGCCTTCTTGGCGAGAGAGATCTCTGCCAAGCCGAGCATCTTCAGCACTTTCGTCATGCTGGTCGCGTTGATAACGAGGGAGAGGATTACCAGACCTGCTGTTTGGATTATGAAGATCTGTAAGAGATGATGATACCAAATAATAATCATTTATATGGACTATATCTATACTTATATTGAAAAGATGCTTTTGTTTGTTTGTACCGGCTTTGAAACTGCTGGACCGATGTTAAATATTCGGTCACCAATATTTAGCAACATTATTTCTAAGTAACTTCACGCTACGACTCACGGGAGCAGAGCAGTAACCAAAGATGTAAGTTAAAGCGGGTGAAATAAGCCACGCGTATGAAACCGCAGGGGAAAGCTAGTCTTTAGTATTATTATAAAGAGGTAAAGTTTTGTTTATTTTTTGTTTGTAAGAGCCATTTTGAGCGCTATTTGTGAAGAATTTTATTCATTTATTAAAACTTTATGCACAAATGTAAAAATACACCTTACAAAGGCTAACTTAATGCCTTAGGAATTTTGTACTAGTCTACCTTAGTAATTTTAGTGCTTTATCAATTAATAAATAACAACAGCTCAGCTTAATTCCTCTGTGTCACTGTCCTTGTCTTTACCTGTTTATCAAAAAAGGATGCCAAACAAAATAATCGGCACTTACCTCACCAATATTGGAGACACTGGGCGTCTGTAACACTATCAACGCAAGACAGAGGGACAGCGGGCCTCTCAGCCCGCCCCATACAATGTTGCCATACAAACAAGACAATCGACAGACACTTACCTCACCAATATTGGAGACAGTGGGCGTCTGTAACACGATCAACGCAAGACAGAGGGACAGTGGGCCTCTCAGGCCGCCCCATACACAGACCATACAGTGCTGCCATACAAACAAGACAATCGACAGACACTTACCTCACCAATATTGGAGACAGTGGGCGTCTGTAACACTATCAACGCAAGACAGAGGGACAGTGGGCCTCTCAGGCCGCCCCATACACAGACCATACAGTGCTGCCATACAAACAAGACAATCGACCGACACTTACCTCACCAATATTGGAGACAGTGGGCGTCTGTAACACTATCAACGCAAGACAGAGTGACAGTGGGCCTCTCAGCCCGCCCCATACACAGGCCATACAATGCTGCCACGTCATGCCGTACCCGATGTGGCGCAGCAATGGTGTCATGGCGACGTACACCAACAACCTGGCGAAATTTATAGTGAACAGGCTTCTTCTGGGTAAGCCACTCCATCGTAGACTTTGTCTATATAACCTTTGACTAAGTCTAGAGTCAAGAGCTTACCCATTACGAATAAAAAAAAAGAACATCATGAAAGTTAGAGACGAGCTTTCGGTTTCTCGAAAGAAATATGTATGTCATAAATTGTCGAGCGCATTTTGGATGCTGTGATTGGTTGAAAAAAAATTGTCATCAGCCAATTACATTGTAGTCTGTGGTAGCTTACCTACTGACTTTTTGAGTTTGTCTCATCAATTTTTTGTCCAGGAAGCCCGGAGTTTTTTAGAGAGACAGTGTTTGTTTCGTGTTATTGGGTTTTACTATGAAATTCTCAGTAGCAGCTCGGAGTTAGGATTTGTGCCCGATTACTGGCAATAGGCTCGCCCCCTCCCCTATTACATGGGACCTATATAAACATACCGGCGAACTGTGGGTGTATATTGGTGAACCTCTGCCTAACCCTTCGAGGAATACAGGCGTTAAGATATGTTATGCTACGTTCATAATCGAAGAATACAATAATACGAAAATAACTCACCTCGAACAATAAACCGTAGTATACGTCACAAAGATCAACGACACTTGCCTCACACTGATAACATCACTAACTCTCTCAAATATCACCACCCCAATCATTGTGAACACCAGCGTATTCGCAGCATGGCCCAGTATCGCCCAGAAATGCGTCACCACCTGCTCTACATCCCCAGCAATCGTAGACTTCTTATTACTGACCAAAACCCCGGTAATCACCGTTGCCAGTAACCCAGAAACATACAGAAACTTTTCGCCGATATAATACGTTAGGTATGCCCCAGCTAATGTGACAGTCACAGCACAAAGTAAGTCGTAATAAGTTATCGATAATAACGTGTCTGTGATCTTTCCCATCACTATGCCTAACAGAATCCCCCCTCCAGCATAACGAATTAGAAATAACGTTATTTGCGATCCTTCTGTTATAGCGCCGGCTATATATCCAAAAACTGCTGTAAATTCTATCATTACTGTGACATCTCCTAGTAACCCTTCACCGAGCAATAGAACACTAATATTCTTTCCTTTGGACATCGATTTTAATTGCTTCACAACTTCTAAAGGGTATATCGGAGAGCATACAATACCAAATAGTAAAGCTGTTGAGAAATCCCAACTTGATTCGATCAGGTAAAAAGCCATGAAGGCAGCCATTAGTGCAGTCAACAACGCCCCTGGTACTCCAACCAACAAAATTTGCGGGAAGCTCCTCCAAAATGAATGAGCATCAACGTTGTACGAAGTCCTAAATATAAGCACTGGTAAAAACGTTATTAACAACGTGTCTACATCCATAAAACAAATGTAGACTATAGGTTTTATATTCGGGAAGCGGTTGGCACAAAATCCCACGACACCTCCGATGGAAAACATTATAACTCTGTAAGGAATGCACATTCCGATCCACAGCATTATGGCCCTTACGACCACACCTGCCAAGAGTGTAGTGAAGATGAATAGGAACCCCAGGTACGTTGGGTAGGCCAGTGTCGGCCGGTTAGGGTTGTTGAACAACATTACATCATCTGTTGAATTTAGGATCACTTTGGACCCGAAATTTGAACCCATACTTTTTATTTTCGATTTTAATTCGAAGATACAATATTGTAAACGGTATTAAAGATAGGTTCCATGACCTAGTAGATTCTTAGTTGCGTTTTTGAGTGGCGAAGGTCAAAGGCGTAACGTTTTGAAATCATTTAAATACAAAAAAAAATGGCGATATGTATTTTTTTGTTTGCAATCTAAGTACAAGCGTCAATTACAGTTTTAAATAATAACAAAAAAAGCAACATAACATTTCAAATCCATATTTAATTAAAATAAAAAAAATTAAAACAAAACCAAAATGTCAAATCCATATTTAATTAAAATAAAAATAAAAAATTAAATCACAAAACTAAAATGTCAAATCCATAATTAAAATAAAACAAAAAAATAAAATTACATTAAATAAAAACTACAAAAATCAAAAATCTAGAGGAAATAATAGTCTTACACCTTTCGTTTTTGTAGGACTTTTGTAAGGCGAGAATTTTTGTGGGGTCTTTCTAGGCGATTTCCTAGGCGTCACAGATTTCCTGGCCTCAATTTTTTCTAAATCCTTAAGTTCTTTATAAGCCGCTTCTAGCATACGCGCCTTCCAATCTACATAAAGCTCTATTTTTTCTTGCTGTACCTCTTCTTGCTTAGGTAAATCTACATCCATGATTTCATCATTTTCAACTGAAAAAAAAAATGGAAATCAAAAATTTTACATCATTTTTTGCGAATTTTAGCAAAGTGGCGGGTTAAGGGATTGATGTTTTGTTAAATTATATGATTGTATAAAGGTAAAAAGTTTTGACAGCGGTGGGATTCGAACCCACGCCCTTTCGGACTGGTGCCTAAAACCAGCGCCTTAGACCACTCGGCCACGCTGCCTACATGACACTGCGACGAATTTAGCAGATACTAGCATCTGCCCGCGATTGCCGCGTTAATATTATATCCCACGGATACCGTATATTTTTTTGGGATACACATAGGATACTTTTTATCCTAAGTATTATTCCACACTACTCAGTGCCAAATTTCATCCAGATTCGTTCAGACATTTTACAAGCGTGAAAGAGTAACAAAAAAACAAACATCCATCCATCCATCCTCACAAACTTTCACATTTATAATATTAGTACCTAGGACTTAAAAAGAAGAAGTGAAGAAAGAAGTGAAGTGTTATTGGGTTTTTCTATGAAATTCTCAGTAGTAGCTCGGAGTTTGGATTTGTGCCCGGCGGTTAATGGCAATAGGCTCGCCCCCTATTACATGGGACCTAAATATACCGGCGAACTGTGGGTGTACTTTGGTACACCTCTGCCTAACCCTTCGGTGAATACAGGCGTGATGATGGTACCTAGGATTTTCTAAACAAGTACATAAAAAAAAACTAAAATGCATCTAAAATTTGTCCGCATCGCCGTCAACTGGCCACGTTGGATGGCAATGCTTAACAAATAATAAACTTAAAAAATACTGAACCGATTTCAAATATTCGTTTGCCGATAGAATGATAATATATTATTTATTTATTTATCTATCATCACGCTACGACCCACGGGAATGGAGCAGTAACCAAAATCGTAAACTGTAGTGCGATTTTCTAAAATGCAAACTCGAAAACGAGTCTCACTAAAGTGATCGTGCTCACTTCGATAACTAACCAACTTGTCATTGGTTTAGTATTCGTTCGCCGTGGTGACGTCACCGGCGTGATCGTGTTTAACAGAATACCATTTTGTAATCTCACTGCGGTTTCAGCTTTCGAATTACGAAGTGAGGGTTAGAGAATCGCACTGCTGAACGCGAGGGAAATAAGCCACGCGAAGTCGAAATTAATAAAAATACTGCACAAAGAAGAAATCAATGTACCATTCTCCACAGCATTCTTAGGAGGTCGCCCCTTTTTCTTCTTAGCGGCAGCAAAGTGTAGATCAGTGAACTTGGTCCAGTCTGCATCCAGCTTGGCCCACTGTGCCGGTTTCAGTCTCGACTTCTCTACTATCTTGCTCTTTGGTATTTTCACTTTGTTTACTCTGGAAATGTTTTAAGGAGAATTTAAAATGGGTTCTAATGTTCTAACATCTATACTAATATTATAAAAAGGTAAAGTTTGTGAGGTTGTAGGGGGTAATCTCTGGATCTACTGAACCGATTTTGAAAATTCTTTTACTCAAAGAAAGCCACGTTATTTATGAGTATCATAGGCTATATAACATCACGCTACGACTCACGGGAGCGGAACAGTAGCCAAAGACGTAACGCAAGGCGGGTGAAGTAAGTCACGCGGTTGAAGTCGCGGGCAGATCGCTAGTGTTCTAATAAAACCGCCAATCGGCCTAACAAGTGTGGTAATAAAAGTTCGTGTCTTCTTTGTATGAGAAGAGTCTTTTACATTGCATTGGAACCATAACAGGCTGACTTATTAAAATAAATAATTTGAGAGTGTTTTTGTAGATGTTTACACCTTTTTTCCGTGAGGAATTCCTCTGCCTTGGGGTAGGCTGAGGGGTGTGTCGGACTCCTACCGACTAGAACCCCACGGTGTTCCTACAACTACCATTGGATGGAGCACTGCTGTCGCTCCGAGCATTCTTCCGCACCCTAGAGATATTTACACCTAATATGATGTTGTGGTTTCTGCCTACCCCCATGGGAAAAAGGCGTGAGTTTATGTATGTATTGCAATATAACTCCTTCTATCCAAGTTTAAAATAATATACACACGACAAGTGATGAATATAGAAAAAAAAATATTATAACTCACCTGCATGCTTGATAAACTGCCATACAGACATAATGAGGGAGATTAAAATCAACTTCCTGGAAATGATAAAAATGAATGATTAATAAACAGATGAGAAGAGGACTTTGTACTGCAGTGGGACAATAATAGGCCAGGTATTATAATTAAACAATCAAGAATTTGGTCTAGTTGCTGTTGTCAACAGGTACTATAAGTTGATAATAAGATTATTGGATCCACACAGAGACATCACATACATATGGTGTCATTGGCTCTTAATGGCTCAAATCAAGAGGGTCCTGCACAGTATACTTCATTATTATACACAGTGTTTGTCAGCTGTACTAATAAACTTCTCACCATCACACCATCACGCCTGTATTCCCCGAAGGGTTAGGCAGAGGTATACCAATGTACACCCACAGTTCGCCGGTATATTTAGGTCCCATGTAATAGGGGGCGAGCCTATTGCCATTAACCGGGCACAAATCCAAACTCCGAGCTGCTACTGAGAATTTCATAGAAAAACCCACTAACACATTTTGTTCGACCTGGGAATCGAACCCGGGACCCCTTGCACAGCAGTCGCACTTGCGACCACGAGACCAACGGGGCAGTTATAAACTTCTGTCTGTGAAGAAATCAATTATACCACAAAACTATGGCACTAGGCAATAGTTTAACTTTCTACCAATAAAATGTTTTATGCTATTAGACTTGGGGGCCTATCACCATCTCTTAAAAGGGTATTATTTAAATATTACTTTGCCTTGCGCACTATTGGACTTTCAACGCTCGGCTCAGCACCAAGAGTTGAAAATCCAACAACTGAAATTACTAATATTAAAATGGTACTGTTTTAAGAGATGTTGTTAGGCTCCTGTACCTTCAAAAAGAAAGAGAGTTCTCTTACCAACACACTTGCTCTTTTTATAAAATTAATATAGATGACATAGTTATTTCAAATATCATCATCACCATGTCAATACAGATCAACACAACACCAAATTAAAATAACAATCACCATTTTAGCCAGCCGCTGGTACTCCTGAAGGATCCTGTCAGCAAGTTCCTGTACTCCTTGGCACTGGAGCGTCAGACACAGCACGGTGGTTGTCAGCTTATCACTGTTCAGCTCTAGCAGGTTCTGCACCACTTTCTTTGTGTTGGTGTATGCTGACGGCTTGAGACCGGAGTATTTTATTGCAGTTTTCTGTAATACAAGTGTAAGGAATTTAAGTGGTTTTGTTCATAAAAATGGAGGCATGGGATTGGGAAGGGACTTTTACTGTAAGGTCAGCAACAAAAATCGATTAAAAAGACATGAAATAAACCAATTCACTGCTGTTCAGAATTTTAGGGAATACCTACCCTAAGAGTTCATTTTAGCTTATTTTTAGATCTAGTACGTATTTCCTTTGATATTATGCTCAATATTAAGGATTTAAAAATCTGAAATGTTGATCTACTTTATAGCTAACTATTACTACTTTATAGCTGTTGCAGGACATGGTGATGACGAGTGGAGAGACTTTACCTCTGTAAACATAACTTACTATGTCCAAGTCAGCCCCCAACGTACCAGCCGCCAAGTCCAGGCATATCACAACTTTGCTGGTGTCCGTCATGTTGCTGCCTGCCATACTCTTCGTCTGCAGCAGTCGCTCCAACTCGGCCGCTTTACTGGAATTATATGCAGATGTGATTAGCATTGACATTGGTACGCAATACATGCTGATACATGGAGTTGTGGGCACCAGCCAGTCATTCTACTAGTAGCATTGATACTCCAGTCATACTCCCATAGGGGTAGGTAGAAACCGCAGAATACCACATGCTATGATCCTTACATACTCCTTTCACCTTCTTCACATTCATACATCTGGTCATACAAGTAAGCTGAGTTTCTGAGTATAATCGCGCCAAATAGAAATAGTGAATAGTAATAATGTTTTGTCAGTCTAACAGACCGATGGACATTATAAGAATATTAAATTATGAGAAGAAACATGTAGTGCTGTTTATTATTCTTATAATTTTACTAATACAGTGATACAACATTGTGAGGAACCATGAACTTATTAAAATTCTTATTGTTTAGTTTGGTGATCAATGCTTATGCCTTTTCTGTATGAGAAGAGTACAGTACCGTAATAGGCCAAGTAATAGGACTGTTATTGTGCAGCATGTCATTATATTAGAAGGCAGTCTTACATAGACACGTACGGTGATAGCTCAATGCACTAGAATATTAGGAAATATTTGAGAAACAACCTAAAAGTAATAAAGTACTTAGTTTCAGTTAAAATATTTCTAGTATCGTCGAAGTAAAAAAAAACACCAGTCCCATTATTTATTTTGATTATTGGAATAGATAAGAGCGTAAGTAGTGGCTGAAAATAACATGATTTTAATTGTTTAATTTGTAAAACTTCAATCGTGTTTTTGTTTACTTACTTTATAACTTTATCTTCCTCGCCAAGTCCAAGTTTGGATGCTATTAGATGCAAAGTTTTGTTATTAGTTGCCATTTTGTTGATTTGTTTTGTTTTACACTTAAAAATAACTATCAAAATTACAACATAATGTCCAAGAATAAATTCATCCACAAATAAACCGCGCCATTTGATTGATTCTTTGACGTTTATTTCTGTTTCATTCAGTCAGCTGTCACGACTGGTTTTCAACTAAATCATTCATTCATTCTTGGCATAGACAAAAGAGGAGGGAGAGGGAACAGTCTAGAGAACCAAAAATCTAGGAAAGAAGGAGGGAGGGAACATAATAGTGATGAAATTATAGAGTACATAAATGTAAAATTTTCCCGAAAGATATTTATTAAATGTAAAGTAAATGCAAGGTTGGTCAATCAGGGTCTTTAGTTCCAGAAACAAAATAAGTAGGAACAATTAATATTGCAAAAATTAAAACTAAATTACAAAAGACGATTGTCTCATTTTTAGTCGAGTATAACAAATTCTTGTATCAACATTAAATATAGCTGTTATTTTGCTTAAAAAAATATTTTTCTCATTAGAAAATTAACTTTATCACGTTAAAATTATAAACTAAAATGATTGGTTATCTTTTTTGCAAAACTGCACAACATGACATTGTTTATCTCTGTCGTTCATGGTTGGAAAATCTTCTCGATTCTCGATGACCACGCCCCTTTATCTCGATTTTGACTGAAGTTTCAATGATAAAACACCTTGCAATATCACAGGAGGCGACATGTTGATTTTTTTCTATAGGTTCTGTGAAGCCGATAGGGATCGCTGTCATTGCTACAAAATGTCTTTGTAGTTATCAGGGTGTAGGTCATATAATTCTAGTAATATTAATTAATCCGTGCTAATTTTCATATGTTAAACGTATCGTAAAGAGAAAGAAGAGGATCCAGTCCGCCCGAATCAGGGGTGTGTATTGAGTGATACACCGATATAGATTTGTATCAAAATAATCCGAAGCTATTTATAAATATTATTTTCTCAGCTTTTACTTATGTTCAAACGTTAATAGTAACGTCTGATCTATAATTAACTTGTGAAAGTTTATAAATATTACAGTATTCCATGGTGATGTAGTGAGTCGAGTCGGTTGGCAAAGGTTGCCATTTTTTAGTGGGATAAATCGTGTGTGGTGATATCAGGGCGTGATCTCAGTGCTCGGAGTTGGTTTGAGTCCGAATCCGGGGCAGTGTGAGTGCACGTCTGTGGTGCTCTGGTGGCCGCGGCTCCTAGGAACTTGATACGCGACTGTGATACGAGATTGTGGTGTGGTGATTTTCAGGTTGAGATGCAACTAGTGTCAGTGAGGTCGAGATAATAGCAGTGCGTGTTGTGGTCGTGGTGACGTGATGATGCGGTCGCAGTGAGGGGGCAGAGCGACACCACGGCTTCTTCTGTGGCGGGCGGCGCGCGGGGAGCCGAGTCTCCTTCGCAGCCCAACCAAGACACGGTGGACAACGCCACACCCACCTGCTGGTAAGTCCTCCTTGTCTATTGTACCTCCAAGAAGGTCCTATACCTAATACTTGGTATTCCAAACTCCTTGGCAGTCAAGTGATCTAATGTCATTCATTCATTCTGTACCGCTTCAGATACAGATTATCAATGCAATAAGATAAACAATGGCTGAGTCTAGTGCCAATTCCCAGTGTACAAGTAGTTACCGGTGTCATTTTCCCTAATTTCAACACTTAGTTTCCTCTCATATTATCTACCCAAATGTTAGTGCAGCTTACAGGTAAAAATGTCCCAACTCCAAATATAGGCCTGAATTTTTACAGAATTCATTTTCCCTTGTAATTTCACCATCTGTGAATGTGTGGAAAAACCAATTACAATACCTTAAATATCAAAATGTACAGTGTAATAAATTATAACCTTATTAATTAACATTGAAACTATGAGCGGATCCTTATGTCAATGGCGAAATCGCCCGAGCATAACATTCATAACTGACTGTTTAGGTACTTATTAGTTACATCATTAACCTAATCTAGAATGTACAACCGGAGTAATGTTAAAAGATGCTAATAATAATGCCCTTGTCGTCTCTAATAATGTTAAGTAAACGCAACTGTAATTGAACCTTTTTACCTTACGCACTATAATTGTTTTAATTATTTTTTGTCTAATAAGGATGTCTTACTTTTGAATTTTGTAGTATAATTTGAGGGCTTTTTATAAATTTTGTGTTTTTTTAAAGAAGTGAATTCAATCTTAATTGCAAGTCTGTAAAGTGACCCCAATTCGGTGAGTCTTCATGGAACCTGAAATTGCATATTTTTATTTAGCCAATAAATGCTGATAATGAACAATATCTAAAATAATTAATAACAATAAAATTATTAATGATTTAAATCAAATGTTATTGAATTCAATCAATTTGTAGTTAATTAATTTGTTCCATGAATTTAGGACTGAGCCATTTAAGGATGCCCATTTTTCTTTTTTAGATCTGCATATTCTATTTTCAAATCCTGTATAAAAATGTCTCCAAGTACTAAAAGCCAAGGTCTCAGTACAATGTAAACATTACATGCCATCATTATTTATTTATTGTCAACTAAATTGACATTGCAGTGTATAAAGCTAAAGCATACCATTGTGCATTCTTATTTTTAAATTATTTCCAAGTTGAATTTGAAAGTAGAACAGGTGTGCTTCTTTTTTTATTCTGCTTACACTATTGTCTCATTATGGTCTTCTATTTGATAGAACCTTTTTGGAATAATATGTCTTGAACCCTAGTCAGTCAGCTTCACTGCTACTTAACTCACTGGCTTATTGTTTATGGTTTAGTATTGAGCTAAGAAGTACATAAAGTTTTTTTTTAAGAACAAAGATTGTGGCTATATTATGTACTTAGTAATTAGTAATATTCCATCATATTCTACCAGATATGTTATAGTGAACAGGCTTCTTCTGGGTAAGCTCACTCCGAAACTGACTTTGTCTTTGTCACCTCTGACCTAGACTAGAGTCAAGACCAAACCCATAAATATGATAAAAATAAAAAAATCATTATTCTTTTTTTTCATGTTACATTACTGTATGACCTGGAATTTTGTAATCAATATTTTCAAGATAAAAAGAACACTAACAAACATTTAAAATACTGTCAATCTTTCATCATAATCATCATCAACATCATATTAGCCACAGGACTCCACTGCTGGACATAGGCCTCCCCCATAGATTTCCAAAAGGACCAATTGGAAATTGCCTCCATACCAATCTGATTCTAAATACAAACTGAAATGTTCTAAATTCACCCAACTAGTCCCCACAATATGCAGGTGCTTACAGGAAATTTCCATCAATAAATCTGTAGGCCTGTAATATCAACCTAAGGCATAAATAAAAACATAACATACCACAAGTTAGTAGGTAGGTATACTTAGTATATAAACATGCAAGATAATATTACATAAATATTGCAATATTTAGAATTGACAAAATACCTATAGATGTTACACGAAAATAAAAATATGTGATTAATAATAACATCAGGCTGTTACTTTGCCACTGTTTTGCAAATGTGCTGAGGCAGATTTTCGTTAAATAATTTGAAAAACAAACTATGTAACCAAATCAAAACTGAAAATCAAAGAATTTATATCAAACTAGCTGACCCCGGCAAACGTTGTTTTGCCAATTTTTTTTTGTGTTATGTGTTTTGTGCTGATTCTCATAGATACTGGATAAGCACAAAAAATTTCATCAAAATCGGTCAAGCCGTTTCGGAGGAGTATGGCAACGAAAACTGTGACACGAGAATTTTATATATTAGATAGACCATTAAAAGGCACTTTTACAAGAACATCAATTACAAGATAAAAATTACTAATTTTAAATCTAGTTGCCCATTCCAAAAAGTAGTTTCATATAAAGAAGAATTGGCAAGAAACTCCATACATACTCTTTCAAAAAACATATTACTTACAATAAGTTGGAGTTGTATAGATATGATGATTCCCTGTAGTGTATGTTGAAGTATATTTTCACACTAATGTCCCAATGCAGTACATAGACCTCTTCTCATAAGAGACAGCACAAGCATTGATCATCACACTTCCTCTAGAGCTAGGCGGATTGGTGATTTCAGACTTACATTAACTATAAGTTCAGATTTCCTTACAATCTTCCTTATAAAAAATTTCAAGAAAATAATTAAAAAAAAAAAATTCTCAAAGATAAAACTTAAATAATACATAAATAAATAATAAATAAATACTTAAATAATAATAAATAAATTATAAAGCTTGTACATTATAAAAAAAAAAAACAAGCTCATAGGGCATCAAAAAACTCATCCGCATCACAGTAATTGGGATAAGTGCCCAAAAGGCTGTCAGCATTGCCACTTTGTATAGCAATACTGATTCTTTGGCCCAAGAAAAAGCCAGGACATGTTAGCCAACCAGTCACCATTTCTTCTAAAAATGAATGATTGATTTGATGAATGAATGATGAATTTCTTGCAATAAACTGATTTGATTTGATTTGAAATGATTCTATTTCCATATTTTTAGTTGTGCCAGAATTTAACGCGGATAAGTTAAGAATGGAGACCTAATTTGCACACAACATTCTACTCTAGGAAATAGTACTGGGACGCGTGATGCCGCGCCAATGAACGATAGTCCCATGACTAACAACTTGAACTTTTCCAACTGCCTAAGTACCTATATTACTACTGATAAGCCTAATTAGAGAATGTAAGTTAATGTAAGTAAGCTTTCTTACTAATCAAGTTTAGAAGTATGTACTATTTTATAGTTTAAATAATGTTGAACCTTATATCTGTAACTTCAAACATCAATTCAATAAGTGCTCCACTGCTTGACAAAGACCATCCAGATATGGCATGAGCATTGATCACTATGCTTGCTCAAGGCAAATTGGTGGTTTTAGACTTAAATCTGTACTTAATAATATTTTAAAGAGGTAAAGTTTGTGAGGTTATAGGCCAGATTTTGAAAATTTCTACCCATAGATAGCTACGTTTGTGAGTGTCATAGGCTATATAATATCACGCTACTACTCACGGGAGCGGAGCAGTAGCCAAAGACGTTACTAAGCACATGTAAAAATACAAAAAAAAGCAAAAGCAAAAGCTAGTCTGTAATAATAAAAACATTTCAACTTTTTCCAAGTAATGACATACCACACAAAAGTTTTTTCTGAAAGCCTACTTTATTTAAATTATTGACGAAACTATGCCTAATTTTCTAATAGGTTGTTATTATTTTTGTCAACCAATTGGGTAGATGACACCACTAATCAATTGACGTACTTTTTATGAACTGTCAAAACGCCATTCCCCCATAGATTTTCTATGACAATACTCAACTATGACGTCACTTTTTTGTCATCTCAATTCACTAACTATTTATTGATTTCAAAGCAACTAAAAATCGATTTTTATAGTTATTTAAAATATCATCGGGTTTTTAGTGCTAAAATTAAATGTTTTTTTGTTAAGTTGTTTCTTGAAATTATTGGTTAGTGGTGTCATGTACCCAATTGTAATAACCACTTAAAATAAGTATTCAGCACATTAAGTACTTACATAGACAAAAAATAGTTGTGCCAATATGTGTTATATTACTATCTAGCATTAGGAGTTCAATTTACATCCCAAACTTATGCTTACAAAAACTTGGAGCTAAATTAATCAGTATTAAATATCCAAAATCATTTTTATACATACTTCGAATATTGAGAGAAATTTTGATGTGTGTTGGTTGGTTTTAGCATAATTTACCCCAATTAAGGGGTAGTACTCCATTTACTTTATAGTACTGGTGTTTCTTAATTAATCCATTCTTATTTAATTGAAATATTATAAATGCGAAAGTAACTGTCTGTCTGTATGTTACACGTTCACGACTAAACCACTGAACCGATTTTGATGAAATTTGGTACAGGGTTAGTTTGAATCCTAAAAAAGGACATAGGCCACTTTTTATTCCACGACTTTGTCTGCATCCGCGATAATCGATATTTACGCGGAAAAAGTCGCAGGCAAAAGCTAGTAATATTATAAAGAGAAAGGTTTTAACATTTGCTTCCAAATGATACACTCAAAAACTCGGTAACCGATTTAAAAATTTTTTGCTTCTATGGAAAGCTAGTTCATTAGCGAGTAACATAGGCTATAATTAAGTGTAAAAAAAAAAATAGGAATTCGTAAACAAATTCATGCGAACAAAGTCACGGGCAGAAGTTACATATCATCACATCTGTATTCCCCGAAGGGTTAGACAGAGGTATACCAATGTACAAAACCTAACTCCGAGTTGTAACTGAGAATTTCATAGAAAAACCCAATAACAATTAGGGAATCGAACCCAAGACCTCTAGCGTAGCAGTCGCGCTTAGGACCACTAGGCTAACGAGGCAGTCTAGGGCAATACCTAGTAAGCTATAAATAACTTATATAATTAGGAGTAGATACCTACCTACTTGTAATCAGCTGTTTTCCCTCCCACACTTTCACAGTCATTATCATTCGTGAAATGTATTAAAATAAAAAAATGTTTGATAAAGGGAGGTGAGTAATTAGAACTTGGCAGATACTTACAAAAGTCAAAGTCAAAGCATTTATTTCAATTAGACCATTTACAGGTACTTTTGAATTGTCAAGAAGTTACAGCAAGTTGAAGCTAGTTGCTCGTTCCAAAACGTAGATCTCTATGGAGAAGAACGAGCAAGAAACTCCATGGACACTCTTTTCAAAATGGTTTTTACAAAATCATGGTTACAAAATTCTTGTTGCTTTTATATGTGAAAACAATGGACGTGACTAAAAAACAAAAGAAATAATATCTCATAATAAAGAAGTCAACCATGGTTGTTAAGAGATGACCAATCCCAACTGACAGCGCCCGTTCACGAACATGACGCGTGGCTAAGCACCACTTAGCTCAACCATAAAAAAAAACTCAGCTCAAAAAAAACTATTTTGACTTTGGTAAAGAATATCAAAGTCAAAGTCAAAATACTTTTGAATGCTATTTTCTTAAAAGAAATCTAGTTGCGTAAAAAGATAATTTCGTATGACGAAGAATGAATGAGAAACTCCATACATACTTACTCTTTTTAAATAAAAAATGTTTACTATCATTTGTACATACAAGTATACGTTAATCTATACTAATTTATATTATTTAGAGATTTTGTATGAATGTAACGAATAAGTTAAAAACTACAGGACCGATTTCAAAAACTCTTTCGCTTTGGAATGCTATTCCTGAGTAACATAGGCTATATAACATCACGCTACGCCGAACGGGAGCGGAGCAGTAACTAAAGACGTAACGCGTGTGAAATAAGACACGCGTACGAAGCCACGGACAGTACGTTAGTTCAATTATAATATGAAAGTAAAGAGAATATACCTCATCATCATCATCATCATCATCATCTCAGCCATAGGACGTCCACTGCTGAACATAGGCCTCCCCTTTAGATCTCCACATATACCGATTGGAAGCGACCTGCATCCAGCGTCTTCCGGCGACCTAAAATACATCAAAAACACACATACACACAGGTTGAAACAATACCTAAAAGAAATGCTGATTGCATACAAGCTTGCAGTTTTAATAAGTAGGTACCTATATTTCAGTGATAGCAATATAAGTATAACGGCAGTTATTGTGGTATTGTTGAAATTACTACATTGGACTTTTTGTAAATGACTAATTTTCGACATTGCCTTATATCATCAACATCAATACAACATCATATCAGCCGTAAGACGTCCACTGCTGGACATAGGCCTCCCCCATAGATTTCCAAAAGGACCGGTTGGTTTGCTTTAGAAATGTTTTATCTAAAAATTATATTAACACTAGCCTATTATTGTCCCCCTGCAGGGCAAAGGCCTCTTCTCATACAGAGAAGGCGCAAGCATTGATCACTACTTGGTCAAGGCGGATTGCCGAATTTTAGACATTAAATATTAATTAGTCCAAGTTTCCTCACGATGTTTTCTTTTACCTATGTCAGTGATGATAACCAAGAAAAACTAAATAAGAGCTTATACGCTAATATTGAAAAAAAACTATACCGTTGTAACGTTATTTTCCTGATGATTAAAATGTAGTTAGTTTAAAAACATCAAAGTTTAAAAACAATACGGTACCTAGGTAGTTACTTAAACTTTTAAAACTTAACTGCCCCGTGGGCCTCGTGGTCGCAAACGCGACTGATGAGCGTGGGGTTCGATTGCCAGGTGGGGCAATAACTGTTATTGGGTTCTTCCATTAGGAATTTCTCAGTAGCAGCCCGGAGTTTGGTGCTTGGTGGTGTGACACCCCCGTGCCTCGGAAAGCACTTACAGCTGTCGATCCCGGCCGTCATTCGTAGATCTTTGATAGCCGTTACGGATAGTCAGAATCCGGAAAGTCTGACAACCAGTCTTACCAAGAGGTACCGCGTTGCCCAGTAACTGGGTTGTGGAGGTCAGATAGGCAGTCGCTCCATGTAAAACATTGGTATTTAGCTGCATCCGGTTAGTCTTGAAGCCGACCCCAGCCTAGTCGGGAAAAGACTAGGCAGATATTTAAACGTAGTAGAAGTTTTGTTACTTTCAGAGCAAACTGCTGGAACTAATCTGTGAATAAGTTATTATTCAGTAAAATAACTCTTTTTGCCATTTCTAATTTAGGGCACCATTATTTCTTTTTTCGTTAATTACAATTTGAACGTCCATCAGAAAACAGGATATTTCACTCAGATGATATCAAATATACAATACATTATCAGATAGCTTTTAGATCTTTATCAATACAACATAATACAAAGTCGAGTCATCCTATACACTCAAGGTAATATTATCAAAAGTTACTAAGTTGGCTATAACTTTCATAACATACCATCACGCCTGTATTCCCCTAAGGGATAGGCAGAGGTGTGCCAATGTATACCCACAGTTCGCCGGTATGTTTAGGACCTATGTAACAGGGGGCGAGCCTATTGCCATTAACTTGGCACAAATCCTAACTTCGAGCTGCTACTGAGAATTTCTTAGAGAAACCCAATAACACTTTTTGCTCGACCTGGGAATCGAACCCAAGAAATCTAGCGTAGCATTCGCGCTTAGGACCACTAGGCTACCGAGCTGGTTTTTATATTATTGTACTACCGAGGCATTCAAGACACTCAAGGTAATGTTATTAAAAGTTATTAAGTTAGCAATAACTTTCATATTTACCTAAAATAAATATCAGATTATTGCTGTTACACCCACTGCAGGGCAAAGGCTTCTTCTTGTACAGAGAAGTCAAACGCGGAAATTAGTCGTAATTTGTTTTTTATTTGAGACTGCCCCACACGTGGAGCTTCTCCTGTCCTGCTCTTCCTGGTGTGTTTACAAACATTTACCAAAGTTATGTGGATCAAGTCGCGGGCAAAAGCTAGTACGCGGCTATATAATATCATGCTACGCACCCACGGGAGCGGAACACTAACCAAAGCCCTAAATCACCGCGGGTGAAAAAAAAAACGCGAAGTCGCGCTTAAAAGTTAGTTAAAAGTCGTGGAACGCAGCAAGAAATGTATTTAATCAACAAATAAGTCAATTTGTAGGGAACTACTTAATTGCAAACCAGAGTAATTAACATGGTTGCCGAGGAATGCTGTTTACGGCGCTATAATTGACATCGAGAAAAGCAGTTACGTATAACAAGAGTTATTGTTGTACAGTTAATTTTTATAGATGGCCATCATAATTAATATCAGTCCGTTTATCTGTAACTAGCGGACTACGGCTTCGTCCGCGTGGCGTATTTCACCTGCGTTATGTTACGTCTTTGGTTACTGGTCCGCTCCCGTTAGTCGTAGCGTGGTTATACAAGGTGTTGATTTGCGTCCTTGTCAAATTTTAGGAGCTTGTCATAAAAAAGTAGAAGTAATCACATATAATTACGGATACCTGGCCAATATTTAATAAATACTTTTTTTTTAGTTGCAACTATCAAATAACAGTATTCCAGAATACTCCTCTCGCAAAATTCAGAATCGCCCAGTTGCGTATGCGGTAGGCAGAGTTGTCGCGCGGCTATATCAATGTGTACATAGCGCCTAAACCCTCTGGCGAGATGTCTACCTCGAATTTGAAAATCACGTAAAAAAAAAAGATTTCAAAAACAATTTATTTTATTATTGACTAGCTTTTGCCCGCGGCTTCGCTCGCGTTAAGAAATATTATTATTAATTAGGTATTTCGTTCCATTAGGTACTGATAGTTTCAAACTAATATGTTTACATCCTCCATCATCCCTTATTTTAACCCCATGGGGGTTCAATTTATCAAAATCCTATTTAAGCGGACGTCTTCATCATAGTAGCTCCAATCTTTAATTTCAGTTCAATCAGTCGAAAATCTAAGAAGATTTATACAAACTTTCATCCCCTATTTTATACCCTTAGGGGTGGAATTTATCAAAATCCTTTCTTAGGGGATGCCTACGTCATAGTAGCTTTATGCATGCAAAGTTTCAGCTCGATCGGTTTAAAATTAACAAAGTTTCATACAAACTTTCATCCCCTATTTTATCCCCTTGGGGGTAGAATTGATGAAAATCCTTTCTTAGCGGATGCCCACGTCATAATATGTACCTGCATGCCAAATTTCAGCCCGATCCGTCCAGTGGTTTGGGCTGTGCGTTGATAGATCACTAGGTATCTCAGTCAGTCAGTCACCTTTGAATTATATGTATACTAGCTTCTGCCCGCGACTTCGTCCGCGTCACAGTTGATGTGTTATCCTACGGGTACCGTACATTTTCCCGGGATAAAAAGTAGCCTATGTGTTATTCCAGACTATAATCTATCTTTGTGCCAAATTTCATCCAGATCCATTCAGCCGTTTAAGCGTGAAAGAGTAACAAACATCCATCCATACATACAAACTTTCGCCTTTATAATAGTAGTAGGATTTCGCCTTTATAATAGTAGTAGGATAATTTAGATTCGTTGAATTTGACCAGGATGCAAATCAACGCCTTGTATAGCCTTATGTTATTCAGTGATAAAGTAGCTATCCAACGGCATTTTTTTTTTAAATCGGTCTATTTGTTTTTAAGTTTGTTCGTTACATACAGAAATACAAATCTTTCCTCTTTATAATATTAGTGTGTAGATAAAATATTATAAATAGGTAAAGTTTGTGTGTTGTGTGGTTGCAGGGGGACTCTGGATCTACAAAACTGATTTTGAAAATTCATTTACCCATAGAAAGCCACGTAATTTGTGAGTGTAATACGCTATGTAACATCACGCTACCACCCATAGGAGCGTAGCAGTAACGAAAGGCGTAACGTAAGACGAGTGAAATAAGCCACGCGGACCTTGTAGCGGGCAGTTCTCTAGTAATTATTATACACCATACATACCATCACGCTTGTATTCCTCGAAGGGTTAGACAGATTTGTACCAATGTACCACCCACAGTTCGCCGGTATGTTTAGGTCCCATGTAATAAAAGTAGCCTATGCGTATAGGATACTTTTACTCCAGACTATAACACTCTGCGGGTTGTTCGAAAGGTCCGCTCCCCCGGAACGCAAAGGGCACATGAAGGAACATAGATGGGTTTTAGTCAGTAAAAGTCTGACACTCCCTCTCGTTCCGCCCAGGGCGGGGGAAGTTATTTGATGATTTCCCATCTATAAAAAAAAATATATAATATAATACTGCATCCAGATCCATTCAGCTGTTCTGGCGTGGTTGAGTAACAAACATCCATTCATCCAAACTTTCGCATTCATAATAGTAATAAAATTAGTAACAAATCATTCACTGAGGTGCGTTCTGCCAATTCGATATGTGCAACTCGAGTTGAATCGAATCAAGTTGTTTCCGAGTTGGCACATCACTATTATTTTTTGACAGTGTCATTGTGTGTGTAAATATATAATAATTCATTTTTTTTATCGCGTAGTTTTGGTTTGTGTATTATTGCAGTGCTATTCTGAAAAATAACTCTCGCTGAATTTAGGTAAAGTGACTTGAGGTGAGTTATCAATCCTTAGCAGGGTTGATAAAAATCATGATTTTTATAAAAAAATCAAATAAATCAGATTAATTTGATTTAAATCGGATTTATTTGATTTTAATCAGATTTTTTTGATTTTTTTAAATATCGGATCGTTTTCAGTATGAAAGACAGTTATTTATTAAAAAAACGACATATTTTTTGTTAAATCAACATATTAGTTCTTTTATTAAGTCATTCTTTTATTAAAAAAACGAAGTAGCATATTTATTTGCCTATTTAACAAAAATATTGAATTAAATTTATAAAAAATGACATTAACGAAAATAAACAAACATATATTCTTCTAAAGGTAATTAAAAAACACCACTTCCATTTTGTAACATTTAACAAAAAATAAAAAAGACGATTCGAATAAAAAGAGAGATTTCAGGCGCGAGTTTAAATTTCAGGGAACCCCCGAACCGTATAATGATACCTATAGGCACATTAGCGATGCACACGTATGTGCGCGCCGTAGTTCCTTAAGGACGACCCTTTTTGGCTGTTTTGGTTGCAATAAAAAAGTACTGATTTAAATCAACGATTTTTTTAAAAAAAATCACTTGATTTTAATCGCGATTTAAATCACTGATTAAAATCAAATGATTTAAATCATATCATCCCTGATCCTTAGTAGTATGATGTCTCACCTCAAACTCACTTCATCATCTAAATTCACTGAGGGATATTTTTACAAAATTTACCTGGTGAATAGTTTTGTTCAGTGAGACGTAAATTGGGAATAAACAACATGATGCTGAGTTGCATATCACAACACGCGCTTGATAAAACTAAGTAAGTTTCATCTCCTTATAAAAAACCACCGAACTGTCCACGTGGCTTATTTCCCGCTTTACGTTACGTCTTTGGTAACTGCTACGCTCCTGTGTGTCGTAGCGTGATGTTATATAGCCTATGATACTGAAAAATAACGTGGCTTTTCATGGGTAAAAGAATTTTCAAAATCGGTTTAGTAGATCCAGAGATTATCCTACAATCTCACAAACTTTACCTTTTTATAATATTAGTATACGAGTAGATAGCAGCCTAATTTCGCCCCCTATAGGGAATCAATCATTCTAGAAATAGGCCTCTCTTAAGTTGCACCACAACATCATACTCTTTACCTTTGGCATCCAGTCTACCCCAGCCTTAACTGGCTTGAACATAAGTACAAAACTTTTCTCTGACTGTATTTTCACAATAAATTTGTATGACCAATGACATCGCTTCATTTTCGTACCTTCAGCTAAGCTAGCGCTGTCATTGGTTAGTTATACACTCATCCCTTTGGTACGCAAACTACGTCGTACTTTATTGAATGAATCAATAAATAAAAATACACACCATAGCAACTGGTGGAACTGCAACCTAAGTGCACTAAGATTACGGTGCATTTTACATTTGAAAATGCAGTTTCTTCAAATTTTCTGACACTATCGGTTTAGGCTGTGCGAAAGTCTTGTAAGGCTGTGTTCCGGTATGATGGGTCACATGAGACATTTCAACTTTGTCTCTAAGATGGCAACGAAGGCCTTTGGTATTGCAGATGTCTATAGGCAGCGGTGACCACTTAACATCAGGTGGGCCGTTGTCTGCCATCCATTGGTACGAAAATGGGTAATATTCATTCATAAATGCCAAGATTAATACTCCATGCTTAAGAATTACGTGGGAAGTGATTTTTATGCGTAATTATTGTACTAATAGTGTAACGATAGGTTGGCACTCTGTCAAGCACTGTATGCCGCAATTTGAACACTGTTTATCGCGGTGGATTTATGCCAAAATATTGTTGTGTTTCGGTTGGTACTCTGCTTAAGAGGGCATGGTGTTCCTGACAATGAGCTCTGTACAAACGATAGTATATTTCGGTTAATAAGTAAAAAATGATGACAATTTGTAGATAGGGTAACATACAGGCAGGCAGCTCAAAGGTTTATGCAGAAAACCGACTTTCTGTACTACCAAGTTTGCGACGACAAAACAACAGACATTTCGCTATGAAGTTTTTTTAATTCCCAAAAAGGGAAAACATGTAATCAATGATAAAAAATCACAAGAAACACCATAGATTGTTATAAAGTCTCCCAAAAAGTCTATAGTCTACCCAACTCAACTTAGGCCCCTAAAGAAGTGCGAATCCTTACATATAGGTATAGGCTTGGGCCCCATGAATATAAAGGGCCCTGCCCCCCATCCTGTCTCGACTGTAATGTCAGTATTAGCTCACTTGTATCAGAATTGACTATAATTCACCTAATTTGTTTCACATACAAAGGTACCGTATTATTCTATTTTAGCAAACAGTTTTTAGACAAAATGACAGTTTGATTTTATTAATTAGGCCCCAAGTATTGTGAGCCTAGGGCAGTCGTTACTGTTAGTCAGAAGCCAGAAAGTCTGACAACCAGTCTTACCAAGAGTATCGTATTACCCATTACTGGGTTGTGGAGGTCTGATAGGCAGTCGCTCCATGTAAAATACTGATATTCAGCTGCATCCGGTTCGACTGGAAGCCGACCCCAACTTAGTTGGGAAAAGGCTAGGCAGATGATGACATAGGTACCGTATTATTATTTTATTTCAGCAAACAGTTTTTAAACAAAATGACAGTTTGATTTTATTAATTAGGCCCCAAGTATTGTGAGTCCAGGGCCCCCAAATTCACAGTACAACCCTGTCTTTCAAGCATTCTTTGCCTTAAAATTTTCTTCATGACATCTGTGGCGTCAAGTTGCTTTATTTGTAGCGTGGAAATCCATACGGAATATAGGCACCGATGCTATTTATGTTGCGCGATGCATATTAATGATAACTCGTCTGGCTCTGCTATATTTACTTCAGGGTCTGACCCTTACAGATTTGAAGCCTTAAAAACAGCTGCACTTGCGTCCAAATTTTCCCAGCAAATTTTCATGATGTTTTGTGGATAATGTCGTGACGTGATGTTTCATGCATGAGGTTGTAGGATCGATAACGGGCATATACCAATGTGACTTTTCCACTTCATATGCATATACTTTCTAAGTTTACCATGGTCATCACTGACGTAAAACCCCCACAGTTCCTTCTCCTACCATGAGACGGGAGCTCAGTACATAACATACCATCACGATTCACGCCTGTATTCCCTATAGGGTTAGGCAGAGGTATACCAATTTACACCCACAGTCCGCCGGTATGTTTTAGGTCCCATGTAATAGGAGGCCAGCCTATCGCTATTAACCGGGCACAATTCCTTACTTCGAGCTGCTACTGAGAATTCCATAGTAAAACCCAGTAACACTTTTTGCTCGAAATCGAACCCAAGACCTCTAGCTTAGCAGTTGCGCTTAAGACCACTAGGGTAACGAGGCAGTTATACTACTTTTATGGAGTTTCTTGCCCGTTCTTCTCCATACGAAATTTCATTATGGAATGGGCAACTAGATTAAATAGTTTTAATTAATTTGACGTTCAAAAGAGGTTTATGGTCTAATTGGAATAAATTATTTGACTTTGATACTATATACTTGACGAATTATCCGCGCCTCCTACTGCAGTGGGCCCTTTAGAGAGATTCGGATCACTAAAAGACAGCTCAAGTTCTTGTATTCTTGAAGCATAAGTATATATACGTAGTATTTACATAAAGAGAAATGCACCAACAGCTCTCGCCCACACAATACAATGACGTATAGAATATATTCCTTATCAGATAAACACAACACAAGGGGAAATAATAATTCCAAAAATAACACCGGCGTCTCACAAATAGAAATGTGGTGATACTAGCAATTATGTATTAAATTGATAAGCAAGAAAATCCTTAATTGATTGTTATCTGGATGCTATAAATACTTTATGTTACTGCTATTGCAGTAAAAACAGTTCAATGTTCATCCAATACTTTAGTTTAGAATCATCATCATCATCTGCTTAACCTTTTCCCAACTATGTTGGGGTCGGCTTCCAGTCTAACCGGATGCAGCTGAATACCAGTGTTTTACATGGAGCGACTGCCTATCTGACCTCCACAACCCAGGAACTGAGAAACACGATACCCCTGAGTTAGACTGGTTGTCAGACTTCTTGGCTAACTACTACTACTTAACCGCGTTTAAATTGGGAATGCCTCGATATGCCTTTTTGCCGATACGATACCGATACCGATACTCTTATAAAAATATCGGCGATACTGGTACCGATACCGATAGGCTTATTGAATTCTTAGGGTGTGTGGGGTCGTAAGACCTTACTGCCCACACGATAAGAAGAAGATTGAATTCTTATGAAATTAATTAATAGTTTTAGTAATCAAAATTAACATTCATAAGATTTTTATTTAAAAAACAAAGTATTCTTAAGTTTTGCGGGCAAATGCGATTTCGCAAGTCTGTTTGAATAAGAACTGCGGTGGTAAATAGTCTCTCAGATGTGACAGAACTCATTTGGAAACTAAAGTATCTAATATCGCCGATACCGATACATCGGCAAACCCGAAGTATCGCCGATATATCAGTATCAGATGCTTCCCTAGTTTAAATGCGTTGCGTAGTTTAAAAGATCTAAGCGTTCAGACAGATGGCGAGAAACGACTTTGTTTTATACTGTGTAGATAAGTTTGTATTGTACAAAACCGTATCAGCAACAAATACTTTTGATTGACACTCTGGAGGGTATTGCTAAGCCATGCTACGCATTATCCATCTTCAGAGATAGTTCCCGTCAGTACGCACTAGTATATAAAGCATCTATCCTACTACACAATTTGCTAAGTGGAGATTGAAATAAACATCGAGACTAGTAATGCCATAATACAAAGGAGATTGCTCTGCGCCCATACATTGTTCGCCCTGGAACCAAGAGCATCGGAAAATTATATTTTGTGTTGCCGATCATTAGTAAACAACTATAATGATCTTATTTTTATAGCGGACTAGCTGCAGAATAGATATATTCCAAAAAAAGAATCAGATTTTTAGGTTATAATCGAACCATAACAACGAATATTAGGTGTAGTTTTTCATAGCTTAGTGATTTTTAAGAAACTGAAAAGCAATATCATAATGTATTTAGCTATTTTAAGCACCTCCCTAGATAATTGGGTAGGTACCTATGCAGTTTTTTTCTAAAGCCTAAGTGTATGTAAGTTCAATGTTTAAATGCATAGAATCTATTACCTGTATTCTTAAAATTCGTTTAGGAATGAGAAAAAATAGTAAAAATAGAAACGGCGCATGCTTGAACAGCGCAAACGTGTGACTGTTAACCAGCCGAGAAGAACGCAAACAGAATAATAAACACGAAGGAACCCAAAATACTCGTATGCAGACAAAGTAGAAATATAATTACCAAAAGAGGTGCAGTCCATTGTTGTACACTAATACACATGCAATAATAGTCCCAAAAGTCACCAAAACACACCGATACAAACAATAAAATTACAAACAGCAAGCGACGCTATTGTAATCATCAGTTCATCAGTAAACTGACAGTGACAAGTGACTAGGGATGACCATCTGAGATCAATTAATCGAAGAATTAATTTTTCAAGTCAAATAGATCAATTTTTTTTTGATCGAAACAAATCTGATTTTACTGATAAGAGATCATTTATTATCTTTCTTGTTTTTCAAAAATTGGATAATATTTACATTATAAATGTATGTATATGTGTGTAAAAACCCCAATAACTTTTTGCTCGACCCGGGGAATCGAACCCGGGACCTCTAGCGTAGCAGTCGCGCTCAGGACCACTAGGCCAACGAGGCAGTAAATATATAATTATAAATGTACACTTGAAAAATAAAATCGATCTATTAGACCACGATTTTTTTGTAAGTCGATACAAGGCTTACGATTCGAATCGATTTCAAATCGATTTAAATTATACTTTTAGGAAATTAAAAATTCAGTCGATCGATTACAATCAATTGGCCATCCCTATTCTTTATCGACACGACATGACGTTTTGTGAAGATGGCGGCGATTAATGTTATTAGTCGCGTAAAATACTTTTTATTGTTCATTTTTGCATATAGCTAGTCCATGTTACAAAAGTATTTGCATTTAATATAATAAAATAGACAGTTAATTATCGTGTATTCCAATACATTTTGTTGCAAAGGGCCATTCCGGGCATTGTCCTTTAAATATGTAGTAACCCCGACATAAGCATAAACAGCCTTACTTATAAAAATAACGCTAAATAATACTTAGCTACTTATCAATTGATTAACTCTCAAATCCTTGACTAAAAATCAATTATTTTTCACATAGCAACCACTTTCAACGGTGTCTCAAAATCATACCTATAAACGTTAATCAGCATTGAGATGTTGTTATGTACTAGCTTCGTGACAGAAAATTTAAACTGCGGCGACCCGTTGTTTAAGTATAATTCAGAAGTAAGATGGCGGGCTGCAATCAGCTGTGGCGATGACATTTTTAACCCCCGACGCAAAAAGAGGGGTGTTATAAGTTTGACGTGTGTGTCTGTCTGTCTGTCTGTCTGTCTGTGTGTCTGTCTGTGGCATCATAGCTGCCGAACGGATGAACCGATTTCAATTTAGTTTTTTTTTGTATTAAAGGTAACTTACGTACGAGTGTTCTTAGACATGTTTGATGAAAATAGGTTGGGCCGTTTAAAAGTTGTGGTGATTAGTAGTGGTGAAAGTAGGGAAGAAAAACCGAATGTCTGTAAATATACTCGAGTGGGGTCTCAAACTTAATAAAATCGACATTATAATAAGTAGGTACCTATAAAAAGCATAAAATAAAAAATTAAATTAAAAATTAAAAAAACCCCCAACACAAAAACCTAAGTTCCCTTTAACCTTTTGAACGCCAGAGCGTTAAACACATCGGCGCCACTGCTACGCCAAGCCAAAAATTCAGCATTTCGATTAGCAATTTTTGATTATTGTTTTTTTCTAGTGAAATGTAAGAAATGAATATATCTTTGTGCTATTTTACAATATTTCATTAATGTAGTTTTAAAAAATAGGAAAGAGAAACACAAAAAACTTAATTTAGGACATTTTTAAGTAGAAAATAAGTACTTACAAATTTCGTTTTCTTGACGGCTGTAGACGTCGGTGGCGTGTTTGACACGTTTTCGTTTGTCGGCTATAGCCGTCCGTGGCGGTCAAAAGGTTAATAAATTAAAAATTTAAAAAACCCCCAACACAAAAACCTAAGTTCCCTTTAAAAAGTAAAAAAATAACAAAAAAAATACGTCACGTTGGGGGACCGCTCGGGACGATCGTATCCTAAATGCAACAACATCGGTCCCCCAACGTGACGTATTTTTTTTGTTATTTTTTTACTTTTTAAAGGGAACTTAGGTTTTTGTGTTGGGGGTTTTTTAATTTTTTAATTTAATTTTTGGTCTATGGATTCTATTGTAAATTTTGACAATTATGCTCAATTGTTCGTTTGATTTCGTTCTTTAGTCGAATAATTTGGTCATGCTCTATGCTGATCGTCTAAGTGTTGGCAGATTAAAATAGTGTTTCATCGTTCAGTCAGTCAATTAAGAGGTAGCTCAGCATGAATTAGCGTTATTTTTATAAGTAAGGGCCAAAGATCCCAACCGCAGCTAACAGACATGATCTTTTTCCGTTTTTATAGATCCGAGAGTCCACTCGCACTTGGCCGGATTTTTTTAAACGGCTCACTTAAAACACGCTAAAATACCGTGTCTTAAAATAAAAAAGTAGATAATTCTGAAGATCCATTTTATAGCCTAAACAACGTCTAATTTACACAATAAACTGTAACTAAGCAGTTTCCGAGGTAACGCTTTACTAAAAGGGGAATACAAACAAACAGTAGTTTTTATTGCTTTATCGTGTGTACTAGTAGGATAGATCGGACTGGAATAGGCAATAAGGTTCTATTTGCATTGGATGATGAAGTTGGTTGCTGATACTAACTTATTCTCATCCTAAAAAATTGTTTCCAACATATAAATCTTAAAAAATCTCATCAGAATATGAAAATCTATCAGAATGCTCTACATAATTAGTTTCGTTAATAAGTTTTATCCACAGATTCTGATCCCGCCCACTAGAAATTTCCCCAGTATCGTGGATGCGTTTACAAACATATAAACTCGCGTTTACAAATAGCGAGACCCGGAACAACTGTCTTAGGCCATGCAAATATTTCTTCCGTGGGGTAATCGAACCCAAGACAAGCAGCGCAGTAGCCAATCGCTGAGCTACTGCGCCAGCCGAGTCGCCAACGTTAATTAAAGTTGACATTCATTAATTTGAGTTTTTAGAAACTTCCTAAATTACTTTGTCTTGAATGCAATACAAACATACATAAACTCACGCCTTTTTCCCATGGGGGTAGGCAGAAACCACTGAACGCCACCTGCTACGATCCTTACATACTACTCTCGCCTCGTTCACGTTCATACATCTGGTCATACAAGCACCCCGGTTACGAGTACTGCACACCCGACCTTTATGCAATATTTAATAATATCGCCAATCCGCCATAAGCATGGTGATCAATACTCACACCGTCTCTGTATGAGAAGAGGCTTAGAGGCCTTTGCCCTGCACTAGCACAATAATAGGCCGGGCATTATCTTTTACCGAACTTCTTTAACCGAAATACATTCCATTGTCAAAGTCATTAGCACATAGCTCAGCGTTCGTTGTGTCACTGTGTGGCACACGAAGTAACAGAGAAAGTTACCTTTGTATATTTACATGCTTACCTTTCTAACTCACCAATATAACATTATTAACTTTTGCCCGCGACTTCTTGAAAGAGTGTGGGTCCACACGATACAGACTTTTGTCTGTACAGAATCTGCACAGACTATAAAGTCTGAGTAAAAATTTGGTCTTTACCAAATGTCTGTGCAGACTTTTCATCAGTTCAGACTTCGATTTTAATGAATAAATTAAGTAATTCAATAATCATGAGTTTTGCTCCGATCATCGTACAGACATGTACGCAGACTTCCGACTTTTCTGATACACCGACATTTGTCTGTACTGATTTGTTGTACAGACAAAATTCTATAGAAGTCTGTGTTAAGTCTGTGTCGTGTGGACCCACCATAACTCACCAATATAACATTACTAACTTTTGCCCGCGACTTCTTGAAAGAGTAACAAACATCCTTCCATACATCCTGACAAACTTTCGCATTTATAATATTAATGGGACTGACTGGACTTTGGTTGAATGGTAGAGAATGCCTAAGGCTAATGCCTTAGGCATTATCTAGCCCGCCTTTGTTCCTTTTGTTGCATAAAGTTTAAATAAATAAATGGGCGGAGCAGTCATCAGACGTAACTGAACACGGGTGACACCGCGGGGTAGGTATTAGGGCTTTCATCCCGGGACTCTCGGTCTCGGAAATTTCGAGAGTCTCGACGATTTTTTGGTATTTTCGAGAATTGAGACTGACGTTTTTGGTCGCGGGAATAACGAGACTTTTGAGACTTGAGTCACTCAAATGACAGTATGAACTAATCTACTAAACCAACAGTTACTTTTAGGGTTCAGTAGCCAAATGGCAAAAAACCGAACCCTTATGGATTAGTCATGTCTGACTGTCTGTCCGTCCGTATGTCACAGCCACTTTTTTCCGAAACTAAGAGATATACTGTTGAAACTTGGTAAAAAGATGTAGGTATTCTATGAACCGCATTAAGATTTTCACACAAAAATATAAAAAAAAACAATAATATTTGAGACACTTCCAAAGTGGTAAAATGTGTGTCAATGATAAATCAAAAAAAAAATATATGATATACATTACCATGTAAATTTCCACCGAAAATTGGTTTAAACGAGATCTAGTGAGTAGTTGTTTTTTTTTTAACGTCATTGTAGATAATAGTACGGAACCCTTCGTGCGCGAGTCCAATTCGCACTTGGCCAGTTTTTATTATGGTTACATGGATATGGCAAAGGCAATACTGTAACTGTAACTGACGAAATGACAGTGTCTTTAAAAGAATTGTACGAAAGGTTAAATAAATCCACCACTGACAAATCTGACAGTTATACCGCAAATACCAGATATTCAAATGATGCGACGATTGCGGAGCTCACAAGTTTAACTACAGAGGAACAGCTGGAATGCTAGCTTATTAATTTGTTAAACCCTCAAGAAGACCAAGGGCAGAATATATGTTCCATGTCTATCCATGACTTGCAAACAAACCTGCTCATAGAAAATAGCTCTTTTTTGAAAATGGGGAAGTACCTAAATTATTGCTACAATTATTTAATATCTATACCTACCCCCCACTAGCGTAGAAGCAGAGAGAGCTTTTTTAACGCGGGCTACTTTTCTAATAAAATTAGGTCTCTCTGTCTGAAACCATATTAAACGCTCTTTGTTTTTTACGTGCCCATAACAAAAATGCAAAAGTTTCAACAAATATAAATATATTTTTTAATTTGCGTTTTTTTAATAGTATATTTGATTGGCATAGCTGGTTTTGACTGCCTAATAGCACAGCCTACAAGTAAAAAACCTAATTTTGAAATAGTCTCGAAAGTCTCGTTTTTCCCGGGAATTTCGAGACCGCATCGAGTCTCGTTTTTTTTTCCCGGGAATCAGTAATGCATCGAGACTGAAAGCCCTAGTAGGTATATGTATACCTAGTAGTAATATAAAAAAAATATAAATCATCATTCGTGTCGCCCGTCGGTAAGTCTGTTCAAGCAAAACTAAACCCTAAAGTCATCACTTACTGCCACACTCAGAAAGCGTCATTAAATTAGCCCTAATGAATACTTAACTAATTATCATTAAATCCGTTTATGAACGATACATCCCACTGCCACACTCAGAGACGTTTAACGATTACTTAAGTCGCTGCTTAGTAAAGATTTTAAAAAGTTCGCTCCCAGAGACAGTTAACGATTCGTTACCGTCTCTTAATGACAATTAAAGTTAAGTACAGCAAAACCTTTACTTAACTTTTAATGATTGATTTTAAAATTTACGTTTATTTTTTTTTTTTTTTTTTTTATTTAATTTTTTTTCATTTTTGTTTTTAGTAGAGAATTCACATTAGATAGGATTATAAATGTTATATGTTAATATCTGTGGCAAAGATGTCTGATCTGGTAGACTTTATTGACTTTGCAGAGTATGCTAGAAGGTATAGAGAAGTGGGGTCGAGGCGGTATTTATTTTATTCAAGAGGTACAACAAACAGCTACAATATAAAGAGCATGTACAAGAAATACACAAAATGTATAGACAATATTGATTGCACCCCACAACGCTGTACACAGATTAACTAAAGGATACATACAATACAGTGAAAAATAAAAAAATAAAATTGGTCTCTTTTTAATTAATTGTGCAAGTGAAATTGGCTACTCTTTTGCGTGCTGTTTTTTTTTATTTATTTTTTTCAAATACTTGTGTCGGCTGCCTACACATATATTTGAAAAAAAAAAAAACGTTCATATTTCTGTGAATACCGTTCATGTTACTGCCGACATAATAAATAGATTCACTGAATGTAGGTATTTTTAACGTTACTTCGCATGATATAATTATGTCGTAATAAATCTGTAATTAAACTTTACTACACGAAAGTCTCATTCTTTTCGAAAGAAACACAAACCAAACCAAACAAAATATTCAACATAACCTTGTCAGTTTATAACATTGACAGTTAGCATTAAGTGATACCAGGCAAAAAAGGGGCCGGTTGCTTGATTTTCTATAAATTAAAATAACTGTTTCGCTTTGTCTTTTATTAAAAACTGTTGATAAAAGAACAAATTTTCATTTATATAACTTATTTATAAGCTTTCAATGTGTTTAAATAAACTTTTTTGCTATTTAATAATAATACATTTTCAAGTGTGGCTACACTAACCGTTTATTTAAAATTATGACTCTGGCTGCTAATGAATACTTAACTAATTATCATTAAATCCGTTAATGAACGATACATCCCAGAGTCATAATTTAAGGGTTCATTAGTCAATGACAACTTTAAGCAACCGTCAATGTTATCTGGCAAGGTTATGTTGAATATTTTGTTTGGTTTGGTTTGTGTTTCTTTCGAAAAGAATGAGACTTTCGTGTAGTAAAGTTTAATTACAGATTTATTACGACATAATTATATCATGCGAAGTAACGTTAAAAGTACCTACATTCAGTGAATCTATTTATTATGTCGGCAGTAACATGAACGGTATTCACAGAAACATGCACGAAGCCGACACAAGTATTTGAAAAAAATTAATAAAAAAAAAACAGCACGCAAATGAGTAGCCAATTTCACTTGCACAATTAATAAAAAGAGACCAATTTAATTTTTTTATTTTTCACTGTGTTGTATGTAAGTATCCTTTAGTTAATCTGTGTACAGCGTTGTGAGGTGCAATCAATATTGTTTATACATTCGGTATTTCTTGTACCTGCTCTTTATATTGTAGCTGTTTGTTGTACCTCTTGAATACAATAAAATAAATAACGCCTCGACCCCACTTCTCTATACCTTCTAGCATACTCTACAAAGTCAATAAAGTCTACCAGATCAAACATCTTTGCCACAGATATAACATTTATAATCCTAACTAATGTGAATCCTCTACTAAAAACAAAAATGTAACCTCAAACGTAAATTTTAAAATCAATCAATAAGTTAAGTAAAGGTTTTGCTGTACTTAACTTTAATTGTCATTAAGTGACGGTAACGAACCGTTAACTGTCTCTGGGAGCGAACTTTTTTAAATCTTTACTAAGGAGCGACTTAAGTAATCGTTAAACGTCTCTGAGTGTGGCAGTTAATCAGTCAAAATACCTTTCAAAATGCACCCCTTCATTAAAATCATCATAACACCCATTCTAGTACGTGCCGGACACTTTGGGGTTTTTCCCTTGCCACGTGTAGTCACACAGGGGTATTTTTACTGCACCCCCACTATAAATAGACCTATGTCGGGGTAGGATTGCAACTAGGCGTAAGCTAATGGCCAATTGAAGGTAGCCAGTGGATTGCTATCGATCTGTCTCTGCTACTGATATATTCATGACTGTATTTCCCAAAGAGGTGAGCTGAGTTGTATAGCTATACAGATGACGGGACGTCATGATGAAGACTTTTGCCAGTGATTCAGCAAATCTGTACTTAATATTATATATGTGAATATGATGTTTGTCTGTTAAACATGCGTGATGGTATAATTTATATTGGTTATATGTTTGTCTGTCTGTCTTCACTTTACTCTTTTACGACAAAACCACTCAACTGATTTTGATGAAATTTGATACAGGGTAAATTTGAGCCCCAAGAAAGGATATAGGCTATTTTGTATTCTGCGACTTCGTCTGCGTCCGCTATAGGTAAGAGATATTTACGCGGATTAAGTTGGAGGCAAAAGCTATTGTTTCTATGATGATGGCTGTCATCCATTTCTAATTAGGCTGTAGGTAATAAAGTTCCCCTGTAAGTAAGTTTAGTAGTAGTAGAGCTCTTTGTGAAAGAGCTCGCCTGGGGAAGTACCTACTACCATCATACCTGTTATTGTCGCAAAGTAGCGTTGCTATGTTCCGGTTTGAAGGGTATAGGTGCCGGTTAAATTACAGGCACACTCGAGACACGTTATCTTTATCTCTGGAATGACAACTCTTTTGCCATGGTTCTTCTGGTATTGCACATGACTATAGTCAGCGGTGAACTTAACGTCAGGTAGGCCGTCGGCTTGCTTGCCATCCAATAATATTTAAAACAAAAGTCTAACATAACACGAACTTATTTAAAAGTATTCGATTTGAGCTTATCCTATAATAATAATAATAGCATTTATTTCAGACGACGTCCATATTGATTAGTAACAAAGTACTTAGCCTATGTTAGTAACATGAAATGTACACAGCTATCTATATTTATACAGCGCAATGTAGTGAGACACTTAACACTGTCTGACTAAAACCCGCATGAAAGCCTGCATCAATTTCGAGTCAGCTTTGTCTGCGACTACGTTCAGGATGCTGTTAGTGCTGCCCCGCACTCTGCGCAGTAAGGAGGCGGTTCTTTTGCGTATGATGGCGTGAAAGCCATCCACGCGAGCTTCCGCAAACATGCCAGATGCACTACAGAAGCGGGGCAGCCCCAGCAACATCCTGAAACCATTATTATATTGGACGCGCAAGGCACTGAGCGATCTCTGCGTATAACAAGTCCACAGGCTGCTCGTGTAAAAAGTTTGGCAGTATGCTTTAAAAAGTGAGATTTTAACATGCTCGCTGCAACGAGCAAACCTGCGTGCCAGCATGTTATTTTTAATCGCCAGTGCCCTGCGCTCCCTTACAATGTCCATTTGGTCATCAAGGTCTTCGGTAACATAGTGTCCCAAGTATTTGAAATGGTTTACCCTCTTAAACTCTCTGTTTTCTCTCTTTTCTCTGTTTCCTATGCCATTTTGGTTTAATTTAATACAGCAAGCACAATATCACCCATTCATATGAAAAAACCCTTCAAACTAAGTATATGCGAACAGTTTTCAATTTAAAGATCGATATCGATACATTTACTGGCGGCTTATTCTGTAAGAAATGTCCCTCAGTGAATTAAGGTGAAGTGAGCTAAAACTGGTCTGTCACTATACGATGCTAGGGATTGACAGGTCGACACACGCTCACTTCACGGAAGGAGGGGTTTACAGAATAACACCGCTGGTTCGTGTTTGTCCCTCAGATAGTGAACCCTTTAACTTGATAGTCGAGTCACGCTTGCCACTTTCCGTTATCATGCAACTATTCCCAAAGCTATGCTCGAAACTCATTTGACTAAGTCGACGGTTACTTTATTTATTTGAAAATTAAAGCGTCGCTTGTGTAGTACCTAACTAGTTTTGTGTTGCTTTCGTTTTTTTAATGGAGTATTTACGTGTCTCGTCTGTGTAACTTTTTCTATAGTATGTTAGAGTAAGGTTCTTGTTCAACGGCGATCGTGGAAGACGTGTATGTTCCCGGGATCTGTAGGAATTTGAATGGGAGTGGAACAGTGATGTGGTTTTTAGTCTTTCTTCAGTAAATATTGATCAGTAAAAGTCCCACAAACCCCCCGGCCAAAGAAGGGAGACATCCGTGAGGATAGTCCACTTAGGAACAAAAACAATAGTTTCTGTCCAAACATTCAGTAAATGCTCAAATGACCCCTAAAATGCTCTCCCATCGGACGCTTTCCAACAAAAAACCCACGATTCCTCCATCTACCAAAATTTGGACGCCCAGCAGAATCCGCTTCACGCAAGATCCACGGCCCCGACAGATGTCCTTACTACTCTAAAATGCAACATTTCTCCATAAAAACATCCCATACTTCAGTCACAAATCCCTTGGACACAAATCTCCGCTGCCATGGGACCTCTTAGCTCCATTAATCCAATCAAAGAGCTGCCTGCACTCGCCGAGGTAATCAGTAGCATTATAGTATTATCCCATTGAATTAAACCGATTAACTAGGGAAAAAACTATAATGGCTGCCTTTCCGTGAGAGGATGTCCAACAATGCTAAATATAGATGGGTTAATTTTACACAGTAATTAACTGTTAATAAGCCTGTTAGCTGGAATTGTGGCGTTGATAACTTTGATGGCGGTGTAGCCTTTGTCTTGTCTGTTTTTTTTACTGACTTCTGTTAGGATTTTTTGTTCGTGTGGGTATCCTGGTGGGTCTGTCTCCGCTGCGGGGAAGGCGGAAGGTGTGTCAGACTTCTACTGACTAAAACCCCACGGTGTTCTTCCAATTTCAGGGGCACGGGTGTCGCTTTGAAATTTTTTCCGTATCCTGGCGGTGTCTTCTATTAGGATGATACTCCATCATGATGAACTGCCTCTTTAGCCTAATGGTCCTAAGCACAACTGCTACGCTTGAGGTCTTGGGTTCGATTGCCAGGTCGAGCAAAAAGTGTTATTGGGTTTTTCTGTAAAATTCTCAGTAGCAGCTCGGAGATAGGTTTTTGTGCTCGGTTTATGGCAATAGGCTCACTCTCTATTACATGGGACCTAAACATACCGGCGAACTGTGGGTGTCAATTGGTACACCTCTGCCTGACCCTTCGGGTAGGGTTACCAGATGAAAAAATCAAAAGTCCGGAGAAAAGGCCTGATTTTCATTGAAAAATCCTGAGATCCATTACATTATCAAAATTTTCTCTCGAATTTACTTAACAATTTAATAAAGTCGTAATACTATCGTTTTTGTGGATCTTACTTAAAAATGTATCATCACATATTAAGTATGATAAAACTGATTAAGTACCTACTTGGATAAATAAGTACTGATTTTAATTGTGCAATTATTACCAAAGGAAGATTATTTTTAGTTTGTTTAATTTTTTATCAAAGATCTTTAAAGCTATATTTTATTGAAAATTCAAAAAATCCTGAGATTTCATGAGATTTTCAAAATCCAGCCGCAATCCTGAGAAGAGTCCAAAAATCCTGAGATCTCAGGACAAATCCTGAGATATGGTAACCCTACCTTCGGGGAATACAGGCGTGATGGTATGTGTATGTAATATTCCATCTAATGTGTAATTGTTACACTTTTGTGGCTTTCACACGTCAATGCTTGTTATTTTCACTATTTTCCGTGTTTACTTAATTATTAATTAAGAACTTTACACCTTATCGAAAACTTTAGCACGTCATTTTGCAATATTGGTACACCATTTGACGACATAAGGACAACTTGTTAAAAAACAATGCCTTGCTTAGTTTTAAAATATTATAATAAAGTTTATTATATTAGTCCGTGGTTTCTGCCTCATGGGAAAAAGGCGTGAGTTTATGTATGTTTGTATGTATGTATGTTTATTATATGCTTAAAAACTGGGCAGCTACGAGAATAATCGGGATGTCTCTTCAAAACCTATTGCATCTTTGACCTTATTGGTGAGGCTCTTCAGAAAGGTCTTTCAGGCTTCCCGGCTTCTGACTAACCGTAACGAGTGTCAACGATCTATCATTGACAGCCGGGACCAACGGTTCCACATCTATCATACACCATATTATTATGATTCCGGCAATACACGTCATTGGTTTTACCTTTTGACTTTTTAAATTCCACATAAAATGAATGATTTATTGATATGCTATAGCATTCAGGGATAACGTAGCTTCCACTTAGCGAAAGAATTTTCAAAATCGGATCCGAAGTTAGCAGATAAGTGCGATAAAAAAAAAACTTCAGCTATACTAGCAATAGTACTAGCTTTTGCCCACGACTTCGCTTAAAAATCGGTTACCGCCGATGCAGATGAAGTCATAGAATAAAAAGAAGCCTAAGTCCTTTCTTGGGGTTCAAATTTGCCCCGTAGGAAACATCAAACATCGTAATCGATTCACTGGTTTAGTTGTGAAAGCCTAATAGTGGGTCCACACGACACAGACTTAACACAGACTTCTATTGAATTTTGTCTGTACAACAAATCAGTACAGACAAATGTCGGTGTACCAGAAAAGTCGGAGGTCTGCGTACATGTCTGTAAGATTGTCTGAGCAAAACTCATGATTATTGAATTACTTAATTTATTAATTAAAATCGAAGTCTGAACTGATGAAAAGTCTGCACAGAAATTTGGTAAAGACCTCTAAGTAAAAATTTTTACTCAGACTTTATAGTCTGTGCAGATATCTGTACAGACAAAAGTCTGTATCGTGTGGACCCACCCGGACAGATAGAATTAGAAAGTAATTTTTGATATTAGTATGGACACATTATATCTCTTTAATTCCAGGAACCGAAAAACAATGTCCGTGAAAAATGCGAAACCAAAGGCCATTTCCAAGTGTCCACTGATATATTCCATTCACAAACTCCCAACTTGTACCACCCACTAACTGACTCATTTATTTGTTGCGTTATGTTGGTATTACCAGTTTTCATTCATAAAACTGTCTCTATATATAAAATTGAGTGGGACAGGGAAACCCAGAGCTATTGTAAACATGGTCTGTTTACATATTTGTTTTATTGAATTATTTGTAATCTACACTAATATTTTAAATGCGAAAGTTTGTATGTTTGTCTCTTCTTCACGCTCAAACGGCTGAACGAATCTGGGTGAAATTTGGCACTGAGATAGATCGTGGTCTGGAATAACACATAGGATTTTAGGATACTTTTTATCCCAAGTTTATATATCAAGTTTGACGCGGACTAAGTCGCGGGCAGTTTGCTAGTGTTACTATAAATTCGTCATTTATTATTCGGTTCTTATGACGAATTATTCTTATTTTGTTGTGACGAAACTTGGGATAGTCCTATGTATTGTAAAGCTGATTGTATTTAAGCCCATTTGGAAAGACAGACTTTTACCTTGTTTACTGTTAATATCTATGTCACTGGAAGTAATAAAAAATATTGTAGCACTAGCTTAACTAAGTGTTATTGGGTTTTTCCATTAGGAATTTCTCAATTGCAGCACGTAGCTTAGAAGTTGATAGTGTGACACCCCCTTGCTTCGGAAAGCACGTAGATAGCGGCGTTGCATTCGGCTCTCTGCTTGATTTATAATAGATAGGATGAAGATAGGATAGGACATGGAATGAAAGGTTTCTTCTGGGTAAGCTCACTCCATCATCCACTATGTCTTTGTCACCTCTGACCTAGAGTAAAGTCAAGAGCATATCAATCTATAATTCTATACTAATATAATAAAGAGGTTAAGTTGGTGAGGTTGTAGGGGGTAATCTCTGGATCTGCTGGGACCTAAAACATACCGGCGTGTGGGTGTACATTGGTACACCTCTGCCTACCCCTTCGGGAAATACAGGCGTGATGGTATGTGTGTAAATTATGCGTTTAGGGTAACAGTTTGTCGGTTTAAGAAGGATGTAGGCAGTGGCAACTCGCAGAGCCTATGAACCAAATAATTTATTCGACTATACAATCTATTAATAGATGTACAATCTATTATTAGATAGATCATAGTTTTTTGAACTAATCGGTTCACTGACTCAATGACACTGATAGAATTATGAAGCAAAAACCTCATGTTTTTTAAGGTACAGACATTTGACATGCTGTTGACCACTGTAAGGTACCTTCTTGACCCTGTTGTTAAATTGACTAGCTTCGGACCGCGATTTTGTCCGGGTGGATGACAAGTATTTCAGTAGACTACAAAACATAGTGACACTTGGAAATGGTGTGGTTTTCCATCAGTAAAATATTTTTTCCTAGTTGTACCAGTACTTTCAGGGATTATCTCTTACAAATAAACTTTACCTCTTTATAATATTGTATTCTCCAGACCGATTCCGGCCACGGCGGCTAATCTTAATGCAGGCTAGCCAAATACCCACGAGATATTATAGTGCACAAGTGTGTGCGCAAACACAGGTGCACTCCTTGTTTCCTAACTCATAGTCCGATGGAATGGCAATTAATTAATCCGACACAACCGGGAAGAGATCAGGCGCAGGATCAACGGCTTTACGTGCTTTCCAAGTCACGGTGGTGTCACACCGCCAACTTCCGAACTCCGGGCTGTTACTGAGAAATTCCTAATGGAAAAACCCAATAAAACTTTGCCCGACCTGGGAATTGCACTCAGAACCCTAGCAGCCGTGCTTGCCACCACGAGACCAACGGGGCAGTTATAATATTAGTCTAGACTTGAGGAGAAAATTAATTTCATTTTCTTAACATTAGCATTATTTACCAACAGGGCTAAGTAAAGGCCACACGTGGGTATTAACCAAGGTTAAGCAACCCCTACCGAGGTCAGTCCGTGGATGGGTGACCATATTTTCCATTCCTCGGAAAGGAAGGCTTTGTTTGGTCCAGCTGTTTTTCGTTACGATTAGTCAGAAATCCGCAAGTCTGAAAACCAGTCTTACTAAGAGGTATCGTTAGATGGTGAAATTGGATTGGCAATTTTAAAGTAAAATCTAATAAATATCCAGGTTTCCTCCGTTGATTTTCTTTCTTCCCCTGTAATAGTAATGACCTAGATAAACTTGGAAAGAAGTTAAAATTATTGAGTTTTACCTCATACAAATGTTCTATACATACACACATACCATCACACCTGTATTCCCCGAAAGGCAGAGGTGTACCAAGTTCAAGAGGTGCACCCACAGTTCGCCGGTATGTTTAGGTCCCATGTTTGATTATACATATTTAAATAAAAATAAATGGCTAAATATGTTCCTAAGCGCTAAACTTGAAAACGGCTGGACCGATTTGGCTGATTCTTTTTTATTGTATTCGTAATTTTTCGGCAAATTCGGGCGTCCAAATCGGCGTATTCATGAAAGATATTTTTTCACCGGGAAAAGTCAGAAATTTGCACCCGTGGGGTGTGGGGGCGGTTCGCTAGCCATCATCTTCCTGTCCTTATTAGTAGTACATTTTTTCAATGTTTTATAAAACAATGTCGACACAGCATCCCTGTATTTTCGCTCACACCATTTCATTTATTAATCGTTTCGTCTGGACTCTCTCAATCGCTTTAAACGACACCCCTGGGGATCGACAGGGTTGCCATACTCGTCCTCGCATTTAATATTAATTCGATTGCCAACATTTCATTAAATGTCATTCAATACCGTTGAAAAGTTCATGTGTGAAATGTCAAAGTTTGAAAATAGCTGTTGGCTCTAAATTTTTTACCCGGCTACGCACAAAAGGAGGGTTCTGATTTTGACCGGTATGTATGTATGTATGTATGTATGTGGGTATGTTTGTTTATCTGTTCCCACAAAACTTCAAAACTGCTTATCATAATTCGACAAATGAGGTATCTTTGGAAGCGTCTTAATCGTCCGCTAGTTACAGGCTCTGTGACGTCATATTAAATTAAAAATGGCGACTTATAGCGGACATAACCCACGGACATAATCTATACTATCTACTTATACTAATACTAGCTTCTGCCCGCGACTTCGTCCGCGTCACAGTTGATGTGTTATCCTACGGGTACCGTACATTTTCCCGGGATAAAAAGTAGCCTATGTGTTATTCCAGACTATAATCTATCTTTGTGCCAAATTTCATCCAGATCCATTCAGCCGTTTAAGCGTGAAAGAGTAACAAACATCCATACATCCATACATCCATACATACAAACTTTCGCCTTTATAATAGTAGTAGGATAATAAAGAGGTAAAGTTTGTGAGGTTGTAGGGGGTAATCTCTGGATCTACTGAACTGATATTGAAAATTAATTTAGCCATAGAAAGCCACGTTATTTGTGAGTGTCATAGGCTATATAACATCACGCTACGACACCCAGAAGCGGAGCAGTAACTAAACACGTTACTTAACACGACTGCAAATATCTACGCGAACGAAGTCACGGGGAACAGCTAGTCAGAAAATAAAATTAAACTTATTATAATCATGTTTAGTTCATGTTACTAATGAAACGCAGTCGAAGTGGCCAAATTCTGGGCCGCAACAATATAATATACTGACTGGTAGAAAATGCCTAAGGCATTAAGTCCGCCTTTGTACGGTGTATTTTTACATTTGTGCATAAAGTTTTAATTAATTAATTAATATACCAGTAATATAGTTTGTCATCGAAACGCTAAGAAGAAGACTAATTAAAGGTAAGCACTTTTTGGTTATGCGAACAAATTGTATTTTTCTCTCCCCGGTCGACCTAGCAGGCTGCTTAACCAGACTTTCAATCAAATTGAAGGACCTCTTGGCTATTTATAGGCACCTGGGTGTACCCTAAAGTTGGTACCTAAGACTTTTGAGGGCGAGGGCTTTGCACAGCGTTTATTAGAACTGTAAGGAAGTTTTGTAAGCTTTCTACGTACTCAAACAAGGGAATTTAGTCCTATTTTGGGTCTAAAGCCGAGAAAAGATCTTGGTCAAGGCTTGCATGGGCCGTTACAATGTTTTTTATTTAGCAAGCATAGTAGTAATAAGCATTTGTTAATTGATTAATGGAAGTAGTCAAGCATAGTAGTAATATATAATTATGCATTTACTAGCTTTTGCCCGCGACTTCGTTCGCGTGGACTTCAGGTTCGTCCCGTCTAGTCAAAAATTGTAGCCTATGTGTTATTTTGATGTATAAGCTATAGCCTATGTGTTATTCTGATGTATAAGCTATAGCCTATGTGTTATTCTGATGTATAAGCTATATTGTGGTAAAGTTTCATTCAAATCCATTCAGTAGTTTTTACGTGAAAGAGTAACAAACATCCATACATCCATACTTACAAACTTTCGCCTTTATAATAGTAGTAGGATAGTAGTAGGATTAATTGACTAGTGGCAATGCTCATGGCTTCATCAGGAATTGGCGAGATAAGGCACACAATCGAGAGAAATAGAAGGAATGGGGAGAGGACTTTACACAAAAGTGGGACAGTAATGGAAAGCTAAAAACAATTGGCTAGTTTAGTAACACTATCCCGAGGGTTAAGTTACGTCTTTGATTACTGCTCCGCTACCGTGTGTCTTAGCGTAATGTAAAAGCCTTACTACCTTAACTATTCCTAATTATTCTAGGCTCTAGCATATGTGAAAAGATTTTTTCGAATCAGATCGGTAGTTCCTGAGATAAGCGCGTTTTAACAATCAAACTAAATTCAACTTTATAAAATTAGTATAGATAATGTGATCGTAGATGATCACTCCTAACATTTTAAAAGAAAACTAGCTTCTGCCCGCTATTTTATCCATTATGTTTTTTGTTACTGCTCTGCTTTTGTGGCTCGTAGCGTGATGTTACATAGCTTATGTTATTTAGAAATAATGTAGCTATCTGTTGGCGAAAAAATGGTTAGAATCGGTATAGTAGTTTCGGAGCCTATTCGATATAAACAAACAAACAAAACAATCTTTCCTCTTTATAATGTTACTGTAGATGAATTTTATAAACAAAATAAACTTTGCCTGTCTGTCCATCACCTCATCATAACAAAACCACTGAACCGATCGCAATTAAATTCAAAATAGGGGTAGCTTGGAAACCGGATAAGGACATCTACTTTTTAATCCGCGACTATGTCTGCAGCCGCAATAACCGGGATTTATGCGAGCAAAGTTGTGGACAAAAGCTAGTAATGAAATGGAAATCTTTCTTGATAATTGCAATGCAGTATTCGAAGTTATTCAAACAAACATTTCTAGTCTTACCTCTCATGTAGAAGTCATCGTATTGGAAGTGAACAGTCACAACACATGACATGATATGTCCTGTCACATGTCATGACATGTCATGTCATGTCACATGTCATGTCTTTTCTGATTATTTCGTTGCGGGATCCAAGACAGTTGAATCGTTTTTCTGGGACTCGTCGAGCTTCATTGTCTCGGCGCTTTTCTTGTGGTCGCCACTGTTGATTCTGGCTTACAGGAGTTGCAGTGGTTTGGGAACAGTGTGGCGGGCTTGTCCCATTAAAGAAGGCGGTTAACCTACGCATATTGCCCGTTAAACTAAGTAATATTAAGCCTTATTTTTTGTTGGGAAACGACTTTCATTTTTGTTGTGGAAAATCACAAATAGTATCGCGCAATGTAAGGCATGCAGAACATTGTGCTTACGGGTACATGTAACATGGGCCGTGGGGGTATTTAAAATTTAATAATTACAAGTATTTAGTAGTAGTAGAGCTCTTTGTGGAGGAGCTCGTCCTGGGAAGTACTACCACCATACCTATTTCTGATGCAAAGCTTTGTTGCGGTGTCCCGGTTTGAGCCTGTAATGACACCGGCACCTATACCCTCATAGGTGCCGGTGTCATTACAGGCTCATGAGACATTTAAGCTTCATCTCTGGATGGCAACGGATTTGCAAGGCTTCTTGTATTGCAGATGTCTATAGGCAGAGGCGACCACTTAACTTCAGGTGGGCCGTCGCGCGTCGGCTTGTTAGCCATTCAATGAAAAAAATAAATCTTTTCATATTAAATATCTTCCTAACCCAGAGCTTATATTAAAATTCATACTATTATAGAATATAAAAGGAAAGTACTCAGAAGTCGCGTTGTTTGGTTGTTATTAGTCAGTAAGTCTGCTAGGGGGCACCATTACAAATTTCTAAAAAGATTTCCAGGTATGGTGGTATGGTGTATATGCAGAACAAAAAACTATCGCAATGACGCGATGGGAAGAACAAGTATCTTCCTTAAGAGCCTTTTAATACCCGTTATATTATCCCAAATACTTCAAAACGTATACGAAGACATGTTAAAACTACTTTCCCGTATAAAGAATGCCGTTCGTTCATATCTCTCAGGCGGTTTCGTCACAGCCACCATTGTCAGTACCCAGCAAACAAGGAATTTAAATCAGTTACCATACATTTTGTTATGTTAAGTTACTCTTATGTAATTGTTTCGTTGACAACTTTAAATGTATGATGTTTCTTGGATGTTTGTTAAGTGGTTTTTGATGGTATTGGATGTTTGTAGGATGTGAGCTAAAGAGGATGGTGTGTCTGGATCTTTTGATAGAGTACATGATTGATTTGATGAATCATTTGATTTGAGTTTTAGTTGCAGGGACGGATCTAGGTATGGGATCCGGGGGCTCCGAGGATATTAGAAAATAAAAAAATCCCTTACTGCATACCATATTTTAGATAGCGGTTATTTGTCAAAAACCCAATTGGTTTGATCATTAATAGAAAGAAAGAAAGAAAAATCATTTATTCTTGCGAAAGCGACGCACAACACAAAAAGTTAAAAACAAATAAAAAAACAATAATATTAATCTATAAACGCCACTACCGCGCGAAAAGGCCAATGCGCGGGGTAATGTAGGCCTCCAAGTAGTATTAGCCCGGGACCCTACAATTTAAAGTCCGCTCCTGTTTATTTGTGTGGTTATTGACTCAACTATCAACATTAGCATTTATCTCTACAAAGTACCACTCTGATTGGAAAAAATAGTTTTCTATGTGATTGCCAGAAAGAAAAAACTTAAATAGGGAAAAAAAAAACGCAAACGAATTCGGTCGCAGAAGCTACTAGTTCATAAACCTACAATCCCCTTACCCATAAACCTTTGTCACACACATTTCTCCTTCAAAAAAAAAAAACCGAGAATAAATCTCTCTTGCTCGAAATAACCTCTCATTTAAATTTAACTACCAGACACAGGAAACTCGTCTGGCAAGAGCCTCAAAGGTAGCGTGGAAGTAAAAATATGTCAAGGCAATCGTTCATCTCCAAATATCCTTTGTCAGTTTGGAACCGTCGCGTTATCCCTGTACAGAAATAGAAGCGCCATTGAGCCATTGATACGCGCCATCGGTGGGCGTTGTAAGACATGCTATTGTTTATTGTGCTACTAGGTATGGCACGCGACGTCGTCTGCGTAGTTTTAAGAAAAAAGATAGGAAGAAAAACGGTTTATTTACGAGAAAGTGATGTTCATCCTACTAATAGGATAACTCTACTAATACCTATTATAAATGCGAAAATTGTGAGGATGGGTAGATGGATGGATGGATGGATGAAAAGAAACATACATTGTTTATTACTCTTTCACGCTAAAACGCTCGCAGCTATTGCTCGCAGAGCAAATGGCCGATGGGGTCGAAAAGTGCTAGAGTGGAGACCACAGACTAGCAAGCGCAGCGTAGGACGTCCACCAACAAGATGGACAGACGACCTAATAAAGGTCGCCGGAAGACGCTGGATGCAGGTCGCTTCCGACCGGTATATGTGGACTTCTAAAGGGGAGGCCTATGTTCAGCAGTGGACGTCCTATGGCTGAGATGATGATGATAATGATGACGCTAAAACGGTTCTAAATGAAATTTGGCACCTGAGATATAGTATTGTTGTGTAGAATAACACACAGGATACTTTTTATCGCGGAAAATGTACTTGAGGCGGATGAAATCGCGGACACGTTTTTTTTTTTTTTTTACCCGCCTTTTTTACATTTTTCGGTACTGCTCCGCTCCTGCCGGTCGTAGCGTGACGTTATATAGCCTATACTGTTCCTCATGAATCTGGCTATCATATACAAACGAAAATACAAGCTGACTAGTAGTTCCAGAGATTAGCGTGTTTAAACAAACAAACAAAAATCTCTTCAGTTTTATTATATTAGTATTGATTATATCAGTGTTGCAATGTTCTTGACCTTCCGAGGTGACTTCATCTTTAGTTGATATACTGTTGATGTAATACTGTGAATGAAGATGGGATTTTTAGGGTGTAATTATTGGGAACTGTCTCGTTAGTTTAGTGGTCCAAAGTCCAACTCCAAAGGTTCGAATCCCAGGTCGAGAAAAGTGTTATTGGGTTTTTCTATAAAATTTTCAGTAGCAAATCGGAGTTAGGATTTATGCCAGGTTAATGGCAATAGGCTCGCCCCCTGTTACATGGGACCGAAACATACCGGTTAACTGTGGGTGTATATTAGGATACCCCTGCCTGCATAACCCTTCGGGAAATACAGGCGTGATGAAATGTTAATAAGTATTATAACTAACCAACCCACATTTATTGAATACTAGCTTTTGCAAGCGACTTCGTCAAAGTTTCCTTACGGATACCTATAAAAAAAAATTGTATCGTATCGCTATCCTAGCTTTATAATAATAATAATTGTGATTCCTTTCTCAGGAGCCCTGACCACCGGTGGCTTGGACCCTGTTCCCGACGCCGGTGGGCTACTATTTTTTATATTTTTAAATGTTTTTATTTTTTTATACTAATATTTAAAAATGTAACTTATATGTATACAATGAATAAATGAGAATAATAATAAATTTCCATTTCATTGTAAAGCCATGTAAGGGGCCTCTGCGAGTTGGCTTTGGCTCCTCGTACGCCTTCCAAAGGTCCGGGACCCTAGGGTACCGAGACACGTTACCAAATAAAAATAATAATAATATATTTATTTGCTTTCTATTAGCGATTTTTTTTTTCATTATCGTACCAGCAGTTTATGAGGTTAGCGAGTTCAAACTAATAAACAAACTATTTAGCTTTATAATATTAGTATTAAAAGTCAAGACTTATTTTTTTATCTCCAAAGGATATCCTTTTAAAGCTCATAATGACATGTCCTACATAAAATTAATCAAGCGCACTGCCTTGTATTTAGTTTGCAAATGTTGCCATAACAAAAAAAAAATCTTGTTACAATTAGCGGGAACGATAGTCTAGATTGGTCTGTGGTTCTAAGTTTTAATTAAAACTTAACATGTTGAAATGCCTCGTTGCCTCGTTGGCCTAGTGGTCCTAAGCGCGACTGCTACGCTAGAGGTCCTGGGTTCGATTCCCAGGTCGAGCAAAAAGTGTTTCGGGTTTTTCTGTAAAATTATCAGTAGCAGCTCGGAATTTGGATTTGTGCCCGGTTAATGGCAATAGGCTCGCCCCATATTACATGGGACCTAAAAATATGCCGGCGAACTGTGGGTACATTAGTACACCTCTGCCTAACCCTTTGGGGAATACAGGCGTGATGATGGTATATGTTGAAATGTCAAAGTTTTTAAGCGTCTTTTATAATGCACACTGCAAAGGAGGGAAAATCTCTACCTGCGTTTGTATTTCTGAATGCATTCAACCCTAATCTCTTCAAAGTTAGAGTGAACAGGCTTCTTCTGGGTAAGCTCACTCCATCGTCGACTTTGTCTATGTCATTGAGAGGTTTTTTTTTTACCTTTGGTAAATCATCAAATGACTTCTCCGGCCCTGGGCAGGGCGGGAGGGAGTGTCAGACTTTTACTGACTAAAACCCATCCATGTTCCTTCTTGTGCCCATTGCGTTCTAGGGGCGCGGTATCTCTTTCGAACAACCCGCAGATCAGCAGTGCGATTCTCTAAGCCTCACTTCGTAATTCGAAAGCTGAATCCGCAGTAAAATTACAAAATGGTATTCTGTTAAACACGATTACGCCGGTAACGAAGCAAAAACACAACCAAAGTCAAGTGGGTTCGTTATCGAAGTGAGAGCGGGCACTTGAATGAGATTCGTTTTCGAGTTTGCATTTTAGAGAATCGCACTACAGGAGGGATGACATTCACCTCAAACTCACTTCACTTAAATTCTCTAAAGAAGAAATAAACAGCTGTTTTCTTTCTAAAATAGTTTGCATAAATGAACTTTGTGCTAACAAAGGCTAGCTTTTGTTTGTAACCATCTTTGCGGTCATAAGAACATCTTGGAAATGTTTTGTGACTCTTCGAACAAATCAGCCAATGGCCTAGGACTTTCCCAAGTTCTCTCTTACGCATACTTAGAAAACGTTTGTCATTCATTCAAAGTATCTTTTGGAATACCTAATCGGTTTGCAATGTTTTAGTTCTTCATTAATAGTTTGATGTACTTGTAAACTCGACTAGCTTTTGCCCGCAACTTTGTCTGCGTGGTTACAACAAGTTACCATTATACATAGTCTATGTCACTTAGGTATAGAGTAGCTTCCTGTCAATGCAAAATTGTTTGTATTTAAACCAGCTATGCTATTCTGAAATAGGCTAATCACTTATAAAACGAAAGTCATCTCGCAAGTCATCTCGAATTCTCGATAGTCTCGCTTGCTTGGCAGAATATCAAATCCTATTGAAAAACGTCAAAATACTCACTTGATATAATACCTCTCACTGACGCCATCACGGGGTGGCGCTAGAGTGTCGAACTCACTCATTGTAAGAATACGAAACTAAAATCTCACCGCGGATTCGGAAGTAATTTCGCTATTAACTTTTTAGACTAGCGCTACAGTACTTTCAGAAATTACCTCTTACAAACAAAACAAACAAACTTTTCCTCTTCCAAATACTATCATACCAACCATCACACCTATATTCTTCGGAGGGTTAGGCAGAGGTGTACTTATGTACAACCAAATCTCTCTAATCTCTTTCCAATATGGTTCGGTTATGATGGTGATTTGAAATGACTTTTGAGGTCCAAAAACTCTTAACTCTTAAATACCTTCAACTCTTCAAAAACAGCACAACACCACAGCGATGACGCAATCAACCACAGTCTAATAAGCAATCCGGTACACATAACTGCTCCTAATATTAAGAGATCAAATCGGTAACCAAAATCGTTTAGCATAGTAGCGCACGCGATGACAAAGGAGTTGGGACATAATGAGCTATTAGCATATTTGCAGCATTATCGCTGGACAATTGGCCGCATGAATGATCCGAGCGATGCCGATGGACGTGTAAGGCCGAACGTTTCGAATGATTTTTCCATTACAGCAGTGCGATTCTCTAAGCTTCACTGCGTAATTCGAAAGCTGAATCCGCAGTGAGATTACAAAATGGTATAGTACGATTCAAACTTAATGGCGGCTCGGAAGTTAGCTGCGAATGCAGGTTCGCGCAGATTTATTCTAGTTAACAATAATTTAGGCTCCATATAATTATTTCTATAACAGAAATATATATCTAGAAATCATTAAAAGGAAGCAAAATTAATATTAACTGGAATAAACTTGCGTTAACCTGCACTCGCAGCTAACTTCCGAGCCGCCATTAAGTTTGAATCGTACTATATTCTGTTTAACACGATCACGCCGGTGACGTCACCACGGCGAACGAATACTGACAATGACAAGTTGGTTCGTTATCGAAGTGAGCGTGATCACTTTAGTGAGACTCGTTTTCGAGTTTGCATTTTAGAGAATCGCACTACTGCTATTAACTAATAGCAGTAGTGCGATTCTCTAAAATTGCCTAACTAGGCTGTGGCAAATTTGGTAGTAGCCATCATTAACCAATAATTCCTAGAAACGACTTCTTTAAAAAAACATTTCATTTTAGCCCAGAAAATCCGGTTAATTTTAAATGACTATAATATTAGATTATTTTTAGATGCTTTGAAATGAATAAATAGTTCATGAATTAAGATTGAGATGAGAAAAAAGTGACGTCATAGTTAAGTATTGTCATACAAAATCTATGAGGTAATCGCGTTTTGACAGCTCATAAAACGTACGTCAATTGATTAGTGGTGTCATCTACACAATTGTCGTTGGTTTTAAAATTTATCGTAGTTTTTAAACTTCTATAAAATCACATACGGGTCATAATCATATCAGCCGTAGGGCGTCCACTGCTAGACATAGGCCGCCCCCATAGATTTCTAAAAGGACCGGTTGGAAGCGGCCTGCATCCAGCGTATTCCTGCGGTCTTGATCAGGCCGTCTGTCCACCTTGTGGATGGACGTCCTACGCTGCGCTTGCCGATGCTTGGACTTGGTACATACGGGTACCAAAGTCAGAAAAGCATACTGTGACGACTCGCTGATATAGACGTTTCACGTTAAGGTGCAAGGTGTAAGAAGTATGTATTTTCAGAATTTTAACCATTAAAATCAGTAAAATAACTCCATAAGTCGGTATAATTCCAAAATGTCAAGATTTCATGAAATAGTCATTCTTTGGGTTTACCTGGCCCTATGGAGTTTTATTGCTGACTTAAATGGTTATAATTCTGAAATACACAATTCTTACGCCCGCGAATTATACTTTAATCAACATATAACTTAATACTAACTTGCAAATTGCAAAAAACGTAAGCAAATTTGAACTTGGCGGGCTACCGTGGAGGTTCAACCTTAAACCAACGGCCGAATGCCCCGAAACAGCCCCACCCGATGTTTTGTACTATTTGTATACTGATATAGGTCTACGATCATTTTATAATCACTGTGACTGCCGGAGACTACCAGTGGACCAATTTTCGTAATTTAAAACATTCAAAATCTAGTCGCAATCTCATCTCAGCGCTAATTAATGTCAAAAACTCTTAAAAAAAATATGTAAATTAGCAGTATTTTTTTCAGATGAGACTGAGGTTAGAATGTGAACGTTCCTAAAAGTTATTAGATTTTCTCTGCTGCTGTTCTGTGTAATGACTATACCTCTTTCTTACTCCTGGTTATAGAAAGGGACAAAGGGCTCATTTGTTATTGAAGCCATTAAAAATCCTTTTTCCGAAAGCTGCACCATAATTTTCGTACATTTTTTTTTTCGTTTCTTTTTAGCAGTATCTGATAACCAGGCTTATTAAGGAGTATCGTGTTGCCCAGTAATTAAGTTGTAGAGGTCAGATAGGCAGTCGCTCCATGTAAAACACTGGTGCTCATCTACATCCAGTTAGACTGAAAGCCGACCCCAACATAGTTGGGTCCTGATGATTTTATTTTAGCGGTGATTCAGAGGCCTATGCTTTCACGGCCCCTTACCTTACCCTCGGTTTCTCGGTTTATCTTGCCAAACCATCATCTTATTTGATTATTCTTTCGTTATTTCAGCAGAATTAGTGATCAGGGAATCGATCAGACTTCCAGAAACCAGGGGTAAGACATTTTTACTTACTTTGAAAATAAAACACTGCTTATCTAGTAACACGTAACACACTACCATGATACTTGTTTCTGCTGTCAAGCATCTTGTCTGTGTTTCTGTCTGTTGGGTGCCGGTGTACATACATTTGAGCTTTTTTTTGGGGAAACTACGTATTTGGGATACCTATGGGATTAAAGATGATTATATACGGCGGGCATCACAAAATATTAGAAGTCCTGCAATTAACAAAATCTAGTCGCAATCTTATCTCGGTGACAGTCAATATCTAAACTTTCGGTAAATTAGAAGCATTTTTGCCAGATTAGACTAAGGTTGGAATTACTGGAACTTACATTGGAATTCGATCGTTTTCAAAATTACGAGAATTGAGGTTTATGGTTGCCATCTAATATCGTAAAATCATCATATATTTTTAGGATGGCAGAGTTGTCAAAGTCAAAGCCAAATATAACACTTTTAACGTTATTGACAAGAATAAAGTATTAAATCAAGTTGCCTCTTCCAAAATATTGTTTCGAATAGAGAAGAATAGGCAAGTAACTTTAAAAAGAATTGGAAAGTTTGTAGAATAGTTCTCCAACTTTTATCACTTATTCAAGACCAAGTGGGCAATTCTACTATCTATCTAATCTGTCAAAAACACCTCAAATTTTCCAAAAAATTTTGACATTGAAAATAAAAATAAAAAATATACCGTCACGCCTGTATTCCCCGAAGGGTTAGGCAGAGGCGTACCTATCTACACCCACAGTTCGCCGGTATATTTAGGTCCCAAGTAATAGGGGCGAGCCTATTGCCATTAACCGGGCACAAATCCAAACTCCGAGCTGCTACTGAGAATTTCATAGAAAAACCCAATAAGACGTTTTGCTCGACCTGGGAATCGAACCCAGGACCTCTAGCGTAGCAGTCGCGCTCAGGACCCCAACCCCAACGAGGCAGTATTTTGACATTGATGTCCCTCAATTGAGATTGCGACTAGAATTTTACCATTTTCATTACCAGAATTGGCTTTTAATTGTTTGTTGGTTTCTCTTAAAATAACCCTTAAAATATTAAACAACATTGTAACCCGAATAAGACTGGCTGCCTCAACGTGTACACATACAGTTTTCCTGTAACCTTGACATGGCTATACAAGCGCTATTTTTAGATTTCAGGCTCAGGCTGTGGACTAGAAAGATATAAGCCTGATGTCGTTGCGTTTATTTTTATTAATGGTAACACGAAAGGGAAAAGTAGGTCTTTCTGTTAAACTGGGGCTTTTTCTAATTGTGTTCTTTTTTTGTTGTGGTGTTTTGCTTTACTAATCTTGTGACTTGGTGATGGTTTTTTCTTTAAGATGGGAAATCATCAAATGATTTTCTCCGCTCTGGGGTAGGCGGAAGTGAGAGTCTAACTCTTACTGACTAAAACGCATGTTGCGTGTTCCTCCTAATGCTCTTTCTTCTTTATTTATTTATTTCTTTCTTTCTTTCTTTCTTTATTTCTTTCTTTCTTTTGAGCAAATTCCGCAACCTTGGCAGGCACTGGTAATAACGGTCCCCGTCTACTGGGGATGGTAGCTTAACACTGTAACAAAACTTTTCTCTGGAGTTGCTTTTTTAAAGTAAGTAACTAGCTAGGTATATACCCCGCGGTGTTAGTTACTTTTTGGTTACTGCTCCGCTCCCGTTAGTCGTAGCGCGATAAGCGCCTTTGCTTGTTCTATACGTATAAACCTTGCCTAATCACTTCATCTACTAGTATTAATGAATTGAAAACCGCATTAAAATCCGTTGCGAAGTTTAAAAGATCTAAGCGTAGGTACATAGGGGAAGCGACTTTGTTTTAAAGAGATGTTTTGACAGGAATTTGATTAAAACCTCACTGTTTTCCTTCAACTACATTTGGAGCACGGGGGTTGCTCAGAACTTTCTTCTTCCTGATTGACGACAGGGGCTTGTTACCTTCGCCATTATAAAAAAAATACTTTAGTTACGCGATATAAAGCTTTTGAATTTTGGCAAATTATTTACGATTCTGGAGCATTGCTGATATAATAACCGAAATCGGTAAATGCCAACAACTTTGGAAATCCCATTTCTATTCCTGGTTACCCCTCCATAAAAACCACAGATTAATGTCAAAAAACTTGATAAAATATTGACGAACTTGGCTAGAACAGTTTAACATAGCAACACATAAAAATATTTATTTGCACAAAAAAATAAACAACTCTCATCTGGGGAGGGTCGCCCACGCTTCGGTTCACGCTTCGTGGACGCAATCCAGAACCTTTAAGCCTCGTTTATATGGGTAGACTGCCCAGTTGGTGACAACTGATAGTGGAGTCTTCTGGTTCGGTTTCTAGGTCGGGCAAAAGGTGTTATTGGGTTTTTTCTTTGGGAATGTTTATGTAGCAGCCAGTAGTATTAAAGTTGGTAGTGTGACACCCCCGTGGCTCAAACAGCGCGTAAAGCTGTTGGTCCTGCTCCTGATCCGATCCTGTCGGATTGCCTTCCCATTGGTCTATCAATGAGAGTGAGGGATGAGGGAGTGCATCCGTGTGTGCGCACACACTTGTGCACTCTTGCTCACTTGGCCTCCATTGAAATTGGCCACCGTGACCGAAATTAAGTCAGAAGATTTTTTTTAATTAATGAGAGACTCGCCAGGCCCTTTTCAGACAAGGTGGAGGGTCGTACGCACTGTTGTTTACATGAGTCAACAACTTTTATCTCCTTTCGATAGTCCATTCGAGTCGAAAACTGCCGTGTAAACAAGGCTTTATAGCGAAGGGAGAGACACGACCTGTTGAAGGTAGCTAGCTTGTTTGATTATGGCTTCCTCTCTTTAAACTTCACAAACTATGATGGTTCATGCCGTAACGTATTAGCCAGTTAACAACGTTGTATCTGTGTAACTGTCTCTCCAACGCTCTCACTCTCTCTTTCTCTCTCCATCTGACCCTCACCTCTCTCTGACTCTCTACCCCTCTCTGATTCTTTTTTTTCTCATATCGGAATCTTTCTCTTTCGCTGATTATCTTTCCTGTTCTCTGATTCTTTCTTCCTCTATGACTCACTCTCTCTCTATTTCTCCATTTTTCTGATTTACCCTACCTCTCTATGACTCTCGCTCTCTTCAACTCTTTCCTCCTCCCTGACTCATCCCCATTCCCTACACTTCTCTTCTTCTCTCTATGACTCTCTCTCTCTCTTCAACTCTTTCCCCTTCTCTAACTCTCCATCCCTCTCAGTCTCTTTGTCAAAAGTTCTCATTCGCGGATTTATTTGGCGTACCATAAAGAATATACTTACATGTATGATATCGTGACTGCTCTGAATGCACTAGACGAATATTTGAGTACCGTCGCCTATTTTGAGAAGGCTATATCAACCTTACATTTTACATGACCTGGTGGTTTGTGGAACAATATCTTTAATAGGTAATAGGTTTCGGAAAGCTGGTATTTGTGTGAGTTAGTGAGTCATTACGACACCACTGATTTACTTCGAAATAATTTATCGTGGGGAAACCTTGACTGGTTAGTTGGTGTGTAATCGTTAAGTATGCGTAGGTATATAGCAGTGGGCAATCGGGATCGATGCTCGTGCCTTCTCTGTATGAGAAGAGGAGTTTTTTATTACGATTAAAAAGAAACACAAATGAAAATCAATGAGTTCTAATGTTTTGTTAACACTTAAAACTGTATTAGATAACCGCTTCTTCTATTCGTATAGATATTTTTTACAGTCAATGCTTTGCCGTTGCAAGACCGTAGTTCACATACCATCATCACGCCTGTATTCTCCGCAGGGTTAAACAGAGGTGTATCAAGGTACACCCACAGTTCTCCGGTATGTTTAAGTCCCATGTAATCTTGAATCCTAACTCTGAGCTGCTACCACAGCTGCTACTAAGAATTTCATAGAAAAACCCAATACCTCTAGCCTAGTAGCAGCGCTTAGGACCACTAGCCTAACGAGGCAATTAAACAGAACGAATATTAAAAAATAAATAAACTAAAAAAAAACAAGGAAACTTATTTTACAAATGTTATTTATTTTAATTCAAACAAACTTTACTTTGCTAGATTTGTCTCAAACAAACAAACAAACAAACAAATAAATAAACAAACAGGGCAAGTTAAATAAAAGCGTTTAAAAAGAGGGTTACGTGAAAACAAAATTGAAACCAATAAAATAGTAAACGCGAACAAAGTCGCGGACATCAGCTAGTTTAAAAAAAAATGCATATTTCCTATTTCCATTATTTTCAATAGAAGTATTCGCAAATTTCCAGCGACTAAAACCGTCCACAGCTCTAGACTTCACAGTTAGGTACTTGGAACGTTCCGAAATAGGAACACGACTAATATTTTAGACGCTACGTCGATACGCGGGGAAATTATTTAGTACCTCATTTAGCTTAGCGATACTTTAGCTTCGACAGAGCCTAGAGCCTAGCCTTTTTTCTAATTTATTTATTCACAACTAGCTATAACATTCTAGGAATTTATTTGTATAGATTTGATTAACATTATTAAATATTTACCACCTTAAAATTACATTTAAAAAACTTATAAAAAACACTAAACTTATGTGGCATAGAAAAATTCCTCCGCATCGCCGTTAAACGGAAATGTGCCCAAAAGACTGGCAGCATTGCAACGTTAGATGGCATCGCGATGTCACCCCCGTTCAGTTACGTCTTTGTTTACTGCTCTGCTCCTGTTGATCGTAGCGTGATGTTCTACGTATAAACCTTCCTCTTGAATCACTCTATCTATTAATGAAAATCGCACATAATTAATTATTAATGGAAATCGTACATATACGTACGTAGGGACTGCAGGAAGCGCCTTTGTTTTATACTATGTAGAAAAGTAAACATTTTGACATTGATTTTGTATCAGTAAACCAAGAAGCATATATATATCTTTATATAATATATTTGGCAAAGGGCTGTGTTATGCTAAATTAAAATAAAAAAATACTAAAATTCTTGTCACTGGTGTCTGTTTGTTTGTCCATATATGTGGGTTTATATGTTTGTAAACGTACCCAGGGTACAGGAGGAAATCCATTTTTCATTCATGGTGGCAGGTCCATAACTCTCGGTTTCCTTGTCTCCAGGTGGGCGGCGTGGTCGGCAATGGGATGCTTCGGCTCGCCAGGCGGCAAGAGCAGCGAAGACGACGCCAAAAAACAAAAGCGACGCAGCGATGCCATCACCAAGCAGCTGCAGAAGGATAAACAGGTAATCCAGGTCTTATCCAGCGGCTAAGGATAATGCATACCATCAAGCAATTTTTCCCCGAAGGGTTAGGCAGAGGTGTATCAATGTACACCCAGGTCGCACGTGATAGGGGGCGATCCTATTGTGTAACAGGGATCGAGCTCAACGGAGGCAGGGGCAGGCGGGACACAAGTGTCAATATATGACTTAACCCTGCAGTGGTCGCGTCTTAAAAAGTCACGTGTGTGGTAGCGCGGCTGCATATGTAGCCCAATTTGTTTTGTCGTTTTTTAAATGAAATTCAATCATATTATTATTAAAACATGACAAATTAACTCTTCCTTATGAAAATTAAAACAAAAAACAAACATAAATTTTCAATGGTCTTGTTTAAATCAGCTATGAAAAAAAATACGTAAAAACCCACGTCAGTTTAAAAAACCATGGGCTACATTTGTAGGCCGCGCGACCACTGCAGGGTTAATATGAACTTTTTAAGTAACTGCCCCGTTGGTCTCGTGGTCGCAAGCGTGACTGGTGAGAGTGAGGTTCGGGGCTGCTTCCCAGGTCGGGCAAAAAGTGTTACTAGGTTTTTCCATTTGGAATTTGTAAGTGGCAACCGAAAACCATTGGTCCCGGCTGACATTCGTAGATCTTTGACCGTCGTAACGGATAGTCAGAAGCCAGGAAGTCTGACAACCAGTCGTATCAAGAAGTATCGTATTGCCCAGAAACTGGGGCAGTCGCAAAAAAAAAGAAAAAATCGCATCAATTAAATAAATAAATACTGGTATTCATCTGCATCCGGTTAGACTGGAAAGCGACCCCAACATAGATGGGGAAAAGGTAGACAAATAAATAGTAAAGCTCTTTGTAAAGAAGCTCGTCCAGAGAAATACTGTATTTCGGTTTGAAGGGTGTGAGTGCCGGTGTAATTACAGGCACATGAGACATTTCAACTTTGTCTCTGGGATAGCAACGCATTTGCAAGGTCTAGAGGCAGCGGTGACCACCGATAATGCTCTCCATACAGTAGTAATTGATTCATAGTTTGGTCGGTGCATAATTCAAGTCAATGACATTTTGTAATAAGGGCACTAATATCTAGGCTTTTGGTTAGTCAGATTCCCTGTTTCCCGTGGGTTTTTGAAGCTAGTGTAACATTTTAAATTACGTATAATGTCTAGATATTAATGCCTGTGCAGGTCATTTCATCATCATCATCATCATCTCAGCCATAGGACGTCCACTGCTGAACATAGGCCTCCCCTTTAGATATCCACATATTTACTCATTTACTCAAATATAAAATTAAATCAACCCGCCTCGAGGTAAATTGAAATTGAATATACAAGGAACAAGGAAATAACTACCTCGTTAGCCTAGTGGTCCTAAGCACGACTGCTACGCTAGAAGTCCTGGGTTCGATTCCCAGGTCGAGCAACAAAGTGTTATTGAGTTTTTACCCGACTGCGACAGAAGGAGGGTTATGTTTTTCGAGGGTATGTTTGTATGTATGTATGTATGTATGTATGTATGTATGTATAATTGTTTGGCACGCTCTGCAGGCTGAACGGCTTGATGGATTTTAGCTTGAGAGGTGTCGTTAGATTCGTATTTACTGTGAGAGTGACACTGGGTATATGAAATAAAAAAAAACAAAATGGCGGATTTTTGGCGCCAAATTCAAATGTTTGGCTCGCTCTGCAGGCTGAACGGCTCGATGGATTTTAGCTTGAGAGGTGTCGTTAGATTCGTATTTACCGTGAGAGTGACACAGGATTTATAATTTTTTTTTTAAAACACTGAAAAAATAAAAAATAAAAAACGGTAATTTAAAAAACTAAAAAACCCGACTGCTATTCTTTAAAAAGCCCTAAAACAAGATAAATTGTAGCAGTCGGGACCCATTCGAGACCATCTGCAATGTAATATAGGTATGTGATCTCAATTCACTCACCCTCCATTTCTAGAATGGGTCCCGACTGCTACAATTTATCTTGTTTTAGGGCTTTTTAAAGAATAGCAGTCGGGTTTTTTAGTTTTTTAAATTACCGTTTTTTCTATGAAATTCTCAGCAGCAGCTCGGAGTTGAATTTGTGCCCGGTTAATGGCAATAGGCTCGCCCCCTATTACATGGGACCTAAATATACCGGCGAACTGTGGGTGTACATTGGTACACCTCTGCCTAACCCTTCGGGGAATAGGTACAGGCGTGATGGTATATTTAAATAGATTTTTTATAACATTTTAAAATCAAAAATGCTAACCCTAGAAAAAACCTTAATTCTTGCAACCAGTGCCTTCACCGTATGTACAAAATTTCTTGAAGTTTTATCGCTTATTGACCTCAAAAATATCCTATTATCACTTCAATATACGACCCGTAGTTTCGTCAAACATTCCCAAGTCTTCCTTTTCTAATAAGAGCAGCCGCTGTCTGGTAATATGGCTGCCTCTTGCCCGTTCCCCGGCGAAATATCCGTTTCCGTTTACACAGACGTACCGAATCCGAGGTCAAGCAAGAACCTCTTTAAACTCGTGTCTTTTTTTTTTTTGTTTTATTGTCTTACTGGCTTTTTACCGCGAAAGTATAAAGTAGCTTATCCCAAGTAGCACAAAACTTCATTATAAGATGTCACAAGAGGTAACATCGGTAACTTTAGCACTTATGAAGAGTTATTACAGTACACTCGACCTGCAATAGGTGAAAAGTGAGCTTTTGCCTGAATAAGAACGTTATTATGTGTCACAGAGACCACACTGTAACGCTTGCAGCGTTAATATAGGTAACAAGTTAGTATTGTACAGCTTTAAGCAATTTAAAGGATTTTTGTGGAGTTTAACTAAACTACATTCTGAACTGAAGACCACAAGTGTACTCTTAGACCACTTGCATTTTAATAAAGAACACGTGAGCTACTATAATGTAATCAGTTATTCTGTGGCTTCAAATAATAAAGATATAATGCCTTTTGCTGCACACAGTGGAATTTGTGTAATGTTAATCAGCTTGATACACGCAATCGTATAATAGCTCTTATAAAGGCCACATGATCACTATGGGTGAACATTATATGATGCTAAGTTAAAGCAAACTGCTCTATATTAGCTCACATGTTACCCTTAATCTCCGTGAGAGCTGAATACTTGTACTATCGTTGACAATTAATCTACTAGTGCCGTTAAATAAGACCTTGAAGACTTCCTTATTCAGCACTTCACATCACACTTCGTGATTACCTACAGTTATTTGCATACATGTTACCCACTATCAAGCATTACGTGAATCTGTTGCTGACTTGTGTACATAAGAACCAACCATAACAGCTCGTTACAGATGTATGTACCACGAGTGGACACTTAAACAGCTCATGCCGTTTGATTGTGGTTACTAAGGTACACATTGCTTGTCTGCCATTTTTTAGATTCTAACCTATCTACATACAACATTATAATAATTTGTTTCTATTTAGTCAAAGAAAATAACAACCGAATTTGAATAGAAAATGTAATGATTTTATACGTAAACAGCGTATTGTCAAATTACAAGGAAAAATAAAAAGACTTTTTTTTATAATATTATCATCAACCTATTTTATACTATAATTAATTAATTAATTTTCAAATAAACAGTGTTATTTTGAGAGCGCGTGAAAATTTTCGTCTATAATTATATAGTATTTCACAATAAACTCTCTTTCCCATTCGAATTTCATGGACATGGAGGAAAAACAAAGTTTTACTTAACGTTATTCTATATTTCTCACAAACACTTTACAAAATGGTTCACAGAAAAGATGTAAAAATAATATTAAGTAGTAGGGTGAAAATTGTTCACAATTTTGCCACTTGTGAATTGTCAGCTCCTTCAAAGAGTTACTAATATCCTGGAGTATATTTTGTGCTGAAAAATAGGTAAAAAGTACTCTATTATTCAGCCCTTGTAGTGTAAAAAAGGTAACGCATACCCTGATAACCAGTCATTATTCAGCTCTTGGGGCGAATGTTACCTTTAATAAAGCTCAAATAACGCTGATATAGTGCAACCAGCTACATTATTCAGCTAACAGCTGATTAATTTGTGCCCAAATCAGAGTTATATCTGCTGAGTAGGCGCCTCTAACGCTATTATTCAGCAGGTTTATTCAGCATAAAATTCCATTGTGAACAGTGATTCAGCTACTATTCAGCGCTTCTGTGCTACTTGGGATGTTATTTCTTGGGGTTCGAACTTACCCCGTACCAAATTTCATTAAAATCGGTTCAGTGGTTAAATCGTAAAGGGTAACAGACGAGTTAGTTTCGCTTTTTTACCCGACTGCGACAGAAGGAGGGTTATGTTTTTCGAGGGTATGTTTGTATGTATGTATGTATGTATAATTGTTTGGCACGCTCTGCAGGCTGAACGGCTCGATGGATTTTAGCTTAAGAGGTGTCGTTAGATTCGTATTTACTGTGAGAGTGACACTGGGTATATAAAAATAAAAAAAACAAAATGGCGGATTTTTGGCGCCAAATTCAAATGTTTGGCTCGCTCTGCAGGCTGAACGGCTCGATGGATTTTAGCTTGAGAGGTGTCAGTAGATTCGTATTTACTGTACGAGTGATACTGGGTATATTAATTTCTTTTTTAAAACACTAAAAAAATAAAAAATAAAAAACGGTAATTTAAAAAACTAAAAAACCCGACTGCTATTCTTTAAAAATCCCTAAAACAAGATAAATTGTAGCAGTCGGGACCCATTCGGGACCATCTGCAATGTAATATAGGTATGTGCTCTCAATTCACTAATCCTCCATTTCTAGAATGGGTCCCGACTGCTACAATTTATCTTGTTTTAGGGATTTTTAAAGAATAGCAGTCGGGTTTTTTAGTTTTTTAAATTACCGTTTTTTATTTATAATATAAGTATGTTTTGCCCGATAAGTTTGGGAAAGCACCCCACTCTGTCCCAGTAAACCAACGACATGAGACACATTTGTGGCTTTTGAAAAGCAGTCGGACGTACACAAAACGAAACTGTATCTTAATACTAATTCAAATGCGAGAGTTTGGTTAGATGGATGTTTATGACTCAATGACGCCAGAAATGCTGAACGGATCTGGATGAAATTTGACACAGAGATAGAGATCATAGTCTGGCATAGCACAGGCTACATTTTATCTCGGGAATATACAGGAAAAATTTTTAACCAGTGCGTAAATTTTGCCATAATAAACTTCAACACGTTTTATTAAACACGTATATTTTATTTTGATATGTCTTAGTACTAAAAAAAAAAGTTATCGCTTACGAAACATGTTTACTTAAAAACCATATTTCATTGTCACTCGGCGCTAGCGCATTCCCCACCCCCTCACCCCAGCCATGCGCCCGGGCGGCGGCGGCGGCCGCGAGTTTTCATTGATAGTATGGCGAATAGATTATGTCCTGGATGTTTTGCTTATTTCAAACTCGAATAAGGATGAATTTTTTTTAATTTTTTTTTTTAACTAAACACGGAAATGTGTTCTATTACTGACACTGAACTACCAAAAAAAATTTACGCACTGGTTAAAAACTTATCCTGTATACAGTTTAAAAATTCTCAGTAGCAGCTCGGAGTTTGGATTTGTGCCCGGTTAATGGCAATAGGCTCGCCCCCTATTACATGGGACCTAAATATACCGGTGAACTGTGGGTGTACATTGGTATTGGTACACCTCTGCCTAACCCTTCGGGGAATACAGGCGTGATGGTATATTTATTTTTTTATTTTTTATATACAGTTCCCATGGGATAATGAATGAACACGTCGGCGAAAAATAGCCCCAAATATACTTACTTCCATCTAAAACCCTGTATCCCCACATTGCAGCTATACCGCGCGACGCACCGGCTGCTGCTGCTGGGCGCGGGCGAGTCCGGGAAGTCCACCATAGTGAAACAAATGCGCATCCTGCACGTCAACGGCTTCTCCGACAAGGAGCGCCGCGAGAAGATCGAGGACATCAAGAAGAATATACGAGATGCTATACTTGTGAGTGCTTTGACTATTTTTTTAGCATTTAGACGTAGTTGGCGCAGTGGCTTTGCGATTGGCTGCTGTGCTGCGTGTCGCGGGCTCGATTGCCGCATGTAACAATTATTTGTATAGTCTATATGAAACAGCCATATTCAAAGTGTTCTCCGCGGAGCTTTAGGGCTCCACAAAGCCTCTGTGGGGGCTCCATGAAAACAATCGACATGTGTGACTTCAACTATCTCCTGATGTCAAACAAAAGATTAAAAGAAAAAAAAAAGCAATCTCATACTTCCAAATACTTCCAATTGTCATGTAACATGACTATTAATAAGAAATAAACATAAAACCATTTTTCATTATATAGGGCTCCGTGTAATACTTTGTTGATCATAAGGGTTCCGTCACCAAAAAACGTTTGAGAACCGCTGGTCTATAAGTAGTCAGAACAAACCACCAGACCCTGAGGTCTGGTAGTTTGATGTGAGTTTATATGTTTGTAAACATACCTCATGATACGGGAGAAATTCTTAGTGTGACACAACATTTCTTTTTATTTATTTTCAAATCCTTAATTATGGGTAGGTGACAAAATACCGGATATATTTGTTTCCTATTTTTTATCTTTGGAAATAGCACTTCTTACATTTAATTAAGTATTAAAATTACAAAGCCAGAAGCACACTAACTATCATTCATAATACGTGTAATATTTTAAACCTATCTATAGAATAAATTCTATGTGTGGTGTTGCAGACAATCACGGGCGCTATGAGCACCCTAACGCCGCCCATACCGCTTGAGAAGCCCGAGAACAAGGCGCGCGTCGACTATATACAGGTACGTTGTCATTATCATCATCATATCAACAGCAGGACGCCCACTGCTGGACGTAGGCCTCCCCTTAGATTTCCAAAAAGACCGGTTGGAAGCGGCCTGCATCCAGCGTCTTCCTGCGGTCATTGTAACGTTGTCATTATAACCTAATCGAAAATAGTATCATTGAAGTTTCTTGCTTGTTCTTCTCCATAAAGGTCTACCTACGCTTTGGTCCAAGCATCTTTGGTTGCAAAAGGATTATTACAAATCGGAACAGCAGTTTTTGAGATTAGAGCGTTCAAAGAAACTCTTGAACTTTATAAACAAAATTCGCTTTTTAGTATCAACTTTCAGCAATCCCAGTCCATGAAGAAACGATAATACTGGTAGTAATCGAAAACTAAGATATTTGCTGCACTCTCGAGGTGCAATTCCGTTCATCAACCCAAAGATCCTCATCCGATCTTCACCAAATTTGTATGGGACCACCTGTGAGGTATCCCCTTTCAAACAAAAAATGGATTTTTCAAATCGGAATAATTAGAATAATTGAGGAAAAAAAATATGTCTCGACGATTGAGAACCTTCTCCTCTTTTTGAAGTCGGTTAAAACACAAAAACAAAACATAACAAAAAATAAAAACAAAATAAATTTACCTTTTTTAATATACTTGATAAGTATAGTATATTCATATTAAGTTTCTTTTAATTATGAATTTTATAAAGTTACTTTAAAATAGTTCCTTCTTTCATGTTGAAGTTTCATTTTGTTTTCTTTTATGTTAGTAGTTTAATTATCATTTTTGTTCATTATTTCAATATTTGAACGCCTTCACGGCAAGCACTCAACGGCATAGCGCACATATAAAATGACCTAAGATCTTTATGTAAATTCCTGTTTCACAAATAAACGCTCTGATTCTGATCTGATCCTGAGTACTATAAATTAGCCTATTCTGTGTCTGACTAGGCAAAAGCCCTCTCCTCCCGAAGCATGTGTGACGTAATAACATGTGTGTTCCAGGACGTAGCGTCGCAGCCCGACTTCGACTACCCCATGGAGTTCTACGAGCACACGGAGGCGCTATGGAAGGACCTGGGCGTGCAGCGCACCTACGAGCGCAGCAACGAGTACCAGCTCATCGACTGTGCCAAGTAGTACGTATCTTAAGCAGTATATCTGGTGTTAAGTGTGACTACCAGTCTAACCAAGAGGTATCGTGTTGTCCAATAACTGGGTTGTGGAGGTCAAATAGGCAGTCGCTCTGTAGCGCTGAGGTGGTGTAGCGAATAATACTCCAGATGTGTAAACTTTGTATATTGAAGTAGGATACAGAATGAATAAATAATTTTATATGTACAGAACTAATAGCTATCTAGTGTATTACAAGTAGTGGATTTACAACACTTTATTCTAATACGGATCGACCAATAAGATTCTAGTAGGATTCTCGCGCGCCAAACTTGCTGTGCGCGCACTCGTATAAATACGCGTAGCGCCGCCGCGCGGGACCTCAGAACAACAGTCGCCGCGATAGCGGACGGATGTATTGCAGCTACAGCTCCATGTAAAACACTGGTATTCAGCTGCATCCGGTTAGACTGGAAGCCGACCCTAACATAGATGGGAAAGGGCTAAGTAGATAACGACGATCTTTTGTTGGCAAACAAGCCGAAGGCCCTCCTGATGTTAAATGGTTTTCCAATTAAATAAAACAGGTAATTCTATTGAAAACTTAAGACTTTGGAACAACTGTTTTTATTTTGACAGTTGGTTATCTGGCCCAATACGTCATATTATAACGCCGGTGACGAGATCCAATAACTTTTACCCGGACCAAAAAATCGCTTACTACATAAATAAAGTTGATACTTCAACAAAGCAACAGGAGGGAGCAAGGAGGTCGTGGCTTAATAATTACAGCCGCATAGACCGATCTTCCGGGTTAAGCCACGCTTGCCGAGGTTGGTCTGTGGATGGGTGACCATTTACCATAGCGAGTTTCCTCCGTGCCTCGGAAAGCACGTAACGCCGTTGGTCCCGGCTGTCATTTGTAGATCTTTGACAGTCGTTACTGTTAGTCAGAAGCTCGAAAGTCTGACAACCAGTCTTACCAAGAGTATCGTATTACCCATTACTGGGTTGTGGAGGTCTGATAGGCAGTCGCTCCATGTAAAATACTGATATTCAGCTGCATCCGGTTCGACTGGAAGCCGACCCCAACATAGTTGGGAAAAGGCTAGGCAGATTTTGACTTGAAAGCAACACCTGCCTAACTAATGTTACGTGTGTTGTTGCAGTTTCCTGGACCAGGTGCACATAATAAAGCAGCCGAACTACACGCCGACGGAGCAGGACATCCTGCGCTGCCGAGTGCTCACCTCCGGCATCTTCGAGACGCAGTTCGTCGTCGACAAAGTCAATTTCCAGTGAGTTACATACATACTCTATTTTCCCTTAAAAACCAGTGTGAATTGCGTTTTATTACTATGAACTGGACGTAGTTATGCAAAAACGATCCAACCCTCAAAGTGTAGATACGCAAAAAGGATCCAACTCTCAAAGTGGACACTTTGAGAGTTGGATCCTTTTTGCGTATCTACACTTTGAGGGTTGGATCGTTTTTGCATAAATACGTCCACTATACTTTGCGTGCAGACTAACTTTTACCTGTCATTGCGTTGGCATATTTTTTTTAACTTTTTTATATTATAAAGGAGCTTATAACATTATCCCTCAAGGATAACGTAGTTTCCAATAGCGAAATTTTTTTTTTTAATCTGCCCTTAACTTTTGGAGATTGGCGCGTTCTCACACACAAACTTTTTAGTTGGACTTTGTCTTGGAATTCAATCAATTCAAATAAAAAACGAGTCAGTTTTCGTAAAGTTTAAGCCGAAGTAAATATTGCGTATTCTATTGAGTATACAACCTTTCTTTTCTGAATTTAACACCATCTATCGTCTACGTGACTGACTATATTATGTATTTGACAACAACACATAGAAGATATTGTCATTTTTCGAATGGCGGTACAGTAGCTATTGTTCCGACTTCCACAGGATATCCGGCAATCCAAATCGGGTTGTATGGCATCTACACCTTTGTGGTATAGGTACTTCTACGCAGACCAAGTCGCGGGCAGAAGCTAGAGTTTAAATAAAGAAGATAACCAACATTGTTCCCCTTCCAGCATGTTCGACGTGGGCGGCCAGCGCGACGAGCGGCGCAAGTGGATCCAGTGCTTCAACGACGTGACCGCCATCATCTTCGTGACGGCGTGCTCCTCCTACAACATGGTGCTGCGCGAGGACCCCACGCAGAACCGGCTGCGGGAGTCGCTCGAGCTCTTCAAGAGCATATGGAACAACCGGTAGGTGGCGGCTGGATTTACGACTTTTGTTGCTGTGGTGGAAAATCATGGATGTCCTCTGCCCTAGGGTGACGGGGGTCCAAAATAATTTATTTCAAATAGACCATTGAAAGGCAATTTAGAAAGAGGCTTGCGAAGCCTCCAAAAGAAATAAAAGAAAAAGAAGAAGAAAATGATTGTCTAGTTGCTCCATTCAAAAGGTAAATTCCTATGGAGAGGAATGGGCATGGTTGACTCTTAATAACGAAAGACCATCCCGGTGTTTCGTCCTACATTTAGGCGCTGCGCAAACGTAGACACTTTTAGTTTCCAGTTACCGACACAGAACACTTTTTGATCGTCATGAGTATGTGTTAAGTGGAAGCAATAATAAAATGCATACTCATGACGATCAAAAAGTGTTCGATGTCGGTAACTGGAAACTAAAAGTGTCTACGTTTGCGCAGCGCCTTACGGTCCTTCCTCAAATCCTCGACTGGTGTTGGGCTGCTATTGGTGTTGGTTAGGTCAGAAGCGAGAGTCGAAATACCTTACTCCCTCGAGTAAGGTGTGTTTGACTCCCCCGCACTCGTTTATCCTACCTAATTTTGTCTCTCGGTCACTGAGGGGCTTTTTTTTGTAAATTAATTATTGAGATCTTATTCAAAATGATATATCTGTACAATAGAACCAATTTCTAATTGCGGTGAACACCTCCTTCATTATCATATAATCAACAAAAAAAAAAACAAATATAAGTAAAACTATGATTTACATTAATCGTCATAGAGGAAAATTAATTCTAACTATAATGTAGACCTGCCTGAGCTAGGTTTATGAAAACCTGTGTTTAAGGCCATGAATTTACGTCAAACATTTTAAAAAGAGGACAAAGGTAAATTTATTAGTAGCTAATTTATAGAGAAGACATATTATTATTTTCAATGACTTAACAAGTAACTATTTAGGTATATAATATTAAGACTTCTATTTTATAATCAAATATTTTCTGTAACCCCATATTGAAAATGTTTTCTTTTCTAATTCTAACCCCCATATTGTTTCGTGTCCCAGATGGCTGCGCACGATATCGGTGATCCTGTTCCTGAACAAGCAGGACCTGCTGGCGGAGAAGGTGCTGGCGGGCAAGTCCCGGCTGGAGGAGTACTTCGCGGAGTTCTCGCGCTACAGCACGCCGCCCGACGCCGCGCCCGACACGCGCGACCATCCCGACGTCGCGCGCGCCAAGTACTTCATACGGGATGAGTTTCTTGTGAGTAACTATACTCATATACATTTATTTACATACCATAATGTGTGTAAGGATGTTACAGAAGGCTTAAAGCTAAAGTACAGTTATGTACTTGATGTGTGTGTAATCTCCACATAGTATGGACGTGAAAAAAAAAAAAAAATATCTAGACCTTTTCCGGCCACGGCTGCTAATCTTAATGCAGAATGCAGGCTAGCCACGTACGCAGGAGATATTATAGTGCACAAGTGTGTGCGCAAACGCAGGTGCACTCCCCTTCCCTATCTCTCATAGTTCGATGGGATGGCACAACCGGAGAGACATCAGGCGCAGCACCATCGGCTTTACGTGCTTTACGAGTCACGGGAATGTCGCACCACCAACTTCCAAATTCCGGGCTGTTACTAAGAAATTCCTAATCGAAAACTTTTTGCTGGAATCGATCATTGATTCACAGATTATTTTATTCTAATTTAAACCTTATGTTCCAGCGCATAAGCACGGCGAGCGGCGACGGCAAGCACTACTGCTACCCGCACTTCACGTGCGCCGTGGACACCGAGAACATCAAGCGCGTGTTCAACGACTGCCGCGACATCATACAGCGCATGCACCTCCGCCAGTACGAGCTGCTCTAACCGCCACCTATAGGTAACACTATAACTATCACTCGATTATTTCGTGGTGAAATCCGCGACATATTTTGTTTCAAAAACAATCCTCGGATTCTGAGTAAACGTATGAGGCAGTTTTTTAGATGTTAGAATAAACTATCGCTGTCGCCCTATGCGTCTCGGCATGTGAAAAGGACAACTGCAGATCCAATTGAATAACCTAGGCAAAAAATCACAATTCGGGGTTTGGCTCTAGCCTATTTTCTTCTCTAATATTAAATATGTAAAAGTTAATTCACAATCTGAATAACAAGTATGTATATTGTGTCCCCGTGTTTTTATTTTTTAGGGTTCTGTACCCAAAGGGTAAAACCCTATTACTGATACTTCGCTGTCCGCCGGCGTCGGTCTGTCTGTCTGACCGTCACCAGGCTGTATCTCATGAACCGTGATAATTAGACGGTTAACCAACCAGTTTAATTCACGCTTACGATACGGCTGAAGTAGCTTGGCGGCCCTGAAGTTAGCTGTCTGACTGCGCAATGGATCTTGTAGAAAAATTATGTACTGAGCAGCTAATCGACTAACTTCAGTACCGCTAAGATACGTCGGCCGTACTGTATCTCGAAAAAACGCTAGAGTTATAATCATAATGATATCCTAAATAGAGTTTAGACGTTAATATTCATAAAATATACAACTAAACAATAACAATATTATTTTATTTCCAGATAAAGTTCGTGCGAAGGCTCGGTAGGCTCGCAACGCATATGTCCCGATCAGCAACACATACAACGTACAGCTGTGAGTCCCCTCGTTATCTACCGCTATAGCGATATCGCTTCGTGACGACCTGTCTTTACTTCACCAACAAATATTCCCCTCAAACTATGTCAACTTGATAAAATTTATTCTGTAGTGTGTTTTTTAATCTCAGAGACTAAATTGACAGTTTCTTACGTCAAACTTGAAAATAGTGTGCTTTATGTTTATGAGCCGAAAGCACATTATTTTTATATTTGACGTATGAAACTGTCAATTTAGTCTACGAGATTAAAAAATACACATTAGTCACACTTCCACCACAAATCACTAAATATATTTAGCGCTAAAATGTGTTTAAATTATCATACTGTCTCTGTCACCTTCTAACAATGTGACAGGGATGCAATGATGTTTTAATATGTTTAGGCACTAAATGTGTTTAGTGATTTGTGGTAAAAGTGGGTCCTAGTCAACGCCATTTTTTTTTAAAGAATTAAGACGTAGCTTCTTTTTTCTGAATATAATCTTGTTTTAATCTCCGGTCAATGTAGCATTAGAAAATAACGTTAGAATTTACGATAAATATAAAGCAACGATCATATTAGCGGTTGGAAAATTTAAAATATCACTAAAATACAGTAATATCAACAATATAATACAGTAACTGAATTTATTTGGCCGTTATATTTCTAATGCTATAATGAATGGAGTACAGTACATTCTTGAATTTTTTGTAAAAGTATCTTGAGCTAAATAACTTCTTTTAAAATCTCGAATTGGCTCAAGATCTCGAATATTTTCGTAGAAGCGTTAGCATTTCAAAAACTTTTTCCTCGAATAATTTTGACATAAAAACAGAAGTACAAGTCGATTTTCAGTAACGATTACGAGTCGATTACGAAGCGCTTATCGATATACCGCGGCTAGCGATGCTCCCATGGTGTTTCCGAACGTCAGAGTTCCCAAAAAGCTGGCAACTTTAGTCGATTTTATGTGAGAATTTACTAAATATGTATGAAAATACAACATTATTGTGAATTTCTTCATGAATTGTTTGTAGTCGTAGAATAATGCCATTTGTTTCCATGAGTACAAGTGACGAGCCATATGCAATGAAGTATCCAATTCTATTCTGAAAATCTTTTTCTTTGTGACACTATAGTGTGACAAATATTCACTAAAAGTACCGTGGACGTAGTGGCATTATTATAAAGTACATAATCTAGTTCATCTTTAGTAAGTTGTCACCTTAGTCGATTTTGTGTACGCACACCACTACGTTCCAAATTCGAACGCGTAGTGCTGTGACGTTGTCGGGTCTATTGGGTTGTGACGCGATTCGACTAAATTCGACTGCTCGATTAGATGCGTGGAGTTTCGAATATTCGCCAGTTATGTCTATATTGAATCGATTATTTACGTATATTTAATTCAGTTGACACAAAAAATGGTACTTATAAGTTGTTCTTAATTCTTATTATTATAATTATTTGCTTCAAGATTCTATTATAAATTGATAGTTGTTGATTTTAAAAACGTTTATTTTTAATTGTAACTTATGAATTAAAATCATTGCGATATTCACAGTAAGTGCTGGGCTAGGACAGAATGTTGTCGTCATTTTATTAAATGATCGACTAAAAGTGTCTGGGAACGGATAATCGACTAAAACCTTTTGAGCATTATATGTAACATTGTGTTGATAATCGCCAAAACAGACTATTAGTGATGTGAAGGTATTTGGGTGATGTTTAGTCGATTTGAAGTTAGTGTGAAGGTCTGGATTGTGGTCAATCTGGATAAGACTGGTGTGAAGGAGCGAGCGACCCGGGTGGGAGGCGGTGGCGACACGGCGACGGTACGAATCCAACACAAAAACATCAAAAATTTATTCCTCCAGTAGCTTTTACAGCAAAAATCTTCACATTATCAAAGTTACCAAATAATTTTAACTGTTAAAGACTACACACACGCTACCGTCGTCCGCAGCTGATTCTAAACGGTTTTATATTAAGGATCATCAATGTTAGTAACGCCTTGAGGCTAGATCAATAGTATTCACTTCACGTACGACTACACAAGCTTTTTTAGGTTTTAAGCTTATCTGGGATAAGGTTTGGACTGCACAGTCTAAAATGAGCCTTATTATGTACAGTGTTAGAGCTATAATTGTTCGGTTCGGTTGTTTAGCTCTTGTTTTTTCTCGTAAAGGCTTGGAACAATGGCCAATGATAATTTGAGGCATTGTTTATATATTTTTGGCTGAAAATAAAATAGTGACTGTGAATTTTTAAGTGTTTGGCCGGTCTTTTGTGTGAAAATCTTCTTTTGTGTGAAAATCTTCTTTTGTGTGTTTAGATAAAGCTTAAAGTAAGCTATCATCCCACGTAATGCTAGGGTATGTACAGGTCACTTCAATTTGACTTCACCTAAACTCACTAAGGAAGATTTTTATAGAATAGCAGGCCACACGTAAAAAAACTCATTTCAGTTGAATTGTTATTAAGTAATGCGAGTTTTTTTAAATCTCAAAGACTGATTTGATGGCTTCAAACGTCAAACTGTTGATTTGTCTATGGGATGGCAACGCATTTGCAAGGCCTCTGGTATTGCAGATGTCTATAGGTAGCGGTGACCATTTAACATCAGGTGGGCCGTGGGCTTGTTTGCCATCCAAAAGCATTAAAAAACTTGATAATAGTGTGCTTTATGATTACGTGCCGAAAGCAAATTATCTTTATGTTTGACGTATGGAACTGACAATTGGGTAGATGACACCATTAATCAATTGACGTACTTTTTATGAGCTGTCCAAACGCAATTCCCCCATAGATTTTGTATGACAATACTCAAATATGACGTCACTTTTTTGACATCTCAATTCACTAACTATTTATTAATTTAAAAGCAAATAAAAATCGAAATTTTAGTTATTTAAAAATTCATTGTGTTTTCGGGGCTAAATTAAACTGCTTCTTTTTGTGAAGTTGTTTTTGGAAGTATTATTTAATGGTGTCATCTACCCAATTTAGTGTCTGAGATTAAAAAATACGCTTTACTTTGCATCCAAGCACAAATATTTTTACATTTTTTTTACTCAAACGTGTAGTCCAACGACCTTATCCAAAAAACTACCGAGCGCAATCATTTTATGCTCAAATTAGGCCAAATTTTTATTTTATTTATTTAAAAAATAAACCTGTTAATAAACAATAATTTTATAGTGAAATTATACAATACAAGTATAGCCATGTTTTTCTAGATCAAAATAAAAGAGGAATATTTTAAATGTCTGTATATTTTTGATTACAGAAGTTTTTAATTTTATTTTTTTTTCTTTGGAGTAATTTTTTTTAAGGTGAACACTGGTGTGTTGTTTGGTATATTAAACTTACAAAATATGTATGAACATATCTGTTGTAGTATTGCCAAGTTTTTTGACTATAGATAATATAATTGAACTTTGGGAATTGACGTAAAAATCATGTAGATTATAAAAAGTAGACGCCATTTTACATTTATAAAAAAAAAACAACTAAAAATTTGAGAGCGGATCAAACACATGAGTGCACACCTTTATTTTTAGTTTTTAACAAAATAGTTTAAAACTTTTTATTTTTAATTGTTTATCAAATGTACGTCTTCCAATATCGACTATAGGTTTTATAATTTTTATTTCGTTATGTCTAATTTGTTTATAGCACAATTTTTGACTAAAATGTAACTGTAAAAGTGCTTTCGTAGATTTTAACTTAGTTTTAACTATATTTTTTTTTTGTAATGTTGAGCTTTTAGGAATATAAGGTCCAAAGATCCCATCGTATTTAATACGGTCGGCAGAATAACAATATACAAGCAGTATTTTGAGTTAAAAAAAATATTTTCAAAGATTATTACTATTTTTTTTTTCGTTTATAAGATGGACACAATTTTAGCCTTTAAGTACAAAGATTACTAACCTATCCTAACATTAATTTACTAAATATAATTATCATTATTATTTATATTGAAAAAAAAAATTAAAATTGGTTTATGTACTTACATATTGTGCTATTTTAAGAAATATTTTTAAAATACAAAATGATCTATTCTATCGTTATAAATCTTAATATATTTTTGATTTAGATAATTTTTATTTACCGTTTAAGGTATTGTCGGTCAACTGTTGCGCAACTGGAAAGTGGTTGACTTTAATGGCTAAAAGTTGAACAGCAACTATCGCTCTGCACTCATTCCACTGAAACATTGTAAAATATCAACGCGATTTTCATAGTAGTTGCGATAGATTGTTGCGCCACTGTTGCGCAACTGTTGATTTGTAACTTTATCTGTTTCACATTATTTTTTGACATGGCACTGTTTTGCCATTGGTTACTTTTTAAAGAAATCATTGTTTGGTTGTTAAAAGTGAAATTACGTAAAATATACCTTAAGCGGCAAAATAATAAAATTGTTAATATATAATTTGTTTAAAAATGGTCCTTAATATAAGAAAGTTAAGCTGGAGTTTGTGTTATGTGCCATAATGTAGTGTTGCCAGCGGAAACACCATATCCTATGTTACCATACTAAAAAAAAAGAATAATTCCTTCCTTCGTATCGTATGTAAAGTAACAAAAATTCGCTATTTTTTGCTTTCTAATCGTAACATTATCGTTATTTTTTTTTTAAATATAACTATATTGAAATTGTATTTTTTTTTCTTTTTTGTGTTATATAAGTTTCACTTTAAATGTAAGTAGAAGAAAATATAACGTACATTTAAAATATTAAATGAAACTATATGTTAATTCATAACGTTGTATGGGGGTCTTAACAGGTTTTGACTGCCTGTCAATTAAACGCGACTTTGATTATGTCGAGCGAACGCGGTTGCATTGGAATACATTTAAGACCCACTATCACTAAACATATTTAGCGCTAAATGTATTTAAATTAGCATTCTGTCTCTGTCACCTTCTAACAATGTGACAGGGATGCAATGATGTTCTAAATACGTTTAGGCACTTAATGTTTTTAGTGTTTTTAGTGAAATTGGGTCTAAATCTATAATTTTGATTATAGAACTTATACAGGGTGGATTTTTGAAACGGGTCGCTAAGGGCAGGTGCCTTAACAGTTATAGTTGCAGGAAAACGTTCAAAATCAAAATCAAAGCATTTATTTCAATTAGACCATTTACAGGCACTTTTGAATTGTCAAGAAGTTACAGTTTAATATTGAAGCTAGTTGCTCGTTCCAAAACGTAGGTCTCTATGGAGAAGAACGAGCAAGAAACTCCATGGACACTCTTTTCATTCAATTTGGTTTTTACAAAAACTTGGTTACAATATTCTTGTTGCTTCTATATGTGAAAACAATGAAGTGAAAGAATGAAATATAAAAAATAACAAAATTATAATAAAGATATAAGCATGTAAGTTCCTAGGAGACTATCCATAACTTTTTGAGATATTCCGACCAGCATTTTTCCAAAATTTGAGAATGCATCTGAGTATATCTCAAAAAGTTATGAATTCTTGTAACTATAACAGTTACTGGTTATAAAGGTACCTGCCCTTAGTTATCCGTCTTAAAAATCCGCCCTGTATAATATCCCAGGATTTATTAGGCACAGTATAAAAAATAAATTAGTAATTTGAAATTTCTGGAGTGGAAAAATTTTTTTTTCTTCCTTCAATGTCAGTCGCGTTCGTGCATTTGTGCAATAAGAAAACCTCCGTACCAACATCATTATAGAATCATTGTGTAATTAAAATTTACATGGCATTCTTTACTATATATGTAATTAAAAAAAAGTACTATTTGGTAGCTATTTAAGTAAGTAATAGCATAACGCAAAATAAAATGGAATGCAAAAGTAACAAAAAAAAGGTATAATATAATTGTAGACTGCTAAAAGTTTGGGGTACTATCTGTCTTGCAGTGCTACATGGTCGGAATCTGTTCGGAACGAGTGGCGACTTTTACGGCTTTGCGACCAAAACTCTCCTTTTTTTAACGTCTTTGTGACCATAAGTCCCTCTACCTTTTTTATTGATGTTTTTGCGACTTGAATTCCCCGTTACCCTTCCATTTTTGTCTTAAGCGACCAAATCTCGCCGGTCCCTATTTTATTTAGGTCTATCTGGCCAAAACTCCGTTCCCTTTAGTTTTGTATAGCTAATAACGTTTACATTGGTCCATATTTTTGCGCTTTTGTTTTCAACTTTCAATAATGATGACTTTAGCAATACAGATATGCATTAAAATCAGTTACCATTTAAAAATATGTTGTGACATTTTTTCAACAGTCCAACGTTTTCACCGCTCTCTTCTGCCAAAACGATCCAACCCTAAAATCTTCGAATAATACAATTAAATTTGTCAAATATGTCACACTATCCAGCAAAAACAGTTCAATATACATCCAAAAAGCTTAGAATAGATTTAAAATTAACAGCGTTCAATATCCAAAATCAACTCCTTCGAACAATAGGAGAAATTTCGACGTGGGTTAGTTCATTTTGGCAGAATAAAACCGGATCAAAGTAGTAAAAGTCATCACTTAGTAAAAGGAACATTATCATTCGAAATCATAAGTAAGCACAAGTTTAGTTCGATCTGATTTCAATTGTAGGCTGGGCGCTATGTACGAGTTTATATAACTAGCTATTTATTTAGAAGTACGGTAATACAAGAAAATAATGCATAATTCTTTACAATATTAGTAAAAGAGAATTAGTTAGATGATGGTGAAATTTGTGATAGAGATTTTGAAATTGAAACTGATTTTTAAAAATTGCAATTCAAATGTCCCATATTTGAATTATTGTGTATGAGATTCATATGAGAAAAATAGTGTTTTTTCAAAAGCGTTTTAAGTTGATGATATTTACCTAACAATTATAATTTTCAAATTATTTATTTTTGGAAATATGTAAAAAACACGTTTTATTTTGAAATTTCCCAGTTATGTAAACTCTAACATTCGTAAAGCAGCGCCCGGCTAAGCTTTTGATATAAAAGTACACAACTTAGAGAAAAAAATCACGATTTTATAGAAAAGCACTTTGAATTCTAAAACAATTTACATTCATTGTTATAGTTACGCTTCAGTTGTGAACTATAGTTATTTAGTTGACTAATATTAAACATATATAATTTATAATAAATGCCAGTTTAAGCTCACAATGTTTTTGGTTGTTTAAACTTCAAAGACTTGAAATTATACGTAAACAATTTAGTTCCAATTTTTATATTTATGCAGTTCGAGAAAGTCATCCAATAATGCTATTTTCTCACGAATTGTATATACCGCGTTTGCGTTTTAAGGGGCGTTTCATCCATTCAAATGAGTTTTTCAACTCTAGACTAGATGCTAGGGACAAGTTGTTTTTAGAACTTGCAAAGGTGGTGGAGTCAACATCAGTCTAAGATCGAGTGTCAGATTTTGTCATCCGATACGAGAGTGTGGAAGTGATCCCCTATGAAATGTCAACGTAATACAAATATGTAAACATTGTATATTACTGTCCTACCCTCATCCCTTTACGATTTAAGTGAACGCAATAACAAGTGAGTCATTGTAACGTGTAAAAAGGTAGCTTAGAACATAATTTTCTATGTTTTTCAATATTTAGATGAAATACTGCCAGTGTCGTGCTATGTTGAGGATGTAGGCTTTCGGTTCGCTCTCGGGGGCATGTTTCATTTACATATTTTTCATATAATCGTGTTGGGCGCAAACAGTATCGACGTAGATTTAATATCTTTGTTTCGCGTGTTCGGATCCTTCACTAGTAGTATTGTAACGTCCGTTGCCAATAACCAAATAGTATTGGAAGATTCCTCCTTTTTTAATATATCTTCATAGTAGTGATAAGTGAATGTACTTGCGCACAATATGTGAGGACGTGTCGAGTACCGTTTTGTTAACACAAAGTGCAGCCGACGCCTGCAAATATTTTTGGTAATGTTATACCTTTAGCTCGTCACATAACTCTCGCTGATTAATGAAGGCATTTAATTAGTGCTCATAGATTTATTTCCATTGTAGCACAAAAATAAAATAAATAACGTATTTTTCTCTCAATTTTGGGTAGTTAATTTTTTTAATAGATATTTTATAGCATAGCTCAAACTCACACTTTGTTTAGAATCGGTATATATGAGATCAGCACTTTACTGGTGTTCCTTCGCGGACTGCGGATCATGGTGTATTTAATCTTAATACCTACGTTTAATGATATACTGAAAATCTATATTTTTAACAAATTTAATTTAAAAAATATACCTAAATAATGAAATTCCTAAAGATAAAAAATGAAATTTTTAATATTTATGTGTATAGTAGTGTGTACTGCGAGGTGATTATAAAATAACAAGCGCTTATAAGTTTTATGTCTCAACAGATTCGTGCAAAGAGAATATATAATTTACTGTCCATGAAATTAATAATAATCTTTAACTGATGTGTACAAAAATCAGTGTGTTTCAGGCATTTTGAATCCGACTTAATGTATGTAAAAATAAATGTTGTTTTAAAATGGTCGTATTTCATTTGTCACCCAGTTCATCCTCTATAGACATAGTTATACTAATATTTAGTCGCACGCATTTTTCGTAATCATTAGTCAGCATAATTACTAAAATAACAAGTGCAGAAAACCGACAAAATTGGAAGAAATCACACCTTTATTCCCTTTCCTACCCTGTTAGGTGTGTGTATAGGCCACCACCCCCAATCAATTGACATACATTTTATTAGCTGGTAAAACTCAATTCCCCATAGATTTGGCATAGGACATAGGTGCAGGTGCGGTGTGGTGGTGGTGGTGTTTCATAGGTGCTTAATAAAGCCGCTATCCCACTGGCGTTTTCCGAGCGTTGGCGCTTCTCCAACGTCTGCGCAACAACAACGCAGCGCAGACGCGACGTTGATGTAAAGTCTCTAGTGACAAGCGTCCCGAATGCGACTGCGCAACGTCAATGCAAAACCGTTGCGTTGTTTGGCAACAGGTACAATCTCGCCGTCCTGCTCAGTCCGTAGCCGTGTTTGTTCGGCTGCATGTGCGCGACGTGAGAGCAACGTTGCGTAGTTGCAGTATGAACGCTTTCTAGTAGACTCGCGACGTCAACGTCGCGTCTGCGCAACGCTGTCATCGCGATGACGTTGGAGAAACTCCAACGCTCGGAAAACACCAGTGGCCTAAATAAAAGGATGAAAAATATACTACACAGAAATAAAACACAAATCTAATAAAAATCAATTTTATTATCAAAACCAAAGACACATTCTGTGTAATTCAGAAAAAAAAGGACTTCGAAAAGTGACGAGAATTTCGTCAAAAACGTTCAAGAAACAGTGAAACGAATTACAAATAAATATTATTTACACGACTATGGCATTACGTAAGGTACGAGAAGTCTTTGGGCTTGCCCCTTTGCAAATAAAAAAATGGTGGAAAAAAAAATAAGTATTTTAAAAGCATTATTTATAGTTAAAAAAGGGTACTGTGAGAGTTCCACAATAAAAGAAGGCTGAAATATTCAGATCATAATATAAATTAATAGAGAGACTAGTATTCAATGACACGCGAATGTATACAATTTAAAATTATTAAACTTAGCGCAGTTTTGAGATGAAAAATATACTTCCTACTATTATAAATATGAAAGTTTGTGAGGATGGATGGATGGATGGATGGATGTTTGTTACTCTTTCACGCTTAAACGGCTGCACGGATCTGAATGAAATTTGGCACTGAGACAGACTGTAGTGTGGAATAACACATAGGATACTTTTATACCGGAAAAATGAACGGTTCCCGTGGGATAATATATCAAATGTGACGCGGTTGAAGTCGCGGGCAGAAGATTGTTTGTGCAATATTTTTATGGCTAAAATTTTAAGCAATAATCCTGCGCTAAGCTTAAAACACGGCAAAGTTCAATGACACAAATTCCGTAAAAAATAATAGAGTATTAAGTTATATTTGCAAGTCTGCCCAATCGGGGCACTAACAAAATTATTCTAACTTATTCAAAATTTTAAACATATAAGCGTACTGACCTGAAATTACGAACAATAACTAATTAGCGTTTTACAAAACTATCTTGAGGTATGAATGTGTGAAAATAAGCGTTCATTTTTGTTTTGGATGTATGGTCTTAAAGTTATACCTAACTACATGAAGAATGGATGATTTTTGAAATCATCAGAACAATTTCCGCAATTTGGGCCTGTTTTACTACCTCTCAATAGACACTAATAAACATATGGGTGTACATCAATGTACACCCACAGTCCGCTGGAGTTGAGTTGATGTGTATCAACACATCTGCCTAGCCCTTCGAGGAATACAGGCATGATGGCCCAATAACTCAACAAAATGTTATGGTCTTGGATCAAAATAACAGAACTTGTATGAAATTATCTGCCAAGTAATATAATCAGGTCCTATTGAAAGGTGGTCAAATAGGGCCTCTAACCTGCTACTTTTGTGTGATTGGTTGACAAAAATAAAAATAGCCAATCAGATGACAAATTCAATTAAAAATCCTTTCTGATTACCCATTTTGTTACCAACATGTACATTATTGTTTTGAAGATATTTTAAATGCTATAAATTTCACAGCATATCTTATTGAATGTCTTGGTACATTTTAGCTCTATTCTAGCTAAAAATCTATCAGGAAATTAGATCTTTTCTTGTATTCAGTTCAATTCCATAAGGCTATTGTTTGTCTAACAAATACTGACAAAATAAAATGCTCCAAAAATACTATAAAACACGACTTACGCTTAAGACATCCAAAAAATAAAATCTCAAAACATATTTGAAAATAATTTTTCAAACAGCCACAATTTTAAACTGAATCAATCAAGAAAAATCTTCAAAAAATGCTTAAAAAGACTTCAAAAAGTTTAAAATTACTTAATAGTTAAAACTTAATCTATATTGAGGCATGTTATATTATAATTAAGAACTTTAATTAAAACGACATTGGCACTGTCTTATAAAAATTAAAACTGACCTAACGCCTAGGGTCTTACTTATAAAAATAACGCTAATTCATACTTAGTTACCTTTCAATTAACTGACTAAACGATAAAACACTATTTTAATCTGCCAACACTTAGATGGTCAACATAGAGCATGACCAAATTATTCGACTAAAGAACGAAATCGAACAAACAATTTAGCATATTTTGTCAAAATTTACAATAGAATCCATAGACCAAAAATGTCATCGTCACAGCTGATTGAAGCCCGCCATCTTACTTTTGAACTATACAACAACGGGTCGCCGCTGTTTAAATTTTCTGTCACTTAGACAACATCTCAACGCTAATTAACGTTTATACGTAAGATTTTTCACCTGAGACACCGTTGAAAGTGGTTGCTATGTGAAAAATAATAGACTTTTAGTCAAGGATTTAAGAGTTAATCAATTGATAAGTAGCTAAGTATTATTTAGTGTTATTTTTATAAGTAAGGCTGCTAGAGTTGAAAACTCAAGTCTAATAACATTTAGGCATTATATTTAGGTGTCGCCTACTTTTAATTAGCAGGAATGAAAGTTGACTAATTTAAAAATACAATATACCTAATTTGGTCCCAAATTAATTGGAATAATTTTCATCTTACTTCATTCTGAAAAAATGTAGTATCAAAAATAATATTGTACAACAATAAAATTTTTCAAAATTCGTATAAATAATAATTATCATTATTTTCACAAGCAAGAAGTTCTTAAAACATTTATCAAAAAACTGTTTTGTATGATATTTAAATTCTTCAAAAGTAGTGACTATAGTAAAAACATTGAATCCTAAAATGTCTTAAAAAGGTATTATGTATTTAAATATTACTTTGTCTTACGCACGTTGGATTTTCAACGCTCGGCTCAACGCCGAGACTAACAAATCCAACAACAGAAATTACAAAGTAATATTCAAATTGTACTGTTTTAAGAAATGGTGGTATATGCCCTGCTTGGCAGCCAGGGCTTTTAACTCAGAGTTAGTTGCTAACATGGGACAATTATCTGTCATTTTTATAACTAAATCTCATATTAGCAACTTATTAAACATAGTTATCCTAATAGTATTTAGTCTTCATATAAAAACTTAGTTTTCTGTCGACTCTGCGGCCGAAAACATTAAAATAATGTACTTAGCATGTGTTTTCACTAAACATTGTCCCTATCGCACACCTATCAAACTACCAGTGCAAGAGAGAGACAGGAATCTACGCCAAAATATTAATATCAACCTGGTACTTCAAGTAATAAAATTTAAAATTCATGTAAATTTTTCAGTATACATACAAAATGTAGATGCATGTATCCAATGCTTGCAGTATGTACTACTACACCCAGACTCAATCAAGACAAAATATTGCTTACAGGCTGTCAAACTCATGGCAACAAATTGACTGACTGAAGAAATAACAATCAAATTCACTTGACATAAATTTGACTGACTGTTATAAATTTTTTTGATCGGCCTTATGACTGGTGTTCATAAAGCTTATTTTCCAAAGATAGCATACTATTAGCTTGCCTTCTTGCTTGGCTTGTCTAAAAAGACTTCAAGTCTTTAGACTAAGCACAAAATTTATCTCATACAGAAAGTCATATTTATGCTTGCTATCTGCGTAAAACCTGCTTGCTGTAAACTTGGTATTACAGAATCTAATCATAACTTAAAACATACTTAAGTAGTCAATAGTAAAAACTACTTTAAGAAGTCGCAAAAATGCACCGCAGTTAATCTTTTAACATTGAGGTAGGTTATTGTTCATTCTCGCATTGAACTCCCGAATCACACTCGAAATAGTGAGATTTTCCTGTTGAACGACATTTTTGCTGTAAAATGGAGTTATTTTGAAGCAAAAATATTAAGTTGTAAATTACTAACCAGTGCTCATTAACACGACACGCGATAAATTCAAAACAAAAGCGAATCAAATGCACTAAAGAAGCACAAGTCGCCAAAAATAAACCCTATGTCATGAGCAAAGAATTTAAATCTTCATGAGCAACATTAAAACACCTCATTTAATATTTACAACGCACGAGAGTTCACAAACACTAATTGAACACACAAAACAACCTTTTGACACCAAAAGTATGTTTTTGGGCACTAGAATATCTTCCCAGTAAAAAAAAAAAAACATGTTCCACACTTGAGCACTAAATTTAGGTCTTTTTAGTCCAAATACACGTAGAAATTGGGTGTCCCGCAGTATTTAGTGGCGAAGGCCTTGCCTGCGGCCGTGGGAGCACTGAAGGCGATGTCGGAGACGCGCAGGGCTTCGCCGTACAGGAAGGAGGCGCGAGCACACGCTAGCAAGCGAGCCGCGATGCCGCGCCGACGGTGGTTTATATGCGTCCATATTCGAGAGACGCCACATCTGAAAACGGAGACAGAATTTTTAATTTAGTAGCAGCTCAGAGTTAGGATTAGTGCCCGGTTAATGGCAACAGGCTCGCCCCCTATTACATGGGACTTAAAAAATACTGGCGAACTGTGGGTGTACTTCTGCTTAACCCTTCGGAGAATACAGGGGGTGACGGTATTTATGATATAAGTAAAAATAAAAGAAAGACAATACTAAAGGAAACATATTATTTTTGTATGTAGTGTTAAACATTATATGGTGGTACGGCACCGGTTTTCTTGGTACTCACTTGACAGGATAATCCTCTACACTGCAGCAGTCAGGGTCGCCCGGGATCAGTTTGTAAGCTCGCACTTTGGGCTCAACGATCAGACACCCAGCTATATGCTTCTTCTCTATATAGAGGTATGCCTGAAATATTGACATAAATGTTATTTGTATATAAATAAAGCAAGATCTTGACTAGACTGGCTACTCATACTACGCAATGTGTCGTGGGTTCGATTCCTGCACGAAACATTATTTCTGTTTGGCTTGCAGGTAATTGTTCCGGGTCTGGCTGTAGTGTATGTGTGTTTATATGTTTGTAAACGCATCCAAGATACAGATAATTCTTAATGTGGGGCAAATTTTGTTTAAAAAAACCCTTCAGTTTCATCCACCTAGTTTTATATCGTTATGTGTCGTGATGGCCCAGTGGTTAAGGCGCCTGCCTCTCATGCACGAGGTTGTGGATTCGCAAGTTTTCTAATTCATACGTACTTTGTAAGTTTACCTTGGACATCACTGACACCGGTAACCATCAGAGGCCCTTGAGGCGGTTTAGAAACTCTGACACTAGAGTGTGTGGGGTGGTTAGACCTTACTGCCCACACGATAAAGAAGAAGTTTTATATATGGCAAAGGAGCGTGCACAGACATCTGCAATACCAGAGGCCTCGCGCAAGTTGCGAGAGATATATTCGTTCACTTACCGTATACGTGTGTATCCGTTCCTTAGGCAGCTCGTTCCCGTACCCGAGGTGTGGGTGCACCACTCTGCTGAGCAGCTGCTCCACCTTCTTCCAGCCGGTGTCGCCGCCTCGCACGCGGATACAGCGCGACGTGCCCGACCGGTCCACTACGCACTCGTCTTTGAAGCCCTGGAACGTTTATTATGTTTTTGTTTTAATTTTAGGTATTGGTGTCGATTCTGTTAAGCACAAGCTAAACTTAATTTAGACTATTTCTATCTTTTTCTCTCCAAAAAAAACAAGAAAGGGACGGACATGACTAAGACTTGTCAATTTTAGTTGATCTAAAACTTCTATACAATTATAGTTGACATTTCAGAACGCATGGATTAAAAACACGGAAAAGTTCAAGGCAAAACTAATTTGTAGTGTCCGACCGAAACTGGTTTTTACCACCGAAACCGAAACCGAAAACGAATTTCGGCAACGGTCTCAGTTTCGGCCGAAACCGAAACCGAAGCCGAAACTTCCTAACAAGTATCATGTTAATGTTGCATTCCATTTTAGTTTGGGGGTAGTTAATAAATAAGGTTTTAAATCTAAATCTCCCTATGAAAAAATCAAACCTCTAATTTACTTAGATGCGGCCGCTTATGCCGCACAAACGTAATTTTCGATAATGTCAATGAACGAAAAGGGTACTTCCCGTTGATCTAGAACTTTGAAATTTGGCAAGTAACATAGTCATAAACTACAAGTACAGGGAAAAATCTCAAAACTGTACATATATAATTGAGTCATAAAAACAGGGTCTTTATGTAAGGAATGGGGTTTCAAAATTTTGACTGAAAAAACTGAAAAAGTGACTTTACCGTTTCATGTGGGGTATCGTATGAAAGGGCATCATTGGAACAAGCTTAAACAGATTTTTTACTAATGTTATGATGCATAGTTTTTAATTTACGATGAAGAATGAAAAAAAGCTCGGAAAATAACTTTTTTACAAAAAAGATAACCGCCTTCAATAACTAAAAAGAGAAAAATGTTTTTAGCTTTGGAAGTCGGCGGCTTTGGTTCTGTTTGTTGTTTTTATTGCCACCGACTTCCAAAGCTAAAGTTATTTTTCTCGTTTTAGTTTTTGAAGGTGGTTATCTTTTTTGTAAAAACGTTTTTAATTTCTTGCTTTTTAGTATCAACTTCCTGTCATCCAAATCCATGAAGAAACTGTCATGTTATGTAAATTAACGAGACACCACTAAAACGTCATAAGAAAGCAGAATATGCAATTTCGTTTATTTGGATGAGAATTATTCATATACTACTGTATACATCTGTGTTACCCTTTTGAGTGTACAGGCGTGATGTTATGTTGTATGATTGCTTAAACAATGCATATTTATGCGATAGCAGCAATCGCGGTTGATTTGCTGTAATTTTTTGAAGAGTTCCGTTGTCTGTGTCCGGAATCCATCATCTGAGATATATGAAATTTAAATGGGACCATTTGGGAAGTATACCCTTTCCAACAAAAAAAGAATCATCAAAATCGGTTCATAAACGACGAAGTTATCCGCGAACAAACATAATATAATAAAAAGTCGGTTAAAATTCCCTATCTCAAAAACTTTTAAACCGATTTTGATGAAACTTTCCCTAAGTTAAACAATACCTAGTACAACAAAATAAGAATTACTTAAATCGGAATTGTAGTTACGCAGATATGCGAACACAAACATAAAAACATACATACATACATACACTTATGAAATTTGGCACATTTGTTCAGACGCTGATATAAACTGGGCAGTTCTGGAAATATTACATACATACGGGTCGACTTGATAACCTCCTTATTTTTGAAGTCGGTTAAAAACTGCGAGACTCGATTCTTGAACTATTTATAATATGTACCTACAAATTTGTACGGAACCCTCACTGGGCGACTAGGACTTGCACTTGTCCGGTTTTTGGTGTTTACTACCTACTCTTATGCTACATCACGTGATAAAACTTACCAAATTCAAAATAAATCACACGTAAACTTAAAGAAAAAAACGAACTGTAAACATAAGCCTGTCACGACATGATTAGGCACGTGGACGCGGCTTGGATAGAATTCACCGCTCCGAACATGTCCGAGCACAGTGCGGGGACTCCCGAATGCAGTTTCGGTTTCGGTCGTAGTTTCGGCAAGTTTCCCACCGAAACCGAAACTAAACCGAAACTCGTATTTTTGCCGAAACTCGACCGAAACCGAAACCGAAACCGAACATTCGGTCGGACACTACTAATTTGACATCTCTAACTTAGTTCTAAGGTATTACCGTCCTTTTCTTTCACTGTATGTTAGTAAGAAATGTCAATTCTCTAATTTTAGTTTAGTTTGTGAACAAGGGAATCGGCACCATTGTCGATTATTATGCACTAGATCTTGAAATTTCCTTACGGATTTTTAATCTTTTAGATAGTGAAATAGCACTCAGGAATCACGTAGCTTCCTATTAGCGAAATTTAATCTGAATCGGACCAGTACCTCCAGAGATTAGAGCGTTTAAAGGAAAAAATAAAAATACAAACTCTTCAGCTTTTTGTAGCTAAAATTTCAGTTTGTTCCTAATATTTGGAGGACATGACTGGACCCACTTGTTGTTGACTTTTAATGAAAATATCTGGTTCACAACTATCTGTTGAGGGCTAAAGGGACATATCACGCGTGTGAGATACTTACATTGAATTTCAGTACATCCGTAGCATTGTGATGCACCAAATGATCATGCTCGTCCTGTGGGTCGCCGATCTACAAATGAAAGAAAGAAATTCAATAAAATTAAACTTATCCAATTTTCTGGTCAAGTTTTCATAGATTTAAGTGAATCCAGTGAGTGTACCTATGCTTAAGTACTACAAAATAAAATAGATTTTACAAAACAATGTTCTCGGATGTAGATTCCTTCCAACCATCGCCATAGGTAAATTTTTCCACCACCCAAACGAAAAGCCGAATACGCCCTAAATCAGTTAGGTTTAACTGTACCCCAAAAGTAAAAACCGGAACCCTCATAAGATCACTTTTCTATGTAAGCTAAATCTGTCTATGTAATGTAGGAATTTGAATTATATACCATCACGCCTGTATTCCCCGAAGGGTTAAGCAGAGGTGTACCAATGTACACCCACAGTCCGCCGCGCGCGTTCGTGCGGTTTGTGCCCGGTTAATGGCAATAGGTTCGCCCCCTATTACATGGGACCTAAATATACCGGCGAACTGTGGGTGTGGGGAATTTGAATTGAAGGACAATAATAAGTAAATATTGATAATGCAGAAAAATATTAAACAAAACTTTTTTTATTATTCTTGTTAGTTTATTTTATTACCTGATAAATAGTTCCGCACTCGGAGCACTGCGTGGCTCCGAACTTCTTCTGCCCTGCGTCTATCACGTACTGGTCGTCGCCCGTCTTTATCACAGAGCGCTTGCTACTCTTATCAGGTGCACCTGAAAATGCAACACGATTGAGATTAACCCCCGGTTTTTCGAAAGGAAAATTATGTGATAAATTGCCAAGCGCGCGTAAGCCACTGTAATTTGCTTTGAACTTCGGCTGGCAAACAAGCCGACTGCCCACCTGATATTAAGTGGTCACCGCTACCTATAGACATCTGTAATACCAGAGGCTTACAAATCCATTGCCATCCCAGAGACAAAATTGAAATAAAATAAAATAAATAAATATATTGGGACAACTCACACACGGCTATCTGATCCCAAGCTAAGCAGAGCTTGTGTTATGGTAACCAGACAACTGATATACATACTTATATAATTTATAAATACATACATATTATAGATAAATCACACCCAGACACAGAACAAACAATCATGCTCATCACACAAAGTTTGTCCTGGGTGGGAATCGAACCCACGACCTCCGGCTTAGCAGTCAGGGCCACTAACCACTAGACCAACAGCCCCGTCAAGTAAAAAAAAATAAGTAAATAAGTAAAGTAAAGTAAATAAGTAAGTATATAGTAAATAAGTGCCTTAATTTCACCAACACCCATACCCAATCATCAACAGCAGCAATTCGGTATTAGCAAGCCAAGCAATTGACGGACTTTTTATGAGCCATCAAAACGTGACTCCCTCATAGATTTTTATGGCAAAAGACAACTGTGACGTCACTTTTGTGCTGACTCAATTGACTAACTATTTATTGATTTCAAAGCAATTAAAAATCGAATTTTACAGAAAATTAAAAAAATAATCTGGATTTTAGGGGTACAATAAAGTGTTTATTTGGAGAAGTTATGTCTTGGAATTATTAGTTTGTGGCTTATACCCAATTATTACTAAGAACATAAGGGTTAAAAGAGGAACATGTTAGTCAGGTAGTTTATAGATACTAAAGATTAGAGATAGGATTTTGGTAAAACCTATAAGAATCTTCCCGAACATTGAGTTTTTTTAAACTTCTTAGCTATGCACTATCTCACTGTGCTGAGTAATATAGGCAACACTTTACTCCTCAGTCCTCTGTAATCGTATATAGACTTATCTACCTAGCCTAGTTGAAAAAAAAAACAATGTTTTAGTTTAATTACGATTCGGTTCGGCTTAAATTATGTACTATCTAGTGCAACTTTGTAAAATAGTCCGTAACCTTTCTTTTATTTTTTCTTTGTAAGTTACAACAACGTTTAGTGTGCATGCAGAGTTCGCCTGTAAGTGATTGTTACACTTTATTCTTATTTGTTGCTTATGTTCATTGCTTGTGTTTGTATATACAATTGTTGGTGAACCAAAATAAAACAAAAAAAAAAAACCTAGTAAATTAATAATTACCTTTGGTGCTTCCAGGCACAGTTATACCAGGGTTAGGTTTATCGAAGATGGGGAACAGTCTAGGTTTGTCATCCTTTGATGTGTCTTCAGTCGACGATTTAGTGGAAACATCTGAAATAACAAAACAATTTGATATTTATTAGGTGAAAAACATAACCGGGTTATAATTTGTACATATACATAATAATAATATACTTTGACAAATATTATTATGCAACCCTATTTCTAAACTAATATTATTTAAGTATGGGAAATCATCAAACGACGTCTTCCGCTGTCAGACTGTGTCAGTGTCAGACTCTTACTAACACCCGTGTTCCTCCTAAAGCCCTTTGCTTACAAGGGCGATTTAAAGGTATCTTTAACTACCACACGAGGAAAATTGCGGGCAAAACCTAGTAAAAATCATCTTTTACAAAAGTTTTATTTTAACTTTACTTTTATGTTCTTGCTCAGTATCGAAAAACTAATATAAGGGAAAAAAAACTATGTTAATTTTTCACATGTAAAAGCATTTTGATTAAAATTTTAACCAAATTGCCTTTGCATGTGAAAAATTAACATAGAGAACAAAATTAACACAACTAAACCGTCCTTCATTAAGACACCCAAATGTATTTTTAACTAAAACTCCTGTATATTTTTATTCCAACCAATTAAGTTGAGAATCAAGTTACAGAATTATAATATTATAAAAATCATTGTGAAAATGTTTTATATTAATGTACTATTGTTTAAAAGTTTTTGTATGTACAAGGTCGAAATTAATACATGGGATACAATGATGGTTAAATGTAGAAGATAAAATGTGCCACGGACGTGATTCATATCATAATATTGTTATTTTTTTTCATATAATATTTCTTAAGACATAAATTGTCAAGTTGATTGTGAAATTAATCTGCATAATGCTGTGTCTGTGGTTTTTTGAGGGGTAGGCAGAGAAGTATAGGTCTGTCGGGGTAGCGGTGAATGCTTATGCGAATCCCGCACCCCCGACCATAGGCAGAGGTACATCGCGGTGGTTTTAGCCGGTAAGAATTTGGCATGCCACTCCGTTCTAGTTCTGCTAAAATAGGCCAATTCGTAGTTATCTGTAGTTTGTGGGGTTGTTTCTCTAAAATGTTTTAAATTACCGCATACTAATTAAACATGCCAAATGTTTTGTTATCTAGTAGTAACAGTTTAATGTGCATCTAAAATCAATCAGGTCTACAAAAGCGAACAAAACGGTAGCTTTCATCCCGAAAGGGGGGGGCTTGGGTCCGGTTAATGGCAATAGACTCGTCCCCTATTACATAGGACCTAAAAACATGCTTATAAACTGTGGGTGTACATTAATACATCTCTGCCTAACCCTGATTGAATTTTACCAACCGAACAAAGTCGCGGGCATAAGCTAGTAGTATATATCTTTAAACACTCACCACTAACAACAGCAGGTGTCTCGGTGGAAGCGAGGACTGCTTCAGCGTTGATATTGTTGGACTCCGCCATCTTGAGGATCTGCTCATCCAGCATCTTGAGCTCGCGCTCGATCTCGTCCAGATCCGGCAGTTCTTCTTGAGCTGGAAACATCAACATACATTGATTAGTACCATAGAATAAATCTGCGGGTGTTTCGAAAGAGATATCGCGCCCCCGGAACGCACAGGGACATAGCAGAAGGAACATGATTGGGTTTTAGTTAGTAAAAATCTGACAAGGGCGGGAGAGGTCATTGGATGATTTCACATCGGTAAAAAAAAACCATAGAAATAATACCAGCCTATTATTATCCCTCTGCAAAGGCCTCTTGCGAGAGGACACGAGAGTTGATCACCACGCTTGCTCAAGGCGAATTTGCGATTTCAGACCTATATTTAGTCCAGGTGTAAAAGTCCAGCTTTCCTCACGATGTTTTCCTTTGCCGATGTCAATGAGAAATCGAAAAAGTCACAATGGTACTTGCCCGGTTTCGAACCCCATAAATGCGCGAGAGGCGGGCACCCTAACCATTTAACCAGTGAACTAACCTTAACCAACCATAGTAGTGGTTTCTTTTCAAAACACTAGGTTTTTTTCTATATCGTGGGTGCGTTTTACAAACATATAAACTCACATACACAAACAACCAAACCCGAAACCTGTAAGACATACAAATATTCCGTGCTCCGTGCGGGAATCGAATCCTCGACATAAAATATGATGGCACAACATAATTATCGCGGCGATATGGTCACCCGTGAACATGGCGGATAAAAGATGTTACTATGGTCATTCAAAAAGGGACACAACGTGTATGACCAGACATCGGTATAAGAAACAGGTTTCTTTGAACTTAATAGAATAATAATGCTTTTCAACAGCTGCTTATAACGAATGTAAACGACAAACGTTTCATGTACGGTCACCGTAAAACATAAGTAACCAGTGTTGTGTCATATAGCTGAAGTTTCCTTCCAAACTGATGAATATCTGCGATCTTTTCATATTACTAGATTCCGCCCGCGACTTCGTTCGCATCAAACTTGATATCCCCACGGTAACCGTACATTTTTCCGGAATAAAAAGTATCCTATGTGTTATTGCAGACCACAATCACACAATCTATCTCAGTGACAAATTTCACCCAGATCCGATCAGCCTTTTGAGCGTGAAGGAGAGACAAACACACAAACTATCGCCTTTATAATATTAATGTGATACAAAATAAATGTTTTAACTTAACTTAAATAACACAGTTCTGATGCACAGCCGTAAGTACAATGACGCAATAAATGTCTTCCGTGTGTGACAATGTGAGCAAAAAAAATGTATTTCACGTCAAAAATAGTCGTTTCCCAGCAACAACTTTTACTCAATGTTACTCAATTTAGATTCTAACCACTAGCTAGACAATCACGGCACGATCTGTGGTTTCTGCCCACCCTCATGGGAAAATGGCGTGAGTTTATGTAGGTATGTAATGTGTCTTGTTACACCCCATTTTACTCGACCCCTAAGTAATAATGCTAAGCGATAAGGGGTCTGGCGTGTAGTGAATGGACTTTAGCAAGCACCTGTATATTTAAATTATTCTTACTTATGAATAGAAACTTGTTGCTAAGGGTTTTGTACTCGAACAGTCTCATTACGAAACGAGTTCTCAATTCAATACTAACCCTAACTCTAGAATCAGCTTTTGAATTTGGAACTTTGATATTTTTGTTTACGACTTGCAAATCGGAATTTATATCTCATACAAGACAATATATTTGCGCGAATTTGGAGTTCCACAAGTTTTTATAATAGAATTAAAAACTCACATACATACATTAAACGTGAAAATACAAAACTCTTTCTTTGGGGGAGTCGTATAAAAAAAAATATCCTGACGAATTGAGAACTTCCTTTTTTGAAATCGGATAAAACATTTACCAAAAAGTTAATCAAGTCTTTAGTTAGTACTATTTATACGTTTTCTATACTAATATAATAATGTTTGTGTGTTTATCTCTTAGTCAGATTGTTTATTTTTTTGTATAGTTTGATAGTCAGATTCATGATGAATAATATAGGCTACATACCATCACGCCAGCGACCTATGGGAGAGAAGTAGTAACCAAAAACGTAACTGAACGCGTGTTAAACCGCGGGGTAAAACTAGTATTAACTATAAGTCCCGGATTACTCACGATGTTTACCTTCACCAATGTCCAAGACAATCTTAGAAAGTACTTACATACATAAACCCACGCCTTTTTCCCATGGGGGTAGGCAGAAACCACAGAACGCCACCTGCTACGACCCTTACATACTTCTTTTGCACACAAGCACGCCGGTTACGAGTACTGCGCACCCGACCTTTTTGAAGAACCTCACCAATAAGGTCAGGGTAGGCCTTATTAGGGCGTCTCCTCACTGTGCCACTCACTTTTTCCATACAAATCCCTTTTGTTTGTAGCCTTTCACACATCCTTTTGGTACTTGCCCAGATTTGAACCAAACACCGCACCAATACTAAACATTTATAATTACCTTGAGCTGCATTCTCTTCAACAAGTATGTACCCTCCTTCCACTGGCAGAAATTGCCCACTCTTGGGCATAACGCCATGACTATCCACATGTCCGTCAATGTCAGTCATGACCACGTCATTCGTTACCGGTGGTGGCAATGTCAGAGTCTGTGGTGGCACCACCACTTGCGGTAACACTGTCAATGAAGAAGCTACTACCGTAGTTGGTACAGCCGTCGTTTGTGGCACACTCGCCACATTCTGTGGCAAATTACCTGTCATATTATTATCTAACTTCTGGCAACCCAGTTCTATTATAACGGCTTCGGAATCTTGTGGCAGTGTTGCCATGTTAACTGGCACAGCGGTCACTGGCTGGAATATTTGGTTGGTTTCTTCGATGACTGTGCTGTTGAAACATGGTAGTTCTTGCATTGGTTTGGAGTAGGATAGCTCCGTTTCTGGTATTTCTTCTTCTTCCCATTGGCTAAGTAATGCTTCTATTGTTTGTTTCTCTTTGTCGAAAGGGTCTGCTTTGTCTGTAGGAAAAAAAAAATACATTAGCTTTTGCGCGCGAGTTCGTCCGTGCCATCGTCATATCAGCCTATAGTCGTTCACTGCTACACGTAGGCCTCTCTCAAAGAGCGTCAAACATCCCGGTCCTGGGCAGCCCACCACCTTTAAATCGCCGGACTACAGTGCAGCAGGATGCCCACACTACGTTTGCCTAAATAAACGTGGTGTCCATCCTATCACGTGTCTGCCATACCGACCGTCTACAGACGTAGAATTAATACGCTCAAATGGACTTCAGCGTACTTCTTCTTCTTCTTAGCGTTTCGATGACAAACCACATTATAATAAATAAATAAATATACTATTATTATAAATTATATTGATGCGGCCCAGAATTTGGCCACTCTGACTGCGTACTAATATCGCGTGAGAAATGGCGGTGACGTCTGTGTAAATGTAGTTTATCGCGGACAACTACTGATCTAGCTTAACATTTATCCCGTTTTTGTGTTACCTTGGTATAATTTAAGACTTCATTCTGAAGTGTATGTATACAGACGAAGTCGGGGGCAAAAGCTAGTCATCGATGGTTTTAACATTCGAAGGTGAAATAGACGATGATTTATTGCAATTAAGTAATGCTTAAATTCATTTAAAAGATTCCATTTTGTTGCTGTATTGCATGTATGCATCTAAAAAAACAGGATATAAGATTTTAGAAAAAATACCTAATATTATACTCTAATAAGCATTAATGATCTATCAATCAATCAATCGTCAGTAAAAAGCTTTAAATACTTATTATTTATAGATTCAACGTGACCAGCACATTTTTATACAAATATTATACAGCTGAAGATTTTGGTTTTTGTTTGAATACACTAATCTCCGAAACTACGGGTCTGGTTCTGAAAATTTGTTTGCTAACAGGAAGCTACGCTACCCTTGAGTTGCTATAGGCTATACAAGGTGTTGATATGCATCCTCGTCAAATTTTAGGAGCCTGTCATGAAAAACAAGAAGTAATCAAATACTCGTATAATTACGATACCTGGTCAATATTTAATAAATACTTGTTTTTTTAGTTGTAACTATCAAATAACAGTATTCCAGAATACACGTCTTGCAAAAATCAGAATCACCCAGTTGCGTATGCGGTAGGCAGAGTAAGTCGCGCGGCTATATCAATGTGTACATAGCGCCTAAACCGTCTGGCAAGATGGCTAGTTCGAATTCGAAAATCACGTCAAAAAATATAAATTTCAAAACCAATTGCATGATTGTTTGTTCTGTGTCTGGGTGTGATTTATCTATAATATGTATGTATTTATAAATAATATAAGTATGTATATCAGTTGTCTGGTTACCATAACACAAGCTCTGCTTAGCTTGGGATCAGATAGCCGTGTGTGAGTTGTCCCAAGATATTTATTATTATTTATTTTATTATTAATTAATTTTATTATTGATTCGTGTTAAGAATCACAAGTATAGTTAACTCCTTGAATTTGACGAGGTTGCAAATCAACAGCTTGTATGTGACTAACAAAAAAATTGGGGAACCCGCATGAAAATTCACGCAGAAGTCGCGGAAAAAACTAGTTTTAAAATACCTAGGTTGTTGGAGAATTCTAGCAAATTACCGTCGCATTACATGTAGGTACAATGGTATTCCGTATTGGTACACCTCTGCCTTACCCTTCGAGGAATACAGGCGTGGTGGTATGTGTCTAGCAAATTCAATTTTTTTAATTTGAGTAGCATTTGTCGTTGTACAATTTGTGCAAAATTCTTTTTATCGTCATCATCTGCTTAGCCTTTTCCCAACTATGTTGGAGTCGGCTTCCAGTCTAACCGGATGCAGCTGAATACCAGTGTTTTACATGGAGCGACTGCCTATCTGACATCCACAAACCAGTTACTAGGCAACTCGATACCTCTTGGTAAGACTGGTAATCTGAGTTCCCGGCTTCTGACTATCCGTAATGACTGTCAAAGATCTACGAATGACAGCCGGGACCAACGACAATTGTGCGAAATCCTTACTAATATTATAAATGCGAAAGTAACTCTGTCTGTCTGTCTGTCTCTTCTTCACGCCTAAACCACTGAACCGATTTCAATGAAATTTGGTACAGATATAGTCTTGGACCCGAGAAAGGACATAGGATAGTTTTCATCTCGGAAATCCCTCGGGAACGGGAACTATTAATCCACGCGGACGAAGTCGCGGGCAAAAGCTAGTTCTTTTATAAATATTAAACAAAGATATAATTATACATAGGCGATACATAGGCGTAATAATTAGTGTTAATTAATGATTTGCGAAATTGCTGCTTGACAATATACTATGTTTTAATGTAAATGTTTGCGAACGTTTCGTCATGTGTTTATGCTATTTAATTCGTCAAAATGTATAATTTGCTTGTTTGTTTGAACGCGCTAATGAAGGGAACTACTACACAGATTTGCAAAAAAATCTTTTTGCGTTATACAGCCCGTTTATAGAAGGTTATGGGGTATATAACATTACGCTGCGACACACGGGAGCAAAGCAGTCATTTAAAATGCAACTTAACGCGGGTGTAACCGCGGCGTATTGCTAGTTTTATTTATTTAAACTTTATACAACAAAAAATACAAAGGCGGATTTAATGCCTAATGCATTCTGTACCAGTCAACCAAAGGTGGTGAAGAGATAGCATGGCAGATGCAAATTATTGTACGATAGTTAAACAACAAATAGGTACATACATAACTGAAAAATACACTGGAGAGTATGTGCCATATCCCTGTAACGTGGCAGGACATGACAAGGCCTTCAGGTTTTGAGGTAGGGAGACTGAGTCATTTCCCACCGAAACCATTTGGGGCATGACGAGCGCGAACTTTTTAAGATTACACATTATTGAACTTATTACACCAAGATATACGAACGAAAGGGCGTTAAGTTCGTATCTCGGCGAACTTCAGCGTGCATAGGTATACCATATCGTGTAGTAAATAAGGTCGATATTATGTCGCTAAGGAAAAAAGTTAGCGCAGCGTCGAGCCGTGTCACGAATCGATGTGAGCTGACCCTATACACACACAAACATAAAAATAACATCACGCCTGTATGTACAAACGGGTCAGGCAGAGGCTCGTTATCGAACCCAAAACCACACGATCAGCCAACAACAAAAAAAACATTAAAAGACTTACCATTACAAAGTTCCTGCGAAGAATTCTGACTTCTCATCGACGCGTCAGTCATAGTAACTGTGTGTTCACTGTGTCCACCCACAGTGCTGTTCAGCAGAGACCCATTAGCAGACGAAGAATGGTGCTTCACAGAAATAACAGCCTTATTCTTGTGGTGCTTAGGTTTCCTAATCCTATGCCTCACGCCCAGATTAATCTGGCCTGGCTTCCGCTTGCGCCTGTGAGAGTGAGAATGTCTCATGCGTCTGTTGGTAGTTGTCGCTTCAATAGCGTTGGATATCTTTGCTGTAACACTAGTATTTAAGTCCGGGTTGCTCTTCCCGTAGAACGACTTCGCTGACAGAATTTCCTTAAGTCTATCACTATTGAATAATGATAATCGAGCTTTAGGAACATTCTCCAGTCTAGGGTACTTGGAATTTGGACCGTGTTCAGTCAAACTATCGTTGCGAAGCCTCTTGTGACTTTTCTCACTGTCACAAGCCGATTCAGGGCTCTCTTCAATCTCTACAACAGAACGGCGGTTGTGTCCCAATTTGGGGGGCGAAGCACCCGCGTCTGTCGTCTGAGGAGTCTTAAGCATCTGTGTAGGAGATATGATGCTACTCATATCCATTTTCGTCAAGCATACTACAGCATTTTTCATCGGAGACATGTTTTTCTTTTGTTCAAGTAACACACCCTTGAAACTATGGAGTTTTGGAGTCAATTTGTTTCTCCTACTTGACCGTCTCAAAGATTTAGTGGGAGTATTCTCTTTGGAGTCCGTACCAGAATCAGTGTCAAAGTTCAAGTCTTTCAGAGAGCTGCTGCAGCTCTCCGTGTCTGCGATGAGACTGGCCAGACTTTTGCGGGCCCGGCTTGAGGTAGACGAGGTTGTATGGACACTCGTACAGGAGTGTGTGGAGGACGGAGTGCCCGGATGGTTGTTGAGGTGCGGAGTGGCAGGTGTAGACACAGAACCGGTACATTTTGAATCCGGACACGAGTACCTTGTCTGATATTTTTTCAACGTGAATGGGGATTTGATGAAATTCTTTAAATCATTGCTCTCTTTAAGTAGTTTCCGGGTTTGACTTCTAGTTTCATCTGCAAAAAATATGTTAATTATATTTAAATAGTACAATTAAAGCTTATGGTAATTATTGCGATTATTATAATGGTTTGTGTGCTGAAATTTACACACAATGCTTGTTTGTGCTTTGTGGTAACATGTGAAATAATGTATAAAAAGGAATAGGAATAATTGAGAACTTAGTATTCAATTGTTTATATTATATTGACATAGTATGCTTTAACTTATATTGAAGACATTAATTTATTTTGTGTTTTCATGGTTTAGACTAATTTCTGTTTCATTCTTTCTTTCCTTACATACATAAACTCACGCCTTTTTCCCATGGGGGTAGGCAGAAAGCACAGAACACCACCTGCTACATTCCTTACATACTACTTTCGCCTCGTCGACGTTAATACATCTTTCTTTCTTTCTTTCTTAAAGTAAAACTGTTGTATGCATACAGTTACCAAGATTTCTGTCCATATTAAGATTTCTTAAAAAAATATTCTATGATTCTCATACAGAGGAGACCAATTGGAAGATTATACATATGTGTTATCTATACTAATATTATAAAGAGGTAAAGTTTGATAATTTTTCAATTTGTCCAATTACAAAAATTATTTACAGAAAGCTTTACTATTGCCAAGTGTCATAGGATATGTTTTATGGTATACTTGACATCCATACAGGCGAAGTCACGGGCAGACGCTAGTTAATAATAAGATCCAAGACTATATAAAAAAAACTAATCAGTAGCACAGCTGTGATAATGCTTAAAAGTAGAACTTGATCTACCTAGTTTTATTTAAAGGGCACATTTAATGCAAAGATTATGGACTGCTCCGAGATAAGAGGTTGATAAGCCAGCAGGAAACATGATGTCTGTATTAGAAGTTTCAAAAATATGCATTGCCTTTATACAAACAGATGCCACATTTGTTTGATAAATAAATATTTCCTTTAATATTTGGAGATAAAGCAGCTTCATATTAGCGAATTTTCAGAATCGGACCTGTGTTAATCCTTGGAACGGGATTAGCACACTAAAACCAACAAACTCTTCACCTTTAGAATATTAGTAAGACTACTTCATGCTTGCTTTTTTTTACTGTGGGTGTACATTGGTACACCTCTGCCTAACCCTTCGGGGAATACAGGCGCAATGGTGATGGTGGTACTTTATGCTTGCAACTTTGATGGAATTGCAGATGAAACAATTTTGTGGGTTTTCATTTTTTTTTCTGTACAAGACCCCAATTTTGTTTTCGAAAAATAAAATTAACCAAAGTTACCCCTAATAACATCAGCTATCTTTAGACAGCTAAGTAAACAGACATACAAACATTTTAAAACTGGATTTTTTGGTTTAGGAATTTGTAAGAAGTGTGAAGTTTGGACAAGAACTATCCTGACTAACTAACCTCCATGTGTAATTCAACTCTTAAACCTATACAGCATAAAGATGATCAGCAGGGCTTTACTATGCTGCAATAGTTAATGAGATTACCATTCCGCTTGGCACATTCATCATACTTTCTTTAAGACACTAGCCACTGTAACTAATACCCTTTGATTGCATTCATTGGAGTTGACTGTTCCATTTAAATGTTTTAGCAAATATTTACAGGGCCATAAGTACTTTGCTTTTAAACATTTCAAGATGAAGACAAGTATCTATAGTTGTTATTTTTGTGTCAGCATTTATGGTAGTCTAGATGCAATATGTATGTTTATTTCCAACGTTATCTGTATGGTCAACAAAAGAGAAAAGTAACTGGACCGTCTAATAGAGTTTAAGTTTTCTTTCAAACCGGTGTATTATAGGTAGTTGAAGTTTTCTGTCAAGTGTGTGGTAGTTTTTAAATAATATTTAATTTAAATTAATAAACTGTTTTTTTTTTCTATTAATGAAAATAAAATTTATCAAAAAACTTCTATCGGTTTTTGAAAAACTTTGAATTTATTAGGCAACTTTGGCTACTTATCTCTTTTGCTGACTACATACTATGTTGTATTCAGCCTGTGTTTTATTGGTAGATTGTGGTACTACAGAAAAGATGAAAAGTTTATTTTGTTAATTAGTTACTTCTTGTACATTATTTTGTTACATACCAGGTGTCCTATTCAGTTAGAGACACATGTGCTCGAAGACCTTCTTAGCTTAGTGTAAAAGGTGGTACATACTATTAGGTTATTTGTATGAAATAATGTTTAAAGCTAAAAGCTAATACATTAATGTAAATACTATTTTATTATAAGGAAGATAACATAGTCATACATAAAATTCCTACATACTATACTAAATCAGTAATTCACATGACTAGAAAAGTTTTCAAAAGAATTACAGCTTGCATACAAAACAATTATGACAGAAACAGGTAAAATAACCAGGTAGCTACAAGGTTATCTTGTAATTCAAGGCCCTTAGACCTCCTATACCTTTTGAAAGGTACCACACAATGTTACATGTACCAGCGACAGAAAACTGTTTGTGTATGTCGTTGTTTACATACAAAACATAGTTCTAGTGTTAGAAAAAGAGGTAATAGGACTCACGCCACAGGCTCCTTTCTGGCGTCTTTGGAACATTCTGGTCGGTTTCGTCTCCCGAGCTCGAGTCCAGCGTGCTGATGATGCCCAGGTCGCACTCCTCGCTGTCACTCTCACTCTCTACCACCGGCAGCTTCCTGTGCGTCGTCAAAGACTCCCGCGATGGCATTTCCTCGCATTGGAATAACCCCTTCTTTCGGTCAGACATCTTTGGCGTGTGAGTATAAGGAAGCCGCGAGGATCGCCTAGGAGTCATCGCGGCCATGTCTACGACCGAATTACTGACCTTAATTAACAATAAAACATGAAATCGGACACTGCACTCTCAACGTTTCGATGACCCAGCCTTACTACTCAATTATGTTTTTGCCTACTTTACGACAGTGATACTACATATTGTAATGCAATTTAGGTAAATTAACGTTACATAAACAGTTACGGAGGTTTTTAGATCAGATATCACGTAAATTGTAATAAAAAACGTGCGTCAAAAAACTTTTATCAAACGTTAGCAAGCAACCATTGTTGTTTGGCGCGTAAACACCTGTCATTTAGTGGTGTTGCCAGTTTTAAATATTTACTATTATTATTTTTCTTGAAATACTTTCCGTAGAAATGGGAATTCCGGCATCACAATTCAAATCCATTTTAATTGGATTATCTACAAACATAGTTATGCTTATCCTCTGTATAAATAAAGGAATTTTCAAACGGGGCTACTATCGAGATGCTTTAAATGTAGATTTACACAAGGTTTTATTTTCTTCATTGGTGTTCTTTTTTTTTTAAATGAAGAAAACTAAATTATTATCTTAAAAATTCAATACCTAAATATATTACTAGTCAAGGTACAAAATTACTGCGTGTTAGTTATTCGAATACTGTTTGATTTTGTTGTTTAATAAGACGTATTTGCATGGCAGCTGCAAATGGCGAAATTGGCGAAATTATTTGCACAAACAGTAGCATTGTTCTACCACGTTTACCACAATCTTGTTATGTTCACCTACTATTTTATTTTTACTTGAACATGTAAAATATTAGTGGCAACATTGAATTGTAAAATTCGCGCCTTAATTATTTTAACATGTTTTTTTATTTTCTACAAGTTTTTTTTGCTTTAAGTATCATGACTTATTTAAGTACTTAAGTATGTAAACGTATTTTGTTAATTGTTATTCTTGTTATTGTGTAAAAAATGTATAGATACCGAAATATTTTCTCCGTTATTTTGAAACCGTTAAAATTTTATTCGAATATTATCGTTATAATAATAATGACTAAGAATTAATAGCCACCATTACATAGGTCGGGTGGGTTTATAAATTCTTTGCTTCGGTGGATACAAATTTTATATTTTGTTGTTTTTCGCTAGCACAATACCTAATTTACACCAGTCATGACATGACACCTCTTCACCACCTTTGGTTGAGTAAGAGGATGCAGCCATTGTACTTTTTTTGTTTCCATATAGTTAAAATAAATAAAATACAGGTATAATGTTACAAACCACTGTCTATTGAAACACCAAACCCCGGAACTCAGTACCTACATGTTAATTATTTTTAAGTAACGTCTAAGTTAGATTTTTACCCAATTTATCAACACAACTTATTAATTAAGTAAGGTAAATAATAAAATAATACATGACTAGCGGCGTGAAAAATTAATCTTGTATCCAAAACAAAAAATATACCCTTGACTAATAAAAAATATCGTTTCATCACGATGATAGTCCAAAATATCCGATAAGTATTCATTTATTACAAATCTAAATATATATAATTCAAAGGTGACTGACTGACTGACTGACTGACTGACTGAGATAGTGATCTATCAACGCACAGCCCAAACCACTGGACGGATCGGGCTGAAATTTGGCATGCAGGTACATGTTATGACGTAGGCATCCGCTAAGAAAGGATTTTGATCAATTCTACCCCCAAGGGGATAAAATAGGGGATGAAAGTTTGTATGAAACTTTGTCAATTTTAAACTGATCGGGCTGAGACTTTGCATGCATAAAGCTACTATGACGTAGCCATCCTCTAACAAAGGATTTTGATAAATTCCACCCCTAAGGGGATAAAATAGGGGATGAAAGTTTGTATGAAACTTTGTCAATTTAAAACTGATCGGACTGAGACTTTGCCTGCATAAAGCTACTATGACGTAGCCATCCTCTAACAAAGGATTTTGATAAATTCCACCCCTAAGGGGATTAAATAGGGGATGAAAGTTTGTATGAAACTTTGTCAATTTTAAACTGATCGGGCTGAGACTTTGCATGCATAAAGCTACCATGACGTAGCCATCCTCTAACAAAGATTTTGATTAATTCCACCCCTAAGGGGATAAAATAGGGGATGAAAGTTTGTATAAATCTTCTTAGATTTTCGACTGATTGAACTGAAATTAAAGATTGGAGCTACTGTGATGAAGACGTCCGATTAAATAAGATTTTGATAAATTCAACCCCCGTGGGGATAAAATATATAAAATAATGACAGATTAGTTAAGAATATTGAACATATACAAAGAAGTTTTGTAGACCCTAATTTTTTATACGCGCTAAACAAAAGTAAAGCCGCAAAAACTATACCAAATTAATACTTCTTAACGTGAGCGAAGCCGCGGGCAAAAGCTAGTAAATAAATAAATAATTAAAGTAAGTACCTACCAACACAGTGCATTAATACTTTTTGCTTCTGCTGCAATAAAATACTTTGCATAAGTTTGTCTTTGGTTCGAGCATAAAGTAATTTTTCATAGCATTAGCATAAGTAGGTACATTAGCACCTACCTACAATAAGTTGTTTTATTTTTTGTGTAATTTATTATGTACTTAGTGTTGACACTTAGCTTGAATAATACTTCTAAAAATAAAAAAGGTTTTTCTTAAGCATCTAAAACTTGGTACCTATCTATCTGTGGCGAAGAGTGCATACTCCTCGATTCCTACCGGGGAGCACTGGGCAGGTGTTCTGTCAGTAAGAGTCTGACAGTCATATCCCCCCCTCAGCCCAGCTCCAGCGTGGTTCTGTCCATAGTCGGGAGGTAGGAGGCGGCGGAATGGAAGAGGGAGGTTACTTCCTCCCATCACACCCGCAGCAGATGCACCAGGCGCCGGAGGGCGCGAGACGATCTCCGGCCACCGTGAAATAGGGGTCAGTCCGTCATTCGAACACTGAACAGAGACCCCGCACGCCTTACTGGCATCAGTCAGTGCGGCTGCACCGGGTGACAAGGGGATTGCTTCGTTAACCTAGTGGTCCTAAGCGCGATTGCTACGCTAGAGGCCTCGGGTTCGATTCCCAGGTCGAGCAAAGTGTTATTGGGGTTTTCTATGAAATTCTCAGTAGCAGCTCTGAGTTAGGATTTAAGCCCGGTTAATGGCAATATGCTCGCCCCCTACTACATAGGACCTAAACATACCGGCAAACTGTGGATATACATTGGTACCTACACCTCTGCCTAACCCTTCGGGGAATACAGGCGTGATGGTATGTACGGTCAACAAAAGAGATAAGTAACCGGACCGTCTAATATAGTTGAAGTTTTCTTTCGAAACCGTTAGTCTTTTTTAATGAAACTTAATTTAATTAATAAGCTATTTTTATTTTCTACTAACGAAAGTAAATTTTATATAAATCTTCCAGCGGTTTTTAAAAAACTTTGAATTAGTTAGGCGACTCTGGTTACCTATCTCTTTTCTGCCCTACTAATTGTACTTGCAGTAATCGTCATTTTTGAGAATTTCATTTTTTTGCAAAAATGGCATCCTAACGATATGTTCTATACGTAAAAACATATTTAAAAGTTTTTTCTTATAATAAACGTGTTTTTTAACTAACATGAAACGCAGTACTTGCACCTAAATGTTACTTTTACTAAAAAGATCTCGAAACCGCCATTTTGCAAGTACTGCGTTTGCAATAAGCAGGGCAGTTTTGCTGACTGTAGGTATGTTATACTAATTAAAAATTTACGTAAGTAAGTACAATTCTCTGAACAAAGGTGAAGTTTATTAATTAAACCTTCTATATACTACTAGAATACTAATTAGCCACACGATCATAAACTAATTGTATATAATAAAAGGGTTGTTTTACATATTATTTATTGCATTTAATTATAGTTTTAAAGTCACAAGATTACGCTTCTTGTGTTATTAAGATCTTTTAGGATACGGAAAAGGGAATATTCCAACTGTCATAATTGGCGACTTCTTTTTATGAATATGTATACGTACGTCTATTTATTTCAATTATGTGCTTGATGGGAAGAAATCCATACTAATATTAAAAATGCGAAAGTAATTTGTCTGTCGGTTTGTCTGTTTGTTACGCTATTACGACTAAACCATTGAACCGACTTTGATAATATTTGGTACCGTGGGTAAGTTTGACTTCGTTTGCGTCCGCGATAACCGATATTTATACGAGCAAAAGCTGTATTTACCTATAACTTTGACCGAATCTTTTTTGTTTCTTAGAAATGCCTTTGAGGCAAGATAGGTCCAAGCATAGACCCTAGGGGAACGCCTGCAATTTGTTATTATGTCTATGTCCTAATAATAGCTTGTTGTACTTCCCTGCTGGTTATAGTACAAAAATCAATGTTTTATTTTAAAACAAACTGTACTAGGTACTTATACACAATACTTTTACCCACAAATGTTCGTTATAGTTAAGTACTCGTAATTATTAACTGCCTGTCAATATCGATTCATCATCGAATCAATCATAAAAATGAAGCATAACATATCTATGCAGTCCATTGCACTATTCTTTATTTAAAAAAAAATACATCCCGTCCGTTGCAGGACCGCGCATTTGGCGGGAAATGCTTCTTCTAATAGCAAAATGGCGTCTAACTACCCAGCAATGCGCTACAATATGGAACGCGACTGCCAATACTGCAATAGTTTATTACAGTAAAAACTGCACTACATATACGTAACACGAGCAAACACGATAGATCTAAATTATAGTGTAATTCTCCATTACCTTTTTTCCACAAATCCTTAAGAAAATTCCTGTGGAAGAAACGCAATGGATGTGAAAAAGTTAGATTATTTTTTGTGTAGTTTTGTTTCGTGGTAGATTTTCTGAGGCGTGTCAAGCTAGGAAGGGCGGCCGACCGGTTGCGTCATGCATCACCGAAATGTATACTTTTTAATACAAGCTCGCGAACTAATGTGACACGGAAGTAAAGGGCAAAAGAGGAAAGAGTTCATTGTATTATATTTATGGTATAAAAATATTTTATCGGACAATTAGAGTGAAAAAACAATCCATCGGACAATGAGAGTAAAGGAGGAGGGAATGTAGGTACCTACCTACCTTTTTGCGCACACACTTGTGCATAGTGTTGTCAGGTGTCCCGATTTTCTGGGACCTGCTAAAACGTTCCGATTCATCTTTGATCGGGACTTTGAATGTCTGTACTTTAATCGATAACTTTGTCAGGAAAAATGAATTTATCTGCTAGCTGCTAATTTATTTTCTCAATAAACTGACAAAATTGAAAATTTTTATTGTAATCTTTGTAAGACCTAATTACCGATTATTTTAGTCTACGTCCCAAATTTTGGCACATTTCATCTGACAACACTACTTGTGCCATAAAAGAAATTCAGTTGGGAAATGTATTAAAAAGTTCTTAAAAAAATGCGATTCGAAGTCGCGCACAAAGTGTTCCGTAATACCGTATAATACCTATTTAACACTAAGTACATGCAAAAAACATTTCTCTTTTGGACCCCTTTTAATGTTTCCGGGCTCCGAAATTCCTAGACCGATTTTAACAAATTTTCACCAATAAATAGATACATTATTCCTGAGTAATATAGGCTAAACTTCACGCTACGACCCATGGCATTGGAGCAGTAACCAAAGACGTAACTTAACGAGGCTGAATTAAGCCACGCGGACGAAGTCGCGGGCACATCGCTAGTACTAAATATAATGGGACAAGTGAATGACGTGTTATGCGAACGTAAAGCTGAAATAATCACTTTAAATGCAACGCCATGACGCAAGTTGTAACCTATCTAGACTAGACCTCAAAATAAACACTAAGTGGATGCATTCAAAGCTAACGTTTTTTTTCCAGTTTATAACCTACCCCTACGTACTAGGTTTTGCCCATGACTTCGACAATTGAACGGATGCAAACGAATTCGCGGAATAAAGATTAGTCTATGTCCTTTGTGCGCCTTAAAGAGATGTCAGCAAACATTTGGAGGGGCGACTCAGGGCCGATGCCTGCCGGGGCTGCGGGTTGTTCGAAAGAGATACCGCGCCCCCGGAACGCAAAGGGCACAAGAAGGAACATGGATGGGTTTTAGTAATTAAAAGTCTGACACTCCCACCCGCCCCGCCCGAGCTGGGAGAAGTCATTTGATGATATACCATCGGTAAAAAAAGCCTAGGCATGTCCTTCCTTGGGGTACAAACTTGGCCCGTACCAAATTTCATCAAAATCGGTTCAGTGGTTTTGACGTGAATGCGTATCATACATAATAATATGTAGTTACTTTTGCATATTATTATACTAGCTTTTGATCGCGACTTCCTCCACGTAAATGCCGATTTTCGCGGATGCAGAGGAAATACTTCTATTTAAAATTCAATTATAATTCAAAAGATACGTGGCGCCATCTATTATCATACGAACGTTATTGTCGTTTTCCTCGAGAACATATTCCTGAGTACATTTTTTCAGTATGTCCGTTTCTGTACACCTGACAACGTATTTGCAATTTCAGGATGATCGGTTCAGTGGTTTAGGCGTGAAAAAGTTACAAACAAACAAACATACTTTGAGATTTATGCGATTTTATGCCAGCGACTTCGTCTGTGCCAAACTTAATATATCCCACGGGAACAGTATATTTTATGAGAAATATTATAGCCCATGGCGTATTTCAGACTATATTCTATCTCAGTGCCAAATTTCATCCAGATCCGTTCAGCCGTTCTCGCGTAATTCAGTGATAAAGATCTATATATCCAACGTTCGCGTTTATAATAGTAGTAAGATAATCTACCTCTGTGCCAAATTTCATCCAGATTCATGCAGCCGTTGTGGCGTGATTCAGTGACAAACATCCATACATCCATCTAAATTTTCGCGTTTATACTAGGAGTAAGATGACGCAAGAAACTGGGTAATATCCAGCAGCTATTTATGGAATGGGACAACTTTTTATTCCAAGTTCCCAACTTTGAGTTCCCCATGACGTCAACCGGTTAATTTATTATCAATAAGTTAATCTATTCATACTATTTTTACTTTGCAACACTTATCGTAAACAGATATATATTATTATAACCTTGTTTTTATGAAGGTACTCTATAAGAAATATAGGCATACTGGCTTCAAACCACAACTTTGTCCGCTTAAATGTCGGTTATAAAGGACACAGACAAGGAGTAAAAGGTAGTCTATGTCCTTTCTTGGGGTTCAAACTTACCCCGTACCAAATTGCATCAAAATCGGTTCAGGGGTTTGGCCGTAAAAGTGGACACAGTGATGGAACAGACAGAATTACTTGAGCATTTTTTTTTTTTTTTTTTATTCAAAATTTTATTTAGGGGCATTTGTCTCCAAGGACATGCGAGCCCCAACGTTACCTAATCTTAATTATTACCTATGATACTTTCGCATTTAAAATATTCGTTTTTTTTTAAGAATGGGAATTGATCTTCTCTCCCCGGAGCTTATGGGAGTGACTCTTACTGACTAAAACCCATCCGTGTTTCACCTATTATTGGGTTTTTCTATAAAATTCTCAGTAGCACTGGTAGCACCTCGGAGTTAGGATTTGTGCCCGGTTAATGGCCATAGGTGCGCCCCCTATTACATGGGACTTAAAACATACTGGTGGACTGTGGGTGTATGTATATATTGGCACACATCTGCCTATCCCTTTTGGGAATACAGGCGTGATGGTGTGTACGTATATCATCATAAGAGCAACGCACCGACAAGGTAACGGCTTAGCCGAAATCGCTTCGAAAGTCCTAACAGTTACCTGCCAGGCAGCGTGCCGCCAGCAAGCCGTCAACTTTTTATCTCATCATTACAAAACATATCTTAATGCACACAATTTAAAACCCTAAATTGAATGGCAACTTATTTGCTGCGTCGCCGTCGGAGTCGTGCTATTCAAATGAGCGATGATAACCTTTTAGCTATTAGAAAAAAAAAACACAAGGAATAAATTAAATACGTAGGTACTGTGTTGCATAAATTAAGCTATCAAATGTACCTAGCTGTGCAGACTGCAGGTGGGACGTAAAAAAACTGCTATGTCATTATTGCAATAACAATGTACGTATGTATGTCTAGCCCTTTCTTGATTATAGAAATTTGCATACTCCGTCCTTTTTACTCAACGATTTTACACAATGAATACAGCTTATTCTTGTATAAAATTGTTTGTGTTAGAAGTTGTTGTTTGAAAAAACTGAAAGGAACAAGTAAGCAGAGGTTATAAGTCTAATGAACGATCCAATATAGCATTAGAAAAATAACGTTACAACGTTATTTTAATGTTAGTTTATTTTAAGCTACGTTATTTCACAATAAATAAATAAATAAAATAAATAAATATCTTGGGACAACTCACACACGGCTATCTGATCCCAAGCTAAATGAATGAATAAATTCAGGGTGTATTTTTGAGACGGGGCTCTAAGGACAGGCCCCTAAGCTCCGACCAGCCCGCGAAATTTAAATTTTCATACGTTTTTTGCAATTTGCAAGTCAGTATTAGGTTTAGTATGATTCGCGGGCGTAAGAAGTACCTATGTATTTTCAAAAATAACCATTAGAATCAGTAAAATGACTCCATAAGTCAAGCTTCATGTTAAATGTCAAGATTTCTGGACATTTTACACTTACTTCTTACTACTTACGCCCGCGAATCATACTATACTTTAATCATTAAACCTAATACTGACTTGCAAATTGCAAAAAACGTAAGAAAATTTAAATTTCGCGGGCTGGTCGGAGCATTCACCTTAAAGGAAAACGTTCCTGGAACACCGTCCATAACTTTTTGAGATATTCTGAAAGCATTCACAAATTTTGGAAAAAAAATATTTCTGATAAATGTTTTCTTCGGGAACAGTACTTGTTTTTGGAATTAAGGATATCCCACGCGGTTTCTGTACACCTGACCACGTATACTTATGCAAAATTTCAGGATGATCAGTTCAGTGGTTTAGGCGTTAATAGAAAACAAACAAACCAACATAATTTCGCATTTAAGTATAATATTAACTGCCTCGTTGTTCTGGTGGGCCTAAGCGCGACTGCTACGCTAGAGGTCTGGGGTTCGATTTCCAGGTCGAGTAAATAGTGTTATTGGGTTTTTCTATGAAATTCTCAGTAGCAGCTCGGAGTATGGATTTGTGCTCGGTTAATGGCTATAGGCTCGCCCCCTATTACATGGGACCTAAATATACCGGCGAACTGTGGGTGCACATTGGTACACCTCTGCCTAACCCTTCGGGGAATACAAGCGTGTTGGTATGTGTGTATGTAATAATATTAGTTAAGAAGTTAGGATTGTCTCCTGCTTACCTCTTTGGCAAAAACAGAAGTAAAATTCTGCGATTTCAAATATTAGGTACAAAAGTTCTGGGCGTAACTCAGTAATCCGATTATATAAGCTTAATAAATAGGTCATTCGCCGTCGGGATTCTGTTTACAAATGTCACATGTGGCGGTAATCGGAGCATGTGGGCGTCCATCTTGTTTTTATAATGAACGCGCCAATCGGTTGCACGGGGCGGCGCATGCGCTGTTTCCTCGCCTAATTGTGGATGATTTATGGCTATGATCCTTGTTAGAGACAATGTAGGGGGTTTAGTGGTGGACGGGGTTAGATTTAAGGGTTTTCTATTATCTATCAGTAGTGTCTTGATGATAAGACTTGAGTGTCCATGGAGTTTCTTGCTCGTTCTTCTCCATAGAGATCTACGTTTTGGAACGGGCAACTAGCTTCAACTTGCTGTAACTTCTTGACAATTCAAAAGTGCCTGTAAATGGTCTAATTGAAATAAATGCTTCGACTTTGACTTTGACTTTGACTTTACATGCAAAAAAAATAAAAAGATATACCTACCTATTATGTATATACCATCACGCCTGTATTCCCCGAAGGGTTAAGCAGAGGTGTACCAACACTTATGGTGCCACCGGTATGTTTTTTTTAGGTCCCATGTACTCGTAATAGGGGGCGAGCCTATTAGCCTATTGCCATTAACCGGGCACAAATCCAAACTCCGAGCTGCTACTGAGAATTTCATAGAAAAACCCAATAACACTTTGCTCGAACCCAGGACCTCTAGCATAGCAGCCGCGCTTAGTAACACTAGGCCAACGAGGCAGTTGGGAGGAGGAGGTTAGGTAACTAAGTATTTTGTTTTAAGTCTTTTTTTACCCGACTGCGACAGAAGGAGGGTTATGTTTTTACCCGACTGCGACAGAAGGAGGGTTATGTTTTTCGAGGGTATGTTTGTATGTATGTATGTATAATTGTTTGGCACGCTCTGCAAGCTGAACGGCTCGATGGATTTTAGCTTGAGAGGTGTCGTTAGATTTGTATTTACCGTGAGAGTGACACTGGGTATATAAAAAAAAACAAAATGGTGGATTTTTGGCGCCAAATTCAAATGTTTGGCTCGCTCTGCAGGCTGAACGGCTCGATGGATTTTAGCTTGAGAGGTGTCGGTAGATTCGTATTTACTATAAGAGTGATACTGGGTATATTAATTTCTTTTTTAAAACACTAAAAAAATAAAAAATAAAAAACGGTAATTTAAAAAACTAAAAAACCCGACTGCTATTCTTTAAAAATCCCTAAAATAAGATAAATTGTAGCAGTCGGGACCCATTCGGGACCATCTGCAATGTAATATAGGTATGTGCTCTCAATTCACTCACCCTCCATTTCTAGAATGGGTCCCGACTGCTACAATTTATCTTATTTTAGGGATTTTTAAAGAATAGCAGTCGGGTTTTTTAGTTTTTTAAATTACCGTTTTTTTCGAGGGTATGTTTGTATGTATGTATGTATGTATGTATGTATGTATGTATGTATGTATGTATGTATAATTGTTTGGCACGCTCTGCAGCCTGAACGGCTCGATGGATTTTAGCTTGAGGGGTGTCGTTAGATTCGTATTTACTGTGAGAGTGACACTGGGTATATCAAAATAAAAAACTAAAAAAAAAAAAAAAAAAAAAACGGTAATTTAAAAAACTAAAAAACCCGACTGCTATTCTTTAAAAATCCCTAAAACAAGATAAATTGTAGCAGTCGGGACCCATTCGGGACCATCTGCAATGTAATATAGGTATGTGCTCTCAATTCACTAATCCTCCATTTCTAGAATAGGTCCCGACTGCTACAATTTATCTTGTTTTAGGGATTTTTAAAGAATAGCAGTCGGGTTTTTTAGTTTTTTAAATTACCGTTTTTTTGAATAAACTTTGTAAGCAATGACGTCCTTCATTTTGTTTGAAGCATCTAAGTACCTGCGTAAGTATATAAAAGATATTTATGATAAGCTTAATTGCAACATCTTCCGCAAATAACTATGAGAAACTCACGTAATGGACACTTTTAAGGCCTATTCAAACCTGAGCGATATTCGCTGCCGCTGTGGGTAGAGGTAAATACCGCGCGGGTTTCGCTCAGGTATTTAGTATCAAGTACCGCGGCTACAGCGACCTGAGCGATATTCGCTGCCGCTGTGGGTAGAGGTACATACCGCGCGGGTTTCGATCAGGTATTTAGTATCAAGTACCGCGGCTACAGCGACCTGAGCGATATTCGCTGCCGCTGTGGGTAGAGGTACATACCGCGCGGGTTACGAACGGTAGCGAATACCGCTTAGGTCTGAACAGTAATATTACCGCATACCCACTGGGTTTTCTCTGCCGCAGGCGGTAGCGAATACCGCTTAGGTCTGAACACTAATATTACCGCATACCCACTGGGTTTTCTCTGCCGCAGGCGGTAGCGAATACCGCTTAGGTCTGAATAGGCCTTAATAGTTTATTGTGATATGACCTTTAAAAGTTTTCTACTAAATCATCTTTTCCAATGGCGGAATACAATGACACGATTTGCGGTGCTATTCTAAAAAAATCTTCCTTGATGGGTTTGGGTGAAGTGAGATTGAGATGAGTTGTCAATCCTAGCATCGCGGCAATGGGATGGTAAGTCACCTCAAACTCACTACATCAAGGGAGATTTTTTTCAGAATAGACCGGTTGAAAAGTGATTTTTTCGCGTCTGGGAATCTATGTAGATATCGTCAGTGTCATAATAACTTGCAAAACATTATTTCATCATAAAATTCCCTGACAACAACTGTTATATTCTTTTTATTTTGCATTACTACTGATATATTCTTCAAAGAATGAATTGATTAAATTAAACAAACACACACATTAAAGATTTTAAAAATCGAATTCAAAATTAGGTCAAGCATGAATGAATTCTTTTTTAAAATTTTGAATCTGACTTGTCAAATCGAATCGTACAACCATAGCCCACTTTTTTTTTACTAAACGTGGAAATTGCTATTCCACCTTCGCGCTTCACCGTGATGCCTAAGCGAATGAATATTTAAATGAAATTACGTAAATTATGGTTGGCTGAGAACAAAAAATGTCGTGACTTTGAACTCGGCTCATTCAAACGGGTCGGGGGAATAATATGCGTGTATAAAAAAAACGGTAATTTAAAAAACTAAAAAACCCGACTGCTTGTCTTTAAAAATCCCTAAAACAAGATAAATTGTAGCAGTCGGGACCCATACTAGAAATGGAGGATTAGTGAATTGAGAGCACATACCTATATTACATTGCAGATGGTCCCGAATGGGTCCCGACTGCTACAATTTATCTTGTTTTAGGGATTTTTAAAGACAAGCAGTCGGGTTTTTTAGTTTTTTAAATTACCGTTTTTTATTTTTTATTTTTTTAGTGTTTTAAAAAAGAAATTAATATACCCAGTATCACTCTTACAGTAAATACGAATCTACCGACACCTCTCAAGCTAAAATCCATCGAGCCGTTCAGCCTGCAGAGCGAGCCAAACATTTGAATTTGGCGCCAAAAATCCGCCATTTTGTTTTTTTTAATTTGGTATACCCAGTGTCACTCTCACAGTAAATATGAATCTAACGACACCTCTCAAGCTAAAATCCATCGAGGCGTTCAGCCTGCAGAGCGTGCCAAACAATTATACATACATACATACATACATACATACATACATACAGTGGCGACCAAAAGTCCATACCCAATCTCAAAACGTATTAGGTTGACGTTTAGTTTGACTTACGACCTTTTACTTTCAAGAATAGACACATGTATCATCGTTGTGAATGTAGTTCATAATTTCAACATTTCTAAATGAGACAAAATGGTCTAGCGGTTAAGCGCGCCCAGTTGACGGCGTTAATCAATGAGCCGCGAGTTCGAATCTCACATTATTTTTGTCTTTTTGTTTTTACTCAATTTGAAGAAATGAACAGAAATATAATATTCTTTAGCTTGTTCGCTTTGTTCACACATTTCGTAAATTTAAAAGGGTAGTCATAGAAAACTAATAAAGAATTTAGATTTCTGTGAGGTAGACATGAGTTTTGTGCATATTTAACTTGATTGGAATGAGCGTTGTCGTTTGGTTGTGGTTGTTGGTTAGTAACGAGTGATTTAATAGATACTCGTAGTGGTATTGTAAGTATTCTCGAAACGCAGGCAAATAATATTACTGAGGCGAGGGCGACTATTATTGGGCTGCATAAAAGTGGTCCCAATTAATATCTTATGAAACCTGACTGAATGTGAGTATTATATTAACGAATTGTAAATTAAACTTTTATTTGAAATTTATACCTAAGATACCTAAAATTATTTGGTGGCATTTCGATTAATACTTATTATTGATTTTTAAATATATAATGACGCCAAAAAAAATGTGTTTATTATGGAATTTATAAATAAATAGTTTTAATATATTAAAATTTGTTATATTAAATAAATATTATTAAATTATATAAAAAATTAAGTCACTTTAGTATTTTGTTATAAATGCCTAATATTACTTTTTTTGTTGTTTTAGAGGAATACTATTATTAGTCTCCGGAGCAAGAAATACGAGGAAGAGGATAGCTAGCCTATCCTACCTACTCAACAGCGAAGTGGATTAAGTTTGGTGGTTTCGCACTGGATAACATACTGTTTACAACAACAGCTGCATGCATCATAAACCAGAAAAAATACGTTTCGTTTTTAATATGTGGGGATGACGTGCAACAGTGCTACTTATGAAGAAGTATTAGACGGTGTTATGCAACATTTAATAACCTGGATGTTTTAGTTTTAATAATTAGGTGCAACAGTGCTACTTATGAAGAAGTATTAGACGGTGTTATGCAACATTTAATAACCTGGATGTTTTAGTTTTAATAATTAGACGGTGTAACTAAATATTTAGTCATAATTATATTATATATTCGTAGATAGTTATTTAATGATCTTAAATTGAGGTTTAGTTTCAATCTTCTTTTCATCAAGAAAACGAATTATTAAACTATTACCTCACTAAGTTTATTGTGACGTTACATAAAAAAAACCTGTTCATAAAGTCTGAATTATAGTTTAGTTTTCAATTAACTCTGCTGAATACCAATTCAGAAACTTAATACGTGAGCATCACCAAATTTATTTGTGTTATTAAAATATCCTTCTCTTATTATGTTATTATGAATTTTATTGACTAAGTGGGTATTCAACAAAAAATCTTATGAACAGTTACAAGAGAACTTCTTTTATTTCGGTAGGAATGTGACGTTACAATTCTCATAAGTTTGTTAATTTTAAAAATAAATTTTTGTTATCACACAGCACGCCTTTTTTTCCTACTTCCAATTACAAAAAGTTAAAATAAAATCACATAAAAAGTTAAATAAATAATACAATAACTAATATTTGCTTCTTATAAAAAATAAATAACAAGCATGAATACGTAATAATTCAACATAAACCTAAAAAGATTTTGCCTAACATTATTATGGTTTCAAGAAACAAAAAACAGCCACACATAGTTTAAGATTTGAACTCGGAATTCAATGATCGTATACCCTTTCTTATCCAAACCAGCTGCCAGGCCATGTTATAATTATGCGAAATTTAGCAATGCAATGGTAAGAATACGTCGCGCGTCGGGTAGGACTCGTACGGTAAACAGAAATATAATGCCATTTCGCGTAGTGCGACGATGGTTCATTAGTGTGTGTTATCTGTGGAATGTTGAGACATCACTCGTAAACACACATGCGCACGCGCTGACTGGATCGCGCCCGTGTTCATAGGAAAGTGAACCTTAGCGTGGGTATGGATTTCTGAGCGCTTACTGTACATACATACATACATACAAACATACCCTCGAAAAAAAACGGTAATTTAAAAAACTAAAAAACCCGACTGCTATTCTTTAAAAATCCCTAAAACAAGATAAATTGTAGCAGTCGGGACCCATTCTAGAAATGGAGGATTAGTGAATTGAGAGCACATACCTACCTATATTACATTGCAGATGGTCCCGAATGGGTCCCGACTGCTACAATTTATCTTGTTTTAGGGATTTTTAAAGAATAGCAGTCGGGTTTTTTAGTTTTTTAAATTACCGTTTTTTATTTTTTATTTTTTTAGTGCTTTAAAAAGAAATTAATATACCCAGTATCACTCTTACAGTAAATACGAATCTACCGACACCTCTCAAGCTAAAATCCATCGAGCCGTTCAGCCTGCAGAGCGAGCCAAACATTTGAATTTGGCGCCAAAAATCCGCCATTTTGTTTTTTTTATTTTGATATACCCAGTGTCACTCTCACAGTAAATACGAATCTAACGACACCTCTCAAGCTAAAATCCATCGAGGCGTTCAGCCTGCAGAGCGTGCCAAACAATTATACATACATACATACATACATACATACATACATACATACATACATACATACAAACATACCCTCGAAAAACATAACCCTCCTTCTGTCGCAGTCGGGTAAAAACATAACCCTCCTTCTGTCGCAGTCGGGTAAAAAATACTAATTACTAAGGCTTGTGTTGCCATATAATAATTAAGAATTATTTACCTAATTTTGAGGTATCAGTCAAAAATATCAGTAGGCAAGGCTAATAACACTAACCTTTTTATTTTACAGAGAAGTCACAAGCCTATGATCTAAGCATCGTCGCCATTCTGAAAACATATTTATTACCGCACCATTATTACGCTATCAAATATAACTGCTCTAACTTCTGCCCGTGATTTCATCCGAGTCAAATTTGATATACTATCCCACGGGAACTGTAGGTACATGTTTCCGGGATAAAAAGTATCCTATGTGTTATTCCACACTAGAATCTATCTCAGTGCCAAATTTCGTCTAGATCCGTTCAGCCATTTAAGCATGAAAGAGTGACAAACATCCATCCTCACAAACTTTCGCATTTACACCTAATATTAGTAGGAATAGTTGGATGTTTGTAAATACCGCACTTGCCATATAAAAACAGCGGGCGCCAAGTAAAGCAGCATGATATTGCATTAAGTTGAAAGTCAAAGGTGAAAGATCACAACATAGCATAGTCATAGTGTCGGAAGCCATAACGTCGACATCAGCGCCCCTAGCGGGCGGATGGAGGACTATTTGGAGACTAACTTAAAACACAGATCAGTGTCAGAGTTTCTAAACCGCCGCAAAAAATCCAATACACTCATCTTTCATGGGGTACTGTGTTAAATGTTACAATAAAATACCTAGTGATATATTAAAATTAAATGAAAGAAAATTTAAAAATTGTATTAAAAGCACACTTTGTAAACAAGCATACTACAAGTTAGAGGATTATATTCAAGATAATAATGCTTGGAAACATGCTGGTCTTGCTCCATAGGACAATTTCAAGTCTTGACAAAATCAACTGGTTGCTTATTTAATCATAAAACTAATTTGTTTTGACCAATAATTGTTTTTCTCCTCGACATTAATTCTACATTTGAGTTTGACTCACACACTGATTCGTTGTCTTTGAAATGTTAGAAGTAATCATCTACGATCACAATATTGGCGTTAAATATTATAATTAATTTAGCTTTCATCTCTAATTTGTAGCACTGAGTACGTATTGTAGTACTTTGAGTGACTTTTTATTTTTGATAGATCGTTTTGACATTTATATATTTTTTTATGGAATGAATGTAACTATACAACTTATTGTAATACATTGTTATTTAAAAGAGTATGTATGGAGTTTCTTGCCCGTTCTTCTCCATACGAAACTACCTTTTGGAATGGGCAACTAGATTCAATATTAATATTTTTTTATGTAATGACGTTCAAAAGTGCCTTTTAATGGCCTAATTGAAATAAATAATTTGACTTTGACTTTGACTTTGACTTTGAATAACACTTTGCTCGACCTGGGAATCGAACCCAAGACCTCCAGCGTAGCAGTCGTGCTTAGGACTACTAGGCTAACGAGGCAGTCATTATACACTTAGTTACCTAATTATATTATTAGGTATGCATTGTCCTGATAATTATATTGATTGATTTATTATTGAGCTTTATGATTGAAAAGGTAGGTAACCTAACCCGGGTTCACCTGTAGGTAGGTTCTTTCAACCTTCAATATTGGCTCATTATAAAATAACCTTCAAAAATTACTTGCAAGATAAAATAATTATACTAGCAGCATAATTATTTTATCTTGCAACTAATTTTTGCGCCTAATGGCGATGGCGCCAAGACTTTTTGTTTTAAAATTAAGCAAAAAATGTATACGTAAGTATTTACCTGCCTAGGTATTTACTTAATATTTTTCAGTCAATCAGTCACTATTGTTTCAGAATAATAAATGATGAAAAATATAATTTTTATTATGTATGTATGCACAACCACAATGCTAGAGGTAAGATTTTTTTGTTTGTTTGTTTGTAACGAATAGCCTCCGAAACTGTTGGACTGATTTTTACCATTTTTTCATCAATAGCTACATTATTCCTGAGTAACATAGGCTATATAGCATCACGCTACGTCCCACAGGAGCGGTCTGGAACATTAACCAAAGACGCAACTTATGGCGGGTAAAATAAGCCACGTGAACGAAGTCTAGGACAGTTCGCTAATGGTATGCTATTTCTTTTTACAAACTTACGAGGGCTAAGAACCTACAAATCAACGTCATGTAGGTATACCTACATAATATTTCGATAGTAAAAAAAATAATTCTTCCTATTCTATGGTTCATACTTTTTGACAGGCGACTGAATGGCATAGCTCTTTCTCCCTCTTACTCATGGTGTTTTATATCGCTATTGTCCTCTTCCGTCCCGAATTCTGCCGAACGCCGAATAAATTCAAATTATTCTTAGTTACTACAAAGTCAATTCATAGCTAAGATTCTATAATTATTACCTACACAGAGTTATTTCGAAATTCGAATTGTTAAATTTTAAATTTCTTTTTTTTTTACTGAGATGAGAGATGGAAGTCCTTTTGCCACGTTTTGTTAATTTTAGTAACTTTTTTTTTGTTAGCCTTTTCTGTCCCACTCTTTGGCAAAGGCCTCCGTTCACTACACTCACAAATATGTTTAAAAAATATTTTACATTATGTAAATAGGTCAGATTTCAGTAGGTACTTTTACACGAGTTTTTATTTAAATACTTATAACTAAACGTATTTTAATGAGTTGACTATCAACTGACCTGCAGTGACTTCCAATCGTCAGGCATATTAAACGTCTATTTAATTAACATCAGCTATAGGTATATAAAATAAAACTACATGAATCGATTTACCTATCTACCTGTAATCAATAGAATTAAAAATAATCAAGTAGGTACTTTTGCACTTTTGGACAAGTGACCTAATGTATTACATTGAGCAAAAATATTACTGAATTAAGTACCTAACGTCCAATTAAATTCAAACCAAAAAAAAAGCAGAATACGTGCAAAATAATAATTTTATAAATTGCCTAATCCTCGACCTTGCCGCGCGGACTTTATTTGTTTAACTGTAATAACACGATCGCATAACACCGTGTCTATTTACACTTTCTCTAACATTACGGTAACGAGGTGGCCGTATTGCGTACGCAATGTATCCTGCCAAACTTACACGGCAAACTGTCTAGTAAGTTTTTCAAAAAAGTAATAAAGTACTCCGTTGTCATTCGACTGCGACCGCACAATCTCGATACTTGCTACACGACACATTCCATCGACGCACCAAAATGCAACTTTTATAAAATGTATGGTGTTAAAACAGCATTTTATTACGTTGGCAACGGTGCGTGAATTTCGAAATGACGTGGTAGAAGCAGCAGCTATCTCATCATCATTGATAATGGTCGGTTTGGCAACGTCGCGTCGCTCACCTGGCGCTACCTGCGCAGTGTCAACAGGGGGGCAAGCGAGCGAGCGGCAGTCGATCCAACGATCCGACAGACACGCTCGTCCCGAGCTGTCTTTACATTTTTATATCAAAAATATTCCACAAATATCAAAGTTAAAGTTATACAGTGACGCGTATTAAGGACTTTAGTGTTTTAAAAGCGCGCGAAGTTAAAACTTTAAAATCTGTGCTCGAATACGGTATTTAAATTAGGAACGTTCAACGACACCGTTCGTAAAGCTTGTTCTTTCCATAGAGTTAGCGACTGGACTCTTTAGATTTGGTGTGGCTATGTGATGTGAGTTAATTCTAGATTTTCACCTACAGCGGAAACAGCTTACGTAGACGGCTAGCGGTAAAACGCCGTCCGCGCCGCACGCTAGTTCTTGTTCATGTTGAGTAACCGTCAGGTTTCTAAAAAGTGAACGAACATAGAGCGAAGTATACGTGAATTTTCGGTGGTTCGCCCACTTGTCCCGTTAGAAAGTGCGTGTGACTTGGACTGTTGTTGAGTAGTTGGACCGGGAGTGTTGTTGGTGGTGTTGTTTGAGGGGGGAGTTGTTGTGCGGTGGTGTGGCAGTGCATGGCGCGATGATCAGCGGGGGCTGGGTGTGCGCGCTGCACGTGCGCACGGCGGGCCTCGGCGGCGCCGCGCTGGGCTCCGACGAGGAGGAGATCGTGTATCTCGCCTATGTTGTTATTGACGTGTTGACCAATCAGGTAAGCGAACCAACATACTCGACAAAAGGTCCTACAAGTGCCTGCAACCTTCAATTTGGACAAAACAACAGAACCACAAAACAGACTCCATTGAACATAATTTGTTAACAAACACAACTTGATATCTGTAAGGAGCGGCGTACATTGTATAATAGATTAGGTAAACCATTTGTTGATACAGTTAGTTATCAACTTCAACCAATCCTACAACGTGTCTCTATTCCAACTCATTTCGATCAAATCTGGAAAGTCATTCTCATCAATGTTCCAACTCGTTGTGTCTTGACAAAACTTCTTTATCTTCCTTATTATATCATCTGTGGATTCGCAACCGGGCACGGCCTAGTACCAATGTGACTTTTGCAATCCATATGAAATTTTTTAAGTTTATCTTGGACATCACTGACATCGGTGAAGGAAAACATTGTGAGGAAACCTGGACTTATAATGAATATACGCTTGAAATCGCCAATCCGTCTTGGGTAAGCGTTAACGCTCTGAATGAAAGGATCCCTTTGCCCTGAAATGGGACTGCAATAAGCTAGTATTATTATAATTATAAAATCATTTCGCCTTTACGCATTAAAGCAAAACAATTCAGTTTTAAGTTTACTTTTAATTTCTCCAAAAGTGAAACAATGCTACTCTTTGGTAATGGCTTTGAAACACGGAAAGCAGCCGGCTTATTCTGTAAGAAATCTCCCTCAGTGAATTAAGGTGAAGTGAGCTAAAACTGGGCTGTCACTATACGATGCTAGGGATTGACAAGCCGCCACATGCTCACTTCACGGAAGAAAGGTTTTACAGAATAACACCGCTGAACACGGATTAGCGACGGCGCGGGCGTAAACTGAGTCTCAATGACTTCAATGAGACTTCCTAGTATGTTTTTGTGTTCTTTCATCTTTAAGTGTCTTACCTGAACGTTGAATACTTGAAATCACTGATTTTAAGGGCGGTATGCCTCAAGGAACTATATTGGGGTCTGTGTTTTTCTGGATTTTTTTGGCAAAATTGCTGGAATCGTAAAGTTTGTCAGTATTTGAATGATGCGAAATGGTTATAAATACCCAAATGTAAATTTTTTATCACTTTAAAAAATTGCATGTGTAAATAAATGGTTGGCCTAAAAAGTAATGAATATAGTTACTATAAAACACGGATCTTTTTTTCAAAGCCATCCTGGTTCCAAGGTAATTATTAAACCTAAAGATTTGCCGATAAAATAAAAGCAGGCAAAAAGAGCATGATAGGCAACACCCAGTTTGTTTATAGATCTAAGCACAAATCGATAAAAACTAAGGAATTCCCTATAAAAACGTCAAAAACACCGACAAACCAGAAACAAGTTTATCAGGATTCGTGGTGAGCAAATAATATGTACCTACGTTGGACACAATCATGTCATGAGTTTGCAAATGGCTATGTTATCACTTCTTATACCTAGCTATATAACCCGCGGTGTCACTTCAGTTACGCCTTTGATTACTGCTCCGCTCCCGTTAGTCGTAGCGTGACGTTCTAAACGTATAAACCTTCCTCTTGAATCACTCTATCTATTGATGCAAACCGCATTAAAATCCGTTGCGTACTTTAGAAGATACAAGCGTAAAGACGACTTTGCTTTGACGAAGCGACTTTGTTTTATACAATCTAAAGATTTATTGCAACATAGTAATGCATACTTTAGTGACTTGCCAATTAACACCCAGTTTTTAAATGGTTAAATTAATGTCCATACATTCTTGTGTCAGTCTTTATGATTGGTTAGCGAAAATTACAACAGCCAATCAAATCACTTGAGATGACAATAGCTTCTGCTCGCGACTTCGTCCGCGTGGCTATTTTCACCTTCACCCGTGTAACGCATTTGCAGTTAGGTACTGCTCCGCTCCCTGGTGTCGTAGCGCGATGTTATATAGCGAAAGAGACTCACAAATAACGTGGCATGGGTAAAAGAATTTCAAAATCAGTTTAGTAGATCCAGAGATTACCCTCTAGAACTTCACAAACTTTACCTGTTTATAAGATTTGATCACAGATTAATTCGGATAGCTGTTTAGAAACCTGGGGTGATACTGATAAGCTCTTCTTACTTTCTGTCTTGCTCAGATTTAACTAATTGAGCTAATTTAAAAGCTTATATTAATGTCTACATATGAGGACGATTTCACAAATTCTTGAATCTAATCTAGTTATTTATTCGAGCTTTTTAACGTTCGTTATTTTTGTTTATGTTTTAAATTTATATTAGTTCATTTTTATTCAATTCTAACTACGAATTCTACTTCTTAAAAACGTTTAAATCAAATCACAATTTAATCTCAGCGATAATTCATGTCATAAACTCGTCAAAAAATTAAAATGATTAGAGAGACTGAGAGTTAGAATGCGAATGCTTTTAAAAATACAAGAATTTCCAGGCTGGAATTTTTAGCAATATTTTTGATGTTGTATTCTTTTAAGTCGAATTCACTCCTAATTTTACATAAATATTCTTAACTTTCGATATGTTTTATCTAGATAGATTAGGCTCCAACGGTTTACCCCTATTCCCCTTTCGACTATCCCTATTTAACACTTTCAGCTGAGCATCTGGGTATTCAAATTTTTGTTGCGCGGCGCACTATTTTCTCATCCAAAATAAATGACGATTAGTGACGTTCTGTTTTTCATACAAGCAAAGATAATATGAAATTTGACACAACCGTTACTACACGTCGACGTTTATCCACGTTGTGTCATATGCAATAAACGTGCAGTACATAAATAAAGAACAACGTCTAAACAAGTCGATGTATTTGAATCGATTTCAAACTGGACACCGACAGAACTGTCTTCAAAGTCAAATTCTGGTATATCTACTATAGAGTCTGTCCAATCTGCTACTGGAGACGCGTCGCGCGGTGGTCGAAGTATCTCGAGCACGACCGTGAGATGGGCAGGCCCATCCATATCATACCAGGGTATTGGGTTGTCCTCTATCGTAACAGGTGGACGTAAGGCAGGAGAAGCTGAATTAAACCCTAGCACTATAAGTGGCGCCGGATCAGGAGTTATGGGATGGCCCACTACATCTAAAGGCAATGGCGCTCAGGAATTGTTGGGTTGCCGGGGATGCTCTCTGTGTCTAGAAGCGGTGATGGCTCAGTATATCTCAGGTTGCCTTCTATGGCTAGAAGCGGTGATAGCTCGGGATTTCTGTGGCTCATTTGAGTTCATTGTTTCCGTATCGCGATCAGCGCTATTGGAATGCTCTGAAATATCTGACAAATCCTCATCGATCTCTGTTTATATAATTATAATTTGAAGGCGTAATTTCGAAAAACCACGGCCGCGGCCCCTCAACTGCACACTCCCGCTCACGGCGCACAGGACGAAAGAAGTATGGGAGCGGGGGCAGCGAGTGACGTATTATGACGTTGCGCATGTATGCGTAATTAGTATGTATGTGTGTGAGTAGTCTTATAAAGTGTACAATAAAACTAACGTGGAGTGGCGCTAGCAGTCCGAAAATTTACAGTGATACGGCGCGATGACGTAGCTTGAAGAAATTTGTATAAGCCGCAGCCGTTTATACACGTTCTTTAGAGAAATACCAATTTTTTACTGACGTGATTAAACGTTGTGTCAAATAGCGTTTATCAAATTTAACGTATTATAACGTTGCTCCGCTCAAAGTGTTAAGAAAAGAGTTAGGTTATAATAAAGTCGCCATTTTTTGAGCCTTCCATACTATCGTTTCCCCCATTTGCATCGTATTTCTATTTTTATGCATCACTAATGCTACTGAATGTTTCATAACATTACATGTAACAGTCATATTTATTCCAATTCACGTGTACTTTGTCATAAACAGTAGACTTATCACTACCACAGATAAAATATAGATAAAACAATTGTCACCGTCCTCATTCGTTTTGTTTTTATCATTTTATGTTGTTGATAATTTCCTGTTTTAACAAAATACTAATAGGATCGAAAATTATGATTATCAAGCTTCATGTAATAATAAAGATTATTATTTCATTAAATTTATATGACTATCTTTGACACATTTCCATGATCATTCATGCGTGTCGTTCATTGAGCTCGATAAACGAAAAAGGCTTGATATTGTACAGTGAGGGCAAGTTTTTAATGGAAGCGGTGATTGCTTTTGCGAATCCCGCACCCCCGCCATAGGCAGAGGTGGAACATCGCCGTGTTCGACAAAGGTAAACCAATGTACACCCACAGTTTGCCGGAATGTTTAGGTCCCATGTAGTAGGGTTTGATTTATGGGGATAAAAAATTAGTAATTAGGAATAAAAAGTGACTCGGTGCTACAAAATACTTTAAAGAACTTACTAGGATCACCGAAAAATATGGGACCTAAAAATGAAATTATGAAAATTGAAATGTAAATAAAATTTAAATAAATAAGTAGGTAATGTGTTCCAAGTAGCTGTTTTCGGTTTTCAGTTTACACCTGTTATAATAAAATGTGACTGGAAATTATGTAGTTCCATTACTGCCAAAAGTCCGTCATAAGCCAGACGAAGACCGGACCCATGCTCCCCAGATACAGGGCATCCATGAGGACTCTCCTAAGAAAAGAAAAATGGGATGACAGAATCCCACAAACCCTCGTTCCATTCTGCAATATTAAAGTATTCCCCAAAGGGTTAGGCAGAGTTGTAAAAATGTACATGTACAGGTACACCCATAGTCCGCCGGTATGTTTAGGTACCATGTAATAGGGAGCGAGCCTATTGCCATTAACCGGGCACAATTCCCAACTCCGAGCTGCTACTGACAATTTCAGATTTCTTTTATATGATATTTAAATTAATCCACTCCGTTCACATTACTGATCACCTCAGAAATTTCTCAAATCAATACTGCTTGAGCTTCAGAAATAAATGCAGTTGCTTTACAAGAATTTCTTTCATTATTACTCATACCTAAGAAAAAGAATCTGATATTATCTCTTTTAACATCAACCCGGAAACGCCTTTCGATTACATTCACTCGTAGGGCCAGTCACCCACGTGTCTCAAACCTGCGCCCACGCATATGAGGTACTTTCGATATATCCAATATTGGTTAACAATACGTATTTATTCTACATTGACCCAATAACAGACAAAATAAAAGCTTTTAGAGGTCAAAGTCAAAGTCAACAATTTTTTTTTTTTCAATAGCACCATTAAAAGACATGTTTGATCGACTTATACGAGAAAAATTAAAAATTGATTTAAGTTGCCCCTTCCAAAAGGTACTTTCATACATAGTCTTTTAAAATCAATGATTTACAATATTTACTTTTTTTATATACAGACTGAGTCAAACAGAATTTCGCGTGAATATGGTACCTTGAATAAAAACTATATTATCCTAATACGTAAAAATGTATTTCAAATTAAGAATTAACGGTTAAATTAAATAAGACTAGCTTCTGCACGCGACTTCGTTCGTGTTAAGTTTGATATATTTTATTAGCTAACGGAACTCGTACATTTTTCCGGGATAAAAGGTATTCCTATGTGTTACTCCACACTACAATCTATCTCAGTGCCAAACTTCCAGATCCGTTCAGCCATCACAAACTTTTGCAATTACAGTAGAACCTCGATTATCCCAACCTCGATTATCCGAACCCTCAATTATCCGAACGCTGACTTACTTTATCAGAACCCTCAATTATCCGAACATACGCGAGAAAAGGTAATTTAGGTAAAAAGGTGTTGTTTTTGTTTGATCTTATCCCAAAAAACCCACATATCGATTAACCGAACTTTTGATTATCCGGAGTAGCCCCCGGTCCCAATTAGTTCGGATAATCGAGGCTGTAGTAGGATTAGTATAGAAAATATAGAAGGAAAAAAAGTGTATATAGATCTATCTCAGCATTTTCAGTAAAGAAAACTCACACTGTTACTCAAGAGTTGCAGTCTACAGGCATTCCATTGAGGCAGTCTTGAGCACGGCAATTTGTAGTTATAGGTACATTACCTACATAACTACCAACTAAACGGGATATGTTACGTACATCTATACGTACAGGCTAGCGACGTAAAGTATCAAGAATTCCGTCGTGTTACTGACGCTTCAACTATTTCCTCTGGGTAGGAGTATGGCATGATTTATGCGGAAATTTAATGGAAACGATGGAAAATAGCGCTTCCTAATGCGTGATTTGCGAAGCCTAATTTGAGTAACGGAAAAGAACTGGAATGAATTGGTTACAATAACAATAAACAGAACCAAAGCCACCAACTTCCAAAGCTAAAGTTATTTATCACTTTTTAGTTTTTGAAGGCGGTTGTCTTTTTTTGTAAATGTTTTTAAATAACTTTAAGTAATGAGATTTTTAGTTGATTTGAAATCAATAAATAGTTTGTGAATTGAGATGTCAAAAAACTGACGTCATACATAGTTTACTATTGTCACACATAATCTGTGGTGAACCGCGTTTTGACAACTCATAAAAAATACGTCAATTGATTATTGGTGTCATCTACCCAATTTAGCAAAAGAGGAAAAACGCGGCCTAGGTACAAACATGTTGAAGAATGTTATTTTTGCAGAAGCATATAACCTAAAAATAAGATATCATAATTAAATAATGATACAAAAAAAAGGAAATTAAAAATACACACAATATGCCCGACGTATCTTGGCGAACCTGACAAAAAGACCATAGTAAGAAAAAAAAAGTACAAGGACTAACCAAACTTGATACTTTTCCTATGACACAGTGAACAAACAGGCAATTAAAAATTATAATTTTAAAATATAAAGTTCCTACGTTATAAAGGTTAAGAGAATGCTAACTCATTGTCAACAGAGGGTCGCCAGTAACAATAGTGATTCTGATTTATATTCCCATTGTAAACTAAGTTTTCAACAGTAACTAGAATGTCATATTAGGTACTTCAAGTTTTAATATTTTGTTGGATATTTAATTTGGTAACGCACACTCACACATACCATCACGCCTGTATTCCCCGAAGGGTTAGGCAGAGGAGTACAAATGTACACCCACAGTTCGCCGGTGTGTTCAGGCCCCATGCAATACGGGTCGAGTCTATTGCCATTAACCGGGCACAAATCCTAACTCCGAGCTGCTACTGAGAATTTCATAGAAAAACCCAATCATACTTTGCTCGACCTTGTAATCTAACCCAACACCTCTAACGTAACAGTCGCACTTAGGCCCTTGTATATGACGGGTATGGGCTAATTAAAAAAAAACTTTTTGACTTAGAGTCTAGACTTTTCTGTCTAGAAAAATCTGGAAAAACCCCAATAAAAAAAAAGACTAGGAAAGAATGATCTTCTATGATGTTAAGTGGAAGTTGTCTGATAATAATTTATAGTCCTTTTGAACTTGTTCCATGAATTGAATACTTATGGCCGTTTAGATTATATTATGGTAGACTGCATGACACAATAATTCAAGCCCCACGTGCAAACGTTTTCGTTTTGATTCAGATTACAATATATTATGCAGGTTGCTGGCCTGTTTATAAACACTATTAAAACAGATTTTTCTACAGGTTTCTACAGTTTCATACAAATATATTCACAGAAATAACAGTTTATTTAGTAGACTAGAAAAACCCCTCGGCTTTTCCCTTAGTTACGTTTTTTTTCTGTTCTGCCCCCGTGTGTCATAGCGTAATGTATGTCTTTACTCGAAAAACAGCCTACATAAAACGCAAACATTGGATTTTTCTAATCGGCTCAGTAGTTTCTGAGATGAGCGCCGTTAAGCAAACAAACGATTTAACTTTATAACATTAGTATCAATAAATATACAGTCGCAGAAAGTGGAATAAATAACGTGTTTACTTTTAGTTTCTAAATGAGTCTAGAATGTTCTAGAGTAATGCACTTATCTGCAATTAAAAAGAGATTTTAATTAAAATAGTTTCGGTGACGTCATTTGTATTTTACAACATCTGAACGATGTAATTAACTAACAAATATTTATTTTTGTTGCATAAAATAATAACAGTTAAATTCGCGAGGTGATTTCATGCAAAAACATGCGAATTTAAGAAACAGGCCAATAAATAACCAAGTAGCCTAGTCTAATTTATGTAGTACTAGCTTTAGAGGCCGCGATATCGGCCACGTCTTTAGCTACTGCTCCGCTACCGTTAGTTGTAGCGGGATGTTCTATACATATAAACCTTGCTCTTGAATCACTCTATCTATTGATGAACCGCATTAAAATCCGTTGCGTAGTTTTTTTAAAGATCTAAGCGTAAAGTCGGCGTGAAGCGACTTTGTTTTATACTATGTAAAAATGTTAGAGAATAATTTTTCAAGCTTTGTAATTTACACAGTCACCTTTCATAAAGCAAATATCTTCAAAGTATCCATTGTATGTTTTTGTCACACAACCGCAGACTAACTAAAATGATAATCATGCGATTGCAACAACAACTCACAAAGCAGATGTTTCGCAAAACCTTAGTTTCTCATCGTTTGTTAATTCTAAACCCAATACCACCTTTGGCCTCTGCTTACAACACTTTCACAAAAGCATAGTTATCATCTTTCCTAAATGCGAGCCACGTAAAGAAAATTTTAATAAAACTGTCATAGAATTAGAAATCGAAGGATTTTTTCTTTATAGAATTACTAATTTCTTGTCAAAGATCATTGACGTATAGAATTTCTATGTAACACTAAATATTACTATTTACCACACGAAAAGAATCCAATGGAGTATTGTGATCACGTTCCGTCCACATGAATATTCCCTGATTATTTAAACAACAAATACAACGTTGAATATTTAATTAGTTCTGTCTTTTTCTAGTTCTTTAAATTTGATAGTGTGCGATAAAGACGGTGGTATTTTATTTGAATAATTTATGAATTATTTTTGGGCATAGACTTGACAGGTAAGATATATGATTTAGGTTTTTATTTATTCGACTAACAGTGTCATAAATAGGAAAGTCAAAAGCTTTATTAAGGACGATGACACTATTGTAGCATTCCTTAAAAGTTTAAAAAACAATAATTTGAATTCTTATGATCATGACATGACAGATAAAGGAGGGCAAATGAAAAGACATGTTGCATTGACCTCCAAAAAAAAAACGCACTAAAAAGGGCACAACATTGACGAATGTGAATTTATAAAATGGTAATTAAGTAACTTCTAAGATAAACAATCTCTTAAGTTTCTAAGAAGAAGAAGGCAACGCATATGGAAGAGTGGAAGGCAATAGGAAGACTCAGCAGTGGGAAAACAACGGTATACTAAAAAAAAGTGTTTACATTGAATTCCACCATTGACGTGTTCCGTCATCTTATTTCGTAACACAGAACAGCTATGTGTTACATAGAAACATTAATTAAAATTCAATGTAACTAGTTACTTACTTATCTATACTTATAATATTATAAAAAGGTACGATTTTTTGTTTGTTTGTTTATAACGAATAGGCTTCGAAACTACTAGACCGATTTTATATTTTTTTTCACCAATAGGTAGCTACATTATTCCTAAGTAACATAGGCTATATAACATCACGCTACGACACACGGGAGCGGAGCATTAACCAAAGGCGTAACTTATGGCGGGTGAAATAAGCCAGGCGGATGAAGTCGCGGGCAGTTCGGTAGTCTATTTTAATCAAGGGCCAAGATATCCAGTTCTGAATTTTGACCTCCGAAGTGCACAATTTTCGAAAGGCACTTGTGATAGTAAAAAAAGGTATTTTTGGTTTTTGGTTTTTGAAGGTTTTCCTGTCAGCTGCCAGGATAACCAGACTAGGTGTTACTGCAAATGCAAAGTAGCTTTTTATTGCCATTCGATTTTTTTAAAACAAATAATAATAGCAACCAATTATTGTCCCACTGCAATATAGGGCAAAGGCCTCTTCTCATACAGAGAAGGCACGAGCACTACTCTAGCACTACTCTTGCTCAAAGCAGAAAGAATTCGGGGAAGAAGGTGAAAGTTCTCAGTCTTTCCCTAAATGGGAAGAAGCGTTTGAACTGCAAAAAAAAGCAGATTTTATAATAGGTACTAATGATATTTTTTCTATTACTACGCGACAGCCAAAGCAGATGACCATTCTGCTTGTATAATCCTTTAGTAACTTCTCGACGCCTACGAAAAATGACGTGTTTTTTTTTCTATTTCAAGCTTAAACCACGCGACACTATCGAATATATTGTACAAAAATAAACTTAGATACCATAGAAATATACCTTTCTTTTCTACTAATAACATTACATCTACATAAAATAATATTTTTATTATTAAGTACATATCCAAGTAGCAAAGGTATAAAAAAAAAATACAATAAAAGAATCAAACTCTAATCAACGATCAAGACTAATCGAGCGGCATACAATATTTAGAAAAAAAAATTGAAAACTATTTAGTTCTGGTACTTTCTATAGCCATGTTCTCTATTTGAAATCTTACTAAGTACTTTGTTTATAACACGCAGGTACACAAGCATCTGCCCGCGACTTCATCCGCGTGGATATTTATATGTTAAGTTACTTAAATCTTTTAGTACTGCTTCGCTCCCGTGAGACGAAGCGTGATGTTATATAGCCTGTGTTATTTCCTGATAATTAAGTTATCTGTTGGTGAAAAAATAGTAAACAAATTGGTCCAGTAGTTTTAGAGCTTATTCAGTACAAACATACAAACAAAATCTTTAGTCTAAACCATCTAGAGTTAGTTTTCAAGGGGGGCTAACCCCTAAGATGCCATGCCGATGCGAAGCATTGCGGTCAGGCGGAAGGTGAGCCCTACAGCCTGGGGTCATTCTGGGTTGGGCACGGCTCACCCCCCCCCCCCCCCCCCCCCCCCCTATATACGCCTATGGTGTAAACCTATTAGTATAGATTTAAATGCCGTACATCCGTTAAGACTTAGTTAAGTAGGCAACAAACATCGAAACTCCAATTCATAATTTTATTAAGAATGTTAAAGGCCTATAATCATAGACGTATAATATCGCCATTACTTCATGTAAAAAACAATGTTTACAAGGTTCTACACACGTAAGGTTTGAAAGTGAACCACATTACTTACCCGACTTTGGCAACCAAAAGGAGGGTAATGGGTTTTACGCGTCTGTATGTCTGTCCTGTGTGTTGGTCCTGGGAACTAAGTTATATGTTTGAATTGAATAATTATTTTTTGGTAAGTGGTGGTGGTTAGAACATGGATGCAATTTAGTGGGACACCGTAAGCTAAGATTTAGAACTACTTATTTACTTATCATCATCACGGGTGTGTTCGCTGAAGGGTTAGGCAGAGGTGTACACCATCAGTTCGCCGGTATGTTTAGGTCCCATGTAATAGGGGACGAGCCTATTGCCATTAACCGGGGCACATAACCTAACTCCGAGCTGCAGCTGAAAAATTCATAGAAAATCCAATAACACTTTTTGTTCGAACTGGGAATCGAACTTAAGACCTCTAGCGTAGCAGTCGCGCTTAAGACCACTAGACCAACGAGGCAGTCGTATTAATTAGTATTAATCGACCTTCTAAAGCAACATGCAATACGTCACTTCTGGCTATAGGCTGCAAGGTTCGTCATAAATGTCCACGGCCCAGAGACTGGTAATTAGCATGGCAATACTAACCATAGAGTAAAGATCAAACAGATCATAATGTTTTACACGAGTACGTATTAATTTTCTATTGCCATAGAAGAAGTCAATCTCAAAACCATTAACAAAACTAGCTAATGCCCGTGCTTTCGTTTCCGTAATTGTTTTATAGAACGCAGACGAAGTCGCAGAATAAATGGTTGCCTATGTACTTTCTTGAGGTTAAAACTTACCTCGTACCTTTAATCAAAATTGGTCCAGGGATTCAGTCGTAATAGCGTAACAGACAGACAGACAGACATACAGTTAATTTCTTATTTATTAATACTAGGTTCTGCCCGGGACTTCGTTCGCGTCAAATTTGATATAATTACTTTTTCCCACGAGACCCGGAAATTTTTCCGGAATAAAAGTATCCCAGATCCGTTAAAGAGTAACAAACATCCATCCGTCCACAAACTTTCGCATTTATAATTTTTTATAGGACTAGGAATTGGATTTTCATTTCCAATATTTCGAAATTGCATTTTAACAATGAAAACTAACTTCACAAAAACAAAACGAAAATAGAATCATCCAAAGTCTATGCCCGCATCGAACATGAATTTAAAAACATATATAGCTTCGAATTCGATTACGTCACAGACACCACATGTTTTTTTATAAACTGGCTTCGGGCGGTTCATGTTCAGATTTTTAAAAAGAGAATTCCATGTAATAAAATATGCCTCGTTTACAGTTTATTATAACTGTACTGTCATACCCGCTCGCTCCTACTTTATCCGGACTATCTGCACTGGCAATCAAGATACCCGATTGTGGCAGATACCCGCTATCGGATACCGGGAACTCATGCGAGGCTTTTTGCAACTTAGTTGGGATACTGCTTCGAAAGTATTGAGTGTGTAGGTACTTACTTCGATGTTTTGCTTTTAAACGGTCGGAAATAAAAAGAGCAGAAGAAACGACACTATGGAGGGCTTGTGTGAAAAATGAAGTTAATTTGAAGATTTCTGATATCAGCCCATTGCCGTCCACTGCTGTACCTAGGCCTCCCCTAAAAGCATAAATATGTTTAGGAAAAATAATACATGTTTTACTAAAAGTATAATAAACACTAAGTCAAGTTACTCAAGTAACGTGAACATAACGATTTTCTTAATTAAATACTTATACAATAATACTATCCCGCGACTTGGTCTGTGTGATTTATTTCACCCGCGTTAAGATACGTCTTTGGTTACTGCTCCGCTCCCGTGCATCGTAGCGTGAAGTTATATAGACTATGCTACTTCATGATAATTCAGCTATCTATTGTTAGACCGCGAAAATGGTTAAAATCGCTCCAGTAGTTTCGGAGCTTATTCAGTACAAACAAGCAAAAAATCTTTCTCCTTTATAATATTAGTATAGAAGTACCTAAGTATACTTAGCCGTTTTCTGTTTAAGAAAACGCTGCAAGTAACTTAGTCAATGTTCTGTATGCTTTTCATTGCGAGACCTTAAAACAATGCGCCGAGTACAGTTAAACACAACTATGTAGACAGTAAACACTGCACTCTGCCTATTTACTCGCGCAAGTTACTAGTGAGCGAAGAATGGATTACGGTGTTTTCTTTTTTCAAAAAAGTTTAAGAAAGGTTCACTTTATTTTGACAGTTCAGCCAAAATGGAGGGAAGGTAGCATTTTTGTCTATGAATTATCTCTATTGTTTTTTTTTAACTTTTTCCTGTTTACTTGAAATAAATAATGTAACTTTGACTTTTAACTTTCCTAAAAAAAATCCTAAACCAGAGCCAAATGAAATCAACGTCAAATAATTTTATATAATCTCGTTTTATAGTCGGTAAATAAAGCTGAGTACATTATAATGAGATGATTTTAATTACCTCGTAGTCTTTGAGATCATGGAGCGTGACGCCATTAGATTAGAGCTGCTTGAATTGATGGAGCCACTCCAAATGGAGGTGGGATAGTCTTTAAAACAAGTTTTCTTGGTGTTTAAATAATACCAGCCTATTATTCTCCCAGAGCCGGGGCTGCGGGTTGTTCGAAAGAGATACCGCGCCCCCGGAACGCAAAGGGCACATGAAGGAACATGGACGGGTTTTAGTCAGTAAAAGTCTGACACTCCCTCCCGTCCCGCCCAGGGCGGGGGAAGTTATTCGATGATATCACGTCTTAAAAAAAATTGTCCCAGTGCAGGGCAAAGGCCTCTCTTTATACAGAGAAGATACGAGCATCGATCACCACGCTTGCTCAAGGAGGATTGGCGATGTCATGTATATTTATTACAAGCTTCCGTCCACGTCCAGTTTCGGAATAAAAAGAAGATTATGTGCTATTCCAGACTATATACATATAATCTATCTCCGTGCTAAATGCCATCTAGATCTGTATAGAGTAACAAACATCCATCCCAACTTTCGCATTTATAATAAATCAGGGGTTCCCAACCTTTTCCTGGAGGTCTGTCAGATGTCAGATTCTTAGTGACCATAAACAACCAATTGCTCGTTTTTTTTTGTTGTTGAAATTTTTGATGTTCCCAAGGCGCCGCGGCGCACAGGTTGGAAGGACCGATCGATATATCTACTTAATCTCAGTCTTAATCTGACATAAAAGCCACTCATTTACATTGTTTGACATTGATTGTCGCTGAGATGAGATGGCGACTAGATTTTGATCGTTTTTAATTAGAGAACTAGCCTTCAGATTTCTTCGCGATTTTTTCCTTCACCGATGTCAGTGAAAACTTAGAAAGTACATGTGAAACGTGCCCATGCTCGGTTGCGCATCCACAACCTCGTGCATGAGTGGCGGGGGTTATTTTTGACAATTAAACCCTAATTCGAGCGGTGTTATTGGGTTTTTCTATGAAATTCTCAGTAGCAGCTCGGAGTTTGGATTTGTGCCCGGTTAATGGCAATAGGCTCGCCCCCTATTACATGGGACCTAAATATACCGGCGAACTGTGGGTGTACATTGTTACACCTCTGCCTAACCCTTCGGGTAATAAAGCCTTGATGATATGTTGGTATAAACCCCAATTCCCGTTATTAAAAACAGAATGATACCATAATCCAGTCGCAATCTCATCTCAGTGACAATCAGTGTCAAAATATTGGTATTCGAGGTATTTTTGGCAGATTGGGACCGCAGGAAGACTCCGGATACAGGCCGCTTTCAACCGGTCCTTTTGTAAATCTATGGGGGAGGCCTATGTCCAGCAGTGGACGTCCTGTGGCTGATATGATGAGCCTGAGATTAGAATGCGATCCTAATTCTAATTTGTTCAAATTGCCCCTCAGATTTTAGGCTCAACATACCAAACACAATCAAAACGAAGGTGTCAAACCACAAAAACGTGTTGTCAATTAGATAAACGTACATGTGAGCATAGATAGTGTTATCAGTGTTATCATCTGACCTGTGATATCACATCGTTGTTTTATTATCCTCTTAGTTTGGTACATATTTTTAGATGTGCAATGCTTTTTTGGTTTGGTTATGAGATTCGTGGAGAAATGATGGCACATTACTACATGCCCCGTTGGTCTCGTGGTCGCAAGTGCGACTGCTGTGTAAGGGGTCCCGAGTTCGATTCCCAGGTCGAGCAAAAGTGTTATTGGGTTTTTCTACGAAATTCTCAGTAGCAGCTCGGAGTTTGGATTTGTGCCCGGTTAATGGCAATAGGCTCGCCCCCTATTACATGGGACCTAAATATACCGGCGAACTGTGGGTGTACATTGGTACACCTCTGCCTAACCCTTCAGGGAATACAGGCGTGATGGTATATATTACTACATGATAAAGGCGCGAAAGAGTGACAAATCCATCCATTCATCCTTACAAACTTTTGCAATTACCATTACCTACTCGTAATAGTAAGATGTAGGTTGTGTTGACCAATGTGACTTTTCAATTCAACTGTACTTTCTAAGTTTATATTGGAAATCACTGACATCAGTGAAAGAAAACATCATGCGGAAACATGAGCTTATAGTTAACATAAGTCTGAAATCGCCAATCCCCCTTGAGCAAGCGTGGTGATCAATGCTCGTGCCTTCTCTGTATGAGAAGAGGCCTTTGCCCTGCAGTGGGACAATAATAGGCGGGCATTACATTTTCTGCACATACACTGAGTAGGTATCTACACGATTAGATATCCATGATCGACTATTCCGATCCTAAAATTAAAAACCATAATGAATAAGCATTTGAAGCGCTATACCTACAGAATTATTATTACACGGTGTAAGTACAGACCTACCATTTGTTTGTTTTTGGGCATAATCCCTAAAACAACTAGACCGGTTCTCAAAAATCTTACCGTGATTTGCAGAGCTATTTTATTTAAAAATACATAGTTCTAATTTATTTAGCAATTGAAAGCGTGGGCCTCTAATTTGTAATAAGATTTTAAATTACGGACATTTTATGTGTATACCTACGGCCATTTTTAGTTACGTGAGTAAATTAAAATGGCATAATAAAGTACGTACTAGGCAGGTAAGTTGCGTTAGATTATGAATAATTTAATAATTTGTTTTATGTTGCTCCACACTAAGAATTTCTCTTGTATCGTGGGTACGTTTACAAATCGTTTTTTTTATTATACTCATATACACAAACAATCAGTCCTAGTTTAATATTATTACTAAATACTTGCTTCTGCTCACAACTTCGCCTGCGAGGATATTTTCACCCATGTCTTCTTCTTCTTATCGTGTGGGCAGTAAGGTCTAACGACCCCACACACCCTAGTGTCAGAGTTTCTAAACCGCCTCAAGGGCCACTGACATGGTTACCGATGTCAGTGATGTCCAAGATAAACTTAGAAAGTACATATGAACTAGGAAAAGTCACATTGGTACTAGCCCGTGCCCGGATGCGAACCCACAACCTCGTGCATGGGAGGCGGGCGCCTTAACCACTGGGCCATCACGACCCACGTTAAGTAACGTCTTTGGTTACTGCTCCGCTTTTTTTTTTTTTTTTTTTTTTTTTTTTTTTATAGACGGGAAATCATCAAATAACTTCCCCCGCCCTGGGCGGGGCGGGAGGGAGTGTCAGACTTTTACTGACTAAAACCCGTCTATGTTCCTTCATGTGCCCTTTGCGTTCCGGGGGCGCGGTATCTCTTTCGAACAACCCGCAGCCCCGGCAGGCATCGGCCCTCAGTGGCCCCATCCAATTTGCTGACATCTCTTTGAGGCGCGCGTGGAACACGAACGCGCCGTCGACACGGTCTGTCGCTAGTGAACGTACGGACGGTGAGCTACCCATTGCTCACCGTCCACAGACCCGCGTCTACGGTGGCCGGGAGTCGTCTCGTGGCTCCCGACGCCCGGATCGTCTACCGCGGCGGCCGCTGGGACGGGTGACCCTCCTTTCTCTCTCCCGTCCCGCCGCCTCCTTCTCTAGCATTACAGCTTCGCAGAAGGAGGCGACTGGGCCTGAAGGAGGCCTGGACGCGAGAGGGCGCCGCCGCCGATGGCCGCCTCGAGGACTCGGCGGTGCTCAGCCCAAGCAGGGCACACCGCCAGAGTATGCTCCACCGTGTCCTCGGGGCGATCCTCACAATGGTGACATCCGGGCGTTTCCTCCCGCCCGATGAGGTGCAGGAACCTCCCGAAACTTCCGTGTCCGGTGAGGACCTGCGTCAGGCGGTAGGTGAGGGCGCCGTGGCGCCGCTCTAGCCACTCCTCAAAGAGGGGTCTTACCGCCTCAATCGAGGCGAGCCCTGTTACTGCTCCGCTACCGTGAGTCGTAGCGTGATGTTATAATATTATGGCTTATGACACTCACAAATAACGTGGCTTTCTATGGGTAAAAAAATGGTCAAAATCGATTCCGTAGATCAAGAGATTACCCCCTAGGGCCCCTACAAACTCACTAATTTTACCTCTTTATAATATTAGTATAGATTATTAATTGGTAAAGTCTGATCAGCCTTACTGATATCGGATTTATTTTTAGTCTAGTTCCTAATCTCGAAAATAAGTACGCCTAGGTATGTAATTAGTTATACCAACATAATATTATCAGATTAAAATAATCTCATTACCTGGCAACATCCGTGTAACCGAACGCCATTCCTTTTATAAAATGGTCGCTAAATTCCCATTGTTCGTTACCAACATCTTAAAAATTAAACAATTGTCTGTTTTAAAAGAATACATGCATAACTAATTAATTATATTATGAATTGTGGTGCATTTAAATAATTTTGATATTCAACCTTTACGTCCGTTATCAGATAAAAATATCTTTTCGCTCTATGATTACATTCGACGACCCATGATAAATTATGATGTGAAACTATTCAAAAGTAATTTTTTGTCAGCCATTTTGGAGGAAGTTGTACCAACCTAATGACGAGTAATACAGTATTTTTCGTGCGTTTTGGTAAATAATATTATAATAATTGGGTAGTTGACACCACTAACCAATAATTATAAGTCACCACTTCTCTAAAAAAGCACTTTATTTTACCCATGAAAACCGATTAATTTTTTAATTTATTGTAAAATCAGATTTTTATTTACTTTAAAATCAATAAATAGTTAGTCAATTGAGTAGGCCGATAAGTGACGTCATAGCGGTATATTGCCATACAAAATCTATGGGAGAATCGCGTTTTGACAGTTCATAAAAAGTATGTCAATTGACGGTGGTGTCAACTACCCAATTGCTTAGTATCAATTCCTGAAGCTATTTCCGTGATTCATAAAAGCCTAATCGTCGTAATATATTATACCTAATAAGGTAGTGAAATATGGTTAAGGTAAATAAAAGTTTTTTTAGTTATTTCACTGTAGGAACCTATTTAGCTATTTATGAATAAAAACATTATTTATAAACAAGTGTGGAACTAATTTATTTAATAATGTAGCCGTGAGATTTTTTTTGTGTATCAAACGCAACCTTCTTGCTATGACTCTGCTTTCTGTCTGTTTGTCCATCCGTTTGTCACAGGGCTGTATCTTGTGAATTGTTATACGCAGATTCAAGTGTCTGCGTATTTTTATTTTTATTTTTATTCACAGATTGTGTAATACCTTATTTAATCTGTGGTTATACTATGATCGCTATCAAATAATATGATTTTCTCAATGTAAATACTATAAGGTGGATACGGGACCCCTTATGTGCGAGTAAGACTCGCAATTGACCGGTTAAACTAATAAACCACAATTATTTTAGTCTTTTTTTTTTTTGCTAAATCCGCTGAGTTTGATTTTTCTAGGATATGATGCAAGTACTTAGGTACGTACTAGGTACTTAGTTTTATAGTAATTAATCTATCGATACTAATAAAGCTGAAGAGATTTTTGTTTGTTTTTTTAAACGCGATAATTTCTGAAACTTGCATGTGAAAAACACAGACGAAGACACAGGCAGAAGCTAGATCAGTTAAATTGATAAATAAACAACATATACGTCATTTGCTGGAAATAATTTATTTAATTATTGAATTACTTATTTACATAGTTTTTGTTAAGTGACCGCCATGACCGGTGCAGGCAAGTAGACTAAAATTCTGTATTTAGTAAAAAAAACTAAATAACTCTCGTCCACTAAATCACTTTTTATCTACATATTCTAAATTTAAATATTGATAGGGTTACCCACTAAAAAAATTAAAAGAAGTTGGTAATTTTTATTTTCTAAAGAGCTTCGTAAAAAGTTGAAAGAAATCTAGTTTTATCTACATAGTTGTTAAGAATAAAGTGACACATATTTAACAATTTATTGTCCTATCGTAATCTGCTTAGTTGGCACACGAAGAGGTGTCGATTAGGCAGAATTTATCTTTATAACTCAGCAGATAGTATGTTGATACAGTATACAGACACTATAGTAATTAGGTGACTATTTACTTGTACAATATTAAGTAAAAAGTCACATAAAATCACAGCTTAGTTCGGCCTTAATAAGCCAACCGACATTCTCTCACAAATAATATATTAAACTAACTATTACGTTGTTATTCTTTCTCTTGTAAAGTTAAATATCTAGTGAAATAAGCGAAAAAATATACTCTGAAGAATTTAGACAAGTCCCCATTTTATACCGGTTTAAAAATATTATGGAAAGGCTGAAAATTACATGTCTATGTCACGGAGTTGCTTTTCTAGTGTTAAGACGTAAATATTGCCGTGGCTGCGGGTTGTGCCAGGGCTGTGGGTTGTTCGAAAGAGATACCGCACTCCCGGAACGCAAAGGGCACATGAAGGAAAATAGATGGGTTTTAGTCAGTAAAAGTCTGACAATCCCTCCCATCCCGCCCAGGGCGGGGGAAGTTATATGATGATTTCCCATCTATAAAAAAAACGTACATATTGAAACCTATTTCGTTACTTTCTGGCTAAGAATTGGTACCCGTATGCGATTTTAAAGAAGTTTAAACATAAAGGAGGAAGTTTGTTTTCAATTTCCTACTCACACAAAAAATATTGAAAAATCTGAATCTAAATAAATAACCAACCAAATGTAATAAAATAACATGACATAACAACTAAATAATGACTGAAGAATATTTTTAAATTACTAAGTCGTGAAGCTACATGATTAAGATGTCTATGAAATAAACACGTGAATATCATAATTATTATCTAATCTGTGGCAAAAACATTGTGGTCAGGATTCCGCGCCATTCGCCGGTCGCCATATTGTTTTTGATTTTTTTGTTTATTGGGATGATTTTAATGAGTATTATGAATTAAAATACACTCTAGTCTAGAATAATCAGAAATATTAAACAAATTTTATCATGGATGATGCATTGGTGACTGGCAGTCGAGATTCAGAGCAATGTTTTAAATTGTAAATTGTTTAAAAGACAATTAACCTGATTAAGCTACCATGTACCTTTTCACCACCTTTGGTTGACTGTTAGAGAATGACTAAGTCCGCCTTTGTAAATAAATCAATTTAAACACGGATTACTATTAATTATTAGTGACAACACTTACATAGCATATTTACGACGTTAGGCTACTAACCTCTAAGAATCTTTGGACTAATGTTGGTCTAAAATAAAGATATTTTGTTTTTATTGATTTATCATTGCAACCACCAAAGGTAGGCACTAGGCAGGTAGGTAATAAATGTCGGGTTTTTACAAAAGGAAGACATATTACCATAAATATAGAACAGCTTTTAGGCTGCAAGGTCTTTAGTGACAAGCGGAAGACTAGGTCAAGGAGGCATTACTTATTGGTTCAATCGGCGCCGGCGCATAAAATTAGACCAAATTAATCTTGTTTAATTAAATATTACGCACGGATGTAGCATGTAAATCAATATTTGTTTAGCCAATTAAAAGTTGAGGTTTAAAGATTTTTGCGTTACGAATCTTATGACCATATCATACGGTTCAACCAAATTGGTTGAAAAAGTTTTCATTGAATGGCACGGAAACAGAAGATTAACTGTTTGTTTGGACTGTTCACTTTTATTGGTGACACGTTTATATTTGGTTGCTTCAACCAATTTGAAAGGCAAGTAAAGCGTGTTATGTTGCTATTATGAAAGAAATCAGTGGCAAAAGTGCCTCTGAATGTTCTTTTGTTTATTTTGCGTGAAAGCCTCATTATCACCAATATTAATCCTGCACGCATTAGTAGGAATGTGTATGTAAATTAAGATATCTGATACGATATCGATGATATCATTATTATCTTCGAATTATACATGTTCTACCAAATTAGTTTGGAGCTTTCGTTGGTAGGTATTATGCTGTATTAATGAGGTTAAAACCCTAATAGGCGGTTTATTAGTGCTGGGTACACTTAACGTAGAAGATTTTTTCCAGAGACTCATGTCTAATTAATTTGACTTTGACTCAATTCGACCATTAAAGGTAGTTTTGTATGGAGAAAAATGAACTAGAACCTCCATACATACTACTATCACGCCTGTATTCCCCGAAGGGTTAGGCAGAGGTTTACCAATGTACACCCACAGTCCGCCGGTATATTTAGGTCCCATGTAATAGGGGCGAGCCTATTGCCATTAACCGGACACAAATCCAAATTCCGAGCTGCTACTGAGAATTTCATAGAAAAACCCAGTAACACTTTGTTGCTCGACCTGGGAATCGAACCCAGGACCTCTAGCGTAGCAGTCGTGCTTAGGACCACTAGGCCAACGAGGCAGTTACACATACCATCCATACATACTCTTTCAAAATAACTAATGTTTTACAATATTTGTATACATAATCATACAGGATTACACGTTAATGTGATATATGTTCAATAGGTCCTAAATATCATCAAGTTTTACAACATGCATTAGGTAATATAATGTAATCAAAAAAGCCGCTCAGTCGAACTTGAAAACCAATTACAACATGTTGAAAAAGAAAAGGTAATATCAAAATCTATTCCTAGCTATGCCACGAAAACTCAACACCTAAGTTTTTATTGAAGTGTAAAAAGTTAAAAAATAACAAGTCTTTTATATATTTTGCGCTAAAAGCGCCCAAAGCTCGTATGTAACCGGATCTGGTTTTTCTATGGTTTATTTATGTACTGTTTATATGAATATTTGAGCAAAAACATAAGTTTGTGTTATTATGACGAGACTTGTATAATTTAATTAGCTTCTTTGACGCTAGTTTAGTTTTGTCAATACGGTGAGATTTAGTGATTCAATAACCAAAGTATATTTAGAGATATTTTGTTTTATTTTGAGACTATCTTATGCTCACGACTTCGTCTGTTTAGAAGATAAGTATACCATAAAACATAGCCTATGGCACTTAAAAATAAAGTAGCCTCCTATCAGTAAACTTGTTTTGTAATCATACCAGTAAATTCACTGATTACGTCTTATAAACAAAACACGTAAAAACGTAAAAAAACAAACTTAATAATATTCAAACTAGTATCTACATAATTACATTATGTTATATATCTATTGTAGCATAGATTACAGAATTAATTCCTAATCAAAGGGTTGTGTATTTTTCATACAAAAAAATATAAAAATAAATATACCATCACGCCTGTTTTCCCCGAAGGGTTAGGCAGAGGTGTGCCAATGTACACCCACAGTTCGCCGGTATATTTAGGTCCCATGTAATAGAGGGCGAGCCTATTGCCATTAACCGGGCACAAATCCAAACTCCGAGCTGGTACTGAGAATTTCATAGAAAAACCCAATAACACTTTTTGTTCGACCTGGGAATCGAACCCGGGACCCCTTGCATAGCAGTCGCACTTGCGACCACGAGACCAACGGGGCAGCAGTGTTTTCATACAGAATACTATATTTTGACATTATCTTGTCAATCTAAAAAACAAATGACATGCAATTTTTATTGACTTTCTTTTATTTTTACAAAACTGCCTCGTTAGCCTATTGGTCCTAAGCGCGACTGCTACGCGAGAAGTCTTGGATTCGATTCCTAGGTCGAGCAAAAAGTTATTGGGTTTTTCTATGAAATTCTTAGTTGCAACTCGGAGTTAGGTTTCTGTCCGGTTAAATGGCAATAGGCTCGCCCCCTATTACATGGGACCTAAACATACTGTCGAACTGTGGATGTACATTGGCACACCTCTGCCTAACTCTTCGGGGAATACAGGCGTAATGGTATGTAGGTATGTTATTTTTGCAACTCAATTGAATCACAAGTTGCAAAAATATTGATCTTAAACCATATTTTTATGAATGAGTTTCTATTTTGAAAGTGACGTAATTCCTACGTATTTTCCTCTAGTTGGTACTCTAGATGTGACAACAAAATATTGATCATGAGATCATAAATCGCACTTGAAGATAAATACTTGCACATTGTAATTTGTTTGACTATCCTCAAGAAATACTCTCGGCTTGTATTTTCGTTTGAAAAGAACTAAGGTATCACGTCATTAGTGCTAAAGTTTATACACAATTCTATTGTGAAGGAGCTCGTTCGGGGAAGTACTACCACCATACCTATTTATGCCGCAAAGCAGCGTTGCTGTGTTCGGATTTGAAGGGTTTGGGTGCCGGTGAAATTACAGGCACATGACACATTTCAACTTTATCTTTGGGATGGCAACACGTTTGCAAGACCTCTGGTATTGCAGATGTCTATGGGCAGAGGTGACCGCAAAACATCAGGTGGGCCGTCGACGTGTTTGCCAACGAACGATGTTTAAAAAAAAACGAACCTGTTAATTTTGATTTAAAGTGTTAGTTTAAATTCTAAGTTATTTGACCTTCGTCCAAATAAAGCGTTTTACGGATACGGAAATGCGCCTTATCTGGAAGTACAGGCATGTGAGTTGCTGAGATAAAGGAAACCAATCTAGTTTGATGAAACGGTGGGCACGGTGGGGTACTAAGCGATTGACTGCTGCGGTATGTGTCGCAGATTCAATTTCATCACGAAATAAATCGTTGTATGGCCTACAGACTGTTCCATATCTGGATGAACGTGTATGTCACTTTATAAACGCACGCACGATACAGGGTAATCTCTTGTGTAGGGAAACATAAAAAAGAAAGAAATAAGTTCTACCCACCAATTTTTTCCGAGTTTTAGAATTTTGGATTTTTTTCAGTATAAATATATCAAGGGCCTGTCGATACGAGAATAAAACGCATATGATTTATTTTAAAAATGCAGCATTCATTCAGATTTACATTAGATATTACAGCTCAGTTTTAAAAGAAATATGTATATTGTAAACATAGGACGGCCTTCTAAATTGTCACGCCGATTTTTCTCTTTTACCCATATGGAAAATCTTTTTGTTTTACCCTGACATAAGCACTGCGCGCTGAGGTTCTGTGAGTAAAACTGTGTTACATCACCAGTGTTATTAATAGATACTAAAAGGTATATTGAGTTATTTTAGGCACTACTTCTTGTATAGTTAAATTTACAAAACAGGTTTGTAGGACGATTCTAATATTGTTTTTTATGTCATTCTTAGGGCGTAATTAATTCTAACTTGAAGGCACGCGTGAGTTTACGGAAAACCACGCTAGCTAATTAACTAAAGTACAAAAAAAACTTAAAAACAAGTCAGAAATGAGGAAGTTTCATGATAAGCATGTTATTATATCTTGACGTTCTTTAAGTAAATATTTACTTACAAAATCCGCATCCGTACGTGTTAAATGGTAAGTAATTTGAAGCTGAGTAGTTGGGTAATTTACAATCCGTATCATGTTAGTCACTATGGGCACAAAATTACCCACTCAAATCACGGTAAAAAGGTATATTCTATTCTAAATTTGAAACTGATTTGTTCTATTGTTGTTGTCGACTTCACGTGACCAGAGGGCTACTTTTCTTGTGCTAAAAAAAAACAACGTTGCCATTTAACGCGGGCCGTGGCAATGCTGCCAGCCTTTAGGGCACTGCCTTATTGACAGCTAGAGTTATTCTAACAATGACGCCATATTTTTTTTAATCCCTACCACATAGATACTTACTTAGAATTTAACTCCGGAGTTATGGATGTGTTATTTACCAATATTTATATACTCTTATACACAAACAACCGGACCCGGTAGTGACCTGTAGGCCACGCCGATCCCTCCGTTCGACTTCAACCAAATCGCAATAAAACAGCCGTGCGATTCTCTAACATATTTCAACGTTGCGCTCGACGTTGAGCTCGTCAACGACGCTACTGTCAAATCAACTTTACGCACAACGCATAGAGTTGATTTGACAGTAGCGTCGTCGACGAGCTCAACGTCGAGCGCAACGTTGAAATATGTTAGAGAATCGCACGGCAGAAAGTGACACAGTGTAGGTAAACACAGTCGACATGACACTTCCAAAATTATGAGAAGACATTGTTTTCAAACCTATTGTTTCAACTGTTGCTAGATTTAAGTAGATGTAATTTAGGTCTTAGTTATTTCCTGTATTAAAATCAAATTAGAAACAGATTTTTGATAATGAGTTTCTGTAGGAACATTGAGTACGTTATGGAATTTTTGAGAACCGAAATTAGAATGTAAGCATTTACCGATAACAATTGCACGGTACACTTTGCCTTTTAGATGCAATTTGGATGAAACAACCAAATTGAATCGTAAATACGAAAGCGATTGGTTCAATATTAGTGTCGGTCATTATATGTATTATCGCATTCGTGATTTATTGTCTAGGACATTTTGATCTAAGTCTACCAATTTGGTTGAACCGTGCATTATAGTCATTAGGTTTTTTTTTTATAAATGTCACATCCACTTATCCCTATTATTCCATCCCTATTCCTTATTTGAAAAGTTATATAAAAATAAATATATCTCAAATAAATATATCTCACGTCCGAGAAAATTGGCAAGTCAGGATGACCTAGCGGGGTTGCCTACCTAGCTTTGCTGACTAGAGCGCCGCCGAACTTTTTAGGGTTCTCTACCCGAGGGCCAAACTAAATGGTGCCCAGTTGCTCTTGCCTTATATTGGTAGATAGCTGATTTTATAGGGGGAAAAGCTATTCAACCTTTATGACAGGAAAGTAATAATAATTATCCCGCACAAAAAAAATAAATCCCGCAGATAACTTACCGATATCGCGGGCATAACCTAGTCATAGTAGTCATAGAATATAAAGACACATAAGGAATGTTTTAAACAAACGTAACTTGTATCAAGTGTTTAATAACTATTGCATTATTAATTAACGACTCATTTACTCTGTAGGAAACACTAATTGAGTGCAAATATCATTCAATGTTAGTCTTTATAGCTTCATAAGCTGTCTGGTTTAGGCGCCATCTTTACAAGCAAAAGTATCTCTTATCTCTAGGTGTTAAGATTCTCCGCCATTTTGGTCAAAAATACAGGTCAAAATACAGATCAGTATATAGTATTCAGTTGTTTCATTTTACATTCAACCTTAAATACATGCAAAATAAGATCAAAATTTAAGTACTAGGTGACTATCCTCAACGTCCGGTACTCGACACTCATTCTTTAAAACTTTCAAAATAACGGTCAAAACGAATTCTATTGCCTCTTGAAATATTCTATAGAGCAATAGTGTCAAAAGTATGTACTTATGTATGACAGTGTTTTGACAGATGTGTGCAAAATGGCGGAGTTTTAACAGCTGTTCCTATACTTAATACTACGAGTATAAAGCTGATGGATTTGTGTATTAGTTTGAACACGATAACCATTTGGAATACTGGTTAATCTGTGCTACTGGTCCAATTCTAAAAAATGATCGGGTTTGTAAGGAAATTTAAACAAAAAAAAGTAAGTGATTAATAACATTTAGTCGTTTGACGACGGTAAACATTTTGGCGTGAACTTTGTGGTAAACTTAAAACATAAAAGACATTTTTCGCTAGAATATTTATTTGTGGGCTACCAGGATACCATACGGCAGTGAGAGTGTCAAAAAAGCTACCGTTTATGCACGAATAAAGGTCATGTCGATGTGGCTACTCACAAGTGTACAACACACATGTGGGTACTTAACTTTAAGTAATTACGATATCTATTACAAATTCAGGAAACATCATACTTGTAAATGCGTCTGCAATCCAAGTGGTTCGTCAAGCAGGTTGGTTGTGGTTGCGCTTGCTTGTCTATGATTCAAAGTTTTTACGTGACGTAATGAACATGATATACAAAAGGTTCAGTAGTGGATAATCTGGGTCTGGTGGCAATTGGACTGCTGAGCGTGGGGTTCTGGATTCGATTTCCAGGTAGGGTAAAATGTGTCATTGGGTTATTCCATAAGGAAGTTTCCAGTAGCAGCTCGGAGTTTGAAAGTTGGTGATGTGACGCTCTCGTGTCTCGGAAAGCACGTAAAGGTGTTGATTCTGCGCCTGATCTCTCTCCGATTAAGTCGGATTGCATAACCAACTATGAGAGTGAGGGAAAAGGAAGATCATACTCGTGCATTTATAATATCTCCTGCGTTCTTGGCTAGTCTCGTTTGTGTCTTGTGTGAACGCGCCCTTACACTTTTGGAGCTCCTCTGTTCAGCTCCATTCCGTTGTACAAGCAATGTGTTCCACTAATTGGGTAGATGACACCACTAACCAATAATTCCAAGATACAACTTCACTAAAAAACATTTATTACCCCTTATTACCCTTATTTACCCCTTAAAACGCTGTTATTCTTTAAATAATTATAAAATTCGATTTTTAGTTGCTTTGAAATCAATAAATAGTGAATTGAGATGACAAAAAAGTGACGTCACAATTTCGTATTGTCCTACAAAATCTATGGGGGAATTGCGTTTTAACAGCTCATAAAAAGTACGTCAATTGATTAGTGGTGTCATCTACCCAATTCGTTCCGTGTGTTGAAGGAAATGGAACTTCTGCCATTCTTCGTTTTGCGTTCTTCGTAATAGCAGTCTTAATAGTTCAAGTATAATGCGTAGTTTAGATTCCGCGGCTTGGCACGCGATCCGTGCGAACACACACGAACATATTATTATGTACTACTTACTGCCCCATTTACTGAAGTTTGATTTAAAATTTTGGACTCTTTTGGTGTTGTTTGTTCTTACGCGTCATAAAGGCCTATTCAAACCTGAGCGATATTCGCTGCCGCTGTGGGTAGAGGTACATACCGCGCGGGTTTCGCTCAGGTATTTAGTATTAAGTACCGCGGCTGCAGCGACCTGAGCGATATTCGCTGCCGCTGTGGGTAGAGGTACATACGGCGCGGGTTACGAACGGTAGCGAATACCGCTTAGGTCTGAACAGTAATATTACCGCATACCCACTGGGTTTTCTCTGCCGCAGACGGTAGCGAATACCGCTTAGGTCTGAATAGGCCTTAATGCTAGCTTATTTTTGTTCCACTTCAGTACGTCGATTCTGTAAAATTCAGACATGAACTCGCATCTCAAGTCGCTATTCAATGACATCAAATATTCAATCAAATTCAAATGACATTGATTTATTTGACACTTTGAAGTGCGAAGTGAGCGTCGAAGTGACGGTGGAATTACCGTATAGAATGACACTGCTGGGCCAAAGCCTGTTTTCGTACAGAGAAGACACTCGAGTATTGATCAGCACTTCACCACGCTTGGCTCAAGGCGGTTTGGCGATTTCAGACTTAAACACTAATTATGAGTTCAGGTTTCCTAACGATGTTTTTCTTCGCCGATGCCTGTGATATTCAAGATAATCTTCGATTCATTCCATACTGTCGTGAAAATCATCATTATTTACTGGACTTACTTAGGCCAAAGGATAATAACTATTTACTAATAGGAATACTTAAATGAATCCTTTACAAGGCCTCTGGTATTGCAGATGTCTATAGTTAGCGATGACCGTTTAACACTAAAAACACAAAAATTGATACTAAAAAGCGAGAAATAAAAAACTTTTTTACAAAAAAAGACAACCGCCTTCAAAAACTAAAAAGAGAAAAATAACTTTAGCTTTGGAAGTCGGCGGCTTTGGTTCTATTTGTTGTTTTGTATTGCCGCCGACTTCCAAAGCTAAAGTTATTTTTCTCTTTTTAGTTTTTGAAGGCGGTTGTCTTTTTTTGTAAAAAAGTTTTTTATTTCTCGCTTTTTAGTATCAATTTTTTTATCCAAATCCATGAAGGAACTGTCATGTCATGTAAATTAACATGACACCGCTAAAAAAAGTCATAAGAAAGCAGAATACGCGATTTCGTTTACTTAGATGAGAAATTTTCAAATATTACTGTAAGTATACATCTGTGTAACTCTTTCGAGTGTACAGGCGCGATGTTATGTTGTGTAATTGCGTAAACAATGCATATTAATGCGATAGCAGCAATCGCGGTTGATTTGCTGAAATTTTTTGAAGAGTTCCGTTGTCTGTCTCCGTAGTCCATCATCAGATCTATATGAAATTTAAATGGAACCATTTGGGAAATTTACCCTTTCCAACAAAAAAAGAATAATCAAAATCGGTTCATAAACGACGAAGTTATCCGCGAACAAACATAATATAATAAAAAGTCCCTATCTCAAAAACTACTACCGTTAAGGAGTACTGTAGCATCATCATCAGGACAGCAGCATCAGATGTTGACACCCTGAAGCATATACCTGAGTAAGACATGATTACGTAACAAAAACACCATACGAGCATACAATTTTCGGTGGTTGCCCTCGATTTCTCCTGGATTCCATCATCAGATCCTGGACTGGTGAAAATGGGACCACCTCAGAAGTGAACTCTATCCAACAAAAAAAAATTTTTTGAAATCCGTCTATAAATGAAGAAAATATCGGTGAACATACATAAAAAAAAAAAAAAAAAAAAATATTATACATACAGACGAATTGAGAACCTCCTCCTTTTTTGAAGTCGGTTAATGAATCCTTTACAAGGCCTCTGGTATTGCAGATGTCTATAGTTAGCGATGACCGTTTAACACCAGGTGGGCCGTCGGCTTGACTGCCATCTAATTATATATAAAAAATATACCTACTTATAATAATTAATTGTTGCATTGTCATTAAATATGCACAGATGCAACAACGCCTTCCATGAGATGTTTCTATTGCAGAGTATCAATCAACGGCTTGTCGTGATAAGACGTGAAGGAAATAATAATAATCAGGGATAATAAATGGTGGGATTAGTTACTTGGGAGACTGTAATATTGTAGTCAATACAAATAATGAACTGTTTATTTTGTCATTAAATATACCGGCGAACTGTGGGTGTACATCCGTACACCTCTGCCCAAACCCTTCGGGGAATACAGGCGTGATGGTATATTTTGTCATTACAAAATTGTCTGTTGTAACGTCAAAATAACAGCTTTTTATTAAACACAGAAATATACCGGGCTCCCGGACTCAGTAAAAGTGGAAACCCTCCGTTTTCCCCCGATGGAGGGAATCCACGAGGGTTTCCCCACGGAAGACAAAGTGATAGATACATTCAATAACAAAAGTCAGTCAGTTACCTTGAGGTTATAAATTGTTTATTAATGAGCTGAGCAAAACAAAAAGAAAATACAGACTTTTACTATAGGTATCTATTTCTCCTATACTAACTATGGAAAATAAAAAATAACAGCTGTTTCTTACAAAAATGCATAAACAACAACATGATCATAATGTATAATACATCAGCTGCTCGCATCAGGGTTGGGCCTATAAATGCTCTCCACACACGAATAATATCATCACAGTGGAAGATAATATCCCAGGGAATGTCGTTACCTATTTAATTATGTCACCGAAAATTTTTTCAACGAATAGATGTTTCAAAATGGGGGGATATTATGACTCATAAGTCATAAGAGTCTTATGAGCAGTGATCGGATAATCGGATAACACATAGGTATGTGTGCAAGAGCCTTCTTAAAAGTTTTTCGTATTTTTATGAATTTCACCAAAAGTGCTAAAGCCTGTTACAAGCCTAGGTAGGATGACACTTAAAACTAAAATACAGCTAAAATGAATACTTAACAAAAACACAACGATCTGTCTGACGTCCTTTCAGAACTATTTTCACACTTCGATGTAACAGTCAGCCGGTTTACTAAAACAAAGACTGTAATTGACATATTAAAGATCGGGTTATGACAGTGGGCGGGCCAGCAGCTACGCAGTAAACTACTTTATCATAACACTAAATTAACTAGTTTCTAGCTCAGTATTCAGGTCTAAATCTAGATCTAACTAGTCATTAAGTTTACTATAATCAACAAAGACAGAACACCTTGTACTTCGCATTAAAAATAACAAAACAGTTGCAATAACGCCATTATAAAAGCAATCAATTATTTCCATATCAATTGTTTTATTTTGTTTGTAGTTAAAATAATAATTAAACGTATTTTTTTTATTAAACAAAACCTGTTTCGAAAATCTAAAAAGAAAATTTAAAACACTTGTCAATGATTTCGACAACAAAATTACTGGCACTCTAAAATCAAAGACTAAAGAGTTAGGTACCAAAATGGCCGCCGTAGGAAGTGACGAACCATTAAGATGGATGCCAGAATACGCCCCTTCGACAATAATGCTTACCTACACGTTAGTGATCGTTTATAATCTAGAATTACATGATGGCACTAATGTTATATGACAATTAGATAAAACATGTAATCAAGATACGTTTAGTAGGTACTAACGAGTACAATTTGAAGTTTTGCATTTCATTGCAGCCTCGCTTGCATTATGATCTACGATCCACACACTTAAGGTACATGATACTGTGTTTTTTTAATTAAGTATGTTAGTTTGTTATCTTGTTAAACCCTGTTCCTTCTCTGTACCCAAATAAACTAGTTTATTTAGTTCTTTTCTTTTTTAATATTTGGTGATTCATAAAGGCTTGCAATATTAATTTGACAGTCTGTCTATCAGATAACTCTTCACATGACTTCTATAAAAGAAAAAAATTGCCAATATCATGGAGGTAGGTTTAACTTTTAGGATATGGTTACTGTACCGGAAGATTTATCTACTCGATTAAACAGTTTTAATTACTATTTCATATGTATATTCAGCTAATTATATTTTTAAATGCTAAAAACACGTCTTGTCAAGTCTTTCTAATTGGGAATAGAGTTTATCTCATCGGTGTAACCTAATCGAATTAGGTTGGATATGGGCTCAGCCAGTCAGTCTTTACAGTACTATAGACTTGTTCAGTATTTTTTTTTATTAGGTACCTTCTGAAAATAAAGCTGTTTTCTACAGCTACAGTACAAACTACTTCCATGCTTTCTACTCTTTTAACGTTGACATCTCAATTTGACATAACCATAGGTAAGTATAACGATTCGTTTTCTTATAGGAACCCGCTTGAGATTAGCCAATCATCGGAGTGAATCAGACCTAGGATTGCCTAGAACTGTTTTGTATGCAAATTGGCCGGACGTACGATTTGTCCACGCGATCTAGTGATTAGCGAATTGACTCATGATTTAAACGCGAAGCAAGCTAAGTTAAGACCCCGTTTGCACGGTGTTTTTTTTTTGCAGAAATAGCACTTAACACAATGTTAATGGAATGCATTTTCCAGTAGCGTGCTCTAAACTTCCAGTGGACAAAGCAAAATAATACAGGTGCCTGTTTGGTTCGTCTTATCTCCTAAATGGCTAGCAAATAGCTGATGTTATATAAGAATTAACAAATGGCCGATTCCTAAAACTTACCGACCGGTAAATGTAACCATAGTAACAAACAAATGCTTTCTTTTTTTCGCTGTTATTGAAGGTTATTTTTCAGTAAACGGGTACGTTTTTATTCTGGTTCGTCACCATAATTTTCACCAAAGACCAGTCAAGCATTCAAAGGATTTACGATTGGTAAGATAAACTATCCGTTTCGCATATAAGCACTATGTTCGGTTCCTATATGCAAAATTTACAGTTTATCTACTTCTTTATCGTGTGGGCAGTAAGGTCTAGCGACCCCACACATCCTAGCGTCAGAGTTTCTAAACCACCTCAAGGGCCTCTGACATGGTTACCGATGTCAGTGATGTCCAAGATAAACTAAGAAAGTGCAATATGAATTTAGAAAAAGTCACATTGGTACTTGCCCGTGCCCGGTTGCGAACCCAAAACCTCGTGCATGAGATGCAGGCGCCTTATCCACTGGGCCATCACGACTACAGTCACACAGGTAACAGTTTATAATAAGCTACCTTTATTTTAGAAAAGGAATAAGAACCCCACAGAATACCGATATTCACGAACTTGGCAACTTAAGACAAACTTGGAAGGCTTAAGCTAGCTATAATAGACTTATCTACAACACTTATTGTGCCTGAAATACCCATAATATGCAGCAATTATCCTCCACAACCTTTATGGCAGTGACCGCTGCACCTGATCTTTGCCCACAATCAGCTAATGCATTTACTATTTAATTATTGACAAGCGCTCATGCACGTAGATCTGAATACACACTTGAAAGGGCAACTCCTATTAACATTGTGGAGGCCAGAGCTGTTACAAGATAATCTATACTAATATTGAATGCTGAAGTAGCTCTGTATGTTTGTTCTATCATCACGGTAAAACTGCTGGACTGATTGTGATGAAATTTGAGAAGGATGTAGCTTGGGATCTGGATAATGATATAGGCTACTTTTTAATCCGCGACTTGGTCTGTGTAAATGGTAACGAAGTGGATGAACTCGCGGTCGATAATAGATAGTTATAAATGATGCTGAAGGTGGTTTTTGAATCTTTGAAGACTAAAAATTACAAGGCTGTCTCTAAAAGTCCTACACTGCTTGCAAAACTGCACTTCTTACTGTTTCATTTAATGGTTTAAACTAGGGGCCAGGGTCTAGGTGTGGGAAGGAAACATCGGGGTGTTTTTAAGTCAGTAAGAGTCTGAAAGACAAGGGTGGTGGATATCCATTAAATTTCCTACTGCGGCAACAAAAAAAAGGGGCCTAAGGTAAATTAGCTGGCGATATTTCACAGATGAGTTGTATATCGCTAAATCACACAAAAGAACATTTTCCAAACTTACAATTTTCAAATAAATTTCCCCAGCAAATTTTAAATTTGCCTTGCCTAACAATTTCCTTAATTAAAGACAGGACACCCTTTCTTTCCGGAGATGAAAAAGATATTGATATAACACCGACTTCCACGTGATATAATAGTTAATATTGCGCATCTAATACACCAAGACTAATCTTCCTATAAAAGTCTAGATCGTGGAAAATATGTAACAATATGGCGGAGTTGTGACGTCACGGCGGCGTCCGTTGACAGTCACCACAGCATCCGTTTCCTAGCTGTCAACATAATTATCATAACATTTTCCGACATTAAGAAAATCTAGAACGACTTCCACAAAACAATAGCAGTAGTAATAAATGCAATAAATAATTAAGTATTGCAAAACTGCCAGTCAATAAATTAGATATTCATCGTTTTTTATGCTGGCAAGTTACCATTATCCTGTTGCCAATAAATCTACGGAGAAAAGTTTATTAATCAAAGGAATAATTATGCTGTCTTGATATTTATATCCTTGTTTTATTACAAATTTTAAAACAGTAATTATTTTTATTATGACTCATTCATTCGCTGATTAAACATGTAATCTCAGAAACTACTAGACCTATAAAGCTGTAATTTGACAAGCAGGAGACGTCAGCTAAAGTCTGATTTTTCGACAGGGTTGAATTCAAGGGGGCTTTTGAATGCCACATAGACGAAGTCGTGGGTATAAGCTAGTAACAATATAACTCTATTGTTGTCGAAAGTCGAAATGCATTCGCGGATTCGAGTTACGCGATAGTAATAATGATTAGAAACTACCTTTTGTTGTTTTAAGAAGTCAGCTGGTTAGTTCATAACTTTCCGTTTCAGTCCCAAAATTGGGTAGTTGACACCACCATCAATTGACATACTTTTTATGAACTGTCAAAACGCGATTCTCCCATAAATTTTGCATGGCAATAGCACGCTGTGACGTCACTTATCGGCCTACTCAATTGACTATTTATTTATTGATTTTAAAGTAAGTAAAAATCTAATTTTACAATAAATTGAAAATTAATCGGTTTTCATGGATAAAATAAAGTGCTTTTTTAGAGAAGTTGTGACTTGAAATTATTGGCTAGTGGTGTCACTGTCAACTACCCTATTTCAGCCACCTTTTCAGATGGTCGATCAATTCAATATAAGCTTTACTTAAATTATGGTTTACGAAACGATAATAATTGGATACTAATACCTAAGTTAGTTACTTAGTATCTCCGGGCCAGAGTTCACCAACGTTCAAAGTAAGTTCCTAAATGCGGTCCTGTTGGTAACTGTATCGCCCTAACGACTAATTAAATTTCAATGGCTCTTAGAAAACCCTATTCCGTTTCAAAAGGAGTGTTTAATAAAAAGGGTCTTAGATTAAGTTGCCGTTTCGCTCCATGCTCCATGGTCTTACAATTGCATAATACAACATGATTATAGTTACAAATGATGTTTAATTATAGACCAGCGTGCTGTGCTCATAACTGTGGATAATGGCTACCTTCGAAATATTGCCCTGTTTTACAAGCCAACTGATTTCATGTTGGCAACATTGTAGTTAATTGTTGTTTGAAAGGTTTGCCAACTTATTGAGTATGTAGGTACTGTTTATTAAGTAATTAAAATGATTGTTAGATTGAATATACGGCCCGCGCTTCTTTTAATAGTAATAAAGCCGTTGGTCCCGGCTGTCATTCGTAGATCTTTGACAGTCGTTACGGATAGTCAGAAGCCAAGAAATCTGACAACCAGTCTAACCAAGAGGTATCTTTTGCCCAGTTACTGGGTTGTGGAGGACAGATAGGCAGTTGCTCCATGTAAAACACTGGTATTCAGCTGCATCCGGTTAGACTGGAAACCGACCCCAACACAGCTGGGAAAAGGCTAAGCAGATGATGCTTCTTTCAATAGTAATCTAGTCATATTTCAATCTTTTCCTACTAATATTATAAATGCGAAAGGTTTTGAGGGTAGATGGATGTTTATTACTCTTACACGCTTAAACGGCTGAACGGATCTGGATGAAATTTGGTATCGTGATAGATTGTAGTGTGTACACGTATAATACTTATTATCCCGGAAAAATTTAAGGTTCCCGCGGGATAAAATATCAAATTTAACGCAAACGAACTCGTGAACAGAAGCTAGTAAGTAAGAAAACTTAAATTTTATGAAATTTTCTAGATAGATGTCAGGGTTACTAATACCCAGACTTGCGGTAAGTCAGTCTACCGTTAATTAACTTAATTTAAAAATGATAAGCAACTTGGTCGCCACTCGAGAGCTTTACGAACCCAAAGTCCCCGAGTTGCTAACAGGGGGACAGATCAAACTCTTCGTCCGATCTGACCCCATAAGGGGCGAGGACCAACTTAGGGTGTTTTTAGTAGCGTGCGGATTTCATCACGCATGCGGGAGTGCCACGCATGCGTATCCCCCGCAAATGACTTTTTCATACTTACTTCTTTTTCTTACTTTTTTTTTCTTACTTACTTTTTCTTTTTTTTTTTTTTCTTTTTCATTTATTGTAATGCATGTAATACGCACGCGGGACATGGGGTGTGATCCTGGGCAGCAGAATAGCATGCGGGGCAATCCCGCATGCGTGATGAAATCTGCACTATATTAAAAACACCCTTAGAGCTTACTTCAAAGCGAATTTGTTGTTAAAATGATATAAACTAGCCAATCTAAAGTTCAACCATAAGACCATTAACAAACTATTATTGCAACAATGACATACTGTTAATGATTCCATTACTTTTATGGGATAATTCACTAAACAGTCATGTTGTGAAACGGCCACTTAGAACTATAATTATTATGGTACTATTGTTAGGTAACGAACTAAAAGTGTTTTCCGACTTTTCCGTTGCAAATCCGGGTGTGTAGATAATTATTAGGTATTATTTTTAATTATTGGATGGCAAAAAAGGCGACGGCCCATCTGATGTAAAGTGGTCACTGCTGCCTATAGACATCTGCAATACCAGAGGCTTTGCGTTGCCATCTCAGATACCTACAAAGTTAATATGTCTTATAGGCCTGTAATTATACTGCAACTGGTACCCATCTTCAAACCGGAACACAGCAACGCTGCTTTGCGCCAGGTATCGGTATGGTGGTAGAACTTCCTTGGACGAGCTCCTTCACAAAGAGCTCTACTACTTAGGTTTATAACAAGGGATGATGACCAGAATTAACGATACGTAACTGGCTGACTGCGACTTTGATCCCGGTGTTTTTCTTTTTTACCCCCGACGCAAAAAGAGGGGTGTTATAAGTTTGACGTGTCTGTCTGTCTGTCTGTGGCGTCATAGCTGCCGAACGGATGAAGCGATTTCAATTTAGTTTTTTTTTTTGTATTAAAGGTGACCTATGTGCGAGTGTTCTTAGACATGTTTGATGCAAATCGGTTGAGCCGTTTAAAAGTTGTGGGGGTGAAAGTAGGGAAGAAAAACTGAATGTCTGTAAATATACTCGAGTGGGGTCTCAAACTTAACAAAATCGACATTATAATAAGTAGGTACCTATAAAAAGTATAAAATAAAAAATTAAATTGAAAATTAAATTGAAAATTTAAAAAACCCCCAACACAAAAACCTAAGTTCCCTTTAAAAAGAAAAAAAATAACAAAAAAAAATACGTCACGTTGGGGGACCGATGTTGCATTTAGGATACGATGTCCCGAGCGGTCCCCCAACGTGACGTATTTTTTTTGTTATTTTTTTACTTTTTAAAGGGAACTTAGGTTTTTGTGTTGGGGGTTTTTTAAATTTTCAATTTAATTTTTTTTATTTTGATTTTGAGGAAGTAACCAGAACAACCTACCAAAGTTTAATTAAGAAACCCAAAGACGAAAAGTATAAAAACACTTATTTCCTATATGTAAATAATAGATGGGCTAGCGGGAATAGACAAAGTTATTACCTATTCTATACAACCTCTATGCAATATTCAGACGCTATTTTTGTCTATGAAATCATTTGAATATTGACAATACATCGTTCATTTCATCTTTTTGCTGTAACAACTTCAGTTTACATACAAAAGATTTGCTTGGAGATTTAAAAATGATAGTACATTTGAGTAGAAAAATAATTGTGTTCATTTATTTATTTATTCCTTTTGACAGATTCGACATTTTTAAATTTTAAAATGGCTGACTTTTGACCCGTTGCATACTTGCATGATTTGCATTGTGTTTCTTGAGCTATAAATAATTATTCAGGATTTTAGAATGTATTTAAACATTTTAAAGTTTGTCGAGGTAAAAAATTGCTAAATACATAAGTAGGGGAATTACTTCGGATTTTAAGGAAGATTATTACTTAATTTGACTGTGTGACTTCCGTATTTGTTGAAACAAGCAAGGTGATACTTTTCGTTGATTTTAGAGTTCTGTGCGCCTGTTGGGCGCACGGAATGAGCGCACCAATAAAACGTATTCGATTCGAATCCATTTTCGTATTACATTTGAATCGATTTTCGTATTCGATTTGAATCGATTTTCGAATTCGAAGCTTTATAACATTATTTAAATATAATTTATTAATTAGATACCTAATTAACTTCTGTACAGGATGCATTAAATAGACACATTAATAAAACCATGTAGGTACCTATGTGAATTGTGTTACCAATTAAATATCTGTGTTTAAATTATATGTCCTGGCAATATTGACACATTATTACGGCAAATGCACAAGGTTTAGAAAAACTTACGTGTCACGGTAATTATGTCCGGTCGGCAAAGATTTAACTAATTAATTAAAATAGGTAAAGTGTTTCGCCATAATTGGGTTTTTTGGTTAGGAAACTCAAACTCCACGATGTGTAAGATCTGACATTCTTTTGACATTGACAGTGACAGACGTCATAAGACTATTTGAAAACTTTTTTCATTCACTTTGTCCACAATATCTCATAGTGTAAAATTTAGAAATTCGCTTCCCGCCCTCTGCTCAAAGTAGCTTTAGCTACTCTTTATAACATAAGCTATCTGCCAATGAAAGTCCTGTCAAAATCGGTCCAGCCTTTTTGGAGATTAGCAGGAACAAACAGACAGAGAGACAAATATTTAAAAATATGTTTTTTCTTGTATATTTACCGTGTCAACATTAATATTTATTTAGTAGAAAGCTGTTATTTTGACATTACAAACAGACACATTAATTTTATTTATTTGTATACATATAATTTATCTATCGCTTTAGGCCATGTACCTGTAATGATAGATATCAGTGTTATACACAAATAAATGAATAAATAAGTTGTTCACGCCATGTAAACTCGTTTTTATTTTAGAAAAAAAAGAAGTGGTTATTTTATTTGAGTTTTTGATTTTGACAGTGTAAGATAGGTATTGTGTATTACATTTTAGTTCTGAGTCGCGTTGATTTCATTTATATTATTTCATTTCATTTCGAGTAGGTATTACACCCTCACAATATAGTCAATATACCTACGCGTCAATCAACGTAAATATTACACAAAGTGAAACAAAAACTTGTCAACAACCGTCTGACGTCATTTGACGTTTTTTCTCATACGTAAGTACAACAATTACTTTTTGAACCAATCAAAACAACCTGGCTTTTGCGTAAATACACCCAATTGCGTACTATTTTACGAAAATTTGAAATTTTTACTTTCATTAATGAAAACATTAACAAAACCGTGTTGTTTTCATATTATTTACTAGTATAGCGAATTTAAAAAAAATCTGTGACGCACAATGCAAGGCTGACTTATGACGTCACCGATCGATGTTCGATTTTCAGATTAAATTGAGGCCGAGATTTTGACATAAGTTTGACAATTGTCATTGGTATGAAGAGATGAAGACTATGAAGTGTCAATTAATGGTCTGCTTTGTTGCAGAAATCATTATGGTAGTACTTCCCCGGACGAGCTCCTTCACAAACAGTTCAATTTAATAGTTTCATTCCCATTGTTTAAGAAAAACATTGTGTTTTACATATGTCTATTAACTTGAAGTACCTAGTTTATTTAATTTCAATTACAGGCCATAAGGTTAAAGGGTAAAGATCAAATAGGAAACAGAAAATGAAGGCTTTATTATCGTTGGATTATTAAGCTATTCTTTTGTTATTGCAAGTGGAGCTTCATTAGCTTGATAACTTCAGTAATTGACGGTAATTGGAGGTTTCTGGTTACTTCAAAAGCTCATATAGGTTCTGGGCATGTTACTGCACCATATTTAAATGTACTTCGTCTTGTTAGAACAGTGAACCAATGACGAAACGGTCAACTGGCTCACAACCTAGCATCGTGTTCAGAGCCCATTAATTCTACATAATATATCTATACTTAATATTACAAGGCTTTTTGAACGCTCTAAACTCCGAAACTGCTGGTCTGATCCCAAAAATACTTCCACTCATAGGAATCAACGTAATCCCTGGATTCTACAGGCAACATTTAGTGGCACAAAAATTTGGGATCAGTAAAAAAACTCACGTAATTTCAGGTTGATCGGTTCAGTGTCAAATAAATCAAACTTACTATCGCATTCATAGTATTAGTTAGGATAAGTCCAGGTTTCCTCACAATGTTTTCCTTCACCGATATCACCAAACATAAACTTCTAAAAATAACTAAACACCTACTTATATAAAGTCGTAAGAGACCTTTAAATAACCGGTAAAACAATAGACAAACAGTGACGAGATCACTTAGCGTGGACCGTCAACACGGACCTACGAGTCCACACGACACCATCGATTGAGCAAATACTTGGATCCCTACGATGCCAAGATGGTAGATCAATAGTACCTACTAGTGCTTGCGTTGTACTGAGTTTGTTTTTGTAGCTTTTCAAGGAGTACATTTAAATAAAACCTTCGATGTAGATCCGTCATTTTATGTAAATGTAATTCTCCAGACCGATTCCGGCTCCGGCGGCTATTCTTAAAGCAGACTAGCCACGTACGCAGGAGATATTATAGTGCACAAGTGTGTGCGCAAGCACAGGTGCACTCCCTCGTCCCTAACTCTCATAATCCGATGGGATGGAAATCCAACCAACGGCTTTACGTGCTTTCCAAGGCTAGCGAACTGCCCTCGTGGCTTATTCCGCCCGCGTGAAGTAACGTTTTTAGTTACTGCTCCGCCCCCGTTGGTCCTAGCGTGATGTTATGTAGCCTTTGACACTCACAAATAACATGGCTTTCTATATTGTAAAAGAAGTCTTAAAATCGGTTCAGTAGATCCAGAGTTTACCGCCCCACAACCTCACAAACTTTACCTCTTTATAATTTTAGCATAGACTGGCCTTATACCTACACCGCGGTGTCACCCGCGTTCTACGTCTTTGGTTACTGCCCCAATCCCGTTGGTGGTAGCGTGATGTTCTATACGTATAAACCTTCCGCTAAAATCACTATATCTATTGATGAAAACTTTATCTAAATGTTTTTGTTTTTCTGTCCACAGGTAATATAATCGTCATCTAAGGCAGAGCTGGGTAAGACACTATATTAATGCTGCGGCTACATATTGTAGCGATAAGGCGAAGATTTGCGTTGTCTGACTAAGCAATTCGTCCTATCGCGAATCATCATCGCGAACACAAATGCCCTTCGCGCCAATGTCGGTAAATTACCGCACATCAAAGAGTTTTGTCGCGACAAAAGTTCGTGCGGTTGGCTACACTTCGGGTTCTTTGTTAACAGCGAAATTTCGAATACCGATACTGCCTGGAGGACACTATAAATTCCATGCAAACATATATGGACCTTAACTATTATGTAGAAGCCTGAATTTTCTTTAGCACAAGGTGAAATGCAGTCTGGCATGGCCCGCTTGGTGGAAATCGAAGACTCCCATAATGATGTGGAGTCTTCGCCACTACTACCGACATAGATCACTCTATTGTAATTTAATTCTCCAGACCGATTCCGACCACGGCGGCTATTCTTAATGCAGACTAGCCACGTACGCACGAGATATTATAGTGCACAAGTGTGTGCGCAAACACAGGTGCACTCCCTCTTCCCTAACTCTCATAGCCATTCGGCAATCCGACACGACCGGAGAGAGATCAGGCGCAGGACCAACGGCTTTACGTGCTTTCCTTTTCCCTTTTCCTTTTTTTCTTTACGGGATCACTCTACCAATTCTATTGATAGATAACACTTCATAGAACACGTCATTGTTTTACTATGGTTATCAAACCCTAATGAAATGTTCTATCAAAAACTACTTATCAAGTTAACACCAAAATTGCACAAGCCTTCAAGTGTGCTTGCAAAACGTCACCAATATTTGTTGAAAATATTACTAAGGTTATACGAATTGTGTGTTAAGATGTGATATAATAGGTATGGTCAGTTATCGTTTGAACGTCAAAATATCTTGCTCATCTATGGAAGTCCTACCACCATATCTGTTTCTGTCGCAACGCAGTGTAGCTGTGTTCCGGTTTGAAGGGTATTGGTGCCGGTGTAATTGCAGATACATGACAAGTTTCAACTTTGACTCTGGGATCGCAAGGCCTCTGGTATTGATTGCAGATGTCTAAAGGCAGCGATGACCACTTAACATCAGGGTGGCTGTCGGATAGTTAGCCATGCAATGACAAAAAAAAAAGTGCGACATACTATAATACGGTGTTGTTTGGGGTCCGTACCTATAATAATAAGGCTGTTCGTTAAAAGTAGGGTATTGTACATGACCCATGGTGACCGTCAGTCCAACCGCTTGACCATTAAGCAGATTAGTGTTCTCGAAGTGCTCAGAGCATCCGCAAGAAGGAACAGAATGGCAGGCTAAGAAGAAGATTCTTTTAAATGTCGAACCATAAGCCCGATTTACGTCCGTTTTTTTCATCGGATAACAGTCCGTTTTGTTCGCCGGATTCGCGTTGGAGTATGGCTTATAATGAATGTGTATCCAAGTGGCCTAATTGTATCAGCAATCTTTTCAGAATTGGAATATTCGAAAAGCCCTATAATCTTTCCAAATTAAGTCCCCATAATAATGATATAACCTGTTGTAGAAGGCCGAAGCTTCGCGACAGTACAGTGTGGCAAATTATGTCAAGACGCGAAATGTTGTATCAAGGCGGATCGGTCGATTTTGAGAAAGTAAATTATGAGAATGGCCGAAATGTTGGCATCTTTATGTGACTGTATTTTTTAAAGATAATTTTGGTAGTTCTGCTACTGAAGTGCGAACCTCTTTAGCAGTGGTGAGTGATTTTTGAAAGGGGCAATACTTATGGATTTTTGTCACCGACACGATAACATGGCGTCACTGACATTTATTTATTTAAGAGCTATGGAAGACTTACAGAAACAGAATATAAAATTGTAGGTAAAACTGACAGCCAACTACAAGTCTGCACTTATAAAAAACAGATTGGCAGAGATAGTGTGCACAATATACGCACTGCAAAAGGTATGAGATATATGTGCTAAAGATTTTATTATAATTTTAGTGGCCGTTTGGTAATATTGTTGTCTTGTGGTCGTAAGCACGACTGCTGAGCGAGGGGTCCTGGGTTCGATTCAGGTAGGGCGAAAAGTGTTATTGGGTTTTTCCATACGGAACTTCTCAGTAGCAGTCCGAAGTTTGGAAGTTGGTGGTGTGACACCCCCGTGCCTTGTAAAGCACGTAAAGCCATTGGTCCTGCGCCTGATCTCTCCGCGGTCCTATCGGACTATGTGAGTGAGGGAAGAGGAAGTGCATCTGTGTTTGCGCACACGCTTGTGCACTATAATATCAACCGTGTACTTGGCTAGTCTCCATTGAGTTTAGCCACCACTAACAGGGCAAGCACCAAAATCATACTTTTTTTATCTTGGACATCACTGACATCCGTGCAGGAAAACATCGTGAAGAATCCTGGACTTTGAATTAGTCTAAAATCGTTAATCCGCCTTGAGCAAGCGTGGTGATCAATGCTCGTGCCTTCTCTGTAGCCAATTAAAATTACCATCACGCCTGTATTCCCCGAAGGGTTAGGCAGAGGTGTCCAACTCCGAGCTGCTACTGAGAATTTCATAGAAAAACCCAAGAACACTTTTAGCTCGACCTGGGAATCGAACCCGGGACCCCTTGCACAGCAGTCGCACTTGCAACCACGAGACCAACGGGGCAGTCCAACATTAAAATTACCACGTCAAAAAAATATGAAGTTCTGTAGGTCATATAGAGGCCGACTTTTTATAATCAGTAAAAAGCTTTGCAACTTAATAAAGCAGATAAGTTATTCAATAAAATGTCATGTAATTGATATTATATATTAACTAGCGAACTGACCGCGGCTTTGTCCACATGACTTATTTCACCCACTTTACGTTTTTGGTTACTGCACCGCTCTCGTGGGCCGTACCGTGATGTTATAAAGCCTATGTTACTCAGAAATAATGTAGCTATCTATTGATGGTTAAAATCGGTCCAGTAGTTTACTAGCTTTTTCGGTACGAACAAACAAACAAACAAAAAAATCTTTATAATATTATAGTATTTCTAGCTACAGATAATCATGCCGGAAGTTTTGCTAAAAATATTTAAGTTTTTTGACGGATTAATTAGCAAAAAGTATGATACGCGAGGTTCACTTAAATTAGTTTTAAAGTTCTTAGCAAACGAAAAAGCATTTAATTAAGCTTATAATTATTAGGTTGAGATTTCTTTGACATGTGTGGTGGCAATTTTCAGGAAGGAGGCAATACCTATGACAAGTTTTTTGGTCCCCGTTTAACATATAGCACAGATAGGTATAGTCAGGCACTAATATTATAAAACTGAACAGTTTGTTTATTTGTCGAGCTAATTTCCGAAACTACTGAAAATTAATAGTTTTTTTTCTTATGAATTAGGTATCCGTAATAAAATTCAAGTAGTAGTAGAGGAGCTCGTGGCTAAATAATTACAGCCGCATAGACCAATCTTCTGGGTTAAGCCTTGCCGAGGTTGGTCTGTGGATGGGTGACCATTTACCATAGCGAGGTTCCTCCGTGCCTCGGAAAGCACATAAAGCCGTTGGTCCCGGCTGTCATTTGTAGATCTTTGACAGTCGTTACTGTTAGTCAGAAGCCAGAAAGTCTGACAACCAGTCTTACCAAGAGTATCGTATTACCCATTACTGGGTTGTGGAGGTCTGATAGGCAGTCGCTCCATGTAAAATACTGATATTCAGCTGCATCCGGTTCGACTGGAAGCCGACCCCAACATAGTTGGGAAAAGGCTAGGCAGATGATGAATAAAATTCAAGTAGACGAAGGCGCGGGCAGTAGCTAGTTTAATATATTATAGCAGCCGACAGCCGTCTAAGTGGATCTGCGAGATACCAATCTGGAAAAAACTGCTGTCGTGATAACAACTAACTCTTTTTTTTAACGATGGGAAATCATCAAATTACTTCTTCCGTTTTGTGCGGAGCGGAATGAAGTGTCAGAGTTTTACTGACTAAAACCCATCTGTGTTCGTCCTAATACCCTGTGCGTTCTAGTGCCGCGGTGACTCTTTCGAGCAAATTCCGCAACCCTGGCAGGTAGCAACTAACTCTGGGTTATGTTTTTGGTACAAGCAGACTTTAGCCTTCCAATATGATGCCAATTAATTTAAGTTACAGCATAAAATAGAGAGCAAGCTTCACCTTTTGAACGCCACAGTCGTGTATAGCCCACAAATGCAGTTTAATAAAAAATGCAGTTTTCTTGTCGTCTATAGACGATTGTGGCGTGTTGGGCACGTTTTCATTTGTCGGCTATACACGTCTGTGGCGTTCAAAAGGTTAACGCTAAAGATGAACAAAAAATGAGTGATGTTAGTTATTTTATTTTGACACTTAATTTAAATATGGCATATCATTTTAATTATAGATATTTGAAAGCTTACCTAATAGTAGCATGGCAATAGAAATAATTTAAATACAATTTAGAACAGAGGTAGTATGCAATTATTCGTTTAAATCTGATTTTAGAAGCGACTGCGCAATATTTAAGATAATTTATTTTTATTGGCAACATTCGTTAGCAGATAATGATGCCTAATTATCTTGCTTTAACGCTGCCCACCCACGTCAGGCAATCGGTCACCGATTTTTTTGTCGGAGAGAATCCGTACTTCCTTACTTAATATTATAAATGCGAAAGTAACTCTGTCTGTCTGTATCTTCTTCACGCCTAAACCACTGAACCGATTTCAATGAAATTTGGTACAGATATAGTCTGGGACCCGAGAAACGACATAGGATAGTTTTCATCCCGGAAATCCCCCGGGAACGGGAACTATTAATCCACGCGGACGAAGTCGCGGGCAAAAGCTAGTGGAACATAATTATGAATTCTAATATACCAACGCAACTACAAACCTACAAAAAGTTGGTTCCTCGAAATAAAAGAGGTGTTTGATATTAGATTGCGATTGTTCTTAAAAGTTAACGCAGCATCACTGTGTTCCTGTGAGAAAGGTATGGGTGCCGGTGTAATTACAGCCACATGAGACATTTCACCTTTATCTCTGGGATGGCAACACATTTGTAAGGCCTCTGGTATTGCAGATGTCTGTAGGCAGGCAGCGGTGACCACTTAACATCAGGTGGGCCTTCGGCTTGTTTGCCATCCAATAATATATTTTTTAATGTTAGCAGAATTGCCTCCTTAGTTTAAATAAAATAACACTAGGTAAGTAAAGTACCTACCTATTAATACTTTTATAATGTTTGTATTTATTCGGGAACTTAAAACCAATAACGTTAAGGTCGTTTTTTGTTCGTCTAACATTTAGATTATGTGATATTGATTTGCGTTATGTCTGCATCATTATTGACACCTCTCAGTTGACTGTTCTTAAACTGTGATCAACATTGATTTGTGAATTATATTGCAAGTTTGATCTATTTTGACATGTACGTACCTGTCAAAATAGATCAGAGCTGCAATAACAAAACACAACCTATAAAATTCAGGCTAAAGTAGAATTTTTTTTTTGTAGCCGTATATTTTTAGCATTTTGTGTTATCTATACTAATATTATAAAGCTAAAGAGTTTGTTTGTTTGAACGCGCTAATCTCAGGGACTACTGGTTGGAATTGGAAAATTCTTTTAGTGTTGGATAGTCCATTTCTTGAGGAAGGCTATAGGCTATGTAACATCACGCTACGACCAACAGGTGCTGAGCAGCGAGTGTGAAACCGCGGGGAACAGCTAGTTAATGAAAATAAAATGAGGTTGGGCAGGTCAAGTATGCGGAATGCATAAGGATAGATGGGCCAAAGCCGTCACGAAAGACGGTCACCGAGGGAGGCCTAGGAAACACTGGCTTGATGACTCAGAAACATTCATAAGAGATTGGCCAGAGAAGGCAACGAATAGGGATGAGTGAAAAGCAATGGGGAGGCTTTTGCCCGGCAGTGGGACAGTAGGTACAGTTAGAATAATATTAAAAAAAAAATGTTACTGGCAACACAAAGTTTTGCTGTCAGCAAATGTTTGCAAAAGCAAACATTTACTTACAGACAACTATTCAATTTTAATGAACAAAATGTTGGTAATGTTGTGTTTTATTGCAACGTAAAATTAATGTTCAGGCAGTAAACTTGATCATTGTATTATAAAGCCTCTGCGTTTTGATATTAATAGGTTAGTATTTTTATACGAAAATTATTAAGATTAAAGATTTTTTGTTTTGTTTGTTTGTACCAAACAAGCGCCGAAACTACAACAACTACATCCCTTCACGCTTGTATTCCCCGAAGGGTTAAGCAGAAGTGTAACTATGTACACCCACAGTTCGCCGGTATGTTTATGGCCCATGTAATAGGGGGCGAGCATATTGCCATTAACCGGGCACAAATCCAAACTCCGAGCTGCTACTGAGAATTTCATAGAAAAACCCAATAAACACTGCTCGATTTGGGAATCGAACCCGAAGACCTCTAAAGTAGCAATCGCGTTTGGGACCAGTAGGCCAACCAATTGGATTTACCAGAAACGAATTTATAAATCTTTCCATTCATACAAATCGTAAAAAAAAATTACAAATATTTAAGACTAGCTTCCGTCCCCGACTTTATCCGCGGGGAAGTAAATTATTGCGGATGGAAAAAATCCATCCGCAATAATTTACTTCTTTGGTTACTGCTTCGCTCCTGTAGGATTTAGCGTGATATTATATAGCGTATACTATTAATCGTGAATCTAGCTTTAAAATACAAAAATGATTAAAAAAACTCTTGAGCTTTATTAATTAGTACGCAATAGTAAATTATTTTAAACGTTTCATTCAAAATAATATTGTTTATACAATTTCGAATAAAACTCCCAAAACTCTTTAATTCTAATTAAATAATTATTCCCCCCATGCATGCAGACATCCGTTCGCGTACTGTTTTATCGACTGGCAACCCCGGTTCCCGCCATTGTGGCTGTGACATTTGACCCGCGCATGCGCAATGCGTGTCGCGACCTACGTTTTACATACAATGTGGAAAAAATTGCTCACAAACATACGAGCTAGGATTTTTACACAATTCAAATTGAAGAGGCATTGCCATTCAACGTGGCATTGACGCCAGTCTTTTTGGGATTTTTCCAGTTGACAGCGATTTGGGGGATTTTTTGATGCCATTTATAGATTTAACTTCTTTTGAAAAGCTTTTATTTAACTTGCAATGTATGTATGTATGTTTGTTAAGGTGGAATCTTGCTACGCAATTTTGAAGCAGATATCTTCAACCGATTTTATTATTAGGTATTGATTTTATGTTATCTTATTTTAAGGTTGTATGTATTGTACATAAACTCTTTAATTAGGTAGGTACCTATTTAAAAGTTGTCGAGACACATTGATTTGTTGACATTGATTTGTTCAATTTTTGTGGTAATTAGCGGTGGACGCAAAAAAAACCGAATATGTATTTAGGTACTTACCAATAAAATTGTTGTGTATAAATAGATAGGTTGTTAATTGTTTAAACTTTATGCTACAAAAACTACAAAGGTGGATTTAATGCGTGAGACATCCTCTACTAGTCAAACCAAAGGTGGTGAAGATATAACATAGCAGGTGCAAATTATTGTACAAGACTGAAACAACAAAAATTGTCAGAAAACAAACAAAAAAACAGAACTAAAAGCATTATTCTTAGTTCTATTTTAAGAATGAATTATTTAAATTTCTTTTTAATCAAAAGTATAATAAAATCTATTTCTAGTCTTCAGAAATAACTAATAAAAATAGACTAATTTGAATACGTAATTAAAACACATCATGCATTCATTATGATAATACTTCTCCATTGACTGAAATTGTTCGTATCTACTGTTTAATAACACATCGTAGACAATCCAAAACGGCCATATTAACGTTCGCAATCACTGCAATCTGATTGGTTAATCGTATGCATGCCTAATAATATCGCGCTCTGATTGGTCGAGCGTCCCGGAACGGTTCGAAATTAGAACTGGTGGGTTGGATTTCGCGGGAATTGCGTCATTGGAGAAACAACGAGGCACGAAATACTGGATGTGGTATTTTTATTTAATAATTTCAACATTTTGCGACGAAATTATTTAATGTCATCTGTCATAATGTAAAGAACAATAATTATGTAAACGACGCCATATAAGTGTAGTTATAATCAAACCATAATTGTATTTTTAACCTTAAGACCTTCTTTGACAGTTAAACTTGTAGGTAACTGCATTATGCATTACTTCTATTTTATTATATGTGCCGTGTCCATAGTTCTGTTGGTTAATCCATACCTATGTATCCACGATCCTACTGATTTAATTATTACTATATTTGGAAGTTGGTGGTGTGACACCCCCGTGTCTCGGAAAGCACGTAAAGCCGTTGGTCCTGCGCGTGAATCGTGATCTCTCTCCGGTCGTGTCAAATTTCCGTCCCAGCGTGTTATGTATGAGAGTTAGGGAAAAGGGAGTGCACCTGTATTTGCGCATACACTTGTGCACTTTAATATCTTCTGCGTACGTGTCTAGTCTGCATGAAGATTAGCCGCCGTGGCCGCAATTGGTCTGGAGAAATTATTATTTTTAAAATATTTAAGCGGAAGAAGTCGCGGGCACAAGTTATTATGAGATATAAAGACAACATTATTCACTTCAAATTGCTTGTATAATAGGTATTTTCAAGCAGTAGTTATAAATTATAATTTGCTCAAAACACGATTAAAAATATAATATATTTTTTGTACAGTTTTTGCGAAACAATCCTCGTTTTACTGAGCTTGGGAATGGGTTGTCATTTACCAAAATTGTGCATGTCATTCATTGCACGGTGATTGAAGGTTGTCGTAACGTGGTCGGTCGCACCATTATCAGCATTATTCTGTGACACACTACCTGATAAATGACAAAATAGAGCTTCCTTACCTAGTATTTGAGTTCTAATATGAACCTAATTAGAAAGAAATTAAAACTGATTTTCTTTTAGAGTTTAAAAATAATTATGGCTTTATTTTGACAGATGACAGCGTGAGTTTACACTAAGTTTTATCTCTGTGTCCTATCGTAATTGGCTTTAAAAAGGTTTCCTAGGGGGTATTTGTAAGATATTGACATTCCACAATTGTAAGAAAATAGCTAAAGATAAATGTCAATGTCAATGTCATTATTTATTTATTTAAAATAATTTCAGCTAAAAACAAAACACACTAGCAATCGGTAATAAAATTAAACTTTCTGTAGATAGATATCACGTAGTAATAATTGGTATACCTCTTTTATTAAAACAACACTAACAGAAAAAAAAATGACAAACATTTATAAAGTAAACTGTAAAGATTTTCAACAATAAAAAAACGCAAAAAAAAAACCAAACTTAGCCTAACTTTCAAATCGCCACTTGACGTTTTTACCGCCATCATAACCCAACGCATGTCGATAATCAAAACAATATGGTTGTTCTGAACTTCTCACATTTTTTGCGTTCCAACCGGTTACAAGTAGGTACGAGTACATCGCCTTTCATAACAAACCACTGATCATCAGACAGAACGTGTAAATTGGACAATTTTGTCCCAGCACTGCGTAATACAAAATGGCGGACGACAGGGTTACCAAACGTCAAAAATTCGTGAGTACATGTCAATTATTTAAGATGGCATGATATTCTTTACTTACGACCTTAATAGGAATTAACACTGTTTAAAACCTACTAAGGTTATTGATATTAATGTTTTTGGCGTAATTTGACGATACATTTGCAGATATAATTTAACTATTTAATTTTACTTTATTGAAGGGATCGTAGGAAAGGAAGAGGAGATTAGGTGAATCTAATTAATACAAGAAATTAACAACAATTATCCTAAAAATAGACCTTTGATAGAGACATTAAAAAATATGCAATATTTGACTTAATTAAATTATGTAATTGCCATATAAAATGACGGAGTGCAAAAAGTTTTCGTGGTACCTCGATAGATAGTTAAACGATCTGAAATAATTAAACAGAGTAAAGTAATATTGTCTCCATACTATGTGAACGTCTACCACGGAATAGTGAAAGATACTCTTTTAGCAAAATCTTACCGCCTTAACTTTATTCAAAAAGCTAATGAAATCTTTACAAATTAAAACCGTAGGGTAGGCTGACATAAACACGACATCTTGAAAACTATCTGCTAGCCATACAAATATTTGCTCCGTGCTGGAATCGAACCCGCGACACGCAGTGAAGCAGCCAAACGCTCAGCAACTGCACCAATCGTGCCATCAAAATTGATAACAAACAAAATGACAAATGATTTGACGTTGGTATTTTTTTTGAATTGTCAATTAGCAAGTTACTTATCAATCAATGATCTGATTTTCCATCTGTCAAGTACGCCTTTTCAGAGTTCCGTACTTCAAAAGGAAAAAAACAAAACCCTTTTAAGATCACTTTTTATCCATCTGTCACAAAGAGGTTACTTCAATTTTTTGTGCTGGTAACCCTTAACTTGCGCGTGCGGCTGGAAGTACGACAATAATTAGACGATGACTGTTACTTTTGACTTAACCACTTAAACGGATTTGAAAAAAGAATCACGCCATGAGTTTGCGGTACAATCTGGGACACGTCAAGCTGTAGGCTTCATAAGTAGTATGAGAAGACATACTTCTTAATACTTGTGGTATCTTTTAGCTTAACCGCAGAACGGGGCAGTTACTTGCCCAATAATGGACGCACTTGCGAGATTTCTTGGCTTGAACGAGTCGCATTTTTGCCCGTTAGTTTTTATACAACTTACAATTTTATTTGTTACCTAAACATACCGGTGATCTATGGGTGTACATTGGTACCTCTGCTTAACCATTCGTGGATTACAGGCGTGATGGTATATATTTATATGTGGGTTAATACTTAATAGTGAATTGAGGACGAGAGTCCGTGATCCTGTTTGTACACTTTATAACCAATCAGTAGTTAACAGTTATTTTACCTCTTTATTTTACAAGCTTTATTTACTTTTATATGTCGCGGTGACTGTGGTTAATCAAATCTTATGAGTTATATTTGAGTCACTTCCTGATGTTCGATTAAGTTGAAATTTAGCGTAAATGTGCGATTTGCATGACAATGCAATATAATGATGTCACAGAGCTGGTCTGATGGAACTTAGTCAAATCTTACAAGTTAAATTTGACCCACTTCCAGGTGTTCGTTTGAGCTGGGATTTTATATAGATATGCACATTGCATGACAATGCAATATAATAGCAATTTTTTTTTAATAGAGTTTGTTTTTAGCTTTACTGACTTTTTGACATCCCGTGGCTCGGTGTAACACTGGTTGACTGAATGATAAGGCGTATGAATCACGATTGACTATTAAAAAGCATAAAAAGGTATTAATTAAATATTTTCTTTTGTTTCAGATAATTGGTGAAAGAGAATATGCAGTCAGACCTACGAGGAGGCCTTCGGAAGAATTACAAACAGGACAACCTTTAGAAGTTATAGTACAACAGGTGAATATAAAGATGTCGTTCATTTGACGTTTATTTGCCAGTTTGCGTCAGAATCTTGAACGTCTGACAGTCAGTGGCAGATTTACTCGCTGGCTGAGTCTAGGGCGGTAAAAAGGATAGTTTTTTTTTTACTTTTTTAGATGGTTTTGTAATATCTTAATCTTTTATTGTACTTTAAACAGTTCCGCAAACTTCTATATTCTTTAAACACCCAGTTTACGGCTTGCCCAGTTTAGTTCAGCCGATAACCGACATACAGTCAAGAGCATAAACATGTTTACATTTAGTCGCATTCTTAAGCAATTTACTCAAAATGAGTGATTAAAATTTAATGGTGTTATGTATATCATATTCTGGATCCCAAACTACTAAGAAATCGGTGTTATCTCAACGTTGAATTATGAGATTTATGAGAAAATCGTTTTAAAATTTTGCCAAGTGTATATGTCACCGGAAAATAACAAGATCCGTAAGTTTATCAATTTACTAGGAAGTTTATAAACTTTCGTAAGATTCTAAACGGGAGATAAATTGTAATATTTTACGTCCACATTTTCGTAAATTTATCAATTTCCGACATCATACGGTAAATTTATAAACTAACGAATATCTATTCGTAAGATTTTATATGGTTCGACCAATCACAGAAACTCTTTTAAATAGGTATACGATCTTTGAAATACGTAAAATAACACACTGCTCTCTGATTGGTCAATGTTCATAGTGGCAATGCTTGTGTCCAGCTGGCGGCCGCAAGGAAGGAGAAGTGACACGTGACAGCCAACCAATCAGATCGCGCGTAGCGTTTGGTTACTGCTTACTTATTATTTTACGAGTGAGTTCAGTAAGTTTATCAATTTACGAAAATGTGGACGTAAAATATTACAATTTATCTCCCGTTTAGAATCTTACGGAAGTTTATAAACTTCCTAGTAAATTGATAAACTTACGGATCTTGTTATTTTCCGGTGACATATACATGTTTATATTATATTACGTTATGTTTATTGTATCTTTATATTATATTTATACATGTTTACGCTTGTGACTGTACACTTGGAAGAAATCCCGGACATAACCTATTAAGATAATAATCCTTCAACTTTTAAAGCACCCCTTTTTATTTTTTTAAAAGTCCCTGCTCAACAATGGTGCACGGAAGTTGATTTCACATGCACAATTGCACAAATAAATCCTTTATGACTGTCAAACAAAACATTAAAGTATACAGAAGCTTATTACTAAAGATATTATTTCGTAAATTGCTTATAATAAAATATTTTGCATAAACCGTGAAAAATGGCTGTTTCAACAAGCTTTGGATATAATACGTCGTTAGTCAACGATGTGTGAATTTATTTTGTGTTTTGTATGGAAATTAGTTAGCTTCGCTTATTTTTGGGTTCACAAACACCTTTTTGGACGCTAATTTGATTAAAATATAGGCTTTTTTGTAATGAGAAAGAATGAGGAATATGTCGGAAGGAAAGCTTCAGAAAATACTTCTTACAAAAAGCAATTGTTCTACCAGTTTATAATAAACTAGCTACATACATATATACCCCTTGGTGTCCTCCGACTTCAGTTACGTCTTTGCTTACTGCTCTGCTCCCATTTATCGTAGCGTGATGTTCTATACGTATAAACTTTCCTCTTGAATCAGTCTATCTATTGATGAAAACCGCACTAAAATGTGTTGCGTAGTTTAAAAGATCTAAGCGTACAAAGGGACAGACGGTGGGAACTTTCTTGTATACTATGTAGAAATACAATACATAAAGATATACAAGGTGTTGATTTGCATCCTTGTCAAATTTTAGGAGCTTGTCATAAAAAAATAGAAGTAATCAAATATAATTACGATACCTGGCCAATATCTAATAAATACCTACATGTTTTTTTAGTTGCAAATAACAGTATTCCAGAATACTCCTCTCGCAAAATTCGGAACCGCCCAGTTGCGTATGCGGTAGGCAGAGTTGCCGCGTGGCTATATCAACGTGTGCATAGCGCCTAAACCCTCTGGAGAGATGGCTACCTCCAATTTGAAAATCACTTAAAAAAAAAAAGATTTCAAAACCAATTTATTTTATCATTGATTCGTGTTAGGTAAGAATCACGAGCATAGTTAACTCCTTGAATTTGACCAGGATGCAAATCAACGCCTTGTAGATGCTCTTATTACAGTCAAAGGGCGGACTGTAGATGAACTTTCCACGAATTAAACCAGTAATAACCTCGATCCAAAATTTAAAAGTTCTTGGACAAAAAAGTTGAGTAGATATTCTTTTACCCTACACCATCTTGCATGTGAATGGTCAAGGTTCATACCATCATATCATCATGCCTGTATTCCCCGATAGGTTAGGCAGTGGTATACCAATGTACACCCACAGTTCGCCGGTATGTTTAGGTCCCATGTAATAGGGGGCGAGGCAATTGCCATAAACCTGGCAAAAATCCTAACTTCGAGCTGCTACTGAGAATGTCATACTAAAACCCAATAACACTCTTTGCTCGATCTGGTAATCGAACCAAAGACCTCTAGCGTAGCAGTCCCGCTTAGGACCACTAGGCTCACGAGGCGGTCGAGGTGTAAAGTCCAATACCTTATTTCTTTAACGTTTTTTCCCCAAACATATTAATTTTAACAAAAACTTGATATTCGTCCTTCGGAAATGCCTGCCTCAATGAATGCGTCATAGGACTTACCTACCAGGATCCGATTTTGGAATAAACAATCAACTCGAAACAAGTGAGACCCTATTTCGAGGAACCATATACCATCACGCCTGTATTCACAGAAGGGTTAGGCAGAGGTGTACTAATGTACACCCACATGTACACATACACATTTTGTGGAACAGGTTTTCAAATTCACAGTTGAGTAGTAAGCACCATTAAATAATAACTCCAAGACCAGTTTCTCTAAATATAAATATTTTACCCCTGGAAACCCGATTAATTTTTAAATAACTATAAAATTAGATTTTTAGTTGCTTTAAAATCAATAAATAGTTAGTGAATTGAGATGCCAAAAAAGTGACGTCATAGTTTAGTATTGTCATACAAAATCTATGGGGAAGTCGCGATTTCACAGCTCATAAAAAGTAAGTCAATTGATTAGTGGTGTCATCTAATCAATTCAAAATTCAATTGTAAAGCGATATTTTTGGCGCAAAATTAGCCTCTTTCATATTTTTTTTACAAAAATGTGTAGTTTGGCATCCTCGCAAAATCAAAGAGTGATGCTATGCTAGTGATTTTTATCACGAATAAACAAAAATGTCTTTTAGGACATTAGGTTCGGGAAATGCGTCTATCCCAGGGCTCGCAACCTCTTTCAGTCCGCGGCCATTTACAAGTTTAGTAATTTGTCATGGCGCCCGGGGGGTCTGTCAGATTTTTACTGACTAAAAACCACCAAACTTATCATGTGAATGAATAGAATATTGTTCGTTGAATTTTTAGTTTTATTTTATTTTTACTTTTTTTTAATCTTTGAAGTTCCGGTTTTGTGAAGGCTCCACAGTGTTCAAGTTGTGAAGCTCTGGTCTAAACCATTCGAAAATACCATCTTTACACGCAACCAAATCTCCTACACCTACCTGAGACGGAGACATGTGATAAATGACAGACATTACACAAGCTAAATGTAGTAATAAATCACGTTAATGTAAATACGTTTTTACATGAGCTTAGTGCTGTCACGAGTGAAGAAGTCTTGCGTCAGAAGCTCATTGCTTCCACGTTGGAGCTTCCCTTGAACAAGGTTTTATGATGTAAGGAGACTTAGCCCCGTTGTATACCAACGTCCGTTTTTTTCACCGGACTTCCGAACCGTTTTTTCACCGGATTTGTGGCTTATAATGTTCAAGGCTTATAATGAACTACCTTTCGCATGTGACTTTGAGAGTTAATATATATTCTAAAGACACTTGGCGCCCCGTTCGTTCCTGTACACCTGACAACGTTTATGCAAAATTTCAGGATAATCGGTTCAGTGGTTTAGGCTTGAAAGGTACAAACCAACTTGCTTTCGCATTTACAATATAGGTTGAGATGTGGGTACATGCACCGTAGACCGGACCGGTATCCGATGCGTGTACACAATATATCTATTATTTGTTGTATGCGAGCCCTCCTAAATAATTTATTCTGATTTTTAGTATTTGTTATTATAGCGGCAACAGAAATACATCATCTGTGTAAATTTAATCTCTCTAACTATCACGGTTTATGAGATACAGCCTGGTGACAGACGGACAGACAGACATTGGACAGCGAAGTCTTAGTAATAGGGTCACGTTTTACCCTTTTGGGTACGGAACCATAAAAAACGGATGTATATGTCACCGGAAAATAACAAGATCCGTAAGTTTATCAATTTACTAGGAAGTTTATAAACTTTCGTAAGATTCTAAACGGGAGATAAATTGTAATATTTTACGTCCACATTTTCGTAAATTGATAAACTTACTGAACTCACTCGTAAAATAATAAGTAAGCAGTAACCAAACGCTACGCGCGATCTGATTGGTTGGCTGTCACGTGTCACTTCTCCTTCCTCGCGGCCGCCAGCTGGACACAAGCATTGCCACTATAAACATTGACCAATCAGAGAGCAGTGTGTTATTTTACGTATTTCAAAGATCTATACAAGCGGCTTTACTCAGTTCGACAGGCGAAGGACGATGGATGTTGTATCCAATTGTAAAAGAAGATGTGTTGTAATCGCCACTAGTTATTAAGCTTAACAGATAAGCGTATAAATTATACTTATGAGCTTACATTGTCAAATGTAAGTAGCATAGCTTCTGTCCGTGGCTTTACTCGTGTTCTTTTTTTACCTGCTCTAAGTAATTAAAATACGTCTTTAGGTTCGACCGGGCACGGGCAAGAACCAATGTGAATTTTTCTATTTCATATGTAAGTAGTTACTTTCTAAGTTTTTCTTGGACGTTATTGAAATCGATGAAGGAAACATCGTGAGAAAGCCTGGACTTATAATGAAAATAAGATTTCATGGTGATCAATGCTCGTGCCTTCTCTGTATGAGAAGAGGCTTTTGCCGTGCAGTGGAACAATAATAAGAATAATAATAATAAGTCCGCAGGGCAGCTTGTGGCGAGCTGTTGGGCAGTAGCGACCCCACGGACCTGACCTCCCGGGAGAAGTCTTGTTCTTCATCTCTGGCTTGCCTTTATTGGCCGGCCGGAGTGAACACTGACGAGGAACAGAGCTCCCACCTCTCTCTTGCCTTCATTGGCCGGTTTGAGTGGAGATTCGCAAGAGCATTCGTGTTCGGGGGAAGGAAGTGTTTCACTAAGGTGCTGGTAGGGATCTTGACCGTACTTCCGGGATTGTCCTGATAGCCTTGAAACACCTCTCCACTCCTCAAGCACCTCAGTCTGTGTTGCCCTCTTGTCGCTACGTCACTACGTGCTAGCGGCCGTTTTAGGGGGCCCATTTATCGAGTGTGCTAGTCACCCCCTGCCATTTTATCTGTGTCATAAAAACATTGATTGGCAGGGGCCATAGTCTTTCCATAGTGTCAGGAAACTAGTCCATCTAAGCTACCCAAACCCATAGCCCTATTCTTAGTTTCCATATTCTGTAATAGTCCTGCGCCAGCCGGGGATTGTCCTTGGGTGCATTTGCATAGTGCAAACAGGGATAATTGTCGGCTGGTGTTCCATTTCCTTGTAAAGCCATGTAAGGGGCCTCTGCGAGTTGGCTTCGGCTCCTCGTACGCCTTCCAAAGGTCCGGGACCCTAGGGTCCCGAGATACGTAACCATATAAAAAAAATAATAATAATAATAATCATCAATAATGACGTGAACCTCGTGAAAGCCGAGAATGATAAGAAGATCAAGTATCTTGACTTGGCTCGCGAGGTTGTCGACATGTGGGATGTGGAGTCAGCGATCATTGTGCCGATAGTCGTTTCAGCCAATGGCTTAATTGCCAAGAGCCTCGACCAACATCTTAGGAGGCTCTCGTTGGGCGGCTGGATCAAGGGCTTGATTCAGAAAGCGGTTCTCCTAGACACGGCGCGTATAGTTAGGAGATTCCTTTCTCAGGAGCCCTGACCACCGGTGGCTTGGACCCTGTTCCCGACGCCGGTGGGCTACTATATTTTATATTTTTAAATGTTTTTATATTTTTTACTAATATTTAAAAATGTAATTTATATGTTTGTTTAATTGAATAAATGGAATAATAATCATTTATTAATGATGATTTTAATAGGTTGCTATTATAAGTTATGTGTGGTTACTGCTCCGCTCCCGTGTGTTATAGCATGATTTTATATGTGTAGCCTATATTTTTCCTTATGAATCTGGCTACAATATTGAAACGGATTGTTTTCCAAACCGGCTGGAAGTTCCAGAGATTAGCGTTTAAACATACAGACAAACAAATAATCTCTTCGGGTTTATTATATTTATTTTATTTTAATTTAGGAAAGCTTACAGACTCACACAGATATTAGTATAAATTATAAATTTTGATTGGTTAGAGTTGAAGATTAGCACGATTTTGAAATCTATTAATTAGTTTGTGAATTAATAAGGAAACTGCAGCGTCGCGATTAGGTTAAATCTGTTGCTAGATTCTAGATATCTAGATTCTAAATTAATACCTATTGTAAAACTCAATAATAATATAATGCCATACAAATTAATAAATAATAATAGGGGGCGAGCCTATTGCCATTAACCGGGCACAAATCCTAGCTTCGAGCTGCTACTTAGAATATCATAGAAAAACTCAATAACACTTTTGGCTCGAGCTGGTAATCGAACCCAAGACATCTAGTCTTCTAGCAGTCGCGCTTCGGACCACTAGGCTAACGAAGCAATCGCCCGTTATACCTATCCTATAAATTTCATAGCATACAAAATACCTACTACAGCTCTAACAAAGGACAAAAATAGTTGAAGATCAAAGGTTACAATTACTCGTACCTAGGTACCGAGGCAGTAATGACAGGTTGTAGCTGCGACGTTGTCCCTGAAGGTCGCGGAGGTCAGATAAACGTCAGTCCGTTCGTAAGCAAGATAATATTATAAAACTGCTGCGTCACTGTTGATGAAATTCGCGTGACACGTCTCTTGGACTTTGGATTGGGGATACTAACAGATGTTTTTGTAGGTAAAACAGAAACTAAGGATAAAAATACTGATAAATATGAACAGGACTGTCTAAATAAAGAAGAGTTTTATGTTTTTTTGTTCTTTGGACCTACTAATAAAACACGTATAAGATGGAGAAAAGGAGTTGCGGAATTTGTTCGAAAAAATCACCGCGGCCTTGGAACGCAAAGGGCATTAGAAGGAACATGGATGGGTTTTAGTCAGTAAGTCTGACACTCCCATCCGCTCCGCCCAGGGTGGAAGAGGCAATTTGATGATTTCACAGTTTTTGGAGCCAGGGCCGCACTGGGTGACGTGGTCTACCTTGTGGTTGTTCCCGGCCAATACCTACCTGCCGGGGTGCGGAAAAATGCTCAGAGCGGCACGCGTGCCCTGACCAATGGTAGTTGGATGAACACCGCAGAATTTTAGTCGCTAAAAGTCCGACACACTCATCCGCCTTCCCCGAGGGGAGAAAAAAAGGGGCATTTATCTTGGACACCAAAACAAGGAGTGCAATGTCGTTTCAGTCTTTGCTTTCAACACCAGTAAGTCAGTAACCCACTTATACAGCATGTATATATGGAGAAGATAATCTAAATCCTTCCTTCAGGATACCTCGTAGAATATACCAACAAAGCAGAAACCAAACATCAACGGTAGGGATACCACAGGGCACTATTTTGGGCCCCACATAAAATATCGACTAAAATGGCTACCAATCGTAAGAAAAAAACATGTTGTTTTGCAGTTGACACACATTTTCGTGTAGATATAATAAACAACCAATAAAGCTGGCAGGTGAAAGTATATTGGTACAGTAGTAAACAACTGATGAATATAAATCTGAGTGTTATTACACTTTCTGCGATATCTTTTGAATCTCCGGGGCTTGGACAATTATCATGTTGTATAATAGTACCTACTTTAAATTACCTTGACTTAGAAGTAGTTTGTAGTAAACAACACAGTAGTAAACAACTTGGGTGCGGAGTCTGCTTAATGTTCCCAAGTCGGCCGTAGCAATGGTGCTCGCCATGGGATCTGGAGGCGCTGGTCCTCGCGCGCCTACACGAGTGGCGCGCGGAGGTACTGGGCCGGGGCGAAACTCCGCTGCCGCGGCAAATTGCCGCCCTGCGGACGGAACTCCGGCTCGATCTCATGGCGACATGGAGAGAACGACTGTCGCAACCTCGTGCAGGGCTCGCCTCGATTGAGGCGGTAAGACCCCTCTTTGAGGAGTGGCTGGAGCGGCGCCACGGCGCCCTCACCTACCGCCTGACGCAGGTCCTCACCGGACACGGATGTTTCGGGAGGTTCCTGCACCTCATCGGGCGGGAGGAATCGCCCGGGTGTCACCATTGTGAGGATCGCCCCGAGGACACGGTGGAGCATACTTTGGCGGTGTGCCCTGCTTGGGCTGAGCACCGCCGAGTCCTCGAGGCGGCCATCGGCGGCGGCGCCCTCTCGCGTCCGGCACTGGTCCAGGCCATGGTCCGGAGCGAGGGGGAATGGGAAGCAGTCGCCTCCTTCTGCGAAGCTGTAATGCTAGAGAAGGAGGCGGCGGGACGGGAGAGGGAAAGGAGGGTCCCCCGTCCCAGCGGCCGCCGCGGTAGACGATCCGGGCGTCGGGAGCCACGTGACGACTCCCGGCCACCGTAGACGCGGGTCTGTGGACGGTGAGCAATGGGTAGCTCACCGTCCGTACGTTCACTAGCGACAGACCGTGTCGACGGCGCGTTCGTGTTCCACGCGCGCCTCAAAGAGATGTCAGCAAAATTGGATGGGGCCACTGAGGGCCGATGCCTGCCGGGGCTGCGGGTTGTTCGAAAGAGATACCGCGCCCCCGGAACGCAAAGGGCACATGAAGGAACATAGACGGGTTTTAGTCAGTAAAAGTCTGACACTCCCTCCCGCCCCGCCCAGGGCGGGGGAAGATATTTGATGATTTCCCGTCTATAAAAAAAAAAAAAAAAAAAAAAAAGCAATGGTGCTGATCCACGCGTCATGTTCGTGAACGGGCGCTGTCAGTTGGGATGGTCATTTCTAAACTGCCATGGCTCACTTCTTTATTATTATTACTTCCATTGTTTCTTTTTTATTCACTTTCATTGTTTTCACATGTAGAAGCAACAAGAATATTTTAACCAAGTTTTTGTAAAAACCAAATTGAAAGAAAAGAGTGTCCATGGAGTTTCTTGGTCGTTCTTCTCCATAAAGACCTACGTTTTGGAACGAGCAATTAGCTGGACGGGGCTTTCACTGGCAAATACCTGATGCTATAAGGAGTAATTTAGCTGTTTAATTTAGAAAAAGAATTAGGGATCCGCTCAAAACAAAAACCCCGTGAAAACCTATATTCACGCGAATGAAGTCGCGTTTACAAAGTAGTCTTTAATTTTTTTCAAACTTATTTCCACCATCTTAGATATTAACTGTCAATACAACTTTGTAACTGAAGCACTTACAAAATAAACACTATTTATGTAGTACTTAAGTACTTTTGAACTGTGTCAATAAAGTATTAATAACCTTTTAATAGACCCTACAAAGTATGTTTTAATTATTAAACCCTGCTAGCGTGTACTTTAATCTCAGTGCACTTAACTTCATTTACGGTCCGTGATTATTATCATAACATAAAATCACGAATGTATTAAAATTAAAATCGGATCTGAGCTACCAAAGACAGAGGCGGACTAAGGGCCTCATTACTCGAGAATTTCTTATTACCAAATCATAATGTCCGCGTTAAATAAAGCAGCTCTGACCCACCCTGTGGCGTAGAGTAGACGTTTAAGTTTCGGTAAAAAAACAAAAAAAGGTAATAAAAAATTCGTAACTTGAAGAAAAAAATATCAATAGATTACAAAAATTTACATTTATTTTATAATTCTTTCTAGAGGGCCCTTCTTTTAATTCAGGGCCTCTGACTGTGTTAGTCCGCCCCTGTCCAAAAATTGCCACTTTATAATCTGAAATCACTAAATCGCAGCGTAGTGATCAATCCTCTGGCCTTCTCAGGCCTTTGTCCAGCAGTGGGCCAATAATAAGCTGGTATTTTTTCAAACATATAACTTATTTAAATAATGTAAAAAAAAAACTCCAGTCCGATTTCGATTCTTAATGCAGACTAGCCAAGTACGCAGGAGATATTATAATGCACAAGTGTGTGCGCAAACACAGGTGCACTCCGACTTCCGTCATAGTCCGATGGGACGGCAATCCGACACAACCGGGGAGAGATCAGACGCAGGACCACCGGCTTTACGTGCTTTCTGAGGCACGAGGGTGTCACACCACCAACTTTCAAACTCCGAGCTGTTATTGAGAAATTCGTAATGGAAAACCCAATGACACTTTTTGCCCGACCTGGAAATCGGACCCAGGAGCCCACGCTCAACAGTCATGCTTGCCACCACGAGACCAACGGGGCATTTAAATAAAAATTAAATTACAAACTATGTACAGTTAAAAAAAAACTGAAGCTCATAGGGCATCAAAAAACTCATCCCCATCGCTGTCAATGGGACAAGCAGTGGCATTCTATACGGTAACTCCACCGTCACTTCGGCGCTCACTTCGCACTTCAAAGTGTCAAATAAAACAATGTCATTTGAATTTGATTGAATATTTGATGTCATTGAATAGCGACGTGCGATGCGAGTTCATGTCTGAATTTTACAGAATCGACGTACTGTGCTCAAAAGGTTGGCAGCATTGCCACGTTGTATGGCAATGAATTAGCTGGGATTATTATTATCATATAACTTGTAGCCAGTTTCAAATTGAACACACACTCACACGTGTCCTAAGATAAAGTTATGTGATGTTTTCACGTTAAAATATTTTATGTTTGACCATAAATGGCTATTTGATTGATTCGTTAATACTCATAGGTCAAAAGGGATTATTGCTTTTGTGTATAATGTTTACTATTTAGTCATTTATTAGTCATTAACTAGCTTTTGCCCGTGTCTTCGCTCGCGTGGTTCTTTTCGTCAGCATTAAGTTAGGTTTTAGGTTACTGCTCCGCTCATGTGTATCGGAGCGTCACGGTATATAGCCTATACTATTCCTTATTAATCTGGCTATCATGTAAAAAAAGATTTTTTCTAATCCGGCTGTTAGTTTCGGAGATTTGCACGTTTAAAAAAACAAAAATACTCTTCAGCTTTTATTTTTGGATAGTGTTAGGTTTGTTTTTAGGGATATCGTGTTGCCCAGTTACTGGGTTGTGGAGGTCAGATAGGCAGTCGCTCCATGTAAAACAGTGGTATTTAACTGCATCCGGTTAGACTGGAAGCCGACTCCAACATAGTTGGGAAAAGGCTAAGGAGATGATGATGTTAGGTTTGTTTTTATGTCATCATCTTCAACATAAGCAGTTGTTTTTGATATTTTACGAGAATTCGCTTTGTTAATAAAGGTATTCAGACCCCGTTGATCCCGTAGTTGCAACAGTCACAGTTGAGCATTGGATCCTGAGTCGGGCAAAAAAGAATGGGTTATTTCTATTAGGAATTTCTCAGTAACAGCCCGGAGTTTGGAAGTTGGTGGTGTGACATGGACATCCCAATGCTTCGGAAAGTACGTAAAGCCGTTGGACCTGTGCTTGATCCCTCCCCGGTCGTATTAGATTGCCGTCCCATCAGACTATGAGAGTGAGGGAAGTGAGAGCACACTTTTGTTTGCGCACACAGTTGTGCACTATTCTGTAGATAGTATCTAGTCTCCTTCGAGGTCGCCGTGACCGAAATTGATGAAAACCGCGTTAAAATCCGTTGCGTAGTTAAAAGATGGAAGCGTACAGACGGACGGCGGGAAGCGACTTTGTTTTAATACTATAGAGGAGATTTAACTAGGTACCTCTTAAGCCTAATAAAAGTCACTTTGTCCAAGGTCACTACAGCTTAAACAAACAATCTTTTTTACACCTTACACCGAAACAAAGTAATCAATAAAGATGATGTCAACTACAGACGCTTATTTACAAATTGTAAGATCAACAATTTTTTTATACCAAACAGCGTTCTTAAATATCCTAATGTCCCAGTGGTTAAGACATTCGCCGCTCATACATTAGGTTGCGGTTGAGATATTAGTACCAATGTGACTTTTTCATACGTGCCTTCTATAATTAGGTACTTGGATTTGACTGACATTGGTGAAGTAAAAATATTGTGAGGAAATATAGCCTTACAATTAGTAACTATAGCTACAAGTCTCAATGCCCGTGCTTCGCCGTACGAGAAGAGGCTTTTGACAATTCATAACAAGTCCAGATGTTTTCCTTTACCGAAGTCAGTGATGTCAGTGATTTCCAAGATAAACACAGAAAGAACATTAATAAAATAGAAAAAGTTATAATGATACTTGCCCGTGCCCGGTTGCGAAGCCACAGTCTCGTGCATGGGAGGCGGGCGCCTTAACCACTGGGCCCACACGACCATTTTATCCTTTCTGGTAATTTTTTTGTTGTTTGTTTCTTTTCGTACACTGTCTATCAGGAAATATGGCACAGTACCGTCTTCTTTCCTTCCTTCTTTCATGTTACTTGGGTCCCATTTCTAGATGCCAGTTGGGTCATTATTATTGGCCAGGTACTGTACCTATAGGTATCAATACGTCACCCTCACCTGTTCGTTATATGAGTGAAACGTGTTCAGAAACTGGTATTTTCAATAAAGTACATGTAATACATTCTCCTTAAAACATCTGTCCAAGGTCTGTGGTGACATGACATATTATTATGACTTATTTTTGTTTTATAACGTAACGAAAAGTAGCTCTGCCTGTACCTCAAATCGCGGCAAGATATCTTTGTATTTCAAAATCGAATCTATGACTAACGTGCTAAGTATCAATATTCATTGAAACCCTTGGAGTTACATATGTAGGCACCTTTAGAATGTATGTATAAGTATGTATATGTATAGTATAATGAAATATACCATCACGCCTGTATTCCCCGAAGGGATAGGCAGAGGTGCACCAGTGTACACCCACAGTTCGCCGGTATATTTAGGTCCCATGTAATAGGGGGCGAGCCTATTGCCATTAACCGGGCACAAATCCAAACTCCGAGCTGCTACCAAGAATTTCATAGAAAAACCCAATAACACTTTTTGCTCGACCTGGGAATCAAACCCGGGACCCCTTGCACAGCAGTCGCACTTGCGACCACGAGACCAACCGGGCAGTATAATAAAACTGACAAGTATTTTTATTTGTTGAAACACAGCTCTGGAACTACAAGTCTGATTGTAAGAAGTATTTTTGTATACCTTGGCCAGATGCTTGAGGACTAGTATAGCATAAATAACATCACACTACGACACACAGAAGCGGATCAGTAAACCAAGACGTAACTTAAATAGGGCGAAAAAAACCCGCGTGCAAATTCTCAAGAAAATTCTGAACATACTAATTACAATTCTGTGCCCAAAAAACCCCATTCAAAATTCGATTAAAAAATCAGGTTAATTCCCATTCAAATACCGTAATATTTCGTCCAAAAATTTTTAATAAATCTTCCAAAAAACAGGCTTGTAATAAAAGACTTTAATGTCCTTTAAATAAGCGTCAATCTTGTTAAAAAACCCATTGATTACTCCATCAAAAGCGTTCGTTTCGCCGAAGCAGTGGATGTATGAGAATCTGTGGCGATCCACATATTGAAGTCGGTAGGTAGGTAGGTAGGTAGGTAGGTGTCTCTCCCTTCATTTTGGATAACCTGTTTTGTAACTGTACTCAAAACTTGGTAAGTGCGAGCTGGTCTTGCATACGTAGGGTACCGTACCAATGTGGAATATGTAAAGAACGATATTAAAAGAAAACGCATTTCTTGTATGGGAACTCCCTTTAATTTTTACAACTAGCTTCAACTTTAAACTTCTTGACACTTCAAAAGTGCCTGTAAATGGTCTTATTGAAATAAATGCTTTGACTTTTGACTTTATTTTTACTAGGTGCTGCGCGCACTTCGTTCGCGTGGTCTTTTCACTAGCGTTAAGTTACGTCTTGGGTTACTGTACAGCTCCGGTATGCCGTAGCGTGATGTCATATATTATAGCTATGACTATTCCTCATGAGTCTGACTATAATAAGCAAAATATTTTATGTATGTAGATATCTCAATATTTTGTCTTTTTTCAATCCAATTGGCAGTTTTAGCGATTACCGCGTTTAAATAAAGAAACAAAAAACTATTCAGCTTTATTATATAAGATAAGTACCTTTATAGATTTGTTGTTATAATATTTATAAAAAATGCACCGTGTGAAAATTTCAAGGATGGACAATGGAGGCTTAGTAATAAGGTCCTACCTGTCCCTTTAGGTACGGAACCCCAAAAAGATAATGCGGAAACCGACAGTTTTGAGGTTATTCGCAGCTGGGAGTTGTCTTTTTTTAAGGGTTTTCGGTGAGAAATAAAATTCTTGAACATTGTTGTGTGGAGATTTCGTGCCTAATGATGTCGGTAAAAGTAACTTTGAATAAGAGAATCAAAAATATATGGTCAGACTTTTTAATTGGAATGAAATAAAGATGGAAAATGAAAAAAAAAACATCACCTCATTGAGTTCTTGAAACGCAAAAAAAACAGCAAAAATTTAGTAAAACAGCAAAAATTTGATACTAAAATCCTGACGACCTGATTAAGACCGCAGGAAGACGCTGGATGCAGGCCGCTTCCAACCGGTCCTATTGGAAATCTATGGGGAAGGCCTATGTCCAGCAGTGGACGTCCTGCGGCTGATATGATGATGATGATTAAAATAATGCTTGTATGTGGTTCCAACTTATCTACACTAATATCATAAAGAGGAAATATTTGTTTTTTTGTACCGAATAAACTCTGAAAGTACTGGACCGATGTGCAAAGGCGTCTTCTCATACAGAGAAAGCACGAGCATTGATCACCACGCTTACTCAAGGCGGGAATTCAGACTTCTATTTTTAAACTTTATTTGCTAAGCTTACTTGCACTTATTACGTATCTAGTTACCGGACACTAATTCATATAATCATTTGGCAGGTACCTGACTTAATAAAAAACCGGTAAATACCGCTTAAAACCGGACCTTAGAGTCTAGATGTAGGATCAAACTGGACTTTTTATTTATAGTATTGACGAAAGGTAAATATCGGAACGCGGTTACTGGTCAGAATAAATTGTTTAATGTTTACACTGTGTTTGACTGTGTAAAACATGGAATAGATTTACTTAAGTAGGTACTTCAATATTATTTTTAAATGCTTTTATTTTTGGGGACCTTTCATCTATCGTTTTGAAGGACCCATGTCGAGTCAAAGTCTTAGTGTTTATTTCTATGAAACCATTGGCTATTTCAAATATTTTAAAAGTCAATGGGTTAGCCAGAAATTTGCTAATTCCAATACATGGTAGGTATCTATGTAGAAGAACAACCAAGAAACGATGTTATTTTCTGATTAATTTCGTTGTGGGATCCAAGACATCACCAGAAAAGCGCAGGTAACGAAGCTCCATGAGTCCCGGAAAAACGTCAGTTTCTTTGGCACTCGTCGAACTTAATTACCCCGGCGCTTTTTTGGTAGTCGCCACTGTTGATTCTTCAGGAATTTCAGTGGTTGGGAATAGTGTCGCTGGCTTGTCCAAAAATAACACGGGTCCCGTACCTGCACAAAAAAAGCGCTTCGCTGTATCATCTTAACATCTCTGATACCTACCGATTTCAATTTTTCCATCATCTCAGGAGATCAATGTATCTTTAACGACATTCTCGAAATGTCAATGATTCTTAATCATCATATTTTATATTTAATTTAACATGACATAATCGGTGACATTTTGAATGGCTAATTTCGTAGTCGAAATTGTTGAAAGTGAACTGTAATATTTAGAGGTTCCGTCCGTTCGACCTGTCATGGAAAACTTTAAGCACTTGGTGCTTTCGTCAGATCAGGTTTAGGTGTCTATTAAATCCTAGTAAGATGCTACTAGTCGTCACACAGTGGGAGGCCTAAGAAACGCTAGCGTTTGTCTCATACAAACTCGGACATCACGAAAAAAAAATCAGCCAATCCAGATATTTACGTCCTGCGGGTTGTTCGAAAGAGATACCGCGCCTCGGAACGCAAAGGGCACATGAAGGAACATAGATGGGTTTTAGTCAGTAAAAGTCTGACACTCCCTCCCGTCCCGCCCAGGGCGGGGGAAGTTATTTGATGATTTCCCATCTATAAAAAAAAAGCCCTGGAACGCAAAGAGTATCAGGAGGCACACGGATGGGTTGACATACTTCAACAAAATATATACGCGGATCTGCAGATTTTTCACGACATGATATTTTTGGTAACCCAAAAAAAAAAAAAAATTATGTATGTCACCATCAATTTCTTTTTCTGGTACGTTTCCAATTAGGGCCCTACTGAGAGTTGCCCATTCTTCTTGCCTTCTCCACTCGCGAATATTACAATTCGTCAACCTACCACTACATTTGACTAGGTAATAACTAAAGATTAACAAGTATATGTACGTATACCTAGTCCTAGCAAGTTCCGTATGTTGTATGTTTAAAGTGAAAATTTAAGTGAAGTGGAGAGATCCGGCTTTCGTACGTGATTTAGGGCGGTGTCGTTCGGAGTCTTGACAGGTATATCACTGTCTGGCTTCCGCAAAAATAACTAACATGACTTGCAGAAATGTGTGTTTATAAAATTATTCGCGAAAAATTTTCGTCCGCGTTCTGTTACTGCTTCGCTTCCGTGTGTAGTAGAAGAGATTAGTCTTGTCATTTCGATTAATTCCGAATGCGTCTAAAAAGTGGCGTTCCAGTCATCTCATTTATTGGTCCTTCGATCCGAAACCTTTTATTTGATATTTAGTTAAGTGTGTGATATATTTTGTGTAGCGCTAATATATACTAATACAACTGCATGGTGGCACAGTGTCCAGGAAAGACTGCTGATGTCTGAAATACAGATTTCAGACACCATTCAGATATCTAGTTCAGATACAGATAATTCTCATTAGATCGCAAGAAGAGTACAAAATTACTTTAGTTAAATTATGATTAAAGTACATAAAATATTTTTATAAACCATTCATTTTTATTGCCTTCAAAATTTCTCCTTGCCATTCAAATCACCGCTCCAAAAGACCAAAAACGAGACAGGAAAAAAAAACTTGCAACACGCACACGGAAATGCATCGCTGTTTACTTCTCAGACACGACAGGTACCGGGAACCAGTTCCTAACAGTACCGTCCCGGGTTCGATGCCCGGCCACGCTTGTCACTGACTGCACCGCCAAAAACACTAAGCCAATTAGTAGCTACTGGGTTTCGGAGATTGATGCTTTCAATTCAATTTATGTGTGTCCATAGTTGAAAAAAATGTTACAGTCATTTATAATTATGATCTCTATATCCTAACATTTATGGTGCACAAATAATATTAAAAAAATACCATCACGCCTGTTTTCCCCGAAGGGTTAGGCAGAGGTGTACGGATGTACATTGTACACCCACAGTTCGCCGGTATATTTAGGTCCCAAGTAATAGGGGGCGAGCCTATTGCCATTAACCGGGTACAAATCCAAACTCCGAGCTGCTACTGAGAATTTCATAGAAAAACCCAATAACACTTTTTGCTCGACCTGAGAAACAGGGCCTCTAGCGTAGCAGTCGCACTTAGGACCACTAGGCCAACGAGGCAGTCAAAAAATACCTATACAATTTAAAATGACAGTTTTATGACTGTTGGACTGATTTTATATATAGTTCTATAAAAATATGCTACTATAATGCTGCTATGATAGTTCTGTACTTTATAATATTATAAAGAAGTAAAGTTTGTGAGGTTGTAGGGAGTAATCTCTGGATCTACTGAACCGATTTTGAAAATTGTTTTACCCATAGATAGCCACGTTATTTGTCAGTGTCATAGGCTATATAACACCACACTACGACACATGGGCGCAGAGCAGTAATTGTTTATATTGGTCTTTGTGTTTGTAGAGATAGTGATATTGTAGGTTGTAAATCAATTCAATTCACTCCAAAGTTAGAAAATATTTTGTACTGGACCACGTGCTTTATTTGAGATCAGACAACTGTTATAAATACAAAAGTTTGGATGGATGAATGGATGTTTGTTAATCAATCCCGCTTCTTCTTCTTTGGCCCAGAATTTGGCCACTTTGACTGCGTTGTCGGTGGCAGTTATTAAATCTTCATTCATTCATCACGCAACGGATGAATGGATCTGGATGAAAGACACAGATATAGATTATAGTTTGGAATAGTCCATAGGCTATCTTTTATCTCGGAAAAATGTACGGTTCCCGTGTGATAATATATATCAAGATTGACGTGGATGAATTCGCGTGCAGAACAGTAGCAAATTTTATAATTATATACTAGAAAGTAATACGATTATTACTTGTTTTAGTCCTCATTAGAAATGTTTGGTAAACAACTTTCATAAGAGAAAATATAAAAATAATAAATCAGCTGTTTCAACCATTTTGACTGAAGTGCATTATCATAAATAAGGAACTGCATTTCTTTTTTTTTTTGTTATTTTAGAGTTGGTGCCATAGCAAAAATTTAAGTTAATTAAAAAACTATTTTGCCTATATACAACTGGCTTGTTAGCCTACTGGTTCGAAGCGCGACTGCTACGCTAGAGGTCTTGGGTTCAATTCCCGGGTCGAGCAAAAAGTGTTATTGGGTATTTCTACAAAATTCTCAGTAGCAGCTCGAAGTTAGGATTTGTGCTTAGTTCATGGCAATAGGACTCCTATTACATGGGACCTTAAAATACCAGCGAACTTTGGGTGTACATTGTTACACCTCTGCCTAACCCTTCGGGGAATACAGGCGTGATGAAATGTGTTTATTTTGCTTTTATAGCACAATAGTTTGAATATCTATTTTCATCTTTTCACTACATCCTAAACCAGTCTAGCGCAGCTCATTCTAAAATAACCAGACTCAAATCAATTAAGTAAAAACAAGGGAATTCCTGTACCGACCTCTTACCGGTTATTAATTCATTATCTATTATTAAACATAATACCTTTGTACGCGGGAAAAAAATATTATAATTGATGAAAATAAGTTAGATAATAACATATCCACGGATGGCTGTTAAGTCTTGTTCACATCGTACGTGGCTGCCGTGCTGCGTGTCGTGGCTTCGATTCCGCATGGAACTAATATTTATATACTACTAGGTTTTGCCCGTGACTTCGTCTGCGTCAAAGTTAATAAACCCACGGGAACCGTACATTTTTCCGGGATAAAAAGTATTATTTAGGTTATTTCATACTACAATCTATCTCAGTGCCAAATTTCATCCAGATCCGTTCAGCCGTTTTGGCGTGAAGAAGAGACAAACATATTATTATATACACACAAACTTTCGCCTTTATAATATTAGTGTGACTAGCTTTTGCCCGCGACTCCACCCTAGGGCGTGCAAAACCGGTTTTGAATTCCGGTGTTGAGGCCCCAAAACCGGAAACCGGTGTTAGGCCCGGTTTCGGCAACAATTTTATATTGTTTTTATAGTAGTATTTTAACAAGAAAACAATATTCTTAGATACCCACAATCTCTACATAAAACAAATTTTATGATATAAGTACCTCTTTTTAATCGACCGTTCGGACCGAATCGGTCGTTTCTTCTTGCCGATAAAGAAATTTGTCAAAAATCGACCCGATAATCGGTCATGGGGACAAACCCTTATGCCTACCAATACTAACTAGACCAAATTAATAGTTTGGATAACAGGAACTCAAAATAAGATCAAATCAACAACAAGTAAGTTTGTGGTATAGAATAATATTTTTTAAACATACAAAACACTTTCATCTTCTTGAGACACTAAACACAACCACAATTACTATACGTCTCTATTTGTTTGATCTTGAGCTCTATAATTAATAACTACTAACAACATTATTAAAAGATTCATAATGAGCTACCTATAAAACGAGATCAAATCAACTGTGTACCGTATACAACTTTAAATAAACAACAATTTTTTTTTTCACGCTCTACACTTGTTGGTCGTGCCTACACACATAAAATAGTCGTAAGCTTCTGTGAGATATATACCCCGATGCCCTCCGCTTTCCTACATGGCTAGCTCTACCTTGATAAACCACCAACTGCAAGGTCGAAATCAGACCGATTCTTGGGGGTAAGGATAGTGGGTATAGGTTGCGTTCGGATATATTTGATGCCCCAAAATTAAATATTTCTTGAGTGTGTTCGAAAAAAGTTGTTTAAACCTAAATGTAAATATGTAATTCAATGACGGGAAAACCGGAGGTAACACCGGTTTTGTGTATCAACCCCGGTTTTCAAAAATCGGTAAATTTTGACCGGTTTCCGGTTTTTTGCAAAACCGGTAAACCGGTTTTGCACGCCCTACTCCACCCGCGTAAAGACAGAAAGACAGAAACGGACACAGGGTACTTTTCATCCTAAAAAAAGTACTGTTCCCCCAACAATAATAACGGTACCCATTTTGATAACAGATGGCGCCACGTGTCTTTCGAATTATGATTGAATTTGCGGGCAAAAGCTAGTTTCTAATAAAAGCCAAGCCCGAAACAGTTATACAACATCCAATCTGTATTCACCTTAACAGTTGCACAGTGAGGTCGTCAACATTTTTTAGGACAAATCTATTCAGATATAATGACAGATTAAACATTGATTCGACTGGATTGTAGCGATACTATCGATGTTATGTTATGTACACCATTATATCGAAGGTTATGTGTATAGTTCTATGTGGAATGTTTTTAGGTACCTGATGATAAATAAATTATTTTTTACTACTTAAACAGTATAGCCTGACCATGCTAGGAAGCATCTCATAAACACCATTTTTGTCATCATCATCATATCAGCCGCAGGACGTCCACTGCTGGACATAGGCCTACCCCATAGATTTCACAAAAGAGCCTGTTTTACATTAGTTTACATAAATTCAGTTGTTGTATTTTCAACTGTAGGCGCTAAACCGACCGTTGAATATCCAACATAGCGCAAGGCAAAGTAATATTGAAATAATATTGTTTTAATAGATGGTAGTAGGCCCCCCAGGCCGCCGGGGCTGCGGGTTGTGCCGGGGCTGCGGGTTGTGCCGGGGCTGCGGGTTGTTCGAAAGAGATACCGCGCCCCCGGAACGCAAAGGGCACATGAAGGAACATAGACGGGTTTTAGTCAGTAAAAGTCTGACACTCCCTCCCGCCCCGCCCAGGGCGGGGGAAGTTATTTGATGATTTCCCGTCTATAAAAAAAAAAAAAAAGGCCCCCCAGGCCAGTAAAGAAGAGCGACAGTTAGGGTCCTGGATTCGATTCTAACATCGGGCAGTGTTTTTAAGTTTTTCTATTGGGAATGTCTGAGCAACGGCCCCGAGTTCAAAACTTAGTGGAGTGACATCCCCGCGCCTCGGAAAGGACGTAAAGCCGTTGTTCTTGTGCCCTGTGTTTGCGCACACACTTGTGCTCTATAATATCTCCTGTGTACTGGACTAGTTTCCATTGAAATCGGCCGCTGTGACCAAGATTCGGCTGGTAGAAAAATATTCCAAAGCTTATAACAATATTTTCTGTACATTTCAGTTCGATGAGTTCGTGAGATCGCTGCAGGTGGACCCTCATTCACCACTCTTCAGGCTCGTGACCGACGGACAACCTCCTCTAAGGTATTGTGGATGTTTCTAACTTTTTTCTACTTCTTCTTTGAGAATCGATGGCAAATATAATAATATTACATACATACCATCCATCACGCCTGTATTCCCCGAAGGGTTTGGCAGAGGTGTACCAAGGTACTCCCACAGTTCGCCGGTATATTTAGGTCTCATGGAAGGGCGAGCCTATTGCCATTAACCGGGCACAAATCCAAACTCCGAGCTGCTACTGAGAATTTCCTAAAAAAACCCAATAACACTTCTTGCTCGCCCTGGGAATCGAACCCAGGACCTCTAGCGTAGCAGTCGTGCTTACCTCGTGCAGGGCACGCCTCGATTGAGGCGGTAAGTCCCCTCTTTGAGGAGTGGCTAGAGCGGCGCCACGGCGCCCTCACCTACCGCCTGACGCAGGTCCTCACCGGACACGGATGTTTCGGGAGGTTCCTGCACTTCATCGGGCGGGAGGAAACGCCCGGGTGTCACCATTGTGAGGATCGCCCCGAGGACACGGTGGAGCATACTTTGGCGGTGTGCCCTGCTTGGGCTGAGCACCGCCGAGTCCTCGAGGCGGCCATCGGCGGCGGCGCCCTCTCGCGTCCGGCACTGGTTCAGGCCATGGTCCGGAGCGAGGGGGAATGGGAAGCAGTCGCCTCCTTCTGCGAAGCTGTAATGCTAGAGAAGGAGGCGGCGGGACGGGAGAGGGAAAGGAGGGTCCCCCGTCCCAGCGGCCGCCGCGGTAGACGATCCGGGCGTCGGGAGCCACGAGACGACTCCCGGCCACCGTAGACGCGGGTCTGTGGACGGTGAGCAATGGGTAGCTCACCGTCCGTACGTTCACTAGCGACAGACCGTGTCGACGGCGCGTTCGTGTTCCACGCGCGCCTCAAAGAGATGTCAGCAAAATTGGATGGGGCCACTGAGGGCCGATGCCTGCCGGGGCTGCGGGTTGTTCGAAAGAGATACCGCGCCCCCGGAACGCAAAGGGCACGTACATGAAGGAACATAGACGGGTTTTAGTCAGTAAAAGTCTGACACTCCCTCCCGCCCCGCCCAGGGCGGGGGAAGTTATTTGATGATTTCCCGTCTATAAAAAAAAAAAAAAAAAGCAGTCGTGCTTAGCACCACTAGGCTAACGAGGCAGTTAATTTCTACTAAGTACCATGTTGAAAAAGTGATTGATTTATTCGTGACAAAGATTAAGTACTTATGATGCGTAAAACACTCATAAAAGGGATGCCGGTCGAGCGCGGGTCAGGTCGACAGTACAGCAAGTGACCCGCACCCGCTCGCGTGTTATGTGTGTTACGCTTATTGTTACGTTTATTAAATAGGACCAAAAAACATACCGGCGAACTGTGGATGTGCATTGGTACACCTTTGCCTAACCCTTTGGGGAATACAGGCGTGATGGTATATTATGTTACTTTCTACTAAGTACCATGTAAGGTGTTGTGCAGGTGATTGATTTATTCGTGACAAAGATTAAGTACTTATGATGCGTTAAGCACACATAAAACGGGTGCGGGTCGCGCGCGGGTCAGGTCGACAGTACAGCAGATGACCCGCGCTTGATCGTTACGTGTATTGTCGTTTTGACACACTAATAGCATCAGAGAGCGATGTAAAGTTTGTCACAAACAAAAAAATAGGCTGAAATAGTCTGAATAGTCTGAAATCGTCAATTCGCCTGCCTGCTACACTAGTGGTCTTGGGTTTAATTCCTAGGTCGAGCAAAAAGTGTTATTGGTTTTATCTATGAAATTCTCAGTAGTAGCTCGGCGTTAGGACTTGTGGCCGGTTAATGGCAATAGGCTCCCCCCTATTACATGGGACCTAAACCTACCGAACCTAAGCTGTAGGTGTACATCGGTACCTACACCTCTGCCTTACCTTTCGGGGAATACAAGCGTGATGGTATGCTATTATTCTATGCTTCTAATTTAAAATATGCGTGTAAACACAAAAAAATTACTGCCATTCAGTACAATAAGTAGGCCAGGTTAAGAGGTACGACAAAAATGATTTGAAAGCGCACAACTCGATACCAATCTGTCTACATCCGGAAACATAATAAGAACTGTGATGTGACACTGTTTACATTATATACTTTCATACGATACGTCACGCCGAGAGACTGATTGCCTCGTTGGTGTTGGCGTCGCAGGTACGAGTGCTGGTAAAGGCCCTGGGTTTGATTCCCAGATCGGACAATGTGTTTTGGCTATGTATTTATTGAATTATTAGTATTTAAATATCATGATTAACGCATTTGAAATGTAAAACAGTTGAATAGATTTTTTAAACTTCTAACACTGCCTTGACAGGTCCCGCTAAATACAAGATCATAAATCATTTGCATCTCCCAAAGAAATCAGGTTTTATCAAATACCTGCGTATGTATATAAAATTAAAGAATTTTAATATTTCATACTTATGTACATTTGAATCGGCTTAAACGGCTGAATGAAATATGTAATTTGGCACTGACATTGATAGCAGTATGGAATAATAACACATTTAAAACACTTTTTACTCCGGTATAATGTACAGTTCCCATGGGATAACACATCAACTTTGACGCGGATGAAATCGCGGGTAGAAGCTAATCTACAGGGTGATTTGAAATTGCTCGTATTCCTCTCGGGAGAAGAAACTATGACTAATTTAGAATAATTTAACCCCTATCACTTGGGGGTCGAAAATCCGCCATTTTCGAGAAAATCTACTTTGTTGTTATTTTTAGAAAAATCGGAATTTTGGTAAAATTTAATAAAAAAAAACTTATCACTTTTCAGCCTGAAATTTTCTATGATCTGATAGCTTACTAATTGATCAACCTCTCTAAAGCTAAAAACTGTGTAATTTACTGTTAGATTTTGTTGTATGTTAAAACTTGCAATAAATTAAAAAAAAAACTGATAAGTGGTTTTTAATAACCAAAATTTAGATTTTTCTGAAAATAAAAACAAAGTAGATTTTTTCAAAAATGGAGGATTTTCGACCCCCAAGTGATAGGGGTTAAATCATTCTAAATTAGTCATAGTTTCTTCTCCCGAGAGGAATACGAGCAATTTCCAATCACCCTGTATACATCTATACATAATAATAAAATCGTAACGAGGCCAATTCTGTACATTCAATATTTTTTATAAAGAGTAATTCTCACATGTTAAATACATTATACTAAACCCAAAAAAATGGTTTTTAGAATTTTTGTCTGTTTGTTTGTTTGTATGTACGCGCACAACTTTTTAACTCCTGCACCGATTTGAACAAAACTTTTGGCATTGTGTAGGCAGTAACCTGAGCTGTAATCTTAGGTACAATTCACACGCTATGTCACATAGGGGTTGGACAGAAACAGTATGAACACTATTAACTTAAAAATACTGAACGCGAACGAAGTCGCGGGCAACAGCTAGTAAATAAATAAATCCCCGTATCATTCGTAACAACGTACACTCACTTAAAATACTCATACATAATTTATTTCCCCCCAAACATTAACAAAACGGTTTCCGTACATCACAGTTCAAAGGTCAGGAGTGATGGCTGCAGAATAATTATAGTATTCTAAACAATTATGCTAATACCTGCTATCAGTTACTGCATCTGTATGGGACATAATGACAGTATTGACGGAAAATGGTGATTTGGAAATATCGTAAAAAAACGTGGCGTTGAATTATTTTTCTATAGGGTTTTTTGTCAAGTGTATTGTATTTGCTGATGTGTGTGACTTATTTACATTAATACCGTTATTTCTTGTGGGTCAAAGATTGGGTTATCGTGTAAAATAATCTGCTTCTCTTTTACATACCATCGTATATGCCATCACGCTTGTATTTCCTGAAGGGTTAGGCAGAAGTGTACTAATGCACACCCACAGTTTGCCGGTTTGTTTAAGGTCCCATGTAATAGAAAGCGAGCCTATTGCTATTACCCGGGCACAAATCCTTTCTCCGAGCTGCTACAGAGAATATCGTAGTAAACACTTTGCTCGACCTGGGAATCGAATCTAAGACCTCTAGCGTAGCAGTCGCGCTTATGACCACTAGGCTAACGAGGCAGTTAAACATTGTAGTTGGTAGTGTAGCCTGTTAAATATCCTTAAAACCATGGGGCTATTTTCTAGTACAAAATCCTCATAAACCAGAAGAAGAATCATCAAGTAATCATCTCTTCTTTCCTCCTCAGACAATGCCTCCACCCAGAGGCCTGCAGCAAAGACCTCTCTCTGCCGACGTACTACGCGCGATTCCACGACATACGCAAGGAGTACGTGCGCGCGTACACGCTGCGTGCGGTCGCCGGCGCGCGCACCGTGCCGCCGCCGCCGCCGCCGCCTGACCATCCCGGGTCCCTGCTGGATATGCTCAACTGTATCCTTTATCTATCACCATCATCGATTTAGCTGAATGACGTCTACTGCTAGATGTAGGCAACTACCCCTCAAATGATAGAATCAAAATAGATCCTTTATCAATCATCATTTAAGTTGAATGACGTCCACTGCTCGATATAGGCATCTCTTACTTTTTTGTGGGGATATCCTCATGGATGCCCAACGTTTTGGGGTTAACGAAAAGTTATGTCTGACTTCTTCGGATTAAAACACCATGGTTCATCCTGTTTGGTACCAAAAGTCAGGAGCCCGGTATTCGTTTGACGCATGATACGCGCTTGGACATAGGCCACCCCGACAGATCGCCACAATGACCAGTCCTGCGCTCTCCGTATCCAGCGGTTTCCCGCGACCTTCATCGGATCACCGGCTCACCCGATGTACGAGGCCTTTCGAGAGCCAGTCTGTACTGTTACCCTTGTCACTACTGTACTGTTAGAGCTCTTGTCAAATCTAAATCGTATAAGTAAGTATATATATTTTAGTACAAAGTAGATGATGTTCAAGTATTGACACGCACCTGTAATTTTTCTGAGGGCAAAATTCTTTCGAAGCTATTGCTATACATAAATTTAACCAAGTACTACCTTCCTTTATCGCTTTATGTACTTACATATGGATTACATTTTGAAATTAAAACAAAAACATTATATATTTTTTTTAAATGTACCCCACTGGCCTCGGGAACAGGGTTAGACCCTGTTCCTGCTACCGGTGGTCAGGCTCCTGAGAAAAGAATCTCCTAACAATACGCGCCGTGTCTAGAAGTACTGCTATCTGAATCAAACCCTTGATCCAACCGCCCAACAAGAGCCGTCACAAATGTATTATTATAGCCTACTATTATTACAAAAACGACCTTATTGCGACAGTGTTAAATTACAATAATTAATGCTAAGGAGTAATAATTACAGTGTATTACTGTACTCTTGAACCTGTCATTATTGTAATGACGCCAAGGAAATGAGTTCTTAGGCCTTAACTAAGTACTAGTCATTATGAAGCTGAAGTTATATTTAACAAATCTAAATACTATTTACGATGTCAAACCACTTGTGGTTCTTCATTTGGCCGATGGGGGCGCTGATGTATACATAAATCTTTCAGGTACTTTAAAATATTAATTGTAATGCGTGGTGCTTGGCAATCGAAGCTTTTCGCAAAGCACGTTTAACCGTTAGTCTAGAACCTGATCTCTCCCTTGGTCGTGTCGAATTACCGTCTCATCGACTATGACAGATAATGAAGAGGGAGTGCACCTGTGTTTGCCACCACATATAGTTATTATCCGCGTGAGCGTATTCTTCGTACTTCAGAAATCCTTATTGAAATAAGCCGAAATTCCATTTGTTTCTCCTCAAACATCTCACATTTGTTGACAATGAAACCTTAACAACATTGTGTACAGATTTAGGTATAAGCCCGTACAGTGGCGATAACTTCTACGCAGCTGAAGTGAAGGACATGGCCAGCATTATACAGAGGATAATCACAGACGGTAAGAATACACCTTTATATCACCGGGCAACTGCAGCTGTCCCGGCACTAAACGCTTCTTTTTATGGCAAACAAGCCAACGGCCCACCTGATGCTAAGTGGTCATCGCTGCCTATAGACATCTGCAATACCAGTGGCCTTGCAAATACGTTGCTATCCCAGAGTCAAAGTTGAAATGTCTTTTGTGCCTGTAATTACATTGGCACCCATACCCTTCAAACCGGAACAAAGCAACGCTGCTTTCGGTAGAAATAGGAATTTACAAAAGAGCCCTAACCTTGTTAAAGAAAGCCCTGTTTGGAGGCTTTCGTTTGTAAGGTAACACAGGATTGTCCGGCTAGCGGAAGGGAGTGTCAGGCTCTTGCTGACTAAAACTCATCCGAGTACTGCCTATTGCCCTTTGCGCTGAGGTAACTCTTTGGAACAAATTCCCCAACCCTGGCAAGTAAACAACCTCCTAGGATGACCAGTTAGATGCCATTACGAAAAAAAGCCCTGTCTCGAAAATCCTTAATGATATGAGAATTTTCACCCCGGAACCAAAAAAATAATAGACTAATCATACACTGAATCCATGGTAAAAATTATCATCACGACGCGACGTCCCAACGACGTCCGTTCTATACCGTCTATAGATTTAGATGTTAATTAATGGTCGATGTAATTATTAACCGTTTTCGTTTTACATTTCAGGTTTCCGGTTAGAGTTGCCTGAGACTGTGGACTTAGTTTTAGAGACTGGTATTTGGTGAGTGTCATTTGTATATTAAATATTCGTAGAATAAGTTTTTGTTAAAATTTAGCTTCTACATACAAACACATTTGTTTTCTTTTCTTTTAGCATCTCCCCACATGACCGATTATCGGGCTGATTTTTGACAGTTTCTTCTCGCCAACGAAGAAATCTATCAAAAATGGGCCTAATAATTGGGCCGATTATCGGTTGTGAGGGCAAACCCTTATGTGAAATGCTATTTGCCAAATTGAAGAGTGCCTACTCTTTATCACGTCGCAAATCGTCTCCTAGCGTACTATGTGCTTCGATTCGTTGACTGAAATATCAACAGCCAATCACAGTAGCTTTTACACGCTTGACAATTTGTCACATTAATTGTTTCGTTCGAAAAACCATGGAAAAACTTTGATTCGTTAATCAAAGTCTTTCCCCGGTTTTTCGAACGACACGTTTGTCAGTTTTTGTGCTACAAACGCCTACTAAACCTGTGACGCAATGTGTTGCGTATATCGTACCATTATGCCTTGCAATAATGTTAGGCGTCTTCAATTCTTATAAACTTTATAATTAAAATTAGATTATATTTGCTAGATAGAATTACTAATTAGACAGACACACCACAAGTTCGTCCATAAAATACTACACATAGTATACTCACCCATATTTATTTAACAGATAATAAAATCTGTGTCCAATAGATATCAGCTATACCTAGTGCAATACTAGGTAGATAACTACAACAGAAAAAATAATAGTTATATTCTTTAGACACAACAGTGAAACACCAATACCTATTAATATTATAAAAAGGGGAAAACGGTCTCTCTAAAGATTATAAAGATTTTATCACTAACAGACCGCTACTCCTATTGCCAACGTGAACGAAATCGCATGCAGAAGCTAGTTGGTTAATTAATAATGTACTAGATGTTAGCGGTAACTTTGTCACTAACAAACGAACTGTGATACATTGCTCTAAGTTCAACATTGAACTTATGCTCAGAGCATGAAAACCGATATTCCGATAGGATTACGACCCATCCCACCTTATCTCCTGTACAGAAATTACAAGCGTGTTCAACTGCAAAAATAATTGTAATAGCAATGGTACAGTCTGTTGTCAACATTATCTGACCCACCCTAAACACAACCGAAATTGGACCCTCTGCCTATGATAATAAGGTTTAATTTCAATTTATCGATGAATACAGACACGCATAAACCCACCCAACGCTGTCGGAGCCACCGGCATTATATCATTTTGTTAAGCTATTTTAATCATTATCTCGTTGACATTAAAGTTAAAAACCTTTTAAGTCACCCTACATAATTAGAAGCCAATCTTTAATTTCATGGAGTCTTAACAAGTTCTTGTGGCTTGGCGGTTTGATGTTGGATTGGCGAGGAACAACATGTGGGTTCGAAAACACAGTCCACCTGTTATCAGTTTCTTTTTTAATTTAATTTGATTTCATTTCTACAATATTGTTTGCATTATTAAAGAACGACCAATATGATTTACGCCTAATAACTTATCTTGTAAACAGGTGGGTAAATTAAAAAAGTTTAAGTTCACATATATTTGCTTCGTGAGGTAGATAATAAATTCGTCTACTTAAGTGACAAAAGTTACACTACGCCTATTAGCAGTGACTGCGCACACACATTTGTAAATCGTTTCGCATAACTCGTAAAGTATTTTTAAGCAATTTGGTGTAAAAAAGCATCATGTCGCACCTTAATGACTATACCAAACATAAAATCATATTTTTACATGAGCAGAATATTGGAATTAGAGAGATTGGTCGTCGTCTTAATATAGCAGTAAGTGTTTTTTTTTTATACCTATTTTATTTAATTGATTGTGATTAATGAACGCGTAGTTGGCTATTTTACTATTACATTCATTCCTTACAAGTTACATAAACGGTTCCAAAAATGTTTTTTTTTTGTTTTAGAGAAATACGACTGTAGCTAAGACGTTATGGAGACAAAGTAAATATTCAGCGGATTCGTCCAGGGGCAAAAAACATCAAGTATAGTCCCGAATGCGATTGCCCATTAGTGTAACCGCAATAAAACACGATATTTCAGTGGAAACAGTGAGAAGACATTTACATGCTGCTGGAATAAGGAATTATAAACCGGAACAGAAAATAGCATTGACACCTGCTCATCGCGAAGAAAAAGGATCCGTTTTGCCCAGGAATATTTAAATTTTAATTGAGAAAAAAATGTTGTGATCTTCACTGATGAAAAAAAAAAACATTTAAATCGAACAAAGATGAACGTAACAAGGAACGGTGCGCCATCACTCCGCTACTAATTAATCTAGGATATTTTTAAACACACCATGTAAGTAAATGCTCAATGGATAGATTGTTAAACCATTAAAATGTTGCCAATTACGTGGTGATGTTATTGTTATAAATAGTTTTTTTCTATTTAAATGACATGTTTATTCACTACGTATAATAGGCAGCTATAAATCTGTAAAGCATTTCACAGATGAATTAATTTTCTCGATAACAAACTTTCAAGCATAAACATGCCTTTTTTAATGTTTATAAATGGTTACATTTGATTATGGCATCCTCATATACCTATATTGTATATTAATTTGGAAATATGTGAGCATTTACTTACTTTATCTTACCTAAGTGTTTTAATGAAATGATAAACATTTTAAATTTGCAATTGTTTAGTTTTATTTCTATGCGTTGTCCATTAAAGAACTGTAAAAAAAGTATAATAAAATAATTAAAAAAGAAACACCTGAGCAGAAGCTATATTTAGGTTAAGCTTGATTTCGAACGTAAACAACGATTAGTGACCACAAGACTAAAGAATTTAAACCATATAGTATACTTTAATAAAGTTTATTCTTGCACAGCACAAGCAGCCAACCTTATCCTAGTGCAAATAGATTATTTTGTATTTTATCCCTTCATTATTATTTAATCACTCCATTAAGACATGATAATAAAAAAACTACCTATAAAATAGACAAAAGTAAATTGTAAAGAGTAGTTGTTTTTGCAATTTAGTAAGGCAAGGTAAAATATGTTTGCGTGTTATCACTGCATACCCTTAGTTAGTAGCATTTATACCAGTTTTACAATGAATACAAATATTTATTTTTCAATTACCCACTTATTACAAGTTATGCCAAAATATTACCATTTTAGAAACTTTATATATTTGAAGATTATCCGTCTATAGTTCTTTACAATAATACAAGAAATACTTTTAGAATAAATTCTAAATTGAAAGCAAAACAATATCTTCGTCGCAGGATTTGATCTCGCAACTTGTCACTCTCAGTCTTATACACAGACCACGAGACCAGAATTACTTGACCGAACTTATTAAAATAAGCTATTACACTTATTATATTATAACAAGTTGTTATAAGATTTAACCTAATGCTAACGTGATAAAGATCAAATTTGCGTGTGTGTATTATTATTGTATTTGTCATTCTCAGTTCTCGAGAACTTGACTGATAACCTCATATAAATTGAAATTAAACCTTATTATCATAGGCAGAAGGTCCAATTTCGATTGTGTTTAGGGTGGGTCAGATAATGTTGACAACCGACTGTACACGGTTCAACTAAATGAAATAATTTCGGTTGAAAGGTATAGAAATGCATTCTATTGCCGACAGTGCATGATTGCAGTGTTTGATTGATATTGCTTACACAATTGAATTTGCAGCATCATCCTCCACTACGACGTAGGTACACGGGTATAGACTCTGATTGGGTCAGTGTCGTTACTTTTGAGCCTCCATCCAGTATCCAGCATCCATCCATCGAAGATCTATGTAGTTCCGAACCCTTTTTTTTTTTTTTTTTTTTTTATAGACGGGAAATCATCAAATAACTTCCCCCGCCCTGGCGGGGCGGGAGGGAGTGTCAGACTTTTACTGACTAAAACCCGTCTATGTTCCTTCATGTGCCCTTTGCGTTCCGGGGGCGCGGTATAGTTCCGAACCCTAATGCAATGTAGTTGAATTGTTTAGTCAACTAATTTTTTTTTCTCTTATATGACAATGAACGATGCCTTCCAATAGCCAAATTGAAATAAATGGTTTTTACTTTGACTTTGACATCCTAATATCAAAAAGCATAAGTGAACCGTGGAATATGGTCTTCAGAATGTCACCTAGACGCCACTGATCAACAAGGTTGCTAGAGGACGAACGGTCAAGCGATAAGAGATGAACTTTAAGCTATGCTACACTATCGTATCACGATTGAGATATACCGACCAACGATGTAGTATTTGTACTGAAGATCTATATTTAAATTGGCTTTAGTTCTGTCAAAACAAAATAACACACTTGCCAATTTCTTTCATTTTTCGGATTAGAATTATAATTGTTGTCACATTAGTTAACCCTGATTAATTTTAGATCTATTCTGAAAATATTGCTGAGAAACAAATTTTGTTTTTGGTGTAAATCATTGTTTATGGTAGTGCTTACGCGAGCATAGAACAGTACAGGGGCTAAGAGGGCACTTAAGCTATTTTAACTTTGGATAAAACATTAAAAACTGGTTTTCGTAAGAAAAATATTTTAGGTGGAGGAACTGTGACCTCTATAATGTATCGTTACAAGAATATTCTCAGATACAGTTGGCCAAAAAAAAAACACATTTTTTTGTACATGCATTTTTTGTATTTGTATAGCAAACAATCCGGCAGTCCACCTGAACTTCAGTGGTCACCGCTACCTAAAGACATCTGCAATACCAGTGGTCCTTGCAAATTCGTGTCCATTCCAGAGACAGAATTGAAATTTTTCATGTGCCTGTAATGACACCGGCACTCATACCCTTCAAACCGGAACACAGCAACGCTGCTTTGCGGCAGAAATAAGTATGATAGTAGTGGCTTCCCCGGACGAGCTCCTTCACAAAGAGCTCTACTACTACTAAACTTTGCATGATTGTATGTAATCCTACTACTATTATAAAGGCGAAAGTTTGTATGTATGGATGTATGGATGTATGGATGTTTGTTACTCTTTCACGCTTAAACGGCTGAATGGATCTGGATGAAATTTGGCACAAAGATAGATTATAGTCTGGAATAACACATAGGCTACTTTTTATCCCGGGAAAATGTACGGTACCCGTAGGATAACACATCAACTGTGACGCGGACGAAGTCGCGGGCAGAAGCTAGTATGTAATGTAATGTAATCCTCCAGACCGAATCCGGCCACGGCGGCTAATCTTAATGCAGACTAGCCACGTACGCAGGAGATATTATAGTGCACAAGTGTGTGCGCAAACATAGGTGCACTCCCTCTTCCGTAACTGTCATAGCCCGATGGGACGGCAATCCGACACGACCGGAGAGAGATCAGGCGCAAGACCAACGGCTTTACGTGCTTTCCGAGGCACGGGGGTGTCACACCACCAACTTCCAAACTCTGGGCTGTTACTGAGAATTTCCTAATGGAAAAACCCAATAACACTTTTTGCCCGACCTGGGAATCGAACCCGGGACCCCTTGCTCAGCAGTCGCGCTTGCGACCACGAGACCAACGGGGCAGTCAAGATGTGGCATGATTGTACCCACTGTACAGAACATGATATAGTAGATGAACCGTACTTTTATTTTGTTATCATTGTGTTATGAGTAATAAGGTGAACCAAAGTCTGAGTACAAATGTGTAGTAAATATAAGTGCCTTGTCATCATTGCCTGTCATTCGTCCGTTCAATGTTTGTTCATAATAAACTAGCAAAATGCCCGCGAATTCGTTCGCGTGGCTTTTTTTCACCCGCCATAAGTTACGTCTTACGTTACTGCTCCGCTCCCGTGTGTATTCGCTAAAGAATTAGGCAGAGGTGTACCAATGTACACCCACAGTTTGCCGGTATGATTAAGTCCCATGTAATAGGGGGCGAGCCTATTGCCATTAAACAGGCATAAATCCTAACTCCAAACTTCTACTGAGAATTTCACAGAAAAATCCAATGAAAGTTTTGCTCGACCTGGGAATCGAACCCAAGACCCCTAGCGTAGCAGTCGCTGTTAGGACCACTAGGCTAACGAGTTAGTGTGGTAGTCACACAAAATTGAGGTGACCGAAATTCATTCACAGCGGAATACTACGACTTAACTATTATTAATTTAATCAATATTTATCAAAATTAGATCAGCTTACACTACTATCACTACTTACGAACATAATTATCAAAAAACTAGCATCTGCCCGCGGCTTCCTCTGCGAAGATATTTTCGCCCGTTTTAAGTCTTTAGTTACTGCTCCGCTCCCGTATGTCGTAGCGTGATGTTATATAGCCTTTGTCACTCACAAATAACGTGCCTTTTTTTTTGGTGAAATAATTTTCAAAATCGGTTCAGTAGATCCAGAGATTACCCTCTACAACCTCACAAACTCACATACATAAAATCACGCCTTTTTCCATTGGGGGTAGGCAGAACACAAGGAACGCCACCAGCGACGATCCTTACGTACTCCTTTCGCCTCGTCTACATTCATACATCTGGTCATACAAGCACGCCGGTTACGAGTACTGCGCACCCGACCTTTCTGAAGAACCTCACCAATAAGGTCAGGGTAGATCTTTCTAGGGCGTCCCCTCCCGACTTTGTCAAACTCACAAACTTACCTCTTTATAATATTATAGATAAATATTTAATCACAAGAAGTTTGGAACAAGATAAGGTCTTTCGTTCTAACAAGTTGCCCAATCATTGATACCTACTTAGCCAGTAGGTAAGTAGCTATTATCACCAATCACTTATCAGCTAATCGTACTACCTGACAAGTAGGTACTTTGATTACTACATAACGCGTTTTGATTTAATCGTTTTTCTTATTGATAAGAAAATCACTGTCTAGCCTTTTCCCTACTATGTTGGGGTCTGACTGCCCCGTTGGTCTCGTGGTCGCAAGCGCGACTGCTGAGCAAGGTCCCGGGTTCGATTCCCAGGTCGGGCAAAAAGTGTTATTGGGTTTTTCCGTTAGGAATTTCTCAGTAGCAACCCGGAATTTGGAAGTAGGTGGTGTGACACCCCCGTGTCTCGGAAAGCACGTAAAGCCGTTGGTCCTGCGCCTGATCTCTCTCCGGTCGTGTCGGATTTCCGTCCCATCGGGTTAGGAGAGTTAGGGAAGAGGAATTGCCCCTGTGTTTGCGCACACACTTGTGCACTATAATATCTCCTGCGTACGTAGCTAATCTGCATTAAGATTAACCGCCGTGGCCGGAATCGGTCTGAAGAATTACATTACAGGGTTGGTTTCCAGTCTAACGCGATGCAGCTGAATACCAGTGTTTAACATGGAGCGAACTTTTTGATTCCGCGCTACTATAAACAGTGCTTATCACACTAAAAATAAAAGTCGTGTCCTAGCAATATTTTTTGCTCTAAGCATAGACAGGAATTAAGAAACAATTTGCTACGATAAGGAAAAAATAAATAAAATACCAGCCTATTATTATCCCACTGCAGGGCAAAGGCCTGTTCTCATACAGAGAAAGCACGAGTATTGATCACCACCCTTGCTCAAGGCGGATTGGCGATTGCTGACTAATATCTTAAATAGATATTTAAGATATTAAATATCAATATGACTACCACTACCACACCCACCACCACCACCACCACCACACCCACCCCACCCCCGCCCCCCACCCACCACCTACCCCACCACCTGCTACTTATGAGTTTTTTTTTTTTTATTTTTTTTTTATTATTTTTTTTTTTCTGTTTCTGTTCCCTCTTTCTTGCACCTCCTATGTTTTGTCTCTGCATCACCCTAAGGTAGACTGGTAGAAAATACCTAAGGCATTAAGTCCGCCTTTGTACGGTGTATTTTTACATTTGTGCATAAAGTTTAATAAATAAATAAATATATAACTCAAAGGTGACTGACTGACTGACATAGTGATCTATCAACGCACAGCCCAAACCACTGGACGGATCGGGCTGAAATTTGGCATGCAGGTAGATGTTATGACGTAGGCATCCGCTAAGAAAGGATTTTGATCAATTCCACCCCTAAGGGGATAAAATAGGGGATGAAAGATAATACTTTTTAACGCGAGCGAAGCCGCTGGCAAAAGCTAGTTAATCATAAGTCCAGGTTTCCTCGCGATATCAGTGATGTCCAATATGGAGTTAGAAAGTACATCATTATGAAGTAGAAAAAATCACATTGGTATTGGCCTATGCCCAGTTACAAACCCATAGCCTTGTGCATGAGGGACAATATAGAAAATAATGCTACATCAGATAAATTACTGAAGTCTATTGTAGAACAAAGCGTTCTTAGCGGATGACATAATGATGTTGCGATGCGGTTCCCGACAAGGAGTACCGTATTTAGGGTTCCGTACACAAAGGGTGCTAAAGTCAAAGTCAGAGTCAAAATCATTTATTTCAATTAGGCCATTAAAAGGCACTTTTTAAACCTAGTTTTTGGAGCCTAGGCACTTTTGAAACCTTAAATCTAGTTGCCCCTTCCAAAAGGTAGTTTCGTATTGAGAAGAAGAAGAATGGGCAAGGAACTCCATATATAAGGTGTTACCAAAATATCTGCCACGGATTTAATGGGAGGTAAAAATATATATATAAAAAATATATGTGTTGTGTTTAAAGATTACAATAGTGAAGAAATATATGTCATACCCCAGAATAGTTAATTCAATTTGAGAAAATAAAGTAATTTAATAAACATTGACTCTACTCCGCATAACGCGCTTCACAAATTTAAAAAAATCTGACACATTATCAATAATTTATCTTTACTATTGTAATCTTTAAACAGAATACTACCTCCCGTTAAATCCGTGGCAGATATTTTGGTAACACCTTATATGTATACTCTTTTAAAATAAATGATTCACAAAACATATTTGTATACCAAATTATACACGAGAACGGGATCTGTAAGGCCTCTGGTATTGCAAATGCCTATAGCCGGTGGTGAACACCTAACATCAGATGGGCCGTAGGCTTGTTGGCCATCTCATAAAAAAATATAATGTACGAATACGGTAGTACGGAACGCTTCGTGTACGATTCCTACTCGCACTTGACCGGATTTTTTCCTTTCAAGGAAAAAAGAAAGATATGAATAAAAATTGTTTATTGTCGCAGTAATAGTGAATAATTATAGAAATAACTAATAAGAACTGCCTCGTAGCCTAGTGGTCCTAAGTGCGACTGCAACACTAGAGGTTTTGGGTTCGAAGTCCAGGTCAAGCAAAGAGTTATTGAGTTTACTATGAAATTCTCAGTAGCAGCTCGGATTTAAGATTTGCGCCCGGTTAATGACAATAGGCTCGCTCACACATGGGACCTAAACATACCGGGGAATCTGTGGGCGTGCATTGGTACACCTCTGCCGAACCCTTCGGGGAATACAGGCGTGATGGTATGTATGGCTAGTTATATTACATTTCGAAAAAAGCAAGCTATCGATACAGTCCTTTTGTTTCTAGACATAGGTAAGTAAAGAAACAAAAAACTGCCAAGTCTAGCAGTAAAATAACACCTTATTCCAACCAGGTGCATAAAAACAGAAATATTGATTTCCAAACTAGTGCAACGGCGCATAAAAACGAACGTATCAACAAAAACGAGTGCACGTGTACTGCGCGCTACTCGACACTGTCCTGAAAGTGCCGAGTTACCTAAACACGCCTGTACCACTGGACTGGCGACGATTTCAGTCGATCGATTGGCTTTCTTTCCTTTTACTTCGTTTTAACTGCCCCGTTGCTCTCGTGGTCGCAACTGCGACTGCTGTGCAAGGGGTCCTGGGTTCGATATCCTGGTCGAGCAAAAAGTGTTATTGGGTTTTTCTATGAAATTCTCAGTAGCAGCTCGGAGTTTGGATTTGTGCCCGGTTAATGGCAATAGGCTCGCCCCCTATTACATGGGACCTAAATATACCGGCGAACTGTGGGTGTACATTGGTACACCTCTGGCTAACCCTTCGGGGAATACAGGCGTGATGGTATATATATACTTCGTATTAGTTGTAGTAGAGATCTTTGTGAAGGAGCTCGTCCGAGGAAGTACTACCACAAGACGTTTTGTTTTTTCGTTGCCGGTTTGGAAAGTCCACTCTTGCTGACTAAAAACCACCCCAGTTTTTCGTTCCCACTCTTACGCTGGGGATCCCAGGAACGTACGCGCCTTCCACGGGGATCGCGCCTGCCTCTGCGGGCCTCCTCATGCCAGGGGGAGAGTGAGTTGTTGGACTCCCCCCAAGACATCAAAGAGCCTCGGGCCCAGTTGAATATTAGGAGGTGACGGATACCTATTTCTACCGCAAAGCAGCGTTGCTGTGTCTTGGATTGAAGGGTAGTGTGGTTACAAGCAAATTAGATGTGAAGACTTTGTCTCTGGGATGGCAACGCATTTGCAAGGCCTCTGGTATTGTCTATTGGTAGCGGTGACCACTTAAGCTTCTCGTTTGCCACTCACAGACATAAAAAACCATAACCTCTTTTGTTTTGTCAAGTTTGTGTTTTGCCTTACCATAATCTTTTCGTACAATTTTTTTTTGCTTTGATAACAAAAGGCCAAATCGCGTAATTAAAAACGTCACCTCAGCTGCAATCAATGTCAATATGTAGGTCAATTGGCGGCTTTTTTGACAGATTAGTTGTTTCGTCCATTCTGTCAATTTTGTGATCTTCGTGTGAATGTCTTATTCTTCTTTCAAAGTAAAGACTGGCTTTATTTTTTCATTATTTAACGTGTCGACGAAATGTCTTAAAATCATATACAACAGCGATTCAACAAGCCGACTGTAACGAAATATGTTTCAACATGTAACACTAAAAGCGACTCGCTGACATAGACATTTCACGATAAACCAACGTCTTCTGCTTCAGGTATCTTCATAATTAAAAGAAAGACCTCAACAATGTTTTTGTAAAAGTAGATACCTCAAGAAAGAAACTTCACTATTATTTTCATTTATTCAAATAAAATACATACAAATAACATTTTTAAATATTAGTACAGAATATAAAAACATTTAAAAATATAATTTGTATGTATTTTATTATTTTTTTTATATAATTATTTTTTTTATCATTATCGTCTAACTTGATTGGGTAATCCAAAAATTTTACTTTAAGCATTCTGCTATTACACGGCGCCTTTAATTTTATCCTGCTGCTAAAATTTACCTTTTATTCTTTAGTTTAGCATTTTCATCATCATCATATCAGCTGCACGACGTTCACTAGACAGGGTTCCCCCCAAAGATAGCCACGATGACCGGTCTTGCGGCGCAAGCATCCAGCGATTTCCCGTGTCTATGTTCTATGTTAGGGGGTCTGGTTTCCGCACTTAGTCCTACAGTAGACCATTGTGCGTGAGCCGCGGTGGGGGTTATTCCAACCAGCCCACCTCCCTCCAAAAGCAGACCAGTCTCCCCGGTCTCCTCAGGGCATCCGCAAGGGCTTTTGGTGAAATTTCCCGTGTCCTATAATACCTATTAGGTCGTCGGACCAACTGACTATCTCTTTACCTATGATAAACAGTCTTTTGTTTTTATCGGTCAGTTCCCCAATTTCTTCATTCACACGTATTATTAGACCCTTATAATATATTACTATAACAATAATAAAAGCGATAGATATATCGTCCTGTTAATTAATGTCACCACGTAACCCATTAACTTATAAACGTAGATAACTCTTATCAATAACAATTTAGTCAATCCCACACACCTGTATTTTCTTACAAGCTGTAGATAAAATACTATCTGTTTCATTAATAAATGCTTTCGTTACTACCATTCTAGTGTCGCTGTCAGTTTAGTATTTATCGTTCACCTGGTGCCCTGTAGCAGTTACTATGTTATTTACTTCGTTTTATTTGTCAGTTACAGTGGCTTTACTATAAATAGGCTTTTAACATCAAGAAATGATATTGTTAATAGGTACTGTATTATGTTCGTACTCTTTTAAATTAAAATAAATATGAGTAAATTGTGTTTTATAGGAAGCCAGCTTATACTCGCGACTTCTACCGTGAAAATGTGGATGGAAAAAGTAGCCTTTGTTATTCTTGGGGTTCTAACTTACCCTGTGTCAAATATCATCAAAATCATTTCGGTTTGGTTAAATTATTAAGTAAGGACAAAGTATCATTGGATTTTTGCATTTGCATTCTCAGTAACAGCCTGGAGTTTGGAACTTATTGGTGTGGCACCGTGTGTCTCAGAAACCACCTAAAGCTGTTTGTCTTGCGCCAGATCGCTCCTAGATCGTGTGGGATTGCCACCCCTCCCTGTGAAAGTGAGGGAAGAGGCAGTGCACCTGTGTTTGCGCACTTATGCAGTATAATATCTCTTGCGTACTTAGCTAGTCTCCATCAAAATTCTGTGAATCCTCATCCTTCACACGCCTTAATATTTTCATATTTTCTCAGCGTTTCCATGACGTTTTTTATGGGACTGAAGATTTATATTAGCAGTCCTCACATCGTCACCATTACATAACAAAGTCATTTCCGGGATCTAAAACTGATAAACATGTTAATACTAAATGCCCAGGCAACTAACTGAAGTATAATAACTATCATGTAAACGTTAATCAATGACTATTTGTTCTACACACTTTGTTTAAATAAATCGTGATTTTGAAGTTCGAAAACAACTTTCAAAGGCCTTGACGTATCGATTGAATGCACTTCTGTCAATGTTAATAACAATTGTATAATAGATAATTTAATGATAAGTAATATGTCCGTTTTTGAATTACAATTGAAATTCACTTCTGATCATCAACAGTCCACTGCTGGACATAGGCCTCTCCAATCGCACGCCACTTAGCTCGATTCTCGGCAACTCTCATCCAGTTGCTACCAGCCTTCCTGCGAAGATCGTCGCTCGAACGAGGTTGCGGTCTCTTCTGAAGTTCTGATATGTTACTTATATTTGCGTTAAGTTATGTCTTTGGATCATAAACTCTGAAATCGTCAATCCGCCTTCAGCCAGGGTGGCGTTGCTTCAGCAATCAATGCTCTTGCTTTCTCTGCATGACACCTTTGTCCTGCAATGGGACAATCATAGGCTGGTAATATCAGCCTATCTACATCTGCAAGATTTTGTTATTCTTCTATCGTGTGTCAAATGATTCTGAAATCAGTTTCTTCTTTAAAATACCCCTCCTTCTCATTCATCGATGGGACATCTTCTAGACTTCTACGTATTTCTTTCGAATCAATAACTTTGAGAGCAATCATCCATCCTATCAGCTACTTATGACCTTTTGTAAATATTAGATGCACTTCTGAATGAGTGATCTTATCTGCTTGTTATTAGAATCTAAGTTCTCTGATATTTATTTGTGCGTTTCTTATCGTTTTCATTAGTTTTACATTGATTAAGTGCAGTCATGTTGTTGCTATACATCTTTCGGTCATTAGAGCCAGTGTGTGTATTTCAGGGTCTTGTGCTATCTTTATTTCTATATTTTTTATCAAGCCTTCATCCCAGCTAGGAACAACGTGATTCTTGTTAGTTTCATCATCTTTGTAATATTGCGTTTTTAATAAATTAATGCTTTCATAGCTTCTTTAGCAGTTATGGAAAATATTATTGAATTTGAAAATCTCTTGTAGTAATCAAATTTTAAAAGCCAAAGTCAATTTACCTAATTCAATTATGTCATGTTTTGCTAGCCAAGGTAAAAGCAGTCCTTGAATCACGGGAAGTGTCAACCAACCGTTTGGATAATTCATTAATAATTTATTTATTTAATTAGACATTTATAAGGCGCTTTTGAACGTCATATACAAGACAAATACAATTAAATCTAGTTGCCTCTTTCAAATTGTAGTTTCATATGAAGAAGATTGGGCAAAAAATCTCCATACTTAATCTACATAAGTATCTATAATGAGAAACACTTCAAATCAATCATGAGAAAAATAAGTTAGAAGATCAACACCACTCATATCTCACTCTTCAAGTTTCATAGTACAGGCATATCAACTCAGGCGCATGTGAAGTGTCGCGCAGCGTCACATTAACGCATTCCGTCCCCGACCGTCGCGCGGTGCGGACGTCTTACGCGCCCGTCAAGCAAACAACAAACAAAGTCTTATCTTGAAAATTTTATGTTTTGGAACGCGTCGACTCCTTGCCCGTGGTAGTGTAATAAAAAAATAGCGATAAGCAACAACACAGGATTGTTAAGTGTTTGTTTTATGATAAAGTGGTACGCTTTCGGGACTCTTTTGCGCTTTTATCGGTCTTCGGCAGCAACTTAGAGATAACAAGGTGAGCGTTGATAGCTTTACGATAATTAGTTTGCTTTGCAGCCCATTCATATTGGTGTTTCGTTAAGAACTAGAGTTTTGAAGGTAGAACTTGATTTGTTTTGCAAACTCTTCAATTGCTCCTTCTCTGCCCGTTTCTTTTTAAAGCAATAAGAATATTGTAACCAAGATTTTGTAAAAACCAAATTAAAAAGAGTTTCTTGCTCGTTCTTCTTCAGAGAGACCTATGTTTTGAAAGGGCCAATTAGCTTCAACTTTCTGTACAACTTCTTGACAATTCCAAAGTGTCTGTAAATGGTCTAATTGTAATAAATGCTTTGACTTTGATCTTGAATTAACGATAAATACATAATTCCTTAATGGAGAACTTTAATATTATTTGCAGTCAATATTTTCTGTTTGTTGCATCATTAAAGTTTGTTTAACTGTTTTTACGATTCTATTTGTTTTCTTGTTCATTGAAACACATTTCTATTTATTAAGAAGTTAATTATAAACAATATTTTTATTGGAAACTAGCTTCTGCTAGCGACGTCATTAGCCTGATTTTTTTCCACCGCGTTAAGTTACGTCTTTGGTTACTGCTCCGCTCCCGTAAGTCATAGCGTGATGTTATATAGCTGATACTATTCCTCATGAATCTGGGTATCAAACACAAAAAGATTTTTCCCAATCCGAATGCTAGTTTCAGAGATTAACGCGTATAAACAAACAAACAAAACAACCCGTCAGCTTTATTTTTAATTCTAATAATCTAATACTTCATATTATTACAGATTAGCATAGATAACACACATATTAATACGTTTCTCATCACAGTTGCTATTGAAATCCGTACTAATATTATAAATGCGAAAGTAACTCTGTCTGTCTCTTCATCACGCCTAAACCACTGAACCGATTTCAATGAAATTTGGTACAGATATAGTCTGGGACCCGAGAAAGGACATAGGATAGTTTTCATCCCGGAAATCCCCCGGGAACGGGAACTATTAATCCACGCGGACGAAGTCGCGGGCAAAAGCTAGTCATTAATAAACCTGAACTTTATGTGTATGACCTTTGAAAGGTTAAACAGGGTGTTATGTTCAACACTTACGACGAAGGTTACAGGTCAAAGGTTCTATCTGACTTGGTATACAAAATACTAAAGCGAACCACAGACTAACTATGGCAAGCGGAATTTTAAACACTACGGTATGGGTGCCGGTGTAATTACAGGCACAAGAGACAATTCAACTTAGTCTCTGGGATGGCAACGCATTTGCAAGGCGTCTGGTATTGTAGATGTGTATAGGCAGCGGTGACCACTTAACATCAGAGGGCCTTCGGCATGTTTGCCATTTACGTTAGTCAAATAGTTTCAGATACGTCTTTGGTTACTGCTTCGGTCCCGTAGGTTGTCGCGTGATGTTATGTAGCCTAGAACATTTGTCGCTAAATGGGCTACATCAGAAAAAAAAAAAAAAAAAAAAAGGCTTTAAAATGACAGCAGCAAGCCGTTCTAAAGTTGATAACATCACACCATCACGCTTGTATTCCCCGAAGGGTAAGGCAGAGGTTTACCAATATACACGTACACCCACAGTTTGCCGGTATGTTTAGGTCCTATATAATAGGGGGCGAGCCTATTGCCACTAACCGGGCATAAATCCTAACTCTGAGCTGTTACTGAGAATTTCATATAAAAACCCAATAACAATTTTGCTCGACTTGGAAATCGAACCGAAGACTTCTAGCTAGCAGTCGTGTTTAGGACCACTAGGCTAACGAGGTAGTTCCAGTTACTTATCTTGTAATTGTACCTATTGTATAATTAATTATGAATAAAATGCAGGTTGCCATACTATCGACATTTGGTCACACCATTAGGCCCTATTTAACTGTAGCCAAAGATATAGGTCGGTAATTATTGAATAGCCTTTAGGTTTTATTATTGCCTGACCGATTTTCAACCATCGGATCAGTGCTGAGAGTTGAAAATCCTACAGTGCTTTCATTTAGGTATCGCCTAGTGTCACGGTTACTGTAGCCAATCTCAATAGAGACTAGCCAACACAGATGATATTATCGTGCACAAGTGTGTGCGCAATTCAGGTGAACTCTGTCTTTTCTGACTCTCATAGTACGATAGGACGGCAATCAGACACGACCTGGGAGAGATCAGGCGTAGCACTAACGATATTACAAGCTTTCTGAGCCATGGGTGTGTCACACCACCAACTTCCTAACTCCAGGCTACCATTGAGAAATTCCCAATGGTAAAATCCAACAACACTTTGCCCAACCTGGGAATCAAATCCAGGAGACCATGCTACCACGAGACCAACGGGTATTATTCCCTAAACAAATAAAAAATGACTAAACACAAACTAGCAATATTTTGTTTGCACTTCCTAAGTCCGTCCCTGGAATTTTGGTGAAATAAAAACTCATATTCGATAAAGCTCAAGTTACAACCTCTACGGAACACATTTGTAAGATTTATTGTGCGCAGGCGCGTTCCGGTGCGTGAAACTTGAGCCGTGGTCGCTAACACAGGACGCATGGTGACGACTTTGCGGATAATCGCACGGTTTTAGAAAGAATTGAGTGAGAAATGTCGACGTAATTTATAGGTAGTTAGAATTCAAAAGAGAATACAAGATATTTAAATAGTCAATCATTAAAAATGTCTTAGTTAGAGTTTTTTTTTGTAGGTAGAAGTATAAATAATAATTCTAGCTTATTATTGTCCCACTGCAGAGCAAAGACGTTTTCTCATACAGAGAAGGCAAGAGATCACCACGCTTGCTCAAAGAACAAATTTTGCATTTAATTTGATTTGAACACCCGTAAGGTTCATGGCTATGATAAAGTTAATTTACTTATTTATATAACTAAAAAACTAACTTTAGATACCTCTCAATATCTTTACAATTATCATTCATATTTACAACCTTAAAAAAATTAAAAACAACTTAATAACACTCGTAATAAAAAAAGAAACGAAATCTATAAGGCATCAAAAAATTTATATAAGTAATAACTAGATGACCCAGTAAACTTTGTGCCACCTAGAACTCTGTTTTTGTCAAAACCAGACAAGTATTGAGGCGATCAAAACAAAAAAATGTCATGTCAAAGATTATCACATTTCTAGACATTTTTTGAAGCACAAATAAGCGTGAAAAAATTACAACAAAACAGAATATTTATAATCGGTCAAGCTAGCAATTTTGGAGTTTTCGCCAGACTAACGCACGTCAATTAATTTTTCTATATAAACAAACATCTACACAGTCAGTCTACAAACTAGCTGAGTCAAAATATCCGTCTCAAAAATTCTGCGACAGTCGCAAAGTCTACAATGTGCGCCGCACTTTACTCGTCAAGTTTCGCAACGTCAAACAAACATGGCGAAGAATGGAAATTGTCAACAATTATAATTGTGTAGTCAGCAACAACATGCTTACATTCTGTTTAAACTGACTGGCTAAATAGGCACTTTTGATTTGCAAACCCTACACTTTTGTAAGTAGTCCTTCTGCTCGCGACTTCGTCCGTGTCTAAGTTTATTTATTGATGTCTAACTAATGAAATACAGAAATCATTACATTTAAACAATATTTCACAAAAGGTATTACTTTATTTCCTAAACTTTAGGAAAGTTGATATAATAATAAAATATGTAACTGCCCCGTTAGCCTAGTGTCCTGAGCGCGACTGCTACGCTAGAGGCCTGGGTTCAATTCCTAGGTCGAGCAAAATGTGTTAATGGTTTTTTTATGAAATTCTCAGTAGCAGCTCGGAGTTAGGATTTGTGTCCGATTAATCGCAATAAGCTCGCCTCATATTACATGGGACCTAAACACCTAAAACATAACGACGAATTGTGGGTGTACAATTGTACATTGGTACCTCTGAAAAAGTCACATTGGTACTTCCCCTTGGCGGATTATTCTTGCATTAGAGGCGTGCGCCGTAATGACTCTTTAAAACTTTTCAGGGTATTTCTTCCTTAATTTTTTTTAACGAATAGTATTGATATTTTCGCAATTGAACTTAACATTTTTCATTATGTCTGACCATTTTCAAACACCTTTACCGGTAGTACTTCTATGTCTCAGCCGTTACTTATATAATTTATCTATTACATGCGACAATGGACAATGTTGTCACATTTGAACATCCATTGTTGTACATGAAAAATCACCATTGTACCGTTACTTGAAGGGGTAGACAGAACTTTGTTACCGGTGTACGTTTACCTTCACTCAAAGTGAGCACACAGGCAGGGCGAGGATAGAATGGGCGAGAATTGAAATCAGGCTGAGCCTTGCACACCGAAAGATGTACCCCGCCCCGGCTCGAGCGTGAAATCTGTATCTTTTGTACAACGTATAAAATACTCAATTTATGTAGCAATACAGTTCAATGTTGTACAAACTAATATTTCAATTCTCGCTTCGCGTATCCAGACCTTTCACACCTAAGATTGGCGAAACGAGAATTCAAATATTTGTTCGTACAACATTGAACTTAACTGTTGCAAGAATAAAGTATTTATTACTTTCACACATTTCAATATTTGCCCATCCGATCCACTTCTTGCCTCGCCGTTTTGAAGTCACCGTTACTGAGTGCCTTAATGACCTATAAAACATTCGCTTACCGGTCAAAATTTTCCTAGAAACAACTTAAACCTAAGAGTTACTGTTGACTCATTTATATTTGTTGATGAGTGACAATAGTGACGTCGGGATGACTGTGTCATCGTCAATTCGTCACTGTTCAAGAGACGTTCAAGAGTTCGAGTTTTAATGAAAACGACGTTCGGTGACTAATTAGTCTGTAATCTGTGTCATGTCACTTCCCCGTTGGTGTCGTGGTTGCAAGCGTGACTAGCGAGCGAGTTATTCAGGGTTCGATTCCTAGGTCGGGCAAAAAGTGTTAACGGTTTATTCCATTAGGAATTTGTCAGTAGCAGCTAGGAGTCAGTTTTGAACTCGTGCTCGGAAAGCACGTAAAGCCGTTGGTTCTGCCTGCGCCTGATCTCTCCCCTGTCGGATTGCCATCCCATCGGACTATAAAAGTGAGGGAAGAGGGAGTGCACAATAATATCTGCTACGTACTTGGCAAGTCTCCATTATGATTAGCTGTCGTGGCCGAATGTTCTGCGGTCTATATCAAGTCGTCCGTCCACCTTGATGGACAACCGCAGTGGATGTCTTACGGCGGATATGATAATGAAGATGATGACCGAAATTCGGTCGAGAGGATACAGTCTACAGTAGAGTATCTAAGCCATTGCCATCTTTGCGAAAATGTGGAGTATTCCAAAACACGTTTAGAAAGAAAACGTAAATATTGTGGCAGTTTTTGTCTTTCTTCTGTTTAGCAATGTTAGCGTTTATCTACTGTATATGAATAGCTTCTGCCCGCGGCTTCGTCCACGTGGCTTACTTCACCCGCGTTAAGTGACGTCATTGGCTATTTCTCCGTCCCTTTTTTTTTTCTTTTTTTATAGACGGGAAGTCATCAAATAACTTCCCCCGCCCTGGGCGGGGCGGGAGGGAGTGTCAGATTTTTACTGACTAAAACCCGTCTATGTTCCTTCATGTGCCCTTTGCGTTCCGGGGGCGCGGTATCTTTTTCGAACGACCCGCAGCCCCGGCAGGTTCTCCGTCCCCTTGGGTGATGTTGTATAGCCTTTACCTAGGTCATGATACCGGGCAAAAACCAATATGATATCCTCAATTCATATGTACTTTCTAATAGTATCTTGGACATCTCATGACCATCGGTAAAGGAAAACATCGTGAGAAAATCGCCAATCTGTCTTGGGTGCATGGTGATCAATGCTCGTGCCTTCTCTATATGAGAAGAGGCCTTTGCCCTGCAGTGGGGCAATAATAGGCTGGTATTATTATATTCCTCATGAATCTGACTATTTTATAGTAAAACTAGCTGACCCAGCAAACGTTGTTTTGCCATATATTTTTTTGTTTTTTTAGGGATATGAAAAATAGATGTTGGCCGATTCTCAGACCTACTCGATATGCACAAAAAATTTCATCAACATCGGTCAAGCCGTTTCGGAGGAGTATGGCAACGAAAACTGTGACACGAGAATTTTATATATTAGATATTTTTGCAATCCGGTTGGGAGTTCCAGAAATTAGGGCGTTTAAATAAACACACAAACAAAAATATTCTTCAGATTTAATGTAGAATTATAGATAAATGATTTTACAATACGTTCTTGTTCCTTTGTTTAGTAGATAATTACATTTTTTTTTTTTTTTTTTTTTTTTTTTATATCTTGGGACAACTCACACACGGCTATCTGATCCCAAGCTAAGCAGAGCTTGTGTTATGGTAACCAGACAACTGATATACATACTTATATAATTTATAAATACATACATGTTATAGATAAATCACACCCACACACACATTATATTAACTACATTTATCTGGTAATCTAAATTAGTTTAATTAATTAAGATTATGTAGGCGTATTAATTAATAATATTGCTTACAAATGTTTTACATTCGCTCCACACTTTAGCTTCTGCTTTCCATATTACAGTAGAACCTCGATTATCCGAACTAATTGGGACCAAAACTAGTTCGGATAATCGAAATGTGGGATCAAATCAAATCAAATCCCAAATCTTTATTGCATTCCATAACGGATTTGCGGGATTTTTGGGATAAGATTAAACAAAAAGAACACCTGTTCACCTAAAAACTGTATAGTCTATTAAAATGTGACAAACATATTAACGTCGAAATACAAAACACCTAAAAAAAGTCAAATGCTTTTCTACTAAAATAGTCAATTTTCAATTGTCGAACAGCTGCAACGCGTTTTTAGCAACAAATTATCGCTTATGTTCGGATAATTGAGGGTTCGTATAATCGAGATTCGGATAATCGAGGTTCTACTGTATTATTTAACTAGCTTTCGGCCGCGGCTTCGTCCTCGTCACTTATTTCACACGTGTTAAGTTAAGTCTTTGATTACTGCTCCGCTCCCCATGGGTCGTAGTTCGTGCGTTCTATTTATTGACGTATCAAGAGTTAGTTTTCAGGGGGGGCCTGGCCCCAAGATACCATGGCCGATGCGATGCAATGCGGTCAGGCGGAAGGGGAGCCCTACAGCCTGGGGTATATTCCTTATCTTCTTTTTCGTGTGGGCAGTAAAGTCAAACGCACCCTAGTGTCAGAATTTCTAAACCGCCTCAAGGGCCTCTGACATGGTTACCAGTCAGCGATGTCCAAGATAAACTAAGAAAGTACATATGAATCAGAAAAAGTCACATTGTTATTCCTTATGAATCTGGCTATCATACACGAATGAAGAAACGAAATCTCTTTATTACAATTAGGTTTTCTTAACGTAATGAATATAAATGCTGATATTATAATGAATATTGCAAGAGAATTTCAGCATAGAGGTCTTCACGATAATACTGTTTATTTGTTTTGCTTTTCCGGCTAAAGTACTGAACCGATTTTGATGAAACTTGATACAGATTACGCTTGAACCCTAAGAAAGAACATAGGCTACTTTTTAATCTGCGACTTTGTCTCGATATCACGCTTACCGGCTTACGTAGTACAAAAAAAACAACAATATTTCTACATGTTTGAGAAACAATTCTAGTAAAATGTTTTGTGATTCCCACAATCCTTCAATTTCACTTCGTCTGTCAAATGCTTCTAGCACTCACACTAATGCCTTCACTAGTCAAGAATTGGGTTGATGACACCACTAATCAATTGACTTACTTTTTATGAGCTGTCAAAACGCCATTCCCCCATAGATTTTCTATGACAATACTCAACTATGACGTCACTTTTTGGTCATCTTAATTCATTAACTATTTATTGATTTCAAAGCAACTAAAAATCGATTTTTATAGTTACTTATTTAAAAAAACATCGGGTTTTTAGTGCTAAAATTAAATGTTTTTTTGTGAAGTTGTTTCTTGAAATTATTGGTTAATGGTGTCATCTACCCAATTCAAAGAAAATACGACTGGTAAGATAAACTATCCGTATTGTATATAGGAACCGAGCATTAGAACACTGTTGATGAGTGTTGCTAGGTGTGATGATCAAATTTCGGAACACGAGGTTACCAATTTCAAAAGTGTTTAGTTGTACATCTCTTTGTGATGGAGCACATCCGGGGAAGTACTACTACCATATCTATTTCTGCCGCAAAACAGCGTTACTGTGTTCCGAAGGTTTGAATGGTACGGGTGTCAGTGTAATTACAGGCACATGAGACATTCCAACTTTGTCTCTGGGATGTCAACGCACTTGCAAGAGCTCTGGTATTTCAGATGTCTGTAGGTAGCGGTAACCACTTAAAATCAGGTGGGCCGTGAGCTTGTATGCCATCAAATGATATTACCTAAATGATTTGTCTTTCTTACCTGTGACCTAGGCTAGAGTCAAGAGCAAATATAGATATGAATTGAAAAAGTACCAATGTTTGGTACGTAGTTGCCCGAATTTGAACCCACAACTTCATTCGAGGCAAAACGATCGCACGTTTTATAAGCTAGCTTAGTAAAGACGTCAATTCATTTCCTTTTCACACAATACCTGTGTGTTTGGTACGACTGATGCGTCATGTGCATGCAGTGATAAGAAGGCAACACAACCAATTTTAATTTCAAATACAATTCGGTGTGGAACGGTTTACTGTTTCTACTTGGAGACTTGTAACGAGTTGTTTGCAATCGTTGATCCGAAACGAGCGAGTTTTATTTCATACCGTTGGGAGAAACGTATAAAGAATATGCTTAGATGGTTCGGTCATGTTGAGAGAATGTGTGAAAGGACTTATAAAACTAATCTATGGCAGATGTGAGTGGCAATGCCGGAAGGGGACGCCCTAGAAAGACCTACCCTGACCCTATTGGTGAGGTTCTTTAGAAAGGTCAGGTGCGCAGTACTCGTAACTTGCGTACTTCTCTGACCAGATGTATGCATGTAAATGACGCGAAAAGAGTATGTAAGGATCGTAGCAGGTGGCGTTCCGTGGTTTCTGCCTACCCCCATGGGAAAAAGGCGTGAGTTTATATATGTATGTATGTATGTATGTATGAATGTAGAAACGTATAAAACTGCTATTGTTACTTTAGTTGTAGTTTAGAGGTTAGGAATTGAGTAGTAGTATTATACCATCTTATACTATCTTAGCGAACTACTCGGAATCGGATCTGGATGAAATCAGACTAATCGGATCTGGATGAAATCGGACTAATCGGATCTGGATGAAATTTGGCACAGAAATACATTATACTCTTGGATAGCACATAGGTTACTTTTCTGGAAAAATTATGGTTTTCGTGGGTCAAAGTTTGCCAAGCTACGTAGCGCGTCAAATCTTAAAGATTTTACATAAGTAGGTATACCTTAACGTGTACTAAATAAGTCATTGTGTCACGTCTCTGTGTGAACGGACCCAGCAATTTCTTCTCAGAATCCATGTAAAGGAAATTCTTCTTAAGACAATTAACCGATTAATGTCAATAAAGATCTCCACTATAGTTCTTTCAATGATAAAATAATTTTTCTACAGAATCATGTGAAGGGAAGTCGGGTAGAATGGAGTTGTGTGCTTGCAAAGAATTCTAAACATAACATACCATCACGCCTGTATTCTCAGAAGGGTAAGGCAGAGGTCTACCAATGTACACCCACAGTTCGCCGGTATGTTTAGGTCCCATGTAATAGGGGCGAGCCTAACCGGGCACAAATCCTAATTTCGAGCTGCTACTAAGAATTTTATAGAAAAACCTAATAAAACTTCCAAAGAGATGTCAGCAAATCGGAGGGTTCATTCAGTTCAGGGCCGATGCCTGCCGGGGCTGCGGGTTGTTCGAAAGAGATACCGTGCCCCCGGAACGCAAAGGGCACATGAAGGAACATGGATGGGTTTTAGTCAGTAAAAGTCACACTCCCTCCCGGCCCGGCCAGGGCGGGAGAAGTCTTTTGATGATTTCACACAAGATAAAAAAAAGTATGAATGTGGACGAGGCGAAAGGAGTATGTAAGGATCGTAGCAGAGGTGACGTTCTGTGGTTTCTGCCTACCCCCATGGGAAAAGGCGTGAGTTTATGTATGTATGTAAGAAAGGAAGTTGTACCGGCTTCTGTACCCTCGTGGTCAAATCAAATGCCAAGTAACCATCGTAACTTCATTGTTTTATTTTGATTCAGTCTTCTGTCAATGGACATTGTGCCATGGGAGCGTCACACGCATTATATTATTATTATAATAATAAATGACATATCTTTTACGATTGTATGACTGAGTTGTGTGAATAGTAGGGCTGGGATTATTTCTTTCATGGTGTTTGTAGTTTTCTTTCCTTCAAGGCAGACTTAGACAGGGTCAGTGCACAAGTCAGTGCCCGCGCCTAGACTGACTTCTAAATATTCATATGCGAATTTACAAGTCAGCGCTGACTTCCCGCCACTGTACTGACTTGAAATCAATTTATACGGGGTTTTTTTCGGGTCAGCGCTGACTTTGGTCTAAATTTACTCGATTACGGTGAAGCAAAAAGGTGGGTTATGATTTTGATCGGTATGTATGTATGTTCATCTGTTTCCTCATAACTTCTAACTTATCATAAACAAACTGCCCGCGACGTCGCGTTTCTCATTTCATCCGCGTTAAGTTACGTCTTTGTTTACTGCTTAGATCCTGTGTGTCGTAGTGTGATGTTATATAGCCTATGACACTCACAAATAACGTGGCTTTATATGGGTAAAAGAATTTTCAAAATCGGTTCAGGAGATCCAGAGATTACCTCCTACAACAAGGTTGGCCTAAAGGTGTTATTTGATTTTTCCATTACGAGTAGGAATATCTCCGGAGTTAGGAAGTTCGTCGTGTCCTTTGTGCATCAGGAACCACGTAAAGCCTTTCGTCCTGCACCTGATTTCTCCCGGTCGTGTCACTGCCATCCCATCCGAATATGAGAGTGAGGGACATAACTTCACAAAAGAAACATTTTATTTTAGCCCCGATAACCCTAATAATTTTCATTAACTGTAAAATTACATTTCCAATTACTTAACACGCCACCACACTATATTACCCGAAGGGTTACCAGCTCGCCGGTACGTTTTTAAGTCCCATGTACGAGTAATAGGGGGCGAGCCTATTGCCGTTAACTACAGTTACTTATAATTCAGAAAATAGTTACTCAATTTAGTTGTCAAAAAAGTGACGTCACAATTTACAACCTTATAAATTCTATGGGGAAATCACGTTTTGACAGCTCATAAAAAGTACCTCAATTGATTGGTAGTGTCTAATACCCCATTACTGGCATAACAAACATTACCAATTTGCAGAATCATTAGCAGCTGATAATTATCATCTGATTCAGTCGGACATGGAATATTTCATGACCTACAAGTAATAGTTGCTGATAATGTAGCCACTATCACATTTCGGGTCCAAGGATTTATAAAAATAGCGATAAAAAACAAATTATGTAATGTAAATAATTATATTATCAGAGTAGCTTTTGTCTGCAACTTCGTCCGCTTGAATATTGGTTATAGAGGACACAGACGAAGTCGTGAGTCAAAAAGTAGTCTGATTTCTAATTCAGATCTCAAGTTATATGCCATCGCTTTGTTATTGGAATCGGTTCAGTAGTTTTGTAGTGATGAGGTAACAAATGGACGAAATTACTTTTACATTCTACAATAAGTAAGTTACTTATGATAATACGAACTATTTGCCACTGAAAGTGCCGTCAAAATCAGTCCAGCCGTTTTGGAGATTAGCCGAAACAAACTAACAAACAAAAAAAATACAAATTGCTTTTTTCATGTAAGCTATTTGTAAACATTTTTATACATTTATTAAAAAGCTGTTATTTTGATATTACAACCAAACATTTCATTATTTATTTTTTATAGATAAGAAGTAGGTAGAATAAAATACTTTCAAAATGGACGCGAAATAACACAATTCACTGCTATCCAGAATTTTAAACAATACCTTAGAGTTCATTTTATCTTAATTTTAGATCCATTTCATATTTCCTTTGATATTGTGCTCAATAGTAATGATTAAAAAATCTGAAAAGTTAATCTACTTTTGTTGCTGATTCTAAATATAACACCAGTGCTACATCCCACGAAGCAACCAAAGTAAACGATGACAATATTGATTACGAGACATAACTGGAATCCAATCAAGAAACCATTATCATTTCAAATTGACTTGCCTGTGGTTTTTCAAATCAATACTTGATAAGGAAGGAAATTCACGCAGATATAAGTATCATGGTGTGATGGTGCGCATGCGTGCGATGCATTTGCGCTATTCTTGTAAATTTGGTCGGATATAGCGTCTTGGTGCCACGCGTTTTCAAAATTGTATAGAAGTTGCCAGCAATAGAGCTATTGGGTTCGATTCCCAGGTCGAGCAAAAAGTGTCAGCAGTGTGTTAGTTCACCGTGTACCGGTATGTTTAGGTCCCATGTAATAGGGGGCGAGCCTATTGCCATTAACGGGGCACAAATCCTAACTGTGAGGTGCTACTGAGAATTTCATAGAAAAACCCAATAACACTTTTTGCTCGACCTGAGAATCGAATCCAAGACCTCTAGCGTAGCAGTCGCGCTAAGAACCACTAGGCTACCGACCGAGGCAGTTATCAAACACAAAAAAAACGATCAAAAACAAAAAAGAAATTATTAAAATCGGTCAAGCCATTGTCGAGTTTTTGCGAAACAAATTGGACTTACACGGTAAATCTGAAAGAGCTATTATAGCACGTATATTAAGGTCGCGAAGGTCTAATTTAATTGCACTACTATCATTCATGAATAGTATAAATATTCCGATAGGATTGATATTAAGTACTTGTAGTATTATGCTCAGCTTAGGTTTAATGTTTAGATAACGTTAGGGATCTTCCATTGCGTTGTGTAGGTCATATAGTAGCTACTTTAAGTATTGATAAGTGCGCCTTTTGATTTCTGACTTTTGTAGACGGGTTACTATGGTTTAGCAAATGTCACGAACGTTCTAGGACTGCCTCGTTAGCCTAGTGGTCCTAAGCGCGACTGCTACGCTAGAGGTCTTTGGTTTGATCCCCAAGTCGAGCAAAGTGCTATTAGGTTTTTCTATGAAATTCTCAGTAGCAACTCTTCGTCTTGATAACTTATCAATATCAATGATAAGTGCATCTTTTGATATGTGGTTTTTGTTGAGAAGTTTCTATACAAGATGCATTTTTCAAATCAAATTCAAGTAGGCAACTATTTTAGTGATGTTGAACACGAATCAATAATAAATTAAGTGGGATTTTCTAGATTTATTTATTTATTTATTTAAACTAACAACGAAAGAATAAAACATTAATAACAGAAATAAAATAATAAAATACTGGTAATGACCTAAGCAATTTAACGATGCATTCTGAGAAGCACGCCGTGTGAACTGGCGCAGAATTATAGCTTTTGGTCGCCATTGTTAATATTTTATTAAAATTTTGTTACTACGCATGGACGAACAAGGCATAGTGAATGTAGTACAATAGACAACACAGGCACAGTAGCTGAACGATTGGGTGCTACGCTGCGTGCCTCTGGTTCAATTCCTGGACGGAACAAGACCGTCATAATCTGCTTAACGTTTTCCCAACTATGTTGGGGTTGGCTTCCAGTCTAACCAGATGCAGCTCAATGACCAGTGTTTTATACGGAGCGACTGCCTATCAGACCTTCGCAACCCAGTTACTGGGCAACACGGTACCTTTTGGTTAGACTGGTTGTCAGACTTTCTGGCTTCTGTCTATCCTTAACGACTGTCAAAGATAGGACACGACCAAATCTAGTAATTTTTAGGAACGTTCGCTCTCTTTTAGTGTCAATCTGTAAATAATGCCTTATTTAACCTTTTTTTCGTGGGAAAAACCTCATGGATGCTCTGCCTCTGGGGAGAACTCAGGGTTATGTCGGACTTTTACCAACTAAAAACCCACGGTTCCTCCTGTTACCAAGAGTCAGAAGCCTGGTATTCGCTTGACGTATGATCCGCGCCCCCGATTCTTGTATTTTACCTGCATTTTTTACAAGTTTTTGACAGCTAACTGTCATAAAGATAAGTCAATACCTATGTTTTTTCGTAAATATGTATTAAATATTATTCTGTATTGTTGCAGCTCAAAAGACGATGAAATAGACGGTAACTGCATTGTACGCGCTCGAGGACTACCGTGGCAGTCCTCAGATCAAGACATCGCCAAATTCTTCCGAGGACTCAATGTTGCCAAGTAAGTAACGGTTAATTAACCTAAACTTTATACAAAAGAGAATAAGGACCAAAATAAAAATAAGGGCATTCGTTTTGTGGTTTTTGCCTACCCCCATGGGAAAAAGGCGTGAGTTTATGTATGTATTATGCATATATGTCAAAAAAAGGGCAATTTAAAATTCTCCAATCCTCTCTTTTAAAATGCCCTTCACTTCGTCAAAAGCACATTATGCCTAAATTCAACGAGGAAGACTTTTACAAAAAAGATCGAGTGGAAAGGGAAGGAAACCAAACATTTGATAACTTTAATAGAATTACTGTTTTGTAGCGTTACCTTGACAAATATTTAAACCATTGTACAGTGAAGTCAATAGCACTTTGAGTATCGACCTTTATCTCCCCTTCTCTAGACACAAACTTATTCTTTGGATGCAGTATTTATTCTAGACTCCTAAGTACCCCGGGATCCATAAGTATAAACGAATGCTCTTCTTTGCCCGCCTCCGGGCTCTCTTCCTTCGTCGATATTCGGGTGCACTAAGACATCACAACTCCAGGGACCTTGCAACTTAAAAAATAGAGTCCCCCATCTATCGTTCGCTGGCCCCTCTTATGGCGGCATCAACTCGGCATTTCGCTGCCTGCGCAATCCATACACAGTCATATACAGGACATGTCCATCCACATACCCAGATCTATTTAAGTTGGGCAAGCTTTTGGGCCACGTCAGCTACACCTGCTTGTTTTTTCACCGTATATTATATAGGGGAATATTTCTGAACCTTATGTTGTATCCCACAGGGGTGGCGTAGCCCTGTGCCTGTCGCCTCAAGGTAGACGTAACGGCGAGGCGCTGGTGCGGTTCGTGTCACAGGAGCATAGAGACATGGCGCTCAAACGGCACAAGCACCACATCGGCTCACGGTACATTGAGGTAAGCTAATTCACGCCAATATTATTAATTATTAATGAAATCTGACTATGAGGTAGCTTGAGATCTGGATAAGGACATATATATTTTATTGTTATTTTTTTTATAGGCAAGAACAAGTGATCAATGCACATTTCACACGTCATTTTTTTTTTATCTGAATGTCATTCAGTATCTGAGCCAGTCATTCTGATGTTCACCCCAAGGTGAACATCAGAATGACTGGCTAAAATGACATATGTAAATTCGCGCGCTTAAGCGGAGCTTCTTAAAGTGGGCGCTGTCATCCTGGTGTCACAATGACTGCCAATTTAACTCTTTAACATTAGGTACTGCTCATACCTTTTCAGCGTGAGAAGAAGCCTTTACCCTGCAGTGTACTATTATGAGTACCTACTATTATGAACACGTGCTTTTTGCAATCTTTGGTAAAAAACCACAACTAAGTTGTGAAATTGACCATCTAAAATCCCGGTAGAAATAGTTCCAAAGAAACACTTCAAAACTATCTTTGTTTTTAATCCAGGTGTACCGTGCAAGCGGTGAAGATTTTCTGTCAATAGCAGGGGGCGCCACTTGCGAGGCGGCCGCGTTCCTCTCGCGAGGAGCGCAAGTCATCGTGCGAATGAGAGGACTGCCTTACGATGCGACGCCACAGCAAGTTGTAAGTATTCTGGTCTTTTTGAAAGGACCAAATTGGTCCTAAGATCTTTTCTGCGCCTTTTTTTCTTTTCTTCGTAACCGGCGTGCTTGTATGACCAGATGTATGAACGTGGAGGAGGCGAAAGTAGTATGTAAGGATCGTAGCAGGTGGCGTTCTGTGGTTTCTGCCTACCCCCATGGGAAAAAGGCGTGAGTTTATGTATGTATGTATGCGTATCTTTTCTGCAAGGACAAATAACAATGTGACCTTTTTCTAACTCACATGTACTTTCTAAGTTTCTCTTGGACATCACTGACATCAGTAAGCACATCAGAGGCCCTTGAGGCGGTTAAGATACTCTGACACTATGGTGAGTGGGGGCGTTAGACCTTACTGCCCACATGGTAAAGAAGAAGATCTTTTCTGCGCAGTAAAAAGTCAGCTTGTACATCTCCTTGATTCGAAGCTGGTTGAAAAAACATATGTATTTCTAAATCACAACCTTATATATGTCACCGTAAAATTGTAAATACCGTTAGATTATAAACTATCTCGCGAGTTTGTAAACTGTCGAAATATTGTGAACCTCAAAGTACTGCTTACAATTTAACGTATTATTATTCGGTAGATTGTAATCTATCGAAATGAAACCGTCAAATTACAATATTAAAATTGTGAAATTGTCAACTGTCCAAAGGCTGTCCCTGATTGGTCGGGTTTATAGTAGACCTCTTCTGTGTCCATAGAGTTAGGAATGAAACACAGGTATCAGTCAAATAAAATGAATGCACTTCAAGAATTGTGACATCAAGTTTTATTGATTACCTACTAAGTAATAAATAAAACTTGATGTCACAATTCTAAGATTGTAATTTGACGGTTTCATTTCGATAGATTTGCTTTTTAAATTTTGATTTCATTTTGTTATCGTTTTTTTCTAAGAGAAAAGTTCATTATCTTTTCAATTTTAATTTGTGTTTCAGAAGAAAATATTGTTACGTTTCTATTTTTTTTTATTTTGATAAATTTTTTTCTTACCATGTGATGTCAGAATTTTTGATTACCTACTAAGTAATGAATACCTGCAGACCTACTTGATGTCACAATTCTTGAAGTGCATTAATTTTATTTGACTGATAGGTAAAAAAAAATGTAATTCTCCAGGCCGATTCCGGCCACGGCGGCTAACCTTAATGCAGACAAGCCACGTACGCAGGAGATATTATTGTGATTTGTTTTTTTAAATTTTGGTTTCCTTTTTGTTATCGTTTTTTTCTAAGAGAAAATTTCATTATTTTTTCAATTTTAATTTGTGTTCTGGTTTTTTTATTTTGATACATATTTTTCCTACCATGTGATGTCATCATTTTATTTGACTGATACCTGTGTGTCATTCCTAACTCTATGGACACAGAACGGTCTACTATAAAGCCGACCAATCAGGGACAGCCTTTGGACAGTTGACAATTTGACAATTTTAAGATTGTAATTTGACGGTTTCATTTCGATAGATTACAATCTACCGAATAATAATACGTTAAATTGTAAGCAGTACGTTGAGGTTCACAATCTTTCGACAGTTTACAAACTCGCGAGATAGTTTATAATCTAACGGTATTTACAATTTTACGGTGACATATATACCATCACGCCTGTATTCCCCGAAGGGTTAGGCAGAGGTGCACCGATTTAGGTACACCCACAGTTCGCCGGTATATTTAGGTCCCATGTAATAGGGGGCGAGCCTATTGCCATTAACCGGGCACAAATCCAAACTCCGGGCTGCTACTGAGAAATTCCTAATGGAAAAACCCAATAACACTTTTTTGCCCGACCTGGGAATCGAACCCGGGACCCCTTGCTCGGCAGTCGCGCTTGCGACCACGAGACCAACGGGGCAGTTAAATCACAACCTTCTAACAACATTACGATCTAACTACGTCACACTATTACTAGCCAATCAAAAGGCGTTGAATTGATAATAATTATGTTGTTAACTTCGATGATAAATGTTCTAACCTCTGGGTTAGTTGCTGAGATTAGGAAGATATAACTGCTTACCTAACATAATATATCTAACCTTTACTGTTCTATTATAAACTTGAACTAGATAAAGAGATATTTGTGTAGGTATTTTCTAGATTTTCTTAGCCCTAGAAGGTCTATCTGTACGTAGTTCTTGACGAATGAGATATTATCTTACGTCAAGCCTGACTGTGATGTGTTCGCGGACGAATGAAGACAATTATGTCAGATTATTTGGAGTACCTATTGTAAGATCAGCGTTTGAATGTCATACTGCTTATTAAGCTAAGTAACTTTGAGCAAAAAATATTTCTGGGGAACGACTTAACTGAATGGTTTAATTTAACTTGTTTGCGTCAAGAATTACTGTCCAAGGTAGCGACTAGCGCGCAATGTAATGCGAATGTGCTTACGGGTGCACAAAACAGTGTAGGACTCGTGAGGGTATTTAAAGATTAGTATGACAATTAAAATTATAAACATGTTATCGTAATAAACGCAAAAATATTGGAACTAGAACCTTCTATTATACCGTAATAAAAAGGCTCCCAGTTATACTCCAGAAAATATTCTCAATGATGGAAAGAATTATTTTTCATCATCATCACATCAGCCTCAGCACACCCACCACAGGACATAGACCTCCCCCATAGATTTCCAAAAGGACCAGTTGGCACACCCAGCGTCTTTTTACACCTGATATTTATACCCAGTATTCTAACAATGATATCCATTTCCAGTTGGATTTCTTCTCAACGGGCGACAACCCAGTCCTAGTTCTGGATGGAGCAGAAGGCGTTCTATTCGTCAGGCGTGCAGATGGCAGAGCCACAGGAGACGCATTCGTACTCTTTGCTAAAGAGGATGATGCACCTAAGGCGCTGTCTCGACACCGCAAGTCTATTGGAGCCAGATATATTGAACTGTTCCGGTCTACCACTGCTGAAGTGCAACAGGTGAGAATAAAGTGTACGATCAACCGTAATCTCTTCAAAGTTAGAGTGAACAGGAATCTTCTTGGTAAGCTCACTCCATCGTAGACTTTGTCTACGTCACCCAAAGGTGACATAGAATTCTACGTTGGAGCATTATTTTGGAAGTGGTCTTGACCCCCAACCCCTTGATGGGGTCTTACCCCATTTCGAATAAAAAAAAAGCAGTGTTAGATTTTTGCGTATTATTAGGGCGCCCCTACGAAAATCATTGAAAGTGATTTACATAGGGGCCTTGTACAAGTGTTTTTTAATTATCTTCCGACTGTTCGTTATATTCGCCAAATCTTAGATGTAATATATACAAAATTTGACAAACATGGCTCAAAAAATAAGCTTAAAAAAATTATACAAGAAATGGTGGTCAAAATATTGAACATCATCTTTTCAACATAGCAGCAATTTCCTATTTTATTGACCCAACACTAACTACAAAATATGTTTTAACAAAAATAACCAGCATACCACTGGATTATTAGAAACATCGTGTGATAATGAGAAAGGACACAAACAAGCTAGGAAGCTCCTTCAAATCGTTAGTTATCTATACATAACACCGATAACCTTTGACGCAAATACATTGGAGCACCAAGAATAATAGAACATTCAGTTATAATTTCATATATCGAGTGAAGAAGATTATTATTAGAATCGAATACAATAGTTTAACCTCACTATTCACAAAGGACCAAATATTGTGTTTAATGGTAAAATAACATGGTCCTAAGCTCCAAATTCCTTAGATCATTAAAAAAATGGTCCTTCCGTCCTAAATATTTTGCTTAAGGACAGGTGATGTTTTTCTCTAGTTTTTAATGTTTAGCTTGCAAGATGCTACATGGCTTAAGTCTAGATGCTGACTTCTAATTTACTGCGCATCTTTCGAAGGGTGAAAGTACTCAGAAATACGAACATACTAAAGGACCAAGAATAAAACACAGTTGCCCCATACATTTTGATCGTGTTGCAGTGCATTTTTGCAAGAAACAGCATTTTTTCCCGGAGTTATTTTTTTCAGAGTTGTTCCTACTAAAAGTTAATCATATTCGTAAGTACTGTGACCCCAGGACAGATACGCAGTCAATTGAAATTCAGCCTGTATAAACGCAATTCATTTTTATGACTCGTAATACCCAGGACACAGGGTTCTGTTTGGGATGACATTTCACAAATGACTTTGCAGTCAGCAGTGCGATTCTCTGAACCTCACTTTGTAATTTGAAAGCTAAAGCAATGAGATTACAAAATGGTATTCTGTTAAACATGATCACGCCGGTGGCATCACCACAGCGAGCGAATACTAAACCAAGGTCAAGTGGGTTCGTTATCGAAGTGAGCGCAGTTACTGGAGTGAGATTCGTTTTTGAATTTGCATTTTACACAGGAGTGAAGAAAAGTGAAATAATTCAGCCCAAGTAATGCTTTGTTCGCTCGCAGTGAGCGTAAATATAATGTTATCAAGAGTTGAGCCGTGTTGGTATTTATTAGGAGCCGCTACCGTGGAACATTGTGCGATTGTACCGAAGCCAAGTGCAATCTGCCGTCATATGCAACGTACTAGTTGCATAACATGTAACACGTCATATTGAGGTGTTGTTTTTTGTAGTGAAAAGAGTTGAACTGGAAACTTCTTACTTCCTAGTACTAGCTTAGCATTGTCCCACTGCAAAGGCCTCTTCTCGTACAGAGAAGCTATGAGCATTGATCGTCATGCTTGCTCAATCTAGATTGGTGATTTTAGACTTATATGAATTACTAGCGAACTTCGCCTGGCTACGGGTTGCAAATTTCCGACGCTATGTAAAAAATAATGAAATTCTCCAGACCGATTCCGGCTACGGCGGCTAATCTTAATGCAGACTAGCCACGTACGCAGGAGATATTATAATGGACAAGTGTGTGCGCAAATACAGGTGCACCCCCTCTTCCCTAACTCTCTTAGCCCGATGGGACGGCAATTCGACACAACCGGAGAGACTGATCTCTCCCCGGCTGTGCGCAGGACCAACGGCTTTACGTGCTTTCCGAGGCACGGGGGTGTCAAGCAAAGTGTTATTGGGCTTTTTTATGAAATTCTCAATAGCAGCTCGGAGTTAGGATTTGTGCCCGGTTAATGGCAATAGGCTCGCCCCCTGTTACATAATGTGACCTAAATATACCGGCAAACTGTAGGTGTACATTGGTTCACCTCTGCCTAACCCTTCAGGGAATACAGGCGTGATGGTACCCTTATAAGCCAGTTCAAATTCCTACCTGCATTTATCTAGAAATGACGCTACGTGCTCTCAACAAAAATATTGTCAAGTCCGGTTTGTTATTTTATCTCAGTACATAATACTTAGCGTAATCGCTTGGAGCCGACGTAACCGCACACAATAGTACGTAAATTGTGGTTTAACGTTAAACGCAACAATTTCAGACATTACTGATGATGCTGTCAAGGTTTTTCTGCCGTTTACTGGTTTTAGAATAGGACTTTGTCTTATTTGATGCCCTTAATATTAGGAAGGTTGCGGTGACAGCGAAATTGGTGAATAGAGTCCCCTATTGTGTAACATAACACACTTTTAATGACAATCCCTTTCATGATATGAATCTTTCGAACAGATGACGCAATGGATTATGAATCCCCTTCAAAATATGTTGGATCGCATATGTATATACCATCACGATTCACGCCTGTATTCCTCGAAGGGTTAGGCAGAGGTGTACCAATGTACGCCCACAGTTCGCCGGTATATTTAAGTCTCATGTAATAGGGGGCGAGCCTATTGCCATTAGCCGGGCACAAACAAACTCCGAGCTGCTACTGAGAATTTCATAGAAAAATCCAACAACACTTTTTGCTCGACCTGGGAATCGAACCCAGGACCTCTAGCGTAGCAGTCGTGCTGAGGACCACTAGGCTAACGAGGCAGTTATCTGGGATCGTGATTGTAAGCTTGTTGGTTTGTAAAGACTCATAGTTCAGTAAATCTGTTTTCAAATCTCATGTAAGGAATTATGTTATGATAGGTTGAGTGTTGTGATTACTCAGTAATTAGAGCGCCTATCTCTCATAAATGAGGTTGTAGGTTCGAAACAGGACAAGGATTTAGGCAAAATTTTCAATTGATATGGAATTTCTCAGTTTATTTTAGCTATCACTGACATCGGTGAAGGAAAACATCGTGAACCACCTGGACTTATAATTAATATAAGTGTGAAATTGCCAATCCGCCTTGAGTAAACGTGGTGATCAATGCTCGGGCCTTCCCTGTATGGGAAGAGGCGTTAGCCTCCGGTGGGATTGTAATAAACTATAGTATTATTATTAATACACTATGTATAAAAGAACAACTACAAAACGTTATTTTGATACATATTTCTGTCTTTAGCCTGCCCTTAAGGTTGCTGGTAAGTACCTAAATTAAGTGTCAGACAATATTACACATAGTTCAAGCAACGATTCTTTTTTACGCTTATTGCAATAGGCCTTTTATTACTCGTATATGTATACAGGGTGAAAAAACACAGAACACAATGAATTCTCTAGATGAAGCGTAGAAACTTGGTAAATAGTAGAAAAAAATCTTCCAAACATTTTTATTAGCCAAATCGTCGACCAACATTTTTAATGCTATATAAGGTAAGAGGTAATAGGTATAATAATTAAAATGGATCTTTTCTAAGTCATCAAAATTACTTAGTAGGTACCTAAGTAGTTTTGCAATAGAACATAATATCGTTGAAATATGATATTTTCATTATAAATGCACTATCACATCTTTTAATATCGGCTCAGCAAAAATGTGTTTTATTATTGTATAATAATGCATGTTGTTATGTAGGTAGGTATTGATTTCTGTAGACAATACAATAAAATGAATGTAATAAACAAATACATAGGTCTTTAGCAAGTCGTGACGTCATTACTTATGTTGTCTATACTAATATTGTAAAGAGGTAAGGTTTATTTGTTTGTTTGTTTGTAACGGATAGGCTCCGAAACTACTAGACCGATTTTAACAATTTTTCACCCATAGATAGCTACATTATTCCCGAGCAACATAGGCTATATAACATCACGCTACGACTCACGGGAGCGCTGCATTAACCCAAGACGTAACTTTTGGGTGAAATAAGCCTCGCGGACGAAGTCGTGGGCAGCTCGCTAGTTTTGTATGCGAATATCTATGGGTCTGTAGCGACATCTATCGCACAGCTTGCGAACTACGGCGGCAAAACTGACGATGCCTAGATCGCGCTATCTAAAGTTCTCCGCGCCATTAGCATACATACAAAATCCCGACATCAACCGTCGGGCAGCAGCCCACCAGACATAACACCTGTCTGGTCAGAGGATCCTCCCTTTTCTATGGAGGATGAGAAACTTTACACCCTGTTTCTCATACCTCCAAAGGTCTATGGGTAAAAGTATTTACAAAATAGGTTCTGTAGATCCAGAGATTACCCCCTACAACTTCACAAACTTAAACTCTTTATAATATTAGTATAGAATACTAGCTTTTGCCCGCGACTTCGTCCGCGTGGATTAATAGTTCCCGTTCCCGGGGGATTTCCGGGATGAAAACTACCCTATGTCCTTTCTCGGGTCCAAGGCTATATCTGCACCAAATTTCATTGAAATCGGTTCAGTGGTTTAGGCGTGAAGAAGAGACAGACAGACAGACAGAGTTACTTTCGCATTTATAATATTAGTAAGGATTCTAACAAAGACTTACCTTCATCAATTCCATATATTACCTTCTATTTTCCCCCTCAGGTCCTAAACCGGTCCTTAGAGACGCGCACGAGTCAGTCGAGCACGCCGTCGACCGCCCCCACTCCTGCCGAGGGTCTGCTGCCAGTGGCGCTGGTGCCGCAGCATGTCATCACCTCGGGAACTGCTAAGGACTGCGTCCGACTCCGGGGACTGCCTTATGAAGCGCAAGTAAGTGGAAATTTGGTTTAGCTGTTGAAGGATCATTGTTTGTGTGTTTTATAATTCGGTGGTGGTTTTGTACAGGGCCGGACTCAGTATGTTGGGGCCCTAAGTTTGCCTAGGGGCCCAAACTCCCGATTTTTTTTAAAGTAATAAACTTGCGTTTATTACTTCAAAAAAAATTATATTACCCCAACGCAATGTTGTTCGTAATTACGTTGCTTTTTTAGTGCTTTGCAAAGGTATACCATGGCGAGGCTCCTACGAATGCTTAATTCTTTAATGATGATAATAATGTCATATTGTCATTATATTTTGTTTGCAGGTGGAGCACATATTGACATTCTTGGACGAATTCGCCAAGAATATAGTGGTGCAAGGAGTACACATGGTGTACAATGCTCAGGTTAGTACGTCTTCTGATAAAAGAAAGATTAAGTGGCGGGACCACTTCATCTTTTTATTATTAGACATAAATAACGTGCTATAGCCTCGAAAAGTCGTGATGGCCTAATAGTTAAGGCTCCTTTCATACATGAGGGTGTGAGTTGAGGACCATACACGGGCAAGTACCAATGTGATTTTGCAATTTATAATTAAGTACTTTCTAAGTTTATTTGGTACTTCACTGACATCGGTGATGGAAAACAAACCTGGACTTGTATTAACCACTTGAGCAAGAATTGAGTTAGAGTGAGAGTGAGAAGAGGGCTTTGCTCGGTTTCCTCTAACACCAGGAGTCATTGCCACCAGCAGGCCCCATTAGGCCTTGGCCCTGCAATTTGACAATAATAGGCTGGTATTACTATTATTTTTACCCATTTCTAACATTATCGTTTACGTTATATTTCATCCAGGGCCACCCCAGCGGCGAAGCGTTCATCCAGATGGACAGCGAAGCGAGCGCGTTCCTCTGCGCGCAGCAGAAGCACCACCGGTATATGACGTTTGGCAAGAAGCAGCGCTATATTGAGGTAATAACTAATAACACGTACCTGTAGTTTGGAGTTTCTTAACAATTCTTCTCCATGCGAAACCATCTATTAGCTTAGAAGGGATTTCTAGATTCGATACTTGTCAATGACGTTTAAGAGTATGTGATTTAGCTTTAACTTTTTAAAATATTTTGCTATAGACTAAAAGGCAGTTCTAAGATCAAACAGTAGTACAAGATAAGTACTAATAACTCAATCCCGTCCACTATGCCCCAGGTGTTCCAGTGCTCCGGCGACGACATGAACCTGGTGCTGACCGGCGGCGTGACGCCGGCCGCCACGTCGCCCAAGGTGCTCTCCCCCGGTACGTTGGTGTCCCCCCCGCCGCCCGCGCCCGCGCCGCGCCTGCTCGCGCACCACATCGCGCACCAGAGCCTCCTCGCGCGACAACACGAGAACCTCCTCCTCGCCTCACTCCGCCCCCCTCTGCTCCCCATGCTGCCAACCTACGCGGCCGTCCGCTCCCAACAGCCCACGGCACAGGCCTACCAACTGCCGCAAATGTCGCAAATGACTCAGATGTCGCAGATGCTGCAGCAGCAGTCAATGCTGCCAACTAAACGGTCTTACGAGCGCGCGTTTCAGCAGACTGAGGCGTTGCCTGCTAAGAGGCCGTATACCATGCCTCCTCAGATGACTCCTGCTTTATCTCTACCTGTCTTCTCGTACGGCACTTCTGCTCCCATCTTCTCTTACGCGAACACGAGCTCGATGCTGTCCACGTACAATACGTTGCCGACCGCGTTGCCGACAGCCCTGCCGGCGGGGTACGGGTCTGCCCTGTCCGCGGCCTTGCCAGGCTCGATGACGTCACCATTCCCTACTCTGTCTATGTTCCCTACGTACCCGTACTATCCCGGCGTTTAAAGAAGTTTGAAAGAAGAAAACGAGCCTTTAAAATAAATGATTCTGCGTTTTAAACGCCGCGTTAAGAGAAAAGTTATTTGGTTGTGTTGTTTTGGATCTTGCAGTTGTAAGTTTAAATATTTAAACGTAATACTTTGGAAATAAACTCTAAAATAGCCACTACAGAACACAATCAATAAATAAATTCAATTTTTTCAAAAGTAACGGTTAAAAATACCCTCATATACAATCTTTACAATTATTACAATGGCTTGATACTTCCACAAACAAGTATGTAAATCAATAAACTAGATTTTAAAGCTATAAACTAATAATTAACATAAAAAACTCATTACGTTACTGAGTACAAGAATACTAACTTGCTAAAACGACAGTACCTGAGGCTGAGGGGAACGGAAGGGTTAAATAAATAAGCTGTTCTTCTCTAAGGAAACCGCTAGGGTAACTCGCTTAATTTGAACTTTCTAACTAGTTTTGCAATTTCCCGATCAGCATCGAGTTGTATGTTAAAAGAAACATATGCAACAACTAACTTTTATATTTATTTACACAATAATAATAATTAAAATCGTCAACATAACTTTCCAAGTTTTTGTAACCTGTAAATTTGCCTATATAATGAAAATAGGATGTTTTCCGCTAATTTTAACTTAAAACTGTGGTTCGAAAAGTAAGGGTCGCGATCGAATATTGGGTGGGCCCGGAATAGTACTTCACTCATATATTTATTTCCCTTTTTCCTTCTTGAAAACCAGGAGATGACTCCAGAATTGGGACCTTTTTTGGTATGAGTCCTGGCTTTGGGAACCACTGAGTTAGAAAATTGTATTGACGATTGTAATGATTATAATTCTGTAAATACATATTATTTACAATCACGACAATTGTGTTTATTAAAACAACTTGATACTGAGCAGCAAATTACAATAAACGTCAGAAATTTTGAATTTCGAAAGCATCTTAGCGTGTCCTCCTTAATAAAAAGCAGCTAAAATCGCTTTTAAGTGCTTTATTTGCTTAGCGTGAAAAAATCGCGTGTTTGTGTGCGTTATGATGGCAAGACCATGTCACAAATGTCAGGAAAAATTTCGGGATAGAATGTTATGTGCGACTTTAGATGTCCAATTTTATAATTTGACGTTTTATAATAAGGGTTGCCCGTTAGATAAAAAATGTGAGTTTGTAAGCCGGCCAACGTCAAAACATGACGTCTAAGAATATTGTTTTAGACTTGTTGGACATATTTTTAGCGAACGTTGGCCCAACATTGACCTAAAAGTAAAGGTCGCGTTACATTTTGGCGTAAACTCGGCAAGAAACAGGGTAGACAAAATGACATTTTGACGTTAAGCTCAAGAGTGTGAAGTGCCTTCGCTATTTTTACGATATTTTAGTTAATAAACATGAATTTACTACAAAAATAAGTGTAAAATCTATAAAGGCAGTTATTAAGCAGCTCGATATTGATAGGTTTAGTACTTACTTAAAATACTTGTTGAATTTATCTTGACTTTAATATTGTTGAACTCTCATTTTCATATTTTTAATTATCATAAGTGAACCAGAGGTTGTTAATCAATGACAAGTAGTTGTATGATTTATTTTACGTTTTAAGATGGGGGCTGCCATACATAAAAAAATAAATATTCTAACTTCCACAATGAAATCGTAAGGAAGATTAGGAGAGTACCATTAAAATCAATAAAAAATAATCGAGTCATATTTTTTACTATCCAGACGATTACGCTTTTTCTTCCGAATATTTCCAAGAATTAAATATTTCTTATGGCAGCCCCAAATGTGTGATTAGATGTCGTTGTGATTTTTAAATATTAAACATTCCATTTATAAAAAGACATGTTTTGCCAATTTCTTGAAGGCTGATCTTAAGTCTGAGAAAGTGTTAGGTACTTATTGTTGTATGAAGCTTATGTACTGAACGACACATACTTATTATGCTTTTATATACATTTTATATGAATAAATGATCGACATTGTTAAGTGACGCCCAATGCTACTAATTAAGATCGTTCGAAATCTAGACGCAAACTCATCTCAGCGACAATTAATGTCAAAAAATGTCGTGGCATTTTTGACTGTTTCTAAGATTTAAGATTGCGATCGTTCTTGAAAATTAGTAGAATTACCTTCCTGTTTTCATGTTATGTCTAGGGAAACTTATTTTTTCAGAAAAATATTTTTTCAGTATATTTTTTTTATTATCTAGCTTATGTCTCACTGCTACAAAAGCCTCCCCAAGTTGTTCCAAATATTCTTTTGTCCTCGAACATATACAGTAGACATACATTCCAAAAAATATAAATCGTAACATTTCGAAAATTTCACTCCATTGTCAGTACATTTGCTTCACGACATTTTATTAATATAGGTTCTATAAATGTTAGGATACTTAAAGTTTGTTTTTTTTTGTTTGAGTACAATTTGTGTACACGTTTTGTGCTTAGTTTACACTTTTTAATTATTTAGTGTTTTTTGCTACCGTGATCATGAACTGAATCGCACTATATGCAAAATGAATTGATTTTTCCACAAATTTTTATTTCATGACTACCGTCTACTTAGAAGAACACCATTTTACCGTTGATATAAAGGCATTTTTAGGTGTCAAATCAATTATATATTGTTTATAAAAGCTTGCTTTTGGCGTTTTGTTTTCGTAATCAATAAAGGAATTAAAAAAAAATTCTCATTAAAAGTTTTGGATAAAGTTAATGATATTTTTTTTTTCAAAACCATAATTATTATTAAAAATATTAGATCTATTTGAAAGTTATTAAAATCAAATCGTTCAATTTTTAAAACAAACTTAATTAATTTATGCTACGTTTAAAATGAAGGACGGCCGCAAAATCCCTTGTAATCCCAATCCCATTCCATGAAATTCCATTCCAAAGATATTTTACAATATTGAATCATCTAATAATAACCCATGGTTATACCACCTAGCTTAACCCCATCGTCTGTACCTCACACCACATAGTATAGTCTACATCAAAAATTATAATTTACTGCTATTTCTTTGGTTTATGTTCCCGAATTATACCCAGCATTAAAATTAAATTATCATAATGGCCGCAAAAGCAACAATCTATTTTCAAAAATATTTTATAAACGTCAAAATTTGTGTGCGTCATGATAGCGCGACCCTATAGTCCGTTAATTTATATTTCGGGAGTATAAACCAAATCGGGTGACTTGTATAATGGAACAATTTATACTTAAAAGTTAACGTCATTTTATATGGTGTCGCCATTGTCTCAATAATCACAAATATAGGTATGGGGCTTTAGTCACAAGTACACGGTGTAATGGCTAATCTTTGTTCTGTCATTTCTAAATTTACTTGTTGTAATTTTGGCAATTTGGAAGCGTAGACATCTACATATTGAAACTAGAATCTTTGCATTCAAATAAGTCTTAAATTTCATGTTGCCGAAATTACAATTTAGTCTATTTTACAATGCAATATTGTGTTTATTAATGGTTATATACAAAACTGTTGTATTATGGTGTATCCGTCGGGGTGTGTTATGGAAAATGTGCATGAAACCCATCAGACAAACGGTAAGTGTTGCACACGTATATTTGTATTAAAAACCAAAATATATGTCGTTTTTTCAAATTAAAATTAAAGGGTGTAGCATGAACCGCTTATTTTTAAGGAAAAGGGTTGCATGGCTCGGGATGACAAAATATAATCCGATATTTGAGCTTCCGTAGTTTTCCAAAGCACATCGCGATCGGATACAAATGAGTTTCATTTACGAAACTGTATGTTACTGTTTCATGAAATAATGTACATGGTTGTAACTTTATCCTGGTACTATGGTTCGAAATGGGTCACTTGAAATATATTAGCATTAAATGCATTTGTATCAAGTTACTAATATGGCGCTGAAGTGACGATATGAAATATTTTTCTACAGCTACATCTATGCATTGTGCTTCCATAACTTGTAGTTTAAATGAGTTCTACATAGTATCACGAGTTAAAGTTCATATATTCAGTCTTGGTAAGGGTCCTGTTTCCTCCAGTCATTAACACGCAATTCTTTAATCACAGCTTCTTCTTCTCTTGCTATCTTAAAGATCTTACGCTTTACTTTTATCTCTTTAAGGAGTTAAAATTAAATTCGTTTTTTTTTTCAAGTATTTTGATGATTTTTAGTGCATTTTTAATGGTTTATAGTTGCTTCTATTGGCACTACTTTGGGGTATATCTTTTTGTCTAATTTTTTGTAACTGATTTATCTGACAAAGGAACTGAGAAAAATAACTTATACATCTGAATGTTTTCTCTGAAATAAAGTAATTTTGTTTTGTCTTGCACTAAATTTTATTAAAATATTGTCCGTGTAGTGACTGGGGGACGTGGTGTGAGGACATCGGATATTATCTGTTGGTTATAATAAAGACGTACGTCACTGGTCACAAGATATACTGCCAAAGCGTTTCGATTACAGTTTAAATCATTCTTTTCATAAATATGAACTTTTTCGATGCGCTTACTCGAAACTTTTATTATGAAGCCGGAAATTCATATCAGAATGTAGTTTTATTGAATAGAACTAAGTTTTTTTTTCCATTTTACAGAGTTTTTGTCTCATTTTGTTAGCATCATGATGGTTTTTTTTTATTATTATTATAGTTGGATAAATATAGTGTATTGCGATTAGAAATAAAAGGTTAATTTACATGTTAGATGATAATTGCGAGTTTCTCTGGTTTGTGGTTGTGCTATTGTCTCTTATATGTACTACTTTCTAAGGTCGGGTATGGAATGGAACTGATTTTTCTATTGGCTTATTCAATACACAAATACTCTAATCTCCTTAAAGGACATGTTTAACTCGTTAATTTCATGATGTCTATATTTTAGGCACTGAGTTACCTAGACTAAACATGTTCTCCCATGCTAATTTTTATTTGTCATGAGATAAAAATGAAAAATCAGCTTCATAGTCCAAGACTATCCAAAGCTTCGTCGCGTAGATAGCAAGAGGTACTTGTGAAGGAAGGGTTACACTAACACTCGACCGCTTGATCTGTCTCCGCTACAGTAAAGTATCGTCCTTTTATGTTTACTAACATACTTCCGGGTGAGTGGGCAAGCGAATATAGGTAAGTATTTTTAAACGGTATTATTTACTTTTATTACAAAAAAAAAGCAAATATGTTACACACATTTTAAGTGGTCGCGCCACTAGAACGCACAAGCTGTCAAACTTGTGACAGTATTAAAAATGGGTTTAATTTAGATGACATTTTGACGTCAACCATAAAACAAAACAGGATGCACAATTTAACTTAAATGTTTTAAAATTACACTGTATGTCACGTGCGTCGACACGCACTTTCCTTATTTCCTAAGTATATAACTGTTCCTTCACAAGATAACAGATACATAGCACAATCATGTCCCCTCCTAATGCTTCTAACGATCCTTTATATCTAGTACGATAAATGGACATTGTATAAACCCATGGGGCACAAATAAGCTCGATATAACGAACACTGTAAGCACAGGCTTCATGATATTAATTTGTTGGGGCATAGTTTGGTTAAAACATTGTTCGTAGCGTAAACTAAAAAAAAAATGTTGAAATATTCCTGTCATCTAACTTTTTCTTTAAATAGGTATCTTTATCGTTATAATTAGCGTACCTATTTTGTATTTGGAAAATTTTCTACATTTTCACATTTATATTTAAAGCTTTAATTTAATAACTTTTTCATAAGTAATATTTTTTCTGTAGATATTTTAGAATAACTTGAAAGATATTTTTCTCTTCTTTAAACGAAATGCTTATCAGATTTCTATTAGATTCCCTAGCTACTTGTAAATATAAAACTACTACAAAAAAAAAACTAAAGCCTAATATTTAGCCGCTATGCCCCAAAGTATAAACAACATTATTCTACATTGTTTCGCTTTAAAACTGCATGGACCGGTGACAGAATTAAAATTTATATGTCCAAGGGACTTCAACGCTTAGTGTGTTGTAGAGACAAATGTTTTGTGCTTGACTAGAGGTAGGTCCATGGGTGTATGGTGTATCCCACCGGAGGTTGGGTCGAATAGTGGGCACACAGTGTTGGCAGTGTATTTTAACATGAAGCGGCGTAAGTATTTATCTATCATTTGTTGTGGGATCACATGAAATAAACTCTATCTTACTCTTGATTTATCGCATTTAATTGTGATCTCAATTGTTCAATATATCTTTTATTATTTTTATGTATACATTGCCAACATTCAAAACAGTTTTTGACCATGCCATATCCCGTCATGAAAGAAAAACTTTTGATAATTTGTTTTGATAACGGTGTCCTAATAAATATTGAAAAATAGAAAAAAAACGAAATTTAAAAATATGAATTGCACAATTAATGTTCACTAAAATATATATTTTAAGAAATCCCCTGCCAATTGAGGTCACAAACTAGTGGTGCTAAAAGTACTAGGGTTACTAGGCGTGCATAAGTTTGGTAAAGTCCGCAGACTGGCTTGGTGGTTGGCGGCATCGACGACGTGTGTAACATTACAGAGTATTGGTGTAAGTGCGCACTGCTTTGGTGAAATGTTAATGCGTTCAGAGACCCGGTGAGTTGTTCATCTTGTTCTTAATAATTACATACTTAAGACTGCTGTGAGTATTCGGCGAAACTTGCATATTCGGCCTTGATATTCTAAATATTCGGCCTTTGGGAATGTTGATGGAATTTTGTCTTATTGAAATATGTGTTATAATTTCGCCGAATATTCACAGCACATCTAACATACATAAACTGTGTGCGTCCCTATCCGTATCGTATGACGTCACATGGCACAAAATGCTAAGCTTTACCTCTCCGAATTTAAAAATTCGTTCTATAATCGCTAAGCATTTTAGAATTAACTTAGTATCACAATAATATACATGTATGGGACTTTCATATTAGGCATATAAGTGGGTTTAAAATGGGATAAATTATAATATTGGTACGTATATATTTACACGACGCGTGGAGAAATAAATCCATATATGTTTCACCATACAATATAACATTTATGTTGACTTACAGTAATATTTATTTTCTGCACGTCGTGAGACAGAACTGCACAATGAATTTAGAAATAAAACTTGTACATCATTCAGGTGCCAAGAAGTAGGCATTTATCATACAATGTGACTAACAAATGCATGACTTATTTATGAAACAAGCGACGAAAATATATCAAATGTATTTTATCATCTTGTTTTAATAGAGAATCTTCGCAATGTGTGATGTATTTGATATCATTCACAGATGACTTTGGAGTGTTGATTATTACGTCATGTTTCTAAGCTTTTGCCCACTGTTACTACGAGAGCATTGACCTAATTTCTTACTTATTTTTTTATACAATGTAGATTGTGGTGTCCTTCGGATGACTAAGTTGTTTTGTAGATTGCAGTGAGCAAGCCGCGTAATAACATTGAAAATTTATAGCTAGGGCATGTGTGGCTTTAGTATTTTTTTAAATATTCCATTTTTTTATAAAGAATCTTTTAAATAATTCGGTAGATGACACCACTAATCAATTGACTTACTTTTTATGAGCTGTGAAAACGCAGTTCCCCCATAGATTTTGTTTGACAATACTTAACTATGACGTCACCTTTTTGTCATCTCAATTCACTATTTATTGATTTGAAAGCAAATAAAAATCGAATTCGAAATCGAATAGCTATCTAAAAAATCATCTGGTTTTCAGGGGTCAAATAAACTGTTTTTTTATGAAGTTATGTCTTGGAATTATTGTTTAATGATGTCATCTACCTAATTCTATCTTTTGCCTAAGAAATACGTAAAGCTATTCATGTCCCAACGCCTTTCAACACTAAGGCCACATCTCCTCACTCCCCTAACACCGTCCTTATGTATGCGGCAGGTCCCCTGACGTACTACTACCCTGCAATGGGCCCGACGCTGCCACCCCCGCCGCTGGTCTACTGGGGCTACCCCACGCCGCCAGTGTCCCCAGCGCATTACTACCACCCGCCACATCACCCACAAACTATGGTGAGTCTCAACGCTTTAAGCCAGGAACGTGGAATGCAGAATATTGGGCTTTTAATGACAAGGAACGGGCATAATAAATATAACTAAAAAAAGCATCTAATGCTTTCCGCCTCCCCCCCAAAATATAGTTTAAAAGAGAATCTAATGATAATTTCAGATGCCCGAAGTAGTGTCAGTGGGGGGAGGGTCACCGATTCCCATCCCGCCGCCGGCTGCGTGCCCTGAATGGCCTATATTCATGGTCAACTAAGACCCACACAACGAAGAACGCTGCTCAAACTGCAAATTTTATATAAAAAATAATATATTATTTTATTTATTAGAGGTATCATAAATATTTATATTCTATATTAGAGAAATACCATATTCGAAATGTAGTGACTATTTGAGTACCTACCTACTTATATAAATGAGTTTCGCTTGTAGATTTATATAGCATTAAAATTTGTCTTTTATTGATTTCTTTCTTATTTTGTTTTTATACTTTAAAAATGTATAAAAAACCTGTAATTCTACCTGCCCAAGTATTTGCTTGGTTTTTCAAAAGGTGTACTTTAAGTAAATTCTTGCAAGCTAAACTCTTTTATACCTGCTATGTATATTTATGCGAACATAGGTAGGTAGATACCTATTTCGATTATTATCACTTTTTTATGAATTTCCTAACATCACTTGTCAAAAACGAATGAAATGGCTCAAAATGTATCTAGAGTGATACTCCTAATTTATTTATATGTATATAGACTTAAATAAAATAATAAATTTTATATACACATAATATAAAATTTGTTGCAAATATGTTATTAAGTATTTTGTTTTATAAAAAAAATGTAAATGATCTACTTTATTTGTTGATCTTTCAGATATTTTAGCGAATCTTAAATAATTTACAAAAAAAAATATTGAACTATATTTTTATGTTTTTAGTTTTAATTAGTGAAAGATTTAAGATTTAGGTTATGTTTTAAAATATGAAAAAATAAATAAAACAATGCTTTACTTGATGGCATTCGTAAAAAACACTATAAAAAAGCCAAAATCACCTTAGGGAAGTTCCTCTTCATAGCTACAAGATCTATCTGATATTTATTGCTTATCTCTATAACACAGTAGACAAATACAAGCAGAAAAGCTTACTTCATTGAAAGAAAAACGGGCGTAGGCCTACTCTGGTGCTTAAAATCATCGATTTACTAAGTATAAAGGTTTTTTAACTATAAATGCGGTTGAATGGGAACGTAGGGGTGAATCAGAACAAAATAAAAGGGATTTTAACATTGGAATAGTATAGTTAGACTGGTCTGTTGGTCTAGTGGTTAGTGACCCTGACTGCTAAGCCGGAGGTCATGGGTTCGATTCCCACCCAGGACAAACTTTGTGTGATGAGCAATGATTGTTTGTTCTGTGTCTGGGTGTGATTTATCTATAATATGTATGTATTTATAAATTATATAAGTATGTATTTCAGTTGTCTGGTTACCATAACACAAGCTCTGCTCAGCTTGGGATCAGATAGCCGTGTGTGAGTTGTTCCAACGTTGACACGAGTTGTGTTTATTTAGTTTGTTGCCAAAAATGACACACTAAAACGTTAATTATAATTCAGTAAAAAAAATTGATTGTTTTGGCAACGACCCATATTACTTTGACACTAAAATTTCTTTTAAAGTTTCGTTTTGATTCACCCTGTTTTACGGTACTTACTTTTAATGTTCCGAAGATTTATCTCTATTTATACATTCATCAAAGATTTTTTATTTTTATTTCGGATTTTTTATAATAATTTGTGCGTTCTGAAGTGCTTGTACCTGGCTACTGTGTCGACATCGACAACGAATGCATCCACAGTGATATAAAGGTGCTGTTACGTTATGTTTGTAGAAATTAAACCAAATATATGTTATTGAGTTTATGTTTACTTAGACTAAGTCGACGCTCAATTAGTAGTAATTATAGTAGTTATTCGAACCAGAAATATGCCATAATTTTTAAGAATAACCCTTATTTCTACAGCCTTATGAGCAGCTTTTGATTTAATTTTTTTTTCCACTGTGCTTCGTAATTTGAGGTTATAAAAAAGAATGAATTTCTGTCTCGAAGTTACTTTTAAGATCTTTTTAAACTAAGCTGTTCATTTGCGCAATTCATTGCTCATTCACATAATATTATGTATAACTGTGTATTGTTTTGTGTCAGAGCGAACACTTACTAACCGTTGGTCAAGCCAAGTTTGACTAACATTCTTAAAACTTTTAATTTTACATTTACTAACTCCTAATGTAAAAATATTGTAACGTGTAAATGTCAAAGGCCAGTAGAATTTTAATTAATTTAAATTTGGCATGACGGTACATCACTAGCGTGTGAAAAACTGTTTCTCGATTTTATCATTGTGCTCAATGTTTAAGTGAATGCTCAATATTGAGAAATTGAACTTATTGAGTTCAGTCGTCTCGAAGTTTTAGATGTTTAATTATTTTAGATGAATAAATTAATATGGCTAAAAGCAACAGGAATTTTATGTTTACATCCAATTAGACGTATGACACATCATTTAATTTTAAAACACTTGAGTCTAAAACGATTTTATTAATTTAACTGATATTTGTTTCTGAAAGGAATAGTCAAAAATTACCAAACTGCACAAATCATAAATAAAATTATTATCTAAATTATAAAAAAGCTTAAAAAGTGCAGAGTATACGATATAATAAATTATTATGAAATCATTTGTAAGTATACTAAATTGTTTAGCAACAGTATAAAATTTTATATTTAATTACTTATTTGTTGTCAGCCCCGGAGCTTCTACAGGAAGTTACTGAACATAGAATAAGAAAAGATTGAACTTTAAGAAAGTTATATTTCATTAACAACTAAAATTAAATCCAGTTTATTTATCAGTGATAATAAATTATGCATTAGTACCTAAAAGTTTCTTTTATAAAATAATAGAAATATAAGAAAGAAAAAATAAATAAATTAATCATTTTTATATGTATAAAGGACGTTGCATAATTTTCAATATAAAAAGTTTGAGAACCACTTTTTAAAAAATACAACTTTGAAATATGATTTTCTAATGATCATTCTTAATTAAATATAAGTATAACTATAATTACTTAATATAGATTAAGTTATTATATATTATCGGCATAATACATTTTTAGTTAATAAATTGTCGTACGAAATGAAACAACAAAATCATAAATGTCTTCCAAGATGTATAATATTTATTTAAGTCGGTCACAAACTATTGTGATAAGTAATAGAGAATAATATATTAAGTTAATTATTAAATACGTTACGAAATATTACATGTATAGTGTTGATAGATTTAAAGAAATATTAAGTACTAACGTTTTATAAAATACAGGTGTTAATTAAAATATATGAATACATTGTTATTAAAATGTATTTAAAAAAAGATTTTTAATTAAAAATATTCAATTATAATATTCGAAGGAATCAATATATTTTTTATAAAGATAAAATCATTTAGATATGATACTAAAGTATAATGTTGTTAAAAAGTTTTATATATTTTATCAAAACACCTGTATTAGGTATTAGATATTTTAACACAATCTCCATTAGTTTAAGTGTTAACAATCATGTCCATGACACCACAATTTTAAAAACCTATTTATATATTGTTAAATAAATTTTAAAAGTAATTATTTCTCCCTGCTTTACCTATCTTATTTATATAAAAGTACAAGCGCTCCGAATTTTTATAAGGTGACATAGTACCTATATTTATTTTTTCTAGATTCCGATTCCGATTGTTCAATTCGGTAGATGACACCACTAATCAATTGACGTACTTTTTATGAGCTGTCAAAACGCGATTCCCCTGTAGATTTTGTATGACAATACTGAACTGTGACGTCACTTTTTTGTCATCTCAATTCACTATTTAGTGATTTCAAAAGAACTAAAAATCAAATTTAACAGTTTATTAAAAATTCATCGGGTTTTCGGGGGTAAAAAAACTGTTTCTTTTTGTCTTAGAGTTATTGTTTAATGGTGTCTACTACCCAATTTACTAGATCTTATACAGTACCTACCGAATGTTCTTTTATAACCCAAATAGACTATCACCAGAAAACCATGTACCTACAGGGTGACTATGCATTCACCCGCCATCTTACAGGAGTTGAAAGTTCTCATGAATACGAACAACTTTTGTTAGAGGACTTACCCCGAAATATAAAAGAAGTCAGCTGTTCCATTCATTTTAGCGTGTGATTTTTGTTGGAACAACAGTTTTTTTTTTCTTCATATTTTTACGTTAGTTGCAGTGTAAAAGTTTATCATATTCATGAGTACTTCAATCTCCCAAAAAATGGCAGGTGAATTCAGTCACCCTGTAGGTACATAGTGGTACCTAAAGGCCTATTCAGACCTAAGCGGTATTCGCTACCGTCTGCGGCAGAGAAAACCCAGTGGGTATGCGGTAATATTACTGTTCAGACCTAAGCGGTATTCGCTACCGTTCGTAACGCGCGTGGTACGCTGTACTTGATACTAAATACCTGAGCGAAACCCGCGCGGTATGTACCTCTACCCACAGCGGCAGCGAATATCGCTCAGGTTTGAATAGGCCTTAAAACTAATGTTTCGTCGCATACATTAATGTAGTCAGTCAGTACCTAAGTTCTAAGCCAGTCCTTTACAGGTACAACTTAGTATTCTTGCCGAATAACAAAGACAGGAGCTAAATAGTTTTTATATTTTATTTTTCTATACATATCGTCTCTACCTATAAGTAGTTAACTACTTAGTATACTAAGACAACGAATATACCTAATGTTATAAACTAAAAATAAAATAACGTATATATTTTTAAATTCAATAAATATAACACTAAAAAAATATAAACAGATAAATTATATTGTTTGAACGTTTATTAAATCATTCAAATTTTAAAAACACATTATTTTATTAGTTATAGATACTATTATTATTTATTTTGTTACTTTTATACTTCACATTTATAATTATTATCTCCGGTGACCCAGTGATATTCTTTTTCAAGTGATCTTGATTTATATCGTTACCTTCTGCGTTGTTCTTTATAGGTCTGTTATTAATAATTATTAATTAATAGTAGTAGCATTATATTTCGTAGTAGTCATTATTAGATGTGCAATTTTAGTAAATAGACATTTTTTTCGATATTTAATGCCAAAATAACTGTTTGGTTTCATATCATGCAAAGTAGTGAATTGTTCCGATAAATAAATAAATATAGACAAATTATATTGCGTTGTTTTATTTTGATATCATTACCTAAGTGATATCTACATCACGTCGTTATTCCCTGAAGGGTTAGGCAGAGGTGTGTCATGTATACCCATAGTTCGCCGGTGTGTTTAGGTCCTATGTAATATAGGGCGAACCTATTGCCATTAACCGTGCATAAATGCTAACTCAAAGCTGCTACTGAGAACTTCATAGAAAAATTCAATAACACTTTGTTTGACCTGGGAATCGAACCCGGGACCCCTTGCACAGCAGTCGCACTTGCGACCACGCGAGACCAACGGGGCAGGGTATTGCAATATAATGTAGCCTATAACCAGCGGACAATTTAGACGCTTCCAATGACACCTCATTTGTTAATTTACGTTGGATGGTTTAGAAGTTATGAGGGAACAGATGAACATCCATACATACCGGTCAACCTCATAACCCTCCTTTTTGCTTCGCCGTAGTCGGGTAAAAAAGAGGGTAGATAAAATTTAACAATTTAGAATACCCGTCACTCTCTCGATTTTATGCGACCCTAGTACTTTTTGTAAGATATGAGCAGAATTGTTAACCTAACCCTCTTCATAGGCCGGTCAACTTTTAAAATACCCGTCATCCTCTTGGTTTTATGCGACCCTAGTACTTTTTGTAAGATATGAGCAGAATTGTTAACCTAACCCTCTTCATAGGCCGGTCAACTTTTAAAATACCCGTCATCCTCTTGGTTTTATGCGACCCTAGTACTTTTTGTAAGATATGAGCAGAATTGTTAACCTAACCCTCTTCATAGGCCGGTCAACTTTTAAAATACCCGTCATCCTCTTGGTTTTATGCGACCCTAGTACTTTTTGTAAGATATGAGCAGAATTGTTAACCTAACCCTCTTCATAGGCCGGTCAACTTTTAAAATACCCGTCATCCTCTTGGTTTTATGCGACCCTAGTACTTTTTGTAAGATATGAGCAGAATTGTTAACCTAACCCTCTTCATAGGCCGGTCAACTTTTAAAATACCCGTCATCCTCTTGGTTTTATGCGACCCTAGTACTTTTTGTAAGATATGAGCAGAATTGTTAACCTAACCCTCTTCATAGGCCGGTCAACTTTTAAAATACCCGTCATCCTCTTGGTTTTATGCGACCCTAGTACTTTTTGTAAGATATGAGCAGAATTGTTAACCTAACCCTCTTCATAGGCCGGTCAACTTTTAAAATACCCGTCATCCTCTTGGTTTTATGCGACCCTAGTACTTTTTGTAAGATATGAGCAGAATTGTTAACCTAACCCTCTTCATAGGCCGGTCAACTTAACATGCTTTTATTAGGTCGACCTGTATGTATTAATTATGTAATCAAATCTATGAAAATTGGCAGGTTGTATGTAATTTTGATAACAATACAATAACATGGTACTGTCGAGCTGATCTGATGATGGAGCCGGAAGATATAAACTGGAACTTCATGATGGATGATCGTATCATAGCCGTGTTTGGACTTCTTAGAAAGGTCTTGTAATGAACGTTAACCATGATTAGGTTTCAAGGTCTGATGATGAAGCCGGAAGATAGGTACTAGCATTCCATGATGAAATATCGTATCATAGCCGTGTTTGGACTTGTTAGAAAGGTCTTGTAATGAACTTTGACCACGATTAAAAGCTAAAGCGCGTTTTTTAGTGTTTTTTAAACTATTAACTTTTATTCATATTATATTCCATGATCCTGTCCGAATTCTTAAAATACCGTCATCCTTTTGGTTTTATGTGAACCTAGTACTTTTTGTAAGATAGTACGGATAAAGGTCTTATTCGTGGACCGGTGATACGACCGCGATGTTAAAAACACGCCTGTGTACCATGCTTTAAACCGGCTTCTTAGCCATCTGAAGATGTTTAAAAAAAACAGGGGTTTTTTTGTACTTTGTTTAAATGTGTGTAGGTGTTAAGGATAATAAAACAAATAAAATACATTTCGTTTGAATTTATATCAGTTACGTCACCACAAATAGTATGACACAATATTACAGGATGGAAACCTTAATTTACAATATAATCTAACAAATTCAATATTGTTAATCCGAAAGCCTTGTCGCATCGAAATTGGATATGGAAAATCACCATAATTGTTTAAAATATACAGTTAGGCCTGTGTTACACACCTTCCAAAAAGCTCCTATTAAATAACTTGGCAAAGCATTTATTTTCTGATCCATTTATGAATATATTTGTTCAATAATGTAAGAAGGGTTAAACATGCCTTTACAGTAATTAATCTACGTAATTAATTACTCAGTCACTAGAATTAAATTAAGTAGTTAAACTATAAAAAGTATTAAGTATGTTAAAAAACATTTCGAGCCTATAAAGGTGAGTCATGATTGCAGATTATAAAAAAAAACTTAAAATTAAAAAAAAACATCATATCCAATTTCGACATTCCGAAGCGATCCTAAAATGTTATTGGAAAGAACAGGCAATGAGGCATCAGTGGCGATCAGTGCGTCCGCCTATCACACAGTAGCAACAATTACAAAGGGAGCTAATTTTCTTCGACTACCCACATAAACTGTACATTAAAATGTCGGTGTGAACGTCGGCTACACGATCGAGGATTTGTTCAAGCTGGCAGGAATACAAAACTTGTTCGTTATTAAAGCAAACGTTCGGTACTTGCGCTAAGTTACTAACCTTAAAAAATAAAAAGCACATTTTTTTTTATTTAAAAAATCCTTGTAAACCCACTTATCCCATCACAACCTCCTAATCTGATCACAGCTTTACTTACGACAATTTTACTTTACTCTAAACAATAAATTGTACCAGACATACGCGGTTATGAGAATTGAAATAATTATACAACACACATAGAACACCCATGAACATCGGTAAAGGAAAACATCGTGACCAGTAGTGCGATTCTCTAAAATGCATCGAAAACGAGTCTCACTAAAGTGATCGCGCTCACTTCGATAACGAACCAACTTGTCATTGGTTTAGTATTCGTTCGCCGTGGTGACGTCACCGGCGTGATCGTGTTTAACAGAATACCATTTTGTAATCTCACTGCGGATTCAGCTTTCGAATTACGAAGTGAGGCTTAGAGAATCGCACTGCTGGTCTTATAATTAGTATATAGTAAGTCTGATCTCCAATCCGCCTTTAGAAAGCGTGGTGATCGATGCAAGTGCCTTCTCTGTATGAGAAGAGGCCTTTGCCTTGCAGAGGGACAAATAATAGGCTTGTATTAATATTTATAATAAGACACAAAGTATGAGACATCAAAGTTACAATCAAAAATATTAAAGGACTGTACTGACAGTGCGCTTTAAGTAGTCAGTACTATATGTTGGTCAAATAAGTAACGCAAAATTTTACAAGAAAAGTGATAAAACAAAAACTGGATACTAGTGCCCTTATCTTATTGGATGGAAGAAATGGAGTAGGCCTTTGTCCAGCAGTGTAACAGTTGAAGCTTGTTCTAATAATATCCTATTTGTAAAATTGAACTACATATTGACGAAAAAAATATGCTTACACAATTTGATCTTAGAAACATTGATACATATACATTTATGTAATTTGAGAATAAAGGTAACAAAGACAATTATCCTACGGTAAATAAAAAGTTCCGTCACCAACACGTACTAAAAATACTGAATAAATGTATAATTTAATCTACAATTTTGTGCAAAAATATTACAAAAGTTCGAAAAATAATTATTTGTGCGTTATTTTTTTAATTGTACGCGAATTTGGGGTAACCCTTCGTATGTCTGGTATAATCCCTCACACATTTTAAACATAAATCCATTAGTTAGTACTTAAGAGGTGGACACTCAGTTTCTGTGGAAACCTTTTCATTATTTTCTCTTCAAAATTTTAGAAGAAAAAAAAAACTGCTAACAGACCCGGTGCCTCAAACAAAAACTATATGTCAAAATGTCAAGCGCACGTAAACTGCTATGATTGGCTGACTAAACTAGCAACAACCAATCACAGCAGATTACGCGTGCTTGACAAGTTGTCACATCGGAAATAAATCTTATACTGCGAACCAGCAATTGGCTGCCTGAAGTAATAGATAATGAAATACATAATTTCGCACGAGTTTGTCAGACTGTTACAGTTATTTTTGAAAAAAAAAAAACAAATTCTAGTTAGGGCTGATTTTTCATTAGTTACATAACTTTTATCTGAAGAATACATATGACAATTTGACATATTTTTTAACCCTTTTAGCGCAAAGAACCCGGCTCCCGAGTCGAACGCATTATCGTTGGACTCGGGAGCCGGGTGCTGGGCACTAAAAGGGTTAAACAAAAACTTGCAAACCGTCATATTTATTCCTCCCATGATGTTTCTGATGATTGAAAAATCAGCCCTTATGGAAATTCTATCATTCTTTGACCAAACTATCATAAAGGTAAGTCACATTTTTTCCATACTTTTGTCGTTTCTCATAGAGTAACCACAAAAACTGAATGCCTCCAACATAATAGATATGACAAATGAATTCCACGACTATCAAAAATTGGAATGCTTGTGGATACCGCCAATCATGTGTTACGTAAAGTTCAGGATTAGTACAAAAATAAAAGTGATTTGTTACGATTTGAGATTGAATGGTAATGTCATTATAATAATGGACTTTTTCTTGGTGTGTCGAATACATAATAAATGTGACAAATAGCTAAGGCCGCTATCCCACTGGCGTTTTATGAGCGTCGGCGTCTCTCGAACGTCTGCTCAGTGTCAACGTTGCGCAGACGCGACGTTCACTTCGCGTCGTCGCGTGACAAGCATTAATGTCCGCTGGACACGACGTCAACGTCGCGTCTACGCAACATTAACGTCGCGTTTGTTGGCAACAGGTACAATCACGCCGTCCTGCTGTATCCGTGTATAAGATAGAGTAGGACGGCGTGATTGTACCCGTTCGAGAGACGCCGACCCTTGTAAAACGCCAGTGGGATAGCGGTCTAAGCGTACCTACGTAAGCCAGTAGCTTACGCACGCTTGGCTATTTGTCAAATTAATTTTGTCATGTTGATTGGTTGGCCGAGTTATCAACAACCAATCCCAGCCCTTTCCGTGCGCTTCACAATGTAATTTTGCGTTGATATTCGTTCGAAACCGGAAGTTAACCTCCTTGTCGTGAATAGAAAAAACTTTTGAAACATAAGACACACGCAGCAAACTAAACTCCAAGACTACTCAGTAAACAAACACATACATACATACATACAAAATATCTCTTTTACTGACTGAACAAACCTAAAAGGTTAAATTCCCCTATAATTGGAACACACAGGGTGAATCAGAACGAAATTTTAAAATGGATAACAGTGTCAAAATAATATAGTTAGTTACCAAAACCACATTTTATTTCAGATTTTTTATAAGCTACATTTAGTGCCTAAACGTATTTAGAACATCGTTGCATCCCTGTCACATTGTTAGAAGGTGACAGAGACAGAATGATAATTTAATACATTTAAAGCTAAATACATTTAATGATTTTGGTAAAAGTGGACCTGTGTAATTTTTTGATAACATACCATATTATCCCAATATTAAAATCCCCTATTAATCTTGTTCTAATTAACCCCTGTTTCTATTCACCCCTAATGACAGTACCTATCATTATTGACGACATTACCACTCAATGTTACATCGTAACTAAAAGCAGAAGTTCTAAGGACACGATACGTCTGACTATACCTAAACTGTGAAATATTAAATGTAATGAAATATTTATTGTTTTCAATGAGCCGCGAGTATTGAGAACTACTACTTCGTACGTTGCCTCTGTGCTGTGACGATGGATTTAGTTCTGCACAAAATGAACCAACGGATGTCAACATTTCTCCCATAATATTATGATTTTTAATATTTAACATTGAATAATTTTCAATCTATTCTCAGCGTCAGTTTTGAATGTATATTGGACTCTTATTGGTGAATAGTTATGTAATACATTTGGTATATTTGATTAGTTTTGTACGGGTACTAATTTGGTACGGGATAAGTATTTATGTATTTCACGACTTTACTTCCTCTGTGTCATACATAAACTTTCGGTCGTCATGAGTGGTAAAAGCAAGAAACGACCGACCTCTCTTTAAATCGTCACAACGCAGTGGAAACACTGATTATATACAAGAATATTTTGTAAGTGCAACAAATTGGGTAGCAGACACTATTACCAAAAATTTCAAGACACATAATTAAAAAAAAGTACACTTAATTTTAGCCAAAAAACCGTTTGATTGTTTGCCTTAAATCAACAAAAAGTCAATTGAGTCGAGTCGACAAACAAGTGACGTCACAGTTTGCTATTGCCGTACAAAATAAATGGGAAAAACGCGTTTTGACAGCTCATAAAAAGTATGTCAATTGACTAGCAGTGTCTAGTACCCAATTATCGGATATTTTCGAAAAATCGTATCCAAGTTAAAATTTCAAAATTCGTCTCCATAGAACTCCGGCCGTATATTTCGTCTAACAATGTCACACATTGCGTAAACCGTAGTTTATCTTATACATACATGATACACACTAATGTACTTATATTTTAACAGATTTCCACCGCGGTACCGTTCAGTACCACGGTGCACTAAATGCAGACAGCGATCGAAGCACAGTGAAACTAGTGTTAGGGAGTTGTGAACAATTGATTTTTTTAGTTTATTTATATTGTATTTTGACGTCATTATTTACATCGTGTAATATGACAAGGTTCTAGTGGAAGTACTATCGACGGTACGTTTGTATGCTTGTGTATTTTTTAAATAACAGTACTACTAAATTGTTAGTTTCATACGCCAAACACAAAAATAATGTACTTTCAGCACATAAACATAAAGTACACTATTTTCAAGTTGGACAATGAAAGCTGTCAAATTATTAGATGCCCTTTATAACTTTTAGACATGTGTGATAAATTACAAATCAATTTAATATCATTACATATCTTTTAACGGTATAATTTTAGTAGTTACTACTACAAGTGGTTACACGGCGCCTAAACAATTGACCCGTTTAAAAAATAAGGTGGCCAGCCTTGGAGTAAACCATCGACCATAATAAACTTAAGGGTGTAGTTTCATACAGTAGTATTAGAACCAAAAATGTTTGATGACATAAATAATAAACCGTTTACTCTATTTTTCACAACTCCCTTCCTTAAGCCAGCTTGACATCCGGAATTCCGGATATCACATCCCGAATTCGGAACATGTGCAAGCGACAACTTATAGAAATTCCGAGTACCGCAACGCGGATCTTAAGATCCGTCTACAATTCCGGAGATCCGGAATTACGGATATCAATACCCAGTAACACGAAAAAACTACTAGAAATGGACACTCTCAAAGGTGAAAACCTATACACGAACAATTATTAGATTATTACGTATAATGACTGGATTCGCCCGCGACTTTATACAGTTAACATTTACATACAATTTTAGTCTTTAATCTTATTACAATAAGAACCATAGTAGCTTAGAAGATGATACAAGACTGGAAAGTTTGATCGTTTTTAATACGGGCTAGAGAATGTGGAAGGGTTGAAAAATTACGCATTTTATTATCTACTTATATTATTTAAAAAAAATCTGGAAGATTTGTTTCGATGTGTCATTTTTGACAGATAATGACAGACTATTTTCCTGTCAACTTGTCATTGGTAAAAAAAAAATGTATAAGTAATAATATTATCAAAAATTGGGAAGGAAAAATGGAAGACGGCTTACAATCCGACTTTATTTTAAATAGCACAACCTAATTTTTTACGGGGTTTCCACCCTAGAAAATAATAACAAAATCACAAGAGTTTATGTACAAAATAATATTGTCCAAAGGTTATCATAAGAAATACACCTTTGAATAATAATAATATGGAGACCATTTAAAAATAAAACAAAAGCAAAAGCTTTTTCTTCGTTCAAAAGGAAACAACTGAGGTTTTATTTTGGGAATAAACTTCATCATGGAAGCTCTTTAAGAACTTCCACAAGCAAATTTACACCGTAACGCTAACAACATAAAGATCAAAATAGCTGGAAGTAGGTTTCACAACCGCTGATGCCTAGGAACTTTTGATTTTGATCTTTATATAGCTAGACGTACGGTGTAAATTCGCTTGTGAAATAGTGGTCCGTGTAAAATCACGCACCACCGAAAGGCAGAAAAAAAACCGTTTCTCTTTCGCCGTAGACGCTTGTGACGTCATACGAGTTTACCTACATCAACCATAGATGGCGTCACATGTCTATAACCGACTATAAACATGGCACATCAAGTTCCAGCAAAAGTTTAGCTTTGTAGAGCGTCGTCTCTGTCACACCTATGCAACTGTCTCTTTCTAAAACTGGATGTGTCATGTTTACGCTCGGGTTCCGCACGTAATTAATCAACCCTGCCTTGAGTGTAAGGGTCAGCTCAAACGGAACACCAATATACACGAGCAATTTTTACTTAGTACTTGAAAGCCAACTCAAAGTCAACACTGATAGAGTTGAATTTTGTGTGCAAAACATATCCTGAACCAGATTTATTATTTTGCTCTTAATCACACAATTTTCAACTCTTATTCTTTAGCATGTAAGTTCATTATCGAGTAAATATTATCTTGCATGTAATCACGCAATTCTCAACTCTATTCCCCTAACATTTAAGTTCATTATCGATTGTCAAATGAAAACTGCCCGGGTTTATTGATTTTCCATCAGTTTTGACTGTAAAAAAGGTAAATAAATTAAAACAATACTAAAGCAAGCACCGGTAGAGGTAGAAAGAGCGCTAACGCAGTGACTCGACGATACGATACGATGAAGAGTTGTCGCGGGAAACGACGGCGCGATGTGTAAATAAAAAAATATTATAAATTGAAAAAAATAAAATCTCTTGGGACAATATAGCTATGTATAACCTCTTTTTATAGAGTAAGATGTCCGCCAAGTTTTATTGCGCAAGTTAATCGAAACTTATTACAAAATAGGTAATATTTTAGTCATGTACGTAGTTACATTTTTTATGTATTTGGATGGCAAACAAGCCGACAGCTCACCTGATGTTAGGAGCTCACCGCTACCTGTAAACATCTGCAATACTAGAGCTCTTGCAAATAAATGCATTGCCATCAAAAATACAAAGGTGAAATGTGTCATGTGCCTGTAATTACACCGGCACCCATACTTTTCCAACGGGAACACAGATACGCTCCTTTGCGGCAGAAATAAGTACGGTGGTAGTACTACGAGCTCCTCATGTGGTTTTATGTGTGTCTAAAGTATTACATATTTAGTTTTAAACGCGAATTTAGAGTGTTTGTTGTTGATAATTCGATCAACCCCATCACAGCATTTTGTCATATGATTATCCCGTTAGCGTGTCAAACAACCTTGCAGCTATTAACTAGCGCAATAAAACTTAATAGAGCACCGTGGACTATATTTAACTTGTTCATATTTACGTAAAGTAAAAATAATGAATAAAATCAATGTCTACAGTTAAATAAAGACATTATTTTCTGCTACAACGCAAAGTAGCGAAGAAAATTGCCATAACACGATCAATATAAAAAAATAAAATAAACAATCTAAGTTAGGCCTTCCTTACTACTTAATAAATATAATCTTCACATGATATTTAAAAAAAAACTCCATAAATAAAAAAAAACCTTGGTCACACCGCCGTCTCCCGCGCAGAATCTCACTAAACTATGGCAACACTGTTTACAGTCCCACTAACTTACAGCAACACTATCTGATCACTTGCTTGTACCCTATAACCTGACTGCCGCTACAATTCGTTATCTCGTCTACCTATCTATCTCTCTCACGGCCGCTTTTGTTTTACAATCTGGAAAGAGAAAGAAAAATTACTTAGCATTAAAAAAACGAAAATCTTGAAACAAGATTAGGCTTATTATACTCTTTAACAGATAAATATAAAATAATAGATAATTAATAGATTAATTATTATTTAATAGATAATTAATAGATTAATTATTATTTAATAGATAGATAATATTTGATTTATATTTTAAGGATAGGACCTCATGAAATGACTTCATCCGCTCCGGGCGAAGCGGAAGGTGGTGTCAGACTCTTACTGACTAAATCCCATCCGTATTTCTCCTAATGCCCTTTGCATTCCAGGGCCGCGGTAACTCTTTAGAACAAATTCCGCAACACTAGTAAACACATAAACAGCCTATAATGTACTCTTGCCGCACCTTTGAGGCTCTCAGCCATGGACAAATTATTATGTAAAATTAGTGTGGTAACATTTCGCTGGCAGTACTGCCAGCAGTTTGTGTGTGAAACATGTTTCCAGCAACACTCAAGCAGTATGGGCTTTATATGGCTGATTGCCAATCATACAACGACGAATTGAAGAAGGGATACTAATTTGACAGAGTATTTTATTTCGTATAAAGCAAAGACGCTTTCCACCGTCTGTATGCTTTAACTACGCAACGAATTTGAATGCGGTTTTCATCAATACAAATATGTGATCATGTGGTAGCCGCGGTCGCAGTCATGGCAGAACATTCTAAACGGTTCTAGTTACCTCATGCTCACTGCTTGGTGTGGAACTCTTGGATGCAGAGCGCGCACGACCAGGAGCCCTCGGGCGGCGTGTCGAGCGGCGGCGCCAGGCAGTACATGTGGTAGCCGCGGTCGCAGTCGTCGCAGAATAGCAACTGGTCCTGAATATAACAAGGGCATGTTTATTGGTATGTATTATAGCAGATGTAAGTGGTACGCCGGGTGGGGAGGCCCTAGAAAGACTAAGTCTACCCTGACCTTATTGGTGAGGTTCTTCGGAAAGGTCGTGTGAGCAGTACTCGTAACCGGCGTGTTTGTATGAATGGTTATACAAGCACACCCTACATGGTCCTAAGCGCAACTGCTACGTTAGAGGTCTTGGGTTTGATTCCCAGGTTGATCAAAGTGTTATTAGGTTTTTAAATGAAACTATCAGTAGCACCTCAGAGTTAGAATTTATGCCCGGTTCGTTGACCTTAACATACCAGCGTACTGTGAGTGTACATTGGTACAAATTTGCATAACCTTCGGGGAATACAGCACGCCTGATGGTACTAGCTTTTGCCTTGATTTTTTTTGTCAATAAAATATAACTTAAGGCCCTCAGGATTACCTTGTATTCCTATTAACCAACGTATTTTAAAGTGTAACTCAGCGTATTTAAACAAAACACAAATTTTTAGCGTTATAATGATAAGAAATGTTACTTACATCATTATCACTGGTGCCGCACACGGAGCAGCACTTACACTCGATGCACTGCCAGCGATACTTGCGCACCGACACGATCATATTCACTGTGAACTGCAGACACGTCGGGTGACCTGCACACAAAGCCAGCAATGTACACGACAATCATACAAAAAGTCCTGGTGTTGGAAACTCTTCATTTACTAACGGTTTATTGAAAAAGGAACGTACCCGAACGTGAATACGAGACATCGTGGTTTGGAAAGAGATAGAAACACAAGTGTGAGTGAGACAGAGTGCTAGAACTGTCTGTTTTTCCGTCCGGATAGTATACTTCAGCATTATTTAGTTCATATATTGTAATATCGAGCAGAGTTACAAAAATATAACCGAATAATAGCGGCGTCAAAATACAGTTTATAATAGAACTAGTTATATAGAAATGAAAAGCTCCAAAACCATAATAAAAATATAACAAATTCACATATTGTAAGGCACATAGTATTTTCTTACCTTGTCAAAAATCTTCATCGCCATCGCAATTTTATAAAATTTTCTTTATTATTGCATTTAATTATAGAATAGGGGAAAACATAATGTGCCGAACAATAGTGAAAAATAAAAAAGTAAATAAACAACACTTAGAACAATTAATGACTTAAAATTTATTTAGAAGAGAAAAAAAAAATGTCTAAAGGGAAGTGCACATTCACTATTCTTCAGCACAGCTCGACTAAATAAAAATCGACTAAGAATCGAGTTCATACAATTTAATTCTGATAAAGTAGCAATGTTTTACAAAAAAATAAAATAATAAAAAAAAGAAACATGAATATTTTTTATTTTTTTTATAAATTCTCGGTCTTACGCTAAAATAAAGGAAATATAATGGAACAACAAAACGGAAATATTTGTTTTTTTTTTTAATCTTTGGGTATCCGCATTTATGCACTTCCCTGCAGGCATTAAACTTTTAAAATATTTAAAAAAAAAAGTATTGCCGAGATAGATAATAATATGAGACATTAACATTTGGTATCATCAATAAACATTTATATTTTAAACAGTGATAAATTGGTACTTTTGAGTACCAGACAATCAAACATGCAACAACTTTTGAAAAAAAAAAAACTTGAGAATTTATTTGACAAATTCTCCGAACATTTCACATTTAAAATCCCACATAAAATTGTCAATAATAAATAATATAATATTCTTTAAAAACTGTTATAATATTATTTAATATTTTAGTCAAACTACTAAACTTGTATTGCCATCTATAGTGATTATTTATGTTAATATTGTATAATAATATAAATATTGCCGACATAGTTATCCACAGCGTACCATTATACAGGTTGGTCGTTTGAACGCACGTAGATTTACGCCAGTCGTGTATAGCCGACAAATGCAATTTAATAAAAAATGCAGTTTTCTTGTCGTCTATACACGACTGCGGCACTCAAAAGGTTAAAAAAAAAATTGATTATTAAATAAAATATGAAGAAAATATAGTCGTAGATTTAAGAAGCTAAAAAAGTAAGTAAGCCAGGATATATCTTTATTTTTAGGACGCTTGCTAACCGGACCATTTATCTGTAATGTCATGTAACAATTCAAGATTCGATTTTCAGCATTACTTGACAATACAGCTCGACTGTCATGCAGCATGTATGCATTCGCTATTCAAGTGTTGCGCATTCACGTTACAAATTGTATCAAGAATGCTCCCACTCACTACTGTAATATTACAAATTGTATCATTGCAGGTTGCGCACTGTAACGTTCGATTTAATTACTTACTGATTCAACGCTTAAATTTGGACTGTTACTTAACAGACGAATACTAATACCAGTGATTTTAAAACCATCAATATCCTAGGGTCATAGACATTGAAAGTATAATAAGGCCTCTTCAAAAGGGCACTTGTCCTAACAATTCTTTCAAACGACCAACCTATACACAACTACATATAAAGATACAATATGTAATAAATACAAACTCTATCAAAGGTTACAATTGCACATACTAAGGCACCTAAGAGACGAGACACAATATTAATATAATATTTATTTATAAAACGGTAACTTATACTAATATTCTACTTCCCGCTACCCTGAAGGGCTTTATGTCTAGCGGCACCGAGATTTAAGTACCAAATTCAAGCCATGGGTCTGTACACAATGGCGTATTAATGGCCATGATGGCGGTTTTCTCTCAATCTCCAATTTGTTAAGTAATCTGTCTAAGATAAAAGATTCGAGCTGGTTATCTGCCTGATAAAATGTAATGCATTTTATCTGCCTAGCCTTTCCCCAACTATGTTGGGGTCGGCTTCCAGTCGAACCGGATGCAGCTGAATATCAGTATTTTACATGGAGCGACTGCCTATCAGACCTCCACAACCCAGTAATGGGTAATACGATACTCTTGGTAAGACTGGTTGTCAGATAAAATGTAAAGCATAAATCGTGAAATAGGATGTAAGGAAATTAACTCTCAAGGTGTAACGGGTATTAAATTCTGTAGGGGCCAAATATAAACTCATAAAATTTTTAAAACGAGGGAAATATATACCACATAAATACATAGTCTGCTAAAATCATAACTCTTCTTATGGTTATGTTCTAGTCGGATTAATATTTACAAAAGCAAAAACTGCCCCGTTAATCTCGTAGCTCGAAGCACGATTGCTGAGCGTGGCGGGTAGTGTTTTTGGGTAATTTCAATTAGAAAGTTATCAGTAGCAGCGCTAAGTTTGGATGTTGGTGGTGTGACAACCCCATGCTGCGAAAGACACGTAAGGCTGTTGGTTCGGCGCCTAATATTTTCTTATAGTGTTGGATAGCCGTCCCATCGGACTATGAGAGTGAGGGAACAGGGAATGCACCTATATTTGCGCACACGCTTGTGCTCCATAAAATCTCCTACGTACTCAAATAGTGAACGTGTTAAGCTAGCTAGTCAAAGAGCTTTGGCTCTTGGACTAGCAAAGACACTAGCCTACACTTTGGTGTAGGGAGAATATTGTAGAAGACCAAGAGAGTAGGACAATAGAAATAAAGAGGCCAAAATACGTCATTCTGTACAGTACCTTAAAATTTTCGGGTAAATGTTCAAACAGGTGAACAATATCAGATTCCATCGCCACAATAACTACTAAACTATAAAGTAAATATATTTCGTAACTAATATAGAAATATACTATCAAGATATAAATTGTCAATATATCGTAATATATAATTGTTTATCTAAATAATTAAAAACCTAATTTCGATTAAAATTTTCTTAAAAATTAAAACAAAAACATTCTATAAACTATAGGAATGATATTTTATGATCAATGCGCAAGATACGTAATGTATCAGAAAATAAATAAAAGCAGAGAACATTATTAAAAAAAAAAGATTAAAATCTATGGTCATGAAAAAAATAATAATTGTAACGATTATAATATGGAAGGCCTTATTAAAACTGGCCTTTTTTAATATTCAAAAATATGTACAAAGATTGTAACAGTACAAAAAACAGCGCATTGAAATATAACACGAAGTTAATCTATCTCAAACTTAAATATTTTCTCAAAATCTTTGGGTACGATACAAAAACGGTGTTAAAAAGGCACGTAAAAGCTCCTATTAATAATATGTAATGTTATAACATTTATGTAATAAGCGACTATTATTGGGACCCGCCTACGCTTAGGGCATTATTATTAACACTATTATACCCAGACTATACTTGTACACAAGAAATAGTAAAATGTGTGTATAAGGCTTAGGCGATTCCCACACTGCACCGCATCACGCAGCGTAGCGCGGGAGTGCGTGTTCTTACGTTGTTTGCAAGTATCTGTCTTTGTATAGATAACACGCGTAGTGCAACGCACAGAAAACGTATTCATGCGCAGTCTCAGCGCTAAGTCACCACGCACATCGCAGCGTAGTGCGGGGCAGCGTGTGATTCGCCATTTTATTGCAAATCTCACTCGATGTGTTTAAAAAAACTAGTGACGATTCAATGTTAAAATCTATCTAAGAACTTATAAAACGATGGAACATAATAATAATTTCACCCCAGTAGCAGAGGCGAAAAAGAAACTAATTTTCTTTCACCCCTAGCACCAGAATCAAACATTGGGTAGTTAGTTTCTCTATAAACATTATACAAGGTGTAGTTTTGCATTCTCGTCAAATCTCAGGAGCTTATCATAAAAACAGAAGTAATTAAATATAATGACGACACCTAGTCTATATTTAATAAATACATGTTTTTTTTAGTTGTATACTATCAAACAACAGTATGCCAGAAATCGCCCAGTTGCGTATGCGGTAGGCAGAGTTGTCGCGTGTGCATAGCGCCTAAACCCACTAACAAGATGGCTAGTTCAAATTCGAAAATGACGTCAAAAAAAAATTATATTTAAAAACCAATTTATTAAATTTTATTACTGCTTCGTGTTGGGAATAACCAACATAGTTACCTCCTTAAATTTGACGAGGATACAAAACAACATCTTGTATAAGAAACACATTGAAAACTCTGTATTGCTAATTAACATGTATTGTATAAAAAATATTATTGCTATCTATACTTGCGTAGTCGGGTAACTGTGTCTGTGTCCAATGTATCTTGACATACGATAAAAAATGACGCTAAAATGGCGCTAATACTTTTGTAGCACCAACTAAACTATTGCCGTCTCGTTCTCGCACATATAGTAAGAAAGAGACGGGTATAGGATGAATGAAGAAATTCAGTATTTCTTTTTTGATACTAGTTTAAGAACTATATTTCAATTTAGTTGGTGTACAAAAAAAAATAAGGCACCAATGTAAATGTGTGCAATATTTTTGACATTTGCACGCGCTCGCCGCCATCTTGTCTCAAGATATATTGGGCACAGAGTAAAAGTCAGCACAAACAGAGCAGCAATGTGCTCCAATAGTTTTTATTAGTAGAAAATGAACTAAAAAACTTCAGAAATAGAGTTCAAACTTGTGTGTTGTTATATTCAGCGGGGTATTTATTATCTTTCACGCAATTTTAAACTTTACTTCTGTTGAGTTTTAGTTCGTTTTCAATTAACCAATGGAAGCTGTTTGCTGCTCTCCCTGCGCCGTAACGCGTGCAGTGACTTTGTTGCAGCGTGACTAGAAAGCTAGGGACATCTGAACGATAGGCGCCATTGAAGAGCTTCGGCTCAAATGGCGCCAATATTTGGCATCAAGCGAAGCTATGACTAAATTATATTGTCTGTAGTGTTGCCAGACTGTTGCTTAAGATTTATTTGTTGGTTATGTATTTAAATAGTGCAGTTTTTAAATTGTATTTAAACTTACTTTCTAATTTGACGATTAATATGAAATACATAATATAAGTAACGCGAATTTAAAAGACATATTGTTTACATAAGGTAAATAAAATTTTATTTAAATTTAAAATTATTCTATAAATTTGAAATAACACTAAAACTTTTAAAAATAAATCTAAAATATATTTTTCGCTCTTTTGTCATGACGACTGGCAACACTAAGATCCATGTATCTCACACGAAATCATGTAATTTTGATAAGGCACTTGTACTCACTAAAAATAATAAAAACATTAAGGTATAAACATTACAACAGACAACAATTTAAAATATCTCATCATTTGGCATCCATCGTCACAAGTGTTGTTTTTCACATGGCAACACCAAGATCACAAAGTGCAACATTGACACACAGATAAAAAACTCACAGTGATATGTGATTTAGAATTATTATACGCATATTATTTAAGTTTTTTATGTTAGGATATGACGCAGTACATTTTAGACAAAGATTTTGACATATTTATTGTGATGCCACTATTCTAAAAATATGATTACAACATTAAAACTACGAAATATGCATCAAAGGTCTTTTCATTCGAAAATTAGAGTATGAAACCTGGAATGTAACATTTAAAACTAGCCATCAAACATTCTCTTTGGTAGGACCAACAAAAAAATTACAGCGAGTGAACTTTTTTGTGACAGACAAACACACAAATAATACTCAGATATTATTGGAACGGGTGACGTATACGTCACAATCGTAGGTAGGGCTCTGGCGGGAGGGGGGCGAGACGGGGTACTGTCCGTATTCGTCATTGAGGAGTTTAGTTTGGGACGCGAAGTTATCAAAGTCATCAGCTGAGTAGGACATGGAGCTGAGTATCTCCACGACTCCGTTGAGTTTAATGCTATCTCTGAGGTGTCGATGGCGTTCGCAGACGCGGTTCTCGAGATGGTAGCACGTGGGCTTGGGGAGGCCGTTGCGTGGGGGCCGGCCGCGCCTCTTACCTGATCTGCCGCAGTCGGAGCAGCTGACTAACTCTTCTGGAGTGCCCGTCTTCTTGTTTTCGCGGTCGTCGCCGAGGCAGAAGTCGCAGTAGGGTGATGGTGACGCCTTGAACAAAGAATTAGAGATGTAAATCTGTTTGCCCTGGTTGTATATTAGCGTAGTAGGAGGCATACATTGCTTGCCGTCCCTGTGAAGCGCTCCGTCGCCCGTGCCCAGTCTCCCATCCCGCGTGTTCTGTCGTCGCTTAACGCTCTCTCGGACGCCAAGCCTGACTGTGATGTGTTCGCGGACGAATGGAAGACGATCTTGTCAGTATGTTTGGAGTTTTGTAAGATAAGCGTGTGAATGTCGTGTAATTAAAGTCAATGATAGTTTTCAACTGACTAGCCACTTATTATGGTTACTAGTATTTGAAGTTAGAGATAGTAAAGCCCTATTTCTATGGCAAACAAAAGTTACAGCAACATGTTTTTGTATCATCATTATCGTCATCATATCAGCCGCAAGACGTCCACAGACGACTTATTAAAACCGCAGGAAGGCGCTGGATGCAGGCCGCTTCCAACCGGTCATTTTGGAAAGCTATGAGCGAGGCTCATAAGCCACTGCTGGACATATCCAGCAGTGGACGTCCTGGTGCTGATATGATAATGATGTTTTTGTGTAGCTAGAAACAAGATACTAGCAACCCTATGCATGCACTAGTTTTGCAATACATTGCAGTCTTATGAGACAATGAATTCCGGAAAATGAATCGTTAACATTCTTTAAAAGGTCAAGTATACCATAAACTATAAGCATATGTCACTCTACAAAAGTACAGCTTTCTATCACTGAATGATCAATACTAGTACAGACTACAACAAAAACACTTAATTATATCAGTCTACTAACCTCCTTCGACTTAATAGGGTCACCAGGATCCATTTTGGCCTTAGATTCAGGGGTAAGGGACACCGATGGTACAGGCGCAGACGGCGCGGCAGTATGCACGGCAGCCGACAATGGGACATGAGCAGAGTCCGAGCTCGACGTATCAGCTGACGCGGGCCTAGGCGGAGGAGACGCCCGACGAACTGGCGGCGCTGGCACACCGGCTGGAGTGAGAAGGGCAGATGAAAACGGTGCAGGAGGCGCCGCGCCTGTTTGGAAAAACCAAACATTTAGTCTTCAGTATCATTCTAATCTTTTCACAAGTATTTGGAAACGTATTTGAGCGTTGGTTACAGCGTCACAAAAGCAATCGTTTGATACATTTAACGCTTAGGGTGGAGCCAGACGAGCGTAATTTTTTTGCGTTGCGAGTCGCCGTAATTTCCGTTGCGTAATTTCAGCTACATTCTGTTTCATACAAAACTCCTGTTTCGTTCACACGGCGACGCAAAATGAGTTGTCACTTTTAGTAGAAAGTACATCACGCGATCGAAATTCTGCGACTCACGACTCACAAAATTACGATCGTTTGGCCTCACCCTTAGGCTCTTCGCCCACGACCGAATATTGAAAAATTTCTTTGTCGGCGAAAAGAAATCTGTCAAAAAATCGGTTGTGGGCGAAGAGCTTTACACGAGCCCTGATCCACTATGACACTTCAAAGTTACCATTAAACGTTTGCGTTTAATAAATACCATTTTGCAGTGGACATTCAAAATTAAACCTTATTTATAGCTTCCGTAAGTTTAGTTTCCAATGCTTTCTCGTGTCATAGTAAATAAGAGCCATAAACGTAATCACAAGACAAACTAAATTCGTGCCAATGCTAGGTAAGCAGTATTAGCAGTAACTTGAGAATAGACTACAACGAATATGAAGTTACAAGTGTGTGTACCCTCAGGAGGCGGTGTGGCGCGCCGAGCCGGCGTTTCCTGGAGGCTGGCTGCTAAAGAGAATCACGGTTACAATATGGCGGAAATATCTAGGAGTCTGACCTAAGACCGTTTATTTAAACGAGGGTACTAAACGCGAGGACAATAGATCTATATATGGATCCCTACTTGCAACCGCCGATTGGCTGCAGGTAAAGATCGATCCATAGACAGATTTAGACAAACATGGCTTATGTAAAAGGACAGACCTCCACAGATATTATCGCTGAGTTCATTTGCTCATCTAATGATGAGCGCCAAATCGTCTAAAATTACACGGTCGTGCAAAAAAATTAGGCCAGTCGACCAAATTTAATAGCGATTCCTTCTTTGATTTCGGATTCTATATATTTAAAGTTTGCGTATGAAGACATGCACTTTCGCAATATATCTTCATATGCATACTTTAGATAAATTAAATCAATAGTCCGAGGAAATCGCTCTTGAATGATACCGACTACCCAAATTTGTTGCACGTGTGTCGATACACAGTATTGCAATAAATTTTGCAAAGTGTGCATATTTGCAACGTCAAGTTTGTTCAACAAAAATATATTAGTTGCGAAACATTATTCGCTAAAAAACATCTGCACCCAAATCTGGTACAATTACAAAAGTTCAACATGTTCTACCACGTCGTCAACAAAATACAAAACAAAACTTGATACAAAAACAGAAGTAGTAGTCAAATAATGATGTATGAACACCACTTACGCTGCCCTCAGGACACTTGTGTTGCATGAAATTATAAACATTTGTAAACTCACACGAATACGATAGTACATGTTGTTGTAATGTGCATGCATCACTCATTGCTACGAATTACATTTTTTTCTGTCAGATTTCAATTCCGTGGGTTTCTGTAGGTGCTGTCTGGGTTTCACTCAAATCTGTATAGTTCTTTTTTTCAAAATGCCATCTCAGATATGCAATAGACTCGCTCCCTATTACACGGGACTTAAAACATACAGGCGAACTGTGGGTGTACATTGGTAAACGTCTGCCTAACCCTTCGGGGAATACAGGCATGATGGTATGCGTGTTAATCTTAAATTTGACGTATGAGCAGAAAATTTGTTTGCACAAGTGCAGAGCTTTTTCATCATAATCGATCTGCACTTAGGCATCTTGTGATACCATTTGAAGTATTGTGGTGTTATATTACATCTTACCGTGTATTATTTTAATTTCGGTAAAGTACTTTCTTGTGGAGTAATATTTTCTATCCAAATTGAAAGTGAACTTGCGATGAGTTGCCATCGCATCGATGCTAGGGATGGATAACCGCAAAAGCTCACTTCACCTATATTCACCGAGACTGATATTTACAGAATACCACTCATCATCATCTTCCTACCCTTATCCCATGTACCTACTGGTAATAACACTGCTAGTTACATTTAGAACACCACATTAGACGCTCCTAAGCCAGACCAGTTCTTCGTTGAGCCCTTTGAGTCCAGTGCCTACAATAAGCCCTTCTTCACAATCAACCCTTTTCTCACAAGAAAAAAAAAACAAAACACAACTCACCAGTCCCACCAGCAGGATTATTGAGGAACGTAACATAACTGTCTTGATACTCGGTCGCGGGTTGGGCGGGGGGCGGCTGAAGCGCGGGGGGGGTGTGGGCCCCGGGCCGGGAGTCTCGCGAGTCGCCGTCACTCGCGCCCGCGCCGCCGGAGCCGCCGGTCGGCTCCTTGTGCGTGTGCGTGTAGTGGTACGTGAGACCCGGACGGGTTTTGTATTTGGCGCCACAGACTGGAGGGAGAAGGGGGAGTTAGTGATTGAAGGGTGTGGTGGAATGGGTGGATTGAGTTTTGCGTCATTGATGTTAATTTTAGGGTATTTTTCTAAGTCAAATTACATTATAGCTTCTTCACCTTTGGAAGTTTTCTACTTCTGTACATTAGCACACACTATTGGATATCAAAATCCTTAAATGATATCAAAAACATTAGCCCGACACAACATCTAACTTGCCAATTAAGATACAATTTTAAACAATGGGCATTAAGGTCAATTTTAGATTGACAAGACACAACAGTGGCTCGTCACTTATTATCTGCCAACGTACAAGTCGGGCCACAAAAATCTATCCACCCATTTTTATCAGACAACAAACACAATATAAACATTGAACATAATACTTACCGCCGTGATGCCTCCGTCTGCTTTACCACACTATACCGCGATAAAATTAAGGTACCGACAGAACAACAGGTCATAGCGTCATCAGAACAGAGCATAGAGGAGGCACCACGACGGCATCGGCGTTACAGTGTGAACGAAGCCTTATAGTTATCCGTCATCAATCAATACATAGATTAGCCGTAGTTGTATGAGAACATTTTTTTTGTGCTTTTTGTTGAAATTAGTATGACGTGAAAAGGAAAAAAGAAAGAGAAATTAAGCTTCACGGAAAATCAAAGAAAAATTTTGATTTTTTTTAGAGGAAATAAAAGAATCTTATGAGTTTAGTATAACAAGAGCGCGCATGAGAAAATAAATATCAGTAAGTTTGAATTTTAAATTAGAAAATAATCCATTTAAAAATGCAATTAATATATCCCATCCCCGATTAAAGTAACAAATTATACTTCCCCAAAAGTACACTTTACACTACCGACCAAAAAAAATTGGCACACATTTTTTTTACCCCAAAAATTTTAAATCTCTTTTTTGTCTAAAATGTTCTCATACAATATACGTGGTGAAAAGCCGGCCCGTCGTGATAATCGTTCTATGTTCAGTTCTAGAGGACGCACGCTTAGGGGCTGTTTGATTGATGACTTCAAATCTATGGATCCGCCCAGCGATAGCACTGACTTCATTATTGTACTACTAACAGACAAAGGTAATTAGACCACTATTTTCGAAAATAGTTGTTTAATCATCTTAGTCAGTAGTGATGATGCTGTTGATTCTGCTCTGAAATAAAGATAGCTAAGAATATAATAAAATATAATATAAAATGTAAATAAGTAAGCCTAATGTAAACTTTCCTATATATTTTGTAAAATTATCCTGTTTTATAATAAACACTAACTAACACACACGTCTCTGCTAGCTGCTTTATAATGTCATCAACAAATAAAAATGCTGATTTAATTTCATATAAAAGAAAATAAGAGCAAAATAAACAGCACATCGCAAGATCCAAACTTGTAGTCCAATCAAATCTTAACTTTAACACAAGAATAAAAAGTTATACATTGGATAATTTTATTTGTTATTCAACATAAATATTTCTTGTATAAATTCATAACAATCTTTGGGTGATAATAATACACTGGCGTGCAGAAAACTGACCGACTTCATTCAATTTGCCTAAATTAGCAACGAAAATGCAAAGACTTGGTACAATTTTATGCACGGCAGTGTAGTTTGGATCTAAGAATAACATCAATCGCTTAATACTTCACTGCTTCATACATACAAGAAATAATAGAAAATATGAACACTATTGCCAGCAAAGTAGGTATGTAAAATTCTGTACATCGCCCGGGCAATGCCAACATTTCATAATAAACCAAGTGTAACTTAAAACTTAACCTAATGTTACATTGCCGGAGTTTTAATCTTCTGTAAAAAAACTCTGAAACCTTGTTATAAAATATTATTTAATTTATTTTTACTGTAAAAATTTGTATAATAAAAATTCATAGTAAAAACATTTATGTAACATCAATTTCTAGTTTTTTCTGCAGATAATGGATGTCATATTCTCAAGTTAAATAATTAAAATATTGTATAAATGTAAACCAAACGCATTAAGATATATAACAATGACTAAAATTTCACTATAATACTGAAATTTTGATATATTTCACGTTCAATAAATTATATTATGACAAATATTGCTAAAACCTAATTAGACTTTAGTCAAACAGGTTTATATAATTGGCAAAATTAGTATTTATGCCCATGTTGACTATTAAAATTAGCCATGGATTTCTCGATAGAAAAAATATTGTGGCAAGTTGTCAAACGCGCGAAAATTGCTGGGTTTGGTTGAGTAAATTAGCAACAGCCAATCACAGCAGTTTCCGGACTCTTCAGAATGTCTCATTAATTTTTCTTTCAAAAAATTGTTAACAAGCCATTTTAAAAAGATGTTATTATCAATAATAAAGGCAAGATATTTATTTAAATAACAATTTTCAAATGCTGCAAAACTTTAGTCATTGCGGAAGAAAAAACAGATAATTTCCTAAGATCTATTACGAGAAAATTGAAAAAAATAAATAAAACTATCACAGACACATGAGTCGTACACACTCAACCAATCGGTGCAATCGAATTGTGATTATTAAAATTGTGATTGTTTCATAAGATCCGGTTTAGAAAGGGTTAATGAAGCTATGACCGATGTGGTCATTATCATGCAACGACAGTGTAATACGCGATTTTATTGAGAGTTTAAAATTGCTATAAAACATTGTTCGTCTTATATTCAACGGGACTTCTTACATCACTTAGGGTTGCTATAAACTTAAGCGTATCGGCTTATTCGGTTCGGCATTTTCAATACGTCCTTTGATAACGTACAGAAAATGCCGAACCGAATGCGCCGAACCGCTACTATGTACGGATATTGGTTGTCTATGAAACTTTATAAATAGGAAAATTCTTTTGCGAGGTCTTTGAATATGCGAGTATTTTTAGTTCTCATGAATAAATACTTAATAGCATCACCAAAACCGTCCTACAACTCCCTAAATATATTTGAACACATACATTTAGACGCATTTGCACTTAAAATCAGTAAATACATTTATCGCTAAAATAATTAAAACATCATTGCATCTCTGTCAAATTGTATGAAGTCGACTGAGACAGAATGATGTTTTGAACATGTTTAGCACTACATGTGTTTAGTGATTTGTAGTACAAATGGGCTTTAGTAATTAAGGCACATAACGCCTTTAAAATTTTAACGATTGCAATATAACCACTCAGTCATAGCTTCATTATCAAAAGAACACATCTAACGTCGATTCTCTTTACAAACCGATTCGAATTCTAGACTTTCATTTCACCCTATACATTATCCATCTCAAAAGAAAACAACCTAATCCAAGCTTAAAACTTCAAGCCAGTTTTTGTACTTCAAACCTTATTCTAACCGAGGTAAAGTTCTTAATACAAAATTAACAACCTAGACTCGATTATAAAATCAGTTTCTGTAATATGAACTTAACTGCAGTCTGCATAAAGTTCAAAATACAAAAAATTGCCTCTAAAAAGCTGATCAACACAAAAATTCGCTGTCAAATGTCAAGTCAACTGCTCTGATTGGCTGACCAAAAAAACAACATCCAATCAAATCATTCAAAATAAGGTTTGACAGCAGATAACATTCAATAATCCTTCAGATATCAGGTGTGAGTAAAGAGAACCGCTTTTAAAAAAAGAATAATTATGTAAAAGATAATAATTGCTAGTCTAGCCTACATTATAAATAACACGACTACGCTACTATATTCCGATTCAATTAGGATAATTACGAGGCAGTGTTAAATTTTTTCATACAATTCATTGGTGTTTTCAGTTTTCACTCCATGTTGTGTTTACTTTTTTGAACTTTCAACATGTAATTGACTGTATCTACTACAGTGTACTTTTCTTACATTTCCATTTTGGTAAACAAAGAAGGTGCGACACTTATGATTTTCTTAAAAAATCACACAAAATTAGGTATGATTGTCTTCATGAGAAGAAACACGGGATGGATAACATTAAATCCTGCTTCAAATATATTCAAATCAAAACTCCAGTTTCTTCAAAGAAAAAATAATGTGACTGACTGAAATATCTGCCACCAATCACAAAAGCTTACGCACGGTTAACACTTTGCCATTTATTGTTTCTGTTCGAGAAACCGGGGTCAAAGTCTTCAGTTAAGTTACCTTCCGTTTGTTTACCAAATAAGATACGTAAAGACAAATACACTTTAAGCTTGTACGTACACTTAACGACAATCGAAAAAATTGAAATGTATTTATTTTATAGGTTGAGCCTAAGTGTACGAACGCATTATAATCCATCTATGTACCGTCTGCATTTTGCTACCAAACGTAAAGCCCTATGCATTCGGATACTTTTTAAACGTATAAACAATTGATATTTTTAATCTGTATCCATCAAATAAATAACCGACCGCACAGGGCAACACCAAAAAGGTTCAATAACTTGCAATAATTATTTCTACTTACTAGCGTTCGTTAAAAAAAAATGTAAATGTGCGCATCTACTGTTCGAAAAGGAATGTTGGTAGCAAAATTCAGTACGACAACCTAACAAATGAATAGATAGAAGACTTTAGGAAGTACACGGTTACTGCCAACCTAAGGAAGTTAGATAAGGCGACTTATGCCCTAGATCTTAAAAACCACGTTTCTCGTAGACGAAAAACGCGTGAATTTGCATAGTTAACAAAATATACAGTTAAAAGTCAATAGTTCTCATACACTCTTCTCCCACTGAGTATAGCTATGGTTGACAACTAGATTAAAATCGTAGAGCTAACTGAGGATTTGAAAAACAGTTATAATATACAATAACAATAAGATTAAAGTGTAATATGGTCCCAGAACAGCAAAGATATTTTAGTTTTGGCCTCATTGTGGTAATAAGGATAAGGATATTGTGCCTACGTGTAGAACCGTTTACACAATACTGAATCTAGTTGTCTTAGCATAAAATAGTTTCAGTATAAGGACCGAATCTACCCTATAACTTCACAAAGCTTAAATAGACCCTCTATCCATCAAGTAAGTTGAACCTGCCAGATAAGTTAATAGTATTGAACTTTTCTCAAGCATATAGGATTTATTTTTTATTCTAGATGGGTAAGCTCTTGACTTTAGGCTTGGTCAAAGGTGACATAGACAAAGTCTACGAAGAAGTGAGCTTACCCAGCTTACTTTTTGGCGGCAACAAGATGCAACTTATACCCAATTTTGAGCATATATTTTGCAATCTGGGACCATATTTTAAGACAAAATGAAAGGGAGCCAATTACTTTTATTTCTCGCGATTTAAACCCAGCACATTTTTTATTATAAGGCCTCAAGCATACCAACGCGTCTCTAGTCAAATAGAGTTAGAAGAGATAGAAGAATTTCAAAGAAAATATTTTAATGTAGTTGTTAATGTGGGCGTAGCTTGAACTAATGTTTTCCTGTGTAGGATATGTCTATTCGATCGTATAGGTGTGAAAACGAGTAGATTATAGGCATTATTATCAGTATTCTTATCCTGTAAAAATGTCCTTCGGTGAATTTAGATGAAGTACGCTACTATCAATGAAGGCCTCACACGAGTTCGAGCGACAATTTGGTAAAGTTGGACGCGGAACCCCAATTACTTCTCTAATATAAAAGTAGAATAAAGTACTCTTTATAACATCAGCTATTGTCGTGTAAGTTCCGTCAAAATCAGCCCAGCCGTTTTGGAGATTAGAAAAGAAAAAACCGACAGACAAAAAAAAATGGTTATTTGTATACGATGTAAACATTCATAATTATGCATTTCCATAGATGGTAAAATAAAGAGTCGATAAGTCGTTTTCTCTCGATTGGGAAATATTAATTCAAGCTACGCCCACATAAGTCTAAAGGTCGAGAAAAATAAACACTACTTCACACGTACTTTAGCTAAGCATACCTGTCACTGTCACACAACTGTCAAACTACGAATACAAGAAAGAGACAAGAACATAAGCAAAGTAACGTTTATTTATCTCGACTGTGAACAGTTGCAACCTCCTAGCATCTCAGTGACATAATCCAAAAATTTGGCCTTAACAATAACACAAACTAAATGCGCAATTATATGATATAAATAGTTAAATAAAAATGACCACTAATAACCTTCCAATTCCTAACAGTTCGTAGTGTTTTGTAGAATGACAGAGACGTTCCTTATTTAAATTTAATCCTACCAATTATGCTAGTATTGCCAGTAAAATAAACGTAAAAAACATCCGTGTCTAAACTTGTTTTATAGCCTTAAACAGGGGACCATTCTACTTTTACCAACCACAATGTAATCTACAAAAATTCTGGAATCTGTCAAAATTCCTTCTAATTTACCTACACTTCTTTGACAGTCTGAAGTCGCTGAGTTTTTTATTTTATTTTATTCGCGATGGGTAAGCTCTTGTCTCTAGTCTACGTCAGTAGAGACAAAGACAAAGTCGACGATGGAGTGAGCCTACTCAGAAAAGATAGCCAGATCGCGACTACATTTTGATTATTTTTAATTAGTAGAATTGTCCCCTTTTCATCGTCATTCGATTGGGTCCCAAATATTGATATCTAAGACATTTTTTTTAATCAAAATGTCATGCGTACCGACAATCACTGCTAAGGCTTGCGACATTTTGCGATGCCCGATAATCAAAACTTAAGTTTTTATGTGTAATCATTAGAGATTCAACCAAATTCCTGATTCATCTCATGTCACCATATCGCGGCAAATCCCGGATAGAAAAAAAAACAAATTCCTTCAAAAACCTAATCAGATAAATTCCACTACTATACACTATGAATTTAGGGATTTTATTTTCCCCCAAATTCTCAAACGACACTTCTATAAGCCATACTCTCAATAAACTCTTTCTATCTCAGCAATACACCTCAAAATGACAGAGACAGCATGAGACTCAATAAACTCTTTCTATCTCAACAATACACCTCAAAATGACACGAGACAGCATGAGACTCACCAATGACTTTAAAACCGAGTATATTTTTGAGATTTCGGCCGTCAGTCTCAAAATTCATTCTACAAAACACTGTAAGAACGCATCACCTACTTATACTATCTAAAATTTAGCAATTTCATTAATTCCGATAGTGTTTCGAGATTCTTACGCTAACTAGTATTCACATCATACGTACACAACAATGAAAAGGCATGTTTGCGGCTCGCTGCAAGGACATAAGGCTTATTATTGTGTGGCTTTTAAATTTGAATGGAAGAACTGTTTTATCCTTGCCTGAAAAATATTTACAGGCTCGTGTTTGGGTAATTTGCACCTTATTTCTGCAAAATCTTTGTACGCGGGCGGAGTATCAACAAAATAGGAAATAGAATTAGAGCACTAACTTTGGCAAAGATTGCAAAAGACTTTGTCAAATTGGAAGACTGTATTTCACTCTGTATATGGAAGTCAAACTGTTAGGACTATACTTAAAAATTAGCTGCCATAATATATTAAGCTTCATAGTTTCAACTTTAGCTGGTCAAAAACCAAAATAACCGGTCAAATCAAACATTTTTTTGCTGTATTTCTAAAAAAGCGGTCTATTTTCTTTAAATACATCTAAATATTATAGTTTTTTTTATAATAAAATACATACAATAATAAGCCTCTGAATAGATAGTTGCTTGCTGCGAACCCGCCTAGTTACTATACCGCTAAGTATTACAGTACTCATTGGCCCTGCACTATTATAACTATGCAATGCTTACTTCAATGATATTTTGTTTATAAATCTATACAGATTGGGGAGAGTGGTCAATATAGACGTACAACAGCGAATCAAAATGGCGACCATGGTGAATGTGCGAACTATCCAAAAAGTTGATACTATAATACAATAATTAGATTTAAATATATTTATTTATATAATTTATTGCCAATAATAATAGTAAAATGTTACTAATTTAATAATAAATATATGCATGCTAATTTAATATAATAATTTTAAATATTTTGCTATTTTTTTTTTATACTATTATACATCCAATAAATGATGAAAGACGCTTTCAGGTACATATTTTCAAAAACTGCAGTTTGCTTTAATTTTGAAGCGAAACAACTATCAACATATATATTTTTTCTCACTTTACCGGTTTTCAAAATGCCTATTGGTTAATATTTATCAGGCCAACGCTGTGATTGGTTGAAAGGCGAATTACTGATCAAAGACTTGATAGACTGCAGCACTGGAGCAGTCAGTATCGAGCAGAACAAGTACGGTCGTCTTTTGTTATGCCGGCAATTTACTTGGGGCATTTGTGATATTAAAAAACAACTTTATTCCAACAAACTTAAGGTATATTTTTGATTACTCATGTAACTTGAATATTTGGACCAATACGCCATATTGTGAAGTGTCACCATTATGCAGTTGACACGTCAATATGGCCGCGCGACACTCGTACTGCGCATGCGCGACGCCATGACGGCAAAGGTCACATGTCAACTGTATGACAAAACTAGCTATAATTTTAAACTGTAACTTCTTGACAATTCAAAAGTGCCTGTAAATGGTCTAATTGATACAAATGTTTTGACTTTGACTTTGAAATGACATCCGTACGTGTGCTATCAGGCACCAAACACATAAACTGTTAAAGCCCTTACAAAGCGAGGTCTAGTGAACCGTAGTTTAAATATATTTCAAGACACAATGTTATAATACGGTTCAAAATTAATGGCTCTGAAGTTAGCTGCTAAAGTAGCTTCGCGCAGGTTTATTCAAGTCAATAATAATAATTTAGGCTCCATTTAATTACTTCTATAGCATAAACATATATCTAGAAATCATTAACTGCCTCGTTGGCCAAGTGGTACTAAGCGCGACTGCTACGCTAGAGGTCTTGGGTTCGATGCCCAGGTCGAGTAAAGTTATTGGGCTTTTCTATGAAATTCTCAGTAGCAGCTCGGAGTTGGGATTTGTGCCCGGTTCCACCGGGGGACATAAAAACATACCGGCGTACTGTGGGTGTACATTGGTACACCTCTGCTTAACCTTTCAGGGAATACAGGCGTGATGGTATGTGTGAGAAATCATTAAATAGAGCCTAAATTATTAACGTCGAATAAACCTGCGCGAAGCTGCAGCTAACTTCCGACCCGCGATTAAGTTTGAACCATATTAAACCGCTATAGAACACAATCTAGATTGACCACAAACCGCAGTAAAGTTTCGTATCATTGAATAGTTCTACAAACGCCCAGGTCCTAAGTTACACGATAACTGTTGAGCAAAAATTCACTTAGTTTTTTTGTTATTTTACGAGTTTTGTTGGTACATTACGATTGACACAGGCAAAGTAGCAAAATACTTGAACATTGGTTAATTGATAATGAGCTTAAATACTACAGAAGAGAGTTGAAAATTGCAAAATACGAAGTGCCACGCGGAATTATTATCTTGTACACAATTTTCGACTTTAACTGTGAAGTGTTAAAGTTCATTATCGTGTAATAAATGAAACATGCTCAAGTATACTGCTGCTTTGCTTATGCTAACCCTTAGACAAATCCAAGCAGTAGAATTATTTTTTTTTCATTGTAGATATCGATCGAAAATTTAAATATGTATTTTGTAAGTAAGTACATGAACTTTTGGGTATTAAAAATAAAGGTTTAGTATGTTATAGTATCGTTTCTGGTCTGAGTGCCCAGTGTAAGTTTCAGGCCCATTTTCACCAGAATCAGTAAAGTCATTTAGTGCTTAAACATATTTGAAACATCATTGCATCCCTGTCACATTGTTAGAAGATGACAGTGACAGAATGATTATTTAAACAGATTTAGCACCACACTTCAGTGATTTTGGTGAAAATAGCCCTTAATACATAAGCAACTGCGATACCATAAACTTTTATTACGCGAAAATTAATACGTAGACTGAAATAACGCTGTCTGATGGCAAAAATGAGAAAAAAGTCTGTAATACACCAAAAATTTAAAACTTTTTTTGTCTGGCAACTTTGACAGTGTTGCCACAATTAAATCTACTGCTTGGCCGTCTACCGCATAGTATTGCACTTGCAGGAATGTCTAGCTGAATTCACTATTGTTCTCGATGTGGGGTATACAATCTATTCTAAATGTATATCTATATAACTATTCCTTATTAATTGGTATATATCTTGATTGGTGTTGCTGCAAGTTATTGAATTACAGTTGGAAATGTTGGCCGTGAGGTATGGGTTTATTTAATGGTAGAATTTGGAAAAAAATATTTGTAAAAAAGTCTTCAAAAACAGAATCTTTAAGTAGAAAACCATTTCCAAAAATGTATTCTCATTACCACTGTTTTTTTTTATATGCATCACTAATTCCATTACCAAATCAGATAACTTTTCTATATTCTTTATTTTCCTACTTTTTATTAAGGCCAACTTTCACCACAAATCACTAAACATATTTAGCGGTAAATGTATTTAAATTATCATTCTGTCTCCTACCCTTAAACAATGTGAAAGGGATGCCATGATGTTCTAAATTGGGCAGTTGACACCATCATCAATTAAAATATGACTTGCATAAATTAATAAAATATACTTTTTATGAACTGTCAAAACGCGATTCTACCATAGATTTTGTATGGCAATAGCACGCTGTGACGTCACTTATCGGCCTGTTCAATTGACTAACTATTTATAAATTTTAAAGTAAAAATATAATTTTACAATAAATTGAAAATTAATCGGTTTTTATGGGTAAAATAAAGTGCTTTATTAGAGAAGTTGACTTGAAATTATTGGTTAGTGGTGTCAACTACCCAATTCGATTAGGCACTAATGTTTAGTGATTTGTGGTGAAAGCCAATCTCAAACTACCCACAAAACCGTCCATTCCCCACGCCAACACCCCAACCATAACATGATATGTCTTCAAAACTGTGAGGAGGTTCTGTCGTCAACATAAGGACCTGAGTAAAGGCGGGAGGACACTAGTGCCTCCTCCGAGAAGACTTACGTTCACAGCCGAAGGGTTTCTCACTGTCGCCGGGGACCTCGTACGGGAGTGTGCCTTGCGCGCGCTTTCCTCGACCTCGCCCCTGGAACGAATGAGTGGGTGGAACATGTTAAAATTGACTAGGTTTTGATCTAGGGTTTGGTCCGATTTGTAGTCGAGTGTAGTATGAAACATAACTATGGTATTCGACAATGGTGTAAAGTGCATTTTTTGTAATCTTTTTTTTAACTTTGCCTCGCGCTATGAGCTTCTCCTGCGTGGGTGCGTTTACAAACATATAAACCCACATACACAAACAGCCAGACACGGAAGGACTATTTGTAGGCCATAAAAATATTTGTTCCGTGCGGGAATCGAACCCGTGACACGCACCGCGGCAGCCGATCGCTCAGCTACTACGCGAACTGTGTCGTCACTCAATTGAATCTCAATTCTCGTCGTTCAATTGGATCACTACTTCCAGAGATTATCTCTTAAAAACAAGTGGTCATAGCTCATGAAAGCGCCGCTTCTATACGGCAACTGCATGGCTGGCCACCTCGAGAAATGTAACCATTAACTTGCCAGCGCGCAGCCCACAATCCACCTTTTTAAACGGCCAATTATTTGCGATGGTAAAGACCAACTTATAATGTACCAACAGAACCAGGACCAAGCAGGAATTATTGAATTTCTCAAATCTATGACAAGTCAAACAAAGTATTCCCAACCATTGCAACTCCAGAAAGGCAGGATTACCAGAGGCGACTACCAAAAAACTACACAATAATGAAGATCGACTTGCCAATACTGTCATTTTTTAACTATACCTATGGAACCTGCGGTGTTATTCTGTAAAACCCTCCTTCCGTGAAGTGAGCGTGTGGCGACCTGTCAATCCTTAGCATCGTATAGTGTCAGCCCAGTTTTAGCTCACTTCACCTTAATTCACTGAGGGAGATTTCTTACAGAATAAGCCGGCTGTAACAAAATTGATCTTACAAGAATAGCGGATAATTTACGCGGCAAAGCAAAGAAGATGAAAGAAATCGGTATTGCCCAGAACAGATATCATACTCACAGCTCTCCCCCGCTTGGCGGGCGTGTCGTCGGGCTGCGACTTGCGCGTGCGGCCGCCGCGCGAGCCCGGCCCGGACGGCGTGGAGCCGCCGCGACGCTTGCGCCGGTTCGCGTACGTGTCGTCGAAGTAATCCTCGTCCGACTCCGGGTCCGGTTCCTCGCCGGTTTCCATCTCCTCCATTGCTAGTTCGTCGTAGAACCATTCCTGGTAACCAAAGGCAGAGACGTTAAACTTTAAAACATATCATCACGCCTGTATTCCACAAAGGGTTAGGCAGAGGTGCATCAATGTACGCCCACAGTTTGTTATGTGTTAGGTCCCATGTAACAGTTGACATTAAACTATATTTTACTTAGTGATCCTGTTACCTATGTAATTCAAAGACAGGATCATGTTACAGAATGTTCATCAAACACAGATTACGTCTTTATCGTCTTGATCGCAGTTTTAACGCGATTCGATTTTTTGAATCAACTTTTAAGTTTACATGTCATTCTGTGATACAGTCGAAAAATCAAGAGTTACAGTTACATACATGAAATAAAACAACTTACGTTTCTCTCCATAGTTCATTAACATTTATAATTTACAGTACTCGTAACCAGCGTGGTTGTATGACCAGATGTATGAATGTGGAGGAGGCGAATGGATTATGTAAGGATCATAGCAGGTGGCGTTCTGTAGTTTCTGCCTACCCCCACAGGAAAAAGCCGTGCGTTTAAGTGTGTAATTTACTTTTTTTGCTTTATATTTGATTGTTTGTTATCAAAAAGAACATGGTGAACTTATCCTTACCTTAGGATCATCCTTAGCGGCAGTCTGTGACCCGTCTCTGCTATCATCACCACCTAACGCGTCTCCTGGTACTCCGGAACTGTTCTCTCCCTCACCAGTGTTGTCTAAGTTGTCCGATGCCCCGGTCCAGCCCCATCGTGTTGATGACATTGTTAAGTACTGGCGGCGGGCTTTGCGCCATCTGCACAAAGACAGGATTTTTTTAATGTATTGAGTTTTTTCACTACGAATTTCTCAGTAATAGCCCGGAGTTTAGAAGTTGGTGGTGTGACACCCCTGTGCCTCTGAAAGCACGTAAACACGTGTTGGTCCCGGCTGTCATTCATAGATCTTAATTAGTCTTCACGGATAATCAGAAGCCCGGAAGTCTGATAACCAGGCTAACCAAGAGGTATTGTGTTGCCCAGTTACTGGGTTGTGGAGGTCAGATAGGCAGTTGCTCCATGTAAGACACTGGTACTCAGCTGCGTCTGGTTAAACTGGAAGCCGACCCCAACATCGTTGGGTAAAGGCTAAGCAGATGATGATTGAAGTGTAGCAACAGCTATCGCACACACGACACGACGTGCAACAGCACGACATTCGGATTACGACTGGCATCCTACCAATGTTCTCTGCAATACAAACATTATAATGTGCACAGAAAATTACATTGTACTCTGTGATTGTCAGTGCGGTGCTCTGGTGCCTATATTAATTATTATTGGGTAATAAATAAGTACTTTGAGGTAAGATAATAACCCTTCCCATTCTAGAAGGACACATGCCTCCATTATAGCCTTTCTTTCATACATCAGTGAGTAGACACTCTCCACTACTGTTGAATTCTCCCACTCAAAATGAACAGGATTGTGAATGGGACCCATCAGTGAATGAGTGAATGCTTGTACATTTTCGATTTTAAAAAGCTTTTATTTAACTTCTGCTTTTATAAAAAATCAGTTGAGCTTACCTCTGTGCAGGGTATGTGTACACTTGACCTTCTTTCTGGCCAGGCATGCGTTGTCTCCTTGTCATAAATAAATTGCAGTGGCTCTGTGCGACACCTGTACCAACAAAATGTCTTCTGTGAGTAAAAAATAAAGAGAGAATCCAATCTACACAAAATTATCATAGAAAAGAGACGAATTCTTATTTCTCTTGTAAATGTTTTATCTTGACTGCCTCGGTAGCCTAGTGGTCCAAGCACAACTGCTATGCTTAGAGATCTTGGCTTCGATTCCCAGGTTGAGCAGAAGTGTTATTGGGTTTTTCTATGAAATTCTCCGTAGCAGCTCAGAGTTAGGATTTGTGCCCGGTTAATGGCAATAGCCTCACCCCCTATTATATGGGAACTGAAACATGCCGATCACTGTGGGTGTACATTGGTACAACTTTGTATAACCCTTCAGGAAATACAGGCATGATAGTATGTGTCTTATCATAGAAAAAAATTGTATGTACCTAAATAAATGAATAAGTTTTGTCACTAGTAGAAACTAGTGACAAAACTTATGTATGTCCAGTGTACATTGGGCATTCAGCCTTGGTAGGTACTACTAGCCATTTTGCTTGGCTTAATTTTACACAACAGCATACATGAAAAAGTATCCTCATCAACAACATAATAAAGTAGCTTTTTCAAGCTTTGTTTGAAGCTTATTCAAGTTAAGATCATGGATAGGTACATATTGCAGTTCAATCTAAAAGTTAGCTTCGACGCCATTGCGCCCAATGAATTCCTGAACAATACTGTGTTAATTTCAATTAACTGCATGTTAATTAAACTTCCCTATTACTTTTAATAACCTGTACCACCTGTAAAGTACATGTCTATTTTTAAAATTCACTTAGAAACAGCCTAATACTCAAGATAATGAGATCTAAAACCTTGATAGCATTTGATTGATTTTTAGAGAGGGATAGCTGAATGTGTAAAGTTATGTGTGAAAAGAGCACAGACAGCTTTTGATAACAATCCAAGATTATCCAAAGCACTCAGCGTGACTATCAAAGAAATAGGCCGGCAATACATTAACAATGATAAGGCCGTACACTGTTTACTTTAAAAAGCTTATGTTTATAAATTTACTATCGAATAGCAATGGGCGTACACGCCCTGTACAGGTGATGAAAATATCGATTTCTTACCGGTCTGTGTGTCGATAAACGGCATACGCATCCTCCTTTCCGCACATAGTCGCGAATTGAAGGTTGAAGAGTTCTCAATAATCTCTTTGTAACTTGGATCATTGAGAAAACTGAAACATTCAATGCAAAAACAAACATTACAATCGTCCAATTAATAATTACACTTAACAATGAGACATCTTACTATCTTCTGTATATTTTGCAGATAAGTAATAATAACACACTTGTGAACGAATGTATTCGATTTACCTTTCAATTTTTGTTAAATTAGAAGGATTCACTATCTGAATCTCCGCCGCCGCCATTTTCTTAGCAGACGCTACTTTGCTTGCTTTGGTGACGTCAATTGACGTTTGTGGGTTTCCGGTTAAGTTACCATTTATTTTTTTGAAAACGTACCATATACAATTTACTTACCGTTTCTGTTTTTATTTCTTAATTTGCAATGCTGGTGTCAGAGTACATTAACAACAACAATTTCATAAATGTCTTATGATTTTGTTTATGAATTCCAATTATTTTGATTTTATTTGTAGAAAAAGGGGTGTGTTGGTAGATTTTAAACTTGTGCAAATTATGGCAACACAATTAATACGTCAAGCTTGTGACTGGTCATCGGTGGACGAATCGTGTGTCGGGCGCATTTTCAGTAATTGTTGATTGGAGATCTCCAAATATTACACTGATTATTGGTTACTGTGTTTTTATTAACTTGGGAAGCGGTTACTAATTTTCTAATCGCGATTTTCCAATAATTTATTTGTTGAAAAGACTTTGTAATTTGTGAAAAAGTCGAGGTCGGCGTGTCGTGGGTTAGTGAGACAAGATGTCCGTGTGTTTCTTTGTGCCTGCGTAAGTTCCTCTTTCGATAGTAAATATTACTGTTTTTATTATTGTAACTACTAAATCGTCGGTATTTTCGCTGCTATAAATTATTTCTGTGTTAACTTTGCAATATTTAATAAGAAATAAAGTCATTTATGGCCATTTCATTGATATAAGAGTGCGCCCCAGGTTTGCTTGTTGTTTTTAATTTTTTTTGTTCATCAGAATTTCTAAAAATAAAAACTTATTGCAATACTACTCTAAACTATTCAAAATACCTTAAACTCACATGGAAACCAAATATTAAAGTTATACCGTTACAAGTATACCTAACTGGGCAGGGATGGGCAGAACTGTTAATTTTAGTATCACATTTTTTAAAGTTACAGCATTTGTTCCATATTAGAATAATTTACTCTCTAAACTTTCAAATCTTTAGTTAAGTACCTATATCAGTTTTATTCATGCAGCCGGAAAACCGCAATTTCTTTCTTTTGATATGAACCTCCTTTGACCTAATTGGCGTAGTAGCTAAGACTATGGTCGCGGTTAGTCGCGGGTTCAATCCTGCCGCGTATTATGAGACTGTAATATTTACTAATACCTAGATGACCTATTATGGATTTCTTGTGAATAAACAGCGAAACATAACCTTTTGTTTCGGTAAAAAACATGTTTAAATATATCAATGCTAATGAAAAATGGGCTTTGTCTCAATGGAGTATTATCAACCCAAACTTATGTATGTTTAAAAAGTGAACATTTTGGTTAGTGGGATCTTAGGGGCGGAGTTTTCACTTCATAAAATCTTTGTTTCGTATTTTACACATTTCTAGTGGTCCTAAACGCGACTGCTACGCTAGAGGTCTTGGGTTCGATTCCCAGGTCGAGCAAAGTGTTATTGGGTTTTTCTACGAAATTCTCAGTAGCTGCTCGGAGTTACGATTTGTGCCCAGTTAGTGGCAATAGGCTCGCCCCCATTACATGGGACCTAAATCATACCGGCAAACTCTGGGTAAAAAATAATAGGTAGGTATACCTCTGCCTAACCCTTCGGGGAATACAGGCGTGATTGTATGTATGTATGATATTTGAAATATACGCAATTAAAGTTGTATGTATATTGATATCAAGGAAAATTTAATTAGTTAAATACCTACAACCAGATAAGCCAATCAACACCCTTGAACGTGATCGAATAGGTACAAACAACTTTATTTTATTTATTTAAATAATGAAATTCGGATATTTTTTGTCGTAGCCGCAGCTTTAGTATCGGGAAAGGATACGCAGCGGTTTAGGTTCCTGTAAATACCTCTAGAACTACAAATCGCAGTTATTATAATATGATACCTAGACTCGTGAAACCGCGAAAATAAAACTACTTGGATTGAGAGCCCCCCCCCCCCCCCCCAACTGCCCCGTTGGTGTGGTTTCTATGAAATTCTCAGTAGCAGCTCGGAGTTTGGATTTGTGCCCGGTTAATGGCAATAGGCTCGCCCCGTATTACATGGGACCTAAATATACCGGCGAACTGTGGGTGTACATTGGTACACCTCTGCCTAACCTTTCGGGGAATACAGGCGTGATGGTGTATATATATATTTTTTTTGGATTGAGAGATTACCTGTTTTGTATAAAAGTTTTAAATCTCTAGCAATCGATGATTTTCATCTGTTGGATAGACTTGCTTTTGACGTATTCCGCAACTTTTCTCGTCTGAGAAACTCAAAGATACAACAGCATACTAAATATCATAATAACACAGGGACCAGGCGGGTTCCTCTAACGTCTCCGAGGAAGTGGATGGAGATATCATAGGAGAAGAGAATGCTCCAGCGGAATCCCCGCAGCAGAGTCTACAGCAGTTCTGGTGCAAGGTCACTGATGATGTCAAGAAAGTTAATGCGGTAAGAGCTGATCTTCTAATTTCTAGTCGTATTTACTTAGTGTTTTTGCGGTTATGTTTTATAGCAAAGTTTTAGGTCAACAGCGAGAAGACTACCGCGACATAGTTTCCCTGTCTTTTGTCTTGTCTATATTCTTACGTAGGTACTAGTCTTTCTACCCACAACTTCATCCGCGTCAAAGAGAAAAACTTAGTAAAATTACTCCCATGGTCATGCAATTGCGCCGTATTTCCGACGGCTTCACGCACTTAACTTCTAAAGAACCAAGAAGGTTATTGGCCAATTTATCATAGACGGTTATCAACGTGAAGCTTTCTCTTAAAAACATATCCTTATTTCAGGACGACTTCAAATCTCAAGCTCTCCCGCTAGCCCGGATCAAAAAGATCATGAAATTGGACGAGGAAGTGAAGATGATATCGGCAGAGGCCCCGGTGTTGTTCGCGAAGGCAGCCGAGATCTTTATACACGAGCTCACTCTCAGAGCCTGGGCACATACTGAGGATAATAAGAGGAGGACTTTGCAGGTAAATAAACCACTTTGGGTACCAGTTTGGTATGGTGTACCAATGTACCTACACCTACAGTTCGCCGGTATGTTTAGGTCCTATGTTATAGGGAACTTCAACTAACAGTGCTAAGATTGTACTATAATGAGAAGAAGAGAAGTACAATGAAACAACGCATGCCGGCGACACAGGGCGTCGCGACGCACTGTCTTGGAACCCCTGACCTAACTAATATTAAGATTCATCAAGTTATTTACGTAGTCACAAATCTGATGATTTGTCTGCCCTTGGTTTGAAGTCAAACGAGCAATAGATGTGAGTCACGTTTTTTGCGTTGCATTTGGTCTCATACATTGCATTGTAAATTGAGTCGTATACGACGTGAAATACGTTCCAAGGCGTAATTTAAGGGGATAAGCAAATTCGCCTAGCCCCATTGTCAATAAGATTCCGCCCTGGACACCGCATCATGCGGAAAAAAAAATGGGATGGGGTGGTGGTGGGTGGGGATGGGATGGGATGTGAGAATGGGTTGGGAATGGGATGGATGGTGGGATTGGGGGGTGGGATGAATAAATAATAATAAATAATCATGTGCGAACAATCCCTAATTTCGAAAACTTGAATTTGACTAATCTCTTCAAAGTTAGAGTGGACAGGCTTCTTCCGGATACCGGACTGCGGCTTCTTCTGGACTTTGTCTTTGTCACCTCTGACCTACACATGACTCAAGAGCTTATCCACCTCGAATTAAAAAAAACTTGATTGGCTGTCTATTTTTTATGCGGGGTTCTGGACCCAGTTTAACAAACACATTTTCAAAAACTTACTTTCAACACATACCATTACAGCGCAACGACATAGCGATGGCGATATCCAAATGCGACCAGTTCGACTTCCTGATCGATATAGTGCCCCGACACGAGGTGAAGCCGAACAAGCCGCGGTACGACCAGGCGCCCCGGTCCAACCATGCTGATCAGGTGTGTATACAGGCTACAGGATGTTCTAGTTTTAGTCAGTAAAAGTCTGACACTCCCTGCCGCCCCGCTCAGGGCGGGAGAAGTCATTCGACGATTCCCATCCGAAAAAAAGCAGTTCTAGTAATCGTAATTCACACGCATCCGGTATATGGGAGATTTTACCCGTCAAACTAAACTACAATTTTTTTTGACGACACGGTTAGCGCAATGTCTTAGTGATTGGCTGCTGCGCTGAGTGGCTCGGGTTCGAATCCTGCACGGAACAAATGTTTGTAGTATTTCGTTAAATCGTGATGCAAGTTTTACTGAAAGCAACAAATCTAAAAACATAACCCTCCTTCTGGCGCAGTCGGGTAAAAAGGAATCCACTGTAGGTACTCATACTTATGGGACGAGTCCTGGAAATCGCAAAAAAAAAACAAAAAGTCAATTCATTAATGTTCGCATATTACTGGACAAAATGTATGGAGTTAACCTGATATTTATTTAAATTTTTTATTTATGCGTCATTTTTCACTGAAATAAATGACTTTTCTCTCTTTCTTTTAACAAAAACTTAGCATGTATACTTCATAATTTGACATCAAGAAAGTAAGTGCTATTGTGGTATGTCTTCAGGTGTCACATCATCAAGCAGCTATGCAGAACACTTCGCAGCCACAGATCGTGATCCAGCCATGCGCGCAGGTGGTACAGGTTATACATTATATTCTGTGTTGTCTCATTTTAATCCCACACATTAATATTTAGAAGTAGTAGAGCTCTTTTGTTAAGGAGCTCGTCTGGGGAAGTAGGTACTAACCTTTTGACCGCCACGGACGGCTATAGCCGACAAACGAAAACGTGTCAAACACGCCACCGACTTCTACAGCCGTCAAGAAAACGAAATTTTTAAGTACTTATTTTCTACTTAAAAATGACCTAAATTAAGTTTTTTGTGTTTCTCTTTCCTATTATTTAAAACTAAATTAATGAAATATTGTAAAATAGCACAAAGATATATTCATTTCTTACATTTCACTAGAAAAAAACAATCAAAAATTGCTAATCGAAATGCTGAATTTGTAGCTTGGCGTAGCAGTGGCGCCGATGTGTTTACGCTCTGGCGTTCAAAAGGCTAACACCGTACCTATTTCTGCCGCAAAGCAGCATTGCTGTGTTCCGGTTTAAAAATTCGATAAAGTTTCTTTGATCAACCCCTTGACTCAAAAAGAGGGGTGTTATAAGTTTGACGTGTCTATGTGTCTGTCTGTGGCACCGTAGCTCTTAAACGGGTGAACCGATTGTAATGCGGTTTTGTTTTATTTGAAAGTAGGTTACAGCAACGGGCCTTAGATGGTTTTTTGTTAGTTGCGGTAGGGATCTTTATTCTTCGGTCAGGGGTTACTTTTTTTTTTGTTTAATTGGGTAGATGACACCACTAACCAATAATTTCAAGAAACAACTTCACAAAAAAACATTTAATTTTAGCACTAAAAACCCGATGATTTTTTAAATAACTATACGACGACGAGTTTTAGTTGCTTTGAAATCAATAAATAGTTAGTGAATTGAGATGACAAAAAAGTGACGTCATAGTTGAGTATTGTCATAGAAAATCTATGCGGGAATGGCGTTTTGACAGCTCATAAAAAGTACGTCAATTGATTAGTGGTGTCATCTACCCAATTGCTTGTGTATGCATGACTTTCTATGACGACTTTGTGAGAAATTAATAATGGAAGTCGTTCCTTACTTCCACAGCAGACAGCATCAGCGTCGACGTCGTCGTCGTCCAATAGCGTGGGCGTGTCTCAGCAGCCGGTGACGCTGGTGCAGCAAGTGGTCACGCCGTCCGGGGAGCTGCAGCAACTACCGGTAAGATACTGCCTTGTCTTTCTATTTTGTAGTGTTTAAAATCGTAGCCAAAACTATACGAAGGTATATAACGAAGATGAGATCATGAGACAGGGCTGCGGAACCACTTTTTTACCTATGGTATATCATCAGATGACTGCCGCGCCCTGGGCGGGGCGGGAAGGAGTGTCAGACTTTTACTGACTAAAACCCATCCATGATCCTTCTTGTGCCCTTTGCGTTCCGGGGGCGCGGTATCTCTTTCGAACAACCCGCAGCCAATGCAGAACCACTGACCTTATTCTGGTCATCAATATGTTGTTGCTATAGCAACAACATATTTTACATTTGAACTTTTAATGGTCTAATTCAAATAAATAGGTAAGTAATTTGACTTTAAAGAAAAATAATTATTTTTTAAATATTCCAAAAGGTAGTTTCGTAGAAGAACAGGAAGAATAAACTTCATACTTCATTCAATGTCATCTGATTCTCTCCAACCGCCGCCGTCAACACGAAATTGTGTCAACAAGCGTTTTGACTTGTTGCCGATAGGTCGATTTTCATTCACGCTGACTTCCTGATTGATTATAATCTCCATTTTTTGAAGTCGTATAGAAATTAACTAAAATATCAACCCACCACGTCCATGGACTTTGTCAACGCCTTTGATACGTTTTGAACTGTAAGGTCTAGTCATCTTATTTTGATAGAGAAGAAAAGGATTTATATTATATAAACAATTTCAGATCCAACTAACCCAAGCGCAGTTGAACATGATCAGACTACAAGTGCAGAACAACCCGAACCAGCCGATCATCATACAGGCGCAGTCGCAACAATCACCACAGATTATACAGGTACATTACTAAGAGAGAGTTGCATTGATGATTTGAAAAATAGCCTTTAAAAACATAATCGATATGGGCCCAAACCGATATAGAACTGTTTTTTTTAAAATAGTATCAGTGCACTGCTGGGCAAAAGCTTCATACAGAGAAACCACGAGCATTAATCCCTTCACCAATGTCAATAATGTCCAAGATAAACTTAAAAAGGACATTATGAATTAAAGAAGTCACATTGGTGTGTATCGATGTGCGTGTGAACTGAGGGACCACACTGGGAATTCGCGAAATAAAAATCCTAGGATTTAGTAGTAGACTTAAAACAATTGTAGAACGAATCTGGGAATTTGTAGGCAAATATACTAAAAACTACGACCCATAAAGTGTGGTCCCTCAGTTCTCACAGACGATCAGCCAGATCTCGGAAAGTATCCTAAAAAAGAAAGTTTTGTAAATACAGACATTTAGTAGAGAATTTGTAAAGGAATATACTAAATAACAGACCACAGAGCATTACAGATAAACAAAATATAACGACTGCACTGTGGTCCCTCAGACCACATAACAAAGATAAATATTTTAGTGAATATTACTAATAAAACCGTTCTTTTTCTACATAAAGTTTTAGTAGAAGTCTTAACACGTTTAGTAAAAAAGAAATGGACCGAAAATACTGAAGATTTTTGAAGATAGCGATGATTAAAGCTGGTCCCTCAATCCTCTCCTCCACTGACATATGTGCGTGTGCTAGCTGCTAGACGAGAGGAATATCAGAAAGTCTAATGTACTTAACTTTTAGTAGTAAGTTTCTACTATATAATAGGTATCTAAAATTGGGTATTTCTTACCTCTTAGCTGACATAATATTATTTTTTTAATCCTATGAAAATAGATAGAGCAGGGTGACCACACAATAAAACAAAATGTAGACAGTACTATTATACTATACATTAGACGAAACGAAAACAAAGGTTGTACGGTTAATTTAATGCGTTAAGTTAATTTGAGCGTTTCTTTTGCTATGATGAACAATATCTCAAACTTATTGAAAGTACTGGGGCGGAGCACCGTCGCGTCCTTGTGGCGGTAATCGGCGGCGGCGAACTCTCGCTTCCGGCCCTGGTGCAAGCCATGGTCTGGAGAGAGGGAATGGGAAGCAGTCACCTCCTGCAAAGCTGTAATGCTAGAGAAGGAGGTGGCGGAACGGGAGAAGCAGAGAAGAATCTCTCGTCCCAGCAGCCACCGCGGGCGACGCTCCAGGTGTCGGGAGCCGCGAGACGACTCCCGGCCACCGTAGATGCGGGTCTGTGGACGGTGAGCAATGGGTAGTTCACCGTCCGTATGTTAACGACAGACCGTGTCAACGGCGCGCTCGTGTTCCTCCAGCGCCTCAAAGAGATGTCAGCAAACATTCGGGGGGGCCACTAAGGGCCGATGCCTGCCGGGGCTGCCGGTTGTTTGAAAGAGATAAGGATAAGGCAAAGGGACAAGGAACATGAATGGGTTTTAGTCAGTAAAAGTATATGACACTCCCTCCCAACCCGCTCATGGCGGGGGCAGTCATTTGATGATTTCCCATTGGTAAAAAATAATAATTGAAAGTGCTGACCAACTAATACGTTTATACTTACATTCATTATTAGTGATTCGTTAATTTTGTAATCTACTTTTTACTAAATACACATAAGCCATGTAAAATAGCAGTAAAATAACCGTACAACCTTGTTATCGTTTCGTCTAAATAATGATATATTAAATAAAGTATAATAGTACTGTCTACATTTTGTTTTATTGTGTGGTCACCCTGCTCTATCTATTTTCATAGGATTAAAAAAATAATATTATGTCAGCTAAGAGGTAAGAAATACCCAATTTTAGATACCTATTATATAGTAGAAACTTACTACTAAAAGTTAAGTACATTAGACTTTCTGATATTCCTCTCGTCTAGCAGCTAGCACACGCACATATGTCAGTGGAGGAGAGGATTGAGGTACCAGCTTTAATCATCGCTATCTTCAAAAATCTTCAGTATTTTCGGTCCATTTCTTTTTTACTAAACGTGTTAAGACTTCTACTAAAACTTTATGTAGAAAAAGAACGGTTTTATTAGTAATATTCACTAAAATATTTATCTTTGTTATGTGGTCTGAGGGACCACAGTGCAGTCGTTATATTTTGTTTATCTTTAATGCTCTGTGGTCTGTTATTTAGTATATTCCTTTACAAATTCTCTACTAAATGTCTGTATTTACAAAACTTTCTTTTTTAGGATACTTTCCGAGATCTGGCTGATCGTCTGTGAGAACTGAGGGACCACACTTTATGGGTCGTAGTTTTTAGTATATTTGCCTACAAATTCCCAGATTCGTTCTACAATTGTTTTAAGTCTACTACTAAATCCTAGGATTTTTATTTCGGGAATTCCCAGTGTGGTCCCTCAATTCACACGCACATGTGTATCGTCTCGAACCCACAACCTCGTGCATGTCTTAACCACTGGAGCATCACGATATTTACAATAAAAGAACTTAGAAAGTTTATAATTTGTGGACTACTCTTTCGCTTTTCAAAATCAAATTCTTAATTTCATGAGTCCATAGAGTCCGTATAACAAAATTACATAAAGAGCAGTGTTGGCTGACCTAGACTACAATCAAGAGCAAACCCTTTTCAAATAAAAATAAAATAAATCATATCGCTCTCTCCCCAGGTGCAGTCCCAAGCACAACACCAGCCGCAGCAGCAAGTGTTCCTGGCGCAAGTGGCGACCTCTCAGGAGGACTCCTAGTACCACGACAGCGGCACCCAGTGCTCAGTGCTCGGCAAATCCGACTCCGACTAGCTGTGAAGTGTTATAGTGCAGACTGAATATACAAGCAAACAGAATGTATAGTGCGGTTGGTACAGTGAGATAAGAAAATCTTCAAAATACTTAAAATCCTTGAGTTTGACATTTAACTGCTGCAACAAAGCCATTAGAGAAAATCTATTATGCAACAAAATGACAGGCTACTGTCCCCTGATTAGTTAACCTTTTGACCGCCAGAGCGTAAACACATCGGCGCCACTGCTACGCCAAGCTACCAATTCAGCATTTCCATTAGCAATTTTTGATTATTGTTTTTTCTAGTGAAATGTAAGAAATCAATATATCTTTGTGCTATTTTACAATATTTCATTAATGTAGTTTTAAATAATAGGAAAGAAAAACACAAAAAACTTAATTTAGGATATTTTTAAGTAGAAAATAAGTACTTAAAAATTTCGTTTTCTTGACGTCTATAGACGTCGGTGGCGTGTTTGGCACGATTTCGTTAGACGTCTATAAACGTCCGTGGCGTTCAAAAGGTTAAAACCGTTTTCAAGACGCTCTAAATGTTACATTTTTCAATTTCTGACTTAAACAATAACAATAACTGTATTAAATGTAAATAGTTTAACCATCTTGTCAATTTTGTACTAGAATGTATGTAATAATATCAGCCATACTGCACGCATACTGCAGTCTAGTTTATGTACTTACGACCGTAAACATTGAAATTTCAACTTTATTTCCATTTTATTAAGTTATATTTTTATTTGTCGCCAAAAAATACCTTGGCACCGGGCCTAATGGTCACACAAAAGTCATTGCTCACTCACTATAATAGCACCCGATTCAGCAAATAACTTGCTAGGCTTTAAATTGTGTCTATTAAGAGTAAATTTTATAATAATGAATGTAGAGTTGTTGCTGGCTCGTGACAAGCTGTCAACTAATTTATCTTGAGTGACGACTTTTTACAATAGTTGAAATTACATATTGATAGAAAAAGTGGAAAAATGTAAGCTCCATGTTCAAAGAATAAATTACTGTTTGACGTACAAAAGCTGTCAAACCACAATATTTATCACTCAGTTTAACCAACAAAAATGTATTCTAAATTTTGGTGATGCAAAGAAGGGTTCCCGTATCATCATCATATCAGCCGCAGGACGTCCACTGCTGGACATAGGCCTCCCCCATAGATTTCTAAAAGGACCGGTTGGAAGCGGCCTCCAGCGTTTTCCTTTGGTCTTTATCAGGCCGTCTGCCCACTGGTTCCCGTATAAAAACTATTAAAATCTAGTCGGTATTGTCATCTTACCAATATCATAACTTGTCAAAAATGTAGCTATAGATATTATTGACAAATTAAGACTGAAATTAGAAAAATCTTATAAATACGGGAAATGACTCAGATTTACAGTGGCTTGACATAGAATCATAGACTACTGACCATTCAATGTACTTGAGCAGTTATTTTTGATTAATTGATAATGCACTCAAACATAACGAAAATAGAGTTGAACATTGCGTAATTATCAGTAAGATAATAAATGTGACACGAAGTTATAGTTATATCTTGCACACAAATTTCAACTCTATTTATGATAACTTTAAGCTCATTTCCAATTAATAATTGAAAACTGCTTGAGCATCACGTTACTCTGTTTAGGTAGACCCTAACGAAACCGCGGTTCTCCTTTTTACTACTTCCCTAATAAATACCTACCTTTTATAAAACCCTTATGTATGATTTCCATCAACCGTCCCGCGTCGGGGCGCATTTCACACTGTGCTAAAGAAAATTCAAGCTTCAACATAATAGTTAAGGTCCATGTTTGCATGGAATTTATACTGCCTGGAAACGCACATACGCGGCCTTTTTTATAAACAAAATTCTACTATAGGATAGTTAATTTTTTAATCTCATGAAAGAGAACGATTGTATCGTTCAGTCTTCTCAAAAAATAAAATAATGTTGTCATAACAGCTTGAAATTATAATTTTTATTTTTTTAATAATAGGTAATTGTTAGTATTCTATAATATATTTAGTTCATATGTTCCTAAATGTAACATATTTTGTGAGTTGCAATAATATTTTTGTAATGTTATGTTAGCTTGTATAATATTAATATATTATAATAATTATTGTGAAGTGTAAAAAACTTTGATGGCGCATGTGAAATAATTTGGTAGATGACACCATTAAATAATAAATCCAACACAAAACTTAAAAAAAAAACAGTTTATTTTAGTTCTGAAAACCCGATGAATTTTGATGATTAATTCACTAAATATTTATTTATTTCAAAGCAGCTAAAAATAAAAGATTTTACAGTTATTTGAAAATAAATCGTGTTTTCAGGGCTACAGTCTTTAGAGAGGTTTTATTTTGGAATTGGGTAGTTGACACCACTAACCAATAACAATTTCAAGTCACAACGTCTCTAAAAAAGCACTTTATTTTTTAGAGAAGAGATTAATTTTCGATTTTTTGTAAGATTCGACGTTACAGCGTACCATTGCCATACAAAATCTATGGGAGAATCGCGTTTTGACAGTTCATAAAAAGTATGTCAATTGATGGTTGTGTCAACTACCGCATTATTGGTTGATGGTGTCAAATATCAAAATATTACGTATTTGTTTATTTTCGCTATTAGACGAACCAACACTTGAGGCTTTAACTTTAATGTTTTTTTGTTTAGTATGAGCCTAAATCACCACTGACCATAGATCCTGAAAAAAAAACAGTCCAAAAATACAAAAAGTTGTCATCAATGTTTAAATTAAGTGATAATAACGTATTAAGTTGGTTGTTATTTAGGTATAAATTTACATAAGTTATTAAATAAAACCATGTCAAATTAAACATTTTAGTTTTATTATTTACTTTAAAAACATTAACTGAAAACTGCATACCTTATTTGATATGAATTGCTTAAAAATAAATTTAAAAAAATAATTCAACAATCACCATTCGCGGTACTTCATAACAATAATAGAATTAAACATTTGATAAAATTAACAAATTGTACTATTAAATAGTTGGGAAGAATAAAGTTGAGTTGACATGGTACCATAAAACCCTAATGTCACTATTGACGCTTGTTGTCGATTCAACCAAATTAATTCTCTGGTTGAAAGACACAGAAATAAAAGGTACAGGCGCCAGCACATCAAGCTATCCCAAACTGACAAATTTTCTTAATTGATCATGAACCTTATTCTTCTATACTAATATTATAGAGGTAATATTTTTGTGTTATTATCTTAATATATATAAATCTCGTGTCACAATGTTTGTCCTCAATGGACTCCTAAATCACTTAACCGATTATAATAAAATTCGCACACCATGTGCAGTTCGATCCAACTTGAGAGATAGGATAGTTGAGAGGGTAGGGTAGGGGTAGGATAGCACGCGAACGAAGTCGTGGCGGGTCAGCTAGTATGTTTATAAGGAATAAGCTCCGAAACTGATTTTAATCATTTTTAAACCAAAGATGTAATTTATGGCGGGTGAAATAAGCCACGCGCACGAAGTCGCGGGCAGATCGCTAGTTTATAACAAAGTTGAAAAACTATCAAAGAAATTTGACATATCGGGGCAGCTTGGTGTAAATATAGCCGACATTGAATAATTTACTTTTTTTTCACAATATGTAAAACACTTAAACACATTTGAAGTCGACTGTAAGCCGATTACAGCAGATTACTATATCAACTCAACTTTATTCTCCTCGGGCGAAGACATGGCAAAGCGCAGCGCGATTTTCACTGCCGAAATTGATTATTATCATTGGGCCGATTGAAATAAGGTTGAAATTAAGTAATCCTTTTTTTTACTTTTTTTGGCAAGAAGATAACTTTATTTACTATGAGTTTTTAGGAACGTATAAATATACCATAAAATAAATATATCATCACGCCTGTATTCCCCGAAGGGTTAGGTAGAGGTGTACCAATGTACACCCACAGTTTGCCGGTATATTTAGGTCCCATGTAATAGGGGGCGAGCCTATTGCCATTAACCGGGCTCAAATCCAAACTCCGAGCTGCTACTGAGAATTTCATAGAAAAACCCAATAACACTTTTTTCACGACCTGGGACTCTAACCCGGGACCCCTTGCACAGCAGCCGCACTTGCGACCACGAGACCAACGGGGCAGTTAGTTCGTTTAGGAACGTAATATTGATATATTTGTTTGACAATACAAACTGCGCTATGTTTAGCCAGGTATGCGCCGACCTTCAGTCAACACCGCGAGCATTAATTGAACGATTGGCTTGCAATAAAAAGCCTGGCTCAAACTTGTTTTAAACGACTCGCGGTGTAGACTCACCTTTATAAGCTTACTAAGTAATCAGACTTCATTGCGGTAAAAAATAACTTTCACACAACTCATTCTCAAAGTGAAGAGCATAAAATACGAAAAACATTCAATTGATACAAATAAACAAATTATAGACATTTTTTACACATTTGCTGCGGTAATTCTTATATTATCACATGCTTGGCTATAGGTACAGTACGCTGCAAGTTTATTAGTAGCAAAGACAAGACTACGGCAAAAAACTGGAATGTAAATCCAGTTACTAGAGAGTAATAAGACTATTTATATTTTAACCTTATTAATGTTCAATAATAAAGAAAATAAATATCGATAAAGCTACTAAGGCCACCCACTTTCAACACAAATCACTAAAAGTATTTAGGGCTAGATGTATTTAAAATCATTCTGTCACCTTCTAACAATTTAACAGCGATGCAGTGATGTTGTAAATACGTTTAGGCACTAAATGTATTTAGTGATACATACCATCACGCCTGTTTTCCCCGAAGGGTTAGGCAGAGGTGTACCAATGCACACCCACAGTTCGCCGGTATGTTTAGGTCCCATGTAAAAGGGGGCGAGCCTATTGTTATTAACCGGGCACAAATCCTAACTCCGAGCTGCCACTGAGAATTTCATAAAAAAACTTGAAAACTTTTTGCTCGACCTAGGAATCGAAACCAAGACCTCTAGCGTAGCAGTCGTGCTTAGGACCCCTAGACTAACAAGGCAGTCCAGGCAGTATTTTAATGATTTGTGGTAAATGTGAGTCTGAGATACAAAATGAACTCGCGCGCGAACTACATACCTATCTACCGACTTATTTCTCACCGGGCCTACGTGTGCCTATCCATATGGTCAAGTACAGCCTGCACATCTTCTTTCAAGAGTCGCACCATGGCTTTGGTATGCTTGCAATCCTCCCTGATCAGGTCTACTGATCGTTCCTTGAGCTGATACATGAAGTCATCGTCTAATTCTTGTAGTCTGGAGACGAAAATATGAATTTAGGCTACAGTATTGGGACACGGTTCAACCAAATTGATTTGTTTTGATTGAAAGGCATAGAAAAGGGTACGTATTTGGTTCATCATCATCACCATCATATCAACCATATGACGTCAACTACTGGACATAGGCCTCCCGCATAGATTTCCAAAGGACCGGTTAGAAGCGACCTGCATCTAGCGTTTTCCTGCGGTCTTTATCAGGTCGTCTGTCCACTTTGTCCGCAATTGGTTGCTTCATTTAAATTGAAAGTAGTGGCAGGTTCGTGGCGAGGAAACCATTAAAGGGCGGATAGATTGTGTGAAAAATTATATCGTTAGATGGGATTATTAAGATGACGGCTTCTTCTTAGCGTTCAATTCAATTCAATTTCAATTTATTTATTTATAAACAATGTACATTGTGTATGAATTTTACGTAATATCGTATATCGTTTCGGTGACAAACTATGCTATCTATAATACAAGAAAGATACGGCCAATTACGGTGTAGGTATATGAAAGAAAAAAACGCTACGGCAAGTCCAAATAAATTAACATCAAAGGGCAGGACAAGTGGTGTATAATATTGCCATAACAGCAACTTTAATGCTAATGTTAATGGTTTGTTTTCATCTTTCGTCGAATTTGACTGTGAATGACGTGCTAAATGGGGTGACTACTGTTTTAAAGACAATATTGACGCCGAATGAAGTGACTGAACAATTGGACCTACTTACGCAAGACGGAATCAACCCACACAATGATAGTTTTGAGATAAAGCCGTTTTTGTTAAAATTGTGTATACAATGAAATTGTTTGTTATTTTGAATAAAGTTTATTTACAGTATTGAACAAAATGATTTGTTCTATGTATACAAATATAATATTGATGAAAATTATCAACATTTTTAATAGTAATTAAAAAAAAACTCATTGGTTCCTTTTTGCAAAACTATCTGTCTGTGGGTTGGTTCCTTGTTAATTTATTCCCATGCCATAATTTTAATATAAAAAAAATTGTAAATATTGAATTATGTTAATAATATACCATCACGCGTTTATTGCCCGAAAGGTTAGACAGAGGTGTACCAATGAACACCACAGTTCGCCGGTATATTTAGGTCCCATGTAATAGAGGGCGCATAATTTTACAGTCATCATCTGCTTTACCTTTTCCCATCTATGTTGGGGTCGGCTTCCAGTCTAACCGGATGCAGCTGAATACCAGTGTTTTACATGGAGCGACTGCCTATCTGACCTCCACAACCCAGTAACTGGGCAACACGATACCCTGTGGTTAGACTGGTTGTCAGACTTCTTGGCTTCTGACTATCCATAACAACTGTCAAAGATCTACGAATGACAGCCGGGACCAACAGGTTTGCGTGCTTTCCGAGGCACGGGGGTGTCACACCACCAACTTCCAAACTCCGGGCTGTTACTGAGAAATTCCGAATGGAAAAAAGCAGTGGGGCAATTTGGGTATGGGCAACGGAGCTCTAGGGGACAGAGGCTGGCCGAATTTCTGGAGAAAGAGGAACTCTTCATGATGAACTCTTTCTTCCAGAAGCCGCCTCACAGGAAATGGACCTGGTTGAGTCCGTCTCGTTTCACGAGAAACGAGATCGACTTCTTCATGACCGACAAGAAACGGATATTCAGTGATGCCTCTGTGGTCAACAGGGTAAAAACCGGTAGCGATTACCGAATCGTAAGAGGCTCGCTGAATATCAATGTTAAACTTGAAAGGTCCAGCCTGATGAAGTCTACGCTCCGACCTACTCGGTCCCATATTCAAAACCCCGAAAGCTTTCAACTCGAGCTCTCTAATCGCTTTACTTGCCTTGAGAACTTAGTTTCAGTGGACGAGATCAACGACGGGCTAGTGAAAACTGTCCCTACGGTAGGGTCTACGTTTTTTAGACCCTGCCGTAAGGTTAGACCTCAGAAATTGACCGGGCAAACCTTAAACCTCATGGCTGAACGACGCTTGCTACAGTTGCAGTCTTCCAATGACGCGAAGTCATATAGGCAGCTCAATAGACGTATATCTAAGTCCTTGAGACACGATCTACGTCTCTTTAATACGAATCGTGTTAAAAAGACCATACAGCGAAACCAAGGCTCCAAAGTGTTTGCAAAGGACAAGTTTATTGGGCAAAGCCAGATGACTAATCTGAAACGGGAGGATGGCAGCATAGCGTCGACCAAAGCAGAGGTTTTAGGCGAGATCGAGAGGTTATATGGACAGTTATACACTTCGGTCGCAAATTCCGTTGACAGCTTGGTAGGAGATCCAAGAGCCAAGCTGTCCCGATATTATACCGAAGATATCCCGGACATCAGTCTGTACGAGATTAGGATGGCCCTGAAGCAGCTTAAGAACAACAAGGCGCCGGGCGAGACCGGAATCACTTCAGAGCTTCTGAGAGCGGGTGGAACACCGGTACTTAATGTCCTCCAGAAACTCTTTAATTCCGTCCTGTCCAAGGGTAAAACGCCTGAAATATGAAGCAGGGGTGAGGTAGTGCTGTTCTTCAAAAAAGGTGATAACAGCCTATTGAAGAACTACAGACCCATCACGCTTCTGAGTCATGTTTATAAGCTGTTTTCAAGGGTAATCACGAACCGTCTCGAACACGGACTTGTTGACTTCCAAAATTACTACACAAAATGTATCCATTTCAAGAAAAAAGTAAGTGAATCTAGAAAAACTAGTATTATTACAAAAATGTACGTAATGTACGTGACTTGAATAAATAATTTTATCAAAAAGTTCATGAAACAACACATATTCAAAGGACATGACTTCTTTAATGTTGTAAATAAAGTTTTATCAACAAGGAACCAAGTAATGTGAGTCTTTGTAATATAGTATTAAGCCATTACGCAAACAAGAACCAACCCGCATGGTTCTACAAAATTGATTAAAAAATATATTTTCCAAGGGACCACGTGGTTTGGATCTTTATGAAAAAAAACTATTTCAATGATTTTCTAGATTTTCGGGTCATCATGGGACATGGGTCTCGTTAGTTTATTGAACAACTGTTGATATGTGGGTTGATAACTTTGTCATCGAAATGTTTTGTTCTGCCAAAATTGTCAGATCAGTTTGATCTTTACAGGGTCTATAGAAGGTGCATTTTGAAAGCTTTCTGTATACTTATCTCGATTTTGGCATGTGTGTGGATTGGTTCCGTCTTGCGTAAGTAGGTCCAATTATAAAAGTGAAAAGTCTAACTTGTGACCTCTGATTTTTATTATTTTTCAGTAGCCACAAATACGACGTAATATTTCTTACGTTAATATGTCTTAACTGCTAAACCGATTTTGATAAACAGTATAAATTATGTAGCTTAAATAAAGGAGGGCTTAAAAGATGCTTAACGAAGCTGATTCTAGCATGTTCTTCATTACATAATCTCAATATTTTTTGAACAAATGTTAAATGTTATAACTAAACATTAAAAATCTCTACGGCCCCTGTACACTCGAGTACCCGAGTACCGAGTGATTTTTCTCACCAAAAATAAAAGTCTTTTCCTAGCAATATTTTTTTCTAGTATTACTTAGTTTGTTGGGCAGAATGCGTAGTTTACACGTACGTGATGTGTCTTGTGCCACCTAGTACAAAGTGTTTGCTTACCTCTTGTCTAGACCAGCGAACTTGTCGTCCATGATCTTCACTACTTCACTCAGTATATCAGAAGCCACCTGACTGTACATGCCGTGACGTTTGTCCTTCAGTTCACTCAAATGCTTCTGAGCATCAACGAACAGATGCACGAATCTGGAACATTGTGAACAACATAAATATTGTTGATTGTGAATTTTCTTAGGTAAGTATTCCTAATTTCCGTTGTATTAACATAGCCTATAGCGCACAAAGGTAGCTTATCCTATAAAGAATTTTCAGAATCGGATCAAGAGCCGTACGTTTTTGGGATAAAAAGTATCCTATATGTTATTCCACACTACAATCTATCTCAGTGCCAAATTCCATCCAGATCCGTTCAACCGTTTAAGCGTGAAGAAGAGACAAATATACACCCTCACAAACTTTCGCCTTTATAATATAAGTGTGATAGTATAGATCACGCTTCACGTTTTTCAATAAGGTAGGCAGAAATTAATAATAGTGTACAAATTCAAACTCTGGCTTGCTTTAAAATAATTCCTCATGGAGAAGCTCAGTAGGTCAGACAACATTTAATTAATCCTACTACTATTATAAAGGCGAAAGTTTGTAAGTATGGATGTATGGATGTTTGTTACTCTTTCACGCTTAAACGGCTGAATGGATCTGGATGAAATTTGGCACAAAGATAGATTATAGTCTGGAATAACACATAGGCTACTTTTTATCCCGGGAAAATGTACGGTACCCGTAGGATAACACATCAACTGTAACGCGGACGAAGTCGCGGGCAGAAGCTAGTAGTAAATAATATTAGATTGTTTCCGTACTTTTTACTTGTATTCCTGTTAATTTCTACAAGTGTGGTATCCAACCTCTCCAGTACTTCCTGCATGATGTGTCTCGTGGAGGCATTAAATCTTTCAGCTGGAAAAATTGCAATAAATGAAGTCATATATACATACCATGTTCGTATGCAACGGTAGAAGTAATTAAAAAGAATTGAGCAGTAGATACGAAAAGTAATGAAAGTTGAAAATTGCGTAATGGCGAGCGGAATTACTGCTTGCACAGTTGCACGCAATTTTCAACTTTATTTCTAATACATTTTAGTTAATTATCAGTTAAATTGCTTAAGCTTATTGCTACTCTGACCGTTTGTCGATTAGTAAGTTATCAATGTTCTTCAATCCATCAACTCGAGTCTTCCACCAAAGAATAATTTACCACCCGCCAATTCATTGTCCCCCGCACTGCAGCAGTAGGCCTGGCAGTACCGCTGTACCGTGATTGGCTTACCCATCGGCGCTAAATTTGGACTTGTGATCTCTACTTAGCACATTGTATATAATATGTATGTACTTTTGTAAAGATCAACTAAACTCGGTTATTTTCTGTAGCATAAACTTCCATACTCCCATGAACAAAACCGAAAAAAAAACAATTAAAAATATACTTACTTCTGCTGCTATCCGGCTCCATCCTCTTAAACCAGTCACTAACGCTAGACACAGTAACCCCACTCGAAGCCAACCCTTCATTATTATTCTCCTCCACTTTTCTCTTCTTATAATCTCCCCTTTCTCCCTCCGATCTCCTCTTTAAAACCCTTCTGACTTCTTCTATTTTAGTCGACGTACTTATTTTAGAATGGCTTGAGACAGTGCTGATCGATTTTGCAACTTTTTTCTGCTCAATTTTCTGTTGAAGAATTTTAGTTTTTGCAAGATTTTCGGCTTTCTTTTTAGTTTTATGTATTATTTCTGTCATGTATTCTTCGTCGTCTGATAGTGAAATCTCTTCTTGTTTATCAACGTTCGATATTAGTTCATCAAATAGTTTGATTGGTGAAATTATAGATGCTCGCTTAGGTATCGCCTTATTTACTGGATTTTCTTTAGGCTTCGCCTTTCTTTTTTGTTCATCAACTTCAGGTGCCGCTTTTGTCTTTTTATTACTATGTTTTAAAACTTTATTGTCGCTTTCGGATTCAGAATCATGTTTAGTCTTCCCGCTGTTATTAACTTTAGACGATTGTGTATTTTGGAAAATTAGTCGCAAAGATCTTCTTATTGTATCATTAATTCCAGAAACTTCCGAATCATTATCGTCATTTGGTTCTGATATTTTAGGACTGGCAACTATTTCGGCAACAACCTTCTTGCTGTTTTGCTTTATGGCAGACTTGGCACTAACGCAAGATTCATCTGAATCAGAATTACGTCTTGAAGGTAACCATCTGCTGATATCTTCAGAAGACAGCCTCTTTACTGATACTACTGGGGAATATGACTTAATACTCTCATTACTTTTGGCTTTAGCACTGATTTTATTTACAATTTCCACATTAGAACCGCTAGAAGCACGATTGTTTGTAGAATCGTTCATTTCTTTCGTTAACTTATCGAAATAATCCTTCATAGAATGAGTTAGATCTTCAACCTCTAAATTCCTCGGTTCAAGTCTTTCATTTATTAATTTCGGGCTAGGAGGAGCTTCTTCTAGTTCACCGTGACCAGTAATCCCGACTGTTGCTATAGATTTCTCAGATTTGACATCAGATATCTCAAGTATGGTTGAAACGTCTACAGTTTCTTTATTGGCCTTTTTTGGTGGAATTTTATTTTTCTCCGTCATTTTGAGTATTATGCTATTAGACTTTTTATTTTTGGCAATTTTTTCTTTAGGCTTCAACTTTGGTTGTTGTTTGCTTTGTAAGTCCTCAATTTGTATGAAATCTTCAGTAGTATCGACATTTGGTGGGCTGTTGTTAATTCTTTCAACGTCTGAGAGTAAATTCTGTGTAGTATTAGATTCGTTGACATAGTTTTCTGGCCCTTCCTGATAGATTTTTCTAAATTTATCAAGCATTGTCGCTGATATATCGTTTATATCCTCTTCGTTAGTCATCGCTGGTTCAACTAGAAGCCCTGGCAAAGGACTTTCTGTTCTATCTTCATCGAAATTGATTACTTTTTCGACTACAGCCTTATTTAATACTCTCTTTGATCGTTTAGGTTCTGACGATTCGACTTTTGTCTTTTTTCCTTTCTTTTTCTGATTTAAATCCGTTTTATCATTACTCTGTTCTTCAATAATTTCCATTTCAGGAGCTATTTCAAGAACTAAATCAGGTTCGGGAACTGTGTTCTTAGTTTTCTCAACTACCATGGAAGTATTTAGTTCATCTTTCGCCTTTCTCATTCGTTCATCAACTAATACGTCTTGTTCAACATTGACTTTCTTCTTAGTTCTAGGTTTTCTATTAACTTTACGTTTAATTTTATTGCTTTCATCTGAAGATTTGTTATCTGTATAGTTTATTTTCTTAACGGCTCGTCCGCGCTTTGAGACTGCGGACTCAACACTAGCTATAGTAGTTGTACTATTCCTTTTAGATATTTCTATCTTCTTCACTTTAAAATCATCTTCGCTGTCACTCGTAAAATTATAAACGTCTGCGTCGAAATGGTTCTCAGCTAGTTTTACTTTTCCACTGTTAGCGGAATCCTTAACTTTGTCGAAAATATCGTTCATTTTCTTCGTTCTAGGAGACGGTGGTGCGGCGACCTTAGACTTCCTTGTGCGGGGCATTCGAATGTACCTTTGACGGTCTTTCTCTATATCTTTGTAGCATGTCGCTGTGGACTTTGGAGTTTTCTTGATTTGTGTAATTTCAGACATTATGGTATCGTCCTTTGGTGGCTCAGGAGATTGTGCTGCGATTTCTTCGTCTTTTGGTGAGTAAAGTTTACGTTTTTTACGCGTTATAGGAGTTTCAGAATTCCCTGCTTCACTGGGTAACGAGTCTTTTTTAATGGTTTCAATTTTTTCTTCAGATTTCTTAGTCTCTGTTGGCACGTCATTCCCAATACTCTCAGCGGCGCTCTCTAAGCCCTTATCTTCAATTATAGTCGACATCTTTGACGCAGATTCGAGTACCAGCTTGTTCTTTCTTTTAGCTGCACGGGCTCTTGCCTTTTTAGGAGTTTTTATCTTGTATTTCAATTTGATTTTCTTCTTTGCGTCCGATTTCTTTGTCGTTCCCGCTTTTTTCGACTCGATATTCTGTATTTTATTTATAATATCTTTTAAAGGTATATCGTCTTCGAACGTATCATCAGGGTCCGCGGTAATTTCATCATCTTTATTCAAATATTTGGTGCACTTATCGAAATCATCGCATACTTTATCGAGCATACTATTGAGACAGTCCAAAATGTCGATATTATTCAAATCGTAAGGTACTATATCCTCTTCTATATCTTCCTCATTTAAATTTAAATTCTCACCAAAGTTATCGCTAGTTTCCGAACTCGTTTCATTGATTTTTTTGGCTAAAGTTGGACTAATGACAATTTCACCACTTTTGTTCTCAGTAAAATGTTGAGAGAAGAACTGTTCTACCACTTGTTCGTCGAAAGAGTTCCTTGGTGGTTGATCTTTTACATCTTTCCTATTCCTCCTTCGCGTACTAACGAAAGACGGAGTTTCATTAACAACTTCTGTATTAGACTCATCATCTGTTGATGAAACTACTTTCGGTTTTTTTGGAACTTTATTTAACTTTACTTTTTCTATTTCTGGCGTGTTATCAATCGTTTCACTGTTGTCGTTTGGATCTTGAGATTTTTTATCTCCTGTATTAATCCCGCTGTCAGATTTATCCCTATCGTCTTTAGATTGTAACGCCTCTTGTACTAATAAATCAACTATATTATCTGCATTATAATCTTTAGATTTGGATAGCCGCTCTACAGTATCATTTATGACTGAATCGTCGGCTGAACCTATAGTAGCAACTAGCAAACAACTGGTTGTATCTTCTTTAATAGTAGGCGATAGCCTTCTACCACTTCTAGTCTTTCTAGAAGATTCTGGATCACTTTGAGATTTCCTACTATCTAGGTTATTAAGGTTCTTGTAGCAAACACCGTAAGGTTTAAATTTGAGTGTAGTGTTTAGGCTTTGTCTATCGTCAGCCTCACTGAGTTCGGTGACTATGGATAGTTCGGGGTGTGCGCAAACGCTTACTGGTTCTTTATCGTATTTGTATCGAGGTAATGCTGCTAGCTTTTCGTGGAGCTGGAAAGTAAATATTTCGAATAATGATCAAAGGCGGATTTCACCAAAAAATATTTCTCGTATATGTATACTAGGTATAAAGGGTTAGTAACCTTATGGACACCCGAATTTTTCAAATCGTCATAGCCCACTGTTTTTATTTTTCAGAAAAATACCACCCTGACATTTAAAAAAAATGTAACAGCTTCGAAATTGTGCTACGTTATTTAGTGGAACTTTCCTTATTATTTTTATATATTATTTTTACATAGTCTGTAATGTTCCTCTGCTGAGCAAAGGCCTCACCCGATTTTGCCCGACGTTCAGAGTACATGCAGCTTCTTTTTTTTTTATAGACGGGAAATCATCAAATAACTTCCCCCGCCCTGGGCGGGGCGGGAGGGAGTGTCAGACTTTTACTGACTAAAACCCGTCTATGTTCCTTCATGTGCCCTTTGCGTTCCGGGGGCGCGGTATCTCTTTCAAACAACCCGCAGCCCCGGCAGGCATTGGCCCTCAGTGGCCCCATCCAATTTTGCTGACATCTCTTTGAGGCGCGCGTGGAACACGAACGCGCCGTCGACACGGTCTGTCGTTGTTTAGTGAACGTACGGACGGTGAGCTACCCATTGCTCACCGTCCACAGACCCGCGCCTACGGTGGCCGGGAGTCGTCTCGCGGCTCCCGACGCCCGGAGACGCTCTGGCGCGGCGGCCGCGGCGGCTGCTGGGACGGGGGACCCTCCTTTCCCTAGTACATGCAGCTGACGTGTCCCGCCCAATCCTATTAAAATTTGAACCTATCAGCCTTTTTGCCCGTAACGTTTATAAACCCCGAAGTTTCCATACAAATATAAATGAAACTGACCTGCGCCAATGAGCTGGTGGACGCAGTAGACGGGGACATGCACGAGAGAGGTTGACGTGGCTTGACCATGTATCCTGTAAAATAAATCGAGTACATGAAATCTGTTTAGTCTTTTCCCAACTATGTTGGGGTGGGCTTCCGGCGTCGCGTCGGTCTGAAACCAGTCTAACCAAGAGGTATCGTGTTGCCCAGTTACTAGGTTGTGGAGGTCAGATAGGCAGTCGCTCCATGTAAAACACGGGTATTCAGCTGCATCCGGTAAGACTGGAAGCCGACCCCAACATACACTGGTCATCAAAAAAATCGGCCCACCTACGTTTTTACCGAAAATCACGTTTTTTTTTAAACAAAACACAACAAAATGTTTTGGAACTGAAATGTTTCATTGAACTTGTTTATTTACAACAATTTAATCACTATTGTAACATGAAAATGATTGAAATTCGATAATTTTGTATTAAAAATCAAAATCCTTAATTTTTCTTTAATTTTTTTGTTAATTTTCAACAAGCTCTAGTTTTGTTGTTTTAAATGGTAGGTTTACAAATGTTGTAATTCAATATTGCATATTCCCTCTTCTTGCTCGAATGACAGCCTGCATACGCCGTTTTAATGACTTTACCAAGATTTTGATAGTCTCTTGAGGGATTTGGTTGCATTCTTCTCTAATAGCGGTTTCCAGGTCTCCTAATGTTGTAGGGACTGGATTACGGGCTCTTACCTTTTGTTTTAGGGTGTCCCATATATGCTCTACAGGTTTTCGGTCAGGACTTCTTGCTGGCCATGACATTACCCGAATGCCGACCTCTTTAAGGTAATCGGTAGTAATGCGCGATACGGTGTGGACGCGCATTATCATGAATAATTCAAAATTTTCTCTGATATACCCGGCATTTGGCGACACATGGTCTTCTCAGATGTCTGTGATGTAGCGTGCCGCAGTTAAAGCATCGATTTTTATGAAAACCAGCTCCGTGCGTCCAGTGAAAGATATTCCAGCCCTATACATTACAGAGCCCTCATCATAACTGACAGTTTCTGTTATGCAGCACTGGGTATAACGTTCACCTGGCCATCGCATGACATCACGGCGTCCATCAGAACCGTATAAAGTCATCGGCTCTCATCACTAAAAAGAACTGACTGCCATTGGCCTATGGTGCAGTTGACATGATTACGCGCAAATTGAACTCTGGCTTGTCGATGAGTTGTGGTCAGTTCTGGTCTTGTTGCTGGCTTGTGTGGTGTTAAATTATGCTCACGCAGTCTCCTTCTTACAGTACTGTGACTTATAGCCACACCCCGATCTTCACGTGAGCGTGGCTGCAGATCAACACCGGATAGATGTCGATTTTGTAGAGCTGGTTCCACTATAAAGCGGTCATCCCTATGAGTTGTCACCCTTTGTCTTCCAGATTCATACCTTCTTCGATACTGCTCAGACTCCAGTAACCTTTGGTAAACTCCAGAACTGAAGAACTGCTCAGATTAAACCTCCTGGCCACGATATGTTGAATTAAGCCTTGTTGCAGCAAAGCTACAACTTGAGCGTCCTCAACTTCAGCAGTGTCCATTATTTTTAGACAAAATTAATCAAAATACAGCCTCAGTTAATTAACTTAACGTTATAAACAAGAAATCTCTACAAAAGTCTGTTCCGGACTGAAAGAACGGTTCGAATTTGATCCGACGTAAAACCATCAAATCAGCACTCAACAGTGTTTCAGTATAAAAAATGGTTAAGTACCTTCAAGTGCAGTAAAATTTACAACAAACAAGATGTCAAACATCGTATCCGACCCTTCAAATAAAAAACTAACGCGCGAAAGAGCTTATCTGTGAAACAAACGATCGATATTAAACAAAAATTGGGTGGGCCGATTTCTTTGATGACCAGTGTAGTTGGGAAAAGGCTAAGCAGATGATGATGATGATGTTGGGGTCGGCTTCCAGTTTAACCAGAGATGCAGCTGAATACCAGTGTTTTACATGGAGCGAATGCCTTTCAGACCTCCACAGCCCAGTCACTGGGCAACACGATACATCCTAGCTGGCTTGCAGATTTCCCAACACCATCAATTTCAAAATTCCAGGCCGCTACTGAGAAATTCCGAATAGAAAAACCCAATAACACTTTTTGCTCGACCTGGTAATCGAACCCAGGATCCACGCTCATCAGTCGCGCTAGCAACCACGAGGCCAACGGGGCAGTTAAAATAAATCAATTACATAAGTTTCATAATAATGAAGTTGCTTGTTAGCTCGTGAAAATATGCACCTCGGGTAAGTAATAAATACACACTTTGTTAAGTTATTGAAGTAATTACAGATTAGATAATAAAATATTCAGAACAACTTAACGTTAAAAGTTACCTAGCAAATCGATTATAATATATTATTCTTTGACAGTCGTTCGTTAAAGATGGTCAGAAGCCAGGAAGTCTGACAACAGTGACAACCACTAAGTAGGGTTGTGGACGGCATATAGGGAGTCGCTCCGTGGAGCGTTTTACATGTAAAACAGCTGCATCAGGTTAGACTGGAAGCCGACCGAAAAGGCTAGGCAGAAAAGATATTATTCATTCGACCAAATTCGGTCACGGCGGCCAATCACAATGGAGACCAGCCAAGTACGCAGGAGATATCATAGTGCACGAGTTTGTGCGCAAACACAGGTGCACATACATATTTCCATGACATGACACAACAAAACAACAAACGTCACATAAATAGTCTGTATTGCTGCTAATTTTTATCTAATCGATACATTTAATACCATTGTATTGATTAGAAATTGTAATGCAACAGTAAATAAACAATAATAACAAACATACCGCAATGTTTACGTCGCTTCACTTCGACTGGATGCGAAAACCTCTGATCTTCGACCTACACAAAGATTTGTTCTAAATTATACGACTACCCACATTTCAGCATTATAAAAATGATAGCTTAATTTGACAGCTGTACAATTTTAATCATAATAATCTTAATTCCTATAAAATTTAGATTATATGTTAAAATTAAAAATAAATTAATTTATATTCTGACCACAAGTTATGTTACAATTTAATTTCTTACATGTCAACAATGACGTAATTAAAAATACTTACCACATCTTTACTGGGGTGCGAATTTTCCGGTCCTATAATCGGTGATTGCTCCATTGTTTCGTTCAAATCCAGTAATAACTAAAAGTAGTACAAAGATATATTATTGTACTTCCAAAGTACCTAAGTACTTACGCCTTTATCCTAAGTAGATACATATTTAGTATCTATAAAACATGGTGGGAGACATCGTGACATAGACTTTTACTATGGATTCAGTTTAGGATTCTAAACCACTTAGCTATAAACAAATTGGTCTGTTATTTAATAAAGAAAAATAGATTTACTTAAACTATTGTTTTGAAGGGAAAAAAGAAGAAGCTATTTCATACAATAATACAATATTTACACAAAAAAAATATGGAACAGCTGATTATTTTTAAAATTACTTACCAACGTAAAACGTTTGAGTGGTTTAAAAAAATGTACTGAACCCACGTTAGGGAATAAATACATTTATTTAGCTCAATTCAGCTTTGTCTACAGAAAACACCAGTCTAGTGTGGAGATGCGTGCCTAGCAAGGTACGCATGCGTTCAGCATTCTGCGTTTGAATGGATGCGATACAAATCTGGCGTTTTCTATAAGGTGTTAAAAAATCAACTTAGTATCGAAAAACAAATTTCCTTTGAAATGTGACAAATTAAAGTAGCTAAAAAAAATTTTTTCTTTGTTTTTTATCAGTTTTTCGATACTAAGCAAATACACGAAAGTTGTAAAGTTGCTTTTTAACACCATAAATGTATAGACCAAAGCTGAATTGAGCTGAATACGTATAAGTATACTTATTCTCTTAAAGTCTCTGTCACCTTTCACCTTACACAACTACACAGTAACACCCCGATCATATAACAACACGTACCTCATATTTCTCCTCAAACACCTTTCTCAGCGCGTCATCGAGCCGCTTGACGTCACAGCGCGTGGTGACGACAGCGCTGACGTCACAGCCCACGTCATCGCCGAGGCTGACACACGAGGGCAACACTTGCGGGGGCGTGACAGTGCGGATGGATAGGTGGAGCTGTAGTGACTCCCTGGATGGGGACAAAGGATGTTACGCAACGGGTGTAAAAATATACGAAGTTGAGAATTTACATGTACTGCCTGTCGCGTTATTGCGTTTCGTCGTTTCGCCATTCGCGTTATTTATCAATATTTGTACTAGGCCGTACTTGAGACATTTTTGGTTACTTACAGAGATTTTTACGTGTTTTACCTAAACTCCGTGTCTCCACGACATGGGGGTCGACCAATATTCACAATCTTATATACCCATATAAAAATGAAACCCGTTTCCCGTTGTCACGCCATAACATGAAAACGGCTTGACCGATTTGGCTGTTTTTTTTTTAGAACATTCCTTGAAGTACGAGGATGGTTCTTACGGAGAGAAAAATTTAAAACGCCCCACGGGGGTGGAGCAGTAACCAAAGACGCGGGTGAAACCGCGGGGCACAGCTAGTATACCGATAAATATTCACAATGTAGATTTTTTTTTTACACCAAAAACGCTTATTTCCTACAAAAACAATTATATTATAATTATACAGTGGCTGAGCGATTGCCTGCTGAGCTGCGTGTCGCAGGTTCGATCCCCGCACTTTACAAAATATTTGTATGGCCTACTTATAGTTGTTCCGGGTCTGGCTGTTTGTTATAAGTTTAAATGTTTGTAAACACAGCCACGACACAGGACAAATTCCAAGTGTTAGGCAACGTTTTTTTAAAATAATAATCGGTTACGCAGCTTTCAACACTATTCGTATTGTTTTTTTAGTTCATTATCAATAAATATATGAATGCTGACCGAAAATATTGCTGCCGGAAAAGGGGAAAAACCTACATCAGCATAGACTACAATGTTGTCTATACTTAAAGTAGGTAAGCCGATTATATTTTTAACAAATCATGTAAGTAGGTAAGTACCTTATACGTCAAAGTAAATCGAGTTTGAGAAAGAGATAGTCGCACACGTAAATAAAAGTGACAGAGAACACGCTATACAAAGTTAAACTTTTACTAAAAGACAATTTTAAGATCCACAAATCAGTTAATTTAAGTAAAAACAGTTTTATAAGTTTTGTCTGAATTTTTAAAACTTCTTTTTGAGTCATGTTTATCTCTGTTTAAAACTAAAACAATTATAACAATTCATACATTATTATTTATTTTCTAAGTTTCTAACACATAAAAATTTATATTTAACAGAATAGCTTCTACCCGCGACTTCATCCGCGTCTTTGATATATAATTCCAAGGGAAACGGAATAAAAAGTATCCTAAAAAGTATAATTATGTGTTTTTCCACACTACAATCTATCTCAGTGCCAAAATTCATCCATATCTGTTCAGCCGTTTCAGCCGTCCATCCTCACAAACTTTCGCATTTTTAATATTATATTTGACACTTTTTTTTTTATATAGGACGAGAGATTCGCAAGGGAGCAAATTTCGACCTTTGGAGTGGATTTTCCAAAAAAATATATTTCATAAAAACCTTGTCCGGAAAATCACTAACACAACAAAAACAAGAATCCACGAAATCGGTCCAGCCGTTCTTGACTTTTGCACTTAGCAAGTATTAGCAAACACAATTAGCCATACATTTTGATTTATTTACAAGAAGTTATAATAAATCATCCACGAATTCATACAAAGTCTACTAAAATCATTAACCCCTTTTCAGCTTCACCGTAGTCAGGTAAAAAAAACAAAACAAAAAGAGAAAGTTCTTTTATTTCCTTGTACGCAAATTCCTTGTAAATAAACAAAAAATGAATCATACATAAAAATATTCGCCAAACAAAAACACCTGATCCATTTCATAACACCGTGAGTCAACAAGATTAGGAAATGCGGTAAATTTATATTTTCACCGCCATTTTAGATATCCCACAGATAACACACAAGTGCTATTGATAAGAAGTTATTGGAAAAATTGTGTTTACGAACACTGACTCATTGTTTTATCAATATTATGACGGCCGAAACTTGGTATGCAACAAAACAAAACTGGGGTCGTAATAAGTAAAGTCATTTTGGTGAATCAGTATATTTTACTAGTACCTATCTACCTATGCTAATATAATAAAGTTGAAGAGTTTTAAAAGCGCTATTCTCTGGAGTTGATCAATGATTCATAAAGAATAGTAACTATAGTAGGTAAAATATAAGTACAGTAGAACCTCGATTATCCGAACTAATTGGGATTGGGACCGAGACTAGTTCGGATAATCAAAATTTCGGATACCATCCATCACGCCTGTATTCCCCGAAGGGTTAGGCAGAGGTGTACCAATGTACACCCACAGACCACAGTTCGCCGGTATATTCAGGTCCTATGTAATAGCATTGCAATAATAACATTGCAATTCCGAACTATCGATACTTGCTCCTATAATTATTTAGTTTTAGTTAATTTTTAGGCACTGTAATTTTATGGAAAGCTTTTTATCTGTTTGGTTTTATGTACACTTTTTGTAAACATTTTTATTTGAATAAATTATTATTATTATTATTATTATTAATAGGGGGCGAGCCTGTTGCCATTAACCGGGCACAAATCCAAACTCCGAGCTGCTACTGAGAATTTCATAGAAAAACCCAAAAACACTTTTTGCTCGACCTGGGAATCGAACCCGGGACCCCTTACACAGCAGTCGCACTTGCGACCACGAGACCAACGGGGCAGTCAAAATTTCGGATACCTAATCGAAATGTGGGTTTTTGGGGACAAGATCAAACAAAAACAACACCCTTTCAGCTAAAAACTGTAGGCACAGTCTATTAAAATTTGACATTACATATTAACGTTGAAATATAAAACTCTTCTTATAAAATAGTAATATTTTTATCGACGAATAGCTGTAACGCGTTTTCAGCAACAAATTTTCGCCAATGTTCGGATAAACTAAGTAAGCGTTCGGATAATTGAGGGTTCGGATAACCGAGGTTCGGATAATCGAGGTTCTACTGTACCTACGAGACAAGTCTCACGAATTGATTTTGTGCCTACATCGTCGTCACATTTAGATTATTGTTATTGGATCAATGTACCTGTAACATCAGGTGGGCCGTTCGGCTTGTCTGCCATTCAAAGGTATACAACATTATAATAAAATTAGTAAATGCGAATACACATACCACATACATACCGGCGAACTGTGGGTGTACATTGGTTACTCCTCTGCCTAACCTTTCGGGGAATACAGGCGTGATGGTATGTGTGGTAAGTAACTGAATCGATTCCAATAATTTTTATACCATGTTGTATTTTGTCCCAAAAATTTGCAAGTGTGATGGAAAATGTTATCACCAGTTAATTACAATATGATCGCCGTGCGGTTAGGTACCTACTGCCATATTATTATCAATAAGCGCAAAACACGCTGCAAGATGCGCTGCGCCGCGCGGTGAGCATGTTTTCGTACGAACAACCAGGTAACATAACAAGCTTATAAGTTTGTGATTTTTCATGCTACAGTTTTGAAATTTAGTAAGTATACAGATTCTTTACACGAAACTACTAGACAGGTGTTTCGGGTTTCGCATATACTAATTATACATACATACATACATAAATTCACGCCTTTTTCCCATGGGGTAAGGCAGAAACCACGGAACGCCACCTGCTACAATCCTTACATGCCTTACATACTACTTTCGCCTCGTCCACGTTCATACATCTGGTCATACAAGCACGCCGGTTACGAGTACTGCGCACCTGACCTTTCTGAAGAACCTCACCAATAAGGTCAGGGTATGTCTTTCTAGGGCGTCCCCTCCCGGCATTATAATGTTGTATAAAAAAAACCACGTACCTGTACAACTTAGCGCTCTCAGTGTTCTGTCGCGTCACTACTAGAGTTTCGAATGACTTGTGGTTGGTAGAGCCGAAGGTCTCCAGGACGCGCGGGTCCAACAACACGGACACACAGCCACTGACCAGGTTTATGTCCAGCCAGGACTCTTGGCGTTCCGTACCCTGACGAAAAAGTAAAAAAATAATGTTAAAGAGGTTTTATTTACAGCACCAGTGTAGTAAAATGTTTCTATATGTATAGGGAATTCGTGTAAAAATTATACCGTGAATGCGGCTGCTTCAGCCACATAGGGAAACTTTGGCTCAGAACGGAAAAATCATTTGTCAAAGTCAAATCATTTATTTCAATTAGACCATTAAAAGGCACTTTTGAACGTCAAAAAAAATTAAAACTAATGAATTTGAATTTCTCATCTCTTGAAAAATTACAGAAGAAATAATATAGTAGAAACAAGAACGTTTATTGTCATTCAAGAAGCGGGAAGTTATTGTCAAACGTTTTCTTCCGTTCTAAGCCAAAGTTTTCCTATACAGTTAAAGTAGCCCGTATTTACCCGGTACATACATCACGCTGGGTTCCCATGGGGGTAGGCAGATCCCATAGAACGCCACCTGCTACGATCCTAACATACTACTTTCACCTCGTTCACATTCATACATCTGGTCATACAAGCACGCCGGTTACGAGTACTGCGCACCTGACCTTTCTGAAGAACCTCACCAATAAGGTCAGAAAGTAAATTAAGTACCTACTTACTAAAATATAAAAGTGCCACATTCACACAGTATAAGGGTGTGTCAAATATCTACAAATTATAAGTCCCAACCTCGACATAGCACAGAACAAAAGTATTATTAGACCCATGGCCGCGCGCCAAAAATGTTGATAACCCCTGAACTTTGAACTTGAACACGAACAATACAGCTACGTTCGAAATGTATGGCACGTAGAACTTAGAAGGTGTAGTCAATGACCCTAAATTGGGGAGCAATTTCATAGATATTAGTAGGTGAAGGTACTATCATAAGTACCAAAATGTAGGTACTTACATACATAAGGCGGGGGTAGGCAGAAACCACGGAATCAAAGTCAAAGCATTTATTTCAATTAGACCATTTACAGGCACTTTTGAATGTCAAGAAGTTACAGTTTAAAGTTGAAGCTAGTTGCTCGTTCCAAAGCGTAGATCTCTATGGAGGAGAACGAGCAAGAAACTCCATGGACACTCTTTTACTTCAATTTGGTTTTACAAAATCTTGGTTACAATATTTATGTTGCTTCTATATGTGAAAACAATGAAGGTGAATATTAAACCACGGAATGCCATCTGCTACGATCCTTACACACTCCTTTCGCCTCGTGCACATTCATAAAATCTGGTCATACAAGCACGCCGGGTACGAGTACTGCGCACCTGGCCTTTCTAAAGAACTTCACCAATATAAGTTCAGGGTAGGTCTTTCTAGGGCGTCCCCACCCGGCATTGCCACTTACAACTTAGGTACTTACCTACTTCATTATAATCGACCATCACGCCGGTATTACCCGAAGAGTTAGGCAGTGGTGTACCAATGCACACCCACAGTTCGCCGGTATATTTAGGTCCCATGTAATAGGGGATGAGCCTATTGCCATTAACCGGGCACAAATCCTAACTCCGAGCTGCTAGTGAGAATTTCATATAAACGCCCAATACACTTTTTGCTCGACCTGGGAATCGAACCCAAGATCTCTAGCGTAGCACTCGCGCTTAGGACCACTAGGCTAACGAGGCAGTTACCTAGGGTAGGAGGGACCTACTTTATTTAATCGAATAAATGTAAATTAGTCATACTTCTGTATAAATAAGTCAATGACCCTAACTTCCTAGGTTAGAAATAGGTACAGTCGCGTACAATTGCCGTGAACCACTCTTTTCACCCTTCGCCTAAGGGCTTTGTTAAGAACTCTTATATATTACTTACTCTTTTGATGTACCTAGCTAATTATTTTTTATTTTGTCATCCATTTTGCATCGATATCATTCTCATTGTAATATTTCCACCGAACTGCCTCGTTAGCCTAGTGGTCCTAAGCACGACTCCTACGCTAGAGGTCTTGTGTTCGTCTCCCAGGTCGAGCAAAAAGTGTTAGGTATTGACTTATTCTGTGAAATTCCCTGATTTAAGATTTATGCCCGGTTAATGGCAATATGCTCGCCCCCTTTTACATGGGACCTACATATAAGCGAACTATAGGTATACATTGGTACACCTCCGTGTAACCCTTCGGGGAATACAGGCGTGATATTATGTTTACGTAGCTGATATTACACTCTTTTGTTGTAATTTGTTTTTAAATTATTTTATATTTTGTCGTCCCTTTTCCATCGATATAATTCTCATGGAATATTTCCATCTGATCCATTAAATTATGTTATATTAATATTATTAATATTATCGTATTAAATTATGTTATATTAATATTATTAATATTATCGTTCAAAGCTTCATTTCATTCTCAACCACAAAACCATTCAAGAAAAATGAATTCCATTCATCAACTTCAGCTAATAAAATTGACAAGTGGTTAACCGCCATTATCCTCAGTTGTAGGTACTTACATTATATAGGTATGTATATACTTACAGAAATAATAACAACTTTTCCGACGGTCAGTTTTCTGCACACAACTGATGTTATAAAATCATGTCTGTGATTGTGGGCGTTCAAGAAATCTCTTGCGTCCTAGAACAAAGTAGTGACATAGTTATATTTAGGTATGTTTGTTTTTTATTATTATTAAATATTATTTTTATGCTAGCTTCTAGCCCGTGACTTCGGCGGCTAATCTTAATGCAAACTAGCCAAGTACCTGTTCTACACAGGAGATATTATTGTGCACAAGTATGTGCACAAACACAGGTGCACTTCCTCTTCCCTAGCTCTCATAGTCCGATGAGACTGCAATCCGATACAATCGGGGAGAGATCAGGCGCAGCACCAACGGCTTTACGTGCTTTCCGAGGCACGGGGGTGCCACACCACCAGCAACTAAACTCGGGGCTGTTACTGAGAAATTTCTAATGGAAAAACCCGATAACGCTTTTTGCCCGACCTGGCAATCGAACCCAGGACCCCATGCTCAACAGTCGCACTTGCCACCACGACACCAACGGGCCACACAAAGTAACACGTACCTGAAAAAAGTTGACCCAATGTCTCTCCAAAAAGATATCCACATCTTTCTCAGCATACATTGCAGGAGGGAACCACTTGGCAGCGGACGTGATCCTCAGGGTCCGGTCCTGGCGGGGCAGCAGCCAGCGGAGCAGCGTCTCCATGATGCTGTACTGGGTCGGAAGATGGCCACAGGAAGCCATGTAGGTGGACAGTTTGATGCTGAAAAGGTAGAATTGTATTTATTGGACAGTCTTTGACTCTGGGATAGCAATGCATTTGCAAGACCTCTGCAGATAACCACTTAACATCAGGTGAGCCGCGCAGAAGATAAGTGCGCAAACACTGATGCACTCTCTCTTCCCTCATTGTCAGTCACCAAGGATAGTAATCCAACACGACCGGGGAGAGATCAGGCGCAAGCCCAATGGCTTTTACGTATTTACCGAGACACGTTGTAATAGCACTATCATCTATGAAACTTTGGGCAGTTATTTAAATTCAAATTCTTTATTGCGGTACACAGGAAAAAATATGGTGTTACAGTTTATAAAGTGAAGTACATCTATGACAAAATCAGCATCAGAATCACAGTAAATCAATTAATTATCAGTTCATCTACTCATTTTTTTTAAAAAAAAACAAAAATTATTGCCCGGCCTAGGAATTGAACCTAAGACCTCACACTCAACAGTCGCGCTTTTGAACACGACGCCAACGGGTCTGTACACTAGGGTAATGTCAAACATTACAAGATGTGGTCCAACTGCAAATAATTGCATAATGATTTTTTTTCTTTCAACCAATCTACATTACATACACCAAGATTCAAATTGGAATCATTGGTCAGTGAGGCCAAAATTTTCAACTGTCAGATAATTTTTATCTGAATAATAAATATGACAGATTGACTGGTTTTCCATTGAAATATTTCAACCCGATATATTTATTTTTAAGATGAAAGATATCTGACGTTTGATATTTTTTTTCAAGAATGTAATCCTTTATCACATTTACATGGAAAAAAAACTTGGAATGCTCAGCAAAATTCAAAAGCAATTTCCTTCCATGTAGACTTAGATTGTAATGAAGATATGCATGCGCACAAGCACCTAACCCTATGTTGCTGTACCCTACAGGGTCCATAATGATCTCAACTATACATATATTTACCACCTAAGAATACATACGGAAAAGCAAAAGTATTAAATTAGGTTGTTGGGCCTCACGAGGATATTATAAGTTTGCAGAGTCCTAATTTTGATGCATGCAAGTGTAGATAAACAATCTTATCTTACAATCTATTGTCAATTCCTTGTCAGATTAAATAAGATCTGGAAAGATTGGTTCGCATCACCAATAACAACATTGTCTTTTTCTTACTTTTCTTTGTTTTTGTGTTATCTGTATCATGTTGTAACTAAGTTATTTAAATTATTATAATCTTAATTTATTCAGTACATTTGTAATTATCAAAGTAAAATTCAAATTATAATAACTTTTTCTAACAAATATAAAGTAATTTTTGTAAATATTTCGTGTTGTACAGGTTTAGTTGTTTTTAATAATGATTGCATACTATAAGCACCATATATTTAGGAAGAAGAAACTGACTCCTGAAATCATCATCATCTACCTAGCCTTTTCCCAACTATGTTGGGGTCGGCTTCCAGTCGAACCGGATGCAGCTGAATATCAGTATTTTACATGGAGCGACTGCCTATCAGACCTCCACAACCCAGTAATGGGTAATACGATACTCTTGGTAAGACTGGTTGTCAGACTTTCTGGCTTTTGACCAACAGTAACGACTGTCAAAGATCTACAAATGACAGCCGGGACCAACGGCTTTACGTGCTTTCCGAGGCACGGAGGAAACTCGCTATGGTAAATGGTCACCCATCTACAGACCAACCTCGGCAAGCGTGGCTTAACCCGGAAGATCGGTCTATGCGGCTGTAATTATTTAGCCACGAGCTCCTACTGACTCCTGAAATACAGATATTATATATCTAGCTCTGGAGTCAGGGCTTCACTTAAACTGTAATTAATGTTATGCAAATAAACAATTCTTATTCTATTCTATTCTTAATTCTTATACAACAGCTAGGAGTAAGATTTAAAGCAGCCTTTATATCAGCCACCAACAGCCAACTGAGTTGTACTTCCCTGGACAAGCTCCTTCACAAAGAGCTCTACTGCAACAAGCTACTATGCTACTAATCAAAATATTTACATCGGCCCGTCTGACAATCCGTACTAATATTATAAATGCGAAAGTAACTCTGTCTGTCTGTCTGTCTCTTCTTCACGCCTAAACCACTGAACCGATTTCAATGAAATTTGGTACAGATATAGTCTGGGACCCGAGAAAGGACATAGGATAGTTTTCATCCCAGAAAACCCCAGGGAACGGGAACTATTAATCCACGCGGACGAAGTCGCGGGCAAAAGCTAGTTATTTAATAAGACAAATAATAATGCTTCCACTTACAAATACTGTCCGAACTTGTTTCTCAAAGCAAATCGGATCTCCCGACTTGATTCAGAGCAGTACATATTGAAGCAGTGCAGGATCTCATGTCTTTGATACGCATCAGGACGGCTGTTGGTAGCCAGATCCAGGAGACATTCAGCCGTATGCTCCACGAGGATGTTGGGAAGTGTAACATCTTTCTGACGAATCTCCTGTCAAGACGGGCACAAGATTTTTAATGTAGTTTGTTGATCCAAAGATATATAAATAGGTAAAAGGATTACTTTATTCATATATTTTATGTATTGTTGTTTATTTATTATTGATGGACTCCGTAAGGCTTACCTTCACAAATCTGAGTAACAACTTCAAAAATGTCCACCATTGTAAGTTGTGCCGGACTAAATGTTTTCTTACAGCATCAAGCCAGTACTGAAGCAAGTTCACCAATTCCTTACTAAGCACTCCCCATGTTTTGGATGGCGGTAAACATAACATGCGCTCGAATATTACGCACGCGATTCCATTTTCCTCACATTTGTTGAAATACTAAAATTAAATGAATGAAAAACGGAATTAATATTGAAACGGATGCGGATTAATACGTATTCTTTTTTTATAATATAGAAGAACGGACCTCGATTTCATAAGAACGTATTTTTTTCAGAGCAAGAACAGTCGACATATTCAATTGAATTCTTGAGGTTTTACATTTTTCAGAAGCATCTTGAGTAGTTGATATGTATTCGTTCAAGCAATGAACGTTTTTCAATAGCTTTCCAACATCCATATCAAAGAAGTAACCTGTTTCATCACAAACAAAAATAAATTAGCGAAAAATTACCGCGAAACAATTTGAAAAGACGCTACTTTTCTAAATTGACGGCTTTCATTTATAGGTTGGTATTTCCTGTTTCTCCTGTTTGGGACTGTTTATTCCAAGTACCTATGTAAATCATATATTGCATTTTACAGTCTTGAGCTTTGCTATTTAAATACGGTATGCAATATTAAAAAAAAAAAACAATTTTCCTTTACCCTTTAGTGAAAAGTTTTTATTTTTAAAAGCACCTGTAAATTAAATTACGCGCCTGTATTTTCGCCTGTCAAATTCTCATGAAATGTTCATTAATATATAACTTCCGTTTCATTCCTAAAACGAACACACCCAGAAAATTTCAAGGTGATCGATACTGATTACGTTTTGTTTCTGACGTCATGATGTTTCTAGAAAGACAAATAAAGTTAGTTTATTTGTTTTAGATTTTATCTTAGACAACTTAAAAACATAAAGAATAGTAAATCATCGCTTTCGTAATTGCAAAATATATAATCATTATAAATATAATTACGAAAAGTTGATATAAAAATCTCAGATGATCTAGCTGTAGCGGTAAAATTAAACGCGGATTGTTTTGCCAGTAGGTTGGCAACAATGACGCTTGAAGTTTGTCGTGTGAAGGATTTTCGATTTGTCTGTGCGGGGTTCAGCCGTTTGATACCTACAGGAATTGATTGCTGAAGACCTGTTCGAAATGATAAAACCGTAGAGATAACGTGATAATATAAAATGTTAAATCATTTTACGGAGTGTTCATTCTTCGCGTTTAAACTGTGTTATCGCACGTTCAGTTGAGTGTTATGATCGCGTCGTAGCGCACGTCTCGCAACAAGGAACCAGTCGATATTATGCGGCCCGAACGCGACAACTACTTAAGGATACAATTATGATGCCCATGGTGTATACGGTGTATGGTTTTGCCATATTTTTTATTATCGCGTGGGTGTGTCTGTTGATAATTCACATAATGGCTTACTCTTACTCTAAGTGGAAGCTCCATCAGACAGTGGACCGGTCTCCGCCTGAACAACCGTACCCCGGAGTGTCGATCATGAAGCCGCTCACCGGGGTCGACCCCAACCTGTTCTCCAACCTGGAAACTTTCTTCACACTGGACTATCCTTCGTACGAGTTATTATTTTGTGTGGAGAACGAGAACGACCCCGCAGTGATGTTGGTGAACAGTCTCATTCATAAACATCCGCACATAGACGCTCGTTTGTTTACGGGCGGCTTGCGGGTCGGCGTCAACCCGAAGATCAACAACATGCAGCCGGCGTACTTGGCGGCAAAGTACCCGCTGGTGCTGATCAGCGACGCGGGCATCCGGATGCGCGACGACACCCTCCTGGACTTGGTGCAGCATATGAGGGATGACGTCGCCATCGTGCACCAGATGCCGTTCGTGTGCGACGCGGAGGGCTTCGCTGCCGTGTACGAGAAGGTGTTCTTCGGCACGGCGCAGGCGCGCATGTACCTGAGCGCCGACTTCATGGGCATCAACTGTCACGTGGGCATGTCGTCGCTGGTGCGGCGGTGCGCGCTGGAGGAGGCGGGCGGGCTGCGCGCCTTCGCCGACTACCTCGCGGAGGACTACTTCATCGCGAAGGACATCGTGTCGCGCGGCTGGAAGATGCGCGTGAGCTCGCTGCCCGCGCTGCAGAACTCGGGCACGCGCTCGGTGGGCGCGCTGCAGGCGCGGCTGCGGCGCTGGGCGCGGTTGCGCATCGCCATGGTGCCCACCACCACCATCCTGGAGCCGCTGAGCGAGTGCCTGCCCCTCGGCGCCGGCGCCGCGTGGGCGGCGGGACAGCTGTTCGGCGTGGAGCCGCTGCCCTTCTTCCTTGTGCATGTGCTAGTGTGGTTTCTCTCGGACTGGCTGATGCTCCGGTCAGTGCAGAACGGCTCGCCGCCGTTCACCAAAGTGCAGTTCTTGCTCGGCTGGGTGTGGAGCGAGTGCTGCGCGCCGCTCGTGCTGGCCGCGGCGCTGCTCAGCCCCGAGATCTCGTGGCGGACTCGCAGCTACCGGCTGGACTGGGGCGGGCGCGCCCATGAACTCAATCCTAAGCTCAAGTTCTGAGCCCCCTCCCTCCCTCATACTCGAAAGCTTTAATTTGGTGAATGTTTACGTTTTACCAGTGTATCATAGTCTGTTTGAAAGCGACTGAATTTCGGATGTGTGTTTATAGTTAATCTAGTATTAAGTTTTTATTTTAATTGCTATGATGTTAGTTTTGTAATGAGCAGTGGTAATTGTTGCTTTTGTTTTAGAAAGATTTGTACATTTGTTAGTTTAAAAGTGTTACATCACACATTTTATTTATTTTTGGTAACTTATTTTTACCGCAACAGGTTTGTCATTTCCTGCATTGAATTGTTTGTCATGACAAGATAATGCCGCATGGAGTACAAGTATAGTAAGTGAGTCATTGCTTATCAGAACCGTTTGGCCCTTCTGCTGTGATTCATATTGTTTTCACATGAATCTTGTATGACATATGATTAGATGTGTAATGAAATATTAATTAATCTCAATATGAAAGGTGTTTGTTATTGTAATTATAACAGATTGCCATTCCACGTACCTTATGTAAACTGTAAAATATTGAAATGTGATAAGGTCTAGTTGTAGTTACCTAACTAAACCGCATGATTCTGAAACTCAATACGTACATATATTTGTATCATCTATGTGTAATTCCCGCGAACAATTAATGTTGTATTGTATGTAATACCTAATTCTAAATACAAGAAGTACAGGGTTATACTCTAAAGAATACATTGTGATCAACTTATTTTATGTTTTATTTGAAGTGTACCTTTGGAATTAGGCGAAGGCCGGGCGATAAGCGCAGGTGTGGCGATGGCGACATACCTAGCCATTATCTTCATGGGGTGATTGGCAATATCAGTTGAAAAGTTAATAAATATGACTGGTCACTTACCGCGGGGCCTAAAAGGTTTTCCATTGTGACAAATGGCAATTTAGTATTTATTTAATATATAACAACTGTTGATGTTTCACGAAATGCTCTGTGACTCAAAAACTTGGGAAATATTTATTATGTGAATATACTTCTGACTAAACATACAGCTGTGCTGTTGTGTTTTGTCATTGTATGCAAAATGCAGTTCTGCATCCTCGTCAAATTGCACGAGGTTGTCCTAAAAGGCAAAAATTTTACAAATAAAATTACAACATTAGGTCAATTATTAAAAAAAAAAACTTGTATTTGGCAGTACTTCGGAATACGCCTTTTTCAAAGAGCAGAATCGCCCTGTTGCGTATGCGATAGGCAGTCTCGCGACGCTGTGCGTGCGGGTTCAGCCTGTCTGTCTAAACCCAGCGGCGAGATGGCTAGTTCAAATTCGCTAATGACGTAACCAAAAAAAAACAATTTATTTTGTTAATTCGTGTTGAGAATCACTAGCATAATTACCTTCTTGAATTTAACGGGGATGCATAACTGCATCTTGTATTTTATGGTGTCAAAATAACTGCATATAAGCCTCTCCGCCGACGACCGATATTTTGTAGGACCGATTATCGGACCGACATTTTGTCGGCCGCGCGCGTCGGTATATTAGAATTCATAATGTATTATTATATTCCATTCTCACCGACAAAAAAATCGGTCAAAATGTCGGTCGTGTGCGAAGAGGCTAAACGTACCGATTGTACGTACCTAAATAAATACAATGATTATAAACAAAATACGCTTTTCCTATTTGCGTACAGAAATCAAATGACATATCCTAGTTTCATTTATTATACCAACCTACATTTACTCTTGCCAATCTATTACCATATTTACGTCATTTAAAACAAGGCCTAAAATTAAATAACCGTAAAGAAAATTACATAATTACTACCTATTACTTAGATTCACTGTCCATCTATAATCTATACAAACAAATAAAATTTAAGTGTTTGTTTGTAATAAAAAATTAACAGCTTTTTGCTGAATGCATAATCAATGTTCACACGATACTTACACTAAAAACGCAATTTTATTTTTTTTGTCTGTTTGTTCGCTCTAATCTCCGAAACGGCTGGTCCGATTTTGACAGGAGTTTCAATGACAGATAGCCAATGTTATAAGGAGTAACTAAGACTACTTTTATTTTGCCAAAAGAATATGGGGACCGCGCAAAAAAAAATGAAAGCCCTGAATATATCGCAGATGAAGCGTTTACATAAATTAAACAAGGCCTGAAATTATACAGGGCGTTACGGCAAACGAGCGACTGTTTAGGAGTGTGCAGTACTCATGAAAATAAACAACTTTTACTATAGTAGGTAGTAGGTACATACCATCACACCTGTGCCTGTACACCCAACAGTTCGCCGGTATGGTAGGTCCCATGTAATCTTAACCCCGAGCTGCCACTGAGAATTTAATAGAAAACCCAATCACATTGCTCGACCTGGGAATCGAATCCAAGACCTCTAGCGCAGCAGTCGCGCTCAGAACCACTAGGCCAACGAGACAGTTAACTATAGTACAAACCGTAAAAAAAAAACAACTGCTTCATACATTTATGTTCACATAACTCAACAACATGTAAAGAACAGCTGATTACTTTTGTCGCCATTTTAAGTTTGATTTCATAGTGAAAGCGGTTTATTTTCATAAGCACTACACTCCCTTAAAAAGTACGTATCTTGTTTAAACTAACACATTGTATAAACGGAAAGAAAACTACCTAATTACTACCTATTACTTGAATCATCATACTATCACGCCTGCATTTCCCAAAGGGTTAGACAGAGGTGTACCTATGTACATCTACAGTTCGCCGGTATGTTTTTTAAGTCCCATGTAATAGATGGTGAGCCTATTGCTATTAACCGGGCACCAATTCAAACTCCGAGCTGCTACTAAGAATTTCATAGAAAAACCCAATCACATTGCTCGACCTGGGAATCGAACCCAAGACCTAAGCGTAGCAGTCGCGCTTAGGACCACTACCAGTCCAGTTACTTGAATCACTCCATTATAAATGGCAAAGGTAAACATTGTTTTTTTAAACCAGTCAATGCGACCTCGTCAGTTCGACCTCATGCAAATAAGTGCTAAATATGGAAAACAATAATAATTATAGTCTGTTAGGTATGCGTTCAGAAGAGTTTTCTTATGGAGACCCGCGTTAAGTTACGTCTTTGGTTACCGCTCTGCTCCCGTGTGTTGTAGCGTGATGTTATATAGCCTATGTTACTCAGGAATAATGTAGCTATCTATTAGTGAAAAAATGGTTAAAGTCGGTTCAGTAGTTTCGTAGCTTATACGGTACAAACAAATAAACAAAAACTTTCCTTTTTGGAATACCTGTGAATGCCTGTGTTCCCCGAAGGGTTAGACAGAGTTGTACTAATGTTCACCTACAATTCGCCGGTATGTTTAGGTCCCATGTAATAGGGGGCGAGCCCATTGCCATTAACCGGGCACAAAACCTAACTCCGAGCAAAAAACTGAGTTATAATATTTTTTTTTCACCTGGGAATCGAACTCAAGACATCTGGCGGAGCAGTCGCGCTTACGAGCACTAGGCTAAGGAGGCATCATAAGCTGTTAATAAATTAACTAGTTCTTATCCGCGATTTCGTTTACTTAAATATCAGTTATCGCGACAACCAGACCAAACCAGATCCCAAGCTAATTACGTTGTCCAATTTCATTACGATCGGTTCAGTGGTTTAAGAGTGATGAGGTAACAAACACACAGTTACTTTCGTATCTAATACTAGCCTTTCCCCGCGATTTCGTTTGCGCGGAATAGTTACTTTGGACAGCCCTTTTTTTTTTTTTTTTTGTATAAGTACCGGCGAACTTTGGGTGTACTTTGGTACACTTCTGCCTAACCCTTCGGGGAATACAGGCGTGATGGTATATTTATTTTATATATTTTTTTTTCAACGTTTAGATAAATGTTTATTTATTTTTTCATGGTTTTATCTTCAATAATGACGGACTCAAAAACACTATTTCATCCCGTATTTTAAACTCTTCAGGTCCCTTTCTCACAATAAAAGGCCTACCCTTGTCTAATCTATCTCTGTACCAAATTCCATCAAAATCGGTTTAGCAGTTTAGGCGTGAAAGCGTCACAAACAAACAAACTTACTTTCGCATTTGTAATACCTAATAGTTAGCAAGTGTGGATTAGCGTGAAGCGTGGATACCTAAGTAGGTATTTGAAAATGAAGGGCATTGAACCTACTTCTCTGTTTGTCGGATATTCAATAGCTCACTCGCGTATTCCGGAGCCCACAACGACACACGATAGCGTTAGTAATTATCACATTACACAGAGAGCGTATTCATAATCAAATCTATATAAATAAATGAAATTGAAGCGTCTGTCTGTATTGTCAAAATATACAGCTATTTATAAAATAAATATGATTTTTCCCGTGGATTTTTCACACGGTACCTTCTTCAAATGGAAACACAATTTTTATAATGTATGTGTGTCTATTTGTTCCGGCTACTCTCCGAAACGTCTGGACCGATTATGTCGACACTTTCATTTGCAGATAGCTGATGTTAAAGGGGGTAACTTAGGGCTTACCTACTTTAATTTAAGAAAAATAATTAGGGTTGCATGTAAAAGAAACACCGCTGAAAACCAACATTTACGCGGACGAAGTCTCGGGTATATGCTAGCCTTTACATAGTATAAAACTAAGTCACTTCCCGCCGTCTGTCTGTCTGTGCGCTTAGATCTTTTAAACTACAAAACAGATTTAATTGCGGTTATCTATAGAGTGATTCAAGAGGAAGGTTTATACGTATAGAACATAACGTTACGAGCAACGGGAGAAGAGATTTGAAAATCAAGTCAAAAAAAAAAAATTCAATACCAATTTATTTTATTATTGATTCGTCTTAAGCATCACGAGCATAGTTAATAAAACTCAATAACATGAATTTGACGAGGTTGCAAATCAACACATTGTATATGTATTTAAATGATAGAGCAGCAACCAAAGATGTAGGTAACAGAAGACGGGAGACACCGCGGGGTCTATATAGCTACTTAGCTAGTATGTAATAATAATGTCTTAGATATCCAATCAGACGATGCGGTAACCGTTAGCGTAGTTATGCGATATATAGCTATACTCACAACGTTATAAATCGCGCAAAGTTTTTGACATTTACGCGAGAATATTTTTATTGTTCATAAAAATGCTAATTGATCGTTTATGAATCATGTTATTGAGTTTTATTAAGCGTTTATTTTACAGTTTTTTTTGAGGCACTCCCTAATTTCTATTAGGTCAGAGATTTTTTGTTTTTAAATAACGTTGCCTCACACTAGTAATTTCTGCTGTACCGTGGGTGCGATGACAAACATATGAACACGCATACACAAATAGCCAGACCTCCGAACCTGTAGGTTCTACAAATATTTGTTCCGTGCGGGAATAGAACCCGCGACACGCAGCACAGCAGCCATTCGCTCAGCCACTGCGCTAAGTATAGGATACTGTGTTGTCGTAAAGCTAAGCGGTGAGATGTGAAAATAACGCAAGTCAATTGGTTGTGTACGAGACATCTCTTTTCCTCTCCGCTTTAGTGAAACCCGGGTAAGTTAAATAAATAAATATCTTGGGACAACTCACACACGGCTATCTGATCCCAAGCTAAGCAGAGCTTGTGTTATGGTAACCAGACAACTGATATACATACTATATAATTTAAAAATGCATACATATTATAGATAAATCACACCCAGACACAGAACAAACAATCATGCTCATCACACAAAGTTTGTCCTGGGTGGGAATCGAACCCACGACCTCCGGCTTAGCAGTCAGGGCCGCTAACCACTAGACCAACAGGCCCGTCAGTTAACCTGGCAATACGCTAATATTTCCCAAAGAGGAAGACACAGTTGTATGCTTGCTCGCAATAGGTCAATGCCCTTTACTTACCTAACGACGTAGGAACCAGAACCAAAACAAAACAAAAAAAAACGTTTTTTAATCGAGATACATGTTTACGGATGCAATATATATTGATTTAGGATGTTAATGATCTTTTTGTTTCCGTTTTTTAAATTAAGATGGTAAATATATGAATATTGGCCTTTTATTGTTCCGCTAGAGGGCAAAGGCCTCTTCTCATACAGAATAGGTACCAGCATTGATCACCACTCTTGCGCTAAGTGGATGATGGAAGAATGAACTACTAGAAAATACAGGTGGGTCAATGACCGATATTGCCATGGTAAAATACTGCCACCTATTGTACTCCCATCTAAAAACTATTATACATGAGAAAGTTTGGATGTATGGATGTTTGTTACTCTATCACGCAAGAACGGCTGAATGGATCTGTATGAAATTTGGCAGAGAGATAGATCTTGAATATGATAGTCTGGAATAGCACTTAGGCTATTTTTATCCCGGTAAAATGTATGGTTCCCGTGGGATAATGGCTATATTAATTTTAACACGGAAGAATTGGCGCGGAAGCAAATGTTGAAATAAGAACTTGAATATTTGGATATTTACATTTAATCCTAAGCGCGACTGCTACGCTAGAGGTCCTGGGTTCAATTCCCAGATCGAGCAAAAAGTGTTATTGTGGTGTGGGTTTTTCTATTGAAATTCTCAGTAGCAGCTTGGAGTTTGGATTTGTGCCCAGTTAGTGGCAATAGGCTCGCCCCCTATTACATGGGACCTAAATATACCGGCGAACTGTGGGTATACATTGGTACACCTCTGCCTAACCCTTCTGGGAATACAGGCGTGATGGTATATTACATTCAATCATCAGGTAGAAATCAGCTACGATTCGATGCGGGATCCAAGACAGTTGTATGTATCGTTTCTCTGGGACTCGTCGAGCTTCATTGCCGCGGCTTTTCTGGCGGTCTCCACTGTTGATTCTGGATTTCAGGAGTTGCAGTGGTTGGGAATAGTGTGGCGGGGTTGTCCAAAAATAAAGAAGTCAGCTACCAGTGCAATTGGCCAACTAATAATTAAGTATTCTACTCCGGTTTGACCTTGACAAACCCAGTTTCTTATAAATATAGATGACTTTATTTTAGTATTGCTAGATCTTCCGGTTTCTAAAACCACGGAATACCTATTTTTAAATTAACACTATACTATAAAAAGTGGTCACCCATCCTTTAACTGACCGCAGTAACCGCAGCTGAACCTCTCAGATTGATCGTCACGCGCGGTTACATTTCAGCTACGATTTTACATCAAATATTTCGAACAATAATGTTCTTACAAGTAACTACTTAAACCAGGGGTTCCCAACCTTTTTCAGTCCGCGGCGTAATTACAAGTTTAGAAATTTGTCATGGCGCCCTGTGGGGGGTTGCTGTCAGACTCTTCCCTCCTATAATAGCATGGATTTTAATCATTATAATTATTCGTTGAATTTTTTAAAGAAGTTCAGCGTAGAGCCCCGCGGCGCGCCAATTTTTTTTTTTTTAACGATGGGTTATCTTCAAATACCTAGCCCCTCCCTGGGCGGGGCGAGAGATAGTGTCAGACTTTTACTGACTTAAACCCATCTATGTTCAATCATGTGCCCTTTGCGTTCCGGGGACGCGGTATCTCTTTCGAACAACCCGCAGCCCCGGCGCGGCGCCCCTATGTACTTTCTACGGCGCCTCAGGGCTCCGCGGCGCCCCGTTTGGGAAGCTCTGACCTATACAATCTAATAAACCTGACCTACTTTCGACTTTAGGTAGATAGGTAGGTACCCTAGTTTTTATACTTAAGTAATTTGCTTTTAACTTTTGCAATCATAAATGGTTGGTTCTCCGAATGACTTGGTTGAACTGCATTCGAAAACACGCGACGGTTATTATGTTATGGGTCGTGGGGTGGTGTGGTGGTTACTGCCTCGTGGGTTGCGTGGTGGCAAGCGCGAGTGCTGAGCGAGCGGTCCTGGGTTCAATTTCCAGGTTGGGCAAAAAGTGTTATTGGGTTTTTCTATGAAGAATTTCTCAGTAGCAGCGCAGAGTTTGGAAGTTGGTGTTGTGACACTGACACCCCCGTGCCTCGGAAAGCACGTAAAGCCGTTGGTCCTTCTCTCTCCGGTCGTGCCGGATTTCCGTCCCATCCGGTTATGAGAGTTAGGGAAGAGGGAGTGCACCTGCGTTTGCGCACACACTTGTGCACTATAATATCTCCTGCGTACGTGGCTACACTGCATTAAGATTAGCCGCCGTGGTCGGAATCGGTCCGGAGAATTACATTATTGGTAGGCCCATTTGCCGTGTACACGATGGATGAATGGGCCAGTTTGGTTTCCACTAAGCCACGAATTCAAGATATACCTACTATAGTGTGGAGTGTGTGTTTGGTTCGTAGGTCGGGCAACCTCTGTCAGGGTTGCGGAATTTGCTCGAAAGAGTCAAGTTGATGGAACACAAAGGGCATTAGGAGGAACATGGATGGGATTTAGTCAGTAAGAGTCTGACACTACCTTCCGCTCCACCCAGAGCTTAAGTAGTAATTTGATGATTTTCCATCCTCAAAAAAAATAAGTCTGGCATTGCATTTTTTTATTAGGAATTTCTTAGTAGCACTCCGGAATTTAGACGTTATGGTGTGCCATCCCTGTTCGTACTCCTGCGCCTGATGTCCCGGCCGTGTCGGATTGCTGTCTCATCCTACCATATTCCACTCAGATGCCCGCCCAGTTGGTGGAAATCGTACATAAGAAGATAAGAAAAAGAGGGAGTACACTTGTGTTTACGCGAGCACTAGTGCACTATAATATCTCCTGCGTACTTAGCTAGTTTCTATTAAGTTTTGCCGATGTTACCGATGGTACTGATGTAATTCGGTTGGGTGAATCCGTACTTTTCCGTACTAATATTATAAATGCGAAAGTAACTCTGTCTGTCTGTCTCTTCTTCACGCCTAAACCACTGAACCGATTTCATTGAAATTTGGTACAGATATAGTCTGGGAGCCGAGAAAGGACATAGGATATTTTTCATCCCGGAAATCCCCCGGGAACGGGAACTATTAATCCACGCGGACGAAGTCGCGGGCAAAAGCACGTATTATCATAATTATGTTCTTTGACAGTCTAACAAAACTATTCCGCTAGCGAAGTAGGTAGGTAAAAAAAGGGTGTTAGAATTTATCTAACAAACGACCTTTTATATTGATAACACTAACGAGTTGGCTACTTATTTGGCAATGTAATTGGAATTAATTTAACTTGAAATTCACGCGGTGTATAATTCGTCCATTATTATTCATGACATGCAAGATGCTTTGTTATTTGACATTTTATTTTAACACTACGATGAATTCAGCCGTGTCAATAATAATACAGGGTGGAAATTTATTATGCTACCTGGAGGGAAAGTACTCTAAATACTTGAGTTAGCAAATTTTACTGAAAGGAAACATTCCTTTATTTTTAAAAAGAAACAAAACTGCATTTAAATAATTTTGAAAATATTCTTACCACACCCAGGAATCGAACCGACTAAAATTCGAAAAAATTGCATCCTGTACTTTTTTGGCACTAATCGATAGGGTCAATCATAAGGATCAAATCCCTGCAAACATGGTAAATTAAAATAAAATAAAAACATGCAATTTTATTGTAAATTTATTTTATTCGGACGAAACAAACGAGTAAATTCACTAAGTAGTTGCTGGAAATGAGGTTCATTTCTTGGATGCATGAATTTATTCCTTTAAAAAATCATTTTAAGTAACTTTTGGTAGCGTAGTAAAATTTTCAATATTCACCACAACACCCTTCTAAAAGTTATTCAAAATGAATTCCTTCAAATAATGAATGTGTGCATCGAAGAAAGTGAAGCTCATTTCCTAGCATGCAATTAGTTACTGTACTCGTTTTTTCGTCCGAATAAAATAAGTTTAGATTGAAATTTAATGGTTTTTGTTAAATTTAGTTTACCAGGTTTGTAGAGATTTGATCCTTGTGATTGACCCTATCGATAAGTGCCATAAAAGTACAGGATGCTATTTTATCCGATTTTAGTCTGTTCGATGCCCGGGTGTGGCAAGCGTATTTTCAAAAAAAAAAATATAAAAAAAAACGCGCATTATCAAAATTATTTAAATGCAGTTTTGTTTCTTTTTAAAAATAAAGGAATGTTTCCTTTCAGTAAAATTTGCTAACTCAAGTATTTAGAGTACTTTCCCTCCAGGTAGCATAATAAATTTCCACCCTGTATATTATACCACAGGAACCGTACATTTTTCCAAGATAAAAAGTAGCATATTTATGTGCTATTCCAGACTATACATAATTAGGCACGGTCTGTGGACGGTGAGCAATGGGTAGCTCACCGTCCGTACGTTATTTAACGACAGACCGTGTCGACGGCGCGTTCATGTTCCGCGCAAAGAGGTGTCAGCACATGGAAGGGGCCACTAAGGGCCAAGGCCTGCCGGGGCTGCGGGTTGTTCGAAAGAGATACCGCGCCCCCGGAACGCAAAGGGCACATGAAGGAACATAGATAAAAAAAGACTATACATAATTTATAATCTATCTCTGTGGAAAATGTCATCCAGATCCGTTCAGCCGTTTTGCGTAACAGCCTAAAGTTTGGAAGCTGATAGTGTGACACCCCCGTGCCTCGGAAAGCAGGTAAATCCGTTGGTCCTGCGCCTGATCTCTCCCGGTTGTTTTGTATTGCCGTTCCATTGGATTACGAGAGTTAGGAAGAAGAAGTGCACCTTTATTTGCGCACACACTTGTGCTCTATAATTATCTCCTGCGTACTTAGTTTGCTTAGTCTTCAGTAAAATTTTTTTAGGTATGGCACCCAAAATCTATAATAAATTACCTAAACAAATCATAGATATTACCAATATAGATCTGTTCAAAAAATGTTTAAATGAATATCTAGTTGCAAAGTGTTATTACACGATAAACGACTATTTAAATGAAAGATACTGAGACCTGCTACATCCGATTTATTGTATTAGTCAAAACTTGACTTAAATTAAATTATTCAAATCAAATGGTTTAACCCATATATATTCTGACATTGCTGCACTCTTTTGTTATTAAATTGAATTGAATTGTTTATATTGAACTTTCATAGACATTGACATTGATTATTTCATTATGATTATTATTGATTATAATTATGCAATAAATTTGTACGCTTCAACGCAAGACATAGATGGGCTCGCTATATTTATATTTATTTGTAACATCATTGTACAAGCTATGTCTACAAATAAAGACTTTCATTTTCATTTTCATTAAGATGAGCCGCCCTGACCGGAATCGATCTTTTTTTTTTAAAGATGGGAAATCATCACATGGCCCCCCCTGCCCTAGGCGGGACAGGAGGGAGTGTCAGACTTTTACTGACTAAAAACCGGAATCGGGCTGGAGAATACATTGTCGATTGTCATACATAGGCTATTTATAATGGGTAGGTATACTTGACCACGCAAACGAAGTCGCGTGCCCAACCTAGGTAGTTATTAATAAACATGTTCTTATATGAAGGACGTACCTAGGTATAATAAGTTTATTTCAAGTCAATCGATGGTTCAGCTCGCCACCTTCATGACGTAGTCAGTGAACGAATATAGTCTGACGCTCGTCAAACTTTGTGATGACTCACCGCCTTCAGCTTCAGACATGCTTATTAGTTATTTACAAGTCAAAGACCTGAATTCGTTAACGTACTTATTTGTGTAAATTACAATACTGAATACGTTGTAAATATACCTATGTATAAACATAGGATGTATAGCTATTTTTTTGTGAATGTGAAATCATCAAACTGCCTCGTTAGCCTAGTGGTCTTAAGCGCGACTGTTACGCTAGAGATCTTGGGTTCGATTCCCAGGTCGAGCAAAAAGTGTTATTGGGTTTTTCTATGAAATTCTCTAGGATTTGTGCCCGATTAATGGTAATAGTCTCGCTCGTCTATTACATTACATGAGACTTACAAAATACCGGCGAACTGTGGGCGTACATTGGTACGCCTCTGCCTAACCCTTCGGGGAATACATGTGTGATGGTATAGTATGTTATGTGAAATCATCAAATGACTTCTTCTGCTTTAGGCGAAGCGGAGGGGAGTGTCAGACTCTTACTGACTAAAACCTATCCGTGTTCCTTCTCATACCCTATGCGTTTCAGGGCCGCGGTAACTTTCGAACAAATTCCGTAACCCTGGCAGGAGGATGTACAGCTAAGGCTCTGTACTTTTATGACCGCATAAAGAAGAAAAAACTAGTCAAGTACCAGTCGGACTCGAATGTGTAGGGTTCCTTATCATCATTCGATATTTTTGACGGGCCTGTTGGTCTAGTGGTTAGTGACCCTGACTGCTAAGCCGGAGGTCGTGGGTTCGATTCCCACCCAGGACAAACTTTGTGTGATGAGCATGATTGTTTGTTCTGTGTCTGGGTGTGATTTATCTAATATGTATGTATTTATAAATTATATAAGTATGTATATCAGTTGTCTGGTTACCATAACACAAGCCCGCTGCTGCTTGGGATCAGATAGCCGTGTGTGAGTTGTCCCAAGATATTTATTTATTTATTTATATTTGACATATTTTTTAGTAATGTTTACGAGTAGTAAAACAAAACACGTTTTTTTGTGACAAAACAGGAAGTCCCGTTTAACCTTTAACTTTATTTTATTTGTATTGTTTGTTGTTATATAGCGGCAATAGTAATACACAACGAGACAGTTCCTAATGGTCCTAAGCGCGCGCGACTGCTACGCTAGAGGTCTTGGGTTCGATTCCTAAGACGAGCAAAAAGTGTTATTAGGTTTTTCTATGAAATTCTCAGTAGCAGCTCGGAGTTTGGATCTGTGCCCGGTTAATGGCAATAGGCTCGCCCCCTATTACATGGGACCTAAAAAAACATAAAGTACATTGCACGTCTGTACATCGGGGAATACAGGCGTGGTGGTATGTATGTAGTTATACACACTTTGTGAAAATTTCAATTGAATACCCATCCTACTACTATTATAAAGGCGAAAGTTTGTATGTATGGATGTATGGATGTATGGATGTTTGTTACTCTTTCACGCTTAAACGGCTGAATGGATCTGGATGAAATTTGGCACAAAGATAGATTATAGTCTGGAATAACACATAGGCTACTTTTTATCCCGGGAAAATGTACGGTACCCGTAGGATAACACATCAACTGTGACGCGGACGAAGTCGCGGGCAGAAGCTAGTTAAGTATACAAAAGAAAGAATGAAGCCCTATGAAAGACAGTCAGCGGAGGCTTGCCGTTTTACACCCTTGGTTATGGACCCCTAAAAACCGTACGAAACTAGTAAAAGTCACTACTTGATTGACGATCCAGTTTTTTTATGATAAGAGTAGAATGAAGTAGGTAATATTACTGTACTATTATGAATGCAAAAGTTTGGATGGATGTATGTTTGTTATTAAATCACGCCAGAACGACTGAACAGTACCTACGTCGATTCTGTAAAATTCAGACAGAACTCGCATGTCAAGTCGCTATTCAATGACATCAAATATTCAATCAAATTCAAATGACATTGTTTTATTTGACACTTTGAAGTGCGAAGTGAGCGTCGAAGTGACGGTGGAATTACCGTATAGAATGCCACTGCTGCATGCTGATCAAATTAAAAAGCCTAGAGATACATTATAAGAACCTAAAAGTAGTCTGGAATAGCAACCGTCAAAAAAGTAAAAAACGTTTAGTACTTATGATTTAAGAGCCTACAAGCATTGCAATTATCATTAGCCTGTCCAGCACTTAGGCACATAGGTATGCTACTTATTATCCAGAAAAAAATTACGATTCCCGTGGGATAACATGTAGTATATTAACTAACTAAGAGGGCTGCGGGCGTAGTCGCGGGCAGAAGCTATAGTTATGTCTATGTGATTGATAAGTGTTTTTATTCTGTTTTTTTTTATCAGGTTATCAATAACCCTGTCGTATGATTTTTGTTTACATCATAAAGGCCTATTCAAACCTGAGCGATATTCGCTGCCGCTGTGGGTAGAGGTACATACCGCGCGGGTTTCGCTCAGGTATTTAGTATCAAGTACCGCGGCTAGAGCGACCTGAGCGATATTCGCTGCCGCTGTGGGTAGAGGTACATACCGCGCGGGTTACGAACGGTAGCGAATACCGCTTAGGTCTGAACAGTAATATTACCGCATACCCACTGGGTTTTCTCTGCCGCAGGCGGTAGCGAATACCGCTTAGGTCTGAATAGGCCTTTAAGTGGTCAGATCTTCCTCAATGGGTATCACTAGTTCTTCTCGTGTTAGAAGTAGCTAGGTACAGTCAGCAACAAAAGTAGGTTAACATTTTATTTTTTTAATATTTATTATTGTCAAAGTCAAAGTCAAATCAATTATTTCAATTAGGCTATTAAAAGGCACTTTTGAACGTCATTACATGAAAAAATCATTAATATTGAATCTAGTTTCCCATTCCAAAAGATAGTTTCGTATGGAGAAGAACGGGAAAGAAACTCCATACATACTCTTTTAAAAAAAATGTATTACAATAAGTTGTACAGTTCATTCATTCCATAAAATATGTAAATGTCAAAATGATTGAACACAATATCAAAGGAAATGCGAAATGGTTCTAAAATTAAGATAAAATGAACTCTTACTCAGGTATTGCCTATAATTCTGAATACCTAGCAGTGAATTGTATTCTTAGATGGTAAGTATAGGGTAAAACCCGGATAGTTGCCCCACTTTTCGAAAAAGCTTTATTTTGTAAAAATATGAACTGGCTGAAAATTATTAAGTATGTATCTCAAAACATAGGTCTTTTATCTTCTATAATAGCCTATTTTTGTATACCTAAGTAACACTGGTTTTGAATAAATACTGTTTTATTTCACCTCTCAGAAAAGGGATAGTTGCCTACTATGGCGGATAGTAGCCTAGCGTGGAAAATCCTTCCGGGGATACTTGCCTCGTGCGGGGATAGTAACCTCGGTATGATTTTTATTTTGAATACCTACAAAGAAATTTATATCAATTAAAGTAATCTTTATTATTTATTTAACAGCGTTTATAATTTCCTGAGATATTTTATTAAGTACAATTTGAAATATTAATTAACATTATTAAATAATTTTCAGTTTTAATCATTTTAATAAGATAATAAAGTTCTAAAGGATACTCCGTATGTTCGAGAAATTTCATTGAAACTTTTTTTTTGTCTTAATTCTTCCAAGGCAAGTGCTAAGCTATCTTCTGTCCAGTTGATGTTGCTTGGCACCACGCCTGGTTTTCGGTTATATTTGCAAGGCATTTTGCTTATCTAAAATAAATAATTATGTAAAATAGTTAAATAGATATTTATTTTATTTAAGTACAACAAGTTAGAGTCACAGTAAATTAGAAAAAACAAAATAATCCGGCTTTGTTTGTTAAAGAATTTTTAGTCACTCTAGGGGCAACTATCCGCGAAAGTAAGTAGGGCGACTATCCTTTTTGATACGGATACTTGCCCTTTTTATTTGCGAAATAAATAATTATTAATAAGCAATAAAACATAATAAACAATGTTATTTAAACTCTAATGCATGCGAAGAAACAAAAAGTTGACTGAAACCGCGATCAGTAATAAAAATATTCAATAGTAATTTCTTACCAATATAATTATAACGTCCGTCAAAGTTACGCCGCGGAAGATTTTTGCTGACACGGACAAAACAGGTGGGCCTATGCCGATGGCTTATGCTGCACTAAGGCCAGCAGGGGGGTCACTACTTATTGTAGTAAAGTGCCAACAATATTTATATTCCTAACATAGTGTATTAAAAACCGGGGCATGTATCCCCCCGAGGCAACTATCCGGGTTTTACCCTATAAAAGTAACACACATACCATCACGCCTGTATTGCCCGAAGGGTTAGGCAGAGGTGTACCAATGTACACCCACAGTTCGCCGGTACATTTAGGTCCCATGTAATAGGGGGCGAGCCTATTGCCATTAATCGGGCACATATCCAAACTCCGAGCTGCTACTGAGAATTTCATAGAAAAACCCAATAACACTTTTTGCCCGACCTGGGAATCGAACCCAAGACCTCTAGCGTAGCAGTCGCGCTTAGGACCACTAGGCTAACGCAGCAGTCAAAAAGTACATACTTAGTGTTATATCATCATCATCATCTGCTTAGCCTTTTTTCCCAACTGCGTTGGGGTCGGCTTCCAGTCTAACCGGATGCAGCTGAATACCAATGTTTTACATGGGGCGACTGCCTATCTGACCTCCACAACCCAGTAACTGGGCAACACGATACCTCTTGGTTAGACTGGTTGTCGGACTTCTTGGCTTCGTACGTAGTGTTATATCTTATACGATATACAATATACAGAACCCATCGTGAGTGAGTCCGTCTAGCACTAACTAACTCGGCAACTATTCTAAACTTTATGTGGCAACATCAATTGGAAACCTTGGGCTAATAAAAAAGTTTGATAGTTTTTAGGGTTTTGTAACTATGAAGTGCAAAAAGGAACTGTTTGTTTGTCTGTCCACCCGTCTAGTATTTCATTTAACAATCATAAGTTAGCTGTTAGTACCAATTATTCGTTATTATGGCCAATCAATAGTTTAAGTCAAATAATGGAGAGAAATAATTAATTCAAAGGCTATCGGATTGCAGGGGTTAAAAGTGTTCATAAATGAGCAACTTTTATTACTAACCCAGCTCTTAAATACGAAAAAAAATCTGATGTTTTTTTACAAACTGATAACACGATCAAAATATATTAGAACAGCAGATTATTTTTTCAAATTATTTCATTACAGCAGATTATTTTTTTCATATTGAAAAGTTGGCTACTTATAGTAAAACTTCGCTCTGCACCCTGTTAAAGATGGCTAGTAAATTAAAAATGAATCTGTATAGTTTTAGTTGTACCTATCTAGGGTTGCCAATTTCTTCTTAAAGAATAAAAAGTATATTTAAAGGATACAACGATAAGAGAAGGAAAGTAAATATAGTAAGTTTGTAAGAAACACTAGTATTATTTATTTTTAAAGTTAATATACCACTCACTATTTAAGCCTACTTTTTAAACATTATTTAACTATAGCACCTGTTCTCCTAGAGAACTTTGAAACCAATATTTGTACTTATCCCTTATTTTTATTCAACAGTAAGAAGTACAACGCAGCCAAAAACAATATAATTCTCACAACACAAGTTAGCAACCCTAATCGTACCAATACCAGATTCTATTACATCAGTGGATAAAAATAATAATCTTAGAAATAATTTTAGGAAAACATCTCGTTATCACTATGTGTAAAATGTTCGCGTTAACAATTAGTTATTATTTTCATAATTATCTTTTCATTAATTGTGAGACTAGTTGGACATCTTCACGACAATAATGGCCAATTGTGCTGATAAAATAAATTGACGAGTATGTTATCGCTATAGCAACTTGTCTAGCTATATTTTGATATCTTAATAAAATAAATTCTTTGAGCATTATATAACAGCGCAACAGACCAAAATCACCTCAAAAACCCAACCGTTATGCACGCCGCCCGCGAGCCGTCACCTTACGTGTTATCACCACACGGTTTTTTAGAGTTCCGTACCTAAAAGAGTAAAACGGCACCCTATTACTAAGACTTCGCTATCCGTCTGTCTGTCTGTCCGTCCGTCAACAGACTGTATCTCATGAACCGTGGTCCGTGATAGTTCAGACAGTTGAAATTTTCACAGATGTGGTAGGTATTTCTGTTGCCGCTATAACAACAAATACTAAAAACCAGAATAAAATAAATATTTAGGGGGGCTCCTATAAAACAAACAGAATTTTTTTGCTCGTTTCTGATCATTATTGTGAAATATTCACAGAATCAGGGCCGTCTTTACCAGGGGGTGCAAGGGGTGCGGTGAACCCGGGCGCGGAGCGCCCGGGGGCGCCTGTCGAGCGCTGAATTTTTGGATATTTCATTGAACTTAACGCCATTGAACAGTTTTGTAAACTTGTTACTTAGGACAAATATGTATGCGCACGCAAAAAAAAAGTCATTAAAAATAATATTTTTTTTACTTTTATTATGCTTTCGGCACTTATTGTTTTAATTAATATGTTTTTATGCATTTAAGTCAAATCGGTGAAAAATAATAATCGGTACGGTAATCAGGCGAAATTTCTAGAGTCATTGCTTAGGCCTCATTTACAGAGTCGCGGGGTGTTGCGCGTCGCGTGCGGCGTGACTTCTCGCGGCGCGTCGCGTGCGGCGTGACTTCTCGCGGCGCGTCGGTCGTACCTACGATTTGTCTGTTCACGGAGCGGCGCGGCGGCACGTCAAGCGGCACTTATCATCTTATCACAAACGTATGGCAATAAAGGACGTATTGTTCATAGAGATGCGGGGCGGGACGCGTGGCGGTGCCCGCCGCTGCGCCCGCGGCGAGTCCTCAAGCGTGTAGCAGAGCACGCGGCGGGCAACGCTGCGGCGCAGTTCTATTACGCACTATAGAAGTTTCTTCCAATAAAAATCGATAATATACTCTATTGTGACGGTGCAGTGACTCGTCTGCGTTTAGCAATTTTCCAATATGACTGGCATGGCAGAAGATTCCGTCGCGGGCATCACTTCATCGATCAGAATTGCCGCTGCGTGCGCTGCCGCGGTGAACGCCGCGTAGGACGCGACAGTGCTAGCCGCGGGCTCGGCCGCAAAAAACGCTCCATTTCAAGCAAACGCGTCTAAAATCGCTTCTCCGTAAATGCTCTCATACAACGCCATATGTTTGAATTCAGTTCGAGCCGCGCCGCACAACGCGACTCGCGACGCCCCGCGTCTCCGTAAATGAGGCCTTAATGTTAGTGATTGATAAAAAACTACTTACTTTATCCGTACTAATATTATAAATGCGAAAGTAACTCTGTCTGTCTGTCTGTCTATCTGTCTGTCTGTCTGTCTCTTCTTCACGCCTAAACCACTGAACCGATTTCAATGAAATTTGGTAGAGATATAGTCTGGGATCCGAGAAAGGAAGTAGGATAGTTTTTATCCCGGAAATCCCTCGGGAACGGGAACTATTAATCTACGAAGTCGCGGGCAAAAGCTAGTTTAGAATAAAGAAAGAAAAATTAAATACTAAATTGAAATTTGATTTTATTGTAGATGGCCGAATTAGGGGATAAAAAGAAACCGGGTACACCTTTTATAGCAGAACTTTTTAAGTCATAATTTTATTTTGCATAACAACTGATAGCATAAACCTCTTTTCGCAGAAAGTCATTTGGCATCACTTACTTGGCATACATTTATAACTCATAATTTTGTATGACAGAACCCTTATTTCGCATAAATTTCATTTCCATAATAATTAAAAAGCAGAAACATCATATCGCAGAAAGTTCACAGGCAGAATTGTCTTTTGGCATACGTTTCGTATCAAAGTCCCTAGAGATAGATCCAGAGCCCTCGAGGCTCAAAAAGCATAATCGGGGAGCCCCGCTGCGCGGGGCTCAAGGGTTTGCAAAAAAAATAACCACGAAGTGGATGGCGGGGTCTGTTCGCTTGCTTCGCTCGCTCTCTAGACTCCGCCATCCCCTTCTATCCTAACCTGTCCGAGTCGGGGTGCCCCAAGTCCCGAGCTCGCTTCGCTCGCACTTTATAAAAGTTATACTAAACTAAATTATGCGAAATTATAAGTATGCCAAAGGTAATTATGCCAAATAAAATTCTGCCATCTTAAAAGTATGCCATTTTAAATTCGGACATAAAAACGTTCTGCGAAAAAATAATTATGCTATAAAAATAAAGAAGTTTATGATAAAGATAAAGATATTTTTATTTTGCAAACATGGGTAACATTAAATGGTGACAAAAAAAACATATTGACAAGTTCAGCCATATTTTACCAAGTAGGCATGCAAAAGATATAAATAAAACATCAACTTATAACCAGAGAGTAAAATTAAATATAAAAAAAAACACAATTTAACTTAAAAAAAAAACTTTCTCTGTAAGGTATTCACTTAAGTTATAATAAGCTTTCACCACTAAAAAATTTCGAAACCTTTTTTTAAATAATTTGAGTGGAAGCTCTTTCCAACTCTTAGGCAAGTGATTATAAATAACTGGAGCCATGCAGTATTAGACACTTTTGCGCATTAGTGCTGTTTTAGCTGGCTCCTGACATAGCAAGCTATTATCGCGTCTATTGCGGGGAAACACGTCAGCTATACGTTTGAAACGAGTCGGGTTTGCCTTCACAAACACAGCTACTTCTAGTATGTACAGACAAGACAATGTTAATATCTTATAGCTTTTAAAGTATGGTTTACAACTATCGGTGGGTTTAATTTTAAACATCGATCGAATGCATCTTTTTTGGGCCTTGAAGGCGGTTTCTTTTTCAGTAGAGTTTCCCCAAAATATGACCCCATACCGTAAATGTGATTCTACTATGCCATAATAAGCAGTAAGAAGAGCATCTGTGTTAATTATAGGTGATAATGTATGTAAAGCGTATGCAGACTTACTCATCTTCTTACATAAGGTATCAATGTGGGATTTCCAATTTAATTTATTATCTATTTTGAGACCCAAGAATTTCGTACTTTCAACTTCTTCTATGATATCATTATTGTAGTGTATATTTAAATTAATAATAGATGTCTGTTGTCTAAAATGGATAACTTTAGTTTTACTAAAATTTATTCTTAAATTATTCGCGTCTAGCCAGGTTACCATCTGTTGTAAACTATTATTAATGTCATTCTCATAATTATCTATCTTCTTACAAGGTATTGTAATCGTACTATCATCCGCAAATAGTGTTACTGGTCGATCAATAGATTTCGGTAGGTCATTTATGTATAATATAAATGTAAAGGGTCCTAAAACGCTGCCTTGCGGTACCCCAAATAATAATTCACGCTCTGAAGACCGAAATATCTCTTCACGTTTACTAACTATATTAACTTTATTAATTTCAGTAATTTGTTTTCTATTTTGTAGGTAAGAATTAAGCAAATTAAGGACATTGCCTCTTATCCCATAGGCTTCAAGTTTCTTTAAAAGAGTAGAATAGTGTACATAGTCGAATGCCTGGGTCATATCGCAAAAAACACTACATACAGGATTCCGGAGATCAACGTTTTTTATGACATTGTATAAAAAATCATATATAGCCATATTGATAGTCCTATGTACACGAAATCCTTTCTGTTCCTCACACAAAATGTCATTTTTTTCTACGAATTTATAAAGTTCCCCATATATATATTTTTCAAAAAATTTTGAAATAACGGGAATTAACGATATTGGTCGGTAATATTCCATCCGTTCTCTATTTTCCTTTTTAAATAATGGCTTAATAATCGATATTTTTAATGCATCAGGAAAAATGCCTGCGCTAATACTTGAGTTAATTATGTGACTTAAATGACCACTTATTTCTCTAGACACATGTTTCAATATTTTTGTAGCAATATCGTCATACCCTACACTATTTGTATTGTTTAATGATTTGATGATTCTCTCAATATCTTGTGGTATACTAGGGGCCATGAACATTGTTTTATTACTGATGTCAATTCTGTTACATTTAGGTTTGCTAGTCACATCAAGTTTCCCTTGTACTTTGTCGACAAAATAATTGTTAAATGCTTCGGCAATATCATTGGGATTAGATAGAATTCTATTGTTATTTATAATTTTGGTAATATTAGACTTAGGTATGTTAAATTTTGCACGATTTATAATTTGCCACGTAGTTTTAGACTTATTTTTAGATGTTTTTATATTATGATTGTTCTGGGCTTTTTGTGTTAGATGTATAATTTTTTTGTGTAAGCGAGAGTAGTTATTGAAAGTGTATTTATTTGGGCTTAATCTGAACTGCCATAAAAGTTTTCTTTTTTTTTTGACTGCCTAGTTTGATACCTTTTGACAGCCATTTAGGTCTTTTTGTGACATCTATTTTGATCAGTTTAGTTGGAAAACACAGGTCGTAAATTAATTTAAATAGATCGATAAATTTATTATAGGCTTCATTCGGATCGACTGTGTCGTAAACCTCAACAAAAGAGAGATTTTAATGTGGTTTCTAAAGTTCAAAATATTGTCTAAACTGTAGTCTCTTTTGACGGTATACCAATACTTTATGAGACACTTTGTTTGTATGCGAAGTGAGTTATGCCAAATAGGTTTCGGAGTATCAAGTTTCTGCCAAAAAGAACGCACCCAAAGAAACCATCGAGTGCTCAAAATAATCGAAGTTTTAAGTATAATTGTTTTTTAGAGTAATAAATAAATAAACTTTACTATGAAAATCACGTGTATTGTGTTTTTTGGTTGACTAGGACCCCTTTCATACTGCAGTGTGTCGTCGGTCGCGTGCCACGCTGCAGTGTAAAAAAAAAATAAATTTAAAATTTAAAAAACCCCCAACACAAAAACCTAAGTTCCCATTAAAAAGTAAAAAAATAACAAAAAAAATACGTCACGTTGGGGGACCGCTCGGGACGATCGTATCCTAAATGCAACATCGGTCCCCCAACGTGACGTATTTTTTTTATTTTTTTACTTTTTAAAGGGAACTTAGGTTTTTGTGTTGGGGGTTTTTTAAATTTTTAATTTAATTTTTAATTTTATACTTTTTATAGGTACCTACTTATTATAATGTCGATTTTGTTAAGTTTGAGACCCCACTCGAGTATATTTACAGACATTCGGTTTCTCTTCCCTACTTTCACCCTCACAACTTTTAAACGGCTCAACCGATTTTCATCAAACATGTCTAAGAACACTCGCACATAGGTCACCTTTAATACAAAAAAACTAAATTGAAATCGCTTCATCCGTTCGGCAGCTATAATGCCACAGACAGACAGACAGACAGACAGACAGACAGACAGACAGACAGACAGACAGACAGACCGACAGACAGACAGACACGTCAATCTTATAACACCCCTCTTTTTGCGTCGGGGGTTAAAAAAAAAGAGGGCGCAGGCTGAGTCCCGCACCCCGGCGCAGAATAGACTTAAGACGGCCCTGCACAGAATATTTAGTTATAAATATTAACTTTAAAACTAAATTATTAAATTAAAATAAAACAAATATATAAGGGGGCTCCCATACAACAAACGTGTTTTTTTGCTGTTTTTATGGATAATAGTAAGGAACCCTTGCTGCCTATAGATATATCTGCAATACCAGAGGCCTTGCAAATGCGTTGACATCCCAGAGACAAAGTTGAAATGTCACATGTGTCGTTTCGCTTGGTAACGTATAATTATTTACGTCTAGGACTTTTTTGTTTTTAGGGTTTTATTTAACATCTATTTTTATATATTACGTGCGTCACTTTCTCCGACTTTCTCGTGAACAAACTGTTTTTGTTTCGTTACTTATGAGATTAGTTATTTAAGATTAAACATTTGTACACCAGAAATGGTAGGATATAAGAAACATAATAATACAAATACAAAAAATACAAATACAAATAATTTATTTAAATAAAAATGTTTACAAAAAGTGTACATAAAACCAAACAGATAAAAAGATTTTCCATAAAATTACAGTGCCTAAAAATTAACTAAAACTAAATAATTAGATATAGGAGCAAGTATCGATAGTTCGGAATTGCAATGTTAGGTAGCGACCCGCCCGATCTAGGTAACGACTAACGTTATAACGTTAACATCTATTGTACTATATTCTTACAAATCAATCTTTCTTTCTTTCTTTTCTTTCGAATCAAACGAAGCCACAGGCACAACTATAACTTAGACAGATGGTGAAATTTTTATAGGCAATCCAGTGTAACACGGTCACCTGTTACGGTTAGCTTCACTCCAGTGTAACCTTTGGGGTGACCTGAATCGGGTACCTTTATGAGGATTGATTAAAGTATTATGCTAGACTTCTTTTGTTTCGGTCAAAGTGGAACGAAGAGGTCTTTTTTCATACTTTTTTGTTTTACTGGAATTGGAAATTGTTTTGCATAGTGGTTTTCACCTTTTCGATAAGAGCCTCCGATGACGTCTGACTACTTGTAGGACGGATTATCGGACCGCTGAATAAATCGTTGTTTCGAGTACCGATTTTTTGTAGCACGTCCTACAAAAAATCGGATTGCCTATATTAGAATTCATATGTACAATTCTAACCGACAAAAAATTGGTCGAGGATTGTCTGACGTCGGCGGACATTGTAAGGGTTTGTACCTACCTATCAAACGTTCCAAAACTCTAGAAGTCAGTTTTGAACTTTTTTTTATTCGATTCCCACTGCTGGGTAAAGGCCGGGTGGCCTTTACCATGTCCCTCTAAATGTTCTGAGCATATTTGTGCCAAAAGGAGTCAATTCACCATCTCTACGTCAAACTAACTTCATAAAAATAAAAAAAATACCATCACGCCTGTATTCCCCGAAGGGTTAGGCAGAAGTGTACCAATGTACACCCACAGTTCGCCGGTATATTTAGGTCCCATGTAATAGGGGGCGAGCCTATTGCCATTACCTGGGCACAAATCCAAACTCCGAGCTGCTACTGAGTATTTCATAGAAAAACCCAATAACACTTTTTGCTCGACCTGGGAATCGAACCCGGGACCCCTTGCACAGCAGTCGCACTTACGACCACGAGACCAACGGGGCAGTAACGGGGCTAATTTAATATGTCAAATATTACTTTACTATCCAGCAAACTATTTTTAGTATTATAAGTTTGAAACATTTCAAACTTACACTAAAAATAGTTTTAAAATTAATCAGCGTTAAATATAAAAATCACTACCAATACGGGTGCAGTCACCACTAATCAATTGACTTACTTTTTATGAGCTGTCAGAACGCGATGCCGCCATAGATTTTGTACGCCAATAGTAAACTGTGACGTCACGTGTTGCCAACTCAACTATTTATTGATTACAAAGCCGCTAAAAATCTCATTTTACAGTTATTGAAAATTAATCGAGTTTTCAGGGCTAAATTAAAGTGTTTTTCTAGAGAAATTGTGTTTTGGAATTAATTAATAAAACTCTACATCTGTTTCTTTTTATTTTGAATTTAATTGGGATCCCAGTTTTTTATTTTATAAAAAATTTTGCATTTAGCACTCACGTATACGGTACCTAACGTAGCTTCATATTACATAGAATATCAAAATAATACTTTGTATAGATCGTGGTACGCCCTAACGCCCTTTGAGCCCTACTACAAACGTGCAATACTCGTATATATAAAGTAAATTGAAAAAATTATCATACATTTAACATTTTATATTTTCATACAAGTAGTATCACCTAGGTATTGATATGAATTAAACCTTGAAACTAAATAAATATTTTCGAGGTACCTATATGCGAAACAGTGAAGATAAATTATTGATAATGTGTCATATTTTTTTTAATTTGTTAACCGCGTTATGCAGAGTAGAGTCTAATGTTTATTAAATTACTTTATTTTCTCAAATTGAATTAACTATTCTGGGGTATGAAATTTCTTCACTATTGTAATCTTTAAACACAATACTACCTCCTATTAAATCCGTGGCAGATATTTTGGTAACACCTTATAATGTTAATGCGGTTTACATCAATAGATAGAGTGATTCAAGAGGAAGGTTTATTAAATACGTATAGAACAAGGCTGCTCAACCTCAGGCCCGCGGGCCATCATGTGGCCCGCGGATGGATTTCGAATGGCCCGCGTAAGCAAGTTTTAAAAATCCCTCTGACTAAGTGTTCCTTCTTCATTATTTTTTTTTAATCAACTGTTAAATTTCATGATGTATTTAATTTGCGCAAGTCCCTTATGTAACTTAAATAGGAATCGTTAGTGGCCCGCCGAAAATTTCAAAATCGTCCGTTTGGCCCGACAGTTAAAAAAGTTGAGCACCCTTGGTATAGAACATAACGTTACGAGCAACGGGACACCGCGGAGTTTTAAAATAAAATTTCTATTATCGCATTTCCATGATTAAAATTCATGCAATAAAACTCGAGTTTGTTTTAATTAAATACCTAATCATTGAAGCAGTCAGTATTACGTGCGTGTTGTGTAGGTGTTGTATACGAACAGATGCGATCACTTATTTATGAATGAATGACGTCCCTTTATTACGATATGAACAATAGGAATTTGTTCGATAGTATTTGGGCTGGCAGACTAAACAATATTTATTGTTAGTGGCTGTTAGTGGCAAGTGCCAATGTGACCATTTCTATGTGTTAAGGTGAAACCTCCACGGTAGCCCGCGAAATTCAAATTTGCTTACGTTTTTTGCAATTTGCAAGTCAGTATTAAGGCGACGAATTGTTTAACAATAATTCTAGACCAGGTATTTATAGAATTCTAGACCTATGTTGATTAAAGTAACCATAATTCGCGAGCGTAAGAAGTATGTATTTTCAGAATTATAACCATTTAAGTCAGCAATAAAACTCCATAAGGCCAGGTAAACCCAAAGAATGACTATTTCATGAAATCTTGACATTTTGGATACCGACTTATGGAGTTATTTTACTGATTTTAATGGTTATGATTCTGAAAATACATACTTCTTACGCCCGCGAATCTTAATTTAACCAACATTAAACCTAATACTGACTTGCAAATTTCAAAAAACGTAAGAATATTTGAATTTGGCGGGCCACCGTGGAGGTTGCACCTTAACGTACTTTCTAAGTTTATCTTGGACATCACTACCATTGGTGAACGAAAACATCGTGAGGACAATTATAGGTATAATTAATAAAGTCTCAAATCGCGAATCAGTAGTGCGATTCTCTAAAATGCAAACTCGAAAACGAGTCTTACTAAAGTGATCGCGCTCACTTCGATAATGAACCCACTTGACTTTGGTTGTGTTTTCGCTTGCCGTAGTGACATCGCCGGCCGGCGTGATCGTGTTTAACAAAATACCATTTTGTTACCTCACTGCGGATTCAGTAGTGCGATTCTCTAAAATGCAAACTCGAAAACGAGTCTTACTAAAGTGATAGCGCTCACTTCGATAAGAAACCAACTTGTCATTGGTTCAGTATTCGTTCGCCGTGGTGACGTCGCCGGCGTGATCGTGTTTAACAGAATACCATTTTGTAATCTCACTGCGGATTTAGCTTTCGAATTACGAAGTGAGGCTTAGAGAATTGCACGGCAGCTCTCGGTAAGTGTGGTGATCAATGCTCGTGCCTTCTTTATGAGAAGAGGTCTTTGCCCTAATTATGTAATTTAAATTATTGGGGAAAAAGTACTGCGGTTTTGACATTATATAATCAAAGCGGTTTTGATAATGTTTTTTGTTATTGGTCTATTTAAAATACTTGCCTAACCACTTCCTTAGCGTGAATGACCCGGGGCTGCGGGTTGTTCGAAAGAGATACTGCGCCCCCGGAACGCAAAGGGCACATGAAGGAACATAGATGGGTTTTAGTCAGTAAAAGTCTGACACTTCCTCCCGTCCCGCCCAGGGCGGGGGAAGTGATTTGATGATTTCCCATCTATAAAAAAAAGCGTGAATGACGATTATATTGGGGTTCCTCTTTTCCCGCGGAACCCATTTTATTTATCTATTTTTTTTTTTTTTAGCCTAAGTGGCTCCTTATAACACCAACTACGAACCGGAGAAACAGAGATTCGCCGGAATAAACAGACGGATAAAAATGATAAAAAAAGTTTTTTTTCCAGTTTTTTTTTTTAATTTCTTTAGTAAAAAGATTTTATTTTGACATTACAAACTAACACTTCAATTTTATTTATTTATAAATGAGTATAAATTCGAAAATCGACTCGAATTAAATAAGTGCTTTTCGCTCAAAACTCGTTCTAGAATACTATGATTAGGTTTAACTGCCTCGTTAGCCTAGTGGCCTAGTGGTTCTTAGCGCGACTGCTACGCTAGAGGTTTTGGGTTCGATTCCCAGCTAGGTCGAGCAAAAAGTTTTATTGGGTTTTTCTATGAAATTCTCAGTAGCAGCTCGGAGTTAGGAGTTACGATTGTGCCTGGTTGATGGGAATAGGTTCACCCCCTATCTCATGGGACTTAAACATACCGGCGAACTGTGGGTGTGCATTGGTACACCTCTGCCTAACCCTTCGGGGAGTACAGGCGTGATGTTATGTATGTATATGTATGATATTAGGTTTAGCAGTAAACCAACTCCGGTTTTCGGAATGAATGACAATTTGATAGTCACTAATGACTTCACAAGTACACTTTGTCGCAAACGAGTGCGTTTTCGTTTGAACCACGAAGGCCAAATGCGATGACAGTTCATTTTTAGGGATACGTACCCACAGGGTAAAACGGGACCCAGTTACTAGGACTCCGCTGCTGTCCGTCCATCCGTCTGTCACCAGGCTGCATCTCATGAACCGTGATAGTTAGACAGTTATAATTTTTACAGATGATGTATTTCTATTGCCGCTATAACAACAAATACAAAAAACAGAATAAAATATTTTTTTAAGGGCGCTTCCATACAAGTCTTGATATTTTTTTGCTCGTTTTTGCTCGATATTGATAACGACAACAGGTAGAAGCTTGAAATATTCACAGAATGTTTAGTTATAATAATTATATTCACATCAAAAATTAATAATTAATTTAAAATAAATCAAATATTTAAGGGGGCTCTCATACAACAAACGTGATTTTTTTGCCGTTTTTATAGATAATGGCACGGAACCCTTCATGCGCGCGTCCGACTCGTACTAGCCAGTTTTTCAATATTTCACTGGCAATTTGTAGCTAACAATGACAATACAGACAGGGATTGCCCAACACATAATTTTCGGCCACTATCGTATTGTAAGTTGTACCACTAAAATATTTACCGCCATTCAAGGTCATTGGCTCGCTCGATAAAAAATGACATCATAATGAAATTGATTTGTGAATTTCAGATTTGGAACGGTAGAATTTATTTTGAATTTGACAATTTTGACATTTACTTTCCAAAGTAAACTTAAAAGAATGGCGGGCTATTTTGAAATTGGAATGAAAAAAGAAATAATTTTGAAATTGGAATAAAAAAAAAGAAATAAAGCAATCAAACGCAACGCGGTGTATTTATTTCGCCTTATTTTTTTTTGTACCTATATTTTTTTATATTTTTTCTATCTACCCAGTAACGGCACAGGGATCAAAAGTGTTACCTACCTATATAGTTATGTCTGTTACAAAACAAAACAAAATAAAAGAAAAACAATTCACTTAGACACATAATGTATTTGAATTAAAACACAGAAAACTTGTTCTAACGTGTAACTAAAACAATTATTTAAATAGTACCACTATTTATCATCAAATAAATACTTACCCAACTACATACTTGTTTTAATTATTTTGTTTTCTTTTCCCGATTGTGTAGTTTTTACCTACATCACACATTTCCTCGGGAATTTTGAAAATCCCGGATGATTCGTTTGAGGTAAAAACGTTCTATAAGTATTGTCAAGACGTATTTACCTACAAGCTTATTTACAATACGCAAAAATATTGAAATTCAAGGCAGATTTAGACAGGGGCAGTGACTGGCGCCGAAATCGAGACAAGTCAGCGCTGACTCGAAAAAATACCCCGTATAAATTGATTTCAAGTCAGTACAGTGGCGGAAAGTTAGCGCTGACTTGTAAAGGAGACGGATACGCTTTCATACATTCTTGGGCCCGGGTGTAAAAAGATAAAATTGGTGTCAATTAATGGCTTATAATATAATAACAAAGAATTACTAAACATTCAGCGAATTTTGAATCTAAGAGCAGATATAAAAAAGGTTTTCTAAAAGTGAGGTTATGCAATAAATTGGCAAATACCTATACTAAACCGACGAATTTTGAAGAGCGATTGCTATTTTATTATTTTATACTGTTATTTACTATATTAATTGTACTATATTGAGTGTATTGTATTGTATTTATACTATATTAATTGTATTACATTAGGAAACTCACAAAACGACACTACGAAACGAGTGATTGACAGTCTACTAGAGCTGTCAAAAAGTATTCTATGTCACTGCCAGCACAGATTAAAAATACAAATAATAAATCGAATTGTAAACGAGAATCAACTTTAAGATTTCTTTATATAATGTTTTTTTTTTATCTGCGGGCATTATGTTAATGTTATCAATCATCTGCACTGGTGCAAGATATATTGTGTTCAATTGTTGAAACCTATTCACATTAATCGATTATAGTAATCGATATCCCCTTTTAGTCGTGACATAAACTTATTTTTAAGATTTCTCTTATTCCTGATATTGAATTAGGCAATTTTTTTTGTTATTTGAAATAGAAAAATATGACACTTTTTTTAACCCATATCACAACTTAATACAATTTGGCCCAGAAATCCCCGTCTCCTTTGCACATGAATATTTAGAAGTCAGTCTAGGCGCGGGCACTGGCGCCGACAACTGACTTGTGCACTGACCCTGTCTAAATCTGCCTTAATAGCTGACTGTGTCGAGTTTTCCATACTACTCGATTCCTACCGGCAGTACCGCTCTCTTTTGGAAGCTATGAACAATACTACCACCATTAAAAAGTGGCGCAGTTATTAATTAAAACCGGTGTAAAATACAGAAAAATATAAAATAGTTATAGTGAAATAATCTTATTAAATAGCTTAATAGCTTCTAATCTCATCATCATTATACTGCCTTTATATTACTTACAAAATGACATCGAGTTAAGTTACCTTTAGACCAAAATCTGACTAATGTCCCCGTCACGAGAAGCTATAAATTTTGTAAATTTGCATTTAGTGCTTCACAACCTTATAGGTACGTACTAAAGACAAAAATGTTCAACTGATCAGAAATAACAAAATCTACAACAGTTGATTGAATTTGAAATTATTTGTTGTTGATTTAATTGTCGCTACGTAACTTGGTAGAATTTCTTTATTTATAAAATTTACAGCTTCTAGTGACGTGGACTTTAGTTTTGTATGCTGTGCACCGTAGGTAAGGATTAGCTTAAAGCGAGACGAGACGCAACGAGGCGCGCACTTTTCGAGATATCGAATGCATGCCCTTACTGCACCATAAAGTAACTAACACGCTTGGATGCAGTTCGAAGTTCACCGCGGTGCGTACCGCGTGCCATCTTGGTGACCGCATGCATCGGGTTGCTAGGCGTCCGGATAAACTAGGACATTGTCAGACATTTCTCCGGCGAAACTGGTCAGTGTTCGGCTTTTGTTAGGCTTTACATTTAATTCATTAGAACTAGTTTTTATGACAAAGTATCGAAAAAATTTAATACCTATCCACAAGCAGTCCTACTATCCCACTAATAATATTATAAATGCGAAAATTCGTAAGGATGGATGGATGTATATGTAGATGGATGTTTGTTACTCTTTCACGCTTAAACGGCTGAACGGATCTGGATGAAATTTGGTACTGAGATAGTGGTCGTGTGGAATAACACTTAGATACTTTTTAACCCGGAAAAATGTACGGTCCCCTTGAGATAACATATCAAATTTAACGCGGACGAAGTCGCAGACAGCACCTAGTAATGTTATAATTTTGAATTATAGACACAAATTCCGACTTCATTTGCTCAATTTCACCAAAAATGCTTCCTACGTACTTCCAAGCGTGCACCTTTTCGTGCAGTTAATAAGGTCGATATTGAGTCACTATATAGGTATATTATAAATTGCAACATCGCGTCATTTCGCGTCTCGGAGCCGCGTCATGCAACAGTCATCTCATTGACTACGCAAGACCAATACGGGCTGAAGTTTTTTCGTTCAATGTCACACCGGTTTCCTGTCCATGTTTTCCTTCACCGGTTTGAGATCAGTACCTGCTTATTTATGAAATAAATAGCATTTATATTGCCCCCTATTACATGGGACCTATATATACCGGCGAACTGTGGGTGTACATTAGTACACCTCTGCTTACCCCTTCGGGGAATACAGGCGTGATCGTATATTATTATTCATCATCATCATCGTCATCATCATTTTAGCCATAGGACGTCCACTGCTGAACATAGGCCTCCCCTTTAGATATAATTATTATTTATTATAAATTGCATGAGGATTTATCTACTATTAACATACCATCACGCCTGTATTCCTCGAAGGGTTAGGCAGAGGTGTAGGTACTGATTTACACCCACAGTTAACCGGTATGTTTTTAGGTCCCATGTAATAGGAGCGAGCGTATTGTCATTAACCGAGCACAACCCCTAACTCCGAGCTGCTACTGAGAATTTCAAAGAAAAACTCAATAACTCCTGCTCGATTTGGTAATCCAACCCAAGACCTCTACCGTAGCTGTCGCGCTTAAGACCACTAGGCTACCGAGGCAGATCTAGTTTCATATAGTGTAAAATATTATAGTCGAGGTCGTACCTAATCTACCTATAATCTACCTACTTAATGAAGGTGAATAGTTTTTGTTGTTTGTTTGTTTGAACGTGCTAATCTCGGGGACTACCAGACGTATTGGTAAAAACAACTCCTTATGAAAAAACTTAAAACGACCTTTTTTTAGGATGGGAAGTCATTGAATAACTTCTTTCGCTCTGGGCGGACCGGAAGGGTGTGTCAGACTCTTACTGACTAAAACCCATCCGTGTTCCTCCTAATGCCCTTTGCGTTCCAGGGCTGTGGTGACGCTTTCAAACAAATTGCGCAACCCATTATCCAACCCTGAACTTCGCTCGATCTAAGAATCGAAGCCTCTTTTTTTTTACGGCACTATTCCAGTTGACGGCGCGGCGGCGATGCGGAGGAATTTTTTTGATGCTTTATAATTTTATAGTTTTCTTTTTCATTTTTTTTTACCGCTTCTTCTTGGTCCTTTTGGAAACCTGTGGGGGAGGCCTATGTCTAGCAGTGGACGTCCTGCGGGTAATATGATGATGATGATTACAACCACGCCTGTTTTCCCCGAAGAGTTAGGCAGAGATGTACCAATGTACACCCACAGTTCGCCGATATGTTTTTTAGATCCCATGTAATAGGGGGCGAGCCTATTACCGATGTTTGTTTTTTTTATATTAGCTTATTTTCAGGTTGTATACATTGTACATAAACTCTTTCATTTAAATACATAGACAGGTCACAGCTCATACCTAACCTACATAGTCTTTACGTGTCATGTGATCATGTCAGTTGGTGTAAACAGCTGAACGCCTTCTTTGTGACGTCATCATATGATCATAGTACGTAAGTGTGAAGTATGATTCGTAGTGTGACGAATTTTGTAGCCAGGTGTGTTAACAAAAGGTGTCATCCTTCATCCTTCTATGTTGTGTCTCTCCTTTTGTGAGGATCGATGGATAGATGGGTAAATGGATGGATGTTTGTTTGTTACTCTTTCACTCTTAAACGGCTGAACGAATTTGGATGAAATTTGGCATAGAAATAGATAGCACATAGGCTACTTTTAATCCCGAAAAAGACCCGATTTCAAAAATTATTTTGCCGTTAGAAAGCTACATTATCACTGAGTAACATAACCTACATCATCACGCTACGACACACGGGAGCGGAGCAATAACCAAAGACGTAACGAAGTTCGCTAGTATATTATAAATGCGTAAGTTTGTGAGGATGAATAGAGAGATAGTTGGTTGGATGTTTGTTACTCTTTCACTCTTAAACGGCTGAACGGATTTGGATGAAATTGGCACAGAAATATATTATAGTCTGCAATAGCACATTGGCTACTTTATATGCTAGAAAAATGTACTGTTCCCGTGGAATAATATAATACAGGTATTAAGTTTGACAGAAACAAGTTATTTAAAAAATGTGAATTAATTTAAAGATAAGTAGTTGGTCCTTCATATTTATCTTTTTTTTTATCAAAAGTGGACACTCACGTGTTGACGCGGTAACAATAAAAAATATTAACTGATTACTATACCTACCTACAGTCAGCGATCACGCAAGCATGACTATTTCATAGGAATTACCATTTTTTTATGTTCATTGTTGAAATTACTAAATTACATTTTATTTCGCCGACTAATAAATGCATTTGCTGATTAATAAAACACAAAAATCATCACGCCTGTATTCTCCAAAGGGTTAGGCAGAGGTGTACCAATGTACACCCACAGTTCGCCGGTATGTTTTAGGTCCCATGTAATAAGGCGAGCTTAGTGCCATTAACCGGGCACAAATCCAAACCTTTAGCTGCTACTGAGAATTTCATTGAAAAACCCAATAACTTTACTCGTCCTAGGAAACGAACCCAAGACCTAGCGTAGCAGTCGCGCTTAGGATCACTAAGCTAACGATGCAGTTAAAATGACTAAATTACACTTTATTTTTCCGACTAATAAATGCATATACTGATTATTAAAAATTGCTTGGAAAATACACTAATAACAATAGGTTAGGTATTATTAATTATTATGTTATATTTACGATAATGATTGCTGAGTAATGACCTCGGTCAGAATTTATCGTAGAACATTATGTTTTTATTACCATTAAATGGCAAACAAACCGACGGTTCACCAGATGGTAAGTGGTCACCGCTGCCTATAGACATCTGCAATACCAGAGGCTTTGCAAATGCGTTGCCATCCCAGAGACAAAGTTGAAATGTGTCATGTGCCTGTAATTACACCGGTACCCATACCCTTCAAACCGGAACACAGCAACGCTGCTTTGCGGCAGAAAAAGGTATGGTATGGTGGGGTTTAACTGCCCCGTTGGTCTCGTGGTCGCAAGTGCGACTGCTGTGCAAGGGGTCCCGGATTCGATTCCCAGGTCGAGCAAAAAGTGTTATTGGGTTTTTTCTATGAAATTCTCAGTAGCAGCTCGGAGTTTGGATTTGTGTGTGTGGGTGTACATTGGTATACCTCTGCCTAACCTTTCGGGGAATACAGGCGTGATGGTATATTTATATATTATATTTTTATGGTGGTAGACTTCCCCTGACGAGCTGCTTCGCAAAGAGCTCTACTAGGTACTACATCTGTGCATATAACGGATATAATACTAAAATGCGCTTGACTGAGTCGTTAGCTTAGAAGTCCTTAGCGCGACTGCTACTCTATAGGTCTTGGGATCGATTCCCGGGTCGAGCAAAGTGTTTCTGGGTTTTTCAATCAATTCAAGCTTAGTAGCTCGGAGTTAGGATTTGTGCGCGGTTAATGGCAATAGGCTCGCCCCCTATTACATGGGACCTAAGCATACTGGTGAACTGTGGGTTTACATTGGTATGTACACCTCTGCCAAACCTTTCGGGGAATACAGGCGTAATGGTATGTATGTATGTATGATAATAGTGCTAGATAGCCAAATACTTAAACGTACTGATTTTATTATTAGTCATAAAATATCAATACAAATGGTTCTACGTACGATGACTCACATTTACAGTTTAATTGTCATTCAATTATTAATATGAGTGTACGAACTAAGTACAAACCAAGAATGTGCCGACTGATTACAAAGTGATTGTTTTGCAATGAATATAAAATATATTAGGCTTGATTCACACAAGCATTTTTTAAAAACGTCCTTTTTTTCAAAACACTAAGCACACTATAGTGTGTTTTGTCTTTAATTCCGAACGCATTCAACCCTAATCTCTTCATAGTTAAAGTGAACAGGATTCTTCTGGGTAAGCTTACTCCATCATCGACTTTGTCTTTGTCACCTCTCCTCTAACCTAGATGAGAGTCAAGAGCTTATCCATGTCGAATAAAAAAAAGGACATTTTGTTTAAAAATATTGATTGCAAAATTCCAGGACATACATACATCATTATCATCATATCAGCCGATCAACGTCCACTGTTTTTTTTATAGACGGGAAATCATCAAATAACTTCCCCCGCCCTGGGCGGGGCGGAAGGGCGTGTCAGACTTTTACTGACTAAAGCCCGTCTATGTTCCTTCATGTGCCCTTTGCGTTCCTGGGGCGCGGTATCTCTTTCGAACAACCCGCAGCCCCGGCAGGCATCGGCCCTCATTGGCCCCTTTGAAGTTTGCTGTCATCTCTTTGAGGCGCGCGTGGAACACGAACGGGCCTCCCTTTAAGATAGCCAAAATGACCGGTCCTGCGCTGCCCGCATCCAGCAATTTCCAAGTAAAGTTAAATAAAAGCTTTTAAAATAGGTCAAAAAGAAAGACCCCCCCCCCCACACACTTCGAACACAAAGAGGACACGTTAGGACGCCATTAACTAAATTAAAAAAATAAAGGGAAAGTAGCAATAGGGATATTCGAAGTTAATGGTAAAGTATTATGTGTTTATCAAACTTTTTACTCCAAACTTTTTATATAGGACAATGAATAGTTCTGGGTCAGAAAAAATAACTAAATTGGCGTAAATTGACTTATTATTCGACTAAAGCCTCGTAGTTTTAAGAGCGAATGCTAAGTGTAGAGTCCTGGGTTCAATTCCCAAGTTGGGCAAGAAGCGTTATAAGGTTTTTCCATTAGGAATTAGGAAGCACATAAAAGTCTTGCACCTGATCTCTCCCCGGTCGTATCTGATTGCCGTCCCACCGGACTGTGAGAGTTAGGGAAAAGGGAGCGCACCTGTGTTTGCGCACGCACGTTGTACATTATAATGTCTTTTGCGTACTTGGCTCGTTTCCACTGAGATTGCCCGCTGTGACCGAAATCGGACCATATTCATGAATACTTATATTATTATTATGTCTGGACAATACATAATATGGACGTAGTTACGCAAAAAGGATCCAACTCTCAAAGTGTCACTTTGAGAGTTATTGGATTAGTGGAGATATTAACTGGAATAAATTTGCGTTAACCTGCACTCGCAGCTAACTTCCGAGCCGCCATTAAGTTTGAATCGTACTATACTACTAATTTGGCCAATATTGACTTATTATTCGCCTCAGTTTATAAGAAAAGGGTATATTTTTGCCATCAGCTCTTAGGTAGGTACTGCCATAAAAGTAGATAATTTGAACTCCCCAAACAAACATAACACAATAAAGGGTTACTGCGCACTTCATACAAACGTCATATGATTGATTTCTAGCAGTAGTTGGAAAGGTTTACTCAACTAATGCCCACTTGGTAATAAGGTAGGTCACGGCCAAGCGCTGTTTGAACTTTCGAGTTTGCTTTTTCTAGTAGGTACTAGGAAAAACAAATAACGCTACTCTCTACATGTTTAAACAGGGGTCGGCTAGTAATCAATTTTTTTTAGGATAGGAAATCATCAAATGACTTCTGCCCTGGGTGGAGCGGAAGGGAGGTTTTAGTCAGTAAGAGTCTGACACCTATTACTGACTAAAATCTATCCGTGTCCCTATTAATGCCCTTTACGTGACTCTTTCGAACAAATTCTGCAACCTCCATAGAGATCTACGTTTTGGAACGATCTTCAACTTTTTGTGTCAACCATCACGCCTGTATTCCCCGAAGGGTTAGGCAGAGGTGTACCAATGTACACCCACAGTTCGCCGGTATATTTAGGTCCCATGTAATAGGGGGCGAGCCTATTGCCATTAACCGGGCACAAATCCAAACTCCGAGCTGCTACTGAGAATTTCATAGAAAAACCCAATAACACTTTTTGCTCGACCTGGGAATCAAACCCGGGACCCCTTGCACAGCAGTCGCACTTGCGACCACGAGACCAACGGGGCAGTTTTGTGTCATCTTCTTGATAATTCCAAAGTATGCGGGGTCTACTATAATGCCCCCCCGCAGAATTGTACATTGTATTGTAGTCGTAACGTTAATGCTCAAAATCCAGTCGCAGTCTCATCAGCGACAATCAATGTCAAAAGATATTTTGGTAAATGAGAGGCATTTTTGACAGATTAAGACTCAGATTTGACTGCGATCGTTTTTAAAGTTAGTAGAATGCCGTGGTTCCCACCATTTTTAACAAATTACTCATAAAAATACCGAGACCTACCGCTAAGCTCATGTCTGTTTAAAATCTTTCATTGCTTCCATTAACATAATAAACAAACTCCGGGTTTTATATATTATTTGTAAAACCCGATGTTTGTTTATTCACTTACTACGTACTTCGTACGGTGGGATTAGTTTCAATGAACCCGACTGTAATACGGATTGTTAAATAAATAAATAAATATAATAATAATCAGGGCCGGACTAGCTTTGTCGGGGCCCCTACACAGTGCATGTCTCGGGCACCCCTACCCTTTACTAACTTCCAAAATATCTTTTTTCTACCTCAACGGAACGTTATTCCGTTTTCAACATCATCATATCAGCCGTAGGCCGCCCAATGCTAGAAATTTCAATATTACGCTGATTTTTCAAATGAAATTATAAAGATAATTACCTAGGTCAATAAAAAAAAAATTGAAATTTTAACAAAGGAACATGTTTTTTTTTATGATGATTATGATCTTATGATTTTTTTAATCGTGTTTGTTTTATTTAGGGTTTATTACATACAAATCATCTAATTTAATTTTTCTTGGGGCCCCTATCCTTTGTCTGGGGCCCTCTGCCTAATGGATAATCCGGCCCTGATAATAATGTATGAATAGTGTATAGTAAACATAATAATTATGGAACCGACGATAATAGGTATGAGTAGGTATTGTGGTAAAACATAGTTTATGCAGTATGAAAGAACACTTATCTACTCGTAGGCTTGTCTCGAACGAGCAATTTATTATTTTTCATAAGTAAACATAAAATTTTGTGAGAAATTTCAAACTTAGGTCAGATTCGTGACACGAGTGCTTTATAATACTCATTTTTTAATTCTTTTTTTAAGTTATTTTAAAGAAATGGGTTGCCTATGTGTCATGGAGAATAGTTATGTGTTAGGCCCATCCTAATAATATTATAAATGTGAAAGATTGTGAGAATGGATGGATGGATGGATGTTTGTTACTCTTTAATGCTTAAACGGCTGAACGGATCTGGATGAAATTTGGCACTGAGATAGATTGTAGTGTGGAATAACACATTGGATACTTTTTATCCCAGAAAATGCATGGTTCCCGTGGGATATTAAATCAAATTTGACGCGGATGAATTCGCAGGCAGAAGTCAGCATATTAAAAAGGCTAAAACATCAATCTAGATTATTCGCATCCGCCAAAGCCTTCGCCATCTGCGTCGCTCACCAAAATGTATTAAACTAGCGACCCGCATGGCATGGCTTAAGTTCACCCGCCTTACTTTACGTCTTTCGTTACTGCTCCGCTCCCGGGAGTCGTAGCGTGATGTTACATAGTATAAGACACTCACAAATAACGTGACTTTCTATGGGTAGAAGAATTTTCAAAATCGGTTCAGTAGATCCAGAGATTACCCCCTACAACCTCACAAACTTTACCTCTTTATAACATTTTTTTATTTTTTTATAGACGGAAAATCATCAAATGACTTCCCCCGCCCTAGGTGGGACGGGAGGGAGTGTCAGACTTTTACTGACTAAAACCCATCTATGTTCCTTCATGTGCCCTTTGCGTTCCGGGGGCGCGGTATCTCTTTCGAACAACCCGCAGCTCTTTATAATATTAGTAAAGAGATTCAACAAAACTGGTTGTTCAGAATTATTATTCTTATATTTTAAGAACTTTAGTCGGCAGATAGGTCATCTAAAAATCATCATAATACGATCACGTGGCAAAAACTGGATACTATTCAAAGAAACCGGTTTGGGAATGTATTTTCGCATCAACGAAATGCAAACTGAGATTTTGTTTAATAATGATGAAGTTAATGTAATCTTTTTTAACACACTCGCTCGTAAAGTAACTCTTAATGCACCGCTTTTGGAGTCACAATGCAGTGTATTACGCACACGTGCTTTTTGTGTTACATTACCGCACTAGTCCGATAAATCAATAACGTTATTTATTACCACTCGGTAATCATTAGTTTTATAGTGAAATATTTTTTGTAATTTTACGAACAAAAAAAAATTGCAAATAAGCGTTACCAATTTTTTAAATAGAAAAATTAATAAGAAATAATAGTAATAAAATATCATCTTAGAGTAGACTTAAAAACGACTTATCTATTACCAAGCCGAGGAGACAAAAATTGAAAAACTCGCCATGCATAACCTCCCTTTTTCATTAAAGTCGGTAAACATTTTTGACTGTTTCTATGATCTCAAGGGGCTTTCGCAAAGATCTCAAAGAAATAGTAAATCACTCTAGAACCCTTATTCCTACTATCATAAAGAAGCTTTGCAAACGAAAACGGTAAAAGAAAAAATCAAGTTTTTGTAAAACAACATCTCATCAATGTTAAGCGCAATACACACTGAGCCCGCCGGGCCGCCGACATATGTCGGCAACTTTTTGTCGGCGGTCTAGTTGGCGGCTTCACTTAATACAAGTCGGAAAATTTGGCAGGCGTACCCAAGCCGCCAACATGTCGGCGGGCGCATGTTGCCGACATGATTCTTTTCATACAGGCCGGGCTTTGTCGGCGGCCCGGCGGGCTCAGTGTGTATTGCGCTTTAAATACGAAATCAGTAATTGCAAGTTTTCCTTCCGTGTTCCCCACAAACTGGTATATTGACGAAAGCTCCTGAGCACTCGTTCTCAGAATTAAAACACCAACTTTTCCTTATGGGAAACCCGTTTTAGATAGGGTTGCCAGATCAAAAAATCAAAATCTCAAGACAAGCTCGATCTTTCAGAGGACTGCAATAAAATAATTCGTCTTAGCGTACTTTCGAAGTTCTGTACATCGCGATTATGAACATTCAGAATTAAATAATTCGCCTTAGCGTACTTTCGGGACATTAAATTTTGATATAAATATATTTATATATTTATTTTCGGGAATTTAAATATAAAGTAGATATCAGCCATTAAATACATTATTTTTGGAACCATAGCTACTTATTTGTTAAGATCTCCCAGTCAAACCGTTCTAGATGATTTTGGGAGACTATTTTTCTAATTTATAAAATTATAAGTTTGTATTGATTAATAAAAAAAAAATAATTATAAAAAATGTTAATATATTATCGGGAATAAAATAGGGAGTATTCAGACAAGCATCGACTATCTGGCAACCCTAGCTTGAACGGTTTTTTACTTGATCCACTTGATACGGGCTGGACTCAAGCTTGTACGCATCGCATTTTATTGTCCTTGCACCCACACCATATATGCAAACAGCATCATAATATAAGGTGTTACCAAAATATCTGCCACGGATTTAATGGGAGGTAGTATTGTGTTTAAAGATTACAATAGTGAAGAAATTTCATACCCCAGAATAGTTAATTCAATTTGAGAAAATAAAGTAATTTAATAAACATTGAATCTACTCTGCATAACGCGGTTCACAAATTAAAAAAAATATGACACATTATCAATAATTTATCTTCACTATTGTAATCTTTAAACACAATACTACCTCCCATTAAATCCATGGCAGATATTTTGGTAACACCTTATATAACATAACGGTGTTTTAAAAAACAAAAAAAAAGGAAGAAAAATAATGTAAGTACCTACCATTGTGTTTCCAAATATCAATATAATAACAAGGAAATAATTATCAAAAAACAACAACAAACAACAATTATAATTATTAATAACTAGCTTTTGCCCGCGATTTCGTTCGCGTGGATTAATAGTTCCCGTCCCCGGGAGATTTCCGGGATGAAAACTATCCTATATCCTTTCTCGGGTCCCAGACTATATCTGTACCAAATTTCATTGAAATCGGTTCAGTGGTTTAGGCGTGCAGAAGAGACAGACAGAGTTACTTTCGCATTTATAATATTAGTACGGATTTACTTCCCCGTTGGTCTCGTAGTCGCAAGCGCGACTGATGAGTATGGGGTCCTGGGTTCGTGTTTCCCGGTAGCTGGATTGTGGAGGTCAGATAGGCATTCGCCCCATGTCAAACACTGGTATTCAGCTGCATTTGGTCAGACTGAAAGCCGATCCCAACATAGTTTAGAATACGCTACGCAGATAATGATGTTGAACAAGGAAATAATTACAGCAAATTGAGACTTACATCATTACATGCTTATAATATTAGAATAATATATCAGTATTGATGACAAAAACCAAATAATAAAAAAAAAAACCACATAAAACTATTATACGTGTTAAATATTTAGTTACGTAAATGGCAAATCATTATAAGATGCTAATTAATATCTAAATATGAACAAGACTAGTCACGAGCAACGACAAAAACATCTCTTTCCTGCAAATTGCAACATCATCATCATCTGCTTAGCCTTTTCTCAACTATGTTAGGGTCGGCTTCCAGTCTAACCGGATGCAGCTGAATACCAGTGTTTTACAAGGAGCGAATGGCTATCTGACCTCCACAACCCAGTTCCTGGGCAAAACGATACCTCTTGGTAAGACTGGTCATCAGACTTCCCGGCTTCTGACTATCCGTAACGCTAACGACTGTCAAAGATCTACAAATGACAACCGGGACCAACGGCTTTACGTGTTTTCCGAGGCACGGGGTGTCACACCACCAGCTTCCAAACTCCAGGCTGCGACTACGCAAATCCTAATTGAAAACCCAATAACACTAAAATCATCATCTCATTACAAATTACAACACTAACTTACGTATTACATGTGCGAATGTAATTGATCGGAGGTTAACACTAACACACATTCTACTGCATTCTTAAATTCTAACAAGTTTGACGTCACTAATAACTCGGTGTGATGACCTTGCGCACGTTTGTCAGATGTTTAATGGTTAGACTCACACGCAACTTTAAACAGGCAGGTGGAAAAAAGGAAATACGACATAAATATCCACGAATAGATACGAGGTCAGAAAAGCACGTAAAGCCGTTGGTCCCGGCTGTCATTTGGAGATCTTTGACACTTGTTACGGATAGTCAGAAGCCGGGAAATCTGACAGCAGTCTTACCGTGGTGGGTATCGTGGTGGGTTGTGGAGGTCAGATAGGCACTCGCTCCATGTAAAACACTGGTAGGTACACTGGTGATGGAACTAAGCGATTCCAAACGTTTTTTATAATGCGCACTGCAAAGGTGTGGAACTCTCTACCTACGTCTGTATTTCCGAACGCGTTCAGCCCTAATTTCTTTAAAATTAGACTGAACAGGCTTCTTCTTGGTAAGCTCACTCCATCGTCGACTTTCTGCGGGTTGTTCGAAAGAGATACCGCGCCCCCGGAACGCAAAGGGCACATGAAGGAACATAGACGGGTTTTAGTCAGTAAAAGTCTGACACTCCCTCCCGCCCCGCCCAGGGCGGGGGAAGTTATTTGATGATTTCCAGTCTATAAAAAAAAAAAAAAAAAAATCGTCGACTTTGACCTCAGCTCTGACCTAGATTAGAGTCAAGAGCAAACCAATCTTGAATTAAAAAACAGATGTACCTACATACGTGCGCGGGTGTGTGCGCTATCCCAGAATCTACAGTATTTATTGTAAATAACTTAACTTACCATCAAGCCTGTTTTCCCCGAAGGGTAGGCAGAGGCGTACCAATGTACACCAACAGTTCGCCGGTATGTTTAGGTCTCATGCAATAGGGAGCGAGCCTAATGTCATTAAAAAAAAAAAAAGTTTTTATTTCGTTATTACACCAGTCATTAACCGGGCACCAATTCTAACTCCGAGCTGCTACTGAGAATTTCAAAGAAAAATCCAATAACACTTCGCTGGTCCTGGGAATCAAACCTTTTACAAAGACAACATAAAGAAGGTGACGGCTGGCAGGCGGCGCGTTGGCAGATTTTCGGTAGATTTTTGTGGTGACTCCGACTGGGCCCTCCGTGTCGGAGCGGTGTTGTTGTAATTAGCGATGACTTAGTCTCACATGCAACTCTATAGACAGGCGGGAAAAAGGAAATAAGGCATAAAAATCCACTCAGAATAGTGTCACCTCTGACCTAGAATAGAGAGAGGAGCTACCAATCATGAATTAACATAATTCGGAAGTTCACACAAATTATAAGAATTGTTATTTATTTTTAACTTAATTTTTACTTTTTTTTTAAATTTAATTACTATTATGTTTCATAATTGTACTGTAGCTTTAAGCCTTATGTAAAATCTTTAAACACATTATGGTATAAGCAAATAAATATGAATAAGAATTAAAGAAAAAAGCACAGGTGCACTTCATCCAAGCGTCTACACTACCTTTTGTAAATGTCAATGAAAACGTAAGCAAATTAATTAAACATGTAGCAGCAGCAAGCGACAAGAATGTTCGTAACGTATCAAGGTTTAAACCAACACATCTGCATTCAACAACCCAGGAAAACATTCAAGGTAAATTACTTGTAGACTGCATCGAACGTTTTGTGCATGTAGGCGTCACACTGCACACTTATTTACTACCTATATGTCATTATAATTATTTTGATAAAACCGTTTGCTAAGCTAATATTATAAAGCTGTAGAGTTTGTTTGTTTGAACGCGCTAATCTCAGAAAGTACAGCCCCCCTAGCCAAGTCACAAACGATAATCGTAAACGCTCGGTAGGTACCAATAGATTTTAAACTTGATACCCCAGAGCCTTAAGTTAAAAATCTATTAAAGATTTCTAAGCGTTAGCGACTGGAAAGAACGAAAACGCTCATCATTAGATCTTCAACTTAAAACCAAGCACATAAAGTTGAAGATCTATTAAAGCCTACTCAGCGTTTGCGTTTATCGTTTGTTACATGGCTACAGGTGCTGGTTCGATTTGAAAAAATCTTCTTGCGATAATAGCCTGTTAAGTGTCGTGATGGCCCAGTGGTTAAGGCGCTCGCCTCTAATGCACGAGGTTGTAGTTTCGCAACCGGGCATGGGCAACTTGTATCAATGTGGCTTTTTCTAATTCATATGTACTTTCTAAGTTTATCTTGGACATCACTGACATCGGTTACCATGTCAGAGGCCCTTGAGGTGGTTTAGAAACTCTGACACTAGGGTGTGTGGGGTTGTTAGACCTTACTGCCCACACGATGATGAAGAAGAAGAGCCTGTTTATCAAAGAAGGATATAAAATTATACTAGGACACAAGGGAGCGTAGTAGTAATCAAAGATGTTACTTAACGCGAGTGAAACGGTGGAGTATTGCTAGTTTCATTATAAAAGTAATTACAGGAAAAGTGATATCTGGAGCGATGACTTCGTGGAGTGCGGATTCACTAGATAAGACTTAGATATTGAAAAGTGTTTACTTAATACTACTAAATTGCCGCGTTGGTCTCGTGGTCGCAAGTGCGACTGCTGTGCAAGGAGTCCCGGGTTCGACTCCCAGGTCGAGCAAAAAGTGTTAGTGGGTTTTTCTATGAAATTCTCAGTAGCAGGTCGGAGTTTGGATTTGTGCCCGGTTAATAGCAATAGGCTCCTCGCCCCCTATTACATGGGACCTAAATATACCGGCGAACTGTGGGTGTACATTGGTACACCTCTGTCTAACCCTTTCGGGGAATACAGACGTGATGGTATATTATTATAAATTCTGACATCGGTAACCATGTCAGTGCCCCTTGAGGCGGTTTAGAAACTCTGACACTGGGGTGTGTGGGGTCGTTAGACCTTACTGCCCACACGATAAAGAAGAAGAATAATGACTTAAAATAAAATACTTAAAGTTTATACTTATATTATAAGGAGGAAAGACTTTTTATATTGTTTTGTTTGTACCGAATAAACTCCAAAACTTCTGGAATTAACATAGGCAGACTCTTATTGACTAAAACCCATCCATGTTCCTTCTTGTGCCCTTTGCGTTCCGGGGGCGCGGTATCTCTTTCGAACAACCCGCAGCCCCGGCAAATTTAAAGTACCTACTGCGTCTAATAATATATTGGGATTCCCAAAATCAAATCTCGAGAGACATGCAAAAAGCCTCAGGTTTAAAAAACGCTAGTTGTCTACAATACACCATTGTTTCTTCGCTCTTGACCGAAAAACCTTGAACTCTGAACTTGCAATTCAGAATAATGAGTGTTGTTGTGAAACCAGGAAAATAATAATTGCAGGCAGACATTGTTCTTTGTATGAAGTGCTAGCGAACTATTCGCGAATTCGTCTGCGTGGCTTATTTCATCTGCGTTAAGTTACGTTTTTGGTTGCTGCTCCGCTCCCGTGGGTCGTAGCGTGATGTTATATAGCCTATGTTACTCGGGAATAATGTAGCTAGCTATTGGTGAAAAAATTTTTAAAATCGGTCTAGTAGTTTTTGTTCTTAGTAGCAGCTCAGAGTTTGGATTTGTGCCCGGTTAATGGCAATAGGCTCGCCCCCTATTACATGGGACCTAAATATACCGGCGAACTGTGGGTGTACATTGGTACACCTCTGCCTAACCCTTCGGGGAATACAGGCGTGATGGTATATTTCATATTTATTTTTATTTTTTTTAGTTTTTGAGTTTATTCGTTACATACAAACATTCATACATACATACAAATCTTTACTATTTAAAAAATATTATTATTAGTATAAAAAATTCTGGTTTAAATAATCATACGAATTCATAATTATGTACTTTAACATTATAAATGCCTCGTCCTAGTCCTAAGTGCGACTGCTACGCTAGAGGTCTATGGGGTTCGATTCCAAGGTCGAGCAAAGCGTTATTCCAGACTATAATCTATCTATGTATCCAATTTCATCCAGATCAGTTCGGCCGTTTAAGCATAAAAGAGTTACAAAAATCCATCCATCCTCTCGTATTTATAATATTACCTTGTAGTTATAGGAAGGAAATAGGATAGATTTAATTGATCTGATTTTATTACCGCAACTCAAATAGGTAGGTTGTGGTAATACCACCCAGATCAGGAATCAGGAAAACCGATCATCAAACCACAGCGGATCAGCTTCCCTGAATAAACTGCAGCGCGATTCTCTAAGCCTTACTTCGTAATTCGAAAGCTGAATCCGCAGTGAGATTACAAAATGGTATTCTGTGAAACACGATCACGCCGGTGACGTCACCACGGCGAACGAATACTAAACCAATGACAAGTTGGTTCGTTATCGAAGTGAGCGCGATCACTTTAGTGAGACTCGTTTTCGAGTTTGCATTTTAGAGAATCGCACTTACAAACGTTAGGTGTTGCGGAATTTGTTCGAAAGAGTTACCGCAGGCCTTGAACGCAAAGGGCATTAGGAGGAACACGGGTGGGTTATAGTCAGTAAGAGTCTGACACTCCCTTCCGCTTCAGCTAGAGCGGAAGAAGTCATTTGATGACTTCCCATTCCCATCCTTAAAAAAAAGGCACAGTCAGCAACAAAAGTCGAGTAACAAACTTTCTTTTACATGAAATTGAAGTGGAAATTATCTTTTTTTCTTACTCTTCCGTTAGTCTTTTCTGATTAATTTCGTTGCGGGATCCAAGATAGTTGAATCGTTTTCCGGGACTCGTCGAGCTTCATTGCTTTGGCGCCGGCGCTCTTCTAGCGGTCGCCACTGTTAATTCTGGCTTACAGGAGTTGCAGAATAGTGTAGCAGGCTTCCGGGGCCGCGGGTTGTTCGAAAGAGATACCGCGCCCCCGGAACACAAAGGGCACATGAAGGAACATAGATGGGCTTTAGTCAGTAAAAGTCTGACTTCCGCCCCGCCCAGGGCGTCAGGAAGTCATTGGATGATTTCCCATCTCAAAAAAAAAGATGTCCCAAAAAGAGGAATGTTGCTTTTACATATCATTTAAAATAGATCTGAAATAACACAATTCACTGCTATTCAGAATTTAAGGCAATACCTCAGAATTCATTTTATCTTAATTTTAGATTAATTTCGTATTTCCTTTGATATTTTGCTCAATAAAAATCTGAAATTTTTATCTACTTTTGTTGCTGACTGTACCTACGTCACCTAAGTCATTAATTTTATTTTTGACACACTGTTACCTAGGTACCTACATTTTTATTTAAACTCAGGTAAGTACTGAATAATATTTTTTGTAATGGCGTGATTAACTTATTTATACAGGCTGATTCATCGTTGAGATGGGATACAGCAGAAAAAAAAAATTGGTTATTATAGTATACCATCACGCCTGTATTCCCCGAAGGGTTAGGCAGAGGTGTACCAATGTACACCCACAGTCCGCCGGTATATTTAGGTCCCATGTAATAGGGGCGAGCCTATTGCAATTAACCGGGCACAAATCCAAACTACGAGCTGCTACTGAGAATTTCTTAGAAAAACCCAATAACACTTTTTGCTCGACCTGGGAATCGAACCCGGGACTCCTTGCACAGCAGTCGGACTTGCGACCACGAGACCAACGGGGCAGTTAATAAGTTTTGTATTAATAATAACAATAAAAACTTATTATTATTCATCATCAGATGATTATCCTACTAAACTAACATACTACTGCCTTACTAATATTATAAATGCGAAAGTTTGTTAGAATGGATGGATGGATGTTTGTGTGACTCTTTCACTCTTAAACAGCTGAACGGATCTGGATGAAAAATGACACCGAGAAAGATTGTAGTATGGAATAACACATAGGATACTTTTTATACCAGAAAATGTACGGTTCCCGTGGGATAATATAATCAGGTGCAGACGAAGTCGCGGGCATAAGCTAGTCATACATAAAAACAAAAAGATTTTGTGATTACATAACTTACGTAAGGCTAATTATGAGCTAAGGATTAAAGACCACTGGGTGTCTATCAAACTTGGTAAAAAAACCTAGGCTGAATCTTAGGAGGATAAAAAATAACAAACATACCTACTAATTATTACTAGGATTCAATAAATTTAAGATAAAAACAGATAATTTATTCATTTTAAATGTTGTGAAAAAGTAATTTTTGTATCCGCACTATTCCTTAATTTGACAGTTGTTTGTTATTGAATATTCTTCACTGAATGTGGCGCAAGTAGCGTTGCCATCCGTCCGGATAAAGTCGGACAGTGTTAGGCTTTTTGACCTCTTGTCCGGCCATATTCGACTGCGTCCGGCCCGCCCGGCTTTTGTTCGGCGTTTTATACTATTGATTAATTCTTTTTTACAAGAATAACAAGAGGATCCTGGCTTTAAGCGACTGTTGTGTCGCTGAGTACCATATGTATACAAGACATATAAGTAGGGTTGCCATTACCTAAATTGTCGACGCCGGGCAAAAACTTCAAAACCCCGGACATTTGAATAATATTTTGTTCTTTTCCCGGACATCCCAGGATTATTATTATTATTTTATTTATCGCTTATCTTTCAATTATCGGTCTATCTTTCAATTGAACTAAAAGTGTCCGGGTTTCTGCCGGACATTTTTGACAACCCCTCCCGGACGTCCCCCGAACGCCCTCTAAACTAGGACAAATCCGGGGAAACCCGGACGGATGGCAGCCCTACCTACAAGTATAGTGAGTGGGGACGAGCAATCTCACTGAATCATCCTATACAATATTATATTCATGCGGAAGTATTAGATTAGAGAGGAAGTCAGCGAACATATTATGTATTATCTAGATGTGTCATCTGTTCGGTGTTCGGGCAAGTCTACTTGATGCGATGGGCTCTTTCCTCAATTATAATATAAGTAGCTTCCGCCCGTGACATCGTTCGTGCAAGTTGAGTGTACTACTGAACACTATAGCTATGTTATATAAAATATACCATCACGCCTGTATTCCCCGCAGGGTTAGGCAGAACTGTACCAATGTACACACACACTTCGCCGGTATATTTAGGTTCCATGTAATAGAGGGCGAGCCTATTGCCATTAACAGGGTACAAATCCAAACTCCGAGCTGCTACTGAGAATTTCATAGAAAAACCCAATAACACTTTTTGCTCGACCTGGGAGTCGAACCCAGGACCTCTGGAGTAGCAGTCGTGCTTAGGACCACTAGGCTAACGAGGCAGTCATAGCTATGTTATCTAGCTTCTCATTGGTGAAAGAAATTTCAGAATTGGACCAGTATTTCCGGAGATAAGGATATTTAAACAAACAAACAAACAAACTGTTCAGGTTTATATGCGGATCGGATATTGATTACCGGGTTTTAAGGGTTAGGCAGAGGTGTACCAGGTAAATTAATTAGACAATTGAATTCGAACTTAACGATGTCTGAACTGTCTGCCCGACATTTGAGAGGGCTTAATTACTAGCATTTACTCGTGACTTCATCCGCTATACAGGAAAAGTTTTTAACCAGTGCGTAAATTTTTTTTGGTAGTTCAGTGTCAGTAATAGAACACATTTCCGTGAAAAGTTAAAAAAAAAATTAAAAAAAAATCATCCTTATCCGAGTTTGAAATAAGCAAAACATGGACATAATCTATTCGCCATACTATCAATGAAAACTCTTGGCCGCCGCCCGGGCGCATGGCTGGGGTGAGGGGGTGGGGAATGCGCTAGCGCCGAGTGACAATAAAATATAGTTATTAAGTAAACAGGTTTCGTAAGCGTTAACTTTTTTTTTTAGTACTAAGACATATCAAAATAAAATATACGTGTTTAATAAAACGTGTTGAAGTTTATTATGGCAAAATTTACGCACTGGTTAAAATTTTTTCCTGTATGTCCAGGAGGTCTACTCTGAAATGACAAAATCCGTAGTTTCGGCCAAATCTTCGGACGTTTCCCAGGCGGTCTACCTGGGTAGGTTTCTTCACTATGTTAAAAAAATAATATCTCACGGCACTCGAAAAATTTTAACGTACCTTTTCAAAAGTGAACGTACGAGTATCTGCTACATAATACGTATACAATCATAATTCCTAAGGATTATACAGCTTGTAAACTAGGCTGAAAATTGCGCACAAGACCTTGAAATAATGTTCTCTTTTACGATCGCATGTTCATAACTTTTAACGGTTTAACATTGCAATGATTTAAAAACTGCCGACAATCTATTCTATAATAATAAATTTAAAAAAAGTCTGTATGTAATGTCAAAACAACAACTTTTTACAAAATAAATATAAATGGGACATACACAAAAAAAGCAATGTTTAAATTTTTGTCTGACTGTCTGCTCAGCCTAATCTCCAAAACGGCTGGACTGATTTTGACGTGATTTTCACTGGCAGAAAGCCGATGTTATAAGGAGTAACTTAGGCTACTTTTATTTTAGAAAAAGAATTAGGGTTCCACGCAAAATCATAAAACCCAGTGATAACCACTATTCACGCGAATGAAATCGCGGGTTACAAGTACCTATGTACTAAGATATTTCCTACATTTGCAACCAGACCGGTAATAAACAAGATATATGTATTTTAATCGAACTGGTTTTTGTGTAGTTAACGAACAACATATGAGATTTACGAATAGGTAATAAATAAGTAAAAAAGCCAACAAACAAAAACATGATGGTACCTACAAGCAGTAAGGAGTTCAAAAGTACATTTCCTTATTTTAATAACATAATTTATGAATTATGCGGGGTGAAATGGTAACAGCAGTGTGATTCTCTAAGCCTCACTTCGTAATTCGAAAGCTGAATCCGCAGTGAGATTACAAAATGGTATTCTGTTAAACACGATCACGCCGGTGACGTCACCACGGCGAACGAATACTAAACCAATGACAAGTTGGTTCGTTATCGAAGTGAGCGCGATCACTTTAGTGACACTCGTTTTCGAGTTTGCATTTTAGAGAATCGCACTACTGGTACGTTATCGTAGCAGTCCTAAGCGCGACTGCTATGCTAGAGCTCTTGGGTACGATTCCCAGGTCGAGCAAAAAATGTAATTGGGTTTTTTTGTGAAATTGTCAGCAGCAGCTCGGAGTTAGCATTTGTGCCTGGTTAATGGCAATAGGCTCGCCCCCTTAATTATTCCCATGTAATGGGAGCTAAAACATAGCGTCGATCTGTGGGTATACATTGGCACGCCTCTGCCTAACTCTTCGGCAGAGTTTTTAGTGGCTGCAGGCCCCACAAAACCTCGCCATCTCGGACGGCGACGTAGTATGCGATACATGTACTTCGTTCCATAAAAAAAATTGTTACGTGTTTCCTCTGAATGGGTTGGGTTTTGGAGTATTTCTGTGTAAACACCGGTATTTCAGTTTTGTCAGCTGATAACAAAATGCCATTTAACAATACTATCATATACTAGGCCCACATAGTTGTAGGGTTGCCAAATAACCGGGTAAAGCCGGTCAAAGTAAGACTTTTTCGATGCGTGTCCTACCTGTCTGGTTATTGTTAGGATTTTTACATTTTAATCAGTGAGGTGAACGAATGCCTAATTTTGTTTATAAAAATAAAGAAGATTTAACGATAAAAAGTTTAAAAAGCCTGGATTTCCATTATATAATGTTTATCATCATCATCATATCAGCCGCAGAACGTCCATTGCTGACATAGGCCACGTTGAACAGAGCGTTGAATATTCAACAATGCGCAACACAAAATAATATTAAAATAATATTGTTTTAGGAAGCGGTGGTATAACACTGGAAAGTTGCACATAGCAGCCAGTTTAGCCAGTTTTTGGGTAAAAAGGTCGGACACCTTATCAAGGAATTTATAAAATTTATGCAAAATGAGAAACCTTAAACGCACCGCGGCGCGGCGAGCGCAGCGTAGCGTAGGACGTCCACCCACAGGGTGTACTGACGACCTGTGAAAGACCGCAAGAACATGCTAGAAGTAAGCCGCTTCCAACCGGTCCTATTGGAAATCTATAGGGGAAGCCTATGTCCAGCAGTGGTGGGCCGACGGCTGACATGATGATGACATGATGAATACAAAAACAATTTGGTAAACCCCTTGGCAACCCTATAACTCTTTTAACCATGGGCTTTCCCATTAAACGTTAGTAGCAGCCAATACAACGGGGTATTAGCATATTTTCCTCATAGTCATCTTCATAGTTTTCTTTTTTATAGCATTGGAAAGAAAACTAGATGCATCTGCAATACCAGAGGCCTTGCCATCCCAGAGACGGAGTTGAAATGTCTCATGTGCCTGTAATTACACCGGCACCCATACCCTTCAAACAGGAACACAGCAACGCTGCTTTGCGGCAGAATTAAGTATGGTTGTAATACTTCCCCGGACTAGCTCCTTCACAAAGAGCTCTACTACTTCTTAAAGTATCAAATCAAATCAAATCAAATCAAATCAATCGTTATTTGTGAACATAAGTACAAAAAGGTGTTATTTATACATAGCTGATCTGTATGTTCGGCCAATAATCGGCATACAAATATAATATTAGTAAGCAGGTTATTTTTACTATCATAATTAATAAAGTCTAGGATAAAAGAAATGAAGCAATTGAAAAATGTCATGAACCGCATAAAATAAAGTAAATGAATTATATTATTAGATAATTATATAGAATGTCAAAGAAATTTAAAATTTAGTCATAATTTGTCATTTAAAAAGTCTTCAATCGAGTAATACGTCTTTTCAACTAGAAACAGGAACAACTTTCTTTTAAAATGGCTGACATTTTCCTCACTTCTGATACACTTTGGCAATTTATTGTATAAAATTTTGGAGCCATTACGAAAATACTGTTCTTGTATAAAGCAGTTTTAGATCCAACAGTTTGTAGCTAGTAGCTAGTGTAGTACTAGGTCTCTTCTCATTCAGAGAAGACACAAGCATAGATCACCACACGTGATTATTAGTTACTGGCGATCTGCCCGCGACTTCGTCCACGTGGCAAACTTCATCCGCCATAAGTTACCTCTTTGGTTACTGCTCCGCTCCCGTAGGTCGCAGCGTGATGTTATATAGCCTATGTTACTCAGTGATAATGTAGCTTTCTTACGGCAAAAGAGTTTTTGAAATCGGTCCAGTAGTTCTTAAGTTTATTCGTTACATACAAAAATACATTTTTTTCTTCTTATAATCACTCGCGTTAAGTTACTTCTTTAGTTACTGCTCCACTCCCGTGGATCGTAGCGTGATGTTATATAGCCTACTAGCTTTTGCCCGCGACTTCGTCCGCGTGGATTAATAGTTCCCGTTCCCGGGGGATTTCCGGGATGAAAACTATCCTATGTTCTTTCTCGGGTCCCAGGCTATATCTGTACCAAATTTCATTGAAATCGGTTCAGTGGTTTAGGCGTGAAGAAGAGACAGACAGACAGACAGAGTTACTTTCGCATTTATAATATTAGTAAGGATGTTACTCAGCGATAATGTAGCTTTCTAACGGCGAAAGAGTTTTTGAAATCGGTCCAGTAGTTCTTAAGTTCATTCCTTACATACAAAATACAAATCTTTAAAATGTTAGTGTAGATTAGTCGACTACAAACTGACGTATCTATTTCACATGATGACGATCCTAATAAAATTCTAGTGTTAGCTTCAGTGCAATAGTCTCCACATGACATAACGCTATTTTTATATAATCTTAATCGCATGACGCCTGGATGACGTCACGAAATATTTAGCATACATGAATTACATTTAGTGCGAAGCCAGACCTGTCTGCCGTTCGACCTTGAGAATGTAACACCCACACAGAATTATTACATTACAGAAGCGATAACTTAATATTAGAATTAAATTGTGTTATTGTGTTAGTGGGGTTTTCTATGTAATTCTCAGTAGTAGCTCGGAGTTAGGATTTGTGCTTTATGGCAATAGGCTCGCCCTCTTTTATATGGGACCTAAACATGCATGCAAACTGTGGGTGTACAAGGGTACACCTCTGCCTAACCCTTCGTGAAATATAGTCGTGATGGTATGTATGCATGTGTAGAATTAAATTGCTGTGGTTTCTTTGTGTTTTTTTGTGGACTTGAATGACGTGATTCACAAAATTGGTAGGAAAACTGGATAAAATTAGATAGCATTAAGATTAAGGTTACCATTTCAAATTTGAAAATTTTAATTATACTAGCTACAGCCTACGACTTCGCCCGCGTTAAATTTGGTATATAACCCCACGGGAACCAATCATTTGTCCGGGATAAAAAGTATTCTGTCTTAGTTATTCCACACGAAAATTAATTTCAATACCAAATTTCATATAGATCCGTTCAGCTGTTAAAGCGTGAAAGAGTAAAACATCCATCCATCCTCACATATTTTTTTTTTTTTATATGTACATTAGAAGGATAGGATTTCAAAATGGATTTGAAAATAATCTCCAGACACTACTTTAACCACTCTTTTTTAGTATGTTTTTTGTTTTCGATTAAAAGGTCGGACAGGCGTCTACATCAAACATCCAGACGACTGGTAAGATACATATAATACCTACCCAGTAAACAAATTGAGCGTGCAAAAACACTTGAACACTGACTAAAACGATATTGTATTATCCAGACCGATTCCGGTCACGGCGGCTAATCTTAATGCAGACTAGCCACGTGCGCAGGAGATATTATAGTGCACAAGTGTGTGCGCCAACAAATGTGCACTTCCTCTTCCCCTCATAGTCCGATGGGACGGCACAACCGGGAAGAGATCAGGCGTAGGACCAACGGCTTTACGTGCTTTTCCGACACGTGGGTGTCACACCACCAACTTTAAAACTTTGGGCTCTTACTGCGAAATTCCTAATGAAAAAACGCAATGACACTTTTTGCCCGACCTAGGAATCGAACCCAAGACCCCACGCTCAACAGTCGTACTTGCTACCACGAGACCAACGGGGCAGTTAAACGTTATTACGCAGACAGAGGATCTGCGTTTGCGCAGTGCCGCAGTTAGGGCTGTCACCCGTACTTTATAATACTTTATATATTATATACCCGTACTTTATATATTATTGTACTTTATAGTAGGTATTGTTCGTAATTTCGGGTAAAAGTACTTGATACTTTGAGGGCAATAGTATACGAACAATTATAGACTAGTATTATGTATGTCTGGCACACCTTCTAGCTCACTCATGGTAACGGACAATTTCTTTACCACACGTCTAGGTTATTCTTGTAACTTTATTTCGTGTCGTCGTTACTATACGAGAGATTGAGAGTGAAAACGATAGAATGTCTATTATCATAATGCTTTCGATGTAATGTACATGACGTTAAATACCATCCACCCATCACGCCTGTATTCCCCGAAGGGTTAGGCAGAGGTGTACCAATGTACACCCACAGTTCGCCGGTATATTTAGGTCCCATGTAATAGGGGGCGAGTCTATTGCCATTAACCGGGAACAAATCCAAACTCCGAGCTGCTACTGAGAATTTCATAGAAAAACCCAATAACACTTTTTGCTCGACCTGGGAATCGAACCCGGGACCCCTTGCACAGCAGTCGCGCTTGCGACCACGAGACCAACGGGGCAGTTAAATACCACTTTAAACTAAAATATAGCTAGAACACTGCGTGGCGGTCGATATGTAAGCTCATTCATAAAGTACGTATGAATGGGCTGAGGAGAATTGACGGCACGATGGCGCAGTAGCCGAGCGATCGACTGCTATGTGCGTGTCGCGGGTCCCATTCCCACACGGAGAAAATATTTGTATGGCCTACAGATAGTTGTTCCGGGTCTGGTTATTTGTGTATGTGAGTTTATATGTTTATAAACGCACCCACGATACAGGAGACTTTCCTAGTGTTAGGTAAACCATTTTTATTTAAAACTAGCTGTTGCCCGCGACTTCTTTCGCGTTCAGTAAATTTTTAAGTTAATAGTGTTCATACTGTTTCTGTCCAACCCCTATGTGACATAGCGTGATGAATTGTACCTAAGATTACAGCTCAGGTTACTGACAACACAATGCCAAAAGTTTTGTGCAGGAATTAAAAAGTTATGCGCTTACATACAAACAAACAAACAAACAGACAAAAATTCTAAAAAACATTTTTTTGGGTTCAGTATAGTGTATTTAACATGTGAGAATTACTCTTTATAAAAAATATTGAATGTACAGAATTGGCCTCGTTACGATTTTATTATATGTATACTTAGATAAGAAAGAAAATCTAAAATAAACATGATTGTCACGGGTTGATTCGTTTTAACAGAACTACACACATCAAAAATTTTATCAGATTTAGACTAAGATTAGAATGCGATTGTTCTTAAAAATATAAGATTTCCCCTTCGATATCTTTGATTGTATACGTAGGTATATCAAACAAAGGTTTTATTTAGTCTTTCTACTCTATCGAGCATACATAGACCCCCGATTGATTTGAGTCAATTTACGAATTAGAAATACAAATATATCAAATGTCTTTGTAAAGCATTCTGATTTAATTTTAAACCACAAGCACAGTTCCCTATAAATCTGAACTAAGCATTCAAACAAAATTATAATTTTACTAGCGAACTACGATTTTACTAGTTGCGTCTTTGGTTACTGCTCCACTCCCGTGGGTCGTAGCATGATGTTATATAGCCTATGTTACTTAAAATTATGTAGCTATCTATCGGTGAAAAAAATGTTAAAATCGGTCCAGTAATTTCGGAGCCTATTCGTTACAAACAAACAAACAAAATCTTCTTAGCTCTTTATACGTAACTAGCTTTTGCCCGCGACTTCGCTCGCGTTAAGAAGTATTATTATTAATTAGGTATTTCGTTCCATTAGGTACTGATAGGTTCAAACTAATATGTTTACATCGTCCATCATCCCTTATTTTAACCCCATGGGGATTCAATTTATCAAAATCCTATTTAAGCGACGTCTTCATCATAGTAGCTCCAATCTTTTATTTCAGTTCAATCAGTCGAAAATCTAAGAAGATTTATACAAACTTTCATCCCCTATTTTATACCCTTAGGGGTGGAATTTATCAAAATCCTTTCTTAGGGGATGCCTACGTCATAGTAGCTTTATGCATGCAAAGTTTCAGCTCGATCGGTTTAAAATTGACAAAGTTTCATACAAACTTTCATCCCCTATTTTATCCCCTTGGGGGTAGAATTGATGAAAATCCTTTCTTAGCGGATGCCTATGTCATAACATCTACCTGCATGCCAAATTTCAGCCCGATCCGTCCAGTGGTTTGGGCTGTGCGTTGATAGATCACTATCTCAGTCAGTCAGTCAGTCACCTTTGAATTATAAATATATTTAGATATTAGTATCGATGTACGAAACAGGTATTTCTAATTAAAAACTCATAGAATTTATATAGGTTTCGTTGACTCTGTGCGCTCTTTGTAGGTCTTCTGGTATTGTGACCCCGACACGGGGTGATGTGGGATACGTCGGGGTCACGACAGTTTGGGCGGCGGACTCGGGGTCAATCCGTCACTCGAACAGAGACAGGACCGAGAATAAGGCCCGGTCTTGACCAAAGCGGAGAGCAGAGGAGATGTCAATCGGCTTGCGTTATTTTCAAGATACAGTATCCGAGTAAGACCGCAGGAAGACGCTGGATGCAAACCGCTTCCAACCGGTCCTATTGGAAATCTATGGGGGAGGCCTATGTCCCGCAGTGGACGTCCTTGATATGATGATGATGGCAAGTGGGTTATGGCTGCACTGGATTATAGAGTGGTGTCAGGTTCTTACCTGCCAGTGTGCGGAAGAATGCTCTGAACGGTCCCGTGGCTCGGCCAAAGGTAGTCGAAGGAAAACCTTGGGGTTTTAGAGCTCCTATCAACGAATTCTACACTGTGCAAAAGAAAATTCAGGCTTCTACATAATAGTTAAGGTTCAAGTTTGCATAGACTTTTAATGCCTGGAACTCGAAGAAATCGTACATTCCACACGAGCGGCATATTGCCAACGGGAGAGGTTACTGCAGCCGCCGACGCGTCAGCGGCAGCCGCCAACTTCAAAGATCAGCGACGTTCTGTCATTGGCAACATGCCTTTGGTGTAAGAGCTCTAAGTCCGCAGAAGTCCGACACACCCTTTCGCTACTCGCGAGGCGAATGCAATCCATAAAAAAGGGGTCTCTTTCTACTTAATTTTTTCTTCTTTCTTTCTTTATCGTTGTAAGGTATTACGACCCCACACACCCTAGTGTCAGAGTTCCTAAACCTCAAGGGCTTCTGACATGGTTACCGATACCAGTATTTTTTTCTAGTATCTAGGTATACAGGGTGGAATTTTATAATGCTACCTGGAGTGAATGTTCTCGTTTTTTTCGTCTGAATAAAATAAGTTTAGATTGAAATTTCATGGTTTTTGTTTAATTTAGTTTACCATGTTTGCAGAGATTTGATCCTTATGATTGACCCTATCGATTAGTGCCATAAAAATACAGAATGCATTTTTTTCATGATTGTTTGTTCTGTGTCTGGGTGTGATTTATCTATAATATGTATGTATTTATAAATTATATAAGTATGTATATCAGTTGTCTGGTTACCATAACACAAGCTCTGCTTAGCTTGGGATCAGATAGCCGTGTGTGAGTTGTCCCAAGATATTTATTTATTTATTATTATTTTCGGATTTTAGTCGGTTCGATTCCCAGGTGTGGCAAGCGTATTTTCAAAATTATTTAAATGCAGTTTTGTTTCTTTTTAAAAATAAAGGAATGTTTCCTTTGAGAAAAAAATCCTAACTTAAGTATTTAGAGTACTTTCCCTTCAGGTAGCATTATAAAATTCCACCCTGTATATGCCGTGCCTAGGCAACCTAAATAAAGGCTACTCAACCAAGTTCATCAACTTATCCATCGCTAAACGCTAAAGATCACTTGATCAGTCATCGATGACGCACCAATATATCTACTTCAATAAAAGTGGTATCACCATTCTATAATATTATTGCCGCGAAAAGCTATTACGGGGCGTTTTGGAATATTGATCACAAATGATTGGGAAATACCAAAGTTAATGTTCTGAGTGGTTATCAAACATGCAGGTATGAATATTGAAGTAATATCGATAGGAAATGATTGTTGAGTCAATATTGTGTCTATTCGTCATTGTGTAATGTCTTGTTTACTTAAATTGGACTAGTGAACTGCCCTGGCTTCGCAAAATTTACATAATAAACCTGGACCGCCTCGTTGGCCTAGTGGTCCTAAGCGCGACAGCTACGCTAGACGTCTTGGGTTCGATTCCCAGATCAAGCAAGGTATTATTGGGTTTGTCTATAAAAGTCTCAGTAGCAGCTCGGAGTTAGGTTTTGTACCCAGTTAATGGCAATAGGCTCGTCCCCTCTTACATATGGGACTTGAAACATACTGGCGAACTGTGGGTATACATTAGTACATCTCTGCCTAATCCTTTGGAGAATACAGGAGTAACGATAGGTACATATATAAAAACCTGGTCCTAAAAATAACCAACAACAACAGAAATAAAAGAACGAAATCCGTCAAACCATTTTAAGTGATAATCCTTCAAATAACATACACATATATAGATTTACATACTTAAATATTTAAATTTCGCTCACCGACAGGCAGCACCCATACCGAAACACACAAGAATACAATAACGCAGTTTGGTCGAATAATTAGTAAGTATTCTATTATTATGATTCTGTAGTTCAAAAGAAAAATATGTTTAACTGCCCCGTTGGTCTCGTAGTCGCAAGCGCGACTTGTGAGCGTGGGGTCCCGGGTTCGATTCCCAGGTCGGGCAAAAAGTGGTATTGGGTTTTTCCATTAGGAATTTCTCAGTAGCAGCCCGGAGTTTGGACGTTGGTGGTGTGACACCACCGTGCCTCGGAAAGCACGTAAAGCTGTTGGTCCTGGCTGTCATCCGTAGATCTTTGACAGTCGTTAAGGATAGTCAAGAAGCCAAGAAGTCTGACATCCAGTCAAACCAAGGGGTATCGTGTTGCCCAGTTACAGGGTTGTGGAGGTCAGATAGGCAGTCGCTCCATGTCAAACACTGGTATTCAGCTGCATCCGGTTAGACTGGAAGCCGACCCCAACGCAGTTGGGAAAAAGGCTAAGCAGATGATGAGTTCAAAAGAAAAATATGTATAAACTACCCAACTAGCACGCTAGTGGAAATAGCAGCCTATTTTGCAACTTTTAGCCGTACAGTAGCGCTTTAGGGGTTCAGAAAGGGTTTTTAAGTTCTACTATTGCTTCCGTAACTGCTCATAGTTGTAAATATCACTAGGGGTAGCAGACACTGAACCAAATGCCACTCTAAGTTTTATAAGAGTTCATTTTACAACCCATTTGCCGTCTATAGCTTTAAAAGAGAGTTAAAACATATCTGTTAAAGCTTAAAGCTGCTAAAAAGCTTCTATTGCCGCTGCTGTACGCTTCAGAACTGCATAATGACTGTAATTGTAGACTTTTTAACGGAACTGCATTAAAGATATATTTATCACTGTTCTGCCACTGAAAGTTTCATTGCAGAAGTGATTTATTCATTTGCGCAGACTTAAGTAGGAATTTGATCGTCTGTTTTACTAATAGCGACATTAAGGCTGCACAATAGAAGAAGGAGAGTAATGGACATTGCCTACTCATTTGGATACATTCTGCTATTTTTAATGGAGGAATCACATTTTATAAAAATATTTAAGCCAGTTTAAAAGAAATACAAAATAACATAATGAATTTGTTTATTTTCGTCCAATTTGATTGTGGAGTTGAATCTTCTATTTTACATATTTTTTTACTTTTCTTGTTCGGCCAGTGTAATACTCCGTGTTTTTCCCACTTAGATGGAAAGATGCATAGTTCTTGTTTATTTAGTTGTTCATTATAAGTTTGAAAGGCATTCTGAAAATATGGTAACACACAGTTAGTGTTAAACAATCAAAAAAGAAAAATAGCGAAAAATATAGAAGCAGCTGCAAATGATCATCGTATTTTAGGGTTTTCAACGAGTTCTACGGATCTCTAAACAAATAACCATTAGTGTGGTTCGATATCTGCAGTAAGTACGAAATAAAAGAGATTGCAAAGACTTGAACTGCATTAGTTGTACAGGTATTACTTGGACCTACAGAAAAGTGAAACTTAGCGCTATGACGCGCAGAGAGCAAGTTTTAAGGTTGAAGTTGCAAGTTAAAGCTGCTTCTCATAGACGACATGTTTACAAGACAATTATTTATCAGTACTTGAGAAATTTATAGGTTTTTATCGCAATTTGTACTAAAATATAACTAAATATAGCACCAGCAACTTACTAAACATAAATATAGTCAAGTAGGTAAATTCAATATCGTGTAGGTATGTGATATAAATATATTTATATAATAATAATTTACATATTTTACGATATTCTGAAGTAATTATTGAGGCGCGTTAAAAATACTCCAATAATATCAACTATATGCACGATAAACTGATCTGCGTTTGTAGCCACTTGCATATAATACAAAATATAGCTCAAAAACACTTACCTTCACTTCACTTATTATTTATTTATATTCAGTAATGTCTGAATCAGGAACAACAAATGGTATTTAATAAATGAGAGGTAAAGTGAATGATCAGTGATCCTTTATTCGTTCAGTTCAAACCTGTCATTCATTCAATAAGCGCCACAAGAGCTTAAGTGTAGAGTTAATTATTAGTTGCCGCTCCTGTAGCGCTTTCATGCCACTATTATGAAGTTCTAATGGAACTATAGATTGCAAAAAGTTGTGCCCCTTTGGCTCCAAAGCGGCTGTATAAAGTCTGCAGTACACGCTCTGGCGCTAGAGCTTGGCGCCTTTGGGAATAATCGGATTGGCTCCAAAGCTCTTAAGCAACAGTTTTGTGCTAGTTGGGTACCCATCACTTGCCGATTTTGAACTTCGTAGGTCAGGTAGTGTTCGACATTTAGTGAGTGAATGACCTTTCGCTTTTACAAATTTGAATACAAGAGGTTCCACCTGCGTTCAATTACGTTTTTGGGTACTGCTCCACTCCCGTTTGTTGTAGCGTGATGTTCTGTACCTATAAATCTTCCTCTTGAATCACTTTATCTATTGATGAAAACCGCAATAAAATCCGTTGCGTAGTTTAAAAGATCTAAGCGTAGCCAGGAACAGACGGCGAGAAGCGACTTTGTTTTATATTATGTGGAGATATACATACATACATAAATGATAAACTCACGCCTTTTTCCTATAAGAGTAGGCAGAAACCACAGAACGCCACTTGCTACGATCCTTACATACTTCTTCGCCTCGTCCACGTTCATACATCTGTAAATACAAGCACGCCGGTTACGAGTACTGCGTACCCGACCTTTCTGAAGAACCTCACCAATAAGGTACCATAGAAAGATTGTTTTACAAGAAGATGCAAAAGTTGCAAAGTTCAAACATTTACGACTCCGTAAATTCTTCCTCGTACATTTTAAATTAATCGTGGTAAACAACAGCGGCTAATTGTAAACATGACACAGGCCTTACTAAACAAACTGAAATTCAGCGAATTTTAACCGAACGACGAAATACTTGGAATACTTTTTGCATTGAAACTGTTTCGGATATCGAACTCATTCCCTTTGTTTGCTAACAACATTATAACAGACTGTTAGGGCTTTTTTTAAACTGCCTCGTGGTCCAAAGTGCTACTGCTACGCTAGAGGTCTTGGGTTCGATTGCCAGGTCGAGCAAAAAGTGTTATTGGATTTTTCTATGAAATTCTCAGTAGTAGCTCGGAGTTAAGATTTGTGCCCGGTTTATGGCAATAGGCTCGCCCCCTATTACATGGGACCTGAACATACCGGCGAACTGTGGGTGTACATTGGTACACCTCTGCCTAACCCTTCGGGGAATATAGGCGTGATAGTGATGGTGTAGTGTATATGACTGCCTCGTCTGCCTCGTAAGCATAGTGGTCCTAAGCGCGACTGCTACGCTAGAGGTCTTAGGTTCGATTCCCAGGTCGAGCAAAAAGTGTTATTGGGTTTTTCTATGAAATAAGATTAAGATAAGATTTTAATAGGCTTGGCCAGCCTATTAAAATTTTCTTTCTTTCTTCTCCTATTACATGGGACGTAAACATACCGGCGAACTGTGGGTGTACATTGGTACACCTCTGCCTAACCCTCGGGGAATACAGGCGTGATGGTATGCAGGTGTAGTATCTAAACATAATATAGGTGAGTAGCAAGGCAATTAATTATCTATCGATCGAATTCAATATGATATCTTATCACTTTGGTGCAAATCCTTCATTCTAGATTAATATCTGACGCATTTGACATTCCTACACGTCCTACTGCCTATTTAAGTACCTATCATGCGTAGGTACTAAATGTACACCTATTAGTTAATAAAAAATTGCTGTAGAATTATATTATTATCATTGACACACGGGCTATCTAGACGAATTCAATGACATATAATTTATCAAAATCGGTGAAGCTGTTGAGTAGTTACGACTGCACATACATACAGATCAAACACATAACCGACCTTTTTGGGATCGCCGCAGTCGGATAAAAAAAATGTCCGTATGTTTTTGCAAGAGTGTTTTTGACAGCACTTTTCCATCTTCCATATGGCAACGTTACACGGGAAATAATTTCATCGCCTGTTTTACGTATCTAAGGAGTTAACTAACTATCTAAGGAGTTAACTAACTACTAAGGAGTTTCTTGCTCGTTCTTCTCCATAGAGACCTACGTTTTGGAACGAGCAACTAGCTTCAATATTAAACTGTAACTTCTTGACAAATCAAAAGTGCCTGTAAATGGTCTTTGAAATAAATGCTTTGACTTTGACTTTATCTTGGACTAAAATCGTTAGGTGGGCCTATAATTAATGTGAGTCTGAAATCGCCAATCCGCCTTAAGCAAGCTTGGTGATCAACCCTCTTGGCTTCTCTGTAAGAGAAGAGGCCTTTGCCCTGCAGTGGGATAATAATAAGCTTGTATTATTTATTTAGCTTCACAGAAATCGCTAGGAATGATTCATACTGAAACGAATATTTTCTGAGCGTGCCATTTTTTCTATCAGATAATATGAGATTAGATACGAGTAGTAAGTAAGGCACGGCGGACGCGACAGATAACCATAGGTATATTAAACGGTCACGGAGTAAAAACAACATGGAGTGATAAGAAAATCATTCAATAAAAGACGACAGTGTTCAGTTGTGTTCATCGAAGCCAGCAGTGGCATTCTATATGGTAATTGCACCGTCACTTCGACGCTCACTTCGCACTTCAAAGTGTCAAATAAAACAATGTCATTTGAATTTGATTGAATATTTGATGTCATTGAATAGCGACTTGAGATGCGACTTCATGTCTGAATTTTACAGAATCGACGTACAGCTTCCGCTTGTTATCCGTGTGGAAAATCTTTATGGGTTTTCCGTTTGGGAATATGGTTTTTTTGGACTCTCATCGACTAATCGCTCAGGGCGTTTTAAGGGACGGTACCCTGTTCTTGCGATAAGTGTTTTTAATAAAAAGGTTTGTAGAAACTGTAACATGCCATACAGTACAAGGTGTAGCGTAGGTGATAGTAGGTAGGGTGGGTACGTGTCTCCCCACAGTCCCAATAAGATGAAATCCGGAAAATGGAAAGGAAAACGTTGAAACTTTTTGTGAATCGGTTTTTTTTTCTTTTTTATTCTAGATAAGTAAGCTCTTGACTGTAGTCTTAGTCAAAGGTGACATACACAGTCTACGGTGGAGTGAGCTTACCCAGAAGAAGCCTATTCACTCCAACTTTGAAGAGATTAGGAAATAACAGAATAAATGTGAGAATAAAAAAAAAAATAGAATTTAACAGTAAATAAGCGGTAGTGCTTCTAACTTATAGCAACCGTGGACACTCCATTAATGTGCTACTCCATTGTAGAGCAGTAATAAGGAAATATTATTATTTTAGGCCAAGTTTAGATACCCTCAGGTACTTCAGCTTTAGAGGTCTGAAACTGAATACGGTAGACATTTAAATATGTTGCTTTTTTTTGCTATTTGCAAGAGCGTTCGTTACCGCAGGTACTTACCTGGCTGGTACTTATTAGGGATGCATCCGATACCGATACCGATTATCGGCGATACTTCGAGTTTGCCGATATATCGGTATCGGCGATATTAAATACTTTAGTCACGGTAATATTATAATACAGTACTCCAACTTCATACAAACGGACGAAACGCGAGCTATACCTACGCGCCTCGATCCTGGGGTGCGCGCGCGGTGCAGACAGCAGCCCCTAACGCACGTTTACGTACCGCGCGGCTGTAGGCATTTATTTCTGTCATGCGGCCGAGTTACACTACTGTATTATTATATTACCGTGCTTTAGTTTCCAAATGAGTTCTTTGGCATCTGAGAGACTATTTTCCACCGCAGTTCTTATTCAAACAGACTTGCGAAATCGCCTTTATCCGCAAAACTTAAGAATAGGTACTTTGTTTTTTAAATAAAATTCTTATAAATGTTAATTTTAATTACTAAAACTTTATTTATTCTACTTTCCTTTTTGAATTCAATAAGCGTATCGGTATCGGTATCAATATCGCCGATATTTTTATAACGCGGTACCGGTATCGTATCGGCAAAAAGGCGTATCGAGGCATCCCTAGTACTCATCTACCCACACACGTGCGTATGTAAACGTGAATGAAAATGTATGAACTAATTTACGATCATGCGATATTTTTATCATGAATATCGTTATCAAAGCATTCCGATAATCACTCTAATTTGATATGTAACTAGGTATTACTTTCTGGCACTTATTACAGGGAACACTCTGAACCGGTTAGAACTAGTTAAAAGTACTTCTGACTGGTTTCAGACAAATATTTTTTGGGGGAGAGTCACCGACCACGCTCTTCTTACAAAAGAGCCTAATCATATTATTTTGGACAAAAAACTCTATCAAATATAGATAAAGGTAGTATATCTATTGGCTTGTAGTTTATCGGTTTTCTGTCAAATAACTTAAATAATAAATTGACACATTATTCAAAAAGAAGCCGACGACCTACCTAATGTAGTCGCCAAAACGCGATGCAGCATCGGAGCAGTCGGTAAAATGCGCTATTTGGAAGCTGCGATCGAACGCAGAGAGTCGCCAAAACGCGATGCAGTATCCCGATCGCGGATACTAAAAGTAGCATGTGTGCTTAGGCTCTTAAATTTCACCGCTGTCTATTAGACATCTGCAATAATCAGAGTATGGCAAAGGGTTAGCATTCCAGAGACAAATTTAAAATGTGTCATGTGCCTGTAATTACACCGACATCCATACCCTTCAAACCGGAACACAACAACGGTGCTTTGCGGCAGAACTATGGTATGGTGGTAGTACTTGCCCAGATGAGCTTCTTCAGAAAGAAATGTAATTCAAGCTCCAGAAGGGTTTTACACAAAAGTGTACCTAGCAGATTCTTTAGAAAGTTTGGGCTGAATATCTGATTTTATTTTCGTATTCTTGCAATGAGTGAGTTCGACACACTAGCGCCACCAAAGTAAGTGGGAAGTATTATTTCGAGTCAAGATTTTGACGTTTTTCAATAGGATTTGATATCCTGTGAAGCAAGCGTGACTATCGAAGTGATTTTCCTATTTTAGAATAGCATAGCAGATGTATGAACGTGGAAGAGGCGAAAGGAGTATTTAAGAATCGTAGCAGGTGGCGTTATGTGGCGTGAGTTTATATATGTATGTATGTACGTAAAGCCGTTGCCCCCGGCTGTCATTCGTAGATCTTTGACAGTCGTTACGGATAGTCCGAAGCCAAGAAGTCTGACAACCAGTCTAACCAAGAGGTACCGTATTGCCCAGTAACTGGGTTGTGGAGGTCAGATAGGCAGTCGCTCCATGTAAAATACTGGTATTCAGCTGCATCCGGTTAGACTGGAAGCCGACCCTAACATAGTTGGGAAAAGGTTAAGCAGATGATGATGTATGTATGTATGTATGTGTGTAACCTACCAGGTAAAAAGATTACCCGTATCACTTGTTATCGCGACCCAACGTTGAATGAAACAAAAATCGAAGAGATAACACTGCAAAGCCGATAAGTTAAGTTTCCCAATGATTCAAAAATTGTAGCTAACCAGATAATCTCATTCCGATTACCTGGCATGACTGTTGATGATAACCTTATCAATATTAGTACGTGCCTATTTGACATGTGTCATGGAAATCTTCCCTGCGCAAATAATAATAACTATATTCCCCGAAGGGTTAGGCAGAGGTGTACCAATGTACACCCACAGTTCGCCGGTATATTTAAGTCCCATGTTATATGGGGCGAGCCTATTGCCATTAACCGGGCACAGATCCAAACTCCGAGCTGCTACTGAGGTTTTCATAGAAAAACCCAATAACACTTTTTGCTCGACCTGAGAATCGACCTCTAGCGTAGCAGTCGTGCTTATAACTACAAGGCTAACGAGGCAGCTACTAATAATACCAGCCTGTTATTATCCTACTAAAGGGCAAAGGCCTCTTCTCATACAGAGAAGGCACGAGCATTGATCACCACGCTTGCTCAAGATGGATTGGCGATTTTAGACTCAATAATAATAATTTAATTTATGTTTTTATTTTTTTATACTAATATTTAAAAATTTATCTAATATGTACAATGAATAAATGAGAATTTAATAATTATTATTTATTTATTTACTTACAAAATATCTACAAAGTATAAAACAAAGTCGCTTCTTAGGTTTTATTCCCAAGTCGAGCAAAAAGTGTTATTGGGGTAGGCAAGTTAGGATTTATGCCCAGTTAATAGCAAAAGGCTCGCCCCCTATTGCAAGGGGACCTAAACATACCGGCGAACTGTGGGTGTACATTGGTACACCTCTACCCAACCCTTCGGGGAATACAGGCGTGATAGTAATTCGCTTCCAGACGTCTGCCCCTGCACGCTTAAATATTAAATTCAGCAACGGATTTGAATGAGGTTTTCATCAATAGATAGAGTGATTCAAGAGAGAAGTTTATACGTATAGAACATCACGCTACGACCAACGGGAGCGGTGCAATAACCAAAATCGTAACTGAACGCGGGTTATAAAGCTAATTAATCAACCATAAGTTCAGGTTTCCTCACGATGTTTTCCTTCACAGATGTCAGTAAATAAATAAATAAATAAATAATTTATTCAAATAAAAATGTTTACAAAAAGTGTACATAAAACCAAACAGATAAAAAGCTTTCCATAAAATTACAGTGCCTAAAAATTAACTAAAACTAAATAATTATAGGAGCAAGTATCGATAGTTCGGAATCAGTGTCAGGTATCTAATAATAACAGCTTAAAATTCAAGGTTAACCTACATAAGATACAATAAAATATTCAAGCCAAATGTAATGCAGAACATAAAGCATTCATGTTTATTTATTAAATGCGCAGCGTTTGCGTTCGGCAAGTAAATTCGCGAACAACGGGGTCAACAACCTTTTGACAATGTTTTGACACTTTTTAGGCATCTGAGAGTACAAACCATAATTAATTGTATTACTTACATAATATGATACACATCTCTTACCAAAAGGTATCGTGATGCCCAGTAACTGGGTTGTGGAGATCAGATAAGCAGTCGCTCCATGTAAAACACTGGTATTCAGCTGCATCCGGTAAGACTGGAAGCAGACCAAAAAGGCTAAGCAGATGATAACACATCCTCTCACTCTCATTCACACAAAAACATACAAACCATCACGCCTGTATTCCTCAAAGGTTTAGGCAGAAGTGTACCAGTGTATACCTACAGTTAGCTGGTATGTTTAGGTCCCATGTAATGGGGGGCAATAAAGGGGGCGAGCCTATTGCCATTAACCGGGTACAAATTGTAACCCCGAGCTACTTCTAAGAATTTTCTATCCTAAAAACCGAATAAAACTTTGCTTGACCTGGGAATCTAATACAAGACCTCTAGCGGAGCAGTCGCGCTTAGGACCACTAAGCTAACGAGCAGTTGTAAAACATTATTTCTAAAATTAGTTGGTTCTTAGTTACTTTTTAGTGCCAAAGGTTGTCAACCCAGGACGGAAAATGTAAGTAAGTATTATGTGACTAAAAATTAACCTCGGTAGACCAAACGAGTCAATGAGGATATGTAGGAACACTATATTTAGATTAGTACTTAGCTGCGTAAAAGATCGTAGTGGTCCAGTGGTTAGGTGCCTACCTTTCATGCTTGTGGTTGTGGATTCGAAACCGGGAAACTACCAATGTGAATTTTTCAACTCATATGTATATGATTATGTAAGTACTTCATAAGTTTATCCGGGACATCACTGACATCGGTAGAGGAACACATTGTGAGGAAACCTGGACTTTATAATGAACTAGATTCTGCCAGCGACCTCATACGCGTCGAAATTTGATATATTATTCTACGGGAACCGTACAATTCTCCGGGATAAAAAATATCCTAAGTATGTGTTATTCCACATAACAATCTATCTCAGTGCCAAATTTAATCGAGACTCGTTCAGCCGTTAAAGCGTGAAAGAGTAACAAACAAACATCCATCCATCCATCTATCCATCCATCCATCGTTCTATCCATCCATCCATCCATCCATCCATCCATCCATCCATCAATCCATCCATCCATCCATCCATCCATCCATCCATCCATCCATCCATCCATCCATCCATCCATCCATCCATCCATCCATCCATCCATCCATCCATCCATCCATCCATCTATCCATCCATCCATCTATCCATCCTCACAAACTATCGCATTTATAATATTATTAGAATAGTACGATAGGATACCTAGTAAGATTAGCAGGATATAAGACTGAAAATCGTCAATAGACGAGACTAGATGGCTAGAGGTCCTGGGTTCGATTCCCGGGTCGAGCAAATAGTGTTATTGGGTTTTTCTATGAAATTCTCAGTAGCAGCTCGGAGTTTGGATTTGTGCCCGGTTAATGGCAATAGGCTCGCCCCCTACTACATGGGACCTAAAATATACCGGCGAACTGTGGGTGTACATAGGTACACCTCTGCCTAACCCTTCGGGGAATACAGGCGTGATGGTATATATATATATATATATATAATCGTCAATCCGTCTTGAGCAAGAGTGCATGGTGATCCATGCTCGTGCCATCTCTGTATATGAAGAGGCCTTTGCCCAACAGTGGGATAATAATAGCCTGGTATTATTATATCTACGTATGCGCTGTAATGTGTGAAGAGTCTAACCAGACAGTATAATCATTAATTTTTATCATGAATTGACAAATTATGTCACTTTGCCCTATCTAAGAATCTACTAAACAAAATTTATCAAAATCCTACGTTTACCTATGGAGTGTGTATATTTTATAATAAGCAAACATCTGATAACGGTGCCCTTGAAACTATTTTATGTATCTATGTACGTACATAACAGCGAACGAACGAGCGGCGAACTGTGGGTGTACATTGGTGCACCTCTGCCTAACCCTTTGGGGAATACAGGCGTGATGGTATGTACACTAACGATTTTATCATAATCAAATCACCTAAAAATATTTCCTTTTTTGTATACCACTGAATGGCAAATAAGCCCACAGGCCACCTGATGTTAAGTGGTCGCCGCTACTTATAGACATCTGCAATACCAGAGATCTTGTAAATGCGTTGCCATCCCAGAGACAAAGTTGTAATATCTCATGTGCCTCTAATTACACCGGCACCCATACCCTTCAAACCGGGACACAGCAACGCTACTTTGCGGCAGAACTACGTATGGTGGTAATACTTCCCCGAACGAGCTCCTTCACAAAGAGCTCTACTACTACTAACAATTCTGTTACGAATGTCCATAGAATTTATTTGTCATCTAATTTTACGGAAAAACTATTTTATTTATTTATTTAAGTTCTCCAATAAAAGATATACACAAACCATGATATCATACAAGACAATAGTCAACAAAAGGTATTATGTTGGTGTATTCCTTCACTTATAGGAGACCACAGCATGCACAAGAATGTGAACAACTATAGCAATAGGCAATGAGGCGGAAGGAACGTATTAAAAAAAAAATTAAAAAACCCCCGACACAAAATTCTTAGTTCCCTTTAAAAAGTAAAAAAATAAAATACGTCGTGTTGGGGGACCGCTCGGGACGTACACTAATGCAACATCGGTCCCCCAACGCGACGTATTTTATTTTTTTACTTTTTAAAGGGAACTAAGAATTTTGTGTCGGGGGTTTTTTAAATTTTTAATTTTATTTTATACTTTTTATAGGTACCCACTTATTATAATGTCGATTTTGTTAAGTTTGAGACCCCACTCGAATATACATGGTCAGGTCATAAATTCTGTCAAAAACTTTCAATGTAATTAATGATATACTTTTTGAGAATGATTTAAAAATTATATATGAAATGAAAGATAATTAAATGTACAATAAATTTTTATTTACATTATTCGAAATGCCCCCCTCCATTTTGAATACATGCCCTTAATAGGCGCGGCCAATCATCGATCGCAGTACGCACCATATTCATATCTATTTCAGCCGCTGCTTTAACCAGAGATGCTCGGAGAGACTCCAAATTCTGATGAGGTTTAGCGCAGACTTTCTCCTCCAAATGTTGCCATATCTTGTAGTCCAGCGGGTTTAAATCTGGACTAGAAGAGGGCCAGTCTTCATGCTCGATGAAGTCAATTTCATGGGCGGTCAACCAGTTTTGCGTGCTTCGTGCCTTGTGAGCTGGTGCAGAATCCTGCTGGAATATCCAATGTCTGTTTTTGAACATTGTTTGAGAAAGAGGTTCTACTATGTTCGTTAGGACGGTATTTTGGTACACCACAGCACTGGTTTTCACACCTTTTTCACAGAAAAACACTTCAGTTAAGCCTGAATATGAGACTCCAAGCCAAACCATGAGTGAGGAAGGATGATGCCCTCGCTGGACCCTTGGAATACGCGCGCTCGCTTCTTCACTGCTGTGGGCATACACCTTATCATTTTGTTTGTTGTAACTTTCTTCGATGGTAAAAATTTTTTCATCTGAAAATAAAATTTCGCGGTATTTTTTTACCGCGTACCGCCGTAACAAAGCGCGGGATCTTTCCAGTCTAATTTTTTTCAAACGCTCGTTTAAAAAATGTCCGGTCTTTTTACGATAAGCTCGCAGTCCCAGGTCTTCATTTAACACTCTTTTGACCGTGGTTCTGCTTAACCCCATCTGAAGGACTAAGATTTTTTGCTTACGCACGGGATTTCGTTGAATTCGCGCCTTTACTGCTTTGATGACCGCTGGTGTCCTAACTGTACGAGGTCGGCCACTCCTCTCACGATCTTCGAAGCTTGAATCTTCAGTGTATCGTTTGATAGTGCGATACACAAACTGTAGTGTTATTTTCAATTTTTGTAGAATGTTGAAAATCTCTTTTGGCGCGTAACCACAGCGGTGCAACGCGATAACAGCGACTCTATCTTCCTTCTTCGACCACTCCATATTTAAAAATGAATAAAATTTAATTTCTTTTTTTATTTTCGGCAAGCGCAAATGATCTACTTTTAAAAATAGTCGACGCTTATCTAGCCAGTATTCGAAAATTAAAATAATAAGGTTTTAACAGAACTTATGACCCGACTGGGTATTTACAGACATTCGGTTTTTCTTCCCCACTTTCACCCTCACAACTAACGGCTCAACCGATTTTCATCAAACATGTCTAAGAACACTCGCACATAAGTCACCTTTAATACAAAAAAAACTAAATTGAAATCGCTTCATCCGTTTGGCAGCTATGATGCCACAGACAGACAGACACACACACACACACACAGACAGACACGTCAAACTTATAACACCCCTCTTTTTGCGTCGGGGGTTAAAAAATGATCGAATTAAGAACCTTCTCCTTTTTAGAAGTCGGTTAAAACATGGCGTTGTTATTTGCTGATGGCGTAAGATAACAAAGTATTTAGTTAGATGTTCGTGTTACGAGCACAAATAACAAACACACGTGTAGTTTGTTATGTGACTAATTCATGAATAGGTGGGTTCCTATTCAAATAACTACCTAGATGGATATCTGTCTAGATAGGACGTGTTTGGGCCTGCGTCTGGTTTTCCTGTATAATATAGATTGGACTTATTGGTTAAAGGCACGATATACAATTAGTTAACAAAACGCATTCAACCCTAATCTCTTCAAATTTAGAGTGAACAGGCTTCTTCTTGGTAAGCTCACTCCGTAGACTTTGTCTATGTCACCTTTGACCAAGACTATAGAGTAAAAGCTTAACCATGTCGAATAAAAAAAAAATATACCGACTTGTGACTTCTTCAAATAGACTAGGCTAATACCTAAAATATTAATTATTCTTAGATGTAAAGTATTTGTTGGAGTCCATCGTTAGTCTAGTGGTCCTAAGTGCGACTACTACGCTGGAGATCTTGGGTTTGATACCCAGGTCGAACAAAGTGTTAGGTATTGGTTTTTTCTATGAAATTCTCAGTAGTACGATTCAGAGTTAGGATTTGTGCCCGGTTAATGGCAATAGGCTCGCCCCCTATTACATGGTACCTAAACATACCAGCGAACTGTGGGTGTCCATTGGTACACCTCTGCGTAACCCTTCGGGGAATACAGGCGTGATGGTATATACGTATATGGATATCAGACTAGATAGGACGTGTTCGGGCTTTTGTTTACACCTGTGTCTGGTTTTCCTGTGTGCTATAGATTGGACTTTATTGGTTAAAGGCACGATATACCTGCTTGTGACTTCCTCAAATACACTAGGCTAAAACCTTCATTTTTCGTAAATCATCGTCATGGCAATAGGCTCGCCCCCTATTACATGGGACCTAAAACATATCGGCGAACTGTGGGTGTACATTGGTACACCTCTGCCTAACCCTTCGGGGAATACAGGCGTGATTGTATGTATGTTTGTATTCATTTTTCGTAGATGTAAAGTATTTGTTGGACTATCGTTAGCCTAGTGGTCCTAAGCGCGACTGCTACGCTGGAAGTCTTGGTTTCGGTCAAGGAGGTATGCCCTGTATTCCCCGAAGGGTTAGGCAGAGGTGTACCAAACCTACAGCTAGAGGTCTAGGGCTTTTTTTTTTTTTTTTTATAGACGGGAAATCATCAACACACATGCCACACATCCATACGCTGCGGCAAGTTATACAGAAGACCGAGGAGTATAACTTGCCATTATGCTTAGCGTTTGTGGACTATGAGAAAGCCTTCGATTCGGTGGAAACATGGGCGGTACTTGAGTCACTCCAGCGATGCCGTGTTGACTATCGGTACATCGAGGTGTTGAAGTGTTTGTATAATAACGTCACCATGTCGGTCCGAGTACAGGAGCAGAGCACGAAGGCGATTCCATTGAGAAGAGGCGTAAGACAGGGGGACGTTATCTCCCCGAAACTGTTTACTGCCGCAATGGAAGACGCCTTCAAGCTCCTGGAATGGCAAGGACTGGGCATCAACATCAACGGCGAATACATCACTCACCTTCGGTTTGCCGATGACATTGTAGTCATGGCAAAGTCGATGGAGGAACTCAGCATGATGCTCGATGGCCTCGACCGAGTTTCACAACGGGTGGGCTTGAAAATGAACATGGACAAGACGAAAACTATGTCAAATGCCAATGTTGTGCCCACCCCAGTCTCTGTTGGAAACTCGGTACTCGAAGTTGTTGACTCATATATCTACTTAGGACAAGTAGTCCAATTAGGTAGGTCCAACTTCGAGAAAGAGGTCAACCGCCGAATCCAACTCGGCTGGGCAGCGTTCGGGAAACTACGCAATGTCTTTTCGTCCGACTTACCTCAGTGCCTCAAGACGAAAGTCTTCAACCAATGTGTGTTACCAGTGATGACTTACGGCACCGAAACGTGGTCTCTCACTATCGGCCTCATCTCAAAGCTCAAAGTCGCTCAGCGAGCTATGGAGAGGGCTATGCTCGGTGTTTCTCTACGTGATCGAATCCGAAATGAGGAGATCCGTAGACGAACTAAAGTCACCGACATAGCCCACCGGATTAGCAAGCTGAAGTGGCAATGGGCAGGCCATATTGCTCGCAGAGCAGATGGCCGATGGGGTCGAAAAGTGCTAGAGTGGAGACCACGGACTAGCAAGCGCAGCGTAAGACGTCCACCAACAAGATGGACAGACGACCTAATAAAGGTCGCCGGAAGACGCTGGATGCAGGTCGCTTCCGACCGGTTTATGTGGACATCTAAAGGGGAGGCCTATGTTCAGCAGTGGACGTCCTATGGCTGAGATGATGATGATGATGATGAAATCATCAAATAACTTCCCCCGCCCTGGGCGGGGCGGGAGGGAGTGTCAGACTTTTACTGACTAAAACCCGTCTATGTTCCTTCATGTGCCCTTTGCGTTCCGGGGGCGCGGTATCTCTTTCGAACAACCCGCAGCCCCGGCAGGCATCGGCCCTCAGTGGCCCCATCCAAGTTTGCTGACATCTCTTTGAGGCGCGCGTGGAACACGAACGCGCCGTCGACACGGTCTGTCGTTATTCAGTGAACGTACGGACGGTGAGCTGCCCATTGCTCACCGTCCACAGACCCGCGCCTACGGTGGCCGGGAGTCGTCTCGCGGCTCCCGACGCCCGGAGCGTCTACCGCGGCGGCCGCTGGGACGGGGGACCCTCCTTTCCCTCTCCCGTCCCGCCGCCTCCTTCTCTAGCATTACAGCTTCGCAGAAGGAGGCGAAGAGGTCTAGGGCTAGAGGTGTTGTTGGGTTTTCCTATGAAATTCTTAATAGCAGCTCGGAGTTAGGATTTGTGCCCGGTTAATGGCAATAGGCTCGCCCCCTATTACATGGGACCTAAACATACCGGTGAACTGTGGGTGTACATTGGCACACCTCTGCCTAACCCTCCGGGGAATACATGTGTGGTAGTATATGTATTATGGTACTTAGTAAGATGGGCAGTATGCATAGTTGATGGCTATATGATTTGTCTTAAAACGTATAATTCGACGCGGCATTTTATGATCTTGCACTTACAAAACAATTAAGTAGATACGCAATTTTGAACTCTATTTTCGTTTTCTTACAGTTCATTTCACACTGCTCGTGTATATTGACACTCAGTCTGCGTGAACTGTAGCAAAACAGCTGTTTCCCTCACAATACTGAGTGATGACGTCACGTCAAGGCGCACCATGTGACCTCAAGGTGCTACGTCTCGTGAGCACGCTACTACCTTTGTTTATCATGCGTCATGGAGATGCCACGGGTTTTCCGTGTAAAGACAAATGTTGTCAATCACATTAATATTACGTGTGTATGTTTGTCTCTTCTTCGCGCTTAAATGGCTGAACGGATCTGGACGAAATTTGGCACTGAGATAGATTGTAATGTTTAATAAATCAAGAAATTATGAGGTTAGCATTTAATTGAGACAAAATACATTGCTCAATGGAATAATTTATAGATACGTCTTGACTGCCTCGATGGCCTAGTGATCGAGCAAAAAGTGTTATTGGGTTTTTCTATGCAATTCTCAGTAGCAGCTCGGAGTTTGGATTTGTGCCCGGTTAATGGCAATAGGCTCGCCCCCTATTACACGGGACCAAAATATACCGGCGAACTGTGGGTGTACATTAGTACACCTCTGCCTAACCCTTCGGGGAATACAGGCGTGATGGTTACGTCTTTAGTTAATGAAATTCCAATATCATTACATAAAATTATACAAGTAAACTATATAATTTTATGTAACGATATCATAACATGAATTGCTAAAAATTCTGAGATCCACGAGACGAAACATTTTTTTAATACTTTGCTTTGCGGTTTTTTGCCATGGTACTGCTTTATTTTCATAAAAATATTTATAAATAAGCATTTTTTGAACCCTTGAAAATACACTTCATTTTTTTGCAGGCTTGTAGGTACCAATACGCCAGACTATGCGACAAAAAAATATGTGTTTTCGGTGTCCCGTGTTCGAATAGCCCCTTTTTTATTATGGGACAAGCCCGCCACACTGTTCCCAAACCACTGCAACTTCTGTAAGCCAGAATCAACAGTGGCGACCACAAGAAAAGCGCCGAGACAATGAAGCTCGACGAGTCCCGGAGAAACGATTCAACTGTCTTGGATCCCGCAACGAAATTAATCAGAAAAGATTAGCGGAGGAGTAAGAAAAAACATAAATTAACTTACGTTTTTGGTTACTGTTCCACTCCCGTGTGCCGGATTGTCATCCCATATTGGACTATGAGAGTTAGAGAAGAGGGAGTGCACCTGTATCTGCGCACAAACGTGTGCACTATAATATCTCCTGCGTACTTAGCTAGTCTCATTGAAATTGGCCGCCGTGACCGGAATCGGCCTGTGGAGAATACAAAAAGAAAAGGCTAGGCAGATGATGACCTACATATGTACATATATGTAGGTCATCATCTGCCTAGCCTTTCCCAACTATGTTGGGGTCGGCTTCCAGTCGAACCGGATGCAGCTGAATATCAGTATTTTACATGGAGCGACTGCCTATCAGACCTCCACAACCCAGTAATGGGTAATACGATACTCTTGGTAAGACTGGTTGTCAGACTTTCTGGCTTCTGACTAACAGTAACGACTGTCAAAGATCTACAAATGACAGCCGGGACCAACGGCTTTACGTGCTTTCCGAGGCACGGAGGAAACATACATATGTAGGTACTTAGTTAATTTACCTCGTATTAATTAAAACCATTACAACCATAAAACAATGGGCCGCATGATTTTCCCTTTTCCCCATTTTAATGATTTCGTTGTCAAATCTCGATGTGGTTTTCCGCCACTAATGAATTAATTAATATTAATTTTACTATCCTTTTAATCCCTCTTCCTACTCTATCCATACTAATATTATATTACTAGTCCTTCTAATCTATACTAACATTTTGTTTGTTTGTTTGTAACAAATAGACTCCGAAACTACTGGACCGCTTTTTTTTTAAAAAAAATACCAATAGATAGCTACATTATTCCTTAGTAACATAGGCTATATAACATCACGCTACGACTTACGGGAGCGGAGCATTAACCAAAGACGTAACTTATGGCGGGAGAAATGAGCAACGCGGACGAAGTCGCGGACAGTTCGATAGTTTTACTTAAAACAGATATTTTAGTCCTCCGATGCAAATCAACAAAGTGCTTTAAAAAATAAAAAGGTGTTTGATTTATTTTGACACGAAAATGGCGGTAAATAGGCAAGTGTAACATGGTGCCATTTTTAGATCAGACAGACTATCTAAAATGTAGGCCAGATTAAAGAATACATGGCCCACTATGTGATTATCAGATATCTATACGCTGAAAAACATCTAGATTATGTATCATGATATCTGTGTAAATAATATATCATGCGCTCGCCGTGTGTGCACGACAGTACATCTAGTTTTTCGAATATCCGTACTAATATTATAAATGCGAAAGTACCTCTGTCTGTCTGTCTGTCTGTCTGTTTCTTCTTCACGCCTAAACCACTGAACCGATTTCAATGAAATTTGGTACAGATATAGTCTGGGACCCGAGAAAGGACATAGGATAGTTTTCATCCCGGAAATCCCCCGGGAACGGGAACTATTAATCCACGCGGACGAAGTCGCGGGCAAAAGCTAGTTTAACATAATTGAGGTTTGATATAATTTATTCTCTCCTTCTTCTTAGCGTTTCGATGACAAACTATTTTAGAGGTAATTATATTGTTGCGGCCCAGAATTTGGCCACTTTGACTGCGTTGTCGGTGACAGCCATTAAATCTTCCTGCGTGTATCTGTTAGGGCACGCAGGGCACGATGTGAGATGATGGGCCATCGTTTGTGCTGTACTGTACCGCACAGACAGCTCAAGTCGCTACCGTCAGCGAATCCCCACCTCAACATGTTTTGACTTGAGTTCGGAGTCTATTTAAAGACTATTTATTCTCATAAGAATTACAATTTACTTACATGACATACCTACTTCTTCTGGGTAAGCTCACTCCATCGTCGACTTTGTCTTTGTCACCTCTGACCTACACTTGCGCCACATTCAATGCAGAATATTCAATAACAAATAACCGTGTTGTATTGCAAATGTCCAAAGGTAGAAGTGACCACTTTACATCAAGTGGGCTTTCGTCTTGTCTGCCATCCAACGACGTTTAAAAAGAGTAACTAAACTCTTAGTAAATCACATAGTAAATAACCATCACGCCTGTATTCCCCGAAGGGTTAGGCAGAAGTGTACCAATGTACACCCACAGTTGGCCGATATATTTAGGTCCCATGTAATAGGGAGCGAGCCTATTGCCATTAACCAGGCACAAATCCAAACTCCGAGCTGCTACCTCAGTAGCAAAAAGTGTTATTGGATTTTTCTATAAAATTGTCAAATTTCATAGAAAAATCCAATAACACTTTTTGCCTGGGTATCGAACCCAGGACCTCTAGCATAACAGTCGAGCTTAGGACCACTAGGCTAACGAGGCAGTTAAAATCACATCGTCTCTTAGTTCTGTTTATCAAATCCATTGTAACTGTGACAACAATACCTTACGAAAACACATTATATCATTATGTTAATGTAGTTCCTTACTAGACAGACACGTCCCAAGGGAAGCAGCAGACATGGGGTCCACGCGTCACAAGTAACGATGCAGCCGAATGTCAATGATACCAGTAATCAGTGATTAGTATTCCAGTCTCGTCTGTTAGTTAATAGCTTAGAGGAGCGACGGACGATGCTATGTGTTGGATGTTTGTGTACCTAACGGTGTAGAACGTGTTGTACTGTTTTCGGGAAACTCTTCAATAAAAGATATTAATTTGTACAAACTCTCTAATACTTTAAATCAAACACTTTTACATCTGTATGACCGTTATACTGTAGCGTGTGCACTTCGCTGTGGTCCATGTAGCTCTCGATGGCGTAATGGCGGCGCCGGCGTCCCGTCGTTCGTGCCTGGTTCGCGCGCCGTCGGTTGTACTCGGTGGATTGGCCCCGCCCACCAGTGTGGCCAGCGCAGCGGCGTCAACAACCTCCCGGCCCTTGAAGGCCTATAGGGCTTCAAGCCCTGTAGTGCCCTCGTCCAGCAGAGGGCATAGTCTTGTGATGGCACGGCGGATGGTTCCCTTGGTTGTTTCCACGTCTGCAACCCTGCTGCAGCCGTCTGTTCCAGGATAGAGTTGCTTGATCCTACCAAGCGGCCATTTGAGTGGAGGGTTGTGCTCTTCCTTGATCAGCACAAGTTGTCCTGGCTTCATGTTAGGCTTCTTCACAAGCCACTTTGTGCGCTGCTGAAGCTCGCAAATGTATTCTTGGCTCCACCGTGACCAGAAGTGCTGACGCATTTGTTCAATTTTGGCGTAGCGATGCAGGAGATGAGTCTTGGCTTCTCGCAAGTCTGGAGCTGGTAGTGACGTCAATGGTCTTCCAATGAGGAAGTGCCCTGGTGACAAAGGGGACAGGTCGTGAGGATCGGATGACATAGGATAGAGGGGCCGAGAATTCAATATTGCCTCGACCTGGACGAAGACAGTAGCAAGTTCTTCAGCAGTTAAGTGTATATTCCCCACAATGCGTTTAATATGAAACTTAGCCGACTTTATACCAGCCTCAAAAAGCCCACCATAGTTTGGTGAGTAAGCGGGTGAGAATCTGAATTGTATGCCTTCGCCAGAAAAATTGTCTGACACAGAGTCATTTAATTCGGTAAGAAACTTTCCTAACTCTTTACTAGCTCCTACAAAGTTTCTACCATTATCAGAAAAAATCTCGAGAGGTTTTCCTCTTCTTGATATAAATCGTCTAAATGCTAAAATGAAACTTTCAGTGCTTAAATCACCCGCAAGTTCTAAATGAACTGCCTTTGTTTTAAAACATACGAATAGACACAAATATGCTTTTAGTAACTTAGCGCCGCGGCCCTTTTTATTCAATATAAAAAAAGGCCCAGCATAATCTGTTCCTACAATTTGGAATGGAAACCCTGGTGTTATGCGTTGAGATGGCAGACTTCCCATAATTTGACCAGCAACTTCTCCCTTCACGCGTCTACATACTACACATTTTCGGTAGGTCTGCCGTGCTAAGTGTCTTCCTCCTAGTGGCCAATACATTTCACGTATGCTTGAAAGGAGCAGCTGTGGGCCTGCATGTAATAATTGTATGTGAAAGTGGTCAAATAAAAGTTTGGTTAAATAGTGTTTTGAATCCATAATCACGGGATGTTTTTTATTGTAATCGTACATAGAATTATTTAACCTGCCTCCCACGCGCATAACACCCTCTGCATCAAGATATGGATTTAGGGTTAGAAGTTTTGACTTAATATTAATGTGCTTACCCTGTTTTAAAGAATTTACTTCATTTTCAAATGAACATAGTTGTGCAAGGGAAATTAACATGACATCAGCTGTTTGCAATTCCTGAACGGTTAATGAACCTTGTATCTTATTATTAGAATTTTTACAATTGTGTATGAACCTGAACATAAAAGCAACTGTTCTTCTTAAGGGTATTACATCGCTCAAGTCCTAAAAACACCTTATGTTTAAAGAAATTTGTTGAGGAATCCTTCCGTACGTTTTCCACATAAAAAATATATGTTATACTTAAAGTCATTCTCAACAGTTCGCATTGATTAGAATTGTAATAAACTTGCCCAAATTTCGGAAAAAAATATTTTAAACAGGTAATTTTTCAATCTAAATTGCAAATTGTTGGTAAAACGGCTGAATAGTTCGACATGAATTTTATACCTAAAAATATGTAATGACATATCAAACAATTCGCATTGTTTACTTTTTCTTGTTTCTGTTAAGATTTTGTAATAATAACTAAAAACTTGAAATTTCATCAATTCCCCCCACGAGGCACCCCCGCTATGCCTGAGACGCCAAACTTCAGTGCCTTGATGGCTCTTGTCAAGGGTGGACTATACGCATGTTATTTTTTTCAAAATAAAAACCAAAAGTTCACTTTTTGAATAATTTATGAATGAAGCAATATTGTAAATAGTACAAATGTAAATATTTCGTAAAATAAGAATTGAAATTAAGTTCGTAAATAAATAAAAACAAATTTGTAATTTCGTTTAGTTTTTGTATCTATCATAGCGTAAGCCCGACTACTATGCCTATGTATAAAAACAAATGCTTGACCGAGCTCTCCAAAATTATTGGAAAATACCACGGATATCTATGGTACATACCTACTCTTTTAGTAGATACATTATTTCTTTGGTGTTTATTTTTGTTAGAACATAGATTTAGATGTTTCTTTTTTAATTATTTGCTTACCAAACTTTCAGAATGTATCATGTATGAGCACAACTATTTCCGTTACTGAGATCCGATAAGCAATTACTTGGTCATCACCTTTAGAATGTACCACATAGTAGCACCCGTGCTTAGTTAGATAAATATTGAAAGCTAGGTCATCCTAACTATTTTCGTTTCCGACAACCGATAAGTGAATATTTTATTTACACGGTTACTTTTACATCATTCGGGAGCCGAAACACAGGAACTCCAGTAAAGTAATAATTACTATTGGCGTTATTTTTTTTTAATACGTCTCAAAGAATTTGAAAATTTGTGACTTTTTTTGTCAAAAGTCAAAGTCAGAGTCAAAGTCAAAGTTTTTGTCATTCAAGATGTTAGTGCGTTTCTGCCTGATCGATGAATGGATTTTTCAAAGGCTACCGTTCGCATTTGTATAGTCGATAAGGTTTACACACAAATATGCATAAACTGCAAAGAAGCGTTTACTTCGAGTTCTCATTATTTCACAAATTAAACAATCATCATCACGCCTGTATTTCCCGAAGGTGAGGCAGAGGTGTACCAATGTACACCCACAGTTCGGCGGTACATTTAGGTCCCATGTAAAAGGGGGCGAGCCTATTGCCATTTATCGGGCACAAATCCAAACTCCGGGCTGCTACTGAGAATTTCGTAGAAAATCCCAATAACACCTTTTTCTCAACCTAGGAGTCGAAACCCAGGACCTCTAGAGTAGCAGTCGTGCTTAGGACCAATAGGCTAACGAGGCAGTTCAAATTAAATTTTAATGTTATTTATTGAAAATAATATACTTAGCCAATAGTTTTTGTTACTATGACAGAGTTTATGGCTTTTGGTTCTAGAACGATGTAAAAGTAACGTGTATAACAAAATAAATATAAATTACGATGTACCAAATAATACATAATATAAGAACAAAATGTAGGTATTAAATCTCTCAGAGAGCGAATAAAATAGGCAAAAACAATGACAACTCTGCGACACATCTGTGTTCTTGCTTAATGTTAAGTTCCTTTTATCGTAGCATAGTGAATATCGGTAGATGGCGCTAAATTTAAAAAATAATAGAACAGATGTCAAATCCTCAAGGACATCGGCCGATGTAATAACCTTAATTTGTTAAACTTGGAAAATTTTTCAATGTCTATGACATCTTTGTTAGGTTGCTTTAGTGTTACAGTTGCTACCTTAATTTCTGGTAAATCTAGGCTTAGCTTTAACAACTGCGAAGGCCAATCTGTCTCGCTGTGGAGCAGGAAGGATGGCCCATTCCACCATAACTTGGCCTCAGGCAACTCTTCCGGAGACAGACCTCGTGAAGCCAAGTCTGCCGGATTCTGAGCGGATGGAACATATCTCCATACCCCACGACGAGACAAATCAGCAATTTCTGTAACACGATTTAAAACAAAAGTTTTTAATTTTACAGGTGTAGTAGTTTTTAACCATGACAATACTATTTGTGAATCAGTCCAATATATATATCTACTAATGTTGCAACGTAAAGCTTTCGTGACTTTGTCACAAAGGCGGCTCCCGAGGAGGGCACCACATAATTCTAATCTCGGTATTGTAGTGGGCTTTAGGGGTGCAACCTTAGCCTTAGCGCATAGAAGCTTTACTGAAACTACACCATCATCATTAATACTACGGATATATATACAGGCGGCATATGCCTTTGTCGATGCATCGCAAAATACATGTATTTCTATGTGATTTGGTTCACCACCCATACAATAACGATCAATTTCAAAGGATGACAGTGACTGAAAACCCTTAAACATTTTTTGCCACAAATTTCTAATGTGAATAGGTACATCATCATCCCAGTGTAATTTTAATGACCAGAGTTCTTGTAATAATATCTTCAATAATACTGTGCAGACACAAAAAATCCCAAGTGGGTCAAATATGCTTGCTACTAGTGACAAAATGACACGTTTTGTGCACTTGTTAGTTTCCATATTCTGTTGTTTATAATCAGGTAACTTTACCATTAATTTGTCTGTGGACGGGTTCCACTTTATGCCTAGAGTAGTACATTCTTTAATAAATTCAACGTTGCTTTGGTCATGAAACATTTCATCATTATTAAAAAGGTAAGCACAATTTGATCTAATTTTACGTAGATTCATTTGAGCTGACTTTAATGTGTTCTTTATAGATTCAAGTATGTATTTTAATTTTTCAGGATCCTGATGACCAGTGCATAGGTCGTCGACGTAAAAGTCGTGTTTTATTATAGTGGTGATGCATTCATCATCACAAGAATCCGCTACTTCGAATAAACATCGGACACTTAGAAATGGTGCCGAAGAAGTTCCGTACGTGACTGTATTTAACTGTAAGTATTGTATAGGTTCATTTTCATTATTTCTCCAAAGAATCATTTGTAAAGGTCTATGTTTTTCTTCGACAACTATTTGACGGTACATCTTTTCAATATCTCCTACTAACAAAAACTTATGCTGACGACAGCGAACGAGTATTGAAAAGATGTCTTCCTGAATCGTGGGCCCTACCATCAACATATCATTGAGTGAAAGACCTGAAGTAGTCGGAGCCGAAGCATCAAAAACAACACGACATTTTGTTGTTTCACTTTCACGTAAAACAGGATGGTGAGGCAAATAATTCGCCACGTCAGGTCTCTCAATCTTTGACAAATGTCCCAAGGTTTTGTATTCCTCAATAAATTCGCTATATTGTTGTTTGACATGAGGTTGCCGTCGAAATCGTTTTTCCAACTGGAGTAACCGTTTGAATGCCATTGGAAACGACTCACCCAAGTCCTTTGGATCACCTTTCAACGGCAAACTCACACAAAATTTACCATTGTTCAACCTATGAGTATTTTTTACAAAATGATCTTCGCACAATATTTCTTCTTGACTCCAAGGTAACTTGGGGGGTAACTCCTCAAGTTCCCAAAATTTGCTTAACTGATTTTTTATTTCCTGACTAAAATTACAGTTTATATTGTTACCCCTGTCATAACTGGTACACATTGTTGGACCAACTACTAACCATCCTATCAATGAATTGTGTAACATTGGTTTGTTGTGTCCGAGCTTAATTTGACCTGCTATTATGAGATCCCAAAACACGTCTGCCCCTAGTAACAATTCAACTTGAGAGGGACGATGAAAAGTCGGATCAGCTAATTGTATGTTTTGTGGAATATCCAAGCTTATGATATCCACTTCCTCAGAAGGTAAGTTTGTAGAAATTTGATTTATTGTTAAACAGTTTATTTGTTTTGTGAACTGTTTAATTTTCAGTGTAATTGAACACCTTTCCATTGTATTGAAACACATGTTGTTGATGCCTGTCACATTAACTGATGGTACCCTTTGACTCAGAAGCCCTAACCTCTGTTTTAATGAATTAGTTATGAACGATGACTGACTACCTGAATCTAACAAGGCCCGTACCTCATGGCACTGATTCGTTTTCTCATCCACGATTTTAACAACTGCTGTTGATAACAAGACCTGACTTGCTACACAGGAGGACAATGAAACCGAATGTGCATTCATGTCATTATTATTTGGATTGTTAGTGTTTGTTACCTCACTAACTTCACTGATTTGAACAACATTGTTAGCCGTAACTGGCTTGTTCCTATGAATTAATGTATGATGTCTACGACCACATTCTCGACATGGACCTAATCGACACTGACTTGCAAAATGACCACCACGAAAGCAATTTGCACACAATTTCAACCTTACAACTTCAGCATAACGCAATTCAGGAGACATATCAAGAAACCTTTTACATGCATATATACGGTGTTCACCGCTGCACAATAAACATTTTAAATTTGATACACCTTTAGCCGACTCAGAAGTAGAAGCCACAAATGATTTTTGTTGTTTATCTAATTTTTTGTTTGTTTCAGGTTTAATAGAGGGAGAGCTGGTTCGGTTTATGGATTCTAAAACGTCAGCCCTTTTCCTTAAAAATTCCTTAAACTCTTGCAAAGTAGGTGAACGCTGACGGTCTTTAACTTCTTCCCATTTCCGCAATGATGCTGAATCTAATTTGTTTGCAAATATATGAGTGATTAATGAATCCCAATTATCAGTGGGTTCCCCTAGTGTGTTGAGTGCTCGTAGATGCTTTGTTATGTGATCGACTAAGTTTCTAAGTAATGTATCTGATTCTTTGTGCAATGATTCAATACCTAACAAATCCTTAAAATGATTAGTAATTAGTTGACCTTTGTTATCAAATCTATCATTTACAAGTTGCCAAGCTACTTCATAGTTATCGTTAGAAATTTCCAAAGACTTTATAACAACCAAAGCACTACCCTGCAACGAGGAGCGCAAATAATGAAATTTATTTATACCGCTTAGTTTTCTATTATCATGTATTAACGATTTAAAAGTGTCTCTAAACTCGAGCCACTTACTGTAATCTCCCTCAAAAACAGGCAGCTGTATCAAGGGTAACTTAACATTTACGTTTTCATGACTACAAGAATTTACTTTACTTTTAGAAAGGTTCTCATCAGCGTCACTAAACTGTTCTTGATTCAGCTGAGCTGCTTCTTGAGCTAAGGTAATCAAAGAATAAAACTGATTTTCCATTTCCGAACGTTCAACAAGTTGACCATCACTGTCATCCGATAAAACTTCTATTCTACTCTGAATTGTGTCAAAATCGTTAAATAAAACCTCAAACTTGGATAATCGTAAACATAATTCTTTAACGCGGGTTTGTGGTATATCTTTAAAATTCTGAAAGTCATTGAAATAGTTTCTAAACACTGTAATTCTTCCTTTTATCGTGCTTCGTTTTTTGATTAAATCCTTTAGTTCTGTGTCAGACATTATCGTTGGCAAATAAATGATAAAAAAACCATAAATACCGTTTTGTCCGGCAAACCTGAACAGATTCTCACTCGCCACTCACGCCCTCTGGTGTGACGCGCAGGCGCTATCCGACCGCGTCGCTCCTGGCGTCGGTGCTGACTGTTGGCGCGCTCGAAGCTTCTGGAAAGTTCGGCCGGCCAATCACTAACATGCACTGCAACCCTTTTGATAGGGACCCTACTTAAATTTGCACTTAGTATGTTATGCAATCATGAACGTATTCATATTTCACTTTCTCATCATTAGAACTTGCAATAGATATTAGATATCGAATCGAACAAAACCCACACACAAAGCTAAAGCTATAGCTAGATTGAAATGGCCAGGCAACACGAGTATGCTTATGATAATTTAGCTTTAATTTTTACTGACCACGCCCAAGCCTTGGCAAATCAAATAGGTCGGTAGGTGACAGAAGGATAGATATTAGGAGGTTTTCGTGGAAAAATAATGGATGGATCGGGCACTCCCCTGGAATTGCGTCCTTGAGGTGAAGTCGACCTGCTGTCTCGCCCTGGATCCTCTTCTTGGCTCGGTTTTTTCTTGAACGCCACGTGTCCGCGCGGCGTCCTGTCACGGTCGCCAAACTTTCTTGTTGGATGTTTGTGTACCTAACGGTGTAGAACGTGTTGTACTGTTTTCGGGAAACTCTTCAATAAAAGATATTAATTTGTACAAACTCTCTAATACTTTAAATCAAACACTTTTACATCTGTATGACCGTTATACTGTAGCGTGTGCACTTCGCTGTGGTCCATGTAGCTCTCGATGGCGTAATGGCGGCGCCGGCGTCCCGTCGTTCGTGCCTGGTTCGCGCGCCGTCGGTTGTACTCGGTGGATTGGCCCCGCCCACCAGTGTGGCCAGCGCAGCGGCGTCAACACTATGTGATGCCGTGATTTATCGTGACAACGGAATAATAACAGTATGGTAGTCACTCAGAGTAGTTGTCTCGTTAGACTATAGGTCCTAAACTGCTGTCAAAAAAAACTTTTTTACAAAAATTTAAAAATTGTAAAAAAGTTTTTTATTTCTCGCTTTTTAGTATCAACTTCCTGTCATCCAAATCCATTAAGAAACTGTCATGTTATGTAAATTAACGAGACACCACTAAAAAGTCATAAGAAAGCAGAATATGCGATTTCGTTTACTTGGATGAGAAATTTTCAAATACTACTGTATACATCTGTGTAACCCTTGAGTGTACAGGCGTGATGTTATGATGTGTGATGGTGTAAACAATGCTTAGATATGCTATAGCAACAATCGCGGTTAATCTGCTGTTATTTATTGAAGAGTTCCCTCGATTTCTACAAGATCCCATCATCAGATATTGAAATGGTGACAATGGGACCACACGTGAAGCACCAGCTTTCAAATAAAAAAGAATCATGACAATCGGTTCACCCAGTGGTTAATTACGAGGTAACAAAAAAAAAAATACAGTCGAATTGATAACCTCCTCCTTTTTTTGAAGTCGGTTAAAAATTTAACCTATGAAGCTGAAATTTGGTAACAGGTAGGACGGTTATATACCAACGTCTGTTTTTTCTACCGGACAATGGACAGTTTTTTTCGCCGAATTCGCGGTGGTGTTATGTTGTGTGATTGCGTAAACAATGCATATTTATGCGATAGCAGCAATCGCAGTTGCTTTGCTATAATTTTTTGAAGAGTTCCGTAGTCTGTCTCCGGAATCCATCATCAGACCTGTATGAAATTTAAATGGGACCATTTGGGAAGTATACCCTTTCTAACAAAAACATTTTTTTTCTAATCGGTTGGCGAGCGATGTAGTTACAAACATCCGAATTGAGAACCTCCTCCTTTTTTATTAGAAGTCGGTTAAAAACTAGTAACGTTTACAATCACAATATCGTACCGCTTCGTATGCTACACAATTCTCACGAGTAGGTAGGTACTACGCCCTGCCCACTTAGGCACAGGTGCAGACTAGCCAATTAGCTGCATTACTGCACGTCTCCTAAACAGCCCTTTGACATACGCAATTAACAATTAACCTTGTTATATAATTAGCGATGATATTACCACAATGGTTTTGTTTACTGCTCTTAGAAAAGGACTAAGTACTTTTGGAGTAGATGGTACCGACAACACACTACAATAATAGTCTAGCTAGTCTACTGTTTTTCAATCTTTTTGAATACGCGACCCCTTTACAGTTTTAAACATTCAGGCGACCCCCATGGGCCATGGTCCTGGGAAATTGTGTTTTTATTGCAGTGTAAAACCTTGATTTTTTCTTTTTGCCGGCGACCCCCGAGTATAGGATGACTCACGCTACACCGTGCCTGGCCCGAGTCGAGTGTCGGCCGTAGCACGGGCATCTAAATATTACATATATATTGTATGGACACACTCACGCTATACCGAGCGGCAACCGAGTGACGGCTGATTCAATATTTAAGTAATATTAGATGACCGTCTTACGGCCGACACTCAGCTCGGACCCGACACTGTCTATCTTGAGTCATCCTTAAGGCTGCGGGCCGCGCCATCGCGCCAAGACCAATAGGAGCGGAGCAGTAACCAAAGACGTAATTTGGGCGACACCGCGCGGTATATATAGCTAGTATTAAATTAGTGGTATTAGTATAGATTATGGCACTTCTAACTTCTAAGGCATCTACAAAATGTCATTAAGTTTAAGTACTAAGTAGACCAAAAGATTAAAAGAGGATGTAGTCACAAAGGTTGAAAAGAGTATGCTTAGATGGTTCGGTCATGTTGAGAGGATGAGTGAAAGGCGACTAACAAAAGTGATTTATTATGGAAGATGCGAGTGGCAACGCCGGGAGGGGACGCCCTAGAAAGAACTACCCAGACCTTTTTGGTGAGGTTGTTCAGAAAGGTCAGGTGCGCAATACTCGTAACCGGCGTGCGTGACGTGGCGGCGACCAGATGTATGAACGTGGATGAGGCGAAAGGAGTATGTAAGGATCGTAGCAGGTGGCGTTCTGTGGTTCTGCCTACCCCCATGGGAAAAAGGCGTGAGTTTATATATGTAGACCAAAGTATGAGTAGACTGCTGTTGTCTTGTCTGTGCTCTGTAAGGTCAAGTCAGGCCAAAAAGGCAGGTAGTCTTGTTTTGCAGATATTAATATTTTGTTCGATAGGTAAAGGGCGATAAACTTATGATCATGCGCTAATGAAAATTAACACCTCTACAGGCCGGTGTTTGCTATGTAGGTCAAGGGATTTAATAACCTGCCATAAGGTTAATTTTCCAGTAAACAAAGCCGACCCTATAATAACTTTTTCGGGAATAAGCTAAGGGACAAAATGTCCATAAAAAATGTAACGATTCATTATGGCAACCCCAAAAGTTAGCTATGCAGGTTGTCTGAATATCAAAACTAAAATTAAATCATTAAAAAAACAACTGTAAGGGATTATTTCGTTAAACTTTAGTGATAAACAATGTCTTCTCCTGCAAAAAAAGAAAGAAGTTTGACAGTTTTTCAAAACTGTCAGATGTCGTTTCGATTGCATGGATATAAAACTTGTAGGTACTATTAGGTTTTATTAAAGGGAAAAGTTTACCAAACATTAATAATTTTTCGCTTTAATAAATTAAAATGACTGTGTAACTGGCCTATCATTACCTACAATATTAATAACAGGAAGGTAATTCTACTAGCTCTTATGAACAACTGCAATCTAATCAGTCTCAATTTGTCAAAAATGCCTATACTATAAGCTATCATAGTTTTTGACATTGATTGTTGCCTATAGATGAGATTGTGACTAGATTTTGAACGCTTTTAATTAGTAGAATTAATTACCTTCACATTGAAGTTCAGTGGCAGAATCAATAAAAAAAATTAGACTGTCCGGAAATATTTGTTCATTCGATCTGTGCTTACCAACTTGATACAATTAGCGGGTTCCAGATAATGATATGGAATTTCTAACGTTGATTTTGATTTTAGACCTATTTTGTTTACCTAATGGAAGCAAAGGTTGAATGATGCCACACACAAAATTACTCCAGTATCCGGTTAAAATGTTTAGAAATACCTTTGAATTTTCCTTCTTTTTTTATTTACAGCAGTTGTCAATTTTTTACTGATGCAGAAGTCCATGTCATCTAAATTATTATTAAATAAGGTAATCTCTGAAAACAATAGTCCGATTGCAAAAAAAAACTCATTGATAGCAAGCTACACTATTGCCAAGTGCCATAGCTGCTGTTTATACTTGACTTCCTTGTGGATGGAGCTGCGGGCAGAAGCTAGTGGTGATAATACAGGCAACTTCTAGCTACCATTAATCAAAAGATTGGGGATTTGAAGTTGGTATCACGTTCCATTAATAACTGGTAAATTTCTCTATATAAAATAAAACAAAGTCGCTTCCTGGGATCTGTCTCTCTATACGCTTAGATCTATTAACCGCGCAATGGGTTTTAATGCGGTTTTCATTAATAGATGGAGCAATTCAAGAAGAAGGTTTATACGTATAAAACGTCACGCTAAGACAAACGGAAGCGAAGTATAACTAAAGACGTAACTGTTACTGAGCGTGGGTGATACCGCGGGGTATACCTATAGCCCGCCATACTATTTCCAAACCACTGCAACTCCTGTAAGCCAGAATTAACAGTGGCGACCGCCAGAAAACCGCCGAGACAATGGAGCTCGAAGACTCCCGGGGAAACGATACAACTGTCTTGTATCCCGCAACGAAAAACAGAAAAGATTAGCGGAGGAGTAAGAAAAACATAGGTAATGTCCACTCCGCAGGGTATATAAGCTCGTGGCTTAATAATTACAGCCGCATAGACCGATCTTCCGGGTCCACGCTTGCCGAGGTTGGTCTGTGGATGGGTAATTTACCATAAACGAGTTTCCTCCGTGCCTCGGAAAGCACGTAAAGCCGTTGGTCCCGGCTGTCATTTGTAGATCTTTGACAGTCGTTACTGTTAGTCAGAAGCCCGAAAGTCTGACAACCAGTCTTACCAAGAGTATCGTATTACCCATTACTGGGTTGTGGAGGTCTGATAGGCAGTCGCTCCATGTAAAATACTGATATTCAGCTGCATCCGGTTTGACTGGAAGCCGACCCCAACATAGTTGGGAAAAGGCTAAGCAGATGATGAGGGTATATAAGCAAGTAAAAAATAAAACACAATACTCGGTATGAAATCCTTTATTTAGATTTTTTGGTATTTTTTGAGACACATTCCTCTTTGTACCCATATGACTGGAATATAAAAAACGGGATTTTTACAATTTTGATGACGATCACATGACTTTTTTTTAATCGCTTACTTTGTCAAACTATACATATAGGTAATTATGTAACAATTTAGCTAAAAAACAAAAGCAGATAATTAAACTGCTTTTAATGCATAGAAAAACAGAATTTTAGTGTTTCTATGTATTTTTTTCTATTTACAAGAAGGCATTTATTTTCCTATTTAAAATTAAAAATATATAAGTAGTTAATAATTCAAAAAATATAAAAATGAATGGTTGGGTACCTAAGGAAAAAGAAGCAACCAGTTATAATTCCTCTGCAGGGCAAAGGCCTCTTCTCATTAAGTGAAAAAAATTACCATAATGTTAACAATTTGCAAGCAAACACGGCCATTACACCCAGGTACCTACTGGAAAATGTACTTTTACAGTAAAGGAAAAAGGGCTATTTCCATTTAAGCAAAGACTAATGGCCTGCACTGACTGGCGGACGCGATGGCAGAGGATCCCAGGAGCTGCGCTGCGATGCTCCGATGCCGATCAGCGAGCATTGAAATATACACCTTATTTCGATTGTATAACTATTAAATTCAATTGATAAATTTAAAATCCTCTGCCGTCCCGATCGCCTGCACAAGCCATTAAGTATCTCGAACAACCAATCAGCTTGCGTTATTTTTACTCCCGTTGCAATTGGCTTCATTGCTATTGGTTGTTTTCAAAACAATCTCCTTTTGCGTTTTAGAGGAAACCATCCTAAAGATTGGTAAAGAAATCTGAAATAATCTGTCAAAATCCGGATAATTTTCAAGTCAGGAACAAAAGCAAAGAAAATAAATGCCCACTTGTATTATAATGAACAATATTATAATACAGCTGATCCGTAATGAAGCACAACAAGCTGTGTGTGCGCTATCTACAACAATCATATCGGAAGTTCACAGCTAAATGTGTAGGTAATGCCCAACTTTTAACACAGTGTTGCTATAGTTGAAAATAGCTGTTAATGTTGCAAGTGTAAATTAGGATAATAAGGCTTTTATTATGAGCTGTTTTGCTATTTAGTTGCTTGCTAGTTATAAGAAATAATAATTTAATCATGAAGATTTTTTATAAAAAAAAAAAATAGGCAATAGGATCGCCCCCTATTACGTGGGACCAAAATATACCGGCGAACTGTGGGTGTGCATTGGTATACCTCTGCCTAACCCTTCCGGGAATACAGGCGTGATGGTATATATATTTTTTATATATTTTTTGACGTTTATTAATTTGAGCTTATGAACTACAATGATTGGCACCGGTAGTGGCAACGGTATTGCCAGCCTTAAAAGATTAAAAAGCTAAGTAATAATATATAAAAAAATATTGAGCCAATACTCATTACATTGACTGTTAGAAAGAAAACAGTAACAATAAAAATGTTTTTATTACTTCATCGAATATATCATTAACTTGAAACTGTATAAACGATAAAATTAAAATGTTATGAAGGTAATAAATTGCATATTTTTATTCATTTTAAACTATTATTAATCTTCTGTGGTTCACTGAAATTCAAGTGCCTACTTAGTTTGATAAAGGTAAATAGCTTATTTTCTGATAATTGCCTACTTGACAGTAAAACTCATAATAATAAAAACCATTCAATTAACCTAATTTAAACCTTATAGCAATGACATAAAGATCAAAACTTATTTTCAATTATAGCAGCATTTTAATTTTATTTAAATTTGTATGTTATCTCAGCTATTATATATTTTATTTATACTTAATTTGACCGCAAATAGATTAAGGTAAATAACTGTTTTATTTGCAATGCACGAGGAAGAAAAATATAAAACAAAATAGGCTTGTTTTTTTTTTTTAATATCATTAGATGGCAAACATGCCGACGGCGACGGCCTGATGTTAAATGGTCATCCATGCCTAACACCTCTGTCTAACCCTATGGGGAATACAGGCGTGATGGATGGTATGTAGTACTGAGTCTAACAATTTCCGTTTTAAAAATCCCTTGTTGACTACTGAACCCTAAAAATCTGCAAAGTAATTTAATCGGAACTAACATGAAGTTAGTGCAAAGGCCCTAAATATTAATTAACAGCCAATTAGTATAGGCATAAGAATTATTGACGTAATGTTTTGCATATTTAAAGGCGATAACAATGTGATAAAAATTGCCCAATTGCGTGTTTCAACCTGTAAAAGGATAATGACAATTTCAACGCGATTAGTTTATGCATACATGTCGTGATGGCCCAGTTGTTAATAATAAAATGGCGTCTTTCACAGTACTACAAAAATAAATAAGGTCATAATCTTAAAGAAAAACGTGCCCTCAGCGCCAAGCTACTTTCTTCATCCTATAATACCAACAAAATAGCAGTGAGCTCGGAATTATATAGATTTTGTTTTATAAGTTTTATTTACGTATAAAAGTCTGTCATGGGGTCGCGACACATTTTGGTTTGTCATCTATATGTGACTGTGGTGGTCAAAAGGTTAAACTTATTTGGTTTCATAAAGAAGACCCGGCAAAAAAACGACGGGTTGCACTCCGGGAGTGCCGGCAGAAATGAAAACTTGAATATTAACGTTGTGCATTTTTGATATTTTGGAATGGTTAGGGAATAATTTTGCACGAATTGCTTTAATTATCAGTATAAAAGTACTATCATTTATGTGGTATAATACAATATTTATTTATTGCGCTATTTTCGATCATGTCACGTGTCCTGACGCGAGTTTAAACTTTTACACATTACAAAAAAAGTGTACAACGCCGCTAAAGAAGTTTTCACTTCAAAAAGAATAGTGGTACAGTACAGAGTGTCCGTGGTGGTCGGTCTCATTTGGAGTGGCCTTGACTTAATTGCAGTGGCAAGCCCTTAACCCTTGACTCTTTGCAAACAGTCATTAGCTATGTGTTTATGAATTTCGTCACTAAGCCAAAGGTACTTCTACAAGGTGTGGAATGTTTTTGTCGGTTATAAAAAACAAAAATCTGTTGTTTCATCAACAAAATACAACAAGGTTCGAAGCGGCAGAAGGTGGTTACATATAAAATAGATTATACCAAACAATTTGAACCTATTATGTATAGTCTTTAAAATGACAATTTTAGTCAAAAATATGTGTTGAAAAAGTTTAATTTAATATTGCCCAGGTATAATTTTTTTGGGTATTTACCTCGTTTATTTCTGACTGTACCTACATGGTATTTTGTTTATCAATCAATAGGAAAAACGGTATTTTACTAATTGGTAATAAACGAATACTGGCATAAAGTAAAACGTATAGTCCGGTTAAGTAGCATCAACCTTATCGTGTTGTTGCGCTACGAGTGGTCCTTCATAAAAAAAAAAAAAAGTAATACGTGTGATATATTAATAAACGTGGCCACTTACTAAGCCCAAAAAATTATAAGATTATCATCGACTCGAACAGAAAGAAAGCATACCTATAGTGACAAGATTAGATATTATATCGAAACCACAAAAAGCAAAAAAAAAAATCTCCTAAATATAAACCACCCGATTGGCTGATTATATTTTATCATACGTCACGCCACAATAACATATGCAAATTGTTGTAATGACGTCATTATCTTTGTGATATAAAAGCTGCATGATTTCTATCACGTATTAGTCACCTGATAAATACAGAATCAATTTTACCAAACATAACACATAATGTAGACAGAGGTGACCACTTAACATCAGGTGGGCCGTCCAATAATATGACATCCAACGAAATTTTAAAAATAATAACAATAAAAAAAAGAAAAATATATTGTAACACCATTTAACATTTAACGTTCTAAGAAGTGTTGCTGTCGCTACAGTACACCTTAAAGTGACAGAGATAGCATGAGAATTTAATTGTGAATGATTTAAACTTTCGTCCATTGATAGGTACATAAGTTTATACCATCACGCCTGTATTCCCCGAAGGGTTAGGCAGAGGTGTACCAATGTACACCTGGTGGGTTGGTGTGTGTACATAAGTTTGTACAAAACAAATTAATTCCGATTACTAAGTTTGGTAAAATTAATTGCATAAATATTTTGGTGCATTTTCTGCATAATACATAATTATATCTATTGCGGTCAAATAAAGTATAAATTAATTTGTTGTATCTAAAGCAATAACATTTAACACAACGATTCCATCAACAATTTTACAACACCGTAGTAAATAAAACATTGGCTATAGGAGACAAGTGCTTGCAATTCACATTTAATTGGTATGCAATACAAATATTGGTGCCAACATTTGGGCAAACATTTTAAAGCCAATATTGGCAAGTTTTAATGAGATTATGATTATCTCATAATCTTGACAATACGGTATAATTACAGATTATTTTTATCTCGTTTTTTTTTTTATTTGGTTAGTCCAGATACTGGCACCAATATCCAAATTATATTTAACATAAAATGTTTTTATTATGCCTCTTTATAATTGTTACTACTTAAAATATAAACACTTAAATTATATAAAGTGTAATAGACCATAATACAGCCGATAACAGATCTGGTAGTACTTTCTTATAAAAAAGCGAAAATATAATAATAAAATTAATTACTGATTGATTTTGCTCTTACATAATCATAAGTAAAAATAATAAATATCTTTTTGCTGATATTCCGCCTTTATTTTAATCATACTAAGCTATGAAAATATCGATAAAGCTAATCTACAAAAAATGATTATTAAAAAGTCAAATTTTAATGTTACAAAGAGCTTTAAAAACGGCGGGAAAATCAATAAATAGGATACAATTTTAAAACTTATTATTAAAATACAATATTAACAATTTTAATTGTCAAATGACATGAAAATGGCTTACGAGAAAACGAGTACAATTCTTCTTAGACTTTTTAAATTAATTTGTAATTAAAATAAATAAAATATTAAGCGATTAATAGTATTTACGTCGCATACCAAATGTTTTCGAGGTCTGCATTTTTAAATTAAAATCAAATGAAGTGTGGGGATTTTCATTTTATTCGATTATAAATAAAACAAAATCCGCACAGTTTTGTATTCGATATCTTTGTTTCGTTAGTAGTCTCCCCGCATGCGGTAGAAAAAAATATTGGACCACATAAATAAATAGCGCAGAAAAAAATATAATTGAAACACAAAATTGGCCGAGAGATCGAAATACGATAGATACGAGATCATTTTTTCAGTTTCATTAAAAATGAGTAAGTAAATGTGTTTTAATTATATTTCTTTAACGCATATCACATTATAATTGGATCCATCAAAGTTACGTTACGACTAAATCTAAACGAAATCGTCTTATCTCATTTAGAAAGCTAACCAGCAACGCTATTCTGAAAAAAAAATCTCCCTTGCGGCAAATTTTGGCAAAGTAAGCACAATTTTACCGTGGGATATTTTTAAGTACAGAATATCCGCGTTGTTTGGTTTTTAAACGCATGCGGGCGAATATTTTCATTAAGATTTTTTTATTTTGTGGTCTATGTCCCTTTATATAATCTAAACGCAAGTGGGCCTTCTAACCACTTATCGTAAAGGCTGTTATGTATTTCTAAATGCATAATATAACGCTACTACACGTATAATACACAAGCTATAGTTATATTATACGAGCTTATTATGTCAGCCTTTTTAGTCGCTCTATTTATGTTATGATGTTATTTTAAGGCGTTTAAATTAATCTTGCTTTGGTTGCAAAACCAAGAAGAAAAATGAAGAAAAAAAAAATAGTACATAAATATAAAAAAAAACTGGCAAAAAAATTTTTTCACAGTTCTGTCAATTTTTTTTGACAGTTCTATTAAAAAGTGTGACGCAACTGTCATTGGATTCCCCTTCAAAGATAAAGTTAAAAAAAAAACATAATTTAAAATGTAATAAAATAATTTCAGGCTGATAGCTTAGATTACATACTTACTAATATTTTATCAGCTATGCCTATAATTATATACCCGAAATTGGATAGATATCTTAAGTTTTAGATAATGTGATATAACCTAACATATGAGTCACCTTTTATCTATAGATATAATTTAATATCTGTCACGTTTAGTATATCTATGGCTTTAATCTGACATTATACAGGTGGATACATAACTATTGATCTGTTTGTGCTGCAAAAAATCTGGGGGCAATTCATATTAGAATTGCCGAATATTCAGTAGAATTTGATTCCAAAAAGTTTTAACCTGTCAAATGAAATGCGTATTTTTTTCAACATTTTTTGTCAATAACTGTCGCGAAGATGGTCTTCAGATTTCATGGTATCTTTTAAAAGTAATATAGAAAACATGTTTATTACTGAAAACACAGTACTTTTTTACAAGAAGTTTGATACACACGATATGGCTACCAAAAAACAAAGTCTATGGTGTTTTTATCGATTCCATCCTATCTGATACAAGCAAGCGTCAAATAAAAGCTGTCATCTGTCAAGCTAGTCATATTAAAGGTACTGTTCCACTACCGTTTGTAATTTCCACCCTGTATACAAAATATGCACAAAGTAATCAAAGATATGGAGCACTATGGTAACATCTATGTATTATTATATTTCAAAGAAAAGGATATTTTCCCTATACCTTTGGTTCTGACGTCAAATACTTAACTCTTATTGAGTGCTTCATTGATAATGAGATAAATAATGTCAGTTTATCTATAATAAGTCAAGATGACGTTTGAAGATCGCAAAGGATCTCTTCAAGTATTGATTGTAGCGATAAGGCAGTAGATATCTCTATCCAAGGGTTATCTAAATGACACAAAGATACTGGTTGGCTCTTAAAAGCAATTTATTTTAAGATTAAAAATTTTAATTTTGTCCTCCAATCATATGACCTGATTTGCGATTTGACAAACTTGGTCATCCAATTAGGTTTGAATGAGCAAGTTTGATTTTATCTAAACTAACAATATTATAAAGACAAAAGTTTATTTTTCTTGTTTGTAGCGGATAAACTCAAAAACTCCTAAAACGATATTAAAAATTCTTTCACCTATGGAAAGCTACATTATCAGCGAATAATTTAGGCTTCAAAAGGGATCCGTAAGAAATTTCACGCGGCCGAAGTCGCGGGCAAAAGGCTAGTAGGTAGTTACGTCGCATTCCCAGTCCCAGTCCCATTTAACTATATATATGTAGTTAAATGGGAATAAACGACATAAAATAACATCACTTACGTTTTCAGAAGTATTGAAAATTAGTTAAGCCAAATCTTTGTAAAATAACGGAGCAATTTTGCAGACGCCATATGTTTTTATTATTGTAAATAAACATTTAAAGATGTAATGCCGATAGTATATTAAAACCGATAGTTTTTGTTAATAGTCGATACAGCACCGATTTAGTCGATTGATTTTAAATCGATTATACATCTTACTGCTAAAGGAGACGGTTTATTTCTGCATGGGACCTTAGCTGCATATGTCGTGACCATGTAAAAATGATAAAGATTGATTAGGTTATTCAAGTATATCTCAATTATAGACGGACCCCTGTTTTCCATAAGGCAAGTGCTCTGGGCCCCAGACCGTCTGGGGCCCTCCCTGCCCTCAAAAAAAATATTATTTGCAGTCCGATCCATTCTACGCATTATTAGATTTCAATGACAAAATGTTTGATTTGCAGTGTGATTTACAATAAGTTTCAAGCCACTTCTACTTGTCAACTGTGAAAATACTTAGGGCCCCGTGATCCTGGGCCCAGTGTCTGGAATAAGTTAAAAACGGCCCTGATGACAGATTCAAACTAGATTCAAATTGTTGTTTGGGTATATGCGTTTTTATGTATGTACAGGAAAAACACTATTGAGGGTCAAAGTTTAAATAAAAAAAGTGTGGGATTTTTTGTACATATACGTATGTTTGACGTTAACCATAAAAGTAATGATAGAAGCAAGCTTGCTTACACAAAAACAGGAAATGTCTATACAAAAATCATCGCAATTATATTCTCGTCTCGCTAAACAACATCATGCCACTTACATAATCTAGAAACACATGTTTTATGTCAATGTAATAAGTACATTGTTTCAGTATATGACGCATACGCGGCGTCACCTTCATTGTTACTAAAGCGCCTTAGATCTGAGATAAAACTGGTGATAATATGAAATGATAACTGTTACCTAATCCGCAAGGCATTTTTATTTCGGTTTAGTGTAATATCGGCATTACATCGCAAATGTTTTCATTTCAAATCATTGTAAAATTGTCTTTATATCCAGGTAGAGAAAGGTCTATATTAAAATTGCACGCCCCCCCTCTGAATTTTCTATACAATCAATATGCGTGACATTACAAATCAATTGACATACTTTTTATGAGCTGTCAAAACGCGATTCCAGATTTTTTTGGGTAATAGCAAACTGTGACGTCACTTATTTGCTAACTCAATTGAGATACTATTTATTGATTTCAAAGCAAATAAAAATCTAATTTTGCTCTTAATTAAAAATATAGCTGGTTTTCAGGGTTTTGTAAGAAAAGTTGTGTATTAGAATTATTATTTAATGCTGCCTACATATAGACGCATATTTAAATTTATACGAAACAAATAGTGGTGGGGCATTCATTTTTAGGCTAGACGGTATCTAGCAGGCATTGCTTTTTATTGCCTTAGACCTTTTTTGAAAAAGAAAAGCTCTTATATTTGTATTTTTTTTAATTGGAATAATTTTATAATCACAAGAACAATAATTTATTCAAAGGCTGCAAAGCTGTCTGCTTCATGTGTCCCAAAAAAAAAGATAAAATTTAAAATCATAATTAATTTAATTTGCGATAATACCGCGTAACCAACAAGGCTGACATAGTTATATAATCATTAAGTGACGTATGAATCGATACACGTCATCGAGTGACGAAATAAGCTAATCGATATAAAAATAATTGTGTCGACGTTTTGTGCGAATATTTTGACAGGAGAGTTCCCGCCATTTCTTGTGTCATTTTTGTTGGACACAGATAAAGGAATATTGCATTCTTTTTAATTTTTGATACTCAAAAATCAAATACGAATTTTTTAAGCATGTTTATTTTAAATATACGTAAAACATTGTTACTGGATGCTTCGATAAAATCTTGCGAACACAGTGGATGACGAACTTGGTTTATCCAACAAAAAAAAAATAACAAATGGAGATTTAACATAATTAAATTAATTAAAAATTTTCAAATCAGCCACTTATCCTTGTCAAAATATTCGCACACACGGAACTAGAACGTAGCATAGAGCTACCTTAAATTTAATACTTTTTTTATTGTATTATGTCAATTTTTTAATTTTTTTTCTTGTTATAATTATGGCACCACAGCCATTACTCGACAATCACACAAGTGACAAATTGTGCATGAACAAACATACTAATATTACCTTTGAACCAATTTCCAGATTATTTATTGCTTTAAAACTTATAAAAATAATTATTGTTTGATTTTTAATAACAGCGACATAATTATATTTATGTAGTCGCCATTTTTTGTAGTAACTACCGCCATCTATTGACGACAGTGGGAGTTAGTAAACAAAAATGGTGGTTTTCTAAATTGAACGTTCTTTTCGTCTGAAAATCGGTTCAAAAGTAAATCTAAGCAACATTTAAACCTTACCGAAGCTAAAGTGTCATATTGCCGTATGTAACAGCAGTTTATTAGAACATCACAACCGCCTCCCGCCATTTTGTAGCCTACTATAAGCTCATTATTACCGAAATTACATGAATTTTGAACGAAACGTCATTGGCACTAGAAATCGTAAGCATTTTGCCACCAAAGAGGTTTGTTGTCAAAAGTTTTATAATCATAGTCTATATAGAATAGCGTGCGTCATCTGATAGCCAAGATTTATAGTCTATGGCTGTATGATGTCTACTGTGTAAAGGTCAATGGTCATGCTTCAACGTCCATTGATTCATTTTTGTAAAAGTGGTCCACCATTGGGTATCATAAAAACTGAGTAATGCTCGGTTCCCATTTATAAAAAAAAAAACTCTTACTTTAATATTTAACCGTAAAAAAGTAAACCGAATGAATATTTTAATTTTATTTGCGTATCTTTAAAAAAAGAAATTACTCAGAAAATTGCTTTGCGTTTTAAAAATAATATGTTCCATGCATTCGTGATTTGAATCAATAGCAGCCAGTAAGAAGTAGGAACCGGACGACATTAAAAAATAAACGTATTTTTAAATAAACCACTGAACTTTGAAGCATAAGCCCTTATGAACGGGAGCCATAATCCTAATTTAAAAAACCTAACCTTAAAAATTACAATTTCAAAAATAAAATCCATTTCTTGAACTTTAATTTTTCATAAAAAATCAACAAGACATTTCCAAAATGTATTGTCAGTTAAAATGAGACATCATTAATTATTTTAAAATGATAAAAAAATACCGTAATATGTTTTTTAAAATAAATTTTGTACTTCATAAAATCAGTAGGTATTTGAGAGCCGTCAGAAAAAACATGCATATTAGATAGACCACACCTTAAATTTTAAAAGCCGTTTTACCGTAGGCTAACTTTGTGACTAATTTTTTTTTTAAAGTGTTACACATTCGCTCAGCAATCATTACTTATAGAAAATATTTTACTTTTCCCCAAGCATCTCTCAAAAGCCATTATCTCAATACAATTATGTCTAAGAAATCCCGAAAAGCGCACACCGTGCGATTTTCTTGTCACAAAAAAAATAATTTATAACAAATATCTGTCAATATTTTATTACATAAATAATTTTAACATTTTTTTTTTATTAAATTAAGATATGTACGAAATAAAATGTCTGTTATAATAAATTATACAAGATGTTGAACGACACAAGTTATGCTCACAAACTCAATATAATCTGTGGTGCTGACAAAATACTTTTGCACATTTTTTTTTCACACACGCCCTAACTAACGTCTCGATCGAAAAATCATTTCTTTTTAGAAAAAATACATCAATTTCATATTATTAATTTTAATTTTCATCAAATTCTCAAAAATATTTACAGCACAGTCTATTTCTATTTTTTTTTCCATGATTTTTTTTCTAATTATTATTTATTACATCCCGAGTTCATCGTGGAAGATTACTCTGCCATAGACAATTTACTCTTGCACGATGAGATTAAAAAGTAAGACTTACAAGAACACATTTGACTATTATTTAAAAATCAATGTTCATTTTTGTAATATACCAACTTATTTAAGCTTAAAAATAAAAACATTAACTATATGTCCGTCTAAGGAATTAAATAAGACTTAACACACCGTCTGAGATCTGTCACTCACTTTTTTCGAGTTTTTTTTTTCACAGTTTTTTTTTATCACATTTTTAAAAATACTGCTTCCTCTTAGGTGCTTCGTGGTAAAGATATGTAGTCACTTCGGCTGAAGTAGATTTTTTTAATGTAGAAAGTTGAACATTTTCGAGATTGTGTGGGGAACCACGCGGGTGTAGGTTTAGTGTGGTGACTGACAACCGAAATCGTTCAGGACGTGTATTTATTACCTTTGCTTGGAGATCCCTGTGCGGGACAAAAAATATTGTATCAGTACACAAATCGCCCTAGCAGGTATTTTTGAACTTTATATTTACTTTATTATACTTTATAGTCTTATATACAAGGTTACTTTTCATTCACCTGCCATATTTCGGGGGGTGAAAGTACTCATGAAAACGAACAACTTTTGCTAAAGGACCAACACAGAAATTTGAAAGAAAAAACTGTTGTTCCGTACATTTTGATCGTATTGTACTTAGTGCATTTTTGTAGGAAACAGTCGATTTTTTAATTCATATTTCAGAATTGGTTCCATAATGAAAATTCTTTATATTCGTGAGTACTCTCACCCCCTGAAAGATGGCCGGTGAATGAAAAGTATCACGGTATAAAAAAAATGTACGTAGAACTAAGTCTAACTAAAAACGAACCCTAAGCCAATGAACATAAAGTGTATAATTACCTGGCTATGTCACGCGATAGAGTTGACGGCGTAACGGGGCCGCGTTCCCTCGGGCTGGTACAGGGTGATAGACGCTATGTAGTTGTTGGACATCACCTGCAAACATATACATGACATTTGAATATATTCCTTCAATTATTAGCAATAAGGTACATTTTTGGACTGAAGTTTGACAGAGTTACGTAACCGTTTTTTTTACGTAACTGTTGCACTGTGCACCACTAATCAACTGACGTACTTTTTATGAGCTGTCAAACCGCGATTTCCTCATAGATTTTGTATGACAATACTTAACTATGACGTCACTTTTTTGTCATCTCAATTCAATAACTATTTATTGATTTCAAAACAACAAAAAATCAAAATTTATAGTTATTTAAAAATTCATCAGGTTTTCAGGGCTTTTTTTTTTTTTATAGACGGGAAATCATCAAATAACTTCCCCCGCCCTTCGCGGGGCGGGAGGGAGTGTCAGACTTTTACTGACTAAAACCCGTCTATGTTCCTTCATGTGCCCTTTGCGTTCCGGGGGCGCGGTATCTCTTTCGAACAACCCGCAGCAGGTTTTCAGGGCTAAAAATAAACTTTTTTCTTTGTGAAGTTGTTTTGGAATTATAGTTTAATGGTGTCATTTATATTTCACCCAATTATATTAAATTCTATATTGTTCTTGTTTACTACGTTGAAAAGTGCCTTTTAAGGTCTTAATTGAAATAAATGATTTGTCTTAACTAACTACAGTACGGCCGTCGTATCTTGGCGAGTCTGAAGTTAGCCGTTTGTCTGCGCAATGGATCTTTTAAGAACAAAATTGTCTACTGCGCAGCTAATCGGCTACCTTCAGACTCGCCAAGCTACGTCGGCCGTACCGTAAGGTTTTTTTTTTAAAGATGGGTAATCATCAAATGCCTTCCCCCGCCCTGGGCGAAGTGGGAGGGAGTGTCAGACTTAAACTGACTAAAACCCATCTATGTTCCTTCTTGTGCCCTTTGCGTTCCGGAGGCGCGGTATCTCTTTCGAACAACCCGCAGAGCTAATCAGCTAACTTCAGACTCGTCAAGATACGTCGGCCGTACTGTAAGGTTGAAGATTGGTACCTCAAATATCGGGTCGCGAACGTCATGCGTAGCAGTTCTCGCGGCCTATTCATCAAAGCGAAAGTAGGTACACAGTACACAGGCGGAGTTTTTGGTGGGCGCAAGCCCCACATAACCACGTCGTCTCCCCGGACGGCGTGGCATGCGTTAGGCATTTTCTTCGCTCATAAAAAAAAAGGTACCTCAAATATGATGTCCTGGTATCCATAGCAGAAGGTGGAGCCGAAGGGGTTGGTGGTGTTGGTGGAGGAGGCCCGGTTGAGCACGACGGGCCGCTCCGCCACGCGCAGTGCGCGCGACACCACCTCCCACTTGCTGTACGCCGTGATGCACACCGCGCCGCGACTCTCCACCAGCGAGTTGGCTTCGCATCTGAGAGGGGGGAAAATAGTACTGGTATTTAGGAGGATCTGTCCACAAAAATTTTAAATTGCCCCACACTAGGAATTATCCCGTATCGTGGGTGCGTTTACAAACACAAACTCACATACACAAACAGCCACACCAGGAACAACTCTCTGTAGGCTATAAGAATATATATTCCATGCGGGAATCAACCCCGCGGCACGCAGCGTAGCATCCAATCTATCAGCTACTACGCCAACTGTGCCGCCCGACAATTATGGTGGGTCCACACGACACAGACTTGTATAGAATTTTGTCTGTACAACAAATCAGTACAGACAAATGTCGGTGTATCAGAAAAGTCGGAAGTCTGCGTACATGTCTGTACGATTGTCGGAGCAAAACTCATGATTATTGAATTACTTAATTTATTCATTAAAATCGAAGTCTGAACTGATGAAAAGTTTGCACAGACATTTGGTAAAAACCTCTGAGTAAAAATTTTTACTCAGACTTTATAGTCTGTGCAGCCGTGCGATTCTCTAACATATTTCAACTTTGCGCTCGACGTTGAGCTCGTCGACGACGCTACTGTCAAATCAACTCTATGCGTTGTGCGTAAAGTTGATTTGACAGTAGCGTCGTCGACGAGCTCAACGTCGAGCGCAACGTTGAAATATGTTAGAGAATCGCACGGCAGATGTCTGTACAGACAAAAGTCTGTGTCGTGTGGACCCACCATTAGATAAACAATAGTCGTTATATATTCGAGAAACAGTAATATTCTAGCCATAAGGTGTTTCGCATCGCAGTGCATCACCAGGCAATCTGCCCATGCGGTAAAGAAGGGCAATGCAGAATATTAAACATTCAGACACCGCAGATGCTTCAAAATGTATCAGTATATTCTGCATTTTTTTCTCACTATACACTTAAGCAAGTGGGGTCAATTCGGTTCGGCATCTACAAACCGAATACGCCGAACCGCTTAGCGACCCTTACATAAATAATAATAATAATAATACCATTTATTTCAGGCAACAAAGGCCCATAACATAAATACCTTAAAGACTATCATACATATTAATAAAACAAGCAAAAACATATAAACTTTAACTAAACACGTATTGTGGTCGGCGTCGTGTTTCGCTGCGTGGTGTCGCGTAACCGACCTCGGAAACGTCGATACATGACACCCTTCGGCCAAAAGTCCTCTTTCAAAAAGGTCTGTAGGTGGTGAGTTGGAACTCGTACCACAAACGACTTAAAGCTGACGCTGTGGCTTGATTCCAACCTTTCGACTCTCAGAGTCCAATTGGACTTCACGCGTACATACTCCACGACTTCCTCCGTCTTCGTGGTGTGATGTAAACGCGAAATGTACAGCAGTGTGGAAGGGATAGCAGGACGCAGCAGCATGTTGGGTCCACTCGGAGCAGTACCACACTGGTTACGAGAGCAGGGCTTCTTCTTCTTTTCCACTTTCGTGAAACCCTCTTCATCCACTTGGCCCATACTTGGAAGTGACTAAACACAGCTAGTGACATAAAGCAGTACACTCACTTGTCGGGCTGCACGGTGAGCTCGAACTCGCAGCGATGGTACATGTTGAAGTTGTAGTGCCCCGGGTAGTTGGTGTGCAGCACGAACTTCTTCACCTGGTGCGTGCGCGCGTCGAATAACACGTCCTGGAATATAGGGAGCATTCATTATATGGAGCACTAGCTTTTGCCCGCGACTTCGTCCGCGTGGATGAATAGTTCCCGTTCCCGGGGGATTTCCGGGATGAAAACTATCCTATGTCCTTTCTCGGGTCCCAGACTATATCTGTACCAAATTTGATTGAAATCGGTTCAGTGGTTTAGGCGTAAAGAAGAGACAGACAGAGTTACTTTCGCATTTATAATATTATAAGTAAATAAGTAATAAGTAAGTACGGATGATTGGTGGAGTGTGAGGTTTTGAGTTTCTTTATAAAGGTACTATTTCATATTGAGTGACTGGTCATTTGGTAGTGACCGATGAATACAAAATACATACATATCATCAGTCCTGTGTTTCCCGAAGGATTAGGCAGAGGTGTGCCAATGTACAACCACAGTTCGCCGGTATATTTTTAGGTTCTATGTAATAGGGGGCGAGCCTATTGCCATCAACCGGGCACATATCCAAACTCCGAGCTGCTACTAAGAATTTTATGGACAAACCCAATAACATTTTTTGCTCGACCCGGGAATCGAATCTAAGACCGAGGCAGTTATGTTAGTGTATGTTTTTATATGAATAAATATTATTTCGTCAGTCATTATTAGTAAGTAAGTCATTTATTTAAAATACCAATTTTTTTTTTAAATTTAATTTAAAAACTGAAATTTTGTAATTGAAATTTTTGGCTTTTTCGTTTCAAAAGATTACCTATGGCATTAAAAAAAATATAAATGGTGTGTAAAATGATCTAATTCAAATAAATAGTAGCACTTCATACTAACCAATCCAAGAGTAAAGTAGTTAAAGAAGTAGTCTGAAGCGGGCGGCGGGCGGCGACGCGCGGTGGGGCGGTGGATGCGCATCTTGTCGTCCGCCTTGTAGTAGGTGCGGGCCGGCGCGCCCAGCGCAGACACCACGCGCTGGCACGAGCTGCCGAACCGCACCACGCGGCACACCGCCCGCCCGCCGCCGCCTTCTGTTAGCGAGCGGTTGGGACCTGGCGGGGGACAAAGCTCTTGAGAAACATGTCAAATCTACGTATGTTACGTGTTAAAGTGGAAAAATGTATGTAAATTGATCTCCGTGACCGAAATTCGTTATGAAAAATAAGACATTTTATATTTATTTACTTATTTATTTATAGTTAATTAAAACGATACAAAGACTAATATTAACATAGAAATTGGGAATAATAATTACTAATTGCATCTATGGAACAGCGGACACCCTCGCATACTGTCTCTCACAGAACATCACGCATGCGCGCATTTATTTAATCCATTCATCCGCAAAACGGTACCGGCAAGCGCAGCGTAGGGCGTGCACCCACGAGGTGAATCCACCCGCAGGATGCAGGTCGCTTCCAACCGGTCCTTTTGGAAATCTATGGGGGAGACCTATGTCCAGCAGAGATGATGATCCGCAAATACATCACATTCAGGGTTAATGACGCTTAACTCACCTTCAGTGAACATATGAAGCCTAAGTCCTTGCGTGGCGGTGGCAGTGCGCAGCACGTCGCAGCGCCGCAGGTGCAGCTGGTGGCGGTAGCAGGACAGCGGCAGCTCCGGCAGCGGCGCGCCGCACACCGTGCCGCCGCTCGTGCTGCTAGCCTGGTATTAACACATGGGATCATGATAGAATGGCAGTGGCTGCAATTCATCTTCTTAGCGTTTCGATGAATAACTATACACTAGGGCACACGTTAGGGCAGGCAGGGCACGATGACATGGGCCATTGTATGTGCTGTACGGTTGCAATTGCAAGAAAATATCGTAAAATCCCCATGAATCCCCCATGACTTGATTTTTATCGACTAAAACCCCAAGGTTCCTCCGGTTACTATGAGTCGGGAGCCCTCCATTTAACCTAAAGTACTATGTAAATACACACATGTACATACTACATAAAGACCTGGTGTTAACTGGCTGGGTGGACTGACCTGGTGTTGAGATCCATAGTAGATGGTGGTTCGCGAGACGACGGGCGAGCCACCGTTAGGAAATTGTAGGGAGCCCAGCCCGTGAGCGTAGCCAGGCTGCAAACATAGTGAGAACAATAAGAATATGATGAAGATGGTATGATACGCCCTGGCGCGACACGGCGTATCGTAAATGTAAGGCGTAAGGGAGGTACTTCGCTGGACGCGTCACTAAACCGCATTACATCTCATTATTTGTTGAATGAATGTCGTGATGGCCCAGTGGTTAAGAAGCCCGCCTCTCATGCATGAGGTTACGGGCTCGATACCGGACAAGTACTAATGTGACGTTTTTAATTCATATATGTACTTTCCAAGTTTATCTTGGGCATCACTGACATTGATGAAAGAAAACATCAAAAGGAAACTTACACTTAATATAAGTCTGAAATTGCTAATCCGCTTTGAACATGCGTGATGATCAATGCTCGTGCCTTCTCTGTATAAAGAGAGGCTTTTGCCCAGCAGTGGGACAATAATAAGCTGGTATTACTCATCATCATCACCTGCTTATGCATCTGCCTTTCTCCCAAATATGTTGGGGTCAGCTTCCAGTCTAACCGGATGCAGCTGAATACCAGTGTTTTACATGGAGCGACTGCCTATCTGACGTCCACAACCCAGTAACTGGGCATCACGATACCACGATACGATATTACTATAATTGTATTTTAAGTAAGTCTTACCTCAAATTTACTATCAACAGGGAAATAAAAGGAGAGTCCCCTGAAGTTGAGCGCGAACAGATGCCGCTGGGAGTCGTAGAGGCCGGGGTGCGTCGCCCCGAAGCAGTGCTCCACCTGCTCGATCGACGGCGAGATCTCCGGCGAGTTGAAACACATGCCACTGGAACGTTACAAACAATTCATACATAAACTCAAGCCTTTTTGCCATGGGGGGTAGACAGAAACTACAGAATGACACGTTTTTCTTTTTTTTCTGTTTTAAGGATGGGAAATCATCAAATAACTGCTCCGCCCTGCGTGGAGCGGAAGGGAGTGTCAGACTCTTACTGACTAAAACCCATCAGTGTTCCTCCTAACGCCCTTTGCGCTCCATGGCCACGGTTACTCTTTCGAATTCCGCCACACAGAACGCCACCTGCTACGATCCTTACATACTCCTTTCGCCTCGTCCACATTCATACATCTGGTCATATAAGCACACGGATTACGTGTACTGCGCGCCTAGCTTTCTGAAGAACCTCAGCAATAAGGTCGGCTGACCAGGGCCGGGATGGTTGGCGCTCTTTGAGGGAGGCCTACGTTCAGCAGTGGACGACTATAGGCTGATATGATGATCGAACCTGCAAAGGCAAGCGTGAGAAGCGGGTGGCTTAACCACTGGGTCTTTTACATAAGTCAAGTTGTTTTTAAGCAGAAGGAAGGAAGTCTAAAACACTGATTTAAGGTTTCGTCTTGAAATGTATGAGCAAAGACAAATTTAAAAAACCACATGTAGTTTTTATTACCGTGTTAAGTGTCTGTGAAATACGTGTTCAAAATTGTAATTGATTACAACACTATACATAATTCTGAAGGTAAGTCAAGTAAGCTAATATCCTGAATTAAGTGTAGTTGTGTTAAAACGAATCAACTCAATCTTCCAACCGGGCCTTTTGGGAATCTATGGGGAAGGCTTATGTCCAGCAGTGGACGTCCTACGGCTAATATGAAGATGATCAGTTTCATGTCAAAAATATTGATATATTGCTCATTTTGGCCGAACAAAGGTTAAAACACAGTACCAATCAACAGATTGAAAAAAAAAGAAGCCATCACCAGTTCTCATTAAGGAAAACCCATTTCTAAATATCACAAATCTCATCAGCGCAGTACATTAACATTCAAGACGTACTCAAATGGGTCCAGTCACGTTAACCTGACCTTGAATGGGGACGTAGAAACAGTAGTCGCTCACATCATAATGTCATTAGGTCGCACACTGTGATACCGTAAGAAAGATAGTAATGTTTTATTATATGTCACTACAAGCCTGTGACTTCGTCTGAGTGATTTCAGTCGGGTTTTGTTAAGTCTTTGGTTACTGCTCCGCCAGGTGCGTGCGGTTCATATAGGCAAATAGATATTGCCTACCTTATAAAATACGTATTTATACGAGTAATTACTATCGTTAAAATTAAAAACATAATATGAATTTAAATGTGTGCCTCGATTTTAATATATTAAGATTTAATATATTATGTTTTTTTTATTTTAACGATAGTAATTACTCCTTTAAATACTTACGTATTTTATAGGGTAGGCAATGTCTATTTGCCTATATGGACCGCACGCCAATGTGCTCCGCGACTGTGGGTTGTAGCGAGATGATATAATATAGCCTATAGTATTCCTCATGAATTTGGCTATCATATACAAAAATAATTATTTGAATCCGACTGCTAGTTTCCGAGATTATCGCGTTTAAACAAAGCAAAAAACAAAATGCTTTTTTTAAAAAAAATACCTTTCCACTTTATTATATTAGTTCCTAGCTGACCCGGCAAACGTTGTTTTGCCACTAAAATTATTTCTAGGGGCAATTTCTTTTTTTAGGCGCTGCGCAAACGCAGACACTTTTTGATCGTCATGAGGACACAAAAAATATTTACGTATGCGCTGGGAGTGGATGATTTCATACTGGTTCTATAGAAATCAAATATTCATCGGTAGCTTGTATCTGACACAAGACACAAAAGTGTCCACGTTTGCGCCTTGCCTTAGGGGTACGAAAGATAGACTACCTACGACCTATTTTTAGACCTACCGAATATACATACAAAATTTCTTCAAAATCGGTCAAGCCGTTTCGGAGGGGTATGGTAACTAACATTGTGACACGAGAATTTTGTATATGTATAGAGATAGATAATTATGATTTATTTCTTCGCGCTAAACATAGAAATATGTTGAAGTGCAGATAATAATAATATTGTACCGATCGAATTTCACGTTGGCTAACTCCAATTTTCTTTTTTAACATTAGCGTTCCGTAACAATATTCACGCGGCAGAAGTCTTGGACAAAATCTGGCAATTGATACAGGCTGTTGGTTTTAATCATGTTCAATTTCAAAATGATTATTGTTCACATTTTTTATGTTCAATGTTCAATTTTTTATGTTCAATCAATTTTTTTATGTTCAATGTTCATATTTTTTAAGTTTTATGTTCAACAAGCTTTTGCCCGTGACTGCGTCCGCGTGTATTAATAGTTCCCGTTACCGGGGGATTTCCGGGATGAAAACTATCCTATGTCCTTTCTCGGGTCCCAGACTATATCTGTACCAAATTTCATTGAAATCGGTTCAGTGGTTTAGGCGTGAAGAAGAGACAGACAGACAGACAGAGTTACTTTCACATTTATAATTATTAGTACGGATTTTTTTATTTTCAATGTTCAAATTTCCTATGTTCAATGTTCAAATTTTTTATGTTTAATGATCAATGTTTTTAAGTTCTATGTTCAAAGTTAAACAACAGTATCAAATAATGTTTGCAAGACTGCTATTCTATTTTGTAGCAAATTAATTTATATTCTAGCCACGTTTGTAGCACAATAAGAGCTTTGAATACAGTACTAGTCTAGACATAAGGCTAACACAATTTTTCTAATGATTCTACACGATAGAATACTAATGTATGACTACTTGTCGCCCGTGACTTCGTCTGGGGATGACCAACGTGTCACGTATTACTATGGTTGCTATAGCAACAACATAAATAAGGTCGTAAATCCATAAAGAAAATGTAATTTTATTTTTTTGAATATTTTGCTTGATCTATTGTTTGTATGTAATGTATATTGTACCCGGGGCTGCGGGTTGTTCGAATGAGATACCGCGCCCCCGGAACGCAAAGGGCATATGACGGAACATAGATGGGTTTTAGTCAGTAAAAGTCTGACACTATCTCCCGTCCCGCCCAGGGCGGGGGAAGTTATTTGATGATTTCCCATCTATAAAAAAAAAGTGTACATTGTACAGTTATTTTATATTTATTAGATTCCATTTTTATTTCAAATGTACAAGAGAATTATTATGATCTTGCATGGACTGAAATAAATGATTCATTAACTTAAAAAAAAATTGTATAAGGAACCCTTTGTGTGTGAGTCCCATTCGAACTTGGCCGGTGTTTACTCTGCCTAATGTGCTATTTAGCGACACAGTTGGCGCAGTGGCTGAACGATTAGCTGCGTGTCGCAGGTTCGATGCCCGCACCGAACAAATATTTGTATAGCCTATAGCTGTGCCCATAGATAGCTGTCCCGTGTCTGGCTGTTCGTGCATGTAAGTTTATATGTGCGTTTTTTACTTTTACAAACTGATACTTAGCAACTCTTTCACACACACATCCACACCATAACAAATGACTATCCAACAATGATCGATTCGCAACTTATAATTAATTGTATGAGTAATTATAAAGGCGTGTCAGACTTACCTATACCTAAGTTTAACTAATTTCATATTGTAGATCTCTATTACTTTAAGTCGTTGCGCTACGGGGTCGAATATCAACCGGATCCCGTCTTGAGGCATATTTATTACTAGGTCTACTGATAATGGATTCTGAAAACAAAGAAAATAATTGATATTAGAACAAAATACAATATATTTAAATATATTTATTAGTAAACTGCCTCGTTAGCCTAGTGGTCCTAAGCACGACTGCTACGTTAGAGGTCCTGGGTTCGATTCCCAGGTCGAGCAAAAAGTCTTATTGGGTTTTTCTATGAAATTCTCAGTAGCAGCTCGGAGTTTGGATTTGTGCCCGGTTAATGACAAAAGGGTCGCTCCTATTACATGTGACCTAAAAACATACCGGGTGTACATTGGTACACCTCTGCCTAACCCTTCGGGGAATACAGGCGTGATGGTATATTTATTTAAAATTTATATATTTATTAGTCTTTGGAAACAGGCCGATTATTTTGGATTTGACAGTCGTTACGGATAGTCAGAAGCCAAGAAGTCTGACAACCAGTCTAACCAAGAGGTATCGTGTTGCCCAGTAACTGGGTTGTGGAGGTCAGATAGGCAGTCGCTCCATGTAAAACACTGGTATTAAGCTGCATCCGGTTAGACTGGAAGCCGACCCCCACTAGTTGGGAAAAGGCTAAGCAGATGATGATGGAAGCAGGTCGATTGTAGCCGGATTGAAACAGAATCCTTTAGGAGTTTAACTTTAGTCATGGTTGCAAGTGGAAATCCCGCCGACTCTACGCCGAGGCCAGGCAACCAGCCCCCCAGCAGGGCTGTGGCGGCCGCCGCGAAACCGGCTCCGGCGACACCGGCGCCAAATACGGTGCCCCCGAGGAGGGGCAAGGCGGCGGCGTCCCAGCCACCTCCACCCACTCCGCCCCCAAATCCCAATCCTCCAGCAGAAGCCGAATGGCAGGTGGCTGGAGCGAAGGAAAAGGGGCGGAAGGCGGCCAGAGCGGCCAGGGCGGCCAATAGGAAGACGGAGGAACGGCGGCGGCGCAGACAGCGAGCCGCCGCGGCTAAGCTCCGCGCCCCGAAATCCGCGGCTGTAGTAATTACGCTACAGCCGGAGGCGGTAGAAAGGGGCGTGACCTACGCGGCGGTTCTTACCAGGGCCAAGGCGGCCATAAATCTTGGCGAGCTGGGGATCACGGGTCTCTAGCTCAGGGTGACGGCAACGGGGGCCAGGATGTTGGAGGTCCCCGGTGCCACCAGCGGCCCGTCTGCAGACGCTCTAGCAGAGAGGCTCAGAGCGTCCCTGGATGCGGATGTGGCCCGAGTGTCCAGGCCCGTCAGATGCGCAGACTTGCGCATCCTGGGCCTGGACGACTCCGTCACCCCGGAGGAGGTGGTAGCCGCCGTCGCCAGGACGGGTGGATGCCTTGCCGAGGAGGTGAGGGCAGGCACCATCCGCCCAGAGCGCACGGGCATGCAGACCATCACGGTCAGCTGCCCAGTGACGGCGGCTAAAGCCATTGTTGGGGGGGGCCGCTTACTGGTGGGCTGGGTGTCGGCGCGGGTTCGCCTGCTCGAGCCCAGGCCCCTGAGGTGCTACCGTTGCCACGTGGGGAAGCACGTGGCATGTCGGTGCGCCTCGGAGGTGGACCGCAGCGCCCTGTGTTTCCGCTGCGGTCAGCCCGGTCACAAGGCCGCGGCTTGTGATGCCCCGCCGCACTGCGATGCATGTGCGGGGGCTAACAGGCCGGCCGATCACCGGGCTGGGGGCAAGGCCTGCGCCGTACCCGCCAGGTCCGGGGGAGGGCCCCGCACCGCCGCCGCCGCCGCCGCCGCCGCTGCCGCCGCCACCGTTGCCGTGGCCGCACCCGCCGCCGCCGCTGACGCCGCGTCCGCCGGCGCAATGGATTGCCAATAACGGCACCATTGCGCCTCCCGCAGGCGGACACCGTAGGCACGGTCTGTGGACGGTGAGCAATGGGTAGCTCACCGTCCGTACGTTATTTAACGACAGACCGTGTCGACGGCGCGTTCATGTTCCGCGCAAAGAGGTGTCAGCACAAGGAAGGGGCCACTAAGGGCCAAGGCCTGCCGGGGCTGCGGGTTGTTCGAAAGAGATACCGCGCCCCCGGAACGCAAAGGGCACATGAAGGAACATAGATGGTTTTTAGTCAGTAAAAGTCTGACACTCCCTCCCGCCCCGCCCAGGACGGGGGGGGGTCATTTGATGATTTTACCATCTTTAAAAAAAAAAAAAAAAAAGTGGAAATCCCTAGTTCAGATATTGAAACAATCAAAAAAGAGTCAGAAAAAAATGAATCTAGTTGCCCATTCCATAAGGATCCTTTTGGAATGGGCAACTACATTCAATAATATTTTTATCATGTAATTGACGTTCAAAAATGCCTTTTAATGGTCTCATTGAAATAAATGATTTGACTTTGACTTTGAATTACTAATATAACACCGCAAAAAGTAAGAAGTATAAAACATAACCTTTTCTTCAGTGAGGCACCTAATAAAGTTTTATTTTTTGAATTTTATATAATTTTTTATAGTAATCTAATGTGCATAAAATAAATAAATATTCATTAGAATCCCTTTGTATTAAAATATTTAATAATAGTACAGTAATGTTACAAAATTGTGTTTAGCAAAATAGGTAAGTTTCCGAGTAACCGTTATCAACATTTTTTATCTAATAGATAACTTTATCTTTAGGTAGTGAATGACAACAAAAGATTAGCTATAGCCGGAAAAAATCTATATAACTTCCTTGGAAAATATAAAAAGCAAGATTATGAAGAACCGCTAATATTATTATCAATATTATCTGTGGTTTCTTTAGAGAAATGCTAAAATATTTAATAAATTACTTTTCCCTAACAAATGAAACATATTCATAATGGTACCTTTTTCATATTCCTACCATCACGCCTGTTTTCCCTAAAGGGTTAGGCAGAGGTGTACCAATGACCACTCACATTTCGCCGGTATGTTAAGTCCCATGTAAAAGGGGGCAAGCCTATTAGGTACCATTAACCGGGCACAAATCCTAACACCGACCTGCTACTGAGAATTTCATAGGAAAACCCAATAACACTTTTTGCTCGACCTGGGAATCGAACCTAGGACCGTCGCGTTTACGACCACTAGGCTAACGCGACAGTTATAAAATCTTCTAAAAAGTTGCTGTTATCTCACCTGATCACTATAAAGTACTTGTACTCCTCGTATTGTGCCCACTTGACTCTGAATGATGGCAACTGACTGAGAGAAATGCATCCCTGAAACAAAAACACAAACAAATACATTAATATTAATAATAAATAAGTATTATTACGGCATTTTCGTACATACACGACATGTATTTTAAAAATGTTAAAAAATATCAGACGCGCCCGCGAGTCTTCACCTTTTTTATTTTGACATTAGAAAAAATATTTTAACACACACGTATTAAAGCTCTAATTTGAATGGCAAAATATTCGCTGTCTGTGACGTGTTGTAACAGCGAGTGATGATCCTTATTGTTAAATACCTAGGTACTAATAATAGTACCATTTTTTGGTTCGCCATACCTAAATCGAAAATACTTTATGTATCGCTTATTATAAACGGCACTGCTACGGTGCGGCAACGGCACAACACAACCCAAATCACTTCGAAAAATCCAACCGTTACCTGCAAGCGCGCCGCCCGCAAGCCATCACCTTTTAATCTCGCCAGTAGAAAAATGATTTTATCGCACACGATTTAAAGCTCTAATTTGCATGGCAAATTATTTGCCGAGTCGGAGCCGTGCTGGGATGACCTTTATAATGTATCATCTACCGAACAACATGTACTTTAAGTTGCGACTATCGATCGAACACCACTTGTCACGGCCAGTCATTAAAAGGGACCATTCTCTTTACATATACACAATAAATAGAACATTACATTGCATTCTAAAATGGAGTAGGCAGGGATGGTGCACCCATATTTCATGAGAAATATGGGTGCAGACCGGGCCATATATGGGACTTAAAAATAGTCCCATATATGGCCCGGTCCCCACTGCACCAGTATAGTACTATGTTTTTTTTTTTAATTCTCAATAGTTACTCGGAGTTACGATTTGTGCCCGCTTAATGGCAAAAGGCCTTGCAAATGCATTGCCATTCCAGAGACAAATTTGAAATGTCTCATTTACCTATAATTTCACTGGCACCCAAACCCTTCAAAGCGGAACACAGCAACGATGCTTTGCGGCAGAAATGGTGTACTTCCCCGGACGAGCTCCTTCACAAAGAGCTCTACCCTGTTTACTCGGCTTAGTATATATTTCTTAAGTGCTTACTGCGATATAATATTGTTTAAGTATAGTATTATTCTTCCTTGTACAGTGTCTTGTTGACTGTATGAAAGGCTACTTGTATATTTAAGTGCTTAGGGCAGTTTCAGACTATGCAATAAGCATGTGCGTGTGAACTGAGGGACCACACTGGGAATTCGCGAAATAAAAATCCTAGGATTTAGTAGCAGACTTAAAACAATTGTAGAACGAATCTGGGAATTTGTAGGCAAATATACTAAAAACTACGACCCATAAAGTGTGGTCCCTCAGTTCTCACAGACGATCAGCCAGATCTCGGAAAGTATCCTAAAAAAGAAAGTTTTGTAAATACAGACATTTAGTAGAGAATTTGTAAAGAAATATACCAAATAACAGACCACAAAGCATTAAAGATAAACAAAATATAACGACTGCACTGTGGTCCCTCAGACCATATAACAAAGATAAATATTTTAGTGAATATTACTAATAAAACTGTTCTTTTTCTACATAAAGTTTTAGTAGAAGTCTTAAAACGTTTTTTAAAAAAGAAATGGAGCAAAAATACCGAAGAATTCTGAAGATAGCCATGATTAAAACTGGTCCCTCAATCCTCTCCTCCACTGACATTTGTGCGTGTGCTAGCTGCTAGACGAGAGGAATATCAGAAAGTGTAGTGTACTTAACTTTTAGTAGTAAGTTTCTTCTAAATAATAGGTATCTAAAATTATGTATTTCTTACCTCTTAGCTGAGATAATATTATTTTTTGAATCCTATGAAAATAGATAGAGCAGGGTGACCACACAATAAAACAAAATGTAGACAGTACTATTATACTTTATTTAATATATCATTATTTAGACGAAACGATAACAAGGTTGTATGGTTAATTTACTGCTATTTTACATGGCTTATGTGTATTTAGTAAAAAGTAGATTACAAAATTAACGAATCACTTATTTTAAGACTTTTAAGTAAGTAACATTTGAATGAAGCTTAATGAATGTAAGTAGATATATTAGTTGGTCAGTACTTTAAATTTATTATTTTTTTTACCGATGGGAAATCATTAAATGACTTCCCCCGCCCTGGGCGGGGCGGAAGGGAGTGTCAGACTTTTACTGACTAAAACCCATCCATGTTCCTTCTTGTGCCCTTAGCGTTCCGGGGGCGCGGTATCTCTTTTGAACAACCCGGCAGCCCCGGCAGGCATCGGCCCTTAGTGACCCCCCCGAATGTTCGCTGACATCTCTTTGAGGCGCGCGTAGAACACGAACGCGCCGTCGACACGGTCTGCCGTTAACGTACGGACGGTGAACTACCCATTGCTAACCGTCCACAGACCCGCGTCTGCGGTGGCCGGGAGTCGTCGACGCCTGGAGCGTCTCCCGGGGTGGCTGCTGGGACGAGTGATTCTTCTCTGCCTCTCCAGTCCCGCCACCTCCTTCTCTAGCATTACAGCTTTGCAGTAGGAGGTGACTGCTTCCCATTCCCCTTTCTCCGGACCATGGCTTGCACCAGGGCTGGACGCGAGAGTTCGCCGCCGCCGATTACCGCCACGAGGACGCGGCGGTGCTCCGCCCCAGTACTTTCAATAAGTTTGAGATATTGATCACCATAAAAAAACGGAAAAAGAAACGCTCAAATTAACTTTACGCATTTAATTAACCGTACAACCTTGTTTTCGTTGCGTCTAAAGTATAGTATAATAGTAACTGTCTACATTTTGTTTTATTGTGTGGTCACCCTGCTCTATCTATTTTCATAGGATTAAAAAAATAATATTATCTCAGCTAAGAGGTAAGAAATACATAATTTTAGATACCTATTATTTAGAAGAAACTTACTACTAAAAGTTAAGTACACTACACTTTCTGATATTCCTCTCGTCTAGCAGCTAGCACACGCACAAATGTCAGTGGAGGAGAGGATTGAGGGGCCAGTTTTAATCATGGCTATCTTTAGAATTCTTCGGTATTTTTGCTCCATTTATTTTTTAAAAAACGTTTTAAGACTTCTACTAAAACTTTATGTAGAAAAAGAACAGTTTTATTAGTAATATTCACTAAAATATTTATCTTTGTTATATGGTCTGAGGGACCACAGTGCAGTCGTTATATTTTGTTTATCTTTAATGCTTTGTGGTCTATTATTTAGTATATTTCTTTACAAATTCTCTACTAAATGTCTGTATTTACAAAACTTTCTTTTTTAGGATACTTTCCGAGATCTGGCTGATCGTCTGTGAGAACTGAGGGACCACACTTTATGGGTCGTAGTTTTTAGTATATTTGCCTACAAATTCCCAGATTCGTTCTACAATTGTTTTAAGTCTGCTACTAAATCCTAGAATTTTTATTTCGCGAATTCCCAGTGTGGTCCCTCAGTTCACACGCACATCAATAAGCAGCGATGCAGTGGCGACATGAATAGGTACACCTTTCGAGGATATTTTAGGTGCAGCAACTGCAGAGTACCGTCAAACGGGGTGAATAGGGACGCAGGGGTGAATCGGGACGGAATTTTAAAAGGGATTTTAAATAAAAATTTTTTTTTTTTTATTTAAAATCCCTTTTAAAATAAAGAGAACTTAAATGTTTAATCTGAATTATAATTTACGATTTAGTGTCCTTGTTGGCAGTAAACTATATCATTACTAAGTTAAAATTCCGTCCTGATTCACCCCTGCGCTTCGTCCCTATTCACCCCGTTTGACTGTAGCTCCCCAAAATTTATAAAAACTTCCGTTGAAATTCGTGAACACGTGACAAACTTCAGCATGCAAAGGTATACGTTATTCTGTAGCAAATAAGTTTGATATTGTGTCACACTAAGCGTACTTGTGTGTTCGGAAGTTGGTGGTGGGACACCCCTTGCCTCGGAAAGCACTCAAAGCCTTTGCCCCGGCTGTTAGCCATAGATCTCTGACAGTCGTTACGGATAGTCAGAAGCCGGGAAGTCTGAGAACCAGTCTTACCAAGAGGTATTGTGTTGCCCAGTAACTGGGTTGTAGAGGCCAGATAGATAGCCGCTCCATGTAAAACTGAGACTGTAGACTGGGAGCCGATCCAAACATAGTTGGGAAAAGGCAGTTAGTTTTAAGTACCTAGCGTAAGTAGTATACAAAATAAAGATATTTTTTTCGAAGAAACTCAACCATTCTGCGAATACAAGTCTGCTAAAGAAATTCAAGTGAAAAATACAAAACCACATTCCAACATTTCTATACGTTTTATCATCAGACTTCTCTTGCGTGACGTCAATGTTTATGTTCTGAGGCGAATAAAAAGGGACACGTGACCCGCACGTGACCCGCACGTGTATTGATTGCGACAATAATGAAATAAATAGTTAGGTGACAGTTGCCGTGGAAAGTTTATGCTATTCTTGTATTGATACACTGTAGAACTATAATGATGGATGTTATAAATAAAAATCTAATAAAAAAAAACTTATACTTTTAGTTAGGGATGCCTCGATACGCCTTTTTGTCGATACGATACCGATACCGATACTCTTATAAAAATATCGGCGGTACTACTACCGAAACCGATATATCGGCAAACCCGAAGTATCGCCGATATATCGGTATCGGATGCATCCCTACTTTTAATAACATTTTCAAAGTGTCAACATTTTTATAATCATCGAGTCCTCTTTTTGCGAATACAATAATTAGGTACTTGACACCACCAATCAATTGACATACTCTTTATGAGCTGTCAAAACGCGATTCCCCCCATATCTTTAGTATGGCAATACCAAACTGTGGCGTCCCTTTATTTGTCAACTCAACTGTTTATTCATTTCAAAGCAAATAAAAATCAAATTTTACTGTTTCTTGAAAATTAATCGGGGTTTTTCTGGCAAATAAAAGTAACTTTTTAAAGACTGTTTCTTGGAATTATTTGCTCAATGGTATCAACTACCCGTTTCTTGAAAAAACCGTATTTATATACTTTCTGAATTCGACCCGTGTTTCTCAAGTCTTTGTTGCGATAAGGAAAAGTATTTAAAATTTACGTCATTCAAAAAATATTGGGCACATAACTGTATTTCTCAAAAGTGTACGTAAGCTTTCAGTGTGGTTCTTGTTGAAGGACATTCGAAAGATCTAGAATTTGGTGTTATTTTATTATTCTATGCTTTTTAGACGTTTGACGAAAATGGTTAGTGTCATCAACTTTAACAGTATTTTTTTAAACTTAATTGATTGATAAAAACTATCATACTTAATAACAATACCAGTCTGCCCCACTGCAGGGCAAAAGCCTCTTCTCATACAAAGAAGACACGAACATAATCACCATCTTAGTCAAGGCTTACATCTAAAGCAAGGCAGATTGGAGATTTTAGACTTATATTTAATTCAATCCAGGATTCATCACGATGTTTTCCTTCATGATTGAATTTGAAATATATCCGACATTTACGCAGACGAATTCACAGGCAATACCTAGTATAATTATGTTTACAAAACAAAGATTTGTCCCAGAATAAGCTGTTAATAAATTATTCAGTGTCAAGTCATAAAAGTTGACCGAAAGAGATATTATTTTATTGATATGGTGATAGGTCAATAACCGTTAACAGTATCTATACTAATATTAAAAAGAAGAAAAAAGATTTGTTTGTTTGTTTTTACCGAATAAACTCCGAAACTACTGGACCGATTTTAACCACTTCTCACCCATAGATAGCTACGTTATCCCTGAGTTACATGGGATGTATTACATCACGCTACGACACACGGGAGCGGAGCAGTAACCAAAGACGTAACTAAGGACGGGTAAAATAAGCCACGAGGACGAAGTCGAGGGCGGAAGCTACCTAGTACTGCATAATTTTATCATTTCTACGCTTACGCTAAAGTGTTTTGGCATAAAACTTAAAAGTTTAATCAATTTTGTAAGTAGTAGTAGTATTTTGTAAGTAACTTATGCTCCTTACCGCTTAATACCAACACACGCAAAAAAAACAGCTGTTCCGTACATTTTCGTCGTGATTACATTTTTGTATGAAACAATCGTTTCTTCATTTTTTTTTTCTGACACTAGGGTGTGTGGGGTAGTTAGACCTTACTGGGCTCACGATAAAAGAAAGAATCGTTTCTTTTTTAAACGGTAAAATATGTCATTAATGATTTAGTAATACAGGGTGGATTTTTGAGACGAGGCACTAAGGGCAGCTTCCTTAGCCGATATAGTGACAGGAAAACGTTCTTAGGAGAACATCCATTAACATTTTGTGATAGCGAAAAAATGCCAAAATACCAAAAGGTAAATTTCTATGCCAATCCATCCAATTACTAATAATTTGTTGTGTGAATAATTTCTATATTTAATTTTATACTTATCTAATTATGAAATGTGACTGAGTGCGTGTAACTATTTAATGTCTGGAAATAAAATGATTTTATTATTATTTCATTTGGCTAGATTTCAAAGACGGGGCACTAATGCCCTTTCTCAAAAAGCCATTATGTATAGGTACTGTATCCAAGCCAGAGTATTATTATGTTTGTTTAATGTCAACGCACCTAAAAGGTGACGCAACGAAAGGACACAGATAACGCGATAAAATTACGTTTTAAAAATTTATCAATTGAGTAAAATTTACGTTGAATTTTGAAAGTCAAAAACATGTTGTTTGGTATGATATCGATCAAGGTTAACTCTGCAATAACAATAAAGTTATTATTTACGTAGTTAGTTGCTGGAATACGCACTAAAATAACACGTGTTTAAATTCTTTAATTATTTTTATTAGTTAAATTGGTTTTGTGTTTAACTTGTTTAGTAGTTATTTTTCTCTAGATAAATAAATAAAATTGAGGTGTTGGTTTTTTTATGTCATCAAAATAAAAATAAAATATAAGAAAATTAAATTTTTAAAATGTTTGTATGCCCGCGACTTTGTTTGCGTAAGTGTTTTCACTGGGTTTTAATTTATTCTGTATGGGACACTAAATCTTTTTCTAAAATAAAAACCTCAGTTACTCTTTATAACATCCAGCTGGCTGCCAAAGAAAGTCCCATCAAAATCGGTCCACCCGTTTCGGAGATTAATCGGAAAAAACACAGAAAGACAAAAAAAAATAAATGGGGTTTTTCGTGTAAACATACATTAAAACAGAAATTACAATTTCATTTATTTGTAGAGATTCCTATGTATGAGATAAACTCTTTACTAATTTAGACATAGGTAAGAACTTGGCTGAAAATACGAAGTAAAAAGACAAATTGTGTATCAAAGCAATGAAGTAGATTGAACAACTGGTACCGTGACCAGAACCTACTCCCGTCTCGAAAAAAGATCGGCTAGTCAGCGAGCTAAGCAATTTCCCATGGGGTCCTCCTACATAAAATCTCTTTCGATACTTGAATATTTCAGACCTTTAATAAACTCGATCTCCTAAAATCAATATTAATGGCTAAATGTGTTGCGAAGCGCAAAACTCGAGAACTGCTGGACCGAATTCACTGTTTTTTTTTTTCTATGTTCGTAATTTTAGCTACTATCAGGCCTGTATTTCCCGAAGGGTTAGGCAGAGGTGTACAAATTTACACCTACTTTCCACCAGTATATTTAGGTCCCATGTAATAGGGGGCGAGCCTATTGCCATTAACCGGATACATATCCTACTTCTGAGCTGCTAAGAATTTCATAGACACATAACACATACATAAACTCACGCCTTTTCCCCATGAGGGTAGGCAGAAACCACAGAACGCCACCTGCTACGATCCTTACATACTACAAAAAAAACCCAAAAACACTAGTGTTTTGCTCGACCTGGGAATGGAACCCGAGACCGCCAACGTAGCAGTCGCGCAGGCGGTCGCGAGGCAGTTACCTACAACAAAGTGCGCTACAATACAAAATCCTTTGTCTTCACAATTCTGAGTTTGAATATCAAAGGATGAATAGGATACCGGACGACTAGCTAACTACTATCGATTCGGCTGTTCCTATAATTAGGTACGAGGTGGACTGCTATACCATTCCCTGCTGAATAATTAATCCCCCACCGAGTGAGGGGGGAATTTATAACGGGCGGTTCTTCAAGTTTTGTCCGCCATTGTGAATAACGAGCTCATAACTTTTTAGTGGTTTGTAATATTTATTTTAATTTTCAAAGTGACTGCTTGGAGTTTCTTGCGCGTTCTTCTCTATAGGAATTTGCTGTTTGGGACTTGGACAATTCAAGTGCCTGTATTTTTTTTATTAAGTTAGACAGATAGAGGTCTTTGGTTCGATTTCCAGGTAGAGCAAAGTGTTATTGGAGTTTTCTACGAAATTCTCAATAGCAGCTCAGACTTAGGATTTGTACTCGGATAATGGCAATAGGCGTGCCTCCTATTACCTGGGAGTTAAATATACGGGCGAATTGTGGGTGTACATCGGTACACCGCTGCCCAACCCTTCGGGGAATACATGCGTGATGGTATGTCAAATTATTTGAGTTTCGAATAATGGTTAGTGAATGACACTAAGGGTTTTTTCACTCTATTGATGAAAACCGCATTAAAACCCGTTGTGTGCCTATTTAATTTAAAAAGATCTAAGCGTACTTATACTTATGTACACTTACATTTTCAAACGTTCGTCCCTCTGCCCCCCTATCCAAGTCACAAACGATAATCGTCAACGCTCGGTAGGTAACAATAGATTTTCAACTTAATACCCAAGAGCCTTAAGTTGAAAATCTATTAAAGATTTCTAAGCGTTAGCGACTGGAACGAACGAAAACGCTATGCAATCTTCATAAGATCTTCAACTTAAAACCAAGCACATAAAGTTGAAGATCTATTAAAGCCTACTCAGCGTTTGCGTTTATCGTTTGTGACTTGGCTAGGGGGGCTGGACAGACGGCGGGAAGCGACTTTGTTTTATACTATGTAGAGACGAGATCAAACCAAAGGGTTTAAATATTTCCTGAGCCACGGGGGTGTTACAAACGAGGGTGTTCCAACCACAGATATACGAAAGAAGTCGTTTTTATGAATGTTTTTTTTTATATTTCTGTAGTTCTAGGGAAAAATACAATAACACTTTTCCCGAAAAGTTGAATATTAGGAAAATAAGGGAAAAATATTGATTGATAATTTTTTTACATACCATCACACCTGTATTCATAGAAGGGTTAGGAGGAGGTATACCGTGTATCAATGATTACCTACAGATCGCCGGTATGTTTAGGTCCCATGTAAGGAGGCGAGCCTATTGCCATTAACCGGGCACAAATCCTAACTTTGAGCTGCTACTGAGAATTTCATAGAAACACCTAAAACACTTTGCTCTACCTGGGAATCGACCCCAAGACCTCTAGCGTAGCAGTCGCGGTAAGGACCACTTGGTTAACGAGGCATCTAACTTGGTACTAGAAAAAACTCACGGGAATCGTACATTTTCCGGGATAAAAGTAGCCATGTGCTATTCTAGAAGATAACCCAGCTCTGTGCCAAATTTCATCGAACCCAAGACCTCTAGCGTAGCAGTCGCGCTTTTTTTTATAGACGGGAAATCATCAAATAACTTCCCCAGCCCTGGGCGGGGCGGGAGGGAGTGTCATACTTTTACTGACTAAAATCCGTCTATGTTCCTTCATGTGCCCTTTGCGTTCCGGGGGCGCGGTATCTTTTTCGAACAACCCGCAGCCCCGGCAGGCATCGGCCCTCAGTGGCCCCTTCCAAGTTTGCTGACATCTCTTTGAGGCGCGCGTGGAACACGAACGCGCCGTCGACACAGTCTGTCGTTAGTTAGTTAACGTACGGACGGTGAGCTACCAATTGCTCACCGTCCACAGACCCGCGTCTACGGTGGCCGGGAGTAGTCTCGTGGCTCCCGGCGCCCGCAGCGTCTACCGCGAGCAGTCGCGCTTAGGATCATTAGGTTAACGAGGCAGTTAGCCTAGCATTATAATAATATTATGTATAGTCAAGTATCAATTAACAAAACAGGTGCAGCGAGTTTTAACACGTGAGCGACCACGCGATCCGCTTTACTGATGACTAGAGACCCGCCCGTGACTTCGTTCGTGTTGCTTATTTAACCCGCCTTACGTCTTTGGTTACTGCTCCGCTCCCGTGTGTCGCAACGTGATTTTATATAGTCTATGTTACTCAGGAATAATGTAGCTTTCTATTGGTGAGAACTGGTTAATATCGGTCCAGTAGTTTCGGAGCCTATTCGGTACAAACAAACAAACAAAAAAATCTTTTCTCTTTTAAATAATAGAAAAAGTATAGTTATTTAGCATATTATATTATTATGTTAAAACTAGTTTCTGTTGATATTTGATGAGTGACATAAAAACAACAGAGTTACGTACAGGATAAATAAAGTACTGTTGAGAATGGGTGGTTTAGCCATCTTCCATTTTGTTTGTGTTAATACTTAAAACATACTATCACGCCTGTGTTCCCCAAAGGGTTAGGCAGAGGTGTACCTATAGTTCGCCGGTATGTTCAGGTGCCATGTAATACCTATGGCATATAGCTCTATACATGTATGGTATGTTAATGATTGGTAATTTAAACTATTAGATATAATAGCTTGTGCCTGGGACATTTGCGTAGAAATCAATATCTACCATAAAATGTTTGGTAGTTTGCAATATTAACATTTCTATCAGTAAAAGAATTTTTGCTATCAGTTTTTCCGTACTTAAAGTATGGAAAAAGTTTTTGGCGAATTCTAGTATTCATATCTTAAATGGTCCCATAGTCTTTTGATCTCAAAATAGGATTGATTAGTATAAAAAAAAATATTTCGTATTTTAGCATCTTTTAACTTTTTAGCTGACTTGATTTTTTTCCAAAATCTGTAAATGCAGTTCAGGATATCTCAAAAAGTTATAGATGATCTCCTAGGAACGTTTTCCTGCAACTAAAATGGTTAAACTACATGGTGGATTTTTGAGAAGGGTCATTAACCGTCTCAAAAATTCACCCTGTATAACCGATATTTACGCGGACGAAGTCAGGGGGCAAAACCTAACAATAAATATGAGTACACACTTCACATTTTAATCGGTTTTAAAATCTCTACTACCGGAAATACCAACGTTTTGTCCAGCACGCTTAGCTGCTGGAAATGAGAAGTGACACTTGGCACTACTGCCAACTATGTACAATGTGTAATGCTTACTATTACTGGAACTGCTATCTAATTAGTTAACGAGTACTAAGCAAGGCAAGCATATAAGAATTGCCGGGGCTGCGGGTTGTTCGAAAGAGATACCGCGCCCCCGGAACGCAACGGGCACAAGAAGGAACATGGATGGGTTTTAGTCAGTAAAAGCCTGACACTAGTGCGCGGAAGCCATTTGATGATTTCCCATCGGTAAAAAAGGCATATACATATAAGAAACCATGATTTTGTAAAAACCACTTTGAAAAGAGTGTCCATGGAGTTTCTTGCTCGTTCTTCTCCATAGAGATCTACGTTTTGGAACGAGCAACTAGCTTCAACTTGCTGTAACTTCTTGACAATTCAAAAGTGCCTGTAAATGGTCTAATTGAAATAAATGCTTTGACTTTGACTTTGAATGTTCAAATCGAAAATCTTGTGTCGTGATGGCCCAGTGGTTAAGGCGCCCGCTTCACACGCACGAGGTTGTGGTTTGCAATGTGACTTTTTCTAATTCATATGTACTTTCTAAGTTTATCTTGGACATCACTGACATCGGTAACCATGTCAGAGGCCCTTGAGGCGGTTTAGAAACTCTGACACTAGGGTGTGTGGGGTCGTAAGACCTTACCCCCCACACGATAAAGAATAACCCTCCTTCTGTCGCAGTCGGGTAAAAAAGAAGGTGGAAATGAGAAGTGACACTTGGCACTGTTGCCAACTACTATGTGTAATGCTTACTTTTACTGGAACTGCTATCTAATTAGTTAAGAGTACAAAGCACGGTTTTTCATACAAACATTCAAGTCGAAAATCTTGGAAATTATAACCGACTAGCGAATTCCTCCCTTGTCAAAGTTGATTATTATCCCACTGGAACCGTACATTTATCCGGGATAAAAAGTAGCCTATATGTGTGTGTGATATATCTTTGCGCCAAATTTCATACAGACCCGATGAAGACGAGTGCAGAAGCTAATTAAACAATCTAGAGCAATTTGAGATCTATAAGCCTAAATCACCAATCCGCCTTGAATTAACAAGGTGAATGGTGATCAATGTTTGTGCCTTCTCTGTATGAGAAGAGGTCTTTCGTCTTTTTTTTAACGATGGGTAATTATCAAATGACTTCTTTCTCTCTGGTCGAAGCGAAAGGGCGTCAGACGCTTACTGACTAAAACCCATCTGTGTTCCACCTAATGCCCTTTGCGTTCCAGGGCCGCGGAGACTCTTACGAACAAATTCCGCAACACTGGCAGAGGCCTTTTGTCCTGCTGTGACGTATACCTATGTTTTTTTTTTAATTTACTCTGGGTTGTTTGCCCCTACACTTGGAACATCTTCATAGTAAAATTTGTCATTGTAAACACCTTCTTTTTGTAGCGGTTGGGGCGGTTTTCGTGGTTCAAAGGTTCGTGACCTGCGGTTGACCTTACCTTATCTCTAGCCGCGAAAATAAATATTTACTTTTCATACACCATTTTAGGTTACTTTTACATCTTTTTATTCATATTTATCTTAAACTGCAAGAATGCGAGGGTGAGATTAAGCCTCTTCGCCCACGATCGATTTTTGACAGATCTCTTCTCGTCGACAAAGAAATCTGTCAAAAATCGGCCGTGGGCGGACAGCCTTAAGCTTAGACTTTGATAAGCAAGCGCTTCATGCCAATAAGAACCTTATGCTAGTAAACATAATATTCATATTCGTTTATAGCACATGGTAACAACTTATTAGTAAACTACAGTCAAAGTGCGCTTTGTGAATCTCACCCATAGACAGGATTCTGAAGATAAATAAGATAAATAGAATATCATTCAATGCCTTCTCCTGCCCTGGGTAGAGCGGAAGGGAATGTCAGACTCTTACTGACTAAAACCCATCTTCGTGTTCCTCTTAATGCCTTTTGCGTTCCAGGGCCGCGGTGACTCTTTCGAACAAATTCAGCAATCATGGTGATTCTGCTCTAGCAATAAAATAGTCACAAAGTATGACTTTTAATGTCGTATTTTTATTATTATCAATGTATCTATAAAACTGTAGCTAATTAGCAAACAATGTATAGGTACAATGAATGAGGCATGTAAGTACATTTTTTTCATAACCACAAAGGTGCATAAACGCGGACAATAGATTTTCAATAAAGAAACAAGCTTGTCAATGGTTTAACAAGAGCATTGTTTTTTTTTTTATTTGAACATCTGTCACACTTTATCGTTTGAATGTGTTCTATATTTGAAAACATTTCTTTTTCTTTTTTCATTTGGCATTATACTAGCTTTGTTATTGTAAAAGACTAAAAACATTCTCTGTTCTCTGGTCTCACCTTCACCTTTACTTGATTACAATTATGGTCCTTTTTTTGCCTTAAAATTTAAATAAAAGAAAAAGGAACACTTATAAAACTAGTATTATCTGATCAATAAATAAATGCCTTTTTATAAATAAACTAGCTTATAACTGCGATTTTGAGCGCTTGATGCCGGTTATCAGTGCTGTTTTTGTTTTGTAAAATAAAAGTTGCCTAAGTTACCCTTAATAACAACAGTTATCTGCCAGTAGAAGTGCCATCAGAATTGGTCCAGCCATTTCGGAGTTTAGCAGAAACATACAGATATACAGACAAAAACTGTATGTATATCTTCATTTTAATTAAGTAAGCATTTAATAAAAAGCTGTTTTTTTGACATTTCCAACAGACACCTAAATTTTGTTTATTTTTGTAAAAGATGGATAGATTTAATCAAAATATAGGTATCTGAATTTACACTAAACATATAAAATCATTAAAAACAATAAAAAGACATAATAATGACGCAATCACTTGAAATAGTCATCGTATGATAACGTTACACACACTACTACAAACAAATTTAACATTACAGTTCGTTTATTTTTTATAACAACGCATTTAAATATAAATTGTTATCAGTTTAACTGCAAATGCAAGTTTGTAAACCAGTGTGGGGATAATGACTTTATTTCTTTGTTATGATTTTATTTTAACTGAATTACTTTTTAACTAAACGAATGAAGCTTGTGTTTGTTTGTCCGTTTTATCTCTGTTTACTGTTGTGTTGTATTTATTTAGATTTAAGCGGATTCTGTTTATTTGTTGCTTTGTTAGAGTTCTACATGTTTGTACAAATCAATAAATAATATCTTTTTTTAAATAAGAATAAAAGATATTAGTGGGTTACAAAAAAATGAATTAAATATTCGGTATCATATTAGGTACCGATTGTAAAGAAGTTAATATTGGTATTTAACTTTAGAATATAGTGGCATTCTGTGGTTTCTGCCTACCCCCATGGGAAAAAGGTGTGAGTTTATGTATGTATGTATGTATGTAATATAGTGAAGATATTTGAGTCGATCTGAAAGTAGACTATTGGCTCAATGCAGCCACGGTGTCACCAACCAGAGCTGATCTATTGTGGTCTTATTTTTAGGCTTTAGTATCTTGCTTTCGGGCAAACGCTACCGTACCTACTTGAAATGTACATTATTGGATAAAATTTGAAATGGAATACTTTGTTTTAAGGTGTTCCTACAGAATACATTATAATTTAAACCTAGCATAACTTTAATGAACTGTAAAGGTTTCAAAGAATACCTTAACCCAACTAACATATTGTGAACAAAAAAGTATTAAAAAAAAAAATGCCAAAATATTTTACATTTAAGACAAAATTTTTCATGCATTGATTTGATATGATATGTTCAATAATTATATTAAGTATTTCTAATGTTGTATTGAGTATTTTGAGTATTTTAACAAGGAAAATGTCAAATACGTATATTATATGACTCGGACAATGAAGTGGAAGAAACCAGGTTAACTTATCTAAATGTCTGTACCATTTTTTGTAATGAACTAATGTCTAATTTGTTTTTTTTTATTATATTTATGTGATACCTACTTACATTATAAGCAACAAAAAGATAGATTATATAGCTTAGAAGAGGTTTTATCGAAAGGATAATGTAATCTCAAAAATCATCTGTCAAGGATTTTATTATCTATAAGAGGACACTGTCCTTAGTCTTTGATAGCCCCTAATCGAATTTCATAAGATAAAAAAATTCACAAAAATATTTACTTACGAAAATTGCATCATTGTTTCTCAATAACAGCTAATGTTAGCGTAAAAGTACTTTCTGACTCAGTCAGGTGTAAATAAACACCTCAACTAAACCGAAATCTAAATAGGTGTCATACGAATTCTCATAATAAACATGAAAACAACGCAATCTACTAATTTCACGGTCAAGATTAGCAATAAAAAAAAATAAACATAGCACAGACCAGCGAAACAAAGGCAGATCGTGACACTACCACAGAAAAAAAATCAATGTTACTCGAAGGTAAAACAACTAATGTGCCTATCCCAAAATCAATCTAATTCATTAAATATGACAAATATTCAATAGAAACAACATTGCGTAAGACACGTCCCGTAGAAATAAAGCGCAAATTCTTGACGTAAGAAATAAACATACGCGATTCTTACCTAGAACAAATTCCCAGGCATCACAGCCCAGAGAGCGTTCAGGGACGATTTCCAAATCCAACATCGTGCACAAAACACTAAACACAAACTAAACTAACTAACTTTCACTTTAAAAAAACGTTTTTTAACGCTAAAATTCGCTATTACGCTGCCTTTTCTTTGTTTGCCAACTTTAGTTTTCAACCATTTTGTATTTGTCAGAGGAACTGTCATTACAAACAGCTGATTGTATTTTGCCAGGCCCGCACTGGAAGCGTTTGTTTTTTTTCTTGTTTGATTCACATAGCCCTTATACTAAATTACGGTAAATTAAATTATTTACAGTTCTTTGATATTTTAAAGAAAAGAGAATATTATTTAAATCAAATAAGTTTGTTCTTCTAAAAATCTGTGCACTTATTCAAATTTTGGTGTAGTATAACAGTCAACTACATAATACACTTCAAATACAAAATTAGGAAGACTTGACAGATCACACAAGATAAAAAAATGAATGCCCTAAGTGAATGCCTTGCCTAAACTAAATTAATATTTTAAATACAGTCCTGGTATAATCGAGTGACGCATGCGTACCAACCATGACAGAAGAAATAATGTTGTAGACTGTATTTTATGGACATCTCTTTCTAACATACAAAGATTAAGTATTACCATCTCTTTCCTATCAACAGTTTACATGCTGTCTCTTTTAGCTTCATTATAAACCTATCGCTTTGTCTCTATCTGTCGGACTTGTTATTGATAATTGGGTAGATGATGTGACCTATCCACAACAGTATTTTTTTCGTATCCATGTCGCGTCTTTAGAGTGAAGTTTTTTGAGCAGACTAAACGAACCCAGAGATGTACAATGCAAAATTAAAATCGACTTTGTTAAAAGTGCTTTATTTATGTCGTAGTACATGCGTCCCTGAATCACTGTTCCTAGGAGGACCTAGACAGCACGTCTAGGTCTAAAATAACATTCTAGAACTAAATGATGTATATTTATCGATGGTATCAATACGTTTTGTAGGACTGCAAGCTTTCGTTCGGTTTCCCGCCATTCTCAAATAACCTTGGAGCGATCTCTGACGCCTACTTGCCTACGTAATGTTATTACACAATAACTTGTTTATTTACTTTGAAATAGAAATCACGTATTTTTGCATAAACAGGTCGCGTCAAAGGACTTTGAACTAATCATGAGATTCCCTTCATATATTTCGGGTTTGTATTGTTGTGAAGGCGAATGGCAGTGACCTATATATCTTGAGGAAAATATTACTTACGCGGTAAAATCATCACGCTATGCGCCTCAGGGACAAGATGACGGCGGAAAATAACTCACAACGTGTTACTAGTTCAATTGACATCTGTATTAATTTGCATTTCTATTATAATAGGTACACTCATTATCGTATACACATCTACTGAGATTCTGAGAATTAAAATGCTATTTTTTCCACTGGATTGAAAATTTGAACCGTGTCTTTGTGATGAATCTTGGAGATCGAAAGTCCAAAGTAGCAATAGTCATCTTTCGGCTGATAATGGTCATTGTTTTTCCAATGATTGTCAGCCATAACAACGAAATTATGAAGACTGCTTATGGCCGCCGTAAATGTCGATTGTCTGGGGTTTTATTTTTTTTACACGAAATCCCTAATTATTTTTCCAAAATAAGAGTACCTAGTCTATATCACTCCATATAATATAAGCTATCTGCTGTTGAAAGTCCCGTCAACATCGGTCAAGCCATTTCGGAGATAAGCCGCCGACAAACAAACAGAGTGATATTTTTTTTTTTTTGTTATAAGTGGCGTATTTATTTACTTTCCTACGCCACATAAAACGCCGTTATTTCGATATCACAAACGGACTTCGTAATTTTATTTCTTTGCGTGGGCAGTTGATCACCTTTTGTTTTTGCGTATCTCATTTCTCTATCACGCCATTTGATTGGCTCGCTGAGAAACTTTGGGAAAACCCACCTATTCACACACATTCTTCAAGCTTTGAGGATGCCTTCAAAGTCAGGGGGTCAGGGCATTCCGTGCTCAGGAGTGTCTCATACATACATAAACTCACGCCTTTTTCCCACGGGGGTAGGCAGAAACCAGGGAACACCACCTGACCTTTCTGAAGGTATCTCGTCAGGATATAAAAAACAGAATTCAATTGATGCGCACCTAGTACATGTTTGGGCTTCAGGTATTCCAGGCTGTCAGTGTTTTGTAAGACCTATATGTCCTTCACCCTTCTGGGTCATAGCAGAGCTGTGTGCTGAACGTCATCATCATCATATCAGCCGCGTGACGTCCACGGCTAGACATAGGCCTCCCCCATAGATTTCCAAAAGGACCGGTTGGAAGCGGCCTGCATCCAGCGTCTTCCTGCGGTCTTGATCAGGTCGTCCGTCTACCTTGTGGGTGGACTTAGTGGAGACATATACCTACACTCGGCGTCACAAAAATCGTACCCTTTTGTTAAATGAATACTAATTTCAATTGAATTAAATGCATGTTCTGAGCAACATTTTCTGCCTGGGTTGCGGAATTTGTTCGAAAGACCACCGCGCCCCTGTAACGCAAAAGGCATTAGGAGGAACATGGATGGGTTTTACTTAGTATGAGCCTGACACTCCCTTCCGCTTCGCCCAGACCGAAAGAAGTAATTTTTGATGATTTCCCATCATAAACAGTGGTGGTTAAATAACGTTATAGCTGATAAATATAGCGTGTTATTTACTCGCAACGAACAGCGCATGCTATGAATCTATTCATACGATGCTATGTTATAACGAAATGCGCGGTCACTGACCGATCGCGGCGCTGTCAATCGCGCGCGGCCACGCGCTATTTGCTCGGTTATGTTATAGCTTTATAACGATACCTACGCGCCCTCACTGATCTACCGCGCGGCGCTGTCGATCGCTCTCGCTCGCGCGCTATTTGTTCGGTTATGTTATAGCTTTATAACGATGCCTACGCGACGCGCGCTCACTGATCTACCGCGCGGCGCTGTCGATCGGTCTCGCTCGCGCGCTATTTGTTCGGTTAACTTCGGTTGAAATCGGATGTTGTCGCACGCAATAGTCGGAACTTCGTTCACTGCGTTCGTTATAAATATTGAAATAATAATCAGTTAGACGCTAGCTCAGTCTGTGAGTCGTGTTACGTACTTACGTAGTCGTTTTGAATAGAGACTTCGCGTACATTTTGTATATATTTTTTTATGTAATAAGTGTAAATAATGTTTGTTTATGTGTACTGACTGATGTGTAAATATAATTTTAGTTATTTTACGATTATGAACTCACGTTGGTGTTTTGTTTAGTGCCTAAGTACCTACAGTGATTAACCCACCACGTTAAAATATATCAATCAATATTATGATCATGTTATAAATTAGCAGAATATACATACGATTAAATATAACGCACCTAACTTGACAACGTCTCCGCAATCCTCGATGTCATTCGTTATAACGTAGCATCAAAACTAACACGCTATAAAAATATAGCATATTCGATGTAGCATGTTAAGGAAATATAGCCGTTAAGAACACTACTAATCATAAAAGAGCAACGCTTAGTCTGGTGTGATATTTTTGACGTTAAGTTTAGTGTAGTTAAGAAGAGGTCTTGGGTTCGATTCCCAGGTTGAGCAGTGTTGTTTGCTGTTTCTATGAAAATCTCAGTAGCAGCTCGGAGTTTGGATGTGTGCCGGGTTAATGGCAAAAGGCTCTCACCCTATTACGAGTACATGAGAACTAAACATACCGGCGAACTGTGGGTATACATGTAGGTACATTTGTACCCCTCCGCCTAACCCTTCGGAGAATACAGGCGTAATAGTATGTCATGTGTGTAAATTATGGACGAGCAAAAATGTTAGTAACGTAGGAACGTAGCTATTCATTTGTTTTTGCCAACGATATTATAAATTTTAAATTACGTGTTTTTGTTGGCATGTCGGTCGTCATAGTGACGTCGACGGCTGACGTGGTTGGACGCATCTGCTTGCAAGGGTACCTATACTACATGTAGTTCAATACTGATACGTAATATCGAACAGAGCGTATATTCTCCGAAAATGTGAAGGTTTATCGAACGTAAAACCGTTGTCTTTTTACTGCTTCGTAACAGAAAGTGCCCCGTGACTCGGAAAGCACGTAAAGTCATTGGTCCCGGCTGTCATTCTTAGATCTTTGACAGTCAATTCGATCAAAAGTGCCTTTTAATGGTCTAATTGAAATAAATGATTTGACTTTGAGTCGTTGTGGATAGTCAGAAGCTAGAAAGTCTGACAACCAGTCTTACCAAGAGGTATCATGTTGCCCAGTACCTGGGTTGTGGAGGTCAGATAGGCAGTCGCTCCTTGTAAAACACTGGTATTCAGCTGCATACGGTTAGACTGGAAGCCGACTCCAACATAGTTGGGCTAAGCAGATGATGATGATGTAACAGAAAGTTCCAACGGAACTCCAGACCCGACAAAACTTCTACTGTCCGTCTGTGTCTGTATCTCATAAACCGTATGGGTAAAGTGTTGCATTTCGTTGCGAGATCCTAGATAGTTGAATCGTTTCTCCGGGACTCGTCAAGCTCCATTGTCTCGGCGCTTTTCTGGCGATCTCCACTGTTGATTCTGGCTTTCAGGAATTGTAGTGGTTGGAAATAGAGAGGCGGGTTTTTCCCATTTAAAAAAAAGGTAGAGTTGAAATTTTCACGGAGTGTGTAATTTCTATAGCCGCTATAACAGCAAAACATAATTATAATAAAATAAAAATTGAAGCCGAACGATGTTTTTGTTTAGGTAGGTATAATTAAAAATTGCAGTACCTACGCCTATTGTCGACTTAGTGACGTCATCCATTTTTATGCGTCATACATAAATATTTTACAAATGTGCGTAATTCTAGCGGAATGTAACGTAGTCGAATTTGCACTAAGAATTAAAACAAATGCGTAGATTAGGCACTGACAGAACAACAACTGTCGTCATGGCCCAATGGCTAGGCGTACGCTTCTTAAGCATGACGTTGTGGATTCGCAACCGGACATGGGCAAGTTTTAATGTGACTTTTTCTAATTCATATGTACCTACTTTCTAAGTATATTTCTAGTTTGACTTTTGACTTTTACTTTGAAATAGCCCTTACTCTCAATCCGACACAACTGGGAAGAGATCAAGCGCAGAACCAAAGGCTTTACGTGCTTTGCGAGACACGGGATGTTTAACAATATAACATTAAAACTGCCATTATTTTTCTAATGCTAAATTAGAAAAATAATGAAGTATAAGATAAGTATAAGAATAAATGAAGTATTATTCTTCTTCGAGTAGCATTCCAAAATGAGAATCAAAAGAAAATCTTTTATCCCTTGAATCAGCATTTCCCAAACTACGGGACGCGACTCACTGTCAAAGTCACTAGCAAATGTTGGTTCTGTCTTGAAAAATTACACATTGTCATTTTTTTTTCTTTAATTTGATTAATCCTTCTTTCAATAAGTTATGTTTCTTTTTTCTCTATGGCAGCCAGAAAATGAGTTCCAAATTTAAATAAAGTTTTTGTTTGATCTGTAACGGTCAACACTTTGGTAACCACAGCCCGAAATACCTGCGGAAATAATTTGGCAGCCCATCTGTATTGTAACAATGTTAAGCATTCCTTAATGATTGCGTGGGAGGGTAAACAGCTGATTATTTCGTGTTTTTCCTTTCAACCGAATGGAAATAAAACAGGTTACAATGTAAATATAAATGTTTTATTCATGACGCTATTTCATAAGGGCGGTATTTTGTGAGCAACATTTTGGAATATTACACGGAATATGGTAAAGTGGTATAACAGATTGGAAATTACATTTCGTTTGCAAATTAAAACACATTAAGGGTTTGTTGCTTCATCAATAAGTTTAGATTAAAGTATTAGACTACCTATTTAATTCATACAATTTAGTTTTTGCATTTTTATACACTTATTTTTCTAACCTATTAATATTATAAATGCAAAAGTTTGTGATAATGGATGGAGGTTTGTTACTCTATCACGCTTAAACGGCTGCACGGATCTGGATGAAATTTGACACTGAGATAGATTGTGGTGTGGAATAACACATAGTATACTTTTTATCTCGAAAAAAATGTACGGTTCCCGTGGGATAATATATCAAATTAGACGCGGGCAGGAGTTAACCACGAGTTTAAGGGAACGCCCTCTGGTATTGAACGTACTGAATAGTAAAGAAAGATTCGAGCAAAAACAAAAGAAGGCTAAAAAAAGAACGCATGGATTGTGTAAAAGATAAAGAAAGACGGCAAGGAAACATACTATGTCTATGTTTTTTCTTGTTTCATGCTGTCAGATTAGGCAAGGCGCAAACGTGGACACTTTTGTGTCTTGTGTCAGATACAAGTTACCGATGAATATTTTATTACTATAGAACCAGTATGAAACCATCCACTCCCAGCGTATACGTAAACATTTTTTGTGTCCAGTTGCTTCCACTTAACACATACTCATGACGATCAAAAAGTGTTCGGTGTCGGTAACTGTCGGTAACTTTACCACACGTTTTTTAAGGCCATTTGAAATATGCGTTTTTATTGATAATTAGTTGGTCATATTAAGTTTATACAAATCCTTTTATCCAAAATAAAACGAAACGGTCTGCTATGGCAACGACTTATATCTATATCGAGTCAAAATATTATTGCTCTAGGCTTAAAATCTAGGCAGAAAATTTGGGGACACGTTTGAATGGAAACTAGGCACTGACAATCGCTCTTAAGTGTAATGTGTAAATATGTATAATAGTGTTCTATTTTTATTCTGTTATGTTATAACGAAATAACGTTATTATAAAACCGTTTATTACCAAAATTTTATCCTTATCTATCCTTCTTCTTACTTTTAGACTTTTTCTTATGTTTAGACTTATGTTTTTTAGATTTTTTCTTTTTATGCTTTTTACTTTTAACTTCGTTCACATCGACCCATGAATCTTCGCTTGACGAAGAACCGACGTCTATGGATTCTTGATTACCACTGAGTGTTGATTGTAACCTTTTTTGTAGATTTTCTGGTATTTTCGGCCCGTACATAGCTTCATCTTCCTTTGTTTTTTCATCAGGTTTAATAACTTCAACCTTTTTGATAGATTCGTCAGGTTTCTTAGCCGGTTCTTCCTTTCTTCTCCAAGAATTAAGTTCATCAAAATCTATGTTCGCGAATATACCGCGCGGTGGAGAAGTGTTTCTTTCTATGTTCTTAGGCGCCTCAGTGAAGTCTGTTTCTTCATTGTTCTTACTTTTATCTTCTTTTTCTTCCTCTTCTTCACTATCGCTGAGAAATATGGACTTATAAAGGTCCATTTTGTCAAATTTATTTATTGTATCTGTCACTTCTGCGCCTTGATTTTTAGTCTTTTCTGATTCTTTTAGAAATAATTCTGCTACTGTCATCCTTTTACCAAATCCTGGGGCTGGATCTTTTTCTCTGATTATTTCTTTAGCATTCTGTTCGATATTTTGATCAGTTTGATTAACGTGATCAGTTTTCTGAGCGATCTGATCGGTTTTAGGCACTATAGGGGTGGTCAATGACTTGGACCCACTGAATTTGCTCTGCTCTTTGGCAAAGCTATCTTTGTCGTGTACTGAAGACTCTAAGTATGAGAATATTGAGTAGGAGACTTTTGGCCTTTCTTCTTTTTTCTGTTCAGTTCTGTGAACAAGCAGTACAGTTTAGAGAATCGTTATAGAAAAATTATTCTTTCTAATATTATAAATGCAAAAATAACTCAGTTGGTCTGTCTGTTTGATGCCTCATCAAGGCAGAAACAATAAACCGATTGTTATGAAATTTTGTGAAGAGATAGTTTGAAGTTTCGATAAGGACCGATATTTAGGCAATCAGACCATCAGGTAATTTTTGCAGATCTGATTGTTTGTGTGACTTTGTATGTTTATAAACGCACACCCTAACTGATTGGCTACCTCGTTAGCCTACTGGTCTTAACCGCGTCGAGGATATGGGTTCCGTTAATGGCAATAGGCTCGCCCCCTATAACATGGCACCAAAACATACCGGCGAACTGCGGTGCACATGGGTACCACCTAGTGGTACAACTTTGCCTAACTCTTTGGGCAATACAGACATGATGATGGTATATTGTAGACATACCCACCATACAAGAAATAATCGCAGTACGGGGCGAGACGTGGGGGTCTCGAAAACCAAAACTACCAAACTTAGCTCACCTAGCGCCCCCTATCTCGGGAACATTGAACCTCTTGCACACCAACGCCTCAGGCCTCCACGGCGTCTCCTGGCGCGTCATGACACCGTACACTCCGCTCTCTGCTGCCTCCATCTGCGCCTTGGTCGCTAAGCCGCGGTTTACGGAGCTTCTGGTGACAGCAGATAGAGGGTTTGTGCCTTCATCTGGTTCTGCTGCGTGGGTGAACCTAGGAAAATAATTACTGTTAATTTATTACGAACGAATTGTTGTGGCGAACTGTGGGTGTCATTGGTACACCTCTGCCTAGCCCTTCGGGGAATATAGGCGTGATGGTATGTATGTTAATTTATTTTACATACCATCACGCTGTATACTGCATACTCTGAAGGGTTAGGCGGAGGTGTACCAAAGCACCAATTGTTCACCCACAGTTCGCCGGTATATTTTAGGTCTCATATAATAGGGGTCGAGCCTATTGCCATTAACCGGGCACTAATCCTAACTCCGAGCTGCTACTGAGAATTTCATAGAAAAGTCCAATAACAAGCTCGACCTGGCATTTGGACCCAAGGTCTCTAGCGAAGCAGCTGTGTTTAGGAGCACTAGACTACCGAGGCAGTCAAGAAAATATTAACTGTCTTCAACCCGAATATTCCCACTTCTGGGCATATCATTTCACTCATCCATATGCGTTGCCTTCTCTGGCTTATCTCCCATAAACATATCTAAGTCATCACGCCAGCTTTTGTCAATACCAGCCTATTTATTTTATTTAAATTTATGCAACAAAAAAGCACAAAGGCGGGCTTAATGCCTTGGTCATTCGCTACCAGTCAAATAAAGCCATAAAAAAAGACGAAGCATATTAGGCGCTGCGCAAACGTAGACACTTTTAGTTTCCAGTTTCCGAACACTTTTTGATCGTCATGAGTATGTGTTAAGTGGAAGCAACTGGACACAAAAAATGTTTACGTATACGCTGGGAGTGGATGATTTCATACTGGTTCTATAGTAATAAAATATTCATCGGTAGCTTGTATCTGACACAAGACACCAAAAGTGTCCACGTTTGCGCCTTGCCTTATGCATAGCCTAAATGCAAAGGCCAACGTTTGTACGTCTGTTTCGATGGGGCAATATTTTATTTTTTAAATAAAGAATGACGAAATACAAAAATAAACTCACCGGTCTCCCATAACACCACTCAAAGGCCGATACAACTTCGCAGCTTGTTCAAACTCCATCAACTCCCTCTCTCTCTCCCACTCCTTCAACTTGTCCATATCTCCGTCTCTATCTAACACCCCCTTATTCTCCACATACCGTTCATACCTCTTCTGTTTTTCAGGGTTCCCGACAAACGGTTTAAAAACCCTTGTCAATTCTTTCCCAGAATCTTTTATAGGAATATAATCTAATTCTGTTTTTTCTGTAAGTGTTACGAAGTTGACGTTTCTTCCTAGGAGTTTCTTTATGGGGTCTTCTGGGGGTGTGGGTGTGGTTGTGGGTGGAGGGGGGTGTGGTTGGGTTGGTAAGGGAGCTTCGCCGAGCAACTCGCCGCGGGCTTTCGCTGATAACTCGTGGCGGCCGAGTCCTGCGGAAGATGGACATGTTATTATTTTTTTGGTGTAATTTATTATACGAGTGTACTAGTGTTGTGCTAAACTTACAAGTTAATGTGAAAAAGATACGGCCGTTTATCCCCCAAAAACGTTTATTTCGACACGCTCAAGGAAATCAAAATTTATAGGATTATACTTTGTGTTGACACAGAACTATTGGCAAGTATACTACAAGTACAGGGAAAAATCTCAAAACTATAAGTTTGTAATTAAATCATAAAAAACATGGTCTTTATTTAAGGACGGGGATCCAAATTTTGAACTGACTTAACTGTGTCATGTGTGGTATCGTATGAAAAGGCGTCATTGGTACAATCTTGAATAGATTTTTAATTATATTTACGATGAAGAATAAAACAAGTCTCAGAATAAAACTGCGAGTCTCGATTACTGATCATTTTTTTTTAATTGACCGTGGCCAATGGCATGGCATGAATAGATAAACCTTCTTAAGGCTTCTTATAAAAGTTTAAATACAAGTTGGTTAGACCCTTATCCCCTTACCTTGATCCCTAGGCGGCTGCGCAATCGGCTCGAAGCGTGACCGCCTGGCGCCCGCCGGCATCGGCACGTAGTCACGCGGCAGAGCAGGCGCCGGGTACGACGGCACCGACGGGAACGGCTTGCTGGCCTTCACGAAACCTTGGATGACCTAGAAACGGAAATTATAACATGATTTGTATATGTCGGAGACGGTCAATAGTACGGACACACAACGAAGCGCAGCACGAGTTCCGAAAGGTGGCAGCACCGTCGCGATGACGTCACATACTGTTTTTTTTTTTCTTTTTACGAATGGGAAATCATCGAACGACTACTCCCGCCCTGGGTGGGGCAGCAGGGAGTGTCAGACTTTTGGTGACTAAAACCCATCCATGTTCCTTCATGTGCCCTTTGCATTTCGGGGGCGCGGTATCTCTTGCTCACAACCCGCAGCCCCGGCAGGTATCGGCCCTTACTGGCCCCTCCGAATGTTTGCTGACATCTCTTTGAGGCGCGCGTGGAACACGAACGCGCCTTCGACACGGTAAGACGCGATGCTGCGCGCACCTTTTAATAGAGCTACTCAAAATATAACTTTATTTACTACATGAAAAGATACACATTTCAATGTGACAATTTCATTTCATTTTGAGAAGGTGCAACATATTCTGATTTGAAACAATAAAATGTGTATCTTTTCGTTTGTGTGTTTCTATTAACAGGTGCGCGCAGCGTCGCGTCCCTGTGTAAACTGATCCTTACGCAGAGGTGTACCTATATACAATTACACCCACAGTTCGCTGGTATGTTTAAGTCCCATGTAACAGGGGTGAGCCTATTGCTATTAACCGGGCATAAAACCTAACTCCGAGCTGCTACTGAGAATTTCATAGAAAAACTCAATAACACTTTGCTCGACCTAGGACGATTTAACCCAAGATGTCTAGCGTAATGTTAATGGCAATAGCCTCGCCCCCGGTAACATAATGGGACCGAAACATACCGGCGAACTGTGTACACCCGCAGCTTGGTACACCTCTGCCTAATCCTTCGGGGAATACAGGCGAGATGATATAATAGTATGAAAAAAACTGTAACGATGTCCTTTCCATCCCGTATTTTTTTACAGTAAATGTAGATAACCTTCAAAATTTATCGTACTTACATGCCCACTCTTATTCTGAACGACTTTCTTCTCTTTAACAGGTGCGGGGCCTCCGATAGCGAAGTCATAATGAGACATGTCTTCGTTCGCGTAGATATCCTCGTCATCCGCCTCGAATGCGCCCACGCCGAACGCTTGACCGCGAATTGATACCTGCAAGGTTATTTGTCGAGTTTTCAAGTAACTTCTTCTTTTTTTTTCAAATCATTTCTTCAATTATTTCATTTTTTTTTTATAGTGAATAAATAAATAAATAAATATTTTTTTCCTACTTTATGTAATTGATAAAAATGTTATGGGGTGAATCCTCCATATTGGTACCCAAGATACAGGCTTGCTTAGTTTGGGGCTAATGTTAAAACCAAACTGTGTAACTTCCTACTGCAATAAAATTCTTAACTTATTCATAACTTCTTTTTTTTATATCTATGAACCTACTAATAATATGAGATGTACCTAACCCGTAAGGGCGGTAAATCTAATGTCGCATGTTTAAATAAATATGTATATGCGAAAGTTTGTGAGGATGGATGGATATTTGTTACGCCTTCACGCTTAAACGGATCTACGTATCATAGGCACAGAGATATATTGTAATATGAAATAGCACAATAAAATACTCTTTATCCCACGAAAATTTACGGTTCCCATCCATAATATATCAACTTATACGAGCTCGAAGTCGCGGGTAAAAGCTATTATAATGATTAAGTTCTCACCCTCTTTCCTTTATCCTTCATAACGAGATGACTTCTAGAAGATCCAGCTTCACTCCCATATTCTCCAGTTAAATTGCCCAATACAGAGTGCCGGCTCAGACCAGAGTAGCCGAGGCCGAAGCGATTGTTCTTACGGTGTAGGATATAAGGCTCATAATCGTCTGGCGCGAATAGAGTGTCGAAGTCAAATTCTGAGTCTGAACTGTCGGAAGGTTGGTCTTGGTTATCCTCTTCATTTTCTTGGGTCTGTAATGACAAGAATGACATTTAATTCGTTAAAATCTGGAAAAAATAAACTAAACGGTAATTTTAAATATGGAGAATGGATGGGACCCGCTAGGGCCAGTGCAGTTGCGGAATTTGCCACCGGCCCTGGAACGCAAAGGACATTAGGTGGAACACAGGTCTAACACTCCCCTCCAATCCGGGCGAATTGGACGGAAGAAGCCATTTCATGATTTCCCAAACTACAAAAAACATGCTGTGATGTCATCTACCAGCAATGTTTTAATCGACTTAAAAAAAATAAAAGAGGTTCTCAATCCTTTAATTTTTGTCTACTTTATAACACTTTACTTTCCCTGCTGTTTCAGTTTATAGCAAAAAAATAACACAAAAAAGCAAAGCAACGTGTAATTGGGTTTTTCTATAAAATTCTCAGTTGAAGCTCGAAGTAATTCGGAGGATAAACTTGGAGGATTGGTCGCCCTCTCGCTGTCTCCGCTCGCCCCCTATTACATGCGACTTAAACATAACGGCGAACTATAAATGTGAGTGTACATTGGTGCGCCTCTGCCTAACCATTCGGGGAATACAGGCGTGATGGTAAGTATGTATGTAATAAATAAATACATAAATAATATCACCATATTTTTGTCGCAAATGAATAAACACTATGTCTAAATCCTTCTATCTAGTCTTTTTTATAATACATATATGTATTTTATATGTACATAGGTATGTATGTATGGTATGTTATATAGTGGATCACCCATTAAAATGTATGGAGTATTTCAATTAGTTTGTACTTGTGTACATTTTATATTTTTTTTCTTCGTACTATAATTTGCACCTGCCGTGTTATCTCTTTACCACCTTTGGTTGACTGGTGGAGAATGCCTAAGGCATTAAGTCCGCCCTTGTACTTTTATTGTGCATAAAGTTTAAAATAAACTATACCTGTTTCAACTCGGGCGGTATATAGCACCCGTAAACTTTATGTTGTTCCCTGGCCTTCTTCTTGCCCTCCCCGCTGAGCCTTTCCCCCGTGCCCTGCCCCTCCTTCCAGCCCATGGCGCGGAGCATGCGCACTGCAGCCGTCTCGTGGACCGCGCGAACTAGCTGATGTAATACGGGCTCGCCTGAGGAATACACATAACATTTATTGTTATATTTTTAGACAAGTTACTCCTTAGAACATTACCTATCTGCAAGTGAAAGTCCCTTCAAAAATAGTCCCGCCGTTTCAGAGATTAGCCGGAATAAACATCCAGACAGACAGACAACAATTCTTAAAATTGATTTTCTGATATTATTAACTTGTATGCATTTAGTGAAAAGCTGTTAATTTGAAATTACAAACAGACGCTTCAATTTTATTTATTTGTACAGAGTACAGATTTGGACTATGAAATTTAAATAAAAGAAAATGTAGAAGACTCACATACACACACACATGTATGTGGGCACATGACACGCAGAGCTGATGGCCGACGGGGCCACAAAGTTCTCGAATGGACACCACGCACCGGCAGGCGCAGCGTAGGACGACCACCCACAAGGTGGACAGACGACAAGATTAAGACCGCAGGAAGGCCCTTTATGCAGGCCGCATTCAAGCGGTCCTGTTGGAAGTCTTTGGGGGAGGCCTGCGGCTGATATGACGTCACGATTGGCGCAGTGGCTGAACGATCGACTGCTGCGCTGCGTGTCGCGGGTTCGATTTTCGCGGGAGCAAATATTTGTATGACCTACAGATTGTTTACCGGGTCTGGCTGTTTGTGTATGTGAGTTTATAATGTTTGTAAACGCACCCACGATACAGGAGAAATTCCTAGTGTGGGGCAACGTTTTATTAAAAAAAGAAAAAAAAAAGATTGAAAGGAGATTAACGGCCGATTTAACTAGTTTGTTGGTTAAGAAAAATGTAGACTCACCTGGTATAGGACCGTCATGGTACTGCGTACGATGCGGTCTCTTCTGTCCAGAGAACTCGTTCTGTGTGTGCACGAGTCGCGGCGCTATGCCAAACTCGCCGCGGTCCTCCTCGTCCATGAAGTCTTCGGCGCGTTGGTTCTGAAAATATACAGTTCAAAATAATAATAATGTATGAAGTGTGAAGAACTTGATTAGACCCAAGCTTCTTGAGTCTAATCAACTTGGTGACCCCTGCTAAAAAAACCAACCATTTTGAGAGTAAACCGTTCACATTACAATCACATACTCTCACACACCCACACAATCACCCATATATCTACTTACATATATTTGCGCATACATAAACTCACGCCTTTTTCCCGTGAGAGTAGGCAGAAACCACAGCACACCACCTGCTACGATCCTTACACACTCCTTTCGCATCATCCACGTTCATCAACTGGTCATACAAGCACGCCGGTTATGAGTACTGTGCACCTGACCTTTCTGGAGAACTTCACTGGGACTATCCCCCGCAATATAGGAGACTGATGTCTAAGATGATATGATGAGAAGAGAAGGAATGGAGAAGAAGAGGAAGACCAAAGAAAAGATGGATGTATTACGAGAGACAATGATATGAAACAGAAACGAGTCAGTGATAGCATGACGGTGGACAGGACGGCATGGAAGAAGAAAACATGTTGCGCCGACCCTAAGTAAAATGGGATACGAGGATGAAGAACTCAAAACTCACCGAAAACAAAGCCTTCTCCGCTCGCGAGCTTTTAAAAGTGCTCGGGGTCCATCCTTCTTGCGAGCCCACGGTGTTGCCAAACCCTGCTGAGAATCCCCCCGTGAAGGCACCATGGAACCGGCGCCTACCATGCTCATCCACGGCGAACTGATCCGGGGCCTGCTGGAACTTGCGCTTTGATGGTACTTCATCTGATGGTGATAAAGGAGTTCAAGGTTTAGACTAGGATATAACATACATACCATAAACTCACGCCTATTTCCCATGGGGGTAGGCAGAAGCCACAGAACGCCACCTTACACCTACTCTTTTCGCCGCGTCCACATTCAGCACCACTATGATATAAATATCTATTTATTTAAAGCAGGCATCAAGACCCATAGAAAAAACATATATCAGTATATACAATAACATAAAATACTATAGGTACATAAACAATTTAATTATTTAATAACTACTTCACACGTCAGGAGGGCGTCGTGTGTCGCGCGGTGTCGGGTATCCGGCCTCGGAATCGCCGGAACACTACACCTCTCGGCCAAAATTCCTCCTTCATGAAAGTCGACTGTCCTTTGTAGAGTAATGCAAATAAAAACCTATTATTGTCCCACTGCATAACAAATGCCTCTTCTCATACAGAGAAGGCACAAACATTGATCATTGCAGTTGCTTGAGGCGAAGTAGCGTTTTCAGACTTATATTGATTATAAGTTTAGGCTTCATCACGATGTTTTCCTTCACTAATATCTGTGATATCCATGATAAGCTTCGAGAGTACATATGAATTGAAAAAGTAGCATTGGTACTTGCCCTTAGTATCAAATCACTAAGCCACAAACAAACATTGATAATTTTATTGACCACTACAAAAAGAAAATGGTTTCCCGTTGACCCCTGGTTGGCCTAACGCCTGGGGGCCATCGGGAATACATGGCTTTAATTTTCGGTGTGAAGGAGCTCCTCCGGGGAAGTACTATCACCATACATAGTCATTTTTACCATCAAGTGGCTGTGCTTGAAGGGTACGGGTGCCGTTTATTTAGGATGACACTTGAATTGAAATATTGAAGTGAGGCCGCTATAGCAATTTATTGTAAAAGTCAAAAATTAAATGGTCCCCATACAAAAAGTGTTGTTTGTAAGTAGTGTTAAATATTGTACAGTGGTATGGAATTCTTCGAGGGCGAATCCAAGTCGCATTTGGCTAACTTTCTGTTAAAAAGGCCATACTTACTTTGGTGATGAAATTTTATTGGACGTTACATTTTTTTATTTCACTATAGGTGTTTAGAACACCTCTGCCTAACCCTTCAGGGAATACAGGCGTGATGGTGTGGTATGTTTTTGGGAAGTGACAAAAATACAAACTTTTGAATATTTTTATTTATTAATATTCAGAATTTCAGATCATGAACTACAAAAACGAGGTAGGTAGTAGGACGACAGTATAAAATGTATTTTTTAATAGGCGTATTAACACCAGCTACAAAGAATAAGCAGAAAAGAACTGCTTATAAAAAACTTAAGTACTAAAAATACCCTTAACTTTAGCAATACTGACAAAAACTAAAAAGTTCCTAGTATACACATTACATTTTGAAGTACTTTTTCAAACATAGTAGAATACCATATTAATTAAAAGAGTACATAACTACTTCAGATCCTCATTGATGGAGTCGCTCCATGTAAAACACTGGTATTCAGCTGCATTTAATTAGACTAGAAGCCGACCACTACATAATTGGGAAAAGGCTGAGTTTCTTTTTAATAATAACCTAACTCAACATGAAGTTTATGGTTGAAGTGTTTTTTTTTTATAATCAAAAGCTTTTTATAACATATACATAAGATCCATTATACACTTTAAGGTAAATCGAATTTTAAAATGCTCATTTAAAAATTATATCAATATTGCAAAGATGCAGCAACTATTTAAAATAACCGCCATTTTTGAAAGAAACAAAGAAAATCCATTTATTTACGGGAAAGTGAAGTATATTAAAAAAAAATGGTTACAAAAACCCAACTCTTAAATCTAAACAACAACAAAAAAGGTTTTTTTTTCGGCTATTCAAAAATCGACTCTGAAGGCTCTCCCTTACCGAAAGATTTCGCCTCTAATGTCCCAATCCTCTGTATGTATAAACTCACATACACAAACAGCCAGACCCAGACAACTGTAGGCCATTCAAATATTTAATTCTTGCGGGAATTGAACCCACGATATGCAGCACAGCAGTCAATCGCTCAGCCACTGCGCCAACCACTGACTGACGATCATTTTCTAAATACTCATACTCCTTACTTACTAGTGCTCGAATGTGAGCTGTTACATTAAAGGAGAAACCTCCCGGTAAGAGAGCGCATTAACCTTTTGAACGCCACAGTCGTGTATAGCCGACAAATTAAAATGTGCCCAACAGGGCACAATCGTCTATAGACGACAAGAAAGCTGCATTTTTAATTAAATTGCATTTGTCGTCTATACATGACTGTGGCGTTCCAAAGGTTAAAAGGAACAAAAGCTATACGATACAGCCGGGTGACGTCACGGTACAGTAGAGGATTTTATTCTGATCAAGTTTATCCTTAATTCAATGAATTTAGAATTCATATTACTTTGTTTAGATACAATCATACCGCGGCACGTCGTAGCATGCCATTCCACCGATTGCCTCAACGTACCACTGCATCCCGCAAGCCACATAAGTCACAGGATTATGACAGCTAAACCAGTTGAAATAAGGTCTAAAACGGGTGCAAAGGTACTTTGGCGACAGGGCGTGACGTTAGTCAGCGCCGACCCATAATGCCCATTATGTTTATACTGATTATAACGACCCGCGTGAATAAACTTATAAACAATGGTTTAATTCAAGAGTATTAATATCATCACCTCCTGGGAAAAGGATAACTCTCACATACACAAACAACCTGAACCGGTTCAAATATCTGTAGTGTGATTCTCTAAAATGCAAACTCGAAAACGCGTCTCACTAAAGTGGTCGCGCTCACTTCGATAACGAACCAACTTGTCATTGGTTTAGTATTCGTTCGCCGTGGTGACGTCGCGGACGTGATCGTGTTTAACAGAATACCATTTTGTAATCTCACTGCGGATTCAGCTTTCGAATTACGAAGTGAGGCTTAGAGAATCGCACTGCTGTAGTCCATACAAATATATGTTCCATGCGGCAATGGAACCCGCTTCATTTTACACACATACACTCCTTAATCAATACTTATGACTAACTTCGGAAACGTAACGTAACATAGAAAAATATAGAAAACAAAAGCGCCGCGGCAGTTTTGAATTTGGAAAAGTGGCATCAAAAAAAAAATATAAAGAAAATAATTATTTCAGGATCTACTTAGCATTCCTAACTGCCACAACGACACAGTAAAGTCCCTGTCACGAGAAGCTATACATTTTGTAAACACACAATTAGGGTTTCGCAACTTTATAAGTAGGCAATAAAAAATATCAATAATACAATAATTAACAAAACATCAATTTTCAACTGATTAGAAATAACAAATTCAACAATAACAAACAATATAACCTAATCCGTGAAAATAGCAAAAATAAACTGAGATGCATTCGAAACTCGAATGACAGTATTGTCAGCCATTTGTGACACCTGCGGAGAATCCTCCACCTGGACATGAACTGCCATGGCCGATCTGGAAATCTTTAAATAGATTCCGATTTCAAGTCGGTTGGAGCAAACACAACCTGTTTAGGTGGGGATTCAGTGATGGTAGCGACTTGAGCTGTTTGTGCCGTACGTGCCCTAACAGCTGCACGCAGAAAGATTTAATAGCTGCCACCAACAACGCAGTCAAAGTGGCCAAATTCTGGGCCGCAACAATATAATATCTACATTATAGTTTGTCGAGATGAAGAAGCGTTGAATTACTTCAAAAACGTTTACGTTCCATGAATCAGACTCGTTATAGCCAAGTCACAAACGATAATCGTAAACGTTCGGTGTAGGTACCAATAGATTTTCAACTTAATACCCAAGAGCCTTAAGTTGAAAATCTATTAAAGATTTCTAAGCGTTAGCGACTGGAACGAACGAAAACGCTATGCAATCTTCATTAGATCTTCAACTTAAAACCAAGCACATAAAGTTGAAGATCTATTAAAGCCTACTCAGCGTTTGCGTTTATCGTTTGTGACTTGGCTAGGGGGGCAGTACCACAAAACATTAGACGACAGCGATTTAAATCGCTAAAATATAACCCGACCAAGTGAAATAGCTCGTTAGTTTCATATTACACGTATGTTACTCCGAGTTGATTGAATTTGGGATTATGTATTTGTTGTTCATTGAATTGGGTATTTGACACCACCATCAATTGACATGCTTTTTATGAACTGTCAAAACGCGACTCCCATAGATTTTGTATGGCAATAGCACGCTGTGACGTCACTACGTGGCCTACTCAATTGACTATTTATTGATTTTAAAGTAAGTAAAAATCTAATTTTACAATAAATTGAAAATTAATCGGTTTTCACGGGTAAAATAAAGTGATTTTTTAGAGAAGTTTGGACTTGAAATTTTTGGTTAGTGGTGTCAACTACCCAATTGTCGCTACGTAACAGGGTAAAAGTTATTTATTTACAAAATGTATAGCTTCTCGTGACGGGGACTTTAGTAACGCATTCCTTAACTTTGATCAATGAAAATGCTACCACGTTATCCAATCCGAGGAAGCATAAGTCTGATCAGCATTAGGGTTCCAATCTTGCGGAACATGACTTGATGGTTCCTCCTTTACTTCAAATGTTTGGTTTGGCTCATTTTGTTCTGGCTGTCTTTGTGCGCTGCGGTTCTTGCTCCGGCTCCGATGTCTTTTCCTTGAAGGGGCCTGTACAGAAGCATTTTGTCTTTCTGAAGTAGTTGACGTCGCCGATGGAACGTCCTCGGCTGGCGGTTTAAAAAAAACAGCCCGTTTAGACTTAGACTTGATCCAAAAAGTAAGTTTATCCATGCCTAAGTAAACTTTAAAATTGACACGTCGCAGCGCTTCGTACGACGCCTCATCGACATTTAGAAGCACGATATGACCATGACGAGCTTCCCTCACTTGTAACACCTTCCAACAGCCAGTTTCAAGTCCTGGGTTTTGTACTCGTAGCAGTTTCAATGCTGTTGCTATGGTAACGCCTTCTTTGTGCGGTATCAATATTGATAATACAAATTTCCGATGCGAGTCTGTTTCCCTCGTTGTAGAGAGTTTCGCTTCAGGCCACGGCTTAAGTGTCGGGATATTTGTCTCAAGCCATTTCAGACTTTCGTGGTTTTCGCATATCATAAGAATCCAGCCGATGTTGTACATGCTTCCTAAAAACTTGGGTCCAATGCCTTGCACTCCGATCTGGGCTATAGCTTTGTTTATAGACTGATGAACTAACGTCATTTGTTTTTTGGTCATGGGGGTAACGTTGCGGATACCGACACGAAACGGTTTAGCTTTTGTGCTTAGATTAGTGTCTGCAAATGGTTCTTGACTATCCGAGTGTTGGGATCCCTTTTCCGATTTGATCTCCTCCCGTTTCAAGTTGGTGAAGTCAAAATGTGGGCTGCCCTCATCAGAGGGTGTGTGGGGTTCATAAGTTGGGCCTATGTATTCTTCATCAGAGTCATCAATAACGATTTCATTCATTGGATGTGTCTCTCGTCGAAGCCCTTCTCGCGAAGGTCGGTCAGACTCTCTGTAGTCCAGGTTGACATTTTTCTCCCATGAGATCTTCCGGTAGTTCCGAGGATCTTCCCTAAATCTTTTGTCATCAGAATAGCTATAATTAAGACCATATTCTTTTTGTGTCTCATTTCGAAGTTCTATTCTTGACGGCCGATCGAGCTCAGGCCAGTGGTGAAGCGGTGCCCTATGTTCCGGAGCGGTTTTCTGAGTCTTATAGGGTGGTTCAGAAAAAGGTATTGTTTCAACATTGCCTTCGTAATACTGACGTTTTACTGCCCTCATTCCATTTTGAACTTTCACATGCAAGGCGTCATCAGCATCGATATATTTTAGCTGTGAGTGCTGTGAATGATTCGATCTGTACTCAGTCGGAGTTGCGTCGCGTCGTGCTCTCAGCGGTGAACGATCTCTCTCCCAGCAGCTTGGCCGTCCAAAATCTATTTGCGAGCCTCTGGAGACCTTTCCTGGTGATTCCCAACTGGGTTCGCCCTCGCTGTGAGTTCGTTTCCGCCGATTCATCTCATAACCTGGAGCTTGCGATGGCCCTGCTTCTTCCCAGTAGTTCGGTGAAATGTATGTTTGAGGGGGCATATAAGGTTGATGCTCAAAAAATCCTTGATTGGTTACATATTCATTTGGAAGGTGTCCACGCTGATTTTGTGGAGAAGCCCCCCGTTCGTTTAAGCTTCTGCCTCTTTCCTGTAAAATTTGCCGGGCATCGTAAATCGGTTTATGCCTAGAGGATGCTTGATCCGGCTTACTCTTTCTATAAACAGGTTCCGATGGCTCGGACCTTTGCTGTACAACCTTGGACTGGTTTTTCTTCTTAATTTCTTCTTTTAATTTTGCAATTATTGGTTCAACTGCAGGTATTTCTTCATAAATCATGGGCCAAGGCAAGACACACAGTTTACGTGCTTTTTTAACATTCACATTAGCAGCCACAAGCAATTTGAATCTTTTATTTGGCTTATTTTTAGTTTTCGGCATGTTGCAGGTGCGATCTGGGAGTAAAAGAAAATCCTAGAATGTATCAGCTGTTTTCATTCCATCAAAAGTCTTAGCTCGCTTTTTAAATAAATAAAACAGGCATACAGATAAAGAATACAAAAAAATATATATACACATCAAGGGTCGAGTTTTATCATGTTGTTTATCTGTCAAAGTCACTGGTTTTGTCACTGGACACCATTATGAAAGAAAGGGTTTTTTTAAATAATAGTCAAAAATTGCATGTGAGAATACTAAACTGTGACATCACTTTTTTGTCATCTAAATTCATTAAGGTGAATGCTCCGACCAACCCGCGAATCATACTTTAATCAACATTAAACCTAATACTGACTTGCAAATTGCACAAAACGTAAGAAAATTTAAATTTCGCGGGCTGGTCGGAGCAATCACCTTAACTATTTATTGATTTCAAAGAAACCAAAAATTTAATATTAAAGTTATTTAAAAATTCAACAGGTTTTCAGGACTAAAATAAAGTGTTTTTTAGTGAAGTTGTGTCATCATCTGCTTAGCCTTTTCCCAACTTTGTTGGGGTCGGCTTCCAGTCTAACGGGATGCAGCTGAATACCAGTGTTTTACATGGAGCGACTGCTTATCTGGCCTCCACAACCCAGTAACTGGGCAACATGATACCTCTTGATTAGACTGGTTGTCAGACTTCTTGGCTTCTGACTATCTGTAACGACTGTCAAAGATCTACAAATGACAGCCGGGACCAAAAGCTTAGCTTTTTTAGTGAAGTTGTGTACTTATTGGAATTATTGTTTAAAGGCATTACTACCCAATTGAATGGTATGAAGACGCTGGATGCAGGTCACTACCAACTGGTCTTTTTTGAAATCTCTGGGGTGGCCTATATCCTGCAGTGGACTTCTTGCGGCTGATATGATGATGATGAATTTAGTGGCAATGTAAATTTCTTTTTTTTTTTGTTTATAGCTACTGACTGATCCAACTGTCGCCTATAATCTTGCTTAAAGAAAACCATGTGTCTAGTACACTTAAATAGTAGACACTATTAACCAATAATTCTGGGACAAAATTACTTTAAAATGCCTCATTAGCCTAGTGGTCCTAAGCCTAACTGCTACGCTAGAGGTCTTGGGTTTGATTTCCAGGTCGAACAAAGTGTTATTGGGTTTTTCTATGAAATTCTCAGTAGCAGCTCGGAGTTAGGATTTGTGCCCCGTTAATGGCAATAGACTCGCTACCTATTACATGGGTGCCAAACATACCAACGAACTGTGGGAATGCCTGTACATTGGCGCACCCCTGCATAACCCTTCGGGGAATACAGGAGTGGTGGTATGTAAAATTACTTTTAAAAAATTAAAGTGTACCACAGTGTAGACACAGTGAATTTGATTTGACCACCAATTAAAATTAATTTTGAGTATTTCAAAATACTTAAGCTACTCCTAAGACGACCCACTGACCGTGACTCCAAACCAAGGGGCAGCTAAGCAAATGCCCAGGGCGGTAAAACTGAGGGCTGGGGCCCACTAAACACAAATATTACATATTACATTACATACTCAAAGCAGGTAGAAACGATTACCTCCTTTATTGAGTCTGCCAAAAATTACATCATTATTGGAATAACATGCATATAACTTAAAAAGGTGCCATTGTAATGGGCGGCAAGTATTAAGACTGCTGCGCGTTTGTAACACCCGACACCACCCCACGCACGCTTATTGACCAAATGACGAAGAGTAGCTTCACAAGATGAAAACTGCTGATGAGTTTGTTTCACTGATGTGGTGTAGCGTGGCGTGTTACAAGTTTGTTTCGGCCCTTATCAGGCCGCGGTCACACACGTTGTGCAACGTTAGCAAACAATAACCAAGACACATGATTGTCGCATGAATGTATCAATTCGGTTGACTGCCGAAATGCCGACCTCAATTTAATAAACAACTATCAATCCGCTGCAACTAGCCGCTAAACACACGCGAATACTTAACCTATATATAAAATAAAGGCGCGAAAACCTTTCAAGATTGATTTATACGTACTTTATTGCAGTTCGCTGTTAATTTAGTCAAAAATTGCAATCTTGCAACAAAAGTAACAAACAGTACTAACCTTCTTCGTATGGTTCTAATTGCGTTCCAAATCGTACTATGTTGTCGTCGTCTGAATCACTCATTCCTGCTATGAAGTAACTGAATTATCCTGATTTTGACGGTATTTCAAAAACTATTTTGTGAAAAATACGGTATCGTATCGCAGATTAGAATTTTCAATAATCACACTTCTCTCGCTTCTCGGTCCTGACTCCTGTCATTTCAAGTTGTCAATGTCACTAGTGATGTGCGTTGAACCAACGAACTAGTTAAGTTAAATTAACCGTTAATCGCCTTTCAATGTTTCTTTTTTGTTTTTAATAAAACGTTATGCCAAATTAGGAATTTCTCTTGTATCGTGGGTGCATTTACAAACATATAAACTTACATACACAAACAGCCAGACCCGAAACAAGTTCTATCTTTAAGCCCTACAAATATTTTTTCCGTGCGGTAATCGAACCCGTGACACGCAACGCAGCAGCCAATCGCTCAGTCACTGCACCAACCGTAATAAACATTAATCGTTTATGAATCAACTAGTTGAATTCTTAAACGACTTTTATGAATTAACTCGTTTAAATCAACTAAAGTCGAAAATGCAAACGCAACAAACTGAGAAAATTGAAAAGCTTACGTTCAAAATAACATCATATTTTATTTAACTAGTTGACAAACGTAAATTAACGTTGACAGAAAAACCTTCAAGGACCCATCTCTACTACAGGTCAGCTTGTCAGTTACTTGTCACTGTCAGTAGCATATAGTAGCGTTAGTTTTAATGTTGTCATACTAGCTTTCTAAAATACTACCAAAATGGGTTGCAAGTTTAAAATAGTAAAAGTAGTAGTAGTTTATTTCGTCTAACTGAAGCAGTGAATTGTGCAACTGTTAGGTGGGTTTTCTAGATATTGCACCTAGACTCGAAGCGGTGATTGCTGCGTGTAGTGGTGAATGCTTATATAAATCCCAGACTCTCGGGCATAGGTAGACATGGAACACCGCGGTGGTTTTAGCCGGTTAGAATCGTCATCCCCACTTGGATACAAACCGTTCGTTACCCACAATAGGTAGTTTTGCACGATAGCAAAAATATCTACCGAAATAATGTTTCAAGCAGATAGCAAACAGTATAGTCAAATAGATGGCAGATAGTCAAATTAAAATGCAGTAGTTTTATCCGAAAATTTAAATATATTTCACAAACAATAAAAATGTTTTACAAAACCCAATTATTATGAAGAAGCCTGTACTGTAATAAAGACTGTACTATTAATATATTAATGATAATTATATCACAGATTTCAGAACACAATATACCTAAATAAATGCCAAACATAAAATTAATACATTTAGTATAAAGCCTTTAGTAATCTAAACAAATTAAATAAAAGCGTATTAAAAACATTAACCATTATAAAACAATTATTAGTTAAAAGATAAGCTATTTGGTATGTCAATGCCAGGTATACATTCAATCGAAATATATATTTTTTTAATTAATCATAAATGTTTCGGATCTATTCATAAACAGCTCGAGCTACAGATAATATGAATCATGTCAAAATCACGAAAAATCTTAAATGCTTGCAAGCAATAATAGTACTTATATACTGAGCTTTTAAATACAAAACTTGAACCAAGGTCCACACTATGCAAAGGTCATTCACTCAGCCACACAATGCATGCTGTAACACAATATTTTGCAGTGTTGGATGCCACACAGTTGGTGAGCCAACTTGCCTATAGGGCTCCATAACAACTAGTCACATTTATTTCACTTTAACACATCTGTCTTTCGAAAGAGATTTGTCGATGACGCGGCATCATTTTGAAACATAGCAATTTATGTCGTATTTCTATTATGATACGTTTGAATGTCCATTGGTAAAAAATGTAATTCCATGCCATGCCGTCCCGGTCTGCGTAGGCCTTGAGGTGACTTGGTCAAACAGTGAGATGTCTCTCCACAAATCAGGAGTAAGGTAGGCATATATCTTGGGATAGCCGTATATAGCTTTAGAAAAGTTTTCAAGGGGCCAGTGGAGCCACAAGCTGAAGTGTAGCAGTCTTGGACTCCAGCTATTTGAAGCATCTTCTTAGGAACTGGAGCTGGCACTAGGGGGCAGGGATCAACCTCACGGTCATGGAACCACACGTTTCGGTACTGCCTGGCACCACGAGGCTTTAGACATAAATGCAGTGTCGTATGGTGCGGTGCCTTACAGCCCCGGCATTGCAACTCACCATATGGCATATCACTATGATTTATATACAGGAAGACGCAACTGGACCTCTATATGGCTTATCACTTACAATATAATCAGAGCACTATCATCACTGAACTAATTTAATCATAGAATGGTAGAACTGTAGCCTATCATACTTTTGTCCATCAAAATTTTATCAATAACATTTTGTAATTTGGTAACAGTTTTAAATCGATCTCCCCCATCTCCGTTCAAGCACTTCTTTAGTAACTTGTCTAAATTAGGGTGGGATGCGTTGAACTCATCAGGTATAGGGTACAAGTATGGATCTTCGTCTCCTGCTAAAAGGTAGCAAACTGCCCACACATTATGGTCACTGAGGTGATGTCTACACATATTGTCTATGGAAAATGAGAAGCCAGGGCCCAAGTTTTCTCTGCTGTATCGTTTATACCAAGAAGGCAGATCTCTCTTGGGTGATATGTGCTTGTCTATGATTACGACGTCCTCAAGATCAACGAAGGTGACGTCATCCTTTTCATTCACCACTATGTTGTCTAGTGACCAGTCCATAAAGTAGAATCTGAACCTAAAATGGATAAAAATTAAATTGAAACTACAATAAATAAATAAGTCGCATGCGCGACTGATGAGTGCAGGGTGCTGGGTTCGATACCCAGGTTGGGCAAAAAGTATTTTTCGGTTTTTCCAATAGGACGTTCTTAGTAGTAGCCCTGAGATTGGAAGTTGGTAGTGTGACACGACCATGCCTCGCAAGGCACATAAAGCTGTTGGTCATGACTATCATCATATTGGCTATGGATAATCAGAAGCATATAAAAAAATGAATATTTCTACAGCACTAACCTGCTATGTTTGAATGTAAAATCCATTGCAGCATCAAGCATTTTATTAGCATACTTCAATTTCTTTTGAAAAGATATATTTTGTAGAGATGAAAGGGGTTCACCCTCGTACGCTACCACCTCGAGTCTGCCACAAACACCTGCATATGCGGGCACAGGCCATCCACTCGTCCTCACTAATAACTGAAAATATTTACAATCATATACATTTGCATTGCAAAGCTAAAAGGTTTTGTTAGGAAGATATTTTATGGTAAACTAGCTATATAACCAGCGGTATTATCTGCGTACAGTAACGTATTTGCTTACTGATCTGCTCCCATTACCTGAAGCGTGATTGTATGTAAAAACCTTGGTCTTAAATCACTGTACTTATAAATGATTTTCGATAGAAAACCACACTAAAATCTATTGCAGAGTTTAAAAGATCGAAGCATACAGAGGGACAGATAGCACGAAGCAACTTTGTTTTATACTATGTAGAGATATCCCATGAATGAATATTCATAAAAGAACAAAGTCTGTACTCATATGCTTAATAACCCAAATAGACCGCCCGACCCATACATGGCTTTACGATTACGTAAACCCATGTATTGGTATGTACCTTGTCAGCACAGTAGACATTTTTATTTCTTCAGTCGGTTAGTCGGTCTAACTGGGTTAATAAGAAACAAAGCATGTTATTTACCTGTAGAATTATAGGTTCAGGGTTGAGACTCAACATTGTCCAAATGCTTACTATATCAAATTGTTCCTCGTTACTATTGAGTATGGGGAGTATGAAGTCAAACAAGCTGTATGCATACGGACACATGACCAACCCTTTCCGAGGCCTCACATCTGGCTTTGTCAAATTATAATACACCAGTTTTATTAATTTATCATCAATGTTCGAAATATTTAGTATTTCTATTGGCTTGCAATTTTTTTTAAGCTTAAATGTCTTACACAGTTTATTATCAAAGTCTTGGAACTCTGAATTGTGAGCTAATTTCTTCAAAATAACTCGCCGATTCGACTTTGTGTTACCGTAATAGATGTTTTTAGCGTTGAATATACTTGTCCAAGATGAAGACTCCAGTTTTATTTGGTTGGAATATAGTTCTGGACATACAGAGATGCCATAACAAGCCGGACACCGTTTCAGGTCAGTCATAGTCGCCACTCTCGACTTCCAATCACCATACAGCAAAAGCATTATCACATAACTTGAAATGGCGATGCTGATCACCACTGCCACAATTAATGTCTTAAATCGCCGTCGTCGCAGCATGATGCTTTCGTAATTTTTGTCAGTCATATTAATTATTATTATAAAATAGTAAAGAATTGTATAGAATTATTTTGATCATTTCTGAATTATTAGAACAAAAATATCACGAATTTAACAAAACATTTACCCGTCGCAGTGAAAATTATTTTTTGTTGTTGTTTGACATTGACATAACAAATGAAAACGATTATTGATGACATTGACATCTCTAAATAAGAACGAGACAGTCGTGTTGAAACTTGGATAAATCTGATTTAGTTCGTTTTTAGCGTTTTAGATATTAAAATGAATTAAAAAGTTCACTATAATGTAAATATGCTTTGATTTATTTAATTATAGAAGTGTAATTACTATTTATTTTTACCACATTATTTTATTATGTTGTGACGGGCAAGTAGAAATTAAGTTTTGGAACGAAACTAAAGATGTCTTTTCTGTTAGCTGTCATATCAGTATCAAACTGTCAAGTTGCAAGCAAATTTGCGAATCGCAGATCGCTGACGGCGATTTAATGAAAAAATATAGCAAAACAAAGCGTAATTCGATAATTGATGGAACGGAAAGTATTTCGTAACTGAACCAGTATTATTTTCAAGTCAAGTTTAACTTCAGTGAACGTGATAGTATTGTGTTTACTTAGTCTGTGATCAGCTGTTTTTAAAAATGGGTTTGATTTCTTATTTTATGGATAATTACACGGCCAGTTTATACGATATAATCGGTGAGTGGTATTTTTTTATTTAATGACCTTGCACTTTATCGATCCTATTAATAAGAGTTGTTTTTCCATCATGTTTTTGTGTACCTAGGTACATCTTCCTTCTATTTTTTATAAAGTTTACACAAAGGTCTTTATTTTTCTATTTCGCAGAGTAAGCAAAAACTTTACTTTTAACGGACAATTAAATTAAAGTTTTTGCAAATTAAACCTATATAATATTGCTTAAGATTGGTTCAATCAAAGATTTGAATGCATCATTGCATCATAATTTAATAATTATTTATGCTGTTGCCATTTGCATAAATGTGTTTTATATTTTGTTGCAAAGAGACTCGATATATCTCTCCCATTTGAATGTGGGTAACTTTAAACAAAGAACTCAACTGCCGTGTCAGCATAGAAGGCAGTAGGTTACCCTAATTACCTCGATCAAGGAGTCCCTATTATTATTATCTTGTCTATGAACTCTGACCTTAAATCTATAACAGTTCATCTAATGAATAAAAGCCTCTCAAAGTCAATCTCTAAATGTATTTAACCTTCCCCTTTAAAACATATTTATTACTGTTTTAATGGATGTATGTTTGTTACTCCATTACACCATAACGGCTGAACAGATCTGGATGAAATTTGGCACAGAGATAGATTAAAGTCTGGATAAGCAAATAGGCTACTTTTTATCCCAGATAAGTGTACTGTTCCCTTGGGATTTGGTGCACAAAGTCGCAGATAAAATCTAGAATACCATCATCCATCACGCCTGAATTCCCTGAAGGGTTAGGCAGAGGTGTACCAATGTACACCCACAGTTTGCCGGTATATTTTGGTCCCATGTAATAGGGGGCGAGCCTATTGCCATTAACAGCTGCTACTGAGAATTTCATAGAAAAACCCTTCAACAATTTGTGCTCGACCTGGGAATCGAAACCAGGACCTCTAGCGTAGCAGTCGTGCTTAAGACCACTAGGCTAACGAGGCAGTTCTCTAGTACTGAAATAAATAAACAATGGAGCACATACACAATGGATATAATTAAAAACCTCTGTACACACACTTATCACAACAAACTTATCAGCCTTATCAGTTTGCACATCAAATGCTACACTGTGTCAAAGTGATAAGGAAATTTTTTAATCCTTTATTACACATACCACCATCATGCCTGTATTTCCGAAGGGTTAGGCAGAGGTCTAATATACACTGTCCCTGGTATGTTTAGGTGCAACGTAATGGGGGGTGTTGTGGAGGTCAGACAGGCAGCCGCTTCATGTAAAAAACTGGTATTCAGCTGCAACCGGTTAGACTGGAAGCCGACCCCAACATAGATAGGAAAAGGATGGAAGGATTGTATGGATGGGATGATGCATAGGTGAAGCACAGAAGTCGAAGCCTAGATAAGTACTCCATCTTCTTTCCGAGTTAATGGTTTAAGTTAATCATTTTTTTTCCTCCTTTGATGGCGTTCTTAGGCCTAGTAGGTGGCCACGTTTATGGCGGCTGATAGGTTCGCCTTAATAACCATGCATCACGCCTGTATGCCCTGAATGGCTAGGCAGAGGTATACCAGTGCACACCCACAGTGCTCCAGTATGTTTAGGTCCCATGTAATAAGGGGGGAGCCTATTGCCGGGCACAATTCCTAACTCCGAACTGCTCCTGAGAATGTCATAGAAAAACCCAATAACACTCTGCTCGACCTGGAAATCGAAACCAAGACCTCTTGCGCAGCAGTCGCGCTTAGGACCACTAGGCTAACGAGGCAGTCACCATGACCTTTGCCATTGACGACATTCAAAGGTGTATTTGCGCAAATTACCTATCAAGAAATAATCTACCAATGGTACATAGTCTACTATATATTATTACGTAACCATTAATGGGTAACCTCCAGTTGTAGAAAAACATGATTGTCTAAACATATTTAAATGTCTGCTGTAGATTATGCTAATATTTATTTTATTTTAAAAGTCATACAGCAGTGCGATTCTATAAGCCTCACTTCGTAATTCTAAAGCTGAATCCGCAGTGAGATTACAAAATGGTCTGTTACAAAATGGGCGTAAGAATTGAAAATTGAATTCATGAAATCTTGACATTTTGGAATTATACCGACTTATGGAGTTATTTTACTGATTTTAATGGTTATAATTCTGAAAATACACAATTCTTACGCCCGCGAATTATACTTTAATCAACATTCTTAATACTAACTTGCAAATTGCAAAAAACGTAAGCAAATTTGAACTTGGCGGGCTACCGTGGAGGTTCCACCTTAAACACGATCACGCCGGTGACGTCACCACGGCGAACGAATACTAAACCAATGACAAGTTGGTTCGATATCGCAGTGAGCGCGATCACTTTAGTGAGACTAGTTTTCGAGTTTGCATTTTAGAGAATCGTACTACAGAATGTTAAGAGCGGCGACGAAATCTAACTTTGTCAGCCTTGAAACTTTCAAAGCTAACAGATGCAAATAAATGCATTCTTGTGATGAAATTTATCTCTACATAGTATACTAGCGCACTGCCCGCGACTTCGTTCGCGTGGCTTTTTTCACCCGCCATAAGTTACGGCTTTACTCTTTAGTTAATGCTCCGCTAATAATACGCAGGACCAAGCTTGTGATTTACGTGCTATCCAAAAAAAGAAAAGAAAGAAGAGAAAATATTTACCCAGAACGCAAAGGGCACAAGAAGGAACATGGATGGGTTTTAGTCAGTAAAAGTCTGACTCGGACGAATTCGCGGGCGGAAGGTACTTGATTTTATAATTTAATTAGGTTCAATTAAACATTGAAATAAATTAAATTTGTCAGCTATCAAAATACGTAAAACAAACGGGGGCCCCGTGATCCTTAAGGGCCCCGGGCCCACAATAAGTTAAAGACGGCCCTGGCAAGTACGTCTGTGGCGTTCTCAGCATACTTTGTTATTTCTTGAATGATAATTCTTTAAAGTCTCTCGAAATATTAATAAAACAAAAGCAAGCTCTAATCACAAAAAAAGAAGTTTTTTAGAGGTAACAAAAGTCACATCAAATAGGATATAGCAATTAAAAAGAATAAAATAAAACTGACGAAAGATTTGAAAAAATAATAATAAACGAAATAGTTATAAGGCGGCGTCCATTAATACGTGAGGTGTTTTTATATGGTTTCTTTACATAAAACATATGATCACGCCTGTATCCCTCGACGGGGTAGGCAGAGTACACCTCTGCCTAATGTACAACCATAGTTCGCCGATATCTTTATGTCCCATGTAAAAGAGGGTAAGCCTATAGCCATTAACCGGACACAAATCCTAACTCCGAGCTGCTACCGAGAGTTTCATAAAAAACCCAATAACACTTTGCTCGAGCTGAAAATCGAACCCAAGACCTCTTGCGTAGCAGTTGCGCTTAGGACCACTAGGCTAACGAGGCAATTAGTTTTTCTTTATTTAGTCTATCTGAATTTTATGGAATTTGATAAGACAGTGGGATATGTGATGTTTCCACACATGTGAGATTCACTATAGCTATACATAAATAATATTTAAATAGTATTTTGAATATTTAGTAACTGCGAAAATGTTTATTTGAAAACCTACAAAAATCTTTACCTATTTAAAACAAAAAAAAAAACTAAGTACTGCCTGTAAAAAAAAAATCTTTGAAATATAAAGTTACCTTGAGATTTTTAATAGCTCCATTCTTATTTAAATGCAGCTATTAAAAATCTCACGTCAACTTTTCGTCAACTTTTGAGAAGAAAAAAATTGCAAGTCACGCAATTAATGGATGTCCACTACGCCTAACTAGGATTCATGTATTTCAAAATCAAGACTTAATCTCAATAGTAGATAGTAGCATTAGGAATTCCCACACATTCGGAAAATAACCAAAATCGTCTTAATTGTCGTGTTTATGAGAGTCGCGCAAACAGTAAAGGTCAAAGAAGTAGTAGTATAGTATGACAGGTATGTTTAACCTGTTACTCGCACGTTAGGACTTTGGACCCCGCTATATTGACGGACTTGGACTTTGGACCCGCCGTGTTGACGGACTCGTTAATGACCAGGACTTTGGACCCGCTAAGTTGACCGTCATGTTGACCGACACGTAGGTAAAGTTGACGCATTCTATTCATCTTCTTACTGACACACTGACCATGTACTCGTATGATTCATGACGCACACAAGTATATCGAGTAGTGATGAACTCGGACCTCTATTAAATTGTTGAAATTCAATTAAGTTTTGAAGTCGCAATCGAGATTCGCGGTATTATTTTTAAAAGATGCAAGTGCAATTAAATGGATCCTTTTTATTTCAATCGTGGACTGTGAAAGTCTGATTTATTTATTAACTGTCTTTCACCGGCGACTCGTTGGTTACTGCTCCGCTCTCGTGAGTTGTAGCGTGATGTTATATAGGTTATGTTACTCGGTGATAATGTAGCTATCAATTGGCGAATAAATGGTTAAATTCAGTCCAGTAGCGTTGGAGCTTATTCGGTACAAACTTATAAAGAAACAAATAAATCTTTTTTCTCTATATAATAGGTATTATTAGTATAGATGGGTTGTATCTTTTTGTACCTCACTACTTCATGGTAAGGAAAATTGCAACTGGTTTCGTCGTGGCCTCGTAGTGTGCCGGGAACACTTAAAAAAAAAACAAAGAAATTAAATTTTCACAAAATAGTACCCTACATGATATTATAAAACGTAATTAAGGTGCAGTTTACCATTCCTTTATGTGTTAATTTTAAAAGTACCTAATTAATATGCGAGCATAAAATCTTCAATGCACTGTAAACAAGTTGTTCATTTATTTTGGTTTTGTTTATTGCAATTTTAAAAGGTATAATAAAAACAAAGTAAGTAGTTCTTTATTAATATTCTCACGGCACAGCTCAATGTCTCTGGATACAAAAAAATGAGATATAACAATGTCGTCCATAGACAACCCTCAACGGCGCGTGTGGTCCGTTAACAGGGCAAAAACTAGGACTAGTGTGCAACGGGTCCAGATAGCATTTCTTTTAAATTACCAAAGAAATAATTAACACTTCAGATGCGTTTCGGTAATATGTATAATCTTTGACAGTTGTATAGTAAGCAACATTAGAAGACATGATTCACATGACCAAAAACTTTTAACAGGGGGCATTGTATGCAAATCATATTAGTCTTCTCTTATCGCATAAAACTATCTGCCTGGCCTTTTCCCAACTATGTTGGGGTCGGCTTCCAGTTTAATCGGATGCAGCTAAATACAAGTGTTTTACATGTAGCAACTGCCTATCTGACCTCCACAACCCAGTTACTGGGCAACACGATACCTCTTGGTTAGACTTCCCAGCTTCTGACTATCCTTAACGTCTGTCAAAGTTCTACGAATGACAGCCGGCGACGGCTTTACGTGCTTTCCGAGGCACAGGGGTCAGGTGTGTGTCACCAACTTCCAAACTCCAGGCTGCAACTGAGAAATTCCTAATGGAAAAACCCAATAACACTTTATCCCCGACCTGGGAATTGAACCCACGCTCACCAGTCGCGCTTTGCCACCACGAGGCCAATGTGGCAGTTTAGTTGGCAAGAAACGAGAAAGCCCCAGTATTTTTATCCCTTGGATATAGCAGTTTCTGTTGGTTGTTGATGATCATTATCTTGTTTAATGTGACTAAAACTGTACACTGATACGCATGCACAATATTTATCTCTCATTTTGACGCAGTGACCGTCTTCCTTGATGAAGGTCGCCAGTTCAATTCCCGCGTCGGTGTTAAAATTTACACACCAACGCCGCGTGTTCTCTGAAACAAAGAATTTCCTCTTTGTCCGTGAAAACATTTATAGTAGACTTATTGTCATCACCTCTTTAGTTGGTGAACCTAATAGGTAATGGGTGTACTGCTCGTCACCGGTACGACCTTATACTAGCGCCATATTCAATGCAGAATATTCAATAACAAACAGCTGTATTTGATTGCACTATAAACATATTTTTAGAGTATCTTAACTATTGGCATTTGCGTTTATACAGGTTTGGTTTTTGAGACGGAACAGTGACCTTTGGTAATAATTTTTGGCGATTTCTGTGATTTCTAGTACCTACTCATATGGTCCCAAAGATTTTTGATCCCTGCATGAAATTACTGGCTGTGATTTTTTTTCCAAAATCTGTGAATGCAGTTCAGAATATCTCAAAAAGTTATGGATAGTCTCCTAGGAACGTTTTCCTGTGACTAAAACGGTTAATGTACCTGCCCTTACTGTCCCGAAAAGCCCTCAAAAATCCTCCCAGTATGTACAAATAGAGGATTTTCGAGACCGGACGAAACCCTGGAGAGCCTGTGTCATTGCGTGGTGTCAGTCTGTTTCGGAACGCTGACATTCCGGACACAGCCCGGAGCCCGAACTTGTGTGAACAAATTCCGGCACAATGGATGTTAGCATTAAGTTGCCTATTAAAGAGACTGGATTGGCTTGACTATACACTGACCTTATTGGTGAGGTTCTTCAGAAAGGTCAGGTGCGCAGTACTCGTAACCGACGAGCTTGTTTGACTAGATGTATAAACGTGGATTAGGCGAAAGGATGATGTAAGGGTCGTAACAGGTGGCTTTCTGTGGTTTCTGCCTAACCCCATGGGAAAAAGGCGTGATTTCATGTATGTATTAATGTATGTTTCAACTGTCTTCTTATTCACGTCATCAATCACAAGACAGATACGTCAGAAGTGGTCGTTATGCCGAAAAAATGATTGTTTCATTTTAATCTCTATCATTGTATGCCTTAAATAGGAGCATTATTGCATATTGTTCGGAAACTCACTCACTGATGTTTATCACGTTTGTATCGTCTTTGGTCGACTGACCTTTGCAATTTCTTGTGTTAAAGATCAAGAGTTTTTAATTAACTTTTTTTTTTGTAGCCAGTAATGCCGCATTCAAATTTTTGCCTTTTTGTTACTGATATAGACCGATATAACAAGATATTTTATATGTTGGGCACGGGCGTGAAGTTAGCTATCCAATGATACTAAATACTCTTATTTTGACAGCTGACAGAAAAAAGCGCGGTTACACAAAGTTGTCACGGCTCTCAGAAACTAAAAAGTCTGGGTTTTGACCAGCTTTTTACGATCAGAGTCTCGGGTGTCGAAAGATTAATTTGGGTACTGTGCTGCGATTTAGTTAGGGATAACTTAATCGTATACATAACAGCCTATTGTTCCACTGCAGGGCAAAGGTCTCTTCTCATACAGAGAAGGCACGAGCATTGATCACCATTAGTAGTAGTAGAGCTCTTTGTGAAGGAGCTCGTCCGGGGACTACTACCATATCTGTTTCTGCCGCAAAGCACCGTTGCTGGTTTAAAAGGTTTGGGTTTCCTGTGGAATTATAAGCACATGAGTAAGACATTTCAACTTTTTGCAACACGTTTGCAAGGCTTCTGGTATTGCAGATGTCTATAAGCAAAGGAGATCACTTAACACCCGATCGGCTTGTTGGCTATCCAACGATGATTTAATAAAAAAAAAACACACTTGCTCATGGCGAATTGGTGATTTCTGACTTAAGTATATAGCTTATGAATGGAATATTAGGGATGTATTGTATACCCAACTAGCAAAAAAGTTATATAAGTTTACAATTATACGACTAACAGTCATGTAAGGGGTTTGAAATAGTTCTGAAGCAACTAAAATGTTGTAAAATAGTTTTCAGTTCGACGTATTAGTTATATATATTTAAGTCATATTAATGCGTCTGGTAAACGTCGTCTCAATTAATTTATACGACGGTCATATAATGTTAAGTCGAGTAAACGTTTCAGTCGGACAATAGTGATGAGTCGCCATGTTTCGTAAATTTAGAACCTTTTATTCAACATTTAAATAACAAACCGTTATGTAATGATTTTATAGTTAACTATTATACAATCTTCATAATAGGTCATATACTAAACCTTTAAATAACTTTTAGTTTGAAACTTTATTCTAATACTCGCTTTTGCCCGCGACTTCGTCCGCGTGGATTAATAGTTCCCGTTCCCGGGGTCTTTCCGGGACGAAAACTATCCTATGTCCTTTCTCGGGTCCCAGACTATATCTGTACCAAATTTCATTGAAATCGGTTCAGTGGTTTAGGCGTGAAGAAGAGACAGACAGACAGACAGACAGAGTTACTTTCGCATTTATAATATTAGTAAGGATAACTTATATATGCCAATTGATTATTTAAGCGATTATTAGTATCTTTTCTATAACTCAGTCGTCCTGTTTCATTAAGTTTATGTTTTTTTTATAACTAATTATTTTATATTCCTACAGCGTGTGCCAATCTATGACTAAACTAAAATGTGAAAAACTTAATGAGAGATTCACAAGCTTATCAATGCCAGAATCACCATGATGTCCCTGTAAATAAAACAGAAGTATTTCCATGACTATACGCAAAGGGTTTTACTATTTTCCAACAGAACTCTAATTGCAACCGTCATGGTGGACGCCATAAATCGTATAAAAACATGTATACGACCAATAGTTATTTAAAGGTCGAAATGCAGTCGCCCAATGTCTATTGGCAATATGGCCGAAACTATTGATGTCAATTCATATATTTTATTTTTATAAACAATATGAAAACTCCAATATTATGAAGGCCCATGAAAATATTGACAAAGATAACCATACATATCATCGAAAAAATTTAATTCCCATGTATAAGTCGTCGCTCTTCATCTTCCACCGCAATATGCTTTCTCTATATTAAAGAATTCTTAATAATGATTCATACGACATTTTACTTAACTTTACAATATAAGTTTTGCCATAACACAATAAATTGTCACACAAATTGTCGCTGACACTCTCATACGATGATATAGTTATTCATTGGTATTACTAGAAACGATTACAAACCTTATTAGTTAAACTCACAACGTCTACGTGACTTTTACTCAACATAATTTGTCGCTAACGCGACTGCAACACGACCTTAACACAATTGAAATGTTATATAATCTGCGCCCAAACCCGCGTTATATTCACGTCTAAAAAACTATTATATAACGTTTTGGTATGACTGAAAGTTAAATTGAAAACGTTATTGTACCTTTTATATGACATTATTTTGTTACTTGGGTAGGTTACCTAAGTATCCCATAAAAATGAGCTATATTCCTGTTAACTCACTATCACAAAGTTGAAGTTTTATTTTATCTTTCTGGGTACAAAGGTTACCTTCAGTCAGTTCCCTGTGCCAGAAAGTTTAATTAGTCACGGTTAATTAACATACCTAAACAGTAAACAATTCCGACGAAATCTTTTAAATAAACTAATACGATTTATTTATAGGAGAGTCCATTGTCCAGTTGTGGACTGCAATAGGTTCATTGATTATATTTACAACTCCAAACGCTTTAGCAGTATCAGAGCTCTTTTGAAGGAGCTCGTCCGGGAAAGTACTACCACTGTACCTTTTTCTGCCAGCAGCGTTGCTGTGTTCAGGTTTGAAGGGTATGGTTACCAGCGTAACAGGCACATGAGACATTTCAATATTGTCTCTGAGATGGCAACGCATTTGCAAGGACCCTGGTGCAATGCAGATGTCTATAGGTAGGTGGGCCGTCAGCTTGTTTGTCATTCAATGATTTAAGATTCAATTGTAGGTAGGTAAGGTACACGCATATAATTATGATTAAGTACTGTGGTCACTAACATACATATGACAGAGGTACCAGGCTAATCAATGTATGTGTATGAAACACTTTTATTACTGCATATACTGAATGAGTACTATTATTTTATTATGTATTAATAATCTAAATCTTCTTGTCAGCCCGCTTGGTCTTTCTTATTTAGAACTAGCTATACCTATACCCCAAGGTGTCACCCACTCTTAGCTAAGTCTTTGGTTACTGCTCCGCACTTGTTAGTCGTAGCGTAATATTCTTTACGTACAAACCTTGCTCTTGAATCTCTCTATCTATTGATGAAAACTGCATTAAAATCCGATGCGTAATTGAAAAGATCTAAGCGTATGTACATACAGACGGCGGGAAGCGCATTTATTTTATACAATGTAGAGATAGAGAGTTCACATCAAAATATTAATAAAACAAATAAGGTTCCATATGGCTTAACCAACCAGTCACTACAGTACCTAGATTCTTTGAGCCAGTAAATGTAATTTTAACTCTACAGCATTTTTTCAAGGGTAATCCAATAATAGCTACACTGCCTTGTCAATGAAAGTAATCAATAAGCCATCAATGGACGTCGACACGCCGTAGTGTGCTCAACACCGGCCCTTGCGCACAGGGCCTAAAAAACTTGGCATTTGCAGCCAGTCTGCCTGGGAACGAGTCGGGAGTCGGGAGTAACGGGTTTTTTAAATAAAAAATAAATAAAAACTGAAAAATATCAAAGAAATACGCTCTAAACATATATAAATTAAAAACATAAACACATCCGCTTGTCTATCTTCGACTTAGATGATAATAAATTGTGCTAGGGTCAGCACGCAGCGTATGCTTTCATTCCAATATCATTCTCAGTCGGGACTTCGCGTCAATCATACGCATCAATTTATTTTTTAATATTATTTTTTTTAAACATGCGACCTCTGTATGCAAATTGAGTATCGATCGGTCGGCGGGTTATCGGTGCATTCGGTTTATATATTTTTTTTATAAAAAGAGATAAGGTATTTGGAAAGATGGTGAAGAGTCAGTGTGATGCTCGCCCAGTGAAAGCTTACATCATGAGTGATTTGCTGAAGAAATTCGATCATGACACGAGGAACGATGTCGTACAAATCGCTGTTGCTATCGCAGGATTCTACTTGGGGATGTTTTGTTGTATGTATTACATATTATTTATTTTTCTGTTATTTTGAATAGTAGATATTGTGTTGATATCGTTTATTAGATTTAAATATTTAGAAGGTGGTTCAACCCTTTGAAAATTGATTGTCAATATTGATTTTCTATTTTATTTTTTATTTTAAATCGGTTTTTTAATTTAAATTTTTCTTTTTTGGTTACTCAGAATTACATTGTTTTTTTTGTGTTGTGGTAAAATAATCGGTTTTAAAAAGTACCTAAGTATATCACAACAAAATTATTTTAGATTATTATGTCCGTATTCTAGGCAGGTAAACTCATATTGTTATTTGAGAAAACCACAAACTAGTCCAGTTAATTTCCTCATACTCGTGCCTATTACGAAATTAGCAAATACCGCAATACCTATAATATTTCACTTCGAACAACTTCGCTTTTGTAGGATATTATTAATATAATTATAATTACATCGTAAACTTTTCATTATTTATTGTTATTATATTATAACTGGTCCTTACTATCCCACTGCTGGGCAAAAGTCTCCCTCTTCTGTCAGTCGCAACTTTGTTCTACGCCTTGCCCTATCACAAGGATTTATTTATAAATCATAAAAAAAAATTGTTTTACCTAATCAAGCAAATTATTACGTAATATTTGCAATAACAACATTTTTGTTCAATAGCATTTAATTTAATAATGATCAAAATATAGCACCTTTTATTTTAAGCCGTTGAAGACTGCAAACAAAGTGACTACTTTTTCTGTCAAGTTTTAAATTGAAGTAGGGACAAACTGGTCTACCAGCGTTATTCACAGTTTATGTAGATTAATGTGAACTTGTACTGAGCTAGCGTTAGCTCACTTAATATTAGGGTCCACATACAAGGATGTGGCTAGCAGGTGTAGCTAGGCCGGTTGTAATGACAGTTCGACGGTCGACGGCCATTTTTTTTTTGTACATTTTTCTTGTAATGTGCAATGTATGGGCCTGCATCGTACATCGCGAGCACGAACGGGTTAAGTGATACGGAGTTTGCGCGCCATTTTTTTTGTCTATGACATTTAAGTTAATGGACATAAAAATGTGTAATGGCTACTTAGTTATGACAATTTTATAGCCTAAATACGAACATTGGTAAAAATTGGTAAAACATTTTTTTTTCTTTGAAAAATTGGATAGAAACAAGAAGAAATTAATTGTTTTCAATCTCGTTACATCATACATTATTTTAATGTAAATTATCTTATGCCTAAGATCATATGTCATTGCTCAATCTAAACGAATATAAAATATATTAATTATCTCTATTAAAAGATGTTTTGTCTGAGTATCCGTGGGTTTTTTAAATGTTTATGGTTTTATTCCTCGCAGTCTTATTTTCAACCTGTACGTTCAAAAATCAAAAGATTTTGGATTTTCGATTTTTTCTACTCTATAAAAAAATACAAACTATGAACGTAGTGCTAAGAAATATTATTAAGTTCTTTTATGCAGTTTCTTTCCAAATATGATGTAAACTATTAATTACATTAGCACAATCGATCTCATTAAATTTGATCCTTCATTGAAAAAATAGTCTTATGCGGAATTTAGACGTATCCAGTTGCTGGCGCTAGTCTTGCAGGCATGTAAGCACTGACAGGGCACTGGCACATGTAGACGGGGCCACTTGGGCCAGTGTCTGACAGGGTTGCGGAATTTGTTATTCACCGCTGCCCTCTAACGTAAAGTGCATTATGAGGAACACAGATAGATTTTAATCAGTAAGAGTCTGACACTCCCTTCCGCTCCGCCCATGGAGGAAGAAGTAATTTGATGATTTCCCATGCAAAAAAAGGGTACCTACTAGCACAAGGTACTGGATACGTCTAAATCCAGAATTAAAACCAGAAACTTAACGTTTTACAAAAACACGTGTTTAAACTACCTAAAGTCATTTATAATTACATTAAAATGTATAAATTATAGAAACTAGGTCATTAGTTTACGCAGTCAGCGTTACATTTTAGCATACTGCAAGGTTTAGCATGCAACGCATGTAAACAATACATTAAATACATAAATATATAGGTACATCAAATCGTATAGAATGAATTATTCGGTAAAAGTATTCTTGCCAACAATGTATTATGTAACTCAAGATCAAAATATCGCGGACACTCACTAGTGTCTACTGTCTCGCAGAGACTAGTGTCTATTGCCTTGCAGAGCCTAGTGTCCACCGTCTCGCAGACACTAGTGTATATGTCTAGAGTCTAGAGACAACTTAAAACATTGTGACTTAAGCCCCTCCCCCATTGCGCCCCAAAATCTAAGCACCCGGTTCTCCGTCACAGGTCCTTAATTCTTTTTTTGATGGATCACAAGAAAGCAGGCTCTCAGCCTACGACAGAAATCTCTATAGCAAGTATACTTTCAAGTTGTCTTTGCGGAAGCTTAAGGCCCGTTCTTTACCATGGCGGAGAGGAGATGTGTCGTACATCCAATTGACTTGGGTAATTTTCACATCTTACTGCTTTGTTTTAACACAACACAGTATCTTATTGGTTGTTTACGAGACATCTGCATTTTGGTGGACCCCGGCTCTTATGCCATATTTTAGTTGCATTTTGCAATTTTGATGCCGCGTTTGATCTCAAAATTACCAAACGCAGCTAGCTAACTACTCTCCTTTGATATTTAACGCCGTTTTATGTAGCTTGATGAATATATTCATTTAACTTATTACTTTTAATTTCCTACATCTGATAAATATATCCAGTCGTTTAAAAGGTTAATTGAATCCTACACCTGCAGTGTTGCTTGGTAAAACGACTAGTTAGTGCGATTATTATCTCGCATTTATACTCATTAACTAGTTAGTTATCTTAATCCAAGTTTGGTGTGACTTCTTTACTCTTTGCCACTGTTTCCGACCCCTGCAACTCCTGAAAACTCCGTTTTTTTGGGACAGGACAGACGTTCATAAATAGAACACTATTTTCATAAGTCCATAGGATTTCCTGATTCATATGTCTAATTCTTTACCAAAATGCGTTGTGTCATCGTTACCATAATTCTAATCATCAGCAGTGTTGTGAATAAAAAAGTATTGTAATAAGTATTGTAGTACCTATACGTAGTAAATACGATTCATAATCGTGGTCCTGTCTCCTGTGAAAGATTTTGAACTAGAACAAGATACAGCTGATCTTTTACACTAACTTTAAGTATGGTATTGCACAGTTCTTGTTTTTCCATAAGTGGTGGGAAAAAACCTGTAGCAGCATTTTTTTTATTAGTCTATCTTGCGTTCCATTTCTAAGCAAAGGTCTTCAGTTTTCCCTTTTTAATTTCCCTCTCGTGTACGGTACCTATGTGGCCAAGTTTGCCCCACAAACATGACCAGATCTTTACGTTACTTTTGCCGCTGTCGACCTCGAAGGCGAAGTTCTCCTACAGCCGTCCAGTGGCCATCTTTGCCCATCTTTCCGGGTGCATTCTCGCGACATGGACCGCCCACTCCACACAAACCCCACGGTGTTCCTCCAACTACCATTGGCCGGGGCAGGGGTATCGCTCTGAGCATTCTTCCTCACCCCGGCAGGTATTGGCCCGCCACCAGCATAAGGCGGGCCCCGTCACTCGGTGCGTCCATGAGCCACCAGACGCACTTAGGTACTCTAGAAAACTCTTGATGCCGTCCACTCCTACTTTAGCCTGGCTGTTTTTCTCTAACATCTCTCCCTCTCATCTACCTCCATTCTGTGCTTGTCATGTCCAAGTTGCGTCATTAAGAACTTGCCCAATTTCACCACTTTGCTTCGGTATGACCTATATTTTTTTCCTCTTCTGTTAAAACTTTTGCCTTATGTACGAAAATTTAAGTATGCTGTTCAGTAACCTCTTGTTTATTTTGAAAACAAAGAGAATCACCGTTAAATGTCCTTTCGCACGGTTTTGAGTCATTCGCATGATTTAAATTGCATTATAAGTTTATTTTTGGCGTGTTCGCGTGTTGTTTAAATGATATACGTAGCCATCGAGATTTTGGGTTAATTAAATTTAATTACTTATTGTTTTTATTGTAATGCTTTAATTAAATGCGGCTCCGTTAATTTCAATATTTTTAGTTTTCTGGGATGATAAATTATCCTGTGTGGATTTCTGGGTTATATTTTTGGTTTAAGTTGTTTGGAATAGAGGATAGATCAAAATAATAATTTCGCCTTAATGATAAGGAAATCTGTACTGCAACGAGTTTTCGTGATCCCCGAGGATCGGTTGCTTAGCGTAATACGTGTCGAATCAAAAATGTACCTATGTCATTGTGTTCTTTCATAAAACTAGAGATAGTTTCGGATCGATTTTGTTCTCCATTCAGCAATTCATAATACAAAGTTAAGGGTTCTCCCACTGAAATAACTGAAGGTAGGTAGGTACTTATTGTTCCAACGCCCAAGCGCAGCCACGGCCCAAACACTAGTGTGACCATCAATTTCCAGATAGATGCCGCTTTAATCCGAAATCTCTTGTAAAAAGTTACAAAAACAATCCAAAGAGGCTGAATGGCCGATAACCAGTAGGTAATGAGATAAAAGTAAATAAAACTTTATGATATCGTTCTAAAAGAGTTATCATTCGCATATTTAACTCTGTGTGTTCTTGAACTTGCTCGTAATAACAATGTGGACACTTTCAATGACACGCGAGACGAATTACCATCACGCCTGTATTCCCCGAAGGGTTAGGCAGAGGTGTACCAATGTACACCCACAGTTCGCCGGTATATTTAGGTCCCATGTAATAGGGGGCGAGCCTATTGCCATTAACCAGGCACATATCCAAACTCCGAGCCGCTACTGAGAATTTCATAGAAAAATCCAATAACACTTTTTGCTCGACCTGGGAATCGAACCCGGGACCCCTTGCACAGCAGTCTCGCTTGCGACCACGAGACCAACGGGGCAGTCAAGTCGGGGAATTAGTGTAATAATAGTCTTGTTTCACGCTATTTCTATGTGCTTTGACGATCTATCGGCGTGAAAAACATTTTTATATCTATAGTTAGGTAGTCAAAGTTTACTCAAAGTTAACTAGCAAACTATCGGCGCCTTCATCCGCGTGACATATTTCACCCGCTTTAAGTTACGTCGCTGCTGCTCCGCTCCCGTAATTCGTAGCGTGATGTTATATAGCCTGTCAGAGATAATGTAGCATTCTAATGGTGAAAGAATTTGTGAAATAGATCCAGTAGTTTAAGATTGTATTCCTTACATACATACATACATACAAGTCTTTCCTCTTTTCAATATTAGTATAGATTAAAAACTGTACAAATCCTGATTCTCACGACTCAAAATCTGACGCGGCATGTGAACGGTACAGACATTGTCCAATTTATTAAAAGGTCCCAGTCGGTTAGTCCCATTCGACGTTGGTCCCAGTCGGTTAGTCCCATTCGAGGTTGGTCCCTTTCGCAGTAGGTCCCATTTGAGGTTGGTCCCATTCGCAGTTGGTCCCATCTGAGGTTAATCCCAATCGCCGTTCGTCCCATGCAAATAGTTTATAAGGTAAGAGGTAGGTTTATGTACCAAAGAGGGCTGGATTTATAAAAATCAGCAAATTCGATTAACCCTTTAACCGCCAAGGCCGGATTAATCCGACAAATATTTTCGTGTCCATTTCGCCAGCGTCGGATAATTACGACCAAATACATCATCTCGTTCATCCGAAAATATTTGTCGGATTAATCCGACCTTGGCGGTTAAAAGGTTAAGTAATTAGCAATATAATAAGTAAAATAATAAACACAATTCTCAATCAATCAATTAATAACAGTCCAACGGGACAGAAATAGGCTTAACTGAGTCCAGAGTTGCGGAATTTATTCGAAAGAGTTACCGCGGCCCTGGAACGCATAGGGCATTAGGAGGAACGCATATAGGTTTTAGTCAGTAAGAGTCACACTCCTGCTTATCCCAGGGCAAAATAAATCATTTGCTGATTGCCCATTCTTAATGAAAAAGGCTTAACTAGCTGCCCCGTTGGTCTCGTGGTCGCAAGTGCGACTGCTGTGCAAGGGGTCCCGGGTTCGATTCCCAGGTCGAGCAAAAAGTGTTATTGGGTTTTTCTATGAAATTCTCAGTAGCAGCTCGGAGTTTGGATTTGTGCCCGGTTATTGGCAATAGGCTCGCCCCCTATTACATGGGACCTAAATATACCGGCGAACTGTGGGTGTAAAATGGTACACCTCTGCCTAACCCTTCGGGGAATACAGGCGTGATGGTATATATTTTATATTTTTTTTTAACTAAGTACCTAACAACGTGCTGTGACAAACTAAAAGACAGAGGTCAACATGAAAACTATTGCGCTTATAAGAAAGTTACACAATATTAAATTGATGACTGACAAAGGTCTTAATAAATACAGTGCACTTAAAGAGATTCAATTAATCCTGTTATCTCTACAAACATTAATAACCTGTTTGATTAATTTATAATTAGCTTGTTGCCAATGCTGCTATAACTACTATGTAATATATATTTCTGCATACATATTTCGCGATGCAAATTTATGTCCATACAACGAAGGTGTAGGATTTAATTAAATAATGAATTACCGTTATTTGCTGAAATCGTCCGGATTTAATAAGTGTCGAACCGCTTCGTTAGCCTAGAGGTCTTGGGTTCGATTTCCAGGTCGAGCAAAATGTAATTGGGTTTTTTTTCTATGAAATTCTCCATAGCAGCTCGGAATTAGGATTTGCGCGCGGTTAATGGAAATAGCCTCGCCCTCGCCCCGTATTACATGGGACTTAAAGAACATACGGGCGGCCTGTGGATGTACATTTGTGCATTGGTACACCTCTGCCTAACCCTTTGGGGAATACAGGCGTGATGGTATGTGTGTGTGTGTACAATTTTCCATTATTTTATGTGATCTAATGACTCTTTACTATCTCACCTTACTGTGTATTTTTTATGGTGGGTCCACACGATACAGACTTTTGTCTGTACAGATATCTGCACAGACTATAAAGTCTGAGTAAAAATTTTTACTCGGAGGTCTTTACCAAATGTCTGTGCAGACTTTTCATCAGTTCAGACTTCGATTTTAATGAATAAATTAAGTAATTCAATAATCATGAGTTTTGCTCCGACAATCGTACATACATGTACGCAGACATCCGACTTTTCTGATACACCGACATTTGCCTGTACTGATTTGTTGTACAGACAAAATTCTATAGAAATCTGTGTTAAGTCTGTGTCGTGTGGACCCACCATAATTATTAATCTGTGTTCAACCAACGTTTTTTTTCGACTAAATAATACTCCTTTCTGTCATTATTTCTTTCTTAATTTTTTATGCAAGTCACCATGGAAATACCGTGTTTATATTTCAGTTATCACTTTTATAGTCTTCAAGATATTCATATCGTTGTTAACAAGCTTGCCAGCCGCCGATGTGTTTGCGCTCAACTGTAAACTGACTCAATGACTCAATATTTTGATTACATAAAGATGAAACTAGTGGGCCCGGCAGATGTTGTTCTGCCCTGAAAATCGGTACAAAAATCCAGGTCCAGCCTACCCTACCCGACCTACCTACCCTACCTCAACATACCTACCCTACCCCCTACATACTTACCCTATCAAATGTTCGAAAAAACCCGACTTTGTTTTATACATTAAGATATGTTGTGCTGTGTATGTTGAGGTCTTTTTTAGCACAACACAACTTTTCACAACACAGCACACAACTTTTTTATCCCTCATGGATAAACCCTTCAGACGCAGCAGGACGGTTTCTACACAGCAAATAATTTGCCATTCAAATTAGGGCTTTAAATCGCGTGCGTTAAAATATATTTTTAAATGTCAAGATAAAAGGTGACGAAAGGCGGGCGGGTCGCTCGCAGCTAAAGGTGCTGCTACACTGCTGTTTAAAAATGTTTACAAACATTTTCTAACACTGATACATTTACTAACAAGTGGTAGGAATTCTGTTAGGGAATTAAAATTTTTACCAACGTTTGTAAACATTTTGAAACAACAGTGTAGCAGCACCTTACCGTTTAAAATTTTCAAGGCGATGCCGACCGGGGCGTGATCATTTCGGTGCAGTAGTAATGAGCGATGACCATTAGGCAGTAAATTAACTTTTTCTAACAAGAATACAATAACAAGGCTAGTGCACCAGCCTTTGAAAATTCTTAAAGTTTTTATAACTGCATTGTTTAATGCTGATAATGCAGCTGTAAAAAGTTTGAGGGTAAAAAGTAACGATGCAGAAAGTTTTAAAGGTTACGTTACAAGTCTAGACAAACAATGCGTTTACGCTAGCATTACCACTTTTTACATTACCCAAATAACAATACTAGCCTATTATTGCCCCATTACAGGGCAAAGGTCTCTTCTTGTACCGAGAAGTCACGTGCATGCATCACACTTGCTCAAGGCGGATTGACTATTTCAGACATATGTAAATTCATTAGAAGTTCAGCCGGCTTATTCTGTAAGAAATCTCCCTCAGTGAATTAAGGTGAAGTGAACTAAAACTGGGCTGTCACTATACGATGCTAGGGATTGACAAGTCGCCACACGCTCACTTCACGGAAGGAGGGTTTTACAGAATAACACCGCAGATTAGATCATGATGTTTTCCTTCACCGCTTTCAGTAATGTTCGAGATGAACTTAGAAAGTCTTAATCGCTGGGTGAAATTGAAAATTATCATATATACCATCACGCCTGTTTTCCCCGAAGGGCTAGGGAGAGGTGTGCCAATGTACACCCACAGTTCGCCGGTATATTTAGGTCCCATGTAATAGGGGGCGAGCCTATTGCCATTAACCGGGCACAAATCCAAGCTCCGAGCTGCTACTGAGATTTTCATAGAAAAACCCAATAGCAGTTTTTACTCGACCTGGAAATCGAACCCGGGACCCTTGCACAGCAGTCGCACTTGCGACCACGAGACCAACGGGGCAGTTGAAAATTACACCCACCTAAAACCCGACTACTGAAAAATCATAATCTAAAAAGAAAGAAACAAGAAAATATTCTTATCTGAAATTATTATTATTGGTGATGTTCAGAAGATAGCCGTGGTCATAAGATACTTTGCCCTGAAGCTTATGCTCGCTCACTAATGTTAAATTAATGTGTTGCTTTAGGATAGTTAGCATACTATCACGGCCATCTTGTAGGCCCTGTTTAATTAAGCTGACAATCTGAAAGATCCGACATGTCAAAAAGTGATAATTCGTAAATTTTTCTGTTTAATAAAACTTCATCATCATTTTCCTGTCCTTATACCATGTTGTTATTTCGGGTCGGCGCAACACGTTTTCTTCTCCCAGGCCGTCCTATCAACCGTCATATCACTGACTCTCTTCTCTTTCATATTATTCTTCACACAATCCATCCAAATTTTGTTTGGCCTCCCTCTTCTTCTTCATCCATCCAAATTTATATTCATAACTCTTTTGGTCACATGTGTTTAATAAAATATAAAGGCGACAAATTATCATTGTCGAAAATTCTCAAATATTTCGGATTGTCGTGATCCTTTCAATCTTATTTAAATTCGACGTATGAAGCATCATTTGAAACGTCTTGATCGTCCGCTGGTCATAGGCTAAGTGACCTCACATTAATTTGAGCTAGATTTTTTTTTTTCCTTACTGTAGCTCTTAGTGATAACGCTATCTAGTCCCAGCCTCCAATTGTCTCTTTGGGTCATTGATTCAAATCTAAACAATAGTAACCGTTAACTATGTTTTGAATGTACGTGCGTGCGTTATCTGTAGTTCTGTACATTTCATAAACATTTCGTATGAAGGTCGAACTCTTTTATTTTCTTGTAGCTCTGGTGAAATGTAGAGTACCTATCTATACCTACAAAGGGAATCATCACAATCTTATCATCATCATCTGCCTAGCCAGTTTTCCAGGTTCCAGTTTAACCGGATGCAGCTGAATAGGTACCAGTGTTTTACATGGAGCGACTGCCTATCTGACCTCCACATCCCAGTTACTGGGCAACACGATGCCTCTTGGTTTGACTGGTTGTCAGACTTCCTGGCTTCTGACTATCCGTAACGACTGTCAAAGTTCTACGAATGACAGCCGGCATTACAATCTCCCCATCTTAAATAAACAAAATTATTTTTTATTTACCTTTATTTGTATCTAATAAAATAATTCCAGCATATAACTGTCTCACTGAAGGGCAAAGGCGACTTCTTATAAAGAGAAGGCACGAGCATTGATTATCTCGCTTGCTCAAGATGCATTAGCGAAGGTTTCCTCACGATGTTTTCCTTCACCGATGTCTGTATGTCCAAAATTAACTTAATATTTAATCTAATTGTCTACTTATTTTATATAATTCAATAACTTGTGTGTCTGGTGCACAATGTAAATATAGGTTGGTTTATTTATAAATCTATACAAATAAATACAATTGAAGTGACTGTTTGTAATAACAGCTTTTTACTAAATGCGTATGGAAATTTTTACGATATTTAGGACAAAAAAAAATTCTGTCTGCATGTTTGTTTCGGCTAAACTCCGAAATGGCTGGACCGATTTTGACGGGACTTTCACTGGCATATAGCTGATGATTAAAAATAATAATAAGGGTCCTCGAAAAAATTGAAACGCCGCCGCCGCAGATAACCTACATTTACGCGGACGAAGTCGCAGGCTTAACCTAGTAAATAAATAAATCATTAATAATTTTGACCTTGTAATGTCAGTAACAGATCACCTTGATAGTGACTTGTGGACAATTGTTTTTCACACACATACCATCACGCCTGTATTCCCCGAAGGGTTAGGCAGAGGTGTAACCAATGTAGGCACACCCACAGTTCGCCTGGTATGTTTTTTAAGTCCCATGTAATAGAGGGCGAGCCTATTGCAATTAACAGGTCACAAATCCTCACTGGATCACTCACTGGAACTGCCCCGTTGGTCTCGTGGTCGCAAGTGCGACTGCTGTGCAAGGGGTCCCGGGTTCGATTCCCAGGTCGAGCAAAAAGTGTTATTGGGTTTTTCTATGAAATTCTCAGAAGCGCCTCGGAGTTGGGATTTGTGCCCGGTCAATGGCAATACGCTCGCCCCCTATTACATGGGACCGCATTTCGGCGAACTGTGGGTGCACATTGGTTACACCTCTGCCTAATCCTTCGGGGAAATACAGGCGTGATGGTATGCATGTGTATTTATTATAAGTCCAGGTTTCTCCACCAGGTTTTCCTTTACCGATGCCAGTGATGTTTCATCATTTAGATTTGGCTAGATCGCTAAAAGTTGTAAACTTATCTCGCACCACGTTTCAGATGCACGTGCTACGAGAATGATTTGTAACCGCTTCCGAGTTACTTAATCCATAAGATAATAAAAACGTGTCAAGATATCATTCAGAACTAGCTATATAGGGTGTTTGGCGCATGGACCGACACATTTTTTTTTAGGGATTTGGGAGGTCATTAGTTAGGTTCTACCCATATACCCTTTGTCCCAAATGTCACGGTTGGTTACATTGATTATTTTTTTTAATGAAAAAAATGCCCAAAATGTTTCCTTTAATTAGAAATAACTTTATTGTTTCTTTTTTTTGAACTTTTTTTTAATTTTTTGAACTTTTTTTTTTGTAGAACCTAGCTAATGACCTCCCAAATCCCTGAAAAAATTGTGTCGGTCCATGCGCCAAACACCCTGTATAAAGTGGAATTTTCTACGCGTACCTGGAGGGAAAGTACTCTAAATACTGAAGACAGTAAATATTACTCAAAGGAAACATTGCTTTATTTAAAAATATAAACAACACATACATACATACATAAACGCACGCCTTTTTCCCCTGGGGGTAGGCAGAAACCACGGACCGCCACCTGCTATGATCCTTACACACTCCTTTTACCTCGCCCACATTCATACATCTGGTCATACAAGCACGCCGGTTACGAGTACTGCGCACCTGACCTTTCTGAAGAACCTCACCGATAAGGTCAAGGTAGGTCTTTCTAGGGCGTCCCCTCCCGGCATTGCCACTCACATCTGCCATATAAATCCCTTTTGTTAGTCGCCTTTCAGTCATCCTCTCAACATGACCGAACCATCTAAGCATACTCTTTTCAACCTTTGTCACTACATCCTCTTTTAAACTGCAACGTTGTCGTATAATTTCATTCCTCACTCTATCGTTCAACGTTACACCTCACATACTTCGCAAGGAACGCAAAACAAAACAGCATCTAAAGATTTTTGGAAATACGCTTGCTACACCCTGGAGTCAAATCGACTAAAATCCGAAATAATAGCATTCTGGATGATTCTGGATCATTCATAGGGATCAAATGTCCCTAGCAATCTTAAAATCTTACCCGTTTAGTTTTATTTTTGTAGAGATAAAAATGAGAGGTAAAGGAATTAGCTCTAAATTTTATTGGTCCCTTAGTACAAATTATCATTTATCTTTCGTTTATAGAAGTCTTGTCAATGCAAGCTGGTAGCCATAATTCTGTCTCGAAAGTCGATAAGGACAAATTCGTATAGCAACAATTCTTCCAGATAAAATCCCGGATCTATGCTCGTTCAAGATACGAAACCGGAGAAATCCGGAAATCATTCTGAAATATATAATCTCGTGTTGGATATTTATATGCTGTGTTTCTGGTGGTTTATCAGATGACGCAAGGTTACAACCAATAATACACATTTAATTGAAATTGGCAAACGATCCCATCACGCTTGTATTCCCTGAATGGTTAGGCAGAGGTGTACCATGTACACCGACAGTTCGCCGGTATGTTTAGGTCCCATGTGATAGGGGTCGAGCCTATTACCGTTAACCAGGCCCAAATCCTAACTCCGAGCTGCTACTGAGAATTTCATAGAAGAACCCAATTACACTTTTTCCTTGACTTTGGAATCGAATTCAAGACCTCTAGCGCAGCTATCGCGGTAACCGGCGAACTGTGGATGTAAAGTGATACACCTCTGCCTAACCCTTCCGGGAATACAAGCGTGATGGTACGTTCACAATTTGCATAAATAAAACATACTTAACAAGTAGTTATTGTTCTTTGGTCTAAGGATCATTTTTGCCGGGACCTTAGTGGCCCAGACAGTCTCCAGACGATAATTTTAGGTTATCATGATCATAAATATTATCTAATAACGCCGCTCCGATGTTTCCACCGTGACTTTGTGCTCCGGACCTTCCGATATCGCGACTAATATGGGGCACATCTCGATATCGCGGAGCCATTTATCAAATTCATTGCGACACCTGTCTGGGTCAACTGCCTCGTTTGCCTAGTGGTCCTAAGCGCGACTGCTACGCTAGAGGTCTTGGGTTCGATTCCCAGGTCGACCAAAAAGTATTATTGGGTTTTTCTATGAAATTCTCAATAGCAGTTTGGATTTGTGCCCGGTTAATGGCAATAGGCTCGCCCCCTATTACATGGGACCTAAAAAACAATCATACCTCTGCCTAACCCTTTGGGGAATATAGGCGCAATGGAATGTATGTACCTGTCTGGGTTTACGTGACTTGCATAATCAATGATAGAGGACTGCATTTGTAGGATCTTTTGTCATCATTACACCATCATGCCTGTATCCCCAAAAGGGTAACACAGAGATGTAGGTACTAATATAGGCACCCCCACAGTTTGCCAGTATGTTTAGGTACCATGTAATAGGGGGTGAGCCTATTGCTATTAACCGGGCACAAATCCAAACTCCGAGCTGCTACTGAGAATTTCATAGAAAAACTAATAACACTTGGCTCGACCTGGGAAAAAAAACTTCAGATGGATCCTATATTTTTTTAATGATCTTTGGATGGCATACAATCCGGCGGCCCACCTGATGTTAAGTGGTCCCCTTTGCTTAGCTGCACCTTATCTGCAATACCAGAGGCCTTGCAAATGCGTTGCCATCGCAAAGACAAAGTTGAAACGTCTCTTTACTGAAATAAATACGGAAATCCATTTGAGAAGTTAATCAGTTTGTAATCTAAAAACAAATCAATCAATAAGAAACATTAACTGTTTACATAAATAAGCTTGACAAGTAAATATTTTCCCTATCACGCTAAATATTATCACCGATATGTCGACTATTAGTTAACAGCGTTATCTTATATATTTGCTTAGTTATTCATTTGTTTATGTGTTAGTACATATTATGCAATACCTACTGCATATTGTGTGAACTTGTTTGCTCTGAACTATCATATCATATACTACGATGATTGCCTTGTTAGCCTAGCAGTCCTAAGCGCGACTGCTACGCTAGAGGTCTTGGCTTCAATCCTAGGTCGAGAAAAAGTGTTGTTGGGTTTTTCTGTGAAATTCTCAGTAGCAGCTCGGAGTTAGGATTTGTGTCCAGTTAATGGCAATAGGCTCGCCTCCTATTACATGCGACCTAAACATACCGGCGGATTGTGGGTACACACATTTGTACACCTCTGCCTAACCCTTCGGGGAATACAAGCGTGATGGTATGTATGCTGTACTATAGCTTATGCCCTCGACTTCGTCCGCGTGAATGTTGGTTATCTGCAGCTTTTTTTGCGCGGGTCCTTTATTATTTTTTCTAAAGTAACAGTAGCCTAAATTGCTCCTAATACCATCAGCTATTACCTAATGGAAGTCCCGTCAAAATCAGCCTAGCCGTTTAGGAGATCAACTGGAACAAAATCATTTTTTAAACCTTTCGTCACACTAGGAATTTCTTCTGCGTCGTGGGTGCGTTTACAAACATAAACTCACTTACACAAACAGCCAGACTCAGAACTGTTTAAGTCTGTCTGTGTCTGTCTGTCTGTCTGTCTGTCTGTGTGTTCTGTGAACTGTGTGATCTGTGGGTCATACAAATATTTGTTCCATGCAGGAATCAAACGCCTGCCGGGGCTGCGGGTTGTTCGAAAGAGATACCGCGCCCCCGGTACGCAAAGGGCACACGAAGGAACATAGAAAAAAAAATGCAGGAATCAAACCCTCGACACGCGGTGCAGCGGCCAATCTCTCAACCACTCCGCCAACCGTGCTGTTTTCAATGATGCAACATAAATTGCATCTTGTTTGTTTCAAACTATACTAATGATGTATATTTGATAGCCATCAGGCATTGTGCGTCAGTCTAGTCTAGATTATTACATACATCATACATTACCTAATTTTCCTCACTGATTCATACGAATTGAGTGGAAAAGTCACAAGTTGTGTAACGCATGTTTTGTGTGCATGTAAAATGGAATTTATTATTGTTTGATTGTCAATCTTTCGTTATCAATTCGCTTTATTAGTATTCATTGATTTTCTTAATTAGAAGAGGGGTGTTATAAGTTTGACGTGTTTGTCTGTGGCACCGTAGCTCTTAAACGGGTGAACCGATTCGAATACGGTTTTTTTTTAATATTTGGAAGCGGGTTTCTTAGTGATGATTCTTAGATATGTTTCCATGTTTTGTCTTTGCATCACCCTAAGGTGGACTGGTAGAAAATGCCTAAGGTATTAAGTCCGCCTTTGTACGGTGTATTTTTACATTTGTGCATAAAGTTTTAATAAATAAATATGTTTTATCAAAATCGGTTCAGCCTTTTCAAGGTTATCAGGCTCTTTTGTTAGTTGCGGTGGGGACGTTTATTCTTCTGTAGGGAGTTACTTGATTTTTTATTATTTATAAGCTTTTGTTTACTTTGACATGTCCCGGTGTCTGTGGCTAATCAAATCTTATCAGGTAAATTGGAACCACTTCCCGGTGATCGATTGAGCTGAAATAAACACATATTATGCACATTGCATGACAATGCAATATGACATATTGTTTTTAAAGATAAATACTTTGTTTGTACGTACACCGGGTTTTGTTTGGAATAACAGGAAATAATATTTATCAGGAATTCACATGATTCGCCCACGACCCATTTTTTTATCGATTATCGGGCTGATTTATGGCAGTTTCTTTTCGCCGACGAAAAATCGTCCAAATAATAGGTAAAAAAATCGGTCGTGGTTGGAGACGCTTAATTACAGCTAATTATAAGGTCACCATCACACTAGCATAGCAACTATGGGAATTTCCAATCGGGGAACGATTCATAACTTGGGGAACACTTCTACACAATATGTGAACTTACACGCACATCCTGCATGAAGGGCCATAAGTAAACAAATACCTCAAAAAAATAAATTATTCTTAGTCTGTTCTTCTGTCCTCAGATTTTTTGGCAACAGATATATGCAATAAATTTTTTCGCTGCTTATGCGGTAGTCGACCTTATTTTAAACAGAGAAATTCCGCGCCAAAATTAGTTAAAAGCAAAATAAGTTTTTTCCGTTTAAAACCGATGTAAACAAACAAAAATGACTTTTTCATGCTACATGCGTGACGTGACGCGTGTTGAGATTTTTATAACACATTTTTTTTAAATAACGTTATTCTTTTTGTTGATATAATTAACTGCGACTTCGTTTGCGTGACTTAAATCGCGTTATGTTTTTGATTACTGCTTCGCTCCCATCAGTCGTAGCGTGATTTTATATAGCCTATGTTACTTCCTGATAATTTACCTATATATTGGTGAAAAAATGGTTAAAATCGATCCAGTACTTTCGGAGCTTATTTGCTACAAACAAATAAAAACCCTATCTTCTGTATGATACTAGTCTAGATATGCTTGTATTTAAATTATTATTTTTCATTTATCTTGACAAATATTTTAGCATTATTTACTTTAACATATTTAATAAACAGTCATTTTAATACATACCATTGGGGATTTTTTTCCCCAAAATGTTTAACTAACGTCGTTTTTTAGGAATATTATTTTTTAATCGTTACGATAGTTCTATCGATTAACATAATCCAACACAAATAATAATGGTTACAGTGCAATTCTGTACTTTAGAGAACAATTACGATGTTTTTATCGCGTTAATTTTCGCTGCAACATAAAAAAAAACTTGATTATGTTTTCATCGTTCAAAATTGGTCACAAGATGAGCTCCATTTTCGCACATAACTTGTGGAACTGGTTTTCTTTACTCAATTTCAAGGTTGTATGCATTCATTGACGATCAATTACTTTTATTGGCACAAAATTACCTACGTGTAGTTATTACGATGCATAGTGATCGTCGCATGCAAAAAGTAGATTAAGTACTTAAATATAACGTGCAGTTTTGCATCCTCGTTAAATTCAAGGAGACAAATGGCAATAGGCTCGCCCCCTATTACATGGGAGCTAAACATACCGGCGAACTGTGTATGTACACCTCTGCCTAATTCAGTTTATTAAAAGAGGTGTATTCTGAAATAACTGTCGACAACATAAAAACAGTATCAACATTATGAAGGACGCCCATAAACGCCCATAGGCGTCATAATACTAAAACTTCGATTGTGTCTCGTTGAGTGTCCTTCAAAGTGTTAATTAATGAATTATTAACCATAAGGCTACCACCATCTTTTTAGACAGTATTATTTTTATATACAGTCCTCTGTTCCTATTATAAAACCCGACAGAGCCTATTCGGTTATTTTATGTGATTAATTATGACTTTTATGATAAACTCCTGAAATTTGCCAAGGATGGAAAATGTACCTTGTTTAATTAAATAAACTGCCATCTTGATAGCTGTAATAACGTTGACGATAATAGTTTTAACTACAGCTTGTCTACGTGGGAATATACTGCGGTATCCAGTTCCATTATACACTTACTTTATATGGTAAAACGAATATATTTTGCACACAAAGAGCTGTGAAAACGATTACGCTCGTATTTTTTTTACCCGACTGCGACAGAAGGAGGGTTATGTTTTTCGAGGGTATGTTTGTATGTATGTATGTATGCATGTATGTATGTATGTATGCATGTATGTATGTATGTATGTATGTATGTATGTATGTATAATTGTTTGGCACGCTCTGCAGGCTGAACGGCTCGATGGATTTTAGCTTGAGAGGTGTCGTTAGATTCGTATTTACTGTGAGAGTGACACTGGGTATATTAATTTCTTTTTTAAAACACTAAAAAAATAAAAAATAAGAAACGGTAATTTAAAAAACTAAAAAACCCGACTGCTATTCTTTAAAAATCCCTAAAACAAGATAAATTGTAGCAGTCGGGACCCATTCGGGACCATCTGCAATGTAATATAGGTATGTGCTCTCAATTCACTAATCCTCCATTTCTAGAATGGGTCCCGACTGCTACAATTTATCTTGTTTTAGGGATTTTTAAAGAATAGCACTCGGGTTTTTTAGTTTTTTAAATTACCGTTTTTTTTATTACCTTATTGTAGGAAATACGCAGATAGAATATTTAAAATTGTACCAAATAATAGTTTAATTTCTTATTTAGAAAAATATAAAAATTACGACCTGATTAAGACCGCAGGAAGACGCTGGATGCAGGCCGCTTCCAACCCGGACCGGATGTACACTGCTGGACATAGGTCCAGCTGTTTACGTCTTGCGGCTGATATGATGATGAAGATTAAAAGTGTTACTTAATTTGAAACTCGCCAAAATTTACATTTGATGGCGAAGGGCATCAAATGTAGAAGTACCTGCGTACTTGGCTAGTCTGCATTTAGATTAGCCGCTGTGGCCGGAATCGATATGGAAAATAAATTATAACTTATGTATTTTTTATATATTTTGCTATATCTCTGTCTATAATCGGCTGATGGAACATCGTGACACCGTTTAGCAAAACTTCATCATCACTTTTGTTCAAAATTACACTCGATCACCTAATAGTTAGCGGGCGTAGTAGTTCGGATAAGCGGTCGTCAATGTGAACGCTCCACTGTACTGGCATTAATATATTACGAAAAGATTATCGATCCCGTATTTGTGCAACAGAACTGCAGTTCAATATATCCCTTACTACTCTCTTAAGCAATACTAAGTTCGACGCCCTTGAAATAAATGATTAATCATTCACATAAACATGTTGAATAATCACTTATTAGGAAATCACTTTAATTGCTAACAACCACAGATAACAAATAAACATAGCGTTAAGGCGGGAAACGGTGCGCGACGCATGCGCGATGCGTGGACATAGGTCAGCGTGGCAATAGTGCAACAACATTACCGCTAGATCTATTTTGAACTTTATTGTGAAAAAAATAGAGTACGTTTTAGAGTAACTGACATTTCATCAGCAGACGGTCCATAGACACTGATAAACACCCGGATGTCCCGCCATGATTGTTTAAAAAAATAATGTCGTTTATTTTGTGTTGCGTTCGGTATCGTTGTATCCTGTTGATATTGGTGCCATCGAATCTATTCGTGTAACATTGAGTTCATTGTCGTTGATAAATCAAAGGGATTTTTTTGTGGACTTTAGGACCCTGGAATTTTTTTTATCAGTGGTATCCAGCTTCCCATTTTAGTTAGATTATTTGACATACATTCAGGCTTTGGCTCCTGATCTGCCCAAAATTGTAATATTTTTTATTATAAAGATTATGTATGGAGATTCTTGCCCATTCTTCTTCATACGAAGTTACTCGTACCTTTTGAAATGGGCAACTAGATTCAATATTATTATTTCTAGTTGTCCTAATGCTTATGTAAGTAGTTGATTTTCAAAAGTGCCTATTAATGGTCTAATTGAAATCAATGATTTGACTTTGATTTTTGACAGCAAAAACCAAAAATTCATTAAAATGTTCCAAATTAACCTATTTATCTCCTTATTTCCAGTGGAATACGTGGACACAGAGTACAGTTTGTGGCTGACATGGTTCCTGATGCCGGTCATCGTCACCTTCCTGCTGCCAGCCGTCATCATCATCCTCATATACATCAGTGCCATCATCTTCCATCTATACAGGCTTTACAGGTGAGTTTACCTTGTAGTTGGTAATTTTTTTAATAAGCGACAAGAAAAGAATCGTGGTCGCCACTATTGGGTGGTAGACACCACTAACAAATAATTTCACGATACTTCTCTAAGAAAACACTTTATTATAGCCCTGAATCCCGATTAATTTTCAATTTATTGTAAAATTAGATTTTTATTTGCTTCAAAATCAATGCATAGTTAATTGAGTAGGCCGATAAGTGACGTCACAGGGTGCTAATGCTATACAAAATCTATGGTAGAATCGCGTTTTGACAGCTCATAAATAGTATGTCAATTGATGGTGGTGTCAAGTACCCAATTATATGCGATTTCCACCAACCGGGCGGCGTCGGAGCGCATTTACACAGTGCTAAAGAAAATTCAGGCTTCTCTACATAATGTTTAAGGTTCATGATTGCATGGAATTGCGCTCCGTTGCCGCCTGTTTGGTGGAAATTGTACATTAGAGTATTCTAGTTGACCCGGCGACGCTTTCAATTGGATCAAATCTCCAATAAAAATATAAATATAATATATATGTTAAAATCTTTTAAGTTTGACCACATTACACACAGTAAGCCCAATTTCATAAAAAAATATTGAATAGTTCTGGACTTTATCCAAGACAAACATCGTGACACGAGATTTTTATAATATACCTCCGTAAATAAAGATATGTAATCATCAATGTCCGGCTTCTGCAATCCTACGATAAACTCCTACCTATTAATTCGATCGAAGTTCCATCCAACAACAATGGCATTACCTACTTATAAAGGTAATCCCCCATTTAATTTTGAAGTATTTTATTTAATCCTGTGAAAATTTCAAGAAACTAAGCCCTGTGGCAGATGAACGGACAGGCGGACATATAGAAAGCGGAGTCTTAGTAATAGGGTCCTGTGGCACCCTTAGTTCTAGAACCTTAAGGGGCTATCCGGCTGCGGGTTGTTCGAAAGAGATACCGCGCCCCCGGAACGCAAAGGGCACATGAAGGAACATAGACGGGTTTTAGTCAGTAAAAGTCTGACACTCCCTCCCGCCCCGCCCAGGGCGGGGGAAGTTATTTGATGATTTCCCGTCTTAAAAAAAAAGTGGCTATCCGAACACAGGACACCAAAAACTCTTTTTTTTTGTCGCATAGTCTGGTGTATTGGTACATATTACAAGCCTGAACCAAATTTTGTGTCTAGTGAAGGGTTCAAAGACTTATCTATAAATATTTTATGAAAATAAAGCAGTATCATGGTAAAAAAATCGCAAAGGAGCGCAAAAACAAAAAAAAACTTCGCGTACACCTAGAAATCACTATACATGACAATACATTTGCTTATCATAGGGCCTTAAAAAACTTCCGTAGAGTTCACTAGCAATGCATTTTGGTATGTAGGTTTTTTAATAAGCGACAGGGGGTCTATAATCCGTACTAATATTATAAATGCGAAAGTAACTCTGTCTGTCTGTCTCTCTGTCTGTCTGTCTCTTCACGCCTAAACCACTGAACCGATTTTAATGAAATTTGGTACAGATATAGTCAAAGTCAAAGTCAAAGTCAAAGTCAAATCATTTATTTCAATTAGGCCATTAAAAGGCACTTTTGAACGTCATTACATAAAAAATCATTAATATTGAATCTAGTCCGGGACCCGAGAAAGGACATAGGATAGTTTTCATCCCGGAAATCCCCCGGGAACGGGAACTATTAATCCACGCGGACGCAGTCGCGGGCAAAAGCTAGTCACGTAATAAATCCATGATTCAGTGTTTGCGCGTCGCGTGCCCTTTCATCCTATATAATATATTGGGTACTATCGAATAAAAACAAACTGGTTTTTATCTATTTAAACTATTAATATAAAAGCTAAAGTGTTTTTTATTGTTTGTTTATACGCGCTAATCTCTAGAACTGCCAGTCGGCGGAAAAAACATGTTTTTTTTAAGATAGCCAGATGAATGAAAAATAATTGTATAGGCTATAATGTATACAGGGTGGAATTATCACAGCGTACTTGAAGGGAAAGTACTCTAAAAAAGATGACACCAAATTTTACTCAAAGGAAAAATTCCTTAATTTTTTTAAAGTAACAAAACTGCTTTAAGGCCTATTCAGACCTAAGCGGTATTCGCCACCGCCTGCGGCAGAGAAAACCCAGTGGGTATGCGGTAATATTACTGTTCAGACCTAAGCGGTATTCGCTACTGTTCGTAACCCGCGCGGTATGTACCTCTACCCACAGCGGCAGCGAATATCGCTCAGGTCGCTCTAGCCGCGGCACTTGATACTAAATACCTGAGCGAAACCCGCGCGGTGTGTACCTCTACCCACAGCGGCAGCGAATATCGCTCAGGTTTGAATAGGCCTTTAGTCTATTTTCAAAATACGCTTGATACATCCGCGCATCGAACCGACTAAAATCTGAAAAAAAAAATGCATTCGGTACTTTTGTGGCACCAGTCGATAAGGTCAATCATAAGGACCAATTTTTCTGCAAACATAGTAAATTGAATTAAACAAAAACCATGATAACGGGAAAAAATATATAAATTTTATCGAAATTGGGGGAAAAAAATGCCGAAAAAATATGTCATCCAAGTAAACGAAATTGCCGGGGCTGCGGGTTGTTCCAAAGAGATACCGCGCCCCCGGAACGCAAAGGGCACCAGAAGAAATATAGACGGGTTTTAGTAAGTAAAAGACTGACACTCCCTCCCGCCCCGCCCAGGGCGGGGGAAGTTATTTGATGAATTCCCGTCTTAAAAAAAAAAATGTTAACGAAATTGCATATTCTGCTTTTTTTGTTATTTTTATGTGGTGTTTGTTAATTTACGTAGTATTACGGTTCCTTCATGGATTTGGATGACATGAAGTAGTAGGCTTTAGTTCTGTTTGTCGTTTTATATTGCCACAGACTTCCAAAGCTAAAGTTATTTTTCACTTTTTAGTTTTTGTAGGCGGTTGTCTTTTTTAACCGATTTAAAAAAAAGGAGGTTATCAATTTTTTGTTGTACTAGGTATTGTTCGACTTAGGGAATACTGCAAGTTTCATCAAAATCGGTACAGTAGTTTTTGAGATAGAGACTTTTTATTATAATTATGTTTGTTGTAAACATGTTTTTTTTTTCGCTTTTTGGTATCTACTTCCTGTCACCCAAATTCATGAAGGAATGGTTAATACTTGACTTCTCCCTAGTAACCACTTAATCATTCTGTTTACGACTGACAGAAAGCAGTAATGTATTAATAGTCTTTGATTAGAGGTATCATCGGGTCACCTGTCAGTGAGTTTGCACCAAAAATTACCTCAGTAAAAAAACATTAAAATCATTAAAATTATCACAGAGCAGAGGTCTCGAAGTAATAAATGATACATTCAAATATAAATAACAAATTTTGCTGATCACAACACTACCGCATGTAAAGAATGTTATTTAAAAAAATAAAGGCCACGTGCGTATTGGACTAGCACCAGTTGTTCCTTTCTCTCTCATCATTTGCTTAGCCTTTTCCCAACTATGCTGTGGTCTATCTTCCAGTCTAACTGGTAGTAGCCGAATACTAGTGTTTTACATGGAGCGACTGCCTATCTGACCTCCACAACCCAGTTACTAGGCAACACGATACCTCTTGGTAAGACTGGTTGTCAGACTTACTGGCTTCTGAGTTTCTGACTATTCGTAACGACTGTCAAATATCTACGAATGACAAACCTTACCAGCGGTTTTCGCACCTGCACGTGCTTCGTCACGCCACCAACTTTCAAACTCCGGGCTGCTACTGAAAAATTCCGAATGAAAAACGCCAATAACAAGTTTTGCCCGACTTGGGAGCCAAACCCAGGACCTCTCCCCTCGCGCAACAGTCTCGCTTCCGACCGAGACCAAAGGGGCAGTTCTTTCTTTCTATGAAATTAATTAAAAAAAACAATGTATCGTATTGCTAAATTTTATCCAGATCCGTTCAGCCAGTTTGTGCGTGAAAGAGTAATAAACATCCATCCATCCATCCTCGCAAACTTTCACATTTATAATATTAGTAGGATAAACGTGGAGTCCATCGCAGATTCAGCAGCAAGCCTATATTTAGAATTTTCAATTTTGAATAAACGAGTTTCTGAGCTTTAAATTCAGGCTCAACAAAAAGTCTACCAAGTTAATGATAACGCATTCAGTGTTACATTAAATTCAAGGGTAAACTTATTATGGACTGTTCCCCTGGTTTATGTAGGTCATTACCCCGATGCACGATATTGATGAGGTGCATATCAATCAAATATATATATCACATGTAAATTGCTGCCCGCAAAAAATTCGGCCCGTGAGCGTTTTACAAAGAGATGGTTCAATCTAAATAAAATTTGCCTTAACGAGGTGCAGGTGCATGCTTTTTTGGAAACCCAGATATCGTAGTCTTACTAGCTTTCCCACAGCTTTTTTCAGCTTTTTTAAAAAAATAATAATTTTAGATCGATTCGTAAACAGACATGTTTAACTAACAGCATCTAACACAAAGTCGCCGAGGGTCAGTCATCAATAAATATTTATTGCAAAAGCTACAATAACTTTGCCTTTAATTTGGAACTCAATCACAAATATCCTTAAAAATATATTTTACACAAGTAGCAGGCATGGTGATCAATGCTCGCGCCTTTTCTGTATGAAAGAGCTTGTGCTTGTGTTGCACAAATCAGCGTAGCTATGTTCCGGTTTGAAGGGTATGGGTGCCGGTGTAATCACAGACACATGAGACATTTCAACTTTGTCTCTGGGATGGCAACGCATTTGCAAGGCCTCTGGTACTGCAGTAAGCGGTGACCACTTGTCATCAGGTGGGCCGCCGGCTTGTTTACCACCCAATGACATAAAACAAATTTATCTGAACACAAACACGGTTATAGCACGAATTTCCTTACACCAAAAAAAGGTGATAGAACTTCTTAATTAAAAATAATTTCTAGATAACTTTGACACCTCGAAGACCTCCTGAGTTCAGTAGATAATTGTGAAATATCGTAGACAATGGCCAGACGGTTTAATTAGATGGGCTATAATTAAGTCCAATTATTTTTTTATACTTATCTGTTAAGAATTATGATTAAACTTTGGCCCGTCGCTGTCTGGCCGCTGGGTCGTCTGGCATGCGTTGTACTTGTGATTGACATTGTTTCATTGCCTGGAATTTGCCTACTTGGGATTTGAGAACAGCATATTCGATTTTGAAAGTGGGGAACATTGAAGAATTTGATAATGAAAAATAACGGCAGTTATTGTGTTATATTGTTGAAATAACTGCATTTTGGTGATATGTATCGCTAATAGTTTACGAATCTATACTGCTATATTTCTTATAGTTTCGGAGAAACTGCAAAAAGTCGCAGAACATACAAGGGAATTCCAAAATCACCCATTTAGGGAAATCCATGAGTCCTATCATATCCATGAATCCTAAAATTTTCATTTGAACGTCCCCAACTTGGCCAGCCTGTAGGTAAAGTTGAGTTCCGGTAAATCGCTCCACTTAATAATTCTGGACTTCCAGAACCACCCCAAAAAAGGGTTTCCGATATACCATTCGAAAGAGTCAAATTAATTCTGGATTTCCTAAGCCTTCATCGCAGCCTAATAGAAGAATCGGTGGATTCTACAATTGCTATTTTTCCACTTAGCAAGTATGCAAGTAAACAACATGTTAACAATGGTAGTATATAAGCTATGTAGCTAGGTATATGTATGCTCTAACATCCCGAACAATTGCGTAAACAATACACATATTATGTGACAACCATTAACTGTATTACCTGCACGCGATTTTTAAAATGATTTGCTAAATAAACGTAGTAAATGGTTATGTAAGTCAGAAACAAATAGGTTATGATTAAAATTCGTTACGTAGTTTAAAAGATCTAAGGCCGTTTTCACATTAGGACGTTAGCAGCGCGACAGTAGCGCGGCAGAAGTACATTCCTTCACATTACAAGAACAGATCAAAGTTTAGGTCAGTATGGCGCACTTCATTTCAAAAATAGATGCTGTGGGCGACAGCTCTTCTGTTTTTTTATTATGAAATTCTGACGGGGCGACAGTCGCGCGACAGCCGCGCTGCTAAAGTCGCCTAGGGGACGAGCCACAGTCTCTGGCGACGCTTCACGCTTTGCGACAGGAGTTGCGACAGCGCATGTAGTGTCGCCGGTAGCTGTGGCATACTTCATACGTTGTCTACCATTTGTTTTTGCATCTCGAAGCTTGTCGCGCCTCATGTCGCATGAAGCGCTTGGCTGTGGCCGGCGGGTAATTGTGAAAGCGGCCTAAGCGTACAGACGGCGGGAAGCATCTTTGTTTCATACTACGTAAGGATTTTTTGGGCCATACAAAAATATTAGAGGAATGAACAGTATGCCTCTGCCTGCTGACTGCCTCGTTAACCTAGTGGTCCGAAGCGCGACTGCTACGATCGATCTTGGGTTCGATTCTTAAGTCGAGCAAAAGTGGTAGGTAGGTGTTTTTTCTATAAAATTTTCAGTAGCAGCTCGGAGTTAGATTAATTTGTGCCAGATTAATGGCAATAGACTCGCCCCCTATTACATGGGACCTAAACGGACCGGTGAACTGAGGGTGCACATTGGCCCACCTCTGCCTAACGCTTCAGGGAATACAGGCGTGATGGTGTGTTATGTTATGAATAGTTTCATCGTGTAATCCATTTTCCCTTTTCGACACCATCATCGTCACTGAACTTATCGTAATGCTCCTTGTACGCAGGATGAAGGTGGTGGATGGGGTGCAGCCTGATTGGAAGCACGCGGCCCGACTGGCGGTCTGCGCGCTCTGGGACGCGCACGGGTGGCTGTGGCATGGTAAGTGCTGCCAGTGTTGCTCTTACTTATACAGAGCCAGGGCCGGACTGGGAACTTGTGGGGCCCTTGGCTTGAACTATTTTGGGGCCTACATAATTATTCAATTTACAGATAGTGCAATTCACGAAGACGCGCCCCACCACTTTTCCAGCATCTTTCATTTTGACCATGACGCTCTCTCCTGATTAGTCTATTCATTGTAGTGTGCGTGTGCACTCATAGGTAATTAATGTGTACCGACAACACTCAAATATTGACGGAAGCTTGCACACATATACTATAAACGGTTAGAAGGAATAGTAGTGGGGCGCGTCTTCGTGGATTGCACTATCTATAGATTGCTATTTTGTCAAAAAAATATTGTTATAATGATATATAGAAATAGGGGTTAGGTTAGGGTCCCTTTATATACCCGGGCCCTGGGCTGCTGCTCAACTGCCCACTCTAACTTTTAAGTGATTAGGGTTGAATGCGTTCTGAGTCCAGGGTTGCGGAATTTGTTCGATACTATCATCGCGGCCCTGGAACGCAAAGGGCATTAGGAGGAACATGGATGGGTTTGAGAAGAAGAATTTTGATGATTTCGCATCCTTTAAAAAAAGGTAGACAGTTCCACTCCTTTGCAGTGTGCATTATAAAATAACAAGTTTACAAACAGCACATAATACAGAAACCACATAACGCTAACTGCTACGATCCTTACATACTCCTTTCGCCTCCTCCACATTCATACATCCAGTTTATAACAATGCAATGACTAATGTTATATCATTCACCAGGCTACGACATCCAGGGTCTAGAGAACATCCCAGACGGGCCGTTCCTGGTGATCTACTACCACGGAGCGCTGCCCATCGACATGTACTACTTCATAGCCAGGATGCTGCTGTTCAAGAGGCGGCACATACACACCGTCGCTGATCGGTTCATGTTTAAGATTCCTGGTTAGTATCAATATATTTTGTTTAAGCTTTTCTTTAGGAAGAAAAATCCAGAAGAGAGACAGAAGAGAACAGCAAAAATTTCGGAGTTTAAGATATTTTTCTTTGTTTTTTTTTTAAGTATTTGCAAATAATCCGCCGGCCCACCTGATGTTTAGAATTTAGAAGTCACCTCTGCCTATACACATCTAAAATACCAGAAACCTTGCAAATGTTATCCTAGAGACAAAGTGGAAATGTCTCATGTGCCTGTAATTACACCGGCACCAATACCCTTCAAACTGGAACACAGCAACGTTATTTTGCGGCAGAAATAAGTGTGGTGGTAGATAGTTATTCTTCGGTCAAGCCCCTTCACAAAAACATCTACTACTGTTAAAACTACTATATTTAATACTAGGCTAGCAAAGCATTTAAAATGGCTATAATCCGGCAAAATCACGAAGTCAGGTGAAACGATAAATTTCCCTCATTTCACTGCCTCGATGACCTGGTGGTCCTAAGCGCGACTGCTATGCTGGAGGTCTTGGGTTCGATTTCCAGGTCGAGCATAAAGTGTTATTGAGTTTTTCTATGAAATTCTCAATAGCAGCTCGGAGTTAGGATTTGTGCCCGGTTCGTGGCAATACGCTCGCCCTCTGGGACCTAAACATACCGGCGAATTTCGGGTATACATTGGTACACCTCTGCCTAACCCTTCGGGGAATACAAGCGTGATTGTTTGTATGTATGTATATCCCTGATTAAACCATAAAATCCAACCAAATTCATAAAGCCACCTTCCCTTCCAGGCTGGGCGACGCTCCTGGAAGGTCTCTGCGTGATTCCTGGCACCGTTCAGACGTGTGCGTCGGTCCTCAAGAGCGGCAACTCGCTCGCCATATCGCCGGGGGGCGTGTACGAGGCGCAGTTCGGAGACCACTACTACAGGCTCAACTGGAGGAATAGGATCGGATTTGCGAAGGTGGCGCAGGAAGCTAAAGTGGTAAGAGGTTTTGATAGTCCTAGTGTTAACTTACTAATAATCTATATATATAAAAGGATAAACTGACTGACTGACTGACATATTATCTACGCACAGCCGAAACTACTGGGGCCAGGAATATGAAATTTTGCACACGGCTTCCTTTTATTATGTAGGGGAGCACTAAGAAGGAGTTTTTGGAAATTCAATCTTCGAGGGAGTGAAAAGGGGGATATTGTTTGTATGACCGTTTTTTTTAGAGGAAAGTACGAAATGCACGCGGACGAAGTCGCGGGCTAAGTGCTAGTATAATAATATAAATGCAAAAGTTTGTAAGGATGGTTTTTTCTTAGGCGTAATGGACATAAAACCAATAGCATTGAAACATATTTCATGTGAAAGCTTATAGCTAATACTCCATTTCATATTATGGTGTCAAGCGCTACAGACGCGGTATAGCAGAGTCAAACGGTTTTAAGTAATGCAGTATCTCAAAATTACTCAAGTACACGCAATATACATAAGTGGAAGCTAATGAAAATTTTTTAAACAGATTTTTATCAAGTTTTCGCTTCATGACTACCCCGCCTATACAGCATTATAATTAGTATATGCGAAACACCTGTGTAGTATTTTTATGTAAAAAATCTGTATACAACATTTCAAAACTGTACCATGAAAAATCACGAAGTTATTAGCTTATATGTTACCTGGTTGTCCGTACAAAAACATGCTCACCGCGCGGCGCAGCGCATCTTGCAGCGCGTCTTGTGCTCATTGATAATAATTTGGCAGTAGGTACCTAACCGCACGGCGATTGTATTGTAATTAAGTGGTGATAACATTTTTCATCACACTTGCAAATTTTTGGAACAAAATATAACATGGTATAAAAATTATTGGAATCGATTCAGTTACTTATTCTGAACAAACATATTCAGGTTTCGTATATACTAATTATAATGTTGTATAAGACGAGGCCATTCCCGGACTAGCTACCAAACTACCAAAACCTATGTCCACAGCCAATAGTCCCGATGTTCACTCAAAACGTGCGCGAGGCGTTCCGCACAGTGGGCTGGCTGCGCGGCGTGTGGCTGAAGATCTACGCGACCTTCCGCATGCCGCTCGCGCCCGTGTATGGCGGCTTCCCGGTCAAGCTCATCACTCACCTGGGCAAGCCGATACCGTACGACCCGGATTTGACGCCCGAACAGTTACAGCAGAAGGTAGGAACTAATGTTATCATCATCATCATATTAGCCGTACTTACATATTATAAACCGTGTCGAAGGCGCGTTCGTGTTCCACGCGCACTTCAAAGAGATGTTAGCAAACATTGGAGGGACCACTCAGGGCCGATGCCTGCCGGGGTGCGGGTTGTTGGAAAGAGATACCGCGCCGCCCAACGCAAAGGGCACAAGAAGGAACATGGATGGGTTTTAGTCAGTAAAAGTCTGACACTCCCTCGCGCTCCGCCCGTGGCGTGAGAAGTCATTTGATGATTTCCCATCGATAAAAAAGCCATACATATAAGCTTCCCTATAGATTTCCAAAAGGATCTGTTGGAAGCGGCCTGCATCTAGTGTTTTTCTGCGGCTTTTGTCAGGTCGTCTGTCCGCCTTGTGGGTGGATGACCTACGCTGCGCTTGCCGGTGCGTGGTCTCCATTCGAGAACTTTGCGACCCCATCGGCTATCAGTTTTGCGTGTCATGTGCCCTGCCCACTGCCACTTCAATAATAATTGCTAAATGCTAATTCGCTGGGCTATGTCAGTAACTTTGGTTCGTCTGCGGATCTCCTCATTTTGATTCGATCTCGCAGAGAGACTGTAATCTTAACCCACTCCATAGCTCGTTGGCTACTTTGAGCTTGCTAATAAGGGCATATAGTAAGAAACGCGTTCTCTGGTGGTCGCAAGCGCGACTGATGAACCTGTAATCCTGGGGTCGATTCTCAGGTCAGGAAAAAATGTTATTGGGTTTTTTCATTAAGAATTTCTCAGTAGCAGCCCGGAGTCTCGAAGTTGGTGGTGTGTCACCCCATACCTCGGAAAGCACGCAAAGCTATTGGACCTGAAAAAAAAACAGCTATTCCTCAAATAAAGTAATGTATACTCTATTTGCAGGTGGCAGGAGCAATAGAAGAATTAGTAGAAGAACATCAAAGGATCCCCGGTAGCATCCTACAGGCGTTACTTGAGAGAATCCACGAGATTCCCAAGAGGAGTAAAAACATACCTCCAGTCACCAACGGAAAGTGCCAAAACGGTACTTTGAACTCTGACAAGAGTGACAATAGTGTTATCAGTGACAAATCTAAAGTGTCATAAACACTTACAAAGTGATATAGTGACTGATTTTGTAATATTAATAATTATTATTATTAAGTGGCGAACCGAAGGTGTTTAGAGAGATTTGGCTGTTAGAATTTTCTAATTACATTTTTTTTTTTACATTTTTCGGCCATTTTAGTGTTTTAGGTCAGGAGGATAAATCCTTATGTATCAATGTTTTTTGGGACTTGATTTATTTGTATGAAAGGTAACTTCGAAATCAATAACCGATCTTATTAGGGTTTTGTTGTTTGCTGTTAAGGTACTGTATCCTAAAAAATAACGTCCCGGAATTAAGGTTATGGCAAGTTCATTCCTTATTCGCTAAGAATTATGCAACGTGTAATATATTTAACGCAAACCCTGAAAATAGTTTGCTCAGAGTACGCTACTGAATCGATTTCAGCTATTTCTAAGATAGGCATTTTCTTTTCGGTAGTTTAAAGGCCTACGCAGACCGGATTGCTTTTGGTAAATAAACCTTATGCTCTTTACGATAAGGTTAAGGTTTTGGTTATTTTTTATTTATTTTATGTTGAACGATAGCTTTGGTTTACAACTGGGTTTTAAAAAGCCTTATTGCCTTGACTTAAGTTTGACTTTCGTTTGATTCCACTGTTCAATGATGAGGTGACTGGTGTAATATATTAGGATAAAAAATACCGACGTATTTTAAAAATACCTGTAATCGATTCAGTAGCCATTTCTGAGCAAACTACTTTCAGAATTTGCGTTTAATATTACAATTTCTTTACAATGACATTAAAGAAACATTTAATAATTATTAATAATTATTGGTTGCTTTCATACAAATAAGTTCAGTGCTCTATGCGAAATGCATTTAAAAATTCCCCTTCTTACACAATCGGGTAAGAGTAATATTATACTTCTATGTCGCTCTACTAACTTTAGTTTTTAGTTAAGCCGCCATTTTTAATGTACAGTGTTCCTTAGTCCGGCCCTGCGTTAAAATACAAATGGCGTGTTCCCACTCGACCGAGAATCGGGCCGATTATCGGGACGGTTTTTGACAGTTTCTTCTCGCCGACGAAGAAATCGGGCCGATTATCGGTCGTGGGGGCAGACCCTTAATGTTTGTGAAAGAAAAACATCTACAGTGTGTTCATTCTTACCTGTTCTTTTTTGTAAACAAACACAATCACAAGTTTTCATATTAATCACACACTTTAAAGTATAAGTTAGTTAATAACATCTAAAATTTGTACGACACAAACTGCTTCTAATAAGCTATTTAAAATATGTTTTTTTTGCCAAAATTTTAATAGTATCTGCACCATGTTTGTTTACAAAAAAAGACAAGTATAGTGAAATGCACTTTACTTAATGAGTGGCAGGGTGCTAATACTCAATATTATATTATTATTTGCTTGTACACAGTGGCTCATAATGGACGATTTTCTACGACACAATATTATGACTGTATTCTCCGAAGGGGTATATACGGGACAGGGGCGGACTGTCAACTTATGGGGCCCCAGGCTAACACAACTTGTGGGCCTACAATTTTGACAATTAGCTGTTTTTATTTTTAATGAACACAGAAAATGTTTTTTTTTACTCACAATGTCATCTATTATTATCAATGGGGCCCTTAATATTCTGGGCACATATAGCCCATTCCTAAATGCGGCCCTGATACGAGATGTAATCCTGACAAATGTGTTGAACGGGTAGCTAGGACAAGTGTGGTAATATTCGTGCATCGTAAACCACTTTGTACAGGTACATAGGATTAGTATGAGGTCGAGATAAACAAGAGTTACCATGTAACGGGGTGAAGAGATGCAGGGTCGAATCAGGGCGGAACCTTAACCTTTTGAACGTCACAGTCGTGTATAGCCGACAAGAAAACTGCATTTGTCGGCTATACACGACTGAGGCGCTCAAAAGGTTAAAAGGGTTTTTTTTAAAATAATGTTGGTAGTAAAATAGCCTTAATGAAGCCTTTAGCCAAGTACGTCCTAAGTAACTTTTATTTGTCTCGGCCTAAGTTTGGTGTGTACTGCTTCCGAAAAGGAAGTTACGAAATGTCTATAATACCTACTTCTCGATACATCTTAATTTAGAATATACCTAAACTAACTAATATTTTGTATGAAAAAATTTATAGGTATCTTTTTGCTGTCCAATCAGAAAGAAATTATGAATGCATTCCTTTTTTAAATTTCTTTTTATTTGTTAGTGGTTTTTATCGAATTTAAATTTCGCAAATTTGTAATGCTTTCTACTACTAGTTACTTAAATGTGATAAATAAGAAATTGGATTCCCAAATTCTTTGATAGTTTAAAATTGTCTAACCTGCTCTGTCTTTATCTGTCATTATAGTGATAGAAAGAGATGTATAAATAATTGTGTAATGGAAATTAAGTTAGCAAAAAGAAAATTGAGATACAAATTAAGCATTTTTATGATACGGTAACAAAATAAAGAATTATGTATTTATTAGTCTATAGTTAACAAAGCGTTTAAAAGAAGAAAGATGATGGACTAGGCAACCAGGCTTACAGACAAATGACGGAAATGAAGATTATAATGTCCCTATTTGGTAAAATACCAGCCTATTATTGTGCTACTGTAGAGCAAAAGCGTCTTCTTGTAATGAGAAGGCACGAGCATTGACCACGCTTGCTAAAGGCGGATTGGCGATTTCAGTCTTAAGTTAGTTATAAGTCCATGTTTCCACACAAATGAATTGAAAAGTTCGCATTGGTAATTGACTGGGTACCGAACATAGGTGCCGCCATTAACAATTAAATCTACAATGGCACGGATTATAATGTGCACTCATTCAATAGGTATATGTGCACAGGTGTAGGTGGGATGGTCGTTGCTAAAAGCAACTTGATAAATTGAAAATGAACTAAATCACAACCGAAATAGAGTTGAAAATACCGTGCAAGAGATAATTGTTCCCCATGTCGTATTTGGAATTTTCGACTCTATTTCAATTGCGATTTAGATTGAGATTTAAATACAGAAAAAAATGTACTTTAAAATTGTCAGGAGTCTTATTGTCTAGTTCATTTTCTTTAGTGTAATTTAGTGAGATTTGGAATGAATGAATGATAAAATTCAATATCTTCTTTTAAGTCTGAATAAGTGTCATTGGCTACAAACGTATAGTCTCCGATCGTAAATATACCATATCGAGTCATTGAAAAAGTTCAGCTTTGTAGAGCGTCATCTCTGTCCATCATATCTGTGCGTCTCTTTCTAATGCTCGAACTATGACATTTACGGTCGGGTACTGTAGTTACATGATATAATTATATGCAATAAAAATGGGAGGTTACTATGCCGCTCCCGTGTGTCGTACTATGATGTTATATAGTCTATGTTACTCAGAAATAACGTAGCTATCTATTAGTGAAAAAATGGTTAAAATCGGCCCAGTAGTTTCGGAGCCCATTCGGTACAAACAAACAAACAAAAACTCTTTCCAGTTCATAATATTAGTATAGATAAAGCCGTGGCAAGATGTATTTTCAACGAATAAGATAAATTTCATTAAAATTTATAAAAATATTTATATGCGAATAGTTCATATTATAACTTCTAAAGTAATTGCTTCCATAACGGTACGAGTAGTAAGAATGGAGTGACCAACATCGACTAAACATATTGCTATCTCTGTCTAACTAGCAGAGCGAAAAGAGACGATGATAGATTCAAGCTGTCAAATTAACCTGTTCTGGCTTTTCAAGGTGTCCTCTTAAAACTATTTAATGTTTTTCGTCTATTTCTGTATTTATACACAAATAAGAGTAGACATATTTTTGCTAGCTGAAATTGGGCAAACATCTTCATTGCGTAAATCATTAAGCCAATCAGAATTCAGCGGCAAAACGATTGACCAATGACAGAAGATTGCTCTGATTATCATTTCGTTCTTAAAATCCGTAAAATGTAGAATAAATGAATACTGTAGATGTAGAATATATATATATATATATATATAAAAATATACCATCACGCCTGTATTCCCCGAAGGGTTAGGCAGAGGTGTACTAATGTACACCCACAGTTCGCCGGTATATTTTAGGTCCCATGTAATAGGGGGCGAGCCTATTGCCATTAACCGGGCACAAATCCAAACTCCGAGCTGCTACTGAGAATTTCATAGAAAAACCCAATAACACTTTTTGCTCGACCTGGGAATCGAACCCAGGACCTCTAGCGTAGCAGTCGTGCTTACAACCACTGGGCTAACGAGGCAGTTACTGTAGAATATTATAATATATTTACCTACATTTGATGTGTGACTTTAAAATCTTTTTTACACAGAGTGTAAAATATAACCCGACCATAAACAACCGGGTTCATCTTATATCTGTAGCCGAAATATTTTCGAATGAAGTCTATTTTCTTATTACATTAAAGTCACTACCAAGTAATTTCACACCTTTTATTAGAATAATAATTAATTCCAAACACCGAGAAGCATTTAAGAAGATTCAAACCTATCTAATTGTAATAAAGTTCAAATTCGTGAAGCGCTCTTTTCGTGTATATTGTACTTTGTGCTTCTGCCTTTCTGTATTACATGCAGTGTGGTATTTATTAAGGAGTCTGCCTATATACCATTACTTTCTAGGTACCTAAGTGTCAGGCAAAAAAATATTATTTGTATTGCAAAGTATGGAGTCTAGGCCGTTCCGTCACCTGTCAACACCGTCGCGTGCCATGCACGGAGCGACAACAATAGAGAATATTTACGTATTTTTTGAATCGCATTCAATAACAAAATATGAAAATACCGTAATACAGATGACAAACAGTGAAAATAAAATTGAAATAAGCCAAAAAATACGGCCGATATAAGCATATAAAACTATTAATTACGCACCGATTAGTGATTCGACAGAGAGATCCGACATGACTTGTGACGACACATGTCACTACGGCCATACAAACTCCGTGTTCTTCGTTTTTCTAAAAAGAGATAGAAACAAATTTTTGATGCCTCAAATTTTTTTATAATTTTATAGTTATTCGAAAAATTGTTTAAAATAGGACTTTAAAAAAAAAAAAAAAAATACATGCATGTTCCCTATTGCCGGTTGATACGTTTTTGCACAGAAGTCCGTGTCATGTTTCTTCCCGTGCCTGATACGTTCATAGCACGGTCATGGTATGGTATTGTTTATTCTAAAGTGCTTGTAAGCACCGTCTTATTATACTATCTAAAAATAATTGTCTCAATCGAAATCATGTGCTAAGTTTGACTTCATAAATATGTATATCCATTGTTAAATTAATTATAATTAAATCATGTTTCCTTCAATTGTACATTCCAAAAATTGGGTTGGATCATTTTTGCTGTATTTCTCCAAGCATAATATGATACTTGAATATCTCGCTTCAAAAATTTGCCTGTATTAAATTCAGTGCTTCTATAGCGTCACTATTAATGGTACAAATTAGCCCTTTTTCCTCGATATTATGATATGAAATAGCTCTTATCTATTAGTGCCAGAGTTTTATACCAAAAGTTAACCCTAACTAGACTGCTAGCGTGTTTGTATTCTTTGTATACTTAATTTGAAAACAAATACTTAATATATAAGAAGATATTTTACCTTTTATGTCTTTTATTTATCTAAACCTGTGTTGACATGGCCTTATGGCGCTAATGTACCTACAATGGGAAAATATTATGGGTATCTTGTAAAAGCACTCCACACTTTGCTCCTGTTTCAACAATACATAAGTAAGTAACCAATAAGAGCGTTTCCACATTATCCGATCCGATATCGGTATAGGCCGCCGATACGATATCGGGGCAAGTAAAATGTATGAAATATGAACCTGCCTTTCACATTGTCCGTTCCGATATCGGATATCGGAGCCGACACCGATATGTTCCAGGCACCATCGGACGCCCGTGAGCCATCGGAAGATAATGTTTGTATGTGTGCTATACGTGTATCTTAATTGTCTCTGTGTGCGTAGAGCCCGAGCCGAAAATGTGTGTCTTGTTTCTTGATACTGTTTGTGAGATGAATTAGCAAATAATTGAATGTGGATTCACTCATACGAAAGTAATTAAAAAGCTTTCTAGGTGCGTTTTGTAGCTTGCTAAAAAGAGTATAAAATGCTCCCTCTGAATATCTAGCTTCCACAATGGGATGTATGTATCCAATACTGTCTGTGGACGATTTTTTTTCCGTCTCAAATATAATAGATACAGCAAATAAAGTTTTCTATTATAGTCTGCCATGATGACCTGCCCGCACTAAGCTATCGAGCAAATGGCCGTATCGGAACGATTTTGTCGGATATATGTGAAAATAGCACATGGTGTCGGATGTCGGCTATCGTCGTCCGATACCGATATCGGATCGGATAATGTGGAAACGCTCTAAGTTACTTTAAAAATTTCGGGATCCTCGCGGATTGTCGAAAGGCAGTCGGGTATACTCGGGGTTTGTCGGAAGACACTCGGGTATGCTCGGAATACACTTGGTTATGTTCGGAAATCACTCCGGGATTATCGGAAAATGTACTTCAATTCTGAGGTCAGCAGGCGATTCCCACAATGCACCGCATCACGGAGCGTAGCGCGGGAGTGCACGTTCTTACGTGTTTGCAAGTATCTGTGTTTGAAAACACGCGTAGTGCAACATACAGAAAACGTATTCAAGCTCAGTCTTAGCGCTAAGTCGCCACGCCCCATGGAGCGTAGTGCGTGCAGTGTGTATTTCGCCTAAAACACCCTATCTGGATTTGCAAAGGTATTCAAATTAAAAACTTGAATGTAAAAAAATCATTTATTACTTATGAAATATGGAGTCAATATACATTATTAGTATACCACAACAAAGCTGGGAAAAAACTTGGGCTTTTGTTTATGTTGAAGCCTCCGATTTCTGATAAGCGATCTTAATTTCATATTTTTATTTTTTTAATAACATATTTGGTGTGTAATGCTTCGATTACAAGCTTACAGACTTCGGAGGGTCAATAATAAATACGAAAATACACAAATTTTATCATATTATCAAAGGACTAATTATTCAATTACCAGGTAACTTTAAACTAAGGAATAAATATTGGCGGTTTTGACAGCTTTTGTAAAGAAAATCATGTCAACCTTCTATTTCATCCTTTAGATAAAAGTTTTATTGAAAAGTGCAGTCCTAAATTGAATTAATACATCAGTCTACAATCGAGGTACATATTATATGGAAGGCTGGGTACTAAAGAGAAAAGAAATATGATTAGGATAACAATTTTACCTATCTAAAGGCCTATTCAGACCTAAGCGGTATTCGCTACCGTCTTTTTTTTTTTTTTTTAAGATGGTAAAATCATCCAATGACCCCAGCCCTGGGTGGGACGGGAGGGAGTGTCAGACTTTTACTGACTAAAAAACCATCTATGTTCCTTCATGTGCCCTTTGCGTTCCGGGGGCGCGGTATCTCTTTCGAACAACCCGCAGCCCCGGAACAACCCGCAGCCCCGGATTCGCTACCGTCTGCGGCAGAGAAAACCCAGTGGGTATGCGGTAATATTACTGTTCAGACCTAAGCAGTATTCGCTACCGTTCGTAACCCGCGTGGTATGTACCTCTACCCACAGCGGCAGCGAATATCGCTCAGGTCGCTCTAGCCGCGGTACTTGATACTAAATACCTGAGCGAAATCCGCGCGGTATGTACCTCTACCCACAGCGGCAGCGAATATCGCTCAGGTTTGAATAGGCCTTAAACTTAATACATAGCAATGTTAACAATTTGCCAAAAATAATCACTAAATTGCCGTTATTTCAATAGTATACCCTAATAGCTTTTGCTATTTGGTCGCTTTTTGTCTAATGCTGATAAATAAAGTATTGTAGATTTGTAGGTACAGTCAGCAAGAGATAAGTAACCAGAGTAGCGTAATAAATTCAAAGGTTTTCAAAAACCGATGGAAGATTTTGTTATGAATTTTATTTTCAATAATGGAAAATAAACAGTTTATTTCCGGTTGAAAGAAAATTTAAACTCATCATCATCTGCTTAACCTTTTCCCAACTATGTTGGGGTCGGCTTTCCAGTCTAACCGGATGCAGCTGAATACCAGTGTTTTACATGGAGCGACTGCCAATCTGACCTCCACAACCCAGTAACTGGGCAACACGATACCCCTTGGTTAGACTGGTTGTCAGACTTCTTGGCTTCTGACTATCCGTAACGACTGTCAAAGATCTACAAATGACAGCCGGGACCAACGGCTTTACGTGGTTTCCGAGACACGGAGGAAACTCGCTATGGTAAATGGTCACCCATCCACAGACCAACCTCGGCAAGCGTGGCTTAACCCGGAAGATCGGTCTATGCGGCTGTAATTATTTAGCCACGAGCTCCTCCCTGAAAGAAAATTTAAACTATGTAAGTATATTAGACGGTCCGGTTACTTATCTCTTATGTTGACCGTTCATATGGGTTTTTCTAAGGAATGAGCGTGACGGGTACCTACCCAATCCATCATGGAGTCATCTGTACACGGGCGTAGCCAATTAGCAATATTCATGTGAAAAAAAAGGGAAATCTTCTTCTTGAAGTAATATTCATTTAATATTTCGAATACCTATGGGGGGGCTGACCCCCTCCCCTGGCTATGCCCGTGTGCCTGTAGGCTGTGCGTACAACGTATTTGATTAGTACTAACATACAGTTCGATCTTATAGTAAAGGAAGTTACAATGATATAAACATGTAAACATATCCATTTCATAATATTTCACTAAAATATCCTTAACTTACATGTGTGGGTACCATCGTGATTACTTCACCGTTTGAGGGCTCATTTACACGAGGAGATTCGCGTCTCGAGTAGGCGATTATCGCAAGGTAATGAAAGAAGTTGACTCGTTTAAATAACAATATCCTCCCTAACGTGCTTTCCGAGGCTACTGAGAAATTCGTAATGGAAAAACCCAATAACACATTTTGCCAGACCTGGGAATTGAACCCAGGACCATGCTCAGCAGTCCAGTGATTCGTATAGTTATACACATTAGGGATCTTACTTATAAAAATAACGCTAATTCATACTTAGTTACCTTTCAATTGACTGACTGAACGATGAAACACTATTTTAATCTGCCAACACTTAGACTGTCAGCATAGATATTATGGACTTCATAATGATATGTAACACCTTTGTAACAACAATATTCTAACAAATAAATACATTATTATATTATTATTATAGAGCATGACTAAATTATTCGACTAAAGAACGAAATCGAACTAACAATTGAGCATAATTGTCAAAATTTACAATAGAATCCCTATGGATTCAGCTGTGACGATGACATTTTTGGTCTATACCAAAAATGTCATCGTCACAGCTGATTGAAGCCCGTCATCTTACTTCTGAACTATACTTAAACAACGGCTCGCCGCTGTTTAAATTTGTTGTCACTGAACTAGTACATAATAACATCTCAACGCTGATTAATGTTTATAGGTAAGATTTTTCACCTGATACATCGTTGAAAGTGGTTTGACAAGTAGCTAAGTATTATTTAGCGTTATTTTTATAAGTAAGGCTGTAGGTGTACAAATTACAGGTTGTGAAATTCACCACTCATTTATAACTTAATCATAGTTTTTGCATCTTATTTGAGTGTCTACTAGTCTGATAGTCTTGCCTTGCTTAACTCGTATAGAACAATCTCCCCTCGTCCTGATCTAAAAAAAACTGTCATCGTGTAAATAAGCCAACAAGTATTTACTATAGTTCTTACATTTCACGAACGCTCGTCAATCATTGTAAATTATACCTTATTAGCGTTTGCCCGCGACTTCGTCCCTGCAAATGTCTTTTATTGCGGACGCAGAGGACAAGTCGCGAAATTAAATATAGCCTATATCCTTTCTTGTACCTACCAGGTACAGACATACCCAGTACCAAATTTCATCAATGAAAAAAACGTATTACGCGCCCGTAAATTGTAAGAACTACACCATACAACATCTTTAAAGAAACAATTCAATTAATCACGACTACAGATCACTTCACTGATCATCGTCCCAGTGAGCCCACACATGCGGTTCTAAGGCCTAGATGAAGTCCGAATAATTGTTGACGTCATCAAACTGTTGGGGCTGCGTCGCCGGCCGGGGTGCTCCGCCCCCGGGCCTGTACTGCGGCTGCTAGGGACAGAACTCGATTTTAGTATGAAGTTATTTGTACAAGGAATTTTGTACAGTGGGTAAAATAGATAAGTGGTTAGGCAAGTTTATTTAATGAACTACCCGCGCGTTAAGTTAATTTTGTGGTTACTGCTCCGCTCCCGTGGATCGTAGCGTGATGTTATATAGCCTATGTTACTCAGTGATAATGTAGCTTTCTAACGGTAAAATAATTTTTGAAATCGGTCCAGTAGTTTTTAATTTATTCGTTTTTAACATACAAAAATACAGGAGGAGCTCGTGGCTAAATAATTACAGCCGCATAGACCGATCTTCCGGGTTAAGCCACGCTTGCCGAGGTTGGTCTGTGGATGGGTGACCATTACTATGGCGAGTTTCCTCCGTGCCTCGGAAAGCACGTAAAGCCGTTGGTCCCGGCTGTCATTTGTAGATCTTTGACAGTCGTTACTGTTAGTCAGAAGCCCGAAAGTCTGACAACCAGTCTTACCAAGAGTATCGTATTACCCATTACTGGGTTGTGGAGGTTTGATAGGCAGTCGCTCCATGTAAAATACTGATATTCAGCTGAATCCGGTTCGATTGGAAGCCGACCCCAACATAGTTGGGAAAAGGCTAGGCAGATGATGATACAAAAATACAAATGTTTCCTCTTTACAATATTAGTATAGAAAATGAATTACTGAATGTGTTGCGCAAAACTCGATAACAGCAGGACCGATTTAGCTGATTCTTTTTATTGTGTTTGTAGTTATTTAAAAAGCATTTTCTTAAAAAAAAGATAATGTACCGGTAATCTCAATGTAATGTAATAGTTTTTGCCTGCATACTTAACTATTTTGCCACACCCATAAAAGTCAGACTTAAAATTATGACGAACACAATAAAAACTTTTCAGTTGTCTATGGCACCTGTAGATTATCTATATGTGCAACAAAATTAACAAAACCCTTAAAATTACAAGAAAAATATTTACAATTCAATAAAATAGAATGAGTTTTAATGATGACACTAATTTTAAAGCGGGTATTAATTACTTAAGTTAAATGAAAATATTAGATCTATGAAAGTATTAAATATTAATCAAGTAAGAAGCATGCAACATAAAAAGTGACCTGATGACATGTATTCGGCTAATAGTTCCCATTATTTAAAATTGGAACACTTTTTTCACACAATACCAGAGGCTGTGCAAATGTGTTGCCATCCCAGAGACAAAATTGAAGTATCTCATGAGCTTGTAATTCCACCGGCACCAATACCCTTCAAAACCGGAACACAGCAACGCTGCTTTGCGGCAGAAATAGGTATGGTGGTAGTACTTCCCCGGACGAGCTTCTTTACGAAAAGCTCTACTACTATTTACTACTAAAAACACGTCTATAGTATAACAAATATCGTTATTACTGTTAGGGACGCTAAAGAAAGGCCGATTTTTCAAACTTGATGCCGAAATAAGAGAAAAATGACAACATTTTTCTGTAAGAAATTCCACTTGTTTGGAAGTCAGATTACTTTTCTGAGTGCACTGGCGAAGTTTAAGGATAGATGTCCCTTATAAATGAAATTTTTCACAAACATCTCCCACAAAATCGCGCCTATGCTTACATCAATGAGCAATGTTTATTGCTTGATTACATAATAATTTCGCCATCAATACATGTCATAGGTCACACAAATTAGTAGTAGAAGGTGTGAAGCATTACTTGTGCGTGCGTTAAGTGCGTGCGGGGGTGAGGCGAAGTGAGCGGGGGCGGGGCGGCTCACATGTGCGGCCGAGCACCGCGCGGCTGCTGCTGTTGCTAGAAACATTCGCCACTCAGCTAGTTGAGCGTCACGTCGGTGTTGAGCGTGACGTTTGAGTTGAGCGTGACGTTGGAGTTGAGCAAAACATGAGATTATTTATTTGTTGGTTTTTGATAAAATTGTGAGCGTTTCTCATATTTACATAAATCTGAATCAGTAAAAGAAACGAATCGTGACGCAAGAAGGTTGAGACTTCACGGCTTCTGGCTATCCGTAATGACTGTCAAAGATGTACGAATGACAGACCAATGGAATATACTGCCATCATAATAAAAAAGGACTTATTTCACAAAACGAAGTAACCGATCTCCTAATTTAAGACAATAACTTACATTCGGAAATCATGTATTTTCTTTCATATAACAGCAGTGTAGTTTTTACATTATTTTTTTATACCGGATGTTAAACAAAAAACTCTTTTATTCAGAATTGTATGAATAAAAACTTGTTTACTTCATGTAATGATAATAATGCATATAATGTTCGTTATTTTATTCTTGAGTTCTGCTAAATTTTAGTACTATTTATTTTGGAATACGCATATCACATGTTACGCTCAACTCGAAATAAAGAATGTAGTCTTTATTTCGGATGTTCCGCTCAACGACTCAAATCTCAGCACTCAAAACAACGTTGAGTAACGTCACGCTCAATCTCGCTCAATTCGCACTAAGAAGTTGAGCACGACATGTTAAAACAAGCTGCAATGATGAGGAAGCGTTAGTTACTGGTTCACGTCGTCATCTGAAAGAGCGCTATGAATGATTATAACTAAAACTATAACGGGGTAAAAAAACACCTTACGTAGCCGAAAGCTATGCATCACCTCATCCCACAGGCCCCCTTCTACCATCGGGCATTTAGACGCACTGCAAATTACCATCCCTACCTTGTTGCCATTCCACCTTCTTTCATATGTCCTGATGGACCAGTGGTTAAGGCGCCCGCCTCTCAAGCACGAGGTTGTGGGTTCACAACCGGGCACGAGCAAGTACCAGTGTGACTTTTTCTAATTCATATATGTATGTACTTTTTAAGTTTACCTTGGACATCACTGACATCGGTAGCTATGTCAGAGGCCCTTGAGTCGGTAGAAACTCTGACACTAGGGTGTGTGGGATCGTTAGACCTTACTGCCCACATGATAAAGAAGAAAGAAGACCATCAACTGTGATATTCAACCGAAAATAAAAATCGTTTCTCAGCAACAATTAATTTTTGCTCAAAGTTACTTTGTTTTAGTTTCGTTGGCTAGTATGCGTAGTTAACGGCTACGTGATGTGCTTTTTTACACCCTATTTAATGGTAGAAGTAAAGATGAGTTGAATAAAAAAAACTTATGTTTGTTTTTTCTCAATTTAAAATTCGCTATTCCAATAATATAAAAAAAGAAGTGAGAATAGCGATAAATGCAAGAGAAATCTATTAATTTATAGATTAATAAAAGCTTTCAAATAAATGACTATATTTCTTAAAAATCGTTAGTTGATACCGCCCATCTTTAAAACTAAATTAAATTAAGTGCAATTAAAAAATCAAATGAAAGATTAACCTCGATCTGCAAGTCATTTTCTTTCGTCTTATTTCATCTGTCTATGAACGTTTTAAGATATTTTAACATTTTGTCTATGGTTATAAAAACAAAAAAAAATGAAAATGGCTTGTAAGTCAAGGTAATATTAGTTGGAAAATTATTTACAACACTAAGTGCTGATTTACCAATAGCCAGATAATTTAAACTGAAAAATAATGACGATTAGTTTGACAGCTGTCAAAGTTATATTTGACAGCTGTCAGACCGCCATATTTATTCCACCGTCTACTTTAACACTTTTCTGACTATTAGAAAATCAGCCTTTCATTATTAACTAATTAGTTTCAGTGGAGTTCCTCTGTCACCGGAAAATAACAAGATCCGTAAGTTTATCAATTTACTAGAAAGTTTATAAACTTTCGTAAGATTCTAAACGGGAGATAAATTGTAATATTTTACGTCCACATTTTCGTAAATTTATCAATTTCCGACGTCATACGGTAAATTTATAAACTAACGAATATCTATTCGTAAGATTTTATATGGTTCGACCAATCACAGAAACTCTTTTAAATATACGATCTTTGAAATACGTAAAATAACACACTGCTCTCTGATTGGTTAATGTTCATAGTGGCAATGCTTGTGTCCAGCTGGCGGCCGCGAGGAAGGAGAAGTGACACGTGACAGCCAACCAATCAGATCGCGCGTAGCGTTTGGTTACTGCTTACTTATTATTTTACGAGTGAGTTCAGTAAGTTTATCAATTTACGAAAATGTGGACGTAAAATATTACAATTTATCTCCCGTTTAGAATCTTACGAAAGATTATAAACTTCCTAGTAAATTGATAAACTTACGGATCTTGTTATTTTCCGGTGACACCTCTAAAAATAAAATGAGATTCTGCAAAAAAATATGAAAAATTATGAATGAAACTAAAATTAAAAATTGTGCTTTTCTGTTCAATTTACTATGACAAACAATACTCAAACTCGATTAAAAATCGATTGAACTAATCAAATGCGAGATCTATGCTTGATTATTGTTCTAGATGAAATTTCTTCTATATAAAATAGAAGCTTTCTATTTTATATTTAAAAAATCTATGGTACAGTAAATGATATCGTTGATACAAAAAAAAAAACTTATTAAATTCAGAACGTTCTCTTTTATTGAACGTCGGTAAAAGATGACAGGGTTGTTACATTTCTTAGGAGTAAGTCTGTATGTTAGTGCCCTGGTGATAATTCCCTCCCCCCACCTCTTGCCTCTATCAATTGTGGCTGTCTATTAGGGAACCTCTAAATTTACATTACAATAATACCTCCCTGACTAACGAGCATTCACGTGTATTGTAACATTATAGATTCGACTTTGAGCATTACATTACAATAATACCTCCCTGACTAACGAGTATTTGCGTGTAATGTAACATATTGATTCGACTTTGAGCATTACATTACAATAATACCTCCCTGACTAACGAGCATTTGCGTGTAATGTAACATATTGATTCGACTTTGAGCATTTCATAGCAAGATGTCAGACGAAGCGGTCGTTGTGCTGAGTGCGGCAATATTAATTCGACATTGTTATTTACGTAAAATTTGATGTTACAAGTTATATCAAGATATAACACATTGTATCATTACAAGGTGCGCATTGTAATGCTCGGTTCTCCTCCTTCACTGATGTAATGCTCAAACCTGTATAAACGTTACATTACACGCGAATGCTCCCGGTGAGGGAGCACCTTAATGCCCTCAAGCAGATTTTCGTACGAATCGAATGCTATGCTTGTTCTACCCATTTTTCATTTTTGTTGTGCATGTCCATCGCTCGGGCGGGATGCAGAGGTCTGTCAGACTTCTACTGGCTAAAAACCACCCAAACTTACGCCGCGGATCAGAGAACAGAGAATTCTACACATCCTGGCTTAACATTGAAATTCTTGCCCCTTAGATTTATTAGAATATTTCGGTATGATTGTTTCATAGAGAAAGTCGATATTGGTGCCGATTCCCTTGTTCACAAACTAAACTAAAATTAGAGAATTTACATCTCTTACTAACATAAAGCGAAAGAAAAGGACGGTGATACCTTAGAACTAAGTTAGAGATGTGAAATTAGTTTTGCCTTGAAGTTTTCCGTGTTTTTAATCAATGCATTCTGACATGTCAACTATACAGAGGATTTAGATAAACTAAAATTGATAAGTCTTATTCATGTCCGTCCCTTTCTTGTTTGATTGGAGAGAAAAAGATAGAAATAGACTAAATTAAGTTTATCTTGTGCATAACAGAATCGGCACCAACATGTACGAGCACTTCCAACCTCTGGAATATAAAAGCATGAGCTCTCAAATCCCCACGTACCTGCTGCAACAGATGTCGGAGGCCCGGGTTGGAGGGTAGCAACGGACGCATGACACGCGGGGCGTGCGACACACCCGCGCCGCGCAACTGTTGCTGTAACTGCTGCTGCAGCTGGTGCTTGCGTTGTTGCTCCTGGAAATTGTGTTGTATGTTACTTTTGTTTATATAAACTTTTTAATGTGATGTTTTAATACAATTTATATTAGTTGTGAAAATGCGGGTGTCACACCGCCAAGTCACGACAAACGGCAAACAACACGGTTGGCGTGGTGGCTGAGCGATCGACTGCGCTGCGTGTCGCGGGTTCGATTCCCGCTCGGAACAATTTTTTTTGTATAACCTACAGATAGTTGTTCGAGGTCTGACTGTTTGTGTATCTGAGTATATATGTTTGTAAACGCACCCACGATACAGGAGAAACTATCAGTGTGGGGCAAAGTTAAAAAAAACTTCCTATCTCCGGGCTGATACTGAGAAATTCTTAATGGAAAAACCCAATAACACTTTTTGCCTGCCCTGGGAATCGAAAATAGGACCCCACGCCCAAAAGTTACGCTTGCCACCACGAGACCAACCCATCATTATCAGCCTTTATATTAATTGTTGCCGGTGTGGAAAATTTATACGCCACTAGAACACTACAGGCTGCAGTTTCGCGTCCAGTTGAATAGGGGATGACGGACGTCCCCAAATCCACCAGAGAGAGATCCATTCAGAGAGGCCTGAAGAGATCATCACCACCCTTACCTCAAGCTGCTTATAATGCTGTTCCTGCTGCTGCGCCGCATGCAGATGCGACATGATGTCCATCTGCGACTTGAACTGCGCCTCCTGCTGATGAGCAGCCTCCAGGGTCTGCTGCAGATGCTGGATCTTCTCCAGGTTGTGCTGCCGAGCTGCCTCCAGCCCGTCCAGCTGGGTGACCGGCCGGGGACCCTTGCCGCCTACTTGCTGGACTTGCTGGCCGATTGAGCCGCCTATCATCATACCCTGGGGATTTGGAAGTGAAACATTATTAAGGATTTGGAGGAAGACTGAGTTTTTTTTTGTATAACAAGAGTTTGCAGTAACTGGCAAAGTTCAAGTCAAAGTCAGAGCAGAGTAGTATGTACGGTCAACCAAAGAAATAAGTAACCAGAGTCGTGATACTATTGTTTAACCTTCCGAACTGACGGATGTCTATCGAATATTGTTCGAAACCATCCTAAAGCGTCTAAAAAAGATTGTATTGCATGTGACGGCATGGTTACTTATTCCTTTTGATGACTGTACGTATTACGCGCAGCCTCGCTTCCACTTAAACAAACGTTTCGCCTGTCTCTAGCATCGTGAACTTTAAAAACAAAAAAAAAAAAACAAAAAAGAATCTCATAAATCTAACTACACTATACCTATCTTCTAACATAAATTTTGTTCATTTTTCTTGTACCCACTGTGGTTTGTCTCTACATCGCCCTAAGGTAGACTGCTAGAAAATGCGTAAGGCAAGTACGCTTTTATACGGTGTATTTTACATTTGTGCATAAAGTTTTAATAAATAAATACAATATCCGTCACCTGTGGATGCTGCTGCATCTGCGACTGTACCATGCCCTGGTTGCCCGCGGGCCCGGGCATGGCGCCCACGTTGCCCGGCACGCTGCCCGGCACGGCCTGCATGCCGCCCGCCATGCCCGAGCCCATGCCGCCAGACGACATGCCCGCACTCGGCATGGCTCCAGAACCTGACATCATAAAGATAATTGAAACATCGTAAAGACTGGGCTATAGGAAATTCAGGCTTCTGCATAATAGTTAAGGTTCATATTTGCATCGAATTTATAGTGTGTGGAACTCGGTTAGACATTCATATGCCGTTGCAGTATAAATTCCATGAAATGCGGTCCAGGCCGCCCAATTAGCGGAAATCGTACATTATTCAGCATTGTTCTGCCTAAATTATTGAATCAGATTCTCTGTATATTTAAATTCATTACTTTAAGCTGTGCAGCGCCTACGGTGGCCGGGAATCGCCCTGAGACTCCCGGAGCCCGAGCGTTCAGTTGGTAACCCTAGCTACATGTCTTACCTGCCATGGTAGCGTTGGGCATATTCTGTTGCATGCCACCTGCATTGCTGACAGCCGGAGGCAACTGTTGCTTGCTAATAATCTGGCTAATTTTCTGTTGTTGTATTACCTGAAAATCACAACGTTATAAAGGCGTAGTGTTAGTTGAAATTATTTAGATATAAGATGATGATTAAGCGTGCTTTCATTTTTTTTATAAGGGCATATCAATAATTTTATTTTTCTGCGAAAGGAGAAGAGTGCAAGGGAGTGTCAGACTCATACTGACTAAAAACCTAATGCCCTTTGCGTTCCAGAGCCATGGTGACTGTTTCTCACGAGTACCGCAACCCTGGCAGGCACTGCTGAGCGTGCGTCTAGTTTCAATATTTATAAACAAAAGACGAAAAAAAACATTATATATGAAACATATTTTTTTTTTAATTTGTAGTATTTCTGCACTAAAAATAATACCTGGAAAATCTTATGGTCAGTTCACACGTGCACGGTTTAATAGAGCTACTCAAAATATAACTTTATTTACTACACGAAAAGACACACATTTCATTGTGAGAAGGTTTTTGTTTAATCATTATTTCATTATTGTACACCACTTTTACTGTGTTATAATTTGCTATTGAAGAGCAGGGCCTCCTAGCACAGGTATATCTTTTACTTAAAAGGAGGTCCCTAGATTAACTGATGACGATGACGATGATTGACGGGCCTGTTGGTCTAGTGGTTAGCGGCCCTGACTGCTAAGCCGGAGGTCGTGGGTTCGATTCCCGCCAAGGACAAACTTTGTGTGATGAGCATGATTGTTTGTTCTGTGTCTGGGTGTGATTTATATATAATATGTATGTATTTATTAATTATATGATATATAAGTATGTATATCAGTTGTCTGGTTACCATAACACAAGCTCTGCTTAGCTTGGGATCAGATAGCCGTGTGTGAGTTGTCCCAAGATATTTATTTATTATTATTATTTATTAACTTTAAAAGTTGTACGAGTTTCTGCAATAAACCTTTTGTTTTTTTAAAGGTGCAAATGATTATGTATTCAAACAATGGAATGTGTATCTTTTCGTGTAGTAAAGAAAGGTATATTTTGAGTCGCACTATTAAAAGGTGCGCGCGGCGTCGCGTCTCCACTGTCCAACAGTAGAGCACTAAGAAAAAACACAGTATAATGAATGCTTACCTTCCTAAGTCTATCGACGAAGGTGGCCTGGTTGTTGGGTATGAACCCTAGGTAGGCCTTCTTGTCGGGCGTGTACAGCAGGATCAGCACTTTGATGTCGCACTGAGGAGGCGTCGGCATCGGAGAGAAGTGTACGCAGCCCGCCTGGTGAAGGGACACGGTGGTGAGCGAAAGATAAATTATACGTCATTTTATTAGTAACTAGCTTTTGCCCGCGACTTCGTCCGCGTGGATTAATAGTTCCCGTTCCCGGGGGATTTCCGGGATGAAAACTATCCTATGTCCTTTCTCGGGTCCAAGACTATATCTGTACCAAATTTCATTGAAATCGGTTCAGTGGTTTAGGCGTGAAGAAGAGACAGACAGACAGACAGACAGACAGAGATACTTTCGCATTTATAATATTAGTAAGGATCTATGATAATAACTTTATTGATTACGTCATTTAAAAAAATATAGAACACTTATAATAACAAATATTATAGAAAAAGTAAATATTAGACGAAAATTGCCAACACTTGTGTGGTACTACATTGCATTGTGACCTTTTTTTACTGATGGGAAGTCATCAAATGACTGCCCCCGCCCTGGGCGGGGCGGGAGGGAGTGTCAGACTTTTACTAACTAAAACCCGTCTATGTTCCTTTTTGTGCCCTTTGCGTTCCGGGGGCGCAGTATCTCTTTCAAACAACCCGCAGCCCCGGCAGGCCTCCAATATTTGCTGACATCTCTTTGAGGCGCGCGTGGAACACGACCGCGCCGTCGACACGGTCTGTCGTTTGTTAACGTACGGACGGTGAGCTACCCATTGCTCACCGTCCACAGACCCGCGGCATTGTGACCCTTAAAACGGTGTTTTGGTTGTACGTCTTTAAAATAATTATTATTTTTAACCGACTTCAAAAAAAGGAGGAGGTTATCAATTCGACTGTATTTTTTTTTTTTTTTTTTATGTTTGTTACCTCGAATTTCCCGACTGGGTGAACCGATTGTCATGTTTTTTTTTTTTATTTGAAAGCTGGTGCTTCCCGTGTGGTCCCATTGTCACCATTTCAATATCTGATGATGGGATCTTGTAGAAATCGGGGGAACTCTTCAATAAATAACAGCAGATTAACCGCGATTGTTGCTATAGCATATTTAAGCATTGTTTACACCATCACACAATATAACATCACGCCTGTACTCAAGGGTTACACAGATGTATACAGTAGTATTTAAAAATTTCTCATCCAAGTAAACGAAATCGCATATTCTGCTTTCTTATGACTTTTTAGTGGTGTCTCGTTAATTTACATAACATGACAGTTTTTTCATGGATTTGGATGACAAGAAGTTGATACTAAAAAGCGAGAAATAAAAAACTTTTTTACAAAAAAATTACAACCGCCTTTAAAAACTAAAAAGAGAAAAATAACTTTAGCTTTGGAAGTCGGTGGCAATACAAAACAACAAACAGAAATAAAGCCACCGACTTCCAAAGCTAAAGTTATTTTTCTCTTTTTAGTTTTTGAAGGCGGTTGTAATTTTTTTTTGGGATAATGTTTGTATGGCCGAATTTAAAATGGCAGAATTTTATTTGGTATTACCTGTTGCCCGCGGCGTCGCTCACTAATATATTAAATTTTGGATTAAAGCCCAGGACTATATCCACATAAAGCAAAAAGATATGTGCATGTCGGTTCAGTATTTGTTAAGTTAAGAGTGTGCATACTGTTTCTGCCTAACCCCTATGTGATATAGCTTGATGAAGTGTACCTAAGATTATAGCCCAGATTACTGCCAACACACTACAAAAAGTTTTGTTGAAATCGGTGAAGTAGTTACAAAGTTACGCGCGTACATACAAACAAACAAACAGACAAAAATCCAAAAATTATTGTTTTGGGTTCAGTATAATGTACTTAACATGTAGCAACTGCTTTTTGAAAAAAATATTGAATGTACGGAATTGGCATCATTACGATTTTATTATATGTATATAGATTTAGGCTATAAAGGGCCCTTATAATATTAGTATAGATTAATAAGTAAAAACGTGTAGTAAATATACTTACAAATCCATTAACCATGACCTTAGTGAGTGCGTCGAGCGCCTCGCTGGGCTGCAGATGGAACAGCACCGACTTGCTGTCCTTGAGGTACTGGCCCCCGATGTTGCTGATCAGCTGCTTGGGCATCAGCTGCATCAGCAGCTTGTTCGGCCAAGTGTCCACCTTCAGCTCAGGCTCGATGTCTTTTGTGCTTGCTGATACCTGGTGGAGAGTTGTATGATTTAGGAATTTGAACTTTATTGTTGACTAGCTTTTGCCCGCGACTTCGTCCGCGTGGATTAATAGTTCCCGTTCCCTGGGGATTTCCGGGATGAAAACTATCCTATGTCCTTTCTCGGGTCCCAGACTATATCTGTACCAAATTTCATTGAAATCGGTTCAGTGGTTTAGGCGTGAAGAAGAGACAGACAGAGTTACTTTCGCATTTATAATATTAGTAAGGATTATATTGATTATAATGTGCTCATATTTATTTTATATCCGCTCAACTGTCGGGCAGTCCCCTAGAATTCAAGTATTTAATCAATATTTGATGATGATATATAAGATGGTGAGTAAGCGTCTTTTTTACCATCATACTATCACGTCTGTATTCCCCGAAGGGTTAGGCGGAAGTATACAAATGTACACCCACAGGTCGCCGGTATTTTTAGGTCCCATGTAGGGGGCAAGCCTATTGCCATTAACCGGGCACAAATCCTAACACCGAGCTGCTACTGAGAATTTCATAGAAAAACTCAATAACACTTTGCTCGACCTGGGAATCGAACCCAAGACCTTAAGCGTAGCAGTCGCGCTTAGGACCACTACGTTAACGAGGCAGTTTAACTAATGAAACATGGGAAAAATAAAGGAAAAAAAAAAAACATTTATTGGTTACGGAGAGTTACGAAGCTCGCCGGGGTCAGCTAGTCGTGATGGCCCAGTGATAAAATAGCCGTCTCTCATACATGAGGTCGTAAGTTCGATATCAGCAAGTACCAATGTGACTTTTTCAATTCATAATTATGTACTTTCTAGATCATTATTTTGAACAACACTGACATTGATGAAGGAAATTAATATAAGTCTGAAATCGTCGAACCGCCTCAAGCAAGTGTGATGATCAATGCTCGTGCCTTCTCTGTATCAGAAGAGGCCTTTGCCCTGCAGTTACACAACGATATCTTGGATTTAATGATATGTATGACGTCATTTAGCATAGATTACATGCGTCTAATTAGAAAAAAAAATTGTCAAGCATTCAAGATAACTGGTAACAATCTGGTATATACCTTAAAGGCAATAAAATAAGGTTTACAATCACCTGACAAGGTAGATGTTTGGTAGTTTTCTGTTGGTCTCCGGGCACTTTGCCCTTCTCCATCCACTCGATGACGCCGCTCCAGATGTAGGAGCGCTGGAGCTGCGCTCCCGACGGCCCGGGAGTCACCATCGTGGGCATGCGTTGGTGACCACCCTGAAAATTAAAAAATAAAATTTCATTACACACCACACCTCACACCTCTGCCTAACCCTTCGGGAAAACAGCGTGATGGTATTTTTTTTTATAAATTTCATCATCTTTCTCTCCTTGTCTTATGTTACAAAAACATACCATCACGCCTGTACTCCCCGAAGGGTTAGGCAGAGGTGTACCGATGTTCACCCACAGTTCGCCGGTATATTTTAGTCCCATGTAATAGGGGGGCGAGCCTATTGCCATTAACCGGGCACAAATCCAAACTCCGAACTGCTACAGAGAATTTCATAGAAAAACCCAATAACATTAAAAAAAAGAAAAAGAAAGTTTTAAACAAAAAATGTCATCATTTGCCTTTTCTTGTCCCATTTTATTTGGGGTTGCCGCAATACGTTTTCTTGGTCAGGTTCAGTACAAAGCCAAAGAAAAGATAGGCTTGTGTGAAAAATTATATGAAAGAAATGGGAGTCAATGATAACATGACAGTTGATAGGACGATACAGAATAAGGGGCCGGCCCCCCTAGCCAAGTCACAAACGATAATCGTAAACGCTCGGTAGGTACCAATCGATTTTCAACTTAATACCCAAGAGCCTTAAGTTGAAAATCTATTAAAGATTTTTAAGCGTTAGCGACTGGAACGAACGAAAACGCTATGCAATCTTCATTAGATCTTCAACTTAAAACCAAGCACATAAAGTTGAAGATCTATTAAAGCCTACTTATCGTTTGCGTTTATCGTTTGTGACTTAGCTAGGGGGGCAGTTCACACCGGGTCCGAGACGCGACGCTGCGCGCCCTTTTAATAGAGCTACTCAAAATATAACTTTATTTACTACATGAAAAGATACACATTTCATTGTTTGAATTCAAAATACGTTGCACTGAAATTGTAACAATGAAATCAAATTGTCAAAATGAAATGTGTATTTTTTCGTGTAGTAAATAAAGTTGTATTTTGAGTAGCTCTGTTAGAAAAGGCGGGCGCAGCGTCGCGTCGATTTTAATCCGTACTTATATTATAAATGCGAAATTAACTCTGTCTGTCTGTCTGTCTCTTCTTCACGCCTAAACCACTGAACCGATTTCAATGAAATTTGGTACAGATATAGTCTGGGACGAGAAAGGACATAGGATAGTTTTTATCCCGGGAATCCCCCGGGAACGGGAACTGTTAATCCACGCGGACGAAGTCGTGGGCAAAAGCTAGTTACAAGTATTTCGGAAAACATCAAATCAAAACTCATCGCTGAGATTACCGCACTAGAAAAGGAATTACTGCACTAGTGCTGTAATATAACGCAAAAAGCACTTGTACGTAACACGCTTAATTATGACCTTAAAAGCGGTGTTATAAAAGCCACTTTACCAACCAAGTATGTGGAAAAGAACATAAACAAATGTTAATAAACCGTACCTGTGCGGCGTGTGTGGAGGGCGGCGGAGGTGGCGGGTAGGAGGGCTGCGCCAGCTGAGTGAGCAGCGCAGAGTTGTTCGCGTACAGCGGGGCCCGGGGAGGCGCCAGCCAGTTGCCGGCGCCGCGACCGCAGGACGCGTTCCCTGATAGAATAATAAGCACATTTATTACGACGAAAATAAAATTAGCCTTAGTTATTCCTTCTAATATTAGCTATCAGAAAAGTCCAGTCAAAATCGGTCCAGCCGTCGGAGCTTATTCGGAACCAACAGACAGACAGATTTAAAAAAACACTTTTTTTGATTATTAGTACCGTATATATTTTCATATCCATCTAATGAAAAGCTGTTAATTTGAAATTACAAACAGAAACTTCAATTTTTTTATTTATTTGTGTAGATAAAGATTTCGTACACCAAAAAAAAACAAATTTACCATTATAACAACACTTACCCACACCAGCCACCCCGGGCACCCCCGGCACTGTCCCCACGGGCCCCACGCCTGCGGTCGCCGCGACCCCCGGACGGGGGAAGTTCTGGGCCCCCGCCCGCGGTGGGACCGCTGTGCCGCGCCCTTGTCTGGGGGGGAGCAGAATATGTTTAATACATGGTTTGTCATACACGCGTCTGTTTCAAGCGCCGATCCAGGGAGAGGGGGGTCACTGGAAATGTTCCGATCTGTCCCGTTATAGGAACAGATTAACGAGAAGACAGTCAACGAGGTCACAGTTCGAACTCTAATCAGTGAATAACAAGAGTGAATCCCCCCCCCCCCCCCCCCCTCCCCCAACCAGAGATGCTAACAGGCGGACAGATCATTTTTTTTCCGATCTGTCCCCACAAGGGGACAAACCCGGGTGACAGATCGAAATATTTCGGTCGTTGGGTCAGGACCCCCTCCAGTTGACCTCTGTTATTTTTGACAAATTTTATTTAATTAAAATTATTTTGTCATACTTATGTATGGCAATAAAATACTACCTTGACTATATGACCCCCTGATTTCAAAACAGGAACCGCCCTCGTGTGACTTACTTACAGCAAAAACTTAATTTTGACGTTACAAACAGTAGTATTTATTTGTGTAAATTAAAAAAATATTTATTTGGCACCATTTTCCAGGTATAATAAAATACAGCACGAAATGTATATTATCAAGTTTTCAAGTAAAACAATTGCGCACTCACCCATAGACGTCAGCCTGTATGTCGGGCACGGGCGGCGGCGCGGGGCTCGGCGGTCGCTCCTTCAAACTGTAGCCACGGAGTAACACTAGGTGGCGGGGATCCTGAGCATAAGGTGACGAGATGTAGTTACCAGACTACAGACGCGAAATAGACAGAGATTAACTTTTAATTGTTTTTACTATATATTATTGTGTTTCTCTTATATATTTTCTGATTAATTTCGTTGCGGGATCCAAGACAGTTGAATCGTTTCTCCGGGATTCGTCAAGCTTCATTGCTTCGGCGCTTTTCTAGTGGTCGCCACTGTTGATTCTGGCTTACAGGAGTTGCAGTGGTTTGGAAACAGTGTGGCGGGCTTGTGGCATTTGAATATTATTGTGTTTTTGACGACATGATTGACTGTTGCGTGTCGTGCGTTCGATTCCCGCACGGCACAAATATTTGTATGGCCTACAGGTAGTCGTTCCGGGTCTGGCTGTTTGTGAATGTGAGTTTATATGTTTGTAAATGCGCCCACAATACAGGAGATACTTCAAGTGTAAATAATACTTAAACAAAAAAAAATGGTTAAGATTGTATTTTATACTTTACTCCCCCATTCGTAGTTTCACCCGTATCGAGGGTACTTTTACAAACATATAAACATACTAACGAAATGTCTGCGACTTCGTCCGCATTGCTTTTTTCACCCACGTTAAGTTATGTCATTGGTTACTGCTCCGCTCCAGAGTGTCGTAGCGTAATGATATATAGCCTATAGCCTCCCTTGATAAATTGACTATCCAACACAAAAATATTTTTTCAATTCGAACCAGCATTTCCTGAGATTATCGCGTTCAAACTCTTCAGCTTTACAATATTAGTATAGATAGGTGTTCCCCGCGGTTTCACCCTCGCTGCTCAGCACCTGTTGGTCGTAGCGTGATGTTACATAGCCTATAGCCTTCCTCAAGAAATGGACTATCCAACACTAAAAGAATTTTCCAATTCCAACCAGTAGTCCCTGAGATTAGCGCGTTCAAACAAACAAACTCTTTAGCTTTACAATATTAGTATAGACACTGAAAATTATATCTCATCAGGTTACCTTAGCGTAGTTCCTCTGCTGTGCCTGATGCAGCTCGCCTCCCGCGTGCTCGTACAGCGCGTGCAGCGCGGGCACGCGGCGTGCCGACGCGACCGACACTTGCACGCCACGCTCCGCCAATAGGCGTGCTGCTTGCTCTACTGTTGCTGGGGCACCTCGACAACGGAAAATTACAAGAATAATTATGCAGACAATGGATTTGGACCTAAACATGCCAACTGTGGGTTTGGTGATGGTTCAACATTGGTATGGTATGCAACAAAAGTCTATAAACAATGTTACTTTTACACAACATTCAAATAGACACGAAATAACAAAATCTACTGCTATTCAGAATTTTAAACAAAACCTTAGAGTTCATTTTATCTTAATTTTAGATAAATTTCGTATTTCCTTTCATATTGTGCTCTAAGTATTAATAAGAGTTTAAAAATCTGAAATGTTAATTTACTTGTGTTGATGACTGTACTACTCTGCCTAACCCTTCGGGGAATACAGGCGTCATGGTGTGTGTATGTAGATTGAATTTCCATGTCAAGCAGTTTATTTCTTTTTTTTATATTGTGGGACAGCAAACAACCCGACGGTCTACCTGATGATAAGTGGTCACCGCTGCCTATAAACATATGCAATACCAGAGGCCTTGCAAATGCGTTGCCATTCTAGAGACAAAGTAGTGTCGTGATGGCCCAGTGGTTAAGGCGCCCGCCTCTCATGCACGAGATTGTAGGTTCGCAACCGGGCACGGGCAAGTACCAATGTGACTTTTTCTAATTCATATGTACTTTCTAAGTTTATCTTGGACATCACTGACATCGGTAACCATGTCAGAGGCCCTTGCGGCGGTTTAAAAACTCTGACACTAGGGTGTGTGGGGTCGTTTAGACCTTACTGCCCACACGATAAAGAAAGACAGGACCCCATAACCTTTAAATCGAAACTCAGCAACATTGCTTTGTGGCAGAAATAGGGATTGAGGTAGTACTTCCCCGGACAAGCTTTTTCACATAGAGCTCTACTATTACTAGTGTTATTGGGGTTTCCCATTAGGACTCTTTTAGTAGAAGACTGGAATTTAGAAGTTGTTGGTGTTGCCGTGAGTCCGTTGATATGGACTATTAGGTCCTTATGAGATGGGCTCTTAGTATGAGGAAAGAGGAAGGCCTGCACCTGTGTTTGCACATCAATATCTTCTAAATACTTGGCTTTTGACAGGTCAATATCATATTGTATTTCTTAATCAAATTTCATCTTGACATCGCAATATTATTTGTCTTTGACATTATTACCTACCTATGATGTTTAATTGTTCCATGTTCTATTAATAATGTAATCGAATTAGATTCTTGGATAATAATGTAATATTTAACATGTAATCATAGACATGCATACTGTATTAAGAAAGTGTAACCATCTACTCCGAATTTGCACGCCATTATATGGCAGGATATGCTTTGACACTATTATTTAAATTAAGACCACATTTCTGATGTATTTACCATATTCTGACAAATAAATGATTATGATTATGATTAAATCCAGGTCCAACACAGGATTACCATATAACCCTAGCTTAACATAACACCTACCTGGCGGTACCAGCCCCCCAGCATATGCGGAGTAAGGAGGGGAACAACACAGCAATAGCACATGTATCGGTTTGTCCGTCCGGCCGAGCTCGTCGAAACATGCGAGGGCCGCTGTCAGGGCTTCTGTCACACATGCTCTACTTTCTGCGTGGCCACCTATGTATCTGGAATGTTATTGTTGTACGCATTAGTATTTAATTTTGGATTTTAAGGTAATAAACACAATGGTGAATTTCACTTGACTTTGAAGAAATTTTGGAAACGTCCAGTTTAAACTGTATGCAACAAAAAGCGCAGAAGTTTTCTAAAAGTCATGGATGGTTTCTTAAATATGTTTTCCTATATAACTATTAATGATCCACTCTTAGTGGCCCTTCTCAAAATTCTCTCTGTATACAACGTGGTGTCACCTGCATTCAATTACGTCTTTGGCCAATGCTCCACTTTTTAACCCCCGACGCAAAAAGAGGGGTGTTATAAGTTTGACGTGTCTGTCTGTCTGTCTGTCTGTCTGTCGGTCTGTCTGTCTGTCTGTCTGTCTGTGGCATCATAGCTGCCGAACGGATGAAGCGATTTCAATTTAGTTTTTTTTTGTATTAAAGGTGACCTATGTGCGAGTGTTCTTAGACATATTTGATGAAAATCAGTTGAGCCGTTTAAAAGTTGTGGGGGTGAAAGTAGGGAAGAAAAACCGAATGTCTGTAAATATACTCGAGCGGGGTCTCAAACTTAACAAAATCGACATTATAATTAGTAGGTACCTATAAAAAGTATAAAATAAAAAATTAAATTAAAAATTTAAAAAACCCCCAACACAAAAACCTAAGTTCCCTTTAAAAAGTAAAAAAATAACAAAAAAAAATACGTCACGTTGGGGGACCGATGTTGCATTTAGGATACGATCGTCCCGAGCGGTCCCCCAACGTGACGTATTTTTTTTGTTATTTTTTTACTTTTTAAAGGGAACTTAGGTTTTTGTGTTGGGGGTTTTATTGATCTATTGTGTGTTCTATACTTATAAACCTACTTCTCTTGATGAAAACTGCATAACAATCTGTTGAATATTTTAATAGACCTAAGCATTCAGAGGGACATACTGCTAGAAGTGACTCTGTTTAATATTATGTAGAGAAACAAGCCCACTTACTGTATTTTATCAACAGTATCTACGACTGTTTGTGGGCAAGTGTAGGGGCCGAAGGTAGCAACAGGTATACCGGGGTGGCAGTCGGCAGCTTTGTACGTAACAATACTGTACACGGACCCACTGCCACCACCCTCTTCTAAAGGACCTCCATGGAAATATCTGTGAAAAAGAAAAACTACATAATTATTGTGAAATAACAGAACAAATGGCGCAAGAAAAGCATATTTGGAAGGACTTAGGGGAGGCCTTTGCCCAGCAGTGAGACTTTACAGGCTAGGTAAAAAAAAAAACGACGGGTTGCACTCCGGGAGTGCCGGCAGAAGTGAAAACTTGAATATTATTGTTGTGCATTTTTGATATTTGATGTTGCTTTAATTATCAGTGTAAAAGTACTATCATTTATGTGGTATAATAAAATATTTATTTATTGCGCTATCGAGCGAATTGTCATATTTGTGTACGATTAATTCGTAAGATTTTCGATCAGGTCACGTGTCCTGACGCGAGTTAATTTTTTTTTACCCATTACAAAAAAGAGTATACAACGCCGCTAAAGAAGTTTTCACTTCAAAAACAGAACATGTTAGGACACAAGTGAGGTATTATATTTGTTTACCAAGAGTGCCTAACACGACCCACTGACCAAGAATGGAAGGAAGTCATTCAACGTACAATATCATTCAAACTAATATAATAAAGCTGAAATGGTTTTACCAAGATGCTTGTATGTCCTCAAGGGTTAGGTGTATCAATGTACACATCTGCCCATGGCTTTTGGTGGTTTAAACACGATGTCTAAACCTCTGGAACTAACCGGATAACGCTATTAGCTGGATTAGTTTTTATCTTATTGTCTTTATTTTTCAGGTCTCATTAATTATTTTGTAGCACTTTATCTAGTCATTTGTATACTTATACAAATTAATTGTACATAAGATTAAACCATAATTATCCTTAACGTTGATATGAGTTCACGGGGCTAACATATTCATACAATAATAAAAGCCCCTAAAATAAAAGATTAAAAAAAAAAAACCTTAACGTTTTAATAAGGCGTGATTTATGTAGTCAAACTTAAAGAATTAATGTAAATAAACGAATACTAACTCTAATGTTGGGACTATGTAATTTGATTTCAGTTCTCCTATATACGCGCCGTTCGCAGCTGTAGCCTCTATTACAAATATGACTTCAGCCTGTACAGGCGAGTCGGGAGCGTTCACTACCATATTTATTTTAATAGAATACTAATATTAACGTTAATAACAATCCACAATAATTCGTAACACAATCACAAAACAAGCAACAAAGCTAAAATTTTGACATTTGACGGTTGCGTCAGTTTTGACGTTTCATTTGACGTTTTATTCTGTCGCCATCGTTCCATTTCACCATTGATTAATTTGCAGCATTCTGAATAAGCAATGATAATTCATAATTTATTGTTGCTATCATTACATGTCCAACAGTCATTTGGCTGTAAGGTGATGATGATAATTGATAAAGTAAAACAAGTCTGTTTTTACGTCTTTCAAAAGCGTTGTGCTCGCCTCATTCCAGTCAGTCAATATCACTCTAAGTAAGTACTACCTACTAAGTACTACCTACTTTAAACTAATGTTTTATTATGCTATTGGTGAATTTTATAGAATATTAAATTTAATATGGGGGCAAAGCAAATTCATTGCATGTACTTGTGTTGTGCCTCTGCCACAGTGAATTTCAATGTGACAAAACAGCTGTCATACTGTCATACAATTTATAGTTCTAGGCTCCTGCATTGGGCTCCAACCAATCTGTCACTGTCAAGTTTGTCAGCTGTTTGCAGCTGTTTGTCATTACAAGATTTACGAAAATAACCTTTATCTTCGCTTCTCCGTCTTATCTATTTATGAAATTATCTTTAACCATATACTTTAACTGTTAACCCACTACTATTTCTATGGTGGACGCGTAAAAGTCCACTAAACATTTTCAAATAAACGAATCAATAGTTTAATTGCCATGGAAATGAGTCTTCGTACCGTGCGAATTTTCAACCGGCTTTTAAGAAAACCTTTTGGAATCACGTCTTATAGGAATGTTACGGGCACTGCAGTTAAAGAAGAAGTTAATGCGGAACTGCTGAACTCATTTAACCAAGATATACGAAATGGTAAGCCATTTTGACTTATTTCACCAATTTACACCAGCCTCAAAAACGACTGTCACTATAGCTCGCGTTAGTTCTTTTTTTTCCTGAACACGATCTACTTTCTAGTTATCTATAGATTTTATAGCAGGTCTGGTAAAATGTGTGGATTTTCAGTAATTATTGGGCTTCTGAAGTCTTGGTCAACTAGTAATTAGCCACAAAATTTTCTAGTCCAACTGTTTTTTTAGAATTGCGAGGATATTAATCTGTCAGAAAGGTCTCATCAAGGCTAATGGTGAAGAAGATAATTGTTTAAGAATAATCTTTTATAATTCTTTAGGATTTCAATTTATATTAATGTGCGTGACTTCTACATATATATTTATGATTTGTATGTATAAGTCATAGGGACTGCCTTGTTAACCTAGTGGTGAAAAGCGAGACTACTACCCTAGAGGTCTTGCAGTCCATTCCCACGAAGTGTCTTGAAGAGGTCTTGCATTAGATTCCGGCGATTGTGGGTGTACATTGGTACACCTCTGCGCAACCCTTCTTGGAACACAGGCATGATGATATGTATGTTATGTTATTGAAACAACTTACATTTACATTACAACTTTACATTTTTACGACATAATACGTATTATATGAATTGTGTTGAATGTGTAACAGCCTCATTAGCCTGGTCCTAAACACAGCTGCTAACATAGAGGTCTTGGGAGCGATTCCCAGATTAAGCAAAGTGTTATTGGGTTTTTCTACAAAATTCTTAGTAGCAGCTCAGAGTTAGGATTTGTTCCTGATTAATGGTAATAGGCTCGCCCCTTATTACGTGGGACTGAAACAACCGGCAAAACAGGGTATATGGTGGTTGGTACACTTCTGCCTAACCCTTCGGGGAATGCAGGCGTGATGTGTATTATGTAAAGATTCTTGTTATCTAAAGAATCCTTATCTGCACTTGAAAATAAATGTTTTCTAATACTGTCTGATTCAATATACCGTCACAAATTTTACTTTTGACGCAAATGATGATAATGCATATTTGTTGATACCAGTAATGTTACGTAATTTTGTGAAGGAGCATTGACATCTATATCTCTTTGATATCGCCTGTCTTATCTTTATTAACTACAAGCTATGCCCTGCGGTTTCAATCGCGTCACGTAAAAAAATTTTCAGCTTTATTAAAAGGTGCAGTTTAGGATCCTCGTCAAATTTTAGGATGCAACTATAATAGTTATTATCAACATGAATCAAAAAGAGGAAACATTTTTTTGTTTGTTTGTTTATAACGAATAGGCTCCGAAACTACTGAACCGATTTTAAAATTTTTTTCACCATTAGATTGCTACATTATTCCTGAGTAACATATGTAGGCTATATAACATTACGCCACTACAAACGGGAGCAGGGCAGAAAACAAGGACATTACTTACCACGGGAGAAATAAAAGTCGCTGGCATTTCGCTAATCAGCAAATAAAGACAATAGAAAACCAAGGATGTTTGATTTTGTTGTTTTGATTTGACGATAGCACCTAATTGTATTCAATTGTATCTATCTATTTATAAAAATAATTGATTCAGTTCTCTCATATTTTTATTGGAACTAATCTATATATATAAAAGAAAGCCGTGTTTGTTACAACACTTATAACTCGAGAACGGCTGGACCGATTGCTATGGTTTTTGATTTGTTGGATTTGTTTCCGTCCCGAATAGCAGAATACATCTTAAAAACAATGAAACGAAAAAAAAATAAAGTCGGAAATGTCGGTAGGGGTAGGGTAGGGGTAGGATACCACGCGAACGAAGTCGTGGCGGGTCAGCTAGTTGATTAATAATTTAAAGTGATTTTTATTTTAGGAAGGTTATGTCGTCTTCCCATTCATATTATAATTGAGTACTTTTGGAAGGGGCAACTACTATTTTTTTTTCCTTGTAAATGGCGTTCAAACTTTAACTTGTTTGTAATATTTTGTGCTCAGGTGGAGTGGTACCAGTATTTCGCAGAGCCCTGCTGTTCCCTTCCCGGGTTGCGTTACAAGATGAGTTCGGTATCTACACGTACGCGGGCCTGTACCAAGCAGCCTCCGCGCTTGCGCAGGAGATCTCCACACAGTTAGGTATAAAAACTGTTTTTTTTTTTATTCGGTTTCATTGACCTCTGGTGAGCAGCTTCGGCAGGAGATTTTTTATAAAATACCGTCATATTATAACATTAAGGTTGAGATTTCAAACACATACTTACACGACATCGCGTAGCCTTTGTTTTTGAACTTACGACGATTATCATTGAAATTTCAACTATAATGTCATGATGTAAAGGTATATTATGCTGCGTCACATAAAACTCCCTTCCTGTTGACGCGCGTTTTGCGAACGCGCATCGACAGCGCGTTTAAAAGACGCCGTGTGCTTACAGCCTCAGAGCCAATAGATTCAGTCCGTTCGGGGTACAGCACAAACGATGGCCCATCTCACATCGTACCCTGCGTGCCCTAACAGCTGCACGCAGGAAGATTTAAAGGCTGCTACCGACAACGCAGTCAGTGGCTAAAATCTGGGCCGCGAGAATATAATACCTACATTATACATAGTTTGTCATCGAAACGCTAAGAAGAAGAAGAAAAACTGACTGCCCCGTTGGTCTCGTGGTCGCAAGCGCGACTGCTGAGCAAAGGGTCCTGGGTTCGATTTCCAGGTCGGGCAAAAAGTGTTATTGGGCTTTTCCATTAGGAATTTATCAGTAGCAACCCGGAGTTTGGAAGTTGGTGGTGTGACACCCCTGTGCCTCGGAAAGCACGTAAAGCCGTTGGTCCTGCGCCTGATCTCTCTCCGGTCGTGTCGGATTGCCGTCCCATCGGGCTATGAGAGTTAGAGAAGAGGGAGTGCACCTGTGTTTGCGCACACACTTGTGCATTATAATATCTCCTGCGTACGTGGCTAGTCTGCATTAAGATTAGCCGCCGTGGCCGGAATCGGTCTGGAGAATTGCATTTTACAAGAAGAAGAAGATTACTATCTAATCGTTTTTCTTTTCCATTTCAGTGGGTGGTTCTGAGAAGACTATAGCGTACATGTGCAACAATGACGCGTCACATATCATTGTACAGTGGGCTATATGGATGTCGGGCAATATTGGTAAGTACAGCAACACACATGGTCGGAAAATGTTATAAGTATATTAAATGTTGTTGATGGATTGCCTCGTTAGCCTAATGGTCCTAAACGCGACTGTTACGCTACTGGTATTGGGTTCGATTCCCAAGTCGAGCATGACAGTTATTGGGTTTTTTTTTGTGAAATTCTCAGTAGTAACTCGAAGTTAGGACATAAACGGCACGCCCCCTATTATTTAAAAAACAGACCGGCGAATTGTGGGTGTACCTTGGCACACCTCTGCCTATCCCTTCGGGGAAAACAGGCGTGATGGCAGTGATGGTATGTTATGATAGTGATGGTTTTTAAGAAATTAAAATTAAATAATTAAGAGGACTGTCTTGTTTTAAAATGTTCACATAACATTTAGATACATGATACATGTGCAACAACGAAGCGGATTTGTTAACAGTGTGCGAAGTACTAGTTTCGTGACCAACAAATTAACGACAAGATGTAGTCACCATTCATACATTATACATACTGACTGAAAAATAATGATAAACTACTGACTGTACAAATTATGATCATGATAATTTTAGTTATTCCCTAACATTCGCATGTGCTCTTTAAGACATTTTTTTACAACAATTTTAGATGATATACGAACTCTAATATACTGCAATTTATTTACTACAAAATGGCTACATGAAATGTTATACATACATACCATCGCAGTGTGGGACGCTTCCCACACTGTACTGAGCACCTGACCTTTCTGAAGAACCTCACCAATAAGTGTACCTCACTTATAATAAAACCTCTTTTTTCCAGCGGTGCCTCTAACCCCGCTCCACCCACCAGACATGCTACAATACTACCTCGCAGACAGTTCTGCCAGCCTGGTAGTTTGTACCCAAGACTACGAGAAGGTACTCCGACCAATCACGTTAGAGTTGAAGAAGCCCCTCCTCATAACGGGGAGGGATAACGTACTTACTGCCCAGTTGTACCAACCTAACACTTCGTTTTTGAAGCCGAAAGTCGAGGGAAATTTGACTGAAGTTGGAAAGACCAATGTTTGGTATGGAAAGAATGATGCGCTTATTATTTATACTAGTGGTGAGTACTGTGTTTTGTTCATTTATTATTTCTTAGAGAAAGTAGTAGTAGTGTTCTGGGTTCGATTCCCAGGTCGAGCAAAAAGTGTTATTGGGTTTTTCTATGAAATTCTCAGTAGCAGCTCGGAGTTAGGATTTGTGCCTGGTTAATGGCAATAGGCTCGCCCCCTACTACATGGGACCTAAAAACATACCGGCGAACTGTGGGTGTACATTGGTACACCTATACCTAACCCTTCGGGGGAATACAGGCGTGATAGTATGTATGTATAATTTTATCTCTTATAATTTAACTATCTTTTAATTTTAGGTACAACAAGTAAGCCGAAAGGCGTAGTATGGACCCACAGCATGCTTCAGACTCAGATCTCGTCTCTTCACTCCGCCTGGCAGTACTCCGCCAACGACGTAGTTCTACATACGTTGCCGCTACATCACATACACGGACAGCTCAACTCTATGCTAGCGTCGCTTGCTGCTGGTGCAAGGTACGGTACCGTGATATCAAGACTCAGGGACGGACTAAGTCTGTCAGGGGCGGACTAAGCCTGTCAGGGCGGGAAAGCTAAATGATTTAATTTATGTATTTATTTATCATCACCTACAACTATCGTTACAGGTAGAACCCAATGCAGTAGCGAAGCAAACATAATAATAACAACTTATATTCTAAAACTTATTATACTTATATAAAGTTATCCTTGTGAATTCACTCAGTGAAATAATATGTCTGTCTCCTCCGTTACAAGGTTGAGAGTGCGAAGCGTTTGCGTTAGGGGCACCTCATTTTATCGACCAAAAGCAGCAAAAGAGGCTCCATTTGTTCGAAATTTAGAATTTTTGTCTCAAGGATTTGGCGCCCCCATGAAACTGCCGCCTGAAGTAAGTGCCCCGGTTCGCCCCCCATTATATCCGGAGCTGATATTAATGTATCCTCCAGATTGATTTTGGGCACCGCTGCCAATTAAATCGCTATAAATTCAATAAATAACATAAGATTATCTTTCCATCAGACTCCGAATGCTTCCATCCTTTGTCTCCCACAACGTTTGGTCCCGGCTCCTCGGCATGGGCGAGCGCGACGAGACCAAAGTGACCGTGTTCCACGGTGTGCCGGCGATGTACGCCCGCCTAGTAGCCGACCACGAGCGAATGTTCTCCGACGCAAAGACTGCGGAGTACGTTAAGGCTACCCTGGGCAGTAGGATGCGGCTGATGTGCGCTGGCTCCGCGCCCTTGCCGGCACAGCTGTTCTTGAAGTGGGAGGAGGTAAGATAAATATTTTAAGCCCTTTTTTTATACCAATACGGCATGATTTTTTATGTCTATTTTTTATGACTTAAGACAAAAAAGCCGCTATATACAATTAAAAAACGGTAATTTAAAAAACTAAAAAACCCGACTGCTATTTTTTAAAAAACCCTAAAACAAGATAAATTGTAGCAGTCGGGACCCATTCTAGAAATGGAGGATTAGTGAATTGAGAGCACATACCTATATTACATTGCAGATGGTCCCGAATGGGTCACGACTGCTACAATTTATCTTGTTTTAGGGTTTTTTAAAAAATAGCAGTCGGGTTTTTTAGTTTTTTAAATTACCGTTTTTTTTTTTTTTTTTTAGTGTTTTAAAAAAGAAATTAATAAACCCAGTATCACTCTTACAGTAAATACGAATCTACCGACACCTCTCAAGCTAAAATCCATCGAGCCGTTCAGCCTGCAGAGCGAGCCAAACATTTGAATTTGGCGCCAAAAATCCGCCATTTTGTGTTTTTTTTTTATATATACCCAGTGTCACTCTCACAGTAAATACGAATCTAACGACACCTCTCAAGCTAAAATCCATCGAGCCGTTCAGCCTGCAGAGCGTGCCAAACAATTATACATACATACATACATACATACATACATACAAACATACCCTCGAAAAACATAACCCTCCTTCTGTCGCAGTCGGGTAAAAATGACGTCACAAAGCCGCTTCCAACAAGTAGTTTAGAACTTATGAGTGACAAGATGATACACGACACATACAAAAAAACATGTCTGCACTTTACATAGATTTAAGACATACTGTATTCAATGTTATATCTTTATTTAAGTTATTGAACATTTTTTTTATACATACCATATTGTACCTTATTGTCTTTCATTACAATCGCTTCAGTGGTTTTCGTGATCAAGTAACAAACAGTCAGACTTACAGTAGACTTTGCAAAGTTGGGATGTAGAAACTAAAAACAGTCAATGTAGAACGTGGCATTTTTTTAAATTCACAATTTCTCCATTCTTCCCCAGATATCCGGCATGCGTCTTCTAGAACGGTTCGGCATGTCCGAAGTCGGGATGGCATTGAGCAACCCCTACCGTCCTGTGGACTCCAGGAGGGTGGGCTGCGTGGGGCTGCCCCTCCCTGGAGTTGGAGCTAGGATCGTTTCCGTTAGGGAGGACACGGGAGAACTGGAACCCTTGGTTACTGTGGAGACGCCGGTTGCTGAGACTCAGGTTTGCGATTACATATCTTTACATATAACAGTACAGGGACCACCACCATTACGCCTGTATTCCCCGAAGGGTTAGGCAGAGGTGTACCAATGTACACAGCAGACAGCTGCTAGCTGCTGAACAGTACAGGGGCCGTGGGGTATTTAAAGTTCAGTTAAAACATTAAAAAATTGTTTTCGTAACCATGTACTAATTCCAACGGAAATTTAGCTATTCATAGGTATGTAGTTTCTAAGTTTATCTTACCCATCACAGATATTGGTAAAGGGAAATATCGTGAGTTTTAAATATTAATATGATAAATGTAAGTTGAGCAAGCGTGATATTCAACGCCCATACCTTCTCTGTACGAGAAGAGGCCTTTTCCCTGCAGTGAGACAATAACAGGCTGGTATTATTATTGAAATCTTTTAATGACCTTGTAGTATATTAGTACAAAATAAGTTTTAACTTAAAAAAGACGCTTTTAAGGTTGAATATCAAATGCACACTTCAACACAATTCATTTCTTGTAATTTCCTCATCAGATATGCTTGGACCGGCTCGGTATGTCTGCTAAGGAGCACTCAGTGGACTCGGACAGCTACTACTGGCAGCCTCCGAAGATCACTGTACACAAGGAGGTTGGCAACGACTCGTTCCAAGGAGAATTGCTTGTAAGGGGACCCGCTGTGTTTACGAGGTAAGATTTAATGTGTTTTACCATTTTGTACAGGATGGAGTTTTAACTGCCTCGTTAGCCTAGTGGTCCTATGCGCGACTGCTACGCTAGAGGCCCCGGGTTCGATTCCCAGGTTGAGCAAAAAGTGTTGCTGGGTTTTTCTATGAAATTCTCAGTAGCAGCTCGGAGTTTGGATTTTTGCCCGGTTAGTGGCAATAGGCTCGCCCCCTATTACATGGGACCTAAATATACCGGCGAACTGTGGATGTGCATTGGTACACCTCTGCCTAACCCTTCTGGGAATACAGGCGTGATGGTATATTTTGATGGATGGAGTTTTATAATGCTACCTGGAGGGAAAGTACTCTAAATACTTAAGTTATGGCTGCTCTCTGAAATAGCTGGATCGATTTTGACGGAACTTTCGCGCAAAAAAATACAACTCCGTGGTACCGTGATATGAGTATAAAATTAAACAAAACTTGACACTGGAAAACTTCAAAGAAATCTGTACTAATATTATAAATGCGAAAGTAACTCTGTCTGTCTGTCTGTCTCTTCTTCACGCCTAAACCACTGAACCGATTTCAATGAAATTTGGTACAGATATAGTCTGAGACCCGAGAAAGGACATAGGATAGTTTTCATCCCGGAAATCCTCCGGGAACGGGAACTATTATTCCACGCGGACGAAGTCGCGGGCAAAAGCTAGTAATGAATATTTTAAAGATACGGTCTTAATTAATTAAAATTGCGATGAAAAGGTCACCTAATGATGAGTAACCTTGGTTTTGGTAAAGGTTTGGCTCTCAAATACATCAGTAGTTCAGGGAAGTATTACCACCATACGTATTTCTGCCGCAAAGCAGCGTTGCTGTGTTCCGGTTTGAAGGGTATGGATGCCGGTGTAATTACGGGCACATGAAACATTTTAACTTTGTCTCTGGGATGACAACGCATTTGCAAGGCCTCTGGTATTGCAGATATCTATAGGCAGCGATGACCACTTAACATCGGGTGGGCCGTTGACTGGTTTGTCATCTAATAATATTTTATAAAAAACTAGTCAACTGCCCGCGACTTCGTCCGCGTTGCTTATTTCACCCGCCATAAGAAGCGTCTTTGGTTAATGCTCCGCTCCCGTGGGTCGTAGCGTGATGTTATATAGCCTTAGGTATTCGGGAATAATGTAGCTATCTATTGGTGAAAAAATGGTTAAAATCGGTCGAGTAGTTTCGGAGCCTATTCGTTACAAACAAAGAAACAAATCTTACCTATTTATAATATTAGTATACACAATACTCCAATCTTCAAAAACCTTACAGGTACTGGAACAAAACCCCAAACCCTGACTCCACCGACTTCACCAACGACGGCTGGTTCCGTACCGGCGACACAGCGGCATTCCAGGACGGTAGGTTCAGGATCCTCGGAAGAACCTCCGTGGACATCATCAAGACTGGAGGATACAAAGTAAGCGCTTTGCAAGTTGAGTCCGCCATCTTAGATCATGAGAGCATATCTGACGTCGCCATTTTGGGTATAGAAGATGACAGTTACGGTGAAATTGTAGCAGCAGTAGTAGTACTTAAAGACAATGCTACACTAACATTGAAAGAATTAAAAGATTCCGCTGGTAAGAAGCTGGCTCCATATCAGATCCCTAAAACTATGTTGATTACCGATCAGATGCCTAGAAATGCAATGGGGAAGTTAGATAAGAAGGAAATTCGTAAACTATTTGGGGATAAACTTGCCTTAACCAAAGTCAAAAAAGAAGTTAATTAATAGACCGTTTAACGGCACATGGTTTGTAAAGTTCTGAGTCGATAATTGTTGTTTAGATCGTAAAATGATACGACACTACCTAATATGTGACATTAATATTCACTTTCGAAACTGACAATTAATTCAATGTTATGAGTTTATTCAGCCCCGGTTTTTCGAACGAAAGTTAATGTGACAAATTGAAACGCGTAAGCTTGTCGCGAATTTAGTCAAACATTTATTTCAATTAGACCATTAAAAAGCACTATTGAACACATGATACACAAGAAAGAAAAAAAGTAGTTGACCATTCCAAAAGGTATAGGTGTTCTTGACAATTCAAAAGTGCCTATAAATGGTCTAATTGAAATAATACTTTGACTTAGACTTTATGGAGAAAACTGGGCAAAAAACATCAAACATACTCTTATTAAAAGTGTTTTACAAATAAGTCAACCAATCACAGAAGCTTCCGCGCATTCGACAATTTGCCACATTAATTTTTCGTTCGAAAAACCGGGGCTGAATCTTTAAAATTATTGTTGATGGGACTTAGAACTTTGAATTGTTTTCATCTAATTTATACGTATATTTTAAACTGAACAACGTGGTAATAAAAAAAATCATGTGCAATTATTTGTAGGTACGTAAACCATACCAATTGCGAAGACGGAAACGCGCACAAAGATTATAAATTGAAAGCGACGTTTGCATTGAAGGGAGCCGATTGAACTCTTCCTGTTCTTTCTTATAACATGTTAGTAGAGGCAACCACACACGGGAGCTTATAATGTCCCATCAAAATACGTAGTCATGAAATTATTACGTGACCGATGAATTTGTTTCGTTTTTTTTTTCTTTTATAACATACAGACAAACGGGGTGAATCGGACGAAATTTTAAAAGGGATTTTGACTTTGAAATAATTATTTTTTTGCCAAAGAGAACTCTAATGTTTTATCTGAATTATAATTTACGATTTAGTGTTTAGTGTCCTCGTTAGCACTCAAATGTATTATTTCAAAGCCCGATTCACCTCGTTTGACGGTAGGTATATCGTAACACATTATGATAGCAAGTCGAACTTTTTCTGTTTTTAGTTATCGTTTGTCTTAATTTCTTATACGTAAGCGATTCAAAATGGCCGCATTTATTAATTTTGATATAATATTATGTTTAAGTAACATTATTTGGTTTTAAATACTATTAAAAGTGTTGTTTGTTTGTGTGTCAGAAAACTGGCCTAAGGGCAGCGCAGACTGACCATTAATCATTGGTTATCTGATATTGTTGCACAGTTTGCGCAGACCCTAATGCGGTAGAAGCGTAAGGTTTAGTTAATGGGCATAATATTATGTGTTTAATGAATGTTTTATTTATAGGTTAGCATTTATTATGTGTGAAGCTATGTCGATCGGTAAATGTGACGGCAAACAACTAGAAAATTCTGGCGTAATTTTGTTTTTGATTAACGTATGACGTAGTCCTAGAATACTGCAAATACGCGATCATCTCGCGAATAAGCCATGTGACTATCGCGAAAAGCTAGCAAACATTTTAGTCGCGCGACCGCACCGCGTCTGCCAATTAGTGCACCTGATCAACGCCAGTATGTTTGATCGCGGATTCGTACAACTAAAAGTCGCGCGAACTTGCGACGCGTTTAAGGGGTGCGGGGGGAAGATTACGTACAATACAGCGACCTCTACGTGAATGATGACGTCTGTATGATGTGTATTGCCATAATAAAACCAAAATGTGTGTTATGTTTAAATTTAATATTAGGCGCGGTTACGATGATAAGGTACAGTCCGCGAGGCGTACGCTGAGCCTTGCATTTGTGTGAGTGCCCATATAGATAGTGTAGGTGTGACATCGGCCCGTTGGTCTCGTGGTCGAAAGCGCGACTGGTGAGCGTGGGGTCCTGGGTTCGATTCCCAGGTCGGGCAAAAAGTGTTAATGGGTTTTTTCATTTGGAATTTCTCAGTAACAGCCCAGAGTTTGGAAGTTGGTGGTGTGACACCCCCGTGCCTCGGAAAGTACGTAAAGCTGTTGGTCCCGGCTGTCATTCGTAGATCTTTGACAGTCGTTACTGATAGTCAGAAGCCAAGAAGTCTGACAACCAGTCTAACCAAGGGGTATCGTGTTGCCCAGTTACTGGGTTGTGGAGGTCAGATAGGCAGTCGCTCCATGTAAAACACTGGTATTCAGCTGCATCCGGTTAGACTGGAAACCGACCCCAACCTTGTAGGGAAAAGGTTAAGCAGATGATGATGAGGTGTGACGTCGGCCTAGAGTGCGACACGCCCTTTGCTTGGTTTAATTCAGTTTTAACCGGACGCATCTCTCTTCTTTTGGTAATCACTCACACAAATGCTAAGCTCAGCTTACGCCATGCAAACTGTAGATACCTATATTTAAGAAACGATGGAAGGAGAATAATATTTTTGTACTAAGATTGGGTCGTATCCTGTTGTGTCTCTATCCGCGTCAGACAATCGGAGACCGATTTTTTGTCGGAGACAAATAGAACATATGATTTCCGATCTACCAACGCCAATGTTCCACTAAAAGTCGGTATGAGAGTACTGAACGGTCCTACAAAAAATCTGACGTGGGCGAAGAGTCGGGGACCCTAATGATGTAAATTCAACCTTAAGGCATAGTAATTAAATTTTGAAATTCTTTCTCAATGAAGAAACTTCAGATTGTTTTGAATGTGAATATAAAAAATAATGAACAAACTGTCAAACTCATGTCAAATGCTGCGATTGGTTAATAGAAATAGGAACAGCCAATCATATCACTTGACATTAGTTTAGTCTTTCGGAATTGGGTTCCAAGTTTCCAAGGGAAGTAAAGGCCTATTCAAACCTGAGCGATATTCGCTGCCGCTGTGGGTAGAGGTACATACCGCGCGGGTTTCGCTCAGGTATTTAGTATCAAGTACCGCGGCTAGAGCGACCTGAGCGATATTCGCTGCCGCTGTGGGTAGAGGTACATACCACGCGGGTTACGAACGGTAGCGAATACCGTTTAGGTCTGAACACTAATATTACCGCATACCCACTGGGTTTTCTCTGCCGCAGACGGTAGCGAATACCGCTTAGGTCTGAATAGGCCTTAAGGCGGAGTATTTTTATTAACAACTAGCTTCTGCCCCGACTTCGCCCGAGTTATAAATCATGTCTGCAATAGTGTAGCTTTCCATTGTTGAAAGATGTTTTGACCTTCCACAGATGACCTTTTACAAAGAAACAAAAAAAAATACCTCTTTATTTATATTATTAGTTTAGATTTTTGTTGTTCCTAAATAAATGTATCGGGCTTATTCTTAATGACTGACGCAATGTTGTTACAATTATGTTTAATTATTATTATTGATTGTAATGTTAAATAAAAGACTATTAAAACATTTTATTCGTTTTATTTGACATCGTTAATAGGATTTAAGGTGATGAACAACGACATTTATTTAAAAAAAAAATGTCGTTTGGTCTGTTTGTCTATTGTTATTTGTCTCTCGCTTTTACATACTCGCGGACAGGACGCGCGTTATATCTTTGTTCTCAGTATTAAAGTTACCACAAGATGGTACTTGCTTACAATATTTTAAAGATCTTTATAATAAAATTAGATAAAAATATAAATGTAAGGGGCCTATATAAAATTTAAGTATTCTAACTAGGTACTAAAACATAAAATAATACTTATAATCGTCTATCTGACAAACTTACAAATTGACAACTTTTGAATACAATTATTGAATATTGGTAAAATGGGGTGTAAATGATTGAATGGATTACAAAGGCTTTTCTCCTTGAAATAATGTACCTAGTTGGTAGCCAACAAGTACACTTAATGGTAAATTATAATTAAGTAAACACATTAGACTGCTTTTTGGAAACCAATTACTATATTATTTCAACGATAAAATCCGTTTTAAAATTTCGTCTCAGTTCACACACTGCATCTCTATGCACACCATTTTACCGTAGTAAAACAACTTTAGTTTATTTTAAGTCATACAAATGTCATGGCGTAACATTGCCTTAGAAGGTTTTTTTAACAGTTAGGTGAGTAAAATACTATATTTCTGACAAGATAATTCCCAAGTACACCTAGAACCTAAAGAAATACTTATGGCAACGAAATTGGTAGTGGCAGTCATTAAGGGTGGAGCCAGACGAGCGTATTTTTTTGCGTTGTGAGTCGCGTTATTTCGGTCGAGTAATTTCTGCTACATTCTGTTTCATAGAAAACTCCTGTTTCGTTCACACGGCGACGCAAAATGAGTTGTCAGTTTCAGTAAAAAGTAAGTTACGCGACAGAAATTCTGCGGCTCACGACTCACAAAATTACGCTCGTTTGGCCTCACCCTAAACGTGGGAGCAACACAACATAAGTCTCATAGAAATCGCGTACTAATAAATATTTACTATCTCTCATATTTTATGACTACCACTCCAGCACCTGTAGCCGTGTAACAAACGATAAACGCAAACGCTGAGTAGGCTTTAATAGATCTTCAACTTTATGTGCTTGCTTTTAAGTTGAAGATCTAATGAAGATTGCACAGCGTTTTCGTTCGTTCCAGTCGCTAACGCTTAGAAATCTTTAATAGATTTTTAACATAAAGCTCTGGGGTATAAAGTTTAAAATCTATTGGTAAGTACCTACCGAGCGTTTACGATTATCGTTTGCGACTTGGCTAGAGGGGCTGTTATTATGCTTTGCTAACAAAAACTACGTTTAGTCTCTCAACATTTTATTAAAGCATATCTAACTTTTCTTTTAAATAGCCATAGGCAATTGTAGGAAACTCCTTGCCGCCGCCGTAGCATTCATCAGACATGGCGGACTAAACGTCGCATAAGCTATGGAATTCGACCAACTCGAGTAAGTCGCAACCACTGTAGCTAATATACCTATAGTCATCACAATTAATGCTAGGACAACATCGTACCATTTGATAGCATATTCATCTTCTTCCTTCACTTCTATTGCACATTCAGTAAAAGTTTTATATTTAGTTTGTAAAACGTCAGTTATTAGCGGGCTTTTTGACAGGTGGCCATTTTGAGAACCACCGTTTTGAGTCCCGCCATTTTGAATTCCGCCATTTGGAATCCCGCCATTTTGCGTACCGTTTCGTTTATCTGTCACTTTGTAATAGCGGTTATTCTCGGAATCCATTTTGGATTTCATGTAGCATAGTTTTAGGAAGAATACGGGGGGACATATAAACATTAAAGGGCCTGTGAGAGTGGAGCCTACTAGACCCATGACTAAGTCGAATCGAGGAACTGATTCCGCTAAAACAACAGCTAAGGCTACGACGCCTGATCTTATTAGGCAGCGTTGGAAACAGAAATCTGAAACAATAAGATAAATATGTATTAATTTCAGGGTTTCGTGCCCAAAGTGTTAAAATGGACCCCTAGGGCATCTATCCATTAATTTGTCTATCCCACTGTCACAGGGCTGTATCTTTTAAACCTTAATAGATTACTTGAGTTATACTTGAATTTTGAAAGCTCGTGGCTAAATAATTACAGCCGCATAGACCGATCTTCCGGGTTAAGCCACGCTTGCCGAGGTTGGTCTGTGGATGGGTGACCATTTACTATAGCGAGTTTCCTCCGTGCCTCGGAAAGCACGTAAAGCCGTTGGTCCCGGCTGTCATTTGTAGATCTTTGACAGTCGTTACTGTTAGTCAGAAGCCCGAAAGTCTGACAACCAGTCTTACCAAGAGTATCGTATTACCCATTACTGGGTTGTGGAGGTCTGATAGGCAATCGCTCCATGTAAAATACTGATATTTAGCTGCATCCGGTTCGACTGGAAGCCGACCCCAACATAGTTGGGAAAAGGCTAAGCAGATGATGATGACTTGAATTTTCAAAGAGCGAGTATTACTTTGGCCATTTTGTCAATTTTTTTTTCAAGAGGTACCTACTACAAACAGCTGCCTACTTACAATCTAAAAATACGAACAAGAAGTAGACAAAACTTATAGACAATATTGCAGCCCACAACGCTGTACACAGATTAATTAAAGGATACAATACAGTGAAAATAATCAGGGTTACAGATACAAAAGTTTTTTTTTTACTAACTTATTAAAATAATATGAAGTAAAAAATTTAAATTAAAAGAGTCCCCAATCGCATACAAGATATGATTTTGTTAAATCATTACATCCTAGGCGCACACCTCGATGGCTGGTTCAAAGTGGCCCGTAGAGACTACCTGGTCCGAGATAGGCAGAGGGATATTACCTACAGGCTCATTAAAAAAAAGATACCTTCTTTTAAAACATACCTCTAGGAATCTTAAGAATGTCTTCAATATGCTGGAACAGCGCCGAATGACTGACGGCACTGGAGAGACACAGCTGAAGAGTCACCAGAAACGACATCAGGTACAGCGGAATGGATGAGGGTATACCTAAACAGAATTTGAAAACATTATAAGACTAAAATAGTTTTTTTTTCATGCAAGCAAACCCACGGTCTACCTGATGTTACGTGGCCGCCATCTATAGATAGACATTTGCAATACCAGAGGCCTTGCTAATGCGTTGCTATCCCAGAGACAAACTTGAAATGTTTCATGTGCCTGTACCTACCTTCAAACCGGAACACATTAATGCTGTTTTGTGAAAATAGGTATGGTGAACTATGGTGGTAGTAGTTTCCCCGGACGAGCAGTACCGTTACTAGCCTTTTGTGCGCCCTGTGCAAGCTCCTATCACGGCGCCCTTAAAAACAAATCTTGTCCTGGTCTGGTCATTTCAGCACCCCTCTAGGATCTGCGCCCTATGCCTGGGCACCGCTGACACTGCCCTAGTTACGGCACTACGGACGAGATCCTTCACAAAGAGCTCTACGACTTGAATTCCTTTACTTGATTTATAATCGATACTAAAAGAAGAAGAAGTAGCAACTCACTCTGCAAGATATTATTATCAAGGTCAGTGCCATATCTGACAGCAGCCAACACGGTGGTGACTGCAAACATGAACGCTGTTATGCCGAACCCTCCGAGCACTGCCGCGTTGATCTTCTTACTGTCCTTCATGTCCACTTGTAAGGTCAATAGCATCGGGTGGATGTCGAACTGAAATAAGAAACTATGTTAGATGATGCTTTCCTACTGGAGAACTTGATTATTTAATCTTCTTCATAAGCCCACTTTCACCAAAATCACTAAACATATTTAGTGCTAAATGTAATTTAAGTGATAATTCTGTCTCTGTCACCTTCTAATAATGTGACAGGGATGCAATTTTGGTGAAAGTGGGTCTTAGTATAAAAAAATCAATTGTCTCACAAAAACTTGAAAAGGGGCTATTCATGTATTGCGTAAGGCGATTTAGGGGGGACAATTTCAACATTACATGTACATGTCTCAGTAGGTAAAATTGAAGAAAAACTGGGGTGGTTGATCCCACAAAGTATAATAAATTGTAGTTTCAGGGGAACGTTTTTTCAATGTGCCTGAAAACGGTCCCGAGCATACACATAGAAACAATGTGCATGTGTATCTAACACACACAAGGAAGACCAGCTCTTCTAAAAATGTTGGCAGTTATTGAAGCCCCTAAATAACTGACTGCTTTGTTAGCCTAGTGGTCCTAAGCGCGACTGCTACGCTAGAGATCTTAGGTTAAATTCCCAGTTCGAGCAAAGTGTTATTGGGGTTTTCGATAAAATTCTCAGTAGCATCTCAGAGTTTGGATTTGTGCCCGGTTAATGGCAATAGGCTCGCCCCCTATTACATGGGACCTAAACATTCCGGCAAACTGTGCGTGTACATTGGTACACCTCTGCCTAACCCTTCATTCATGTAGAGGATACAGGCGTGATGGTATGTATGTACACACAAGCACGCCTGTTTCCCCCCGAAGGGTAAGGCAGAAGCGTACTAATGTACACCCACAGTTGGGCGTTTCGATTTAGTTCGGTGTATGTATGTAAATACCTGAAAAGCCAGTATCCCATAGGCTATAAGGAACTCCTGCAAATGCGGCTGTAGCTCGGCAACATTCTCCACAGGGAGTGGCGATGTGTCATCCTGCAGGATGCAAGTCCACGTGGTGATCGCCACTGTGGTCACGATTATCACTGAAGTTATGGCTAGAGGCCTGAAAGAGATGAGAGATTAATAGATGGATCTTATAAAGCAGCGGTTCCTTAATTTTTAACTTATTTCTAGCGTTGGTAGAGAGCCTGGCCTCCCTCTTCCTCTCCATCCACCCACATTTATATTCAGAACTCTTTTGGTCATATGTGTGTCATCCCTCCTCTTCACATGCCCATACTGAGACAAACGGTTCCCTTTCACCATTTCTGTCACTAGCGCTACTTTCGAACTTCCTCTAATATAATCATTCCTTACTTTATCCTATAGCTATAGTTTTTTTCATCTTCTTCACTCTCTCTAGCTTGATTTGACAGAAAATTAAAAACAACACTCTTTAACTGTCTTGTTAGCTTTGTGGGCCGAAGCACGACTGCTACTCTAGAGGTCTTGGGTTCGATTCCCAGGTCGAGCAAAGTGTTATTGGGTTTTTCTATGAAATTCTCAGTAGCAGCTTGGAGTTTGGATTTGGCCCGGTTAATGGCAATAGGCTCGCCCCCTATTACATGGGACCTAAAACATACCGGCGAATTGTGGGTGTACATTGGTTCACCTCTGCCTAACCCTTCGGGGAAAATAGGCGTGATGGTATACTTTCACTTTTCTTTTGTAAATAATTATGTTGCGCGCTCCAAGCCATTTCTATCATTTCTCCAAGACTCATCTACACCAAGAGGACTTACTTCATATCCTTAGGCGATCCGAGCCACATGACAGGGCACAGCAGCAGCGCTAAGATCACCATCCACACACAGTACGTGATCCCGATCTCTCCGCCCGATATCTTCCACCAGAATATCTGGAGCGTCTGCGATGCTGCACATGGAACAAAAATATGAGAAGTTGAGGGTCAATAGTAAATGGCTACCGTGGAGGCTGTTCTTGAGGGGTGTATAGGTAATTTATTGATTACCAGTTTTTGCCCGCGACTTCCTCCGCGTAATTTCGGTTATCGCGGACTCAGGCAAGTGAGCGTAACTGAGAGACAGACAGAGTTACTTTCGCATCTATGTATTAGACATAGATGCGAAAGTTATGGCGTCCCGCGGCAAGCCACGACCTGCCGCGGTATGATTGTATTGAAATAAAGTAATATGAATTCTAAAGTTATTGAAATAAGGTCTATATTTTATCAGAAATAAAATGCTTCAGCAACGTCAGTCAGTGCGCCTTAAAATGCCTTTGTACAAATCTTTTGGTGGTTAAGGGGGTAACCATCACCAACGGTCTTGTTAAAAAAAAACTTACCAATTATAAAGTTCGGCACCCCTGAGCCGAAGACCGCTGCATCAATGAGAAAAGTCACCAGCCTCTTCGCTGGCTGACCGAACGCTAGCTCAGCTACTGCTGCGTACGGAAACCTGGGAAAAAGATAAAACATACAAGCTTGTAATAATTACATTTAATTTCATTTTATCAGGGCAAACGCCTCTTCTCGTACAGAGAAGGCACGAAGCATTGATCACCACGTTTGCTCAAGGCGGATTGGAATTTCGGAGTTATATCAATTACCAAAATCTAAAACATATAGTCATAGATTTTTCAACAAATTTTATTAGGGTCTGCCTACACGACCGATAATCGGTCCGATTCTCGGTCATGTGGGCAGACGCTTACTCTAGTAGTGACATAAAATAAAGATAAATAAGGTTATAACGACGTTTCCCTATTAAACTCACCGGTTCTTCTCCTTGATGTCAGGAGTGATCTTCTGCGCTAGTAACCAGCTCCTTCCTAATAATACTGCTGTGTACAGCTGCAAGCCGAATACTGCCAGGACAAGCGGTAGCCCGTATACACCTGGACGAAAAATATTAGGTTCATATTAGCTGAAAATATTTATAAACAAATTATGTCGGCACCAATTGGTATTTTTTTATCTGGACCATAAAACAATGGGAACCTTCAGGTTACGGAGATTTTAAAGGTTAAAGTTTCAACTTTTTAAAGTTTTTTTTCGGAAGCTTAGGCAGAGGTGTACCAATGTACACCCAGACACCCACAGTCCGGCGGTATGTTTTTAGGTCCCATGGAATAGAGGGCGAGCTTGCCATTAACCGGGCACAAATTATTACTCCGAGGTGCTTCTGAGTTTTCTATAGAAAAACCCAAATGCACTATTGCTCGACCTGAGAATTGAACCCAAGACCTCTAGCGTGGCATTCGCACTTAAGACCTAGGCTAACGAAGCAGTTACACTATGTGTTTTTTCACACCATATAGGTACTTATCTAAGTTCAATAAGGCAGTACTTACCACAAGAAATAACACTTTTAGGCAGTGTAATAACGGGGAACACTCCAAAAAGGTCGACGATACACAGTATGGTTAGCAACACACTCAAGCCACCAGTCGTCTGGCCCACTGTGTACTCGTCATGGCGGGACACCACGATCGTTGGCTTGCTGTAGCTGATGCCTGACACGTGCCCGAAGAAACGTGGGAGCTTCATGATGAGGCAGTCCTGGAAAATGAGAGACTGGTATCACATCCACTGCTGAACATATATCACCATCACGTCTGTATTCCCCGAAGGGTTAGGTCCCATATAATAGGGAGGGAGCTTATTCCCAATAACCCGGCACAAATCCTATCTCAGAAAGGTCAGGTGCGCAGTACTCGTAACCGGCGTGCTTGTATGACCAGATGTATGAATGTGGACGAGGCGAAAGGTGTGTATAAGGATCGTAGCAGGTGGCGGTCCGTGGTTTCTGCCTACCCCCATGGGAAAAAGGCGTGAGTTTATGTATGTATGTATGTAAATCCTATCTCCGAGCTGCTACTGAGAATGTCATAGATAAACCCAGCAACTCTTTTTGCTCGACCTGGGAATCGAACCCAATACCTTCTAGCGTAGCAAGAGCGCGCTTAAGAAAATAATTTTGACAAAGAATTGTGTGCGTCATTTAATTAGTAATGGACTTTACAGAAACAATAACTTAAGTAGTTACAATAGGTAGGTGAGGTACATGAGATATTTCACTAATTAACGTTATAATTACATTTCTTTTTTACTTTATGAGTGAAGTGCTTATAGTCAATTAAATTCCAATTAACAACATAAAAAATGTAACGCAGTAAGTACAAGCAGTGGGTGCCTTGGTGCCTAGGTACCTACAATCCTACATTTACGAGTTTTGATTTACGAATAAAATTGCTTCTGCCAAGCTCCTGCCTAGGCATTTGTCTTATTACTTGCAGCAACTGTCATTTGTTAATTACTATTTTGATTCTAGATAAAAAAAAAGAAAAAGTGTTATTGGGTTTTTCTATGAAGTTCTCAGTAGCAGCTTGGAGTTAGGATTTGTGCCCGGTTAATGGCAATCGGCTCGCCCCCTATTTTTTTTCATGGGACCTAAATATACCGGCAAACTGTGGGTGTACATTGGTACACCTCTGCCTAACCCTTCGGGGAATACAGGCGTGATGGTATATATATATATATATATATATATATATATATATATATTAAAAAAAAAGAAAAAGTGTTATTGGGTTTTTCTATGAAATTCTCAGTAGCAGCTTGGAGTTAGGATTTGTGCCCGGTTAATGGCAATAGGCTCGCCCCCTATTTTTTTTCATGGGACCTAAACATAACGGCGAACTGCGGGTGAACCCTGCCCAACCCTACGGGGAATACAGGCGTGATGGTATGTTACGTGTTATAAAAAGAATAAAATCCTTTTTTTTTTAAGTCGGTTAAAAATGGTTTTCATTATTTATTTTCATTATGTTTTCTGATAGATGTAGGTAATTAAATACTATTATTTTAATAAATTATGTAGCAGACAGTAAGATTTCCGTAAATAGGTACCTAGGTACATAATGGGTTTCATTTTCTTGAGAAATGGCCATCAAAAATAAAAAAATCTCTCTGGGACACGGTGACCATTATTCTAAGATTTTTTACAAACGTGCAAAATCGAGCAGGAACTTTCAATTGCCGATAATATAACTAGGATCTCTTATAAAAACGCTTACAATCCTAAAGAAATACCAGTAGCAATATACCTACATTAAATTTCTCTCCTGTTTTCATCAAATTATCACAGTTTTATTTAAAAGGAATTTATGTAACTAGTAAAAAAAATGTAATCAGGCACAGCACTAAACACAATATTCAGCCTATTGATTTGTTTTCCTGGTTGATAAATAAAATAACTTAAATACAGTACACATTACACCAACACTAGCTCACTTTTGGGGGTTCTTTCCACATGACAAACTAAATTGATTACCTATCTCTAGGTATTAAGGACTAATTTCACTTAACTAGTTTCGATCTTAACACTACAACTCATTTTTGTATTTAAGTATTATTAATTTTTAATTAGGTATCTATATCACAGACAAATATTATTTTCTAAATTCATATTTGGAACACTGAATGGACAGCGGCCAGCACTGCGGAAAGCCAATAAAACTGGCCGGTTCAATTGGGCAAGCAAGTAGCTTCGGACAGTCGGGAACAAAACATTTATCCCTTTTTTATGGAACTTAATATTTTTTGGCAGTAGATACTACGAACGAAGTATTTAAGTATTAGGCTTAGGTATTAGGTATTTGTTTTAGTATTGTTTTAAATAAAATAGGTACTCACAACAAAACTGTGAAGTCTTAACTAAATCTTAATCCACATGCAGCTAAAAACAAAAAAATACACTACTTGCTCTTGCAAGAATTCACAGTCCTTATTTTATTTTTCACTCGTAATACCGCACACATTTTGTTTAAGTTACAAAAAAACCTTTTAAATAAAAGTTAAGTTCCGTATTTCAAGGCACAAGCATTCGCTATGGTGCGTCTCTGACAAATGGACTTGAAATGAGACCCAATTTCAAATTCTAATTACTCTGAGCAAAAGTCCGGACGACCTTCAAAAAGCCGCTGCGCTTAGGTACTGCTGGTTTTATTGTATTAAATATCGCTCCTCACCTAATTAATTATCATTATTGAAATGGTTTTTGTTTTTTTGGTTATTTTTTTATATTTTTATTACTGACTGTGGGTTCATTAGACAAAAAACCTTTAAACGATGTGTTAAATAATTTATTTGACCTGCAAACATTTAGCGGTCCTCATTTTTAGTAGGTAAAATGGTGGTCCCCAAACTAGGTAACGCTTGTATCTTGGGGACCAGGATTGTGCTGCATGATGATACTTACCGTTGGGATAATTAATATTGTATCCTAATATATTTAACTTAACTTATTACTTGAACTGCCTCGTTAGCCTAGTGGCCCTAAACGCGGTTACTACGCTAGAGGTTTTGGGTTCGATTCGAAGGTCGAGGAAAGTGTTATTGGGTTTTTCTAAGAAATTCTCAGTAGCAGCTCGGAGTTAGGATTTGTGGCCGATTAGTGGCAATAGGGTTCGCCCCCTTTTACCTGGGACCTAAACATACCAGCGAACTGTGGGTGTACATACCGGCATTAATACACCTCTGCCTTACCCTTCGGGGAATACAGGCGTCATATACCTAGTATTTAGGGAGGGGGAGGGGGTCTAAAACTAAAAACAAAAACACGTTACATGGTCGTGTAATGAATGAATGGCGCCTAATCAGGAAGCGCTATGAGGCGCCTTTACAGTGCATTCATGCTTAGGTATGTAAAATAATGCAATAAAGAAAAACCGGTGGGTACTAAAATAAAGAGATACTGGTTTTGCCGTCTCAAATTGTGTGAAATACTGATCTACATGTCTATAAAAAATCAGCTTCCGTATGTTTGTGCCTGCAAAACTCTTTTTTTTCGGATGGGAAATCAGCAAGTGACTTCTCCAGCCCTCGTCGTCAGACCTTTACTGACTAAAACCCATCCATGTTCCTTTTTGGGCCCTTTGCGTTCCGGGTGCGCGGTACCTATTTGGAACAACCCGCAAATCAATCGGAGGGGCCACTAATCGCATCGGCCCTGTGTGGCCCCTCCGATAGACCTGCTGACATCTCTTTGATGTGCGCGTAAAAGAGTTCTTTTTCGATATTAACATTAGAAGAGTGTTTTTATATACTTTTCTTTTAGCAGACTGGGCCACGGCGTAGTGTAGCCGGATTTAACTAGTTCTATTATATAATAACTACGGCTATCACCGGCCGGCGTCTGACTGATTAAAATTCATACCAATACATAGGTATTTGCATAACATTAAAGTTAAGTTTCTCATATACCAAAAATAATATGTAGCTACTAAGTAAGTATCACTCACTTATGAATATTAAAAAATAATAAAATCTTAACTTGAATGGAGAGCTCCGAGAAGATCAAGGTGAATGATTAAATAACACACGTTCACATGTCGCAAAAGAGATTTTATTAAAATCAGGATTGCCTTCGAATCCGCAATGTCAATCAAACTTTTTGATCGTTCTCAAATTAGATCCCTCCACCTTTTATTATAAGTGCCTACGTACCTAACTATCATGACGACATCAATAAAAAATCAACCACGATTTATTACCGAAATGAAATTATTACCTCAACCATTGCCTACAAGGGAATGGTAGTCATTTTAAAATTATTATTAAGTATAATAAACCAGATATACTTAGGTAAACAAATATTGTACATTAAATATAATCCTACGCTACTAATCTGTGCTATTAGTTTTGTGCTCGCCTGTACCTCCTGTACGGGCACTGCCGTAATTCAATACGCGTAGCTAACGCGGTCTCGCGAACGTTGACATGCTAGCACCAACACCATTGTAGTTATTTTACTTCACTTTCTATCTGCTGTCAACATACCTATCCACCTACCTAATCCTGGTTTTAATTATAATTAAAACAGGCATCTTCTGGGTAAGCTCACTCCATCCTAGACGTTGTCTATTGTCACCTTTGACCTAGACTAGAGTCAAGAGCTTACCCATGTCGAATAAAAAGAAATTTAAAAAAACCTATTTTTATACATTTTTGTCAAAGAGGTCAAATACCCAAACCAGAAAAGCCAAATAAACCCAAGTCTCTCTGCCCACGACCGACTTTCAGACCGATTTATTTGTCGATGAGAATGGAACAAAATTAATTTTAATATAGGTCGACAAAACGTCGGTCCCACGAAACTATGGATTTATTGAATCGGTCCGATAATCCAACCTACAATAAGTTAGTCGTAGACGGAGAGGCTAAAATTTTTTGGCCAGGAATACCTACGCTACGTCACATATTTCCATGCGATAGTCTTGGCGCCGATGGCGCCTGTCTCTCAAGGTAATAAACTTGTTAGGTATTAATATTGGCAAAAGCTAGTAATAAAACTGGCTTTTGCCCGCGACTTCGTCCGCGTGAATTTTGTTCATTATCATCATTATCAAATCAGCTGAATGACGTCCACACAACATAGGCCTCTACTAGAGAAATCTACAAAAAATGGCCCTAAATTTTTCGACCAAATCTTTTCGATCAAAAAATAAAGACTACTGTCTAGTAGAACTCAGGGATACCCCTATTAGCAAAAGAATTTTTAAAATCTGACCATCAGGCCCGAAGGTTAGCTTGTTCAAACAAAAAAAAACTAATTCTTCAGCTTTATAATATTAATATAGATTAAATCTACCTAATTATAGAATAAGAATAATAATAAATTTAAAACAACTTTATCATTCATTAATTTCTTTCAAATATGATAATTATGACCCTGGATTATTCAGAAATCCAAATCATTATAGGTAAGTACGTAATTATTTCGATTTTCGACTAATCCAGGGTCAACAATTTAAATAATTTTTAAATGTGACATCACGCCTTTTAGTGAAAGGGTAGTCAGAGATGTAACGACCTACACCCTTTGCCACACAAGAAAGAACAAAAAATATTATGCTTCCATCCATAATCAAGAGGCGAGCCTATTATCTCTAACCAACCGGATACCTTGCCTAGGGAAAGACACAGCATAATTATCGCAGTTTGAAAGTGAGAAATATTTGGGAAATACAGGAAATTAATTCAACAACTTCATCAAAGCTACAACGCCATCTATTATATACTCTTGTAAATGGAATTGAAAGGTAATATGACCACTATTTTCTTAGTTTTGAGATTTACGGTAGATGTCGCTTAATCCGTTTTTGCGTTCCGTTTTGAATTAGAAAAATGTTACTTCGGTATTATTCTGTAGAGGCTTCCAGTATACTCATAACAATATTTTCCAATGCTTATTAAAGAAAGACATAATAATTAATATCTTTAAAATTAATAGAGTCACCATTTCCCAAGATGCATTTATTAATACGCCAGCGCGCATGCTCCGTTTTACGTATCAATCGATCGATACGAATGCAATGTGACAGCCGGAGTAGATGGCGTAGCACGTTTTCCTTCCCTTTCTCGCTCCTTTCGTGACATTTTTGCGAAACGTCGATTTCGTTTCCTATGAAAATTCATCTAAAAAATCACATTAGGGCATGCTCGATAAAGTTTTTCACACGAAACACCGCGATTTAAAATCTATAACCGTGGTTAAGTTTTTTTGTGCCAAGTGCAATTAAACAATCAAGATTCCGCCGATAATTCAAAGCCTACCCAGTGGGTGGCTTATTTTGGTGAGTTTACTGCTTATTTCATCATATTTTATCACATTATTGAATTGTGTCTGTGTTTATTTATGGTAATACTGCGTGGCACAGCCATATGTTTGGTTAAAACCATGTTACGTGTTCGTCAAGTGTAGAGTTCATAGTTCTCGTAAATGACCGTATTTGGTGTCTGAAAAAGCGTTGTACAGCGTCGTTTTGCCTTGAAATCTCGGTCAGACAGGTGCTGGTATCAGCCAGTAATCTTTAGGAATATAAAATGAATGATTCACCTTAGTATATCGTGACGAAATTGACGTCACGATATTGTTGGTTGATAACGCAAAATTTTGACTATTTCCGTCTGCTGTACTTTCATTATTTACATAGCCACACTGAATTACAAACAGTTGTGTCTGAAGGTTATCTTTTGATTTTTTATCACAGAATGAGGGCCTATGGAAAAGTATCATCTATTATTTAAAAATACAATAAAATTACTTCACAAATGCAATTTGTTCTGAACTTCATTATTCAGTTTATGTAAATTTTACAAACAGTTGGGGTAAGACGGCTGTATTATGGTTTTTGATTGCACAACTTGGCATAGGGGCAGGCTTCATCTTTTATTATAAACAGAACTAAATAGATAAACAAAAAGTCAATAAAATGAGGCTTTGCGGTACCTTATAATAAACAATAATGTGTCATTGTTTACCTTATACATAAATAGGTTTTATTATTACAAAATGGGCCTTCTAAATATAAACATCATTCTTCATAACCCGTTAACTTAAAATAAACATTTCCCAGTATTGACACAATTTTAACTAATGGTCAATCTATCCTATAATATATCTTAGATCAGGGATAGCAAACCTTTTCATACTCATTCCCATTTACCCATGTAAAATTATTATTGAATCAAGGCTTTATAGTAATTAAATACAATACTTACATTCTAATTAGACCTACTTAACAAAATCTAATTAAATATTGTAGCCTTTTAAATTATTATGACAATGTTTAAAATAATTGGTTAGTTGACACCACTATCCAATAATTCCAAACACAACACAATTTCTCTAAAAACACTTTATTTTACCCCTGAACAACAATTAATTTTCGATTCACTGTAAAATTCGATTTTCACTTGCTTCGAAATCAATAAATACTTTGTCAATTGAGTTGGCCAATAAGTGACGTCACAGTTCAATATTGCTATACAAAGTCCATGTGAGAATTGCATTTTGACAGATCATAAAAAGTAAGTTGATTGATGGTGGTGTCAACTACCCAATTATGTAGCTAAATAGATAAATTAAAATCTTAGGGCCACTTTCCACAAAATCACTAAGCATATTTAGTGCTAAATGTGTTGAAATTTTCAGTCTGTCACTGTCACATTGTTAGAAGGTGACAGAGACAGAATGATAATTTAAACACATTCAGTGCTAAATATGTTTAGTTATTTTGCACCTAAATCCATCTCTGGGTTTCTGTCAACCTCTGCCTAAGTTCTACCCTGGCAACTATGTTTTCAACCTATTATCCATCCTACAGACAAAACAATTTGTTCCTGTCCTTAGTTCTTGTCTTTTTTATCTTATAAACAAACCATGTCTAGACATAACAATAAATTATTTAAATATTAATTTACTAGGAATACTTTGCAGTCTGTTTCACTTGTATTCGGTTGTTTTTCGTTACTGCTTTGCTCCCGTGGGTTGTAGCGTGATTTTATGTAGCCTATATGATTCTTCATGAATCTGGCTATGATATACAAATTACAATACAGTCAAAGTGACCAAATTCTGGGTAGGAACAGTATAGTATCAATATTATAGTTTGTCATCAAAACCCTAAGAAGAAGATTTATACAATTTTCTTTTTCAATCCAACTAGGAGTTCCAGATATTAGAATGTTTAAACAAACAAAAATACTGTAAAGCTTTATTATAAGTTTATTAGTATAAATTCAAAGCTGTGACCGCTAGCGTTATTTAGTGCGCTTCTCTTACTAAAATTCCAGTTTACTTCATTTTGTTCCAGTGAGTTTGACTACTATTTACAATGTTAAAACACAATGTTATAACGTAAAATTGACAGCTCTTAGTGAAGCAACATAGTCTGATGAGATGACATTGTTAACTGATACTAATTGTTTATACACTAGATAACTACAAAGTGATAAGTTATTTATTTAGTATTTATTTACACCTGATTATTATTATATGGCACACTTATAAAGTCTCCTAGAAATACTTCAAAGATAGACTGTTGATAAATACTTCAAAGATCACATAAGATACCATCACGTCTGTATTCCCCGAAGGGTTAGGCAGAGGTGTACTAATGTACACCCGCAGTTCCGGTATGCTTTTAGGTGCTATGTAATAGAGGGCGAGGGAATTGCCATTAACCGGAAAATATCCTTATTCCGAGCTGAGAATTTCTTAGAAAAACTTAATAACACTGCTAGATTTAGGAATCGAACAGCAAAAAAAAAATAATAATAATAGTGTTTCAACGCAACTGACATGACGAAAGTTCATAACACACCATCTTATCATTATTGCTATTGTAATAGGACAAGCGTATTGCAATTGAACTCAATTGAAATTCCTGTAACCAATCAATGTACACCATCGTTCTTCTACATACATGGATGCTATATAAACACATTAATACCTAATTAAAAATGCCAACGAACATTATTAACTGATTAGTGAGGTAATGGTTTAGCTCGATAACCAAGACTGGTTTAGTTTTAAACTTAACTAGCACACTGCCCGCGACTTTGTCCGCGTAGCTTATTTCACCCGCCTTGGGCCCGGCGCCCCCTATCGGCATCGCCACGGCTGAGGATTTTAGGTGATAAAAAGCATTATGTACATTAACTTCATGGCAATAAAGTCGATGCAGTAGCCTCAAGCATACCGAAGCGTTATTTTTGTTACTACGATCGTATATCATGGAAATTTCTACTTTATTGCCATGAAGTTAATGTATAATGCTTTTTATCACCCAAAATTCTCAGCCGTGCCGATGCTGATAGTGGGCGCTGAGCCGGCCTGAGCCTAACGGTTACGTCTTTAGTTACTTCTCCGCTCCCGTGGGTCGTAGCGTGTTTTCATATAGTCTGTGATACTCACCAATAATGTGGCTTTTAAGAAAATATTACAAATATTGACAATATTAGAAGCCTTTAAAATACAGGTTTTTATTACGACAAAGAAACCCATTCATTCTTCTAAATTTAAGAATTCAAGGTTAAATCTAATTATTCACGCCTGTATTCCCCGAGGGGTTAAGCAGAGGTGTACCAATGTACACACACAGTTCGCCGGTATGTTTTAGTTAGGCCCCATGTAATAGGGGGCAAGTCTCTTGCCATTAACAGGGCACAAATCCTAAGTCCGAGCTGCTACTGAGAATAACATAAAAAAGACCTCTAGGTCCAAAGGCTACCAACTAGTACCAACGCAGTTATTACATTATTTTATTTATTTCGATAAATAGCAGGGTGGATGTGTATAGGTATATTTTATAACCACACATTATTATAAAAAGTAATATAATAATATTATATTATTTCTATTACTTTTGCCATATAAAATGTTCAATTCATTATTTACTAAGTACCTTTATAAGTATGCATTTACCTATTTTTAATGAGCATAAAAACTAGTGTTTTATTAATATAAGAAAGTATTTTTTATGCTCATTATAAATAGTATTTTACTGTGTATTTATGCTAGCTGAAATGAAAAGGCGTGTTTTTTTATATTTTATTATTTTACTGCATGATATTATTGCCTGTTGACTGCCATAATATATCTGTACTGCAATTTAATTATCCTTATTTTATTTATAATAATTATGTACCTTTTTTTAAATTTTGTCTATTGGTAGCGGGATTTACTTTTACGTGGTGCAATTAATTACTCCTTGGAATATTCGTATGGAGATTTTTAAATGTACCTTTAAAAAAAGAACTTCGTATTTTAAATTGGTGTTCTGTTTTCAAATGGGTATAGATAATTTAGCCGATTGGCGTTTAAATTAAAAAACTATAAATCCTCCATGATGTCTTATTAAGTTTAAAAATTGTTTTGTGTTCTGTTTACGATCCCCATTAAATAAAGGCAGTCAGTATGGCAGTCTATTTTGTTTTAATTTCTTTTGTCAAACACGCTTTTTCATTTCTTTATAGGTCTGAGTAAATATGGAAAAGAAGAGAGACTCCTTTTTCATGAAAATGAAAAGGGACACTGGCAAACCGTTTAAGAAAAATCAGGAGGAATTAGAAGAACCCAAGAGTAAGAGACAAGAGGAGTTCAATAAGAACCGCGAAGGTCTGGAGTTGAATAAACAAAACAAGGAGAAAAAGCCATTCGATAAGAAAGCCTACCGTGTCAAGAAATACAGCAAAAAGTATAAACTAGAACAGTGGGAGGAACAACGTAAAAAGAGGTTGTTACGTGAATACCATAAAGATATAAAAAATGATCCTTCTATAGGCACTTATACACCTAAGACCTTCGATGAAGACACCACAGACGGTTCCCAAGAAGCCGGCAAATATGTCCGACATCCCGACTTAATAGAGAAAGAAAAACTTTTTGAAAAATCTGAGTCCACTTCCATTGCAAAGGTCAAAAGAGATCCGTATCAGAAAGCAAAAGAACACTTTAACAAAGCGAAACAAGAGAAATTGGAGAAGCAGCAGGAGAAACAAAGAATCCAAGAGCAGAAGCAACAAAAGCTGGACGAATATAAGAAGAAGAAGAATGAACGGTTCAAGAAGTTGAGTAAGAAGACGAAGAAGGGACAGCCAGTAATGACCGGGAGATTGGAACTCCTTTTAGAAAAAATCCAGAATAATAAATAGGTTTTCTGTTTATTTTCTTTTGAAGACTGAAAGTGTCTGTTTGTCCTGAATTTTAAAGCTCTAAAATAGTGTAGAATGAATTTTTAGATCAATTTTATTTTGTCAATTACAGTACGGCCGACGTATCTTGGCGAGTCTGAAGTTAGCCGTTAGGCTGCGCAATGAATCTTTTACGAACACAATTGTCTACTGTGCAGCTAATCGGCTAACTTCAGACTCGCCAAGATACGTCGGCCGTACTGTAAGTAACTCAACTGCATATTATGAATTTTGTAAATCACCAAATTAAAGCCTCGATATTTTTTGTAAAATGCCGTAATTAGGTACTAGACTATGTGTTAATCAATTGACATACTGTTTATAAGCAATCAAAACGCGATTCCTCATAGAGTAACGTCATTTTATTTGCCAACTTAATTGATTAACTATTTACTGATTTCAAAGAAATTAACGATCTAATTTTACTTTTAATTGAAAATTAATCAGATTTTCAGAGCTGAAATGAAGTTGTATTTTGGAATTATTCGTAAAATAGTGTCAACTATCCGAGTTCATTTCCCAAATTTCATTAAATCTGCCCTTTCTTGGCTCATTATTTTAATATAGCTCTTCTCATTGCAAATATAATCACGTGAACATAACCGATTTACTTCAGTAATGTACGGTTTTACGATTACAATGGTAATTTACTTCAGTAATATATCCTTTTGTTCTATTTTAATTAGCTCATCGGACATGAGTGATGTGATTCCGGCATGTTTCCATAGCCGTGAACTTTTAGTTCATATTGTGCGTTTCTACAGTTTGTTGTGTCACATTCAAGGCTAGTTTACTAAAATTTGGAACTTTTGTTACTGTTCTATTAACTGTTTCATTGAAATAAAATTGATTTTGCCGTGAGTAATAAGCTTAATTTTTTTTATTAGTCTTTAGATTTAGTCTTAGGCCCACTTTCATTACAAGTCCGCGTGTAAGCCGTTCCAAGCAGTATAAATTCAATGCAAAAATGAACCTTAACTGTTATGTAGAAGCCTGAATTTTCTTTAATACAGTATGCGCTCCGTCGCGGCCCGGTTGGTGGGATATCATAATATACAGGGTGTAATTTTATAATGCTACCTGGAGGGAAAGTACTCTAAATACTTAAGTTAGCAAATTTTACTCAAAGGAAACATTCTTTTATTTTTTTAGAGAAACATAACTGCATTTAAATAATTTTGAAAATACGCTTGCCACACCCGGGTATCGAACCGACTAAAATCCGGAAAAATAGCATCCTGTTCTTTTATGGTACTAATCGATAGGATCACGACACGAACGTGAGTTTTACTTTACGCCCTAAGGACGTCCTACGCTACTTTTGCCGATTAACGTATTCATTTCCTATTGAGTCCACCGCATAAAGATCATTTGGTCAAATAAAACGTTTCATAACAAATTGGAACTGTCCTTCCAGTGCAGCGGTGAATTCAGGGTCACGTTAGAGCATGCTGAGCCCTGGACTAAGGCTAGATTAAACAAATAACTACAAATATTGAGAGGCTATTTTAAAAGCGATTTTGCAAAGGACAGCCTTGTTCCTCTAAAACGACTGCTGACTGTGTGTTAGATTTCTATTTCCCTATACGCAATTACACATTAGAAAAAATAACGTTACGACGCTGTTATGACTTCTTTGCTGTCGTATATCAAATAGCAAATATTATAGGCTCAGTAAGTGTAGCGCAGTAAAAATAAGACATGTATAAAAAATTGCAGTAATTTCCTCAATACAGGATAAGTTTTTAACCAGTGCGTAAATTTTTTTTGGTAGTTCAGTGTCAATAATAGAACACATTTTCGTGTTCAGTTAAAAAAAAAATTAAAAAAATTTCATCCTTATCCGAGTTTGAAATAAGCAAAACATGGACATAATCTATTCGCCATACTATCAATGAAAACTCTTGGCCGCCGCCCGGGCGCATGGCTGGGGTGAGGGGGTGGGAAATGCGCTAGCGCCGAGTGACAATAAAATATGGTTTTTAAGTAAACATGTTTCGTAAGCGATAACTTTTTTTTTTAGTACAAAGACATATCAAAATAAAATATACGTGTTTAATAAAACGTGTTGAAGTTTATTATGGCAAAATTTACGCACTGGTTAAAATTTTTTCCTGTATAATACCAACTACCGTTATACGAGTATTTTAGCCATTATTTTTCTAATGCTATAATGGATGGAATATGTACACGACACTAAAGAGTGCTAACATCTTCGTAGGTAGAGGCGTGCGTCTATCTCCGCTTCAACTCCTAGATTACATGAAAAGTTTAACGCTTCTTTCAAGTTTCAAGACATTGCATCGTTAATAAACAATAAACCTTCAGATAAGATAATCTTCTAAATTGTAGAGATTTGTAATTTCCTACTGATATCATGGATCGTTCGTATCAAAACTGTTAACCTTGTTCAGATCTCGGATAGTAGACAATTAGGTAAATCTCAATTTAGTGTCGTCACTAGAACAGTTGTGACTGTTCACCGAACTATCAACAGGAGAAACATTCCAAAATTCGAACCATTTACGTTGACTAGAGATATTGACAATCAAATAGTTTCTTCCAAACTCAGACTTTTCGATACTTTAAGGTATTTATTGTAACACTCCATTGAAGCATGTACAAATAAACAAAACACCTATTCCATAATAGTTCAAACACCTGACTTTTAATACGACCCTATAATCGCAAAAGATAAGACCGAGAGAGGTTATATTAAAAAAAATGGCACCTCAAAGATAATAATTAAATATTGGCGCCATGACGCCTAATTAGCAATTTGACAGTTGACATTTGGACCACAGATAACTAAGATAAATATTGAACGGTACAAACATTGCCCCTTTTGATAAAATGTGGGATAAGAATGATCACTATTGTCTCTCGTGATTTTAATCTTGAACTAAATATTTACATAAACAAATTTTGTATGTTTTGAGATAATTTTTGATTAAATACGCACATCAAATCTGGACGAACGGGTTAAGGTCAAATGGCAGTTGGTCCGGGTGTAATAAAGATAGGTCTTTATACCGGCTGTAATGTAGTTAGATAAGCAGAGTAATATAAATAATGATAAATTTTAATATCTGAGGTGCTAGGCAACTGAGCTCGTCCTTTTGAGCCTAGCCTTTCTGTTTCCTGTTTGATATTGATAGATTTTTTGATATCTACTCAGCTGTTCTTTTCTATTCAATTTTGTTGCGGGATCCAAGACAGTTGAATCGTGACTCTGGCACTCGTTGAGCTTCATTGCCTCGGCGCATTACCTACTGGTGGTCACCACTGTTGATTCTGGATTTTAGAAGTGGTTGAGAATAGTGCGGCGCAGTCTTGTCCCGTACAATAAAAAGTTTATAATCATGCTTGTATATCCCAAAGGGGGTTGGGTGAGGGGTGAATATTATACCCACATCCCGCCAGTCAAGTTTTGGGTAATAGGGGTCGAAAAACATAGACCCTGGTAAATATATAATGTTGATTTTACGCTTAGAAAATTGCGTGTGGGTGAGTTAGCATTTCAATCTGCTGATTCATACATCTACTCGAGAAAAACAATACGTATCACTTATCTTAATTGTTATATCGCTGATACCACTGAAGATCCTGGAAGAATGTTCTCGGAAGTTCTGTAGTTCTCGGAAATTTGATGGCTGTGAAATTTCTACGAAAATATTTACTATTGATGTTTTAATCAAATGTTACGAGAAATTGAAATCTTGTGACAGTTTCCTCTTTAAAAAAAAAACACGCAAATGTAAAACCAGATCTAGATACACTATCGGTCGTATAAAAAATAGGCTAACAAAGTAAGTCGTGGAATAAGCATGAATTTTTAAATCGTATTTAATAACAAAATATAAAAATACCGTAGTAGACGCGACAAAAGTTAAGAAATTAAAATCCAAGAAATACGCCGTTAAAAGCATTTAAAACTATTAATTGCGCACCGATTAGAGAGAGAGATCCGACATGGACTATGACGTCACATAACACTACGACCATATCTCCGTATAAAATTTCGTTCTGCTAAAAAGAGATAGAAACAAATCTTCGACGGCTTATATCTTTTTCTAATTTCATAGTAATTCATAGCAAAAAAAAATCTCAACTGTTTAATACATAGATAAGGATTAATGTGAAAAAAAAACATGCATATTCCCTAATTCTTAGATTTTCTAAATGGCCTTTTTGAAATAGAGGAATTACGGTTGCAAAGAAGGATGTCTACTCTTTGCCAAGTGGCAAAATACCTATAATCCCTGGCAGAAATAACAGTTTCGCAAGCCTCGCTTTGGAAAAAATATTTCAGCAAACGGGTTTTCGCATAGATAAACCATATGTTTTATAAATAACCCTGGCATGTGTAAAACGGGTCGCCCGAAGGTCACGCACGAGTCTCACGCCCCACGCGTGTCAAACTGCGACATACGATATTTTCGATACGATACTCAAATATAAACCCCACGTGAAACTTCTACGAAGTAAGTGTCGTATTTGTACTGATGCGAATGTGTGCAACGTAATTCTCCAGGCCGATTTCGGTTACATCGGCTAATCTTAATGTAGACTAGCCAAGTACGCAGGAGATAATACTGCACAAGTATGTGCGCAAACACAGGTGCACTCCCTCTTCTCTCACCGTCAAAGTCCGATGGGACGGCAATCTGACAACCGGGAAGAGCTCAGGCGCAGGACCAACTGCTTTACATGCTTTGCGAATCACGGGGGTGTCACACCACTAACTTCCAAACTCCGGGTTGTTACTGAGAAATTATAATGTAAAAATTCAATAACACTTTGCCCGACCTGGGAATCAAAGCCATGCGCTTGTCACCTTGCCGCCACGAGACCAGCGGGGAAGTCAGTACTGATACTATAAAGCTGAAGAAGAAGAAGCGTATTTGTTTGAACGCATCAACCTCAGTCACATCTACACATGTAGCAGAGGTTAAGACAATAAGCTCTCTGCACCTTTTTTTTTAATTAATTTCTTGCTCAGAAATAAATTAACTACTTATAGTGAAAAATATTGATGGAGGCATAATTCTCAAGTAATAAAGTTTATAAAAGACAATATTTGTCTCTCATTTGAATTACAAGCATATTCCATAATATGTATTCGCGAATCTCTAATTTGCACAAGTTGGCTCGTCGCCAAGATTAATCCAAGTGCTATAAAGTTTATATGACATAATTCACAGGTACAAAACGATATAACTTTATGAAACTGCACTGCAGATGCCTCTACGTCTGACAAAAGAGATAAGGCGGCTTATTATATAAAACGAAGTTTAATCTAGACTAATATTATACATATAGAGGTATTTTGTTTGTTCATTTGTAACGAATATGCTCCGAAAATACTGGACCGATTTTAAAAATTTTTTCACCAATAGATAGCTACATTATTCCTGAGTAACATAGGCTCTATAACATCACGCTACGACCCACGGGAGCGGAGCATTAACCAAAGACGTAACTTATGGCTAGTGAAATAAGATGAGCAGTTCGTTAGTTGTTATATATTTACTTAAGAAATCATTTACATTATGTCATTGCTCAGAAACGCGGTCTTATCAAACTGGGATTGTGCTTTATGATATTATTATATACTTGGGTATACATACATGAATCTGGCACGTGTTCTCGTGGACCAAACATTGGTTTTAGATAGGGTTGCTAGGCGTCCGGATAAAGTCGGACATAGCAGGCTTTATGGATGCGTTTCTGGCCAAATTAGTCTGTACGGCATGTTCTTTTTAGGCTTTAAAATTCTGTCATAAAAGTCCGGCTTTTTATACTCAATGTTTTCCTAAGGTCCGGCTTGACTGACAGGTGGTTCGGCTTTCCGGATTTAGGATATGACAACCCTAGTTCTAGATAGAACTGTAATAGAGCTGCCGTTGCCTAAATTGCAGACCTTGGAGAAAAGTTTCAAAAACCCCGGACAATTGGATGAAATTGAGATTTTTTTGAAAGAGAAAATTTATTTTTATCTTTGCCAATACTCCGGATATTGGCCTCTAGGGCCGGCTTAAAATAACCATAGCCCTTATAAAGTTTTGTACTTGTGTGGTCATGTTAGGCTACTGTGTAACCATAGAAAAACTCTTAACGGTACCAACCTTTATAAAGTGCAATTTTAAAAAGTTATTTGAATTCGCTCTAATCTATCTTATCTATGTATGTAAATAAAAAATAATGGTTAAATGAGTTGCTAAGCGCAAATCTCGAGAACGGCTGGGCTGATATGGCAGATTTTTTTGCTTGTTTTTTTTTTAAGGTTTATGTGAAAGTTTTTTTCTGGGAAATCCACTGGAATAGTCTGACATAACTTGCTTCTGCCCGCGACTTTGGCCGCGTGGATATTTTCACCCGCGTTTTCACATCTTTTGTTATGTTTAGATCCCATGTAATATGGGGCGAGCCTATTGCCAGTAACCGGGCCTAAATTCTAACTCCAAGCAGCTACTGACAATTTAATTGAAAACCCAATAACACTTTTTGCTCGACCTGGGAATCGAACCCAAGACCTCTAGCGTAGGAGTCGCGCTTAGGAACACTAGGCTAACCACGTAGTTTCCTCTTTATAATATTAGTTATACACACAATAATGTCTATCCAAATTACAATAGATAACACAAACTCTTTTTGTATAATATAAAGATAAAAAGAAATAATAAATATTATAAAAAAATATATATAATAATATAAATATACCATCACGCCTGTATTCCACGAAGGGTTAGGCAGAGGTGTTCCAATGAACACCCACAGGTCGCCGTTCATCATTAAATAAATATTATAATCTTTAATGACTACAGAAAGTTACCACACAGTTTTATTATCATCCGCCCCTATCACTTTAAGAACGTGATTTTATATCTCCAGAGATGATACAGTGCAATGAAAGATAAATAATGAGTTAGACTGTGTCTATAACATATTAAAATTACTATTTGCTCATAGCATGATATCATCTTGTCTTCCAACGTGACTTAAATCTGTAATCATTACATAGTATAAAACAAAGTCGCTTTCTGTGTCCCTATTCCTTTTTAACCCCAAAAAAGAGGGGTGTTATAAGTTTGACGTGTCTGTCTGTCTGTCTGTCTGTGGCATCATAGCTGCCGAACGGATGAAGCGATTTCAATTTAGTTTTTTTTTGTATTAAAGGTGACCTATGTGCGAGTGTTCTTAGACATGTTTGATGAAAATCGGTTGAGCCGTTTAAAAGTTGTGGGGGTGAAAGTAGGGAAGAAAAACCGAATGTCTGTAAATATACTCGAGTAGGGTCTCAAACTTAAGGCGCTACCCTGACCAAATAACCTTGAGCATTCGTTCCTTTGTCGGCACACTAACGCGGCGCACGAGATACGTAGGAAATACGCTCAGATTTTAAAGTAAAATCTATATAAAATCAAATTTAGGTGTTTTGAAAAAAATAAAACTAGCATAATGTTCTTTATTAAATTGCCTAATTATTAGTTTAAGTCGCAAATCAAAATAATGTTTACTTTACGAGGAGATGCATGTCAAAAATTATTATTTCTCATTTCTGTAGTTTCGTTATGACCCTATAATTAAGCATTATGTTACTAAAAAGTTAAAAATAAATCTACCATTTTCGAGTCAAGAATGTGTAGAAATTTAACGTATTTTTTATTAGTTGGTATTTCTATTTAATATAGAGAAGTGGGCTCCTAAAAACTGCCCTAAAAACGGCTGCCGCTGCGTTTTGCACGGCCACGCGCCTTAACAAAATCGACATTATAATAAGTAGGTACCTATAAAAAGTATAAAAAAAAAATAATTAAAATTTGGGGGTTTTTTAAATTTTTAATTTAATTTTTGTACGCTTAAATCTTTAAAACTACGCAACGGATTTTGATGCGGTTTTTTTTTTATAGATAGAGGGATTCAAGAGGAAGGTTTATATGTATAATATCCATTAAATAGTGGAGAAATACTGTTATTTTTGAGGTTTCTAATGTGGTGTCATAAATAATTTCATTTTTTCCGCTTACATTGCAAACGCAGGCTGAACCCTACGAGATTTATCAAAATAATGTACTAAGTATTGTACACATTGAAAAGGTCTACAGAAATCTTCGCGACGGTATATATATGTCTATCTCTTAAGCCTCCTCTACACGTCTGCAGATGCGTCCGCGGACGTCATCTGCGGATGCGTCCGAAGACGTGTAGAGGGCGTAATTTGTGCATCTGTTGTAGGTATTTAACGTCCGCAGACGCACGCGGACGCGTCCGCCTCGAATCCGATTGTTGTCGGTTTTTGTGGCACAGATCAAAGGGTTTCGGCGCGGACGTCCGGTGTCTGTCCACACGTCTGGCGACGCATCAGTTTAATCGGTGTTGTGATTGAAAGTGCACGCGTGCGTCTTGCGGTTTAATTCTTGTTGAAATAGCTAATAATATGAGCCCCGAGGAAACTTTTAGGTTTATTGAGCTATATCAAGCTGAAAACTGTTTGTGGAAACCCAAAAATAAATACCACAAAAATAAAAATGTTGCAAGTGTACCTCTTCCTCTCTCCTACCATTTGCAGTGCCCGACAGGGTCCACAATGATCAATATCTTTGTAAAACCTACCATCTAAGTGTACTTGTGGAAGCAATAAATATATTGAGTATTGAGTACTATTTTAATACTTACACCTAATTCAATTGTTTACTTATTTCAATTAATTCGATTAGTAGTTATTTCAATTAGTAGTTAAAAGTACTAAATAAATAAATAGCTACGGCAGCTATGGTCTCAATATCCATTTTTAAACGAGCGTGTTGCGTCTGTCGACAATGAACCTAGACTGATCGACCTGCAGACGTGTGGACAGCTCGTGGTGATCCATCTGCGGATACATCTGCGGGCGTCCGCGGACGCATCTGCAGACGTGTAGAGGAGGCTTTATGGATATCCCACAATAACGTTCACAGTTTTTCTGTAGTGTTTTTAGTATCAGCATTGCACTGCACCCGTGCGAAGCCGGGGCGGGTCGCTAGTAATATAATAAAGGTTAAGCTTGTGAGGTTGTAGGGCCTAATCTCTGGATCTACGGAACCGATTTTGAAAATTCTTTTACACATAGAAAGGCACGTTATTTGTGAGTGACATAGGCTATATAACATCACGCTACGACATGCAGGAGCGGGGTAGTAACCAAAGACGTAACTTTATGACGGGCCTGTTGGTCTAGTGGTTAGCGGCCCTGACTGCTAAGCCGGAGGTCGTGGGTTCGATTCCCACCCAGGACAAACTTTGTGTGATGAGCATGATTGTTTGTTCTGTGTCTGGGTGTGATTTATCTATAATATGTATGTATTTATAAAATTATATAAGTATGTATATCAGTTGTCTGGTTACCATAACACAAGCTCTGCTTAGCTTGGGATCAGATAGCCGTGTGTGAGTTGTTCCAAGATATTTATTTATTTATTTATGCGGGTGAAATATGCCACGCGTAGAAGTCTCGGGCAGTTCACTAGTCTAGAATATGTTACAATGCATGAATAAATTCTACAGGCCATCGCGTCCAAGATCGATCCTATTTAAAAGTATACAATTTTGGGAACGAAATGAAAATGTACAATATATATTTTGGTCATGGCTAAAGTCCTGCGCACTGTTTACAATAAAAGCAACAAATATTGCACTAGCTTTTGCCCTCGACTTCCTTTGATTTCTCGATATTATTAGCGAACGCCTATACATGCGATAAATAACATTTTCCGTACAAAATGTATGGGAAAAGTTTTTGGCGATTTCTGTCAATTCTATTCTTCATACCTTAAATGGTGCCATAGTCTTTTGATCTCTACATGAAATAAGATCGATAAGCAAAAAAAATATTTTTGGTATTTTAGCAATTTTTTTTTATTCGAGATGGGTAAGCTCTAGACTCTAGTCTTGGTCAAAGGTGACATAGATTTTCTCGCTGATTGTACATTTTTTTGCAAAGTCTGCGAATGAATATCTCAAAAGTTATGGATGGTCTCCCAAGAACGTTTTTCTGTAACTACAAAGGTTAAGGTACTTGCCCTTACCGCGCCGTCTCCAAAATCCACCCTATATAAGGCAATTTACGCCCAAAATTAATCATCTACTTCAATCCTAATCTTGCTCCCGATCTTTGGCTGAAACTTTCAAAGGATTCTGCTTGCTTGCAATCTGTAATTAAGAGGGCGATTGAGAAGCGAAAGTCACGGGCGCGGAAGTTTGGGGATTGAGATAGTAATTAATTAAATATTCTGTACCCCTCAGGGCTCGTACACGTAAACACGATACGACGTCGCATCGTGCTACAATAAATTAATTAAAAAAAATATTTAAATGTATTTATTTCAGGCAAGCTTAATAATGTCAATTGAATTTAATTTGAACAATAAAATAAAATACAATAAAATCATAATGCCGTTAAGGCGCTACCCTGACCAAATAACCTTGAGCATTCGTTCCCTTTGGCGGCACACTAACGCGGCGCAAGAGATACGTAGAAAATACGCTCAGATTTTAGAGTAAAATCTATATAAAATCAAATTTTCGTGTTTTGAAAAAAATAAAACTAGCATAATGTTCTTTATTAAATTGCCTATTCATTAGTTTAAGTCGCAAATCAAAATAATGTTCACTTTACGAGGAGATGCATGTCAAAAATTATTATTTCTCATTTCTGTAGTTTCGTTATGACCCTAATTAAGCAATTAAGTAATTAAGCATTATGTTACTAAAAAGTTAAAAATAAATCTACCATTTTCGAGTCAAGAATGTGTAGAAATTTAACGTATTTTTTATTAGTTGGTATTTCTATTTGATACAGAGAAGTGGGCTCCCAAAAACTGCCCTAAAAACGGCTGCCGCTGCGTTTTGCACGGCCACGCGCCGGGCACAAACCCGAACTCCGAGCTGCTACTGAGAATTTCATGGAAAACCCAAAAACACTTTTTGTCTGTACGTTTAGATCTTTTAAAATATGGAACGAATTTTAATTAATGATAAAACAAAATTGAATGAATAGTGTCCGTGGAGTTTCTTGCTCGTTCTTCTCTATAGAGACTTACGTTTTGTAGAACTAGTAACTACTCGTAGCTTCAACTTTAAACTGTAACTTTTTGACAACTCAAAAGTGCCTGTAAATGGTCTTATTGAAATAAATGCTTAGACTTTGATTTTGATTGCAATTTTCATCAATGCATAGACTGTTTTAAGAGGAAGGTGCATACTAGGGCTTTCAGTCTCGATGCATTACTGATTCCCGGGAAAAAAAAAACGAGACTCGATGCGGTCTCGAAATTCCCGGGAAAAACGAGACTTTCGAGACTATTTTAAAACTAGGTTTTTTACTTGTAGGCTGTGCTATTAGGTAGTGAAAACCGGCTATGCCAATCAAATATACTATTAAAAACACGCAAATTAAAAAATATATATATATTTGTTGAAACTTTTGCATTTTTGTTGTGGGCACGTAAAAAACAAAGGGCGTTTAATGTGGTTTCAGACAGAGAGACCTAATTTTATTAGAAAAGTAGCCTGCGTTAAAAAAGCTCTCTCTGCTTCTACGCTAGTGGGGGGTAGGTATAGATATTGAATAATTGTAGCAATAATTTAGGTACTTCCCCATTTTCAAAAAGAGCTTTTTTCTATGAGCAGGTTTCTTTGCAACTTTGCAAGTCATGGATAGACATGGAAAATATATTCTGCCCTTGGTCTTCTTGAGGGTTTAACAAATTATTAAGCTTACATTCCAGCTGTTCCTCTGTAGTTAAACTTGTGAGCTCCGCAATCGTCGCATCATTTGAATATCTGGTATTTGCGGTATAACTGTCAGATTTGTCAGTGGTGGATTTATTTAACCTTTCGTACAATTCTTTTAAAGACACTGTCATTTCGTCAGTTACAGTTACAGTTTTGCCATTGCCATATCCATGTAACCATAATAAAAGCCGGCCAAGTGCGAATTGGACTCGCGCACGAAGGGTTCCGTACAATGACGTGATCTACAATGACGTTAAAAAAGAACAACTACTCACTAGACCTCGTTCAAACCAATTTTCGGTGGAAGTTTACATGGTAATGTACATCATATATTTTTTTTAGATTTATCATTGACACACATTTTACCACTTTGAAAGTGTCTCAATTGTTTTTTTTTTAAATATTTTTGTGTAAAAATCTTAATGCGGTTCATAGAATACCTACATCTTTTTACCAAGTTTCAACAGTATATCTCTTAGTTTCGGAAAAAAGTGGCTGTGACATACGGACGGACAGACAGACAGACATGACTAATCCATAAGGGTTCCGTTTTTTGCCATTTGGCTACTTAACCCTAAAAGTTACTGTTGGTTTAGTAGATTATTTCATACTGTCATATAAGTGATTCAAGTCTCAAAAGTCTCGTAATTCCCGCGACCAAAAACGTCAGTCTCGATTCTCGAAAATACCAAAAAATCGTCGAGACTCTCGAAATTTCCGAGACCGAGAGTCCCGGGATGAAAGCCCTAGTGCATACGTATAGAACATCACGCTACGACCAACGGAAGCGGAGCAGTAATCCAAGACGTAACTGTATACGGGTTACACTGTAAGGTGTATAGCTAGTTGAATATAATTAACGACTCTTAGTTTATTGCAATTCGTTCAAAGTTCCAGGAAATCTTGGCATAGTGTCTCCAGAGATCTGGCACTTTCATACCGTGTTGGCGTCATTAACATGACTGCTACCTATCTGGCAATCTGTCAACTTATATCGTTGACTACCAAATAATTAGAGCTAATTCATATCCAAGAAAATCGAATTACCACAAACATACGTTCATAAATACCAGCTTGTTAATGGGCCTCTATAAGGCAATAGCCTCTTCTTATACAGAGAAGGGAAGAGCATGGTTTACCATGCTTGCTTAAGGCGGATTGGCGATTTCAGACTTATATTAATTACAAGTCCAGGTTTCCTCACGATATTTTCTCTCACCGATGTCAGTGATGTCGAAGATAAATTTAGAAAGTTCATAGGAATTTGAAAAAATCACATTGCTACTTGCCCGGTTGCGAAACCACAGCCTCGTGCATGAGAGCGGGTGCCTTAATCACTGGGCCATCACCGACATTCCTTCTTTACCTTATTTGTATGAAAAGTGGCCTTCGGAGGCGGGGCAACCCTGATTACAGCAAAATGTTTGTAAATAGAATAAATAGCGTATTAGATGAACTGTATGAACATTTTCTATTGGTCACGCGCGACCGCACCCCCGTCTGACAGTCATAGATTATAGGGCAAAGGCTATCGTGCCAGGAATTGCAATTATTGATATTTAAACTTTGTTTGTTATGGAACTATTTGTGGGAGTTTCCAGATAGACTGATAACATCGACCTATTAAGAGAAGTTAGAATGCCCTGAAATGCGAATTCATGCGAAAATCAATTTTATGTGTTGTGTCTTAAAATTGATAATCGGATGCTGGTGAGGATGATCGGTTTTACATCACACTACACAGCCTGTGCTTTGATTTGGGAGAGGCACGTTATCAAAGGATTGACCTTTGTACTAGCCTAATTGTATGATTTCATTTGAATAGAAAAACAACAAAATATTCTGAGTGTTTTTATAGTTGCCGAAAAGGTTTACAAAAGGAAATTAAGAAAGAATACGGTGGGTTAAGGTCACAGCTCATTAGAGCCACCCGGCACCCACCCCGCACCGCCTCGTCGTACGGCGTCCACTCGTTGTCGACAGGTGGTTCACGGGTGGACGCCACGTTATCACCAAAACGTTGCACGATCAACCAGTGATCCCCGCGCGGTCAACGAGTGAACACCGCGTGGTCAACGAGTGAACGCCGCGTGGTCAACGAGTGGACGTCGCTTAGTCCACGAATTTTCGAGTAGTCTGTTAACAATTGAATGAAGGGAGGGTGGGGAGCGGCGCATTGCCAACGTATCGTCCTCGCGTGAATCACTCGCGGGCAGCGCGCGGTCCGCTTCGGACCCGCGCGTTGGCGATGCGCAGTCAACGCAGGGCAGCGAGTTGTCACCGAGTGGTCCACCCGCCGTCCGCGCGTGGACGGCTTACGATAGAGGCGATCCGGTGACGCTACGGAGTTGATGTAGTGAGCGCATACCCATACAAGTCCATATCAAGAATACTAACCGCACGAGGCGAGGCGGTGCGGAGTGGGTGCCGGGTGGCTGTAATGAGCTGTGACCTTTAGGTTGACTGCCTCGCTAGCCTAGTAGTCCTAAGCGCGACATCATGTTTATAAACGCACTAACGGTACAGTAGTCACTCCTAGTGTAGCGCAACGTTTTTAATTAAAAACTAAAAGAGAAAATAGTTTTATACTGTCAAACTGAGTTTGTGCGATTTTCACCTAATAAAAGATGGTCTAACAGCTCATCCCACAAAATGATAACGCAATACTCGGATGTTTATAAATCTCTCCGTATTGAAGGACTTCTGGCTAGCGGGGACCGCGCAGATCGATCGGGGAGGTTAAGGTCAAATTATCGTTGCACTGGCCCCCTCCGCCCTCCCTACACATCCAAGACCTCCCCGCGGCGTCACAAACTGTGTCGTATACACTGTGTTATTAACTCTCGATTCGAGGAAAGTAACTCGATATGACTGACTCAGATTTTCGTCAAACCGATTAAAAACAAATCAACAATTATTCAATACTATTCTTATAAAGATTTGTATGTATTCAACAAATAGAATAAATAACTACTGGATCAATTTAAAAACTTCTTTCACCATTAGAATGCTACATTATCCTTAATTAACATAGGCCAGGGATGGCGAACCTTTATCGGTGATAGTGCCATTTTTTATAGAAAAATAATAATGTGACTATGACGTGCCATCAAAGAATCTTGGCTTAGTCATTGAATGGAGAAAAATACAACTAGAAGCTGTTAACACTCTTTGTTTGCAACTAGTTTGAAAAAGAATCGTAATATTTACTATTTTATGTTTATTTTAATAAAAGGTTAGTGTGATTTCTGCTGTTGTAAATTGTTTTCGATCAAATACATATACAGTTGTCATATATTGGCGTGCCCGAATTATTTTGTCGCGTGCCACTACTGGCACGCGTGCCATTGGTTCGCCATCCCTGACATAGGCTATCTGACATCACGCTACGACCTACGAGAGCGGAGCAGTATCCAAAGACATAACTTGACGCGGGTGAAATAAGCGACGCGGACGAAGTCGCGAATAGTTTGCTTTTGTTTTGCCATAAAACTGATTTTTCGCATTACGGGTTGACAACAGTCGACTGTTTATTCATATGTCACCGTTAAATGACGTCATAAGCCAGTGTTTGCGCCCTGATTGGGACTTCCTTCTAACAATTGAATAGTAGTACGTTATTTTTCAAGTAAGTACTTAGCGGAGGATTATAGCTAATGATTGAATTATTAAAAACACGTTTTTGTTTACTTGCTTGTGAGATGGTATGTCATCAAGAGCGATTGGAGTCGTAAATCAAAATCAAAGTATTTATTTCAATTAAACCATTTACAAGCAGTTTCAAATTGTCAAGGATTCGGTCAGTTAGTCAGAAAGTAGAAGCTAGTTGCTCGTTCCAAAACGTAGTTAAGTCTCTATGGAGAAGAACGCACAAGAAATTCAAATCGTTGGTATGTTTGGTTCATGCATGCGTAATCAGAAATGCTCTGCCATTAACGATTATGTTAATCAAATAAATCAATGCACATAAAGACCTTTTGTATAGATACTTTTAGGCATAAAAAATCGTCTAAAGAACTGTCTCTATTTGCGTTTTAGACTCTAATAAGACATTAAAAGGCCACGTCTTGAGACGTAATAAATTCACGATAAAAAGCATTGAACTCGTTTTATAACACTTTTTTACAATTATCACGACATTAACATGTTTTTATTATCGTATAATCAACATAATGCGTCGTGATTAGCCCAAAATAAACAGTCGGGTAAGGCGTATCTTTAGGAAGCACACGGCACATCTCGCCCTCGTGGCCGCAACGTCACCAAAGCGGTTTACAGCAGTCAAGACGAGGTTCTACAATTACATCAGGCTATAGTAGTATCGCTCGTGATAACTGGGCCATCCCACAAATCCTGATAACACACCGCATAAATACGAGAGCGTCGGCCATTTTTTATCAGTTTGCCGCCAACGCGCATCTGTGACAGTTCGCATTTTCGTTCGGAAATCGAAGTATCGTCAAAGACAACGGTTGCTTTTGCAACGTGTTCGTTTTTTGAATTTTGTAGTTTCGTTGATTTAGCAACAACCTCAGGTTGTTGCTTTAAAGTGGAAAGAAAGCTTTGAGAATTACGCTATTAAAGGTGAGTTTTACGTTATAATTATTATAATTACCTGTCAAAAACCAAAAATCCGATATACTTGCTAAATTATTTTCATATTTTTGTTTCTTTTAATAATTTTACTGTATTTATTTTTATAACGTTCATATCAACGTTTGAACGAGTTTTTCCTTTGCATAAATATTCGTAGCAAACGTAGCTGTGTTTAATTAATAATTATATACCTACTACTAATAAAAATATATATCCATAAATGCTATTAAGAATCAAATAAGCAAACAACATTCAATCCGAATCGCTGATTTTAGCTGTTTTTTTTTCTAATTATTTGTAGCGGCATGGCTAATTTTATAATTAAGTACACGTTATTTCATTTTAACATTAAATTAGCGTTGCGTTTCATGATTGCTGATTTGCTAATAATTCCTAATTTAGAAGCGAGATTCAAAACCCTTTATTCTAGAATCGCTACCATAGCATAGCATTAAAAGTAGTCAAAAAAATCCAGTCTTTTTTAGTTATTGTTTAAGTTAACCTAACAGTTCATATGTAGTTATGTACTTTCTTAATTCATATTGAACATAACTGACATCGGTGAACGAAAATATCGCGAGGAAAGTTATGTCTAAAATCGCCAACTCGCCTTGAGCAAGAGTGATGATCAATATTCGTACCTTCTCTGTGTAAGAAGAAGCCTTTACCCTGCAGTTGAACAACAACATGCTAACAAAACCATATTTCTATACAAGAACAAAAATATAATTTAAATAACAATATTTAACAGCCAAATATTCCCAAACCAAAGTAGTCACCGCAAATTCAAAATGTCCGGGAAAATTTTATATGTCGCGTACCACACAAGCGTAATGGAATTATCTTTTACCACATAACATTGACCTTGCGCACGCGCTGATTCAATATGGCGCCGCGTGACGTCACAACTCGACTGATGCGTCTGTCACGAAACGATTCTCGTGAAAACGGTTCAATGACTATTTGTGTACTTACTAATTTATTGAACGTATTTTGATTGGTATGGTACTTCCTTGATGTTTTCATTAATTTGGTATTGAATTGCAGTTTATGAGATATTTGTATGTTTTCTTATTGCCTTTTTTTTTAATAAACCTGTTGTCTCGCTGACCATTCTTTATAAATTGTAACATACCATCACGCCTATATTCCCCGAAGGGTTAAGAAAAGGTGTACCAATGCACACCCACAGTTCGCCGGTATGTTTAGGTCCCATGTAGGTAATAGGGGGCGAGCCATTGTTGTTACCATACCAGCGAACTATGGGTGTACATTGATACTCCTCTGCCTAACCCTTTTAGGTAATACAGGCGTGATTGTATGTTTCTGGTAACAACAGAACTCACTGTACTTCGATACTCCTGCCTAACTCTTTGGGAAATACAGGCGTGATAGTATTTTTCTGGTAACAACAGAACTCACTCTCGTGCCGAATTTAATTGGTAGAATGTCGTTAAACAGATTCAATTGATATCACATATTATTGTTACCAAGCATATTTTCGTTGTAAATTCAATTTGGACAGAATATTTGTATCTTTAACACCAGTGCAAAACAATCAAAAGTATAGTTAGCATAAATGTGTTAACGAAATATGTCGAATAAAAATATCTGTTGAATAAACTTTTATGGAATAAATTTACAAATGGGTAGCAGTAAGTAAATGATGATTTGAGTAAACTAGATGTTGTTATGAAGGAAAAAATAATTATATTCTTAGACAAAATTTCATAGCTGTCATATCTGATTCATAGCTGATAAATCTATTTTATTGCACTTGCACTAAATAAAAAAAAAAAACATTCGACACGAATATTACAAAAATCTTATAGTCCGGAATAAAAACATTTATTTAATTAAATCAGGCATCAAGGCCCATAGAAAATACTTATAACAATACAATACAATGGTGTCGATTCTGTTATGCACAAGCTAAATTTAATTTAGACTATTTCTATCTTTTTCTTTCCAATCAAACAAGAAAGGGACGGACGTGAATTAGACTTGTCAATTTTAGTTGATCTAAAACCTCTATACAATTATAGTTGGCATGTCAGAACGCGTCGATTAAAAACACGGAAAAGTTCAAGGCAAAACTAATTTGACATCTCTAACTTAGTTCTAAGGTATTACCGTCCTTTTCTTTCGCTGTATGTTAGTAAGAGATGTCAATTCTCTAATTTTAGTTTAGTTTGTGAACAAGGGAATCGGCACCAATATCTACAATTATTTAAAAATACTATACATAAACAAAATCATTGTCATATCAGCCGCAGGACGTCGACTGCTGGACACAGGCCACTCCCATAGTTTTCCAAAAAGACCGGTTGGAATAGGTTATACATAAACTATATACATACATATACTTATGCCTTTTTCCCATGGAGGTAGGCAGAAACCACGGAACGCACCTGGCCTTTCTGAAGAACCTCACCAATAAGGTCAGGGTAGGTCTTTCTAGGGCGTGTGAGTGAGCTATGCGTTGGCGATGGCCCGATGTTGCCACTCACATCTGCCATATAAATCCCTTTTAGTTAAAATTAATTAAAGTTCTAACTAAAGTATTGATTGTGATATGTTGCTGACTGTACGATACCAAATGGGCACGTTACAAATACATGCGAGGAGTCCAGTTAATTTATCAATGGACTTTGATATTCAATCATTAAAGGAACGAAAACAATACAGATATGAATTTAGGCGTAGTATTCACTTATTCAACAGTTAGCTTCCGCCTTCGATTTCTCGCACAAGAAGGAACATGGATGGGTTTTAGTCAGTAAAAGTCGGACACTCCCTCCCGCCCCGCCCAGAGCGGGATAAGTCATTTGATGATTTCCCATCAGGAAAAAGAAAGATATATAGTCTATATCCGTGCCAAATGTAATCCAGATCAGGTTTTAGTCAGTAAGAGTCTGACACTAAATGACTTCTTCTTTTCTGAATTGAGCGGGAGGGCCGCTCAATTCAGAAAAGAAGAACGCATTTAAACATTGCATCAAAATCTGTTCAGCTCGTTTGCAGTGAAAACAGATACTCGCATTGGCGGCATTAAAATTATGTCATAATGTGACGCAATCACTATGACACACGCACACACCTGTACAAAATTAATTATCATTATCATGTATCCATCATTGATTTTATTTCAAGATTAAAATATTCTACCATATCTGTCTGGGATTAAAATAATCATTACAATCATCTAATGATGTCGGAAATGAAACTTAAACGCTTTACCTAAATCATTATGTAAGTAAGCCTGTCTGTTGCCAAGTCGAAGATAAGATAAAAAATCGATTGTGATGTGTTTTACGATTATTCTATTAATAATCCTTCGGTTAGCAGCTAATTGTCACCTCGTCATGATTTGATTGCAAAGAGTGTCCTAATTATAGTGCTCGATGTAAGGTAATTGACTTTACATAGTAATAGTTAGCGTAAGTAAGTATACATGTAAGCGGGTCGGCATATTCGGTTCGGCATTGTAAACAAAACATTTGATAACATTGTATCGGAAATGCCGAATCGAACAAACCCGCTTGTGTGAATAGCGACCCTTAGTTAAAATAAATTCCGAAATTGGCTGAGGCATCAAAAAAAATATAGCTATTTATTTCTTTTTATGAATTTCTGGACTGTCGTTACCTACTACACATACATCAACTGACGCGTTTTTCCCATGGGGGTAGGCAGAAACCACAGAACGCCACCTACTACGATTCTTACATACTCCTTTCGTCATGAGGAAACGTAAGTCTGAAATCGCCAATCCGCCTTAAACAAGCGTGGTGATCAATGCTCGTTTGCCTTCTCAGTAAGAGAAGAGTTCTTTGCCCTGTAGTGGGACTATAGTAGGCTGGTAACAAACAGCAATATTACAAATGAATTTCCGCAAACATTGTCCATACCATAAAAATATTCGCGATTTATTTCCACTCCGATTATGTCATCGCAGTTTAATTTAGTCGATAACTGTCGTCAGCCGCCTCGCCGTCTCTTATCTCTTTATATCAGTATTCGAAGAGTTATCAAGTGACTTAGTTCAAGGCTCATCTCCGATAGTAATACATTGTGTGATCAAATTAAGTTTTTTTTTAAGATTTTCATTTTCTTATTTTGTTTTAAAAAATAATTTCGTTTTAGAATTTTGTTTTTGGTTGTTGATGTTTAGTTTATGTAATCTGTGGTCGGTGTGCTTTGTGAAAGGTAATAGATACATTTATTATAAAAAAGTGCGCGTGTTATCAATATCTTACATTGTGCAAAAATTCAAATTCTTACATTGACGGCGGACAAATCGTGATCTTAAGTTTCAATTTTTTCCCTTTAAGTTATGGAACTCTAAAAATATTTAAGAGTTAGTAAAGTGTTCCTAAGCGAGATTGCTACGTAGGTGGTAAGTGGTCTTGGGTTCGTTTCCCAGATCGAGCAAAGTATTATTGGGTTTTTCTATGACCTTCTCAATAGCAGGTCGGAGTTAGGATTTGTGCATAGGATCGCCCCCTATTACATGGAACTAAACATACCTACCGGTGAACTGTGGGTGTATATTGGTCATTGGTTTGGTACACTTTCGCGAAATACTGGTGATGAAATGCCGAAGATAATACAAGTGTATTTGTAATTAACAGTGGTGTTGTGTATTGTTCCAGGGAGCACCGGGCGAGTCCGGCGCGTCTGCAAGTGCCGGGCGTGAGCGGCTGAGCAGGCCGCAGCAGGCCGCACGCCCGCGCCCCGCGCCGCTGTGTTGGCGCCGCGCGCTCAACGTCGACCCGCCCTGGCTGCGAGCCCGGGCCCGCTGACGCCAGCGAGACATTACGTGAGTCCCTCAAAGTCAAAGTCAAAGCATTTATTTCAATTAGACCATTTACAGGCACTTTTGAATTGTCAAGAAGTTACAGTTTGATATTGGAGCTAGTTGCTCGTTCCAAAACGTAGGTCTCTACGGAGAAGAACGAGCAAGAAACTCCATGGACACTCTTTTCATTCAATTCCCCCTTCCCCGCCTGTCCCGCCCCCTTTTAGACTCCAAAATGTAATGCACCTCTTCATGTTTAGAAGCGCCAGGTACCAATGGCTCATTTTGTTATACCACGTTGGTGACAATCAGGTATACGGCCCGCCTGATGGTAAGCGGTTACCGTAGCCTATGGACGCCTACAACACCAGGGGTATCACATGCGCGTTGCCAACCCTTAAAAAACATATTCACTCTCATCGTGAAGAACCTCATACCCCCCTTTTCCCTTGGGAAAACCTTGGCAATGTAAAAAATATCCGTACAAAATTACACAAGAAAGTACCGTCTCATGCATCAACGCCAAAATTGTCTAATTCAACAAAAAATCTCGCTCATTTCAGCTGACACTTGTGGACTAGCGCTAGTGGGCCACCACAACCCGGCTCGAATACCTGACACCGACCCTACCGGCCCGGACAGGCAAGCACAGCATAGCCGACCCCACGCTCCGGCGCTGCCGGGGCTAAGTCGGCTCCAAAGTCTACCTTAAAGTAACTGCACAAGGCTCACAATCCCAGCCGAGATGAAGGTCATTGAAGAAGAACAGCTGATCACTGTGATGGATGGCCCGTGGTCGCCCACTGGCCTGATCCGCGAGATCGTGGAGTCGGGGACCCAAGAGGACCCGTTCTACGTGATGGATCTGGGCGAGGTGGTCGCGAGGTACCATCGCTGGAAGGAACTCATGCCGCGCGTCGAGCCGTTCTATGGTGAGTGGTGCTTTTGTACTCTAATTGTGGCTACACACACTTTTTTTTTCGGACGGGAAATCATCAAATGACTTTTCCCGTCCTTGGTGTCAGACTTTAACTGACTAATACCCATCCATGTTTCTTCTTGTGCCCTTTGCGTTCCCGGGGCGCGGTATTTCTTTCGAACAACCCGCAGCCCCGGATGCATACACTTAAGGCCAGTTTTATTGAAATCTGTCATCGAAAGGAAAAATCATTTGTCATTTATTTCGAAAATCGCCAATCTGCCTTGAGCATACTAGTTATCAATGCTCATGCCTTCACTGTACGAGAAGATGCACTTGCGCTGTAGAAAGACAATAATGAATTAATATTCATTAATTTATTTAGTTCAATAGTCAAGTAGTTAAAAAATAGTAATTTTCTAATCAATATTCGTATAACGGGAAAACGAATATTGGAAAATTACCACGACACAACTAATTTTATTCTTATCAGCAAATATTAATTAAGATATATTATTATAGTATTTGATACTCCGCTGGTCCAATTAATCCTTACTAATATTATAAATGAGAAAGTAACTCCGTCTGTCTGTCTGTCTCTTCTTCACGCCTAAACCACTGAACCGATTTCAATGAAATTTGGTACAGATATAGTTTGGGACCCGAGAAAGGACATAGGATAGTTTTCATCCCGGAAATCCCCCGGAACGGGAACTATTAATCCACGCGGACGAAGTCGCGGGCAAAAGCTAGTTTCTAATATGGTAAATACTAACGTTATATATATTTTGTTCCTTAGCGGTGAAATGCAACGACGACAAGCTCCTGGTGAGCACACTGGCGGCGCTGGGCACCGGCTTCGACTGCGCCTCCAAGGTGGAGATCGAGCTCGTCACCTCCATCGGAGTAGCCCCCGAGTGAGTACCCTTCAGTGTTACCTACTGCCCATTCCCCCACCCTGGGCGGGGCGGGAGGGAGTGTCAGACTTTTACTGACTAAAACCCGTATATGTTCCTTCATGTGCCCTTTGCGTTCCGGGAGCGCGGTATCTCTTTCGAACAACCCGCAGCCTCGGACTTATTGCCCATGGGCTCACGAAACGTTTTAACAAAGTTTCTTAGTTTGCACTGTTGGTAAGTTCTATTGGAAAAGATTATATTGGGTTTTTCCATTAGGAGTTTCTTAGTAGTTTGAAAGTTGGTGGTGTGACATCCCCGTGCCTCGGAAAGCACGTAAAGCCGTTGGTCCTGCGCCTGATCTCTCTCCGGTCGTATCGGATTGCCGCCCCATCAGACAAGTCAAAGTCAAAGCATTTATTTCAATTGGACCAAAGTAAGAGTTAAAGAAGGAGTGCAGCTGTGTTTGCGCACACATTTGTGCACAATAATATTTTCTGCATACCTATTAAATAAATAAATAATAAATTCTTTATTTGCCTTCCACAAAGTTCATATTATACAAACTAATGATACACATTGCTAAATGAGCATACACGGGACAATTCAGCAGGTGTGGCAGCGGGTCCCAAACTAGGCACAGCCTGTATCTTGGTGACCCAAAAAATGTGTAGTATTCAACCATTTGTCTTGTTCTGCTAGCGCAGGTTTTAGCGTTACAGGCAAAGTGCAACTAAAATATATCAGCTGATAATAAAGAAACATACATTAATGAAATAATAAACAAATAATAAACAAAAGTCAGACAAAAACAGTTATGGTGAGTTGAGGTGTGAGTGTGTGAAGGAGTGTATGTCGAGCGTGTGTGAGTGGTACTAACTGGTACTACAGAGTAGCCTTTCCGTTTCTTCGTAATTTTGGCCCTGCAGCCATGCTTTGAGACTTGCTTTGGCCTCATGATAATTACTCGGGATTAAGGTGATTTTGCTAATAGCATTGAATATTTGGATAGGTAAGGACGGGGAAAACCGGGCAGCAAAGAGGGAAGAACCTACCTACTAGTCTGCGTTAAATTTTGTCGCCGTAGCCGGAATCGGTCTGGAGAACATTGCATAGCTGACACCATTGCAACACACTAACAGATGATATTTATATTGTTCCAGGCGCATTATTTTCGCGAACCCAGCTAAGATGGCGTCGCACATCCGCTACGCGTCGGCCGCCGGCGTCGACGTCATGACGTTCGACTCGGAGACCGAGCTGATGAAGATCAAACAATACATGCCGCATGCACAGTGAGTATATTCATTTCAATAAGCAAGAAAATATGGGGTTAAACTGAAACCATGCATTCTCTATTCTAGACTGAGTATAAGATTTTTTTATAGAAAAACCACAAGTAAAGAGATATGGAGATTTTTAATACTTTGTATGACAATACTAAACTATGACGTCACTTTTTTGACATTTCAATTAACTAAATATTGAGTGATTTATATTATTAGTTATTTAAAGATTTCTCGGGTTTTCAGGGGTAAAATAAAGTGTTTCTTTTTTAGAGAAGTTGTGTCTTAAAATTATTGTTTATGGTGTCTACTACCTAATTCTAACACCGTAAAGAAGTTAGCTCATTTCTATTGAGCAACTGATAAAAAATAAAAACCATCACGCCTGTATTCCTCGAAGGGGTGTTTGGTGAGCAGCTCATATATCCGTGATAAAAGCGTACAATACGATGTCTCGTCCAATCCTTATATAATTTTGTTTAAATACAATGTTTAATTGTTGTTCCCGTGCGTGCAGGCTGGTGATCCGTATCCGCTGCGACGCGGCGTCGGCGCAGTGTCCGCTGGGCATCAAGTTCGGCTGCGACCCCGTCACCGAGGCGCCCAGGCTGCTCAAGCTGGCTGCCGTGCTCGGCTTGGACGTAAGTACCACAACTGTGTTCCTGAAGGAATAGACTAGCCTAATAGAATTTGTTTGTAATGTTTTGTCTCTGCATCACCCTAAGGTAGACTGGTAGAAAATGCCTAATGCGTTTTTTACATAAGATTACATAAATGAAAAAAATATATATATCTTAAGCGTCTCCGCATACGACCGATGATTATCAGATCGATTTTTGTCAGATTTCTTTTTCAGGCCAGAAAAAATCGGTTAAAATCAGTCCATAAATCGATATAAAAATCGGAAGTGACCTACCAGTCATGTTTTATATATGTAAAAAAAAAATAACAACCTAAGTATCATTGAGCAAAAATTACAGCTTTTCATTTAGTATCTTTTAACACACATTTTAAATAGGTACATGTATTAACTTTATTGTACGTTGTACAGGTGATCGGCGTCTCCTTCCACGTGGGTAGCGGCGCGTCGGAGACGGAGGTGTACGCGCGCGCCATCGCGCTGTCCCGCGCACTGTTCCACGTGGCGCACAACGTGGGGCACAGGAACATGCGCCTGCTCGACGTCGGCGGCGGCTTCCCGGGGGGCACGCACACCTCTATCGTTGAGGTGAGCCTACAGATTTAATAAAATAAAGTATAATACACATACAAAAACTTACAGTAGGCTCGCCCCCTATTACATGGGAGCTAAATATACCGGCGAACTGTGGGTGTACATTGGTAAACCTCTGCCGAACCCTTCGGGGAATATAGGCGTGATGGTTTTTACATAAACTTACACCTTTTTCCGATGAGGGTAAGCAGAAACCACAGAACGCCACCTGCTACATACTCCTTTCGCCTCATCCACATTCATAAATCTGGTCAAAAAAAGCAGCTCGGAGTTAGCATAAGTTCCCGGTTAATGGCAATAGGCTCGCCCCCTATTACATGGGACCTAAAACAGACTGGCGAACTGTGGGCGTTTATCGATACACCTCTGCCTGACCCTTCGGGGAAAACAGGCGTGGTGGTATTCTTTTTTTTTTAATGTAAGTAGGTCAATTGTTCGTTGTGTCTACTATCCAATTAGTTTTCTTGATCTCGCTCTTATTGGCATATGAATATAGTAAGTATTTCCTTGTCGACCAGGTGGCCGATGTGATTAACGCGTCCCTGGCGGAGCACTTCCCGGAGCGGTCGGTGCGCGTGATCGCGGAGCCGGGGCGGTACTTCGCCGCCGCCGCCTACACGCTCGCCACCATGGTGCACGCCAAGCGAGAGGTATGTACACTAGTACGGTTACTTCTTACAAAGTCATACTAAATCATCTTATATATAAAATTATTATTTAAAAATAAAGAATCTTTAAACCCAAAATTCTCGTGTCACAATGTTAGTTGCCATACTCCTCCGAAACGGCTTGACCGATTTTTATGAAATTTTATATGTATACAGGAAAAGTTTTTAACCAGTGCGTAAATTTTTTTTGGTAGTTCAGTGTCAGTAATAGAACACATTCCCGTGTTTAGGAAAAAAAAAAATTAAAAAAATTTTCGTCCTTATCCGAGTTTGAAATAAGCAAAACATGGACATAATCTATTCGCCAAACTATCAATGAAAACTCGCGGCCGCCGCCCGGGCGCATGGCTGGGGTGAGGGGGTGGGGAATGCGCTAGCGCCGGGCCGCCGCCGCCCGCCCGCCGTCGGTAACGAGTATTTTCGCAAAAATCCTGACTTTGTCCAGTAAGATTTGATAATTTTTCGCCTATGTCTAATTATCCGCGTTTTCGCAAAACCCCTAGGATTTCCGCGAAGATTCGAAGTATCAAATTATCCTACGACATATACAACAGCTGCTCAGCGCTGCCCCCGGCAGAAGAATAATAATACCTACCGCAGCTAACAACGGTTGAACCGATTTCGATAAAACACATTAGGTGGGCCGTCGCCTTGTTTCCCTTCCACCAATGTTTAAAAATGTACAAAATATTTTTTTTTAAACATTGGTAGATGGCAAACAAGCCGACGATCCACCTCATGTTTAGTGGTCGCTTCTGCCCATATACATCTGCCATCCCAGAGACAAAGTTTAAATGTCTCATATGCCTATAATTTCACACAAAAAACGACACAAGTATTATAAATACTATGAGAGTTAACGTGTTTGTTTGTTCAGGTGGCTTCCAAGGAAGTGGAGGACAACGCGGACACGCACACGATGTACTTCATCAACGATGGCGTGTACGGCTCCTTCAACTGCGTGCTGTACGACCACCAGCGCGTCGTCGCCGAGCCGCTCAACGTGAGTAAACCATACATTCAGTGGCGCAGTTTGCCGTTAACGGACCCCATATTCCATGGTCGGGAGCGAGAGCGCTTGGGGCGCCGTCGCCTCCTTCCGCGAGGAGGTGATGGCCGCCAAGGAGGCGGCGGAACGGGAGAGGGGAGGGAATGCTCAGAGCGATACCCGTGCCCCGGCCAATGGTAGTTTGAGGAACAATGTAGGGTTTTAGTCGGTTGGAGTCCGACATACCCCTCCGCCTTCCCCGAGGCACAGGCAGTCAATGAGGACTTCCACACAACAAAAAAAAAACATAGAGGTAGGGGTCTTTCTACCTAACTGCGGCAAAGCCGAGAGAGTTAGGGAAGAGGGAGTACACCTGTGTTTGCGCACACACTTGTGCACTATAATATTTACTGCGTAGTTGGCTAGTCTGCAGTAAGATTAGCCGCCGTGGCTAGAATCGGTCTGGAGAATTACATTTACATTACATAGGGGGTCCCTTAAACCCTGTATACATTGATTGTTCTTTATTAAAATTGTAATGGAACGCAACCTTTCTTTTGTTTTTGTTCTTTTTCGCCACCGGTGGAGCTGCTGTCTCTTTTTACTTGTTCAATAAAATGCTAAGTTGTATCAGCAAATATTTAAATTATTACTACTACAACCACTTAAAATTCCTTCATTCTTGTCCCCCCAGGACAACGGCTCGCCCGCGTCCGCGTGCTCGGTGTGGGGCCCGACGTGCGACGGGCTGGACTGCGTGCTGCCGGCGGCGCGGCTGCCGGCGCTGGCGGTGGGTGACTGGCTCGTGTTCCGCGACATGGGCGCCTACACGCTGCCCGTCGCCTCGCCCTTCAACGGGTTCCCGGTGCCCACCGTCAGGCCCGTGGTTGACGCTAGGCTTGCGTGAGTACACTCGTTATTCAATTATCATTTTTTAACAGGAAAATAGGCTTTATTTTCGGATGGGAAAAGAAGGTATAGAGGCTGACTTAATGTTTTGTTTGCTCGTAGAGAATGCCTAAGGCATTAAGTTTGTTGCGTTAAGTTTAAATCAATAAATAAATTAAAGTCTTAAGTATTTAATTGAAATAACATACTAGGTGTAACCTTAGTTTATCTGGAACATCACAGACATCGGTAACCATGTCAGAGGCCCTTGCGGTGGTTTATAAACTTTGACACTAGAGTGTGTGGGGTCGTTAGACCTTACTACCCATACGTTAAAGAAGAAGATGCCATCGTGCATTGGTAAGCGTAGCGTAGGAAGTCCATACACAAGGTGGACAGACGATTTGATTAAGATCGCTGGAAGACTCTGGATGCAGGCCGCTTCCAACCGATCCTTTTGGAAATTTATGGAGAGGCCTATGTCCAGCAGTGGACGTCTTGCCGCTGATATGATGATTATAGGTGTAAATTGTCTTACGAGCGTAAAAGAACCAACGTGTACACAAGTACAAAAATTACGCTGATGATAGGATGCTGTAATGTTTAATCGTCACCAGTAGGTAATACAAAGTATATAGCTGCAACATTATTGAACACGCATTAACACAGTGTGCATTCCCACTACAGCTGCGTGCTGAAGGAGCTGCGTCCGCTGAGCGCGTCCCAGTTCGCGGCGGGGCGTGCCGCCTCCCCCCTGGCGGCGCCCGCCCCGCCCTCCCCGCCGCCGCCCTCCCGCGCCGTGTTCGTCGAGTGCGCGCTCAAGTGACGCCCGGACACGCGCCGCACGCTTCACACACACTACACGCACCCGGCAAGTGTCAGCTTGCACACACACACACACGCACGCGGCAGGTAGCAGATAATGATAAGAAGCGACACACCTGCAGATGTACGGACAACAAAAGAGATAAGTAACCAGGGTTTTTAGATGTTGTTGATTTTTTCTTCCAAAATTATGGATTTCTGAGAATTTGAATTATTTTTAATTAATGAACTGTTTATTTTGTTATCATTAAATCAAATTTTATTCGAAACTATCCTTCAGCGTCTGAAAAATCTTCTATTGTATGTGATGGCATGGTTACTTATCTCTTTTGTGGAGTGTACGGTGCGACGTATTCGGTTGTTATGTCACATTACCATCTTGAAAATTCCTGATTTCGGCCTGACAGATTTTACGCATACAAGAAAATGTGACGTAATTTCCGCCGAACGCCGAATTTCTGCAGATGTGTCGCTAGACTTGAAGGGTTTTCTGAATATTTTTTGAAATTCTTTGTGTGTAGTATTTATTGTGGTCGGTCTCACACCTAGGCTCACTTTCACCACAAATCAACATATTTAGCGCCAAATGTATTTAAATTATCATTCTCTCTCTGTCACCTTCTAACAATGTGACAGGGATGCAATGATGTTCTAAATACTTTTAGGCACTAAATGTATTTGGTGATTTGTGGTGAAAATGGGTCCTACACACCCACATTTGTCAGGTAGCAAATAAACTTAGAAAATTAATGTTTTTTTTTACATTATTTAATTATCTGTTTTGTTACATAAGCTCAATAAACGGCCTCATTACATAGAACAGTGGAACGCAAATCAGAGGCTCCATCGACTGCTACGAATAAGCTTAATTACTGATAGCAATCAAATATGAATTCTATGTCTTGAAAGATAAGGTCCACTCGTGCATTGGCGGAACCTCTGGCTTGCAGTGTACTGTACCTATATTTACAATAATACTTACTTCTGTGTGTGTGATAGCGTTCTGTCTTACAGGAGTTTAGTAAAACGTAGAAAAAGTTTGCATTTCAATGTTTTTTTTTAACTCATCAAATTCAAAATCTGTGGTCATTTTTTTATTATTACGACATTTAATTTTGTATAAATTATTACTGTATTTAGACGGTTCTGTAGCGATGTGATCGTTATTAAATAAAATATTTATGTAATTCTAAAATTAATGTGGTGTTGTTCACGCGAGTTTTTTAATCTTTATAATATTGTTTTTCGCTTCACTAACATTGGATTTCATTTGCGCAAAACTGCCCAAGGGTTTCCGCTCGCGTGACCGATTTTTTGTCGGACACAAATAGAGAACATATGAATTCCAGTATACCAACGCAGATATCCTATAAAATGTCGGTCCTACACAAGTATGAAGTTTCGACACGGTCCGATAAATGGTCCTACAAGAAATCGGATGTGTGCGAAGACCCTAAATGTAAATAAGAATCACGGTGTTTTCCTTTGCATATTTTTGTAGATTATAAAGTATTCACTAGAAATGTATTTCGATGTATCAGTTACCGCTTATCGGCTTGTGTAATGTGATTATATGAATTTTTCAAAGTTAAATGTTTCATCTCATAGGATGGTTTCGCAAAAATATTTGTGATTTGCTTTAATAAACATTTGTGGAATGTGATGCGTACTGTGTTTTTCTTTCCTTTTTCACTTTATTATAACACTCGTTAGCTTAGTGGTCCTAAGCGCGTCTGCTACGCTAGAGCTCTTGGGTTCGATTACCAGGTCGAGCAGTGTTATTGGGTTTTTCTATGAAATTTTCAGTAGCAGCTCGGAGTTAGGATGTGTCCCCGGTTAATGACAATAACATCGCCCCTATTAGAGTGGACCCAAAAAAACATTCCAGCGGACTGTGGGTATACATTGGTGCGCATCTGCCTAACCCTTGGAAGAAAACAGGCGTGATGGTATTTATGTATTTCAAAAATATGCAGCATACTAAACATTTGCAAATGTCTTTTATAATGCGCACTGCAAAGGATTGGAACTGTCTACCTGCGTCTGTATTTCCAAACGCATTCAACCGTAATCTCTATAAAGTTAGAGTGAACAGGCTTCTTCTGGGTAAGCTCACTCCATCGTAGACTTTGTCTCTGCAACCTCTAGCCTAGACTAGATTAGAGCCAAGAACTAGCCCATTTCAAATAACGGTTACGGTTAACCAACGATTATTTGGTGTCATTCATCCATAACCCCTAGGTATGACACCAAATCAAAGAATCAACTGGCATATTAATTATTGTTCAATTATCATATAAGTTCTGATTCATTTGTCAAAAATAATTTAACAAAGTCATGATTATTAACATAACCTTACGTGAAATATCTGTGACCACGTCCCATCCAGATAATTTAAGAATTATATCTTCAAAACTACGCATTTTTGTACCACATATTCTAGAACTTTTTGTATTATTTTTACTGAAAAAATATAACCCTTGAGTTAAGGGATTAAAAAAAACAGTTTTTAGGTATATTATCCCACGGGAACTCCACATGTGTTACTCGACACTACAGTCTATCTCAATGCCAAATTTCATCCACCGGGTTTACTATTGAAACTAATTTTAATTTCAATCTAAAACCAATACGATTCCAATGCTAATTTCGCAGTCACGTGATCACATCATCTTCCTGCCCTTATCCCATTTTATTTGGGGTCGGCGCAACATGTTTTCTTCTTCCATGCCAACCTGTCAACCGTCATACTATCACTGACTCCCTTCTCTTTCATATCATTCTTCACACAATCCATCCATCTTTTCTTTGGCCTCCCTCTTCCTCTACATCCATCCACATTTACATTCATAACTTTTTGGGTCACATGCGTCTCATCCCTCCTCTTCACATGTCCATACCAAGACAAACGGTTCCCTTTCAACTTTTCTGTCACTGGCGCTACTTTCAAACTTCCTCTAATATACTCATTCCTTACCTTATCCATTCTGGTCACACCACACATCCATCTCAACATTCTCATCTCCGCAACATGCAATCTTTGTTCATCCGTCTTCTTCACGGCCCAACATTCCGATCCATACAGTACGACAGGTCTTATCACAGATTTGTAAATTTTCCCCTTCAACTTGAGAGGCATCTGCGGATCGCAAGTTACTCCAGTGACCTGTCGCCATTTCATCCACCCTGAGTTGATCCGGTGCGTTACGTCGCGGTCTACTCCGCCATCTCCTTGGACAAGCGACCCAAGGTACCGGAAGTGGGAGCAGGCTGGTATGGGCGTTCCGGCGAGAGATATTGGCACAGAACTAGAGAGACCGCCAAAGTCGCAGAACAAGTATTCGGTCTTAGTTCTGCTTAACCTCAGACCAACACTCTCCAGTCTTTGCCACCACACCTCCAATCTGCTCTGGACCTCTGGGCCACTCTCAGCAACCAGCACAATGTCATCGGCAAACAGCATGCACCAGGGAGCCTCTTCCTGGATATCAAACGTCAAAGCGTCCATTATTACCAGGAAGAGGTAAGGGCTGAGGGCCGACCCCTGATGCAAGCCGACAGCCACATTGAAGTCGCCAGTAGTCCCCACTGTAGACCGGACTTGTGTACTGCATCGACTATACATTGCTCGGATCAACTGCACATACTTCCCAGGCACACCTTTCTCCTTAAGGGCCCACCACAAAACCTCACGAGGCACCCGGTCATATGCCTTTTCGAGGTCAACGAACACCATGTGCAAGTTTTTACGCGCATTTCTGTATTTTTCGCACAGTTGGCGAATGGCGAAAATGGCATCCGCTGTACCCCGACCTGGCATAAAACCGAATTGGTTTTGTGAAATCTCACTCTCTTCTCTCAGCCGCCTTTCAATAACTTTCTCCCAAGCTTTCATACTGTGTGACATTAGCTTTATTCCTCTATAGTTGTTGCACTCCAGCACATCACCCTTGTTTTTAAAGATGGGCACCAGCGAACTGTTGCACCATTCATCAGGTATGGCCTCTTCCAGCAACAACTTATTGAAGAATAAAGCCAACCACGCCCATCCATCAACCCGTAGTATCTTCCACACTTCAACTGGTATACCATCTGGACCTATTGCCTTACCATTCTTCATTCCACTTACTGCTACTCTCACTTCATCCATACTTACCATTCTCACTAAACCTTCATTTATTGGTTTATTTTCAAGCACACCACTCCAGTCATTTTCCTCATTCATCAGTCTTTCAAAATAACCCTTCCACCTATCCCTAATTTTTTCATCATCCGAAAGAACCATTCCCGCCTCATCTCTGATACACTTTATTTGACAAACATCCCTCGCCTTTCTTTCTCTCGCTCTAGCCAGCCGATACAGATCTTTTTGGCCTGCTGGACTATCCAGTGCCTCGAACAGTTTGTTCTGGGCTTTCGCTCTCGCTATGGCCACGGCTTTCTTGGCTTTTTTCTTAAGAGCGTCATACTCACTCTTCCTTTCGGCTTTCAGATTAACGCTATTTTCTTCCACACTCTGCCATTCCTTGAATTTTCTCTTTTTTTCCTTCAACACATTCTGAACTTCTGTCGACCACCACCATGTATCCCTATCTATCGTGCCCCTTCCTCTCGTCTCTCCCAGAATATCTTTCGCTGCTCGCCGAATACATCCAGCCATTTCATTCCAGCATTCATTCACACTCCGATCCTTCATATCTTCCATTTCTATCATTTTATCTACCACTCGCTCTCTAAATTTCTTCACACACTCAGTCTTCTCTAACATATGCCATTTAATTTTGGGGGGGGGACGTTCTTTGCTTTTAGCACACGGTATTAGTAGAGCTACCGTTATTACCAGCAGTCTGTGCTGTGAGACCAAATCTTCTCCTGGTAACACTTTGCAGTCTCTGACGTGCCTTAAATTGTTAAAGTCACGTGATCACGTACTCTTAAAAATAATAATTGTCAACAACGCATTGTCGCATTGAATTGAAAATGGGATTGCCGCCATTTGTTACGCATGAAGTTAGCTATGTTACTGGCCGCAATGCCCGCAATTTAGTTGTTCAACTTATTACGATAAAAGTGGTTGGTAGGTTTTAAAATGCTTTATATAGCAAAGCTAATAAATAAATATAATATTAATAAATGTTTAATTGATTAATTGTAATAATCATTTGGACGTAAGAAAATGTTTAATTTCATAAAATTAACCATAACATTGGCTGCATGCGGTAGGATCGTTGCCTACACTACTAAAAAAAGGCGGCAAAAAAAGTTCTCTAATTTCAAACAGTCAAGTGGTTTCAGAAATTATAAGTGAGTTCAAAGTTTGTATCATTAACTTGGAGATATTGTTCGCGTGTGGTTCGTTTTTAGTAAGAAATAATTACTGTGACTTAAAAATATTACAGTGTTATAGAATAGGTAAGTAAATACACAATCATAATTATTGTCTTTATTATTTTAAAGCATTGTTTACTATATAGTGGTGGAATAGCAAACAACTTGCTACCATTGTCTGCCTTAAAATTAAAAATGGTTTGGTGGCGGTAATGGATAAACAAGAGCTGTACTACTTAGTATATATTGCCGTCCTATGAAAAAAGGACGTAATTACACAACAAAAGGGCTATCCGAAAACACTATTTTTTTTGTCGTATAAGTACCTAGTCTGTCGTACATATTACAAGCCTAAAAAAAATTAGGGTATAGGTAATCAATCAAGGGTTCAAAGAAAAGAGTTACCTATAAATATTTCATAAAAATAAAGCAGTATCATGGTAAAAAATTGCTAAGTAGGTACCTAGTGCATAAAAAAATATTTCGTCGCGTATGTCTCAAAATTTTGAGCGTTAACTACATACATTTATGTAATTATATTATAGGGATTTTAATTGAACTAAAGACATCTATAAATTATTCCACCGGGCCGTGTATTTTTTTCTTAATTTTGGTGGTTATTCGATACAATCGCTATTTTGAACCTTGTGTTCCCGTGATGCGTTTTTGTTTTATTTGTTTACCGGGCCTTACGATAATAATTTACAGTTGGAAATAGGTTACTTCGTATTGTGAAATTACGTTCTTTTTTTCTTATGACGGCAGTGGAGAAGAGTTTGCGACTAGAAATTCAAGATTGACTGTCAATCCATTATCTCAACAAGTAAATTAATATTTTAATAGGTATTTACAATGATAAAATAACTAACTTCTGCCCGCGACTCCCTCCGCGTCAAATTTGATATAATATTCCAAGGGAACCATATATTTTACCGGGAAAAGAAATATAAGTGTTATTCCACACTACAATCTATCTTAGACTCTCAGTGCCAAATTTCATCCAGATCCGTTCAGCCGTTTAAGCGAGATATAGTAACAAACATCGATCCATCCATCCTCATAAACTTTTACATTTATAATATGAGTAAGAATTAGAAGATCTTAGATATTTATTTTCTACAAAATACTTTATTTATCCCAAAAAAAAAAACATTATCCGTGTCATAAAAACATTGATTACCCAGGGGCCATAGTCCTTCCATAGTACCAGGAAACCAGTCCATATAAGTCATACAAACCCATAGTCCTATTCTTTGTTTCCATATCCTGCAATAGTCCTGCGCCAGCCGGGAATAATTGGACGTAGTTATGCAAAAACGATCCAACCCTCAAAGTGTAGATACGCAAAAATGTGACAAAAATGTGACACTTTGAGAAGTTGGATCATTTTTGCGTATCTACACTTTGAGGGTTGGATCGTTTCTGCATAACTACGTCCAATTGTCCTTAGGTGCACTTGTATAGTGCATTCAGATAATTGACAGTTGGTGTTTCATTCCATTTTAAAGCCGTGTAAGTTGCCTCTGCGAGTTGGCTTCGGCTCTTCGTACGCCTTTCAAAGGTCCGGGACCCTATGGCCCCGAGATACGTAAAGAAAATAAATAATAAAAATAATTTCATTGTTTCAGCTTAGACCTACCGAGTCCCCAGTTGTTTCCGAGGTGTACGTAATAAGTATAGTACACACAGAAATGTCTTTACCACATATTCCTGCCCCGACACACAATGACGCACCATTCACTAGTAAGTCTTTAGGTACAGCTGTGCGATTCTCTAAAATGCGAGCTCGAAAACGAGTCTCACTTCGATAACGAACCAACTTGTCATTGGCTTAGTATTCGTTCGCCGTGGTGACGTCACCACGGCGAACGATAAACCAATGACAAGTTCACTCGATCACTTTAGTGAGACTCGTTTTCGAGTTTGCATTTTAGAGAATCGTACTACAGCTCACACCGTGACGCGTCGCGACAAAGCGCACGTTTTAATAGTGCGACTCAAAATATAACTTTATTTACTACACACGACTTTATTTCCTACGAAAAGATACACATTTCATGGTTTGAATTCAGAATTCGTTGCTCCTTCTCACAATGAAATTGTCACAATCAAATGTCAAATCAAATAAGACACATTTGAACCATCGTCTCTCATTTATCTAGTTCGAAAATATTGAGCGGTATTTTATTCTAACGTTTTACACAGTACACCATAAAAGAAGTGTGTACTTTTGCCAATCTGAAACTTGGTTGATCTAATTTGTTCCCTAACTCTAGTATTAAAAAGATGAAAAAAATTCTGAACATGCATGTATCTTTTTGTGAGGTTTTTACGGGGTCAGCAACGCACGAGTGACCTTCAGTGGTAAAAGAAAAAGTTACATTTTGAGTGTCGCGTCGCGTCTCGGTGTGAGCTGACCCGAATATTCGAATTTGTTTAGGAATGTTTAATTTGGGTTGTGTGACTGATGGACCACTTATGCTATGTTTAAGAGGTTTAAGTGTGGAAGTTTGAAGTGTTTTGGGTCGAATCGCATTTCGGGCTATAGCAAAAAAAAACTTCAGTATTATTTATCGATATGTTCTTGTAACATCTTAAAAGTTTGAAACATGTTTGGTCAATGTGTGAAAGGATGAGTGAAAGGCGACTAATAAAAGGAATTTATATGAAAGATGTGCGTGGTAATGCCAGGAGGGGACGCCTTAGAAAGACCTACCCTGACCTTATTGATGGTTCTTCAGAAAGGTCGGGTGCGCAGCGCTCGTGACCGGCGTGCTTGAACGTGACGATGCGAAAGGAGTATGTAAGGGTCAATTTGTTCTAGCGCAGAGTCGAAACGCATCGAAGCGTCAAATTCTTCACAATTAAAGCAAAATTGCTTTTATTACGAACTTTAAAGCGAAGCGGTCAGACGCACGAATTCCGTCAAATGCGCGCGTCTTTTCGTATTCTCAGAAGAAATATGTGCATAACGTTGTGAAGATAAGTGTGAATTTGCTATGTTAAGTTTTAGATTGGCGCTTCGAGTCTGCGCTAGTATGAATTGACTCTTTTTTTCTCGCACTTGGCCGGTTTTTTATTATACCGTCAGCACGCCTGTATTCCCCGAAAAGTTAGGCAGGGGTGTACCTACCAATGTACACCCACAGTTCGCCGGTATATTTAGGTCCCATGTAATAGGGGGCGAGCCTATTTTCATTAACCGGACACTAATGCTAACTCCGAGCTGCTACTGAGAATTCAATAGAAAAACCCAATAACACTTTTTGCTCGACCTGGGAATCGAACTCAGGACCTCTAGCGAGACCTCTAATGAGGCAGTTTTTTATTATATTTTTTATATTTCAGTACCTGCGCCTCGCACGCCACTTCTAAGTAGGAACACCATACCACGAGTCCGCCGCCGCCGCTCTTCGATTCCGAGGTCGTGGGACATTATGGAGCAGTTAACTAATCTCGAAGAACGGCGTCTTCAAGCAGATCTCATTACAACGCAAGCACTTGAGCAATTGAACGAACATCTTAGAGATATCGCAAGATCTACGGCAATTATTGCTAATGCAATTTCGGAGATAGCCAGAAAAATTACAAACACCCCTTGATAAATTTGCCATTTTAAGTAGGGTTGCCATCACCTAAATTGCCGACGCCGGGTAAAAAGTTGAAAGCCTCGACAATTTAGGCGAAATTAGTTCTTTTCCCGGACATCCTAGAATTGTTTTTGTCGCTTGTCTTTCAATTAATCTGTATTCTCCTGACACTAAAGGTGTCCATTTTTTGACAACCCCTCCCGGACGCCCTCGAAATTAGGACAAATCCGGAGAAACCCGGATGGATGGCAACCCTAATTTTAAGCTACGTATCATCCAAAATTCATTAGCAATAATTAATGTCAAAGCTTACTTATTCTTATTGTTTTTTTAAATGCTAGCATTGCATTTCACTTTTTTTTTATTCATAATTTGATTTGGTTTTTATTTCTAAGTTTTGTCATCATTTTATTAGTAAGTTAATAAAAGTACATTTAAGTAAAATGAAACCATTTATTTCGTTCCCAATTTTTTTAACAGAAACCTTTTGGTACCTATCATGTTTAATCCCTAAAAATATATACCATTTATTTTGGAGTATTGCCTCGGTAGTGGTCCTAAGTGCGACTGCTACGCTAGAGGTTTTGGGTTCGATGCCCAGGTCGAGCAGTGTTATTGTTTCTTATTTTATGAAACTCTGTAACAGCGATTTGTGCCTGGTTAATGGCAATATGCTTGCCCCGTATTACATGAAAAACCAAAACTAAAACCGGCGAACTGTGTGCGAACATTAATTAGTACCTACACCTCTGCCTAACCCTAAGGAAAATACAGGCGTGATGGTATATGTGTGTGTGGTTATTCCGTCCCGGGCACTTGACAGGCCTACTCCACCCCTGTAACTCATCATCTCCTTTAGCCTTTTCCCAACTATGTTGGGGTCGGCTTCCAGTCTAACCGGATGCAGCTGAATACCAGTGTTTTACATGGAGCGACTGCCTATCTGACCTCCACAACCCAGTAACTGGGCAACACGATACCTCTTGGTTAGACTGGTTGTCAGACTTCTTGGCTTCTGACTATCCGTAACGACTACTGTCAAAGATTTACGAATGACAGCCGGGACCAACGGCTTTACGTGCTTTCCGAGGCACGGGGGTGTCACACTCCAAACTCCGGGTTGTTACTAAGAAATTCCTAATGGAAAAACCCAATAACACTTTTTTCTTTTTTTTTTGCCCGACCTGGGAATCGAACCCGGGACCCCACGCTCCTCAGTCGCGCTTGCGACCACGAGACCAACGGGGCAGTCCACCCCTGTAACTAAGTGCAGTTAACAAAAAAAAAGCCAAATATACATCGACAAGAAGTGTTTATTATACAAAAGTTACAGAGTTACTTAAACAGTACAAAATATATACTAAGATATCACTGTAATGAGAAACCATCAAAATGGCGACGCTAAGCGTCGGTACTAACGTTAAGTTATAACAATCATACGTCTATTCTTCTCATAATTATTAGGCTGGTATTATTTTTATATATTTACGTCATTTAGATCATCATCATCATCATCATCATCATATCAGCCGCAGGACGTCCACTGCTGGACATAGGCCTCCCCCATAGATTTCCAAAAAGACCGGTTGGAAGATTTAGATCACGCGAACATTAATCTCGGTAAAAGAAATCCCAATAATCGTATAGTCTAGTTTCTCCAGTTTTGCAAACTACATAGTCTTCACCAAGAGATTCTGGTACACATATATTTCAATATTTTTAATCTATTTCATGTATTTCTTTTTATTTTAATGACATAGAAATTTGTATGTAGGCACAATGTTAGGTATTTATAACACGCATACATAACAACATTCGAAAACAAAACAAAAAATTGCAGATTTATTTAGTGGGTTAGTTTAATCTATAAGGGTGAGGCTACATGAACTTAATTTTGTGACTTGTGACTCGCGCTTTTTGAGCCTCGTAATTTACTTTCTACTGACACTATATTCAAACGTACCATCACGCCTGTATTCCCCGAAGGATTAGGCAGCGGAGTACTAATGTACACCCTCAGTTTGCCGGTATGATTTTTTAGATCCCATGTTAGGGACGAGCCTGTTGCCATTAACCGGCCACAAATTCAAACTCCGAACTGCTCGCGAGAATTTCATAGGAAAATCCAATTGCACTTTTTGCTCGACCCAGGAATCGAACCCAAGACCTCTAGCGCAGCAATCGCGTTTATTACCACTAGGCTAACGAGGCAGTTTACTTAAACAAATGTAACAAAAATTTACGCTCATCTGACTTCACCCTAAGAAAAAAAGTTTATTTATTTTATTAGTATACAAGGTTTATTTTAATAATGTGCATTATTATATAATGATTATAATGACTTCAGTTGAACACCAATCTAACTTGTCAAATGGCAAAAACAAAAGCTTTTAAATTACTATTCTATGTATACTAAACACAAGGTGCAATTTCGCATCGTCGTTAAATTGGGTAGTAAACACTATTAAATAATAATTCCAAGACAACTACTCCAAAAAAACACTGTATTTGAGCCCTGAAAACCCGATATATCTTTAAATAAAAAAAATGGTTTTTAAAATCAATAAATATGTATCATAACAAAAAAGTGACGTCATAGTTTAGTATTGTCATACAAAATCTATGGGAGAATGGCGTTTTGACAGCTCATAAAAAGTACGTCAATTGATTAGTGGTGTCATTTACCCAATTTCAGGAGGCTGTTTCACATTTTTTTAAATACATTATTGAATCGTGTTGAGAAACATTATCGTAACCTCATTTAATTTGAAGACGATGCAAAACTGCACCTTGTGTACGGTCAACAAAAGAGATAAGTAACCAGAGCGTCTAATATAGTTAAAAATTTATTTCAAACCGGTAGTCGTTTTTAAATAAAACTAATTTTATTTAATAAACTGTTTATTTATCTCTTTTGCTGAGTGTACATGACATTACAAATATTTAACATTAAAATGCAAAAGGAATACAGTGGAACCTCAATTATCCGAACTAATTAGGACCCAGACTAGTGCGGATAATCGATATGTGGGTTTTTTGGGACAAGAACAAACAAAAACAACACCTTTTTCACATAAAAACAGTCCAGTATATTAAAATTTGACTTACATATCAATGTTGAAATATCATCATCATCTGCTTAACCTTTTCCCAATTATGTTGGGGTCGGCTTCCAGTCTAACCGGATGCAGCTGAATACCAGTGTTTTACATGGAGCGACTGCCTATCTGACCTCCACAACCCAGTAACTGGGCAACACGATAGCCTTTGGTTAGACTGGTTGTCAGACTTCTTGGCTTCTGACTATGCGTAACGACTGTCAAAGATTACAAATGACAGCCGGGACCAACGGCTTTACGTGCTTTCCGAGGCACGGAGGAAACTCGCTATGGTAAATGGTCACCCATCCACAGTCCAACCTCGGCAAGCGTGGCTTAACCCGGAAGATCGGTCTATGCGGCTGTAATTATTTATCAAACACCTAAAAAAACACCTAAAAAAGTAAGCCTTGCAGCCGTTTGAGAAGCGAGATCGTTCGGATAATTTAAGCGTTCGGATAATCGAGGTTCCATTGTACATTTATTAGACACAGTATGTTACATTTAAATGTAATTAAAGAAACCAGCTCATTTACATTCAGTATTCATACTTATTTATTTCATCATTTATTCATCACCATTTTCATCATTATTTGGTGATTAGACACCAGTATTATTAATATTACTATTACACTCGCGCTAATATTCTTATTCAATATGAATACAGCTATACACAACACAGTCATAAATACTCACAATACGCAACACAGCAAAATGCAAAAGCAAGTCTTATTGATTAATTGATAATAAACTAAAATGCTTCTGACATAGGGTTGAAAATTTAGTAACTGTCTGCAAGAAAACAAATGCCGCGATATATTTTATCTTGTACACAATTTTCAATTCTATTCGTAATGTTTTTTAGTTTATAATCAATCAATAAATTAAAAGTTCTTTAGTATTTTGCTAGTGTTTGAGCTGAACCATAGCCAACCAAGGTAAAGGGACAACAGAAAGGTTTTTTCAACACAATCGTGTTTTCTCCAGACCGATTAATCTTAATGCAGACTAGCCAAGTATGCAGGAGATATTATAGTGCACAAGTGTGTGCGCAAATATAGGTGCACTCCCTCTTCCCTAACTCTCATAGTCCGATGGGATGGCATTCCGACACAACCGGGGAGAGATCAGATACAGGCAGCAGGCAGCTTTATGTGCTTTCCAAGTTACGGGGGTGTCACACCACCAACTTCCAAACTCCAGGCTATTCCTAATGAAAAAACCCAATAATACTTTGCCCGACCTGGGAATCAAACGCAGCACCCCACGCTCCGTTGCCACCATAAATTGACATCACAGATAGTTCTCATTACCTTGATCAGCTACTAATTATCACCATTCAATCTTACTTACATACTTAAACACCAGTCTTTAATTTAACACAATTGTTCACAATCCTTCACGAAATATTCACTTTCAACGTTCATAAATTCAATGTTCACAATCCATATTGGAATGAATCACTTCACTATCTTCATGGGAGCAATGTAACGCTTTTTTCGACCATAGGGGTAAGTTGACACATAGATGTTTGCTGTACATGCACTTTTGAACCTAATGCTACTCGTAATAGGGCTGAATTTAATATTCTTTTTGATTTTATTTAAATTCTTGTTTGTTTTCAATGACTGCAGAGCGTGGCTTGCTTTGTCTTCTGTCAGCAAGCTCTTTTCTTGGACACATTGCCATTTAGAACTTATTACCCCCTTGATAGTGACGTCATTACCCCCATTCGAAGTTCAGTATTTCATTGATTCCGGAATAGATGGAGGTTCATCCGCATCTCCCTTATCCTCCGTACGTGGGATCAGCAGAGCTGTACGCTGTTAATGTTGAGATAGTGCTGTAAGGCCTGGCGGTGGGGCTCGTCGAGTGCAGCAAGGCGCGGCGGGAGTATTCCGGGAGAGCGGTTTGAAAGCGTACCCAGAGATACCGCGAGATAATTCACTGGCGAGTCGATACCTGGGGAGAAAGACAGAGTTAATTAGTTCATTTCTATTCAATCTGACACTCAACATAGAAAATTCACCCTTATCTCCACAACGTTATGCACATATTCCATCTGTGATAAGAAGCAACTTTGCTTTAATTGTAAGTAGGTTTATACGAGTAAGTATAGAGCATCACGCTACGACTAACGGGAGCGGAACAGTAATCAAAGACGTAACTAAACGAGGGTGTCACCGCGGGGTATATAGAAAGTTGTAAATAAACGTCACAATCTAGAGACTAATATTATAAAGCGGTAAAGTTTTTGATTTTGTAGGGGGTAATCTCTGGATCTCTGTCTTTTACCCATAGAAAGCCATGTTATTTGTGAGTGTCATATGCTTTATAACATCACGCTCGACACACGGGAGCGCAGCAGTCACCAATGACGTTAATTAACCTTTTCCAGTTTTCTTGTCGTGTATATACGACTGTGGCGTGCTTGGCACGTTTTCATTTGTCGGCTATACACGACGGTGTCGTTCAAAAGGTTAACACAGGTGAAATGTCCACGCGGAAAAAGTCGCGCGCAGTATCTAGTTGTAAATAAACTTCTAAATATGCGATACATACCAGCTAGCGGGTCGCCGGCGGCTCCCTTAGCGCAGGTAAGCTGTGCGTACTGCGCCTGGTACCCGGGCGTGTCGTCCACCTCTATGAAGTGGTCGTCAGGCAGCGCCGAGTCGTCCGTAGGCAGCTCGAACAGAGAGATCAGGGCCTGCGGGACAGATTATCAAAGTCAAAGTCATTTATTTCAATTAGATCATTAAAAGGCACTTTTGAACGTCAATGACAAGAGAAATAATTAATAATAATATTGAATCTAGTAGCACATTCCAAAAAGTAGTTTTGTATGGAGAAGAATGAACAAGAAACTCCATACATACTCTTTTAAAAACATGTAAAATGACATTGCTATTATGTAAGCAAAACGCTTGATTCTTTTATGCCACGCCATCCGGAGAGACGACGTGGTTATGCGGGGCTTGCACCCACTAAAAATATCCGAATCTGCACCTACTTTCGCCATGATGGTATTTTTTTTACCGATGGGAAATCATCAAATGACTTCCCCGCCCTGGGCGGGGCGGGAGGGAGTGTCAGTCTTTTACTGACTAAAACCCATCCATGTTCCTTCTTGTGCCCTTTGTGTTCCGGGGGCGCGGTATCTCTTGCTCACAACCCGCAGCCCCGGCAGGCATCGGCCCTTAATAGGCGCTCCGAATGTTTGCTGACATCTCTTTGAGGCGCGCGTGGAACTAGACCGCGCCGTCGACACGGTTTGTCGTCAGTTAACGTACGGACGGTGAGCTACCCATTGCTCACCGTCCACAGACCCGCGCCTTGATGGGTGGGTCGCGAGAATTGCTACGCATGACGTTCGCGACTAAGGATGGATGTGTACCTGCAGCAGCCTCGGCCACAGCGGCGCCAGGGAGCCGTGCAAGAAGTGCTGGCTGTCGGTGAGCAGCTTGACGCAGCCCACCGCCGCCGCCTTGCGCTCCAGCGCACCCGACACGCGCTGCAGGTCCGCTATCAGCACGCGCTCCACGTACATGCCGAACATTCTTTACAACATAAACATACTGTAGTTAATATACTTCTACAGTTCAGTTTATTAATAATTTCACACTATAAACTAGTGTAGTACACAAACTCAAACTCCAAAATCAAACTCCTCTGCCTAACCCTTCGGGGAATACAAGCAGTACCTACATTAAAAAAAACGATTTTTATTTTTTATATCTATGTATAAAAAATCTTCACCATAGTGTTGATAAATAATGAGTATTGTGTAGTGTCCACCACCATCAATTGACATACTTTTTATGAACTGTCAAAACGCGATTTTCCCATAGATTTTGTATGGCAATAGCACGCTGTGACGTCACTATGTGGCCATTCAATTGACTATTTATTGATTTTAAAGTAAGTAAAAATCTAATTTTGCAATAAATTGCGAATTAATCGGTTTTCATGGGTAAAATAAAACACGTTTTTAGATAAGTTGTGACTTGAAATTATTGGTTAGTGGTGTCAACTTCCCAATAGGGAATATGCATAAATTTTATTATTCGCTTTTGTCAACGTGAAAAACCCGCACCGAGATGACAGAAACTGAAATAAAATTTAAAATCAGCCCAGAAATACTGCCGATATAAGTATTTAAAACTATTAATTACGCACCGATTAGACAAAGAGATCCGATGTGACCAATGACGACATTGGTTACAACGGCCATATAAATTCCGTGTTAAATGTCGTTTTGCTAGAAAGAGATAGAAACAAATCTTCGATGGCTTATATCTTTTACAATTTTATAGTAATTTAAAAAAATCTTTTACAAAACTGTTTCTTATATAAATATGAATATTTTTTTTAAATGAAAAAAAAAAACTACTGTCTCACCCAGCTTGCACGGATTCAACGAGGTCGATCAGCGGGTCAGCTCCGAAGTGTGCCGCATAGAAGCCGAGGAACGCGATCAGACCGCGCACGTACTTCGTGGTCTTGGAGGACGAGAGCCGCTGGAATAACAGCGTCATAATCTGCTTCGTGTATTGTGACATCACATCACTGGAACAGACACATTTCATCATTTAGGCACACTTCCATCTAAATCACTGAACATAATTAACGCTAAATCATCATCTGCTCAGCCTTTTCTCATCTATGTTACACCACCGACTTTTAGACTCCGGGCTGCTACTGAGAAATTTCTAATGGAAAAACCAAATAACACTTTGCTCGACCTTGGAATTGAACCCAAGACGTCTAGCGTAGCTGTCGCGCTTACACCACTGGGCTAACGAGGCAGATGGCAATTTGCACCCGTGGCAAGTGGCGCACGTCGCTGGTTTTATGAAAAAAAAAAACTTTTCTAAGAATGCGAGTGAAACCAGAGACAAGACTTAAATAAAAGAATAACGACTTACCTTCCAAATTTGAACAGCATCGTTTGTACGAGGAAAAATCCTTCATGGTCGTTCGTTTTAGACGCGATCAGTTTCTGGAATACTCCTAACATTGCATTCTGGAAATAAAATATATTATGAGTACATTTGAATTATGCTTGGCAACTGATAGTAGCATATCTAAAATAATTTAAAAAATCTGCTCTACTGCTCTCCAACACTTAGGGCCTCCGGACTTGTCCAACTTTTTGTAGGGCCGATTATCGGACCGTTCAATAAATACAGTTTCGTGGGACCAACGTGTTTGTAAGACGTATACGAAGGCGCACAGCAGGCGCACGAGCGGGCGCACGTTGTGCCTGCACGAGAGAGACAAGCCAGCGTGCTACCGGCAGATACTCACGAGTCGTCCGGAGTGCAGCACCTGGTGGTGGCGGTGCGCGACGAAGGCGCACAGCAGGCGCACGAGCGGGCGCACGTTGTGCCTGCACGAGAGAGACAAGCCAGCGTGCTACCGGCAGATACTCACGAGTCGTCCGGAGTGCAGCACCTGGTGGTGTCGGTGCGCGACGAAGGCGCACAGCAGGCGCACGAGCGGGCGCACGTTGGCGGGGCGCTCCCACAGCGCGGGCGCCACCACGCACGGCAGCAGCGCGGAGTACGCGTCGCCGCCGCCCGCCCCGCCGCCCGCCCCGCGCAGCTCCAGCAGGAGCGATAACATTTGGAACACGTACGGCATGAACTCTAACACAGAAAATAAATGATGAGAAACACTGTAGCTGCGGTGCATATCATCATCATCATATCAGCCGCAGGACGCTGCAGAACATAGGCCTCTCCATAGATTTCCAAAAGGACCGGTTGGAAGCGGCCTGAATCCAGTGTCTTCCCGCGGTTTTAATCAGGCCGTCCGTCCACCTTGTGGGTGGACGTCCTACGGTGCATTTAATTGATTTTTATTATACACACATACATAATCTCACGTCTTTTACCCATGGGGGTAGGCTAAAACCAAAGAATGCCACCTGCTCATACTCTTTTCGCCTCATCCACGTCCAAACATCTGGTCTTACAACCACGGTTTGGTTGTTACGAGTATTGAGTACCCGACCTTTCTGAAGAACCATACCAGGGTAGATATTTCTAGGGCGTCCCCTCCACTCCATCTGCCATTTTAAATCCTTTTGTCAGCCGCCTTTCACTCATCCTCTCAACATGACCGTACCACCTAAGTATACCGTGTCGATGGCGCATTCGTGTTCCACGAGCGCCTCACAGATGTCAGCAAACATTCGAAGGGGCCACTAAGGGCCGATGCCTGCCGGGGCTGAGGGTTGTTCGAAAAAGAAACAGCGCCCCCGAAACGCAAAGGGCACAAGGAGGAACATGATGGGTTTTAATCAGTAAAAGTCTGACACTCCCTCCCTCCCGTCATTTGATGATTACCCATAGGTAAAAAATAAAAATAAATATTCTTCTCAAATCCATTCTTTGTCACTACTAATCTATATGTGTACTAATCTAATGTCCATAATTATATAAATCTAATCTATACAAATATTATAAAGAAGATAGATTGTTTTATTTGTATCGAATAGGCTCCGAAACTACTGAACCGATTATAACCATTTTTTCACCAATAGATAGCTACATTAGTCCTGAGTAACATAGGCTATATAACATTACGCTAAGACCCACAGGGGCGGAGCAGTAACCCAAGACATAACTTATCGAGGTTGAAATAAGCTACGCGGACGAAGTTGCGGGCAGTTCCCTACATAAAACATATCTACATGTATATACGTACATACCTTTAACACTTTACATTACGTACGGTCAACAAAAGAGATAAGTAACCAGACCGTCTAATATAGTTAAAATTTTCTTTCAAACCGGTGCTCGTTTGTAAATGAAATTTAGTTTAATTAATAAACTGTTTATTTTCTATTAATCAAAAATAAATCTCAATAAAAAAAATCTATCGTTTTTTTTAAACTTTGAATTTATTAGGCGACTCTGGTTACTTACCTTTTTTGCTGACTGTACAAACACTAATGATGCACTACGCGATAGAAATAAAAAATAAATAAATTCATACCTTGTACATCATTCTGCAATATCTCTTGAAATATCGGGAACAAGGCGTCCTCAAATGCTGTTATGGCATTCGGGTTTGACTTCGTCACCAAACTGATACAAAAAAATATATTTATTTTTAAAATTACGCAGTTTGTATAGATGTCACCGGAAAATAACAAGATCCGTAAGTTTATCAATTTACTAGGAAGTTTATAAACTTTCGTAAGATTCTAAACGGGAGATAAATTGTAATATTTTACGTCCACATTTTCGTAAATTGATAAACTTACTGAACTCACTCGTAAAATAATAAGTAAGCAGTAACCAAACGCTACGCGCGATCTGATTGGTTGGCTGTCACGTGTCACTTCACCTTCCTCGCGGCCGCCAGCTGGACACAAGCATTGCCACTATGAACATTGACCAATCAGAGAGCAGTGTGTTATTTTACGTATTTCAAAGATCGTATATTTAAAAAAGATTCTGTGATTGGTCGAACCATATAAAATCTTACGAATAGATATTCGTTAGTTTATAAATTTACCGTATGACGTCGGAAATTGATAAATTTACGAAAATGTGGACGTAAAATATTACAATTTATCTCCCGTTTAGAATCTTACGAAAGTTTATAAACTTCCTAGTAAATTGATAAACTTACGGATCTTGTTATTTTCCGGTGACATAGATAACACGTGGATAACGTTATACACTACTAACTTTAGATACTATGGATTATTAATTAAGAAACGTTAGTGTAACTGTTTGTTTTCTCAAAGAAATGTATCCTACTAATATAATAAATGCTAAAGTTTGTGAGGATGTTTGTTACTCTTTCACGCTTAAATGGCCGAAAGGATCTGGATGAAATTTGGCACTGAGATAGATTGTAGTGTGGAGTAACACATAGGATACTTTTTATCCCGAAAAAAATGTACAGTTCCCGCGGGATAATATATAAAATTTGACGCAGACGAAGTCGCAAGCGGAAGCTAGTACTTAATATTACAAAGAGGAAAGTACTTTTTTGTTGTTTGTTACGAATACGCTCCGAAACTACTGCACCGATTTTAACAATTTTTTTCAACATTAGATAGCTACATTATTCCTAAGTAACATAGGCTATATAACATCACGCTACGAAACAAGGAGCGGAGCATTAACCAAAGACGTAACTTATGGGGAGTGAAATAAGCCACACGAACGAGGTTGCAGGCAGTTTGCTAGTAAATAAATAAAAAATCCGGTCAAGTGCGAGTCCGACTCGCACACGAAGGGTTCCGTACCAATATCTATAAAAACCGCAACAAAAAAAAATACGTTTGTTGTATGGGAGGCCCCCCTTAAATATTTATTTTATTTTAATTTAATTATTCATTATATAACTAAACATTCTGTGAATATTTCAAGCATCTACCTGTTTTCAATGCCGAGCAAAAAAAAACACGTTTGTTGTATGGGACCCCATCAAATATTTATTTTATTTATTTATTAAACTTTATGCACAAATGTAAAAAAATACACCGTAGAAAGGCGGACTTAATGCCTTAGGCATTTTCTACCAGTCTACCTTAGGGTGATGCAGAGACCAAACATAGGAGGTGCAAGAAAGAGGGAACAGAAACAGAAAATTTACAATATAAAATATATTATTTATTTTATTCTGTTTTTTAGGCGTACGGGAACAGAAATACATCATTTGTGAAAATTTCAGCTGTCTAACTATCACGGTTCTTGAGATACAGCCTGGTGACAGACGGACAGCGAAGTCTTAGTAATAGGGTCCCGTTTTACCCTTTGGGTACGGAACCCTAAAAAGTATAAGTTACTCACGACACAGCCAGGGACAGCGTTTCAAACAGGTAGTGGTTGAAGTGTGGTTTGCACGGGTTCTTAGCCACCACGGAGAGCATGTGTGCAAGCTTCGGCAACGCGTCGCCGAGGTACGACAGCGCGCCATCTTGCAGACACGACAGCGTCCGAAGTATAGCTGTGCAGGATTAAAAAATATACAAGGCGTTGATTTGCATCCTCGTCAAATTCAAGGAGTTAACTATGCTCGTGATTCTTGACACGAATCAATAATAAAATAAATTGGTTATGTTTTTTACGTGATTTTCAAATTCGAGCTAGACATCTTGCCAGAGGGTTTAGGCGCTATATACACATTGATATAGCCGCGCGACAACTCTGCCTGTCGCATACGCAACTGGGCGATTCTGAATTTTGCAATAGGAGTATATATATTCTGGAATACTGTTATTTGATAGTTGCAACTGAAAAAACAAGTATTTATTAGATACTGGCCAGGTATCGTAATTATATTTGATTACTTCTATTTTTTTATGACAAGCTCCTAAAATTTGACGAGGATGCAAATCAACAACTTGTATACTACGTGTAACAGTAAATGCGCAAAACCTCAGACACCCCAAATAATTTTTAATTCCATTTACCTAATTCTGAGAGAAAAATAATTATTAAAAAAAAGGAAAGGTTTTATAAGCTGTTTTAGTTTGTAAAAAAAATCGTATCTGCATTGAAATAGAGCTCTTATTATCCTACTAATGACAAAAATTAAATTGCACAGCCATTTGTGTTTATTTATGTATTTGGGCAGGTTTGCGCATGGGATGGCTTTGACCTATTAATAAATAGACAGGACAATTTTTTTATGTTTTTTTTCATTATTTGAGACTGCTTTATAAGTAAAGCCTAAGTCAAATATTTGAGAAACAGCTAAACATTACTTTGCAACTTATTATCAGGTATAAGTGAAAATAAGTTAATCCATTCAGTTTAGGCAACGCACATGAGCGTTTTACGACGCGCATGCGCGTTGCCCGCACTGAATGGGTTAACGTGTTGCCTCACCTTTCATGACATACTCGTTGTGGTCCTGCGGGTTGGCGTGCTCGCCGAGCGCGGCGAAGAGCGCGGCGAGCAGCGCGGCGGCGTGCGGCTGCAGGGCGGCGCGGTCCAGCATGCCGCCCGCGACCAGCTTCTCTATCGCGCACGCGCCGTACGTACGCACCACGCCGCGACCGCGGATGTGGGCGATCTGGGAGGAGTCACGGGAGCGTGAATAGCTTACTTTTTATTTTTAGGGTTCCGTACCTCTTGCCGGGGCTGCGGGTTGTTCGAAATAGATATCGCGCGCCCGCAAAACGCGGAACACAAAGAGCACAAGAAGGAACATGGATGGGTTTTAGTCAGTAAAAGCCTGACACGCCCTCCCGCCCCGCCCAGGGTACCTCGAAAGGAAAAAACGAAACCCTTATAGGATCACTTTGTTGTCCGTCCGTCCGTCCGTCTATCAGTCAAGACCTTTTTTCTCAAGAATACGTGGAGGTATCAAGCTGGAATTTATTTCAAATACTCAGGTCTACTGTCCCTTGGAAATCAAACTTCTAAGCCAACGCAATTAAAAGACAAAGCCGGCAAATTTTCGACACTCGCAAGGGAATCAAAACCTACAGTATACTTCCCGTGAACTCAGAAGTATCTTGAAATTTGGTACGAAGCAAAGTCAATTTTTAGTTACATCATAAAATAAAAATATTTTTGTACGGAACCCACGGTGCGCGAGTCTGACTGGCACGTGGCCAGTTTTTTTAATTATTAAGGCATCAACGACACAAACACTGACAATTGGGTAGATGACACCACTAATCAATTGACGTACTTTTTATGAGCTGTCAAAACGCCATTCCCCCATAGGTTTTCTATGACAATACTCAACTATGACGTCACTTTTTTGTCATCTCAATTCACTAACTATTTATTGATTTCAAAGCAACTAAAAATTAAAAAATTAAAACGATTTTTATAGTTATTTAAAAAATCATCGGGTTTTTAGTGGTAAAATTAAATGTTTTTTTTGTGAAGTTGTTTCTTGAAATTATTGGTTAGTGGTGTCATCTACCCAATCCTACTACTATTATAAAGGCGAAAGTTTGTATGTATGGATGTATGGATGTATGGATGTATGGATGTTTGTTACTCTTTCACGCTTAAACGGCTGAATGGATCTGGATGAAATTTGGCACAAAGATAGATTATAGTCTGGAATAACACATAGGCTACTTTTTATCCCGGGAAAATGTACGGTACCCGTAGGATAACACATCAACTGTGACGCGGACGAAGTCGCGGGCAGAAGCTAGTTACAAATAACAGAGATTAGAGGTATGGACTAGACTCGCGGGAGCGGAACAGTAACCAAAGAAGTAACGTAAGGCCGGTGAAATAAGCCATAGGGACGAAATCGCGGACAGTTCGCAAGTTTATTGTATTTGTGAAAATTACTTACCAGCAGAGGTACGGAGGCGGTGATGAGGTCCTTGGGCAGCAGCGACCGGAATGTCATGATGTACTTGATGGCGTCTGCTTTCAATACGGGCAACTCGTTCACTGAAACCAAAAGCACAATTTAATATAACATATCATCACGCTTGTATTCCCCAAAGGATTAGGTAGAGGTGTACCAATGTACACCTATAGTTCGCCAGTATATTTAGGTCCCATGCAGGGACTTGAAACGTTATTCAAAATAACGTTACGCGTAGTTCCAGTACCGATAATTTGTACCGTTCCACCAGGATCGTAACAAAATTAATACCTTGGCTATAACGATACTGACAAACGGAACGAAATCTTAAAGTGTTCACTAACAATATTATCAATATATCGTTATTAGTATAACGATATAATAACGTTATTCATTACAGTGGTGGCTTGTGCCGAGGCTACCGGGCCGCGGGCGACGACGGAGCGGTAGTCAGCGAGAAAAGTTCTTAAGAATAACGTTACAAATGAATCTGTAACGTTTCACCTGTAACGTTATTACAAGCGGATAAGCTTAATGTTACTGATACCTGTAACGTTACTTAAAATTTTGTTCTACGAAAATGATATTCTTTAACGTTTCTTTCTTGTAACGTTATTGGTATTTTTAAGTTTTAGTATCGTTACAAATTTTGGAACGTTATATGATAACATTAATGATAACGGAACGAAATTCATTTCGTTTTCAAGTCCCTGGTCCCATGTAATAGGGGGCGAGCCTATTGCCATTAACCAAGCACAAATCCAAACTCCGAGCTGCTACTGAGAATTTCATAGAAAAACCCAATAAAACTTTTTGCTCGACCTTTTATTTAAAAAAAACACTAGGAATTTCTCCTGTGTCGCTGGAGCGTTTACAAACATATAAACTCACATACACAAACAGCCAGACCCTAAACAACTATCTGTAGGTCATACAAATATTTGTTCCGTGTGGGAATCGAACCTGCGACACGCAGCGTTGCAGTCGATCGCTCGGCCACTGCGCCAACCGTGTCGTCATTGTCTCCGGTATAAAAAGTTTAAATAAATAACGGGTGTCACCGTCTGGGCGCTGCAGCTCGGGCAGCACGTGCGCGGCGGCGAAGTGCGCCAGGTCCACGAGCGGCGAGGCGCGCGTGACGCCGGCCGCCTGCGTGCCGCCGCGCGACGCCAGTGACGTCACCAGGTACAGCGCCGCGTCCGCGCCGCGCCACGCCGCCGCGCCGCACTCAGAGTACTTCGCCAGCATCAGCTGCGGACATTACATTTTAATTTGTACATTATTTATACCTGACGAACCTTTATCGGTGGACGTCACTTTTTTTATAAAAAAAATGAACTTTGACTTAGCCATTTACATACATAAATCGCCTTAGGCGCTTTGCACATACAGCAACTATTGCAGCAACTGGCAACTAGTTGTTTACACATATTTCAATAGGACTGCGCACACATAGCAACTCGAGTTTCGAGGTTCAGTGATCGTCAACAGCAGTGCGATTCACTAAAATGCAAACTAAAAAACGAGTCTCACTAAAGTGATCACGCTCACTTCGATAACGAACCAACCTGTCATTGGTTTAGTATTTGTTCGCCGTGGTGACGTCGCCGGGCGTGATCGTGTTTAACAGAATACCATTTTGTAATCTCACTGCGGATTCAGCTTTCGGATTACGAAGTGAGGCTTAAAGAATCACACTGCAGTTTTCAGCTGCTGTAATCGACGACTAAGTTGGTTACTAATTGCTGCAACTAGTAACTGTTAAAAACCAAATTGAATGAAAAGAGTGTCCATGGAGTTTCTTGCTCGTTCTTCTCCATAGAGACCTACGTTTTGGAACGAGCAACTAGCTTCAATATTAAACTGTAACTTCTTGACAATTCAAAAGTGCCTGTAAATGGTCTAATTGAAATAAATGCTTTGATTTGATTTGATTTGATTTGTTTAATATTATACCGGTTTTTAAAGATCGCTGCGTAGATTAAGCAACTCGGCTATGAAAGTAGCACACAGTTTGCCATAAAGCTGCGGCAACCGCAAACGTAATAAAAGTTTCTAGGGAAGGTTTCTAAGGAAACTTTTGAAGTGTTGATAATTGCCTCAACTTAAGTTGCTCATGTGCAAAGCGCCTTAGAGTGCAACAAGACGACGGTCTGAGGAACAGGTACATATGGTAAAGGCTCGTGCAGACCGGATGCGTCTGCGTAGACAACATAGAACGTAGATAACATTGTTATTTAAAAGAGTATGTATGGAGTTTCTTGCCCGTTCTTCTCCATACGAAACTACCTTTTGGAATGGGCAACTAGATTCAATATTAATGATTTTTTATGTAATGACGTTCAAAAGTGCCTTTTAATGGCCTAATTGAAATAAATGATTTGACTTTGACTTTTGATTTAGACGAGTGCGTCTACGTTACGCAAGCGGTGTGTTCTCATACAGTTCCATACATTACAACTCAGTGGTACGTGCACATCTACGCTGACGTGTACGCATACGCATCCGGTCTGCTGGAGCCTTAAGTATGAGAGCGTACAGCTGCGTGCTGCCGCGTGCAGCTGTGCCACACATGTCGTACCTGCACGTACTGGCCGAAGATGTTCATCATCTTGTCCTCGTAGTGCACGGCGAGCGTGCGCACGAGGTCGCAGGCGGCGCGGCGTCGCGTGTCCACGTCCGAGCCCTCGATGTCGCGCCGCACGTACTCCTCCGGGTTGTCCTCAAACAACTCCATGTCCGATTCTACAAGCGACATAATATGTCATCATTACATAGTATAAAACAAAGTCGCCCTATTCCCTTTGTACGCGTTAATCTTTAAAACTTCGCAACGGATTTTGATGCGGTTTTTTTTAATAGATAGAGTGGTTAAAGAGGATGGTTTATATGTATAATAACATCCATTAAATAGCGGAGAAATACTGTTATTTTTGAGGTGTCTAATGTGATGTCGTAAATAATTTCATTTTTTTTTCGCTTACATTGCAAACGCAGGCTGAACCCTACGAGATTTATCAAAATAATGTACTAAGTATTGTACACATTGAAAAGGTCTACAGACCAGTGCCAGTGACAGTGTGCCAATCGCCTAAGGACTTGACTTGACGCACACGAAGTCACAGACAGAAGTTAGAGAAAAATAACTGACCTCTAAACTCCATGTTAGGTATAACAACTTTCTCGCAGATACTGCTCAGTGTCGCGGGATCTTCGAACAAGCTTTTGTAGTTATTCTTCTCCGCTACTTTCGCTAAGAAAGTCAGCGCATTCGACACTAACTGGAAATATAAAATAAAAAAATAGTTTAAATAAAAAAGAAGTTTCAAAAAATTCACGTTCTAAAAAGTATGAAACAAGAAAACATTCTCATCTGAAACCCGTGGTCGTATGCCACTTTGCCCTAAACTTTAGACATGCTGTTTTACCGGAATAGGTTCCATTCTTTTTTCTCTTGTGGTATGGAACCCTAAATAATGCCACAAAACTCTTACATAATCATAGTTGGTAGATATGTTTGCATGTATGCTAAATATACTAACGACAGACCGTGTCGACGGCGCGTTCGTGTTCCACGCGCGCTTCAAAGGGCTGTCAGCAAACATTCAGAGGGGGCCACTAAGGGCCGATGCCTGCCGGGGCTGCGGGTTGTTCGAAAGAGATACCGCGCCCCCAGAACGCAAAGGGCACAAGAAGGAACATGGATGGGTTTTAGTCAGTAAAAGTCTGACACTCCCTCCCGCCCCGCCCAGGGCGGGGGAAGTCATTTGATGGTTATTTTCCCAACGGTTAAAAAAAAATATGCTCTATATGTCGGCTACTTTGAAGGTTGCCATACTAACCGCATCATATTTGGGCTGGGGTCCAGTGGCCAGGAGGACAGTCCACACACAAGTGACGAAGGCGGGAGCGTGAGGACCGAACTCCTCCTCGTATTTAAGAGCATACAGGGCGGCGCACTCACACACTTCCGTCCGGAGTTGCTCCATAACACCCGGCTTTTCATCGTCATCCTGAAAAAGACAAAATAAATTATTTTAACAATCATAAAATTTAAAAATTTTAAGTATTCTTCTGTGGGGTGTCCCACAGAAGAATACGGCTATTCTCGGATTAAGCGACACGTCTCTAGAAATTTCGCCTAATTACCGTACCCATTCTTATTTTTCACCGATTTTACTTACACGCATAAAAACAAATTAATTAAGTAAAACAATAAATAAACAATTAAATACCTCATTTAATTATTGAATTCGTTCTTTGATGTGTTTCATGTTTTAATGTATTTAAGTCAAATTCGGTGAAAAATAAAAATGGGTACGTTAATTAAGCAAAGGATGCTGAATCGGAGAATGGCCGTAAAGATCTCTGCCGTAGTAGCTAACAAAAGAGCTGATAACCTTGAAACTGCTGAACCGATTTTGATAAGTTCTTTTCAAAATCGGTTCAGCCGTTTAAGTTTAATCTTAGAACTACTAACTAGAAAATTATTATGTTTAATCTAAGAACCAGAGCACAGATTAAATAAGTACAGATACTTCACTCAGTAGAAAATTTCCAATACCTACTGCTATAATAGCCTACTCCGTCGCGTCAACTCGCGTCAGCAACCACTGCAAACTAAAATGTGCCTAAATGCTCAAGCGTACAGTTGTGATCGCTTCGCACCGCGCGATCCCACAACAATCGTAAGGCTGCCTCTTCGATAAAATTAAATTAACATAACTTTTTATGTCTATGTTATTGAGAACTGTGAATATGTTTTGACTTATATGTGGCAGTTTAAAATTGTATCGTAAATGTTTAAATATTTTTTTTTTTTTTATAAATTGGTGCTGACTGTACAATACATCTAGATAAAACATAATTATTCCTTCTTTTACTTCATTTGCACCCATCTACAATTCTACAACACATAAGGCACCAGACGGTATCGTAGGTAACGAATGAAACTATTAAAATTGAACAACGTGCGTGATGCGCTTGCAAAAACCGCACTGAATTTGGTTCGCAAACGGCCCGAGACCGCTCGGCCGGGCGGTAGGCAATTATAGCGCGCAAGTACATAGAGTGACGGAGGCCTGACCAGAGCTAGGACACCTGCTTTCAAATGTTTGTTTCTTAAATATGTGACACTGATTTATGAGTAAGGCTGATGTACTGATAGAGTATACATACTAAATTAAATGAACACGTAAAATATAAACTTACATCTGTCTCCAAGCAGGGTACTTTGACTTGCAATAGATTGAGCAGGTTCGGCATCCAGATAGGCATATTATCTTCAAAGAATTCTGGCAAGTCTTGATAGTTCAGAGAGTAGAACACTTTGCATATTAGTACTAGGGAACCGAAGATCACGCGCAACGCTTGTGGATTATCGGCGTGTTTTGTCGTCAAATCAATTGTAGCCTGTAATATAAAAATAAAAATCACACAGCTGTTCGCAAGGGTTGTTGTACATTCGTCACATAGTAAATCCGCCACGAAAAAAAGTATGTGTAAATTCGTCACAATTCTCAATATATTAATTTTGTTTGTTGTCAGTTCGTCACATCGCCGACGAACCAAGCGTTTTCAATGCCCTGTTCCTTTATATGTGTTAATGCAGCACACATGGCTAACTTCGTTTTCTCTTCTATGTCATTCAGGTGTAGAGCATGTGGTAAGAGCTTAATAGATAAATGAGGATTTGTGTCAATTTTACTATAACCCTCATGCTTCTGTGACGAATTTACACATATTTTAAATACATGTGACGAATTTACTATCAATATACGAATTTTTCAAAATGTGGCGAATTTACTTTGGACGAATGTACAACAACCCGTTCGCAAACACACAACGCATACTGCTCATTAGGCTATGTAACAATGCTTCTTTATTCTTCGTGTAATCTATAGGTACTAATTTTAAAAAGAGAATATTATAAAGAGGTAAAGTTTTTGAGGTTGTAAGGTAAATCTCTGAATCTACTGAACCAATTTTGAAAATCCTTTTACTTATAGAAAGCTACATTATTTGTGTCATAGGGTACATAACATCACGCTATAACACACGGGAGCGGTGTAGTATGACATGTTACATAGCCTATGACAGTCACAAATAACGTGGGTTGCTATGGATAAAAGAATTTGCTAAATTGGTTTAGTTGAAAAGTGATATTGGGTTTTTCTATGAAATTCTCAGTAGCAGCTCGGAGTTTGGATTTGTGCGCGGTTAATGGCAATAGGCTCGCCCCCTATTACATGGGACCTAAATATACCGGCGAACTGTGGGTGTACATTGGTACACCTCTGCCTAACCCTTCGGGGAATACAGGCGTGATGGTATGGTTTAGTTGATCAAGAGATTACCCTTCTACAACCTCACAAACTTTACCTCTTTATAATATTGGTATAAACTACTTCAATACCTTTTATCACTACAAATGAAACTACAGTAGAACCTCGATTATCCGAACTAATTGGGACCAAGGGGGAAAAATTGGGGGCGTTGTGTAGAGGTTTGGAGGGCGATATAGAGGCGCCAAGTCTTTAAAAATTTCAACATTCCAAATTATTTACATTATATTAAAATGCATGCCACTATAGAAGGCAATGATTAATTTTAGTAGAGCAACCATGACAAATTTCTAAACGGGGGCGCTATAAATAATTTATTCTCAAAATGGGCAGTAGACAAAATAAGTTTGGGAACCCCTGGGATAAAGTAAGTCAGCGTTCGGATAATTGAAGGTTCGGATAATCGAGGCTCAGATAATCAAGGTTCTACTGTATACTAATATACTTACAACAAATGAAACTATACTTACAACAAACAAATCTGTGAGTGGTTTGGCAAAGTTTTCGAGGACATGTTTAATTTCCTCCCAAAGCTTTTGTGACTTGAACTCGTATCGGTAACGTTTGAACAAGGAATGGGCTGTTCTTAACACACCATTGATGACGTGGAAATCACCTGTAACAATTATTATTTTTATTTATAGTTTAATTTTTTGTGAATCTGCTAAATAAAAAATAATTAAGCATTAAGAATAATAATAATTAATAATTAAGAATCGGCTGGTGTTCCATTTCATTGTAAATCCATGTAAGGAGCCTCTGCGAGTTGGCTTCAGCTACCTGTATGCCTTTCAAAGGTCCGGGACCCTAGGGTCCCGAGATAGTTAACGGAATCATTTATTGGTCCATTGTTAAAAGACAAAATAAACAAAAGTAATTATTACAGAATGCTATTATAAGTTATGTAACAATTTATTTATAAATGTGTTATAAATTGTATGGCCACGTATATTACCGTGGTATGGCGGTCTCCAAACAAGGCAGCATCTGTATCTTGGGGGCCAGAGTGTGAGAATTGGATAGATGATACCATTAAACAGCAATACCAAGACATAACTTCACTAAAAAAACACTTTATTTTACCCCTGAAAACCCGATTTCATTTCGATTTGTTAAATAACTATAAAATTTGCTTTGAAATCAATAAATAAATAGTGAATTGAGGTGTCAAAAGAGTGATGTCATAGTTTAGTACTGTCATAGAAAATCTACAGGGAATCGTGTTTTGACAGCTCTTAAAAAGTATGTCAATTGATTAGGGGTGTCATCTACCCAATTACGAGACTTCACTCGGCAGCTAGCATAAAAAAAAGGGAGAGACTTACCAGTACCAAACTTCTCAACCATTTCTGGAATTAGGTTGGGCCACTTCTCAGGGAAGTCCCATTTGCCAATGATGGAGACAGCATCACTGAACTGCCTTTGAATAGCTTCAGGAGACTTCAGCATCAACGACACAATCAGTGTCTTAATAGTGGCTCTATCTGATGCGTGAATGCGATCAACTCCATCTTCTTCCTGTTACGAACACAAATTTAGTTTAAGCATAGGCAGATTTAACTAGTCATGCTTAGTGCATCATGTGTCTTACACAATTGTAATAAGGTTTCAATTTCAATGGGTAAGGTTCACAATTACGTCGGAGGGGGGGGCGGGGTTCGGGGGACTGGGGTCGTGGGGGGGGAGGTGCTGACTCCCCCCCCACCAATGTTCGCCGCCGGAGATGCTCCACGGAGCCCTACTGGGGTTTTGTATCAAGTCACATTAATAGGGCCGTAAGGGGGGCGGGGAAGGCGGGAGGAGGGTAGAGACACCCTTCAGCCTTTCCTTCCGCCAGGGCAGCTCGACGGAGCCCCGCTTCGCGGGGCTCCTACCTCCGGGTGGTTTAAAAAAAAATAATCACGAAGGGGATGGCGGGGTCTGTTCGCTCGCTTCGCTCGCTCACTGGACCCTGCCATCCCCTTCTAACCTTACCTGTCCGAGTCGGGGTGCCCCAAGTCCCGAGCTCGCTTCGCTCGCTCTTGCGCACAATAAAACAACAAAATTTTATTTTGAGCTAGCTCGGGACTAAGGGCATTCCAACCCGGACAGATTTTAGTTTTTTTTTTTAAACTACCCAGATGTTGGAGCCCCGGTAAACGGGCTCTGTCGAGCCGCTCTGGCGAGGGGAAAGGCTGAAAGGTGTCCCTACCCTTCTCCCATCTTTCCCGCCCCCCTCACTACCCTATTAAGGTGACTTGATACAAAATCCCAGTAGGGCTCCATCGAGCATCTCCGGCGGCGAAAATTGGTGGGGGGAGGTTAAGATAAATCCCCTCGATCCCCCCACAGTTTCAGAATCCTCAAATTCGCGGGACGTAATTCGAAACCCAACCCATTCCAATTATTGGTATGTATTTGTCAAATACTAAAAATGCAACAGTCTCTTAAGGCTCATACCAATGTCATATGGCAAATAAACAGTGTTTTTTTGTAATGATACGCAAAACTACGCCTTTAGACGTGGAGTTGCGGGCAACAACCCTTTATACCAATACCAAATAGGGTATTTGGTATTGATATTCGTATAACAGACATACACCAGGTTTTCAAACCTAGAAGTTGACCAGTTATTGAAAATATAGATAGCAGTGAAAAAACTCCTAATTAGAAATGCCCCGTGCAAACCAGTACTTATACTTACAATAGGCCAGTTTCGTTTGATGAAGTTCTTGAAGGCAATTGCGGCAGCTACCCGGATTGTGAGGTCCACCGTCTCTTTATCAATGAGGTGTAATAACAGGATAGCATAGTTCTGGTTGACCTCTACACTCTCCAAAAACTTTTCAGCTGCAAGGAAATTGACACCATTCATTAGCAAATGGTTCTTACAGTTTAATTATCACTAAATCACCAAACCATTTTCCGGAATATAATTTTGTGAAATTGTTTTAAAGACTTTTAAGGTTATAGTAGATTCTAGTAACAAATTAACGGAAATTTTGATAGTTCCTACTGTTTAAGCTAACAATAAGGATAATCAGTATTCCCCTTTGTTGTTGTTCTAATATAGTCACTATAAAATAAGTAACATGAATCGAATATTGTTTGGTTAAAAAACAAAGAAAATATACATACCCGGTCGCCTAATGTTAGTGTCTGGGTTTAGCGTTTGTTGAAGATAATTCGCTAGTGTAGCCAAGTTTTCATCTGTAACCTCCATATTTGTAATTCAGTTACACGAAATATTATCTTTTTAATTCTTTTAGGGACTTTAAAAGAAAATGTAACGAGGTAAGCGACAGAATACAATATAAAATTGCCAATGCCAACCGCCAGTCAGTCAGTTGCAAATTGACAAGATGTCAGTTGATAAAGTCAATGACACTAATGACTGCCGATGTCAAATACCAAATATACCAATACAAGACCGTAGACTCATGTAATCGTTTTTTTTCTGGCCACGACAAGGTTAAACAATAGTCCAATGCAATATTATTCTTGTAGAATCGATCGACTGCTTATCGTTAGTTACAAATACAAAATTTCTAGGACTCATGATAGATCAAAAACTAAACAGAGAATCTCACATTGACACTTTATGTAAAAAAAATAGTAAGTCCGCATACGCTTTGCATACACTCTCCTCAATAGTACATATGGATGCGCTTCTCACGGCTTATTATGGCCTAGTGGAATCGCACCTACGGTACGGAATTATATTTTGGGGTAACTCTTCGGGAAGAGAAACAGCATTCAAAGCACAAAAAAGATGTATAAGAGTTATTCTTAAAGTTGCAATTGCAAACCACCGATAGCTGCATGCCATATTTCAAAGAATATAACATATTAACCTTACCCTGTCTGTACATCCTAGAAGTAGCTTTATTTATCAAATCAAACCCGAATAAATTTCAACTCCTTTTCGATAATTTCCCACGGAATAGGCGCAACAATAGTTTACTGTGTCTTCAAACAGCTAAAACAGCACTTATGCGCAAAAGTGTCTACTGCATGGCTCCAGTGATTTATAATAAAACTAGCAGGTCCGGCAGACGTTGTCCTGCCCTGAAAGTCCAGTTCTTGCCTACCCTACCCCACCTAACTACTCCATCAACCTACCTACCCACATACTTACTCTACCTACCTATCTACCTACCCTACCCCTACATACCTACTTACCTTCCTACCCTACCCCTACATACCTACCCTACCCTACCTACCTACCTACCCACCTACTTACCCTACCCCTACATACCTACTTACCTTCCTACCCTACCCCTACATACCTACCCTACCCTACCTACGTACCTACCCTACCCCTACATACCTACCCTACCTACCTACTTACCTTCCTATCCTACCCCTACATACCTACCCTACCCTACCTACCTACCTACCCTACCCCTACATACTTACCTACCTACCCTACCCCTACATACCTACCCTACCTACCTACTTACCTACCTACCCTACCCATACATACCTACCCTACCTGCCTACCTACCGACGGGATAAAACGTATCCAGTGCCTGAACTTTCGAGACATAGACAATAGCTCAAAGAGTATATAACCACTACGTATGAATAGCTTATCAAGAAAAATCATAGACAACCTATAAAAAGACATTAATTACACTTTTGTTAGCCTGTAGATTTTTTTTACTTAATCTTATAACCTTTACCAACTGATTTTTATTCCCTAAATTCCGTTCCTTTCCGATGATTTTATGTTTTTACTGTAGAATAAATCTTAGGTATTATTTTCGGGAATTAAAAAATTAAATAATTAATAAATAATTTTCGAAAATTAATGTCTAAAAAACAAACAAACAGTACATGAACTTTGTAGACATTTTACAAAAAAAAAAAATCTGAACGCACACACATGATGTCTTCAGAAAAAAATAAAGTTGTGGCTTAAAGGTCTCAGCAAACAGGCCATAAGCTCCAAAAAAAAAAAATAGTTGTTACACTATTTGACAGGATTGGACAACAAATGTTTGACATGTAATAAACAAATCAGCATCTATTGAAATGATTAATTATTTATTACACATATCGAGTTTTCATTGTTTCTGCTATTCGGGACGGAAACAAATCCAACAAATCAAAAACCATGGCAATCGGTCCAGCCGTTCTCGAGTTATAAGTGTTGTAACAAACACGACTTTCTTTTATATATATAGATACCCATACAGTGGAAAGAATTACCCCTATTGAAATTTAAAAAGAACCTATGAAAATTTCTATTGGATAAAACTTACTATAGTATAAGTGAATACCTTAATGAAAAAGATTTTGTTTTATGGAGTATTTTAATTAGGATTGATAATATCTCATATCTAACTCGTTTTTTTTTATTTAAGAAGTTTTATTTTTTATTTTTAATAAAAAAAAAATATAAAAATATAAAATATACCATCACGCCTGTATTCCCCGAAGGGTAAGGCAGAGGTGTACCAATGTACACCCACAGTTCGCAGGTATATTTAGGCCCCACGTAATAGGGGGCGAGCCTATTGCCATTAACCGGGTACAAATCCAAACTCCGAGCTGCTACTGAGAATTCAATAGAAAAACCCAATAACACTTTTTGCTCGACCTGGGAATCGAGCCCAGGACTTCTAGCGTAGCAGTCGCGGCAAAATATGACTGAACCATTAAAATGTATACTGCATCACCTGTATTGTATTCATATTTGCGAATAAATTTATCTTTATCTTTATCTCTTTATTTTTACATGACAAGTATAAAACAACCATCAATTTATTTTTTCATCAGTACAATTAAGTTCCAATTAATATGAGATTCCACTAAACGTTATTAAATAAATCGGTACCAAAGAATAGTATCAATCTAAAACTGACGATAATGGTGCGGACATACGAGTAAATGATTCTCTAAAGAAGACAAATTCATTTAAAATATCCGTTGTTATTGAATGATTTTAATGTTCTCTTGACGCTTGTTGATTTACTAATTGGATGTTTATTTATAGATTGTTAATATTTCGTTACAAAATGATAAAGGAAAGTAACAACTAATTTACTTATTGTTTTTTTTTCGTAAAAACCAACAATTTTTTTGTGAAAAATTTAGATAACTATCGTCAGAGTAGAGCCGTTTCTTGTTAGTGGTTTTCTTGATGGTATTTTAGAAGTTAAATCAGGTGGAGAGCTTGTTTAATTGTTGGCAACACTGCCCTGTGCTCTGCTCTATGGTTTTGCTAAAATCAATTCCTACATTTATACATTATTGATTTTGGCAAAATTGAGGATTTGTGGCGTGGCTTGGCTTGTGCTTCTTGTGGCCTCTCCGACAGTCCGTCTTGATAAGAAAGAACCATTACATACCTGTGTAACGAATTGTATTGTGTTAAAGTTACAGTTAAATTGAGATTTACCTCAAGATTTGCAAGAAAAAAACTAGTTTTGTGGCGAGTTAAATGAAATTTCCATCGTTCGTATTTCTCATCGTTGATACTCGTCTTTGTATTGGTATTTGGTAATACGTTGGTCAGGTCTATCATCAGATGCTTGGTTATTCAGTGAGGATAAATTGGTTTTCATTGTGGCATAAAAAAATGTCTTTAGTGATTGTTTGTCAGACTCAGTTTAGCTAGTGTTGTAGAATTTGAAGACTCCCTTCAAATTCTACACTAAAATGGATTCGGATAATGAATTTCATGTCTCGGCTAGTATTAGGAGACTAAGACGACCCACTGACCGGAGAGATCGAGTCAGTATGAGTAAAGGGATTATTTAATCACTTTAAAAACAAAAAAGATGTGGTGTGGTATTTTATTTGATGTAGTCCTGTCATGTTTCTAGACATTTTGAAGCTTTCGGTGTTTTTTCGATATTATTTCTTGGCATGTCTGCCGTTTGGTACACTTGATGCTGGTATACATAGTGTATTATGCTATTGAATTATATCCATAAAAACCACTAATTTTAAAAATATAAGTTGGTTATCGTTGAACTGTCTTTTACTCGTAAATGAGGGGTCTAGAATCAAAAGCGCCTCTGTCCAGTTTTTTATTTTTTTCATAATACGCCTAATACCTGTTGCAACTACTAGAGTAACGTTATATCTAACAACTAGATTTCATTTGATTATAAATAGTCTAATTTTAAATAAATACACATTATCTAAAAGCATAGCAAACGTTTTTTTTATATTATATTTTGAAATCTGGATAGAGTAGGTTTTGCATTTAAACATTGGATAGAGGCGGTTTTGCAATGTATTACTAAGGATAGAGGCGGTTTTGGTTTCATGCGACCTGGCCTTGTGGACGGTTTTATGCAAAACTGTCAGCATTATCAGTATGAGTAAAGGTAGGTATTATTTATTTAATATTATGTATATTCCTAATAATGGTCCTTCAACAAAGGAACAAAACAGACAACCAGATAATAGATTGGAATGTGTTCTTTATTGAAAACTGATGAACACAATGTCATTGAATTAATAAAAATGTCATTTAAAAGCTAATAAAAATTAAACAGTAATTCCAACTTCTTCTAAATACTCCTTTTCGCCTTCACCAGGAGTTGTTTCATCCAAAACATTCTTGTAAAACTTGAGCTGGCTGGAACCAAGTTCTGTTTTCCAATTATCACCTAAGTGTTTGCATAACTATTATACACATCGGCAAACTTTAAGGCAGACACATTAACAAGTAATGGTGGCATGTCTCTGACTTAAAAATCAGACATCGAGGTTACACCTCGTTTCATTATACTTTTAGGAACACCCATATCATTTTTATAGTTTGTTTCGCCTCTTAGTAAAAACCACCCCGGCTTATTTTTGACTCGTGTCAAGTAATATTTTTTGCACTCGTTAAATTTAAAGTGATATTGTGCTGGAGGCGTCATCACTTCACTACCATAAGTCTTCCAATCTTTCACTATACAGCCTTCACCCAATTTTGTAACAACCCCAAAACGCTCATAAATGTTTTGATATTCAGATGGATTGATTATGACCTCCTTATTTTTTACTTCTTTTTCAATCAACCCAAACACTCGATCTGCCGGCATGAATGAATGCCCGGGTACCGGAAAAATAAGTTCAATAGTTTTAGCCACCATCAATATAAATTCTCTAGTGGTGTTTGCCCGGAAATAATGGCTCTCAATTATACTAATTGAATTTATATGATTCCAAACAGACTCTTGTAGCTCAGAACTAGTCTTTCTATGATTTCCTTCGCAGCCACGTTTGTCAATTGGTGCTACGCCGTTAGATCCATTTCTTGTCTTGGCCTCGATTACGTTACGTAAAGTACGTTCGAAAATCCCCAATGTATTAAACCATTACACATCAAGGAACAATAAGTATTAGGTTTTCTGTTCTTTGCTACACCAGTTTTCAAACGACGGGGGCTTTTTAAAGCCATTTCTAATTACTTTAGGATCCAATTCAGACTTCTCCGAGGATTTTGCTGAATTGGTCCTTTTGTAGCTTGGCAAAAATATTGGCGTGGCAGCGTTTGAACGTCCCACGTTCCAATATTTTTGTGTCCCATTTGTCTTTCATAGATTTGAAAACAGCTAAATCTAAAGGTTGTAAAAGATGGCTGGCATGAGGTGGCAATTTTAAAATGGTTACACCCATTTCGGCGGCTGTCTCTAATATTTTCAATTGAATGTGCGTTGAACAACCATCATTTATTAGCAAACATTTATTAGAAAATTTCTTTCCTCTTCGAAGGTCTGGCGTGGATGCGTTTGCACCATCAAATATCTCATCAATAGCTTGGTACATTGGTATGTATCTGTCCAACAAGCCCGCTGTACTTCGCAGTGCATCCTGCAATTCCAAGAAACGTTCTAACATAAAGAACACAGAGTTCCACCGCGTAGGAACTGCTTGAAGAAGCCTCTTGGGTTGCGCGACGCCATGCCAGTTTGAATTTGGTATCTGACTAGCTTTTCCATAGCTATATTGTTACGTTTGTAATACGCAACAGCAACTTTGACTTTTTCAATAGTCGATTTTACCGTGTCAACCTCCAAGGCTTTCTCCACCACTAGATTTAATAAACCAAAATTCTTTAAGCCCAAATGCTGTTTGACCCCATTTTGCATATTCGGTGCATTGTCGATTGTTTTAATGAGAATTTGTTTTTTATCAATGCCAAGATCATCGATTGTGCGAGATATTTCCTCTGCGATATTTACGGCTGTATGAGAGCCGGGCAACGGTGCAGATTCCAGTAATACCCTTTTGAACTTAAAATCTATGTCAATATAGTGAGCTATTATGGCAATGCAGCTCTCTTGAGACGCCGATGTCCACAAATCAGTAGTTAAACTAAGCGAAGTGATGTTTTTTATTTCATTTGTACGAACTCTGTTTACACATTTTTCGTATAGTGCCGGCAAAAGCGTATAAGATATCTTATTTAGGGTAACCGACGTCCCTAAATAAACTCAATTACGTTTCTGTAAGTAAAGCTTTCATTGTAAGAACGACAATTACAACATCGAGGGAAAAGTTCAACCACACGCTTCATCATGTGAAATACTACGTGATCCAGACAATTTATCACGCACACTATCTGATCACGACATTGTTATACTCTCAGTTGGTAAATACGATAAAAATCCCTACATTCTGTTGACTAATCTGTGTAGTACTCTATGTAGACTAAGTAATTGTACAATACTGTTGCTGAGTGTTACAGAAAATAGGTACCTAAATGTTAAAAAGCTAAACTATGAACTTAAAATGTTTATAAAAAACTTTAAGAATTGTAAGTTTATTGAAGCTAATGGGTTGGATGTAAATTATAATAAGAAGCTCTCCGAATTAGATCTAATTGCCTATAAACTTAATATAGAGATTGATTTTATGGAATATGAAAATAGCTTTCTTAAACCAACTTTGGAAATAAGAAACACCCTCGTTACGAGTCATAACAACAATACATTTTTTCGTACCTAACTCACCAACTCATCAATCTTCTTTAAACCATTTCAAATCCAAACATGATCGCCGACAGAGTAAACTAAGAATCTTACATCAGAATATAGCCGGCATCTGCAATAAACTGGATACGTTACAAATAATTTTATCAGAGTTGACTGAAAAAATCGGGGACGTAGATATATTATGCTTTAGTGAAACTTTTGTTAAGAAAGGTATGGAAGCTAACATTAATCTAATTAATTTTAATTTGGTTGCAGCATTCAGTCGAGATAAATGTAGAGGGGGTAGTTGTATTTTGACTAATAAAGTATTAAACACCAAAACACTAAATATTCCATCTAATCTAGCTACTGAATTTTATTTTGAATGCTGTGGAGTAGAGATAATTGGATTGAGCCTGGTAGTTCTGAACATATATAGAATTCCTGATCAAAGAAAAGCACAAATAGGTGTCTTTCTTCATAAACTGAACATTCTGTTGAATTACTTGACTGACCAGTACAAGAAAAAGAAAATTATAATCTGTGGTGATTGGAATATAGATATATTAAAAGATAACTCCACAACAAAGGATCTCTTAAGCATACTTCATAATTATAATTTTGAAGCACACATAACAAAACCGACTCGGGGAAACTCTTGCATTGATCAAATCGCCAGTAACTTAAATAAAGCTAAATCAGAACTTCATTACCTTGGTCTGTCAGATCATGAAACAGCACAATCGGTAACAATAAAGGTAAATAAACATAAAACGGTATCCTGCTGGTCTGAACCGAAACGCGATTACTGTTTAGAAAACGTTGACAAATTTTGCGAATGCATGTCTTCTCTTTCTTTCTCGGAGACGTTTAACTCAGATACTTTTACAGAGGCTTTTAATTATTTTTATGAAACATTTACATTATATTATAACCTGTGCTTTCCGGTGATTAATGTTAAAGTTAATGATAAACCAGTCATACAAAATTGGATAACAAAAGGAATCAAAAAGTCTAGCAATACGAAACGGCAGCTTTATCTAAAATATAAATCTAATAAAATGAACAAAAAAATAAATGAAAAAAACTACAAACTTTATAATAAATTGTTTAAACGATGTGCGCGGACAGCACAGAAATTAATGAATACAAGGCGTATACAAAAGGGTAAAAATAAATGTAAAGCTACATGGAATGCAATTTCCTCGACTATATCTAATAATAACATATCTAAAAATGACATTGACGAAATAATTTTTAATAATGTGACATATAACAATCCATCAGACATCAGCAACATATTTAATGACTATTTTATTAATTTGACATCCAATCAGCCAGAAAATTCGAATAATATTAAACTTAATCAAAAAAATAAAAATTTAAATACAATTTTCCTGAATCCTGTTGATGCAAAGGAAGTGTACAATATCATAATGTCTCTAAATAACAGTAAAATTAGTGGATATGATGACATCGTCACTCAAGTTTTGAAGGATTGTGCTAGTTGGATATGTCATCCACTAGCACACGTTATAAACTTATCTTTTCTTGAAGGTGTGTTTCCGGAACAGTTAAAAATGTCTGTGGTGAAACCACTTTTTAAAAAGGGAAATAAGTCAGACCCAAATAACTATAGGCCAATCACGCTAGTTCCCATTATATCCAAAGTGTTTGAGAAGGCAATGCTTATTAGATTAAATAATTTTCTATTTACTCACGCAATTTTGTGCAAAGAGCAATTCGGTTTTCGCAAGGGAAGTTCAACTGCTCTGGCAATCTTTGACTTGATCAAAATTGTAACAGAAAGCATTAATAATGGTAATCCAGTGGTGTCTTTATTTTTAGACATGAGTAAGGCCTTTGATTTTGTGAACCATTCTAAGCTTCTATACAAATTAGAGTTCTATGGCATAAGGGGAAAAGCACATAATTGGATATCTAGCTATCTTAGTAACAGAAAACAGTGTACAGAGATAACAAAAGTAGTAAAAAAAGGGGACAAAATGTATTCTAAAGTGAAATTCAGATCTATGGCAAGAATAAACAAGTGTGGTGTGCCTCAAGGAAGCATTCTCGGCCCTGTATTATTCTTGCTTTATATAAACGATCTTCCTGAAGCTACTTCACAAAAATGTATCCTTTTCGCAGATGATACAACAGTTATCATTAACTGTCAGGATAAGGACGCTTACAAATCTGTTATCGAAAAGACCCTATCAGACTTAGTAACTTGGATGAATGACAATAACTTAAATATAAACATTAGTAAAACTAATCTTATTGTGTTTAACTCTTACAAATCTAAACAGTTGCCTCTAGATATAGTTTATAAAGACGAAGCAGTAAAACAAGTAGATGAGCTGAAATTTTTGGGACTTAACGTAGATAAACATTTGAATTGGAAAAGTCATTTAGAATATATTTGTCAAAAGCTTGATAGGTTTGTGTTTGCGTTAAAAAAGGTAAGGCAGAATGTTTCTCCAGAGGCTGCCCTTTCGGCTTACCATGGCTATGTGTCATCTATACTTAACTATGGACTAATTATGTGGGGTAACTCGACCGATGCCGACAGAGCATTCAAAATTCAAAAACGTTGTATCCGAGTTATCAACAAGTCATGGTTCTTGGATAGCTGTAAGTCTTTATTTCACCAATTCAAAATTCTTCCACTACCTTGCATGTATATAAAAGAAATCTGTCTTTTTACAAAAAGGCACATGCATTACTTCATGCAGCGTAGTGAGGTTATGCCGAGACAAAAAAGAGCTAAGTTTCTCAACCTACTTTACCAACCACCCTGTCGCAAAGAAATTTATAAGAAAAACGTAACAAATATGTGCCTATTAATCTATAATAAGATACCGAACCACTTAAAATTGTTACAGGGTAATTTATTCAAAAAGAAAGTAACAGAGTGGCTCCAAAGTTACTGTTTTTATAGCATTAAGGAATTTATGGAACATAAAGACGCACAATAATAATAATTGAATGTTTCCCTAATTATTTGAATATTTATTGATTGTAAGGACTATTGTAAATCTCTGTATGAATTTAGTTATAAGGTATTAATGACATATTTTAAATGACATATTTTTTGTAATAATGTATCAATGACATTCTGGAGTAATGACATAAACTCCAATAATTTGCACGCTTGCTTGCAGGCCGAATACAGTGACTTTTAGGCTATAAGATCTTCCTTTGTGAAAATGTATTTCTTGCAAATAAATATTATTATTATTATTATTATTAAGTATTACAAATAGTTGTTTTAAAGTAAGTAGGTACCTACATGTTCACAAAATATTACTTTACCTGTAAATAAAGAAACAACATTCAAAGCTTATAATTTCACGAATATCGTCTCCTATTTATCTTCCAAGTATTTTTTATAACACAATAGTTTCTAACCTCTAAATATCACCGTGCACAACAAGTCAACACACTGACATCTATCTTCCTGTCAGTCATTCATTCCTACATTCCATCTTATCTGTCATTCTAATAATCACTCGCGCGTAAATGAGCACGGGTAAATTCAAATCAATGAAATGATAGGTATGTAAGTAGGTACTCGTAATCATTTCATTACAAGCGTATTAGAAATATGTTGCCTAGTCGGTAGTTGGTAAGCAACATTTAAAGCATTTGTATAGGCCCTAAATATTGTATCCTCGACAATGGAGAACGGTTGAAAATCTTTAATAAAAAATTATAAAGCTTGTAGCATATTCTAGTTATACAATAAAACAAACATTACCTGCCAAGTATCCCATATTAGACGCCTCAGTACGACTGAATATTTGTGAGGCGAATTTAACCTTCATTTTGTTAATTTTCAGAGGGTTGACATGATATTCCATTAATTTTGGAATCAATCTAATGCCTTTGTAACCAGGGTTTTCCTTTAGTAGTAAATTTAAATGCGACCATTTTGCAATTTTTGTCACGCCATCTTTGGTGAATTCAAAATTTTTACACATAAGGTTATTTCGAACTCCTTTCAGAAGATGAGGTCGTAGAGTGGTACAATTTCTTAACCATTTATTAAAATTATATTTTCTCTAGGTTCTTCACCTTTTCTTAAATAAATTCCCCTGGTCTCATTAATTAACAGGTTAAGAGCCTGTCTATTATTAGTACCCTGGTCACATATGGTAGCAACAACTATGAACCCTGATTCTTGCAAGCCTCTTATCACTTCCTTAATTTGTTGAGCTAGTTCAGGTCCCTTAGTAGCACTCGACGCGAATGTATATGATACTGGCTGCTTATAATTATAAATTAGGCCACGTAACATAAAGACTTGGGCATGATCTGCGAATTCAGTTTTCCTCTCTTGTTCATTGTCAACAAGACCTGTGATTTTATCTTTCCTCTCGTTATATGCAAGACTGTTCTTCAAAGAAACTTCGTCAAACATAACTTTTCTTCTATTTTCATGTTGCTTTATTTTTCAATTGAGAGAAAATATTATTGTTAATCCCAGGCTTTATGTTACAAATTTGTACTAACTTAATAAGTGTTTGCTAAGCAGGCAAAATATTTTTCTTTTTTAAAAATCTGTATCCTTTGGGACTTTGCTTGAAAATAGATAAGGAAGCATTTTTTTCTTGTAACGTAAGACGTCGCCCGTTTTCTTTTTTTGTGGTCCTCTCGACATTGCATACTAATTAATAATTTTCCTGTACTCGTACAATTTTCTAGTATGTCGCATACTGCAGGGTTGTATGCAATTTTTTTTGCTGCTTTTACATTGGCAGACAGTTTTTTAACTGTATTTTTCATTTCTATTATCTTAATCCTTGCAGCAACAAGTTTATCGTAGTTCCTTTTCTATATTTGTAAGGAATACTCAATTCTTAGCTTTCTTTACCGTTATTTTTCCTCCTGTAAAAAAAGAAATAAAAACATGTTAATCTATTTATTCAAAACTTTTTTTTTAGTTATACACAAGATCAGATTTGCATAACTTACCTTGATTAAGATGCACATTAGTTTCTGAAGTACGTGGTAAAGCAGCTTCTTGCATTGTAGCTGTGAGATCTGAAATTAATAATTGTACGAAGCTATAACTATAAAGGGAAAAAAATATACATATAAAATTTAAATTTGAACATACACAATTTGAAATCAACAATTGCAATAAATACAATAATTTGTTGGAAGAACCCAAACTTATTAGTCTAACCACACTTTAAAGCGTGGTGACTACGTAATTTATTTATTTTAAACATTCTTTGTTCTCATGAGCACAATCACGTGTTTAAGTATCTTACACTAATTACCAGTCACCCTATATACACTCACAGGCACAATTAACCGCCCACCTTGTATTTCTTTCAATTTACAGAAATCTTCAAATTTAGACGACTTTTTATGAGAGGTACGTTTAAAGGTACCTTTAAGGTAACAAAAAAAATAAAAGCCTTCACAAAGAAGTGGTTTATGAAAAGATGCTTTACAAAAATCGATTTTGTGAATATTTTTGATTAAAAACTTTACAATTTTAATTATGAAAAAAATGGTTGAAATTAATTAATAGTGGGTGTTGCCGCCTCGGGCCCTTATGACTTCTTGGAGCCGATTTGGCAATCCCTCCATGATATCTTGAATATCCGATTGTGGGATATTGTGCCACTCTTCTACCACAGCCGTCTTGAGCTCTCCTAGGGTCGTAGGAGCTGGTTCTCTTGCTCGGACACGTCGTTTGTGGTTGTCCCAAATGTGCTCAATTGGGTTAAGATCGGGACTGCGTGCCGGCCATGGTAAAACATTAATCCCGACCTCATTAAGGTACTCAGTGACCGATCTTGCGGTGTGGCAACGTGCATTGTCATGCATTAATTTGAAGTTCTCACCAATGAATGGTGCGAAAGGTATCACATGGTCTTGAACAACTTCCTCCACGTACCTTTGAGCGTTGACACTGCCTCTATCGAACACAACAAGATCGGTACGGGCCTCGTAAGAGATACCTCCCCAAACCATTATGGACCCTCCCTGGTAGCCCACTGTTTCGGTTATAGCGCATGGAGCAAACCTTTCATTTTGTCGTCTGTAGACACGCTGACGTCCTCTTAAGGCTATTCTGCTCTCATCTGAGAACCGTACGTCTTTCCATTCCTCCACTGTCCAGTCAGCATATTCTCGCGCAAAAGCTACTCTAGCTCTACGGTGTTGTGTGAGCAGTTGTGGGGCGCGAGCTGGACGAAAAGCTCTCAGATTCCTTTCTGCCAGTCTTCTTCTAATGGTACGTTCACTCACACTGACATTTCTCACCTCAAAGAGACGCGTACGAGCTTCAGAAGCGGTGCAAAAGCTATTTCTTAACACGTTGCTGACAACGAAACGGTCATCTCGAGTTTAAGTGCATCGATGTCGGCCTTGACCGGGCCTGCGGGTGCATGAGCCTGTCTCCCGGAATCGTCTGATGGCATCCCGTACCGTGGTTCGAGGTATACCGAGTGTACGAGCGATGCGACGTTGGCTGTACCCAGCATCGGCTAAAGCCACTGCCCTAGCTGCACCTGTTGCATCCAGTGGCATTTTTTACAGTCATAAACAATAAGCGAACTCTACAAACTCAAATTAAACAATATTCACACACTATGGCGGAAAAGAACAGGAAATGTTAACGCGGTAATGCACCAGCCAACAATGTCAAACAACGACTACATTCAAAAAATCCGTCGGTGACAAAGTTTTAGGAAACAAAATAAGGGTATAAGTGTTTAATTTATTGCTAGAGTACCCACTTGACCAAAAACAAAACAGTTGATAAGCCATAGTTAACGCAACAAAACAGGGCGACGAATGATATAGGTGGGCGGTTAATTGTGCCTGTGAGTGTAGATGAACTTAAATATAAAATATCATTAAAACCGATACAGCCATTAGTGAAAATGTATTGCTATCTTTTTACATTTGTTAATGGCTGCAATGATAGATTCTTGTGACTTAAGCCCTTCTTTAACAACAAGTTGGATTTGGTGCGATAAACAATCAATGTTTTTAATACTTAATAAAGAAATACCTTTTTTCATGTTAGTGCCACCATCTCTAACATACTTAATACGTTTTCTTTGGGAATTCCCCATGATGACAACATAGTTTCTAACTTTGCCGCTATATTTTCTCCTGTATGTCGCCCATCATTGAATACTTCTGCTTTCAATGCAATCATTTTTCGTTCATAATTATTGGTAATTCCGTGACAAGTGAAACTTATCAGCGACACTCCAGAGCAAGAGTCAGACCAGATATCAGTTGTTAATGCTAATTTTTCAAATGATATGATTAATTCCAGAATTTTATCTTTTACCTTGCCGTATAATTTCTCACAAATGAAAGAAGTAAAATATTGCCGACTTTTTAAATTATATGAAGGGCATACTTGGTTTTTAATCAATCTCACAAATCCAAGACATTCCACAAAACTAAATGGTAAGTCCTCCAGTGACATTTTGTTAACTGTCTAATCTTCCTTACAGCAAAAGCTGCTGAGCTTAGCCGTCCTGCAAGAGATGTTACATGTGGTCCCCATTGTAACTTCTCATCTAGCGTGATTCCTAAAAAAACCGTTTGATTAACAAAAGCCAGTTTTTCGCCATTCAATATAAGGTAAAGAAAATCTAATACATTTCGTTTTCTTTTCATTTACGAGTAGTACCAAATTGATTACCGTGAACCAATTTTAAACCTGAAGAATCGAGTTATTTACGTCGTCAAGACTATTAGAACGTCGGTCTATTTTAAAAATTAATGACGTATCATCTGCAAATAACACCATCTTAGGTTGATTTTGCAATAATTGTGGCAAATCATTTATGTAAGCTAGAAATAGGAATGGACCCAAAATCGAACCTTGAGGAACGCCCATAGTCATTGCAGACCCCAATGAGTTTATGCCGTTCACCTGAACTTTAACCTGTCTTTTTTCCAGGTATGATCTCATTAAATCAGGCTTGTATTATAATACCTGTACCTATTATGAATATATTAGTTACACCTTTACTTTGGATGCTAGAAAACATTTGCTGGAGCGGTGTTCGTTGGCCCTTGTTCTACCACTCTTCGAAGGCAACGCTGGACATCAACATCCGAATTTTACCGTGGTTGTTTCCCCCGTCATCACGCCTGTATTCCCCGAAGGGTTAGGCAGAGGCGTGATGGTGATGGTGTTTCCCCCGTTTTCTGTTCTCAATACGGGAATATTATTTCCGAAGTACGGAAGGTGTAGAAAAAAAATCCTTCTTGAAGACAATAACTCGGTTACTATAAGTATGTCGCGCGACCCAACATCCGAATTTTACCTTGGTTGTTTCTCTCGTTTTCTGTTCTCAATAGATGTCATTGTATATGGTGCAGAGACGTTAGTAGAGGAAAATAGTAGAGTATGCTAAATAAGACTGTTTCATGAAAATAATTATGACGATTACGCTTATAGCTATATTGATGAATATGATATGTAATTTTTTATTAGTATTATGAACTAAATAATGTCTCGCCATGGACTGGCATGACGGTACCAATAATATAAGGAAAATGACACATTTTGCAGATAAAACTGTCGCGATCGTTTAACGATATAATTTTCGTACTTACTTTTCCCAGTGTGGATAAATGATGCTCATCAACGAAATCCACGTCAATGGGATCGGCCTACGAGGGGCCAGCCGAATGTCTGATGGCTCTTCTCTGGTTGTTACCGGGAAGTTCAGCTTCTCTCTGGTTGTTTTCCCCGTTTTCGGTTCTCTATACGGGAATATTATTCCCTAAGTACGAAAGGTGTAGAAAAAAATCCTTCTTGAAAACAATAACTCGGTTACTATAAGTATGTCGCGCGACCCAACATCCGAATTTTACCTTGGTTGTTTCCCCCGTTTTCTGTTCTCAATACGGGAATATTATTCCCTAAGTACGAACGGTGTAGAAAAAAATCGGTGTAGAATACAATAACTTGGTTACTAATTGTAATGTGTCGCGTGACCCAAATATTGATATTACAATGACATCGTAAAGTTAAAAAAAATCTAACATTACAAAACACGCACTCATTTTCAGTGCAGTGGCCGTAAACACTGAAATTTTTACATACCCTAACACCAAAACAAATTATTTTTTTAGTAACACTGTCATCTGTTCAAGATTCATCGTTGCCACTGTAAGGTGCGGTGTTGATGGTAAATGAAACTCGTGAGTCCCAGAGTAATACTGAATTATACAGGGTGTTTGGTGCATCGTGTGCCAAATTGAAATGGTCGACTGAGGGGGTCATCTGCTATCCTTTCAGACCCCTAAACACTTCTTATGCCCTGTGTATTATTTTTCATCGACTTTTTAATGTTTTACAAAAAAAATACCAAAATTTTACATTCAAGTTCATTTTTTTTTTAAAAGTACACGTAGACTCTCTATTTTAATTTTATTTAGATGTGCATTGTACTACAGTACTTATAAATTCAAAATTAGTGACATTAGCCATCTAGTTTTTTATTTATTTACTCGCAAAGTTTTGGACTTCAATTAAAGCTGTCCATGTTACAGCTATTTACATGGCTATAAAAAAAAACCAAATGAGACCGGGATCTAAGGACTTCGTCAAAAAATCTCTAGTCTATCCTCTTGCTAGTGATGTGCCACATGCCATAAAAATCTTTTTACAACTTCGTGAATTCCCTAGAATTGTGAATCGAGTCACAAAATTCCAAATTATCATCTATTTCGTATTTCCACAGTTGTTGTACGAAGTCGCATTTTCTCCTTAATTTTATTGAACGCCGTTTGAATGCGTTGAAGTAGTACATTCCTAGTCGGAACCTCCGTGGTGTATACTAGTCAAAAACTAGTTAAAAGTCTAGCGGAGTTAGGCCTGGGGAACGTTCCGGTCATGCAAAAGGGCCACCAATCCGCGCATTCCGGCATGTGGCACATCACTAGCAAGAGGATAGACTAGAGAATTTTTGACGAAGTCCTTAGATCCCGGTCTCATTTGGTTTTTTTTTTTTATAGCCATGTAAATAGCTGTAACATGGACAGCTTTAATTGAAGTCCAAAACTTTGCGAGTAAATAAATAAAAAACTAGATGGCTAATGTCACTAATTTTGAATTTAAAAGGACTGTAGTACAATGCACATCTAAATAAAATTAAAATAGAGAGTCTACGACGTGTACTTTAAAAAAAAAATGAACTTGAATGTAAAATTTTGGTATTTTTTTTGTAAAACATTAAAAAGTCGATGAAAAATAATACACAGGGCATGAGAAGTGTTTAGGGGTCTGAAAGGATAGCAGATGACCCCCTCAGTCGACCATTTCAATTTGGCACACGATGCACCAAACACCCTGTATTTCATAGGATGGTGCATATAAATGGTTACAAAAGGTGCATAGATTATATAGTAATACAGATCTTAAAGTAGGTAATTAATACAATCCTCACATCACCGTACTAATTGAAAAAAAAAAAAGTTTTTTTTTTTTTACATTTTTTGACTTTGGTTAACATAATATGAGGAAGCACTCTATGCAATATATTATTCGTTGTACTTCCACAACCAAAACATTTATCTGACAATACGAAATGACTGAAGGACCAGGGCCAAGCCATATTATATGTGATACAAGTAAAAAAGGTCGGTTTTATTCAGAACCTTATCAATATCAAAGTAAATAACCATTTCTGAAACGACCCGTTGCGGATTTATACCTGCAAATTAAAAAAATAAATTTTAAAACTACTGCTTAGCTATTGGTGCAGCGTTAAATTGCATCGGTTCATGATGTAAGCAGCGCAGTGCGATCGTACAATGCGACGTGACGCGGGGAAGCTATCATGTCTTCTCGCCCGCTCACCTACATAAGGATCCGACTCAGTTTAGCGGTACAACATCAATGTAATAAGTTAATAACCTTCAAAACAAAAATCGCATAATATGTAATCGAAATATGCGCCCTTGCGTCCTTGTGCGCACTTATCGGAATAATATTTTTTTGCAAGCCATACATTTTATTAAATAATGCAATGATTTGGGATTTTTGCACTTATTGCAAGCCATTTGTCTTGTCACAGGAATCAGTAATGATTTTTTTGCTGGACTATGAGTAGACGTTACGTAAATTGGGCAGCATAAGCAACTCTCCATGCGACCAGTCGGCTTCAAAAACCCGCTGAAAGTATTCCCAAAATGCATTTCTTTATTTATTTAATTAATTAATTCTAACTCCTTTTAACAAATGGGGTACATCAAACAGGGGAATTATTTCGTGATTATTAACTTTAATTATGTCCTTTCGCCATTCTTTTCCTGCTTGGAAATATGCAGTTTTTGCTTCGGAGATTAAGCTATTTATAGTGCTTACATTTGCCGAGCTTTGGTCGCATATAGTAGCGATTATCATTAGATCAGTAGCTTGTACGTCAGCTATAACGCCAACTAAAATTTCTTGTAAGTTTTGACGTTTTTAGTGTTTGCGTAAAGTAGTAAGCTACTGGTTGTTTGTAATTTTTCCTTACCCCTTTGACCATGAACACCAAAACATGATTGGCAAAATGTTGCGTCTTACAGTTCCCATAGTTCTCAAAACCTACAAGATCGTCAGTGTATACATTGTAGGTAATGAATTTGGGCTGCTGAGCTTTGGAAAGCTGATATTACATATTTACATCCTCACTTATATATGTAAGTAAATCGTAGATCTTAACAATAAAAATGTATATAAAAACAGCTTTTTTTTATTTAGACATTCACAGGATTAGTTAACAATAAAAATGTTACAATAGGTATATTGTAGGATTTCTTTTTGATGAATATGAAGAATATTTTTATTATTAATTATTGTTCTTCATATTCATCAAAAAAATTATCTAAAAATGGAGCTGGGGCATTTATGTCATTATACCGGGCCCAACTCAGATACCAAACTACTGTCATCACGTGCGCGCAGCACCCTACAGTTCGCCTACCTACAAGGCAGGAGCAGCAGTATCCTACTATGGCATCGAGCGTGTCGGCAACTTCCTCATCTTTACTTATTAATAAATAAACATAATAATTATGTCCTATTACTTATATGTCTTGACCGAATTCTTCCTCTTAATAAATAATTGTTCAGTCCTAAGACTAAAGGAACTTCATCGACTTCTTGATTTATTTCGACAATATATGTACCAGAATGCCGAACATGTTCACCATAATAGGATACTGCTTGCTTAAGTTGGTATGTCCCTAAAGCAAATATCTTTAATTCTTCAATTGACAATTTAGGAAATCTATTTAATTGAGGGTGATTGCCATCAATCCTTTGAAAATTAACACTTCTTCTGTTCATATTCTCTAGATTTACAAAATCTGACAAGTGATTTGGAAATAATAATCTAGCTTTTGCTATTGATGCATACGAGGCAGCATCTGGATGATGTTGTATGACTGGATGATATTTATTTATTAGAGCACAAGCTATCCGCAAATCTACCGTCAAATGTGGAGCAGATCTATTATTAAAGACGTGTCAAAATAGCCTATAATCTCGTTTAATCCTATCATTGATAATCTCCACAACCCATCGGCACATAGTTACAAATCATGTCCGTGAGGGATGAGGAGCCACGTCAGATTTTTAAAATCTGATCTCACCATTATTTAGCAGCAATGCAGATTATTTTGCAGCACGAATTCTAGATTTAGCAGCAAAATATATCACTAGTTATTTTAATGCAAAAGTAGCTCCTCAATCTAAACGTCTGAATTGAGGAGCCACCTGGAACTCGAAAAGTAATAGATGAATATTTATGAAAATTTTGGGTTATTCCCAGTTGTCCCCACTGTGAACGCCACCACTGGTGACAAATGGGATTTCTTTCCATAAAATGTCCCATTTGCCACCAGTGGTGGCGACACCAGTGGTGGCAATTGGGAATGGCCACTCTTTTTGTTCCCAATTGCCACCAGTGGTGACAAATAGGACAAATAAAATGATACGCCTCCATACTAGTACGGTACACAAAACGAGAGAAATAAAACATTGCACAGACTAATCAAGGTTTTATTCACAATAAGTCCATTTTTTTAAAATACGTAATCCTTTAATTCCTAGGGTTTTATCACAGAGTTACAAGCTTCAATGATCAATTTATTGTAAATACTGCATTGATTAATCTTTGATACACCATCTTGGAAAACAACTGAGTAAAATAATAGGTGGTAAGTTAGAATATTATAAAACGTCAATTATTGTGAATAATATACTGATGTCCAAAAAGGCTCGATTGGCTGTGCATAATGGCGTGCTGGTGCCTACACTTATGTATGGAAGTGAATGTTGGGTATGGCAAACGAGGCATGAAAGTAGGATTAATGCTGTGGAGATGCGTTCCTTGCGAAGTATGTGTGGTGTAACTTTGAACGATAGAGTGAGGAATGAGATTATACGAGAACGTTGCGACATAAAAGAGGATGTAGTGACAAAGGTTCAAAAGGGTATGCTTAGATGGTTCGGTTATATTGAAAGGATGAGTGAAAGGCGACTAACAAAAGGTATTTATGTGGCAGATATGAGTGGCAACGCCGGGAGGGGACGCCCTAGAAAGACCTACCCTGACCTTATTGGTGAGGTTCTTCAGAAAGGTCGGGTGTGCAGCTGTACTCGTAACCGGCGTGCTTGTATGACCAGATGTATGAACGTGAACGAGGCGAAAGTAGTATGTAAGGATCGTAGTAGGTGGCGTTCTGTGGTTTCTGCCTACCCCCATGGGAAAAAGGCGTGAGTTTATGTATGTATGTATGTATGTATGTGTATGTATGTAATATACTGATCTGTGATAAATAATAATAAGAAAGTTTATCATTGAAGCTTGTAACTCTGTGATAAAACTCTAGGACTTAAAGGATTACGTATTAAACAAAAATTGGACTTATTGTGAATAAAACCTTGATTAGTCTGTGCAATGTTTTATTGCTCTCGTTTTGTGTACCGTACTAGTATGGAGGCGTATCATTTTATTTGTCCTATTTGTCACCACTGGTGGCAATTGGGAACAAAAAGAGTGGCCATTCCCAATTGCCACCACTGGTGTCGCCACCACTGGTGGCAAATGGGACATTTTATGGAAAGAAATCCCATTTGTCACCAGTGGTGGCGTTCACAGTGGGGACAACTGGGAATAACCCAAAATTTTGTATCATTTAGTAGCAATTTTGCATATTACCTTTATAAATTTAGCTTCTGTAGCGCTAGAATGAAAGAAAATACAATACTTTTAATGTGGCTTCTCAATCTAAACTCAAGAGGTGAATTATTAAAAATAACATTATGTTTTTATTGTCAACGTTTAAATCAGAAATGCTCACAGATTTTCCCGGCTCGCAATTGATTTTTTTACTCCTCCGTACTTGCATAGGCTTTGGCGTGGTCTCTGTTAAATAATCCACTAGTACTTGATCGATTCCACATGATATTATTTCCTCTTGCATTTCCGGTATTTTTTTAAGCACTTCTTGTGGATTCACTGGAAATATTCCTGTTGCCTTAAAGCCACTTATGATGTTTCTTTTTTCATTCATCCTAATAGCTTCGGTTAATTCGCTAAGTAACTTCGGAAAATGTTTTTTATTTAATGTAGTTTGTGTCGGATTTTTGAGCTTATACTGATACAAAGTTTTACGCCAGCATCTTTTCAAACCATTGTGAGGATCGCCCCGAGGACACGGTGGAGCATACTCTGGCGGTGTGCCCTGCTTGGGCTGAGCACCGCCGAGTCCTCGAGGCGGCCATCGGCGGCGGCGCCCTCTCGCGTCCGGCACTGGTTCAGGCCATGGTCCGGAGCGAGGGGGAATGGGAAGCAGTCGCCTCCTTCTGCGAAGCTGTAATGCTAGAGAAGGAGGCGGCGGGACGGGAGAGAGAAAGGAGGGTCCCCCGTCCCAGCGGCCGCCGCGGTAGACGATCCGGGCGTCGGGAGCCACGAGACGACTCCCGGCCACCGTAGACGCGGGTCTGTGGACGGTGAGCAATGGGTAGCTCGCCGTCCGTACGCTCACTAGCGACAGACCGTGTCGACGGCGCGTTCGTGTTCCACGCGCGCCTCAAAGAGATGTCAGCAAATTGGATGGGGCCACTGAGGGCCGATGCCTGCCGGGGCTGCGGGTTGTTCGAAAGAGATACCGCGCCCCCGGAACGCAAAGGGCACATGAAGGAACATAGACGGGTTTTAGTCAGTAAAAGTCTGACACTCCCTCCCGCCCCGCCCAGGGCGGGGGAAGTTATTTGATGATTTCCCGTCTATAAAAAAAAAAAAAAAAAAAAAAGCATCTTTTCAAGGGCGCAAAAAATGCCACATCTAGTGGTTGCGTCAGATGTGTTGATCGGGGAGGAATACATACTAACTTGATATCATGTTGAGCGCATAATTCTACTACTGTGATACTCAAGTGGCTAGATAGATTATCGCAAATGACAACTTTTCTCCCCACAGTTTCTTTTGCCCACGAAAGTATTATTGTTTCAAAATAATTTTCAAACATGGAGCTGTCAAACCAGCCTGACATAGTACAAATGTACCTAGTTTCTACATGCTATGAAAACTGTTAATAAAACATTAATTTTCTTTACAAGAGACACTTCCAAAAATGGTGTGTTGGGGTCATAGTTGTTTTATATAAATATCTACCATAATCTTCAATGCGTATCCACTTAACATGAACTATAAAGTTGATTTTTTGCCATAATGACTTTAAGTTTGGTATTACGATTCCTAAATCATCTTTAAATTTGTTAAAATCATAAAAATGGTGGTTCACATCTTCTAATATTGAGTTATTTTTTTATGTTTTTTTTTTATTATGTTTCTGTACTGATTAGGAGTAATTATTTTGTCATGCTTTCTTAAAAGTTTTTCTATACGGCCAAAGTCTCTGTCACAATCAAGAAAAGTATGACCTACCTCTCTGAAAATTTGTGTTCAATGGATTTGTGACAAAACTATTAGAAATTGATTTTTATTTTGACCACTACAAGAATCTGACCACAATAATAAGTTTTGGGAACTATCCAAATCAGCTAGATTATTCAAACAGTAAAAGAGTGAACTGAGAACTTCTACACTGCCCTTGCCACCACAGTCTTCAGTCCAAGTGCAGAAATAGGACCTATGTCCATTTTTATTAATGATATCGACGCTTGAAAGGCAAAAATTACTTAGCGATATTGAATGAACTTTACAGGAGAGTGATTTGAAGTTAATTTTTTTGAAAAAAAAAACAAATATTAAAAATTACAATATAGACGCATTTAGATGCTGTTAACATACACATGTACCTAATTTTTATAGCTATTTTTGATATTAAAATGAGCCATGTAGCTCTCGAATAAAAGGTAGTTTACGTCGCTTAGATAAAAAAATCCCCATTTGATAAACAGGTAAAACTATCTAAGCTATCACTGAATGTTATATACAAACAAGTAACATTATTTCAATTGCATTTGATAAGTTTGAAGCAACATGTAAAATTATTTAAGCTATCGATAAAGATTTTTGAAATAACAGGCAAAAGTAAATAAATACAAACACTTAAGAATTTATAGACAAGAGTATTTTGCTAAATGATCTAAGAGTTTATAAAATAAAACACAGTAAGTTATCTAAATGTATAACACACATACGCGGTTGGACTGGTAAAGCGCGAGCCGCGCATGCGTGTTCCCGCATGCGGCGCGCGCATCCGTCAAGAGGACATATGAGATGGGGTTTTGTTTTATTGTCGACGGTCCCATAGTTTTGTTAATATTGTATTTTCTATAAGTTTTAGCTATATTATACAGTTTATCGTGCACAATTGACTTTGTTTTCGCTGGCTAGTAGCCTACACCATTACAGTGGCGCCCAACTCGCGGCCATGTTTTTTCTCAAAAAAAACTGAAAAACGAATCCGTGAAAGTGTAGTTGATACAAATCAGTGAAAACATAACGTTATGATGCCACAAATCATTCGGGCAACACGACCAGCGATCGACCGCAAGGAAGCGACGGTTACTCCGACACGGATGACGACTCCGAGGTGGAGACGAGCTCCTGTAACGGCGCCGCTACCACCCGTGCACGCGGTGCAGTTGACCCGGACGAGGAGATGCGCACCCGGGGGGGTGCCGCCCTCGACCGCGCGCTCGGCGGGGCCCGCACCGGCGCGCCCGCCGCAGCGTTCGGCACCGAGCAGCTGTTAACGACGAACGCGCCCGCTACCTCTGGCGGTCACTTATAAAGTTCACTGCAAGGTACGACGGGCGCTTACGCGACCACGAGGCACTGGAGGCGTTCATCGACGCAGTCGAAGTAAGTTTAGAAGGAGTGCGCTGACGTGTCCAACGAGCACACGTTACGCGGCCACTCCATGTTGCTGATCGGCGACGCAGCGGTGGTGGCGCGGCGCCCGAGCCTGCGTCGGCTCATGGCCGGACGCGCTCGCGCGCCTGCGCGCCGCCTACGTCGTGAAAAATCCTGCGTATAGGATACTACGCGAGGTTATTGCGCGAGAATAAGGTGAATGTGAACAACGAGCTAAGGACTCGTATCTAAGCGCGGCCGCGATGAAGCAGTTTGCAATGTATCGCTGCGCTGCGATGAAGGCAATGAAGGTACGAGCTTATCACCGGAGCACAGAGCCGCACTCAACGAGTCCTTGAAGGGCAGAGTCGCTCTATTTGCTTCGGCTGGACCGCCTACAGATTTCGCTGTTCATAGCGTTCAAGTAAGGAAGACACAGAAACCTTAAATTCTCGCAGTCTGAAGGACATGCCCGAGAATCAAACGAAGGACCAGGAGGTCGGTAAGATTGTCGAGGATCTGGAAGCCGACGATCCCTCTAGGGGGAGGGCATAGGCAACCAAAGGATACGTGCTTTCCGAAGGCGTATTGTATAGATATTGTCCTGAGAACGAAGAGCACGGCGACGCCAGACTGGTGGTCCCAGAACAAGAACGCGCTAAATTATTGGCCGAAAACCATGATGCACCCACTGCTGGTCACATGGGCGCGCAACGTACGCTGCAACGCTCGGTCGGTAAGTATTACTGGCCAGGAATGCGTTCCTACGTTACGCAATATGTAAAGAATTGTGAGCCTTGTCAGCGATATAAGGCAAACACCGGGAAACCAGATGGATTGCTGCCTCGATACTGACTCCCTTCGTTTGTCGCATCCAAGCTCCAGTACAGGAGAAGCATAAGAGAGGGAAACCTCGTAGAAACTAACCCAAACACGAGGACGTTCGTTAGGGTTAGAGGGGGAGACTATAACACACATACGCGGTTGGACTGGTAAAGCGCGAGCCGCGCATGCGTGTTCCCGCATGCGGCGCGCGCATCCGTCAAGAGGACATATGAGATGGGGTTTTGTTTTATTGTCGACGGTCCCATAGTTTTGTTAATATTGTATTTTCTATAAGTTTTAGCTATATTATACAGTTTATCGTGCACAATTGACTTTGTTTTCGCTGGCTAGTAGCCTACACCATTACAAATGTTATTTACTTTAAATCTCTTCCATACAAAATGTATCTTAAATAATAAAACGAATGTAAATCTTGGTTCGTAAGCGACAATATTTAAATATAAAATACTTTTTTTTAACGTGTGGGAACATAAATGAACGTAAACTTTGTTAAATATGTGTATTTTCTATTGAAAATCAATCTTTAATCACTTATTTTAACCGTTCAATTCACTATCTTCAACATCCTATTCAGATAGACAATGTATTACGTTAGTTGCACGTGGAATGTTTACAAATTCATGCTTGAAGCAATTAGGAATTACTTTATCAGTGCAAAGTTTGACAAGATCATCATATTTGGCTTTTGCTATGGGCAACTGAGATCTATAACACGGCAGAAGTGATGATACCTTGGTTTTTGACTGAACTTCAATATCAAAAGATGGTGCAGTGGCATTCATAGATGTTTTATATTTAACAACTTGCTTGTCCTTTCAAAGAAAGTCATAACACGGACCTTGCTTATTTTTCCTGTGAGATTACCCTTAAAATATTTGTCACTAATACTATCCCATCTATCAAAATCTTCATAACTCAGCCTTTCCACTGCAAAAGGTGATGGATTCTGCCTAGCTGTTGCAAAAACAATAAACCATTGTGATGGTGCATAAACGGTTGTATGAAACTTTGTCAATTTTAAACCGATCGGGCTGAGACTTTGCATGCATAAAGCTACTATGACGTAAGCATCCTCTAAGAAAGGATTTTGGTAAATTCCACCCCCAAGGGGATAAAATAGGGGATGAAAGATAATACTTCTTAACGCGAGCGAAGCCGCGGGCAAAAGCCAGTTAGTATATAAAACTTTAAGAGCATCTGCAGCTTTGACCATATAAGGAGCAGCATCAGTAAACATGAAAACTCGGTAATGTTTAACTCCACCAGGCCACAAAACACTCATTGCATCATTAAAAAGCTTTGCTAATGTCTGGTGGTTACATTTAGAAAGTTCTTCACACGTCAATAAATAGGATTTGCTGGGTCTATCTAGACAAATAGACGTCCGATAATCACGTTGCCAATGCAACGAACTTGAGTGTCCGTTGTTTCATCTATTGCAACCCATATGGGACCATCTTTTATATCTTCACGAATCTTAGCTAAACAATCTCAATCATAAATACCACTTACATATTTTTTTCTAAGAGTGGAATCAGCGGTAATTCTTTTGCCTGAGTATTTCTCTAGGAAACTTTTGTAAATTGGGTTGTTTAATTTCCATAAAGGTATGTCTGCCTTGTGGTGGCGGGAACGTAAATTTTATGTATTTTTGTGAATATATGGATGATTGTTACATTTTCTTGTAAAATATGGACTTAACTTTGAAATATGGAAAATAAAACTTGGTGTTTCACAGTCTAAATATGACAATCGATGTAAAAACCACATTCTAGGCCGAAAATCGCGTAAATTAAAAATATGTATTTACATATTAATCCGGGCCATAATAATAATTCATACCAGCTAATTTAATTGATCATCGCCCTCATATTTTATTTTCCCGGACAAAATCCGATCTGTAAATAATATTTAATGTTGTGTCGGTAAACATTTTATAAAGGTCGTCTTTGCGATTGGGACATTTAAATAAATTTGTAATTAGCAAGTCTATAAACGAAGTGATATTAGATTTTAAAAACAATTTGGGCACATTTCTTTTCAGAAAAGAAATGGCCATGCTTTGTATTTCTTTAAAGAAATATTCGGTTTTCCCACTGGGATAGCGAAGCCATTTCTTTTTTTGGTACCCCTTGGCTGTAATAAAAGAATTGTTTTTATTTGAAGTGTTGTCTAATAATTCACTCTTACAATTTTTGCAACCTTTGACAACTTTTTTAAGACATTTAGTCAAGACCCAACCACAGACGTAGTTGCTTTGACCATTATCATTTTCATGTTGCTAATCAAAGCAAACTTCATTGTTGAAATTAATTGTGTTTTTTTCTTCGGAATCATTTTTTTCTTTTAAAAAGAAATCTAAGTTAAGGTCACTAGGTTAGATTATGCGGCAGATGATAAGAATTGTACCTATGTAACGCCAACATGTATTGTAAATACCATAATCAAATAAACACATTGATTTAATTGTTTGAAAACATATTTGTATGTTACTATTAGCATATTATTGCATAGCACAAAAAAGGAATTAGGTAGGTAAAATAAAAACAAGTTATTTTTTCAGTATTTTATTCATCTTCATTTTCATACTTAATTAATTAGATCGGATTAACTTACCAAGTGACATCCGATCCTATTCGCTCTCTGAGCTCCACCATGGCCGTCTCCTGCTTTCTCCTTTTATTCTTACCCATATTATGAATTTTTATTTTATTTAATTGATATTCTGTGCACAGCGCGCAGCACAAAAAAGTACAATGAATATGACAGATTTCCACAGAGCATAGGTGACATGGACCACAGGTTAACAAACACATTTTGATGAATGCATTCATCTTTAAAAATTGTGATACAGCGAGTTGTGCGAAGTGCAAACTACATAGTAAAAAATGAGGACGAGATTATGAACATAATTAATATATCATCCAGGAATGGTGCGGGAGGTGTGATGACATTTTGGTACCTTGCCCAACTAAGGTACCAGGTTACCACCATTACATGTGCACAGCAACCCACTGTTCGCCTGCCGACAATGCAGTTACAACAATATTGTATAATGGCCTCCTTACTTGTAAGAGAGCTGACAACTAAAATATAAATAAAATATATTTTTCCACTTACAAGTCTTGACTGAATGCGGGCTCTGACTAAGTATAAATTATTTGTAGATGACAACTCTCTTAGTAGGTCGCTGTCCACCTTCCTACATACTTCTATTTCAAATCTGCCATTTGCCCGTACATTCTCTCCATAATACGACCGTGCCTGTTTTATCTGATATGTCCCTAGAGATACAAAAAATAATAATAAAATAATAATCCTAATATAATTTCAGAAAAGCTGAGCTGTGGAAAATCCGTTATGTTACTTTGGGAATCGATGCGTGTGAAATTAGCTTTACGTCTATTCAAATGACTATGCTGCACAATATGAGCCAAAGCATTATTTAGATACATTTTCTCATTCATTATGTTAAGTATTTCCACAGCATCAGGACGATCTCTAATAGGAGGGTGAAATCTATTCATTAGAGCCGCGGCCATTTCAAAATCTTTTATTAAATGTTTACTTGATACATTAAAATAGTCTTGCCGAAGTAGTTTGTGATCTCTTTTGAAGCGGCCATTGACCACTTCTACAACCCATCGACAAATGGTCACAGCTCTTGATTTATTAGCTGCAAGTGTGGACATTGTGTTTCACCCGCCTGTAATGTACCAGACACGAACTTTCTGTAACCACAGTCATTTAATATGGGCAAGGCGTCTCTAAATCCACTATCTAGAATAAATCCATCACCAGGTCTGAAGAATTCTTTTAATTCCGAATTTGGTTTTTGAATCTCACATTTAATTATATCAGCATCTGATGTTGTTGCTGGATAGGGACCTAAAACATCGATGATATGGCCATCTGTACATACTATCATAAATGGTTTCACCAGATTGATGTATTTATGTAGACTATATGTTTTTTTTTATATGAATAATTGGAACTCTTCTGAATATATGTGTATGTTCTATCAAAAATTGCCAATGGTCTTACCTGTCCCTCAAAGTTACCAAACAAACCATTTGGGATTAAAAGTGATTTATTTAATACTTGTTGCCTATTCAAATGGTGGAAACCCAAATGGTGTGGCACAATAAACTCTGTTAGGATATCACGTGCCTGTCCCATTAATACTTCCAGTGAACTCCTTGGAATTTTCAACATTGTTGCAATACGATCATTGGAATCACCAGTTCTTAATTTTATCAAATAAACACCCAGTGCAGTACGACCCTTTTTAACGTTATTAAATGGTGTAACCTCGTTAAATAGATTATTAAATTGATCTTCATTTAGTCCAGTCCAAAAATGAACAATGCCGTCATCAAAATCATCAAGATCATTATTTATGCCTATAAAATACTGAACTTGGTTATCGGGGTAGTTTTGAATATTCTCATAAGAGATGTTACGTAACCCTTTCATTAATATAAAAATGATCTCCTCTATGATGTGGTGGAAATAAAGCTATTAAGGCTACTCAGCAGTATAAAAGTTTTCATAATTAGCCTCCTGTCTATGTAAGGAGCAAATACGAGCACCTCTTGGTATAAAATATTGATACCTAACCAATACATATTGCCTGGTTTCTTCAGGCACAATATTTCGCTCCGGTTCCATGCACTCTTGGAAAATGCAATGCCGTGGTGTCTCAGCTGCTCTTCTTATATTGGGCAACACAATATGTTGGGGTCTTTCTTCTGGTTCTTCTGGAACATTGAAGCTCAAATCTCGAGCTTGGCCCCAGCAAACTCCACAAACTTCATTCATGGATGACATCTGTAAATATAAATAACATTGATGAAACAAAACTTAAACACTAAGTTTGAAGACATAAATTGCGCCCATCATGGCCAAGTTACAGAATAGTTCTTGACATACTGGGTCTTACTTATAAAAATAACGCTGATTCATACTTAGTTACCTCTTAATTGACTGACTGAACGATGAAACACTATTTTAATCTGCCAACACTTAGACGATCAGCATAGAGCATGACCAAATTATTCGACTAAAGAACGAAATCGAACGAACAATTGAGCATAATTGTCAAAATTTACAATAGAATCCATAGACCAAAAATGACATCGTCACAGCTGATTGAAGCCCGCCATCTTACTTCTGAACTAACCTTAAACAACGGGTTTAAATTTTCTGCATTTGTTCCCAACGAGTAACACCCTCAAATGTCACACTGTTACTCGATGGGATTTTTTTCTGAAAAAATTCCCAACCGGTCACACTACCAGTCACACTGTTACTCGATGGGAATTTCTTCAGAAAAAAATCCCAACCAGTCACACTGTTACTCGATGGGAACACACTGTTACAGAACTTAATGAAAATAAGAATTAAATCGGTTTTTTAAATTTTTATTAAAATCAACAAAATAACAACATTGGTAAATACAGTTACTTAATTACGGACGTTACACGTTAACATTCGTCATATTGCTAGTAATTCTCATTTTAATGTTTTAGTCATAGTAACAATATCTAAACACAATCGGCCTTATATAATATAACAGAGTAAATCATCACATTTTACAATAATTAACAGTCCTTATTTCTAATATTAATTTGAACCTTTAAAGAAGAATTTTCTAAATATAATCAGCCTTATGTTTGTACCTATATGCATGTATCACAGTAAATCATCACATTTTACAATAATTAACAGTCCTTATTTCTAATATTAATTTGAACCTTTAAAGAAGAATTTTCTAAATATAATCAGCCTTATGTTTGTACCTATATGCATGTATCACAGTAAATCATCACATTTTACAACAATTAACAGTTATTAATTCTAATGTTAATTTGAACTTTAAAGAAGAATTTTCTAAATATAATCAACCTTATGTTTGTACCTATATGTATGTATCACAGTAAATCATCACATTTTACAACAATTAACAGTTATTAATTCTAATGTTAATTTGAACTTTAAAGAAGAATTTTCTAAATATAATCAACCTTATGTTTGTACCTATATGTATGTATCACAGTAAATCACCACATTTTACAATAAGTATCAGTTCTTAATTCTAGTGTCGTAAAATCTCCAAAGCATGGCCAACTGAAATAAGACCTTGTGTTAATTCCAGCTGCACTTCCTGAATAAACTCGTCTCTTGATATAGATTTCTTACCCCGTTTTCTTTTTGACGGTTTGCCTTGTTGTTTCAGAACATTTCTGACAGTATTCTGAGAAGAATCTTCTTCAATTGTGTGCAAGAAATGCATAATATTCGGGTGTTTTGTTCCAATGGTCTTATTTAGTTTATTATGCCAAGATTCGAGTGCATTTGTTGTGCGATGGGCGTCACCAAAAACGCACCACACTTTTAAATATTCCTCACGGAGCCACTGTTTTTCCATGTAGTTAATGAATTTTTTTGTGCCTGTACCTTCACTATCTCCGTATCTAGCAATTATGTAAACCCATCCATTAATTATCTCGTTTTCGGGCAATAATGGAAGAATCGTACTAAGTTCAATTATTCGCACCTCCTTCAAATCTTGTGACGTTCGTGAGGTCATATTCAGGCTTTTTCCTTTTTTAAAAATGGCTTTGTTGTAATGATAATAACAACCTTTTATTATGACTGTTGGAAAGACTTTGATAATGGCATTCATTGCAGCCTTTTCATAATCAAGTTTAAATTTTGTTGGATTCCAATCCGGCAACTGCGACTTAATCATTTGAAACAGAATTAAGTAGCTCTGCATTGTTTTGTTGGTCATTAAAGCATATATCACAGGGGTTATATTTGTGTGGTTTATTGTACTACCAGTATCTACATGAATTGTATACAATTGCACGAATGGAGAAGGGCAGCTTCTGAATGTGCCATCGCCATAAAATTCTTTTGATTCACATGTAATTTGCCTTGCTTCCACCGAGGAAAATACTATTATTCGTGTATTATTAGTTTTATTTGAGTAGTCTGCTAACAAAAAGTTATTATATCTTGGTGGCACTTCGACTTCAAGAGCGTTTTTAAATAACATCTTTGAAACTCCAGTTTCTTTGTTCCGTTGTCTATACAGTGTACTTTTAACGCTAGTAAATTTTGGTATGTTGGATACAATATTTATACCGGCATCTTTAAGGTTGCCTATCATGGAATTGTATTTTTGTGGAATGTTAGGAAAGTCCGGTTTGTACAATTCAGTCTTTAATTTATGGATTGATTCATCAATTTCGTTCTTCGCAAAGTGGAGCATGGCTATGAGCAGTCTCGTCTAGTATTCGTTGATCCTATAAATAGAAAATAGCAACAATAATAACAGGAGTCAAAGCTGTCGTATTAGTAATATTCGTCATATTGTTTAACCCTGCGTATGATTAAAACAAGTTGTTTTAAAACACGTGTTTATAACAGTTCCAAATAAATCGATTAAGTGTTTATGCCGCGTTTGTGTATGACGCATCTACTACTACTTAGCATACATGTTGAACGTCACTTGTCGCGCGCCTAATGTTGTCTTATAGTGTAAACTCGGCTTTATTAATAATACATTTTGAAACAAGTTTTAAGCAATTTTAAAAGCCTTAAGAAAATTGTTTTAAGCCGCTTTTAATAATAGCGTATGCTTGGAAAAAATGAAAACGAATAAGTATTTAGGACTTTAAGTAGCTTGAAATAAAACAAATCTATAGTTTTATGAAAATAATGCAAAGCATTCATTCACAAATAAACGTATTGATTAACAAACAAACCATAGGTTTATCAGTAAACTTTATTATATAGGTACTTACTTTTATTCTCAAGATTCCTTTGCAAATGTTTCGTTTTGTGCACGCCCACACTATTAATCCGCTACTATGCTTTCGTCTAGCATAAAATTGATGTCCACTTCGTAGCAAAATTGTCCCACCATTCCTTTTAATTAAATTTAATGGCACTTGACCGGACGAACTAGATGCGGTGGGCTCTGACATTGTCGACAACGTGCACTTTGCTTCGTTGCACTGCTCTGACTAATTCATTTTGCGTCCCTCTCCCCCACTTACGACACGTGGCCGCCGCCGCCGGGGCCGCGGGAAGAGGGATGCAAAAGTATTTTTACATTAAATGTGCATGGAAAATAACCGCCATTACACACTCGCGATAACTGATGTTGCCGGCTTATCATAACTTTATTTTGCTATACATAATTTTAATTGTCACAACATACTTATGGCTAATTATATGTATTTGGAAAATTGTTTAAAGTTCAAATTAACATTAGAAATTAGAACTGATAATTGTTGTAAAATGTGATGATTTACTCTGATATATTATATAAAGCTGATTGTATTTAGGTACCCCCCCCCCCCTTATTACGTGGGACTTAAATATAGATGGCGAGATGTGGGTGTAATATTACACCTCTGCCTACCCCTTCGGGGATACAGGCGTGAGTCTATGTATGTATGTATGTATTTAGGTATTGTAATTTTATTTAATTATTTAAGAATAAAACGTTCAAAGGAGAATCACCAGCAATATGACGAATAAATGTTTTTAAAGTAAAAACCGATTTAATTTCTTCTTTTCATTAACTACTGTAATATTGTGACTGGTTGGGAAATTACTAATAAGAAGTTCCCATCGAGTAACAGTGTGACTGGTTGGGAAATTAGTAATAAAAAGTTCCCATCGAGTAACAGTGTGACTGGTTGGGAATTTTTTCTTAAAAACATTCCCATCGAGTAACAGTGTGACATTTGAGGGTGTTACTCGTTGGGAACAAATGATTTTCTGTCACTTAGACAACATCTCAACGCTGATTAACGTTTATAGGTAAGATTTTTCACCTGAGACACCGTTGAAAGTGGTTGCTATGTGAAAAATAATCGATTTTTATCAAGGATTTAAGAGTTAATCAATTGATAAGTAGTTAAGTATTGTTTAGTGTGTTTTTGTTGTGGTTTATTGTCCACAAAATGCAGACAGCGCTTTATGAGCGAGAAGCGATGATACGGCATAATGTCGGCGAATTTGCCCACTTTTAAATAAGGCAAACAAGGGGTCCAGTATTCCTTCTCTACAGGGATTGGGAAGATGCTTTTTGTAGCATAATGACGCCAAAAAACGTCCACAACTCTTCTGGCGATATTGGCGCCCATTTTCTTAAACGAGAAAATTGTGGCAGCGACGACAAGAGCTGGAGATTTTCTGCATATTTGTTGGTCTCAGCGACGATGAGGTTGATTATGTCTTCGTCCCAAATTTACGAAAAAATTTGCAACGGAGACATACCCTCAATGGGGAAAGTTGGCCCCGCTGCCGCTGGTCCGGTAAAAACTTCCCGTACCCCAGTAAAAACTTGGGGCTCGTGAAACCAATCAAAGGTCAGCAAATTCTCCTGACTTGACTCTCGTAGAGCACAATCATCATGCCTGTCTATGGACCCTAAGACCTCGCGGAGTTCGCTGGACAAGTCTTCCACGGCGAATTGTCCAGCGTGCCTCCTGCAACCGTCTATACCAACCAGGCTATCTTCATCCTCGACATCGCTGCCAGGATTCAGACCCGCAGAGTGTTCCCCCTGCAGAATTTCTTCCTCCAGGTCCTCTTCGTAAATCAAAGGTTCTAAAACCAAATTATATGAGCCTGTATTTAACTATCAGCTGCTTTGAATCCCATAACGCAACGAGATTTTCATCACAAACGAGAAATAAACATAAAAAAATACCTGGTCTTGTGGACGAAGTCGATGGCCCGGGAGAGAAATTATGCAGTGTGGGAGGCTCTGCAGATGATGATGTGCTCGGCGAAAACCCAAGCATCTCGACGACTGCATCGACAAAGAGATTTTCGTCCACCTCTGTCTTTATCTAAAACAATTACCCCCGTAGAAGGGGTAAACTGATTTTCCCTGGGAAATAACATATATATTAAGTCGACTTCTTTTGAATGTTTAAAATTGTTTAATTCAGAGATTAAGTTCAAACATACCTTACGTTCCTTGACCTAGGCGGCATGGCCTTCTTCCACGAACCTAGAAGGCCCACTTGCGTCCAGCGCTGGATAGAAAAGTATTAAGATATGTTAGGTTGAATCAGTCAATAAGGGGTCCAATATCCGGCAGACAATTTACACACCTGAAGTCTGCAATTCCCAAGGTTGAGGAATACGCGGGGGCGGCACTTCTGGAGTGCCCGGCATCAAAGGGCACGGCACTCTATCCGGCGACACTTTTCTGAAAATATAAATATAATTAAAACATTTGAATGTGAAAATCATTTTATTTTCCTAAATATTTTTCTTGCCTTCGTTTCTTTTTAGAAGGAGCATCGGGTATTAAAAATTGCCCGACCTCCTTCCTGTCACGCAGCTCTTGAAGCCGTGCCCTTTGGTCAACTGATAACCGGGCCATGTTTTTTTTATCAATCGCCCGCATTTTTTAAATTTTTTTTTCTTCAGTCATTGACCTAGAAGAAAAACATTAAATGAAAAGAAAGCACTTTTTATACATTTTTTTTAAGGAACTGATAATATTAAAAAAAAAAAAAATTACGTCGTTGGTTGCGACGGTTCCGCAACAGCAAAGGACGCAGCCGCCACGCTGACCTCATCCTCTAGCTGTCCCCTTAAAAGTTAAGTAACATTTTAGATAAACACATTATCTTCGACCTCTTGTCGTTTTATTATTAGCGGCATTTTTCTTGTCTGAAGATGATGTTGATGGCATTGGCGATGTTTCTACAGTGCAATCAATTGTTGCTACTGAGGATGTATCTTTCAATATATTTTTATCTGAAGTGTTAAAAGTTGTAAGAATATTCTCAATATCTGGTAGGCAAACTAAATCACGATTGGAAATCATATTGGCAACATCATCCATTGATGATACTATATTGGAAGCATCGCCAACATCTTCCATTGATGATATCACATTAGAAACATCGTCAACGTCGTCGATTGATGATATCACATTATGGGAAACATCGTCAACGTCGTCGATTGATGATATCACATTATGGGAAACATCGTCAACGTCGTCCATTGATGATATCACATTGGAAACATTGCCCACCTCGTCCATTGACGATTGATGCGCCATCACAATCAAAATGACTACCAAAAGAATGTTGTAATGCATTTAAAATATCTGCTCGAAGTTTAACCATTTTTTCACTGTCAGTTAGGTTTTCGTGTTTCCTTAGCTTTATAGCCTGCACTTTGTTTCTGCGTAACATCATGATTTTGAAGTCAGTTAAAAGTTTCCTTAATTGAATAGGAATGTGAGTATCTTTATTTAGTAAGTGCTCTCAATTTGTTACATAGATTTTTTAGTAGGTGGTTTCTGCATTCGATTTTCTGAACCTTGCAGTTTTTGTATGGATTGCTTCGTAATATTTTTTTATAGGTACTAGAAAGAGTATGGTATTAACTTGCAATGACGTGTGTTGTTCAGTTTCTTCGGTACTCGCATGGTTTTGTCCACTTTGTGCTATTATAATTTCTTTCTCCTCTTGTTTAGAGTAAGTTTTTCCCATTACGATTTTTTTTTCCAGACTTTTCCGAACTTTATTGTAATAATTATTATAATTGTTTACTTCGACGCGCTATTGTCTTCTCACAAAACCAATTGCGAACTTATCACCCACAGGACCTCAGTGCCTACGTGCAAGAATGTGCTGCACACGCAAAATGGCCGTGCCCGACACTGCTCCAGTAGGAAATACCGTGATGTTATGTAGCATATGTGTTATTCTGATGTATAAGCCTATATTACTGTAAAATTGCATCAAAATCCGTTCAGTAGTTTTAGCGTGAAAGAGTAACAAACATCCACACACACAGAAACTTTCACATTTATAATATTAGTAGGATTAGTAGGATATTACCACTAGCTCTAAAATTCCTATTTTTCTTTTGGTACCATTGGAGTACTAATACTGTTTTCTTGCACCGTCACCAACTCATCTCCAAGGCTATTGACTGGCACTTCACTGCCCATGGACACTGATCTATAAGAGTTGTTGATAGGCAATGGACTATCAATCAATAGCATTGGAGATATGCCATTATCAACTGGCACAATGTAAGTCCACCAAACCTCTCAGTGAGACCCTCTCCAGTGCTGCCACCCTATCCAGTACGTCATCAGGACGAAAGTACCCTGGTGGCCCACCTCGAGTCTGGAATATAATATGGTATAATTCAACATGTTAAATTATGAATAAAACATAAACATACAATCATGTCAATTTTAAACTTAATTATTTACCTTGATCCGTTCCATTCGTATTAAAGTACTGCGCTTTCGTGAGTTCTTCTTTAAGTTCTTCCATTTAAGACGCAGTTGTTGTGGTGTACGGCGACAGGTACCGATATTTGCGTTGAAAACGCCTGCAATCCGTGTCCATTCTTCGACCTTTATTTTATTATTAGTTGCATTTGTTTTCTTATTATTGATAATCTTGCTCCCCTCAATTAAGGAGAGCAGCCCTTTCGTCTCTTCCTTCGAAAGAGGTTTGGTTTTATTCTACAAACAAATAAATTAAAGCTTAGTAAGTTTTGTACAAAGTGGCGCGAAATACCGCGTCCCCACGCATTTATCTTTTACAGCAATAATAATACATATGTGGACGTGAATGTTTACCGCTCGATTATTTAAGTAATAATTATACTATTTACTAACAGTTTCCATTTTTCACTTTTCTTCTTTCCGAGAAACAAACAACAATCAAAAACTTTTGAGATTTTAAATTTGTAATTTAAATCAATGTCAAACTGACTGATGCTATTTTTCGATTGACTGACGTTGCGTTTCGTTCCAAGAAGACGACAAGAAGTGTTTTATAATCTCGACGTACAGTGTTAGTACTTTACCGCTGCGACTTCACAATAAATTATTGGTTATTGTTACTGTTTATGCAATATCTTGAGTTTATACATAAAATACATTAGCTTATAGAAAAAGAAACACCACTTTGCTTATTGATAATTACTGATGCACTGTTACTGCAAATGCGTAGAAAAAAACGTTAGAGAGGGCGGAAATTTATGACCAATCTCTTTTTTTCAATGGATTTGGAGACGAGATCGGTTTATTGAAATACAGATTCAAGATCAATCGAGGGATCAGATAAAATCTGGATCAAAACAAATCTCAAATTCACGATCGAATATTGAAAGCGGCCGTTATTCAACGTCCCGTTTATTACTACTAATACTTACTTACTTACTTACTACTAAATAATCGTTACCACACCACACTTAAAACATCTTACCTTGATCATAAACCAGTGTGTCGTACAATCACTATAGTATGCTCTAACTGATAACGTATTTAGATTTTCTAAATTCACATCCAAACTCGAAGAAACTTCTCGTTTTTCACAGTTTTTTTTTAATATTTTTTGTGTGCGTACACTTTTTCATCCAAAACTCAAAGACGCGACAAGATGGCGTCTTGAAAGTCACGTGATATTTAGAAAAGTGTTGCTAGAGGATAATAAAAGGGCGAACTGGTAGTTTTTATTACTGGGTACAACTAAAACGCCGTTATCTACCTGGAGTTATTCACAGGATCAATATTTGTACTTTTATTTTAAGTAAGAATTTTATAATGGAATAAATGATAAATTACAATTTTATGTAAAGAAAACATTTGTTGCGATATTGCTTTACATTTTTATAAAAAAAAAAACGAAGCTTACAACTGTATAATTTACATTTTATATTTTTTTAATTGGCAGAACGCTCGAAGACACTTTCTATTTGTATGGACCAGAAATTTTTGACTTATGTTAAATATTATTTTTTCGGTTTAATTAGATTGGAACCATTACAGAAATGATTACATTATATGGAATATTATTGGACTTTAAATAAAAATTGGTTAATAGAAGCTTTTGATCTCTCTTGATCTTCAAAAAGGCCATTGAAGGTAGAGGACATGTGATTTTTTAACCCATGTACGATTATTTTGACTTCTACCCTAAATGAAATACGACAACAGGATGAAGAAGAAGAAGACAACAAACAAAATTACTATCGAATGAAAGAAGCCTGCTACGATCATTTGTTGCAAATGGTCAAACCATATTTGGAAAAACAAGATACCTGAGATACTAGGGCGGCACTGAAAATTTCGGGAATCAAGGAAGTGACACAACATTACTATATAAAAATGTATTTATTGCTTTTTGAAGTATTCTCCGCGAAAGGACATCATTCACGTTCCATACATTTTTGAGCCAATTCTGAAAGTGCCAGCCAGAAAAAAAAGCGTAATATTCGGATAGATCACATAATTCCCACAATTCTTACTATGAAACCAAACCTGTGCGCCCTATGGTTATGTTGTTACTCTTGTTACATGCTTTTAAAATACAATGTAAAATAAAACGTTATTAAGATGTGTTATTTTAATACATTTGGACAAAATATCAAATATGAAAAAACAAGCAACAATCCAACAGTGCCTCATTTAGATTCAGTACCTACCTTTCAGTTAGGTAAAAAAGAGCAAAATGAAACAACACTCAATTGTATTAGTTCTTTTATATTTGTCCTAATCTAACATATACATCATCTAATCCTATTGCAGGTGGTGTGAGGTATTTGTCATGTCTAGCATAACCCATGTACCAGACTATGGTCATGGTATGAGAGCAGCATCCAATGGTCCTCTTGCCGATATTGCATGTACAGTAATAATGAGCTAATGCTCGACGACCATTTTCTGCCCGATCTATTGCAATGTACACATAGTATTGCTTGGCTTGGATGTGGCGGGATTGTATTAGTCCTCTTATAATCCACAAGTCTTCCCCTTCAAGTTCCCTGACTAGTTCCAGAGGAATCCCACCACCGAGCTCAATGATAAAAGCTCCGTCGGATTGAAGGTGCTCTCCGTAATAGTTTTTTGCTTGTTTGAGCTGATATACACCAAGGCTGAATAATATTAAATCTTCTTCTGTCAATGTTGGAAAATCATTGAAATCTGCCATATCCGCAGCCATGGGTTGAAACTGTGCTCGCCTTCGGTTTAAATTCTTAATCTGTTGAAGAGTTTAGTAATGGAGTAGGATAGGTTCGCCTATTTTCAATGCTTCTGTGCTTATGCCATCTTCGCCACATGACCTATTGTTCTTCATTTTATTGAGGGCCACATGAACTTCGTGTCCGGTTATGGGTGGTATACTTTCAGGGCAGTGATAATCGGGTGTTGTTTGTGATTGGGGGGTGTTGTCAGAGTAGAGGGACTTACAAAATGTTGTACAAATATTTAAAACCTTGGATCTATTCGTTTGTTTGCAGTCATTGCTATCTTTTTTTTTTGATATATTATGACAATATATAACATGAATTCTGGAAAGATATATTTAGTATGTCATACCATACAAAAAACCCATTGGCCATCGGTTAGTCTTTCTAGAGCATGACATAGAGGAAGTCATTTGGTTCCATGTATCTACACCACCCAGCTTTGCCAGTATTCTCTCCTCTACTTCAACATTATGTCGCACAATATGGCCCCTTGGTTCATTAAAAGTGACACTGCCAGTCTCGCGTATGCGTCGGTATGTGTCTTGGAAGACTCTGCGGCCAGGTAATCGTCTACCAGGAAAGCGTTCCTGGTAAAGTCGTTGCACTGCACGAGCGACACCATATTCATAGTCCGCATATTCTTCGTTAGAGAATGTCGCCATTGCAATAATAAAAAACTCAGCAAAGTTTAACAATAACAACTAAAGTAAAAAAACGTAAAGCCGGCTCTACACTCGCACGTGAAGTCGCGCCGTTATTTCACGCCGTGAATGTGTGCCGCGATCCACGCGTAAACTGTGTCCCTCCACATTCGCAAATCTTCAGTCAGCAGCCAACTTTTTTGCTGATAATCTTGAGCGTGCTTTCAGTCATAATAAGACCCGCCTTCGAAAATGTTCGTTCACATGGTACTTATGTATGCTACCACATGAAGTCTTTTTAAAATATAAAATTGTATTGTATAAAATTGGATAAACTTGTTTCCGCTCATACCACCAGGTTGAGGGATCTTCATTGCGGCTTAATAATGGCTCCTGTATATATAATACATATTTGACAGTTTCTACTATTCCAGCGGCAATTGGGTTAGAATGAACAAGTGCGGCAATTTCTCTGTCAAAATCCTGCCATATCGATGATGACGACGGCATAGTGGTGGATGTTGATGGTTGTGGTGCCTGGGGTGGTCCCTGTATAATTGGATTACCCTCGCTATCAAGGCCGACCTTTTTCTTTAGAGCTGACAATGCTTTATTGTATTTGATAATGCTCACAAACCCTTTCTTTTTAAACCTTGGGTCTATGGTTGCTTCGGTATATAACATATTAGATTCAACATCATTTCTGTCGTAAAACCTTTTATGGATTTGGTTTTTAAGGTTTTCAATTAATTTCATATTTGCAAATGCGATTCCAAATAAATTAGTCCATAGTTTGGCGTTTCCATTAATATAATCTACCGTTACAGCCATAAAACTCTCATTATTTATCGACTTCCAGGCGTCTGTCGTGAAGCATATATTGTGCTTATTTGTTGTTGAACTTCGTTATGTATTTTGGAATTAGATATGAGCGCCGACAGTCAAACTGTCGGCGGCGGCGCGCCTACTTTTCGAAGTCGGCGTCGGCGGCGTGACCTTTACATAACTTCTAACTGAAGAATCTAACTAGCTTCTTACCTTTATTTAAGAAAAGAAATGAAATAATAATTTACGTATAATTAAGATTTATTATATTATAATTTTGACGTGACAAATTAAATTAACAAGATGAATTTAAGAAGGAAAAACAAAATTAAAATCTTACTCTGACATTCAGTAACTTAGCAGCTGTTAATCAATAGATTAGGGAATCGGGAACTTAAAACACGCTTTAATTACGTTGTTAATAAAGAATAATTAAAGTATCAACAAAAGGATAGTATGTTTTCATAACTCAATTTACATGCGTCACAAAACACTTGGTCGCCCAACACTATTCGTTTTCTTCCATCAATATTAATAACTAATTGACCAAAAAAAATCCAACAAAAACTGTGTTTGTTTGTTGATAACTTGAACAATACCACAGAGTACATTATATATACGGGTATAGAGTATTCAGCTGACTTCTACGTCATGCGCCATCTGGTGGCTAACGACAAAACAACTTGCAATGTGCGTCTATAGATACACCTGTATATATATATGTACAGCGTACCAAGGTAGCTATACATAATGACAGCTCCTTTTTGTTTCTTCACTTCTATTGTTTATTTGGTTAAAATGAAACACAAAATTGAATATTACAGAGTTTTATTAAATGTATAAACACCATACAATACAATGGATAATATTACAGAAATACAATGAAAAACTCACCTAATTAGTCTTATTTTGAGTACCACAAAACAGAAAACTATTATTCGTATAAAATCTCTTTGTGTTTGGAATTCGGTGTTACATTTCTTAACACACATAAATATTCTGATTCTGATTCTGAACAAATCTTTCCCAGACCAGACACCTGAGTTTTTCATACTTCCATTTAGGGAATCAAATAAATTATCAATAAAGATAATAAAATCAGCAGTATCCATTGTTTCCTCTGGTAGAATACCATTCTCTGTAAAGTGACAACAAAAATATTAGTTAGGTACACACTTTGAAGAGTTTTGAAAATAAAAATAAAAAAATTCATCAAATGCATCGCGAGATTTGTTAGGTCCTAGTTAAAAAGATTTGCCTCCAGCACACCATACTGGCAACCAACATGTTGCGATGCGTGAAATAAAAAGGCAAATAATTACTGCCGAACACTTCTTGTGAAATGGGCAGGGGCACCATCGTGTTGGAAGAATACCTCGTGTAAATTATTAAGAGGAATGTCTTCTAGCAGCGTAGGTAGAGTTTCTCGTAAAAACAGTAAATATGCGTCTCCTGTAAGTCTTTGTAAGAAGACTGGTCCCAGTATGTGTGTACCAATGACACCGGCCCAGACGTTAACTGAGAAACGGTGTTGGAAGGAATCCACTCTGCATGCGTGAGGATTTTAGTGCATCCACAAATGTGTGTTGTGTTGGTTGTACATCCCCACGCGTGTGAATGTACTTTCGTCTGTCCAAATTATGTTCCGTAGCCAGCGGCTGAAATGTAAACGTGGTGCGTAATCGTTTAGAGTCAACTCCTGACATCTTCTGAGGTGGAATGGATGTTCATTATCACCACGAAGTGTTCTCCACATATGCATATGACTACATCCAAAGTGTGGCGCTGCTTCTCGGGTACTGGCATTGGGATTCTCATCGAAATAATCCAGGATTTCGTTTTGAAGACGAGTACGTGTACCCACGTTGGCTCCCCTATCGATGGCTGTGTTTGGACGGAACGTTCCGTGGTCGCGGAGCCGCTGAGTAGCAGCTAACATTGTCCTGCGGTCCAGTCTTCTACCATACCTTTTTGGTTACATTTTCTGCAAGCTAGAGCCACATTATCACCACAAATTGTTAAAAGTCCTCACCATTTCGGTATACTGAACATTAGTGTATTGGAAAGACATTGCGCGTGAAATAATTATTTGATAACACTTGACACTACGTAACTTCTTTCCACTAATATTGCCCGCGCGTGACTAATGTTTACATATCTGTAGCTTTCATCGTAGCCGCGCAAGCGGTGGTGGTTCGTTGTGGCTATCTCGCTCTATCCTGGGTTTTTAGTTTGCAGGAGGAAGGGAATGAAAGTAAGTAGGTGGTTTATCGGCGTCCTTTGTCCAGTTCCTATTAGTGTGTGCGTGCGGTCAAATCACTAAGTTTAAAATGCACTTGTAAATACCCTAACGTTCTTGGAATAAGGCTTATTTTTCTTTATTTTGTATTGAATGATTAAAGGACGATGCGTGAAAACGTCCCCCCAACCTTACATCGACCAACAGAATTGAAATGTATCTCAATCGAAAGCTGATAAAAAGTTGATCATTTTTTACTATGGCGACATTTTTCTAAAGTATGGGAGATAAGCAGAAAATCAAGTTTCAAAATAATTATTTTGTGGTACAAAAAAAAATATTATAATAATACTAATGACCGTCTCCGACACGTATTTATTTTTAGTTACTGATCAAAGGGGTTTTACACATCAAATTATATTCAAAAAGTCCAAGGATCCAGCTAAAAATTCAAATTCAAATCATTGATTGTTTGTCACATGTAGATAAAGATGTCATAGTCATAATAATTATAGGAGCAATGTAACGTACCTATAAGGTGTACAATATTTTTGGCGCTTTGTTGTTGACTTACGTTAATTTAATATACATTCTCACCGTTGGTTTACACTTTATCCCCACTTTATCACTCTTTGCATTAGTATAGAATTGTACCATAATAAAGTATTGTAAAAAAAAAATATTTTGGATTAGTCAAATTATACATGTCAAATTATACATAAAATAAAAAGTCATAATAATAATAAAATGGCAGCACTGCCAACGCTGTGATTCGACGCGGCAAGTTATTTGGTTGCGTTTAAATATACAATCGACGTAATTTAAAATTGTTGGGGGTTAAAATAACCCCACCTCGTATGCCGAAGGTTAATAATTCTATCAACAATTTTCTCGTCGGCTTACGCTGAAAACCAGCGCTGTGTTTCCGTGTCTCGTGCACGGGCCACGGTTTTATGCTGAGCGTCGCCGTCGGCCGTTTCGCGCGGTATTGGTGCTGTTTATGTATGTTTTTTAGGTTTTTTTTTTCCAAAAATCACTTTTTTCTTCTCTATAGCTTCATCTAAAGATGTTTTAAATGCTGTTACGTTACACTTGATTTCAATGATTGTGTCTTCTCCCACTATGCCATCTGGAGTTGCACCTAGAAAAGGCAAGTTTTTGTCTATGAAGAGACCACAAGGCTCTATTTGAATGTTTAATGGTAACGGTATTTGCTCTGTTGCTGTTGCTTCATGCTCTATACCATGTTTCAGACATGGGACATGGCTTAGATTCTTTGGTTACCTAAGGCTTTTTACTGACGACTGAGATGGTGAAACTATATTCATCAAAGTTGTATCTTAAAGGTACTTAATTCTGTTTTGTAAATAACTAACATCATGTGTTTCAAACATATACGTACTATACTTTTTATTCTCTAATGCTACCTTTATTATAGAGTTCAACATAAGTCACACAAAAATTCAAATTAGTTATTTACATTATGAAGCCGATTAATCCTATCTACTAATATGTTCCTTATGGCTCTACCGTGAATCAAGACATCTCTAGAACCACTTTCGCGAAAACTTCTTCTGGAGAAGATGTTGAAACGCCTAATCTTGAAGAATATATTATATCATCTTTAGGATCAGGCACCATGAGATCTAACGCTAGGTTGTGTAGAACGCTACATGCCATTATAATAGAAGCACACCTCTCAGGGGTGTAGTGTAATGTGCGGTCCTTAGAAAGACATCTCTACCTATTTTTAAGTCTTCCAAAAGTATTTTTGATCACAACTCTGGCCTTCCCATGGATGGTATATTTTGCCTCTGGAGTACCTTCAGCAGCATCTGTGATTGGTGTCATCAACCAAGGCCTCTGTGGGATATCCAGAATCCCCTGATTTTTTTTTTGTTTATTGAATAATTTTATTTACGGTGCCCGGGAGTCTTCTCGCGGCTCCCGACGCCCGAAGCGTCTCCCGCGGCGGTGAGTCATCACCTGCGCCGCTTGCGAAAACAGTCTTTTTTAGATGGAACCGATGTTCCCACCATTGTTAGAACCAGGTTCGAACCAGGTGGTACTCCATCTTTTAAATTTCTTTTCATTTTACTCTAGGGAAAATAAATAATGGAGGTACAAATATAATGCTAATATAATGAAGCTTCCATACAAAATACTAAAGTCACCAGAGCAGGGGCTGTTGTGTCTTTAGGATTTTCTCTGCAGAAGTGATTCCACCGACTTGCTTCTGTCCTTTCAAACAAATTACTTTTGCCATTTTCTTTTGCACAAAAGTGACTCCCGTTTCATCCACATTAAAAATACGCATTGGATCTTAATTTATTTTTTCCATCTCAGGACCCAGGACTTCATCGAAGAAATGCGTCACCTTTTTCATAATAAATCCCCTTGCTCTTAAAGCTGTGGCTTTAGCAGTAGCTTCAGGTTTTTTAAAAGAAAGTTGTGGGTGCCTCTTCAAAAAACTAGCAAGCCATTTTTTACAGCTTGACCCTTGTGGGAGAACTTATGCGGAATGTTATTTTTTACAGCAAGTTTAAATGCAATGTATTTTATATCATTTGCCCGAAGCCCATAATATTTTTTTACCATCTCAAGGCAATATTCAACAAATTCTTCTTCTATTTCCTTAACAAATGTAGGTTTTCTGCCCATAAATAATGCATCAATTCAACCGATGTTAAAAAATTGACGAAGTATATTTTTACCTTTATAGATTTGGCCAAAGCCCCACTTTGGCTCCGAGGCCCCATACCTTTTTCTTTTTCAGTGAAAGTATGGTGTCGGAAAGTGTCGTCTCCTCCATAAATTATGAAATCATGGACTAGACCAAATGGCGAAGCACGAACGAATAATTTGAAACCCCATTTCTTGGGTTTATTCCGTACATATTGTTTTCTAATGCCGGCACTGGTGTCTTCTTAACTTCTTTACTCTGCTGATCCGAACACTGCATACAAACTGCTACTGTGTAAGAACATAGTAGCAGCACAGACAAGAGTCTGTGCATTTGTCTAGTGGAAGCTTATAATAGGTACCGTCAAATAAAGCAGAAGAAGAAAGATCCGATTCCAATTGCAATACCATTGTTGAATTCCCGGAATTGTTTGACGACACCGACGGATCATTTGAAACACCCCACTACTATTAGAGTCATCATCACAATTCATGTTTGTTTTTAACTTAATCACTGAGTGAAACAATATCACAAAATGTTGCAAAATCTGAAAAAAATATCGCCAACCGAATGCGAGCGAGCGAGCGTGTGTCAGCGCGATAATGTTAAAACTGACTAATAGTAGTTTAAGAAAACCTTTAGCATCGTTATTTTGGCGTTAGTTGATGCCAATTACAAATTTATATTTGCAGATATAGGATGCCAAGGGAGAATCAGTGAGTGATGGTGGCGTTTCTAATGATTCGTTACTATGGCAAAAGATCTCTAGAAACGAAATAGATTTTCCTACACCATGCCCACTTCCTGGATCGAACATTGATGTGCCGTGCGTTTTCATAGGCGACGGCGCGCTTTTGCATTAAGTGAGCAACACCTGGATCTTGGCGAAACTACAACAGTTGTTATAATGCAATTCAGGATGTTCTAAACACGCCACGTAAGTCAGCCGTGGACGCCAAACAGATAAGAGGAGAATTCACTTCATATTTTTGTAGGTCGACAGTTACGTTTCGGCGGTCGGGGATTTAGTTAAAAAAATATTTATTTATTACAATATTAGTTTAATCATAAAAATACAGGATATGAGCTGGTGGCTGACGCCCGACTGAATATAATGCAAAGAGAAATAATTGTATCTGATTTCCGGTAAATGCATAGTTGCAATATGACGTTTGTTGACGGTGTCTGCATAGTCATCGTAAACGAGTGTTACGACGAGTTAACTCGACATAGCATATTATATTAATCGACCTCTAGCAAGACATCCACTGTCCAAATCACTGATTGACTTCTGGTTTCCTTGTTGTAGTAACCGGATCACCCTCGCTTCTTGTCTCTGTAAATGAGCTGAAAATTCTACTGGAGGAACTCCAGCTTGATTGCAAATGTTATGTAACACACAACAAGCTTTTTCCCACCATCTTTGGATCAAAGTGAACAGCACGATGAACCAAAAGGCACCTAAAACGGCCTTTAAATATGCCAATGGTTCGTTCTGCAGTATTTCTTGCAGTCGCATGCAGATTATTATAGTATTCTTCCCTTGATCCAGGCTCAGGGTTGCTACATGGAACCATCATGTAAGGCCTGAGAGCAAAACCGGAGGCCCCTGAAATAAATTTAATAGGAATTTAATTTAATTTTACAATAATAAAAATAACTAATTTATTATTTATATTTAAATACCCCCAAAAAATGTACAATTTATGAAAGTAAAGAAACATTTTTACTGTAATATGAAATACGCTTTTAACTATATAATTTATATTCTGCTCTTTGTGTTCCGTGCAATCGTTCAAAAAGTTGAACTCCACGGAATTTTTTAAAACGTTTAATATTTCCTTCATTAATGCTTTTTTATGTGCATTAGTTCGCAAAAAGTCATTTACACAGGTCGCACAACACTCCACACAGAGAACAAAGTTTTTGCTGGCATAATTTAAAGATTCTTTAAAGTCATCATATTCTTTATAAATTCTATAAAATAATGCATGACTGTTCTGTCTGATGTTGTAAATATTGTTTTACATTTCTCACAATCATTTTTATAATTTTTGATCAAAAATCCGCACACGTAAGCACATGCTTGTGATTCACCCTTCTCCTCAAATACTTCCTGATTAATGTTATCATTTAATTTCCATAACGATGATATTGATGTTTCTTCGGAATGGTTTTCTGTTTGATTGTTTTCCGCAAAAAAAAAAAAAAAACATTTTAAAATTGCCAATAATGACATTGTCATTGTTATCGAGCTCACAATTTCCACCACCTATGTGAGAGAGGTTGCTTAAAATAGATGTTTTTCAGCCTGCGACAAACTGGCCAGTGGTAGGACTGCAGTTTGAACCACGATTACTGCGAATGCACCCAAATAAATTTTCTAGTGGATCTTGTTGCAGCCTGCGAGTCGCTAGACTTTTTATTGACTTATGATTTTGGCGCAAACTCTCCCACAACATTTCAACTCCATTAAGCGTCCACAGCCAACCTATTTGCGATGGTGGTGTGCATTTAGAGCCTATAAATTTTAGAGATTCTATAAATAATTTCATTTCACTTATAAATTTAAGGTGAGGTGATGACATTTTTAACCCTTAATTTGGCAGAGATGACAGTTCTTTTCTGTTATGAAAAAACTTGAATATTTGAAGTGTTAGGGTTGAAAAGAACTTGGAAAAAATGGAAAAAAGAATATTTCATTTACAGATTTTCAGGAAATCGATGTTCATCACAATGAACAAAGCCAAATACTTTGAGAACAAACTATTTATTATGGAAATCTAAAAAACATTGCGGAGACTTTTCCCGGTAACAAAACAGAGTCTCGGTGTAGTGTAGAGACGTGTAGGTAGGTACTCGCGTCTTCCTTGTGCGGACCGTGCGGCCGCGTCCCGCCAACACACGCAGCGCGCGCGCTTCAGTCGGGCTCGCATCGCTATCGTAATCAGCCACGTATTTGTTTCCTCCTCATTATTGTACCCTGTGGAGCTAAACTTGGTGTACTACTGTTTCAATAGGGTAAGACTTGGTAATACGCCCTACTTTTTTTAATACTGTAATAAAAAAAAACTTACAAGATATAACCGAACTTTTTATTTTGGAACAATGTTTAGTCTTTTGACAATAATTTTTTTAAATCTAATGTGGGGCGTTTTGTAATGTGGTAGTTGGCTAATACGACTCACTCTTATTGTAAAATGCCCCAGTGTATTAATCATATATTTTTTCATATTTTTAACCATAGTAATAATCGTTTTGACAAAAATTAACTCTTAAATCTAAATTAAAATAATATGAGGCACTTAGTCAGTCTCTTTATCAAATCAGACTTTTTGAATAAACATTTGAATGAAACTTAATGGCTTATGTTTAACTTACCACCAGATATAGTAACAAATAGCAGACAAAAATAGTAAATGATCACCAAAATGAAACTCGCATTTTAATGTAAAATTATAACCAAAGTTTTAACACTTTGCTATCCTATTTAAGTAAAATGACTCCAAGTAAATCATGAATGAGTAACCCAAAAATAGTAAATGATCACCAAAATTAAACCAGCATTTTAAAGTAAAATTATAACCAAAGATTTTAAATTCTGCTATCCTATTTAAGCAAAATGAGTCCAAATAAATCATTGTTATCCCAAAATTAGTAAATGATCACCAAAAGTAGTAAATGATCACCAAAATTATACCAGCGTTTTAATATAAAATTATAATCAAAGTTTTTACATCTTGCTATCCTATTTAAGTAAACTGACTCCAAAAAAATCAAACCCAAAGATAATGAAAATCAAATTATTAACCACATTTCAATTTAAAATGACATGCAAAAAATTACATTTCTTATCCGATTTATAATTATAAATAATAAATTACCCTTGGCAAAATATGTCTCTTTTATCCTTCCACTTCATTACAGTTATGCCTTCATCGCTTTCCTTCGCCACGAATTGTCCTCGCTTCAGTTTAACATTTACTACATCCTTTGGCAGATGCTTCCGGTTCTTCCGAATCGTGCCTACGAGATGAGTCTCTGCATCGAGAAGTTTTTTGGCAAGATCTATACTGGTGTACCAGTATAGAAGATCGCTGCATAGAGACATAACGACGTTCAACGGTGTAGTATTGATTTGATTATTATTCTTTCCTGCGTATACATTTATTTTAAGTATATGTATATCCAGGAATGGTACATAACTTAAACTCCTTTATACCATATTTATGCCTTTTTTGTTTATTGTATTGTCGAAAAATTATTCGTCCGCGAAAAGGCACCACGCTTTCATCTATGCAGATCTCTTCGGAAGGGGTGTAGTTTTTTTGGAAGTTCCTGTTCACAACTTCGAGCAATTTCTCAATCCTGTGTAATCTATTAAAGTCAGTCAATCTAAAGGTTGACAATCCAATCATACTTATTAAGTCTTTGTTGAATTGGCGACGCTCATCGTCGGTTACCTCTGTTTGCGCCAAGCCGTATAATCTCATTTACTTGATTCTCTTTGGAGGAGGTTCACTCTGGACAGTTGTTCTCGTACTAATCGAGCTAAGAGCGGCGAAGTGGAAGTTGAAGCCACAGTGGCGGTGTCAGTTGGTGTTGTAGTTGTAGGTAATTCGGTTGCGGGATTAATTTCGATTTCAGATGGAGTTTGTGACATTTGAAGTAATTGTATTGGATGTTTTCGTTTTAAATGATCATGAAGGTTCGATATGTTACCAAAATATTTATAAACAGTTTTACACAATTTGCACTCGACTGAAGTAAATTTTTCATTCACTAATTGTTTATTAAAAAACTCCTCGATGGTTCATTTGAAACAATCGAAATGGCGAGTCGATGGTTGACTCGATTGTTTTATTTTAACGACTCCGATTCTTTCGATTGTTAAAACATCTCGGAATCGCCCATCGCTACTTGCGAAGAATTGAGTGCCCGCGTCTTGCTGACATCTTGTCTCGATAATGACAGATAAACGATGTTGCCACTAGGGCATCGATATTTATTTATTTATATATTTTTTTTTAAATTATGCTCAAATTACAACATCGTTTTTAAGTATTTTTGACAAAAACAATCAGTTCTTTAAAATTCAGTATTTTCACAACCAGTTAACAATCACTTGTTTATAATTCGCTACACTACAAAGATCAAAAAGTATCTATGAAATAATAAAAATTATACTTAAAAAAAAAACTTACAAGCTAGAAATACGAACTTTCACAAATCCGCTCAAAATAAATCAACAAAAGCACACAAAAGTCGCAAATAAATGATAAACATTTTAAAAAAACCCATATGGATTTAAAAATGCCAAACAAAAAAAAAAATTGAGCATTACGTATTGGGTTTCTTCTTTGTTAAATAAAAGTAACGTAAAAAAATAAGTGCGTCTAAAGTTTTGTCGCTTAACGACGAACGGAGTCTATTGCAGACTATCCCGGCGGAAGAAAATATACGTTCCGGCTCCACACTAGTGGGTGGAATCGATAGTAAATGTTGGTAAGCCAGCGATAGGTATCGTCCTCGCTGTCTCTGACCACCATCCTCAAACAGAGCCATTTCTATTTATATTAAGAGAGAACCGAAAGAACCGAAACGACCGCTTCTCCGTTTTACAGAACCGATTCTTTCAGGGACCCTCAGAACCGGGAATTCCCGGTTCTATTAGAACCGGGAAAAACCGGTTCCGATGCCCTAGTTGCCACTAGTGGATTATTTTTTATACCAATAAATATGTTTTAAAGTTGCCATAATCAAAACCCTAAGACTAGTAGATAGTAGTTGCTCAATATTTATTTTTTATGAGCGTTTATCACAGTGAACGTAGTCAAATTAAGGGAAAAGGTTTTCCTCTTCGCAAATCCACCGTATCGCTGTTAAGAGTGTCAAACAGCTTGTCCATTTTAGAAATAAGATCCGCCGTCACCGCCGCTTCAGAAGTTAATTCACCTGTAATATAAAATAATATTTCATTTTATTGTAATTACGTAAAATATAAGAATGAATCAATTTGGTTACTGCCAGTGCATCACTGTCGTAGTCATTTGCTTCAATGATAAAGTTGTGAGGGGCAATCGCCATTATTTCTAAATCCTCAGGCGAAGGTGACGGTTGTTTTTGTTTGTTCCCTGCTATGACTGGATATGTTGGATTTAGCGCTCATTCTTTTCCAAGCCAACTTTAACTCTACATCAGTTCGACATTTACCCGTTAGCTCATTAAATCTTAAAAAAAAAGCATTGTGCTGATTAATATTACGTAAACCATAACGTACTTGTATACGTAACACAGGTAGGCAATAAGTACTTACTTCATTTGTATATTTTTCCACTCTTTCGTTTTCTGCATGTTCACCGAAGTTTTCGTGGACTTATCTTCTATAATGTTTGCTGATTGAGCAATAAGTTGACGTAATATTTCCTTAAATAAAAACATTCGCGTTATACAGTCGAAATAAGATGATAGAAAGTACTGCTTGTCTAATAATTAAAAATCCATGTTTTACTAACTTTTTCGTCAGAACTCCAGTTTTCACCCCTTTTTTTTTCCTTTGTTCCATTTACGTTTTAACCAGACACAACAACACACGCACAATCCACATAACATACTAAAAACAATGAATAAAAATAAGAGTGTATTTATTTATTATTAGAGGACGCAACATAAACTTTAGACTCAAATCACGCGCGCCGCCGCCATTAGTAATTCACTTCACTTCACGCTAGAAGCGTTGAAAGATGTGACAACTTGATTATAAAAAGTTCGTCAAAAGTACAAGTTATAGTTGTTCAATATATTGTAAACTAAACAAAGAACTATTTATGACATATTGACGCATTAATCAATAATTATTTAATAATTTAAAATGTTATTATAATATAAATATTTAAAGGAACGGAACGTTGCTTCAAATAATGACCGAATTAACGAATTAAACTATGCCATTTTGATTCCGGTATGACCATTGTTACCGTAATAATCCTAGACTTATTAGTCTTGGTTTAAACCATTACTTAGGCATTTTTTTGCAATAAGACGGTTTTAGTTTAAAGCTATTACACCACCATAGACACAGTAAAATATTAACATTATACAGTGATGATAAATTTAACTTACTTCTTTTATTAGGACTGCTAATCTATCAGCAGTGACTGTAGAGCCTGATAAATAATAAGCCATTGGTTGCTTTATTTTTTTTCTAATGCCAGCAACCATGAATACTAGGGCATAAGTGACTAATTGCGCTATTCTACCCTGCACACCATGGTCTTGGAAGCCCTCAATGCTATCTTCTTTTACATTATACTGTAAACGTTTTTTTAGTGCTATTTCGTCAAACATTAATATATATTTATTATTTACTGCTTCTTGGGCTGAAGAAAACTTCCCAACAATTTCAAACAGCTGTTTGTTGATGCCAACATTAAATTTCCATTTTTGCAATAGCACTTTTAAAGTTGTTGGAGCTGGAAGGCTAAACATTCGCCTTAGTAACCTGTAGCATAGCAAGTAGGAGATCTTTTATACAGTCTTAATGCAGTAATTTTATCTTCAGCAGTCCATCTACGTCCCTTAGCACTTTTCTTAAAATTTCTAATTTGAGCTTGCAATAATGGGTACTTAGTCTGAACGGCCCAAATCGAATGGCACGTGGGCCATTCAAACGTAAACAAAAATCGTCTACGTTCAAATGGCCCGTTGGTTAAAAAATCTATCTAAATTCAATGGATAAACTACATTATGTACATTCGGGTGCAAAAGTAAAAAGTTTAAATAAAATATTTTTTTTTCTTAGATTTGTATTATCTTCATTAAAACAATCAACAACAATATAAAATGTTTACAAAAGTTAAATATAGCCATTATGTTATGTATAAGCAGTCATATTTAAAAAAAAACTTTTAGTGAAACAAATCAACATAAAAAAATTAAACAATAAGATAAAATAAAACAATAAGCCAAAATAGGCCAATTAACAAAGTATAAAAAAATACAATTAAGAAGTATAATGGTGTAGGCTACTAGCCAGTGAAACTTACATAAAATATATAATGCTAACAAATCTTCTACGGGAGCGAGCGGGGATCGTGGACGATCAGTCAAAACTCATATGTCTACTGACAGACGCGCCTGACGGATGCGCGCGCCGCGTGCGGGAGCCCGCATGCGCGGCTCGCGCTTTACATGTACAGTAGGCGCTCATAATTGCATAAGCACGCTAAGGTTCACTTTGCTGTGAACACGGGCGCGATCCAGTCAGTGCGTGCGCATGTGTGTTTACGAGTGATGTCTCAACATTCCACAGATAACACACACTAATGAACTATCGTCGCGCTCACTAAGCGAGATGGCATTATATTTCTGTTTAAACGTCCTACCCGACGCGTGACGTATTCTTACCATTGCATTGCTAAATTTCGCGTAAAAATAACATGTCCTGGCAGCTGTTTAGGATAAGAAATGGTTGACGATCATTGAAATCCGAGTTCGAATCTTACACTATGTGTGGCTGTTTTTTGTTTTTTTTAAACCATAATAATGTTAGGTAAAAACTTTTTAGGTTTATGTTGATTGATAACGTATTCATGCTCATTATTTATGTTTTATAATGAGCAAATATTAGTTATTGTAATATTTATTTAAGTATTTATGTGATTTTTAGTATAACTTTTTGGAATAAGAAGAAGGAAATAAAACAAAACGTGCTAAATAATAACAAAAATTTGTTTACCTATAAAATTAACAAACTTATGAGAATTGTAACGTCACATTCCTACCGACATAAAAGAAGTTCTATTGTAACCGTTCATAACATTTTTTGTTGTATACCCACTAAGTCAATAAAATTTATAATAACATAATATGAAAAGGATATTTTAATAACACAAATAAATTTGGTGATACTCACGTATTAAGTTTCTGAATCGGTATTCAGCAGACTTTATTGAAAACTAAACTATAATGTAGACTTTATGAACAGGTTTTTTTTTATGTAACGTCACAATAAACTTATTGAGGTAATAGCTTAAGTATTCGTTTTCTTGATGAAAAGAAGATTGAAACTAAACCTCAATTTAAGATCTCTATCTACGAATATATAATTATTAAGTACTAAATATTATATATGTGGACATCTAAAGGGGAGGCCTATGTTCAGCAGTGGACGTCCTATGGCTGAGATGATGATGATGATGATGATGAAATATTTAGTTACACCATCTAACTATTAAAACTAAAACATCCAGGTTATTAAACGTTGCGCACATAACACCGTCTAATACTTCTTCGTATGTAGCACTGTTGCACTCCATCCCCACATATTAAAAACGAAATGTAATATTTCTGGTTTATGCCTTTCTGTCAAAAAAGGTTTGTAGCTGGTCTTTAATGATGCAAGCCTTCAGCATGAGCCCTCATGCTGCGGCAAACAGTTTGTAATGAGTGTCTCATCGGTACGAAACCACCATAATTAATTTTGTCGTCACAGCACATCCTCTTCACTGTTGAGTAGAAGGTAGCAAGGCTATCTATCCTCTTCCTCGTATTTCTTGATCCAGAGACTAAGAATAGTATTCTCTAAAACACAAAAAAAAAGTAATATTATTCATTTATAACAAAATACTAAAGTGACTTAATTTTTTATATAATTTAATAATATTTATTTAATATAACAATATCATTTAAATTTATTAAAACTATTAATTTATAAATTCCATAATAAACACATTTATTTTGGCGTCATTATAGATTTAAAAAATAATAATAAGAATTAATTGAAATGCCACCAAATAATCTTAGGTATTAATTTCAAATAAAAGTTTAATTTACAATTCGTTAATATAATACTCACATTCTGTCCGGTTTCATAAGATTTAAATTGGGACCACTTTTATGCAGCCCAATAATAGTCGCCCTCGCCTCAGTAATATTATTTGTCTGCGTTTTGAGAATAATTACAATATGGCTATCTATTAGAACACTCGTCACTAACCAACAACTACAACCAAACGACAACGCTAATTCCGATCAAGTTAAGCATAAAACTCATGTCTACCTCACAGAAATCTAAATTCTTTATTAATTTTCTATGACTACCCTTTTAACTTTACAAAATGTGTGAACAAAGCGAACAAGATAAAGAATATTATATTTCTGTCCATTTCTTCAAATTGAGTAAAAACAAAAAGACAAAATGTGAGATTCGAACTCGCGACACGCTGATTAACGCCACTAACTGGGCGCGCTTAACCGCTAGGCCATTTTGTCTCATGTAAACATGTTGAAATTATGAACTACATTCACAACGATGATACATGTGTCTATTCTTGAAAGTAAAAGGTCGTAAGTCAAACTAAACGTCAAAGTAATACGTTTTGAGATTGCTTATGCACTTTTGGTCGCCACTGTACAACCGCGTGCGTTAATGTGTGTGTGTCATAGAAGTTAGTTAAAATAAAAAAAAATAAAAAAATGTTCAGTCAAAACCTGCCAGCAATTTTAAGGAAACAGATCAACAAAATATGAGAATTTACTGTAAGATTTACCTAAAATCAGTCTTATTTTAGAAAAACAAATCAACAAAATATAAAAATACAATTAAACAATAAGATTTAGTTATAATCGGGCTTATTTTAATATAAAAAATCAACAAAGTAAAAAGAAAATATAATATTATTGATTAAAACTTTAATTTTTCTAAGCAATGCCCCACGCTTATCTGTCCAGTCAATAATTCTAATTCAAATTCAAATTCTTTATTTGTAAACATAGGTAGTAAGATGTTACAATAGGTTACAATAGGGCATCTATGTTTTGCTTTGAAGCGTACAAATTACGTTGGAACAAATTGATCCTAAAGTACGGTATAATAAAAAATTACAGTAAAGTTTATAGAAATCAATAGAATATTAAATAGTTGAATGTCATTACAATATAATCAGTACAGTGTGGTATGTCAATAGATAACGGCTAATATATATTTTTTTATTGATATTTAAATAATTACAGGAATAAATCGGATATACTAGGCCTAGCATCCTTCATTCAGATATTCCTGAACACTGTAGTAGCACTTTCCAACCAAAAACTCCTTCAAATATTTTCTGAATAGTTGCCTTCCGTTTATCTCTATAATTTTTTTAGGTAGTTTATTATAAATTTTCGGTGCCATACCTAACAGATTTTTTTGAAATACGGCTTTTTTATGCTGTCTCGTACATATTTTATGTATATGGCGTTTGCTTTGTAGGTGGTTATAATTTTGTAAATTATCTCTAACATACATGGCTACTTCGTAAATATAGAGACATGGAAATGTAAGTAACTGCAGTTCTTGAAAATGTGGCTTGCAACTGTCTGTGCTTTGTATACCACAAATTGCCCTTATGCATTTCTTTTATGCCTTGAAAACCGTATCTCTGTCCGTCGAATTCCCCCAAAATATCAGACCATATCGTAAGGTGGATGAAACATATCCATGGTAAGCCGTTAGCAGCGTTGCTGTATTTGCGACCTTTTTTAATTTACAGAGAGCGTAGGAATATTGGTTAAGTTTTTTACAAACGTGTTGAGTGTGCGTTTTCCAGTTCATGCTTTTGTCTATCCAGATGCCTAGAAATTTAGTATTGTTAGTTAAGCTAATCACTTTATCATTATACCGAATGTCTGGTCCTTTATTATTTGTTTTTTGTTCGAATGTTACGTATGTAGTTTTTTCTAGGTTTATTTTTAGGTTATTATCAGTTAGCCAGGTTATTATATCTTTTAGATCGTCATTTATTTGAATATTTAGCGTCTCGTATTTTTTATGTCTGAATAGAATAGTGCTATCGTCAGCAAATAAGATCATCTGATTGTTAATAGATTTAGGCATGTCATTAATGTAAATATTGAATAGTAAAGGAGCGAGAACACTTCCCTGTGGTACTCCAAAGACGCACTTGCGACATTTAGAAGTGTATACAATCTCCATTTTTGCATAGGGACAGACTATTTATACACGTGTATTGTTCTCGATTAGTGAGATATGATTTGATAAGTTCTAAGATATTACCTCTGATTCCATATTTCTCTAGTTTGTTTAATAGGATTTTATGGTTAACGTAGTCAAATGCCTTTGACATGTCCATAAATAGCGCACCTACAGGAGTGTTATTATCTAGGTTTGTCAAGACATGTTGTTCATTTATCAAGATTTTGTTTGTTTCTAAGAAGGAGTAGATACTTTTATTAATTACCTTTTCATTTCTTCTACTGTACTTTGAATTTTCCAGTTTCTTGTCAAAGTTTCAGGTTTCCTTTTTGAAATTTTGATCCCATCAGGTTTCCTTATCTGATTTGAATAATATTTGAAGTCGTTATGCAACCCTTGTAGAAGTTGACCAATATTTGGTTTGACTTTTATGAATTTTCTAATTCTATTGTTCCATGACTCTACAATGTTATTTGTTTTATGATATTTATTATATGTACACCAGATACTTGAATTCACCTCATCTTCTAGCCATGTGCTAACAAAATAACCGTTGCTGACTGTACATCAATTGCTTTTTCAAGAGACAAACTTTTTGCAAATATTTCTTGCATTACAAAAAAATATCTTCAACTGGAATTTTGATACTAATTCCAGAGGGTCCTAGGAGATTAGCTGGTGAGGAGTAATCTCTATTGGATATATCCACAAGAGGCTGTGATGGAACAACTACAGGTTCTCTAATATTATCAACTTGTAGAAATGGCATGGTTATATGCTGCAAAGAAACAATTATAATGTATTAATAAACGATTTTATAGTTTTAACTTAACACGATCTTCCTGCTCTTATTCCAATTTATTTGGGGTTGGCATACATGTCTATCACCTCTCAGCCGTTAACTCAGTGTTCACTTCTTCCCTAGCTGTCTCAACTTCATCACAATTATGGGTACATTATCAATGTCATTTTATCTATGTTTCAGTGTTATATTCTTAACACATGTCTGGGATAGGAACCTAGAAAAAGTGTAATGAAAAAGTGCGGTTCTGCAATGTATCTAACTGGCTCTGCTTTGCAAATCGTATTGTTACAAAAGAGAAGTGAGACAGGCAGCATCCAGTTTTAACACTATTCAATTACTTTTATTTGTATATGTTTAACACGAGTTCTATACACTGTGTAAGAGAAGCTCCTCTTCTTTTAATTTGGTTCTCACTATTTAGCTTACCTTCACATCTGGTGAAGCAAAACGTCTCAATTTTCGTGGATGGGAAGTCCACAAATGCTGTTTCATTAAAATGTTGATGACATAGCATTCTGTGTTCAGTGTGTAGTTTCAACTGACAGTCTTTGTTTGACCATCATTTTTCCGGACAACATTTTTGCCCACAAAATCATTGGCAATTCATAAAAGCTTTTTCCAATTTTTTTTTAACCAATGCTGATGCGTCATTAGATAAATGAATAAATTTTCGTACAAGAAGTCTCGTATAGTATGCAATGACTTATCTGGACTTTTTTGGAATTGACCGGACTAACATGCGCACGTAAACTTTGACAATTGAATGAAAACATAGACAATCTATTATTCTTAGAAATAAAATCTAGTAGTGTTTTGGTGATGGTTTGCAAAGGATTTTCACGTAGCCGTTTCAATTCAATTGATAAATCTTCTCGATGAGTTGTTGATCTCTTTTGATTTTTTGTTGCGTTTGAATCTTCCACCTGTGCGTTTCCTACTCTGCCATGATGAAATGTCCAGCTCGCCCTTGCATTTTCTTCAGTAACTAAGAACAAACCTTCTATACTACACTCGCGAGCAACCATATCGACTCAAGCCTTGTCGGCGCACACATACATTGATACAACTAAAATTATGAATGGCAATTATTCAAATTATATGTCATTCGAAAGCTTAAGATGTCAGCTTTAATTTGATATCATTATCATTGAAATCCATCTATCATTTTTGAAATAAATGATGTCTTAACGCAAGAGTAGGAAAAACGGGAATTTAGGAAAAAGGATGTGTGTCTCGTATTTGACAAATTAAACAAAAAATTTTAAAAATAAAATTAATTTATTTAAATCAGTATTTCGTATTGCCCCCTCTAGCCCTAAGTACATCCTGCAGTCTGTTTTTCATGGACATTATCAATTTTTTGACATGAGGAATGCCGGCCCACTCCTCTAATAATGCTGTCTTTAGCTCGCCTACGCTTGAAGGGACTGGATTTCTGGCCCGAACTCTTCTTTTAAGCTCGTCCCATAAGTGCTCGATGGGATTCATGTCAGGACTGAGCGCAGGCCAGTCCATCGTTCGTAATTCGACCTCTTGTAGAAACTGTCGAGTGACTCGTGCCGTGTGGCAGCGGGCATTGTCGTGCATTAACACGAAGTCTTCACCGACAAACCCTGCGTAGGGCACCGCACAACATGATCCAGTAGAATGTCGGTGATGTACCGATCAGCTGTTAGCCCGCCTCCTCGGCCGCCGCCAGCCACGAAAACAAGTTCGGTTTTTCCCTCTAAAGAGACACCAGCCCACATCATGCACAAACCGCCGCCATATGCCACTGTTTCAGCGAAACAACATTGGGAAAATCGTTCCCCCGGACGCCTGTAGACTCGGCCTCTCCTGTCACTGCTATGCAGACACATTCTGCACTCATCAGTGAACAGGACCGATCGCCATTGCGCAACGCTCCAATTGAGATGCTCTCGAGCAAATTGAAGGCGCGCTTGTCGGTGGCCTGCAGTCAATTTAGGGCCCGTCGCAGGTCTTTTTGGTGTAAAGCTGGCTTCCTTCAAGCGTCTTCTCACTGTCCACTCGCTAACAGCCACTTGTCGTACACATTTCACTCTCGTTGTAATCTACCGACTCCATGTCTAATAATTTTGTCTTGATATTGTCTGCCGTAATGGAAATGCCCGAATGATCGATTGCCATAATCATTGGAGCATAACGATCAGGCAATCCAGCCAACAACAATGACCCTGTCCATTGATCATTTATTTCAAATCCCGTTCCACTTAATTTCTGTGCTGTACGGTCAAAAGGTTAAAGAATCGCTCACCTGACGACGCGCATTCAACAGCTGCGCGGCGTACCGTTCTTCGGCTTCTAGGCATGTTTTTTGAAAATTGGCGCATTGCTGTAATCTAGCGTAGCAGACGTAACAAGCATTCATAGCTCTACCATCATTAGTTAAGAACTGCAACAAAACCAAATTTAAACCATATTGTCCATGAATAAAATTGGCTACCAATCACAAGCCTTCGCGTTTAGAATAGTATGTAACTATAATACAATACAACGCAATTTAAAAGTGTTGGGGTTAAAATAACCCCACCTCGTATGCCGAAGGTTAAAATTACCATTTTTACAATTATTATTAAATGATCACATTAATTTGTGTTCTCGAAAACATACCGTTATTTTGAATTTCCTTACCTGACTCGGAAGTATTATGTTTTCTTCTGACAGTTCGTACGTTCGTTTGTTCTTGTGTAATGGTCACTTCTAAGTGGTAAGGCGGTATATCTACTACTCTAAAATAGGCCTCGAACGGCACATATACTGCTTCAGGGTCAGAGTTGTGTCGACGTTCCAGTTCTAGTTCTGTAAATAAACAAAAAGCGTTAGAAGCATTAAGCTTATAGAGCTTTTAAACATATTTTGATCAATAAATAATAATTTATTTGTACTAAAACATACCGTTACTTTGAATTTCCTCATCTGAATCAATAATGATAATATTATCCTGTCGTGGTTCTCCATTAAAATTACCATTTTTACAATTATTATTAAATGATCACATTAATTTGTGTTCTCGAAAACATACAGTTATTTTGAATTTCCTTACCTGACTCAGAAGTAATATGTTTTCTTCTGACAGTTTGTACGTTCGTTTGTTTTTGTGTAATGGTCACAAAGAGTTTCATTTCCGTATAAAAGTCTGTCATGGGATCTTGACCGTGGCGTGCTGGGCACATTTTGGTTTGTCATCTATACATAACTGTGACGGTCAAAAGGTTAAAGAATCGCTCACCTGACGACGCGTATTCAACAGCTGCGCGTACCGTTCTTCGGCTTCCAGGCATGTTTTTTGAAAATTGGCGCATTGCTGTAATCTGGCGTAGTAGACGTAACAAGCATTCATAGCTCTACCATCATTAGTTAAGAACTGCAACAAAACCAAATTTAAACCATATTGTCCATGAATAAAATTGGCTACCAATCACAAGCCTTCGCGTTTAGAATAGTATGTAACTATAATACAATACAACGCAATTTAAAAGTGTTGGGGTTAAAATAACCCCACCTCGTATGCCGAAGGTTAAAATTACCATTTTTACAATTATTATTAAATGATCACATTAATTTGTGTTCTCGAAGACATTTTGAATTTCCTTACCTGACACAGAAGTAATATGTTTTCTTCTGACAGTTCGTACGTTCGTTTGTTCTTGTGTAATGGTCACAAAGAGTTTCATTTCCGTATAAAAGTCTGTCATGGGATCTTGACCGTGGCGTGCTGGGCACATTTTGGTTTGTCATCTATACATAACTGTGACGGTCAAAAGGTTAAAGAATCGCTCACCTGACGACGCGCATTCAACAGCTACGCGTACCCTTCTTCGGCTTCCAGGCACGTTTTTTGAAAATTGGCGCATTGCTGTAATCTAGCGTAGCAGACGTAACAAGCATTCATAGCTCTACCATCATTAGTTAAGAACTGCAACAAAACCAAATTTAAACCATATTGTCCATGAATAAAATTGGCTACCAATCACAAGCCTTCGCGTTTAGAATAGTATACAATACAACGCAATTTAAAAGTGTTGGGGTTAAAATAACCCCACCTCGTATGCCGAAGGTTAAAATTACCATTTTTACAATTATTATTAAATGATCACATTAATTTGTGTTCTCGAAAACATACCGTTATTTTGAATTTCCTTACCTGACTCAGAAGTAATATGTTTACTTCTGACAGTTCGTACGTTCGTTTGTTCTTGTGTATTGGTCACTTCTAAGTGGTAAGGCGGTATATCTACTACTCTAAAATAGGCCTCGAACGGCACATATACTGCTTCAGGGTCAGAGTTGTGTCGACGTTCCAGTTCTAGTTCTGTAAATAAACAAAAAGCGTTAGAAGCATTAAGTTTATAGAGCTTTTAAACATATTTTGATCAATAAATAATAATTTATTTGTACTAAAACATACCGTTACTTTGAATTTCCTCATCTGAATCAATAATGATAATATTATCCTGTCGTGGTTCTCCATTAAAATTACCATTTTTACAATTATTATTAAATGATCACATTAATTTGTGTTCTCGAAAACATACCGTTATTTTGAATTTCCTCATCTGAATCAATAATGATAATATTATCCTGTCGTAGTTCTCCATTAAAATTACCATTTTTACAATTATTATTAAATGATCACATTAATTTGTGTTCTCGAAAACATACCGTTATTTTGAATTTCCTTACCTGACTCAGAAGTAATATGTTTTCTTCTGACAGTTCGTGCGTTCGTTTGTTCTTGTGTAATGGTCACTTCTAAGTGGTAAGGCGGTATATCTACTACTCTAAAATAGGCTTCGAACGGCACATATACTGATTCAGGGTCAGAGTTGTGTCGACGTTCCAGTTCTAGTTCTGTAAATAAACAAAAAGCGTTAGAAGCATTAAGTTTATAGAGCTTTTAAACATATTTTGATCAATAAATAATAATTCATTTGTACTAAAACATACCGTTACTTTGAATTTCCTCATCTGAATCAATAATGATAATATTATCCTGTCGTAGTTCTCCATTAAAATTACCATTTTTACAATTATTATTAAATGTTAAATGATCACATTAATTTGTGTTCTCGAAAACATACCGTTATTTTGAATTTCCTTACCTGACTCAGAAGTAATATGTTTTCTTCTAACAGTTCGTACGTTCGTTTGTTCTTCTGTAATGGTCACTTCTAAGTGGTAAGGCGGTATATCTACTACTCTAAAATAGGCCTCGAACGGCACATATACTGATTCAGGGTCAGAGTTGTGTCGACGTTCCAGTTCTAGTTCTGTAAATAAACAAAAAGCTTATTAAGTATAAAGAGCTTTTAAACATATTTTGATCAATAAATAATAATTTATTGATCAAAGAGTTTCATTTCCGTATAAAAGTCTGTCATGGGATCTTGACCGTGGCGTGCTGGGCACATTTTGGTTTGTCATGTATACATAACTGTGACGGTCAAAAGGTTAAAGAATCGCTCACCTGACGACGCGCATTCAACAGCTGCGCGACGTTCTTCGGCTTCCAGGCATGTTTTTTGAAAATTGGCGCATTGCTGTAATCTAGCGTAGCAGACGTAACAAGCATTCATAGCTCTACCATCATTAGTTAAGAACTGCAACAAAACCAAATTTAAACCATATTGTCCATGAATAAAATTGGCTACCAATCACAAGCCTTCGCGTTTAGAATAGTATGTAACTATAATACAATACAACGCAATTTAAAAGTGTTGGGGTTAAAATAACCCCACCTCGTATGCCGAAGGTTAAAATTACCATTTTTACAATTATTATTAAATGATCACATTAATTTGTGTTCTCGAAAACATACCGTTATTTTGAATTTCCTTACCTGACTCAGAAGTAATATGTTTACTTCTGACAGTTCGTACGTTTATTTATTTATTTAAACTTTATGCAACAAAAAGTACAAAGGCGGACTTAATGCCGCCGACGTTCGTTTGTTCTTGTGTAATGGTCACTTCTAAGTGGTAAGGCGGTATATCTACTACTCTAAAATAGGCCTCGAACGGCACATATACTGATTCAGGGTCAGAGTTGTGTCGACGTTCCAGTTCTAGTTCTGTAAATAAACAAAAAGCGTTAGAAGCATTAAGTTTATAGAGCTTTTAAACATATTTTGATCAATAAATAATAATTTATTTGTACTAAAACATACCGTTACTTTGAATTTCCTCATCTGAATCAATAATGATAATATTATCCTGTCGTGGTTCTCCATTAAATTTACCATTTTTACAATTATTATTAAATGATCACATTAATTTGTGTTCTCGAAAACATACCGTTATTTTGAATTTCCTTACCTGACTCAGAAGTAATATGTTTACTTCTGACAGTTCGTACGTTTATTTATTTATTTAAACTTTATGCAACAAAAAGTACAAAGGCGGACTTAATGCCGCCGACGTTCGTTTGTTCTTGTGTAATGGTCACTTCTAAGTGGTAAGGCGGTATATCTACTACTCTAAAATAGGCCTCGAACGGCACATATACTGATTCAGGGTCAGAGTTGTGTCGACGTTCCAGTTCTAGTTCTGTAAATAAACAAAAAGCGTTAGAAGCATTAAGTTTATAGAGCTTTTAAACATATTTTGATCAATAAATAATAATTTATTTGTACTAAAACATACCGTTACTTTGAATTTCCTCATCTGAATCAATAATGATAATATTATCCTGTCGTGGTTCTCCATTAAATTTACCATTTTTACAATTATTATTAAATGATCACATTAATTTGTGTTCTCGAAAACATACCGTTATTTTGAATTTCCTTACCTGACTCAGAAGTAATATGTTTTCTTCTAACAGTTCGTACGTTCGTTTGTTCTTGTGTAATGGTCACAAAGAGTTTCATTTCCGTATAAAAGTCTGTCATGGGATCTTGACCGTGGCGTGCTGGGCACATTTTGGTTTGTCATCTATATGTTGCAGTCAAAACTCTTAACCAGTCAAAAGTACTATTGACTAGCAAAATCAGTCAAAACTACTTTTGACTGAGCAGGTTGGTCAAAAGTGGTTTTGACTGAAAAATATTGGTTATTAGTACTTTTGACTGCAAATTTGCGGTTAAAAGTACTTTTGACTAACGCTCTTCGTCAAAAGTAGTTTTAACTGCAATAAAGCATCAGTCAAAAGCACTATTAACTTGTCAGATGTGAATAATGCTTAAAAATCATAGTAGAGGAGCCCCGCTTCGCGGGGCTCAAGGGTTTACAAAAAAAAAACCACGAAGTGGATGGCGGGGTCTGTTCGCTCGCTTCGCTCGCTCTCTAGACCCCGCCATCCCCTTCTAACCTAACCTGTCCGAGTCGGGGTGCCCCAAGTCCCGAGCTCGCTTCGCTCGCTCTTTCATCCTATAATTTACTTTTATAAAGAATAGATATTATTATTAATTTTTATTGCAGATTAGTGACTGATTTTTAAGAGTTTTGACTGATTCGAGCAGTCAAAACCACTTTTGACGGAATCACTTAGTTAAAAGTACTTTTAACCAGCTCCATTGGGCAAAAGTACTTTTAACTGTTATTTTAGTCAAAAGTATTATTGACTAAAGCATACGGTCAAAAGTACTTTTGACTGATTTTGCTAGTCAATAGTACTTTTGACTGGTTAAGAGTTTTAACTGCAACATATACATAACTGTGACGGTCAAAAGGTTAAAGAATCGCTCACCTGACGACGCGCATTCAACAGCTGCGCGTACCGTTCTTCGGCTTCCAGGCATGTTTTTTGAAAATTGGCGTATTGCTGTAATCTAGCGTAGCAGACGTAACAAGCATTCATAGCTCTACCATCATTAGTTAAGAACTGCAACAAAACCAAATTTAAACCATATTGTCCATGAATAAAATTGGCTACCAATCACAAGCCTTCGCGTTTAGAATAGTATGTAACTATAATACAATCATTAAGGTGTTTAGTCTCGTGATGGCCCAGTGGTTAAGGCGCCCGCCTCCCATGCACGAGGTTGTGGGTTCGCAACCGGGCACGGGCAAGTACCAATGTGACTTTTCCTAATTCATATGTACTTTCTAAGTTTATCTTGGACATCACTGACATCAGAAACCATGTCAGAGGCCCTTGAGGCGGTTTAGAAACTCTGACACTAGGGTGTGTGGGGTCGTTAGACCTTACTGCCCACACGATAAGAAGAAGAGGTGTTTAAAAAATATTTTACCAAAACGTGTACTTGCTCAGTATCTTAAAAATAATAAACACTTTTGCAAAAAAAAAAGGGCACTTTAGATTTTTTTCTGTACTTCAATAAATATTAAAAAAAGTGGTTTTATTCATTTAACGGCTCGTGCGTCAGCTCGTCCCAAAACAAACTCGGACCATTGGGCCGAGTTGACGAACTTCAAAATTAATATTTATTTCGTTCATCATCTCGTCCCCCTTTATTTTTCTTCAATATTTTTAGTTTTTTTGGTACAGTCCAAACCAAAACTTTTCACTATATACGAGTAAATAAAAGCCAAGAATTTAGGGAATCAACATTTATATAAGTAATAATAAAAATAAAACTTAGGTACATTTTAATTGCGTTTTATAAATCACAATTATCTAACACATAATCAGTTCTATTCATAATAATTAAGTACAGACATACTTAGTTTAATATTGCGATATTAAGGCGATATAGACACTTACGTGCGCCCCCATTGAAAAAAAAATCATCACTCATCTATCACATAATTAGTCTTACATACTACTTACTAACCATAAATTGTAAAGTCAGCCTTTATTTACTATAGTTAAGCCATTACCAACATGCAAAATGTGTCATATATCATTATATCAAAAGAATATGACAATGTTACGCAACTCGTTATTGATAAAGGTATGCTACTCGGACGCAGGTAGCTAAGGCAATGAGGTTAAATTTGAAGTAATTATGTATAGTTGAGTGTTTTTTAATAAACAAAAATAAAAACAACAATTGTAAACAAATCAACAACAAATCTTATACACTTAGGTACTGTAATTAAATAAAAATATTGTATTGTATATCACAGATCAACATTTTATGAATTAGTCAGTCCTATTTAAGCATACTAAAAATTAAATAAAAATATTGCATAAATTATATCACTCACTAGAATTTTGTAAAATCACTCAGTCCTACTAAAATTTAAAAAACTAAAAGTTCAATACAAAGTTCAATTGTAATTTCGCCTTTTACAAATTTATTTACCACATCGGCAACGTGTTCATCGATTTCACAGGCGTGTTTTTGTTTTTTAAAAATGTGGAACACTTCTTGGTTTGAATTAATTTTCTTGTTTATAGTCGAATGCCAGTTTTCAACCATATTAATTGTTCGATGTGACCTATTATAACAACACCATTTATCAGCAAGGAACGAACTCTCATCTAACCAAGTGGTCACAAAATAGTCATTAAATTGTGTCACGTTTATATCATTTTGACAATGAGACATAATATACAGCCAACCACTATCAATTGTTTCTCTAGGTAAGTGTACTAATGCGGTACATCGTTTTATGTGCTTTCTAAGTAATTTTATTTTATAATATTCAAATTTTCTGCTTTCCTCCACAAACTCCTTGAAAAATGGAAAAAACAACCACCAACAGGAGTTTCAGGAAATACAGATTTAATGGCTTGCATTGCAGCTTGTTCGAAATCAAGTATGAAAGATTTTGGCATCCACTCTGGTATTTGACTCTTTATCAACCGAAACATAATTTCGTAAGTTCTCTTGGTTTTGTTTGGAAGCAGAGCAAAAATTACGGGTATAATATTATTGTGATGTGCTTCCTAATAGTCCGGTCAATTTAGACCAAAAAATGAGAGGGAAGTTACATAAAGTCCCAACAAGCTGAATTTCTGTGAAATTGTTCAAAACATAATTATAAACAATGTCTAGAAGTTCCCCATCATTCCCCTGTAAGGAAAAAAAAATATTCAAGGTCAAAAGTCTCAAAAATGAGTTTTTCGCGATTTTCAGCAAAACGGTAAGTTTTATCATAAAAGTATCTCAGACGAAAATTGTAGATCATTAAATTATCTATAAAAAATGTATCAATACTTTTTTCTTACGAGCCACCGTTTTTGAGATATAACGTTTCAAAAAGTTATAAAAGTTGTTATCGTCATAATATGCATGAGTACGCCACGTACGCATGTTTCGTTAAAAATACTAAAAATAAAAAACAAGCTCAATTAGCTTGTCTTCCTCCAACCTCAGTTGCTGCTCACCAACATCTTTTTCGAGTATATAACCAAGTTCAAGTGTGGCTTGGATAACCAAGCCACACTTGAACTTGGTTATATACTCGAAAAAGAAATCAACCAACTTCCAACCCCAGTCTATAGGGTCTAGGTGATAACACCTAGACCCTATAGACTGGGGTTGGAAGTTGGTCAACAATATATTAGAGCCAGTTCAAACTTTACTTCCACCTGCGCCGGAAAAACTGCTGAACACTATTTTTTGCAACTGCAAAAAGGGATGCAGTGCTAAATGTGGTTGCAAAAAAGTCGGACTGTCTTGTTCTTTGGCATGCACAAATTGTCAAGGCCGGTCGTGCTCTAATATTGAATCACAAACAATGGAGGATTCGTTTGACTCCGACGAAGTATCATGCGATACATCGCTATTGACGCAATTTACTTGCATCCAAAATGAAGATGAAGAAGAAGCAGAAGAAGAAGAACAAGAAGAAGATCAAGAAGAAGAACAAGAATTTGAAACTTACGAATAAGACGAATAAACTTCAACACTTTTTTTTAATTTACATCGCTTTTATCTTTCCCAATCTTTGAAAATTTCCGTTATTATGCAATAGTTTTACATTAAACAGGATCACAACTCACAACTGACCCGTGGAGTAGGCCTACTGGAGAAACCACGTTCAAAAAACGTGCTAAGTACACTACCTCATAGGTGGCGTGGAAACGTGTGCATAAATATTATGACGATAACAACTTTTATAACTTTTTGAATCGTTATATCTCAGAAACGGTGGCTCGTAAGAAAAAAGTATTGATACATTTTTTATAGATAATTTTATGATCTACAATTTTTGTCTGAGGTACTTTTATGATAAAACTTACCGTTTTGCTGAAAATCGCGAAAAACTCATTTTTTTGACCTTTGACCTTGAATATTTTTTTTTCCTTACAGGGGAATGATGGGGAACTTCTAGACATTGTTTATAATTATGTTTTGAACAATTTCACAGAAATTCAGCTTGTTGGGACTTTATGTAACCTCGAATGTCTAAATTGACCGGACTATAAATCCACATGCAGCGAGTATAATTGATAAAAGGGATGCAAACAGAATTTAAATGCTCCATCGCATAAAACGTCATAACTGGTGTTGATTAGGAGAGCTCTTTTTTTTTTTTTTTTTTTTATTTTTTTTTTTATAGACGGGAAATCATCAAATAACTTCCCCCGCCCTGGGCGGGGCGGGAAGGAGTGTCAGACTTTTACTGACTAAAACCCGTCTATGTTCCTTCATGTGCCCTTTGCGTTCCGGGGGCGCGGTGTCTCTTTCGAACCACCCGCAGAAGTGTGTTGTTTTTGTTATTTCTGGTGTTGGGTCGTCAGGACCAACAATTATTGACTCAGGCCAGGATGTTCTAGTTTTACGTCTATTGTTACCGGACGGGTTTTAAAGTTTTCCTTCTAAAACACGCGGCAGGTCAGTGGATACTATAAATGCATTTGGTGACGCCTGCAGTATCAATCTTGAATCGATATTGGCAGCTTTCCTCCATCCTCCTCAGGTATAGAGGGAAACACTCAGTCAGATACTCCGGAGTTTCGCCTAGTAGGCAGAGTGCTCCAAGGATTCTGAATGGGCCATCAATTTCAGCTTGGCTCCAAAACGACGTAATGTTGCCTTGGACTTCGGCTCTTCGAGTGTACTGCATCAAGGAGTCATGGTTATAGTCCGGTACTCTTAGGTCTTCAAGACTACTGCTCATTAATTGAGCTTGATTTCCCGGAGATGTTAAATCCACTGGACCGCCAGCCATCTTCGGCAGGTTGCGTTCCAGGTAAATTGCCAAGTCGTTGAGGTGGTCTAAATCTCTCTTAAAAGCGTTGTTGTCATAGTCTTGCGGTATTATCTCATCAGGGTTGAGAAGCCGACGTCCTTCCCATCTCGCCCCCGGAATGGGCGAATTCGCATAAAACTCTTCTCTAACAATCCGTGGTGTTCGTGGATCGTTGAGAGCGACAATTGTCCTTCTTAGATTCGACAGCAATACGGAATGACATCGTGGCATGTAGCGCTCTCTTAAAACATTCTTTTTTTTATTAAGTCCATTCCGGTGTCTTTCATCTTGCCGACGGTTTCACGATATATACTCGAAACAGGCACAGTAACCTCGGATATAATTTTTTTCACACTATTATCCAAATGTAAATAGTATTCGTTGGACACAGTATCTGGATCACATGCATGGTTGTCTTCTCTTTTAAAAAGATTAGCACATGTTGTAATTAAAATTGCCTTGCAGATACTTCTTTTCACACAGCGCCAAACTGTCGATCCATCCTTGTTTTTTTGTTTTATATCATATTTGTATCCAGCACGAAGAAGAAGACTTTTTCCCCTTTGCGAAACTACCAAATCGAATCCAGCACCATTATTTGAATTAGATGGTCCTGGCAGATCCATTTTCACCTATAAAATTAAATGAATCTCGTTTTCAAACTAGATAACCATTTATTGTACCTACACAATAAGACAAGATAATATAAATAAATAATATAAGAATAAACAAACCGTTACTAGGCAACTGTATTTTTGGCAGTTAGAGACAGTTGTAAACAACCTTTTCCAGTCCTGTGTTATTTCCAAATAAATTATTAAACCTAACATAGCTAGTACGTGCTCTTAATGCGAGTTTGTATGGTTGTTACTTTATCAGGTGATGTTATGATAGAAAAGCCGTCAGAACCGTGTAACTCGACCTAATTATAAAGCCTCATTTCGTTACGTCACGATTTTTTTTTCTTGCAATTTTTTTTGTTCAATAATAACACACAGTATTGCGTAAAAAGCATAATGCAATAATCTTAAAAATAAATCTTAAGTAAAATTGCAAGGAAAACATTAAAAAGTATTTTTGTATGTTGGCTTGATTAAACGAAACGTGGGTCTTCCATACTTAATAGCATTATAATAACGCACATAACACGCGCTTGATTTAAAAAGTAAATTAACATGAAGAATGCTGTATTATAACTTATATCGATTTTATTTGAGAAGATAATCTTAATTAGCAAATATGTCTTGAATACCTGAATTTTGTGATGAAAAACTTTTTCATCACAAACATTCGCTTATAAATATACAGCCTCATTTTCGTTTTTAGTTTTATTCTTTTTCGAAAATGTCAAAGTGTCAAAGTATCCAGAATAAAAACATCTCCTGCTTGAAAATACTGTCTTCTACTGTCAAACACTTTGGTTTGCCTCAGATCTAAATTCATTTAACATAATATTAGCATCAGATGTTGTTGCTGGATAATACATCAATAATATATCCATCATAGAAATGGCTTCATCAGGTTCCTGTACTTGTGCAAGGAGTATGTATTTTTTGATACAGATAATTTGAACTCTTTTGAACATATAAATATGTACCATCAATTATAATAATTGGTTTTCTGTCTTCTCCACCAAACAAACCATTGGGGACGATTAGATTTCTTTGGGATATATCTGATCTTGCAATATGGTTTATTCCTAAATTACGAGGATTAAAATCCTCATTTAAAATGTCGCGAGCCTTGCCCACCAGCCTAGATAATGTTGAGCGTGGTACATTTAACAATGATGAAATTCTTTGATCACTATCCCCAGTTCTAAGTTTAATTAAGTATGCAGTAAGACCCAATGTCACATGATGCACCTCAGATAACCTTGGAAGGTCTGCTTTAAATTGAAGAAATTGTGGTTTGGACAGTCCAATCCAGAAATGGACAATATCATCAGACATTCCCTCTATATTATTGAAATCAAATGTTTGGTTTCTTTCTTTAATAAATGAAGCAAAATCCTGAATATATTCTATATACATGGTTAGGATGAGAAATGTTTGATAAAAATTCAGCCCAGTTATTGTCTCTTAAATGACACCCAAATATACTGCTGTTTTTTGGCACATAAAAATTAAAATTAGTAAACAACTTCACCTTGAGCCATGTCGGGATACTCAGTCGCTGTGGTGAGTCACAATCTGGGCAAAAACAATGAGCTTGTGTTTCAGGTGCTCGAGTATGTTTCGGTAAGGTTATTTTTTCTCTCGGCTCTGGTAGGTTTGCATATACGAGTACTCGTATTACAGCAGAAACTGGTGCTCTGTCTGTTCGTTGCTAACAAGGATGGCAGATGCGATCGGATCCATGAACCTAAAATAATTTAATTCATAGTTCGTGGTGTTGGAACACAAACTGACATCTTTTTTATTGATCGCACATTCATTTCAACGAATATATCATAATATATTATTCATTAGTTGAAGATATATGACATTATGCCTGCACATTAAAGTGTAAATAGTATATGACACTCTTTTAACAAAGGCTGAAACAACTTTTCATTGAACATATCAAGGTTTCTAAAGTGTACATTTGAGGGGTATAGAATCAAATGCAAGCTGCTTTTGATTCTAATTAATTTTTAACACGTTCGTGGACAGTACTATCTTACAGGTTGCAGCTACTGAGACACTACTTTTTTTCATACATTGCCCAGGGGCGTAGTGTCACAACGCATGGTTAAAAAACCATTATGATATGACAGAACGGATATAGGCGTAAACGTCGTAAGGCGTTCTGTCACATAGAATATTAGACGTATACGCTTATATCCGTGGTGTCATATTTACGTTGCAAAATAGTATGCGTGGTGCACTTACGCGTTCAGGCGTCAGTGCTGTGTGTGATAGAAAGGTAATAAAAAGTAGATTTAATAAATCAAAACGTAGTTTTATTTAAGAAACAGCACAATCACTTCCTGTTACTTCTATGTAATTATTACAATAGCAAAAAACTTAAAATAAACTAACCAAAAACAAATCTTCTTAAAATTAACATTATTATAATTATAATTATCAGCCTTACAATTTGTACGGAAGGAACTGGATATCACAATCAGTTATATTCTAATCAGTTTTATTGTTATAATCTAAACAACTACATATCCATCTAACAATAAGATTATAACATTATAATGAATAAAGATTTAGAAATCACTACTGATTCCGAAATCTTTATTCATCAGTTCTTATACTTTTATGGTAAATGTCGATATAAGATGGGCATAATGGAGGTTTATCTGGACACCCTTTACAGCGATAGCTCGTTTCTCTACGAATTTTGTTTTTAGTACAAACTTTACACTTTAGGAAGGCAAACTTTTTCTTTGCTCCAGGTCGTGATGGTACTTGCTCTGGCCAGTGGCCACTCATTAAATTTTCAGTTACAGAAATGCTTTCCGGCGGAGGGGCAGATGAAGTACTGGGTCGGAAGCGCCTGTTATCATGAATGCTGTTTTTATTGACCATGTCTCTCCCTTTTATTTTCAGATTACTAATCCCAATCATTACCATAATCAATTCTTCTCGGTAGTTTACGTAATTATATGAGGCGGCATTGCTTTTCTTATATTTTTTGAATAAGAAGTATGCATTCCAAACTGCAATATCCAAGAAGTGAAACAGTACCTTTTTGTACCACCTAATCGTTTTCCGAGGGCATGAGTAGTAGGATACCATTTGATCGGACCTATCAACACCGGACATATGTCGGTTATAGAGATCAACTTCTGCAGGTTTCAATTTGGTCTTGCCATATCGATGTATTTGTTTCTGACAAATCATCACCTAGCGGTTTTTGATACCAACCGACAATGACATTGACATTTGCTGCGAACCTTATTGATGTGCTAAAGTTAAATCTTCGTCGATATAGCTCTTTGAATTTTATTATTTTCGACGTTTTAGGGACTTGGACGTTATAATAAGTTTACACTGTATTTATACGATCGATGTTTTTTGTCTGTTTGATCTTAACATGGATAAATATGATTAAAACACATGTGTATTTTAACAGTTTTATTTTTATTTTTACAGTAGTTGTAAGTATGCGAAAATAATAAGACCAAGGACCTGTTTAATAATTAGACTTATTTGTGAAAATCAGACAAACAGGCCAGAATTTTTTAAACCACAAAAAAAGGCGGTTCTTCTTGAGGTTCACAGGAGAGTTCATCTTCACGATCTTCTTCATTTTCATCTAAAGACTCCGTGGTAAGAATATTCGTATAATATTCAAGGCTAGGCAATGTCTTCCAGTCGTTTCCAAAGTGCTTTTGCAAGAGTTTGTTGACGTCTTCCAGTTTTGCTGATTTCATATTAATGAGACCAGGGTTGATTATTGTAGATTTATGTCTGAGATGCTCTTATTATTTTTGCATACATTTTGGAACGTGCTTAGATCTGATTTATAATAAAATTCCCCTCTAATCAAGGCATTATCAAGTCGCTTTGATCGTTTGATTATGAATCTTTTAGAAAGAGTTACTTTGAATGGAATCAGATAACATCGACAAGAGCAAGTTCTCTTGGTGCGCAAAAAAAGCATTTCGCTTTATTACAGGATCAACAACACTCTTCAATTCTTGCGGAAGATATCGAGAATTAAATACCAACTTCCAAAAGTGCCTTGCTCCATCTTTACATGTCGGATTTAATTTGATTTCGAACCAAATAGGAGCATATACTTTAACTACAGAAGTAGCAAGTTGTTTCAGTTTTTGTAGGTATCTCAGTAGACACTTATAAGCGCAAAATCCTGTTGGTCTTTGTTAGCCACCTGGCATGCGAAATTTTTCCCGGAGAGCGATTAGACAAATCAGGAGAGCACTTACCACTTATGACGGCAGATGTGATACCATAAAGGTAACGTTGATCAGAACTGAGGTCTTTTACATTTGAAATGTTTGGTGACATACCTTCTATCTTTTCAAACACGACAACAGAGCGCTTCTCACAATCATCTAATAACTTTCCGATAGCACCTGAATAAGTATTAGGTCCTGTTGTGGTGCCATCAAGTTTTGCAAATAAATGTCTTAAGGGCAGCTCATTTTGAGGAGTGGCTGGAGCGGCGCCACGGCGCCCTCACCTACCGCCTGACGCAGGTCCTCACCGGACACGGATGTTTCGGGAGGTTCCTGCACCTCATCGGGCGGGAGGAATCGCCCGGGTGTCAACATTGTGAGGATCGCCCCGAGGACACGGTGGAGCATACTTTGGCGGTGTGCCCTGCTTGGGCTGAGCACCGCCGAGTCCTCGAGGCGGCCATCGGCGGCGGCGCCCTCTCGCGTCCGGCACTGGTCCAGGCCATGGTCCGGAGCGAGGGGGAATGGGAAGCAGTCGCCTCCTTCTGCGAAGCTGTAATGCTAGAGAAGGAGGCGGCGGGACGGGAGAGGGAAAGGAGGGTCCCCCGTCCCAGCGGCCGCCGCGGTAGACGATCCGGGCGTCGGGAGCCACGTGACGACTCCCGGCCACCGTAGACGCGGGTCTGTGGACGGTGAGCAATGGGTAGCTCACCGTCCGTACTTTCACTAGCGACAGACCGTGTCGACGGCGCGTTCGTGTTCCACGCGCGCCTCAAAGAGATGTCAGCAAAATTGGATGGGGCCACTGAGGGCCGCGATGCCTGCCGGGGCTGCGGGTTGTTCGAAAGAGATACCGCGCCCCCGGAACGCAAAGGGCACATGAAGGAACATAGACGGGTTTTAGTCAGTAAAAGTCTGACACTCCCTCCCGCCCCGCCCAGGGCGGGGGAAGTTATTTGATGATTTCCAGTCTATAAAAAAAAAAAAAAAAAAAAAAAAAAGGGCAGCTCATTTAATGTAATTTTAATGTAATTTTTTAAATAAATTGATGTATCCAAATGTATGTGTGTGTATTTATTTAATAGACTAATAATTATCACCCTTTACAGCAGGAATAAAACCCAGAAATAAAACAGAAATATTAAAGTATAAGAAATGTATTAAAATATAAAATGTGTAAAATTCAATTAACGATTCTTATTACTACTATTACATTATCATTAACGATTAAAAGTTAGAAGCATATTTATTATAAATATTACATTTTATCACTCTAATTTTTCACAGATTTTTGTTATAAGTACCTCTGCAGCATCCATCACATCATCAAAAGTTTCGCGCACCACGTATTGTGCACTGGTATAAGCATTGTCACTATCATAATCATTTTCACTCTCACAATCTTTAAGTTCAAACACATTTAATTTAATTAAATAACGTCCTCTAATATAACTTGGTTTACCTCTACGAGCAATATATATGAGGTTGATGGTGAAAATCTTGATGAGCGCTTTCTCTTTTTTGACACTTTTTTCGGGGCTTGTTCTTGAGGATTGGTTGGATTATTGCCTAGTTCTTCGTTTCCACGCTGCTGATTTGCCAGGCTTTCAAAATATGGACTATAATTGCCCTGAGCGTAAAAGAAAGGTCGGATTGGCTGATTTTCATGATTGAGATCCGCAGAGTTCCACTGTAAAAATAATAAATAAAATCATGAGCAAAAGAAACCAATCAAATAAATAGATAAAAAAAAAATACAAAATTAACCGTAATTGAATACATAGGTAGGTACCGCATACCTCGTGCATTCTGGGTTGCTCATCATCTTCATTATCATTGATCAAAATGGTGGGGGTGTACGATGGTGATCGAGACATAATTCTGAAAAAAAAAAACCGAACGTATTAATTATCAAGTCAATATAAACACTACAAAAACAAAAACACAAACACGTCGTCGTCGTTTTTTATACAAAAACTTACCTTTGTTTATATTTTTATATTTCAAATGGAAAAGTTAAAAAATTTTAGACCACAACAAAAGTGACTGTATTTCGGTAGTTGCCACAATTAAATGAAATACTTCTGTACTTTGAGATGTCTAAACTGGTGAAATTTTTAGGCATGTAATACGACTATACTCTCATTGCAGTTTACTATGAGGTCAGTTCACACCGAAACGCGATGCGAAACGACGCTGCGCGCACTTTTTAAGATAGCGACACCGAACTTATTTACATGAATAGATACACATCTCGGTGAAGCAACAGACTTCTTTAAGAACCTGAGCGTAACGTCGCGATAGGTTTTGGTGTGAACTGACCCTTATTCACCAAATATGTAGATGATTTTTTTAAGGATGAGTATAATAAACAAGTCCAAACCTGCAATTCAAGTCCAAAGTACACTACGTCCTTGTTTAAATAATACCTAATGTGTGTACCTACCTATATTTACCTTTGATCTATTTCTTACTATCCCTCTTTGTATTCGTCAATATATATTTGACTGATAGAAAGAAATAGGTGTAATAGGCAAGATGAAGTTGATCAAGCAACCCATATCCCTGAACATTAATAATATAAATTTCGATGACTCTGTTCATCACATCAAACACAGCACATTATTGCCTAATACGATTCGTAGTTTAAAATGCGGTCCTTCAAACTGCGGCAAAACAAATGTAATGATCAGTTTACTCTTACATGAAAACGGGCTTAAATTTAAAAATCTTTACCTGTACTCGAAAACTAGTTTTCAACCAAAATTATCGTTTTTTACGAGAAGTCATAAGAAGAGTACCTCAAATAAAGTTTTATGAATTCAATGACGGCAAAGATGTTATATCTCCGAGTGAAGCTTTAAACATCTCCACGTCTTTTTCCTCTCCGTTCATGTTGCAAGCGGTATCATCAAGATGCTCGGTCATTTTCATAAGCTGAAAAAAAAAAGATTAATATAATATTTACTTATAAAATGTAAATGCATACACATAAATTTGTTGGTAATGAATGACTAAAAAATCGTAATTATACCCAAAATAATTCATAATTACTTAATAAAAACTATAGTATACACCTAAAGTCTGTTTAATACCGCTCAAGTCCCATTAAAATGTTTAAGGAACACAGCTTAAGTCAAAATAAAATAGTTTACAATACCGCCTAAGTCTATGAACATTACACTGAACAACCGCCGATGTATTGACGTGTTTAATATCTCTAAAATAACAGTAATAACACTCTACTATACTACAACATAATGAATAATCGAGTTGGCTTACCTGTTCGGTGCATGAGAAGTGTCTGTCTCTCTGATAAAACCGTAATAGACAAAAAGAATACAATAAAATTGCTGCGCGGTCATACATCAACACGAGATAGTATGGCGGACTGACGACTTACGCGGTTGTGATACAACAAACGATTTGCGCGGTGCCAGAACTACTTGAATAACGCGCTGCGATTGGATAATTTGAAAATAAATTTAACATCATTCGATGCGCGCCGACAAAATCTATCCAATGAAGTATAAAACGTCACATGACCAATTTTCGACTTACGCGGTATTGTTACCTAAGCGACGATATCACATCTTTCTTTTATTTTTTGGAAGTGATTTAAACAGTGAATTTGTTATTTTTATATCCCAATGTTTTGCTTCTTGTCTCAGTTTATGTATGAATAAATATAAGTTAGGTTTTTTTGGGATTCTTTTATTAAGGCGATGGTGCCAGCCCTCAAGAGCATTAGTCGTTCTGTGCCGTTGCTTAGCAACGCTTATTGTACTTGCCGATTGTTTAGAGTACCAGGTATTTTCAAAATAAACTCGAAACATCAAATCATTTCTCGTGAGTCTGGTGCAGTGTGCAATATATGTTGCCATGTTTCGTGTATCCGGTTTGCAGGTACAAGAGGAATTATGGCGCACTTTCTTGTTGTATATGCTATGTTGATTTATATTTAGTTTACATTATCAATAAATATGTTTCTTAAAAATATCAAATTAGTATTTCATTTCCTATTGCGAGTCTAGACTAACCAAAAATAACGACGTTTAGATATTTAATACCATATCATAAATAATAAATAAAGCCAAGCAATTACCCAGTTTAAGTAGGATTTTTGACATTGTGCGCTTTTGACAATCTGCGCTTTTGACTATGTGCGCTTTTGACATTCTGCTCTTTTGACAAATTGCGATCGTTTGTCATTTTGCACTTTTGACTTTATGCTCCTAAACGCTTTCCTTTTTCAACTTAAAGACAAACATGTACAGTACCCGGCAATAAATATTGCACATCGACCTTTGGAAAGAGACAATCGGCTAATTTCGGCTTCGTAGAGCGCTATCTCTCTCGCACGAAATACAAACAGTCCGGTATCTATTAGGAGCTGTTAAAACAATTATGATTTGCTTCTTTTGATAATTATTATTTGTATAAAATACACCAATTTTTCTATAGTGATGGCTTTAGGTTGGGGTAAAATAAAATAAAAAAAAAAACATGTTCCCATTATGTTTTCGTATTAAATTATTTTGGAAAATTACAGCTGTAGTGTACATAATAAACAACATTAATCATATTGTTAAAATGAGACATTGTAATAAAAATAATAATAATTCTAATTCTCAATTACTTCCATTTCACTATCTGTGCTCTCAAAGAGATCAATATCACTGTCAGCCGTATTTATCACTAGTCTATCAGTGTAATTGTCTAAACCGTGTTGAATGCTTCTATATTCATTCTCATATTTGATTGCATGATCGCAAACCTTTTTCCAATCTTCAGCCCCGATCATGTTTACTTTTTCAGTCAATAATGTTTTTACTGTAGTTAAATTCATACCCACATTTCTAGAGGCTACATAGCCTTTCAGTTGAGACCATATATTTTCTATTGGATTAAAATCCGGATGATATGGTGGCAATCGCAACACAGGGTGCCCATGTTCGGCAAGTACTTTGTCCACGGAAAACTCTGTATGCCTCTCCTTGTGCTGACATATAATAGCGTAAATCTGGGTTTTTGTTAATTTTGGATCTACTGGAATTTCGTGTCTGTTTAACCAGTGGATCATTTCCTGTTTAATGGTGTTTGAGTTGGGGGGTCTTTCAACATATTTGTTGTGATAGGGTGCGTTATCGATAACTAGAACAGAATCACTGGGTATATTGGGTATTAATTGATTAACCAGCCATTTTTCGTAGTTATCATTATTCATTTCATTGTGATAGTCACCTGTAGTGTCCGTGGATTTATACGTTAAAAAGGCACCGGGTACAAAGCCTTTTTCATTACCCGCATGAACTATTATCAAACGTTGACCTTTTGAAATTGGCTTTTTTACTCCTTTTTTCTTGTCATCATTCCAAGATTTCCCTTTAGTGTGGGATGTATGTATGTAAGACTCATCCATGTAGACGATATTTTTTCCTGATTCGCGAATTTTGCGTATTTTATCGAGGTATTCCATCCGTTTGAGACTTACATCGTGCTTTTCCATTAGAAGTTTTCGATTATCTTCCATTTTAGTGAACCGAAATCCCATCTCGTGAAGTATTTTTCTCAACGTCTTTTCAGACCCATTGTAATTAATAGCTTCAGATAATTTAGCTTTTAATGATTTTATTGTTGGCAGTTCATTAAATCGTAAGTGAAAATCATACACCATTCTTCGAACAACATCATAATCAAAATCGTCCATATGCAAACGAAATTGCTTTTTTGGTCTCCCTTTTTTTGGAGTGCTGAACTTTATTTCAGTAGAATGTGTTTCAGTACTGACTTCGTTTAATATATTGTTCAAAGTTCTTCTTGAAATTCCAGTGGCATTTGCAACTCGCTCTTGAACCTTCTTAAAATAACAACTTACATTTTCATCTTCATTTTTTTTAAATCTGTCAGTTTCGGTTACAAAATATTATTATTATTATTGTAGATAATTTCGCGTGACTGACCTCGTAAAGGTTTCCCTCTTTTTCCTAAAGATGCCATTGTGCAATTTTAAATGATTTAAATTTGGGGGTGTTATCAACTCTTAATATATATTTTGAACTGGACGCGACCGCACTTTATCGCACTTGAACAACGACTGACAAACGTCACATAGGTAGTGTGCGACAGAGATAACGCTCTACGAAGCCGAAATTAGCCGATTGTCTCTTTCCAAAGGTCGATGTGCAATATTTATTGCCGGGTACTGTACAGACTTGGTGTTCACGACGAGGACCCGCCCGCAGCAAATAAAATTCTTCAATATTTGGCGAATTGCTTTTACTGAGCGACTATTGCACTTTATAACATGAATGCACCTTTTCGATCAGTAATGATTACAAAAAATTTAATTACATTAAAATACGCGTGTGGGCGCTGTTTTGATCCCAGTCCATCTTGTTTTCATTTTGTTCCGCTCGGCGGCGCTGGCGTGGCGCAGCTCGCCGTTCGGATACGCACAACAAAATGTACGTTAAAGATAAGATTTAACACTTGGCTTTCTTGGTATAAGTCCTGCATTAACGCGTCGGTGCCAGCCTTCCAAAGCATTCGATGTTCGATGGCGTTGGCAAGCACAACTCAACAACGTGGCAGACATTTTGGGGTACCACTGTTTTTCGAAAATACTTTCTAAAACGGTGCATTTCAGAACTATTCGGTGCCTGGTTTATAATATAACACCACGTAGCTGGTATTTTATCTGCTGGCACGAGCGGTATCATTGCAGCGATTCTTGCAACATTTCTACCTTCTTTTGATTTTAATAAGCCCATTTTTTTTGTATTCTTCCAAATAGCGGCATTAAAATGTCTTCATAAAGACCTTAAAATTGAACACTGCGCATGCCCTTTCCACTTTTACCGAGCGATCATGAACCACCGCGCGACCTGTAAGTGCAGACCTTGCCGTCTATCATGGTCATCATGAGTTCATGACTGATTTTGCAGTCGTGAACTCTAGATGACCATGATAGACGGTCTGTACATGACAGTCTGTAATTGTCAGCAACTTATTTTGGTCTTCCATTTCCTTCAAGTGTTCACTAACGACTAGTTTGCTTTCTTTCAAAAAACTATACTGCACTGGAGGACAAAAATATGCTGAACAAGGTTTTGGATTCTGCCATATGATTTCGTTGCCATCGGTAAGCTTTAATGGAACTAACGAGGTCATGAATACACTGGAATCATTATTTTCGTCATCTATTTTCTGTTTATATTGGCTTTGGCTCGATGCACCATCAAAACCCCACTTGGACACTAAAATAAGGTCTTTTTTTCGACATATACAGGTAAACTTTTCAAAATCCTTTTAACAGTTAAATCAAAAAGGGCTTGAAGGGAAATTTTGGCTGTTGAATTCATCACTTTAATTGTATGTTTAGCAGGATAACACTGAGATTTAGCTTGCTGGAGCTTAAGGCACTACTTCAGCCATTGACTTAAAAAAACTTTTTAATTGCTGATTGCGGTTTAATTTGCGATTGATTGTTTGTTGTTGCATGGCTTACTAGTGTTTCCAGTAATTTCACCCTCACGCCTTCCCGTTTGTCTAATGTTTGTTGTAATTTACTCGTCTTCCGTCTCTTGGGGGTTGGCGAATCTTGAGAAGAATCATCAATGTTATTTTGCATTGTTTGTTCGTTTTCGGTTATATTAAATTCAGCAGTGCCAGTATTAACCTCTGTATCTGCACCAGTGCCAGTATTTAACTCTGTATCAGCATTGGTGCTAGTACCTCTATATTGCTTGTCTGCGAATCATTTTCAGGAGTATTTTCTGAGTGAAACGGAACCACTGTAAAAAATACTAGTTTTTAAATAATTACTTGTACTATACCGTCTCTCAGGAGCGTCTGACAAAAACGACAATAGCTCCATATATTACCAATTATTATTTGTTCTAGCTGAACCCGTTCCGCCGCCATCTTTTATCTTTTTATTGTATTGGTCTCGTAGACTCTTGAAACGCTTTTTACATTTTGAAACTAACAAAAAAAACAACTTTAAAAGCAATGTGCAAATATCTCGTTCCTGTATTTTTACCAAACGTTACAAAAGACATTTTAAAGAAATCAGCAGATGGATTTCTTTATAAATGGAATTTTCCATGCTGTGCGGCAATTGATGGTAAACATGTCCGAATCAGAAATATTTCTAGTTCCGGCTCTTTATACTTCAATTATAAGAAATATTTCTCTATTGTAATGATGGCTGTTACTGATCCAGATTGTAGATTTTTATGCGTGGACATTGGTTCCTACGGTAAAGAATATTAATTTGCCAAATCCACTATAGGCAAGCAAATACAAAACGGAACTTTTCCATTTCCATCAGACGTTCAATTACCTGGCACGGATATATTTTTACCCCAATTTATTGTTGGTGATGGTGGATTTAAGTTTTATTTATTGTGAAGTAGCGTTTATTAGCTGCATCTTAAAGTCCTAACTTACTTATAGACACCACAATATCAAACAAAAATCTTACCAATTGTGTCAAATCTTTCGCCAATGCGTCGAAATTTATTTCGCCATCAGCGGCATATGGATCCGATGTTTCCGGCACGCTGCAGTGGGTATTGTCGTCGGTATCCGTATTTTGTTGCATTCGACGCAATTCCTTATCTGCCTCATCATAAGTAGGTATAAAATTTATTTTTACAACACACGCTTTTTACATTTTTTTATAAAATTTCTTTGTACGAGTTCCATTCTGGTCCTGGACTAGAATGACCGTCTTTTATTAATTTAGATGCATATTTTAAAGTTTTTGGTGGCCAGCGGACAATCCCTTTTGATTCCCACAGCGTAGGGACGATGGTCAATTTAGGTACATCGTACTTGGTCGTCTGTACTATTTTAAAAGCCATAATACTTCTCTGAAAAGAAAAACAATTGATAATTAAATAGGTATAATGTACGTAATTTCTTTTTTACCTATCTACTCTGTATGGACTGTCCCATCCCAACGCTCCATGCATAAAACTAAATAAGACGTACCAACTAGAATTAGTTTAAGATTGAATTATTACGTCTGTGCACAAATTAAACTATGAAAGTAACGTTATGTCCAATTCGCGATACACACTCGACTGCGGTCCGTCGCACGTCGGCCGATAGGATAGCGAGGCGAGGTGTGTCAAAGGCGAGGAGGGGGGGTTAACTCTGACTGCACGCAAACTGTAGGTACTTAGGTACCTTACCTAAGTATTTCATTTCACAATGACCACTCTGTTTATAGTTTTACCTAATTATATCTACTTTGGTCGAGAAAACTTTGATACTTACTAGGTGGGTACATGATTAACATACGCTAATCCAAAAAATATAGGATGATGTGATGATGATGAGGCTTAATCCGCGGATCCCTAAAATGTCTGCAGTTTTTATAGGTTCACTGATGATTATCTACAGTTATTTGCATACATGTTACCCACTATCAAGCATTACGTGAATCTGTAGCTGACTTGTGTAACACAAGAACCAACCATAACAGCTCGTTACTGATTTATGTACCACGAGTGGACACTTAAACAGCTCATGCCGTTTGATTGTGGTTACTAAGGTACACATTGCTTGTCTGCCATTTTTTAGATTCTAACCTATCTACATACAATATTATAATAATTTGTTTCTATTTAGTCAAAGAAAATAACAACCGAATTTGAATAGAAAATGTAATGATTTTATACGTAAACAGCGTATTGTCAAATTACAAGGAAAAATAAAAAGACTTTTTTTTTTATAATATTATCATCAACCTATTTTTAGGGAATGCAATCTCGAGACGAGATCGCCAAGACGAGATCTCGAGGTATTACAAATTCGATCTCGGCGAGATCTCGCCGAGATCGAGATCTCGAGTGGATTTCAAAATGTATGGTTTTAATTAAATAAGTGAAACATGGTTGAAACTGGTTAGTTGTGATTAGGAGACGAGAAAGATAAACAATATAAATAATTGAAAAAAAAGTCTTTAATTTTCTAATTATTCAGACCCGTAAAATCTTTTATAAACAAAGTACTTATTTAAACAAAAATTTACGTAATAACAGAAATTAACAATTTTTTATTGTAATGTGTGTGACTAAATTAGGAGTGGTTTTGAAAATAGCTTCTTAAAAAACAAATATTACTAAGAGTGCTATCTGATAAACGGCAGCGTATGTCAGTCGCTATGTAGCCAGCGGCTGAAAAAGCTCTCTCAGATTCAACGCTAGTTGGTATCAGCGTGAGCAAGCTGTTGTACGCGAATTGCAATAAAATACCCCTCGACCCGCCACATTCGAAGAGATCCATCTCTTTTTTTATCCAGGATTTTTATACGGATTCCAGCCGGTCTGTAATCGTAGCAACTCGCGTGAAAGAACTTTTACAGGCTTTCAGAGTATCTTCGAGTTCCTCTTGAAGGCTTTTACTTGAACTTGCAGCAGCAGTATGCAAATTAATATCCTCAGCAATCATTGAAAGCGGCAAGTCATCCTCGTTTGTCAAGTCTCCTGCAGAACTAGTATTTAGTTCATTACCAGTAGCTGAGGCTTGAGAAAAAGTGTCTAATTGTGTAGGGCTGCTGCGATGTAATCTTTTAATTATATTCTTAATTTCCTTTCTTATAACATACTTGCTAGGTAATTGAAAAGTTTCGTCGCCCTTCAATAATTCTAAATCATGCTGATAATTAGCTGGATTTTTTAAATACAACAATGCACCGGTTGCATTTATACGACGCTCAGAGATCCGCTTTTTCATCGACTCAGCTAGTTTTTCTGATAGTGGAGTCTTTAGATCCTCTAACTTGCGAAGCATGAATCGCAACGTATACTAAATCTGTATCGCGGCGACACAATACCTCGACGGCCAATTTTATCGGCTGGAATGTATTTTCGAAGTCGCTAAGGACTGCATGTTCTCCTTCCGTGAAAGAGTAATCGGAATTAGAACTGAGAGAGAGATCGATTAACGCCTTGGCCACACATTGTTTTACTTTGTTGTATGTACTTATCATATTGCAAAGGCTAGACCAACGGGTTTTACAATCAAGAACCAGCTGAATCGTCTTACCACCAAACTCCTGCTGAATGTAATTCTGAAGGATATCATTCTTGGTGGGAGAGTTCTTAAAGAGCTTGACACATTTTCTTAATTTAGCTACAATCGATTGGTATTCCGAAGCCAGATCAGGTTGTTCCACAGGTAAAGAAAAGTGTAAAACATCGTAACTATCTGGGTTATCTTCCAACTCTTCCTCCTCTTCTATACCGCGGATTGTGTTTTCTTCAGTGTCTTCAATTTCTTGTTCAGAATTAGCTTCTTGTTTTTTTTTTATAAATGATGTCTGCTAAAGCTGTTGAAGTGGTTCTATTAGACGATTTTCTTTGAGAAGCTAAACACAAGATTCTGAGGACATACTTCCAAATATGCGTGCCAGTCCTAGATTCCAGAAAGAAGGTTGGTTGTTGACAGTGGTATGAACATTAATATTCAGAAAGCGCCGACTCGTTCCAGACGTCCATTCATCAAAGGAGAGTGTAAATCTATAGCCTTCGTTCTTTAACTTTTGAAGATCTTCTTTCACCTTCATTTTGAGTGTCAGACCATAATTCATCACAATTAGTTTAATAGTGTTTGGTGAAGAAGGCAATTTATAATTGTTACCTTTTGAAGCAAAAAGATTCTTTATGTCCTCCGAAGTGCAGAAAACTCTAAAAGGCAATCCGTCTTTCGCTACCATTCGAGAAATAATTTTTTCTTTACTCACGTCACAGTTGGATTGAAAGTAATCACTGATTTTCTTTCTTATATTATATACTATAATTATATTTTATACTATAATTTTCAAATAAACAGTGATATTTTGAGAGCGCGTGAAAATTTTCGTCTATAATTATATAGTATTTCACAATAAACTCTCTTTCCCATTCTAATTTCATGGACATGGAGGAAAAACAAAGTTTTACTTACCGTTATTCTATATTTCTCACAAACCCTTTACAAAATGGTTCACAGAAAAGATGTCAAAATAATATTAAGTAGTAGGGTGAAAATTGTTCACAATTTTGCCACTTGTGAATTGTCAGCTCCTTCAAAGAGTTACTAATATCCTGGAGTGTATTTTGTGCTGAAAAATAGGTAAAAAGTACTCTATTATTCAGCCCTTGTAGTGTAAAAAAGGTAATGCATACCCTAAAAACCAGTCATTATTCAGCTCTTGGGGCGACTGTTACCTTTAATAAAGCTCAAATAACGCTGATATAGTGCAACCAGCTACATTATTCAGCTAACAGCTGATTAATTTGTGCCCAAATCAGAGTTATATCAGCTGAGTAGGCGCCTCTAACGCTATTATTCAGCAGGTTTATTCAGCTTAAAATTCCATTGTGAACAGTGATTCAGCTACTATTCAGCGCTTCTGTGCTACTTGGGTTACCGACTGATAATTTTAGAGTCCTCAGACGAGCGGGGGGTGCAGAAATTACATCAGCTGTAAATATTCGAAATGAACTTCGAGATCCGACTGCATCACAATTTTTTTCCCAACATTGATGCTTATAAATATTGTTTTTTATGATTTTTGTCACTTTTATCAAACACTGCATTAAAAAAGTCAATCAAATTGTCAATTAAAAGGAATCGTACGAGTGAAATGATGCAGTGCTTGTGAGGTACTTTAGCAGAAAGAAATGGACCTACTATATGGGCTTCATTAAGAATGTGTTTACAAAAAAATACGAGACTTATTACACCGTTGATTTCCTAAAGACAATTAAAACACCACATCTTTTATTTGTCCAACCAAAAAAAAAAAAGAATCGTGACGAAATAACGGAACTGTTAATCATAAAGAAATTATTAGATTTGGAAAGAAAAGATAAAGAATTTTATTTGTTAGATGAAAGTAACGAAATATATTTTGAATAAAGTTTATTACCGTAAAAGTGTCAAACTATCACTGTGGTTGAATTTTAATACACGTGATACCGTAAGTCAAGTCAGAGCTATTTTTGAAAATGGATAAAATTGAACATCGTGCAGTGATAAAATACCTGAATTTGAAAGGTTTAACTCCAAAAGCTATACATGATGGCATGTCTGCTACTTTGGGTGAGTCCGCTCCTTCGTATGCGACTGTTAAAAACTGGGTGGCAGAGTTTAAACGTGGTCGTGAGACCATTCAAGATAAGCCCCGTAGTGGCCGGCCTTCGACTGCTTCCACTGATCAAAACAAAGAAAAAATCTGTGATCAAATTTTATCTGATCGAAGATTGACTGTCGAGGAGATAGCTAAGAGTGTAGGCATCTCATCTGAGCGAACACATCATATAATTACTACTGAACTTGGATTCTCTAAGGTGTCTGCGCGGTGGGTACCGCGACTGCTTTCATTGGAACAAAAACGCAACCGACTCACAACTTCTCGCGACTGTTTAGAGTTATATGAAGCTGACCCAATAGAATTTGTTGAAAGATTTATAACCATGGATACAACCTGGGTTCACCACAATACACCCGAGACAAAAGAACAGTCGAAACAATGAAAAAGAGCAGGATCGCCCACCCCAAAGAATGCAAAGGTGGTTTTATCGGCGGGAAAAGTCATGGCATCCGTTTTTTGGGATGCAAAAGGTATAATTCTCGTGGATTATTTAAAAAAGGGTGAAACAATAAACTCCGATTACTATTGCAACCTGTTGCGTCGTTTAAGAAAAGAAATCAAAGAAAAACGTCCAGGTTTATTGAGAAGAAAAGTCTTGTTTCATCAGGACAATGCGCGCGTTCACACCACTGTGCAATCCATGGCAGAAATCCATCAATGTGGCTTCGAATTGTTACTTCGTCCCCCATATTCACCGGATTTAGCACCGTCCGACTTTTATCTGTTCCCAAAGCTAAAAAATTTTTTAGGTGGTAAACATTTTTTTACAAATGAAGAGGTCATAGCCGCCGTGGACACTTATTTTGAGGAGTTAAACGAAGATTTTTTTAAAACGGGTATCGAAGTCTTATCGGGTCGATGGAAAAAGTGTTTTGAGCTCGGAGGAGAGTATGTTGAAAAATAAAAATAAACTCAAAATCGTGTGGTTTCATTAAGTATGTTAGGCTAAGAACTTTTCAAATGACCCTCGTAAATTCTTTTTGCCTTATGGAAATCCTTGTTTCACCATAGCTTTAAAAAGACTGCTGGTTGGTCAGAAACGTCAACTGTTTTTGCAAAACACTACAATTTACCAATTGTAAGTTATAGAACCGATTTTACCTTTGCTAATTCTATCCTAGAGTAAATACCTAATTATTCGTAACATTTGGTTGATTTTGATTAGTCAAATATCTTTAAAGACTGGAACTAGTTTTTTTTAATAATTAAAATGAATCTGAGGAAAGAATACCTTCATTTAATTCAAAACTAAAATATTTTTAATTAAGGAAAAAATGTTGATTATTAAGTTCTGTTTTTACATTTATTCAATTGTTGAAAACAAGTTTAAGTTATGATAATAATGCCTGAAGCATTAAAATACTATCTAGTTAACAATTGTCTCAGTATAATTTAATATTTAATAAATAAATATTAAAATTATTCTCGGTCGTTTATTTTTATATATATATTGTTTTTTATTCACCAATATGACTAATACCTACCCCATTGCCTATAGAGATGCCATTACTTGTCTCTAAACATCTACCTGTAAGAATAATTGTTTTCAGGACGAGCCGTTCACAAAATTACCATCAGACGTCACTTAAGGTAAGTTAGTCTGATTTCTTAAGAAAATGTCATACCAAAAAGTATGAACAAAAGAGGATCGAGTTCAGAAAGCTCAGGAATGTATACTGTTCACGATTCGTCATGTGATGAAAATTTTCTTCCATCTATAAGCGACACAGAAATACATAGAAGAAATGGAACAAGATACTGAAAAAGAAAATGATGGCTGTAAAATTGGTGTAGGCAAATATGTTCTTGTAAAATTTTCAACATCAAAGTTCGATAAATATTATATTGGTCTAGTGACCCAGAACAACGATTTGGAGCAAGTAAATACTATAAAATACTTAAGAAGAAATCCAAAAGGTACATTTTACTGGCCAGTAGTAGACGATGTCTCAGAAATAACTTTGTTAGATGTAGAAATAATTTTGCCAATTCCGCAAGTTGGTCGTCGAGGAACATTGAAGTTTGACTTAGATAATTTAAGTGTTGATTTGTCAAACATTTTTTGAGATTTTATTAACGGATATTTGTTTTATTACTTTGTTGTGCAATTCTTAAGAAGTTTTATGTTTCTGACATATTATGTTTTTTTTGTACTAAGGTCTTATTCTCATCTCAGTGTTATTGTAATATTCTTTGATTTTTCAAATTACGGAAAGACAATTTTAAATTACAATAATACTGCGGTGAATGCTTCAAGGTGGTCCGCGAAATTCAAATTTTCGCAGGCTTTTTGCAATTTGCAGCTCAATATCGGATAGTATGGTAATAAAAGTTTTATTCGTGCAATTGGCATGTATATATTTATTTATACATTAATACCTAATTACCATTAAAACCTAATAACTGGTATTCCAGTCCTCAGCTTTTTATATATTTAAAAGAAAGGGCGACTTATGCATGTGGTACCGTAAGATCAAGTAGAAAAGGGATGCCGAAATTCCAAAAACTGAAACGTGGACAAATAGCCGCTTACTCGTCTCCTCCCCTCTTAGCCCTAAAATGGCAAGATAAGAAACCGGTCTTAATGTTGTCTACAATGCACGATGAGTCGATGACCAAATAATACCATCCGACAATGTAGACTACTCAACTGGGCTACCCAAAATGAAACCACAGTGTGTGGTAGACTACACAAAAGATTAGGGGTCGGTTGACACTTCTGATATGATGAATAGCACATTAGGCTATATAAGAAAATAAAAAGAATGGCATAAAAAGCTTGGGTTTCACATATTTGACATGTTTTTACTTAATGCATTCTATTTGACTAAAGTGATTAAAAATAAACAAAATTATAGTTTAGCTGACTTCCAATTAAACGTTATCAGGCAAATAATAGAAAAATACAAACAATGTTCTTTAACTCAACAGTTATCTTCGCGCGGCATCCTTGACCCTAACCGTTTTTTACATAATAGTGCCTTAGAGCATTTTCCTGTTAGAATACTAACCGGCAAAAGTCAGCGATGCAAAATGTGCGCAGCAAAAAGAAAACGGTCTGAGACTCGTTTTATGTGCCAAAAATGCAAAGTTTATCTGTGCATAGATCCATGCTGTTGAGTACCACAATTCTACAAAACAATCGGTATCGTAATCCCACATCACTATTTTTGCGTTTAGTCTATTATGTCTATGGTCAGCTTGACGTGTCGATACTCGACAATATCCATTATAATTATTCCGTATTCGACAGTGACGACTGTTTGTGGCACGACGTTTGTAAAATCAAGTGAACATTTCACAATTTTTTAATATCAAGATGGGGTCCAAAAGTAAGTGGTCTTCTAAACGTATTGCATGTAAATGGTGATATAATTACAAAAACTCATATTTGATTTGTTTTATAGGGAAGTTTGAAGAGAGTCAGTCTATTTTGGCTCCCTTTGAGTATAGCCAAGACGAAGTAGACGAAGTAATAGACTGTAGCCAAGATGTTAACATTCCATCAACGCTGACCAACGACGAGTATATGGTTTATTTAAATGAGGGTCAGTCGCATTGATAGTAAGCCAGATTTACATAGATCTACGGCGACACAAACTTTAGTCAAAACAAAAAATGCAAGTACACAATACGAGCAAATTGATAATGCAATCAAAGAAAGTGCCAAAATTTTAGCGAGCAATTATTTTGTTGGCGATGAAACTCGTAAAAATAAGTTTATCGAATGTTACACAAATGTGGTCTCGTCAATAATTCACCTCGTCGATAGCGAGCATAAATAATTTTTCGACCATACTATATTTAATTTCGATCATACTATTATTGAAAAATCTTACCTCTGATTGTTAGACTGATTTTAGTAATAAGAAATTATATCTGTGATTATTTGACTGATTTTATTAATAAGAAATTATATCTGTGATTATTTGACTGATTTTATTAATAAGAAATTATATGTGATTATTTGACTGATTTTATTAATAAGAAATTATATATGATAATTTGACTGATTTTATTAATAAGAAATTATATCTGTGATTATTTGACTGATTTTATTGAAATTAGTGTTACTTATACAAAGAAGAATGCCAGCAGATGTATGAGCTTTGGTTTCATTTTGTACCGTGATGAAACTTATTTTATTTTATAGATCAATAACTGTAGATTTTATTACAATAAACCATATTTTTGTAGTTCGCCGGGTATAAGAGAAAAATGCTAAAATAATACAATTTGTTTAGGTTATTTTATTGACATTTCCAAATTGTTGTTGTCAGTAACCAAGACACGCCTCTTTTATATTATTTGGAACAACAGACAATTACATAATAAAGGATACACATAGCATACAACAAGAAAAATAATTACGTAGGTACGCGTTACAAAGAAAAAAAATATAAAAGTAAAAATAGTGAGAACATTTTGGTAAGTATTTACTTAGAAGTGCTCAACTAAGAACTTACCTATACAACATACATACAATGTTTAAAATAGATACAATAAATATAATAGATACTTATATATGATACTCAAGAGAATGGAGTAGCTTAATTGATTGTTTTGAGGGCAGAACTACGGAAAACTTATTCCTATTCCTCTTTATGCAAGTTTCAGTTTTTTATACATTCTAGGTTATGCATGGAACATAGATAGGTACCTTCTTATATAACATAACCATCCTTTAATGTATGCCCCACTGCTACGCAGGCCTCCCCGTCTATCAACAGAGAACATAGGTACTCCACCACGATGATCCACTATGGGTTGATGGAAATAAAAATAAATGAGTACAAGAACATGAAACATTTATTTCATAAATCAAATGAACAAAATACACCTGCAGGAGTTATGTATTACAAAAAATAATCTATTTATTAGGTAAATAATATTGGCAGTGACTCATGGAACTTATACATACAAGGTTGAGGAATGAAGAGTATGTTACGAGTATATTGGATGAAGTCTCAAATAATGAATAAAATAGAATTTGTTTTTGTGTTGCTCAATCATATGATAAACAGCAATATAAATAGTAGGATAATGATTTATACTTCAGCCAAATCCGATAAAGATTTTTTAACAACAAACATTAAAACAAATGTGGATATGTAAGTTTTAATAAATACTAGCATTATCACTTAATAGATTGTGTTATAAAACATCAATGAAACATTTTAAATGTGAAAAATACATTTTTATAACACTATTGCTTAATATGACAAATGTTTGTTGTGAAATATTCTTCATGGATTTGGCTCAAGTATAATTACAAACTATTCATTTTCATAAGTGAATTCATCAAATATATCATCCAAAAATTGAGCTGGTGCGTTTATATCATTATATCTACCCCAGCCTAAATACCAAGTCACTGCCATAACGTGGGCGCAACAACCAACTGTCCTATTACCCACAAGGCAGCTGCAGCAATAACCCGAGATAGCATTGATACTATTGACAACATTTTCATTTCGACTTATCAGTAAATAAGTATAATAAGTTCTGTTGCCTATGTGTCTTGACTTTATTCTCCCTCGTAATAAATAATTATTTGTACCCAGAGCAAGAGGAATGTCATCTTCAATGTGATTATTAATTTCTATAGTGTAGGTGCCATTTGCACGCACATGCTCCCCATAGTATGATCGAGCCTGCTTGAGTTGATATGTTCCCAATGCAAGCTTTTTTAAATCATCAATAGTAAGTCTTGGGAACTGATTTAAATGTGGATGGTGAGAGTCAATAGTCTCAAACATGGCTCGTCGCCTGTTAAGATTTTCGGTTCTAACAGTATTGGCTAACACATTATCCATATTAAGCCTATTTCTTGCTATTGCCACATAGTCTAATGCTTCTGGATTGTCTTCAATAAGTGGATGGAATTTATTAGTTAAGGCACAACCATTTCTAAAATCAGTCATTAAATGCTTGGCAGATTTATTAAAAAACGTTTGGCGAAACAGTTTGAAGTCCCTTTTGAGACGTCTGTTGACCACCTCAACTACCCACCTACACATAGTAATACATCTCGACTTATTTGCTTGTAATGTTGTAAGTTGATATTCACCCTCTAACAAAGACTCAGGCATATGAGCTTGATAGCCATATTCCAGTAATTGTGGTATCACATCCCTGAAACCTCTATCAAGAATGAATACATCACCCTCTCGAAAATATCTTCTCATATTACTATTACTGTCTCTGAATTCATTGCTCATTATAGTAGCGTCGTTTATTGTCGCTTTGTAGGGCCCCAAACAATCCAGAATATGACCATTACAACATACTATCATGAAAGGCTTTACCAAGTTATCACATTTATGTAAGCTGTACGTACTTTTTTGAAATAAATAGTTGCTGCTACTTTGTACATATACATATGTAGCGTCACATATGACAATAGCAGGTTTGACGTCATTGGGTAGATCAGGGTTTCCAAATAGACCCTCAGGAATAATTTTATTTCTTGAAGCAACTTCTGTGACTGTGATATGGTTCAAGCCTAAATATAAAGGGGTCATCTGGTGGCTTATACAGTCTCTTGCCTTAGACATATACCAGCTCATGACTCAAGATTCCGTTTGTGAGTCTCAAAAATATCTCGTGAGTGGATTAGTAGTAGTAGTCTTATAATTTCTATCATAACGGCAAGCTCCCTGAAATACTGAAATACACATGCTATTAAGGCGAAAGCGTAAGGATGACCCCCTTCAAATGTTCTTACGTTTTTTGCAATTTGCAGGTCAGTATTAAGTTGTATGTTGATCTAAATACGATTCGCGGCCGCAAATATTTATTTATAGAATTATAATCATAAAAATCATCAATACAACTCTCTAAGTTCCTATAATCCTATTGAATGACTATTTCATGAAATCATGACATTTGAGGATTATTCTAATTTAAGGAGTTGTATTGCTGATTCTAATGATTATAATTCTGTAAAATCATTTGTTACGGTCGCGAATCAACCTGACACTGACCTGCAAATTACAAAAAACGTAAGACCACCATTACTAAAATTTGCTTCATTTATGTGCATTTTCAAAGTGGAATATTATTTCTTCCTCTTAATAGTCTGAGCGTTTATTTATATGCTTATGTTTTAGTGCATCAATATATTTCAAAATATTGATGTAAGCGTTAGATCTCATACATGGAGGTAAAAATTGTAATTCTCCGATAAGTAAATTACCAAAATAATAATTACGTTTATCTAATTCTTTATCAAAAGTGCAATGAATACATTGAACTTCAGAGTTGTCTTCAGAGTTATTTTCTAATGTTATCGTTGGGGCTGTGTTTTTCGTTCACTTTCTCAAATAAATCTTGTGTATTCTGTTCGCATTTGTCTGGTATTTTTTCTTTATTACCGTCACAATTATCCATTTTGTCCTTCTCTTGTACATCCTGGTCATCGTTTTCTTGTAAACGTCTTCGTTTAGTTAAAGAAGTAGTTGGCAGCAATAAAGATTGTGACATGTCATATATTTCATCAGAAGAATGTTTTGTGCCTGAAAGTAATACAACCTATAATATTTTCTAAACTGCAGGCTATAAACAAATAAGTAATATACCTATGTGTGATTCCGTAACATCAGGCGATATGTACTAGCAATATATCACTTGATTGATTGATATCACAAAATCACACTAAGTACTAGTGGTTCTTTAATTAAATTGAAATAGTTACCATTACTATTGTCGATATACGCGTTCCTCTTAAACTCATTCTCATTCTGAACCTCCGTAAAAAGTGGCTGACTATTCTCTTGGAATATACAATCATCGTCACTGTCACCTGTAAATAATGAATAATTATGACTCCAACTAAACACCCGTAAGTAACGAGTACTTCGACAGTCAAATCGAGTTATTCGGCCGATAACGAGTACTAATAAAATGGCCGAATATTGCCGAGTACTTAGTAATAAATGAGTACTCGGCGCATCTCTAAAGCGCACGTCGCTTCGTGAGATATAAAACTGTACTTATGTATTATTAAACGTTATATCTTTTATCTATAGACCGCAGGATCAATGAGACAGCATTAACAATTGTATTCATTATTAAATAGCGAAAATGATAGATACTCACCCATTATAATAGTAATAGAACACACCGATGAGACTTATACAGAAAAAAATTTAAAGCTAACACAATCACATAAATATATAGAAGTAGGCAGATGTCGGGAAAAGATGCGCACTCTCGAACGAATACAGTGGTGGCTTGTGCCGAGGCTACCGGGCGACGACGGAGCGGTAGTCAGCGAGAAAAGTTCTTAAGAATAACGTTACAAATGAATCTGTAACGATTCACCTGTAACGTTATTACAAGCGGATAAGCTTAATGTTACTGATACCTGTAACGTTACTTAAAATGTTGTTCTACGAAAATGATATTCTTTAACGTTTCTTTCTTGTAACGTTATTGGTATTTTTATGTTTTAGTATCGTTACAAATTTTGGAACGTTATATGATAACATTAATGATAACGGAACGAAATTCATTTCGTTTTCAAGTCCCTGCTAGGCAGATAGTACATACAGTTCACACATTTATACAATCAGTTAGCTACATACAACCAATAGATGGCGCCACATACACATTAAACTATTATTTTAATACATATAATAATACCACCACTTATTAAAATAATCCAAATGCCACTTCTTTAAATTTACAACACCTATTTTCTTAACAAAACTATTATGCTTTACTTTACATAAACTTTTAGTGAATAGATCAGCTGGCATTTCTACAGTACTCAAATAATTGATTTTAACTAATTTATTTTCTACAGCCTCTGTAATGAAATGGAATCTGACATCAATATGTTTGCTTCTTTTGTGATACATACAGTTTTCAGAGAGTTTCTGGGCACTTTGGTTATCATTATACAATAATATAGGCCCACTATTCCTATTTACAAGTTCATATAAAAGGTTCTTAAGAAAAATAGCCTCTTTACTGGTCTCACAAATCGCCATATATTCAGCTTCTGTGCTCGATAATGCAACTGCTTGTTGCTTTCTGCACTCATGGGAAACTATACATCCTGAGTATACAAAACAAAAACCAGTATAAGAGCGCCTATCAACAGTGTCTGAGGCCCAATCTGCATCAACAAATCCAACAATATCTGAATCGTTTTTTACATAAGTTATACAAAATCAGTATCTCAGTACTCTTTTTGCATGTTTCCAGTGGATTTCACTATTACAATTATTAAATTGGCTTAAATAACTGACACAAAATGATATATCTGGTCTAGTTAAAACTGAAAGATACATCAGACTTCCTATCAATTGCTGATAAGGATACTTACTTGATACATTCTCACCTTTTAAATTGACCTCCATAGGGGTCTCTGCACTTGTACAATTGTTCATATTAAATTTAGACAATAATCTTTCTATAAACATTTCTTGATCGACACAAATCTTATCTTTTTCTATCTTGACATTCATACCCAAACACTGCTTTAATTCGCCTATACTAGAAAGGTTTAGGTAGTTAACTAAAGGTAAACAAATCGTAGAAAAGGTTTTTTATAGTTGACACTTCCTTGTTTAAAAATACGTTACAACAAAATCAATTCTAATTTCGATTTATGCGATACTTTTCTCTTTTATTAATGTATGTTAAACTTTATCATTTATTCGTAAACTACTCTTCATAGATGTCATTGTTTGGACACCACTTTTTTGATAGTTTTATAATATAGAATAATATTTTGTAATCTGTCTATTGTAAAGAGCCTAAAAAGACAGGTTCCCAAAACCTTTTAGAAGATACGATGAATTAGATAACGTCGCTAAATTGAAGAGTACGCCCGTGATGTAGTATGGCAACTAAAATTGCAGGTATTACGTTTAGTCGATTAACCAGGCGCCTTTGAAAATTGCGAGGGTCATGTAATAAAACAAGAACAGAAAATGTTTAAATTAGATAAAATGATTGATAATACCACTGGACGTTTTATTATTAACGTGGCAGATAGTTCCTCAAATTCTGATATAGACTAGAGCCTATTATTATACGACTTTAAATAATACGATTTTAAAATTTGAAGTGAAAGGTTTAGCATCCATGAGTCACGTGGTTTGTTTTGTTTACATTTAGTTAACTACCTAAACCTTTCTAGTATAAGTCTTTCAACTTAAAACTGGTACTTAACTGGCTTTTTCGGTAATCTACATCCTTGTTACAGTTTGAAAAGATAAAAAAGTCGTCAACAAACAGAGCTATAAAAGTTTTTACATTACCATGACATTTTATAAACAAACATGGTTCATAAGCAGATTTCTTATAACCTAGCTCAAGTAAACAATTTTCAGCTTTTTTATACCAGGCTCTTGCTGACTGTTTTAATCCATAAATAGCCTTTTTTAACTTTACGACTTTATACATGTTATTTTCACATTTTAAATTCTAGGGCAATTGCATATAGACCGTTTCATCAAGATGGCCATTTAAAAAAGCGGTTGTAACATCAAAATGTCTTATACTTAAATCTAAGTTAACACTAATAGCAAACAATAGTTTTAGAGTAGAATATTTAAGAACCGGCAAAAAGGTTTAGTTATAGTCAATACCCTGTACTTGGGTAAAACCTTTGGCCACCAATCTGGCTCTATATCTCACTGTATTATCACTATTTAACTTCTTTTTGTACACCCACTAACACTGAACAACACAAGCATCACTAGGTCTCTCCACTAGCTCCCATGCTTCATTATCATGGAATGACTGCAGCTCTTCCTCTATAGCTTGGCACCATTGTTCCCGTTCTGAGCAGTTCATGACAACACCTTAGGTTAAACTTTCTTCTCCTATGTCTTCATTGGTCGCACACGCAGATCGTGCCATAAAATTCATCACAACAAGCACATAATTGTTATAAAATGCTTAAATACGCCACTTTCAACCAACTTAAAATACTGTATAATTGTGTAATTAAAACACTGTATAATTTATCACTTTGACTAATTTGAGTAGATATTATACAAAATGACTGGTTATTATACATAATATCTGGATTAATCACTTTGGCTGCAACAAATTTATCTATTTCGTTTGATTGATTGTACGGTCTAACTTAGTTAAATTGGCTTTATAAGGCAAGGATATTTGAAAAAACGAAAGAATACAAGACACGTTTTGTTTGCGCCGGTTTTTTGTATGGATTGTGACCCTTCGTCTTTACATTTTTTCTTGATTTTGTAGCTTACAATATTTCCAAATACTAAAATGATTGGCGAATTTTCTTTCAGGTAATTGCTGTTGTTTTAGATCAATGGAAATTAAGACAAAAAGTGATGGTCATGGTAACAGATAATGCAGCTGTGATGTTAAAAATCACCGAAATCCTTAAGTTGCGTCATCTACCCTGCTTCGCTCATACACTGAACTTAATATACAAAGATACGTGTAATCAGCCTGACATTAAAGAGTTATTGGACAAATGCAAACAAATTGTAAGGTATTTTAAACATAGTACATTGGCATCAGACCAATTAAAAGCCGCTCAAAAAAAATCTAAATAAACCGGAACTGAAATTATTACAAGAAGTTGAAACTAGGTGGAACAGTTCATTTTATATGATAGAAAGATTGAGGAAGGTGATAGATGAAGTAACATTAGTAATAAATCAAAATTCGAGAGCTCCTTCAAATTTGAGTGCTGAAGAATATACGTTATTGGAAGAAATAGAAAAAATGCTTGATCCTCTTGAAGTTTGTACAACTGCCATATCCGGAGAAACGTATCCTACCATATCTCTTATAATTCCATTAATAAAAGGTTTATCATTGGAAATTGCCAAACTTGTAAGGGAAAACTTGTCTGATATTTCGAAAAACATCATACAGCTTATAAAAGAGTCTATTAATAGGCGATTAAAACCATATGAGGTTAGAACTCCATGCATGATAGCAACAATGTTAAATCCCCATTTAAAAAAAATGGGGTTTAGGACAGAAAATGATTGTGAAAGGGCTATAGCTAGTATCCAAAGAGAATACTCCAGAAAATTCTGAAATGAATAATTCAAATGCAGAAATGGAAAGCACGTCAGCGAAAAAATCAAAACTTGATAAGTTGCTTTACTTTTTAAATGCTTCGCAGAAATCAAATTCAACTACTGATGCGATCGTTGATATCAGGCAGTACGTAGAAAAACCTATAATCCCAAAAACAGAGTTGCCTATAGAATACTGGAACCACAGTGAAAATAATTTAAAAGAAATAGCCTTAAAATATTTATGCATCCCAGCAACATCAACTCCATCAGAGAGAATATTTTCAAAAGCTGGTGCAATAATGACCGAACGTCGCAGTCGCCTTAGCAGCAAACATCTCAACGAACTGTTATTTATAAATCAAAACACATCTCTATTTGAATAATATACGATTATCTTTAATCAAATTAGATTACACATTTAAACACGAGGTGCATAATAAATAAATGCTGTAGTAAGACATCTAATACTTAATATTATAAAGCTAAAGAGTTTGTTTGTTTGTTTGAGTAAGACATCTAATACTTAATATTATAAAGCTAAAGAGTTTGTTTGTTTGTTTGTAAGACATCTAATACTTAATATTATAAAGCTAAAGAGTTTGTTTGTTTGTTTGAACGCACTAATCTGAGGAACTACCGGTCCGATCTGATTTTATTTTTGTGTTGGATAGCCCCTTTATCGAGGAAGGCTATAGGCTATATAATATCACGCCTCGACCAATTTGAGCGGAGCATCCATAAAAAATGTGGCAAGAACGGTGAAAAATATTCCTTTTGAGCCCTTTCGTTGCGTGCGCTGCGTAAACGGTTAAAGTTACGCAATAATAATGTAGGAGAGAATTGTTCCTCATAAAATATACAAAAAAAAAGTCGCCAGTAGTAAATGCCTAACTTTTAAGGTTGTCTCACTATAGCCATTTGTATGGCCAGAAAATTTGTTTTAAAATAATGCATTATTTGCGAAGGTGTTTTTATGAACATAGTATTAATCCTCATCGACATAAATATCATCACAAGTGTTTAATTTTGAACAAAATTGCCCTTTACATCATTTAATTTCAATGAATATCTTAGGAAACATCAGTTTTAAAATAACTTCGCAGCAAAATAATGACTCTGCGAGACATTTCGTAGGTTATACCTTAGAATAACACATTATAGGCTACATAGCTACATAACATCGCTCTATGAGCTACGGGAACGGTTCAGTAACCAAAAACCTAATGTAACGCGGGTGAAACCGCGGGTCACAGCTAGTACTTAATAATACTATTATCTTGTATTGACTTATAACGCATAACATATTTGAGTAGGTACCAGTTTCTTTGATCTATCTAGAAGTCAACTAAGATTTTCTATAAAAAACAAATTGATACCTGTACCTACTGGGTGGAAGGGACACCGATGCGAAAATGGTTACCACGTATTCAGTACATCATTCTGAGCCCCCCATAAATAGATATTTTTCATCGGTTATTGGAAAAAAAACTGCTGTTCTGTAGGGGGGGGCTCAGAATGTTGTACTGAATACGTGGTTAGCGTTTTCGCATGGCTGTCCTTTCCACCCCGTATAGTGAAACTGTATTTTTTAATTATTATGAACAAAGAAACAAGACTGATTATAGGATTATTTTTCTTTATTTGATTATTTTATTACTTGAATTTGTAATTTCTTAATATTGGTTTTATCAAAGCAATAACTGCGACACGTGTGTTGATCATGTTTTAACTATGTTAAACATTGTTTTTTTTTTATGTTAATAATAAATCACAGATTTAATCATTTCACTGATGTTTTAGTACTCCTTATTGACTTCTATGTTCGATCAAGCATATAATTTCAGACATAATCTGTCTCCTTTTGATTAATGGTACGTTCAACAGCTCTTGAGCTACAAATGCACCAAAACTCTCATTAGCCTTTATTACATTAGCATCTATAACTTTGTTATATTCTGGCGTTTGGGTGCTAGCATCCTCGACCTTTATTTTCTTGAGTGCATCCTCTTTAGATTTCTTATTCTTAGTATCTTCGTCTTCAAAGTAATTTTTTTCATCATAATCCCAGCCTTGACCGTGTGGTCCCATATCATAAGATAATTCGGGTTCTGTTTCACATTGAGTATCTAAGATGACCAGAGATCTTTTCTTAGCTAAAACAATAATGAAAGTGGTCAAATATTTCCGTTAATTTATACCAATTGCAAACTTTCAATTGATACTCTTCTATACTAATATTATAAAGACGAAAGATCTGTATTTTTATATGTAGGTACTTAACGATTAAACTCCAAAATAGGGGTTTGCACCGGAGACGATTTCGGTCTCCGGAGACGATTTCGGTCTCCGGAGACGATTTCGGTCTCCGGAGATTTTTAGTCAGTTTTCAGAAATCTCCGGAGATTCTTCGGAGATTCTCCGGCAAATTGCCCCCTTTGGTAAAGGTAATAAAATAACATGTAGATCACATAATTCAAAATTTTAATTGCACAAATAGTATCTAATATATTATATAGCACAAAGCTAAATAATAAAGCTAAAAAAATCACATTAGCATGTTAAGTAAAGTGTAAACATAAAATATAAATCAAAATAAAAACTCTCCATGTAACATTAAAAAAATATTAATACAAGATTGCTTAGTTATTTACATATTAAATCAACTTACTAATAATCAACATTAGAAATGTAATAAATGAATAATTGAAATGTAATAATAATAAAGACTTAGCTAATCATTATTCAAACAACCATTGATTTTGGTTTAAAAAACACAGCATTTCTACTGCATCTGGTAACAAGACACTTCGCCTATCAGTCAAGATGTAGCCAGTCGACGAAAAAACCCTTTCTGATCGCACGGATGTACCTGGAATAGCCAAAAACTTCTTGGCTACTCTATCCAGTGGCTTCAAATGATTATTACTGTCCCAAAATTCCTGTAACACATTAGAACGCTCACATTGCCAACCAGAATAACTGGTCTCCATATATAGTTTTAACAAATGCAATGCCGAAGCTTCCGCAGAAAAGTAAGCAGGTCGAGTTTCTTTTTTCTGCAAGAAATTGAATAGTGTCGGTAAGGATGATGGTTCTTTAGTTTGAACATCTATAGGTTCTACTACATTTTCTGTCGTCGACTTTAGTAAGCAGATTAGTTCAGCCTTCGTTGCATCCTTTCCCGCTTGTCGATTTTCGAACATTCTGAAAGAATCTCGGAAGACTGGATGCAATAACGTAGCTATTCGGCACACGGTTCGCCTTTCATATTCCAATAACCGTTCGGCCATACGTTGCTGCAGTCTATTTAACAGCGTTATACCCACTTCAGTTTTTAATGTTGGTCCTATACTCTTTAGGTTATCGAATAATCCGTGTATAACAGGTATGATAAGAGAACAGGTCGGGTAACTGTCACCGCTCAACATATTTGTTGCCTGGTCGTACACATTTAATAAATCTGCTGCCTCTTTCAGAGCGTTCTCCTCTTCTATAGTGATAGCATTAGGAGCTTGTGGCAGTTTTCGTAGTACAACTATCACTTAATTCTAGGATTCTTTTTATCATGTGGTAACAGCTATTCCATCTAGTAGGTACTTCCTGGATTAATTTTAACGGTTTTTTGTCCGGATTCCGCTCTTCTTGTTCTTTTTTTAAAGCTTGAGTACCAACACTCGACTTTCTAAAAAACTTTACAATGCTTTTACATTTTTTTACTATCTCATCAAGTTCCATATACTTATAAACTGAATCTTGCACAATTAGGTTTATGGTATGTGCAAAACATGGCATATGCCGCTTTTCCAACAACTGACACATTTTAGTCATATTAGTGGCATTATCGGTCACTATGCACACAATCTTGTCATTAAGCTGCCATTCGGCTAAAATATTCGTCATACGTTGTGCAAGATTTTCTGCAGTATGAGATTCTGGCATTGCGACAGTGTTTAAAAGACAACTTTGATTGCGGCCCTTGTAAATAAAATGTGCTGTGACTGTTAAAAATGATTCTAAATTACGACTGCTCCACAAGTCGGTTGTTAGTGACAAATACTCAATATCTTTAAATAAATCTTTTAGCTTTGCGCATGCGGAATCATATAATTGAGGCATTATCTCATACCTAATTTTTCGTTTATCCGGCAGTGTGTATTCCGAACATAAGGCTTCTACGAATTGTTTGAACCCTTTGTCCTCCAATATCGAGAACGGCTGATAATCCATAGCAATCATTAATGCAAGTTTTTCATCGACATTTGTGGGGTTTATTGTTTGGACTTTTTTAAACTGTAATTTGGTCTGTGAACATCCCGACGGGGTCAATGAAAGGTTAGGAGTCTCATTAACGTTCATTGTATTACCAGAACTTAGTGCTTGTGGATGGAATCTATTTAAATGGGAAATCATATTGGATGTTCCACCACCAGTGTTACTCAATATTTTATTGCAAATCTTGCATTTTACTTTTGCTTCAGTACCTTCTACTTTATCGAAGTGATCCCTCGACTTTGACTTTACTTTTGGCATTCTAAAACAAATAATAATGGCAATTGTAACTATCATGCTGTAATGTTTCTTTACTCAATGCTTTAAATATTAAAAAATAAGCTAATAACATTTAAATCATGCTTTATTTAGACCCATTATCAAAAACTATATAATAAGATATTGTCAAACACTATGAATAAGTGTCAAAAACTGTGTAGCTTACCTGTTGTTATTAAATCACTGAACTTTAAAGAATCTTTCAAACTATATATTATTTATTAATGTTTATTATGACCAGCTCACTAACGGTATTTCTAGACCATAGACACTGGAGACACAATTTTGACAGGTTTTAAGTGTTGCCGTAAAAATAAACGAGTAAAGCGTTTTGTTTTTTCTAAGCATATTATAATAATCACATTAACATTTCCTTCAATAAATTATAACAAAGTAGCGTAAATAAATATAAAAATAAAAGAAAGAGTGTGTATTTGTTTTGATCATTAATTATCCGGAGATTTAGAAAAAAAACCGGTTATTCGAAAAATCTGTGATCTCCGGAGATTCTCCGGTTTTTTTGCCTCCGGAGCAAACCCCTACTCCAAAACTACTACCTATAACTAGAAAGGTTTAGGTAGTTAACTAAAGGTAAACAAAAAAAGCCACGTGACTTATGGATGCTAAACCTTTTACTTCAAATGCTAAAATCGTATTATTTAAAGTCGTATAATAATAGGCTCTAAGTCTGAATCAGAATCTGTGGAACTATCTGCCACGTTAACAATAAAACGTTCAGTGGTATTATCAATCATTTTATCTAATTTAAACATTTTCTGTTCTTGTTTTATTAATTAATTTTATTAATTTTCAAAGGCGCCTGGTTAATCGACTAATCGTAATTCCTGCTACTTCAGTTGCCATACTACATCACAGGCTTACTCTTCAATTTAGCGACGTTGTCTAATTCATTGTGGTTTCTAAAAGGTTTTGGGAACCTGTCTTTTTGGGCTCTTTACCATAGACAGATTACAAAATATTATACTATTTTATAAAACTAACAAAAAAACTTTGGCTAAGCAATGACACTTATGAAGAGTAGTTTATGAATAAGAGATAAAGACTAAAATACATTAGTAAAAGTGGAAAGTATCGTATATCGAAAATAAATTTGATTTTGTTGTAAAATATTTTTAAACAAGAAAGTGTCAACTATAAAAAACCTTTTCTACGATTTGTTTACCTTTAGTTAACTACCTAAACCTTTCTAGTTATAGATCGATTTTGAAATTGATTTTGCCATTGGTCACGATTTTCTTATTCACAAAGTAACTTAAATTTAAGGTATATGCATCTTTCTCTTTCCATTTCATTAAGAAAAGGACAGAAGATAAAATTTTAGTTAAGTTCTGTCAAATTACACATAGATAATTTAGACGCGAATAAAAAAATAACGACTAAAGTCACGCCAATTTTCTTCAGGCACTGTCTAATTTGACAGGATTAAACGAATAATATATGTATCTTACATCTTTACTTAAATTTAGTTAAGTTTGTGAACAAGAGAATCAGCACCACTGTTGTTTGTTGTTGGAACATAGGCTTTATAACATCACGCTGACGCGGGTTAAGCCGCGGAGGACAGCTAGTATTAAATCATATAAAATGTGATGATGCATTTATTAAGGTGCTCCTAAACGGGCTATAAAATTGCTAAGAGATAAAAGATGATATAAGATAAAATTTGAAAACGGACATCATTTTCATAATCAGCATCCCGAGAAACCATAAAAATGATACCCATATCAATCTTTCTCAAAAAAGCGCGTGTCCATCATTTTGGATTATTTCATATTCGGGCGATACCGAAAATATTGCTGAGATTTAAAAGTTGCCGGGCTCACTATAAAACATTGCTGGGAACCATGGCAAAGTATTGCAGCAACACAATTGTCGGACTTTTATAGACCGTTTAGGAGCACCATTAGTTAATTGACAAAATCATACCGATATTAATTTAAAATATTTTTAACTTACCCATAATTATAATCAGCTTGCTACTCTTATCGAGGACACAACGTATGATCGAGGACACACAGTGAATGACAATATTGACAATAGTTTAACACTACTTGCTACATAAGCTATAATTTGGAAACGATACTATCGGCGGTTATTAAACTATCGATGGTGTAATACTATCGGTAGTTTTATAAACTATCGATAGTATTGATAGTTTTTATTATTTAATACAACGATACTATCGATACTAACGATAGTAGTAGTATTAGTTTATTTGAGTTTATTTGATTTTAGTTTAATAGTATTAGTTAATTTGTGATATCGATAGTATCGATACTATCGATATTGTTACTAGTTTTCGAGGTCACCTATCGATAGGGAAACTATCGATAGTTGTGCAACTCTAATGCGAATTTAATGCGATGCGGAGCGATGCGGCTACTCTGTCCTACGTGCGCGCGAACCGTCCCCTCCGCGCCCTCCACCGCCGTTCAGTTCAGTTAGCATTAAACATTTGTCATGGACGGACGGAAGCTAATGTTGTTGAAAATTCATATCTTAAATATGAAATATTGAAGAAGTGTATAAAGCAGAGAAGTGGAACTAATACTGTGTACTTAGAAAGGCATACTCATGGGGAATTTCATAATTTGTACCAGGATTTACGTACTCAACCCCTGTTGTTCAAGGAATACTGTCGAATGTTACCTACAACATTTGACTATATTGTACAAGCCATTAAACCTGTTCTGTAATTTACTACAACAAATTTTCAGGAACCTATTTCTGTAGAAGAACGACTTATGGTGACTTTGAGGTAAGAAAACTATGAAATAATGAACTATGAAATAAATGTTAGAAATTACATATAATATTAATTAAGTTTAATTAGTTAGTATGTACATAATTGCAATACTTTCACAAAGATGTGTAATAGCCATGTTGTTGAGCACTGGATTGTGGTGGGTTTAACTTTGACAGCTCCGTTAGAAGAAGCTCCTGCATCTGCGTTCTAAAATGTAATTTGTTGAGTGATGGCAACTGTTTCATGTAAGGTAATATTGATTTGTACCAAAGAAGGTCGTCGTCAGTATTATCTGGTTGATCTTCGCGAAGAATTTTCATTTTTTCTCTCTCAATATCGAGAAATGCTTTGAGACATATCTTTTCTTTTGCGTGTTTGTCTGATAGCTGGCAACGAGGACGAAGAAGAAGGCACCGGTAACGAGGATGAAGGCGAAGGACCAGGCAACGAGGGCGATGGTGGACGATCTTGTCGAAGGCTGTTATCTTTGGACATGTTCTGTGGTATTTCTTCTAAAATAGATGAAGATTCAGGGAGCTGGGTGTTGTCATTGTCGGATGCGTTCATGTTGAATATCTCTTCCGGACTAGCCGTGTCTGAATACACTGACAGATCTACAGAATTGCTTTCGGAGTCTTGTGATATAATATTCACTTCTGTTTGTCGGGGTTTCAGAACTACTTTTAAAAAAGACATGGCCTCAAAATGTGGCCATGTGCCTGTATACTTCGGCTCATTATCGGCGTCAGTCCCAGAACGTGGCTTAGGAATCTTTTTTAATTCTTTACTAAACATGTCTCTCAAATTTTTCCATTTTTTCTTAGTCATTTCACCTGAAAAAAAGAAAAGGAATTAAAAACTTAATATTTTGCATTATTTCAGGTATTTGGCCACAGGTATACAATTTCGGCAACTCGCTTTCTCGTTCAGAATTTCAAAATCTGCTATTTCTACAATCGTACCACAAGTTTGCAAAGCTATATAGACTCAATTAGTTAGAAAACACATGCCCGAACCTTCAGAAGATAGCTTTAAAAACATAGCGCAATGTTTTTGGGACAGATGGCAGTTTCCTAATTGCATTGGATGTATTGACGGAAAGCACGTTCGCATAATAAAACCAAAAAAGAGTGGTTCCATGTATTATAATTACAAATCCTTTTTTTCGATTGGGTTGTTAGCAGTCACTGACGCAAATTATAAGTTTGTAATGATAAATGTGGGTTCCTATGGAAAAGACAACGATGCCGGTGTTTTTGAGGAATGCCCCTTTCGAAGAGCAATAGAACAAGGAAGACTAAAAATACCTAAAGAACAAGTATTACCGGGCTCTAATATCATAGCTCCGATATCTTTTCTGATTAATTTCGTTGCGGGATCCAAGACAGTTGAATCGTTTCTCTGGGACTCGTCGAGCTTCATTGTCTCGGCGCTTTTCTTGTGGTCGCCACTGTTGATTCTGGCTTACAGGAGTTGCAGTGGTTTGGGAATAGTGTGGCGGGCTTGTCCAAAAAAAAAAAAAAAAAGTCATAGCTCCGTATGTGCTCCTTGGAGATGCGGCGTTTCCTTTAAAGAAATACCTGTTGCGACCTTTTCCAGAAAAGTCAACGGTTAAAGGGGACGCCAAAGATAATTATAATTATCGCTTATCCCGAGCCAGAATGGTGGTGGAATGTTCTTTTGGTTCAATAACTTCTAAATTCAGAATTCCACATAAATCTATCGAAACTAATGTTACAAATGCAGTTCATATCGTCAAAGCCATATGTTTACTACACAATATTATAAGGGATCTTGAATCAATAAATGAGAATGAGTTAATGTCTTTCCGAAAAACATATCAAAATATGACACAAACACATAATTCTCAAAGAAGATACAATGCTACACCACGAGCAGCCGCACAGGCAAGAGAAAACTTTAAACTGTATTTTGAGCAACATCCTTTGCCAAGAATGTAATAATAATAAACAACTATGTTGTACATACTTGTAGTCCCAATTATTTTAGCCACAGCCTCCCATTCGCGGTGCGATAATAACCGGTTGTGATAATTTTTAATCCTTTTGTCCCATAATGTAAACGTTGACAGCGCTACACGTTTAGATAGATCATTTTTTGCAGTTAATGCACAATATATACTGGACGGCAAAATTCTTGTAAAAAATCTGGGGGTTACAAAATTGTATGCCAGGAGCACTGCTGAGTATCTAAAAGATAAACTACTTTATATAATGAGAAAATATTGCATTTTAGAACAGCAATTATACTCTATAACTACCGATAACGGTGCAAATATGATTAAAATGACCCAATTGTTAAATGACGGAGATAATGATTCCGACGAGGATGATACGGATACGGAGCCGCTTGAGATATTACTTAATAATAATGTGTACGTGTGTATGTGTGTGTGCGTCGACAATACAGAGCCCGAGATTCCTTACAGTGTCACCTCGATACGGTGCGCTGCACATACATAGCAGCTAGCAGTCAATGATGCGTTGCAGGAAGACGAATCAATACACACTATAAATGAAGCTCGCAGTGTTGTACGCAAACTTCGAACTCCTACGATGCGAAACATGCTTAAAGCATCAAACAAAAACAAGCCGCTCCTGGACGTGGCTACACGATGGCATTCAACATTGGACATGCTAGAGCGGTTCGTAGATTTAAAGGAGTACTGTTCACAAACGCTAGGCGAAGCCTTGTATGTGTCACCAACGACCTGGGATGCTTTAAATGACCTTATTACGTCACTAAAACCGGCAAAAATACTGACAAAGGTACTCCAAAGAGAACAACTCACGATTGGTGACTTCTATTACCATTGGTCCAAATGTTATTTAGAGACATCACGCTTATATTTACCTCTGGCCCAATTTATATGTAAATATATAAAAATAAGAGAAAAACAGCTAATGCTTAACCCAACATTTGTAAGCGCTTTATATATGGATCCTAGATTTCATGTGGTCTTGTCAGCAGACGAAGAAGCATTAGCTAATAAACATCTTAACATGACTTGGAGACAAATTTTAAAAGTAGAGGCAATTTCTATGCCGGTACCCGAAGATGAATCTTCGAGCACATCGCAACTAGTTTCTGATGCTGTGGATGAAATGGAATCAATTTTAGCCGAAACTGAAAAAATAAAAAACCGTAACCGCCGTGACCGTTATGTCCAGACTCATGCGAATATAACAGCCCTTTTAGAGAACTTTTCTTGCCATCCACGGATACCGCCTACAGAAGATATATTAACATTTTGGAAAAATAAAGCCGTGTGCGAACCTCAACTATTTCGTTTGGCAACTACAGTTCTAGCTACACCGGCTACTCAAGTTAGTGTGGAGCGTTTCTTTTCATTCCTAAAATTCATTTTAAGTGATTTGCGGTACAATTTAAACGACAACATAGTCGAGGACATTTTAGTCTTAAGAAATAACAGTTAAAACTTGTTTTTTTTTAATGTTTGTTTTTATGGATAAATAAAAGACAAAATAAATATACGTTTGCTTTTATTTATATTTTCCAGTGATTATGAATATTTATGATTTATGGTTAAACAAAATGTTATTATAAGCTTGTTATTTATTCATTTCGTGTAGTTCAAAGCAATGTGATAATTGGTGAATAAAATCTTCTCTTCTTTCTCTTGACATCTTAGTCATTGCTCTTCCAATAATTAGCCCCAATGTGTAACATTTTTCAATAGTATCTGCATCTAAATTGTTCGTTCGTTCGTCATTAATGAAAGGATCCGTATTTACTCCGACAGATATTTTATTAGTCACTTGATTATTTTCTATCTCCTGAAACAAAAAAATATAAATATGTATTAGTAAAGTAACAAGGTCTTCGTCTTGCTTGCAGTGGGGATCGAGATCCATGGATCTTGATCCCCAAATATGTTGGATTCCCTGACAATAATGGTACATACCTTACATATTTTAGTGATTTCTGGTATTTCTGTAAGTTTAAACTAAAGTAATAAAATACCGCTACTGAAAAAAAAAACGGTATCGCAATATTTCGGTAACCCTTATTTAACGGTATGACGTCATACCGAAATTTAAAGGTACCTTAATTTTTGGGTAATTCAGTCCCTGGACTTTCACCCATATCACGTGCAACGTGTTCAAACGCTGACGGCACGGGATTGTCAGCTCAGAGTAGAATATTGCCAAAGGATGCTTAGAATGGTTCGGGCGGACCCCCAATTTTTTTACAAAATTTTATGGAGTGACGAGTCTTCTTGCCGCCGTGACAGATATTTAAATTTACACAATTTGCATAGTTGGCAGCTAGTGAACCCATATTTGATGCGAGAGGACAGGAGCCAAAATCAGTTAAAAATAAATTTATGGGCGGGAATAATTAATGGGCAAATAATAGGGCCCTTTGAACTACCAGCAACTTTAAATGCCCAATACTATCTCCATTTTTTAAGGAATGAGTTGCCAACGTTGTTGGAAAACATTCCAGAAGACGTACGGCAAGCAATGTGGTGGCAAAATGATGGGTGCCCCGCTCACTATGCGACGGCAGTAAGGGCGCATCTTGACGAAACTTATCCGGAAAGATGGATCGGTCGATTAGGACCAATTTTGTGGCGATGTTTAAAAGACATGGTCTACAAACAACAAATAACGACCGAAGAAGAGTTACGTCAGCGCATCCAATCTGCTGTATCAGAAATACACCAAAGCCATTTGTCCGTCGGATAAGAGCGTCCTTTATTAGGAGATGCAGACTTTGCATTCTTAGAGGGGGAAGACAATTTGAACAATTACTGTAACTAAAAACAAAATAAACGATTTATTTGAACTAATTGTTTTTTTTCTTCTTCTAATTACTTTCATACGCAGATATGCCTAAATTATTCAATGAACATTGCCTCTGATAATAACTACACTAAACATTTGAAAGATAAAAGTTTAATTATGCACACTTTTTGTTTTATTTTTTATTATGATGATTAAGCACCTCTCTTAGGTTTACAGCAATAACTTTCTAACGACTAGGACTAGACGTAAGTTTTATATCAATTTGCAAACCTTATTAAATGTACAAGTTTTTAAAATAATGGTGATTATCGGTGTCATAAATTTTTTTTACAGGAGAATATTTTCAATTCAGGTCTTTAAATCATGGAAAAATAACTTTTCAATTCAAGATTTTTTTCTAAGGCAAGTAAAACTTTAAGAAATAAAATAAAAATCTTATAACATTAGTAAGCTATTCAGGAATGTTGTACAAAAATGTCACTTAAAAATGACATAATTTGCAGCGACAGCATAAAAAATACCGAATTTTAGTAGAGAAAATGATAAAATTGAGTCCACATCCCACATGTCGACAACCTCGCGAGCCAAGTCAAGATACTTGATCTTCTTATCATTCTCAGTCTTCATGAGGTTCACGTCATGTGGGACTGTTATCATTGCGCGCTTCTCTAAGTGATCCACCACCACTATATCAGGCTAATTGGCTACAATAGTCCTGTCAGTGATGATGGATCGGTCCCAGTACAATGTGACATGGCTATTTTCGAGAACTGGGTCGGCCACATACTTATAGTACGGTACTTGGTTAAAATTACGGAATTTAACACACGTTTTGAAGACTTCCACAAAATGAATGAAATGGAATTCCCAATTTTCAACAATCCATTCACTTTTGAAGCTTCACAGGCACCAGTTCATTTACAAATGGAGTTGATAGATCTTCAATCTGACAGCATTTTGAAGCAAAAATTTAAAGAAGTTAACGCTTTTACATTTTATACCCAGTATTTCAAGAGTTCGAATAACTACCCAGAAATAAAAAAGCATGCAGCACTTATTCTGTGTATGTTTGGTAGTACCTATTTATGTGAGCAGATGTTTTCCGTCATGAAAATAAATAAGAACAAACATCGCTCAAGACTTACGAATGAACATCTCCAATCAATTCTTATGAGATTGTTAAAAACAAGAGAAGTCAGGTATCTGGATCATCGAGCTCAAAATAATTACCCTCTTTCTTACTTTCGGTATGATTTGTAACAACTATACGAGGTGGAAGGGACACCGACGCGAAAACGGTTACCTAGTTACATAGCAATTTTTCATCGGTTATTGAATACACAGCCTAAAGTTTAGGCTGTGTATTCAAGTAACCGATGTAACCTAAGTTGGTAACATTAACTCTACCAATTCAGACTTTCGGCCCACTTACTAGAAACGACTGTCAAAGATCTACAAATGACAGTCAGTTAGTTCGATACTAAGGCGAAATGTGTTACAAATCCTGAAATCGCAAAAAAACTCAGTTGCCAATAAAAAGGGACACTCATAAAAACAAATGACAAAGTCAGTCACTCGATAAAATGTAGCCCGACCAACAGTGCTTCTAACCCCTTCACTTCTTTTTTTGCACTTTTCTTGATGGAAATGTGAGCGTCGCAGATGCACGACGGTCCGGCAAATGGAGCTGATGGTGCAATTCTTAGAGCAGCATCGAGACCTTGCTCTTGGACGAGTTAGGTCTAAAGAGGCTCGTCAAGTTGCGGCACGCTTATGGAATGAGTGTGCCACAAATCTAAATGTTGAAGGGCCTGTCCGAAAAGGGAAAGAATGGTCCAAGGTGAGAATCATGGAGGCAGATAAAAGAGGATGTTATACGCCGAGTGTTCCTAACTAAAATAATACTATATTGTTTTGTAGTTTTGTTAGGTGTGGAATGACTACAAGTCGGGTTTAGTCAAAGTTGGTGACTGTAAATGCGAACCAACGAGCTACTGGTGGTGGACCCAGTAATGCTCCCATGTTGCCACCATTGGAGAAGAGGACAGCCAATATTTTAGGCAGGGATGTTGGCCCGCTAGCCGATGTTAGGCAGGACCAATTTGCCTCAAATGACGTAAGTGTATATTTAGGTACTTCCAAATCTGCTTGTGTAAAACATTGTTTCATCATACTTAATAATACTAACAATGCTATTAAATAATACTTTACATTATTGTATAGGGTGATGGTGCAGTGACAGTGGAAGTGGTTGATGAACCATCACACCAATAGGCATGATGACAGTAATTAAAAACTACTAAAATACTATATTTATTGAATAAAACTTGAAGCTTGGAATATAAAATACGCATTGTTTTTTTTATTATAAGTGTGATTAATATTTATTTTTATAAAATAAAACTACAAAATAAGGCAATCCGCCATGATATCTTGAACACCAATCAGAGCGCATGACGTCACACTTGAGTAAACACATACGCAACACGCACGAACATCTTGTGTTTTTATTATTTTTGTTTAAATACCGAGTACTATTTGAGTGTTAATATTATTAATTCGAATATAAGATACCCTATGATAGCAGGATCACCTGATGGGATCTGTGAAGACAGTATTATTGAAATTAAGTGTCCCATGAGTGCTAAAACGTTCAAAAATTATATAGTCAATGTTAAACCAACACCTAAGTTTTATGTGCAGATGCAGCTCCAAATGTACCTAACAGGACTTAAAAGAGGCTACTTTTGTGTAGCTGATTGCAACTATAATGCAAATAAAAATGTGGAAATAATATGTGTTTCATATGATGAAAAGTATGTATCAGATTTTCTAAATGTTATAGTCTCTTCATGGAAAGTTATTGTATATCCCTTACTATACCAAAGTACTTTATAAATTGTTATGTAAATAAAATGGAACATTAAAAGAAAAACAGTTTTATTTAATTAATGAATCCTGTAAGTTTATTAAACCACAGGCAATAGTGATGACATCATGAAGTACTTTAATTAAATTGTGATTTACACATGCATGTGCACCATATTAAATTCACGTAGGCGTCGAATTACTCTCTCCAAATGTATTCAAGGTACATGTATACAAGGTGAGTACTGGGCAATATTCCTTTTGAATCTCGCCTTGCAAGTTTAAGCCACTTGTTTCGTATTGTTTTATTTTGAAGAACGAACACAAATAGCTTATTAGGAGTTTTTATGGATGTATTCTCACAATGGGGGACCCCACACCACCTATATACTTTCGAATTCATATTTAATAACACAAAATAACTAAATTCTTGCACGAGCGCAACGCGTTTACGTTTTGTTTACTCAAACGTGACGTCACAAGCGACGCCATGACACTAACAAGCGTTTTAGGGGGAAATGTAAATTATTATTTTAAAATTGCATTTTTTTCCTACTAAACTTATAATTTTTGCAGAAATTTCTTATTCATTGTAAATAGTATATATTTCTGGACATTATAGGTCCATTTTTCAAATTTTGTCATCATGCCTATTACAAGAGACTAAAGCTTCATCAGGAATGTGAGTTGTATCTCTTGTGAAAACATAATGTTTATGCTGCTTAATATTAACAATAAAGTGTTACGGCTTTCGGCTCTGGCAATACAGTCCGGAGGCGAGCCACACTGCGGAGCTGGGCAGCTAGGCCTTAGCTGCCTGGCAACACTTGATGTGCGCGGGTTAACCGCGCGCGTCTCTCCTTTGCGCGAGCCAATCGGCGCGCGCCTTTTAAATGGCGCGAAGCACCAAGGATCACGCCACCATGAATCGGCCAATCACCGCGTTCCTTTGAGCGCGGGCGCCGGGGGAGGGCCGCGGCCGGCGAGGAACGCTCCGGCCAGGGTTGCCAATCTGTGGGGAATTCCCCAAACTGCGGGGAATCTCAAGTTGGTTGGGGATTTATTGGGGATTGGCATTATGTGGGGATAATGCTATTTTATTATTGTTGCAGACGACCTGTTTACTTGTACCTCTACCTTTCTTGGACAATTGCTTGTCAGTCAACAGTTTATTTTGACAACCTCGCAAGCCATTGGCTTTTATCGTTCCAAGGCTGAAAATACCGTACTCTTCCCGTAAATGGTGAATTAACTCCAAAGAAGTAAAAAAAATATCGAAGTATACTGTTGCCGGCTTCGCTTCTATTGTCTTACAGAGTGCCAAAACAACTTTCGCCCCAAGACATAAACTATTTTCATAGTCCGTAAATATATAAAATCTTATACTAGTCCAGATACGCCAGCTCTGACAAATATTTTAAATCCCCATTTTTTGGGTTTTTTGGGTAAATATTGACGTCTACTGCCTGCCCTAGTACCTTTAAAAGGTACCATCATTTCGTCAATACTGTATCTACCTTCTTCCTTTAGTTTTAGACAATTGCGTCTGACCATTTCTAAAAGTGGCCGAACTTTAAAATAGCGATCACTACTCATGTCCAAGTTGTCCACAAAATGAAGATTTTTTCTAATTTTTTCGTACATTTTGACCGGCATGATGTCTGCGATCGGGGGATATCTTAATTCGCGACTCCAATAATCCTTATAAGACGGCATTTGTACTACGCCCATCATTAGGGTTATCGCTAAAAAGTCTCGTATATTATCATTAGAGACATTTGCGCATTTAGCAGCATTATTTTGTACTGAATATAAGTTTGTATGCTCTGTAATCAAATTGATAATATCTTCTGAAAAAAAGCTGTAAAAGTAGTCTAAAGGGGACTTCGTACTTGAATCAATCAAATCAAATCAACTTCATCATCAGTACTAGTACTGCTACTATCTGATGGAGCATTCTCTGGTGGAACTAGTGCCATAATTCTGCGTGTTCTTTGCCATTTTGGTTTAGTCTGAAGCAAGCAAAAAAAAAAAAAAAAAACAAACATGCAAACTACACCCATAGCATGACAAAACACCAATAAATAAAATATGACATGACAAAACACTAATATATAAAATAAAATGTAAATATAAATACATACTGAATAAATCGTTAGCGAAGCCGCAATGCTCAACATACATTATACGAAGTAATTTACTGATTACGTCGCAACGTTGAGAATATTCAACGTATCACTTTCGAAGGTTACACTATCGTGTTCGAAGGAATAGAATGAAGTTATTTGTAATCATACTAACAAAATAGCTTACTAAAAATAAAATACCGCCGTCCACTATTAGAAAAAAAACATACATATATATATACCATCACGCCTGTATTCCCCGAAGGGTTGGGCAGAGGTGTACCAATGTACACCCACAGTTCGCCGGTATATTTAGGTCCCATGTAATAGGAAAAAACTCTCAAAAATATTTTTTATAGTATAAAATTACCTGCAATCCGCGGAATCGCTGCGACCGTGACGCCATTTTGCACGACACTGACGTAGAATGCGTCCAGAAATGTCAAACTTTTTCTTTTTACAATTGCGTTTAGTTATATGTTGTGGGCATTAAATAGAAACTTACATAAAGTAACTAATTATTTAACAATATTTTTTTAAAGTGAACGTTGAGCCGGCTTATCTTTGCGAGTTAAAAGGTCAAAACAAAAATAAAGAAGATAATTCTAAGGTAAGGTAAGTAAATTAAACCTAATACAATATATGTTTTTGCTGCGCACAAACTTTGTTATTTATCCGGTTAATTTACCTAGTTTTTGTTTTTAGCTTAAACGTAAAAGAGAATCTGAGCTCGAATTATCGGAGGCGTCAACTTCTAGTACAGAAGGAAATGCCGCTCCAAGTTCAAGTTTGACTTCAGTAGATTTGACGACAAGTGAGTCAAATAGTACACAGATCCTAAAAATAAAACGCTTGAATTAATGATTTGTGGCTTAAAGAGCCAAACTTCTCAAGCTGGTTATGCAAAGATTCTAATATGAGAGATGGAAATGATTTAGCAAATTGTAAACTCTGTTCGGTGTCGATCCTAGCGCATAAAAGTGACCTGATTCGACATATGAATTCAGAACGCCATAAGAAAAAAGTATCAGAAATAAAGAACGTTCCCAAAGTTTCAACGTACTTGCCAGTGACGGATTTAGACATAAATGTTCGAAAAGCTGAATTAAAACTAGCCGGAGATTTTTAAGTACAAAAAAAATTGTTAACCTCAAAATATGTACAAATAAAGAAAAAGTTAACTGGCTAAAAACTAAACAAATTATAATATATACCATCACGCCTGTATTCCCCGAAGGGTTAGGCACAGGTGTACCAATGTACACCCACAGTTCGCGGGTATATTAAGGTCCCATGTAATAGGGGGCGAGCCTATTGCCATTAACCGGGCACAAATCCAAACTCCAAGCTGCTACTGAGAATTTCATAGAAAAACCCAATAACACTTTTTGCTCGACCTGGGAATCGAACCCGGGACCCCTTGCACAGCAGTCGCACTTGCGACCACGAGACCAACGGGGCAGTTACTAAACAAATTTTGTTGAAAGAAGAAGATCTATACTTAATGATAGATTTGTCAAATAAAAACAAAGGGGCACTCCAATTTTCAGAAGAAGATTTTGAAGTTCTTTGTCCCCAGGGAATACCCATTCCTCAAGCAAAGCTCGAAGATCTTAGATCTATGTTTACTTTAATACCCGAAGATTGTCACGCATTTTATAATAACCTTAAAGGAAACAGCTGTATCAACGAGGACGTTGATGGATACGGGCCAACTCTTGACTTTGATTTGGAAGATGAAGAAAATTGATATAAGCACCTACATTTGCGCTGTTTTTTCTATTCTTTAAATTTTAATTATGGCGTTATTAAGTGATTTTGTTAACTTTATGATTAAGGTCAATAATTATATAACGTTTTTTATATTCTAGTCGGTGGGTAGTTTTGAGTCCATTCTGAGAAACTAATAAAAAATACCTGTCTTTACAAACTTAAGTTTTATTGTAAGGACTCAACTCTCATTTTACTTAATATCTCGAAATCTATTACAAAATTAAAACTATCTTCTTCTTAATAATATAGGGCAAACATTGAAAAAAAAAATGTATTTTTTTGTTAGGGAAATTACAGCTAAAACATCAAACGCCCATAAACCAAAAGTGACATATTGTGGATTGAGTCCTTTCTGCTTCACTACGTCCAGTTATTCAAAACGTCTTCCTTAATGACGTCTAAGGCCCGGTGCCCCACTATCGGTGCAGCTCGGTACAGTTCGGGCGCCTGAGAGATGCGTCGGGCGATTTCGGGCTGCCTCGGCAGCCGTAAGCATGGCTAAGGGCGCCGAGGCTGTCTTCGGTTCGGGTAGCTCGGGTGGCATTTTCGAGGCAGACACGTCGCAGAACAGTCATGTCGATCACCGCACGCGCCTCCATCATCGTAACGTATCAGTTTGCCAGTCTGCCTACCCCCATGGAAAAAAGGCGTGAGTTTATGTATGTATGTAGAAGAAAAGTTGATTATTCTTGTGTTTTGGGGGTAGTTGCTGATAACATCGTTACATTTTCTGATTCATTATTATCAGTCACACTTTTTGTATTATATTTCGGTGTAATGTCATAGAACCCAAGGTGTTTGCCGTGTACGTAACGCTCATCGATATCACATAAGAAACAACTTACAGTACTTAGAGTAACTTTTTAGATAGCATATCCCAAAGAACCTGGTGGACTGATAAAGTGCCTCTGAAAGGCTTAAGGTTTTTTGGAAAGAGAATTTCTTTTTCTTTTACAGTATCTTCCTTAATATATCATCCTCATAATCATAATCATTTATTAATTTGCGAATATGGGTACAAAATAAAAGGTCTTATACATCTTTACTATCTTTATAATTATATTTTACACATTCTCTTTTAATACCTCACAAAATGAATTAAAATCTCCCAGATCTCGTCCGAAACGAACCATTCTATCGGCAGTTTTCTTCAGAACGGCACCTCCACCGTCTGGGGCACCCTTTCCATGCCCTGCCTCTGTGTAATTCCAAGTTATTCTCGAAATTTGCTCAAAATCATTCTGAATTTGTGCTATTATATTAAACATAAATTTATTTCGGTACTGTGGTATGGGTGAGTCTGACAAAAAATGTAATCCTACTACTATTATAAAGGCGAAAGTTTGTATGTATGGATGTATGGATGTATGGATGTTTGTTACTCTTTCACGCTTAAACGGCTGAATGGATCTGGATGAAATTTGGCACAAAGATAGATTATAGTCTGGAATAACACATAGGCTACTTTTTATCCCGGGAAAATGTACGGTACCCGTAGGATAACACATCAACTGTGACGCGGACGAAGTCGCGGGCAGAAGCTAGTATTGTAATAAAATGATTGATTTCCAAAGCCTGTTTTATCAGCGGAATTAAATGGGTCCAAATGGCTGCAGCATCATGACGAACAAACAAACAGATACTTTTTGTACTAATAGTACAAACAGATGTTGGTCGAATGCTCTAGAAAAATCATGAGTATAAATAACTGATGTATGGAAACTAACTTGCTGCCTGCTGCCTCCAAACTGAAATGACTGGATTTCTTCCGCATACTTTAACAAGTAATTTTCTGAGAAGTCTACGTGGATAATGGCTTCAGAAACAAGCAGATTTTCTTATCAGGGTGTGGCTCAAAAAAATTGAACTTTTTGAAAAAATATTTCGTTTTCAGGTCTGTTTACTGCACATTAGTATTATTTACATTACATACATTTAGTATTATTTACACACACACTAGAACCACTTTTAATGGGTGGCAACACTCTAGGGAACGCCAATGATGTGTCAATTTTATGTCAGCCATTTTAGTTTCGTAACATACGTGAGGTGATTTTGTGGTGTTCGTTTTGGTCGTGAAAAATATTGTATTTTAAATGCAAAATTTATAAGGTATGTGTTTATAATTCGTTTATATATTAGTAAATATGTAAAATAATAGTTTTTACCTTTTGCATTAAGGGTTTATTTCTGAAATATCTTTGAAGTTGTAGCTGCTATGTTCAAGTGAACACAAGAATCTTCTGGTGTGTTTGGTCTAGTGTGTTGTTGTGTGTTACATGTTGTGTTACGTAACACACTGGATAATGTTAAGCTTGGTTCATTCATTTTTTTTTTCAACTATTTCATAATTGTTGTTAGTAGTTATAAACTTTCCTTGGTGATAATGAATATTTTGTTAATAAATGAATTCAAGCGATTGTACAAATAATGTTAAATTATTTTATTTCTTTATTCTTCTGTATGACAAGAGGCCTTTGCCCTGCAGTGGGACAATAATAGGCTGGTATTTTTATTATATAAACACCATAAAACTATACAATATTATTTTCTTCGTTCAAGAGCTTCTTTTTCTTTCTATCACAAAATATATTTACAGTTAAAACTTATTTTGTAACAGATGCCTTTGAGCGCAGCCGAACGGCAACAACGTTATCGCGAGAATATGAAAAATGAAGACCCGAATTTAAAGAAATGCAACGAAGAAATGTAGAGAGGACTAACAAAACTAAAAAAAGAAAAGGAGATTTTGGACCAGAAGAACGGGAAGAACTACTAAGACCATGGAGAGAAAATAAGAAGAAGAAAAAAGATATTGAAGAGTATTTGGTAAACAATGAACACAACAAATAAATAAACAAAAGTGTGCAGAAAGATTGAATTACAGGTTGAAAAAAGAAAATGATAAATATTTTAAAGTGGATAACGACTTAATTAAAAGGAAAGAAAATAATTAAAAAAAAAACACTTTATAGAAAAATGATCTGATACATATACGACGCATACGCAACGATCATTCGATAAATACGTAGGTAATCAATCCCACCCCAATCACAGTGCGGTACTCTCCCGCGCACCCGCCTAGACGGCTGAGATGTGTTTGATGTCGTCGCCGCGTGTGTGCGCTTTGCGAATTTCGCTTCTCGTTCTCGGCACATCGTTGAGACGTACGTACAAAGTGCAAGATGATGGACAATTATTAGAATGTCGAGTTGGTAGAGATGGTCCGCCTGTATGCCATGCCAAACCCATTTTTTGCATTTAGCAATAATATAAAATGTTGGTATTATTACAAAATAATGTTCCGCAAGAAAATAATAACAAAGTAACTACTAACAGTAATGCTTAATTATTGTTTTGTTTATCGTACTTTCATTCCTGAAACGTTTATGCCTTTTTTAAATGTTTTAGATGGCAGTGCGTCTTTCCTGCACGATTTTTTTGTTGGAAGAAGCTAAGCGTCAAGATATTTTACAAAAAAGACGTCAGGCCTACGTGATGCGTAATATGGATCTTCTTACTACTGATATAAACTATGTATATTAAGGTATTCAGGTCGACTGAAGAGCTAAATACACAACTGGAAGAAAATGTTTACCCATTCTTAGCAAAGGCGAAACGTGGAGGAGGAATTACCAACCGAAAAAAGGTATTACTAATAAATCAATATAAATCACCATACAATGGAAAAATGTGGAAAACTTACACTCATTCCAGGTTTTATGCACTCTTGCATTTTTGGCTAGTGGGAGTTACCAAAAAATATTATGTGAGAATGCAAGAACCTATATCTGGCAGGCATCTGCCTTAAGGGCTATAAGAACCGTCGTAGTGGATGCCGTCAAACACCCAGTTATTATTAATAAGTACATTCGATTTCCTCAAAATACAAAGTATAATAAATAAGAAAATTAAGTAGGTATTTCTTAATTTTCACACTTTAGTTTTTATTATGTACCTGGATACTTTCATGAATCAAACCATATGGCTATTTATTTTAATGTTACATACTTAAATATTATTTTTAAATTGTCTATCTTTTATTTAGATTTTATGAAAACTTCAAAATGCCTGGAACAGTTGATTGTGTTGATGGGACCTTAGTATTAGTGGTTCGACCCAAAGAACATGAAGAAAGAAATTATTGTAGAAAAGGGTATCATGCTCGAAATGCAGTGATGCCTGTAGCACACCTCCGCTGCGAAACCCAAAGGGCGAAACCGCCATAGTTTCGCTGTGAGTTGTTGGGCGGCGAATCAATAGCGAAATTCCCTGCTCTAACGTACAAAACTGACTATGATGTTGTCTCTTTCTAACATGATTTCGCTCATTTGCTTAGGCGCCGTCTACATCTCCGCCCGTTGTCCGCCATTTTGGAGCGGTTCCGCGTGTATCTCGGACGCGTCTGTAGCAATCGACAATTTTTATGAGCGAAATAGGAACAATGGATTTGGAATTTACTGAAAAAATAGATAGGTGGCGGAAGTATACAAAGTAATCTACATCAAAGTGCATATGCATATGAATTAAATATAATAATTCGGGTAATTTTATTGATTACAGACAGAACGAAAAACAAAATAGGATGATGCTGATCAGGAATCCGATGAACTTTGATTCGTTTAAAATTTGGGTATATAATAGAATAGAACCACCCCTCTCAGCCCGTGGGTGTCGTAAAAGGCAACTAGGGGAATAGCCAGAGAAGTCTGGCGACTCCTCTGGGGCTACAAAAGCCTCCAAGCTAAGGTCGCCGTGCCGAGAGCTGTATGGCTAGGGGGAAAGCCTAGCCGCGAGCGTGCCAGTTGTCTGGGACCGGGCGCCCCCAGGCACTATTAAAGCCTTATCTCTGCAAGAGGGGCTCTGCAGAGTGTGGACAACCTAATTCCCTTGCTTTTCGTGGGAACAGCATGAGGAATAAAAATTTAAACCTCGGAGGGGTGGCGCTCGCCACACACTACGCCACATTGTCTCGCGGGGCGAAAAGCGAGCAGCGGGATGTCGCTCAGCTAGGCTGAATGTGCAAGGAGGGATAAAAGATAAGATGACTATTAAGTCATCTTATCTTTTATCCCTCCTTGCTCCTCCTTTGTTAAATAAGTAAGTATTAAGTCTCTATATTAATAGAGACTTAATACTTACTTATTTTTCATTTTATAATTGTTAGATATCTATGTTAATTTAAATATTATAATTTTTTAATTTAATTATTTTTTTCCTTACTACCTTCTAACAAAAAAATAAAAAATATCTCCCCTTGCACTATTATTCAGCTGCACAACTTCACACGTTTCAGGTTACTGACAGCTTTCAAGAGTTAAAATGATGACCCGCAGTCCTACAATCAAGGAGATGGAAGCTAAACTAAGGTCAACTTTAAAGGAGCTTGCGGCTTCTTAAGCCTTGTGTACACAGCTGCTACAGGAAAGAGATGATAGTGAGGTGGAAGTTAAGAACATTGTAGACAAGGACACATTCCTTAAGAATGAGCTGGCTGAGCTGCACATACAACATATGGACTTAGCCGACCAACACACTCAACTACAAGACACCATATTATCATTTCAAGAGTGCAGTGATACCCACCACATTGCTTTGAAGCGCATATCTTACCTTGAGCAAGAATTGTGTACCGCCCATAAGGCCCTAGCTCACAAGTGGCTAGCACTAATAACCTATATCAGGAGTTAGTAGGTAGTAAGGCAAACTCAGTGCGTGAGTCAACTGTCACAATAGATTTGACTGGTGATGACACCATCCCAATACACCCTATAATTACTAGCCATAAAAAAATAAAAAAGTACATCAAAATTAAGATATTCATGTGGGATTTTAAAATGTGTACTTAATAGTTACAATAATAGGCATGAGTGAGTGTAAGCGAGACGACGTATGCGTGTGAGAGAGAGGAAGGATGGAAGGGGAAAAGGGAAGATGGCGATAACCGTAGAACCGATAACGTGTACTCTGTGTGATTTCAAATTAATAAAAGTCTAAAATAGTAAATCTGCCATTATTTCACCGCCTCAGACCTACAAATTTGGGGGCTCGTCCGGGATTTGAAAAAGAAAGGCGGAATAGTATGGCCAAGTGGAAAGGCTGCACAGGACTATACTAGCTGTATTGACCAAGCTATGTCTGGAAAATCCATCATTGTGGTATAGACATATCAGTCGAGTGCAAGGCTATAAATAGTACATACCAACGAAGTATAGACACAACTCCGTTTCACCTTATGGTTGGCATAAGTATGAGATGTAAGGAAGACCTACACATATTGGAATTGTTAAAACAGGAAGAGATTGATCAATATGAAGAAAATAGAGAAGAGATTAGAATCAAAGCCAAGAAGCAAATACTACAAGTACAAGAGTGAACGCTTGTTTGAGTGTGGGGAATTACTGGACTTGGTGAAGTTTAATGCTGAGAGGTGTGAGTCTCTGACTAATACCTTCTCATGCAGTTGTGCTAACCAACCACCGGCTCCTCAGCCTGAGCTAGATATGTCTCCTCCAGTGTTGGCTCTTCCAGCAAAGACCTGTGTTAATGCACATGATATTAAAAAAAACTATTTTATTTTGTGATGAACTAGGCTCTGGCTTTGGAAAAATACTACACAATTACTTTAGCCATAGCTTCACCAATCATAGTTACCACAACATAAGTTATTTACAATTAATTAAAATAATAATCAAATCAAATCTAGACCATTACTCTACAATGTTATTAAGTAATAGTACTAATGTTATCCAAAAGGATGTTGTGGATGGTGTAAACACCCTATTAACGTTAAACATAGGGAAGATAACATTGTGTGCTTTTCTCTATTCTCAGACAATGTCAGATAAGGAAAATAGTAATATTTTAAAACTAAATAACATAATACATAGGTTGACATGCTGTCATAGTGACAAATTATTATTTTTTGACACTAATAAATTTGTTAGTGGTTTTAAATAAATAATAATAATGTTATAGGTCATATAACGAATTGTAGGATAAGAGACGAACCTGTGTTTTCTAGTTATACTAACAACACAGTGAATAATTGACTGGTGATGACACCATCCCAATACACCCTATAATTACGAGTCACAACAAATTAAAAAAGTACATTAGAATCAAGAAATTAATTAAACGGTCACAGAAAGCCATTAAAAAACAACATCTTTTAAAAATAAATCTTTCCTCAGAAAGGAACGCATTATGCTTTCTAAGAAATTAACCTGTTGTACTATGCAGTTACATCAATATGAAACAGATACTCAGCAGCTCCATAGTGATTTATTGTACAAGGAGTATTTGCTGAAAGATATTTTTGAAAAATATGAGTTGTCTCAACAACAACTCAGTGAGCGCTTGTTTGAGGCTGGGGAATTACTGGACTTGGTGAAGTTCAATGCTGAGAGGTGTGAGTCTTTGACTAATACTGTCTCATGCAGTTGTGCTAACCAGGCACCGGCTCCTCAGCCTCAGCCTGACATGTCTCCCCCGGTAATGGCTCTTCCAGCAAATACCTGTGTTACTGCACAGGATATTCAAAAGTCAATTTTATTTTCTGATGAATTAGGCTCTGGCTTTGGAAAAATATTACACAATTACCTTAGCCATAGCTTCACCAATCATAGTTACCACAATATAGATTATTTACAAATAATTAAAAGAATAATAAAATCAAATCTAGACCATTATTCTACAATGGTTCTATTATTAGGTAATAGTTCAAATGTTACCAGAAAGGATGTAGTGGATGGTGTGAACACCTTATTAACATTAAACATAGGAAAGATAATATTGTGTGCTTTTCCCTACTCTCTGACTATGTCAGATAAAGAAAATGGTAATATTTTAAAACTAAATAACACTATACATAGGTTGACATGTTGTCATAGTGACAAATTATTGTTTTTGACACTAATAAATTTGTTAGTGGTTTTAAATTAACTCAGAGAAGTTTATCTCTGTCGGGAGAATGTAGACACATGATTGCTATGTTGATAGCATATAATATTAATAATGTTATAGATAATATAACGAATCATAGGATAAGAGACGAACCTGTGTTGTCTAGTTACACTAACAACATAGTGATTAATTATTGTGAATCCTCATGTAGTACGAAGGAGGGTCCACCTATAATACCAACAGCCTTGGAGGCCACTACCAGCCAGGCAGGGTATAGTCTTTCCGCTGGAATTCCTTCAGACACTTCAATTGTAGGTATGGAGGGCACTTCGGATAATTGTTTAAACTAGTTTGTAAGGCAACAGAAGTTATCCATTCACAAGTTTCCAGTTCAAATATTAAAGAGATATCTTCTGGCAATTTACATTTAGCAAATAAAAAACCAAAGAGGAAGCAACATGCTTTAAAATTATTTAATCAAAGTATTGAAGGTTGTCTTTCCAAATTACTGGTAATAGAATTATTTTTAGAAAAAACTCAGTTACCCAGGATGTACCCAGGATGTTAACCGACGAGCAAAAGCACCGGTTCACAAAGCCGCAGTTGCGATGGCTACCATTCAAGAAACAAGATTCGAATTGCTCGAACACCCTCCCTATTCGCCAGATCTGGCTCCTAGTGACTTCTACCTCTTTCTTCGGCTCAAGAAACACCTCCGAGGCAAGCAATTTGAAGACGATAGCGAAGTGATGGTCACTTTTGAGGCGTTTTGGGAGGGTCAAGACAAATAATTTTTTTCAAAGGAAATCCTGGGTTTAGAAAAAAGATGGACTAAATGTATTGATAGGAGACTATGTAGAAAAATAAATTATTATTTTAACTTTAATTACCGCGTTTTATTTTCATTATCATTACTTTTTTATCACCCCTCGTATTTCTGTAAAACATGAGTTGATTTTGTCGATGCTACACGGTAAAGTATGTAACGTGCTCTCCGAAAATAAATCTACTCAAACATGTTTCATCTGCAAAGCTACCTCCAAAGAGATGAATTCAACTGTAAGTGCAAGAGAGCCTAATCAAAATATGTATCAGTTTGGGATATCTAGCCTCCATGCTTACATCCGCACAATGGAATGCCTATTAAATGTTGCATACCGGATGAATATAGGTCAGTGGCAAGTTAGGGGAGATAAAAACAAAGAAATCTTTAAAAAACAGAAAGAAGAAATCAAGGGCAAATTTAAAGAAATCGGTCTCATTATAGACAAAGTTAAGCCGGGTTTTGGAACGAGCAATGATGGAAATACAGCAAGAACGTCTTTCCACAAATATAAAGAAACTGCTCGTATCACCGGCCTCGACGAAAATCTGCTCTACCGCCTCTATACAGTTCTTACAGCCATAGCTTCTGGCTATGAAATTGACCAAGTTTGATTCATACTGCTCAGAAACGAGAGGCTACCTCTCCTTATACCCATGGTATAACATGCCAGGTACATTACATAAATTACTAGTTTATGGAGCAGAGATAATAAGACATTCAATCATACTGTAGTATACAGCGAAAAGTGGGGGGCATTCGGCACTCAACCGTCATAGCGTGCGGACGTGTTTCAACGCCTGTTGTGTATATAAATACATAAATAAATAATAATAATAAATACAGTACATTTTAAATAACCTTGGCCACCAAAGCGCGACAATTTTTGGCATATTTCTCTCAGTGACAAGTTTTCATTTGGTATAGGATCATTCAAAGTAATGCTTGAAAGCTGTATTGCATTTCTGGGTGACCAATCTTTCAGGATACCAACTAATGTTCCAATTTTATGACTTTCATTTCGCTTTTCTAAAACTTTTCCTAATACATCGCCTGCGCCGCACACTCCGAAAGCTATTTCACTAAACTTAATCTAGTAATATAAGTATATCACTAAACTTGGACCGTTTTATAACTATATTCCTAGTGAGATAGTAATGAATCGCTTCCGTATAACTATGTTACGGTATATATTTTATTTCCCTAGGGATATAACTATATTACGGCTTTATCTATCTTACTGCGACATATACATAGTGATAGCAGTGAGTGTATTATTGAGCATTCTACACATACCAATAGGACAAATATCCGAAGAGGCTTCGGAGGCCAAAAACAAAGAAATTCGTAAAGTCAGACTGGGCCACACTTTAAAAACTTCTCGTGTCCGCACAAATTTTGATTTAATTTAGTATTTACTCGTGTCATCTGACCCTTACATATCATTGTTAAGAAAATTACCAAAACAAAGCAACTTAAAACATTGTATTGATTTAAAATCGCTTTTAAAGTCAGATTAAAATTTACATAATTGAAAAAAATGAGTTTAATTTGCTACCACGTCATCACATAAGTTATAACGTTGACCCATTACAAACCCTTTAATTGTCTTATAGACTTTTGTCCCTCTAGTTTGGTCAAATCGTATACTGTGGGTAGGGTATTTTTTTTTTTAGTTTTTTTTCCAATAACAAAAATTACAGACATGTTGTTTTACATTATACACACCAACACAAACCATTGCGGGTTTATCCGTGGTGTTTTAGATTCCTCCGCTGCCCATCACGTAATTGGCGCAGTCGGTAGGATTGTCAAGTCAGTGCGTGCAAATCAAAGACTATAATTTCACGATCGAGCTAAACATTTGGACATTTGTGCGTGCTATTCACGTTTCAACGGGCGTCCTCGACAATCCAAAAGACCCAAAAGCAGCCGTTAGAGATCCTGTAAACCGTATCCAGACGTCGATACTACGGGAGCCGCCGATATGTACTATTTATTTATTTATTAAACTTTATGCACAAAATGTATAAAATACACCGTACAAAGGCGGACTTAATGCCTTAGGCATTTTCTACCAGTCTACCACAGTCCAATCTAGTCTTGTCTACTATATGTGAGTTGCACAAATTCCTTACAGTCGGTCGCTATTTCCCGCCTCCAAAATTTCAGACACGCCTTAAGTATTCTATGAGCGCGTGTTAAACCTTTTAAGCACCATCATGACCTATGTAGAAATACACAACGCTGAGCGCTCGCAGAGGCTCGCTAGCCAAAGTCTGAACCACTCAGTACTAACCGAACCACACTCATAATTTCATGACAAGTTAAAATGTTTACCGCCCAACGAAGTGGGCACGGGTCAGCTAGTGTGCTATATAAATGCAACTGCTTACATTCACCTAATTTCGAAAAACATAGTTTAGTCGAGTTTTTTAACAAAATTCAAAAAATATTTTATCATCGATTTTCTCAGTATTTACAAAATGTTAGTTGTGCCCTTTTTAATAATTAATGCCAGCATGGTTGACATCTGAAGGGTAAGTAAGAAGAAGGAGTATGGTGTCAAGAATAAGCACCACTGCTTGTGAAAACATACAGACTCTCCAAAGCCCCTAGCAAGGCTTTTGATTGAGGAGCTTACTCCTCATACCGCCGGCTCCGGTTAGTCTTTGCTCAAAATATACGCATCAGGAGGTAATTCTTTTGTTTACGTGTGAAGCAATGTGATAAACATTTACTATAATGGCGTTTCAGATATTAGTTGCACTGGTTTTTTATGAAACAGGTTCATACCAAACACTTGTTGCCCAGTCTCCAAGTCATACGGCGTCACAACCCTCTGTTTCTCGGTCAATGAATCAGGTAACAGAGGTACCGAATATGGCACATATTTTTAATAAATATGTGAGATTTCCAAGCCCAATAAAAGATCGTGATGCCATCAAAAGTCGGTAAGATTTGTAATATTAGTATTATACATTATTGTTCATTTGTATCAAGATACAATCAGCATTACTTTAGTGACTTAAATGTAGGTTCTACAGGAAGTTTGGCATGTTTGGAGTACTGGGGTGCATACGAGTAGATGGCACATATGCAGCTATAGTTCCACCATTACTACATGAAGAACGTTACTTTAACCGGAATGGTTATCATTTTCTTAACACCTTAATTGTGAGTTAATTCTTTACTTTAAACTCCTTATTAACAGCAGTTTAAAGGGAATTGTCTGAACTTGGCCATTATTAAAATTCTATTTTAGTAAACATCTGGTGCAAATAACTTTGTATCAATGTGCATTGTAAAAAAACCTTTTTTTTTTGTATTTGATTTGATGCTACACATGAATCGGCTTCGGATTTGGTTTCAGTGTTGCCAAATCAAAACTCCATAAACCAACAAATTCAAATTGATTTAAAATACAATGCAATCTCTCCACTATATTTAATATAGTTTTCATTAAATAACATAATTAAAAATTCTAATAAACTATATAATTAATAGGACTTCAAAAATGATAAAACTGAGGTTTTATGCATTATTTCTGGAGAAATCATCGCAGTATAATCAATTTCAAATGAATCGATATATTGTAATTGTTTTTTTTATATGGCAACACAGTGTTTAAAAAATGTTGTGTCGAATTCAACAGATCACAGCAGATTTATTACAGATTTTTAGAACAGATTTATTTGCATCGTGAGTGTTGTCTTTTTGAGTTTTATAACGAACACTAGTTTTCTTGTAATGGATTCCGATTCTTCCCTTCATGACGACCCCGAACCTTGTATTTACGTTGAACTTGGCATACCTACGGACACCGAACCTCGCCCTAGCGATAACCCCGGCTTGAATGTGGACATGGATCCCGTGTTACCTCCCGGTGATCTCATGACGGATGAAGTGTCAACGCAGCAATGTGTGAATTGTGGAAGCGATTTATTTGGGTTGGGTTTTGAAACGTGCTGCCTCGCTGGAGGAAATGTGACAATATTAGGGGTTTCTAGGGGTCTTACTGATACCCTTGAAACACTTTTTTTTCATAGGAAACGCAGTTTTAACCAAAAAATAAATAAAGAAAAAACCTAATTTTTAGGTTAGGAACGAACATATTTAGGCCAAAAATAAACATAATTACGTCAAACTAAACGCAATTTTGACACTTTGACGGTTGAAATTACACAATTACGTGAAACTAAACGCAATTTTTACAGCTGACTGCTAAAATTGCGTTTAGTTTCACGTAAACTACCGGTATTAGTATATTATCTATGGTTGGCACTAAAGTACATCTACCCTACTTCTCATTCCGTTCTCATTTATGTGGTTTCGTGAATGTGTCTCTGTTTTGTTGTATTTCGTGGCTTTTCTAACGACTTTGGCTTGCTCACTGGATTCCGACGATATTTGTCACGAATTTACCTTTGCACGCTTAACGGACTTCGATTTATTGCACGAACGATTGAATACGGCTCTCAAAATGGACTCTGATGTACCCCATGATACCGGCGCTTCTACTAATGATAGGGCGGTTACTACCTCGCCCGTGGCGACTGAAGCTGTTCCTGGTTCTTCTACAGAAGAGCCATCTACTTCAACGGGTCGCCGTCGCCGCTCTGACGACAATGCCAACGAGCGTTCCAAGGTTAGGACATTACTCTCTGCCGAGATAATTTCAAATTGGAATTTGTTCCGAATGGCACGAGTATTGGGAACTAGAGAGCAGTGTGTGGCGTTCGCAGAAGAAAACGGTCTCGTGGCTTCGGAAAAAATGTGCAAGACACATAGAGTGCCAATGAAAATAACATTTTCCACAAATAATAATGTGGGGTCATGGGTTTGCCATAAAGGAAAGTGCAAAACAATATCTAGAATATCAAGAACGAAAGGAACCTTTTTTGAAAATATTAAAATAGATATTAGATTAGTATTTTATTTAATATATGCGTATGCCCATAATTGGAGCTATGATCAAACAATTCATGAAAGCCCTTTAAAAGAAGAGTCCCAAACCTGCATGTCACGGGCCACAGTAGCAGACTGGTTTAATTACTGCAGAGAAGTAATAGTATTATACTATTTAGAGCACCAGAAGAACTCAGGCAAAATTGGAGGAGTCGGCAAGATTGTTTAGATAGATGAATCAAAATTTGGGAAAAGGAAGTACAATAAAGGTAAATATAATAGATTATTTTTAATTAAATACACAGACAGGACTTGGCTTCAGAACCGACACAGGGCACCCCGACCCCACGTGGTCCTGTGGTCCCTACCCCTAGAGAGTTTTTTATAATTGCGGGAGCCAGATGCTCGAGGGAGCTCAGGGGTGAGCGAGAGTGTCTGGCGGGAGCGCGTCCGGAATCCGACTCAGACCAACTTGACCGGATTAGGTTAGGTCAAAAATGTTAAATCTATATTTAGTTATTTTTTTTATTTGTTTTAGGGCGGCATATTGAGGGTCACTGGGTTTTAGGGATGATTGAAGATGGATCTGAAAACTTGAGATTAGAGGTGTGCCTTGATAATATCCGTAGTGCTGAGGTTTTGGTGCCTCTGATTCAAAAACATGTTGAAGTGGGCACCACAATTCATACAGATTACTGGCGGGCATACGATTGACTCGCAGAGCACGGGTATACTCATAAAAAAGTAAACCATTCCGATCCAGACAACCCTTTTGTGGCTGAAGATGGGACTCATACACAAAGGATTGAGCCTCAGTGGAGAGCTGTAAAAAGATTTTTTAGAAAGGAAAACTATAACAACCCTAAAGATTTTGCCAACTTTATTGTTGAGTATTTATGGCCAAGGGATATTTATAAATGTAAAAAAGATGCCTTCTTAGATTTAATTGAGGGAATCAAGTTTGTCTATAAAATTGATTAAAATTTGTTATTAAAACTTTTTTTTTTCCCATACGTCTCATATTAAAAAAGTCAATAAAAAAACATAAAACACAAAAATATACATTTCTGGCAAGCGGAAAGGGGGGGTGCGAGGTCCCTCTTCCCTTCTCCTACTCTTTCTCTCCCCTAAACCCCCAAAATGTACATTTGCCATGACAAAATTATTGCATCTAAAAAAATCATAAAAAAACTATACATTTGCGGTTAGCGGTAGGGGGGGGGGGATGGGGCCCCTGCCCCCCCCCCCGGTCCCCGGAGCCCTATCGGGGCAGCACGCTGCAAAACTTTAACCATTTATTTCAAAGCAGGAGACACAGTCTTATTCTAATGGATGTGCGGTTAATTGTACAACATTGGATTGCTCCTCGTTTGGTAAGTATTTATTACCATTAAATCTTAATGATTTTGAAAAAAAAACAAACACTAATAGTATCTATTTTTTGGTTTATTTAGATTGAAGATGATAGTTTAGTTTGTCATCCTTGCTGGACTATGGCTCTTCATCATTCGAGGACGCAAATAATAAATGAACCAACAACTAGCAGTGGTCATCGTCGAAGTATCAGTGTCAACTGTGGATGCTCTTTGTTACGGACAAGACAAAATCTCATAGGCTTCATTCCGAGACAGAAAGAGAATCTCGCATTCGGAATATGGTGATGGAAAAGTCAAGTAAGGAGTTCAAATAATTATTGAGTGTATTTGTAAAATGCAATTAATGTAAATTATTTCTCACTACAGTTTTGTTAAAATTCATATTTACAATAAAGCAGGAAACTGGAACATAAACTAAATAAGCTTGTACAGCAGCATTTGAAAATAGTTTGGCCTATGTTTTTGTGTGCCTTGGTTTTGTGTTTATAAATATGAAATCTAAGCACATCTTTTTAATTAGTTTTTTTTTTACTATTTCTGATATTTATTTATTTTGTTACAGTTACATGGATCGGATCAAATCTGTCATACCTGCTGGCAACGGGTAGATCGAGCTTCTGTCCGGTCTACTGAGACTGAAAGACATTCAGATGAAACAACTATCAACTTGCCTTTGTATACCAGAGCAGCAGCCACTGAAAGGTTCTGTTTTTATCCTGATTGTCATTCGACCCAAAGGCTAGCTGTCCCTAAATGGCTAAGGGTGAAGTTATTTGTAGATTATATATTCTATATGCCACAGAACTGTAGGATTTGCTCATTACATTTATACAGTAATAATTGGGAAGTCGCTGATATCCAGTCATCCATTCATAGTTTTAATGCAGAACAAATTCAAGATTTTGCAACATTTGTAAATGAGCGACAGTTAATCCTGGATTTTTCTAATATAGAAACTATGTCTGATGAACTGTTTCATTATTGGGTTGGATTGAGCAAAGAGCAATATAGACAACTCTATTTAGAATTGCCAGGAATACAAAACATTCCTCAAAATCAATTAGCGCTTGCTGCCTATCTAATTAAATTGCGAACAGGTGATAGTGATCAAAGGATCTCAACATTTTTAAATATACCTCGTACTACATTAATGAGGTTAATGGGTAAAGCTCGAGATATAATAGAGCAAGTATTTGTCCCAAATAAGGATTGATCATATAAGTAGAACACAAATCTCTGAACGGAATTTATTAATACCTAATGGTTTATTTGGAGGTGAAAATAGACAACCTATTATTATAAGTAATGGAACATATTTATATGTACAAAAATCATCTAATTATATGAACCAAAAATATACATATTCATTGCACAAGTATAGGAACTTGATGAAGCCTTTGCTTATGGTTTGTTGTGATGGATACATTATAGATGTATTAGGCCCCTATCCAGCTACAACATCAGATGCCAATATAATAAATGAATTTAATGAAGAAACAAAACCACTAACGAGATATTTCCAAGCAGGTGATGTATTTATTCTGGATAGGGGCTTTAGAGATTCTGTGCCATTGCTGAGAGATTGTAATTATTCAACTCATATGCCTGCACCCTTACAACAAATTGAAACCCATTGTCAACTCTTGCTGCTAATAAGTCGAGGGCTGTCACGATTTGTAGGTGGGCGGTTGAAGCAGTAAATGGCATATTTAAACAATCATTTAAATTGCTTAGGCACGAATTTTTTAATCGTGCATCAAGATATGCAATGACAGACTTTCGCAAAGCAGCAGCTCTGATAAATAGGTTTCACCAAAGAATCAGAGACAGAGAGGATGCAGGGCAAATACTAGAAATAATAAATCAAAACATGCATATATACAATACTCTTGCAAAGTTTGTTAATCAAAATAATTTAAATAGACGGCGAACAGATTTTCTCTCTATTAATGTAAACATACATAATGTATCCTTTCCGAGGATGGAATATAGTGATTTAATTCTAATTGCATGTGGAACATACCAATTGAAACAAGCACGTTCTTATTATGAACAACACATACGAGGCGATGGTTCCTATACTATTGAGATATGCAGAAATACTGCCAGCAACCTACTGGAAGGTTTCCCACTCCCTTCGGTCAACTGCAGTTTATTGCGTGGTAAAATACTGAGCAGACATATCAGTAGAAAAACATATTTCGTGTATATATTATATGAAAATAACACTGAAGGGAGGTCAGCTATAAAACATTATTGCTGCAACTGTATGGTGGGCCGTAGAACAGTAGGTTGTTGTGCACATATTATGACAATTATTTGGTTTTTAAGTTGGGCAAGATATCAGGAACATATTAATCCACCTGCTCAGTTCCTTGACAATGTACTCATAACTTATGAATCTGACTAATAAATAAACATAATTATAAAAAAAAAAAGTTTTATTTCATACATAACCTGATTCAATTAAATGTTAAAAAAATATCTAAATAAAAATCTTGATACAAAACTAGCTGTAGATCCTCATTCTTACTGATTTAAGCTAATAAATCACATATTATTAGCTGAACTGTTTGTTTAAGAGTGACTTCCGATGCCCTGGGTGGGGCGGAAGGGAGTGTCAGACTTTTACTGACTAAAACCCATCTATGTTCCTTCATGTGCCCTTTGCGTTCCGAGGGCGCGGTGTCTCTTTCGAACAACCCGCAGCCCCGGCAGGCATGGCCCTTAGTGCCCTTACCCCCCCGAATATCCTGACATCTCTTTGAGGCACGCGTGGAACACGAACGCGCCGTCAAGACGGTATCCAAGTAACCCTGGTTCAAAACATGATAGTGCTACGTAGAACAATAATCAACTGAAATCATCTTTAGGTAAAATTATTAGCGAGGATTCTTATTTATTAGGTAAGTAATGAATGTATTTTCCACAATACCACAAAATATCACATGAGCAATAGATAAATTATTTTTATATTTAATAAACATACCTATCCTTTTCTTCCTAGAAGATTCAGAATTCCCTCTAAGACCGGCTATGATGACACCCATACTTAATGCTGCTTCTAACACTCCTGAGTCTTACTACACTGAGAAGCATGTAGTGTGATAAGTATGTAAGTAGTATACATATTCACTCATGTATTAGTTTAAGTCAGTCGGAATAAATCACTCGTGGCTTACACCCGTATTTTATTATCGATTCCCCGCTCCCGCACACTTCAAGCACATGAGTACAATAAACGTTGTAGAGCGGTGTATAAGAATTCTAAAAGCTCGATTTAGGCATGTGTTTTATTTTTATCCCATGTTTTAAACAAAATTGTGATATGCATGTATTTTTAATTACTTAATTTGTAAAAAAAAAACAAAAACAGATGCTTATTAGTAGACAGGAAGCAACACTACAAACCCGTAGTCGCGGCAAAATGAATGCTTGCTGTGTCCTGCACAACATTACACTGCAAAGTGGTCTGGAGCTGGACAGTGAGAACCAAGCAGTAATAGATAGAGAGCAGCATGAAAGAGCCAGAGATACTCTTAATGATGCTGCTAGCTAGTCCACCAAATCAGTTATCCATTTCGAGTAGATTTGGTGCAACGCTTGTGGAACTCTAGGCTTTAAATAAGTTTTTCACAACATATTGTTGAAAAGTTGGAATAGTTCAAGTTTATTTGTGGTATTAGTGCTTGTGTAAACTTGTGATCGTGATGGCAAATACCTATCCGAACTACACAGCAGCTGAATATGCGGACATGATCCTAATTTACGGAGAATGTCATCAAAATGCCCCCCTGCGATAAGGACATATCGCGAAAGATATGACGATTCAAGATAATACCGTACTAATCATCGCACAATTGTAGGAGCTCTTCAGCGCATCCGCGAAAACCGGCCAGTGGACCCAGGGTCTCAACGCCCAAATCGATCGCTTACACGACAAAACCCAATTCAGTTAACTAAAAATGTGCTACAATATTTTGAAAACCAACCCAAAACTAGCCTCCGCCAGTGCGCTAAGTATTTTCAAGTCCATCACTGAACCGTCCATATCGTCGCTTAAGTTCTAACACCGCGGAAGTAATTTTTTTGACAAAATACGTATTGTATGTCATTCGATAGTGAATCGCAAGGCGCATCGTTTGACGAATCAAACACGAGAGTTTGAACCAATGGTGAGTTGTTATTCAAAAAAGAAAAACACCGCGTGTGTCAGTGTTGTACAGAACGCCACAGCAACAGCGCGTAAGTCGGTTTTATTCCATAGTTAGACGTGTTACGACAAGTGCTCCGGATAATTTCATAAAAATTAAGGTAAATATGATTCATATTGGTTTCGTAATAGTTTTATTAGCTTATCTACATAATTTAAATTATTAATTAAGTGTTATTTTTCCGTTTTTACTTATATTTAAAACAAAAAAAGTACTTAAAATTACGTAATGAGTTACGCGGTGTTACAATCAACTTGTAAAATGACTTGCGCGGTGTTTTATGCTGATTTTAATACCTATTATTTTTATCTTGTAGGGATTAAACACCATGGACCAATCCAGTGATGATGAAGACGTTCTTCACTTGTGCAATGAACTAGGCATAAAATTACAAAAGAAGGTTAAACGAGTATCCAATCCCAAAACCCATGTCATGTAATTTTTTTATTATTGACATTCTTAAATTTTTTGGTATTATCAATCTGTCATTCATGAAAATTAAATTATTATCTACTGTGATGTCCTGTCTGAATTTAAAATAATATTTAATAACATCTGATACCTTGACTGCTTTTTCTGGTCACCCATTTTTTACCCTGTCTGCTAATTGTACTAATTCCTCATCCTGTAATGTTTCCGATATTAATTCTTGTTTTTGTTCCTGTGAACACTGTAAATAGGAAGACAAACCTATACAATGCACTACTTCATACATGTACGAGTCACCATTATCAGTTTCGTCAAGAAAAGATCGCGACAACAAGTCCGCAACATACATTAATTTTCCTTTTAAATATTTGAATTCAATGTTATATTTTAATAATTTTAACTTCAGTCTCTGTAACCGTGTTGATGGTATTTCATAAATTCCCTTTTTTAATAATGTTTCTAACGGTTTGTGGTCATTTAAAACTGTACATTTTCTGCCATAGATGTAATAGTGTCATTTTTTCGTTGACCAGACCACACTCAATAATTCCTTTTCTATCTGTGAAATTTTTTTTTCAGCTGAGGTTAAACTTCTGGAAGCATAACTTACTGGCTTGCCTTCCTGCATCAAGCAACATCCTAAACCATCCTTGGATGCATCACACTGAATCGTTATCTCTAACTTATTTTGTAATACTGGTGCTTGACTAATGTTATTTTTTATACTATCAAATGCATTTTCATGAGTTTGTGTCCAAAGCCATTCAATATCTTTTTTGAGTAGTGATTGCAATGGTGCTGCCATGTTTGCCAATCCTGGTACAAACCTACGCAAGTAATTAATCATTCCTAATATTATTTGTAATTCTTTTTTATTTTTCGGACTTTTGAGCTCTTGAATGGCTTTTATTCGCTCTGAATCTATTTTCATTCCCTTTTTAGAAAAAATGTGTCCAAAGTATTTTACCTCTTCTAGTTTATACTGAAATTTATTTTTATTGAATTTTACATTACATTTCTTTGCACGCTCTAGAACTTGTGTTAATATTTGATCATGTTCCTCATCACTGCCAGCACATATTAGCAAATCATCGCAGTATATTACAACTCCTGGAATATCCCCAAAGGTTTTCTCACTACACTTTTGGAATATTTCTGGAGCTATGGATAGACCAAATGGCAATCTTAAGAATCTATAGCAACCAAATGGACTACTAAATGTACAGAGCTTTTTTGATTCTTCCGTCAATTTAATGTTATAAAAACCATCAGACAGATCAAGTACTGAGAATACTGATTTAAATAAAAATAAAAATAAAAAATATCTTGGGACAACTCACACACGGCTATCTGATCCCAAGCTAAGCAGAGCTTGTGTTATGGTAACCAGATAACTGATATACATACTTATATAATTTTATAAATAAATACATATTATAGATAAATCACACCCAGACACAGAACAAACAATCATGCTCACCACACAAAGTTTGTCCTGGGTGGGAATCGAACCCACGACCTCCGGCTTAGCAGTCAGGGCCACTAACCACTAGACCAACAGGCCCGTCAAACATACACGTCACGTCACGTCGTATTTATTACATAACTTAGTTAATATTTCTTCCAGTGTTGGAATCAAATGATAATCTCTTACTAGTACCTTATTAAGCTCTTTAGGATCAAGACATAACCTCAAACTTTTATCTACTTTCTCTATTATTACAAGATTGCTTACAAAACTATCAGGCCTTTCAACTTTCTCAATAATCTGCTGATCCTCCAAGTTCCTCAGCTTTGCAGCAAGCCTCTCCCGCAGAGCATGAGGGACTCTTCTCGGAGGTCGTACTACTTACCAGTAGTAGTAGGCTCCGGGCTGAGTGTGTAGCTCCAGCAGAGTTTCAAACTGTCCGACACCCTGAAAAAGTTCACCATATTTCTTAATAATTATGTTTTTGTTTTTAATGCTATTAACCATTCTTTAAAAATTTCTAAATCTCTTAGTGAGCTTAAGCCCAGGATAGGTTTAACATTTTCCTTAATTATTACAAACTCTGTGTCAAATATTTTTCCACTTTTATTATATGTCTTTAAGACAGTTTTACCTACTGGAAATAAATGTGTTCCCCCAAATACTTCTAAAACTATATTTGTCTCAGACCATTTAGGTGTGTCATCATCAACAATTTTCTTTAAGTCCCTTATTGACAAGACATTCACTTGGGCCCCAGTAAAACATTTAAAATCCACATTCTTGTTTTCTATTCTTAATGTTAGAATCCACTCATTATTGTTAGCGTTATTAACAGAACCAATGTTATGACACCCTTTTATTAGTCATAAATTGTGAACATTATTATCTGCGTCCCCATTGATATCACTATCAGACACCCTAATTTCATTTATCAGTTTACACCCTTTTTTAAAATGGTTAGGTTTTTTACAATTTGAGCAAATTTTTCCAAAAGCTGGACAATTTCTTGGCCCGTGCCGTGTTCCACATTTTTTACAATTGTAGAAATCCTTTGAGTCTTTGTTAGAAGCATACTTAACTTTAGTACCCGCTGACTGTTGTACATCAGTGGCTACTGTGCTCCGGACAATGTCCACCATCTTTGTCTGCTGGTGCATCATCTTACTGTGATTATTTGACAATTCTGAAGCCCTGCACATATCCACTGCTGTTTGTAGTGTCACTTTGCTTGTTTTTAAAAAAATTCTCTGCAATTTCTGATCTTGAACACCTATCACAATACGGTCTCTGAGCATTCTTTCTTCTTGTTCTTTAGTAGTAGCAGAGGAAGAGCGAAAACTACTCTTCACAAATTACTGGAAAAAAATGACGTGGGATCAGCGAAAGCAATACATTATTTCGCATGTTGAAATATGCCCAAAAAAACAAGTAAAGTCTTCAGACTCTACACGTGGTGAGAGCAAACAATATTTTTTAACTACTTCAGATGGGCGTGTTCAGGTATGTCAGCATACTTTTCTAAATACCTTTGGCATTAAAGAGTGGACAGTGCGATATTGGTTATCAATGTCGGATTCTGGGATGGCAAAAAAGTCGCAGCTTACTCACAAAGTTGTAGAAGGACACTCAAAGAAAGACGATATTTCTTTTCTAAAGGACTTTTTTAATAGTTTGCCTAAAATGCCCTCGCACTACTGTCGAGCTACTACAACCAGGCAATATTTAGAGCCTATTATAGAAAATAAAAATCACCTTTACAATCTTTATTGTAAAAGGTGTTCTGAAGAAAATAAGCAAGCTGTCAGCCGCTGGTCTTTTGATCAAATATTTTCAGAACAAAATCTAAGTTTATTTCAACCGAAGAAAGACCAGTGCGACACATGTTGCGCTTTTAAAGCAGGAAACATTAACGAAAATACCTATCGAAACCACATTAATCTTAAGGACTTAGCTAGAGAAGAGAAGACAAAGGACAAGACACGAGCACTGGCAGGAGAAGTACATCTATTTACGCATGTTCGGCCGGACTATGCATATCGGGGTGATAAAACTATATTAGCGGATCCACAACATTCGAAAAACATTTCAATTAATTTATCAACGCTTGTTCTATTCTTATTAGTCATGGGTGCATGCACCATCGGAAGTGTTGAATTATTGTATACAGATTACCGTCTGCAAGCCAATTTGTGGATAGGCTCAAATAATGTTTTTTTTTTTGTAGTGAACATTATCCGACTTCCGTTGTTTAATTGATATATTTTACAATCAATTCATTCTCCAAATAATCACATCATAAATGATTTAAATCAAGTTGAAAATCTACTGTTTCTGGTTCAATAATTGGATGTTTTTCTTTTCTTATTTCTATAAATAATTTGCCTTAATTTTTTTGTTGTTGGTAAATGTGCTGAAATCACTTCTGAAGTTGTAGTATTTTTTTTAGCCCCTTCTGTATCTCTGCTGTGCAAAGGCCTCCCCCAATTCCTTCCATTTGCTTTTTTCCTGAGCTACCTCGAACCAGCCCTCGTGGTACGTGTCCCGCTCGCTCGCTCTTTCTAGGCCGGCCTCGCGGCGCAGAGTCCGGCCGGTGCACAATGCAATATTTTTTAAATCTAGGTGGACAATATTCAAAATACGCACTTTTATGTACCACGTCATAGCTTGTGTAAAATGAGGGATAATGAACCATATTTGAAGATCATAAAGTATTTTTTCCAAGAAGTTGCCCTGAACAATAAAAAAATAAAAAAGAATTTTAAGCTATTATTGTTTTTACATACCAGAACTAGCACGAGTCTGTCGATTTTATTTAATGAATTCATAATTTGAGGATTTCTCTGTAAATGTGAGTAATCGCCAAGATAATTTCAGAAACGAGAATTTACGCGAGATAGTTACTTTGAAAGGCTTCATGAAATAAGTGAAGAAGATCTCCATTTTTGGACTGGAATGAACCATAACCAGTTTGAGAGTATCTTACAAGAAACACCGTCTTTACGACAAACTAATAAGTGCAATACTATATTGGGCGTATACCTATGTAAACTTAGATCAGGTGAACCTCACGTAAGGCATCTTTGATAAACACATCGAAAACGTCTTTACAACGCATGTTAAGGCAGGCTAGACGATGTCTCAAAAATGAATACCTTCCTCGGCATCTGGGGTTTGACCACATCAGCCGACATGAAGTGATCGAAAGGAATAGGACACTTCCGAATTATATTTTTGGTAATGAAGAGCGAACAAAGGCCATTTTAATTATCGACGGCTCTTATTTATTAATTCAAAAATCTTCCAACTTTCGTTTTCAAAGATTAAGCTATAGCTTACACAAGTATAGCAACTTGATTAAGCCCTTAATGATTGTGTGTGCTGATGGCTATATCATAGAAGTAACTGGACCCTACGGCGCCAGAACTTCAGACTCCGACATAGTAAAACTATTATTAGATAACCATGATGGTCCCATGGAAGAAGCTCCAATGCGATGGTTTTTACACCCAGATGATGTATTTGTTTTGGATCGGGGTTTCCGAGACTGCCGGATCTAGAGGAATGTGGTTATAACGCTTACATGCCACCGTCTGTAGGACGTAATGAAAAATAAAAAATTAAAAAAAATTAAAAATTAAGTACAATAGCGGCAAATAAATCCAGATTGATAACCATGGTTAGATGGGTCGTGGAAATCATTAGTGGCACGATAAAAAGAGATTTTAAAATATTTTGACACAAATATTTTAATATAGCATTGCGCTAGGCAACGCAATGACAGATTATACATAGAATAGCTGCAGCGCTTACCAATGCAACTCATCCAACATATGAAGACAGCAGATTTACTGAAGAGTTTATAGAGATGATTGAAAGAAATAGGGACAGGCCGAACCTATTAGCCGATTACGTCGATGAACATCATTGGGATCGACAAAGAATTGTGTTTACCCGAATGGATGCAACACACCCCAATCTATCGGATTTTCTAAGAATGGATTATGACCAATTAATTGTGTTCGCAATAGGCACATGGGCATTTTCATTTTAAATGGCGCAGGTTAAAATAAATAGGCTTCAAAAACTACTACAATTACACACTACAACTAGTTACTAACAGGACGTGACGGATATAGATCGTTTTTAAAACTAAATTTAAATACTCAAACAATATTATCAGAAAGCTGTAAAATTGTACTTTTATGCTTTCAGCAGTGTATAAGTTATGTATACCTAAAAAAGAAAAAATGACAAACTTTATATTCATAAAAAAAACGTTACTAACTACAACAGTTCTTTTTTAACCATTTATTGTGCTGCAAAACTTACTGCACTAGCTGGACACCTAGCGCGACTAACTTCAAAATAACATTTCATACTTTGAAATTTGTACCCAGAGTTACCGTTAAAACCGAATTTTGATGATAAATGTGTGTATTTCATAGTAAAAACCGCGTGACTATCCGGACATGTCCGGTAGTCGCGAATTCGTGGGACAAGCTTTTTATTAAATTATTATATATTTTCTTCACTAACTGAGATGAAATGCTTAGTTTAAATGATAAATTAACTATCTAACAATAAAATGAAAGTGTCGCTACGTTAGCTGTCGTACAAAAAATAACGAAAAAATTGAATGCAATGATGCAAACTGTCATGGGGACATCATGATTTTACACGATTCCGCAACATTATTAATTTAAATAAAATTAAATACGTGCTCTATAAGGAACTAATAAATTAAATCCACATATTTATAAAAATACCTACAGGGTACAATAGATTTTTCTTAAAAAAATTGTTTGCAAATATTTTTTCATCATATTTTAGTCATGGGACAACCGAAAAACAGCCTGCGCCATTTAAAATGAAAATGCCCACATACCACGTAAAACTTGCAAGGTCCTACCCTAAACCCCAGTTCCTCTAATATGTTCGCAACACGAACATATTAGAGGAACTGGGGTTTTTTCAATTGAAGTTTTTAGACACCCCGAAAGGATAAATATTAATAACGAAGAAAGTACATTAATTAGGTGTTGAATCCATTCAAGGCACGTCGGGACAAGAACATATTACTGTTTCAAGTGTCTCTTCCAAACATAAATATAATTGAAGATGTTACAATAAATGATATTGATATTTTAAATAAATATCTCAAATTCAATAGTAACAAAGAACAGGTATAATAATAATTGTTAAGTTTTACTGTACGTAAGTATTTTATAATAATAAATAACTTACCTTAATAAAGTTCTTTTAATGTTATAAATAATTCCTTATAGGTTTCCGGTATAATTTTACCTAGTAGTTGTAGCACACGTGAATTTCATATCTGCATAAGTTCTACCTGTAGCTAAATATCTCAGCGTAGCAATTAATCGTTCTCTTGCAGTCACTGACTGTCTCATCCTGGTATTTTGTTTTGTAATTTTGGGTTCGATAAGTTGTAGTAAAAATTCAAATGACGCTATATCCATCCGTAAGTAGTTGTATAGGTCTGCTGGTTCTTCAATTTCATTGAGCAAATTGATATGGCTGTACTTATTTCTATATTTATACCATTTTTTGCACCAGATTCTCTTCCTTTTCTTTTCATCTAAGAATATTAACGCAGCACCGGTAACCAATTTTTCGCATTTGCATTGCCATGTTGCAACACAACTAATAGCGAAGCCGTTCAAAAACAAACTGAAGAGTCTGTGAAGTGTATTGCGTCGCCAGGCATGCCCGGACAGACTGCCCGCGGACATGCCCGTCTAGTGAATTCCCCGCTTTAAAGATATTGTGAATATCTATACGCTAGCACTGGAAAATAGATGTCAATTGGATTTTGATAATATAAACGAAATATCACAAGAAGATTTACATTTCTGGACTGGCTTAAGTCATGAACAATTTGATACTTTATTGTCACAAGTACCGACCTTGTCTCGGAGATCTAGTTCTGCTCGAAAAGACTTAGGCATTTACCTTTCTAAAATAAGAACAGGTGAACCCAGTATTAGATTGGCAACCACTTTTAATACATCTCGGCAAAGTATAGACCGAAAAATCGCGCTGGTGAGAGAATGTCTTTACAATGATTTCGTTCCTTTACATTTGGGCCTGGATCATATCAGCAGAGAAGAAGTAATCCAAAGAAACAGAATTCTCCCTAATTACATCTTTGGGAATGACCAATCAACGAAAGCGTTGGTAATATGTGACGGCGGTTACATTTTTATCCAAAAAAGCTCCAATTTCCTTTTCCAAAGGAATAGCTACAGCCTCCATACGTATACCAATTTGATAAAACCTTTTATGTTGGTCTGCGGTGATGGACATATTATAGACGTCACAGGTCCATACTCAGCTTCGACCTCTGATGCTTCCATCATGCAGCAGATTTTACAAAATCATGATGGTCCATACGAAGAAGCACCGATTAATTATTATCTTGAACAAGACGATGCGTTCATTCTTGACAGGGGATTCCGTCACGCAGTTCCTCTTCTAGAAACATATGGTTATGACGTGCACATGCCCCCGACCAAAAGACGTGGTGAAACCCAGCTGACATGTGAAGAAGCCAATAAATCTAGGCTGGTCACCTTATGCCGCTGGGTCGTAGAGACAATCAATGGACGGTTTAAACGTGATTTTAAGATTTTTGCCCTCAACAATGACTGACTATAAGATAGCCGCTGCGCTTATCAATTGCCTTCCAAGAACCCTATGAGGACAGTCAATACACTGAACAATTCGTTGATATTATAAATAGGAATGTGCACAAGCCAAACCTTTTGGCAGACTACGTCATTGAGCACAATTTAAACAGACATAGAGCCGCATTTGTTCGTTTGGTAGCAAATGCCCAGACGTTGAAAGATTTCCCCAGACTTTCCCAAGAAGAGTTGATATTGTTTACTGTGGGCACTTATCACTGTAAAATAGCACGCTCCTATTGCAGTGAGCACATTAAACAAACGGGTGTCTACGAAATTGAAGTCCGGTGCTCGTAACAATTAATGGCGAAAGCGGTGTTTTAATAAGATGCCGTATACAATCGCGGCATGTAAGGAACAGAACTTACTATACTTATATTTTGTGTAGAAGAGAAACCGGTATTAATGCAATTTCAGAGCATTATTGCTCTTGTATACATGGCAAAAGAACTTTGGGTAGCTGCGCCCATATTATGAGTGTACTGTATTACTTGGGTTTGGCCAGACATCAAGATGATTTTAATCATCCCGGATACACTCTGGAAGATGTAATCATAGACTTAGAGAACCAATAATGTGTATAATAATAAAATAATTTCATTTGCCTACTCTTGTTTTTTATTAAGTTTACCCTAACATTGCACAAAATGTAGATGGCGTTGTCAAAATAGATGCCTAAACGTCATTTATAGAATAAGAGTAAAGAAAGAAATAATTTAAAAAAAAAACACATTTTTGAAGCTCCTTACATAAAACAACTAGCAATTTATGACATTTAAAAAAAAGATTTTGGTAATGCCCCCTACTGAATATTATGTCACATATAAATACCTAAAATCTGAAATACATTTCATTTGCGCCGGGCCTGGGTTTTTTCCCCATACATTGTGAGCATTGTCCTTTTCTGGCCATAAAAAATGACTATAGTGAGTCAACCTTAAAAGTTAGGCGTTTACTACTGCGGACTTTTTTTTAGTATATTTTAAGAGGAATAATTCTCTCATACATTATTTTTGCGAAACTTTAACCGTTTACGCAGCGCACGCAACGAAAGCCCTCAAAAGTGATATATTTTTGCCCGTTTTTGCCACATTTTTATTGATGCTCTACTCCAATTGGTCATAACGTGATATTATATAGCCTATAGCCTTCCTCGATAAATGGGCTATTTAACGCAAAAAGATTCTTTCAAATCGGACAGGCAGTTCTTGAGATTAGCGCGTTCAAACAAACAAACTCTTTAGCTTTATAATATAAAAAATATAGATAAAGAAAGAAAAAATAAACACTAAATTGAAGATTTTATTGTAGATGGCCGAATTAGGGGATAAAAAGAAACCATCGGGTGCTCAAAATAGAAAAAGGAAACTGAAGAAAGAAGAAAAAATTAAAAAGCTAATTTCTCCGATTGACTCTTTCTTTCGACCTGGTAAGTTCAGTCAGTTGGTACCATAAATAAAACATCTGAAGTGGCATAAATCAGTGACAGAAGTAGCTGGTGTATCCTGCCTGGGTTCGATCCCTAATTTCCGACCTATTATTATTACACTTCTTATTTTTTGTATAAGTTACCTGTAACTGCATACCTAATGAGTCTTAAATAAAGTAGATTTTTATGATTATGACAATATCTAATTAATTGTTTTTTGCGGATTGCGCAGCGGAAGGCGCAATGGTTAGTAACTAACACTCACTCTTGTGCCCAAAGGTCTCGGGTTCGAATCCCGGCCGGTGCGTAATATTTATTTAAATACATACCTTCTCAGACCTTGTGTTAAATTTTTGTATTGTGTGATATGTCCAACACGCGTTCCAATCGTTTAGATTATGATGGCAATTAAATAACCCCATAGTTTTGGAGGCTCATGTCTAACAGTGGACTGGACTGTCTGTACTTATATGGCTTGTGTGTTTGAGATTTGTTTTTGGGGATTATGAATTATGTTTTTTCATGAAATAGCCGCAGGCGAGATCCGCCAATCGCAACTAAAGTATTTTAATTTCTTACTGCTTGCGCATAGAGCGTGCGTAAGCGTAAGGACTAACGGATTAGACTATGCCCGATTGCCCGCCTTAACTTTAAGGCGCTGTTTTTAATGTCCTAAAATATTATTGCGTGGCCCTGTTACCACACTTGGTTACACAAATTGTTGACTATCTTATTTTAGGTACATCTTCGTCAACATCCACCCAACAGTTAAAAGAGACAGTCAACTTGGAAGAGAAAACTTCTACGAGTATTTCACAAGTTCCAGCTCATACTAGTACCAGTACCTCGCCTGGCTCGCTTACTCCAAGTGAACCAATTCCAATTGTTTACCAACCAGCAACAGAACCAGATGTACGATTTTGTGAAAATGTCGCGAATGATCCTGCTCTCTGGCCGCAAGTAATACCCGATAATTTAAGATTATTTTTAACAGAACGTGGACCGATTCAGATAAACAAAAAACAACTATCCTTCAGATAGTAACATGAGGTCGTTTTCAGATACATATTACAGTAAAAAGTTACAAAACAACGAAATTATTCTAAAAAGTTACGAAACAACGAAATTATTCATTGAGTTTGGCTTGAATATTCCACATCTACTGATTCTGTATTTTGTTTTCACTGTAAGCTTTTTAATAATAATGTCACTGCATTTAATGCCCCCACTGGTTACAAAGACTGGGGGCATTTGTCGAGAAATAGGGTAAAACCCGGATAGTTGCCCCACTTTTCGAAAAACCTTTATTTCGTAAAAATATGAACTGGCTGAAAATTATTAAGTATGTATCTCAAAACATAGGTCTTTTATCTTCTATAATAGCCTATTTTTGTATACATAATTAACAATGGTTTCGAGTAAATACTGTTTTATTTCACCTCTCAGAAAAGGGATAGTTGCCTACCATGGCAGATAGTAGCCTAGCGTGGAAAATTCTTCCGGGGATACTTGCCTCGTGCGGGGATAGTAACCTCGGTATGATTTTTACTATGGATACAAAGAAATTTATATCAATGAAAGTTATCTTTATAATTCATTTAACAGCCTTTATAATTTACTGAGATATTTTATTAACTTATTAAATAGTTTTCAGTTTTAATGATGTAAATTATACTCAATACTCAATTTTTTATTGCATTCCATAATGTACATAATGGTCTTAATATAAAAGTACAGAATCAATTATGGACCCTGTCGGGCACAGCAAAAACATAGGAGAGAGGAAAGGGCTATACAGCAACAACTTAATATCTAAAAACTTAAAAGTAACACAAATATCTAATGTTATATCTTACTCCGTGGTTATATCTAAAAATCTAATTTTTAATCATATTTTTTATATACTATGCAAGCACTTATACTTTATTATATGTGTTATAGATATTAAAAAACTAATATTACTTATATCTGTAGGTATTATAATTATTTATTTGTTTTATGTGGGTATTTCTTTATTTATTTACATTGATGTTTAGTATAATTATGTGTATCTAACATATTTTATATGTGTATAATATTATTTTATTTGTATTGTTTTGTTGTATTTAGTTTAATTGGTTTTAGTTTAGTTTATCATGAAAAAATTCATTTATTGTGTAGTAACATTTTATTTCTAGGAAACATTTTAACTTATTTAAAAATATGTTTGTTTTTTCCAGTTCTTTTATGTGTTTCGGTAATTTATTATATATTTTTACCGACATTGCTAGGGGACTAGACGAATGCAGTTTCAGACGGGATGTAGGTAGGTTTAAATGATTTTTGTCTCTTAAGGTATACTTTGTTTGTATGTCTTTACGAGTGGTATAGTATTGGGGGTATTTCCGGACAAATTTGCAAATTTCGAATATGTATAGGCAGGTAAGGGTTAAAATTTTATGTTTTTGGAAATGCGGTTTACAGCTGTCGGTTTGCTCTATGTTGGTTATTATTCGGATTAGTTTTTTTTGCAGGATAAATATACTATTGGATTCTGTGCTATTTCCCTAAAGGATAATGCCATATGAAAGCCATGCTTGGGCGTACGCGTAGTAGGTGACGAGTGCGGTTTTTAAGGTCGTGGTTTTTTTGATTTCGCGTAGGGCATAAGAGAATTTTGATAATTTTGCTCGAATTTTTTGTATGTGGGATTTCCAATTAATGTGAGTGTCTATTGATAGTATTATAAAAATATTATGATAACTTATCTGAAAGAAAACGATTTATTTGAGGTACTTTCAGATTCATCCCGTGTATTAAACGGTGAGAAACAAATTTTCTTCTTTGTCCTAAAATAGGAGTCGTATTAGCTCCTAAAGGCGAAAGAAACGTCTACGAGGTAGACAATGCCCTGGTTAAAACTTTATTGACTGTAATGTTCACATTTTCCGCTAATGGAGATCTCACACCTCCAATGGTTATATTTCCGAATAAACGGTTATCAGCTGAAATTACATCCAAAGTTCCATCAGACTGGGGTATAGGACTGAGTGATAACGGGTGGATGAAGGCCGAAGTGTTCCACGATTATATTAAAACTATACTATACCCACACTTGGTTAAAAAAGGAACTCAATTCCCCGTAATACTGTTTGTCGACGGTCACAAGACCCATTTAACATATTATGCCGTTAGTGAGCTTTGCAAAAATGTTGAAATTGTCCTGATTGCTTTGTACCCGAATTGTACCAGATTACTACAGCCAGCTGATGTGTCAGCATTCAAGCCTTTAAAATCTGGGTGGCAGAAAACTGTCTTGGAGTGGAGACGAAATAATCCTTCCGTAGCTCTCAACAAGATCAATTTTGTACCGCTCCTAAACAAAACCATCAAGAACACAATCACGGCATCTACAGTCATCAATGGATTTAGAGCTACAGGCCTTTGCCCGCGGAATGTGAACGCAGTGGACTATACAAAATGTCTAGGCAAAGCAAATCTTCAGTATATAAGAACTTCTAACAAAGAAAAACCAAAAGTGATGACCAAAGAAGACTTTAAGAACATTATAGGAGCCAGCAAATTAAGTCAAATTGAACTAGACGTATTAGGATCAGAAGAAAAATATTTGAAAGAGATTTGGAACTATTTCACGGAAACGCAAACTGATACACATTTAAACAAAGTTATTACTTCTGACCGGGATGTTGAAGTGACATTGGATTCAATGGATATTGCAAATATGCCAGTTATTATAAGCGGAGACTTGAGAGAAGAGCTTTCTGATTGCGTACCTGTACCTGCCTCGGAAGTAACTGTAGCAACAGAAGACTATAATGATGGCAATGACGATCGATTATTGGACGATTCACAAAGAGTTTTACATTTAACTCATAAAGCAGAAGTGTATGATGCTAAGACTGATAATACCAGAATTCCTGTTTTGCCCCGACAAAACCCTAAAATTTTTACTAAATGTTGATTTTGATACTATTTTATTATGAACCAAATGGTTGCTGTGGAAAGCTATGTTTCTAAGTCAAAACATATGTAGGTACTAAATGATTACTTATTTAGCTATTAGCTTTTTTTTACTTCATCCTTGTTTTCATCCTTATATATATATTAAACAGTCTGAATGCCAATAAATGGGACTAGGCCTATGCAGATAATTGGTCAAAGTATGCCAGTAATTGGGAAAATGTGTTATTTTTTAAAAGATATAAAAACGTTATTAAAGCGGTATCTAGCAGATGTTTCATTTGTTTATAGACGTTCACTAACTACTTTTCTACCATTTACATATATTTTTTTTTCTGGAAACACTTCATAAAGATAGTTTTCACGATTTCTTTGAACAAGGATCCTTAAAGTGCCTATAATTGGGTATCTTACCGTAGGGTACTCATCATTTTTTTTTTCTCATTTTTTCTGAATGGCCATAAGATAGACTAAAAGGCATTTCAAGGTTATCCATTCATTACCGGACACCCTGTATATTATCTGGCCTGGGCCAGGTACCAAGACGACCTTATGCAACCTGCTGGGTTCTTAGATGATAATATATTAATAGACATTGAAAATAATTGAAATAAAATATTTTTCCCACAGTATTTGTTATTAATATATTGCTGTTGCAAAAACTGGTAGTTAGTTAGTTCCTGTGTATCGCCCCTCTGGCTGAACCTTACACACAAATAGCTATATATTGGGGTGTACCTACCGCCCTACGCATATCCCTTCAGTGGTGACCCCGATGCGATGATTAGAAGATCAGAAGAACAACGAGTCTAGCAAGATGGAAAGGTATATGTACGGCTTGACCGGCGCGGCGGTGGCGCAGAAGTCCAGCCCCAAGGTACCATAGACGCAGATGGAACAACCGTGCGATCAGGATCGACAGGACAACACCAAGGTAACATTGATGCTAATACTGTAACAGGCGATGGCCCAAGCGGAAGCGGGTTCGGGTGTGACGTGTACAGAGTTGGCGTGCGAGTGCCACCCTTTTGGTCAGACGAACCGGAAGCGTGGTTTGAGCAGATGGAGAGCCAATTCGTTTTGGCGAATATAACTAGCGACACAACCAAATACCATTACAAATTAAGGAAGCCGTTGTCTCAGCTACATTTTCGTTAAGGAAAAACTTATTAATAAATTCTGAAGAATTTGTAAGTATTGAACAAATACTGCCAATTTTTAAGCCATTCAATGACATAACAACAGAAATTTCTACTGAGAAAGCAGTTACTTTATCTAAGGTAATTGTATACTTCAAAAGTATGATAAACCACATTTCAAAACATCATGCACCTCCGGTAATTTCAACATATTTGGAACCAGTACAACAACAAATTAAAAAACTTCATGTTGAAATTTATAAGAGATGTGGTGATATCGAGTCTTCAGTTTTACACTCTGAAGCCACGGTTCTTGATCCCAGGTTCAAAAAGATCGGATTCAACTCTATTACCAAATATGAAAACGCGGTGAGTGAAATAAGGAGAAGAACAACTGCTATCGCCAGCGTCACTGTTGCTAGTGATGATAATGTTTCCCAATCCTGTCACCCCGTTAATATCACCGAAGTAAATGATGATCTTTGGTCCGACATCGATAAATAAATTAAGAAAACGGTACCACAAAATTCTACAGCTCAAGCCAGTATTGAAGTGGACCGATATTTGAATTCGAAAATCAGATCCATTGAAATGGTGGTACGACCGCAGAAATGTCTATCCCCGCTACCTCCGTGCCATGCAAAGAATCTTTTCAAAGGCTGGCGATATTTTAAGAGCACGTCGTTCATTGTTGAAGCCTGAAAAGGTATCACAATTGCTGTGTTTGCATGGAAACGAGATTAGAGAAGACAAAAAAAAAGAAAACTGTTTTTTGTTTTTTGTAAATAGTCGATTTTTAAATACGCTTTTTAAAAGTAAAAGTAGGTTTAATATTAATTAATATTAAACATGTGATTAGAGAAGACAAAAAAAAAAAGAAACCAAAACACAAAAAAAAATATTGTAAATATAGTTGATTTTTAAATACGCCTTTTAAAATTAAAAGTAGGTTTAATATTAATTCATATTAGTCACTTTAAGTGTCAGTCCTAAGCCTGAAAAAAGTTTGAAGGGAAATCGAATCTATTTTGTAACTGAATTTCATAGGTAACGTATCTTATTGTTATAGTTCACAGTTTATGAACAAATAGCTAAACAAGTTCCAAATCCGGACTCTGTCGAAAACATGTCTATGTCACCGTTCATTTCGCTCTCTGAATCAGTGTCAAGGAGCGAAATGAACTGTGGAACGAGTTAGCGAAAAGGTGCGTATAAATTAAGCGCGGCAAACCATCGAACATTGGCGCGCGCGGCGGCCGCGCTCTATGTAGATGGGATCGCCGCGCGCGGCGACGTGAACATTGCCGCGCTCGAACGTGCCGCGGGACGATCCGCTCGCTGTCGGTTTTTGAGACCGCGTCAAAGGAGCATCAGTTGTTCGCTCGCGCGCAGTGGGGAAGGTTTGTAGTTTTGGTGATTTGGCTCGCGCGGCGAATACGTCAAAATGGACAACGAAAAGTGCCGTTTACTAATACAATTGTATGGCGCTAACGAATTTTTGTGGAACAGCAAATCCTCCCAATACCACAATAAATCGCTGAGGTATGATGCGTGGATAGAAATCAGTAAGAAAATGGATATACTTATTCCTGACTTGAAAAAGAAAATGACTACACTTTTGGCGTCCTACAGAAGAGAAAAATCTAGAATAGCTAAAAGTTGTTGTACTGGTTCTGGTAAGTACCTATTTATTTTGCATTTACAACAAAAAATAAAACGCATTTTGAAATTATGTAAATAATTTTAATTTTTATTACAGCCACAAATGAAGTTTACGTTTCCAAGTGGTTTGCTTTCGATGACTTTAATTTCATGAGGGATAAAGATCTACCCAATGAAACATTGGACACAATGTCTGAAAATGTGAGTACAAGTTTTAATATCTATTTTGCCAAGATATTGCACCATTGGTAACAAAATGATGGGCTAGGTGTGAACGTATTTGTTGTGCAATATTCCCCGCTCTTCTTGGGATATAGTTAAGAGGCAGTAGTGATGTAGGGGCAGTTTCATTTCTCCAAGTTCCAGGTATAATTTGCCCCTTTTTTCCTTCACTATCTATACATCCTGGAGGCGTGTACTGTGATCTTGTCAGAGTTCTTTTTCGCAAATAATTATGCAAATGTATTGTTGCTAAAACAATTTTAGTAGCAATCTTTGGTTGTAGTAACATAGGTTTGCGTAGAACTCTAAAAATTGAGCTCAGAATCCCGAATGCATTTTCCACACACCTACGTGCTCGAGATAACCTGTAATTAAAGATTCTTTCCTTGGAACCCCTTTCTAGATCTCCTGGAAATGGTTTCATAGTATATTCATTTAAAGCAAAAGCTTTGTCAGCTAGAATCACATATGGTACTTTGAAGGAATAGGGCACTTGAATAATGGATGGAGGAGGAAGTCTCATAGATTTTTCTTCTAGTTTTTTGTATAAGTTTGTATTTTTGAAAATACCGCCATCAGATAGTCTACCTTGACAGCCCACATTTACATACGTAAAACAATAGTCTGCATCGACTAAAGCTAGTAATACTAAACTAAAAAACTGTTTGTAGTTGAAAAATTCTGTGCCACTGTTTATAGGTTCTTGCAACACTACATGTTTGCCATCCAATGCACCTACTGCATGAGGAAAGTCCCATTTGTTTTCGAAATTGTGTGCTATCTGCAACCATTCTTCTTCTGAGTCCGGTACCTGCAACAATTAATTATACATTTGTATTTTTTTATAGTCGGCAACAGCACAAATTGCACAAAATAATGATACAGGACCAATTACACCTTCCCCTTTGGAACAGGAAATAGAACCACCGAGTGACATTATGAACGCTCCAGATAATCTGAAAGTAAAGAAAAAGAAAAAGGTAAACGCTGAAGAAGATTCCCCTATGCTGAGAAAAGCAATTCAGGTTCTAACTGTATCCGCTGCATCATCTGCTGACCCATATTTTTCTTACGGCCAGCACATTGCTAATGAACTCCGTAAATATGATTCACGCACTTTAATTTACGTCAAGCAAGCGATTAACAATGTGATATTTGATGCTGACCTAGGAAAATATTCGAGCTATGGGTATTGTACCCAAAATTATTCACAGTCACACTACACCTCAACGCCGTCTCCTCAGGCGTCGACTCCGCCTTCTCTGATTCCAGACACTACTCCTACTGCTGAACGTGAACCAACGCCATTGCCTATGGACGTTTTTTTCCCCTAAATAATAATAAAAATTATATCAATAAATAAATATAATATTAAAAGAAAACTAGATATTTTATTTACTCACCTTTACCCAGTCTTTTAGTGCATCGCAAACTTCAGGAATAATTCTTGAAATTGACTGTTTTGATACTCGAAAAAGGTATTGCAAGCTAGTATAGGAGTCCCCAGTTGCCAGAAATCTTAAAGTTATTGCTAATCTTTCCGTAACTGATATTGCCTCTCGAAATTGCGTGTTTATTTTCATAACACTTGGTTCTATTAATGATTTTATTAATTCGAACTCTGTAGTTGACACTCGCGTAAAAATTTTTATAGTGTCTTCAACGGCTTCATATCTTATGTCTTCCAGAAATTTTACGCCATATAGAGATCTATTTAGATATAATTTTTTCATCCACCAACGCCTTTTTCTTTTATTTTTTTTACAAATAAGATGGTGAATCACAATGAAAGCGGCAGCCGCCCGACCACGCGCGTCCATACTAGCTGGTTTACAAGAGTGAACTGGACTGACTATCCGCCGCGGTCTGTTCGTGATGGATCGCCTGCCGCGCGCGGCTGTCACGTCCAACTAAATTTATATCTACATATTGGCTCGCGCGGCAAATGAACGTATGCTCTGGACGAACATTGGCTCGCGCGGCTGCCGCGCTTAATTTATACGCACCTTAACGAGTTCACTTCACGGAACGAGATTTGATGAACTAGATCCATTAAGTGAACGACAATGCCCAAGGCTAATCATCAACTGGAACAATGACGAAACGAAAAATCTCAAATCGTAAACCTTTTGAAGACTTGGGAACGAAACAGAAAAAGAGGCGGAGTGAAGACCTGACAGACAAAGATTCCAGTGAGCTCGTATTTGCAACTGTTTCTAAGTTTAAAGATGAAAGCCAAAACAACAACGATTGAATATATAGTGAACCACCCAGAATCAATCGAAAAACTTCAAGATTTAATTAAAAAAATCCAACCAGTAAAGAAACGTTTTCACCCCAAAAACCACTTGCGTTTACTAATATCTCTGAAATTATCAAAGTGGCATTATATAACTCTGCGAGAATCAGCAATTCGAAGAGGCCTTAAGCACTTGTACCCTTCGTATTACTGCGTGCAAAAAGAGAGAAATGTGTGCTTTCCACCTGAACCGAAAAAATCAATTACGGTGACAGATTCGTCAACAAAAATTTCACTGCAAGCTTTGCTAGATCTGACAGCAAAAAGAATAATTAAATCTTTGCCAGACAGTATACAAAATAGAAGAAAGAACTCATTTTAATATCAAAATACGGTTTCGACGGAGCATCCAGCCAAAGCAGATACAAACAGAAGATGGATTCTACACAAGATGACTCTAGTATCTTCATGACTTCGTTATCACCACTGAAGATGACATGTGAAGACATCACAGTTTGGGAGAACCCGAAACCTTGCTCAGCAGCGTACTGGCGTCGCCCAGTACAGTTCACCTTTGTTAAAGAAAGTGAAACAGTGGTGAAGGGAGAAAATGAAAGAGTCAAAGCTGAGATATCGGCCCTCCAACCATCTGATTGTGATAGCAATATGGTGAGTCATAAGCTAATGCTCACCATGGTAGATCCTAAAATAAAAACATACGGTTCTCCTAACGTAAGATCGATTGCAGCGTGCGACATTTGTTTGGCGAAACCTTTGGAGATGAACAACTTGGAAGAACTTAAAAGAAATCAACAGAAGATGACTTGGTGGAGCTCGGACTTTCTTCACTACATGCACGCATAAACATGATGGAATATCTTTTGCATATCGCATATAAATTAGATATTAAGAAGTGGTCTGCTAGAAGGGATAATGAGAAAGCTGCAGTGGATGCAAGAAAGAAAACTATCCCAGCGACGTTCAAAACGGAGCTCAACTTATTAATCGATGTCGTAAAACAAGGTTATGGCACAACTAACGACGGCAACACTCCACGACGATTCTTTGAATTTCCTGAAAAGATTGCGGCTATCACAGGACTAGATAAAGATCTGATCCGAAGATTTGCTGTAATTTTGCAAGCCAACGCGAATGCGAAATGCAAAGCATGCATGGATGTGAATGTGAATGCGATGGCTTCAGGAGAACCCATGAATATTTCGAAATTTAAGGAATATGCGTACATAACTGCTGAGAAATATGTTGAATTGTACAAATGGTACTACATACCATCAACAGTGCACACGATACTGCTTCATGGAGCCGAAATTATTGCTTTTAACGCAATAGTACCGATTGGAAGTTTATCGGAAGAAGCTTCGGAAGCAAGGAACAAGGACTTCAGAAGATTCAGAGAACTTCACTCACGTAAGAAGAGCAGAGTGAGTTTCAATGAAGATATTTTTAATTTCCTTCTTCTTTCGTCAGACGCGCTTATTTCAGCAGTAAGACCAACGATGGATGCAAAAAAAAGAAACCTTTGTTTGATGAAACATTGGAAGGCATGTAGTAGGTATTCCCAATCGTTACCAAGCAAAAAAAGCAACACTGAAAAAAAATGTTGAATGTCTATGAAACGCGAATTTCAGCCCACTGTGCGTCGCCAAATACGCTTAAAAACTGAACCCAGGTATAAATAATATAATTTTGGAAAAAAATAATTGTATCTTCGTTGAAATGTCCCAAGGATGAAAACTCCCAAACCATGTACAATGCATACAAAGATGCATTTGAAGGGTTTGCATGCAATGTTGAAAACGCTTTTGCAGACCATATCCTGGTCTTAATAGTGAAAGGCGTAAAGTGCAATTTTAAGCAACCTGTTGCCTATTATTTCACCAATAGTCTGAGTAAGATTGATTTAAAAAATATTATAAAAACGTTTTGTCAAACGTACTATCGAGTAGGGTTTGATTGTCGTCAGTAATGTGTGTGACCAAAGTCCAGTAAATGTAGGAGCATAATTAATGACACCAAAGCCGTATACGTATATACACGATTATATAAACAATGGTGTCATGATATGTTTCGTTTCAATAAACATAATATAATACCTTTATATGACACTCTACATTTAATTAAAGGACTAAGAAATAATTTAATAACTAAAGATTGAAGTTATTCTATTAATAAGGAGACAAAAATTGTAAAATGGGATTATTACCAAATGGTATATGTTGCTGACAAATCGTACAGGGAGTTGCGACTTTTAGACAAGTTGACAGAGGCACAATTCAATTCTGAAAAAAATCATAAAATGCGGGTAAAGGCAGCTACCCAACTGTTCAGTCACAGTGTTGCTGTTGTAACGGAACACCTTACAGCAAGAGGAGACTCGCCCAACAATAGCAAACATGTTAATTATCGATAATTTGTTTGACAGTTTAAATGTTAATTGTTTCTCTATACCAAATGGTAAAATTTATAAAAGGCCTGTCAAGCGTAACTTGCCTCACCATCAGTTATGGCACAAAGCCAAGGAAATTTTGAAAACTATGAAATATATAAAGAAAGTAAAAGTTGGGGATAGAATCCGATTGACTGAAACAATTGCACCATCTATAACAAATTTGATTAAAACTATAGAAGGCATGGAATCTCTTTGGAAAATATTGTCTAATAAATATGGCTTAGATGCTATGTTGACAAGAAACCTAAATCAAGACCCGGTTGAAAACTTTTTTGGGAGCATCACGAGTTACGGTGCACAAAATATTGCTCCAAAACAAGGTGGCGTTTGAAGGGGTGTCCAAAGCTCTCATCATCTGCCTAGCCTTTTCCCAACTATATTGGGGTCGGCTTCCAGTCGAACCGGATGCAGCTGAATATCAGCTCTAATTCTGACTAATTTTAGTTCGCCACACTCAATTAGAGCAAACTGTGAGGAACACCAAAACAAATGCCTTCAGAGTTTTGAATTCTACCTCACAGATACTAACCACCAGACCACCAGATGTATGAACGTGAACGAGGCGAAAGTAGTATGTCAGGATCGTAGCAGGTGGCGTTCTGTGGTTTCTGCCTACCCCCATGGGAAAAAGGCGTGAGTTTATGTATGTATGTATGTAGATACTACTCCTGAAAATGATACTACACATTTTAATAATGAGCTTTTCTCTGATCAGCCTAACGAAAATGATACTGGTCAGGGAAACTATGTTTGCGGTTGGGTCAAAAAAATGCCTAAACCACATAGTAAAAAGTTGTTAACATTGCAGCCTAAATTTATTAGACAAAGAGAATTTATTAGAAAAAGATAAAAAAAAAAATAATATATTAATTAAAGCTAAAGAATACCAAAATAAAAAGTGGTTGTGTTACCCTTCTAAGGAAGTAGTAACATATTTTTTAAAAATTCAAAATGTAGTAACATTATTTCTGAAGAGAAACGTGCCAAAAATGAAAATGAAAGTAAATATTTTAATCTTTTTGGACATATTAGCAGGTGATCCATTTAAATGTCCAAAACACGAAAAATATGTACATAAAATGTATGTACTTAAAGACTGGCTAACACCGTGGGCCAAGTTGCCTATTATCAAATTAGAAAAGGGAGAATTGGTCCCTAGTCCCAGTTTGGAAGTGGATGTTTTGCCCCTTAACCCGTTTAGTAAAGCTAAAAGCAGAAAATTTCTACAAAAATATTGTTTAGTTTGCATTATCTCTTTATTTTTTTGTTTCAGTGTTTCAATTTAGAAGCCAATACATGAACTAATATCAACAAACAGATGTGATAAGTTTTGTTTGAAGTACAAGTTGAAACTAAAAAACCACTTGAATTTGACCAAAAGCAGCTTAGGCGTCACCTATAAGATGGTGTTAAGTGGATGGAATCAGTCATTATTTGGACTCCTAAACAATATTTGGCTATTCTATCAACAATTAAGTTCATAATATGTGAAATAATGCAATAAAGTTAATTTTAGTAGTGAAAAGAACAACATTAGTTTAAAATGGCAAATAGAGTATCGAATGATCAATTGGAAGAACTCCTAGAATTTCTAGCCGTGCATCCCAGTTAAGAAAAACGAGTTTGCCTCAGCGTTGGATTCAAAGAAACTGTTGATAGGCAGTGGAATGATCTAGCCAGGAACCTCAATACTCTTGGCTCTGGTTCATCGAAGCCGGTGGAAAAAAGTAAATAATGATACTGTTTAATTATTATGATTTTAAACGGTTTCTAATGCATCTCATGCTATGTTAAGCTTCATTGAATAGAATAACAAAATATATTCTTTCTATTTTAAAGTATTAGGCTGATATTAAACACAAAACAAAGACCAGACTAGCCAGACGGAGGCAGGATGCACAAGGTACTGGTGTTGTTTCAAGCAATCAAGAGGAGCTGTCAGAGGTTGACAAAAAAGTCTTGGCCATCATAGGGGAACAAGCTGTGTATGGTGACACTGAGCATAGAGTTCCTATATTTGTAAGTTACATACCAATTAGAATGTAAAAATTGTATATTCTTTGAATATATATGTTTCAAAAAAGTAGTCTAGTCTATTTCATTTTAGGGATCCTGATATCAGACCCATCAAAACCGCAAAATGTCGTATTCTTACAGCAATAATAATAACCTCGACATCAATACCGAGTAATATGCTCAAGGGGGTCAAAACCCAAATAAATAGAACAGAAGGGGATTTAGAGGCCGAGCCCGTGCCCGTGGCCAAGGTGGCCACCATGAAAATAAAGTTAGACAGACGTTTAACTCTTTTCTTTTAGATGCATTTTAAATATAGTAGGTACACCTAGTTTGTTTATTGCAATAAAATTACCGATAAGCGACATACAAATTACTTTTTCAGTTATCTATTATGTAATAGATTTGTCGTTTATTTATAAACTATTTTAAGTACCTACTAACATTTAGCGCCAACTATGAATATGATATAGGTACATACTTGTGGTTGTAAAAGGATCATCTTATGCACTTCCATTATAATTACTATTTCAGATAAATATGGAGACAGAAAAACAGAAATTCTACAAACACAAAATCAAACGAATCTCTGTGTCAAACGAGGATAATACGTCTTCCGTAACTGATGTGACACCACCAAATCTACAGTATCTTAGGAAGTGCCACTTATCATGAACAATTCATCGATTTAAGTATTTTTAATTCGAACAGCAATTGATTTAAATGATGAATCAAACTTTTATGCACATTCTGTGGATATAGAAGTAGGTATATGTTTCATATTATTATTTGTAATATTTGTAATAGTAGCCATTTGTTATTAACACGTTTAATTTTACTTATTTCAGACAAAAACGACACATATACCTGATGATTTGAAAGACGAGGATTTAATTATTAACGAAGTAACGATTGAAGTGGAAAGAGAGGTGATTTTTTTATATAGTCACTAGTTTCGTAACTTTATAAAAAGTAGTCTACGTGTTATTTTGATTTATGATCTATGTTACTGTTAAGTTTTATTAAAACCTAATTAATATTTTCAACATAAATGAGCAACAAACATCGTATTACAATTTTATTTATTTCAGTGGGTGGAGATAATGTTGTTTCATTTCCCATGTTAACACCGGAGGAATTGACTCTCTTTGCAGTAGGAACGTACCAAATAAAACTTGCACCTAGCTATTACAGCGAGCATATACGAACCACGGAGTCATTTATTATACAAAAGTATAACGGTCGCCTTAACGACCTCTCCGATTTTTCGATGCCCACCAGCAATGTGCAACTAATTAGAGCGCACATAAAGAGCAGACATACGTCCTCAAAAGTATATCATTGTTACATTTTGATTGACGAGAACAATCATGGGCTCGATTCCATTAAACACTATTGCTGCTCATGTTTTATTGGGCGAAGAACGATCGGCAGTTGTGCCCACGTTGTTTGCCTAGTTTGGTTTTTGGGGTGGGCTAAGCACCAAGACGTTGTGAGGCGTCCTGCTTTGTTTTTGGACAGAATCATTATAGACGACAATGACGATTACGATTGATTAGTTATTTTAATGTTTACATGTGGCCTAACATAGATAACCATTTATTATGTTGTAAACTTATAAGTTTAACGAATAAATAATTGATTGATTGAATGACTATCCTTAACTAAGAGTTTTTATGGTAATTATAATCTATTGTTTATATTACACAGTCTTTTATTTTAAAAATAAGCGAACGATAAATCATAACCAACAGTTATGATTTTTCGTCAATAAAACCTAAAGAAGAGTTTTTTTCTCAATACTCCTGGGATAGATTTTGAAGCGCTTTGGGTAACAGACTAGTATGAGTCTAAGGAACATTATGCACTATGATTCAATGTTGGGCAGCACTTGGTCCAACATCCATACAAAAATGGTCAATCTCCTTTGAATTTCGTTGTTCTGCAAGTGTTTTATTTCATTGGTAAGTTAATATTTACAAATACGATTTATTTTTATGCTCAAATTGTTGAAATATGAATAATCTTGTATAAAAAGTATAAATATCACAAATAAACATAAGAGGTTTTTGAAAACTACACCTTATTTAAAGTGGTTAGCAGCGGTGACCACCGTACTGTAAAGGTATAATTTTTTCTATAACTTAGTTTTATTTCAAATTGGTTTTATTTTTGCAGATAATGAAAAGAACGGCTTTATCTACCCAGGAAATCGAGAATGTTTTATCGGGATATATCGATATACCTTCTGATGATGACAGTTATGCGGGTGGCGATGGTACGGCTATCGAAGATGAGCTCATCGTCGAAGGTCCAAGTACGACGACTCAATAAATTTTACTCGGTGAAGACTTCGAAGGTACTAATCAATCTAACTCTGAATTTGAATCAGAAGATGACACGCCTCTAGCCAGATTATCTTCTTCTCAGCCGTTACCTTCATCATCATCATCAGCAGCAGCTCCACAACCAGGACCACTGCGCGGGCTGATATACAGGTTCCAAAATGGAAAAAGTCGTACTCCATTATACTGTTAGTTATTTAATACATTCAGTAATTTGGGCCCCATTTTCATCAAATAATAAAAATAAATGTATCCCTTGTTTCTGAACGACACCCGTTCGTTCAAAATAAAAAGCGCGGGTCTGGAACGGGCGGTTGTCTACGAACTGTCAGTTATAGAAGTTGTGTACCAATTTGTATTTTTGAAGAAATCTGTATTTGATATGTCTACGAATAAACCCTATATGTACTAGTCTTCGTGAGTATAATTTACAACAGGAATCCAGGAAATACACCAAAGATAATAATACCTCCTGACGATTGACCCCTCCTCACATCACATACCTACTACTGACTTGTTATCTCTGGCTGCTCATAAAGAACTATCTCCACTTAGCATTTTTCAATTATTCTGGACAAAAGAACTCGTTCAACTTATCACCTTTCAGACTAACTTATATGTTCAACAAAAAGGAGGATCTTATAATCCTGTCACAGAAGAAGAAATGGAAGTATTTATTGGTCTCAATTTAGTCATGGGAATAAAAAAAGAGTCTAAATTATCGAGATTACTGGTCTTCTTCAACCGACTTACGAGACGAATACATATCTTCGTTTATGCCTTTGACGAGATTTTCTTGGATTCTAGGAAACCTTTATTTGAATGACAACAATTTGATGCCAGGAAGAACAGATCCTAGCTATGACAAGCTGTATAAAATTCGGCCATTTATTAATAAAATTAGAGACTCATTTATAAAAAACTACTACCCTACAAAGAATATAGCTATAGATGAGTCTATGATAAAATTTAAAGGAAGAAGTTTTCTCAAGCAGTGCATGCCCAAAAAACCAATTAAACGCGGGTACAAGGTTTGGACTAAGTGTGCATCCTCTGGCTATTGTCTTCTGGCTGTACTTTGAGATGTATACTGGAAAAGTTGGAGATAGAGTGGAGACAGATTTAGGAGGTAAAGTTGTAAGGAAGTTTTGTGACGGCCTGGAAGGAAAACACCACCACATGTATTTTGATAACTATTTCAATAGTTATAGTTTACAAGTAGATTTACGAGAGAAACAAGTTTATGCTTGTGGAACTGTCAATGCTTCTCGTAAACATCTGCCGGAATTAAAAGCAGACAATAAACTGCAACGCGGTGAATCTGATTACCGTATCAGTGATAATGAAATGGTGTCGTTTATGAAATGGAAGGATAAGCGGTGTGTTTATTTGTTGACGAACTTTCATGATGGTTAACGTTAAAATTACCAGACGCAAAAGAAATGGTGAATCAAATTTTAAATTTTAATTCTCATTTCCTCAATAGACACAGCTAATATACTAAACTCACTTATCAAACTACTAACTAAGCATTAGGTCACTATCTTGGTACTTGCATACTATGCAAGTACCAAGATAGTGCCGGGAGAAATAATAACCCAATGCACATAATGTTCACATTGTCCCTACAGAACAACTCATTTACCAGTACTGTACCATCTTAGTATTCTACACATACCTATTCACAAAGTGTACTTGCTCCAAAGAGCCACCATTCTCAACACCTATTCCTAGACATCCTCTATACCTCTTATAACTTCCTCTAACTAACAAATTAACCTTTTAATTAAAAATCTCCTTTTACACATTTGGTTCCAGCCAATATGAAATTATTACGTTAATTTTATTTTAACAGATTGCTTAAAGTTTTGTTGTAAGTAAAGATTATGAGTTACAACCAACCTCAGACAAACTAATGTTACTGACATAACCCAGCGAGTCAGCAAGTTGAAGTGGCAGTGGGTAAGGCACATGACACGCAAAGGTGACAGCCGATAGGACCATAAAGTTCTTGAATGGAGACCACAGACTGGCTAACGCAGTCTACCCACAAGTTGGATGGACGACCTGATCAGACCACTTCCAACTGGTCCCTTTGGAAATCTTAAGGAGGCCTATGTCCAGCACATAATGATGATAAAAAGATTTTGTAGAGAAATAATATTTTGACTTCTAGTAAGTACGAAATTTTGTTTTTTTATCTGAAACATATGAAAGAAAAATCGAGGTTTTAGGACAACTAACAACCACATTGATGTTTTGGGCTCCGAGAATTTAACAATCATATAAAAAAAGAGTAACGATACCAATGATCAAACGACATTCTTTGAACAAACCTCATTAATATGAACAGACTACTTACTTCGCCAATTATAAAAAATCGAATTGAATGGCTAGAAAACTACTAACACAAACCAAAGATTTTCCGTGGCATAGAACAGGGAACACAGAATACCAACCTAAGACAACCCACTGACCCAAAATAGTGACGAAGTTTTATTATCAATGATCTGATTACCACTGAGAATAACGTTTGTTACACATATGCTCATTTTCACTTAGATTTTCTCCAACAAAACAGGACACTCAAAACAATGACCAGACGCAAATAGGCCACACGCGTGGCTTCAAAAGATTTTTATCCGTTGAGAACTATATTAGCCATTGCGTAGATATTTCAATGACTGTAATAGTAATAAATAAATAATGTAGGATTGAGTCCTACATTATTTTTGTTTCCATTGTCAATGAATTATTCTTCCTCCGTTCCTTCGGATTTGGGAGTGCAAATTTCTAAATGTTGGCGTTGTGCTTGTGTTGCCGATGCCAATCGGTGCTCGGCCTCGGCCGATGTTTGACAATGACAAGTAATGACAACTAATTTTGACATCAGTCAATGTTACCAGTAACAAATCAGTCCATTAACCTCGTAATAACACTATTTCACCCATGAAACCTGATTAATTTTGTATTACCTGTAATATAAGATTTTCACTTGTTTTGAAAGCAATTAATAGGTTATCGCGTTATACAGCAAATATTGAGATACTTATATGTGTAAGATACTTACTACGGGACATTTTATTACTTACAAATATTTTGGGCACTTGCCTCATTGACAGCGATGCGGAAGAGTTTTTTGATGCCGTTTGAGTTTCATCCTTTCTTATTTTATGTTTTGTGATTAGCTTGACTGTTCATAATCTAATGTAATTATTTAAATCCAAACTGTTATTTAGACTTAAAATATTTAAATTAACTTGACGAAATTAAAAAGGTGAAAGCACACAAAACAGCTCTGGAAAAATTCCGATCAATGGCAGAATGGATTAGTCGATCGATTGGTGGTAGTAGAATCTATCGATCGACGTCGGCTAATCCATTCTACCATCTATTGACGGTCGATCCATTGGTGTAAACGCTTTTCGATACTTCGCTAGTGTGTAAATGCAGCATTACATCAGTTTTTAAAACGTACTTTTTAGGGTTCCGTAACCAAAGGGTAAAATGGGACCCTATTATTGAGACTTCGCTGTCCGTCTGTCATGAACCGTGATTGTTAGACAGCTGAAATTTAATAACAGCAAGTACTAAAATATAGAATAAAATAAATATTTAAGGGGGCTCATCAAACATGATTTTTTTGCTTTTTGCCCGATATTGATAACGGCAAGAGGTAGACGCTTAAAATATTCACAGAATATTAAGTTACATTATACACTTTAAAAACAAATTATTAAATTAAAATAAAACTAATATTTAAGGGGGGCTCCCATACAACACATGGGTTTTTTTTTTGGCCGTTTTTGTAGTAAATGGTACGGAACCCTTCGTGCGCGAGCCCGACTCGCGCTTGGACGGTTTTTTACTCTATGGTATCATTTATTTTTTTACCACAGAACCAGATTAACTTTTATTATACAGGCGGAATCATAGACTATCCTAAAAACTATTGCTTAATAACCAATGACTTGTACACGATGCTACTCTACGCCTGTTTGAATGAAGCCAATCATAAAAAAAAAAACATTTATCGTTTGTTGTTGTTTGCTGTAAATCAAAGAGTAAAGTGCTGTAAATGCTGTTCTTTTCTGTGGAAAAATCTAAATATGTCCGTTTTTCTTTGATGAATCTTAAATTAATCCAATGTGTGGGGTGCCATGCCACCTGTGCTATCAAATTTCTTATTTTTAAGTTGAAACTGTCGAAAGCTCTTTATATAAACTGTTATTCTTTGGTTGACAGTTACAGTTTGGTTAAAAAGTATCGTGTCGTTCGATAAAAACAAAAAAAGGCGGTTGTGTAGCGAATAATGTGTGGAGATATGATTAAAGAACAGGCGCCCCTGTCCACGGCAACTCATTCCACTGTTGGTTGGATTCGTTTGGATTCGTTTGATGTCCCTTAGCAGTCATTAAACACTTAATGTGCTAATCTTATTCAATCTTTGTTTACTTGTCAGTAGATAGGTACATATCGCAGGTTAAACTCTTCGTTGACCCGAGGGTCGTCTTGTGTTTATCGTTTTTAGTGCCAAAGCCGCTTCTAAATAAGTGCAAATATTTAAGTTTTTGTACTTTTTGAATTTCGATATTGTCTTGCTGATATCAGCAGGATATAAGTTTGTCCATCGAGAATGACGATTTATTTCCAAATTTCTGGCGATATTGTGAGGAAATTAATGTAAAAATAAATATTTCTATATTAATATGTTGGGCTCAGACCTCAGACTCAGTTGTTAGATGGAGTCGGTAGTCTTATGGCCGTGTTAGTTATCATTTTTTGGAGAATAAATAATATTTAGTGGAATAATATTCCCTAAAAATGGAAGAAGGTGTGTGTGACAGTTTTCTATAATTTTCTAAAGCCTCCTCTACACGTCTGCAGATGCGTCCGCGGACGCCCGCAGATGGATCACCACGAGCTGTCCACACGTCTGCAGGTCGATCAGTCTAGGTTCATTGTCGACAGACGCAACACGCTCGTTTAAAAATGGATATTGAGACCATAGCTGCCGTAGCTATTTATTTATTTAGTACTTTTAACTACTAATCGAATTAATTGAAATAAGTAAACAATTGAATTAGGTGTAAGTATTAAAATAGTAGGTACACTTGCATCATTTTTATTTTTGTGGTATTTATTTTTGGGTTTCCACAAACAGTTTTCAGCTTGTTATAGCTCAATAAACCTAAAAGTTTCCTCGGGGCTCATATTGTTAGCTATTTTAACAAAAATTAAACCGCAAGACGCACGCGTGCACTCTCAATCACAACACCGATTAAACTGATGCGTCGCCAGACGTGTGGACAGACACCGGACGTCCGCGCCGAAACCCTTTGATCTGTGCCACAAAAACCGACAACAATCGGATTCGAGGCGGACGCATCTGCGTGCGTCTGCGGACGTTAAATACCTACAACAGATGCACAAATTACGCCCTCTACACGTCTTCGGACGCATCCGCAGATGACGTCCGCGGACGCATCTGCAGACGTGTAGAGGAGGCTTAACGGACAATTTTACATAAAACAAAATAAAGCTATAAGAAGAATAAAACTAAATATGAAAATGAGGTTGTATACAGATGAAAAATTCGTAATAAAAAAGGTATGAATGATAATCAGTTTCGCTAAATCAGTATGGAGAATTCAGTTGAAAAAAGAAGCAGCAAAGAAAAAAAGATAAGAAAATCTTGCAATAAATGATTTTGATTTGATTTGATTTGATATGACCACAATTGTATTCTTGAAAACTGTAATTATCTACCAAAAGTTTGAAAGAAATGCTTACATTTGTCAGCTGCAAGTCCAGGTGGTTTTATCGCTGTAACGGAAGTGAGTAATTTTGCTACATCTGTGTCCTGAGTGCCACCTTGTGTTTTGTATTTTCCTCATTTTTTTTTCATTTTAACCTTTAACCTTTTCAGATCTGATTTATTATTTTTTCTCAAATCAATCTTAAAAAAACCCTGTATCTAGACTAGGCTATCTATGTTCTATGTTAGGGGGTTTGGTTTCCGCACTTAGTCCTACAATGGACCATTGTGCGTGAGCCGTGGTGGGGGCTATTCCAACCAGCCCACCTCCCTCCAAAAGCAGATCAGTCTTCCCGGTCTTCTCAGGGCGTCCGCAAGGGATTTTGGTGTACCGAGGGTTTCTTTGCGGGTTTGGGCGACGCCGGTGCATTCAAGGAGCACGTGCGCCACCGTTTCTTCTGCCTCCATGCACGCTCTGCATAGAGGACTGTCTGTGATGCCTAAAGTGTGGAAATGTTTGTTTAGTGAGCAGTGGCCAGTGATAGTCCCCGCCACCAGTCGCAGGCTAACTCTGTCCAGGCGCAGAAGGCGCCTGGTCAGTCCCTTGTCCAAACATGGCAGGGCCTCCTTGGATTGCCTGCACCCTGGTGTCGAGGCCCACCACTCCTCTGCTTGTGTATGTGTGTAGTCTTTCAACCAGCTCCTAAGCTGATTGAAAGGAATGGGCACTATTGGTTCTGGTCCGAAAGCTTTCGTGCCAGAACCCCTCCTGGCGAGTTCGTCAGCAGCATCGTTTCCTAGTGACCCACTGTGTCCTTTAATCCATTGTAGCGTCACCTTGTTACGGTTTTTTTCCGTGACGCGTTCTAGTGCGTTATGGCATTCCAGTATTAGTCTTGATGTAATTTGGTTATTCTGTAAGGATTGGAGGACTGAGGCACTGTCGGAGATTATACGGATATGGGTGTCCGTGACTTTCCTGGCCTTTATGGCGTGTGCTGCTTGAATAATGCCGATGCATTCTGCTTGGTATACAGTGTTGAGCGTTCCAAGGGGTCGGGATATTTTGATGTTTAAGTCTTCAGAGAAGACCCCGACTCCGGTACCCAGATCCGTTTTAGAGCCATCGGTATAAATCCTTAGCTCTCCTGGACCCGAGTAGTCGCACAACTCCGGTGTGAGCTCTATGCTGTAATGTTTGTGGAAGCAGTGTTTTTTCACGATTCTATCATTGGGTGATGCCATCATGGGCTGTCGTCTGATCGCATCCTCTTTCAGTTGTGTGTGTTTAACTCTGGAGTCTTTATTTAGAGTGTTGGATATTTCGAGTCTGAATGTTGCTAGGGCCGCCTCTTCTCTTACAATTAGGTGTAGAGGTGGTAATCCCAGCATTGCCTGCAGCGCAGCGGTGGGAGATGTTCGCATGCTACCGGTAATCGCTACACAGGCTAGTCTTTGCAGTTTCTCGAGATCCTTCTGAGCTACACTTAGTTTGGTCCTGGGCCACCAAACTAGAGATCCGTATGTGACAATAGGTCGGATAACTGTGGTGTATAGCCAGTAGGTAATTTTGGGGGTAATGCCCCAGTTCCTGCCGAGCAGTCTTCTACATTGCCCTAGGGCTATACTGGCTTTTGTGGTGATGTATTCCGTGTGTTTGGCCCAGTTCAGCTGTTTATCCAAATAGATGCCCAGGTATTTGGATTCGTTTGATAAGCTTAGGGTGGCCCCAAAGAAGTGCGGTAATTGAAGAGTTGCCAGCTTCCTCTTTTTTGTAAAAAGGACGAGTTCGGTTTTGGTAGGGTTCACTGCTAGCTTGTGTTCCCTACACCAGTCCTCTACTATCTTCAAGGATTGCCGCATAAGGTTGCATAGCGTGTTTTCGTGTGTGCCGTTTATTATTATAGTTATGTCGTCAGCATACCCTACCGTGAAGTAGCCCCCGGCGTTTAAACGCCTTATAAGGCTATCCACGACTAGGTTCCATAGGAGTGGTGAGAGAACACCTCCTTGTGGGCATCCTCTTGCCACAAGGGCTCTTGTGGTTTCATTCACCGTAACTTGTACGGCTCTCAGTCTGAGCATGTTGGTGATCCATCCGCGCAGGGTCGAGTCTACACCATGTTCTTCGAGAGCTGCGTTGATACTGTGGAAGATGGTTTTGTCAAAAGCGCCTTCAATATCAATGAAGGCCGCCAATGAGGAACATTTATGGTCTATCGCACATTCAATCTTGGAAATCACGCTATGTAATGCGGACTCCGTTGATTTCCCTGTGGAGTAGGCGTGTTGTTGTTTGTGCAAAGGTAGTTTGCGGAGAGGTCCGTCCCGAATGTGCCGGTCGCAGAGTCTCTCCAGTGTTTTCAGTAAGAACGATGTTAGGCTTATTGGCCTGTACGCTTTAGGTTGTGTGTAGTCGGCTTTACCAGGCTTTGGGATGAAGATGACCTTCACCTCACGCCATGCCAGTGGTACGTAGTTGTGTGCTATGCAGGCTCGATAAATTACAACCAGCCAGGGCGTGATGTGATCAATTCCCCATTGTAGTAGGGCTGGGAAGATTTCGTCTAGTCCTGCGGATTTGTATGGTTTGAACGTTTTGATTGCCCACCTTATACGGTCTTCCGTTACTATGGTGCGGGCTCTGTGCCAGTCGCGGTTGCTTGGTGTGCATGTTACTTCGCCCGCCCAGGTTCTGTCCTCGGAGAGGCTACAGTCTGGGAAGTGGGTTTCCAATAGGACCTTGCTCGTTTGAAGGTCTGATTGTGTATATGTGTTGTCTGGGTTTTTCAGCGACCCGAGGGTGCGATCCTGATCTGTAGATAGGATTTTCCTCACGCGCGCGGCCTCGCTGTTTGCTTCGATCTCTTCGCAGAATTTCCTCCAGGCTGCCCTACTGGCGGCCCTGATTTGTTTTTTAAACGTGTATTGGGTTTCTTTGTATACTTCCCAATCTTCGGGTAGTCTGGTATTTTTGGCTCTATTAAAGTGTTTGCGTACCGTTTGTCTGAGCTTACTTAAGTCCGCATTCCACCAAGAGTTACCCTTACTCTTGTTGTTTGGATCTTTCAGTTTGCAGCAGGCGTGGTAGGCTTCGATTATGTATTCTGAAATTTTTGACACTGTGTTCTCAAGTTCTTTTGGGTTTGTTATATTTAGGAGTGTTAGGTCCCTGGCCAGCAATGAGGCCAAGAGGCGTTTATAGCCAGGCACATTGGTTCGCCGTGGATTGCGCCGTGGTTCGGGTTTTTTTGTGTTGGCTAGTATTGAGAAGCGGATCCTCCTATGGTCGGAGCAGGAGGGCTCGTCCGATACGTGCCAGTTCGTGATTAGATCTGTCGCGCTTCCTGAAGCTAGTGTTAGATCAATTATGGTTTGTCCGCGGGCCGTGACCCAGGTGGGTTCTGAACCACGGTTTGCAATGTTAAGGTTAGTCGAGAAAAGATATGTGCATAGTACCTCACCTCTGGAGTTTGCTTTGTTGCAGCCCCAAAGTGGGTGGTGGGTGTTCGAGTCCGTGCAGATGATCAGGTTCAGGTTGGCGTCTTCGCAATGCCTTACCAGGTCTGCCATCTCCTTTGGTGGGCAGTTTTCGTCCTCGCCTGGCATGTATACCGAGGCTAAGACGATGTCGGGTGCCACACTATCAGTGTGGAGCTTGATGGCTGTTACATCTCTGGAACAGAATTGTGTGAGTGTTGTGGTAGGGATATCTCTGGGTATGTAGGCACAGGTTCGTGGCCTGTCTGTGCTGTGTGTGTTGAGAATTAGCTTACCCCCGATGTTGCTGAGGCCGCATATTCTGTTGTTTCTGATCCACGGCTCTTGGATCAGTGCAATGGTTCTGGGTTGAACCTCCAGCGCCCTGCGTAAGCAAGCCGTGGCAGTCTGGCTATGCTGGAGGTTAGTCTGGATTATGCTGAGGGGTTTCGACGGCGATGGGGTGGAGTTAGGAGGAGTTCGATCCATCGGAAGTCTCTCCCCCATCCCCCATCCCATGCCGGTCGTCGCCCGGAGACGAGGCGAGCAGTCGCTCGGACCACCCCGGTGATGTGGGTGGCACGCTACCTGCGTCCGCATCAGCCATCGCCGCTCTGGCCATCTCCTCCTCTAGCTCCGTCATGGTCCGGTCGTCGTCTGGTCGTGTCGGTTCGTCATTAGGAGTCGTCGTCGGGGTCGTGGTCGGGATAGTCGTGGGTTGGCTGGTCGAGGGTTGGGTGTCGGGGAAGAAGCGAACATATATCGAACCCAATAGGTACGATATGCGTCGCTCCCGCCCCGCGACCTTTACGGCTTCGTCCGGTGGTATACCCAGGGTCAAGTATGTCCCATGGTTATCACCACCGACCGCTGTCGCCCTGTACAGTGACCACCTCCCCATGTCGTACCAAGTGTTCTGGCGAGCCAGAACACTATGGAGTCGCGCTGTGTCTCCGTGGTACCGGGGTACGAAGAGCGCGGCTCGAACACGGGTCGGTACGTCTGTCTGTTTCATGACCGTCAGTGTCGCGTCAGAATTCGGTAATTTCAGTCTCGGTACTGTCTGTGTCAACCAGGTCAGGGCATAGTCGTCCTCGCACCACATCTGCACGGTACCTTCCGCTATCCGAGGATAACCGCGGAAGGCCGGGAGCGGTTGCGAGGGGTCAGTGTCCATTACTGCGTTTTCGAGGCTGAGCTTAATGTGCTGAGCCTCGTCAGAGGTCAAGTCTCGGGTCGGGGGCGAGAGGCAAATCGCTACGGCGAGCCGCGCAGGGATGTCCTGCGTTGCCCGGGCGTAGGTTTTTTGCCCCCCTTGAGCGGTCTGGGTTTTCGCGCGCTTGGCATCCCCTTGAAGCATACTCGGCGAGGCCGACTCGTCCGGGCGCACCCTCTTTGCCGCGCCCTGGCCACTGGGACCAGCTTGCGGTTCCGAAGGGCCCGGCGCGATATTACTCGCCAGGGATGCCTCGCGTTGAGAACCCAAGCGCCTGCCTCGCTTTTTCTTCGGGTAGGTCAGTCTGTCGGGACAGGTCCGGTTGCCGTCCCCGAGTGGTTTTGGAGCGGGCAGTGACTTTTCGCGCTGGGTTACCCCTTCGCGTACTGGTCCCTGCCCATCGGTTTCCGCGTCCGGCCGCTTTTCGCGCTGGGTGTCCCCCTCGCGTACTTGCGGCTGGTCGCGTACTCCCTTGCTCACAACCGTCTTTGCTTCGCGCTGGCGTTTGCCCTCGCGGATGTTGCGCAGACGGTTGTTGAGCTCCTTCACTCTGTTCTGGATTTTTCCGCGCTTTCGCCTTAGCGAGCGTACTTCGTCCACACAGATGAAGTCCGAGCCATCGGATCCGGCTCCCTTTCCTGTTCCGTGTCTGTCTGTCTGTCCGTGTTCAGGGTCAAGGTCTCGCAGTCTTGCTTCGATCTTCTCGCGCTGAAGTGCCAGCGCGCGAAATTCGACGTCAATGCTGGAGAGTCGTGCGTTGTCAGTGTCATTGTCGGGGTTGTTTGTTACACTCTTCCGGACGATGCACTGTTGCCAGGCGCTCGTGGAAGGTGTTGTGCTTGTTTGGGTAATAGGCGCGGAGGTCGCAGCCTTGGGTGGATCATGTGGCGCGAGTATCGCAGCCAGTGTGGTCGGCGCTAAAGCAGCCGGCCGCGCAGAAGGCGCGGCGCAAGAATGCAGTATGGTGCCCCCCCCCAGATTACGATGGGGGCAGACCGACGGATCGGTGTGGGATTCCCCGGCATTGCCGGGATCCACCTGGGGAAAATTATCTTTTTCCTGCTGCATTATGGATTTTTTGGGTGGGCTTTTGGGAACGAGGTTACCCCTCCTCAGGGACCGAAGGAAGAAGGGGACAGGGGAGGGAGGGAAGAGTTAGGTGTAGGATCAAGGGAGAAAGGGTAAGGTTACCCTAAGCCTGGGAGCTGGCTTTCGGGAACTTCTCTTGTCCGGGGCCTTGTTAGGCACCCCGAGTGTGGGCCCAGCCGCAAGGTCGGTCCCACAACCGGGGCTAGGCTAACCGCAACCCGCCATCCCGCTCGGTTGCATGAGAAGAAGTGCCCGGCGGTCCGAGTCTATTCCTCATGGTGGGTTTGTAACACGCCATGTTGAATAAACCCCGAGCGCCCCGAGTAGACTAGGCTAGAAGAAATAAGGAAAAAATTAAGAAATAATTCCCGCCAGTCGACTTTTCAAGAAAAATCTGTTTTTCTTTTTGTGCACAAATGTGCACATCCGTCCTATGTAAGGAGAAAAGTAGTATATTAGGATTTACTTGGAAATAATAAAATGTTTAGTTTTGCATTTCTTATTTAGAAAATTTTTATTGTATTTGTAAAAACAATTAAACAAAATATTATCATTATAAAATTAACAAAAAAATTGATTATGTACTTCTTTGGAGTTGACAAAGAAATCAGTCTTCTACAATCAAATATAGTTTTTTTTAGTTTACAGATGAAATGCTAGGAAACAATTCTTGTCTTTGGTGAGACACAAGTGAATTTTGCATTTGATGCATTTTATTCGGGTTCTCCCCTGGCATCCCACCCTCTCGCACCGCGTCCCAAGTCCCTCGTCATGTGCAGGAAAATGCCCAACACTGTCTGATCTTTGTCAATCGTCCCAATCTTACTTCGCTTAAGTTCTGTGAATACACTTGTTGCTGGCTTGCATGTCTTGTGCGTCGGCCGATGTTCGCACGTCGTCCTCTAGGCATTTTGGACTATGGACAGAGTGGTGAATTTACCCTCAAAGTCAAAGTCAAAGTCAAATCATTTATTCCAATTAGACCATTATAAGGCACTTTTGGACGTCAATTAACTAAAACTATTGAATCTAGTTGCCCATTCCAAAAGGTAGTTTCGTATGGAGAAGAACGGGCAAGAAACTCCATACATACTCTTTTAAAAAAACGTATTACATCATGTTGTACATTTACATTAATTCCATAAAAAATATACTAGTGTCAAAACGATCTAACAACAATAAAAATCACTCATGGTACTACAATATGTACTAAGTGCTACGAATTAAGAAATGGAGGCTAAACCAATTGTAATATTTAACACCAATATTATGATCGTATATGATCACTTCTAACATTTCAAAAGACAACGAATCAGTGTGTGAGCCATAGTAACCAAATGTAGCATTAATGTCTAAGAGAAGAATAGCAATAATAATCAAAACAAATAACTTTTACTTTAACCGTTAATTAAATTAGCAACCAGTTGATTTTGTCAAGACTAAATTGTTCAGCGGAGCAGGACCAGCATGTTTCCAAGCAGCATTATCTTGAATGTAATCCTCTAATTTGTGGATCCTCAAATGCATGATCCACATAATTTACACAGTTCAACTTACCACCTTAAAGACAAATCGTCGGCCTAATTCGTTAACCTGCTTAGTCCAGTTTTTCATAGTTTACAGGACGAAGAAAAAACTAAATAATATCTACATTAATTTAGCAATCAAAATTCTGAAAATCCCGTTGGTTTTTATAATTTTTCTTGATATTTTAACACTATAATTAATAGCATAACTTATACACATTTTATAAAAATCGGAAAAACAATTATTAAGCAGTTTTTCGAGGTGAAGTTTTAATTTGCTTGAGGAGATAGCAGTTAATTAATTGTGCAGTGAAACGAATTAAATCAGTAATCAAAATATTTATTATTAAAAATTAAACAATCAGTCTTCTTTAATAGGAAACAGAGTTAAAATATCTAAGATAAACTCTTTTCATAAACAGTCTGTAATAGTTGTAATACACGGTATTGTGTTGGTTATGTGGTATTACGTGTTGTACTCCTAAATATTGTATTATAATTAATTACAGCCATTTAATATTGCTTTACTACTATAGGTATCACAATCAATTAATATTAACAATGAAATAAAACAAAAACAATTTTCTAAAAATCTTAAATTAACAATATTTAGTAATCAGTCTGAAACTTTGGTAAAATGTAGGTAAAGTTGTAATTAAACGTAAATTCCACTTATTGGTTCTTCTTATTCTACTCATGAGGCAAGTCGTCATAATATTTATGACTAGCTGTTCCCCGCGGTTTCACCCTCGCTGCTCAGCACCTGTTGGTCGTAGCGTGATGTTACATAGCCTATAGCCTTCCTCAAGAAATGGGCTATCCAACACAAAAAGATTTTTTTAAATCGGACCGGTAGTTCCTGAGATTAGCGCGTTCAAACAAACAAACAAACAAACTCTCCAGCTTTATAATATTAGTATAGATAATCAGAAGGAAGGGTCTTTTTTATTTGCTGCAAGTCTTCAAATTTTCGTGCAGTAATTTTACGTCGGTTCTGGTACAACTGAGATAATTCAGTAATCTCGCAAGGATTACATTGCAGAGATCGCCTTTGTGGTAAACTTTGCCATTCATCCTTATGGCAAGTTTTATAAAGAATTGATCCATTGCTTTCGTAACGTAGTGCACGAATGTCAGTCACCTTAAAAACCCCTTGGATCTTCCTGGACGAATACTTTTATAAAACTGTATTTTGTCGAATTTTTTGAAGTAAGTATGGTACAAATATGTTACAGAATAGGGTACTGGGCATTTACGAGCATGTTTTTGTGAGCTTAATTGTTTCTGTGAGCTTATTTTTCAATATTATCGCGGTATCAGTCAATAAAATACAATTCCGTAAAGATGTTTGTACTCCTCGAATAAGTGGGATAACACTCGACAATGTTGGATAATCTTGGCCAGACAGTATGGTTGTTAATTGTTCGATTGGCTTTAAAACAATCACGCATTCGTGTAAAACATTCCATTCTTCTGAAGGAGAAGTCAAGGATGACAATGCCGCCGTTAGTGGTACCTTAACCGTTTCTAATCTCTCGAGCATAATGTAGGTGGAGTTCCATCGCGTTTTGACGTCTTGAAGCAGCTTTAGTTTAGTCTTTATTCATCTGCTCTTGCATTATTTTAAGCTGGTAAGACGCAATGTTACTTCATTTGAAATAAGTAACGATATCTCGGCATTTTTCTGTCAAAAGCGATAATCTCTCATTGTCCTTAAAGCAATCAGTAATTGCCAAATTCAAAGTATGAGCTACGCATGGATGATGTCGCTTCTGCAAAATTTCCACTACAGCCTTCTTCATGTTACTAGCATTGTGTGTGGGGCGTATTAAAGCCGCTATATTTTCCGACGTATGTGACTCGGCAATCTCCTTCGTAGTATGCTGTGCCTTGATATATGTAATGTATTGTACTATTGTTAGAGATAAAAAAAGACTTATTGCTGTCTGATGTCCATATATCAGTTGTGCATGCTATGTAATCTCCTTGTTGTACCTTATCAATTAGTGCTCTTTTTGATAGATCATATTGTTGACAGTAACTTTTCCGACAGAATTTTTCTTGAAGGAAGGCAGAAGTTTGGATTAAGTTCCTGAGTATATTTCTGAAAGCCTGCATTTTCCACTATAGAAAGAGGCTGTAAATCCACACAAATCATATTTACTAGCTCCCGGTCTATACTCTTTGAGGTGACCTGAATAGCATTTTTTGACAAAAATGTCATCTGTAGCCTGTAGCTGTCTTTTACGATTTGTCATAGGTTGGTCCATTTAATAGCCATCATTTGTTTGTGATTGACTAGCAGACGACGACGCCGATGCTAATGACTCCAAATCAGAAGTATCTTCTAAGCATTCATTTTCATTTTGCTTACCGGTTTTTTCTATGGACACTGTATATATCAATGGATGTATCTTCTTCAAATGTTTCAATAAATTTGTAGTGTTCCCAAAGTCCACAAACGTTTTTTTGCATTCTTTACACTCCACTTTTTTATCTTCTAGAATAGTGAACAGAATTGTGTGAGTGTTGTGGTAGGTATGTCTCTGGGTATGTAGGCACAGGTTCGTGGTTTGTCTGTGCTGTGTGTGTTGAGAATTAGCTTACCCCCGATGTTGCTGAGGCCGCATATTCTGTTGTTTCTGATCCACGGCTCTTGGATCAGTGCGATGGTTCTGGGTTGAACCTCCAGCGCCCTGCTTAAGCAAGCCGTGGCAGTCTGGCTATGCTGGAGGTTGGTCTGGATTATTCTGAGGGGTTTCGACGGCGATGGGGTGGAGTTAAGAGGAGTTCGATCCATCGGAAGTCTCTCCCCCATCCCCCATCCCATGCCGGTCGTCGCCCGGTGACGAGGCGAGCAGTTGCTCGGACCACCCCGGTGATGTGGGTGGCACGCTACCAGCATCTGCATCAGCCATCGCCGCTCTGGCAATCTCCTCTTCTAACTCCGTCATGGTCCGGTCGTGTCTGTGCGTCGTTAGGAGCCGTCGTTGGGGTCATCGTTATCGGGATAGTCGTTGGTTGGCTGGCGTTTGCCAACGCGCCTGGCCGCCGTTCTTTTTCAATTAAGCTATGTTACATTGTCAGCTTCATTTTGAGTATGGCCTTTGATTAGGTACTTATGAGTAATATTATAAATATTACTCATACAGTGTGGAGATGACAATATGACTTTAAATGAAAACACTGGCAATACTGGTTTATAGAAACATTTGTAAACTATCAAATAAATCCGAACTAAGAAAATAAAAAAACATTTTTTTCTAACAAACTAAATAGCTTAGAACTGCAAACAAAATAAAACACCATTTATAAAGGCCTATTCAGACCTAAGCGGTATTCGCTGCCGCTGTGGGTAGAGGTACATACCGCGCGGGTTTCGCTCAGGTATTTAGTATCAAGTACCGCGGCTAGCGCGACCTGAGCGATATTCGCTGCCGCTGTGGGTAGAGGTACATACCGCGCGGGTTTCGCTCAGGTATTTAGTATCAAGTACCGCGGCTAGAGCGACCTGAGCGATATTCGCTGCCGCTGTGGGTAGAGGTACATACCACGCGGGTTACGAACGGTAGCGAATACCGCTTAGGTGTGAACAGTAATATTACCGCATACCCACTGGGTTTTCTCTGCCGCAGGCGGCAGCGAATACCGCTTAGGTGTGAACAGTAATATTACCGCATACCCACTGGGTTTTCTCTGCCGCAGGCGGCAGCGAATACCGCTTAGGTCTGAATAGGCCTTAAAATTGGTACACTGACCTGCGATAAGAATGGCAACGCAGCTTGGTTTCATTCATGATAAAGCTGAAGCCGACGCAGCGACGTAATGTTTGGCGCCATTATTCTTATTATTATTAATGCTCAATTACACAAATCAAATCACAGAATATTAACCAAATAGTCGGGCAATAATTCACCCGCGAGTTATTCACTAATCAATTTATTATTCACAATCACTTTTCGATCACATAATTATGTCGCCAGTCATTAATTTTTTTTATTTTCAATATGTCCGCCGTGTTCTTGAATACACAAACTACACCGACGTATAATGTTATTTCTCACTCTTGATAATAGGTCACCATTAGCAGCCATTTCTTTCAATTTATTAAAAGATATTATTATTCTATTTTTTAATTCCTCAACGGTAGTAACTTCTGTTGAGTATACCTCATTCTTTATGTGACCCCACAGAAAGAAATCCAGGGGCGTGAGATCTGGTGACCTCGCTGGCCACCGCACTGGTCCAAAACGGCCAATCCACTGCTGTCCGAAAATTTGAGTCAAACGCTCTCTTGCAGACACCATTGAATGAGCTGGTGCACCATCTAACTGGTACCACATCTGCCTGTACACGTCCAGCGTAAGTTCGTCCGTGTACTCGGAAACGGATCCGTCGAGGAGTTCAATGAACTTTACAGCATTTAAATTGCCATCAATAAATACCGGACCAATAATGGTATTTCTGTGTATGCCAGCCCACACATTGACCGCAAATCTGTACTGGTGCGAAGACTCCCGTACTAGATGCGGATTCACGCGGCTCCAGTACCGAAGGTTCTGTCGGTTCCATAAACCATTCCTTGTGAATGTACTCTCGTCAGTCCACAGCACATTGTACAGGAAGTCAGGATTCTCGAGATGTTTGGTTTCCAACCAGCGACAGAAAGTTTCTCTTATTGGCTTATCTCTCGGTAACAACGCTTGTACTTTCTTGTACTTATAAGGTCTGCGTTTGTCATGTTTCAAAACTTTTTGAATAGTTTTGTGATTTACACGAAAATGTCGACCTGCATTACGCAGACTGGACGTCGGATTGCGATCATAATAATTAATAACTCTTTCGTCTGAAATCACATTTGCACGTGGAGGAGCACCATCTACGTGCGGGACCAAGGATTGATTTTCCCGTATCCTCTGGACAGCTTGTACAATAGTGCGCCCGTGTGTCGGACACATACGCGTGTTCCCATACCTCTCACGGTATGTCCGTACAGCTAAAGCGGCATTACCGTAACACTCCCCATAAATTAAAATCATATCGGTGTACTCCGAAGCGGTATAATTGTAACGAGGCATGATTATTTAATAATAAAACCTTGAAACACCAAGTATTAAGCGTCTAATTTCGCAAAGTTTAGTTAGCTATTTAACTAAGTACCTATAATACGTTTATGTGTAGTGTTCAAGAAATTATCTGCGTTATTTCTGTTTAAAGTACTAAGTTAATCGAAAATACACGACCCTATTTCATTGGCACCTCTTTGGCCTTGGGTTTCGTCCCAGAAATAACAATAAACATCTCCGTAGGACTTTTTATCATCTTCTCCATTTTTAATTCTGTAACTGTAAAGTTCACACAGTTTATTTTGGAAGAATAGTAAAAATACTCAGGACTAGGACATAACAATAACGGACTGTAGATCATATACTGCGCAAATGTGCGTCTCATCAATATTTTGACGATCCATTAGTTTTTCTTTGCGACATAGTTCTTTTTCTTTTATATGTTTATCATAGTTAGGTTTTAGCAGTAATTTTGTATTCGTGGGGGCAAGTTCATATGCAACACATGTTTCACACCTGTCTTTTTTCGCCTGAAAAAAGCTTATATTGAAATCTTTATTAAAAGTGTTCAAGTATAACCAATAGTCGCACTGCGGCAGGGCTGTTTTTTTGGTTATAAATAAAATCAGTCCAGAGGTCTCTGATAGATTTAGTGTCGTATATGTATTCCCTACTAGTCGTAGCTCTTAAATAATGAGACTCGACCCTCGGTATTATATTTATGTGTTTTTTTATGCATTGTAGTAGCTCAGGGTCTACCCTCTTTTTATTTTCACACCGCCAATTCTTATCGTCTACGAGTGGGTTCAAATTATAAACGTCTGATTGCTCTAATTCTTTGACGCGATATTTTTCCCCAGTTATCTTAGAATTTAAAATAACACTGTAAATTTGTTCAGGGGTATATAAAACTTTGTTTTTTAGGTTTTTTTCTATGCATGCATGCATGGAATCTCCCTCATTTTGGCTATCAGTTTCAAAAAAACGATGGGTTATGGAAATTCCAAGAAGTTTGGCAGCATAAATATATAGGGCAAAAATGTAACGATTTTTGTTTTGCCCATAACAGCCATCTGAATACAGTGAAAACTTTGTAATACCTTTCACACGTTCAGTTTTCAAAAAAATTAATAAGGCGCTCCCTATTTCCGTACTGCCTCTTTTAGCTATTTGAAAATGCCATACATAACAATATCCTACTTTTTGTATGGCATCAAACACAGTGAAATTGTAACATGGATACTTTCTTTTATAATAAAAAGTGCTCACTTCGAATTGAGGTACACTCAAAACTTTTTGCAAGTCAAATATTGCTACCGTAGTATTATCTTTGTTAGCTGTATCTATGTCTTCTTTTTTTAATAATCTTACCTTTTCTTTTCTCTTTCATAAATCATAAGTCTCTGATTTTCTTCCAAAGTGGCTTTCATAGTATTGTCTGATTTTTCATATACGGAGCACGATGGACACTGGTCTTTTTAGGTTTAAAAAATGAATAGTTATACTGGGAGTTAAAAACTGATTCATATTGTCGTTTAGATGCCATTACAACATCAGTGTAATTTTGATGTGTAAACCATTCAGTATAAAAGCGATACATTTTTGAAATATTAAAATTCTTTGAAAGATATTCTCTGGTTGAACTGACTTAATCGTCAACTGGCGAGCGCGAATCTCGCGAGCGCGCGCGAGTTGGCACTTTTCGATTTTGCCTACTTTTTTTGTCGTCAACTCGCGCGTCTATATAATTTGATGTTTTAATGTATAGTCAGCTACAAAAACGTTATAACAAATTTAATTTAGTTAGGTACTTACCTACTATAAATGTATAAGAAACTTTATGAAATTTGATTTTTAAAATAAAACAAAATATACATCGTTTTGAAATCAGTTTATTATAAATCAACAGGACAAAATATAAATTATTAGTAGTATTTCCCTTACTAATTATCAACAATATCACATTGATTTGAGAATTTGGCTTATTATCTTATTATCTAGTATGTAAATTGTAAAAAACTAAGTAAATAAAATAGAAACAACGAAAACACTCCCCTCACATACTCGTATACTGAATATTGGTAAGTATAAAATAGTAAAGCTAAACATAGTAATTGACAACAAACTGACTTATTATTGCTCCCTAATAAAATCAATCTTAGGAACCATAGAAAGAGTCTTAGAAACTATAAAATCACAGATCACATATCGTTGTAAATGATTTTTACAAAAAACGCTAAACACTATCAATAAGTAGATTCATCAATTGGCTAAGTTATTACTGACGACCTACTAATAAAACTAATCACAGACTATACAATCACAGATCATGGTTTGTTATAAATGATTTTTATAGCAAACGTTAAAATAAACAGACTATGCTAAATTAAATCAAAAATCACAAGATCAAAAGTTCGATACATAAGTCAATATTTATAACCCCATGGATAAATTCGTTAACAGTGTTGGTAATGTGCTCGTCAATAGCACAAGTTTCTTTACATTTTGCAGTTATATTAGACTTCTTTAAGTATAAAGTCTGATAATAATTATCTTCTTCTTTTAAGATGGTCAAAAAATGTGCAATACTTTTGGGTTTGCTATTAATTTTTTTATTTACCGTAGAATGCCAGCTCTCAACCATGTTCGTAGTGCGGTGTTGGCTAAAATTACAAGACCATTTGTCTGCGAAAATGGAAGTCTCATTCAACCAAGTTCTTACAAAATAATCATTAAATTTTACAATATTTTTATCATTCGGACATTGAGACATAATATACAACCAACCATTCTCAACAGCTTCTTTGGGCAAATGTGCCAAAACAACGCACCTCTTTATATGTTTTCTAAATAGTACAGATTTTGTTATGCCTATTTCGTCAGCTTTCCGCCACAAACTTCGCGAAAAATGAAAGAAACACCCTCTAACGCTTGTTTCAGGGAATATGTCTTTGACTGCTAACATTGCAGCCTTCTCGAAGTCTAGTAGAATGGTTTTGGGATTAAACTGAGGAATTTGGCTAAGGCGAAACAAAATTTTGTAAGTTGCTCTTGTTTTGTTACCCAACAACGCATAAATAACGGGTATAATATTATTATGAGTTTTACTACTTCCTAAATCAACATGTAAAGTGTACAACTGCTGGAAAGGTTTTAAACAAAATTTAAAAGTACCATCGCATAAAATGGTCAAATTTGGTTTTGGTAAAATTGTTTTACAATTTTCACTAGCGAATATTAAAATTCTATTGATTGTTTGGTAGTCGGCTAGTAAAAAGTTTGCAAATATTTCGGGCACAGTAACATTCTTAATCGACTTAAAACATACCTTTCTTACCCCCAATGACTTATTCCGTTTTCGGTAAAATTTGTTTTTAATATTTTTATATGTAGGTATTTTTTTTATGAGGTCAATTCCTTTATCTTTAAGGGTTGAGACCGTATGTCGAAATGCATTTGGTATGGGTATAGTACAGTCACTTTTTACTTTTTCCATGCACTTGTCGAAGTTAAGCTCCAGTTCATTTGATACAAAATCAGGCTCACAGTCGTGCTTGTCATCTCGTTTGATGCAGTTATTGCTATCAATAATTAATCTTGCCTTGCAAACAGTCCTCTTCGAACACCTCCAGATACAGGAACCATCTTTATTTTCTCGGTCTTTATTATATTTGTGTCCTGCACGAAGTAGTATCGAACTTCCTCGCTGAGATGTAATGATGTCGTGTCCAGTTACATTTCTGGACGAACCTGCCTGTGGTCCACTTCCTAAAAATATTGTTTTTAATGACAAACATTTTCTAAAAAGCTAAATCACAAAAAAATATAAATTATCTATATAAAAAATGGAAAATCAACGTATATTTTTTACTATGGAATAAATATACTGTGTAAAATTGCCACGTGGTATTTATTTTAAAGTGCAATCGCACTATAACAAAGTAAACGACAATCAAGTTAAAGTGAACAAAACAATTAAGTAAAGCCATATGTTAATTCAAAAAAGTAAAATAGTAAGAACAACGAGTTAATCTAAGGTTTAACTAATCAAGATGCCTGACAAAAGTAACAGAACACTTTGAGAGTATTATCCGAAAAGTTTAATTGTTATAAACTTACCCCCACAGTACATCAAAATCACTAAAAACTTCCACATTTTCACACCAAATGGCATTCTTATAGACTTAATAAAAACATTTATACTCTGTAAGTATGTTTATTCCGTAAGTGCACTGTAAACGTCAGCTTAGCTTACGTAACACTAACGTCACTAAAATAATAACTAGGGTGCTTACTCCTGATGAACTTCGAACGGCTAAACGATGTACCCGTCCCTGTCACACACACACATCACTTCCGCCATGTTAGACGTGACAGGTACATCGTTTGTAACTAAGTGCATAAGGAGTAGGCACTCAGTTTGCAAAATGAATTAGAAAGAGATAGCGCTATGACAGCTATACTGTTGTGCGCATGCGCGTTAGACGAGATAGTATGTGTCATTGGATGCGTTCCCCAGGCCTTCTCATTTCGGCCCTCTAAATCGTAATCTAAGTCAGTACTTCACAGAATCAGCTAACGCGGTCAATAAATAATTATTAATAGTTTTTGTTTTCAATCTCTTTTTATTTGACTGTACTTTACATAGACGCGCGAGTTGACGACAAAAAAAGTAGGTAAAATCGAAAAGTGCCAACTCGCGCGCGCTCGCGAGATTCGCGCTCGCCAGTTGACGATTAAGTCGTTCATCCTCGTATAGTATAGTGCGAGTCCACTTTAGGAAATATATCGATGTGTGCTTTAACAGTTGCTTCAGTCATATTATTTATTTTGTTAGGTCTATTATTATGCTTTCCTCTTATATCTTTAAGTCCTTCATCAGCTTTCATTACTTTTGCCAATGCTGTATACACCATTTGTTCTCCAATTTGCAATGTTTAAAAAAAAAAGATCTTACAAATAGCAATGTTTTCATTATTTAAAGTGAAAGAATGATTAAAAGTTTGCGTGCGGTTATTTTTGCGATATAAAGTTATTTTTTTAATACTTTTAGCATGGACATGCCTGCTGATAAACGACCATTGTTGTTCGCGATCAGCAAGACCATAAAATTTGTCAAATATAATTTGTCTTTCAGAAAAAGATTTTTTTTTGGTTACAACCCTTTTTACACGCACATGGAAATCAGGTTCTGCTCGTCCACAAATTTCTCGAAATTTCTTCAAAATTCTTTCCTCCTGCGCAGTATCGAGATTATCAGCTCTACTCAGAACTTGGCTATAATAATTCAACTCTTGTCGTGTCACCCAGCCTTCGCCAAAGTGTTTGTTCAGTAGGTTTTTTACATCTTCTTATTTGGTTTTCTTTACCACAACACTGTTTTTGTTAACAACACGTGTTGGGTTGATATCGTGTTTTGATTTTCGGGTTCTCATGACCGTCCTATATACTCCCAAATCAGCAATGTAATTAGATTCCCCTTTAACTGTTATATTATTATTATTCCTATCTTTTTGACTGTTGGAATTGGAAATTCCAATTTCCAGGAGGACGAAGAACTTTTTCTATTTCTGATTTCCAATCATATACGTCGAAACGTTTAACTGTTCCATACCTTTCAAATACTTCAATGTATTGATTCGGAGATAAAATTACCTCCATCTTCTTAATTTCTTGCTCAATTAAACCGAATACGCAGTCTGGACGAAGAAAAGAATGTCCTGGCACGGGAAATATCAGTTCTACAGACTTGATATGCTGTGGTGCAAAACGATTCAACCAAATGGAGCACATGCCAACCATAGTAGTATTTTTATTTTGGGCACCGCACCCATCGGCTACCAGCCTGACGGTTGTTATATTAACATCGAATGTTGTAATACAAAGCGTATCGAAAACTGCTGAAAAGATTTCATTGCTTCCCTTTCGATGTTCGTCCTCTGTCCATGTATGTATAAAGTGTAACATTGTGTCGGTTCAAAGTGTTTGCAAGTACCATCCTCACTACTGCAAAATTATAGATATAAAGTTGACGATTGTAGTACGCCGCCCCATCTGAAACTTTAGGCAACACCTGATTTTTTGACAGTCAAACGCAAACACCATCATATCCTCCCTTTTTTCCTTCAATAGTTGAGGGGTGCCAAACCATAACGTTATAAGTGCCAAAAAAAATAAGTTTTCAGTAGTCATAAAAAACTGTTTTAATTGTTAAATGAAAAACGAATTAATTATAACAAGTTTTATTAATAAACTGGCATTCAATACACCTAATTACCATATGTATTTGTAATCTTCCGAAACACAGAAATAAGTTTATTTTTTATTTTTTGAAAAATTGAAATCTACAAAATGTTCTAAGTACCATTATTTATACAAGTCATAACGTTGTAAGCGTATTTTACTTGCACTTACTAAACTTAACTAAAACTTTTTAGATTACTTATTTTATAAGGTTTTCATAAAACATTTTTTTTTCTCCTGCTAAATACGGCAACATGGCACTAATGTCTTTCTTTTTCTCGGCAGATAAAGGCACTGGTGTTTCCTTCATCTCGATTTCCAAGCCCTCAAAACTCGCCTTAGTGATTCCAGGTTTAAGCACAGAAGTTGCGATCCATGGAGCGTATTCGCCGTAACTTTTCTTTGTACCTATAATACCTATTACTATACTCTCGTAATAATATTTTCGTCAAACATACCTCCTGTGGCTCGCTTTTTTCGCGTACATCTTGATTTTTCGTATTCACATACTTTAAACCGCTGTTTTTATTAATTTTCCTTATAGTTTTTTTTCCATTTAGCTTTAATTAAAACCCGTTTTTTGGAACCGGTCCTGACATCGACGCACCTCCTTCATCGGACATTTTGAATAAACTGTCGATTGCAGCTCACAAGGCACTTACAACGTTATGACGTTTCTGTTTCGCAATATTAATAGTGGGGGGGTCACTCAACCTGTACTTCGAGATTGCAAGTAAACGCCGGCACATACAACGCGTTGCTGCAATAAAACGTATTTGAGTTCGTGTGGCACTTACAACGTTATGGTTCGGCACCCCTCAGTTTATAAAATGCTCGGTATTTTAATGAATGTACCCTCTTCTCGGTAATCAAGTTCTGCCTTTGAGTGGGATCCGTAGAACTTTTTATCTTTTCTGTCAGTTCACTGCACTTTGAACAAGTGTCGGTGCGAGGGTTTCCAAATCCAAGGTTATAACATCTATTGAATATAGATCGGAAATAATTTTCTCGAACTCTCAGGTTTGTTTCACATTCTTGTGAATATAATTTCCACATTTTGCGGACATTTAAGGTTGATGGTAAATACTTTCTATTAACCGTCGACCTGCAGTAATGCGATTCAAGGCATTGAAATTTCTCAATAAAAGTTTTGACTGCTCTAAGCTTGTATCTGTTTTAAAATGACGTATGGTCGCCACCTCTCCTCTCTTGACCACCGACCCGCTAATGGCATATGTTTTTGCTACCATTCTGATCCTATGCACTGTGATATTCAAAATACTTAAACAAAGTTTTTAGGCACACTCTTAGCAATTTAACCTCCAAGAAGCTACAAGAAACTCCTCCATTCCTCGTCAGAGTTCAGGAACTGCTCTGTTGCTCGTTCCATCTGATTCGGTTGTCGGCTTCGTGGAGATATTATTCGACGTGAAGTTAATCCACGTCGCCGGCGTTGTGGAGTGTGTCCTGTTTGAGTTGGTCTTAGAGGGCCTGCTGGTGGTGGACTGTCCAAGACAACTTCTTGTGCTTGATACACATTGGTTGTCGATGGTTGAGGTAAGGGTATAGAGATGTGGGACGGACCGGCTTCATTCCATGACTCAAAATTGACTAAAATAGAAAAAAATAAATAGATGACCAATCAGCAACGATAGATTTAACTATCGGATTACCAAGTTACAGGTCTCCATTTTTAACCGAAGATAATACTTACTTAAATTAATAACTGGACTTTCTTCAACAACTGCAACCTCGTTTCTGGCAGCCAGCACCGGTGGTGTTGGTGACAGAGTTGCAGTTCTATTGGAACTGTCAATTTGGGTCTGAAATCCTACTACTATTATAAAGGCGAAAGTTTGTAAGTATGGATGTATGGATGTTTGTTACTCTTTCACGTAAAAACTACTGAATGGGTTTGAATGAAACTTTACCACAATATAGCTTATACATCAGAATAACACATAGGCTATAGCTTATACTTCAGAATAACACATAGGCTACAATTTTTGAGGTTTCTAATGTGGGGTCGTAAAAAAACACATTTTTTGCGCTTACATTGCAAACGCTGACTGAATCCTACAAGATAGATCAAAACAATGTACTACAGTATTGTACAACTTAAAAAGGTCTACAAAAACGTCCGTGATGGTATATGTTTATCTCTTAGGAATAACCCACAATAACCATTTTTTATCCTTTACTTTGTACGAGAAATAATGGCTTATTTACGAAGCGATTTTAAGCAATACAGTATTAATCCTTATCCAATTAAGTATCTTAAATACATTGTGCATTTAATAAAGATCAATATGGCTTTTTATAGCATGTAAATTAAATAAATATTTTCGAAGATATCACAGATTTAAAATGCAGAGTCATAGCAATTTCGGCGATAAATACCGTTTCGGTGATAAATACCGGCAGCGGTGCCAGGCGAACGGGGCGTGGGGGGAGCGGGGTAGGTGCGGTGGGGAAGAAGTGGCTCATCGCTGAGTGCGCGACCCGAATGCGGGCAGACGCGTGAGGGCAGACGTCGTTGACGGTTGTGTCCGTTTTGTGAATTTTCAAGGCACTAGCGATTTGATAAAAACGTATGGTCGCCTACTTTAAGTAATATAGGCCTAAGGTTAGTTATTGCCAGGTTTCTTTTTGGTTAGGAGTTACACGTACAAAAAGATACTTCATTTTTACGAATTACTTCATTGATAATTCAATTAATATAGATAGGTTACTTACAGTTAATTATAACAAATTATATAAATAGGTTAATTATAACGAATTACTTCATTGATAATTCAATTACTATATAGATAGGTTACTTACCGTTAATTATAACAAATTATATAAATAGGTTAATTATAACGAATTACTTCATTGATAATTGAATTACTATATAGATAGGTTAATTAAATAGGCAAGGATTGCATTAAAGTACAATCATAACAATAACTACCGTACTGTATTTTTTGGAAGTATAGAAACAACACGTACTTAAGAATTATGCCGCGAAAGCGTAAGTCTAATCTTTCCCAAAGCTCTAATAAAGCTCGAACTATGAAAGTAGCTAGACTTAACGAGACGTTTCCACAAGCCGAACTGCGAAGGCTTAAACAAGCAGAGCGTGAGGCAGCTCAAAGACCTGCTGAGACACCAGAGCAGTCCCAAGATAGACGTCGACAGCATGCTGAGTATCTAGCATCTCAACGGGCTGCAGAGACACCCGAACAGTCTCAAGCTCGACGTCAACAGAACGCTGAATATCTGGCATCTCAACGGACTTCTGAGACACCCGAACAGTCCCAGGATCGACGTCGACAGCATGCTGAGTATCAGGCATCTCAACGGGCTGCGGAGACACCCGAACAGTCTCAAGCTCGACGTCAACAGAACGCTGAATATCTGGCATCTCAACGGGCTTCTGAGACACCCGAACAGTCTCAAGCTCGGCGTCTTCAGCAAGTGACTTACATAAGGTCCCAAAGAGCTACTGAAACTGTTGAAGCTGCTGAAGCTCGCAGACGCGCTGTTGCTGAAAGGGCACAACAGCGACGATTAATATTTACAAGAAACGCGTGGGGAGTATTCGATAAAGCTGCATTTGAGTACGATGCAACTCTTGATTACGAAAGCCACAAGCTAACAAATCGCAGGGTCAAACCTTGAAGGTAGCAGGCCTACATTTGGGCACGCCATGTTTTTCTCACGGTCAGCTCTATGTGGCTTGCTCACGTGTTTCCAAAGCGAAGAATCTGCATGTTTATGCTGAAGGAAAAAGATCGTTAAATGTAGTTTATAGGAGCATACTGCAGTAGCTACCTATAGACCTATGATTAGGGCTCTGCAGTGCTTAGTTACCGTATTTCTTACTTATTACTAGACTAGACTAGACGGGACGAACCTGAAGTCCACGCGAACGAAGTCGCGGGCAAAAGCTAGTATTTGATATGTGAATTTAATAATTGGCTGGAAAATCGGAGAAAATAATTATATTGTTATTGTTAAGGAACTTGAAGTAATTATATATCTATACTTTGTTGCAGTTAGTAAATAATGACATGAAAGCACCATAACCCACCACAGGCTGCCTGAGGCAAAATTATTTTAAGGACACGTTGTTCCACATCAGTCAGCTGTAAATTAAGTGCAGGCCCACCACCAGTCCCACAAGCAGCCCTATTTATTCTGGCTGCTTTTTTCTTGGTGCTATTTTTTTAATCACTCCAAACCTTTGAAGACAACATCAATACCATTGTAGTACCTATGTATAATGAATTAATATGTATGAAATATAAAAATATGGAAATATGGTAGGCATATTTGGGCGTACAATAAACCAAAATAAAATGTTAACTAGGACAATGTACTAGGATTGATTTATAATACTGTGCTAGGCTACATACCTTCTTCCATTTCTCTGTATTCTTGGTTTCCCCAGTGGGATCACTATTTAATAAATTTGTTAGGCGTTCCCAATTTTGGATCGTCTGTATTCTACCTTTTGCGGTTCTATTTAGTTTATTTATGTCCCCGTTTCTGTAAATTTTAAAGTAAAGATTTTTTTAATTTCAAAACTACGTAACTCGTTAAGTATTATTGCACTTACTGTTCCATGAAGTTAACTAACATTTCAAACTGTGATGCACTGGTCTTCATTATGAAAAGTATAATAGAATTAGATTGAGTAATGTTACACAAAAGCGCCAAAAATTTTGAAAGCAGACTAAGGAATTTTAAGTAGTTGCATATGCCGCCATACACAACTTATTTCACATCTCCCTTACTCACTACACGTTAAAACGGAATAGGAATATCTCATTCATAAAAACCATTATTTAAATTACGTAAGACATGCAAAACGCTTGTTAACATGGTTGCAATAAGATTTGTATTTTAGTCGTATTATCTCGCCGAAACCACTCTAAGTTCAATATAGGCAACATTAAGAAAAGAACAAAACGTTCGGGATACTATCGGACAAGTGACGATACGAGCCGCTGTTCGTATGCCATACTTTAACTTCCACTCGGACCATTTTTAAATACCATCACTCGTTAGTTTGCTCGATTAACGTGATCGTCACGTATTTTGTGATGTGACCACTAACTCACACTCGGGGTACTGATTGCATCTCCGTGACAGTTACGTAGATTTTGCCACGCATCTTTTGCAGATGTTCCTGAAAATAAATGATATGCTTATTACTAAATAAAGTTTTTATCTTTTCAGATATTTTGCGTCAGGTGATTCATACAAGAGCTTGGGTTACAGCTACAGGCTGAATGACAGAACGGTATCTCAGATTGTAAACGACGTACCTGATGCGATGTGGAAACATATGCAACCCATCTTCATGCCAGTCCCAACGCAAGAGCCATGGAAAACAAATGCAGCACAGTGTGAAAAAAATAGCACTTTCCAAACTGTTGTGGATCTCAATTCCAATAATCTCCTTATTGAGTTTATTCTTAAGATTTGTTGACACATTTCTTCCTGCTTGCCTGTTGATCCCCCCAAAATTTACGTTGGCATTATCCGCTGTTAGAGAAATTTATTTGCAGTTAACTCGTACCTTTCCAACGTCTTCATAATAATATCTGATATTGTTTCTGCTGTTTCATTTGGCGTGTTAATCATAGAGTATCATGTGAGCGCCAGTGCTCTAATAAAATAGATAAGTAATTGTATCTTTATTTATTTATATTTACTATTATAAATTTTCTGAATACCAGTCTTAGTATAATGTATTTATAAAAATTGCCCTTCAGCCATAAAAATACCATGAACACTAAAATAAATTACCATTTCTAAAGAGGCAGAACCCATGATATCAAGAATTTTATTCTCCATATCATTGAGAGCTGCCCCTACCAGTTCTCCACCTGTGGCATTGATGGAGTCTCTGACTTTCCTCGCCTTTGTTTTAACTTTTTTTACCCACACATTCCAAATCTGTTAGTTCCATGTCCATTAGGAACATGAATAAAAGATGCATCAATATTTGTAACAGAACACACACATCGAGCAATTTTATCAACAGGCCAGGAAATCACAACAGTTATCAATGATTTGTACATTGTTTGCATAAACCTTTGCAAGTAATTCTACCTGTATGTTTAACAGAATAACTGTTGAAAATCCATGAACCACGGGCTTTTGAATGATTTCCACACTTGCTCTAGCAATAGAGGACCCCACGTATGCTTCGGTAAACGATACTTCTGTTTAATAACAGCACTTTCGTTTTGAGTAACTTTGAATTGTTTTTTTAATAATTGAATTTTGCTCCATTGCACAAAGGGGTATTTTATACTAAAATATGGCCAAAAATATTTATTGATTTTTTCTCAGCAGAATTGTAATCAAAATCGATTGGCATTAAATAAAACACAAAATAATAGATACAAACTTATACATTTTAATAAAAGCATACTTAATACAAAATCTTCTTTAATCACTTTCACTATATTCATCATTTTCCGAATTTTCCTCGTCCAGAATGTTTTCGCTTTCATCTCCAGTTACTCCAGATTCCACAGCCGGGCGTAGCAGTTCAATAGTTTCCCTACAAAATAGTTGAGTTTTTTTTCTTGGTAATTTGCGTATGCAGGAAAAATAAGGATCCGAGCTTAAAAGTAATCTGTTGATTACGTCTTTATTGCAATCTTCTCGTGAAAATTTGCGTGCAAATCCTTGCCGGTAGGACCGAAAATGTTTGTTTCGGGCTTTTGCTGCTTCCTCCGAAAGTTGCCCGATTGGTAATAAAGCATGAGAAATTATCTCCGCACCATGCACTAAAATTTTGTGCATGGTTGGTGTCATCGGGTGCCAGTTATACAGTCTGACATATAACAGCCGTTTGGTGGGCAAAACTCTCAAATTTTGCGACATCAATCTCATGTCCGCTTAGAGACCACTCCAAAATTACCTTTAATCGATATATTAATGTTTCATCCACTCCGGTTAATTCACTTAATAATTTTGTATCCGCAAAAAATCTGCGAGCTGCGTTACCATCGTTGGTGTTTCCGAATCCTGCTTTCGGTATATCAATCAAAAGCCCCATCACGTCTTTGAATTTCTGCTGTATTCTTTTCTTGGTTTCTGCTACAATGTTTTTATCCTCATGAGATCTAACTTGCCATTTTTCGATAGGGATCTTATAGGCTAAGTGAAGGATAGTTTCAAACAATCTTATTTTAGCATGAAGCACGGAAAGCCCAAAATTTAATGATTCGAAATTCACATTTTTCTTCACTGTTACATCATTAAAAGCTTTCGAGGTCGCACCACACAAATTGCATCGCATGGTAGATAATGTATTCGTTGCAGCATTACATATGCATTCTACATTACATTACATTACATTAGCATTCTTTATTTTGTGCTGTTCCTACTGTCTAGATTGAACTTCTTAACAGACAGTAAAAGTCCTTTTTCGGTAATAGGGCTCTACAACGCACATTTTATTTTTGTAAACACGGGATCACTTGCTGGTGGAAAATCATCATGATCACGGAAAACAATTTTGTATGGTAAAAACGCTTTCTTTTGTTCCTCCAAAGGCACAACGTATTTTCTTCCCCTTTTCATTATGAAGAAAAACTAAATTACCTAGTTTATATTTATAATATTAAACTATCACAACACGCCAGTAATAAACAGTAACTAATCAATGATAAAATAGAGTAATAACGACAAAGTAATATTACATGTTTGTAGCAAAATCAGAATCTACCACCATCATACCATCACGCCTGTACTATATTGTAGTGTGGTTAGGCAGAGGTGTACCAATGTACACCCACAGTTCGCCGGTATATTTAGGTCCCTTGTAATAGGGGGCGAGCCTATTGCCATTAACCGGGCACAAATCCAAACTCCGAGCTGCTACTGAGAATTTCATAGAAAAACCCAATAACAGTTTTTGCTCGACCTGGGAATCGAACCCAGGACCTCCAGAGTAGCAGTCGTGCTTAGGACCACTAGGCCAACGAGGCAGTCCACACACAATCTACCCTTAACAGACAGAATCTACCCTTGGTTATTAATAAATAAATAAGGTACACAGGGCTCCACTAAGTCCTTACCAAACAACTTATAGGTTCAAATCCGTGATAGTCCGAAGACGATTTTTGTATTTTGCAAAAACAGTTTATTATAATTAGTGTTTATTATCGGTTGCACCTTCCAAAGTGAATTGTTTGTCTCAGTTTCAGTTGGCTGATGTGATCAACTACATGAAGGGCAATGCTTATAACTTTATTAGTATAACTTTACAGTTATAAATCGGTCGCGGACTATTTTGTCGGCAATAAGTTCAATACGGTTACGGTGTACCCCTATACGGTTTATTGTAGGGTTTTGGCGAGTAAATGTTGCTTGAATTCAGTAAGTCAGAGCTTCATGGATTAGGGATGGCGATTCTTTTCGAAAAAGATCGATTTTTAAATCGATTCGAATCGTGACCTAATGAATCGATTCACAAAAAATCGAGGTCTATAAGATCGATTTCCGAAAAATCGATCTTTTTTTTCAAGTTTTCGTTTATAATGTAATATTTTATTAAAAACAAGGTACATATTATAATTTAACGATCTCTTATCAGTAAAATCAGGTAATTCGATATTAAAAAATATTTTCATTACCATGTCAAACTAACAGATAAAGTATAGAATAAGACATTTATTTTCTAGATTTAGAAATTTTACAGAGTTAAGAAAATGGTTAAGAAAAATCGTTTACAAAGTTAATAGATAATGTAGCTTATGGTTCCCAATGCTTAATATCTAAACTTTTTAAAAACAACAGTCTATCAAGTCTACAGGGATCCAAGCGGTTTCGCTCATCTGTTGCGATGTTTCCGGCAATTGAGAAAAGGCGCTCACAAGGAACAGATGATCCTACGATACTCATATACATCACGGCTACTGAGTGAACTTGGTGATAAATAGAGTTTTTTTGTTCTTGCCAGTAGAGTATAGGATCATAATTTAGGTGCACAACTGCCTGCGATAAATAGTGTTTAAATTCTTCATTTAAGCCTTCACTTTCCTGTGCATGTGCAGTATATAAAGAGAGTTGCTTTTTCACAAGCAACTTATGAAAATCCCAAATTCCTTTTTTCATATCATTACCAGTCTCTTCAATGGCGTCGACTTCTTCGTTATTATGTTGTGGAAGTTGTTGCCGCGTAATATCTAAAATTAAAGTGTTTATTCTATTTATTGCTCGAGAACAGGCGACATGGTCAGTAAAATGATTTTTTTTAAATCTAGGATCTAAAATGGTCGCAGCAGCTAACAAATGAACTTGTTCGACCATTCCAAATCTTTTTTAAGGCCGTCCACTATTAAAGTTCGTGTTTTAGCACCAATATCGGTTGAATTTTCCATTGTATTATATGTTTCAGTCAGACAAGATACGATTGGTATAATTTTACTGGCTGTAACATAGTTTTCTCCAGATATTTCCTTAGTTATTACTTCTAATGGTCTCAATATATTTATAAGATCTTTTATGAATTCTAACTGCTGTGCAGTAAGCATTGTTGGAGCTTTAGGATACTTGAGTAATATTGGTGCAATTATTTCGGATAACTCAACAAATCGTTCTAATTGATAAAAAATCGAATTCCATCTGGTGCCAGATTGAATAAGCCCCAAAGGCTTTGTTTGGTGATCCTGAGCTTTCTTTAAAGAGTCAGCAGCATTTGTATTTTGCTTAAAATATGTAGTAATATCTTTAACAGCTGTTAATAAATTCTTGGCTTCGTCTAGTCCATCCTTATTGTCAAATGGTTTTGATGCTACTAGGTTTAATGTATGAGCAAAGCATGGCATGTGTTTATTTTTGCCATAAACATTTGTGACTGCTTTAACGATATAAGCGCCATTGTCCGTGATAAACGCTACCACTTTGTCACTTGTGATGTCCCATTTTTCTGTCATATTAATAATTACTTGTACTAAGTAGTCAGCATTGTGTGGTTCTGTTAGAGCAGTTACACCGAAAATTATGCTCATTAATTTATTTTCATATATACAATGACCAGTTAAGCCTAAGTAGCTTTGACTATTATGCGTGTCGGTCCAAACATCTGCAGTCAAAGATAGTGCTTCTACTTCTTGTATTTTTAATTTCAGTTGTGCTGAAAGAACGTTATATTTATCATCAATCATTTGGGTAATTGTTTTTCTGGCTGGAACTTTATATAGCGGTGACACTACTTTCATCAAATATTGAAATCCTGTTTTTTTCCACAGTATTTAGAGGCAAGCTATCCTTTGCTATCATGAAGACTATTGCATTGGCTAGTTGACCACTTTTAACACCATTATCTGAAAATTAAAAAAAAAAGTTATAATTTTCGATCCTGTCCACCTCCACCTCCTTCCTCCTTCCTTCCTTTGATCCTGTTTCCACTTTCATGAAAATTTATTAAAAAAAATATTTCAGTTTCTTGTCTTACCTCGAAATGATTTTATATTTGTTAAGCAAGATGTCAATGTTGGCTGTTTTAAGACTGATACAGAGACAGAAGAAGAAGCCACGCTTTCAGTATCCGAATTATCAACATTGTGAGAATCTGGAACTGGCACGATACCTAAAGCCATGTCATCAAAAACCTAAAATAAGAAATATATTACTTTAATTTATTGAACATTAATTTTTATTTTGTTCAAACTCAGTACATTGGAAAACAAAGGATGTGATATAAGAAATACAGGCTCCACTCCACTCACTTGTCCATCACCATTTCGTGCATTACCACAATTGCCACCACCACTTTCACTCTTCTTTTTGAGACTTACGGTCTGAATTGTTGGATGACGTCTTAATAAATGATTACTTAAGTTTGTTGTGTTTCCCTTAGTTTTTACTTCCTGGTGACAATATTTGCATTTGCCTCCTGAGTCTTTTTTTATGAAATGATTCCAAATATCACTTTAACCCGACATGCCGAAAAAATACAATTTTTCCTCATTAAATTTGATAAACAACGAAATTTTTAGTAATTAGTTACCTACTAGTTTTAAGTAATATTCAAAATCCTATTAGCATCAATTCCTAAACAATTTAAAAGAAGACTTTATATGAAAGATTAGTAAAACATTTAAATAGTAAAACAATTAAATAGAAATAATAGTTTTTTTTGTAAAAAAAAACCTTTATATGTTTATCAGGTTATAATTCGATTTGATTTAAAAATCGATCTTTTTCGGAAAGAATTGCCCACCCATCCCTAACCTGGCGTTCTTACGACTTACCTACCAAATATGTATGTATTGTAGGTGACCGCAGACCGATTTTATTTGATAAAAATAAGATTAAAGTAATTTCGGTAGTTTATTTTTAAAAAGATAATCAGGGCTTTACTATTACTTTCTATGTAAACAAAATAAATAATTTGAGGTTATATAGATAAATGGACGTAATAGTAGAAGACTTACTTATTAGTTATTTCAATGCCCAATATTGATTATTCGGATCTAAACGTAAATGAATTACATACATGGTTAGATTTAATGATCACAACTCACAACTAATAGATTAAACTGAAAATAATAGCACGAAAGTAAAAAACAAAATAAAGCGCTTTACTTACCTACTTAGTCTCAATTAGTTATTATTCCGCAACAAACACGTCAAACACTACATAAAAATTTGTATTTATATCGCTTTACGAGAATCACTCAATCAATCAACAATAAACAAATGAAATAAATACCAAAAATAAATTATGGCTGGCATTATCTTGACGAGTCCAAGATTCTTGAATTGAAACCACCAAAAGCTCTGCAATGAAGGTTTATATTCATGTATCTCCTGTTTCGAAGAGAGGTCCACTCGTCGAGAGTCATTGCAAATCTTTCTCCATTTTCTTTCATGAGCGTAATGGCTTTTACAAAAATAAAATGTACAAAAACCATTTTCGCAATAGTATTTGGCGTTTTTGGTAAGTCGTTTCCACTCTTTTTGAATAGTGGCCAGAGTTCTTGGCTTTCAGAAAGGAATCTGAAATTTGCACCATTTAAAGCGGTCATTCGAGAGACAATAGCTTCCATTGATTACGAAGACCTAAAGTACTCAGTCATTAGTTTCCGTTTCTTGAGTTTTGTCGTCTGCTCTTGTGATGTTGATGTACTTGGAGTACTCTCTGATGAAGGGCGTCTAACTGCAGTTATGTTTGAGTGCACAGTTCGTAAATGTGTGTGCAAGCCCATAGTAGACCCACCAGCTGTTTTAATTTTTTTAAACATATTTGGCACTTAGCGGTTTGGCCGTCATCCGATCGATGAAAATTATCCCATACATTTGATAAGCGTTTGTTGAGAAATTCTGACTATGTGTCTTTCTTGTTTGATGAAGCCCTGTAGAGAAAATAACTGTTTTTTGTAATGTAAATACTAATAATTATACTTAAAAAAAAAAAATGTGGTGCTTAAAATTAGTTTTCTGATTTATTTAACAAATGGTAACTTCTATTTTCAATTTTATTTCACTAAATGAGAATGGAAATATCACCTTTTAACGATTCCAATACAAACTAATATCCTAAATGTCTACGAACGAAATAATCATATATAGCATTTCTTGTTTTATTTTGAATTAGCACAATTATAAAACTATTTAATTTCAGTTCTATACGTATATTTATATACGTATAGAACTGAAAAACAACAATTAGATAATAATTTGTACTTACATCTTTTAAAGCGACGTTGCATCTAGCCACATAAAACACAAACCAGTCTTATCTGACGCAGTTCACAAGCGCAACTAATTGACAGGATATTTTGTTTGCTGGTGCGAATAAGCAAGTACACGCGTAGGCTAAGAGTGAGCGAAACAGACAATACTATTAACCCTATACTTGGCAAGATTTTTTTTTTTGAAATGTTGGAAAATTTTACTTGAAATGTGATCATAGGTGTTTATAGAAGGTGGAAAAATTAATTAAAAAATCTGTATCTTTTCATTTGTGATTTATCGAATGTATCATATATGGTACATTGCCAGACCCTCAACAATCAACCTTATAAATTGTATGTATCATATTTGCCACACTGCCAAGTTTTCACATAATTAAAAATGAACAATAATATCATATTGTAACTCATAGATACATAACATAGAAAAAATCAACAATAATATAATAGCTTTTAAAACTGTTAAATGCTAATTAGGGTTTATTTTGTGTATATTATGTGGAACCATCATTTCATCGATACTGAAGCGTATCTATTTTTCTACATGTAAACAGTTCTCACGGATTCTTTATAGAAGTTGCCTCACTTTGTGATTTCTACCGCCATCGTCTTTTAACTTGTCATTAAAAGGCAAATACTTAGTAACTGGAACTTCTTCAGAGTCATTATCTTAGCTACTTTGTTGTATCGTAGAATTTTGAACCAATAATCTGTATAGGCGTGCATTTAATGACCCCCAGATATCTACGGATTGCCAGAAAATCTTTGACATTATCATCTGTGATAGTTACTGAGCTGCCTTTAATTTGTGCGCTAAAGATATTTGTTTGTTGCACTATGAGAGAAATAATGTCATCCGAGAAGAATAGCCTGGGGCACTCAATAGCGCTCCTTTCTTCACGTTGCTCATAATTATGAGTTATGTTCTACTTCGGCAGACCCAGTACACATAGAACAATGCCAAGTAGGTTCTAGTCTTTTAGCTGGTATCACTCTCCGCTTTATCGCTACAACCTTTGGCTTTTTTGAGCGAATAGCGACTGAGGAAGATGGTTCATATAATGGAGATCGCACCTAGTTATGGCGCGTTAAATTGCTGGTTCGTGGTGAAGGAGAAGAAGATGTCAAAGGAGATAGTGGACCTATTTCATGTAATTAAGATGGTACCTACCGGAGAGAATAGGCTGGCCTTAGCACCATGTAGTTGTCTTATTGTAGATAAACTAGATGATAAATTGATGGCAAACAGGCATTAATTGACGGCCACGACTCTTGGTATAGAACCAAATAAGTTGAATCAACCACTTGATTCACCTCATTATCGTCATCAGCTAAAAGAATAAGGTTCTCTATCGAAGATGGCAGTAATAGAGGCGGCAAAATACTGTCGGAGTACGTTGAGCGGAGGTAGTACTGCATCTCATCCTTTGACGACTCACTCTCGTCGGGATCCGATTTGGCCCCCGGTTTCGGAAGAAGAGCCACAAGATGCTGAGCTCTTCTTTGTTGTTGCATATTAAGCTAATAAAGCAGCTATAATAGTAAACTATAAAATAAATATAATTATTAGATCTGTACGCAAATCAAGCAATGTCGCGTATTTGATACATAACAAAAAATAAATGGACTATTGGTTATTTGGCAGTGTATCATATCTGATACACTCGAAAAAAAACAAGTATTACATACAAATAAAATCCATTTTGTTTCACATAAGTCACTTTTTCGATTAGCAAATATTATAAACTGTTCGAATATGACCACTTTTGAACAAAAATTTACCAAAATATAACAAAAATTTATAAGTTTTCCCTTGCGCTGCGCAGACGTCTTCCCTCGCTCCCCCATCTTGCGTTCTACTACTTTTTGGGTGTCACAAGCAGTAATAAAATATTTTTTAGTAGAATTATTATTATATTGTTTAGCATATTGAATCATAAAAGTTTTGAAAATACATCTCTGCACGTCACAACATTTTCAAAAAACTCGACGTATCAAATATAACACCGTGCCAAGAATAGGGTTAAAGCTCTTGTGTCACACGCTTAGCAAGCTGGCAACAAGAATACGGTTAAGCGCGCTATCGCGCTCGGTGCTACACAAGGAGCTAAAATATAGGTTTAGTTTAAAACTCGAATAGAAAAGTTTGTCTCATTTCGATATTGGATTATTCAATTACTGCTCCGTTGGTTTCGTGGTCGCAAGCGCGACTGCTGAGCAAAGGGTCCCGGGTTCGACTCCCAAGTCGGGCAAAAAATGTTATTGGGTTTTTCCATTAGGGATTCCTCAGTAACAGCCCGGAGTTTGGAAATTGGTGGTGTGACACCCCCGTGTCTCGGAAAGCAGGTAAAGCCGTTGGTCCTGCGCCTGATCTCTCTCCGGTCGTGTCGGACTGCCGTCCCATCAGGCTATGAGACTTAGGGAAGAGGGAGTGCACCTGTGTTTGCGCACACACTTGTGCACTATAATATCTCCTGCGTACGTGGCTAGTCTGCATTAAGATTAGCCGCCGTGGCCGGAATCGGTCTGATTACATTTTACATTTACATTCAATATCGGAATTGTAATATAGGAACTTGTGTTCCGAGATTCCTATATTTCGAGATTCATGCTCTAGTTCCGACGCAGCTTGTCCGCACCCATGCGCGCAAAATAACGATAACGCAAGTCTGAACAAGTCGCAAGTGTCAATCTTACTTTAGAGAGAGGACTAGGAGGTTTAAGGGCATAGGATAGGTAGACGATGGGAGAAACCAGGAGCAGGACACTGACCATGAGAGGAAACAAGAGAAGGAGTGAATGTAAGGATTAGATCGAGCAAAGTGTCATCACCTGAGATATTACAGTGAGTAGGCTGCAGAGGAAGAACATGCGAGTCTGATGGATTCAATGAGATGGAGGAGTTTATGGGTACAAGGAGTATGGTGAGTAAGGTCGGTGTTAAAATCACCCATGATGATGCAATGTGCATACTCCTATCCTACAGATTCTAGAGTCAATTTAAGGTTGGAAAAGTAGTCAACGGCACGCGGACAATAGACAACAGAAATATCAATGATAACCTTTTTTCATAATAACAACAACTAAATATGATTTAACTTCAAAATAAAACATTAAACTTGTATTATGAAAAATACGTACCAGAACTACTTTCACGGTAGTTATCGATAAGTTGTAATAGACCTTCTCGGTGCATAATAGCGCATTGTCGTCTCGTTTTGCCCAAATTCACCAATAATTTACGTTTTGATCTAATAAAAATAGCATTAAATCATAATACCACAGAGTTGGTATATATAATTATGCTCTCGGAATCAGAACCGGTTCGTTTCGATTTTCTAATTAGTCGAAGTTCACGCCGAAATCCATTTTTCAGTGATTCAATTTTAGTTTTAACGTACTTTGTATCTGCAGCGGGATTGATTGCGTTGCATTTTTCGACCAATTTTTCGTATGCTTGTGCCTTTAAATCTTTAAGATACAATTGCTTATCTTTGATTTTCCACAAACAAGGCATAGACTTATAAAGCTCTATAAAACTTGTCCAAAATTCTTTATTTTCACTAAACGCCAGTTCTGTGATCAAACTCATGTATATTACTTGGAGTGTTAGTGCGCGACTGACGTCAAATCTGGCGGGTACATCGGTCGCTACGCACACACGCACAGTTGGGAGCTCGGATCTACCCGCCCCGTGCCCGATCACGCACAGTTGGGAGCTCGGATCTACCCGCCCTGTGCCCGATCCACTCGATTTGACCACGGGCAGCGGGCAGGCACCCGGCGTGCAAATCCGTGTCCGTTCTCACGCGCTTTTTACAAAATATCCACTAACATATTGTTACGAGCTGGGTATGGGATAAATTAATTACTACCACTCAGACAATTAAATAACTTTATTAAACACAAAAACACTTAAACTTAATCACAAATACAGTACTGATCACTATTCGCTCAAATATCGCACTTCTAGTTCACTTCGATTCGCTTCGTTGTATCGCCTGAATCAGACTGACCCGCGTACGGTGGGGTACAGGCAAGCGGGATCGGGGCATGGCCCCCTGCCCGCGGAGGCTATACCGGGGCCCGTTACTACGGGCCCGTCCTTGGGTTGCCTTATAGGCTTACTCGAGGAGAGTGTAACTGCAACTTGAGTATCTGTGGGAGCGCCGGCGGCTTCGTGTCCACACGCGCCGCCTGCTTCACGACAACCCCGGCGGTCAGTCTCCGCCGGATGAGACCCCCAGTTACCTGGGGGAGGTCCGGCGGGGGACGACCTGCGACATGGGTGCCGACTTTGTGGGCGCGCCCACAGGAGGCAAGGGGGCCCCCCCGCCCTCCCGCTTCCAGAGCTAGCTGGTTACGTTTGGGCGGTGGGGGCCGTGCTGTGTGTGTGCGGGCGGTATTGAATTGAGTAACACCGCCCGGTGTATGCGAGTTCGAGGCGCGTCCGCGCAGCGCCTGAATCGCGTGGGTCAACATGTTGTGAAGTTTGTGCATGTGCGTAGTTCAGCGCGCGTCATGCCTATATTAACCTAGCACACAACGCGCGCCGGGTGAGTGTGGTGCGGGTGGAGTGTCTATGAGTGGGGGGGCCGCGTGTAGATGTGTACGGCCCTCCCGTGAGGTCAAGTCCGGGGGGATGGGGAGTCAGCGTCCGGCAAGAGGTCGCGCGGCAGCGGACGTCTGTCCGGCGGGCTGACCCGCGTGTGTCGGCGCTTGTGCTTTTATACCGCCAATGTTCACGAACATTCCGGCAATGTCTACTTGTACCGAATAAAGAAATAGGTACCTTATGCCCTCGGCGTACGGTCGAAATTACAATGACAATTAGCTTCAAACTAATAATAATGCTTCTCGAAGTTTCTAGCGCAAACACACTGTAATCACGTTCTTTCTCGAAAGATCTCGTACGTACGACGTAACAATATTGTAAGCCCCCTATTACACGTGGGTCATTTTTTTTAAGGGGTGTGAATGTTATGTCGGGAATATTAGTAAGTTCGCAATTTGTTTGCTCTTGGATACTCCCGCTTGTGATGAGTACTTCATGTAAAGTTTCACAATTGTCAATTTCACAGTTAGCTCCAGGAGCATGGACACTAGAGAGGCTGTTGACTAGTAATGTGGTGAATGCTGCTTGGAATCGCTCTGGTGTTGGGTTCACGTTGCGGCTTCCGTGGGCTCCTTATGGACCCAAAAAAGTTTTCTATTAGGTCTTGATCAGATGCCGTAACCAAACTGATGTTACACCATGTTTTGTTTGTATTTTTTTAATAACAATTCAAATCCGTCTAGTGTCCTTACCCAATTGTTTATTGTGGGAACATAATCATCTTTTGATGTTTTGGTATAAATAAATTTCATGTCTTTCATCATAAGTTTACACACCTTCCATGTTTTATGATGGATAGAAGTAGGTGTCGCAGGTCCTAGAAAAGGTTTGCCGTGTTTCTTGCGTTTTCCAAAGCTTCCGCTCATGAAGTCAAAAAGCTTGTCAAAGACAGTAAGATGTCTCCAGTGTCTTTGGCTTCTGCAGGAAGTATACCCTTATCTGTGAAAAAATATAGTTTGTTCAATAATGTTTTATATCTGATCAGCGTAATGTAAAACTATAGCAAGTATTTAATATTTGTATTTTATTGTAATCGTCAAAAAAAAAACTAGTGAAGACAATATTGAATTGTGCAGACTGATGAAATTTACCTGTTAGATAGCCCATATTCCAGGGGTGGCCAACTTGATTGGACCCAAGATCTCTTGTTCACTAACGAGACCCTGTGCGATCTACCGTATGTAATTGGTAGATCGCACAGGGTATAGAAATCTTAAATGAAACAGCATAATTCAGTACACAATCATGTAGCATTTTTTATTTAATTAAGAGAAAAAACATAAACGTGAAAATTATGTGTACTAACTACTTATTTACGTATATTAGTGTGAGCATTGCGTCTGAGTATCTTTCACTAATTTAGCATAATCTGGTTTGTAGTTGGAGATTGCCAACCTTAAAGAATCCAATGTATGAGCGTCTGTCAAGCGAGAACAGTGTTTACTTTTCGTTTGCTTTAAGTAGGAAAATGCTGACTCACATAAATATGTTGAACCAAAACACGAATGAAGTTGTTCAACACATTTCTTCAAATTTGGAAATTTTTCATTGGACACCAATGCCCAGAAATCTTGACCTGTGGATGACCTGGCTTTAAGAAATATGTCGCAGCGCAGAGTAATAATTTCGTTTTGTAACATCATGACGTGCTCCATTTGAAATGTATCTGCAAATTTTCTAGCCAATTCATAGATATCGCTATGGTCAATGGAATCATTGAACGGATAACTGATGAATTGAACCAAGTTCTCAATTTTTCGGAAATCACCAAAACGAATTCCGAAATCTGCTACCACAGCCCTAATTTCTGTCGTATACTTCTTAGAAATGAAATTGTGGGTAGGATGTTTTTCCATGTGATCCTTGATGTTAACAAATTGTTCAAATTGTTTCTTCTCTATGTCAACTATCATAGACGCTGTTTGACATTGAAACGCTGCAATAGAACTCATCATTTCTGTTAATGTTTTATTCTTGCCTTGTAGACTCAGATTTAATGTACTCAGTTTTCCAGTAAAATCTGCTAAAAATGCTAAATCACATTGTCAGTCTAAATCACACAATTGCTGATAATCATCACTGTTTACATCTTCGAAATCAACTTCCATTGTATAACTTGACGTCTCCGATTCTTTGAAAAATAATTCCTTAAGGGATTTAACATTTGTGCATCTATCAACTTCACAATTGGACCCCGGTGAATGTGTACCACTAAAATGGTTGATTAGTAAAGAAGCATAAGCTGCTTCAAAGCCAACACACGAAGGCGACGTATTTCGATATCCATGGCTTCGAATGCAGCCAAAAAAAAATTCTAGGGGGTCCTGGTTAAAATGTCTCATCCAAAGAGACGTCAAGTTATACTTTTTAGACAAAACATCCACAATATATTCAATATTTTCAATTGTTTGCAACCAATTTGTTATTGATGGTACAACACCAGATTTGCGATTACTGCAAAATTTCATTGTGTTAATAATTTTCTTTGATTCAGCCCACACTGTTTTGTGGGCAGAATATGGTGTGACAGGTCCGAGAAGAGGTTTTCCAGACCTTTTTTATAATTATCGTAACTTCCATTTACTGAATCAAATAAATTGTCAAAGAATAACAGTAAGTCTGCTGTGTCTTGGCATTCCTTTGGCAGGAGTCCCGCATCTGGAAAATAAATATAATTAATTGCCATAACTCAATTTATTAAAGTATTTATTTGGTTTCTCTCTCTCTCTCTGTGAATCTTACATCTTCTAGGCTATAATTTTAACATGTTTAAAAAAAAAACTATATTTATTGTATTTATAAGCGACCCGCAAGAGAAAAGCTTTTCTCCACTATACTACTATAACATGCATGTACGTCAGACAAAGCGATTCATGGGAAAGATTTAGGTATACAGGGTTATTTGAAAAACACCAATAACCTCGCAGGTCTAAAAATCAGCTGATTATGCGAACAGAAATATAAAGATCAGCAGATTTTTTTTTGTTGAATTTTCATAAGTCCTAGAACAAAAGTTGTCGTTTATGATGTCAGCAATATAGACCTGCGAGGTTATTGGTGTTTTTCAAATAACCCTGTATAACCTAAATCTTCCCCATGAATCACTTTTCCTTCTAGTGTAAACTGCATGAAAATCAGCTCAGTAGTTTTTGAGTTTATTGCGAACAGACAGACAGACGCGGCAGGGGACTTTGTTTTATAATATATGTAATGTAATTACTTACTTGATAAATATCCCATATTTGCTGCCACAGAACGACTGAATACCTGTGTGGCATATTTCACTTTCATTTTTGCAATTTTATTTGGAATGACATGTCTGTCCGTCAATTTAGGCATCAGTCTAATTCCCTTGTAGGCAGGATTTTCATTATATAGTGCCATAATGTGATCCCATTTTGCAATTTTTTCTTGCCCATCTATTTGAAATTTCAATTGTTTATTAATTAAATTATTCCTGATTCCTTTTATAAGGTGTGGAGGATCATAAATGGGTACAATTTCTTCTACATCAACCTCAAATATTTTATTTTTAAATTCTTTTCCTTGTCTTATGTATCCTTCCATGGTATTTCTGATAAGCCAATTTATGGCACTTACATTTGTGGCACCTTGGTCACAGTTGCTATGGCTTTCAGTCCAATTTTTTGTAACTTTCTTATCACAAGCTTTATTTGGGAAACTAGTTCTATAGCTGGTGTGGTGCTTGCACAAAAAGTGTATGCGATGGGTTGTTTATAGTTTTTTTGCACACCTCTCACCATAAATACAAGTGCGTGGTGTGCAATTTTGTTTTGTGTCTCAATACCATTATTTACAAAACCGCTCACACAATCTGTTCTTCTGTTGTAATCAAAATGAGGGGCAAGTGCAACTTCGTCAAATAGCAACATGCACAACTTTTCAGTTGGTTTCATTTTTTTTACTTTTTGTTCTAGATGTGTGAATAATTTTTCATTTATTCCTGGATGCAAGGAAGCTCTTGAAATCATCCTGCTAAGGGTTAGTGGGGAAGGCAGTACAAAAAATTTTCTTAGCCATCTATAGGCTCTCGGTCCCTGCTTATACAGGGCTAAAAACATCATTTTTTCATTTTTAGTGAATCTACATCCCAATTTGTGTTTCCAGATTCTTCCATTTTTAAAGACAGACTTTGGATCCATTACTAAAACATTTCCACCAATAGCGTATATCCATTTATTGTATCTATCCAATTCCTTATCTGGATCTGGGAACTTATGTAAAATCGTATCTGGGCCTGTAATAAGACAAAAAATATTATACCCTCGATTTAGTTAGTAACATAGAAGCAATATTTAAAAGTTTATCATAAATACACATTATAATGGGATCATGGTAAGACTTACGATTACTTTTGCACCGCAGCACACAACATCTACTCGCGTTCATATTTATGAACAACTCTGTGACAACAATGTGTTTCACAAACAACAACACAGTCCAGGTTTTCGTGCAAGGGTCAATCAGATGAAGCGATGCCGTCGGTATCCAGTACTTTTCCAGGTCAACGTGTAGAAGCAGAATCGTCAAGGTCCATGCAAGCCAGGTCGTCAGAAGAAATCCACAAAAAACTCGGAGCGCATCCATTTACTCGGAAAGAGAAAAACGGAATAATTTGTATTTGACAAGTTTGACATTCATGCAAATCACGTTCCGTATCCGATTAAGACGAATTAATTTCATAAAATCGCATTGTACTTTTTGACGACTCCTTTTAACTTTATGAGTGTAGACATACGTTTTGTTATATAATAAAATAGAATTTATAAGTTATTTTTGCCCCTGATTTTTATATTGTAAAATATTTAAAATTTTAATCTTACATGAATTTTGATAATCTGCATTAAACGGAGTTGCACGTGAGACCAAATACTTGCGAAATTTGAGATCAGCGCCATCTATCAATAAGTAAACCCAACTTTGACAATTATTATACGACTAAATTAAAAATCTACTCACTTGCTTCAGGGTTTTCTATAACTAGGAACCTTCTTAATCTAGTCGGCTAACTTACTCTCAATTTTGTTCTAAGTTATAGCACCGTGCTCGTAACTTCGTAAGTCGTAACCCCGGTAGTCTCTGTCGTCAACTGTCAACTGACTTACTCCCGTCCCTCCCCCGCGTCCCACACGCTTCCCGCTTATTGGTCATCGCGCGCCGAAAACAAAAGACTATACTGCGTAAAATAGAGGATAAATACCGTCACGGAACAGCGATTGAAAAATTATACAAGATGATGCGTCCAGCACTAGGTGATTACGTTGGGCAGTCTGGTCTACGTATTTATATTTTTTGCCTTGCCACGATCGACTGGACTAACAGTCGTGATCGACCGGTCGATCGCGATCGACCTGTTGGCCACCCCTGCCATATTCGATGCCACAGTTTGGCTGAAAACTTGTGTAGCATTTTTCACTTTCATTCTAGGAATTTTGCTTGGGTCACAATGGACATCTGTCAATTTGGGCACCAATCGGATTCCTTTGTACCCTAGGTTTTCCTTGTGTAGGGCCATGACATAAGCCCATTTTGCCAATTTTACTTCCCCATTTTTTTATGTTTCAAATCTTTTGTAATTAAATTATTTTGTATGCATTTTATTAAATGGGTTGGGTCATACAATGGTATGATTTCTTGTTCATTTATAATGTGTCTGGTGGCAGATTTATGTTTTTGAAAGGGTATATCTAAAAAAGTTATTAACGGTGCAGGGGGAGACTGGTGTCATTCGACGCTCCATGAATGCGGATTTGTTACTCACAATGCCGCAGTGGTCAAGGCAGCAACGTGCGTACGATATTGAGTCGTTTTTTAAGAGTGGTGATTCTAACGTGACTGCGCGCTGACATTTTTGTTCCCACTACAATATCCGGCGATTAAGCGACAGATTAAGTGTTAATTTGATTAAATCGTGGAAGCAAAGGTTTTGCCAGACATCTTCTGCTTTTAACAATCCTCAGCCGGGACCAAGCAGAGCATCAAGCTCCACAAACGAAAACGTTCAAGAGGTCTCTTTTTTTTTGAAAGCGCGTTGCGTGGTGTTGCTTTAAATGTCCACAGTGAAAGCTATGATTACTGAATATTTTTTACCAAATTTGCGAGCACATCCATCCTACTCGACGCACACGTGGTTTCAGCAAGATGGGGCGACTCCGCATACAGCCAGGACGTCTATCGCTTTATGAACAACCCGTTTATTAGGCGTCACAAACTTTCACAGAAAGACACTTCTGCAGCACTCTATAATACGCTAGCCAGGATGAAGGTATATTGAATAAAACGACTCGATATATTATTCTATCCGTGTATTGAGATCATTTTGCATAATAAAATTATTTGACCTAGTTAGTTGGCGGCGAATCTTAACACCGCGATGCAGGATTCGCCGCTCAACTAACAACGCCATCTATTGGCACACAATGTTAACTAATTTGCTTAAACACTTTACTTCACAAAATTTTTCGCATAAATTGATGAGCCGCTTTGGAGACATTCCTTGGCCACTAAGGTCACCAGATTAAACTCGAATGGACTTCTTTTTATGGGAGCTATCTCAAAAGCAAAGTTTATGCCAATAATCCTCTCTATTGTGCAGTTAAAGGAAAATATCCGCAACGCAATTAAGCAAATCCAGCCGAGGTTATTGCAGCGCGTAGCCCGTAATACGATGAACCGTTTTAACCAGTGTGTACATCCAAATGGACATCATTTGGTTGAAGTAATATTTAAAAAGTAAAATCCGCATTATTCATGTATTTACTGAATTAGTTAATAAAACCATAAGTTCATAAGTTTTTCTTTTATTAGCTTTCAAAAACATAAATCTGCCACCAGACAGACACCCTGTACTTCTTAGTAAAGTTAAAGGAAAATTAACTCATTTTTATACTCATCTTAGAAAAAGCATATCAGCTGAAGAACGACTAGTCGTTACATTAAGGCAAGTGAAACTCTAAACACATATTATTTTTATTTAATAAAACAAAACTTAAAAAACAGAAATTTAAGATGTATGAAAAAAAAACAATTCTTCACATATAATTATTTGTAATTGTTTATGTAACTAATCAAAGCCGAATCGTTCTCCATTTGCATGGGTATATTATTAATTAAATTTTGTGCAGATGAATTCTGGACGTGCAATTCATAGACTGATTGTTGAGTATTTATATTTGGTAGAGGAATATTCATCACTGATGGTACCGATTGTTGAATGTTATTTTCTACAGCTTCAATTTCAACCAAAATTAATTCTTGAATCTTCGATCTTAACCTTAGTTTACGCCTTAGTGGAATATTTTCCAAATAAGGCAAAAGACTCTTAAAGTTTCTTCTATTCTATTTCTAAAAGTTGATCATTGTTTTCGGTTCTGTTCATACGATTTTTTTTTCTTTGTGTTTTTTGACTATAACTTTGAGATCCTAGAATATCATGATTGTATGTGTAGAACGCAAATATTGAGACTGAAAAAAAAATAGACAGCAAAAACCCAATGATCAAGTGAGCGTAAAAGAGAAAATACACAACTTTTTACTTGACGATGTGAATAGTAGACTCACTGCAGGAAAAAAAGAGGACCACGAGGCGAAAAGTAAAAAAAACAAATACGGTTTTTAAATGATACGTTACTCAATTTACATAAGACATTTATCAAAAAGTCTGGGTTAAATATTTCATCCGAGACTTTCCGGCGTCATCGTCCTTTTTGGGTAATATTCCCAACAGCAGCGTCAAGAAACACCTGCTTATGTTCCATATGTCATCATCTACTTAACCTTTTCCCAACTATGTAGGTCGGCTTCCAGTCTAACCGGATGCAGCTGAATACCAGTGTTTTATATGAAGCGACTGTCTATCTGACCTCGACAACCCAGTAATTGGGCAACACGATACCCCTTGGTTAGACTGGCTGTCAGACTTCTTGGCTTCTGACTATCCGTAACGACTGTCAAAGATCTACGAATGACAGCCGGGACCAACAGCTTTACGTGCTTTCCGAAAGCAGCAAACCACGTCTAAGAAAGAAAGAAAGAAAGTGTCATAGCGAGTGAAACGGACCTATTTCATTGTTCTCTGAGTGAATTCACAAGGAATGCATTATTCGTTATTAGTTATAGATAGATTAGTTATAAGTATGAATGAAATTATGAGTACTTAAGGCGCATTTATCGCATTGGGTTAGCCTGTAATGGTAAATGTATGTAGATAAATAAATAAATAAATAAAGAATCTTTGATGATAGTGATGAAGATATTTTTTAAACATTTTTACCCTCGGTGGACTTTATTTTCTGTGACATCGTCATTTTTTTTGTTAAATTTTATTTTTTGTGGTTTTTAGAAACAAAGTTTACTTTAAGATGTTTAATTTTATATATTGTTAAAGTTTATCGAGATAAATAATAAAAAATTAAGACATGTTTACCAAAAAATAAATGAAAAACATAACTGATTACAGTATTGTGTGTATATGAATGCTTAAATATGTGTGTATGATGGGAATAGAAAGTGGTTGAATGCGTCTGTTCCGAATAATAAAGAATGTAAGAAAATAAGGCTGATTATATCGTAATTAAGAGTAATGTTTCATTTTTAGACTAATTTTGATCTCTTCTGTTGGATACCTGTCACTTCTGTCAACAAGAAAAATAATAAAAGTTCCATAATTATTATGCTTCCCAAAAACGATCTTGTTTCAAATTACTATTTTAATATTTTAGTTGGTATCTAATAAATAAACATAATTTCTAAACCATTCCAGACCTTTTCATTTTTATTTTTTCTCAACTACGTTTTGTGTATGACCCATATATAAACCCAATTTTAATGAAATCAACAACAATAGAAAGGAAAATTGTCTTCAAAATTTCAAACATAAAGTGTAAACTTGTGAGTGTTTTGTATGGTACAAGTTTGATCGTGTGCAGAGCTATGATTTGCCTAACTTGGAAGAAAAACTTGATTCCTTCAGAAACCATCTATTGTCTAATGAAGATTACACAGATGAACAAATTGAGACCCTGAAACGTAACTTCTCTCACTTCAAATCACAAATTAAGCAAAGATGGCTAAAAGCACATAAGAAGGAGGACGTATTTCTAAAAAAAAAACACTCATGGCTTGAAGGAACGTTTGAGATACCCGCTATTTCACCACATCGCCCAGGTCGGCCATCTAAGTTATTTAACAAATCGAGTGAAAGGACAAAGAGGAGAAAAACTGAAGAGATTCGGTATGTTGTGGCACAAGATGTTATCATTTATGCTGCTCAGGTTGAGTTGCGGAAATCCGAAAAAAGAGATGCTTCTGAAATACTGAAAGAGATCACCACTACTCCAACTCGAGCATCTTTTATTAATATTAACTTGTCCCTCAACTCTATCTCTCTATCTTCGCTAAACTAGAATATTCTGTTACGTTGCCTTCTAAAATACAACGTTGATAATAATCATTAAGAGCTTCATTCACATTTCTATTATTCATTTTATTTTATTATTTTTCTTTTATTTTTAATTTTTAATTAATCCGATCCAAATATTGCTATGGACATATTAATATCTAAATTAACTCGTATTATAAACATAAACACAACAATTTCATACTTACCCAGTAGATGCAGACTTATAAAACCGTGAATGACAGTTGGACTTGTTAGATGCTCTCGTGTCAGGGATCGAATGCACAAAAAATGTAGACAAAGTCCAGATAACAAAATTCTTGAAATAACATACAAAAGATATAGGAACTACTACATCAACCTAGTTAAAAAATTAAAACGAGATTACGAAAAACGTCAATTAAATTGTGCCAAATATAACTAGATTTTGTTATTTTTTTAAGATTTTAAATTGTTCTATAAATACCTACTATAAAGTAAATTCTTACCTAGCCGTTAAATTAATATTATCTTTTTGTTACTTTCCAGAAGAATGATTATTTTTATTTGTTTTATTATATTTTTTAGTTTATAGTATTAAGAATGCCAAAAGAGAGCTATATTCGTTTGTTTTTTAGTTTTAATAATACTTAATTATCTACAAAAGACTGATGATTCATTTGTAAGTAAAACTGTAATAGTGTAACTTAATAAACATTTCAAATTCGTAAACGAGTTTTTTTATTATAAATATTATATCCATCTTTTAATAAATATCGAATATCCTCACTTTTCATCACGTATAAATTACTTTTTTCAACAGCCCAGCTGTAAAAACATTATGTTTGGCAATAAAAAAAACATGTCCGGCTTTTAGGGCAAAATGTCCGGCCTTATATAGTGCGCAGTCCGGCCTTTGCATTTTATGGCCTGGCAACCCTACTCGTAAGTCGGTTGAAGAAGACCAGTAATCTCGATAACTTGGACTCTTTTTTATTCCCATGACTAAATTGAGACCAATAAATACTTCCATTTCTTCTTCTGTGACAGGATTATAAGATCCTCCTTTTTGTTGAACATATAAGTTAGTCTGAAAGGTGATAAGTTGAACGAGTTCTTTTGTCCAGAATAATTGAAAAATGCTAAGTGGAGATAGTTCTTTATGAGCAGCCAGAGATAACAAGTCAGTAGTAGGTATGTGATGTGAGGAGGGGTCATAATCGTCAGGAGGTATAATGGAGTACGATTTTTTCCATTTTGGAACCTGTATATCAGCCCGCGCAGTAGATGGTCCTGGTTGTGGAGCTGCTGCTGATGATGATGATGAAGGTAACGGCTGAGAAGAAGATAATCTGGCTAGAGGCGTGTCATCTTCTGATTCAAATTCAGAGTTAGATTGATTAGTACCTTCAAAGTCTTCACCGAGTAAAATTTCTTGAGTCGTCGTACTTGGACCTTCGACGATGACCTCATCTTCGATATCCGTACCATCGCCACCCGCATAACTGTCATCATCAGAAGGTATATCGACATATCCCGATAAAACATTCTCGATTTCCCGGGTAGATAAAGTCGTTCTTTTCATTATCTGCTAAAATAAAACCAATTTGAAATAAAACTAAGTTATAGAAAAAATTATACCTTTACGGTACGGTGGTCACCGCTGCTAACCACTTTAAACAAGGTGTAGTTTTCAAAAACCTCTTATGTTTATTTGTGATACTTTGTGTGTTTATACTTATTATACAAGATTATTCATATTTCAACAATTTGAGCATAAAAATAAATCGTATTTGTAAATATTAACTTACCAATGAAATAAAACACTTGCAGAACAACGAAATTCAAATTTCACCAGTTTTCGTTTGATAGTTTAGTTCTCCTTTTGGCCGTCAGAGTATGACAATTAGCACTTTTCAAATGTCACATGCTCGTGTCGTTGATATTACGATACGAACATTAACCAATAGATGTCGCTATATCATAAAACACGCGAATATGTGGTTAATTCTACTGACCACTGTGAAGAAAAAAGATACCTGTGGAGCTGCAAGTCATGGCCGTGTTACGATACTGGGGCAGTCACGGGGTACGTACTAATATTTTGATACTTTTTTAAGCATGCATGTGCCATGCCAGATAGTAACAGGTTCATTTATTTACAGATTCAGGAGGATTGTGCCGACATACATGGTATGAGCCAACAGACTCTGTCACGTTTGTGTCGCAAAGTGGCGATTGCGCTGGCATCCAAAAGTCGACGTTACATTAAAATGGCAGCCAACTTAAATGAAGAAAGCAAGGCGATTCAAGCCTTCCAACAGTTTTGTGGCTTTCGGCACAGAAGTGGTGCCATTGACTGTACACACATTAAAATGAGAAAGGTTGGAGGTGATGTGGGTCAGTATCACATCAACAGAAAGGGGCATTTTTCTATAAACACCCAAGTAAGTTTCTTGATACTTTTTTTCTACCAACTAAAATATGTAGGCCTTAACATAGACAGGGTCAAAAATCAAAATGTTCATGCCCTGACTTTCACATACATATTAAAGACATATTATAGTGCTTCCATACTATTCCTTAGCTTAGCCGATCAACACAAAGCTATTTAAATAAATATTAAATATAATAATATAAAAAATTGTTTTAAGGTGGTGTGTGATGCTGACCTTAAAATTTGTGACATTGTGGCACACTGGAGAGGCAGTACACACGATGCCAGGATTTTTCGGGAAAGCTCCATCAAACGACGGTTTGAAGAAAATGAGTTTGTGGGGAAGCTGATTGGTGACAGTGGCTACCCCTGCATCCCTTATTTATTGACACCAGTGCTAAGGCCCTAGACTGAAGCAGAGCGACGCTACAACAACAGCCATATTATTACTCGGAACGTTCTGGAAAGATGTTTTGGGGTGTGGAAACAAAGGTTTCGCATTCTTCAGGGGGTCATGAGGGGTTCTTACACGACAATAAAAATCACCATTATCGCTTGTGCTGCATAATTTAGCGACTCTTTTTAATGAAGAACAAGGTATGTACCAGTGCTAGTTTAATTAAAAATACAATATTTTCTCTATAACATATATTTTTATTTATTTATTTAAACCAGTCAACCAAAGGTGGTGAAGAGTTGATATGGCAGGTTCGACAAGAGTAATACAAGATACTTAAAACAAAAGAAAAGACTTAATGCAAGAAAGAGATAAAGTAATTATAAACAAGTAACATTTTTACAGTTTAGCTTCATATTATGCTGTGTGTAAAATTAAAATTAAAAGATACGACTTTCTTCTTTACAGATGCAGCACAAGAACCAGCGTTGGTAATTGAGCAACCAGAAGAAGAAACTCACGCAATCCAAGACGATAATGTCGCACACATATCTAGAGACGCCTTCATTCAAACCTATTTTATATATAAATCACAGCCTTTATTTTAATTGACTTAAAAAATAAATTAATAGTTTACGACCTTAGTTTAAGACCTTTCTAACAAGTCCAAACACGGCTATGATACGATATTTCATCATGGAATGCTAGTGCCTATCTTCCGGCTTCATCATCGGACCTTGAAACCTAATCCTGGTCAACGTTCATTACAAGACCTTTCTAAAAAGTCCAAACACGGCTGTGATACGATCATCCATCATGAAGTTCCAGTTCATATTTTCCGGCTCCATCATTCATTATTGTATAACAAATTGAAATTTAATAATGTTAGGCACTAGATAATAGTAATAAAACACTTTTTTTTTCAAAATTTCTAAGTATTTTTACTTTATACGAGTATACCTATAACAACTACCGTGGGTAGTGGTATTAATACCTAAACATTTCTTTAGCACATAGAAACTTAGGTACTTAATGTAAATAGCTAAAACAATCACAAAACAGAAAACTTTTAAAGATTTAAAACTACTCGCGTAAAATAGGTATTTTAAGATTTACTTAATCGGGTATCTCTTCATTAACTTTTTCTTTTGAAGCAGCTGGGTTATTGGCGTGTATTTCTACAATAACGACCTCTCTTTGTACCTCTGGGACATTATTATCCACCTCTTCGTTTACAGCCTCAGCTTGTACAGTGGCAACAGTTTTTTTTGTTGTTTTCTTTTTTACTATTCTCACTTTCGGAGCCGACATCCTTTATTCGTTATTTTTTCTTTAAATGTACTATCTGTTAAGTTTCTATCAAATTCTTCAAGTTCTCTTAGATTTCTTATAATATGTGCTACCTCTACGTCTTTCTGCTTTCTTGAAACGGTCATTTGGATGTACGTGCTTAATTCATTCTGAATCTCCGATAACTTAGAGCACATGTTAGCTTGTATTTCATAAATTGAATTTTGGTTGGATATCATTGTTTTTATGTCCTCTTTGATTGATTTTACTTCATGTTGCAGTTTTTTAATCTGACCATCCTCGACGGGCTGTATTTGGTTATCCGCGTTGTACAGAACGAAATGTTGAGCATTCAAACTAATGTCTGGCAATGTTTCTTCTGCTTCTGTTACAAGTTGGGGGTTTTGCGCGATAAAAGAAGATACTGGGAAATCTGCTGAATGTGATTGAATGGTAGTAGAGTTTTGAGGTATTTGAAGAGAACTTGTAGTATTTGAAAGTAAGGCCATAGTTCATTTTTGATCTTGTCAAGGGGTAATTTTGAAGCATTTTTTCCTTATCATTGGTACCTGAGCAACAGTGTGCTTACTTGAAAATAGTTCACTTCTTGGAGCTATGTTTTCTTTATATTTTTAACTCGATAGAAGAGTGTACTCGGCGTCAGTCCATATGCATATGCAGCTCTTCGAAGTTTCATAGTTCCGTTGATGACGCATAAAACAGCATTTTGGACATCATCTTCATTAATTGTACTTTCCCGCTTCTTTTTGTATGTTCTAACCATTCTATAAATAATTAATTACAGTTAGTGTTGCATTTAATTACAATTAAGTATTACATTAAGAATACATGTATAAAAAAACATTAAAATTTGCATGTAAGCCGGGGGCGAGGCACATTTGAACGTCTCGGTCAAATGTTTTTTTTGATCAAATCTGCCTCATGGTCACTTAAAAGAAAAAAAATTACAAAAAAAAATAATGTAAAATAACTGGCAAGCAAAAACTACAATGTGGATTGAAAACTTTTAAGTACTTATTGCACAATTTTGTGAAAGAATTAGTTGGAAACCTTTACTCACGTGATTGTAAATCCCTTACAACATTTATTTTTTACTTTGCCGGTACAAATACGACGACAGTTTATAACTCTTTTTGACAACAAAACACGCGCGCTTTGTGACTTGACGTTTGTCACAGCCAATGTTGCCAATATAAAAATGAAGTTGCGGCATAGATCAACATAAAGCTGCGTTCAGAAATCAACTTGTTCAAATCTGCCTCTGTGCTAAGGTGTCTCCTTCTCCCCTACCTAATAGCATAGCAATATAAAATAACCGTCTGGTTATCAAAATATTTGCGGAACTCTAATTCCAAACAATATGGCCAAGCAATGGTTCTGATATTTACCATTTTATAAACAAAGTACGCCGATAACGGTTTGTTAATGTATTTGGGAAAACCAACTTTGTCAAAATGGCGACTTTCGTGGTATGTCTTGCTGAAACCAACATTATTTTAAAATTCAACTTAATGAAAACGCTTATTTCAAGGGGCGTGTAAAAAATTTGATAGAAAACTTATCATACTTCACCGAAAATATACGTGCGCCATGCACATTCAAACACATTATACATCTTGACTTATTGTTAACTAAAACTCTACACTAATTAATATTCTAGTTAAGATTTATAATAAGAAATGGATGAATAACTTACCTTTATCAATATTAATCTTTATAAATGTGCGCAGCAACATTCACCAATTCCATAAGCTTGTAAGAGATTCACTGTGTATGTTTTTGTCGTGTTTGGTTTCATTAAGCGCTGATAGTTGGCTTCGCGGGAAATAGTTCTACGCAGTCCATTTATAAGGTCGTAATTGGTCAAAGTGGTGTTCACCAAGTCTACTATAGATATTTAATTAGGTAAAATACTCCTATAAATTGGGCCCTTTTCCGTAGTTATAATTGCTTACTATTCCGTTATAGTCCTAATGAAATGGTGTTTCCAGGATAATTATTAGACCACATTTTGCTGCTTGGGTACTTAGCAACTAGAACAAGAAATTTCCAGAAAAGAAACGAGACGACTGAGAGTTCATTTCCCGAAGTTGAGGACCAATCTGATCTTCAGCTGCCGGTTAACATAATATAATATTATGTTGAAGACTGTGTTTTAGCTCGGTATCACATTAAGAACAAATGGACTTATTATGTAGGTTGTTTGGGATGATCCTTGCGGAATAAATCGAGTGGACTGTATATAAAAAAAACTGGTATATTACAATAGAATATTAGAATTACAATCCGACGACGATGACGGCTACGCCGTTACAGTGCGTGTGGTTTGGTCGGCGCGCGAGGGCAAGTGAACGAGCGCGCGAGACGTGAGCCGTAGCCAGGCGCGTGCGGCTGGGAGGCGACGACGCGACGGGGGGCGGGCGGTGCGAGGGAGGCGCGGGTGAGCGCCCAAGGTCTCTTGCGGTCCGTTGCGCGTAGACATAGGTGTAAATGAAAACATCGCAACAAAAAAATAAAAGTCGTATCACAGTCACAGTCTATCAGATTTAAAATTCCAAAAAAGTAGACCGCGATGAAGTTCCAAAAATGTTGATTGTTAAAATAATTAAATTAGTACACGCACCGTCAAAATCAAACGAATTTGTGCTACCTGATGAATGTGACGCTATTTACTTCGAAAAACAATTTAGCGAACTTTGCCGTCGCCCTGACGTCCTTTTAAGCCGCCATACTTTTTTTCCGGTCTTGGAGTTTTTGTAATTTTTCTTTTTTAATAATTTCGTTGTGTTCATTATATTCTCTCCATTTTGGAGATGACAAAGCAAGCGTCATGATTTCTCCACCAACTGACCAACAGTGCGAGATTTTCCAAAGTTCAAAGCTCGAGGTGAAAATGAATGTTTTCTTAAAGCCGGAGATACGGTATGTTTTGAGCCCCGCATTTTTGACCCAGTTGGTGTTAACCTGCTGTTAAGAGGGCTAGTATTTGCTGAATTATTTCTTGATGATAGAGGGGATCGTTCTACTCGCGGCAAGGATAATATTGTAGTAGCAAAAGTGATATCATTCGGGACCTCTACTTCTTCAACGAAACTTTCCGGCAATGAAAACAACAACTGTGAATCGCAATCCATTTTCTCAATTGTTTCGGATGCGATGTCAATGTCGTCGAAATCCACTTCTGCCTTCTTGAGAACCAAAGATTTTGATACAGGTAATATTTTTTTTGGGATTCAGAGTCAATTGACTTTGTATTATCTCTACTACGAGTATCACCATATACTAAAGCAGTAACAATCACTTCCCCGAAACGTAAATCAGGAGACACGGACCTCTCAGGCTCGGGAGTGTCCTTGAAATAATTTGGAGAAGACAGAATCATTTTTTCGTTAGAATTTTCTACGCTTTGATTTTCTGATGTGTATATTCTGGGGTATAGGTCCCTCCTTTCGTTTCAATATCGTTCGTTTACGAAGTTTCGTTTTGAAGAAAGAGATAAAATTTTCAAAATAATACAAAATGAGAACAAAAATTTCACTATTAAACGTTTATTTATTAAAAAAAAAACACACATAAAAAATAGTTTTAACATCAGTCTTTGTCCGGGGTTGAGATAGTAACGTACAGGAGATGCGTTTATACTAGGGTATGATGAACGATATGGGATTATGAGTCACGCGCACGGTATGTCGCCGAATTACGTACTGATTATTGCGGTGTAAGTGCAATAATATAAATGATAGAACATACTAAACGGGTGACGCAATAATGATGGCTCCGGTAAACATACTGTACGGTGGTTTACCCCGTACAGTCTTAGTATTTTAATAAACAAATTTAAATCACTAGCTACACTTTTAAGCACACTAAAGACTGTCGGCGTCGTTGGCTTTGTAGTAAGTAACTTAGTAGTAACAGTTTTTTGTACGGTTTACTTATAAATAAACTTTATTCTTAATTAAACTATGGCAGCGTTACAACAATTTCACAGTCTATGTTATTAAGTCTCAGTTTAATTCGAATAGGATTAGAGGAACCAAAATAAAAATAATCATAGGTAATTAAATGTTAATGCGTACCACGAGGGCTGGTTCAAGGAGGCGCAGGAAAAGAACAAATGGAAGGAATTGGGGGAGGCCTTTGCCCAGCAGTGGAACAGTACGGGCTAAATAAAAAAAAAAAAAAAAAAAATGTTAGGTAATCATCACAAAAACTTAAACAAAAGAGAAAATTAGACTTAAAAAAAAAACATAAAGCGTACTTCTAAATAAAATTGAAATATAGGTAACAACCATAAACATGTAAACAGATTCAAAACAGTCAAACCAAAGTCAACCAGGTTTTATATACCTAATTTAAAAAATCAATTAAAGGTTTTCATAAAAGCTTCTATAATACTGAGGAATTAGATTTTTTTCAATTAAACTTAACCCGTTCTTTTTTTGTTCCCATATTTTAATTTTCTCACTATAAAGTTGTTGAAGAGCAATATTTTCTAAAACGGGTTTGCTTCGACGATTTGCAGATAACAACTTTACCTCTTTACAATCAGTTTCAGAGTAAGATGTTTTATAAAAAAATGTGTCTTTGTTTTCTGCTGACACTTTAATGACCTTCATTTCTGTTATTTTAACAGGCTCGTTGTCGGTATTTTTTGTGGTAATGTCTTAGTTCAATAAGGTCGAAGACAATTTTTGCTGTCGCATTAGTTGGCCGATAGTCAGTATCAGTTGTTGGTTCTGTCTGGTGCCGTCTGTTGTCGTTGTCGTCATGCTTTCCGAGTGTACACCGAAAATCGCCAGAGGTAGCCGGTTGATGAGTCACATAGCTCGTAGGTTTTAACACCAACTTGCGCTGCCTTAGTGCTTATTTTTTGAGCAAAGCTCAACCTGCCGTGCCACTTCAAAAGTGACTCATCAATGGCTATATCTTGGTGTGGATAGTACAGGCTAGAAAATTTGTCGTTGAAGTAGTCGATGATTGGTGCTATTTTACCCAATTTCGATTTAGTGCTTAGGTCAGTCAGTGTGTCATTGTTAACCAAGTGAAACATTGATTTTAAAAGAATGTTTCTGTTATAGGTCATAATTTAGGAAATATATGGCAGAGTTCCGAAGCCATTAAATGTAAAATAGGACTCCTCAACAGGGAGTGGATAGAGGCCCTGAATTATCATCAGGGCCAGAAAAGAAACCATCTCCGGTCTGTCTGTCGGAGACCATTTATGAAGACGGGAATTAGCACCTAGTATGTTGGAGTCTGTTTTTTTTTAACTTTCAGCTTTGCATACCTGTTCGTTTCTATACACAACACGCCTAAGAAGTCAACATCAAACATCTTGTCAAATATGTCTGTCGGTCTGGTGTCTTCATGTAAGTCAAAAGTCGGTCCAGGAACTCCTACAAAAGTTTCTCTTCGACCTGTAAAAGTGGTCCTGTCTCTAGTCCAGTTAAAACTAAAACAGTCCTCAGGTAATAAATTTCGTAGAGCCCTATCGTTTTCTGAGTCTTCGGCCTCTAAAATCTGTATTTGTTGTGGAGTCAAGTCATAGTCTGTCGTATGGTCAAGTTGTCGTGGAACTGGGCTTAACTCTTCATTGTCGTGTTCTATGTCTCGGTCACTGTCAGACTCTAACATCCTCCAGTCTGTGACAGCATCATCGAAGTTAGGATCGTTTATTTCTGAGAAAAGAATTGAATCTATTTTGAGTACATCTTCAAAGACAGCCGTTAGGAAAAGCTGCAGAATAATGAGTACTTACTAATAACCGATCGTCGTCGTGGTTTGCTGGTACTTGAGACTGCAGTTATTTCCACCTCGCCCAACATCTGGTACTGTAATATTTTACTCTTATTAATTAAAGGCAAATCAGGTAAATAAAAACACTGTGATGCTGCAATCATTTTAATCACAGAGATATAAATACAATAATATAGAAAAAGAAGGCTTTTTTTATTTTAACTAGAATCGTCAGAATCTGTAAATTCTTTTAAAATCCCCCTTTTACGAGGAGTGCGGCACACAATTGCCCAGTTCTCTGTTGTTGACAACCGAAATACCAGGGAGTCTAGAGAACTGGGCGAGTTAGGCACTGTATCCGCATCTGACGTACCCACGGATGCTCCTGGACTCCATTCCACGTCCTAGTCTTCAAAAACTGTAACAACATAACATAAATTATTTCTCACATGTCATTTTTGTTACCTCCTTTTCTCAAGACACTCAGGGATCATATAATATTTACCGAATTTAATATTCTCCAGCACAACGATTAAGGGCGGTGTTGGGCGTAGAATTCGACACCACCTCCGCATCCATCACATCCGCTTGTGCAGACGTGGATGGAAGTGGCGTGGGAGATCTCCGCACCACATCCGCTTGAGCGGACGTGGAGGGAAGTGGCGCGGCGACCATTATGTATGGCTCTCGCTCAGGCGATTGTTTTCTATGAAAATCAGTGAAAGTGACTAAATTTTGTTTATCTGTAACTATGTTATAATGAAAATGAATGATTGAATACATACTGCATCCGTCTCTTCCGGGGAGGCGCATCCGGAAGGAGGACGCGTTCGAGCTCCTTCACTCGCTCCATAGTCCATATCCAATAGGGTCTTTTTATCGTTTACCGACATGCCCGCCATATATAGTCTCTGCGTGACTTGTCGGGCGACCCTTATGTTCTGCAGCGTATCACTACAAAAATATAATAGTTTTACAACCCATCCAACAAGATTACAAAAAAATACCCGTAATAATATTATAATTGCAAGGTTACCAGTCGTTCTTCCTGTCGGTTTCGCTTTGGCGCCTCAACCGATAAACTTGTAATAAATTTAAAAACGCTCACTCCTCCATAGATAGCCCCCTTCCTCTACCTCTCTCTACCTCTTCCCCTTCCCCTTCCACGGGTTTGGCCACGGCTGGGGCCCGGCAGCGCATTCTCTTGCTCATTTGATCTAAAACATAGCCATATACAGGGTGGAAATTTATTATGCTACCTGGAGGGAAAGTACTCTAAATACTGAAGATAGCAAATTTTACTTAAAGGAAACATACCTTTATTTTTTAAAAGAAACAGAACTGCATTTAAATAATTTTGAAAATACAGTTGCCACACCCGGGAATCGAACCGACTAAAATCCGAAAAAATAGCATCTTGTACTTTTATGGCACTAATCGATAGGGTGAATCATAAGGATCAAATCTCTGCAAACATGATAAATTAAATTTAGTAAAAGCCATGAAATTTTAACCAAAACTTATTTTATTCGGACGAAAAAAACGAACAAATTAACTAAGTAGTTGCTGGAAATGAGCTTCACTTTCATGGATAAACAAATTTATTCCTTTAAAAAAACTTATTTTGAGTGAGTTTTGGTAGCAAACAATTTTCAATATTCACCAAAACACCCTACTAAAAGTTATTCACAATGAATTCCTTAAAAGAATAAATTTGTGCATCCAAGAAAATGGAGCTCATTTCGAGCATGCAATTAGTCAATTCTCGATTTTTTCGTCCGAATAAAATAAGTTTTGGTTAAAATTTCATGGCTTTTTTTAAATTTAATTTATCATGTTTGCAGAGATTTGATGCTTATGATTGACCCTATCGATTAGTGCCATAAAAGTACAAGATGCTATTTTTTCGGATTTAAGTCGGTTCGATTCCCAGGTGAGGCAACGGAATTTTCAAAATTATTTAAATGCAGTTTAGTTTCTTTTTAAAAATAAAGGTATGTTTCCTTTAAGTAAAATTTGCTATCTTCAGTATTTAGAGTACTTTCCCTCCAGGTAGCATAATAAATTTCCACCCTGTATGTATTTACTTAATGTTACTACGTTATGCTAAACCAGAAAACAGCGCGAACAAGTCACCTGCTCGCCAGTTTCACAATCCACCAGTTTTAATGTTTGAATTCAGTAAGAAATAATGATATGGATGTATACATAGCAATAAATGACGCTATAATTAAATTAGAAAAAACTTCGATTAACAATAGCACTATTATTGATCGACGAAATAAGTAGTAGTTATTGCCGTGCAAATGGAAAGACGTGCTAGTTAATACTGTATTATTTCAGTGCAGTATGCTTGAATAAAAAGGTAAAATAAATGCAAATTATAAACCAACACAAAAAATACAAACGAAACACGTCAGCTGAATTTAAAAATCCCACACCAAAAGCTCGTCTGCACAAACCTTACTTTTACAAAGGAAGGGCACAGGGGAAAAACATGCAATGTCACAAAGACAATGAACTGAGAAATTGCTAAATTAATCTTTTGATCCTTGAAAAAAGGTACAATAAAGTTTCAAATAGAAGGAAAATATTATTTATTTATAAAGAAAATATATTTGTTTCTGTTGTGTAGTAAAAAAAAACCTTTTCATTCTTATGTTTATTGAGTTAGCACAGGAAAACAGATCAAAGTCAGAAAATACAGGCAAATAATATGCAATGTCCATGAAATATTAATTGTTTAATTATCAATATATTTTATCAGTGAGAAGTATTGCTTAGCTTTTGGTCCACAAAACTTTGACAGGGCCTGGATATCCATAAATTTTGCCTTTGAAACTGGAAGGCTGTGTTCATAGGATTGATCTGGCAGTACAAACTCACCAGCACTATGAGAGTCATTATGGGATTTCAACTTTTTTTTAGGTGCCATGAGAATAGATGACATCCAAGAGGAATTGTAATGTTCTCTGTGAAAAATCAATCTTGGATGATCCTTTTCAACCCTGATTTCTCTTATGGGTCGAGATAAAAAAGGACATGAGTCTTCTTATACATTGGGATAGAAAGGTTGTCCATTTTCTGACAAGCGGTTGATCAACTTCAATCACATTAAAGGGGCATGGCTTCTGTCTAGCTTCACGAATCACTTTTACACTCATCAGGCATCTCACAAGGTGATTTCTGGTTTATGCAACCCATATTTCTGTCACATTCTAAATATGAGTGCCCGCGAATGGGAAATATGATTTTAATCACATCCAAGCGTTTTGCACAGTGTACAACATAGTGTATGAAACGAAACACAGTATAATTCTTATTTTGGCCACCGCAGGAATCACAAAATATCACTAGTTCTATATAGTGATGGAGAAATGAACAAACTTCGTCAGATCCTTTTTTTGCTATAGTTTCTGGGTAGCAGAAGAAATATGATTTGGATGTAGATAGTTCATGGATGTTAAAAAGATTTAAGGTTAGTTGTCTTTTATAATAAACATCATTTGTAGTAATGTTCGGCATACTTAAATTTTTTTGAAAGTCCATTGCAATAGCTTCCTTTCGAGAAGATGACTGACATTGAATTCTAGTTTCTCTTTTTCGTTTATAGAAAACATTAGCCTTCAATTTATGTAACTTATTCTCAGTTTCTAACTTTTTTATTTCTTTTTCAATGTCACCTTTTTCGAGCTCGGAAGCATTCTTTAGATTTATTGTGAGAGCTTTTGCCTTAGCCAGAAATTCATCACAAGTACTGCAGGTATCACTTCTTGGATATCCAAATCCTATGTTAAAATGATTAACGAATATTGATCGATATGTTTCGTAGGATAGTTGATTTTTGTCTTCGAACATACACATTTTCTTGATATTCAACTCCTCTGGTAGATAAATTTTTGAGCTGTCATGTAAGCTGTAATGACTTTTTCTTCCACGAAATGACCTTATGTGATCCATGACTTTAGATTTAAGCATTTGGCTCAGTTTTTTAGGACGATTGCAATGTTTTCCTCTCATGTCAGTTGGGGCTTTGCCTGTTGTGAGTAACGATTTTTTTATTGAACATATTCTTTGTCTTGTTACTCCATGTATTGCAATAAATGCTGAGGCACACACTGGCACATCAAGCTGCTGGGTTTCGTCTACAACTCTTACTCTGTAAGCGTAACTTGCTCTATGTAACTTAGCTTCAGGTTCTTCTTTTCTAGGTCGTCTTCTTTGAATTTCCAAAACACTTATTAGACCACTTAAATAAAGGTTTTGTTCATCCCTAGACGGAAACAGGTTGAAATCCTTCAAAATTCTAGCCCTCTGTTCCTCATTCACAGCTTCAAAACACTTGTATCTCTTGCAATCACAACTTGGACCAGTTTCATGACTTTGAAGTCTAATCTTTTTATTAACATCCGACAATCGACCGTAAAGTTTACGTTTTTTGGTTAGTTGCTTCAAATTAACCTCGTTTTCTTCTTCTGACGACATTTTCAATAAAAATATAATATCAAACACACGCGACACAATACAATAAGACGAAGACGATCGGACGAACAAAATAACCTCAAAAAACAAGACGTCATTAAACAAACGTCAACCTAACAACGATGGACAATGCTTATTTTTCTCCTGTACGAGTTGGACATTGCTTGTTATTGCACTGTATCAATATTTTACTATGAATATTACTCAGTGACTATGCATGTTACTGCAAAGTGTGTTTTGGCGTTTCGTTCTACCAAATTTGTACTTCACAATGGCATTGCCAGTTCAAAAAACATAAAAATGTGACATAGCATGTTTTTTCCCTATACCCTTCGTTATTGGTCACTGCAGTGCCAGGCACTTGAACGCTGCGTATCTTTTTACTAATTTCGTTGAATCTGTTAAAAATATAAACGTGATTGTTTTGTTCCGTATGAATAATTATTCTAGATAGTTTACTTTTATGAAATTAGGATGTAATTTCTGTTCAAAATAACTTCTACAGTTTGTAACCAAACCAAAAACCGTAAAAAACCATACACAAACGGCACTCGACAACTTCTTTTGGTAAATTTATCAACTTTGGAGAATAAAAGAATATGATAATTATACACCATTATAACGTGTACATCCGAAGAATCAATTGCAGACTTGTTTCCTAAGCCATAGACATCTACACGTTCTGAAGAATCTGTGATTATGATACCGACTACTTCCACATCTCAAATTGAAGATCCTATAGGGTTTTCAACTTCTAAACGACAAAAAATAGGCATAGAAGCATCATTCTCAAAAATATTTGAATTTGGATCTGGGGGTTCAAAAAATAAACATATTACAGACGCTATAGCAGAACTGATATACCGCGACAATCTTCCCTTCAGCGTGGTGGAAGGAGAAAGGTTTGGAAAATTGATCAAATTACTTGCTCCATTATATAAAATACCATGTCGCAAAACGATAACTTATTGATGGAAAATACGAAGAAAAAAAAGCTATTATAATCAAAAAGTTACAATCAAACCAATATATGTTTAACGATTGACGAATGGAAGGATTTACAAATGAAGAGCTATCTGGGAGTGACTATTCATTTTATCAAAAATTTTAAGATTGTTTCTTTCAATATCGCTTGTGAGCCGCTTTCGGAGAGTCATACCGCCGAATATTTATCAACCACCATTAAAAATATTTGTGAAAATTGGGAAATTCCAGATGAAAAAATAGTGGCCGTCACTACAGACAATGGTGCAAATATAGTAAAAGCCATTGATATAGCATTTGGAAGAGCAAAGCATATTCGTTGCATAGTCCATACATTAAACTTTGTTATGCAGAATTCAGTCATGATGAATGAAATAAAATCCTAAATGAATACATTCCATCAGAGCGGAGTTACTGCAGACCAATTGAGAAATTCTCAAAAGGCTGAAAATGTACCGGAAAAATAAGGATGATAGTAAAGAAGAAAACTCTGAGGAACTAGACGTTATCCAGTTTGATGAAGGTAGTGAACATAATGAGTTGATAGACCAAGTACCTCCTGACTCTGCTGATGTAGAATGTATGTTTTGTTCAAGACTTTTTTCCATGGATAAAAGTAGAAAAAGCTGGATTAAATGCTTGATGTGTGGGCTCTGGGCACATTATGATTGTGCTGGTCCAGAGTTTGATACTTGGATCTGTGAGTTTTGCAAGTAATTATGTAACTTCTTTCATTTATCACAATATTCATTTAATTGATCTCAAAGATATTAATGTCCATTTTTGTTATTGTTATGTTGATTTATGCTTATACGAGGGTGGGTCAAAAAGTTCGCGGAATGGAGGGGTTAGAGAGGGGAGGGGAGGATTCTTTTTACCTGTCACTACTTGGTGACTCAATATAACTTTAAATACCAAGTTTCAGCCCGATCGGTTTATTAACTTTTGAGATATCGCTGGATAAACAAGTAAATCGGGAAGAGAACACCAACTATGGAAAAAATTAGGTTTCGTGCAGTAATTAAGTTCCGTACTAAGCAAGGAAAAACACCTCAGATCATTATGGAAGAGATGTCATCTGTTTACGGGGACTCTTGCCCTGGAAAATCAATGATTTACAAGTGGCATAGTCTTTTCAAACAAGGCAGACTCGATTGAAGACGATCAGCGCTCTGGTCGGCCGATTGAGGCAACATCCTCAGACATTGTTGAAAAAGTTGAAAAACTTGTTCTCGAAGTTGCTCGTCTGTAGAAGAAACAAATCGCATAGATGACTGGAGTATCATCTGCGACTGTTTCGAACATTCTCCATGACCATCAAGGCATGTCTAAGGTCGATCTTGTTTTGTTTTTGTATCCGAACGGCGAGCTGCGCCACGCCAGCGCCGCCGAGCAGAACAAAAACAAAACAAGATCGACTGGGATCAAAACAGCGCCCATACGCGTATTTTAATGTAATACTATTTTTTGTGATCATTACTGATCGAAAAGGTGCATTCATGTTATAAAGTGCAATAGTCGCTCAGTAAAAGTAATTCGCCAAATATTGAAGAATTTTATTTGCTGCGGGCGGGTCCTCGTCGTGAACATAAACATACATAAACATAACATTTTATTTGCTGTTTTTAAGCAGCGCGTCGAGTGTTCTCGCGAGTTTTTGGAGCTGTGTAGTGAGAATAAGGATGAGTTTATCAACGGAATTGTGACTGGAGATGAAACTTGGGTTCATCACTATGAACCTGAGTCAAAACAACAGTCCATGCAGTGGCACAAAAAAGGCGCAGCACCACCTAAGAAATTCAAGGTATTACAATCGTCCGGGAAGATTATGGCTACAGTTTTTTGGGATTCAGAGGGGATTTTGTTGATAGAATATAAAGATAAAGGTGTCAATATCACGTGGCAATACTACGCTACGCTACTGAAAAATTTAAAAATGCGATTAAAGAAAAACGAAGGGGAAGTGATCTCGAGGTGTGCTTCTTTTGCATGACAACGCACCCGTTCACAAGAGTCATGTTGCAATGGCTGCCTTACACAAATGCGGCTTCCAAACTTTAAACCACCCTCCACCCACAGTCCAGATTTGGCTCCTTCTGATTATTATTTGTTTGTATTATTTGAAAAAAAAAGAGTTCCGTGGAAAGAAATTTACCGATGACGAAGAAGTGAAGTCTGCTATTTCTGCCTATTTTGAGGGCCTTGACAAATCATTTTTTTTAGTTGGTGTTAACAAATTAATTGATAGGTCTGAGAAGTGTATTAGGGTTAATGGAGAATATATTGAAAAGGAAAAATAATTTCATGTTTCATTTCATGCCCTTTCCTTTTCGTTCCGCGCACTTTTTGATGTCCCCTCGTATTCCATATATGGGTACCTATTTCATATTTGGTTACTCATTTGTGATTTTGTTTTTTGTATTAGATTTTAATTTGATAACATATTTGATTAAAGGCTGTTAATTACTACATATAAATGTATGACTGATTAGTAAAAACATTAAACTGATTTAATTAATATGAAGTTTTTTTATATCCCAAAAAAATGGTATTCCATATTTGGTGACTTTCCTCTATAGTTATATACCGAAGGACCACATTGGGGAATTGACTTTATAATATTTATTTTTTAAATAGTAAAACTTAGATTGGTTGAAAATACGTGTGCTTCGTGTAATTGTTCTCTTGTACAGAACTGACATTAGTGACATTGACAGATAAAATTAGACATAATATTTTGAAATAGCCTCTAGGCTTTTGTGCCAATGTTTAATCAATTAAACTAAATGTTGTGTTCCCCACAAACGAGTCAATATTTTTTTTTAAATTGGATTAACCGGCCCTTTACACTACCCCTACGTTTCTTAAGATCAGATATAATTTTCTCTTTAGACTTAACAGACATTTTGGCGGGCTACGAGTAAACGTGTAGGTACTCACGTGCCAACGAAGCCACGTGTTCGCAACTTTGGCATCGCGTAGGTACAACGAAACAGTAATCGTATAAACACAAATCCTAAACGTCTAAGGAAAGGACGGCTACAAAGACTCAAAGACCTGACCGTTTTTCTTCTCTCTTATAAGTATTTGAAATGGCTGCTGGTCCGATTCTGGCGTCGGCGTCCTTACTCGTTTTTCAGATTCGCATCGGACTCAAAGGTCCAGATTATGTATGTGTTCGTTTAAATGAAGCAACTTGTGCACGTTTAACAATTGTAATAATTAAATTCAGTTTTTTACAGCTTTTTTATGGCGGTTGGCAGATCGTAACTGAAGACAGACAATTTTCGACATTGACAGACGCGAATGTATGAAAACTTTCTTCAATGCTAGGTGGCGTAAACATAATCTTAACTACATGTAGTGAACCACTTTAAATCGTAATCAGGTAATCCAGCTTACAAAACAGTAGTTAACTACGCCCTACACTGTCACCCGGAAATGAAACAATGAATAAATAAATACACCAGGAGACATACATATCATTCTGATGAAGCTTTGTTATCGTGTTTGATCCTGAACACGACTCCTACTATGAACATGATGTCGAGATTGAAGTTCTTGATGGAGCAGAGGTAGTGATGACACCAATGAATATGAACCAAGTGCTGAGCAACATTGGCCCTAATCAGTGGTTAAAGTGCTGGCGTCTTTAACCGGCTCAATGATTCCTCAGATCCCTTCCCCTGGAAAATTATCTGAAGAGCCTCATACATTGTATGTCAGCTTAAAGGAAGCTGTGTGAGGAAAATGCGATTTCTTTGGAGGTTTTAGCTTTCCTAGGAAAAGCAAAACAGTCGGAGGAGTCCCTTGGGTAGATAGATACCTACGGAGGTTTCTGAACGTTGGAGTAAAATCCTACTTGAAGGCCTATTAAAGGATATGAAGAAGAACAGTCATGATACCAGAAAACTTTCAGTTGACTAAAGCACCAAAGTTGAAGTAGTAAGAAGTAGTAGTAAGAAGTCGCATCGGTTCTCAATGAACCATCAAAAATCGAGTTAAGCGCTTACAAAAGATGCAGAATCAATTGGGATCTAGATTTGCTAGCCTGGCAAATTTTTAACATCAGACTTAATTAATAAAGATCTCAGTAAAATAGACATGATTAAACAAATAGCGGAGATAAACCTGATCCTGCTAGATCTTCATTATTAAGAGACAATGAACCGCAAGAGACTTATTATTCCATTGCTAGATAAGAGATTTCTCGCTATAATTCATGGTATAACAAGTTTCCCTTTGGTAATAACTTGGGTGAAAATATTAAGATGACAACTAATAGAGCGATCTAGTTGACAGATCAAGAAATTGGATTGGATTGTGTCAGTAGGTACATATAATTTGTGCTTTTCTGTAAATATGTATATATCAGGTATACATAACAAATAATGACTGGTTTATTTTCACCATTGCGAATCTTTCGTCGGAATCTCGGGAAGTTTTTGCCGTCGGGTTTTGAGACTGGAAAAAGCTTGAAAAGGTATTCTCGATGTGACATTTTTTTTATATAATTTGCGAAGAATGGTTCAAGCATATTAAAACTGAAAGAGCAAGTTGCATTTTTGATCAATTATGTGTACAACATAATCTATCGGATGCTTCTGAAGATTCACTAAGACTCACTCAAACTCGAGCCTATCATTAAAATTAAACGAAAAGTCACATTTATAAGGACATCTAAGTTTACTAAGGATGCACTTCTCATCAAACATAAAATTGGTTAGTAGGATGCGGAATCGAAATGTTAGTGTGTGTGAACCAGCCGTGCCCTTCAACATCATCGGGGATTCGTTCTGTAGGGCGATCTCAGAAAACTTCTGATGAGTCATCAATAAAAACGAAAAGACGGAGAGTAGACGATGTTTTAGAATCGCGAAGTGCAAATGAACTAAGTACTGCAGTAGAATTAGCAATACGGAAAGAAGGGCATCGAAGTACTGCCAAACAAATTCGAAGTGTTTTTCGGCTGTGGCCGATGAAAGTTAAAAAAAGAAGTGTTCTGAAGCGAGTAGGTCCAAACGAAGCTTTAGCTTATTATGAAGACTGAGTCTACATAATAAGCTAAAGCTTCGTCTGGACTAGTTCGTCTGGACTACGTCGTACTGGATCTACTTCTCACTCGTACAAACAGACGAGAAAGTGGTCAATGAAAGCGGTACATCAAGTGTATCCATAGCCTAGGTAAGGCCAAAGCTTCTTGTCCTTTTGACGAACATATTTCTGTGACTGAATCTCGAGCTGAGATTAAACTTCAGGCGATTTTAGATAAAAGGGCTGAACGATTAGTTGGAGCTCAGTCGGAAGTCATTAGAAGTGTGTTACCTCGTATTAAAAAAATATATTCATATAACCTATTATTTATTAAACTAGGTAATAAAGCTATTTACGTCAACCTATTATTTTTATGAACGAACACGATAGTATTAATTTCTAATAGCGCCATCTCTTAGATTTACTCCAGTCCAACTTTCTCAAGTGAATGAAGCGTCAAACGCCACGTCAAGGTTAAATTTAGTACTTTGAACGCAGCGCCTCTGGCGCCGAACGGCAAAACGATATTTAATATTTCATGTCACATGCCAAATTAGCGAAACTGAATAAGAACTAGATTGATAGATTCCAAATAAATAACCTATCAAACTATTATTTATTTCGTTTTATTGGATATTAGGTTCAATGTTATTTATCAGTACGGACGACTTGCTTGTCGTTTTATGTTGTTTTTAGACGTGAGTTATTTACAATTTAAGCGATTTGTGTGTTAATTGTAATTATTATTTTTTATTATTGAACTACTTTGGTGGAGCTTGGCTTGCTTTGGTGGTGTATTTTGGTGGAAGTGAGTTTTGTGTAAATATAGTTAGTTTAGAATAACGATCGAGTAGAATTAACGATTAAAATGCCCCGAAGAGGTAAATTGTGGAACTATTTTGCCGTGGTGGACGAAAGTGCAAAGAAGGCGGAATGCAATTATTGCAAAAAGTGTCTGTCGTTTAAGACAACGATATCAAATCTAAAGAATCATTTAAAACAAAAACATTTAATAATTTTTGAGGAAATGTGTAGAGATAATCCCAGAAATGAGATTGAAAATGGTAAGTTTATGATGATTACTCAGTTCATATTCACCGTGTTTATTTCTAACAAAAATACCTATGTACTTAGTATACTACGATGTTCAACTATTTTATTTTATTATAGTTACCGGAATTGCTGATCTCGGTGCCAATGCTGGTTTGGATACGGGTGCTAATGCCGGTGATGGTGGCGGTAGTAGGGGTGTTAATTGTGGTGGTAACAGTGGAGGTGCAATAGGGGCTGACCCTCGTACTGGTGGTGGTGGGATAACAATTCCTCTTGGGCGTCCAGGGCTCTCAACTGAGAATCCACCGGCAAAAAGGCAACGCGTTATGGCATCATATTTATCCAGGCAGCTATCAACACATGAAAAGTCAAACTTGGATAAGTTATTACTGAGTATGATAGCCATCGATTGCCAGCCCTTTAGTATTGTGCATGATGAGGGTTTTAAATCATTTGTCCACGGGTTAAATCCTAATTACATATTACCTGACCGGAAAACGCTATCCACTACCCTGCTGTTGCGTGAATATGAGGAGCGTTTAGCAACAATTAGATCCGTTGTTAAGGCAGAGTGTATCAGCATGTGCATAACAGTGGACTGCTGGACCTCAAGAACAATGGAGCCATATATAGCAATAAGCGGTCATTTCATAAATAAATCCACGCTTGAATTTAAATCCATACTCCTACAATGTAGTCACCTAGGCGGAAGTCACACAGGCGAAACTATTGCGCAAGCAATTAGTCTGGCAATACGAGATTGGGACTTAGTTGGTAAAATAAACTTTTTTGTAAGCGATAATGCGTCAAACATGCAAAGTGCGGCAATTATACTACAGTACCCTCATTTTGGATGCTATGCCCATAAATTAAATTTAGTAGCGCAAAATGCCTTAGCAGTGACTGAAATCGACCAAACCATTACCAAAATAAAAAGAACAGTCGCACATTTCAAGCGGAGCTCTCTAGCGTAAGAAAAATTGTTAAGGTATCAAATTAATTCCCAGGGCGTAGCTGAAGGAAGTGCTTTGACGCTAATTATTTCTGTTCCTACACGTTGGAACTCCACGTTTTTGATGTTGCAGCGCTTCTTGCAACTGCAAGAAGCGATCAGGGCAACAGTTCCTAATTTAAACGTAGATTTGCCCATATTACCACTCGAAGAATGGAAATGTCTGGAAGAATACTGTGTAGTCTTGAATCCTCTTTATGAGGCTACTTTAATAATGAGCGCTGAGAATTATTTGACAGCCAGTAAAGCTATTGTTATTACACAGGGTCTACTGAACATTTACGAGAAAATGTCAACAACAAATAATAATTATTACAAGCCCGTCCAAGTATTAATAAAAAATATAAATTTAGGTCTAAAAATAGATTCGCTGATATAAGTAAGAACAGGCATATAACTGTGTGTACGTTTTTAGACCCACGATTTAAACAATACGCTTTTGATGAAGAAACTTTACAGTCGACAAAAAGTTATATTGTTGAGCAAATTTGTGAGGTCATTGGTGTGGATGAGCTACCTAATCCTACGTTAGAAACCCCTATAGCGGAATTTTCGTTGTGGAATGAGATAGACCAAAAGATATCGGCATCTCAACAACCACATTCCATTTATGATAGGGTACAAGAAGAAGTCGACATGTACCTTAAGCAGGCCGTCATACGCAGAGAAGATTGCCCCCTTAAATGGTGGCGTGGCCACAAAACGATTTACCCATCCCTTTTTTCAATGTTTTTAAAACATTGCAACATTATTGTGACTTCGGTGCCCTGTGAACGTGCTTTCTCTAAAGCAGGGCACATAATTAGCGACAGACGTACAAGGCTTACGTCAAGTAAAGTGGCACAATTGATGTTCCTTCATGGCAATAAAAGTTTTTAGTAGGTACTAACAATAAATGGCAGAAAAATATTAAAAAAATAAAATAAAAAAAACCAATCATGTGTAAATATTTCAATTTCTATGTGTAAATAATGTAAACAATGTAAATATGAACAGTGTAAATTATGTGTTAAATGACTATGTACATAAAATCAATGAACTTTTAAGTACGCCTGACTGAAAGTACTTAATATTTATATTATATTGCTTAATTAATAAATATAAAACGTAGCATAAAATACCTACATATTATATCATAAATTACAATTTCAGTTAGACAGTCCTAAGCCTGTTAATAGTACGAAGGAAATTTCATTGAGTTTATATAATTATAGTTTTAAAAAATGCTTCCAAATTTTCGCAATTTTAAGAAATATAGGTATTAAAATAGGTCCATAAGCGTTACGTGGCTTTACGTACATTAAACTAACAGCGCACGCGTTGAAATAACGCGGCGCTCGACGACGTTTTATACATCGAGAGATCGAATACTAATATATTATAGCTGAAAAAATATTAGGCGTTTTAAAAATAGCATATCGTTATAACGCGTTTTTAATATATAGCCGTTGTGAACACTTCTATTAATAAGCAAATGGGGTTGTAATGGGAGTTTGGGGCATAGTACATATAAGCAGAGGTTTGAGGACATCAACGCTACAGACGAATTTCTGTTCGTGTACATATTTGTCCCCTTGAGACTACTTGATGGCGAAACTGTTATTTGGCAAAATCTACGACCTTCTTCTTCCTTATTTGCCGTGCTATTAAATTTATTTTTGCCAAGGAAACAAACGAGTTTACTAATGAAGAAACCACTAAAATTTTGGATGAAATAAGACAGCTTCTTCCTACTTTATGAAACTGCTATATGGAGACATTTGCGGCTAAGCTTTAAAACTCTCCCACCTAACATCAAGAGCATCCACTTCGTCAGCGATGAACCCGTAACTTAATACAGAAACAAAACGATGTTTTACATCCTGGCATCAAGGCTTCAACAAGAGGTTTTAAATGTGAAGAAGTTTACCTGGAACTATTCAGAGAGTGGCCATGGCAAAGGGGCCCCTGATGGCATTGGAGAGACTTGCAAGAGAACCGCTGATGCCGTCGTCGCTACAGGAAGTGATATTGATAGCTTGAAATCATTTGTAGAGGCCATTCAACGACGATGTTCTGCAATACCCTTGTTCACAATCAATGATAAAGCCATCCAAGAATTCAGACGACCGTCAAAATGAAACAGGTAATTTAAAAAGCTTTAATGGCATTCTAAAAATACATCAAGTAAAGGCTGAAATATTAAGAAGTCTTCTGGAATCAGCTGCAAGTGCCGCTAAACTCATAATGAAAAGTTTAAGTTGCACTACAAAAACAAGACAAAACTTAACTTCGATGATATTTACACAGACTTTGAAAGTGAAAACATGGACAACTCACAGGATTCCACAATGGAGACCGACGACGACGCTGCACTGGCTGGGCCTAGTTCAATCAACCAACAGAATTTAACCATCGGTGATTACGTCTTGGTTAAATTTCTAAGGCGAACTAACAGTAACCTTCTTAAAAATTTGTTCTCTCGTGAGAGTGAGGAGTTGTCAATGTCATGCGATCGAGAGTCGCAGGTGCACCACGTCTGCGACAAATCGTTATACACTGCCTCAATCATAGTGATTTTAAACCAAATTAGTGCTGATTGTAAGACTATTAATCGTGATATATGTGCTAGAAACCTTTTTTGCTACATTTGTAAATTATATGGAGAAAATAAAGGCCTTCCTGCGATTACAAATACTTCATGAATTTTTCATATACTTTATTTGCATACTCATTAACAAAGTTCGATGTATATTCTCGCACTCAAAGAAGGTTTAATCTTACTGTTAGGTTAGGGTGTTTTCCCCTCGGATTCACGTAGGTAGGTATTGCTCGCTTCGTAATTAGACTCAATTCTTTGTATACAGGTTTTAATTACTTTAATCGATTTTACAATGATTTATATTTAACGATTATGAACGATTGCACTTGTGTCCTTTTTGAAATACGAACAAGGAACGAATGGTGGGCGTTCCAGTCACCGACAACCGACGCGAACACTCATCACTCACTCCCGCTGCTCCGCCGCCCGCGCACGGAGATTGGTCGTCGCGCACGACTCCTTGTCATTTGTCGCCGGGACAATCGGTCGTCGCCATTTCCCGTAAGATGGTGTTGTAACATATAAGATGATGTTGTAACACTTACCAAAGTAAGTAATAATTTTTTTTGTAGGAAGAATTTAATTGTTTGTTATTTAGTTACTAACATTTTTAAAATTACTTGTGTATTTTGCACTCTCAGAATATCAAAATCGGATTCCATACCAAGTCCGCCTCAAAAACTATTTCAAATAGCTTATTACCACAATTGTACCAGGAATGTTTAGAAAAAGTCCAAGCAGATATACAAGATTCCGCCTGGGCTGTTTGTCTGACAACAGATTCCTGACCCTCAATCAACAATGTGAGTTTCACTTCTATCACAACTCATTATTTGGACAGCAACTCGAAAATTAAATCAAATTTATTGGATGGCTTTTCTTACTTCGAAAGACACACAGCAGAAAATCAATGTGATTAAATCGGATTCCATACCAAGTCCGCCTCAAAAACTATTTCAAATAGCTTATTACCACAATTCTACCAGGAATGTTTAGAAAAAGTCCAGGCAGATATTCAAGACTCCGCCTGGGCTGTTTGTCTGACAACAGATTCCTGACCCTCAATCAACAATGTAAGTTTTAGTTCTATCACAACTCATTATTTGGACAGCAACCCGAAGATTAAACGTATTTATTGGATTGCTTTTCTTACTCCGAAAGACACACAGCAGAAAATCAGTGTGATTCCTTTCCAAAGAAAAATCAACAAATGGAAAATTCAAAATCAAAGTTGTCGTAATTGTTAGCGACAATGTCGTCATTATATCGGCTGCTATCAGGACGGGTGGCTGGAGACATTAGATGTTTTGCCCATTCTGTAAATTTAATAGTCCAAGCAGGACTAAAAGAAGTAAAAAATACGTAACAAAGTGAAGTCTATAGTAGAATATTTTAAAATAAGCTCATCAGCATTAGCAAAATTAACAGAAAAAATACAGTTACAGATGGGTTTTTCAGAATTGAAACTTAAACAGGACGCACCCACAAGATGGAACTCAACTTACGACATGTTGAGTAGTTTTCTTACCATAAAGGAGGCCATAATTTCAACTATGGCAATACTTGGCATAAATTTGTAGATGTTGATACCGGAAGATTGAAACATTGTCCAAGAATCGATTAGCATATTAGAAATATTTTATGATGTTACTCTGAAAATTACATAGTTCGGAGACGCAGGTTACTTTAAGGTTTAAGCAAAGTAATTGTCGTAACGAAAATTACGACAAAACATGTCAACAGACATATTGATGAGGATACTGGATTACCTATTCTAATCCAGTTACTATTGGACACTTTAAATCAACAGTTATTTGATCGTTTCTAAAATATTAAGTCAAACCCATTGTACGCCGAAGCCACTATATTGGATCCGCGTTGTAAAAGATTTCCAAGAGACAACGATAAATATAAAATTGCTATAACAGCGCTGAGACGACCAGCTACTAGAGCTATTGGGACGGTCACCAGTTCACCACTGAACTGCCATCCGAAACTCAGCCCGTACCTTCGACATCTAAAACGTCACCAATGGTGGTTTGTTTCATTTTCAAAGGTTGAGTATGCCCGTAAAACTGCAATAGATCCGTACATAGTTTTTCCATATTTTGACCTCTTGTAACGTTGTACCTTGCTAACTCTAAGAATAGGTTAGAAATTATAAAACTATAAATAATTACAATAGATTTATTCTAAAACTATTGATAAATCACCTTTAATTAAACTAATAGAAACACAACTTACTACTTATCAATTTAAACTACATTATAAAATAATTAATAATATTATAAATTGTACTACGGAACTCATTATTAACTGTTTTCACAAAGGTCCTCGTATCTATTACGCCTACGCATCGCTAAACGAGTTATAAAACTGGTTTTGCCGCTCGCGACCGTCCGCCAGGTAGATCACGGGCGAATTCGTAAAATTCAACCGGCAGAACGATTATTGGCTTCAAAGGTGACGGCTGTGTCACACGGTCTCAGATGACCACGTCATTCTAGAAACGTACCAACCTTCTTAACACGCATAGATCTAAACGCGAATCCTATTCGGAAATCCCGCTGGGGTAAGTTTCTATGTATTGCTTGAGTGTTTCTATTGTAAGGTGTTTCTTCCTTCTAAAGGAGATGGCCAATTTACTTATACAACCCAGCCTAGCATCTAAAAATTAATGTACATTAATGAATTTTGCTTTATTTCGAAGGTAGTATGCTTTACAATTAACTGTAAAAGTTACATAATCCACAGACTTCAGGTTTCTTAGAAATTAATAAAAACATGTCTTGAACAAGACTGATGATTATGTGTACTGTGAGCATAGTGGGACAGTAATAGAATGATTAAGTACCTAGGATATTCATATTTGGATAGATAAAAGGATAGGTAAGTGACATAAAAGATTGTAGTGTTTAAATAAAAACAAACATTAAATAACTTTTGAATGAAATATTTAATATTCAAAAATTCTAACGAAAATATCGTCTAAAAATGATGCTGGTGGAGTAATATGTGTCTGATGTCTAGCCCAGCCTAAATACCACTGCGGGTTGTTCGAAAGAGATACCGCGCCCCCGGAACGCAAAGGGCACATGAAGGAACATAGACGGGTTTTAGTCAGTAAAAGTCTGACACCCCCTCCCGCCCCGCCCAGGGCGGGGGAAGTTATTTGATGATTTCCCGTCTATAAAAAAAAAAAAAAAAGCCTAAATACCAGATCATTGTCATCACGTGGCAACAACACCCTACCGTCCTATTACCGACCAAGCAGTTGCAATAGTAAACCAAAATAGATTCTAGTGGGCAGTTGCTACTGGGCTCAACATCAAACAAAATATATGTGTAATAAATCCTTTGGCTTGTATGCCTAGACTTTATACGCCCCCTTAATAAATAGGGTCTATTCCCACCTATATGTAGGACAAACTCCTGGGAATTATCCAGTTCTGGACATACTTCCACCTCATAAACTCCATTTTGTGTGATGTGTTCACCGTAATATGATCGTGCTTGTTTGACTTGGTAAGGCCCTAATGCGAATAACAACAACTGATTATAAGAAAATATTGGAAACCTTTCCAGTTGCGGTAGGTTACCGTCAATTCTCGTGAACATAATTCTTCTCCTATTTAAATTAAATTCGTTCACAAACTGCCCTAGATGATTTGGTATACAAATGACAAACAAAAAACAAATAGTGGGACGGCGGGTATCAACTGTCAAACCTGTCATGCATGTCGTTTCGTTACACGACGTGTTACAAGAAAAAGTTACTTAAAACAACAATGTTTCATAGCATTTGAGTAATTTACAAAATATACTTTTTTTTATTATGATTACGATAGAGAATAATCGGTCAGTAATCATTTTACAGTTCAAATATTTTTTTTTATTTATACCTGATGGAACATTAATGTTTTGGGTTTACAGGGAATGGAACGTTTATCCAAAATGGTGCGCTATCTCAATACACCGGAAACGCAGAACAACTATTTATGTTTAAATATTTATTCTGAACTTGTACGAAAATATAAATAGTTTTATAATTTTTATTTCTTTTTTTATTTATTTATAATTAGACGTCTACTAATGTACATGCTACTGAGTAACTAGGCTGAAACTGGCCATGTCCTTTCTGTCTAGTAGCAGCCCTTCTTATTTTCCTTTGTCTGCTGGGACACTGTGACCTTTGGACCCGGTTACGTGGTCCAAGCTTTGCTAACGCTTGCCTTGTGTCTGCGCTTCCAGGATTTATATTCCACCTTAGACCACGCTTCGCACCATCTACCTGGCGGCGAGTGGAAGATCGGACCTGACCTTAGTCTGGACTACCTAGGTTCTGCTGAAGACCCGGAAGTGCATCCTGGGAAGGGGCAGGGCCGCCGGCAGAGCTGCACTACGGTTCAGGCCAGTGTTCCCAGCATACCTTCTACCTCAGCACCTAGGCGTGATTAGGGCAACGTGTGTTGGCGGAAATAAAGTATTCATTCCTACCAAATTGAGTACTTTATTTGGACCCCTAACTACCTACCTGTCGGCCATCTGCCGCACTCTTAGAAAAAAACTATAAAAGAATTAAATTTACAAGATAAACCACACGCGATCTGGAATTTGTTCCTCCTTTTTGCTTCGCCGTAGTCGGATAAAAATGGAGATATAGGTCTACGCGAAATTCTTAAAAGAGCGCGAAAGTTAATAAGTACGATTAAAGTTGGAGAGTCAGTAGTTCCTTTCTAGATTTTATAAGCGGCGTTTAAACGCCTTCGCTCTTAAAAACTCGCTCGTGAAAAATTATACACCATTTCAAATGCAACATGCTTTGGAAGCAGTAAAAAAAAGGGAGAGCGTGGGCTCTACAGCCAAAAAAAATATGGTGTACCACGAATAACTTTACACAATAAGTCCACTGGTTAGAGTCTGGCAATTAGACGAAAGAAAAAAAACGTTTAGGTTTTTCGGTTTGTTAGAAAGGCACTGTCCAGTGGACAAAGAACAAGTACTGGACTGCACAGTGTCCAGGCGATTGTTAAATCAAATAATAAACAGACGCCTTTTACCGTTGATACACCAGGGCGCAAATGGTACCAAGCGTTTCTTAACCGTCACCCTGAAAGGCTTTCTCAAAACTTGACAAGAAGCTGGAACCAAAAAGCATATAACTAGCTAGTTGGCTGAAGTTGGTGATTATTTACATAACCAAGCTCTTGGCGACGTAATGAAGGATCCCACGAGAGTATTCAACTCGGACGACAGTGCTTTCTTTCTAAATCCAAACTCTGAACATGTTTTGGTGAAAAAAGGCGACAAAAATGTATACAGCGTTTCATGAACGAACGAAAAAGAATCTTATCATTACTGCAAATGCAGCAGGACAATTAGCAACGCCAAAGATCGTTTTTGCATACATTTTGCGTTATACGCTGTATCCTAATAGCACACATTTGTTAAGTACTTTTCTGTTAGTAATAATAATGAACCCGTTATGGCTAGCACTATAAAAAATTCTTAAAAGTAGACAAATTTCCATCCTCTACTAAAAAAACAGTGCCAGCAGAATATCTTAAACAACAAAAATATTTATTTCTCCTTCCTGTTTAATACCCACTAATAGGATGTCTTTTTGGCGAGGTTTGCCAACATTTGATTAATTTTATTTCATCAAAAGCAAATAATTGCTTAAGATTTTTTTTTAATTTATTGCATCAGTTAATAACGTTAAAAAAAAAACCTTTAGGTTCATAACGACAACTTCCCAAAACGTTCACCCTCCCAAAACGTCCACTTCCCAAAATGGTAATTCCCTAAATGTCTATTTTCCATTTCGTCCACTTTCCCAAAACGACCAAAAATCTATAATTCCCAAAAAGTCCACTTCCCATAACGTCCAGCACGTCGATTCTCTAAAATGCAAACTCGAAAACGAGTCTCACTAAAGTGATCGCGCTCACTTCGATAACGAACCAACTTGTCATTGGTTTAGTATTCGTTCGCCGTGGTGACGTCACCGGCTTGATCGTGTTTAACAGAATACCATTTTGTAATCTCACTGTGGATTCAGCTTTCGAATTACGAAGTGAGACTTAGAGAATCACACTGCAGGTCCTTTTCTCGAGCCATTTCTTTATGTTTGGGAACAAGAAGTAGTCATACGGGGCTAGATCGGGAGAATAGGCCGGATGAGGGAGCAATTCGTAGCCCAATTCATGGATTTTTGCCATAGAAACTGCACATGTGTGCACCCGTGCATTGTCCTGATGGAAAAGGACTTTTTTCTTGGCCAAGTGCGGTCGCTTTTCTTTCAATGCCTCATCGAATCGACCCAATAAGTTGCTGTAATATTCGCCATTGATTGTTTTTCCTTTTTGAAGGTAGTCAATGTGGATAATACCGCGTGCATCCCAAAAAACAGTCGCCTGATGATTTTATTGGCTGACAAACCATACAAATTAATAAAAAAAGTATTATATTGAGAAATACTTACGCGATTGATTCGATATATATCGATGGCTATCGTATAAGTCAAACAATACATGAGAGTGAAAATGTATTCTGTAAACTTGTCAAACTCATGAGTGGAAGAGATACAGAAGAAGTATACAAAATAAGATCTGAAATGGCTCAAGTCTATTTTTCAAAAGTTGAACAAGAATCCTCTGTGGAAGTGAGATGTGAGTGCAATGTAAATACTATATTTGAACGCATTTTAATAGATTGTATATACAGTGCAGATGAAAGTGAACATTGTACAGAATCAGATTGTGCAATCAATAGAGTTCAGCGTAAAGCATTCCCGAGGAAGCAAACAACGTAATTGAGTGGTTCGAAAAATATTATGTTAATGGATCAACAATAATCACAAAAACTGTTAACTGTAAAATGACATTGAAACATCGTCAACCTAGTTTCCCACCTCGCATGTGGTCAGTAAATGACAGTCTAATAAAACATGTACCGTTAACGCAAAATGCCCTTGAATCTTGGCACAACCGCTGGAACTCATTATTAAGTCGCCGAAAGTGGAATATCTTTTTAACAATTAAGGAATTCATAAAAGAACAAAAACACACGGAAGGCATTATTGAGAAAATCAAATCCTCGGAGCCGATGCTTAAGCGTAAGCGTAGTGAAACTGGTTATAAAGAAAGAATCGAGCGGCATCTATCTGATGAAAATGGGATGGAAATGATAACTTATTTAAGTAGCTGGGCACATATTTGTCATTTAATCAAATAAAAAAAAAAAATATTATACATACGGACGAATTGAGAACCTCCTCCTTTTTTGAAGTCGGTTAAAAAGAGAAAAAGGTCAAGAGAAGAAGAATGAGAAAATAATGAAGAAGAACAATAACATGATCAGATTTTAGTTCAGTTAAATAAAACATATGCTTTTTGTAGTTTTTTGTTTTATTGTTTATTTATGTGAAAGGGTCAAAACTGACTCCAAATGGTTCGTGTAATACACGACTGCTGCATCCTTTTTCTTGGCTTAACTTTGGCGTGACACGCGTCCGCGTGTCTAGATTCTCTAGGGCAAGTAACCGACCCTAATCTTTTTCAGCCGAACCCAATAACCTAAATATTACCATCTTTGGCTTACTGGAGACAGCAAAACAAATGAACCAATATAAAAATTATATAAGATTTTTGGACTAACTTTTTTTTTAAATATTAACTTTGTTGAGTTCTAAGCCAAGTTTAGATGTTTCTAGTTTAGATGGAAAGGTCTGTGGTTAAAAGAGTAGGTTTATCGTCGTGTCGGTGAAACATTTTGTAGCTGAAACGGGCTGTCATCGAAACTGACGCATATGAAAGGTTCTGTCGGCGAAACGTCCATAGATGAAAGATCCTGTCGGGCAAAAGGAATTAAATGAATCGTCCTGTCGACGAATAGTCCAATAGCCAATTAGTCGTCGGAGAACGGTTGCTGAATCTATCGATTGCGCTCATCGCATACAGACGTGCATTTCCATGCAGCATAAAAATAAATAAATTAACGCTTGCAAAATCAATTCTGACCCAGTTTAAGTATATTCGCTTGATAAACAAATCAACGTACTAAGTGGTTTTAACTCAAAAATGGACTAACTGGGTTATAAACAGTTAGTTGCATTCATCTCGAAATGAACAGCAGCCCCTTTAGTCGGAGTGGGATGACGTCACGCAGCCCTCCGTCGACACCAACACCGAGACCACCTCAACAATCCAAGCACTGCCAAGAAGATGCCGATGAACCAATTTCTACTCCGGAGATTCAGAACTGGTTGGGGGCCATCGAGCAGCACCTGAATGAGGTCTGTATTATTTCGTCTGAAGGAAAACTGAACTCTGACCAGAAGTTAAGAATTAGCAGTCTCTGCCGAAAAGTTGCACATGGTGCTTCACAATTGGCTGTTCAATACCAGTCGCTGAAATCAAGAGCCATCCAAACACATACCGCCCTGAAAACAATGACCGAAGCTCGAGACCTTGCGGACTGTCTTACAGAAATGCACCCCACAATTCAGGAGTCCTGTATAAAGCAAGGTGCAACTTCTACATCGTTTGCCGATATGATGAAGAAGGGCTCCAGCAGTTTTATTCGACCCAATAATCTCAGTTCCGTGGCGATTTTTCCATGCGACGAGTCAAAGACCAGTGATGAAACCAAGAACATGGTACAAAAAATCATATGTCCTGATGAAATGAAGCTGCAGGTACGGGGTGTACGTAAAATCGGGAAAGGAGGACTCATCATCAGCACTGAAACCAAGGATGACCTATATAAGCTCAAACAAACAGTCCATCGCTCCGTCGGGCCTTACTGTTCACGAAGAAAAAAGGAAGCGCAAACCTCGCAAGATTGTTTTGTCTGGAGCGAGGTCGAGGCATTAAGAGAATTAAACTAGAATAGAAACTAGATTTCATTTTCATACCGGGTAAACTTTTAGTAGCCAGTTTTGATTTACAAAAAGTTCTTAACACCCTATATGGGGAAAGTATGCTTTTGTATTATAGTCGTAAGTATGCAGTGTATTGTTTTACGGTTTACGAAAGTTGGACTCAAAAGGGATATTGCTTCGTATGGGGTGAAAGTGATGGCAAACGTGGAAGAACGAGATAGCCACTTGTCTCTATAAATATATACAGGAGGTCGATAAAAGAGGGTATTGCAAGTTATTATTATACTGTGATTCCTGCACTGGCCTAAACAAAAACATACTTGCAATGTTTCGCCATTTTTTAAAAACATACGTAAATTTGGTAACCATACAAATTAATTACCTTTTACCTGGTCATACTATGTCAGTAGACTCAATGCATGCCACTATTGAAAAAGCTGTGCAGAAGATAATTGTATGGGCTCCTTCACAATGGCCATTTTTCATAGAGAGTTCCAGGAAAAGGCCTGGGCCTTATAATGTACATGTAATGGATCACAGTGAATTAGGGATGTTCGATCCGATCCGATACTTGTGTGGATCGATACAAAGCAATACGATCCATCCGATTTTTGTATTGATACAATGGCTTTCGATCCGTTAGTGGATCGATACAAGTAAGATGAGGATCGGATCGGATCGCAAAATCAGATGAATTCTATATAAACATAAACTTATACCATAATTTTTATTCGTAATATGAATACTGACCGCGTCGGCGCGTCCCTTTACTACAAAGTATGGTCTAAATAACATGAAATGATTTATATTACACTAATGTAAATATTTATGTGGCGGTAGGTTTTATTTCAATATACCTTCAATTTCGGCACTTGTGATTAGATGAATTAGATCACCCATTTTGTGTATTACATTTTGCTCTCTTGAACCGCTAACAACTTATTGTGAATAGCAACAATGGAAAAAAAAATTTAAAAAAAATCCTAAAAAATCCTCAGTTTGGTCGTTTTTCATAAAAACGGCGAGTGGAGGAAAGTGCAATTTGGTTTATACCGAACATCAATACGACAAAAAAAAATGGTATTTCCTATTGATATGTCACGCACTAGACATGGCAGTTCAAATGCTTGGCAACTATACCACATCGAGGGTGGAGATTGTGATCATTTGCAATTTCGTAGAAATATTGCAACTTCCCTTCTAGAAACATATCGTAGAACGGAAAACAGAAAATCAGGTCGCACTTCACAAAACTATCACCAAAATTCTCGGTATGATAATAAGAAGCACCTTTTAAAATATAAAAAAACGCAGTTGAGGTGTGTGATTTGCCACAAAAAAGCCAATTTCTCGTGTAAAATATGTGAAGTTACATGACAAAAGAATGTTTTGAAACGTACCATACGAAATAATGTTTTTTATTCAAGTCAAAATTTTTTTTTTTCATTATCTTAACTTTTTTCCTAATTTTATGTAATAAATAAACAACACTAAAGACACTTCGTATTTTCTTTTGATTTACTTGAACAAGTAGTACATATTACTAATGTCCACAGATTTCCCAGTTTCCCAACAGGTTTTAATTTTGTTTTGCAATTTTCCTAATCATCTGATTATACAAGGATACATATATCTGAACTTCATTGCAATTGGATACAAAAGTCTTTTCAGTAAAAGTGGGTTAAAAAAGCCACAAGAATGAACAATGGGATGTGGCAACACAGTACTATGTGCAGCACCAAAACAAATAAAAAGCGAACATAGATGCCATGCTCAACCTGCAAGGTGAGTCTTTGTCTGGTACCTTGCTTTGATTTATTCCCATTCTTCTTGATTTTTTCATAATAAAATGAGAATGATTTGTACGAAAAAACACAACCCACTGACCAAAAAATGAATAATTATATTTCTTCAAGATAATCCTGAAATTATATTAATTTCCAAAAAATATGAGGGATATTAAAAAAACAATTCCCAAAGCTGTACAAAATAACTTTTAAGTATTTGACAATATTGTTGGTACATCTCGGCTGCCCAAACTCAAAACCTAGTAACAGGTGATTTGAAAAAAAAAACGGTTTTTGGCATTTTTCGACTTACTAGACAGTATCAAAATGATGTGGACATTAAAACACCCAGTTTCATACGTAACTTTAAAAAAATAATTTAGCAAGTCCAAGCAATTTGGCATGATTACGAAAATTTCCTTGAAGTACAAATTTGAAACTTAGTATGTCAAAATACAAATTTAAAACCCTAGCAACTCAAGCGACTTACTAAGTTATGAATTTGAAATACCAACTTGCTATGTTTTGAATTTGGCGCCGATTGTAAAATAGATGAAAGGTGATGGCTAAATGACTGCCCCCGGGCCAGATACATTCTGGAATGTATATGAATCTTACATAGCCTCATAATAATTAAAAAATCATTCATGAATTATGTAGTGTTTAATATTTTCCTAGCACTTTCGTGAACTATTAAACATAATAAAGTATCTAAAAAAAAAAAAGAAAAACTTTTCATCACAAACATTCGCTTATAAATATACAACCTCATTTTCGTTTTTAGTTTTATTATTTTACGAAAGTGTCAGTTGAAGAAAATTCATCATCATCAAACACACCTTTTTTCCTTTTTAGGCAATATTATTTTACCATTATATTATTCCCAAAAAGTATCTGAAACTTTTTTACATGAAATACTAATATTTAGTCATTCAGCATTACATTGTGCTAGGTACCATATTTATACATGGTACCTGGCACATGGGGCAGTGCTCATACTTCCATTTAGCCATCTCCTTTCGTTTAGTAAGTCCAGTGTCACCGGCGCGCGAGTGTTTCGCTCCGTGTTAAAAAATAATAAAATAAAGAAAAAAAAACGTAATAAAAAGAAACGAGTTCCACGGCGTAATACAAATGATCATTCAGCTCTCAGCACATTTTTGCTAAACCCAGTGGTTGAAGCTAAGTTCGTCAAAGGATCACGAAATCTGTTCTATAAAACAGATTTTAATGAGTCTTACCAAGAACTGAACTTCTTGATGCAGAAATTTAATGTCAACACTATTCCTCCACTTTCAAATACTATCCCCTGAGGGGTGAAATCATCGAAGAAAGAGGGTATTGTTTCAAAATTGGTCCCCGTAATGCCATTGAACAGAAGAGAGTGGCTGAATCTGGTGGCCACGAGTGATAACTCCATTGATTTGCAAACTGATGGTCAAATCGTTACCAATAACAACGAATAGTTCATTAACAATAAGAACGATTTTAGTTTAAGTTTTTTTTTTTAGTTTTGGTTGACTGTTGAAAGTGTGAGTCATGTTTAAATTTAAGAGTCCTTTGAAGTACGATAGTAAATATCTTTTTATAAGTCAACAGGATTTTTATTCAAAACCTGCACTCATAGGTCCTTCGTAAAATATATAATGTATAATGAATTTGTTTAGTCTTCACCTTTACCATAGAAAATCAAATTGATAACCTAGTAAGCAGACTTACTATGTTTTGATATTGTTTTTACATTCATATTTAGGTAAATTCACAAATAAAAATAAAGTATGAGCGATTCAAGTGTAACTATACTCTAATGATTGCAAGTATAACAAACTAAAAAATGTTAACAATATAGCACAACTTTTCGCCAAACATCCAAATTGCTATCTCTTCTGGTTTCTTTGGGCGAACGAATCAAAGTAGCCGACCAGTTTTTTGGCTCTCCTGAACATTTTTGTTGGAACGAGTTACTATGTTTTGATTTTAAGCAGCCGATCTGTCTCATTAGAAAGACTCTTTACACGGGCAAGGATAGTTTTGACTGAGGATAGAAACCGATTACAAGAAAAAAAAAATTTAGTAAACTTTTGTTTTTCCGTAGCATTGAGAAAAATATTGGGATTTGAAAACAAAATAGAGCTCTTTGCTCTGCATTTGTGAATTTCAATAAATATTTTTCCTTGTACTTGAGTACAAGACCTAAACATATCCATCCCTATCCCAAAATATGTCGATTTTAAAGAATCAAAGTAACAAAACCAATGTTTAAACTTCACTCTTTGAACAAAACCTATAAACAAGAACAAACTACTTGGCCAATAGTCAGAATTGCACGCCAACTACCTTTGTATTGAAAAAGTACCTACTGCCGGGGCTGCGGGTTGTTCGAAAGAGATACCGCGCCCCCGAAACGCAATTTAGGGCACAAAAAAGAACATGGATGAGTTTTTTTATTCAGTAAAAGTCTGACACTCCCTTCCGCTCCCGCCTCGCCAAGGGTGGGAAAAATCTACCTTTGTAACGGAAACACAGAATACCAAAATGGCGTTAAAGTTTTATTACCCATAAACTGATCATTATTACTGAGAATAACGTGTAGGACACTGTATTATTAATTAATGATTTTGGTTATCCAATTGTTATTATAATATTATTTGTACCAATGAAATGACAAGTATCTATCTGTCAGTCAGCTGTCGTAGACAGACACGTAATTGTCTTATATTTTTCGTCTGGTAACATTGACAGATCCTCGTTACGATAGTAGGAATCGCCTAATTAAAAACTAAAATTGTTTGGCTGTTGAGAGTAGAGACTGTATATAATCTATGGTTTAAAGTTTTGCCATGATTATTTTTGAAGTATAAAGGCTCCACTACATGTTGGCTGACTGCACTCGGCGAATGTGCTAAGCAGATTTTCGTGGAGTTATTCATACGTTAGCGTGATATAAACTACATTATTCCTCAGTAACATATACTCAGGGACAATTTGTAATAATAATTGTCATTACTCTGAAATCGTAAATAAACGTGTAGGTAGTTATGAAAGTTACTCTTATTTTATTTTTATGTTGCTCATGTTTGGGGTTCCATGTAAAGGTTTCATTGTGATAATAAACAATAAACCTAAATATATCCTCATGACGCCATGTTCGTGAAACAGTTGATTCAACGCCCATCGCTATTTTGGCACGTTTTTCGAAAAAGCACGGTTGATTGGTGACTGATTGAACCGTCGAATAGACCGGTGATATTTTTACTGTGAGAATATATCACAGAATATCTGTAAGTAAAGTCGTTTCTTTTATGAATTGAGGTTGAGTTGCTACAAACGCTTGATAAACATATCCTCACTTTCCCCTAGATTTCCTCTAATAAAACATATGAATACCACAGAAAACTTTAATAAAATGTGAATGGGCCTCGGCTTAGAAAGATTTTTACAAGCCGAGAGCCGTAATAATCAAATTATATCTTAAACAAGGTGATATTTTTTTATGGTTTAATCAAAAACTACCATAAAATAGACAAATTAGAATATGAGTTACTGACTCATACATAAAAAACATAATGAAACATAAAAAAAAATAACATTGGTAAATCTTATTCATTTAAACCCAGACTAATTGCTATTCTAATTAACTGACAAAAAAAATGTCTAGGTGTTAACAAAAAAAAATTACAGCTTATTAATTTTAGACTAATGCTAGTAATAATTGTCTTAGATAATTGTCACGTCCAAGTCTATTGTCCGAGTCTATAAAGTTACTATTCTCTTTGGTCCAACAAGCCCATGTCATTAATTGTCATTGTCTGTAAAGTGTAATGTCAAGTCAGTCAAGCCATCTGAAGTCAGCTAAAAAAATGGAACGATATTGTTAACTCAATATGTTTGTTTTATGGTGCTGTTCTGTTGAAACAATTCTTTTGTTTTTGGTGAACCCCGAATCCATCCAATGGCCCCTTTTAGCCGTGGATTTCGATGTGTAGTGCCATCCTTGCTGTCAACTTTCTTGAGTTGAAAGTTTAGTTGATAACTATCGTCTCGTTCTACAAAAAAAGGCAGATGTGTAGGTAGCCGATTATGTGTGGAGTTTAGATCAAAGAGAATGGGCCACTGTCCACGGTAGTTCAATCCACTGTTGGATTCGTTTGAAGTCTCAAAACTGTCGCTGAATATACAGCCCTCGCCAAACTTTGTGACCGCCTTGAGTATAGTCGCGAGTCCGAACTTGCGCGTGGTACAGTCGAGTATCACCAAATATAAAGCTTTACTTTATAAACGACTTATTAAACATACATGGCATGTCAACACGTGCGCAAAATTCATCTAACTGAGCAAATCCATTGCCTGAAGTAACAGTCCCCTGAACAACATGTTGATTTAATTCATGTTTAGATCTATCGGTTTTTAAATAAAATTAACGCCATACATGTTATCAATAAAATTAAAATATGAATAAAACCCACTACGATAGTCGCTCACAAAATTGAAATCTATACTAATATAAAGCTGAATAGTTTGTTTGTTCGCGCCAATCTCAGGAACTACCGGTCCGATTCGAAAAATTATTTTTGTGTTGGATAGCCTATTTATCGAGGAAGGCTATAGGCTATATAACATCACGCTAAGGCCAATTGGAGCGGAGCATCAACAAAATTTTTGGCAAAAAACGGGGGAAAATATTCCTTTTTGGGGGCTTTCGTTGCGTGCGCTGCGTAAACGGTTAAATGTACGCAAAAATAATGTAGAAGAGAATTGTTCCTCTTAAAATATACTAAAAAAGTCCGCGGTAGTACATGCCTAACTTTTAAGGTTGACTCACTATAGCCATTTTTATGGCCAGAAAATTTGATTTAAAATGATGCATTATTTGCGAAGGTGTTTTTATGAACATAGTATCATGCATGTTTCCAATGGTGGGACCGTGGGAAGTTGATCGTTTGAGACACAAGTTACCCTAGACCATCGTTTAGTTTCTAACCCCTTTATCTTTCCTCGGTAGATTGGGACTGTCCCATAATTGAGATAATCTGCCGAGCGTATTGTTTCACTTTGATTGATGATTAGTCCAAGTTTCCGGGTTCCCTCTATGATGATATTTTGCATGATTCTTGCATTGTTATTGACAACTTTCTCTATACAAAAATCCAACTCTTCTTCTGTCCTGACCATCTGCAGTTTGTACTGGGTGCAGATAACTTGGTTGTCTCCTTGGGCCAAGATACTGATCCTGGTATTCTCTACACGTCCTTCTCTCCGGATGACTAAGAGATTTGTAATACTCCATCCCTTCTGTCTCAACCCTTCCAGTCCTCCTTGTTGTCCATGTCAGCGTACACGGGTATCAGGGTTTTTTTGTAGATTTCTTGTCCTAGGACGCACATAAGGTCAGGTCTCCCATTGTAATAAATCAGACTTTTCTTAAAGAATTCATGAGTTCTTGTGATTAGGTTCGGGTAACCTAAGAATTGCCCCATGATTCGGAATACGGGATCGTTGGCCTCTGCCCTTTGATGATTGTTCCACTTCTCATAGTCTATGTAATTTGCAAGAGTGATGAATTCATAGTTATCTAATCCTTGTCCATTGGATGTATCTAGCATCTTCTTTACTACTGTATTAAGGTCATCAGCCATAAGGGGTTAGGCCCGCAAATAATGGAACGAAATGCAATTTGATCAAGTACTCTGTGATTACGAAATAGTCCCTCAACTTCCAGGACATCAAAGCAAAAAACCGCCCGATTCTTTTTATTTCTCTTTCTTTTCCCCTCAATCCGATGACCAAATATTCTTCATCTAATCCATGGTCATTGATTTCTTGAAGGAATGACTTCCAGTCAGTGGCCGGAGAGTTGATAAATGATTTTAGTACCTTCTTGGAAGGGATGGGTTAGTTTGGAAATCTTCTTAGGTGTTCTCTAATCTCAGTCTATTCAATGAGTGGCTTTTGTCTGAATATATGAGGCTGGGATCAATGACATCAGGTATATCAAAACATTTTTTCAAGGGTAATTTGTGCCAAGTGTCTCCAACATCTTTTAGAAGGAAAGGTGTTGGCCAAGTGTTGTTCTTGATACAGTCATACAGTTTGTGGTCATTCTTCAGGATTTCAAGACTGACCGGCCACTTCTTGGTTTTATTGAATTGGTCCTTGCAAACTGCAAATGCTAAGTCGCTGGCTCTGACTCTGCATATTTGGAATGTATTCATTTAGGCATGTTTGTCTGGGCCTCTAACTTTTTAAGCCCTTCTAAATACTCTAATAAGGGGTGACCCCAGTGTCGGAATGATCCAAGGGTTCAGTGAGTTTGATGCCGTCATACCCTGCATTCCCATTTCCGATGATTAAGTCATCTCCTAACTTGTAGACGTCCTCTATATCCTTTAAGCTTTTGTCATTATATCTATCATCCTGCCTATTCTGTAAGCTCATTAGACATTGAAGACGACTCACACAGGCGAAAAATCAATAAAAGTCGGACAAAACCTAAACATTCATTATTATGCTAGAAAATGGTCTAATTATTTACACCTGTTATTTCAGCAGCTTCTTCTACATGCTGAAAAATGGCACGTGCAGTATTACCATCAGTCGATGTACCTCAACCCTGTCTTGGTTTGTCAATATGTAATCCAAGTTTTTGCCAAAATTCTGTTTGTATGCGGCGCTTTTCAGCTGCTACCAAGGATTGACTGTGTGCGTCTCTTGCTTGCCATTTCGCAACTTTTAATTTGTAGCCTAGATGCAATATGAACTCCGCAAACCTTAGGCATGCTTTCTTCTGCTTCGCTTTTTTTACTTTTCCTGTTAGTCCTATTAATTTAGCTACGTACGATTTTACTTTGAATCAAATCAAATCAAATCATTTATTTCAAATAGACCATTAAAAGGCACTTTTGAACGTCAAAAAAAAAATTAAAACTAATGAATCTAGTTTGGCGTTAGTAATCAATCTTTTTAGTATTATTTTTTGAGAGCGTTTATGACATGCATTGTAAGTTTTCTTCATAGTATCTTCTAGAACTTGTTCTCGAGCCTTCATTTTTTCAATTATTTTCTCCTTGTTTTTTATCTGTTTATTTGCATCTATTTTTAATCGATAGTTTTTCACATATAGTTAGAAGATTTTTTTATCCTTTCTTCCTTTTTTGAGCATTGATTCTCCTAGAATATTGTTTATAATTGCTTGACATTTTGTTCTCTTCATTTTCATATTTTTTGCAAACCATCACCGTCATGGATATTTTATGCTCTGCCATAAAAGCGGCCAACTTTATCTCAGATGCTTTGCATGTATCATCATCGGACTGCTTAACCTTTTCAAATGCAGTAGCAATCGAAGATTGAGCTGGCGCTGCTGTAGTTCTTTTTACATGCTTAGCACCTTCACCATGTCTTTTTATCACTACTCTGTCAGCTATCAATTTTGCATCACACAGAACACAAACTGCACTTTGGGTCACGTTTCAGCCAAGTTTTGAAACAATTCTTTTAACGAAGCAATGTATCTTTTTTTGCTTTTTTTGAGGTTGATGGTCCGCTTTGATCACTATCATCAGATAGTGTTAGTAGTTAGTAATTAGGCATTTTAAATTCTCAAGTCCTCAAACAAAATAACCACTTGCACCAGGAAAGACCTGAAAGAGCCAAATAAAAACCAATTTACAATCATACTAATTTAAGATAGACCCAATAGGCTTGAAAATTAAATTAAAACACGGTTGACACAATTTGGGTGGTTAATACTAAATAATAATAATAATAATGTATTTATTTGTTAGAATGTTGTTACAAAGGTGTTACATAATCATTATGACGTCCATAATATTCTGCTGTTTCCAGCGTACAGATATTTCAAATAATACAAATTAAATTAAGCTTATCAGAACAATATATCAAAATTTGTTGTTTAAACCATACAATGTCAAGGATAAAGAAAACGTTAACTACTATCACAATACAACTAGCAAAATACAACATCTAGGAATATTAAAAACAATGTCAAAAATTATGAAATACATACAACGCGGGAATTATTAAACATAATGTCGTTGATAATATATTTAATAACTAAGAATGCAAAGGCAAGTCGTCATCTACTTTAAATTTTGAATTAAATTTTTCGTTTAACATTAAAGAGGACTGATTGGCGGCTATTTTCAATCTGTGAAACAACTTTAAACTCACGAATCACGAAATCACGAAAGTTAGTGGGTCGAAAACTCAAATCCTAATCATCGTCATCAGATTCCAATGAACCCATAGCGCGAACAGCACGACCTAATAAATCTTCTTTGCTACTGTCCGATGGTCCTGGTTCATCACGCTTACTCTCGGTGTCAATATAATCAACTAAATCAAGATTTATATCATCAGGTATAGAAATTACAAGTGTTTCTTGTTGTGCCTTTTCTTTTAAGGATTTTATTCGCTGCTCTTTTAAAACTTTCCAGTTCTTGAGTTTCTAGAGCGTACTCTAACGGCAGTTTTTGAAGTTGAAGGCAAAAATTTTGACCAAAAACATCAAATTCATTTTCCGATTCTACGCTCTTATTTATTTTTCTCAATTCTTGAAGTGCGGTATCTATGGGATTATATCTTGCATTTCGAATCGATTGTCGAAAGTTGGATGAGGATTGATTCTTGGAAATCTTCTTAGGTGCTCTCTAATCTCAGTCTATTCAATGAGTGGCTTTTGTCTGAATATATGAGGCTGGGATCAATGACATCAGGTATATCAAAACATTTTTTCAAGGGTAATATTTGTGCCAAGTGTCTCCAACATCTTTTAGAAGAAAAGGTGTTGGCCAAGTGTTGTTCTTGATACAGTCATACAGTTTGTGGTCATTCTTCAGGATATCAAGACTGACCGGCCACTTCTTGGTTTTATTGAATTGATCCTTGCAAACTGCAAATGCTAAGTCGCTGGCTCTGACTCTGCATATTTGGAATGTATTCATTTAGGCATGTTTGTCTGGGCCTCTAACTTTTTAAGCCCTTCTAAATACTCTAATAAGGGGTGACCCCAGTGTCGGAATGATCCATAAATCACGAGGATAACATTGACATCAGTGATGAGTATTATCTAGTGAGAGCTATTAAATATGGCCGATTATTTCCTGGGTGTCCCGTAAATAATGATCAAACGTGATGGGTAGGTAGCTTACCTGATTTCCAACAACTTATTTGAACGATTTAAAAAAACCGTTACGGTAACCAAGATATTATTTTTTTCCCAATTTTTTCATTTTCTCTACTAAAATTCGGTATTTTTTATGCTGTCGCTGCAAATTATGTCATTTTTAAGTGAAATTTTTGTACAACATTCCTGAATAGCTTACTAATGTTATAAGATTTTTATTTTATTTCTTAAAGTTTTACTTGCCTTAGAAAAAAATCTTGAATTGAAAAGTTATTTTTCCATGATTTAAAGACCTGAATTGAAAAAATTCTCCTGTAAAAAAATTGTATGACACCGATAATCACCATTATTTTAAAAACTTTTACATTTAATAAGGTTTGGAAATTGATATAAAACTTACGTCTAGTCCTAGTCGTTAGAAAGTTTTTGCTGTAAACCTAAGAGAGGTGCTAAATCATCAAAATAAAAAATAAAACAAAAAGTGTGCATAATTAAACTTTTATCTTTCAAATGTTTAGTGTAGTTATTATCAGAGGCAATGTTCATTGAATTAATTAGGCATATCAGCGTATGAAAGTAATTAGAAGAAGAAAAAAAAACAATTAGTTCAAATAAATCGTTTATTTTGTTTTTAGTTACAGTAATTGTTCAAATTGTCTTCCCCCTCTAAGAATGCAAAGTCTGCATCTCCTAATAAAGGACGCTCTTATCCGACGGACAAAATGGCTTTGGTTTATTTCTGATACAGCAGATTGGGTGCGCTGACGTAACTCTTCTTCGGTCGTTATTTGTTGTTTGTACACCTTGTCTTTTAAACATCCCCAGTTAAAAAAATCTAGGGGATTTAAATCCAGAGATCGCGGAGGCCACAAAATTGGTCCTAATCGACCGATCCATCTTTCCGGATAAGTTTCGTCAAGATGCGCCCTTGAGACGCAAATAACGAAGAAAATGTTTAACATAGGTCTTATCTAAAAGAGGACAGTACTGTAAGACGTAAGATGCCGTATTTCTGGATTTAAAGGAGAATGCTCAGTGTTTCGGCTGTGTATTGCAATAAGACAACGTTGTGCGATGCTTTGAAGTTTATTGTACTTCTACAAATTATGACTTATGAATATTTCAAGATGGAGACTTCTGGTTCTGTGTGAGCGCAGTCCGCGCGTGCGACGTTGACTTATCGCTACGACGCACCGATGAACACTGGTCTACGGGGCGCGCATGGCACAAGCATGGCGCTCGCAAGTGCGACGCCTATGCTTGTCTTTGAATGCGGGGCCGTAACACTCAGGCTCCATAGGAAAAAAAACCCAGCTCTGGCGCAAAAGAGATGTATCTCAAATTATTAATAATAATAAGTAATAAAATAATAACCGGCCCTTATCGTGATCCTTACTTGCAAACATATAAAAATTGCTAGTTTCAAGCGTTAATTTAATATTTTTCGACTAATTATATTTCATTACTTTATTCAAAAATATGATGTTAAAATTCTTGGTGCTTGACTCATTTAACATTTTTGCAATGCCATGGTGTTAAAAATACTAAAATAAGTACTATTTATGTCATATGTAACAGAAAGCAACACCAGTTTTGAGTTTTGGTAGTAAAGGTGAAATCAAACTGGAATGTTGGTTTTTATAACATTTTTTATTGTTATTGACCATTAATCAAAACACTGTCTAAGAAGGCAGCAGGATGTCTAAATAACTCTTCGTGTCTGGCCCATCCTAAGAAATATAATATGCTGACAACATGGGTACAGCTTCCCAAAGTTCTCCGGCCATGCATACAGGAACAGAAATGCTCCTTAATGGCGTTCCTACCCTGCAGCGCGGTGTTGTACAACACAATATGTATATGTGTAGTACGTACGAGGGGCGTTCAATGTATTCTCGGTATGGGTATGTTAGAAAAAAGATAAAACCTTGAAAAAATTTTATTTTTCAATGTAGTCTTCCATGATTTCAATACATTTCTTTGATCGGAAAATAAGTTTTTCTATTCCCTTAAAAATAATTTTCTAGTTTATGAAGTGAGCGGATTGTTGTTGTTGTATGTACTTCATATTGTAAAATACTATATGTTAATAATAGAAGTTTTTGTGAGAATCTTACTTTTTTCCATTTGTCCAATGGCTTTGTTACTCCTCCACCCATTGAGTTAAGTAACTCTACCAGCTCCTGCCACAGTTGGTCAGCTTTCATTCGGCCTTGAGGCCCATGCTGGGGCCTCGCCATATCGCCATGGCTAGAACATAAGACAAAACTATTGAAGAGAAACAAAAGGGTTTTTAATTAAGTAAAAAAAAAAAACTCCAGTAAAGCTGCGAACTGTTCTGGGCTTGCTCGAGATCTAGATTCCATCCTATAAAATTATCACTTCATCTTATGCATCTTTCATTCGTACGTAGAACATAACATAACATTTCGAGACACAGTAATGTTTTAAATTACATCCCGCACTGTGATATCTTAATAAACCAATTATAAGAAGAACTTTACCTTATTCCTTTTACGATTTTATCACTTAAAACAATTATTCCTTGCTCGGAAATTCAAAATAAAACTTCAACGCGCGCACAAAGTACACAACTGTGATTGACTGACGTTAGTTTGACGTTTGTAGGAACGCTCACCATAGACTAAAGTATAGATGTTGTAGAATAAGCGACTGACTCAGTTGTGTCAACTTGGCTACCAACTTAGCGTTTTCTAAAATAGATTACGCCGAGGCGTTACGTATTGTAGAAAGAGATACGATACGAAACGTTTGTAACTTGGCTAGGCCTGCAGCACTGCCAACTTTAAACGCTCGTCATTTTAAAACGAACAGTATCGCAATACATGAATGTTGTTACTATGTTAGAATAAAGAGCAGCAATTACAAAAAAAAAAATACTGCGTTGGGAAGAAGGTAATATCTTAGTTTATAATTTTTTAGAAAATACTCGGATTTGTTAATTCACTAGGGTGTGTTCATTCACTGGGGCACTTACCCTATGCGTCATGGATTTACTAGGGAAGAACGTTGTGTCATTGCTAAAGTCAAAAGTCAAAAGCAGTTATTGCGAATTAAGTGTACAATTGTGGTGTTATGTTAAGTTAGTACTTATGAGTTTGAAGCATTTGAATAATAACAATAATTTATTATTAAAAAGCTTATTTATTTATTAATAATATGGTAAATAAAGGTTTTCTAAATTAATCGTCTGTGATTTAAATAAGTAAATAATATTGTGTTGATTTACGCAGGGTTTTAAATACTGGTAAATATTTATAAAATTACCTTTGACATAGTTACCGTTAATATAAAAATAACGTTAATGGATTAAAAAAATATATAATCAAACGAATTTAAAAAATTCTTAAGAATGAAAAAATAACATTCGTTTTCAACGACTAAGCTTGCTAAATATGTAATGACTTAAATCCAGGGCTTGTTAACGTTATGAAATCAAAAAATAATAATCGTTACGTAACGTTAATTTCCATGAACTCGAAAATTTTGAAAAAGTAACGTTACCAGTAATATAACGTTAATTAACATTAACATAGAATATGAATTAATCGTTATTTTTACCGTTAAATTAGGTAAGTTGCCGTTTTGTACGTTTATATTAATTGCCACTGACTAACTAAATTGGGCTTATGGTCGCAAAGCGCGTCTGATCAGCGTGAAGTCGTGGGTTCGATTACCAGGTCTAATAATAACATATACGGTTACTTTTACATCGTTCTGCAGCTGAAACACTGGAACTCCAGTCGAGTAATAGTTATTATTGTGTGTTTTTTTTTAAGACGTCTCAAAGATGTTGGAAATTCGTCACTTTTTTTGTAATTCGAGTTAAATGTTAGTAGCGCTCCTGTCTGATCGATTAATGTATTCTTTAAAGGCTACCTTACGCATCTATAGTCGGCGGCGGCGCCCTCTCGCGTCCGGCACTGGTTCAGGCCATGGTCCGGAGCGAGGGGGAATGGGAAGCAGTCGCCTCCTTCTGCGAAGCTATAATGCTAGAGAAGGAGGCGGCGCACAGAGGAGTATTTGACTTAAAAAGTCGATCAAAAGTCGAAAACACAAATTTTGTTATACTGCTTTACAACTGTTGTATCGTGAGAGCCCATTAGCTATTACGTCACTAAAGGGCCAACTCAGCCATGTTCCGCCTTTCCGCCAACCGTAGCAGCAGTCGGAACCCAGTCGTTGCGTGAAACGTATGTCTTTGTTCTCGGCAATATTGTTAAAACGTGATTTTTAAATTGCATTTAGTCTATGTTTGGTGAAGTTGTGTGATAACTATTATGGATATTTTGGAAGAAGGTATGTAACTACTTTATAAACGCATGTTTCTATTGGTATTACACTTGATTTAAGTGACATTTTGCACCCTAAACGTATTCCATAAAAAATGTGACCATTTTTTAGTAAACTCTGTGGTTAAAGGTGTTTTTGTTTATGAGTTAAGCCTAGTTAAGTTATAATTTTGGGTGTAACATATAGTTTCATCATTCTTGATATGGTTTTTAAAAGAAAATGTCCCGCATATACACGCCATATTTTTTTAATTTTTTTTTACGGAATTAGTCGAAATCATCCTAAATAAAGTAGTGTTTTTATTTTTATTTTTCTATTCCAGAATCTCCAATGTCGTCAATGGAGATGACTAGAAAGTCACTGTATGAAGTTATTAAACAATGTTCTGACAGAAAAATAGAGCAAAAGTTTAAGTTTCTAGAAGATCATCTTAAAATAATCACGAAATGTCCTGAAAATAAACAAGCTACATTGAGAAGTGCCTTAAAGTCATTCAAGTTTCAATTTAAACAAAAATGGACAGCTGCCAGTAACAAAGAAGAACGCTTCTTAGTAAAAAATGAACAATGGCTTAATACTTTTATTACACTACCTGCGTGGACAACAAAAAAGGCCGGCCGACCAACAAAACAATTTAAGGAATTGAGCGATCAAGTAAAGAGGCGTAAAACAAAGGATTTGAGGGAACAAATACCCTGTGAAGAGTTAACATATGCAGCTCAAATGAGCCAACGTGCTGCGGGACACGGTGACGCAGCTAAAGTTATGAAAGATATGACTTTAACGCCAACAAGAGCCAAAAAGTACAGAACACGGTATAATTCGATACAAAATGATGTAGTCAAAAAGCATACACCATCACAAGCGTTAGCTATTTTCGTGGAAGCTGATTTGACGAGGAAACAATATGAAGTTATTCATGCTGCAAACAAGAACATTTATCCGTGTTATTCACTTGTCAAAAAGGCCAAAAAAGACTGTTATCCGCGTGAAGAGTCGATGAGAGTTACGGAAACATGTGCTGAAATAAACTTGCAGGATCTTTTAGATCATACATCTGCACGATTATGTATGTATTTAAATGAAGTACTCGAAAATACAAATGAAGAAGAAATAAGCTCTTTAGAGCTTTTATCAAAATGGGGTTGTGATGGTTCCCAACAACAACAATTTAAGCAAAAATTTGGTAACAGTACCGACAGTGATTCATCCATATTTCAGAGTTCATTTGTGCCCTTACGATTAAGTTGCAATATTGGTGACCAAAATAAGATTATTTGGCAAAACCCAGTACCATCTTCTGCAAGATACTGCCGGCCCATACGGATCCGTTTTGTTCATGAAACAAAAGACATTACAAATGAAGAAATCTCCTACATAGAGAATCAAATCAAAAACCTAAATAAAAGTGAAATACCGAGACCAAATGGTGGTTTATTAAAAATTAAGCACATATTAGCCTTTACCATGATAGATGCAAAGGTTTGCAATGCTGCGACAAACACTTCTTCTACCATGAGGTGCTATATATGTGGGCAAACATCCAAGGACTTCAACAACTTAATTAAAAAAAACATAGAGAATCCCGATACTCTTAAATTTGGGTTGTCGACACTACATGCCAGAATTCGATTTTTTGAATCTCTTCTTCACTTATCGTATAAAATACCATTAAAAAAATGGCAGGCAAGGAATCAAGAGCATAAAAATATAGTGGCAGAAAGAAAGAAGAGAATTCAAGAAGCTTTTAAAGAGGAAATGGGGCTGCTAGTAGATATTCCAAAGGCTGGGTTTGGGAACACTAATGACGGGAACACTTCGAGGAGATTTTTCTCAAATCCCGAAACTTCTTCCCGCATTACCGGGGTTGACATTAATTTAATAAAAAAATGCGGTGTCATATTAGAAACTTTGTCAAGTGGGCTTAAGATTGACACGCAGAAATTTGAAAACTTTGCAGAGCAAACTGCTAAGCTGTATGTGGATTTATATGCGTGGCACCCCATGTCACCTACAATGCACAAAATTTTAAGACATGGGGCCACAGTAATTAATCACGCCATTCTGCCTATTGGCCAGTTATCAGAAGAGGCGGCTGAGGCGAGAAACAAACATTTCCGCATGTATAGGCAGAATTTTTCAAGAAAATTTTCGCGCGAAGACTGTAACAAAGATGTACTGAACAGACTTCTACTAACTTCGGATCCTTTTTTGAGCAGTACCAGGCAAAGGCCACGGAAAAAAAGTAAGCCATTTTCCGTTGAGGCTTTAGAACTCTTGCTCCCGGAGACACCGTACATCTCGTCTACAGAGTCTGACAATGAGGAGGACGATGAACCTAGTGAAAGTGATTCTGATTAGAAGATTTTTGTGTAAAAACTTTTTATGTAAAATTGTACGTGTCTATGGTGTTTTAAATACAAAATTATTACGTAAAACTACTTTTTATTTTATATTCAATCGATAATTACCACAAAATAATTTTGATCGACTTTTTAAGTCAAATACTCCTCTGTGCGGCGGGACGGGAGAGGGAAAGGAGGGTCCCCCGTCCCAGCGGCCGTCGCGGTAGACGCTCCGGGCGTCGGGAGCCACGAGACGACTCCCGGCCACCGTAGACGCGGGTCTGTGGACGGTGAGCAATGGGTAGCTCACCGTCCATACGTTCACTAGCGACAGACCGTGTCGACGGCGCGTTCGTGTTCCACGCGCGCCTCTAAGAGATGTCAGCAAAATTGGATGGGGCCACTGAGGGCCGATGCCTGCCGGGGCTGCGGGTTGTTCGAAAGAGATACCGCGCCCCCGGAACGCAAAGGGCACATGAAGGAACATAGACGGGTTTTAGTCAGTAAAAGTCTGACACTCCCTCCCGCCCCGCCCAGGGCGGGGGAAGTTATTTGATGATTTCCCGTCTATAAAAAAAAAAAAAACGCATCTATAGTCGATAAGGTTTACACACAAATATGCCTTGACTGCAAGGAAGCGTTACTTCGCGTTCTTACTATTTCACAAATGTTCGTGTTATTTTATTTATTTTTGTTATTTATCGAAAATAATAGTGCCAATAGCTTCTGTTAGGTACTATGATGGATCTCATGGCTTTTGATTTCAGAACGATGTAAAAGTAAGCGTGTATAATTCTCACTCGTAAGAATCGGGCAAAGTATTGTTAGGCACTACATTAGCGCGACGCTAAGGTGGGCGACCCGCCACACCTCCGTCCTACGCTATTCCATCTTAGAAGGATCAATTGTTTAAAAAAAACGATAAAAATATCGTCAATAAACAATTTAACGATAAATTGTAACTTAAATACCCTTAAATCTATTAACGTTATTTTTATACTATCGGTAACTCTGTCAAATAAAAGTTGCGATATAAAATTTGACTGCTATTTTAAGCTCCTCCCTCGAAAGTCACCGACAAAAACACGGTCGTGGGCGTTGAAATTTTTGAAAAAACGGGCCCGTTTTTCTGCCCTATTATCGGTCCAAAAAAAATCGGTCGTGGGCGTTGGCCCTAAAGGTACTCAGTGATGAACCGGTATGGGAACATGCATTGTCATGCAATAATCTAAAGTTGTCACCAATGTATGGTGCGAAAGGTATGACATGGTATTGAAGAACATTCTCCACGTATCTTTGAGCGATCACACTGCCTCTATCGAACACAACAAAACCAGTACGGGCTCCGCGTAAGAGATACCTCGCAGAAACATTGGTATGGTTCTGGGAGGTACCCTGGTCTAGTTGAGAAAGATGGGCCAGGGATCTCCAATGTTGCAAAGCTAACTGACGATGGTGTATTGTCACAATTATTTCTTCAAACTCGGTAAAATATATTTCTTTTTCGTCTTTCGTTTCATCGTGCGCACCATTTTTATGACCTCATCGATCAGGAAATCGATAATTTCTTCGTCATCAAATGTATCTACAATCGAAGCTATCCCTCTAAAAAAACCCATGGCACGACCTTCTTCTTTCTTTTTGGGGCTGGTTGGCTTAAAATTAACATTTGATCGTAGTATTTACATTTGCGAACATTTTTAGTACCAAACCCCGTTTTTTTTTGTTTTCGGGTTGGCATCTTGCAGTTCAACCTAGGAGGTTGTGTACTGCTTAACCGGGCTTTCCTGTGGTTGCCTTAGAAATTAAGGCGTCCAACCAGGGCTTACAAAATACCAGACCCCGATTTCTATTCTCTTAGCTTTTATAGCATTTTATCCAACGTTGTACACACCGCCCCCCGCCCCCTACAGATCGCGTCGTGTCTGGCGCAGGCAAGATTTTTATCTTGTGCAGCGCTGACGCAGTGTATGTACACTATTGGTGTGTAGAAACGACACGATTCTTGCATAGACCCGGCGATTTTTCTTGCCGTGGACACGCGGCCTAATCGGAGAATTCCTAGCAGTCGTACGGAGGAACAAGTGTCTCGACTCAACGTAAACTGTAGAAATATGAAAAAAGGCATAAAGAGGGACAACAAGAAATACGCGCAAACGCATCAAGTAGTCAACGCTCCCCAATTCACAGCGTCTAGGCATGTTGATAATGCGAACACACAGCACAATTCAATATTAGAATAGCGTTTCTTTCGCAAAACAGTGTTCATGTAACGTTCTTTGGCAGAAGTATAAACCGGCTGGTTGGGTCACTAACTTTCACGCCACAGATATGTTCTGGGTACGGATATGGCTTCTATAATACCTTTCTTGTTGTGGTGTTCTGTGGTTAAACAACGGGGTAAATAAATATGGAGTGCAAGGATACCTACTGTCACCCAATAATATTCGCCGGCGCCAGCCTCTAACCTCTGTTTCCGTCTACATTCTCGGAATATTCTTGAGTCATGCACTCTGCCACGCCATCTGGTAACTAAGTCCATGATTTTCAGCGTCACATACAACCTAAAAAAGAACAGGTTTTCAAACTTTACGTTACTCTCTGTTCTTTTCTTAATAAAACTGATTGGTAATATTCCCTATTATGTCAAGCATTTTGGATCAAACTAATAAATTGTTTGTCAATGAGACAATCACATCATAAAATATTTCTTTATAGATTTCCTGTACATTGATTGAAGAAAATCCTTTTTAATTAATGTATAACTTACCCCCATCAGAATTAACTTTCTTGATTCTTATATGGGCACTGTCTATTGCTCCAATGGCAATAGAAAAATCAGCGATACTGCGGAACTTTGTAATGATTTTAGCGCCCTGCACACGTACAGTTCGGACCGCGCATCTTGGACTGCGTTCCAAACCGCAGTTAGATCTGTGCAGTTTGGAATGCGGATCAAACTGTTGTGTTAATTACGATTAAAAATGCATGTACGGTTTGGATTGCCGAATAATCTAGAGAAACGTTCCGAACTGTGCGTGTAAATGATTTTCAAGAGTTTGGACTGCAGTTTGGACTGGCGCGTGGAACGAATAACAAATTAAAAGTAGACATGCGCAAAATAAATCTTTTAAAGGAACAGAGATTTATACATCTGTTTGATAAGAAGATTTAAATCACTCTTTTAAATCTTTAAATCCCAAATAACTCCCATCTTCTAAATAGCTCACTCACTCACTGAATCTTTTTTCTTTTAACCAAAAGCAATGTTTCAGCGTGTGAATTGAATAATCATTCACTTGCATTTTGATGGGCTAGTCAGTCAATATTTTATTTTCATGTGAAATGTAATCTAACTAGACTTTTAAGATACTCCTGATTTTCCTTCATACTTTTATTACAGGCTTAGGACTGTCAACCTAGTAATGCAAAATGAGGGGGGAAAAAATTAAAAAGACTCGTAAATTATTGATTTATTTATTGCTGCTGATTAACAGCAATTGAGATACTTTCTTGGATTTTAACCTTGTTCTTCGGTCGTTTAAGGTGTACCCAGCCTTCGAAAAAACTCTTTCACATGGCACGGATGTGGCGACTAAATGAAGGCGTTTAAAAACGTATCTGTATAGTAGTGGGTACACATGACGCCTCTCGTACCACCACACAAAGGGATCCCTGGTTCGCAATAAAATGGGTTCTGTCATGTATTTATCTACTTCGATGATACCTGCAGCAGCAATGTTAGCTGGCGTTAATTGGGCGACTTCTTTATCAAAATCCTCCCAGATGGATGCTGATGACGTACACGGTAGATTACTTAGGTTAGACAACGATGTAGAAGGTTCTGGCGGTACTGTCTCAGATTGCGGTTCCCCTGTTGCTCTGCCAACTTTCTGTTTCAAACCATAAATAAAAGTGAAATTTGGAACATATATTTCAAGTAAAATAACATTCATTTGGTGTTAGTTAATAGCAAACCTTATAAAATGTGTCTAAATTGCTTTAAAAATAAGATCGAAAATAAGAGTGAAAACAGATTATTTGTTATAAAATTTTAAATACATACCGCAGTGAAAAAAGCCGTTGTCCAATGTTTCAATTTGATGCACACTACTGACAGATCAGGCAGTGTTGCCAATATAACATTAATAAAATGCAATTTAAAACACTGCGTACTCTTTGGTACTGCGCACTCTTTGCTGGCTTTACCCTAAATCTTTTTTACGAATCACTCCTGAGTTACACATCTCTAATTAAAAGTTTTTTAGTAGTAAGAAAAATGGACGATCGTTTGGTCATCGCGTTAGCTGGATTTGTAGTTTGTTTAAACTGCTGATTTTTTAGCCTTCCAAAAGTATTCTCAATAACAACACGCGCTGATATATGAGCCTTATTGAAATTATCCTCTACAGAATTGGGCACTGGATCTGAGTATGGTGTCATCAACCACGGTCTCTGAGGGTAGCCGGAATCACCTTTAAATAGAAAAATCAATTACCCATTACCATATAAATGTTCTATTGCATAGGTAAGTTTTGTATCAACTTACCCAAAAGCCGCATAATCTCATTACTTCCATGTAAATTCTGCATGAAGTTATTAACATTACTGTTTTGCCAAATAAATGCATCATGGGCTGCTCCTCCAAATTTTGGATTTAAGGACAAAATTCTATAGTCAGAGTCGCATATCTACAATTAAAAATATTTTTATGTATCTAGGAATACTTATTTACAATTGTTATCAAAACATAGAGTCATTATAATATATTTACCATTTATTTATTTATTTATTTATTTATTTATGAGTTATGGAAGACTTACAGCTAAACAAAACAGAATATAAAATAGCAGGACACATCAAACACACACACCATCACGCCATCACACACATCACATTGTCACACATCACATCGCATCACATTGTCGCTCATTGAACATTCAATGAGTGATAATGTTTTCTGCAGAAATATAGGTGTTCTTCCTCTTTAATTGGAGTAAATTTTTTAAAGTGGCTACCATCTACACATCCTAATATCCTAAAATCTGAAAAAGCAAGTAAGTAGGTACCTAAGTTGTGGTCACTTCTAATAATTCATTAATTATTACCAGTAATATCTTTAAACATTACTTTTGCTTTATAGTATTCCTTTCTTGTCTTGTAGTTAGAAACTTTATATATCTGTTCAAAACTGTAGGATGATTCAGTGCTGTACTGACTTCTTCTATGTACACACTAATTGCTTCTTGCGATAAATGATTTGCTTCTCCAACAACTCTTTGATAGTCACCATTGTCAAAAAATAACAAAGAGCATAAAACCTGTAAGTTATGAAAATTATTTTGTTTGGTTTTGAAATAGCTGCATAACATACCAACTTACCTTTATAAAAATATAAATAAAAAATAAATATACCATCACGCCTGTATTCCCCGAAGGGTTAGGCAGAGGTGTACCAATGTACACCCACAGTTCGCCGGTATATTTAGGTTCCATGTAATAGGGGGCGAGCCTATTGCCATTAACCGGGCACAAATCCAAACTCCGAGCTGCTACTGAGAATTTCATAGAAAAACCCAATAACACTTTTTGCTCGACCTGGGAATCGAACCCAGGACCTATAGCGTAGCAGTAGCGCTTAGGACCACTAGGCCACCGAGGCAGTTACTTACCTTTAGTTCTAATGAAACTCGTTGTGTTGACTTCGAATTCGTTACTTTTTCAACTAAACGCACAAATCTTCAAACGATTTTTTGGAGAGTCTGTAAAGTTTAATATAAACTTTGTTTCACTGATATTATCCAAATGGTTTTCAACATCATTTTGGCCTGAAATTGACGTTGTTCACGTCGTTGGTCTTCAAATTCAGCGGCCACTAACATATTCCATGCTAAATAAGATCTTGCAGACATTATTTTAACTGAATTAGACTCAAATACGTATATAAATTCAATGTAAACATAATTATGTTTCACACGTCACGATAGCTTCTATCGAATTAGTGACTCATGGTACCATTTTGTATGGTGACAGCTGAAAAAGGTTTGTGACTATCGAATAGATTACGTTAGGTTTTGAACTTTTAATTATTTCTGTGACCGCTAGGGGCGCTGTACAATATTTTATACAAATAATTTACGGAGACGCTAGCGAGTATGTTTCAGCTGTAGACTCGTCCGTCAGCATGTTAGACACGCTTGGGGTTGGTAGTTCTTGGCCTTTTGTGAATAAAAGTAGGTCAAAGTACCAAAGAGTCGGTTTATAAACATCTTCTTGGGAGCTTCCACTTTTGTTCCGTCTCTCCATTAGTTTCTTCAATTCTTTGCGAAATGCACCTCTTAAATTCTGTATTTTTTGCTGACGAAATCGCGATCAGCTGAAACAAAACCTACTGACTTGCAAAAATCTACGAGCTCGTCATATGCTTTGTTCCTCATATTCCTGTTACTATACTCCTTACTTTTTATCTTCCAGAGACACGGATGTTCACGGAACAAACGAATGAACTCTGTGATAGCTTCGACGCTCAAACCGCCAGAAGCCAAGCTCTCAGCTCTCCAAGTAGGCTGCTGTTGAGCTCCCTGCACTTTTCTATAATAAAGCCATCATTAGTGCCTGCTTTATTTGATACGTCCCTAATGAAACTAGAATTTATTCATTATCGGTAAGCTGGGGAAAATCATTTAAATTATCATTGTGTACAGTAATTGTTTCAAACTTAGACCTACGCCTATTATAATTGTTTCTTACAATGAAATCTCCTAATTCATTCTGTGTATCCATATTTATATTTATTTGCTGTATTATTTCTCCAGCATCTACTCGATCAACTATGGGATGGTGAAAAGTGTTTAAAAGAGCAGCAGCCACCCCAAAATTTCTCATGAAACTTTTACTCGCTACATTAAAATAATTTTGTCGTAATTATTTAAAATCTCTTTTAAATCGACCATTAACAACCTCCAACGGCAAATGGTGACTGCTCTCGATTTTTGAGATATGATCTTTTTTATATTCTAACCTAACTTTTGTGTTTCATGTATTATAATGTCGAAAGAGGGAAGAAAAGCGATTTGTTTCTAGCACTCGGCGGCCGCTGCCGCGGCACCGCTCGCTCGCAGCTTGCGTAGGGGTTCAAGAAAAAAAAAACCACGAAGGTTAACTAACCCAACCCAACCGAGTCGGATCTGCCCTAAAGGATTTCCTACAAAGGATGGTATATTTGAAATAAAACAATAAAATTTTACTTAACACAATTTATTAGACTTTATACACGGTGAATTTTAAAGAGTTGCCAAGCTGCAGCGAAATGATTTTGTTTTGGTAGTAGAATCGATTAATAAATATCTTTTTTATGTAAATATAAAAATGGCAGATTTGCAATTGTGAAAAACTAAACTCGAAAGCTACCTCAATCCAATAGTAACCACTTCAAATAGGTACCTTGCGTAGCGGTCGAGACTCGAGCGGCAACGGCGGCGCGGCGCGGCGCGAGCGCACGGTCGATACCCTTGCGCGTATCAACAGCTGATTTGCTGATTTTTAGTTAATTTTATGGAACACAACACTCAATAAGTTAAACCAATTTTCCCTTCATAAACGGCAGCGCGGCGGCGCGCGCGCAGGATCGATACCCTTGCGCGTAACAACAGCTGATTTGCTGATTTTTAGTTAATTTAATGGAACACAACACTCAATAAGTTAAACCAATTTTCCCTTCATAAACGGCAGCGCGGCGGCGCGCGCGCAGTATCGATACCCTTGCGCGTATCAACAGCTGATTTGCTGATTTTTAGTTAATTTAATGGAACACAACACTCAATAAGTTAAACCAATTTTCCCTTCATCCTTTTACTGGTTTAGGACCGTCAAAATACTTTTTTACCTACAACCTACTGAACAAGAAATCAAAATAATTGTTTGTTATCTTAAAGAAAATAATTTCGTGATAAGAATATAGTATAGTATTTTAGGCGTATTTAAAAAATTGGAATGAACTTATTTAAAATGATTTCAATTACCTAACCTATTATTAATGTTTACTATTTACAAAATACTTACCTACACTTCCCGGTACCGCAGTAATTGTTCGAAGTGTAAGCCACTACGTTCCACACCCAAACGAGCACGTTTTAATGAATTTGGTTTTAGTTTTGATAATGTGTCTCTGTCACTTCTTATCACATCGAAAGCGTTCACTATGGCAGTCACTAACGCGTCCCGAGTTTTATATTCCTCGCGATACACTAGGCGTTTTAGCTCCGACCACAAGAAAAAGTCTAATGGAGTCAAGTCGGGGCTTCTAGCTGGCCAAGGCACTGGCCCGCCGCGTCCGATCCAACGCTGTGGAAACACCGAGTCTAGGTGCTCTCGCACGGCGCGCTGGTAATGTGCCGGGCACCCGTCAAGCTGGTAGTGCAGATTGTCCACGGGCACCGCTAGCGGAACGTCTTCCAGCAAGTCCGGGATAACATTTTGCAACATTTGCAGGTATGTTGCACCTGTTAGGTTACCCGACACAAAATACGGTCCGATGAGGTGGCTATTTATTATGCCGGCCCACACATTCACACTAAAGCGCACTTGATGCGCACACTCGCGAATAACGTGCGGGTTATTAAAGGTCCAAAAGTGTTCGTTATGCTGGTTAAACAACCCAACTCGCGTAAAAGTTGCTTCGTCTGTCCACAAAATGTTAATATTTTGATTAGCTAGTAACCACTCACTGAATCGTATTCTAGCCGCCGCGTCATTTTCGTAGAGCGCATGTACTTTACGAAAATGATATGGATGCAGTTTCTCGCCGTTCAATAACTTCCAGACATAGTATTGGCTTACGTCAAACCTAGCTGCAGCCATACGCGTACTCCGACGAGGATCCCGTTCGAAGAACTCGATGATCTCCTCGTCGAGCTCTGGCGAATGAACAGCTGTCCATCAGGAACTTGGGGATTCAGAATGCCGCGAAGACGGAGCGACTGCAAATGTTCCGGCTCCGCGTAAAGTCGTCGAGCAGCAGACGCATTGTAGTCCGCCCTAGCGTACAGTTGCACCATGGCGACGTACTCTAAATTACCGAAATCGTAGTTCCTGTCCATTTTTGTTTACTTCAACTTACAAGTACAAGGTTCGCGAGGCAACTGAGCGACGTGTGCGCGGCGCAACACAGCGCGGCGCGGCGCCGGCGCCGGCGCGGCTCGGCGCCTTTCTTCTTATCCTTTGTTGCGAATGGCGAGAGTGCAAGTAACGCGCAAGTTTACACCGTATCAAGAGGCGCGAAAGCTTATTTTTCTCTGAACATTAAATTTTTCGCTTTTTCCTTTGTGGGCACCGCGCGGCTTCTGGTTTATACTGTATCACCAGACGCGAGAGCTTATTTTTCTCTGAACATTTATGATTAGGTTTTTCCTTTGTCGGCAGCTCGTGGCTGCGCGCGAGTTTGGAATACTACCTACGTTACGTCTGTGTGTATATACCGTGTGTAACTATTGTAACTCACGCTTTCGAGTTAAAAAATCTTTTTTTTATTATTTTAAAATAAAAATATGTTTATTTTTTAAGTTTAACTCTATAATCCATTAATACTACTGAGGGCAAATCGATCTGCCGCGGCTTTGCAACGGTTTAAAAGTCGCCGTGTATACATATATAATTGCTTCTAACAATTCCACAAAAGGGTCTTTGTGTAAAATTCTTATTTTACGTCTCCACGAATGTTCAATTAACCAATCGGTAAAGTTTCCTTTATACTGATCTCTGTAAAATTTAATTTTCAAATTTCGCCTGTGGTTTTCGATCCGCTGGGTGTGTGTCCCGTCTGGTGCCACAAATTTATTAACCGGGTCACTGTGGTTAACTTTTTTATGTATGTACCCATGTTCAGAAAGGCAATCATATGCTCTCCTAAAATCTGTGTGAATTTCAGTGCCTTCCTGAACATGTTTTTGTATCAGTGTCACCAATATTTCTGCGGACCTTTCATTATTAGGACACACTTCCAGCCTTAAGTCGTCACTTCCGTCTTCTATCATGCCCAACACCCAATGGCCTTCTATGTGTCTTCCTCTGTTATATTTTCTTTTTCCAAATTTTGACTCGTCAGTTTGAACTATTTTTCCTGGACCACCAAGCTTGGTTTGGCCTCTTGATGCTCCAATTCATAAATAATTATTGTTTCCCGGCAATAGAAAAACCAATCTGCAATTGTAGAAGACGATAATATTGTTTCCCTGTCTTCCCGTGCTGTCTCCAATTGCACTTGCCGGTATGAATAGCCGTGGCTAAACACATACATAATTTGAAACATCAAATTTAAAGGCAGCCGCACATTTTCGAACCATGTGCCTTTTGCTCGACTCTCACAGCCCTATTGCGGCAGTTGCTCTTCCTCCAACGGAACAAGCCCAGCATACCAACTGCTTTGTTTAAATACATTGGACTTCTATGATAGTTACATAATTTTTCCCTTGGAATAAGATTCTGCTCTTCCGCAAACTGAATACATTTATCGTTTGTGTCTAGCCTTGTTAAAATTTTCAGCATATTCCAGTGGGACCTGAAACAATCGAAATATAAATTAGAACTGTTACTCACTAGCTAACAAGTTCTTTTCTGAAAAGTTTTTTGAAGTAAAATGAAATCAAACACCAACCTTATTTCCGCCGTATTATAACGAGGACGACGGCCAGATGACCCAGAAGCTCTAGGTTCCTCAACGTCACTCGCACTGTCCTCAGTCCACGTCGGTGACGCAGGCGTCACCAACGGGTCAGTGGCAGCAGTAGCACGAGAACATCCAGCTTCTGGTTCCGAGGATAGCGCAAGTGGCTCACTAGAGTCTATCACTTGCACTACTCAGGAACAACCGGCTTCTGGTTCCGATGACGGAATCATGGGCACAAGTGGCACACTAGAGTCTATCACTTGCACTACACACGATTCCTCACAGGACGCGGCAGGACACGAAACCTCGGGCTTCGAAGATGCCATGATGGTAGTCAATAGATGCTGCGCGAACAGGAGTACGTAAACGCTCTCAACTGCTAGGAATACAAACAATGACTGACCGGCTAAGTGAAGTGACAGTGACAATACAAAATGGCGTCGTTTTACGTTTCGTTTCACATATCAGCAACAGACGGAAAATAATTATAAATGTTAAATTTAATAATACTAATTTCATTTCAATATATACGTAGTATAATGAAATATACTTAAAAAAATATATTTAACACTAAATAAACGTATTTATTTCAATATTAATAAAAAGTAAAACATTTAATTAGTGCGTTGTCCATAGGTAAAATGGAACGTTGTTCGACGAGAACAAATGTCAAAAGTGACAAAATATTGCTAAATTTCTACGATTTTATTTTATTTTTTTCTCGTAAACTATTGATCTCCGCAACTTAAAACTTCACATGGAGGCTTCTAGGAATATGATCTATCTATAAAAAAAATATGGACTTCCTTCTCGCTGTCAGTTAAAGCAAAACTAAGCCATGTGCGGTTTTGGCCACCACACGTGTCTGAAAACAAGCTGACTTCTTTAATGTCTTTTAGCACACATGTGGTGATGTAAAATAGTACCAATTTCAGCACTTCCTTTTTTACCGTGAGTCTATTTTCGTATATTGTTAAATTACTCGTATATAGTGTCAACTTCCTCGTATAGTAAAGATGCCCAACATCAAAGGGCAAAGGGATTGAACAAAGAAAAGTCAAGACCGATGGAAACCAGTTCGCAAGTGCAGTGGGATAAAGATGACGGTATGGCCATGTTCATTTTAACGTCGTCGTATGGATTTCAACCATATATCTCTTATAGAAAACTGCGAACCTGGTAAACAAGTCATGACAAAATTAGAAGCAATATATGAACAGAAATCAGAATATAACAAAATGTTAATTCATGATAAGTTCTACCAATAATCATGTAGTTCCAGTGATACGATGGCACAGCATGTATCCAAGATCGAGGACTTAGCAAAGGAGCTACGAGAGACTGGCGAGAAGATCAGTGACACAGCAATAATGTCTAAGATTCTAAGCACATTACCATCCACATACCGTTCGTTTAGATAAGCATGGTTGTCACTCAATGAAGATAAGCAAACAATCCAAAATCTCACTTCTCGCTTAGTAGATGAAAAAGCCAGCCTTGCCAACGATACAAGTAGTTGTGAGACTGCGCTAGTGACGTCAAAAGGAAATTCCAAATCAAGAAATGGAAATAAACAGAATATTTAAAATGATCACAGCAATTCAAGTCACAGATTTGTTTGCTACAATTGCAATAAAAGAGGCCATTTCGCTAGTGAGTGTAAGATGCCAAAGAAAAAGTACAATGGTAAGAAACCTAACAATATGTCGGCATTCAAGCGCGAAAGTAATTTTTCTGATCAAGAAGAAGTAAGCACATAGATATAAGATATAATTTTATTAGAGAAAATGTTTCAAAGAAAATTGTTGAAATTAAATATGTTGAGAGTTCAAATCAGTTGGCTGATTTCTTGACTAAAGCTTTGCCTGTAAACAAAGCATGGCTTATATTTAATGTGTATGGATTAAATCCATGTAATTTCTGAAACCTGAATACACTTTGAGTTTAAATAAAAAAAAGTTAATTTACAGAAATTTTATTGTTATTTATAAAAAGAAGAGAAGTCATAGTTCAGAAAAAAAAAGATATATATAATGAATTGTTATGTCTATAAATTCTAAATTTATAAGATATATATGTGGAGTGTCCTCAAGTAAAAGTATATGCATTTTGTTTCCTATTGATGACACCGAGGGCGCTTTTTCTTGTCTTTCCCTTTTGAGAAACTTTATGTCGTTTTGTACTAAAAGAATATACATCGTGTAGAAGAAATCTAACGTGAGTTTCATTGAAATATTATCAGATCCCAATAACATGTTGAAAATCAAAATCTAAATATCTTTGCGCAAAATTTAGTCTCTCTTGTTTGTTTAGGGATATTATTGATAATTTCCTGCGTAGTTTAAACGTCGAGGAACAGTGGTCATAGACACTCATATGAGTGGTGACATCTCTGATTCTCGTAAACCCATCATTTCTCATTCTGTTTACAATTTCTCGATTTTGCGTAGTTGTTGTGCAACGAGGATGACCGGGCATTCTTTGTGTGTTCACGCGACCTTCATTTTCCATCATTTTATCCAAAGGTGCACAGTATTTCTCTGAAATGAACAATATAATGTATATTTATCATAATATATTGGATATATGTATCGGATTTAAGTAGGTATACGTTATTACGTAAAAATGTAGCACTCAATTTCCGTTTTGTGTAGTGTGCTATCTAGACTAGTAGGCTAAACTGACAGGTTTAAATTAAAAGTGTCTTCACTTTTTTCCAATCATCAAATGTTAGGAGATATTCCAATAAAGAAGTAATTAATGTTTGCTTACCGTGACACCTACTCTTCTCATTATATCACTAATACTCAATCCGTCTTCATGCAAAGATATAATTCTGCCAGATGCCAGATGTGTTCAAGGAAAAAACCGGACAAGTTTTATTATTTTTATTTCTTTATTGGCTTTCAACTTTGAAGAGCTTTAAAAGAAGAAATGGTATGGAGCTTATTCTGCAGATAATTTTAAAAACTTCTACGTCTCTTTAGCTTTTCAAAAAGGTAAAACACTTGTTATTAAATAGGCAAAAAAATTACAAAATGACAGTTAAGGTAGCAGAGGGTACATTTTGAGTTTGGGGTAAACATAGCTAAAATACTTAAATAGAACAAATAAAATAGAACAATATTTTATAATTCATGTTCGACATGGCCACCGCTATTTCTGACACAAATTCTCATTATTTTTCTTAAATTACTTTTTACGACAAGAGTTTGCAGGTTCCGCTTCATTTCCTCAGCCGCATCAATAATTTCTTGTCTCAAAATATCGACGTTAGCGATTGGCGTCATTTGGTCGTATACAAGGCTTTTCATATGACCCCACACATTAAAATCCATTGGCGTTAAATCGGGACTCCTCGCCGGCCATGCTATGGGTCCGCCTCTTCCAATCCATCGGTTCGGGTACTTCTCGTCCAACCTTGCTCGAACACTTCTTCTGTAGTGCTCTGGGCAGCCATCATGTTGAAAGAACATGCGTCGTCTCAATTCAATAGGCAAGTCTTCCATCAAAGAGGGTAACTCCTCCCTCAAAAAGTTTTCATAGGTCTCGCCTTTCAAATTATCGGGCAGAAAGTATGGCCCAATCAAGTAATCTGATATTATGCCCATCCACACATTTAGACTGAATCTCCTTTGTGACCCTTTTGTTCTAGGGTTACCTTGCTCTTTGGGGGCCCAATAACTGGCGTTGTGATAATTGGTAATTCCGTCTTTATCAAATTTAGACTCATCTGCCGACATGATTTTCGTGAAAAAAAAAAAACGGATTTTCAATATCGACATTTAGCATAAACCTGCAGAAGTCTAGTCACCTCGATTAATTAATATAATTAATACTTATAAAAAAAAACATAACTTTTCATCCTTTTTATCGTTAATCTTGAACAGTCTTAAATTGTATTAAATCAGTCTCCAAAAATTGAACAACAGATATGTTGTAGCACTGCAACTATTCATTATCCGAAACAATATTATCAGGATCTACGTCACGCAAAGGACATCAACCACTTTGTATGGCGTTTGGGCTTGAACATGAACATAAAAATATTGCACTATTTTTTATTTTATTGAGTGGCTTACAGTACATAGAAAACATATATGTAGGAAGTTTTGTAAAAGTTTTGTGAAATTGTTTAATATAATAATAAAAAATAAACCTTCAACACTTTAAAATAAATCAATTTATTTGTAAAATTATTCATTTTCGTAAGTTAATAAAACGTGGTCTAAAGACTGGGCCGGTGGAGTTATATTTTCATACCTGGCCCAGCTTAAATACCATATCACAGACATGATGTGAGCGCAGCAACTTACAGTCCTTCGACCAACTATGCAATTGCAGCAATAATGTTTAATAGCTTGTATGCCTTGATTATTATCTTCATATAATATATATACAAAATGTATTTTACGGCCTGTTTTGTCGGCTCTGTATTTTCCCTCGCAATAATGTGCAATTCTCGACCGAAGGAAATCCTGGTAAAAGCTCACTGGCTCTATCGATGCAAGACTTTGCCTGTTTAATCTGATATGTTCCACATGCTAATAACACAACTTCATCAAATGTTAATATAGGAAATTCAACAATTTCAATAGTAGCGTTTAAGTTGGAGAATTGTGTCCGTCTTCGATTTAAATTATTTCCAATTGCATAATCAGCTAATATATTATTTGTGTGCAATTTTTCATTTACCAGATTTACAATTTGTCCTGCATCTGGTCTATCTGATACCCTTTGGTGGAACATGTTTATCAATGCGGCAGCTATTTTAAAATCCGTCATAGCATGAGTGGATGCAGTATTGAAAAATTCACTCCTAAATATTTTATAGGTCATTTTAAAAATTCCATTTACTGCTTCGACAATCCACCTGCACATTGTGACCGTTCTTGACTAATTAGCTGCCGCTGTTGATAATTGAGTTTCACCTTGTTGTAGGGATAAAGGAAAGTGAACAGTATAGTTGCACTGTTGTAGTAAAGGGACACAATTCCTGAACCCCTATCCAGCAAAAAAACATCCCCAGGTTGAAAATACCTTCGTAAAGTATTGTTTTCATTATTAAATTCATGAATCATGATATCTGCATCTGATGTTGTTGCTGGATAGGGACCAAGTACATCTATAATATAACCATCAGAACATACCATCATAAAAGGTTTCATGAGGTAAATATACTTGTGCAAAGAATAAGTGTCTTTCTGGTATAAATCATTTGAACTTTTTTGTACATATATTTATATGTACAAAAAAGTTCAAATTATTTATGGCACCTATTTAGGTGCCATCCAGAATAATTATTGGGTTCCTATTTGCTCCACCGAACAGCTCATTAGGTATCATGAGATTTCTTGAAGCAATTTGAGCTCGTGTGATATGATTGATCCCTAAGTTTTGTGGAACAAAATCATCAAAAACTATTTGCCGGACCTTTTTTAATAATCTTACTAAAGTGGTAGGGGGTATATTTAATAGCGATGATATCCGCTCGTTGCTGTCGCCAGTTCTTATTTTCATAAGATACGCAGCAAGAGCTAATGTGCCATTGCGCATATTATTTATTCGTTGCACATTACTTTTTAATTAAAAAAACTGATGCTTGGTTAAACCAGTCAAATAATGCACTGAGTCATCAGACATTTGTTGAATATTCGAACAATCTAATATTACTCTTTCTTTTATGAATGAAGCAAAGTCTTCTATATGATTAGCATTAAAATATTGTATTGAATGCAAGTCGTTACTCAAAATGTCAAAATTATTATTTCTTAAATGGAATTCACAAATCCTACATTGCTGTGGTACATAGTAATTGTACTCACTAAAAATAAAGACTCTAAGCCACAAAGGAATCCTTACTCTTTCTTCGGCAGTGCAACCAGGTAAGAAAAACATGTGGGTCCCGACTGCTACAATTTTAAGTGCAATCGGGTACAACGACTTTCTTGTTTTAGGGATTTTTCATAAATACTCAGAAAAGCAGTCGGGTTTTTTAGTTTTTTAAATTACCGTTTTTTATTTTTTTATTTTGATATACCCAGTGTAACTCTCACAGTAAATACGAATCTAACGACACCTCTCAAGCTGAAATCCGTCGAGCCGTTCAGGCTGCAGAGCGATCCAAACATTTGAATTTGGCGCCAAAAATCCGCCATTTTGATTTTTTTATTTTGATATACCCAGTGTCACTCTCACGGTAAACACGAATCTAACGACATCTCTCAAGCTAAAATCCATCAAGCCGTTCAGGCTGCAGAGCGTGCCAAACAATTATACATACATACATACTCTCGAGAAACATAACCCTCCTTCTGACGCAGTCGGGTAAAAATATATATTGATGTATCAATTTTTAAAAACAACTCTCCAATAATAGTTTGTAATTTCTTCTGTTAAATCAATATTAGAAACATGAAGTTGAAATACAACATATCTTAGTAAGTTTTTTAAAATAAAAGTCTTTCTTTGGTACGTTTATTAAAATATTTCTTCATCAGAAGAAGTGTAGTCAAAAAAGTTGGGCTTCTTCCTCATCTTTATAATATTTAAGGGTTTATCTGCACAAACCTTAACATTTTGCGTTACTTCTTGCTGATTTGCCTTCAAATCACATTTAGAAATTACAAATCACATTTAGCAAAATCATTTTGGTAACTAGGATTTGGTATTTTTATTTTCTTTTCAATAAATGACATATTACTCCAGTCCAGTTTTTTGACCGAAAGGATGGTATTTTTTTTACTGTCAGGGATACTACTTGACGAAGCTGTGATACTTTTGGAAGTACTTTGAAGCTGTGCATGATGTTCAGTAGTAGGGTACAAACACTTTGTTACATCTAGGAGTACGTTTTTTGTTAATGTAGAATTCGCATCCAGAAAGTCTTCTAGTTGAACATCATCATTATTCAGAACAGGTGGTAGTTCCATGTAGCCTAAGTGGTATCCTAATCGAAGATTATTGTAGGACCAAAGAACTTGATGCACCGACATAGTCCCTCGAAATTTTTGGACATTTAAAGGAAATGTTCGTTCTTGTACTTCTTTCTCTGAGACATACAGCAGTTTGATGTTCTTTATGTTAATTTGGACTAAATTCCAGAACTCTTTAAATGAACCGATATCATTGCCAAAACGTACAATCTGATCTGCTGTCCTTTTTAGGACAGCACCGACACCATCTGGTGCTCCTTTTCCATGTCCCGCTTCTAAGTAATTCCACGTAATACAGTTAATTTGTGGAAAATCATACTGCAATTGATTAATTATATAAAACACGAACCGGTTTCTGTACTGACTGGATGGACTATCCGAAATAAAATGAATTGTGTCAATAAGTGGTGATATTTCTCTAATATACCCAAGCAGTGGTATAAGATGCGCCCATATCGCGCTCGCATCATGTCGATTGCATTCGCTGACGCTGCAAACATTATACGTCTTCATAACACCAGTTTCTGGTTCTATTAAATAGACAACGGATGTATGCAAAGTTATTTGCAGACGACTGCCACCGAAATGGTAACTTTGAATTTCCTCATTAAATTTTGTTGAGTAATTTTCAGAAAAATCTAAATGTACAACTGCCTCGCTTGAAGATATGGTCGCTTTTAAAGATTTATAATGTGCTTACAATTAAAGCAGCTACTATTCATTAAAAGAAACCTATTACATTTTTGTGTTTATAAATCAACAATTAATACAGGTACTCACTGTAATTTTTATAACGAGGGCTGTCACATTTGACGAAGAATGGACGTTCGCACACAGCCGTATTTTCAAGAATTTTTAACGATAAAGCGCGTTTTTTTTAAATGTAATCAATAGGCGAAATATTAATAATGTTAATTTAATAAGTAATGATTAAAAAAATATTTCCTGTGTTATCTAATAAACTCTGCTAAATATAATTAACGGCGCGGTAAAATTGTAATTTTAACAGTAACCTAACTAATTAGAGTTTGCCAATTGGTTACATTTAAAAAAATACTTAGCATTCTTAAAATTACGGTCCTAGTCAAGATGACAAAAGGCGATGAATGTATAAAAAAAAAAAAAACAAATAATCATAGCAAACTTTTAGCTAAGTATAAGACTTATAAAATTATTATTGTTCATTAAGGTGAATGCTTCAGGGTAGCCCGCGAAAATTAAATTTTCGCAGGTTTTTTGCAATTTGTAGCTCAGTATAGGAAATACAGTAATTAAAATTTGGTTTGCGGGAATGGCATAAATGTACTTATAAATCGATACATATATAATCATCAATATAACAGAACGACTAGCCAAAATGTCAATATTTTATTAAAATGGCACATTTTGGCTACTCGTTCTGTTAGAGAGTTATGTTGGTGCTTTTAATAAGTATAAACGTATATCTACATACATGCTATTCCCGCAAACTAAATTTCATATCACTCGATCACCATACTATCCGATACTGAGGCTCTCCAAATTGCAAAAAACGTACGAAAATTTGAATTTCGCAAGCCACCCTGAAGCAATCACCTTAAGATATTAAATCAGCCTTTTTTCATAACATATAGATCTATTCAAATATTAAAAAAAAAAACAGAATTGTCATCGCTAATTAAGTATTCCTTGGGTTTTTCAGTATTTTGGGTCAATATATTTTTTTTTTACTTCGCACCTTCGGTAGAACAAGGGCATAATTGCAGTTTTTGCTATTTTACAGGAGAGCTATTTTAAGATATTTATTGCATTCAGTGAGGTCTTGCTCTGTTAATATTGCTCGAAAGTTTTTCTTCTTTGCATGATATAAACTATATACTATATCCTTTTTAGGCGTATAGTTAACAAGAATTAAGAACTTTTAGTTTTTTTTCAATTAATTTTAATTTTAAGGAAGGGATACATTTGTGCCCTTGTTCTACCAAAATGTATATTATTTTGTAATTAGGACTAAATTTGAGCTTTAATTTAGGATGATTTTCGAATAAAAATACCTTGTTTTTCCGTATAAACTTTTTATTTTCTTATAAAGTAAAAAAAATGTAGTAACTTTCACGAAATATAATACTTAAACTATCATTATAGTCTTACTAATCAGTCGTCAATAATCTCACGTTTGTGTCTCTTTGGAATCCCAATGAAAATAGAATTATAGAAGATAACAAAAATAACAGTGACATTATTTTTAACAAGATTCACTGTTATGCAAATGAAATTCTTTAGAATCACACTTCAAAAAATATTAATTAAAAAATATAAAAATATCTTTATAACAATTATTTTTTTCTTACTAACGAATCAGTTCTAGCTCTCTCTCTCCTTTTCTTAAAAAAGGTTGTTAAAATATTGTTCATAGAACTTAGGAACTATATTTGAGGATATCAATTGACGAATGTCTTCTTTTTTTCTGTGAGGGATTGGTAACTTTTCCTTATAGAGCTGGTTTAGTGTGACATCTTTCACACTTTTTTTATTACCGATACGACCTGTTCGAATTCTCGCTGCTGTCCAATCGTCGGTTTTGTAGCTGCACTTAAATTGGTATATCTCTGAATCTTTCATAAATTTGATCGCTTTCGTATCCAATATTTTAAAAGTATTTCCTTCAACATCCTTGTTTAAATTCAAATTAATATCTTCAGATAACAGCTTCATATCAATGAAAGAATCAAAATTCATTTCTTTAACGGTAAATTGAACACCCTTTTTCTTAGCATTTTTAATAAGACTGATGTATTCTGCTGGAGTGTATATAGGTCCAGCCTTTTTAGCTCGCTTAACGTTTTTTTAACCCCCGACGCAAAAAGAGGGGTGTTATAAGTTTGACGTGTCTGTCTGTCTGTCTGTCTGTCTGTCTGTCTGTGGCATCATAGCTGCCGAACGGATGAAGCGATTTCAATTTAGTTTTTTTTGTATTAAAGGTGACCTATCGGCGAGTGTTCTTAGACATGTTTGATGAAAATCGGTTGAGCCGTTTAAAAGTTGTGGGGGTGAAAGTAGGGAAGAAAAACCGAATATCTGTAAATATACTCGAGTGGGGTCTCAAACTTAACAAAATCGACATTATAATAAGTAGATACCTATAAAAAGTATAAAATAAAAAATTAAATTAAAAATTTAAAAAACCCCCAACACAAAAACCTAAGTTCCCTTTAAAAAGTAAAAAAATAACAAAAAAAAAAACGTCACGTTGGGGGACCGATGTTGCATTTAGGATACGATCGTCCCGAGCGGTCCCTCAACGTGACGTATTTTTTTTGTTATTTTTTTACTTTTTAAAGGGAACTTAGGTTTTTGTGTTGGGGGTTTTTTAAATTTTTAATTTAATTTTTTATTCTATTACAGAATGGACGGCATCAGCTTTATTCTAGGTATGACCCCTAATAAGGAATTTGTGTGTTATTGACTTTATAGGCAATGTGTTGACAGCATAATAATACATTCCAAAAACGAATCTGAAACAAGTAGAAATAATTATTTACATTATAAGTACATTACCTACCTATATTGTTCAGTATGAATTATAACAACAATCACTCCTATTTATCTAAATCTACTGTAAATTAATTGTATTATAATAGGCAACAAACTTACTTATATTTTTGCTGCCCGCAGCAATTACCCGAATAAAATATTATGTCTTTATCTGGTTGTTTGTTAGAAAGATCCTCCAAAAACTTGTAAAGGCATGTTCCTATTTCATTGGCGCCGCGTTTGCCAAGACCCTCGTGCCAGAAAAAGCAAATTGTGGTATCGTCTTTTATATTGGATACCTAAAACAAAATATACATTAGGTACATTCGAACATAAATTGATTAATTTTAACACTATAATTAACTAATTAGAAAATGAGTCCTCACCGTAAAATTGTAACAATTTAACTTGGACTTATAAAAGAAAGCTGATGACTGGCCAATTGGACAAGGTAAGACTGCCTGTAGATCGAAAATGGCAACTATATTATTAGAATCACTATTTTTGCATTGTTCTGTGTCGTGTTTTAGTTCTAATCTGCTTAAACTTTTCTCTTCTAGGTGTTTTTTGTATTTTTCCATCAGTGGTTCCTTATCGTTAGAGTTTTTGTACGCCTCACATTCATCGCACTGATCTTTTCGGGGAATAAACAAACCAAGATTGAAATCAGTATTAAAAATTCGATAGTAGGCATCATAATTTGCAAATTCCTTTCCAGCGGTTTCTTGAATCTTTTTGTAATCACGATGAAGCTCCGCTATAGTTAAACTTCCATCTATATATTCCCTGGTTGTATTAGCCCTTAAGTAGTGACTTTCTGTTCTAGGAATGGAATTTATATGATTTCGGACCGATTTCACGACTTCATCGCTTAAATTACAATGGTTATTATGCTTTCCGCGATTATCGGCAGGACTCATTATAAACAAGGCTTGATCAGATATTTTGTCAATTACATTCCGCAATGTTTTTTCACCAATACATAAAGTATTCAGCAAAAAAGTCTTACAAATCCTGATTTCCTCACCATTTATCAGAAAATGATAGGTTGAGTTCGGTTTCCTCGGTGGTTTAAATGTGTTATTTGCTGTGATCTTGATTCTTCGGGTTGTAGGATTTTGTTTTTTAATACATGATGCAAGAAAATCTCTTTGCCTTTGGTGTGTTCCCAATTCCCAGTAGGATTTAAAAATCACACTCCTCGTTTCAAAAGAAACTTTAGTAGAACAAGACAGACGACAGGAGGTTTTGCATGGAGGGCGCATGGATTTCGCTGGTGCGATCTTGCCTCTTTTGGTCGTGTATTCTTGGCCACTATTTTTTAAACGTTTTGAAACAGCTTGTTTCCATTGCTGTGTATTTTTTTGTCGCTTTCTTGACTGCTTTTTATTAATTACTTGCTCAGTGTGATCTTCACTCGTATCCACAAGGGGTCCTGGGTCGTTATAAACTTCAACACTTTCCGTATTACCATCAGCCTCATCAATATTACCCCTATTATCAGTGTCAGAAGAACTCGACGAACTAGATGAGCTGCTGCTGTTGGAACTAGACGAGCTACTGCTGGAACTTGAAGAACTGGACGAGGTGCTACGTTTGGGAGATCTAGTTTTAAATATACTCTTATGTTTCACAGTTCGTGGCGGTTTATAATCTGATCCTTCAGATGGTGAAAAATCTCCACTCTTTGAGGAGTTAAGCTCACTTGCAACCTCTAAAAAGGTGATGAAAGAATAATATCTCAGTTACTTTACACATGAAATAATCCAGATATTTGTATAGCAGTTTTATTATCTTACCTGTAGTATTTACCGCAGGAGAAATTTCTGTTCCAAAATTGTTATTTTCCATTTTTTCAACATCAGAATTCTCGAAATCTAGAAGAGGTGACGGTAATGATTCAATAGGTGTATCCGTTGTTTCTGAAATGATGCCTTCCATTGATTTAACAGGACCCTGGTTTTTTATATTCATATCTATCCATGTTTCAACCATGTTATTAGCTGTAAAAAAATATATATTTATATAAAAAACTTAAGTAACATACCAATATGAATTAAGAAATAGCAACAATATACTTACACATTGACGAGTTTTCGATTGAATTTGCTGCTCTGTTAGAGCCCACATCTCCTTCGCGACAAGATCTATTAGAATTTGTGTCAGTTTCTTTGATTTGCAAATTATTTTCGTCATTAAGCATCATTAAAATTTTTTTACTACGAGATCCCATTTTAAATTCTGAAAATTTTATTAAAATTTAAATCATACAAAGAAACTATTCATATCACAATTCACAAATAATGCATACCTACTAGTCGTAAATACATAAAAATACCAATACTAATAAATAAACAGAAAATTTATCACAAAATTTGTATTAAAAAATAATACAAATTTATTTCATTAACTTAAATAACAAACATTAATATTAAATCAAGTCAATTTGGAATGACAAAAACGTAATTGTCATTAAGTCTAGCAAAATAGCATTGCAATTGGAATGACAAAAACACATTTACTTTTAAGACCAAGGAATAAAACAAATCTTGAACGGACAAGGGCATAACTGTCTGAACGACTTTGTCCTTCCAATTTTAAAATTATAAATTAGGCATAAGTGTAATAGATGTGGCATTGTCGCTCCAGAAACCAAAAAATTAAAAGGGCATATTTACCTTTACGACGTTAGCGGTCCAAGTGACGACTGCCTCTCTCCCCGCCGACGGCGCAACTGATCAATGAGACTATGTCCAGCCAAGAGAGCAGTAAAAAGGCACCAATAAGACAAAGTCACTATTTTCGCCTAGCGGATTTTTAAAGGAATTAAATGACTGTCTTTGTTCCTCCAGTTCAAATAGCATTTTTAAGGCATTTCTGTATACTTAACTCATTTTTGCAATTTTTGACAATTGTGCCCTTGTTCTACCGAAGGTGCGTATTGATTCTGCCGTGAAAATGTCTCGATAAATTTTTTTTGTAACAACGAAATGGAGGTTTGGCTTTTTTTGGGTTTTTAAAAATAGTACCGTGTAGTAAGTTTCCTGATCTGTAATATTTATGTTTTCTACGAAACCAATATAATATTTCCAAGAGTTCCTTTGAAAGTACCTTACTAGTACACTGTCATTTATTTGTATTTCTATATCATCATCATAAGTCATATTCTTAACATTACTATCAGTTTTATCTTTTTCATTTGTCATATTCTTAACATTATTATCAGTCTTATTATCTTTTTCATTTGTCATATTCTTAACATTATTATCAGTCTTATTATCTTTTTCATTTACTCGTTTAATAATTTTTTTTGTTAAGTTCAAATCAATATCTATACTTATATCTGATATTTTTTTAATATTTTCTTGTTTCTGTGTCATCCTTAAATCATTGAGCCCTATATTTTTTAACTTCATGTCATCGTCTTCATCAATCTGTTCCTTTTCACTGTCAGAAATAAACCACTCGTCTTCTGAAGAATTATGCAGGGAATATTGTTCATCAATATCTGTATCTGTGCTACTATCATAACTGTTTTTCGATTTTTTAGCCTTACGTGCAACTGATCCAATAGAAAATTTCCTTTTCGGCGTAATGCACTTTTGAAGTTTAGTATTTGTTCTGGAACACGACGCGATGGGGTTTTTATAAATATCTTCACATGCAACAGTATTGGTTTGAGCTTGGTTTGCTTTACATAGTTTAGTGTCTGGGTTAATAGTTGTAAGCAGTGGTGCCAACTTAGCACTTTCAGTGCTACATTTGGTACTATATCCACAAGGCCAGCACTGAAATCTAAGTACAGCACCTAGCACTGAATCTGGTACTAAATAGCAGTCAAGCGAAATTTTCTGGTCACAGAATAAAATGCAGACACGGCATGCGTGCAGTAACAAAACGCATTCATTAGTATTACAATATTTATAATATAGTACTCTGTGGTAATAACACGTTTGCCTGCTCTATGGTAGGACTAGGGAATTTAGGAGGGAACAACCGAACAAAATCTTGCTTATAGTTAGTTTTAATGAAGCTAAAGAAAAACTAGGAAAATGGATATTCCTTTTAGCAAAAAAGGTAATTATGTTCAAAACTACAGAAAAGAGTGGGAGAACGATCCAAAATACAAAAAGTGGCTTAGACCTGTGCTCGGAAATAACTCGAAAGCAATGTGTACACTTTGTAAAACGGAATTGAATGCGAAAATATTTGAAATTAGGCGGCATTCGGAATCAAAAAAACATATGGAAAAACTTAAACCATTTATCTCGGGTCAGGCAATACTTTCTGTTGAAAAAGTTGATACCGTTGGTAAACCTGAAGTTCATTATGCGGAGGCTTTGCTCTCAATGTTTGTAGCTGAACACACCGCAGTCCTGCCGATTGATCATCTTAGCCCATTGTGCATAAAAGCCTTCGCAGACTCAAAAGCTGTTTGTAATATGAAGCTACATCGTACAAAATGCGGTGAGATTATCAAAAATGTTTTAGCACCGCATTTTAAATCTCTCTTGAAACAGGATATTAGCGATAGTAAATACAGCCTCATAATCGATGAATCGACCGATATAACTGTACACAAGTACTTAGGTATTGTCATAAGATATTTTAGCTCTTCTATGAAGAAAATAACGTCTACATTCTTTGCGTTAAGTCAATTGGAGACGTGTGATGCTAGAGGTATTGTAAATGCTATTATAAAAACTGTCCAGGAAATGGGTTTGAAGATTGAGAATTTAGTGGGACTGGGCACCGATAATGCCAGTGTCATGATCGGAATTAATAATGGCGTATATAAAATCATGAAAGAAGAGTACGGCTTACAGCATCTGATTTTAGTTAAATGCGTTTGCCACTCACTCCAGTTGGCCGTTTCTCACGCATCTGAGGAGACGATTCCACGCAATATAGAATTTCTCATCAGAGAAACCTATAATTGGTTTTCCATGTCACCGAATCGACGACAAGAATATGCAGATATTTTCGCGACTATTAATTGCGGCCGGCAACCTTTAAAAATTTTACAAAAATGTGCCACTAGATGGCTCTCAATCGAACCAGCCGTGCAAAGAGTTCTGGACCAATGGCAGGAGTTGACACTATTTTTTGAGATTACCAGATCAAAAAATAATTGTTACACGGCTGAACTACTATACCAAGCATACAAAGATGCTAAAAATAAAGTTTATTTAACATATATAAAATCAATACTTGGGCAAGTGCAATCAGCGTTAAAAGCGTTCGAAGGCGAAAATTCAGACCCAACAAAACTGATAGAAACTTTGATCAATTTGCTGGATTCCCTTTGTGACAAAGTGGTGATCTCAGGAAGACGTCCTTTCTTCGATATTTTTGAAGGCAATGTTTCAAATTACTTGGATCCGTCACCTTACCTTGGTTACAGCTTTGAACACGCTATCGAATCCTTTACAGATTCCGAAAAATTGACATTGAGAAAACGTTGCATTGAGTTCACAATAAAATTAATAAAAGAATTGCAACAACGGCTACCTGATAATGTTAAGATTCTTAAAGATATGAATGTGATAAGTGTATCCAACGTCTTAAAACCAAACAAAGGGCTTGGCGAGGTTATACAATTGGCAGAGCACTTTCTGCCGAATCCAGAAACGATAGACAAAATAATTTCCCAATGGAAACGAATTAACAACATGAAATGGGAAAATGTGACTGACACGTTAAAGTTTTGGGTCGAAGTGTCTGAATATAGAGATGCATGCAACGAAAATCCATACCATGAACTAGTTTCATTGGCATTTACATTGCTAGTATTACCACATTCAAATGCCGACGTAGAAAGAGTGTTCAGTTTGATGAATATTTTGAAAAATAAACTAAGAAATAAAATGAATTTGGACACTTTAAATTCAATCATATATATTCGAACAGGACTTAAAAAAAATAACAAAACTTGCCACTCGTACGAAATTCCCCAAGACATTATTAAAAAACTAGGCAAGAAGGATATGTATACATTTAAATTGAAAAAGTCTGCTGAAAGTTCAAGTGAGCAACCATCCACATCAACGGCGGCGGCAGTACAAGGAGAAGGAAATACTGCAGAAATAGATATTGACAGTGAAGATGAGTGGATATAATTTAAAAATAATAATTACAACAGTTGTTGAGTCTAAGAAAAAATAAAAAATATTACCTATGCGATTTTCTTATTTTATTTCATAAAGCACTATTTTTGGAAATTCATAGCAATCTAGCACTTTTTGAGATGTTTTTTAGCACCTAGTCGAAGTATAGAGTTGGCAACACTGGTTGTAAGCGAAAATGGGCCAAATTTATGTAAATCAAAGAATGCTTTGTTTTCCTACGTGTTCTTGATATGAGCTAGAATTGTTATTGTTGATTTTTTCGGTTTCGCTTGTTTTGTGTCTGTCGCTTGTTTTGTTAATGTGGCTAGTTGCAGATCTAAGCAGTCACAAAAACCTGGTTTAGTTCCTGCTTGTGAACAAAAACAACTTAAGCTGCGATATGATATTGTGCTTTCTGAATTGTTGTTAATTACTTGATGTAAAGTCATGGTTCCTGGTACAGGTATTAAGTGTAGTGTTTGTATTTTAATCGTATCCTCAGGAATATAAAATAGTTTTATTTTAATCCCAGATTTCTTTAATAGCTCAAATGCTGATTCAGCGTTCGTAATGTCTGCTCCGTAAGCTACTAAGGAATCCATTTTCCTTTTGATGGTACCGCCTATGCCGTCGGCAGCACCCTTACCGTGTGCTGCCTCAAAAAAGTTCCACGTAGCTCTGAAGCCATACATTGCAGTGTATTTGTGTACATATGTCAAAACTGACATTTGACAGTTACACTAAAGTGTTGCCACATCAAAAATAGCTAAATAATGTTGTCAACTGCTGAAAACAAAAAATCTACTACATATCGAATCGGAATAACACACTGGATAACTTTGGGAGACACATTTGTGTCTCCCAAAGTTATCCAGTGTGTTTTTGCAAATGTAAAAACTATTCTAATTTTAGAATAGTTTTTTTTTTTCACTAGCATTGTGTTATTGCAACAATTTATATATTATTACACGGCATTTTTATTGCTTTAAAAGTGAATACAAATTCAAAACTATAATGCTATGGGACATTTCACGTGAAGCGGACAGGGAAAAAAAAGTGAGGTTCTGAAAATCGACCACATTCGGCCCATTTGTACTTCTAGTAGGTATGAATGTGTACACAAAATGTTTTTTTTGTATAGTGTATATTTACCAAGTTATAGGTTTCAAAAGAATTGTCGTTGATTGGTACTACAATTTTTCGAATATAACAAATCTACTATAAAATATTTTACATAGCGATACATATTAAAAATATACTGTTCTTTTTGAGAGTAAAAAAAAATAAAAAAATAAAAAAAATTAATGCCCAAAACCGGAAGTAAACTTTTCAAACCAGAATTACAGTCACTTCGACCAATTTTTTTTTATTTTTTTTTCTTTCAAAATATAGCTTAAATGATAATGAAAGTACACTAGAAAATTTAAAATGGGATCTCTATTAGTTTAGGAGATACGTTAAATAATATACACCCGCGTCGCAAGGGGCGTCATATGTAGCACTTGCTTAGATCGGTTGGTGTGCGTCAAATAAAATGGCTTGTATAAATTACTGTGATAAAATAGTTCAAACATAATAAAACAACATTGGTACACCACAAGAACTGTTTATTTTGTAATTTTAACAATTTTACAATGGGAATCTATGGCAGAACTGGTCCTCTTTAGGTACAAGAAGGCCTGTGGTTGTTGGAATGAAGCTGTGAAACTTTTTGGTTCCTGAAATGGTGACCGTAGACGCAAACCGGGGTTCCAAAAAAAATCTCTGACGCTCTATATCATCTTAAGAACAGAAATAAATGGCGGTTTGTTTTAAAGATGATTTTGCCCATTCATATATAATCGCATTGGTGTTATAATTGCTTTACTTGGAGGTAACTGTAAACTTGCACGCGCAGCTAAACGTTTCAGATTCCCCCCTAGACCATCGCATGGCCCCTTTCCGTGAGATGTTGCATGAAAATGCAACTCTGCATCTGCATTAAAATCTTCTTTGTAATAAAACAGATTCACAAAGTTAAATCTATTTTTAAAATGTTGGGAAGCCCCGTCAGTTATGTATATAATTTTTGATCCAACTATCGATTTTTCTAAAAGATGCTTGTGTAGTAGTTTTTTTCCCTGTCCGCTTCACGTGAAATGTCCCTATATACATTTTTTTCATGCATTTTTTTCGTCCTCTAGGTTGATAGGAGACAAATAAATTTTGTATGCAGCATTATTATGTCGATTCTAAAATATATATATTTTTTTAATGTTTAAACCTCTCGAATGTTCTGGTTATTTCTACATTATTCTAAACATGGTTACCAATATATTTTTATACAATAATATTATGAAACTATTTGTAAGCGCATGGTAGCCACAATCAAACATGGGCTCACCTCAAAATTTTTAAAAGTACATTTTTTTACGACCTTACCCATTTGTCATAAGTATTAAAAAAGCGTTTTGATGAGTTATTGAACAATGGGTAATTTTGTATGGAACCCGTACCCACTTTGTAGCATTTAAGACTAGGTGTAATTTAGAAGAGGCCTAATTGAGTAACTCGAAAATAAGTGAACGAATGAATGAATGAAAGACCGAAGTTATGATAACTTCTTTGTAACATTTTTAATTGCCAATAATCGCACTTTTTCTGCTTTTTGGACTAAATATATAAGGTAACCAGTCATTTTTTCTGTCTTTAAAGAGCGATATAGCTTCCTATCGTTGGTTTTTGGTACAGAAAAAATATTAAATAAGAACTATCAATCTTAAATAGCACAGTTTTATTAAATTGTATTGTTACTTTCAATGATTATATCGTTCCAGGCACTTGCCGGACCTACGAAGTTATCTAGGTGCCTGCCAACACCTAAGTACCATATTATGCTAATAGTATGGGCACAAGCACCTAGAGTGCTCATACCCGTCATGCAGGAGCAATAATACGCTTCGATGGCTTCTCTGCCCTGGACATTAACCTTGATTAAAATATATGTGTAATATATTTTATTCGACACGTGCCTCGATAATATGCGGCCTCTAATTAACGAGCAGTTTTCGGTTACTAGCCCATGCTGCGACATTCTAGGGCTACGGCTCGAAGATACCTCAATATTATATATACCATCTCCACCTCGCAAATGCTTGGCAACATATGATCTAGCGAGCTTCAAATGGTATGTACCCAAACTGAGTAGAATGACGTCTTCTTCTGTCAATTGTGGAAATGGTATTGACGTAGCCGTCATTGTTATGAACACCGCCCGCTGTCTATTCATATGTTCTGCGACTACATAATTGCCCAGTCACAGTGTCCGGCGTAGAACAAGCCAAGTGGACAAAAATATTTTTTCATGATTTTGGAACTATATCTATAAATTAAGTATTTATATACCTATATTATTAATATTATAAAACTAAAAACTCTGTTTGTTTGTTCGTTTGAACGCACTAATCTCAAGTACTTTGCCGATTTAAAAAAATATTTCAATGTTAGATAGGCTATTTATGGTGGAAGGCTATAGGCTATATATCATCACGCTGCGACCCACGAGGGTGGAGCAGTAACCAAAGATGCGGGGGACAGCTAGTAGTACCATAATATTTTATTTAAAGAAAATGCAAAGAGATGGTGTATAAATATATTATTTCATGATGACACGATTACAATACAGAAAAAAAATAAGAATAAAATTATCTCAATCGCTGCAAATATCAACGCTAATTCTATATAAATATACAACCTTAGACTAACATATTAAATACAAAAAAAAACGTAAATATGTATACAAATGTAAATATACAACCTTAGACTAACATGTTAAATACAAAAAATCTAAATCTAGATATACAAATATAAATATACAACCTTAGACTAACATTAAAAAAATACAAAAAATCGAAATCTAACATTAGACTAATCTATTTACAGTAAAACTAATTCTCAATATCAGAATCATCAGATTCAGAATCCGATGAATCCAATTGAAAGTAGTCTTCCTGAGTTTGTGGAGGTGTTGGTTGCAACTGGAGTCGAGGCTCTATAGTGGGAGCTACGATGAGCTTTAAGACCTCCGCGCACAATTCTATCCAAGGCTATTGATCAGAGGATCAGACGTTAAAATCAACATATTGTGCAAGTCTCTATTCGTGGCGAGACGAGAGCACTTTCTGGTGTTGTGCTCTTGATTCTTGGGCTTCCTCTGAAAGTTGCCCTATTGGAACTATTGCCGTCTTAATCACTTCTGAACTGTGAATAAGCAATTTATGCACAGTAGCAGGCATGTAGTACCACGAGTAAAGGCTTAAATAAAGTCTTTTGGTCTCGTCACAAAGCTTTTTAAATTCAACAAGATTTATCTCGAAGCCACAAGATAATGTCCTTAACAATACATCAAAGTGTTTGATGGTTGTAACATCCAATCCTGTGATCTGAGCACTCAGTTCGGGATTCCCGAAAAAACGTCGAGCTGTGTTTCCATCATTTGTGGAACCAAATCCTGGCTTTGGCTTGTCCACAATTAGTCCCATTTCATGCTTGAATCGTTGTTTGATTTCGGCTGATCTTTGTTTTACACTTGCTTTTTCCTCTGAAGACCTAGCTTGCCATTTCTTAATGTCTAACTTATAACTAATGTGTAATAAGCACTCAAACGTACGAATCCAAGCATGTAATGTTGACAAACCTAAGCCAAAATTATCCTGATTGCTATCAAAATGCTGTCCTTCATCATTCATCATTCTGGGAGTAGCCCCACAAATATAGCATTTCTGCGATGAATGTGTCTCAGTCAAAGCGTTGCACACTTTTCCATTTGTAAGAAGAAGCTTGTGTTTAATAGAAATTTTAGAACCACCAAGATCACAAGATGTAGCCTCCAAGTTGTGTATTTGTTCCAAAACCTTATTTGTCTCGATTTTCGTCAATTCCGGGGTTTCTTTGGCAAAAATAAATTTAATTGGACGACAATACATTGTCGATGATGGACGAGGATTTTGCCAGATAATGTTGTTACCCTCGTCAATTAATCTTAAAGGAACGAACGAATAAACAAAAAGGAACTCATCAGTGTCTTCGCTGTTTGCAAATCTCTGTTTGTAAGCACTATGACCCGAACTTCCGTCACCTCCCCATTTACTTATAAGATTAAACGATGTATTGGGAAGCACACTTGTGATAACTTCTCTCTGAGCTTCCACCAAACGCTCTGCTGTTTTATTCAAAATGGCTTGTAGCTCAATATCTGCTCGAGATTGTGTAACATCAATGTGCTCCTCTAAAGGATAACACAGATTTTTTGATTTTACAATGCAATCATATGATGGAAAAACGTGATGCCCAACTTTCATAGTCCACTTCATACTTTGTTTATATGAGTGGGTTGTTGATTTTGAATCAATATAATACGCTAATGCCTCGTCACTGCTTAGCGGTCTATCAGTTTGCACAGCACTTGGTTGTTGAAGGCATGTACTGGCAGAAGATGGATTTTCGCCAATGTCCTTTATTACTCTGGCAACGTTTTTATATCCAGTGAAATGTAAATAAATATCTGGTATGTTCCTAGGGCAAATAATATTAGTTCTCTATATTCTAGAAAGGGGAATGTAATATTATTATTAGAATCAGCTGTAATATTAGTAAAATCAGATGTTCGTCTATTCATATGTGTTGGCATAGATACCCGTTCTTGCAGTCGTCTAATAAAATCTGCCTGCATACCGTTTTGTATCCCTGTACGCACCCACTCACTATGACATCTCCTGTATTGGGCGTACAGAATGTATAACACTGCTCCAGCACAAACTCCAACTAACACTCCCAGTAGGATATTGTTTGTTCGAAAATGTGGAGAGATATCCGCTGCGCCGTTGTTTTCACTGCCGTGCTGAGTAATTATAGTTTCTTTGTTTTCACACAAACATTTACTGCACTCTTTTCCCATTTTGCTTTATTTGGAGAGTAGGTCCGAACACAAGGCGAGTATAATTGAAGTGATCCCCCTTACACTTCACAATCGCTCCCATTTCAGTCGCACGTTGGTTGACGCGGTCTCACGGTGAAACGCTGACACCGTCACATTCTTTCGCCGCCGCGTCGTAATGTTACCCGACACCGGGTCTCTGGCAGGGTCGCCATGTAGAGGAACGAGGTTATTGAATGAAAGAGGCGTCTTTACTGTACGACGTATATTTAGAGACTGCCTTATAATACTAACTTGTCTCTGTTCTTACATAACTATGTATATAATCTAAGTACTAGTAAGTTACACACTACAGTGTGGTGTTTATAAAATCAGATAAATTATTATTTAATGAAAATCGTTCCCTAATCACATTAATAATCTGTTGAGCATCATTTCTATCTTTTAATCTGACACCGAATTTATTAAAAAACTCTTGGCGGAATATTTTATAGTCTCGTTTAAAATACCCGTTGACAACTTCCACCACCCAACGGCATAAGGTCACACAACGACTCCTCATTCATCCTCCAGCAAAGATTCCGGCATGTATGCTTTATAATTGCAAGCTTCTAACAAACTAATCGAATCCCTAAACCCTCTGTCTAGAATAAAAATATCATTATTTTGAAAGTATTCTCTGAGCGGAGAGTTTTCATCCCTAAAAAGAGACTTCATTATATCTGCATCAGATATGGTAGCTTTGTATGTACCAAAGCAGTCTACAATGTAACCATCAGGAGTTACCAGCAAAAACGGTTTTAACACGTTTCTGTATTTATGCAAGGAATATGTTTCCTTTTGGAACATATAATTAGAACTTTTATTCAGGTAAATGTAAGTCCCGTCACATATAGTTATAGTGTTTTCATTATTTTGATTATAAATTGCATTTGGAATAAATCAATTGTGTTGCAACAATTGTTCACGGGATATGTTTTCTATACCCAGATATCTAGGCAAAAAGTCCTGCACAAATATTTCCCTAACCTTATCCATCAACCTTTCTAATATATCATGTGTATGTGTATGTATGGTACCATTAATAACTGGGATAACCGGTCATCTGTGTCACCAGTTCTCATTTTTATTAGAAGAGCACCTAAACCCAAAACGCGGCATTTCATATAATAATAATTCGAATTGCAGTTTACCTATTCCCAGCCAATAATTTATTTATTTATACAATCTTACCTACAACTATCATTACAGATCAGTGATCGAATGCGACAGTGTGGCCTTACATTTTAAACCTTACTCTACATCCTAAAAAGTTACATAATATTCTTAATCTAAACAAATGATCAAAATAATCTTAATAATGAAACAAATGGTCATCAATTCGGATTCGGATGCGTTCTGAACATATTATTAGGATTGCCAACTTTTTTTACAAGAAAAAAAGTATATTCAGGTAAACAGTATTTAAAAAAAATAAACAGTATATTATTAATTTGTTGTTTTAAATACATATTTTTTAGAACTCCTCGCACAACTAATTAGCTTAGAATCCTTTTTAAAAATCTCATATGCCTCAGCACAATCATAATTAAAATTAAAATAAATGAGGAGCTCATTTTTTATTAATTTCAGAGATGCTCTATTTCTATCCTCCCGCCACTTAGCATTCATTACTGAGAAAACTCTTTCAGTAAATGCTGAGGTGGCGGGAACAGAAAGAAGATATGAGACGATTTTGGTTATATTTTTAAATTCTTCTGATGTGTTTACTAACAAATGGCTCCACTTTTGGTCAGTACTCATTTCAATAAAATCTTTATCTTCCGATATTTTTTCGTAAATCACTTTGCAATTTGTTAATTTGAGTCTATACAAATTTAAATTATCTATAATTTTCTCAAAATTATCAAATGTGACTGAAGACTTCAATGACAAACAGCTAATTAAAGAAAGCCAGTTAGACTGATTGAAATCAAACCATTTCTCTAAATACAAATTAGCTTTATCAATAAAAAGTATGAAATGATTAATAGTTCTATTAAAAACATCTTGGGAAGCGAATCCTCTCTCGTTCAAATTCTTGCTTTGTTCGGTCACGCTCTCTTTCATACTCCCTGGCATTCCTCTCACATTCCTTAAATAATTTTGAAACAGATTCTTCAGGCTTCTTCTTTTCTTTCGGCGGTTGCCACTGGGTTTCCACTGGAGCTGGTGGTGGTGAAAGTGCTGGCTGCGGAGGAGGAGAAGGAAGAGGTGGAACGACTGTAGGTTGGCTACTAGTTCCGGGAGTATTCCATTCACCTGAAAAAAATGTGATTCAATGTATATACTATTCTGCTAGCTTTAGTTATTGGATCTTTTTTTTTACTTTAAAATGTGCTTTGCTGCATACCTACTTGACTAGTTTGTGTATAAGATCTTATTTTTAAATATTTTGTTATTACTAGTATTTTTAACAAACAAAAGAGCTATGAGTTAGGTACCAAGTTAATGATAGATAAATTTAAAATATGGCAACCTTCAGGAATTGGTGTATATTCGTATTCAGTTTCCGTGGCTGGAACTTGTAGAACCGACAAGCTCTCTTCCTCCCCACCAACACCCTATTTTAATAAAAAGGTTTACTTACAGAAATCTTTAATGTTCATAGAAACATCAAAGTTTAGACATTGTTAACAAAAATCATAATTGAAATGCATTATGTGACACTATTACACATTATTGACAAGAATTTCAAGTGTCACAATACTAACAAAACTACACTAACTACACACACAATACCACAATACTAACTCTAGTGGTGACCCTTTCTTTAATACTACATTACCAAGCAGAAAATATCACACCTGTACAAATCCAGCTTCTTGTATAGGCATCCCAGTAGCAGCCTGCACCCCAATTAAATTTAAAACCCTATTTTCAAGGTCTGTTAATGACAACTGAATCGCTGGCCCACCGCCTGTACCCTGAGCAGACCTATTTATTTTGGCCCACTTTTTCTTAATATTATTTTTGAAATCGCTCCAAACCTTAGCAAACATAAAAGAACACCACACCAATTAAATAAAAGGATGCCCAGCACCAACATAAATGCATGCATGTATTATTTCTACTTGTGTGAAGTAAGTTTATTAGGTTTTAATAGGCTTACCTTCCGCCACTTTTCCTCTGTTCGAGAATCCCCAGTGCCATCACTATTGAGCAAAATGGTTAACTCCTCCCATTTTTGCTGCATATAACCACCACCACGAGGACCCCCGCCGGGTTTGGATAAGTCTCCATGCCTAAAATAAATTTAATGTCAGTTAAAAGTTTATGATAATAAAATGTTACCGTTCTATTTTATACTGACCTAATTGTCAAAAATTACATACATACTAAATGACAACACTGATTCATCAATTGCTTCTTTTTCTTCCGTACAAAATTCGTGTCTTAAGTTATTTTCAGGCAATCTATTGAGTACTTTGTCTTTATTCAGAGGGCTTATTCCTGCTTTCATAAATCCGGCTAAAATATTTTGTTTTGTATTTGGGTCCATTTTATTTAGTAACTGCTTGAGTAACTTCGGAAAAACATTCTTTGGTATTGTGGGCATTACCCGACCTTCACATTTTTTCCACGTAAAAATAATGTTACGCCACGCAATTTTCACAGGCCTAAAAAAGGCTACATCAAGTGGCTGCGTCAGGTGCGTTGAATTCGGTGGCAGAAAGACAAAATGTACTTCTTGTTCTTGACATTTTTTAATTAATCAATATTTTTTTTCCAGGTTTATTATTGAAGTATGGAAGGGCTACGGTTTCCACCCAATCTTCAAACGTATTGCCGTCAAACCAGCCTGAGTTAGTGCGATTATATCTACAGTTAGGGGGGCCATTTGTAGTCCAGGTATTGTAAAGATTGCCAGCTTTATAGACTACGTAGCAGGGCAACAGTGTTCCATCGGCAGATGCAGCCATCATCAACGATGTCGATGACTTTGTGTGGTTCATAACCCTTTCAGGGTATTTGACGCCTCTTTTAGTCAAAACCTTCTTTTTACCAGGGTCGTCAGCTAAATTAGATTCATCGTAATTCACGATGTTACATAAAGGTACATCCTTTAAGGAATTTTCAAGTTGTCTAAAATATTCTTCTATAATTTGTGGAGATACTGCAGCCCTAGATCTTTTGATGTTCTGGCTTATTCTTTCTGAAATTTCCTTCTTGTGACGCTTTAAGAAACATTCTATATAATCCACGCCAGGTAAGTTATTTTTAAATTTTTTAACTTCTGTTCCAACTCTATCTAAATATCCCTTTATTATTATCCGTAAGTCATAAGTATCAAGTGGATACCCCCACTCAGAACAAATATTTATGTATTTTATTACGTATTTTTCTGCTTCATTACTTAGTGCTCTTTGTCCACCTGGACTTTTCATTGTTCTCGTTACATGATCGACATGTAGATCAATCAATCAAATCAAATCATGCAGAACAGATTTAGCAATATTAAATTGTTTAGCTATTTCATCTAGAGATTTATTTCCAGTTTCATACGTTTCTATTGCAGTTTTTAATATTAAGGGATCATACCTCTTATAAGGTTTTGTACTTTTTGAGATATACACGCGAGGCATATCTGAAAAAATAAATTTGCATTATTGTATATGTTGCAGTTAAAACTCTTAACCAGTCAAAAGTACTATTGACTAGAAAAATCAGTCAAAAGTACTTTTGACCGTATGCTTTGGTCAATAATACTTTTGACTAAAATAACAGTTAAAAGTACTTTTGCCCAATGGAGCTGGTTAAAAGTAGTTTTGACTAAGTGATTCCGTCAAAAGTGGTTTTGACTGCCCGAATCAGTCAAAACTCTTAAAAATCAGTCACTAATCTGCAATAATAATTAATAATATCTATTCTTTATAAAAGTAAATTATAGGATGAAAGAGCGAGCGAAGCGAGCTCGGGACTTGGGGCACCCCGACTCGGACAGGTTAGGTTAGAAGGGGATGGCGGGGTCTAGAGAGCGAGCGAAGCGAGCGAACAGACCCCGCCATCCACTTCGTGGTTATTTTTTTTGTCAACCCTTGAGCCCCGCGAAGCGGGGCTCCTCGACTATGCTTTTTAAGCATTATTCACATCTGACAAGTTAATAGTGCTTTTGACTGATGGTGTATTGCAGTTAAAACTACTTTTGACGAAGAGCGTTAGTCAAAAGTACTTTTAACCGCAAATTTGCAGTCAAAAGTACTAATAACCAATATTTTTCAGTCAAAACCACTTTTGACCAACCTGTTCAGTCAAAAGTAGTTTTGACTGATTTTGCTAGTCAATAGTACTTTTGACTGGTTAAGAGTTTTGACTGCAACATATATAAATATTTCCACTCAATATATCAACATTAAAATAAACTTTCGGCTTCCGGCTCATTTAATAATTTCCCATCCCAATAAAAATCTGAGGCACGTATAAAATGTGACACCCACTGTTCGTCAGTAGGAAATGTTGTTAGCCCCAACAAATAGGGGGCGAGCCTATTACAATACACCGGACACAATTTCGGACTCCGTACAATATTTCCGAAATTCCAATAAAACTTGGCCCGACGACCCGGGAATCGATCCCGGGACTCCCTGTTCGACAGTTGCACTTACAACCACTAGACTAACGACGCAGTGCAATACTCGCTAATTTAAAAAAAAAAAAAAACGATATAAAATATGAAGAAATAAACCTAATTATTAACTAGATTACACAATTTAAAATTTGTCAAGTCTGCTTAGTGACAACCCTATAAAGCTGTACCTATTCATACATTAGTCGTTCCTATTCATACCATCCTCATCCCGATTAACCCCGCTTTCGTTGTGATTCATACCTTAGACGTCCCCATTCACCCCAAAAAATACAGATTTCGCATGTCATCCTAAAAATCTAAATAATAGTAATATTAATTAATAACTGATGCTTACCTTTTATGTATATGATGGCCCAAATACTAAATAACGTAGAAAACAAACACTCGTATTCGCTTAATACAAAATAACTCTTACACAGCAAAGTTTTAAACACTGTAATAACCGGCGTCTTGTTTATACTATTTTCAACTGACATTTTTGACAGTTTGCAGCTAATTTCACGCTTGTTCAATGTTGCCATAGAAAAGTTCCAATAATCTACTATTATCCCTCAAAAAATGATTTGCGATTTGCGAACTAATATTTCGCGCCAAAAATGTTTCCTGGTTTTTTTCCCTATTCACCCCTGGATCCCTATTCCCCCCATTTTACGGTATAAGTCCCGTCACATATAATTATAGTGTTTTCATTATTTTGATTATAAATTGCATTTGGAATAATTAAATTGTGTTGCAACAATTGTTCACGGGATATGTTTTCTATACCCAGATATCTAGGCAAAAAGTCCTGCACAAATATTTCCCTAACCTTACCTATCAACCTTTCTAATGTACCATGTGTATGTGTATGTATGGTACCATTAATAACTGGGATAACCGGTCATCTGAGTCACCAGTTCTCATTTTCATTACAAGAGCACCTAAACCCAAAGCCACGATGCGTTTCACTAAGACGCGGCATTTCATATAATAATAATTCGAATTGCTGTTTACCTATTCCCAGCCAATAATTTATTTATTTATACAATCTTACTAACTACTACCATTACAGATCAGTGATCCAATGCGACAGTGTGGCCTTACATTTTCAACCGACTTCAAAAAAAGGAGGAGGTTATCAATTCGACTGTATTTTTTTTTTTTTATGTTTGTTACCTCGAATTTCCCGACTGGGTGAACCGATTGTCATGATTCTTTTTTTATTTGAAAGCTGGTGCTTCCCGTGTGGTCCCATTGTCACCATTTCAATATCTGATGATGGGATCTTGTAGAAATCGGGGGAACTCTTCAATAAATAACAGCAGATTAACAGCGATTGTTGCTATAGCATATTTAAGCATTGTTTACACCATCACACAACAGTTTCTTCATGGATTTGGATGACAAGAAGTTGATACTAAAAAGCGAGAAATAAAAAACTTTTTTACAAAAAAATTACACCCGCATTCAAAAACTTAAAAGAGAAAAATAACTTTAGCTTTGGAAGTCGGTGGCAATACAAAACAACAAACAGAACCAAAGCCACCGACTTCCAAAGCTAAAGTTATTTTTCTCTCTTTTAAGTTTTTGAAGGCGGTTGTAATTTTTTTGTAAAAAAGTTTTTTTAAACCTTACTCTACATCCTAAAAAGTTACATAATATTCTTAATCTAAACAAATGATCAAAATAATCTTAATAATGAAACAAATGATCATCAATTCGGATTCGGATGCGTTCTGAACATATTATTGAAATTATTTTCAAATAAGTTACTAAAACACTAGAAAAAAAACTTTTTAAATGTGGTTGAATATCGAGATATTGCTTATATTTTCTAAAACCTCTAAAAATAAGGGATTTTTTGACATATATGGCATATTGTGACGTCACCAGGTACAATTTGACCATCCTTCTTTGAAGACGCTTTTGAAGCGTTTAGGGAGGGTCGAGACAAATATTTTTTTTCAAAGGGAAAGCTGGGTTTAGAAATAAGATGGAGTAAATGTATTGATTTGTAAGGAGACTATGTAGAAAAAAAATATTTTATCTTTAATTACCGCGTTTTATTTTCGTTATCATTACTTTTTGATCACCCCTCGTATATCCACTGATCAATCCTCGAGTTAAAGCCACGCGTAATTCCAAGTGTGTTAGCCTTACGTTGCACTTCTTGCTCATGAGGAAAGCATTAGTGATGCTGGCATCCAGGAGGAAGTAGAAAAGGCGATGCCACCATTTTTTGCTTCTTCGACCTACTGTGTACGTGGTTCTTAGCTGGTCGAATCGGTCCACCCCACCCATTCGATTGGTGTACTGCTTCACCACAAGCGGACATGGAATCGGCAATTTACTAACATCTTTTTGGGTCCTTTGAATAGTAGTTACATCGATTTTTAGGTGGAATGCAGTGCTCAAAAGCTCTTTGTTGTGCTGCCAAACAACAAACCGCGACGTATTTCCAGCTCCCTATCACCAGTAAAAAAGCCTTCACCACCCATTATTGCAACATTTTTTTCTTCAATTGGTATAAGTAAGCGTTCCTCTAGTGCACCACTACTGAGTAGCTTTTTTCTTACCGCAGACTTCTTGTCGTTCCAATACTAAAAAAGTATCCAATGTCTCAATATCATTTAGGGTACATGAAGGATAACAAGTACTGCCAATGTTTTAACTGGATATTTGACTTTGTTCATAGTAAATAGTCAAAGTATACTTGCTCAATAATGCTGATGAACCACACTTGTTCAAATGCACTACATGTACTTAACAAACCTTTAACCATTACTGCCCACTTTTAATGCAGCCACTCTCATCACTGTTTAGCCTGACAGCTATTTCTTTCCATGCCGCTTGAGTGCGATCTCGTGCGTGCGATATTCGAGCGCAAGCCAACGTCTCTCTTCCATAAACTCTACTAAAACTTCTACTTGCGCATGGGATGGGTCTAGGGTTGCCAACTCTACTATATAATATAGTATCCTACTATATTAGAGCCTCCGCCTACTATATGTTTGAAAAAAAAAAAGATATAGTAGGCGAAACTACTATATTTTAAAGGCAATAAACTCATAAGGAAAAATATTCGATTCAAAATGTCTGAGCGTAAAACGAAACGTCAACATCTACTTCATAACGATTCCGGAATATCATATAATGACTGTAAAGTTGACAGTTACTTTCAATAGATAGTTTGACAGATTGTCAATTTCGATTTCGCGCTTTCCACCATCTTTCGACTTTGTGTTTTTGTTACTACCTACTTATTCAATAGAAGCAGTGGCGGATTAACAGTTTCCGAGGCCCTAAGCACAGAGCCTGTGTAGGCCCTCTGTTGCTTAAATTTGGAAGGTAGAAAGTATAAAATGAAAGTTCATCAAAATAGAAAGTGTAGAGGTATAATTTAAAACTTAAAACATTTTTTTCCTTGCCTTATTCAGAGCAAACTCCGAGATTATATCGTCGAAATTTATCTGACGAAGTATGTCTGCCTCAATACACATTAATGCTAAAGAATTAAGCTTGTCTTGACGGATTTTAGTTCTTTGCGGGTTTTTTAATCTTTTTAGTTGTGAGAAGGATCGTTTAGCAGAGCTGACAAACTTTTAGTGCCAGGTAGGTCTAAATAACTTAATTACTGAGTAAAATTACGTCATTGAAAATTATTTCATACGAAAACCTATTTATTAAGACTTCCAAATAAAAAAAATAATAAAACAATTTGGAAAGTAGGTAAAATTAAAACCATCATGTACCCATCTGTATTTTCGTCATCATTATTTGCCTGTCGTTCATTCAGTTTCTCAGCTGATTTTAGGGTTGTCGGACGGAGTTTGTGCAAACAAAAGTAAAATGTCTTTTGCTCTAAAAGTATAGTATTTGAGGACCTGGGAACATGCACAAAGACTGCTTATCACCTTAGCTGTATGCCCCTTAAATGTTATTGCTCCTTTTTTTTTACAGGTTGTATATTTTGAACCGATTTCGGTGCGAACGTGACGAGCCGCCAGTACTCACGCACACAAACGCCGCGCGCTTGTAGTGGTGTACCTATTGCAGCGCGCGTCTCTGACCTATGAAGCTTAATAAGCTGAGATTTAATTTACGACATTTTTTCACAGAATATTTGTTGTTTTAAATAATATTTTCTATGGATTGGCATAGGTTTCATACCTGTACATCAAAAAGTGACATTTCAATACTTCCAAGTTTAGGTATGTTCAAGAGGTTCCTTTCTTTTTCGTTTTTTTGGGTGAATTACGGTGTTTTTGTGAATTTATTGTTTTAATAAAATGTAAAAAAGCTGTGAAAAGTGTGGTGACAAATGTTCATCAAAGTTGAGGGACTTTTCGAAGTTTAGTTATGAAACATACAGTTAGAATTGTTAAAAAGGGCCGATATTCTTTATACGTGTAGGTACGTAATTATTGGTGAAAGCATAAATATAGAACTTAACTGATAACTTTGTGTGGGGTAACGATAAGTGTAGTTTCAATCAAAGCCACTTCGTAAATAAAGTAAGTAAGTACGTGCGGTATGCGTACGGGCCGTGGTACGGGCGCAATCATTTGCAATGCAAAGACAACTAACTTACTCGCTCGGAATCGCGGCGCGACGTAACGTGCGGGCGCGCAGGGGACAGGGCCCTGCGGGGGTGTATGAAGGTATCACTCCCGGACCGCTCGCGCCTTGTGATTTCGGACATGTGGATGAATCTCGATAAAATGTAGGTATAAAATTAAACGCCAGCAGAGGATGGAGGCCCCTGCAGAACAGGGGGCCCAAGCACGTGCTTGTAGTGCTTATAGGTTAATCCGCCACTGAATAGAAGTTGAAATTGTTTTTTTTTTTTTTTTCAAAATGAATAACAATGGTAATAAATAATGATGGTGGAATTATGGACGTTGGCTCTATAACGCCTCCACGAAAAAAATCAATACGATTAGATAGCATGCGATCCAGATAATATCCATGTGGGACAACATGTGGGATAGTTTTCTCTATTAGTAAAAGTGGAATTGCACAAGTAAGTAAAACATTAAATATATAAAGTTTGTGAATTCTGAATTCCAATCAATTCTAACTCAAATCCAGAAGACAAAGTCACTGCAACCGAGCTTGCACTAACATAGCATGCTATAAAACACAATTTATCCTATAAATCCATTTACTGTGGTATAAAAAAAAAATATTTATACAGATTCCAAAACTCTCATGAATACAAAACTGGGAAGAACAAAAATGGAAGCTATAGTAGTGGATGTTTTAGGGCCATTCGCCTTGCAAAAAGTACTAGGTGAAATTAAAACACCAGGTTTATTTTATTGCATACAAATAGATGCCTCAAATAGAAAAAAAAATCCTCTGGTGGTACAATACTTAACTGCAAAGGATGGAGTACAAAACAAATTGATTGATTTTTATGAAAATCTAGATGAGTCTGCTAATGCAATATATAAGGCCATAAATAGTTCTATTTTGAATAATGGCCTCTTATTTGATTATGTTTCTGGCCTAAGTGCATACAACGTTCACTTTATACTAATTTGAAAACAACTGTACCAAACCTTATAAAAGGCAATTGACATGCCCCACATTATTCATAATACTGTAAAAAATGCCATGAATGTTTTGTCACATGATATAGAAAATATAATTCTCAAAGTGTACAGCCATTTTTCATCATCAGCAGTAAGGAGGAAGTAGTTGAAGAGTCTTCTTTAATTTAGGTAGGTAAAAGCTTCTCCAATATAGTTTTTAGTAAGAATTTCGTTAAGTTATCTGTACGCCATTCTAGGACTGCTTTACGCCACATTACTTTTATTGCGCGAAACGCCGCTACGCCTGCTGGTTGCAAAATCCGTGTCGCGTTAGGGTATAAAGCTGTAAGTATTATACCAAGATTTTGACAAAGTTGAGTAAGCTGAAGAGTTGTGTGGTTTTTATGCCCATCCAAAAAAAGAATTACTGGAAAAGTGATATTCCTCTTCATTAGCGCTGGATGCAGAACATTTTGTATGTACTGGATGAAAAGCTCGGCCTTCATCCATCCATTATCTGACAAGCCAATGCCCCATTCTCTAGGCAAAGACTTTTGAATCTCAGGTTATTCTCTTTAAGGGGTAAATAATAAAAAGGGGTGTTGTTGCGCCATCCGCCGAAAATGTAAACAGGTACAGGTACGGTAACATATTATTTAGACTCAGTGTGATCTACCTCATACACATTTTTAGTTCCCCTTAAGCGATAACTTTAGTATTCTTTGGGAAAATAAAATTAGTTTCATCCCCATTGTAAACTCTAGATGGATCACTCAAAATATTAAAAAAAAACATTTTCTTTCAGATATTCTTCTACTTGTTTAAACCAATTTCTAATTTGCTTCTCTGACAACTTTGAGCTTGATGAAGTTACAGCCTCTGATGTTCGTTTAGAAAGCTCAGGATGCCTCTTCAAAAATAATGTATACCATGGGATGTTCCTCCAAATACAGTTTGACACTCTTTATGACATCCTCTTTACGCCGTGGAAATCCTTTTCTACAAGCTGAAATTATCCATTTCACTATCTCTTTTTCTTCTGCATCAGTCAGAACTGTATTTGAACCAGGTCGACTTTTAACAAATAAGTTAGATAGGCGAAACTGTAAAGTTGTCCGTGGGATATTAAATTTATTTGCAGCAGTTTTCTTACCCATTCCAATTTTTATGGCTTGCAAGGCTTTTTCTCCATCGTCTTCTGTATATGCTTTTGAATATTTTTTTCCAATCGTAACCTTCGGCAAGGATATCGAACGAATAGTCAAATTTTACGATTTAGTTAAAACAATAATGAAATATCATGAAATAGGATCAGAACAAGAATGCTCGGAAGCTGCAGCACATCTACCACAACAGCAAACAGAATTTTTGGAGGTTGAACCCGTAGTGGATCTAGACACCTATGAGGCTCAATTGAGCCCAACCGAAGGTCACCAACCAGTTGATCCGGTATTTACAGAAATCGATACGGGTATCCTAATGGCTATGGGTGTAGTCGAAGAACGGAGAGAAAAGGGACCATCAGTTCACCATGAGATTAGCACAAGAATGTCACTGGTACTTCAAAAGGGTCAGAAAAAAGATGACAAATGTGAACTCTTGAATAAATATATGCCATTTGAAAATATACCAACCATGATACCTCACAAGTTAAATCCTGAACTTTGTACGGCAGCGTCAGACGTAATTCGTAAAAGAGACTTCATTATACAGGAGAGATAGCGACAAACAAGCCAACAGAAGTTTCTTCCGAATCAGATGTTGAAGTAGGTGAGTCATGGAATTTTGATCGTCCTGAGCATATTTATTTCCTTCCTGCTCATTTATGATGCTCTGCGCATACTTTAAGCCATTGCGCAACTACGTGCAATAATGAAGAAATGTAATGTTTTGTGGAAGGCTGCAGGACGACCAACAGCACATGGCTAGAAAAGAAGCCTGTAACAATGAAAAAGCAAAAGATAAAGAGAGGGCTAATGAAAAAAAGAGAGTTTGTGTCAGTATCGTTCGATTTACAATCAATTCTGCAGATTCCGAGTGGTGACGTTGGCCTTTTATATTATACAAGAAAATTAACTGTGTGACCACTTCATTGATGTTTGTACAATATTAACAAGAGCCTCAAGAAACACGTTTTTGGACTTTGCAAGGTGCCATAAACGAGGATCAGTTTCAATTAATACTCGAAGAAACTCCAAGTTTGATCGAAAGATGTCGTGAACCACGTCAAGCGCTCGGCATTTATTTAACAAAACTGCGTACCGGAGATTCGAATGATAGACTAGCTAGTCAGTTTCGAATGTCCCGAAGAAGGAAAATAAAAATAGTGAGAGAATGCTTAACAGCAGATTTTGTTGATCATCACTGAGGTTTAGATCATATAACCAGAGAAAATATTTTGGAAAGAAACCAGACAATAATACCTAAAGGTATATTTGGCAATGAAACAAACACGAAGGCGATTATTAAGCGATTATAAAGAGAAAGCAGACGAATTCTTGCCAAAATATTGCAAAAAATTTGCTTTACAAACCCAGCATCGACCATGTTCAATCTATTAGTCACGGAGAAAAATATGAAAAAGTAGCACTCGAGCAACTGTCTTCAATGCATAAAATCAACATTAAAAATGGCGGCTTGTTCATAGACGAAAATAATCCTTTTTTGGGTGCTACACCTGACGGGATCACCACAAGTGTAGTTAGTAGAAATAAAATGTCCTATTGCACCATTTAAAAATGGCATAGAAGTTGCAATACAAAATAAAAAAATGCATTTTTATAAAAAAAAACTAATGGTGAGGTGGTTGTTAACCAAAGATCGGATTGGTATTTTCAGATCCAAGGCCAAAAAAGATAGCTGTTTATTGGGTATATGGTAACCCAACGACACTTAACTGCATATCATTTTACATCCATTGTACCTATGACTCACAAATAAAGTTTTCTGATTTCTGATGGTATGGTAATAATAAAATAAAAACTGAAATTATTAAAAAGGATGATGCGTTCTGGAAAAAAGAGATGGAACCAAAGTTGTTAAAATTCTATTACGACTGTCTTCTTCCCGAACTTGTCCACCCCAGGCATACCAGGAATAAGCCTATTCGTGATCCGGAGTAACAATAAAAACTCTGTGCCAGAAACTGCTGGGGAAAGGTTAATGCTGATCCAAATCAACAATCAATTGTTGAATATGAGAATGTTTTTTCATTTTCGGAATTTTAACTTCTTTTATTCTTAATTTTTATAATAATTTCTAATTACGATGATGACAAACAATATGTTAAGAAATGAAATAAATGGAATAATAATACACACGAAGTGTAATATGTGTTTTATTGTAATGATAATATCAATGTAGAATAAATTATGTTCCTTGTTAAAATAAATAAACACACACACACACACTCACAACAATTTAATACTTACAAGGAAAAGGTTCCAGCCTTAAAAGTAAATAAATATATTTTGATCGTATAAAATATAAAAAAATATGATTTTTAAAAATATTTTACTGTAAAAAAGAGATGTGCTAGTGTTTTTCAAATAACGAAAATCTTACTTTCGTTATTTGAATAACACTAGCACGTGTTAGTTTATTTCCGAAAAGACAATCAATAAAAATAAGTCATAGGTAAAATTCATAAAAAAATATATAAGACAACTCCAAGGTGTCTATGTCCTGCGGGTTGTTCGAAAGAGATACCGCGCCCCCGGAACGCAAAGGGCACATGAAGGAACATAGACGGGTTTTAGTCAGTAAAAGTCTGACACTCCCTCCCGCCCCGCCCAGGGCGGGGGAAGTTATTTGATGATTTCCCGTCTATAAAAAAAAAAAAAAAAAAAAAAAAAGGTGTCTATGTTCCGCGCCGCCACCGCCGCGCGCCGCTAACCGGGCGCCGCCCGTTGCAATGCTTACGTTACTTACCGGGGTGTGTGCGGGTTGCGAGGTGCGCGCGCCTGGTTTTAGAATTATTGTTAAACAATTCGTCGCCTTAAATACATTTAATAGTTATTTCCACTTGAAAACTTGTTCCGATTCATAAAAAAATAGGCTTTACTTAAAATTTATTTAATTTTTTTCGCTTTTGAATATTAAAAGATCTCCTTCTGTAGACTGTTCGGATGTCAAGTAGTTGAATTCAAGTGTTATCGCCAGCGCCACCTTGCGGCAAGCGGCGGAGACGACAACGACGTGAAGGTGGCGCGAAAGACATCAAACCGTACGACGCGCGCCGTCGGCTAACTTCACTATACGACTTCTGAATTTCTGCCCGTCATGGCTGCGCGCGCCTTGTAACCTTTTGTTAATAATTATAAAATATACGCCTACCATTGTAAAATCACAGTATATAACAATAAACGAATATTTGACAACGATTAAATAAACTAGTCATTGAAGAACTCCAATACACGAACCCGAATACGAGAGACTGAACCCTGACACAAGCACATACTCAGCCTCTGTGCTAGATAAAGCAATACATTTTTGTTTACTACAGCTCCAAGATATTACTGATCCTGACAAAACAAAACAATACCCAGAATATGATTTCCTATCATTAATATCATTACTCCAGTCTTCATCTACATAACCTATAATGTTATTATTGTTGCTTTTACAATATTTTAAGCCTAAATCTTTTGTTTTCTTTAAATATCTTAACACTCTTTTTGCATACTGCCAATGTTCTTCAGTATTACAATTATTAAATTGGCTTAAATAAGACACCGCATATGCTATGTCGGGTCGTGTGAGAACAACTAAATACATTAAGCTCCCGACAAGCTGCTGATAAGGATTTTGGCTACTACCAGTAGTCTCTTTTTTACATTTTAAGTTGACCTCCATAGGAGTATTTACTGGCTTACAATCAATCATACAAAATTTAGACAATAATTTATCTATGTATTTCTTCTGATTTAATGTAACAGTGCCTTTTTCTTTATTAAAACTTACAGACATTCCTTAATAATACCTTTAACTGGAAATTTTTACTTAACATGGTTTTAACTGACAACTGCCCCGTTGGTCTCGAGGTCGCAAGTACGACTGCTGTGCAAGGGGTCCCGGGTTCGATTCCCAGGTCGAGCAAAAAGTGTTATTGGGTTTTTCTATGAAATTCTCAGTAGCAGCTCGGAGTTTGGATTTGTGCCCGGTTAATGGCAATAGGCTCGCCCCCTATTACATGGGACCTAAATATACCGGCGAAATGTGGGTGTACATTGGTACACCTCTGCCTAACCCTTCGGGGAATACAGGCGTGATGGTATATATTTTTTATTTTATTTTTTATATATATGGTTTTAAGGTGTTTATTTTCAGCTCTATTGTTGGAAAAAACAAACATGTCATCGACATACAGAGCTACAATAGTTCTACTATTACCAATAATTTTAATATACAAACATGGCTCTATTTTTGACTTTATATAACCGTCAACTAACATACAAGAATCTACCTTCTTATGCCAAGCCCGGGATGCCTGCTTGAGACCAGAGGCGTCTCTAGCCCTTGTGGCGCCCGTGTGCAACCAGTACCCTGGCGCCCTCTAGTAGAAGCGGGGTCAAAATGGAATACTAACAGTTATAATTTTCAAACGGAAATTCGGGTGCAAATGGTGTCGGAAAGCAAAAACTTTTTTTTTGATGGAAGGGGTTACATCAAGAATAAAAAATCACAACTTTGTAGTTTTTCCAAACATATTTAATTTAAAAACTAATATAGTTACATTACAGGACGCTCGTACACACAAATATATACACAGTACACACACCCAAATGTATTTACAAAAAAGTTACTTTTCGTGCTTTTGCATTAGCGAAATCTTTAACAATGTCACTAACTTCAATTTTGATTTCATGTTCAATACTTATTAACGATAAAGTCAGTCTACTTTGCGACAATGTTGATCTAAGATAGTTTTTAATAATTTTTAGTTTAGAAAATGACCTTTCGCTATGTGCGACCGTGACTGGAAGTGTCAGGTTGAGGACAGTGCTGTGGACAGATTTGGGAACACTGAAATTAATTTATTCGTAAATAAGTAATTTAAAATATCCAACGGCGTAGTGGAATCATCAATAAACATCGGTAATAATTCGCACTATTGCAGGGCATCTACATCGAAACAATATTTAGAGCCAATTGTTGAAAACAAGAACTGTCTTTTTAGGTTGTACATCCAAGAGTGCGAAAAAGTGTCGAAAAGTCCACTTAGTCGCTGGACTATGTGCAAAATTTTTGATGAATTGAATTTAAGCCTGTTCTCGCCTAAAAAAGACCAGTGTGATACTTGCTGTTCGTACAAGGTAGGCAATATAGCAGAGAAAGGATATAGATCACACATTAAGAAAAAAGACACGGCAAGAAGCGAGAAAGCGAAAGATAAAGAAAGGGCTCATCAAATGGACGACGTACATGTTTTTACACAAGATTTACAGGCCGTAAAGTTATGTCCACAACTTCAAGCTAGTGCTTTATATTTTAAAACTAAACTATGTGTGCATAACTTTACAATGTATAATCTTGCCAACAAAGAAGTTACCTACTATTGGTTTGACGAGAGTAACGCTGGTTTGTCTGCTTCTGTGTTTATATATATCATGCATCATAGACTGTGTAAAAAAAACACTACAGAAGAAATGCATGCCAATCATTTTATATTCTGATGGTTGTACGGCGCAGAATCGGAATGTTTATCTATCAAATGCTCTGCTACAACTATCGATGGAAAAAAACATCGTCATCGAACAAAAATTTTTGGAGAAAGGTCACACACAGATGGAGTGTGATGCTGTTCATAGTTCAATCGAGCAAAAGATAAAAAACCAGGAGATCTTTCTACCAAGTCACTTTGCGACGTTGTCAAAACAAGCTCGACCGCTAAAACCATATTTAGTTGAGTACTTAGACTACAGTTTTTTCGACGACTTTTCAGACAAGAATTCGTTCATATATGACTCCATACGGCCTGGTCGCTTAGTCAATGATCCTACAGTAACGGATCTACGAGCGCTGCAGTACAATCCAAGTGGAGTCATCAAATATAAATTGAACTTTGATGAGGATTACCTAGATCTGGCACACAGGATCCGACGCAGAGTACTAATGCCTGAAACTTTACCCCCTTGACCAAAACTCTACCAAAATCGAAACAAAATATCAGCAACTAAATGGAAACATTTGCAGGAGTTGAAGACTGTTATTCCTACGGACTGTCACGGGTACTATGATTCCCTACTCTACTGATCTCTTAAAAGTCTGATTATAGATAAGAAGTTGATTAATAAAGTAAGATATTTTAAATAATACAAAATATTTTCTGTTCTTTTTATAAAATAAACTTTTAATACCATTTTGTTAAACAATTTTATAATTTCCCTTCTCCATATTATCTCCCTCACCTAATTTAATTAGATGAAACATGACGTAAGTCAGTGACAATTACTGGCAACACTGCGAAACTCACCAAATTACTTTAACGGAGAAGATTATTGGGATTTTCACGGGTTCAAATCATCACAAAGTTCATTTGTATTAATAATTAAACACAATTATGCCCTTAAACGTAAGTTATATTCATTTCAGACAGTTTTTTTCACTCTCCTGTAAAGTAGGCATTTTTGACTTCCGCACTGTTAGAACTTCGACGACTGAACTGACGATAAAGCATTTGTGAACCAAACTGGAATGACTGTTTCCTATGAAACTTGGATATGGCCTGTCTTTATCAAGGTGCAGAAGAAAAAGAGGAAGCCAGCTTGTCGCAACCAGTGCGGTACTGCACCGAGCGGGCCGAACTTCCTGCTGCGTCCTGCTGTACCAGTGACGCCACTGTACGTGTCCCGTTTGCATCACTCTACAAAGGTCGCGGAGATTGTAGAGTATATCAGCATCAAGACCAAGTTCACTCTGAGGGTCGAGCGGTTGGAATCTCACCACGGCGTGAGTTTCAATTCCTTCGTGGTGAGGGTGCCAACTCAACATCTGTCGACTTTCATGAAGGAGGAATTTTGGCCGAGAGGTGTAGTGTTCCGGCGATTCCGAGGCCGGATACCCGACACCGCGCGACACACGACGCCGACTTTACGTGTCAATTAGTTTTTAATTATGTTTTTGATATGTATTAGTTTATTAATGCATAACATTATTTTGTGTATTTTATCTATGGGCCTCAGTTGCCTGACAATAAAATGATTTATTTATTTATAAACCCCAGAAGAAAAGAATCTATTCAGACGACTCTGAAGCTTCTGAAGATTCACCACAGATAAAACGGCCGACGAATTTCATGTGGGACGATTCTGATGAGGAAAACATATTTTAATATTCTGTTCTTTTATACGTCTACAGAAGCATAATGTCTGTTCTGTGGACCAATTTATAATATTTATTTGTACTGAAATGTGTATGTTTTTTATTATGATTTGTTTAGGGATTGAGGAGAACTCCATTTTAAGTTTTTTTTCTATTCTTGATCTTATTGATATGATTACATAAGGTCACATTTTGTTCCCTTCTGCAGACAACACAATCTCTTCTGTAGACATAAAAAAACAAAAAACGTGTTTTTTTCCTAAAATATCCAAGACTGATCTCTAGCGATATTATTGTAAGAATATTATTATGTAACTTTAAATAAATACAACATTTAATAAAAAATCGTGAAGTTTTATTATAAATATTTTGTAATAATCACTTTTTGTGTATGACCCATTTGTTTATTTAGCCTGGGAACATTCCTTTTCCTTTTGTAACTTTGTAATTCTTAAATTGGAATGAAATAATTCTTCATGTAAGTCCCTAACTTTGCTTAAGAGCCCCCGCAGACCACAGACTATTTAGTCTACCGATAGTTTGATCGGGTTGGGCTGCTAGCGCGCACACTGGGCCAACTAAACAGTCGAGTTGGCGATGAGTGCGCAGACTAAACAACGGTCGGCCAACTGCTCTCGAACGATTTTCTAGTTGGTAAGAGGTTTTTGAAGTGAATGGTCGCATAATGAAAGTTAATACAATATTGTCCAGAAATGTTATTATTGCTCTTGTACAACGGAGGAGATGTACCAAGAAGAGATACCGAGAGTATTGGGTGCATCCTATTCACAGTGATAGACTATTGCTAGGAAAATTTTACACGTTGCATTCCAAATTACTAGAATACCCGTTTTTTTTTTTGTTTTTATCGAATGAGCATAACCAGCTTCAATGAATTTGTCAAATTAATAGCGAATGAGAATACTTTCAGACTATCTATAGGGAGATTGAGCGTTACGATACGGTAAGATAAACCACAAATACTTTTTGATTGTTTTTTATTATAATTGAAGTCACAAAGTTAGAAATTAAATTGTTTACATGTCGTACATTTGCGAATCATTTGAAAAATAAAACTGAGCTGTGTCGTTGGAATTACCCGGTGATCGAATGTTTTGAACCATCGGCAAATTGGGGAATGGAGTAGAACTGGTTGTATAAGCCTGTAATGGTTGTGGTGGTGGCAAGATCTTAGTCCCTCGATGATATACGGGAAACGACGACAAGGGTTGCTGTACTATGTTGTAGCTAGATGTTGATTGAGAAGTTGTTTGAACACGCCTGGCGAGTCTTATCTGTTATTTATTTGTTTATTTATTAAAAAAGGTCCACCAACAGCTTCCATGTGTTACATATTATAGGTATTGGTTGATAAGTCTAGGACTCACATAGTTGCCAATTACTGGTTGACCAACATTTACAAAAAATAAGTGATAACATTACACAGACAGAAAAAAATCAAAAAACATCATCATCTGTTTAAAAACATTAAGAATTCCGATCTTAGCATCGAGTTTTTCTTCTGCATTTAAATTCTAGAGTGAAGGGACAAGAGATAGAGCAAAGTTTGTGTCTTCATCAACAGTATTAGTCTCATTCAATGCTTTCAATAATGCTTCATTCAAATTCGTTTGCTTTGGGACATGAGTCCTCTTCTTCCGCTGACGAATAGGAGTGGAAGTAGAAGGACTAGATACGTTATCATGTTCATCATTTTCTTGAGAATCACCCTCTTCCAAGTTACTTTCCGTTGGCCGATTTTCCATGCATGGAAGTAGAAATAATAATTGTTCAAAGTAGATATATTTACGACTCTTGGTCGCAGCTTGTCCTGACTTTGTATTCTTTTGTGCATTTAGTTCTCGACGAAAACAAGTCCGTAAATTAGCCCAACTTTTTTTCACTTCGTGACCTGAAAAAAAAGTAACATAGGTTTTTTTTGTTTATGTAAAGAAGTTACGGAACTAGCTAGATGGCCCACCTGATATTAAGTGTTAACCTCCATAACCTGAGCAGTATGCAGTACGCCTTACGGGTCATCACTGACATGGTTCCAGGAATTGTAGTATTAATTTCTGGATCGATACGAAAAGTCTAAAGCAATAATGTGTTATTTTTTTTAATTTATCAGCAGGCGAATGGCGAACAATTCATAAAATATTTGTTTTAAAACAATTAAAGGTGAGTATAGACTACAACATTCTCTGGAGCATTACTGTGTAATGTAACGTTCTTACGAATGGTACAATACAGGGAAAAGCTCAGTTTCCAAAGCATTTCCATGTGATGTAACGTTCCTGCGAATGCTCAGCGTTATATTACGGGTAAATGCTCACAGCGATTGTGCATTGTACCTTGTGTTCATTCTTTTTTGAAATGTCGGACCTACAAGTTGCGTGTGCTGCGTTTATCTTGATGAATTATATTAGAAGAAAAAAGAAAAATAGAAATAGAAGATACTCTTGGAGGTGTGCAATTATTGTTAGACTTAAAATCGCAGGAATTAAGTGGTCAATGTAAGAACTTTACAGCCCTATCTTCAAGTGATTTTGAAAGTTTATTGAATTCAATTGGTGCTAAAATATCAAAGCAAAATACACGATTCAGAGTTTCAATTACGGCGAAGGAGAGATTAGCATTAACTTTACGTTATTTAGCTACAGGTGATTCCTTCGTTAGTTTACAGTATCTTTTTAGAATATCATTCATTTGATGATTTCCCATCTTTAAAAAAAAAAAAGTTACAAAATATGAAATTATCAACTGGGTAGGCAATTTTTTTACGAATATCAATTTGGGTAAAGTCTGTGTCAAAGTAATAGTACGACTGCTGGCGCAAAACCCCCGACATTTGGCTTGGGCAGTATAAATTTTATATCATGTTCCTTCACGTAGGCCAGATCAGGAACAGTCGGTATGGTGAACTGGTGTTTTCGGTTTCCACGCAAATAACTGACGTAGTAGTCCAAGTTTTCATTACGATTGTGTAATATTTTGGCAACATAGTAAACGCTTCTTCGTTTAGTGTCAAAACGAACCAGGACATAGTCACCCTCTTCAGGTAGGCGAGGTAAAATACTGTTGAGTAATTGCTCATCCGTTACGCAGTCGTGTAAGGATGAAGTGTTATGATTGTCACCCCATTAGCTTTTGCCAGGTCTAAGGCCTCGATGGATAAATGGGATTCGTGATTATCCATCACCAGAAGTGAAGGATTATTGATGGCACTAGACGTGCGTTTAATAAAATGGTTTCGGTGTTCATCCAACCTGTTCGGGTTGCCAGACCTCGAATTCAAACAAGTGGTTACGAGAATGCCGCTTTCGCCACTAGTCACCTTATTGATATTTCTTCCTTTTGGAACAATTACTCTTTGGGGTTTCTGCACTGTTGTCGTGGCAGTTTCATCTAAATTAAATACTCTTGTACCATCGGCAAAACAGGGATATCTATGGTACACAGTATGCAAATTGTCGAAGAAACTATTAGGGTGAAATGCAGAAAATATGTCACTAATTCTCAAAAAGTAACGCACCTGAGAAATAACGAAACTGATAAAATTAACAACGAAACTGATACTATAAAGGTGAGATCACACAATATGATCAAGGCAAACCAAAAAACAAAACTAAAAAAGTCAATGGTATGTTTTATAGCAAATGTGCCGAAAGCACATTGTTTTTAATCTTGACGTATGAGAAGTTGTCAATATTTAATTTCCGAGATATTCACTATAACCAAAAAAAAACAAAAAATTGGAAATTTAAAGTCATTTATTAGTATACACTTCTCTAAGTCGTGGTGATTGTATTAAATTTTACACTCTAATCAAATAAAAATAATTTATCAATATTACTTTTAAGGGGAACTTTCTCAACGAAATTTTTTATGCTTGGCAGTATAAAATTACACTTATGACAGTCTAATTCAGTCTAATCAAATTGTTTTATTTTAATCACAAGAAATAAATACAACAGTAAACGTCCTAGTCATAAAACAAACAAAAGAAAATAATCGTAATAAACTTTATATTATCAAAAAGATAAAACTTAGTTGGCAAGATAAACAGCTTCTTAAAGTCATTTTGTACTTAACCTTTATTCATCGTCTAATGATTAGACGATGTACAAATTATTTTTATTTGATTAGACTAACCAAATAAAAATAATTCGTTTATCAATATTACTATTAAAGGAACTTTCTTAACTTAATTTGACCATATAAAATTACACTTGTATCAAATGTCAGTCTTATTCAATTTAATCAAATTGTTTTTATTTTAATCTCAACAATAAACGTCATTATATAAAATAAACAAATTAATAAAAATAATCGAAACAAACTTCTTATTAACAAAAAAAATAAATCCTATAAAAAATAACAAGGTGGTATTATTCTGCGGGCTGTTCGAAAGAGATACCGCGCCCCCGGAACGCAAAGGGCACATGAAGGAACATAGACGGGTTTTAGTCAGTAAAAGTCTGACACTCCCTCCCGCCCCGCCCAGGGCGGGGGAAGTTATTTGATGATTTCCCGTCTATAAAAAAAAAAAGGTGGTATTATTATTAATTAATAATTGACAAGTTAAAGAGTTTTTCTAATAACTGAACAGTCATAAACAAAATAATTATTTAAAATATTGAAATGAAAATCCCTCTCTCAAATCTTATTTTAACCCTTAATTCGACAGTTTATTTTTTAAATTAAATTTGTAAAATCGGTAAATATTTTGGTTCATAGCTTGTAAGGGAAAACCCTAGAAACAATACCTAAAAAAAATTTACCTATTTCAGTTTCCTGAAAAATCTACGTCCATTATGCTGGACGTTCACAAGTTCGTAAGAAACAGAAGCACTCCAACCATGTGCAGTATACTTCCCATTGATTCTGTAGAAAAATACTTATACTATTTTCGAAAATTAGTCTTTTACATTTGTCTTATACTCTTACATTGGCTTACGCTTAAAACACTAATAGGAACTCCCGAAAACTTATAGGTACGAGGAACTCAATTATATTTTGAACATAATAATTAGGTATATATTTTTATAAAAATCAACACTTAGGTTTATTAAAAATAATCAGCCTTTTGATTCTTAAAAATATCAATGTAGATAAATGTACATCAACTGTCAAGCTTACTCTTAAAACACTGATATGTACTCCGAAAACTTATTAGTACAAAAAACTTACTTAATTGTTTTGAACATAATAATTAGGAATATTTTTTTATAAAAATCAACACTTAGGTTTATCAAAAATAATCATATTTAGACATACAAAACCATCCATCTCGCCTGTATTCCCCGAAGGGTTAGGCAGAGGTGTACCAATGTACACCCACAGTTCGCCGGTATATTTAGGTCCCATGTAATAGGGGGCGAGCCTATTGCCATTAACCGGGCACAAATCCAAACTCCGAGCTGCTACTGAGAATTTCATAGAAAAACCCAATAACGCTTTTTGCTCGACCTGGGAATCGAACCCGGGACCCCTTGCACAGCAGTCGCACTTGCAACCACGAGACCAACGGGGCAGTTCCACATAACAACAAACAAACACACACATACAAACAAACAAACAAACAACAAAACAACAACAGACAACAAAGACAACAACAACAAACAAATATTTATATAAACTAAATTAAATATCTAATAAACTGAAATAAACTGAAAATGTAAATAAAAAAGAATAAAATAATTGTGGAAATGATAAAAGCAATTTCTTTTAGTCACTAAGCACAACCCCTGCTTGTATTTGGAACACTGTATGTTCGTTTTATTGTTCTTGAAGAACTTGCAACGTCCGTATGTCATATATTCAGGCCAGTTGTCGTAGCCATGATAACGCACAGAAACTGGGGGCCTCGGTGCACTTGGGTTTTGGATCAGCCCTTTTTTTGGCACAGGACTAGGTGGTTCCGTCTCAATTGATCTTCCCTTTTCCCTCAATTCGACTGCCAACCTCTGCCTGAACTTTTTCAGGCTATTTGTGTTGCACTTTCTCCTGTAGAGTAGCCAAGCATTATTAACCGCTATATCTAACATTTGGCCAAAGATGTTCATGTACCAACGACGGCTCTTAAAAGATGTTCTGTAGAGAGCTATCAACATGTCGCACAGGTCAAGTCCTCCCATAATGTTGGTTGCAGTGTCGAACTAACTGCGGACACGTGACACCGATTTTCTTTTTCTGTTCTTTGCTCCATCTCTTGATTTCTTGAACTGGGTAAGCATCTGCATATGAGCAGGCCAAGGTTACCGTTTAGGAGCATAAAGTCAAAAGCGCAAAATGACAAACGATCGCAAATTGTCAAAAGAGCAGAATGTCAAAAGCGCACACAGTCAAAAGCGCAGATTGTCAAAAGCGCAGAATGTCAAAAGCGCACATAGTCAAAAGCGCACAATGTCAAAAATCCTACTTAATCGCGTTAATCATTGTGTTGTCAATTTTAATAACAATCAGCAATAGTTGTAATTACCCCACTTGTTCACCTACTACCTATATAAATGGATGCCACCGACAATGTGAGTGGAATATTATAATGAATATTAAAAATAAAGAAATGTTTTCTTTAATTAAAATGCTAACTTAAGTAACTAGAGTACTTTCCCTCCAGGTAGCATTATAATATTCCACTCACATTGTCGGTGGCATCCATTTATATAGGTAGTAGGTGAACAAGTGGGGTAATTACAACTATTGCTGATTGTTATTAAAATTGACAACACAATGATTAACGCGATTAAGTAGGATTTTTGACATTGTGCGCTTTTGACTATGTGCGCTTTTGACATTCTGCGCTTTTGACATTCTGCGCTTTTGACAATCTGCGCTTTTGACTATGTGCGCTTTTGACATTCTGCTCTTTTGACAATTTGCGATCGTTTGTCATTTTGCGCTTTTGACTTTATGCTCCTAAACGCAAGGTTACAACTTTATTGTCATACCATTTGATAATAGCGATCTATTTATCGTTGTCTACGATTTGGCTAAATGAACCTCGGCCCCTTTTCTTCAGTTTTTTATCACTTAACAGTCCCTTGCTGAACTTTCAGTCTATTTTGCCGTATGGTTCCGAGGCTGAAAATCCCCCAGTGTTTACGTAGATGCCAGATCAAGTCGAGTGTTGTGAAATAATTACCGAAATCCAAATTGTCTTGCAAAGAAAACATATGTGTGGTGTTTATTTCTGGGTACTCATATTTAAAATGATTAATTATAGGTTAAAGATGGGCCCAAATACTATATGGGTTATGTTCGTTATTAGGAGATGTGGTGCAAAAAGGTTATGGATTCCGATTTTTTATTTATTCTACTTCTGTATGTAAAGTAATTTGTGCACGAGAGCCGCTCCAGTGCGCGCCCTGAGTTTCTACATGTTGTTTACATTGATAGTTATCGCTAAAGTCAATAATGAAAATAGCTTCGTTTTCTTTTATGTTATCAATCGCATCCCTTAACGATTTCTGTTGATGGTTCATATTGTAATAATGTTTTTTAAACAACTTAATGTCTTCTTGAAACCGCTTTATTAAAAAAATTACAGTATCTGTCTTTACATCTTTGATACACTTTTTTGTAAATGCATCAACTTCTTCGCCAACATCATTTGAAACATTTTTGAGTGAGCATGGCATATTCTCAACCACCAGGGTCATTCAAGTTAATAAGAGACGTAGGTATCCAGTGAATGGTAGCTCCGAAGTACATAGAACTCACACAATCCTGCTATGAAGTTATAATTTTAATACTACGAAGATTGAATCTATACAATGCAAATACAGTTGTACAATCTTCAGCAGCTCTGATAACAATATTAAATATACTTGCAAGTTGGTTGTTACAAACAATAATGTACACGTCAAACAATAATAATATTTTAAAAGCTAGATGAGGTCGGCGTTTCATGCCTGATTACTCTGAGAAGAAACATTTAAAAGTCCAGACATTATATTGGTCGAATCATACGAGATGATGATGATGATTTGTATTGAAAGTTGGAACTAAAAATAAATCAAACTCAACAACAAGAAACACATTAATTTCCTTGAAATAAGTTTAGTTTATTGTAGAGTTGCCTTTTTGAATTAGATTTCAACTCTTCTGTTGTTTTTTTTTGCAATATAATGTAAACGAACGTCTATAAACTTTTCTATAATAGCTTTTATTAGACTAATTTTGTGATTGAATAGAGCAGGTTGTTCACGGGAATGTATGTTATTATCCGGAAAAAGAAAATTCGTCAAAGGTATGAAGCGCCAAACTTTTTCGAAAAGTATGTTCACTCGTTATTGAATTCAAAATTATGTTGACATTTGACATTTTTTTTTAATTTTGGTCGAAAGTACACTATTCAATAATGTTATACGTCAACCTAATATTAAAAAAAAAAACTAATTGCAAGTGTACATTCGGATTAAAAGTTCGGTATCAAATTTGATACTCGAGGTATTTAAGGGTTAACGAAATGAATGTGATAAAAGTTATCGACGACGACTCATTACCTCGCGATGAAACGTGGGAAAAAAAAATAGTACAGCTAAAAACGTAATCATCCCCGACACCTTGGAATGCTCAACACTGTATACCAAGCAGAATGTATAGGCATTATCCAAGCAGCACACGCCATAGAGGCCAGGAAAGTCACGGACACCCACATCCGTATACTCTCCGACAGTGCCTCAGTCCTCCAATCTTTACAGAAAAACCAAATCACATCGAGATTAATACTGGAATGCCATAACGCACTAGAACGCGTTACGGGAAAAAACCGTAACAGGGTGACGCTACAATGGATCAAAGGCCACAGTGGATCACTAGGTAACGATGCTGCTGACGAACTCGCCAGGAGGGGTTCTAGCACGAAAGCTTTCGGACCTGAACCAATAGTGCCCATTCCTTTCAATCAGCTTAGGAACTGGTTCAAAGACTACACACATACACAAGCAGAGGAGTGGTGGGCCTCGACACCAGGGTGCAGGCAATCCAAGGAGGCCCTGCCATGTTTGGACATGGGACTGACCAGGCGCCTTCTGCGCCTGGACAGAGGTAGCCTGCGACTGGTGGCGGGGACTATCACTGGCCTCTAGTGTTGCCCAATTTCAGTCTTGGTCTTGCAGTCTTGGTCTTGTTCTTGCGTTTTTGCAAGACCAAGACCAAGAACAAGACCGCATATTTTTAACAAGACCAAGAACAAGACTGACCGTGCAAGACTTGAGCAAGAACAAGACATAGCCTGCAAGACTCTTGCGTCTTGCAGCTAGGACTTAGCGCTATTTCACGGAGTAGTTAGGTGTAACAGTTCGGTGTATAGGTACGCTTAGGAATTCTATGAGACGCAAAAAACTGTATCAAAGAATATGAAAAACTGGACCTATGCGCATTACGACTAATATTTCACGGAGTAGTTAGGTGTAACAGTTCGGTGTATAGGTACGCTTAGGAATTCTATGAGACGCAAAAAACTGTATCAAAGAATATGAAAAACTGGACCTATGCGCATTACGACTAATACCATAAACATACCTACATAGCGAATAAAAAAATATCCATTAAAATCAAACTGAGTGCATGCAAAGTTATGTTTTAATCATCGGCACTTTGATAATGCGGCATCAAAGGTTTTGTACTTACTTCTCAAAGAAATTTGCCGCTTTTCGGAAGTACCTACATGGTTATGATACACGCGCCGGCGGCTTCTTTTGAAATCATATACAACAATCGTTGCCGCCGCGCCGAAATCACAACATTTGACACTATTTTATGGCCGCCACAGGGCGTAGGTATACTCAAAGTCCATTCGCTTAGATACTGTCGCCTTTTGATCGCGCCGCTTCGGCACTTGCCGCCTCATGTCAAAGGATGCCGCCGCGTAAACAAAGGACACCGCGTGCGGCGTACAACCGCAAGTAAATTTGGCAGTTTAAAGGCCGGGTCACACCGGATGCGTGGCGTGACGTGACGCGTGGCGTGACGTGCATACGCGCGTGCGAGCACTGTCACACCGGCCAAGACCGGTGCAGCACACGTCACGCACGCACGCATCACGTCACGCAGAACTGCTGCACGCAGACGTACTAACGCAAGATCATCTAAAAATGCAATAAACATTCGAGAAAAAATTGTTACATACTTTAACAATTGAAATTTTCTAATTTTTGTACTAATTTGAACTTACCATCTATTTCCAGCGTATTCCCAATTCTCTCCCATAATACTGTTTTTTGTACTCTTTATGTTTGGTGTTGTAGAGACATATTTGCGGACGATTTCTATTAGTTTTTCCTTTAAAATTGTCTCCATTGCGAAAAAAAACACTCGTAAACTGCTTTCTGTTTGTAAATAAATACAACTTTGCGTGCGTGCGTACGTGCAGCAATGACCGATGCGTATGCGTGCGTGCCCGGTGTGACATCTAACAGGGAGCGCCATATAATACAACGTCATCACTGCAAGCGCGTGTGCGACGTTGCCGCTCCGCTACTCACGCGTACGGACTCGGTTTGTGACAAGATGCGGCTCTGCGTGCGTGAGTCACGCGCGTGCACACGTCACGCATCTGGTCTGACACCTTTCTTACAGTTTCATACATTACAACTGGTGCGTGCACGCCACGCATCACGCCACGCATTTGGTGTGCTTTGGCCTTAAAGCGAAGCGTCGTAGTGAAAAGTTGTGTGTATATTGAGTGTTGAGTGTTTATTGACTCTGCTACGTATACTGAAAATGTTTTTTCGTCCTTGGGAAGAGAGTGAAGTGCCTCAAGATGAGACTTTTAGTGAACCAACAAAAAAAAGAAGGGTGTTTTGTAAAACATGTAAACAAATTATAATCAATGTCCATCGTCATTGCATTGAAATGAATATGTCTGCACCTATCACAGACACTTCAAAAATAGTGGGGATACCAAGAACTAGCGTTGGATTAATATTAAAAACGGGCCCATCAACACCAAAAAAACGTAAAAACAGAAGAATCCAACTAGAGAAAATGAACGACTTCGAATGTGATGAAGTACGTCGAACAGTATACAGATTTTATGCTAATAAAAAACTTCCGACACTAGACACGATTCTGGAGGATTTACTAACTAATACGGACTTTCCGTATAAACGTACGACTCTGCGAAATGTATTGATTAAACTTGGCTTAAAAAGCTGGGGATACACACCCGTAGCTTGCACACTAGTATACCAGCTCCTTGCACGTGCCAGCTACTGTCATATGTATACGCTAACTGGCATGCCTGTAACTGGCATATAAGTAGCTAGCACATTTGATTTACTTGCATGCCCGTTGAGGGAGGGGACGCGGGGGGTTGCTTAACTGACACGTGTGAACAGACGCGACAGCTACGGGCATGCCTAGGGATTTTCCGATACCACCTAAGTATCGATACTTACTCATTTCGATAATACTCAAATCTTTTTTCGATACTATACAAATAAGTACTCCTCAAGTATCGATACTTACTGATATCGATACTTTTTGGAACTTTTATTTTATTATTTTGAGGGTGCTATCAATGAACGTTGAAGGATAATAATTTAAAGAAAATTGAGACGAAAAAAACGATTTATTTATTATAAATGTTTATTAGGCTTATTATAATTTAAACAAAAAACTCTTCAGCATTAAGATTGCCCAAAAACAGTAACTGTTCAAGGTATTTAGAAGACAATCTGTTTCTTGTTTGTGTCATTGTTGCACCGGCTTTGGAAAAAAGGCACTCGCTAGGAACTGATGTTGCAACAACAATTAAATATTGCTGTGCATACTTGTACAGACAAGGAAACACCAACTTCATGTCATCCCATTCTGCAAATGGGTTGCTTTTAAGAGAAACTACTGGATTTGATAAATAAAGAGAAACTTCATCTCCCTGATGAGATTTTTTTTTCTTCTTGTGCCCATGTGCTAACTCTTTATGATGTTTCCAAAAATCGTATTCAGGTGGTGCAGTAGATGAGACATCATCTTCTGACTCACTTGGGCTACTTAGTTGTCCGACAACCATGGTTCTAAGTTTTTGAATAGCTCTTCCGCATGCAGAGGGGTCTTGGAAATGCAGATTTTTAAACCTTGGGTCTAGAATTGTTGCAATGGCTGCATGATCGTTTAATTCAATCATCCCATACCTCCTTTTCAGCTCTCTCAATAAAACATCCTTACATTCTTTAACGATAGCGGAGTTTGGAGTGATACTATTCAGTTCTGTAGTTAAGCAATTAAGCATTGGTATAATTTTGGAGATTGTTACATACTTTTGGCCCGATGATTCTCTTGTTACATATTCAAAAGGCTTTAATACAGTTGTAAGCTCATTCAAGGTTTCCATTTCCACTGCACTTGGCAAATTTGGAGCCACTACACTCTCAATTACAATTTCTGATATTACTATTCTTAACTTTAGAAATCGCTCTAACATAAAAAAAGTTGAGTTCCACCTAGTTCTTACATCTGCAATAAGTTTTAAAACTGATCCTGCCGAAACATTATTACGCATTTGGATTTTTCGTAGCTTATCCGACTGCACAACACTATTTTTTATCCAATTAACAATTTCTCGTACTTTTATAACAGCTGATTTAACACTGGGCAACTTTAGTGCCTCTTCAACTACAAGGTTAATAGTATGGGCAAAACACGGTAAATGTTTTTTTTCGCCTAAAGACATTCGTATGGCAGCCAACATTGAACTGGCATTATCTGATACAGCAGCACGAATTTTGGTAAGTGGAATATTCCATTTTTTCAAAATATCCAGCAGGTTTTCCGATATGTATTCAGCTGTATGTCGCTCTCTTAATGCACGAGTTGCAAGATAATACATACACATTTGACCATTTTCTACAAAATGTATGGTGACGCCCATGAATCCTACTTCATTCATTGTCTCTGTCCATATGTCCAGCGTTAAACAGAAATTGTCTATCTTGGATAATTTGGACTTACAAATAGTTATACAAGCTTCGTACTTTTCGGTAGTCATTTTCTTTAAATACTTTGCGCCAGGAACTTTAAAAGTAGGCTCCAGTTCTTTTACAAGTCGTAAAAAGCCTTCACCTTCAACTATATTAAATGGACGCATATCTTGACAGATAAAAAATATCAATGCTTGAACAATTCTGTTATACTTCGTACCACCAGCTAAAAATAAAACTCAATTTTAATACATGTAATATTAAATTAAATATTTATATATTTTTCTTTAACACTAATTCTATATGTATTAATATTATTTTGCTAATATTTAATTAAATATCTATTTATTTACCTTTATTAGATGAAATTCGTTCAAACGCATTCTTTATTGAATTGCTCAGACATAGCTCCCTTGCAGTCTCCGAGTCCATACTTGTTAATGTGGTTACACTAGAGCAATCATCACGATCTTCTGAAATTTTCGATGTTGATGCTTGGGGTTGATCATCTTCCATTAAATGCCTTGAGTTGGCCAACACTATTGTATTTTTTGAACTGAAACATAATAACAAAAATTAACACTTGATAGATCGATAATCTTCAAAGTATCGATAATACCAACTCCAACACTACCGCCATTTAACAACACTATTACACTAACAAAAACAAACACATAACCTTAAATTGTTTAAATCGTATTTATACAAAGGAAATATCTCATCACCGGTCATCAATTATTATTCATATATTATTAATATATAGACAAGACAATCACAGTACCACTGCTGCAAAACTATTTTTTATACAAATAAAATAGGTAGGAGTAGGTAGGATTTTTTATTTAACATCTTAGGAAAGCAATCGCAAAAAAAAAGAAAAGTTTAGAATCCTACCTTTCGTTGGACTTATTATTTTCTTTTTTCTGTAATTTGCCTTTGTCCACAGAAATTCCATGAGTTTTAGAATGCTTGAATAAATTCGACGTATTCCCACAATACTTCACAGACTTAAAACACTGTTTACATTTTGCAATTGTTTCGTTTGTTTTGGTAAAATGTGTCCATATTATAGATTTTGGTGGTGCCATGATAACATTGGAATAAACCGATGAATTTGATGATTACAATTAATAAAATTACTTGTAAACAATCACTTAACACTTTCACAATGGCGGAATGGCGAGATGATTTGCGAGCGGGTGCGGGTGTTTTCTTCTCTCGCTTTCGGCTCGGGCGGGCTCGGCTGAAGTCGGACGAATTCGGCTAGCCCAGCGCGAGACAACGCGTCACTCACGCCGCCACGCGACGAATACCGGTAACTCGGTAACCTGATTAGCTGACTGTTTTTGCCTCGTTTTTGCTCTCTTAGTTCTGTATGATGCGTTCTCGGTTTTTTTTATTGTATTCGGTTGTTTTGCTGATTCGATTCGATACCAAGTATTTTTGTTTCGATACCGATTATGTATCGCAAAATTGATTCGATACAATAAATACTTGGTATCGAATCAAAAGTATCGAGTACCTACTAGTATTTATTAGTATCGGAATATCCCTATGTACAGCCAACCATCTGATCGGTATTCTTGAGGAAGATATGCGAGAGCTATACATCGTAATGCGTGTATTTTATAAATCAAGAATTTATTCATCCCTAACTGTTTTAATTTTCTATAAATACATCTTTTAAAGTGAAATAAGCAGCCCTGTATCCTGGTGTGAGGACCAAATACTGTTTGAATTGCTAACATTGCACTTTTCTCAAAATCCATGGTAATTACAGTAGGGGCAAATTGAGGTATACGACTTTTTATGAGCCTAAAAAATAGTTCATATGTTTTTTCTTTTTTATTAGGAAGTAATGCATAAATGGCGGGTAAAATGTTAGTGTGTGTTGAAGTACTGCCAACATCGATGTGTAAAGTATACAGCTGTAAAAATGGTGGTACACAGCTCTTGAAAGTCCCATCACAAAAAACGGTCTCAGCATTATTTAAAAATGGCAAAACTTCCTTGTTTGCGAAGAGTATAAGTCTGGTTTGCTTACATTTATAATCTGCAAAGACCAATTCTTCGAAACACGGAGGGATAGTCATATCTTTAGCTTTACGAACTACTATTTTACTAACTTTCAGTGCCTTGTTTCTATGTAGACATAGCCTTCTTTTCAAATTTTTGTAGTCAGGAATATTCTGGACTAAATCGTATCCAGCATCTTTAAGTTTTATTACCGCATCAGAATAAATCTGAGGCATGCTCGTAGTTTCATTCTGTGCACGTTTAATGCATGTGTCTATATGACGCTTGACCTCATTATCTATATGATTAGGTTTACATAAATGATGATCTTCTTTGACAATCTCATGTTGACTATTTGTTGTTAAAAATGCTTTACATTGTTTTCTATTAATGCATCGCCACACTGTAATGCCATTTTTATTTTTCCGATGTTGGTTATGCTTATAACCGTGCCTCAGTAAGATTACTTGGCCCCTCTCTGATTGAATAAATTCGAATTGGCCTTTTCCACCTTGACTCGTTGATGGCCCTTCCATTATATTTTTTCAAAATCAAATGATGTTGATGCCAAAGTCATCTGGAAGAAATAAATGTCTTCACTAAAACTTCTGATAAAAATAATATTGTTTTTAGTTTTATTTAGTAGGCTATGTTTCTTAAAATAACAGAATTGTGAGTAATAATTTTTCATATAGTAATGCTATTTATAAGAAGAAGAAGATGAAGTATTATAAACCTCTTCATCCCTATACATAAAGGTATTTAAAGACATTGAATCTATTTGTTCATTCTGTAGCTAACAGCTGAACCAGCTAAACGTTGTAAATTTTATAGCTGGAATACATTTTGAAATAGAAAACCTAATAAAATACCCTAAATAAGTCTACTTAAGTGTGCTAAATAACTAATACATAATTAATAAGTAGATAGTAAATTAAATTACTTACGCATCGGAATCTCCTAAGATATCGCGAAGCTCATGTGCAATGTCGTCGGTGGATATGGTGCTATCCACTATCACTGAACAAATCACTAAACTGTAACTGTAAAAATATGCAGTAGGTACAGCACAGACCGCACTTCAGAACAGTGTGAAATGCGAAAACAGAATAATAATCTTAGTTTCGGCACGGGGTCCCAACGCGAACAATCGATATTTTGTTCTAATTAATTCTAATAGATGGCGTTACTTGTATCGATTGTATTTTATAGTGCGTATATCAATTGTAAAAGAAATGATATGGATATTGTATGTAATTGTTAAAAAAGTCTCTCTTGTACGAAAAATCTAATAATGGGTCCATAATTCCAATTTCTATGATCTCTCAAAATCTGTGGCTCTAGGTTCTACCAATAGATGGCGCTGTCACCAAAACAGGGAAGAAATCGACGGAAACAATCTCATGAAATGAATGGTTCATAGGTACAACCGTAACCTTACAACTACAACAACTTAGTGAGGTAGGGTTGCCCGGTTGGCTCAGAGTCAGAACTGATTTTCTATTGTGCTCCAGCTTATGAAGGCGTCTAGATCTTATACACTGTATCAAAGTTATCGTAACACATAGAACATTTAAATAATAAATAATTGCGAATACCCTGTTTATATTATACCTGATTAATAAACGATGGTCCCGTTTCTTTGTATGGGATGGTACAGATAACCATAATACTTACGTACAGATGCCCCGTACGTAAGTATTATGGTTATCTGTAGATTCGGTATAAGGCAAATGCCGGTGCTTTTTACGGGGTAGGATTAAATATAGGTACTATTGTTTTGACTTGGGTTTATTTATTATCTACTCTAAAAGGATTAAAATACGCAGAAAGATAAAATATATTTTTGGCAAATCCTACCACTACTGATTTATTGCTTAACTACTTCTTTGTGCAAGTGCTCAAGCGCCATGTACCGGCATTATTTGTGGTAAGTAAAATACAAAACAAAGGGCTACTCGGCAAGCCGCAATAAAAAATTAATCCCCTGGAGCTAATAAAAAATATTTCTTCATTATTTTTGGGATCTGCTATTGTGAGTACTTAAGGGCGTTTCTTGTTATTAGTTTCTTTGTTATCTTTAACAGTTAGTATTATTTGTATAAAAATACACCGGCAATTTATTAAATCTCTCATTTATGGTGTTCATATTATAAGTTTTCATATTAAATACTGACAAAACTTTTCATCTTACCTCTTAACTAGTATTTTGTGCCTGACTGCGATGCGAATAGAGAATTATTGAATTTTAATATTAATATTCTAGAATATTGTACATGACTGTACTTAGATTTTTTATTCGCACATTTTGTTAAGTGTGCGAATCGCATACTACTAATTCTTGAAGGGGTCGATTCGCACGCAATTTAAATACTTCCGTGCGAATCGCCTACTAAAAAAATATTTTTATTGAAAGGGGACGATTCGCACGATTTTGCGAATAATTTTCGTGCGAATCGACTACTAACCCAAGAAAATGAGGTCATTCTACGCTGATGGTACATTTAGAGCAGTGGCGTGCAGTCCATATAGGCAAAAAGACATTGCCTACTTTATAAAATACTTATTTATCTTATTTTGATATCTATTATTTTATCCACTATCGTTAAAATAAAAACAAAAATTTTAAAACTTAAATCAGCTCCACCTATCGTTAAAATAAAAAAACGAAATATACACAATCTTAAATCAGCACCATCTATCGAGTAACGGTGGTATTATGATGAAGTCTCATCGATAAATCGCTTCGCGCTCAGCGAGTAACGGTAACGGGAAGACACAAAACATTGCGTCTGGATATTTAAATGTGTGCCTCGTGACAGACTCGTAGTTACGCGTCTACAATAGTGTGCGTTTACGATAAAAACTTGACACACAATGTACAAATAACGCACACAGACGTTTAAGCAGACTTTAGCTAATTTTTATACTTATCTATGCTTTTGGTAATTTCGGGGTTTACAAACTGAAGTTAGCTATAATGTGACTATTTTAAAAAGTAGAATGTTTGGTTATATTTGCGCTAAATGAAGCACTTTTACTTTTCGTCGTAGTATATTTATCTAGTGACGTGATTTATGAGCGGCCATTGTTGATTCATTTTGTTTCATTGTTGTGTCGAGTTTAAGTTGTTGTGGTAATTAATTGATTGTGGTGTGTATATGACCTTGTGATAGTGAAAAATGGAGTATTTGAACTGTGAAAGTTGTTCAGGTGACGTGTGTGTACAAAAATTGTTAAATTACGCGTTTTCAAAACTATCTTACAATGAAAAAAAAAATGTTGATCGCCAAAGGCCGTTCTACACCAGATTTACAGTTAATACAAACTATAGGTAAAGTCAATCGTAAATTCAATACAAAACAGTATGATTCTTATGTCTGGCTTACGGCACTTACGGGTTGCGTTTTTGTTTTTTTTTTTTTAAGTAGGTTTTTAAAATTTTCTGTCTACCCTGTCTAAAAACTCTGTGCACGCCACTGATTTAGAGTATGTCCCTAGCCGTTTTATCAGATGTATATTTTGCACATTGATTGTAATTCAGATAGCAAAACCACAAACGTCGTCCCTGTAATATTTGCACTACTACCTAATAAAACAGAAGTAAGAAAAAAATTACCCCGCGCGCGCGCACTGAGCGGACGTGTATGGTGTTCATTAACGAAAATTATTATAGTTAACTACTAAAATGTTGCCTGCCTGTAGCGGTTGTTGGATACAAGGTGTCTCAAAAGTAAGTTCACATTTGCTTATCTTATTACGCGAAAGCAACTATTCTGAGGGGCGCGGGGGGTATGTCAGTCGGTAGTCTGGCTCTTGGGAATTTAGTCGCTATGGAGCGTTTCTCTGGTGCGGACCGTGCGTTGTGCGTACGTGAGTTTTACAAAAACGGTAATTCGGCGACTGTAGCGCGTAGAAAATTCTGCAGTATTCGACATATTCGTCACTTAAATGATGCGCCTAGCACTCGTCTCATTGCAAAATGGGTTGAGAGGTTTGAAGAGACTGGGTCAACTCTGGAGAAACCAAAATCTGGGCGACCAAGAACATCAAGAACAGCCGAAAACGTGGACAGTGTTACTCAGTCTATTCGAGATGATCCAAACCTCTCGATTCGGAAGCGTGCTGTTGCTTTAAATGTGCACAGATCTTCATTATGCCGCATTTTACACAAAGATTTAAAGCTGCACCCGTACAAAATTCAGTTAGTGCAGGAACTGAAGCCTCAAGATGCTGGTCAGAGGCTTGCCTTTGTAAATCAGATGATTGAGCGCTTTCCGACGTTCACCAACATCTTGTTTTCCGATGAAGCCCATTTTCACCTGAATGGGCATGTAAACAAGCAAAATTGTCGTTACTGGAGTGCAACCAACCCAAAACAAAAACATCAGAAACCGCTACATTCACCCAAAGTCACCGTATGGGCAGCGATGTCGGCGCGAGGAATTATCGGCCCTTACTTTTTTGAAGATGGAAGGGGACGCACACTCACAGTGAATTCAGAGCGTTATGTGGAGATGTTAGACGAGTTTTTCGTACCCCAACTGCAAAACTTTCCTGGTTACAACCAAAGAACATGGTTCCAGCAGGATGGAGCAACTTCACACACGTCCAACAGATCTCTGCCTCGAGTTCGAGAAATTTTTCCGAACAAATTAATCTCCAGGCGAGGTGACATAAATTGGCCTCCACGGAGTCCCGATTTAACGCCTACGGATTTTTTCCTGTGGGGTTATGTCAAATCAAAAGTTTACGCTAATAAACCGACTTCCCTGGCACAATTAAAAGAAAATATCCGTCATGAAATGGCAGCCATCACGGAGACGACTACCTGCCGAGCTATCATAGGCAATTTTAGTGCCCGACTAAATGAATGCCGAGAGCGCAACGGTTTACATTTGGACGATGTTATTTTTAAAAAATAAATTCCCAAACAGTGTACTTCAATATAAAATAAACATTTTTTCAATAAAGCTAAGACTTTTGAGACACCTTGTATAATATCTGGAATGCAGTTTATTAAGTGTACTAAAAAGAACTGCGATAAAGTGTACGATTTGAAGTGTCTTGCACTAACTACCGAGGAATTTGAAACATATTCCTCCGATTATAAGGAAAAATGGATATGTCCTGAGTGTGTTTGTTCGCAACGAAAGCCTGCTCGCGGAGCTGACACTCCTGTGAGTAGTAGGTCTAGAATGGAGAACACCTTTGCTGGCTGCATTAATGTCAATACTATACGCGGCAGTCGGTTGAAGAGCTCTGAACAACAGATGGCGGCAGAAACAGAGGGTATCTTAATGGACTTTATGAGGGAGTTTCGATCTGAGGTACTGTCAAGCTTGGAAATACAATCGAATGCAATAAAGAATATGCATGAAATATGCGATGGTACGAAAAAGGAGTTACGAGCATTGCGTGCCTACGTTCAAGTACTCGAAGAAAAAGTTGATCGGGTAGTTTCATTAGAAAAACAACTTAATGAACAAATTATACGTAATAAAGATCTAGAAAAACAGATTAGCAAGAAGAAATTCCCAAAAAACCAAAAATAATCGCCGAAGTTTGTAAACAATCGACTAAAGTGGAGAGTATCAGCACAACAAATACCTTCGCTGCCCCGGCCGAACAAAGTGGGGCCCCAAAAACTGTGGGATTACGGGAAAAAAAGCAAGAAACACAGCCAATGGAACAGACTGCAACAACAACAGACCCTGAGTTTGAAATGAAAAAAGATGATTTGGAAAAGTGGAACATAGTAAGCAAAAAAAAAAAGTTCTAAATCTAAAAATATTATAAGAGGTCAAAACTCGAGCATTAATGAAATAAAAGGAATGGAGCGTAAGAAGCATCTACATATATGGCGCTTATATCTTGAAACGACGGTTGAAAATTTAATAGCGCATATAAAAAAAGTATGTGGATCTGATGCTTACGTGAAAATTGAAAAAAGTAAGCATAAAACGGAAAGAGATTATGCTTCTTTCATCATTGGAGTATCAGAGGTCATTTACGACAAATTATGTCAACCAGACATGTGAAAGTGAAACGGTGGAAATATTTTATCAAAATGCTAGAGGTTTGCGCACAAAATTAAACCTTTTTCATGATAATATAGAGTGCTCAAGTGCTGATTTAATAGCAATTACAGAAACCGGTTGTAATGAATCTATAAAGAATGCTGAAATAATACCATGCGGATATCAAATACTGCGATGTGACCGAGCGGACGGCCGAAAACACGGAGGAGCGTTTCTAGTGGCCACACACCGATACGAGTTACGTAAGGTTATGATTCCTAGAAACATAAACATAGATAATTGTGTATTTGAAATCATTAGTGCTACCGTACATTCACGTAATAAGTATCTATTTTTATGTTGTGTTGTGTATATTCCTCCGAATAGTACGGAGAATGATTATTTGCTTTTATTTTCCATAATAGAACAAATGTGTATTAAATACAAGGACATTGTAGTTTTAGGAGATTTTAATCTACACTCTTGTAATAGTAATGTAATTAATTATTATGAATACTTTCTATCTTTTTGTGAATTCATTCAGCGAAATAACGTACCTAACTGTAATAATCGACAACTGGATTTAATAATGTGTTCGGTGAGTATGGGTGAGGTGTGTGTTCGCGGGGCGGGTGAAGCGCTGGTACCGATCAACCCGCACCACCCGCCGCTCGCGATATGTGCCCCGGTGCCGAAGCGCAGGGCCAGTGCTCGCGCGCACACAAACCGGTTCTTGCCGGGCGCTTGTGACGTTAGCATTCGTTTAAGTACTGAGGATCCGCATTGGAATTTTGCTAAAGCAGATTATAACTTACTATACTCGTTGCTAATATCTAACGATTGGAGCCAATTATATGACATGCGTGATCCTGAAGAAGTGATAGATTACTTTTATAGTACTATAAATAAAATTATCAACAGTTGCGTTCCTAAGAAAAAAAAACATGTAATTCATGCAGACACCAGGTATAGGTACCCAGAGTGGTATTCTCCAGAGATTATTCATAAAATTATCAATAAAGCAAAACTTCATAAACAATATAAAAAGAGTGGAAATACTAGTGACTACGAAATGTTTGCACAGTGTAGGGCCACGATTAAAAAAATGATAGTTTGTGCCCATGAACAGCACCAAGAGCGTGTTCAGAGGCAATTCAAACAGGATCCTAAGTCCTTTTGGGATTATGTAAGGACTAAAAAAGGATCACGCAGTAATAACAATATTATCAAAGATGGAAACATTTTATCGAAGTCTGAATGTGCTGATGAGTTCGCTCGATATTTCTACTCAGTGTATAATAGCCAGAAAGCCCGATTGGATGTGGATGCAGCAGTGGCAGCGAGTGGTGGCGGCGGCGCACGGGTTCACATTGACCAATTATCGTTGAAACAGGTAGGTGACGCACTAGTTCGCCTAAAACCTAAACGCTCTGCCGGACCGGATGGTATTCCCGCTTTTGTATTTAGGGACTGCCGTGCGGTTTTAGCGAAGCCACTCCTGCATCTGTTCAATCTGTGTATAGAAGCGTCATATTTTCCTAAATGTTGGAAAACCACGCGTGTCGTGCCGGTACCGAAGGGCAGCAGGGGGTCAGACGTAGGTGACTATAGACCGGTGGCAATCCTGTCAACACCAGCCAAGGTTTTCGAGTCAACTATACATAAGTGTATATTCGAGCAAGTGTCCAACTTATTGTCCGACGCTCAGCATGGATTTAGGCCAGCGTGCAGCACGACCAGCAATTTATTAAACTTTATGTCTTATGTGACTCCTCATGTAGATGCGGGAGTACAAGTCGATGCTGCTTACTTTGATTTTCGAAAAGCTTTCGATCTGGTGGACAACGACATCTTATAAATGAAGCTGGCAGCAGTCGGATGTACTCCTAAACTACTGCAGTTCTTTGTGGAGTATATGAGAGACAGAAAACAGTTTGTAGATTATGCGGGATTTAAATCAGAGCCTTACTTTACTAGATCAGGGGTAAGTCAAGGAAGTAACTTAGGTCCATTACAATTTATTATTATGATAAATGACTTGCCTGGTGTTGTCAGGGATGCCACATGTTTGTTATTCGCAGACGACCTGAAATTACTCATGGCTGGTCGAACAGAGGAAGACTGTCTTAGGTTACAAAAGGACATAGGCAGAGTGGTAGAATGGAGTAAAAATAATAAACTACAGTTCAATGTTCAAAAATGCTGTCATAACTTTTGGTAGAATGAAAGATCCAATACGCCATGGATATCAGCTGGAGAACACAGTGATGGATCGGAAGGATAGTATACGCGATTTGGGGGTTCGTATTGATCCTGAATTGACATTTCGCGAGCACATTACATCAGTTTGCAAAAAATCCTATAGAAGCTTAGGCTTCATACTTCGTAGGGCGGTAGACTTTAAAAACGTAAAAGCTATCTCGGCATTATATAACGCGCTCGTAAGATCTCAACTAGAGTGCAATGTGGCTGTATGGGCTCCACATGAAACCAAATATAGTCTCATGCTGGAGCGCATACAGAACAAATTCACACGGTACCTATATTTGAAACTTTATGGAGTTTATCCTTTCTATCCATTGATGTACCCAACACTATTTGTGTTGGGTACATACCTAATAACCTAACCCAACACTATTTGTGTTGGGTATGGTTGGGTACAACAAGCTGGAAACGAGGAGGGATTTGGCACTCGTTACGTACGGTTTTAAATTATTGCGTGGGATAGTCTGTAACCCGGGGGTACTAAAGGATGTGTGTCTGTACGTGCCAGATAACTACGTGTCACGGCGACGTAGACCGCGGTTGCTGGCGGTCCCGCGCGGCCGGACCAACCTGCTGGGAAAAACACCTGTGACGCGCGCCTTGCATACACTTAACGAAATCGCAGAAAGGATAGATATTTTTTCCTGTTCCCTGAATGAGTTCACAAAAATTACATTGCATAAATTATGTTATTAAATTAAAATAAATATATATACATATATAATTGATATACTTAAGTAAAATTATTGTAGTAGACCAGACTACCGATTTGGGGGTAACCCGTTATGGTAGTTATGTTGTGGAAATAAATAAATAAAAATAAAATAAATAAATAAGTTACCTATAGACGATTATTTACTCTCATAAAACAAAAATTCAAAATCAAAATAAAAAAAAATCAAATGCGATTACGAAATCGCTCAAATAAATACGATTTCGTCCGTTTTCCCGTCTGTCTCAATCAGTGGATGTTATCATCATTTTAATGAAGCTATTTGGAGTTTTTTTTTTTTAAATTGGTCGCTACTAGAGATGGACGAAATATTTCAAGAAGATTGCGATGATCCCGTTAATACCTGCGAATAGAGATGGGCGTTGTTGTTATTTTTCATCACCGATGCGCATCGTTGTTTCGTTGATGTCAACATCGTTGTTTCCGACAACGGTGTCAGTGTCAGACATCTAACTAACTAGCTAGTAGTCTATGCTAGCTAGTGTACTGGGTAACATGTTACGTTGGCGTTTTCCTAAAATTATGTCATTACGTTGAAGTACGATGGTATCGAACATCAACATTAGAACATAATTTTATTAAAATAATAATAAATAAAAGTGTGGATGCAAATTAATAGATAAAATATTTTCTGTAGGTTATTTTCTATTACTTATTAGCAAAAAAATTTTGAATTCGCATTCAAAAAAAAATTGTTTAAGTTTGGAGGTGGTAAGCCGAGTCCTGCGTTCATTTAAAATATACCCAGCTTTGGAGAATATACGTTCACAGGGCACGGAAGTTATTACGATATTGCACCTCGTACGGTATATTTCCGCCAAAGTTGGGTATATTTTCGAATGACCTAGCCACCATTCAGTTGGATCGTTCCACTTCCCATCAAGGCTTTGACGAGGCACCATCTCATCCTCCAAGTAGAGCTTCATTTCCCTCAGGGCTTTGGATAACGGGGTCCCTGGAACTCTTGTGCTGTTGTACTAGAATAGAGTACGATAATATTCACATTTGTTACTTCTTTTAATATCGGAGACAGAAACAACAAATATAATAATCATTATACATGGCTTGCTCCCTTGCTGTATAACATCTTTCTGATGATTTCACCACATTAAAGTGAGTTTTTAGCTCGGGCCACTGGTTGAAGTTTGTTTTGACAGCTGAATGAAACGCTAGCCATCTAGTTGCGGATAACTGAGTTAGTCTATTAGTTTGTTATTTTTACACGGCTAAAGAGCTGAACGAAACATTAAAGAAATTGTTTTTCCCGTGCAGGGCTCGAAGTTATACCAACGACAAGCTCCGCGTGTACTGACACCACATCAACAAGTTCAACATCTGTGCAGGTGCCAACTTTACATCTTGGTATTACTAGGCAACGACGACGGCAAAGAACTTTACATTCTTATGTCGTCAAACCTGTAACACAAGAAATAAAGAAAAAAATTGATAGAGATTTGCTAAATCTTTTTATAGACGACATGCAGCCATTCAGCATTGTTGAGAACGTAGGGTTTCGGAAGTTGTTGTCGTGGATTCCCGGATATACTCCACCATCAAGGAAAACTATCTCCAGCTCATCAATACCGGCATTATATGAAAAAACTATAAATGAATGCAGGAGCATATTGGAATCGGAAGTGGTGACAGCGTGTATCACTACAGACTGTTGGACGTCGTGTAACAATGAAAGTTACATTGCTGTCACCGCCCACTACATTTAATCTGAATTTAAATCTAAAACAATTTTATTAGCATGTAAAGGTTGTCACGGTAGCCATACAAGCGAATATATAGGGGACAACAAATAAAACAAATTGTTTTGGAATGGAACTTACTACATAAAATGAATTTTTCCGTGTCCTACAACGCACCGAATGTCTGTAATGCATTACTAATTCAATTGAGGTGGAAGCACTATGGGTGTTTTGCGCACACTCTTAACCTGATTGTTAAAGACGCTTTAATACCTGTGCAAGACACTCTAGAAAACATTAGAAAGATTGTTGCCTACTTCAAGAGGAGCACGCAAGCTGCCGAAAAATTGATGAAATATCAATTAAAGTATATATCATATATCAAGTGATGCAAATATCACAAAAATATATAGCGATCTTCGGATTCTTTTACTTTCCATAGCAAGACGTGTTTTCAAACCAATATTTCTGAGAAGTCAAAGTCTGTCTGAAAATGCCTCTCTAACAATGCTCCTTGAAGCAGATATTGCAGCTGTTAGAGGAGCTATAGAAAAAGCCGGAGCTCCATTTGAAAATCCGCTGCTTCCGCTGGACTCAATCGATTTTGGAGAAAAGTTCAAATGGTGTCTTATTATTGCCAGCAGAGGACGAATCAGAATAATCCTAATGTTTGTTTATTTCTTTATGTTAAACAAATAAACAAACATAAAGAAGAAATATCGAGAGCTAAAGAACAAAGATAAAGAAAGCACTATGAAATCAAAAGAAGTACTCACAGCGGTATATGATTTTCAAAAAGTGCATGGAATGCCCTGTGGAGAAACTAGTATTCTTTATTATAAGAGAGCTAACTGTATTCAATTTTACAATATACGAAAGGGGAAGCAGAGTTGCCAAGTGCTATGTTTTGGATGAAAGCACTGCTTGCCGAGGAGCAAACGAGGTGAGTAGCTGTTTATTAAAGAACATCACCAAAAAGGCATAAGAACATTCAATTTTTGGTCCGACAATTGCGGGGGACAAAACCGCAATCGTATCGTTTTTGCAGCCTATATACGAGCTGCAAAAGATTTTGGAGTCACTATAACTCATAAATATTTTGAGAAAGGCCATACACAAATTACAATGAATTGAACATACTGGACTCGTTTGAAGACACAGCTGTAAATGGAATAGAGATGCTATCGAATTCTCCAATAAATCCCTCCGAAAATCATGTGTACTACATGTACAATAAATGGCGTTCTGAAAAGTATGGTGACCGTAATGAATGCAATCTCCCCGAAATCATAGAAGGGAGAATTGAGAGTTTAAATAACAAAGGCTACTCGATACTGCTGAAACAGAATCCCAGGATTATCGACATACTTACTCCTATAATGAAACGGGTCTTTCTATCTACTGCATATGAGAATATGATATTTGTAGACACAACATCATCGTGTGACCAGACCAGTTCTGCGATTACTCTAGTTTTCACATATCGCAAAATTGGAGGTCTTCTAATAGCTTGTGCTATACATACTGAGCAAAATGAGTCCAATTACACACTGGTTTTTGCCGCTATTAAAGAAGCTTTAGATAAAAACGAGGTTGGTAAACAATTTGATCCTAATTGTTATGACGGACGATTCTACTGGAGAACGAAATGCTTTGAGATCAATTTTTCCAAATGCTCGATTACTACTATGCGCATTCCATGTTTGCCAAGCCTTTTGGCGTTGGCTTTGCATTGCAGATCACAAGATTGACATAATGAAAAGACAGTCAATCATGATACGATTTCGTAATATTCTTTTTATAACTGATCCAGAAAAAGCAGTCAAATTATATGATGGATTAACAGGTAACGAGTATGTTAAGACGATGCCAGCTCAGTTAAGTCATCTGAGTAACTTATGGAAACGGCTTGAAAGAAGCAGTCAAATTATATGATGGATTAACAGGTAACGAGTATGTTAAGACGATGCCAGCTCTGTTAAGAGTCATCTGAGTAACTTATGGAAACGGCTTGAATGGTGCGTCTCTGATAGGTTGGATTTACTTACGCGAGGTAACAACACCAACAACATAACAGAAGCAGCTATACGCATTCTTAAAGACGTGATACTCCAGCGCAGTAAAGCGTTTAAGGCGCGTGGCCGTGCAAAACGCAGCGGTAGCCGTTTTTACTACCCCAGTTAACTTTGTATAGAAGGAACAAAATGCCTAGAAGGGCAAAACCTCCAACTTGCCAGTAGACAAAAATAAATACGATTTTGTGTGGCAACATTTTTCTTGCGTCCGTCAATAACGTCATTTGAGAAATCAAAATGTTGCCATAAAGTTATAATAACTTCCAATGCAGTAGTTTTGTTTTTTATTCATACCGTGTCCATTTCGAAATAAACCCCTTTCGAACAAAAGAATAATTTTGCAAATCCGTCTATTTATATCGGTTAATAAAACCGTTACAATCCACATATTTCACATTGTTTTCGATAATCCCAACAATAAAATGGAACGAAGTAATTATAAAGATTTTCTATAATCCCAACAATAAAATGGAACGAAGTAATTATAAAGATTTTCGATAATCCCAACAATAAAATGGAACGAAGTAATTATAAAGATTTTCGATAATCCCAACAATAAAATGGAACGAAGTAATTATAAAGAGTAGGAATTTTATTTCAGTATTACAACACCAAGTTGACAATGGCGTCGTCTGCAAACTACAAAATAGCGTCGGTTTTTGTTGTTGTTTGTTGTCTCTGCGTTAATTTTGTGGTATCCCAACAATAAAATGGAACGAAGTAATTGTAAAGAGTAGTGTAACGCGTCAAAACACAACCACGGCAGAAACACTCGCGCGCACGTGAACACGGCGCGCGTCATCACTACCCCGCGCCGCTCGGCCCTCCGCAGCGCTCCTGGCCGCCTTTATAAACGGTGCCCGGGCTATGGATCGTCAGTCTGTGTGCTAAGTTAATATAGGCATGACGCGCGCCGACCAACGCACATGCACAAGACTCCACAACACCGTTGACTCACGCGATACAGGCGCAGCGCGGTTGCGCCCTGTCCTCGCACTCACTGGGCGGTGTCACACAACACAATACCGCCCTTACACACACAGCACGGCCTCCACCGCCTGAAAGTAACCGGCTAGCTCTGGAAGCGGGATGGCGGGGGGGCCCCTCTGCCTTCTGCGGGCGCGCCCACAAAGTCGGCACCCATGTCGCAGGTCGTCCCTCGCCGGACCTCCCCCAGGTAACTGGGGGTCTCATCCGGCGGAGACCGACCGCCGGGGTCGCCGTGAAGCAGGCGGCGGCGTGAGGACACGCCGCCGCCGGCGCTCCCGCAGACACACAAGCTGCAATTACACACTCTTCGAGTGCCTATAAAGGCAACCTAAGGGCGGGCCCGTAGTAACGGGCCCCGGTATAGCCTCCGCGGGCAGGGGGCCATGCCCCGATCCCGCTCGCCTGTGCCCTACCGCGAGGGGGGTACAGCGCCGATTCACCAGTGGATCGTCAGTCTGCATTCGGTAGGGTTCGGGTTCGCTACTCCGCATCGACTTAGGTCGGTCACCCCCCGCCCCTCACCTTATCGGATACAGGTTAAGCAGAGTCCTATATTGTTTGCCCATTGTGTTGACTTCGTTAGCGAAACCGCACAATCGGCTCACAATATATGATACCGATAGGACTTCCGCATAGGCCATATTTATTATTGTAATTAGAGTCAGTTAAATATTTTAAATAAACCCTTGTAACTTTCTTATTGCGCGTTTGGTTTGTCCCTCTACACACTCCCCCCTTACAGTTGGCGTCCCACCGCGGGCCTGTTCTCACATTTTGTTGTTAATTAGTTTTGTTTACGTCCACTAATAGATTTTACTAAAGTTTTTTTTTCTACCCTCATTTTTTATTGTTTTTTAATCATTTATTTTGTTTCGTATCATTAATCAATACAAGTCCTGATATTAATTAGGTTAGGGAGTGTTTATTACAGTCCAGGAGCTAGGCAAGTTTTATTATTTCTTTTATTTTAGTCCGGGAGTTAGTTCGAATAGTCCAGTTTTAAATTTTCTTTTTATTTTACTTCGGGAGTTAGTCTCTTTATCGTTAGTTAGATTTATAGTCTAGGAGTTTAGTGTAGTTTTAGTATAGGAGCTAGGTAATCAAAATTGAGTTTTATCAAATTTTACCTAGGCGTAGCCGAAGAAATATACAAAATATGGCTAACGTCAGTTTCACTGATGATCAGTTCCGTGACCTGTTAGGAGTCCTGGCCAATAGGGATAGTTCCGTGGCTACGAAAACAGGTAGTTTAGCTACCTGTACTGCCTGTTACGATGGATCTCGTGACGTAGCAGTAGTCGAAGCATTTCTGTCGACTTTATGCACCTTCAAGAAGATCGAGTCGATTACAGACGAGAATGCTATTGAAGGTCTTACACTACTGTTGGTCCGAGATGCGTCAATCTGGTGGCTTGGAGTCAAGGACACTGTTACAACATGGCGTGAGGCTATATCGTTGTTAAGGTCAACGTTCGCGCCAAAGAGGCCAGCCTACAAGGTTTACGATGACATTGTCATGAACAAACAACAGACCCCATCAGGCACCGAACTATTCGTCGCGAAGAAGCGAGCATTGTTGGCAGAGTTATCGAAACCGTCTCTGTCACAATCGCAAAGCTTGGATTTATTATACACATCGCTGCATATCAATGTTCGAGATAGGATACCGAGAGACACCGTCGAGAACTTTGATGAGTTTCTGGTGAAGGCTCGGCAGATTGAAGAGGTTGTTGCTGAACGATCGGCAGGCAATATTAGCACCACTCCATTGGCAAAAAAGCAAAGGTGTTCATATTGTCGCGCATTTGGACACAACGAGAAAGAGTGCCGGAAGAAAGCCATCAAAAGTGAGTCGAATGCGACACACGAACCTACCATGCCTAGCACTAGATCTATGCCTAAACACAAAATTACTTGCTATGGCTGTGGCGAACCCGGCGTAGTCAGGAGTAAATGCCCAAAATGTACCAAAACCAAGGTTGGAGCTGTGGAAGTTGGATTCTATGCATTGAGTCCCACAGCTGCATCAGGATCAAGATCAAGACCAACAGTGGAGATAACAATCAGCGGTGTCAAAGGTCAAGCTCATATTGACACAGGAGCGAAATTGAGTGTCGCATCAACTTCCCTGTACCGGGTATTGCAGCAAAAGGGCATCAAGTTCAATCTTGAGAATGCTACAATCACTCTAGCAGATGGCTTGCGACGAAGACAGCAAATCAAGTCTGCCTTGGTACCTGTGTCGCTTTGTGGTCGGACAATCCCCACAAATTTCATCGTGCTGCCAGAAACGCACGATAATCGAACCCTCTTAGGATGTGATTTTATCCAAGATGCCAACCTAGCACTGAACGTGCCGCAGCTGCTGTTCCACTTCTTGGATGAACCTAGTCGGAAGTACGACTTATTTCCTGAGGAAGAGGACGAAGATGGAGCACCCGTGTCCACGGTGCAGACGGAACCTGAGAGAACCGAAACGACGCGACGTTCGAAAGACTCGCCAGAATGACGTCTTTGGAACCATTCGTGAGCCCGATGCTCATGACTCCGTCCCCACCTTCAAACCTACCTGAAGAATGCGAAATGGAGGATTCGTACGGGCCACCACGCCTGATCAATTTTGATACTCCTCCACAATCACCCTCAAGAACGGAACCTACCCTATGTGGGTACTCACCCAGATTTGTTGGGTCACTGTTCCGGGATGCGCAGGCCAGCATTAATAATGCGGAAAATAATCTGTCTCCACAGAGTAGTAACTTGTTTGAGGCCCAACAGTGACATTGCCATGGTGATTATGCTCTAGGAGCTGTTTTGGTACAGGGGGAGGGCAACGAGAAGTTAACCTTGTCCAGAGGAAGAACCGAGATTTAAAAACACAGCTAACAATCTACTTTGAAGGTGATCATCGGTCTTGGGCAGAAAGGCTCCCTAGCATAGGATATGCTATGAACACATCGCACTGTCTCAGCATGGGCTTTAGTCCAGCATACCTTACCTTCGGTAGAGAGTTAAGGACCTTCGATGATGTTACACACGACCTTCATCAGGTAGCTTTATCGGAAAACTTTATCCCCTAAATAACCAAAAACTTATAACCTAAACTTTGTTAGCAGAAACATTTAACACAACGAGAGAAGTGCAAGAGAACAAAGAAGAAACAAGAAAGAAGGCAGCAGATGAACATCGGCGTCCAGCTCCTACCTACACTTCCGCCGACCGCGTCATGGTTGCGGCCAATGTCCAGAGCAGCGCAACTCGCTACCAAACAGCGAAGTTGGCTCCACATCGCGACGGGCCCTACATCATCCTGCGACGGCACGGACCTGGTTCTTACGAGCTGGCCCACCCTGCACAGCCTGCAACTCCTTTGGGTATTTACCATACATCCGCGCTGAGCCCATTCCAGGGCTCCGGCGACGTTGTACCTAATCCTGAAAGACCTTTGTGCAGACGCGGTAGGCCCAGAAAAGCAGACCGCAGCCACTGAAACAACACTGGTCTCCTCGTCGGGACGTCTTCGGGACCAGAGGGGGAGACTGTAACGCGTCAAAACACAACCACGGCAGAAACACTCGCGCGCACGTGAACACGGCGCGCGTCATCACTACCCCGCGCCGCTCGGCCCTCCGCAGCGCTCCTGGCCGCCTTTATAAACGGTGCCCGGGCTATGGATCGTCAGTCTGCATTCGGTACGGTTCGGGTGCGCTACTCCGCATCGACTTAGGTCGGTCACCCCCCGCCCCTCACCTTATCGGATACAGGCTAAGCAGAGTCCTATATTGTTTGCCCATTGTGTTGACTTCGTTAGCGAAACCGCACAATCGGCTCACAATATATGATACCGATAGGACTTCCGCATAGGCCATATTTATTATTGTAATTAGAGTCAGTTAAATATTTTAAATAAACCCTTGTAACTTTCTTATTGCGCGTTTGGTTTGTCCCTCTACACACTCCCCCCTTACAGTAGGAATTTTATTTCAGTATTACAACACCAAGTTGACAATGGCGTCGTCTGCAAACTACAAAATAGCGTCGGTTTTTGTTGTTGTTTGTTGTCTCTGCGTTAATTTTGTGGTATTTTCAGATCTGGTGTAGATTTGAAGATCTTCATCTGATCTAACCAACGTCGAGTCGAGATAATGCTCCTCCGTTGCAGCGATTGAATGAGAAATTGACTCTTGTGAGAAAGTGACTCTATTGTGTAGTGTTTATTGTGTTTATTTGAAACCATGGAAAACAAAAGAAAATGTTTTAAGTGCGGCTCACTTGCTAAAGACGGCGTGAAGTTGTTTCGATTTCCTACCTGGGCCCTGTTTAATAAAGCTGACAATCCGATAAGTCCGACATAAATGTCAAAAAGTGACAATTCGACATTTTTTTTTTTATTCAAGAAAACTTTGTATCAAAAAAGACAGCGTTAAAGCTTATGTTAGAAGCAGGTGCAGAAGAAAGGCGATTTGCTTTGGAAAACAACGATGTTGTACAAGGTGTACCATGTGCGACCATCGTGACAGACGGCTCATGGACTAAACGTAGCTACGGTAAAATTTTTAACTCACTTACTGGTGTGGGTTGTATAATAGGGCACCGGACAAAAAAAAAATACTGTACATTTGGGTAAAAATTCCTATTGTAGCGTATTTGCTATAGCTCAAAAAAAAAAAAATCCTCAATCCCGACACATGTATGTTTTAAAAACTGGTTTGGTCCATCTACCGAAAATCGGCCATTGTAGATGGATTCAAAGTTAGTTTGGAAATGCATGGACTCATGTACACCACTGTAATTGGTGATGGAGATAGCAGCGTAATGAATGCTCTTGGAGACGCAATGGTGTATGGCTCTAATATTCACGTAAGAAAAATATAATGCAGTAACCATTTACAAATTATTCAAATAAACTAAGAAAAATAGGGAAAAAAAACTCAGAACAAAGTGGGCTTTGTACCTGTTATTTTACGTAAAGCGCTTTTAGCCAAAATACAACGTCTAAATTACGCAGTTACTGGGGCAGTAGCAAACGCGCAAGTCGGTCGTGAGGTCGCCACAGCAGACAAGCCAAGGAATGGGGTATGCCACGTATTCGGATTTCATGATTTTTGTAAACAATATCATTGTAATATTGTAAAAGATTAGTGAACGAAGAAAACCTCGTTCCGCGACTTAAATCTAGCGGGGTGTGGAACGATATTTTTGAAAATCTTGGGTAGCTTGTGCAAAATGCCGAAAGCTTGCTACTTCAAGAGACAAACAATCCCGCAGAACAATTTAACTCTATTATAGCATAGTTTCTTGCAGGCAAGCGAGTTAATTTCACGCTTACAAAGCAAGATTTTTCCAGCAGTAGGGCACTACAACACAAAAAAATATAGTTTTTTAAGTAAAGTACAAAACGTAGTTTGCCCTGAAACGTCGTACAGAAAAATATAAAACAAAATGAAAAAAATAAATTAGTACGGCTACAAAAAAGAAGTGCAATAAACAGAGCTAAGCGTTTTAACCCTTTATAGCCTTGTGTGACATTCCTGTAACAAACCTCAATAATCCCGCTAAAATATATACTAAACATTTAAGTTCATTCAAATCAGTGTTACTGTATTGTAACATACCACACCAAACATTTTAGTATCAAATACAAATCATAGATGGCGTAACTTGTTGATTATAGCGAGTTTTAATTACGTGTGTTGATGAAAGTGACAAGTTGAAACTCGTTGAAAGTTTGAATTTTAAAAAAATATACTAAAAGTGTATTGTTTTCGTCGAAACCTATAGGTAAGTGAATGATTTATTTCATATATCGTTATTAAAGCATATTTTTGCTTTTTTATGTGAAAAACGTAACTGTATATGCTTGTAACATTTCTGTTACATTGAGTGACGATTGAAATATTAATTGTAACTAAAGTATTTGGATATTGATATAAAACTATGTCATTATTATAGAATGGGGTCACACACACTGAGGTATCATGAAATACATGACCTATTGCACCAATATGATAGCGCAGACGGATTAGAGGACGATGATGATAGCGTCATTGATCCAGATCCAGAGATTTTCAGCCGTTATTAGAAGAGCTTTAGAGTTCATAAATACACATAAATTTTCGATTTTTGATAATTTTGACATTTTTTAGATTTGAAACCGAGATAACAGAACATAAAGCAAGTAAATCGTCTAAAAGATCAAAGCGTGCCAAATCACTTCTCTGTGGAGCAGAATATAATGTTTCTGAAAATTCACCTGAAGAATAGCTTGCCGAATTATTAGACGAATCCTGTACATCGATTAATCTTCAGGAAATCCAATCTGTATGTAAAGATAGGGATGATTCATATGTAATTTCAACTTCATCAGCTACTCCACATTATTATAAACATACAATGTCTCTTCAAAGTCAGGAACCTTCAAATTGCTATTCAAATGTACAAATAGAAATAAAAAAGGTGCATGTTTACTAGTGGAAGGTTGGGGCTTCCACTAGTAAACATGCACCTTTTTTATATTCTCCTTCAGCCAATGAAAACCTTTCCTATTTAAGAAGCGGTGTTAAAACTAGAGGAGGAATGAGAGGAAATATAGGTATTAAAATACTTCAAAATCAAAGAGTAGTCTTACAGGATAATAAAGTAACACACAAGAAAAAAGTGGGGGTAATATAAGATAATGTCCTTTGCCTTTACCGTTTGACAAAACCTTGTGACGTTGTTATAATTTTTTCATCACACAATTCATTGTTTTGCTTGTGTTACGTTGAGATAATACGATACTGTGTTTTATATTTATGATATTTTACGACGACTTTGGCCATATTTTAAGGATTTGGATGTTCCATCTGTACATGATACCTATTTTTGGACCCGGACTGAAATTGGACCCGCTTAACACGACTTGGCTTTTTGAACATGAACTTTGAACCTGCTTTATACGACAATCAAATATAGAAACCTCGTAAAGCCATTTATGCTTGTTTGCTCAGATGGATATATTCTTGAAGTGTTAGGCCCTTATCCCGCAACAACTTCCGATGCTACAATAATGTTCAATGAATTTAATGATCCGAATAATCGACTAAGGCAATATTTTCACGATGGGGATGTGTTTATATTAGATAGAGGGTTCAGAGACGCTGTTCCACTTTTGGAGTCATGTAATTATAGTACCCACATGCCATCAACATTACAAGAAAACGAATTCCAATTATCAACTTTAGAAGCCAACAAAAGCAGGAAAGTAACTATTTGTCGCTGGGTTGAAGAAGTCGTAAATTGAATTTTCAAGCAGCATTTTAAAATATTTCGCCAAGATTTTTTTAACCGAGCATCAAAACATTTATTGGTTGATTTCTCTACAGGAAAAAATTTTAACCAGTGCGTAAATTTTGCCATAATAAACTTCAACACGTTTTATTAAACACGTATATTTTATTTTGATATGTCTTAGTACTAAAAAAAAAAGTTATCGCTTACGAAACATGATTACTTAAAAACCATATTTTATTGTCACTCGGCGCTAGCGCATTCCCCACCCTCTCACCCGAGCCATACGCCCGGGCGGCGGCCGCGAGCTTTCATTGATAGTATGGCGAATAGATTATGTCCATGTTTTGCTTATGAAATAACTCGGATAAGGATGAAATTTTTTTAATTTTTTTTTTTAACTAAACACGGAAATGTGTTCTATTACTGACACTGAACTACCAAAAAAAATTTACGCACTGGTTAAAAACTTATCCTGTATAGCTGCAGCATTAATTAATCGATTTCATTCAAGAATAGTTGACAGGCCAGATGCTGCAGATATTCTCCAAATAATAAATACTAATATGTTTATGGAAAACAGGCTGATTATGTAATAAATAATAATTTAAATCGACGCAGAGCGCAATTCCAAAGTATCAATGTGAATAATAGTAATGTTGCTGATTTTCCACAACTGACTTACAGCGAAATGGTTTTGATTGCTTGTGGCACATATCAAATAAAGCAGGCTCGGTCCTACTATGGTGAGCATACACGAGCTAATGGCATGTATAGTATTGAGGTTTGCACGGAGATGGATAATTTATTGATTGAGGAATTAGCTCTTCCAGATTATTGTTACTTATTGAGAGGGAAAATACATAGCAGGCACATTTCAACCAAAGTATATTTCGTGTATATGATAATTAATAATTCTTTAACTGGTAAGGATGCTATACAAAATCGTAACTGTAATTGCCTAGTGGGACGTCGGACAGTTGGTACCTGTGGCCCTGTGCCCACATTATGTCAATTATATGGTACTTAGCTTGGGCACGGTACCAATCCAACATCCGTCCTCCTGCACAGTTCGTCGATGATTTATTAATAGTGTATGAAGTGAATAAAGTAATAAAATGATTTGTGTTGAATTATTTTTTCAATCCTTAAGTAACCTTGAGACATAACCTATCTTTTAGCAAAAATATTCTAAACAATGTACTCCCTAGTTTTAGATAATTATTGATATTGGTGCCGATTCTGTTGTGACAAAATTCTCTAAACTAACTTAAAAATCACTAAAATTTAGTTTAGTCCTGTCAAACGACGTTTCCTATTCTGAAATTGACTAAACTAGCTAAATTATAGTTTGACAGGACTAAAGTTGCTTTAGTCACTCAATTTAGAGAAAACAGCAATTTTGCTATTCTGAATCTGACGTTTTTCTCCTAAAATGTTGGTTGTCAAGCTAAATTAGACTAATATTAATCGCGACTAAAAAGGTGTGGAATAAAATTAGTTGTTATGAACTATAATGTAAAAATCACATTTCTTGTTCATTTTCTTGAAAGTTTGGATTCTCGTGAGTCATAAACATAATGGAAGTTATGGTAGAATGCCTACAATACGAAATGCATTTGTTAAAACAAAGATATTTTTGCACTGAACATCTATAAAGTATGATTTGGAATATTGTAAGTGCAAATGAAGCAATAAACATTGAATTTGAAGTGGATAAATCGACATTTAGATTCTGTGAAATAAGATTTTTTTTAAACGATCAAGAAAGAGTTCGGTTGGAAATATTGCGAGACAATTCAAACCCATTCCATTTAACTCCCATTATGGTGCCAGCAACTGAAGCGAAGGCTGCCTACAATGAAAGCTACACCAGGGCAAGAAATGTGGTGGAAATGTGCAATGGACGCTTCAAGAATAAATGTAGATGCCTACACAGGCATTGCTGTCTGCACTACCGGTCAGAAAGGGCAGTTAAAATTATTCTGGCATGTTGCACCCTGTACAATATGATTTTGGAAACGTTGGATGGTAAGTGTACCTAGTTTACTTATTAATATTATGGATGTTTTATTTACATTTGCAAAATAAGAAATCTAAATAAGTGTATTTTTGCAGATGAAGAAGATATTGATGTGACTGAGGATAGCGAGCAGAGTGCGACTGTAGAGGATACCAGCACTGATTTCCTTAACGAAGCAAGGGAAATTCGTCAATTGCTTGTAAATCATTTTGTTTAAATTAAACATTTTATTTCTTTACTAAAATAAGTTTATTTTTATTACAATTATACCTATCCTTAACCCTAAACATATTAATAAACAATCTACAAGATATAATAATCAACAAAACACAACAATAGACAAAATAATTAAGAATCAGCAAAATAATTTAAAACTGAAAAACTAAGGTTTAGCGCTAATGTCAGTAGCGAGCTGTAGAGGATTTGGAACAAGTACTTAATGAGAATAGCAGGTTTGATGCAGTTGTAAGCTCCAACACACAGTAACGGAGAAGAATCCCATCCGGTTTCAGTCCCATTATCTTTGTCTTGGGCATTTTGCTCCAAACATAGATAGAGAAATAGACTGGCAGGCAGGGAGTCTTCAGCAGTCTTCGATGACGGGTAACTCGACCCCTTGCATGCTTTTTGGTTCGGCCCTGGCTTGGCCTGCGCTTTGGCCTTGATAGTCTCTTACTTTTCTCGCCTTTGTATTCACTTTTTGCACCCACACATTTCATATCTGTTGAAATTAAATTAATTTAGAACACAATGAAATTTATGCAATGCAGTTTAACATTTTATCTGACGTATTCCACTTACATGTTGCCACTGCTCTACGGTCCTGCTGCAGCCCAGTTGGTTCAGTTGGCTAATGACGGTAGGTAGCCTAAAATTCCAAAATTCCGGAACCAGCTTGATTTTCTGAAAAAAACAAAAAAGGCTAGTAGTAGACCTGAATTTATACACAATAATAGGATAATTTACATACACAACAATAAACTGATAACTATTATTATTGAGGCTCTCAAATTTTCTATCGTTGTTTGTTATGCTAAGGATTAATTGCAATAAAATAACAAGTTCAGTTTTATTTCTTACCTCTGGTCATTATCCGATTGTTGTGGAGCCGCTCCACGAGAAGCTCTCGCTGTTATTTATTCGTTCGTTTTCTGGACGACTGCATGCTAATTTAATTATTTATAAAACAGTTAAAAATAAAACAACACCCAATTTATTATTGTTGACATACATGAATCATTGCACAAGTCAACTAGTGTTACCAACCCTTACCAAAATTTTCCCCCAAGTTTTTTCTGAATCCCCTTAATATAAAATTTTATATGTACCCATTATTTTCCTACATTGTTTCGTAGCTCATAAAATAAAACGTTACCTAGTATATTAGCCCCAAAAAAATTCAGACCCCTCTTCTGTCCCTTTTAACACTTCTAGCCCCTAATTTGGGGCAAAACCCATAAGTTGGCAACCATGGCAGGATCACATTAACCACAGATAATAAAAACAAATGTAGGCTACTCATCATAATTTATTAAAATATAAACAACAATATAGTTTTACGCTGTAAATATGCTCTTTATATTTCATTTAAATAATTATTGATAAACCATTAAAAATTATTTGATTTTACTCAGGTATTTTTTGCACTTCAGATCATTTCGTTCACTTTCATTCGCTGTTTATTTTAATTTTCAACAAATCTTCGTTTATGGTTTACTTAACTTAGCGATTGTCAAACTCGATTTAAGTGATGTCAATATTGTTTTTAAGTTTAGAGAATCTTGTTTTCAGAATAGCTTTTAAGATTCTCTTAATTAAAAATAAGAAATTTTAGCTTTAGTTTAGCTTTAGTCAGTGTTAGACAGAATCGGCACCATTGTCGTTGAGTTTCGTTCGATTTGAAGGATAATTTGGCGTAGATTTCATTCTTGTGTATTTCAGGCATTTTTTTGTATGGAAGATGGGCATTCCCCTTTATTACCCGTCTAAAAATCTAGCCATAGATGAATCAATGGTTTTGTTTCGTGGTCATATAATATTCCGTCAATATCTCAAAGGCAAAAAGCATCCCTACGGTAGTTATGGTTTATGGTTTAAGATGTTTATTTCTCAAAAAGAATTACATTCACTTACATGAGATTTCACTTATTTCTAATTGGGATACATTAGGCGACGTGACGCGAATACTTAATAAAAAACGGTTAAATATAACGATAAAAAATAAAAATAGGTCCTAGACAAAATGCTCAGGATTTTAAATCCGCTAAAATGTGTTTCTTTAGGTGTTGTTTAGGAGTTATATAGGTGTAACAAGGCTACAACACAGTAGCCTTCAGTATAATTAGGTAATTAGATAACATTACATGAACACTTCCTGGTACTGTGATATCAGGAAACATTAAGATTATAATAGCCCTTTGTTATATGTATTTAGCTTATAAGATTTAATAATAAATAATAAATAAAGTCAGTCTTAGTCTGCTCTTCGAGCTGAACACACTTGTCGTTCCTTTTTAAAAAGCCTTTCGCCTCAACCCACATCCTAACTGGCGCAGTCGGTACGTCACGTTCTATCGGTTCCAGTGGAAAACTTCCGTAAAACTAGAATCCGTGGTGCGATCAAAGAACCTACCGTGGGCAACAGCAGAAGCGGCAGGCAGCAAGCAGCAGGAACACGACGAAGACTCATCTACAATCGAACAGCCTGATATCGGCTATGCTTGTGGGATAAGCATACAATTTGTTTATTCCCAAGATCCCTACCCATTCCATTCCTAACACAGTTACTAAAAACAACTTTTTGTGTGTATCTAGTGTTGAGGTATATTAGTATTATTGATTAATACAACCTATCGCTGTTTCTCATTCGTAGTTGTATTCTGACTCACATAGATAAAAATGGCTAGTGATAAGAAGGCAGTCGATGAGAAGCCTATTACAGAAGAGAAATCGGTACCTACCGATAACTCAACGTTCTCAAAATTATTACCTTGCTATGACGGGAATAAGACAATGTTAGCATTTTACATCGAAGGTGTGGAAAATGTTCTTAATTTAAATACTAATAAAGACGACGAGTGTATAGCGTGTCTTATTAGAAATAAATTGACAGGTAAAGCTGTCGAAGTACTATCAGAAAACCCAGGAACAAAATCCTGGGCTGATATTAAAAACGTATTCATGAAAAAAATCGGTGAATTTAGGACGGAAATACAACTAGTCCAAGAATTAATGTTAATTAAAAGAGACAACAGCTCGATAGACGCATTCGGTGACAAAATAAGAACCCTCATGTGTACACTTATATCGACAAACCCGGAAAAACGCGATTACTATGAGCAGATGGCGCTCGAAACCTTCCTAGATAAATTAAATCCGATTACAGCAATACTAATAAAATTAAAATACGTTCAAAATTTGGACCAGGCTATTACGGTAGCCAAACAAGAGGAACTTAAACTACGAGTTAGACGCAATGAACAAAATAAGCCTAACTCGTACAAAACAGCTAATTCAAATAATAAAACAAATAAACCAAGTTCATTCCAAAAGAAGTTCCAAAGTCAAAATTCAAATAATGCGGAACAGTAAAAAAAAAATCACGTCCAGAATGAAACGGAGTAAGTAGAGGAAAACGAGGAAAACTCGGAGCAGGAAATGGAGGACGCCTCCGAAGTAGTCGAAGATGAAAATTTTCTTAGATATAGAAAATCAGCTCACAATATAATATTCATGAATAACATACAGAACTATCAGCTATAGTTCTCCCATATATATACAGGGTGGAATTTTATAATGCTACCTGGAGGGAAAGTACTATAAATACTTAAGTAAATTTTAACCAAACAAAACATTCCTTTATTAAAAAAAAAAACAAAACTGCACTTATATAAGTTTGAAAATACGCCTGCCACACCCGGGAATCGAACCGACTAAACTCCTGAAAAATAGCATCCTGTACTATTTTGGCACTAATCGATAGGGTCAATATAAGGATCAAATCTCTGCAAACATGGTAAACTAAATTAAACACCATCATACCATCACGCCTGTATTCCCCGAAGAGTTAGGCAGAAACAAAAACCATGAAATTTCAATCTAAACTTATTTTAATCGGACGAAAAAAACGAGCACAGTAACTAATTGCATGCTCGAAATGAGCTTCATTTTCTTCGATGCACAAATTCATTCTTTTAAGGAATTCAGTTTGATGAATCTACCCTTTGATCAACCTGTAGATACTCGTATTAATGACGATCAAGCGACAGCAGAAATTGGATCTAAATGCTCGTTATCTATCAATGAAATAATTAATACTGTTGAAATAATTGATACGATGGAGCTTCCATTAATTACCGTACAACAATTGGAAGAATATTTACCTACAAATGAGAGTAGTTCCACAAATGAACCTAAAATAAAGATATTAGAAGAGAGGAGGTTCTCTCCAAAATCAAAAAAGGTCTTAATTGAAATTTATCATAATTTCGACGACAACATCATTCCAAGCACTCAATGTTCCAAAATTCAAACAAAGGGTATCCAATGTCAGAAATGTCTTACGACCATCTCGGGACGAAAAGGGACATGTATGGGTTGCAAAAACAAATATTGCAGCGAATGTATTAGTCAGCAAATATATCCTGATTTTATATGCGATCCATGTCTAGAAAGCTAAATAAAAAATAATGTAGGTTTTAATTTCTTCAGTGCCTAGTATGAAATTACTTCCATGATAATTTCTTTCTCAATTCTAAAGCAATCCTATCCAAATTTTAAGCATCTTTGCAGTTCCCTATATTCTAATGTGGTACGGATTTATACAAGGTTTGTTAGCGTAATATTTGTTGAACCTTTACTGACTTTAATCATTTTTTTTTTCAGATTGACGTCCTACATAAGCTGCAGCATGGTTATTTATAACGATGTTGATAAAATTCTAGCAAGATATGATTTTGTACAGTGTTTCTACAATCATATTAAGTGGCCTTGGCCTGTAACTCACTTTGTCAGAACTGAATATTGCTATGGATGTCGAGAGGAGCTACATACGAATTATGCACAAAGACCGACGCATTTAATGCTAGCCATGACTAGAACTGATATTTTTTACTTATTGCAAACTTCATATTTTTGGTGCAACGATTGCCAACTATGTGTTTACGATCATTTTCCTGCTGATGAATGTGTAATTTGTTAGAATTAATTTTATTTTCATCTTAGTTTTCTGATTTATAATTTAGTTTAAGATTCGAAATCATGTAATTTTTTTGTGTCCGCATACATGGTGCCTATGACGAGTGCCAGTTTTGATTAATTGTTAGCAAATTCTGTAATACATTCATTGAATATATTAGTCAATTCATCATGATAACTCTTAAATATTATTTTAGGTATATAATACCTTTCTGTTGTTTTTTTTTGTTGTTACTATTTGTGGTTTCATTAATATAGTAGGTTTAGGCTTTATTATATACTTGATTATTTAGTAAGTGTTACAGCCACCTATTTTTATATTATTTTTTATTACAAGTATAATATTAACGACTGACAAATTATGTAGAAGATCTCAGATTTAACCTTGATCTCAAGTTAAAGTATACTAAGCGTTATTTAATTTTTGATAAAAGAAAAAAGTGCCAAAAAGCTTGTGATATTATATGCAACACCTAGTAGGTGTACACTTTAACTGAGACCACTGTTGACTTCTAATAATAATAAAATGTTTAATAAAAAAATAACTGATTATAGAATAACACAATTTATACTGCATAAATTTGTTAATTTTATAGGAATTAAGATATAAACAATGGCTGTAAAAATACTTTAGGTATTACGTGAGTTGTAAAAGTAACAATTAATTCAATTTGTGATTATTTTGATAATTGAAATTTGATCTGATTTCTGTTTTGAAATAAGTATAAGTAATATAAAACATCTAAATATACAACATGTAACTTAATTAACGCATATCCTGAAAAAAGAAACCATTACTGAGGACAATTTAACTGAAGTACGATGTCACATCAATAGTATACCACGATTACCAAGTCATTATTTACGCAAACAAACTTCAAGAGAATTTATTGACGGAGGAAAGACTCTAACAGATTTATACAGGGATTATAAAGCCGATTGCATCGAAAAAAACATTCAATTTGTAAAAATACATATTTATAGAAAAGTTTAGAATACAGAGTTTAATATCAGTTTTTTCACACCCAAAAAAGATCAATGTGATCTTTGCATAGCGTACAGGATTGCAGATGTAAAAGAAAATTTGGAAGATAAATATCAAAGTCATTTAAAGGAAAATGATGAAAGTAGAATAGAGAAGGAAAATGATAAAAAAAATGAATAATTGCATAGTATCTTGTTATGACTTGCAGGCGGTTATGACATTGCCTAAAGGAGAAGTATCAATTTTTTACTATAAAAGCAAATTGAATTGTTTAAATTTCACGATTTCTGAACTGGGAAAAGACCACACTGAATGCTTTTTTTGGACAGAAGTAGAAGGTCACAGAGGTGTGAACGAAATTGGGACGTGTGTGTTCAAATATTTAGAAAAAATGTCCTTATTACATCCAGACTTCGATTTTATATTTTATTCGGACGATTGTTGTGGGCAACAAAAAAACCAATTCATGTTTTCTCTATATTTGTTTGCAGCAAAAACACTAAAAATAAAATCTATAACCCACAAATTCCTTATAAAGGGCCATACACAAAATGAGGGTGACGCGGTGCATTTAACAATTGAGAGGGAAATTAAAAAAAAATTAAAATCCGGTCCTATCTACGTTCCAGACCAATATATTTCGGCAATAAAGAACGCACGAAAAAAAGGAAACGCATACATTGTTAATCCGATGAGTCAGTGATTTTTATAGTCTTGCTGAAAATAATGTATTTTCAAAGAATACAGAAGGAGAAAAGGTTAAGTTAGGTGATATTAAAAAAAAAAAATATAGAAAATATTAGCGTAATGCCATCCAAAATTATTATAAAAATTCCCGATTTGATAAAAACATCTCGATTGGGATATAAACAGCCCCTATTAACTTTACCCTTTGTTCAATATCATTCAACATATTGCAACGCCATCTAGCGGTGGAATGGAGCAAGCAGTCACCGGCGTGAACACCGTGCAATTTGAAGCTTCCCGTGTGTCGCAACAACTTCATTCACTCTCCACGAAATAAGCGTTGTGTTTGCGTCATTTCACTCACTACAAAAATTATTGTAATTCGAAAATATACGTTTATATTGAAAGAAGAAAATAAAATCGATTCATTGAAGACATCCTTGCCCTCAACACAAATAGGGAACAGTCGAACACCCTTGTTCAATGAAAGTATTAAATTATGCCCCGCTGCCACATTAGTGTCATACATTAACGAAACGAAGGATCTTCGCAAATCTGGAATCCTGTTTATTAACCCGAAAAAGCCACACAACTCTGTAACTTCGCAAACACTTAGCCGCTGGATTAAGTGCACTTTACGCGATAGTGGGTTAGATGTGTCAATATTCTCGGCGCATAGCACGCGTCACGCGGCTACGTCGCGTGCGCACGCCCTTGGTGTAAGTATCGATGAAATTCGCAGGACTGCCGGCTGGAGCGGTAGTTCTGAGACGTTTGCTAGATTTTACAATCGCGCCATCACTGCTTGTGATGAAAGTTCCTTAGCAAGGTCAATTATCAATTAATAAGTAGTCTTTATTTCTCATTAATTGTCGCTGTTGCGACTTATTCACTAAGAATAAATTGTACTCATGCACAAAGTTAGAATTAATTTATTTTTTGTGATTGTTAACGTAACATAAATTACCAAGATCCTTATAATGTGTAAGAGTTAATTCTTTTTTGTTACCTAATTGAGAATATTGTTACCAGAATAAATATTTCCAAAATTGTTGTCGTTGTTATAATTAAAAGGCGAACTTAAGGAAACACTGCAGAAATTGAAAGCCAAAGGACAGAAGTTTTCCGTCTCTTTAGATGAATGGACTTTTCATTGTCCAAACTTTGCAGGCAAGAGCTTCAGGAATCTGGGACTAGCAAGAATAACTGGCCGGGGAACAGCAGAACGTTGTGCCAATATTTTGACGGATAAACTAGCATCCTATAATCTTTCTCTAGAAATGGACATAGCATGTGTGGTGATGACTGACGGAGCAAGTGTGATGTGTGCTATGGGTCGACAATTGCCTTCGTACCATCAATTATGTTTTACACACGGCATCCAATGTGCAGTGTTGGATGTAATTTACAAAAAGCCCAAGAAGAAGAATGGGAAGAACCTACAGAAGACACAGGGGCGACAGGACAGGATGATGACTCTTACAGTGATGAAGAAGAAGGTGGATTTGTTGTTAGGACTGGAAGACAACTGAACAGGAACCGATATGTATACGAGGATGTAAATCTAAAAAAAAATATAGATAAAGCGAGTTTTTTTTTTTTTTTTTTAGGAAATCACCCATCAAGATTGAGTGTTTCTATAACTACCTTCCTTGCAGCCTTCAAGTTTACAAGTTTTAAATGACACTGATGTAATAAAAAAAGCCCCAGATTTTGTTGATTTATATAAAAAAAGACATATCTCAATCATTTGTCGGGGAAATTTTCAGTTTTCGGTCCACTTTCAGAGACGAAATAGAAAAGTCTTCATGTATTAGAGACCTCGCTGATTTATTGATAATTAAGGATCAGGATGAATGTGCAATCGCCACTTTCACAAAGTAGTGTGGCTTCATCGTCAAGGACTCAAACAAGAAAAACCAAAGCCCAAGCTGACAATGTTCTAACTGATAGGTTGGATTTACTTACGCGAGGTAACAACACCAACAACATAAAAGAAGCAGCTATACGCATTCTTAAAGACGTGATACTCCAGCGCAGTAAAGCGTTTAAGGCGCGTGGCCGTGCAAAACGCAGCGGTATCCGTTTTTACTGCCCCAGTTAACTTTGTATAGAAGGAACGAAATGCCTAGAAGGGCAAAACCTCCAACTTGCCAGTAGACAAAAATAAATACGATTTTGTGTGGCAACATTTTTCTTCCGTCAATAACGTCATTTGAGAAATCAAAATGTTGCCATAAAGTTATAATAACTTCCAATGCAGTAGTTTTGTTTTTTATTCATACCGTGTCCATTTCGAAATAAACCCCTTTCGAACAAAAGAATAATTTTGCAAATCCGTCTATTTATATCGGTTAATAAAACCGTTACAATCCACATATTTCACATTGTTTTCGATAATCCCAACAATAAAATGGAACGAAGTAATTATAAAGATTTTCGATAATCCCAACAATAAAATGGAACGAAGTAATTATAAAGAGTAGGAATTTTATTTCAGTATTACAACACCAAGTTGACAATGGCGTCGTCTGCAAACTACAAAATAGCGTCGGTTTTTGTTGTTGTTTGTTGTCTCTGCGTTAATTTTGTGGTATCTCAACAATAAAATGGAACGAAGTAATTATAAAGAGTAGGAATTTTATTTCAGTATTACAACACCAAGTTGACAATGGCGTCGTCTGCAAACTACAAAATAGCGTCGGTTTTTGTTGTTGTTTGTTGTCTCTGCGTTAATTTTGTGGTATTTTCAGATCTGGTGTAGATTTGAAGATCTTCATTTGATCTAACCAACGCCAACGTCGAGTCGAGATAATCCTCCGTTGCAGCGATTGAATGAGAAATTGACTCTTGTGAGAAAGTGACTCTATTGTGTAGTGTTTATTGTGTTTATTTGAAACCATGGAAAACAAAAGAAAATGTTTTAAGTGCGGCTCACTTGCTAAAGACGGCGTGAAGTTGTTTCGATTTCCTACCTGGGCCCTGTTTAATAAAGCTGACAATCCGATAAGTCCGACATAAATGTCAAAAAGTGACAATTCGACATTTTTTTTTTATTCAAGTAAACTTTGTATCAAAAAAGACAGCGTTAAAGCTTATGTTAGAAGCAGGTGCAGAAGAAAGGCGATTTAATTTGGAAAACAACGATGTTATACAAGGTGTACTATGTGCGACCGTCGTGACAGACGGCTCATGGACTAAACATAGCTACGGTAAAAAATTTAACTCACTTTCTGGTGTGGGTTGTATAATTGGGCACCGGACAAAAAAAAATACTGTACATTAGGGTAAAAATTCCTATTGTAGCGTATTTGCTATATTTTATATTTATTTATTTTCATAAAAAAAATCCTCAATCCCGGCACGTGTATGTTTTAAAAACTGGTTTGGTCCATCTACCGAAAATCGGCCATTGTAGATGGATTCAAAGTTTGGAAATGCACGGACTCATGTACACCACTGTAATTGGTGATGGAGATAGCAGCGTAATGAATGCTCTTGGAGACGCAATGGTGTATGGCTCTAATATTCACGTAAGAAAAATATAATGTAGTAACCATTTACAAATTATTCAAATAAACTAAGAAAAATAGGGAAAAAAACTCAGAACAAAGTGGGCTTTGTACCTGTTATTTTACGTAAAGCGCTTTTAGCCAAATATAACGTCTAAATTACGCAGTTACTGGGGCAGTAGGAAACGCGCAGGTCGGTCGTGAGGTCGCCACAGCAGACAAGCCAAGGAATGGGCTATGCCACGTATTCGGATTTCATGATTTTTGTAAACAATATCATTGTAACATTGTAAAAGATTAGTGAACGAAGAAAACCTCGTTCGATACGAAAAACAGCTCAAAATACTATCCGAAACTGTTCTAGAAATTAAAACATTTTTTGGTATTTTGTTCCATATGGGAACTATCAAACTAAACCGAGTCACAGACTACTGAAAAAATATCCACTGTTTAGTTTACCAGCTTTTTCAAAATACATGAGCAGAAACAGATGTTTGTTAATTATGAGATCATTAAATTTTTAAGACGACTTGTTCGATAATATAATTTGCTGTCAAAAATAAATAGTTTGATTCACTATTTTAACCAGCGAATGGAAGAAAGGGGAATGCCAATAGTGATAAATTCTATTTCGAATAAAATATAACTCATTAATTTATTCTTCAGTTCGTTTAACTAGGGTATAAAGGTGATTATTATTTCAGTATTTGTTTCGATTTCCGTCGTAGCACAGTTCTTCAATGACATTCAAGAACACTCTTAATTGACATTACCACTGTTTAGTCTGTGGTCTTTGTTAGACCGGTTAGACCATCCATCAACAATCCTCAGCAAATCGTAAAGTAGCTTCATAATTAAATATAATAACATAGTTTATAAATCTCATAATCTAAGTATACCAATATCAATACATAAAATCAAATTATTTTTAAAAACTACAAAAAAGAAAACAACCTGGGCAGTATAAGATAATGTCCTTTGCCTTTACCGTTTGACAAAACCTTGTGACGTTGTTATGACACATGCCATCAACATTACAAAAAAATGAATTCCAATTATCAACTTTAGAAGCCAACAAAAGCAGGAAAGTAACTATTTGTCGCTGGGTTGTAGAAATCGTAAATGGGATTTTCAAGCATCATTTTAAAATATTTCGACAAGTTTTTTTTAACCGAGCATCAAAACATTTATTGGTTGATTTCTCTATAGCTGCAGCATTAATTAATCGATTTCATTCAAGAATAGTTGACAGGCCAGATGCTGCAGATATTCTCCAAATAATAAATACTAATATGTTTATGGAAAACAGGCTAGCTGATTATGTAATAAATAACAATTTAAATCGATGCAGAGCGCAATTCCAAAGTATCAATGTGAATAATAGTAATGTTGCTGATTTTCCACAACTGACTTACAGCGAAATGGTTTTGATTGCTTGTGGCACATCTATCTATATATATATAAAAGAAAGTCGTGTTTGTTACAACACTTATAACTCGAGAACGGCTGGACCGATTGCCATGGTTTTTGATTTGTTGGATTTGTTTCCGTCCCGAATAGCAGAATACATCCTAAAAACAATGAAACGAAAGAAAAAAAGTCGGAAATGTCGGTAGGGGTAGAGTAGGGGTAGGGTAGGGGTAAGGTAGGGTAGGGGTAGGGTACGGGTAAGGTAGGGGTAGGGTAGGCTAGGGGTAGGATACCACGCGAACGAAGTCGTGGCGGGTCAGCTAGTATCAAATAAAGCAGGCTCGGTCCTACTATGGTGAGCATACGCGAGCTAATGGCATGTATAGTATTGAGGTTTGCTCGGAGATGGATAATTTATTGATTGAGGAATTAGCTCTTCCAGATAATTGTTACTTATTGAGAGGGAAAATACATAGCAGGCACATTTCAACCAAAATATATTTCGTGTATATGATAATTAATAATTCTTTAACTGGTAAGGATGCTATACAAAATCGTTACTGTAATTGCCTAGTGGGACGTCGAACAGTCGGTACCTGTGGCCCTGTGCCCACATTATGTCAATTATATGGTACTTAGCTTGGGCGCGGTACCAATCCAACATCCGTCCTCCTGCACAGTTCCTCGATGATTTATTAATAGTGCATAATGATGAATAAAGTAATAAAATGATTTGTGTTGAATTATTTTTTAAATCCTTAAGTAACCTTGAGACATAACCTATCTTTTAGCAAAAATATTCTAAACAATGTCCTCCCTAGTTTTAGATAATTATTGATATTGTCGTTGAGTTTCGTTCGATTTGGCGTAGATTTCATTCTTGTGTATTTCAGGCATTTTTTTGTATGGAAGATGGGCATTCCCCTTTATTACCCGTCTAAAAATCTAGCCATAGATGAATCAATGGTTTTGTTTCGTGGTCATATAATATTCCGTCAATATCTCAAAGGCAAAAAGCATCCCTACGGTAGTTATGGTTTATGGTTTAAGATGTTTATTTCTCAAAAAGAATTACATTCACTTACATGAGATTTCACTTATTTCTAATTGGGATACATTAGGCGACGTGACGCGAATACTTAATAAAAAACGGTTAAATATAACGATAAAAAATAAAAATAGGTCCTAGACAAAATGCTCAGGATTTTAAATCCGCTAAAATGTGTTTCTTTAGGTGTTGTTTAGGAGTTATATAGGTGTAACAAGGCTACAACACAGTAGCCTTCAGTATAATTAGGTAATTAGATAACATTACATGAACACTTCCTGGTACTGTGATATCAGGAAACATTAAGATTATAATAGCCCTTTGTTATATGTATTTAGCTTATAAGATTTAATAATAAATAATAAATAAAGTCAGTCTTAGTCTGCTCTTCGAGCTGAACACACTTGTCGTTCCTTTTTAAAAAGCCTTTCGCCTCAACCCACATCCTAACTGGCGCAGTCGGTACGTCACGTTCTATCGGTTCCAGTGGAAAACTTCCGTAAAACTAGAATCCGTGGTGCGATCAAAGAACCTACCGTGGGCAACAGCAGAAGCGGCAGGCAGCAAGCAGCAGGAACACGACGAAGACTCATCTACAATCGAACAGCCTGATATCGGCTATGCTTGTGGGATAAGCATACAATTTGTTTATTCCCAAGATCCCTACCCATTCCATTCCTAACACAGTTACTAAAAACAACTTTTTGTGTGTATCTAGTGTTGAGGTATATTAGTATTATTGATTAATACAACCTATCGCTGTTTCTCATTCGTAGTTGTATTCTGACTCACATAGATAAAAATGGCTAGTGATAAGAAGGCAGTCGATGAGAAGCCTATTACAGAAGAGAAATCGGTACCTACCGATAACTCAACGTTCTCAAAATTATTACCTTGCTATGACGGGAATAAGACAATGTTAGCATTTTACATCGAAGGTGTGGAAAATGTTCTTAATTTAAATACTAATAAAGACGACGAGTGTATAGCGTGTCTTATTAGAAATAAATTGACAGGTAAAGCTGTCGAAGCACTATCAGAAAACCCAGGAACAAAATCCTGGGCTGATATTAAAAACGTATTCATGAAAAAAATCGGTGAATTTAGGACGGAAATACAACTAGTCCAAGAATTAATGTTAATTAAAAGAGACAACAGCTCGATAGACGCATTCGGTGACAAAATAAGAACCCTCATGTGTACACTTATATCGACAAACCCGGAAAAACGCGATTACTATGAGCAGATGGCGCTCGAAACCTTCCTAGATAAATTAAATCCGATTACAGCAATACTAATAAAATTAAAATACGTTCAAAATTTGGACCAGGCTATTACGGTAGCCAAACAAGAGGAACTTAAACTACGAGTTAGACGCAATGAACAAAATAAGCCTAACTCGTACAAAACAGCTAATTCAAATAATAAAACAAATAAACCAAGTTCATTCCAAAAGAAGTTCCAAAGTCAAAATTCAAATAATGCGGAACAGTAAAAAAAAAATCACGTCCAGAATGAAACGGAGTAAGTAGAGGAAAACGAGGAAAACTCGGAGCAGGAAATGGAGGACGCCTCCGAAGTAGTCGAAGATGAAAATTTTCTTAGATATAGAAAATCAGCTCACAATATAATATTCATGAATAACATACAGAACTATCGGCTATAGTTCTCCCATATATATACAGGGTGGAATTTTATAATGCTACCTGGAGGGAAAGTACTATAAATACTTAAGTAAATTTTAACCAAACAAAACATTCCTTTATTAAAAAAAAAAACAAAACTGCACTTATATAAGTTTGAAAATACGCCTGCCACACCCGGGAATCGAACCGACTAAACTCCTGAAAAATAGCATCCTGTACTATTTTGGCACTAATCGATAGGGTCAATATAAGGATCAAATCTCTGCAAACATGGTAAACTAAATTAAACACCATCATACCATCACGCCTGTATTCCCCGAAGAGTTAGGCAGAAACAAAAACCATGAAATTTCAATCTAAACTTATTTTAATCGGACGAAAAAAACGAGCACAGTAACTAATTGCATGCTCGAAATGAGCTTCATTTTCTTCGATGCACAAATTCATTCTTTTAAGGAATTCAGTTTGATGAATCTACCCTTTGATCAACCTGTAGATACTCGTATTAATGACGATCAAGCGACAGCAGAAATTGGATCTAAATGCTCGTTATCTATCAATGAAATAATTAATACTGTTGAAATAATTGATACGATGGAGCTTCCATTAATTACCGTACAACAATTGGAAGAATATTTACCTACAAATGAGAGTAGTTCCACAAATGAACCTAAAATAAAGATATTAGAAGAGAGGAGGTTCTCTCCAAAATCAAAAAAGGTCTTAATTGAAATTTATCATAATTTCGACGACAACATCATTCCAAGCACTCAATGTTCCAAAATTCAAACAAAGGGTATCCAATGTCAGAAATGTCTTACGACCATCTCGGGACGAAAAGGGACATGTATGGGTTGCAAAAACAAATATTGCAGCGAATGTATTAGTCAGCAAATATATCCTGATTTTATATGCGATCCATGTCTAGAAAGCTAAATAAAAAATAATGTAGGTTTTAATTTCTTCAGTGCCTAGTATGAAATTACTTCCATGATAATTTCTTTCTCAATTCTAAAGCAATCCTATCCAAATTTTAAGCATCTTTGCAGTTCCCTATATTCTAATGTGGTACGGATTTATACAAGGTTTGATAGCGTAATATTTGTTGAACCTTTACTGACTTTAATCATTTTTTTTTTCAGATTGACGTCCTACATAAGCTGCAGCATGGTTATTTATAACGATGTTGATAAAATTCTAGCAAGATATGATTTTGTACAGTGTTTCTACAATCATATTAAGTGGCCTTGGCCTGTAACTCACTTTGTCAGAACTGAATATTGCTATGGATGTCGAGAGGAGCTACATACGAATTATGCACAAAGACCGACGCATTTAATGCTAGCCATGACTAGAACTGATATTTTTTACTTATTGCAAACTTCATATTTTTGGTGCAACGATTGCCAACTATGTGTTTACGATCATTTTCCTGCTGATGAATGTGTAATTTGTTAGAATTAATTTTATTTTCATCTTAGTTTTCTGATTTATAATTTAGTTTAAGATTCGAAATCATGTAATTTTTTTGTGTCCGCATACATGGTGCCTATGACGAGTGCCAGTTTTGATTAATTGTTAGCAAATTCTGTAATACATTCATTGAATATATTAGTCAATTCATCATGATAACTCTTAAATATTATTTTAGGTACATAATACCTTTCTGTTGTTTTTTTTTGTTGTTACTATTTGTGGTTTCATTAATATAGTAGGTTTAGGCTTTATTATATACTTGATTATTTAGTAAGTGTTACAGCCACCTATTTTTATATTATTTTTTATTACAAGTATAATATTAACGACTGACAAATTATGTAGAAGATCTCAGATTTAACCTTGATCTCAAGTTAAAGTATACTAAGCGTTATTTAATTTTTGATAAAAGAAAAAAGTGCCAAAAAGCTTGTGATATTATATGCAACACCTAGTAGGTGTACACTTTAACTGAGACCACTGTTGACTTCTAATAATAATAAAATGTTTAATAAAAAAATAACTGATTATAGAATAACACAATTTATACTGCATAAATTTGTTAATTTTATAGGAATTAAGATATAAACAATGGCTGTAAAAATACTTTAGGTATTACGTGAGTTGTAAAAGTAACAATTAATTCAATTTGTGATTATTTTGATAATTGAAATTTGATCTGATTTCTGTTTTGAAATAAGTATAAGTAATATAAAACATCTAAATATACAACATGTAACTTAATTAACGCATATCCTGAAAAAAGAAACCATTACTGAGGACAATTTAACTGAAGTACGATGTCACATCAATAGTATACCACGATTACCAAGTCATTATTTACGCAAACAAACTTCAAGAGAATTTATTGACGGAGGAAAGACTCTAACAGATTTATACAGGGATTATAAAGCCGATTGCATCGAAAAAAACATTCAATTTGTAAAAATACATATTTATAGAAAAGTTTAGAATACAGAGTTTAATATCAGTTTTTTCACACCCAAAAAAGATCAATGTGATCTTTGCATAGCGTACAGGATTGCAGATGTAAAAGAAAATTTGGAAGATAAATATCAAAGTCATTTAAAGGAAAATGATGAAAGTAGAATAGAGAAGGAAAATGATAAAAAAAATGAATAATTGCATAGTATCTTGTTATGACTTGCAGGCGGTTATGACATTGCCTAAAGGAGAAGTATCAATTTTTTACTATAAAAGCAAATTGAATTGTTTAAATTTCACGATTTCTGAACTGGGAAAAGACCACACTGAATGCTTTTTTTGGACAGAAGTAGAAGGTCACAGAGGTGTGAACGAAATTGGGACGTGTGTGTTCAAATATTTAGAAAAAATGTCCTTATTACATCCAGACTTCGATTTTATATTTTATTCGGACGATTGTTGTGGGCAACAAAAAAACCAATTCATGTTTTCTCTATATTTGTTTGCAGCAAAAACACTAAAAATAAAATCTATAACCCACAAATTCCTTATAAAGGGCCATACACAAAATGAGGGTGACGCGGTGCATTTAACAATTGAGAGGGAAATTAAAAAAAAAAAAAAATCCGGTCCTATCTACGTTCCAGACCAATATATTTCGGCAATAAAGAACGCACGAAAAAAAGGAAACGCATACATTGTTAATCCGATGAGTCAGTGATTTTTATAGTCTTGCTGAAAATAATGTATTTTCAAAGAATACAGAAGGAGAAAAGGTTAAGTTAGGTGATATTAAAAAAAAAAAATATAGAAAATATTAGCGTAATGCCATCCAAAATTATTATAAAAATTCCCGATTTGATAAAAACATCTCGATTGGGATATAAACAGCCCCTATTAACTTTACCCTTTGTTCAATATCATTCAACATATTGCAACGCCATCTAGCGGTGGAATGGAGCAAGCAGTCACCGGCGTGAACACCGTGCAATTTGAAGCTTCCCGTGTGTCGCAACAACTTCATTCACTCTCCACGAAATAAGCGTTGTGTTTGCGTCATTTCACTCACTACAAAAATTATTGTAATTCGAAAATATACGTTTATATTGAAAGAAGAAAATAAAATCGATTCATTGAAGACATCCTTGCCCTCAACACAAATAGGGAACAGTCGAACACCCTTGTTCAATGAAAGTATTAAATTATGCCCCGCTGCCACATTAGTGTCATACATTAACGAAACGAAGGATCTTCGCAAATCTGGAATCCTGTTTATTAACCCGAAAAAGCCACACAACTCTGTAACTTCGCAAACACTTAGCCGCTGGATTAAGTGCACTTGACGCGATAGTGGGTTAGATGTGTCAATATTCTCGGCGCATAGCACGCGTCACGCGGCTACGTCGCGTGCGCACGCCCTTGGTGTAAGTATCGATGAAATTCGCAGGACTGCCGGCTGGAGCGGTAGTTCTGAGACGTTTGCTAGATTTTACAATCGCGCCATCACTGCTTGTGATGAAAGTTCCTTAGCAAGGTCAATTATCAATTAATAAGTAGTCTTTATTTCTCATTAATTGTCGCTGTTGCGACTTATTCACTAAGAATAAATTGTACTCATGCACAAAGTTAGAATTAATTTATTTTTTGTGATTGTTAACGTAACATAAATTACCAAGATCCTTATAATGTGTAAGAGTTAATTCTTTTTTGTTACCTAATTGAGAATATTGTTACCAGAATAAATATTTCCAAAATTGTTGTCGTTGTTATAATTAAAAGGCGAACTTAAGGAAACACTGCAGAAATTGAAAGCCAAAGGACAGAAGTTTTCCGTCTCTTTAGATGAATGGACTTTTCATTGTCCAAACTTTGCAGGCAAGAGCTTCAGGAATCTGGGACTAGCAAGAATAACTGGCCGGGGAACAGCAGAACGTTGTGCCAATATTTTGACGGATAAACTAGCATCCTATAATCTTTCTCTAGAAATGGACATAGCATGTGTGGTGATGACTGACGGAGCAAGTGTGATGTGTGCTATGGGTCGACAATTGCCTTCGTACCATCAATTATGTTTTACACACGGCATCCAATGTGCAGTGTTGGATGTAATTTACAAAAAGCCCAAGAAGAAGAATGGGAAGAACCTACAGAAGACACAGGGGCGACAGGACAGGATGATGACTCTTACAGTGATGAAGAAGAAGGTGGATTTGTTGTTAGGACTGGAAGACAACTGAACAGGAACCGATATGTATACGAGGATGTAAATCTAAAAAAAAATATAGATAAAGCGAGTTTTTTTTTTTTTTTTTTTAGGAAATCACCCATCAAGATTGAGTGTTTCTATAACTACCTTCCTTGCAGCCTTCAAGTTTACAAGTTTTAAATGACACTGATGTAATAAAAAAAGCCCCAGATTTTGTTGATTTATATAAAAAAAGACATATCTCAATCATTTGTCGGGGAAATTTTCAGTTTTCGGTCCACTTTCAGAGACGAAATAGAAAAGTCTTCATGTATTAGAGACCTCGCTGATTTATTGATAATTAAGGATCAGGATGAATGTGCAATCGCCACTTTCACAAAGTAGTGTGGCTTCATCGTCAAGGACTCAAACAAGAAAAACCAAAGCCCAAGCTGACAATGTTCTAACTGATAGGTTGGATTTACTTACGCGAGGTAACAACACCAACAACATAAAAGAAGCAGCTATACGCATTCTTAAAGACGTGATACTCCAGCGCAGTAAAGCGTTTAAGGCGCGTGGCCGTGCAAAACGCAGCGGTATCCGTTTTTACTGCCCCAGTTAACTTTGTATAGAAGGAACGAAATGCCTAGAAGGGCAAAACCTCCAACTTGCCAGTAGACAAAAATAAATACGATTTTGTGTGGCAACATTTTTCTTCCGTCAATAACGTCATTTGAGAAATCAAAATGTTGCCATAAAGTTATAATAACTTCCAATGCAGTAGTTTTGTTTTTTATTCATACCGTGTCCATTTCGAAATAAACCCCTTTCGAACAAAAGAATAATTTTGCAAATCCGTCTATTTATATCGGTTAATAAAACCGTTACAATCCACATATTTCACATTGTTTTCGATAATCCCAACAATAAAATGGAACGAAGTAATTATAAAGATTTTCGATAATCCCAACAATAAAATGGAACGAAGTAATTATAAAGAGTAGGAATTTTATTTCAGTATTACAACACCAAGTTGACAATGGCGTCGTCTGCAAACTACAAAATAGCGTCGGTTTTTGTTGTTGTTTGTTGTCTCTGCGTTAATTTTGTGGTATCTCAACAATAAAATGGAACGAAGTAATTATAAAGAGTAGGAATTTTATTTCAGTATTACAACACCAAGTTGACAATGGCGTCGTCTGCAAACTACAAAATAGCGTCGGTTTTTGTTGTTGTTTGTTGTCTCTGCGTTAATTTTGTGGTATTTTCAGATCTGGTGTAGATTTGAAGATCTTCATTTGATCTAACCAACGCCAACGTCGAGTCGAGATAATCCTCCGTTGCAGCGATTGAATGAGAAATTGACTCTTGTGAGAAAGTGACTCTATTGTGTAGTGTTTATTGTGTTTATTTGAAACCATGGAAAACAAAAGAAAATGTTTTAAGTGCGGCTCACTTGCTAAAGACGGCGTGAAGTTGTTTCGATTTCCTACCTGGGCCCTGTTTAATAAAGCTGACAATCCGATAAGTCCGACATAAATGTCAAAAAGTGACAATTCGACATTTTTTTTTTATTCAAGTAAACTTTGTATCAAAAAAGACAGCGTTAAAGCTTATGTTAGAAGCAGGTGCAGAAGAAAGGCGATTTAATTTGGAAAACAACGATGTTATACAAGGTGTACTATGTGCGACCGTCGTGACAGACGGCTCATGGACTAAACATAGCTACGGTAAAAAATTTAACTCACTTTCTGGTGTGGGTTGTATAATTGGGCACCGGACAAAAAAAAATACTGTACATTAGGGTAAAAATTCCTATTGTAGCGTATTTGCTATATTTTATATTTATTTATTTTCATAAAAAAAATCCTCAATCCCGGCACGTGTATGTTTTAAAAACTGGTTTGGTCCATCTACCGAAAATCGGCCATTGTAGATGGATTCAAAGTTTGGAAATGCACGGACTCATGTACACCACTGTAATTGGTGATGGAGATAGCAGCGTAATGAATGCTCTTGGAGACGCAATGGTGTATGGCTCTAATATTCACGTAAGAAAAATATAATGTAGTAACCATTTACAAATTATTCAAATAAACTAAGAAAAATAGGGAAAAAAACTCAGAACAAAGTGGGCTTTGTACCTGTTATTTTACGTAAAGCGCTTTTAGCCAAATATAACGTCTAAATTACGCAGTTACTGGGGCAGTAGGAAACGCGCAGGTCGGTCGTGAGGTCGCCACAGCAGACAAGCCAAGGAATGGGCTATGCCACGTATTCGGATTTCATGATTTTTGTAAACAATATCATTGTAACATTGTAAAAGATTAGTGAACGAAGAAAACCTCGTTCGATACGAAAAACAGCTCAAAATACTATCCGAAACTGTTCTAGAAATTAAAACATTTTTTGGTATTTTGTTCCATATGGGAACTATCAAACTAAACCGAGTCACAGACTACTGAAAAAATATCCACTGTTTAGTTTACCAGCTTTTTCAAAATACATGAGCAGAAACAGATGTTTGTTAATTATGAGATCATTAAATTTTTAAGACGACTTGTTCGATAATATAATTTGCTGTCAAAAATAAATAGTTTGATTCACTATTTTAACCAGCGAATGGAAGAAAGGGGAATGCCAATAGTGATAAATTCTATTTCGAATAAAATATAACTCATTAATTTATTCTTCAGTTCGTTTAACTAGGGTATAAAGGTGATTATTATTTCAGTATTTGTTTCGATTTCCGTCGTAGCACAGTTCTTCAATGACATTCAAGAACACTCTTAATTGACATTACCACTGTTTAGTCTGTGGTCTTTGTTAGACCGGTTAGACCATCCATCAACAATCCTCAGCAAATCGTAAAGTAGCTTCATAATTAAATATAATAACATAGTTTATAAATCTCATAATCTAAGTATACCAATATCAATACATAAAATCAAATTATTTTTAAAAACTACAAAAAAGAAAACAACCTGGGCAGTATAAGATAATGTCCTTTGCCTTTACCGTTTGACAAAACCTTGTGACGTTGTTATGACACATGCCATCAACATTACAAAAAAATGAATTCCAATTATCAACTTTAGAAGCCAACAAAAGCAGGAAAGTAACTATTTGTCGCTGGGTTGTAGAAATCGTAAATGGGATTTTCAAGCATCATTTTAAAATATTTCGACAAGTTTTTTTTAACCGAGCATCAAAACATTTATTGGTTGATTTCTCTATAGCTGCAGCATTAATTAATCGATTTCATTCAAGAATAGTTGACAGGCCAGATGCTGCAGATATTCTCCAAATAATAAATACTAATATGTTTATGGAAAACAGGCTAGCTGATTATGTAATAAATAACAATTTAAATCGATGCAGAGCGCAATTCCAAAGTATCAATGTGAATAATAGTAATGTTGCTGATTTTCCACAACTGACTTACAGCGAAATGGTTTTGATTGCTTGTGGCACATCTATCTATATATATATAAAAGAAAGTCGTGTTTGTTACAACACTTATAACTCGAGAACGGCTGGACCGATTGCCATGGTTTTTGATTTGTTGGATTTGTTTCCGTCCCGAATAGCAGAATACATCCTAAAAACAATGAAACGAAAGAAAAAAAGTCGGAAATGTCGGTAGGGGTAGAGTAGGGGTAGGGTAGGGGTAAGGTAGGGTAGGGGTAGGGTACGGGTAAGGTAGGGGTAGGGTAGGCTAGGGGTAGGATACCACGCGAACGAAGTCGTGGCGGGTCAGCTAGTATCAAATAAAGCAGGCTCGGTCCTACTATGGTGAGCATACGCGAGCTAATGGCATGTATAGTATTGAGGTTTGCTCGGAGATGGATAATTTATTGATTGAGGAATTAGCTCTTCCAGATAATTGTTACTTATTGAGAGGGAAAATACATAGCAGGCACATTTCAACCAAAATATATTTCGTGTATATGATAATTAATAATTCTTTAACTGGTAAGGATGCTATACAAAATCGTTACTGTAATTGCCTAGTGGGACGTCGAACAGTCGGTACCTGTGGCCCTGTGCCCACATTATGTCAATTATATGGTACTTAGCTTGGGCGCGGTACCAATCCAACATCCGTCCTCCTGCACAGTTCCTCGATGATTTATTAATAGTGCATAATGATGAATAAAGTAATAAAATGATTTGTGTTGAATTATTTTTTAAATCCTTAAGTAACCTTGAGACATAACCTATCTTTTAGCAAAAATATTCTAAACAATGTCCTCCCTAGTTTTAGATAATTATTGATATTGTCGTTGAGTTTCGTTCGATTTGGCGTAGATTTCATTCTTGTGTATTTCAGGCATTTTTTTGTATGGAAGATGGGCATTCCCCTTTATTACCCGTCTAAAAATCTAGCCATAGATGAATCAATGGTTTTGTTTCGTGGTCATATAATATTCCGTCAATATCTCAAAGGCAAAAAGCATCCCTACGGTAGTTATGGTTTATGGTTTAAGATGTTTATTTCTCAAAAAGAATTACATTCACTTACATGAGATTTCACTTATTTCTAATTGGGATACATTAGGCGACGTGACGCGAATACTTAATAAAAAACGGTTAAATATAACGATAAAAAATAAAAATAGGTCCTAGACAAAATGCTCAGGATTTTAAATCCGCTAAAATGTGTTTCTTTAGGTGTTGTTTAGGAGTTATATAGGTGTAACAAGGCTACAACACAGTAGCCTTCAGTATAATTAGGTAATTAGATAACATTACATGAACACTTCCTGGTACTGTGATATCAGGAAACATTAAGATTATAATAGCCCTTTGTTATATGTATTTAGCTTATAAGATTTAATAATAAATAATAAATAAAGTCAGTCTTAGTCTGCTCTTCGAGCTGAACACACTTGTCGTTCCTTTTTAAAAAGCCTTTCGCCTCAACCCACATCCTAACTGGCGCAGTCGGTACGTCACGTTCTATCGGTTCCAGTGGAAAACTTCCGTAAAACTAGAATCCGTGGTGCGATCAAAGAACCTACCGTGGGCAACAGCAGAAGCGGCAGGCAGCAAGCAGCAGGAACACGACGAAGACTCATCTACAATCGAACAGCCTGATATCGGCTATGCTTGTGGGATAAGCATACAATTTGTTTATTCCCAAGATCCCTACCCATTCCATTCCTAACACAGTTACTAAAAACAACTTTTTGTGTGTATCTAGTGTTGAGGTATATTAGTATTATTGATTAATACAACCTATCGCTGTTTCTCATTCGTAGTTGTATTCTGACTCACATAGATAAAAATGGCTAGTGATAAGAAGGCAGTCGATGAGAAGCCTATTACAGAAGAGAAATCGGTACCTACCGATAACTCAACGTTCTCAAAATTATTACCTTGCTATGACGGGAATAAGACAATGTTAGCATTTTACATCGAAGGTGTGGAAAATGTTCTTAATTTAAATACTAATAAAGACGACGAGTGTATAGCGTGTCTTATTAGAAATAAATTGACAGGTAAAGCTGTCGAAGCACTATCAGAAAACCCAGGAACAAAATCCTGGGCTGATATTAAAAACGTATTCATGAAAAAAATCGGTGAATTTAGGACGGAAATACAACTAGTCCAAGAATTAATGTTAATTAAAAGAGACAACAGCTCGATAGACGCATTCGGTGACAAAATAAGAACCCTCATGTGTACACTTATATCGACAAACCCGGAAAAACGCGATTACTATGAGCAGATGGCGCTCGAAACCTTCCTAGATAAATTAAATCCGATTACAGCAATACTAATAAAATTAAAATACGTTCAAAATTTGGACCAGGCTATTACGGTAGCCAAACAAGAGGAACTTAAACTACGAGTTAGACGCAATGAACAAAATAAGCCTAACTCGTACAAAACAGCTAATTCAAATAATAAAACAAATAAACCAAGTTCATTCCAAAAGAAGTTCCAAAGTCAAAATTCAAATAATGCGGAACAGTAAAAAAAAAATCACGTCCAGAATGAAACGGAGTAAGTAGAGGAAAACGAGGAAAACTCGGAGCAGGAAATGGAGGACGCCTCCGAAGTAGTCGAAGATGAAAATTTTCTTAGATATAGAAAATCAGCTCACAATATAATATTCATGAATAACATACAGAACTATCGGCTATAGTTCTCCCATATATATACAGGGTGGAATTTTATAATGCTACCTGGAGGGAAAGTACTATAAATACTTAAGTAAATTTTAACCAAACAAAACATTCCTTTATTAAAAAAAAAAACAAAACTGCACTTATATAAGTTTGAAAATACGCCTGCCACACCCGGGAATCGAACCGACTAAACTCCTGAAAAATAGCATCCTGTACTATTTTGGCACTAATCGATAGGGTCAATATAAGGATCAAATCTCTGCAAACATGGTAAACTAAATTAAACACCATCATACCATCACGCCTGTATTCCCCGAAGAGTTAGGCAGAAACAAAAACCATGAAATTTCAATCTAAACTTATTTTAATCGGACGAAAAAAACGAGCACAGTAACTAATTGCATGCTCGAAATGAGCTTCATTTTCTTCGATGCACAAATTCATTCTTTTAAGGAATTCAGTTTGATGAATCTACCCTTTGATCAACCTGTAGATACTCGTATTAATGACGATCAAGCGACAGCAGAAATTGGATCTAAATGCTCGTTATCTATCAATGAAATAATTAATACTGTTGAAATAATTGATACGATGGAGCTTCCATTAATTACCGTACAACAATTGGAAGAATATTTACCTACAAATGAGAGTAGTTCCACAAATGAACCTAAAATAAAGATATTAGAAGAGAGGAGGTTCTCTCCAAAATCAAAAAAGGTCTTAATTGAAATTTATCATAATTTCGACGACAACATCATTCCAAGCACTCAATGTTCCAAAATTCAAACAAAGGGTATCCAATGTCAGAAATGTCTTACGACCATCTCGGGACGAAAAGGGACATGTATGGGTTGCAAAAACAAATATTGCAGCGAATGTATTAGTCAGCAAATATATCCTGATTTTATATGCGATCCATGTCTAGAAAGCTAAATAAAAAATAATGTAGGTTTTAATTTCTTCAGTGCCTAGTATGAAATTACTTCCATGATAATTTCTTTCTCAATTCTAAAGCAATCCTATCCAAATTTTAAGCATCTTTGCAGTTCCCTATATTCTAATGTGGTACGGATTTATACAAGGTTTGATAGCGTAATATTTGTTGAACCTTTACTGACTTTAATCATTTTTTTTTTCAGATTGACGTCCTACATAAGCTGCAGCATGGTTATTTATAACGATGTTGATAAAATTCTAGCAAGATATGATTTTGTACAGTGTTTCTACAATCATATTAAGTGGCCTTGGCCTGTAACTCACTTTGTCAGAACTGAATATTGCTATGGATGTCGAGAGGAGCTACATACGAATTATGCACAAAGACCGACGCATTTAATGCTAGCCATGACTAGAACTGATATTTTTTACTTATTGCAAACTTCATATTTTTGGTGCAACGATTGCCAACTATGTGTTTACGATCATTTTCCTGCTGATGAATGTGTAATTTGTTAGAATTAATTTTATTTTCATCTTAGTTTTCTGATTTATAATTTAGTTTAAGATTCGAAATCATGTAATTTTTTTGTGTCCGCATACATGGTGCCTATGACGAGTGCCAGTTTTGATTAATTGTTAGCAAATTCTGTAATACATTCATTGAATATATTAGTCAATTCATCATGATAACTCTTAAATATTATTTTAGGTACATAATACCTTTCTGTTGTTTTTTTTTGTTGTTACTATTTGTGGTTTCATTAATATAGTAGGTTTAGGCTTTATTATATACTTGATTATTTAGTAAGTGTTACAGCCACCTATTTTTATATTATTTTTTATTACAAGTATAATATTAACGACTGACAAATTATGTAGAAGATCTCAGATTTAACCTTGATCTCAAGTTAAAGTATACTAAGCGTTATTTAATTTTTGATAAAAGAAAAAAGTGCCAAAAAGCTTGTGATATTATATGCAACACCTAGTAGGTGTACACTTTAACTGAGACCACTGTTGACTTCTAATAATAATAAAATGTTTAATAAAAAAATAACTGATTATAGAATAACACAATTTATACTGCATAAATTTGTTAATTTTATAGGAATTAAGATATAAACAATGGCTGTAAAAATACTTTAGGTATTACGTGAGTTGTAAAAGTAACAATTAATTCAATTTGTGATTATTTTGATAATTGAAATTTGATCTGATTTCTGTTTTGAAATAAGTATAAGTAATATAAAACATCTAAATATACAACATGTAACTTAATTAACGCATATCCTGAAAAAAGAAACCATTACTGAGGACAATTTAACTGAAGTACGATGTCACATCAATAGTATACCACGATTACCAAGTCATTATTTACGCAAACAAACTTCAAGAGAATTTATTGACGGAGGAAAGACTCTAACAGATTTATACAGGGATTATAAAGCCGATTGCATCGAAAAAAACATTCAATTTGTAAAAATACATATTTATAGAAAAGTTTAGAATACAGAGTTTAATATCAGTTTTTTCACACCCAAAAAAGATCAATGTGATCTTTGCATAGCGTACAGGATTGCAGATGTAAAAGAAAATTTGGAAGATAAATATCAAAGTCATTTAAAGGAAAATGATGAAAGTAGAATAGAGAAGGAAAATGATAAAAAAAATGAATAATTGCATAGTATCTTGTTATGACTTGCAGGCGGTTATGACATTGCCTAAAGGAGAAGTATCAATTTTTTACTATAAAAGCAAATTGAATTGTTTAAATTTCACGATTTCTGAACTGGGAAAAGACCACACTGAATGCTTTTTTTGGACAGAAGTAGAAGGTCACAGAGGTGTGAACGAAATTGGGACGTGTGTGTTCAAATATTTAGAAAAAATGTCCTTATTACATCCAGACTTCGATTTTATATTTTATTCGGACGATTGTTGTGGGCAACAAAAAAACCAATTCATGTTTTCTCTATATTTGTTTGCAGCAAAAACACTAAAAATAAAATCTATAACCCACAAATTCCTTATAAAGGGCCATACACAAAATGAGGGTGACGCGGTGCATTTAACAATTGAGAGGGAAATTAAAAAAAAAAAAAAATCCGGTCCTATCTACGTTCCAGACCAATATATTTCGGCAATAAAGAACGCACGAAAAAAAGGAAACGCATACATTGTTAATCCGATGAGTCAGTGATTTTTATAGTCTTGCTGAAAATAATGTACACTCAGCGGCATGGAATTTGGCCCAAACATACAGAAACCGATAATAGGCGATTTTGATATCCCATATGAGAATTTCGAATGGTAGATTGTTAGGGCATTTGTTTCTGTTAATTTAAGAGAATGAGCACAAAAAAAAGTTAATTTGTTTAATTTCTGTGACCCTTAACGTTAGTTAGTTACCGGAATGCACATAACATGGGCGAGTTAAAACTCGATATTCAACTGGTCGTGGATTTAATCTTTATTGTTTTATTTTTTAATTAATCTGTAGTCATTTATGCATCCAGGATTGGATCACAATGCCTCTAACTTCAGCTCAAGTTGCTCAGGCTGTGTTGCTTCGGAGTAACGAGCAAACGCAGCGACAGATTGCCGAAACTTTAAATGTACCTCGTCCAACTCTCAGGTACGCCTTAACAAGGTAACGACCAGACTGGCCTTTACACAAGGAGACCAGAAAGTGGTGGTATTAGGTGGACATCAGCTCGAGATGACCGATTTATCGCTCTCGTCATTATGAGAAATCGGTTTCTTACTGTGGTTTAAATACGGCAGCGGCCACAAATGGCAAATGGGATCAACGTAAGTGAGCGAACAATAAGAAGAAGAATGGAGGAACGGGATCTGCGTGCTCGAAGACCAATTCTAGGTTCAGAGCTGCCCAGGCACCATTGCGTAGCTCGACTTTGGTTCGCTCGCGAACACGCTAATTGGACTCACGACCAATGCAGTAAAGTTCTGTGGACTAACGAATGCAAAGTGGCCTTAAGAGGTCCAGATGTCCGCGAACGTGGATAGAGAAGGCATAGAGAGGTTTCTGCCAATCACTACCAGGGAAATCGACAGTTTTCATGGTGGATTAGTTATGATTTGCGGAGGGATCTGTTCAGACGCACGCATAGAGTTGGCAGCAGTTGCAGGTCGTCTAACGGCAGTGCAATACATTGAAGAGATCTTCCAAGAACATGTTAAACCATTCGTGGGATTCATCGATGGCAAAGATTTTATCTTAATTCAACATAATGTCCGACCTCACACAGCTCGTTGCGTGGATTATTAACTATTGAAGGCGAGAATTACAAAACTAGAGTGGCCGGCTCGAAGCGCAGGCATGAAACCGAGAGAACATGGCTAGGACATGCTTTAAAGACACATCCGATCTAATTCTAACCCTCCAGAGACTATCAGTCAGATGAAACCCGTTCAGTTGGCTGCCTGAGAAGAAATACCCCAAGTGGACATAAAAAACATAATCCACAGCATGCCTGGTCACATGCAGGTGGTCATTAGAGCCATAGGTGCAAATACCCGCTATTAATTTTAAGTACCATAGCGTTATTTTGTAAATTTCATTCATAAACATTGTTTATAAACTTGAACTTAATGTCGTTTCTTGTAATTTTGATAAATTTTAAATGGTAACTTTTTTTTTTGTTAATTAATCATTCGCATTGAGGATGCGAATAAACATTTAAGATTTACAACAAAAAAAAAACGCTGTTTTAAGCTTAATTTTGATAATAAGCAACATAACGCGCTTGGGCTACATTCCGTGCCGCTGAGTGTATTTTCAAAGAATACAGAAGGAGAAAAGGTTAAGTTAGGTGATATTAAAAAAAAAAAATATAGAAAATATTAGCGTAATGCCATCCAAAATTATTATAAAAATTCCCGATTTGATAAAAACATCTCGATTGGGATATAAACAGCCCCTATTAACTTTACCCTTTGTTCAATATCATTCAACATATTGCAACGCCATCTAGCGGTGGAATGGAGCAAGCAGTCACCGGCGTGAACACCGTGCAATTTGAAGCTTCCCGTGTGTCGCAACAACTTCATTCACTCTCCACGAAATAAGCGTTGTGTTTGCGTCATTTCACTCACTACAAAAATTATTGTAATTCGAAAATATACGTTTATATTGAAAGAAGAAAATAAAATCGATTCATTGAAGACATCCTTGCCCTCAACACAAATAGGGAACAGTCGAACACCCTTGTTCAATGAAAGTATTAAATTATGCCCCGCTGCCACATTAGTGTCATACATTAACGAAACGAAGGATCTTCGCAAATCTGGAATCCTGTTTATTAACCCGAAAAAGCCACACAACTCTGTAACTTCGCAAACACTTAGCCGCTGGATTAAGTGCACTTTACGCGATAGTGGGTTAGATGTGTCAATATTCTCGGCGCATAGCACGCGTCACGCGGCTACGTCGCGTGCGCACGCCCTTGGTGTAAGTATCGATGAAATTCGCAGGACTGCCGGCTGGAGCGGTAGTTCTGAGACGTTTGCTAGATTTTACAATCGCGCCATCACTGCTTGTGATGAAAGTTCCTTAGCAAGGTCAATTATCAATTAATAAGTAGTCTTTATTTCTCATTAATTGTCGCTGTTGCGACTTATTCACTAAGAATAAATTGTACTCATGCACAAAGTTAGAATTAATTTATTTTTTGTGATTGTTAACGTAACATAAATTACCAAGATCCTTATAATGTGTAAGAGTTAATTCTTTTTTGTTACCTAATTGAGAATATTGTTACCAGAATAAATATTTCCAAAATTGTTGTCGTTGTTATAATTAAAAGGCGAACTTAAGGAAACACTGCAGAAATTGAAAGCCAAAGGACAGAAGTTTTCCGTCTCTTTAGATGAATGGACTTTTCATTGTCCAAACTTTGCAGGCAAGAGCTTCAGGAATCTGGGACTAGCAAGAATAACTGGCCGGGGAACAGCAGAACGTTGTGCCAATATTTTGACGGATAAACTAGCATCCTATAATCTTTCTCTAGAAATGGACATAGCATGTGTGGTGATGACTGACGGAGCAAGTGTGATGTGTGCTATGGGTCGACAATTGCCTTCGTACCATCAATTATGTTTTACACACGGCATCCAATGTGCAGTGTTGGATGTAATTTACAAAAAGCCCAAGAAGAAGAATGGGAAGAACCTACAGAAGACACAGGGGCGACAGGACAGGATGATGACTCTTACAGTGATGAAGAAGAAGGTGGATTTGTTGTTAGGACTGGAAGACAACTGAACAGGAACCGATATGTATACGAGGATGTAAATCTAAAAAAAAATATAGATAAAGCGAGTTTTTTTTTTTTTTTTTTTTAGGAAATCACCCATCAAGATTGAGTGTTTCTATAACTACCTTCCTTGCAGCCTTCAAGTTTACAAGTTTTAAATGACACTGATGTAATAAAAAAAGCCCCAGATTTTGTTGATTTATATAAAAAAAGACATATCTCAATCATTTGTCGGGGAAATTTTCAGTTTTCGGTCCACTTTCAGAGACGAAATAGAAAAGTCTTCATGTATTAGAGACCTCGCTGATTTATTGATAATTAAGGATCAGGATGAATGTGCAATCGCCACTTTCACAAAGTAGTGTGGCTTCATCGTCAAGGACTCAAACAAGAAAAACCAAAGCCCAAGCTGACAATGTTCTAACTGATAGGTTGGATTTACTTACGCGAGGTAACAACACCAACAACATAAAAGAAGCAGCTATACGCATTCTTAAAGACGTGATACTCCAGCGCAGTAAAGCGTTTAAGGCGCGTGGCCGTGCAAAACGCAGCGGTATCCGTTTTTACTGCCCCAGTTAACTTTGTATAGAAGGAACGAAATGCCTAGAAGGGCAAAACCTCCAACTTGCCAGTAGACAAAAATAAATACGATTTTGTGTGGCAACATTTTTCTTCCGTCAATAACGTCATTTGAGAAATCAAAATGTTGCCATAAAGTTATAATAACTTCCAATGCAGTAGTTTTGTTTTTTATTCATACCGTGTCCATTTCGAAATAAACCCCTTTCGAACAAAAGAATAATTTTGCAAATCCGTCTATTTATATCGGTTAATAAAACCGTTACAATCCACATATTTCACATTGTTTTCGATAATCCCAACAATAAAATGGAACGAAGTAATTATAAAGATTTTCGATAATCCCAACAATAAAATGGAACGAAGTAATTATAAAGAGTAGGAATTTTATTTCAGTATTACAACACCAAGTTGACAATGGCGTCGTCTGCAAACTACAAAATAGCGTCGGTTTTTGTTGTTGTTTGTTGTCTCTGCGTTAATTTTGTGGTATCTCAACAATAAAATGGAACGAAGTAATTATAAAGAGTAGGAATTTTATTTCAGTATTACAACACCAAGTTGACAATGGCGTCGTCTGCAAACTACAAAATAGCGTCGGTTTTTGTTGTTGTTTGTTGTCTCTGCGTTAATTTTGTGGTATTTTCAGATCTGGTGTAGATTTGAAGATCTTCATTTGATCTAACCAACGCCAACGTCGAGTCGAGATAATCCTCCGTTGCAGCGATTGAATGAGAAATTGACTCTTGTGAGAAAGTGACTCTATTGTGTAGTGTTTATTGTGTTTATTTGAAACCATGGAAAACAAAAGAAAATGTTTTAAGTGCGGCTCACTTGCTAAAGACGGCGTGAAGTTGTTTCGATTTCCTACCTGGGCCCTGTTTAATAAAGCTGACAATCCGATAAGTCCGACATAAATGTCAAAAAGTGACAATTCGACATTTTTTTTTTATTCAAGTAAACTTTGTATCAAAAAAGACAGCGTTAAAGCTTATGTTAGAAGCAGGTGCAGAAGAAAGGCGATTTAATTTGGAAAACAACGATGTTATACAAGGTGTACTATGTGCGACCGTCGTGACAGACGGCTCATGGACTAAACATAGCTACGGTAAAAAATTTAACTCACTTTCTGGTGTGGGTTGTATAATTGGGCACCGGACAAAAAAAAATACTGTACATTAGGGTAAAAATTCCTATTGTAGCGTATTTGCTATATTTTATATTTATTTATTTTCATAAAAAAAATCCTCAATCCCGGCACGTGTATGTTTTAAAAACTGGTTTGGTCCATCTACCGAAAATCGGCCATTGTAGATGGATTCAAAGTTTGGAAATGCACGGACTCATGTACACCACTGTAATTGGTGATGGAGATAGCAGCGTAATGAATGCTCTTGGAGACGCAATGGTGTATGGCTCTAATATTCACGTAAGAAAAATATAATGTAGTAACCATTTACAAATTATTCAAATAAACTAAGAAAAATAGGGAAAAAAACTCAGAACAAAGTGGGCTTTGTACCTGTTATTTTACGTAAAGCGCTTTTAGCCAAATATAACGTCTAAATTACGCAGTTACTGGGGCAGTAGGAAACGCGCAGGTCGGTCGTGAGGTCGCCACAGCAGACAAGCCAAGGAATGGGCTATGCCACGTATTCGGATTTCATGATTTTTGTAAACAATATCATTGTAACATTGTAAAAGATTAGTGAACGAAGAAAACCTCGTTCGATACGAAAAACAGCTCAAAATACTATCCGAAACTGTTCTAGAAATTAAAACATTTTTTGGTATTTTGTTCCATATGGGAACTATCAAACTAAACCGAGTCACAGACTACTGAAAAAATATCCACTGTTTAGTTTACCAGCTTTTTCAAAATACATGAGCAGAAACAGATGTTTGTTAATTATGAGATCATTAAATTTTTAAGACGACTTGTTCGATAATATAATTTGCTGTCAAAAATAAATAGTTTGATTCACTATTTTAACCAGCGAATGGAAGAAAGGGGAATGCCAATAGTGATAAATTCTATTTCGAATAAAATATAACTCATTAATTTATTCTTCAGTTCGTTTAACTAGGGTATAAAGGTGATTATTATTTCAGTATTTGTTTCGATTTCCGTCGTAGCACAGTTCTTCAATGACATTCAAGAACACTCTTAATTGACATTACCACTGTTTAGTCTGTGGTCTTTGTTAGACCGGTTAGACCATCCATCAACAATCCTCAGCAAATCGTAAAGTAGCTTCATAATTAAATATAATAACATAGTTTATAAATCTCATAATCTAAGTATACCAATATCAATACATAAAATCAAATTATTTTTAAAAACTACAAAAAAGAAAACAACCTGGGCAGTATAAGATAATGTCCTTTGCCTTTACCGTTTGACAAAACCTTGTGACGTTGTTATGACACATGCCATCAACATTACAAAAAAATGAATTCCAATTATCAACTTTAGAAGCCAACAAAAGCAGGAAAGTAACTATTTGTCGCTGGGTTGTAGAAATCGTAAATGGGATTTTCAAGCATCATTTTAAAATATTTCGACAAGTTTTTTTTAACCGAGCATCAAAACATTTATTGGTTGATTTCTCTATAGCTGCAGCATTAATTAATCGATTTCATTCAAGAATAGTTGACAGGCCAGATGCTGCAGATATTCTCCAAATAATAAATACTAATATGTTTATGGAAAACAGGCTAGCTGATTATGTAATAAATAACAATTTAAATCGATGCAGAGCGCAATTCCAAAGTATCAATGTGAATAATAGTAATGTTGCTGATTTTCCACAACTGACTTACAGCGAAATGGTTTTGATTGCTTGTGGCACATCTATCTATATATATATAAAAGAAAGTCGTGTTTGTTACAACACTTATAACTCGAGAACGGCTGGACCGATTGCCATGGTTTTTGATTTGTTGGATTTGTTTCCGTCCCGAATAGCAGAATACATCCTAAAAACAATGAAACGAAAGAAAAAAAGTCGGAAATGTCGGTAGGGGTAGAGTAGGGGTAGGGTAGGGGTAAGGTAGGGTAGGGGTAGGGTACGGGTAAGGTAGGGGTAGGGTAGGCTAGGGGTAGGATACCACGCGAACGAAGTCGTGGCGGGTCAGCTAGTATCAAATAAAGCAGGCTCGGTCCTACTATGGTGAGCATACGCGAGCTAATGGCATGTATAGTATTGAGGTTTGCTCGGAGATGGATAATTTATTGATTGAGGAATTAGCTCTTCCAGATAATTGTTACTTATTGAGAGGGAAAATACATAGCAGGCACATTTCAACCAAAATATATTTCGTGTATATGATAATTAATAATTCTTTAACTGGTAAGGATGCTATACAAAATCGTTACTGTAATTGCCTAGTGGGACGTCGAACAGTCGGTACCTGTGGCCCTGTGCCCACATTATGTCAATTATATGGTACTTAGCTTGGGCGCGGTACCAATCCAACATCCGTCCTCCTGCACAGTTCCTCGATGATTTATTAATAGTGCATAATGATGAATAAAGTAATAAAATGATTTGTGTTGAATTATTTTTTAAATCCTTAAGTAACCTTGAGACATAACCTATCTTTTAGCAAAAATATTCTAAACAATGTCCTCCCTAGTTTTAGATAATTATTGATATTGTCGTTGAGTTTCGTTCGATTTGGCGTAGATTTCATTCTTGTGTATTTCAGGCATTTTTTTGTATGGAAGATGGGCATTCCCCTTTATTACCCGTCTAAAAATCTAGCCATAGATGAATCAATGGTTTTGTTTCGTGGTCATATAATATTCCGTCAATATCTCAAAGGCAAAAAGCATCCCTACGGTAGTTATGGTTTATGGTTTAAGATGTTTATTTCTCAAAAAGAATTACATTCACTTACATGAGATTTCACTTATTTCTAATTGGGATACATTAGGCGACGTGACGCGAATACTTAATAAAAAACGGTTAAATATAACGATAAAAAATAAAAATAGGTCCTAGACAAAATGCTCAGGATTTTAAATCCGCTAAAATGTGTTTCTTTAGGTGTTGTTTAGGAGTTATATAGGTGTAACAAGGCTACAACACAGTAGCCTTCAGTATAATTAGGTAATTAGATAACATTACATGAACACTTCCTGGTACTGTGATATCAGGAAACATTAAGATTATAATAGCCCTTTGTTATATGTATTTAGCTTATAAGATTTAATAATAAATAATAAATAAAGTCAGTCTTAGTCTGCTCTTCGAGCTGAACACACTTGTCGTTCCTTTTTAAAAAGCCTTTCGCCTCAACCCACATCCTAACTGGCGCAGTCGGTACGTCACGTTCTATCGGTTCCAGTGGAAAACTTCCGTAAAACTAGAATCCGTGGTGCGATCAAAGAACCTACCGTGGGCAACAGCAGAAGCGGCAGGCAGCAAGCAGCAGGAACACGACGAAGACTCATCTACAATCGAACAGCCTGATATCGGCTATGCTTGTGGGATAAGCATACAATTTGTTTATTCCCAAGATCCCTACCCATTCCATTCCTAACACAGTTACTAAAAACAACTTTTTGTGTGTATCTAGTGTTGAGGTATATTAGTATTATTGATTAATACAACCTATCGCTGTTTCTCATTCGTAGTTGTATTCTGACTCACATAGATAAAAATGGCTAGTGATAAGAAGGCAGTCGATGAGAAGCCTATTACAGAAGAGAAATCGGTACCTACCGATAACTCAACGTTCTCAAAATTATTACCTTGCTATGACGGGAATAAGACAATGTTAGCATTTTACATCGAAGGTGTGGAAAATGTTCTTAATTTAAATACTAATAAAGACGACGAGTGTATAGCGTGTCTTATTAGAAATAAATTGACAGGTAAAGCTGTCGAAGCACTATCAGAAAACCCAGGAACAAAATCCTGGGCTGATATTAAAAACGTATTCATGAAAAAAATCGGTGAATTTAGGACGGAAATACAACTAGTCCAAGAATTAATGTTAATTAAAAGAGACAACAGCTCGATAGACGCATTCGGTGACAAAATAAGAACCCTCATGTGTACACTTATATCGACAAACCCGGAAAAACGCGATTACTATGAGCAGATGGCGCTCGAAACCTTCCTAGATAAATTAAATCCGATTACAGCAATACTAATAAAATTAAAATACGTTCAAAATTTGGACCAGGCTATTACGGTAGCCAAACAAGAGGAACTTAAACTACGAGTTAGACGCAATGAACAAAATAAGCCTAACTCGTACAAAACAGCTAATTCAAATAATAAAACAAATAAACCAAGTTCATTCCAAAAGAAGTTCCAAAGTCAAAATTCAAATAATGCGGAACAGTAAAAAAAAAATCACGTCCAGAATGAAACGGAGTAAGTAGAGGAAAACGAGGAAAACTCGGAGCAGGAAATGGAGGACGCCTCCGAAGTAGTCGAAGATGAAAATTTTCTTAGATATAGAAAATCAGCTCACAATATAATATTCATGAATAACATACAGAACTATCGGCTATAGTTCTCCCATATATATACAGGGTGGAATTTTATAATGCTACCTGGAGGGAAAGTACTATAAATACTTAAGTAAATTTTAACCAAACAAAACATTCCTTTATTAAAAAAAAAAACAAAACTGCACTTATATAAGTTTGAAAATACGCCTGCCACACCCGGGAATCGAACCGACTAAACTCCTGAAAAATAGCATCCTGTACTATTTTGGCACTAATCGATAGGGTCAATATAAGGATCAAATCTCTGCAAACATGGTAAACTAAATTAAACACCATCATACCATCACGCCTGTATTCCCCGAAGAGTTAGGCAGAAACAAAAACCATGAAATTTCAATCTAAACTTATTTTAATCGGACGAAAAAAACGAGCACAGTAACTAATTGCATGCTCGAAATGAGCTTCATTTTCTTCGATGCACAAATTCATTCTTTTAAGGAATTCAGTTTGATGAATCTACCCTTTGATCAACCTGTAGATACTCGTATTAATGACGATCAAGCGACAGCAGAAATTGGATCTAAATGCTCGTTATCTATCAATGAAATAATTAATACTGTTGAAATAATTGATACGATGGAGCTTCCATTAATTACCGTACAACAATTGGAAGAATATTTACCTACAAATGAGAGTAGTTCCACAAATGAACCTAAAATAAAGATATTAGAAGAGAGGAGGTTCTCTCCAAAATCAAAAAAGGTCTTAATTGAAATTTATCATAATTTCGACGACAACATCATTCCAAGCACTCAATGTTCCAAAATTCAAACAAAGGGTATCCAATGTCAGAAATGTCTTACGACCATCTCGGGACGAAAAGGGACATGTATGGGTTGCAAAAACAAATATTGCAGCGAATGTATTAGTCAGCAAATATATCCTGATTTTATATGCGATCCATGTCTAGAAAGCTAAATAAAAAATAATGTAGGTTTTAATTTCTTCAGTGCCTAGTATGAAATTACTTCCATGATAATTTCTTTCTCAATTCTAAAGCAATCCTATCCAAATTTTAAGCATCTTTGCAGTTCCCTATATTCTAATGTGGTACGGATTTATACAAGGTTTGATAGCGTAATATTTGTTGAACCTTTACTGACTTTAATCATTTTTTTTTTCAGATTGACGTCCTACATAAGCTGCAGCATGGTTATTTATAACGATGTTGATAAAATTCTAGCAAGATATGATTTTGTACAGTGTTTCTACAATCATATTAAGTGGCCTTGGCCTGTAACTCACTTTGTCAGAACTGAATATTGCTATGGATGTCGAGAGGAGCTACATACGAATTATGCACAAAGACCGACGCATTTAATGCTAGCCATGACTAGAACTGATATTTTTTACTTATTGCAAACTTCATATTTTTGGTGCAACGATTGCCAACTATGTGTTTACGATCATTTTCCTGCTGATGAATGTGTAATTTGTTAGAATTAATTTTATTTTCATCTTAGTTTTCTGATTTATAATTTAGTTTAAGATTCGAAATCATGTAATTTTTTTGTGTCCGCATACATGGTGCCTATGACGAGTGCCAGTTTTGATTAATTGTTAGCAAATTCTGTAATACATTTTTTTTTAATAATAATAAATCTTTATTCAAAAATTCAAAAGATAAAATACACAATAAAACTAAAAATAACAGTGTAGGTAAAATAATGTTAGATGCCTGTACTAGGATAATCCTGTATCACAGGCTGCAGGAGCTCCAACATATGCTAAATATAGGACAGTACGTTTTTTTTTTTTTTTTTAATATCTAGCATTACATAATGTCTAATTTATTTATTTAACTTAAACTCTACTAACTTACAACTAAAACACATAATTATTGCAGAAAAGTCTTTGCATCAGCAGAATTAAACTAGGTTGCAAAAACACACTTGAGGCGCTCTTGTATATATTAGATATTTGCACTAATGTGCTTATACATTAAAATAAATCGACGGTAAGTGTGTCAGCGCAGTGCATGGTCTGTTACTGTCGTGTCAGCAACATGACATGTGTTCAATGCGGAAGTCTAACACTCTATGTGCCCTCGTAGTCGATCGAATTGATGTACCTAAATTCTGCTAATTTCCTAGCAGGGCACTCAACATCTCCTGTCTTATGGTTGTTGGGCTTCTTAAACCGCGAGCACGATGCACATTTAGGTGCGTCCGCCTTCTTCCTGCACTCTGACACCAAGTGTCCTGGTTCTCCACAGTGACTACACACGGACATCATCTCTTTGCATGTTTTTGCTGCATGGCCAAATTGTTGACATTTGAAGCATCTGGTAACCAAGGTAAAGTCCCTAACAGGGCAGGAAGACCAATTAATAAAAACCCTTGCTTGCGATATTAAGGCTCTACGTATCTTGGCTGAGACTTCAATAACAAAGTTGCAGGTAGATGCATCTTTTTTCCCGGATTTGTGGCTTAATTTCACTTCGGCCAGAAAGGTTTCCAGTGACAACGCTGGAAACTTATCGGCGATGTTCTGCTCGTACAGGAACCTGAAGACGTCAGCATCAGCCAAAGAGGTGGGCACTCCTACAACCGTGATCCGTGGTTTGCGCTTGTTGGGCTCGTCGGCGGTGAGTCCTGATGTAGACATCTGGACTGCGTGCTTGAGTTTATCAGCATCCTGTTTGGTCTCAGTGCTGATAATAACACCTCCATTTTTAGTTCTCCGCACACCACGTACATGTAGCTTCATTTCATCAGGACGTATGATGTTTTGCACGAGGTTCTTTGTGTCGTCACTCGACTTCAATTTATCCTTAGGATAAACTGCCACTGAACTTAAATTGATTGGTCGAACGAATTCCTTGGATCCCTTCTTCACCATATCCGCGAACGAAGCGTTTCCCACAGCTCCAGAGTCCTTAATTGTTTGTTTAAGCTCCGAAATTTGTTCTGAGAGGTTGCGTTTTTCTTCTATGGCATCGATAATGTTGAGGGCTTGTTGGGCTTTCTGCTTCAGAGCTTGATATAGAACTGCCATTTGCGAAGTGTCAGATTCAACTTTACGGCATAGGTTGGTTATCTTCAATTTCTGCTCTGAGTTGAGTTTGCCATCCGTGGCAATAGAGCAAACCTCATTTAACTTCTGCTGAATGTATGACATCCATTTTTGAATGTCGGGCGTGGATACATATTCTATAGTGAAATTAGGCTGGAGGCTTTTTGCTGGCGAGGCATTGGGTTGCACTCGACTACTTGAATTGCCGGGGCTGTTATCCATTTCACTATTTCTAAGTTTCCATTATTTATTAAACTATCACTTAGCAAAATACTTAAGGAGGTCACAAGTATTGCATAAAATAAATACTGCTAACGCGCACGTCTGTATACTGCGAACGGCCGCGATCGAATTGTGAACATTCATTGAATATATTAGTCAATTCATCATGATAACTCTTAAATATTATTTTAGGTACATAATACCTTTCTGTTGTTTTTTTTTGTTGTTACTATTTGTGGTTTCATTAATATAGTAGGTTTAGGCTTTATTATATACTTGATTATTTAGTAAGTGTTACAGCCACCTATTTTTATATTATTTTTTATTACAAGTATAATATTAACGACTGACAAATTATGTAGAAGATCTCAGATTTAACCTTGATCTCAAGTTAAAGTATACTAAGCGTTATTTAATTTTTGATAAAAGAAAAAAGTGCCAAAAAGCTTGTGATATTATATGCAACACCTAGTAGGTGTACACTTTAACTGAGACCACTGTTGACTTCTAATAATAATAAAATGTTTAATAAAAAAATAACTGATTATAGAATAACACAATTTATACTGCATAAATTTGTTAATTTTATAGGAATTAAGATATAAACAATGGCTGTAAAAATACTTTAGGTATTACGTGAGTTGTAAAAGTAACAATTAATTCAATTTGTGATTATTTTGATAATTGAAATTTGATCTGATTTCTGTTTTGAAATAAGTATAAGTAATATAAAACATCTAAATATACAACATGTAACTTAATTAACGCATATCCTGAAAAAAGAAACCATTACTGAGGACAATTTAACTGAAGTACGATGTCACATCAATAGTATACCACGATTACCAAGTCATTATTTACGCAAACAAACTTCAAGAGAATTTATTGACGGAGGAAAGACTCTAACAGATTTATACAGGGATTATAAAGCCGATTGCATCGAAAAAAACATTCAATTTGTAAAAATACATATTTATAGAAAAGTTTAGAATACAGAGTTTAATATCAGTTTTTTCACACCCAAAAAAGATCAATGTGATCTTTGCACAGCGTACAGGATTGCAGATGTAAAAGAAAATTTGGAAGATAAATATCAAAGTCATTTAAAGGAAAATGATGAAAGTAGAATAGAGAAGGAAAATGATAAAAAAAATGAATAATTGCATAGTATCTTGTTATGACTTGCAGGCGGTTATGACATTGCCTAAAGGAGAAGTATCAATTTTTTACTATAAAAGCAAATTGAATTGTTTAAATTTCACGATTTCTGAACTGGGAAAAGACCACACTGAATGCTTTTTTTGGACAGAAGTAGAAGGTCACAGAGGTGTGAACGAAATTGGGACGTGTGTGTTCAAATATTTAGAAAAAATGTCCTTATTACATCCAGACTTCGATTTTATATTTTATTCGGACGATTGTTGTGGGCAACAAAAAAACCAATTCATGTTTTCTCTATATTTGTTTGCAGCAAAAACACTAAAAATAAAATCTATAACCCACAAATTCCTTATAAAGGGCCATACACAAAATGAGGGTGACGCGGTGCATTTAACAATTGAGAGGGAAATTAAAAAAAAATTAAAATCCGGTCCTATCTACGTTCCAGACCAATATATTTCGGCAATAAAGAACGCACGAAAAAAAGGAAACGCATACATTGTTAATCCGATGAGTCAGTGATTTTTATAGTCTTGCTGAAAATAATGTATTTTCAAAGAATACAGAAGGAGAAAAGGTTAAGTTAGGTGATATTAAAAAAAAAAAATATAGAAAATATTAGCGTAATGCCATCCAAAATTATTATAAAAATTCCCGATTTGATAAAAACATCTCGATTGGGATATAAACAGCCCCTATTAACTTTACCCTTTGTTCAATATCATTCAACATATTGCAACGCCATCTAGCGGTGGAATGGAGCAAGCAGTCACCGGCGTGAACACCGTGCAATTTGAAGCTTCCCGTGTGTCGCAACAACTTCATTCACTCTCCACGAAATAAGCGTTGTGTTTGCGTCATTTCACTCACTACAAAAATTATTGTAATTCGAAAATATACGTTTATATTGAAAGAAGAAAATAAAATCGATTCATTGAAGACATCCTTGCCCTCAACACAAATAGGGAACAGTCGAACACCCTTGTTCAATGAAAGTATTAAATTATGCCCCGCTGCCACATTAGTGTCATACATTAACGAAACGAAGGATCTTCGCAAATCTGGAATCCTGTTTATTAACCCGAAAAAGCCACACAACTCTGTAACTTCGCAAACACTTAGCCGCTGGATTAAGTGCACTTTACGCGATAGTGGGTTAGATGTGTCAATATTCTCGGCGCATAGCACGCGTCACGCGGCTACGTCGCGTGCGCACGCCCTTGGTGTAAGTATCGATGAAATTCGCAGGACTGCCGGCTGGAGCGGTAGTTCTGAGACGTTTGCTAGATTTTACAATCGCGCCATCACTGCTTGTGATGAAAGTTCCTTAGCAAGGTCAATTATCAATTAATAAGTAGTCTTTATTTCTCATTAATTGTCGCTGTTGCGACTTATTCACTAAGAATAAATTGTACTCATGCACAAAGTTAGAATTAATTTATTTTTTGTGATTGTTAACGTAACATAAATTACCAAGATCCTTATAATGTGTAAGAGTTAATTCTTTTTTGTTACCTAATTGAGAATATTGTTACCAGAATAAATATTTCCAAAATTGTTGTCGTTGTTATAATTAAAAGGCGAACTTAAGGAAACACTGCAGAAATTGAAAGCCAAAGGACAGAAGTTTTCCGTCTCTTTAGATGAATGGACTTTTCATTGTCCAAACTTTGCAGGCAAGAGCTTCAGGAATCTGGGACTAGCAAGAATAACTGGCCGGGGAACAGCAGAACGTTGTGCCAATATTTTGACGGATAAACTAGCATCCTATAATCTTTCTCTAGAAATGGACATAGCATGTGTGGTGATGACTGACGGAGCAAGTGTGATGTGTGCTATGGGTCGACAATTGCCTTCGTACCATCAATTATGTTTTACACACGGCATCCAATGTGCAGTGTTGGATGTAATTTACAAAAAGCCCAAGAAGAAGAATGGGAAGAACCTACAGAAGACACAGGGGCGACAGGACAGGATGATGACTCTTACAGTGATGAAGAAGAAGGTGGATTTGTTGTTAGGACTGGAAGACAACTGAACAGGAACCGATATGTATACGAGGATGTAAATCTAAAAAAAAATATAGATAAAGCGTTTTTTTTTTTTTTTTTAGGAAATCACCCATCAAGATTGAGTGTTTCTATAACTACCTTCCTTGCAGCCTTCAAGTTTACAAGTTTTAAATGACACTGATGTAATAAAAAAAGCCCCAGATTTTGTTGATTTATATAAAAAAAGACATATCTCAATCATTTGTCGGGGAAATTTTCAGTTTTCGGTCCACTTTCAGAGACGAAATAGAAAAGTCTTCATGTATTAGAGACCTCGCTGATTTATTGATAATTAAGGATCAGGATGAATGTGCAATCGCCACTTTCACAAAGTAGTGTGGCTTCATCGTCAAGGACTCAAACAAGAAAAACCAAAGCCCAAGCTGACAATGTTCTAACTGATAGGTTGGATTTACTTACGCGAGGTAACAACACCAACAACATAAAAGAAGCAGCTATACGCATTCTTAAAGACGTGATACTTCAGCGCAGTAAAGCGTTTAAGGCGCGTGGCCGTGCAAAACGCAGCGGTATCCGTTTTTACTGCCCCAGTTAACTTTGTATAGAAGGAACGAAATGCCTAGAAGGGCAAAACCTCCAACTTGCCAGTAGACAAAAATAAATACGATTTTGTGTGGCAACATTTTTCTTCCGTCAATAACGTCATTTGAGAAATCAAAATGTTGCCATAAAGTTATAATAACTTCCAATGCAGTAGTTTTGTTTTTTATTCATACCGTGTCCATTTCGAAATAAACCCCTTTCGAACAAAAGAATAATTTTGCAAATCCGTCTATTTATATCGGTTAATAAAACCGTTACAATCCACATATTTCACATTGTTTTCGATAATCCCAACAATAAAATGGAACGAAGTAATTATAAAGATTTTCGATAATCCCAACAATAAAATGGAACGAAGTAATTATAAAGAGTAGGAATTTTATTTCAGTATTACAACACCAAGTTGACAATGGCGTCGTCTGCAAACTACAAAATAGCGTCGGTTTTTGTTGTTGTTTGTTGTCTCTGCGTTAATTTTGTGGTATATAAACAAAAAAATGGAACGAAGTAATTATAAAGAGTAGGAATTTTATTTCAGTATTACAACACCAAGTTGACAATGGCGTCGTCTGCAAACTACAAAATAGCGTCGGTTTTTGTTGTTGTTTGTTGTCTCTGCGTTAATTTTGTGGTATTTTCAGATCTGGTGTAGATTTGAAGATCTTCATTTGATCTAACCAACGCCAACGTCGAGTCGAGATAATGCTCCTCCGTTGCAGCGATTGAATGAGAAATTGACTCTTGTGAGAAAGTGACTCTATTGTGTAGTGTTTATTGTGTTTATTTGAAACCATGGAAAACAAAAGAAAATGTTTTAAGTGCGGCTCACTTGCTAAAGACGGCGTGAAGTTGTTTCGATTTCCTACCTGGGCCCTGTTTAATAAAGCTGACAATCCGATAAGTCCGACATAAATGTCAAAAAGTGACAATTCGACATTTTTTTTTTATTCAAGTAAACTTTGTATCAAAAAAGACAGCGTTAAAGCTTATGTTAGAAGCAGGTGCAGAAGAAAGGCGATTTAATTTGGAAAACAACGATGTTATACAAGGTGTACTATGTGCGACCGTCGTGACAGACGGCTCATGGACTAAACATAGCTACGGTAAAAAATTTAACTCACTTTCTGGTGTGGGTTGTATAATTGGGCACCGGACAAAAAAAAATACTGTACATTAGGGTAAAAATTCCTATTGTAGCGTATTTGCTATATTTTATATTTATTTATTTTCATAAAAAAAATCCTCAATCCCGGCACGTGTATGTTTTAAAAACTGGTTTGGTCCATCTACCGAAAATCGGCCATTGTAGATGGATTCAAAGTTTGGAAATGCACGGACTCATGTACACCACTGTAATTGGTGATGGAGATAGCAGCGTAATGAATGCTCTTGGAGACGCAATGGTGTATGGCTCTAATATTCACGTAAGAAAAATATAATGTAGTAACCATTTACAAATTATTCAAATAAACTAAGAAAAATAGGGAAAAAAACTCAGAACAAAGTGGGCTTTGTACCTGTTATTTTACGTAAAGCGCTTTTAGCCAAATATAACGTCTAAATTACGCAGTTACTGGGGCAGTAGGAAACGCGCAGGTCGGTCGTGAGGTCGCCACAGCAGACAAGCCAAGGAATGGGCTATGCCACGTATTCGGATTTCATGATTTTTGTAAACAATATCATTGTAACATTGTAAAAGATTAGTGAACGAAGAAAACCTCGTTCGATACGAAAAACAGCTCAAAATACTATCCGAAACTGTTCTAGAAATTAAAACATTTTTTGGTATTTTGTTCCATATGGGAACTATCAAACTAAACCGAGTCACAGACTACTGAAAAAATATCCACTGTTTAGTTTACCAGCTTTTTCAAAATACATGAGCAGAAACAGATGTTTGTTAATTATGAGATCATTAAATTTTTAAGACGACTTGTTCGATAATATAATTTGCTGTCAAAAATAAATAGTTTGATTCACTATTTTAACCAGCGAATGGAAGAAAGGGGAATGCCAATAGTGATAAATTCTATTTCGAATAAAATATAACTCATTAATTTATTCTTCAGTTCGTTTAACTAGGGTATAAAGGTGATTATTATTTCAGTATTTGTTTCGATTTCCGTCGTAGCACAGTTCTTCAATGACATTCAAGAACACTCTTAATTGACATTACCACTGTTTAGTCTGTGGTCTTTGTTAGACCGGTTAGACCATCCATCAACAATCCTCAGCAAATCGTAAAGTAGCTTCATAATTAAATATAATAACATAGTTTATAAATCTCATAATCTAAGTATGCCAATCAAGATACATAAAATCAAATTATTTTTAAAAACTACAAAAAAGAAAACAACCTGGGCAGTATAAGATAATGTCCTTTGCCTTTACCGTTTGACAAAACCTTGTGACGTTGTTATGACACATGCCATCAACATTACAAAAAAATGAATTCCAATTATCAACTTTAGAAGCCAACAAAAGCAGGAAAGTAACTATTTGTCGCTGGGTTGTAGAAATCGTAAATGGGATTTTCAAGCATCATTTTAAAATATTTCGACAAGTTTTTTTTAACCGAGCATCAAAACATTTATTGGTTGATTTCTCTATAGCTGCAGCATTAATTAATCGATTTCATTCAAGAATAGTTGACAGGCCAGATGCTGCAGATATTCTCCAAATAATAAATACTAATATGTTTATGGAAAACAGGCTAGCTGATTATGTAATAAATAACAATTTAAATCGATGCAGAGCGCAATTCCAAAGTATCAATGTGAATAATAGTAATGTTGCTGATTTTCCACAACTGACTTACAGCGAAATGGTTTTGATTGCTTGTGGCACATCTATCTATATATATATAAAAGAAAGTCGTGTTTGTTACAACACTTATAACTCGAGAACGGCTGGACCGATTGCCATGGTTTTTGATTTGTTGGATTTGTTTCCGTCCCGAATAGCAGAATACATCCTAAAAACCATGAAACGAAAGAAAAAAAGTCGGAAATGTCGGTAGGGGTAGAGTAGGGGTAAGGTAGGGTAGGGGTAGGGTACGGGTAAGGTAGGGGTAGGGTAGGCTAGGGGTAGGATACCACGCGAACGAAGTCGTGGCGGGTCAGCTAGTATCAAATAAAGCAGGCTCGGTCCTACTATGGTGAGCATACGCGAGCTAATGGCATGTATAGTATTGAGGTTTGCTCGGAGATGGATAATTTATTGATTGAGGAATTAGCTCTTCCAGATAATTGTTACTTATTGAGAGGGAAAATACATAGCAGGCACATTTCAACCAAAATATATTTCGTGTATATGATAATTAATAATTCTTTAACTGGTAAGGATGCTATACAAAATCGTTACTGTAATTGCCTAGTGGGACGTCGAACAGTCGGTACCTGTGGCCCTGTGCCCACATTATGTCAATTATATGGTACTTAGCTTGGGCGCGGTACCAATCCAACATCCGTCCTCCTGCACAGTTCCTCGATGATTTATTAATAGTGCATAATGATGAATAAAGTAATAAAATGATTTGTGTTGAATTATTTTTTAAATCCTTAAGTAACCTTGAGACATAACCTATCTTTTAGCAAAAATATTCTAAACAATGTCCTCCCTAGTTTTAGATAATTATTGATATTGTCGTTGAGTTTCGTTCGATTTGGCGTAGATTTCATTCTTGTCTATTTCAGGCATTTTTTTTGTATGTAAGATGGGCATTCCCCTTTATTACCCGTCTAAAAATCTGGCCATAGATGAATCAATGGTTTTGTTTCGTGGTCGTATAATATTCCGTCAATATCTCAAAGGCAAAAAGCATCCCTACGGTAGTTATGGTTTATGGTTTAAGATCTTTATTTCTCAAAAAGAATTACATTCACTTACATGAGATTTCACTTATTTCTAATTGGGATACATTAGGCGACGTGACGCGAATACTTAATAAAAAACAGTTAAATATAACGATAAAAAATAAAAATAGGTGCTAGACAAAATGCTCAGGATTTTAAATCCGCTAAAATGTGTTTCTTTAGGTGTTGTTTAGGAGTTATATAGGTGTAACAAGGCTACAACACAGTAGCCTTCAGTATAATTAGGTAATTAGATAACATTACATGAACACTTCCTGGTACTGCGATATCAGGAAGCATTAAGATTATAATAGCCCTTTGTTATATGTATTTAGCTTATAAGATTTAATAATAAATAGTAAATAAAGTCAGTCTTAGTCTGCTCTTCGAGCTGAACACACTTGTCGTTCCTTTTTAAAAAGCCTTTCGCCTCAACCCACATCCTAACTGGCGCAGTCGGTACGTCACGTTCTATCGGTTCCAGTGGAAAACTTCCGTAAAACTAGAATCCGTGGTGCGATCAAAGAACCTACCGTGGGCAACAGCAGAAGCGGCAGGCAGCAAGCAGCAGGAACACGACGAAGACTCATCTACAATCGAACAGCCTGATATCGGCTATGCTTGTGGGATAAGCATACAATTTGTTTATTCCCAAGATCCCTACCCATTCCATTCCTAACACAGTTACTAAAAACAACTTTTTGTGTGTATCTAGTGTTGAGGTATATTAGTATTATTGATTAATACAACCTATCGCAGTTTCTCATTCATAGTTGTATTCTGACTCACATAGATAAAAATGGCTAGTGATAAGAAGGAACTCGATGAGAAGCCTACTACAGAAGAGAAATCAGTACCTACCGATTACTCAACGTTATCAAAATTATTACCTTGCTATGACGGGAATAAGAGAACGTTAACATTTTACATCGAAGGTGTGGAAAATGCTACTAATAAAGACGACGAGTGTATTCTTATTAGAAATAAATTGACAGGTAAAGCTGTCGAAGCACTATCAGAAAACCCAGGAACAAAATCCTGGGCTGATATTAAAAACGTATTCATGAAAAAAATCGGTGAATTTAGGACGGAAATACAACTAGTCCAAGAATTAATGTAAATTAAAAGAGACAATAGCTCGATAGACGCATTCGGTGACAAAATAAGAACCCTCGTGTGTACACTTATATCGACAAACCCGGAAAAACGCGATTACTATGAGCAGATGGCGCTCGAAACCTTCCTTGATAAATTAAATCCGATTACAGCAATATTAATAAAATTAAAATACGTTCAAAATTTGGACCAGGCTATTACGGTAGCCAAACAAGAGGAACTTAAACTACGAGTTAGACGCATAAAAAAAATAAGCCTAATTCGTACAAAACAGCCAATTCAAATAATAAAACAAATAAACCAAGTTCATTCCAAAAGAAGTTCCAAAGTCAAAATTCAAATAATGCGGAACAGTAAAAAAAAATCACTTCCAGAATGAAACTGAGGAAGTAGAGGAAAACGAGGAAAACTCGGAGCAGGAAACGGAGGACGCCTCCGAAGTAGTCGAAGATGAAAATTTTCTTCTAGATATAGAAAATCAGCTCACAATATAATATTCATGAATAACATACAGAACTATAGCCGTCTCCCATATATATACAGGGTGGAAGTTTATAATGCTACCTGGAGGGAAAGTACTCTAAATACTTAAGTTAGTAAATTTTACCCAAACGAAACATTCCTTTATTTTATTTTTTTAAAACTGCTTTTATATAAGTTTGAAAATACGCCTGCCACACCCGGGAATCGAACCGACTAAAATCCTGAAAAATAGCATCCTGTACTATTTTGGCACTAATCGATAGGGTCAATCATAAGGATCAAATCTCTGCAAATCTACCCTTTGATCAACCTGTAGACACTCGTATTAATAATTACCGTACCACAATTGGAAGAATATTTACCTACAAATGAGAGTAGTTCCACAAATGAACCTAAAATAAAGATATTAGAAGAGAGGAGGTTGTCTCCAAAATCAAAAAAGGTCTTAATTGAAATTTATCATAATTCCGACGACAATATCATTCCAAGCACTCAATGTTCCAAAATTCAAACAATACCCTTTGTTTGAATTTTGGAACATTGAGTGCTTGGAATTCCCTAAATTAAAGAAATACCCTTTGATCAACCTGTAGATACTCGTATTAATGACGATCAAGCGACAGCAGAAATTGGATCTAACTGCTCGTTATCTATCAATGAAATAATTGATACTGTTGAAATAATTGATACGATGGAGCTTCCATTAATTACCGTACAACAATTGGAAGAATATTTACCTACAAATGAGAGTAGTTCCACGATTGAACCTAAAATAAAGATATTAGAAGAGAGGAGGTTCTCTCCAAAATAAAAAAAGGTCTTAATTGAAATTTATCATAATTCCAACGACAATATCGTTCCAAGCACTCAATGTTCCAAAATTCAAACAAAGGGTATCTAATGTCAGAAATGTCTTACGACCATCTCGGGACGAAAAGGGACATGTATGGGTTGCAAAAACAAATATTGCAGCGAATGTATTGGTCAGCAAATATATCCTGATTTTATATGCGATCCATGTCTAGAAAGCTAAAAAATAATGTAGGTTTTAATTTCTTCAGTGCCTAGTATGAAATTACTTCCATGATAATTTCTTTCTCAATTCTAAAGCAATCCTATCCAAATTTTAAGCATCTTTGCAGTTCCCTATATTCTAATGTGGTACGGATTTATACAACGTTTGATAGCGTAATATTTGTTGAACCTTTACTGACTTTAATCATTTTTTTTTTCAGATTGACGTCCTACATAAGCTGCAGCATGGTTATTTATAACGATGTTGATAAAATTCTAGCAAGATATGATTTTGTACAGTGTTTCTACAATCATATTAAGTGGCCTTGGCCTGTAACTCACTTTGTCAGAACTGAATATTGCTATGGATGTCGAGAGGAGCTACATACGAATTATGCACAAAGACCGACGCATTTAATGCTAGCCATGACTAGAACTGATATTTTTTACTTATTGCAAACTTCATATTTTTGGTGCAACGATTGCCAACTATGTGTTTACGATCATTTTCCTGCTGATGAATGTGTAATTTGTTAGAATTAATTTTATTTTCATCTTAGTTTTCTGATTTATAATTTAGTTTAAGATTCGAAATCATGTAATTTTTTTGTGTCCGCATACATGGTGCCTATGACGAGTGCCAGTTTTGATTAATTGTTAGCAAATTCTGTAATACATTCATTGAATATATTAGTCAATTCATCATGATAACTCTTAAATATTATTTTAGGTACATAATACCTTTCTGTTGTTTTTTTTTGTTGTTACTATTTGTGGTTTCATTAATATAGTAGGTTTAGGCTTTATTATATACTTGATTATTTAGTAAGTGTTACAGCCACCTATTTTTATATTATTTTTTATTACAAGTATAATATTAACGACTGACAAATTATGTAGAAGATCTCAGATTTAACCTTGATCTCAAGTTTTTAGAGTAATTAATATTATTAAGATTAAAAAAAAAGTATACTAAGCGTTATTTAATTTTTGATAAAAGAAAAAAGTGCCAAAAAGCTTGTGATATTATATGCAACACCTAGTAGGTGTACACTTTAACTGAGACCACTGTTGACTTCTAATAATAATAAAATGTTTAATAAAAAAATAACTGATTATAGAATAACACAATTTATACTGCATAAATTTGTTAATTTTATAGGAATTAAGATATAAACAATGGCTGTAAAAATACTTTAGGTATTACGTGAGTTGTAAAAGTAACAATTAATTCAATTTGTGATTATTTTGATAATTGAAATTTGATCTGATTTCTGTTTTGAAATAAGTATAAGTAATATAAAACATCTAAATATACAACATGTAACTTAATTAACGCATATCCTGAAAAAAGAAACCATTACTGAGGACAATTTAACTGAAGTACGACGTCACATCAATAGTATACCACGATTACCAAGTCATTATTTACGCAAACAAACTTCAAGAGAATTTATTGACGGAGGAAAGACTCTAACAGATTTATACAGGGATTATAAAGCCGATTGCATCGAAAAAAACATTCAATTTGTAAAAATACATATTTATAGAAAAGTTTTGAATACAGAGTTTAACATCAGTTTTTTCACACCCAAAAAAGATCAATGTGATCTTTGCACAGCGTACAGGATTGCAGATGTAAAACAAAATTTGGAAGATAAATATCAAAGTCATTTAAAGGAAAAGGATGAAAGTAGAATAGAGAAGGAAAATGATAAAAAAATAATAATTGCATAGTATCTTGTTATGACTTGCAGGCGGTTATGACATTGCCTAAAGGAGAAGTATCAATTTTTTACTATAAAAGCAAATTGAATTGTTTAAATTTCACGATTTCTGAACTGGGAAAAGACCACACTGAATGCTTTTTTTGGACAGAAGTAGAAGGTCACAGAGGTGTGAACGAAATTGGGACGTGTGTGTTCAAATATTTAAAAAAAAATATCCTTATTACATCCAGACTTCGATTTTATATTTTATTCGGACGATTGTTGTGGGCAACAAAAAAACCAATTCATGTTTTCTCTATATTTGTTTGCAGCAAAAACACTAAAAATAAAATCTATAACCCACAAATTCCTTATAAAGGGCCATACACAAAATGAGGGTGACGCGGTGCATTTAACAATTGAGAGGGAAATTAAAAAAAAAAAAAAATCCGGTCCTATCTACGTTCCAGACCAATATATTTCGGCAATAAAGAACGCACGAAAAAAAGGAAACGCATACATTGTTAATCCGATGAGTCATAGTGATTTATATGACATTAAAAGTCTTGCTGAAAATAATGTATTTTCAAAGAATACAGACGGAGAAAAGGTTAAGTTAGGTGATATTAAAACAAAATATATAGAAAATATTAGCGTAATGCCATCCAAAATTATTATAAAAAATCCCGATTTGATAAGAACATCTCGATTGGGATCTAAACAGCCCCTATTAACTTTACCCTTTTTCAATGAAAGTATTAAATTATGCCCCGCTGCAACATTAGTGTCATACATTAACGAAACGAAGGATCTTCGCAAATCTGGAATCCTGTTTATTAACCCGAAAAAGCCACACAACTCTGTAACTTCGCAAACACTTAGCCGCTGGATTAAGTGCACTTTACGCGATAGTGGGTTAGATGTGTCAATATTCTCGGCGCATAGCACGCGTCACGCGGCTACGTCGCGTGCGCACGCCCTTGGTGTAAGTATCGATGAAATTCGCAGGACTGCCGGCTGGAGCGGTAGTTCTGAGACGTTTGCTAGATTTTACAATCGCGCCATCACTGCTTGTGATGAAAGTTCCTTAGCAAGGTCAATTATCAATTAATAAGTAGTCTTTATTTCTCATTAATTGTCGCTGTTGCGACTTATTCACTAAGAATAAATTGTACTCATGCACAAAGTTAGAATTAATTTATTTTTTGTGATTGTTAACGTAACATAAATTACCAAGATCCTTATAATGTGTAAGAGTTAATTCTTTTTTGTTACCTAATTGAGAATATTGTTACCAGAATAAATATTTCCAAAATTGTTGTCGTTGTTATAATTAAAAGGCGAACTTAAGGAAACACTGCAGAAATTGAAAGCCAAAGGACAGAAGTTTTCCGTCTCTTTAGATGAATGGACTTTTCATTGTCCAAACTTTGCAGGCAAGAGCTTCAGGAATCTGGGACTAGCAAGAATAACTGGCCGGGGAACAGCAGAACGTTGTGCCAATATTTTGACGGATAAACTAGCATCCTATAATCTTTCTCTAGAAATGGACATAGCATGTGTGGTGATGACTGACGGAGCAAGTGTGATGTGTGCTATGGGTCGACAATTGCCTTCGTACCATCAATTATGTTTTACACACGGCATCCAATGTGCAGTGTTGGATGTAATTTACAAAAAGACACAAAATGCCCAAGAAGAAGAATGGGAAGAACCCACAGAAGACACAGGGGCGACAGGACAGGATGATGACTCTGACAGTGATGAAGAAGAAGGTGGATTTGTTGTTAGGACTGGAAGACAACTGAACAGGAACCGATATGTATACGAGGATGTAAATCTAAAAAAAATTATAGATAAAGTGAGTTTTTTTTTTATTTTTTTTAGGAAATCACCCATCAAGATTGAGTGTTTCTATAACTACCTTCCTTGCAGTTTACAAGTTTTAAATGACACTGATGTAATAAAAAAAGCCCCAGATTTTGTTGATTTATATAAAAAAAGACATATCTCAATGATTTGTCGGGGAAATTTTCAGTTTTCGGTCCACTTTCAGAGACGAAATAGAAAAGTCTTCATGTATTAGAGACCTCGCTGATTTATTGATAATTAAGAATCATTTTATGTCGTGTAACTTTCCTGAAGTATGCACTGCATTTATGTTATTCCTAACTATTCCTGTGACTACAGCAAGTGCTGAAAGATCATTCTCTAAACTAAAATTAATAAAAACATATTTAAAAAACGCTATGGGGCAAGACAGGTTAAGTAACTTGGCTATTCTGCCTATTGAAAATTCTATGGCCCGTTCTTTAAACTTCGATGATGTCATAGACACTTGCTGAATAGAAAGCTCGAAGAAAAGATTTTTCCTAATAAATATATTATGGCAATTAAATTGTTATTTTTATTTTATTGTAAATGTATGCAGGTTTCCTCATGATGTCGTTCCTTAACCGAAAAGCTAGCACATGGAAGATAAATGTGAATTCTCCAATCCGCATTGGGCTAGCGTTGGAACTAGCCCAGCATTGAGGCTTATGTACGCTTGTGTATGTGGAAGTATGTAAACGTATAAATCCATGTTCTTAAAAAAAAAAAAAAATATACCATCACGCCTGTATTCCCCGAAGGGTTAGGCAGAGGTGCACCGATTTAGGTACACCCACAGTTCGCCGGTATTTTTAGGTCTCATGTAATAGGGGGCGAGCCTATTGCTATTAACCGGGCACAAATCCAAACTCCGGGCTGCTACTGAGAAATTCCTAATGGAAAAACCCAATAACACTTTTTGCCCGACCTGGGAATCGAACCCGGGACCCCTTGCTCGGCATTCGCGCTTGCGACCACGAGACCAACGGGGCAGTTAGTTCTTAAAAATAAAATTGTTATTAGTGTTGGATTTTGTTTTTGGACGTTTTAATGAACCACTTAAGTAGTTATTCGATAAAACTACTTAAGTGGTTTATTAAAATTAAACTACGACGCCGATGTGACGAGTTTTACTGATAGGGTCCCATCAAAAGGATTTGCCACGGGCCCCAGATAATATAGTTACGTCACTGCTTCCAGAAGAACAGAAAAATCGTCTTGATCCTAGACTGTAAAACCAGGTGGAGTAGCTTGGCTGATATGATCACAAGGTTTTTGGTACTAAAAGAGCCTATCACGAAGACTCTTATTGTTTTAAAAAACGAAATCATAATTAGTTCCCCTGAGCTAGCTTTACTCCAAGAATTGTCCACTTCTCTCAATATTGTAAAGGTAACAGTCGAGGCGTGTCGCGTTGTGCCAAGAAAGTGCAAATCTGCTTATTGCAGAGACAGCTCTACAATTTATGGTTGCGAAACTTCAAGCGACAAACAGTTTTACAAGTGATCAGCTACTCCAGGCTCTGAAGAAAAAAATAACTAAGAGACGCCTACTAAATCTTAGTGTGTGTGTTTCTATTATTCGCCTAGTTATTTTCTTTAATTAACAACAAGGTTAAAGCTGGTGTCAAAGATTTTAGATTCTGGTCAGACAACTGTGCTGGTCAGAATCGCAATCGCATTGTTTTTTTTTGTACTTGTATGTAAGCAATACATTTAAGGTAGATGTTTGTGTGTGTGTAGATTCTTGGAAAAGAGCCATACTCAAAATGAGGCCATCACAGCGTTCACGCATCAATTGAACGAACATCAAAAAATAACCTTATTTACCTACCAGATGAATGGTACACACTGGTTCGCTGGGCGAAACGTTAACGCGTATAAGCCAAAGCCCAAGCTGACAATGTTCTAACAAAGATAGCAAAGAAATTGGAAAAACCTCCACGAGCGAAACAGCAATACGAGTCATTTGGTGAACATATTGCAGAAAAATTAAAAATTATCAGATGTATAATTATCAGATGTAACCTTTAGAGAAGTGGTTGCACCAAGTTAGGGAACTTCTCACCGAATATTTTGTGCCAAGGCACTTAGGCTTAAATCATATAAATAGGCAGCAACAAGTGCAAAGAAATCTTGCAATACCTAACACGTTATTTGGTAACTTTGAGGGAGTTGATAGTAGACATGGGTAGCTCGCGAATGAGAGATAAAATTGAACTAGCTCTTCAATTACAATCTAGCTCTCAGTCGCTCAGTCGTTCACGGAATAGCTCACTAGTTCATTTAGCTCAATGGCTAATTGACTTTATACTCTACTCTGTGGCTTTGCGAGTTAGGCCGTTTGTCCACCGCCGCCGTCACCGGACCGTCACCGAGAACGAGATTATTTTGGGTCGAGTTTAAGATGACGTGACGGCGATCGTTTGTCCACCGCGCCGATATATCGGTGGCTCAGTCCTAAAGCTTTGTCGTGGGTGGTAGTCGCTTTTTCCTTTTTAATAGAAATAAAACAAACTAGAAGGATGGCTAGTTTCAACCGGCGACAATTGCTTGCTCTGCTTTTGTACGTTCGAAGGCGTAGGCGATGCAAAGAATTTTGGATTCATCCGCTAATAATAATAATAATACCATACTATAGATATGTGCCATCGGAAGTACCATACTATAGATATGTGCCCGACCCAGTTCTTGAAAATGGGCATATCACGTTGTATTGGGACCGGTCTATCATCACTGACAGGACTATTGTAGCCAATAAGCCTGACATAGTGGTGGTAGATCGATTAGGGCGTCGCGCAATGATCGTTGATATTACTGTTCCGCATGACGAGAACCTCGTGAAAGCTGAGAAAGATAAACAAATTAAGTATCTTGATCTGGCTCGCGAGGTTGTCGACATGTGGGATGTGAATACGGCAATTATTGTACCGATAGTTGTGACGGCCAATGGCTTAATAGCCAAGAGCCTCGACCAACACCTGAGGAGGCTCTCGTTGGGCAGTTGGATCAAGGGCTTGAATCAGAAAGCGGTACTCCTAGACACGGCGCGTATTGTTAGGAGATTTCTTTCTCAGGAGCCCTGACCGCCGGTGGCTTGGACCCTGTTCCCGACGCCGGTGGGCTACTATTTATTATATTTTTAAATGTTTTTTTTTATATTAATATTTAAAAATAATATGTAATAGAAATAAATAAATGAGAATAATAATAATAATAATAACTTGGCACTCTCAACACTGAAGTCAACATCAACTGAAAAAAAAAAAAAAAAACATATTTTTCCTATTTTTCGTATTTAAAATTTATCCAGTGACCCACACCCATAATATTCGACCATTAAAACTCAAATTATACTAATAAAAGCCGCATAAAAAAGAAAATGCGTATAAGAAGAAAATTCGATAAAGATGTGGAATGACGGTTGTCAAGGCCGTCACGAAATGAAAACTACAAATCTGGAATGTTGACTAGAGCCAAAGCACGAGAATTAAACGCACGACTACCACCTCCGGACTCGTCGCCCAGCTCCGCCTCGCCGCCGCCGGAAACCAGCCCCAACGTGAGTGCTGTGACACCGACCGCGGCAGTTGCGTCGAGCTCCAGCGACGAGTACTTCTCTCCGCCGACGACGCCACCACCTGTTCGCCGACGGGGAGGACGCTGGCCACCGACGGGATTGGGACCCCGAGGCCCACTGGCTTCTGATAGGGTCCCCGCTACCGGTGGAAGTGTGTAGCGCATGAGATGGACACCATCTATTAACGAAAATGTCTTGCGCGCATTCTTTGGGGCTACAGAGGGGGGAAGTAACCTGACTGCGTACCGTGGTCGGATGCTCTCTCTGTTTCAGGTGCTTGAGCCAGCTGTCAACGTTACGGCACAACGACTATCGGATCAGGTGCGTGTCATCTTGCGTAACCATATGTTTTGGATGATACTGTGCTTGATCGCATTCGAACTGAGATGCAAAGGAGCCATGTCATTACCCTCCGTCGCAGACTGTGGATGTGGCACGGCCACAGTCCATCCCAACATCCAGTCGTGTGGATGAGGAAAGTGAGGACATGGTTACTCATGTAAGTACCCAGTGTAGTGAGGAATTGAGGAGTGCTTTGGAGGGTGCGGTTCGGGAGTATCGACTCATGCCGCTCAAGCTCAGACCACGTTTTGCTTAAATAACACCTGAATAAATATGTTATCTCACTCTTATAAGATAAAATCTGTCTCTTACCTCTCTTTTTTTGGGGGAGGGGGTACTAGAAATAATAAAAAATGCATTTTTAACATTTATTTCATATTTTTTTGCATATTCTGCTTAAATTGTTGGCCTCTATTGCGAATGCAGGCCAGACATCTATTTCGCATTTCCACAGTTGTTGTACGAAGTCGAATTTTCTCCTAGTTGGACTCCAGATAGTTGGACGTCAATAAATAATAACAGTTTCACTGCAATGACGGCTCATTATATTGAATCAAACATAACGGAAACAAAATTGGAATCAATACTTATTGGATGCATCGAATACTCGGAGCGGCATACAAGTGCAAATCTAGTTGACTTTTTTAAAAATCTCCTTAAGGAATGGAAAATCAATAATAAAATTACTGCAATCGCAAGCGATAACGCTGCAAACATTTCTTTAGCAATTAAATCGAATTGGCGTCACATACCATGTTTTGCCCATACTTTAAATCTATGTGTGCAAGGAGCATTAACGCATATTGGCACGACAATAAATAAAGTAAAAAGAATCGTAGAACACTTCAAAAGGAGCTCTCAAGCACAAACAAAAATTTGAAGAAATACAAAAACAACTTAATCAGCCACAATTAAAATTAAAACAAGACGTATCGACTAGGTGGAATAGCACCTACGACATGCTGTCACGAATTTTAACTTTAAAGGACGCAGTGATAGCAGCAGTTGCACTTATTAGAAGTGATTTAAATTTGACAGATAATGACTGGGACGTAATTGCAGCCGCTGTGCCTATTTTGAAGATGTTCTACGAAATAACAGTAGAAATAAGCTCAGAAAAAAATGTATCGTTATCAAAAGTTATACCACTTTGTAAAATCATATCGCAACACATTAAAAACTTAATAAGAGACCCGCAACAAATAAACCTGCCAGAAATAAAGTGTTTGTTAGAATCACTTAATAAGGAAATAGACCGGCGATTTGCTAACGTCGAGTTAAATCAACTAAATGCAGAATCTACAATTTTAGATCCTAGGTTTAAAGGAAGAGGGTTTAAAGAGCGTCAAAATATAGAAAAAAATTTAAACACTTTAAAACTGAAACTTGGCGCAAATACAGAAACATGTGTTCATCCTAATGCAACAATAGAAGAAGTGCAGCAAACGCCGACGCCTAGTGCGTCGTCTGTTTGGAAGGAGTTTGACGATGAAGTGGCAAAACTAACTCCTGCAAATGCAACAGCTGCGGGAATTATAGAAATAAATAATTATATGCAAGAGCCACTGCTACCGAGAACAAAAGACCCATTTACATGGTGGCACGAAAGACGCTCCATATATCCACAACTTTTCAATTACGTACAAAAGAGACTAAACCTTGTGGCTACGTCTGTTCCCTGCGAAAGAATTTTTTCGAAAGCAGGTTACACCCTGAAAGAAAGACGAAGTCGACTTACTTCAAAGAAATTATCGCAGTTATTATTTATTAACTATAATTCACACCATGGTTAGATGGTTAGATACGTATGAAGGAAAGGTCCCTTCGTACAATGATTATTGTAAATAAAAGTATTGATTTGTCCATGCACAATTATTGTAAATAGCCGCTGATTTTTAAATACGCCAATCTAAATGATATAGGCCCATTTATTACATTATACTGTCAATTAATTAGCTTTTCAAATATTTATTCATTTAGATTGACAGCCTGTTCAAGTATGAAGGAAAATCATTGGCTTTCATTATTATATTTATTGTAATAAGAACAAAACAACCCAATGAATCTAATTGTATCTATAGCTCGCAACTAAGTTAAATGAACTAAAGAACTTCAAATATTTTACAGAGCCATTGAGCTATTTGTCTCGTAAGTAGCGCGGCTCAATTTGATCTGTAGCTCGCAAGCAAATCAATTGAGCTCAAGAGTGATACAGCACTTTTGATCAAAAGAGCCGTATCTCTCTTTTCTTTTCAGTGAGCTACATTTCGCATGTCTAGTTGATAGGCCCATTATAATATTTGATGGAATATATTGTTATGTTAAAAAGAGTTCAAATTACTTAAATGAATAAAAGCGTGTTACAAAAGAACATACGTATAGCTTGCGCAAATATAGAAACCTTGTAAAACCGTTTTTAATGGTATGTACCGATTTACCATACACATAATCGATGTTCAAGGCCCCTATCCAGCTACCACTTCTGATGCTGAAATTATGAAAAAAGAATTTTCAAATGAAATACCATTACGGGAATACTTCCTTCAAGGCGATGCTTTGATACTGGATAGAGGCTTTCGCGATTTCCCCTTATTGCATCAATGTGGATATAGGACTTATGTGACTGCTTCATTAGAGGAGGGTGAAACACAGCTTTCTACTAGTGAAGCAAATAAATCGAGAGCACTCACCATTTGCCGTTGGGTGGTGGTTGTGTTAATGGTCGATTTAAAAGAGATTTTAAATTACTACGACAAAATTATTTTAATGTAGCGAGTATAAGTTTCATGAGAGATTATGAGGTGGCTGCTGCTCTTTTAAACACTTTTCACCCCCCTGTAGATGATCGAGTAGATGCTGGGGAAATAAAACAGCTGCTGCAGTAGTAGTTTATCTGTCGATAAAGTCAACAAAGATCATCCGTAAGCGTTCCAACGGTCGGAAATGGATAGGTATTGAAATTAACTCTGTGATACGGAAAAACCTAGTATCAACCAAAGATAAACTATTCACCGATTGGGCCACATGCCGTTTTATTGATGATCTTGAGGTAGTTCGGTGCTTATTCTGCCAACATTTCGGTCACGTCAAGAAACACTGAAGTGGCAAAAATCCTAATAATGAAACTAATCATCATTCAAACTTCATCTCTGGCTTGCCTTTATTGGCCGGCCGGAGTGAACACGGACGAGGAGCAGAGCTCTCACCTCTCTCTTGCCTTCATTAGCCGGTTTGAGTGGAGATTCCCAAGAGAATTCGTGCTGGGGGGAAGGAAGTATTTCAGTAAGGTGCTGGTAGGGATCTTGACCGTACTTCCGGGATTGTCCTGATAGCCTTGAAATACCTCTCCACTCCTCAAGTACCTCAGTCTGTGTTGCCCTCTTGTCACTAAGTCACCACGTGATAGCGGCCGTTTAGGGGGCCCATTTATCGAGAGTGCTAGTCACCCCCTGCCATTTTATATGTCATAAAAACATTGATTGGCAGGGGCCATAGTCCTCCCATAGTGTCAGGAAACTAGTCTATTTTAGCCACCCAAACCTATAGTCCTATTCTTTGTTTCCATATTCTGCAATAGTCCTGCGCCAGCCGAGTTTTTTTTTTTTTTTTAGTTCGTGTGCGCCAGTTCCGAGACTACTAGAATAGAAAAAAAAAGCAATAGTGTGAAGTATTAGAAAGAATCATAGCCGTAGGTAATCAAGTTTTTATCTCATCAGTGTCTGGCTTTCAGGGGGTCGTCAAAAATATTGAATGAACATGATAACGGTAATTTTCTAAAAGCAATCGAAATTTTATCATCCTTTGATTCAGTCATGCATATTCACAGAATTCAGTATATTAAAGAAGTCCGAAATGTTACGGCTTGATGTCAAAATATTTTGTTCTGCCATCTACAAAATCTTTGAAGCGATTGCTTGCTCAAATAAATTTGAACCCTGGCATAAGTAAACTCATTTTTGAGTAGCACAAGATTTAGATACCGAAGATAGACTGCAATTTAATATTTGGCGAGATGTCTATAATGCCACAAGTGTACTTACTATGACTCATCCAAAGAAGAGTTGACAAAACCAAATTGCAAACCATGCTCTAGTTTTTATGGTCAAAGACATAAAGAAACATTATAAGCAACCTGTAGCTTATTACTTCACGACTGCATTAAAAATATGAATTAAAAACAATTATTAAAGTCAGCACCCGAATGCGACACTGTATGTATTTAATGTATAACAATGAAGTGTTCTTGGACTCACCGCATCTAGATTCAAGAAAGTGATACGTATTATTCATACTTTCAAGTACCTACTATGATTACATATACATAGCGATTCAGAATGAGGAATGAATGTGACTATTTTTTTAAAGTAATTAAATCAAGTAAAATATTTGAAAACAGCAGATTGAAATTGAGGGACGAATTGACTGAAGCTGTGAGTGCTATACAATTTATTAATGTGACTAAAAATAAAAAAATCATTGCGTGCCTGTGTACTGAGGGCATTATTTTAACGGATGGTGACGTCTATCACAAAACTCTTTACATATTATTTTTTATAGATATTGAATGTGTCAATAATGTGTAATGATGATTCTTTAAAGTGTGAAGAATTATATGAAAGAGAAAGGAGTCAGTGATAGCATGACGGTTGACAGGACAGCATGGAAGAATAAAACGTGTTACGCCGAACCCAAGTAACATGGGATAAGGGCAGGAAGATGATGAAGTAGTTATCTTTGAAGTTATTATTACCATAGATAATTATCAAACCAATAGGTCCAACCAGTAGGTTGTTAGGCAAGACGAGGATACAAATGCCAGCAGTTGGGTCCCGGGGGAGACACTGCCGCTAACTACGGCGGGCCCGGGGAAAGCGACGCCGGCAGCAGCGGCAGCGTGAGCAGCGGCACTGCGGGTCATGTGACGGAGAAAAGAGCCATCACAAGGAAACTCTCAGGAAATGAAATATATAAGTAACTTATATCAAATGTATTTAAAATATTGTACTGGACAGGAAAAGCAGGCATTAAGTGAGAACTCATTTCGAACAATTTTTAAAGAATATAATATAAGCTTTCACGTACCCAAAAAAGATAAATGTCTAACTTGCGTCAAAGCAGAGAATAATAAAGACGAAATGAACGACAAGGACAAAGAGCTGCTGAACTACCATCTCAAAGAGAAGACATCTACTTATAAGAGGTTTAAAATTCACCAAACCCTTAATTCACCAACTGATTTAAACAACTTTTTTCGAACACACTTAAGAAATATTTAATTTTGAGACATCAAATATATCCGAACGAAACCTATACCCACTTATCCTTACCCCCAAGATTCGGTCCGATTTTGACCTTGCAGGGATTATCAAGGTAGAGCAAACTGAGCAAGCCATGTATGAAAGCGGAGGGCATCAGGGTATATGTCTCACAGAAGCTTACGACAGCAAGTCTTTTGCAAAAAAAAAATAAGAAATACGCTATCTGATAAAATGTTAAATGCACTTCTGTTCATAAGAAGTCTCTTGGAAAAAAATATTATTGTTTATTTATGAATCATTTAATAATGTTAGTAGTTATTATTTTATTAATTAAAGAGCTCAAGATTAAAGAAATTAAGACGTGGTAATTGAGGGTTGTGTTTAGTGTCTTAAGATGATGAATGTGTTTTATATGTTTAAAATATTATTCTATACTTAACAGAATTGTTAGGTACCTACTAAAGGCCCACCACCCACACTACCCACAAACTTACTTGTTGATGATTTGATCTCAGTCAAGTAATCTTTATATTTATTTAAAGTTCCTGTTATCCAAACTATACGTGGTGTACTTGGTATTAGCAGGCATAAATGGTTGATTAAAAAGAGGTATATCATACAATTTGTTTTATTTGTAGAGTTTCGGGGTATCTAAGAATATTGTTTTCTTGTTAAAATTCTACTATAAGAACAATATAAAATTGTTGCCGAGACCGGGGCTAACACCGGTTTCCGGTTTTGGGGCCTTAACACCGGAATTCAAAACCGGTTTTGAAGACCTCCCGGTTTTGCACGCCCTACCGTCGATACGGTTCATGCAGTTATAGAAAGGAAAGTGCGAAAACTTATTGTATGGAGTCCTTCACTGTGGCCCACATATTTTGAACAGGCCCGCAAAAGACCAAGACCTTACAAAGTCAATGTCATGGAGTATACTGACTTTTTTTTTGATCAATTAGCTCTAAATACATTCACGTCAAAGACATTAAAAATATCAAATTTATAAACATCAGAGTTGCCACATTAAAAAAAGCATAACGACAAAATTATCGTGAAATACTCTATGGAAGATAAAGCAGAGACTCTATGGAAGATAAAGCAGAGACTCATTCTATAACATTATGTATTTGAGAAATCCTCAGATAAAGGAAAGGGGAAGGGAAAGTACAAAGGGCATAAAAGCCAGATTAACAATGAACCAGTGATTGCTATGGATGCAGTGAAACAGCTATATAACAGTAGATTACCAATAGCTGCTGCTAAGTATAAAGATCTCACAAACCTCTGTGAAAATGGGACTATACCTAAAAGGTTTCACAAAGAATACAGGTTTCACAATACTATATGATTCTCTAGATATTGTCGATTTCTCACAATACACTCAAGGTTTTCTAACTCCGAGTTTAAGCTGGTATACCCCAGATTTCCAAGAACAACAAAGGTCTGTCAAATAAGAGCCTAGAACAAGACGGGAGTGTCTAAAACCGAAGTCATCAAAAAATAATATTAACTTTTAATTATTTAATTATGTACCCAATGAAATTTCAAAAACAAGTATACAGTAATTGCCTCGTTAGCCTAGTGATCCTAAACTCAAGTGCAACACTAGAGGTCTTGGTTTCGATTCCCAAGTTGAGTAAGAAGTACTATTGTGTTTTTCTATGAAATTCTCAGACCTTCCTCAGCTTCCTAACTCCAAGCAAGTTAGGGTTTGTGCCCTGTTAATGGCAATGCTATTCTATTGCATGCTTATTCTATTACATGGGACCTAAACATAACAGAGAACTGTAGGTGTTTATTAGTACAACTCTGACTAAACCGTCGGGGAATAGAAAATAAACAAATATTTTTGTTTAGCATTCTCTGCCAACTATGCAGTGCGGATGCTGCATACATTTAAGAACTTTCTTATACTTATTCAGAAGCCATTCCAATTCCAAAAATATAGTTGAAATCATAATTTCCCTTTTTTATCTTGGTTGTTACACGGTGCCAACTTGAGAATAACAGGCACATGACTAGTAAAGTTAATTATTAAGAGCAGCAAATATAGCTTTGCTCAGAGCAACTAATAATAACTAATATCTAGTTGAGGGGAACTGTGGGTGTACATTGGTACACCTCTGCCTAACCCTTCGGGGAATACAGGAGATGTACATACAGCGATGCAGATACAGGTGATGGTATCTAGTTTAGGCCTTCATCACAATCAAAATCTAAAAAAACAAGGAGAGAAATTCAAATCTCTACAGCTGTAGACAAAAATATAGACACTAAAGTAGTTGGACAGCTCATTTTCTAAAAACAGTGATGAAAATACCAAGATCGTGGCATTTTATAGTTGCAGCTGACAATTTTTTACAATTCATTCAAACCTTTGTAGTTTTCAGAAATACAAATTAACTAATATGTCCATAACACTACCAACTCCATCCATAAACCGAATCTATGCGAAACATTTCAAACGATTTTTTCAAATATATTTAGGTATTTCCTCAAGAATTAGACAGAAATTCAAAATAAATCGCCATTTTCGATCAACCAGTATTTCTGCTAATATCAGCAGGACACTATCGAAATTTAATAAGTACACAAAAAACTGCACTTTGTTAGAAGCGGCTTTCACACTGAAAACGATAGGAGACAAGACGACCCTCGAACAATGACCAGAAATCTAACCTCAACATTTAAAAATCAATTCGCAAGTCATAGTATTTTCAATGCTGCTGAATTGCCGTGGACAGTGGCCCATTAACTTTGACCAGAACTCAACACAACTTTGTTCGCACATTGTTAACTAAACAACCAGCCTTTTTTTGATCCTATCCTAAATACAGAACAAGACGATAGTTTCCGACCGAACTTTTGATTCCAGAAAGTTAATGCACCACAATTCGATATCACGACAAAAGGGACCATTATTTGGATTCTGGATCGGGATTAACCAAAGAAAAGAAAACAAACTGTAAAACTAATATTTCAACAATACAGCACAGTTATAAATCATGAATGTTTTATTTTTCTGAATAATGACACTCGTAGTGTGTGTGTCAACTGTCAACGTCAAGTCATTGGATTTTAAGCCTATTATTTGTGGTAGTACCCATAAACTATAATTATAATTTAATAGGTAGTGCTCTTTGTCTGCGTGTACAGTGGCGCGGGACAGTCAGCGTGAGCGAGCGGGTTGCGGGTCAAGCGGAAAACTCACATTTACATGGATGAACACAGCAGCCGATTTTCAACCCACCGTGCGGTTCGTTTTGCCATAAGATTTGGATGCGCATTCAAACAATGTAAATGCTCCCTAAATTTAGGGGAAAAAACCGGCCAAGTGCGAGTCGGACTCGCGCACCGAGGGTCCCGTACAACAAAACGTATTAAAAAAAAATGCTTACTAGATCTGGTTCAAACCAATATTCGGTGGAAGTTTACGAGTAATGTATGTACATCATACATTTTTATTAGTTTTATCATTCTCTTATTTTGGGAGTTACAGGGGTAGGGACACGCATTTTACAACTTTGGAAGCGTCTCTCGGACAAACTATTTAGTTTAGAAGAAAAATATTTTCGAAACCTCAATATCATTGTTGAAGACCTATCCAAAGATAGACCAGACCACACGCATGGGGCTGAAGAAAAAAAAAATGAGTTTCTAAGTATGGGGAACCCCCAAAATTTATTGTTTTTTTTTGTCTATTTTTGTGTGAAAATCTTAATGCGGTTCACAGAATACATCTAATTACCAAGTTTCAACAGCATAGTTCTTAATAGTTTTGGAAAAAAAACTGGCTGTGACATACGGACGGACAGATAGACAGACAGACACACATGACGAATCCATAAGGGTTCCGTTTTTTGCTATTTGGCTACAGAACCCTAAAAACTCATCAATATTGCTGTACAATACATATACCTAGCAGTACTATTGTCGCGGGTCTGTGGACGGTGAGCAATGGGTAGCTCACCGTCCGTACGTTCACTAGCGACAGACCGTGTCGACGGCGCGTTCGTGTTCCACGCGCGCCTCAAAGAGATGTCAGCAAACTGGATGGGGCCACTGAGGGCCGATGCCTGCCGGGGCTGCGGGTTGTTCGAAAGAGATACCGCGCCCCCGGAACGCAAAGGGCACATGAAGGAACATAGACGGGTTTTAGTCAGTAAAAGTCTGACACTCCCTCCCGCCCCGCCCAGGGCGGGGGAAGTTATTTGATGATTTCCCGTCTATAAAAAAAAAAAAAAAGCAGTACTATTGTACATACATACCATTACATCAGTGATTACCAACTTGGGGTAAATTAACCGTTCTTACAATGGTTCCATATAATTAGGTATACATAATATAATAAGTCGGCTACATTAAGCAGTACGCATTTCTAGTAAAAATAGTGGTCCCCAAACTAGGTGGTGACTGGATCTTGAGTTTAATTATTTTCTTATTTATTTATTTAGCAAACAGTGACGTTGCTTAATTGGCAAGTGACCTATTTATTGTTTTCAAAAAACTAAAAATCCGTTTTTATAGTACTTAATTACTATACTAATCGGTTTGACACGGCTAGTGTTTTAGTTTTGAAATGTAGATTGATTAATCGACTAACTTTTCTTGTTGTTTATGATCACTTTTCAGAAATGTCTAATTTGACAATTATGAAATGGATATTATTACAGGCAACATTAACTGATAGACGTCATCAGTCATCAGATCAAATCAGATGACAGATCGATCATCATCGATCTAAATCAAAGAAATTAATATGGTGGGATCACCATCTATAGAATTATCTACCAATTTGTTTAAAGAAATTGTGTACCCCAAATCCAAAGGAAGAACAATTTATTGAAAATGGAAACAAAAAATAATGTAGTACTGAAAGTCATTGATGTATTCATGCGATGACTACTACGGTCCTCGGCTCATAAAAATCTTTTAAAGTTTCGGCCCATGCGTCTAATCTTTTGTGTGTTTGTTTTGTTGGAGAAAATCTAAAGGAAAATGAGGATGTATAACCACGTTATTCTCAGTAATAATCAGTTTATTTTTATCTATACCTACTTCTTACGTAAGTTTGTGAGGTTGTAGGGGAAAATCTCTGGATCTAGGTACTGAACCGATTTCAAAAGCCAAAAAATGCTGCTTTTTTCGAAAGCCATGTTATTTGTGAGTATCATAGGCTATATAACATCGTGCTACGGCCCATAGGAGCGGAGCAGTAACTAACATAGGGTGGGTATAATAACCCACGTGGATGAAGACTCAGGCAGTTCGCTAGTGTATTATTTAAATCTTCATCACAACTTTTGTCGCTTTTTTGGTATTCTTTGTTCCTGTATTGTAATGGAAAATCTTTGGTCTGTCGTAGTAGTTGAAGTAGTTCTTATTAAGTATTAGGTTTTGTTAAAAGGGTGACCGTTGAAAATAGATTTTGTTTTTTACTGGTTGGCATATTATATATTTTGTTATATTTTCGAAAGTCGATAATGAGAAATTGGTTTTCCTTCTTGTGTTTCAGATAATCAAACAAAAATTTGTACTTATTACCAATTCAAATATTGTTTTTCTAAAAAACATTTTGTTGTGTAGTTCTTGCTTTCATTGTACAATGTATTTGTGTATTTTATTTGTAAAACAGTGAAATCTTTTTATGATGTATAAAGTCATAAAAGATTTTACTAATAAATCAAATTATATAGCCGTACCTGGCGTGAATAAGTTGATAATTATGTCATTTATGCATACTTTTCAGGGCAGCCAATTTAAAGTTTACGATCTTCTGGTAAATCGAAAATAATGATGATTACTTTTTTAATAGTTGAATTTAGGTTCTTTAAGGAGCTGTTTTAAGTCTATGTTACAAAATAAATGTAATATTTGTTAATGCATTTAAAAACAGACTTATCCAATTGTTCACCGACGACTTATCAACTTATTCCCTGAAGGAAGATAAAAATTCTAACTGTCATAATTGAATTTAAATAAAAACCAAATGAAGTAATAACAAAGTTTAATCGCAGAAACAAATTAAGATCCTTTATTCTTTTTTAAATTTATGAAATTGAACCAAATGACAAGAAAAAACACTTTAAATTACTTATTTTTCTGTGTTTTCTTCTTTATCAGGATCTTCCCTCGTCAAGATCGGGGTCGATATTTTCTGTATCATTATCCGTTTTTATATTTCTATAAAATTCATGAAATACTGGATCTATTAGAGGTAATAGATCCAGCAAATCTTTTTTCTTCTCTCGACTTACTGCCAATTGCTCTCTGGACACTGGTTCTAACTGTATGTTAACTATAATGTATTTGCCTCTTTTCTTGAAGTTTATTGCTTTAAATGGAGTGTCACTGTCAAGGTTTGTCTTGAAGTATATTTCTCCAATGGGCTTTCTATATTGCAACCACTTCACAGGTTGCCATAGGAATTTGCTTCCAGAGACGTCTTTCTTTTTAATTGTGAATGGCCCTTTTTTTGAACTTAATTCAGAGAAGTTTAGAAACTGTTCTTGCTTCATAGGTATCACTTCAAAGGAATTTTTAACTTTGGAAGACCGAACCAGTTGTATCCAATCATTAAGATGGTTAATTTTAATCTGTGTCTTCTTTTTAATTCTCTCAATTATAGCATGGTCCGAGTCACATTCCATATGACTATGTCCGCTGATAAGAAACTTATGGTTGATCACTTCTAATGTTGGATGTTGATGCAATAGAAACATGAACATCATAGCAACTGTGTTGTTTTTATTTTGCCCCCCACATGTGTCCGAATAAAATGCGACCTGTTTTACATTTGCAGGTAAATTATGAAGCAAATCCCATAAACAAGAAGCGATTTGGTTAGCACCTCGTGCGCCAATCGTTTCGTCCCACATATAACAAATAGCTTGATCATTAGCTAAGTTATGAATTGTTAGATTGAAGGACCACAATTGCCTTTTATAAAAAGAAACTGAAGTTTTGAGGTAAGGAGTAGGTAAGCATTGCTGAAGATCGAACGTGTAGGCACGAATTGATGAGTCGCGTTTTGCATCGTCTTTGTCTTTCCTCTTTTCGGAATAAGCTTTTTCAGCTAATGTATGATGTGCAGCAAGTTCAGCTCTTAAAGCCTGGATTTCCTGTCCTTGAGCTAACGAAATCTTTGTATTAAGTAAATCACAAGTATGGCAAGTATCTTTTGCCGGTTGTTTGAAGGATAGATTTAAGTCATGAAACCATTTTGAGTACAATTTCAATGACACGGGGTTTGAACAACTTTCTTTGTATAAACGATACATAGCTGCAATGGACAGATCTGAGGACAAATATTTTCGGTTCGTTCTTTTCCTACAGTAGTGACTCTCGTAATTTGGAAATGACAATATATGGTTTATAGCTGTAGTAGTATCGTCAATCGTTTTTTTATTTTTAGGTGGTTGCCTTCCTCTCTTATCAGCAGTTATTACTCCGCTTACAGAGTGTTTTTTCTTATCTATTATAATATTTACAAATCCTTTGGTTTCCCCATACGTTTTACATAAGCATTCTTTACAAATTGGTTTGTGTTCATTATTTATAATTAGTTTATATTTGCAATAATAATCTCTCTGAACTGTTCTGCTATCAGTCTTTTGTGTCTTCTTTGGTAATATTGTTATAAGACTAGCTACGTACATTGCTCTCCGATCTCTACTGCCCAAAGCCCAATATTCGTCGAAGCATTGTTTCCTTTCCAATTCAGAAAATCGTTCAGAACATTTTAATCTACAAGTTCTTAGTGAACTCAATTTCCTCTCACCCACTTTTTTTCCTTTTTCCGTTACATAGCCTTTACCAGAATTCCTTAGTCTTTTAGATTCTTCCCTCTCCTTCCTTGATCTACCCTTTTTTTTCACTTTCGAATTTTTTTTAGTTGGATCTTCATTCCTTGCCTCTGTCACACTGTTGATATCTGCAACTATATAATATGTATTTCAGTATATTCATAAAACTATAAATTTTATTATAACTGTTCCTATTTTACATTGATTTTAACTTATTATACTCACATGAAGTAGCGGCTGTAGCTATATTTTGTGTATTATCGTTCGAAATGTTAGTGATAGTTTCCTGGTTTTCTGCTCTTATTTTTTCATTTTCTACAGAAACAGCACTTTCCACTAGGTTGTTATCGATTTTATCAGTATTAGATGTATTTTTTTGTAAATCTTTAGGAGATAAAATATCATCACAAGATTCGCAATCAGTTTCAGAGTTATCCTGTACAGCATTTGTTTTATTTGCCATTAAATCAGGAGATTGCATCAAGTCAATATTTTCAAATTCTAGGTCTGGTTCATTTAATAAATCATAAAGTTCTCTCGCTTCCGGTGACATAGGCCGAATAGGGGACGAAGTATGATCTTCATTTTCAAGATCTTTTAATAATGGAGACGATTTCAATCCTTCTGATGTGTCACTTCTTACATCAAAATTAGACTCACCTGAAATAATATGATTTCGTTTAAAGTATGTATAACAATTATATCCAATAATAAAAAGAGAAAGAAAAATAATTGCCTGGAGTTGAGTTCTTATGTCTTAGTTCCTGTATTAAAGGAGTCAATGGAGAAAAGGGGGGAGGAGAAATAGAGGGTGGCTCATTTGAAAATAACATTTCAGAACTGCATGTATCTGAAAAGATATTAACATAATATTATAGATTATTTTTCAACAGCATTCTCAGACTTCAAACTTACTAAGTTACTTATAACATCTTAATTAATTCATTAAGCTATTCATTCCACATTTTCCCATAATATTTAACATCTTGATTTGAAAATATTTTTTTTATTATAGAACGTCTTAATACAGTCTTACTGCCGCACACAGAGACGTCATTTTACTTTAATGTCAATTATAGCAAAACCTAAGGTACTTAACATCATAAAGATATAGACTATTATTCAATGTCAAAATTAGTAAATCAGAGATTAGCGTTAATGGGCGCCTCTGAGTGCAGCAGTTAAAGTGATTAAAACAACAAAATTCCATCACCTGTCACGCAATTCCCTCCTACACCAGCAAACGCATTTGACAAAAAAATATGTCCGTTTCAACCGCGCGGCCACCTCATAGTATTTGATGAAACTTTGCCAGGAATTAGTGTTAATTTGTTACTTTACACACTTCTTTTCGTGAATTTGTTACAAAAAAAACTAAGACGCTATGACAAAAAATAGTTGGCCGCTAGAACCGCCACTTGCCGTAATCATCGCCCGTGATTACACAGAAACTATATAATGCAGATAGACGAATGATGGATCAAAAGAAAGGCCATAATTTGTTCAATTTGTTACAAAAATAAAAAACGTCAAAACGTAAATAAACAAAAAGTTATGCAATATTTAGTTTTCAGGTTATGAGTAGGTAGTTATGTCACCATAAATATCAAATTAATAGAGGCTAATGTGTATGGACAATTAGTTACTAATTTGTTACAGCGAATAAACAGAAAAAATATATTAGAAAGTAGGTTCAATAATTTGTTAGAGTCGATTTTAGTTGGCCGCTCGGACGGCAATATGCCTAAAATACAATGGCGTTTATCTCGTTATTAAAAGTAGGTTTAAGCTTAGTTAAAGTACTAAGCGACGGGTAACGTAACCTAGTTTGGATAAATACGGCGAATATAACTGCAGCATTCATATTTTAAAAGATATTTACAAAAAACAGTAGTATGAAACCGTATGAGAGTAGGGTGACCATGATCACATTAGTACAAAGGCATGTTTTTAATGTTGTACTCTGTTTGAACGAATATGCGGTACGTTTTGCGGCCATATTGATGTCTATTGTTCTTAATTCTTTGAAGTATTTACTGATAAGATTTTCGTTTCATTGACTTTCCGCAGGTGTTTTATGATGGGAACGATTCCAGAAAAAGGATCTCTTTTGTTCCCAAACTATTGTTAAAAATATTTGTCGCACGGGGTTTAAAAAGCCATAATTTTTTGTTGTGAATATTGTCATTACTGTGCTGAATTTTGAAGTGTGTGCTCGTACGTATTTAATTCCCGTGATTTTCATACTACTAAGTTACTGAGACAATTAAAACTAAATTCAGAAGTGTCTAAAACTGCTTAGCTATGAGTTGTGCCCACTTATATATTGGATTTGTTAATGTAGAACTCACCACCAAAAAGTGTATTGCAGACTCAGAGGGATCGAAATCGACTGCGGTAAGTTTAATTTTTACAATTTTATGATGAGATCACGAAGAAGTCTTAAAAATATTCTTAGCTTAATAACTTACATTAATTTACCTGTATAATATAATTGTGGTAACCACACTCCTTTCGTTATTTAAAAAGTAATATTCGGCGCCAATTTCAAATCGGATAATATAGAACAGGATAAATCACGGCTTTTAAGTATTCTTTTTTTTAAACCAATGGCAGAGCTCTATTTAAAGGGCTCTTAAGTTCTGTCCAATCGCAAGCCTGCTTTTATATATGCGTTTCCCGCCAATTGTCTAGGTATAGTAAAAGAGTGACAATTCAGCCCACCCACGTTTCGTGTTTTCAAACAGTGAATACGTAAAATTTAAATTAACAAACTTATTAACTGCTATAGTGATTCCCTAGGGAAGAATTAACTGATAATTCACTTAACTGTGAACATTCTGTGTGAAAGTGCATCAACGTGCATCTTGAATCTTGAGACCTAGATCCAGGCAACCCCTAGTGACGAGCGTAATATCCAATGTAAGGATTTCTGTCTTAGGGACAGATTCTTAAGCGCTATAACTGGTCTCTACAATCCGGTGGCTGCTCCCAAATGAAAAAAATCTCCTTTTAAAAATTTTATTAATGTATTGTCGCTGTTAAATGACTATGGGGAATAAAAAAAAATGATATCGTAAATATTTACAAACATCAAAGAAATCTTTTTAAAATAACTCGCTGCATCAGTAACGTCGACTTTTCTTAATTATAGAAAGTTCTTGCCCTTAGTATGTACTTACATAGCAGTAATTGGTAGTACCTATGTATATTTTGTGTGTGATGCAGTCAACGGATGTTTGACCTTTGTATTCATATTATCAATTGTTTTATTGCAGCAAAAATGGGTAAAGCTGGACGAAAACCTGTTGTTGAGAAATCAAAACAGAGAGAAGTTTTTATGAAATATGCCGACAAACTACTGGATGTTAAATTGAGAGACCCTATATTTGATACAATTGCAAGTGATTTGGATAATCTTATGACACCGGCAGCCCTTTACATGTCACTGAAAAGGAATTTCAGGGAGTTTCTAAACACTGAATGTAAGCAGCAAACTGTATGTCTGTCCTCGTCATCTTTATCATCATCCTCAAGCAATAGCCCGAGAACCTCATCCAAAATATCACATTCTCATGTCGAGTCCAACCAGCATCATAGTGAAAACAACACAAAGAACTTCAAGTTTGAATTAGATATCTATGACTGGAAAAAACTGCAACCATTAAATGTCTTGTATAAAAGAAATGACTTGAGAACATGTACTCCATTTAAAAAATATAAAATACTGCCTAAGTACAAATGGGTGGATATTTTAAGAGAAAAGATTTGGCTTATTTCTAGATTACCATGCACATGGAATTTCAAAAGTTACTTAGTTAGTTAAGTTTGGTCAATGCAGTCAATGTAGCGCTTTTACAAAAATAGCGTGTCAAAAAATAACAGATAATATTATTGAAGGACAATGCCAAATCATAGTCGGAGAAAAAAATAAAAAACATGATCCGAGAAAAAAATATAGAATGAATGCATTGGTCAGACGAAAATTAGCTAAAAAGCTCAAACACGATTCAGCTTCTTTGGTTCATAAACAACTGGCAGCAAAAATGTCTAAACAAGGAATTACAGATACAGCACCAGTAATCCCAACACTCAATGCATTGCGAAAAATTAAGTACGAAGAACGAAAAAGAATGTGGTTACACAATAACGTTATTCTGAGCATTCTTACGATGGCTGTGACCAAACCAATTTTTTTACGTGATATACACTTTTTTCCTCGAATTCACATTTATTACTGGACTGATGAACAACAACAATACTGCCGTGAATATCAATCTTGTTTTCAAAGATTAACTATCACATTGGATGCTACAGGTTCAATCTTTCAACCTCTTAAATTACCAAATGGTTATGAATTGAGTAAGAGACTTTTCTTATACGTAATAATATTAATAAATCAATTCGATGTGTGTGTACCTTTATGTCAGATGATAACCGATTCACATGACACTGCGTCTGTTTCTGCATGGTTATTACAGTGGTTGAAAAATGTTCGTTGTCATCCTGACGAAGTTATAACAGACGATTCTTCTGCGTTAGTAGCAGCAAATGTTAGAACATTCAGTGATTTTACATGTGTGAAAGACTATTTACTTCGTTGTTTTAGTACTACCAAAAACATTTATTAGATTAGATACCAGTCATTTTATAAAGACTCTGTATAATTTGAATTGCTTCGAAAATGTTGACACAAAAATTAAAATGTATTATATTCATTGTATCCGCTACATTAAAGAATGTCAAGACTTTGCACTTGTAAAGGAAATCATTACAAAAATGATAAAACTTTGCCTACATCAAAATGATTTTGAAAACGATGATTCAGGTTTGAAGGAGAGCAAGCAAAACCTTGACAATTTGTTAAACAGTCATAAGTATGCTGATTTTAAAAATGTGGATCAAAATGAAGAATTTGAATATGATCAAATTGTCATTGATGATGCCGGCGTTCGAGACATTGTCGCATGGTTCGATCTGTTGGTAGATAATGAAAAAAAAAGTAACCCTGCAAATTCCTATGTTGGTAAAAGTAGTTCATATTATTTACCACTTTTCATCCCTACTTTAAAAAGATTATTTATAAAACTTCCTTTGTGGAGCAACGTAATGTGCTCTTATTTCAAATCGGAAACCTTAAACGCATCGTCTTCATGTGTAGAAAGCTATTTTCGCACTTTAAAACAGTTAGTTTTTAAAACAAAAATAGCGAGACAACGAATTGACGAATATTTGCAGCATCATTACGATTATATCAAAGGAGAATTGCATTTAGCATTAAATCAATTAAAAAACTTAGGTTCCACTACTTTACTAAAATCTAAATCACGCCGAACTAGGCGTGCCATGACTAAAAATATTTATAAAAAAGAAAAGGTAAATCCTAAAAAACAAATCCAACAAAAACAAAAAGAATTATATTTTTCCAGTGATTCTATATTTAGTGATAGACCATCCTATTTGGAGAACTGGCGAGGAGAATCGAATACACATAATCGCCTGAAAAAAGATGATGAAATAGTAATTATAAGAAACCGGAATTTAGCTTTGAAGGAAAGCTCGGGTTATTTCAATACATGTGCCTTCGATTCGGCATTTTATTTAATAGGTCAAGCTTGTATTAGAAGTTCTGCTTTCAAAAGCTTTTTGAGTGAATTAAAAGGAGATTGTGTTATTAATTACATTTTTATGCTTTTGAACGGAGCACATGATATAGAGCAAATTTACAATTGTAGATCAGAAATAACAAAAACTTTTTTCCAAAATAAAGACTGCAGTTGCAATGTGGCTTACATATTTGAAAAAATATTTATAAAATATTTTACAAGTGCTCAATACTTGAAAACCTGTACAAATTGTAATTACATACAATTGAAAAGAGACCATGTATTTATTTTAATTAACCTTGATATTTTAAAGTTATTTGGAATATCAAGTTTAGAAGAAGCAATTTGTTTCGATGAAAAAATTAACACAATGTGTCAGAAATGTGACACACAGTTGAAAGGAGAACTTAAGTTAGGCGAGATCATAACATTTGATTTAAACGGAGCTGCAGACTCAGTCTTACTCACTGAGCTGCCGATTACTATTAACATTAAGGATAATTACTATTTCTTAGTTGGTACTATAGAATTTATACCAGGCACAAAAATAGGCCACTATAAATGTCATTTTTTAAATAACAATACATATTTTTGTTACGACGACAATTCTTTTAAAATCGACATAAGTACCTCTAAGAAAATTTGTCTACATTCTGTGTCATATATTCGAGTCAGTTAATTTATAAATATTATGTTAGTTTATAAAGTTTTTATATTTATCTTGTTGACTTTAATTACTTGATTGTTTTGCCTTTGTGTTGATTTTGAATAAAGAAATTTTAATCGATAACTGACTTTTACTTTTATGAAGTGAGTAGTCCACTTGCAAACACCGCTAAGTTAAAAAAAAAAAGAAAATCAGATAGTGCGGCCATTTTATTTGTTGTTTAAAATGCTTTCATAAACAACTATCAATCTCGATCAAAACTCCGTATGTTACGCATAAATTTAGGTTAAATATTCACTACTCCTGCAAAACTTGCTATATTGATTGATTGACAACTTTCAAACAACTCTAAGTTACAGTTAACTTTCATAACTCGCCATATTACGCAGTGACTCGTGCAAACGCCGCCATCTTGACTATCATTGTCAGTTCGCATTGTGCTATGGAAGTGCAAGCACGTGCAACGCGATAAAATTATTCTTATTCTGTTAAAATTCTGCTTGTTTAAAATGGAAATTCAAGAAAAAGAAGTCAATGAAGCACCGTGTCGTAGAGGACGGAAAAAAATTGCTGATAAATCGACATGGAAGCGAGAAGTTGCAAAGGCAAACAGGTAAGGTTACGAATATGTTTGATACCTACTTAATGCTCACGTTAGTTTACGATGTTTGTTTGTTTTCGCTGCTTACTACTTGCACAATACTAATGACAAAAAAAAAATACGAGCTCTATTTATACTGCCCACTAAATTGCACGACGCAGTTGTTTATTTAATTTTATCTTCTTGTTATGCTTTTGGTTTTGGGACTTTATGTTGCGTGTTTTCCTGTTTTGCTTCAGGCACAAGCCTAAAGGGCCGCCAAAAATACCAGAGTGTTTGCATGGAAATCCAAAACAGGGCTACAAATGCAGTGAATTAACACGACAGGACTATAGTAAATTTCATCGGCATTTCTATTCATCGTCAAACAAAATTAATCAGGATATGTTTTTATTGAAATACTGTACAGCAGAAACACCGAAAAGGAAAGGAAAAGCAAAATCTCAAACAATACGTTATTTTATACCTAGATATGAAATAAAATCTAATGGAAGACGCCAAATAATACTAACTAAAGTGTGCCAGAAGGCATTTACTACTATTTTGGGAGTATCAAAGGACCGAATACAAAGAATTTGTAAAAACCATTTAACCACAATGGAACTCCCAGATGAAAAAAGAGGTGGTGATAGAAAATCTTTTCGGTATTCTGGTCGCTTGTTATCAGTTAAAGCTTACATAAAGGAACTTAAAAGTATAGAGTCACATTATGTGCGAGGGAGATCTACTGTACAATATTTAAGCAGTGACTTAAACATTAAAAAAATCCATGCGCTTTATAATAATGATCCAAAAAATGTTCCTGTAAAGTACGAATTTTTCCGACGTATATTCAACAAATATTTTAATTTGAGCTTTAAAACACCGGCCACAGATGCTTGCTCCAAGTGTATCCAGTTAAAAGAAGCTATTCCACGTGAACGTGATCTAGCTAAAAAACAACTGCTAATAGCGCAGTTTCGAATTCACAAGTTAAAGGCTAAGTGGTTTTACACTAGCCTTAAAAGTCCCCAAGATGACGAAATGATACTATCTTTCGACTGTCAAAAAAATTTGGTTTTACCAAAAATTCCAGACCAGAGCGCCTACTTTAGCCGTCAGCTATATGTTTACAATCTTACGATTTGCCTTGGACCTTCCAATGGGCCGCAAAATACTTCAAATACATTTATCTACACTTGGCTGGAAACTGAGGCTATGAAAGGATCTAACCAGATAGCTTCAGCTGTATTTCATCAACTAATGAATAACACTTTTGAAGACAATGTTAATCATGTCAAATTGTTTTGTGACGGTTGTGGGGGACAGAACAAAAATACGATTGTATTGGGAATGCTCGCTTATTGGTTAAAAACCAAGGCTCCAAGTAATATTAAAAGAATTACAATAATATTTCCAGTTGTAGGGCATTCATTTTTGCCTCCTGACCGTATTTTTGGAAATATTGAAAGGGCTACACGGCCTCTAGAAGTCATTGCAGAACCAGAGACTTATTTTAATATTTTCCAAAAATACGGTACGGTGCTGAGACTTGGCAAAGATTTCAATTTTTATGATTGGAAATCAAACACCAAAGACGTACTGAAATTGCCTGGATCTTGGCATTTCCAATTTAATGCATCCAAGAGGTTTTTTTTGAGAAAAGACAGGAATGGCAAAATCGCCGTTAAAGGAGAACCGCATTATGTATCGGAGGTGGTGAATTACGGCAATGTTTGTAAAAGAGGTAAATCGTTTGAACAGATTGAACCTGTTTTGATCAATTTAGGTGTTCCTGTAAAACCAGCAAAATTAAATGATGTGAGAAACTTGCTGATTAAACATTTTGGACAGGATTGGGCTAAGGTCGATAGTCTAAAATATTATAGATTTCTTGAAGAAAACCAAACTGAAGTTGCTTTAGACGAAGATACCGATACTGAGGAAACTTTAATGGATGAAGAAACAGAAATAAGAGTATAATATTATTGTAAGATAATTATTTAGGTTTAGGATTTAATTTTGATACTGTGTCAAAACTCTTCATGTTAATTTCATACTATTTCAAAACTGTTTATGTTAAAAATACTTTTGCAAAAGTGGTTATGTTTAATTTTTAAATACTAATAAAAAGATAACTATGGTATTGGGATTTTATTTACTATAAGAAATTAATTCTCTGTGACAGTAACTTTCAGTAATGTGTTGTAATATTAATTTTCATAACTCCATTTTAACACTAGAGGTTTTAATCGATTTTCCAAAATTATTATTCTTTCAACATAGCGGACTTTGCAAGTGGACTACTCAAGTATGCTACAGGATGCCTTAACTTAAAATGTATTTATATAAGCACTCGCCCTAAAAAAATAAGATATAAATATCGAACATTACAACAGTCACTATTCAGTCTCACTTCATTGTGAAAATGCATGGTCACCCTACTCTCTTAAGGTTTCATACTACTGTTTTTTGTAAATATCTTTTAAAATATGAATGCTGCAGTTATATTCGCCGTATTTATCCAAACTAGGTTACGTTACCCGTCGCTTAGTACTTTAACTAAGCTTAAACCTACTTTTAATAACGAGATAAACGCCATTGTATTTTAGGCATATTGCCGTCCGAGCGGCCAACTAAAATCGACTCTAACAAATTATTGAACCTACTTTCTAATATATTTTTTCTGTTTATTCGCTGTAACAAATTAGTAACTAATTGTCCATACACATTAGCCTCTATTAATATGATATTTATGGTGACATAACTACCTACTCATAACCTGAAAACTAAATATTGCATAACTTTTTGTTTATTTACGTTTTGACGTTTTTTATTTTTGTAACAAATTGAACAAATTATGGCCTTTCTTTTGATCCATCATTCGTCTATCTGCATTATATAGTTTCTGTGTAATCACGGGCGATGATTACGGCAAGTGGCGGTTCTAGCGGCCAACTATTTTTTGTCATAGCGTCTTAGTTTTTTTTGTAACAAATTCACGAAAAGAAGTGTGTAAAGTAACAAATTAACACTAATTCCTGGCAAAGTTTCATCAAATACTATGAGGTGGCCGCGCGGTTGAAACGGACATAAAAAAATAGCTAAGAACGTAAGAGTTAAACTCATAATTTAATAAATTAGCAAATATGGTAAAAATACGATACAAAAGCATAAAAACTGTCTCACCTTTTTCATCCACCAAAAGATTACGAGGTGACTTAGACTTAGACATAACAAGTTCTCGTAGCTCAAGCAATTTACGCTTTTTATGTAATAAGCCCTTGAAAGCATTTTGCTAAAATATAAAAAAAAAAACAACTGTACAATCAGTATTTATAACAAGCACACAATGCAAATTTAATTTTATATTATAACCTATCTGATAAACACAGACGTATTTTTGCGTACTTACTTTTTCCTCATTATCACTCATAATTATTATAAGCCACAATAATTGTTTTTCTTTATAAAAATAATATAAAGTTGTTGTAATACAAAACACTTAAGTAACGTACTAACAATAAAACCTCAGACGACGAGATACTCGATACTGACAAGTTCCGACACGATCTTTTGAACGAACGAACTGATTTTGATCATGTACCTACAGATCGGCAGTGACTCGTAATATGAAAGGCATTCAAGTATAAACCTGCCTTATATGTTTACAATTGAGTTCAAATTACCTTGCGCTTAAAGTTTTCCTAAAAGTTGATTTTGAGTCAAATTCGGTCATCAAACTCTTAAAACGATGAAATGATTTTATTTTTATAAAAGTTAAATTATATGCGTATTTTAAGTATTCTCAAAGTAAGTAAACGTAACAATTCACGCTTTGTTATTATAAACAATATAATGTCCATTTTAAAGAGTTTCATAAATGACTCGTGTGATTTTATAATGATAAAACTAGACAATTCGAAATGTTCTAAAATATCACAACTTTTGATAGCGTGCATAACTAGACAATTCGAAATGTTCTTAAATATCACAACTTTAGATAGCGTGCATAACTAGATAACTCGACATATATGTGCGTGTTTCGTACTCAAAGACGTTCATAACTTGATAACTGATTTTGTCATATTACACTCGCAAATCCACAAACGTATATGTTGATATATTAACTAATGCATGTTCTGACTTATGTTGATAAATCGAAATGCAATAATATAAACGCTGTCAGTTAAGTATTATTAATTTGACATGTCGTTTTATCAAATATTTATTGCCATAATTGTAGATACTCACTTATGTACGAAAGCAATAATTTGATTTTGTTTGAGTATTGTTCGAGTTGAGTTTTTAATACCGGTAGGGTATAAGGTCACAGAAGCGTTTAAGCTAAAAAAAGAAAAAAACGACATCTCGAGTTGTCAACGTATTCACGCGTGGTACGGATAGAAGCTGTAATTTACAAACAGCTTGTGTCGTGGTTAGGTTCTTCTAAAAATTGTTCTAAATTGAAAATGCCTTTGTACAAACTACTTGATGTATTTTGTTTCTGCAGGGAATATTAGTTTTTTTTCTGATGCCGAGTAATGCTGTGACGCATCTGTCGTTCATACTGCTGTGTGTGGCGAAGTGAAATTTGGCATGCAGGTAGATGTTATGACGTAGGCGTCTGCTAAGAAAGGGTTTTGATCAATTCTACCCCCAAGGGGATAAAATAGGAGATGGAAGTTTGTATGAAACTTTGTCAATTTTAAACCGATCGGGCTGAGACTTTGCATACATAAAGCTACTATGATGTAGGCATCCCCTAAGCATCACAATTTATTGCAAAATAAATTATGTTATTTAATTTTGCAATAAATTGTGTTTGTTGGTTTTGCTACAATATAACGAAGCCGCTATTACTAGATATACCTATTTCGAATAACAACAATAGAATAGTAACAAGGTGTAAAATAAAAAAAAATATGGTTTGCATAAACTATCATTTTTTATTTTTAGAATGTTTCATTTTGTTATAATATTGTTGAGCAGCAAATTTGGTTTCATCGTCTCCAACATATGTCAATTTTCCAGACAAAATTCGATTGATGGATCTGCACCAGCTTTGTATAATAACATTACCTAATGGTTATATTAATAAAATATTGCATATTTTTTTCTTTATACAGTACAGTTAAATGGATAATCAACCATCGTATTCGCTAAATGTAATATTTTTTATTGGTACATTTCTTTTTAACCCCCGACGCAAAAAGAGGGGTGTTATAAGTTTCACGTGTCTGTCTGTCTGTCTGTCTGTCTGTGGCATCATAGCTCCCGAACGGATGAAGCGATTTCAATTTAGTTTTTTTTGTATTAAAGGTGACCTATGTACGAGTGTTCTTAGACATGTTTGATGAAAATCGGTTGAGCCGTTTAAAAGTTGTGGGGGTGAAAGTAGGGAAGAAAAACCGAATGTCTGTAAATATACTCAAGTGGGGTCTCAAACTTAACAAAATTGACATTATAATAACCTACCTACCTATAAAAAGGTACCTATAAAAAGTATAAAATAAAAAATTAAATTAAAAATTTAAAAAACCCCCAACACAAAAACCTAAGTCCCCTTTAAAAAGTAAAAAAATAACAAAAAAAATACGTCACGTTGGGGGACCGATGTTGCATTTAGGATACGATCGTCCCGAGCGGGGTCCCCCAACGTGACATATTTTTTTTGTTATTTTTTTACTTTTTAAAGGGGACTTAGGTTTTTGTGTTGGGGGTTTTTTTAAATTTTTATTAGCATATTCTTTAGCTTTTATGTAAGAATGTTTGTTATTTTGATAATCTCTGTCGATCATGTTTTCTCTGCACGTTTGACAAGTCTTTACAACATTTTTTAGACATTTTGTCAGGACCCAGCCACATATCCTTTTATCTTCTTTTTTTCTTTTTATATGTGTTTTATATTCATTGACGCAATCTTGTCCATGTTTCCGCTTGAGGTGACTCAGAAAATTAGATGTACAATTATCAAATCCCCTGACTTTAGTAGTACTAGGCAAGCATTTAGTACACAGAGCTGTGATTTTATGCGCTGTTGATTCCTCTGGTATATATTTAAAAAATGTACCGTCAATTAGTCCAAGACGCGGTAGTGAAGTCGTCGATGTACTTGAGCCCAGAGACTGCAACTCTCGATCCAATGAATCATTATTGTCCGTGTCCGAAATATTAATTGACGCTGACGACATATTACTATAATCATCTTCATCCATAACCAATAAGTTTTTAGGAAGTTGTAGAAATATCCGTAAAATAGGTATATGGGCGCTTTCAATTTAGACGGTTGGTGCCCGACTGCTGCCGCACGGTTGTTACGACCATGAGCCGTACTGCTGCCGGACGACAGCAGTACGACGTAAATCGTCTTATTTGAAGAGATACGCGGCTGCAGTCCGATCGAATTTTAGTGATTTCCATCGAAACCCAACTTTAGTCGGTGCCATGGACTCTGACGAGGAAGTGTTATTGTTAGTTCTCTTGCTTCGGCAGAAACATAAACGACGCCGTACTAGGGCGTCGCCAATGTTTTCTTTAAAATATAAAACTGGTGATTTTTATACACTTTACCCTAGATTAAAAGAAAGCTCAGCTGATTTTTTGAACTATTTTAGAATGTCTAGAGAATGTTTCTATGAATTATATCACTTTGTTAAAAATGGAATACAACGTCAAGAAACTAAATTCAAAAATAATATATCCGCCGAAGAGAGACTTTTGATAACGACAAGGTAAGTAATATAAACACATTTAGTATTTTAATAAGTATTTATTGCTACTCTTAAACAGATCCGATAGAGATTTTGATGATTAATGTTTTCTTTTTTGTTGATACGGACGCATTTATACTGTTTCACCATCGCTAAAAAGATCTTCATATAAAGTAAAATCAGAATTCGTTGATGTACATAGGTGATTGTTGTTGTTGTTGTTGTATTCGTTGATGTACATAGGTGATTGTTGTTGTAACTCAGTAGACGGAGCATGAGCCTGACTACGATATTCGGAAGATTGACCTGTGTAGTAACCCTGTTGCTCATAATAATCAGCGGCATATGAACTTGACCCGACGCATTTTCTTATGATTCCAATTATCTCGTACTAGCTTCTGCCCGCGACTTCGTCCGCGTCACAGTTGATGTGTTATCCTACGGGTACCGTACATTTTCCCGGGATAAAAAGTAGCCTATGTGTTATTCCAGACTATAATCTATCTTTGTGCCAAATTTCATCCAGATCCATTCAGCCGTTTAAGCGTGAAAGAGTAACAAACATCCATACATCCATACATCCATACATACAAACTTTCGCCTTTATAATAGTAGTAGGATTTAGCATCCATTTTGCGATGTTCCGGATTTTTTTAAAAATCATTTAATAATGACAACAAGAAATATCTATCGCCGTCTTCAAAATTGTCTGCATTTGCATTGTTTTTATTTTGCATTCTTTCAGCAAGAAGTTTTAAAATCTTATTAGTCTCATCGTTGCTCGAAGATGCTTTTTTAATTTTTGATGACGATGCTATTACAGAAGAATCCGTTTCAGGAGAATCAGATTGCTCGTTGGTACCAGAGTTAGAAGGTTTTCATTTTTAGGTTGAATTTTCATTTTTAATTTTCCTGACTTCTGTGATAAACAGCTCCCTAACATGCTCCTTCTTATTTTTAGGCACCCACTTTAATTTGAAAAATGGATACGGGTTTGGATTGGGTTATCTAAATCAAATTTTTCGAAACTCTTTTGAATATTTTCCTTTATTATTTCAATTAACGGTAGCACGGTGCGGCGGCGGCGCTGGTCGTCCCTGCGCGAAGTTCACATCGCGCGCGTTTCCCCTTTGTCGCGCGAAATGGCGCCAGCGGCAGCGCGGGTTCACAAGCGTGAACATCCTCCCGGCCTTGAAAGAATCAGTCAGCTTTCAAAACCTCTTCTTCTGTGGGCAGTCGAACTATGTACTGACTGCCCCTGCGTATGGTCCCTCTGTGTGTATAGATGTCAACGACGCGGCATACATTATCGGCTCCCATGTGTAGCCGCGTGACTCGTCCCAATCGCCAACGCTGAGGCGGCAAATTGGCAAATTCTTTGAGTCGGGAGTACCAGTCTTCCATTTATTTCTTTGCTGCAATTCAGCTAGAAACTCCATTCTCCACCTTTGCCAGAACTCTTGGCGTATCTTCTCTATTTTGTAGTAGGTGACTTTGGAGTCCTCCCCTGGAATAGAAGGTATCGACGTCAGTGGCCGACCGATTAAGAAGTGCCCGGGGGTCAAGGGGTTAAGGTCAAAAGGGTCGGAAGATAGAGGTGATAAAGGGCGAGAATTAAGAATCCCCTCTATTTGTGTGAATAGCGTCGCTAGCTCCTCAAAGGTAAGCGAAATGTTCGACGCTACTCTCTTTAAATGGTACTTAGCTGCCTTGACACCAGCTTCCCATATACCACCAAAATGTGGCGAGTACGCTGGGCTGAATCTAAATTTAATACTTTCTGAACTAGTAAAATTCATGACAGACTCACGACTGGAGCGCAAAACCTTTCCTAACTCGTTGTTTGCCCCCACAAAGTTGGTGCCGCCGTCCTGTGACATGAAGTTGTCCTTGAATTTGGTAGTACCAATTACTGTTTTTAATTATGGTTCTGGTCCTTGTTTTTTTGTTAAATTTTATTATTTGTATTTTGTTTTCTTCTATAGCTTTCGCCAACCCTTGTTTTGATGCTGTAATTGGACACTTAATTTCGACAATCGTATCATTCTCAATTAAACCGTCAGGCGTGGCCCGAATATAACAATGCGATTCGTTAATAACTAATCCACAGGGCAAAATATTAACGTCTTCTTGTCGCTGTAATTGCAGCAACGCCTGATGTTCATTTTCTAATCCGTGGGCTATTGATGCGACATGCGCCAAATTCTTTTTATTTAATATATTTTTGACTAAAGGCGCTGTACTGGATGACCATTTCCACTTACATATGGAGCCAAAGTTAGAAGCTGTTATAAGCTTCTGTCTTATCTCTAGCCACTCGCTACTATCCCTTTGCAAGACTGTGGACCTTTTTATGGAATGTCGATCAGACGTAATTTTTTTTAAATTTTCAATATATTCGTTTTTGCTCCATTTGGATTTCTGTCATGTCTGGCGCTGAACTGACTGGCCCATAATCGTTGTGTTCGTCTTTCTCTAAATTTTCGCCTTTTTTTGTGGGATGCTCTATCTACGTTATATTTTCTTTTAAGAGCTCTCTTTTTCTCTACTTCCTCTACTTTTCCACCAGGATTTTTCGCGATAAAAGCTTTTTGTATACTTGAAAGAGCAGCTTTTGAGTTAAACGAGACTGCTGCAGCATGACAACGGCCCTGGTAACCTCCTTTGAGAGCAAAATTTGTTATTTTCCCCCCAATAAACTTAGCTATTACGCTATTGAAACATTCAACAGTATTAGTGTCCACATCTTCTATTAGACTTCGCGATTTAGCGGCTATGTTGGAAATAATTGCATTTATTCTAAATGCAAACGTCGAATTTTGAATTTTTAAAAACTCCTCGTTTATATTTTCTTTTTTATCACAGTAATAACTCTGACACTTGTCCGCCGTGACGTTGGCCTTCATCTGGGCCGCCTCGGCCTGGGCCTGGGCGGCGGCTGCCTGGGCCTCGGCTTGAGCTGCGGCTGCTTGGGCTTTGGCTTGAGCTTCTGCTGCGGCGGCTTGGGCTTTCGCCTCGGCTGCCTCAATTTGTAGCCGCGCCTTCGCGGCCTCGGCTTCCATCTCCAGATGGGGGCGTCGAGCGGCGGAGGACGACGTCTATACAGACAGACACTGGGCCACCACTATTATACAATTTCACCTGAATTTGCTCACTTTTGAACGAGGGAGCTGGCATAAGGTCCGATCCAACACTGCAGTCCGTTATAACGCCACGTGGTATACGCGGTTTGCGCGGCGTACGCGGAACGTGGGCCATTTTGATTGGTTACAACAGTTAGTACAGGTGATAATCCGGCTCGAAGTACCACTTTGTGAGCGTTAGCGGGTCACTGGTCCTGTACGAGAAATGAAAATGGCCAAAATTTAGTGAGATCGCGAGGTAGGTGCGCAGGGGCGACAGACGTGCGTCCTGTTGTGCTTCACCGCGCGTCTCTGCGCCGGCACAACTGCCTAGCTATATGTTTAATATTTTTCTTTCTTTAAAACAATAGTTACAGCCATCGCTGCGGCATACAGACAAAATTTGCAAGGTAAGTGCTAAATTCTAATTTATTTTACTTGTGCAGAGGAGCGTGGGGCGAGCATCGCATCGGCAACAGCACCCATGAACGTCTTGTCTAATGGCTGGAGTTTATGGGTTGTATGAGGTGGTAGACTGATGATGACTCTATTACCTCTAAATTACGAGTGTGACTGTAGTGTCCGTCAAAGATGAGAAACACTGGAGAGGCCTCTGTTGGATTTGTTTTTTTTTTTCAATAAAATGCCTGAACCATTCGGAAAACTTGACTGAATCCAACCAGATGGATAAACTCTACCTATAGCTCCGGGTGGCGCACCTTTCATCAAAAGATCCGTAAAGTTTTTTCTAGGGAAAATCATCATAGGCGGTACAAAGATAACTGATGCGCTCATGCAACAAACCAAAATACATAGGGAACCTCGTTCTGCAGAAGTCAAATTTCTTATCTGCTTCTTCCTTTTTTTTCCCACCACCTGTGGTATTTTTGACTGCACAACTGTGAGCCCCGTCTCATCGACATTGAAAATCTTGTCGGCAGGATAATTTATCTTGCTCATCTCAGCTTCTAAGATGTCAAAAAATGCTTTAACTGCTTCACGGTTAAAGCCTTGAGCGCGAGCATAAGAAGTCCCCATAGGTCTGCGTAGGGACAAGCTGTCTTTATGTCGCTTCGAAACGTGATCTAACCAAGCACGTCCTGCTACTTCATTTCTAAATTGATTTGCGATCTTATTTTTGGCAGCCAACCGATAGGCCATTTTTCTAACATCCCTTCTAGTAAGTCCATAGTATATAGATTCCATATAAAGTGGAAGCACGGGTTTTCTACCAAGCGGTTTATGCACCAGTAATTCTAAAGATTTTTGAGAGTCCTTCACCAGTCGTTTCAGTGTGGATCTTGGTACAGAAAACGTTTTTATAGCCCATGACCTTTGTCCTTACAGCTTCGATTGCCTTCTTCATTTGATCAGGATCCCACGTTTTCCTTTTTTTCGAAGATGGGAAGAGTAGACTGACGCGAGGCATCTAAAAACCAAATTTAAAAAAATGCAAGACTGTTAAATCAATCAAACATTTTATATGGCCCCCGGGGATCATAATAGGATCACTGTGAGGGTCACACGACGTTTTTCAATACAGTTGTGGAAAATATAAATTTATCACACAACAAACGAAAATTTTCAAAAAGTTTCATTTTATACAGGGTAATTGAAAATCAAAGCTGATAACCTCGCAATATTTTATTATTACATTGCTATGTGAGTTTAAGACAATATAAAACAATGAATTGGCGGGTAAACTCTTTGAAACAAAAGAAGAATCGGTTTACATTTTTGACAAAGATATCGCTGAAAACGAACAAAAAAAAAATTCTTACGAATTTAACTATGTAGAAACTATTTTTAATATTCATATATTAGAGAAATCATTACATTAATTTCTACACACGTACTATGGATAAAGCTACTATCCCTGACATAAAACGTACTTACTAAGGACCTGTTTTTTATAGGGAACCAGCTTAATCTCCCAGTAGCGTTGATCCATATCTCTTTATAAATTGGATCGTCAGGAAAACTGAAATTATTAAGAAAGGAAAATAAAATCTAACAATTATCATCATCTCAGCAGCAAATCATCGTCATCGTCCACTGCTAAACATAAGAATATTAAGGTATAATTCAAACGCCCTATGTTGTACGTTGTACCAAGTTTATTTTTATTTTATTAACTTTACTAATTTAATAATTATCTGTATTATATTACTTACATACATATTTAATACTTTTATTTTAAAAAGGCAATGTAATACATGTCGATTGATTTTATCGATAAGTCACGCACTATTTGGATAGCGTCAAAAGTATAGGTAATCAAGCGAATATTCCAGAAAGGCTAATAACCGGGAAAAGAAAATCAACTTTGTTGCTATGATTATAAGGACAATTTTTGTTTGTATATCTTGTGGAATGATTGAAGAAATTTTATTTTTTCATTTTATTATAATAAATCCGAAAATAATACTTACCGGTGGTATGATACTCCTCCATGAGTTAGATTTTTAGTCCGGCTGTGGTTTTTACAGTCCAGTATGGCACAATAAGGCATTTTAATATTATTTTTCGTAAATTATATGTTGACGCAGTCTAGTTTGCGAATGACAGCGCTTGAACAGCAAGTGCGTACTGCAGTTCTTACTAGCGGCGCATGTGCCACGCCTACTTACTATTTCTACCGTGTGTGTTTTTATTGTTCTGTGGTTAGAATAAAACCAAACAAACACAACAGTCAAACATTTATTATTATAAAAACAATAATAAGTACATATATTTATTTTGTGGGTGTACATTGGTACACCTCTGCCTAACCCTTCGGGGATTACAGGCGTGATGGTATATTTATTTGGGTTCATATTCATATACATTTATTTGCATACCATAAAAGCTAAATTACAATTATGGACCCTGTGAGGGCACAGCAACATAGTAGGTAGTAATTATATTAAAATTAGAAAAGTAAAAATTAAAATAATATAACAATTCTTATATATACAATATACTTCTACTTATGTTACTATATCAATATTTTAGTTTTGGGATAGTAACAATATCCTTATCCCATGTTAGTAGTACTTAATTACAAACACTGACAGTACAATTCGTGACCAACCACCACCATACCACTATTAGTAGACCACCACCACCACTGTTAATAGACCACCACCAGCAGCACCACCAATGTCAGTAAACCACTACCACCACCATCACCACTGTTAGTTGACCACCACTAGCACTACTACCACCGCCACCACCAACACCACCACCACTACCACGATTTCACCATTCACGGATTTTCGTCATGGTGTGGGCCGTAGCAGGAAAGGCAAAGACCAACATCACATTCTGGCCAAAAAAAATTTGTATCTTTCCTTTTTTTTTCTTTTGCCCAGCACCTGACACATTTACGTCTTGTAAGACACCCACTAGCATTTCTTTCCAATTCTATGGGCATGTGTCTTTGTTTTTGAGGCGCAAATGTGTCAGGTATAGGGGGAAGAAGTTCATGCAGCACTCTTTCCCTATATGCGTCTAAGGTAAGAGTGCTGCTTGTACCTTTATTAAACAAACAAAAGGAATTCAATAACATCATTTGCATTATGTGAATGCCGATTTTTTTTTAAACCAGCGCATAGATTTGTGCTCAATCTGATAATATGCTAACATTTGGTCGTGCCGATCAACACCTTTCATATATTTATTATATCACAATATTCGGTTTGTTGACCACACGACCACGCCTATTTTCCACTGGCATCAAGTGTGGTGAATGCTCAGTGGAAATAGTGAGCACATCTCTCTTGTATTGTATCTATAAATATGGGACCCTTTCAAAAGATTTTTGGTTATAACACTTTTTGGATTATTTTTTCTTTTAGCGGCCAAAGTCCCAGTACAATAGGTTTTTTTGTGAGTGTTTCTGGCAGCTGGACACTGTTATAAAAATTGACCATATAGACAGAATGGCCGCTGTTTAAATAATTCTTTAAAATTGTCATAACCACTTTATCAACATGGCCTGTACCGCCAACTTCAGTATCTGAGGCACCTTTGTACATAATTATGTATTCTATGCACTAATCCTTTAGGATCGGCCAACACATATAACTTAATTCCATATTTATGTTTTTTATTTTTTATGTATTGAATCTATTATGTTATGAATCTATTCATCAATGCTTAGCTCCTTTTCCGGATAAATTAATTAATTCATTATATTATTGAAATAATGAAGCAGTCCATCAATTTTTGAATATTTGATTGGCGATTCATATCGTGCGTTAAAATAGAGACATCTTAAAATTAATAAAAATCTGTCCCTCGACATACATTTATTTAAAATAACAATTTTTCTTCCAATAATCTGCCAGTCTACTAGGGATGCCCGATCTTTAGCTTTGAATCGATCTTTTGGATCGTAATGGATCGCAACTCTGTGAATCGATCTACGATCTGAATCGTATTGCATTGAATCGATCTCATTCGATCTCTGAAGATCGTATCGTAATTATAAAGGTATATTAAAAAGGCACAGTTTGCATGCAAAGTTGTTTATTTTTATGTAATGTAATGTACTTAAATTCGGTTTTCATATTAACAAAAACAAAGTTTACAAAACTATAAATCCCAACTGTCTTCATTTAAACTTTTCATAAATAATAATTTGGACAAACGTACTGGATCTAGCCTATTACGGCTATCGGTCAAAGTGTTTCCAGCTAAGGAAAACTGGCGTTCTGAAGGAACAGATGTTGCGACAATCGTCAAATACTTTAAAGCCAAGCAGCTTAAGTGCGGCCAGATAGCAAACCTGGTGGTCCAATATGTTATTGGATCAGCTTGTCTAACAAGTAATGGTTCCCTCAGGTACTGTTTTAAAATGTCATCCAGACCTTCCTTTGGAATATTTTGACTCAGTTCCGACACCAACTGGCTATGAAATTTCCAAATGTTATCTTCATCTTGGGGTATAGAAACATTTTGTGCATGCTCTGGCGAATCTTTGTTGCCGTCCACTGTTTTGAGCAAATCGGTGATATCATTCAGTGATTTTGCACAAGACTGAGCATCGGTAAAATATAATTTTTTGAAGCGGGGATCTAAAATTGTTGGAATCGCCAAAAGATGCACTTTTTCAATATTCTTAAAGCGTTTTTTAATTTCTCCGAGTATTTTCGCTTTGAATTCTGAACCTACGTCAGAAACATCAGAAGTGGCTTCGGTATTAGCAGATTCAATGGATTTGGTCATACAGAAAATAATTGGTATGATTATACTGCTCGTTACATAATCTTGACCCGAGATTTCTTTAGTAACACTTTCTATAGGAGTCAAAATGTTAATAATTTTCTTTCTGATCGCAATTTCATTACCCCCAAGCATAGCGGGGCCCTTTGGGTTTTGAAGTAAAATAGTGTTTATGTAGTCACAAAGTTCGATAAATCGTTGTAACATTTACAGCTTTGAATTCCACCCGGTGATTATATCTTGTACCAATTTCTTCGGTGATACATTATTATTTTTTTGTAGTTTCGTTAATTCGTCTTGTGCAGAAACACTGTGTTTAAAGAAAGTTACAATGCTTTTGACTTTATTTACCAATGTCTCAAAACCTCTGGTCTCTTCCACAGCTTTTTGCACAACTAGATTAAGAGTATGTGCAAAACAAGGTAAGTGCTTGTTTTTGCCCAGTAATTCGTGGATGGCTTTAACAATATTTGCACCATTATCGGTGACCGCTGATAAAATTTTTTGTTCACTAATGTTCCATTCATTGCAGAGCGATTCAATTACTTGTTTGAGGTATTCAGCAGTATGTCGTTCATCCAATTCTTTTATGGCTACAACTATTGATTTTAAAGCGTTCTTATGCAGAAAATGGCAAGTTAAACCTAAGTAGCGCCTTGTGTTCATCGTATCTGTCCAAACGTCGGTAGTCAAACAAAAGCTATGAACCTGTTTCAGTTGCGCTTTTATGACTTTAGAAATGCTCTCATATTTTTCGTCAATAAGTTTCGTAACTGTATTTCTGCTTGGTACCGAGTAAGCTGGACAAACGACTTTCATCAGGTGCTTAAAACCTTTTTTTCTGTGGTATTTAGAGGCAAATCATCAACCGTAATAAAATATAGCAATGCGTTAGTCAATTTATGTTCTTTGGACCCACCTTTTCGAAATGCTTGAATGTTAGAAATAACGTCATCAATACGTGGCTGATGTTTCCTTGGCGTTGATGTAATGAGTGGAGTAATATTCAATGTTTCTTCACCCGAGTCAACATCACTAATACTCATCCGACTGGTCGAAGGCGGATTCAATAGCCTAAAAAGGAAAAGATGGTTATAGTAAAAATAAGGTGGTTAAAGTAAAATATACCTACAAGACGTATAAAAATCTTTGAAGACAAAACTAGTTTCAATATTTTAAGAAAACCGCAAAATCACAACTTGACAAAGATAAAAATATACTTACCTACAAGACGTAAAGATTTATGAAGACAAAACTAGTTTCAATATTTTAATGAACTAGATATTTTAAGAAAACCGCATCATCACAATTTAAACTTTGAATTTAACACTTACGATTTCGGCTGTTCCTTTAGTAGAACTTTCTCCACTTTTGCTTATATCAGAATAACTGTCTTTATGATGCCGTTTGAGATGATTTATTAAATTCGTAGTATTTCCTTTTGTTTTAACACTCTGTTTACATAATTTACATTGTCCACCCGTGTCACATTTAATAAAAAACGTCCAAACGTTTGATTTTATTGGCGGTGCCATATTAACAGTATTTTACAATAATATGTTACGCTAAACACCTTTGTATCGTATCGTAGTAGTAATATGTACAATGAAAGAAAAACGAATTAGAGAACGTTGTCCTTATAACACTAATATAAACAGCGGTATAAAATGTCCTTATAACACTAATATAAACAGCGGTATAAAATGAGTTAGGAATACTTTTTTTCATGGGCACCGCTAGGCTGAGTAGACTGAGTCTACTCAGCCTAGCGGTGCCCATGAAAAAAAGTATTCCTAAAAAAGTCAACAATTCTGAAGGATTTGTGTTTTTCCATTTTGTTAATCGGCTGGTACGTTTTAGTGATCTGGACATCAAAGTTTGGGCATGCATATTTGTCATTTCCGCTAGGCTGGTTATAAAAGAATCCTTAAAAACGGCTTTAAAATAGTCGATCGGCCCTTTATTTGCTGCGTCCGCGATCTTGATTTCCGGGGTTCCCGTAAACGGAAAATATTTATATATATTTTCAAATTGTTCATCAGCAGTGGTGGAGTGAATAAGTGAGATATCAATATGTTCTATTATAGATTCACTATTAAAGTCTTGGGTCGTATAATTCGAGAGCAATGATTCTCATGGTTCGGGAGATAAAGAAACCAATGATCTTCCTATTACATGGCCGGTAACAAGCGTATCATTGGTACTAGCTGGAAATGGTTCTGATGGCTCTAGATATGGAAGAACTACCATATCACTCATGTTGTTCGTCGCTGATTCAAGTACCCCAGTACGATGGGGCTCCTGCATTTTGTGATTAGTCATCAATATATGAGTTTGAGGATCATGACATCTACACAAGCCCAGCATTCCGTTACAAAAGCAACTTAATATCCGGTGCTCTATCTGATTTATATTTGTAGATATAATTTGGTGGAGTTGCATTGTACCGGGTACAGCCCGTATTCCTTCGGGGATGAGAGTTTTCATATTTTTGACATCATGGGCAGACACATAAAATGTTTTAACAGACTTCATTGTTCTTACCAATATTTTGTGAGCATCAGTAACGTTCGTAATATCTTCGCCATATAATATTCTTTTATCCAATTGTCTTTTCACAGAGCCCCCAACGCCATCAGCTTAATAATTTTCGCACATTTTCTTTGGTTTTTGTTGCCTCAGATTGGTCTGAAAACCCTTGCATTTTAAAACGAGGGTCCATGAAAGTGGACAACGCAAATGTGCCACTAGTTTCCACGAATCTAAATCGTTCTTCTAAGCCCGCTTTTAGCAACAGCACCGTCTCGCTTGCTTCTCGTGATAAACCATCGTGATGGGTCCTCTCATACATTTTTGAGCAAGCTTCTTTAAGGCACCGCGTCACAATAATTACTGAACTCCCAGTTACATATTTCTCCCCACTCATTTAGGAAGTAATTTCTTCAAAGGGGCGCAATACCTGACACAGTTCTTAGTATAGTGTCCAATCTTCCGGGCTTATAAAAGGCAAACTTCTGTCCGCAAAAGCCAAAGTCGATCGGATGGCATCTTCGAGCTCCACGAATCGTTTTAACATATAATAGGTCGAATTCCATCGTGTTTCGACAGCTTGGCTCAGTCGCTTAGGTTCTTGACCTTGTTGCACCTGATATTTTTGTAACCTCTCGAGGCCAAGGTGCTTTGCTTGACTTTGTCTATTTTAGGTTTAGTTAACTGAAGCGCGTGTTCCACTATCATGTTGAGACTATGAGCATAGCACCCAAAATGCTTCCATCCCAACACTTCTTTCACAGCCTTAACAATGTTGGAAGCATTGTCTGTGATCATAAAGTTCACTTTATTTTTTAAGCCAAATTTGTCGACTAGTTCTCCAATTTCTGCGGCGATATTCTCCGCTGTGTGGTGACCCGGAAATTGACAGCATCCTAACAAGACAGTTTTAAATTCTAACTCTTCTGTCAAATAATGCCCTGTGAGTGCAACGTAGCTCTCCGTTTTTAAGGAGGTCCACATGTCTGCAGTTAGGCATATACTGTGAACATCTTTTTGCAGTTGAGCTTGTACTAACTCATAAGCTTCTTGCATAATTGAATTAGACAGCGTCTTCCGGGTAGGTAGCTGGTACCCTGGTATCCACCGGCAGAATTTGCGGAATGCTCTTTCTTCCACAATAGAGAATGGATGGAAGCTATCTACGCACAAATCAAGCAAATCTAAATATATTTGATTTTTCTGTTCAACACTTATTTTTTTATTTTCATACGACTCCATCACTTTTTGCCGCTTGCATGTTACAGCAGTGTTAGAAGGACCGAACGAACCTGGTAAGCCTACGCTGGCAGTGGGATTCTCTTGCGGTAGCTGTGTAACGTCAGGCACAGAGGAAGTCTGAGCCTGAGCACGCGATTGCGACGGCAACGAACAAAAAATCGAAACATGCTTCCTTTTTAGGTGACTTTTCAGATTTGCCGTGGTGGATTTAAGAGGTGATTTTTTAAGAGGTATAGGATTTGATTTTCAGTTTTTTTTCGATAACACAAAGAATTTGAAACATTGATGAAATCTTTATTGAAATCGATAGAACGATCAATATAATTTAATGTTTGAAGATGATTTCATGCAAATGCTGGCCGCGGCTCTGGTTTATATGGCCCATTCGCAAGGCCCAATTTCGGCACACTCTCTCCAACATATCAGCCGGTATATCACGAATAAATGCTTCAATATTGGCTCCCAGTGCGTCAATCGTTGCTGGTTTATCTCTGTAGACATGAGCCTTAACATGGCCCCACAAGAAATAGTCCAAAGGCGTTAGATCACACGATCTAGGCGGCCAATTCACGGGTCCGGAAGACGCTGTCTAATTCAATTATGCAAGAAGCTTATGTTAAAACTTATGAGTTAGTACAAGCTCAACTGCAAAAAGATGTTCACAGTATATGCCTAACTGCAGACATGTGGACCTCCTTAAAAACGGAGAGCTACGTTGCACTCACAGGGCATTATTTGACAGAACATTACTATCAGCGCCGGGTAGGTCACTGCGCCGTACAAAATTGCCTTATTAGCTTCTAGGTCCGATATGCCGTCTATTATGTACTGTATGGCGACGTAATCGGGAAATTTTGCCCGTTTTCCCATTTCTTTCATTATGAGCATGTACTGATAGTAGGATTCGTCTTTACGTTTCTTTCGTGCCGCCATAAGTTCATGCATCTCTTTACTGGAACTTTAGGAACCGGAACGCGCCCGTGGACCAGTGACTTGTGATCTTGTTGCTCGATTTCGTAAAATTAATTACAGGTGGTGAATACGTCTACTTTTTATCAAAACGCAAACCTAGTGTGGCTCAATCATACAGTAATTGTTTTTGAACCTCCAGAAAGTGTAAATCGAACAATAAACTGATTAGAAAATTCATCAAAATAGTGCGGTATCATAGTGCCAAATTATTATTACTATTCGTAACGTCCGGAAACTCCTTCAGCACCGCCACCTTTGTGTCTTCATACGTCCTATGCACCTTTTCCGTCTTGAGACGCTGCTGAGCCGTCCATCCAAAAATTTCTGCGTTGTCGTCGAAGTCTTGAGCCCATTTCGCAGAAGTATAGGTGTGGTCATCACCGCTAAATTTCGCCATATCGACGATGCTAAACACTGCCTCTTTATTTTCTGCCATCTTCAGTCGTCGTTTGAAATCGTGATCGTCTTCCGTCTTTCGTCTTCAGTTCTATTCAATATAAACGTCTTTGTCTTGATATTCGTAGTTTGCTTTTCGAAAATCTTCTTCACCGCACGCACGTGGCCGCGATCCCGGACGAGCCCCCAAAATGTAGATATGGGTCGCAGCAAATAAAAATCACGTGCTAGGAGAACCAACGGTGTTTTATTTTACTTTTAAGCACTTTAAACAAGATAGCACTACTAGTTTTTAAAATTACAACTTTAACTCGTCTTTTCGTCTTTCACACACCACGCTCACCCCGCCATCTTCCGTCCCTGTTTCTCGCTTCCCTCTCACTCGCACCTTAACATTCCATTTCACTGCATTCTTACTTACTTTACATTACATTATCCTTACGTTCCATGTCCGCACATCCTACATACAATATTGCTTAACTACTCATTCAAATGTTGATACTTGGGTACTCTTCGGTGAAGGTTTCTGGTGCATTACCGCCAGGCACACAGCAAAAGACGCGGTGAATGGCATGGATCCAACAGCTCATCAATTCTTTTTACAAAAAATTTCACTTACTTTAATTTAACACTCTCGCGCAATCGTGCATTAGTTTTTGCGAGTGTTAAGTACTGTTTATTTACGTTTAGTGTCAGTGTCAAATTTAAATCGTAGCTCAAAATGTTGAATGATTGAATGAATGACAAAACATAATAATGTTACCTTATAATTATTTTTGATACATGTATGTTGCTGGCTACTAATATGGGTGGAGAAATTTGTTTAAAATATCGAAAATAATATATAATCATTTTGTGCTGATTTATTATTCGGACCATGGGACCTAAATATACCGGCGAACTGTGGGTGTACATTAGTACACCTCTGCCTAACCCTTCGGGGAATACAGGCGTGATGGTATATATATATTTTTTTATTAATATTCGGACTGCGTAAGATAACAAAAACATTCTAAACACCTTTTTGTCTTAAGGATTAAATTTAAACTTTTGAACACCTATTGTGTTCAAAATTTTTCCATTATTGTACAAGGCTTAAGATAACAAAAATATTCCGACACCCTTTTGTCTAGACGCGAGTCTGTGGACGGTGAGCAATGGGTAGCTCACCGTCCGTACGTTCATTAAATAACGACAGACAGTGTCGACGGCGCGTTCGTGTTCCACGCGCGCCTCAAAGAGATGTCAGCAAACTTGGATGGGGCCACTGAGGGCCGACGCCTGCCGGGGCTGCGGGAACGCGCCCCCGGAACACAAAGGGCACATGAAAGGAACATAGACTGGTTTTAGTCAGTAAAAGTCTGACACTCCCTCCCGCCCAGCCCAGGGCGGGGGAAGTTATTTGATGATTTCCCGTCTTAAAAAAAAAAACCCTTGTCTTAGGCTTAAAAATTAAACATTTTGAACACAATAGATTATTGCACTATTGTACTAGATATTTTAATATGTTACCATAATAAACAAAAGAGACGCGCCGCAACCGAAACCCTTTTGTTTAAATTGTCTTTTTATATTTTTTGGACTAGTAATCTATACCGATTGTTTTAAATAATCTTTTTTTACCAAAATTAAGTGTTTTTAAGTCACTTCCGTTTTGCTTTCGTGGTGAACAGACGTACTCTCCGTGCACTCCCTTTTGATAGCCTCTCGTGCCTTTAATATTTTGACCATCGGCATCGCTTGCTTTCTGGACCTCTGATTTGCCCCGTGATTACCTTGGCTTGTGATACCGGACTCTGAAATACCTCGTGATTACCTTGGCTTGTGATACCGGACTCTGAAATACCTCGTGATTACTTTGGCTTGTGATACCGGACTCTGAAATACCTCGTGATTACTTTGGCTTGTGATAACGGACTCTGAAATACCTCGTGATTACTTTGGCTTGTGATACCGGACTCTGAAATACCTCGTGATTACCTTGGCTTGTGATACCGGACTCTGAAATACCTCGTGATTACCTTGGCTTGTGATACCGGACTCTGAAAATACCTCGTGATTACCTTGGCTTGTGATACCGGACTGTGATACTATCTTCATTGGTAAGCCTCAACATTATCCTACTACTATTATAAAGGCGAAAGTTTGTAAGTATGGATGTATGGATGTTTGTTACTCTTTCACGCTTAAACGGCTGAATGGATCTGGATCAAATTTGGCACAAAGATAGATTATAGTCTGGAATAACACATAGGCTACTTTTTATCCCGGGAAAATGTACGGTACCCGTAGGATAACACATCAACTGTGACGCGGACGAAGTCGCGGGCAGAAGCTAGTATTTTAAATACAACAAGCATTCCATAAAATATAATGTTGAAGTTTAAGATATATTTTTATATATTTCACCAAAAAAAGTAATACATATAACGAAACGCGTTTACTTGTTTGACTGTGTGTCTTTGTCTATGTCATGCTCATGTCATGTCAATGTAATGTCATTGCAAAATTGTAAATACTTCTTTGCCTATAGGGCTTGCAATATAATAGTGATTCTGTCTTGGATGCTATTTTAGGGTACTATTGTAATTGCCTTGTAGGGAACAGGACTGTTGGTTGTTGTTGTCATGTTAAGACAATAATCTGTTACCTTAGTTGGGCAAGACACCAACACAATATTCAATTTTTGTTTCCAAAAGCACTTCGTCCCTTATCACGGAATCACTCCCACAGATTGCAGGAAAACGAGGGAAAACATGTTACGAAAGATGATCATAAAATACGTATGGGTCTGATAATTTTATTTTTTTCATTAAATTGTACCACTAAATAGCAACACTAAGTATTCAATTTCGTTCATTCCTTCACACACGTAAAAACAACAAAAATGATGATGTTACATTACGGCATAAAAACCTGACAAAAATATGGTACTAAAACAACTGTCGTGTGAAACCACCTTTACTTGTAGCGTAATTGTTTTATGACTGTCATAAAACTCGAAAATTTTAAACTCGCATAAGCGTCGTGCCGCACTTGGACAAAGTAGTAACCGCCGCACCCATGCGTCCAGCCGCACTGGGTAAACTTTCTTCAAACGCACCCGTGCGTTTTTAGCACCACACGAAACATTTTTTGAACGCGCCGGTGCGTTTGCCGCACTGGGTTAGTGGGCATTTAGTCAGCATTTGCCGAAAGTTCGCTAATATTTCAGCAGTGAACGTGTTAACACGTTAAGTGCTGAAATATTAGCGAACTTTACGCAAATGCTGATTAAATGCCCACTAACCCAGTGCGGCAAACGCACCCGCGCGTTCAAAAAATATTTCGTGTGGTGCTAAAAACGCACGGGTGCGTTTGAAGAAAGTTTACCCAGTGCGGCTGAACGCATGGGTGCGGCGATTACTACTTTGTCCAAGTGCGGCACGACGCTTATGTGAGTTTGACATTTTCGAGTTTTATGACAGTCATAAAACAATTACGAAACAATAGAACGCACAGGTGCGGCGTGCCGCACTCGATGAAAGTTTTGTAAATTGTATGGACGCACATACGCGCCGGCAGCACCTGGTGAAAGTCAGAAAAACGCGCATGCGCGTCGTCAGCACTGCATGAGTTAAGTAACTATGTGATTAACAACAATATAAATCGACGTAGGACTCATTTCCATGCAATAGATGTAGAAAGCGATAATGTTAGCGAGTTTCCCGTATTAACATACAGCGAGCTTATTCTTGTCTCCTTGGGCACATACCAAATTTAACAGGCCCGCTCTTACTACGGGGAACACGTGAGAGAAAATGGCTCATATGTCATAGAAGTATGTAGAGAAGTGACTGGTGACCTACAGCAAGAGCTGTCAACATCAGACTCAACGTGGATGTTAAGAGGAAGAATAAAATCCAGACATATTAGTAATAGGATGTATTACGTTTATATATTAATTGACAGCTCTTTAAGTGGAAGGGATGCTATAATACAATATTACTGCACCTGTATCGTTGGCAAAAGAACGGTTGGGTGCTGTGCCCACACAATGAGCATAATATGGTATCTTGGTTGGGCACGGCACCAGGGTAATCAAATACCTCCTGCACAATTCCTAGATAATATATTATTATATTATGATAATCCTAACGAAGAAGGTGATTAATAAAACCCTATCTCAATAATTCGGTTTTTTATTTTTTTAAACCTATTGTTGCAATCTCAGTTTACTGTAATTTGAGATAGCATCAAATCCCCTAGTAGTAAATACAATGTTTAAAAATGCAAGCCATTAGTGATGCAAGTGGGCCTTCAGCTGAGGTTTTCATGAATATTAATCTGAATTCACCGCTTTTTATGTAAGCAGGTACCTAAACCTCACCATGATAGGTTGCAAGCACTACAGCTCGGTGCACGTGCATTTCATATTTACGTAGAAAACAGACTCAAAAAACATATTTTTATTTAAATATCGTTGTGGCTGAACGATCGGTGTGCGGCATGTAGCGGATTCGATTCCCGCACGGTCAAATATTTTGTATTAGGTAACTAGGTACATGTACTTGTTCCGGGTCTGGGGGTTTGTGTATGTGAATCTAAATGTTTGTAAACATACCCACGGCACAGGAGAAATTCCTAGAGTAGGGCAGTTAAAAAAATAAAAAAAATACCTAACATGTTACAAACATTGTCTGTTTTTACCAGTTTGGCCATTGTTGAGAGACGTGAAAATTGGTCTCGTGAAATCTTCCTAAGGGCTCTAAATTATGGCAAAATTCCAGCTCTGTAATGCCAGGCCCAAGCTTCTATGGAGTTTGGGTTTCTCCTTTCTACACAAAACAAGGCCTCCACAGATGCGAAAAAGAAACATATACAAGAGAGGATTCAAACAGAAATGAATATCCTTGTCGACTTGCCTAAGCAAGGCTATGACAGCTCAAACACAGGAAATGTAGCAAAAGAGTTTACTACAAGCTAGTTTTGGTTTTTTTTTAAAAATCCAAAACTTGCTTCACAAATTACAGGCGTAAATGAGGAGCTAATAGATAGACTCGCTACGATTCTGCGAACTATATGTTCTGGTTTTGCTGTCAACCTCCCAGCATTTGAAGCATTTGCGCGGACACAGCTGAATTGTATGTTAGAGACTACAGCTAGTTTTATATGCCTCAAAGCGTGCACAAGTTGCTGATCCACGGTACCTTAATTATGGAAAAAGCGATAATGCCGATAGGTTCGCTATCTGAAGAAGCCCAAGAGGCTCGGAACAAAGATGTAAGAAATTATCGCGAATTTCACGCGCGCAAGTTTTCAAGGAGACAAAATGCGGAAGATATTCTGCACATGCTGCTTATATCATCGGACCCTCTTATAGCGAGTTTACGAAGAGCTAGGTTTAAGCAAACTGGCTACACACCTCAATCACTTCTGGATTTGCTGGATGTGCCTGAGATAAATGCAAAACAAAACTAAATAATTGCATTATATACACCTACTTCGTCATGTAAATAATTGTGAAAAATATACTACTTTCTTGTTCGCTATAATTTGTTTTATTTACCTATAAACGGACACATCTTAGGAAAATTAGAATTTTTAGATGGAAAATACAGAAGACGGAACCCCCACGTGCATGTCTAAACTTTCATTTGGCTTAAATTATACTGCCGATACTATAAGGTTTTTTAAATACAACAATGGAATGCTTTTTGCGCGAAATATTATGTAAAATAATATTGAGCGCATAAATTATGATCAGGACGTACGTGCGGCGCACAGTTTTCGGAATGATTATTTTACGAGCAACTTTTATTTTTTATATGAAAATTTTAATTTAAATGTAGGCAGGTACGTGTGTGTAGACTTCTATGAGAAAAACACATGTATTACTAAGTATTTTTGTATTTATATAGTGTGTAACAGGCGGCCCTGAAAAAGGCTTTTGTCTACTCGCTGTCTGCCTCTTCATCGGATGAGTGCGTCCTTTCAGGCGCTTCAGGAGCTTTCAATAATTGTAAAACTTCTGGCGCCAAAGTACCCGATTTTCTCTTAGGCAATGGTCTGATGCTGGATATTAATGGATCGGAAGAGATGAGCAGAATATGTAGCAGGTCTTCAATAGTCTGTTTCCTTCCAATTTTTTTCGTGCTATGCTCTCTATAATAGCGGCAGTCTTTGTGTCTAGACTCCAGAGCTTCTTCGCTAAGCTGACCTATAAGAAGCATAAGGGATCCGATGACATCAGCTCCATGAATTAATATTTTATGTACACTAGAAGGCATTTTGTACCATGGGTACTTGGTGACGAAGAGTCTAGCCGTGTCAAGTGAATACTCCTTATAGGCCTCTGGATTTACATCGTATGAGCACGAAAGCGCTTTGAGTATAACAGAGAATCTTGTAATGAGATCTTTGTCGACCCCAGTTATCTCAGCTGCGAGAGTAGGGTCTTCAAAGAATGTTCGCGCAGTATTACCATCATTGGTTGAGCCACTACCTTGTTTTACTGTATCGACAAGGAGCCCAGTTCGACGACGATATTCTTTTATAATGGCGCGCTTTCTTTCTTCCACTGTTTCTTTGATGTTTTTAGATACGCGCCATGTTTTGTGTTCCTTCCTATACGATATGTGGAGCACACACTCAAACAGTCGAATATGGGCGTGTAATGTTAACAACCCATATGCATACAAATCTTTGTTGCATGGCCTCTGAATGACCGCATCAATATCATTCATATGATTAGGTGTTGCTTTGCATATGTTGCAAGTCTGGGAAGATTTATTGTCAGAGAGTGCATTGGCGGCTTTTCCATCTAGCATTGTCTCTATTAAAATGTGGTCAATGTTGACCGTTCGACCCCCGATTTCTATTTGCATAGGGTTCAGAGCAGCTATTTGTCTGTTGATGTAGTCGTCTTCATCTTTTAGAACCATGTGACTTTCTTTCAACATCTGGTAACGTATTGGGCGGCAGAAGCAAGTGGAGGAAGATCTCGGGTTTTGCCAAAGAATTGTCTCACGTTCCTCTCTCTTCATTACTAGCTGTAGTGGAACTAGCGATGTGAGTAAGATATCTGCATCTGACGCTGCCGCATCTTCTGTAAACCGCTGCTTATATTCTGACTGGCTGCTGCTTCCGTCAAATCCCCACTTTGATTTAAGGTATAGTGTGCTGTTTCCATCATCGATCACTACACCTGCTATTACATCTAGCTGAACTTTAACTAGTCTTTGTGCTGTATGATCAAGCAAACTCTGCAGCTTAACTTCGCCTTTCGTCTCAGTTATTATTATGTCGTTCGGGTAACACTCTTTTCGTGCTGTCAGAACCTTATCATATGATGGGTATATATCACACCCTCTCTCCTTAGCTCCTCTACGAATCTGTTTATACTGGGCCACGCTCAGTTTGGAATTTGTTATCAGAGCTAATGCTTCATCCGGAGTATATGGACGTATAAATTTTGGCGTTAGTTTCCTTCTTTTAATCATCCGAAGTGATTTAGGTGACGACACAGTTACTGCCTTTATAACGGTGGCCATATTCCGCTTACCAATTTTTGTGAAACTTGTTTGAGTGGCATGGGCAAGCTCTTCCGGAGAATGGCCCGCCACCAACATCTTCGTCCGCTTTTTCTTTGCTGATGCACTTAAATCAACAAAATCCATCTTTTGAGTTACAGCAGATCGAGCAGGTGTACACTCAGGTTGTCCGGAATCTTGATTTTGTACTAACCAAAGCTCTTCTTGCAGCCAGTCGTTGCATTTTAAAACAAACTTCTCTTTGTTCCTGATAGCACTCCATTTCTTGGTTAGGTTACGTTGTTGGCCCTGGAGCCAAGAGCATTGGAAAATCGTGTATTGTATTCTCTATCATTAGTAACCTCCTATAAGATGTTATTTCTATCGCGGACTCGCTGCAGAATAGATATAATTAAAAAAAGGTATCGGATTTTAAGGTTATATCGTATTCATCTGTGCGATCGGTATCTTCGAATGGTTGCTTGTTCATGCTATGACCCGAAGACCCCCGTTCTAGCTGCTTCGATTGCAGCTGGTTTATCCTTTACGAGAGTGTCGGTTAAAATAGCGGATTTTTATTTGTTTGATTTCCTTTCCTTGGCGGAGCTTTTGGCAAGGGTCTAAAAGTTTCAAGTGAGAATGGAATTGCTGTCACAGTAACAGAAGTATCTTGTGATGTAAATGCTATCTTCAGTGGTTGAAGGCATTGTGATGGTATTACGCATTACTTCAGATATCGCCAGGTCAAGTTAATTCTTATCAGGATTTTTTGCGATCTTGGGTACGTCTTCTGTTTCACAGCTTATTTGAGGACGAGATAAATTTTCGTGTTAACGGGCTGAAGTCTGGGAAGAATCTGGAAGATATATTGCGCGGTGTGACGGCTATATCAAACGATGTTTTCACTATCCCCGGAACATCATAGGTAGATGGACATTACTTTTCCAGGATTTACACCACATCCAATTATCGCAAACAGTGTTAACTGCTATCTTCACTAGAGGTTTGCACTGGAGCGAAATTTTAACAACCGATTGAATTCACCGGTGATTGGGCAATCGCCGGTGATAAACCGGAGAATTTAGAAGCTTTGTTTCTTTTTTTATTTATACTGTTGGAGGAATAGCGAAGAGACGTTGTCGTGGAGGGGGTAGCGAGTGGTGGCGGCGAGTCTATATAAGCTCGTGCGCGCCTCATTCGACACACTTTTTCGGTACCGTCAACTAGCCTAAGGGGAACCCCTGCCCGTTTGGAAAGTCAACCTGCCTAATTTTGTAATTTTGATTTGCTTATTGTTATTTCTTTTAAATTAGTAAATTGTTCAGTTAGTTCTTTTATTTTTTTAATTTGATTTTGATTTGTAAACAAAATAAAAGCGCTGCAACTTGAGGTTATTGTTTTTTTTTAATCAATTTTCATTGTAAATTCCTAAAATCAGAAGTGGGATACGATTTTCCACGTGACTTAGTTAGCTCTGCATCCTAAATTTTATATGGCAGTTTGGCTATTCAAATCAGTGAAGTAACGGCTTTTCTTGTCGCGTTACAAAAGTGAGATTATTTTGTTTTGTTTGCCGATACGTAAGTGTTCGTGATATTGTGTAGTGGCTGTGATTTTGTGGTAAAGGATACGATTGAAACAACTTTGGTGAGTCCGTTCCAATTTCCGCTTACTACCCAGTGATTTTAATTTACCTGTGCGAGGCCGTAAATAGATTTGTGAATTCATATTTAAGATCCCTTTTTATTCATTTAGCTTATTAGCTACATAAGCCTGCTTACCCGCTATACGCATTTCTTTTACCGTGCTTAGCTTATTTTTTGTAACCTACCGTCGTCGTCAAGAAAATGCCTAATAAAAGCCGAAAAAATAGAAGTAGATCTAGGAACCGCGGTTCGCGTCCTAGAGACAGTGTTGCACACTCAAAATATGGTGATGATTCCGGTTCTAGGCGCCGATTGTCGCGTTCTAGACGTACTTCAGAACAACATAACTCTCCTAATCAAGTGTTAACCGAACAAATGCAACAAATTATAGATCGTTTAAATACGCTGGAGGAGCAACGCCGCTCCTCGCCACCACGGCTACATGAGCCCAGGGCCGGTGCGCCTGCGCTGACGCCACCTCGGCCGCAGTCAGCAACTGCGACGATAGCTGAGCGTCGGAGGTCGGTGGCAGGAGGTCGGGGCTCCACTGTGCCGTCTTCGCCGGGGCGTCCCGTGAGTGCTGTAACGGATTGCGACGCCAGCGCGACCGATCGTATCGTCGACGCGATACGTTCAATCAACACGATGGTGAGATCCAACCAATCTTATTACATATCCAATTTTGATCCAAGCATCAACGATATAGATACCTGGTGTGAGGAAGTTGACCGTGCTAAGAGTTTAAATCATTGGAATGATAACGAGTGTCTGTCCCGCATCGGTAACTGTATGAAAGGTGATGCTAGGACCTGGCTCAATGAATGGGTCACTAATGATCGTAGTTGGAGCAATTTTAAAAAGGAGTTTAAACCGTTGTGTCCTAGGAAACCAGACATTGCAAACATCTTGTATGAGGTCATGAGTACTAACTCTGATAAATACCCAACGTACGCTGATTATGCCCGCCGGTCTCTGTTAAGGCTACGCATAGTTAAGGGGTTGAGCGACGAGCTTATTTCGGCAATAGTAATACGGGGCATCACGGATCCGCAAATCCGCGCCTCCGCCACGAATTCAAAGTTAATGCCGAATGAATTAGTAGAGTTTTTCTCGATTTATGTCAAATCAAATTCATCAACTTTTAATAAGAAACCCAGCGATAGTACGCGTAATGATCGTCCCTCTAAATCGAATCATGATGCCAATACTCGTAAACGTAGGTTCGAGGAAGGCAAATGTTTTATATGTGGCCGACACGGTCACATACAGGCTCACTGTTCCAAAAAGTCTAAAACTGATTCTAATAACAGCAACAATGACGAAAATAAGAGGGATAGTTCTGCTCAGGCTTCGAGTAAATCTGAACCATGCGCCTTCTGTAAAAAACCTGGTCATAAAATTGAAACTTGCTTTGCAAAACTCAAGTCTGATAATCGTAACACAAACAATGTCAACTTCTGCCAGGAACGTTATCTTAATAGGAACAAAGATGTTGTGGTGGCAGTCATACAGGGAATTCCTGTCGATGTTCTTATAGATAGCGGTTCTAGTATATCCTTGATTTCTTCATCGTTGCTGAAACATTTTAAATGCGCGCGTAAGCCAGCTTTCAGAGTTTTAAGAGGTATAGGCGGTAATGAAGTCGAGTCAACTTACTTTGTCACTTTGGATATAGAGTTTAATGGCGTTACTTTAGAGGTAGACTTACATGCCGTGTCCCCCGAATTTGTGAATACTCCCATTATTGTCGGTACCGACGTATTGAACCGTGAAGGCGTTACTTATGTCCGTACGCGTGACCAGCAATATCTTAGTTGCAAGCCTCGTCCTATACATGACGTTATGTGTACCATGCCGGCTACGCAGATTCCGATTAAGACTCCTTTAACTGACCAAAATTTAAGTAATTTGTTAAATCTAATTAAGGAGTTTTTGAACTTTTTTATTTCTGGGACAGCAACGTCCACAGTTAACACCGGTAGTATGTCAATTAAACTAAACAGTGTTACACCGGTTAATTACAGGCCCTACAGGCTTTCTTATTCAGAAATCTTAAAGGTTCGTGAAATAATTAAAGATCTTCTTGAAAAGAATATCATTCAAGAATCTGAATCGGAATATGCGAGCCCTATCTTATTAGTTAAAAAGAAAGACGGGTCCGACCGTATGTGCGTTGATTATCGTAAGCTCAACGAAATCACTGTAAAAGACCGTTTCCCGTTACCACTGATCGACGATCATATTGATCGATTAGGCAAACATAAGTTCTTCACTAGTCTTGATATGGCTACAGGATTCCACCAGATTCCAATGGATAGTGACTCGATACCGCTCACAGGGTTCGTTACACCCGAGGGGCACTATGAATATTTAAAGATGCCCTACGGTTTAGCGAACGCACCTGTTGTTTACCAGCGGATAATGTCAAAAACCCTTCGTTCACACTTGGAGTCTGGCGTAGTTCTTGTATATATTGACGATGTGCTGATACTAAGCAATACGATCGAAGAGGGTCTGTTGTCCCTTCGCAAAGTGCTTCAGACTTTGACTGATTCCGGTTTTTCTATTAATCTAAAGAAATGCTCCTTTTTGTCTACCAAAATAGAATACTTGGGACGGACTATCAGTCAGGGTCAGGTACAGCCGAGCGAACAAAAAGTCCAAGCTTTGGTCGAGGCTCCCATCCCAAAAACAGTTAAGCAGGTTCGCCAATTTTTGGGTCTAGCGAGCTACTTTCGCCGCTACATAGCTGGATTTGCCACTAAGACTGCTCCTATTACCAAACTTACAAAAAAAGATGTCCCTTTCGAGTGGGGCAGTGAACAGGAAGAAGCACGGCAAGATATTATCTCACTACTTACAAGTGAGCCTGTCTTAGCCATTTACGATCCCGATTTGCCTATCGAAGTCCACACGGACGCAAGTTCCATTGGTTATGGCGCAGTGCTTCTTCAGATTCATGAGAAAGGGTACAAACGAGCAGTCGCCTACTTTAGTAAACGAACTCAGGGTGCCGAGCCAAGGTACCATTCCTATGAGCTCGAGACCTTGGCCGTCGTTAAAGCTTTGCAAAATTATAGACACTATCTGGTAGGCGTTCATTTCACTGTCGTAACTGACTGTAACGCATTGAAAGCCACGCAACAAAAGAAAGACCTGTTACCGCGTGTAGCCAGATGGTGGATATATATGCAGGATTTTGACTTTACCCTGGAGTATCGCAAGGGCACCTCTATGTCACATGCTGACTATTTGAGCCGTAATGCGGTTAATGTTTGCGAAGCACGCAGACAGCAAAACTGGGCTCGGATAGCACAGGCTGCTGACGAGGAGACCCAGCAGTTACTTCAAAAATTAGCTGATGAGCAAATAGATTCTAGTCGTTATGTTCGTAAGAATGACCTCCTCTATTATAAGTATACTCCAGTAGGAGAAGATCCTAGACTTTTATGTTTTGTGCCCAAAGGTCATAGACTAAGCCTGCTTCGAATTTTTCATGACGAACACGATCACTTGGGAGTTGATAAAACATTAGAACTTATCAGAAAACACTTTTGGTTCCCTTCCCTTAAATCATTTGTCCAAAAATATGTGAATCATTGTCTTATTTGTATAACTCACAAAAGGATCCCTAGAGCTCCCCATCAGCTTATACATTCATGGGAAAAACCTGGTGTTCCATTTGAGGTTATACATGTAGATGCATTAGGACCTTTACCCCAGTCTAACGGTTATAAATACGTGTTAATTGTAATTGACGCTTTTTCTAAATATTGTCTCTTGTATCCCATGTTTGGTCAAGACGCTGTAGAGCTAAAAAGACTTTTTACAAATGTTATTTCTTTATTCGGTACTCCAAAATTAATTGTAGCAGACCGCGGTCGTATGTTTTTAAGTTCAGAATTTACAAAGCTGGTAACAGAATTAGGAGTTGACATGCACCTAATCACCCCTGAAATGCATCACTCCAACGGGCAGGTTGAACGTTATTGCCGAACCTTGCTCAACATGGTTCGCATAGAGTGCAATCACCGACAGAACGAGTGGTCAGATGTTATGTGGCGACTGCAGTTGGTTTTAAACATAACCAAGCAGAAAACTACAAGATTATCACCCTTGAACCTACTGGTAGGCATCGAAGCGGCTACGCCACTCATCCGTCATCTCGTTCGAGACGTCGCCTTAGAGAACTCGCATCCAAATAGAGAAGCACTAAGAGAGATGCATAGGCAAAGGGCGTCTGAACGGCTGGAGACGAATCAGCACCAACAAGATTCAACTGTAAATGCCAATCGTAAACCTCCTCGACTGTTTGAAATTAATTCATTTGTTTTTGTAATTAAACAGGCACAAGCGACTGGCAAGCTCGACTCTGGCATGCGCGGACCATACCGAGTGGTTAAGGCGCTTCCCCATGGTCGCTACGAGCTGCAACTGCTGGCAGGCTCGTATGGAAAGGCGACCCAGGCTGCGGCAGAGTTTATGGTGCCGTGGCGAGGGGAGTGGACTCCAGATACGTGTGCTGCCTTCTTCGAGGGTAAGCCTGTGTTGCACTTGTGTGGCAAGCTAACGTCGTGCTACTGCCACACAGTGGTTAAACCGCATGGTACGCTAACGTCGTGCCACTGCCATGTGGTTGAGCCGAATGGTACACTAACGTCGCGTCACTGCCATGTAGGCGAACTGATATGATATGCGAACGGCGTGCCTATGTCATATTGTTAATCGTAAGAAATAAGCTAACGTCGTGCCACTATTTCTTACGGTCAGAGATAGCTAACGTCGTGCTTCCTCTCTGGTGTTTGTAATTTTTATTAACTATGGATCGATGTGTCTTCGGTAATAACCGGGGTCCCGATCCGATGTGATATTTTTTAAATTCGTTTTGTGTCCTTAGGTACAGACGATGATGAAAATGTGGAGTCCACGCTTGAGCAAGCTGCCAGGAGCAACCAAGATGTGCCTCACGAACCCGCTGCGGAGCCTGTGCCCCTCTGTTCGGTGGATGTCCAGCAGCGTGAGACACAGGAGCACGAGGACGTCCTCCAGTCAGGAGAGGCCGTGTTGGAGGAATAGCGAAGAGACGTTGTCGTGGAGGGGGTAGCGAGTGGTGGCGGCGAGTCTATATAAGCTCGTGCGCGCCTCATTCGACACACTTTTTCGGTACCGTCAACTAGCCTAAGGGGAACCCCTGCCCGTTTGGAAAGTCAACCTGCCTAATTTTGTAATTTTGATTTGCTTATTGTTATTTCTTTTAAATTAGTAAATTGTTCAGTTAGTTCTTTTATTTTTTTAATTTGATTTTGATTTGTAAACAAAATAAAAGCGCTGCAACTTGAGGTTATTGTTTTTTTTTAATCAATTTTCATTGTAAATTCCTAAAAATACATTAAATGAAGTGTGAGTATATTAGTATGTAGTACGATATCTATGTGTGCGCGCACTTAGCTATGTAAGCAACTTTACTTCATATTTCATATTGTTGTAATTAAGCATTAGACTAATAAAGGAGACCAAACCGTACACAGTGTTTCTATAAATACAAGCCAAGGTTCCTACATCACATGGCGACCCTGCCAGTTGTAGTTTAAATTGGTTTCAATTTTGCTCTCAAGATGTGCCAGTCAAAAGTGGAAAAAGAAGATGTGTTTATATCCCAGAATGCTGCCGGCGATAATGCGGCTCAGCTGAAAGATTTCGGAAACCGCATACAAAGCATAAGTACAATAACATATATTTTGCTGGCCCTGGTTGTGGTACTTGTACTATTTTTTGGTTGCAAGTTATATAAGGCGTGCCATCAACGCCTAATTCAAGAAGAAATGGGTATGCAAGCAATATCCCGCATTAGGTCATCTCTACGAGCCAGGCGCAGCGTGGAGGAGACTACTGCATAAGCAAAACAAACTATTCGTGAGTGTTTAAAACCTATACATACTTTTAGTATCTCAAAAAAGTGCTTCTAATGACTTATGAGTAATAATTGAAAAGTTTAGAATATATACAGACAGTTAATTTGGGTTTTGGAAGACAATATCGAGTGTAAAATGTAAAGCCAGTGATCAAATTTCATTAGTCATTACGCTAATAGTTGTAAATTATAAAACGGCGCACGGACACTCATCGAACATGATACCTCGCGGCGAATAGTGCTTACGTGTCAAATTGTTGAATTCTTTTATCATTGTTACCAAACTAATGTTAAGTTTTACTTAGTTATGGATAATTACAGCAATATTTTAAGAATATTTGATACCTTATGTTAGAAAGTTTAAAGGAATGTCAAGAGTTGTTATGTGAAATACGAAAATATTTGGTAAAAAGAGGACAAAGTAGGTATAAAGGCCAAATTATTGAAATAAAACAAAAAAAAAGAAAAAAAAAACAAAATGAAAAAAAAATGAAATGTTTTTTTATTTTTTTTATTATGATCTTTTTTCTTCAAAATGAAGTACAATAGAATCCGGATATTACGACCTTCAAGGAACCGACGTTACTATGTCGTACTAACCAGATGACTTACAAAACGGCAGGATCATTTTTTAAATATATATGTACTTAACTTACGAATACATAATTATTATAATTGCATAAGTTTGATTTTCCTATTAAGGTAAATAAAACAATTTGTAGGAATCACACATGCTTTATTTTAATGGTTATTAAAATACCCTATGTACTGTAATACAAAGAGATAAAATACACACGCAATACACGAAAAAACTCTGTGTACTAACGTAGAAAAACTAAGGAAAACACAACAAACTTGCGTAATCATTTATTAAGACGTCATCCAACAATCAAGACCGTAAGTCTCAAAAAGAAGAGTGAAAGTGGTGGTGGTAAATGTGGTAATGCACAAAATGGTGATAGAAATGAACAAGTCAGTGAAACCTGTGTTCTTGCAATGTACTGAGTTTGAAAAAAATCGAAGAATATTGAAATTGGAGAGAAAAGCATAGAAGCTCCGCCTTTTTCTCCTTGAACGCCTCTTATAACTAATAAACGATTTGTTGCTGGTCCTCGCACGAGTTCCGCTATAGCTACTTCCCCTGGTGAATTATACTACAGCTACATTTCCTGATGATCGTCTGAAAATTTATGATGCTATACTTGTTTGTGCTAATAATTGTTTAGCTTCTGCAGCTTCATCACCTCTTCCGCCTATGTCACCTGAGACAGCTGAATTATTTAAAACCCTAAATGGTCCTGGTCTTGACTACGACAGTGATGATTCGGTTGCCGACCCAAATTACACGGCTATTAATGATAGTTCTAACTCCAGCTCACGTGTCTCAACAAATAACCTTAATAGGGAACAAAGAAGCAACATAGAAATGTGGCAATTATTAATGATATTGCTTCTACTTACACAGGTCTACAACGGAAAAGTATTCGAAATAATTTTAACAAATTTCTACTCAACTACCCATGCTGAATACAAATTGACAAGTGAAAGTGATTTATTAGTTTGAGTTTTTGCAATACTTGACATTTTCCGAATTTAATGATTCTACCCTCACTGAACTTGATAATGCTGATTATATTTACTTAGTCGGCATCGAATGTTAAAAATATTATGTTTAGTTAAAGTGATCTGTATTACTAAGTGATAAAAGTGTTAAAAATAAAAAAAAATACGTATAATTTATAGCAAAATGTCTCGAAAATGTGTAAACAATTCCGACAATTTTTGTTACATTTGTGGTGAAGTGATATTTAATAAGCAAAAGTGTTCAATATCACCTGCAATAAAAAAAGCTTATTATTACTATTTTAACGAAAGCATAAAACATCAGGATAAAAGCTAGATTCCACATTTTTGTTGCAATCCGTGTGCTACAGGCTTAAGAAATTGGCTGAATGGCAAAAAACCATCATTTCGATTTGCAGTGCCAATGCAGTGGCGAGAATCGACAAATCATGCAACTGATTGTTATTTCTGCCTGACAACCCATGTATCTTGAAAAGGCAAGGGTGTTTCTAAAAAAAAGAAAAAAAACATAGTGTATCCGAATGTACCATCGGCTACTCGTCCTCTGCCGCACAGCAATCTTCACCCGATTCCGAAACGTCCTCATATTGAGGAAAAGGAAATTACACTTACTTCACCATCAATTTCTACATTTCCACATTCGCATTTGGACTTCTTTCCGGATAATTGTGGGGCTTTAAGCAATGAACATGGGGAGCGCTTTCATCAGGATATCGCCAACATGGAAAAGCGATATCAAGGCCATTGGAACGTTTCAATGTTGGCGGATTATTGCTGGACTGTTTGTCGAGATATTCCAGAAGCAGAATATAAGAGGGCAGCGAAAAGACCACGTCGAAATTCCACTTATGATTAAAAAACTGTATAATTTCTGTAATTTTTTTCAAAAATCGTCTTATTTTTTTTTCTAAATAAGGGAAACTAATTTTATTGTTTATTAATTATTTTTGTGTTTAGTACGTGGAAATCAATAAAAAAATCTACTTTCCATGAACAATACTTTTTTAAAGTTAAAATTTGTAGACCAGTGTTATTAATGAGAACTTAGAAGGAAGACAACGAAAGGGTAGGAAAAGAAAATATGGAGGGCTTTCAAGAAAAGAACGAACAGAAAAGAAGTATAAAAATAATCCTTATGTAAATAATAAGAATATGCTAATTGAACCTAAAACATTTCTAGATTAGGACTTGAAATTGTAAGGAATTGGTGTCAGTTGAAAAAAAGGTTTTAAGAGTTCCAGAAATTTTACGAATTGGGTTCCTATAATGCCCAAGGTATGTACCTAGCTGCTTGTTGCTCTTTTATACAAGTGAAGTATTTGTTGAGACATAAGAACGTTTACTGGTTAGTAATACGTTCTTATGTCTCAACGAATACTTCCAACATATCCAAAAAGAAAAATTATTCACGACTGTATTTTTTGTAAGATTTACAAGTTTGTAAAGACGTTTTTATAAAAACTCTCCAGAACAATTCCTAAGCGTGTGAATACGTCACTGTGTAAAATGAGATCCGATGTTGGTTTACTAGACAGACGTGAAACCTAAGGAGGCCTTAATAAAATCTCACCTGATGTAGAATTATTTTTGATTTATATAATAAAGAAACCGCCTACATACATGTCACATAATCGTCGAAATGAGTATGGTGATGCAAAGTTCTCAAAACCGGATATGACATTTCCAAAACTATATAAACTGTACCTTCTGTCTCATATGATAAAGCTAAGCAAGTTTTTTTAACTAAGTTTAATTTAGGGACAAAGAAATTAAACAAAGACACATGCAACAAGTGAGATTCATTTTATAATAAAATTAAAGAAGTTGCATTCGATCGTGATACACACCTTCAACTAGCCAAATCTCTACATTTAATGAAGTTATCAAGACACTTATCAAACAGACTGAGAAGAATTCATTAAGTGTGAAACTGAAAATGACGGCAAAGAAAATAAAGGCAAAACAATATTTAAAATGACTGACTCTGATGAAGATGATATGAATATATTCTTTTGTACAAAAAACTAATCATGAACAAGTATTGATTGTAATTTGAAATAATGTACAAGTTTACATTTATTTAACATGTAAGTAAGCTTATTAGTTTTTGCTTGTAAACATTTGTGATTTTGATCTAATTTTCCAAAGATTATGATTATTATAAAGTAATTTAGAAACATTCCATTTAGTCCGCCTTTGAACTTTTTTTTTGTGCATAAAGTTTAAATAAATTAAATAAATAAATAAACATTCAACTGTTAATTTCCTAGAAAGGCAAAGAAAAGTGCCCTTATATAAAAAAAAATATTAATAGATATGTAAAGAAATAGTTATAATATTTCTTTAATTTGAATTTGGCCTGGCTCGGTAGGTAAAGCAGCGTGGTATTGAGGCTGAACGTTGCGTACGGTTGGTAAAGCAGTGCTGTCAAAAAGAAAGACTTGAAGGTTATAAAAATGTCGGTTAAGACTAAACCTTAATTAATTTGATTAGATTATTATAAAAGGAATTATTAAAGAAATTGACACTGTAAATAATAAACGTTAAATGTCGTTTCTTTGTTTACAGGTGAGTTTTACTGAAGTTTAGAGTGTAATAGTGTGTAAGTTTCTCATAGAATGTAACTCATGATAATAAATCTTTGTTTACAGAGCAACACATCGTTTTATTTATTGTCAATAAGAATCCAACATTATAAAACGACATTCTTGTTTATTGAAGTCAGTTGAAAATGGAGAAGTGACGTTTTGAATTTACGGTGCCCGGGAAATACTGGCCATAACCTCAATATCAACAAGCGATGAGAAGATGTATGCTATACCAGAAACCTTACAATCAGCTGGTCATCACAAAGAGATATTAAAAACATCGGCCTACAGTAAAGTGAAAAACAGTTTATCAAAAAGATTTCAAACTCGACGAGTCTGGATTACACTGACAGAAGAAATGAAAAAAAAAAATACATAGACGAAGATGGTAACGTGCAATTCGGGGATCAGTTTTTAGAGGAAATGAACCCACAACAACTAATTAATAATGACATTTAATGTCTTTATCAATTTCGTACCAATACTTACTTTTACTTAGTGTAGATGTTATTACTGACGCTGTAAACAAAGCAGATTCATTCGAGGTTTATCATAGCGTTGATCAACGTGGAAAAAAAGAGCCACCTAATAAAACTGACCCGGAAGACATTGCATTTGTCCACTATTGTCGTATAGATAGCAAAAAGAAATATTTGGCTCCTTCCGACGTAAAATCTATAAAAAACATGCATAGATTATACCAAGTACGTATACGTGCCTACGAAATCAGTATTTTTTCCGATACCAGTGAGCAAAATAGGAATCAATATATTTCAGGACTTCTGCTCTGGGCTGTTCAAAAAATGTATCACTTAAATATAGGTAACTGGACACAAATTTTTAGAGAATGACCACACTCACATGGAAGTTGACTCTATGCATGCTGCTATTGAAGCAGCTTTTAAAAATAAAACAATTAATAGCGTTAGTGAGTGGAAAATAATTTTTAAAGCCTCTAGAAAGAAGAGGGCGAAAACTATCACGAACGAACTGGTAAAGCATATAATAAAGATTAATAATTATAAAATCAAAGAATTTAAATTATATGAAATGTTGTTTGTATTCAAAGAACTATATTGTTTAAAAGCTTTTGTACACACTAGGGAAGGCCACAAATAGAATATGGGGTTGTTTAACACTGTTAAAACTTCATAAGTTATAATTTGAGCACTCAATAAATATTGACTGTTCAAAGTTTGGATAGCTACAACAGTTAAGAGGACATGAAAGAAACTGTAAACTGGCTTAAAATCACCAAATATACACCTAAAACCAGAGCTAAAAGAAATTCAAACACGCCTTCAGTTAATTTGCAATTACCAAACGAAATTGAGCATTTAAATTCCACTCACTTACCGATAACTCTTGCCAAAAAGAAAGATCTTATAGAATGTGCGAAAAACTCATTACACCTGAGGAACTCCATGCGTGGGTACACTTACCCACGCATGGAGTTCCTCAGGTGTAATGAGCTGCTTGTTGACTGCACGTCTTCATATCACTATATGAAGACGTGCAAGAGCAGAAGCAAGAAGCAGCTTTAGAGAGTGACGAGGAGTAAAGGTCATAGCACACTTAAAACATAATCAAAAATCTCAATATCAAAGCGCAAAAAAATAGCGCGCAATTTATTATATTTCTGCCACCTGTATTATGTACCTATGATCCACAATAAAGATTGATTTGATTTGATTTGATTTTGACACTTAAACGACTCTGCTCCAACACCGCCCTAAACTAAGACGACTGCTCGCAGTCCATGCGGTGACAGCTAGCAGGCACCCAGCAGTCCACGCGGCGACCGCTAGCAGACGGCCAGCTATGCACCCGCCGATCGCTCTCGCTTTTCGCGATAGACACAGTTCGCGATCGGTTTCCAGTAACCCTTAACTTGGCAAGAGAAAAAAAATCGCTTTGTTTTGATTGAAATGTATAGTTTGTTTAGAAATTGCTTAAATAAAAATAGAATAAATAATCTTTCCCCCTTACTTTTCAGGGGAAGGCAAGTATCAAATATAACACCTTACCAATTAGCCAGTGATATCTTTAAAAATAGATATGTATCAGGTATGTGACAATGCCGGACTTATAACAAATGAAAATAACGTTTTATTTATGATAAATTTTGTAAGTACTAAAATGGCCACAAAAAGGTAGTTTCGCAAACAAAAAGAAGAAAACATATAATAAAAATAGAACATTAGTCTTTGCAGTGGTACTCAAAAAAACAATTTCTTTTTTCGACCTCGGTCTCTGATCGCATTTTGTACATTTTATGTTGGTTTGACCATTTTTGCAATTTTTGCATCTACCACGAGTAGTAAAAATTGGCCAATGATCAATATTATCATCAAACCTGACAGTATTAGGCGTGCAGGCCGTGCAGACTGAAGTCATACAATTTTTTAATCTAACTCTACATCTACGTCAATCAATCTGATTACTTTTACAATTTCTTAAAAAAAAAAACGTTTGACGTTTAAAGAAACACTATGAATTTCTGCTGGATTGTAAAATAAAAAATTGAATATTTATTAAATTAAGAAGGCTGCGTGACATACAGACAAACATAAAAAACGCGGAAAGTCAAGCAAAAAATATTTAAATCAACATTTTCCTATGAAATGTTATGTTATGTTTCTTTGGTTATGAAATGTCAAAAATATTCCATGGATTTAGAAATATTACGGTGAAGCATTGACGACGAGACACGCCGCGTCGCGCGGGCGTCAGCGGCGACCGCCGTGCAACGCGATCGCAATGTCTTGGAGCCTGCGCCCTGCACATGCGGCGTACGCAGAAGTAGACGCCAATGTAAAATCTTTCAAAGTGACATACTTCGACTTCGACGTTTTAATTATTGTGACCTTTTCTCTTTTTTATTTGTGTGTGTGTTGTGTTTATATACATATATAATTTACTGCTTAAGTTTTTATTAGGGTAAGTCCATTTATATGTTTAGTGCTGGCTGTAGCGACTCCGGTAATTGTGCCAGTCAACCTGCCACTTCGCTGGATGTCCTAGTCAGATGTCCCCACTGCTCCCAGACTCGACTTTTTAAAGACGAACGGGGGCTAAAGATACACTATGGCAAGGTTCACAAACCTCATAGTGTACCTTTGGCCCCCTCAGCCACACCCCCATCACAACCACCTTCTGAACAAAAATATCTTTGGAAAACATTATCAAAATTAAAAAAATCTACCCCGGTTGTACCTTGTGTGGCTCCGCACCGCTGTCAGTGCGGTGAAGCTGTCAACTGCCTCGGGCACCATGGCCTGTCTTAGGGACCAGGACTTCGTAGGGACCACAAGACCACGTGGGGGCGGGGTGCCTTGTGTCGGTTCTGAGGCCAAGTCCTGTCTGTGTATTTAATTAAAAATAATCTATTATATTTACCTTTATTGTACTTCCTTTTCCCAAATTTTGATTTATCTATTTGAACAATCTTGCCGACTCCTCCAATTTTGCCTAAGTTCTTCTGGTGCTCTAAATAGTATAATACTATTACTTCTCTGCAGTAATTAAACCAGTCTGCTACTGTGGCCCGTGACTTGCAGGTTTGGGACTCTTCTTTTAAAGGGCTTTCATGAATTGTTTGATCATAGCTCCAATTATGGGCATAAGCATATATTAAGTAAAATACTAATCTAATATCAATTTTAATATTTTCAAAAAAGGTTCCTTTCGTTCTTGAAGTTCTAGATATTGTTTTGCACTTTTTTTTATGGCAAACCCATGACCCTACATTGTTATTTGTGGACATTGGTATTCTCATTGGCACTCTATGTGTCTTGCACATTTTTTCCGAAGCCACGAGACCGTTTTCTTCTGCGAACGCCACACACTGCTCTATAGTTCCCAATACTCGTGCGATTCGGAGTAAATTCCATTGAGAAATTATTTCGGCAGAGAGTTAAGTCCTAACCTTGGAACGCTCGTTGGCATTGTCGTCAGAGCGGCAACGGCGACCCATTGAAGTAGATGGCTCTTCAGTAGAAGAACCAGGAACAGCTTCAGTCGCCGCGGGCGAGGTAGCAACCGCCCTATCATCAGTAGAAGCGCCGGTATCATGGGGTACATCAGAGTCCATTTTGAGAGCCGTATTCAATTGTTCGTGCAATAAATCGAAGTCCGTTATGCGTGCCAATTAATTAGGAACTCATTCACTCTTAAATTCTTAACTTCGTGTAATCGACTGCAAGAACTCTCACATGTAATGACTCATTCATATTTTAACTAAACATCGGACTATAAGCACTGTTCGACTGTTCCCTAATTGTCCCTATGTGATGAGGGCAAGGATGTCTTCAATAAGCTGATTTTATTGTTTTCCTTTCAATATAAACGTATATTTCGTGAAATTACAATAATTTTTGTATGAGACGCAAACACAACGCTTAGTAGTGGAGAGTGAAGTTGTTGCGACGACACTCGGGCAGCTTCAAAATTGAACGGTGTTCACGCCGGTGGCTGCCTGCTCCATTCCACCGCTAGATGGCGTTGCATGTGTCCGGCCGGCCCCCTTGGAAACACCAGGATGTAGTCTTCCAACAAGAAATATCATCGCTGTAGCTTCTTGATCATTGTGAATACAACGGGCAGATCTTTGAGAACGATCGCCGTATGATGCCGTGCGCTGTACGGATTTCAGCTACACGGGATATTCCATCAGTTCCGGGGAATACTTGCGTTATTCGACCCAGCTTCCATTTGAGTGGTGGAACATTCTCCTCTTTGATGAGAACTAGGCTGTCTGGTGTGATGTCCTCATTGTTGACCTTCCATCTTGTTCGTTGTTGGAGTTCTGAAACATACTCTTTCGACCATCGTTGCCAAAAATGTTGCCCGAGTTGTTCCACACGGTCGTAACGCCCCAGTCTCGTAGGCTCGATCGTCGTCAGGCTCTCACAGATGGGCGCAGTCAGCGGTCGACCGATCAGGAAATGTGCTGGTGTAAGGGGGAGGAGATCGTTCGAGTCTGAGGACAGAGGGGACAAAGGGCGGGAGTTGAGAACGGCTTCAATTTGCGTTAATACCGTTTCAAACTCCTCACGTGTTAGTTTAGCATTGCCCAGTACCCGCCGTAAATGGTACTTGCAGGACTTGACTCCTGCCTCCCACAACCCGCCAAAATGAGGACTATAAGGTGGTATAAAAGTTAAACGAATTTGATTATTATTATGGAAATCAAAAATATCATTAGTATTGTCAAAAATTACTGACAACTCCTTTTCAGCTCCAACGAAATTTTTTCCGTTATCCGAAAAAATTTGGTATGGTTTTCCACGACGTGCTATAAAACGTTTTAATGCTAGAATATAATCCTGTGTGCTTAAACTGCCTACCAGTTCCAAGTGTATGGCTCTAGTCGTAAAACACACAAATAAACAAATATATGCTTTAATAAGCTTAGCTCCTCTGCCTTTGCGGTCCAATATGAACAGTGGTCCCGCATAGTCTACACCGCATTGCATAAACGGAAAACTAGGCTTCAGTCTTTCAGAAGGTAAGTTACCCATCAGAGGGGTCAATAGTTTCCCTCTCATGCGTTTGCATATGACACAATTATGTACTACCTGTCTGGCTAAGTTGCGAGCTCCTAAGATCCACCACCGTTCACGCATGGAATACACTAAAAGTTGAGGTCCAGCATGAAGTAATCGCTTGTGTTCATATTCACATAACAACCTTGAGAAACGATGTTTGTCACTTAACAATACAGGATATTTTTTATTGTAATCAAATTCACTAGCGTTAGATAGCCTACCACCTATACGAATTATATTAGATTTGTCTAAGAATATATTTAAACCTGATATTTTATTATATAATAACTTATTTTTGTTATTGTTATTCATATTTAACGGTATCTTATTTTTTAATTTGTGATATTGCTCACTAAACGATTCTTGTTGAACAAAACGCGTCAACGTATCGAGCGATTGCTCGAGCTCATCTACTGATAACGGACCGGTTTTACGCATACACATGCCGCCGCGCGTCGTCGCCCGCGCATTATCTATAAATCGCAATAGATATGCACAAACTCTTTTTAAATGAATAAATGACGAAAAGCGTTCAAAATCAATCAATGAAGTTAGTTGAATGGAATGTAAATTAATAGTGTCCGGTTTAGTCTCGGGTAAATCAACGGATGACGATTCTTCATTATTATTCTTAGGCCACATGAGACTAGGTTTTTGTAAAAACGTAGGGCCACACCACCAATTATTATTATCATCGTACTTCAGTGTCTAGCGTGGCACCTCGCGTTATAATGTCCGCAGGGTTCTCGGTGCCCTTGACATGTCGCCAAATTGTATCACACGTTAATTCATTTATTTGTACGACGCGGTTTTGCACAAACGTTTTAAGTACATGCGGTGACATACGCAACCACCCTTGCACGATAGTTGAGTCAGTCCAAAAATATGTTTTATCGAAATTTAAACGTAAGGACTTCTTTATTTTATTATATAATTTTGCACCTACTAGTGCTCCACATAGCTCAAGCCTAGGAATGCTAACTGCCTTTATAGGCGCTAATTTACTTTTAGCACATAATAAGCGCACTGAAACAGCTGTAGTATCTTTAAAATCATTATGGCACGATCTAACGTACGCGCACGCTCCGTAGGCATTTTGAGACGCGTCCGTAAATATATGAAGTTCTTTATAATTTCCACTAATTACATATCTAGGTATTTTAATATCGCGTAAATGTTGTAAATCAACAAGAAAATTATGCCATGTACTCGCAATGTTTTTGGGAACTTCGTCATCCCAATCTAGTTTATTTAACCATAATTTTTGTAATAATAATTTAGCTGTAATCACTGCAGGTGCCAACAAACCTAAAGGATCATACACTTGTGCGATGGTTGATAACATTATACGTTTCGTAACTATTGTGTCACTATGTGTAAATTTTGTTGTGAAATAAAACTCATCACTTTCAGTATACCAACCTAACCCTAACGTTTTAGACAAGTGATTTTCACCGATGTTTAGGTCTTTACAATTCTCAGAAGACACGTCATGATTAAACGTCCATTTATGTAACGGGAAACAACCTCCTTTTAATAACACAGATATTTTATTACATAATTGCATTAACGAGTCAAGGTCATCGCTCCCTGTGATTAAGTCATCAACATAGAAGTCGTCGTTAATCGTCCTAGCAACTAAATCATCATTAGATTCTAATGCTAATTGTTTTAGGCATCGCATGCTAAGGAAAGGAGCCGACGCAGTACCGTACGTCACTGTGTTTAAAATATACAATTGTAAAGGTAAGTCTCGATTTTCCCGCCATAATATCAACTGTAAGTTACGTTGATCCGACTGAATTAAAATCTGTCGGTACATTTTTTGAATGTCCGCGCACGCGACGTATTTATACTGTCTAAATCTGAGTAAAATAGAAAAAATATCATTTTGTAATGGAGGCCCTATATGTTGTATATTATTTAACGATTTATTGTTTGACGTACTCGCGCTCGCATCAAACACTACCTGCAACTTTGTAGTGACACTATCCTCTCGGTAAACACCGTGATGAGGTAGGATGTAATGCGGTTTATTTAATATGTCAGGAATATCTTTTACTGGAACTAAGGTCATGTGACCAAGTGCCTCATATTCACGAATAAATTCACTATACAATTGTTTATAGTTAGGTAAACGATTTAACTTTCTTTCGAGAGATAAAAAACGATTCTTAGCCATAGTGTATGAGTTCCCTAACGACTCGGGTGACTCCTTTAAAGGAATGCGAACAGAGAACCTACCGTGTTCATCACGTTTTGTAGTCTCTGTAAATATTTTCTCACAATAACGATCATCTTTTGACATGGTATTCGGTAAGTCAGACAATTCTTCTAACTCCCAGAATTTTTGCAATTGAGTATCAATTTGAACGAAATTACATTGAACTCTTTGAGGTTTAAACGAATGATTATTACGAAGAACGCCAGAGATGATCCATCCTATTTTGGAATCATACAGATATGGACCACTACTAAGTTTGATTTTATTATTATTTAATAAATCCCAGAATATATCCGCCCCTAGTAGTATATCAATGTCCGACGGAACGCTAAACGTAGGGTCCGCGAGCAAAATATGTTTAGGTATCGATACGCATTGACATTGAACGTCTAACGAAGGTAGCTTCGACGTAATGCGAGGAAGAACCCAACATTGAATATTTGTATTATAATCATTAACTTTAGAACGAATGGTTACTTTACAGGTGTGAGAACTTTTTGTAACGCTTTGTCCCACACCCGATATATGAATTGTGGACTGTATAATAGGTAATTGTAAACGATTACACAACGATTCTGTGATAAAACAATTCTGACTCCCGTTGTCAAGAAGTGCTTTAACTGTATGATAATTATTACGCGAATCAGGAACGTCTATGAGTGCCGTTGATAACAACACCGGTTGTACCGCGGCACTGCACGTGAGTACATTACGCTCGGAATGTACTTGCGTATCAGCTGATTTGCTTACGCTCGACAACGGATGCGAAATAGACGTGGATGCGGCCATACCTATTCTTTCGCTAGGAGTATTATTATTATTAAGTAACGTATTATGGTTCTTTTTGCATAATTTACATGGGCCATATGAACATTCGCTTGGCAAGTGACTATCAGTACGAATACAATTTTGACAAAGTCTTTTATTTTGCACAATTGCATATCTATCTTGCACTGACAAATTTAAAAATTTCGGACATGAATACAAATAATGATCACCGCCGCAGTCAACACAAACACGTCTTTGTTTATTATTATCAGAGTTATCTTTATTATTATTTGAATTAGTTACGTATGAATGTGTGACAGGTTGCGAATTTTTGTTGTTTGATTTATTAACGTATCTTTTATTTTGATTAGAATTTGACTTATTGGAGTCATTATTATTGTGCTTAAATGAAGAAACACTTTTATTATTATTTGACTTTATCATTTCCAACGTGTCCGCACGGTTTCTTAGAAAGTCTAGTAGATCATTTAGTTTAACGTTATTTGAATCATTTTTGGACACAAGGGAACTTTTATGAGTTTCCCACTCGCGTTCCGTAGTAGTAGTAGTAGTAGTTTAGAAACAATGAGATAAACGATTAACGTGTCCCAAGCTTCCGTTGGTTCGTTTAACGATTTAAGTGCTCGCAAATTACGTAATGTTGAATCTATTAATTTCCTAATATGTGCATACGATTCATTTTGAAGTGACTGAACAGTAAATAACGCTTTTACATGATTTTGTATTAATAAACGATTGTTGTGAAACCTATTTTCTAGTAAATCCCATGCGTGTAAGTAGTTTGGAGCAGTGAACTCTAATGCACTAATTACATGTGAGGCAGAATCACTAAGAGACGACTTTAAATAATGGAACTTCTGTATGTCGTTAAGATCTTCACGATTGTGTATCATAGTGAGATAGGAGTTCCTATACTCCAACCACTGATCATATGAACCATCAAAGGCAGTTTTATTACTGGCAACTTAATAGACACAGGATTAAAAACTTGATGTGTAATAGATTGGGTTTGTTGACTATTGTTAGGATTCACTAAACACTTCGCGTCAGCCATGATGGAAAAGTACTGCTGTTCAAATGATTCGCGGTATTCTAATTGAGTAGATAAATCGGAATCATCAACTAATTGTTCAATTTCACATTGAATATTATTAAAACTTTGGAAAATAGTGCAAGTTGACTGTATTCGTAAATCTAATTCCATTTTGCTATTGGAATTGAATGTGAATTTATCTAATTTCGAAATATATTTTTCAAATAACGTGAGTCTGCCTTTCAGTGTGCCTCGCTGCTTTTTCAAATCAGTGAGACATTGATTGGAGATTGTGCTAACACCTAAACGGGGAGATTTAGACCTTTCTCTTATTTTAACGCGATCTTGAACCGAGGCTAACTGAAAATTCTCATCGTCACTCATTTTGGAAGGGTGTAGAAAGCAAGAGTACTTACAGTTTCCCGCTCAGCACCACCCCGCCGCAGCACCACACAACACAACGAACAACTAAAACGTAAAAATAACGATATTAACGCAAAGTTGTTGGACACGGAGTTGGAGGATGGGTTTTGTGACCTGACCGGATGCGACTTGAAGACAATCCTGGACAATCCTCTTCTCCAATGCCTTTTTATGTGACGCTCCACGTGGCCGCGTGCTTCTTCGTAATTCGACTCGATGGACCAAATGTTCGACTGTTCCCTAATTGTCCCTATGTGATGAGGGCAAGGATGTCTTCAATAAGCTGATTTTATTGTTTTCCTTTCAATATAAACGTATATTTCGTGAAATTACAATAATTTTTGTATGAGACGCAAACACAACGCTTAGTAGTGGAGAGTGAAGTTGTTGCGACGACACTCGGGCAGCTTCAAAATTGAACGGTGTTCACGCCGGTGGCTGCCTGCTCCATTCCACCGCTAGATGGCGTTGCATGTGTTGAATGATATTGAACAAGCACTCTCATTTTGAGAGCAGCCTCGATTTCTCAATGTCCTTTGAAGCTGAGGGAGTTGTTTGTGGTGATATTATTATTTTGTTACCCATCTGAACCACTCAAATTGTGGGAAAACTTCAAAGACGATTTATGTGACGAAATAAGATATAGAATACGATAGCAAAATCAGGACTTCACTTTACACTATAATGATGACATCTACAATGAAGGTCTATTACAAATAGAAAATAAACTATTCGAACTAAATGAGAAAACCTTAAGTGATTTTGGGTTAACTTCTTCAATTCGGCCACATAACAATGCATCGGATGTAATACTGACACGTTCGTACGACAACAATGAGTTGTCGGTTTTTATTAATGAAAAACCGAAATTAGTTAGAGATCAAAGACAAGCTTTTGGTGCTATTATTGACAGTGTGATAAATAACAGGGGTAAAATATTTTTTCTAGACGCCCCAGGAGGCACTGGGAAAAGGTTCCTCGCAAATTTGGTATTGTCAAAAGTCAGACTATCCGGGAAAAATGGGCTAGCTGTTGCCTCTTCAAGGATTGCCGCAACTCTATTAAATAATGGGAAAACAGCACACTGTACCGTGGGTGGCATATGTCACCCAGGTTCGAATATTGTTTAATAACTTTTGAACAAAACGCGCTTCAGAGCTGCCCTCTCAGGTATTCCTCAAGTAGTAGCGCGTCCACGCGCCAGTAGTGCATCGACACCTCTAAGTGCATCGACGTGTGAACAGTGAATTTATAAAGTGCATGGGTGACGTATGTCTCCCGCGCGAGCATTCGAGGAACTTTTAGGAAACGTAACATTGTGGTGAAAATTTCAAATATCCTCTCACGTAAGTTCATTATTGTTTTTATTTTACATTTATTTATGTATAACAAAATGTATTTTACAAATTGGTTGTATATTTACGTGAATATTATTATTTTATACCTACTAAGTGACACATATTGTTTTAGGCTATAATGGCGAACGAATTTACGACAAGTAGACGGTTGGAGGAAGCCGTCACAGCAGAGAGTAGTGCGTCAGAAGACCAGGAAGAAGATACTTCAGAAGAGCAAACTACTCCAGTTGGTTCACCTCACGTTTCTGACACGGAACAAGAGAGTATCTGGCTGAGATGTATCTGGCGACGATGACGAAAATGTGCCTTTGTCACAGTTAGCGGTCTATGAATCTCGAAATGGGACGAAATGGAGTCAGATTCCACCAGTTGCGACTAGAACCAGGGCTCATAACATTATGACTAGACCTTCAGATCCAAAAGGGATGAATCCAGAAGCATGTTTCAACTCCTATCGAGTCCTTTTTACTATTTTTTGACTCTGATATTTTGACTATTCTTGTGGAAAGTACAAATATTTACATCGACACAATCAAACATAAATATCAACGAGACAGAGATGCCAAACCAACAGATTTAGTAGAAATGAAAGCGTTTGTCGGCCTGTTATTGTTGATAGGAGTATGCAGAGCGGGACGAAGAAATCTCAAAGACGTTTGGGATAATTCACAAGGTCTCATTATGGAGTTAGTGTACACCACAATGTCAAAAAGTAGGTTTCGATTCCTGTTACGATGTGTACGTTTTGATGAACGTCATCAATACGCACACATCGTAACATGACATCGAATGACATGAAGTCGGATATGAATTGGTGAAGCCGCACATTTCACGTTGTATTTCCCAGGAACCTATACCAAGAGCTATAAAATTGAAAGCAAGGCTTCTTCTGGAGTTGCCCGAAAACCCGCAAGTACAAAACTTGCCAATACGTAGTGGAAAAGGACGGTGTGACTTCTGTAGTAGAAGAAGAGATCAAACAACACGTAAAACCTGTGCCAAATGTAATAGACGTGTTTGTCCCGATCACCAAATCACAGTGTGCCCTAATTGTGATCAAGTAGCTTATGAATTGGAATAACCCATTTTTAAACTTTACTAAAGAATGATTAGCTGACTCAATTATGGTTTAAAAAAAAATAAGAGACTGAATCACAATAAGTAAAAAATGTTTAATTTTTTTCAGATGTTTAGTTTGTGTTAATATTTAGTTCAACTTAAGGCAATTGTTAAGTTTTTTTAAAGTATTTAGTAAGAAATAAAGTTGATTAGTCTTATTACAACTTGTTTTCTTTCATCACAATTAGAATAGTAAGAAAAAATCCTGTTACTGATGGGTGCATTTTGTCCCACGCGCGAGCTTTCTAGGAAAGTTTTGGGCGCGAGCCCCCTAGTGTTAAGCTACCATTGATAGTATCATTGGAACAACAGTCAGTAACTCCATACGTAAAAATGGACCGCTCGGGAAACTGTTACAAGAGACATCTTTAATTATTTTTGACGAATGTACCATGAGTCGATTTGCGGGAGGAAATCGCAGCATTCATGCAAACCAAAGACAAAGCTGTCTCGCAATTCACCAATGAAGCATGGTGAAGTGATTTAGGTTTTTCTCACTGATATTACTTCACATCTCAACGGCCTGAATAGAAAATTGCAGGGAAAAGATAATTTGGTTCATGTGTTATTTGACGCCTTGAAAGCTTTTGATGTCAAACTTGACCTATGGATGAACCAGTTCAAAGATAATGTTACCACGCGTTTTCCGCATTTATCGTCCTGAAAAAATACAAACATAGATAAATATATTTCTGCGCTTCAAGACTTTTAAACGCAGTTCGATTCACGTTTGAATGAAAAGTGCATGAATTTATTTGCTCATCCATTCAATGTTACTGCCGAAGACGTCCCAATCAACTGACCGTTGAACGTTAAACTTCATGAACTTCGCTAATAACGGCTAGCCGTGTTCAAGTTCATGCTGTTCGGGTCTTGCAATCGGCAATCCACTTGTTTTAAATATAGAATCCGTTATAATTCGATTAACACAATTTGTAACGTTGTTCCTTTATTCTAAAATAAATGTTAATTTATTTAGTTTGATTAAAAGCGAAATACTTGATTGGAAACCAAAAGAATATAATACAGACTTCGAAAAAGCTGCCATAAAATCGACAAATAGTGTATTTCCATCCGTTCAAGTCAAAGGACTCACACTCATTTAAAAAAAAAACTTTTGGGATAAAGGCCGTGCCTTAAACTTAATCTCAGAAATTGAAAAGATTCGAGAAGTAGCCTTAACAGCAGCACTATTTGTTACCAGAATATGAAGTAAATAATGGATGGCTATACATTACCCAAAAACGGACGACGGAAAATTTAGAAAACATGTAGAAGATACGTGGCTGAAAGATGACTACATACCGGTGTGGAATATTTTCGGAGAGCAAACACGGACAACAAACGTCGTCGAAAGATGGCATCATAGATTGAATAGCGCTATGGGCCAAATCAATCCAACTTTCATCAAGGCTTTGCATGTTCTTCATGAAGATGCATCCTTTTATGTAGTACGAAGATTCCAAATGGAAGCAAACAAAGAAAATTCGAAAAAAAGGACAAAAAAAGCAGTCATAAATGACAAATTTATACCAGAAACTCAAATGGAACTCTTGCACAATAAAATTACTACGGGTCATTTTTTGGAACTGTTTATTAAACTGGCGTTCTTTTTTATTTTAATTTAACAAAACGCTTGAAAGTGATTTTGAAAGTCATATCTAGCTCTCATAAAGTGGGTTTATTTTTTTTTGCTTTATATGGGTATGAGGCTCCGAAGACGTACATTGATTTATATCCCTTCTACTACTAGTTTTGCTCTAACCTCGTATTTTGTTGAACATATTGAATTATGGCGAAACCTAAAAGTAGTGTCAGGAGGAAATCAAAGTCAACGGCTAATAAGTCTTCATAACGTTTCAGGAAGCGATCTGCGTAACTCTTCAGGAATATTTGGTTTGTAAGAGAGAGAAATATAATTACAATGCAGCAAAAAGTATTGGGTGTGATATTTTTTCCCGATTATCATAAAGTACTTAAAACAAAAAGGCAATACGGATATTGATGTAACGGAAAGCTACGCTTGTGAAGGTTTGCAGTCATTACTGGATCACACAACCAGAAGACTACGAGTATTTCAAGTAATGTCTGAAAACGACCTTACAAAGATTAGTGTAAATTCAACATTTTTACTCAAGTGGGGATGTGACAGATCATCAGGTCATGCTGAGTACAAATAGTCATTTATTGACGAAAATGTGTCAGATTAACATATGTTTTTGACATCATTAGTTCCACTATGTCTGTATAAAAAGGAAAATAAATCTGTTGTGTATTGGACAAATGCAACTCCTTCTACAATGTGTTGTCGCCCGGTACAATTCCAATTTCAAAAAGAAACTACAGAATCCGCGAAAAATGAAATTGCTAGAATGGAATCTGAAATAGCAAACATAAATGGAACTGTTATTAGTTTAAAGGAAAAGTCTTGCAAACTCTACCATAAACTTGTGTTCACAATGATAGATGGCAAAATAGCGCAGACAGTCAAAGTCAAAGTCAAAGTCAAAGTCAAATCATTTATTTCAATTAGGCCCTTAAAAGGCACTTTTGAACGTCATTACATAAAAAAAAACATTAATATTGAATCTAGTTGCCCATTCCAAAAGGTAGTTTCGTATGGAGAAGAACGGGCAAGAAACTCCATACATACTCTTTTAAAAAACAATGTATTACAATAAGTTGTATAGTTACATTCATTCCATAAGAAAAAAAAATATAAATGTCAAAACGATCAATCAAAAAAATAAAAAAATAAAAATCACTCAAAGTACTACAATACTGCCGCACTAACAGCAAGAGCAGTAAGTCGGAAATTTCAAAATTGAGAAAATGGCAGTTAAAGTTTTCGATTTAATTTTTACATTTTAGTACCTTAGTTTCTAAGTATTAGTAGATCTGTTTTTATTAATATGTAGCTTAAATGGGGCGCTTTCATGATACGTACTTGATAGTTGCTATTTATTTATTATAACATAGTTAATTGATGAAAACTCCTATTATGCCTAATACGAGTTCAATCCATTAGTAATGATTGCTTAGAATGAGTGCAGCAAGTATCCTAGTTACTGCTATTATGCTAAGTATTCCATACATTAGATATCTATAGTTTCTATGAAATTATGACTCACTTTAGTTTGTCAAAAAACTAAGATATAAGCTATATAGTCTTAATGATTATATATCATTTAAAAGCTCACAATGTGAGGACTCTCGACATACCTTGAAATCTTGTGAATTACGTACAGGATTTTTTTTACAGTGCTCTGAAAGTAAGCCATTGATGTGTATACCGTTTAATTTCTGAAGTATGTATTTCTTTTGTTTTATGTATTTAACTCGCTTTATTTAATATCTTAATCTATTTATTTATTGTTTTTATTTAATATGAAGTAGGTGATAAATAATAAATAAAATGAACCCGTTGAATGATAAAAATTATGAGTTTAATTTTTCAAAAGATCTTATCAAAAGTCAGGCTTTATAATCTCAGCATAATTTAAACACTACCTATTCTTTAATTATAGTCAGTCTTACAAATAAAATCTTCAATTATAAATACTCCTATGGAGTTTTATAGTAACAATTTACGAAAAATAAACAAACCTAAACCTTTAGGCTTTATTTAAGAATAAAAAAATTAGGATAAATTATTTATCCTAATAAACTACCTACTATCACACTAAATTAAGTGAAAACAATTTGAGATCAATTAAATATTATTATAAGGTCACAAAAGAATTATACTTATTCTAAAACAACTTTTAAAGTTGTACTTAAAGATTATAATAAGAAAAGCTATCACAACACATTCTAGTCGATGTCAGTTACGCAATCTGATACCGGCAAGTTCAACCAAAAACCTCTTCTGTTAGCTGGCGTTAAGGCCAACAGTTTCTTTATAATCTCTTCTTTGGTTGACTTTGGTATTCCTCTGGGTTCTGGGAGATACCTTTTCTCACATTCATGGTCACACTTTTATGGCAGCCGATAGCTTTCTGAACCACCAGGTCGAACAAGCTTTGCAAAAGGAACACAAACCACCTTATAAAACAACACCTTATAATAATATTTAATTGATCTCAAATTGTGTTCACTTAATTTAGTGTGATAGTAGTTTATTAGGATAAATAATTTATTCTAACTTTTTTAGTCTTAAATAAGGTCAAAAGCTAAATATCTTTGTTTATTTTTCGTAAATTGTTACTATAAAACTCCATAGGAGTATTTATAATTGAAGATTAAAAATTAAATCCAGACATCTCTTTTATTTATTACTGTACTTTTTTCCTTATAAGTGTGCAATAAAGTATTAAATAAATAATTCTTTGCAATGATAATTATGAATGGATACTATATAAGACCGCAGTAAACAGAATTACTGTTATCGTCTTTTGTTATTATATTAACTAATAAATTAACTTTGCTAGTTTGTAAGCGCAGTTCCTCTACTTACTGCTGATATTCTTAGTGAGGTAATGATAAATAATCCAAAAAAATACTTATCGTATCAGCTGTATGTGGTGCTGCCGCTTATGTCCTTAGGAATTAAAGTAGATCTGCTTGCAAAGAATGCTTAGGATAAAAGCCGTAAGTGGGATTACTGCTGTTATTATAAGTATCTAATACTTCAAAGCTTTTGGGGTAAGCTCATTTAAACAGAAGTATGTTGACCTATGCTTTTATTATTAGCAAAGACGAATAATGATAACGGTGGTATACTTATTACCGTGGAGTAAGTATACTTCCTGCTTTTATGCTTAGAAAAAATAATTATTACATTAACTTACTGCTGTTATGCTTAATGGAATTTTAGGTTCCATTAGAGCTAGAAAAACGAGGATTAGACCATTTTAAAGAGCATTTCGTGGAGATACAGAATCAACTACTAACTCCATTAAAAAAAAAAACGACTTACTGCTCTTATTGTTAGTGCGGCAGAATACGTACTCAGTGCTACAAATTAGAAATGAAAGCTAAATTAATCATATCATTTAACGCCAATATTGTGATCGTAGATGATTACTTCTAACATTTCAAAGACAACGAATCAGTGTGTGAGTCAAACTCAAAAGTAGAATTAATGTCGAGGAGAAAAACAATTATTGGTCAAAACAAATTAGTTTTATGATTAAATAAGCAACCAGTTGATTTTGTCAAGACTTAAAATTGTCCTAAGGAGCAAGACCAGCATGTTTCCAAGCATTATTATCTTGAATATAATCCTCTAACTTGTAGTATGCTTGTTTACAAAGTGTGCTTTTAATACAATTTTTAAATTTTCTTTCATTTAATTTTAATATATCATTAGGTATTTTATTGTAACATTTAACACAGTACCCCATGAAAGATGTGTGTACTTTGGACAATCTAAAAAATGGTTGAGCTAATTTGTCTTTATTTCTAGTGTTAAAATTATGTCTATCACTTATTTTATCAAAAAGATGTAAATTTTTTCTTACATACATAATATTTTCGTAAATGTATTGACAAGGCACTGTCATAACATTAATCTTTTTAAATAGTTCCCTAAGAGATTCGCAGCGACGGAGATTATAAATGGCTCTGACAGCTCTCTTTTGCAAAATAAATATGGATTCAATGTCAGCAGCCCGACCCCACAGTAGAATGCCATACGACATAATGCTGTGAAAGTAGCTAAAATAGACCAGACGCGCAGTATCGACATCTGTTAACTGTCTAATCTTCCTAACAGCAAAAGCTGCTGAGCTTAGCCGCCCTGCAAGAGATGTTATATGTGGTCCCCATTGTAATTTTTCATCTAGCGTGATTCCTAAGAAAACCGTTTTATTAACAAAAGCCAGTTTTTCGCCATTCAGTATGAGGTCACATGCGGTATTTTTAACGTTTGGTAAAGAAAATCTAATACATTTGGTTTTCTTTTCATTTAGTACCAAATTGTTTACCGTGAACCAATTTTGAACCTGAAGAATAGAGTTATTAACGTCGTCAAGAGTTCTAGAACGTCTGTCTATCTTAAAAATTAATGACGTATCATCTGCAAATAATACCATATTAGGTTGTGTTTGCAGTAATTGTGGCAAATCATTTATATATGCTAAAAAGAGAAATGGACCCAAAATCGAACCTTGAGGAACGCCCATTGTCATTTCAGACCCCAATGAGTTCACGCCGTTCACTTGAACTTTTACCTGTCTGTTTTTCAAGTATGATCTTATTAAATCAAGAGATGTGTTTCTAATCCCATAGTGCTCCAGTTTCAATAATAGTGTCTCATGGTCCACACAATCGAACGCTTTGGAGAGGTCGCAAAAGATTCCAATGGCATCTTGTGCTTCCTCCCAGGCATTAAAAATGTTTTTCATCAAGGAGACACCGGCGTCAGTTGTACAACGCCCTTTGGTGAAACCGTACTGTTGGTCATGAAAGATGGAATTTTTATTAAAGTGACGTAACATTTGATTGAGTAATAGCTTTTCAAACACCTTACTGAGAACTGGCAGTATTGAAACAGGTCTATAGTTGTTAAGTTCCTTACTTTCACCGGATTTGAATAATGGAACTACTTTACTGTGTTTCATGAGATCCGGAAAGACTCCCTGATCCACGCTTATATTAAAAATGAAAGCTAAATAAGGCGCAATAGTTTCTATTATAGATGTACAGACTTTTACCGACATTCCCCAAAGATCTTCTGTTGATTTCATTTTAAGATCTTTAAAAGTTTTAATAACAGCCTGGGGATTCGTATGTTGAAATCTAAACTCCAAGGGGCATGCCTTTACATTATTTCTAAGGAGGGCAACGGAAAGTGCAGGTGATGAATTTAATGATTCCGTTGTGACTAGGGGAATATTAACAAAAAAGTTTTCAAATGCCTGAGCTACTTCTACATCAGAGTTCACAACCCCATGTGAAGTCTCCAAACTAAATTTATTATTACGCTGTTTCTTCCTACCTGTTTCATTATTTATTATTTGCCAGGTAGTCTTAATCTTATCATCAGATGATTTTATTTTATTAGTAATATAAAGAGATTTAGCTACTTTACATACACTTTTGAAAGTTTTCGAGTATTTTGCAACATACTGATGAAAGCTTGTATTAATTGAATGTTGCTTTAGACCATATAGTTCAAATAACTTCCCCCTACTTTTACGAATGCCAGGAGTCGCCCAATCACTGAATAAAAACTTTGGATAAATATTTTTAGTCTTAATTGGGAACGTGCTATTAAATTGCGCGTCTATTAGTGAAAAAATCTCGGCATAGAACTCATTTGGGTCACTAATATTATTAAAACTCTGAACACATAATTTACTTTCTAAGGAATCATTAAATTTTTCTAAATTTTTACATGTTATTGGCCTAAACCTTATTTGAATCTTTTGTACAGGTATGTAGGCGCAAAACGTTATCATTTGTCCACTGTGGTCAGATGGCAGCTTATTTACAATTTCTTTATGTGAGTAATCACAATTACAAAATATATTATCAATACAAGTGGCAGAAGAAGCTGTCACTCTACTTGGTTCTATAAACACATTTGACAAATTAAATGACCTAAACAGGCTCAATAATCTAATACTAATAGAGTTATTTTCTAACAAGTTTATATTAAAATCGCCACATATGATGATTGATTTACTGGAGGAACTAACTTTTTTCAACACATCTTCCATCACAGAATCAAACACAGATAGATTCTGGTAACTTGGAGGTCTGTATACACATACTATAACATGCCTATCAAGCTCAACACAGGACAATTCAATGGTGTGTTCAACTGATAATCCGATGATATCTTTTCTTTCTTTAGAATTAATTGAATTTTTAATTAATATTAATGATCCGCCATGTATCATTCGTTTTCGGCTGAAATGGCTAGCTACACAATAATTTTCATAATTTATAGACATTACTTGATGTTCATTTAGCCAATGTTCAGTTAAGCAAATAATGTCAAACTTAGTTTGTTCTAAAAACAATTCTATTTCTAATAATTTAGAAAAACAACCTTGAATATTTTGATTAAGTAATTTTAAAGTTTGTTGCTTCCCCTTTGGTTTTTTATCTAATACATGTAAATTGCCAGAAGCTATCTTTGTATTATTCAATAATAACAATTGGTTATCTAAACTTGAAACTTCTGACTGGATAACTTCTGTTGTCTCAAAAGCTAGTTTAAACAATAATTATCCGGAGTGCCCTCCATGGCCACAATTGATGTATCTGAAGTCCCTTCATGAGTTTCAGCAGAAAGAGTATACCCTAACTGGCTGGTAGTGGCCTCCAAGGTTGTTGGTATTATAGGTGGACCCTCCTTCGTACTACATGAGGATTCACAATAGTTAATCACTATGTTGTTAGTGCAACTAGACAACACAGGTTCGTCACTTATCCTACAGTTTGTTATATTAACTATAACATTATTTAAATTATATGCTATCAACATAGCAATCATGTGTCTACATTCTCCCGACAGAGATAAACTTCTCTGAGTCAATTTAAAACCACTAATAAATTTATTAGTGTCAAAAAATAATAATTTGTCACTATGACAACATGTCAACATATGCATGGTATTATTCAATTTTAAAATATAATTATTTTCCTCAGCCGACATAGTCTGGGAATAGGGAAAAGCACACAACATTAGCTTTCCTATATTTAACGTTAATAAAGTGTTCACACCATCCACTATGTCTTTTTTGGTAACATCAGTACTATTGCCAACAAGTAGAACCATTGTAGAATAATGGTCTATGTTTGAGTTAATTACTCTTTTAATTATTTGATTATAATGTATATTGTGGTAACTATGGTTGGTAAAGCTATGGCTAAGGTAATTATGTAATATTTTTCCAAAGCCAGATCCTAGTTCATCACAAAATAAAATAGTTTTTTGAATATCCTGTGCATTAACACAGGTCTCTGCTGGAAGAGCCAACACCGGAGGAGACATGTCAGGCTGAGGCTGAGGAGCCGGTGCTTGGTTAGCACAACTGCATGAGACAGTATTAGTCAAAGACTCACACCTCTCAGCATTGAACTTCACCAAGTCCAGTAACTCCCCAGCCTCAAACAAGCGCTCACTCAGTTGTTGTTGTGACAACTCATATTTTTCAAAAATATCCTTCAGCAAATACTCCTTGTACAATAAATCACTATGGAGCTGCTGAGTATCTGTTTCATATTTATTCAACTCAATATTACAAATGGTTAATTTCTTAGAAAGCATAATGCGTTCTTTTCTAAGGGAAAGATTTAATTTTAAAAGATGTTGTTTTTTAATTACTTTCCGTGACCGTTTAATAAATTTCTTAATTTTAATGTATTTTTTTAATTTGTTATGACTCGTAATTATTGGGTGTATGGGGATGGTGTCATCACCAGTCAAATCTATCGTGACTGTTGACTCACACACTGAGTTTGCCTGACTACCTACTAACTCCTGGTATAAGTTATTAGTCTTAGCTACTTGTTCATTCACTTTGATCGACTCTAAGTGAGATAGGGCCTTATGGGCGGTACACAATTCTTGCTCAAGGTATGATATGCGCTTCAAAGCAATGTGGTGGGTATCACTGCACTCTTGAAAAGATAATAAAGTGTCCTGTAGTTGACTGTGTTGGTCGGCTAAGTCCATATGTTGTATGTGCAGCTCAGCCAGCTCATTCTTAAGGAATGTGTTCTTGTCAACAATGTTCTTAACTTCCACCTCACTATCATCTCTTTCCTGTAGCAGCTGTTTACACAAAGCCTTAGAAGCCTCAAGCTCCTTTAAGGTTGATCTGAATCTAACTTCCATCTCCTTAATTGTAGCACTGCGGGTCATCATTTTGTTTCTTGAAAATGTTAGACCTGGAACGTGTGAAGTTGTGCAGCTGAATAATAGTGCAAGGGGAGATGTTTTTTTTTTTTTTTAATTATTATATTAGTAGGAGGTAGTAAGGGGAAAATAATATTTAAATGAAATAACAATTATAAAATGAAAAATATCTACTAAGAATAAAATAGAAAGATGGGAATGTTAAATATAAGTAAAAGTAAACAGGAATCAGTACTATAAACTAGTTTGAAAGTTAAGTAGGTACAAAATAATGACATACAAGATTTGACTAAGTTTAATACAGTGATGAGATATACTTAAATAAAAGAAAATAGAAATAATTATTGAGTTGCTAATAGGTTTGTCTTGAATAGTAATTTATGCAGTGTTTATTGTCTGGGCGAATGTTTTCGTCGTCGATTTTGCTTCCACAAGTTGTCAAGCAAAAGGAGACATAAACCGGGCCAGTGTGTGATGGACGAAGCTCAGGGACCTGAGCAGTATTTCGTGATGTTCAGTAGTGTAGTCTGTAAATACAGCGTAAATAAAACAAAATACTCCCCGGGTTCGTTGGTAGTTTAAATCCTTCACCGTTAGGTTAGTTGATTGACAGCCGGTTTTTGTCGTTTTGCTGCGCGAAGTTTTCGCAACAAAAACACTGTACAAACACTGTACGTAGTACTTAACACTTATTTTAACTATATTACACTAAGTTACAGTAATTTTAAAGACTTTTATCAATTTAATAAGATATTAAAACTAGGAGATCGTAAATTTGACGACCGGCAACCAGTGTTGCCAGCAAAAAAAAAAAAGAAAAAAAAAGTTACGGACACATCATCCTGTGCAGTGTGTTTTATATGTAAGTCAAAGCCATCAGAAATAGGCTCTCAAGTTCGGTTTATCGCCGCTTCACGCACGGATTAAATTTATGGAATGCATATTACATATTGCGTACAATATGTCATTCACCAGGTTGGAGAACAAACACAACTACCAAACAACAAAAAGATGAAGAGAAGAAAAGATTCCAAAGTGAGCTGTTTCAACGTTTAGGTTTAAAAGTGGATTTTGTAAAATAAGGAATGGGAACATCTAACGATGGAAATACGTCTAGAAGATTTTTCAATAATGCAGGCATAGTAGTCACAAGACTTGATAAAGAACTTATTCATCGGTTTGCTATAATATTGCTAACAATTAGTTATAGTGCATTAGTTGATTCGGATAAGTTTGGCAGTTACTGTTACCAGACTGCAGAATTATACATAAGCCTGTACAACTGGTATAATATGCCAAATACAATAAATAAAATAATAATAAGTGTTGTTGCCTTACCTATTGGGATGACATCTAGGGAAGCTCAAGAAGCGCGAAATAAAGATTACCGCAATTATAGGTTAGGTCATTCAAGAAAATGTTCTCGTCTATCATGTAATGAAGATGTAATGAACATGCTCTTAGCTACCTCAGATCCTCTTATCAACAGTTTACGTGCAGAACCGAATAAAAAAATTTAAAAAATTTAGTGTGGTGTGTGAATAAAGTATTAACATGGATAGTGAGGAAGAAGGGCCATGTACTCCAAAAAAGGTAAAGAAACGAACACATTTACCCCAAAAATACCGATCTCAATGGGAGCAAGATAATAATTTTAAAGATTGGATTCAACCCGTGGATAAAGATGTATATGTCACCGGAAAATAACAAGATCCGTAAGTTTATCAATTTACTAGGAAGTTTATAAACTTTCGTAAGATTCTAAACGGGAGATAAATTGTAATATTTTACGTCCACATTTTCGTAAATTGATAAACTTACTGAACTCACTCGTAAAATAATAAGTAAGCAGTAACCAAACGCTACGCGCGATCTGATTGGTTGGCTGTCACGTGTCACTTCTCCTTCCTCGCGGCCGCCAGCTGGACACAAGCATTGCCACTATGAACATTGACCAATCAGAGAGCAGTGTGTTATTTTACGTATTTCAAAGATCGTATATTTAAAAGAGTTTCTGTGATTGGTCGAACCATATAAAATCTTACGAATAGATATTCGTTAGTTTATAAATTTACCGTATGACGTCGGAAATTGATAAATTTACGAAAATGTGCACGTAAAATATTACAATTTATCTCCCGTTTAGAATCTTACGAAAGTTTATAAATTTCCTAGTAAATTGATAAACTTACGGATCTTGTTATTTTCCGGTGACATATATAAAGCAAAATGTAAATTGTGTGAAGTAAAATTGAGCTGCGAATTGCCAACTTGGAAGGGAAACAACGAAAACAAAGAACATCAGAAACATAAATCAAGTTTAAGCAAATCTAAATCAATTCAATCATATTTTAAAGGTGCCTCAACCTCTAAGGACTCTGACACAATGGTGACGGAAGCAGAAATTAAATTATGCGCATTTGTTGCTGAATGTAACATTTCGTTTCTCGCTATGGATCACCTTAGCGAACTCATGTGATACTGTTTTTCGGACTCAAAAATAGCAGCTGAAATAAAATTAAAAAGAACCAAATGTACGGCTAAAGGTACAAATGTCATTGGCAAACAACATAAAGCATTAGGGCTTCAAAAAACAAGATTCAGTGTTGTAGTAGATGAATCTACAGATATTGCCTGCTCCAATACTACGTGTATTGTGGTCAAATTTTACGATACTACTTCTTCAAAAATTTAAACATGTTTATGGGAATTAGTCCCACTGTTTAGACACGGCGATTTTGAGAAAAATGTAGAAGACTGCAAACGTAATATATGAAGCAATTATTAAAAGTTTTTCTGATCGGGATGTACCTCTAACCAATATTATTGGATTTGCGTCAGATGGGTGTAACGTTATGATGGGTGCGCACAATTCTATTAGCAGTAAATTGAAAAATAATTTTCCGGGCATCAAAATATTCAAACGTATATGTCATTCCATGCACCTATGTGCCAGTGGGGTCTGCAAAGAATTACCGCGGCGCTGTGAGGATCTTGCGAGAAATACATACAGCTTTTTTAAAAATAGCTCGAAAAGGCAAGCCGAATACACAGAATTTCAGATTTTTACAAACAGTAAGATACACAAAATTCTCCATCCCTCTCAAACACGATGGCTGTCATTATTAGCAGTTGTTAACAGAATACTTGAGCAATGGGTCATTTTACAATTATTTTTTTCGAAAAAATGGCTCGATGAGCGTATCTTTGCCACTGAAATAATTTACCATGACCTAAGTGATCCTTTTAATTTGGATAATTGTTTCCCATATTCGTGGATTGGCAGGGGAGGACCAATTCCCTGGCCTCCGCGATCGCCCGACCTCACTCCGCTCGATTTTCAGCCGTGAGGAAGGGCAAAGGAACTAGTTTACACTACAGATGTAGAAAGTCGGGAAGATTTGATAAATCGAATTAATGCTGCTTTCGAAGTTATGCGACAGGAGATGCTGCTGCGCACAACAACTGTAGAAATCAGACGTAGATGCCGCACCTGTATTGTAAATGAAGGGCGTCAATTTGAACATCAGTGATTTATTATTTAAATAAATTATTTAAAATTATTAAATTGTTTCATTAACGCACCTAACTGAAAACAATATTAAATTATCTGAAATTAAAGCCATTAAGTTCACTAAGAATTCTGATACATACCAATTTAGATACAGTTATAAATCAATCACATGGGATGAAGCGCAAGTCAAATTAGGCAGGACGGGTAATAAGAAACGATTGATAGATATTGTGTTAAATGTGTTATATTCTGATACTTTACCAATTCCGGATCGTAAGAAAGAAGATATCCGTCAACTAATTGCCTCAAACATAGTTCCCAAATTTTATGAACAATTTTATAATAGTTGTAATTGTTGTTTGTTGTGTTGTTGGTTGTTTTGTACCGGCGAACTGTAGGTGTACATTGGTACGTTTTTTTTTTTATAATAGTTTATTTCAATAACACATTCCAGTGAACATGTAGATCAGTATCCGCATTTCTTATATTTTTATAGTTACTGTTTTGTATAAATAAAGTTTAAGTAGCACTACTGATTTGTGCCTAATTTAAAAGACAATTTTTGTTAATCACTTAAAAAGATTTTTAAGTATTATTATTCTCATTCATTCGATTAAAATACATACAAATTACATTTTTAAATATTAATATAAAAAATAAAAACATTATTTATAAATTATCATATTATACTTTCAAAACATAGGTAGTTTTGAAAGTACAGGGTGGACCAAAAGTCCGGTAACATTTCAAATGGTTATATAAAATACAAAAGAGATATGAGAGAAAATATGTTTATTTATTATAAAAGTACAAAAATCTGGGTTTTATTTTTTTTAAATAACGTCGTCCAAATGTGTCCCTTGTTTAGTTTGGCACTCCTGTAACCTAGAGCGGAAATTTTTCATCACCGCCCGACAAGTGTTTGGAGAAACGTTCTGAATTTCCTCGCGCATATTTTCTTTTAATTCTTCAATAGACTGAGGGTTGTTATTAAAAACTTTACTTTTGAGGTATCCCCAAAGGAAAAAGTCCATTGGTGACAAATCCGGGCTGCGGGGTGGCTAGTTAATGTCACCTCTTTTGGATATGACTTTGCCCAAAAATTTCACGAACCGCTGCTATTGAGTCGTTGGAGGTGTGACATGTGGCCCCATCTTGTTGAAACCATGTTCGTTGATTGAAACCAGAGTAATCCTGTAATGCTAGAGCAAAAACGTTACAAGAGACTGTTACAAGAGACATCTTTAATTATTTTTGACGAATGTACCATGAGTCATAGAGCTCATGTTGAAGCAGTAAACCGAACGCTCAAAGACCTCAGAAGCTCAGGTGCTGTTATGGGTGGTGTTACTTTTGTTTTATGGGTGATTTTCGGCAAACACTGCCTGTAATAAGAAAAGGAACACGCGCCGATGTTTTCACCGTACCGACGGGCACACGAGCGATGCGGCGCCGCAACGTTGTTATATCGCAGCGGCGCCGCCGGCGCGGCGTCCCAGCAGCCTCTGTTGTTGGCCCTTCCTTGTGACGCATAAACAACTAAACGGTGCCGCTCCGACGTCGCAACGCATTCACCCCTCCCCGCCTCGTCTCGGCGGTTGCAAATCCGGTGCGTCGCCGCAGCGCATCGTGTGACATGCCACAGATATTTCTATGTAAGACGACGCAGCGACATCGCTCCGGCGTCGCAACGCATCGTGTGCCCCCGCTCTTACTTATGAAGTTTCGTTGAGAAACGTCGTAGAGAAAATGTTAAAACATGTGTTCGATTTGCGGGAGGAAATCGCAGCATTCATGCAAACCAAAGACAAAACTGTCTCGCAATTCACCGATGAAGCATGGTGAAGTGATTTAGGTTTTTCTCACTGGTTACTTCACATCTCAACGGCCTGAATAGAAAATTGCAGGGAAAAGATAATTTGGTTCATGAGTTATTTGACGCTTTGAAAGCTTTTGATGTCAAACTTGACCTATGGATGAACCAGTTCAAGGATAATGTTACCACGCGTTTTCCGCATTTATCGTCCTGAAAAATTACAAACATAGATAAATATATTTCTGCGCTTCAAGACTTTTAAACGCAGTTCGATTCACGTTTGAATGAAAAGTGCATGAATTTATTTGCTCATCCATTCAATGTTAGGTACTGCCGAAGATGTCCCAATCAACTGACCGTTGAACGTTGAACTGCGATGAACTTCATGAACTTCGCTAATAACGGCTAGCCGTGTTCAAGTTCATGCTGTTCGGGTCTTGCAATCGGCAATCCACTTATTTTTTAAATATAGAATCCGTTATAATTCGATTAACACAATTTGTAACGTTGTTCCTTTATTCTAAAATAAATGTTAATTTATTTAGTTTGATTAAAAGCGAAATACTTGATTGGAAACCAAAAGAATATAATACAGACTTCGATAAAGCTGCCATGAAATCGACAAATAGTGTATTTCCATCCGTTCAAGTCAAAGGATGTTACACTCATTTTAAAAAAAAAACTTTTGGGACAAAGGCCGTGCCTTAAACTTAACCTCAGACATTGAAAAGATTCGAGAAGTAGCCTTAACAGCAGCACTATTTGTTACCAGAATATGAAGTAAATAATGGATGGCTATACATTACCCGAAAATGGACGACGGACTCAGACATTAGAAAATTTAGAAAACATGTAGAAGATACGTGGCTGAAAGATGACTACATACCGGTGTGGAATATTTTCGGAGAGCAAACACGGACAACAAACGTCGTCGAAAGATGGCATCATAAATTGAATAGCGCTATGGGCCAAATCAATCCAACTTTCATCAAGGCTTTGCATGTTCTTCATGAAGATGCATCCTTTTATGTAGTACGAATATTGCAAATGGAAGCAAACAAAGAAAATTCGAAAAAAAAGGACAAAAAAAGCAGTCATAAATGACAAATTGCACAATAAAATTACTACAGGTCATTTTTTGGAACTGTTGCGACATTAAACTGACGTTCTTTTTTAAATTTAACAAAGCGCCTGAAAGCGATTTTGAAAGTCATATCCAGTTCTCATAAAGTGGATTTAAAAAGTTTGCTCTAACCTCGTATTTTGTTGAACATATTGAATTATGGCGAAACCTAAAAGTAGTGTCAAATGTAGAACAGAGTTTACAAGATTGCATATTTTGACATTTCCATCACTATACATTAATGAAGCAGCAGTAATGATAAAACGCGATTTAAATAATTATGACACATTGAGAAGTTCACAATTAAGCGGCATTAGGTGTAAGACAGTTAAGTTTAAAACAAGTATATTTGGGATAGGGGTAAAAATCTATAACAAACTCCCAAACCATGTAAAAAGTAGTGTAAACTTACATAGTTTAAAAAAAAACTAAAGGAATTTTTGATAAGTAAAGCCTACTATTCTATCAATGACTTTTTTAATGACAAAAACACTGGTGTCGACACCTTTAAATAAGCTGTGCCAATTTTTAACAAGGAACTAAATTTGTTTACATCAATGATGAATTTAATTTGAATGAAATTTATTAATAATTTAATTAGTATGAAATCAATGTATTTTAATCAATGTAGATTTATTTATTTGTATTGAATTATGAATTAACAAGTTATATTATTAATGCATGATGAATGACAGACGTTAACCTAGGACGAATAATGATTAAATGTTAAACAAATATTGAACCAGCAGTAAATATTGTACACCTTATAGGTATGTTAACGAACTGACAATTACCTGTGACAAACAATAAATGAATTTGAATTTGAAGTGTCAGGAGGAAATCAAAGTCAACGGCTAATAAGTCTTCATAAAGTTTCAGGAAGCGATCTGCGTAACTCTTCAGGAATATTTGGTTTGTAAGAGAGAACTAAATATAATTACAATGCAGCAAAAAGTATTGGGTGTGATATTTTTCCCGATTATCATTTCCGATTATTAAAAAGGCAATACAGATATTGACGTAACGGAAAGCTAGGCTTGTGTAGGTTTGCTGTCATTACTGGACCACACAACCAGAAGACTACGAGTATTTCAAGTAATGTCTGAAAACAACCTTACAAAGATTAGTGTAAATTCAACATTTTTACTCAAGTGGGGATGTGACAGATCATCAGTCATGCTGAGTACAAATAGTAATTTATTGACAAAAATGTGTCAGATTAACATATGTTTTTGACATCATTAGTTCCACTATGACTGTATAAATAGGAAAATAAATCTGTTGTGTATCGGACAAATGCAACTCCTTCTACAATGTGTTGTCGCCCGGTACAATTCCAATTTCAAAAAGAAACTACAGAATCCGCGAAAAATGAAATTGCTAGAATGGAATCTGAAATAGCAAACATAAATGGAACTGTTATTAGTTTAAAGGAAAAGTCTTGCAAACTCTACCATAAACTTGTGTTCACAATGATAGATGGCAAAATAGCGCAGACAGTTACGGACACATCATCCTGTGCAGTGTGTTTTATATGTAAGTCAAAGCCATCAGAAATGGGCTCTCAAGTTTGGTTTATCGCCGCTTCACGCACGGATTAAATTTATGGAATGCATATTACATATTGCGTACAATATGTCATTCACCAGGTTGGAGAACAAACGCAATTACCAAACAACAAAAAGATGAAGGGAAGAAAATAATCCAAAGTAAGCCGTTTCAACGTTTAAGTTTAAAAGTGGATTTTGTAAAATAAGGAATGGGAACATCTAACGATGGAAATACGAAGATTTTTCAATAATGCAGACATAGTAGTCACAAGACTTGATAAATAACTTATTCATTGGTTTGCTTTAATATTGCTAACAATTAGTTATAGTGGGTGCATTAGTTGATTCGGATAAGTTTGGCAGTTACTGTTACCAGACTGCAGAATTATACATAAGCCTGTACAACTGGTATAATATGCCAAATACAATAAATAAAATAATTATAAGTGTTGTTGCCTTACCTATTGGGATGACATCTAGGGAAGCTCAAGAAGCGCGAAATAAAGATTACCGCAATTATAGGTTAGGTCATTCAAGAAAATGTTCTCGTCTATCATGTAATGAAGATGTAATGAACATGCTCTTAGCTACCTCAGATCCTCTTATCAACAGTTTACGTGCAGAACCGAATAAAAAAATTTAAAAAATTTAGTGTGGTGTGTGAATAAAGTATTAACATGGATAGTGAGGAAGAAGGGCCATGTACTCCAAAAAAGGTAAAGAAACGAACACATTTACCCCAAAAATACCGATCTCAATGGGAGCAAGATAATAATTTTAAAGATTGGATTCAACCCGTGGATAAAGATGTATATAAAGCAAAATGTAAATTGTGTGAAGTAAAATTGAGCTGCGAATTGCCAACTTGGAAGGGACACAACGAAAACAAAGAACATCAGAAACATAAATCAAGTTTAAGCAAATCTAAATCAATTCAATCATATTTTAAAGGTGCCTCAACCTCTAAGGACTCTGACACAATGGTGACGGAAGCAGAAATTAAATTATGCGCATTTGTTGCTGAATGTAACATTTCGTTTCTCGCTATGGATCACCTTAGCGAACTCATGCGATACTGTTTTTCGGACTCAAAAATAGCAGCTGAAATAAAATTAAAAAGAACCAAATGTACGGCTAAAGATACAAATGTCATTGGCAAACAACATAAAGCATTAAAGCTTCAAAAAACAAGATTCAGTGTTGTAGTAGATGAATCTACAGATATTGCCTGCTCCAATACTACGTGTATTGTGGTCAAATTTTACGATACTACTTCTTCAAAAATTTAAACATGTTTATGGGAATTAGTCCCACTGTTTAGACACGGCGATTTTGAGAAAAATGTAGAAGACTGCAAACGTAATATATGAAGCAATTATTAAAAGTTTTTCTGATCGGGATGTACCTCTAACCAATATTATTGGATTTGCGTAACGTTATGATGGGTGCGCACAATTCTATTAGCAGTAAATTGAAAAATAATTTTCCGGGCATCAAAATATTCAAATGTATTATGTCATTCCATGCACCTATGTGCCAGTGCGGCCTGCAAAGAATTACCGCGGCGCTGTGAGGATCTTGCGAGAAATATATACAGCTTTTTTAAAAATAGCTCGAAAAGGCAAGCCGATTCACACACAATTTCAGATTTTTACAAACGGTAAGATACACAAAATTCTCCATCCCTCTCAAACAAACGAAAAAACCTCTCGAACAAACGATGGCTTTCATTATTAGCAGTTGTTAACAGAATACTTGAGCAATGGGTCAGTTTACAATTATTTTTTTCGACAAAATGGCTCAATGAGCGTATCTTTGCCACTGAAATAACACGTGTGGTGAAGGGCAAAGGAATTAGTTTACACTACAGAAGTAGAAAGTCGAGAAGATTTGATAAATCGAATTAATGCTGCTTTCGAAGTTATGCGACAGGAGATGCTGCTGCGCACAACAACTGTAGAAATCAGACGTAGATGCCGCACCTGTATTGTAAATGAAGGGCGTCAATTTGAACATCTGTGATTTAAACAAAAGAAGATGGGAAGAAATCACGTACAAAATGTGCTCGGAAAATTTATCAGAAAATGAAAAAAAATAATTTGGTAAGCATGTATTTTTATTATCTGGATTATACAGTATAATACAGGGTGATTCTGCAACACCAATCAATATTTTTGTAAGGTATCGCAGAATAAATCCGTATTAGTTGTTCTTTTTTGTACTTAACTAGGTATTTTCACTTCAATGTTTTATTTAGATAAATAGGTAGGCACTATTCTAATGCAAATCTGTTTTGCCATTCTAACGGATTTGCATTAATAAAATAATCCGCAAATAAATCCCTATAAGAAGCTGATGATCGGCTGCCTCTATTTGTGGGTCCACCGCGCACCGGTTATTTCCAGTACCACTGTACATTCCACCAGAGCGGGCGGGTGGAGCGAAAAAAGTTTTTTTGGATTATGATAACCTAATAGTGTGAAAAGAGTGCCTTTATGGTTTATATTAATCTATACAAAATATTATTTGATTTGGTTTAGGGTAATTGCCTCTGTCGTTAAACTTTTGGAAAAAAAAAATATTTTGGACTTATGTTTGAGCCTCTGTAAACGTATCATTAAGTTTTTTACTTCAAATATAGTCTAGTTTTGTTTTAAATTAAATAAAAGACATAATCTTATACAAGTATGTACGGGGGGCGCGAAGACGTAACGGGACGTAATTTGGCGCGCACTTGTCGTGTCAGTACGCCATTGTTGTCAAGGTGAAAGGACGCGCGATCGTTAATTTTCATAACATTTCAACGTTTTTGCAAAGGAAAGCATGGAGAGAACTCGTAGTGCATTCAAGTGTCTTCTTTTTGGTGACATCCAAGATAATATGAAGATGTGATGAAATACCACGAATGGAGGAGATATCAACTAAAATTACAATTGGGAACTGCCTAAGAGCCCACATTTTCGCAAGTAGCAGATATAGTGACCACTAGAGTTGAAGCTATCTGGCAAACTGCATCGATTCCGACCGTTACAAGAACAAGAGTCATACAAATGTTGAAAGCATATCACTTAAAATGTAAAAAATTAATTAAATCCATAAAAACGCTCTCTCCTAAAAATTTGAGAGTTTTCGCGTACATAGTATGCTACTCTTTGATATATCGGCTTGCAAATGTAAGGAACTCACTCATTGCATCTGCCCGCCTGGTAAAAAGGTTCCCAAGCTAGAGCATTCGTTTTTGATCGATCAACGGACTTTTCGGAAAATGATGATAGGCGGAGTTGACGTAGCCACTACAAAAAAACTACAAAAGACCCTAAAGAGAAAATTAGACCAATGATAATGATAAAACATTGGAAAATGAAATGAAGGCCTTGGAAAACGTGGAGCTAATGAAATAGGAACATGTCTTTACAAATTCCTGGAAGAATTATCTATATTCAACTACCCAATAAAGACATAATATTTTACTCCGATAACTGTTGTGGCCAACAGAAAAATTACTTCGTTTTTGGGATGCATTACTGTTAACGCAACGCCATCTTGGGCCGACGAACGACACTACCGCAACCGATGTCACTCGTAGGCAGGTGTCATCCTGATTAGCTCGCGACATTTCGGCTAGATAGCATCACTTTCGCTAAGAAATCAATACTCATGATTGTGTAGATTTTATCTGTGGTTTCAATTATCTATGAACAGAACTGGTTCAAAAGGTGTTATGTCACTTCACTTAAGAAATTAAACGGAAAAGAAGAACAACGTCTTTTACTCCTACGCCTCTGAAACCAAAAAAGTCTCCAACCTGCTGGCACACTACATGCACACAAACAATTACTATGCTGTCAATATGTTGCCCGTAAAATCTATCACGCACAAATTCCTCATTAGAAGGCATACTAGAATAGAGCTGACGCGGTTCATTCTGTCATCGAGAAGAGCGTTAAAAGGGCTAAGAAAGCAGGGCCTATATACTGTCCAGCTGAGTTTGCATGTCTCATAAGAAATGCAAAAAAACGCGGCAACGGATTCGAAGTCAAAGAAATGAACTTTGATTCATTCTTTGATTTGAAATTGTTATCTGATGATGTTAGTTTAAATCTAAGCAAAGGTGTTATTAAAAACAATATCAAAATATCTGAAATTAAAGCCATTAAGTTCACTAATAATTCTGATACATACCAATTTAGATACAGTTATAAATCAATCGGGAGTCCCTTAAATCTCCTAAAATTGTTTGTCCGAAAATCATTATCTATAACACGTTTGATATAAACCTCGGTAACCATAATGTTGAACATCCCGAAATTTTGTGTAACATAATTATCTTTAGTTCTAAAAGTATTCTGTCATAATATCGAGTACTATAATATTTGAAGCTCCTAATTTTACATGACCTAAAGTCATATGTCCTAAGTATTGCGTTAAATAATGTGTATTATTCCGAATGTTCATTTATAATATTTTTTTTTGTCCTAAAACATTTGCTAAAAATTAGGTTTTAGTGACAGAAACGAATTGCTGCAAAACCGACTCCACGTAGTCTTGTCTGCCCTACCCCTAGAGTGTAATTTAAAATCGCGTAGGCGCGGAGGAGCAAGGCGGCCCGCGAGCTGAGGGGCAGGTGGTTTTGACACTCGCCGCCGCGGCTGAGGCTGAACAACTTTCATAATGGGGGAGAAATTGTAATAAATGTAAAAAAAGAAAGTGGTCTCACTTGCTAGATGTGGCAGAAAAAAAAATCAAAGTACAATACACTTTAAAAAATGACAGCCCTACAAAGCCCTACAAAAATCCAACATTTTGACGTAATTAAGTTCGCCAGTTGGTAGAGGGGCAAACTGTGAAGAAGATAATTGTGAAGCAATTATTGATTTCGAAGATTTCTTTAGGCAAATTGAAAATTCAAAAGCCGTTCGATTTGAAAACCGGTCTCCAGAAAAACTTTTGGAACAATATGCTGGAATTCCCGTTCTACACTTACCCGAAGTTAATGATGCTGTCCTGCCTGACGATTTCGAATTTCCAGACGATGATGCGGAACATGTTCACATGGAAAATAATTTGTTCGAATCGTTCGAAAAGCAGCCTACTGTATATGTTGCAGAGTATATAGCCTTAATGGTGCTAAAAAAACTGCGGTGGCAATGTGAGAGTTGTGAGCAAAGCTTAAAAATAAAAGACCCAGAACGATGTGAGTCATCAATGTATAGCTACATTCAACTTCGTGAGTGGTGGCAAGATAAAAAGACTCTTACATATCCCACATTAAATCCGTGCAAATTAGTCGACATTGTTACATCATGCTTTGAAGTTCAAGTTAAACCTATTCTTCATGAAAGAAATATTTCTCAGCAAGCCGTTACGATGATGTTGTCAAAATGTGACAATTTGTTGTGGATATGTGATGACCATAAAGATCGTCTGCTTCATATGTTACTGGTTCGTCTGAGTAATCTTTTGATAAGGAATGAATGCCCTCATACAAATCTTTCGTTTGTTAAAGCTAAAGACTCAACTGCCGACATTATTAAAAGATCACAGCAACAGCGTATCGCAAAATAGAAATAAATTGTATTCGTACCAAACATCCCCTTATCAACACTGGACTCATGAATACGGATTCGATTACCTAAAATAAATAAAAATATTTAGTAGTAATATTTAGAAAAATACCTTTAAGAATTTTTTCGATTTTAATTACAGTATTCGTCACGTCTTCGTTAATGTAAACGCTGAACCTGGGTTTTGTACATAGGCTTTTAATGCTTTAAAACTCAAAACTCAAACAAGTGAGATGCCAGTGATATGTGCTATGGTTTTGGATGAAATGGCTATTAGAAAGTCTCTTTGCTGGGATCCTCAAACTAAGACTTATTATGGAAGAGTTAACTTCGGCATTGATTGCGATATGGACTCACTGGAAGTAGCCAATGAGTGTCTTGTGTTACTGCTGACCTGTATAAACGGTAGTTGGAAGTTGCTTGTGGGATACTTCTTCATAACGGCTTTGTCTGGGGAACAAAAAGCAGTACTAGTTAAAACATGCATCCATAAATGTGAAGAAGTCGGCGTCAAAGTTGTGAGCTTGACCTGCGATGGTCCAGCTGCAAATTTTAGCATGTTTTTAGCATTAGGATGTGATTTCGATTCAGGCCAGGTGATTTTTTCCTTACAGTAACAGCATCATACACGCTTTTATTGATCCCTGTCATGCTATCAAACTAGTTCGGAATGCTTTCGGTGAATTGAGGGTGTACGATATGCATGGCAGGAAAATAGATTACATCTACTTGGAACATCTGCTAAATTTGCAGGAAGCCGCAGGACTGCACATGGCCACCAAATTGACAAAGGCCCACATATTTTATCAAAAACGAAAAATGAAGGTACGACTTGCCACGCAGCTTCTTAGTGACTCGGTGGCGGTATTTTTTTCAATTTACTTTGCCGTTGCTTCAACCTCACGCTGGAAATAACTGGATCTGACGATTCTAGAGCTTGATGGAATGTGTCGATATTCTTTTTTCGATCCATTTTTCTGGAATGGTGCTCTCTATCGCTGCGCCAGAATTTATTTCTACTCTCAGCAGCTTGCTCTGAGAGTAGACCAACAGGTAAGGCAGATTTTAAAATAATTTCTCTTCCATGTATAAGGACTTTGTGAATCGTCACTGTCATGGGGTGCCAATGGTAAGTTGAAATATATTTATTTGCAACTTCTCTACAAAAAAAAAACTAAATTTTGTGACATCAATCGGCAGACCACAAGATATTGTAACTAAAATTGTGTGTAAGTCGTCTAGCAGCCATTGCTCCAACTCCAGTATTTCTGCAAATAATGACCGATTTTTATCACTTAAGGCAATGCGTGCGGTGTTCCCGTCATTTGTTGTGCCCGCGTTGTGCCGAAAAAATTGTCAGCTGGTTGGTCCAAGAGATAAAAATCTGGTGCAAACGTGTTTAAGAAGTTCTTCCCACTGCATTTCATTGGCTTCAAATTGGTCTTGCAAATTAGCCCTTCGCTTTGCTGATCGACTGAAATGATTACATATTTTTAAAATCAAACTTTTTATATCTATCGCCAATCTATCAGTACTGAATTTGGCAGCATTGTGCAAGATATGAACGGGGCAACCAGTTTTAAGAATTTTGTCATTTTCCGCACACAAAATTGTGTAAATCGAATGATGTTTTCCGAAGTTCACATTGGTGTTATCAGCGGAGAAAGCTGAAACTTTTTTTAACGAAAGACAATATTTTTGCAGACTATCCATCAATAGCTTTGCTACTTGATTAGCAGATTCATCGTTTCATTCTACAAAATCAAGAAGACGATTTTCTACCCCAGTATCGTAGTCAAAAAACCGAATGCAAATGGGAAACATTTTCCTATTTTTTTATTACTTGCATCACTAGCAATTGAAAAATATAGGTTTTTGTCTTGGATAGTCTGTATCACATTCTTTACTGATTCTTTGGCTAATATTTCGCATACAATACTCTCCGCTTTTGTTCTTCCACAGCTGAACTTTTTGGCTATATTTGAATCATTGCAGATGTAAGGTAGCAACTTGTGCGAGCAGTCCATGCTAGTAACTTAGAGAGTGTTTAACCGTGTGATAAACAGATGCAATCTCTCCGGCAGCAGTTATATTTCCGGATCCAGATGTCGACGTTCCTAGTTTTGATAAAAAATTCAAAAGCGTACTACTGGATGTTCTGTTACTTACAATCGATTTGTGAACCTTTGTTGATGCATGTTGTTTTATGTCAGCAATTCCACCATGCACACATGAGAATTCTTTTTGGCACAGCTGACAAAATGCTTTGAAAGAATGATCTTTTACTTGACGTAACCAGGCAAAGTTGCTTTCACCCACAAACAAAAAAGTTATTTCGAATTAAAAGAAACAATTGGGCATTTTTTTCATTAAAAATAAAAAATCATATGTAACCGTGGCATTTGGGACAAAGGGTGTATGGGTAGAACCTAGCTAATGACCTCCCAAATCCCTGAAAAAAATGTGTCGGTCCATGCGCCAAACACCCTGTATAATCGCGGATACACGCCCTTCCGATCTTTCCACCACAACAGTGGATTTTCATTTCTTTTAATTCATGGTTCCTCCATATATTTATCGAATTCCACAATACCGGCTGCAGTAGGGTTTTGAGGAACAAGAGCTGAAATCTCTTCATCAAAATCATCCCATATGGACCCAGTTTTCGGTTGAGGAGGAACCGGTACTTCTACAGCTGATTGAGCCAATCCTTAGTTTCATATCTGAAGCAGCTCTTTCAAAATTGCGGGGGTTATTAAATAAGCTTTTCTTAAAACGAGGATCTAGTATGGTGGCCCCAGATCCCAATCATTACTGTACATAATTTGTGTGATTCAATATCAATAAAATGCGCAGTGATAGCTATGTACCCATCTTGCACAGAAGATGTCCAGGCGTCCGTGGTAATACATTATAGCTGCAGCTTTTTATTATCTATTCTTTTACTTTTTCTAACACTTCATTGTAAACTTTTGGAAGAATGCTTTGTGACAGTCTTCCGAGTTGGTAAAGTATAGCCAGGATTTATCATTTCGACAAACTTCCTAAACTCAACTTCGGCCACCATGCGAAGGGTGTGGAAGCCGTTTGCTCGTCAAGCTGCTGAATGCGGATTCTAGGCAGACATTTTTTTGTTTGAACATAATCTGCCATTGTAGGTACCCGCTGACCTGTCTCCTGCCTCTGTCTAACCAATAATTCAGTAGTAGCTGTATCAGCTTGTGTACTGCATGAAGATACATGAACAGGGTCCTTAACGCTGTCCGAAACACGGGCTCTAGTTGCAACCGTTGCCGTTTGTCTGGTGCTGTTTATTTGGATCGTGGGTTGATCGACTTTCATATGCCGCACGGTGCGTAATATTCATATTCTAAAGAGACAAAAGTTAAGTTCTACACTAGTCTATGCTGGTAAAATAGTCATTCATATTTCAAGAAGACAAACTATATTACGTGTCCCTGTAGTGTGTAACTTACTAGTACTTAGATTATATACATAGTTATGTAAGAACAGAGACAAGTTAGTATTGTAAGGCAGTCTCTAAATATACGTCGTACAGTAAAGACGCCTCTTTCATTCAATAACCCCGTTCCTCTACATGGCGACCCTGCCAGAGACCCGGTGTCGGGTAACATTACGACGCGGCGGCGAAAGAATGTGACAGTGTTAGCGTTTCACCGTGTGATCGCGTCAACCAACGTGCAACTGAAATGGGAGCGATTGTGAAGTGTAAGGAGGATCACTTCAATTATACTCGCCTTGTGTTCGGACCTACTCTCCAAATAAAGCAAAATGGGAAAAGAGTGCAGTAAATGTTTGTGTGAAAACAAAGAAACTATAATCACTCAGCACGGCAGTGAAAACAACGGCGCAGCGGATATCTCTCCACATTTTCGAACAAGCAATATCCTACTGGGAGTGTTAGTTGGAGTTTGTGCTGGAGCAGTGTTATACATTCTGTACGCCCAATACAGGAGATGTCATAGTGAGTGGGTGCGTACGACTAGAAGTAGACGACTGCAAGAACGGGTATCTGTACGTGGACGAGGCCGCCCTGCTGAAGAGAATATTTCTTAATGGAGTAAACCAGTCTGTACAAGTGCCAGCGAGTACCAACGTTTTGAGTGTGTGGAAAAAAAAAAGTGCAGTGTCAAAAGTGTAATATAAAATAATATAAACATTCACAAAAAAAAAAACTTGTCAAGTTTACGAAGAGAACTAATAACAAATAGGAACTAGTGATTTATTTTTAGATACTGTTAGAAATAAGTAATGATTTATGGAAATACAGTTAAACAACTTACATAAAGAGTTAGATTAAATTAGAGTAAGCCTTAGGAAACTAGGTCCAGAGAAAAGGACACAAGAAGTAGGTATAAGTAAAATTAGAAGAGCGAAAGAAATATATAAATCGTATAAAATATATATTAAGGAATTAGAAGTCAAACACCTAACTACTGAACGTTCGGGGATATTGATTGATAAATTGTGTAAAGATATAGAAGAAACATATATAAAAATATTAATTTACAGTGAGTGTAAATCATCTGACAACATGGCAAGTTTCGATTTAAGAACGGCGAATTCACTTATTCCTGTGATGGACGGTAACGAAGAGACCACGGAAAAAATGATACAAGGTATAGAAATGTATGATTCTTGTTTAACAACCCCAGTAGACCCCCACATCCCCAACCCTACACATCCCTAAAGGTTATTTTCAAATAACTCGTAACACACAATAAAAAAAGGGGTCAGAACGGCCGGCTACCTGGGTTGTGTCGACCAAGCGCTCAAAGAGATGCGTCATTCGGCTGAGTTCGCTCGTTGAATACACTGTGTTTATGCGCGCTACTAGCTATTACGAGTTTTTATTGTTTTCTTCGAAGTATTGAGGTAAGTTTCCATATGTATTTGTTTTAATCTGTCTTAAAATTTAATAATGCTATGAAAACAGTTGAATATAAAAATCACGTACGGGAAAAAAATGCAGCAACACATAAATTTTTAAATGACCAAGCTCGTAGCAAGGGCTCCAATGATTTTTTGTGTTCCAGTTTTGATCTTAAAAAGGTTTTAACTACTCCGCACGGAGATAGTATAAATTTATATTATTCAAGAAAACTGGCCTATTACAATGAAACTATCTACGAAAGTGGAAGCAGGAATCAGTGTTGCCAGATGTACGATTTAAATCGTATTCATACGATTTTTTACATTTATTTTGCATGTACGATCCAAGGTCAGAAATCGTACGTAAACATACGACTTTTTTAGATTTCATACAACCAAAGTACTAATACCAATATAGCACGTCACTTTTTATTCTTTTACTTACTAAGTACCAACCCTTCACATTACTAGTTAATTAGATTTGTCTATGGTTAGGGGATTTCCCTTAGATCCCAATGATACACGTTACGTTACTCGGAAGTATTTCATTCATTCATTCATTCATTCAATATTTAGTTATTTAAGTTAAAGTGTGAAAGTTTTTAATCATGGAGGATGAAGATTCACATCTAATCTAGGCCCATGTCGCCCTTGCCCTGGAACTCCAAAAAAGACTCTGGCGAGACGGAATGAGTTATCCAAGGATCAAAAAGAAAAACAGAGAGCTCAGAAATACCGCTCTGATTGGGAAAATCTTGAAGTTTTCAAGCATTGGCTGAAACCCGGCAAAAGTGAATACAAAGCAAAATCGGCTACTCGGATAATAATTAACAATCACATATAAGTATAGTGTATTAAAAATCCATTCCACTAGGCAGAAACATCTTAAAGCTCTGTCTAATGCTAAAATTACAAACAAGTAACGTAATTTGATGACAAATTTTGTCACAGAAAATCCTGTTGGGAAAAATAAATTGGAATCTAAAATAGAATGATCAGACTTGCTATTTATGTGGTGCAAAATCAAAGGACATGAATAATTTAAGCCGCATCTTAGAAAAGCCGGTATATCGGCGCCACACCTAACGCCACCTATACTAGAAAGGTTTAGGTAGTTAACTAAATGTAAACAAAACCAACCACGTGACTCATGGATGCTAAACCTTTCACTTCAAATTTTAAAATCGTATTATTTAAAGTCGTATAATAATAGGCTCTAGTCTATATCAGAATTTGAGGAACTATCTGCCACGTTAATAATAAAACGTTCAGTGGTATTATCAATCATTTTATCTAATTTAAACATTTTCTGTTCTTGTTTTATTACATGACCCTCGCAATTTTCAAAGGCGCGTGGTTAATCGACTAAAACGTAATACCTGCTACTTTAGTTGCCATACTACATCACGGGCGTACTCTTCAATTTAGCGACGTTATCTAATTCATCGTATCTTCTAAAAGGTTTTGGGAACCTGTCTTTTTAGGCTCTTTACAATAGACAGATTACAAAATATTATACTATTTTATAAAACTAACAAAAAAGTGGTGTCCAAACAATGACATCTATGAAGAGTATTTTACGAATAAATGATAAAGTTTAACATACATTAATAAAAGAGAAAAGTATCGCATAAATCGAAATTAGAATTGATTTTGTTGTAACGTATTTTTAAACAAGGAAGTGTCAACTGTAAAAAATCTTTTCTACGATTTGTTTACCTTTAGTTAACTACCTAAACCTTTCTAGTATAGCGTCGAGATCGTGAGAAGGTCCGGAAGGTCGGGAAGGTCCGGTATAGTTCGAGTTGTGAATTATTATTGTGATTCTGTGAACATAGACGATATTTTATCTGTGTTTTTGCTTGTTAGAAGCCGGTGAAAGAATCCTTAGAAAAACACACTTGCCAATGTCAACTTACAAAAAAGCGCAATTTTTCATCCACGTGTTCTATTACTGTAACTTTGTTTAAACTAATTAAACACCTACAAAGTACAAAAGAAACGAGTTTTTAAGAAGAAAACCTGGCAGTCCCCCGTGCCTTAACACGGTAAATAGCAATCTTCCTTCTTTGGGCCTGCCACCTCTACTTTCATGGATCAGACTTTTTTGATGCACATTGCACATTTCGTATCGACTTGAAAAGTTGCCGAGAAAAAAAAAACAAATTCAAGAAAAGTTCAGGAGTGAGTTAGGCTTATTAATAGATATGCCTAAGCAACAAACTGGGAATACCAATGATGGTAATACAGCCCGTAAGTTCTTCAGAAATTCTGAAAAGTCAGCTGTAATAACAGGTGTTAATGTTGAGCTTATTAAGCGCTTCCATGTCATCTTAGAATGTTTAAATAGCGGATTTAACATAAATATCAATAAGTTTCAGGAATTTGCTAAGCAAACCTATACATATATCAAAGAGTACTCATGGTACAGATGTTTTATGTCACGAAGTCCGTTTGGCTATGAATGTTGTCAAGCGTGCACATGCACATTGTTTTCGTGTGCGTTACCTCGAGAGCCCTCGGTGTCGATCGGGACACGGTCCGGATCAGTTGTGTTTTTAGTTCGCGCCAAATTGTTGCACGGAGTAAGGTCAGCATGGCAACAAAACGAAGAGTTGTCCATAGTGACGTAATATTTATTTATACGTTTTCAATTAAAATGTTATACAAAGATACTTAATATAGCAATAGAAGTATTTATAAAATGAAGGTTTTTTTGTGTTATAAAATGTTTATATTACTTAATTATTTTGATTACATTTTGTTTTAGGGTCGAAACATGATAGCTAGTGTTTGTCATTTTCTGCGAGAACAATATGAATTTACGAAACATTACACGCCGTACAGCTGAAGCTACGGGTGTGAGCCAAAAAACAGTTCAAAGAATATTATAAGAAGAGAAGGAATTGCCATCCACTTCATCAAAATTCACTTCACCTATGAAGAAAAGGAGAAAGCGAGATAATAAAGTGGATATAGATAATTTTACAGCCGATGTGGTTCGCAGTACTATACAAGATTTTCATATTGTCTATAAAGAAATTCCAACATTAGCCAAGTTAAGAACAGCATTGAATGAAAAAATCGTATTCGAAGGTTGTTTAGAAACTGTTCGCAAGTTACTGTTGAAATTAGGTTACAAGTGGCGCAAAACAGAGAACAACCGTAAAGTCTTGACGGAGCGTCATGATATACAAATGTGACATTTAAAATATTTAAAAAAAATAAGAGTACCGCTCTCAAAGTCGGCCCATTGTCTACACCGATGAGAGCTACGTCCTTTTGAGACACGTGCGAAACAACACCTGGGCAAAAAAAAAGGAAAGCACTCCGTTTTTAAAAAAAATTGCACAGGCACTCGCTTTATTTTAGTGCTCGCGGGAACCAAGAATGGTTTTATTGAAAATGCTTCCTTGGTTTATAAGGCCAACTCAACAGCTGGTGATTATCATTCAAATATGAGCTATGATAACTATCTAAAATGGCTAAATGAAAATTTGCTACCCAATTTACCTCCGCGCTCTGTCATTGTCTTAGACAATGCATCTTATCACAACATACGGGCTGAACGACTAGCGACGCAATCTACAAAGAAAGCCGACATGCAGCAATGGCTCAGGGATAAGGGTATAGCATTTGATGAATGTCTTCTTCAATTGGAAATGTACGAAAAAAAAAAACTGCTATAAATTGTGAGACAGCCCTAAGCATATAAAATATAAACGCTGACGCTGCATGTGCGTCATAGCGCATTTCCTTAGAATTGTTGTTTTAGTAAATGTGTGAAAAGACACATTTTACCGGCAGTCATACTTTGAACTTGGTGGCGGACACATCTTAATACCTAAAATAATCAATTGTATTTTCTATTCTTAATAAACGTATCTAGAGTGAAAAATAGTTTTTTAAAAAGTGACTTTGAACCTGCCCGGTAACAGTGGTGTCAGAAGTGGGATAGTCGGTATAAGTCGATATCCATAAAACTAAATAAAACCAAATTCGTCAAGTTCTGTGCCCGCCCGCATAAATCAGCTATCGATAATATTCAGTGTGACTCAATTCTATCAGACTCCATCAAGTGTGAATCAACCCTGCTGGAACCTATATCCAGTGTGATTCTATCCAAACTTGACTCAATCCAAATCTATCGAACTCTCCTGGTTGTATCGCCGCACCCAACGTCGTCGCATCTAACATCGCCGCAACCCGCCGAGTTATCCGAAGTACCAGATAAGTCGTCGCTCATAATATCTCCGCATCCCATCGAGTTGGTCTGGGTAACCAACGAGCTTCCAACCGCTACATCGTGTGCCTGTCCGAGCTTCCGCTCCTAACATCAGGCCTTCGTTACCATTTCGTGCGTTTCTCATCAAAGGTGTGTGATGTTTCCCGTGCTCCAAGCCGTCACCTTGCTGTGAGTAGAACGTTCTATTATTTGTTATTGCCACATACATTTCTGCGACAAGAAACAAATACTCGTAACACCTGCTATATCTGAGCCATACGGCTAGGGTTCCCACCTCTCCCGGAATTCCGGGAGTCTCCCGGAATTCAGCAAAAATAATTTAAATCTCCCGGCTCCCGGAAGGAAATTCAAATAACTAAATTCCTCCCGGAATTTTGAAATTTACGCGCGCTGGCGTAATAATTTGAGAGTGCGTTGACGTACGAGCGCGCGCGGCAGTGGTCTGCTGGTCAGTGCGAGTGGCGACTGCGGACTGTGGCGAGTGGCGCGTTCGGCCGTCGCCGTCGGCGCCCACGTTTCCCGCGCCCCCGCACCGCTGGCCGCCGCCGTCGTCCTTCTCACTCGCACGCGTACAGCAGACTGAATTAGTCTGCTGTCAATTGTCTTCGTCTACACTTGCGTAATTAATTACTTTTACGATTATGTCTTCTGAAGATAACGATTATAATACTGAGAATGAACTTTCTACTACAGAAGTGCCACAAAAAAAGACAAAATCCTCGAAATATTCGACTTCATTTCAAGACAAGTGGTTAAATGAATTTAATTGGCTTGTGAAGAAAGACAATTTCACCGGAGAATGTAAGCTATGTAGAAAAACACTGAATATTAAGTACGAAGGCATCAGAGCTTTAAATATACATTCCCAAAGCAAGAAACATCTATCGATAATATTAAACAGGGATTCTACGCAATCAGTTTCAAATTTTTTCGTGAAGAAATCTTCAAAAGAAGAGGATAATGTGTCAGCAATTGAAATCTCTTCTTAGCGTTTCGATGACAAACTATACCGTTGGCATACTATATTGTTGCAGCCCAGAATTTGGCCACTTTGACTGCGTTGTCGGTGGCATTGAAATTACGTCAGTGTATCATGGGATAAAACACCATCATAGTTTTAACAGCCAGGACTGCACGAACAAATTGTATAGCACTTTCTTTCCAGATTCTTCTTTGGCAAAAAAGATTTCTTGCGGAAGAACCAAATGCGTAAGTATTTGCGAAAGTGTACTTGCTCCTGCAGCACAAGAAATACTTTTAAGTGAGATTAAGCTGGCGGAGTTCTATTCTGTCGCAACAGATGCGTCGAATAAAGGCAACGTTAAATTGTTTCCAATAATTGTGCAGTATTTTCACACGGAAAGTGGAATTAAACACGGATTACTTGATTTTTACCGCGACTCTCAAGAAAAAAGTTGTGATATTAAAGAACAGATTTGTCGAGTTCTCGTCGAAAACAATTTAGATATTAAAAATGTCACTTCGTTTGCTGCTGATAATGCCTCCGTCAATTATGGCATAAATAATTCCGTATATCAAAAACTTAAGGTTGATAATGAAAATATTATGAAAGCAAACTGTAAATGCCACATACTGCATAACTGTACAAAATTTGCTTTAAAGGGAATAAAATTTGATGTTGAAGCTCTTGTATTAAAAGTTTATAGTGAATTTTCAGCCTATGCCAAACGAACAGAAACATTGAAAATTTTCCATGAATTTTTAAATATTGAGTATCGTGAGATTTTGCGCCATGTTCCAACCAGATGGCTGTCTTTATTACCAGCGATTGAGCGTTTGCTGTCTAGTTGGCCAGCTTTGCGGGCGTATTTTATTGAAGAGGGAGAAGAAGAATGCAGTTCAATTGTTTGGCAAGCATTTAAAGACGAAAACTCTCTGCCTTTGTGCTATTGTTACTTTTTACACAATATTATGCAAATTTTCAATAATAACATTAAAGTCCTCGAAAGCGATTTCGTCACCTGCACCGAATTGCACGATATTATGCTTGAAATCCGCCGAAAAATAACAAATAGAAAAAATTACAAGTTTTATGGCAGTTCAGTTAAAGAACATTTAAACAAACTGAATGAAACGGAAAAAGCTACATTCGTTAAAGAAGCTGATGTATTCTTTCAAAGATGTTTAGATTACCTGAACAAATGGTATGATTATGAAAATTCTTGTTACAGTAAAATGAGCATACTTGCAATGAAAACCCCAATTTCTTGGGATGCTTTGAAAGATTTGGCCAATAATTTAAAGATTATTTTAGACGAAGACAAACTTTATGAAGATTTCTGCGTTTTGAGGGAGGTTCAAGACAGTATTGTTGAGTCAAATGAAAGAGTAGATTTAAGATGGGCAAAACTTTTCTCAACAGTTGAAAACGGCGTTGGAGATGCATTTAAGAAAATAGTTTAATTTGTTTTGTCCATACCTGTATCAAACGCTGCTTGCGAGCGTGTTTTCAGTATTGTATTCGATATATGGACCAAAGAAAGAAACCGCTTGAATGAAGGCCATGTCAAGGCGGAAATCCAAACGTTTTTCAATTTTAACATGGACTGCAAAGACTTTTTCAAATTTGTTACTTCTAGGCCAGATATTTTAAAGTGTGTGCGCTCGGATGAAAAATTTAAATTCAAAAAAAAAAAAAAAAAAATAAGTAATGAAAATCCGCTGTTTTTATTTTCTCCCGGAATAAGTCTAATCAGAGGTGGCAACCCTAGCCATACCCCGTCCAAGTCCTATGTAGTTTTATAAGCCCGTACCAAGGCGAACGCGAAACCCTGTCTGCTTTTCTAACCGCTCACATAAAACGCTCTCGACTTAGCGTCAGAAAGTCAAAAATTTTAGTCCTAAAATTTATTGTATCCAAGTTACAAGGGAAAGCACAAGTGGCTTGTTCTAATAAAATATTAGATAATTTAACGACTTACGAACATTTTTACGACAAAATTTCGGGCGCTCACTATAATCATCTTTTGTTAGAGCTTCAGTCTTGCAAACAGCAACCTAATGAAACCGTTGCGAAATATGCCCTCAGGATTGAGACTTGTTTAACAGATCTACAATCCGAAATTCACAATTCGGACTCACTAAAAAGGGAACTTCCAGGTCGCATCGCTATGACGGAGGACCTAGCTTTATACACATTTTGTCTTGGGCTTCACCCTAGGCTCAACAATATTGTTCGTTGTAGAGATCTGCGAAATCTAAATGCAGCCATAAACGTCGCCACAGAAGAAGAAAAGATTTATAACTTTTCAGTACGTTCCTACGGCTCCTGTTCTGAAAAACCCCTCCATCTGTTCACCGGCCGTTTGCGCCAATGTTAGTATATATAAAACAGTAATCATCATCTACGACGGCCAATAGCACGATGCTGTTGCTTCCTTTATAATTAAAATAGTCACTGCCACAGTCAGGAGGTGCTTGAATACATATATGCTTGCCATCAATAGCACCATGAGCCCCTGGAAAGTTCCAACGTGTATTGAAACCTCTATTTTCTTCCATTCATCCTTTGTAGCAGGAACCTGAAATGCAATTTTACAGATACAGTCCAAACTGGTAAGTACCTACTACATAACAACATACCTCCACTCCTGTATTCCTCGAAGGGTGAGGCAGAGGTGTACCTACTAGTCAAATAAAAATCTATGAATGAAATAACTCATTATTTTGAACATTTTTCAGTACCAATATCTATCAGCGATATTGTTTTGATGGACATAGAGCATATAAGACTTGCGGACACTGAAGAAGGACATAATTGTGCAGAGAGACATCAGTGTCAATATACCTGGTAGATACTTGACTTGTTTATACCTATCCAATATTTTTACTTTCAAATCTACTTTGTTATGAAATTGGTTGTTTCAGATGGGGAAGAGTCATTTAATTTTGATTTTAAGAATAAAAATGAATCACAAAAAGGTAATCTGCAGTTTTACTATAAAAAATATATTGGAAGTATCAGTTTATTTAAACCACTTTGTTTTCTATATTTAAAAAGAATGATCTAAATAACTACCGTTCAATCAATAATTATGTTTATAAATACTGTTGAAACAACTGTGTTGTAGTGGTTAAATAATTATAGAAGAAACTTAATTATGATCAGAAAAGAATAACTATCAATAAGATATGTAATAGCTTGTCAAATCTTATCTTTAACGCACATCTTTGCTGTGCGTATCCGAACGGCGAGCTGCGCCAGCGCCGCCGAGCGGAACATGGAAAAAGAGAGATCGACTGGGATCGAAACAGCGCCCACAAGCGTATTTTCATAGAATTCAATTATTTGTGATAATTACTGACCGAAACGGTGTATTTATACTGTCAAGTGCAAGAGTCTCCAGTAAAAGCAATTCGCCAAATATATTGAAAAGTTTTATTTGCTGCGGGCGGGTCCTCGTCGTGAACATAGCTAAATGTGTGAATATGTGTATTTGAACTTATTTTATTATGATTTTAGAAAACAAATGGGACAAATGGCACCCGTATGCACTGAAAACAAGAGTGTCAAATGTATTAAGACCAGATACAATAAATAAAGCCAGTGTCAGTTCAAAGCTCGACAAATTAAGTTCAGCTCGTTTGGAACTTGTACAGCTACAGATGGAGACTGTCAGAAAGGAACAGGCATTTAAAGAAGAAGAACACATGTTGAAAATGAAACATCTTGTTAATGATGAGAAAAGGAAGCAAGAAATTCATGATGTGCTCCTAGAAAAATTAAAAAATGTTCCGGTTAGAAGTGATAATTATATGATATGATTCTTAAGTAATGCTTGTTTTTAAAGTGCCAATAAATCTTTTTATTTTATATTTTTTTTGTTTTATTATAGCATAACACTACATTGCATTACCCAAGCAAAACTTGTGTTCTGTAAGAATTAGAATGCTGCAAAACATAAGTGAATTATCTTATGATATCTTTATAAACTATGATTTATTTTACTCTCGGTGATAATATAGCATTATTTTTTGATATATGATAATGTCATTATTAACTACTTATTACAACTACTCACTAACTACCATACTCATTAACTACTTATTAACTGCCTCGTTGGCCTAGTGGTCCTGAGCGCGATTGCTACGCTAGAGGTCCTGGGTTCAATTCCCGGGTCGAGCAAAAAGTGCTATTGGGTTTTTCTATGAAATTCTCAGTAGCAGCTCGGAGTTTGGATTTGTGCCCGGTTAATGGCAATAGGCTCGCCCCCTATTACATGGGACCTAAAATATACCGGCGAACTGTGGGTGTACATTGGTACACCTCTGCCTAACCCTTCGGGGAATACAGGCGTGATGGTATATTTATTTATTTTTATTTGGTTTTTACTACTACTAACTACTGAATGAGAGATAGGACGATCTCTCTCGTATGACGCGCCGCTGCTTCGTGATTGGTCCGCGGCATCACGCGAGGGTGGCCGGCAGTTGCCCCTGGGACGTCAACGTTGATTTGCGTGTACTCCTTATATACTCGTGCCAGTGTCGCGTTACGAAATAAATATAATCTTAAACTATTATTGTCTTTTATCTCAGTAGTGGGACGAAATTAAGTGTTGTGTGAAGTGCTGCGTTAGTTTACCATGGGTTCGCATAAAAAAAAGAAAGAAAAACGTGAGGGCAAGTTGCGACGTCGGCTTTTGGCCGAAATGGAAAATCGTCGCTTGTTGAAACGTGTGTCATTACTCGAAAAGTACATTGGTGAACCGGCGATGGTGCCGTTGGAGGGAAGTGCGCCAGTAGCACCGCTACCATCGGGTGGTGATGCCGACGATGGCATTACAACACCTCCGCTGCCCTACCCAGAAGAAGCGACATCGGTGACTGCGGGTGTTTCGGTACCGACCGTGATCCAGCGAAACAGGGCGCGTTTACTTTAACAGATACAATGGCCAAAGTATCTCTTCAAGCTCTTCTTGACATAACTGTGCAACGTATACTCAAAAGTCGACCAGACAAGCCGCCTCACCACTCCTTAAAATTATTGTCAAAATGGGGTTTCGATGGGTCATCAAACCAAAGTAGATACAAACAAAAAATAGAAGAAGGAAAGACTGATGAAGCCATTTTTATGACGACTTTAGTTCCTTTAAAACTAACTGCAGTTGAAAATGAAGTAACTATATGGGAAAATCCTAAGCCCTGCTCTACACTATACTGTCGACCTGTCCAATTTATTTTCGTCAAAGAAAGTGAGTTGGTCGTCAAAGACGAAATGACTAAAATGGAAGCAGAAATAAAAACTTTAAGCCCATCCAAATGTCTTGATAGCATTGAAGTTGTACATAATCTCGTCATGACAATGATTGATGGAAAAGTGTGCACGTATCTATCAGAAGCTCGCTCCAGTGCAGAATGTTACTTGTGTTTGGCGAAACCATCTCAGATGAACGATCTTGATGCAGTATTGCGTAAAGAAGTGTCATCTGATATGATCAAATTTGGTTTGTCACCTTTGCATGCTCAAATTAATAGCATGGAGTGTCTTTTGCACATAGCATACAAACAAGATTTAAAAACCTGGTCTGTCAAAGGAGAAGACAACAAATCTGTGATGCAGCAGAGGAAGAAACAGATACAAGATAAATTTCGAGAGGAGTTAGGGCTTCTGATAGATATCGTGAAACACGGATCAGGGACAACAAATGACGGAAATACGGCTAGGAAATTCTTCGAATTTCCTGAAAAAACGGCAGCTATTACTGGCTTGGATGAAGAAATAGTGCGCAGATTCGCCGTTATTTTACAAGCAATTACATCAGGTGAAAACATCGATGTTGAAAAATTTCGAGCTTATACCCGTACTACCGCAGAGAGATATCTACAGTTCTATCATTGGTTTTATATGTCAGCAACAGTACATAAATTGTTGATTCACGGAGCAGATATCATCAAAAACTCCATTGTGCCGATTGGAAATCTGTCTGAAGAAGCATCTGAAGCGTGTAACAAAGACTTTCGCAGATACAGAGAGCACCATTCACGTAAAATAAATAGGACGAGCACGAATGAGGATATAATGAAGATGATGCTTCTGACTTCAGATCCTTACGTTTCTGCAACACGGCCAACAATGCATCGTGCTCAACATAAAACAAAGATGAGGCAAGAGACCTTGGATCTTTTAATAGTTGAGCCGAAGCAACAGGATGATATCGAGTTCTGGGACGTAGATGACATTAATTATGACACAGAGTCTGATGAATCTGATATAGATGTTTAAGATGTTTGTAGCTTTAATTATGTTTCTTTTTATTTGTAAAAATATTGTCATTTATTTAAGATCTTTTAATTGTTTAAGTTTCTTTTTAATTGTGAGTCAGTCATTCACATCTTTTTTGTATTTCAATGCATTTTTTTATAAAACAATGCAATGAATATGAAAACCCTTCCCTGTCAATATAGCGAGTAATATTGAGGGCATTAGATCTCGTTATCTAACTACGCTCACTAAATTACAAAAATCTTTAGATAATTACCATGTAAATAACTTCTTAGTTAGTTGTTGTTGAATCGATTGCTATTCCATTTATGTTCATATATTTTTTATATATTTTTATTATTATTAGTAAGTACCTAATGTCTATTATACAACAGATTAAAAACATTTTTTATTTTCTTAAAACACGTTTTATTTTTATTCTCCCAAAATGCGCTAACGCGTGCGCGCATTGTGCGATATGTCAAAAAATGTAGAAAAATAAGGGGTATAATCGTGCCAAAGGAAATTAGGGGCACTTGTACGAAAGTAGAAATATATTGTTTTTTACATATTTCTCCATTCATTCATTCATTTCATTTTTACTGCCCCGTTGGTCTCGTGGTCACAAGTATGACTGCTGTGCAAGGGGTCCCGGGTTCGATTCCCAGGTCGAGCGAAAAGTGTTATTGGGTTTTTCTATGAAATTCTCAGTAGCAGCTCGGAGTTTGGATTTGTGCCCGGTTAATGGCAATAGGCTCGCCCCCTATTACGTGGGACCTAAATATACCGGCGAACTGTGGGTGTACCTGTACATTGGTACACCTCTACCTAACCCTTCGGGAAATACAGGCGTGATGGTATATATATATATATATTTTTTTTATTTTTTTTATTTTTTTTATTTACATATTTCTCCATACATTTTTTTCAACCAATTTTTTTTTATTGAAACACTGAAATAGCACTAGATTGATCAATATACGATACCTAAACCCATTTCTGCTAAAAAAATAAAAGATTTACTAAGTTGATCCCTAAGTCTATGAAGATCGATTTTCAGCCCACTGTGCGACGGGGCCCCCGCGCCCTATTCCAGAGAAGTGAGGGAATATCTAAATCAGGAATACGGCGACCAATGGATCGGTCGCGGCGGACCAGTGCAGTGGCCACCAAGGTCACCAGATCTGACTCCGTTAGATTTTTATCTTTGGGGTCACGTAAAAGACCTAGTGTACCAAACAGAGCCTCAAAGTGAAGCAGACTTAATAAATAAAATTGAAAGTGCATTTAACAGTGTTAAAAACAATCGTTACGTTTTGAATAAAATAAACAGAAATCTGCGTAAGCGCGCCCGTCTGTGCATAAGACAAAGAGGGGGACATTTTGAACAATTATTGAAATATGTTTGAATAAGTGTAAATCAGTAAGACATTGTAAATAGTGATTAAAAGTCAATTATTGTAAATAGTGATGATTAACATTTTTAAACACGCCAAGATGGTTACTTGTAGTAAGTTATTATTTGTACCTACAACCTGCTGTGGCTATGTAATGCGATATTTAATACTTTTCATAGAAAACTGAGTGATAAACTGAAGGCATTGACTTCAGTTTATCACTTACGGCTACATTTACGAAAAAAGTACATAATAATATCTACCTACACTTGACCATTATGACAGTCCAAAGCCTGCAAGTGTGATGGAAAATGTTATCACCAGTTAATTACAATACAATTGCCGTGGGGTTAGGTACCTACTACCAAACTATTATCAATGAGCGCAAGACGGCCTTGGAGGCGCGCGCGCGCGGGGGCGCCGCGCCTTGACCATATTTTTGTACGGACAACCAGGTAACAAAACAAGCTTATAACTTTGTGATTTTTCATGGTACAGTTTTTAAATTTTGTACATAGATTCTTTACATAAAAATACTAGACAGGTGTTTCGGGTTTCGCATATACTAATTATAACGTTGTATATTAGGAAGATATCTATATAGAAATAAATACTATCCACATATAATAGTTAATCAATTTATTTAAAAATATACAATTTCTGTTAGGTCTCAGTCATTCTTTGGCACACCAAATAAATTCTTCAGATTGAAGTTTCCCCCTGTAAAGAAAATTATAATATTATGAACTTATAAAACAGAAGACAAACTTTTGTCTTTTCAGAATCATCTGTTGAATCCTTACTTAAATCCTACGACAAGAGGACAACAAAAATACAATGACGCTCGCATAAAAACCAGGAATGTGGTAGAAAGGCAGTATGGAGTCTTAAAGCGACGTTTTCCTGTATTAGCAATTGGTATAAGACTGGAATTGAAAAATGCCATAAATGTCATCATTGCCTGTTGTGTTTTACACAATATGTGTATTTTAAGAAATGAACATGAGCCAGTCAATGACAATAAAAAAAAAAAAAAGATATACCATCACGCCTGTATTCCCCGAAGGGTTAGGCAGAGGTGTACCAATGTACACCCACAGTTCGCCGGTATATTTAGGTCCCATGTAATAGGGGGCGAGCCTATTGCCATTAACCGGGCACAAATCCAAACTCCGAGCTGCTACTGAGAATTTCATAGAAAAACCCAATAACACTTTTTGCTCGACCCGGGAATCGAACCCAGGACCTCTAGCGTAGCAGTCGCGCTCAGGACCACTAGGCCAACGAGGCAATGACAATATTGTTCCTAATATAGAAGAACTCATTTCAAATGGGCAAATAGCAAGCGTTACCAACATTACATCCCAGAACTCATTTGGTTATCGACGATTACAAATTACAAATTATTTTGAAAACTTGTTACGTGCAATAAATTAATGTAATAGGTAATGTACTGTTGAATTTTTTTAATAAATCTTATATAATAAAATACCTTTTATTTGATTTAGTATTTCCATTTTTATTTGAGGTCTTTTCTTGCCGATTCCAATTGTGTATTATACAGGCTTCTTTTGAATTCTAATTCTTCTTCCAATATTTTTTTTTTTTAAATCTTCGATTTCGATTTTTTTGTTGTTAATGCCTTGGAATCCTGTACACAGGGTTGACACAACTTCTGACTGTGCATTGTTATTTTCTTTAAGTATTGGCCTACGCCTTTTCCAAAGTGGAGTTGCTGTTGTTTTAGAACACGTTGGTGTGTTCATTACCTTTTCATTGTCTTCCTTCTCTTCATTTATTGACATGTCCTGAAAACAATTTAATTATATTAATGTACTTAAAAGAAGCATTTTTTTATAGTCTGTATACATTTAATTAACATAAGTAGCCAGTCGTCTTTCTATATACAAATGAGTTATCTTGTTAGTCAAGATCTGATTAGCTTGAGCATTGAGCGAAAAGCTAATTTAAGAAACTAACAAACGATGGACAAATTCTTTCACAATATATTAACTTAGTACAGTCCTAAAATTGCCTAGGCCAAAATAATTAAATTATTGATCAAATAATATATCTGCCAGTACTTACCGTAACCAGTTCAGTGTCTAAAATTATATGTGATTCTTCACTGGTCAGTTCTGTGACGTGTGTATTGAGTGATGTTGAAATTGGTATGGTTGTTATTGAGTCTGAGTCTAAAACATCAGCAATACCACTGCAGCCTCGACCCAATAAATCGCAGACTTGTTCAAGTATTGGGTCTGTTTTTGTCGTTGATGGTCCTCCACCGGTACCAATAGCAGAATTCCTGTTTCTCGAGTTGTACGTTTTTGCTTCACTTTTCATTTTCTCCCAAACTCTCATGAGAGCATCTTTACTCCTAAAATAAAAAATAGATTTATAGTTGCACACGTGGTAATTACCTTAATTATAAAATATAACATGTTGGTTTTAATTTTAAAATGATAACTAACCTGTACATATTTCCCGTTGAATTATATTGAGAACAGAGGTTTATCCAAGCCTCGTTCTTAGCTTGGTCGGTTGTACCGTCTGTTCTTTTATTTAGAATGATGTTTTTAAATACACGCACCAATTTCACCAACTTATCTTTTTCGTCCACTGTGAAATTTTGACTACGCTTTCTTTTTTCTGCCATTATAATAACGATTGTCGAACGCAAAAGATTGAAAGAATCTAACAAAATTGTAAAAATACTCGGAAGCAAACACGGAGAAGCGATCAAAACTTTCAAAACAGTGTTAACTGCCAATTGCCAAACACAAGTTACCACAGATTAAATGCAAGTTTCATTATGCATATACAGAGTAAAAATGCTAGAAAATATTAAATTAATTAAAAATATGAATAAAATTTTATTTATTATTTCTATTAAAACATTATTTATCATAAACTGTATCTATTTGCGGCATTACTTGAGAGGATTTTATAAAAAACGATAATGTTTAAAAGTATCGATAGGTCTCGAAGTAAAACAGTCACTAACATCGAAAAAAAAACGTCACTTAGTTATGTGACCCCTAGTTAGGGGATTGAAATGATGGTGTAACGAAATTTTATATAGGGGCTGCTTTAGATGAGCTTTTAAGTAAAGGGTCCCATACTTATGTGGTAGTTTAGGGGATATTGGTGAAAACGGGCATGAGTCTTTATAAAACTGGTATGACTCGCTACTTACAAAAATATAGTGTCTCCCTTATGAAAATGAAATGCTTTTTATCTATTTTAAATCATTTTACTTGAATAGATCGTGTTGTGGTTATGATAAAAATTAAACACAAGAACATTTTAAACAAACTTTTTAATAAAAAATGTAACTGCATATTTTACTTTTTAACTTAATCAGTATCATTATTATCATCACCAATGTCATCATAGTGTGTCCCATCGTGTTGTCCGTCATCTGCCGCTTCTACAGAAATCTGTGAGTTTTCTAGAAGTGACATCTTCAGCATTTCCAATTTGAAAAGGGCTTGGCCAATTTCTTTTTATGAGGCTTGCGCTTTGACGTTATTATTGGGTCAGATGCTATTAGCATCCAATGCGCGATATCACAGTTCTTATCAATTCGCGAAGTTTTTCTAGCATGAAAAAGACGTATGTTTTTATTTTCCTTTTGACTTGACTCTAAAACGTCTTCAGAGAATAATCCGACGGGCAACGGAAGCTCGTTTATAATGTCTGCACCATGTAGTAATAATTTGTGTACTGATGCGCTCATTCTGTACCAGCCGTAGTCTTATACATTCTTTGGCAGTATCTAGGCAGTATTTTTTGAAATTATTAATGTTTACGTGAAACCCGCATGAATTCACGCTTAAAATGTTAGAGAAACGCTTGATGAGGTCTGCATCTATCCCCGTTATAACAGCTGATTTTGTGTGATCTGCGAAGAATTTCCGGGCAGTATTCCCATCATTAGAATTTCCTCCTCCTCGACGAAAGAAAGAAAATAATGTTCCTCCATCGACGGCGCCGATAATATTAGGAAAGTTAGTACGCTCGTAAAACTGATCAGCAATGCTTCCCATATAGATTGGCACGTTGAATTTACAATATTACGAAGTGTTGTGGCTCCAATTAGGTATTCAAACGATAATGCATTGAAACTTGCACCAGTTGCTAAATACCTGTAAATAAAAGAATGTTATTTTTTACAGTTAAAGTGACACAACGTCGTTGGAAATATTTAAGAGTATGTTTTTCAAAGGAGCTTCGTTCTCAAAAAGACTTAAAATCAGGGCAAGCTGCACCGAAACGAAAACGATACGTGTACTTTGATAAGTTACTGTTCTTGTTACCTCTATGGAGCCAGTGAGAGAAACCTCAAGTAACGTGACATCGCTTGACGAAGACACAATTAGTGAGAACGATTCTTCTACACCAGCAATAACACGACTAACAAAAGAAAAGAAGAAGAATAAAAGTTACGAAGAATCTTTATTAGAAATATTAAGAGATAAAACCAACCACCAAGACATCCAGACACTACCAGACCCAGACAATTATTTCGCGTTATCTTTGGTTCCATTATTAAAGTCAATTCCACCAGATCTAGAATTATAATTCTACTGCTGCAACATACATTCTTCCTCAACCACAACAACCTCGTATAATTTCGCAACAAATAATAGCCCCCGCCCAATCAGCACCAGCTCGTATACTTCCTCAGCCAATTATGTCTACAACTTAACCACAATCTCAAACACCACCACCACCACCTCGTGTACTTTCACAACAATGTTTCAATCCCTTTGCACCCTCTACATCAACTCAATCTTTTTATGATAATATGTCTCCCCCGCTGTCGAACGAAACTGTGAAATCATATGTGTCAAATTACTCTGTAGATGATTGTGATATTGCAAATTTTTATGCCTCTGAATAATAAAGATTTTTTGTTTAAATAAATAATTGATGTGGTTTTTGTTACTTACCTCAAAGTTACCGTTAACCTTACTTCTGCTGAAATAGCCTTGCGAAATGTTGTATCTTGAAATGTAATCACAGGACCTACCAAAGCCAGCAACTCATCGAAAGAGTTTATAGACATACGAAGATAATAAAAAGATAACTTTGGTGGATACTGACGTAATTCAGTATATATAGTGTAGAATTTTCCTTTGAATAATCTTTCCGTGTATACAGGGTGATTTGAAATTGCTCGTATTCCTCTCGGGAGAAGAAACTATGACTAATTTAGAATGATTTAACCCCCCTATCACTTGGGGGTCGAAAATCCGCCATTCTCGAGAAAATCTACTTTGTTTTTATTTTTAGAAAAATATGAATTTTAGTAATTAAAATTTAATAAAAAAAAAACTTATCACTTAACAGATTTTTTAAATTTTTTATTGCAAGTTTTAACATACAACATAAAATCTAACAGTAAATTACACAGTTTTTAGCTTTAGAGAGGTTGGTCAATTAGTAGGCTATTAGATCATAGAAAATTTCAGGCTGAAAAGTGATAATTTTTTTTAAATTAAATTTTAATTCAAATCAAATCAATCAAATCAAATCAAATCATTTATTTCAATTAGGCCATTAAAAGGCACTTTTGAACGTCAAAAAAAATTAAAACTAATGAATCTAGTTATGAATGAATGAATTACAAAATTTCGGATTTTTCTAAAAATTAAAACAAAAAATTGCAATCAGCGGCAGGCCTTATTTTATCATATATGGCTGTTAATAATAATTGAAAGGTTTCTTTCTTCGTCCGAAAAAAAATGTACTATTTAGTTTTAACTACGTCCAACTGCGTAAAAATAGTTTGAAATGCACCATATTTTTCCCTTTCCTATAATATAGGATGCACCCACGATGATCTTTTACGTTTTTCTATTTCTTTTTGTTTCTTCTTGTACAAATAGTAGGCCAATACGCGTTTTCTTTTTTCTTATTATTCGGCATTTCACACGTGTGTAATCTCTGACTGCCAGTTCAAAACTAACGCATATAGATGGCAGTCCATCCATCCGGTAAAAAAAATGTGTATACAAGGATAGCCGTTTATTGACGGTCCGTGATCCGGTGAAAAAAACTGACGTCTACAAGCGCTCTTATTCTACAATTAAAGACCGAAAATATTGTAAAATAATATCTCTAGTTAGGTGTCTTTCTACCCTAGTGGGATAAGCAATGGTAGGAGGGAAAACCGGTTGAGGAGGAATTAGTACATCTGGATCATCCGGTGGCTCTTCTTCATTTTTCTTCCTCGCTAAGTTGTGTAAAACAGCACATGCTACGATTATATCTTGAGCCAGTGTAAATCTACATCTCAAACCAATGCTCAGAACTGGGAAACGTCTCTTCCACACACCATAACATCTTTCTATTACGTTTCTTGTTCGGATTTGTGACCCATCGCTTTAAAATCTTCGTTAGTGGAACTAATATTAAATGATGCCGAGCCCCTTCCTGATGAAGTTGAAAAAGTGAGAACAGATCTTTTTGGCGAACTGGTGTCAAGATTTTCGTCATTAGAAAATAGCCGGACATACACAGTATGCATGTTTCTCGACCCTAGATATAAGCTTTACTTCGAAAACGAGGCAACGGCAGATAATACAAAAAAACATGTGATAGGATTAGTGAGTGATGAGGTTTCATAAGAGAAGCTGAAGCTACTACTGGAAGAGACAATCAAATTGATCAACAAACAAATGAAGAAAATTACGAAAGAGGTGACATCTGGAAGCATTACCACAAAAAAATGCAAAACATTCGACCGGCTGGCACTGCTTACTCCAGGGCTGTTGTAGAAGTACAGCGGTATTTGGATGACAAAGTCGTTTACATCAATGAGTCTCCATTGCAGTGGTGGGCATTAAACAAAAATTCATATCCCCACTTAGCAATATTGGCTCGGCTTAAACAAAATGCACTGAGCTACCAGTGTGCCCTGCGAGCGACTTTTTTCTGTAGCAGGAAATATTCTGTCCGAGCGAAGAACACGTTTAGATGTTAGAAAAGTACAACAGATGCTGTTTATAAAAGAAAACAAAAAAAAATATTTAGATAAAAAGAATAAAAAATAATGTAAAAAAAAGATAAAAAAAAAGAAATTTAAAAAAACTTAGTGATGTAAATATTTAGTCATCATCATCATCTCAGCCGCAAAATAAAGCAGCAAAATAGCAGTAAAATATTTAGTACCTAGGTATAATAGTACAGTTGATTTTGTAAATAAAATCAATTATAATCCATAAAACGAAAATACTCCATTACTTGCGAAGACTCGCTAGTTATGAAACGTTCATAAACTTGAGACGCCTAAATACTCGTGGACCTAGTTTTTGGAATAAGTATTTAGACGGACGCGTACTTCTAAGACTCAGTACGCATTTTACCTAGTATATCTCACCTTTATAACAGACCCCCACCTACTCGCACACGAGCGTACAGCGTGGCGGAGTCACAGAGTCGAAAACACGTGAGTACATGCCTTATGCCTGTCAGAGGATCACAACACAATATCTGTGAGCAATTTAGTGCAGCCGTAACTGAGGAACGCTGGAACAGTGCGCGCGAGCGCGGACTATGTTTTACGTGTTTACGTTTACGTAATAAGGTGCATAAATGTAGACGTAAAAAGTGCGGAGTAAGTGGTTGCGAACGGATGCACCACCCACTACTGCATAGAGAGCCGACGAGTGCAGAAACTAATAATGATTCTTCAAAGGAAACCGTGGCATCGACGTGGGTACAACAAGCATGTAAGTCGTACTTAAAAAATATTCTGGTAGTAATATCCGGACCGGCGGGAGCGGTGCATACACACGCGCTCCTATACGACGGGTCGACAGTCACACTCATTGACGCAGACATCGCCGAAAGAGCGGGCCTACAGGAACCTCGCGTACCACTTCAAATAGAAGCGATCGGAGACACAAAGACGTCACCGGACTCATGTAAAGTACGCGTTAGCATAGGAACAAGGGCCGTCTAAATGTAAACATGTAATTAACGCACGAACTATAGCCGATCTTCGTCTCTCAGCTTAAGCTATCACGCGACAGGATGTCGCCGACTGCTAACATCTGCAAGACCTGGCTGTTTATTTCAAGTTCGAGCGGGCATCGCCGAAGATACTGATCGGCCAGGACAATTGGCACCTTCTCGTGTCTACTAAGGTAAGGCATGGCCGCCGCGATCAACCAGTCGCGTCTTTAACGGCTCTAGGATGGGTGCTACATGGAACCCACAGTCGGTCGTTACCGCGCCCGGATCGTGTCTACTATGTCAAAACTCTCAGTGAATGCTAAACTCAAAGTGCAAAGTGTCATTAAATTTAAACAATTAACTGCAGAACAGTTGAATCATGCAGAAGTACTGTTAATAAAGGTCATACAAAGACAAAGTTTCAGCAATGAACTCAGTGACACTAACGTCAAAACTGGCCGACTACGGGCATTATCAGATTAAGTCAATTCTGACAGCTTACTTAAAGTAACACCGCGCATCAACGCGGCACGTTGTGTTTCAGTCCAACAGTCGAGTCCTGCCATCCTTGACGGGGATCACCCCACATCACCAGACTACTCATCGAAGCACTCCACAGGCGACTGCACCACTCCGGCGTCGAGGCAACTGTCAACGAGTGCCGCGCTCGCTACTGGGTGACGCCCCTTCGCCCCCCGCTACGCGAACAATCGTGTCGCGCTGCCTGGACTGCCGGGCGCGCCGCAATGTGCCGCCCGAGCCCCCGACGGGCAACCTGCCTCCCTGTCGCCTTGCTCACCACGAGCGTCCTTTTACCTAGGTGGGCCTCGATTACTTCGGGCCTCTCAACGTCTCCGTGGGACGCTCCGTGCACAAGCGCTACGTGGCGCTATTCACCTGCCTGACTTCACGGGCGGTACATCTCGAGATCGCTGCGAGCCTATCAACGGAGTCCGCCGTGATGGCCCTGCGTCGCTTCAACGCGCGTCACGGCCGCCCGACTCAAATATGGTCAGACAACGGGACGAACCTGCGTGGCGCGGACCGTGAGCTCCGAGCATCCATCAATGCGTCAACGCAAGAAGAGGCGAGTCGACGGCGCATCTCCTAGCGCTTCATTTCCCCTAGCACACCATTTATGGGCGGTGCGTGGGAGAGACTGGTGCGGAGCGTAAGGACCGCTCTCTTCACCACACTACGGGAGCGCCACCCCAGTGAAGAAACATTGGCGACTCTACTAACTGAGGTAGAGTTCACCGTGAACAACAGACCACTCACTCACGTCTCCGTGGATCCAAATGATCCGGAGGCGCTCATCCCGAATCATTTCCTGCTGCACGGGCCGGCCTCCAACCCACCACTCGGTGACTTCAACGACCGGGACATCGGACGTACGCAGTGGCGTGCCTTACTGCGACTCGCCGACCAGTTCTGGGCGAGATGGGCCCGCGAATACCTGCCTGACCTGCAGCAACGGCGGGAGCCCCAAGGACGTGGCGCTCCAATCAGTGTTGCCAACTCAGTGGATTTTCCACTAGATCTGGTGGTTTAGATTAGCATTTTAGCGGACAAATTTTGGTTTTAGTGGCTAGTGGATTTTTCTAGTGGCTTAGATTGTTTCATTTAGTGGTACTGCTAGACATTTAACCACCAGCACAATTTACATATCTACAGGAAAGAATTTGAACGTTTATATTACATGATGGGTATATTTTTTTTATATTTAGGTGCAATAACTACATGTTACCGAACAGCGTAGTGCAAAAAATTAGAACTAAAGAAGTGTATTCTTCAAAATCAGAAGTTGTAGAAAAAGCTGATTCTTCCGAAGATGATTTTTTATCTATATTTTGTTTGTCTTCTTGTAACTTTGTACCTAACAGAAATAAACTGATTTTGTGATACAAATTAGGATAATGTTTATTTTTTGCCAAAAAGTATTTTGATAATGTTAGTGGTTTTCTGGTGGTTTGAAGGATAGCAAAACTTAGTGGTTTTCTGGTGGGTTAACACGCTAGAATTTGTGGGTTTGTAAAAAAATTGTTAGCAACACTGGCTCCAATACTCACCGGCGACGTCATGCTCATTGCGGACAGCAATCTACCGCGCAATTCGTGGCCTATGGGGCTAGTTACTAGAACATTTCCCGGGAGCCATAACATTATACGTTAAGACGACCTGTCAAAAGGCTGGTTAAGCTAATAACTCAGGATTATCTCTAAGTAATGGGGGCCTGACATTGTTTATATTTTCTCTTTGAGAGAACCATGTATTCTTTTTGTTTCTAAAAATGTACTCTTGTCATATTGATAATTTATAGTAATGTTGTAAATGTTAAGACATCCTGTTACAAAGTCTGAACCATCCATGATGGTTCACGGCGGGAGAATGTTCAGAACGGAACAGAATGTCGTAACAATAATTAATAATAATCCTAGTACCTAAGCCAATTTCTGAGAATCGACGCTGGGGGCGTGTTCTATCCGCACCATGCCTCACGATTGGTCCTAGCATTTAAAAATTTGAATCACATTCTGAATACTACACCTCCAAGTTCTCCTTCCATATTACAAGAACAAAATTTACAAGATAATAACCCACTGTTTCAAAATGATACTCCACGTGATTCACCAAATCCAACGAAGAAGGAAAGAGGAAATCAAAAAAATTAAAAGAAATCGTTCGAAATCATACAAAGGAAACCAAAAATTAAAAGAAGAAATTGAAAAGCTACAAAAGAAGTGCGATAAATATAAGAAACGTTATCAAAGAACGGAAAAACAATTTAAATCAAAGAAAGAACCAAAACCAGATGAAAAAATTAAGTACAAAAAACTGACTAATGCTATACAAGAGAGATACCAAAACATTAAGAAGAAACGGGACAAGATACTTGTTAAAAGTATTTTTGAAAAAATTGATGGACGTGCGAAAGAGGAAGTAATAAAAGAAATGATCTCATGTGTAGTGATTTTAAATGTACGCCTTGCTTAGGTTCCTATTTCTTTAATTTAAAGACATTATTATTTACCTACAAAACACCATCAAACAACACTAAACAAACAACGTATTTAAAGGCATAACGTAGATCTTACCGGAAGAGGCTATGGCTTGCGTGAGTTTGCGGGCGAGGAGATGATAAAACATGAAAGTCGTAATTGAACAATAAGAGAACAACAACGTTCCACCAGACACGTGAGCGCGAGCGCAATCAGCTACTTCACCATCACTGTTATCACAAACACGATATTCCAATAATCACATCTACTAAACAATACCATCTAAACTTATTCTTCGATCAATCAATCTGAACTTAAGTTTTGGCGGGCCGCCTTCTCAGTGCCTGGTGTTACGTCCAGTTGACAGCTGTCAATTCGTTCTTTATTCAATTTTATGCAACATAAGGTTTCGTCAAAGAAGGTCTTTCTACGAGCCGACATATTTATTATTTAAAGTTAAAATTGGATTTCTACCTGTAGAAGGTAGTTACTAGGTACTTCATATTTTTTTACTGTTGTTTATTTGTGTCGCACCATATGTCATGTCTCTTGAGTCACAAAAGAATGTTGGCCAACTCGTACCTGATTGCGACCATAAATGTCATATACATGAAAAAATCCACTATTTTTTACTGTTTTCATAAAACCAAGAAATATCTCGTTAAGTGGCCACCAGAAAAAGAAAATCGTTTTTTTCTGATTTCTTAATTATTTCAACTATTGTTGGAAATTATTTAGTTCTGATGTTCTGAACGCACCAGTTTACGTTCCATTTTCATATTAAAATAACGTTATACATAATAGTAATAATATTTATCGTAGTTTTTTTTAGTTATTGGCATTAATTCAATTAATTATTCATATACGTATACAAAAAAACAATAAAAGGTTTTTTTAATTTATGTGATTCTTGTCCAAAAATCATAATTGTATACGCGTTATCAGTGTCAGGGTTTAGCTTAGGTGCGTACGTAAAACGGAACGTCAAATCTTATCGACGCCATCGATTGACAGACGCCATCGATTCACGTCTCTGCGTTTGCTACGTTTGTTGCGAATTGTGTGATACGTACTGTGCGATTTTGGCTTTTCTTTTGTTGTTTTGACCCTGGCATTATTACGGACTGATATCTACCGCTTGTGACGATTATACTGTGCTTTCGACTCCTGGACACCGATTTAACTTTCGAGTTGAAGTGATTGTTGCGTTTGCGTTGTCAGTGGTATTATGACTATGCAGACCACGATGCAGACGCCACACGCAACCCAGCAATTGCTTTGTGTTAATTGCAATATACGCATTAACACACTTCGTCGCCATCTCGTCTTTGAGCTAGACACGAGAGTTATTTCTTTGATCTGCGAGTGGAATTCTTCAATAATAGTACGTATTTCTACACTTACCTATTATATCTTGTATTAATATTATCTTAAATCATATAAATAATAGTTTAAAAAAACTAAAAAAACACGCTTTATAGCAAACCGAACTAAAAACTAGAAAATAATAGAATCATTAAATTCAGAGTGAAAAGTGTTTTTTTAGTTTTTTTATATTTTTTTGTCAACAATATTTTTTTAACTATTGTTTATTTCACATTTTTTTTAAACGAATTATTGCATTGTCATGGGCACTTAATATGTATGCAAAGTTTTGAATTAATTAGACTTCTGCAAATAGCTGAAAATCGCGCTCAAAGATTCCGTTACATACATACATACAGCCCAAGCTAATAAAAACGTGTTAATAAAGTAACTTTAAATCTTGTTTTAGATTACCGAAGAAGATTACATATGTGAAGCTTGTTATCAATTGGCGTTGCAACGTATAAACATTAGTTTACCTAATGAACCTGGTGCTTCATCCTCCCGTGGCCACATTCTTGTTTGTATTATTTGTGGAAGTTCTCTGCTAAGACGTAGACGTGATCTTATTGTGAGACAGAATGCGTCTCAATTACAACAAGCAATACGTATAGCAATTGAAAACAGAATTGCCCCACGACAGGTACTTATTTATTTATTATATTAATTCCTGCCTCCAATATTTTTTCACTGAATTCATCAGCAATTTGTAGTTTTTATTTGTAGTTTTAGTAACTACATTTATATTTGTATGGTTTTATAAAAAACATCTAGCCGTAACTTTTATATGTTAAAAACAGGTTTTCTGGTTGTTTCAGGTTAGTGCCTCAGACCACGCATGTCATCCTTGTTGGCTGAGACTTAAGAGATCTGTAATGCGGGACAATCATGAGCCTGAGCAGCAAGCACAGCCTGAGCTACAGGCAGAGCCTGAACTGCAGGCAGAGCTTGAGCCACAAACACAGCCGGAGCTGCAAGAAGGGCCTGAGCTACAACCTCAAGAAGCTGTAAGCCCTATAAATTCTGACCATGATGAGCAAGCTAATGAAGTACCTCGAGTGATTCATTTACCTAATTATAGACGAGCAGCTAATACTGCATCACATTGTATTTTTTATGGTTGTCAGAATGTTGATTTGTGTAGAATATCAGACCCATTGAGATCAACAACATTATCCCAACATAGATATTACTTGCCTAAAAATGCTCGTATCTGTGTAGAACATACATTTAGTAATAGTTGGGATATGTTGTTTGATTCAGAAAACAGTATTAGCACATTTACATCTGAACAAATTGAACATATATTTTCGTTTTTAAATAAGTTTAATACATTCCTGGATTTTTCTAACATGGAAAGTGTAGAAAGAATCGACGAACATTTATTCCATTATTGGCTAGGACTACGTAAACAACAATTTGAATTGTTGTTGTATGATAATCCACGTGTTATTGAAACACATAGAGGTATTTTGGGTTTAGGTGCTCTTTTAATGAAAATGAGAACTGGTGACTCCGATGACCGCTTGTCACAGTTATTAATGGTCCCAAGGCGCACATTAGAAAGATTGATGAATAAGGTTAGGGAAATATTGGTGCAAGATTTTGTGCCTAGAAATCTGGGAATCGGACATATATCCCGTGAGCAACTGTTGCAACACAACTTAATGATACCCAATGCAATTTATAACCAAAACAATGAAAATCCAATAATAATATCGCACACCCAGATCTAAAGGGAACTAACTCAAAAAAGGACTTTTTTGAGAAAATGAAAAATACTATTGACCATGTCCTAGTAGACTGTATGAGGTTTCTGTAAAGATCAACGCTTTTTTTATAAAATTAAAAGAAAGATGTTTTTGAAATTTTGTGTTTTAGTCAAGTAATGGGGGTAAAAACAAGATTTTTTTAGTTACTTCCCTATCGCTTAACAGATTAGTGTATTTTCTTTAATTATTTTGAGTTGGATCTGTGTTCATGAATTAAGTTTTGAGTTAGCTCTCTTTTAAAGAAGAAATCTAAATTTTAAATTTAAAAGTATTTCGTATTATTTATAATTACTCTAACAAGGAGTAATAATATGACCAACACTCCAACAGTAAGGGCATATTAGTTAATGGACTGGAAATGAAATACTATGTTTACTCCAATCAAATATATTTTTATTAATGATAGATACTTTGAAAATAATTAGTGAGTCTTTTGTCTTTTGACAGTCTTATATCTTATAAAAGTTTTCTCGGGGGCCAACTTTTCTCGCTGGCATTTGTTTTTTTGATTTGGACAAAGATTGGTATGATTTGCCAGAATTTCTAAGCACTTTTGCCACTTTCGATTTCCATTTCGCAGGTTTGCGTATTCTCTTCTTACTCTTTTTCTCTACTTGCTCTCTATCATCTTCAGTGTCTGACGAACTAGAACTCGAGCTGCTGCCGCTACTTGTGCTAGATGAAGACAAAGACTTAGTCGGTACCACCTTAGATAATACCATACTTTTGGGATCCAATCGGAAATTAGGATCCGCATCGGAGTCGTCAATATCAGTTTCGTCACTCCGGATTGGCGAAACGTAATAGTTTGGAGTGTCAAGGTTCTGTTGTCTAGTCGTACTTGGAATAGGTTCGTCAACTACAGGCAAGGGAGCGTGAGAAATCTTAAGACTATCTTCTGAAGTTTGAGGTTGCGTAACATTAATAGAATTAGAAACATTTTCTTTGTCCCTGTCTTGAATCATATTCACTAACCACCGTCCACGTTTCATTGTCTGACTGAAATAGAAAATGTAATTTGTCTTAGTTGAGATACAAAACGACTTAATAAGCAATCGATTAAATATTTTTGATTTTCATGAACTAACACAAAGTTTGTTTCACAGAGCCCATCTAAAGGGACTTAACTCAAAATTTTATTATCAAAACGGAACTAAGTGTGGTTGCTAAGATAGCTAAAAAATCGTATTTACATGAAAAGATGCTTTACGTTACTAACAAAAAAGTTCAATTTCACTTGCATTTTAATGAAATATTTGAATTGTAAAAATGACTCAATTAAACAGACACAACTCAAAATCTAAAAAAAAACAAATAATACGGAAACAACTCTAAATAACCAACTAAAAATTACTTACCTAGCCAGCAATACAGGTCCAACTCAAAATGTGTTGTGAATTTTGTCAGCGTTATCAACAAAATGGCAACAACTCAAAATAATACTACTTATATTTTCACCAATATGGACGCAACTCGAAATAATTCCATTTTTTTTAAGGGAGATACTTGAGCTCCACATGCAATAACCATGGCAACTAGCGATGTATCTGTTTTGGTGGGGTACGCGGGGGGCCCGCTCGTTCATCAAAAGAGACTTTGGACGACACCTGGCGTCGAGTAGTGGAGATATCTTTAAATCTGTTTTGTTGGTCGATAGGTAATAAAATGAGGAATTAAATGTTGCGCACAACTCAAAAATACATTTTTTTGAGTTGGTTCCCTTTAGATCTGGATGTGCGATATGTGATGGGACTTATATTTATTTAAATAAAAGTTCGAACTATATGTTCCAAAAAGACACGTACTCATTACATAAATATAGAAACTTATTAAAACCATTTCTGCTGGTGGCGCCTGATGGTTACATTGTAGACTGCTTTGGCCCATACAAGGCTACCACATCTGATGCTGAGATAATGATTTCTCTTTTCCGAGATGAAAATTCTCCTCTCAGGCAATACTTCCAATTGAATGATATTTTCATTCTAGACAGGGGATTTAGAGATGCAATTAATCTGCTAGAGTCTTGCAATTATAAAACTTACATGCCGGAATCCTTATTACAAGGTGAGCATCAACTCACCACTGAGCAAGCTAACAGGAGTCGTTGTGTGACTATATGTCGTTGGGTGGTGGAGGTTGTGAACGGATATTTTAAACGTGATTATAGATTATTCCGGCATGAATATTTTAATTTAACTGTGCCACACATGATGCAAATGTTTTCTATAGCTGCGAGCCTTTTAAATAAATTCGGCGTTAGGTTGAAAAATAGAAATGATGCTGAACAAATTATAAATGTTATTAGGGAACGATTTCCATTACATAATAATTTGTCAGATTTTATAATGATGATAAATATGAATAGAAGAAGCTCTAATTTTACTAATATAACAGCTAATAATAACAATATTACATTCCCTCGTCTAGATTATAATGAAGTAATATTATTTGCCTTAGGAACATACCAGATCCGACAGGCAAAGTCATATTATGGTGAACATATCAGGTTTCATGGAGGATACAGAATCGAAGTGTGTAGAGAAAATATTAACACATCAGAGTATAGTTTGAGAGGAAGTGGAGATAATTCTCTGATAAGAGGAAAAATCAAATCCAGACATGTTTCAAGAAAAATATATTATGTATATTTATTAATTGAAAATAATGTGTCTGGACGGGCAGGTATTGTAGAATACTGCTGTAATTGTCTAGTAGGGAGAAGAACTATTGGGTGCTGTGCACATGTTATGACGCTTGTGTGGTATCTTGGATGGGCTAGGCATCAACCAACAATATCAGCACCAGCAGAATTCCTCGATGCTGTAGTTGTGAGAGAGGATGTTGAATAAAATGTACTTATTATTGACAAATGACTTAATTATTTACCCACTCCCTAAGGTTTTTTTGGTACCTAATTCCCTAATCTATATCATATTATGGCAAGTAAAAAGAAACGGGGTTTCAAAAAACTGAACATTATCTGTCAGTAAATCGACTTATTTTTTATTGTAACCTCAAAAGTATTTTTGGCAATAAAAAAGTAACGCGGCCATTTAGGTATTATTTTCACATCGGATATTGTTTACAACATAAAAACGATCTCATGTCTCTATAATTTATTTTTGGACGCGAAAAATAAAAGTCAGGTACAACTGCTATAGAAATCTGGCCGATGTTCTTTGTCTCTTGGCAAACCATGTTGTCCCCATTGATATTCTAATTTATTGTACTATTTAATTGAAAAAAAGCAGTGTAATTATTATTTTTATTTTGTGATCTATTTGAAATTAATGATAGAAGCTATCTAAATATTTTTTTATGTTTATTCAATGGTTTGGACAACGGTGATGACAAATTCCAATTTCATTTTTTCTATTGGTGACTCAAGAGACACAAATAATGATAATTTCTAAATAAATAAATAAATAAATAAATAAATGATAATAATAATTTATTGAATAGAACATCAGTTACCCAGGGGACCCCTTATAGGACCAAAATTCTGTACTTAGACCTAGTAAGCTAAAAACATTTTGAAGTTCGCGACCATAACTAAAGGACTATCTCCGTTACATGCCCACATTAAATGCATGGAATGTCTTTTACACATTGCATATAGGCAAGACTTGAAGAAATGGGCTGTGAAAGGAGAGGAAAAGATAGCATTTGAGTCGCGGAAAAAACAAATACAAGATAGATTCAAAGAAGAGTTTAACTTGTTGATCGATGTGGTAAAGCAAGGATCTGGAACTACGAACGACGGCAATACAGCCAGAAAGTTCTTTGAGAACCCGAGAAAAACTGCAAGTATTACAGGTCTGGACGAAGAATTAATTTATAGATTTGCTGTTCTTTTACAAGCCATAACAGCTGAAGAGTATATCAATACTCAGAAATTTAAAGAGTATTCCATGGATACCGCAAAAAGGTATATATAATTCTACAGTTGGTACTACATACCTTCAACTGTACATAAATTATTAATACATGGCTCAGATATTATTGCCGGTAATGCAATAGTACCAATTGGTAGTTTATCAGAAGAAGCATCAGAGGCTCTTAAAATGAATATTATTTTATGTAAGAGTATGTTCCAGTACATAGAGCAAGAAACCTACAGATATGCAATTGAAAAACGCCCCGAAAAGATTTTTTGTACCACAACAAAAGAAATTGAACAGTTTGTAGGTATGTGTCTTTACATATCTGTTATATGTCTTTTTAGTTTTTTATTTTTTTTATTTTTTATATGTAGTTGTGTAGTTCTTTGAGAGTGCTTACCGATCGGCGTCTTTCTGTGTCTACAGTTTTTTACTAAAATATTGTTGTTCGGTCTCGGAACTGTGGGTGGTGTCGTACTTTATAGTTCCGAGACAGCAACACGCCGGCTGACGCTGAAAACCAGCGCTGTGGTTCCGTGTTTCGTGCACGGACCATGGCTTTATGCTGAGCGTCAGCCTTTTCGCGCGGTAGTGGCGTATATAGATTATTATTGTTATTTTTTATTTGTTTTTAATTTTTTGTGTTGTGCGTCGCTTTCGCAAGAATAAATGGTTTTTCTTTCTTTCTTTCTTTCTTATACAATTGCCATCAACAAGACATTATTGGAATGAAAGCCTGGGACACACAACAATAAATAATGTTATGGCATGCAATAGGTTTAGGAAATAAAAAGATTTATACATTTCAACACCAACTCGACGCAAGTACCCAAAGGTCAACCAGGATGTTCAAAACTACCCCGATAACCAAGTTCAGTATTTTATAGGCATAAATAAGCAACAACATCAACAAATATTAGATGTAACACCGAGGCTTAAGAATATGCGTCGGGGTAGTTTTGCATTAACAGTCTTGTTGTGTAAATTAAGAACTGGGGATTCAGGGGGCAGATTGTCGTGTCTATTTCAAGTTCCGAGAAGGACCCTAGAGACATTAATGTCTGTAGCAAGAAATATATTGCTAACTGATTATGTTCCACAATTTCTTGGTTTTTCTCATTTAAGAAGGGAGCAAGTGGCAGCAAGAAATACATACATTGCCGATCACATTTTTGGTGAGCCTAATGCACCAGCTGATCAAAAACCTGCAATCACAATAGCTGATGCAACATGTATACAATATACCCAAAAAAGTAGTAATTACTTGTTCCAAAAGGATACATATTCCCTTCATTAATATAGGAATTTATTAAAGCCTTAAGATCTTCTGTGCCTCTGATGGATATATTATACAACGTGTTAATGAAATAACCCAAAACCTGAAACTAGTTTGTTTAGAATCGGCAGCAAAATCGAATACAATAATTTTTAATATAGGTTATTTTTTTCCAAAAAAAAATTATTTGTCATGCCGTATCTTATATTTCTAACGACGCTGTACACTACTGTCCAACGCGATGTAAACAAACAGCGCGGGCGAGGGTGAGAAGGGGGTACTAGAGCGGGCGTCAAGGCCGGGAGACATGCCGGCGCCCTACCATACCCTCGAAAAACATAACCCTCCTTCTGTCGCAGTCGGGTAAAAATAAATGATATTTTATACTTTTTTTTTCTTTTTCTTTTTGATTCCCGAGTGTTTATTCATTTTAGTACCTATTAATCAACACACACATGATTCTATACAAGATCAAGATATAATACCACCATAATCTTAACTAAATCAAACAAAAACAAAAAAAAAAAAATACTTAACACAAAATAACTCCGTTCCGACAGCAAATCGAGACAAGCGACTTGGTTATCATTAATCCTTATAAAAAGACCTTTCCAATGATATATATATATTATGGCTATTGGGCTGAGTACCAGGCGCCATACATTTTTGCCCATTCTCCTTTATAAAGTTTATTATACTAATTTATGAATAATCTAAAGAAACGTAGTATTATGAAAGATTTTTTTCGAACAATTTCTGCCTCACTGTAACAACGAAAAGTTGATTCACCCATATAATGGAGAAGATTTTTTTTTTTTTTTTTTTTTTTTATAGACGGGAAATCATCAAATAACTTCCCCCGCCCTGGGCGGGGCGGGAGGGAGTGTCAGACTTTTACTGACTAAAACCCGTCTATGTTCCTTCATGTGCCCTTTGCGTTCCGGGGGCGCGGTATCTCTTTCGAACAACCCGCAGCCCCGGCAGGCATCGGCCCTCAGTGGCCCCATCCAATTTTGCTGACATCTCTTTGAGGCGCGCGTGGAACACGAACGCGCCGTCGACACGGTCTGTCGCTAGTGAACGTACGGACGGTGAGCTACCCATTGCTCACCGTCCACAGACCCGCGTCTACGGTGGCCGGGAGTCGTCACGTGGCTCCCGACGCCCGGATCGTCTACCGCGGCGGCCGCTGGGACGGGGGACCCTCCTTTCCCTCTCCCGTCCCGCCGCCTCCTTCTCTAGCATTACAGCTTCGCAGAAGGAGGCGACTGCTTCCCATTCCCCCTCGCTCCGGACCATGGCCTGAACCAGTGCCGGACGCGAGAGGGCGCCGCCGCCGATGGCCGCCTCGAGGACTCGGCGGTGCTCAGCCCAAGCAGGGCACACCGCCAAAGTATGCTCCACCGTGTCCTCGGGGCGATCCTCACAATGGTGACACCCGGGCGATTCCTCCCGCCCGATGAGGTGCAGGAACCTCCCGAAACATCCGTGTCCGGTGAGGACCTGCGTCAGGCGGTAGGTGAGGGCGCCGTGGCGCCGCTCCAGCCACTCCTCAAAGAGGGGTCTTACCGCCTCAATCGAGGCGAGCCCTATAATGGAGAAGATGAAACGAAGGTTTTAGCACAATTATATTATGATAAGCACAAACATTATAAAAATAAAAAAATGAATTAAACGTTTGACTTGTTTCGTTTCACGTCATTTTTATGAAAGCCTAAACGCCTGAACGTCACAGCAACTTCTGTCCCAGGCCAGCGGCTTTTTTCCAAAGCAGGTCTGACGCTAAACGAAAGACGAACACGTCTAACTACGAAAAAATTTACACAATTATTGTTCATTAGCTCTAATTAGAAATTATATAGATATATGTGAATACCTATGTATTTGAAGCTCATGTATGATTCTTCATTTAGTTATATCGCGTAATTTAGTTCGTGTACTATTCTGAACGCACGCTTAGATGTCATTAGTGTCAAGTGTCATCATGGCTGTCAGCCTGTCAATACTACAGTTTCTTTCTAAGAACACGTGGTGACATAATTGTTTCGTTTTTAATAAAAGTAGGAATAAATAGCTTTAAATGTTGTTTCTTTCACAGGTTTGTAACATTTATAATAATTACTGTGATGAAACTACAGTGTCGTGTATTTTATGGTTATTATAATAAAACATTTCTTTCACAGAGAAACGCAATTAAGTTTTTATTTCTACACAACCATTGGTAGTGTGTTCCACATATTATACCTATTTAAAACAAGGGTAAATAGGTAAATACGTATATGTAAAAACTATAAAGAAATGAAATATTAAAAAAAAAAAACAAGAAAATGTCTATGTAGAGATCAAGAATCATTGTACATACTACTCTGTGTAAAAAGTACCGGGAATTCATGAATTACAGAACGCGCTGTAAATATATCGACTTAATTTTTTTTCTTTAAGTTGATAGCACTGTAACACCGCTGTGTTACCAGTGTTTCCAAAATATATTTCGTGGTTATTTTTTTTGTTTCATAAGGGACTTGTGGGTAATGAGAATCGGGTGACTCCCATTGCTCGCTGGTGATCACGATTTCCCGCATTGCAAAAGATATAATCAAATTTTGTTATTTTGGTTTTAGTTGCCGAAAGCACGAGTAAGAACCACTACAGAGGCTTCCTGGTCTTCAGATACTTTAGAAAAGGCGGTGAAACTTATTGAAGAGGATGGTTTTCTATATGAAAAGCTGCTAAAGTTTCGAATATTCCTTTCTCAAGTCTACAGAAAAGATTCAATAAAAAAAATAACTTGGCACCACGTCTGGGACGGCTGACTGTGTTTAGTGCTGAACAAGAAAAGCCGTTGGCCCACTTTATAAAGCAGATGGCGAATATTTTCTATGGATGCACAGCTATAGAAATAAGAAAAGTGGCGTTTGAGTACGCTGAAAAAATGAACTTAAAACACAATTTTAATCAGTCTTCTAAAATGGCTGGTTGGCATCTTGTATGGCTAGAAATGATATATCTGTTAGAAAACCAGAAGCCACCAGCATAAATCGGATCACGGCATTTAATAAAACAGAAGTGAAACAAAAAAAATAACCACGAAATAAATTGAAAACACTCGGGATTTAAGTATGTAATCAGAACACTGAATGTACAAGTAAAGACGTAAAAAAGTAACAGACAAGTAGATCAATAACTATAAACTTGTGAAGTTTCTGTTTTGTTTACTACTAAGCATAGGCGCTCGTTAGAGTTTGGACCCATAATTGCGAATAGTAAACTGCAGTGAACCGAACATTGAGTGAACTTTCATCATGTCACAAAACTCTTGTTGTGTACCTGGATGTTTTTAGTGACTAACAAGGATGGTATGTACTTAAATTACTGTTGTGACCTAGTTGTCCTGTCTCCACTATGTTTCTTACATTGTTATTACTTACTTAATTTACTTACTTAATTGGTCTTTAATCAATTCACTTTCAACTCACTCAGAGGTATGTTCCATGAAGTGAGCTAAAAGTAGAAATTTTAAAATTGTGTTTACTTCTGTCAGAAAATAGTTCAAAGAATATTGCTACTAACACAAAAATAAATTGTATTTAATATTTGAATATTGCTATATTGCTAATATTGTTGTAAATGTTTCATTTGCAATTCAACTGTTTACTAAACCTGATACGATGCCTGCCCTGTGTTCAATGTCTGATATTCAAGAGACTTCATCAGAAGGTCAAATGACAGGTTTGTATCTTATCTTCCATAAATAAAGCTAAACTCAAAAAGTAGAGTCTTAAATGCCCGGTTTTGGTACATGGCCAATAGGGTATTTGACTGAAAAAATCGAATTAGTCCGACAGTTAGATTATCAAAAATATTTGGCCCATATTTCTTTTTTGTTACTCAGACGAAAATTGACAAAGATACGACACTTTTAAAATTGCCAATATGTCTCAAGCAAGTACAATTTTTACTTGTTTCTGACGTCACAAACCCCCACTCTCGGGTTTTGATGCATTTTATCTTTGTAAATATTCATTGATTCAACGATAGAAAAATACGCGTTCATTTTTTTTCAATACTCTAATTGACGGACTTATTCGAATATATTGATGAATTTTGTGATCATGTCCTAGTTTTTATGACTAGAGGCATTGAATTATTTTGTGCAAAACAGGTGTTTATGCTATTAAGTAGCTCATGTGGTTATGGAAGTATTTGTTTTATTACAGATATGGGAGTTCTAAACAAAGCGAGTCCCGAGACAACGAACCTTCTTATGTTTTTTGACAATCTATTTGACAGCGTTAATGGCGGCTTTAGCGATATTAGACATGGGAAAATGTATCGCGCTGCAGTTACCCCAACGTCACCACATCAGTATTTGTGGAATTACAGTATCCCTATCCTCAAAACTATGAGATTTGTAAATGGGAAAAGTCAAGGAGTAGTGCCTTCCTTATCCAGTTGGATAAAAACTATACAAGGTTTTAAAAACATTGTATTTTTTTTACATACAAAGGGGATCAATTCCTTATTACTGCGTAATTTCAACCAGAATCCATTGGAGAACTTTTTTGGGGCAATTCGATCTCATGGCCATAGCAATATAATGCCCACGCCGTCTGCATTTGAAGGAGCTTTTAAGATACTCCTAATTAATAATATAACGTCTTCACATTCAGTTGGATCGAACTGTGAAAAAGATGACAGTGTTTGTCTCAAGTTGCTAAAATCTTTTTTAGTAAATCTAGGAGATAGCAACACAGCCACTGAATGTGAAAATGAAATAGACTGTGCTCACATGTGTATGAAACTTTTAAATGCAGAAGCGTTATTAAGAAGTAAAACTCCAGTGAATATGGAAAAAAGCGCAGCAATTTGTTATTGCAGTGGTTGGATGGCACAACTTGCAAAAAAAATGTGTACAAGAACTGTGCCACTTGCAGGCATGATTTAGAAGAAGAAAAAATATTAGATTTTCATAAATACATAAAAATTAAAGAATATGGAAATTAAAAGTGGTTGTGCTATCCTACTAGAGCGCTGTTTGATTTCTTTGTCCAAGTGGAACACATTTGCACAGAAATACTCAAAGAAAATTGTAATAAAACTAATTTAGACTAATAAGTTTAAAACTCATGTGCAACACATAAAAATGAACTAACGAATTTTCTGATTAATAAATCAACCAAATTTTTTATCAATAATTGGTGCAAAGAAATCAACGGTGTAATTACTGGTAAAATAACCTTTTGGGATAAAAATGACCCTATGAAGGAAATACCGAAATTAGTTAAGAGATCAAAGACAAGCTTTTGGTGCTATTATTGACAGTGTGATAAATAACAGGGGTAAAATATTTTTTCTAGACGCCCCAGGAGGCACTGGGAAAATGTTTGTTTTTGTTTAAGATGACACATCTTAAAGTTTTCAGATATAAAAGTAAATTGGAGCTTACAGGTGTGCGTTAATTACGTTGCATGTTGTATATCAGCAACAAATGACGATAAAGTAGATTCTTCAAAAAACACAACCACCAATGCTGCTATTGGAGATGTTGCTGATGTGACGAACCTGAGTTTGGAAATATGTGTAGAGGAGCCTAATACAGGCTTGAGCAGTATACGATGATGGTGTGAGACCTGGTCCATCGAAGCAATTACTGAGTCAGTAATTGCTTCGATGGACCAGTAGGCTTGCTCTTGACACTCGATCTCAATTGGGATTGGAAATTGGGATCGAGATCTTGACATTTGGCACTCTTGAAAGTTACACTAGCGCACGATTGGAATCGAATTAGGTGGATTTTTTTGGAACTAAATTAAATCGGCTTGACTCGAACGAATGCACTTTTTCGGTACTCTTGACGGGATTTTGACGTTGATGTATCGAGTTTGAAATCGTGTTTATGATCAAAGTTAAACGATTTCAAATAGCTTACTTTTTCGGGATCGAGTTCGTTATTGTGTTTTATTGTGAATAATGGCACGTTTGGGACTTATTTGTGATATTTTGGACAATGCTCATAAATTAGATATGAGACAAAGGCGGAATTTGAAACGAATGTCGCGTTATGCAAACAACGTGTTTGCCATGACTGACGATGAGTTTAGGGCTAATCATAGAGTAACTTAAGAGCTTTTCGAAGTGATATACAAGGATTTGGAACCATTAATGCTTAATCCTACTCGCCGTAGCGACATAACCAGAAAGTACAAGGTTAGTAAACTAGCAATTCCGTTTTCACATGTTGTTTTGTTATTAAATAATTAATACAAATCATATTATTTAGGTTTTAGTGGCTCTCTCATCTACGCCACAGGAAGCTACCAAAGATTAGAAGGTGGGACACAAGGGACAATGATGTCCCAGTAATCAGTGTCAAGAGCAATAAGAGAGGTGACAAATGCTCTTAATTCAAGCAGTATTTTGAGTAAATGGCTTAAGTTTTCACAGACTCGCCGACAGCGAAACATACTAAAGCAAAGGTATTTATTTTTACCTTTATATTCAATAGTCCCTATAAATCAATACCTGTAATAAGTTATTTGTTAAAAATAATATGTTAATAATTTATTTATTTATTTCAGGTTTTATGAAAAATTTAAAATTTCTGCTGTCATAGGATGTATTGACGGCACTCATGTGGCTATTGTAAGACCATCCCAAGATGAACATCGGTTTTACAACAGAAAAGGTTTCCATTCAAGAAATGTTTTAATTGTAAGTTAGGCTGGATATTTATCTGTTTATTAACTATTGGAGTGACCATAATTTTCTATAGAAAGTTTTTTTTTGCAGATTTGTGATGCAGATCTCAATATTCTGAGTGTAGATTCTTCATTTGGTGGTGCCTCACATGATACTTTTATTTGGAACCACCATCCTGTAAAGAATCACTTAACAAATTTGATAAGTGCAGGAGAAAGAGTTTTTTTACTCGGCACCTAAGCACTTCTTCAGTTGTTCAAATTGGGTGGTTCAATATGATTTGTATAATTATGCAACAATTACAAACTCATTTCAATATTTATAGGTGATTCCGGTTATCCTCAAAGAGAATACATGATGACCCCAATTGTGGATGCACCACCAGGCTCAGCTGAAGAATATTACACAAATCTGCATTGTGTGGCACGCAATACTGTTGAGCGCATTATTGGGGTTTTAAAAAATAGATGGAGATGTCTTCTGGGTCATAGAGTTCTTCCTTATCATCCAGACACAGCTTCTCAAATTATAAATGCATGCTGTGTTTTACACAATATTTGTAACAGAGCACGATTGGGTCTGGATGATATTGAAGATACTGTACAACCCATGAGAGAAATGCAGTTGGCTCAAAGTGGGTTAGATGCGGATGGAGGTTCTGCCCCTGTTGAGCTGCGCAGGGGTCTGAATGCTCGGTCACAACTTGTACAAGAACTTTGGTCAGCTCGGCGTCTTCAACAAGTTAATATATAAAAACAAACTTTTGACTAAGGCTTATTGTATGTTATTAATTGAAACTTATTTTGTAAATTATTTATTTTTTTCACTACACCCAGTTTCCCCGTCTTCCAACGAAGCGGGAACTGGCCTCTCTCCAGGCATGCGCTAAAGAGCCCCCCTAGTCGAGGTCCGAGAGTCCCCGAGGGCAGGACCCAGGCTTTTCCTGGCACGCCGTCGGGTCCTGGGAGTATTTACCTATTTACGGTTAGTTTGAATCTGTGAGCGATTCGGTAGGCGAGTAAGAGGATAAATGCTTAGAGTCTGTGGGCGAGTGATACAAGTGAGTGGGCAAATGAATAGGAGAAAGAAATGAGAAAGTCAGTACGTGATCAGTCGGAGCGTGGATAAATTTGTCTGCATTCAGAACTATAATAAGGCATACGTGTTTTTTTTCAGAATCAAAAAGGACCAGTGCTGATCGAGCCAGCAGTGCAGCCTGATGAAAACGAAATTATTGTTGGCCGCAGATTGGTTGATATAGAATATTTTTTAAGGCAACTGAAAGATACTCTTAGAAGTGATCATGGTTCACAGTTTAAAGATTATATCTGAAAGTCGAAAGGGTCTGGAGTCAACGCTTATATTATATTTAAATGCAGAATGTGTGCAATGAAATTCGATGTATGCCTGGTTGAGAAAAAGGAGACTAAAATGAGTGTAAATCATTAAATCGTTTCAGGCATTTTTTCACAATTTGGTTTTAATATAATTTCGGGCTTATTCGCTAATGTTGACAGATGAAAGTGATCAACACTGAAGTGATAATCACTCAGCTCAGTGACCAACCGAACATTCCGGTGTTTTGGTATTCAGTATCGCTTCTATGTCACGTGATCGTTCAGTGAATAACGAAAACTAGCGGTGTTTATCGACTTGAAATTGTTACCACACTAGCTATTACCCGACTTATTTGATATCCTTGGCAACACGAAATAAAATAACGACATCATTAGCTTTTTAATTTTTGCGGTTTATACGTTCGCCACTTGAGTTGTCAAGAATGTCCACAGAGTACATTATTATATATGAGAGAATGTCGAGTGCCAAAGTTATTCCTTGAAAAACATAAAAACATCCACTAATCCACTTAAACGCTGGGATTTTGGAAAGAATGTTTTGAAGTGCTTGTGTTTCTAAATTGTTAACTATTTAAACCATGCCCCAAATTCAGTCTTGTTGGTTGCAACGTATAGTTTGTTTGTTTTTGTACGAGTATTTCGTATAACCAATAAGTAAGTAAAATTTTTAGATACTTAAATTGAAAGTTTACTCAGAAATTCATGTATTTGCTTGCATTTCGAACAACAATATTGGTGTAGTTACTACTAGGAGATACGTTATTGAGATTTGTGTAGCGTTTTTATGTCTAATTTAACGATTTCATTAAATTTTAGAATGCCGGCTAGCAGACGTGTCTCCCAAAGGCAGCTTGAAGTGTTGTTGGATTTTGCAGAGGCCAATAAAGACATCGCCTTAGGGCGATGTACGCGAGGGCCTCAGGCAAGCCAAACAACTCAGCGAGCCTGGGAGACCATAGCTAATAAGCTAAATTCTGTGGCAGACGGAGTCACTAAAACTCCCGAACAGTGGCGTAGAGAAAGTTTTGTTTTAGAATCTTCTTAAGAACCTTAAAAGTTATTGTTCCTCTCAATCACCAATACAATATTTTTACAGTACTGGGTGGAGTTAAAAGCGAAGACTAAGGCAAAGGGTGCAGATATTCGGCGCAACGCCTCAAGAACAGGCGGAGGGCCTAATAAGCTGACACCTTTAAATGAGTTGGAAGAGAGGATCTTACAACTCATAGGTCGTGTATGCGTGGAGGGTTTGCCTGGAGTGCAGATACCATTTCCCGTAAGTTGCACTATCTAACCATACTTCTTATAATGTAAAGTCTTTAGTAAAATGGTATTGAAGACATTTCCAATGTGTTTAAAGCTACTATTCAAAATATGTATGTTTAAATGCTTATTTGTATCTCATTCACTCACTTACCAACCCGATGTAATCATATTATCTGAATGCTGGTTGAGCAAGTGTCATATTATCCCCCCTCTAGACGGTTTTACCTGCCATGCTTCGAACTTTGAAAGTCAAAATGATGGTGTAGTGGTCTATGTAAAAAACATCTTTAACGCTATCATCGAAATTCCCACTCTCAGTGATGCAAATTGTCTCTTACTTAAATTTTCTGCTAAGCTTGCTCTTGTTGCTGTATACCGCTCTCCAGCTTGCAGAGACTTGAGCCGGTTTTTCTGCACTCTGGACAATTTACTCGGAACCCTTGTACAATTTAAATCTGTTGCAATTATTGGGGACCTGAACATTAACATAGCACCAGATTGTTCTGACCCAAGCTCTGACGAGTACCTCAATATAACGGCGTCCCATGGAATGCTCTCTGCTTACACTCTTCCAACTAGACTGTCAAGCTGTCTTGATCATGTGATTATTCGCTGTCCATCCATTACTACAACCCTTGTTCTCGATTCCCTTATAACGGACCATGCCCCTGTGATTCTTTTTTGTAATATGGACATCAAAGCTAAATCTGAACACCGTTACAGTAATCCAAAAGTTGATGTTCCAAAAGTTGTGGAGTCTATCACGAACGCTGATTTTAGTCAAATCCTTAACTGCAATGATCCGAATGTAGCTGCTGAGTCTTTTACCTCTTTAGTGTCTACAGTTATAAAATCTAACTCTCATTTCTCTGTAACTCCCAGTAAACGACGCATTTTAAAGCCGTGGATTACCCCAGGCCTTTTAAGGTGTATCCGGCATAGAGACAATTTGTATCGAAAGTCCAAAAAACATCCAGATAATGAAACACATAAGTTAATTTTCTGTCGTTACCGGAACCATTGTAATAATCTCTTAAAAAAAATTAAAACTGAATATGAGCGTGAAGAGTTTTACAAAGCTCGTAACAACCCAAAAGCAACATGGGCTCTTATTAAACAGCTAGCTAACCTAAATCAAAGCAAAATTCCATCCTCTGATCTATTAAAACTAGGTGACAATCCCTCCCAATCAGTTGACAAGATAAACGATTACTTCGCAAACGTAGGTAGCCTTCTTGCCTCAAAAATATCTCAGCCGCGGCCCTTCGAAATATCCACCCCGAATGAGTTAGTCACAAAGTGTGACACTCCCTCTAATTCCCAGCCGTCTCACTCTATGGCTCTATACCTCACTGACGACTCTGAGGTTCACAACATCATTGTTAGTCTAAAGGACAAGTCTGCCGTGGGAATTGACGGCATTCCTACTTCTATTGTAAAAGCTACTAGGTTCATCATCACTCCAGTGCTAGTTCACATATTTAATTTATGCCTTACACTAGGTGTCTTCCCCGACATCTTTAAGACTGCGGTTGTCCGTCCCATTTATAAATGTGGTGCCCGGGACAGTGTCACAAATTACAGACCAATATCGGTTCTAACAACCCTCTCAAAAATTCTCGAAAAACTTATGAACGCTAGGTTAATTAAATTTCTTTCAAAACATAATATCTTAGCTAGTAACCAATTTGGCTTTCGAAGTGGCAAAGCCACAGACGATGCCGTTTTGGAACTAACAAATACTGTAATTGATAACCTTGAGAATAAAAACAAATGTCTAACAATATTTCTAGACCTCTCTAAGGCTTTTGACACTGTCTCTGTCCCGATTCTTCTCTCAAAGCTGGAGGACGTTGGTGTTCGTGGCGTTGCCCTGGATATCTTTAAAAGTTACTTGACGGGCCGTGGACAGCACACAAGAATTGAAAATCACCTTAGTTCAAAGAAACTTCTCAAATTTGGTGTTCCCCAGGGTAGCGTGCTTGGGCCTAGCCTTTTTCTTATATACGTGAATGAGCTGTGCCGATTGTCAGTCCCCAACTGTAAAATTGTAACTTATGCAGACGACACAGCTCTAATTATTCACGGGCGTAGTTGGAATGAGGCGACCTTAAATGCTGAGCTGGCCTTGAGTACTGTTATGAAATGGTTGAGTCTAAATCTCTTGACTATAAACATTAGCAAAACCAAGTTCATTACTTTTTCCGCAAATAAGTCTGGGCAACCCCTAATTCCGATCTCACTTCGCGCGCACTCTTGTCTGAACCAAACTGCAGACACTGTCTGTGACTGCCCTCTACTTGAAGCCACTCAGTCAATTAAATACCTTGGTGTTATAGTTGACTGTCACCTCAAATGGCACCAACAAATCAACTCTGTAGTAAGTCGCCTAAGAAAACTCTTATATGTTTTTAAGAAACTCAGAGGTGCAGCCAACTTTAATACCCTAATTAATATTTACTTTGCCCTTGCCCAATCAGTAATGGGATACTGCATCACAGTATGGGGAGGGGCGCATAAGTCAGTGATGTTGCGGCTCGAAAGAGCACAGAGAGCAGTTTTGAAGGTCCTTGCTAAAAAACCGATCCTATATCCCACAGCGTCACTCTACTCTCTTTGCCAGGTCCTAACTGTGAGACAATTATTTATTTTTAGGACAATAATACGTACGCATTCACACCTTAATTATGATCCTGACAAGTGTACCAGTACACGGCGATCTGATCGTGTATGCAATACTGAACCTCGCAGAACAGCCCTAGCTCGTCACCATTTTGCATACCTAAGTTCAAAACTTTACAATAAAATTAATAAAATTATAAATATTTACCCCAATACCATTAGTCAATGTAAGAAAACACTTTGCCTCTGGTTGAAATCTCAAACCTACGACTCAACAGAAACTCTCATGAAGGTCTAACTTTTTAGCACAAAGCAACACACGCACACACCCTTGTTTGTACAGACACCCTCACACACCCACAAACTCTCACACAGTCACACACCCCCACGCATACCTACAAACACACGGCATACCCTACGACTTGATACTTGCATTTTATTTTATTTTTAATCTTAGTATTAAGTAAATTTTCTCGAACCTTTTCTAGTACCCTTCACTTAATCAGGAACACTTATCCTCTTGCTAGGAGACGGGCGTTGGCAGTTGCGCCACAGTTTTTAACTTTTGCAACTGCCATCGTTTATATCTGTTTAATACTGTATTGTTTTCTGTTCCCAATAAACGAATTTTATTTATTTATTTTATTTTATTCACAATGAATCTATCAGTACCTAGTTTCATCATGAATCAGATATCAGTACAGACTGATTTGGCTCCTATTTGGTAAACTGGTAGAATATTCTCTAGAAGGAGACAAATCCCAGTTGAATACTTACTTTCACAGAATAAACAAATTACAAATTTAAATCACTTGCCAGTTATATTATTATGCATAATTATTTATTTTACAATACACTACATCTAATCTATTGTTAGATAAAAATACACATCTAAAGTGACTTTTATTTACAAAATTATTAAATATCTTGTGTTTATGTTTATGAATATATTTGCTTCTTTACAGATTCCGTCTGAAACCATTTCAATACCTCCACCTCAGTCAAGCACATCCCAAACCACCAACACTTCAGCTTCCCAGCCTTCTACTTCCCAAATGGAACAAACGGAGGTAGAGTGGTTGGAAGATGAAGATTTCCCACCAGAAATGTTATCACTTCCAATTTCCCACACTGGTACACCTGCACCTATACCACCACCACCAACACCCTCACCACCACTACAGTCTTCGCATACACGACCTCAGCCTCAGTCTTCAACTCCACCTCAGTCTCTACGTCGAATACGGACTCCGTCGCCAGAGCAACCACGGCATCCTCGTGCAGATATGAGCCAGTCTTCGCCACGACGCCATAGCCGACAACGCCGTAAGTTAACTTTTCATGTTTTGTAATCCCAAGTGAAGCAACAATAGATCAAAGATGATCTATTGTAAATGATTGAAATTGAAATCATGCATCATCATGTCTATCAGACAGGCTAATCTCAGAAAATATATCTGTTAGTCAATATTACACAATATTATTAAGTTATAGATAAAAATGAATCATGAAGGATGTTCATTAAAAGTAAAATATTTCATGCCGATGGGTTGAATTATAATGATGAAAACAAAAAAAGTACGTCTAATGTGCTACCAGTAGTGCAATGTCAGACTGGGTATTTTAGTTAAGTTTTTAAATTTAATTATTGTTTTTCAGTCATACGCAATCGTGATGTACCTCAATGGGCTCGCAGCTTAGAAGAGAGGAGAATAGCTGTTGAGGAGAGGCATACGAGAGCGCTTGAGGCATTTTCAGCTATAGTGGACAGAAGACTGGCTAATATTGAAGACTGTTTAAGAGAAATAATTAGTGAAAGTAGAAATAAATAGGTATTTAGTATCAGCTTTGTGTTTTATTACGTCATGCTCCCTAGCGGAACCACCTTTGCTGTAACAAGTGTAAGTTACATGAACAATTCTATGAAATGTCTATAAAATTCTAGTCTTATTAAAAAAAAAGTCTATAGTCTTTAGTTTCGACGTAAACTTTTATTTAAAGTGGTTGCGCTGCGGAGTATCCTTCCCGCTGAAAACACTGTGATTCTTTTTAATGATGCAATCCCCTAATGTGTAATAATTTCCCTCTAAAATTGAAAAAAAAAGAGCTTTCAAAGAAAAATGTCTCTTTATTCATGTAGTCAATTTTTTTTCCCTACCACCCATTCAGGGACTTTTTAACTAACGAGAAGAATGGGCGCAAGAAAGTCGTCAGCTTTATCAGAAGTTTACAATTTACAAGATATATTATTATTACCATACATGTCAATAACTTAAAAAAAACTTTATTACAAAAAATAATAATTATATACTTAATATTATTCATATTCATATTCATTTATTTTGCGTACCATAATGTGCATAAAAGATGTTACAAAAAGCTTACAGCTAAGGTACAATTATGGACCCTGTTAGGGCACAGCAACATGGTATTAACCATGTTGCTGTTAACCATATTAAGAACTATCTTCCTACCCAAAATCTATTCACTAAATTGTCTCTTGCCCTATCAACATTGGCTGGAACTGCAACAACAGGTTGGCGTTGCCGGTCATTATCCATCTCAGCAAGTGGCAGTTCGGGCTGTGGGGTTCTTGAAGCATTGGCTATGTTATGCAATACTACACATGCGTTCACTATTTTCCCACTCATCACTGGATTATAATGAAGCACCCTGTGTGCTAACAAACATCGCCAACGTGCTTTTAAAACCCCAATACACCTCTCAACTGTATTTCGAACTTGACAGTGCAGATTGGTGTAATTCTCTTCCGGGCTTATTCGCTATCTCTAATGACAGTTGAGAATGATGATCACCGACTAAAGTTTCCAATTTTCAACTGTCAAAACTGACATTTCGTATTCCATAACTTCGGTGAGGAACCGTAAAATTTCAAGATGGCGTGTGGTTCAGTGATTATCACTCTGATAGGTCGATAGTCACTGAATGCCTATCGATATCCAGTATTTGGTATTCAGTAAGCTCGGTGTATATCCTTTTGACGTTTAACTGTGGATCACTCAAGTTGTCAAAAAATCACTGTTCGATAGCAGTTATTTATAGGCGATCAGTGATTAACACTCTAACTTTTATCCATTTATTGTGTTTGAGATACATAACTTGGAGCAACCTCGCTAATTTAGTAAGTATATTTTAGTATATTTTTAATACGAGTGTTGAATAAAATGTGAAGTAAATTGCCTTTGTATAATATAGTAAAAGGGTAGAGAATTTTATTAATCGTATTGGAATTTGTTATGATGTCATTGGGAATCCGTATCAAATAAATTTATAAGTAATATCATTAAACAAGCGATAAAACAAAAATAAATAAATATTTATATCACATTATTTAGTCTAATTATGTATATTAATTTGCTAATTTTAGGTATGGCACGCGCATATTCATTGGGACTTGCTAAAGAGCAAAGGCAAATGAATGTCTTGCGCAGAGAACGTCGGGCAAGGCGTGCTTTGACCGACTACATGAATTTGCCGGACAAAGAATTTGAGGCACACTTTCGCTTGTCCAAAGACACGTTTAACTGCTTAGCTGAAGAACTTCTTCCGTATATGACACAACGACGGCGAAATACTGGAGTGCCCCATAATCTCAAAGTACGTTAAGTATATAAGTAGGTATAAGAAGATGAAAATAAGTGCATTCTTGCCACTCAAGGCCCTGTAAAAACGAAATACTGTACTCGATTTGACAAACATTTTCAAAAATGCAATGTCAACAAAAATATTTCATTTTATAATGATCATGATCAAACTGATTGGTTGTTGATTTTGTTTTAGGTATTAGCTGCTGTGTCATTCTATGCCCAGGGATCCTATCAGAAAAGCGTTGGGTCATCTTATTTATTTAACATGTCCCAACCTACATTCAGTAGGTGCTTGCATGAGGTCACCAAAGCCCTAAATAATCCAGAAATCTTGAGGACTCACATAAAATTTCCTTCCACACGTGAAGAAAGAGAAAATATTATGGAAAGGTACATTTATTTTTTACAGTGAACATGGCTAATGTTATAGGTCTTTGGGTAATGCAGAAACAAATGAATAGTAAATACATTTAATTGTTTTGTTTAAATGCTTGAAAACAAAAACTAAGATAATATTAATGACACTTATGGCCAATTTTACCTCTGTCTGATAAGTTATGGATAGCTTACTTGACGGTTACTTAATTACTTAAATATACATACATCTACTCTTTCTCCAAAGTTCTACTCACAAATGATAAAAAAAAATATTTTATTTGGTTAAGAAATACCGATAAACATAATACATGAAATTTAATTAGGAACCTTTTGGCATAAAAATCCCAATTAATCAAATCGCGAACCTCAAGCGTACGAAGTCGCGGGTAACAGCTAGTTCAAGTATAAGTATTGATTGAATTTCAGTCTTATATTTGTGGCTTTTGTTTAAGGTAATATCAATGATAAATATTTTTATAATTTTACTTTTCAGATTAATGAAAAAATTTGGATTTCCTGGAATAATTGGGTGCATAGATGGTACTCATGTTGCATTGATACGGCCAGTGGAGCATGAAGAAACTGTCTTCAATAGGAAAAGTTATCATTCATTAAATGTCTTAATAGTAAGTATTCCTTACAATTAATTGCATAGATCTCTGAATATACATATACCTACACCAATATAACTATTATTTTTGTATCTTATTACTACATTTAGCAATAAACATTATTATGAGATGCGAGAAGATAGATACGAAACACCATAATATGCGCTTACATAGTACACTAATTCAATTCAATATCATACTCCCTAGAATAAGCTAATCAATATAGTATGCAGGCTCTATGACTTGTATGCTGTATGTGTGATAAATAACAATATGTTACTCTGATAAACTTTTTTTTTCAGATTTGTGATACAGATTTAAACATTTTACATGTTGATGCATCATTTGGTGGGGCAGCACATGATTCATTTGTATGGAATCAATCTCCTATAAAAGAATACATGGAAGAACTGCACAATAATGGTGAACACTGCTGGTTACTAGGTGAATTTGACCAAGATTTAGTTATAATCCAATGCAATAAAATACTGATTGTACTCTGCTCCCTTTTGAAAGCTTCAAAGGGATTTGGTGGACATAAAAAAGTTGGTTTTCAATCACCTGGAAGTGGTCATTCTCATTTGCAAACCATTACCGCTTCCTTAGCCCTACCCGGTATTTCACTCAATTTCTATTCCACGCTCCATAACCAAATTTGTGATTGGTGGGAAATAGCAGCAGCGCATTGCATGACTGAGGCGGTCAAGGAAGAAGCAGATCACGCAATATCTGTTGGAAGTATTGACAGAAAAAGAGTTCCAATGATTCCAGTTGCTGTTGATGGCTGTTGGAGCAAACGTTCGTTTGGAAAAAAAATATTCTGCGTCATCAGAAGCAGCTGCAACAACTGGCTGACTTAAATTTGGAAAGCTACTATACCTAGGCGTGAAAGAAAAATATTGCGTAATCTGTGCTCGGGTTGCCAATAAAGGCGAGCCCCCAAAGCATCAATGCTTCAAAAGTTATTCAGGACCATCTACGGGGATGGAATCGACTATTTTAGTTGAGGGGTTCAACGTTCAGTACCGGATCATGGGGTTATTTATCATCAATTTGTTGCTGATGGCGATTCTAGTACATACAAGAAAGACCATACGGTGATTTGATTGTAGAAAAAAATCGAATGCAAAAACGATTTTTTACGGAACTACTGCAACGCTTTGGTAAAGCTGTCTCAGGACACTAAATTTCCACCAGAACTGCGTAAAATTATAAAAGATAGGTATTTGCGTTTGAGGACTAGAGTGACTTGCGCGATTAAACATTGGGGTGCTCAAAATTTACCGATCGATGCAAAAATTGCTAACTTAAGCAAATATATCCTGAATGGTACTCAAAACGTAGTTGGCAAACACGAAAATTGTAAAGTTACTTTTGTACTCCCGAAAAACGTCGCACCGAGCCCATTGGTCTATGGCCGCAGCTTGTTGCCAGCGGATTACTACGAACAGTCGAAAATTTAAATAAAAAACTTTCCTACCATTCACGCAGTTTAATCCACAATGTTTCAAGTAATTTAGTTGAAAGCTATAATGCACAGGTAACCAAATATGTAGGGGGCAAACGCATACATTTTTCCCTTCGCCGTTCTTATGCAGGCCGTTGTGCTGCTGGGGTCGTGTCTTTCAATACGGGAACCCTTCATACACAAAGTGGTTTTTTTCTTTTTATGATGATATACTTTCATAAATAATGTTTACTTTATTAGTCAGATACAACACCAAGAGAACGTAGTCCTAGAAGGACTCCTCTGCCCCAGAGATGGAGAGTTCGATCAAGGACTAGGACTATGTTGGATCAAGACCGGGAGAGATTTGCTGAGATAGAGAGGCACAGGGTTGAAGCAGAAAATGTAACTGCGAGGGCCTTATCTAGAGCAGTGGAACAGATTAAGGAACTCTCTACAGCCATAAGAGAAGGCTCTCAAGCTATGGCAAATGCCCTCAATAGCATTGCTGATGTCTTGAGGCAAAATAACAATATGGCAATAATAAACCCTATTTATAACAACAACTGCAACTCTATAATATAGCAACTGGATATGTCAGTATTACTGACATATCCAGTTGCGCTTAAAGAGGCGGGATATCAAAATTGATTACTTGAAATCGGCTTTAAATATTATAAAGAAAAAGTGTTTAAACTTTGAAGAAGTAGAAAGTGTATTGATTAACAATTTCAGAAATATTTACACACATATTAATACCAAAAATAATTGATAAAACTGTGCGATATAAAGATGAACTGAATTGAATCTTTTGCTTTATCTTTGCATTTTTACTCGCCTGAGGCTTTTCATTGGTTCCGTACCCAAAAGGCTGAAACGGGACCCTATTACTAAGACTTCGCTGTCCATCTGTCTGTCTGTCCGTCCGTCCGTCCTTCTGTCACCAGGCTGTATTTCATGAACCGTGATAGTTAGAGAGTTAAAATTTTCACAGATGATGCATTTCTGTTGCCGCTATAACAACAAATACTAAAAACTATAATAAAATAAATATTAAGGGGCTCCCATACAACAAACGTGTATTTTTTGCTCGATATTGATAACGGCAACAGGTAGACGCTTGAAATATTCACAGAATATAAAATTATATATTCACTTTAAAAATAAACATGGGACCTAAATATACCGGCGAACTGTGGGTGTGCCTTGGTACATCTCTGCCTAACCCTTCGGGGAATACAGGCGTGATGGATGGTGGTTTAAAAATAAATTATTAAATAAAAATAAAACATACATATTTTTAAGGGGGGCTCCCATACAACAAACTTGATATTTTTGCCGTTTTTATAGATAATTGTACGGCGAGTTCGACTTGCACTTGACCGATATTTTTAAGAATCTACATGAGTCTACCTCATCCATCTACACTAAGAAGCCTTTTATCAACACGTAATTGCAGTCACGGCTTTATGAGAGAAGTTTTTGAATTTCTAAAGATATCTGTTGATAAATATCTTTTTTCAAAAAACGTTAGTCTCATATTTGATTCGATATCAATTAGGTCACAATTATCGTATGACAAGAAAATGGTCAAAAATTGGGGTTATGTGGATTATGGCGGAATGGTACATAACGATTCAGAATTATTAGCAAGTGAAGCGTAATAGTGATCGTGTCACTTACGAGATTTGAATGCTCCGTTGGGTATTTTTTTGTAAATAAAATATCCGCCAACGTTCAGGCTCAATTAATTTTAACAGCGATCAAACTCTTGGCTGAGGTAAACTTCACGGTTAGATCATTAACATGTGACGGCACGGCTACAAATATTAAAACTTATGAAATTCTGGGCTGAAAACTTGGTAATGTTGAAGATTTTAAAATTTCTTTTAAACGTCCTTCCGAACACACCGTTGGTCTCGTGGTCGCAAGCGCGACAGCTGAGCAAGGGGTCCCGGGTTCGATTCCCAGGTCAGGCATAAAGTGTTATTGGGTTTTTCCATTAGGAATTTCTCAGTAGCAGCCCGGAGTTTGGAAGTTGGTGGTGTGACACCCCCGTGCCTCGGAAAGCACGTAAAGCCGTTGGTCCTGCGCCTGATCTCTCTCCGGTCGTGTCGGATTGCCGTCCCATCGGGCTACGAGAGTTAGGGAAGAGGGAGTGCACCTGTGTTTGCGCACACACTTGTGCACTATATTATCTCCTGCGTACGTGGCTAGTCTGCATTAAGGTTAGCCGCCGTGGCCGGAATCGGCCTGGAGAATTACATTTTTTTTTTGTGCACAGTCTGTTAGATCCACCGCATATGATCAAGTTAGCTCGTAACGTTCTCGCGGAATGTAACCTTAATTTAGACAGAGAAAAAATTGATTTTAAATATGTCAGGAACCTGCATAATTTACAAAAACAGAAAGGATTAAAATTGAAAAACAAAATTTCTGCTGTGCATATCAATTTTTATGGCAAGAAAATAAACGTGAAATTAACTGCATAGGTTCTTAAAATGGAAATTCAAGAAAAGAAAGTTAATGAAGCACCGTATCGTAGAGGACGGAAAAAAATTACTGATAATCGACATGGAAGCGAGAAGTACTGAGTGGACACCAGTGTGAAATCATCACGTCAGGCTTTCTTATAAGGGTTAACCACTGGGTTAAAAGGGCCTTCAGGCAAGGGGAGACGACTTGTAGTGTCCCATGTTGGAAGCGAACAGGGTTTCGTGGATGTTGGTCTATTAATATTCGAAGCGAAAAAGGGGCTAGATGATTACCACAAGGAGATGACTTCTGATACATACGAAAACTGGTTAAAAAATATTTTTCCGAAATTAAAAGAAAACGCAGTACTTGTAATAGATAATGCTTCATATCACACCAGGAAACTGGAATCGTACCTACTTGTAGTTGGCGAAAAGGGCAAATCCAAGATTGGCTAAAATCAAAAAATATTTCATATGACGAGACAATGTTAGTAAAGCCCGAATTAAATGAAATCGCCCGAAAGCACAAAAAAACCCATGAAAGGTATGTCGCCGACGAGATGGCTGCTGAACGAGGTGTCACTATTTTGCGACTGCCCCCTTACCACTGCGAGGTACACCCGATTTCGAGGGAGAACAGATTATCCGAATTCCAAAAATGTTATGCTTTGGGCATTTATGCAGCACAAAATATGTTTATTGCAGCTTGTGTGAAGGAAAACCCAATAAAACGTTCATACGTTTCTGCTTCAAGTAATAATTCAAAGAAAAAGACCTTTATTCGAATATATCATCTAAATGATGTACTTGTTTGCAAGAAAATGTTTTTAAACGAACAGATAAACGAGGTTCCCAAGGAGGACACAATAAAGCAACTTATGAAAGCGAAGAACTTATGATAAATTCTTCGCTTTCCTACCACACAAAAATCACATATAGAACTTGTCAGGCGCAGCGACGTTTTTTTGGATTTTCGACTTGAAACTTTAAGCAGCAATTTGTATTTTTGTGTTTCAACAATGGCAAGTAATAAAAAACATGATTTTACCCCGATGGAGAAAAAAGTTTACTTAGATATTTTGAAAAAATATGCACATACTATGGAAAATAAAAATACAGACGGTGCTACATTAAACGCTAAGAAAGAAGCTTGGATCAAATTAACGGCAGAATACAATGCAAGTCCTCAAGTTACTGCCTAGGTAAATTATAATTTTGTGTTAATATGTGGTTAATAAAAGATTCTATATTAATAATTTTTCATGTTTGAATATCAGGTCACAAGTCAACAACTCCGCAGACTATGGATGAATTTAAAACAACGGCAAAGGGAGGCACTGACAAAGGAACGACAGCATCGTATGGCTACTGGGGGAGGCCCTTCGATAAGTGATGTTGTTATTGATCCAGACATCTCCCAAGTGGCACCAGCCTTAATAGTTGGTACTGAAGAGGCAATCGACTCTGACACACCAGGTACAATTAATTCATCATTGTTACTTTATCTTATCAGCAGGACAAACTTGACTTCTGTCAGGACTGGGTAAAACAATCAAGGGCATAAAAGAGGCATAGTAGAACTTTGGAACTTTGCTCTATTTTAGGGTAAAATGAGCTGAAAGATAAATAATGATTTTACAGTTAGACAACCATTAACTAACTTAATTAAACTTAATGAAATTTTTCAGAATTGGCCGTCACCAGTGAGGAAATTCTTGATGAGGGCCATCCAAATCCTACCTCTGATTTAACTACCACACTTCCATCCTCCACTTCAACCTTTCTGATGCCTCCTCAACCTCTACTGACACCTACACCTCCTCCAGCTTCAACAACTCTTCCACCACCACCTCCTGCTTCATCAATGTCTTTTCAGCGTCTCAAAAATTCTATTTTAGAAAATGAATATGAGGATAGAAGAAGACGTGCTAATGAATTGCACGACTTAGAAGTATTATAAAGCCCGCTCTACACTTAGCCGGCGGATCGCGCGCGATGGCTGCGAAAGGGCGCGAACGCTAAGTGTGGAGCCGTTTCGCATATTCTTCGCGGTTTCGCGCTTTGTTCCCCAATTTTCGTCGGTTTTTTGCCCGCGTCAAAGGGAGCGCGAAGCGCGAACGTGCATGACTCCACACTCGCAGTCCGCGATGGTCAGTATTGTTCGAGCCGTTGTCTGAGCTAGACCTGCACTGTGGTTTATCAAAAAAATTAACGTAACGTGGACGAACGAGATGGAGTTGCAATTTTTAGAGTATTACCAAGCGGAACCTATTTTGTGGGATCCTAAGCAAAAGGATCATAAAAACAAATTAAAAAATCACGACGCATGGATGCGCATCAGTGTAATTATGGAGATATCAGTTCCTGATTTAAAAAAGAAGAGGAATTCGTTACTTTCAAGCTACAGAAGCTATAAAACTAAAGTAAGGAGATCGCTAAGTTCTGGTGCCGGTGTGGACGACGTGTACAAGCCCGTTTGGTTCGCCTATTAATTGATGGATGCCTTCCTGAGTGACACCACAAAATGTAATAAAACTATAAAAACGGTAAGAAACACTTTATTACGCTCGGAGTTTGGATTTGTGCCCGGTTAATGGCAATAGGCTCGCCCCCTATTACATGGGACCTAAATATACCGGCGAACTGTGGGTGTACATCGGTACACCTCTGCCTAACCCTTCGGGGAATACAGGCGTGATGGTATTTTAAACACTTTATTAATGCCCGTTATTTGTACCTATAACACATTTTAGCGACTAAAATAGTTACAAAATTCGTTCCTTATCTCCGTGGCAGTAGCAGGTGAACGGCGTGGTATATGTCGTACATTACGAATTGCACATGTTCTTTCAATTTCATTCCGCCATGAGCCGGGTTGTACAAGTACATTGTTGTTGTCATATTGGTCGATAGTACCGGGTGGTGTATAAATATGTGAAGAACTTCTGCTTCGCCTCAAATAATTGTGTAATAAGATACATGTTAATGTAACGACACTAGCTTTCTCTGGCTGTAGTTGAATAGGTTTTTTGAAAATACGGAACTTTGTCACCATTATACCAAACGTATTTTCTACAACAACTCGTGCTCTAGACAATTTCTGGTTAAAGATACGTTCTTTAGTGCCTACGTTGTGATTACCATCGCAAATGAAAAACACAACATAGAAATGAAGATACTTCATGAGCAATATCGAGAAGCCAAGGCCAAAGCTGATCTTGCTGAGCTGATCCTAAGGCAAAATCAACAAGGTTCTTCAGGTAATTTAATAACAACGTTTATTTATTTGATCCAAGATCAAAACCGATTATATCAGCAAAACCTAAATAATACCAACTACTTGAAAGCATTGTTGATGGGTTCATTTTTTCTTTTCCTTTTCATGTAAATACAAGCCTTTCTTTTGTTAAAGATTTGACATCATAGAATGCCGAAAATTATGTACTTTACAGTAGCTGATTTGCAATAAAGATACATTTATTTAATTTAACATTCTTTAATTTAGGTCTTTGGACATTAGCAATTTTAAAAAGTAACATACAATTTAAATTTAAACATTTATAACGGATAATTTCTATCAATAAATAATATATCAATTTTACTATTATAAATTGTAATTTATTGATAAAAAATTTCTATTATTGTATTTCTTAGTAAGAAACCTGAGCCAGGTGCCAGGAGAGGAGTGCCAGGTTTAAATTTTGGAATTTTAAATTCTGAAAGACTCCAAAACATTGAAAAGTTTCAATGGGACTCTTAAAATACATCAGATTAAGGGGATATCACGAAGCCCTTTGGGGTTGCCACAAGGCACTGCCAAATTTATAATGAAAAGCTTAAGCTGCCCTTGTGAAGAAGAATGCCAGCATTTTAACCTAGGAGTTATGAACTACGAAGTGGCAAAACTTCGCGTCGAGGATCTCTACACAGACTCCGATTCCGAAGACGAAATCCCGCTAGCTCATATCACACGTAATAATGACTGCATTACAGAAACTGGCCTTTCAAGTCCATTTGAAAATTCTAAGACTGATTTTGAGAATACTGCGGAACCTAGTACAAGTGGCCAACAGCAAACATAATGGTGATTATATTTTAGTTAAGTTTATTGTCAGAAACAGGAAATATCGTTATGCTGCTGTTGTTAATAAAGTAGATGATGAGGACGGCGAATAAACAGTGACTTTTATGAAAATTTGTGATAACAAAGGCTACAAGTTCAGAATTGATGAGAATGATATGTCTGATGTCGGTTTTGACCAAACTATTGGAAAAGTTGCCTGATCCGAAGGTACAAGGAAGTAGATTATTTTATAGTTTTCCAAAATCAGTATCGGTCTTTGAGAAATAAGAGATATTTCGCTGGATAGTAAGATTGATTTTTAGTAATATACTGTGCCATTGATGATTACTTTAAGTTACTTGAAAAGTACAAGTGTTTCCTAGTTGTAATCCAAAATGTTTATTGTGAATTGTGATAATTAGTTAAAAGAGGTAATGTTTATTTTGTTTATTTTTAATAACATTCTAAAAGCTGACTTATGTCATACAATCTGTATTTTAGAAAGACTGTTAAAGTAAGTTGATTTTAGTTACATTATCACAAATGTTATCAAAATGTCTTTATTTAATAAGTGTTCTTCGTTATGATCTCTTTGATTATTTAAATAATAATTATAAAAAATAATTTAAACTAATAAAAATACTAGTTTTTGTTCTTAAAACACAAACAACAGTCCCCTGTCTGAATTTTGCACCTAACTGTCCATAACTCAAAAACCAAGTGGAAAATGTGTAGGCTTCTTTAATATACTTATAAAAGGTAACGGGGCATTTGATGTTAATGATGCGAAGCGCTCGGCTAATGTAGCTATCAATGAACTTCACCGTTTATTGGTAAGCACCGAAAATCTTGCCAGCAATGGTATATACGATCGCGTCGCTTTCGAAGAAAAAAAAAATATATAACAAAAAAAACAACAAAAAAATATATAATATACATGTATTAATATACTATTGCCTTTCTATGTATTGAGACAGACATTCTCAACATTTAATAAAATTTGCTTAGGACAGTCTTGTTTGGATGAGTTTCCAAATAGCAGAGAAACACCCTTATCTGTGTACAATTTAACGGTGGTAATCGGAAATTCAAAATCTCCATTAACTATTAACAACACGTTCATCTACACCCAGGCAGAAGATATTTTGCCGAAAGCATCGAATGAAATCGCTAGCGCTGTTTTTCATTGCTTGAACACCATTTGTCTGAGTCCCGGATTAGACCATATTACCAAAGCAACATTATCTTCGTCATCGTCTTGAATTCAAATGACATTAGAGTTTAAGTGTTAAGGTTTATAATTAACTGAAGTTATTGATACTTCATAACTTCTTTCTCAAAGAAATACAAATGTTTACCTAAAACTTGACAAAATCAACTGGTTGCTAATTTAATCATAAGTAATTTGTTTTGATTAGTAATTGTTTTTCTCTTCGAAATTAATTCTAGATTTGAGTATGACTCACACACTCATTTGTTGTCTTTGAAATGTTAGAAGTGGCCATCTACGATTACATGAGGCATTAAATATTAAAATTAATTTAGCTTTCATTTCTAATTGTAGCACTGAGTATGTATTGTAGTACTTTGAGTGACTTTTATTTTTGATAGATCGTTTTGACATTTGTATATTTTTTATGGAATGAATGTAATAACCACATATTGTAATTTTTTTTTTAAAAAAAAGATTATGTATGGAGTTTCTTGCCCTTTCTTCTCCATATAAAGCTACCTTTTGGAATGGACAACTAAATTCAATATTTTTTTTACCTATTGTTGACGTTCAAAAGTGCCTTCTAATGGTCTAATTGAAATAAATGATTTGACTTTTTGACTTTTTTGAAAACATTCTCTGCCAACTATGCATTGTAGATGCAGCATACATTTAAAAAAAATCTTATACTTATTCAGAAGCAATGACGATCCCAACAATTTATCATAGATAAAAGTGGAAGTGACAACTTTCCTTTTTTAAGTTGGTTGTTGCATCATACTATCCTGAGAATAACATGCACATGACTTGTAAGGTTCATTGTAAACACCAGCTAAGATCGCTTTTGTTCGAAGCACCTAAATACCTAGTTTGGGCCTTGATCAAATTCTAAATCAATACAACTACATGGAGAGAAATTCAAATCTCTAAAACGGTACACGGGGTATTGATGAAGAGAAATGTAGTAAAATAGCTACCCCTAAGATAATCCACTGACTACCTGGATTGTGTCATTTTTTATTTGCACCCGACAATTTTTTTAATTTTTTTCGAACTTTTAGATACTTAAATGAAGTTTTCAGAAATACAAAGATAATTCACACCTCCATAAGACTTCCAACTCCATCAACCAAATCTATGCCAAACATTTCAAATCATTTCTTTTTACTATTCCTCACGATTTTAACAGAAATTCCAAAATAAAATGCCATTTTGGTCAGTGGGTCGCCTTATTTCGATCGCTGGTCGATCGAAATAAGGCGACTACTTGTGCTAATATCAGCAAAACACTATCGACATTAAATAAATAACTTGCACTTTATTAGAAGGCTTTGGCACTACAAACGATAGGAAACGAGAACAACCTCAAACGACGACGAGATATCTAACCACAACATTTAAAAGACGAAGACTCGCACATCATGGTATTTTCAATGCTGAATTGACATGGACACTGGACAGTGGCATAGGCATTTTCTTTCATCACAATCACAACTCCTACACTAATTAACTACACAAGCCATTTTCTATATATGATCCCTACCTAAATACAAAACAAGGATACAGAACAACGATACGATAGTTTCCAACCGAACTTTCAACTCAAAAAAATTGCATGGATGGCACTTGGCACTGTACCTCAAAATCCCAGAAAAAATGGACCATTGAATGGATCCTGGATCGGGATTCAACAAAGAAAAATAGAAAATGGAAATATTTCAACAGCACAGAACTGCACTATTCAAAAAACAACGAACAATAATCATATTAATATTAATCATATTCATACTTAGAGCAAGATTTAAAGATAAAGATTTTTTTTCCGAATGGCATGGCCACAGATTATATAAGTGCATGGCATCGAGTAGTGTCAAGCCATTCGACTAAGCATTCGATTCGATAATTCATTATTGTAGCCATGAAGGTATAGAGTTGTAGCAAATAGTACTTTTTTGGTAGTTTATCGTACCACAGAATAAAAATCTACCTGTTGTATACAGCAGGTAACACAGGTACAGGAACAGCCCCCCTAGCCAAGTCACAAACGATCAACGCAAACGCTGAGTAGGCTTTAATAGATCTTCAACTTTACGTGCTTGGTTTTAAGTTGAAGATCTAATGAAGATTGCATAGCATTTTCGTTCTTTCCAGTCGCTAACGCTTCGAAATCTTTAATAGATTTTCAACATAAGGCTCTTGGGTATTAAGTTGAAAATCTATTGGTACCTACCGAGCGTTCACGATTATCGTTTGTGACTTGGCTAGGGGGGCAGGTGTGTGTGTTGTATACAGCAGTGACGCCAAGTAGTACAGAATGTTGCCATAAAACAAACGACACTATATTATTTCCCCTAGGTCCCCCTAACCTCCAGCGCTACACGAGTTGCTTCATGATTGCACTAGACTTAAAATATACAGCGTTGGTGTAAAACATTTTAAAAGGCAATGGATTATAATTGAGCTAATGAAAATAAATTTTACTGTTCAAACATAACTTAAACATTAATAAATTACAAACTGTGTACAGATAATAAAAAATAAGGAAGGTCTAGAGCAAAAGTGATCCTAAAATTTAACGCATGTTTTGGGTTTGCCAATTATCATGTTCTGTGTCATTTGAAAAGTACAGGTGCAAATCTGGGAATGTCACTAAAATTCATAAAGTTTATTTTTGATGGCAATATTTTCATTTTCCCGCTAATTTTTATTCGGCACTACACAAAAAGCGTAAAAATAAGTATAGTCAGATGTATTACTTAAGTCTCAAAACTGCATACAGGAACAAAACAGGGAAGGTCCAGAGTGTAACGGAATAACGGAACGTAAGAAGGAATCAGGGCTGCCAGACTGTATAATTGGATACAAAATCTGTATAATCGGATGGTGTATTGTATCCATGATCATTTTGTATAATACGATACAAAAACATACAGCATGAAATCGAACGTGAGTTCGCCTCTTGCTTTTTTCGAAATTACCTCTCTTTGACCTCGACCTCTCTTCTGTAGGTACGGGATGAACAGAGATGCAGATAAAGTATTCCCAACGTGACAACTATGATACAGTGGAGTGTCGTGTGAACTCGTGTGGCCATAATTCCTGATTGTGACTGCTTGAAAGGGTTGTTTGAGATTTCGTTCGGGAGTTTGTGCCTACACAAACTAAAAACACACCACAAAAAAAACGGTAATTTAAAAAACTAAAAAACCCGACTGCTATTCTTTAAAAATCCCTAAAACAAGATAAATTGTAGCAGTCGATCGATGCGATCAAATTTTGTATAATTGCAGATACTTAAAGGTATAGCCGCGATTTATTTGCTGGCAGCCCTGGAAGGAATGTCCAAGACTCCAAGCTGTCAAAATACTTATGTCAACTTTGAGGTTAAGGTTATGTCTAGTATTTATTTGGGGGAGCGCCTGTGTACGATTTCGAAGAGATAGTTGTTTTTTTGGTCTACCGTTAGTAAAATGAGTGATAGTGACGAAAAAAATTATAACAGCTTTGTGCATAAAACAAAGAAACCAGGAAGAATGCGGGAAGTGATGAAAAAAATGAGAGTTGCTACGCTACGCACGAGCCGGGAGATGATTGTAGGTGTAAAAGATTAAAATGTTTTGATAGAATATTATCAGAGCAACGCGTAAAATTACTTAAAGACTTTAACAGCATGAAGGGCACAGATGATCAAATTTATACTTATGTGGCTTGATGAATGATGTTCAATAAAAAGAAGGCGAAGTAGAAAGACATAAAATGGATGCTAACTTCCACCAAACCTATTTCACTTACAAAGTGAGGGTGATCGAAAATGATGATACAAAGGAAGTACCTGTTTGCTATAAGGCATTTTTATCCATATTTGGCATTACTAAAGGGAAACTTGAACATCTTCAAAAGTCATTGAAAATTACAGAAAAAATTCTAAGTATTCAAATGTAAATCTACTAACCTATGGTTGACTAGTTTCAGTGCAGTATTTTTGATACGCTTTGTATAAGTCTGAAAGAGAATGATAGGCTGGTTCTATGAAGAGTTTAGCTGTATCTTTTCTTGCGTAATGCGACAGCAATTTTGGCAAACTTGTAAAAAAATTGTTTAACCTCCTGGATTCCAGAAAAAAAAAGATTTGATATTATTTAAAACTTAGGTTTTGTACGGGGTACACCTTTTGCTGGGTTGGTGGAGAAATGAAAGTCTTGAAGCGTTCTAAGGCAGGAGCTGTTTATTCTTCCAAGTGATTTTTGAAGTGACGATATCGGGCTCAGTCGCCCTACATTTATTCAAGCCTACGTAGGCGCAAGTAGTGGGTAGACCAATAAATTAAATTTTGAACAAAATCTGTTGTTTACATTTGCAATCCTTACGTCTATGAGCCTACATTCGCTTTATTGTTCAATCTATACAAATTCCTTATATACTAGTTACATTATATACCAAGTTCTACTATTTACACAACACTAAGTCTACATAATAAGTCGCTACTCGCGTACACTGATTGCTTACGATATTACACTGTTTTACTACTGTATGGCGCACATATTGTTTACTAAACTATTCCGCACACTTATAATATTGTTATGTACTGTTTATTTCACTATCCCGCACATCACTCCCGCCGTGCGACCGTGTCGCATCCTGTTGCCGGTGCGGGCTCGCAGCTGTCTCCCGGCGCCGTCAGCAGCACCAGCTTCCTCACTGGTCGTCGCAGCACGCCTCCCTTGGTACGGATGTCCACTGTACGCACGACGCCGTCGGGGCCTGGGTATGTGGCGGTCACCCGGCCACGCGCCCATATGTTGCGAGGCAGGTTGGGGTCGACCACCTGTACGAGGTCATTGACCCGTACGGTCGGTCCTTTCCCGTGTGGCTCCCGCCGGTGTTGCAGCTCGGGAAGGTACTCCTGTACCCAGCGTCGCCAGAAGAGGTCGGCGAGGCGCTGGGCAGCGCGCCAGCTGGTCCTGGAGGTGTCATCTGCTTCGGTGAATGTGCCTGGTTGTGGCACTCGCCCTGGTCCCCCCAACAAGAAGTGGTTGGGGGTCAGAGCTTCTGGATCTTCTGGGCTGACTGACACGTGTGTCAGCGGGCGGCTGTTGACGGTGTACTCCACCTCGGCGAGCAGGGTGGTGAGTACTTCTTCGGTGGGGTGCCGCTCGTGCAGCGTTGCGGCGAGTGCAGTCTTGACAGAGCGCACCATGCGCTCCCAGGCCCCGCCCATGAAGGGGGCTCCAGGAGGAATGTAGCGCCACGCGATGGTTCGCTTGGCGGCTTCTTCTGCTGTTGCTTCGTCGATCGCCTGGCGCAGCTCCTTGTCGGCTGCTTTCAAGTTGGTCCCGTTGTCGGACCAGATTTCGGTGGGACAGCCCCGTCGAGCCATCATTCTTCTTAGCGCCATCACAGCGGAGTCAGCGCTGAGGGAGCCGGCCAGCTCCAGGTGAATGGCCCGGGTAGTGAGGCAGGTGAATATCGCCCCGTACCTCTTCTGGCGGGCGCGTCCGACGGTCACGGAGAGGGGTCCGAAGTAGTCGACCCCTGTAAAGGTGAAGGGTCGACTATGATGGGCGAGTCGACACGCAGGTAGGTCACCGGTGCGTGGGTGCGGCGGCGACTGTGACTTCATTCTGCAGAACAGGCATCTTCGTAGTAGCGCCCGCGTTGTAGGGCGCAGTCGCAGCACCCAGTACTGTTGCTTGCACTCGTTGACCGTAGCTTCGACGCCGGCGTGATGCATTATCTTGTGCACTGATAATATCCACAGTTTAACCGTGGGATGATCGCCGTCTAATATCATCGGCGCTTTAAATTGATCCGACACGTTGATAACGGCTCGGATACGACTTCGTAAACGTATCGCTTTGTTTACATACTCGATGCTCAGCTGATGAAGTCGACTTTCTTTACTGACGTTGTTCTGTTTCTTCAGGCTGGCGATTTCTTCGGAGAAGGAGTCTTCTTGGGACGAGCGCATCAGAAGGAGTTCTGCAGCTTTGAGGAGCTCGGCGGGTACAGGTAACGCATTTCTTGTTTTCAGTGATGACGTCACCCGTGTAGCTGCAGGTCGTTGACCTCTTGACCCCGTTGGCTTTTTCCAGTCTGAGTCCGCTTGTTTGTTCTTCTTTGTTCGCCGGTAGTTCACACGTTGTTTGCCACTTCTGCAGAGTTCCACGAACTGAAGCACTCGCGCTGCTGCGTACCGGAGGCGGTCCCAGTTGGAGAACCTGGATGGGTCAGGTAAGGCTTCTGACAGCTTCACACGTTTCTCTTCTCTCAGGTGATGTATCTTCTCTTCCCCAGAAGGTTCTTCTGTCATCGGCGCGGAGGTGTCGGCGGGCCACAACTCTTCGGACTCGTACAGGAAGTCGGGGCCTTTGTACCATCGATGTTCTTTACCGAAGGTCGGTGGTACGTCCCTCGTCGCGTCGTCGGCTACGTTCAGCTTCGTAGGTATCCATCGCCAGTCGTTGACCTTTGAACTTTCTTCTATAGCGGCGAGTCGGTGAGCCACGTACGGTTTGTATGAACGTGAGCCCGTCTTGATCCAGGTGAGTACTGTGCGGCTGTCGGTCCAGAACACCTTGCGGTCCGGCTTGCGTTCGTGTTCTTCAATCACTGTTTCCGCGAGCCTGGCTCCCATCACAGCTGCTTGCAACTCCATCCTCGGTATTGATGTGAGCTTGAGAGGCGCGACCTTTGCTTTCGCGATGACGAGTGACACTCCGACTGTTCCGTTCGTTGACACTGTTCTCCAGTACAGGACCGCGGAGTAGGCAGACTCGCTGGCGTCGGTGAAGATGTGCAGTTGCAGTGAGGACGCGTCGCTGTAGTGCAGGTACCACCTCGGCAATGACACGTGATGCAGGTTCTTCAGATGCGCCATCCAGCTGTTCCACTGCTCCGCCAGGTCTTCGTCGATCTCGTCGTCCCACGCCGTTCCTCTGCGCCAGACTTCCTGTAGGAGTTGCTTCGCCCTTATAGTGACGGGCGATGCGAACCCCAGTGGGTCGAATAGCGACATAACTATTCGGAGTGCTTCTCTCTTCGTAGGCTTCTTGCCTTCTGACAGCGCTGACGGGATTCTTGCTAAGTTGAGGTTGAAGGTGAGCTCGTCTGAGTTGATCTTCCAGATGACACCCAGTACTCGTTCTGTCTTCTCTTCTGTGCTGTAGAGTTCCATGTCTTCTGTATCTTCTTGCTCGCCCAGTGCTTGCAGAAGTGCTGGCGAGTTGGATCTCCACTGCGCTAACTCGAAGCAGGCCTTCTTGTGTACTTCTCGTACACTCTTCGTGACACGCGCTGCGTCTTCTGTGGTCCTGAAGCTGTCGAGGTAGTCGTCCACGTAATGTTTACGTACTATAGCTGTTGCGGCTTCGGGGTGAGTTTCTTCATGCTGTTTTGCGTTCAAGTTCTTGACGTAGATAGCCGTTGACGGTGAACTCGAAGCGCCAAAGATAAGTGACGTCATCCTGTACTCTTCTGGAGGCTGGCCATCTCGACGATCGCCGCGCCACAGGTAGCGTAGCGAGTCCCGGTCTTCTGTGCGTAGCTTGACTTGCATGAACATTTCCTTAATGTCCGCTGTGACCGCGATCATATGTTGCCGGAACCTCATGACGACGCCTGGTAGTGACTGTAGGAGATCGGGTCCTTTAAGCAGCATGTCGTTGAGAGCTACTCCCCTTGTCTTCGCTGCCGCGTCGTGTACCACTCGCAACTTGTCCGGCTTCATTGGGTTGATTACAGCAAAGTGTGGTAGGTACCAGGTCTTGCTCGGAGTCTTCTGTGCTGGAGCCGGCTCGGCGTATCCCTTGCTGACGAGTGCTTCCATCTGTTCTGTGTACTTCTGTTTCAGCGCTGGGTCACGATCGATCCTCTTCTCGATGTTGACGAGTCGTTTGAGTGAGTTTTCATAGTTGTCGGGGAACGTGACGTCTTCTTTGCGCCAGAGAAGGCCGGTCTGGAATCTTCCTTCTTCTGTTCGAGTGGTGGTCTTCTCCAGCATTCGAAGCGCTCGCTCTTCTGGATCTGTGTTCGGTCTCCTGGGGTTGATGCAGAGTGCGTCCATCTCGAAGTACTGCTTCACGAGTCCTTCTAAGTTGTCTTCCGGATCTTCTGGTTCTTCTGTGACGTGAGACACGAAAGCGATGCTGCGCCCTGATGTTCGTGTCTGGCTGCCGTGAAGTACCCATCCCAGCGGCGTGAGTGATGCCACTGGTTGAGTTTTGCTCCCTCTTCTGACTTCTGATGTCAACAGAAGGTGCCAGTTGTCCTGCCCGATCAACACTCGCGGCTCGGCGTTCGCGTACGTGAGGTAGCCCGCGATGTCTTCGAGATGTTTGCACCCCTCCACTGTTTCTGTAGGCACTCGTTGAGACGACACATGTAGGTTTTTCACTGTACGTGCGTGAACTTGCTCTTCTTTGTTGTTGAGCCCACGCAGCTTGATGTTGACTCGTCGCGATGCTGATTCCAATGTCTTCGTGTCACTGATGGTTTCTATCTTCAGCGGATCTATGGGTCCCGTTGCTCCGATGGCTTCTGCCACACTCTCGTCGACGAGTGTGATTGTTGACCCGTCGTCCATCAGCGCGAAGGTGTCGATGGTAGCTCGCGGCCCGCTGACTTGCACTGGTAATATCTTGAGGTAAGATTGCTTCTTCTTGCCGGTCCAGGCGGAGTTGATGACTGCTTCTGTGGTCTTCTCTTCTTTAGCTTCTGCCTTCTCTGTGTTCTTCTTGTAGTGCAGCAGCTTGTGATGAGAGTACTTGCAGTCGTTGACTCCGCACGGGTTCGGTCGGCAGCTGTGTGTCTTGTTTCTGTATCGCAGACACCTGAAGCACAGACGTTTGGACTTGGCTATGTCCCATCTTCCGTTTTCATCGAGCTTCTTGAACTTCTCGCACTCGACGATCTTGTGACTGCTTTCTTCACACACTGGACACTTTGATGCACTCGTATTTTCTGAGACGTTGTGGATCTTCTGTGTTCTTTTCTGTTGAGTGGCAGCTGCGTTCGACGTCACTGATTCAGGTAACGCGTAAGGTCCGCACAGGTCCGCTTCTCTCTTGAGGAACTTGTCTAACTTCACTAGGTCTGGATCTTCTCTCGGTTGAATCGATGCGAAGTCATAATATCGGTAGCGAAGTGTAGGCGTGAGCTTGTCTACGACGGTCTTCGAAACTTCTGGGTTGTACAAGTAGTGGATACAGTTGAGTGTCTTCAATGTCGCGACGATGTTTGAAACTTTCGTAGCGAAGATGCAGATATCACGCGGCGACTCGGTGAGGCGCGGCAGGGCGCGGAGTGATTCCATTTCCACCATGGCGATGGACTCCGGCCTCCCGAACCTTGACTCCAGAGTTTTCATGACTTCAGCTGGATGCGTGTTCGTGATGAGTAGGCCTTTAACTGCTTCCCTAGCTTTTCCCTTCAAGTTTCTTCGAAGTCTGTTTGTGTTTTCGATCGCCGTATACATGTTCTCAGTTTCGTAGTAGGCGGCGCGGAAGGGTAGCCACTCTTGATGTGACCCGGTGAATATCGGCAGCTCGACGAACTTCGGACGTTGAGCGGCGCTGACGGCGCGTGTGATGGCATCGGCGAGTGCGGCGAGGTCGGACTGACCTCCCGCCGGTGACTGCTGTGGGCGATGCGTCTGATGATGGTTTTCTGTGATGACTGGAACGCTGTCTTCCACGCAGGCGGCCACCGGCTCTTCTGTTGTCTGCTCCTGTTGTCCGGTGGTCGTGTGCGCAAGTTTGTTCTGTTGTGTTTCCAGCCAGCTGTCGACTCTTCGGGTTGCTTCTTCCTTGGAGAAGACCGAGCCATCATCTTCTTCATCTTCTGTGTCTTCTGCCTGCAGGGTAGCCAGGCGCGCAGTTGCCAATTCGATTTGCAGGCGTAGCAACTCTTCTTTAGCCTTGGCTAGCTTGTAGGACTTTACTCTGCTGTGGATCGATCCCCCCCCTCCCCCCTTCTTGCTAGAGGTGCGGGGCGCGGGAGGTCCGCTCGGCTGTGGCGGACCCGCTGTATTCTTGACCCGTTTGACGGTTTCTTCAGGTAGGTCTTCCTTCCTGTTGTCCACGACGGGCGGCGGCGGTCTCATCGGATGCTTCTGATGCGGGTCTGGTTTAGGAGGACCCGCGGTGATAGCCTCGGTCATGGCGATAGCTTTGGCTCGGGCGGCGGCGACGGCGGCGGCGGCGGTGACGAGAGCAGGGGGTGCGACGGAGGTGGGGGCGACGGCTGCGGCGGCGGCGGTGACGGTGGCATCGGTGCTGACTGTAGATGCCGGGGTCTCAGTATGTTCTGTGGTACCCGTGGCGGCGGTGGTTCCCGATGTCGTCGTGTCTGTTGTTGTCGTCGTCCCGGTTTCCGTACCGGTTCCTGATGCTGACGTCGTGGCGGTGTCTTCTGACGAAGGTTCCTTCGCAGGTTTGCGGCCTCTTCCTACCGAGCGTGTGACCGGCATGACGCAATCGATGATTTTCTGTTGTGACTTCTTATTTCCTGACGATCTTCAAGGCTTGATTCTTCCACAATATCCGGCTCGAAGGACCATTTGATGTACGGGGTACACCTTTTGCTGGGTTGGTGGAGAAATGAAAGTCTTGAAGCGTTCTAAGGCAGGAGCTGTTTATTCTTCCAAGTGATTTTTGAAGTGACGATATCGGGCTCAGTCGCCCTACATTTATTCAAGCCTACGTAGGCGCAAGTAGTGGGTAGACCAATAAATTAAATTTTGAACAAAATCTGTTGTTTACATTTGCAATCCTTACGTCTATGAGCCTACATTCGCTTTATTGTTCAATCTATACAAATTCCTTATATACTAGTTACATTATATACCAAGTTCTACTATTTACACAACACTAAGTCTACATAATAAGTCGCTACTCGCGTACACTGATTGCTTACGATATTACACTGTTTTACTACTGTATGGCGCACATATTGTTTACTAAACTATTCCGCACACTTATAATATTGTTATGTACTGTTTATTTCACTATCCCGCACAGGTTTTCTGATATTTCAGGTGTCTGTACATGTCTAAAAAAATGTAAAATAAAATATTGTACTTTATATATAGATTTTAGTTATGTCATATATGTATATACAACAGTGGTTTTGTATATGATATACATACGTCATATGTATATGACATTGGCATTCAACACCAAAAAAAAACCCAAGTATTTTATTAAATCAATATGCATTTATCATTCTTTATCACCACTGGTCAGTCTTTATAATCATTTCTCTTAACATAAATATATTTTTTGGTATGCAAAATAATCTGACAATACTTATAATAAACACAATGAGAACACAAACAAATAACATAAATAAAAAGAACTGAAATGCACTACTTACTTTGCTCTCAAGAAATAAAAACTAAAATTTTAAATTTTCTCATAAACAACATAATTAGATTATCACAAAACGAAATGAATATTTCTCAAATGTAATCAACAAAAAACTTATGTAAGCATACATAATCCTACACAAAATCTATTTTTTATGAAATCGAAGATGGCAATTTCTTTTTGGTGTGCTACATAAAAATATATTGCATTTAGTGCAAAATGCTGTTGTAGTTTTGGAGCATTTTGGATAACGGCATCTTTTTTGGGTGTCACTGTAATCAACTAGATGTTCAGCTTTGTGATGTCTTACAATTTCCGACGGTATAGGAGTTATTGGTACTTTCCTTTTTTGTGCTTGGGCTGCAATTCTTCATTCTCGTCAAGACTTTCCTAGTCGGATAATAAACAATTTTTCTCTATGAGAATGGTACCTAGATCCAGTTTGAAAGTGCGCAACTGTGGTATTTTGTACTTGTTGACACCTTTTTCAGCTTCTCTTTGTTTGTACAACAGCCAGGAGTTACTGACGGCCAAATCAACCATGTGAGATATAAATCGCACAGTCCATTTTTTTGTGCGAGATCTGGAAGGACATACAGACAGCATACGATCAGCCATGTCAACTCTGCCCGTGTATTGTATATGATTTGACTATTTCTGGCCTAGATATAAATTCGTAGATTTTATTTTTCTTAGACCATCTACGGCACTGATCTTGATTTTCACTCGAGTGAATTGTAGATACAAGAATAACTGGTTTATTATCTAGCCAACGAACTAGGTTCAATATTTTGTCACATCTGGTCTTAGTTTCAGAATATCCTCTGGGCTTCTTAGTGAAAGCTTTTTCGTCAGAGAACTGTCAATTTTTCGGAATCCTATTTTTTTGAATGGTGCCTGTGGCATGAAATCCTTTCTGCAGCAAAATCTCGGCTAATTTCACCGTGGTAAAGTACCTATCAAAGTCAAATCATTTATTCCAATTAGACCATTATAAGGCACTTTCGGACGTCAATTAACTAAAACTATTTGTAGCTGCGCGTATGCTACCGAGGGTGACTGGACTGAGGTCGGTAAAAAATGACTCGATAACTCTTGAACTCCTTTTAATGAATATAAATTACACTTTTACATTTTACGAACATGTGCAATGGCGGTCGGTGATTCTGTTGTGTCCAATTGTCGATGTCGCGTACGGGGTTCTCACGAACTCTTCTCGCAGCGCAGCCAATCGCAGCGGTCGAGTAGTGTTGTGGTGTTTAGTATGTTTTAGTGCGGCAACATGCTCCCGGCTTTGGAAACATCAGGTTCCAACAAGTAAGGAGAAACACCCTGCAGCTTCATTTGGTCTGATGTCGTCAATGGTCAGTCAGAGGAAGCGGACAAATTTTAGAGAATGCCCGTCTGACTATGCCGTTTGCCATGCGTATATCAGCAACCCGTGACACGCCATCCTTTCCTGGATAAGTTTTGACAATTCTTCCTAAGCTCCACTTCAATGGCGGCAAATTATCGTCCTTGATGAGAACTAGTGTGTTTTCTTTGAGGTCATCTTTATGCTCATGCCACTTGCTTCTCGTCTGCAACTCCGACACGTATTCCTTCGCCCAGCGCCTCCAGAAATGCTGGCGTATCTGCTCCACCCTCAGGTATCGCGTAAGTCGGTGCTCCGGAACATCGTGTATATCAGCTGATACAGGTGCAGTCAGTGGACGACCAACCAAAAAATGGGCTGGGGTAAGGGGAAGGAAGTCGGACGGATCAGGAGACATAGGAGTCATGGGTCGGGAGTTCAAAACTGCTTCGACTTGTACTAATAAAGTAGTGTACTCCTCGAAAGTGAGATGAGCATTACCCACTACACGCCGGAGGTGATGCTTACAGCTCTTCACCCCAGCTTCCCACAAACCCCCAAAATGGGTAGCGTAAAATGGAATCATCTTGAATTTTATGTTTTGTGAAGTTGCGTATTCTTTAATATCATCAGAACAACTTTCTAAAAATTTTGTGAATTCATTCATCAGACCTACGAAATTTTTTCCGTTATCGGAGAATATCTCAATCGGTTTACCGCGCCGCGAAATAAAACGCTTGAGAGCCAGATGATAACCTTCTGATGAGAGGTCGCCAACAAGTTCCAAATGAACAGCGCGTGTAACAAGACATATGAATAAACAAATATACGATTTTTGTAATTTAGCTCCCCGACCCTTACGGTTCAATGTGAACACTGGTCCCGCATAATCCACTCCACAGCGCAGAAAAGGAAACCCTGGATCTAGCTGCTCTGCTGGCAGATCGCCCATAATTGGAGTTAACGTGGTTGCTCGCAATCGTGCACATTTAACGCAGGCATGCACGACCACTTTTGCTAGGTTGCGACCACCAACCGGCCACCAGGTCTCCCTTAGGGTAAACAACAGCAGCTGTGGAGCTGAATGCATTGTACGATGGTGTTCGTAACGAAATAATAAAACTGTAAACCAATGTTTGGCCGACAACAAAACTGGATGTTTTTTATTGAAACTAAAGTTATGAGAATTCTGTATACGTCCACCGACTCGTATCAAATTATAATTGTCAATAAATAAATTTAGTTTTACTAGTTGAGCATTTTTCTTTATACTCTTTTTAGTTTTAATTGAATCATAAACATCAGTAAATGATTCTTGCTGACTCAATCTTGCCAAAGTTAATTCGGAATACTCAAGTTCCTCAACAGTCAATAAACCCGTCCGCCGATTATTTTTATTGCGCGTATTGTATGTAAACCGAAGTACATAAGCGGCGGCACGCTTCATCCTTAAATACTGAGAAAACCTCGAGAATGGAAACAAACAACTGTTACCTTCTTGATTTACTACGTGACAAAGAACATTTGACTTTAACCCTTAACTTGGCAGAGAGTTTGATGTAATTTTTTTTTTATTTCTTTACTATATTTGGGTTGTTACCAGGTAAATAGACACCAGAAAAATAAAAAATAAATTCTCCTTATATTAGTTTTGTATTTATACCATGTATCTAATTATGCACACTACCAAGCTGTCATGCATAAAACTTTAAAAATCCATGTGCACTGTAGGAAACACTGCCTTATTGGTAGAGAATGTAATACATTTTTATTTTATAAAAAAAATATTTATGCAGTCATATTAGACACATATATCTTAACCAAAATATGTAAAATCACAGTCTTCAGTGTAAAGTAGGAACATAACAACATCTTCTTCTTAATAATTAAAAGTTAAAGCAAGTTATCGCCCAGTGTCACCACTGCGTGGACTGCCGGGAGGACACATCGCGGCATACGCTATCAGAGTGTACCGCTTGGGAGGAGACGCGCATCCCCTCATATCAGAAGTAGGCAGTGACCTGTCGCTGTAGGCCGTAGTCACTTCGATGATCGGCAGTGAAGAGGCCTGGCACGCGGTGGGTTCCTTCTGCGAGATGACCGTTTCGCAGAAGGAAACCACCGCGTTCCAGGCCTCTTCACTGAGGCTGCGGAAAGGGAGAGGGAGATCACAACCTCTCTTCCGGCCCGCAACAGGCGCACCGGGCGTCGGCGGAAGGCGGACAACGCCCTCCTCCGGCCCCCCTGAATTGGTCCAGGAGCGTCGGGCTTGGGGAAGTCTGTCGCCCTCTATTCAACTGGACCCGAGGTGGCGGCGCGTAGTGTTCCACGCGCACCCCTCTGTGACGTTTGCGGGGGGGAGTCCAACACCTCACTCCCCCCCCCCCTGACCTGAGAAGGCCCGCAGTGGCGGGTCAGCACCAGTCGGGGATCGCGGAAGGCGCGTACGTTCCCAGGATCCCCGGCTTGGTACGGTGGGTGTCGGAGACATTCTAATCGCAGCTTCTCTAATTTAGCGACCCTCTGTTGTGCAGTGTGTGGTCTGGCGTTGTCCTGAAGCAGCAATGGGGGGTAGAGCAATTGACCAGCCTCGGTTGTTTAACGGCTAGCTTTTTCGGCAAGGTTTGTAAGTGTTGAAAATACAGATCTGCCATAATCGTCTGGCCAAATCTTTGGACGCTGTAGTGGATGACACCAGCACTGGTCCACCAGATGCTTAACAGTACCTTTTTCTGAGTCAACTTTCGCTTGGGGCAGAATTAGGCCGGTTCTCCTGGCTTTAGCCATTGTGATAAGCTTTTCCGATTATCGTACATTATCCATTTTTCATGATTTTTCATCACAAGTAACAATACGATTCAAAATAACCTCATTATTGTGACGATTGAGTAGCAGTGCATCTGCAAATGCATATTGCATAATATAAGCTCTATGATGTATCTTTGGCAATGCATCTTAAAATGCACACTGCAAAAATCAAATCATAATATGCTAACTTGGCAGTGTGCATTTATAGATACATGAATATTGACAGTCAAATTTTAGGTAAAAAACATTGTTGTATGATCAAAATTTTGTACGTAATCAAAAGAATGCACATTCAATCAAATAATAACTATATTTATTTATCGTAATATTGATATTTTATTAAGATTATAATCGATGTTTACCTTATAACTCGTAGGCGCACGCGCACGCTCCGCTATCTTGCGATCTACTGACTTCAATTGTAGGCAGATGTGATAAATACTATTTTTTCTACCAACTACAACTCTCTCATATATCAGTTAAAAAATAAAAAGAAACATAAGTACCAAAACTTTACTCAAATATTTTTTCTTAGAATGTGTGCATTATTAGATACGGTATCAAGTAAAGGGTTAACTCAGGTAAGTCAGTATGTAGTAAGTTATTATTATTATTCGATAAATTTTGTACTTTAAAATCGATATCATGTAAGAATTGGGGGCCTGCCCACCATAAAGATGAAGCGCTAAGTGTATTTAGATCTTGACCTCGCGACACCAGATCGGCTGGATTTTCCTTGCCAGAGACATGCCGCCATGGATGTTCCTTAGTTAAGTCATGAATTTCTGCGGTTCTATTCTGAACGTATGTCTTGAGCAAGTTAGTTTGCATACCTAACCAGCCCAAAACAATCGTGGAGTCAGTCCAGAATACAACTTTGTTTATTTTAGAACGCAAAGACTTAATTACTTTAGAATATAATCGCGCGCCTAATACAGCGCCGCACAACTCTAATCTAGGTATAGTTGTAGGTTTTGTAGGCGCGACCTTACCTTTGGAACATAACAAGCGCACTGTAACAGCTGATTCCCTATTTATGGTACGGATATAAGCGCAAGCGCCGTACGCTGTCTGCGAGGCATCGGTAAATATATGTAGTTCAATACAAATAGGATCAAAGCACATAACATATCGCGGTATTTGTAAATTATTGAGTGAAGATAAACCATTCATAAAACGTAGAAATACTTGCGCGACGTCACTTGGAACCGGTTCATCCCACTCTAATTTTAATAACCAACATTTTTGTAACAATGTTTTAGCTATTGTAATTATTGGACTAATTAATCCCAATGGATCATAAATCTGAGACGCATGCGATAAAATAATACGTTTAGAAATTACAATCATATCTGTTTTAACTTGTGAATAATAGTTCAAATTGTCAGACTTATTATTCCATCCTATACCTAATGTTTTGTTTTGAACGTTATCGCCCACTGCAAGTTGTTTCGTAACATTCTGTGAATCGTTAGGGTTCGCGCGGTCGAAGTTAAAAACCCATTTACGTAAAACTAAACATGCGGAACTTAAAACTTGACTAGTACCAGCGCAAATTTCATTTAATTCACAGATACTGTTTGCGCCGCAAATAAGATAATCTACGTAAAAATTATTTTTAATAGTTTCCGTTACGTACGGAACCTCACACTCATCAGCTAATTGTTTTAAACATCGGCAACTAAGAAATGGTGCTGAAGCGGTACCATACGTTACGGTGTTTAATTGGTATACATTTAGTGTATCGGACGGGTTGTCCCGCCACAATATTAGTTGAAGGTCACGTTGATCTTTATCTATCAATACTTGGCGATACATCTTTTCTATATCAGCACAAGCCACGTACCTGTTTTCGCGAAATTTAAGTAATATTGAAACTAAATCGCCTTGAATGGCTGAACCAACCATCTGCAGATCATTCAATGACACACCTGAACTAGAGACCATTCCAGCATCGAAAACAACTCGCAACTTGGTGGTAATGGCGTGTTCGCGAAACACTCCATGATGTGGTAAAAAATAATGCGGTGTATTATAATTGTGAATAATACTCATATGCCCTAACTCAATATACTCGTGAATGAAGTCAGTGTATAGCTTTTTGTAGTTAGGGTTGCGTTCTAGTTTTTTCTCTAAAGCATAAAACCGACGCTCAGCTTGATTATGAGTGTCACCTAACGTCTCCGGTGAATGCTTCAACGGGATTCGAACACTGAACCGCCCGTTGGCAAGCCGCTTTGTTGTTTTAATAAAATTCTCCTCGCAAGCGAGCTCCTCGTCGCTGCATAGCTTATTAGTACTCATAGGTAACTCTTCTATTTCCCAGAAGTTGCGCAATAATTGGTCTAGTGAACTCGTATCACTTTCAATTGTTGAATGTGCCAAATTACATGAAACATGTTTCACCGGGTTTTGGGTTTTGTTTTCTATCCAACCCAGTTGAGTGTTTTGAAGGTAAGGGCCATTTTTAAGGCGCATCTTACCCTCTTTTATTAACTCCCAAAACAAATCCGCGCCTATTAACATATCTATTTGTTGACTGTCATAAAACTTCGGATCAGCTAAAGAAATATTATCAGGTATGTTGAAACAACTACTCAAAGTTGTTGTAGGTAACTTTGATGATATTTGTGGCAGAATTAAACATTGAACGCGGGCAGTGAAGCTACCGTTGCGCGATTTTAACTCGATAATACAGGATTGCGAACATTGTGTTATTGAGTTACCTACGCCGTGAATTTGTTGAGTGGACTGTATAATTTGCGTATTTAATTTTTCACAAAATGATTGCGTAATGAACGAACGTTCACTGCCGCTGTCGAGAATCACGCGCGCTTTGTGATAAACACCCGACTGGCCACATATATCTACGATGGCAGTTGACAACAACACATGTTGTACCGAAGACATATTATTGTCTTTGTTATAATTTTTTGAGTGAACATTGTGTACCTGCAAAGAATGACTGTGCTTGGGCAAGTTATTAATGGAAGCTCCAGTACTAGTAACAGCTGATTGCTCAGTACTAGTATGTGTAACTACCCCTGAATTATTATTCTGAACCTTATTAATTACTTCACAAATCAATGAATTGTGTTTTTTATCACATTTCCTGCATGGACCAAACACACAAGTACCTACAGAGTGACCAGAACGCATGCAATTGATGCACAATTCTTTATCTTTAACTATTTTGTATCTATCTTCAACGCTCAAGTCAAGAAAATTTTGACAAGAATATAAAGGGTGTTTTTCATTACACATCAGGCAAGGTTTGTACAGCCGTGCTGCTTTATTTTGTGATTTATTACTAGATTTATTAGTAACTACATTACAATGAACCTTTTGTGTTGAAACATTAGTATTGGTTTGTTTCTTATTTTCACTCCCGGTGTAAACATTTGATTTACTGTGTGATGCCATGAGGCTCTCTAATATATCAGCCTTGTTTCCAAGAAACTCTAATAAATCATCTACTTTGACATGATACTTTGACTTACCAGTAGATTTTAAAATAGTACTTCTGTGCTGTTCCCAGTCCCGTTCTGTAACTGGATCCAATTTTGAAATTATAATATAGATTATAAGTGTATCCCAGTGTTCTGTTGGTTCTCCTAGTAATTTTAATGCACGTAAATTCTTTAAGATATTATCGGTTAGCTTACGCAGTGGTCCTGGAGATTCCTTGGTTAACGCCTGACTTGTGAACATAGACTTTACATGATTGTGAACCAATAACTTGGTATTGTCAAATCGATTGATTATCAACTCCCATGCAACTTCATAATTGTCTGCAGAAAACTCAAGGGAATCTATGACAGACTTAGCATTACCTTTTAAAGAAGATTTTAAGTAATGAAACTTTTGAATCTGCGTTATTGTTTTACAATTGTGTACTAATGACATAAATGTATCACGGAACTCTAACCAATGTTCATAAGAACCATCAAAGTTGGGGATTGTAATGACAGGTAACTTAATTGAATTTGAACTTGTGTTTGGCAGGTCAGACATGCTGGTCGACTTCTCATCATTATTGGTCAATGTCATACATTCAACAAGTGCAAGAACATTGTAATATTCCCGCTCGAATTCCTCGCGCGATTCGAGCTGCTTTTCAATATCTGACTCAGAACTGATATCCTCTATTCTGCCTTGCACCTGATTGAAATCATTTATTAAGTTTTGAGATCCTACCACACGTAGTTTTAATTCTGCCTGCTGATGATCAGATAAACTTAGATCGATGAATGAACTCACATATTTCTTAAAATTAGTAAGGCGACATTTTATAGACGCACGTTTCTTTTTTAAATCTTTCATCATTATTTCCGTTTTAGTATCTGATGATTCCATCGTAGAAATATTGCAAAGGTAATACTCACAGTTTGATCAGTGTACTTAGCGTATTTATGCAAAATCTGTGGCGAGCTAAAGCGTATGCATCACCCCACGACGTGCAAGCCGGCATGCGAAATTGCAAAGCACTGAAATAAGGACAGAACAGTATCACACAGGTGCGGAAGAAAGCGTTAGGAAGTTTTAGTTGGCACGCCTCACCAAAGCACTAGTAATCCACTGAGTGCCTTGCGAATATAGGTAGTTCTTCGTCGTTAGATACCGAAGCGTCTCTCAATCCACCGGTTTTGATGCGTAGAAATCCGGCTCGTAGGACCAAAATATGTAGCTGCGCGTATGCTACCGAGGGTGACTGGACTGAGGTCGGTAAAAAATGACTCGATAACTCTTGAACTCCTTTTAATGAATATAAATTACACTTTTACATTTTACGAACATGTGCAATGGCGGTCGGTGATTCTGTTGTGTCCAATTGTCGATGTCGCGTACGGGGTTCTCACGAACTCTTCTCGCAGCGCAGCCAATCGCAGCGGTCGAGTAGTGTTGTGGTGTTTAGTATGTTTTAGTGCGGCAACACTATTGAATCTAGTTGCCCATTCCAAAAGGTAGTTTCGTATGGAGAAAAACGGGCAAGAAACTCCATACATACTCTTTTAAAAAAAACATATTATATTATGTTGTACATATAAAAAAAAACCATAAAAAAAAAAATATGCTGTATATGTGTATATATGCTGCCAGAGTAAATGTGGTGACCTCTTACAAGTGTCTTACAGAGACTGAGGATAGACGCCTCACCCTTCTGCAATCAACTCGGGACAAGTAATTTCTCCTTGGTATGGAAGCATGTCTAGGACAATGCCTTGTGGAGTAGCCAAAACAATTTTTTTTAGGCCAACTGGATTGGGTTTTCCCGGGAAATATTGCCATATGCCACACTGACCGCTGAAGGACACTATCATCTCGTCGATGCTTAGTTCAAGAGATTTGTCTTGTGCATGACACCCTTGCAAGACACTCTGAAAAAGTGGATTTACCTTCCAAAGGAGATGGCCAATTTAGTTATACAACCCAGCCTAGCATCTAAAAATTAATGTACATTAATGAATTTTGCTTTATTTCGAAGGTAGTATGCTCTACAATTAACTGTAAAAGTTATATAATCCACAGACTTCAGGTTTCTTAGAAATTAATAAAAACATGTCTTGAACAAGACTGATGATTATGTGTACTGTGAGCATAGTGGGACAGTAATGAAATGATTAAGTACCTAGGACATTCATATTTGGATAGATACAAGGATAGGTAAGTGACATAAAAGATTGTAGTGTTTAAATAAAAACAAACAAATAACTTTTGAATGAAATATTAAATATTCAAAAATTCTAACGAAAATATCGTCTAAAAATGATGCTGGTGGAATAATATGTGTCTGATGTCTAGCCCAGCCTAAATACCAGATCATTGTCATCACGTGGCAACAACACCCTACCGTCCTATTACCGACCAATCAGTTGCAATAGTAACCCAAAATAGATTCTAGTGGGCAGTTGCTACTGGGCTCAACATCAAACAAAATATATGAGTAATAAATCCTTTGGCTTGTATGCCTAGACTTTATACGCCCCCTTAATAAATAGGGTCTATTCCCACCTATATGTAGGACAAACTCCTGGGAATTATCCAGTTCTGGACATACTTCCACCTCATAAACTCCATTTTGTCTGATGTGTTCACCGTAATATGATCGTGCTTGTTTGACTTGGTAAGGCCCTAATGCGAATAACAACAACTGATTATAAGAAAATATTGGAAACCTTTCCAGTTGCGGTAGGTTACCGTCAATTCTCGTGAACATAATTCTTATCCTATTTAAATTAAATTCGTTCACAAACTGCCCTAGATGATTTGGTACATCCATGAACCGTAACGCCCTTTGAATAATCTGTTCACAATTAGGACTATCTATGAGACAAGGATGGAATTTATTTAAAATAGCTGCTGCTATTTTAAAATCAATCATTAAATGAGTAGCAGCTAAATTAAAACCGTTGCCTAAACAATTTAAAATCTCTCTTAAACCTACCATTGACAACTTCGACTACCCATCTGCAAAGTGTTACCCTTCTGCTTTTATTAGCCTGGGAATAGGATAATTGAGTTTCTCCTTGTTCTAGTGATTCTGGTTTAAAAACTCTATAGTTATACTGTTCCAAAATTGGTATATCCACGATTTAAGATAAATATATCATTAGCTCTAAAGAGTCTATGGTAAGGACCATTTTCATTTTCAAACAAATTGGTCATGATATCAGCATCAGTCTGAGTTGCAGGAAATGGATCTACAGCGTCAATAATATGACCATCACATGACACAATCAAAAATGGTTTTACTAAGTTGTCATATTTGTGTAAGCTGTATGTTTTCTTCTGAAACATATAGTTCGCACTTTTCTGGAGGTAAATATATGTACCATCAAATATGATTATAGCAGACCTGTTCTCAGGTGCTGCTTCTGGGTCACTAAAGAGAGCCGAAGGAATCCGTAAATTCCTGGCAACAATTTCTGAATGACTTATGTGGTTGACTCCTAAATGCTGTGGTACAAAATTGTCATAAAGGCAAGATCTAACTTTTTTTCATTTTAAGTTCTAAAGTAGCTCTAGGAATATTAAAAATTGTTGACAACCTAAGGTTGCTTTCACCAGACCTTAACTTGGCTAAATATATGGCTAAGGCTGTTGTTGGCTTGCGTACATTAAGTGTTGGCAAAATATTCAATAAGCTCATGAACTCGGTTACAGTAAGTCCTGTCCTTAACAGGAAAATGACAAAAATGATTAATGACACACATGGTTGGGCATTTCTTGGATATTTTCAAAATTGATATATTCACCCGTACATTTAGATATTCTAATTATATCCTCTATTTGACTGGCATTAAAAGAAGTAAATGACATACCATTTTGGGGCAACTCATGCCACTGATTTGAATATAAATGTGACTCGAATATTCTTGAACTACGGGGAATATAAAAATTATAATCATTGATTAAGATCCGTTTTACAAAGTCAGGTATTAGATAAAATGATCTATTAAAACATATATTAAATACACAATGGGCAGAAGTGTTTGAAGCCCGCTTATAGTTGGGTAATGTTATTTGATTAGAAGTACGAGTTGGTGGTAAAAGAGCCGGTGGAGGTAAGATGGGGGCCTCTGGTGGTGGTGACATTGCATTTTCATCAAAAAAGTCTTCTGCAGGTTCACCAGGTTCTTCTCGAGATGAATCTTGATGTAACAGTCTATTAGCTCTCATCCAGCAGGGATGACAAACATAGTTCCTTGTTATTCCCTAAAACAAATTATATTGACCTGTATCTAATATAGCTTGTGATAGCTTAATGGTGTAAATGTTATGTAGAACGTAGTCTTATGTCTTCTCGGTCTTGCATACATATCAGACATACATCTCTGACTCTTAGAACTTACACACACATTACTATAATTTATCACTACATATAAGCTGAAAGAATTTCATATGAGAATTTTCTTGTGTACCAATTGTCAGTGTATAATGTGTGCCCTTTGTTCAAAAGGTCACTGCACATCGACATCACAACGTTTTCAGGTGTAGTATTGGCTTGATCATTTTGTTTGCCCGCATAAATACTGATTTTGTAGGTATATCCAGGTAACGTGCATAGTTTAAATTCCTTCACACCATATTTATGTCGTTGCTGTTTATTGTACTGTCTGAAAATAATTCTTCCCCGAAATGGTACGACACTCTCATCAATGCACAGATCTTCGCCAGGAGTGTAATAATTCTTAAAATATTCGTTCATTAGGTTCAGAAGGGTTCGAATGCGATGTAATCGATCAGTCTTGTGAGCATCATCTTCTTTAGAGAAGTGTAACATTTGTAATAACAGCTCAAACCTGTTCCGAGACATTATTTTTCGTGCAAAAGCGTGTCCTATTATTTCGTCCTTGGACCAATAGTCACTCATTTTTGGAAGCTTCACCAATCCCATAAATAATATCAAACCAAAAAAGTTTTTCATTTCATCAACATTAGTAGGCGACCAATTGATTTCCTTTCAACCTTCCAATAGCTATGTGTGTTACATCGTTGGATAGGTAATTTTGAGCTGAATAAAAGTTACTATGGCGCCAAGTTCCAAATCTTAGTCCGTTCAGAGTTATTATTTAATAAACATGGCAGTTTCTATGAAATCTGGTCCCACCTTCCAATAGCTATGTGTGTTACATCGTTGGATAGGTAATTTTGAGCTAATTATTATTATTATTATTTATTTAATCATCGTTGTCTACAACGACGTTATTTAAAAATAAGGCTGGACCTACAAATCCCGCATGCCTGGCGTGCCCTAGGTACCAAACGATTGAAACGATATGCGCACAGGTCCCTACAGTACGTCGTCCCGTTATACAGGTACAATATCTTTGGATAATATCGTTGTTGCGAACTAATAAGTAACAGTAGTACTTTCTAGCTCTCACGTGTCGCGACTGTATACGACCACGTAAGAGCCAAGCATCCTCATCAATGCCAAAATCAGGTAAATCCTCCAGTGCAGCTTCTCGGAATATTTCTATTGTATACATTCCATTTTGTAGATGTTCGCTGCAGTAAGATTTCGCTAACAAAATGATTTGTTCTTCACTGAATCTCGGGAAATCAATATCAGTTGCTTCTACTCTTCTAAAATCAGCTCTTCTGCTGTTTAATCGTTTCCGTTCCACATATTCATATAAAATATTACGGGTATATAACTTCAGCTCTATTTCGGTGACGATAGCTTCTGCATATTGACTATCTTCGATGGGTATATGAAAGTGGTTTGTAATAGCAGCAGCTATCCTAAACTCAGAAAACATATGCGGCAACGCATTGTTGAAATATTTTTGGCGAAACAGTTTAAAATCCCGTTTGAACCTGCCGTTAACCACTTCCACTACCCAGCGGCAAATAGTGACCAATCGAGATTCGTTGGCTTGGTCAGTAGTAAGTTGGGATTCGTGTCTATCCTTTGAAGGCGGGACCTGGTATTCATAACCACAGGCTTCTACATCATCCAAGCTGTCCCTAAATCCGCGATCCAAAATAAATACGTCATTAGATTCAAGGAGACAGTGAATTGGATGTTCACCATTATGCATAATATCGCTCATTATGTTTGCGTCTGTTTTTGTAGCAGCATGGGGCCCTGTGACGTCAATTATATAGCCATCCGTTGTGACTATAACAAACGGCTTTAAAAGATTTTGATATTTGTGTAAGCTATAAGACTGTCGTTGAAACAGGAAGTTCGAACTTTTATTTATATAAATATATGTCCCGTCGCTTATTAAGATGGCTTTCATATTTTCATCGTTTCCAAATAAAGCTTTTGGTATCATCAGGTTTCGACGTAAAATATCAGCTTTATTTATATGGTCGAGCCCTAGGTGATGATCAACGTACTCATTGGTGAGACACTCACGAGCTATGGCCATCAATCGCTCAAGGTTTTTTGTCTTGACATATTGAATAAAGTCGCGAGCCTCTCATTTGGGTCACCGGTTCGCAGCTTTGTAAGAAAGATGCCTAAAGCGGTTCTAGGATTTTTACATCTCTGGCTCAATGATGGAGTTTGTTCCAATATCTCTTGGAATTGCTCAAAACTACGGCCGGTCCAAAAGTGCATTTCTTCGCTAGTAACAGCACCTATCGTGTTAAAATCAATCCTCGAAACTTTTTGTACAGCTTTTCTCATAATGTCACTAATATCACTGAATTGTGCTGCATTGAAGTCATGGGTGATATTGCAATGTTGAGGTAATTCGTCCCAAATGTTACTCTCTAGGTGTTCTTGACAAACTCTGGCGCTATCGGGGATGTACAGCTTCTGTTCACAGAAAGTGTGTATTTTTATGACTTCTGGTATTCTACGACAAGTGACATTACCACAGTTGAGGAAAATACAATGCCTAGCAGTGTTTGGTGCTCGTGAATACTCGGGAACGTGAATTACTGCTGACATTTGTGCTTGTGGCTCGTCGTTTGGTTCTTGAGGAGGAGGCAATGGAGGAGGCGGTGTGACTGCACTTCCAACCCTTTGCCAACACCGATGGCACACACTCCGCGTGTTGTCAAATACAACCTGTAAAAAAGTATACTTAATAAACACATTTTTTATTTTTATAGATACATCATAGTCTCAATATAAAGTACAGTAGTTAAGCTTAGTACTACGCGCGCTCAAACAACGCACACATAGACACCCTCCCACCGACACGGAATACACCGGAACTTAAACTAGGAAACCGGAATCTTAAATGAGTGCATGTTCATGTGTGTGTCGAGCAAGGGGTCCCGGGTTCGATTCGCAGGTCGGGCAAAAAGTGTTATTGGGTTTTTCCATTAGGAATTTCTCAGTAGCAGCCCGGAGTTTGGATTTGTGCCCGGTTAATGGCAATAGGCTCGCCCCCTATTACATGGGACCTAAATATACCGGCGAACTGTGGGTGTACCTAAATTGGTGCACCTCTGCCTAACCCTTCGGGGAATACAGGCGTGATGGTATATTTTTTTTTATTTTTTCATGTGTGTGTGTGTGCGTTGCTCGAGCGCGCGTAGTACTATGCTTAACTTCTGTAGTCTCTCTATTTTGTGTCTAGCGCAATATCTCTTGAAGTACTTACCTCTAACAATGAATTTTCCTGAATGTATGTTGCAAACTCTGGTCGCATTCTTGTAAGTTCATTAGTCAAAAGATGTTGCTGGTATCTTCCGCGATAGAATCCTCTACGACACATGACACAGTTCCGTGAAACTTCCATAGTAGGTAACAAACAATAGTCCATTCGAAAAGCACTTCAATAATTCTTATTACAAGCCGAATGTCAATTATAAACAGGTACTACAGATTAAATAAGTACAGATACTTCACTCCATAGAGAACTTAACGCTATAATTACATACATACACATACATACATAAACTCACGCCTTTTTCCCATGGAAGTAGGCAGAAATCACAGAACGCCACCTGCTACGATCCTTACATACTACTTTCGCCTCTTACACGTTCATACATCTGGTCATACAAGCACGCCGGTTACGAGTACTGCACTGGTCTCTCCTTTCCACATCAGCATCAATCTTTCCATCTTTTGTAAACATACTGCCCAAGTATACAAACTCGTTCGTTTGCTCCACACTCACACCATTTATTTTCACATCACATACCGATTCATCCCTTTTCTTTTAAACGCTTCATACATTAATGTTACCATGTCTTGCAACTGCTCCGCCGACGATGCAAGAAGAACTTGATCGTCTGCGTATAAGAGGCATTTGACAGGTAATCACTCATTCTTAATCCATTCTCACTCTCTCTCAAATCTGTCAAACAACTATCCATATATATGGTGAACAGCCAAGGAGACGCTACACAGCCCTGTCTTACACCTCTTGAGATGTAAAACTAGTCAGTGTATGCCCCATTTATCCTAACACAAGCACTGGAATCTTTATACAAAGATTTCAGTGCTCGTATCAAGCGCCCGTCCACACCATACATTGATAGAGTCGACCACAGTTCTTCCCTCCACACACTGTCATAGGCGAATGCCTAAAAAAAACCTGGCAAAGCACAAGAAAGTCTACTGTGCTTTCGTAGACTTGGACTTCTCCAAGTCTACGAAAGCACAGTAGACTTTCTTGTGCTTTGCCAGGTTTTTTTTCGGCTATGCACCTTAAGGAGAAGATCTGATCCATGCAGCCCATTCCCTCTCTAAATCCCGCTTGCACATCCCATATTTAACGCTATAATTACTACGTGTATAAAGCACAAATGCAATTATTACATAAAAATAAAACGATAAAACTGCCATGTTTATTAAATAATAACTCTGAACGGACTAAGATTTGGAACTTGGCGCCATAGTAACTTTTATTCAGCAAAAATACCTATCCAACGATGTAACACACATAGCTATTGGAAGGTGGGACCAGGATTTGCATCCTCCTTTTAAAAATAAAATTATTACGTCTAATTTATAATTTTTTGTACAGCACAGGTCTTCAAAACATTAACTAATAGAATGTAAAACTGCAAAATAATGTAGAAAAGTTATTTTTTTGTTAAAATACTTACGATTTGTTCGACCGTTATATTATAAATCGAGATGTGCGTCCGCCGGCCACGATGAGTGACGCCACACTGTCGGCAGCATGCGGGCTTGCGAGTCATGACAGGTTTGGGGCACCATCTTGGGTTGTTAGCTACCTATGACTGTGACGTCAGTTGGCGGGGACGATTCAAAGTTATGTTTTTAGTACTAAGGCCTTATTACCCGACAGGCCTTATTAGTCGCACCTACCTTAGTTATATAATAGTGGATATACCAGCTTTCGCTCGTGCCACCACTGCAAAGGATCCTTTTTCCTGTTAAGGATGATTTCTTGTATGTATTTGTCGAATTCGACTGTCCCTGCTGCTACAGTGTTTTGTGGCATCAATCTAGCTATTTCCGTATCAAATTCATCCCAAACAGATTTTTCTGAACTTGATGAACTTGGGGGTGGTACTGTTTCTGTAACTCCGGCGGTTTGACTTTGATTTGCGACAACTGCGATTTTAGTTTTTAAATTATTTGCTGCCCGTACATAATTTCTGGGATCACGAAAACCTCTGTTTTTTAAATCGTGGATCCAAAATTGTGGCTTCCGTGTAAAGAGGGTTGTTTTCATAACTTCCAAAACGACGTTCCGATTCTCTATATAACGTGTTCAGCAATACATTTATTTCAGCTAGGGATGATGGTTGTTGCATAGATCAGGGGTTCCCAATTTTTTTTGGCCAAGGAACCCTAATTGATTATACTTTTCCTAGCGGAACCCTACTTTGATAGCTGCAAATTTACCTACCTTAAAATAGGTATAAATGAAAAACAATAAAGTTTTCATGAAATTATTTTTATACATTTACTGTGAATATGTCAGTAGGTACATAAAAAATAAAAATAAAACATAAAAACACGTTTGTGAATTTAATGTGATGAATGAAATTTTTTTACATATTTTCTTAAAATAGCATTAAAATTAGGCTTAATGTCCGACAGTTGAATGCGAAGATCTGGAGCTGCATCCAGTCTATTTCTGCACTTGCTTTTGGTGTAAGCATATGCGGAAAAACCAGTCTCGCATCGGTAAGTCGTCACAAACGGTAACAGTAATGTGATGGCTCTATTAACAATTTCTGGGTATTCATCTTTGAGTCCAATCCAAAAGGCGTTTAAATCAAAAGTTCCTTCTTCGAACTTTTGTTTTAGCGTTGATGAAAATTTAATATCAATCAAATTCTCATACTCTGACACCGACAGCATCGAAGGTTTGGTGTGATTTACAAACGGATTCTGCACCCAGTTCATGTCCTGCAACTAGGGCATGCAAACCGGATACCCGGACAACCGAAAAAACCGGTTAACCGACTGATTTGAAAACCGGGCTTTTTATGATACCAAAACCGGTTTTTTCGGTTTTGCTTTTCAAACAAAATCTTAAATTTATCACTGACAAACGTCGACAGGACGGCAAGACGGCGTTATTTCCAACGGCACTAACGGCCGGCAACGTTAATTTATACCGAAAAATCGAATTTGAGATCTAAAATCAAAATATATATGTCACCGGAAAATAACAAGATCCGTAAGTTTATCAATTTACTAGGAAGTTTATAAACTTTCGTAAAATTCTAAACGGGAGATAAATTGTAATATTTTACGTCCACATTTTCGTAAACTGATAAACTTACTGAACTCACTCGTAAAATAATAAGTACGCATTTGTAAAATAAAAACCCGAAAAAACCGTGTCCTTTAAAAAACCCGGTTTTTGCATGCCCTACCTGCAACTGCTCCGGAAAATACTCATGCAAAGATTTTGTAAGGCTTGTCAAATGCTCATGTATATTATTTTCCACGTCTGAAGATACCTGCAGCTCATTTTCTTTTAGAAAGTCATTTAATAGTGTGAAACATTCGTAATTATGTTTTTCAACACATTCAATCCAAAACGCAAGCTTGTTTTTCAGTGAAGACATTTTATCATTTACTGTAAATTTTGTTGTAGCTCGTCCCTGTAATGCTTTGCAGATTACGTTGAGCTTATCGAATATATCAGCTAAATAAGCCAATTGCATCAACCATTGCTCATCATGCAGCAGTTCAACAAGCTTATTAACGTGTGCAGAAACAGGTTGTTTGGTAAAGAATATCTTAAGCTCGTCGCGCAATTCAAACAACCTTAACCCTTTATAAGGCAGAAGGATTCAGAGGAATAAAATAACTTGCGGTTATATTTTTGGCATGTTTTTATTTATATAACAAAAATAAACTTAAAAGAAAAACATTATTTCGGAAGTTTTGGAAAAATAGGTGGTAAAAATATTTCCACTGCCCATCAACAGACCCACATGCAAGCTAAATTTGTGGCATTATTTTCTGTGAAATTGTGCAAAACATGGCGTAATACAAAGAGGGACATTACACTTACTGCATTTTATTTTGCTACGCTCTGCCGGCATATGGTCACCTACGTTTACAAACCGCAGTTCATCAGGTACAGCATTTACACTTTTTTGATATACCTCTGGGCATGCTATGCGTGATTTCTTGCAGATGTATGTAGGCAAGCTTGATCTTCTTTTTCTGCTGCTATAGCCACCAATCATACCTCTGGCAACAGCCACCCGAAATTCTAAGTTGGTAAGGTTTTCTACTCTCGATGTTAGGGAATATAAAATGAAAGTGAAAGTGTTTATGAAATTGTGAGAAATGTGGGACAAAAATGAAGAAAGTAAGAGAAAAAACATAACCGTCATAAATATCAAGGATTTTTTTTCAATGTTTGAAATATAAGTAAAAAACAAGTAACTAGGCATTCTAAAATACGAAGCGATGGAACTTATTAAATTGTTAGTAGTATGACAGTCGTTCTCTCGTATTGAATGAGACCACCGATGCGGCATATCGTGCAGCATACGACTGCCTACCTGAATAATTTATTCTTTTTCCGCCAATGAACTTCGCTACGATACTATTAAAAACTTCAGCAATGTTGCTATTTACATAATGAATCAAGCGTGTAGCATTATTCACGAGTCTGGAAGTGAATTTCAATATGGCTGAAAATATAAAGCCACCCTCTTTACTTTTCATCGTTGGAACTAGATTTTCTTCTGTCGATGACTCCACTTCGTTCAGTTTTTTTGCAATAATTTTTTGTGACCCGTTCAACAAATTCTGCTTTAGTTCCAAAACTTTTTTAGAAAAACTTTTGTCATTTTGCGCAATTATATGTTTTACAGCACCAGTAACTGAACGCCTTAAACGGAGTATGTTTTGTTGAACAGCTTTTCGGTACCTTAATGGGTAGCTTGTGTCTCTAGTCAGTTCATCTAATTTAGTGCAGTAATTCCGCAATAAATGTGTTAGTTTGCATTCAATTTTCCCCACTAACACGTTGCCATAAGGTTTAGATTTTTCTATATTTTTATGTGTACTCGCATCTCCGTCAGCTATCAATCTCGAATAAATAAGTCCGTGAGTTTCTTTCGAAGTTTTGAAACCTTTAACCAGAGCTGTCGCCGATCGCCTCTGTTGAGCAGAGCACCGCCGTGTCCCCGGCGGTGCTCTGCTCAAGCAGGGCAGACCTCCACCGCATTCTCCATCGTGTCCTCCGGGTAATCGTCGCAGTGATAACACCCGGGCGCGTCTCCCCGCAGATTCCGAAACAGGTAGCTCAAGAAACAACCGTGTCCGGAGAGTGCCTGCGTCTTATCAGACTGGTGGTGCGGCGATCCTACTATCGATAACAACTTTGTAACTCTTGAAGTTGTCAAGGTGCTGTTTGTTACTCACGAATAATGTTCTTAGCGTAGCTAGAATTTGTAGACCAATCAGTCAAATTCTGTTCTGTTCATTGCTCTACAGTCAAAGTATGCAAGTTTTCATAATTATGTTAAGGGTTTCATAATTTTGTTATAATATTGAAATCATATTGTATCCAAAATAGATAATAATAATTACCTATAAAAATAATTCTCCTTCCATTTTGTTTATGGAATAATATTTGTACATTGAAATAGTTTAAAATAAAAATAAAAAAGGAAAATTTGTTATTAGTATTATCATTTATTAGTTACACTAGCTGACCCGCCACGACTTCGTTCGCGTGGTATCCTACCCCTACCCTACCCTACCCTACCCTACCCTACCCCTACCTTACCCGTACCCTACCCTACCCCTAGCCTACCCTACCCCTACCCCTACCCTACCCCTACCCTACCCCTACCCTACCCTACACCTACCCTACCCTACCCCTACCCTACCCGTACCCTACCCCTACCCTACCCTACCCTACCCTACCCCTACCCCTACCCTACCCTACCCCTACCCTACCCCTACCCCTACCCAACCCCTACCCTACCCCTACCGACATTATAAGTATTATCACAAATCTTTTGTATGGGAGTATAGAAAATTGTTGTTTTTAGACTTTTTCAGGTTTTTTTTTTTACAATATTTCTCCCCGTAAGAACCATCCTCGTACTTCAAGGAATATTTTAAAAAAAGAATTAGCGAAATCGGTCCACCCGTTCTCGAGTTATGCGCTTACCAACACATTTTGCGATTCATTTTTATATTATAGATATACATACTAAATACATTTTTAAATATTAGTATAAAAAAATAAAAACATTTAAAAATATAAAAAAAAGTTTTATTAGTATATTTATTACTTTTATCAATAAAAGAACAGAAACATAACTTTTTAAAATTTTAAGGATACAACTTTTTTTTTCTCTTTATACTAACTTAAAATGGCATATGTAAATTATCACAATTCTTTAAGTTGAGGAATTAACAATGAATATACTAAGAACTAAACTAGAAATAAACGAAGTAAACATTAATTTTAAATAGCCGCGTCTCCACCGGACGCATGCTCAGGTGAGGCAGCCTTGTGAGCGAAATGCTCGGTCGGTGTGGACGTGCCTCGAGATTGTGCGGGCGCACGGTGCCTCGGCCGAGCATGCCTCGGAGCCGAGCCATGCGGCGTCGGGTGCGCGTGCTCAAAGGCGCCTCAGTGTGCGCTGTGCGTTCGGTGTGGACGGTAGTGCGTTTGGCTCGCAAGCTACGAATCTTTCGAAGACATTAATTTCGTAAATATGGACACTTTGCTTTTGATACCTGTTTTCTTTTAATTAAACAGTAAATCGATAAGAAGATAGCTGCAGCAGCAATTACATGACTATCCATTTTAAATTGCTCGATTGAACTGATGGCTCGGAGTGGCTCGGCTTGCCTCGCGAGCCCCGCCTCGATTTTTCCGGTAAACTATGAGGCTGCCTCGCGAGCCAGCCTCGACAGCACTGCTCGCCCAAATGTGGCTCCCGAGCCCGTTCGTCCGGTGGAGACGCGGCTATTGAGATCGTTGATATCAAAATTACCGCAGTCTTGACAAAAAAAATCAGCATGCTCCATACATATTGGCATGAAACATTTCGTACACAAGTATTTGGTTTTTTGTCCTTTTTTCTAGGACATTTTGAACCTTTCTGCATCGTATTGGGCCTTTTTGTAGATAATTTTTCAGATAGATTTCCAAAATATCTAGATATTCTGGTTCGTAGGTCTATTGGAAGTTTTTGATTTTGTCTTGTTCTATTCAAGTGCTCTTTTATCAAAGAAAAACCCAATTGACGAATGAACTTTCCTCTCAAATTTGTTTTATTTTTCTCTATTCCGTTGTTGAACATATCATCGCTGCGCTTTCAATAATCGCTATGTGATTTATACCCCTGTATAGGAAACGCAAAAAACTGATTTTCTCAGAAAAAACCCGGAGTATTCAAATAAATTTATTATGCATATAACAAACTTGCCTAGTTTTAGAATACTTAAGGGTAAATAATATTATTAATAATGCCAAAATTTAACATAATAGGCTAATTTGACACATAGCGTTAATTATTTGGTTCGTAAATACTCGCTATGTGCACTTAGAACACATAACTACTATACAATTCTATGGAATTTTAAAGAAACTGACTGTACGGTGACACAGCTATTTTTGTAGAAAAAAAAATAAAACAAACTCAATAAAAACATTTTTTTTTTCAAAATGAAATTTCACGTTATTAAATCACACAAATCAAATATACAAATCAAACAATAAGAGGAAAGTTACTAAAGGTTTAAATTTTCGTAAAATAGGTAATAATCGCGGTGCATGTATTGCTTTAGACTTTGTAAGTGATTTGGTTGAATCGATTTTTAGTGGGCCATTATATAGACTCATAGGTTCCCTTATGGGTGCTGTGATTGTCCTTCTCTGCGGTAGTGTTCCACTCCTCTGTGTGGCGTAATTTATATTGCACAATACCGTTGTAATAAAGAAGACCTCTTATATCTGTCACCGTTGGATCGCCTGTTTTCCTTCCAGGTCTGATGCTTGAAAAGCCACCAGGTACAGTCTGTTATCAACATTCAAATCAAATCAAATCAAATCAAAGCATTTATTTCAATTAGACCATTTACAGGCACTTTTGAATTGTCAAGAAGTTACAGTTTAATATTGAAGCTAGTTGCTCGTTCCAAAACGTAGGTCTCTATGGAGAAGAACGAGCAAGAAACTCCATGGACACTCTTTTCATTTAATTTGGTTTTTACAAAAACTTGGTTACAATATTCTTGTTGCTTCTATATGTGAAAACAATGAAGTGAAGAATGAAATATAAAAAATAACAAAATTATAATAAAGATGTAAGCCATGGCAGTCAAGAGATGACCAATCCCAACTGACAGCACCCGTTCACGAATATGACGCGTGCATCAGCACCATTTAGCTCAACCATCTTGAAGGGAACCAAACGACCCAACCCACGCGCCACCGTCAGCGAGACATTAAAGTGAGCATGACGAAACTCTCAACTGCCATGCTCAGTGTCCAACACATAGTAACTTAACAAATAAATGGCTCCATGGTACTCACATTTACAAAATTGAAATAAATTATGTTAAATTATATAATACTAAGGTTTTTAGTGAACCTATTCGACTGATGTATGTAATAAATAGCAATAAAATAACGGTAAACGTTATTAAGGTCAATCAAAATGAAAAAAGGGGTAAGAAACATTCCCAAAAAAAAAACAATATCTATTGATTTGTGAGCCCGAGTCTCTGTGGAGCAGGACCAGCATTAAGCCAAGCATTCTTATCATTAATATAATCTTCTAACTTATAATATGCCTGACTACATAGTGTGCGTTTGATGCAAGTTTTAAATTTTCTCTCATTTAGTTCGAGAATATCGAGCGGTATTTTGTTATAACATTTTACACAGTACCCCATAAAAGAAGTGTGTACTTTAGACAATCTGAAACCTGGTTGATCTAATTTATTCCTATTTCTAGTATAAACATTATGTCTATCACCAATTTTTTTGAAAAGATGAAGGTTTTTTCGAACGTGCATAATGTTTTCATATATATATTGACAAGGAACCGTCATGATATTAATTTTTTTGAACAATTCCCTTAGAGACTCGCTCCTGCAAAGATTATAGATGGCTCTGACAGCCCTCTTTTGCAGAATAAAGATAGACTCTATATCTGCAGCCCGCCCCCAAAGCAAAATACCGTAAGACATAATGCTATGAAAGTAACTAAAATAGACCAGCCTCGCGGTATCCACGTCTGTTAATTGTCTGATTTTTCTGACAGCGTAAGCGGCTGAGCTCAACCGCCCTGCTAGAGATGTTAAGTGAGGACTCCACTGCAGCTTTGAGTCAAGCGTAATCCCTAGGAAAACTGTCTTTTCGACGAATTCCAGTATATCCTTATTTAATGTAACGTTACATGACATACTTTTAACATTTGGCAAAGCGAATCTTATGCATTTAGTTTTCTTCTCATTTAATACTAAGTTATTTATAGTAAACCAATTATGAACCTCATGCATAGCGTTATTTACGTCGTCAAGATGTTGTGCCTTTCTATTTACTTTAAAAATCAGTGAAGTGTCATCAGCAAATAACACCATTTGAGGTTGGTTTTTCAGTAAATGAGGTAAATCATTAATATATACTAAAAAGAGAAACGGACCCAATATTGAACCCTGCGGAACCCCCATCTTTACTTTTAAGCCTAATGAGTTTACACCGTTTATTTGCACATGCTGCACTCTATCATTTAAGTACGATTTTATCAAGTCACGCGCTAGATGACCAAGTCCGTAATGCTCGAGCTTAAGGAGGAGTGTTTCATGATTTACGCAATCAAACGCTTTTGAGAGGTCGCAAAAAATGCCAATGGCATCCTGTGAGTCCTCCCATGCATTAAAGATGTGTTTAATTAAAGTGACACCGGCGTCTGTAGTGCAACGCCCTCTGGTGAAACCATACTGTTGATCGTGCAAGATGTTGTTGCAGTTGAAATGATTGAGCATTTGATTGAGCATCACTTTTTCGAACACCTTGCTGAAAACCGGCAAAATCGACACAGGTCTATAATTGTTGGTGTCTTTGCTATCCCCGGACTTAAATAGGGGTATAACCTTGCTGTGCTTCATTAAAGTAGGGAAAACTCCTTGGTCTATACACAAATTAAATATCAAAGCTAAATAGGGTGCTACTGTCTCAATTATTGATTTACATACATTAGTAGACATGCCCCACAGATCTTCGGTAACCTTGCTCTTGAGTTGTTTGAACGTCTTTATAACAATCAGAGGGTTAATATGTTTAAATTTAAATTCCTTGGGACAGGCTGAAACATTAGCCCTTACTAAATCCATAGCAAGTGCGGGCGAGGAATTTAAAGCTTCAGTAGTTTTCATTGGAATATTGGTAAAGAATGTTACAAATTCCTGAGCCACATCGATATTTGTGCTTATGGGACCTTGGGAAGTCTCTAGACTATAATCAGCATTATGTCTTTTATTTCTATTTGTTTCGTTATTAATAATTTTCCAAACCGTTTTTATTTTATTATCTGCTGATTTAACCTTGTTACTAATGTACAAGGCTTTAGCTGACTTACAAGTATTTTTAAAAATTTTAGAGTAAGCAGCAACATACTTATTAAAACTTTCAGTATTTACATAAGGCTTAAGGCCATACAATTCAAATAGACGTTCCCTACTTTTCCTGATACCTTTAGTTGCCCAATCACTAAATAAAAATTTTGGGCAAATTGTTTTGGTTTTTTTCTTAAAAATATTATTAAACTCTGTTTGCACGACTGAAAAGAATTTTTCATACAAAGTACTACCACTATTCATATCAAGGCTCTGAACACATAACTTACTAATTAAAGTGCTATTAAATTTATTCAAATTACCAGATGTTATTGGTCTTGATTGTATCTGCACTTTTTGTAATGATGTTTTGTACTCAAAAGAAACGGTTTGTCCGCTGTGATCAGACGGAAGATAATTTACTATGGCTTTATCTAAGTAGGTGCAGCAACAAAAAACATTATCAATACATGTAGCAGTAGTCGAAGTTATTCGAGTTGGTTCTAGAAAAACATATGATAGGTTGAAAGATTTAAAAAGACTTATTAATCTACTGCTATTTGAATTATTTTCTAGAATATTGATATTAAAGTCACCACAGATTATTACTGATTTATTACCAGTTGTAAGTTTAGACAAAGCATCTTCCATTACACTCTCAAAAATAGAGTAATTTTGGTAATTTGGGGGTCTGTAGACGCACACTATAACATGCTTATCTAGCTCAACACAGGACAGCTCAATAATATGTTCAACCGATAGTTCAACTATATCTTTACGGGGCTTTGATTTAATACTATTTTTAATAAGGATTAGTGAACCACCACGCTGCATAGATTTACGGTTGAAACAACTGGCCACAGTATAATTCTCATAATTAATTAACATTTCATACTCCTTTAACCAATGTTCTGTAAAACAAATAATGTCGAACATTGTCTTTTCTAAAAACAGTTCAATTTCTAATTGTTTTGAAGAAAAACCTTGAATATTTTGATGAAATATTTTTAAGGAATGTTGCTTACCTCCATGTTTACTATTTGGTAAGGGATTGCTAGAAGATACCTTTTTGTTGATAAGTTTAACTAAATTGTCGTTGGTATCTTCTGTTGTCTTAATTACTAGTTTAAAACATTATTTTTTGTTACCACCTTAACATTAGTATTGTTACTAAATAGTGTGGTGCTAATTATGGAGGACTTCGACATACTAATTATGTCTGAGTTAATATTAAAAGCTAATAGCCAAGCTATTTGACGTCTAAATCTAATGGGCAGATACGCTGTATCCCTAGTCGATCTTAATTTGTCAACAAAACTGTTGATGTCTAGAAACATAAGTTTATCACTATTGTGACTAACAAGAAAATGCATATGATTATTTAACATTATCTGACCCACCCTAAAAACAAACGAATTTGGACCCTCTGCCTATAACCTTAAGGTTTATTCAATTTATATGAGCTTATCAGTCCAGTGCTCGAGGACTCGATTAACAAATACAATAATAATACACACACGCAAATTTGATCTTTATAACGTTAGCATCAGGTTTAATGTTATAATAACCACTTGTTATAATATAATTAGTGTAATAGTGTGGTAATAGCTTATTTTACGCATACACGCATAACGCACTACATAAATACCGGCTCGTGCTTTGCAATCCAGCTGTACTACCTTGTGACGTAAGCACGCGTTTTGATATTGCTCTTGAACAAGAACTATGTCTAAATTGTACTCGATGATTAATCTATCTAACTCGGAAGTCGCCACTCTATCGTTGTGAAGATTGAATTATCCTATTTTTAAACTATCCATCTTATTAGTAATTAGTGTTCAGGATAAGTTCCTCAAGTTTCAGCTTATAGGTGGAACAGTCTTCAGACCCGCAACGATGGCCAAACGGTTTTTTAAAACGCTTACACGCCACGCAAGTCGGCGTGTAGTCTAAGTTGTTCTTATGGGGGCAATCCTTCGATTCGTGTGCCTCAGAACAGTTAGCACAGGCAGGTTTTTTGTTAGTGCAGTGTTTCTTGACGTGACCGAACTGTTGACAAAACAAGCACCGAACTACCTCAAGATCATCAATAAAACGGCACGTGGCCCAATCAATAAACAATTTTTCTTTGGTAGATACTAGATGGTTACGAACCTCAGAATCCATTTCAATCCCTATCCATTTCCGACCATTATCAGTAGAACGCCTGCGAATGATTTTTGTAGATTTTAAAAACTCATCCTCTTTGATGGCTAACTCATCTTTAATATTTTGCCGGTATAATGCGAGCTTAAATGCGCTATCTTCCATTGACGATGGGATGTCTTTAACTAATATCAGGTTGACTGCCACTTGCAAAAATTGAAGGTCACCGGGAGGCCAAATATTTTTTTTTGTTTGATCGACTTTAAAAGTGATTATATAAGATTGTAATTATACTTAATTATCTATATGATATTTTACAGTATTTTAAATGAGGAGGGCAACTACACCGCACCGGTGCGTGCTAGGCACTGGGAATGAAATTTTCATTCTCAGTGCCAAAGAACGCACGGGTGCGGGTTATGAATTTATTACGTTTTTATGGTTAATTAGGAATAATACGCTTTTATTTATTTAAATGTGGTTTATATTAGATACTTCTTGCATTTTTGTAATGAAATAAACTGCAAAATCAACATTAATTTAGAGAAAAGTAAAACAAATAAATATTTTCTAATTGAACTTTACTTAGAAATGGCATTACACTTTGGCATCAATGTGAATAAAATATCTTATAAAACAAAAACAATCAGAGAAAAACGCAGAAATTATCAATCAACAATGTCATATTTAAAAAAGTTATAAAACCATGAATTATAACATTTACAAAGGAAGTTCTGAGTGGTAATTTTCAAAACATTCCACACAAAGTCCAGGTTTGTCAGGACAGGTGTCACAATACCAAGGAGAGTCAGTACGCTTTTTATTCTTGGTGCACTGACGGCATGTCTTTCGTTTGAGACGCCCATTTGAAGTAGTTTCAGTGGCTTTCTTTATTTTATGAGTTTGGGTATTTGAAGGTCTATTTCCTGGTACATTTTCGGGCAGCAGAGCATTTATGACATTCATGCGATAATCATAGAGAGACATTTTACGTTGCCCTGAATATTTATTGTACATCTTCATTGAATTCAAGAAAAGTAATTGGAATGTGTGGATGGCTAATTTCAGATACCAGCGTAAAGTTTTTCTTTCGCAAGGATAGTACGCTAGAAGCTGATCTTGCATGTCTACTCCTGACATGTAATCGTTATATTTCGAGATAGCTTCTGGCTTTTGAGTAACTTGGCCACGTTTATTTTGGACTGGAACCATTCTGTCTTTATACTGGGTAGTAATATACGTCACAACGCGTTTATCTTTCCACACGCCAACATGCACTCCTTCACGAAACATTGAGATATTTTCTCCTTTCTTAATATTTTTTTTCCTGATTTCCTGAGGATTTTCTTTCAAGTCTTTACGTAGAGTGCCCGTACAATAGGTGTTGTGATCAAGCAGCTTCTTCGCCAAACCAAAACTATTATAAAAGTTGTCCATGTACAATTCGTGGCCATTATTTAGTTTTCCCTGAAGCAGCTCCATGACAACTTTCTCAGCGTGACCCTTCCCAGATACGTCTGTATCTTTTCCACCTGCATAAACACGGAACTTCAATACCAATCCATCTGGTTCAGTTAGCATATATAACTTATGCCGTATTTGTGGCGTTTATTTTTGATGAACTGCCGAAAACTCAGTCGCCCTCTCCATAGCACCATACTTTCATCCAGAGATAATTGTGCTGCAGGATAATAACATTCAGTCATTTTGTTGTTGAAGTAATCAATGACACTTCTAACCTTGAATATTGGATCCTCACTTTCTTCCTCTGAGGTAAAATGCAAACATCTCAGTATGAGGAGAAATCTGTTTCTGCTCATTTGTTTCCCAAAAATTGGAATTGAAAACAGCCTATCTTTTTTCCAGTAATCCTGTAAACGACTGAGAGGGATAGTTCCCATGTGGAACAGCAAACCAAGGAAAATTTTCAGCTCGCAGACAGTGACCTGTTTCCATCCAGAAATCCTGGCAAAATCTCTACTTCATCTGCTTGAAACTTCCTGATTATGTCTACTTATCAACCTCTGTGCCTGTGCATTTGTCTCAGTACAAATCATCGTCAAAAAATCTTCAGTAAAAAAAAAAATTAAATAATCAATAGGATTTGCTCCTGCAATTTCACCATAAAATTCGTTTGATTTTGTAAAATAAATTTCTCTCATCTCGCCAGTTGTAGTCCATTCAGCGGTTGAGCCTACTGCAGAGGGTTGGTTCAGCTGGGCTTGACCTTGAGTGTCTGATACAGATGGTGAGTTTGGCTGCAGGTCTTGATCCTGAGCTGTAGGTGACACTAATTGACGTGCTGGAGAGCGTAATTCGATATCTAAGGGGTGCTCCTCACCTTCACTCTCTGATGCTGACTCCTCGTCACCAGGCTGATAATCGTCTTCAGAATTATCAGAAAACAATACCTCTTCTATATCACTGTCGTGCATAATAGAAAACAATTGTTTTCGCTGCCTTTTAGGCCTAGAAGGGCCTTCTTCGCAATCCATTTTACTTGATATTTATTTCTGCATAAACACTCAACCGTCAAACATACGAAAAAACCAAAAACACGTTACGAAAATTTAAAATTTCAAGCGCAGTGCCGCTTCAAACACAACGTTCTTGGCCTAGTGCCGGCGCCAAACTGAGTGTATGAATCTACTAAGGCGCGAGACCGCACCGGTGCGTGGTCGGCCTCTCGCATGGACACCCCTCCCCGCACCGGTGCGGGGGTGGCAGCGAACTTGATATGCGGGGCCTACAGCCTTTTGGTTTCTCTAAACGAAATCCGGCGGACTTTATAGCATCGACAGATTCTAGTTTTTTTAATTGCGTTTCATTAGCGACACGCAGTACAACGCCAGACTTTGCGTTTTTTTTAACGCCTACAATTTGAAAGCCGTCGTCACTAGGTTTAATCGCCTTCATAAGGGCTTGTTTAGTTGCCGAGGAGGACGCGTAATCGGCCGAGCGCTCGGCGGTGGGGTACGCGACGACACACGGCAGCGGAGCGAAGTTTTAACGAAACTGCGTAAGAAATTTTTTTGGGTTCATTATTCGCTACAATGACACCGGGATTTAATTTAATTTACGCATTACTAATATTTACAATCGGCGAGGACTTTTCAAATGAATCCGATGTTTGTAGCCGTTTGGATCTATCCTCAGGCGAAACGTATGTCAGAGACATGTCGCTGAACAAGCGTTTACTATTAGCGGAGGTCGGCGCGGGCGGCGACCTGGGCGTTTTCATATTTCTCCGAAATATTTCCCCTCCACGATCAGGAGGGTCATCATTATTAGTTATCATTATTAAACGACGACAAACTTATTAACGTAAAGAAAAAATTAAATAAAAAACACAGAAAAGTAACGGACGATTAACTTTTCGCGATACCCTCACACTAAGAAAATAAATGTACTCACCGATAGCTGACGAAATTAACTAATTACCAGTAATTATGGGATTAAACACGTATAAAATCTTACGATACCAGCACTTAGCACAATAACACACAACTAGAAACAACTCACGAGCCGGGGATCAATCACAGAACACAAAAACCGTAATTACAATTAGCAGCGAAATAGATCGCAGCTGCACCGTGCGCGCGCGCGGAGGGAAGTCCAAGGAATCAAGATATGGAAGCACTTCAAACCAACCTGCAAGAAGAAAGAGACGTTTGAATGTAGCTCCTGGAAAAAGTATTGCAACGAGAGAGGAAGCGTCCCAATCTGAAAATCAGCAAAGTAATGAAATTCAAGCATTGGTTGAATCGGGTCCATCTCAAGTCAGAGCTGCAGGTGTACAGTGAGGAAATCCCGGATAGACAACTGATTGAAAATTACCCTGACGAAGATATAGTAGAATACGAAGACGAGCAGACAGAGTGCACTTTAGGAAGATTCTTATTGGTGAAATTCTTCTCGAGACGTGGTAAAAAGACCTACATATATGTTTGCCAAATTACTGAAACATATCCTTTACTTGTAGAAGGGTTTAAATCAGCTGGGCATAAAAAGAAATTTAAAAGAATTCCGAATGATATTTCTGAAATAGATCACGACGATATTGTATCTTTTTTACCAAAACCTGTAGAGGAGGATGAATTTGTTATTTTTCCATTTGAAATTAATGTTCAAGAAATGTAGATTTAATATTTCTGATCTCAAGGAAACATTTTTGATTATTCTTCTATTTTTATTTAACATTTAAGATGTTGACTGATTAATGTTCCTAATTATGTTTTTACAATTAATATATCTCAATAAAACGTTGTAAAACATTGTAACCTTCAGTGTGAAAATAAAAAACTGTGTTGCATCGGTTCGACAACTCAAACGACATGAGTACTTACAAGGTGTTGACGTGGTCAATATGGTTCTGTCTAAGTTACCTACCGTGCTAATATCAAAGTGGGCAGACTACAGCTATCCGCTAATAAAAGCGCAAGAAAAGTGCAGGCTAGACATATTAAGTGACTTTTTAAGTGAAGAAGCTATCAAAATAGCTACGAGTAGTGCTGGCTTGTTGAATATTCGATGGGACAATAAACGTAAACATTATAGTGATAACGATCAAACTGTATTGTTACAAACTGAAAAACCCGAACAGAGTGCTAGTGACAATAAGTGCCATTTCGACCTTCCCGATCGCTTGCCGCGCGCCCCTTTCTCTCAAATTTTGTACCTAGTTACCTACTTGTTTCTAACGAATTAAATGTTTTATGCTGCGTATATATCTGCGTTTTCTTCATTAAAGGTGATTTTTCAAAAAGTATTTTTATTGCCTTGATCAATGTCACCCCTAAACTTTAAAAAAATTAATTTCTTTTTTTGCACTTAACCGTTTTTTTTTGTTCTTTCGAAATAATAAGGTTTAAAAGGGTTACTTTCATTTGCCGTGAAAATATTAGGGGGTATCAAAGTAAACCCCACGTACGGTTTAACATTGACGACCACTCACATTTATATTTTTCATCGACATAAATATTATTTAAAAAAGAATCTAATTCATTGTATCGATTGTATAGTAAAAACCGATATTCCATTTTTTTTTCGTCTTCGGTACGTTTGTATTTTAGAAAATACGGCCATTTGAATTTTTAAATTGATCAATGACACCCCATTCCACGGTATCTAAAAATGCTGCTGGTGGAACAATACCTTCATGGTATCTCGCCCACCTCAAGTACCAAACAATTGTCATAATATGTGCACATCATCCAACAGTCCGGTTTTCAGCTACACACCAGTAACTTATGTAGCGTTTCTAGGTTGGACTTGATTTGAAGGATGCTCATCATATAAAATATAAGTGTAATACTCACGTCGAGATGTATGTCTCGATTTAATGCGACCTCTTTAACAGAACAGGGTGATTACCTCCTATGTGCATTACAAGTTCTTCCGAAAACTCTAGCTCTGGACTTATTTCAACTTCATAAACACCTCGCTTTCTTATGTGTTCGCCATAATACGGGCGAGCCTGCTTCACCTGATACGGGCCCAAAGAAATTAGTTGCTGAAGTGTGGAAAAGTATTAAGTTATTATTTAAAAGTTTAAAGATATTTGTGCGTATGTTTAATATCCTCCAAATTCGCTCGATCCAACAGAATCGTCAGACTCCTCATCTGCAGGTCTCACTCGCCCCCTAGATGGTCCACAGCTAAGGATTCTTCTTGGTCTTGCGCTTGGAAGCTCAAAATTTGTTTGAGCCATTCAGCATTTTCTGGTTTCATGTAAGGCGTCAACGATAAAACGTCTTTAATTTTGACATCCTTTACTCCTAAAACTGTGAAGTTATATTAAGTTTTGGTATAGGCAAATTTTGGGTATAATCAAAGTCCAACCCAAGTGTATTCTGAACTAACTGTATAATCTCCTTTTTGAGTGCATTATATGATTCAACTTTTTTCAGATGTAACATATATTGGATCTTACATGGGTCTTCAGGGTTAGCTTCTAATAAAATTTTGCACTTTGTACAATAATCACAAACATCTAATCTAGGTTGTCTGAACGAGTACATGCCGTTTTTCCGAAAATATCTGTGATATGTGTTATAAGTTATTTTTAGATTTAATGCATCCCTAAAACCTCTGTGTAAAATGAAAACATCATTATTTCTAAAAAACCTGCTCAGTCCACTTTGATCATTTTCTCTTAAAATCGCTTTATGTTCTCCATAGGAAACGAATATACATAAGAGCTTGCTAATATAACAGGCTTGTTGTCATGCCATTTTACAACACTTAGTTTATTTTTATTGCAAACTACTTGTTTACTGGAACCTCTACCTTTTTTTAACAAGTCTTTATCGCTAGGCAGTGTTTCCTGACACCCTCTTAAACGATTAGCTCTGCTCGTGCCGAGAGAAAAGATACCATACTCATTGCGTAACACATGAATCAATTCTAGCGATGAAAAGAAGTTATCGAAGTACACAATCGCCGGTTTATGTTTAATACTCTGGCAGAGAGTTATTACAACTTTAGCGCCAAGCGCCCTCCAGCATAAGGAACAAAATCGTAGACACAGCCAGATACCCCAGCCCTAACAAACATTTTAAAACCACTTCTTTGGTTTCTTTGCCATATATTGGCGCCTGTTGCCAGCTCTTGTACCCTTATAGGGCACCATCATTTCGTCGATACTATAGCGATGTTCCTCTTCTATTTTAAGGCAGTTCCTACGTACTGTAGTAAAAGTGGCTGTACTAAATCAAAAACTATTTTTGCTGTTGCATTCGTAGGTTGAAAGTCAGACAAAGTTTGTTTCGTCCTGTCGTCTTGTTCAGTCTGTTCAATGTTATTGTAATCATCGTTGTAGTTATTGTCATTATTGACTGTCGTCTTGGATTTGCCAGCATATACTATACCATAAACTTCCAAAGATATCCCGTCGATGATTTTCATTTTGCGATTGAGTGCAGCTGCTGATGCTTCTTGTGAAAAAGATCTGTTTTTAAGGATGCAAAAGCGTTTGGTACAAATGTTAAAAACACTGTTTATAATGTGTTCAATGTTTGATTCTTTGTGTTTTACACATTCAATTAAGAAATCAAAGTTAATTTTTGAAATTATATTTTCTTTAATATCTATGTTTTTTTAAAGTGTTTGCATGGCCATTTTCTTTTAAAATGTTGTTTATAAGTGTTGCACAACACAACGCAAGCTATCATTGGCTTTGTAACATAATTTAAAGTTTTTTTTTAATTCATTATACTCCCGGCAGTCTACAAATAAATGTTGTGGTTCCATTTCTTGTGTCAAAAAAGTCTTGTGGCAGGTTTTGCATACGTTTTTAATTTTGTTCACAATAAACTCAGCACAGGCCTGAATTTCTGCATTCCTTTCTTCAATATTTTCTTCACATATTTCAGGCATGTCCTCAATAACATATTTAGTTTCTGTGCTTGTGTGTGTAGGCTGCGATTGCGAGAATGATAAAAAAGTATCAAAGTTATTAATTATTGTATTGTTATCATTCTCGCAATTTCCCGATTTGCCAATGTGGGACAAATTGCTGAGAATAGCTGTTTTTAAACCTGCCACAAATTGGCCACACGTAGGGTTCGTATTGGACCCACAGTTGCCCCATATGCATCCAAACAGATTCTCGATTGGATCCTGCTGCAGCCTTCTGGTAGCTAGCCTGGTAATGTTACCCGCCTCCAAATTTTTTCGAAGTCTTAAAAATGCATTTAGAGTTGTTAGCCATCCATCATGTGATGGCGGCTTTCTCCCAATAATACTGTATGTGATTGTTTGAAAAAATACTTTCATTTTCTTGAAGAATTCTGTGTGTGGGCTTGTTGAGGACCAATTGGTGGAATGCGGTTTTCCTCGCCTTAATTCTGGGCTGTCAGAGTTCACTAAGTCAAATAGCTTGTCCATGTTTGCCACTAGACTGGCTGTCACAGCAGCTTCAGTACCAATTGAACCTGAAATTTAAACATTTTGTTTATTTTTTGTTGATTTAATACAAATTATACAATCTATTAAAGATGTCTTGGCATCGCATCCTCAAAACCAAAGCACTCCATCTAATAATAGAAACTTGGATCATAAAAATATGATTCCTGAGTTTAATCCTTCAGAAAAAAATCAACGCATAGATATGTGGCTCAAGAAAGTCAACGAATGTGCAAAGGTTTATGGCTGGGACGAAAAGACTGTTATTCATTTTGCTATGCAAAAGTTGACTGGTTTAGGTAAGACTTGGTATGAAAGTCTCAATACGATATTGTTTACTTGGGCAGAGTGGCAGGTAAAATTAATGGATGCTTTCCCCTCTGAACAAAATTACGGCCAAATTTTAGAAGACATGTTGTAGCGAAAGAGTAGGCCTAATGAATCAATCGAGATATATTATTACGAAAAGCTGGCGCTTCTAAATCAATGTGAAATAACGGATATGCGGGCCGTTGATTGCATCATTCACGGTATCGGTTATAGGACGATTAGGTCGAGTCACGAGTGCCTAGGCACAACGTAGTGAGCAACCGGATCAGCTTTTAAAATTCTTGTTAAGTAACAACAATGATATTTTATTAACAGATATGTTATACACAAAACAACAGAAAAAAGTGTTCCGCGCCGAGAGGCAGCACACATACACGCTTTTCATTCATTTTACATTTCACTACAAGTAAAAAGGATAGAAAAAGGTGTGCGTCAGGATTGCTCCGCCAAGTTATCAAATCAGAAAATGGTTTCAGCCAAAAATTTGTCGATATTTGTCAAAATCGAAAGAAACAAACCCCGTATTTGTCAAAGCAGAAATAAAGAAGTTATAAGCGTTTTAAGTTGGCCGCGCAATCCTGACGTCAAGGACTGCGCGGCCACGGAGATCTCAGCAACTACTTGGGATAGAGAAATAATTCCTTTTGTCAACTCAAGTCTGTATTTGTCAAGATTTGTCGAAAAATGAATCAAAGCTCTATATCAATATTATAATTAAATATTCGCCTTGAAAGTCATGGCCGCGCAGTCCTTGATTTGCTATTTTGTTTTTAGTATTTTTTTTATTAAAATTGAAGACTTCATATAGTATAGGAGTTAAAAGGAGAAAGGTCTTAATTTGTCGAAACTGACAAAAGCTTTAAAATACGACCAAAGTGTAATTAAACAGACGAAATCAATTTAAAACACAAAACTCGTGGCCGCGCAGTCCTGACGTTACTTTAAACCATGATATCTCAATAACTATAGTAGCTAGGATTTTGCTGTAGACGTCCATATAATCCTTATATTAACCCCATTAAAATGACATATCCTTTTACCCTCAACACTGTTTGGGACGCGAGTAATCTCAAGAATTATGTTACCCCATACAATGTTCTAGTAGAGTGACCATAATTTCGATTTGTTTTTAATCTTTGTCAAACTGGCTATGACAGCACAGTTCAAGGGCATTCTGTTCTGTTAGTCAAAAACTTAAATAAAATACTAAATAAGACGAAATAAAAAACTTGTTTAATATTTGAATATTTTTATTCATTGCACAAATATAAAGATTTCAAAAATCAACAAAATCATTATTCTTCAACTTTAAATGTTTTTCATCGGCTCTTACACCTCTACTAAAACATAAGTTAAAAAATGGATATATACATAATCGTTTGTACTCTCTTCTAATTTACTCTTGTTATCGTCGTAACAAAGCATTCCGCTATTTCTTATAATATGACACTTATAATGCCCTATTGTTCCAAGTATTGGAGGAACATATTCTACGGCACCTAATAATTTATAAATGTTTTGTTTAATTATTATACTTTTAGGTACCTCATGTAAAAACACCATTTGCGTGCCATTTAAATCGAATGTAACAATTTTTGACAAGGTATAATGAAATAGAACTACTTCATTGCATTTTCTGCATTGCTTGTTTTCCCAATCATTAATAATAATAGAATCTTCCAAGTTACTGATGGTGAAAATATTAATTATATCTAAATTTAACGGTATAAACACATGTTTTCTTCTTGATGGGGTAGAATTTATGCATGCACTATTTGAACAGTTACTTACAGAAGAAGCACTAAAAATAATATCATTTAAGACGTGCTCATAAATAAATGCAGCGTTACATTCACAATCATAATGATTGTTTTTGAAATGTATCGAAGCAATTCTTATTCTTAATTTGTTTGCTTCTTCACTGTTATTATCAGAGTTACAGAGGATTTGTAAAAACGCTGTTATATCCCTATTTCTGCAATTATTGTCAAATAAATCGCGTATGCATGAATACTCTTTAAATCCGTGGGCCAATAAAAAAAATACGGAATCAAATGCACAAGTGTTTGTTAATTTAATATTTTTTTCAGATATATCTTGTACAGTAAAATTACTATTTTTTAAAAACATTATATTTACAGGTTTATTTGCAGAATCATCTTTAGGAACACCTTCGCCTCTCCAGTTTTCAACATACGTAGGAATTACTGAGAATACCGAATCATTTAAAAACGTTTTGGTTACACTAGGTTTTTCTTTTTTGCAGCATTTGTTTTCAAATGGTAACATTTTTCGCTTCCTAGTCTTACCTCGTTTTCTTTTAATGTTTTTCTCCTTTTTGTCTACAATGTCGGCGAAATTATTTAAACAATTTAAAGCAATTTTTATTTCACCTAATAAATAATCATAATGCATATTTAAATATTCATCAATGTTATATTTCTTCGACCTTGTTGTGAATAACAAATTTTTCATAGTTTTAAAATAGCTCTCTATAGCTGAAGATGTTGGTACTTTGTTTTGTGATTTATATAATGGGCACATAATATTACTCCAGAGGGGTAACTTTAGGAGTAACCGTTTGAGCGTTGTTATTAAATGAGGCATGTAGAAAGAGTTTTGTGATTCTGACGAACTTTTTGTTTTATCTAGGCTTTTTTCCCTCTCAACAATTTCATCAAACCATGAGAGCAAACCGTCATCATCGTAGAGGATTATGTTTTCGTGAATATTTTCCTTCTCATCGGTGTCTTCATTAGGTTCCGTATATGTAGTATTACCTAAGGTGCAACTTATTTTCTGAATATAAACAGAAACAGGGTTTTCTGGGTTATCGTATTCGGTTAGACATAGTCTTACAACATCAGTAATGAGAGTTTTAATTTGCTGAAACGATTCACATTCTTTCATATACAAAATGCAACGAACGTATAACATTTTAACATTTATATCCCTATTTTCAAAGCAACGTAAATTATAAATTGTTTTGATAAAATGACTTGTATCTAGCCTAATAAATACTTCAGGTAATGCATAATTGCGGCCACTTAAGACTAAAACAGATCGTTTAACATAATCTTTTATACTGCTAAACGTAGTAAATGCTGAAACATTAGCTGCAATTAATGCTGATGAGTCATCGGTAATAATTTCATGTGGCGGGCTCCTTACTTGAATTAACCATTTTTTTAACCACGCTGCAATTGAATCTTTATTGTGAGAATCGGTAACCATTTGAAAAATTGGAGTAGATTTAATTGAATCCGAAGCAATCATGCCAATATATACAAATAGTCGTTTTGTTAGTGTAGTTCCATCGGGAAGCTTTATAGCCTGAAAAAAAGATCCAGTTGCATCTACAGTAATGGTCACTTTAGAAAAACTATTACAATAGTTAGTATAGTACTCTATTTGCTGATCAGACCAATAATATAAATGAAAACACGGTATCAATGTCACTTCACGGATAAAGTTCTGTACCTCTTGAGTCATCATGAGTATACTTAAAATTGGGTGAGCATGAAGTCTCTTGCTTTGTCGTTTCTCATACTTGATCTGGCGGAGAGCTGCTAAACTTGGCAGCACTGGTGGGCAAACTTGATTTGGGTCTTAATTTGGCCGCAAGTTCTTTTTGTACGACTACGGCAGGCTTATACTGTAGAATTTTTGCTAATTTACCTCTTTTGTATGGAGTTAATTTTGATTTTTTTTTAGGATTGTGTGGTACATTCTCTTCCTTACAAGTAAGTATATCGCATGTAAATCTTACAGTTTTTTCAGAAATTGCTTCGGTTTTTATTATTGTTTCTCTTTGACATTGTGAGCACTTTCCAAATAACGAAATGTTATTTTCACCGTCAACTTTCTTATTTTTAAAGTTCCAAGTACATGGTAGCTTAGATAACTCCCAGAGCTTTTCTCTCAAAAAAGTCGCCCACTTAAACTTTGGCAGACTCCTGTATTTTTGGTGTGTCGATGAGGTCCTTATATCTCTTCTAGCATAATGTACCATCACGGGTTGAATTTTTTTCCATTCATGCTCGTCCATTGTAAAACTAAATGTTTTCACCTTGTCTTAATATGTCAGCGATAATGAAGCCACACTATGACGCGACGGTGAAGAAGATGAACTACTCTGAACTCGGGGTGAATAAAGGTTATCATCTTCATCATTTTGAAAATACTCGTCGTAGTGCCTTTTCAATGCTTTGTAGATTGCATAAGGAGCTATCGTATTATCTAACTCATTAGATATTGTTTTAAATACTGGATCATTATATTTAATACTGCGATTTCTGCATACATCTCCGTACTTAAGAAATATTTTTTTAATTTTTCACTATTGACTTTTCCTTTGCGACCCGCTTTTATCTGAAAATTAAATTAAAAAGTATATTTTTAAATATCTATTTATTTATAACTGCTTTTTAATAATTTGAGATTACCAGGAGTTAAAAGTTGCGTCTGGTTTAGGCAAAACCTTAAACGCTCTATTTAGTTTTTAAATAGAGAGCCTGGGAAAGGTTTACCTTACCCAGGCTTTATTTATTATTATTAATTATATAAAACACAATAAATTCCATCCTTGTTCATTAAGGCCTAATTTGTTAGGACTTTATTCCGATCTACTTTTTAACTAGGTACCTATGTAAAAGTACTGACTACAGCAAAACTGGTAAAAGTTTTAACATGGTATGGTGGTAGATAAAACAAAATAAATATCGTTAACAAATTTAATTCAAAAATAAATAACTCACCATATTGATTAATATCACGTAATTATTTATATCACGTTTAAATATACACTAAGTCTCTCACTGAATACACACTTATGTCCTTTTTATCGGAATATCACTGTCGGATCCACAACGTACAGCAGTAACAGTCCGTTGAGATATAATACTGGTATCGTGACGATTCGACGCGAGCGCGGTGGTCCGCTGACCAGCAGTTGTGCGAATGAAAAGCAATATTAGAAAGAGAGCGCAATAGGCAAACTCGCGTCGATGCTCCTGTAGTGCGGCCGAAGAGACCAACTTAGAATAATGTTAAAATAGTAATTTTACTGATTTATCTGTAAAAAATATTAAATTTACTCGTGCATTTGATTCAGTGTTTTTTTTTACTGACCCTGGGAATAAAGAGTATTTATGTATACTCAATTTATTTGACAATAATCACAGAAATAACGATATAACAGCGTTATATTAACAGTGAAGAATCAAACAGATTAAGAATAAGAATTGCTTCGATATATTTTAAAATATATCATTATAATTGTGAATGTAACGCTGCATTTATTCTTGAGCACGTCTTAAATGATATTTTTTTTTAGTGCTTCTACTGTAAGTAATTGTTAAAATAGTGTATATCTATTTATAACGTTATTTTAGATATAATTAACATTTCCACGAGCAGTAACTTGCAAGATTCTATTAATATAATTCTGTACATTTTGTTTATAATGTATAAGAATATCTAAATATTAAAAAAGTTTTTTATCAGTTAACAATAGAAACCAGAACAGAAATGCGCTTAGACTGTATTGTCTTGAACTTATGGTCTTGAAATTATGGTCACTCTACTAGAACATTGTATGGGGTAACATAATTCTTGAGATTACTCGCGTCCCAAACAGTGTTGAGGGTAAAAGGATATGTCATTTTAATGGGGTTAATATAAGGATTATATGGACGTCTACAGCAAAATCCTAGCTACTATAGTTATTGAGATATCATGGTTTAAAGTAACGTCAGGACTGCGCGGCCACGAGTTTTGTGTTTTAAATTGATTTCGTCTGTTTAATTACACTTTAGTCGTATTTTAAAGCTTTTGTCAGTTTCGACAAATTAAGACCTTTCTCCTTTTAACTCCTATACTATATGAAGTCTTCAATTTTAATAAAAAAAAATACTAAAAACAAAATAGCAAATCAAGGACTGCGCGGCCATGACTTTCAAGGCGAATATTTAATTATAATATTGATATAGAGCTTTGATTCATTTTTCGACAAATCTTGACAAATCCAGACTTGAGTTGACAAAAGGAATTATTTCTCTATCCCAAGTAGTTGCTGAGATCTCCGTGGCCGCGCAGTCCTTGACGTCAGGATTGCGCGGCCAACTTAAAACGCTTATAACTTCTTTATTTCTGCTTTGACAAATACGGGGTTTGTTTCTTTCGATTTTGACAAATATCGACAAATTTTTGGCTGAAACCATTTTCTGATTTGATAACTTGGCGGAGCAATCCTGACGCACACAGAAAAAGGACAGATTGATAAAACCAATAAGAAAAAAAGGGACAGCTAGATGTTGTCAATTGCGTGTGAATGTAAACAAACATTATTCGGGCACCAATCACCGCACGTTGGCATCATAGACTAACAAATTAACTAGGCAGAAGGTACAAACCGCGTGTACAGAATTTGTAGCCGGGATTTGTGCCTATGCAACGAATAAACACTATTAAAAGGTAGGTAGGTGAAAAATAAAACACGTTTTAAAAAGAAAGAAATATATATATTGTAAAATCATACACCTTCGAAAAGATTCAATTTATTTCTTTTCTGTCTCTTAGAGAGCTTTTTTATTTCTGGATTATTTTTATGAGCGGAATGGAGGCGAACTGTTTTGTACTTATCAATTATAGTTTTAATTAAATGTATGCGATGATTAAAAGCAGGTGCTTGGTCTTTGGAATGTTCCAAAATTGAGTCAAATACGTTCGAATTTAAAAAAGTTTTTAAAATATTACATTTTAGTCTCTCAATATCCTGATTATTTACAAAATGGGTACCGTTTTCATTTAAATGAGATTTTATGGCCGTTTCCGATTTTAAACATACTGAAAACAAGTCTGCTGATGCATAGCATAAACCTCCCATGTCTCTGATTGTGACCAACTTGTGGAACCACAATTTTTCATTGGTATACAATGTATCAACACATATTTCACACTTAATCATTTTCGTTAATTTTCGTGCAATCCAACCAGAAATGTAACCTGTTATTTGTTTAACAGACTCCGAGCAATTTTCACTATTCAACATTTCAGAAAGAATATTGACATTGTTTTCACAATTTTTGTCACTAGATGTAGGGTTATCTAAAATGTTTTCAGTTTCGTCTAAATCTAAAGCACGAAGTCCTGATGACGAGTTAATATTTTCGATACCTGATGATGAGCATATAAGTATAGGGATATGTTCCATAGGAATGCAATTTCCACTAAAGGCGCTGCGTAATTCTAGGTGGTTGAAATTTTTTTTGTACAATCCTTTAAATTGTACTGTGTTAGGATTATTATTATAGCCCCCTAGTCGTCTGATAACACCAAAAAAAAATTCTATGTGGTCTTGAGATAATCGGTAAGTTGCTATGTACTCTAATGCTGGTGCGGGTCCTGTTGTTGTAGCTGCAGTAACATAGGTGGTGAAAAGATGTTTTAAACTTTGAATGCAAATCAAAAATCCTAAAAAGCCAGTTTTAGATTTGCATTCAAGTATGGATTTTTTGGATATGCTTATTATAATTCTTTGTCTTATTACACGTTTTGTTTTATTATAAATTCGTAATGATAAAATATATTCTTTGGCTTTCTCTAAAAAACTTAAAATTTGCGCAGAATTATTTAAATTAATAGGTTTTTTTAAATCATATTTTCCTGATGACTTGGAATTAAAAATATCAAATAAATCATTAAAGATTGAGATAAACTCAACGGTTGGCTCTGTATTTTTAATTTTAGATGATACTATTAATTGATTGCAAAGTTCTAAAGCACGGGCTATACTTCTACTCAATAACTGTGTGGCTAATTTTACTTTCATTATCTCGTTTCGAAAATGTAAATGTCTTTGCGAGAGTTTATTGGCAAAATTTAATCCTTGACTCTTTTGAAGTTGATTTAAAGCAACAATTAAGCTCCATCTTGTTTCTTCATTGTTATTTCCAAATATAACTTTTTTTGCTTCGAAGGTATTGCGTACTAATTTTATCATAAATAGCATGGATCCAAAAATACAGCAACTTCAATGCCGCAATCAGGGTGTAAAAAAGTCGTTTTTAAATTATTTGGCGTTTTTAAATCACAGCCTAAAAGTTCGGCCGCAGCCAAGTTACTTGGACAACCATCAAATGTGACTGCCACAACATCAGCACCTCCATCGTAACATTTGCTTATGCAAGTATTTATTAAATTTGCCCGCGTTTCTGCCGATAGATTTTTAATAAAAAAGTAACCTACTGGCAACTTCCAGCTTTCGTTAAGAGCAACTAAAATGAAGACGTACACTTGTGTAGCAATGTCATCACTGGGGCTAAAACCGATAACGAAATCAACAAGACCATCAGTTTTTTTAACAGTCCAAATTGTTTGATGCCTAAGCGCCATTTCATCTGCTACAAGGGTACATATTATACGTTTCCCTGTTAAAGCACTTCTCTTTTCCAAAATATCAAAGGCTTGTTGTGTGAACCCCGGCGAACAAGAAGTGTTTTCATACCACTTGGCTAATACACGTGGATGTGGCAAAGCAGTATCAAATACACTTCTTACATATTTGTAAGCGGCAGAAGAATAAAAATTAAGAGTAAGTGCGAATTTTCTGAGTGCGGGGGGATACTTTACGCGATATGACTTCTTTGATTTTTTCTTTAAATTAAGTTGTGAAAACTGTTCTTTTGAAATGTAATCTTTTCTCTTTAAATCTCTCAATATTACGGCTACGGTGGCAACACGTTTCTTCAGTCTTTTATTTTGTTGAACTAGTATTTTGTTTTTTTTCTGTAACAGTATTTTCTTATATGTTAATTGACGTACGCATTTTTAAGTGCCGCTTTTCTGGGTGTTTCAAAAATATCTTCCATATTCGGTATGGTGACATTGTCGAGACTTGTCGGGGAGTTTTGAATATTTATATTGATGTGTTCCTGGGAAATAAAACAAAATAAGTTAAATATATCTCGTCACCATAGGCTAAAAAAAAGTTAAATACAAATGACGTTATAAGTAAAGGGAAACTAGTAGCATTTAAAATGCCAGAACAAATGTTAGAACAAATCGTAAGGTAGACTGCGAAATACTCATCTTTTACACTTTTAATTACCTCTATAACGGGAACAGCGTTCTTTTTTAGAAGTGTTCGATCTTTGTTTGAAGTATACTTATCTGTAGCTTTAAAATGGTTGCTACAAATTTTACTGCTTTTTGAAGGCAACCAACCAGATTCACTTCTTTCCTTACGGACAATTGCGATCCACTCTCGAAGCCGGATCTCATTGGTTAGAAACCTACGAATAAAAAACGGTAAATAGTCAAACTCGCTGTTGTCACACAGTAAAGTAATATACGGCCATTCTCCGAATAAGTGTCCTTCGCCTAATTACCGTACCCATTTTTATTTTTCACCAATTTGACTTAAAAACATTTAAATATGAAACACATCAAAGAACGAATTCAATAAATTAATGAAGCATTTAACGCCTCATTAATTTATTGTTTTTAATTTATTCATATGTTTTTATGCATTTAAGTCAACACGGTAAAAATAAAAATGGGTACGGTAATTAGGCGAAATTTCTAGTCATTGCTTACTCCGAGAATGGCCGTATAAACGATTCAATTCTTTGTTTACCAACTTTTGCTATCCATTCTTGAAGCCTGATCTCAATGGTAGCTTTATTTGAACACTATCTGTGACATATTATGGTAACGATAAGCTATTTGTATTTTTTTTTCTACTTATGGCATGTTTATTTTATAATTGAGTATATGTAACAAAATTATAAAGAACTCTGGAGTACAGATGACTTTACTGCCTAATATTCGCATCTGTACTTTTATTCTATGTCCGGAGTGCACGCATCCTTGTCGTTCTTACGGAAAAAAATGTATTTTCCATCTCTTTCTTCTTTCTAACCTCCAAATATCAGAATATCAGGAAAATAATTGAAATAATTACTTTGGTATCATAATTTTTACAATTTCTAAACGCACACGATGGCATTTTGGTTGATAATTACGTAGCAGCGCGCAGCGTGTCACTCGTGGTCGTGCGAGAAACAGACTAAAGGCAATACAACCGAATTGGGTTGTTTTCTAGTCTTCACGATTTGTGCGCTCATAACATATCTGTTAATAAAATATCATTGGGTAACAATAAAGAACTTTCCACACAACAGCCGTTTAGAGATAGGAATGTATGGATAAATAAAAACGATTTAAAAAACTTCGCTACTTTACAATTTACAAAGTAACAAATTAGAAATATACCGTACCATCATCGCCATTACTGTTGGTTTTATCATCATGTTTCAGTAGACTCAATATCCTTTTTGATCTAAATCCTTGATTGAACATATTCGCCATTTTACTGCAACAAAATTAATGTAGCCGATTATTTACACAAAACTTTCGAAATATTTTCTGGAAATAATATCTAACTCATCCACTTTTGATTTCTAACTTACCATTACATTTAAAACTTTGACATTCTATCACTTCTAATAGGCAAAAAATGTAATTAAACACTTTTCCTACACAATGATACCAAAATACGCTAAAGAAAGTAACTGTTTACCACTTTTCCTTATTAATTAAAACAAACAATGAATTTAACCTGTCGAAACCTGCTCCAGAAAAAGTGACAGTTCGAATGAGTTCGAATCTAAAAATTCGTTACCGGCACCGTCGTGTACCGGTAATCTGTCTCTTTCTAATTTGATCGTTGCGACATAGTATAAAGAAGGGAAGTAGGCTATCTCCGGGCCAATCCGCGATATAATTGCCTACTGTCTCAGGGTTGTCACGGGCGCGGGCGGCATGGAGCGGTAATGACCACGAGTAAACAGTAGGTTACTGATAGTAGGTACTGCCAGGCCTCCGTTACTCGTTCAAGGTTACACGCTTAAGTGCCTACGGGTCGCGTACGCCCGGGCGCACACTACTATCGGGCGTCTGCGTAAAGTACATTTTACCGCGCACGAACGCTTTGTAGGTAAGTAATTATAGCGTTAAGTGTTAAGTTCTCAATGGAGTGAAGTATTTGTACTTATTTAATCGGTGGTAGGTACTGCCTACCAAACCAATTCATTAGTTTAAAGCCCGGCCCTTGCCATAGGCTAGCCGCACACACGCAATAATATTGACAATAAAGTACGTATTGTCAATAATATTGTGTATGTGCGGCCTGTATTGCGGTATTTTTCTATAGATCTTGAAATTCTGACAATATTGGATTGTCAATATTATTGTGTGTGTGCGGCTAGCCATAGGTAACACATCTCTGTATAGCTACCTAATTCAGTGATCATTAGTCAATAAAGTTCAACAATGGTTTTCCTAACAAATACAGAATGTATTCAAGATTCAGAGCAGTAGGTATTATTTTCAAAAAAAAGGGATAAAATAAACCGGCGAGGCGGTGTGGCCGCGACTGTCCGCACTTTGTCGGACACCCAAACACACATAAATACGTTCTCCTGCGATTGTCACACATTTTTCATTCATTAAGCGGTACCGAAAAGCCGTAACGCGCGAATCTCATGCGGTGTTAGCCCCGGCTGGCGCACTGAGAAACGGGTTGAGATTTTGTTAAGTGTGCGTGCGGCGACGCGTAGATACTATGATGCACACATACAAGCCGCGCGCGGTGCGTTTGTATGAAGATAACTTACTTCCCCTCTTTATACTATGGTTGCGACAATGCAACCAACTGACAAGTCAGTTAGCAGTTAGTCACGCACGCACAGCATCGAGCTATAGACGTTTTAAGGAGAGATAGACAATATTGGCAGATTTACGCGTTCCTAACATAGGTGGTATTTTTATAGCAAATAACTTACGAAATATTGTGAATATTGAGATACCAGCTTGAATAACCTGTGCCAAATTGGCCTTTAAATCCTTTGACTTAAAAAAGTAGAAAATGCAAAAAATTGAGATAGACATTATTGATTCTTAACCGTCGTGCGGCTCCTGACACTGCCACTGTGGATGGCCAAGAAGTGGTAGAAAACTGTGAGGCTGAGGACATTCTTCCAGATGCTATTTTGGAAATTTTAGGAGAAGCCCCTTCAATAGATAAATGTTTCGGCCCAGCCCTGAATCCAAGTGTAGCTGTCAGGTGGGAGCATACAGCAACAAATGGCCTTCCTAGGGATGTTAAAAAGAAATCTTTGCTAAACATGACATACCTCTAAACTGTAAAAATATTAATGCTCCTGTGCTGAACCATGAAGTGATGATGGCAGCTTTGACAGAGATTTTAAACAAAAAAGACAAAGCAATTGAAAACAAACAAAAAAAAATAGCATTGATTATTGCTTGTTTGGGAGAGGCTCTATCATAGGTCCTATCCACAGATAGTACAAATATAAAACTCATAAAATCACTAACGATGCAGGTAAACTTGCCTGTGACCTACAACACTCTAAGTCGATGATTGGCAGAAGTTTTGTTTGCTCATCCATCAAGAAAGAAATAAAGGATCACTTATATACAACATCAATAGACAGTCACCTCTTTGGCAGTCAGCTGGGTGAAGTTTTAAAAGCTGCCAAGGCTATTCACAAAACAGGCGCAGAAATGAAAACCGGAGCATTTATACCTGGCCCTTCAAGGAGATTTACAAATCAACTTCAAAATTTAAACGCAAGACGCCCACTTCCACACTCCGGCAGACAGTCGGGAGCTGCGGCGAAACATTCGACACTGTCTGCTCAGAACGTTCGCCCCATCTACCAGCGCCAGCAACGCCGCGCTCCGCCACCGCAGCAGCAGCCGCGAGGACCCTACAAACGCTCATAGACCCAAGCACCGCCCCGTCGATAGAGCCGGTGAGTCATGCCGGACGTCTGTCACTATTTATCGATAGATGGCGTCTTATTACTAGTGATACAGTACTTTTGTCTTGGGTGAAAGGTTATAAATTACCATTCAATACACACATGTTACAAAGCAACACATCATCGCTACCATCCATAAATAAATCTAATGTAAAGGCCTATAGAGAGGTAATAGGCGATTTATCAAAGATAGGAGCTATATCACCCTGTTAGTCATGTCACGGTGAATATGTATCTAGCACTTTCCTGGTACGCCAAGCCAGACGGAAGACAAAGATTTATCTTATATCTTAAGTCCTTAAATAGATTTATAGATACAAATCATTTCAAATTAAAAGACCTTCGTACTACAGTAAAATTAATTTCAAAAAATTATTATTTAGCCACGCTTGATTTAAAAGACGCATATTTTTTAATTCCAATCAATGAATGTTACCGAAAATTTTTACGGTTCCAAGGCCTAGATAACACTCTTTATGAATTCAATGTACTTCCGTTTGGATTGTGCACGGCTCCTTACGTTTTTACTAAACTTCTCAAGCCTGTGATGGCATTACTAAGATGTTTAGGCTATTTGTCAACTACTTATTTAGATGATGTATGCAGCTATGACAAACTGTGTAAAGTACGACCAATAGTGGACGCTCTGAACGAAACCTTTTAACAAAACTGCTCCTCATCTCAAAATCAATCCATTGATGAGAGTATGATAAAGGAGAATGGGCAAAAATGTATGGAACGTGGTACCCGCTCCAATAGTCATCATTAATATATCATTGAAAAGATATTTTGATGCAGATAAACGTCTACCATGGCGCCTGTCCCTATTCACGTTTGGGAAGCAGTAATCTCACTAAGTTTTATAAATGAGAATTTACTACAAACTACTTATATTAGTAAAATAAAGCTGGAATAAGATAGACTTAGACGATGATATATTGCCGCCGTGGAATCTGGAGGCGCTGGTCCTCGCGCGCCTACACGAGTGGCGCGCGGAGGCACAGGGAAGATGTCCCAGACCTACTCACTAAAAACACAGGGTGGGCCGTCGTCGCCATAAGTGGGGCGCCTCAGGGTCACTGTGAAGTATTCTACTGAGGCGCTCCGGCGGAATGTGATACGGCCACTTTAGGGTGCCTCTGACTGGGGCACAATCAGTCAAGTGGGCCGATTTAGATGCCCGAGTCCCCCGACCCGGACACCTAGGCACCACTATGGCGGGTGTTGAAGGTGCGCAAACTGGCGCCTCCTTCTGCCCGTCCTGCGTCTGCGGATCGGGGCAGCGTGAGCGTCCTCTTCCCTGTCGCGCTCCGCGGCCTCCTTCAGCGACATGACAGATTCGCAGAAGGAGGCCACCGCCTCCCAACATCTCTTGCTGCTTACCATGGCATTGACGACGCTCGGCAGCGAGAGATCGTCGTCAAACAACATTTTTGTTATAGTAAGCGCGGATTCAACAAAGTCGTCGGGCCATAAATCATTTCTCTATGTCTATCTCGCTTGCACTTACAGCGCTTATGGAACGCTAATACAAAATAATAACGCATTACAATAATAGAAGTGACTTTCGAAGGTCCGATGAATTCACACGTGCGCACAGTGTCCAGGTAGCTAATATCGAGTTAGAAAGGCTAGGCCCTTTTGTTTGTACTGCTAACCTTTATCTATTGTTATTGGTAATGACCATCTTAAGTGGCATCACCTGTATTTATTTAAAATGAAGAACATAATATACTTAGATAAGTGGGACCTAATATACTATGATATGTATGTTTATTGCCGGGGCCACGGGACTGTCTAAACAGGTTACCGTGGCCCTAGAACGCAAAGGGCAACCGAAGGAACAAGGTTTTTATTAGTTAGTAACACTGTCGTTTATCTCCAAACGCAATAAGATTTGAGACTGGTGGCTATAGTAAAAATTGTTCCTCTTGATAAGACCTTTTAAACGACACTACAATCATATCTATTGGAGCCGGGTACCATTTTGCCCATTCTCCTTTAAAGGCAAATCAACTATGAAACAATACATGCCTAAAAAACCGATTAAACGAGGTTATAAATGCTGGTGTCGTTGCGATTCTAAAACTGGGTACCTCTATGGGTTCCAAATGTATACAGGCAAAACAGATAACAGCTGAAGAGGGATTAGGGTGTAAAGTTGTTTTGGATTTATGTCAAAATGTGCCAGAAGATACTTTCATAGTTTTTGATATTTTTTTTACGAGCCTGCCGTTGCTGGAGATTTTGTATTCAGAGAAGATATATGCTGTAGGAACCATTCGAGCGAACAGGAAGGGATTGCCACCAGAAATTAGCAAGCAAAACAAAGATCTAAAACTGAGTCCTGGTGAGTTCATCTTCAAATATTCCAATCCTATTGCATGCATTAAATGGATGGATACAAAAGATGTATTAGTAAGTACTACAGCGCATGATCCAAGGTCTGTTGAAGTAATACAAAGGACACAGAAGAACGGCTCAAAAAAAGCAATGTTTTATCCAGTTGCTATAAAGAAATATACAGAACACTTGGGAGGAGTCGATCTATTTGATCATTATAGATCATCCTATCCTCTGAGTCAAGAAAATACTGGCACCGTTTGTTTTGGTCTTTTCGAGGCGGCTGTGGTGAACTCATATATTGTTTACCATCAAAAGAGTATTATGACACACAGAGATTTTCGTCTCCGACTTGGCCGTCTACTCATAAACAACTTCAGTGCCAAAAAAGTGACTGTTCCCCTTTTTAAGAACAAAAAGGGTGGAGTATACGGTGTTCCTGATGAAATCAGACTGCTGAATGTGGGACTACATCTACCACAAGAAAATTTGAAATTCCGCAGATGCCGCTTTTGTTCTACTCGCGTAAAAGAGAAACGCTCCAGATTCATATGCAAAACTTGCAAAGTATCTATTTGCCCAGAATGTTTTGACAACTTTTATAAATAAATATGGTGACATGTAATGAAATGTCTATCATTCTTCCCTACCCAGATGTGGGAATAATATTCATGTTGTATCTCAAAAACATATATTTTTATATGGACAACAGGAAAATAGTTCCCACGTGGTAAAACCCATTAGGGCAATAAAATGATAAATATCAAACTCAGAAAATATTATTCTAGACCACATAATAAGTATAAATTCCAAAATTCATAACTTTATGATGGTTAGATCACTCACAACACAACCCATTAAGGGTTAAAAACTCTCCGCAAGATTATAATAGATAAGGCTACAGGCATTGTTGTTGTGCCATATTGGCCCACTCAGCCGTGGTTCCCGTTGTTCGAAAGTCTTTTAGTCTCTAAGATAATCTTGTTTAAACCAAATGACAAAGCTCTTGTGTCATCTTCCCACAGACCTCCACCACCTCGACTTACCTTGGATGCAGGCAGGTTGTCAGGACGGCACTACTAAAAAGAGGTGTCCCTCCTTCTTCTATAGACATAATGTATAGTTCTCTTTTCAAAAATACTATAAAACAGTATGATACAGGTTTGAAGAAGTGGTTTCTTTTTTGTCAATCTCATAATATGGATTTTTATGAAGCTTCTATTCCTAATAATATGTATTTTCTTACAATGCTTTTTAATGATGGAGCCCAGTACGGAACTTTAAACAGTCATCGATCAGCTTTATCCCTTATAATTGGATCAAAAATTGGATCTGATGACAGAATGACTCGTTTATTTAAGGGTTTTTATAAACTTAGACCGCCATTACTATTAAAACGCATGGATTGTGGTTGGAAACAGACTACATTTTATTAAAAAATAGCACAGATTAGTAATAATAGGATGGTAGTTGTACGTATTCTAAACTAGATGGCGCCACTTGTAGCACTTGTATTATTTAGTTACAATAAAACAATACCACCACTTAACTAAATAATTCAGACTTACTGAACAAAACAAACAAAACAGTGTTATAAGTAAATTACTTGTGTAATGCTACAACACCCATCTTATTCATAAAATAATAATGTTTATTCTTGGACAGACTTTTTGTCAATAAGTCAGCTGGCATTTCAGAACTTCTTAAATACTCTAATTTAACAAATTTATTACACACTGCCTCCCGTATAAAATGAAATTTGACATCAATATGTTTACTACGTCTATGATATACAGAGTTTTCAGTAAGTTTTAAAGCACTTTGGCTATCACTATACATTAGAATAGGCATATTAGTTTGTCTATTAGTTAATTCGTACAATAGATTTTTCAAGAAAATTGCCTCTTTGCCAGCTTCACATACAGCCATGTATTCGGCCTTGGTACTCGACAAGGCTACTGTCTGCTGCTTTCTACTTTCATGAGATATCAGAGAGCCAGAGAATATAAAACAATATCCTGTATAGGATCTTCTATCTATACTGTCAGACGCCCAATCAGCATCAGCAAAACCAATTACATCAATATTATTTTTTACATATTTTAAACCAAATGACTGAAATAGATACTTACTTTGAACACATACTACTTACATACAACGCGTTTTAAGGCTTTCAAAATCTACATAGTTTTCTTGATCTCGAGGACAGAGCAGAGTGTAATTGATGATTAAACGAACTTACCCACAGAGTACTATTGTATATGAGCGTTTTCAAAAAATACCACACCCCCTCGAAATTCAAATATTTTTTGCAATTATGTTATTTAAGTAATATTTTTGATGCATGTATAACAATATACTTTATTATTATTCCTGAAAAACTACGTTTTTTTTAGTCTAATTTGTGTTTTTCAATGTAAAATTAGGTCACACAGTGGATTTCTTGGGTTTTCGAACCTCAGAATGTGACTGCCTGTTTTCCAAAAAAGTCTGTTATTTTGGTATTTGGTACCATGTACAGTCAGCCTAATGAAATCAAAGTTTTACAAAAACCGATAGAAGTTTTTGAATGAATTTTATTTTAATTAGTAGAAAATAAACAGTTTATTAATTAAATTAAATTTCATTTAAGAATAACCACAGGTTTGAAAGAAAATGTTAACTATATTAGACGGTCTGGTTACTTATCTCTTTTGTTGACCGTACGTATTTTTTTTTGTACCTGGTCAGTAGTTAATTTTGATGGTGTAATAAAAAAGTTGCTCTTGCTACCAAGATTCATTTTGTACTGAGAAAAATTAAAAAACTATATATGGGAAGTGATTAGTGTCCTCGAGGAGAAATTTTTTCTGAATAAAAAGTAATTCACCAAGTAAATGTACTTTTGTGTTTGTATTTGTATATTAATACAAGCCTAAGGTGTGATATTAATCAAGATTCATATCTATTTTATACCAATAGTATCTTTAAACGGTCACAAAAGCGGAGTTTTTTAAAGGGACAGTCACATACTGAGCGAGTGTCAAAAGTAAAGTCGCGTTTACATAATTTAATTCTAGCAAGATAGTTTTTAAATAAAATGCAATAGGTACAATTTTAATTACAATTTTTAATGACATTTGTTAAACAAAATACTTTTTTCTAAATCACTTGAGTATTGAAAAAAGTACAGGGTAGCGATCCGGTTTGATGATCGCATTTAAACGTCTGTAGTCTCCGCATGGCCTAATATTACCGTCTTTCTTGGGTACCACGTGCAGAGGACTTGCCCAAGCGCTGTGGCTCGGCCTGCAGATCCCCAGCTCTTGCATGACCCTAAATTCATTTTTAGCTTTTACGTACCTGTCCGGTGGTAGCTGCGTGCACTGTGGTACCTGTTGTTTCTATAAAATGACGAACGCTATGTCTAGGTGTCTCTTTATATGAAACTGGTTTAGTTACCTCTGGGAACTTACATAATAACTCATGATAGAGGCAATCATCAACAATGGTTTTAACCGTGGGCTCAGTCGAGTCGGAGAGGTTTCCTCTCGCGCCTAAATTTGTTACCTAGTCGACTAGTCTTCGTCCGTTGAAGTCAATTAACAAATTATGTTTAGCTAAGAAGTCAGCACCTAATATTGGTTGCTGTACGTCCGCTATCGTAAATAACCAACGGAACGCTCGTCTAAAATTTAAGTCTAGTTCTAACATAATTATGTGTACCGTACGTAGTTATTTCGGTACCGTTCGCAGCATATAACTTATAACCGGCACTTTGTGCGTTATTTTTCTTGAAAACCACTCTGCGAGGTAGAACTGACACATTTGCACCACTATCTACTAAAAAGTTCAAACCTGAGTTCTTGTCCCGGACGCTTAGACGGTGATTGCCGTGCACGCGGTCGCAGTCACCCGTCGCGACTGCACCGACACTAGTTTTCCGCTGGCTTCGACTTCTTCCAATTGCACGGATGTTCACACCTCGTCGCCTTGTTACGGAATTGGAAGTGGTACCGGCACAACCAGTTGGGGTCATCACTTGTCATCGCCTTGGTAGACCTGGAGTTCGATCCCGCCCTGGATCTGCTTCTTCTAGATCTAAAGTTTCGCGAGCGACCTCTGGGTGTGCTCTCGAGCCTGCGTAATCTGTCACCAAGTTGTCTTATTTCGGCTATCACCACGTCATCCTTTTTTTGATGGGCTTGACGCTTCTTTCACACTAGCGACACTGTGGACCGGAGTTGCGTTTTCTGCTACATTGTCTGCGATCGACGCTAATTTTTCTAAGTTTGCCTCGTCGGATACTGCCAAAATGCTGCGTATAGACGGTGGTAGTTGGTTCTTCCACATCACCCTGAGTGTTTCGTCTGTCACCCTTCCTCTGGCTAGCTCCCTCATTTTGCGAAGAAGTTGTGATGGCTGCTGGTCTCCCAGTTCCATTCCGCAAACAAGCTTTTTGATTTGACATTCATCCGACTCTCTGTAAACTGAGAGTAACTTTGCCTTCAAGCTCTCGTATTTTTTTTCTTTGGGCGGTTCAAATACAATTGATGCTACTTGTTCTGTGACTTCCTGGTTGAGCTTCGAGACTAATATTCGGTACTTGGAGTCGTCGGACATCTTCTGCGCGTTTATAATTGTTTCCGCTTTGGCGAACCATAATTCTGGTGACTTGGTTCAAAAATTTTCTATTTTGTCGGTCACGGACACGGGTGATAGAACGTATTCTTCAGCGGTAAAAAAAAAAAAACAACTGCATTCAAACTGCATGCGAACTGCAATCGGACTGCTCGGTGGGTTTGCAGTTCTGTAAACCAACCGAGCAGTCCGATTGCAGTTCAATTGCAGTCGACGTGCAGTCATGTGAACTGCACACCGACTGCAATCGGACTGCACGGTTGGTTTGCAGTTCTGTTGCAGTCGTGTCAACTGCATTCAAACTGCATCCGAACTGCAAATTTGCAGTTGGATTGCAGTTGAAATGCAGTCCGTCTGTCTAGAGCCTTAGAAGCGCCAAAATGCATAGTAGTTTTCGGGAAAGTCCGCAACAACAACAACCTCGTTGTCACTCAACTGTGAAATATTTTTTTGAAATTGGGTTTGTTGGTGGTTCATATTGAAATAATGAGTTTTGAATGCCAGTAAATCTTTCGAAAATATACTTTTTAACTCCGTTATGTTTCCTGTCTTCATTACTTTTGCTGTTCTTTTTGTTACCATGTCTTTGTTTTCTTTGCCATCTATCTTCGTATATGTATGTCTCTGGATTTCCCAACGAAACCAGCTGACTTCCCTGTCATTGTCAACATCCTCAAAACTAGGTGTCTTACTTTTACAATCTTTGCATTTATTGTGCATGCATTGGTAATTTTTTATATTACAGGCTACTGTTTTTAATAAATCCTTTATACCAAACTGGAGCTTTATTCTTCAGCAAAGTATTGTGCAAAAATTCGATATTGCTGTGCTTTACACAGAGACACGTGTCACATACACACATGTGTCACATACACGTGTACATGCAATAATATAATAGTTTTAATTAATTCTTTTAAATGATTTTTTTCTAAATATTCTTTTAACAATGTATAATTTATATCCTGTAGCTGAGAGATACAAATTAAGAGAGAGTCGCTGGGACTGCAAAGCCATTTTTTATTTGCATATTCCCTGTATCTTAAATATTCAGGTTCATATGTGGTCATTAACCCTTAATTTGGCAGAGATGTCAGTTCTTTTCTGTTACGAAAAAACTTGAATTTTTGAAGTGTTAGGGTTGAAAAGAACTTGGGAAAAATGAAAAAAAAAAATATGTCATTTACAGATTTTCAGGAAATCAATGTTCATCACAATGAACAAAACCAAATACTTTGAGAACAACAAGTGCTTTGAAATGTTCACTGTGGTAAACACTGTCAAATAAGTATCGTTAAAGCAGATGAAATAAAAACGCTATGTGTATCAGTACATCAAACTATTTATTATGAAAATTTAAAAAACAATTGCGGGGACTTTTCCCGGTCACAAAACAGAGTCTCATTTCGCATTTTATACAATACACAGTTGTATTTTTTTGGCAATACTTGCAACGCCCCATGTCTGCTTTTATGCTGGGATAGTGACCTATATTATCGAATCGGATGGGGCTTGTAGGCCTGGCTGATCTAGGGTTTAAAATTTTGCATTTTTGTAATTTTTCAAGAGGTTTATGTCTATTTTTCTTTGTCAAACCTATGTAAACTTCGTACCGAAATACTTTCAATGACTTTTTTTTCCGTTGAGATTGTCCGTGCCAATTACGTTTGTGTAAAAGCCAAGCATTATTAATGCATACATCTAACAGTTGGCTAAATATTCCTACATACCACCGTCTTGTTTTAAATGGAACTTTATATAATGATATAAGCATGTCGGCCAGGTCTACACCCCCCATATGTTTATTGTATTCCCGAACAATTTGTGGGCAATCTACATCAATTTTTTGCTTTTGTTCTTTGCAGTATCTTTTAATTTTTTGCAATGGTTCGGAACCAACAAACGTGCTAACTAGAGTTACCGGTTTATTATCATTCCAGCGCACAATAACTAATTTGTTTGCATCACAAACGACTTGTGAATACGCACCCCTTTGCTTCTTCTTCATAGCCTTGTCGTCCGGTAATATTTTTTCAGCACCTCTAATTCTGTTGCCTCGTATTGTGCCCAGACCGAAGACTCCGTAATTCTCTTTCAATATGTAAAAGAGCTCTGGGGATGAGAAAAAATTGTCACAAAACACAGTTGCTGGTTTTTTTTTAATAGTCCGAGCCAATGCTATGACAATTTGCGCTCCAAAACCAAGGGAAGATTCCTGTTCGGTGAACGTGTACGAACGGAAGGTATCTTCGCCTGCATACAAAATGAAATCGTATATCATCCCGCTTACTCCAGCACGCACATAATTTTTGAACCCCCATTTATTGGGCTTGTCTTTCATGTATTGCTTTCTGTTTCCTGCTTTCCTGCCCTTATAGGGTATCATCATCTCGTCTACACTGAACTTATTCTCGTTTTCTTGCTTTAAACAATTCCTTCTTATTTTTTCTACTATAGGCCTTACTTTATAATATCTGTCTGAGTCCTGTAAGTTGTTGTCGTTGAAGTGCAAAAATCTGCGGATCTGTTGATACCGTTTCAACGGCATAACGTCGGCTATCTGCCCGTATCGAAACTTATTGCTCCAATAGTCCAGATAGCATGGCATTTCAACAATTCCCATCATAATATGCATGCTAATAAAATCTCTCATCTCATCCTCTGAAACTTGAATGGATTTTCCAGTTTGTTGTACGGAGTACAGGTTAGTCTGTTCCACTAAGTCGGTAAATATATCTTCAGAAAAGAATAGATAAAAATAATTGAGGGGGTCATCATCTGGAAAATCAACTGAGGCTTCGTGTGTTTCTTCAATTATGGCGCGGTGGCGAAAAATACCTTTCTTCCATTTATATGTAAGGGTAAACTTTGGAATTTTCTTTGTCTTTTTAGCAGCTGGAGCTATCTGCTTTCGGGCTCTAGTTTTTCTAATACGAGTATTAGAGGGCCCAGGCATTGGCGACCCTATCTCAGATGGCAGAGATATCATTGAAGATAATGAAGGAACATTATCATAATTTGGTTCCCTGGATGGTGTATCAGGGCAAATTTCCTGTAAAACTGGAGTTAATTGAAGGGCTTCGGCGTGAAATATATCAGATGGTTCTAGCAGTTGTTCATCTTCAGTTTGAGTTGTTTCTGGTTCGGGGCTACTATTGATATCTAAGCGTTCTAAGGAGGAATTAATGGAAGGAGCTGAAGATGAAACCGGGCTTGGAGAAGGTGGTGGCAGTTCATTGTCACTGTTAGTATCAGATTTATCGCTAGTATCGGATGGTGCATGCTCGACAGGAACAAGCGCTAATATTCTTTGCGTGCGGTCTTGTATTTTAAGCTGTTAACAAGCGAAAAAAAAAAACCATAAGCCCATTAAAAACCCACCACATAAAAGCATATCAATTGCAAATAAAAGTTATACCCAATTTGGCAATGTTCATGACAATAAACATACCAAACAGACAATACTTATATGAGTATTTGGCAGTGTTCACTGTGATGAACGAACAAGTTTGCCTCCAAAAATAAGTTCATAAAAACTCAAAACATTGCACAAAAACTATTCCAAACCAAAGAATAAATATTGCTTAGTAAATAAAAAGCATGAAAAGTTTAGTGTATTCATAAAAAACGTGTAAAATAAAAACATTTACCTTGCGAAGAATTGAGTGCCCGCGCCTTGCTGACATCTTGTCTCGATAATGACAGATAAACGATGTTGCCACTAGTGGATTATTTTTTATACCAATAAATATATTTTAAACTTGCCATAATCGAATAAAAACCCGAAGATTAGTAGATAGTAGTCGCTCAATATTTATTTTTTATGAACGTTTATCACAGTGAACGTAGTCAAATTAAGGGTTAAATCTTTATTACATTGATCACACCCCTTGAAGATTCTTTTTTTCGCTGTTTTAATGAAATACCCACCCACTAACAAATTGCAAACCTCCGAATGCGAGGATCATTTTTCTCAACAAGGGATGCGAAACTTATATCAGGAATATGTCCTTCTAGTTCGCAATAATTAATTTTGGCTTTGCCTCCCCCCGTCTGTGATGAGTACTTCATGCAAAGTATAGCAGCTATCTACTTCACAATTTGCCCCTGGGGCGTGGACACTAGAGAGACTGTTTACTAATAATGTCGTGAATGCTGCTTCAAATTTTTCCGGCGTAGGGTGTGTTGCGGCATCCGTGGCTTCTTATGCACCCAAAGAAGTTTTCTATTGGATCCTGATTTAGATGCCGCATCCATACTGACGTTACTTTTTTGCAATGTTATTTAATAATATTTCTATCCCATCTAGTGTCCACACCCAGTTTTTTAATGTTGGAACATACTCATTTTTTAGTGATTTTGGATGTACAAAATTCATATTGTTTAACAATTGTTTCGATTCAGTCCATACTTTATGGTGTATCGAAGTAGGCGTCGCGGGTCCTAGTGGTTTGCCATGCTTCTTTCTTTTACCGAAACCAGTGCTGCTAACTTAGCGCTTTCGGCGCCTGATCTAGCGCTTTTTTTGTCTCACAGCGCGTTCTAGCGCCTAGTGCTAAATCTAGCGCTTTTTGAAATTACATGACAATGTATTACTTAACAATAAATTATACAATAATTTAACAGCGTAAAGCAATAAATTATATACTACTACTACTTATTATAATTGTTACTTCCCACTACCAACACCGAAAAACTACAAAATAATGTTGATGTTTTCATCATAGAGCATAGAGCAACACCGGGCCTTCGCGTGTTGCTCTATGTAGAGTCGTTATCTATGAACGATTAATATATCGGGGATGCCCTGCGTATTATTTTTCTATTTCTCCGTAGCGCGCCCTCTTATAGTTGAATATCACGCAGTTGCTGCGCTCGTTTAGTTTACTATAATTATTAATTAATTACAAGCTAAGTGCCGTAAAAAACGGATTTACCTTTATCCAAGCGTACAAATTATAAACAACACTACTCGTATAAGAGTGAATGGGAGCAAGATAACGATTTTAAACATTGGTTAAAACCTGTGCCCGGTGATTCAACAAAAGCTCAATGTACTCATTGTAAACGGGAGTTTTCGGTTAAAATCAGGGGTTGGATCTAGTATCGTTTGGCAGGATTTGGGGGGTAAAAAGGGTCAAAGCTGGTAGAGCTTGGGTCCCCAATTATTACGCTACCACTCTTATTACAAGGTAATGCATATTTTTCGAGAAATTTACAAAATAAGTTTCTAACCTCAAATTAGATAAAAGCGAAAACGGAACGTTAAAATGGATGATTGACAACCAAATCTGTCACAATTATATTGTCTGTGGTGTAAAATATCGTGCAAAATCGTTAAACGGAACGTAGAAAAAAAAAAAGTTGTGTCATGTGTCAGTGTCATCCATATTCTCTCATTCCGTTTCTCCTCGAGTTGCGTGAATGTGTTCCGTGCGTTTCGTAGTATTGTTGTGGCTTCTTTCGACGACCTTGGCTTCTCCCCTGGACTTGAATAGTTTGTCATTACGATTGACCTACGCTTCTACATTGGACACCGATTTACTGCCTACTCGACTGACTGCTGCGCGTTGTATCCCGGACTCCGATTTTCTGCCTACTCGACGACCTCTGCGCGTTGTATCCCGGACTCCCGATTTTCTGCCTACGATAACGACCTTCGCTGCCATGGAGGAACCTCAGCCATCGACGAGCCGTCGTGCGTTAGAGGACGAACCTCAGCCGTCGACGAGCCGGTCAGCAGTGACTGCAGATGACGAACCGCAGTCATCAAGCAGTTCTGCGGAGGACGAACCACCCGGAGGAAGTGCGTGGTATGTGGAATTTGGTGAAAGTGTACCGCCAACTAGGCACGCGCGAGCAGGCTGTTGCATTTGCTGCAGAAAGGGGCATGATACCCAGTGCAAAAATGTGCAATTATCATAAAAAACCGATGCTGATCGAGTACTCAACGAACAAAACGGTGGGCTCTTTTGTTTGCAACAGAGGGCCATGCAAAGCCAAATCGAAAATAAGCCGAGGCAAAGGGACCTGGTTCGACAACATAAAAATATTAATGCCGCAGGTATTTTACCTCATGTAAGCTTTTGCTGAAAAGTTCAGTTACGACAGGACTATAAAAGAAGATTTTTCGGAAGGAGAACACTGCCTCTCTCGGTCAACAATAAATGACTGGTTTAATTATTGTAGAGAGGCAGTTGTTGTATATCAAAAAAATAAACAAGAAGTAAAAGGAAAGATTGGAGGTCCCGGCAAAGTGGTTCAATTAGATGAAAGCAAATTAGGCAAAAGAAAATATAATAAAGGACGTCGAATTGAAGGACACTGGATTCTTGGGATGATCGAGGATGGAAGCGAAGACCTTCGCCTGGAAGTCTGCCCAGACAATGTCCGGTCCGCTGAAGTTTTGGTGCCCTTAATTAAGAAACATGTGTCTGAGGGCACCACCATACATACTGATTTCTGGCGGGCCTATGATTGTCTGGGGGAGCACGGCTATATCTATAGAAAAGTGAACCATAGTGATCCAGGAAACCCATTTGTGGCCGAGGACGGCACCCACACACAAAGGACAGAATCACAGTGGCGTGTCGTCAAACGATTTTTTTATAAAGACAATTATAATAATCGAGTAAACATGAATGATTTAATATATGAGTATTTGTGGAGAAGAGATGTAGAAAGACATAAACGAGATCCTTTTGAGGAACTTATAAAAGTAATTAACTATGGTTTTAATAAATAGGTTTTAATGAATGTATTGTTGTTTTATTTTTTTTATATATCATTGTAGAAATTCTGTTTATTAGAAAGTTAGTGTACTCCCACTACTGTGACTGGGAAAATGTAGGATGCAAGAGCGAGCGAAGCGAGCTCGGGACTTGGGGCACCCCGACTCGGACAGGTTAGGTTAGAAGGGGATGGCGGGGTCTAGTGAGCGAGCGAAGCGAGCGAACACAGACCCCGCCATCCCCTTCGTGGTTATTTTTTTTCAAACCCTTGAGCCCCGCGAAGCGGGGCTCCGACTACGCCTTTTAAGCAACTTTTGAGTGTATTGAGGTTAAGTTACAAAAAAAAACGATTTTTGTCGAAAACGGTAAGTTATTTTTTCATGGAAGTGGTGCCCAGGGTGGAAGATCAACCCCCCCTTTCCCCCCCAGCTCGTACCTGCCCTCCTCCTGCCAAACGATCGCCTTTTAAGCAAGTTTTGAGTGTTTTGAGGTTAGGTTACAAAAAATCGTTTTTCTCGGAAACGGTGAGTTACCTTGTAACGGGAGTGGTGCCAGGGGGGAGGGGTATACCCCCCCCCTCCCCCTCCCCCCTCTTTTCCTGCCAAACGATACTAAATTTTTACCAAAATCAGTGATATCAAAAGGCATTGTGAATCAGCATCACATCAAAAAAAGACAAAACCGTCGCGTCGTTAGATACATCACAGCAAAAAATTAATTTGCAGCGAGTAAATCAAACTAGTGAAGTGGAGGTATCTTTGTCTATTTTTATTGCAGAGCATTGTGCAACCTCTGCTGTAGACCATTTAGGATGTTTATGTGCAAATGCATTTCAAGGATCTGAGGCGGCTAAAAATCTCAAACTTCATCGTACTAAATGTACAGCTATCATCCAAATGGTACTAGCACCCCATTTTAAAACCGGGCTGATTAACGATATAGGAGATGAGCCCTACAGCTTATTATTAGACGAGTCAAAATGAAGTTATTTCTACTTCTCTTGGACTTAGTGAATTGCAAAGTTCTGACGCTGAAGGTATCGTTACATCTTTGATTACACTATTAAATGAGGCTGGATTGCAAATCAAAAACTTAAGCGGAATAGGCACTGATAATGCTTTTGTGATGACCGGAATAAATTCTAGTGTGTACAAAATTTTGAAAGAAAAATATGATTTAAAGCATTTGATATTAGTTAGATGTGTGTGTCATTCCATACAGCTCGCCGTATCACACGCGTCTGTCTATACCGCGTCAAATTGAGTTTTTAATTCGAGAAACACATAACTGGTTCAAAATATCACCGAAAAGGCAATCTGAGTATAGGAACCTATATGAAGCTCTCAATTGCGGCAAAAACCACAGAAAAATTTAAAAACCTGTGATACACGATGGCTTTCCATTGAACCGGCTATTACTAGAATATTAAGTCAGTGGAGAGAATTAACATTGCACTTTGAAAAAGCTCGTTTATCGGATAATTGTTACAAAGCTGAGATGTTGTATCAAATGTTTAAAGACTCGCAAAATGAACTCTATCTCCAATTTTTGAGATGTGTTCTGGATGAAACACAGTCAGCGCTTAAAATATTTGAACAGAAATCAGCAGACCCTACATTACTTTATAATACCCTCCAAGATCTCATAAAGAAATTATGTCTCAAGATTATAATAGGACAGGCATGTCCTAATTTTATTTCGCTTAATGTCAGAAGATACCTTTCACCGAATCCATATCTAGGATACATTTTTGAGACTAAATTACAAGAATCCATTCTGCCCAATGATATTAAGAACGGTATTAAAGAAAGATGTGTTAATTTTGTAATTAAGTTAATTTCACAACTGCAACACTGAAAACTTGAAATGCCTAGAGAACAGTTGTTGCCTTTCTGTTACAGAAATACTAAAACCAACAAGATCCTTACAAAAAATAGTCCATCTATGCGAAAGTTTCGGTTATGCACCTCTAGAAATTGATAAAATTATCGAACAGTGGCGCACTATTATTTTACAAGATTGTGTTCACAAAGAGCACACTGTAAAGTTTTAGAGTGAAGTAAAAGACTCGAAAGATGCGTCTGGTACATGTCCATATAAAGAAATATTCTCCTTAGCAATGAAAGTTTTTTCGTTACCCCACTCAAATGCTGATATTGAAAGAGTATTCAGCACAATGAATGTCATTAAAAATAAGTTGAGAAATTCATTAGGCTTAGATACTACAAATGCGATTTTACACGTGCGTTATGGACTCTTATTCATAAGAAGCAATTGCGCAAATTATAAAGTGCCTAACGACATCTTAAGAAAAATTTTATCGACTGAAAAGTACAATTTTTTATAAAAAAACAAGACCACGATCAACCTTCTACTTCGGCTGAAATAAATGTAAACGAAGAAGAAATCCAAAAATCTGTATCTGATGATGATGAAGATTTAATTGATTGATTCCTTGGAATAATAACGCATGGAAGGCGTGTCGCGAACAAAACACGAGCGATTTATTGTGTGGCGAATGCCGAGAAAAGTTAGCCACTATGGCTAAGTTTTAGTTGCCTCACTTTTTGCACTCGTACTAGGTTTCTATGCGTTATTATTCTAAGATTGATTTATAAATCATTGTTATTTTATTGTCTCATAGACAATCCTCATTTTTTCTCTGTTCTCTCAGAAGGCTAGATTTATTGCACTTAGCAGAATCTACTGTGTCATGATAGATTATTTTTATGATTGACAAATATATACAGTACCCGGCAATAAATATTGCACATCGACCTTTGGAAAGAGACAATCGGTTAATTTCGGCTTCGTAGAGCGTTATCTCTGTCGCACACTACCTATGTGACGTTTGTCAGTCGTTGTTCAAGTGCGATAAAGTGCGGTCGCGTCCAGTTCAAAATATATATTAAGAGTTGTTAACACCCCCAAATTTAAATAATTTAAAATTGCACAATGGCATCTTTAGGAAAAAGAGGGAAACCTTTACGAGGTCAGTCACGCGAAATTATTTACAATGTTTATAAATATTTTGTAACCGAAACTGACAGATTTAAAAAAATGAAGATGAAAATGTAAGTTGTTATTTTAAGAAGGTTCAAGAGCGAGTTGCAAATGCCACTGGAATTTCAAGAAGAACTTTGAACAATATATTAAACGAAGTCAGTACTGAAACACATTCTACTGAAATAAAGTTCAGCACTCCAAAAAAAGGGAGACCAAAAAAGCAATTTCGTTTGCATATAGACGATTTTGATTATGATGTTGTTCGAAGAATGGTGTATGATTTTCACTTACGATTTAATAAACTGCCAACAATAAAATCATTAAAAGCTAAATTATCTGAAGCTATTAATTACAATGGGTCTGAAAAGACGTTGAGAAAAATACTTCACGAGATGGGATTTCGGTTCACTAAAATGGAAGATAATCGAAAACTTCTAATGGAAAAGCACGATGTAAGTCTCAAACGGATGGAATACCTCGATAAAATACGCAAATTTCGCGAATCAGGAAAAAATATCGTCTACATGGATGAGTCTTACATACATCCCTCACTAAAGGGAAATCTTGGAGTGATGACAAGAAAAAAGGAGTAAAAAAGCCAATTTCAAAAGGTCAACGTTTGATAATAGTTCATGCGGGTAATGAAAAAGGCTTTGTACCCGGTGCCTTTTTAACGTATAAATCCACGGACACTACAGGTGACTATCAAAATGAAATGAATAACGATAACTACGAAAAATGGCTGGTTAATCAATTAATACCAAATATACCCAGTGATTCTGTTCTAGTTATCGATAACGCACCCTATCACAACAAATATGTTGAAAGACCCCCCAACTCAAACACCATTAAACAGGAAATGATCCACTGGTTAAACAGACACGAAATTCCATTAGATCCAAAATTAACAAAAACCCATATTTACGCTATTATATGTCAGCACAAGGAGAGGCATACAGAGTTTTCCGTGGACAAAGTACTTGCCGAACATGGGCACACTGTGTTGCGATTGCCACCATATCATCCGGATTTTAATCCAATAGAAAATATATGGTCTCAACTGAAAGGCTATGTAGCCTCTAGAAATGTGGGTATGAATTTAACTACAGTAAAAACATTATTGACTGAAAAAGTAAACATGATCGGGGCTGAAGATTGGAAAAAGGTTTTGCGATCATGCAATCAAATGTGAGAATGAATATAGAAGCATTCAACACGGTTTAGACAATTACACTGATAGACTAGTGATAAATACGGCTGACAGTGACAGTGATATTGATCTCTTTGAGAGCACAGATAGTGAAATGGAAGTAATTGAGAATTAGAATTATTATTATTTTTATTACAATGTCTCATTTTAACAATATGATTAATGTTGTTTATTATGTACACTACAGCTGTAATTTTCCAAAATAATTAAATACGAAAACATAATGGGAACATGTTTTTTTTTATTTTATTTTACCCCAACCTAAAGCCATCACTATAGAAAAATTGGTGTATTTTATACAAATAATAATTATCAAAAGAAGCAAATCATAATTGTTTTAACAGCTCCTAATAGATACCGGACTGTTTGTATTTCGTGCGAGAGAGATAGCGCTCTACGAAGCCGAAATTAGCCGATTGTCTCTTTCCAAAGGTCGATGTGCAATATTTATTGCCGGGTACTGTACATGTATATACTTATGTAAATTAAATCTATATTTTTATGTATAATAGTTTCATTTCATACGAAATAAAATTATACCATTTGTAGTTAGCGCGAAATATAGCGCTTTTTTCAAAAAGCCATTTTAGCGCTATCTAGCGCTTTTTTATAGCGCTGACAGCGCGTTTATGCTCAGATTAGTTAGCAGCACTGCTCAGTGCCAAAGTATTGGCTGTCGTGTTAAAGTAGGTACCTCAGTACCTATGTAATAGAGTACCTACCTACTCTGTGATTGTCAAAAGTAAAATAAGAAAACCACTTGAAGTTCTGCTTGTCTCCATAAAAGGAAAACAAAGTTAAGTACTCGAATGATTAATTACTGTCCTGTACAGTATTGTTTTAAGAAGAAACCTATAGATAATATCAGTATTGTCTAAAGAGGAAAGCTGTAAGTCTTAATATTGATTTTACTCCTATTAATAGTATTAATAGTCTTGAGTATATTTATGTTATGTCTGAGTGTGTGACTGTACATATGTTATGTACAGCATTGTCTCTATATAACCTTATGTAGCATGACAATAATTTGTGCACGTGATTTAATAAATTAGTATTATAGTAATGTCTGATTTTCATTGATCATAACTTCCCCACTTAATAGGGTTCTTCAACTTAAATCAAAATGGGTTAGACTCCCATTTTGAATAAGTGTTGACACTGATATATCTTTCCTATTCAATTTCATATCTTGAGTAAAATGGGTTCAATTCCCGTTATAATAGTTTGTTTTTCAGTATAATAGTCCCCCCGATTTTCTTTTATCAGAAGTGGGATTCGCCCATATTTAAGTAGCAAGATGTTTACATATTGTGTATGTTTCAGATATTTTATACTCGGAAATGGATAAAGATCTGTAAGTGGACCTGCTTGGTGCCATTCGTGGCGAGGTGTCTACAAAGCAACGACACGATGACGTCGCGCTTCCACTGTTTGATCCTGACATGTCGCAGAATGGAGCACAGTCCTGGTGCAAGAGCATCGAGGCGATCCGCGACGAGTTTGACTGGAGCAGCATCCAGACAGCAGCAAAAGCCGGTAAGACCTTGCGAGGCTCTGCATTACAATGGTTCGAAACTTGGGAACCTGAAGAAGGGCGTAGTTGGAATAACTTCAAATTAGATATCACTACGCTGTATCCTGAACGAAAAAACCTTTCTGAGAAATTGACGAAGCCTGTTCTTTATACGTCGGACACGGCTGATAATTATTGCGAATATGCTAGACAGAAATTAAGACTGTTAAATACTTTTAAAATAAGTTTTACTACCACACAGTTAATCGAGCTTGTTTGCGGGGGTATTAACGATTTTAATATTAAAACTGCTGCTTTGAATAGTAATATAATTATATATAACCTCTACTTCCGAATTAATCACTTCATTGTCAACTTGGTCCAAAAACCGTAAACGGTCCATTGATCAGGTCAAACCTTCGTCAAATAATAATGATAATAGGACACCAAATTCCTGTGAAACTAAGCATACTTGACAAATCAACTTTTGCAAATTCAAGTAATAACGAAAAACGCTGCCATATCTGTAATAAATTAGGAAATTTAAAAAATAATTGTTTCTTAAATAAGGCTAAGGCGACTAATTATAACGAATCTGAGACTTGTTCATATTGCAATAAAAAGGGCCATGGCGTTGCTAATTGCTGGCACAAACTGTATCAAAATCTGTAAATTATGTTTCTAGTGCAAACTCCTTTTTAACGGATATTTCTATAAATAACATTTCTATAAAAACACTTTTAGATACTGGTGCAAATTGTAGTATAGTCAAAGAATCTGTTGCTGAACGTTTTGAGTATCCATTAAAACCATGTTCAGTAACACTTGACGGTGTTGGAAATGGAAAGTTACATGTATTTGCTGAAATTGTAGTCCCTGTAAAGTTTGATTACATATGTCTCGAATTAAAATTATATGTGGCTAGGGATGACGATTTCCAGTACGATTGTATTATTGGAAGAAACGCTGTACATTTTCCTGATATCAAGATAATTACCGATTTATCTGGTAGCAAACTAACTCGCGTACCTCCTGTATAACAAAATTAACAAAAAAAAAGATCAAAAATGGGAATGGGGTTCTGAACAAGATATTGCACGACAGTATGTTATAAACCATCTTTCTTCCAAGCCTTTGCTTACAATATTTGACTCTACGCTAGAGACAGAGTTACATACCGATGCTAGCGCAATCGGTTATGGTGCTATTTTAATACAAAAGGTCAATAATTCATTCATTCTTCCTTTCATATTCAGGCTATTCTTCTTTGGAATACACTCCCTCTCGATATCAGGACAGCCACGAGTCGGTATGCTTTCAAGCAGAAATTGCGGAGTTATTTTCAGAACCAATAGTAAGAGTTGTCTCATAATCCTTCTCTCCACTGTTATCATAAGATATGTGTTTTATATAATTAGGTATATATATATAGGTATGTATGTATGTATGGGTGTATGTATTTGTGTATGTAGGTATATAGATATGTTTTATATATGTATTTATATGTATGTTTTGTACTTGTGTACAATTAGTTTTTCTATTTAATTGCATTGGTTCCTTTTTTGTTTGTATTTAAAGTAAGTATCAAATGTTGTTTTAATCTTTTACAGTAATTTGCACCTGCCATGATATCTCTTCACCACCTTTGGTTGACTGGTAGAGAATGCCTAAGGCATTGTAGCACCGTCCGCAATCAAAGGACGCGCACCCGTTTGGAGCGCACATAGATCGCACCCATAGCTCGCACTGTTATCGACCGCGCGATGTGTGTACCTCGCCGCCTGCGCCCGCGCACCGGCGACGCCCGCACACTCCACGAACGCCGGGCCTTCAAATCGCGATCGCTCCTCTCTCGGTCATCCGCGCCAGTCGTTAGCCTACTCCGACGGCGAATGCACGCGCTAATTCTCTCTCAACATAATTACGTTTCGCGACCTATCATTCCTAAAATCTAAGTTTCTGTTTTAATTTCCGTTCTGTGTTTCTTCCTAGTGCTTGTTATCAACTTATTTCTAACTAAAACTGTGTATCTTGTCTATAAACATTAAACTCCTATCTACAACTTTAAAACGCTTGTCTTTCTTCGCACATCCTCTGAGTACCCACAGCATTAAGTCCGCCTTTGTACTTTTGTTGCATAAAGTTTAAATAAATAAATACAATAATGCCAATAGAGTTGTTGCCTATTGTAGTCGTAGAACTAATCCAGCAGAATCAAAATACCACTCTTACGAACTAGAAACTCTTGCTATTTACAATGCTTTGAAACATTTTTGCGTTTACCTTTTAGGAATTAATTTTAATATAATTACAAATTGTAATGCAATTAAGTCCACCGCTTCAAAAAAAGACTAAGGCCCCGTTCCCACTACGCCGGACCGGCAGATCTGCCGAAAACCGGATGCCGGACAGAGTGTTCACATTACACCGGATACCGGAAGAAATTCACAGTTGAATTTGGACCTGCGCGCACAATGGACGACGAAATTGTTGTGTTGTGGTGGTATCTTAATAGAAGGCAAAATAAAAGAAAACATTGGGTACACCCTATTTTACGGGAAAGATTTTCACTTGGAACATTTGAAACATTCGAATCTTGGGACGAATGGGCTCTGACCCAAAAACTCACCGTACTGTTTTCTTTCTTTTTCATCCAGTTCATCGAAGTTTGGTTTCATTAATAAACATACTTCACGCCATGCTGCTAACTTTAAGTTTTTGTCTTTATAGACGTCTTCGGTCTTATCCCACAGAACAGGTCTCTCTTGGACAAGCGTAATTAAAGTTTCTGCTTGAATATCCATGCTAAACGTCTACTTTTACCAGAAAATGCTAGCCGAATGACGTGAGAGGAACAGGCGGGGCGAGGGGAGCACGAGCGGGGAGAGCGGGGGACAGAAACCGGCACAAACTCGTTCACATTACTCCGGGCCCGGTCGTTTTACCGGCAATTCCTAGTGACAAAACGCTCGGTAAAAATGCCGGGCTCGGCAAAAATGCCGGACCCGGGATAATGTGAACAGCTTCATATAAATTGTACAGCCACTAGCCCTTCCGGCAGATTTACCGGCGCGGCAAATCTGCCGGTCCGGCGTAGTGGGAACGGGGCCTAAATACCTAGAGTAGCTCGGTTGTGGACCTATTTGCAGGATTTTAGTTTTGAGATTATTTACAAAAAAGGAAAATATGTGAGTCACGTAGACTACCTAAGTCGGAATCCTGAGTCTCCTGGCAAAGATTACGACAATCCATATCCTCTTACGGTAAATATCACTAATTTAGCTTCTCAAAAATCATGGCTTGAATCTGCCCAACAAAAAGATTCTGAAACACAATCTATAATAGAAAAAGTCCAATCTGCTGAAATCGATTTAAACCAGTATATTTTAAAAAATAATCTACTTTACTACAAAACTGAATCTTCCGCAAACCCGAAACTTTACGTTCCTAAAGGTAGCAGACTTAGCATTCTACGGCTTTATCATAATGAAAACTGTCATGTAGGATATGTTAAAACACTGAAAAAAATTCAAGAGCCGTTTTGGTTTCCAGGAATGTGTAAATTCATAAAAAAATATATTATGCATTGCCTAGTATGTACAGAAAGTAAATCACACTCAGGTCCTAAACAGGGGTTCTTACATCCTATACTAAAAACTCCTATGCCTTTCCATACGGTTCATTTAGGTTGCACAGGCCCATTCTCGTCATCAGTCGAGGAATATAAACACATTTTGATCATAGTTGACGGGTTCACTAAGTATTGCATTCTGAAAGCATTAAAAACCTTAAATTAACTTTTTTTAACTTTTCTTTATTTGCTAAAGTAAGTAAATCTAACAACCTAGCGCAATATTTCTAGACAGTTTTATCAAAGCAAAGGCAAATTTTAAGCTAAGTCTAATTTAGTGTAGGTAACACAACGTATTAATTGGTTGTTAGTTTATACGGATTTGATTCGCTCTGTCCCCCGTACTAGTATAAACTGTATTACGGTGGAACAGTTTTCCTCAATCGAGTATAGGCAACTATATAAATATTAGACTTGTGGCATAATTAAGTATTTGTATTAATTAACAAAGCAAAGAAAGTGAAATTTATAAGGTAGGAGTTACATTTTTAACATGTTCCTTTTTACCTTGTAGGTAGTTCTTAAAGTTTACATAGTATATGCAAAGTTTTTAGATGCTTTGCTTTGTTTACTAAATTAGTGTTTGTACATTTTTATGGTAGATTTATCACTTACTCTTAGTTTAAAATGCAAGTTACAGAAAAGTAAAATAAAACTAAATAAAATAAAATTAAAACAAATTTGGTCGCGATTATACTGCTTAAAGTTTATGTGTATGAATAGTGTAGTGTTTGTATGTAGCGGTGTGTATGTGTTAGTGAGTGTTTTAGTGAAATGATGTAATGAGCATATTATTATGTTTTGTTTTATATTTGGTGATTCAATTAAGTAATGGATTTGATGATTTTCTCAGTATTATCATAATTCAATGAGTTCAAAAAATTAAAAATTTGGGATTTAAAGGCATTTTTATTAAGATGACGTATTTGGATTTGCTTTGATATTTTATTATACATGGACGGACCTAGGAAATGTATGAACCTTTTCGCAAATGCAGTTTTACAGTAAGGCACGGCGTAAACAATATCTTGCCTTCTTTTTTTGGTATAGTCAGGTAAATTTTTATGTTGATTTTGTATTGTGTCTCTGATAAATAGTTGCCTTACTGTAAGAACTGATAATTCGGAGTATAACGTATGGGTGGGGTATCTAAATTTTTTGTGATTCATTACCTTGAGAACTGCACGTTGTGCTCGTTCTAAAGCAATAAGGACTGACTTGGAAGCACCCCCCCACGCAGTAATTGCATAAGTTATGATAGACTGGCATAAGGATAAATAAATTATTAAGATCATATTTGGTGGACAAAAGCATCGAATATTTTTGAAAACATATGAGTTTTCTGACTCTAGAAGTGAGCATTGATATATGTTCGTGCCAGTTTAGGTGTTGATCAATGACTAAGCCTAGGTATTTAATTGAGGGCGTTTTTGCTAGTTCATGACAAGTACAGTTATCCGGCGTATCACATGTGTGAGCTTATATGTGAATCGTTCCAGGAGGTGGTTGACTGCTCTTTGTGATACTAAAAGGTATGTATTTAGTTTTAAGTGCATTTAGGGTTAGTAGATTTGACTGTAGCCATTTCGATACCTGTTTGAAGCCTAAATTTGCTACATAATAAGCCTCTTTCCATGTCTTACCACTAAACAAAAGGGCTGTGTCATCTGCATACGCAATTACCTGCCCCTGCCTCAACTGTAGATCACACAAGTCATTTACATATATAAGGAAAAGCGTGGGTCCTAGAACACTTCCTTGTGGCACACCATACGTCACACACTCCAGCTCACTCACATAGTCCTTAATCCTAACACATTGAGCTCTGTTAGACATATAGTCTGTAAATAGTTTTAAGGCTGTTCCCCGAATTCCCACGCTTTCCAGCTTTGCTAGAAGTAGGGGAACAGAGACTGTGTCAAACGCTTTAGCTAGATCAAGGAATACACCAATGGTCTTCTCTCCTGCATCTAGGCTATCAACAATAGTGGAAGTTAATTTTTTTATAGCATCGTCTGTCGACTTGTTTTTCCTAAAACCAAACTGGTTGAATAGATAGTAAATTTTGAGATTCTAGGTAGGAAGTTAGTCTTACATTAATAACCTTCTCAAGTACCTTAGACAAGGATGGCAGCAGCGATATAGGTCTATAGTTAGAGACGCAGTCTTTGTCCCCCGCTTTGAATATAGGAATTATCAGAGCCTTCTTGAGAACTTCAGGAAAAACTCCCGTCAACATGCACCGATTACATATCATGGCTATGGGACAAGCCAAAGTATCCGCGCCTAATTTTAATATTGAGACAGGAATTTCATCGCAGCCAGTAGCGTTAGATTGTTTTAAATTTAATATGATTGATTTTACTTCTTCGGTATCCGTTGGTAGAAGAACGAGAGATTTGATATAAGTGGATTTAATAAAGGGGGTATTAGGTAAGCTCTGGCTGTTTATCTGAATATCCTTGGCTAAATTGAGACCCACCCTTGCAACATAGCAAGTACAAGTACTGGCACATTAACTGGAGCCTCAACACCAGTCACAGGTCAGATGGCTGCTATAACACAGCCACAACCAAGTACAAGTACATTAACTCGAGCCTTAACACCAGTCACAGGTCAGATGGCTGCCGCAACACAGTCAGAACTAAGTACCAGTACTAGTACATTCAGTCGAGCCTCATCACCAGGCATAGATGAACCTTTCGAGCGGTCGTTGTTGGATCAGCTAAAATCGCTACAGTCAGCAGTAGCGGTATATTCTATAGTAGTGATCAAATCACGAAGGACGATCGAAACCTTAGAATCACAATTAGCCAAGGCGGAAAAGAGATCTAATACAAACATGCCACCCCTCGGGACGTTTGACTGCGAAGGGGAACCTACTGCGGTGCATGTCAGGTGGGAACGATGGAAGCGTGCACTCTTCACATATCTGGATGCAGCTGAAATAACCACAAGTGAGCGGAAGAGAGCTAGCTTATTGCATTTAGGCGGCTTACATCTGCAGGATATATTTCACAGTATTCCTGAGACAAGTGCAACAGATGGGCTAGATGATTTCCAGAGCGCAATAAAAAAACTTGACGCTCATTTTACACCTAAGCACTCTAAGCAGTCCACGATTAATGAACGACATATATTTAGATCAATAAAACAAGAACCTAATGAAAAATTTTAAGAGTTTCTTGCTCGCCTGACCCAACAAGCAGATAAATGTCAATTTGATAATAATAAAAATGAACAAATCATAGATCAAATATTTGACAAGTGCTTGTCAAAAGAATTAAAGGAAAAAATATTGAGAACTGGGTATGCTATGACACTTAATGACATCTTAGCTGAGGCAAATGCCCTTGAGTCAGCTGATCCAGAAATAATATTGATAGAATAGAAGCGGCAATAATAGCAATAGAAGCGGAACAAGTAGAATTTAAGACATCAATAAAGTGGATTTCAAAGAAAAAAGAGGGTATACTAGAGACAATCATAAATACGGATAGTATATATTGAAAGACAACAATAAGAAAACAGATTAAAAATGCAACTTAACAATCCAAATCAACCTTTAAAAGTAACTGAATATTTTGAGACGAAGTTTATAATAATAATAATAAACCCGCAGGGCAGCTTGTGGCGAGCTGTTGGGCAGTAGCGACCCCACGGACCTGATCTCCCGGGAGAAGTCTTGTTCTTCATCTTTGGCTTGCCTTTATTGGCCGGCCGGAGTGAACACTGACGAGGAACAGAGCTCCCACCTCTCTCTTGCCTTCATTGGCCGGTTTGAGTGGAGAATCGCAAGAGCATTCGTGTTCGGGGGAAGAAAGTATTTCAGTAAGGTGCTGGTAGGGATCTTGACCGTACTTCCGGGATTGTCCTGATAGCCGTGAAATACCTATTTAATATCATAATATTTATATTTAATATCATATTTTTGTTTTATGTCCTTGTACAAACCAGTAGTCTCATCGAGAGTTTTTTTTTAGAGTTTCATTTGAGATAATATTCTCCTTGTTTTGGTCTTTAAGATCACTTATCATTTTGTTCAAGTTAAGAAATTTTGAGTCTTGATCCTCCTTCAAATTTTTAAATATTTTTTGGATGTCTATGCGGAGTTGAGATATTTCTTCTGTATCAGGGTGATTTTTCCTTTTTCTTGAAGTAACGAATTCTACCTCCTCTATTCGCGAGAGTTCAGGTTCCGATCCAAAAGTTGCAGCGGGTGGTGATTTCAACATTGCTTCTTATAATTTCGCATATACTATATGGTACAGGCACGCGTATTTGGTTGCTTGGTGCGTGATCGGCGCGGGTCTCAAACAAAATTCGACTGTAAATCTTTTACGTTATGGTCTAATTTTGGAAAACTTTGTGATAGTAAGTAAATATAATATTTAGTGCGCGTGCGCCACGTCTGTCCGCGATAAGTGCGAGCGAGCGAGTGACAATGGCACTGAAATGGCAAATATAGTACGTAATACGTTAAGTATGTTCGGAACTCCACCCTTAATTATTACAGACCGAGGAACAAATTTTAATACAAACCAAATTCAGTCTTTATTCATGAATGGCAGGTTAATCATCATATATGATAGCTACAGGTACCCCTAGAGGTAATAAAAAAATCTATAAATAAAAAAATAATAAAATCTTTATTCAAAAATTCAAAATAAAATACACAATAAAACTAAAAATAACAGTGTAGGTAAAATAATGTTAGATGCCTGTACTAGGATAATCCTGTATCACAGGCTGCAGGAGCTCCAATACAACAGGAGAGTTAAGATCCTTTCTTCTCAGTATCAGAAGTTTTTCTTCACCTACACTCATCACGTCGTATTTTTTTGCATTTCTATACTGTTGTTGTGTTTTTGGTTGCTTAAGTACACTCGCAGTTTTAAATTGTTCAATTGAATTTATTACAGCATTTACGCGTTCTTTAGTCCATTCTGGTTTAGTTGTACCGTCAACTCTATTATCGTAAAACTTTCTTAACTCTATGTAAAATTTGTCTTTATCGGAGATAACCTCCAAATTCTCCGATTCTGCTGAAGGTTGAACATCATTCTCTGTCGAATCTGTCATAATTATATGAAAACCAAACCTCCTATTCACACCGTTTCTTAGTTCAAGTCCAATTTTATAGTCCACTTTTAACACAATGACAAACAAAACACCGCTAAACCAATCTCGAAAGCATTGTTGTTGTTGAGTGGTTGACTAAGACTTTTATGATATATGACACTATGTACATCCGTGTAGCACTTTTATTTACCACTTTATTTAAGTCCAAGTAGGTACACTATTTACGATAAAAAACAAAACACTTCTGCAATTTAACTCAGACACAAACGTAAACAAATAACGTGCGGCAACAAATGATTGACATTTAAGACGTCAACCAATCAGAGACGATCTCTTATTGAACGCGCTGACCGACCAATCAGCGTTCTTATTTCATAACAGCCAGCGTTTCGTTTCGCAATATTGCTATAATAACGAGTATTTTCGAAAAAATCCTGACTTTGTCCAGTAAGATTTGATAATTTTTCGCCTATGTCTAATTATCCGCGTTTTCGCAAAACCCCTAGGATTTCCGCGAAGATTCGAAGTATCAAATTATCCTACGACATAGACACTTCGAGAGGAACAATAGTGCTTAATATAATAGAGTACTTTGGACTGTTTGCGAAGTGCTGTTTATAAATGATGTGCCCGCCACTACCATCCAGCCCTCACTTGTAGTAGACATCAATTTCGAATACTTCTGGAGGAAGATGAAGAGAAATAATTTCTTGTTGCACTGACGCAATATTCTTCCTTTTATTTGACATTCCTTTGCCTACTCCCTTCCTTTTCTTTTTAGGATGAGTTTTTTTTTTACATTTTGTTGTTTTTTATTTGTTTTTCTATTTTCTTTTTCCGTCTTTTCAAATCTTTCTTCTTCTAAATATTTTTTGTATGGCGTGCTAGTTAATATTGACGTGTCTATTCGTTACCTCTTAAGATGGCTTCTTTTACCCACATTTTTTTTCAATGGATGAATTTAGGCTGGTGTAACATTAAAAGGTTCATATTGACTATCTTTAAGGATGGATGGCGGTACACTTGACTTGCGTGCGTAGCTTGTAGATGGTAATGGGGACAAAGGACTGCGAAATGAAAAATTCCTATCATTTACAGGAGTTGGTGACGGTGTTTCATTCTGCAAATCTACACAGTCCTGTGATGTGAGGGTTTGTGGTGAGGGATCAGTTGCTGGTAGTTGACCTGTATTTGAACCCGTTGTAGCCATTTCTAGTACACTGGAGTCTTCATTAAATTCCAGTTCTGTTGTTGCAGCAGCGATAAAATCGGTTTCGATGAACACATCCGGGTTGAAAGGATATATGTATAGGTGTTCAATATCATTCAATATATTGCAACGCCATCTGTTGGCGGAATGGAGCGAACAGTCACCGGCGTGAACACCGTGCATTGAAGCAGGGATGATCGATATTAGGAAACCATCGATGTTGACATCGATGTTAACATCGTATCAAAACTCGATGTACGATAAATATCGATTCGAAAACATCGATATATGTAAAACGTCGATGTATTCGGTATAAAATAAAAGTTGCACAATAATATTAATAATCCTAGTATTTCTTGGCGACACTTTGTAAGAAAATTAACTTAGATAGGTGTTTTCCCTTCAGTCGGTTCCATTGCTGATAAATGAGTTGGCCAGCTTTAGAAAATAGCCTTTCTGTAGCTGTGGATGTAGCTGTGCAACACAAATACTTTAGAGCTATTTTCTGTAAATTTGGGTAGGTGGATTCTAGCATTTTCCATAGGAGTAATGGGTCTTGTTTTAAATCAGCTACCGGGCTTTTTAAATAAAATTGTAATTCCATAGGCATATTTGTGTCACGTTGACCAGACAAAATATTATTCTTTTCGTTAACAAGTTTATAATGATCCTTCCATATATCAATCTTGGTCTTCCTCCACTTGAACTGTTAAATTCTCTGTCAATTGATCATTTTCAGTTTGTTTCAGCTCTATATCTGAAATCAATTCCTCGATACTCCGTACGGCTCTGGAACAGGCTAATGCATCTTGGCAATGTACATTTTTAAAACGAGGATCCAAGAGAGTGGCGACCGCAAGAATATTAACATTTTCTGTTTGTAGCAATCTTTTCTTAATTTCTTCAATTACGTTATTTTTTAAATTCTCTCCGATTGACTGTTTTGTTTGGCAACCTGACACTTTTATAGTAAGTAATCTAGTTAATGGTATTACTTTACAACAGGTTACATATTTTTCACCACAAACTTCACGAGTAGTTATTTCTATAGGTCGCAAAATCTCACAAATTTCAGTTAAATCAATAATTTGTTTTGCATTCAACATTTCTGGTGCACTAGTGTGACAATTAATAATTTTATTTATTGCAGGGCGCAGTTTTAAAAATCTTTCAATCATGTAAAATGTTGAATTCCAACGAGTGGACACATCTTGTATGAGTTTCAAATCAGATTCTCGCCTCAATTCATCACTAGCGGCGACACAATGTTTGAACCACGTTACAATTCTTTTAACTGCAGCTATTAGTTCAGGCAAATTAGGTGTTTTGTCGATGGATTTTTGTGCCACTAAATTCAACATGTGGGCATAGCAGTGTATATGACGACTTTTACCAAATGCAATTTCTATTGCTCTAACAATATTAGCGCCAGCATCAGTAACCACTGCCACTATTTTATTGTCTTCAATATTCCACTCGTTACAGGTCTTCAATAATGTATTCGCTATATATTCCGCAGTATGAGATTTTCAGGAATACTTATGGCATATTTAGTCTAAATACTAGACATCTGTGTCAACAATGCCTGGTTATTGTACAGGCGAGATAATACTCGAAAAAGAATTAAAAAGGTTAAACCTTTGAATGTATTTCAACTCGAAATTTATGAGGCATTACTTCACAAAGGAAGGAATGTCGATAAATCAACAATCAGAGATTTGAGCCCTGAAGAGAAAATTAAAAACCTAAACGTCTCAGGCCTGCAGAGGACATAAAGTACGACAATATATCGACCATTTCCCTGAGCATGGTACGGAATATGGTCGTTGTGCTTACTGTAAAAAACCCCACTGTGAACCCACTACTGTTGTTTGTCTAAAATGTAAAGTTAGGCTGTTTCGTAAAAAAAAAAAATTGTTTCTTTAATTATCATCATAATTGAAGTGATATTACTGCATGTAAACGTTTTTTACAATAAATATTTCTATTAATACTACATTTGGTTTAATTTCAGTGTTGGTAAGCTGGATTTGTTAAGTATATACAACAGTTACATATGACCTTATTTTCGTAATCATCGCATTTTGTTAAGTATACTTAACGTTGTGTTTTCGGGAAACCCTTCAGACAAGATTTTTTATATTATTTTTCCCGTGTGTTTTAAATGTATATGAACATAATATATTAACGGCATCTTTCTACTACAACTTTTTTTGTCTTGCCAAATTAAGGGTTAACAAAGATTAGTTCAATTAAAAAGAAGCCGAAGCACGCTTAAAGGCAGGCTGTTCGAAAAATTCCTTGCAAAATTTGAAAAAGTCGATTATTTAAATTTAGCCACGCGAAAAGAAATTGATCTGCGCGTACAAACAATCTCAGATATGTATAAACAATATAATTTCATTCAGGAAGAAATTGAACAAATAGATTTAGAACAAATAGATTATCGGGAAACATTTGAACAACAATATTTTAATGTTATGGCTGCCGCGAACTGTTTATTAAACGATAATGATAATAATCAGCCTAAAAGTGTAGGTAAAAGTGGTAATTCAAATCATTTGTCAATAAAACTACTAGATTTATAGAATTACCTGCATTTGACGGTTCGTTTGACCAGTGGCTTGAAACTCTTATATCACCATGATTCATAATCGTAATGATTTAGATAACATTCAAAAGTTTCATTATCTTAAATCATCACTATCCGGTTCTGCTTCGCACGTCATCGGCGCATTAGAGTTTACAAGTGAAAACTACGTTCACGCATGGAATTTATTAGATAACAGGTTCTATAATAATCGTTTATTGGTGCAAAACCATATAAAATCCCTGTTTAAATTCAAGCCGCTTCAAAATGAATCGAGTGATCAGATTAAAAAACTTATTGATTCGACTTTACGTAATATACGTGCATTGCAATCTTTAGATGAACCATGTGATACTTGGGACACCATTATCATATATTTAGTTGTGGAAAAACTTGACCCGGCCACTGAACAAGAACCGAGTGGGAACCGAGTGGGCACTGAGTGGGAATCGCACACGGGTACACTAGTGTCTCAATTAAACGGTAACAAAGTAAAACTGCAACATTTAATTGATTTCTTAAGAAACCGTGCAGTTATGCTAGCAATGGTTAATTTTAAGAAAACTAATGTCGAGTCAAAGGTTCTCATAAAAAAGATAAACCATCGAATCAACCTCATCACTCGCGTTCTTACGTCGCCAAAGGTAAACAAACCACGGGAAATATAGATAAGCGCGTTTGCGAATTATGCGGTAAAAATCATCATCTATATTAGTGTGCACAATTTCTTAATATGTCGGTGCAGAGCTAGACATTTGGAAACCACTCGTGAATAACCAATGGATTTTCGTGCAATCCCATTCAAGCAAAGTGTCAATTGATTGTGAAAACTCTGAATTACGCGACATAATTGTATCCAGGATGGGTATCTTACAAACTCCGAAACGGTGTACTGTTTACGCTAAAAGCGCGAGACTTATATCTCCAAGGATGAAATTAATATGAAAGAAAGAAAGAAAAACCATTTATTCGACGCGAAAGCGACGCGCAACACAAAAATAAAAAATAAATAAAAAATATCAACAATAACAATAATATATATGCGCCAACTACCGCGCGAAAAGGCTGACGCTCAGCATAAAGCCGTGGTCCATGCACGAGACACGGAACCACAGCGCTGGTTTTCAGCCAATAAAACGTGCAAAAAGGCTTCCATCAACGTCTTCTGAATCAAGTCAGCTTCCTGATAATGAAGAAGTTATACCCGAGAAAGGTGTTTCCATCTCAACAAAATCTAAGAGAACACAAAATTCACAAGTAACTATTCTCTCTAATGTTAAAGTTAATTATGACCGAGAAACATTGCAAACTTTGATGGGATCTTCAAAATCTTATAACATATGTACAAATGATATGCGAAAAGATTTTAAAGAGCTGATCCCGCCAGATGAATCATTACCTTCTGTTTCCAATACCGACGGCAAAATTTGCGTCTTAAAAAAAACTTCTCAAAACAAAAGTTATTCTTTTTTAGTTTTATCTGATTTTAGTGATGATAGTGTCTAGTAGGTACTAAGCATTTTTGTACACAGCACGGCCATGGATATTTTTCTTTTATCTTTACATGTTATACTTACAATAGTTTAGAATTATTGTTTATTTACAACTGTTTTGCAAAGTTCTCTTTAGACTTTTAAGTAGTATAGTAATTTAAAAAATCTAAGATTCAGAAGTATTATATAGTATATCCAGAACCTATACTATAGTATATACCATAAACGATACCATATTGAAATATGAGAAAAACATCTATGCTCGTGACACTAAGTGACATATTTATAATAAGACTGATTAGAACACTAATTGTTTTAAACTCCGTGTAGTAACGGACTAAAAATACAGGATTTCACTACCCCATTTTATCCTAAGAAAGGCGATTAAGGGAAATACACCATGCAAACAATATCATTGCAAAGAGAGGTGCTCCATCTCTGCTTACCACCAGGTGGGATTGCAGTCAAGCGCTGGTTTATAATATTAAAAAAAGGGAAAACTCGAAATCAAACCCTATACCAACCCGTCTGGCCAGCGTAATATAGTAGGCTAAAACCTCCTTGTAGGGAGAGGCCCATGTCCAACAGTAGACTGCAAAAGGCTAGTTACGTGGCCCCACACTAGGAATTTCTCCTGTATCGTGGGTGCGTTTACAAACACATAAACTCACATACACAAACGACCAGACCCGGAACAACTATCTGTAGATCATACAAATATTTGTTCCGTGCGGGATTCGAACCCGCGACACGCAGCGCGGCAGTCGATCGCTCGACCACTGCGCCAACCGTGTCGTCAGCTTTAATTGTTAATTGCGTCAAATATCCTTAAAAATCTAATATATTATTTTCAGTTTTTAAAAGATGATGCATATGTTATCTACTAGTAAAAGATATATCTATACTAATATTATAAAGAGGTAACATTTGTTTGTAAGTTTGTATGTAGGGGGTAATCTCCGGAAGTAATGAACCAATTTTAAAAATTTTTTCACTGGTAGAAAGCTACATTATTCGTGAGTGCTATAGGCTATATAACATCACGCTACGACCAATTGGAGCGGAGCATCAATGAAAAATGTGGCAAAAACGGGAAAAAATATTCTTTTTGAGGGCTTTCGTTGCGTACGCTGCGTGAACGGTTAAAGTTACGCAAAAATAATGTATGAGAGAATTGTTCCTCTTAAAATATACTAAAAAAAAGTCCGCGGTAGTAAATGCCTAACTTTTAAGGGCGACTCACTATAGCCATTTTTATAGCCAGAAAATTTGTTTTAAAATAATGCATTATTTGCGAAGGTGTTTTTATGAACATAGTATTAATCCTTATAAACATATTTATACGTTATTCATCACAAGTGTTTAATTTTGAACAAAATTGCCCTTTACATCATATAATTTTAATGAATTTCTTAGGAGATATCACAGTTTTAAAATAACTTCGCAGCAAAATAATGACTCTGCGAAACAATCCGTAGCTTATACCTCAGAATAACAGATTAAAGGCTACATTACATCGAGCTATGAGTCACGGGAACGGATCAAAAACCAAAAACCTAACGTAACGCGAGTGAAACCGCGGGGCACTGCTAGTGTAGGATAAAAGTAAAATTATCGAATGGTTTTAATATTTTTGCGACTTTCGCAAGTAGTAACCATTCTTCATTGCTGATAATAGGCATGTCCTTTTTGATTACTGCAACTGTTGACCTAATATAAAAAAAAAAAAAAAAAATACCATCACGCCTGTATTCCCCGAAGGGTTAGGCAGAGGTGTACCAATGTACACCCACAGTTCGCCGGTATATTTAGGTCCCATGTAATAGGGGGCGAGCCTATTGCCATTAACCGGGCACAAATCCAAACTCCGAGCTGCTACTGAGAATTTCATAGAAAAACCCAATAACACTTTTTGCTACCTACCATACCTAATATATTGCTCCAATTTCACGAATCGCCTGACCATGTGAAAACTGGTGGTCCAGCTCGTTGGAACTTCTTGTATTAATCGTTTCGGTACGCTGTTTGGCTGGTCATTGGTTTGGGCTTTTAATAATTTTTCTAAGGCAAAAAAAATAAACAAAATAAAATAAAAAGAACATATTAACGCGTTGATAGATAAAAATAACATATTTTAGAAGCGACATCACAATACAATAAAACCGTACAATTAAATATCAAAACACAATTAGTTTTACCTAGACATTAAAACTACAGACACAAAACATTTGTCAAATAAGTGGCAACATTTCGACGCGTCCCCAAAGACAACAACTTTGACAGGCTTACGCAACAAATTTGACAGGTGGTCTAGGCGTCCAATCATACCAAGGAGAACTATAGACATTAGAAATATAGACATTCTTGGCTTATTCCACTTTTCCCCGTTGGATGATCCCCATTGATGGGGATTAGTGAACTTTTTGTTCACTATTCCCCGTTGACCCAAAATTTTTATTTAATGGGGATAAGTGAACTAAAAAGTTCAATAAGCCCCATTAGGTAGGTACGTTAAAAAAATAAAATATATGAATCATGTTACATTTATTAATTAAAAATATAACTTTCTTATACCTAATAAAGTCACAGATTGTTACAATCATTAATTTAAAATTGTAGCATGAAAATATTTCTTTCTTATACCTTGTAAAATCAAAGATTACAATCACTTAAGTTTTTCTAATTAGGTACGTTAAATAAAAACAATATAAAAATAAAATATATGAGTCATGTACTTTTATTTTTATAAGGTAAGAACAAAATTTTAAATTACCTACATACCTACTTTACGATTTTATTAGAACGAAAAACAGATTGTTGCCCCAACGAAATTGTTCTAACGATGTTTGGGAATAAGACCTTAGATCTATCTATCTAATAAGATACACAATACTGTAAAAGATGCTCATTTTCTAGAGGCGCGCGCGCAAGGCGGTGGCGGAGCGGGGTGCGAGTTAGCTCGTATGTGATTGGTCGACCCATCTTTTGTTTTTGTTTCGTAGTCGTTAAGGGTTAGTAGTGTGTAGTGTAGTTCAAGCGTGCAGTTCTTATCAGTTCGCAGTTATTAGTTTAATATAGGAATAAATAAAGGAAATGGCTGGTAGTTCAACTGTCGTTTGTTTAGAGTACGTTAAAAAAGGTAAAGCTACCATACTTCTCCGGGCCGGACATCAATACAGTAAAAAATGCAAATATAAAAATGGTGGAGTTTTGTGGGAGTGTACCACAAGAAAACAAAGTAAATGTGCCGGATCCATCACTGTCATGGTAAGTTACTTATTATATTTTGTGATTAATAATGACAATAATAACTCAGGTTATGTGTGTTATCAATATCACGTTTATCAATATCAAAATTTAAAAATCAACGTTAAAGTTTAAACACTGTTTCTGTCATGGCGGCACGTGGGACGTCATTCTTTTGTCAAACAAGTCTATTACACCTAGTGTAAAAGAGTGTAGCTGAAGTGAATTGTATATATTTAATTATTATTACATATTTTAGTTAAGCATAAAGTGAAATATGTTTTGTTGAACTATTCTGATAGGATAACAACAATTTGTTATAAGTTTTAAAGGTTGTTAAATAGCCTATTTAATTTTGTATTCTATGTAAGTGCAATATTGTTTACTTAAAAAATAATGTAAAGTAATTAATTATTATTACTTAATTTAATTATTATTACTTAATTTTACAGGACAATCAAGTTGTAGCTGAGAAACGACACAATGTTTGTGAACCTGATTTTGCGCGGAATGAAGTTACCTTGAGGTTATTCAAACTAAAAACTACACTTGCGGATCCAGAAGCACCTGCTATTCCCACTGCTTACAACGCGGCTGTGAGCTCACTAAAAGATACCGGAATTGACAAAATAAAATAATTCCCTGCCCTGAAGTCTATCAAAACAACATTATATAAACACAGAAATGCAGCATTTGAAGTAAGTAAAATTGAGTTCAAAAATGTTTGAAGAAGTTAAAGTACCTCCAGCTCATCAGGAATTTATTTTAGCAGACTACAATGACAGTGGTATCCGTGTAATAGCTTTTTGCTCTGAATTTGCCCGACATCAAATGAAAAATTTGAAGATGTTCTTGGGTGATGGAACGTTTTGGATCTGTCCATCTCCCTTTTACCAACTCTACACCATTCATGGGGATTTGGGCAGTACAGAAAAACACATAAACATTGTGCCACTTGTTTATGCCCTCATGAGCCATAAAAATCAACAAACATATGAAATTTTATTTAGTATGCTAAAATCTGCATTACCTGATTGGAATCCAGAAATATTTAAATGTGACTATGAAGTGGCTCCGATGAACGCAATGCGAAATGTTTTTGTAAATATATCTATTAGCGGCTGTTATTTCCATTTCACCCAGGCAATATGGAAGAAAGGAAAACAACTCAAACTAACAAAAGATAAATTAACCAGAAGACAAGTTGCACTTAGCACTGCTTTGGCTCTGTTACCATCAGATAAAATCATTGCGGGTTGGTTTTATGTTGCCTCTCAAAGCCCTGATGATGATAATAGCAAGGAGTTTAGAAATTACATGCTCAGACAATGGCTACAAGATGATTTTATTAAAACGTGGTGTGTATTTGGACAGACTCATCGCACTACGAATTTAGTCGAAGCATGGAATAATAAAATAAAAAAGCGTGTGAAAATAAAGAAACCCAACATTATAAAGCTCCTCACAGCGTTGGCTGAAGATGCATCGTATTACGAAGTTCTTGCATTGGGGGTTTCTGAAAATAAAGGTATAGCGGAAAAAACAAAAAAAAGCATCAATCGCGATAATTATATACAGGAGGTCCAAATGGAACTCATTAATAATGAAATTACGATTGGGCACTGTTTAGAAAAACTTAAGTGAGTGTAATCTTTGATTTTACAAGGTATAAGAAAGAAATATTTTCATGCTACAATTTTAAATTAATGATTGTAACAATCTGTGACTTTATTAGGTATAAGAAAGTTATATTTTTTATTTTAAATTAATAATTGTACAATCTGTGATTTTATTAGGTATAAGAAAGAAATATTTTCATGCTACAATTTTAAATTAATGATTGTAACAATCTGTGACTTTATTAGGTATAAGAAAGTTATATTTTTTATTTTAAATTAATAATTGTACAATCTGTGATTTTACTAGGTATAAGAAAGTTATATTTTTTATTTTAAATTAATAATTGTACAATCTGTGATTTTACTAGGTATAAGAAAGTTATATTTTTTATTTTAAATTAATAATTGTACAATCTGTGATTTTACTAGGTATAAGAAAGTTATATTTTTTATTTTAAATTAATAATTGTACAATCTGTGATTTTATTAGGTATAAGAAAGTTATATTTTTAATTAATAAATGTAACATGATTCATATATTTTATTTTTTTAACGTACCTACCTAATGGGGATTATTGAACTTTTTAGTTCACTTATCCCCATTAAATAAAAATTTTGGGTCAACGGGGAATAGTGAACAAAAAGTTCACTAATCCCCATCAATGGGGATCATCCAACGGGGAAAAGTGGAATAAGCCACATTCTTGGCCCTAGTTTAGATTTTAATATCATTAATGATTCATGTTGTAAAATAGCTACTAAGACAATTTCAGATAATAATGTACCCCTATATTCTACTTCAAAACATCGATCTAGATGATCTGACTTTAAGTAAACGTAATGAAAAGATACTTTCAGACTTAAATCAAATTATTGACGAAAAACCGTTCCTAGTACAATATGGGACACACTACTCTGTATTAACTTTGTGTATTTTAATAGTTATAGGTTCTTTTATAGTGTTTAAGTTATGTAAACTAATTCTTAAATATAAATCTAAATTCTGTATCAATAAAACGACGACCCATACCGATGACACGATTGATGACGTCAATAACGTCGAACCTGAAAATATTTCAATCTCCCCTAACCTACACTCAACCTAGACTACGAGAAATTGTATAACTTACTGAAATTTTGCCTTTTGTCCCCGAATGTTATACCTTATCTATGCTAGCAGAATAGCTGACCATCACTTCAATCTGGATGATCAGCATTTATGCAACTCAAGCGTTTCATTCACCGGCTTGTAGCTGCAGTTCGGTCTGAATCTCGGTATGAGTCGGAAGTCTCTTAAACTCTACCATATCTAATTCCTATTTCTGTACAAATTCTGTGTTAATCAATAATACAATAAAAACTCTGTTTCCAGTTATAAAATAGTTTTTTTAAAAAGCAAGTTCTGAATTCACGTATAATAGTACGAACCCGAAACAAAAAACCAGTCACGAGTTTGGGTGTTCGAAAATGAGTTAAAGCCAACAAAAATTGTTCGTTCACGAAGTGTTGCAAAAAAAATGGTGGCCACGTTTGTCTGCAAAACCGGCCATGTTGCGACTATTCCTCTTGAGGAACAAAGAACGGTTAATATATCACTAACAACTTAGAGCTGAAGACCATCTTACTGGACTGCTCCAATTTCGAGGATTCTCATACGAGTGACAATATTCAAGCTCCGTAAATAAATATAACTTAACTTTAGATAAAATTAATTTTATTGTGACCGATAATGCTGCTAATATTAAAAAAGCCGTAACTAATATCGGCTGGAAGCATAATGGGTGTTTCGGGCATACACTTAATTTGATAGTGCAAAATGCTGTAAGAAATGAGGCCCTGCAGATAGTATTAGGAGAAGATAAAAAAATTGTGCGCTTTTTTAAAAGTAGTAGTACTGCCTTAGAAAATTTATTAAAAGCCCAAACCAATGACCAGCAAAACAGCGTACCGAAACGATTAATACAAGAAGTTCCAAGGAGCTGGACCACCAGTTTTCACATGGTAAGGCGATTCGTGAAATTGGAGCAATATATTAGGTCAACAGTTGCAGTAAACAAAAAGGACATGCCTATTATCAGCAATGAAGAATGCCTATTACCATTTACAATAGTTGAAAATTAAGGATTTCACAATTTGATTAAAGTTGTTGCGCCACATTATAAACTTTCCAGCAAGACGACTTTGACTCGATGGGTTGATGATAAATACGCAGCATTATCAACAGTCTTCAAAGAAAAGTTATCAAATATTGAAAACTTTACTCTTACTATTGACATGTGGTCTGAAACAATGAGCATGAGAAGTTTTTTAGGAATAACAGCACACTTCGGTGTTGGTAATGAATTATTTTCAGAACACATCGCTGAAATGTTGCTTCAAACTTGTACCGAATGGGGTATTGACAAACATAAAGTTTCGGCTGTAGTGACTGACAACGCAGGCAATATGGTAAGGGCCGTCGATTTGGCTTTTGGAAAAAAACACATACCATGTTTTGCACACACTCTGAATTTGGTGGCACAAAATTCTATGCAACAGTGTACTGAGCTGCGAAACTTGATAACTAAAGTCAAAGATATTGTGACATGGTTCAAACAGAGCAATACAGCCAGTAACGAATTCATAATATAAAAAAAAAATAGTTTATTTTCACCACAATATTACTCATAATTGGTACCTTATTTCTACGGTGACATATGGGAGGGGCATTATATTGTGGGAGACTGGTGCCTAAACTAGGCTCAAGGCCTGTATTTCAGGTCACCAGGACTCCTCTCCTCCATTTCAATTTAACAATTATGTACTCGTACAAACGGTATGTAATTAGGTCATGTTAACATTTTTTTCTTTCTTTAAAAGCTTATTGATTCTAGTTGTAATTTTGTAATTTTATAGTTAGTATGGTTAGTATCAGGGTAGGAGTGAGGTTGAATGTGTACTGCATGTATGTGTAGTTTGTGTGGTTATATAAGTGTGTGCAGTGGTTGTGTGTGGGGGGGTGTGCGTGTGTGTGACTGAGTATGTATTTTGTTTTTGATCGTAACATATTTGCGTAATGATGTTTATGTTAAAACTGTTAATAAATTTTCAGTGTCATCGTAATTGAGTTCTTGAAGCCGACTATACAATTTCAATTTGCACTTTATCTTATTGAGTTCGTAGATAGATATGACCATATTTACTTTATTGTAGAGGCACCGCCGACCGAGGTGACAAAAGAAACGTTTTGTAAAAGATGTTGAAAACGAAGTTTGGTAGTTGACAACAGGATTAAATCTTGTCTTGGCTCAAGGGAGTGAAGGATTGTAGGTTAGGAGTGTATGTTGTTTCAGGATGGTTTGTTGTACGAGTTTTATATTAATTACGATAAGTTTATGGTGATAAAAATTTAGAGTTAAAATTGGATATCCTGATCATCACTATTTAAACATACATGTGCCAATTAGAAGCAGTAGGTACCTTATTCTTAAGATTCTTAATAGTAAGATTTTACCGAATTATTCACTATAGATTACTAAGAATTCAGGCATGTATTTAACCGATTTTTTGTTGCATAACATTTTTTAAGTTTTCTCGCTTCCTAGATAGAAACATGGTACAGTACTTTGTGATTTCCTTTAGAAAAAAAATAACGGAATTTTTTAAGACCCATTTCAACTAGTTAACTGCTGGGCCCAAGATTAGCCTTGTTTAAAAAGAGACTAACTGAATTCTTTATGTAAGCATAATGTTTTGTCCTATAACGAATTTTCAAATGATCAGTCTTACACTCTACCAGTGGGTACGTTGCAAAGAAATTACTGTAAAGACTGAAAAAGGTATGAAATCACAATAAATTACTACGAAAAAGGCAACTGAAATGACTTCACTACAAGTTATAGAAAAACTAGATTACCAGCTGCCAAATTTTTTCAAACACGCATTTATTATAAACGTACAAATTGTACGTTTGTATTGTACGGTACAATACAACACTATGAGACACAAGAAGAATAATCTAATTGTAACAGAAGCATTCATACACATAGACCTTTCAGAAAATACCATCATCATCACGCCTGTATTCCCCGAAGGGTTAGGCAGAGGTGTACCAATGTACACCCTCAGTTCGCCGGTATATTTGGGTCCCATGTAATAGGAGAAAATTCAGAAAATTTTGGACTCAAACACGGAAAAGAAGTGCAGAGTCTTCATTTTGGGCCAAGTCGTAAAGAGATTTGTTTGCATACTGGTGTCATATATAATAATAATCTATTTCATAACAATCTGTGATTATATCTTCTACATAATTTCGGTCCTTTGTAAGGATTTTCCACAACTTAAGGCAATAACCTGAAGCTTTCATGAAGTGTAAACGAGTTTTTATTACCCGGACTAAGACTAAAAATGTTATTGTGCTAGGCGAAGTTAACTACCGGGCAGAAAACAATACAAAAATGAGAGATGGCTCAGTGGCTTGCCTAACACAAAATGTAAGTAGGTATTAACATAAAATATAATATTTCTACACTATTTTTTCAGATTCCCTTTGATGGTTCGCGGTCTATATGCCATGCCTGTTGGGTGAGATGGGATTCTGCTCTGAGAAATCAGCCAAGGCAAAATGAGCCACCAGAACGAGTTCAAGGCGAACCACCCCAACAAGTACAAGATCAACAAGCAGAAGATGCTAGTGAGGAAGAACAAAATGCGGGTCAACAAGACAATCCCGGTTTCATCTCTCTACAAGGATATTCGCCTGCTTCAAATACAGCAGGACGATGCATATTTCAAAACTGCAGGAACATTGCTACGCACTTAGTGCCATTTTATGTAAAGTTCCATTTATTGCATACAAACAAATTTTATATACCTCCTCTTGCTCGTGTTTGCCAATCACATTTACAAAGAAATGATTGGGAAGAACTGAATACTCAAAGGCAACTGCTTCAATTTAATGGTGCTCATGTGCTTGATATGATGAATTTATACAAATAGGGCTTGGAACGAAGAAACCAACTGGATTTCGAAGAAATAAATGCGGTTGATGATAATGAACTACATTTTTGGGCAGGAGTAACTAAAGATCAATTCAACACTGTTTTACATCTAACACCATCTCTTCATAACAGAACTGATAGGCCTGCTACGACTTTAGGAATATACCTAACAAAAATAAGGACTGGTGAACTGAATGAAAGGTTGGTTACGAAATTCCACATGTACAGAAGAACGTTAGAGAGAAAAATAAGATTAGCAAGAGAATGCTTAACTCAAGACTTTGTCCCGCATTTTCTGGGCTTAGATGACATAACAAAACATTTAGCAACAAAACATTTAGGTCCCATGTAATGGGGGGGGGGGGGGCCATTACATGGGACCTAAATATACCGGCGGCCCGCGATAAAGGTCCGGCTGAGGGAGGAAAACTGTCCCGGCAATATCAGGAAGGTCCTGGGCAGTTACATCCAAGACAGGAGGGTGGAGGTCAGGTACAGCGGGGAGGCACACTCCATAAGTACGAACAAGGGGTGTGTCCAGGGTTCCATAGGAGGCCTAATTTTATGGAACCTCCTCCTCGACCCGCTGCTCAAGGGCCTGACTGAGAGGGGCGAATATTGCCAGGCGTTCGCCGACGACATAGTCCTGGTCGTGGATGGAGACTGCGCTGGAGGTCCAAAGACAGGCCAATGCCGCCCTCGCCTATGTTGGGGAGAGGGGCGTCAGAAATAAGCTAAAGTTTGCACCCCATAAAACACAGGCGATGGTGATCACCACAAAGCTCAAGTATGACGTCCCGCTCCTGAGCATGGGCGGGGTCGAAATTGCCATGTCCAAGGACATTAAAATCCTTGGCCTAACTGTCGACAGCTGCCTGACATTTAACACACATATTAAATATTTGTAAAAAAGTTGTAAATATATACGGGCAGCTGTCGAGAGCGGCAAAGATCAGCTGGGGCCTTCAAGCAGACGTCATGCGAATTATTTACATCGCGGTCATAGAACCGGTGATTATGGTCGCGGCGAGCGCCTGGGCGCCGGCAGTGGGGAAGCTGGGAGCTAGGAAACAGCTCGGCTCCATCCAGCGCGGATTCACGCAGAAGCTCTGCAGAGCCTACCGCACGGTCTCCTTAAACGCGGCGCTACTTCTGGCTGGAATACTCCCCCTCGATATTCGCATTCAGGAGGCAGCAGCCCTGTACGAAGCCAAGAGGGGGATACCCAGGCCGAACCTCGAGGGCGCGGAGATCGAGCGCAGGGCGGGGCACGCCGAAAATGGACATGCGGTAACGCATATACACCTGGAGTTCCAAAGCCTGAGAGACCAACAAGAACTGGACGCCACCAGTGACTATGCAATCAAAATCTTCAGAGATGGCAGCAAAATTGACGGCAAGGTCGGCGCAGCAGCCTCATTCTGGGAGGGTACTGCGGAGACCAAAGCAGTCAAGTTTAAGCTGCCATCATATGGCAGAGCATCAGGCAGAGCCACGGAGGACATTGTTCGGGATGCTCAGCAGAGCTTCGCGATATACAGCGACTCTGCGCTGGATGTGGTAGTAAACAATGCTTCCCCGCACCCCCTGGCGGTCAAGGCCCGCAAAAACCTTCGCACTGCTTTCGGTCAGGGCAAAGCTGTGTCTCTGTTCTGGCTGAAGGCCCACGCGGGGCTTGCGGGTAACGAACGCGCCGATTGCCTGGCAAAAATGGCCGCTCTCCACTTAAAACGTTCTCCCGACTATGACAAGTGCCCGGTGTCATTCGTCAAGGGGCAAATCCGACAGTGGTCCCTTGGCGAATGGAACCGGAGGTATCAGTCGGGAGAAACAGCCGGGACAACCAAAAAGTTCTTCCCAGACGCCATTACAAGCCACAGGACCATCCGGAAAATCCCTATGGACCCAGTACCGGCACAGATACTTACAGGGCACGATTCTGAATACCTGGCAAGATTCAAGTGTAAGGAGGACCCATCGTGCACCTGCTCCCCGGGAGTCCCAGAAACGGCCTTGCATGTCTTGCTCGACTGCCCGATTTTCGGTCGAGCAAGATATGAAAGTGAACAAGAGCACGGGAACACGTACAATTAAGAAAGCCTCGCCGAAATAATGGGGAATCCGAGAAGGAGGCAAACATTTTTAAATTTCGCAAAGAAGGTGGTGGAGGTCGTGGCGGGCAGAAATAGATAGTGTCTATTGCACCGTTTGTCCCGGTCAGCCGCGACCACCAAACGAGAAACCCACACAATTGAATAGAAATTTAATATATATGTTACAATGTGGCGCCTATACTATTAACTAATAATAAAAATGGAACAAGACAGACAAATAATTTAATAATACATACAAACATACATTTATAAATACTTATTAATCATATACACAGGAACACAAAAGGAACGCAACCAGACAGATGGGCAGATAATTGATGGGTTCAAGGTCGTGCAATGTATTGCCTGACGTCAAGAGTTTGCGCGACCCTTGAGTACGGAAAGCACAACACTCTACAGAATATTATATAATATAGACATATAAAAAACCATTACAAAATACCACCATACCATTGTACATACAAACCGTATTCACATAGACAGTAATTTAAATGCAAACTGAACAATACGTACACTATTTCAACAAACACAACCATTACACATATATATATACATGTAATGAAAATATAATTTTCATTAATTTCTGAAATAATCTGTGGTAAAGAAAACTTTAATCTATGGACCTCACCAAAACAAAAAGCGCTCGTCATTGTGAATAAAATTATTATTAATTAAGAAACGACACAATATATAAACATTAAATGTTGTTTCTTTATTTACAGGTACGATGTACGATCTCTTCCTAAATGTGAAATTGTAAATCATATAGGTACTGTAAACTAATTGCAATAAAAACTTTATTTACAGAGAAACGCAATTGTGTTTTGTGTCGTTTAAAACTTGTGAAAATATCTTATATACATATAAATATCCATAATATAAAAACGGCAGTAACATAAGGAAACAATCTACAAGCAATGAACAAACAAATATATAAGAAACAAGTAAGATACATTGTTTGCAGTTTTTGTATGTTGTTTGTTTGTTGATACAAACAACATACATAAACTGCAAACAATGAAATAAAACGATACACATAAACTACTGATTAAAAACGCCCCTGCTCACGGCAGGGAGTGGAGAAAAGAACTATGATAAAAATAAAAAATATACCGGCGAACTGTGGGTGTACATTGGTACACCTCTGCCTAACCCTTCGAGAATACAAGCGTAATGAAAAAATATATTATATATATATATGTCGCAGAGTCAACAATAACAAGGGGACAGGGAGATGCGTTAGCCATCTTGGGTGATCACATTCATTATTGAGACGAACTCGCCGCGTTACCATAAAATGAATGTCTGATAACGAGGAGTCGCCTGGTTCACCGCTGTTACATCTTGGACTTTCCGACATATATATTAGATCACATAACCAGAGAGAAGAGGTGATAACTCGAAGCCTTTCGATACCATCTTATATTTTCGGGGGCAACCATATAATTCAATAATTTTGGTGCTTGATGGCACATAACTATATGTGCAAAAGAGTGCCAATTTTTTATTCCAAAGAATTACGGTATAGCTTGCACAAATTCAGGAACTTGGTAAAGCCGTTCCTGATAGTTTGCACAGATGGCTATATCATAGATGTCTTAGGACCTTACGCAGCAACAACATCAGATGCAACATTTATGCGTACTATAATGGAAGACGAAGACTCGCCTTGGCATTGGTTATTACGAACTAACGATGTCTTCATACTAGGCCGCGGCTTTCGGGACTCAATCGCCTCGATACAATAATTTGGCTACAATCCTCAGATGCCACCATCCAGATCCAGAGGAGAGCAACTCACAACCGAAGATGCGAACAAGTCTAGACTGATCACAATGACCCGACCCGATGGGTTGTCGAGACAATGAACGGTCGTTTTAAAAAACTTTTTTTTTTTCAGAACACGTGTACTCTATTTCAAAGGTAGCCTTTTTTGAAGAGTGGTTGAAACGCACAAAAAATGATAAAATGTCGCGTAGGACTATCTTTCTTCAAAATTTCACTTTGGTGACATTACTGAAAGGAGCCAAAGAGAAATACATTGAAAATATCCAACTTTTCTACTAAGATTGGAGCCAAATGGTTGGCTTCGGAAAAATCGAAGGAGCGTTTTTTAATTACAAATAAGACTTGGCTGGATGAAGGAGACATACAGTTTACTATAAGTTCTTTAGCCCCACAACCGTCGACATCGAATGAGGCTGTGACATCTGCAGGAAGACCTCGCAAAGATTTCGAGGAATCGTCGTTTAAGACGAAGAAACGTCGAGTCGTGGATCTCGTATAATCTCGAAGTGCCAGTGAATTAGTGACTGCTGCCGATATTGCTATGCGTTTAGCAGGGCAAAGAAAAGTTGCCCATGTGATTAAGAGACATAAGTGAGAGCCCAGATAATATTATTAAGTCAAAAAATACCAGTTACGTTAATCCTAGGCAGTTAAGTAGTGACGAAGCCTTAGCATACTATATATGTAGATTCTACAACAACACATGCTTACAAACAAACTAGGAAGTGGTCCATAATGGCAGGACATAATGTGTTTCCGTCATATTTTACTGTAGTAAAATCTAAACAGGCCTGTTACCCTGCAGAGGAGCACATTGCTATAACAGAAACTCGTGCTGAAATAAATTTGCAAGCCTTATTAAATAAAACAGCGGAATGTCTAGTATTAGCACAGAATGAAGTTATCAGCAGTGTCCTCGGAAACTCGTTCATCTCAAAAGTGTTGATGACGATGAACGATGACCCCGTGAAGTTTAACAGTAAACAGGAACATTTTGGCTTTGGTTTATCTACACTTCATGCTTAGATTCGTTGCTTTGAATGCCTTTTACATATCAGCTACAAGTTGAATATTAAGAAATGGCAGGCTAGAAGCGATGAAGACAAAACTGATATTAAGGTTCGTTCCGAAGAAATCAAGTTGAAATTCAAGAACGAGATGGGACTCATTGTAGATAAACCAAAGCCAGGATTTGGTTTTCCAATGAAACACAGCCCGTCGCTTTTTTAAGAATGCTGAGATGAGCGCTCAAATCACAGGGTTGGACGTTACTATTATCAAACAATTTGATGTTATTTTGAGGACATTGTCTTCTGGGTTCAAAATAAATTAGTTGAATTTAATAAATCTTGAAACTAGAAGACATAACCTTAGTCTCTATTCGTGGTACTATATGCCTGCTACTGTACATAAACTATTAGTACACAGTACTGAGGTCATCAAAGCGGCATTGCTTCTAATTGGGCAGCTTTCCGAAGAGGCTCAAGAAGCACGTAACAAAGATTGCCGCAGATTTAGGGAGTACAACACCCGCAAGTGTTCACGTGTTGCCACGAATAGAGGCTTGCTGTCCATGTTAATAATAACATCTGACCCTTTGATCAATAAGCCTTCGTGAGATTCCCCAAAAAAAGCCGGAAAAATATGTGCAGAGGTATTTGTTAAAATTAGTCATTTAATACATCAAATGAAACCAGTAACGTCTTCTAGTGACAGAAATGTGTTTAAGCAATTTAGTAATATCTTTATAATCTGTATTTAGAAATGTTATATATTATCTGTTTATTCTGGAACGAATGATTGAACTTGTCAATAAATACTTCTTCGCTAGCCACCGTTGAAGCAACGTGTTTAATTTTCCTAAAGTTAGTAAGCCCGACCATAGTAGCATCAAAACCGGAAACGTCATCATATTGTCGCACATTGCCACAAAATGATGACGATTCACCAGAAGATTTTGATGATGATTCTGATGGTTAGGTTCAGGTTAAGTTAATTTGTATAGTAGGTATTTATTTATTTAATGCAATTCTGTTGTTTGTTTATTATTTTTAAATAAAGTTTTGTTTTTATATATGTCGGAGAAAACAGCATCCTTCTCGACGCCATTGTTAGTTGTCAGGATTTGGTGGGCGACATTGGGTGAAATGCGAGCACAAAACAAAGTCCGTATTCACTTTTAGTACAATTTAATAACAGTTTTACAACATTTAGTCACTGAACGAATAAGTACTTCACAACTAGTTTGTAAACACGTTAATTAACCAATTTTATTTGAGCAGCGGGTTCGGGACACCAATTCAAATTTTACCGTCCAACAAAACCCACTCTTCAATACTATACTAACATAACCACACTTGACAATCGTCCTGATTGGTCCTGTGTATTTCAACCATTCTAATATTCCCGCTCAACCGCGCGGGAACACGCATGCGCGCGCCATTGGTCAAATATAGCACCTCGACCCCGCTCGAGGCGTATGCTCTGCTCTGATTGGTCGTGAATTAGAATACAAAACAATAACTTTAATTAAATTCATGAGATATTAAATCGTAGCAGAATGTAACTAATCAAATTAAATAATATTACGATTTTACAAAGCATTTTTGGTAAACAATAGTCATCCCGCGTTTATTATCAACAATCAGTTCCATTTCGTGTACTTCCTCCGACATATATATATATATATATTTTGTTTTTTATTACAAAATCAAACCAAAAAATATTAATAATGCTTCAATATGACTACTATACGCTCACCGGCACGGAATCTTGGCCAAGCGCTTATTTCGCAATGACAAGTTGTTTAAGTGTTTTCAATGATTGTTTCTTATGAGGGTAGGTCAAAAAAATGTTTACCCTTAGTTCAAGAGGGTAATTCATTATGTTTAGGTGCACTATGGTGCAACTTTTAATTTTTAGTTGAATCGTGTCCCTTGAGAGACTGTAAGCGACACACTTTAATTTAGTCCTAAAATCCTGTTTTGATTTTATAATTAAGCGTAAAAGAATTTATTGTCATCTTTAAATTAATAATTAATAAAATGCAACGGAAGCGGCCATTTTAAACTTCTAATCGTTTCGAAACGGGCGGGCTACTGTGCTACACACACCCCCGCCCCCAGTCAGTCAAGCCGCTCGATGCACCGCGGACGCGCGCGCCGATGTCCTCTTTCGTTGCGCCATCTTTAACCTAATAATTCTCGTGGTTTCATTTTATCACCTACAGAGACTAAATTGGAAATTTGAATTTGGGTTTTGTAAAAGTTTACGGTTAGCTTATTGAATGATTGCTTGGTTTTGTCCTTTTTATTGATTAAGTGAAGGTCCTTTAACACCAATAAAAATGCCATTAACACCAGCACAGGTTGCACAGGCTGTAGCATTAATCGACCAAGGGTTGACACAGCGTGAAGTTGCTGTGGTGCTTAATGTACCACGTTCATCGATGCAATATGCCCTAAAACGGTACCAGGAGACAGGCCACTATTCCCGCAGACCAGGCAGTGGAGGCGTCAGATGCACATCGACCCGGGACGACCGATTTATTGCTCTGGAAATTTTGAGAAACCGCTTCCTGATCGCTTTTGAGATACGCCAGCGTCTCCAAATCGCGAGAGGCGTGAATGTTAGTGAGCCTACGGTGAGAAGACGAATGGAAGAAGTCAATTTAAAAGCCCGTAGACCAGCACGCGGTCCAGAACTCCTCAGACATCACCGAGTTGCTCGACTTCAATTCGCTCGCGAACACGCCAGCTGGACCCACGAGCAATGGGCTCGAGTGCTGTTCACAGATGAGTGTCGAATAGCTTTACGTGCTCCAGACGGTCGGGAGCGAGTGTGGAGAAGAAGAGGGGAGAGATTTCTATCCACCACCTACACAAACTGTAAACAGCCAATAGCCTACAGTTTTTGCTCCGGTACAACGAAGACTGCAGATTTAAAACTTCAATTGGAACAAGTTATTGAAAAAATCCAGACCACTGGCCTAAAAGTAGTAGCTACAATATGTGACCAGGGCTCTACAAACCTTGCGGCTATAAACCAATTGGTGCAGGAAACAAAAGAAACGTATTTAAGAAGTGAAGAATTTAAAGGGGATTTTTTAAAGTGGCTGATTGCAAAATTGTGCCTTTATATGATGCACCTCATCTTATAAAGGGTGTAAGGGCGCAACAATCTGCTCAATAAAAAAAAACAAATTTACAAAGGATGGCAATGTACGCGTGGCAAAATGGTCGCATATACAGGATAAGTTTTTAACCAGTGCGTAAATTTTTTTTGGTAGTTCAGTGTCAGTAATAGAACACATTTCCGTGTTTAGTTAAAAAAAAAAATAAAAAAAATTTCATCCTTATCCGAGTTTGAAATAAGCAAAACATCCAGGACATAATCTATTCGCCATACTATCAATGAAAACTCGCGGCCGCCGCCGCCGCCCGGGCGCATGGCTGGGGTGAGGGGGTGGGGAATGCGCTAGCGCCGAGTGACAATGAAATATGGTTTTTAAGTAAACATGTTTCGTAAGCGATAACTTTTTTTTTAGTACTAAGACATATCAAAATAAAATATACGTGTTTAATAAAACGTGTTGAAGTTTATTATGGCAAAATTTACGCACTGGTTAAAAATTTTTCCTGTAGAAAACTTATACCAAAGAAGTCCAACATTCAGGGGTGTAAAATTAGTCCAAAAGCTGACTGCTCCACATGTTGTGCCCTCAATGATACCCAAAATGAGGGTTAAATATTGCACTCAGGTGTTCAGCAAGACTGTTGGTGTGACTCTTGGGTATATGGCAGGTGTGTATGATGTAGCTTTATCTATATCTATATTAATATATAAAACTGAAGAGTTTGTTTGTTTGGTTGAACGCGCTGATCTCAGGAACTACTGGTTGGAATTGAAAAAATATTTTTGTGTTGGATAGTTAATTTATCGCTGAAGGCTTTAGGCTATATAAAATCCGCTACGACACACGGGAGAAGAGCAGTAACCAAGGTCCTTACTTAATGCGGATGAAAAAACCACGCGAACGAAGTCGCTGGCAGCAGCTAGTTATAAACATAAATCATTGAGATGTAAAATTATATAAGTACAACATTAACATTTCATTTACAGAAAATGGTAGCTTACCAGAGGACAGCGTAGACACTGCAGAGTTAGTAATGCTGTTAGACGATTTCTTCCACTCAGTCAACGCAAACTTCTATAAAGAAGAAGGGAAAATATATAGATCAGCAGTAACACCAAAATCGCCCCATTTAAAATTTTGGAACTCTACTTTGCCAATTTTAAAATCTATGAAATATGTAATTAGCAATGATAAAGAAAAACAGTGCCGTCTCTTACCAGCTGGGTGAAAACAATTGAAGGTTTTAAAATTATTTATTTTATGATCGCAATTAATAATCTCCATACTCTTAAGAAATATGAACCAAGACCTTCTTGAAAACTTTTTCGGAGCCGTAAGAGCTCATTGCTATAGCAATGTAATGCCCAGCTCAACAGCGTTTGAAAATGCATTCAAAACTTTATTAATTAATAATACTACACCCGCACACTCCCTACAGGGAAACTGTGAAAAGCATGACAGTATTTCTCTGCAATCACTAAAATCATTTATAGAAAATGAATCACCCAGCAACGACATTGATGGTAATGATAAGGCAGATAAATGATTATCATTTAAATATTGAAATGATTAATACAAATACAATGTTACAAAGTCGTTCTCGAGACCATGTAGAAAAATGCGCTGATAAGCATATTGCAGTGGATGGATAGCGACTAAAGCCAAAAAGTTTGTATTTAAAAATGTAACATATGTAAAAATAGTTGCATTAGTGAACATATTGAAGATTTTCACAATTTCATAACAAAAAAAGAATATTGAGGCAAAAAATGGTTGTGCTATCCATCCCGGGCAAAGATTGAAATTTCATGGTTTCAGTTTAATTAGGTTTACCATGTTTGCAGAGATTTGATCCTCATGATTTACCCTATTGATAAGTGCCATAAAAGTACAGGATGCTATTTTTTAGGATTTTAGTCGGTTCGATACCCGGGTGTGGCTATCGTATTTTCAAAGGAGAATGCTCACGAAGTATGAAAAAAAAACCCAGGCTTGGCGCAAATGAAACGTATCTCAGATTTTTAGTATAACTGTGTAATAAAATGCCACATATGTGCTATCATCGAAATAGGTGGCTAAATGTAAGAAATTGCTATTAATTTAGTGGCAGGGTTAACGTTCAGGTATTTCAAAATGTAATTGAAATATTTACAATCAGCGTATACTAGATAACAAAAAGAAACTCTTTACATTTAAACTGATGGCGGAACGCAAAAAAAATACTATTTATTATTCTATTATTTTATTTTATGGCAGGGGTAACTTTAAGGTACCTTAAAAATAGTTACAACCGGCATACTTACTGGGCTGGTTTTTAGTACTCATCGACTTAATGGGCACCATCAAAAATATTGTACCGGGAAGTGTGCGCGACTGCGTAACTTATTGCTGCATGTGTAGTAGTGACGAGTTGGAAGGGCAAAAGCGGAGACATAGGCTTTGATACATTTTCAACGATCATTTCACATCAAATCAAATCTTTATTAACTGTTAAAAAGCTTCATTGACTTTTCAATTTATGCATAAGCAGACAAAAATTTCGAATACAAAAAAAAAGACCATCAAGTCATGACATCTTTAAATATCCCAATCCTTCTTATCAATACTTTGTAGAAACAAAAGTTTGCCCAATCTTTTGCCTTTCAATCTGTTCCTTTGTTGAGTCATTACCTGTGCTGCTTGTGAAAACAGTATTTCTGATGGAACCGATGTGCCCACCATTGTTAAATATTTATAGGCGATTTTATGCAATATTGGAAACTGTATTTTGTAATCTTTCCAAATCTCCAAGGGATTATCATTAAGTCTTCCGACAGGGCTGGTCAGATAAACTGAAAGTTCGCCTGACAAGCTGTCTTCCGATTTATGACTGTTCCAATTGTGATGAACCAGTTTGTAATGATCACTCCACAATGAAAAAGTCTCCTCACTTTTATCAGACTTGTCGGAGTCCGACTCGACTTCTTCATTTTGACGCAAATGAACCTTCATTAAATCTTTGATTTTTGATACAGCATTGCTAGCTGGCTATTGCATCGTTAAAGTGCATTTTTTTAAAACGAGGGTCTAATATATTTGCATTTTCAAGAGCAGTTATATGCTCTATGGACCCCATCCTTTTAGTCATTTCTTGCAGAGCCAGTTTCTGCGCCTCTCTTGCCACAGGTTCTCTTACGACAGCTGAAGTAATTTTGGAAAATATACAGCGGACTAAAGGTATTATTTTGCTAGTAGCGCAATATTTATCTCCAGAAATTTCTTTTGTAGCTACCGCCAGAGGCCGTAATATCAAAAGGACAGATAAAGCAATCGATTCAAATGGTCAGCCACAGAAAAAGCAATATTGTGTTTTGCAAAAAATACAGCTTGTTTGATAGCTCGATCCTTTTGTTAGTATTTTGGAGTCATGCCTGTCTTGAAACCTAATAAAGTCGACTTTTGGGATTGTAGACCCGATGAACCAGGTTTGTTTCTCAAATGTTTTTTTGATTCGGCATGTGATTTAATATTTGTGATTTCAGCAACCATAGAGCTTGATAAACAATATACATTACTTGGAATTTTCAGTCTCGAAATATCGGATTCCTTAACCACTAATCGCGAAAAGTTTGCAGTCCATCCTCCCTTTTTTGTTATTTTTCTAGATGAAGTAGATGAAGATTCACTGTCACTACTCATTATGCAAATGTCTGCCACCAAACTCTAGGCTCTATCGATTTGACAGGGGCCCATATGGCTTTTGATTCTCCATAATAACCAGTTTTTGTTTGAAAATGAGCCACATTGGCCATAACTTCGTCTATTGGCAGATCTAAAAAAACAGCTGCCTGAGAAATGAAAGTCATTGTTAAAGGGATATCACTGGGTTGTAGACTTTGTCCCATATATCATGGATATAAAGTGTTTGCTGCAAAATGTATGGGCCGGATACAGGAGTCTCTTCGCTTTTTTATCGCTGATATTATGAATTCTCTTTCTGTTCCATCTACTACCAAGTTCGATTCAACTTCTTGAGACAATGTCTGTAATAGTTTTTTAAATATTTCAGGAACGTCTGACAGAAGACAGTTATCTGATTCGGACAATGAGAGGTTTTCGCTGATGAGTTCCAGTATGATTAAAATGTCCTGTGTTAAAATCTAATTAGACTCTTCAAATCATGGTCGATGGCTAAAAGCTCTAAAGCTTTCCTGTTTGCCAGATATGTCTTCAAGGTTATCACGTTTCCACTCCATCTCGTTTTACCCGGTAGTTTTAGCGTAGTAAGTGCGCCGATGTATTTGGCTTTTTGGATCTTTTGAAATGCTGCTAAAAGTACATGTTTCCGTTTTATGCGCTTAATAACTTGAATGACTTCGTTTATTCTTTTCGTAATCTTTGTAGTTTTTGCGATGTCAATAAGTAGTAAGTTCAGGGCATGTGATATACAACCGACACATGAAATTTGTGGATAACGGTCTGTGATGTATCTCCAAGCAGATTTCATTGCTGCAGCATTATCTGTGATGATGGCCACAAATTTTGAGATACCAACTTTTTCAAGCACTTTAATCAGTTCCTTTCTGTTTCTGAATTATACACGGTGAATTTTAAAGCGTTGCAAAGCTGCAGCGAAATGATTTTGTTTTGGTAGTAGAATCTATTAATAAATATCTTTTTTATGTAAATATAAAAATGGCAGATTTGCAATTGTGAAAAACTAAACTCGAAAGCTACCTCAATCCAATAGTAACCACTTCAAATAAGTACCTTGCGTAGCGGTCGAGACTCGAGCGGCAAACGGCGCGCGGCGCGGCGGCGCGCGCGCAGGGTCGATACCCTTGCGCGTATCAACAGCTGATTTGCTGATTTTTAGTTAATTTAATGGAACACAACACTCAAGGAGTTAAACCAATTTTCCCTTCATAAACGGCAGCGCAGCGGCGCGCGCGCAAGGTCGATACCCTTGCGCGTATCAACAGCTGATTTGCTGATTTTTAGTTAATTTAATGGAACACAACACTCAAGAAGTGAAAACCAATTTTCCCTTCATAAACGGCAGCGCGGCGGCGCGCGCGCAAGGTCGATACTAGGGCTTCCATTACGTAATTACGTAAATACGCAATTACGTAATTACGAACTCATTTTAAAGTATTTTCAATTCCGTAACTGAAGATGTCAATTCCGTACTTACGTATTGGTATCATAATTCAATCAAAATAGTCAACCAATAAAAAGCATTAAGTATACGTACCATATTAAAGTTATTATTTGGCAACACTATACGATATAAGTACATCGAAACATACAAACGGGGTATTCCCCGCAATTTATTTTATCGTTCATCAAATCTTGCAAAAAATAGTTCTGCGACGTACAGAATAGAGTCCAAATTTATCAACTCGGCGAGTCGGTGGGGCCGGGGAGTCCCTGGCGAAAAGTCCCTACGACCACTGGGAACTACTATGCTCTTCACTTTCTTAACTAAAACGAAAGTGTAGTTTCATTGCTCAATTGTCGGTTGTTCAGTTCGCATCGCTAGACTCTGGACACAGTTGACACTTGATTACTTAATTGAAAGTTGGTGGTTAATGTGCGCAAATATTAACAATTGCATAGCACTTGTATATTTTTCGTGGGTGACTTTGTATGTGTGGAATCTCTTAAAAGATGTAAGTACTTGAACCAAAGCCTTAATCAGTCTTTTAGTATTAAAAGGGAATTAAAAACCCCCTGGAGCATGCATAATCCATACAAAATAATTAGTAAATCATGCATTTTCTTAAAGTGTATTTATTCCGATTAGATTATAGAATATCTAGGTTCTCAAATACATATTTAATAAAGAACACCAATTAAAACATAAAACAGGTTAATCCATAACCCATAAGAAAAATAAATTATTTACCAAAATTTTGAAATCTCGTCTCTAAATCAGGAATGAATAAACTACGCATGATCTGTCCTCTGTCGCCTATTATAGAAAAAAAAAAACGTTGGGCTACAAAATACGTAATACGTTTGACGACACGGTTGGCCTAATGGCTGAGCGATTGACTGCTGCGCAGCGTGTAGCGGGTTCGATCCCCGCACCGAACAAATTATATTTGAATGATCTGCAAGTAGTTGTTCCAGGTCTGGGTGTTTGTGTATATGAGTTTCTTTGTTTGTAAACGCACCCACAATACAGGAAGAAATTCCTAGTGTAGCGCAACGTTTTATTTAAAAAAAAGCGTTTACATTTGTAATGAGTTGGCAACCAATATCATTATTATTAACCTAACTTCCTTTTATTTATTTTTCAGGTCTTCTTCAAATAAGACTGTATACAAGGAGTTTTTGAACAAACGTACACAAAGCTCTATCTGGAAACATTTCTTGAGAGCTGATAATGGACAGAGTGTAGAATGTAAGCACTGTAAAAAAATTTTGAAAACTCCTGGTGGCGCAACTGGAGCCTTACACACTCACATGCGTGCCAAACATATCGGAGAGATGCCGCAAGATCAGGAGTCGCAAAGACCGAGTACGTCAACGTCTAATAGTGGTGTAATTCAAACACGAGAACGTACGAATTCGAATGCACCTTTACAAAAGAAAATTAAACTTACTGATTATTTTTCAAATATGGAGGTTCGAGTGACCAGAATGGCTGCACTGGATGGGATACCATTGAGCACATTTTGTACTTCAGAAGATATGAGATATCTTTTTAAAAACTCTGGCTACGATGTGCCGAAATCTTCTACGACTATAACACAGATAATTCTAAAACAGAGTGATGACACAAAAAACAAATTGAAAAATCAATTGAAAATTATGAAGTCTGAAAATAAAAGATTTACAATCACGTTTGATGAGTGGACGTCTACCCGTAATAGAAGGTATATGAATATAAATATCCACAATAAAGACTTTGATATGGCCAAATATAAAAATTTGGGACTTGTACGGATACAGGGATCAATGCCAGCTGAAGTAGGCACTCAATTATTACAGCAGCGTTTGAGTGACTTCGGTTTAATTCTGGAAGATGACATAATTGCTTTCACAACAGATGGAGCTAGTGTAATGGTCAAAATGGGTAGAAATTTTGACGGCCACCATCAATTGTGTTTGGCTCATGGGATACAACTAGCAGTCCTTGATGTTTTATATAAAACACAAAAATCTCCAGAACCTGAAGTGCAGGAGGATGTCTCAAATACCGGCGCTGAAGAAGCAGAGGAAATTGAAGAAGATGAGGATGCGTTTATTGTAGCTTCGACCAGAGTACCAGAATCGGATTTTTTATACAAAGGTACTATAAAAAAATTAAGAGATCTAATAAAATCTTTTAAAAGCTCTCCTTTGAAAAACGACTTGTTGCAAAAGTACATTCTAGAAGAAAATGGTAAAAATATTGACCTAATACTAGACTGTAAAACGCGATGGAACAGCTTGTCAGATATGGTAGGCCGATTCCTCAAATTAAAATCATGCGTTTTTAAGGCGTTATTAGATCTGAAATCGAATGTAAAATTTACAGACGAAGAGATCCAAGACCTTCACGACATTCATTACAGCTTGGATGTAATAAAAACTACAGTTATGTCATTATGTCGCCGGGATTCAAACTTATTGACGGCCGACGCTGCGCTTCGATTTATGTTGGAAAAACTTGATCTTCAGTCAAACCATCTCAGTGGAAAACTAGCCACAACTCTTAGAAAGAGAATAAAGGAAAGGCGAACAAATGTATTCGGTGTTTTGCAATATTTGCATAACAATGAGGAATTTTTTAAAACTGCTGCCACTGAATATTTCACGAAGCCATCGTCGGATGAAATACGAATGTATATAGTCGAACTGTTGGAACGGTTGAAATATAATTCTACACAAAAATGTACAAATTCACAACCACAACCGAGTGCATCGGACGCAATTGCCACCAGTGACGATGATGACGAGGAGTTGACAATCGCACAACAGTTGGACAAAGAAATAAACAAAGTGACGGTAAATAAACCAATTTCAACAGTAAACACAGATCTCCATTCCATTATTAGGGTAGAAATGTGCATTTACGACAGCGCTGGCGGCGGTCGCGAAGTGTTTTTGACTGCAGCGTATAATTATTTGCTTTCAATAACACCTACAAGTGTTGAAGCTGAGCGAGCCTTTTCATCAGCCGGATACTTTTGTAATAAACTAAGAAGTTCCCTGAGTGACAAAACTTTAAATGCTTTGTCATTTATGAGATCACATTTTCAAGAAGAACGATTATATTCGGGACGAAAAAATATGGTTTGACTTTCACTTAACTGATGTACCTACAACGATAAGTTCCTAAATAAATATTTTTTTTGTTTAAATATTGTGTTCATTTTGATAATTCCTAGAATATAAGATAGTAAATGACAATTGTAAAAATTGTAGATACTCTATCTACAATATTTACTAAAAACATAGTCGATTAAAAAAAAATAGGAAAAATTACGTAATTACGTAATTACGGAATTGGAGAAAAAAGTTGCGTAATTAGTTACGTAATTGCCATTTCCGTAATTTTGAAAGCCCTAGTCGATACCCTTGCGCGTATCAACAGCTGATTTGCTGATTTTTAGTTAATTTAATTGGAACACAACACTCAAGAAGTTAAACCAATTTTCCCTTCATCCTTTTACTGGTTTAGGACCGTCAAAATACTTTTTTACCTACAACCTACTGAACAAGAAATCAAAATAATTGTTTGTTATCTTAAAGAAAATAATTTCGTGATAAGAAGATAGTAAAGTATTTTAGGCGTAATTAAAAAATTGGAATGAACTTATTTGCAATGATTTCAATTACCTAACCTATTATTAATGTTTACTATTTACAAAGTACTTACCTACACTTCCCGGTGCTGCAGTAATTGTTCGAAGTGTAAGCCACTACGTTCCACACACAAACGAGCACGTTTTAGTGAATTTGGTTTTAGTTTTAATAATGTGTCTCTGTCACTTCTAATCACATCGAAAGCGTTCACTATCGCAGTCACTAACGCGTCCCGAGTTTCGTATTCATCGCGATATACCAGGCGTTTTAGCTCCGACCACAAGAAGGAGTCCAATGGAGTCAAGTCGGAGTAAAGTCGTCGAGCAATAGACTCATTGTAATCCGCCCTACCGTACAGGTGCACCATGGCGACGTACTCTAAATTACCGAAATTGTAGTTTCTGTCCATTTTTGTTTACTTGAACTTACAAGTACAAGGTTCGCGAGGCAACTGAGCGACGAGTGCGCGGCGCAACACAGCGCGGCGCCGGCGCGTCTCGGCGGCGTTCTTCTTATCTTTTGTTGCGAATGGCGAGAGTGCAAGCAACGCGCTCTAGTTTATACCGTATCACGAGGCACGAAGGCTTATTTTTCTCTGAACATTTAATTGTTCGCTTTTTCCTTTGTAGGCACCGCGTGGCTTCTAGTTTATACCGTATCACCAAACACGAGAGCTTATTTTTCTCTGAAAATTTATGATTTTGTTTTTCCTTTGTCGGCAGCTCATGGCTGCGCGCGATTTTGAATGTACCTATGTTACGTCTGTGTGTGTCTACCGTGTGTAACTATTGTAACTCACGCTTTCGAGTTAAAGATTCTTTTTTTTAATATTTTAAAATAAAAATATGTTTATTTTTTAAGTTTAACTCTATAATCCATTAGTACTACTGAGGGCAAATCGATCTGCCGCGGCTTTGCAACGCTTTAAAAGTCGCCGTGTATACATTTGAAAAAAAAAATGGTTTTGGTGTAGTTATTATGAAGTTAATCACCGTTTTTTTCATTAACATCAGTCCAACTATCTGCAACAAGCCCAAGCGCGATTGCATTTTGTAATCTTTTATTGACATCTTCGGATTCAGACACGGATTACTAATCATATAACGTGAAGGAATTTTATAATCTGGTCTCATCAAATAAAGTAAATTAAAGCACTACAATTTTAAGTGCAATCGGGTACAACGACTTTCTTGTTTTCGGGATTTTTCATAAATACTTAGAAAAGCAGTCGAGTTTTTTAGTTTTTTTTATGTTGTGTGCTTGATTTGTTTTGAATTGAATGTCCGATTGTAATTCATTTGAGTTTTCTTGATTGATTTCTAAGCAAATAGCTAATATGAACAAAGTAGTACATTTTTTATGTTCAGTGGGATTAATACACGTAAACCATTTATTTTTAAATCGTGGATACGATAAAGCTGCGATTATAGCATTCTCAGCCTTCTTATTCGCGATATCCAAATGACAATCAAACCTTTCTTTAACGTTTTGAAGGTATTTATTCACAAGAGGTTTGCAAAACTTTAGCTCCTTCCTGGATAGTTTTTCAAGTTTTTTTCGTAGAGTCAGTAAACAGGGTAAAACTACGCCGTAAAATGTATCATCGCCTTGCAATATACCGAGTGCAGACGCTATTGGAACCGCACATTCAGCATAATATTCTTCCAAGTATGAAAATTCGTCGTCTTTAATTGAATTTTTATTGCCCAAACCGCGATATAACTTCAAAATTTTGTTTTTTATGCTTCAAATTTGTTTCAACGAGTCATAAAGACTATTCCAGCGCGTAGCTTCTGGTCGTGATAATGTCTGGCCAAGTATATTTTTGATAATTTCGGCCGATTTCGGCCGTCTGGCGTAATTCCATAGCTCATTACATTTATTCATCACTTGTTTGTGCATAGTACCTAATGGAGTTGTTCGATCTTGCAATAAAGTTTGCACATAAGCACTTGCACATAAGTTTAGTGTATGTGCACAGCATCTATAATGATCCGGTTATAATATTAATGCCGCATCAACTTGATTTGGATACTCTGGAGACAATGGGTTAACATCAACAAATATTATGTCTTCTACATTGGTTTCAATGCCGTCCTCGCTGTCACTGTCACTAATTATCATAGATTCGCTTTCAGTTGTTGCAGCCAGAATTGATTTCGATTTAACTCCAAATGTTTTGAAAGCTTTAATAAAATTTGAACCATTATCTGTCACGGTTGCTTTAATTTTTGATAGATCCAATTCAAAATCTGAATAAATTTCCATTCACAGGTCTTTAATGCGATCAAATGTATGTGCACCCTTAAACTGTCGACAAGCTAAAGCAGCTGATTTCCTTTTTAGATTCTCATCAATCCAGTGAATAGTAACACCAAGAAAGCTTCTTTTCTTATTGGACCAAATGTCAGTAGTAGTACACAGATGATTGGCTGTTGCTACCTTTTCTTTCAATTCACACTTCTGTTTAAAGTGATGCTGCGCATTTTTTTTACCAAAAGGCTAGGAACTTGTACTTCTTCATTTGTATTCAAATTATGAATCATGCTTTTAAAATATGGATCTTCTACAATTCGTAAAGGTATAATAGAGTTAATAAAAAAATGAACAAATCCGCATGAAAGTGTTCTTGAGAGACAGGCCGCTTCTCTTTCTTTGTAATTTCTGGTGTCGTAGTTTTTCTTGAAGAGTTTATTTGTTTAGTTTCCTTACTTTTAGCAAGGTGGTTACGATATTCTGCGACAGCGTCAGACCCATGCTTACGCTTGTGGCTTACAAAATTTGAGCTGCTATTGCGAAAACCTTTGATTTCAACACTTTGTTGCGGCAGACACTTAACACATAATCAAGCTGATTTGGAAGATGATGAGTTTTCGGGAACATATTTGAAAAATGTGCCATCCAGTAAGAAGGTGCATTCAGGCGGTAAATTACTGTTCTCAGTTCTAGAGCTCTCTTCACTAATAACACTAGATGTCGAAGTCGATGCTCTAAAATATATTTTAATGAAACAGACTTTGTGACCGTGAGAGCATCGACTTCGACGATCGCCTTCTTTATAAAGAAGCACAATCTTCACCGGTATCCATTTTGAGATTACCTTTCCGACACTCAATACACAAGTAACGGAGGATTACTGTAACTTTTTAATTTTGACAAAAGTAAGTTAATTGGAATAGGAACGGACAATGCACCTGTTGTGACAAGAGTTAACGCTGGTGTCCATAATTATAATACTGCAGGAAAGGTACTCTCTACCCAATCTCGTATTAGGGCATTTTCATTTTAAATGGCGCAGGCTGTTTTTCGGTTGTCCCATGACTAAAATATGATGAAAAAATATTTGCAAACAATTTTTTTAAGAAAAATCTATTGTACCCTGTAGGTATTTTTATAAATATGTGGATTTAATTTATTAGTTCCTTATAGAGCACGTATTTAATTTTATTTAAATTAATAATGTTGCGGAATCGTGTAAAATCATGATGTCCCCATGACAGTTTGCATCATTGCATTCAATTTTTTCGTTATTTTTTGTACGACAGCTAACGTAGCGACACTTTCATTTTATTGTTAGATAGTTAATTTATCATTTAAACTAAGCATTTCATCTCAGTTAGTGAAGAAAATATATAATAATTTAATAAAAAGCTTGTCCCACGAATTCGCGACTACCGGACATGTCCGGATAGTCACGCGGTTTTTACTATGAAATACACACATTTATCATCAAAATTCGGTTTTAACGGTAACTCTGGGTACAAATTTCAAAGTATGAAATGTTATTTTGAAGTTAGTCGCGCTAGGTGTCCAGCTAGTGCAGTAAGTTTTGCAGCACAATAAATGGTTAAAAAAGAACTGTTGTAGTTAGTAACGTTTTTTTCATGAATATAAAGTTTGTCATTTTTTCTTTTTTAGGTATACATAACTTATACACTGCTGAAAGCATAAAAGTACAATTTTACAGCTTTCTGATAATATTGTTTGAGTATTTAAATTTAGTTTTAAAAACGATCTATATCCGTCACGTCCTGTTAGTAACTAGTTGTAGTGTGTAATTGTAGTAGTTTTTGAAGCCTATTTATTTTAACCTGCGCCATTTAAAATGAAAATGCCCATTAATTAGATGTGTCTGTAATTCGATCCAACTGGCAGCGTCGCATGCTTCATGCGAAACGAAACCAAGAAATATAGAATTTATGGTTAGAGAGACCCATAACTGGCGAAAACTTTCAGAAAAACGACAGGCCGATTATAAAGCACTATATGAAACATTAAATTTTGGAGAAGAACCTTTATGCTGTACACACTCGCCGAGACACACCAAGACAGGCCGAGAACGAGTATATAGACGGTGCATTCGCCTTGTCTCGCTCTCTCGTGGCTCGCCTCGGTCGGTCTCGGTCACTGGTCGATTTTTTGCGCCCGAGTCAAAGGGTCTCGTTGAGTCTCGCGAGGAAAACGAGAGCGAGCATGTACACACTTGTTCAGTTAGTTATCGCTGACTGTGTTCGCGTAAAGACGGGCTTCGCCATGTGGTCTAATGAAGTGAATTACAATTTCTGGAGTACTAACAAATGGAACCAATATTATGGGATTTTAAACATGTAAAACATAAGGACAAGCAAGGTGTTCACGATGCTTGGATGCGAATAAGCGGGCGAATGGAAATTTCTGTAGCAGAGTTAAAAAAAGAGATTCACTAATGGCCACGTACAGGAGCCATAAAAGAAAGATTCTAGCATCTATGCAGTCTGGAGCTGCTGCTGAATCGGTTTATAAGCCGATATGGTTCGCGTTCGATTTCATAGACTCATTCTTAAATGATGTTTTTCAATGTAGAAAGACTATGAACACGGATACTCAAGTAAGTAAACATTATGAATTTATTTAAACACAATATGTCTATTTTTTTTATAATCAGTTATTATTACATATAATTATTGAAGAAATATGATGTAAATTCTTACCTAATCTGATTTAGGTACGTCTTGGGCTATCTTCTGCTTCACATTATAGACTTAATCAACTATGTTAAAGTGTGTGTATTTACACGAAATTAACAAATATTTGAGTAGGCAAAATTGGTTTGCGTATGTAGTAAGTAGTAAGTGATATATTAATACATTGAGCCTTGGGTCAAAACCGGCCACTATACGATTTTGACCCGCCCGAATGAATTTAAATTTATTTATTTTTATTTTTGGTGCAATTAAAATGCCGCGTAATTATAAAAAGGACTACTCCTAGAGAATGGGATCCGGATAATAAGACAAAAGCCGTCCAGCCGTATTTGATGGCACCATGGGTTACTTGAAAGCTGCCAAAACTTTTGAGGTACCAAAGTCAACATTACAAAGATCAAGTAAACCGATTTAGACAGAACAATGATCTGGACGCAAAGGTTTGGGCCATTTAAACCGATTTTTTCACCTTCCCAAGTACTTACTATACAACTGACTACTATACGGACTCACCACAATCAGCGACCTCGCAGGTTTCAATTGAAGAAGATATTAAAGCATTAATGCAGAGTTAATCCGTTACGTTTATTTAAAAATTGGTTGATTTTGGATTTTTGTATCATTTTAATATACATGTCAATAATATTAAAATACTAATGTCAAGAACAAAAGCAGTTATTATTATACAACTTACCTGTATCTACCTATAATATCTTACCTCAATGTAATACTCAGTCTTTCTTCAGGAGTAATGGCACATCGAAATTTCGTATCATATTTAGTTATGAAACATTTCACAATCTTAAGGATTGAATTGCTGCGATTCTTGGATGTGGTGAAAGAGTCTCGGGTCTCATCGGGGAATATAAGCGCTCCGGCAGGTGATAATGACCAAAATGAAAATTCATGTGATGAAATATCAACTAATACAAACACTCAACCAAGAAATGCAAACGCACAAGAAACTGTAACTGAGAATTTTATTCTACCTCAAACTGAAGAAGTTTCAGGGACCTCCCAAATGCAAAAAAAAACCTATAATGACAGTCTTTCAACTGAGTTTAATTACAGCAATGAATAAAAAGCAACAATCACCTAAAGCAGCCGAAGAAGATGCCGACACGAAATGTTTACTTTCTTTACTTCCTCAAATTAAGAACCTAAATGAAAGACAAAATTGTGAGTTCAGAATCGAAGTGATGAATTTGATTTATAAAATCAAATATCGTAACTCATATAACATGTCACATAATCAAACGTATTCTTACGTTAATACATACGAACAATCACCTACAACATATAGTATACCTACAGGAGATGTGTCTTCGCCGGTGTACCAAGGATATACTTCGAATACAAGCTCCTATTCGACCATACAGTCACCCGATTCAATTGAAACACAAGTAGGTCCAATTCAATCAGCTGAAACTGAAACAGCACACTCAATTGAGGAAATAGACGAAATATTTCAGAATAGGTCCACTTAATTGAGATAATAGAGGAAATGTTGCAGCAATTTAATTCAATAAAAAATTTAAAGTTGTATTCAATAAAAAGTTAATATACTAATTTAAGGGATGAACCCAATATTTACGCTTTTTTCTTCTTTCTTCTTCGAATGCCTCATAAATAGCTATCACTTCTATCGGATCCATCACGAATTCACGACCACAAGCGCAGGCAGCCGACTGATGATATCAAGATGCATCACAAGAAATACCAAACACACAATTTTCTTCAATTCCAATAATTCTTGATAATGAAACTGAAAATTCTACTCTAGTACACACAAAACAGCTAAACAAATTTCTGGTTTTTAGAAAGAAATGAATATGTTATTGAATATGAGTCTCATATTCATTTGTTCACTGTATGATTTAGGTACTTACTTCATTTGTTTTCTAATGGTAAGCAATTTCTGCTTGCAAATTATAATTAGTGGTTGGAATGACTGTGATTGTTTTCTTTTTAATAAATAAATCTATAAAAAGTTGTTTCATTGACTTACCTTGAGATACTCATCCTTTAAAGCTTTGTAAATAGCTAAACAAGTTTCAGGAATAATTTTACTCATTAGCTGTGGTGAAACTGCATACGAAACCATAAGTTCAGGATAGCTTTCTCCCGTTGCAAGGTATCGTAGGGTTACAAGTAAACGTTCTTTTGCTGGGACACTCTCTCTCAACGACGACGTTCTCTCGACGTTGAATTTCGGGTCCAACCATTCCTAACAGCATTTCCAATATTTCACTATCCATTCTAAGATAAGTATGAAAATCTATGACGTTCAAATCATTCATTATATTATTAATTTGAGTATACTCCGCACGCTTATGGTAAACTAGCTTTTGCCCGCGACTTCGTCCGCGTGGATTAATAGTTCCCGTTCCCGGGGGATTTCCGGGATGAAAACTGTCCTATGTCCTTTCTCGGGTCCCAGACTATATCTGTACCAAATTTCATTGAAATCGGTTCAGTGGTTTAGAAGTGAAGAAGAGACAGACAGACAGAGAGACAGACAGACAGACAGAGTTACTTTCGCATTTATAATATTAGTACGGATTTTTTTCATCCAGAACCTCTTCTTATTTTTTTTCTTCTCTTCTGCTGCTGCTGCTGACAATATGAGAACTCCCATTTTTTGGCGCTTTGATAAATTTTGCGGCATTATAAACACGCACAACCTCCTCGAATAATCGATCGATTACATCTAGCATGCTGGATGCGCGCACGAGTGTGTGTATGTTACATCTAGCGCCGCGGCCTTGAGCGGACGTACAGCTGGGATGGATGGTGAATAAGGCGCTTTACTGTTTTCAACAGAGTTAACGACAACTTAGAAAGCAATTGATATAATGGCAGCAATCTCTGGATTCTTTGATAAACATGAACTATCGTGGAAAAAGTTGATAGGTGTGTGCACAGACGGCGCTCCGGCGATGCTTGGATCTCGATCAGGATTCGTGCAGTTGGTCAAAGAAAAAAATCCTAACGTAATTACTATTCACTGTTTTATACACCGGCAAGCTTTGGCAGCTAAAACACTTTCAAACGAACTCTATGACGTCTTAAAATTATGCATTAAAATTGTAAATTTTGTTAAGAAGAGTGCATTAAACACGCGGCTTTTTACGGACCCATGGTTTTTTTTAAATTCCACAAACAATTCTGTTTGTGGTGTTCAAGTTCACCTTAGTTGTGCCGGTCATTTAAGCCCCCCATGGCCCAAACGCTTCTACCAAGTGCCGGTCATTTTGACCCCCCATGGCAGCTAACGTGTTAATAAATATTTTAATAGTATGTCTGTCGCTGGCGTAGTTTTATTACTGTATACCTTTAAGTTAATACTTATAATAACAACGCAACGACATCTGATCGCCATTCAGTATGAACATGGCGTATCTTTCTTTATAATATCATTGAATATTATAATATTATTCTGTAGAATTTTAATCTAAATGTCATCGAAAAATCCCTTTATAGGTAGCCACACAAATTATGATAACTATTTCATACATGACTGTACCTGCGCAAGCTCCCCACTACTGACACTCGTCAAGTCTCATCTTTCGTGGCGCGTATTGTACAATCAGCACATGGGCGGAGTGGATGTACTCGACCAGCAGATGGAGTACTACAGAACTTTTATTAAAACTAAAAAATGGACGCTGAAGGTACTCATCCACTTTCTTGATTTGGCCATTGTGAACTCGTGGCGGCTGTATCGCAATGATTGCCAAGCAAATAATTTAAGCAGGAAAGACATTTTGCCCTTGTTAGATTTTCGTCTAAATATTGCCGACAGATTATCAAGTATTCCATCCAAAGAACGCCGAATGTCCAGTGATATTGAAAATGATCCGCCAGTGGAAAATGATTTTTCTTAGACGCGATTGTAATAAAATAAAAAAGGATATTGATGATCACTTAATTAATCTTTTTGTATGTGACATGCAGCCTTTTTCCATAATAGAAGATAAGGGGTTTCGTAAATTGATCAAGTTTGCATTCCCGAATTAATAAAATCAAGAAAATATTTTGCAAACAATTTATTGCCAGCTGTATGAAGAAGTAAAAACTGCCACTAAAATTTCTGTAAGTGAAGATGCAAGCAGTATATGCTTAACCACCGATATTTGGACGTCGAGAAATTATGATTATGATATTATTATTTGATATATTATTAATGATATTTGTTTAAAGTGTTAAAGTGAATGTGTCATACATAGGCACCTATAATATGCTAAATGTTACTTAAAATTTTAGCGAAATGGAATCGCGTATTATTTGGTGGAAGAGGCTCTCAGAGAAGAGCGTTTGGAGCGCCTTCGTAACTCCTTCAATACCAATTTAGTGCCCGAAATTGAGTTTGTAGCTAACTACAGACTCAGTCGATCACTATATGAAGAACTCTGCCAGGATATAGTGCCCCTGTTGCCCCGGAGGCGTAATCGCCGTGGAGTTTATCCTGCTACAAGAGTAAACCTACTATTGCTATTTGATACATAAAACTTATTTTTCGTACTATAATAACTATCACATTATTAGCAGAATAACAACAATTTATCAATTTAAATTTTAGATTCTTGTTGCCTTGAATTTTTACGCTCGGGGCAGCTATCAAGGCTCTGTGGGGCAGAATGATGATGCTCCAATGGCCCAGCAAACCGTTTCCCGATGAATACCAGAGGTCTCATTAGCAATGAATACACCTGAAATAATTAGAAAGTACATAAGATTTACACAAAATGCAACTGAAAGAAATGTAATCAAGAGGTGAGCACAATAAAAAAATAAAAAATATTATGATGCGACGAATTTATAGCAAAGATGTCTTCCAATTTTTGTGCCTTTAATATAATTTTTGTTCTTAAATTATGTAGTTTATTTTCAGATTTTATGAAAAATTTCATTTACCGGGTGTGATTGGGTGTATTGACTGCACTAACATTGCGATTGTGAGATCCAGTGAGATGAGGAGTACTTTAATAGGAAACATTTCCACTCCATTAACATACAAGTGGTAAATACTTTTGTGAGAAAATGCTTACATTTTGAAGAAAATTAAACATTCAAAGAGTCATAAGAATGTATTTTCCAGATATGCGATTCAGATTGTGTCATCCTAAATGTGAATGCTACTTTTGGTGGAGCCACGCATGATGCATTTATTTGGTGTCAATGTGAGATAAAAAAGCGCTTGGTGAGTCTCACCGAGACAACATATCTATTAGGCAAGTATAAATAAGATATTATTTTTTATATGAACACAATTTATACTTGCATAAAATTAATAAAATTTAACCAATACTATTTTACTTTGACAGGGGATTCAGGGTATCTATTGCCGCACTACAAGTAACTAAACGCAATAAAGTTACTAAATACCACACCACTAGTTGACCGCTGCAACACTACTCGACCGCTGCAATTGGCTGCGCTGCGATCACCCGATGGCCGGCGAGCCAATCAGCGGACGGCAACGAAAACTTCGTGAGAACCCCGTACGCCTAAATAGCCTAACGCCATCGACAACAACAATATTAATGAAAGTAACATGTCAATCACATAACATTGTGAGAAAAATCAGGATAGGATTGCATGCCTATTTTGTCTCTAAGATAACAAAATTTTATCCTACATAGAGGTTTTGTAAACATATCTGCATATTGTTCCTCACTTGAAACATAATTTAGATCTATAATTTTTGCATCATATTTTTCCTTAATAAAATTAAACTTGATATCAATGTGTTTACACCTTTTGTGAAAGTTTATGTTTTTAATGACACTTATAGCACTCTGGTTATCTAGATTTAAGGATACTGAGTTTTGATTAAATTCACCAATATCACACAACATTTGTTTGAGCCACAAAGCTTCTTTGGTGGCTGCACAGGCTGCCATATACTCTGCCTCGGTGGTTGAGAGTGCTACTGTTTGCTGTTTTTGGCAAGACCAGGTCACAGCAGCATTGTTTTTAATGAAGACATAGCCAGTGACTGACCGTCTTGTATGAGGATCATAAGCGTAATCTGAATCACTGTATCCTGTGATCAAATTTCTTTCAGAAGATGACCATTGCCCCCATCATGTTCTTACAACAAAACATATAACTATTGAAGCTTTTTGAACAACAATGACCAAAAAGAAGATAAGTTTTGTGACCACGTTTTGGTGTTCATGATAAGAGGTATTGTCAAGACATACAAGCAACTTCTTTATTACAGCTATTCAGCTGGTACAACTAAGATGTTAGCTTTAAAAAAACAAATTACAGGTGTCATCACAAAACTACAAGAAGCTGGCCTGAAGACGCATTACTCGGCGATATGAGTAGAAGCTATAATCATTTTAAAGGCAACAGAGCCTTCCAGAAGAGTATACCTTTGGTCAGGAAGACCAGACCGATCACAATGATCGGATGGAGGAAAAGCCAATGGGCAAGAAGAAGCCCAAGCCGACTATCCGGAATAAACGGCGAGCAGCAGCTTACCGTGAAAGAATAGGCGAATAGGCGGATGGCGAAGCCACCAGTTGCTTTGGGTTTGCTTGCAAATGCTTGGGTCAGAAGACACATTATTTATCAGTTGCCAACGTTTTGAACTCAGTTGGAAATTTACAACATGGCGGTCAAACGTATTACGTAGCAGGAGTTGCAGCTAATGGACCGTACTCAGTACACTTAGGTAATCTTCGGCGGTGTTTGAATCTATGCCGTGATGGACCAGTGCATGTACGCAGAGATTTCTATCGCGCAAACCCATTTCCATTTGCTACGTGGGATATAGCCACTATTTGTGACCAGGGTACAACAAAATGTTGATTTGACCAACTGTCTAGTAACAGACACCAAATCCACATATTTAAGAAAAGATACAGAAGGATTCTTCGAAATTAATGAAGAAAAAAATTATTTCTTGTATGATCCTCCACATCTGTTGAAGAGCATTAGGAATAATTTGCTTTGCAAAGATTTAAATTATATTATGGAGGGCAAAACCCAAACAGCAAAATGGAGCCATATCCGAAAATTATTTGAGAGGCCGCCTAACTACAAAGGCTCTAAAATACTGCAAAAATTAACAACTCAACAACCCTCATTTTAGGTATGCTATTGGGCATACCCAAAAGCATACCGTAAAATTACACAACTATAGTGCATTGTCCCAACTATAGTCCAAGGGAACTATCCGACAAAATTGAAGCTGTATGGACGTGTAGCGACATCTAGTTTATTATATAATACTATTTTCGTTTATTGACGTCTGTTCGTTGTAGTTATACTCAAGGACAACAGATGTCTCTCAAATACCAATTAGTAGACCTTCTCCAATAAAAACCTGTTTGAACGCTTTAACTGAATGTCGTGAACTTTTATTTGAAAATATTGGTTAAAGTGAAGACAAAGTTTCAGAATTGGATTCATACGGCAAGTTATGATTCTGGCATTCATTTTACGTATTGTTTATTGTATAAATACACCTATATAAAAAAATAATATTTTTTTCTCGTAAGTACCCTCTTGGATCTCAAAATATGGTCCTACTGTTTTTTTGGATCATATTTAAAAACTAACTTATTTTGTTACAGAAAATGTTGTCACGAGATAAGTTGATGAGAAGAAAAGTTGGAGGAAGGGCGTATAGTTATAGTGAACGGCAGATGGAACTATGTTTAGCAGATATAACAAATAAAATTCTAACTCAACGCGAAGCTGCTGAAAAATATAAAATTCCTCGAAGTTCAATTATTTTAAAATTAAAAGCAATATAAACAAATAAAGTTAGACAACCAGGCCGTCAGCGTATCTTTTCTGATACCGAAGAAACTGCTTTCATCCAGCATGCAATCGAAATGTGTAATTACGGTTTCCCTATTACCGTTTTTGATTTAAGGTGCATTGTAAAAATGTATCTCGACAGAACAGGACGTAAAGTAGACCAATTCCAAAATAATTTACCTGGCAAAACTTGGGCGAATATTTTTCTGAGACGCCACAAAAATGAACTATCTCAAAGATTTTGTTCTAATATAAAAAGGGTCAGAGCAGCTGTAGACAAGGAGCAGATTCGGGCGTATTTTGAGCATTTGAAGACTGAAATTCAAGGAGTTCCAGCCGAAAATGTTTATAATTATGATGAAACCAACCTTGTTGACGAACCAAGCAAGAAAAAAGTGCTTATGAAGCGTGGATGTAAATATCCAGAAGCTATAAAAAATTCAACGAAAGCAGCCGTTAGTTTAATGATTGGTGCATGCATGTATGGTTTAACAATGTTGTGCAGCAAAATGTTGACATTTGCATGCCTCAAGGCGTAATATGGTTGAACTGTGCTCTATTATTTTTAACAACTTTATGTAATTACCCATATTAGCAAATAAATGATTATGATTATGATATGTGGCAATGCTGCTGGAAAAATTTTACCACCTTACGTAAACTACAAGTCAGACAATATGTGGAGCACGTGGACAGAGGGTGGGCCACCTGGCACTCGTTACAATCGGTCAAAGTCCGGTTGGTTTGACACTAGTACATTCGAGGATTGGTTCTTTTCATTGGTTCTGCCCACTTTACGTAGGCAAGAAGGGAAGAAGCTTCTCATTGGGGACAACCTAAGTTCTCATAATATCGCATTTGTGGCTTTACCACCAAATAGCACCCACCTTACACAACCTTTGGACGTGGCCTATTTTAGGCCTCTTAAACTGCGCTGGCGTCAAATCTTAGACCAATGGAAGGAAACACCTGAAGGGCAAAGACTACCAACTATTCCTAAAAACACGTTTCCTACGTTGTTAAATAAGCTGTGGGAAAATATCATGGATAACTCAGCTAATAATCTCAAAGCTGGCTTTAAGAAAACCGGTATTTTTTCCGACTGATGAAGCACCAGTATTACAACTCTTACCTACGTTTAGACATCCAGACGCTCCACTACAAGACCCGGCACTGGTTTCAGAATCATTTATACAATTTCTAGAAAATAAAAGAATAGGAGTGGTGGAATCAGGCGGTAAAGGACGAAAGAAGAAGCTTAATGTACCAGCGGGTAAACGCATATCTGCAGAAGATATACAAATACAGGCTAGCACATCAAGAGAACCTGAGCATTCTATTAAAAACAAGACAGCAAAAACACCTAAACGAAAACCTAAAAAAAATATCAAAGATTCTTCGAGTGAAACCGATGACGAAGGTGAAATTCAGTATGCTTCAGACTCGACCATTAATCTCTCGGATGAATTCATCGCAATTCACATTAGATTACTTTTTAGAGATAGTCTAGTATTAAAATGAAAGCACATCCACTTTCTTTTTAATTTTTTTATGTAACCTTATAATGGTTGTGAATAACCAACCATATGTAATGATATTGACTATAAATGGAATTGTTTCTTATTTTTAGAGATGGGAGGAATGCCAGAAGAATGCACTTAAACTGCAGATCTGATATTGTTCTTCGACAAATTATTCGATAGTTTGAATTGTGGGAGTTACGAAGTTGTTCCGGGAAAACCCTATAAATCCACTATAAAAGCTAATTCGGCTCATCATGAGTTCTGGAGTGCCAGTTTGCCTGTATTAAAATCAATGCAATTTGATAATCGGAATTTAAGAATGGTGAAAGATTGGTCGGGTCGTTTCGGGGTAGCGGTTAACCCAGCCAAGTGTCAGGGTATCATTATTGGGAGCGCCCATAGCTTGCGCAGGCTTAACGCCGGTTCCCTTTGATAGCACAGTCATTCCGTTTAGCTCCGACGTCAAGGATCTGGATTTGTATGTTGACACCTGCCTGGACTGGCGCAAGCAGGTCGCGAGTGTGAGCAAAAAAGTTACGGGGACGTTGTTCTGTGACTCAAAAATATTCTCAAAGGTAATTGCTGGTTCAATCCCTTATCTTCCCTATACTTTATTATGGTGATGTGATTCTTCGATTCTACGAGGTCCTTCTCACCGCCTTGATTTTCTTAAATTTTCTTTTCTTGTCCAGACGGTTTTCCTATGGAATGCAGTCCCTCAAAATATTGGTAGGTTCAACACCAGTTGGTTTACGTTCAAGGTAAAAGCTCGCAGACTCGTCTCACAATTAATTTGTTATATTTCTCCACCATGTATTTTTATCTCTATCTACTTTGTATATACTTAATACTCGTATTTATTATTATATTTTATCTTGGAAATTTTCTGTTCCTTTTTCTTCCACCTACCATGTTTTGTCTCTGCATTACCCTAAGGTAGACTGGTAGAAAATGCCTAAGGCATTAAGTCCGCCTTTGTATGGTGTATTCTTACATTTGTGCATAAAGTTTTAATAAATAAATACGTATAAATGAATAAATAATCGGAGATATGTGCCGTCATTGAAGGGCTTGGTAAAAATTTGGAGCCATAGGAGTCCATGGTTAAGCTAATATCATGCCAAATTGCCCGTCCTTTGATGCCTCGTATAAAACATTATTATTAAACAATTTAACATCCAAACACTGTTGGTGCAAATTGCGAGGCTGACAATGACTTTTGTTTAGATTCACTAAAATATTTTTTTTATTGAAGAGGACGTGCAATTTGGCAACGCGACCATCAATATCGTGGACTATGAATGAGCACATGCACATAGAGCTCATAGTCACGACATCAATGATAAAATCTTACATACTTAACAAACACGGTCATACATGCACGTTTAGCTTTAATGTTCTATCATTTTACAGTCACATAACGGCGTAGAGAATCGCGGCGTCTTACTGAGTCTCTTCAAGCAAGAAGCACTGTGCGGGACAGACTTTTTAGAAACGAAGAACTTAGGTTGGTTCTTGAAGAACAAAGGAACGTGGAACTAGCTGGTATAAGAATGGCTGTTGTAGGCTTAATCGGGCTTATACAGCAGTTTAAAGAACAATTGCAATATTTGCAATCACTATACATGCCATGACGCACGGAGATGGTTTTCATAAAAAGAGGTGTTTAACTGCAGCACGCTACATTACAGACATCTGAGAAGACCATGTGTTACCAAATGCCGGCTTTATTGGAGAAAATTTTGAATTATTCATGGTTATGTCATGGCCAGCAAGAAGTCCTGACCACAACCCTATAGAGCATATATGGGACACCTTAAAACAAAAGGTTAGAGCCCGTAATCCAGTCTAGGGAAGAATGGAACCGAATCCCTCAAGAGACCATCGAAATCTTGACAAGGGCATTAAAACGGCGCATGCAGGCAGTCATTCGGACAAGCGGAGGGAATACGTAATATTAAATTGCAACAATTTTAAACATACCATTTAAGACTACAAAACTAGAACTTGTTAAAAATTTACAAAAAAATATATTTGATTTTTTGTACAAAATGATTTCGTGTCAATCATTTTCATGTTACAATAGTGATTAAATTGTTGTTAATAAACAAGCTCAATGAAACATTTCAGTACTAAAACATTTTGTTGTGTTTTGCTCAAAAAAAAACGTGATTTTCGGTAAAAACGCAGGTGGGCCGATTTTTTTGATGACCAGCGTAGTTTCACGCCACCAAGACTTTGCCGAACTATTCCACACCTCAGTACAGACTGTTCTTCGTGCCCTACACGCAGAAGGCTTGCATCGTAGGAGGCCAGCTAAAAACCTTTCGGCCCTGAGTAGCCACTCTAATGTTGGAGGGGCTACTCAAGGCCGATGCCTGTCGGGGCTGCGGGTTGTTCGAAGGAGATACCGGCGGGAGAAGTGATTTGATGATTTCCCATCGGTAAAAAAAAAGAGTGTTAAATAGTTATGGTGCCCTTATAATAGCATTGGAGGAAGAGTTTTGTCAAAATAAAGACAAAAATATGGCGTAAGCCGTAGGTTTATTAACTGCAAATTCAAAACCAGAATCTATAGTATGTTAACACGTGTTCCACTCGGCATTATTAAATATACGTGTATTAAGTACGTACTTTCAAGGTAAAAATGCCACTCTCGGATAAGCTGGGACCATGACAACAGAAGTTATGTCTAGTTTTGAACAAGACCGTAACAATTTTAAAGCATAAAATTGGAAGGAGATACACGAGTTTGCAGAAAAGCAAGAAATTTTTCTGGAACCCATGCAAGTGAACAAACGAAAACACAACCGAGTCCATACTTGAAAAAGAAACTAGAAGCAAATCAAAAAAATCTGTAACAAAGATGAAGATGAAAACAAAACAAAATATTAGGCAGTTAAATACAAAAAAACAGTGTGATACATGATGATTCATCATTGATAAGTTCAGATAATGACGTTAACTTAATAGAATTTAAAAAAAGGAATGTCAGTTCAAATGAAAGTCATAACTTATGCAATGAGAATTTCAATTCTACTAAAGAAGTATGGTACATGGTGGGCAAATGAATCGTGTGGCCACAAAGGGGTGATTAATTTATTCTGCCAAAAATGATTTTTATATTTTTTAAGTTATAGAGTATACGAAAAATGGCTCGATTTTATGTTTTTAGACAAATTTTTATTAATTATTAAATTTTTGACTAAGACAAAGTTCAAAAGTTTTAATTGTTGATTAAGACAATGTTTAATTATTACTGAGACTGTTTAAAAATTGTGATTTTCATAGAATTGCCAAAGTAAGCTTAGTATTAATCTGATTTTAAATACTTGACATAACTTTAATTGATAAAAAACCGTTTAGTACCTCAAAAGTAGAGGTATCGGCAATAAGTAGTATCGGCTCTTTCATAACACATAGTAGCTCTTTCATTGACCGGCTGCTATGAAAGAGCCGATTTCGTTTTTTTTATAACTATTTATATAAGAGATTATCAGCTTTGTTATCCTCTTTATTTTCATTTTATAACATTGCCAATTAAAGTGATTATAAAAAAACCTTGTTTCATTTGAAAATAATAATATAATAAAAGTGTGTTTTTTTATACTATTCCAAACTGGCAAGAAAAATTGTGTATTTTTGTTATGTTGTGGCTCTTCCGGAATCAGGGTTTTGACTCGAAATTACTTATTTAATATAATGGAACGTTCTGATTCCACAACATTTACTGAAAAGTTGCAATTTATGGAGCGGGAACTACTGAATCAGTATGCAGAAAATGACCAAAATATTGCTGATGTGAAGCAAAAACTGTCGATTATTAAACACCAGTTTAAAATAAACGTGGAAGTGTTTGAAGGATATTGCCAAAAAACGGCTGAGTTATATGTTACCTTATATAACTTTTATCCTATGTCTCCCACATTAGATAAAGTACTGTGTCATGGGGCTGAAGTGGTAGCGGAAGCCATTCTTCCCCTTGGACAATTGTCCGAAAAAGCGGCAGAAGCACGGGACAAACATATTCGAATGTTCCGGCTCAATTACGCCCGAAAGTTTTCTCGGGTAGCTTGCAACGCAGATGTCCTAAACCGGCTCCTCTTAACCTCTGACCCCGTCCTGACGGGCATGAGGAAGAGGAAGAGTAAAAAGAAACTCTCACTTTCGGACGACGTTTTAAATTTGTTATTAGAAAGTGATATTTTTAATGAAAATTTTAGATATGACGACGAAAGTGACGAATAAATGCTTGTATATAGTACGTATGCTTTTTTTTACCTTTTCTGAGCTAGAAATTAAATAAAACAATGTTAGACAGCCACGAATGCAATTTATCTAGCATTTAGTGAATCATTGTTTTGGATAGATGAGGACGAACAACCACCCTAATTTGATTTTACGCGTACGAAATACGTAGTGTAATGTGTTGACTCGCTATAATTAAATTGGGTTTACATACGTTATAGTGAATTTAGTTCAGTGAAGTGTATTTATTATTTGATTTTATAAGCAAGTTGGGTGTGCCTACTTACTTAGTATATTTTTCTATCAGGCAAGAAACGTTTAGTGTTATGTTCTCAGTTTGTACCTAAATAGGTATTAAAAAATGGCTTCAACTTTAAGAAAAACATCGAACGTATGGGTACATTTTGACATTGAATCTGTTGGTGAGAAAACAGCAGTATGTAAATTGTGCAGGGTTAAATTATCCTATAAAACTTCCTCTACAATTTTAAGAAAACACCCTACGGTTGAAATTCAAAATGTACGGAGGAATATGATGCAACAACACATTTCAGAACAACCTTTGGAACAGGAATCTGGCCCTTCTAATCCAGAAGGATCTCAAAATCTTTCGTCTGTTGCTGCTTCTTCTGCTGGTGACTTAGCCGAGGGTCATCCATTACCACAACCACGCGTTATTCAGCAGGCTTTAGTTCGACAAACTACAATTGCTCAATTCACCCAAAGAAAAAAAATTACAACATCTGAACAGGAAAGGTTAAATAGACTGCTAATGTTGTTCATATGAGATTTTCAACCATTCAGCATTGTGGAAGACAAGGGCTTTGTTGAATTTGTTCATGGTTTAAATCCCATTTACCAGCTACCTAGTCGTAAGTACCTTTCAAACACTTTACTGCCATCAATGTACGAGCAAGTTTTGAATGAAACAAAAACAAAAATGACTGAAGAAGCAAAAAGTGTATGCCTTACGACCGACTGCTGGACATCAAAAGCAAATGAGTCATATATGGCCATAACAGCTCATTACATCGACCAAAACTATATTTTGAAGTCTCCTCTACTGCAGTGTGAAGTCCTCCACGGCATCATACCGCCATAAACTTAGCAGCTCAATTAAGAACATGTGTATAAGAATAGAATAGAATAGAACAGAATAGAATTTTTATTTTGCAAGAATACTGGGTGAAAGATCGACTGCAAGAACACCGAGAAAGGGAATTTATTATTTCTCTTGGAGGAGAAGAGACTTCTTCTGAAAGCGAAAGCGAAGTTAAGGAAAATGAGAGCGATAATAATATGTCTGGTATAGAAGAATTGAGTGACGGTTAGTTATAATTTTAATAATAAATGAATATAACATCCTTTTTTGTTTTATTTCTGTAAGAAATTAATTGTTCCTACTTCTTACTTTAACAAGAATGAACTTAATTTTATAAAAAAAATATTAATACGAATATTGGTAAGTTACTGTTCCAAATTGTAATGATAATGAAGCCAAAAGTTTAGAAGGTAATTACTTTTGTTTTTGAGATACCTACTGCATACTCGTCATTTTGACGAATGTTTAGCTATGCGTAACTTTTAGCTTACGTGCTTTGGGTTGATTTTTGCTTTGTTTTTTTTTAGTTTCTTCGTTGATAGTGAAAAATGGCTGCAATATTGATCACAGATGTCGACATAGTTCGGGCGTTAGATGATGAAGATTATGCCAACACAAATGCCTCATTTTCACTATCAGAAGAAACATTCTTCTGATAGTGAAAATGAGGATGGTTTGTTGGCTGATGACGTTGAAAGTGACTTTTACCACGAGCCCTCGGACACTGAAGATAGGCAAGTAACTCCACCTTTAGATATTGAACAGGAACAAGAATGGTCACCTTCTGATGCTCGTCCTCTCCGTGACGATTCACCATTTGCTTCCAACAGCATTATCCACTTGCCTCAACCTAATATTCGTGGCAAAAATCGTCATGTGTGGGCAATTCACAAAGGACATACTTCTTCCCGAACTTCTCCGATGAATATCGTTCCTGGAACTAACTTTACCATCGATGAGCAATTGCTGGCATTTCGTGGTCGGTGTAAAGAACAATGGCGAAATCATAGCTGAAAATTGGAGCGTCTAAAAGTAATTAATATACGAAGGCAGTTCTATTATTTTTTTACGTTTTTTCAAAGTATCACATTAACTAGTTAAAGCCGGATAAAAAATATATTTGAAATGAAAAGTTATTTTTCTGCCAAGTGATAGCAAGTACAGCATGATTGTATTAAAATCAGTTTTTGTTGTTATTATAATATTAACAATACTGTTTATTTCTAAGTGGAAGTGTTCTTTGCAGGGAAGAAAAAATATTGTAGTGTAAAAATAAATTAATTACTTTCAATTAATGACGGGCAAAAACACTATTATCCCAAAAAAAGACTTGGTTTGACTTTGACAATGGTTTTACTCATGTCACAGACGCTTGCGCTTGTGCTTCGTGTGTATTTGTTTTCGATTGTTTTCCGTTTTCTTTAATTTTTACTTGATTTGGACTGCTTATGGACTGTGATATTCCCTCTTTGTGACCCTGTGCGTGTTTAAGGACACCGAGATTTTCCCTGTGTAACATTGTGCTTTTTCTTTACTGGACACCGATCCTTCGGTTTGGATTAGTTATTAGTGAACTAATTGTTTGCTTAGTACCTACCTCTATGATGGAAGGTCCTCGTGGCAGACCGACACGAATTCTGTGTATCAACTGCAATATATGCGTTAATACACTGCGCCGATATAATGCCTTGCAACTTGAGACTAGAGTGACTACATTACTGTGTAGCTGGGTACGAATCGAACGAAAACCCCAGAAAGGCGACTACGTTATGGTTGGTTTTGAAACCAAAAAAACTCGAAATATTCTACGTCGCATTGATTATTGAAATAGTAAATGCTAATACGTATGATGCTTCTTTCTTGCGAGTAAAAAACAAAACTGAAATGAAATTTTATTGCCCTTTAGAGCCAGATCTTTCAGAAATAAGACTGACGGACATAAAGATAATTCTACCTCAACCAAGGTAGCAAAAGTAGAAACTCGTTCTATTTAGGTCGCAAATGGAAAAAGATATCGTAAAAACTAAAAAGCAAGAAATCCAAGAAAGGTTTCGAAAAGAACTTGGTCTTTTGGTTGATATTCCAAAAGCTGGTTTTGGAAATACCAATAACGGAAATACGAGTAGGAGATTTTTTGAATGTCCTGCGGAAGCTTCCGCTATAACTGGCATCAATGAAGAATTGATAAAAAGGTTCGCAACAATTTTAGAAGTTATTTCAAGTGGATATGATATAAATTTTGAAAAGTCTTCTTCATATTGTGACAATACAGCAGAACTTTATGGTAGCTTATACAGCTGGCATCCGATGACACCCACTGTACACAAAGTGCTGATGCACGGGCTACTCATTGTGAAAAACGCTCTGATCCCAATCGGAACTTTGTCAGAAGAAGCAGCTGAAGTTAGGAACAAGCATTTTCGAGATTATAGGGAAAATTATTCGCGAAAGTTTTCCCGTGATGATTGTAATAGGGATATTCTGTATAGGCTACTGCTCACATCAGACCCGTATCTTAGTTCAATTAGGCTTAGACCTAAGAAAAGTTCTAAGCCTTTTTCCTCTTCGGCAAAATAAATGTTACTGCCTTTTCATGACAGTTGTAACTCGAACAAGGAAAATAAAGAAGATTGAGGGTCCGTTCACACAGACCGGCTCGGAGAGGAGAGCAGATTCTTATCACGATGAAAACAGAGTTTTTAGTATGTGTATTAAGGTTTATTTTTTTATGTGCACAGCTTTTGTCATTAAGAATGCTTGAAGGCGCTTGGTGTGAAATAATAAGAGGAGCTGACCGGCTCCGATCGCGTACTTTTTCTCGATCGTGCAGCCGTTTGGCTCCGATTGCATGCTCTTTAATGCTCGCGCAGCCGATCGGTTCCGATCGCGTGCTCTTTCTCGCTCGCGCAGCCGATCGGCTCCGATTGCGTGCTCTTTCTCGCTCGCGCAGCCGATCGGTTCCGATTGCGTGCCCGTCGCACCACGCCGACCGCCATTTTGCTTTCAACAAGCAAGCGACAGCCGGCTTTCGCGCCCCTATTGTATTTCTATCGTGTCTCGAATCACTTGTGTTCGAAGTTTTCAAACGGAACAGTTGTATGCACTTGTAGGAAAACATGACTGACGAAAAATTAATAATACTAGTGTCAAAATATGAGTGTTTATTTGACATAACCAAGCCATCGTATAGCGATCGGGTAATGAAAGACAATGCGTGGGAGGAAATAAGCAAATGTGTGGGGTTAAGTGGTAAGTACCTACTAAGATTTTATTGTTTTACACCTATCTCCAGATATTCGAACGAATTCTAAAGTAAGGGCTTCTTAATTTGCCGTGACTTGTTAAATTCAAAGTCAAAACAGGAATAACATGAGTTTAAATGTACCCTCACTTTACTCGTAAAAATCGTTTGAGTATCTGAACGTTACAATATACCTACTCAAGAAGTAGCGAACAATTTTTATTAAATATAACTTAAGAAACTCGAGTGGCCACTTGATCTTGCCAATCTAAAGCACCACTTGCTGAAAAATAATCCTTAAATTTATTCCTTATGGTTATACCTGCGTCGATATTAGAACTATTTTCATCATTATTGTCTGTTATCGCTGTTAATAAATTCATATTGCTGTGAAGAACATTCTCTTGTCCTGGTGATGGCGTCCGATTTTCTATTAAAAAATTATGTAAACATGTAGTTGCTAATATAATTAAGTCACAGTACTTCGGTTGGATTTTCATTCGTTTTTGATAAATCTCAAATCTTTGAGTTAGCATTCCAAATGCACATTCTACGACTTTTCTTGCTCTGCTTAAACGCAGATTAAATACTTTTTTTGATAAGTCTGTTCTTGTTTGTTCTCTCGGATACGGCCGCAATATGTTATTGCTCAAAGGGAATGCTTCATCTCCTATGAAAACATGTGGTAAGCTTTCAGTGGTATTCGGTAGAGGTTTATTTGGGGGCAGCTTTAACTTATTAGTGTTCAGTTTTTTTCCAAATTTTGAATTTTGTAAAATTCCACCGTCGCTATTTTTACCATACGATCCGACATCAACAATTAAAAAGTTGTATTTCGCGTCTACCACAGCTAGTAACACTGTACTGAAAATTTTTTTATAATTATAGTATAAGCTTCCACTATTATCTGGTGCCTGTATACTGACGTGCTTTCCGTCTATAGCGCCCAAACAGTTAGGAAAATTCCAAATATTAAAGAAATCACGAGAGACCTTGTCCCACATTTCTTCATCTGGTATCTGCATAACTAAGGGCATCAAAACATCACAAATTGCTCTGATTGTCTCATGAATTATTGAATGAACTGTAGAAATTCCCATTCGGAAATTAAATGACAAGTTTTTGAAACTGCAACCAGTAATGAGGAATCTGTAAAAACAAACAAAAAATCTAAATATAACATTGCCGCGCCAAAACGAAGTATAAATTAAAGAAAACAGTCCACTGACTGCATGCTCATTTACCCGATGAACTAAAGGAGGGTGATGTTTTTAATTTATTTATTTCTATTCTTTCCAGTTAGGCAGTGCATGGATCGTTGGAAGAAACTGCGAGATAACTTCAGAAAAGCTTATCATAACCGAAAAGGGAAGAGTGGCGATGGTGCGACATCATCCAAATTAATAAAATTTGAAAAAGAACTTTCTTTTATAATACCGTTTTTTCGTAATCGGAACCAAATATCTAATGTTACATTATCATCGGATGAATCGGAACCTGGCACACCACTACCACCAGCATCGACATCATCTAAACGTTCTGACCATTCCGAAGTTGAATCGCTTGCAAGTACTTCCGACTCGAAAAAGAGAACACGCTTAAACAAAGATGTTGCTACGGTTTTCGAAGAATATCTTGAAGAAAAAAAAATACTAAACCCTTTGACAAGGCATTACGCAATTTTTTTTTGTTTATGTCAGATACAGTGGAAACGTTTCCAAAAGAAGTTCAAGCACGAATTAAAAAGCGCGTTTTTGACATTGTTAACGAAGCTGAATTGAGTCTGTATGAAAATAGTGCAGATTTGAATTATTCTTTGCCAATAAATTCTCCGCCATCCTCTAATCCATCTACTTACCATCAGTTATCAAACGAAACCTATATTTGTCAAAACTATCCAGATCAGACTACTTACGGGTACAGTACAAACACACAAAATAATTAATAAACACAGACAATCAAAATAATGAAAGTCAAATCTGCACTATTTAATTACATTCAGCCATTCAATTAGGTGTAATCTTTAACTTTAACCATTTAATTTTAAGCAATGTTTAGTTTAATAACTGTTTCTTTTACTGTCTAATATTTGATATTTCAATCAATCAGGACAATAACGGCAACATACGTTAACAAAGCTTCGGCTGTGATCTTGTGACCTGAATAAGATGATTATTATAAAATGATTGTTTTTTATTTACTTACCTTAAAGTTACCGTTAATCTTTCTTCGGCTGGAATGGTGCAACGATAATTTGTAGTCTTTTTTGTTATATGTACTCTTAACAAATCTGTCAATTTTAAAAATTGCCAATATTCCATACGATAATACTCATAAAATTTAAGGCTGTCATTCTTCAATTCCTCGAAAATGGTGTGAAACTCCCCATGGATTAATCGATTCTTCCAAATATTTTTTGCCCATATTTGTCTTCGCTTGCGCTTTCGTTTGTTTTGTTCAGCTTCAAACAATCTTGCTAGCAAATATATTTCTTCATCGGAGCTATCTAAATCCATGTTCCGAAAAGCACACGTTAACACCGAAAACAAAACTTGGACTGCGTGGAATACTGGTACTGCCTTTGCAGTGTATCCACCCGGCTCCGAGCGCATCCGACCGGCTCCGAGCGCATCCGACCGGCTCCGAGCGCATCCGACCGGCTGCGAGCGCATCCGACCGGCTGCGAGCGTATCCGACCGGCTGCGAGCACATCCGATCGGCTCCGAGCGCATCCGCTTTCAGGCCGATTCTAGCCGGTCTATGTGGAATAGTTGACGACTCCGCTCCGACCAACTCCAAGCGTATACGATCCGGTCTGTGTGAAAAGAAAAATGCGCGCCGATGCTCTCCGAGCCGGTCTGTGTGAACAGACCCTAAGAGTACTTAACAAACCGTTTTATAGTTGTTTTTTAATGTTTAATAAAATAAAAATGTAAGAATTTGACATTTTTTTTTTACCTTTTTCCAAATGATTTTTTCAATTGATATTTTACCATCAACTAGGCTTTGAATAATGATTTTTCAATAAATTAGGCAATATAAGCACCGAAATATTCAAAAAATATTGTTTTGGCCACGTTTTAGGGTCTAATACCCGTCTGTGGGATGGTTTGAAATTTTGGTGTTTCATTGATGGACAGATGACCCTACAAACAAACAAAATATACAAAGTAGAGAGAGATAAACATACATAGACTCGTACCACAATTAATTTATTATATATCTCCATATAATAAATTAATTGTGGTACGAGTCTGCCACCCAAAAGCAAGCAAGTGTTCGCGAGCTTTTTTTTGGCTTTTTTTGTTTTTTAAATTAGAAAATACTAAATTTAATTCTATATATTTTCTATTACACGAACATATTGACTTTTTTTTAAAGTTGACATTATGAGAAGTTGGCATTCTGCGAAGTTGACGTTCTGCGAAGTGGACGTTTTGCGAAGTTGATGTTTTGAGAAGTTGGCATTCTGCGAAGTTGGCGTTCTGCGAAGTTGGCGTTTTGCGTCGTCTTGACATTTTGAGAAGTTGGCATCAGAATCAATCGGGGCCCTAGAGCCTCTGAGGCTTTCCCAAGCAAGCAATCGGGTCCCGGGGCGGTATTTTTGCCTTTCAGCTTACGTACCGCCACCCTCAGGTCTACCCCAGTCACCTCTGGAGTGTCGTCGTCGGGGTGGTCCGCTTCCGGCATCGCAGGCGCCACGGCCAAATTTGATTTCCAGATTTGAGGACTCGCCACGATGGCAAACAACACTGGTATTGTAGACACGCAAGCCGAAATGAGGGATGGAGAAGCCACAGCGCCAAAGACAGCTTTCAAAAAGCAACGAGGAAAGGTATTTCGTAAAAGGTCCAAAGGATCGGTGAACACAGCAGCTCCACCTTTACCCCCACGAGACCCCAACTCAACAGGTCCTAAGCCTACCAGGCGTTCAACAACCTCCACAAAACCTCGCAACGAACCGATGTTTTCGGACATTGATATGATGGGTTTTCCCGGCGTAGCACCTTATCGCAGGACAAATGAGTTCGCAATTACGGCAGAGGGATTTATTCCTTTATGTGAGAAGGAGTACGACATAATCGTTAATCGCTACTCATCAACCACGGCGTACCTTGGAGTCTTTAATGGACAAAGTTAGAGAGATCCTCCTTCAGGATTTTGTACCAATGCATTTGGGCATAAATCAGTTAAGGCGGGAACAGTAACAATTTCATAGTAATATGTGATGGCACATACATATCTATATATACATAAAAGTTCAAACTACATGTTTCAAAAACAAAGTTATTCTCTACATAAGTACAGGAACTTGCTTAAACCTTTTATGATTGTTGCATGTGATGGATATATTGTTGATTGTTATGGCCTATATAAAACAACTACATCATACGCTGAAATTATGTCAGGTTTATTTTCTTCTGGCAGTTCTTTAAGATCGTATTTCAGAAAAGATGACGTGTTTATTCTGGATATGGGTTTTAGGGACAGTATAAGTTTACTAGAGGGATGTGGCTTTAGAACATGTATGCCAGAATCTCTTTTAGAAGGCGAACACCAATTAACTACAGCTCAAGCTAACAGAAGTCGCTGTGTCACTGTCTGCCGATGGGTGGTAGAGGATGTAAATGGCCACTTTGAACGAGATTTTAAAGTTTTGAGGCAAGAATACTTTCATCGGTCTCTACCACACATGATGCAAACATTCCAAATAGCGGCAGCTCTTTTGAACAAGTTTGGTGTTCGCTTTCAAAATAATGAATATGCAAAAGAAATACTTCAAATAATTAGAGAAAGGATGAACTTACCAAACAATCTGGAAAAATTAAGTCACGTCACGTATCCAAGAAGCAATATTATGTGTATATCTTAATAGAAAATGATATTCCTGGTAGGACAGGAATCAGCGAGTATTGCTGTAATTGCTTAGTTGGTCGGCGCACAGTAGGATGTTGCCCTCATGTCATAACGCTAGTCTGGTATTTAGGATGGGCCAGAGATCAGCAAAATATTTCAGCACCTGCAGAATTTCTGGATGAAATAATTATAAGAGAGGATGACGAAGAATAAATATTACTTAATGTAGGATATGTAGGTATCTGGTTCAGTATGTATCGGCCGCCAATCCGGAATAAAGCGAGTAAATGAACGGTCGTGTGTTTTACTACGCTGTGCGATCCCCACATAAGTACATATCTCACAGTGGCGACGAGGACTCAAAAGATATCCAAGCGTGTAAACAATGGCGATAGGTAAAATAAGTGCATTTGACCTGGAGAAGGACAACTGGGAGGCCTACGGAGACCGGTTAGAGCAATATTTCGTGGCTAATGCGGTGAGCGCAGAATTATACGTGGCCACGTTAATAACAGTGATCGGCAGTGAAACGTATGAATTGATGGTCAATTTATGTACAAAACGAAGTACAACGTAGACAATTGTATCATGCAGGCGGTACAGATAGAGGTTTTAAAGTAGGCGACTCAGTGTGGGCCCGTAACAATACGGGAGACAAATGGTTAGGTGGTAACTATCACCGAAAAAGTTGGATCCCGTAATTATCTTGTCGGTAGCGAAGGTGGTGATCCATACGTAAAAAGACATGTAGACCAAATAAAAAAAAAGGAGAAGCAGTTACGGATTGTCTCCGAAGGAGTCTCTTAGTTCATCGCAGGACGCCCAGTCAGTTGAGGAGAATTTGGTAATGGAAACTGTCAAGGATAGGTCGCTTGGAATCGAAGCGTCCGAAACTATAAGTGACATAAGCACAGACAAGGTATTAGCGGCGTCTAGCCCGAGCAAGTCGAGCGCACAGGTACCAGAATGTGTCGATGACGTAATGGAGAATGCAAAGATAGCCTTGCCGGTGAACCGTCCTAAAAGACAAAGGAAACCTGTACAAAGATATGGCTTCGATGAGATTAAAATAAGTTTTTCTTCATATTTTTGTTTTGCTTACCCAGTAACCTATGTTTACTGTACATATTTGTTTTGGTTACTATTGCGAATGCTAAAAAAAAAAACTAATTGATATTTATTATATAAGTCAGAGTAAGTCTGTAGTTAATGTGGAGGTATTATGTTAGTTGTAAGAAAATGCGTTATTAGCTGTTAAGAATTAAAAATGTTGTTAGTAAATAAGGGTGGAGGTGTAGGATATGTAGGTATCTGGTTCAGTATGTATCGGCCGCCAGTCCGGAATAAAGTGAGTAAATGAACGGTCGTGTGTTTTACTGCGCTGTACATCCCCACTTAATATAAAAAAAAAACACGTTTTATTGATTCTTATGAACATACTCAACATATTCCAGACGCATTCTAGGATTTTATAAATTCTTATTTATCTGAATGTTAGCAAGTATTTATAAAATCCCAGAATACTATTATAATCCTATTGCTTCAATACCTAAAAAAATGCTGAAGGTGACTGGCAGCCTCAGTCCTATAATTGTGCACAGTCATGTAGTAAGTATACCTGAGGTAAGGCATACCAAAGAGTATTTATACCTTTTACAAGGTGTTCACGCTTGTGAACCCGCGCTGCCGCTGGCGCAATCTCGCGCGACAAAGGGGAATTGCGCGCGATGTGAACTTCGCGCAGCGCCGCACCGTGCTACGCGCCGCACTTCAGAGCCAATATTGCCGTGGGACTGCGCGTACGTGTGACTGTTTCGCGTACGTGTGACTGTTTCGCGCACGGCGCTGAGCGGTCCGCCATTTTATCCCTCAATTTAAAACGTCAAGTTTTTTATCGCATAAATCCAATAAACGGAGCGTATCCATAAACGCATTATTATTGGTTCTCACCCCAACACAAGGCATTGCATGCTAAAATAACTGGGTAAGGAAAATACTAATGCAATATTTCCCTTTTAACTTTCTCGAATTTAAATTACCATTGACATAACCTACAAAAGTTCACGACTGAATTTCTATTAATTCCGGCTTTCTCGAACAAAAATTCTTGCACCAACTAATTCAGAAATTGACGCCGAGTTTAACAAGATATTTTTCATTTAAAGACGCATGAGTTTAATATCAGCTTAATTTTAAAAATTAATGTATGGGTGGCTGCCATTGTTCTTTGTACAGTTTGGGTTCAAGACTGTTGTCCCCTTAGACTTGAAAGTAGCGCCAGTGACAGAAAAGTTGAAAGGGAACCGTTTGTCTTGGTATGGGCATGTGAAGAGGAGGGATGAAACACATGTGACCAAAAGAGTAACGAATATAAATGTGGATGGATGGAGAGGAATACGGATGTTCCTTTGAGTGCCTGGATCTGCAATTTCCATTTGCATACCAACTAATGGGATGAATTATTGGCTTCATACAGTGATTTTACAGATTTCAATAATTTGGATAGTAAAATGTGTCCTTTTTGGTTAGGATTTACAGTAGAACAGTTACAGACACTGCTATCAATGTTATCATCCCTTTTTGGTCAAGTACCGTCCGCAAGTCTAGCACTAAGCATTTATTTAGCTAAGATCAGAACTGGAGACAGCAATGGACAGCTATCACAGTTTTTTAATTTGCCTCGCAGCACATTAGAACGGTACAAAGCGCTTTTTACAAGACTGTGCCATTATGTTTAGGTTTTGATAGTACAACGGTAGTAGATGTGGCAGCTCGAAATAGAATAATACCCGAGGGGCTTTTTGGGACTCCAGATTTACCGAGAGATGTTGTTTGTTGCGATGATGCTATACTACTAAGCTTAGGACCATATAAAACCACAAAGAATGACTCTACTATTATCAATCAGGAATTAGAAAATGGTCAAAGTGGACTGAAAAGGTTTTTTTAGAAATTATGATGTTTTCATTTTAGATAGAGGTTTTAGGGATGCATTGCAAAATCTGGAAGCTGTAGGATATAAGGCTTATATACCAGAATCACTGGGAGAGGGCGAACATCAACTGACAACCTTAAAAAGTAATACATCTAGATGTATCATAGTGTGTCGGAAGGGTGGTGGAAGTTGTTAATGGATGAATAAAAAGAGATTTTAAACTTCCACGACAAGATTATTTGAATCGTGCGTTATCACACACGATGGATGATTTTAGGATTGCATGTGCATTAACAAACAAGTTCCACCCATTAATTGAAAATAAGCCTGAACATACAGAGTATCTAGAAATTGCTAAAACCAGGATTCATCTGCAAAATTACCTAGGTGAATTCATTATTATTGAAAACATTAATAGAAGACGCGCTGTATTTAAAGCTATAGATGGTAATATACCACAATTAAGAGACTTCCCAAAACTTGGGCAAGTGGAGCTTAAAAGATTTGCTTTAGGCTCGTTTCAAATTAAACAAGCCAGATCTTACTATGGCGAGCACGTAAGACAAAATGGTATATACCATATTGTAGTATCGGAACCGTTTGAAGAGGAATTACATTTAGTATTGGGAACTAATAATTATTTAGTAAGAGGAAGAATAAAATCGAAGCATGTGTCTAGTAGAACATATTATACTTATATTTTAGTAATTAAAGATGAACATGTAAGAGATACATCAAGCGCTATAGTAGGATACTATTGTTTTTGCCTTGAGAAAAAAGAACGGGTATAATTTAGACGGTCACCAAAAATATTTTTAAAACTCTAACCCTGGCACCAAATAAAATGAACAACTCAAAAAAAAAACAATTGACTTTATTAAAAGGGTCCTAGGTATAATTATTATGATCCAAGATAAATAAAATAACATCAGAAAAATCGCAAACTTGTACAAATATTATTTTTGAGAGAATGAGAACAATTATAATTTGTGTAACGACAATCACGGATTTAGATGACCGAACCTTTGCGATCCCAGATAAGTTACAACCTGTAATATTACATACTGGAATAGTACAAACCCAAATCTTTCAGAAAGTAAAGGCATCTTTGCAAAAACGGTATGACAAAACGACAGGTGTGGATATCCATGAACCCGGAGATGAAGGCGGTTTATTGTGATGAAGATGGAAATAAACAATTTATGGGATACCTATTGGAAGAACAAACAAAACCACAAACTTCTACAACAGGAATTTCAGAAGAATCTCTAGCTTCGCAGAATTAAAGAAAGATTCATCAAAACCTTTTAATATGGGGAAAATGGTAGAAAATTTTTGAGTCTGAGTAATTTAATGCGTATATTTAATGCAAATTTATTTCATGCAACAGTAACCCAAGTTCATTTATAACAATATTCCTATTATGCTTGTTTCAGGACCACTATCTCTTCGAGATTCCCATTAACCATTAAAAAAAAATGAAGATCCAGCACAAGGTTGGTATATAAAATATAATACAATTTTTTCTTATTGTATGTTTGCTAATTGCAAAGTTTTGCTGCTAAATAATAATGTTATAACAATTGTCTTGCTTTATATCAGTTCAGCAGCAAAAACACATTTTGCAACTTAAACATTATAAAAGTACTTAATAGTTTTAAAACTATAAACTTAATAATACTTTCGTATTCCAGCTACTGTTGAACCTGATACAATTGTTGAGAATCTTGAAATACAAGAAAACAAATTGCAGGATAAATATGGTGAGCCTTACATAAATTTTAAAGAAATAGAAACCTAAAACACACTACACGGTTTTACACTAGTGTAAATAAGTTAAAAAAGACGCTGTGCACTCACTTCTTTCAAAACTTATAATAGTCTTTAATTTGCTTTTTTTCCAAGTATTTTACAATCCTGTTTATTGTGTCTACTACCTATGTAATTCTAACTATGTTTACTTTCTTACCTGTGAAAACTTGTAATTGGCCTTTTTAATGGTATCTAAACCCGAACTATTGTATATGACTAGCTGTAAGTTTTCCTAAAATTATTAAAATAAAATAAATAAATAAAGACAGAGTACTATGTTCATTCCCACTGCCTTTATCTTTCACTCTACAAAAATATGGGGCTCTGCTGAGCTTCAACCATTCTTAAGAGTCCAGCAGATCAAATGTGATAAACACTGCTGTGTTTATCACATTTGATCTTCTTTGATCATTTGAACTTCTGTTTAAATAATTCTTTTAATATAATGATAGCTAAGGTAGCAAGTTTTTAAAAGCTTAATTTTATTTGCAGGTCCAAATACTGCTAAAAAAGTAGTTACTCATATGAAAATGACCAAAAAGGAGCGATATTTATACCAAAAATTGGTAAACATTAGGATTAAATTGTCGAAATGTCGGAACAGAGCACAGAAACAATCCCTACAATTAAAAGCAACCAAAAACTTGAAGAATAGCAACTTTATAGTTACTATTAACAATATGCCAAGTGCTGCTAAAGTTTTAACCATGTTGCAGTTTAGAGAGTATAAAAAGAAAGAAAAAGGCAGAATATTTTCTACGGAAGAAAAAATATTAGCTTTGGCAATACTGAAGCAAAGCCCCAAAGGCTATCGCTTTCTGCGAAGAATGTTGGTTTTGCCTTCGCAGCAAATATTGATTTCATTTTTGAACCAAGCCAATATAAAGCCTGGTATTAAAAATAACATATTTGGACAGCTGAGAAAAAGAGCGAATAAAATGAAGCAAGCAGACAGACTGCATACTAATGTTCGATGAAATGTCTCTGAAACCTAACAAAAATTTAATGTGAGAAAAGATTTGGTGATAGGTTTTGTTAACAATGGACGCGAGACAATACAAGAATTCGCAGACCATACACAAGTTTTTATGATCAGGGGTCTGATTAGAAAATATAAGCAACCTGTTGCTTATACATTTGCACAGGCGACCCCTGAAGGCGCAGAGCTGGCTTTGCAAATTAAAACTATTGTCCAAAACCTACACACACCGGCACAATTAGGGGAACACAAAAAAAGGATGATTTTTCTGTTTAAGTGTTAATAACTTCATAACAGATTGTTTTAAGTACCCCCAACTTTAATTTTAAGTGTTTTGACAAGAATTATGGTTGTTTAAGAATTTGCTCACTTAACGTTTCGTACTCATTCTGATAACAACTTTAGTGGATGCTGCGAATAGATACTGTGGGTCATTTAACTGTTTACATTTGAATAGTGCACATTGTTCTGATAAAAAATGAGTGATTTACCAGCAACTTGTGGCTCGGGCTGTAACCATGATCGAGGAAGGGCACACCTATCGCTCAGTCAGTCGCGCACTGGGTGTATCGACATCGGTGTTTCATCGCGTCGTCCGACGTTATAGGGAGACTGGATCGTTCGTGCGCAGACGAGGACAGGGCGGAAATCGAGCAACTAGCGCCTTGGATGACCGTTTCTTGGTCATGCAGACTTTACGAAATCGTCGGAAATCCTTGTGATCTGATCCCAAATCCTGGATCGTGATATTTATCTTGTGTGTAGTGTTGCGCGTCAATATTTATCGCGTCAGTACGCAGCGAGACGTCAGCGATGGAGGAAGTCGGTGACACCGCGTCTGCCGCGGTGAACCCGTGCCACGAGCAAGAACCCATGACAGGCGACCAGATTGTTTTGAAAGAGTTTATTCTCAACTTAGAATCCATGCCAGAAGTTTGGAATAGCGCGCATGTCAATTATAAAAGCACAATCTTAAAAAACGCTATGCTATTCTCACTCCATGCTTACAATTTTTCAAATTCAAGTTAGTGATGCTATTAAGGAAAACTTTCAGGCGGGATATGCTAAATAATTTAGTTTTTCTAGGTTACCGACCTAACCTTCGTTTAATCTGTTGTAATTATTATTTTTACTAAAATCAACCGATTTCTTTCATCGCTGTTGGTTTGTGATTGTTTTTACTATTCATAATATTTTATTACACCAAAAATCCGTGGAAAAGAAGACTGATTAAATTATATCGTCGAATCACTTTTTTTTTATAGTCTTCAAGAGCGTAGTTATAAAAACTAAAAATAAGGGGAGAAATTGGAATAATCCAAAATGAAAGGGGAATGTCTGGTTTTTTTTTACATTAGGGTCCAGATTCCCCAAGAGGGGGGATTCTCTCAGGGGGGACTAGTGGAATAACCCCTGACAACTACAGACTGTAACGACTGCAAAATCAGTCATGAATTCATGATGACCATGATAACATCAGTGAAACCCGTTCTAGTGCAACGTGCTATCTGTGTTTAGCAAAGCTATTGTAAGGGCGCTGACGCATTCGTTTTATATTCCTCACACGCGCAGCGCCCGGCGAGTTTAGTTCGCCCGAAAACGCCTTCCGCTATACACGCGCTACAAATACAACTTTGTAATATTAACATCTAGTAAAGATTTATACAGCATACAAAATCTATTTATTTCTCTCCGCACACACTACCCTGGAACACTCACAAAACTATCAGATATGAATACTTTAGATGAAATAATAAAAAGGCCTGTCTCTGAACATTTTTTGAAATTTGGACTATCTCCGTTACATGCCCGCATTAAATGCATGGAATGTCTTTTACACATTGCATATAGGCAAGACTTGAAGAAATGGGCTGTGAAAGGAGAGGAAAAGATAGCATTTGAGTCGCGGAAAAAACAAATACAAGATAGATTCAAAGAAGAGTTTAACTTGTTGATCGATGTGGTAAAGCAAGGATCTGGAACTACGAACGACGGCAATACAGCCAGAAAGTTCTTTGAGAACCCGAGAAAAACTGCAAGTATTACAGGTCTGGACGAAGAATTAATTTATAGATTTGCTGTTCTTTTACAAGCCATAACAGCTGAAGAGTATATCAATACTCAGAAATTTAAAGAGTATTCCATGGATACCGCAAAAAGGTATATATAATTCTACAGTTGGTACTACATACCTTCAACTGTACATAAATTATTAATACATGGCTCAGATATTATTGCCAGTAATGCAATACTACCAATTGGTAGTTTATCAGAAGAAGCATCAGAGGTTCGTAAAATGAATATTATTTTATGTAAGAGTATGTTCCAGTACATAGAGCAAGAAACCTACAGATATGCAATTGAAAAACGCCCCGAAAAGATTTTTTGTACCACAGCAAAAGAAATTGAACAGTTTGTAGGTATGTGTCTTTACATATCTGTTATACAATTGCCATCAACAAGACATTATTGGAATGAAAGCCTGGGACACACATCAATAAATAATGTTATGGCATGCAATAGGTTTAGGAAATAAAAAGATTTATACATTTCAACACCAACTCGACGCAAGTACCCAAAGGTCAACCAGGATGTTCAAAACTACCCCGATAACCAAGTTCAGTATTTTATAGGCATAAATAAGCAACAACATCAACAAATATTAGATGTAACACCGAGGCTTAAGAATATGCGTCGGGGTAGTTTTGCATTAACAGTCTTGTTGTGTAAATTAAGAACTGGGGATTCAGGGGACAGATTGTCGTGTCTATTTCAAGTTCCGAGAAGGACCCTAGAGACATTAATGTCTGTAGCAAGAAATATATTGCTAACTGATTATGTTCCACAATTTCTTGGTTTTTCTCATTTAAGAAGGGAGCAAGTGGCAGCAAGAAATACATACATTGCCGATCACATTTTTGGTGAGCCTAATGCACCAGCTGATCAAAAACCTGCAATCACAATAGCTGATGCCACATGTATACAATATACCCAAAAAAGTAGTAATTACTTGTTGCAAAAGGATACATATTCCCTTCATTAATATAGGAATTTATTAAAGCCTTAAGATCTTCTGTGCCTCTGATGGATATATTATAGATGTACGCGGATCATATAGCGCCACTACAAATGATGCCACATAATGAATAATTTATTAAACGAAACTGAATTTAATGATTTTTATAACGAAAACGATATCTTTATTGTAGATAGAGGTTTTCGTGACTGCATGGATAGTTTGCATCAGAAAGAATACATAGGTCATATGCCTGAAACCAAAGAAGACGGCCAATCACAGCTATCTACTCTTGATGCCAACCGTTCACGCTGTGTCACTATCACGTAGTAAACAGTGGGGACATAACTCCAACTTTGGACGCCTTATTCGCGCCCATCAACATAAATGCGAGGGAATTACATGCCTCACTTGCCTGGTTGAGTACCTGTATAGCGGCAATGTCGTCAGGTCGTTAAGGACGATATCGGAAGAGTGGATTACGAAAGTTGCAAATGCGCCCTTCATAGTGTGGAAGGTGTCGGTGGTCGAGGCAAACGCCAAATGCAGCAGCGGCGGCCAGACGCTAGACAGGGAAGCGACAGTGAAAATTCCCAAGGGCGAGCTGGAACATCTCAAATGGAAGGCGTACCACAAGGAATGGGGAACGTCAGAATGGATGAATCAACTACTGAAGCCGATAACGTGCTATCTGCAATTGGAGGACGGCGAGTGGAGCGTGAACAAGCACACTCTGCATTTGGAACGCAATCGCCGCCGGGAACCCGAAGACACGGGACTGACGCACGACGAAATCCAGCAGGGAATAATTTCACCAATGCGCGACTTGTGCTCTTGTTTTGTGAGGAACGCGCTTTTAACGAAGGCGACGGAGAAAGAGTACTATCAAAAACGCCTGAAGGGATTGAATACCTATTCCAACGCCGAGCAAATGAGCGGATTAAAACAGCCATCACAGTTACCCGAATATTGGTATTTCAAGAAACGCTAAAGAAGCGCATGGAACGCTGCAAAAAGTATCAAATTAAACACAATCCAGAGTGCGCAACAACACAACACATATTGGCCAGTATGGCAGAATTACAAGCGATCCTCAACAACAATGACATTGACGAAAAGGAATTTGCTACAAAAACATACAGCCACCTATGCAGACAAACGGGCAAGCGGAACAACTTGTTCTTTATGGGCCCACCGTCAACGGGAAAAACAATGATCATGGACAGCTTGGTACATCTACACTACAACTTTGCTCGACTCACAGGACTCACTCCGGCGAGCTCGTTCAACTTTGCATCACTGATCAATGTGAACGCGGTATTCATGGACGAGTGCAAACTGACGGACAATCAATTTGAACAATGGAAATTATTGGCGGCGGGACAACCCATGGCGACGGACATTAAATACAAGGAGCGACACAATGTAGAAAACTGCGTATTGTATACGTGCGCGAACCACACTATCGGCCAGTACGTGCAAGTGCCGGAAGCTCACCACGCCATCGACACGCGAACGATTCAATTTAATTTTACGAAACCGCTACACAAGTATACGACCTTTTCAATATTCGTATGGGAGAGATTGTGGCAAAAGTATGGTTACACCATACAGGAAAAATTTTTAACCAGTGCGTAAATTTTGCCATAATAAACTTCAACACGTTTTATTAAACACGTATATTTTATTTTGATATGTCTTAGTACTAAAAAAAAAAGTTATCGCTTACGAAACATGTATACTTAAAAACCATATTTTATTGTCACTCGGCGCTAGCGCATTCCCCACCCCCTCACCCCAGCCATGCGCCCGGGGGGCGGCCAAGAGTTGTCATTGATAGTATGGCGAATAGATTATGTCCATGTTTTGCTGATTTCAAACTCGGATAAGGATGAATTTTTTTTTAATTTTTTTTTAAACTAAACACGGAAATGTGTTCTATTACTGACACTGAACTACCAAAAAAAATTTACGCACTGGTTAAAAACTTATCCTGTATAGCCACACTTTGTCGACGTAAGAAACATCACTAATCTTTTTTTTTTTTTTTTTTCAACTGCAAAAAAAATGAATGCTTTAAATCGCAACAAAACAAGCCTCGACTGGTGAATTTAACATCATCACCGCTGTCAACACCAACAATTACATCAATAATCACAACAACAACTGCAGCAGCATGAGTGAGTTAGATTAAGTATATGTACAAACATGCAAAATTGTGTCTAAAAATTGTAAAATGAATAAAATACCAAAAAAAAATAAAAAGCAAAAACCCAAAAAAAGATAAAAATGTAAAACACCAAAAAAATAAAGTATGAGTGTGTGATTTAGATTAAGTTGTAAATATAGGTTAGTCTCAATAAATGTGTTTAATTTCTACTCATACCCGAGGGGGGATACTCTCAGGGGGGAATAGTGGAATAACCCCTGACAACTACATACTGTAACGACTGCAAAATCAGTCATGAACTCATGATGACCATGATAGACGGCAAGGTCTGCACTTATATCAGTAAAACCCGTTCTAGTGCAACGTGCTATCTGTGTTTAGCAAAGCCATCAGATATGAATAATTTAGATGAAATAATAAAAAGGCCTGTCTCTGAACACCTATCTCCGTTACATGCCCGCATTAAATGCATAGAATGTCTTTTACACATTGCATATAGGCAAGACTTGAAGAAATGGGCTGTGAAAGGAGAGGAAAAGATAGCATTTGAGTCGCGGAAAAAACAAATACAAAGGTTCAAAGAAGAGCTTAACTTGTTGATCGATGTGGTAAAGCAAGGATCTGGAACTACGAACGACAGCAATACAGCCAGAAAGTTCTTTGAGAACCCAAGAAAAACTGCAAGTATTACAAGTCTGAACGAAGAATTAATTTATATATATATTTGCTGTTCTTTTACAAGCCATAACATCTGAAGAGTATATCAATACTCAGAAATTTAAAGAGTATTCCATGGATACCGCAAAAAGGTATATAGAATTCTACAGTTGGTACTACATACCTTCAACTGTACATAAATTATTAATACATGGCTCAGATATTATTGCCAGTAATGCAATACTACCAATTGGTAGTTTATCAGAAGAAGCATCAGAGGTTCGTAAAATGAATATTATTTTATGTAAGAGTATGTTCCAGTACATAGAGCAAGAAACCTACAGATATGCAATTGAAAAACGCCCCGAAAAGATTTTTTGTACCACAGCAAAAGAAATTGAACAGTTTGTAGGTATGTGTCTTTACATATCTGTTATACAATTGCCATCAACAAGACATTATTGGAATGAAAACCTGGGACACACAACAATAAATAATGTTATGGCATGCAATAGGTTTAGGAAATAAAAAGATTTATACATTTCAACACCAACTCGACGCAAGTACCCAAAGGTCAACCAGGATGTTCAAAACTACCCCGATAACCAAGTTCAGTATTTTATAGGCATAAATAAGCAACAACATCAACAAATATTAGATGTAACACCGAGGCTTAAGAATATGCGTCGGGGTAGTTTTGCATTAACAGTATTGTTGTGTAAATTAAGAACTGGGGATTCAGGGGACAGATTGTCGTGTCTATTTCAAGTTCCGAGAAGGACCCTAGAGACATTAATGTCTGTAGCTAGAAATATATTGCTAACTGATTATGTTCCACAATTTCTTGGTTTTTCTCATTTAAGAAGGGAGCAAGTAGCAGCATGAAATACATACATTGTCGATCACATTTTTGGTGAGCCTAATGCACCAGCTGATCAAACCCTGCAATCACAATAGTCGATTCAACATACAGGATGACTTTGAATAAAAGCGACAAAATGAAATGGGAGCTTCAGTTACAGTAATATAGTAATTATTTAATGTTTTTTCTACAATCTAAATTGTTGCAAAAAATTAAGTGATTATCGTTTTAAAATGGTCCATTGATGTTGTTATCTTCATTTAAATACAAATTATCGGAATTCCAGAAAAAAAAAATATGCAAAATAAATAACAAAACTTAAAATATCAAGAAATCTCGTCCGACTCATCGCAGTCCTCAGTAATCGTCGTAGAGTACTACAATGTTATTAAACGTTGCCGTTCATAGCGGTCATTTACCTAATTTATTTGCTAGTGTAAGACAAGTATCGCGCGACGTTGCCAAACCTCGCGTGTGCGCCAGCGCAGTGACATCCCTTCCCTCGTTCCCCACCCTTCCTTCGTTAATTAGTCGCCCTAAAACGTTTGTAGGTCACGGTCGCGCGCGCCTTCCGCAAATCCTACTTTACGTATCTTCTTGTGTTTGTTTAACAATGCCTAGGAGACGAAATAGTCGTGAACTTACCAACGTACAATATCTTGATATTGTCGTGTGGTACAACACATCAAGAAATCTACGAGAAACGCAGCGAAGATTTCGATTAAAATATCCAAATGATAATCCACCTTCATTAGGAAGAATTTTAAGGATAAATCAAAACATGCTGGATTTCGGAAGTGTACACGTGCCGGCACACGCCCGGGCTGGTGGAAGACCGCCGGTTCACCCAAGGAGCATGCACCGCATGGTACAGCGATTTTTTCAAAATCCTCAGGCCAGCACCCGACAGGCAGCCAGGCGGTTCAATGTGAGTCAGTTCTTCATTTGGAAGTTACTGAACACGTCTGGGATGTATCCATACCATTTTCAGCGTGTGCAAGATATCGTACTCGCCGACTACCGTCCGCGAATACAATTTTGTGAATGGTTGTTGGAAAATCTCCATCACAACATTTTATGGAGTGACAACATTTGCTGGTATGTGTTTCCAACAGGATGGAGCTCCGGCTCATTATTTCAGTGAAGTGCGGGCTTATTCACAAAGTGAATAATACGGTGATAGGTGGATAGGTCGCGGCGGCCCCATAGCATGGCCGGCACGGTCACCTGACCTAACACCGTTAGACTTTTATTTGTGGGGAGAAATAAAAAGACGCGTTTACAAACGCGAGTCCGAAACTTTAGACGAGCTAAGAAACAAAATCCTAAGTGCATTTGAAACTGTGAAATCACAAACATTAGTGCTGTTAAAACTTAAGGACAATTTGCGGCGCCGTGCTCGATTGTGTTTATCAATTTAATTAATTGTAAATACCTACTTAATAATTGTTGTAAATACCGTGATTTCAACTTTTTAAATACGCCAAAAATACAATACCTAATTGATTTGTTATTGTGACAAACATTATTCAGATTATACCTAACACGTAATCATTATTATTATTATTTACTTTTATTGTATTTTTGATCGTCCTAAGCCGACAAAAGTATGAAGGGAAATTTGGTCTCACAAAATTTTTATTAATCATGCGCGCGCGAAAAAAACGCGATGCGCGGGCGCGGCGGCCGGGCGGACGGGAGGCGGTGCGATTCATTCATAGCGAGAATGTACTTAAACTCGTATCGTGGCCGCTACACGAAAACGGTAGTGCGCGAAATTCTTTGATACTTTAAATTTTTTAACGTTTTTCTTAACACTAATAAAAGTTTATTAATTTTTCTTTTGGTATGTTCAAAATTTTCTTGATAACACGTATTATTGAATAGTTAAATTTGTCGCATCTATTCAATGTCATCCTGTATATACGAGGTGCATTCAATAAGTATCTAGCCTCATCGCCAGAGGCCGCTGTAGTTTCAAAAGAGTTTTACCACAGTGTAGCACATTCTTTTTTCAAATTTTCATTCCAATCCCTTCATTTGTTTTAATTTGACAACTTATGGAAGCGAACGTGTCGATCAGTTTTACAAAAATGGAAAAAGCGCATCGATGGCCACCGTCAAGAATTGGTTCAACAAGTTTGCACGTGGCCGTACGTCGGTTTTTGATGAACCACGTCCAGGTGCACCGAAAACAGCTGCTACGGAGGAAAACATTAAAAAAACCCATGATTTCGTATTGGCAGATCGCCGATTGAAGGTTCGGGAGCTAGCTGAGACTGTAGGCATTTCAGAAGGAACAGTGCATCATATTCTTCACGAGGAACTCGGCATGAGAAAGCTGTCGGCGCGATGGGTGCCGCGTTTACTCACACCAGAAAACAAGCGCAACCGTGAGACCACATCGGAGACGTGTTTGGCGCTGTTTAAGCGGAATCCAGCGGAGTTTTTGCGTCGTTTTGTGACCGTCGATGAAACCTGGATCCACTGGTACACACCAGAGACCAAGGAGCAATCAAAACAATGGATCCAGACCGGGGAACGTGCTCCAAAGAAGGCGAAAACTGTAAAATCGGCCGGAAATGTTATGGCCACCGTTTTCTGGGATTCACAAGGTGTGATCTACATCGATTACCTCGAGAAGGGTAAAACAATTACAGGGCTTTACTATGCCGATTTATTGGGCCGATTCGACGCCGAATTAAATAAAAAACGACCCCATCTGGCGAAGAAAAAAGTGCTGTTTCACCACGACAACGCACCGGTTCACACGTCTGCCGTTGCCATGGCCAAATTGGTTGAATTACGCTACGAATTGCTGCCCCATCCACCGTATTCTCCAGATTTGGCCCCTTGTGACTTCTTTCTGTTTCCTAATCTGAAAAAATCACTCGCCGGGAATAGATATGGATCGAATGAGGAGGTCATCGCCGCCACGGAGGCCTATTTTGCAGAGTTTGACAAAAACTATTTTTCGGACGGGTTAAAAAAGTTGAAGCATCGCTGGGCTAAGTGTATCGAACTAAAAGGAGACTATGTTGAAAAATAAATTGCCACTTTACCAAAATTTTCGTTTACTTTTTGTAGGCTAAGTATTTATTGAATGACCCTCGTATATACCCAAAAAAGTAGTAATTACTTGTTCCAAAAGGATACATATTCCCTTCATAAATATAGGAATTTATTAAAGCCATTTATCCTCTGTGCCTCTGATGGATATATTATAGATGTACGCGGATCATATAGTGCCACTACAAATGATGCCACCATAATGAATAATTTATTAAACGAAACTGAATTTAATGATTTTTATAACGAAAACGATATCTTTATTGTAGATAGAGGTTTTCGTGATTGCATGGATAGTCTGCATCAGAAAGAATACATAGGTCATATGCCTGAAACCAAAGAAAACGGCCAATCACAGCTATCTACTCTTGATGCCAATCGTTCACGCTGTGTCACTATTAACAGGTGGGTAGTAGAAGCTGTGAATGGCCGTTTCAAGAGAGATTTTAAAATATTCCGCCATGAATATTTCAACCGTGATTGTCGCCATTTAATGGCAGATTTTAAAATAGCGGCTGCTCTGCTGAATGCGTTTACTCCGCTATTTACGGAAAATATGCATGCAGAGCAGTTTGTGTCCATCATATTTGAGCGCCTGTTTTTAACGAATACTGTAGCTGAATTAGTTAGGTTACATAATTTAATCAGGCGCGGTTCCTGGTTTATACCTATAGACGCGATAACCATCTCCTTTCCGCGGCTATCTATGGAGGAATTAACGTTATTTGCTTGTGGTATATACCAAATTCGCCAGGCTCGTTCATATGTGGGTGAGCATTTTCGCTTTCATGGAGTATATACATTAAAGCTATCTCAAGAAAGAATACATGGCTTAGAGGGAATAAACCCAATGTTGCTTCGTGCTAAAATAAAGTCCCGCCATTCTTCTGGTAGAACTTATTTCGTTTTTATAGTAGCAGAAACAAATATGAATGGTCGGACCGCAATAAAAAGTTATTGCTATAATTGCATTGTAGGTTTAAGAACGGTCCCAAGGCGCACATTAAAAAGATTGATGAATAAGGTTAGGGAAATATTGGTGCAAGATTTTGTGCCTAGAAATCTGGGAATCGGACATACATATATCCCGTGAGCAACTGTTGCAACACAACTTAATGATACCCAATGCAATTTATAACCAAAACAATGAAAATCCAATAATAATATGTGATGGGACTTATATTTATTTAAATAAAAGTTCGAACTATATGTTCCAAAAAGACACGTACTCATTACATAAATATAGAAACTTAAAAAAACCATTTCTGCTGGTGGCGCCTGATGGTTACATTGTAGACTGCTTTGGCCCATACAAGGCTACCACATCTGATGCTGAGATAATGATTTCTCTTTTCCGAGATGAAAATTCTCCTCTCAGGCAATACTTTCAATTGAATGATATTTTCATTCTAGACAGGGGATTTAGAGATGCAATTAATCTGCTAGAGTCTTGCAATTATAAAACTTACATGCCGGAATCCTTATTACAAGGTGAGCATCAACTCACCACTGAGCAAGCTAACAGGAGTCGTTGTGTTGTAGTGTGTGTACGTCTTTAGTATGTAAGTATATGTAAACCTAGATAGTTGTTATATGTATGTAGCTAAGCTAAGACACTGTACTTGCGAGTCGACACAATAAAGTGAGCCTTTACCGTGTAAACATGTGTATCATTCCATACGACACTTCATGGCGACCCTGCCATACAAGGTCTTATCGTTAGTGAAATACGGACAGTGAAGAAAAATAAAATAATTTTAATTTCGGACACTTTAAAATAAAAATATAGACAGTGGCACAGTGTTGTGAAATGTGTAAACAAACGTAAATTTTTGAAACATGGGGACTACTCAAACTAAAGAAGAAACAATCATCGCGCAAACGGCTGCTGGTGATGGAAAGAATGACGCGACAGCCGAGTTGGGCTACTCCAGCATCAGCACGACAAATATCCTCCTCACCCTAATCACAGTTGTCCTGTTGGCAGCGGCATGCTATGCTATCTGTTATTATTATAAGAAGATGCATGTAAAATGGATGGAGAGGCAGATGAACTGCAGGTCCATATGTCGTAGGCAGACCTACTTCAAGAAACCCAACGACGCCGACACTTCCGTGTGAAAAAAAAAAAACAAAGTGTTTCTACCATAAATACAATCGCCGCGTAGTGCTACAAAAGTTAGTAAAGTGATATTTTGCTATAACTTCATCTCTAAACAGTATCAAAATAATTGCAATTATATCGCATAAACGTGTTTAAAAAGTAAGTAATTATTATAAATGTGTAACAATTCTTAGACCTCGCACGGCGACACACCGAACTCGATACCTCGCGCCGGATGTGGAACGTTATCGCACTGTATTCCTTGAAGATAGTAAGCGGAGAACCGTAGGAAGATATTTTATTGTTAAGAGGATGTCATTGCATTCCATTATGTTTTATTTTTAAATTATGGCCGATGATTTTAATAGGATATATACAGATTTGGTGGATATTCGTAAATATTTAATAAAGAAAGGGCAAGCTAGATTTACAGGTTCTATTGCATTGAATAAGTCAAGAGAGGCAAAGGATTTATTTAGTGAAGCGCAATTATTGTATTCTAAGTTCTAAGTTATCGCATGATTTAAAGCCTAATTTAGTGACGCAATTGACCACCACCTTCGATGAAATTAAGAGTATATTTTTAAATATAAGTGAGCTGTGTGTTTCGCCTCCTAGCGAAATAAAAATAATAAAAATGGAATTTGATATTCGGACGGCGTGTAATTTAATCCCACTTATGGATGGTAGGGAGGAGACCACGAAACGATTGATTGATGCTGTAGAAATGTATGCGGATAATTATGCTAGACGATTCGGGAAACAAACTTTTAATAAAATTTGTGCTAAAAGGTCGGCTTTCTGAGAACATTGATGATTGACTGACTATATGTCGTTGGGTGGTGGAGGTTGTGAACGGATATTTTAAACGTGATTATAGATTATTCCGGCATGAATATTTTAATTTAACTGTGCCACACATGATGCAAATGTTTTCTATAGCTGCGAGCCTTTTAAATAAATTCGGCGTTAGGTTGAAAAATAGAAATGATGCTGAACAAATTATAAATGTTATTAGGGAACGATTTCCATTACATAATAATTTGTCAGATTTTATACTGATGATGAATATGAATAGAAGAAGCTCTAATTTTACTAGTATAACAGCTAATAATAACAATATTACATTCCCTCGTTTAGATTATAATGAAGTAATATTATTTGCCTTAGGAACATACCAGATCCGACAGGCAAAGTCATATTATGGTGAACATATCAGGTTTCATGGAGGATACAGAATCGAAGTGTGTAGAGAAAATATTAACACATCAGAGTATAGTTTGAGAGGAAGTGGAGATAATTCTCTGATAAGAGGAAAAATCAAATCCAGACATGTTTCAAGAAAAATATATTACCTATGTATATTTATTAATTGAAAATAATGTGTCTGGACGGGCAGGTATTGTAGAATACTGCTGTAATTGTCTAGTAGGGAGAAGAACTATTGGGTGCTGTGCACATGTTATGACGCTTGTGTGGTATCTTGGATGGGCTAGGCATCAACCAACAATATCAGCACCAGCAGAATTCCTAGATGCTGTAGTTGTGAGAGAGGATGTTGAATAAAATGTATTATTGACAAATGACTTAATTATTTACCCACTCCCTAAGGTTTTTTTTGGTAATTCCCTAATCTATATCATAATATTATGGTAAGTAAAAAGAAACGGGGTTTCAAAAAACTGAACATTATCTGTCAGTAAATCGACTTATTTTTTATTGTAACCTCAAAAGTATTTTTGGCAATAAAAAAGTAACGCGGCCATTTAGGTATTATTTTCACATCGGATATTGTTTACAACATAAAAACGATCTAATCTCACTATAATTTATTTTTGGACGCGAAAAATAAAAGTCAGGCACAACTGCTATAGAAATCTGGCCGATGTTCTTTGGTCCATCTCTCCTAGTTTTACCCTATATGGTACATGGGCAAGAGTTAATTCAAAAACATATTGAAACGGGCACCACAATCCATACAGATTATTGGAGAGCTTATGACTGCCTAGAGGAAAATGGGTACACGCACGAAAACGTGAACCACTCATACCCTCACAACCCTTTTGTGGCTCCAGACGGGACTCACACCCAAAGAATCGAGTTACAATAGAGATCCGTGAAGGGATTCTTCAAAAAGGATAATTATAATCACCCAGAAAATGTTGGTGATGCAATAGTGGAATACTTGTGGAGACGAAATATTATGAAATAAAATAGAGACACATTTTTAGAAATGGTGGAAGCTATTAAATATGTTTACAAGTTAAAACCCATTTGTGGGTCCAGACGGGACTCACACCCAAAGAATCGAGTCACAATGGAGAGCGATAAAGCGAGAAATCGTATCTTAGGTAAAAGATTGCCCAAGCTATTATTCCTCTAATGCCCACGGATTTTTGGCAATAAGTTTAATTTTATCTAAGTTCATTTAGTATCGAACCAAAAATAAACTACCTCTACAGTTACTACTTACTACTAAATCCTTACCCTACACCTAACCTACACAATACCTCACATCTAATAATAATAATAAGTACTATGTGCGCAAATAAAGCTGATTTTATGAAAGGACGATGAGTGAAAACGTCCCCCCCGACCAACAGAATTGAAACGTATCTCAATCGAAAGCTGATAAAAAGTTGATCATTTTTTACTATGGCGACATTTTTCTAAAGTATGGGAGATAAGCAGAAAATCAAGTTTTAAAATAATTATTTTGTGGTACAAAATAACAGTTTGTTTTAAAGTTTTATTACAATAACCATTTTTGCCCCATTAGTCCCGTGGTGGCAAGCACGTCTGTTGAGCGAGGGGTCCTGGGTTCGATTCCCAGGTCAGGCAAAAAGTTTTATTGGGTTTTTCCATTAGGATTTTTTCAGTAAAAGCCCGGAGTTTAGAAAATGGTGGTGTGATACCCCCGTGCTTCGAAAAACACGTAAACCGTTGGTCCTGCGCCTGATCTCTTCCCGGTTATGTCGGATTGCCGTCCCATCTATCGGACTATAAGAGTTAGGGAAGAGGGAGTGCACCTGTGTTAACGCAGTCACTTGCGCACTAATTATAGTGCCAAGATTGGCCAAGTACGCAGGAGAGTAGGATATTAATCCTCCTGCGTACTTGGCTAGTCTGCGATATGATTAGCCGCCGTGATCGTAATCGGTCTGGAGAAGACGTACATAATTAACATAATGTCTTTGTTATGTAGGTATACCTTTTGTATACTGTTTAGCAATAAAGCAGTCAACTAAGTACAAGTATCGTCATTGAACACGTACAGTCCTCCCCAACATCTGTTAAGAATCAGCCAAATATATTAACGATCGGCTGCAGGTGATGCCTAAAGCAGCCCTTTGCAACTTATATCAGCAACCCCACCCACTCTAAGTCGTCGTAAGTAAAAGGAAGAAGCGAAGACCCTCCTACAAGGCCTCCAAGGCCAAAAAAGCCGCGACCACCACCACCTCCGCGGCCCCCCGCACTCGCTCTCCCAGCGACCAGCCTTCCCTCGAGCCCCTGAGTACTCCCCCCGCTTCAGCTTCCATACAAGACAAGGCAAAGACAAGGCGAAGTGGCCAAGTGGTGTAACGATCGCAAGATCACATACACCATTCATCACATGCACCTTCCGCTATCGTATCGAGGGCGCACCCCATAAACGCGGGGGTCCCTCAAAGCCGTAACCCTGATTCTTTCCCCTGCACTCCCCAAAACTCCTTAGGCACTTGGTCCTGGAAAGGGGGAATCGAGATCAACCCCGATAAGAGTTGAGCGGTCTTTTTTTGAATTGAAAATTGAACATGATAAGGCGAAAATATCAATGTCAAATCAATGTTCAAGTAAAAGCTAATGAAAATTAATAATAACGGTCTCACATCAAGTTTCGAGCGCTTTGTCATGTTTAATTTTTGCATTATGGTCTTCTTCTTCATCGTGTGGGCAGTAAGGTCTAACGACCCCACACACCCTAGTGTCAGAGTTTCTAAACCGCCTCAAGGGCCTCTGACATGGTTCCCGATGTCAGTGATGTCCAAGATAACCTTGGAAAGTACATATGAATTGGAAAAAGTCACATTGGTACTTGCCCGTGTCTGGTTGCGAACCCACAACCTCGTGCATGAGAGGTGGGCGCCTTAACCACTGGGCCATCACGACATCCAACAACATCCAACATGCATTATGGTGATTCTGAATAATTTAAAAAGTTAGGTTCACTTTTTAAAGTAGATACTTATTATTTACTTATTTACTTTCGTATTTTTTTGAATGTGATTTAATACCTATGTTAGAAAATAAGACTAATAATATTTATTGCGATAAAATTGATTGTTGCTTGTTAATTAATAGCTTTCCACTGTTTTCACTGTGATTGTTTACTCGTAATTATTTTAACAAAAAATAATTTTGACGTTAATTTGATCATTGTGACTGTTTCGGACAGTATTAGTTACTATAATTTAAACATTTAATACTCGTTTTAAAAACAAATTTTACTTATCAATACATATAGTGATTACTATATAACAGTAGTATTCTTCATTCCATATTGTCCCTCTTGTCTCACTTTTTTCAAAAAAATATAGAATATGTCAAATGTAGAATCTGTCAAATGTAGAATATGTCAAATGTAGAATCTGTCAAATGTAGAATCTGTCAAATGTAGAATCGGTCAAATGTAGAATCTGTCATATGTAGAATCTGTCAATAGTAGACTATGATGTCAAAAGTAGAATCTGTCAAATGTAGACTAAACGCTACTAAATACTAACGTTATTATAAAAACAGTTATATAGAGCTCATATTGCATTGAAAACTTGATGAAAATCCGTTGGAATTCATTCTCATCAGTATTCACTTGAGCAACTGCCTCGTTAACCTAGTGGTCCTAAGCGCAGCTGCTACGCTAGGTGTCTTGGGTTCGATTTCCAGGTCGAGTGGCAAAGTGTTATCGGGTTTTTCTATGAAATTCTCATTAGCAACTCAGAGCTAGGACATGTGCCCTGTTAATGGCAATAGGCTCGCCCCCTATTACATGGGACCTAAAACATACCGGCGAACTGTGGGTGTACATTGGTACACGTGCTCAGCCTAACCTTTCGGGGAATACAGGCGTGTTTATATAATATTCAATATATATAATTTCATAGAAAAACCCAATAACACTTTTTAAATATTGATATTTTCGCCTTACCATGTTCAAGTTTCAATTACACCGAATACTGACCAGTAAAATTGGTTATTTACCGGTTATTTGTATTGTTTTGGAAAGCTGCGGGTCCGTTAAAGTTGTAAATCTACTTTGAGGTACTTGCCACCCGTCTTTTGTTTTTTTGTTTGAGTGATAGAAAATCTGGAACGAATTAAAAAAATAACCCTTTGAACTTAGTTTTAGTCGCTTTAGGAGATGAAAGGACAGTCAGATTTTATCGACCGTAGGCAGACCTCAGGATTCATTATTAAAAAAAAATGTGACTCAAGAAGACTAGAAACCAACAAATTCTGATGGTCCGGTAAGAATATCTAAAAACAAAATAAAAAATCGTCTAATTCCTAAACCACAAAAAAATCGTATAATATACATGGGGGCCACCTTGTATACGTATTATTTCGTTTTACGTGGTACATGGGGCTTGGGCAGTACATTCGATTTTAATCCAGCGGCAGAATTGCTGAATATTATAATAATTGATGACAATTAATATACCTATTTTCAATATTTGTAAAATATGTAGGTAACACAATAATTTGATTTACAATCTTTGGCTCTGTACGGCGTTCGGTGTAACTGTATACACTTCATAATAGCCTTAAATATTGTTATTTTAGTTCTTATAACATATGTGTAAGGAATTAGAAGTAAAAAAAAATTTTTTTTTTTTAGTTTTTTTCTAAACCCCATGGATTTTGGAGTTAAAACTGATTGCTGGTCTTTTAATAGATCCTTAAGCACCCCCTGACACATACAAAACATCTGTTGGAGGGGGGGGACGGGTCCCATACAAAGGACGATGCTTGAAAACGTCCCCCCAACCTTACTTCGACCAACAGAATTGAAATGTATCTCAATCGAAAGCTGATAAAAAGTTGATCATTTTTTACTATGACGACATTTTTCTAAAGTATGGGAGATAAGCAGAAAATCAAGTTTTAAAAGGATTATTTTGTGGTACAAAATAACAGTTTGTTTCAAAGTTTTATTAAAGTAACCATATTTGCCCCGTTAGTCCTGTGGTGGCAAGCACGTCTGTTGCGCGTGGGGTCTTGGGTTCGATTCCCAGGTCAGGCAAAAAGTTTTATTGGGTTTTTCCATTAGGATTTTTTCAGTAAAAGTCCGGAGTTTAGAAGATGGTGGTGTGTCACCCCCGTGCCTCGTAAAGCACGTAAAGCCGTTGGTCCTGCGCCTGATCTCTCAGATCAAGATTAGCCAAGTACGCAGGAGAGTAGGATATTAATCCTACTCTGTATCTGCATTATTATCAACTGCCGTGATCGTAATCGGTCTGGAGAAGACGTACATAATTAAAATAATGTCTTTGTTATGTATACCTTTTGTATACTGTTTAGCAATAAAGCAGTGGTCGCAAGCGCGACTGCTGAGCAAGGGGTCCCGGGTTCGATTCCCGGGTCGGGCAAAAAGTGTTATTGGGTTTTTTCATTGGGAATTTCTCATTAGCAGCCCAGAGTTTGGAAGTTGGCGGTGTGACACCCCCGTGTCTCGGACAGCACGTAAAGCCGTTGGTCCTGCGCCTGATCTCTCTCCGGTCGTGTCGGATTGCCGTCCCATCGGGCTATGAGAGTTAGGAAAGAGGGAGTGCACCTGTGTTTGCGCACACACTTGTGCACTATAATATCTCCTGCGTACGAGGCTAGTCTGCATTAAGATTAGCCGCCGTGGCCGGAATCGGTCTGGAGTTTTTTTTTTTTTTTGCAATAAAGCAGAGTACCAGTATCGTCATTGAACACATACAGTCCTCCCCAACATCTGTTAAGAATCAGCAAAATATATTAACGATCGGCTGCAGGTGATGCCTAAAGCAGCGCATTTGCAACTTATATCAGCAACCCCGCCCGCTCTAAGTCGTCGTAAGTAGAAGGAAGAAGCGCAGACCCTCCTACCAGGCCTCCAAGGCCAAAAAAGCCGCGACCACCACCACCTCCGCGGCCCCCCGCACTCGCTCTCCCAGCGACCAGCCTTCCCTCGAGCCCCTGAGTACTCCCCCCGCTTCAGCTTCCATACAAGACAAGGCAAAGACAAGGCGAAGTGGCCAAGTGGTGTAACGATCGCAAGATCACATACACCATTCATCACATGCACCTTCCGCTATCGTATCGAGGGCGCACCCCATAAACGCGGGGGTCCCTCAAAGCCGTAACCCTGATTCTTTCCCCTGCACTCCCCAAAACTCCTTAGGCACTCGGTCCTGGAAATGGGGAATCGAGGTCAACCCCGATAAGAGTTGAGCGGTCTTTTTTTCAAACCGGTCAAATTCGGTGCAATTGAAAATTCAACATGATAAGGCGAAAATATCAATATTTTTGTGTTCAAGTAAAAGCTAATGAAAATTAATAATAACGATCTCACATCAAGTTTCGAGCGCTTTGTCATGTTTAATTTTTGCATTATGGTGATTCTGAATAGTTTAAAAAGTTAGGTTAACTTTTTAAAGTAGATACTACTACTAAATACTAACGTTATTATAAAAACAGTTATATAGAGCTCATATTGCATTAAAAACTTGATGAAAATCCGTTGAAATTCATTGTTATCAGCATTCACTTGAACAACTGCCTCGTTAACCTAGTAGTCCTAAGCGCAACTGCTACGCTAGGTGTCTTGGGTTCGATTTCCAGGTCGAGTGCCAAAGTGTTATTGGGTTTTTCTATGAAATTCTCAGTAGCAACTTGGAGCTAGGACATGTGCCCGGTTAATGGCAATAGGCTCGCCCTCTATTACATGGGACCTAAAACATACCGGCGGACTGTGAGTGTACATTGGTACACGTGCTCAGCCTAACCTTTCGGGGAATACAGGCGTCATGGCATGTGTTCACTTGAACACTAAAATATTGATACACACAAACAAACAAACATACATACATACATACTATCACGCCGGTATTCCCCAAAGGGTTAGGCAGAGGTGTACCAATGTACACCCACACTTCGCTGGTATGTTTTTAGGTCCCATATAATAGGGGGCGAGCCTATTGCCATTAACCGGGCACAAATCCAAACTCCGAGCTGCTACTGAGAATTTCATAGAAAAACCCAATAACACTTTTTAAATATTGATATTTTCGCCTTACCATGTTCAAGTTTCAATTACACCGAATACTGACCAGTAAAATTGGTTATTTACCGGTTATTTGTATTGTTTTGGAAAGCTGAGGGTCCGTTAAAGTTGTAAATCTACTTTGAGGTACTTGCCACCCGTCTTTTGTTTTTTTGTTTGAGTGATAGAAAATCTGGAACGAATTTAAAAAATAACCCTTTGAACTTAGTTTTAGTCGCTTTAGGAGATGAAAAGACAGTCAGATTTTATCGACCGTAGGTAGACCTCAGGATTCATTATTAAAAAAAATGTTACTCAAGAAGACTAGAAACCATCAAGTTCTGATGGTCAGGTAAGAATATCTAAAAACAAAATAAAAAATCGTCTAATTCCTAAACCACAAAAAAATCGTATAACATACATGGGGGCCACCTTGTATACGTATTATTTCGTTTTACGTGGTACATGGGGCTTGGGCAGTACATTCGATTTTTATCCAGCGGCAGAATTGCTGAATAGAATAATAATCAATGACAATTATTATACGTATTTTCCATATATGTAAAATATGTAGGTAACACAATAATTTGATTTACAATCTTTGGCTCCGCACGGCGTTCGGTTTAACTGTATACACTTCATAATAGCCTTAAATATTGTTATTTTAGTTCTTATAACATAAGTGTAAGGAATTGGAAGTAAAAAAAATTTTTTTTTTTTTTAGTTTTTTTTCTAAACCCCATGGATTTTGGAGTTAAAACTGATTGCTGGTCTTTTAATAGATCCTTAAGCACCCCCTGACACATACAAAACATCTGTTGGAGGGGGGGGACGGGTCCCATACAAATTTTGTCATCGTCCTTTTGTCATCGTCCTTTTAAGTTGTCTTATGTCATTCCATAAGAGTGCGGTCACATTTGGCGTTTCTACTGCGTGATTGTAGCGCTAAAAACGCGAGACAAGTAAAAATAAAACAAGTGTCACGCTGCAGTCACCCTAATGTGAAGGGCGCCGTATTTTGAAATGTTGGTGATGCATTAGTGGAATACTTGTGGAGACGAAATATTATGAAATATGTATAATAAAGACGCATTTTTAGAAATGGTGGAAGCTATTAAATATGATTACAAGTTAAAATAAATGTATTTAGTTAACATTTTAGCGTTTATTGTGCGCAAGAGCGAGAGAAGCTATAGCTAGGGACTTGGGGCACCCTAACTCGCGAGCGAACAAACCCTGCCGTCTCCTTAGTGTATTTAAAAAAAAACACCCGGAGATAGAGTAACCGCCCTGGCCGGAGGTAAGACTGGAGTGTAAGGGTGTCTCTACCCTCTTTCCCGTCCCCCTTACGACCTTATTAATGTGACTTGATACAAAATCCTAGTAGGGCTCCATTGAGCACCTTCGGCGGGGAAAATTGGTTGGGGGCGACATGTTTTAGCAATCCAGTGACGTTATGTGCTGCTTATAACGTCACTCTGCAAACTGTACGGAACCACCTGCGATCGGCCGGTTTGAAATGTTGCAGACCGACGCGGAAAATTGTATTATCTACCATGCACCGTCAAAATCGCTTTCGCTTCGCAAAGGAATATCGGGACTTCGATTGAAAAAACAATGTTGTCATATTTACGAATGAAAGATGTTTTAAATCAGATAAGGATAGACGAAAAAAATACTAAGAAAAAAAGGAGACCGATACTCAGAAATCAATTTTTTGCCACTTGGTTCGCATCGCATTACACATTGCATTACACTCGGGTATTGGGGCTGGATGTAATTGATGGGTCCCGGTGAACTCGTTGAAGTGGGAGCTCGTTAGAATATTCATGGCTAGTAAGATGTTTTAACTAAATGTCATGCTGCCTACATTGCGATACCCAACGAGCATATATATTTTGTGCACGACAACTGTGCGGTGCACAAAGCACATAGTGTGCAAAATTGGTTAAAATCACAAACAGATGTGACTGTTATTGATTGGGCTGCTAAGAGTTCAGATTTCAACCCCACAGACCATATCTCTAGACCACAAATCGTTGAAAGAAATCTAGCGGTTCCTACGTCTTTGCTTGCAAATAATGAGAAGCTATTGTTATCTGTGATGGAACCTATATATACATTCAAAAGAGTAGCAATTTCTCATTTCAAAAAGACACGTACAGCATGTGACTGCTCACTGCTCTATTTTTTTTTGCTACTGGATCCTATCAAAGGCCAGTTGGAGTTGCAAAACACATACCACAAGAAATATGCAGTGTTTAAATAGATAGAAGTTACCCGAGCTCTAACACACAAAAATATTTTAAATAAATATGGGTTTCCTGATACCCCAGGTGCCAGACAGGCAGTTAATCAACAGTAAGAATAGCTATATTAATTTTTCATATTTTAAATAAACTATTTATATCATTCAGTAATTATTAATATTAAAATTTAGGCTTTACAGAAACTATGGAATGGCTGGAGTAGTTGTGTGTATTGATGGAAGACATTTTAAAATAGTTGTTCCACCAAAAGTGAACGAACATTGGTATTATAGCCCGCAAGCACTATCAGCAAATTACTACTACTACTACTACTATTGCAAAATAGATAAACAAACTAAATGTTCCCTTTTCAGGCATGTGACAGTGATTATAGAATTTTAAGAGTTAATGCTTAGTTTGGAAGTGCAAAGCATGATTCCTTCATATGGGAAAAGAGTACCTAATTTAAATACTTATATTCAAGCTTTGCACCAAAATGGAGAAACGGTCTAGCTTTTAGGTAAAGTATCCATAATTTAATTGATTGGGAAGAATATTAATATTTTGATGTGTTATAACTATATGCCGGTGACAATAATAACACAATTGTTTATATTCTAGGAGATTCTGGATATCCTCATCGCCCTTGGCTAATGACACCGATTTTAGATGCTACCCCTGTTAAACCAGTAGCCAATTATAAAGGTAAACATATGCGACCAAAGTAGATATCGATAACATATAATAAAAGCATACCGCACGGTGTCTCTAACATCGGCACTCATCCTGTCTGGTCAACTTCCCCTAGACCTCCGAGTGATCGAGGCCGCAACCCTCTTCAAGATCAAAAAGGGTCATTCCCAAGAGTTCCTACCGCCGTAAGTACGCAGCACTGCCTCAAGTGGAGATAGCCAATCACCGATGCCGGTTAGTGCGATTCAAAGGGAAGACAATCGCACTATTCGAGTGGGGAGAGGATACTCCATTTGTTCAAGCGAGCTCACTGCTCCAAAAGATCAGGGAAACAGGAGAACACACGGCGATCGCTGCCCGCACCATCAGTGTAGACGCAATGGCGATGGGATGGGAAAGAGGAGACGTCGCAGACCGTTTCGGCTGTTTGAAAGCCTCAGAGCAACACGAGGTGGTTGTCTACGAGGACAGAGGGGAATCTCTGAGCTGCAAAGGAGCAGGCCAAAACAACCAGCCCCGAGGAGCGAGCCCGGTCGAGGAATCGCCTAAAAGCGATCGGCACTTTCCTCGGCGCACTGCTCTCAAGCAGAAGCCGTGAGTCACCATCCGCGAAGCAGGAGGCAGCAGTCCTAAAATTCTTCAAGAAAACACCGGACGAACCAAGGAAACAAGTTCCTACACCAACAAGAGCTGACAAAGGGCACGTCAGCCCGCCGATCCTCGCAGTGAATTCGGGAGTCACGAAAAATCATGCAGACCTTCCAACGCCAAACTGAAGGTCTGCTGAAAGTACTGCTCGAGGAAACAGAGGCAGCCGTGTACGACAACGTTACATCCCAAGTGATCGCTGGGGAAATGACGGGGTCGCACATGGCAGCATACAGCGCAACGAGCGGGTTCGTGACCCTGGACGAGGAGGAAACGGAGCACACAGGAACTTTAAAATTCAAAACCCCAAAGGATGACCCGATAGTGGTTACCGCCAAATGTACCAAAATCATGCTGGACGACAAGATCCTTGAAATGGCCTACCTAGTCCATTTTCGGGACTACGAATTCAGGAAAGTTGGGCGGTACCCAGTATCAGGTGGGTAAACGGAGTCCCCGGTTGCGGCAAGACAACCTGGGTGGTGAAACAGTTCGACGAGGAGAGGGATGTCGTAGCCACCACGACGACCGAAGCTGCCAAGGATCTCAGAGAGAAGCTAGCTCACCGCTTAGGAGATCGTACGAAAACAAAGGTGCGCACTATGACCTCAATTTTAGCCAACGGGTTCAAGCCACAAGATAAGTGCTACCGCCTCACGGTAGACGGCTAAAAATAAATGTGATTAAATCTTTTCTGAATTTAGATATTCTGTCTGCTTTAGAAATTCTTTCATTAGATCAACGAGTTACATTTAACTGTAGAATACAACTTTTGAAGGCAATAGTTGACAAATATTGTGATGTCAGAGTCCATTATTTTCATAAAATATGTAGATCCGGCGATATCAAGTATAACAAAACGACAGAAACGAATTAAATTATCTTTATTTTAAGGTAAATAAGTTCTAGCTCAACTAAGTGTCTTAATAACAAAAGTTAATTGGAATTAAGATTGTAAAATTTTCTTAAGTACCTACTTAAAAAAATTAAATTAATAATAATGTTTTTTATTTTATCCTGATAATTTTATTTTCTAATGCTAGCACGTGTGTCTTGACTCATAATCGTAAACATTCGGCGGCTGGCGCGATGGGAACTCTTATTAACACCTTGAATGACGTGTACGTTTTTTTTTTTTTTTTTTTTTTTTTAAACCAACGTTCAAGCGGTGACAAACAAGTACGACTCATAGTGGCGTGATCGCGCCATAGTTGTTTGTTACCGCCTATAAAAGCCTCTGCCGATCTGGGTCATTCTCGGTTCAGACATCGGACGGTGCGGAGCTCTCTCGAATTCTGTATACAAGTGTGGATATTGTGAAATAAAAGTTAAGTATAATTATTACTTTATTAAATTAATTGTTGTGGTAATGTTATTATGATGATGGTGTGTTTTTAATACAAGTCATAATAACTTCTATATTGATTATGGTTGTGTTATATACATCACTACTATAGCTAAAGTTATATACTTTTTATGAAATGGATGGATATAATGTAATTATAATATCATGTAATTACAATATAATGTAATACTTTTAAAAAGAGTATGTATGGAGTTTCTTGTCCGTTCTTCTCCATACGAGACTACCTTTTGGAATGGGCAACTAGATTCAATAGTTTTAATTAATTGACGAGTAAAAGTGACTTTACTACAAAACAAATATAATGCTATTATGAATTGAACTATATATTGTTTATATTTTCCCCTTAATACCTAATAATTAACGAAGATTAAAATATTTCTATACATTAGTTCTGTGCCATAGTCTTGTCAAACCACTCGTTGTTACATATTAGTTACATATCTACAGATATAATAAATATCTAACAAGTGCATGGTGAAATTTAAGGGGCGAAGTTGTCTTAAACAATACATGCCGAAGAAACCGGTGAAAAGAGGTTTTAAAATCTGGGCCCGGTGTGATGCAGTAACTGGGTATCTTTATCAATTTGAGGTGTATGCTGGTAAAGGAGATTCTACTGAAAACGAAGGTGTTGGTTATAATGTGGTGTGGAGACTATGCCAAAATGTTCCACCAAATACGTTAGTTGCATTTGATATTTTTTTCACCGGATGCAATTTAATGGATGATTTGTTTGCTAATGACATTTATGCTGTGGGAACAGTGAGACTAAATAGAGTCGACCTGCCTAATGCTATTACGAAGAATGAATGCCTTCAGAGTTTTGAATTCTTCCTCACAGAAACTACTCCTGATGTTCCTGAAGAAAATGATACTATTCATTTTAATAATGAGCTTTTCTCTGATCAGCCCAACGAAAATGATGCTGGTCAGGGAAACTATGTTTGCGGTTGGGTAGTAAAAAATGCCTAAAACAAGTAGTTAAAAATTGTCAACATTGCCGGCTAAATTTATTGGACAATAAAGATCAACAAAATTATAATACATTAATTAAAGCCAAAGAGTACCAAAATAAAAAATGGTTGTGTTACCCTTCTGAGGAAGTAGTAACATATTTCAAAGAAATCCAAAATGTAGTTACATCATTTCTGAAGAGAAACGTGCCAAAAAAGAAAATTAAAGTGAATATTTTAATCTTTTTGGATATACTAGCAAGTGATCCATTTCAGTGTCCAAAACACAAAAAAGCGTTAAAGCAATATTTTGCTGATGTATGCTTAAATGTATTAATTTATAGTTGGTGCAGATCAGTTAACCGTATTTTATCAGGAAAATTAAAATATGATGGAGAGGACGAAATAAAAAATGTTGCCCAAAATTATTATAATAAGCACAAGAATTATAAAAATAGAAAATAAAATGTAAGTATGTACTTTAAGACTGGCTTTTTTATTCTAGTTTCCAACACATTTTACCTTGACAATACACACCTACATCATTTAATGTGCCTGTGGAGGTTAACCTAGTACCTATACCCACCTACTCTATACCTATATATATATCTATAGATTGAAAATTAGTTCCCGTTCAGAAATACAGATGGCGCTTAAAACTGCCATGCATAAAAACTTCGAGAGTGGGCTCTTCTTCCGTATTATTATAGTACTCTTTGACCTGAACCCACATCTATTGCTCGAGTTTGAGGGTTTAATCGCGAAGCTGTTAATCGATTTTATTCTTTGTTGGAAGAAGTCGTAGAAAAATACAAATTAGTACCGGATATGATTTTTAACATGGATGAAACGGGAGTGAGAACTTCATTAACAAGACCACCTAAAGTTCTGTCAACTTATGGAAAAAAGCAGGTTGGGATAGTTTCCAGCAATGAAAAAGGAGTCTTAACGACCGTTGTTTGTTGCTGTAGAGTGTAGTGCATCGGGAACATTTATCCCACCCTTTTTCATTTTCAAAAGAAAAAGGCTCAATCCGAGACTCTTAGACGGTGCTCCACCTGGTGCTGAAGCAACGACCACCGACAGTGGATGGATTAACTCTCAGAAATGTTTGGATTGGTTGCATATTTTTGTGCAAAAAGTACGTCCCAGTAATGATCACAAAGCACCCTTGATTCTAGACGGTCATGAATCACATAAAAGTTACGAAGCACTTGATTTTGCAACAAAAAATAATATCATATTTTTGACTATTCCTCCTCATACGTCACAGTACAACCTTTGGATGTTGCAGTATAAAAAAATACTTCGAGGTCGAAGTCAACATTTTTCAAAAACAACATCCAGGAAGAATTATTAGCCAGTATGAGATTGCAAAAATCTTCTCTGGGGCGTATTTGAAAGGAGCTACACCTGCAAACGCAATCAGTGGATTCCGTGCCAGTGGCATCTATCCATTCAATAGTCACATTATTGGTGATGAACATTTTGCGCCGTCTGATGTTTATCAGGGGAATGCTCCGAACATCATATCCGAAACAAATACCAGTACTAGCTAGTCCTAGTAGAGGAGATCAGCACAATACACCAGTAAATAACAACGCAATAGAGAATGATACATCATCGTCAGCCAATCGCTGTCCAACACCGGACACAGACTCCATCCAAGATGTGCCACCTAAGCCAGTTCCCGGATCTCCGCAGCCAGTCACTTCCGCCAATGAAAAAATAAATGAAAACACACACAGTATTCAGCCAGATTGCAGATTGTATTTTTTGCAAGAAATTTGTTTTTCTTTTTGTATTTTTTACAAAAATCAGAAATATTAACGAGCACGCCTATAAAGATGGCACAAAAAGAAAAACATGATGCTACCGCAGCGAAAAAGAAAGTTTCCTTCGATTCCCCTGGTCCATCAAATGTTAAAAAAAGGAAGACACGTGCCAAAGCAGGTCTATCGAAAGGCAAAGAAAACGAAAAAAGAGACTTCTTTTGCACTGTATGCAAAGAACAATATATATATCCCCCCTTGGAAGATTGGATACAGTGTGATGTTTGTCGAGAATGGACCCATGAATCATGCTCGTCATATTCTGGAAGAGGCTCTTATTTCTGTGATGATTGCTTTGATTAGTTAACATTACTTGTTTTTCCCGACTCTTGTATTCATTTTGCCCGACTGGTGTATTCATTTTGCCCGCTATGGGTGGCCAAAACGGATAATGAGCCAAACAAAAAAAAATTGGTATTTAATTAAGTAAGAAGATTTTTCTTTTTGTTTCTAATCATAATTTAGTTACCAAAGATTGTAACCAGAATAGTCAATTACAAGTATGATTATAATAAATATTTTTTTTCTTATTTTTTTAATTAACATGTCCTTCTTGCCCGTCCGTCCCCTATTTTCCCCCTTAACTTGAGGGGCATCCGTGGGACACAAGTTGTTCCAGTGACCTGTCGCCATTTCATCCAGGGCTAACAATGTTTAAAAATTATCTTATTATGATGGATGATGAAGAATAAACAGACATTTACAATACAGAATCTTGTATACCAAACTCCATACTTAACATTTTTGTCCGATACAGACTTAGCAATAAAAAGAAATCTCCTAATGTTTGGAAGATGTGCTAAAGCGTCACTTTAAAAAGTGCGACTTGGAGCCGTCACGGTGGGAGCAGCAAGCCGCTCATAGACTTGACTGGAGGGCTGTGGTAAAATCTAAGGTTCATAGCTTTGAAGTACAGGGGCGCCTTGAGCTTGATGCCAAGCGCGACCAAATAAAAGCCCGACCACCTGCGACAATTGTCTATAATGGTGTGCGCATATGCCTTCAGTGTGCGAGGATCTTCACAAAGAAGATTGGTTAGATAAGCCACATGCGAGCACACGAACGTCAACTACAGAGGAGTTGAAGCAATCGCCTTGGCCGAAAACAGTCAGATCACATCATCATCATCAATTTGGAAGACTGTAACTTTATGCCACATGAACAATTTGCCCTAACACGACCCATTCACCTTGAATAGTCTATTGGTTACAACATATTTTCAAAAATACAGCTACAGTTCTACACAATTTTGAGCGATCACGATGGTCTCCAGTTTACCCTACCAAATTACTTTTTTTTTTCAATTTGAATAACTTTTTGCTCAAGACTGGGCGACAGGTACATACAAAGCCCCTAACACGAGACACTGACCTTAAAAGGCACATTTGAACGTCAATTACATGAAAACCAAAAACCCCTAAGACCACCCACTGACCAAACTTTCGTATTCTTTTTTATGTTTACCTCTGAGGTAGGAATCCCTACGACGACTCACTGACCTTTTAATGGTCTAATTGAAATAAGTGATTTAACTTTGAAAATGATATGCGATCAAATTACAGCGAAAACAAAGCAACTTGGCAAACAACGAAATTATCAACACCTGCAATATGTCACTCAACAAACGGCGCTTCATTCATACGAAGTCAATAATGCAAAAATTGTAAGCTGAGCTCGTGGGAATCGAGAATGCAATGTTAAATTGATTGACTACGATACCATCTTAGTCTTTACAATATTTTTGGTGAAAACCACAAGTAATCACGAACTAAAACCATCGCCGCATTTGTAAATGAACAGCATGTGAACAGCGTCATCGACATGACGGTGACGGGTGAAACCATGAGTCCATGACACCTTTAGTATATATTAATCTATGATGACACCCACAAAAAAAGCAAAAAGAAAGAATGCAGCATGCATCAACACGACACCTATGGACTTAGGACTATGGTGAGCACACTATCACAGAGTAATAAAATAAAAACTCTGGTGATTATGGAAGCGGAACGCAAACGAAAATAGAAAGCCAAGACGTAGATAGAGAATGACAGGAAAGACCATAAATATAAATATTGTCTTTGATGTTCCTCCTTGTTGTAACATAGACCACACTACCACAGACACAGTACAAAGCACAGAATCACAGAACATAAATACTGTACAAAGTATTGTTGTACCTGAACAAATATATGATAGAGGGGCATCAACCGTTCCGAATGCGCCACATTATTTTAAACTTGCCAAAAAATGTTTTTATCAATATAATCGATTTAGTCGATTATATTGATTTTTTTGGCAAAAAAAATTGACATTGTTTTTTTTGCATGTATGTATATAGTATATACTCCGTTAATAGGGTCAGACCTCAAACCTTTTGGGCATACTGCAAGATTGCCCAAGCCCAAAAGGCCTGAAGAAAAACAAACCAAAAATGTATAGTTTTTCGAAAGATAGAAATAGTATGTACGGCTCCTGTGTGTTTTAGAATGTTTTAATGCCTAAAGCGTTATCCAAAAAAAAAAGACTCAAATTAAATGGTTCCAAAAAAGTTTTATTTATTTATTTATGTTACCCAAAACTTATATATATAATTAAACTGTAAAGTATGTACAACTTATAAAAAAAGCTGGAATCTCATGTCAAGCCGCCGATTTTCAAAGCTAAAGACTTACTTACTTTTAAGTTTATTTATTTTGTAAATATTTTTTTGTTTAACTTGACGAAAATGCTAATTGCTAAATATCATTATAATAATACTTCGTTTACTTTTTGGATGAAAAGCATTATACCTTAACTTCATGGAAATAAAGTAGAAATTTCCATGATATATGATCGTCGTAACAAAAATACCGCTTCGGTATGCTTGAGGCTACTGCATCGACTTTATTGCCATGAAGTTAATGTACATAATGCTTTTTATCACCTAAAATCCTCAGCCCTGCCGATGCTGATAGTGGGTGCCGGGCCTTACAAGTTAATTGTCATCATTACTTGCTAATATTTCTACTAGTACGTCTGTGGTCAGTTATTTTTCTTTCATCATTGTGTCACTAGTGTAGCAATAGCAACAATCACTGACAATCACTGTCATTGTCAATTTGTCAGCATTTGTCAAACGCAACTCAAAACTCATGCTGTCTGGCCATAAAACTTGACGATGATTTAGATTTCATACTACATATAATACAATAAATACTTCAAAATTTACTCATACGTCGTTCAACTTCGCACACACAAGTACGCGGACAGTACATTCTAAGTCGTCCAGTTAAATTGTTGGAGTGATATTCATTTCGTGCAAAAATTCGATTATTCATTATCAGAATGTCGCAAGCTCGCTTCTCTTCTTGTATTCCAGTGCCGATAGAGCACAAAAACTTAGTTAACGTTGTAGAGAAGGCTAGAGACTGGGCGTTGATGCATGGTGTCGCCATGAGAGACAAGAAACATTTCAACAAAGATGTCATTCAGGTATATTTTTATTTATTTATGTAATAAACTTTAGTTCAGGGGGTCGCTTTCGGGGCTTATACTTTAAGCTTTTAAAACTATACACTTATTATTCAAGAATAAACCAAGCTATCTGTGCGTACAATAGGGACAGCTTTAATTAAAATAAATTAGAATCAAATTAATTTAATTTTTATCACCTTACTTCTGCTTTTCATTAAAAAATACTTAAAAACATCATTTACAAGAAAAAACGCTGAATCTATAATCCCCTTCCAAAATGTAGTTTTCCATGGGGAAAACTACATTTTTATACTTCTCTATAGAAGTAAGGATGTGAAACTCCAGACGGACAATGTAGGCTTAGTATTAGGGTCCGTGACACCGTATGGGACCTTACAATGAAAATGGTCTACAATAAAATATTTTTAATTTTTTTTTATATTGTTTTCAACTATTTTTTAATTTATTAAATAATTTATAATGTTCTGAAAAACAAAGATGTGTTTGATAGACAGTGAATGTATGGACTCCTTTGAGTGGATACCAAGGATCCCTTTTGTACAGTCTCTTAATGTGTGAGGGGACGCCCCAGGAGGCGTCATTAAAAAATATTTAGTGAGGCCAACGATGCATCTGGCATGACATACAAAAATTATTTAAAAAATAATTTAACGCCTCTGGTGCAACATAGAACAAACATTTTGGCATGTGGTAATAATTAATGAAAATGGAAGTCACAATGACTTGGTTATGAGACCACATTTATTTTTACGAATTCAGCTTTTATCTGTAGAAAACATCAGTTTAGTATCACATCCATTAAGAGCAGAAAGCTAAACGAATGTTAATGTCAACTCTAATAATAGTGGCCTTTTTTATGATAAAACCCTAAAAGAGTAGAACAATTTACACTGCCGTGAAATAGAATGAAAGCTACTTTTTGCATCGAGATTGTACATTGCATAATGAACTTTATGTCAATTGTATAACATACAAATTATATATAAGCCAAAAATGGTTACGAGTGTTCGGGGAAATATTCGCCATTCTTGAAAATTTTCCTAGCTACTGTTGGTGACCTCTGTGAATATTGGAAAAGTTCATTATGTATGCTATGTACAATTATGTTAAATTTAAAATGTCGCTATCATTTTATTTTGCGGTGGTGTAAATTAAGCATAGGAGTAGGTAATCCCTAATGCTACTGTGTACTAGTAAAATAATAATAATATCTTAAATTCTCCCACAAAAACAAGACTTTATATGATACTAGTGAACTACCCGCGACGTCGTTCGCGATATTTCACCCGCGTTAAGAGCGCGTATACAGAAAGTTGGCAACGTCGCAAACAGCTGTCAAATATTTCCCTGTTTTGATTAATTTGTCAATATTACTGTATGAAAATAAGAATTATGGCTAACTAATGCACTAGAATATTAATAATGAATTGCAATTAAAACACTGAATTTGATGTTGTACCCGTTTTAGGTGTAAAAAAGGCATTTGTAAAGTTTCCAAATACTTTTTTTACATCTAAAACTAAATATTCGGTGTTACGATATTAATTATTGCATTTCATAATCAATATTCTAGTGCATTAGTTAGCCATATTTCTTATTTTCATACGGTACAGTAATATTGACAAATTAATCAAAACAGGGAAATATTTGACAGCTGTTTGCGACGTTGCCAACTTTCTGTATACGCGCTCTTAAGTTACGTTTTTGGTTACTGCTCCGCTCCAGTGGATCGTAGCGTGATGTTATCTAGCCTATATTATTCAGGAATAATGTAGCTATCTATTGGTGAAAAAATTTATAAAATCGGTCCAGTAGTTTCGGAGCCTATTCGTTACAAACAAATCTTTCCTCTTTATAATATTAGTATAGATTTAAGTGAGACAAGATATTAATTTAGTATCTAAAACGCTAAAAACGCCTCTTAGCGCGAACAATGAATAAATAATGTATTAAACAAACATTTGTTTCCAGGTTGCACCCTTTGTGCTATTACCATCACCTTTCCCAAGGACCGAATTTGAGAAAGCTGTGGAGTTACAACCGGTGCTAAATGAATTGATGCATAAGGTTAGTCTCTTAATAATTATTTGTTAAGTCTTAGCAGGTTGCTTGTTGTGGTTGTGGCTGTTGGTTGTAACTGCTGGTCCAAGGTTGAGCAAAAAGTGTTATTGGGTTTTACTATGAAATTCTCAGTAGCAGCTGCAGAGTCAGGGTTTGTGTCCGGTTAATGGCAATAACCTCGCCCCCTATTACATGGGATCTAAACATACCAGCGAACTGTGGGTGTACATGGTACACCTCTGCCTAACCCCTCAGGGAATACAGGCGTGGTTGTATGTATGTATGTATGTGTAATTAAGTTTTCAATTCTTTATTCAAATTTAAATTTCTTTTCTACAGGTGGCACATGACGATGAATTTTTGGAGAACACCCTGCAGAATGCGTTGCAAGTTGATGAGTTTACAAAGAGCCTATACGACATATGGGTGAAAGTTCGAAACGAGGGAATCACTCAGGTACTCATCATTATCAATATTTATATGAACAGAATGTGAGTGTGGTAATACAGCTTCTTATTACGAAACACAAAACACCTTGCAATGTTTGAAAAGAGAACTGGTTGATAGATTCACGTACACTTTAAACATTATTATTTGCAATGAGGTGTGTAGCCAAAACAGGTTCAGTTATTCTAAATATGAAATTAGGTACTTGTATTTAAAATATAATTTGCTAAGGGTTTTTGGAGTTTTATGGCCTTTTTGTTATTTCTGACAGACATGATTTTTTTTTTTAAATTTCTTCAGAATATGAATTGCACAAGTATTGTAATTGTTTCTGTGTAACACACCCACATTCTGTTCTTTTTTTTAACCATATGCACAAACGATTACCTAGCCAAAGAGGTTTACAGAAAAAAGTTTTTAAAAGTCGTTGGCTGTATATCGTATTTGCACGTGACAATTGTATCACATCTCATACTCATGCTAACTGACGGCGTTCGAATATCATGTAAATTGTGCTATGTGGCGTAGCCGATATCATTAGGAATGCTGCGCTCGGACATCATGTTGGAATCCCGCTGTCCACATACGGAGAACCAGTGTGCTAAACACACGCCATACTGTTCGTGGAAGCAGGTGGAAATCAACAGCATCGCGTCCGGATTCGGACACCTTGGACCCGTTTCCAGAGAAATACAGAGGTAGAGGATTGTAGAGGTCGTTCTTATAGAGCCGCATTCACACATTTGAAATTGTAGCATTCCGCTTTCAAAAAGTACTACAAACCACCGTCAGAACCCCTCAACAAAAAGTACCCTTTAGTTCTACTTTGGTTCAAAAATGTATTGTGAGTTTTTTTTTATTGGTTCATCCGTTACAATAGTGTAGTTTTGGGTCAGTTTTCTGAACGCAATATTATCTATTCTTACCTGTACCTTCGACACGTGATCATGTGACCACGATGGTTGATCTTCTGAATTGTAAAGAGAAAAAAGTGTTTTGGCACAACCATGTTGTAGATCTGGCAGAAATAAAGTAGATATTGATTCAAAATTTCTTTTTTGTAATATCTTAACTAAGTATATTTTTCTTTCTTGTAAATCTTTACTTCTATACTAAACTTATATTAAGTACCTTTTTCCGTTTGTCTTCAATTCAAAGAATGTTTTTCCCACTGACATTTAATATGCTTTTCCTTTTTCTGTTTTCTTTCGTCCTTCCCCAAGGACATAACATGATTCATTTTAAAATACTTTATATAAACCACGCGCTTGCGTATTGTTCTATTGAACACAATAATACAGCTGTTCGAATGTACATAAACATAGTATCTACTATGGACGCATCTGACCTTTCTGTAGGACATTAATTGGCTATAATAATAAAAGGAATTGAGTGTATACTACGGCTATCTAATGAATGTGTGAGTGAGGCTAGTGAACTATCTCTGCTTGAATAACCCAGCGGGCGATACGTTCAATTGTGCCTGTTATTTTATGTTTAATAATAGCTACTAGAAATTGTTGAATACTGAAATGGAAAATCTATGGCTACGGACAAATTTGGGCGAAAATTGCACGATTTATGACATTTTGCTGCGTTTTACCGCTCAAATCGTCCTGTCCCGAGCCCGTGACACTAAATAATAAGTCCTCAATATTTTATACTGTCAAAGAGCCAGCAGCAGTCTTCTAACTTTACATTCCTTTGTGATACCCTCTTAGGCTCCGTTTAATTCCTTCTACAACGTAAATATATAACTAGAAATTAAATAAATGGAGTCTTAATTATTATAGACTTCAATAAGCAGCTAAGTTCCGAGCCGCCATTAAGTTTGAATCGTATTATACTCATATAGACAAATAAATCGAGAAATCACACAGAACATTCATTTCTAGACAGAAATGGTACAAATTACTGCTGGCTCGATTGAGTATTTAATAAATTTATTGGAGGCTACCCAAAGTACTACAATTTCTAGTATAATAATTGATTGTGACTAACAGACTAACTGCCTATTACAAGTTCTGTTATAAAACTTAAATATTTTAAGCTTTTAGAACTTGGATTAAAAGTGGTCTATGTATCCAATTTTCACGATCCCGTTTTTTTTGCCTATTACCTACGTAATTTTACCCTTTACACAAATAAAGGCAAAGAAAATCATAAATAAGAAAGATGTTATTGTTATTGAAGAAGTTTGTTATTTTACAGTTTTTTTTTAGAACGTGAATCATTGGGTACAAGCCAAATCGAAAAAGATAGAAACATCTTGATTTGTCTTTGTCTATGTCAATTAACATTGCGCTAATCCTTAAATGAGTTTGTTTGCCACTGTACTTTAAATATGACAACACTGAAAACAATTTTAAAAGAAGTTTTTTTTTGTGTTGATTTAAAAAATACAACATAACATTTTTATATAAATTAAAATGTGTATCGTAATTGCATGGTAAATCTTTGTAAATTACGGACAACTGAACGTGTTGCCCGCGTAAATAAAACGAACAATGCAATTTTTCTTTTTATTTCCGTAAATATAAATAAATTAAAATGAATCAATGAACTATGAAAATTACTGCTTAGCAGAGATTAGGTATTTAACAAAATTTGTAAAAGTAACTGTTGAACTTTAGAAAAACTGGTAACATCCTAGGCTTGCATTGTTCGTTTACCGTAGGATATAATGATATTAGTTAGAAAGTATTAAGTCGGTTATTTAAAAAAAAGCAATTGCAATTATGACTAATAATTTTTATTTAACCACTCTGTTCTATCAAGAGGACAATGAACAGTATTAATAACCTTAAAAGCTTTATTCAATTATAATATACAACTAGCTATCGGGAAAGAACCTGTTCAAACTGAGTCAGCAGAATGGATTGCTCATGTTCTTGTAATATCATTATGGTATAACAAATGCTTCTTACTTTGAAAAGGTTGCCCCGATTCGAGTGCGCTTGAAAAAAAATTAAACAAAAATATTTTTTAGTTTTGCTATGCTACCAATACAAATTAAACTTGATAAACGAGTGTTACTTGCTTACCCAGTGTATTTTGTATCATTTACAATAATTAAATATTTATATATTAAAAAAAACGTAATTAAAAAAGAAAACCTTAAAGATTTGTTGTGGTTTTTTTTTAATTCGCGTTTTTTTTTTATTAACTTACCTCTTTTTTATAGCAATAAGATTGCATAGTTTTTTTTTAAATTAACCGACCGTAGTTAGACGATAGATGTTGATACCATTAATACCTTGTATTTGTAAATCTAGCTGTACATATTGCTAATTTGCGAAGCTAAACAACTGCCGTGTATATTTGACGTAGATCTATAGTAGAGGTGTAATTGTCAATATTTCTGCATTCTCTACAACATCGACTATTGTCTTCGAAAACAAGGCTATACAACGGAAACCATGGAACTTTAACTGTCTATGGCTACAACACGAATTGTGTAAACAAAAAAAAGGTAGTTGGCGGGAAAACAGCTGTCACTGTCAATCAATTTGCCTAATTTTTTAATTAGCATGACAAAATTCTAAAAGGAGATGGCTAAATGGAAGTATCGACCACTGCCCCACTGCCCCACAGTAATATATAAATATGGTACCTAGCACAATGTAATGCTGAATGGCTAAATATTAGTATTTCATGTAAAACAAGTTTCAGGTACTTTTGGGAAATAATAATAAATGGTAAAATAATATTGCCTAAAAAGGAAAGAAGCTGTGTGTGACAGTATATAATTTTCTCCAACTGACAATTTAACATTTTCGAAAAAGAATAAAATTAAAACGAAAATGAGGTTGTATATTTATAAGCGAATGGTTGTGATGAAAAAGTTTTTCATCACAAAATTCAGGTATCCAAAACATAATATTTGCTAATTAAGATTTTCTTCTTAAATAAAATCGATATAAGTTATAATACAGCATACTTCATGTTAAGTTACTTTTAAAATCAATCGCGCATAATGTGCTTTATTATAATGCTATTAAGTATGGAAGACCCACGTTTTGTTTCATCAAGTCAACATACAAAAATGCTTTCTATTTTTTTTACTTGCAATATAACTTAAGATTTATTTTTAAGATTATTGCATTATGCTTTTTACACAATTCTGTGTGTTATAGTTTAAAAAAAAGCAAGAATTTTTATTTTCTTTTCCTAACGAAACGAGGCTATATAATTAGGTTGAGTTATACGGTTCCGAGGGCTTTTCCTTCATAACATAACCTGATAAAGTAACAACCAAACAAACTCGCATTTAGAGCATTTACTAGCCATGTTAGGTTTAATAATGTATATGGAAATAACACATGACTGGAAAAGGTTGTTTACAACTGCCTCTAACTGCCAAAAAATCAGTTGCCTAGCAACGGTTTGTTTATTCTTTTTCCAATGTGGAGAAATGTCAAACATGGTCTGTCAAACAAAAATAGCTTAAAAAGCAATTGAGATACTTTATTATGTTTAATAGTTCACGAAAGCGCTAGGAAAGTATTAAACACTACATAATTCATGAATGTTTTTTTAAATATCATGAGGTTATGTAAGATTCTTATACATTCCAAGTGCATGACTGCCCCGGGGGCAGTCATTTAGCCATCACCTTTAGCATACAATTAATATTTAATTTTTTCTTTATAAGTAGGTTTGAAAATCATCAAATAAATATACTCATTTGGCTAAACATGAACAAATAGGGGAAAAATAACCGTACATAATAGTGTAAGATTATAATTTAATATGTAGGTACAGGGACAATGATGAATGGTTTTTACTAGTACCTATTCATGAATGGATTCTCTATGATTTTGTTATGAAATAAAACCCATAGGTTGATTCATGCCATTGTAATAAAGTGACATATGGTCAAGGAGGAAGAATATGTATCATTGTTAGAATGGGGTTATTTTCTTTAATACTCACAATTAAAGTCATAAACAGGATATTTTGGACGAAAAATATGTGCAAAATGATTCAATGCAATATATTGTGGTTTCCGCGTTGGAATATGAACAACAACTTTTCTCTAAACGCATGGGGATTTTCATTGATTAATTTTGCTGTCTCATGAATGAAGCGAGCGATGAATAGGCTTATATTATATGAGGAAAATAAAATGTCTATGAATAATAAGTACAAAAACTTTATGAAACATTCGTAGTAGGTAAATAGTTAACTAGAATATATTGATTTTGTTTTGATCGTGATACTTTTAGATAGGCTGCATTTTTTATTATAGGTAACCCAGTATTTAAATCATTGTGTTTGGCAACACGACACAATCCAATCATCCGGCAAATATTTGCTCAATTTCTTCAAATCAATTCGGTAGACCATGTCTTATAATTTTATATTGCGTAGGAATCATTCGCTTTCTAGCCTTAGTGTGTATTCTGTAGATAAATTATTATTTTATATTATTAAGTACCTACCTAAGCATTTGGTTTTTGGTCAATATTAGAAAAATGAGTACCTACTTAGATATTTTTTGTTCTACAAATTATTTTTGTATTCTGGTAAATTATAATGGTAGGTATCTACCTACTTAAGTAGATAACATCTTTTTCTAATATGTACCAAAAGTATGAGGAGTAAAGTATTTAGTTACGATTTTGGGAGGTATACTTGTACAGGGTTAAATGGTGAAACATCATACACGTAACAGTTATCGGTATCTAATAATGGTAAAACACATAGGAAAAATAATTTCTGAAGTCATAATTTTCGGATTTAACTGCTTGCATTTTGAAATTATGAAATTATACCTATATAATTTAAACATTCTTGGATGGCAAACTAGCCGACAACCAACTTAATGTTAAGTGGTCACCGCTGCCTATAGAGTGGAACCAAGTGAACAACGTAAAGTGGGCGGGCGTGTTGTCGGACCCGTATAGGCTAGAGTGTGGAGTGAGACAGGGGGGGTTGAGCTCTCCATCCATTTTTAATTTGTACATTAATGGACTGATCGAGGCGCTCAGTGAGCGGCATATCGGTTGTCACATAGATGGCGTGTGTTTTAATAACATTAGCTACGCGGACGATATGGTGCTGCTGAGTGCCTCGGTCTGTGGGCTCAGAAAACTGCTAGGTATCTGTGAAGGTTATGCGGCTGACCATGGGCTACTGTATAATGTTAAGAAAAGTCAGTGTATGGTTTTTCAGGGTGGGCCAAGGAAAGTCAAAGACATGCCACCCATTAGACTGAATGGCTCGTCACTATTAAAAGTGGACCAATTTAAGTACCTAGGCCATCTGGTAACATCTGCCCTAAAGGATGATGCAGACATGGAACGGGAGCGAAGGGCGCTGTCGGTCAGAGCGAACATGGTGATTCGCAGGTTTGCTCGGTGCTCAGCGGAGGTCAAGCTAACACTTTTCAGAGCATACTGTACCTCGTTGTACACCTGCAGCCTGTGGACCGACTACACGCAAAGATCGTACAGTGCCCTTCGCGTCCAGTTCAACAACGCGTTCAGGATGCTGTTGGGGCTCCCCCGCTACTGCAGCGCATCGGGAATGTTTGCGGACGCGCGTGTGGATTGCTTCCACACTGTTATGCGCAAGAGAAGCACGTCGTTGGTGAGGCGGGTGCGGGGGAGCGCTAATAGTATGCTGGCTTCGCTTGCTGATAGATTTGATTGTTCTGTTGTAAATCACTGTAGTGAGCGGCACGTGACGCGCTTAGCTTCAGTCTAGGCACTGTGTGTCGCTTGCAGCGGTGATGTGCAGCAGAGCAATCAATAGAATATCAACAGACACACTCTGTCAATTTTTTTTTTTTTTTTTTTTTTATGTAATTCTGTGACTGTAATATAAATCAATTTCAATTAATGTAAATGAGTCATTGTTACTTGAATAAAAAATTCTTATTATTATTATTATTATAGACATCTGTAATACCAGACGCCTTGCAAATGCGTTGCCATCACAGAGACAAAGAAGAGCTCCAATAATAAGAGCTACATCGAGACATTGAAATTCTACTAGTTCATTAAATTTAACCCTGTCTTGTACAAACGACACAACCTTTAGTTATTTATTAAAAGTTAAAAACTCACACGATTGACGTTAAGACAAAAAAAAATACCCTACACACATTTTGTTTTCAATAGGGAAAATACATTATTATGATTCAAATGAGAGTCAAATATTTGTTTTTATAAACTTTATTACCTACTTTAGAAAATTATACGTCCATCAATATTTTTCGTCACAATTTCTTTCTGTGCAAGAAATTATTTTTGATAAAACGTGCATATAAATTGTGGAACATTCAAATATTTGAAAAGTGTCGCCATTGATCAGAACGAATGTGAAGTAAAAATGTGAATTGAAATGTGAATGTGTGTGACCAAAAAGTCACACTATTTTAAGTGTCGTACAGTGTCTTTTTTTATATCAATATTTTCGGGTGGCCTAAATATAGGTATATTTATTCTAATAACATTAAAATGGATGCAACATCAATCGTGTGGGTTTTAAAGAGAAAAAGCCAAGCAATTCGTAATAATACAGGAGACAAATTCTACCAATTGAATATGTTCAAAATCTAGTCGCAATCTCATCTTAGCGACAATTAATGTAAAAAAATATGGGTATTTTTGACAGGTTGAGACTGAGATTAGATTGCGATCGTTCCTAAACTTTAAACTTTATACAATTCTACACTTAAACACACATTATTATGAGTTATTTCATAATACGTATGATTCATAAAAATATTTTAAAATAAAAAGTACTAAAATACTATGTTTATAAAGACGTAGTACTGTACTTTGCCAATGTAGTTAAGATAAGAAATTGTTATGTTGAATACAATCGTAAACCATACCATTATAAGATGAATATTTTACCATGTAACTTGAACGAAAATTGCAATGTTCATGCATTTTTTTCTGACGATGTACAAAATTGTGTATATACATTTTTTTGTGAATACAAAATAAAAAGGTGATGGTGAAAATGGCGGGCCAGAGACATCAAAAATCACTATTCATAAAACCAACAACGGATTGGACAGAATTTCACAGAATTAAATTTTACAGTCGGTCAGCCTCGGGCTCTTCCGCTCCGATTACCTGATGCAGAAAGATGAGAAAAATAATATCAAGCAAGTGGAGTTTAACACAGTAGCCTCAAGTTTTGGAGCCATAACGTCGTATCTACCTACAATGTTTCGGTACCGACATCGCTGCACGGTGCGAATTACGATACCTGGATACTTCTTATTCAAAATGAAACTAAAACCTATATAATACATGCATAATCACGTAAAATTTGCTCAATGAGAAGTTTCTAGTTCCATAGAGAAAGTATCCAGACATCTATTCGCACCTACAGCTCAACATCTCTCATGTGGCTGCTGTCTTTTCCAATCTGTTTGCACGCTACATCTATCTCCTATTTTCGTTCACTTAGTGCTTCGTGTATCTTCGTATTTCTTCGTATTTTTCCGTTGTTTTTTTGCACTGTATGCTTTGCTTCACTCTCATTGTACACTGGTGGCTGTTCCAGGCATGGTACTACTACGTAGAAAACTGTTTCCGCTTTTTAGTTAAGTTTTGTATGACGCTTTTGATTGATTTCCAGATGTAAAGTCGTAGATTTAGAGTTAGGTAAGCAGTATTTTTTTATATTTTAATCTCATCAGTTCACGTGCATGTATTTATTTGAATCGCTTTATCCTGGCACGTTCGCTTGAGAGATGTTACCTGTCCACGCCTGCATTGTCGGTTCAATAACTGTTTCGTTTATTTTCCAAATTTGGAACGGAATTGAAAGATAACGGTGTTTTATTATGATTAATGAAATGTGTATTTCTGTCCAATGGGTATGGCTTAGGGTACACATCTTTCAAAATGTCATTTGGCGCTTGTGTTTCATTCATATACACATGCACAGATATTCACTCAGTACATAGTCTTGTAATTCAACTAAGAACATTTTCCAAGGTCTCTGTCATGTTTTCTTTGTTTGGAAATGTGTGGTCTAACATTATTCAATAGCCAATGTAAACCTTAGAACCTAAGATCACTTTAAGGTATTTTATTCATTGTCATCAGTTGGTCACGCTTAGCTTTGATGTTGCAAGAGTCATATTGTTTTCACTTTGCGACGAATTCGTTTGACGACATGTCACCAGAACACACAGGGGTGTAGAAAACATCAGATACCCGTTAACTACTCATAGTGCCCATCAACCTAACATTAAGCGACAATTTATGCAGGAACACTTTTATTGTTGGTGTCAAAAATCTGTTTGTGGTATTTATGGGCCTAGAGGCTCATTTTCATTGGTCGGCGGGAAATCCACGAGTACGAGCTATAGGCTAATGAAAGCGGGGTTCTATATCTCGGTCAATATGCCGCATTTTTTTTTAAATGGGACAATCCCTCCACACTGTTCCCAAACTACTGCAACTCCTGTAAGCCAGAATCAAAAGAGGCGACCACAAGAAAAGCGCCGAGACAATGAAGCTCGACGAGTCCCGGAGAAACGATTTAACTGTCTTGGATCCCGCAACGAAAATATGCCTGATGCAGGTATTCCCCGCATGCGGCCTAACAACCAATGAACTTCATCGGTTGGTCCTTATAGCATGCGTGAACAGAAATCTCCCGCACCCCGAATGCGAGCTCTAACGACCAATGAAAACGAGCCTTTATGTATCTCTCGCACAATGTTGTCCTGACGGATGCACGTACTGTTTTGAAAGTTTAGTTAGTACAATGGAAAAAATATTTAGTTAAAACCACAATCACGCGTGTATTCCCCGAAAGGTTAGGCAGAGTTGTACCAAAGTACACCTACAGTTCGCCGGTATGTTTAGGTCCCATGTAATAGGGGATGAGCCTATTGCCATTTGTTTGAATGTCCATTGGTAAAAAAATTAACCCCTTGCCATGCCATCACGGTCTACGTAGGTCTTTAATCAGGAGTTAGTCTTCCTATATCTGTCCAGTTTTCTGCGTCATTGTAATAGACGGCTGCCCCATTTCAAAACCTAGCAAGGACCTAAAACTACATTTTATAGGAGAGCGAATAAACGTAAATTAGATCAGAGACGAGTAGTGCATTTACTGGGTATCGATGATTAAATATTACCGCTTTAATGTGAGTTTTCAACGCTGGTGTTTTTGTATTTGGTAGGAACTTACTTGGTTAGCATAATTATGCAATAAAACGATTTTTGGAAAAAGTGTCCCTACTAGGTTTTGAAATGGGACAGCCTTAGAAGTATTTCACAACATATTAAACTAAAACAGCATTGTTGATTTTAGCATCGAAGTAATTAAACAAAGTCTTGCTCAGATAAGCGTTTATTTACCAGAGTTTTATCTTATTTGTTAACTGTTACTCATAGGTTACCTATTACATACTTATATTTGGTTGTTATAAAAATGCTGAATCATCCTTAAATTTTTGTAAAGTCATCTAATTTAAAGATCTCAAGCTACGAAAAGTTTGATCTGAGGGCCTACAAGTATCTCTTAAAACAGTATTATTTTTCCTTGCCTACTACTGGATTTTCAACCCTCGGCTCAACACCAAGAGTTGAAAATTCGACAACTGAAATACATACATACTATCACGCCTGTATTCCCCGAATGGTTAGGCAGAGGTGTACCAATGTACACACACAGTTCGCCGGTGTGTTTAGGTCACATGTAATACGAACGAGCCTATTGCCATTAATCGGGTACAAATCCCAACTCCGAGCTGCTACTCAAAATTTCATAGAAAAACCCAATAACACTTTTTGCTCGATCTGAGAATCGGACCGAATACCTCTAGCGTAGCAGTTGCGCTTAGGACCACTAAGCTAACGAGGCAATCAACGGAGATACAACCTTCTTCCTTTCGAGTTGATCAACGTAATAAAAGGCAGTCAACTGAAATTACAAAGCACTATTAAAATTACTATTTTATGAGATGGTCGTAGGCCGTGTGATTGGGTTGCATTTAACGAGTAATCGTCGATACGGCGCACGCGCATGCGATGATACGCTGCTTAGAATGTTCAGGACGGCTTCTAGGGCCTCTAGGTGCGGTTAAATACCAGTAATTTAATTTATTTTAACAGCCCCGTTAGCCTAGCGGTGCTAAGCGTGACTGCTATGCTAGAGGTCCTGGGTTTGATTCCCAGGTCGATCAGAAAGTGTTATTGGGTCTTTCTATGAAATTCTTAGTAGCAGCTCGGACTTAGGATGTCTGCCCGGCTAATGGCAATAGGCTCGCCCCCTATTACATGTGACGTAAACATGCCGGCGAACTGTGGGTGTTCATTGGTACACCTCTGTCTGACCCTTTGGGGAATACAGGCGTGATAATATGTTGTTGTAACAACAAAAAATATATCTGCAGTGTACTTTATATGGGTCTAAGCTGTCACAATAATGTCCGTTATACTTTGTTCATTTTATGATGACAATTATCAAATCAAATCAAATCAAAGCATTTATTTCAATTAGACCATTTACAGGCACTTTTGAATTGTCAAGAAGTTACAGTTTAATATTGAAGCTAGTTGCTCGTTCCAAAACGTAGGTCTCTATGGAGAAGAACGAGCAAGAAACTCCATGGACACTCTTTTCATTCAATTTGGTTTTTACAAAAACTTGGTTACAATATTCTTGTTGCTTCTATATGTGAAAACAATGAAGTGAAAGAATGAAATATAAAAAATAACAAAATTATAATAAAGATGTAAGCCATGGCAGTCAAGAGATGACCAATCCCAACTGACAGCACCCGTTCACGAATATGACGCGTGCATCAGCACCATTTAGCTCAACCATCTTGAAGGGAACCAAACGACCCAACCCACGCGCCACCGTCAGCGAGACATTAAAGTGAGCATGACGAAACTCTCAACTGCCATGCTCAGTGTCCAACACATAGTAACTTAACAAATAAATGGCTCCATGGTACTCACATTTACAAAATTGAAATAAATTATGTTAAATTATATAATACTAAGGTTTTTAGTGAACCTATTCGACTGATGTATGTAATAAATAGCAATAAAATAACGGTAAACGTTATTAAGGTCAATCAAAATGAAAAAAGGGGTAAGAAACATTCCCAAAAAAAAACAATATCTATTAATTTGTGAGCCCGAGTCTCTGTGGAGCAGGACCAGCATTAAGCCAAGCATTCTTATCATTAATATAATCTTCTAACTTATAATATGCCTGACTACATAGTGTGCGTTTGATGCAAGTTTTAAATTTTCTCTCATTTAGTTCGAGAATATCGAGCGGTATTTTGTTATAACATTTTACACAGTACCCCATAAAAGAAGTGTGTACTTTAGACAATCTGAAACCTGGTTGATCTAATTTATTCCTATTTCTAGTATAAACGATATGATACAATACAAACGGTAAAGCGATGTAAGGCCCGCCATACACGGGCTGCTGTAGCAGTTAGCCAGTGATGACCATACACGGACCGCTCTTGCTGTCAGTCTGCTTGACCGCACGATGATATCTCACCGTGCTGCCAACCGCCCGAAGCAGTTGCAACTGCTCGAGCTGTTACGTGGATGTACGTACCCAGAAGGCTGTAGTTTACTATCAGCGTTGCCAGATTTTTATTTCGGCAATTAAGAATGTTACTAGGTATGCCAAATCGCTTGAAATTTTGTCTCAGTAAAGCCTGTAGGTATACAAACACACTTTTTGTTGTAATCAAAAATACCTAGTAGTTTTGATTTTATAGGCATTCAAAGTTTCGAGAAATATCGAGTCCCGCTAAGTCACGTGACCGCTTGTGACGTCATGTCAAAACGCGCCGCGCGGGCCAGCTGGAGGACTGAGTGAGCCAGACTGAGCGTGTGACGTCATTGTACATCACACCGTCACCGACAGCCCGCGTCGTGCGGTTCCAACTTGTTTTACTTCTAAATAGGAAACTAATTGACATATCGAAGAAATTTTTTCATTAGTACTCGTATTTTTAACCGAATTCAAAACAAAGGAGGTTATTTATTTTTGACAGAGAATATGGAGTGCTATTATTAACATTCTTCATTCGGGACTTGAAACTTTTTGAATGAAAAAAGCGGGATTATTTCGTAGAAAGCGGGACATAGTAAAAAAGAACATTTTTATAATCAGAATTTTTAAATATTTATCCTTGTAGTTGAATTTTAAATTACAATAACATGACAATAGGTAGCAAAAATAGTCATTGAAAAATTCATTTGAATAAAAATTTGATATTTTTAGCACGCTGAACGCGCGGTCGAGTTATGTCCAAAAAGCTGGACACAGCCTGTCCCGAAATCCCGCCAGACAAATAAAAATCGGGACGTCCTGCCAAAATCGGGACGTCTGGCAACGCTGTTTACCATGCAGTCACAGCTTGAAGCAGTCGATCTTGTCAGCTTGAAGCTGTCCGTGTATGCCTGGCCTAAGAATTGAAACAAAAACGTTCGATTTTTTACTACAGCTCTTAAATTTGACTTAAGCATGACATGTGTCATATTAACCACTGTAAAATGAACACAGTATAGTATATTAATGTGAAAATACAGAACGAATGTGTCTATTGTATTGTTAGATGATGGATAACTCACGTCAAGCTCACTTCACCTTTTATCGAGTGAGATTTTATTACATACTAGCTTCTGCCTGCGGCTTTGTTCGCGTTTTTTTTCATCCGCGTTAAATTACGTCTTTGGTTACAGCGGTGTTAAGCGGTATCCACACATTTCCAGGTCAGGGCTATCCGTGTTCCGAGTTGTCCGTTTCAGTGTTCCCGTCAGAGACGTGCCATCAGTCACCCGTGTTCACACATATCAGAGAAATCGGTATCAGTGTAATCTGTTTCTTTCTGATACGCACACTTCACTATGTCTTTGTTTAACGAAGAAGAGTGAGCAATGATTGCAATAGCGCTAGATGAAGAAGAAGCAGATGACCAAGAAGACTATCAGCAGGCAAAACGTATTTGGGTATGTGAGCTGTGGGAAAAATCGGATAGCACTGTCACAGCGTTCGTGCGACCGAGCGTGTTCCGGGACACTGACGCCTGACACGGAGCTGTGTGAACAAGTTCATACAATTTGTACGTAACCGATTTTTCCCCATCCCTGACGGAACACGGCCGGGACTAGTTCCGGGAAATGTGTGGTTAGCCCTTAATTCTGTAAAACCCTCCCTCCGTGAAGTGAGCGTGTGGCGACCTGTCAAACCCTAGCATCGTATAGTGACAGCCCAGTTTTAGCTCACATCACCTTAATTCACTGAGGAAGATTTCTTACAGAATAAGCCGGCTGCTCCGCTTCTATGGCTCGTGGCGTGATGTAATGTAGCCCTCCTCGATAAATGGACAAAACAAAAAGATTTTTAATTCGAACAAGTAGTTTCTGAGTTTAGCGTGTTCAACCAATCAAACAAACTTTGCAGCTACTTATATAATATTAGTAATGATTTATTAAGTAAACTGGAACATTTATTAAAGGATGAAACGCCTTGATTTTTTATTGTAATGGTTTTACTAACTTGAAATGTAGGAAGTTACAAAGTATGGTCAGTAAAGCTGATTACCACTGTTTTTTTATTTCATAACCAGTCTAAAAAGACTCGAAGCTCAAGTTATTTGATTAACTGATTTGTTACATGTTTTTCTTTTTTTTTAATATTGTGTTTAGTAATCATGATTCAATAACTAAAGTGTAAATCGACTTCCGTTCCTGACTGTACTTTATACTTTTGATCCTAATAAACCATTTTAATTAATAAATACATAAGAATATAAACTTTCCAATTAGCCCTTTAAAAAAAAACTGCACTGCAGAAGAAGGCCAATTTAAAGTTTGCCTAATTCTAAGACAAGAAGTTCCTTATTGTTTTAATAAGTTTTAGTAATTAAATGTTACTTATTACAAGAAGAAGCAAATGATTCTCTATATTATTATTTATTTATAGGTTTTTTTTTTCATAAATTTAAACATGGCACACAATTAGACCCCTAGGTTCTGTGTATAGTATAATATAATTATTCACTAGCTTTTACCCGCGACTTCGTCCGCGTCAAAGTTGCTATATTATCCCACGGGACCCGTACGTTTTTTCGGCATAAAAAGTCTCCTATGTGTTATTTCATACTACAATCTATCTCAGTGCCAAATTTCATCCAGATCCGTTCAGCCGTTTGAGCGTGAAGGAGAGACACACAAACTTTGGCTTTTATAATATTAGATGAGATTAGTCAACTAAAGAGTCGTGCATGCACCAAAATATTGTCTATGAACTGCGATGTAGGCCAAATGTGTCTAAATGGTATGTCTACATACCTGAAGGCCGAACCTACAAATTGTAACCGTTCAAAATCTAGTCGCAATCTCATCTCAGTGACAATGAATGTCAAAAAATGTAGGGACATTTTTGACAGATTAAAACTGACATTAGATTGTGATCGTCGATTGTTTCCGATTGGTAGCAGAATGCCCCTCTAATGAGAGGGACACGTATTACATGACTTGAAGTTAAATAGTAATAGAGATTATATTCGCGATTAAACAATATTTTTTAATGACTTTATTATATCGTCCTCATCCAGTGAAAACCTCGTGTAATTTTACAGAAGAAAAATAATGTGGTCTGGTGAAAAAAATCAATGAAGTGTTAATGTATACTTTTCTGTTTTATAACAGTTGAATACAGTAGAACCTCGATTATCGAAACTAATTGGGACCGTGACTAGTGCGGATAATTGAGATCTGGGTTTTAAGGGACAAGATCAAACAAAATCAACACCTTTTCTTATAAAAACAGTGCAGTTTATTAAAATTTGATCATACATAACGACGAAATATAAAACACTTTAAAAAAAGTAAGTCTCGCAGCCGTTTGAGAAGGAGCGAGCATCAAACTCGCGCTAACGTTCGGATAATTAAGCGTTCGGATAAACTAAATCAGCGTTCGGATAAACTCAGTCAGCGTTCGGATAATCGAGGTTCTACTGTAGTATAAAAATTGTTATAAAACAGAAAACACACATTAACACTTCATAGATTTTTCACCAGACAATTATTTTTTCTCCTGTAAATTACCGCTTATTGCAACACGAGGTTTTCACTGCAAGGTGACGATTTTGAGCTATATCAGAGTAGCTGATCTTATGCCGACATCAAAAGATTAGATACTTAGTCGAAAAGATAGGTCTTGGGTGCACTGTAAGCTCAATCATGGAGACATTTAAAGCAAAAAAATAAATGAACATTAAACCATTAAGCCAAAAAACCACTTCATAAACATATCACTAAGGCCCCTAGCACACGGTGTGTTTTAAACGCGCAGACGACGCGCGTTTTATATGTTTGACCGAGTAGGTGTATGGAACTCGGTCAAACGCGCGTTTATAATACGCCGAGTGCTCACAGCCTAAGGGCTGGTCCACATATATCAGGTTTTGTCCCGTCATCAATGATGGAACAAAAATGCTTGTAATCATTTGTTCCAAGCTTGGAACAACCCTGTTCCAAGACTCTGATAAGTGTGGATACACCCTAATACATATCTGTCATATTTAGTGACGTAGAAAAATGCATGTTAGCCAAATCAAAGCTTCATTTTCACTAGTTTAGTGATTGAAAAAGTAGTTTTTCTGTGGACAAAGTGATTTAATCTACAAATTGACTTAACTTTTTCGAGGCTACTGAGTCGATTTCACCATATTATAGGAACATGTGCAAAAATACTGAACTAAAATAATAAAATTAATAAAACATCTCTGTATGTACTTATTAAATAGAAGAGTTTGTTTCACAAGATTAATAATGTTACCAGCCTATTGTTGTCCCTCTGCAGCAAAAAGGCATCTTCTCATACAGAGAAGGTACTAGCATTCATCACCACGATCGCTCAAGGCAAATTGGCGGTTTCCTCACAATTTTTTCTCTTCTTCACCGATGTCAAAGATGTCAAAATATGAACTTAGAAAGTGCATATATGAATTTAAAAAGTCACATTGGTATTTGCCTGATATTTAATACTAGTAGCAACCTGAGCATGTCATGAGAGGCGGGCGGTTATGATTAGTTTTTTTTTTTGTTTTCTAGTGATTGACCACTGGGCCAAATGACCTTGAAAAAAAACTAAACGCCACCAGTTTAGTAATTTATAAATTTTTCATACAAAAAGTGTCAAGCAATAGTTTTTGCCGGAAATTGGTGAAATCGTTTCTACACTGGAATTAGAGTTTCTTTTTGTAGATTAACCTACTTTGTCACAGCCTTTGTATTCAGCACTTGTACCAATACAAACGATCGATTTTTTTAACGTTCTTAAAAGTTATGGACTATTTTGTTGTAGTTAAAATAAATTGATAGTTTGTATGAACCCTTATTTTAGTATTATTTGCCTGTATGTGAATGTGTCGTGTCTATTAGTTATGTATTTAGCTTATGTATTATGTATTGCCCGTAGTTCTTTTTTTATTATTTAAATACGGCAACATTTTACAAGCATTCAACATCAAGCCTTTTTCTATATTAGCTTAAAATTTGTTTCACACCGAATGCTTGTAAAATATAGTTCGTTTGAAGGCGCTTAACACACGAACAATTTTATTATGTACTGTCACCCGCGTTCAGTTACGACTTTGGCTACTGCTCCGCTAACGATGGCCGTAGCGTGATGTTTAAGACGCATAAACCTTCCTCTTGAATTACTCTATCTGGTGATGAAAACTGCATTAAATCCGTTGCGTAGTTTAAAAGATCTAAGCGGACAGAGACTGACGGACGGCGGGAAGCGACTTTGTTTTTTAATATATAGAGATGCTGAGCTCTTTTGTCTATTTTTTTATCAATATATACTTAACTAGCTTTTGCCCGCGACTTCGTTCGCGTGGAATAGTGACTTCCGGCAGATTGGTTTTACCCACATAGTTCCCGATCTCGCGGGATCTCTTCAAAAATGAAATGTGGAAGATAATATTCTAGGGAACTCTTCAAAAATCAACATACTATCTTCTGAGCATAGGAACAGCTCGACATTTATAGTACTGAATTGATGCCGACTTTTGACCAATAGATGGCGCTGTATGTCCTAAATAAATTTTATTTTTTATTTTTATTTTTGAAATAAAAACTATCCTATGTCCTTTCTCAAGTTCCAAACTATGTATGTCTGTACCAAATTTCAAACAAATCGGTTCAGTAGTTTAGGCGTGAAGAAAAGACAGAAAGACAGACAGACAGACAGAGTTACTTTCGCATTTATAATATTAGTTAGGATTATTGTTCGTCTGTAAAGTGCCTTCGTGTACATCTATGACGTAATCAGATAGGTAACAAAAAAACATTTTTTTTATTAAATTGAGTAACACAAAATTAAGTTACCTTTTTCTATTTTACGTCAAAGATGTCTGTAATTTAGATGAATCAGCATGACTATTAGAAATATATTTTTCATCATGTTATTTGTGAACATTAACTGCCATGATGACGTCACTTTTGTCCAATATATTAGTAAAGCACACAATATCTTGTAAGGTATATTATACTTTGTTCAATTTACGATGATCGGTTTGACACATGTCAATTAATTATTTATTTTAAAACTATCGATAAAACCTTCTTAGTTATTATTGATTGTATTACAGAAGTTATTGTTTTTGTATCAAGCATTAAATAAATAGAAAATACTATAGAAAAACTTGAACATTAGTTTTGTAAATGTCAAATGTATCGTCATAAAATGAACACAGTACAATACGACTAATCCATCTATGAAAAATATGTTAAGTAATTGTAGGTCGATAATAATTTGTGAATGAACTATGAATCTGTTTCATTGGTTAAAAAGTTGAACAAAATGTGACGTCATTGTGCAGTTTTTTCTTAAACTAAAAATGACGATTTATTTTTATTTTTCAGCTATATCCTTCGACAGTTGGGACACCCTGATTTGCTCAAAAATGTAAGTAACTTAATAACTAAACTTGTGCCACATTCAACGCAGAATATTTAATAGCAAACAACTGTCAAATTAAGGAATAGTGCGGGTACAAAATGTCATTTTCACAACCTTTAAAATGTTTTATTGTATTTCATAAGACAAACTGAAACTCATGTAATAATGCTAGTACTTGTAATGTAATAATGCGACTGCTGAGCGAGGAGTCCTGGGTTCGATTCCTAGGTCGGGCAAATAGAGTTATTGGGATTTTTCCATAAAGAATTTCTCAGTGGCAGCCCTGAGTTTGAAAGTTGGTGGTGTGACACCCGTATGCCTCGGAAAGCACGTAAAGCCGATGGTCCTGCGCCTGATCTCTCTCCGGTCGTGTCCGATTGCCGTCCCATCGGACTATGAGAGTTAGGAAGAGGGAATGCACCTGTGTTTGCGTATACACTTATGCACTATAATATCTCCTGCGTACGTGTCTAGTCTGCATTAGGATTAGCCGCCGTGGCTGGAATCGTTCTGGAAAATTACATCATCATCTGCCTAGCCTTTTCCCAACTATGTTGGGGTCGGCTTCCAGTCGAACCGGATGCAGCTGAATATCAGTATTTTGCATGGAGCGACTGCCTATCAGACCTCCACAACCCAGTAATGGGTAATACGATACTCTTGGTAAGACAGGTTGTTCTTGGTTGTTGGTGGTTCTGGAGAATTACATACCCAATCAAAAACCCGCTGTATTGTACTGTTTTCTTTACAGATGCCTGAAAACAAAGCACTGTCTGGCTTATGTGCCGGTATTACTGACGCGTATGACTTATTCGGTGTGCCTAACGCCATCATCGTGTTCGTCGTGGAAGAAGTCTCATACAACATCTGCGACCAAAGATTCCATGAATTTGAAATAGCTGAGAAGAGACCCGATATTATGGTGAGTTTATTTGATCTTAATACCTACTAGCTTCCTGTTTATTTTTATTTACTTCTTTGGTTAATGCTGCGCTCTCGTGTGTCGTAGCGTGCAAGAATAATGTAGCTGTGTATTGGTGAAAAATTGGGTAAAATCAGCCTAGTAGTGTCGGAGCTTATTTGGTACAAACAAACAAAAAAATCTTTCTTCTATATGATATTAGTGTAGATAGTGTGTACAGTCACGAGCATCAACATGCATACACTTAGCGACATTCTAAAGCAGTTTCTGCACAAAGGATCGATTAAAATATAGTGGTGTTACGAATATCATATTCTGGATCCTATATTACTATGAAATCGATCTTATCTCAATGTTCATTCAAGAGAAAATTGCTTTTCATTTTTGACAAGTGTATACATGTTTCTGCTCGTGACTGTACACTCTTATTAGACCGTTGGATACTTTTGCACATAGGTAATATATAATACAAGAAATAAAAAGAAAATGATTGTATCTGCCCGCGACAGAAGGTACTCTCCCGGTTTGCCCGCGACTTCGTCCGCGTAGTAGTCAAAGTCAAACCCGTTCTTCGTTGACGTCTCCTAACCTGTAAACTTTCTACTTGCCGTGTTTAGTTATGTATGTGACCTTTTATGATCGATTCTTCATTACCTTTCAGATTCATAGGAAAACGTTGAATGAGATTTATGAAGAGGCAGTACTTAATGATAAGAACCAGTTGATTCTGTAAGTATCCCGTTTGAACAAACGTTTTCCACCGAGTTTCAGAAAATAAATGCCACTCACCTGACAACGCCATCTATCGGTTTAAAACTAAACAATATTTCCAACACCGTTGCATTACTCGTACCGTCGTCGTACCGTCCGCCAACATGCAGCATTTCTTCTTCGATGAGTCATCTCAGTATTATCATCATCGACTATTAAGCGTGGGGTAGGTACTGGGTTCGATTCCCAGGTCGGGCAAAAATTATTGCGTTTTTCCATTAGGAATTTCTCAGTAGCAGTCCGGAGTTTGGAAGTTGGTGGTGTGACACCCCCGTGCCTCGGAAAGCACGTAAAGCTGTTGGTCCTGCGCCTGATCTCTCTTCGATCGTGTCGGATTGTCGTCCCGTCGGAATAAGAGAGTGAGGGAAGAGGGAGTGCACTACACACACTTGTGCACTATAATATCTCCTGCGTACGTGGCTAGTCTGCATTAAGATTAGCCGCCGTGGCCGGAGTCGGTCTGAAGAATAATTTTTTTTAATACATCACCATCTTATACTCACTTATTTCATCACCTTTATTTTTTAATACTGTTTACGGAGTTTAGATATATTGAATTTTATTGTTATAATCATAGGGATGATCTTCCTGTGGCTGTCGTGTACTATCGTTCGGGGTACGAACCAGCTCAGTACCCGTCTCAGAGGGAGTGGGACGCAAGACTAAGAGTCGAAAGATCCACGTGAGTATTTTGAGTTATTAATATTTATTTACTAGCTTTTTACCGTGGCTTGGCCTGCGTAGTTTTTTTACCCACGTTAAGTTACGTGTTTGGTTACTGCTCCGCTGCCGTGTGTCGTAGCGTGATGTTATACAGCCTATTTTACTCAGGAATAATATAACTAATTACTTATGTATTTGTGTAATAATATTTCCTCTTTATTACTAGCTGACCAGCCACGACTTCGTTCGCGTGGTATCCTACCCCTACCCTACCCTACCATACTCCTACCCTCACCCTACCCCTACCCTACCCCTACCGACATTTCCGACTTTTTATTTTTTTCGTTCACTAGAACCTTCTCCTGACAATAACAAACACACAAAAAAAAAGTGAAATCGGTCCAGCCGTTCACGCGTGATGGCGTGACAACGGGAAACGGGTTTTATTTTTATATTTATAGATTATAGTATATTGGTATACCTTTGGCTAACCCTTCGGGGAATACAGGCGTGTATGTATTTCAGAGCCATCAAATGCCCTTCGATCCACTACCAGCTAGCTGGCACTAAGAAGGTTCAACAAGCGCTGGCCGCTCCGGGCGTACTGGAGAAGTTCATGGATTCGGGAGCTACCACCAACCGAGTCAGGGATATCTTCACTGGTTTATATTCCTTGGACTTCGATGAGAATGGCGAGAGAGCCGTCGAGATGGGCTTGAAGGATGCTGAAAGGTAAGCATCGAATTTAACCTTTTGAACGCCACGGTCGAGTATAGCCGACAAATGAAAACGTGCCCAACACTCTGCAGTCGTCTATACACGACAAGAAAAAACTATTTTTTTCAGGTCCAAATAAATATTCTGAATTAAGTTTTTAAGTTTTCTGTTTGTAATATATTTTTTGGAGGTATTTGCGCGGTATTTGTAGCTTGGCGTGGGAGGTTAAGGGTCAGCTCACGCAGAGACGCGACATATTTTAATAGTTACTCAAAATATAACTTTATTTACCACACGAAAAGATACTAAGTGCCTAATGCGACAATTAAGAACTTAAACTAAGAAAACTATTTACTTGCAATAAAAAAAATTAGAAATGCAAAGTAAAAAATAAAATAACAAAAGAACATTTTAAATTGTTACACCATTTAACACAGAAACATAGGATAACGTAACACGATTACTTAAAGGACAATAATTACTTGTAATTTATTCATATTTATTTATTATTTACTGCCTCGTTGGCCTAGTAACTGTTTCATTGGCTTAGTGGTCCTAAGCACGAATGCTACGCTAGAGGTCCTGGGTTCGATTCCCAGGTCGAGCAAAAAGTGTTATTGGGTTTTTCTATGAAATTCTCAGTAGCAGCTCGGAGTTTGGATTTGTGCCCGGTTAATGGCGATAGGCTCGCCCCCTATTACATGGGACCTAAATATACCGGCGAACTGTGGGTGTACATTGGTACACCTCTGCCTAACCCTTCGGGGAATACAGGGGTGGTGGTATTTTATTTTTTTATTTTTATCATAGATTCGTACTGAAGCCCCAACGCGAAGGCGGTGGACACAACGTGTATGGCGCAGAGATCCGCGAGGCGCTACAGCGCATGCGCCACAGTCGCGAGAGGGCCGCCTACATACTCATGGAGAGGATCGTCCCCCCACTTGTAAGTACCTCACTTTAGGACATAGAACGAAGGAAAATATCTTATTTTTTTTCTTTTTTACCGATGGGAAATCATCAAATGACTTCTCCCGCCCTTATGGGGTGGGTTCGGTTCCCAGCTCGAGCTGAATGTTATTGGCTTTTTCTATGAAATTCTCAGTAGCAGCTCGGAGTTAGGATTTGTGCCCGGTTAATGGCAATAATTTCGCCCTTATATGGGACCTAAACCGGCGTACTGTGTGTGTACATCATGGGTACACCTCACCTCAAAAATATAACTTAACAGTATGGAAATAAAGTTGAAATTTCAATGTAAACGGTTGTAAGCATACTGCGGTATAGTTTTTGTACTTATGACCTTACATACCTACATTGAAATTTCAATTTCACTGCCATACTTTTAAGTTATAATTTTATTTGTCGTCAAAATTGTCGGCGTGATGGTATGTATGTATGTATGTTAACACTTGCAGGTACCTGGGTACGTCGTCCGCCCGGGCGCGACAATGCCGCCACCTGTCGTAGAACTGGTGTCAGAGCTCGGAATCTTCGGAGTTATCATTGGGTGAGTTGACTACACCAAACAGGTCATCAGAATGATTCATCAAGGTTGCACACACGAATGGATGCACAGGGAGGGGGGGACCTGCTGATAAATACAGCCGAGCGGGTCTGTCGGGGGAGCGGTGAATGCTTATGCGAATCCCGCACTCTCGACCATAGGCAGAGGTGAAAATGATGTTTTTCTTACTCCTCCGCTAACCTTTTCTGATTAGTTTCATTGCGGGATCCAAGACAGTTGTATCGTTTCTCCAGGACTCGTCGAGCTTCATTGCCTCGGCGCTTTTCTTGTGATTGCCACTGTTGATTCTGGCTTACAGGAGTTACAGTGGTTTGGGTACAGTGTGGCGGGCTTGGCCCATAAAAAAAGGCAGAGGTGGAACCGCGGTGGTTTTAGCCGGTAACGGTCTGGGATGCCCCTCCATCACCCCCACGACGGAGGAAGTCCATGAGGATTTCCACCGCACACGAAAAAAAAGAAACAATCACGAGTCGATTGAACTGCCTCGTGCCTCGTCAGCCTCGTCGTCGTAAGCGCGACTGGCGAGCGGTGACTCCTGGGTTCGATTACCTGGTCATGCAAAGTGTTATTGGGTTTGTCCATTAGGAATTTTCATATTTCAGAGTTGATTCCATTATGAAAGTTGTATATGTTGTGTTGACGGGCCCGTTGGTCTAGTGGTTAGCGGCCCTGACTGCTAAGCCGGAGGTCGTGGGTCCGATTCTCACCCAGGACAAACTTTGTGTGATGAGCATGATTGTTTGTTCTGTGTCTGGGTGTGATTTATCTATAATATGTATGTATTTATAGATTACATAAGTATGTATATCAGTTGTCTGGTTACCATAACACAAGCTCTGCTTAGCTTGGGATCAGATGGCCGTGTGTGAGTCGTCCCAAGATATTTATTTTATTTATATATTTGTGAGTACTTTAACGCCCTGAAAGATGGCAGATGAATGAAAAGTAACCCTGTAAAGCTAGTTTCTTATAATATCACCTTTTTTTTACAGAACAAAAGATAAAATCTATCACAACCGTCAGGTAGGTCACATGCTTCGCACGAAGTTGGCAGATGCCAACGAGGGCGGGGTGGCCGCTGGCTTCGGCGCATTAGACTCGCCCTTCTTAGTAGACATGTAGTACGCAATACGTAACAAACTGGCATTAGGGACTACACTCAGTCACGAAAAAACAGATTAAAAAACATTGCAAAGATTATATAAAAAAAACACAGATTATAAAAAAAAATGATGAATGTGTAGCAGTAAGTTAAAGCTCTTAACAAGACAACAAGACTTATAACGTCATAAAACTTGCGAGCTAGGAGGCTAACCACCATCTTTAAATCAGTATATTTTTAATACTAGTTGCTGCCCGCGAATTCGTTCGCGTTATACTGTTTTAAGAGATGGTGGAAGGCCACAGGACGTTGAATATTTCTGTCGTCTTGCTCCGTTTAATGACCTGGACTACTATGAAAGTTAGCTTTAAGTATGATTCAAATATATCAATGAGTATAGTCCCTCAATGTTATCAATATTACAGGACAATTTATTTTAATTAATGTATTTCTAAAACTAGAATTCAAAATCTTAGGTAAGCCCCCACGGCCCCCTAGTCATCAAATTGTTGAACAACAAACTCAATGTCTTACATGACAAAGATCAAATTCCTTTGCAAGCAACGTTTTTCTAGGAACTTTTCAAATAAATGGGCACTAAAAAATTATCTAAGATTTTGAGTACAAGTTTAGGTGGGTTTTTATAAATCACGTTAAATATCAAATACGTATATAATAGTATTTAAATAGTTTTAATTAAAAGTATACAATGCAATTCAGATGGATAGACATTTATCGGTGATTTTAAACTTTTTCTTGACATTGTTAATTTAACTTAATTATTATATTATTTTATTTATTTGAAGACCTTAAATTCTATAAATATATTAAAAACTTTTAAATCTCGATCGTTTTTGATTGATAAATTGTCTATGACATCTTAGTAACTTAAAAAATGCAATAATTAAACTGTAAATAATCTTGTCATAAATATTTATATTTTTATATTCGTCGAAAGCACCACAACACTTCTATTTTATGTTCTACCACCTTCAAAATAAAATTTAAAATGTGATTAAAAAATAAAAATATTGTGATATTTGCACTTAGACTACGTAATTTTATACTGTAAAAAAAAATTAGCATGTATAGTACCAATAAAATAATTAATTGTAAACTGACATTTTTATAAATCAAAAAAAGATATTTCTAAATAACTCTTATGGTATTATAGTCTCGAGGAGTTAACCGCAGAAAAATCTTGGCCAATCGATTATCTTAACCTTTTGAACGCCATGGTCGGATATAGCCGACATGAAAACGACATTTTTAAGTGTAAAATAAATATACTAAATTAAGTTTTCTATGTTTCTTTTTCCTATTATTTAAAACTACATTAATGAAATATTAGAAAATAGCACAAATATATATTAATTACTTACATTTCACTAGAAGAAACAATAATCAAAAATTGCTAATCGAAATGCGCTGAACTTGTGGCTTGGCGTAGCAGTGGCGCCGATGCGTTTACGCTCTGGCGTTCAAAAGGATAAATCGAATACGTAATCCATCTTGTTGATATTTTATTATTGCGTAAGAAATCGATTCTTTTGACGACATTCCAGTGCGTATTTCGATACTAACCTCTTGTAAAAAAATTCAACGTAAAACTAATGGAACAAATTGAGACGCACTCGTAAGCTGCTATGATTGGTTGGTGATTATTCCATCAACCAATCATAGTAGCTGATTTGATGTCAAGCGCGCGTAAACTGCTGTCATTTGTCACATTAATGGCCTCCGCAAATTGACGGCAGAGAATTCTAAAATCAATTGAATGTAATACTTATCTAATCAAAATAAAGTCTATATTTCAATGTTACGTGATCGACCTCGAGGCATCACATAGCAGCTCCGAGGTCGATCGCCAAACATTGAAATATGAACCTTATTTCGATTGGATAACTCCGCCAGTCTGCGCAAGCCATATTTTTTATGTTCAAAATTTCAGAGGTAAATAATATATTTGTAAATATCAACATTAAATTAACAAGTTTTAAAACATCTAACTAATACCATTTTTTTACTTAGTGTAATGTAACTACATATTAAAATAAAATGTATGTTTATGATATAAAATAAATAACGTAATAATTAATTAAGCACTTTTTGCCATAATTTTTTTGTTGACTAATTGAATAGATATTGTGACATTCCGTTATTTTTTTTTACTTTTGAAACCGTTTGTAAAATCTTGAGTAAAACCTAAGCATTATTCTAGAAAAAGACGGACGACCAGCATTTTTGTTTATATATCAATCTAAATTAGGGAATTTTATTCAAAAAAATATTTTAGATAAGACTGAAAGACGATATTTGCAACAAACCATTAAAGTAAATTGAACCTTCTATCTCTAAAAATAAATTAGAAATCACCTTGTCATTGTCATCTTATCCCATGTTACTTGGGGTTCACGCAACACGTTTTCTTTCATGCCGTCCTGATATCACTGACTCCCTTCTCATTCATATCATTCTTCACACAATCCTTCCATCTTTTCTTTGGCCTCCCCTTTTCCTCTCCATCCATCCACATATTTTATACTAGCTTTTGCCCGCGACTTCGTCCGCGTGGATTAATAGTTCCTGTTCCCGGGGGATTTCCGGAATGAAAACTATCCTATGTCCTTTCTCGGGTCCCAGACTATATCTGTACCAAATTTCATTGAAATCGGTTCAGTGGTTTAGGCGTGAAGAAGAGATAGACAGACAGACAGACAGAGTTACTTTCGCATTTATAATATTAGTACGGATTAGTACGGATTCATAACTCTTTTGGTCTCATGCGTCTCATCCCTCCTCTTCACATGCCAATACCAAGACAAACGGTTCCCTTTAATTTTTTCTGTTACTGGCGCTACTTTCAAACTTCCTCTAATATACTCTTCCCTCACCTTATTTAACGTAATAAATATACATGCATACCATAAGATACATTCGAACAAGCTATTAAAGTGTTATATTTCTACCAACTGCCATTTTTTATTTAATATGTGCTTTCTAGGTATTTTATTTTATGCTTACCAAAAAAAGGTAATATAAAAAAATTACATCATTAAAACACATTTGCAAATTAACTGTACGCGCATAACTTTTAAAACATACGTAATTTCCCGTAGAAGTTGACATACTGTCGTTAGTAATTAATTTATAATTAAATACATACCAAAACACATATAAAAATAAAACTATTGTGTACAGTGCTTGCGCACACAAGTGGCAACACTCACGTTGACTGGCAATACTGATTCTTTAGAAAAAAGGCCACCATCTGGCCATTAATTCAACAATTTTGCAACTTATTATTTATTATTTCTGTCCATGTTGTTGCAAGTATCAGTCGATCTGTGGTGCTGGGTTAAAAGTATAGATGTAATAGTTTACATGTTTTTAAAAACTTACATGAAATAAAAGTAGTTGACAATATTTATTGAAGTTTTATTTTTATCTTTTCGTGGCTTCTCAACTAACGGACATTCCTGGTGGAGTTTATTTGATAATGAACTTGAAGTCAAAGGAAATAGAGTTGAAAATTGAGTGTAAGATATAATTTTGATTACAGAAAATGTTTTTTTTTTATGAAATTTTGAACTCTATTTCGATTAATTTTTAGTTTATAAGCTGTTCTGCAATCTAAGCATCTGTCTCAATCTGTTAAAAATTGTTAGACTTGTAATGAAATGCAAGCACTTTTCGTTCTTTTTTTAAATTCGCCACAGGTGGAGAGTTTAAGTGATTCCGGAAGTGTCGTTGCAGTTTCAGCCAGTCAGCGGCACAGACACAGAAATGAAAGAAAAAGAAATGGTTCTCTTTACGAATACAACTAAACAACTGCACTATTGTTTGACGGCATGGTTGGTGCAGTGGCTGAGCGCTTGGCTGCTGCGGTGCGTGTCGCGGGTTTGATTCCCGGACGGAACAAAAAATTTTTATGGCCTACAGATAGTTGTTCTTGGTCTGGCTGTTTTTGTATGTGATTTTAAACGCACCCATGATACATGAAAAATTCTTAGCGTAGGGCAAAGTTATTGAAAGAAAAAATGTCTTAAATAAATTTATTAATTTATATTAATAAAACAATCTATGGATTTTGGTAAAATCTAAATGAATTCTGTGTATTTGGTCATCTTGTTCTTGAACAAGGTACCACCATCCGTGTATCCCTCCATGTGCGAGAATTTAGGGTGTGCATCAATGACCTGAAAAAAAAAGCGTTTTTAAACTAAGATTGATTTTCGCCTGCCTCCCTCTTTCTAAACTGCCTCGATAGCCTAGTGGTCCTAAGCGCGACTGCTACACTAAAGATCTTGGGTTCGATTCCCAGGTCGAGCAAAAAATGTTATTGGGTTTTTCTATGAAATTCTCAGATGGCAATCGGCTCGCCCCCTATTACATGGGACCTAAACATACCGGCGAACTGTGTGTGTACATTGGTACACCTCCGCCTAACCCTTCGGGTGATGGTATGTATGCATGTATTGTTTTTCAAACGCCGACGGCCCACCTGATGTTAAGTGGGCACCTCTGCCTATACATATCTGCAATACCAGAGGCCTTGCAAATGCGTTGCCATCATGTGCCCTTTGCGTTCCGGGGGCGCGGTATCTCTTTCGAACAACCCGCAGCCCCGGCAGGCATCGGCCCTCAGTGGCCCCTCTGAATGTTTGCTGACATCTATTTGAGGCGCGCGTGGAACACGAACGCGCCGTTTGCATCAAATTTGATATAATTATTATCCCACGGGAAGCGTACATTTTTCCGGGATAAAAAGTATCCTATGTGTTATTCCACATTACAATCTATCTCAGGGCCAAATTTCATCCAGATCCGTGCAGCCTTTTAAGCATGAAAGAATAACAAACATCCTCACAAACTTTCGCATTTATAATATTAGTAGGATTAAGGTGCCTTACAACTTGTCTTTCATAGGCATCCTCAGCGCTTGTGATGAGCTCCGGGACGTTCAGCTTGGGTATACCAAAGAGGTTCATGAGGAAGAACTTCTGGTTGGTGTAGAGCATACGCTGGTCTGCCCACTCCACCTCGCGGGGGAGGCGCCAGTCCTTCATCTTAGGATCCTCGCGCTCCGTGTACTGGTCAAAGTTCAGCCGTTCAATGTCTTCTACGACCTGGAAGAAAATTGAATAACAGTTTAATTTATGTTACATACCATCACGCTTATATTACCCGAAGGGTTAGGCAGAGGTGTAATGTACGGTGAACAAAAGAGATAAGTAATAAGACCATCTAATATAGTTTTCTCTCAAACCGGTGGTAGTATTTAAATGAAATTTAATTTTATTAGAAAACTGTTTATTTTCTATTAATAAAAACAAAATTCATTAAAAAACTTCTATCCGTTTTTGAAAAACTTTGAATTTATTAGGCGACTCTGGTTACTTATCTCTTTTGCTGACTGTACACCCATAAACTTAGTATTTTTTTTAAACATCTTTCAACGGCAGACAACCCGACGCACAGTGGGCTGAAAATCGACTCTAGAAGAATTAGGGTATTCAATTTTTAAATGTCGGTTTTCTTGCCGGATATCGCTTCTATTAGTTATCGCCATATATAAAAATGACACCCCGATTTAATTCTGCTCAAAAATTAAGGGATTGGGTAGATGACACCACTAACAAATAATTCCAAGACACAACTTCACTAAAAAAACACTTTATTTTAGCCCTGAAAACCCGAGAAATTCTTGAATAACTATTATCATCAATTTTTAGTTGCTTTGAAATCAATAAATAGTTACTGAATTGAGTCGACAAAAAAGTGACATCATAGTTGAGTATTGTCATACAAAATCTATGGGGAATTGCGTTTTGACAGCTCATAAAAAGTACGTCAATTGATAAGTGGTGTCATCTCCCCATTTTTTTTTTTTTTACGATACGACGAAATTTGTTTGGAGGTAATATGAAAAATTGAATTATCTCATACTGACCACTTCTACCTCGCCGCCACCGCTCCAGTCGTACACCAACAACTCGGCGTGGGTGGCGATGTCGCGGAGGTACTTATTCTTGTACTGCGACTCCATCGTCGTGAGAAACTGGTCGGTGAGGGCGCGCCCGCCCTGCTCATGACCCAATTTACGTTCCTTTATGGCAGCTTTCACCTGTAAAATCGAAGAAAGAAGATTAGATTATTATTAATACCATCACGCCTATATTCCCCGAAGGGTTAGGCAGAGGTGTACTAATGTACACCCACAATTCGCCAGTATATATTTTTTTCAGGTCCCATGTAATAGGGGGCGAATTGGCCTCAAATCCAAACTCCGAGCTGCTACTGAGAACTTCATAGAAAAACCCAATAACACTTTTTGCTCGACCCGGGAATCGAACCTAGGACCTCTAGCGTAGCAGTCGCGCTCAGGACCACTAGGCCAACGATGCAGTTAAAAAAAAACAATATTTTATAATGATTATGATGATTACTTCTAACATTACAAAAGACAATGAATTAGTGTGTGAGCCATAGTAATCAACAAATGTAGAATTAATGTTAATGATTTGATTTTGTCAGGACCTGGAAATTGTCCTATGGAACAGGAGAAGACCAATACCACAATTCTATCTGGAGAAAGTATTCTCCTGACAAAATTTATTTTCTTTCAAAGTCAAAGTCAAAAAAAATATTTTGATTAGGCCATTAAGACACTTTTGAACATCATTACATGAAAAAATCATTAATATTATATCTAGTTTCTCATTACAAAAGGTAGTCTCATATGGAGAAGAATGGGCAAGAAACTCAATACTTACATACTCTATAAAAAAAACACAGCACATTGTCATGTCAAAAACAGAAAGGCATAAAGTCTGGCATATTCCTAAATATCATCTCACAACCCTTTTTTTTTCTTTTTTTTTTTTTATAGACGGGAAATCATCAAATAACTTCCCCCGCCCTGGGTGGGGCGGGAGGTAGTGTCAGACTTTTACTGACTAAAACCCGTCTATGTTCCTTCATGTGCCCTTTGCGTTCCGGGGGCGCGGTATCTCTTTCGAACAAACCGCAGCCCCGGCAGGCATCAGCCTGTGGCCCCATCCAATTTTGCTGACATCTCTTTGAGGCGCGCGTGGAACACGAACGCGCCGTCGACACGGTCTGTCGTTGTTTAGTGAACATACGGATGGTGAGCTACCCATTGCTCTCCGCCCACAGACCCGCGCCTACGGTGGCCGGGAGTCGTCTCGCGATCTCACAACCCTTAAAGTCAGATGTAGTGTATAAGGCTGATAATAATTTAATTACGGTATCTGGAAGAATTATGAACCTGTAATTAGCAAATAAAGCCGAATACAATGAAACTTACCTTTGGCACAGGAACGTCCAAATAGATGACAAGATGTGGACGCATCAGTTCTTCAAGGGTGTTAGCTCTCAGCTCATAGTAGACAGACCTGACAGCCTTGCTAATGAACTTCTGACTGTACATCGCCTCCAGGAATACAAAGTCCGAGTATGGAGACCTCTCCAATACAACACCTTGACCGGTGTTTAACAAATGCACCAAAGCATCAATGTACTGGCTGTATCTAGCAATATACATCATGATCTGGAAGTTACCAGCCAATCGGTGTTTCGGATCACAGTTGAAATTGACATGGTCGAAGGTCCTGGTGTCCTCAGGGATGTGGCTATCGAACATACGGAGATCGCAACCATTTGGCCTCACATAATGAATATCCATGGTTGCCTCAGGGAAGTGTTTCATTCCCAAGTCTTGCGCAAGGCAAGTCGCGAAAGCGGTTTTGCCAGCGGCTACAGGGCCTTCAACTACGATGACTTTTGTGTTCTCATCGAACCTGCGGGTGGTACGGTCGAAAAGACTTCTTATCCAGGAGTAATCCTTATTAACGTAGTCGAAGGGTTTCGGTTTCGGCGGAGGGCAGGGCAGCGAGTCCCTAAGTGCCTTGCCAGCGATGTTACGGTTCTGCACATATGTGCAGGCCGCTATTTTACAGCCCTGGCTAGGGCTGAGCACTTTTACAACCCCGAGTTTTAAAAGCGTGGACATTTTGACTCGAGGTATCTTCTGTTGTACGATACCTAAAATAGTAAGTAGTAACGTTCTTTATTAGCTCTTGAAGATGTCATTATAAAAGACATATTTACAGCAATAGAATGTTGGAATACTTACCTCAAATCAATTCATAACAAAAATCAACCCTGTGACATAACCATTCACAAATGGAACGCGTTCAAATTTTTCGAGGTCAATCGAGGTTTGTAATATTTAGTTTTATCAATTTGAACGCAACATTTCTAGCGATGAGGTATCGCTAAACGATTAAGAATAATTAATTAATGAAGATTTTTTTGTTTTTATTAACTGTACATATTTTATAATTTAATTGTAATTTATAAGTTTTGTGTGTAGTTAAAATATGAAAAAAAAGTGTAAACCCTGAGTTTTAGAATCTATGGGCGTTTCAATGACATTTTACTTTACTTGACTGATTATTAGTGATTTATTTTCTTTTTAATCTGTGCTTTATGAAAGCCATGTGTGAATTTATTTTGCAGTAAATTATTTTGCAATATTTGCGTTAAATAAAAATAACAACATGACCGACCAAACAGAAAAAGAGGCGGAGACAGCAAATATCAGTATGTATAATTTTTTGCCTGAGAAGCAGAAGCCAAAGAAGCGAATGTCTGGGCCATTTAGTTTAGATGATGATAGTGACATGGAAATTGAAGAACATAACGGTATCCAAGGGAGAGCTATACACCGTCGGTCGAGGGCGAAGAAGAAGAAGAGAACTGATCCAAATGAATCTAAAGATCATATGAGAAAAATTGCAGTCCCAAGTCACAGGTATAACCTCACAAATAAATAAATACTTTTAAAGAAAAAAATACACTTAAAAATACATATACACTTTTTTATAGATAGCTGATTGTGATAAGACTACTGTTTGTATTTTCTTCCTTTTATGTAAATTCAATTACCTTTTTACACAAATAAAACACACGCGCATATCATCACGCCTTTATTTCCTGAAGGGGTAAGCAGAGCTGTACCAATGTACACCCACAGTTCTACCTAAGCCGGTATGCTTAGGTATCCATGTAATAGGGGGCGAGCCTATTGCCATTAACCAGGCACAAATCCTAACTCCGAGCTGCTACTGAGAATCTCATAGAAAAACCCAAGCCCGCTTTCTCTGTTCCCCCACAAAGAAAGCGAGAATTCAATTCAATTCAATTTATTTGTGTCCATAGGTGAAAAAGTTGTTACAGTCACTTATAATTATGATCTCTATGTCCTACCATTTACGGGATATTGAGAAAGAAAGATAACCTCTTACCTTTCAGTCTAAGTAGGTGCCTGTGTTTTACATGGACACTCTTATTTTTATAATATGGTCCCACACCAGGAACTTCTCCTGTATCGTAGGTGCATTTACAAACACAAACTCACATACACAATGTATCTGTAGGCCATACAAACATTTGTTCCATGTATATCATGTTCCATGTTCCATATTTGTTCCGTGTTCCACCCTTCAGCCAATTTCTCAGCCACTTTTCCAACTGTGCCGACAACCCAGTCACTATTCACTCTCCCTCAGAATCAATCTGCATGATACACATTTAATTATACAAATGTTATGAAATGGGAGGCCTGGAAATCTATAGTACAGGCCTCGGCTAAGTTTAGACTCCAGATCTCCCACAAATTACAAATTTTTCGACAATTTATCTTATCAACTTTATACCTTGATGTAATTTGTGGAGATGAAATAAACAGATTTTTATTTATTTATTATTTAAAATTTACAGATACACTCCTCTTAAAGACAATTGGTTAAAGATCTTCACTCCAATAGTGGAACATTTGTTGCTGCAAGTTAGATTCAATACAAGAACAAGGAATGTTGAGATCAAGGTTGGCCCGGAAACAAAAGACATCGCCAACTTACAGAAAGCTGCTGATTACGTTAAGGTTAGCAATCATTTTTCTGTAAGTTAAAAAAAATCAGTTTCTTAACTGCGGGAAAACACACCCGGAGTATGGTGCACACACAACCAACCATTTCACACTGTGCTAAATAAAATTCAGGCTTCTATGCAATAGTTATGGTTCATGTTTGCATTCAATTTATACTGCTTGTATCAGCATACGCACGGACCTAACTGATTTCCAGGCAGTATAAATTCCATGCAAACTTACAACCTTAAGTAGGGCTGCCATCCGTCCGGGTTTCCCCGGATTTGTCCTAGTTTAGAGGGCGTCCGGGGGACATCCGGGAGGGGTTGTCAAAAATGTCCAGTGGAAACCCGGACACTTAGTTGAATTGAAAGATAGACCGAGTAATTGAAAGATAAGCGATAAATAATATAATAATCCTGGAATGTCCGGGAAAACAACTAAATTTAATTCAAATATATATGGTTTTGAAGTTTTTGCCTGGCGTCGGTAATTTAGGTGACTGATACCCTAACCTTAAGTATTATATAGAAGCCCGAATTTTCTTTAGCACAGTCTGAAATCGTAGATAACTCTGTTTTTTTGTATGTTAAAATATATTTCCGACTTTCAGGCGTTCATCTACGGCTTTGAAGTCGACGACGCCCTCGCCCTCCTAAGACTGGACGACTTGTTTGTTGAATCTTTTGAAGTCAAAGATGTGAAGACTTTAAAAGGTGACCATCTTAGTCGCGCCATTGGCCGCCTGGCCGGAAAAGCGGGCCGAACAAAATTCACCATAGAGAATGTCACCAAAACCAGAATAGTGTTGGCAGACTCAAAAATTCACATCCTGGGCAGTTACCAGAACATAGCATTGGCGAGAAGGGCGATATGCAACCTTATTATGGGGTCACCTCCTTCTAAAGTGTATGGAAACCTCAGGAATGTCGCTAATAGGGTAGCGGAGAGATTTTAGTTGTAAATAAAAAATATATTTATAAATAATTTTGTTTTATTTCAAGTTTTTTACATCTTACAGCTAAAAATTACAACTAGACATAGTAACGTAAAAAGGGGCTATCCCACAAAATCCCCAGAAGTGAGTTACAGATACCTAACACATCTTAAAATTCGATATTTTCGTTTAGCAAAACTGATCCAGAGATTGACAAAAATATCACGTTTTTATCAATAAAAGGTACCATCCCACATGTGTTTATGATGACTTTAATATGAATAACTCAATTTACATTTTTTTGTGGGTTGGATCCTTTTTGCGTAACTACATCCAATTGTTCTATGGAATGTACGGCTGTCTATGGAAAGATAACCCAGCCACGAATTAGGAGCCTCGAATGAGCATGTTTAACTAAATGACTTATAACATAAATACAAACACTCAAGCCTTTTTCCTATAGGGGTAGGCAGAAACCACAGAACGCCACCTGTTACGATCCTTTCATACTCCTTTCGCCTCCACGTTCATACTACTACTACTACTTTCCAGTCGCTAACGCTTAGAAATCTTTAATAGATTTTCAACTTAAGGCTCTGGAGTATTAAATTGAAAATCTATTGGTACCTACCGAGCGTTTACGATTATCGTTTGTGACTTTGCTAGGGGGGCAGGCCCTCTAGCAAAGAACGAAAACGCTATGCAATCTTCATTAGATCTTCAACTTAAAACCAAGCACATAAAGTTGGAGATCTATTAAAGCCTACTCAGCGTCTGCGTTTATCGTTTGTTACATGGCTACAGGGGCTGGTTATTCAAGCACGCCGGTTACGAGTACTGACGTACTGAGTATGACTTCTATTTTTATATCGATAAGTAGAAGGGCGGAGTTACCGAATACAATCATCTCATAATCTCTTGCTCAAAAGGTGATTTCCAAATCATGTATGAAAAAACTTCATGTAGTCGAAATAAACATTATTTTTCTATAGTTCATGCTCGGCTGGCCATTTATATACGCAGTATAAAATGATTACATCATTATCTAAATCAATTAATATGATAACATACTCAAGTTTCAATAGAAGCAAAGATAACTAATAAGTACAAACAACATATAGATATTCGAAAAGGAGTTACCTACTCCGTTTAACAAAATTATATTCTTGGGTTTACGTTATCATCTTTAGAGACTAAAATTTCACTAATTTTCACTCTTCTGTAGTGCGATTCTCTAAAATGCAAACTCGAAAACGAGTCTCACTAAAGTGATCGCGCTCACTTCGATAACGAACCAACTTGTCATTGGTTTAGTTTTTGTTCGCCGTGGTGACGTCACCGGCCGGCGTGATCGTGTTTAACAGAATACCATTTTGTAATTTCACTGCGGATCCAGCTTTCGAATTACGAAGTGAGGTTTAGAGAATCGCACTGCTGCACAAATTTTTAGTCTTCACTTTATCTAGCGCTAGACTTGATACAGAAAATATGATTGAACAGTCATGTCTCCCCGATATAATGCGACGACGAAATGTCACTAGGGCAGATCTAGACATGGGCCCATGGCCCATGGCGGCCCATTCATAACAATGGTACTACATCCATGCATTATTACTGAAAACAGTTACGGTCAAAAAAGGAAACTAAATCGTTAATCAAAATTCAATAAAAAAAATTGATTGAGAAAACTTTTGCAACAAAATATTATTATATTATTTTGACACTGAAATCCCTTTTAAAGCCGCTATCCCACTGGCGTTTTACGAGCGTCGGCGACTCTCGAACGTCTGCGCAGCGTTAGCGTTGCGCAGACGCGACGTTGACGTCGCGTCGTCGCGTGACAAGCATTAACGTCCGCTGGACGCGACGTTAACGTCGAGTTTGCAGGCAACAGGTACAATCACGCCGTCCTGCTCCATCCGTGTATAAGATACGAGCAGGACGGGGTGATTGTACCTGTTGCCAACAAACGCGACGTTAACGTTCCGGAGACGCGACGTTGACGTCGCGTCCGGTGGACGTTGATGCTGGTCACGCGACGACGCGACGTCAACGTCGCGTCCGCGCATCGTTGACGCTGCGCAGACGTTTGAGAGACGCTGACGCTCGTAAAACGCCAGTGGGATAGCGGCCTAAAGTTTCTTTCTGATTCACACCGTGTTGTCTCTGGTTGTCACATGATAAGCAAGTAACTTAAATTACAGCAATATCTTGTACTTAAAATGTCGCGGTACTCGAGACAGGACAAGCCTCGCGTCGTAGCTGAGCGAGGCGAAGGTCCAGGGCTCGGCGGCGCTCCATTCCGCGCAGTACACAGAGTCTTCGTGCTGCTCGTACGATTGAAGCACGCCGTCTTCCAAACTAGGACAAAAAACATCACGCCATTATTGTAAAATGTAAATGTAACTCTCCAGATCGATTCCGGCCACAACGGCTAACCTTATTGCAGACTAGCCAAGTACGCAGGAAACATTACAGTGCACAAGTGTGTGCGCAAACACAGGTGCACTCTCTCTTCCCTAAATCTCATAGTCCGCAGTGACGGCAATCCGACACGATCGGAGAGAGATCAGCCGCAGACCCAACGGCTTTACGTGCTTTCCGAAGCACGGGGGTGTCACACCACTAACTTTTATAGAATAGCCCTGCTGCCCAAGAAATTAACCCAATCCAACTTCAGAAAAAAAAACGATTTGAAAGATTGAAACAAATTAATATTTGTATCAAATAAAATAATTATGTCACGTATTTGTAGCGCGGGCATTGGAACAAAACCAACTGAATGACAGCTTTTGAAAACAGTTCAGGGATGTGCGAGAGACACCTAAGTATCCAGTGAGATTCATCATGCATACATGCCATCACGCCTGTATTCCCCGAAGGGTTAGGCAGAGGTGTACCTACCAATGCACACCTACAGTTCGCCGGTATGTTTTAAGTCCCATGTAATAGGGGGCGAGCGTATTACCATTAACCGGGTACAAATCCTAACTCCGAGCTGCTACCGAGAAATGCCTAATGGCAAACCCAGTAACACTTGCTCGACCTGGGAATCGAACCCAGGACCCAATGCTCATCAGTAGCGCTTGCGACCACGAGACCAACGGGGCAGTCTTTTTTCCACAATGTAGTTAATTTTTGTTTGCCTGCCCCGTTGGTCTCGTGGTCGCAAAGCGCGACTGCTGTGCAAGGGGTCCCGGGTTCGATTCCCAGGTCGGGCAAAAAGTGGTATTGGGTTTTTCCATTAGGAATTTCTCAGTAGCAGCCCTTTGTTTGGAAGTTGGTGGTGTGATACCCCCGTGCCTCGGAAAGCACGTAAAGCCGTTGGTCCCGGCTGTCATTCGTAGATCTTTGACAGTCGTGACGGATAGTCAGAAGCCAAGAAGTCTGACAACCAGTCTAACCAAGAGATATCGTGTTGCTCAGTTACTGGGTTGTGGAGGTCAGATAGGCAGTCGCTTCATGTAAAACACTGGTATTCAGCTGCATCCGGTTAGACTGGAAGCCGACCCCAACGCAGTTCGGAAAAAGGCTAAGCAGATGATGATGAGTTCATTTTTGTTTATTTTTCTTTTTATCACATGTAATTTCATATAAATTTTTTTGTTCATGAATAATGACTAGTGACTAGATGTCCCTTACATCGCGTATACATATACAGTAAGATTCATGACCATTCCACCTAGTCGGGGTACACAATGTATGACTCACACTTGCGTGACCCGCTTGCCGTCGTCGTCGACGTCACAGCACACGCTGGCGGCGGCGGTGAGCAGCGCGCGGGCGTCGGAGCTGCCCGTCAGCAGCAGCTGCTCGTGGTACGTGTTGTAACGCACTGTCCATACCCTGAATGAGCAATATACAGCGTTATATTATGTACCCGTAAGTCTCTTCAGACCGATTCCGGCCACGGCGGCTATTCTAAATGCAGACTAGCCACGTACGCAGGTGCACTCCCTCTTCCCTAACTCTCATAGTCCGATGGGACTGCAATTTTTTAGGACAAAATATAACATGGTATAAAAAACTATTGGAATCGATTCAGTTACTTATTCTGAACAAACTATATTCAGGTTTCGCATATACTAATAATAATGTTTTATGTTACTCAGGAATAATGTAGCTATTGGTGAAAAAGTGGTTCAGCAGTTTCGGAGCTACAAACAAACAAAAAAGCCCGACCTTGGAATTGAACCCAGGACCACGAAACCACCGAGGCAATCAATTCAGTATGTGACTCACCAATGAGAATGATCCGTTCTGCTAAATATCGGCTCCTTCCCATTCCTGTAGTCCCATATATTGAGAGCGGCGTCGTCGCCGGCACTCGCTAAGTGGAATTGCCTGTGAATTAAATTATAACCGACATGCATATAATAGGGTACTTTCGGTAATTATAAAATCAGCTTTTGCCCGCGACTTCGTCCGCGTGGATCAATAGTTCCTGTTCCCGGGGGATTTCTGGGATGAAAACTATCCTATGTTCTTTCTCGGGTCCCAGACTATATCTGTACCAAATTTCATTGAAATCGGTTCAGTGGTTTAGGCGTGAAGAAGAGACAGACAGACAGACTGAGTTGCTTTCGCATTTATAATATTAGTACGGTTATATTCGTAAATATTCTAATTTTTGGCAAAAACACATTAAACAAAACATTTCGAGCCATTACCGCCGCGGCCGGCTAAGCGTAACGCGTAACCGACAAAAACCAAATTTTACAGGAGAAGGTTTTTTTTTAAATATTTTTGCTCATAATTGCGCTGTTAATGTGAATTAGCATTTGCTATAACTTAAATAGCTGATTTATTTTGGCTGGAAGGTCGACGAGGCATGGTCCGTTATAGTTTAAAATGTTGTTTGCGATGAAAAACGCAGTTTAGGTAAAAATGTCGCTTACACTAAGTAGGCAGTAATAGTTCGATTTGATAAAAGCACATTTTTGTTTCATTATATTTAAATTAAAAGTCGTAATTTTTAATCTGTATATCACGTGACCTAGACCATGAGCCGCCATGGTGTGACGTCATATCAGCAAAATACTGTCACTGTCACCTGTTAGGGTTGAAGTCCAAGTCTCTGGCCAGTTGTGTGTGCGCGTTGTCTATGCTCCACGACGGCTTGGTGCAATCCGAGCGAGTGTCGTAGCACTTGATGTGCATATCCTGGAGTACTGCGAACTGTTCACAACAAAATCTTCGTTTAAATACATGTACAATAACAACACAAAATAACATACCATCACGCCTGTATTCCCCGAAAGTTTAGGCAGAGGTGTACCAATGTACAGGTCAGGCAAAGGTCGAGCAAAGTGTTATTGGGTTTTTCTATAAAATTCTCAGTAGCAGCTCGGATTTTGGATTTGTGCCCGGTTTATGGCAATAGGCTCGCCCCCTATTACATGGGACCTAAATATACCGGCGAACTGTGGGTGCACATTGGTACACCTCTGCCTAACCCTCCGGGGAATACAGGTGTGATTGTATGTACAGTACGGCCGATGTATCTTGGGGAGTCTGAAGTTAGCTGTTTGGCTGCGCAATGGCTCTTTTAGGAACAAAATTGTCTACTGCGCAGCTAATCGACTAACTTCAGGATTGCCAAGATACGTCGCCCGTATTGTGTGTATGTATGTATGTTGTGATCACGAGACCAACGGGGCAGCGCGACTGCTGCGCAAGGGGTCCCGGGTTCGATTCGCCTGATCTCTCTGCGGTGGTGTCAGATTGCCGTCCTATTGGGCTATGACAGTTAGGGAAGAGGGAGTGCACCTGTGTTTGCGCACACACTTGTGCACTATAATATCTCCTGCGTACGTGGCTAGTCTGCATTAAGATTAGCCGCCGTGGCCGGAATCGGCCTGGAGGATTACATGTATGATGTATTGACCTGGGTGTGTCCCTGGTGCGGGTTCCATTTGCCGGCGGTGAACTTGAGGCGCGGCGAGGCGGCGGCGCGGGCCAGCGCGGCGCCGGACGTGACGTCATGCACGCGCACGCCGCCCTCGCACACCACGCCCACGCGCGCGCTGTCCGTCGGGTGCCATTCTGCACAACGGATCTCTTCTTCCGGCTTCTGAGAAATTAGAAATAAGAGTTAAATTTGACATAATTTATACTAATGTAAATTTTTTATTCTCCAAACCGATTCCGGCCACGGCGGCTAATCTTTATGCAGACTAGCCACGTACGCAGGAGATATTATAGTGCACAAGTGTGTGCGCAAACACAGGTTCACTCCCTCTTCCCTAACTCTCATAGCCCGATGGGACGGCAATCCGACATGACCGGAGAGAGATCAGGCGCAGGACCAACAGCTTTACGTGCTTTCCGAGGCACGGGTGTGTCACACCATCAACTTCCAAACTCCGGGCTATTACTAAGAAATTCCTATGGAAAAACCCAATCACACTTTTTGCCTAACCTTTCAATCAAACTCGGGACCCCTTGCTCAGCAGTCGCGCTTGCGACCACGAGACCAACGGGGCAGTCAATACTAATACTGACTCGGTAGCCTAGTGGTACTAAGTGCAACTGCTACGCTGGAGGTCTTTGGTTCGATTCCCTGGTTGAGCGGTGTTATTGGGTTTTTCTATGAAATTCTCACCACCATACTAACCTCTGGTTTGAGTGTTAGAAGAAGCTCCATATCCTCAGCATTTCTGCCTTGTATTGCACTCAAGTCATCCAAGTCCTTCGGAATCACCTGCAAAAAAAAAACAAGTTATAAAGTTAACCGAATATGACACTTATTGTTACTGTATAGCAAAGTTCAAATTCCTGTTATAAGCAAGTATTATTTAGGGCCACTTTCACCAAATCACTAAACATATTTAGTGCTAAATGTGTTTAAATTTTCAGTCTGACGCTGTTACATTGTTAGAAGGTGACAAAGAAAGAATGATATTTTCATATTATTAATAATTATATTATGTATAATTACACATTTAGTGCTAAGTATGCTTAGTGACTGGTGAAAGTGGGCCTGAATCTTTTATATGGGTATAAATATAAATTTAATATAGAATAAGGTGTATATTTGTTTATGGTATTTCATTTTACAAAGTTTTTTGAAGTGAAAACTTCTTTAGCGGCGTTGTACACTTTTTTTTGTAATGGGTAAAAAATGTTAATTTCGCGTCAGGACACGTGACCTGATCGAAAATTCGTAAGATTCTCGATCAGGTCACGTGTCCTGACGCGAATTGTCATGTTTGTGTGAAAATGCACAACGTTAATTTTCAAGTTTTCACTTCTGCCGGCACTCCCGGAGTGCAACCCGTCGTTTTTTTTATCTGTCTTGCTTATGTTTACAAAAATAAATAAAATGTAATTTAAAATTAACAGCTTTTCACTAAATGCATAATTATGAAAGTACAGTACATACATCAATATTTTTTTTTAAAGATTTTGTCTTTCTGTCTGTCGGTCTGTCTGTTTGTTCCGGCTATTCTCTGAAATGGCTGGACCGCGTTTGACGGGTCTTTCACTCAAAGATAGCTAGTGTTAAAAGGAGTTACTTAGGCTAATTTTATTTTAGAACGCGAACGAAGTCGCCGTATACGTGTACCTCTATTGTAGGTAGCTTGAATATAGAAACACCCATGGTGCACTGTGATGTAGCAGGATCGTAGGAGTTGTGCGTTGTGAGGAGGGTTGCAGCATCGTGCGGGGAGCAGCGCAGGTGCCACACCTCACCGATGTCATGCTTGAATACCTGGAGATCGATATATCATTTTGTAAAAAATAATTTAAATTAAAAGTTATGAAATTAACCTTAACAATTTTTTTTTAACCCTACATGGGTATTTAAGTTCTTGTATTATCCAATCATTGTTTTTATGCCATATAAGGTGTTACCAAAATATCTGCCACGGATTTAATGGGAGGTAGTATTGTGTTTAAAGATTACAATAGTGAAGAAATTTCATACCCCAGAATAGTTAATTCAATTTGAGAAAATAAAGTAATTTAATAAACATTGACTCTAGTCTGCACAACGCGGTTCACAAATTAAAAAAAATATGACACATTATCAATAATTTATCTTTACTATTGTAATCTATAAACACAATACTACTTCCCATTAAATCCGTGGCGGATATTTTGGTAACACCTTATATGTATAATGGCAATCAAGCTCACGGCCCACCTGATTGTAACTGGTCACTGCTACCAGAGGCTTTGCAAATATGTTGCCATCTCAAAGACAAAGTTGAAATGTCACATGTGCCTGTGATTACACCGGCACCCATACCCTACAAACCGGAACACACCAACACTGCTTTGTGGCAGAAATAGGTATTGTTGTTTTAGTTCCTCGAAAGAGCTACTTCACAAAGACCTGTACTACCGCTAAACAATACAATACTTTTTCAAGCAATCAGCTTATTTGTATTACTGTTTGCAAACAAATGGCCAAAGAGTTCCACTTAAAAACACCCATTGGTGATCATTAGGCTACAAAAGCTTAAGAAATATTTGACAAGAAACAATATTATTCCAATGTCTACACCTTTTGATGGTCAGAATCTGAGTCAGGGTATTTATATGTAAAACATAGGTTTTTACATAAAGCTGTTAGATGGCATAGGTATATAGGCGCTATGCTGGTATACACTATACAGTATGTAAAAATGTAATGTAATTCTCCAGACCGATTCCAGCCACAGCGGATAATCTAAATGCACACTAGCTGGTAGGTGGCAGGTGCACTCCCTCTTCCCTAACTCTCATAGCCCAATGGGACAGCAATCCGACACAACCGAAGAGAGATCAGGCACACAGGATACAGTATGTACTGGTTGTGGAAATCAAGCAGTCAACCCTGTAGGATATCTTACTTTAGTATGTAAAGCTCCCGTATCTTCTTCGAGCTCCACAACATGTATTTGATTGGAGTTTGGCTTCAAGCTTTGAGTTCCTATTAGGAATCTGATTGCGTCACTCTCTCCGTATTGCGGTGACAGAGCTCTGGTCTGGAAAATAAAAATAAATCTTATTTTTTCTGTAAGTAGGTTGAAAATACCACTTTTATATTATTTAACTAGATATTTTATTTAACTAGAAGATTTAGAGAAAAGAATAGGGAGACCAAAGTAAAGATGGATGGATTGTGTGGAGAATGATATGAAGGGAAGGGAGTCAGTGAGAGCATGACGGCTGACAGGATGGTATGGAAGAAGAAAATGTGTTGCGCCAACCCCAAGTAACATGGGATCAAGGCAGGAAGATGATGATTTAACTAGAAGATGATGTCTCTTGTTTGGGAAAAAACAAATGAAACAGTAGCTATTTGGAGGTGCTTCTAAGTCAGTTTTTGTTTTAAACTTGATTTGCCAGAAAAGGGTTGGATTTTGTTTTATTTTTTAGTTTTGCTTAGACTTTTTATTTACCTATTGGGTATAAGGCACTGATGTTTTTCTTCTATATGAGTTATAGCAATGGGCAGTCAACATCAACTTTAGCGCTTCGTTAATAACTTTTGTGTAAAAGACGAAGAACGAATTTCCAACCGGTGTTTTTGGAAATCTATGGGAATCTATGGGTGGGTTATGGGAAGGCCTATGTCCAACAGTGGACGTCCTGCGGCTGATATGATGATGATGAAAACACGAAGCTCCAAAAACAACTTGTGGGTAACATTTAAGCCACTCTATGATAATATATTGTCGACATAGGTAATTGTAAATATAATACCTGATGTTCTAAGCCATATATTATTGAATTTCCTTCTTCCATTGTAACTTTATTTTCGTTTTATTAAGTTTATTTACACCAACACAGCAGTTCCATTTTACTCAAAGGCGTTCCAATTATTATTGCTATGAAAATAATTGATCTCTTTCTTCATTGGCTGAAAAGAGTAAGAAAAAAAATAAAGTCACGCTTTTAATCCTAAAAATGACGAGATTAATTTTTGTTTCCATGTCAAGTCAATCTGTCAATGTCACTTTTTGACAGTAGTGACAGCAGATTAATTTTTTTTTTCAATTGCTTTACAGGTTAGGTATTTGTTTTTTTATCCATTTTTAGGGTTCCGTACCCAAAGGGTAAAACGGGACCCTATTACTAAGACTCCGCTGTCCGTCCATCTGTCCGTCCCGTCTGTCACCAGCCTGTATCTCATGAACTGTAATAATTAGACAGTTAACATTTTCACAGATGATGTATAATTTCTGTCGCCGCTTTATCAACAAATACAAAAAAATAGAATAAACAAAATATTTAGGGAGGCTCTCATACAAAAAACGTAATTTTTCGTGCCATTTTTAGATGTTTATGCAGACAATTTCACGGGTAGAAGCTAGTCCTAAGCTTGTCCTAAGTAATTAATCTATGTACCTACCAACACTATAACGTCACGCCCATTACTCACCAGATGTGTAGGTATACCTAATATTTCAGCATACACTAATATATATACCATCACGCCTGTATTCCCCGAAGGGTTAGGCAGAGGTGTAACTAAAATGTGCAAACTCTAGTCGCAATCTCATCTCTGCAGGAAGTAAATAAATCAGAGGTATTTTTGGCTATTTGAGACTAAGATTAGAATGCTAACGTTCATTGGTCAACTGTCTATAGTAGTATTCTATCCTATTAAGTATAATATTAGGATTAAATGTAAAAGTTTATGAGGATGCCTGGAAAAGCTCGTAGACTGCTTTTTATCCTGGAAAAATGTACGGTTCCCGCGGGATAATATTAATTTACTATGACGCGACGAAGTCATAGGCAGAAGCTAGTAATATTATACCTAAATATGAAAGTTTATAAGGAGGGAGGATGATGTTTGTTACTCGGTCACGCTAGAACGGTTGAACGGATCTAGACGAAAATTGGCATAGAGATAGATCACAGCCTGGAATAACACATAGACATTTATCCCGGATAAATGTACGGTAACCGCGGGATAATATTTATTAACCTTGACGCAGACGAATTCTGGGCAGAAGCTAGCCATTTATGCCCTTTTCTCAATACTTTTTTTGATATCAAAGAAGGTAATGAGTCAAACGAGGCCGTCATGGAGCGGACATGGTGGATATGGCGGATATGGTGTAGGTACATACTGACCGGAACTTGCAAACGATAGACGTGGGAACATCCTCGCTTCAAACATTCGAGATTAGAAAAATAACTAACTCAAAAAAAAAAAAAAAAAAAAAAATAAATAAAATAAATAAATAATAAATTGACTGGAATGAATCATACTCGTAACCTAGTGGTTACGAGTATGATTCATTCCAGTCAATTTTTGGTAAGTACTTGATATCTGAAAAATGGCCAGCATTCGAGTTTTCTGTTATGTAGGTACGATTATCCGAATTAATTGGGACCGATAGCCGATAGGTACTAGTTGGGATAATCGACATGTGATTTTTTGGGACAAGATCAAACAAAAACAATGCCTTTTAACATAAAAACTGTACAATCTATTAGAATTTGACATAATATTACCTACGTTGAAATATAACACACCTAGAAAAAGTCAAATGCTTTTTATTATAAAATAGTTAATTTTTAATTGACGAGCAGCTGCAATGCATTTTCAGCAACAAATTCTTGCCAATGTTCGGATAAACTAAGTCAGCGTTCGGATAATTGACGGTTCGGATAATCGAGGTTCTACTGTAGGTATATTATACTTAGAGATGTCAGCATAATAGACGGGGCCCACTAGGGTCAGCCTGCCAGGGTTACGGAATTTGTTTGAAAGAGTCATCGTGGCCCTGGAACGCTAAGGGCATTAAGAGGAACACGGATGAGATTGTAAGAGTCTGATACTCCCTTCCGCTTCGCCCAGGGCAAAAGAAGTCCTTTATTTCCCATCCTTAAAAAAAAGGTATGTCATACCTATTTCTACCGCAGTTCCGGTTTGAAGGGTATGGGTTTTTTTTTACCGATGGGAAGTCATCAAATGACTTCCTTCCTCTGCTGACATCTCTTTGGGGCGCGCGTGGAACACGAACGCACCGTCGACACGGTCTGTCGTTAGTTAACGTACGGACGATGAGCTAACCATTGCTCACCGTCCACAGGCCCGCGTCTACGGTGGTCGGGGCTCCCGACACCCGGAGCGTCTCCCGCGGCGGCTTCTGGGACGACAGGTTCTGCGCCTCTCCCGTCCTGCCGAAGGGTACCTATGGGTTTTTTTTTATAGATGGGAAATCATCAAATAACTTCCCCCGCCCTAGGCGGGACGGGAGGTAGTGTCAGACTTTTACTGACTAAAACCCATCTATGTTCCTTCATGTGCCCTTTGCGTTCCGGGGGCGCGGTATCTCTTTCGAACAACCCGCAGCCCCGGCAGGCATCGGCCATGTAATATCTGTAACTGGATTTGTCCGAAACTATTTTCTCAAACTTTGGATGAAAATGGCATTAAAATCCAAGCGTAAAACATCTAAGGGTACAGAGGAACAACGGCAGGAAGCGGCTTTGTTATATTATGTAGAGATAAATATAGTTTATCTTTTTTATGTCATTGGATGGCAAAATTGGCAAATAAGCCGACGCGTCGTCAGCCTACCTGATGTTAACCGATACCTAAAAACATCTGCAATACCAGAGGCCTCGCAAATGCCTTGCCATCCCAGAGGCATCATGTGCCCGTAATTACTCCGGCACCCATACCCTTCAAACAGGAACACAGCAACGCTGCTTTGCGGCAGAAATAGGTATGGTAGGTATATATCTTTATCCATATCCAGAACTGAAATTTCATATCCAAAACATCCTTGCTTCTAACTTCATGGTTTCCAGCAAAAATACCTTGTTCCAAATTTAAAATAAGTAGGTAATCATAATTTTATTACGATTCTGTTTGTTCGTCGACATAAAAATATTATGTTTGTTTTAACTGAAGTTTAGCGGAGGAATTTGAGCAATGTAACGTGCGTATGATGAATGTTTTATATGAATGTAGTCACGAGACTTAGGTATACATAGAAGCCGTGTGCACACCACCGTGCGGAAACAACAACATCATACTTGGGTATCACAAGCTTCAAGGAAAGTAATTTTGACAACCTTTCAGCTAATTTTTCAACGACGAAAAAACGCAAGTGGTTCTCTAGTCGACGCATTTAATTCGTTTTATTCTTTTTTCATTACAAATGGTATATCCCGTCCCGATGTAGGTCCCATATATATTTTTTTTTTTTTAAAGACGGGAAATCATCAAATTACTTCCTCCGCCCTGGGCGGGGCGGGAGGAAGTGTCAGACTTTTACTGACTAAAACCCGTCTATGTTCCTTCATGTGCCCTTTGCGTTCCGGGGGCGCGGTATCTCTTTCGAACAACCCGCAGCCCCGGCAAAATTCCTACCCTAAGGGTAGGAAAATACGGGAGAGTTTACAGAACCAAAGCTTTCACAATTTTCTTTTTCTTTCACCTTTTAGGTTTGGAAAAAAATACTGAAAAAAAAAACGACTTTGTCTTTGTCACCTTTGACCTAGACTAGAGCCAGATCAAACCTATCTCGAATAAAAATAAAATCACTTCACTATGTCGTACTTAATGAAGTTTATTTCAAACATAATCATTACCTACCTAGGTCTAGGTCAGAGGTCACAAAGACAAAGTCGACGATGGCACTCCATCATTGACTTTGTCACCTTACCCAGAAGAAGCCTGTTCACTCTAACTTTGAAGAGATGAGGGTTGAATACGTTCGCAAATACAGACGCAGGTAGAGAATTATTCCACTCCTTTGCTGTGCGCATATAAAAAACGTTTGGAAACGGTTAGTGCAAATTGGTGTAGTGACAAAAGGTAAGGATGGTAAATTGCAGAGCGTCTAGAAGTCCGATAGTGGAAGAGGGCCGGTAGGTTGAGGTCGTGGAGTTCTTGGGCACACTCACCTAGAACTCGGTTAGGTCCGCGCGTATGAACCTTAACTATTATATAGTTTGCCTAGTGTCGTGATGGCTCAGTGGTTGTGCGTTAGCAACCGGGCACGGGCAAGTACCATTGTGACTTTTTCTAATTCATATGTACTTTCTAAGTTTATATTGGACATCACTGACATCGATAACCATGTCAGTGGCCCTTGAAGCGGTTTAGAAACTCTGATACTAGGGTGTGTGGGGTCGTTTAAACCTACTGCCTACACGATAAAGAAGAAAGAAAAAAGATGTAGATGCCTAAATTTTGTTTAGCACAGTGTAAGGCCGTATACAGAAAAAAAACCTGGTAGCCGGCGCCGATTTACCAGCGGTTATCGGCGCTGCCGCTGGTGCATTCTGGTAACAGTTACATAAAGCAAGCAGATTGAAGCAGAATGATTGAAGATTGAAGAAGCAAAATGTCGTACTCCTCGGACGATGATGATGACGATGTGGCGCCAGATCTGACCCCCACAAAATTTTGTGGGGGTCGGAATTTGTTGTGTTTTTTGTCGCAGAATTTCGGAACTTGTCGGCGACATTCGGCGCTTATCGGCACTTGTTCATATAAATGCCTGCGCCGGTTACCTGCATGGACCGGTTCCTATAAGCGCTGGAAGGGTGCCAGCTTCCTTGCTATATACGGCTTAAATGCGCCCCGATGACGCCCGGTTGGTGGAAATCGTACAATACCGATTGTTATCTTAACGATCCATTTTCCCTCTCCAACCCGTCACGTGTTCGAAAGCGCTGTTATTCTCTATTATCACTTTACTAGAAATGTGATAAAACTGATAAGCATTAGTCACTGGCCTTTGTTACGACATGTTGTTATTATTGGTCAGAGGTCGCGGCGCATGCGCATAATTATTATTAATTTATATGCAACTCATTAGTCGGGGTATCGCGTCTTTGAAGAGTAGGGATCCCCGGTTCCCGTGCCTACCAGTCACTTTTTTTTTTAATAAAACTTCTTTACGCACACTTGACTTGTGGAGTAAGCTGGTGAATGCGTGACGAGAGCGTTACGAAAAGTGTGATCGGGTGAGGCGAACGGAAAGTGAGAGGGAAATATAAGTTACTAAAGATAAAAAGAGAGAGAGAGAGAGTTATGTTTCGTATATTACTGTAGGGGTAACAGAGAGTGGTGCGTGCGCACTTTTAACTTAAAAGACAGTCAGTGCCTGCCAGGGTTGCGGAATTTGTTCAAAAGAGTTACCGCGGCCGTGGAACGCAAAGGGCAATTGGAGGAACACTGATGGGTTTTAGTCAGTAAGAGTCTGACACTCCCTTCCGCTCCACCCAGGGCGGAAGAAGTCATTTGATGATTTCCCATCCCAAAAAAAAGGTATTCCTATTTTGGAGCGCAGTAGAAATTAACACTGCCAACTGCCACTGCTAAACTGCCACGTTAGCCTAGTAGTCTTAAGCGCGACTGCTACGCTGGAGGTTTTGAGTTCGATTCCCAGGTTGAGCAAAAAGTGTTATTGGGCTTTTTTTCTATTAAATTCTCAGTAGCAGCTCTGAGTGCCCGGTTAATGGCAATAGACTCGCCCCTTATTACATGGGACCTAAACAACAGTGAACTGTATTGGTACACGTCTGCCTAACCCTTCGGGGCATATAGGCGCGATGGTATGTATGTTGTTTAGGTTAAAAATGTTCCAGCTCAAGTTTAATGCTAACATTTCGCAATATTTATTGTTTGAAGCTTATGTAGGTTACGCACGACCAAATGCCGATAAAATCCAAGATTATTATAAAAATACTCACTAAACCTATTCACGGACAAATTCTCAATACAAAGCCCCGCATATCGTTCTATTACTATTTTTAATACAAATCCATATTTTTTACGTAATATTCTGACGTAGGTAGACGTATTTTTTTACATGGTTTTGTATAAAAACAATTGCGTATGAGTATCTCGTAAAAGATCTAAAAATATTTCTGTAAGTTTCAGTTTCAAAACCATTATAATAATTTTGTTACACAGATTAACATTACATAACATACCATACCATTACGCCTATATTCCCTGTAGGGTTCGGCAGAGGTGTACCAATGTACAACCCCTGTCCGCCGGTATGTTTAGGCCCCATATAATAGGAGCCGAGCCTGTTGCATTAACCTGGCACAAATCCTAACTCCGAGCTGCTACTGAGAATTTCATAAAAAAACCCAATAACACTTTGCTTGACCTGTGAATCGAATCTAAAGCCTTTAGCGTAGCAGTCGCGCTAGGACCACTAGGCTAACGAGGCAGTTGCCCACAGATTATATCTACATAATTAAGTAAAGCAGGCATAAAAGAGTTCGCGCCAAAAAAATAAAAACAAAAGCGGACTTAGCAACAGACTGGCCGGTGGGTGGGATCATTAAAAAAACGAGATTAAGGGTCAACGCGCATTGGATATGAAAAGGCTAGACAAACATTATTTAAGGAGTATGAACAAAAGTGGTCCAAATGACCACCACTAACTCGTTAGTGGTGGTAGTCATCCATTATCATTATATTAATTTTTGTAAATGTTTCTTACATTCAAGGAAGCTCGGAGGAGCTCGTGGCTAAATAATTACAGCCGCATAGACCGATCATCCGAGGTTGGTCTGTGGATGGGTGACCATTTACTATAGCGAGTTTCCTCCGTGCCTCGGAAAGCACGTAAAGCCGTTGGTCCCGGCTGTCATTTGTAGATCTTTGACAGTCGTTACTGTTAGTCAGAAACCCGAAAGTCTGACAACCAGTCTTACCAAGAGTATCGTATTACCCATTACTGGGTTGTGGAGGTCTGATAGGCAGTCGCTCCATGTAAAATACTGATATTCAGCTGCATCCGGTTCGACTGGAAGCCGACCCCAACATTGTTGGGAAAAGGCTAGGCAGATGATGTTTCTTACATTCAAAATTGTCACAAGTAATACCTATAAAATAAATAATGCCGATAATAATACTTTAATTTTATGTACATTTGCAAAATTAAGTTTATTAAATCTCTGAGCTTCGCCGGCGGCGTTAGAGTTTTAGTGATTGTAAATATAGAAATTTTATCTAGTAGATAAAGTTACTTGTACTGAATTCTAATTACCTCATATTTCGTACGTCCCTATCTCGGTTTGCGCGGTATCCGATCGCCTTAAAAGCATCGGAAAATGCGAATTCTAAATTTAAACGCAACATACCAAAGAGAATAAGAGTTTGTAGTCGTAAAAAGCGCATAAAGTTAGCGGGGCCTTTGACGCTGGTCCGGTCGGTATGCGAACGAGCAGATTCGTGATACGGGCTCGCGAAAGGCATTTCGCCGATATCTTTGCCTTTAATTCGAATGTTTTAAAAAGCTTTTACTCCATATCCAAAATGGTGGACATTAGGAATTTAGATGTTAGATTTATGTTAATATTTGTTTTGTAATTCAGTTGAAACTTTAATCGTTTATTTTTCATATAAAGAGCTTCTTCATATGTTAAGTTGTAGGTGCAATGACATAAAATTAAAGTATTAAGATGTAAGATAATAATATTAGCTAAATACGCCGCGGTGTACTCCGCATTCAGTTACGTACGTCTTTAGTTTCTTTTCCTCTCCCGTTGCTCGTAGCGTGATTTTCTATACGTGATGAAACCGCATTAAAATCAGTTGCGTTGTTAAAAAATCAAAGTGGCATAATTTTAGACAGCAACAATATAATTTATTAAAATATATGTAGGTAAAGTTGTCATCGAAATGCTAAGAAAAAGAAGTTTTAAAGATCTTAGCTTATAGACGGCGGGAAGCGCCTTTGTATTATAAAAAAAAAAAAAATACCATCACGCCTGTATTCCCTAAAGGGTTAGGCAGAGGTGTACCAATGTACACCCACAGTTCGCCGGTATATTTAGGTACGATGTACTTTGTTTTATATAGTGTAGAGATTTACGTAGATACTATGACAATAATAATTCTTGATTAAGTCTATAGCTCGGTAACCTAGTACAAGATAGTAAGAATAGACGATGATGACCAATTAAATATGGAGCGGTCACAAAAAATAATAATGATGGCAAACGATAATCGTAAATGCTCGGTACCAATAGATTTTAAACTTTATACCCCAGAGCCTTAAGTTAAAAATCTATTAAAGATTTCTAAGCGTTAGCGACTGGAACGAACGAAAACGCGATGCAATCTTCATTAGATCTTCAACTTAAAACCAAGCGCATAAAGTTGAAGATCTATTAAAGCCTACTCAGCGTTTGCGTTTATCGTTTGTTACATGGCTACAGGTGCTGGAAGGTGAAATACCGAAGGTGACTTTATAGTAGTAGTAGTAGTAGAGCTCTATGTGTCGACGTAAAGCCGTTGGTCCCGGCTGTCATTTGTAGATCTTTGACAGTCGTTACTGTTAGTCAGAAGCCAGAAAGTCTGACAAACAGTCTTACCAAGAGTATCGTATTACCCATTACTGGGTTGTGGAGGTCTGATAGGCAGTCGCCCCATGTAAAATACTGATATTCAGCTGCATCCGGTTCGACTGGAAGCCGACCCCAACATAGTTGGGAAAAGGCTAAGCAGATGATGAGTAGAGCTCTATGTGAAGGAGCTTGTCCGGGGAGTACTACCACCATACCTATTTCTGCCGTAAAGCAGGGTTGCTCAGTTCCAGTTTCAAGGGTATGGGTACTTATCAGTGTAATTTCAGGCTCATGACACTTATTATCTTTGTCTCTGGGATGGCAACGCATATGCAAGGCCTCTGGTGTTGCAGATGTCTATAGCAGCGGTGACTACTTAACATTAAGTGGGCCGACGCGCGTCGGCTTGTTTGCTACCCAAGGAAAATATTAAAAAATAACTGTCCAATATTACTTGGGGTTGAAGCAAGCATTTTTCATCCATTCGATTCATCACGATATCATTCACTTCTTTTTCTTTCATATGATCTTTCAATCATCCATCCTTCCATCCTCTTTTTTTTGTTTTTCTTTCCTTTTTCATCCAACATCTCTGCCTAGTATAAAACAAAGTCGCCTCCTGCCGTCTATCCCTCTGCCCGCTTAGATCTTTGAAACTACGCAACGGATTTTAATGTGGTTTTATTCAATAGATAGAGTGATTCACGAAGAAGGCTTATACGTATTTCATCACGCTACGACCAACGGAAGCGGAGCAGTCACCAAAACGGGGTGACACCGCGGGGTACATAGCAGCCAATCATTTATATATTTTTCACTCTGTAAGTGTGTCGTGATGGCCCAGTGGTTAAGGCGCCAGCCTTTCAAGCACGAGGTTGTGGGTTCGGAACCGGGCACGGGCAAGTACCAATGTGACTTTTTCTAATTCATATGTACTTTCTAAGTTTATCTTGGACATCACTCTGACATCGGTAACCACGTCAGAGGCCCTTGAGGCGGTTTAGAAACTCTGACACTAGGGTGTGTGGGGTCGTAAGACCTTACTGCCCACACGATAAAGAAAGAAAGACTCTGTAAGTCACTTTGGTAACTAACTGAAAATTGAAGATCTAAAGTACAGATGATTAGCAGTCTAGAACTCAATAAACAACACTGATTAAGAGAACATAATAACAGAAATACTTATGATGTAATGCGAAATACGTAATTCCGTAATATCGTAATCAACAATAAACGTATCTCTCGGACCAATGATGTTTACCACAGGAGACCCGGACAACACACGTGACCATCAAACTGCAACTAATCACAATATTTCTACGAACACACAAACTATAGCTTTATCAGACACGACTATTTGCCAAGAGGTCAGGGGGAGCGCGCCCGCGACCGCGCCGGTCAAACAACGGACCACTTCAATTCACAAACTCTACCGTATTTAGAACCTATTAAAAATAATCACAATTATAGATAATAAATCGCAAAGATAAATTTACTGACGGTGAAACAATGACCACTTCAGTATCGCCCTTATACTGTGGCAGTAACGAGGGGTGGGGCGAAAAAATTCATAAATCGAACGGTAAATTTAATGTTGCGCAGGAGTATATCATTTGAATTGTACGCGAAGGAATATCAGTTGTGTCTTGGAGTCGGCGGGCGGCGGTCGTGTGTCCGGCGGATAATTACATTTAAGTAGTGTTGTGTCTGATAGTGCGATGAAGTGGTCGATATTTGTTTGTTTGCTCGTGTGCTTGGCGAGGTTCTGCGACGGCTTGGGTAAGTACAGCCCTTAGGTTACAAAAAATTAATAAGCGGTTTTCCAAATTCAAAAATTTACCTTTTTTATTCTCCATTTCCAGTGTTTATCTTTTTTTATTTGATTACAAACGGTTTTAAATTGTGGACTAGTGGCGTGTGTCATAGGTCGTGTCAAAGAGTATAAAATCGCCGTTTCTAATTATCTCGGAGCCCGAACACTCCTTTAATTTCCGTGCTAAACTTGAAACATTTCGGCCTTCATGATAGTTTATTGGCAATCAATATTCTCAATAACTAAGAACGCTGCATATATAGAGCACCTCTTTGAAGTGCTGTATTCATATTCATATATATAATATGTAGATATCTACCGACAATAATTGTCTGTAATCGGGTCATTTCAGGAGCAGAACTTTTTGTATAATTAGTGATTCATATAATTATTGTTCTATAATAAACAGTCGTGTAAATAAATCATCTCATTCAGCTCTATTCGTAAGATCCAATAACCCAATGACGATAGCAACGCTTAGTCCCGATAAAAACTGCGATATCGCAGTGTCAGTGGAATTCCGGGCTTATTCGTTGTTTTTAAAGCATTGTTCTTGGAAACAGCTTTTTTAATAAAACAAGTGGAAATACAAACATATTCTGCTTTATGGATTTTGAATTCAAACGCTTGATACCTTAACCCTTTTAGCGCCCAGCACCCGGCTCCCGAGTCGAATGAATTGCTGGGCACTAAAAGGGTTAAGGAATGAAGAGAGGTCATGAGGAAAGTAAGGAGAGCGAGCCTTGATTATAAAAATAACATAACATACCATCACGCTTGTATTCCCGAAGGGTTAAGCAGAAGTGTACCAATGTGCATCCAACAGTTCACCGGTACATTTAGATCCCATGTAATTGGGGGTGAGCCTATTGCCATTAACCGGGCGCTATCTTAACACTACAGAGAATTTCATAGATAAACCCAATAACACTTTGCTCAACCTGGGAATCGAATCCAAGACCTCTACCGGCAGTCGCGCTTGGGACCACTAGGCTAACGAGGCAGTTCTTGTTAAGTTTCTTATAAAAATAGAGTAGACTAAAGAAGATGGAAAGTAGGGGGGTAAATAACACCCTACTCCCTTGGGGGGGGGGGGGGGTATGAGGTGACGAAAACGACCGACAGATAATTATGGAAAAAAACATGTACAAAAACTCAAATCAATTAAATTGAAAAGTTATAAGGGCCGGAGGCTGTGAACTGAACAGTTTAATAGAGATTCGCTCATTTGTTTCCGAGAAATGTCCAAAGGAGGATAAATAAACATACCTATTCAACGACTGCTTCTTACATTTACATACCTATTTATTTATTTGTTTAAAGAATTTTTAAATGGTTTTCCTTACTTAAGATGAATATAAGTCCTTTGAGAAGCTCTCTGACGCAAACTTTCGCATTTATAATGTTAAGTACGAGTAGTAGGATTAGAAATTTCCCTACAATTAACATGACAGACAACTGACCTACATATTCCCAAGAAAGGGATATAAAAGTGTACTAACGCGCCAGGTGATTCTATTATCCTGATACATGGACAAAATTCATAATTTAGGATGCTATGGAGAATTCTTAAAAAAAACCGTTGCTTAACACTTTCTTTTAAAAAAATCCCATGCTCAATAAAGCTTATTTCGCTCACTCTGATCTAAATATGGCTTAGCCATTGTCAGGGCCGGTTGTATCGCTATTTCCAGATAAAAACGTTGAACTGGGAAAAGCCTCTAAAAATCCTCGTTCAACAACACGTACCATCACGCCTGTATTTCCCGAAGGGTTAGGCTCACAGGTGTACCAATGTACACCCACAGTTCGCCGGTATGTTTTTAGGTCCCATGTTCAACAATCTTTATATTAAAGACTGTTTTGCTAAAATAATTTAAGCTTCCATAATCAGAAAGCCAATTCTACTAATTAAAAACCCTTTTAAATGTAGTCGCAGCTTTTAAAGTTTAATAATCTATAGTAATTCAACTGCCTTGTTTGTTTGTTTGTTTGTGTAAGTGCTATACTACAGAGACTAAAGTCTGGCTAAGGATCCCAATTTAGTTGGGAAATGATTAGCTATTTTTTCATATCTTTGGATGGCAAACAAGCCGACGGCCCACCTGATGTTAAGAAGTCACCGCTGCCTATAAACAACTGCAATACCACAGACCTTGCAAATGCGTTGCCGTCCCAGTGACAAAATTAAAATGTGTCATGTGCCTGTAATAACACCGGCACCCATACCCTTCAAACCGGAACACAGCTACGCTGCTTTGCGGCAGAAATAGGTACGGTGGTAGTACTTCCCCGGACGAGCTCCTTCACAAAGAGCTCTTCTACTTACTGATAGATGACGAATCTCTCGTAGACAAAGCCTTGGACATTCGAGTCTGGCGCCAACCAATTTCAGTCCAATCCAAAGTCCGCAACAATTTAGTTGTAGACGTGAAAAAAACTGTTCTTAGTAAAACTATTGATGTCGACTCAAGTGATTGGTGGTCGCTTGACGCAAATCAAAGCTCGATTGGATCCAATTGGGCGTGATTGGGCTGATTAGTAAGGCGCCAAACTCCTACTGCTTTCGACATTGGTTTTATTTTTAGCCTAATCAGTTATTAGCTTACCTTTTTTTTTTAAACATCGTTGGATGACAAACGATCTCACGGCTCACCTGATGTTAAGTGGTCACCGCTGCCTATAGAAATCTGCGATACCAGAGGCCTCGCAAATGCGTTGCCATCCCAGAGACAAAGTAAAAATGTCTCATGTGCCTGTAATTTCACCAGCACCCATACCATAATAGTGACATATAGATAATTCTAAGTCATGGCAATTAAGAGATGACAATTTGACCAATCGCAGCTGACATCGACATCGTTCTTGAACGCAGCCTAGTATTATTTCTGCATTTAATATGAATGCATCATAATTTCCTTACACATCATAGTCATGACCTTCGCAAGCTGAAGTAGCAACATCTTGCAAAGAGACAATGTCTATACTATACTAATATAATAAACCTGTCGAGTTTTTAGTTTGTTTGTTTGTACAAACGCGCCAATAATCTGTAACTCCCAGTCTTCTTCTTTATCGTGTGGGTAGTAAAGGTCTAATGACCCCACACACCCTAGTGTCAGAGTTTCTAAACCGCCTCAAGGGCCTCTGACATGGTTACCAATTAGGGCCTGCAAAAACCGGGTTGTTTAAAGGACACGGTTTTTTCGGGTTTTCATTTTACAAAACCGGTGAAACCGGTTTAATCGGTTATTTCGGTTTTTTTCTCATTTTTATTAAAAAAATGTGAAATTCGTGTGTAAAGAAATAAAAATGCTAAAGTTTAATCAAAATGGCGTCAGCGTGGCATAGAGTAGCGCGACAATGATCTATCCGAGACAAAAAAATCGAATTCGAGATCAATAATTTAAACAAAGGTGTTGCCAATTTTAAATAATAACTTTAATTGTGCAGTTTGCCCAAAAGTACTATTACATAGTTTTAAAATTGTAGGCATATCTTTAACAAGTAAAATATAATATTGCACACAGTTTTAAACTTAGTGAAGTAAACAACGATCCAAGAATAAAATATAGTTGTTTGAAATAAAATACTGCAAATATTTTTTTCTAATTTTTTCTACATGCAATATGGCAGTGGTCACAACCATTTACACTGCGTTTAGTGTTTTCTAATAGCGAAACGTAACTCGTTACTAAAAAAAATCATTTGTATTCCTTTCGCTTATCTTTCCTATAATATTAGGAGTAACCATAGGCTATTATTTCATATCATAGTTCATCCGAAACCATTAAATTTAAAAACTAATTCAATAATTTGAATTACTAGGGAAATGTTGACTAACCGTAAACTGTCACTTTGACAATGAAATTTCTGTTTTACATATATGATCTAAAATACGATTTTTCGGTATAAATTAACGTTGCCGGCCGTTATTGCCGTTGGAATTAACGCCGTCTTGCCGTCTTGTCGACGTTTGTCAGTGTTAAATTTAAGATTTTGTATGAAAAACAAAACCGAAAAATCCGAAAAAACCGGTTTTGTTATCATAAAAAGCCCGGTTTTCAAATCAGTCGGTTATCCGGTTTTTTCGGTTAACCGGGTATTCGGTTTGCATGCCCTATTACCAATGTCAGTGATGTCCAAGATAAACTCCCAGTCGCTCCCAGTTGGATTGAAGAAAATCTTTTTGTAAATGATAGCCAGGCAGATAACAGTTTAGGTTATATACCATCACGCTACGACTCGCGGGAGTGGAGCAGCAACCAAAGACTAACGCAGGTGACATCTTCTTTATTGTGTTGGCAGCAAGGTCTAACGACTCCACACACTCTAGTGTCAGAGTCCCTAAACCGCTTCAAGGGCCTATGACATGGTTACCGATGTCAGTGATGTCCAAGATAATCTTAGAATGTACATATGAACTAGAAAAAGACACATTGGTACTTGCCCGGTTGCGAAGTCACAATCTCGTGCATGAAAGGCGGGCGCCTTAACCACTAGGCCATCACAACACATCAACAGCCTAGCCTTTTCCCAACTATGTTGGGATCGGCTTCCAGTCTAACCGGATGCAGCTGTACCAGCTATACCAATGTTTTACATGGAGCGACTGCCTAACTGACCTCCACAACCCAGTAACTGGGCAACACGATACCTCTTGGTTAGACTGGAAGTCAGACTTCTTGGCTTCTGACTATCTGTAACGCCTGTCAAAGATCTACGAAGGATAGCCATCACGACACATGCAGGTGAAATAAACCATGCGGACGAAGTCGCAGGCACACGCTAGTCAAGTAATATATAGGTAGTTAATTAGAGACACAATAGCGGCGTGATTGCGTTGTGTGGGAACTGTTTTCCTTGAGACCTCACAAGATGTTTCTATTCTAGGACCCGGATGGAATTTATTGTGCACGCTAATCTTATTTCACTTGACTGCCGCGAAGCCCAAAATAAGGGTTATGTGTTTGACTTGTATGTATGTACAAGCTCTACCCGCGACTTCCTCCGCGTCAAATTTGATATATTATACCACGGAATATACGGACGGAAAAGTATCCTATGTGTTATTCCATTCTGCAATCTATCTTTGTGCCAAATTTCATATCCGTTCAGCCGTTTGAGCATGAAGAAGAGACAAACACACACACTTTCGCTTAAAATTTTAGTGTGATCCTCAAAACTATTTGGTATACAGGTAAAATTATTCATCTTTCTATTACACTGCCAATATTCATTTTTATTCTATGCGTAATTACTTTTTAAGCTTATGACACACTTATGAGAGTTATTTAAAAGAATCGACTGCTCAGGACACTCACAACATTGTTTAAAAGTAATCACAAGTAAGCTGCCTGTATACCAAATAACTCTATTGATTGTACAAGTTCTGCCCGCAACTTCGTCCGCAACAAATTTGATATAATATCTCACGGGAACCGTACACTTTTCCGGGATAAAAAGTATAAAGTATACTTATTATTGCAGTCTACAATCTATCTCAGTGCCAAATTTCAGCCAGATCCGTTCAGCCGTTAAAGCGTGAAAGAGTAAAAAGATCCATCCATCCATCCTCACAAACTTTCGCATTTATAATATTCGTAGGACGGATGTTACGTATTGTTATACTTATTGGTTTTCATGTTGATTGATGCGAGATTCACTGGGTACAAAATTTAAAAAAAGTGGCGGATTTTTAATTTTTGAATATGTATAGTTATGGCTATTTATTGTATGATATAGCAGGAAAATAATTATCTAGTGAACACTGCCAGTCAGTGACAATAAGCAATTGATGGGTGGGTAAGGCATCCGCCTCTCGTGCATGAGGTTGTTAAATTACGCGACTCGCACCGCAAAAAAATTAAGCACGTCTGGCTCCACAGCCAGTGCTTAATTTTTTTGCGGTGCGAGTCGCGTAATTTTGGTTGCGTAATTTCTGCTACATTCGGTTTCATACAAAACTCCTGTTTCGTTCACACGGCGACGCAAACTGAGTTGTCACTTAATCACTTTCAGTAGAAAGTAAATTACGCGACCGAAATTCTGCGACCCACGACTCACAAAATTACGCTCGTTTGGCCTCTCCTTAAGTCTGAATCGTGAGGGCGGACTATAAGTGTTAAGTTAATCTACAATACTGAATAGTTTTTATGCGCGGGAATTCTAAGTTGCATGCAACAAAGAAAATAAAATGGTTGCAATAATAATAACGAGATACTTATTGCAAAAAGCATCTATTGTCCAGAGGTATGATGTAAACTTCTCCTTGAAGGTCGAAGATTTATGCAAGTAATATCAGAATCCCTTTATTCAGTGTATCGGCGCTTGATGAAAAATACTTACACACCATCGCGCCTGTATTCCCCGCAGGGTTTGGCAGAGGTGTACCAATGTAACCCACCAGTTCACAGGTATGTTTAGGTTCCATGTAATAGGGGGCGAGTCTATTGCCATGAACCGGACACAAATCCTAAGTCCGAGCTGCTACTGAGAATTTAATAGAAAAACCCAATAAAATTGTTTGCTCGGCCTGGGATTTTTAGTGTTAAAAATCATTGTTTACGGTATTGGGCGCGTAAATATTGTGCTTATACTCCAAACAACAGTAAATAGGTCGTAGAGGTATTTCCATGTTTTTTTCTTAAAACGAGACGGAATTTCCACCTTCAATAATTATCTCCGTAACTACATACATGTTTGGATAGAGATTTTGTGCCCATTCTTCTCCATACAAACCTACCGTTTGGAATGGGTAACTAGATTCAATATTTACACACCATCACGCCTGTATTCCCTTGTAAGGGTTAGGCAGAGGGTGTACCAATGTACACCCACAGTTCGCCGGTATGTTTTTAGGTCCCATGTAATAGGGCGAGCCTATAGCCATTAACCGGGCACAACTCCAAAATCCGAGCTGCTACTGAGAATTTCATAGAAAAACCCAATAACACTTTTGGCTTTTTTTTTCTTTAAAAATTTAGGAATTTCCATCTTCAATATCTCCGTAACTAAATGTTTCGATAGAGTTTCTTTCCCATTCTTCTAAATACAAAACTACCTTTTGGAATGGGCAACTAGATTTGAAATTAGTTTTTTTTTTTTCACTTCTAAGTGACGTTCGAAAGTGCTTTTTAATGGTTTTCAAATAAGGAGCTCGTGGCTAAATAATTACAGCCGCATAGACCGATCTTCCGGGTTAAGCCACGCTTGCCGAGGTTGGTCTGTGGATGGGAGACCATTTACCATAGCGAGTTTCCTCCGTGCCTCGGAAAGCACGTAAAGCCGTTGGTCCCGGCTGTCATTTGTAGATCTTTGACAGTCGTTACTGTTAGTCAGAAGCCAGAAAGTCTGACAACCAGTCTTACCAAGAGTATCGTATTACCCATTACTGGGTTATGGAGGTCTGATAGGCAGTCGCTCCATGTAAAATACTGATATTCAGCTGCATCCGGTTCGACTGGAAGCCGACCCCAACATAGTTGGGAAAAGGCTAGGCAGATGATGAATTAAAATAAATTATTTGATGATGACTTTGGTTCCCATGTATGGTGAAAAGAAATTATTGCAATTAAAGGTAAAACAAGTAAATTTCGGCTTCGTTAAATTGCTATTTCAATGTTGTCAGCCGTTGAAGTTACAGTTACATTGACATGAGACATTTCATATTTGTTTTTACATGTACACTAATATAATAAAGAGGAAAGATTTGTATATTTGTATGTAGCAAATAAACATAAAACTACTGGACCGATTTCAAAAATTCTTTTGCCGTTAGAAAGCTTCATTATCATTGAGTAATATAGGCTATATAACATCACGCTACGGCCCATGGGAGCGAAGCAGTAACCAAAAAGGTAACTTAACGTGGGTGAAATAAGAAGAATATCGAAGTTGCAGATAGTTCACCAGTCAAGTATATTTGTGTAGCAGTTGCCTATTTTTTTTTTTTTTTTTTTATAGACTGGAAATCATCAAATAACTTCTCCCGCCCTGGGCGGGGCGGGAGGGAGTGTCGGACTTTTACTGACTAAAACCCGTCTATGTTCCTTCATGTGCCCTTTGCGTCCCGGGGGCGCGGTATCTCTTTCGAACAACCCGCAGCCCCGGCAGGCAGCAGTTGCCTATTACGGCAAAAAGTACGTTACAAGTCGGGCCACCATTACCGACCCACAAATTAAAAACTCACCGATTCGTCTCCCAGCGCCCACAAGTGCACAATTAATAAGCAAAGTCTACGGAGTCGATCATTCGACGTCACAGCCTTATCTGAGGTCGGGGGTCGCATTCGACGCGTTCATTCATAATATGGACGCGGCCCGACGCTATCCGATGCTGACGTCATCGACCACGCGCCGCCCGCGCAGCCGGATTTTGTCAAGTTTATACGTTGATGATAATATTTACTATTATTATATGAGAATTTTGTTTTTGAGCGGCCCTTTTGGATTTCTATGGGGGAGGCCTATGGTCAGCAGTGGACGTCCTGCGGCTGATATGTTGATGATAAGAGAATTTTACTCGGGGTGATGAACGTCACTTTGATTTTTATTCTTTTCTATAGATACGACTGTATGGAAGGTTAGAAGTGCACACGCCTGATTTTTTGACCGATTTTTTGTCGGGCGTGTGCGTTGGTGTATCGAAATTCATATTTTCTATTTCACAAAAAAAAAGTCAAAAAGATGGACAGAAAGATGGGACAGAAAGACAGTCTAACAAACCGATAGACAGACAGCAGATTTAATAATAGAGAGGTATAGAACTCTAAGGAGAATACCATTATTTAGAGAAAAAAATAATTTGAAAAATCGGGTTTTTATTTGATGACACTTTAATTTTAAACTAAAAAGTAAGATTATTTTAAAAAAAAAAACTTGATTTTAATTTGAATGCAAATTGCAGTGTTGTATAATTTAAGTTCTACTGTATAAATGTAGAAAATATCTAAAACCATTCATGAAAAAAAAAACACAAACAGATGAATAAAAATCTCATCTTTTATAAAACTCGGTAAATTAAAAAATAAGCGCAGGAGGTCATGTTGTTTTTAGAGTATTTTAAATTCATATTCAACGTTATTAATCTAAATGCAAAACTGTCACAACGAATCTACATACCCGACCAGAAAAAACGGTACATAAAATTGTGACAAGAAATTAGATACAAAATGTAAACAACGAAATATATTATACTAGCGAGCTGGCCACGACTTCGTCCGCGTGGCTTACTCAATTATTTATTGCGTTCCATAATGTACATAGTGGTCCTAAACAATATAAAAGTACAGAATCAATTATGGACCCTGTCGGGCACAGCAAAATACATAGGAGAGAGGAAAGGGCTATGCAGCAACAACTTATTATCTAAAATCTTAAAAGTAAAATAAAAGTAAAAACACATGAGTAGTATTTGTACCACAAATATCTAATCTGACATCTAATAATCCAATTTCTAAAAAAAAATACGCTTATATTACTCGCGTTGAGTTACGTGTTTGCTCCGCTCCCGTGGGTCGTAGCGTGATCTTATATAGCTTATGTTACTCAAGAATAATACATGCTTACCATAATGCCTGTATGCCCCGAAGGGTTAGGCAGAGGTGTACTAATGTACACCCACACTTCGCTGGTATGTTTAGGTCTCATGGAATAGGGGACGAGCCTGTTGCCATTTACCGGGTATCAAACACTAACTTCGAGCTGCTATTGAGAATTTCATTGAAAAACCAAATAACATTTGCTCGACCTGGAAATCAAACTCAAGATCCAGGAAGACTCAGGAATAATGTAGCTATCTATTGATGAATAAACATCGGTGCAATAGTTTTGGAGCCTATTCAGTACAAACGAACAAACAAAAAAATATTTTCTCTTCACGTATAATATCAGTATAGAAGAAGTAAACAAATGAAACCGGACTTTGTATAAATTTGCAATCATTAGGACGTTTTATAGCGCGATAGCCGTGTACCGTTAAGTTGGTCGGCTCTTGTCGCTTAGCGCATGCCCCGCATTTAATGGAGTCCTCACTACACTGCAAGCAAGATTTAATGACCCAGCTTTATTTTTTTATTATTTCCATTTATTTATTTACTATACACATTAATTACATTTTTAAATATTACTATAAAAAAATAAAAACATTTAAAAATATATAAAAAAAAATATTATTAATATTTTTGTTTTATTTTTTATTATATTTTTATATTAAAATTTTAGTTTTAGACATGATGTTAGCAGTCATGAAAATGTTTTAGTTACATAAAGTAGTAAAAGGAACATTCTAAAAATAAAATTATCTCATCCAAACTTTTAAGTCCAAAATCTTGTCATTTAATGAACCGGTTTTACATCAACCCCCAATATTCCATGTTTTATACCCTTCAAGCGTTTTTGACGATAGAAATCTACCTCTGTACCAAACATCGAAATCGGTTCATTGGTTTAGACGTGTTAGCGTTATAGGCAGACAAAGTTACTTTCGCATTAATAACATTACTAGCGAACTGCACCCGACTTCGTCCACGTGGCTTACTTCACCCGCCATAAGTTACGTCTTTGGTTACTGCTCCGCTCCCGTGTGTCGTAGCGTGATGTTATATAGCCTATGTTACTCAGGCATAATGTAGCTTAAATATGTAGGTGAAAAAAATGTTAAAATAGGTCTAGTACAGGGATGGCGAACCCTTATCGGTGATAGTGCCATTTTTTATAGAAAAATAATAATGTGACTATGACGTGCCATCAAAGAATCTTGGCTTAGTCATTGAATGGAGAAAAATACAACTAGAAGCTGTTAACACTATTTGTTTGCCACTAGTTTGTACAAGAATCGTAATATTTACTATTTTATGTTTATTTTAATAAAAGGTTAGTGTGATTTCTGCTGTTGTAAATTGTTTTCGATCAAATACATATACAGTTGTCATATATTGGCGTGCCCGAATTATTTTGTCGCGTGCCACTACTGGCACGCGTGCCATTGGTTCGCCATCCCTGGTCTAGTAGTTTCGGAACCTATTCGTTACAAACAAACAAATAATCTTACCTCTTAATAATATATAGTATAGATTAGTATAGATAAAGTATGGAAGCATGGCTACTATGGATTTGACTTCCACGCAGACGAAGTCGCGGTCAGACGCTAGTATTATTATAAATATCTCTTTACGATACTAGTCGAGAGATAGCTTCCTCTTAATTTATTACCTCCGTTCTGTAACGAGTTTAAGTTCACGACTGTCATTAAAGCAGGACTAAATATAGATTACAAGTCTATATTTGCGGAGTTTCCTCGCGGTTGCTATAAATACACTACTAGATAACATAACCTACCTATTTAAAGTTCTATTTTGAGCTTACTGATAATAATGATTTATTATATTTACTAGCTGACCCGGCCAACTTCGTACCGCCCCGTGACCGTGCGTACTTTTACGCTTTTTTTATTTCTGGATCAGAACTGTTTTGTACTCCAAAAATAGACCAAAGAGATCGGACCTCATACAGACTCATACTACAGCTATGGAACAGACAAATTACTGAACGCACCTATAAATATGTATTTGACAACCAAGTGACATTTTTTTATTTCTGAAAAGACATAAGACATCAAATGTTTCATACCTAGGAACAGTTTGTATTGGAAAATTAAATGGTCGTTTTTGTATTTTCCTTTGCTTATTGTTTACGTTTCTGACCTCTTAAACCTTCCCTGAATTTCCACAAATATTTCAAGATCAATATTAGCCAAATTGGTCCAGCCATTCTGGAGTTTTAGCGAGACAAACAAACTGCAATTCATTTGTTAGTACTAAGTGTACCTACCCAACGGTATTTTTTCTTATTTTAATATTATTAGATGGCTAACAAGCCGACGGCCTACCTGATGTTAAGTGGTTACCGCTGGCTATAGTCATCTGCATCACCAGAGGTCTTGAAAATCACGCAAAACCCAGGCCCAGGCCAGACCCTTATCCTACAAACCAGAACTGCGGGAAATGCTATTTTGCGGCAGAAATAGGTATGGAGGTAGTATTTCCCCGGACAACCTTCTTCATAAAGAAAAAAGTTACCGGAAAATTTTTATCAGGCCAATTTTTGATAGTTTCTTTTTCTTTAAATATCTAAGTGTTTTTTTGATGAATATAATAATTGCTTATTTGGCCAATTTAGAAACAAAATGACATTAATCAAATGCTAATTGCCATTTTATTAATAACAGTTTTTTTATTTATACAGGAGAATTTATATGCATTTAACGCTCAGTATAATATTGTGGGTTAAATTAATGATTTACAATCTTTGTTTTTGGTAAAACGATTATTTTTATTTATTTTTATTTGTTTGTTTTGTAAATTTTTTTAAAGTTATTTTTCAAACTTTATCAATTTATTATACACATACTAGCTAATGCCCGTGACTTCGTCCGCGTCAAAGTTAATAATATATTATGCCACAGGAACCGCACTTTTTCGGGGATAAAAAGCATCCTATGTATTATTCCACACTACAAACTATCTCATTGCCTTTTATGCAGTTCCGTTCAGCTGTATAGAGTGAAAGAGTAACAAACACCTCCATCCATCCATCCATCCATCCATCCATATATCCTCACAAACTTTCACGTTTATAATATTAGCAGGATTTGATTTGTTTATAATTATATTGCGTTGTTCCTTTTTCGAATTCCATAATTTTTGATTGAAACATTCCAAAATTAAATTGAAATCGTTCATTGGTCGCAGTGAGTCGCAGTGTGCTCTTTAGTCGGGCCTCAAGTGTGTCAGGTGTGTGATGTACCTGTTAGTGGGCGGGCCTGTAGAGGGCATTAGCCGACGATGTCCCCTTAGAATCATAACACCATATACCAGGGGTCGCCAACTTGATTAGACCCATGGTTTACTGTTTATTATTGCTGTTTACTGTTAACTGTTGTCTGTAGTCTGCTGTGTATGTGCGATCTACCAATTACATAATCAGTAGGTACTTCTTTATAAACTTAATATTGAATCGTATAATTTCATACATCACACAACATCGTTTTTTTTTGTATATTAACATATGCAAATATCTGCTTACATAAAATTGGGAAAATTAAACAATACACATAAGAATTGCATTTTTAACTTAAAACAAAAGGAGGAGGTTCTCAATTCGTCTGAATATTTTTTTTTATTAATAATAATAATAATAACCATTTATTATATTATTTATATTATTTATGTTCCCCATTTATTCGAAGACGCCTGGACCGATTTGGAAAATTATTTTATGTTTGAAAGGGGTTACGCTCACAGATGATCCCATAAAAAATTGGCACCTCGAGAGTGCATCAAATTTCTCAGTTTTCGATTTCTACCAGTATTACCGTTCCTTCATGGATTGGGATGGCAGAAAGTTGATGCTAAAAAGCGAAAAATAAAAATATTTTTTTGCGAAAAAGACAACCGCCTTCAAAAACTAAAAAATGTTTAGCTTTGGAAGTCGGAGGCACTACAAAAGTACAAACAGAACCAAAGCCGCCGACTTCCAAAGCCGAGGTTATTTTTTAATTTTTAGTTTTTGATGACGTTTGTGTTTTTTTGTAAAAAAGTTGTTTTAGTATTTACATGCTTATATAGAGTGAGCGTTGCATCTGGGACGGACCCTACTAAAAGCAATCGACTGGTTGGCGACCCCTGCCATATACAATACCTATACATAATGAGACATTCCCATACGAATAGCACGTACCCACTTATTTTATGTACAGTCACAAGCACAAACATGTGGCAAATACACTTTGCAAAATTTTAAAGCGATTTTCTGGTGAATGCACGATTGCAACGTTAAGATAATATTGTATATTTCATGTCGTGATGGACCAGTGGTTAAGGAGCCCGCCTCTCATGCACGGGATTGTGGGTTCGCAACCGGGCACGAGTAAGTACCAATGTGACATTTTCTAATTCATATGTACTTTCTAAGTTTATCTTGGATATCACTGACATTGGTGACCAAGTCAGAGGCCCTTGAGGTGGTTTAGAAACTCTGACACTGGGGTGTCTGTATGGGGTCGTTAGACCTTACTGCCCACACGATAAAGAAAGATAGGATCCAGAATATGATATTCGTAACACCATTACATTTTAATCAATCCTTTGGGACAAAATTGCTTTAGAATGTTGCTAAGGGTACATGTTTATGCTCGTGACTGTACAGGTTTGGTTACTAATGTAGGTATTGACTTTGAACTTTGCGATCAGTTTAGCAATGCATGGTTTTTAGAAGTTGTGTGAAGGTTTCGGATTTTTGGGCCTTTTCGATAATTTTTTACTTTTTACATACATAATATCACGCCTGTATTCCCCAAAGGGTTAGGCAGAGGTGTTCTAATATACACCCACCCGCCCTATTATTAGCAAATGTAACGCAATGTCGATAAAAACGCGTTGAGCAACAAATAAGGTTCAAAATAGCGATGTAAGTTGTGTCAAATAACCACCAAAATCAAATAATTTGGAGGTTTTTATTGAATTGAGAAAAAAATATACGGCTCAGTGGAATCATTTATGAGAGAGATGTGTCTTTTATTCACGAAATTCCCTATGTTATTAATTACATAAAATGAGATAGTTAATAACTCTCAACATTTCGGATTCTACGCGAAAATCTTTTATGCGCTAATTTGCGATTTTTTAACCATGATACTTCTTTATTTTCATGAAATATTTATGAATAAGTCTTTTCTTTGAACCCTTGACAACACATAATTTTTTTTCAGGCTTGTAATATGTACCAATACGCCAGAAAGCCAGACTATGCGACATAAAAAATATGTGTTTTCGGTGCCCTGTGTTCGGAGAGTAATTACAATAGGGTAGTAATAAAAGCTCCGACAAAAAAAGAAGAATTGTCCTTACTCAAAATATTAAATCTACTGCCTAAAATACTAACTTTCCGACTACTTTTGTCCGAATAAAAATGACGAAACGACCGAATGAGATACTGAAATCTTCGAAAAATTAACATGACTGTTTATTGCCATAATACTTTTCTACCAGCATAAATTACGTTCTGCTGAAAACTATGCTTTGTAATTTTTGTCTTTACTTGCCTACTATTAATTCATACATTACCTTTCATATTTCATAGACTGTGGTGCTATTTTAACTGTAACATTATACTGAAAATATTATTCTGAGTGGTTATACAGAAACTTATAAAAAATATAAAAATGTACTTGTAACAATAACTTTTACTTGTATCATATATCGTGAATTTTACTTACCACGGGTATGCTTCGGTTGAAATGATAATATTAAACCAATAGCAACAATAACTATTTAATTTTGTAACATAAACAGACAAAACACGCAAGGATCGGTCGTTGCAGAAAGTTCACAGGCAGAATCGTCTTTTGGCATACATTTCGTATCAAAGTCCCTAGAGATAGATCCAGAGCCCTCGAGCTTCAAAAACCATAATCGGGGAGCCCCGCTACGCGGGGCTCAAGGGTTTACAAAAAAAATAACCACGAAGTGGATGGCAGGGTCTGTTCGCTCGCTTCGCTCGCTCTCTAGACTCCACCATCCCCTTCTAACCTAACCTGTCCGAGTCGGGGTGCCCCAAGTCCCGAGCTCGCTTCGCTCGCTCTTTATAAAAGTTATACTAAACGAAATTATGCGAAATTATAAGTATGCCAAAGGTAATTATGCCAAATAAAATTCTGCCATCTTAAAAATATGCCATTTTAAATTCGGACATAAAAACGTTCTGCCAAAAAATAATTATGCTATAAAAATATTATGCCTTAAAAACGTTCGTCTAAAGAAGTTTATGCGAAGTGAGTTATTCCAAATAGGTTTCGGAGTATCAAGTTTCTGGCAAATAGAACGCACCCATTTTCATCATTATTGAGAGTTAAAAAATAAATTTGATAACCAACAATAGAAATTAAAACAGTTCATGCAAGTTGTAAAAATATGATTATTTTGACAAAACCTCTGTTGTCGGTAACTTAGTAATTTTGTCGGAGGTTCAGTATTCTATCCGGAAGTTTAGTTTTGTTATTCGAAGATCCATTTTTTTTTAGGAGAAAATGTAATTTCAATATGCTCTTATTTGTTGTTAAATTGGATATTTTTTTTCGTTTGTGTTTTGGGTTTTTTGTCGGTAATTCATTATAACGCTGGTTAATTAGAATAATAGTCGGCCACAAATCGCTGGAGATTAATTTGTTTTTCGGAACCATTATTATTTCCTATTACAATATAAAACTTGATAACGATTTTTTTACGTCGGCGCCAAAGGCATAGTTCCGGCCCGGTTCCGGCAAATACTAATTACAAGTCAAAGAACATGCGATAACTTTTCGCTAATTAATTCACTGGAATTTAATTAATATATTTTATATATTTCTCGTAACTATTATAATAAAGATTTGGCTTATCAATGTTTTTATCGGCACAGTTGGCGCAGTGGCTGCGTAATTGGTTGCTGTGCTGCGTGTCATGGGTTCGATTCCCGCACGGAACAAATATTGGTATGGCCTACAGATTTTTCCGGGTCTGGTTGTTTTATATGTTTGTAGACGCATTTACGATACATGCAAACTTCCTAGAGTACGGCTTTAAAAACTTCACCTAAAATTATTTTATTGAAGTAAAGAAAATATTTTGAAAAAAAGAAACATTACAATCATACTTGTTAGTTACCCTACTACTGCTAAACAAAAAGAGGGTTATGATTTGAGCAATTTATCCATGTAGGTATTAAAGAAAGGTACATCACGCAAATATTATAAAGGCTAAGTTTGTATGTTTGTCTCTTCTTCACGCTCAAACGGCTGAACAGAACTGGATGAAATTCGGCACTGAGATAGATTGCCGGAAAAAGTTACGGTTCCCGAGGGATAATATAAATATTAACTTTGATGCGAACGAAGTCGCGGGCGGAAGCTTGTTCAGAAACAAAACAATAAACAAATCATATTATGGTGAAACAATGAGTTGCACATTATGTAAAAGTTTCCTTATTTGAAAGCTAGACAGTAGGAATACTACAGTAAATAAATTTAGGTATTAACAGGAAAATAACTCCATTTATTTCACAAATACCTAGTATCGGTGGGAATTCTAAGAAAACCTGCTATACTTAGCTACCTACCTATTTTTTTTAACCTTTTTACCTACCTATTGCCTACATAGTGAAGTTTCAAACGGCGCGCGACGCGACAACTTAGGTTGTTCATCTTCATAAATAAAATACGAGCGTACTATCCGCGACTATGTCCGCGTGGCTTATTCCACCACCACATGTTAAAATACATCTTTGGTTACTGCTCCGCTCCCGTAGATCGTAGCGTGATTTTATATACCCAATGTTACTCAGGAATAATCTAGCTAACTATTGGTGAAAAAATGGGTTAAATCGGTCCAGCAGTTTCGGAGCCTATTCGTTACAAACAAACAAACAAATATTTCCTCTTTATAATATTATTAGTATAGAAAAATATCGGGTGAAACTGTAATCATGAATTCTCTACTGAGTAACAGACAGCAAGAATGTTTTTTTATAGAAAAATCATGAGTAAAGAAATATCGAGGTTTTTAATACATTTCCGCTAAGTTAAAATTCGCTCTTAAATTCCTTCTGTGGGTATCGTTCTCAGCGGCTGGTAAAAAAATCTTTTACCCTTGATTTAGGCCAACAAATATCGTTATTGCCATTAGGGACGAACAAAACAGCAACAGGCCAATTTTTCAAATTTGATCGGCCAAGAAAAGGAACAAGGCGAAAGGAGTATGTAAAGATCGTAGCAGGTGGCGGTCCGTGGTTTCTGCCTACCCCCAAGGGAAAAAGGCGTGAGTTTATGTATGAATGTATGTAAGAAAAAGGAAAAATTTCAAAATGTTCCTGCAAGAAATTCCACTTTCATAGTGTTCTGAATGCACTGGCGAAGTTTACGGATAGGAGTGTATGTATACGGTGACTGGTAATTAGTGACACACGATTGCACTCATGATAAAGAGCAACTTTCCCAAAGAAACGATAAAGGAAAATAAAATAAAGCAACAAAATAAATACTTAAATAAAATGATTCCAGTTTTATCGAGCGAGACGGTCGGCGAGTGCCCGCAACAACTATTTCATGAAACACATCCATTTTCATAGAATGATCGAACAGTTCATGATGATGAAGTAACTCCTTTAATCTCTACAGCCGTAATCTCTGAATCGGTGTAGCCATTTCAGAGATAAGTCGGAACAAACGGACAGACAGACAGGCAAAAATGAAAAAATGTTTTTTTTTTTATGTTAGTTACATGTTTCAATTTTTATTTTTATTTTTTTTATTTTTTTTTATCTTGTACAAAACCTGTTCCGGATTTTGTATTGTTAAAAAAACCATCTTGTTTCCTTGAAATGCTTGAAAACACTAACAACACCGAAGAAGAAACATGGATGGGTTTTCGTCAGTAAATGTCTGACACTCCCTCCCGCCTAACCCAGGGCGGGAGAAGTCATTTGATGATTTAGGGCGCCCACACAAAACCACGATGCGATGCGATACGATGCCGCATTGCATGAACTATCTACGAACTAGCAGATATTTGCGATGCGATGCGAATTCGCAGTTATGTGTGGGAGCCCTTACCATCCCAAAAAAAAAATACCATGCCCAACCTGGGAATTGAACTTCCAACTCAGAGGTGGTACATTCTTGCGACCTAGACCAATAAAGCAGTCAATTCAAAGAAAGTCTGGGTTATCACGGTTCCTGTCATACGCTATCTTGTACTACGAATACTTAAATACACTATTGTACTATACTTGTTATCATTAAGGAGGAAATAGTGTCACATGTAATTAATATTAATTCTAGGAACTGGTAAGGATAATTATAATTAGGTTATTGGTGTTATACGGGGGAAAATCCTACTAATATTAGAAATGCGAAAGGTTGTGAAGATGGATGTGTCCATGGAGTTTCTTGCTCGTTCTTCTCCATAGAGACCTACGTATTGGAACGAGCAACTAGCTTCAATTCTAAACTGTAACTTCTTGACATTCAAAAGTACCTGTAAATGGTCTAATTGAAATAAATGCTTTGAGTTTTGACTTTTGATGAATGGATGGATATATAGCTGAATGGATGGATGTTTGCTACTCTTTCACGTTTAAACGGCTGAACGGATCTGGATGAAATTTGTAGTGTCGAATAACACATAGGATACTTTTCATCCCGGACAAATGTAAATACGGTTCCCGTGGGATGATATATAAAATTTGACGCGGATGAAGTCGCGGGATGAAGCTAGTCTATTCTAATGTTATAAAGAGGAAAGATTTTTCATTTGTTCGTACCGAATAAGCTCCGAAACTACTGGACCAATTTCAACCATTTTTTTTACCAATAACTGTATTATTCCTGAATAATATAGACTATGTATCATCACGCTACGACCCACGGGAGCTGTAACCAAAGACGAAATTAAAAATCATGCAATTGTGTGATCAAATGCACTATGTATTCGATTAAAACAACATTTTGTGAATCATTTTTTTAATAAATCATACTGGCTGGTAATCATTCGGCGAATTAAAATGATCGGAAAATATCGTTGTCAGTTGTTTTAAAATTCGAAATAAAATAATTCGGTTTAACGGCTGACACCCAGAATTTTTACTACAGCTGATAATTTCATAATATCCAAGCATCAAAGATGATCGTCGGCATAATTATTGAAACCAATTGTTGTCGCTATTAATAGAACTGCAATAATTGTGAAGGTCAAAGGGCAACTTGAGGACCGACCGGGCGCGCTCCGGCCGAAACATGACACGTGACATTTCGCCGCCATTTGTACAATTTATGGCGCGAAATGAAATGTCATTGTCATTTAATGTTGACATTGTTGACATTCAGCAAAAAATGGCGCGGGCGAGAAAAAAGGTTCTCCTACTATGAAAATATTTTTTTATTTTACATTTTAAAGAGTTTGCCTATAAAACAAACGCAGTACATTATATCAAAGAATAAGGAATGACCATCTAAAATGTCACATTTTGCCAATTAAGTAATTATAAATCCACTGCGTCTATAACGTTGTGTTTTGACGCACGTAGGCACAGTTAGTCAGTTGCAAGTCATTTTACTTAATATTTTTTTATATCTTTCATCATGAGATCATGATTATTTTTTCCACGAAATCTTTCTCTATTGGTTAGAGAACAATTCACTCTTAGGGCCATTTTAAAGGTAAATCATCAGATTTAGTTTGTATGACTACAAACTAAATCATTTAAGATACTAAGAGAGTGTAAATCGCTACTGACTAAAACCCATCCGTGTTCCTCCTAATGCCCTGTGCGTTCCATGGCCGCGGTGTCTTTCGAACAAAGGAGATGGCTAAATGGATGTATAGACCACTGCCCCATGTGCCAGGTACCATGTATAAATATGGTACCTAGCACAATGTAATGCTGAATGGCAAAATATTAGTATTTCATGTAAAAAAGTTTCAGATACTTTTTGGGAATAATATAATGGTAAAATAATATTGCCTAAAAAGGAAAAAAGGTGTGTTTGACAGTATATAATTTTCTTCAACTGATACTTTCGAAAAATAATAAAACTAAAAACGAAAATGAGGTTGTATATTTATAAGCGAATGTTTGTGATGAAAAGTTTTTCTCTTTTTTTTAGATACTTTACTACGTTTAATAGTTCACGAAAGTGCTAGGAAAATATTAAACACTACATAATTCATGAATGATTTTTTAAATATTATGAGGTTATGTAAGATTCATATACATTCCAGAATGTATCTGGCCCGGGGGCAGTCATTTAGCCATCACCTTTTGCAACACTGGCAATTCTTAGGACTGGTAACGACATTGTTTTTGCAATCAATCCGTAGTCGCAAAGTCTATGAGATTTTTGTCACAATCAATGGCAAAGGATAAACGCACATCGTTTAGCCGCACAAACATTGTCATCTCCATAAGCCTTAGAATTTATACTGCTTAGAACGGCCAATACGCGCGGACCTAACTGAGTTCCAGGCATTATAAATCCCATGCAAACTTCAACCTTAACTATTATGTAGAAGCCTGAATTTTCTTTAGCACAGTGTAAAATGCGACACGGCGCGGGCCATTTGGAGGAAATCGTACATTAGTCTTTGAGATTTCTGCGGGTTGTTCGGAAGAGATACCGCGCCCCCGGAAATCAAAGGGCTCAAGAAGGAACATGGATGGGTTTGTGTAGTAAAAGTCTGACACTAGGGGCGGGGAAAATTATGTGATGATTTCACGTCGGTAAAAAAAAAAGTCTTTAAGATTTTGAAATATTCTTCAATTCTGAATATTGTTGTCCTTTCATCTGGATCTTAGACTTAGAAGCAAGTTAACCTGTTGCCACAGCTTTAAATTGCGTGTACGTAAATGATTCATAATTGTTATTTTCTGTTTCAGCAATAAAATGTCTGCCTGGTGCGACAGACCCTTCGTGCACAGAAGATACAAAAGGATATACCATACCGGGTGAGTTCTTCTATATTTCTTATACCACTTTATGTATTTCCGAACGCTCATCTAGTTCTTCGGGACATCGCCAAGCGATTGATCGGCTTTTCAAGTGACCAGAGGGCTGATCTTTTCTTAGCCCAAAAGGCACTAACTCCATTGACAGCGATGCGGAGAAGTATTTGATGCCCTTTGAGCATCCTTTTTTATGAACTGTACATACTTTGTAATTTAATTATTATTTACAAGTTTTATATTACTGTATGTATATCTAAATAAAGGGTACCTATGTATATAATTATCGGATTGCCCTGTTGGTCACGTGGTCGCAAGCGCGACTGATGAGGGTGGGGTCCTAGGTTCGATTCCCAGGTCGGACAAAAAGTGTTATTGGGTTTTTTTCATCAGGATTTTCTGAGGAGCAGCTCGGAGTTTGGAAGTTGGTGGTGTGACAGCCCCGTGCCTCGGAAAGCACATAAAGCCGTTGGTCCCGGCTGTCATTCGTAGATCTTTGAAAGTCGTTACGGATAGTCAGAAGCCAAGAATTCTGACAACCAGTCTAACCAAGAGTATCGTGTTGCCCAGTTACTGGGTTGTGGAGGTCAGATAACCAAACGTGGATGACACCAAGGGGTATAGAGCTAGTCCGCTATAAATATCATTTCCCTTTGTATAAAGAATTCAAAACCTTTCAATGTTCTAAAAAGACTAAAATGAAGTTGCCGAAAATTTCAGAACCGAACAAACCGGAGAGCGAGTCTACGGAGGTGCAGTGCTTAGCGGGCAGTGAATGGGAGAGCAATTGCCATTACTGCCGCTGCTCCTACGAGGGCCGAGCCAACTGCTTGAAGCAGACGACCGACTGCGATGACAAAGGAGTCTACGGTAAGCAACAAATTAATTTGCCTTTTATAAGTACGCCCAATGGGAAGCCAACCTCAACGCAGTTGGGAAAAGGCTAAGCAGATGATGATGCGCCCGATGGGAGTTTCTATAACTGCACCCTAGAAAAAAAACTGGTCCTGGTCTGGTCATTTTTGCGCCCCTTCAGGGTCTCTTTTTTTTTAGAGTTGGGAAATCATCCTACTGGAGTGAAATCATCCAACTCCAGAGAGGGGAGTGTTAGACTTTTACTGACTAAAACCTATCTATGTTCCTTCATGTGCCCTTTGCGTTCCGGGGGCGCGGTATCTCTTGCGAACAACCCGCAGCCCCGGCAGGCATAGGTCCTTAGTGGCCCTTCCGAATGTTTGCTGACATCTCTTTGAGGCACCCCTCCAGGGTCTGCACCTTGTGCCTAGGCACGGCTGGTACTGCCCTAGTTAGGGCACTGCTCGGTAGTATGGTAACTGCCTCGTTAGCCTAGTGGTCCTAAGCGCGACTGCTACGCTAGAGGTCTTGACTTTCTTAGTTCAAGCAAAGTGTTATTGGGCTTTTCTGTGAAATTCTCTGTAGCACCTCAGGATTTGTGCTCGGTTAATGGCATTAGGCTTGCCCCCTATTATATGGGACCTAAAACATACATGCGGTGTGTGGTACATTGGTACACCTCTGCCGTTGCCTCTGCCTAACCCTTCGGGGAATACATAGAAAACCCCAATAACACTTTGACCTGGGAATCAAACTCAATCAACTCTCACTCAACTCACTCAATCAAGTGCTAATGAATATCTAATTTTCAGCGGAACCAACACTTTGTAAGCCGAACACGACTTTCCAGAGAGATTGCAACACCTGCATCTGCCTCGAAAACGGACTGGGACTCTGCACCTTGGAGTTCTGTAGATTAGGTATGCATATTAAATTAAATGTATCTTAGTAAAGACTAGCGAACTATGCGCGACTTCCTTCGCTTGGCTTAATTCACCCGCATTACGTATTTGGTTACTGCTTCGCTCCTGTGGGTCGTAACATGTTGTTATAGAACGCTGGGTAAGAGAATGAGAATTCCACTGGGTAGAAGAACATATAAAAAACTAGCTTTTGCCCGCGACTTCGTCCGCGTGGATTAATAGTTCCCGTTCCCGGGGGATTTCCGGGATGAAAACTATCCTATGTCCTTTCTCGGGTCCCAGACTATATCTGTACCAAATTTCATTGAAATCGGTTCAGTGGTTTAGGCGTGAAGAAGAGACAGACAGACAGACAGAGTTACTTTCGCATTTATAATATTAGTACGGATTAAGAAGGTAAAAGAATTTCTAAATCATTTCAGTACATCTTGAGATATTACCCCCTTCACCCTCACAACCTTTCTTTTTATAATATTAGTATAGATGAAGGGATTGTTTACCAGAAACATGAAAAGGGGTCAGTGTACTCAACAATCAAAGTCAAATTATTTACTTCAACCAAATGTTCGCAGAACTCGACAAAATGTATGGATCAGGTGTTTCTTTTCGCATTTCAGGGTTACTCATTGAAAATTTTATCCAACATATATATTTTTTGAAATTGGCGACTAATTATCTGCATTAATTTTTCCAGATAACCTTGGAGGTGTTCCGAAAATACTACTAACCAGTGTTAACAGTGAACCTACACAAAAAGCCGCCAAAACTGACGTAGCACCGGTGAGACTTTTACATTTTTTATTTAACATTATCTTTATTGAAACAAAGAAATGCGAATACAACATTACGGTATGATCCCCGCAGTGGCGGACTAAAGAGGGCGGTTGAAGGGGCGGCTTTGGGCCCCGGTCCTAGGGGCCCCCAAATCCCGTAATGTTATCTAAATCTGTTCTCAAAGCTAAGAGGCTGTTTGGAGTCAGTTGGAGGCCTCATTGATACAGATACAAAAGTGCCTAAACTTAGTATATCATTTATTTTTCCTGCCCCGGCCCCTGACAGGCCTAGTCCGCCCCTGCATCCCCGGTTTCTTGAACGTGTCAAGCGCGCGTAAGCCGCCTGTTTGATTGACAGAATAAAAAGCAGCTAATCACAGCAACATTTCATTAATTTCGTGTTAGTTTTCGATCATTTTGTAATAATAAATTTTAAAATCTGCACATAATATTGGTGGTTTCCACAAGACGCACAGTTTTCTATTATGTACATATAATATATTTTTAGTACAATAAAGAAGTGATCAAAATACCTAATACTCAAAGACTCCACCAATTGTTGGACCTTTGTAGTTCTTAGTCTGTTTAATTCCAAACTTCGTGTAAAAAAACGTCCATCAGGCCACGCGGTGGACTGTCAAGACCTTCTTCATTAACTTTAGAACAGTAATCTCATTGCTAATCTAAAATACATATTAAACTTTTACACAAATCGATGTTCTTTACTGACATTGACGACATTTTATTAATAATACAAACCATGTGAAATTTTTACTGCACATTGTGGTGGATGGGATGCACAATTCATTGTTATTGAGGTAAGTACACATTTTTAGTTACTAGTTAATGACATTACCATACAACGTGGCAATGTTGCAAGCCTTTAAGACACATGTCTTATTAGCAACGATGTGGACAAGTGTTTTATGACCTTTGGTCTTCTCCATCAATAAGAATATTATGTAATCCCAACTAGGGAATCCAATCCTGCATCAAAATCGTTATCCCGCAAACTTGCAAGATTGGGGTCATCAATCCCGCGAATCCGCGGGTTTTGCGGGTTAGACATATTTAAATATACTTTTTTTGCTTTATGTGGTTATTTTCAATATAAATATGGATTAAAAGAAGTTAAAGTTAAGTCATATTATTATTTCTTTTAAAGTTTTTATAAACACATTACATACGGTATCATCCCGCATATATGCGGGATTAGATTCTCTAGTCCCAACTAAACACTTCACAATCGAATCCCCATAATCAGATTCTTGCATAAGGATCACAGAATAGTAAAATATCAGCGGTATCCTTTCAAACTTCAGAACCAAAACCGTTACGACTTGGAAAACTTTTTGAATTTCGGACATGACTTGATAATCCTGAAGAGATCGACCATTTGCAAACCACTGCAAGAGTTTATGAGGGACTGTAACCCTTGCAAATGTGCCAGTGATGGACTGAGCTACTCTTGCACTCACAATGAATGCTTGGAGACTGAAATGGATAAAGATAAGTGTAGAATGCTCAATAATACACTCACTGCTATCACTATGTATACACAACAGGCGTTGAGATACGTCCGCACGCTATGACGGTTGAGTGCCGAATGCCCCCCACTTTTCGCTGTATACTACATCCGTATCTTTTTCTTTTATTGAGAAATAACTTTGTACTTACAAAGCAACAAAATACTACCTGCCTATTGGTACCTATGTCACAAATGTTCTACCTAAGAAATCATATTTTTAGAACTCCATTCATATTATAAATGTGCTTTAACAATATGCCGAAGGTTTAAACTATTTATTAACCCCTCGGCCGCTCTAGAACATTTCTCAATAACCTCCCAATTGTCGTCATTTTTCCAAGAATTTTTATTTTTATTTGTTATGGTTAGACCCATTTTTCCTTATGATCAAGGTTTGATCATACGACGTTTTAAGGGTTAATAAACGATACCACCACACCATACCACCATACCATAATACCATACCGTACCACACCACCATACCATACCACCATACCATAAACGATATTGATTATTATTTATCGTGTCGGTTAACATTTAGCCGTCATCAATTTCCAATAAACTTAACGTTACTCTGATAGTAGCACAGTACAAATTGAATCGATATCCGGTTTCGTTTTGATTCAAATAAGTACTACGCAACCACAAATTATGACATTAAATTACTATGATTGATTTGTAGGTTTAAGCAAACTTATAATTTATTTTATCAAACTTAATTGAGCATAAGCTAAAATAAGCTTTCCGAGTGTTTAATTAATTATACAAGTATTATAAAACTTGTAATGCGTACTAATTAAATAAACACTTTAGAACCGTTCTTGCTATGAATATATTGCGATAAAACCGGTGAACAATTCGTGATAGACAAGCTTTGTACATCGCTAGTGTTTTGTTACGTCCACTTGTCTTCGGCATTCGAAACAAGACAAGACATCGACAGGTGCGTGAGTCATAGTAACCAACGTCAAATTAAGTACTTCCTCTACAGAAGCTGCTTATATTGTTTGGCATCTATCCTGCATCCTTATACTGATTGAAACCTGCAGCGTACAATATTCCCAACACACCATTACTAGGCACTTACAATATACTTCTTATGTGTATACTAATTCTCTTCTTCTCTTTAGTGTGTCGATGGCAAATATAATGTAAATAAATTCATACTTGTTTGGGCCCTAGTAATGTATCGTGAACTCCGTTTATTGATTAGCAGGTATTATTACATATAATAATATTAAGTATGTAGGTAAGTTATTCAATTCGTAGGTGTAGTATAGAGAAATTAAGTCAACTACTCAACTAATTAAACCCTTAGTCATGGCCTCACGTTTTCATTGTTTTGGCAATATATAAATAAAATATCAAATTAAATTAGTCACTGTTGCTATAGGTAGGTATCACAACCGAAAGTGATACCGACATTAGCTTCTTATTTTATAGTTACAATGAAGAAAGTAGTCAAATAAAGATTATACAATTGAATATTGAATAAATATAAATCATAAATATTAATGAATATTAGAAGTTAATGGACACAACAGCATCTCCAACAGACTGACAAGCTATAATGATTTTATTATTATTCTAAAATCGTTACTTTTAACTTTCCCCTGTCTTTTAGAAAAATATCAAAGAAAGGATTCTTCGGGGAAACTTTAGAAAATACTTGACCTGTAAATACTTACGTAGAACTATAAACGCAATTGCATATTAAACTATACTTATACATCAAAGCTATTATAATCGTTTCTATCTGGGATAGTACTTAAAGCTTGTGTTAATAGATGTACGAGAACGAGACGAGCACCTAGTAACTGCAGTGTGATTCTCTAAGCCTCACTTCGTAATTCGTAAGCTGAATCCGCAGTGACATTACAAAATGGTATTCTGTTAAACACGATCACGCCGGTGACGTCACCACGGCGAACGAATACTAAACCAATGACAAGTTGGTTAGTTATCGAAGTGAGCGCGATCACTTTATTGAGACTCGTTTTTGAGTTTGCATTTTAGAGAATCGCACTACTGTAATGAAAATGTAATTCTCCAGACCAACTCCGGCCACGGCGGTCGATCTCAATGCAGACCCGCCAGGCACACAGGAGACATCACAGCGCACAAATGTGTGCGCAAACACAGGCGCACTCCCTCCCTAACCCTCATAACCCGATGTGCAAAATCCGACACAACCGGAGAGAGATCAGGCGCAGGACCAACGGCTCCACGTGCCCTCCGAGATACGGGAACCTAGTTACTGGTACACAATTAAAGCCAGTTTTCACCGTAGCACACAATACCTTGGCCCTGTTAGCCAGCCCCATTTATCCTCAAGCCATGGCGAGCTTATCTTCCGCCACAGACCGCACTTCGTCTGTTATTTGTATTCGCGAGAACAGATTTCCGTTTGCGATTGCCGATATTATTAACATTTGACCCCGAATTGGCTGAGTATTATCGAACAGTTTGCGCTAATCGACTGCACAAGTTGCTGATAGACATACTAATACTCATTTGGAATCTATTGGTGGATATCTAGATTAATTCTAGTCCCATAGGAATTCCGTGGCGATTCTTAAAGGTGAGTTTTATAGTTCTCTGAAAATGGTTAAGCCATAGCAATAATGGTGGTGAGTAGTGAGTAAAACACATAATAAAATGCGTTGGCTTACTATAGTTCAATACACTATGATCATGTTTTCCTAGAAGGAAAGCAGCCCAATTGGAGTCAGCCGTCATCCGCCATCTAAAAGCTCGTGATATTTTGTTTAACATTGTAGCTGCAGACAGCATGGCAGGTGCGACCTATTATAATCCTCAGAAACCAAGCAAGGCTGAACCAACGGAACATCAAACCGCAACAGCTGTATAATAAACATTAAAACATGACTAACCGATTAACGACTACGTAAGGTTTAGTTTAATGTTTTAATTAAAATTCTTGTCAACAACTTTATGGAGTTTTCTTAGCAACTTAAACTCATTATTTGATTCTTGTAGAGCAAGTGAAGGTGACTCATAATGCGGTATAGTTTTTAATATTTAATTACTATCAAATAGTTGAGTCGTGTGAGAGCAGCTGAGCCAACAGCTACACCTGCGCAGAACCAAACATCCTGCGTCATCTCTGTAATTTCGACACCTCCAGTATGCGAGCCTTTCAATAACATTACATTTATAAACTTAAATACTCGTCCACAATAACACTACTTACTGACGTTAGTAACCGCAACATGATGTGTCCTTACTTTAATGAAATTAACTTCATATTTATATATAAATATGATTTTTATTTGAAACTGTAGTGAGTCAGCGGAAACTTTAGCCGTTAGGAAATATATCTCAAGGGCCCTTCTCCATTTTTCCCATCTGACTCCTACTGAAACTGAGTCACCTTCGCAATCGAAGTGTTCAAGACCTGAAAGCGCTGATGTTATCTGAGCCATAATGGGGCGATCTGTAACAATCGCATAACTGCTTACAACTTGTTTGGTTAGTTACATTAAGGCTCACATAACCCAACCATACAACCTTTCCGCTTAACCAGTACGGTCTATCTTATTGACCGTTTTAGTCTATCATATTGACTATATTAACCATAACGATCTTTTAAAGATCCTCCAATATTATTGTATCATAGCCTTTCTTATTGACTATTTATACACCGCAATGTCTATCATATTGACAATATTAACCATAACGATCTTTTAAAGATCCTCCAATAATACAATATCATAGCCTTTCTTATTGACTATTTATACACCACAATGTCTATCATATTGACAATATTAACCATAACGATCTTTTAAAGATCCTCCAATATTACTGTATCATAGCCTTTCTTATTGACTATTTATACACCACAATGTCTATCATATTGACAATATTAACCATAGCGATCTTTTAAAGATCCTCCAATATTACTGTATCATAGCCTTTCTTATTGACTATTTATACACCACAATGTCTATCATATTGACAATATTAACCATAACGATCTTTTAAAGATCCTCCAATATTACTGTATCATAGCCTTTCTTATTGACTATTTATACACCACAATGTCTATCATATTGACAATGTTAACCATAACGATCTTTTAAAGATCCTCCAATATTACTGTATCATAGCCTTTCTTATTGACTATTTATACACCACAATGTCTATCATATTGACAATGTTAACCATAACGATCTTTTAAAGATCCTCCAATATTACTGTATCATAGCCTTTCTTATTGACTATTTATACACCACAATGTCTATCATATTGACAATATTAACCATAACGATCTTTTAAAGATCCTCCAATATTACTGTATCATAGCCTTTCTTATTGACTATTTATACACCACAATGTCTATCATATTGACAATATTAACCATAGCGATCTTTTAAAGATCCTCCAATATTACTGTATCATAGCCTTTCTTATTGACTATATACACCACAATGTCTATCATATTGACAATGTTAACCATAACGATCTTTTAAAGATCCTCCAATATTACTGTATCATAGCCTATCTTATTGACTATTTATTCACCACAATGTCTATCATATTGACTATATTAACCATAACGATCTTTTAAAGATCCTCCAATAATACAATATCATAGCCTTTCTTATTGACTATTTATTCACCACAATGTCTATCATATTGACTATATTAACCATAACGATCTTTTAAAGATCCTCCGATAATACAATATCATAGCCTTTCTTATTGACTATTTATTCACTACAATGTCTCTCATATTGACCTTCAACCAATAATCTCTCTACGGAGACTTATTTTAACACTTCGTTGCAAGTCTGTCTTATTGACTTTCTTTCACACAGGGCCATTCTCATACTGACCCCACAATCACAGTCGCTTATCGACTTTCATAACACCTATATTTGCTAGTGACCTGTCATATTGGTCTTTCAGTAAAATACCATATGCCTATCTTTCCTTCTATTTTGGTACTTCCTCATATATCTACGTGTTTATATTCGTGCCTAATGCATAATTGTGATTACGATGTTTATTACATCTAAATCACTGCAATTATACTTATCAAATACACTAACACCTTTAATGACAATTAAATTGAAATAGATGTGTGTTCAGTGTCTACGAATCGGCACAACTTCCTGTTAAGGTTAGATTTTATTATAATAAATCATAACAACTCATTTGCACTGATAGGATAGATAAAATTGTTTTCTATTGAATACGTTCGTCAATTTACGCATTCATTCATTTATCAAACTTGTTATTATAATATTAGTTAACCTCATTAGGAATGCACCCTGCAATTTGGTAAACAACATGACTCTGCGCGGTCGACCAGTACTTCCTCATATATCTACGTGTTTATATTCGTGCCTAATGCATAATTGTGATTACGATGTTTATTACATCTAAATCATTGCAATTATACTTATCAAATACACTAACACCTTTAATGACAATTAAATCAAAATAGATGTGTTCAGTGTCTACAAATCGGCACAAACTTCCTGTTAAGGTTAGATTTTATTATAATAAATCATAACAACTCATTTGCACTGATAGGATAGATAAAATTGTTTTCTATTGAATACGTTCGTCAATTTACGCATTCATTCATTTATCAAACTTGTTATTATAATATTAGTTAACCTCATTAGGAATGCACCCTGCAATTTGGTAAACAACATGACTCTGCGCGGTCGACCAGTAGGTCACCGCACGTAATTACTAAAGAAATAAGAAAGATTGCCATCTTATTTACGTTAACGATAATTTTCCATTTATTTTTTATTTATTTTTTTTTGTTTACCCCCAACCACATTATGCCATTACTTCCTTTCATTTTTTTTCAAAGTATATTTGTGCATTAGGACTTACATTTTCCTCGTCGCCACTTGTAGAATGCTCAATAATACACTCACTGCTATCACTATGTATACACAACAGGCGTTGAGATACGTCCGCACGCTATGACGGTTGAGTGCCGAATGCCCCCCACTTTTCGCTGTATACTACAATAAGGAAGTAGAGGTCTTCATGCAAAGCGAGGTTAGTATATTAGGTTGAGATTACAATGGCTTTAATGCTGTTCAAATAGGTATTTTTCTGTGAATGTTGAACCAATGTCATTCTTCTTTCTTGTTTATCTTGTGGGCAGTAAGGTCTAACGGCCCCACATACCCTAGTGTCAGAGTTTCAAAACCGCCTCAAGGGCCTCTGACATGGTTACCGATGTCAGTGACGTCCAAGATAAACTTAGAAAGTATATGTGAATTTGAAAAAATCACATAATTAACCCCCCACTGGTTGGTTAATGGCCCGTGCCCGGTTGCGAACCCACAACCTCGTGCATGAGAGGTGGTTTTTAATGTCATTAATAGCACTTGATTATGACATCTTTTATTGTTGCTGTACTTGAATACAATTTTACGTCACGGTTGGTGCAGTGGCTGAGCGTTTGCCTGCTGTCCTGCGTGACGCGAGTTTGATTCTGTCATGGCACAATTAATATTCCGTTCCGTGTTTTTATGCTTGTAAACGCACCCGCAAAACACAAAAAAAAAATCAAGTGTGAGGTAATGTTTTTCTGAAAAAAAGTATTATAAATTACTTCGGTTATCTCAGAGCACAATTGGACACTGATACTTCGAAATGATCAGCGTTCAAATAATTCTGGTCAGACTACATAACAATGTTGCAGCTATCAAACATTTAAATGCTGCTGCACTCACTACCAAATTTAATCTAACCTCTCTGTTCTCAAATATCGTTGTAGGGCCAAGATCATATAGAGCGTCACTCCGTCTGTCGCGCTAGCAACACGTTCTACATCGGTTGCAATACCTGTCGCTGTAACGCGCTTGGCACCGACTACGCTTGCACGAACAAGCCGTGTCCACTGCCCGCAGATGTTGAGTTGTTCCACGAACTTAAGGTATTGAGCCAGTATTTCATAAGTATCAAATTTTTTCTCGCCTGTTTCAAAGTGAAAGTCAAAGTGAAATCATTTATTTCAATTACTTTTGAAAGTCAATTAGATGAGAAAAAATTTAAAGTCAAAGTTAAACCATTTATTTCAATTCTTTTGTTACTTTTTAGAGTTTAGTACTAAGTTGAATTCCCCATGTGTACTCTACATACTTAATTAATTTGGGGAGACGGGCAAGATACTGCCACGTTTTTAGAATTTATCGGTGGTAATGCTAATCTGGCCATAATGAAACAGGCCCTAATAACCTTCCAAAATGGGCTATATGTATGTATGTGTGTTATGTGTAATATGTATGTATTTATAAATTATATAAGTATGTATATCAGTTGTCTGGTTACCATAACACAAGCTCTGCTTAGCTTGCGATCAGATAGCCGTGTGTGAGTTGTCCCAAGATATTTATTTATTTATTTATTTATATTTCCCTGGCAATGTGTAGTTGCAGGCCATATAGATGATACATGAAGTGGAAGTATTAATGATTAAATGATGAGACAGATAAATGTTTAATTAATTTTCTAATCATTTCAGGATATCAAACCAGCAGTGCCGTATTCGGGAGATTCGGATCACAAATTGAGGGTTTCCAAATTGTGAACACAGGATATTATGGCTTATTCGAATTAAATTAATGTTTTCTTTTTTTTTTACAAATTTTATTAAAACCAAAGTAAAATTTTCGAGTTTTTTCATTTTTTTCTTTTTTACAGATCTTCTATTTTTTATTTATTTTTTTTCGATTTTCACAACATTTATTTATTAATAATAATTCAACTACAAAGTTAAAACTAAATAATATGGCTGGGACATGTGCCAGCCTTCTGGGCACATGTCCCATTGACAGCGATGCGGATGAGTTTTTTGATGCCCTATGACCTTACTTTTTATATTAACTGTACATACTTAGTTTGTAATTTAATTATTATTTAGTTTTAACTTTGTAGTTGGATCTTCTATTTGCATTCAAATGTTTGTGAAGATGAATGTTTCTGAAATTCAGGGATGTATTAAAATTTTACGGAGTAGATTTTAACAAAATCAAGATCATTGCTAACAATTACAATTTCCATTAAGTTACATTAACAATATCAGTAACTATTGTTGAGTTTACTGTTACTCCTTTTCTTTTATAATGGAAAATCATCAAATTACTTCGTCCGCTCTGAGCGGAGCGGAAGGGAGCGTCAGAATCTTACTGACTAAACCCATCCGTATTCCTCCTAATGCTCTTTGCGTTTCAGGACCGCGGTAACTCTTTCGAAATTCCGCAATCGTGGCAGTTTCTGCTACACCTATACTAAAAACAAACAATTCATTATTTCAATAATCATGATTAACCACATTTAACTCATTGTTCATTTCATCCCGACATTTGTAGACAACGCAATCATCTAGAAACACAACGAAATCTCAAGTCTGCGAGGCGAATCGTATGTTCATCAAAGACTGCAACACTTGTTGGTGCAATGACGACGGTACTGGCTATTACTGCACACGAAGAGTCTGTGTGCCTCTCCTGCCCGAAGATCAACCTGATATCGGAGGAATTCCCGCTGAAGTACGATCTGACAGTAACTTGAAGCATGGTCTACGTTGACGACTGCATGATCTCTGAACTTTATTGCTTTGGGTTTTTCATTGCTTGCATCTATTGCTTCATTGTAATAAATTGCTGTAATTATATTTAAATTAATTATTAATAGTCTTTTACCAATTGCATAGTCTGAAGCCGGGAAGTCTGACAACCAGTCTTACGAAGAAGTATCGTGTTGTCAAGTAACTGGGTTGTTCTTTAGGTCAGATATTCGGTTAGACTGGTAGCCGACCCCTACATAATTGGAAAAAAGGCTAGGCAGATCATGATTAATTGTCTTTTTACCAATATTCCTAACAGAACCTTCGCGTGACAATGAAGCAATGTCGTCCAAATGAAGTTTTTGAACTGGACTGTAATATGTGTCGGTGTAACCCTGATGGAAAGTCCTACGCTTGTACTAGAAGAGCTTGTGAAGATCAACTTGAAGATAAAAAGGTTTCTCTATCAATCTTTTCATCTAAATCTTTGGTAATTGATGTTTCGGACATTGGACTAATCGGTGAAGGATTTAATGTAATACATTTTTTATACAAGGTGGAATTTACATAACGTGTCTGGAAGGGAAAGTACTCTTAATACTAAAGTTTGGATTTTCTAATTTTCCTTTCAAGTTTTCTAGGAACATTTAATCCTTACGGTTGATCCTATCAATGGGTGCCGTGAAAGTATATTTTCAAAAAAAAATTGCTTCTTTTTAAAAATGAAGGAATGTTTGCTTTGAGTAAAAGTTGTCTTCAGTATTTATGTAGAGTACATTTCCCCCAGGTACGCTTCGAAAATTGCACCCTGTTATTGATTATTTAAAGATATCTTATGACTGGTTTCCTAATAAGGTGGTTTGGTCTCTACTTGTTCTAATTCTTCAAGTGGTGAAAGTTTTTTTTAATAAAGTCTGACTGTACTAATTGGTGTTTTATTTACTTCTTTATATGGTGATAGTGGATTTTAACAACCTATCTCTTCTATTTTTCTTCCTTCACTTATCTCGGCTTGCAATTAAACAGTTTTAATTTAAAAATATTAATTTTCTTTTATAATTTCCAGAATTTCACGCTGTCAAGAAAAATACGGGCGTTCACTACGGTAATATAATTTTTACTTTCGTTAAGTTGATCATAGTTCCAATAAATGAGCCTATAAATTACCATTTTTTTTAAACATTTGACATTTTAGTTTGATAAACTTAAGTTTAAAATCAATCTTATTCTATTTGATGTTAAAGTTTGAATTTGTTAAAGGCCTTTTGTGATATTAGTACATTAACTGTCAAGATACAAATAACAGCGCACTCCGTGTATCTAGTAGGAGCCGCCGAAGGCCTGCCAGCCAGGGCAAGAGTTCCGTATGGACTGCAATAAGTGCCTGTGCGACAATAAGGGACAAGATTTCTCGTGCACGCGGATTGACTGCAATGTCGTGAACAACAACCATCATGCTAGTGCTTTTACTGGAGCAAGGAGTAAAAGAGGTATGTTTCTTTTATTAATAATTACTTTATCATAAAACGGCCATTGGCCAATTATATTACTTAAAGACATAAAATATACATTAAACGACATTCACACACAATTAACACACTGTTTAACTTATGTTCGAACAAAGTAACAACAGAAAAATGATCATCATCTGCTTAGCCTTTTCCCAACTATGTTGGGGTCGGCTAAGACAAACAACAACAGAAAAATAAATAACTTAATATGAAATTGAACAAAAGATTCAATTGTATATATGAATGTTGGCTATCTCAATTAAGCCCTTATTGTTGGACTACACAGCAAGTTTAGAAAGCAATGATCACTGACATAACATTGGACCTAGCATAAAACCTTGGAGTACTCCTACGTTTTTTAAACACGTACAAAGAATATTATTCTTGTCGAATCCTGTAATGATTCATTATATTGCGCAAAATTATTTTAGAATTTGAGCAAGTCAAATATTTGAACAATTCATCTTTATTTTTACAATAAGTTCGTGCTCTACACAATCGTTAGCCTTCGATAGATCATAAAAGAAGTTTTACGCAAAATAATTATGTATTAATATTTCTACTTCCAGACACATCTGAGCAGGTATCAATGAAATGCGTTCCTGGTAGTGTGTTTGATGTAGACTGCAACGTCTGTCGGTGCACTGAAAGCGGGCAGTATGCGACCTGTACCCTCAAAAGGTGCAAGGATAATCCCACTGTAACCGAGAAAGCACCTGGTAGGTAAGAGTTGTTAAACGTACCAATTGATTTACTTAGCATATTTTTGATTGGGACAAGTCCACCACACTGTTCCGAACCACTGCTGAAAGCCAGAATCAACAGTTGAGACCGAAAGAAAAACGCCGAGGCAATGAAGCTCAACGAGTCCAGAAGACACGATACAACTGTCTTGGATCTCGCAACGAAATTAATCAGAAAATATTACTTAGAGTATGTAAAATGTCATCGTTATTGCTTGTCATCAGTTTATACAAAAAAATTACAACCGCCTTCAAAAACTAAAAAGAGAAAAATAACTTTAGCTTTGGAAGTCGGTGGCTTTATTTCTGTTTGTTGTTTTGTATTGCCACCGACTTCCAAAGCTAAAGTTATTTTTCTCTTTTTAGTTTTTGAAGGCGGTTGTAATTTTTTTGTAAAAAAGTTTTTTATTTCTCGCTTTTTAGTATCAACTTCTTGTCATCCAAATCCATGAAAAAACTGTCATGTTATGTAAATTAACGAGACACCACTAAAAAATCATAAGAAAGCAGAATATGCGATTTCGTTTACTTGGATGAGAAATTTTTAAATACTACTGTATACATCTGTGTAACCCTTGAGTACAGGCGTGATGTTATGTTGTGTGATGGTGTAAACAATGCTTAAATATGCTATAGCAACAATCGCGGTTAATCTGCTGTTATTTATTGAAGAGTTCCCCCGATTTCTACAAGATCCCATCATCAGATATTGAAATGGTGACAATGGGGCCACACGGGAAGCACCAGCTTTCAAATAAAAAAAGAATCATGACAATCGGTTCACCCAGTCGGGAAATTAGAGGTAACAAACATAAAAAAAAAAAAAAAAAATACAGTCGAATTGATAACCTCCTCCTTTTTTTGAAGTCGGTTAAAAACAATAGATTTATTGTGAACAGCGAAACAGTAAAGGAAAAGTAAACCAAAATTATTTAGGCAATATAACACAAATTGGTAACAGCGCCATCTACCATCGTTTTTCGACATTTGAAACTTTTCAACATAATTATAAACTGTCAACTGTCATGGCATAATTTTGTTTTTTTTTTTCAGAATCGGATCCGGGTTTCCGTTGTAACCCCGGCGAACAGTTTAGGCGCGACTGCAACGACTGCACTTGTTCTGCAGACGGAAGGAGCGTCTTCTGCACGCTGCGTTTATGCGACCAAGACCTCACGCCCGACATTTAATCGGACATTCACACTTATCTTGACTTGCACACGAACACTTTTACCTTGTAACGGGTTTTTTATTTTGTCAGACACTTCAGAAACTAGAACGAGCGCACTTACGCTTCCATCTGTCAAAATCAACGCATTTTGGTGTGTATTCGAGCGTAAGTTTACGCTAAATGCTAAACCTCCTCTCTAAATTTTAGACCGAGATTAATAAACGTTACTTAACATGCTTTTGATAAGCATTACTCCTGTCACTGCTAAATTACAAGTGAACGACAGAGATGGGAATATGTAAGTTAAAGTTCGTCGTGCTAAGTATCGTTTATTTATTTCATTCTTAGCAATAACTCTTAAGTAATATTCATTATCAAATGCACGTACTCCAGCTGTTGAGTTAGCGTGGAATGGACTTTAGTGAAAAAAAAACCCCCGTATGTACAGAAAAATTCAAATTATTTTGTTTCTGGAAGTCGTATCTATATTTTCCTAACGAAAAATAAGCTGCAGGTAAATATGCATGCTTTTTTTTGTTGTTAATCAATTATTTCAAGAAATCATGTCCATACTATCTTAACAAAATATAAACTTTTAGTGACATGCATCGATGTTCCAATCTTAGCTCATTAGCCACCTAGAAAAATCTGCTATGATAATGACTATTTTTAGACTGTTTTCAGGGAACATTTACAATCTGTATAAAATATGATTAGTAGCCACAATCTGCATTTATCTTAATATTACTTTTACTATACACCAGTGAACAATTATTGTGGTATTATCAGTTTAGAAACTCTGACACTAGGGTGTATGGTCGTTAGACCTTACTGCCCACACGATAAAGAAGAAGATCAGTTGCATAATGTGCTCTTTATTTTTTATTTACTAATCAAATCTTACAAGTTAAATTTGAGCCTCTTACAGATGTTTGATTATTGTGATTTTTTGCATAGAAATGCGTTTTCCATGACAATACAATATAATGACGTCACAGAGCTGGTCTGAGTTGCGTTTAGTTACGTCTTTGGTTACTGCTTCGCTCCCTTGTGTGGCAGCGTGATGTTATGTAACCTATTCTATTTCTCGCGAATCTGGCTATCATATAAAATATTTTTTTAAATCTGACTGTTCCAGAGATTGTCGCGTATACACGAACAAACAAACAATCCCTTCAGCTTTATTATATTAGTTTAGACTGTACTCCATTTTCTTCTATTTCTAAGGTGTTTTGTCAAGATAAGTTTTGTTTTAAAGCAGCTGCGCAGTCGATTAAATTGTCTGTTTTAGTCGATTTGTCAATCGAATAATTGTGTGCATTAGTATCATTTCAATGTTTTGTGTTTATTTTAAGTATTTTGTGACTAATTTTACTTAGTATGTAATACGAATGAATGAGTTGTTTCTATTTCACTTCATTGTACAATGGTTGCAGAGAATTTTAGTTATTAAACTACCTAATAATATTTGTGATTCGATGACTCGACTATTCTCTTTCCAGCCGTCATTAGGGTTGCCAACAACGTGACTTCGTCCGCGTGGCTTATTTCGCCCGCGTTAATTTACTTCTTTGGTTACTGCTTCGCTCCCGTGTGTCGTAGCGGGATGTTATATAGCATATGTTACTCAGGAACAATGTAGCTATCTTCTGGTGAAAAATGGTTTAAATCGGTCCAGTAGTTTCGGAGCTTATTCGTACAAAATAAACAAAAAATATTTCATATGAGTCTATAGTAGTATACTCGTAAATTACTGTAAAAGAAAGATGCAAAAACAATATAATTCAGTTTAATAGATCAATTTTTATTTTGCACACACACACAACATCAAGAAACAAAATAAATATAGTTAAAAAAATAAGTATTTTTGTTCTTCTTTCCACTTAGTCCACAAAAAATATTTTTTATAACTTATTTTGAAAAATTCTAAATTAATCCGAAGAAATGTTGGTAACCCTAGACGTCAAAGAATAGTTACAGAGGCCAGTAATAATATATATTTCAAGCTATCACAAATTGTCAAATTATCCCAATTGAACATGAACCTTAATCTTTTGTATTAAAGTTGAAAAACTATCAAAGAAATTTGACAGATTGGGGTAGCTCTGCACTACATTTTGTTAAGCCCCTCTGCCCATGACCGACTTTTTGACCTATTTTTGTACCGTTTTTCTGTCGGCCTTGTGAATACAGAAAACCTCGATTATCCGAACTAATTGGGACCGAGAATAGTTCGGATAATCAAATTGTGGGTTTTTTGGGACAAGATCAAACAAAAATAACACCATTTCACCTAAAAACTGTACAGTCTATTAAAGTGTGACATACATTTAACGTTGAAATATAAAACACCTAAAAGAAGTCCAATACTTTTCTAATAAAATAGTCAATTTTTAATTGGCGAACAGCTGCAACTCGTTTTCAGCAACAAATTCTCGCTTATGTTCGGATAATTGAGGGTTCGGATAAAGTAAGTCTGCGTTCGGATAATTGAGAGGTCGGATAATCGGGGTGCTACTGTATTCGTATTCGAATTCATGTTTCATTCTCGCCGCCAAAAAAGTCTGTTCAGAAATCGGTAAAAAAATCGGTCGTCGGCGGAGAGCCTAAATACTGAAAGTATGAATACATTTAATAATGTCCGATACATTTGATTCAATTTACGTCTTTGTAGACTAAGTTATTCTATTAATAGTTTGTTTGAAGAGCCTATTTTCATTTGCGTGTGTGATACGTTTCCATCGGCATTTTCAACTTAGTTGGCTAACATGCGATTTTCGTGTGTAAAGTGCTTTATATTTCATTTCATTTCATTTTTCATTTCTTTAAGTTATGTTTGGGTCGGGTCTGTAGCCAGATTTTCACTCTTCTCTCTTATAATTTTGTATCCGAATCCAACTATTTGTTTCTATATATTTTTACTATAAGGCATTTACTTAATTAGTCTCGTTTTCCTATTTACTTATGTTTTTTAACTTATGGCATTTAAAAAATTAGTTAAAAAAGCTTTTGGTTTTATAAAAGGAGTTCAGTTTTCAATAGATACTTCTTTTTGTTACTGCCTCGTTAGCCTAGTGGTCTTAAGCGTGACTGCTACGCTAGAAGTCTTGGGTTCGATTCCCAGGCCGAGCATGTGTTATTGGGTTTTTCTATGAAATTTTCAGTAGTAGCTCGGAGTTAAGATTTATGCCCGGTTCACGCCCTATTACATGGGGCCTAAACATAACGGTGAACTGTGGGTGTATGTGACACCTCTGCCTAACCCTTCGGGGAATACAGGCGTGATGGTATGGTTCTTTTCATTTCGAGCATCCCTGGCTATTGACTCGGCGACTAATAGTATCGCTCGAATGTAGTAGTTAGTGAATTATGTTATAGTAATACTTGGCTTAACTTAGAAAGTACGTACCATCATGTATTAGACGATACGTAATTAAAACTTAAGTAATTTTCAGTTAAGGATAATCACGAAACGAATAAATGAGTTTAATATACCTATATTTGTGTTTTATTTTGTTTTTTTTTTTAAGCCACGCTTGCCGAGGTTGGTCTGTGGATGGGTGACCATTTACCATAGCGAGTTTCCTCCGTGCCTCGGAAAGCACGTAAAGCCGTTGGTCCCGGCTGTCATTTGTAAATCTTTGACAGTCGTTACTGTTAGTCAGAAGCCAGAAAGTCTGACAACCAGTACCTACCTATAACCAAGAGTATCGTATTACTTACCCATTACTGGGTTGTGGAGGTCTGATAGGCATTCGCTCCATGTAAAATACTGATATTCAGCTGCATCCGGTTCGACTGGAAGCCGACCCCAACATAGTTGGGAAAAGGCTAGGCAGATGATGATTTTGTTTTTTTTTTTTTACTCTGTAAACTTAATGTTACCGCCATAGTGGTCCTAAGCGCGACTGCTACGCTAGAGTTACTTTGGGTTGGATTCCCAGTTCGAGCAAAAAGGTGTTATTGGGTTTTTCTATGAAATTCTCAGTAGCAGCTTGGAGTACGGACTTGTGCCCGGTTAATGGCAATAGGCTCGCCCCCTATTACATGGGACGTAAACATACCGGCTAAGTGTGGGTACACCTCCGCCTGTAAAAAATATAATGTAATTCTCCAGACCGATTCCGGCCACGGCGGCTAATCTTAATGCAGACTAGCCACGTACGCAGGAGATATTATAGTGCACAAGTGTGTGCGCAAACACAGGTGCACTCCCTCTTCCCTAACTCTCATAACCCGATGGGACGGCAATCCGACACGACCGGAGAGAGATCAGGCGCAGGAACAACAGCCTTATGCCACCTCCACCTAACCCTTCGAGGAATATAAGCGTGATGGATGGTATGTTATCATTCACTCTCTTTACGATCAAACCATTCAAAACATTCCATCTACAAGTACCTATAATTTTCGCTAATTAACTATTAATTTATTAATCTCTCGTCTTTTATAGCTGATTGAAGTGGCAAACTTAATCGAGCGTACTGAAATGGGTACTTCCAGTTACTTACTTTTGATTATTCTTTGATTAGAACCGAAAATTGAAGCATGTTCATCAGCCTGGTGACAGTGATATCTGCTTTAGTATATTTTAAAGAAGCAGAATCGACCTTCTGTGAGTATTTTTCTTACATATGTACGGTCAACAAAAGAGATAAGTAACCAGACCGTCTAATATAGTTCTTCTTCTTTATCGTGTGGGCAGTAAGGTCTAACGACCCCACACACCCTAGTGTCAGAGTTTCTAAACCGCCGCAAGGGCCTCTGACATGGTTACCGATGTCAGTGATGTCCAAGATAAACTTAGAAAGTACATATGAATTAGAAAAAGTCACATTGGTACTTGCCCGTACCCGGTTGCGAACCCACAACCTCGTGCATGAGAGGCGGGCGCCTTAACCACTGGGCCAATAAATAAAAAAAAATATAGTTAAAAAATTATTTCAAACCGGTAGTCGTTTTTAAATAAAATTAATTTTAATTAATAAACTGTTTATTTTCTTTAAATTAAAATAAAATTCATTCAAAAACTTCTATGGGTTTTTGTTAAACTTTGATTTAATTAGGCGACCCTGGTTACTTATCTCTTTTGCTGACTGTACATAACTATTCGTTCAGATTTATTAAAATTAGGCTGTCTCGTCACCGGCGTGCTTGTATGAACGTGGATGAGGCGAAAGGAGTATGTTAGGAGGTTTCTGCCTACCCCCATGAGAAAAAAATGGGGGACTTTATGTATGTATGGCTGTACACTTCCGCGAGTGCTCTTGCCATGTCTTACGAGGGCAGTCGCGTGATAATGCGACTCTGCTTAATCAGTACAATTACGTTGCGAACGCCGAGAAGATGGACGCTTTAGAAATTACAGCAGCTTTCTCCTGTATCGTGGGTGCGTTTACCGACATATAAACTCACATACACAAACAGCCAGACCCGGAACAACTATCTGTAGGTCATATAAATATTTAATTTTGTTCCGTGCGGGATTCGAACCCGCGACACGCAGCGCAGCAGTCGATCGCTCGGCCTCTGCGCCAACCGTGTCGTCATCAGCTGTTAGTTACCCTTTGATAATTACGTAACTGACTCGTTAACCTAACCAACTGTCCGTCTAAATTGACGTTTGCATCTTTAATTTGTTTAGTTAGACACTTGAAAATTTCACAGTGAGTTATTATTAAGGCCGCGAATAACAATACCGCGGAATAAAGGCTTCTTCAATGACAAAAATAAAAATGATCGTGTTTTTGTATGTGGTGTTAAATATTTTACAATGGGACGGAACCCTTCGTGAACGACTCGCACTTGGCAGGTTTTTTTAAAATATTTGATAATATCCCATATTTTTTATCCCTATCTCGTTTCTACTAAATAGTCCTAAGTATCTTATAGCGACGAGATTCTGCAAAAAAAATACGGAACTATAATTGATCAGGTTGGATAAATAATTAAATCATAAATCATATATTTATTTGCAAACATGGGTAGGAATATACATTGATGTTTTCTTTAAATACTAGAGTTCTCCATGTCTAACCATCACATGGGTATGCAAAAGTTCTATTCTAAAACAGTAAATTAATTAATTATGTCAGCCTTGTCAATCACAGTTATAAATTATAATAAATAATATTTATATGTCAGAACATTAAACAATTAATAACAAATTGAAATATAAATTAATTTAGTAACAATATTGGACCTTACAAAACTTTATTCTTAATAATTTTAAACCCTCATGTGTTAAATCGGATATAGTAGGCCTAGCATCTTTCATTTAAATAATCATTGATATTATAATAGCATTTCGCAACTAGAAATTCGTAAAGCTTAAATAGGTTAGGTTAGGTTGTTAAATAGGTTTTAGGCGATTGGCACACTGATTGGCACTGGTTTTAGGTGATTGGCATCACGGAGCGTGACGCGTGAGTGCGTGTGCGTGTGTTCTTACGTTGTTCGCAAGTACAGTCCGTGCCACGAAAGATGAGACTTGACCTCCAACTTTATTATTTTGTAATAAATATTGTGAAGAATTTTGTATGTTGTTTTAATTCCAATGTCATCGAAAAATCCCTGAATAGATATACAAATTATGGATAACTATTTCATACACTTAGTACCTGCGCAAGCTCCCTAAACTGACACTCGCCAAGTCTCATCTTTCGTGGCACGGACTGTATCTTTGTTTGTATAGAAAACACGCGTAGTCCAACACACCGAAAACGCGTTCACGCGCAGTGTAGCAGATTACAAAAGCTCCGTCGCCGCAAATCACGAAGCGTGGCGCGGGGCAGTGTGCGAATCACCTTACTGCTAGCAGTAAAATTAAAAACTAAAATGATCATCCCTAAAATGGTAGATTCTTGTTTTAATGTCTACTGCTTTCTATAAACGAAGAAATAAAAGTGAAAATACGAATCTGATCATTCTGACTGGATGACAATTACACATGGGGAAGCGTACTAAAACATCGAATTGGTCAGTTTCACCCATTTGCTTGCGGCCGTCGACTCGTCGTAAGCGATCGATGAAGTGAATAACAGCCACACAGATCAAACGGATCTGAACGTAGGACCACCGTGTACGGTGAACAAAAGAGATAAGTAACCAGACCGTCTAATATAGTTGAAGTTTTCTCTCAAACCAGGGGGGTTTATTTTCTATGAAAAGAAACAAAATTTATTAAAAATCTTTTATCGGTTTTTAAAAAACTTTGAATTTATTAGGCGACCCAGGTTACTTATCTCTTTTGCTGACCGTACATACACCATGCTGTCCATTAAAACAAAAGACCAAATCATCAAATACACCCTTCTTCTTCATTATCGTGTGAGCTGTAAGGTCTAACGACACCACACGCCCTGGTGTCAGAGTTTTTAAACCGCCTCAAGGGTCTCTGACATGGTTACCAATGTCAGTGATGTCCAAGATAAACTTAAAAGTAAATTAGTAAAAGTCATACTGGTACTTGCCCGTGCGAACCCACAACCCCGTGCATGAGAGGCGGGCGCCTTAACCTGGGCCATCATGATATACATCCTGACAAAACTATGCGTTCTGGTGAACAGAATACAAAAAAAAGTCAAACACAAGCGAAAACACAATTTTCAACTTTGTTTTTAAGTAGATACGGTTAAAGTTAGTTTATGCCTGGCCTAGTGGAGTTGGAGAACAAATGCGTACCGACCGCCACGCTGCAAGGCCCCTGCCATGCGTGTGTTTGCACCACTGAGGGCATGTACCACTGCCGCCCGAAGAAGTGCCAAAGCAAAGACGTGCGTAAGTGATCCAGTAATGTATACCTAACTATTATTTCAACTGTTGCCAACAAGAAATATTTGAAAATCTTAAAACGCTCGAAAATTCTCCAGGAGTTGACGTTCAAGTAGATACTTTATAATTACTGATGTACAACCAGACACAGGGTGCAGGCTGCTTTCGACCCGTCCTTTCGGAAATCTATGGGGGAGGCCTATGTCCAGCAGTGGACGTCCTGCGGCAAATATTATCATCATCATCGTATCGACAACAAGCATCAACAGCATCAACAATAAGACATGCATCAGAGTCAGATGTTGGTAAATAAGCCAATGGCTCACAAGAGCACGTTATACTATTGGGTTTTTCCATTAGGAAAATTCTCAGTGGCAACCCTGAGTTAGGGAACGGTAATGTGACACCCCCGTGCATCCGAAAGCACGTAGATCCTTTGACAATTGTTACCGATAGTCAGAAGGTGGGAAGTCTGACAATCTGTCTTACTAAGGGGTAACGTTTTAAGTGTTACCCAGTAACTGGATTGTGCTGGTCGGTTCAGCAACTGGTTTATGTAAAATACGTGTAGTATCCAGTTAGACTGGAAGCTGACTCCAACATAGATGATGGATAACCATAAGAGATACATATGAATACAAAAAAAAAAAAAAAAATTAATTCACGTTATTTTCAGGAAAAAGCAGGCCCGAAACAGATTGCGAACCAAACTCCGTATTTAGACAAAATAACACCTTCTGCAAATGTAGCAACGACGGCTTTTGGTTGTCAGAGAACTGTGAAAAATTATTCGGATACTTTTACCGAAGAGTCAACATTCTGTACAATCAGATACAGACCAATATTCAGTGTATCCCTAATACCTTGCAACTTTTAGGCTGTAACATATGTCGGTGTTCAGAGGACGGGGTTTACAACGTCACGTTATGTACTAATAGATTGTGTCTTGGAGGACACAAAGCTGACTCCTGTTCTTACGGTGACATCCTCCGAATTGATGACCAACTCTGCTCCTGTAGCGACATCAACTACTATATTGATCGTCTTTGCATCAAAATTTCCTCTGCTCCTTACCAAACCGTTGAAATAAAAGATATTTCACAACTAGACGACATTGGTACCTTGACACCTCTAACCGATATCCAGTCAGAAATTTGTGACACAATCACATTCTACACAGTTGATTGTAATCAATGCGTATGCGACCGCCATCTGATTTGCACGACGAATGTTTGTAAAGAAACAAGGAGGGTAGCTTTGAGACAGGAGACAGCTAATGAGATTGAATCTCTTTCTGAATTGAAAAGTGACACTGGTATTCTTTGTGAACCGGGGACTAAGTATCGTTACAAATGCAACGTTTGCACGTGTGCTAAGAATGGTTCCCCATATTGCACAACAATGGTCTGCTTGCAAGATTTGGTACTAGACATCCAATCGCTTAGAGGATTATTGTCAATGGGCTAAGATTAGTTTTTAACATAATAATTACAGTAGTGTTTAAACTTGATTGTATTAATTTGCTCATTTCTTTTACGAATATACAAAATTAGACGTATTATTTTCCAAAAATACATACTATAGGACAATACCAAACACAAATATTTCCACTATAGTGCTGTCCATAAAAACGAAGTCGTTGATTTTTAAGAAGCCTTCTTCTTCTGCCTTCTAATTTATGAGTTTATAACAATAAAAAAAAACGAGGGTGCTTTACACGACACGACTGAAGTAAAACTTAGTTAGCTCCATCTTGTAACTGGCTCTGAGAGGAAGAGAGAAAGAAAATGTGCACGCACACCTCTCTCTCTTGCCCCTACAGTAATATAGGAAACGTAACTCTTTCTATCTTCACTAACTTATATCTCAGTATCTCACCTTCCGTTCGCCCTCCATTATCACATTTTTCGTAACGCTCTCGTCACGCAGCTTACTCCCCAAATCAAGCGTGCGTAAAAATCTTTAACTTCAAAACTCCATCTTTTACAAACAATTGCAGCTAATGTCACGAAGGAGAAAGCCAAACTGGCAGAAATTAAACATGGAGAGAAGTGCATTTACGGGATGAAATATAAGATGGACTGTAACACCTGCCATTGCGGACACGATAATAACTTGTTATGTACCAAAGCTGCATGCTTGCATCCAATGTCACCAGAAATACTGGGACCACCACCACAAATCAATAAGAGAACGAAATTTGATAATACTGTACAAAATAAAAAGGGGGCGAAAAAGAGAGAGAGGAAGATTGTGAAGAAGATTCGAGAGCTACCTCTGAGGCAAAAGACTACTGACCTCCCGGCATTGCCTTCCAGTGAAAATTGTTTACCTGGGAGAATCTATCAGTCAGGGTGTCAAAGGTGTTTTTGTATGAATAACAAGAAGCCTATATGCTCAACGGAAAACGCTTGCAAGCAGCCAAAAGGTATGAGAAAACATATTACATCGGTTCTCTTTCAGAATTAAAAAAAAATTATATGAAATAATTAATCGTTCATATCGAAATTCTTTCATCCTTTAATCAAAACTAATACTTAAAAATATCTATGAGGAGCGGGAGGTTGGGACCGTAGGTCTGTCAGACTTCTACTGACTAAAAACCACCCTAATGTTCCTTTCTCATACGCCTATGCCCCTACCGCCATCCCCGACTATGCTTAAGGTATACCTTTTTTTGGTTGTGGGAAATCCTCATGGACTGCCTCCGCCTCGGGGAAGGCGGAGGAGTGTGTCGGACTCCTAGTACTCCTACCGACTATAATCGCACGGTGTTCCTCCAACTACCATTGACCGGGACACGGGTATCGCTCTAAGCATTCTTCCGCTACCCGGCAGGTAATGGCCCGCCACCACCACAAGGCGAGCTCCGTCACCCGGATGCCTAGGGCATACTTTAGTAAACTTGTATCCATTTTTCTTGTACTCATCAGCGACGCGAGATTTGCGACCAGTGGATGTCCGACCACAAATAAGCGATACAGAATTCAGAAACCTACCGTCGCTTCTCCACGCCGCCTCTCCTTGCACGCCTGGCACATCTTACAGAGTCGACTGCAATCACTGCGTCTGCGATGAATTTCAAAATCTTCTATGTGGCAAGTTGCTTTGTATCAGTTTTGCTGACATGCATAGAGCAGAGGCGATCAGGAAATCTGGTAAGAGATTGTTTTTTGAGTGATGTAATAACTTTAATTTTATTGAAGTGAAAACTTCTTTAGCGGCGTTGTACACTTTTTTTGTAATGGGTAAAAAATTTTTAACTCACGTCAGGACACGTGACCTGATAAAAAATCTTACGAAATTCGATTACAATTCGATTGTCATATTTGTGTATGATAGCGCAATAAATTAATATTGTATTATACCACATAAATGATAGTACTTTTATACTGATAATTAAAGCAATTCGTGCAAAATTATTCCTTATCCATTCCAAAATATCAAAAATGCACAACGTTAATATTCAAGTTTTCACTTCTGCCGGCACTCCCGGAGTGCAACCCGTCGTTTTTTTTCCTGTGTTTTATGTCCGCGTTAAGCCGCCATATTGATTTTAATGTGACGTCACATTACCTTTTTTTTTGGTTCTTTTTTTGAAAACATAAAAAGAACCGTCGGTCGGCATACGCACGGACCAAACCAAGATCTAGGCAGTATAAATTCTATGCAAAGGTGGACTTTAACTATTATGTAGAAACCTGATTTTTCTTTAGCACAGTGTACAAAATGCGCAACGGCGCGGCCCTGTTTATAAAAATCATACATTAGTTCACGTTTACTATTATGTATCTTAACTTCTTTCTCTTAAGATCTACCATGCAACAGCAGTAATTTTTCGGAGATCGTTGAATTCCAATCGGAATGTGTGAAGTGTTCCTGCAATGGTACCACCCAATGCGAAGCTAAAGAGGGCTGCGAGGTAGAATCCGAGAAGACCATGAGAACCCACGGCTCCGGGAGGAACGGCACCGGTTTGGCTCTCGACTACACGATAGAGAAATGCTTGCCTAAACATATTTATAAGTAAGGATTTTATTTTATCTGCGCAGCGTAGGACGTCCTTCCACAAGGTAGTAATGTAATCCTCCAGACCGATTCCGGCCACGGCGGCTAATCTTAATGCAGACTAGCCACGTACGCAGGAGATATTATAGTGCACAAGTGTGTGCGCAAACTCAGCTGCACTCCCTCTTCCCTAACTCTCATAGCCCGATGGGACGGCAATCCGACACGACCGGAGAGAGATCAGGCGCAGGACCAACGGCTTTACGTGCTTTCCGAGGCACGGGGGTGTCACACCACCAACTTCCAAACTCCGGGCTGCTACTGAGAAATTCCTAATGGAAAAACCCAATAACACTTTTTGCCTGACCTGGGAATCGAACCCGAGACCCCTTGCTCAGCAGTCGCGCTTGCGACGACGAGACCAACGGGGCCCACAAGGTAGACAGACTGACTAAAACCAGAGGATGACGTTGGATGCAGGCGGCTTCTAACCGGTCCTTTTGGAAATTTATGGGGGAGGCTTATGTCCAGGAGAGGACGTTCTGCGTCTGATATGATGATGATGACTTTGTTTTAATACTAGTTTCTACTCGCATCAACGTGTAGGTACCTATACAACTGCACTCAATTCAATGTAGCATTTTTTTAAATATTCTCACTCTTTTGTTGTTTCTCCTGTACCGTGAGTGCGTTTACAAACAAAACTCACATAACCCAAACATCCAGTTCCGGACCAACTCTCTGTAGACTATATACACATTGGTTCCATGATTTTTTAGAATGTCTTCTTTAAATACAAATCTATCGTTCGTAGTTCTATCTTTGACAGTCGTTACGGATAGTAAGAAGCCAGGCTGACAGTGACAACTAGTCTAACCAAGAGGTATCGTGTTAGCAGAAACTGGGTTGTGGAGGTCAGATAGGCGGTCGCTCCATGTAAAACACTGGTATTGTACCTTGTTGCTGTATCTGGTTAGACTGGAAGTCCAGCCCAACTAGCATGGTTGAAAAAACGCTAAGCAGATGATGATGATCTTTAAACACAAATGTAATCCAATTTAATTCTACAAAATTATTTTTCGGTCATTTCTCACTACACGATCGCCTCCTCCTTTGTGATATTTCAAGAGTTTTTCTAAAGAATCTAATGGACGATTTAAATTCCCAGAGACAACTGTAACAAGTGCTACTGCCAGGAAGACCAAAGTTTGCGATGTACACAGAAGACTTGCCTCAACTACAACCAGGCAAAGTTACTGGAGGAGCAACAAAAGTTCTTACAGGAACATGGACTATAAGACCATTGACTTTAAGGGTATTATTGGGTATTAGACCTCATTAACCAAGACATAACTTCTATAGAGAAACATTTTATGTTAGCCCTGAAAACACAATTTATTTTTATTATACAAGCTGTTGTTTTGCATCCTCGTCAAATAGGAGCTTGTCTAAAAAAAAGAAGTAATCAAATTTAATTACGATACTTGGTCAATATTTAACAAATACTTGTTTTTTTAGTTGTAACTATCAAATAACAGTATTCCAGAGACCAGAATACACCTCTTGCAAAGGTAGAGTTATCGCGCGGCTATATCAATGTGTGCATAGCGCTTAAACCCTCTGGTAAGATGGCTAGTTCTAATTCGAAAATCACGTCAAAAAATATAAATGTCAAAACCAATTTATTTTATTATTGATTCGTGTTAAGAATCACAAAAATAGTTAACTCCTTGAATTTGACGAGGATGCAAAACTACATCTTGTATGTAAAATTAGATTTTCAGTTGCCATGAAATCAATAAATTGTTAGTAAATTAAATTGCCAAGATGTGACGTCACAGATCGCTATTGCCTTACGAATTCTATAGAGAAATTGCGTTTTGACAGCTCATTAAAAGTACGTCAAATGATTGGTCGTCTCATACTCAATTTCTACAGACATACTGGCTGTTCAAAAGGACCAATTTTTATTTTAATCATATTTTATGAAGCAATGAATAAACGTATTCACTTAAGTTTCCATTTTTTTATTTCATTACCTCTTTTATTAGTAAACGGCGTTTGTTGAATAACTAAACGCGAAAATGAACGAATAACGAATCAAGAAACGAATGGGAAAATGTAGGTACAGAGGAGCTCGTGGCTAAATAATTACAGCCGCATAGACCGATCTTCCGGGTTAAGCCACGCTTGCCGAGGTTGGTCTGTGGATGGGTGACCATTTACCATAGCGAGTTTCCTCCGTGCCGCGGAAAGCACGTAAAGCCGTTGGTCCCGGCTGTCATTTGTAGATCTTTGAAAGTCGTTACTGTTAGTCAGAAGCCAGAAAGTCTGACAACCAGTCTTACCAACAGTATCGTATTACCCATTACTGGGTTGTGGAGGTCTGATAGGCAGTCACTCCATGTAAAATACTGATATTTAGCTGCATCCGGTTCGACTGGAAGCCGACCCCAACATAGTTGGGAAAAGGCTAGGCAGATGATGGGAAGATGTAGGTACACCAAAATAGAATAGACTAGATCTTTATTTGCTTAGAGAGTATAATAATATTCTCCAGACAGATTTAGGCCACAGCGCCCAATCTCAATGTCGACTAGCCAAGTACGCAGGAGATATTGTGGTGCCCAAGTGCGTGCACAAACACAGGTGCACTCCTCCCATAGTCTGATGGGACGGCCACTTACAAACAAACGAACATCATTAATTTGTTCAGAAACAGTAATTAGCCATCGCGCAAATTTCAGGGTGAGAGCATGGTGATCCGTCATAGAGTATACGGGCCTGTGGATGGTGAGCAATGGGCAGCTCACCGTTGCATAGCGCTAGGCCGTGTCGACGGCACGTTCGTGTTCCACGCGCGCCTCAGAGATGTCAGCAAATCGGAGGGGCCAGTCAGGGCCGATGCCTGCCGGGGCTGCGGGTTGTTCGAAAGAGATATCGCGCCCCCGGAATGCAAAGGGCACAAGAAGGAATATGGATGGGTTTTGGACACTAGGGCGGGGGAAGTCATTTGATGATTTCCCATGGGTAAAAAAACGACGATGGCTCTCACTCCTAGCATTTCAAAAGACAACGAATCATTATATAAGCCACAGTAATCACCAAATGTGGAATTAATATTTATTTATTTATTTAACGCAGCATGGAAGACTTACAGCTAACAAACTAAGTAGAAAGGAAACTATAGATGACAGGAAGCCAATAACAAGTCTTCGCGTGTAGAATAAAATATACGTATCTCAAAATAAATTATATTATTATGTTCACCCGTGTTAAGATACGCCTTTGGTTGCCGTCCTGCCCCAGTTGGTAGTAGCATGATATAATGTAATAATATCCTACGCTATTTCTCATGAATCTCGATGCCATATAAAAAAATATTTTTTCCAATCCTCCCAATCGGATTGGAAAAAATATTTTTGTTCTAGAGATTAGCGTGTTTAAACAAGCAAACATAAAGTCTTCAACTTTATTCTATTTGTATAAAATAAATTAACTGCCCCGTTGGTCTCGTGGTCTCAAGTGCGACTGCTGTGCAAGGGGTCCCGGGTTCGATTCCCAGGTCGAGCAAAAACTGTAATTGGGTTTTTCTATGAAATTGTCAGTAGCAGCTCGGAGTTTGGATTTGTGCCCGGTTAATGGCAATAGGCTCACCCCCTATTACGTGGGACCTAAATATACCGGCGAACTGTGGGTGTACATTGGTACACCTCTGCCTAACCCTTCAGGGAATACAGGCGTGATGGTATTAATCTTTTAAAGCCAGAACCCAATTAACTTTCGATCGACCAAAAATCATAAAAAAGTCGGTTATAATTTTACGACATTTCAATTTAATGAAATGAATTATTTTCTAGAAATTAAATAGTTAATGAACCTGAAAGATTAAATTAATAATTTATTGTCGTGCAGGGAACAAAAATACTCATTTTCCATATAATATGTTTATGGCTGTTACATTAGTAACCTTGCTAACGAGAATACCCTTTGGGGATGCAATATTCCGTAAGTTTTAATTTTTTTAATAAGATTACATCCATTGATGCGCTAGCGACCTGTTTTTAGAAGCTCTTGTGAATAAGTCGTAAAATCCAGCTTAAATCATTGTTTACTTTTTTAAAGACATCTCAAGCTTTGACCCTCAGATATTATGTTAATTGTCACGTAATAGTCCTCATCGTTACGTTCACTGAAAATATATTTTACACTATATGTAACATTTTATTTAGTAGATAATGTTAGCAACATTTATACTTACATAATTTTCTTTACTGATTTTCCTTCTCTAGTTCTGCTACAATTATTTTTAACTCTACAGGTACGTGTGTTCCAAACACTCAATTCTTACTGAATGGCCGTCTTTGTTACTGTAACAGTGTGGGCCGTTGGAGCGAAGCCACGTGTCAGATGATAGGACGCCGCCAGACTTGCCTTCCCGGTCAGATTATATGGGAAGAGTGCAGCCAGTGTATATGCCAAGAAAATGGGAAGCTCATGTGCACAAACACGGAATGCGCCGCTGAAGACGGCACGATGAAGAACTTAACCAACAAAGAAGCTGGAATGGAACTATGGTGCACGCCGTTTAGATCCTACTATATCAACTGCAGTCTCTGCGTGTGTCCAGCGTCTGGGAAGATGTCCGAAGCCCGCTGCGCCACTGACTCGTCATGTTCTCTAAAAGGTCCCAACTTGTCCTTAGACGTGATCGCGCAGAACGTCTGCATCCCGAAGGTCATGTACTTGTTCAACTGCCTTCATTGCTTATGTTCAGACGACGGGTTCTTCGTTCAAAGTAAATGTGTGGAAACTTGCCATAAACCACCTGAGTCAGCAAGGAGATGTATCCCTAGAACATTTTACCGAGTTGGTTGCAACGTACACCGTTGCCCTGAAAATGGTGTACCTGACGAGAATTTGCGGACAAAAACTAATTGTGAAAACCTACCGAATCCACTCAGCCCCTTGGTTAGTTTGAGGAATAGAACAACGACATGCACACCCAATAAATATACGAAACCTAAATGTATTTACTGCGAATGTAGTTCACAAGGAGTAGTCAATGAAAGCACTTGTTTAGAACAACAATGTTTAAAAATAAACAACTTCAGCTACGATTCTGTTAAAAGCACGTGCAGTCCCGGGGAGCTTGTGCCTACCTGCATGGAATGTTTTTGTCTGAAAAATGGTGTCACTTTGGAAAAATATTGCACCAGAGTTTGTTCGCTGCAGAATAAACTTATAATGCTGGAACGTGTGTTGAAAGAGACGATAAGTTTAATAGAAAGAAGTGTTATTAAGGACATTCGTGGCAGTGAGACGTGCGACCCCAGCTCAGTTTTCCTCGACCAAGGAAGATACTGCCTATGTCCAGATAACGGAAACACAAACTTCAAGCTTTGTACATCTGTCACAGATGATTCCGGCCCAAAGAGAACTGCAAGGTATATCGTAGACAAAGCCAGCGTTATAGATTTTAACATAACATGTGAACCTAACACTTTCGTTGAATTCGGTTGCAATACATGCTATTGTACAAAAGCTGGAAAAATTGAACCGAAATGGTGCACTTTCGATGACTGCGAAGCCAAAAAAACGATTCAAGAGTCCCATAAAGATATCGTTGTGCCACATACTCGTACAGAAACGTTAGGCACATGCGTTCCAGGATCGATAACAAAAGTCGATTGCAATTTTTGTATATGTAGCGTAAGTGGATTAGTAAAGGACAGGGCATGTACGAATAACACTTGCAGCGGGCAATCCAAGCCGGCCGGCAACGAGTTCGCCTGTGAACCTTCCGCTTACTACACGGTTGACTGCAACATTTGTTTCTGCTCGACAGACGGTATCAAAAACGTAGATAAATGTACTAAAAATCAATGTGAGACTAATTTCTTGCGATCAGACACATGCACTCCGGGCGACTTGTTCAGCGATGATTGCAACATCTGTGTCTGTCCGCCAAACGGGGATAAGAAAGACAAAGCTTGCACGAACAGAACTTGCGCAGAAATAGACACACCATGGAAGAAGATATTCAAATTGTCCCAGACATTGCTGGGTAATCAAGTCGAGGAGGATCCAAAAAGGAATTTAGAGCTCTGCTTTCCTGGAGAGGAGTTTGAATCTGGCTGTAAACTCTGTGTATGTCCAGAAATGGGACTAAAAGAGTATGCGTCGTGTACTCCTATGTTATGCGATAAAGAGAAGCTAGCTAACAATGTAAGTAATAATACTGCAACATAAATTATTGAAGGGTGATTTTTCAATAGGACAACTTAAATGTACAATAAATATGACTGTTTGACAATTTGTTTTTTAAACCTAGAAATTTCTCCTGTACCGTGGGTGTGTTTAAAACATATAAACTCTCATACACAAATGGTCAGGAACAACTACCTGTAGGCCCTTCGAATATTTGATCGCAGAAGTCAAGCTGCTCAGATTTCCTACGGCACCAAATGCGTAGCCAAAAAAAAATTACAAACTATAATTGTCAAACTGTCATATTACTTTAGGTAAAAATTATTTGACTATTGAAAAATCAGACCTTTAAAAAGAAAAGTATAGGCTTGATAGACTCAGTGGTAGTTAGTAAGGCAGTGGTCCAACCGCCGGCGAGAAAACGACTAACTATCGGCGATTTTCTCTCTCTAGGAAACGCATAATAAATGTACATAAATATTAAAAGTTGCTCTCTGACTGTTCGCACTGCCGGCGACGACTCGCTTTACTAATTTTGTCGTTGAGCGACGAGCTTTCAAAAATAAACTCGCTCAACGATACTCGTTCAGCGATGCTCGCTCGCTTGATAATTTCTTTACAGTGCGGCATTGAAAGTAGACTTATGGATAGTAGACCGCGGGCGAGTGGCGCCAGTAATCGCTCGTCGCACTTGCACACTCGCTTATAGCCCGGCGACAAAACTATCGAAACTACACACTCGCTTCCCGCTGATCGCCAACTCTTTTATAGTTTCTAGTTTTACTCGTTTCTCGTTCATCGTCGACGGTCGGACCACTGCCTAAGTCTAAGTTTCATGTTTGTGACATTTAAGCAAACAGACTTAAAGCTATGTAATCGGTCGCACGAACCAATGGATTGGTTTAATCGGTCGTGGGAGAAGATGCTGAAGCGTGGTAATAACACTGCTCAAATCCTAATTAAGATTATAAATGCAAAAGTAATTTTGTGACTTCTTCACGGCTAAACCACTGAACCGATCATCCTAAAATTGTGCATATACATTTCCAGTTGTAAAAAAAAGGATATAGGGTACCTTTTACCTTGAAAAAAAGTACTCTTACCGAGGAAAACAAAAATAATGATCTTATGATTATAGATGGCGCCACGTGTCTTTCGAACCATGATTGAATTTTAAATATAACCGACATTTACGCGGACAAAGTTGCGGGCAAAGCTAGTCTACAATATTTCCTTAGCTTAACTCTGATTTTTGGGGTCGAGATCTTTGGGCAGACTAATAATTTAATATATTTTACATATTTACAATTGAATAGTTGACACCATCAACTGAGACTTCCAAGACTACTTAAAAAAAACACGTCATCTTAGCGTCGAAAGTCCGACTAATTTCCAATAAAGAGTGTGATTACATTTTTAGTTGCTTTGAAATCAATAAATCAATTGTTGATAGTAAATAAGTGACTTCACAGTTTAATATTGCCGAAAACAGTCTATGGGAGAATTGCGTATTAACAGCTTATAAAAAAGTATGTCAATTGATTGTCTGTCTAGTACGTCATTGCATTTTTCGATCTTGTGTCAATTTTAAATGAAATAAAGAAAGAAAGAAAAAAAAATTCTCGCGAAAGCGACGCACATAACACAGAAAAAGCAAATAAAAAAATAACAATAAGAATAATAGAATTATCCCGGAAATATGTGACACTACCGCGCGACACGGCTGACGCTCAGCATAAAGCCGTGGCCCGTGCACGAGACACGGAACCACAGCGCTGGTTTTCAGCGTAAGCCGGCCTGTCGCTGTCTCGGAACTATTAAGTAAGACATCACCTACAATTCCGAGACAGAACAACAAAATTATATATATTTAAGTTACTCGCGACAATGTTCTCACGAGTCCTGCGGTCGCTCTGGACACAAAAAAAAACGCTGTACGGCACAGTACCTACTCTCAAAAAATGAAGAATAAGAATATTGTTATAACATAACTAAAATACAGATTTAAATAAAGAAGAACATATTTTATAACCAAGTGACAACACAATCATAGCAAACAATTATCTAAAACAAATATTAAAACGTACAATTAGATTTATATAGATATAAAAAAATACAGACATAAATTTAAATTAAAAACAGACATAAATAAAAAATTTAATATATGGAGCAAAACTTAGTTAAACAATAATAATTAAATTAAAAACTATGTACAGTTAAAAAAAAAAAAACAAAAAGAAAGGAAGGTCATAGGGCATCAAAAAACTCATCCGCATCGCCTGAAAAAAAATTAGTTGATTAAGTGGCAACATTTCGACGCGTCCCCAAAGACAAAGAGTTTAATTGTGAAGATTTTTGAAATTGAAATTGTGAATTTTTTTTATTGTGAAGAAGGAATCCGAATCTGTACGTACTCCTCTTTGGATTCAACACTATAGCCTGTCCGCCCACGTAAGACAATCGGTGACCGATATTTTTGTCGGAGAGAATGAAACATATGAATTCTAATACAGCAACGCACACGTCGTACCAAAAGTTGGACGTTGGCGGAGCTCGTTCTGAAGTCTTGACAGCTTTTTTTTCCATACAGTCGCGTAATTTTCTTTTGTTTTCAGCGCTGGGCAACGAGCACTTGTACGACATGTTCGGATTGAAACATAGACACGCGATCGTGAAATGTAGATCTATAAAATCGTCTACGTATAGAAAATCTTCTGTTTCGTAACTAGAGTGTGTTGTAATAAATATAATACTTAACATGGACTTAGTTTGCTCATTATGATAATATTTAATAACTTTATTTGACTGGCAGCTTTGCCACATCAGATGGCAATCATCATCATCTTCCTGCCCTTATCCCATGTTACTTGGGGTCGGCGCAACACGTTTTCTTCTTCCATGCCGTCCTGTCAACCGTCATGCTATCACTGACTCCCTTCTCTTTCATATCATTTCTTCACACAATCAATCCATCTTTTCTTTGTCCTCCCTCTTCTTCTCCATCCAACCACGTTGAATTGCAATGATTTAAGTTATTAATAGATATAAAAATTGGTGTTCTTGGCCCGTGCTATTTTGTAGAGAAGAGTCTATGCGTGTGTATGAGAAATCTGCTTGAAGTTAACTCTCGAATCAAAGGCAAGGTCAAACAAATAGCGTTGAGTGCCTCAATAAATGATGTTGATTTATTATGGGCATCTAATTATAATCTCAGAGATTGATTTGACAGCTTTATGTCCAACTTGAAAATAGTGTGCATAAGCACATTATTTTATGTTTGGAGACATAGGCATAGACATATATGATGAAGGCTTTGTTGGTGACGAGTATATTATGAATGAAATACCAACAGGAACAAATGTAGATGGAATGGATAGAAATATACATAATCTTCGAGTCGCTTATCTTGTCTCGCCCCACAAGCACCTTATTTGGATTAATTAAAATGTATTGTATCTATATTATTTCATTTATAATAGCTAGCTTCTTCTTATTGTTCGTTTCGCTGGCACGACAGACTTTTGGATTCGGGTGGCATAAAATATTGCCGATTCCACGGCATCGGTGGTTGGTGTGGCAGCACATATTTACAATTTCCAAAAAAGACTTCCATCTTGTTCCTGGTGTATCGCGGCCCCGTCTCACGGTTTCAAGGTACCAATATTGGGTATCAAGAACCTCATTCGGCATTCGAATGTAAAATGAAATAACAAGAAATTAAACTAATCATTAGAACAAAATAATGAAAGTCAAACAAAACAAGATTCATATTTATACCATCACGCCTGTATTCCCCGAAGAGTTAGGCAGAGGTGTACCAATGTACACCCACAGTTCGCCGGTATATTTAGGTCCCATGTAATAGGGGGCGAGCCTATTGCCATTAACCGGGCACAAATCCAAACTCCGAGCTGCTACTGAGAATTTCATATTCAGAGATTCATATTTTTCATTGATATTTATTTATTTGCATACCATAATGTGTACAAAGGTGTTACATAAGGCTTAAAGCTAAAAGAACAGTTATGTACTCTGTTTGGAGACAGCAACATTTAAGGTAAAATTAAACTGTGAAAAATACAATTTGAAATACAAATTAAAAATAAGACAGTAAACAGTTGCGCCACTGGGTTCAAAATCGACATTCTAATTTCTGTCTTATGTTGCCTTGTTTTAAGTTTAAAACACACACAGCAAGCTCGGCTGTCCCATTTCAAAACCTAGTAAGGAACACTTTTTCCAAAAATCGTTTTATTGCATAATTTTGCTAACCAAGTAGGTCCCTACCAAATACAAAAACACCAGCGTTGAAAACTCATATTAAAGCGGTGAAATTTAATCATCGATACCCAGTAAATGCACTACTCGTCTCTGATCTAATTTACGTTTATTCGCTCTCCTATAAAATTTTGTTTTAGGTTCTTGCTAGGTTTTGTAATGGGCAGCCGAGCTGATATCTATATTCTATGTTGCAGTCCAAAGAAACCAAAGGAGACATAGGCATAGACATATATGATGAAGGCTTTGTTGGTGACGAGTATATTATGGATGAAATACCAACAGGAACAAATGTAGATGGAATGGATAGAAATATAGATGAAATAAAGAACACCATCTTTAGCGTGAGGAAGACTTCCTGTATATATTACGAGTTAACAGACCGCCCTGAACGAGAGAGTTGCTCTCCGGGATCCGAATATTATGTAAGGTAAATTGTAGGAGATTGTAAGAATGGTAAGGTAGATTGTAGAGGTATAATTGTAAGAATTATTGTAATGCGTCGTTAGCTAAGTGGTCTTAAGCGCGACTGCTATGCTAGAGGTCTTTGGTTTTGGTCGCGGGAGACGCTCCGGGCGTCGGGAGCCGCGAGACGACTCCCGGCCACCGCAGATTCGGGTCTGTGGACGGTGAGCAATGGGTCGTCCACAGACCATCCACGTTCCGTACGATAACTAACGACAGACCGTGTCGACGGCGCGTTCGTGTTCCACACACGCCTCAAAGAGATTTCAGCAAATATTCGGAGGGGTCACTAAGGGCCGATGCCTGCCGGGGCTGCGGGTTGTTCCAAAGAGATACCGCGCCCCCGGAACGCAAAGGACATAAGAAGGAATATGGATGGGTTTTACTTAGTAAAAGTCTGTTTAGTGTCAGACTTTTACGGCGGGAGAAATCACTTACCGATTTCCGAAAAAAAGAATCCTCAGCAGTGAATGAAGTGGATAATGATGAAGATGATAAACGTTTTTATCCTCGAAGTATGTGCTTTTTCCCAATTATGTTGGGGTAATACCATGGAGCGACTGCCTATCTGACCTCCTCAACCCAGTAACTGGACAACACGATATCTCTTGGTAAGACTGTTTGTCAGACTTCCCGGCTTCTGACTATCCGTAACGGCTATCTAAGATCTACGAATTACATCAACGTTATCATACTCTTCATTTTTGAAGTCTATTCCAATAATCATGATGAATAAAATTTTACTTTTTTTCAGGTGTCGCATTTGCATTTGCCCTTATATGGGTGCCCTTAATTCCTTCTGCCGGTCACTGCATGGAAACCCTTACTGCGAACAGGCCTTCCCTAATGTAAACTATGTTCCGATGGGCAGAAGAGCCGGTAGCGGTAATTAATACTTTTTTACTAATATTAATATTCTTACTTCCGAACAAAGGTCACAGCAGTAGTTGTATGCAGGTGATATTATTAAAGAACACAGGTGCGCAAACACTGTATATTTAACACGGTGTACCTATTCTCTCTACCCTAACTCGCATAGTCTTTTAGGATTACTATACGACACGACTGAGAATCGATAAAGCACGAGACGGCACCTCAAGAAACACGGTGCCGGCACACCACCAACTTACTTACTCCAGATTTTTGCTGAGAAAATGGAAAAACTTTATACCAGTTTCCTTAACCTGGAAATGTAGCCTTTTCAAGAAATTGTCCAAACAGTTGGTTGACACTTCTCGTTAGCTTTTACCTTGGTCAGGGGCTTAGCATTGCCATCCAACGTGGCAATGCCGAAAGTCTTTTGAACAAACCAGTTGACGGCGATGTAGATTTTCGATACCAATATAGTTTTTTTTATTTAGGGTCGGTATTTTATGTTATCTTCTTTAAATGTCTTTTTAATCCTTAGTGACAGGGTGCGCATCCCTTGCCTACAATATTATTAGCAAATACTTTTAAAAAATCTATCCACAGAAAACGGGACTCTAAACGAGACGAAAACTCAACTTCCAACCCAGATTAAGATACCTCACAACCACACGATTTACAAGTGTGAGAAGCCAGGCAACTTGACAGACGAATGCTTTATTTGCGAATGTGAACAGAACAGCACCTTGATCGAAGAACACTGCTTCAAGAGTGATAGCGATGCCTGCACCGATGCAACTCCCACTTTCATCAAAGCTGGCGACCATCCGATAGGGTTCCAAATTCTTCTCTAGATTGAAAACTTATTGCTTCTACTATCATTATACCACATTATTTATTTATAAAATGTCTTGATTAAATCTTTTAAGCTTTTATTTGGGTTTGTTTGCTCAATGATGCAGTATAACGAAGTTAGCAATATGAGTTCCTATGCTTAGCAGGAACGCCTAAACGAAATCTAAATTGTAGCAGTGAGCCCTTTGTGATGGAGCTCATCCGGGGAAGTCCTACCATCATACCTTTTTTGCCGCTAAACAGCGTTGCTGTGTTGTTTGAAAGGTATGAGTGCCGGATATTTCAACTTAATCTCAGGGATGGCATTGGCATTGCTTTTAGCATTGCAGATGTCTTTAAGCAGCGGTTACCACTTAAGATCAGGTGAGCCAACGGCTTGTATAAAGCGCGGCGGCTTGTTGTGCAATCATCATCATCATCATCATCTCAGCCATAGGACGTCCACTGCTGAACATAGGCCTCCCCTTTAGATGTTGTGCAATGACATAAAATAAAAACAATCGAATTTTACATTGATAATACCTGCTTCGTTTTAGTTTAAAGCCGTGTGCTTGTCGTAAAAAAATAAAAAAAAACTGCTAAAGGATCGTCTTACTAAAATTACCAATCATCAACGAAAAAAAGTATATGCGATGGAGGGCTTGTATACGAGTACTGCCATATAGCTTGTAATAGAAACACAATTTATATTTAGAAACTTTTTTAATACAGTAGAACCTCGATTATCCGAACTCATTGGGACCTAGACTGGTTCGGATAATCAAAAGTTCGGATAATCGGATTGTGGGTTTGTTTGTTTGTTTTTTTTTCACCTAAAAACTGTAGTTTATTAAAATTTTACATAGGTACATATTAACGTTGAAATATAAAACACCTAAAAAAAGTCAAACGCTTCTCTTATAAAATAGTCAATTTTTAATTGACGAACAGCTGCAACGCGTTTTCAGCAACAAATTCTCGCTAACGTTCCGATAATTGAGGGTCCGGATAAACTGATTCGGCGTTCGGATAATTGAGGTTCGGATAATCGAGGTTCTACTGTAATAATAAGTGCCCGATTGTTGTAGATCGTCTGTCCACCTTGTGGGTTAGCGTAGATTCATTCGAAGGTTTCTGAACACGCTGGAGGAAGGCCGCTAGCAATCGGCCCTTTTAGAAAACTTTGTGGAGGTCTATGTCCAGCAGTGGACGTCCTGCGGCTAACATCATGTTGTTGTAGGCCTGTAATTTACCCAACGGGTATCTTAGCATCCAAATTACAATTGCACTTTTTAAATGAGCATTGTTCTGCCAAAAGGACCTACATTCTCCAAATAATTAATTAATTAAATAGGTACCTATGCCAAATGCCTCAAATGATTGAACTGCCTCGTTGGTCTAGTGGTCCTTAGCGCGACTGCTACGCTAGAGATCTTGGATTTGATTTCCAGGTCGAGCAAAAGTGTTATTGGGTATTTCTATGAAATTCTCAGTAGCAGCTCGGAGTTTGGATTAGTGCCCGGTTAATGGCAATAGGCTCGCCCCCTATTACATGAACCTAAATATACCGGCGAACTGTGTGTGTACATTGGTGCACCTCTGCCTAACCCTTCGGGGAATACAGGCGCGATGGTGTGTGTGTATGCCAAAGGTGTTATATTACTATCCAGGACTACTCAGCCTAAACGGGTCACCTAAACACAGGTCAAATGGCTGCAAAAGCGACTACAAAAAATTACCATAGTGGATTTTTCCATTATCCAAAATTGGCCATAGGCTATAACCAGTGCAATCATAATAAAAATTCTCACAAAAGTCGGTCATCTGTTGCAATTGGAGCACTGATGTCGAAAATTAATCATTCATCTTATAAGAATCGCAAAATGTGGCTGGTATTCACTTTAATATTGTATCTCTCAATTATTGATAGTGTAATATCTACAGTGGGTAAGTATACATTATTTGGTTTTAATTTTGTCTTTGATACATCGCTCATCTTTGTCTTTGGTATAATTATTAGGCATACTTAAAAAATAAATCTTTTTAAACACGTTCCCTACTCTAGGATTTTATTATGTATCGTGGGTGCGTTTACAAATATATAAACTCACATTCACTAACAGCCAGGACCGAAACAGCTTTCTGTAGGCCATACAAATATTTGTTACGTGCGGACCCGCCAATGGAGTTGTCTAAAAAATAAAAACATCATCATCATCATCATCATCATCATCATCATCATCTTAGCCTTTTCCCAACTGCGTTGGGATCGGCTTCCAGTCTAACCGGATGCAGCTGAATACCAGTCTTTTACATGGAGCGACTGCCTATCTGACCTCCACAACCCAGTAACTGGGTAACACGATACTTCTTGGTTAGACTGGTTGTCAGACTTCTTGGCTTCTGACTATCCGTCACGACTGTCAAAGATCTACGAATTACAGCCGGGACCAACGGCTTTACGTGCTTTCCGAGGCACTGGGGTATCACACCACCAACTTCCAAACTCCGGGCTGCTACTGAAAAATTCTTAATGGAAAAACCCAATACCGCTTTTTGCCCGACCTGGGAATCGAACCCGGGACCCCTTGCTCAGCAGTCGCGCTTTGCGACCACGAGACCAACGGGGCAGTTCCCACGAGACCAACGGGGCACGTCTAAAAAATAAAAACGTCAAATATATTTTTTTGTTTTTTTTTTTACATAATTTAGTACAAACTCTGAGCCATCTGTTCGCTTAGATCTTTCCAACTACGCAACGGAAAACATCGGGATTACCATCAGTAGATATTCAAGTAGCGATTTAAGAGGAAGGTTTATACGTACAGAACTTAAGGTTACTACTAAGGCTGATGACAGACGGACCGCATTTCAACTGCAGTCTGAACTGCTAACTAGCGACAGACCGTGTCGACGGCGCGTTCATGTTCCGCGCACAGAGGTGTCAGCCAATGGAAGGGGCCACTAAGGGCCAAAATGCCTTCCGGGGCTGCGGGTTGTTCGAAAGAGATACCGCGCCCCCGGAACGCAAAGGACACACGAAGGAACATAGATGGTTTTTAGTCAGTAAAAGTCTGACACTCCCTCCCGCCCCGCCCAGGACGGGGGGGTCATTTGATGATTTCCCATCTCTAAAAAAAAAAAAAAAAAAGTCTGAACTGCAATTTGCGGTTAGATTGCAGTTGAAATGGGGTCCGTCTGTCATCAGCCTTAAGGTGGGTCCACACGATACAGACTTAACACAGACTTCTATTGAATTTTGTCTGTACAACAAATCAGTACAGACAAATGTCGGTGAACCAGAAAAGTCTGAAGTCTGCGTACATGTCTGTACGATTGTCGGAGCAAAACTCATGATTATTGAATTACTTAATTTATTAATTAAAATCGAAGTCTGAACTCATGAAAAGTCTGCACAGAGATTTGGTAAAGACCTCTGAGTAAACATTTTTACTCAGACTTTATAGTCTGTGCAGATATCTGTACATACAAAAGTCTGTATCGTGTGGACCCACCATAACGGGATCGGGAGCGGAGCAGTAACCAAAGACATAACTGAACGAGGGTGTCACCGCGATACGCCAATCGCTCATCTACTACGCCAATTGTGTCATCCGTGTCGTTTTTAGTTGATTTATATACAAACCTATTAAAATATTCTGCCTTTTTTAGATTACCTACAGCATCCTGTCAAATCTTGCCACATAGGAGATTCGGTGGAAAACGAATGTACCAAATGCGTATGTACCTCTAAGACCGTATTTGAGTGCACAGCTTTGGACTGTGTTAACAAGACGAGTAAGTACATCACGGTTTTTTATATCATTCGATTGCAAACAAGCCGACGGCCCATCTGATGTTAAGTGGTGACAACTACCTATAGACATCTGCAATACCAGAGGCCTTGCAAATGCGCTGCCATGTTAGAGACAAAGTTGAAATGTCTCATGTACCTGTAATTAAACCGGCATCCATACCTTTCGAACCGAATCACAGCAACGCTGCTTTGCGGCAGAACTTCCTCGGACGAGCTCCTTCACAAAGAGCTCTACTACTACTACGAGCATCTTCCACGGATGTAGATTTTGTCCGAAAGAGTCAAGGGCATTAGGAGGAACTCGGATGGGTATTAGTCAGTGAGAGTCTGACTCTCCCTTCCTCTCCGCCCGGAGCGAATGAAGTCATTTGATGATGAAGCGATGCGTCCTGTTTCATAATGTATTCCATTTTTGCACATACATACATACCGCCACGCCTGTATTCCCCGAAGGGTTAGGCAGAGTTGTACCAAAGTACACCCATAGTTCGCCATGTCTAAGATACAATTTAATAATGTACCGGGACTTGATAAAAAACAAGCATGTTGTGCTCAAACAATGTAATATTTTAATCATGTCATACTAATATATCAGGTTATACTTATTATAAAGTATTTTTACCGACTTAAAAAAAAAGGAGGTTATCAATTCGACCCGTATGTATGTAATATTTCCAGAACTGCCCAGTTTTCGTATATGTTAGTCTATATCAGCGTCTGAACAAGTGTGCCAAATTTCAAAAGTGTATGTATGTATGTATGTATGTATGTATGTATGTTTTTATGTTTGTTCGCGCATATCTCCGTAACTACAAGTCCGATTTGAGTAATTCTTTTTTTGTTGTACTAGGTATTGTTCAACTTAGGGAATACTGCAAGTTTCATCAAAATCGGTTCAGTAGTTTTTGAGATAGGGAATTTTAACCGATTTTTTATTATAATATGTTTGTTCGCGGATAACTTCGTCATTTGTGAACCGACTTTGATGATTCTTTTTTTGATGAAATGGGTATACTTCCCAAATAGACCCATTTAAATTTCATATAGATCTGATGATGGACTCCGGAGACAGACAACGGAACTCTTCAAAAAATTACAGTAAATCAACTGCGATTGCTGCTATCGCATAAATATGCATTGTTCACGCAATTACACAACATAACATCACGGCCGAACACTCAAAAGGGTTACACAGATGTAAACAGTAGTATTTGAAAATTTCTCATCCAAGTAAACGAAATCGCATATTCTGCTTTCTTATGACTTTTTAGTGGTGTCTCGTTAATTTACATAATATGAAACTTTTTTCATGGATTTGGATAACAGGAAGTTGATACTAAAAAGCGAGAAATAAAAAACAAAAAATAACCGCCTTCAAAAACTAAAAAGAAAAAAATAACTTTAGCTTTGGAAGTCGGTGGCAATACAAAACAACAAACCGAACCAAAGCCACCGACTTCCAAAGCTAAAGTTATTTTTCTCTTTTTAGTTTTTGAAGGCAGTTATTTTTTGTAAAAAAGTTTTTTGTTAACAATATGTATGTCCCCATTCGTAATATCGTTTCTATATCCAAATATTTCTTTTTGCAAAGAATTAATTTTAATTTCTGTTACAGCTCATGATGAACTCGAATCAACCGCGCCTTTGTGTTTTCCAAATCAGCTTTACGTTCAAAATTTAATAACATGCATCTGTACTAAAGACGGCAGATGGCCGCACAAGAGTTGCCACGACACCTTCCAATCTCTCCCCCCTAGAAACGTCATAACACACGAATGCGAACCAAATACCTACATTCCTATCGACTGCAATGTATGTAGATGTGGTGATGACGGCAAAATCATCAACGACCGTTGCACAAGAAACGCTTGTGAGGACGAAGTCCAACGCAGGAATGGCAACAGCCCCAACACCCTATTCAGCAAGTGCGAAGAAAAGTGCTGGTACTCTTTAGCTCCGTGCCAATTCTGTTTCTGTATGAAAGAAAACAAACTTGTATGCAATACTGGAACCTATTTCTCTACCACTCTGGATCTTGGCAACTACAAATTAAATATATGTGGCAAGGACTTAATAAAGGAAGCTATTGAACTCATACCTGATGATAGAATATTAAGAGTTGAATCAGATAACTCTACGCAAAAACCTACCGCCATACCAAGAACAGTAGTAGAAAAGAATTCGGATGAGGCAAGTGATGACGTATCAATGAACTTGGCCATTGAGGTGGGTGAAAACAAAATATTGATGCATCCCCGAGCTACTGGTAACGGTACCAGTAGTAACGAATATTATTCTGACGATGTAGAAGAACAAGCTACATCAACAGATTTACCATCTCCTCCTACTCTACCCTCTACTACTACGCAACCTAGAAGTGAACACTTCACAGTTAACATTCCCTTTGAAGAGAACGACGAAGAGGAATTAGCTAAAAGTAAAGCTAAAACCGAACCGAATTCTGATGATGACTCTGAAGGTGAGGTCTCACCATCTAATGGTGAGGTTAAAAAGCCTTCTGATTCGCAAATAAATGCTCGGGCCGTTTCCAAGCACAAAGTAATACTGCAGGAGCAAGATAAAGACGCCAAAGTAGGTACTTACCAGTACGATGGCAAGACGTTAAAGATTAGTATTCCCACAGTCTTCAAAAAGGTCTTTCAAAAGGAGATGAGGAAATCTATGGTTTCTTTGTCAAATACGACGGTGTGTACAGTACCAGGAGCTAAGACAATGCAAGACTGCAATACCTGCTTTTGCTTGAAAAATGGTAAATTATTGTGTACTAACCACAAATGCTCTGGAGAAAAAAAGGTACAACGTAATAAAGTTAAGGTTCCGTTTTTGTACCTGCCATGACAGAGAAGATTGAAATTCGAACATTTAACATAAATTAATACCTCCTTCGTACATTCTTTTTGCAATAACTGCTTTGAACTTTACCCAGGATGTGTTTTATGTACCCTTGGGTCTATAACAGTGCCTCTCTACATCTGTGAACCTATCATAGCATAATTGTATGTCATTAATAGTGTAATAATAAAATGATTTCTGTCTTATTTATATGTACTGAGAGTTTTAATTACCCTGCACGAGCCTTGTATAAGTCACTCTACCTAGCGAGAGCCTAGCAAGATCGGGCAGCTCAAACGTAACGTAAATTCGATCAATTTTAAAATTGCAAAGACTCGTGTCGCACGTAATGTTAATTTAGTTGGAGACTTTATTCATTTTAATGTTAGGTGCATTTCATATGTACTTTCTAAGTTTATTTTAGATATAACTGACATCGGTGTCAAGAAAAACATCGTCTGGAAATCTGCACTTATAATTAAAAGAAGTCTGAAATTGTCAATCCTAAGGCGGATTGGCCTAAACCAAACGTGGTGATCAATCCTCATTTCTTCTCCGTACGAGAAGAGGCCTTTGCCCTGTAGTGGTGCAAAAGTAATCTGTTATAGTAATTATAGTTGTGGTCTATCCTGTCGCAGTTCCTTTAAAAACCCAACATTTTTACAGGAACTTAATTAGGTGTGGAGCTAAATTAAGTTAGCAGAGAGAGCGAACATAGCGCCCTTTGACCCTAACTTGTTCATGGCAGGGTGCCCAAAATATCCTAGCTCGCTTCGTTTGCTCTCGTATGTACAAGATGACTAATGAATAGGGAAAATTCCAAGCACTATTTTGGGCTCCTGTTTCAGTCGGCAAGGGTAAAAAATCTATCAGGAAAGTGGCCTTAAGTAAGAAAACTTTTTTTCGTAAAATAATTTTACATTTTGTTTTTCGGATATCATGGTGGGGTGACTTTGAGGTACGCAAATACAATATCAAGGAGTCGGTATCATTCTGCTTTGAGCAAGTTTTGTTTTTTTGGTGTCCATCAACAGAAAGATGGTTAGGCTGACTACATCGCTAATTTGTGAGCTATCGTCAATGTGCTTGCACTTATTAAACCTACATGACATACTGCATCAAATCTTTACAAGTCGGAGGCAACGATTGAATATTTGATTTCCAAAATTTAATTAAAAATACCAACATGGTTGCCCATAAAATAAAAATTAATTAAGAAACCCAACATTCTAGAAAGATAAATCACTTACGTAAGAACAATGCAATGACTGTTGAAAATTGAATTTTTGAAATAAAGATGCCATTCAGAACGTTTTTGCTATTGTTTTTAAATGTGCCGTTGGTTGTGATGCTTCGTTTTGAAAAGCGTAAGTACCTATGTGATCTCTCTTTAGTTGTAACGGGTGCAAAAACACTTGACAAAGCCAAAAGTTACATAAGTCTCACACTGGGGAGGGAGGGGGGGACGAAGTGGGACATTGTGTGACAAGGGGTCCTACATTTCGTGGCATCACATCTGAAAATTCAATTTATCTAAATACAGTAATACTCCGCTTTACGGGAGATCGTTCCGCAAAAACTTGCGTTAAGTGAAATTCGAAATATGAAATATGTGTGACGTCACTTTAGGGAGGGGGGAGTCTCCCAAATGAAGGAGCAAGGAAGGCTCCCCCTCCGTAGTTAAAAAAAAGCCTGTGGAGTTCCCTACAAAAATCCCTATAAAAAAAATCTACTACGTTTCACCAAGAACCCATGGTACTAAAATATTTGTTTTTCAGCGATTGCTACTAGGGTCTGGACAGAATACTGCGGCAAGAACGATGTTGCTTTGAACGACTGCAACTGGTGTTACTGTAATAACAAAAATACATATACTTGTAAAGCGAGAGTGTGCTCAGAAGTCGACATGTTTGGGCACTTCAAAGGTACTGTAACTGACGTTAACCTTTACCTGCTGGCCTTTTGGCCGCGACGGTTGAGCGTAGAATCTTGGGATCGGTCAAAAAGTCTTATCGGGTTTTTAATAGGACCGGGTTTGGGAAATTGGTGGTGTGACATCCACGTGGCTCGGAAAACACGTAAAACCGTTGGTCCTGTACCTGATCTCTTTCCAGTCGTGTCGGATTATCGTCCCATAGGACTGTGAGAGTAACTAAAGATGTGCATCTGTGATTGGCCGCTGTGACCGAAATTTGGTCGGGAGGATATTAACAGACGTTAAAGGACTGAACACACCAGCAGACCTTTTTGAACAGGTCTGTCAAACTCTAACTAAAACCATCCCGGTGTTTCCTCCCCACACTTACGCCGGAGATCTTGGGAATGTACGCGCCTTCCGCGATCTCCAACTAGAGCATAGCTAGACAATTCGACAATATCGTATTTTCATTGTATATTTTTGTTTATTTAGATACTTTGTGAAACTGTTCTTTTTGCAGATACCATACAAGAAATGGACGTAGGCATGGAGGGCCATGGCGTATGGCGTTCAACAGAAGGTGTCTGCGAGCCAGGAGTCCACTACCGCAAGGAAGATCTCCTTTGTGTTTGTGACGAAAACGGCAAGTGGCCTAACCCAGTCTGTCGCGATATCTTCCAAGTCCTGCACTCCGTGGAAACGACCACCCATAAAAAACCATTAGAGAACGAAACCTGTATCGCAACCAAACTTTATCTCTTCGATTGCAATGTTTGCTTCTGTCCTTCCACCCAAAAAATTGACCCAAAGCTGTGCACTCAAAAAGTATGTGATGAAGATCCACCCGAAGTTGGACGAGCACACACAAAAGATATTGTTGAAGACGTGTACGCTACGTGCATCCCCAACAGTGTTTATAAACTTGGGTGTCAAACATGCATGTGCCTTCGAAACAACCGTCTCTTATGTGACAACTGCACAAACACACAAGATAACTCCAACCGAATAACTGGCCCCAAAACGGAGTGTTACCTTAAGAAACCAGGCGTCATATTCAAGAAAGACTGCAATTTCTGTCACTGTGATGAAAACGAAACAATATATTGTACAGCGAAAAAATGTTTGCAGAATGACACGGAAATCTCATTGCCAGATCTCAATTACGAATTAGTGGAACAGATTGAGGACGTACACAGCTGTGTACCACAGACGAAATATAAGAAAAAAGATGGCCACACCTGTCATTGTTTCATGTTGGATGAAGTAAAGTACCTGGGATGTTCGGTAAAAAAATGCAAGGAATTTTCTGACCTGTATAATACGACCTGCGTTGAAGGGACCACGTATCAAGTCAACTGTCTGCTCTGCCACTGTGTTTTGGAAGACGAAGTTAAGAGGGAGTATTGCACGATAGACGAGGCTTGTGTATCAAAAGATGTAAACGAATTGCCTCAGCAGCTTTCTTCTATGCATGGGTATTGTGAACCAATGCATTGGTACCAGCAAGGTTGCAACAAGTGTAGATGCTTGGCAGACGGTAAGACTGTAGCGTGTACATCGAAAATATGTTCTAAGAAAAAAGGTAAAAGTAAGGATAATCGTCTTCTGAACTTTAGGTCAAATCTCTCAGCTAAATCTGAACAAGAATCTGACATAGAAGAGAAATCTTTGACAGTGGAGTTTATTCCGTTCTTCCAGAAAGGTAACGTTTGTCCAAAAGGTCAAAAGTATAATATGGTGGGCTGCAACATATGTTATTGCTTGAATACTGGCAACGCGATTTGTACGACAAAAAAATGTTGAGTAAATATTTTGTACTGTACACTGGTTTTATTACTACATAACTGCCCCGTTGGCCTTGTGGGGTCATGGGTTCGATTCCCAGGTCAGGCAAAAAGTGTTACTGGGTATTTTCACTAGGAAATTCTCAGTAGCAGCCTAGAGTTCCAGTTGGTGGTGTAACTCCTCCGTGCCTCGGAAAGCACGTAAAGCCGTTGGTGCCAGCTGTCATTCGTGGTCTTTGACAGAAGCCGGAAAGTCTGATGACCAGACTTACCAAGAAGTATCGTGTTGCCCAATAATGGGTTGTGGAGGACGAATAAGCAGTCTCTCTATGTAAAAAACTGGTATTCAGCTGCATCCGGTTAGACTGGAAGCCGAACCCAACACAGTTGGGAAAAGGTTAAGCAGATATACATGCTGTTTTGACATCGAGATCCACACTGATAAATATGCAATATGAGCCAAAATTTATAAAATATCTCTTGTCTTTTAAAAAAACCCTTATTATTGTTAGTTGAAATAAAACTTCAATCTATGTACAGTAAGTAACTATATTTGTAGAACGTAATTCAAACAGTTCATCGTCTTTTAACACATAATAATAAATAAAATACTTATTCGTAAAAAAGGTTAACACTACACAATATTTAAAGGTATCCCCACACACGAGCGATATTATCTCTAGGGCGATAGACAAGGTGACTTTTCGTTCACTTCTCATCTATCAGGTGGTGAAAGAACTAGTGAATATGAACAACTAAAAATGGAAGATATTCCAAAATACAAAAAAAAAATACACATCTGTTCGCTACAAAAATACACTACGATACGATCGAAATGTATGGCATAAGAGCTGATATTATTTTCATATATTTAGGGGTCGGTCAGTTGTTCGTATTCATGAGTACTTACCCCCAGTTTATAAAGAACAATTTCTATTTTGCCTGCAATATTATCGCCCCGGCGGCGGTAATATGACTAGTGTGTGAGGATACCGTTATTTGACATCAAACTTTATGCTTTTCCCAAGTTTAGCTAATTAACTGTTCCGTAACTAATTCGTTACTGATTCATATATTCCAAATAAGATACTGAAAGGTGCAAAATTATTTTCAGCCGAATATTTAGCGTTTCAGCCATTAAATTCAGGCTGTAAATTCATTATTTGAGATAGCAGCTTAGACTATAATTTGCGAGTGCAAAAAATTGTGCGACGGACATTAAAATTGTGCCTTACAAGTTAGAACAAGATGGGAATTTACAGGGCATTAAAGTTTAAAAAGGGTATTTTTAAGAAAGTTAAGTGTAGAGCCCAAGCGTCAAGCTACACCAATCTGTCAAATTTATTTGATAGGTTTTCAACTTTATTACAGAAGAATAAGGTTTATGTTCAATTGGAATAATTTGACAGTTTCGGTTGTTTGATGTGCTGACGTCTGTACTTCCCTACATTTGAATAGGTAGCGTGTAAGACCCAACGCCCATTGGCGCAAGGTATTTTTATCGACAAATAAAAATATAACTTAATAGGTCGGGATATAAAGTTAAAATTTCAATGTTAACGGTCGTAACATTGTAGTTGTGACTTATAAGTTGACAATGTTGAAATGTCAACTTTATTTCCATAACAATAAGTTATATTTCTATAGGGTGCCGGGCCTAAGATATTATATTTTTGCATAAATTAATGCGTTCGATTTTTTTTATTGGCGACATATTACGAAGGCACCGTGGAAGTAGCAGGTGTCTATCTAGTTTATTAATTAGGAAAATCTTTCTTAATAATAAATGTGGTATTTTTAACATGACATGTACGCAAGTTTATTGTGTAACTGTGAGATTGCAATTTATTTCACACTATTCTGCCCCGCGACTTCGTTCGCGTCAAAGTTGATATATTATGATTTCAATAAAAATGATTTCTTAACATTTTTTTAATGACATGACGATTCCTTTGGCGCAGTGGTTGAGCGATCAGCTGCTGCACTGCGTGTCGCGGTTTCGATTCCCGACAACAATTTTATGACCTACAGATAGTTGTTCCGAGTCTGGCTGTTTGTGTATGTAAGTTTATATGTTTGTAAACGTACCCACGTACAGCAGTGTGATTCTCTAAGCTTCACTTCGTAATTCGAAAGCTAAATCCACAATGAGATTACAAAATGGTATTCTGTTATACACGATCACGCCGGTGACGTCACCACGGCGAACGAATACTAAACCAATGACAAGTTGGTTCGTTATCGAAGTGAGCGCGATCACTTTAGTGAGACTCGTTTTCGAGTTTGCATTTTAGAGAATCGCACTACAGGAGAAATTCCTAGAGTGCGGCAAGGTTCACGATAGCAAGATTAATACTTAACATTTGTAAGTTTTTATTTGTCTTGGCAATACTAATATTTGTGCAGGTTATTTGTACAAAATTCTACCCCCCCCCCTCCCCCCTCCCCTTTCCTACTCGCCGCAAGCACCCCATGTAAGTACCTAAACATATATTATGGTAAGGTGAATGCTCCGACCAGCCCGCGAAATTTAAATTCTTTTACGTTTTTTGCAATTTGCAAGTCAATCCTCAAAATCAGTAAAATGACTCCATAAGTCATGATTCAAGCTTGACTTCTCAAGCCATTTTACTGATTTGAATGGTTATAATTTTGAAAATACATACTTCTTACGCCCGCGAATCATACCTTAATCAACATTAAACCTAATACTGACTTGCAAATTGCAAAAAACGTAAAAAAAAATAAATTTCGCGGGCTGGTCGGAGCATTTTAATGTATAATTATCTAAAATTGGACTATTACTTCTATTCTCAAGCTATTTCCTTTGTTCGAGTCTTCTATCTAAGACATATTAGCACCAGTAAAATTTATTTTGATAAAGCTATGTATGTTTATTCTTTATGTGACATGTAACATAATAAACGTAATTTCTGAATATTGTTCGCTTAGAATCAGATACTGAACCTATTTCAGCTCTGCGGGTTGTTCGAAAGAGATACCGCGCCCCCGGAACGCAAAGGGCACACGAAGGAACATAGATGGTTTTTAGTCAGTAAAAGTCTGGCACTCCCTCCCGCCCCGCCCAGGACGGGGGGGGGTCATCTGATGATTTTACCATCTTTAAAAAAAAAAAAAAACCTATTTCAGCTATTTCTAAAAAAAAAATGTTTTACTCGCTCGGATTACTTTTTGTAAATAAACCTTATGGTCTTTAAGATAAGGTTACTTTTTATGTATTTAATGTTTAACGATAGATTTTATTTTAACTGCATTTTAAAGATCCTTGTTGTTTTGACTTAAGGTTAACATTCGTTTGATTTCAATATTCAACGAAGAGGTGGAATTATTTTACCATAAAAAATACTTATTTTAAAAGAAATAGCTGAAATCTATTCAGTAGCCGATTCTAAGCAAACAACTTTCAGGGATTGCGTTTAATATATTACACGTTGTATGTACTGTTATAAGCATAGTGTTGCACGACATTACCAAAATTATCGATACGCTAACGTGATACCATGCCTTTAAAATAGTGTCAAAAATCCATAGAATTAATAGTTAAGCCAAGTTATTGCAATTGTCGATAACTGAACTATCGATAGTCGTGCAACACTATTTTTATTTGTAGGTATTATTCGCTGTCTCGAGGCCCGAGGCCTCCAAAAAGAGTTGCCTTTTTGGAGGCCCTATATCAGTCTTGCTGAATATGCGGTTTCTATACATGATAAAGATTTTAAAATGTTTTTGTTTATATTTTGGCGACATGATGATGATTTGCATTTTATAAACTATTCTTTAGGAATAGACAATATCCTTCACTCAGTTCAAAGACAATTATTTATTAAAGAAATGTGTTGTTCTCAGTAAACGGATAGTAATATGCTTGCTCTTTGGTGCATGTACAGCGGTACGGTTACGAGCTACCAACCCAAACCGAATCCGTGTAAATATGAACGTTACGAAGTAAGTAAAAAGGTTTTAAATCGTCTGCTGTCCCACCCGCCAGCCTGTGCAGGCCATTACAGTTATTTTTAAATAATAAGTTGCGTGGCTTACAAGACGATTTGGTCCAAAGGACTGCCATATTTTTTACATGGGCCGCTAAAAAAGCAATTATGAAGGCAAATAGGCCTCAATTGAGAAATTGAAGAAGTCTTATAACTATTATTATTTTAAAATCGTGTCCTTTGGAACTATAATCACTCGGTTGGTATAATGTTTTAACATCAGTATATAGTACCTACAACAGAAAAATGATGTAAAGAAATGTAGACTGAAAATCAATTCAGGTAAGTCTGAAATTTGCCATAAGCGGAGGTTTTTACTCTGCAGTGGGTCAATAATAGGCTGATATTATTATTATTAAGTAATAAACACGCTCCTCCATGAAAAGACTCTTTACATTGTACATAACACATCACATACTCATACCCTTACATCGTTCTATCATAGTTGGATCCTACTATAACTGTCAGATCTTAATATTCTCTTTAGGCACCTGTCCCACAGGCGACAAGGAAACGGCTAGCTATCAACTATTTTCTCGCTCAAGAAACTTACAATAGATGTAGATCTCGTATCAATAAAAGATATGTTTTAAATTGGCCGCTTAATGTTCACTTATTGCGGGCGAGAAATCTCTCTCCACTATTTTGTCGCAGTGGCAAGAGATATCAAAGAAAAAACTAGCTCGGCGATACTCGCTTGGTGGTCAGAACACTCGCCGAGAGACTCGCTTGGTTCACGCATACCAGTGGTAATGGCCGAACTAGTGGGGGCGAGTAATCGCTCGTCGCACCCGCTTCATCTTCTTAGCGTATCGATGGCAAAAATAAATACTTATTAATATATAATTTTTTGACCCAATATTCAGCTAGGATAACACCATCCACAGACGCAGTCATTAGGTCCTAACGTGACAGAGCGCAAGAGAAATGGTACGTGGACGCTACATAGGACTTACTTATAGCCTAGCGACAGAACTATCGGAACTATAAACTAGTTTCTCGCTGCTGGCCAACTAGTTTCTAGCTATACTCGCTTCTCGGCAATGGGACACGTGCCTTAAATTCGACTTTCTCTCAGATAAATTAATACACAGATTTAAATAAAACACCAGTCACTCTTTATAATTACGTCTCACGGTGTCTCATACAAACTTTCGAGTCCAAAATCTTTTAAATGAATTAATAAAATTAAACTTGAAACGTACACGCGATAATGGGTGTAAAAATATACTTAAAAAAGCCGAAATTTAAATAAATAATAAGTAAATAAATATCTTGGGACAACTCACATACGGCTATCTGATCCCAAGCTAAGCAGAGCTTGTGTTATGGTAACCAGACAACTGATATACATACTTATATAATTTATAAATACATACATATTATAGATAAATCACACCCAGACACAGAACAAACAATCATGCTCATCACACAAAGTTTGTCCTGGGTGGGAATCGAACCCAAGACCTCCGGCTTAGCAGTCAGGGCCGCCAACCACTAGACCAACAGGCCCGTCATCAATTTATTTCCAACATTGCGATCCTTTTTTACCCCTGTCTCAAAAATAGGGATAAGGATGTTATAAGTTTGACGTGTGTGTCTGTTTGTGGCTCGTCGTAGCTCTTAAACGGGTGAACCGATATGAATGCGGTTTTTTTTATTTGAAAGCAGTTTTCTTAGCGATGGTTCTTAGATATGTTTTATCAAAATCGGTTCAGCCGTTTTAAGGTTATCAGCTCTTTATTTAGTTGCGGTAGAGATATTTATTCTTTTGTCGGGGGTAACTTAAAATTTTTAATTACATTACTTGTTACTATGTAGAAAAGGTTCTTTGATTTTCAAGAATTGTACTTGAATTTGTATGGGATACCGCGTGACAAAAACGCTTTTAGTACTACATCTTAGTGACATATGTAGTGCTTAAATATAGGAGATTTTAAGAAGAAGATTTAAAAAGGTCTTTAGGTTTAGCTTATTCAAGAAGGAAAATTCCGCAAATAGGTATTACATGACGACAAATAGTGTTACATTTTTGTCATAATTTAGCTTAATTCTGTCAAAATGAGCCAACCCACAATTTGTCAATGATTAAAATTAATTACTTCAAACTAGGTCTATATGCCTCATGTGTTACATTACATACGTTGTTATCCAGAAATTAGGTTCATTCATTGATACATTTAAGCGGGTCGGCACATTCGGTTCAGCAAACAACAACAACAACAACACAACTTACACTAACAACAATACAATACAATTACAACACAACTACAACTTTATCAAAGGTTGTATTGAGAATGCCGAACCGATTGTCAACCGTATGTGGATAGGAACCGTAACAGTTCATTACAAACATATACCAAAAATAAATAAAAACCTGCGTTAAAAAATCAAAATCATTACAATTACTTCGAAAAATGGGACATATTTTAATGTGGATTGGTTCGTTTTGGCAGAAATAACCCCCCACTCGTGATAAAACCTTACTATTCACATTAGATCTTACTATCCCAGTCAAAACAGAAGTATAACAATAAGATTCAAATATCCTAGTAAGATTTTAATATCCTTTTAAGATTTCACTATCATAGTAAGACCCACTATCCCATCATAATGTACTATCCTACACAGATCTCACTATCACAATCGGATCCCACTATCCCACTGTCATAGTAAAGGTTATCGCTCATCATAACTCCATTCAAATTCCCCAAAAAATCTAGCTCGCCGCCTGCAAGCCGTCACCTTTTCAATTCTGTCATTGCAAAAACTACTTTAACGCATACGATTTAAAGCCCTTAATCGAATGGCAAATTATAAGTTGTCCTGTTATAATAAGCGATAGCCTTAAGATCTCCCTATCTTAACAAGATCTTTTTATTCATTAGCTCAGAGCTTCCCAACCTTGGCGCCGCGGCGAATTCAGCAAAGTTTTTTTTTTTTTTTCAATTCAACGTACAATATTCTATTCCAGTTATTGATTAACATTATATAAAATTAATGCTAGTATAGAAGGAAAGTCCGCGGAAAGCGTGTTGTTTGGCTGTTTTTAGTCAGTAAGAGACTGACAGACAAAAAGGGCGTCATGAAAAAATTCTAAACTTGTAAGTGCTCCGCGGACCGAAAAAGGTTGGGAACCCCTGCATTAGCCTATTTAAGAGAAGGTGTCGTTGACTTGTCTGCAGCACCTGATGAAGGTGGCTCTTCGGGGCAGTTCCCGTAGATGGGAGGCACCTACATAGGTGCAGGCGGATCTTAGGCCACCTAGAATGTCCTTTACTGTAACACCAACATCACCACGGTATTCAACTTCTACCGTTTTGCCTGAAAAGAGTAAAAATAATAAGTTAAAAACAATATGACGGCACAGTTGGCGCAGTGGCTGATCGATCGACTGCTGCACTGCGTGCCGCGGGTTTGGTACCCGCACGGAACAAATATTTGCATGGCTTTCAGATAGTTGTTCCGGGTCTGGCTTGTGTATTTGAGTTTATATATGTTGTAGGGAAAATCCAAGTGTGAGGTAACCATTAAAAAAGAAAATAGAAGAAAGATACAATAGAAGGCGCAGTACAGGAAGACAAGGTAGACCGTCGACCTGGTAAAGGTCGCTGTAAATCACCGAACACGAGCTGCGCAGGACCAGTAATTGTGTTTATCTTTAGGAGAGGCCAATGTCCAGCAGCAGACGTCGTTCGTGTCGTAATTTGACGTCAGTTGTTATTTGACTTGATGCTCGACAACACAAACATTAACTCATCTAGGGAGCTTCTACAGAATAGCATTGCAACTTCCATGGAATAAATTGGCTCTGAAGTCTTGATATGATCATTTGAGTATGACTCACACACTGATTCGTTGTCTTTGAAATGTTAGAAGTGATCATCTACGATCGCAATATTCGCGTTAAATATTAATTATAATTGATTTAGCTTTTATTTCTAATTTGTAGCACTGAGTACGTATTGTAGTACTTTGAGTGACTTTTTATTTTTGTTAGATCGTTTTTGACATTTCTATATTTTTATGGAATGAATGTAATAACTATACAACTTATTGTAATACATTGCTTTTTAAAAGAGTATGTATGGAGTTTCTTGCCCGTTCTTCTCCATACGAAACTACCTTTTGGAATGGGCAACTAGATTCAATATTAATGTTTTTTTTTTTTTTTATGTAATGACGTTCAAAAGTGCTTTTTAATGGCCTAATTGAAATAAATGATTTGACTTTGACTTTGAGTCTCCCTGCTTATAAAATCTATAGTAAAAAACCCTCACCTTCCGAAGACCTATACTCCGCCATCCCACCAGAATGTTTCTGCATGGCAGTAGACGAGGACATGCCGTAGAACAGCTTGACCTTTCGGCCGTCATTGGTGGAGACCACGTCGCCCCCACACTGGTCGTGGCCGGCAAACATTCCGCCAGCCATCACGAAATCTGCGCCAGCGCCGAATGCTTTCGCTACGTCACCAGGGCAGGTACAACCGCCATCCTAGAAGAGGAATAGGGGATTTTGAGTTATAAAAGGTACAATATAAAATTTGGAATTGAAAGTACCTAAGTCAAAGTGAAAGTCAACTCATTTATTTCAAATAGAGCATTGAAATGCAATATTAAATGTGAATTAAAAAAAAAAAAAAAAGAATCTAATTGCCCATTCCAAAAGGTAGTTTCGTATGAAGAAGAATGGGCAAGAAACTCCATACATACTCTTTTTAAAAAATGTCTTATAATAAGTTGTACAGTTACATGTACCTATAAGAGGACTAGAGGATTTTGAATTACAATAGGCACAACATAAAGTTTAAAATTTAAAGTAACCGGAAACAGATGAATAAAGATCCAAACCGCAGCTTACAAAAGAGCTGAAAACCATGAAATGGCTGAACCGATTTCGATAAAACAAGAACTCTATCTAAGAACGATCACCCGAAATCCAATGCTTTCTCTGAACAGAAGAGGCCTTTGCTCTACAGTGGGACAATAATAGGCTGGTATTGTTATTACCTATCTAAGTCCAGTCACAACTCACCTATTCTGTACCTATCTAAATCTAAATCCAATAAAAACTCACCGATATGATATGTCCCTTGAGGCCGTGTGCTGCGTCTGCGCACTCAATGACAGCGGACAGCTGAGGGTATCCAACACCTGTCTTGATGCGCGTAGTACATACCGAACCGGGGCCTATTCCTACCTGTAAGGAGATAAAACACCATTATTATACACTCAACCGAATTGGGTAGATGACACCATTACACAATAATTCCATGACACAACTTCACAACTTAACTGCCCCATTGGTCTTGTGGTCGCAAGTGCGACTGCTGTGCAAGGGGTCCCGGGTTCGATTCCCAGGTCGAGCAAAAAGTGTTATTGGGTTTTTTCTATGAAATTCTCAGTAGCAGCTCGTAGTTTGGATTTGCGCCCGGTTAATGGCAATAGGCTCGCCCCCTATTACATGGGACCTAAATATACCGGCGAACTGTGGGTGTACATTGGTACATCTCTGCCTAACCCTTCGGGGAATACAGGCGTGGTGGTACTCCGGTGGAAACCGGGAACCAAAAAAAAAGGTTAAGATAGGTATGAAAGGAAGAACTGTGCTTGTAGACATCGTGTGAATTCGTGTGTAATCAGGCTGCAAAGATAATATTTACTTGCCCTAATAGCTACATAGGTAATAAGCCCCTAACGGATTAAATTAGGCATTCTTTACGAGACCCTTCCTCGCTTGAGTAAGCATGCTAAACCACGCCCGACCCTACCCCATCTACCCTCTATTAGTGGTTTACCCTATTACTAGTCTAGAACACTGAAAATTCACAAATGCGATGCGTAAATTACAAACGGCAGTATTATGTAGTCTGTAGCCTAGTGGTCCTAAGCACGACTGCTACACTAGAGGTCCTGGGATCGATTTCCAGGTCGAGCAAAAAGTGCTATTGGGTTTTTTTCTGAAATTCTCAGTAGCAGTTGCAGTTGCCTGGAACGCCAAGGGCATTAGGGGAACACGGATTGGTTTTAGTCAGTAAGAGTCTGACACGCCGCTCGAAGCGGAAAAAGTCATTTGATGATTTCCCATCCTAAAAAAAAGGCTATATTTTACTAACAAACAATTTTGGATCCGTAAGAATTCACGCGTATGAAGTCGCGGAAAGCTAGTTGTGTGTAAAACTCCTTGGGGGTTGGACAGAGGAACCTCATTGAATACTAGTATCAAAGAAACAGGTCACCAAAAACTCACTTCTACTAAATTTACCCAGATAGTTTTTTACAGAAAATATCGGTTTTTATGCGTACCTTGATAATATCAGCGCCTGATAAAATGAGTTCTTCCACCATCTCACCGGTAACCACGTTGCCTGCCTGAAAAGAAAAACTTCCATAAAAAAGGTGAAAACAATGCTGGATTACCATCTCTATCGAATTTTGTCTTCGGAATTCATCACGTACATATTACGTCAAAAGTTGCAGAATACTGTCCTTAATACAAGGTGTTCTTTTGCATCCTCATCAAATAGGAGCTTGTCATAAAAAAAAGATGTAATCAAATACAGTTACGATACCTGGGCAATATTTAATAAATACTTTTTTTTGTTGTAACTATCAAATAACAGTAAGTATTCCAGAATACACCTCTTGCAAAAAGCAAACTCGCCCAGATGCGTATGCGGTAAGCTGAGTTGTTGGGCGGTTCAATGTGTGCATAGCGCCTAAACCCTCTGGCAAGATGGCTAGTTCAAATTAGAAAATCACGTCAAAAAATATAAATTTCAACCCCCAATTTATTTTATTATTGATTCGTGTTAAGAATCACGAGCATAGTTAACTCCTTGAATTTTACGAGGATGCAAATCAACAGCTTGTATAACTAATAATATTATTGCAAATTGAAAGGCGTTGCAAATGATGGTTCAAGGTAAATAGTAACTTCGACCTAAGATCCTAAAGATGACTTTAAAAAAAAGGCAGTGTACTTACAATAATGGTATGTGTGGGGAAGGCCGCCCGGACTTTTCGCACGTACTCGACGAAATGTTGAGAGTAACCGTTTGCGACATCCAGACATATAAACTTTAGGTCTTTCACCGTGTTCAGGATGTCAGTGAGACGCTCGAAGTCCTGCTCTGCTGTTCCTGAGCTGGCAGCTGGAAAAACCAAATCATATTGAGGCAAGCATACCGGGATGGTTGGCGCTCTTTGGGGGAGGCCTACGTACAGCAGTGGGCAACTATAGGCTGATATGATGATGATGATGATGAGGCCATACCTGATAGTAAAAGCATTTTTTTTATTTTTTTGTTGGATGGGAAATCAGGGAGTGTCAGTCTTGTACTGACTAAAACCCATCCATGTTCCTACTTGTGTCCTGTGCGGGGGTGTGGTATCTCTTTCGAATAACCCGCAGCCCCGGCGTAGTAAGAGCATGGCATGTAATATATGGACACCGTAGTTAGTTACGCCCCGATTTAACTCGACTATAAGCAATTGTTAACTATATAACAGCTGACACTTTTAAACGTCTGGAAAAAAATAATACAAGCCTATGTCTCGGAAATTTCTTTTTTTTAACCTATCGATAAATACTGTTACTTATTGAAATTTATACTGGGGTAAACTTACCCATTTGTTCTAAGCATTCTGGATGATCCGTGGCGAATTTCTTCCACTCCTCAATCGTGTAGTACTTGTGAATGCATGTGAAGAGTCCATGCTGGAACAAGAAATTGACATTAAGTATAATTATAATTATGAAATACAACCGTTATCTGTCAGAGCTTCGTCGTTTCGATGTTTCAGAAAGTCAAACAATAAAGCCTCATGTCACTTTTTACTCTAGCACGACCTAACCTGGGTAGGTTAGGTTTTAACTTGGGTAGGTGTTTGTTAGGGTTAACAAAATTATACATTTCAACAGTAATAACGAGCCATTACCGCTGACTTAGCGTAAGCGACATTTTTACCTAAACTGCGTTTTTCATCGCAAACGACATTTTAAACTATAACGGACCATGCCTCGTCGACCTTCCCGCCAAAATAAATCAGTTATTTAAGTTAAATGCTAATTCACATTAATAGCGCAATTATTAGCAAAAATATTTGAAAAAAAGCTTCTCCTGTAAAATCTGGTTTTTGTCGGTTACGCTAAGTCGGCGGTAATGGCTTGATAAGTGAGCATAAGCTTTAGGCCCTTTTGGACATTCAACCACGGCTATCCGCTTTTCCAAATTATGTTCGGGTCGGATTCCAGCATAACCGGATGCAGCTGGATACCAGTATTCTACATGAAGCGACTGCCTATCGGACCTCCACAACCCAGTTATCGGGCAACACGATACCTCTTGGTTAGACTGGTTGTCAGACTTCCTGGCTTCTGACAATCCGTGACGACTGTCAAAGATCTACCTTCCTGTTCAATCACTCTATCTATTAAATAAAAACCGCATTAAAATCCGTTGCGGAGTTTAAAAGATGTAAGCGTAAGTACGAACGGCAGAAAGCGACTTTGTTTTATACAATGTACCTATTATTCTGGCAAATAAAGCATTCATTCATTCAAAGGAACTATAGTTCATTGTTATAAAATTCATTCAATGTTTGCTCAATAAAGGTAACCCTTGATTAGCCTTAATAATTCCAAAGCCATCCGGTATGCCATTCATCAATTTTTACCCACACACACACACTAACTCACACATATTTGCACAAATAAACATTGAGTATGACACATTAATATTTAGATTGCTTTATCATCAGCTTCACATTGAGATATCTAAGGGCGTGGACACATCTATTTACGATTCTTTTCTTCCTTAAATGTGATCACGGGACCTTCAATCTACCACAATCTCTTAATTTGTAATTTCAGCTGTTGCATTTTCAATTTTCGGTGCTGAGCCGAGCGTTAAAAATCCAAAATTGCGCTATAGTTTGATCTTCAGTGACGGACTCCCATACAAATTTTCATCCCCAATTACAACTTGTTCACGCCTTTTCTTCAAGACAAAAGATAGCTTATGTCCTTCTGCAAGTTCTAATCAGTACCTGTAGTCAATATCTGTACCAAATTTCATCAAAATCGATTCAGCGGTTTAGGCGTTAATTTAGCATTTTGCATTTTTTATGTGCTGATTCCGGCCACAGCGGCTAATCTTAATGCAGACTAGCCAAGTACGCAGGAGATATTATAGTGCACCAGTGTGTGCGCAAACACAGGAGCACTCCCTCTTCCCAAACTCAGTAGCCCGGAGTTTTGAAGTGATGTGACACCTCCGTGTCTCGGAAAGCACGTAAAGCCGTTAGTCCTGCGCCTGATCTCTCCCCGATTGTGTCGGATTGCCGTCTCATCGGATTTTGGGGATTAGGGAAGAGGGAGTGCACCTGGAATGTACTAAGTATTCAAAACATTAAACCAGATTGTTAGACGCGCGTTATTCGCGCGTTAGTCGCGCGTTCCCCAGTACACTCGCCCCCTTACTAAACAATCAGACGCGCGTTAGCGTTCCTAGTACTGGTTATCTCGGCACGTGTTTGATTTGTCATGAGTTTATTGTCCCATACACACACACACACACTCAATTATACTATGTAGAACGAATTACGATTCTGACAATGCATTGTTTTCCGACTTTATGACCGCGTATCTTTATAATGCGAAGATTATTTGCGATAGAACGGACGATAAGCAGATGGCGCTTACTTATTGCATTTTACGATTTATTTGAGACTGGCTTCTGCACCAGACTATTTTTTTCGGATGGTTAATCATAAAATGACTTCCCCCGTCGTCGTCATGGGTCGTGATGGCCCATGATTAAGGCACCCGCCTCTCATGCACAAGGTTGTGGGTTAGCAACCGGGCACGGGCAAGTACCAATGTGACTTTTTCTAATTCATATGTACTTTCTAAGTTTATCTTGAACAGCATAGTGATCGGTAACCATGTCAGAGACCCTTGAGGCGATTTAAGAACTCTGACACTAGGGTGTGTGGGGTCGATTAGACCTTACTGCTTACACGATAAAGAAGAAAGAACTTCCCCCGTCCCCTTCGTGTCACAGTTTTACTGACTAAAACCCATCCATGGTTCTTCTTGTGCCCTTTACGTTCCGGGGGCGCGGTATCTCTTACAAACAAACCGGAGCCCCGGCATCTGCCCGCAATTTGGTCTACACGAGATTTTGTCTAGATATTTTATCTAGGTTCAAATTGAATATTACATACATATTTCTAACTGTAAATACCACCCATATTCTGCAAATAAAGGATTTTGATTTGATTTGAATATTGAATAAATCTGTTGTGTTGGATAGTCCATTTATGGAGGAATTCTTTAGGCTATACAACATCACGCGAAAAGCGGGCCCGAGATACGCAGGACATTAGCCAATCTCCACTGCGATACACTGCTACACTATTAATTACCTTGGACAGTTCCCTGGCCATTTCGAAGGTGCCTACGGTATCCATGTTGCTAGCCATGACCGGGACGCCCTTATACGTCTGCCCCGAGTTGCGGAATGTGATCTCCCGGTACAAGTCAACCTGAAACAAACAGAAACACAATGTCAATTGATTGAACTTCTTCTTTATCGTGTGGGCAGTAAGGTCTAACGACCCCACACACCCTAGTGTCAGAGTTTCTAAACCGCTTCATGGGCCTCTGACATGGTTACCGATGTCACAACGCGATTTCCCATAGATTTTGTATGGCAATATCGAACTGTGACGTTACTTATCGGCGTACTCAATTGACTAACTGTTTATTGATTTGGAAGCATGAAAAAAACGAATTATACAATCAATTGAAAATTAATCGGTTTTCAAAGCTAAAATAAAGTGTTTTTTTAGAGAAGTCGTGTCTTGAAATTGTTGGTTAGTGGTATCAACTACCCAATTCTATATTAAAATATTTCTTATTTTTAACATTCCCTGAACCGTCTACTAACTAAAACAACTACTAAAACCCTGATCTAAAAATATAACACAATACAAAACTAATTAATTAACTGAAATTCTACAATTTATATATACGACCATAACTCAAAAACTACTAAACCGATTTTCATGAAATTAAAACCAATAAAAAGCCTAATTATCCACGCATATAACAATATAAATATCATATTGCTATACTAGAAGGAGGCTGAGCAGAACAGTGCAATGTAAAGTGAAATTCCGAGCAAATTTCCCATATTCCTCGCGGTGAAATTTCAAAATAGGCATAGTGCCAAAAATGTAGGCGCGTAACAATATAGTCGAGTGTATGTTCTTGCAGATTTCTGTCAAGGACGCACGGTATTATGTACCGGATCAATAGATTACAGTCTGTCGGCATACAAAAAAGGCTCTTACATTTGATTGGATTGAGACGAGCGTCTGAATTGAGTTAACGATGAGTTAGGGTTGCTATACGCCGGGCCTGCGGGTTGTTCGAAAGAGATACCGCGCCCCCGGAATGCAAAGGGCACATGAAGGAACATAGACGGGTTTTAGTCAGTAAAAGTCACACACACTGAGGGGCAGGGGAAGTTATTTGATGATTTCCCGTCTTAAAAAGATTAAAAAAAAATAAAGTTTGCTATACACTTAAAGCCTCGCCCACTTCAGAATTTTTGTAGGACTGTTCAATAGATCCATAGTTGGACCAACTTGTTGTCGGACGTGTGCATCGGTATATTAGAATTCATATGTTTCATTCTCTCCGACAAAACAATACCAGAGACTTTGCAAATGCGTTGCCATCCCACAGACAAAGTTGAAATGTCTCATGCCTGTACAACGGTGCTTTGCGGCAGAAATAATTTATTTATTAATTTATTAAAACTTTATGCACGAATGTAAAAAAATACACTGTACAAAGGCGGACTTAATGCCTTAGGCATTTTCTACCAGTCTACCTTAGGGTGATGCAGAGACAAAACATAGAAGGTGCAAGAAAAAGGAACAGAAACAGTAAATTTCCAATATAAAATATAATAATAATTACATATATACTACATACATACATACCTATATATATACATACATATATACATACATACAAACAAAATCTGCAAAGTAGAGAGAGATAAAAATACGTAGTGGAGATATATAACAAATAATCATGTTGGTAGAACTTCCCCAGACGAGCTCCTTCACAAAGAGCTCTACTACTACATAAGTACATAATATTAAAGCTACCTATAGGTTCATTGGTAACTATACCCCATGACTTAGATCGATGTTATTGTGACGTCATACACGGCAGTTGCTATAAATAAAAAACTTATGGGGTCAATTACTGAAGACGTGTACAATACACTGCCATTGCCAGTATTATTATCAGAATGTATCTTACATCGACACAGAGTCGTTACTGTAAATTAATCATTAACTTGAATTCATTGGGTTCTTTTTAGGGTTCCGTACCCAAAGAGTAAAGCGGGACCCCATTACTAAGGCTGTCTGTCTGTCTGTCCGTCCGTCTGTCACCAGGCTGTATCTCATGAACCGTGAAATTTTCACAGATGATATATTTCTGTTGCCGCTATAACAATTACTAAAAACCAGAATAAAATTATTGGGGGGCCGACTACCATACAACAAACGTGATTTTTTGCCGTTTTTATACATAATGGCACGTAACCTTTCGTGCGAGAGTCCGACTCGCACTTGGCCGGTTTTTTGCTTGCTTTTTCTGTCGCATTCTTGGCCAAAGGCCTCCTCGACGTCTTCACCTCAAACCATGGCACACCACAATTGAATCTTAATTTTGTCGGGCCTATTGGTCTAGTGGTTAGTGACCCTGACTGCTAAGCCGGAGGTCGTGGGTTCGATTTCCACCCAGGACGAACTTTGTGTGATGAGCATGATTGTTTGTTCTGTGTCTGGGTGTGATTTATAATATGTATGTATTTATAAATTATATAAGTATGTATATCAGTTGCCTGGTTACCATAACACAAGCTCTGCTTAGCTTGGGATCAGATAGCCGTGTGTGAGTTGTCCCAAGATATTTATTTATTTATTTTTATTTTTTTAATTTAAAAAAGTAAATAAATATTTTAATCGTGTTGGTGCTGATCAGTGTGGTTTATTTAAGTTTTCAATGCAATATGAACTCTATGTCTTATCTTTATAAGAATCATTACAGGTTCATACATCTAAATCTTACTACTAATATAAACTCGCAATTTTCCGCCACCCAGTGGGTTTGTCGGACACCGGCCGCACTGACTCTAGCATTTCTAACCTAATCTCATGCAGCTCACATCACGAATTCAACATGTGCGATTTTGACAGAATAGACCGAAATACAGCCCCGGATCTACGATTTTTTCGAACCGGGGCAAAACCTTAATAGTGGCGCCCCCAACAATTCGAATTCGAACCGGGGCAAAACCTTTATAGTGGCGCCCCCTCCCTTCAGTGCGTTTTTCAAACATATTATATTAAGATTCGATTAATTGATAAAAACCTATGAAATTGTAGCAAAAGAGGCTTCATTTGTTGATATTTCGAATTCTTGTGTCAAGGATTTGGCGCCCCCATGAAAATGCCGCCCGGGCAAGTGCCCCGGTTTGCCCCCCCTTAGATCCGGGGCTGCCGAAATACTCCAAAAATTCAGTGCAGTCATCAAAAAGATAATTACATAATATTTAGGGTGACGTATCATTCGGTATTGCGATAGTGGCGACGAAAGATAAAAGAAATCGGTGCAAAGTAGATATTTTCGCTCGTGCCGGTTCTGAGTGAGCGATTTATTGAGGCCAAGGTGACGAAACACTGCCGTAGGGGAAATTACCTCTATATTTTTCGGGCTGCCATCACCTGAATTGCGGACGCCGGATGAAAACATCAAAAACCCCGGATGTTTGGGCGAAATTAAGATTTTTTCCGGAGAAAAATATTTTTAACATATTTTGAAAATATAGTTGATACCTATCTTAATTATTTATTCTGTCTATTTGTCAATATAAAACGAAACATCGTTTATACCTATTTAAATAATTAATGTTTGCTTATATTTGAACTAGCTTTTGCCCACGGCTTCGCTCGCGTTAAGAAGTATTGTCTTTCATCCCCTATTTTATCCCCTTGGGAGTAGAATTGATGAAAATCCTTTCTTAGCGGATGCCTACGTCATAACATCTACCTGCATGCCAAATTTCAGCCCGATCCGTCCAGTTGTTTGGGCTGTGCGTTTATAGATCACTATCTCAGTCAGTCAGTCAGTCAGTCACCTTTGAATTATAAAATTATATTTAGATTAATCAGGATTCTACTGACACAGAAGGTTAAATGTGAACGGATTTATTATTTAAATGCCTTTCTTCCTTCAGAACTGTATCAAGTCCGCAGAACCCCGGATGGATGGCAGCCCTATATATAATTAATGTGTACAATGAAGAGTTTGCGCATTGCATACCATCCAAAACCGAGAAAGTAAGCACCAGCTGCGAATTCTGTTCGAATTTAGAACTTTTTGAAATAATTTGAACTTGGATTCGAGTTCGATGCAAATTACAGCGTCCTTTTTAACCGTTGCGAGGCTCCGGGGAGGCTTGGGGGCTCTTTTAATTTTTCAAGTGGGTTGATATCGAGTATAAGGGGCATGTATCCATAAACTGAAACCATGAATTCTCTATTCTGGACTGAGTATAATTTTTTATACAAAAACCGTATGGAGTTAATCTGGATTTTTTAAATACTTTTCTGCTAAGTGAAAACTTGCTCTTTTTCTTTATCGTCCTGAGCGGCTGGTAAACATTTCTTTTGTCCTTGTTTTTTGTCAACGAATATCGTTATTGCCGTTATTACCAATATACACCCACAGTTCGCCGGTATATTTAGTTCCCATGTAATAGGGGGCGAGCCTATTGCCATTAACCGGGCACAAATCCAAACTCCGAGCTGTTACTGCGAATTTCATAGAAAAACCTAATAACACTTTTTGCTCGACCTGGGAATCGAACCCGGGACCCCTTGCACAGCAGTCGCACTTGCGACATGTTTCATTCTCTTCGACAAAAAAACCAGAGACTTTGCAAATGCGTTGCCATCCCAAAGACAAAGTTGAAACGTCCATGCCTGTACAACGCTGCTTTGCGGCTGAAATAATTATGTTGGTAGAACTTCCCCGGACGAGCTCCTTCACAAAGAGCTCTAAATTACTACATCCTACTACTATTATAAAGGCGAAAGTTTGTATGTATGGATGTATGGATGGATGTTTGTTACTCTTTCACGCTTAAACGGCTGAATGGATCTGGATGAAATTTGGCACAAAGATAGATTATAGTCTGGAATAACACATAGGCTACTTTTTATCCCGGGAAAATGTACGGTACCCGTAGGATAACACATCAACTGTGACGCGGACGAAGTCGCGGGCAGAAGCTATAAGTACATAATATTGAAGCTACCTATAGGTTCATTGGTAACTACCGTATGACTTAGATCGATGTTATTATGACGTCATACACGGCAGCTGCTATAAATAAAAGCCTTATGGGGTCAATTACTGAAGACGAGTACAATACACTGCCATCGCCAGTATTATTGTAAGACAGCGATTAATCAGAATGTATCTTACATCGACACAGAGTCGTTACTGTAAATTAATCATTAACTTGAATTCATTGGGTTCTTTTTAGGGTTCCGTACCCAAAGAGTAAAGCGGGACCCCATTACTAAGGCTGTCCGTCTGTCTGTCCGTCCGTCTGTCACCAGGATGTATCTCATGACCCGTGAATTTTCACAGATGATATATTTCTGTTGCCGCTATAACAATTACTAAAAACCAGAATAAAATTATTGGGGGGCTGACTACCATACAACAAACGTGATTTTTTGCCGTTTTTATACATAATGGTACGGAACCCTTCGTGCGAGAGTCCGACTCGCACTTGGCCAGTTTTTTGCTTGCTTTTTCTGTCGCATTCTTGGCCAAAGGCCTCCTCGGCATCTTCTCCTCAAATCATGGAACTGGGTGGGCCATCTGCTAAGCAGTGGGCCCGCACACCACAATTGAATCTGAATCTTATTTTTTTTTTAATTAAAATCGTCGTGTTTGTGCTGGTTAATGTGGTTTATTTAAGTTTTCAATGCAATATGAACTCTATGTTTTATCTTGATAAGAATCATTACAGGTTCAAAAATCTAAATCTTACTACTAATATAAACTCGCAATTTTCCGTCACCCAGTGGGTTTGTCGGCCACCGGCCGCACTGACTCTAGCATTTCTAACCTAATCTCATGCTCACATCACGAATTCAACATGTGCGATTTTGACAGGATAGACCGAAATACTCCGAAGATGCTAATACTCTGAAGATGGGTGTATTGTGTGAACAAAGATATGAAAGAGAAGGGAGTCAGTGATAGCATAACGGTTGACAGGTTGGCATGGAAGAAGAAAACATGTTGCGCCAACCCCAAGTAACATGGGATAAGGGCAGGAAGCTGATGAGACCGAAATACTCCAAAAATTCAGTGCAGTAATAAAAAAAAAATTACATAATATTTAGGGTGACGTATCATTCGGTATTGCGATAGTGGCGACGAAAGATAAAAGAAATCGGTGCAAAGTAGATATTTTCGCTCGTGCCGGTTCTGAGTGAGCGATTTATTGAGGCCAAGGTGACGAAACACTGCCGTAGGGGAAATTACCTCTATATTTTTCGGGCTGCCATCACCTGAATTGCTGACGCCGGATGAAAACATCAAAAACCCCGGATGTTTGGGCGAAAGTAAGATTTTTTCCGGAGAAAAATATTTTTAACATATTTTGAAAATATAGTTGATACCTATCTTAATTATTTCTGTCTATTTTTCAATATTTGCAATATAAAAAGAAACATCGTTTATAGGTACCTATTTAAATAATTTATGTTTGCTTATATTTCAATTAATCAGGATTCTACTGACACAAAAGGTTAAGGGTCAGCTCACACCGAGACGCGACGCGACGCGACGCTGCGCGCACACTTTAAAAGAGCTACTCAAAATATAACTTTATTTTCAACACGAAGAGATACACTTTTCATTGTGTGTGTGTTCATATTTTGAGTAGAATGTGCGCGCAGCGTCGCGTCGCGTCTCGGTGTGAGCTGACCCTAAATGTGAACGCATTTTTTATTTAAAAGCCTTTCTTCGCTCCGAACTGTATCAAGCCCGCAGAACCCCGGATGGATGGCAGCCCTATATATAATTAATGTGTACAATGAAGAGTTTGCGCATTGCATACCATCCGAAACCGAGAAAGTAAGCACCAGAGGCGAATTCTGTTCGAATTTGGAACTTTTTGAAATAATTTGAACTTGGATTCGAGTTCGATGCAAATAACAGCGTCCTTTTTAACCGTTGCGAGGCTCCGGGGAGGCTTGGGGGCTCTTTTAATTTTTCAAGTGGGTTGATATCGAGTATAAGGGGCATGTATCCATAAACTGAAACCATGAATTCTCTATTCTGGACTGAGTATATTTTTTTATACAAAAACCGTATGGAGTTAATCTGGATTTTTTAAATACTTTTCTGCTAAGTGAAAACTTGCTCTTTTTCTGTATCGTCCTGAGCGGCTGGCAAACATTTCTTTTGCCCTTGTTTTTTGTCAACGAATATCGTTATTGCCATTAGGGGCGACTAAAAACGCAACAGCCAATGTTTTAAACTTGATCTGTCGAAAAGAGGGAAATATTCCAAAATTTTCCTGTAAGAAATTCCACTTGTACTGAAGTCAGAATAGTGTTCTGAATGCACTGACGAAGATTGACGATCCTACACGGACCTTAAACCCTGTATAGATCAGATTTACTTATCGCAAAGCAGACAAAACAGTTAAATTGTCATCAATCATATAAATAATCAAGGCAAGGGTTAATTAGTCCATTTTGAATATTGATTTTTCCGACAGCTTACTCGGAATTCATACCATAACAATATTATTTAGTATTTGTTTACCAACATGAGTCATTATAAGCCCGGGAGTTTGGACACTTGACATATCTGGCATAAACAGGAACGGGAAACTTTGGCAATGTTTCAAATGGGTAATGTTGCGTAATTTGAATCTAGGACATTTAAAACAACAACTTTATATATTATGATATCGGATGGTTAGTTCCAAATAATAGGAAAGCTTTGAGACTAACTAACTTTGGTACTAAGATGCGTACTAGAGATATAACGAATATTGGTATTCAAATATTTAAAAAAAATGCGAATGTCAAAAAAATATTCGAATATTTTTTTGACATTTGGATTTAGAAATTCATGTGAATGAATTACATAACAGATTGCAAACAGGGTGCCGAATGTGAGTTTTTGCATTCACGTTCGATTGCGAGCGCGTTAGAATTTTGTATGAGAAATTGGGTTTCTTCTAGTGACCACCAGTCGGCGCTATAACTTTTTCCTATACAAAATTCTAACGCGCTCGCAATCGAACGTGAATGAAAAAACTCATACTCGGCACCCGGAAACGAGTGAATTTTGAGATTGTAGTGAGTGTTTTTTGACATGAACTTCAGAAAATTCATACCTCAAAACTGTATGAAATGTACTGAAGCACATGCTGATGCATGATAAGGGTTTTTTTTTTAAGACGGGAAGTCATCAAATAACTTCAAGGAGGGAAGGGGGAGGGGGAGGGGGGAAGGAGTGTCAGACTTTTACTGACTAAAACCCGTCTATGTTCCTTCATGTGCCCTTTGCGTTCCGGGGGCGCGGTATCTCTTTCGAATAGGGTTGCCATATGTCAGGAATTTTCCGGACATGTCCGGAAATGTAGTGCTTTGTCCGGAATGCGGGGGGAATCCTAAGCCGTCAGGAATTTCTACAATTTAAGTAAAAACCACAATTCCATAAATCTCACATCCCTACCGCGCATCAGAGGAGAGGCGTTTCCTTCACAATGAGCAATTTTCAGATAGGTTAGTTTTAAATATCATCAAGAGATGGCGGTGCCATCTTTCCTCCACTTTTGGTTATTTTCTTTTTATTTGATTTGTGGCGGCACTGACTACTTGATGATATACGCGTATATTATAGATAATATATTATACGCGTATATTTATAGAGGTCAGTGTATGGGAAGAAAGATATGATAGTGACAATTTTTTTTTTTGGAAATCCGGAAATTTCATCCAATGTCCGGAATTTTCTCCGGAATTTCGACTTTTCAATCTGGGAACCCTACTTTCGAACAACCCGCAGCTCCGGCAGGCATCGGCCATCAGTGGCCCCTTCTAAGTTTGCTGACATCTCTTTGAGGCGCGCGTGGAACACGAACGCCCCGTCGACACGGTCTGTCGTTAGTTAGTCAACGTACGGACGGTGAGCTACCCATTGCTCACCGTCCACAGACCCGCGTCTACGGTGGCCGGGAGTCGTCTCGTGGCTCCCGACGCCCGGAGCGTCTACCGCGGCGGCAGCTGGGACGGGGGACTCTCCTTTCCCTCTCCCGTCCCGCCGCCTCCTTCTCCAGCATTACAGCTTCGCAGAAGGAGGCGACTGCTTCCCATTCCCTCTCGCTCCGGACCATGGCCTGAACCAGTGGCATGATAATGGCTGATGTATGTACTGAAGCAAATCTGTAAACTATATAGGTACCAACATTTCTGACAACTTTTATGACATACATTGTCGTTGTAATAAGATTGTGACTCGATTTCGGATCGGAAATACGCCTTCCGATTTAAAAAATGCGATTCGCATTCGAACTCTCGAATGTCAGCGATGGATTTTCGTATTCCTGAATGCCTAATCATCACTAACGTATTATCCAAGCAGTCTACTATGACCTTTGGCAAAATTGACCCAAAAAACTGTCGCCCAATAGAACTAGTAGGTCGTAGTTACTTGACAAAGGTACAAAGGGATGACCCAAAAAGAGAGATAGATACCTATATACTACATACTATCGTCTGGGGTTCATGACCGCGAATCTATGCCTTATTTCTATTTTCATATGACCTACTTTGAAAATGAAAGTACCGCACTGTACACGTGGAAGGATCTATCTATACTAATCCGTACTAATATTATAAATGCGAAAGTAACTCTGTCTGTTTGTCTGTCTCTTCTTCATGCCTAAACCACTGAACCGATTTCAATGAAATTTGGTACATATATAGTCTGGGACCCGAGAAAGGACATAGGATAGTTTTCATCCCGGAAATCCCCCGGGAACGGGAACTATTAATCCACGCGGACGAAGTCGCGGGCAAAAGCTAGTTTATTATAAAGAGGCAAAGTTTGTGAGGTTGTAGGGGGTAATCTCAGGATCTACTGAACCGATTTTGAAAATTCTTTTACCCATAGAAAGCCACGTTATTTGTGAATGTCATCAGCTATATAACATCACGCTACGACCTACGGGAGCGGAGCGGTTACCAAAGACGTAACTTAACGAGGGTGAAAAAGGCCACGCGGACGAAGTCGCGGGAAGTTCGCTGGTTAGACATACTTCGATTAAAACACTTTTACTTTGGACTTCGTATATTGGATCAATACTTATTCTATTCCAATATTATCTCACTAATCCTACTAATTCCCACAAATATTTTACTTCCTACTAATTTAAACACAGTAGAACCTTGATTATCCGAACCTTCAGTTATCCGAACATTGGCGAGACTTCTTCGCTGAGAACGCGTTGCAGCTGTTTTTCAATTAAAATTGACTATTTTATAGGAAAAGCATTTGACTTTTTAGATGTTTTATATTTCAACGTTAACATGTATGTCAAATTTTAATAGACTGTACAGTTTTTAGGAGAAACGGTGTTGTTTTTGTTGATCATGTCTCAAAAAACCCACATTTTGATCATCCGAACTTTCGATTATCCAAACTAGTTTCGGTCCCAATTAGTTCGGATAATCGAGGTTCTACTGTAAATGCTCAAGTTTGTGAGGATAACTGTTAACGGGTAGGAGGACATCAGTTAAAAATGGACTTTGCGACAATAGTCTTAAAATACTCTTTGCTTTCCACACGAACAGTTCACGGGCATAAATTGAAACGCCCGTATGGAAAATCGATTATTTCCGTAGGTGTATAGTATTGGTAATTATGACTAACTACAGGTATGTAGGCCCTGGCTGATGAGCCGTATAAAAACATTGAGAGAGTTTATGCTATAAAATAAAGGCCAGTTTTTAGGGTCCCGTACCCAAAAGGGTAAAACGGGAACCTATTACTAAGACTTCGCTGTCCGTCTGTTTGTCTGTCTGTCTCTCCGTCTGTCACCAGGCTGTCTCTCATGAACCGTGATAGTTAGACAGTTGAAATTTTCACAGATGATGTATGTCTATTGCCGCTATAACAACAAAAACTAAAAACCAAAATAAAACGAAAATTTAAGAGGGCTGGCATACAACAAACGTGATTCAACTAGATTCAATAGTTTTAATTAATTAAGACGTCTAAAAGTCCCTTTTAATGGTCTAATTGGAATAAATGATTTGACTTTGACTTTGATTTTTTGGCGTTTTTATAGATAATGGTACGGAACCCTTAGCGCGCGAGTCCGACTCGCACTTGGCCGGTTTTTTTTTTAAATTAAGAAACGAATAACAAACAGCGACTACGTCCGCGTCAAAGTTGATATATTATCCCACAGGAACCGTAAATTTCTCGGGATAAAAAGTAACCTACTTATACAGGATAAATTTTTAACCAGTGCGTAAATTTTGCCATAATAAACTTCAACACGTTTTATTAAACACGTATATTTTATTTTGATATGTCTTAGTACTAAAAAAAAAAGTTATCGCTTACGAAACATGTTTACTTAAAAACATATTTTATTGTCACTCGCTGGGCGATCGGGCGGCGCGCGTATCAGCTGAGTCTGCGCGTGCGTAGCGCGTAGGTATCAGCTGAGCGGCGCTCGCTCGCCGCTGCGACGACGTACCTACGCGGTGCGGTTACTGACCTTTTTTAGTTTGGACTGCGATATGAAGTTACTTGTTAACGTAATTCCAACTTTTCCTTCATACTTTCATGGGCTTAGGACCATCAAAATGCATAATAATAAACTTGAATGAAGCACTAAGATAGGTATGCTGGGTATGCAACATAAACATGAAGATAGATAGATTCTCGTTGCTTAATAAATACACTCGCACCATTTCGTAGTATTTGCGGTGAGTAAAGTTTGACATCGTGATTAATACGACGCGAGAACGCGGCAACTACAGGGCGCAGGGGTTGCGCGGGGTAAGAACGCTCGGACGTCAGGACACCAATTGCGCGTGGAACGTACTGACGGCGGGCGGGCGGCGGCGGCCCGGCGCTAGCGCATTCCCCACCCCCTCACCCCACCAGCCATGCGCCCGGGCGGCGGCCGCGAGTTTTCATTGATAGTATGGCGAATAGATTATGTCCATGTTTTGCTTATTTCAAACTCGGATAAGGATGAAATTTTTTTAATTTTTTTTTTTTAACTAAACACGGAAATGTGTTCTATTACTGACACTGAACTACCAAAAAAAATTTACGCACTGGTTAAAAACTTTTCCTGTATGTGCCACACTACAATCTATCTCAGTGTCATCTAGATCCATTCAGCCGCTTTAACGTGAAAGAGTAACAAACATCCTTCCATCCATTCTCACAGACTTTCACATATAAAGTATTACTAGCAAACTACCCGCGACTTATTATTTCACCCGCCATAAGTAACGTCTTTGGTTAATGCTCCGCTCCCGTGTGTCCTAGCGTGATGTTATATAGCCTATTTTACTCAACAATAATGTAGCTATCAATTGGTGACAGAATGGTCAAAATCGGTCCAGTAATTTCGGAGCCTATTCGTTATAAACAAACAAATCTTACCTCTTTATAATATTAAGTATAGATAAAGTAGGACTTGACTTCTGCGCAGACAAAGTCACGAGCAGAAAGTATAGGTATATAAACCATAAAATCTCTATGACTAGAATCATAAATTGTTTAGGACACAAGGCCAAATTAGAAGTATTAACAAAAATAATGAATTGCTTGGAATTTGTTGGTCTGCCCTAAAAGCATGGTAAAACCGAGGAGGGTAATTTATTACCTCTTGTCACGATATGATGACGTGACCGCTTTCAGTCACTTTTATTGGTTTTTGATTAATGCTTTCGGGGAATCTTTTATACTAGATTTGCCCGCGACTTTGTCCGCGTAAATGTCGGTTATTGCGGACATTTTCGATTTACCATGTTGAACGGACGCACACGAAGTCGCAGTATATAAAGTTATCTTTGTTCTTTCTTGGGTTCAAACTTAGCCCGTTCTAAATGTCATCAAAATCGGTACAGTGGTTTAGCCGTTAAAGTGAAATAAAAAGACAATAAAAATATTAAGTAGGTACGAGTATATAAAAAACTATACATATAAATACATAAACTCGGGCCTTTTTCCATGGAGGTAGGTAGAAACCACGGAACGCCACCTGCTACGATCTTTACATACTCCTTTCGCCTCGTGCACATATAAATATTACATTGAATACATAAAATGAGTATGGAGATTGATTATGAATGGGAATATTATCAGCATCAATCAGCGCATTTTTGTTGTTATTAGAACTAAAAAATCAAGCGACCCTCAGGCCCTCAGCTAACCTAAAACCCTTGCTATTAGAGATATTGTAATCAAATTCGTCATGATATGAAGACAAGGTTAACGATAGACAGTCACGTCACGGAGACTTGAAAAGACGTCACAGTTTTAGGGGCTATGTAGTCTTTACGACAATTTGATAGCCCTAATAGCGTGCCAAAGTTAGATAGAGCTATTTATTGACGTATTTATAAAGAAACTAGCTTCTGGCCGCGACTTCGTCCGCGTCAAACTTGATATAGAATCCCACGGGAACCGTACATTTTTCCGGGATAAAAAGTATCCTATGTGTTATTCCACACTACAATCTATCTCAGTGCCAAATTTCATCCAGATCCGTTCAGCTGTTTGAGCGTGAAGAAGAGACAAACATACACACATACAAACTTTCGCCTTTATAATATTAGTGTGATACAAATATCTATGAGTAGTTCCAGACATTATCGGTTCATCATCATCATATCAGCCGCAGGACGCCCACTGCTGGACATAGTTCATCCCCATAGATCGTCGGTTAGAAAATATTAATCCCTAAGTTAACAAACAAATCTTTCTTTTTTATAATATTAGTATAGATAGATAAAACATGCAACTTCGTATATACATAATTATAATAGAGAGAGTAGTAATAATTTGTTAGTTTGTTAAGACGTGCTAATCTCTGGAACTACCAGCCGGATGGTGAAAATATTTTTGTAAATCTAGCAAGATTCACGACGAATAGCATAGGGTCTATAACATCACGCTGCGACTCACGGGACCGGAGCAGGAACCAAAGACATATAAAACAGCGGGTTCGGGTAGTTTATAAAAATATATAGTGACATTAAAATACGTATCCTATTAATCCTATCTATAAATGCGAAAGTTTATGAGGATGGATAGATAAATGGATGGATGTTTGTGACTCTTTCACGCTTAAACCGCTGAACAGATCTGGATGAAATTTGGCACTCAGATATGTTGTAGTATGAATTAATACATAGGAAACTTTTATCCCAGAAAAATATACGGTTCCCGTGGTATAATGTATCAAATTTAACGCGGATGAAATCGCGGGCAAAAGCTAGTGGTTCATATGGCACTCATAAACACATATCAATGGAGCTATAAACATTGCAAAATGCTAGATTTATTGTTTTCCTGCATCTATACCTAGTTACCTACTCACAGCGAGACGTACAGTCGTGAGCATTAACATGTAGATATTTTTATTTTATTTTTTATTTAAGTTTTTGTATTTAAGTAGGTTAAGTAAGTTTATGTTATGTGCGTCGCTCTCATGCGAATAAATGGTTTTTCTTTCTTTCTTTCTTTCTTCCTTTCTTTCTTTCTTTCTTTGGCAAAAATAAAAACCGCTTTTCTCGTGAATGAACGATTAATACATTGTGATCAGATCGATTTCATAGTAGTATGGGATCCAGATAGGAATGGGGTATGGTTAGATGTTTCGGTCATATTGAGAGGATAAGTGAAAGGAAACTAACAAAAGGGTATTATGTGGCAGATGTGAGTGGCAACCCCGGGAGGGGACGCCCTAGAAAGACCTACCCTGACCTTATTAGTGAGGTTCTTCAGAAAGGTCGGTCGTGCAGTACTCGTAACCGGCGTGCTTGTATGACCAGATGTTTGAACGTGGACGAGGCGAAAGTAGTATGTAAGGATTGTAGCAGGTGACGTTCTGTGGTTTCTTCCTACCCCCATGGAAAAAAGGCGTGAGTGTATGTATGTATGTATGTATGGGACCCAGAATATGATATTTGTACCATTATTTGTAACCATTACATTTTAACCAATACTTTGGGAGGAAATTGCTTAAGAATGTTGCAAAATGTATACATGTTTAAGCTCGTGACTGTACACGTATCAATTACCGTTAACTCGCTAAATGAACCATCACGCTTTCATAGGTATTTTCCGAAGGGTAGACAGGGTTCTTGAATAAACTACACTAGCTAAATACCCCGCGGTCTCATCCGCGTTCAGTTACGTCTTTGGTTACTGCTCCGCTCTCGTTGTTAGTAGCGTGATATTCTATACGTAGAAATTTTCCTCTTGAATCACTCTATCTATTGATGGACACTACATTAAAATCTGTTGCGTAGTTTAAAAGATCTAAGCGTACAGATAGACAGATGGCGGGATGTGACTTAGATACTTTTTTTTTATAGTAAATCATCAAATTACTTCTCCCACCCTGTGCGGGGCGGGAGGGAGTGTCAGACTTTTACTGACTAAAACCCATCTATGTTCCTTCATGTGCCCTTTGCGTTCCGGGGGCGCGGTATCTCTTTCGAACAACCCGCCCGCCGCCCGGTGACTTTGATACTAGTATAGAGTCTATAGAGACTTCCCTAGAAGAGTCCCTTAGCCTTAGGGTTAGTTCAGACATGCGGGAATCGCGCTATTCTATTTTCTAGCGGTTGGGTTGCCGTAACCGCTCGGCTTGATTAACCGCGCGGTTATGTCTGAACGATTACTTAATAACTCATACAAATAAGACTCGCGCGATTTCCATGCGATTCTGAAATCGCGCGGTTCCCGCATGTCTGAACTAGCCCTTAACATTAGGGGTTATAAGCATTAAGTTCACACCGTACCAAAGTATGATCGTACGTACTATGAACGTATCAGGCTCGGTAAGAAACATGACACAGACCATTTTATCCACTAGAACATATTAACTGTTAATTGTTGACGCTCCGTGCATGGCACGCGACGTTGTTGGTCAGTAACAGGACGGTCTAGCGTCTAGCAGGCATAGTCCCATATTTTCAATACAGAAAATAATTGAGTAGTACTAGAGGTCTTTGTGAAGGAGCTCGTCCGGGGAAGTACTACCACCATACCTATTACAGCTGCAAAACAGTGCTGCTGTGTTATGGTGTAATTACAGGCACAAGAGACATTACAACTTTGTCTCTGGGATGGCAATGTATTTGCAAGGCCTCTGGTATTGCAGATGTCTGTAGGTAGCAGTGACCACATAACATTAGGTGGGCTTGTTTGCCATCAAATGATAATAAAAAAAAATGTGCTGGACACGTTCCTAGCACGGTCATGACTGGGTGCCTACGGAGTAGGCTGCTATTTCAAAATTCCATAACATAAATAGAATTACCTACATTCTAGCTAAACATATTCTACCACAAGACCAAAAAAAAAAATGTCTAGTATTTTTTTATATATTTTTTTTCCATAATATCTGAATTTTTAATCTGCATTATGCATTAGAAAGTATTTATTTTCCTAATCTAGTTACGTCAATCAGTAAATAGTATTTAGTCAAGGTTGTGTAGATTGAAACTTGTTCTGAAATAGATATCTAACGCACCAAGTGCCGAATCGATGCGCTAAAGTAAATAATTTGGAAAGACCAACTTCCTATAAATTATTTGCTCTACAACATTGTAATGAAGTGCAAATTATAAATAAATCACCGACAGAAAATTTTCAGTAATAGGCATTTTCCACAAAACCTTGATCATCTATCGTTTCAGAAAATTAAAAAGTAAAAGTGTCACTTACGTCATTTCTGCTCCGCAATGTGCTTCGTTTTGGTCGCAACAACACATCTTTGAAGTCCAATTTAACTTCGTTTATTATATTAGGCATTTTTCACTGAAGAAGATTCTGTTGTAATCGTAAAATGTATTTACTAAGCGCTGTCTACGGCCGCGCGTTCCTTCCCGCGCGCTATATCGACTGCCCGATGCTAGCGGTGTTGCCAGGGACATCGAAGAAATTTCCCCAGCAGGAAAAAGTGGTGCTGTCATAGAGACGCTAACGCGCGAAAGTAGGTCGAAGTACTTGAGTGAGCCTGTGTGTTTTCGCTAGAGTTTATTGATAAATGCTGACTTGAAGTAAATAAAATAGATATAATTATGTATTAGTCTTTTAAGGCTTCCTTAAAAGTTACATAATATTTTATATACCTTCCTGGTTAATTAGAATATAGGGATATTTAATGTGTTGTTTTACTTACACTTTACACTTATAAATAATTTTACTTTGACAAAAAATTGCTGGAAATCTAAGCAATTCACATCCTTTAACTATTTTTCAGTTCAAAAATTACTTTTCCCCGATAGTCTCAGTACTTTACACATTAATGTAAGATTTAGCAAGTCATTATCATTCATTCATTTTACCCACTTCAAAATTATCCTCACTAAAAATATCAAATTCCGCACCAAACCGAGCAATTTTCCCTAACTAGCAACACTGCTTCACAAGCGTGACACAAAACGTCACGAGGGCGACCAGAAATACTCGCTTTCAGCCGCTAGGTGAAGGTTATTTAATGACCGCCGCTACCCTATAAAAAACCTAACAATTTTTCATTGCAGAACTCCTATTTCCTTCACAATTTTACTGGGTTCTTTATGACGTCGTGTTCGAGAATTGAATTGTATGTTATGTTATTGATATAACAGAGTCAGCTGTTGTTAGAGCATGCGCAACGCGGAAGATAAACTTGCCAAATGAAAATGACATTGAGTGTAAGACCGAGGACGAAATGTGTGACCATCTCATTTTGCGCGCGTAACCTTAGGTTTTTAAATGTCAGACGAGTACTTAAAATGTAATTGTATTCTGTGATATTAGCGGGTTTTTGTATACGAGACAGATAATGCAATTATTTGTAAATGCTTCTTGCTTTCTATTATGTATTACTCTAATAATACTCCCCGCGGTGTCATGTCTCCCGTGTTCAGTTACGTTTTTGGTTACTGCGCCGCTCCTTTTAGCCGCAGCGTGATGTTCTAGTATAAACCTTTATCTTAAATCACTATTGATCTTTTGATGAAAACCGCATTAAGATCCATTGCGCAGTTTAAAAGGTCTAAGCGTACAGACGGCGTGAAGCGACTTTCTTTTAAATTAAACTAAGTAGAGATGAAGTTTATTAATACACCATGGTAGAGTTGAATAAAAAAAAATGGAAATTACATACATACATAAACTCTCGCCTTTTTCTCATGGGGGTAGGCAGAAACCACAGAACGCCACCTGCTACGATCTTTACATACTCCTTTCGCCTCGTCCACATTCATACATCTGGTCAAACAAGCACGCCGGTTACGAGTACTGCGCACCCGACCTTTCTGAAGAACCTCACCAATAAGGTCAGGGTAGGTCTTTCTAGGGCGTCCCCTTCCGGGCGGCGTTACCACTCACATCTGCCATATAAATCCTTTTTGTTAGTCGCCTTTCACATATACATACCATCACGCCTGTATTCTCCGAAGGGTGAGGCAGAGGTGTAACAAATTTAGACCCACAGTTCCCCGGTATGTTTTTAGGTCCCATGTAATAGGAGGCGAGCCTTTTGCCATTCACATAATTATACATGTTTTTTTTTAATTTTTGAGCATTTTTTACTAACATTTTGGCAACATTTTGGGGTGAAAAAAAAACAGCTGAATAAAAAATTAAAAGGAGTTTTTAATCAATAGTGCTACTCTATGACGTTGGTCGTTGTTCAGAATCGCTGAGAGTCACCTCATTGATCGCGTTGGTCACTTCGAGAGGGGCGTCGCCAGCGACGGTAGTGGAGCTCAACGTATCTGTAAAAACAAACAGAAATATTAACCCCCTTTGATATTCGTTCCCATATTTTTACTTTTATACACGCTTACTTTTACATCGTTCTGGAACCGAAAACCATTAGCTCTATCATACTAACACAAACGAATTGCACTAATTTTCAATACATAACAAAAAAAAACAAAATTTAATTTTTGACATATTGAGAACTCGAAGTAGTAAATGCCGAAGTAGTAAATGCCTTGCAGTAAATGCATATTTATGTGTTAACCTATCGACTACACAAATGCTAACGGAAACCTTTGAAAAAAAAAAAAAGTGAAGTACTATTACCATTTAACTCGAATGACAAAAAAAGTGATTAAATTTCAACTTCTTGGAGACTTTAAAAAAAATAACAATGCCAATAGTAACTCGACTTGAGTTCCTGTCTTTCGGCTCCAGAACGATGTAAAAGTAACCGTGTATAATATTTTTGGATGGCAAACGAGCTAACTCCACGCACACACCCTTAATGGCACATATAGACTGATACGCAACGGGAATCCGATATGACTGGAGAAAGATCAGGCACCGGGCCAAAGGCTTTATATCTTCAGCGTAATTGACTGCATGCTATCTGTTTGTAACTTAATCTCTATAGACTCTAGAGCCACTACAGGACACTGCTGCTTAAAAAAGCACATGTCCTACATGGGGCTGAGTGGGGATGAGCTAATGGAGATTGCCCCAAAGCTGATCCTGCAGCTTATCACAGCTACTGGGTTTGGTGGCGGTCTCTAACCATAAAAGCGGCGATCACAATAGATCAGCTATGGTCGCGGTGATAGTCGAAAAAAACGAACCTTATCTGTAAAGAATGGCTGAACAGTTTTCAATGAAATTGCTCCTGATAAGTACCTGCATTTTTATCGGGTTCAGACTGCCAGTCATCAGAGTGAGGAGTGAATACGGCCTCCTTGTAGTTACCATAACCGTCACACTCAATGTCCGATCCTGTGCGACATCTTTCGCGGGCACAATCTATTGACACATAGAACATGGCGTTTAGAATGAAACTACACACCGAACACCATAAGATGCCCCCTTTTTTTTACCGATGGGAAATCATCAAATGGCGTCTCCCGCCCTTAGCGTCAGGCTTTTACTGACTAAGACCCATCCATGTTCCTTCTTGTGCCCTTTGCGTTCCGGGGGCAAGATATCCCTTTCTAACAACGCGCAGCCCCGGCAGGCCTCGGCCCTTAGTGGCCCCTCCGAATGTTTGCTGACATCTCTTTGAGGCGCGCGCGTGGAACACGAACGCGCCGTCGACACGCCAAGATTTCCCCTGCCGTGGTGTTGGCACTATTTCCCTATCAATGTGTCTTTCCCTCACAAGGCAATAGTACCAACATCACGGCACCCACATGTTACGGTGAATGGTGTGTAATGAACACACGCGAGGATCTGCACCTTTCTATACTTCTATCTTTCTCTGTCATTTAGAAGCATCATTAGCTAGAGCGAGCTGTCCGCCCTAATTTTAATCGAAAAGTGCTTTTTCCATGTTGACGGATTTTTCGCCCATGTGAAGTGCATGCATTGCAGGTGTAGGGACACTTTGGGCACTGTAGTTAGTGGGCTATCATCTGATTAGGAGCACCGCATACTGAACTATTGCATTGCTGCATAGTAATGTTACACAACTGGTATACTGAATTACCTTGACGTAAATAACTTGAGTTTGAGAAAGCATGTGGGTTTGTTCGTTTTGGTAAGCCTTAATATTAACTCTACTAACCACAGTTCATATTGGAGACTTCCACTCGCGGGACTTTGATCCCTAAGATGAAACTGCCATCTTCAAGGGCACAATAACACACGAACCGACGACACTATACATAAAAAAAGAAACAAGTAAATTTCTTCATTTTTGAACCAGGATTAGTGCAGCGTAGGACACCCACCCACAAGGTGGAACGAACGACCTGATCAAGACCGCAGTAAGGCGCTGGATGCAGGCCGCTTCCAACCAGTCCTTTTAAAAATTTCTGGGAGGAGGCCTATCTATGTCCAGCTGTGGACGTCCTACGGCCGATATGATATTAATGATGATTGAATCACTCTATCTATTGATTAAAACCACGATAAAATCTATTGCGTACTGTAAAACATCTGAACGTACAGACGGCGGGAAGCGCCTTTTTTATACCATCACGCCTGTATCTCCCGAAGGGTCAGGCAGAGGTGTACCAACGTACACCCACACCCTTTTTTATACTATGTAAAGATTGGTATCTATAAAATATCGGGAATACCTGCACGGGTGCGTACAGCCACAGAGGTGTGCACTGCGGGGCGTTGTAGTGCAGGTGACCATCAGGCCCAAACTTCTTCTTAAAATACTTCAGTTCACGTTTGCACGGCTCTACACACACTCATACAAATAAAAAAAGAGAAAGAAATCACATTGGTCATCCTTTTTTTGGTGCTCGGTGGAAATCATCATGGACTTCCTGCGTCGTGGGGGTGACGGAGGGGCATGCCGGACTCTTACCGGCTAAAACCACCGCGGTGTTCCACCTCTGCCTATGGTCGAGGTTGCAGGATTCGCATAAGCATTCGCCGCTCCCCCGACAGACCTCGACCCGCTATTCCTCAGCAGCAGCAGGTCCAACCTTTCCGTGCACCCATGCCTAACCCTTTACCGACTACATATATTGGGGTCGGCTTCCAATCACACCGGATGTAGCTGAATACGAGTATTTACATGGAATAACTGCCGATTAGATCTCCAGAACTTAGTTGCTGATTGAGACGATACTTCTAAGACTAAGTAAGACTGGTTCACATGACCTGCCTGGCCTATTCTTGGACCAAAGAATCAGCGTACAACGTGGCAATGCTGCTTATTTGGTATTTGTCCCATTGACAGAGATGCGGGCGAATTTTTTGATGTCTTATAAGCTGGGAAGCTCAAAGGGCACCAACTTTTTTTTTCGAAATGTTATTTGGTATTTAATGGGAACTTATTCCAAGGTGATGAAATAAACCCTAAGCGAATATTGAAATGATACCATTAGCAAAGGTTTCTGTTTCGCCTCGTTTTCGTCGGCTCCCAGCTGCAGGCGGGACCGCGTGTATGTCTTGACAGCGACCCTGTCTACAGACCAGGCCGTCGTCACAGCCAGGCTCTAGGAATTCCTCTTCAACCTGAACATTTCAAAGTCAAATCATTTTTTGATTATTAGATATTCTGCCCGAGACATCATCCGTGTGGATATTTTCACCCGCCTTAAGGTTATTACATCGCCCGATGTCCTTGAGGATTTGACATCTGTACTATTATTTTTTTAAATAAGCGCCCTCTACCGGTATCCAGTATGCTACGATAAACGGAACTTAACATTAAGCAAGAACACAGATGTGTCGCAGAGTTGTCATTGTTTTTGCCTATTTTATTCGCTCTCTGAGAGATTACATATATATTACAGATACATTTTGTTCTTCTATTATTTATTATTTGGTACATCGTAATTTATATTTATTTTATTATACACTCTTACTTTTAGATCGTTCTGGAACCAAAAGCTATAAACTCTGTCATAGTAACAGAAACTATTGGCTATATTATTTTCAATAAATAACATGAAAATTTAATTTGAACTGCCTCATTAGCCTAGTGGTCCTAAGCACGACTGCTGCTCTAGAGGTCCTGGGTTCGATTCTTAGGTTGAGCAAAAGGTGTTATTGGCATTTTCTACAAAATTCTCAGTAGCAGCCCGGAGTTTGGATTTGTGCCTGATAAATGGCAATAGGCTCGCCCCTTTTACATGGGACCTAAATATACCGGCGAACTGTGGATGTAAAATGGTACATCTCTGCCTAGCCCTTCGGGGAATACAGGCGTGATGATGATGGTTTCATTCGTGAAATAGTGAGAACTCGAAGTGACGCTTCCTTGCAGTACATGCATAATATATTTGTGTGTAAACCTTATCGACTGCACATGCGAATGGTAGCCTTTGAAAAATCCATTCATCGATCAGGCAGAAACGCACTAACATCTCGAATGACAAAAAAAAAGTCACAAATTTTCAAATTCTTTGAGACGTGTTAAAAAAACTAAGAACGCCAATAGTAATTTTACTTTACTGGAGTTCCTGTGTTTCGGCTCCCGAACGATGTAAAGGTAACCGTGTAAATAAAATATTCACTTTGCCTGCTGACCTAACTTTCAACAATTATCTAATTGAGTACGGAGTGTTCATGTGATATTTCTAAAGGTCTGATGATGGTCAGGTAAGTGCTTATCGGTTCTCGGAAACGAAAATAGTTAGGATGACCTAGCTTTCAATATCTATATTACTAAGCACCGGGTGCTACTATGTATGTACTCGTTTTTGTAGTGCTTCTAGTATGTTTGCGGAAGCCGGGGCAGACGGTTTTCATGCCATCATGCGCAAGCGGCTCGCTTCTTTGTTAAGCAGAGTCCGGGGTAGCACTAACAGCATCCTACTGGTCATTGCGGTTAAACAGGACTCAAATATCCTGAAAACATTTATTCGTGCACAAAATAAACTTTTTGTAATTATTATAGACATGGTCTGAAATAAAGATTTTATTATTATTCTTTCATTTATTTATTCATTATACATATTCATTATATTTTTAAATATTACTATAATAAAAAAAGAACATTTAAAAATATAAAAAAATAGTAGCCCACCGGCGGCGTCGGGAACAGGGTTCAAGCCACCGGTGGTCAGGGCTCTTGAGAAAGGAAACTCCTAACAATACGCTTCGTGTATTCTTATTATTATGTGGTACATTCTAAAGGTCTGATGATGACCAAGTCAGTGCTTATCGGATCTCAGTAACGGAAGTAGTTGTGCTCATACATGATACATTCTGAAAGTTTGGTAAGCAAATAAAAAAAAAAAAAAACACCTAAATCTATGTTCTCCGTCAAACGAAATTCTTAAGGCTAAGAACAATAAAAAAAAAACCAAAGAAATAATGTATCTACTCAAAGAGAAGGTATTTACCAATAATCTTGGAGAGCTCGGACAAGCATTTGTTTTTATACATAGGCATAGTAGTCAGGCTTACTCTATGATAGATTCAAAAACTAAACGAAATTACAAATTTCTTTTTATTTATTTACGAACTTAATTTCAATTCTTATTTTGCTAAATATTTATATTTGTACTATTTAATATATTGCTTCATTCATAAATTATTAAAAAAATGAAGTTTTGGTTTTTATTTTGGAAAAAATAACATGCGTGTAGTCCACCCTTGACAACAGCCATCAAGGCACTGAAGTTTGGCGTCACAGGCATAGCGGGGGTGCCTCGTGGGGGGAATTGATGAAATTTCGAGTTTTTAGTTATTATTACAAATTCTTAACAGAAACAAGAAAAAGTAAACAATGCGAATTGTTTGATATGTCATTACATGTCTTTAGGTATAAAATTCATGCCGAACTATTCAGCTGTTTTACCAACAATTTGCAATTTAGATTGAAAAATGACCTGTTTAAATTTTTTTTTTCCGAAATTTGGGCAAGTTTATTACAATTCTAATCAATGCGATCTGTTAAGGATGACTTTAAGTATAACATATATTTTTTATATGAAAAACGTACGGAAGGATTCCTCAACAAATTTCTTTAAACATAAGGTGTTTTTAGGACTTGAGCGATGTAATACCCTTAAGTTATGTCTTTTGTTACTGCTCTGTTTTCGAGTGTCGTAGCCGTATATAGTTTATAGCCATCCTCGATGAAAGGACTAACCAATACAAAAATATTTTTTTAATTCGGACTCTCAGTAGTTCATGAGATAAGCGCTTTTAACCAAACAAACAAACTCTTCAGCTTTATAATATTAGTAGAGATTAAAAGGTAACTTATAACGAGCAAGAATTGAATCTAGTTGCACCTTTCAAAAGGTAGTTTCGTATAGAGAAGAAAGGGCAAGAAACTCCGTACTAACTCTTTAAGATAAAAAGGTTATATAATAATTTATATAGGCTCTATAAATAACACTTCTTCTCCAAGTTATAATCCGACCTGGGAATCGCACTTAGAACCCCAACACTAAACAGCTGCGCTTAGGAATACAAGACCAACGCGGCAATCGAATCCATGCTTACCTCAATCTCAACCGAGTCATTGACTTTCTGGAATGTCTTCTTGAATTCTGCACACTTCTCGTTCAATTCTGCAAAGAGGCAAATCTATTATTAGGCTTCTTTTTTTTTCTAGCCATTACTATCCTGAGAAAAGGCCTTTGTTTTACTTTGTTCCACTGTTCCCCGTGCTGTGCTTCCTCTCGCCATTCCCTGAGAAAGCCATTAAAGGCGTACTGCCATCTTCTCCTAGATCTACCGCAATTAATGCTGCTTGTATACGTTCGTTTTTATTACCGGACAACATCATCATCTGCTTAGCCTTTTCCCAACTGTGTTGGGGTCAGCTTCCAGTCTAACCGGATGCAGCTGAATACCAGTGTTTTACATGGAGCGACTGCCTATCTGACCTCCACAACCCAGTAACTGGGCAACATGATACTTCTTGGTTAGACTGGTTGTCAGAATTCTTGGCTTCTGACTATCCGTCACGACTATCAAAGATCTACGAATGACAGCCGGTACCAACGGCTATTACCGGACAACAAACAAGCATTAATGTTTTACGGGTATAAAAGAAACACTTATAACTTACGTTGGTACACACTGCATTTCCCACAGCAGTTACACTGATCTTTGTCTGGTAAGAAGCCTCCGAGGGCGCAGTCCTGCTCTGGGACGCGGCCAGCCCTACACTCGTAGCCGAGACAAGAGACCGGACAGTCGTCGTTGGTAACAGTCTCATAGCGAAAGCTACTGCGGCTGCGAGGAAAAGGGATTATCAAAATATCGCTAGTAGCTAAAGTATGGAAGCATTGGTACAAACCATCAAGGCTGAATTCCCCGTAAGGTTAGACCGTGTGCCGTGTGCCGTGTGTGCCGTGTTCCGTGTGCCAATGTAAAGTCAACAAAAGAGAAAAGTAACCGGACCGTCTAATATTGTTAAAAAATTCTTTCATTATTTATTCTTTCTTTTATTAGTCAGTATTGGTATGGCTATGTTCTTCAGAAAGGTCGGGTGTGCAGTACGTGGATGAGCCGAAAAAAGTATGTAAGGAACGTAGCAGGTGGTGTTCTGTGGTTTCGGCCTACCCCCATGGAAAAAGGGGCTGAGTTTATGTATGAATGGTATGGCTACTTACAAATTTATCGATTCTTTCGGTAGTTGTGGAACAGATACAGGTACACCTAGAATCACAATTTGAATATATAGAGCAGATTCACAAATATAATTAAATGTGTTTAATTAGACATCTGATTATCTGATACAAAGGATGAATTTAACCATATAATTTTAACCATACCATTATGACGTTTATGAATAACTAGCTTTTGCCCGCGGCTTCGCTCGCGTTAAGAAGTATTATTATTAATTAGGTATTTTGTTCCATTAGGTACTGATAGGTTCAAACTAATATGTTTACATCCTCCATCATCCCTTATTTTAACCCCATGGGGGTTCAATTTATCAAAATCCTATTTAAGCGACGTCTTCATCATAGTAGCTCCAATCTTTAATTTCAGTTCAATCAGCCGAAAATCTAAGAAGATTTATACAAACTTTCATCCCCTATTTTATACCCTTAGGGGTGGAATTTATCAAAATCCTTTCTTAGGGGATGCCTACGTCATAGTAGCTTTATGCATGCAAAGTTTCAGCTCGATCGGTTTAAAATTGACAAAGTTTCATACAAACTTTCATCCCCTATTTTATCCCGTTAGGGGTTGAATTTATCAAAATCCTATTTAAGCGGACGTCTTCATCATAGTAGCTCCAATCATTCATTTCAGTTCAATCAGTCGAAAATCTAAGAAGATTTATACAAACTTTCATCCCCTATTTTATCCCCTTAGGGGTTGAATTTATCAAAATCCTATTTAAGCGGACGTCTTCATCATAGTAGCTCCAATCTTTAATTTCAGTTCAATCAGTCGAAAATCTAAGAAGATTTATACAAACTTTCATCCCCTATTTTATACCCTTAGGGGTGGAATTTATCAAAATCCTTTCTTAGGGGATGCCTACGTCATAGTAGCTTTAAGCATGCAAAGTTTCAGCTCGATCGGTTTAAAATTGACAAAGTTTCGTACAAACTTTCATCCCCTATTTTATCCCCTTGGGGGTAGAATTGATGAAAATCCTTTCTTAGCGGATGCCTATGTCATAACATCTACCTGCATGCCAAATTTCAGCCCGATCCGTCCAGTGGTTTGGGCTGTGCGTTGATAGATCACTATCTCAGTCAGTCAGTCAGTCAGTCACCTTTGAATTATATATATTTAGAAGATACATTTGAAGAAAAAAAATCACGACAATTTCGGAATCGCGAGATTTTCTCTACACAAAAATCCATTACATACTAAGTCAACACCGACAGTTTAGGTAAAAGATTTAAATAAAGACCAATATAAAAGGTAAGCCAGAAGCCATGAAGTCTGACAACCAGTCTAACCAAGAGGTATCGTGTTGCCCAGTAAATGGGTTGTGGAGTTCAGATAGACAGTCGCTCCATGTAAAACACTGGTATTCAGCTGCATCCGGTTATACTGGAAGCTGACACCAACATAGTTGGGAAAAGGCTAAGCAGACGATGATAAAAGGTAAGCAAGACTCACATCGCCGCAGTACTTTGTCGCATCTCATAGCTCTGAATTCCTGTTCCGGGTGACCCCAATATTGATTGCACCCGGCCCTGAAATCTAGAGCATTTACTTATATCAAAGTTGAGCTTAATCTACGTTCTTTTGGATCACAGCCAGGCCAAGTTTTCTCTTAGATATTGGCTTTTATATTTCATGACGCAAGGCTGCGACCTTTATATAGGCCAAGTTTTATTCCAATGCTAATATTTTAGGGGATAAAAGTGCATGAATACGTCAAAGGGTTCAACTGTGTCATCTAAAAAATATCTGCACCCTTGAAACACAAACTCTTCAGTCTTTGTGAAGGAGCTCATCCAGGGAAGTATTACCATCATACCTATTTCTGCCGCAAAGCAGCGTTGCTGTGTTCCGGTTTGAAAGGTATATATAGGTGTCGGTGTAATTACATGCACTGCATGATTTGTCTCCCACGTAAGATGTAGTTATACAAACCTATCATAGTTGTAGGCAAGAACTCTTCAGTGACCAAACTGTATTCATCTTCAACGCAAGACTGGTCCAATTCTGCAATCAATATAAATATTAGTATTGTTTCATATGCGGAGTGGGGGACATCTATCCTTAAACTTCGCCATTGCACTCAGAACACTAACTTCAAAACAAGTGGAATATCGTGCAGTTTTTTTTTTTAATATTACCCCTTTTTTCGGCAGTGCAAGTTTGAAAAAAGGGCCTCGTTTTGGGCGTCCATAATGGCAAAAGAAAAACCGACCGAAAACAGAAGCAAAAAAAATGCAACCAGCCGCTGAGGACGATGCTGATGAAATAAGAGCGAATTTTCACTTAGCGGAAAAGTATTAAAAACCTCCAATCTCTGTACTTATGGTTTTCCTATAAAATAATAAATCTTGTTGTTTGATACTCAGTCCAGAATGGATAATTCATTTTACTTTAAGGATAGATGTCCCTTACCCCCGATATTCATTTGGGTAGATGACACCACTAATCAATTGACGTACTTTTTATGAGCTGTCAAAACGCCATTCCCCCATAGATTTTCCATGACAATACTCAACTATGACGACACTTTTTTGTCATCTCAATTCACTATTTGATGATTTCAAAGCAACTAAAAATCGATTTATATAGTTATTTAAAAAATCATCGGGTTTTTAGTGCTAAAATTAAATGTTTTTTTGTGAAGTTGTTTCTTGAAATTATTGATTAGTGGTGTCATCTACCCATTTATCTGTACTTCTGTAAGACACTATACCTCTATAGAATATGCACTCGTCACAACACCGGCACTGCGAGTAGTCAGCAGGCACAAACATGGCTCGCCACTTGCCGTACTTACGGTCACAATATTCACGATATTCAGCCGGGTTTACTCTGCGTTCTCTGGGAAAACACGTGGGTGATACTGATATTTGCCACTTAAAACTCTTTGTAAATTCTTCTGGTCTATCTATAGTTGCTACATTTTGGCATAGCAATAAAGGTCATAATTAACTGTATTTTTAAAGTGAAACGTTGACGTGAACAGTTGGTAGGGACATAACTTATGGGTAAGTACGCTGACGACACATTAGTTTGCTGATATGCTCATATAACCGTGTCATCGGCAAACTAATGTGACGGATTGCACCAGACTGGCGACAGTTATTCCAAAGTTGCAGTCCCAACATATTCCTACACTCGTTATCACCCGGGAAGATACTCTCACTCCGCCCGCATCAGAAGGGCAGCGGAGCGCCGGAGGGCGCTTAGTGGTCTCCGGCCATCATAAGGAGGAGCCTGCGAGCTTGGGGCAGTACGTCACTCCACCAGATATGGGCCTGAGACGGAGGCGCGCAGTTTTCCGTGTGCGTCTCTCTAGTGGAATGTGCAGTCGCAGGACAGGCCGCATGTGATGAAGGGGCCCGCCAATGGCGGTCCAATACCAGTCGGGCGCGGATCATACGTCAAGCGAATACCGGGCTCCCGACACATGGAAACAGTAGAAACCGGGGGTTTTAGTCGGTAAAAGTCTGACATAGCCCTCCGTTTCCCCAGACGGAGGGCATCCATGAAAATTTTCAAACGAAAAAAATATACAGAAAAAGTGAAAGGTATATAAGATATTACTTGCATGAATCTCGAAACAGTTCGCATTCCGTATGATTATTGAAGTGAGGACACTGAGGACACAGTTGGTAATCTAAAAGAAAAAGGAATACTACTCAATGCATCTATTTCACTCAAAAAATTGCTGAAGTTATTTTATAACTTAGAGTAGTGGTTTTAAGGTAAGAATTTGATTAAAGATGCCTTCATTGGGTCCAGACACATTTCCTTCTTTAAAGGCCTCATCCCACTTGACTTGAATGAGAGGCGAGAGCGCAGCGGGTTCACCGCGAGTTCGCAGCATATACGCAGAATTATACCGATCGGGACAAATCAACAAGGGGACAGTTCGGACTTTATTTCACTCTTATGGGTGAGTGAATAACCCCTCCCCTGAGTCGACCGGTCCCCGAGTTGAGAACAGGGGGGCAGATCAATCATTTTTTTCCGATCTGTTCCCATAAGGGGATAAAACAAGGTGATTTATTGGAATAATCCGGCGCGCAACGTTTTCGCCGTTTGATGTGAGACGGTGACTTGAACGCTACAAAATTGCGTCGACGGTGCTAATCGCAGATCCCGCCGCGCTCTCAGCTCGTGATAAGGCCCTAAGAACGAATCAATTATCATTAACAAGTATACGTGACGTCAGAAGGTAGGGTTGCCATCCGGCCGGGTTTCCCCGGATTTGTCCTAGTTTAGAGGGCGTCCGGGGGAAGACCGGGAGGGGTTGTCAAAAAATGTCCGGGTGAAACCCGAACACTAAGTGTCAAGGGAATCCCGATTAATTGAAAGATAAGGGATAAATTAAAACAACTTTTTTCTGGGATGTCCGGGGTTTTGAAGTTTTAGTCCGGCGCGGCGGCGTCGGCAATTTAGGTAATAGCAACGTTATGAAAAGGTGAATGTAAAAAAATACTATAAAGATCGTCGCCCGCTGTTTCCGTAGGAAATCGTTTCAGATTCCTTCGCGTCTTGAATCTCTTCTTGATGACGTCAAAACGTTTTCTTGTCAAACACGGACACTTATGGTTATGTACATAAGTCCTATTTTTGACTGTGAATATTTCAGGACGAAATGATGCGCAAGAGCACGGCTCATCGAGACTACGACGCTGTGCAAGTAACTCTGTATACAAAAGTCATTTATGAAAACAAGTCGTAAGTTTTAGCAGTAGAGGTCTTTTCGAAGAAGCTCGTCGGGGGAAGTACTACCACCGTAACTATTTCTGCCGCAAAGCAACTTTGCTGTGTTCTGGTTTGAAGGGTATGGGTGCTGGTGTAATTACAGGCACATGGCCCATTTCAACTTTGTCTCAAGGATGGCAACGCATTTGCAAGGCCTTGGTATTGCAGATGTCTAAAGGTAGCGGTGACCACTTAACATTAGGTAGGCCGTAGACTATAATTTCATGCCTGCCGGGGCTGCGGGTTGTTCGAAAGAGATACCGCGCCCCCGGAACGCAAAGAGCACATGAAGGAACATAGACGGGTTTTAGTCAGTAAAAGTCTGACACTCCCTCCCGCCCCGCCCAGGGCGGGGGAAGTTATTTGATGATTTCCCGTCTATAAAAAAAAAATACTATAATTTCATGGAGGTTCCTTACCAATCCGGTTCCTACAAATAGGTCTAACCGTCCTGCGACTGTTAATAGAGACCAGGCTGTTGTCCATGGCGTCCTGTTCGCACTTGTCATAGTCTATCCCAACTTCATTGTTCCGCACCAGAGATAGGATCTCAGTCTCCCGCCAGTACTCACTCGTGTCCTTATCCTTGTCAATCAGCATTATGAATGGGAGGTACTGGAAGAAGGAGGTAGAAGTAAGAGTCGCTGTTCGTGTAAGTGCTCCCTCACCGGGAGCATTCGCGTGTAATGTAACGTTACAGATTTGAGCATTACATCAGCGAAGGAGGAGAACCGAGCATTACAATGCGCACCTTGTAATGGTACAAAACGGGCATACATCAGTGAAGGAGAAGAACCGAGCATTACAATGCGCACCTTGTAATGATACAATGTGTAATATCTTGATACAACTTGTAACATCAAATTTTACGTAAATAACAATGTCGAATTAATATTGCCGCACTCAGCACAACGACCGCTTCGTCTGACATCTTGCTATGAAATGCTCAAAGTCGAATCAATATGTTACATTACACGCAAATGCTCGTTAGTCAGGGAGGTATTATTGTAATGTAATGCTCAAAGTCGAATCTATAATGTTACAATACACGTGAATGCTCTCGGTGAGGGAGCACCTTAAGAGTAAGCGACGCGACGCGACTCTGCGCGCACCTTTTAATAGAGCTACTCAAAATATAACTTTATTTACTACACGAAAAGATACACATTTCATTGTTTGAATTCAGAATACGTTGCACCTTCTCACGATGAAATTGTCACAATGAAATACGTATCTGTTCATATAGTATATAAAGTTATATTTTGAGTATCTCTCGGTGTAAACTGTTCCTAATAATTACCTTGAGATTCCTAGATGTCGTCTTGTTGTCTGGTACAGGAGGGCTTTCTGTTCCAAGTTCTTGGGTCTGTTCCATAGTGAGCACTGGAACCACACTCTTAGACACGACATGACTGATATTGATCAATAAAAAACTACAAGATAACAGTAACACGACAATATATTTCATTGTTATAATTTTACTATTTTTTTTAAATTCGATGTAATGTTTTAACTTCAATTCTTCATTAATTGCTTTTGTGGGAGTGACACCACAATTTTGCCAACTACACGTAGATGCTATGGTGGACCATTAAATGCTAGATTGTTCAGATAATTTTACAAAGTATAATAGAAAAGAAGGTAAATATAAAAATAATAAACTGAAAAACGTGGACGTGCATTGACAACTTTTTGACATTGCATTAATGGCAGAGGTTGTGTCAAAAGAAGAAGTTGACTTTATTGATGGCCAGCATTCAATGCAATGAGGCTACATAAAATTGGTCAAAAAGTCGGTAGACTTCGGTCCACGAAACTATGGATTTGTAAAATTGGTCTGATAATCGGTCCTACAAAATGCCGGACGTGGGAGGAGAGGCTTACACCAAGTCAAAATGATATGCCCCTCCGCCGACAACCGACCGGTTTTTTTGCCAATTTTACTTTCTAAGTTTATCTTAGACATCACTGACATCGGTAACCGTGTCAGAAGCCCTTGAGGCGGTTTAAAAACTCTGACACTAGGGTGTGTCGTTAGACCTTACTGCCCACACGATAAAGAAGAAGATGAATTTACGATAAATAAAACCACTAAATCACATACAATTGTTTATTCGTCATGTAAAATACGTTATACAAAAGAGTCCATACCAACCAAGATAGGAATTGTGTCTATTACCTAATTGGCATAGATATTCCTTTACAATATTTTCCTGCACATAGGACTTAAAACAACATGTAGGGAAATATAACCCTTTCTTCTTGAAATTACCCTTCTTATTTTAAGGGTAAACCCAACATCTTCTTGCCCATTAACGCAGAAAGACCCTTAATAAAATAGGGTGCTGTTGTTCATAAAATCATTAATGATAATGCACCGTGCATTAAATATTTATTTTTATAAAACAAAATTGAAACAGCTTTTCGAAGGCGTACAGATAAAAATTTTGGTATTTTTAACTAGTCAAGTGCAGGAACAATTGGGTAGATGAAACCATTAATATAACCAATAATTTCAAGATACAACTTCACAAAAAAAAAGTTAGTTTTAGCCCTGACACCTGATGATTTTTAAATAACAATAAAATTCGATTTTTAGCTGCTTTGAAATCAATAAATAATTAGTGAAATAAGATGACAAAAAAGTGACGTCATAGTTTAGTATTGTCATACAAAATCTACGGCGGGATCGCGTTTTGAAAGCTCATAAAAAGTACGTCAATTGATTAGTGGTGTCATCTACCCAATTAACTTATTCGGTAAGACACAATCCAATACCGAATATTATTTAACACTTTGATTATTTCCTATAAAACAATCAAAGAGATTTTACATTTCATTCATTGAGCTAACATTTCTGTTAAATATCAAACTCACTAGTTTTATTTATATTTGATTACAATAAGGTCACTTTATTTTCTAAATATCTGAGCAATAGTTTTAAATAGTTGAATTATTAAGCTAATACTATATTAATAACTATTAATTTAAATGTAGGTCTCATTTAAATGCTGATTTACATTTCATTTTAATGGAAAACAGTTACATAATATTTTAAATGTAAATGTTAAATTGTAAAATTTCTGTTTTAGGCTATTATAATAATATCATCTAGTTACTGTTGTTTTTTATTCTATTCTGTGGATAGTATATGGGACCTTTTTAGCGAATATTTCTAGAATTTTCTATCTATGTCTCTGTTCTAACTGTTTCGTATCTATTTTGTTTCATAATATTTATCATGGCAGTGTAGTTTTAAGTCATAATGTCTAAATTGTGTAAGAAATATCAATCTAATACTGGGAATACTTATAATTTATAATTTCAGATTAGGTAATTAAAGTTCAAATTACATTAACGCAAACACTCTCCAAATTTTAAAACAACACGCTGTTAGCCTAAAATATTTGCTAGTTTATTTAATATTTAAACGCGAGTCATACGGCGAAGAATATGTCATCAGATACACAAAGAATAATCTGTTTCTAAAACACTAACACTTCTGAATACTAAAGCAGAGATGAAAGGATTATTCTTGACCAAAATCTGACGATATACCTATCATTAGACATATTTACGAATAACCTCCTATTTTGAAATCGGTTAAAAGTAAAAGAAGTTTCCCAGAAATATGTTTACCCAATGATACGTTGTTCTATATTATTTAGTTTCTTAAACGTATGACCCGTTTTAAATATTGTCATCAAAATGGACGGAATCAAACGTTTTATTCAAAATAAACTCAACTTTCAAATAAAGAACCAACAAAATTGACTAGATATTATGATAACACAGACAGTATGGAAGAAATTAACGCAAATCGCAGCATGCGAATTAGTCACGTTTTCTTTCTTTCTTTCTTTTTAAAAAAGCTACACTCAGAATCGTTACCTAAAATGAATCAACTGATCTCTTCATTAGTGGCTCTTGTCTAACCTCAATTTGTCAAACGACACTCAACTTAAAAACAATATAATCTCTGTCGCTACAATACACCTTAAAGTGATAGAGATAGCATTAGACTTTGAGGCGACTTAAACTTGAGTTGCGTTTGTTTGGCCGTAAGACACCACTAATATCAAGTGCCTAGATACTATTATAGGCCATTTAACGCAAGAGATTGTTTAGTTTAGTCGTTAAAGAGTAACTAATTAGCATTAAGATTTTACAAGTAACTGAATCACTGTAAGTCAAAAATAGAACAGATTGTGTGTTCAATTTTGTTCACATGTTCAAGTGAAATATTGATTATTTTGAAGTAACGCCTCTGAGGGTAGCAGTAAGTCTATCTTTTCGCTTTAAAGGCAACCAAATTGTCAAGCCAGCCTGTTGCAAGGTGCTGGATTGATTGCTCATACAATACAGTTGTTTTTACCCAAACTTCGTAGTCTTTGTGTTAGAGGCTTTTTTCTGGATTTTACATAATAAAAAGATAGTATTACAAGGTGTGTAATGGCAATGGTTACCATTAATTATTTCTTCTACGTATTTTTATCGCAATATCTTCTTGGAAAACGTATTTTTAAAATATTTTAGAAGGTACGGTTAGTACGTATATATATTTTACGGTGACCAAAACCATATTAGATACCTGTAATAGGTACATACCAATCTATTATTTAACATTGAAATGTTATTTCATGATATTACCCTACATTTATCGAAGGGTAAAACTCAGAAGATAGCAGAAGCCTGAGGGTAAAAACGCAATTAGCTTCAAAGCGAAAAGAAAGACCTTTAAACATAATAAAGGAGTTTCAACTAGAAAAACTCAGTAAAAAAAGGAGAAAATCTAACACAAAATGAATCATTCGACGAACAGCTTACGACACAGTCTCTAGAATTACGAACACATTACTAATTACCCGACTACGAAGGGACCATAATTATTGTTTCTATTTATTAACACCTTACCACGTCCACATTATGGATTGCAATAAAAACATATGTCGCGATGGCCCTGTGGTTAAGGCGCCCGCCTCTCATGCACGAGGTTGTGCGTTCGCAACCGGGCAAGGGCAGGTACCAATGTGACTTTTTCTAATTCATATGAACTTCCTAAGTTCATCTTGGACATCACTGACATCGGTAACCATGTCAGAGGCCCTTGAGGCGGTTTGGAAACTCTGACACTAAGGTGTGTGGGGTCGTTAGACCTTACTGCCCACACGATAAAGAAGAATAAAGAATTGAGATTTGAAGGGTAAAGGAAACATTGTAGTTGCTTATTTATGCACGTGTTATAAAGACCAAGGCATATACAAAAACATCACAAACTCCATCAAGTCTCTAAAGTGATGCCAGGTAAAATAATTTGGTCATGTAAATGAAGACACCTTTATCAAATAAATTGGAATAAGGGCAGAAGGGCGATGAAACTAATGATGAAATTAACACCGAAATGTGTCTTTCACAAAACGTAAAAAAATAAGGGTGCTTATCAACTTATCTAGGATTTTCAATTCAAGTCGTTTTTAAGGCCACAAGATCGCGGCAGAACTCCGTAGTCGAGCAATAGTTTATAAAAATGTTCTAGAGATTCCCAAACCTAATGCCTAGACCTACTTACCGTATGCTAGTTCTCAGATCTATTAAGGCACTGGCAGTTATGACTCCATGTCTCTGCTTGGCTATACAGCTGCCATAATCTGCGTCACCAGCGATGGTGACCGTCGAAAAAGAGGTTGAATTCCTTCTATGTTGAACTGCGGCCTTCTTACCACCGCTCATGAAACCAGACTCTGCGGGAATCTGTCTTGCCGGTGGCTGAAAATAATCCCCATGACAGTTCGTATTTTCGGCCCATTCGTGTCTATGCTCAAAGAGTTTTGTTGCCCGAAGAGGTTTGGTAACACTCTGGTCGGTTCTAGTATCTTTAAAAGGTCGTTCCAAATGTTGTCTAAGTTTTGGACGAGATTTTTGGTCAGCGGACGCGCTCAAATGTTTAGTTTTTGCATAAGATTTGGTTGTTTCAGTTTCATGGAAGCTCTTAGTGCTTTTGGTCGTTGTTGTGGGTAGGGGATGCGTTTTATTGCTGTAATAAATGTAGATTAATGTAGTATTGAAAGGTTAATAATACTATAAATATATACCATCACGCCTGTATTCCCTGAAGGGTTAGGCAAAGGTGTATCAATGTACACCCACAGTTCGCCGGTATGATTAGGTCCCATGTAATAGGGGGCGAGCCTATTGCCATTAACCGGGCACAAATCCAAACTCCGAGCTGCTACTGAGAATTTCATAGAAAAACCCAATAACACTTTTTGCTCGACTTGGGAATCGAACCCAGGACCTCTAGCGTAGCAGTCGTGCTTTGGACCACTAGGCTAACGAGGCAGTTGAACAATTGAACGAGGCTAATGAAAAAATACTGATTGTTTTTTACTTTGCGTATCGTATAATACTTTCAATCATAAATTGAGGACGACAGCACAATGGCCAATATTGATCACAGTATTTTAGTATTAATATACGTAACATCAAGCCAGTAAACCCCGAAGGGCACAAGTAGAGACCTAAATAAACAAAATATTTTATCAATTATTTTGAAAATGGCACCTAACCTAATATCGCTTCACCTGACCTGACACTTGTACTCAGCACTACCAATAAACCATCACCATCATATATACCATCACGCCTGTATTCCCCGAAGGGTTAGCCAGAGGTGTACCAATGTACACCCACAGTTCGCCGGTATATTTAGGTCCCATGTAATAGGGGGCGAGCCTATTGCCATTAACCGGGCACATATCCAAACTCCAAGCTGCTACTGAGAAAAAAATAAACAAAATCTGATTTTACTTGTTGCCATATACCTCGAATGACTTTTCCTGATTGGTCCGTTGTACGTTTGTGATCCCTTAGCCATGATACTATATAATTTGTTCCGATAGTCATCCACAGACATTTGCTTATCGTCTCTCAGTGGTAGAAGAACGTCAGACAATAATATCGGTTCGTCGCGTTCCCGGTGAAATCTAAAAAGGAGCAAAGAAATACGTACATAAACTCACTCATTTTCCAATGGGGGTAAGCAGAAACCACAAAACGCCACCTGTTACAATGGCAAGTAGGTACTAATGTGACTTTTTCTAATTCATATGTACTTTCTAAGTTTATCTTGGACATCACTGACATCAGTAACCATGTCAGAGGCCCTTGAGGCGGTTCAGAAACTTTGACAAAAGGCCCACACGATAAAGAAGAAGACTCCCGGGGAATGATTTCATTTAAATCGCATCCATATCTTTCAGTTAATTTCACTTTTAAACATTTTATACTAAGGCCCACTCTTTCACTAAAGTCACTAAACATATTTAGCGCTAAATGTATTTAAATTATCATTTTGTCTTTGTTACCTTCATAAGCTGGGTACTCACTTAGCAGTGTAGCACGTAACGTATCAGATACGGTATCAACCTGCAAGTGGGTACGGCTCGTGCACGGTCCTCCGCGTATCTAGCTACGAGCTTCCTAGCCGCCTTTGTGTTCGCAGTTAAACCGCCACTCGGCGGGTCACTGCGAGCTTACAGCGCTCCACGCGCGAGTGGTTCGCAGCGGGCTCGTGCCTACGCGGCTACGTACTCACTTGATACCGTATCAGATACGTTACGTGCTACACTGCTAAGTGAGTACACAGCTTAACAATGTGACAGTGACAGACTGAAAATTTAAACACATTTAGCGCTAAATATGTTTAGTGACTTTGGTTAAAGTGGCCCTTAGTAAAGTTTTTAAAACTAGCTTCTTTGATGACGTCACACTTACTTGCCCACATATTCATGATCCAGTGCCCGTTCAGCGCTGAGTCGTTTAGCAGGATTGAACACCAACAGCCGCTGTACCAAGTCAGCGGCGTCTCGTGGCGCGCAAGACAGTAGCGCCGTCAGACTCGCGCCACCGTTTGGGTTGCCTGCTTGTTCCCTGATCAGGGACGAGCCGTACCCACTGCATACTATCGCTATGTCTAGAAATTGTGGTTAGAGAAGCTTAGAACGAGGAAATTGAGGGCAAAAATGTTTTTTTTTCTAGCCGAGAGTGTCAAGAAGGACTACTAACAGTGTTCGCACACGACCGATTTGTGACAGGTTTTTTCGTCGGCGAGAAGAAACTGTCGAAAATCGGCCCAATTATCGGTCGTGTGCGGAGACGGTAATTCAGAAAGGAGAAAAGACCAATTTTGAGTAAATGATTTTGTCTCTTTACAAATGAACTTCGAGACGGTATAATGTGCATGCATGCAGTTACAGGACATAGGCCTCCCCCATAGATGGCTATCTATGGGGGAGGCCTTTGTCCAGAAGTGGACGTTTACGGCTGATATGATGGTGATGATGATGATGAGATAGTTTAGTTTTTACGGTTCCATTTTTTTTATACCACTAAAGGTGGCAAACAACGCCCCGCCTGATGTTAAGCGGTCACCGCTACCTAGGGACACTTTCAACACCAGAGACAACTCGTGGATTGCCGACCCCGTAAAAACCTCAAAACTCCTTACACCAAAAGGCAAAAAACGGAACCATAGGATCACTTTGTCCGTCTGACTGTCTGACCCTTTATTTAGTTTTATGATTATGATTACTTACCCTCAGGAGAAGGCCTGGGTAACGCAGACATGATTTTCTCCACCTGGTTTACGGTCGAAGTGCCGGGGAATAAGGGTTTGCCGGTTAGCATCTCGCCCAAGATACAGCCAAGCGACCACATGTCTATGCCTTTAGTATAACTAGAACACAAAAGGGATAAAAAGTTAATTTATTTAAATAAAGAAAAAGAATCATTTCATTTAAAACAACTCTAATGTAAGTAGAGTTCTTCTTCTAAACGTTTCGATGACAAAGTATAATATAGGTATTATATTGTAGTATCCCAGAATTGGAAAACAAAAAACAGGTTTGGCTTTTCAGAGCAAATGCTAGGGTTGCGAAATTTGTTCGAAAGAGTCATCACGGCCCTAGCAAAGGGCATTAGGAGCAACACGGATGAGTTTTAGGCCCACTTCCACCACAAAGCACTAAACATATTTAGCGCTAAATATATTTAAATTATCACTCTATGTTTGTCATCTTCTAAAAATGTGACAGGGATGCAATGATGTTCTAAATACGTTCAGGCAGTTATTTGTGGTGGAAGTGGGCCTTAGTCTGTAAGAGCGGAAGAAGTCATTTGTTAATCTGTGAGTTGATTTTTCAATAGTCAGATAATTCGGTTTGACAGCTTTTGTATTGATATGTCAAACTGTCATAATTATTCTTCAGATAAAAGCTGTCTGATTATTGAAAAATAGCCCTTATTTCAATAAAGAATCATTTAATTCATAACACAGTTAATGTAAGTCGAGTTCAAAAACAAGTTAGGCTTTACATACTTCTTGCTGGCGATGAGTATCTCAGGCGCGCGGTACCAACGCGTTGCTACGTAGTCGGTGAGACAAGGGTCCGCTCCTTCTTCCCCGCCCGAGTACAAACTCGACACCGACCGAGCTAGACCGAAGTCTGCAAGCTTTACCCTGTTTATATATAATATTTATTTAAGTGTTATTATTATTGGATACTAGCTTTTGTCTTAAATGTCGCGGAATAAAAAATAGCCTATGTCTTTTCTTGGGGTTCATAATTACCTCGTACCAAATTTCATCAAAATCGGATCAGTAGTTTAGTCGTGAAAGCGTAACAGACAGAGTTACTTTCACATTTTGAGTCTTAGTATGGATTTTTAATACCAGCGTGTAAACCTACTCAGGACAAAGGCCTTCTTAGCATTAGATAAGGTCACAGTGCAACTCACACTCGTGTCACCTAAATGCATTGATTGAGATTTTTGCAGAATAGACTGGTAGGACCCTGATGAATGACATCACAAATAAAGTAAGTTACACTAAGAATCATGCCTCACAAACTACCAACTGCTTCACATACCATCACGCCTATATTCCCCGAAGGGTTAGGCAGAGATGTACACCCACAGTTCGCCGGTATATTTATGTCCTATAGGACGCGAGCCTATTACTATTAACCGGGCACAAATCCTTACACCGAGCTGCTACTGACAATTTCATTGAAAAACCCAATAACACTTTGCTCAACCTGGGAATCGAACCCAAAACCTCTAACGAAACTATCGCGCTTGGGACCACTAGGCTAACAAGGCAATCAACTACTCCAATAATATAGTTATCACAGAAAAATCTTACCTGCAAGCACTATCAATCAAGACATTGCTAGGTTTCTGATCTCTGTGTATAACATTACCAGAATGTATATACTTCGTCGCTTTCAACATCTGATACATAATGTACCGCTTATGTATGTCCTTGAGTATGTTACCACGCTTGATCACGTTGTGTAGATCTGTCTCCATGTACTCGAAGCCGAGGTAGATGTCGCGGTTGTTTAGCGCTCTGGGGTAAGGGCAAGAAGAGTAAGGGTAAATGTAATGACAGTTTCCGGCCACGGCGACTAACCTTAATGCAGACTAGCCAAGTACTCAGGAGGTATTATAGTGCACAAGTGTGTGCGCAAACACAGGTGCACTCCCTCTTCCCTAACTCCCATAGTGCGATGGGACGGCAATCCGACACGACCGGAGATAGATCAGGCGCAGGACCAACGGCTTAACGTGCTTTCCGAGTCACGGGGGTGTCACACCACCAACTTCCAAACTCCGGGCTGCTACTGATAATTTCCTAATGGAAAAGCCCAATAACACTTTTTGCCCGGCCTGGGAATCGAACCCGGGACCTCTTGCTCAGCAGTCGCGCTTGCGACCACAAGACCAACGGGGCAGTCAAGGGTAAATTATTGGTGAAGGGTAACGAGCGCTTCTGAAAATTACCCTCGCTACTATTTGATGCTATGTATTCCTTTGTAATAGCTTGCCAAGATAATTAGACGACTGAGCATAATACGACTTAGCCTAAGCTCAGTTAAGGCTCCAGGGTGCAAGAACAGTCTCAAGTAAAGAAAAACAAAATCAATATAAAAGAAAATCAATAAAGAAGCAATTATGGTTAACACGTTAAGTGCTGAAATATTAGCGAACTTTACGCAAATGCTGATTAAATGCCCACTAACCCAGTGCGGCAAACGCACCCGCGCGTTCAAAAAATATTTCGTGTGGTGCTAAAAACGCACGGGTGCGTTTGAAGAAAGTTTACCCAGTGCGGCTGGACGCATGGGTGCGGCGATTACTACTTTGTCCAAGTGCGGCACGACGCTTATGTGAGTTTGACATTTTCGAGTTTTATGACAGTCATAAAACAATTACGAAACAATAGAACGCACAGGTGCGGCGTGCCGCACTCGATGAAAGTTTTGTAAATTGTATGGACGCACATACGCGCCGGCAGCACCTGGTGAAAGTCAGAAAAACGCGCATGCGCGTCGTCAGCACTGAATGAGTTAAACGGTTTTACCTACTTTCTAAGCAATAATAAAGACAATTATATTCTCTGACTAGCTGTACCCCACGACTTCGATCGCGTGCACTATTTCATTGGTTTAAGTTTTTTGTTTTCGCGTAACCCTCTTTTTTGTATGTAAATAAATATTTTATTTAAAAAATATAATAAAATTTCTAAAATAAAATTAGTCTAAGATACTCCTTATAACATTAGCTTTCTGCGAGTGAAGTCCCATCGAAATCGGTCCAGCCGTTTCAGAGATTAGCCGGAACAGACAGACAGACAAAAATTTGAAAAATTGTTTTTTTTCATTAAGTGCTGTATAATTATAGTGAAAAGCAGTTAATTTGAAATTTCAAACAGACACTACTATTTTATTTAGTTGTATATAGATGTAGAATAATTTAATTTAATCTATTCAGACCCCTATGGCAACACACCTAAGTAAAAAAAATTGTCTTGACAATTCAAGTGTAAGTACCCGTAACATGTTTTAGATAACAATGTTAAGTAGGTAGTATGTTACTAATTTTTATGCCATTAGATGGCAAACAAGCCGACGGCCCACCTTATGTTAAGTGGTTACTGCTACCTATAGACATTTGCAATACCAGAGGCCTTGCAAATGCGTTGCCATCCCAGAGGCAACGTTGAAATATTTCATGTGCCTGTAATTACATCAGCACCCATACCCTTCAAACCGGAGCTGCGGGGTGTTCGAAAGAGATACCGCGCCCCCGGCACGCAAAGGGCACATGAAGGAACATAGACGAGTTTTAGGCTGTAAATGTCTGACACTCCCTCTCGTCCCGCCCAGAGCGGGGGAAGTTATTTGATGACTTCCCGTCTATTTAAAAAAAAACCTTCAAACCGGAACACAGCAATGCTGCTTTGCAGCAGAAACAGATATGGTGGCAGTACTTCCCCGGACGAGCTCCTTCACAAAGAGCTCTACTAGTATTTACACATAACATTCTGTTTTAATTTTGAAAACTTTACACAAAACTTTACAAAGTTATTGGTTACTGTCAGCATTTAAAGGCAAAGGCAGACCCCCATGTTTTCAAACTATTTTAGTCCAGAACTAATGAGCACCCAAAAGCTTTTAACCACTCAGGTTTTGTATATGTAATAATTCAATGGATTAAAATATTAAAAGGCCATCGAAGACAAATAATTTTCAATCTTATATTGGGTTAAAGTAAGATTATATTTTCAGTATCCGTTTGTGGTTTACTGAAAGCCTGAGACTGCATTTACAAATGCTTACATGACCGGTTAAATCATTCCACACATGAAGAAAAACATGATGTTACGCTTGTATTCTCTGAAGAGTTATGCAGAGAAGTACCAATGTACACCTTCAGATCGTTGGTATGTTTAGATCCCATATAATTTTAAATCTGAGCTGCTACTGAGAATTTCATTGAATAACCAAAATAACAGTGCTCAACCTGGGGTTTGTACCCAAGACCTCTAGCGTTGCAGTTGCGCTTAGCACCACTATGCTAACGACGCAATCTACAAAATATTCTTTAGTCTAAATATAAAAATGAATTACCTGTGTACACTATGCAGCTTCACAATATTAGGATGATTACGGAAGGACTGAAGAAAAATTATTTCCCTAAAAGTCCGCTGAGCATCTGTCTGGTTCCGGAAAGCGTCAAATATTTTCTTAATGGCCACCACATCCTTGGTCTTTTTATCTGCAGCTTTCCAAACAATGCCGTAAGCCCCTTTACCAAGCCTTTTCTTTATTTCGAACCTCTTCAGAATGTGCTCATCAATTTCCGACATGTTTTTATCAGGACTTTTCTTCTGAACTGGTTTTTGAACCACATCTTTCTTCCTGTCGTCCTTCTTACCTTGATTTTGAGACATCAGCACTTCCTTTCAATAGTTACACGGCAGCAGTAAAATCAAATTCTGCAATCGATGCCAATTAAAATTCATATATTCTCAGTTTTCATGTTTTGCTATCAAATGACTATATAAAATGTAAATTCGAAGGGTACCGCGAGCTTATTTGAATATCAGAAAAGCGTGACTACCATCATTGTCAAAATATTGATTATTTACGCTAAGCAACGACAAATAATAATATGTCGATAACTTCCTGATGATTGAAAACTCATTACAATTTTATAATTTGATACATTTTAAACCGTACTTACGTAAAAAACAGCAACAATAATTCACAAATCCCATTATAAGTGTGCTATTTTTTTTATTGAAATCTGGGTATTTTTGCCAATATTACTAGATAGACTTATGACATCGGCACATTTGAATTCCGCCTGCCAGTCGAGTTTCATTTGTTTACGACCGCCGAAACATCCTAACAGTTACCATGGCAACGAAGGATGTCAACTATAGTAATGGGCTAAAATGTATAATCGATAATCAGAAAACAAGTCAGTCGATCATATTTTTTTATTATTTTGTAATTACTATTTTAACGTTTAATTATTTACCGATGTAGAAGTTGAATCTGGCAGTAATTATCAAATCAATGTAATTTTACGCTCATCACTCATAAATAAATTATAACAACGTTCTCACACATGCCCCAGAAATAAAATTAAAATTCTTTTCAAAAACTTTATTTTAATTATAACAATAGTACAGTAATCGTGACAATAAACACTTCAATACAGTGAGGAATGTTTTGCCTTAATCGACTTATTATTTGTCTCAAGTAATACTTCAACGTTTTTCGGGAATTTAGTAAATGCATAATACTTTTTTAGCAATTATTCGCATATTATTTAAAAAAGTTGTAACATGAATATTAGATAATTATTGATATTATCTTTATAATAAGTTTGATAAGTACCAACTACCAATATTTTTGATACATGTCTCATTAAACATATTTCAACTAATTAGTACCTATTAATTAATGAGATGATAAGTACTAACTTCTTAAGCAATATAATAACTTCAAAAATAATATTTTAATAAACAAACCGCTGACTGGAACACATTACCTCTTGTGTAAATATTTAATAACAACTCTTAATGCCTACATTATAAAAAAAACCTAATAAATAAAAACAAAAATAAATTCTATAAAATAATATTATTAAAACTATTCTAAAACGCTTTTACCGTTTTGGTTTCTATGGAAGTTAGTGTTGGCAAAGCGCTTAAATACGCAGTGAGGTAGCATGGTATCATACCCGTTCCCTTTTCATTAACAGGAGAATATTATCACAATCTCCTTCATTGGAATTGCCAAAACTGATTGCTGTTATCGTACACACCGGCAAGAGCAACGTCAGACGTCCACCCACAAGGTGGACGGACGACCCCGATTAAGACCGCAGGAAGCCGCTGGATGCAGGCAGCTTCTAACCAATCTTTTTGTAAGTCTATAGGGGAGGCCTTAATCCAGCAGTGGACGTCCTACGGCTAATGTGATGATGATGATGATGATTGTTGTTGTATGGGTGTTACGCAATTAGGCAGCAGGCTAATTATTATTATATAGCAAAAGAGAAAAATTACTATATTCGACAAATTTACATAAATGGTTGTAAGTACATTAGGCATTTTTAATAAGAATGATCTAGATATCCAATCACGCACACCACACAAGTTAATAATCTCTAGTCTGACTTTAAACTAGATTTTATCTAGAACGAGATAAAGTTAAAAATCTTAAGCACATTATTTTCAAATCTCAATGATAAGAGCTATGTCTTGAGATTCATTTTCATTAGTCAGAGTAAACGCGCGGGATATTTCCATGGCGCACTTTTAATCCATCAAAATGAACAATTTACTGATAGAATGGATCAATTACTAGATAAGAAATGGTGCATATTGCAAACTTATCTTATAGCCGTAAGAGAAGTAAGACTAACCTTGACTTTTTCATCCTAACCCCTTAATTATTAACGATATAAAATTCAACATGAGATTTATCGTAATGTTCGATGAACGTTCGAAATTTACCATAAAATTACATTCTATTTACGATTATGTTTAAAGAAGTGCCTCTAGAATCTAGCTGTAACTATAACCGCATTTTCCATAGATGAAAATTTGTCGCGCTTACAGGTATTCCGTAGTGAAAACTGCTCAGATATTAGGTATTATGATATTAAAACCTAACGACCGACAGTCAGGAATAGGGCTTGACATTGACTCCGATGAAAGTACGTAACTTAAAGTACCCTACTCCACTTTAGTTTTACTGCGCTACAGCGTCGTGAACCATTAGAAACTAAAACGGAGTAGGTACAACGGGTACTGGTGGATTATTCTAGAGAGAAGTTCAAGAATGTGTGACCTAAAGACGAGAGGGCAGTAATAGCATGTGTGCAAGTAATTAGTTTTTAGGACTCATAATATATGGTGCTCTTGTTTTTTTTTTACTAGTATTGGCATCGCAGGTCGGCACGGGGATTGTCGGCTGATTGAATTTTCTTTTGGTGCCTTATAAATTAGGACGACTGAGCAGCTAGTCGGCTACATGCTAAGAAGTGAACCTCGTGTAAGGTACGGACTTCAGCTTAAGGTGTCACTGGGGGATAGCAAAGGGACATGCCAAATTGGATTTTAGTTATTTAAGGCTGGCTCGAACCAGGGTCGGGCTGGGGTTTGTTTAGGCCCATATACGAGTACCTTGATAACGACAAAAAGGTCCATATATCTACTATCTGTTTCTGCCTAATCAGAAAACAAATGAGATAACCTAGATCCATCGCTTTCCAAGTTTGCGAGATTAATAACAAGTGCGGTCCAAATTATCTAGAAATTTTCATCTAAGAAAAGGCGGCCTACTAAAAAGACGAAGGTCTAAACTATCCGCTATTTGATCTACTCTGCGGCAAAGGCACACGTCGTTATTGAGCGCATTAAGTTTACAACATAGGCGGATGGATTTTCTTCTTTTCTTCAACGTCTAAACGTCCGAGATCAATGGAAGACGGTGTGGGAAGACCGCAGGGCCATTCGAGGGAGTCTGCTTCGTGTGTCATTATGTGTTCAGCTTCCACTGTAATTTATTTTGGACTATTACATTTACGACACTTTTAAAGTTTATAAAGAATTAAATAATACCATGTTGCAGTTGCATTGAGAAAGTTATCACCGTAATATTTTCCATTAAAGACGTCAATATTTTAAATATTATCCTACTAGCACTTACAGGTACTGTATTAATTAATTATCCTGTAAATTTTTGAATCATTAATTTATTATTACTACTTACTTCTGATCCTGTGTACTTTGTTTCCGTATGCAAGGTCCCATAAGTAAAGAGTCGCGAATGTGAGAGGTATCAGGGGCATCAAAAGATATGGTCTTTTCGTCCTTCTAAAGCTGTAAGTAATAGATATTTCTGAATTAGCCAAAGTAATAACGATTTTTTGCATGTACTTTAAACCGAATTTCTACGTAACGATCAAGTGGAAAAAAGTCATTATAATGTGTATTTGGTTTGTTGTAGTATAGGCACGTTCGTTATCTAAGTATGGATAGTAACATGATAAAAATAACTTATACACTTTGACCTTATACTTTTAGATAAAGAAAATTACCCAGTGAAAAGTCCTGTTGCTGCAGCAGCATAAAATGCAGTAAACCAAAGGCAGGTATCTCTGCTCTTTGCTATCTCCATTGCCACTTGTCGTTCTTGCATTTGATATTGAAGTTGAATTTGCCTCTCCATCTAAACAAAACTTTAATTTAACAAATATGTAAGAAAACATTGATTACTCATCTGAAAATATGTTTTACCTTTATTTTATTTATAGTTTGTATGAATTCTTGATTTTTCTTAAAGTTTTCCTCCATGTTTACGGTAAAATAGTTCCCCATCTTAAAGTTTAATTATTTTCCTTATTTAAACAAATATCACAACAAAACACAAACGAAGCCCAGCCCTTCTCAAAGATTGTGTAATGCCCCAGCTGTTTGTTGTCAAACCATTTTTTTAACAAAGGCGTAGAATTCTAACGTTTTGTTACTGCATATGCGCTGGTGCATAACTTTACAAAAATAAAGTAACAACAGGCGTGGATGGAGATTTATAATAAAATCAATCATTTTATTTTTAAATACATTCCTATTAAAATTTATAATCATAATAATCTCGATTCTTCATAGCTTATAATCAATATTTTATTCTTTAACACACATCACTACACATAATAATAACGACTTAATTTGACATTAAAAGCGATAATGACAAATAAATTGACATTGACAAGTCTGTTCATGTTGTTACTCGTTCCCGCCAAATTCATGAAGCGTAAAAGCGTTGGATACATGCAAATTAATATAATTTTGTGCATTTATTAATGATAAAACAGCAGAATGGGTATTCTAGGCTTATCTAAGTTAATTGCAGATATTGCACCACATGCTATCAAAGACATGGAAATAAAAAACTACTTTGGTAATTACTACTTTGATTATGAATCGATTTTCTAACCTGTACCAATGTAAACTTTACTGTTTTATTATTTTTTTCAGGACGTAAAATTGCTATTGACGCGTATATGAGCTTATATCAGTTCTTGATAGCTGTACGAAGTGAAGGTAAGCATTTAGGTTAACACTTTTTCTTATAATTTCGCTCCTGTGTGAGGTTTTTATGTTATTGTCCGGCGCCGGGACTTTGGGTGATTAAAGCCTTACTATCATCATAGTAAGGCTTTAATCACCCAAATTCCCGCAGCAAGGTGTCCTCTAAGACTACCCACTGACTGTGCCCTTGCTACGTCATAAAAGAGCCACATTTATTAGGAGTTCATTTAGGTTACATCCATATCAATCCCATCCATACTTTGGTCAGTGGGTCGTGTTAGGGGTGGGTTTAGTATGACGGGCTGGTGAGCGCAACTCCACGTCGCAGCGCGCATTTTGGTCCCATGCCATCGTTTGTATTTCCGAACGTATTCAACCCTAATCTCCAAAGTTAGAGTGAACAGGTTTCTTCTGGGTAAGCTCACTCCATCATAGACTTGGTCTATGTCACCTCTGACCTAGACTAGAGCCAAAATCGTACCCATTTTCACTAACAAAAAAAACATTGTCCGCAGGTTCACAACTGGTCTCCGTAGATGGAGAAACAACGTCTCATTTAATGGGAACATTCTACCGCACAATAAGACTGGTTGAGAATGGCATCAAGCCAGTGTACGTGTTTGACGGAAAGCCCCCGGATATGAAGTCACATCAGCTAAATAAGAGAGCGGAGAGGAGGGAGGAAGCGGAGAAGGAGTTGCAGAAGGCTACGGAAGCTGGTATGATTATTTTTCTAAACTAACATTCATCATCATCATATCAGCCGCAGGACGTCCACTGCTGGGCATAGGCTTCCCTCATAGATTTCCAAAAAGACTGGTTGGATGCGGCCTGCATCCAGCGTCTTCCTGCGATCATAAACAAGTCGTCTGTCCACCTTGTCGGTGGTCGTTCTACGCTGCGCTTGCCGGTGCGTGGGCTCCATTCGAGAACTTTGCGGCCCAACATTGGCTATTTAACATTACGCAACGGCCCACGGGAGCAAAGCGACGCCAAGGTTCACGCAGTGGCTGAGAGGTCAACTGCTGCGCTGCGTGTCGCGGGTTCGATTCCAGCACGGAACAAGTATTTGTATGATCTACAGATAGTTGTTCCGGGTCTGGCCGTTGGTGTATGTGAGTTTATATGTTTGTACACGCACCCATAATGGAGGAGAAATACCAAGAGTGGGGCACCATTAAAAAAAAAAGCAGTAACCAAAGACACAGACAGTTCACCAGTTCACTTGTGCTAATATAAAGTTGAAGAGTTTCTTTGAACTGGTCTTAACAAAACATTTCAAACATAAACGCCTTAATTGACAGGTGATCAGGAATCCATGGAGAAGTTCAACCGTCGGCTGGTGAAGGTGACTAAGGTGCACAACGAGGAGGCGCGACAGCTGCTCAAGCTGATGGGGATACCGGTCGTGGAGGCGCCCTGCGAGGCTGAGGCTCAGTGTGCCGCCCTAGTAAGTCATAATCAGAGGTCGAAATTAGGGACAGTTATTAATATACTTACACTGATTTCATACAGCGAAAGAATAAAGTGGATATGCCTCAAATCCCGAGATCAATTTTAAAGAGCAGAAAAATCCTGTGATTGATTAAATAAAAAAGTTATTTACTTTTACACTTTTAAACCATCCGACATCAGATGTCCGAAGTTCCATAATTCCAATGCGCACACGCACGATGTTGCCACATTTGTGGTTCGCACAACATAGCTTGTGAGAACAAAAGAAAACAATAGCGGAAATGCGGAGCGCACCCCGGCAAGTCCCGGGAAGATCCATATTAATATTAACTTTTCGATGCAAGTACATAAATAACTACCTAATTCCGACCTCGGGTAATAACCCTCTTTTATAGCGAGATAAATGGACACCATGTCTGTTCAAAGCGGCTGGCAAATTAAGATCGAGAAAACATGTTTGAAACATGTCCTTAATTAAGAAATGATCTGCCTCATTAGCCTAGTTGTCCTAAGCGCAACTGATCATGGTGTTTAAGCCATAGAATAGCCACATTTGTGAGTGTCATAGGCTATACAAGGCGATGATTTGCATTCTGGTCAAATTCAAGGAGATAACTATGCTCGTGATTCTTAACACGAATCAATAATAAAATAAATTGGTTTTGAAATCTTTTTTTTTTGGCGTGATTTTCAAATTCGAGGTAGCCATCTCGCCAACACATTGATACATTTATTAAATATTGGCCAGGTATCGTAATTATATTTGATTACTTCAATTTTTTTATGACAAGCTCTTAAAATTTTACAAGGATGCAAATCAACACTTTGTATAACATCACGCTACGACACACGGGAGCCGAGCAGTAACTAAAGACGTAACGTAAGGCGAGTGAAATAAACCACGCGAACGAAATCGCAGTCAGTTCGCTAGTTAAATGTAATTCTATTGTTCCCAGGTAAAAGCCGGCAAAGTATTCGCCTCAGCGACCGAAGATATGGACGCCTTGACTTTCGGCACCAATGTGCTACTGCGTCACTTGACGTTTTCCGAGGCGCGCAAGATGCCCGTGCAAGAGTTCCATCTTAACGACGTGCTTAAAGGACTGGAGTTGGAACACAAAGAGGTAATAGAGAGATCTCATGATAACTGACTTGTAAGCTTAGTGGTGACTGCTACGCTAGAGGTCTTGGGTTCGATTCTCAGGTCCAGCAAAAAGTGTTAGGTTTTTCTATGAAATTCTCAGTAGCAGCTCAGAGTTTGGATTTGTGCCCGGTTAGTGGCAATAGGCTCGCCCCCTATTACATGGGACCTAAATATGATAACTGCCTCAATAGCTTAGCGGTTCTAAGCGCAACTGCTATGCTAGAGGTCTTGGGTTCGATTCCCGGGTCGAGCAATGGGAGTGGGCATAACCAATGGGAGTGGTGATGGTGCTATAAAAAGATGTAACTGAAGGCGGTGATACCGCAGGTTATAATATTAATCATCAATAGATAAAGTGATTGAATAGGAAGATTTATATAATACATATAGAACATAACGCTACGACCAACGGGAACGGAGCAGTAACCAAAGACTTAACAGAATGCGAAACTGCCTCGTTAGCCTAGTAGTTCTAAGCGCGACTGCTACGCTGGAGGTCTTGGGTGCGATTCCCGGGTCGAAAAAATGATATTGGGATTTTCTATGAAATTCTCAGTAGCTGCTCGGAGTTAGGATTTCTATGGCTCGCCCCAACACACCGGCCTAAACATACCGGCGAACTGTGGGTGTACATTGGTACACCTCTGCCTAACCCTTCGGGGAATATTCTATTATGGTAACTAATTTATATGTTTAATGAATAAATAAATGGAATAATATATTTGTACATAATATCAATCTCACCTTTCCAGTTCATCGACCTCTGCATCCTGCTCGGCTGTGACTACTGCGGTTCAATCCGTGGCATCGGCCCCAAGCGTGCAATAGAACTGATACGGCAACACCGGTCCCTAGAGCAAGTGCTACGCAACATAGACACGGAGAAGTACCAGCCGCCAGAGAACTGGGACTTTGAGAGAGCGAGGGAGCTGTTCCTACAGCCTGAGGTCACGGATCCTAAGGATATTGAGGTCAGTTATGTCAAAAGTCAAAGCATTTATTTCAATAAGACCATTTACAGGCACTTTTGAATTGTTAAGAAGTTAGTTTTTTTTTTTTAAGACGGGAAATCATCAAATAACTTCCCCCGCCCTGGGCGGGGCGGGAGGGAGTGTCAGACTTTTACTGACTAAAACCCATCCATGTTCCGTCTTGTGCCCTTTGCGTTCCGGGGGCACGGTATCTCTTGCTCACAACCCGCAGCCCCGAGGCATCGGCGCTTATTGGCCCCTTCGAATGTTTGCTGACATCTCTTTGAGGCGCGCGTGGAACACGAACGCGCCTTCGTTAGTTAACGTACGGACGGGTGAGCTACCCATTGCTCATCGTCCACAGACCCGCGTCTGCGGTAGCCGGGAGTCGTCTCACGGCTCCCGACGCCCGGGGCGTCTCCCGCGGCGGCTGCTGGGACGAGAGACTTCTCTCCCTCTCCCGTCCCGCCACCTCGACCTTCTCTAGCATTACAGCTTCGCAGAAGGAGGCGACTGCTTTCCATTCCCTCTCGCTCCGGACCATGGCCTGCACTAGTGCCGGACGCGAGAGTTCGCCGCCGCCGATGGCCGCCTCGAGGACTCGGCGGTGCTCCGCCCAAGCGGGGCACACCGCCACGGTATGCTCTACCGTGTTCGGGGATCTCGGGGATTTATTTTGTACTTAAAAGTGTCGTTTTCTTGTCGGATGTAGACGACGGTGGCGTGTTTGGCACGTTTTCGTTTGTCGGCTATATCCGACCATGGCGGTCAAAAGGCCACAAGGCTAACGAAACCACTTTCTTTTCCAGTTAAAATGGACAGACCCTGACGAGGAAGGCCTGGTGAAGTTCCTGTGCGGAGACAAGCAGTTCAACGAGGAGCGCGTGCGCAACGGAGCCAAGAAACTAATGAAGGCACGCAGCGGCACCACGCAGGGACGACTCGACGGATTCTTTACGGTACATAATTATACATACACAAACTCACGCCTTTTTCCCATGGAGGTAGGCAGAAACCACAGAAATATGATCTTTATATACACCTTTCGCCTCGTCGAGTACTCCGCAATCAACCTTCCGGAAGAACCTCACCAATATTTATGTAATTCTCCAGACCGATTCCGCCCACGGCGGCTAATCTTAATGCAGACTAGCCACGTACGTAGGAGATATTATATTGCACAAGTGTGTGCACAAACATAGGTGCACTCCCTCTTCTCTTACTCTGGCCTGCTCCTGAGAGATTTATAGAAAAACCCTATAACATTGCTCAACCTGGGAAACAAACACAAGACCTCTAGCGTAGCAGTCACGCTTAGAACCACTACAATAACGAGGCAGCCAGTGGTTAAATAAAAATATAGCAGAATTATTATCATAAATATGTATTTAAATATTCTATATTTTATTTTATATTTCAGATATCAACCACACCGAACCCAAAACGCAAAGCCGAGGAGGACAAAAAGAATTCTGCAAAGAAGAAGCCTAAAACCGGCGGCGCCAGGGGCCGCAAACCTAAGTAAACTATTACACATTTTTAATATAGTCTGTTAGATGTATAAAAACTCTTTCGTACAAGGGTTTTTTTCTTCACTGTTGTTACGAGCGTCTTTGCAGTATTGATTACTAAGGTTTGCCCGCGACTTCGTCCGTGGAATAGTTACTAATAGGCGTTCTTGGGGGGCGTGCCCACCCCAGAATGGTCTTGTGCCTACCCCAGGCTGTAGGGCTCACCTTCCACCTGACCGCAGTGCATCGCATCGGCCATGGCATCATAGGGGCCAGGCCCCCCCTGACAACTAACTCTAGCTACGCCAATGTAGTGACTTTGGCTAGCCTCTTTTATTACAAATTTTTCGAAAACACTTAAACAAACGTGTTTAAAAAAAAACAAAGCTCTTTTAAAAGTTCAAGAATATAATTGGTTAAAGAACCACAATGTATTTCATTTTTCATTCACTATAACCTCATAATTAAGACGATATAGTATCGTCTTAATTAGGAGGTTATAGTGTAGTAGTAATCACACTAATATTATAAAAGCGAAAGTGTGTAAGTGTGTATGTTTGTCTCTTCTTGACGCTCAAATGGCTGAACGGATCTGGATGAAATTTGGCACTGAGATAGATTATTGTCTGGAATAACACACTGGATACTTATTATCGCGAAAAAAACGTACGGTTCCCGTGGATAAACTTTGCCGCGGACGAAGTCTTGAATAAAAGCTAGTACGACATAATATGATAAGACGGACCTACATTACCGTCATATTATGACTCAATAATTATGCGTATTAAATAACCGTTTTTGTATGTTGTCCAATATTTATGTACGATTTCCACCATCCGGGTCGCGCCGGAGCGCATTTTGTTAGGTTAGGTCCGCGCGTTTGTGTGCATATGCGTAGTTCCAAGCAGTATAAATGCTCGAGCAGACCGGATGGGTATGCGTAGATGTAAGCGTAGACGTGCACGTACCACTGAGTTGTAATGTATGGAGCTGTATGTGACAGGACACACCGCTTGCGTATGCGTGTGCACGTCTACGTTACGCAAGCGGTGTGTCCTGTCACATACAGTTTCATACATTACAACTCAGTGGTACGTGCACGTCTACTGGAGATGTCTACGCATATGCATTCGGTCTGCTGGAGCCTTAAATTCCATGCAAAAATGTACCTTAACTATTATGAAGAAACCTGAATTTTCTTTGGTACATATGTGTAATGCGCTCCGGCGCGCCCCGGTTGGTGGAAATCGTATAATTATTATTCTTCATTTTTCTGCTCGAACTGTCAATTCGAATAGATTGCTAGTTAGTTTTGTTTGTATTGTTGACCTCTGCCTAGCCTCTTGGTGTATACAGGCGTGATATTACTATGTAGGTTGTAAAAACTCATTTGCATTTAGTTTGGGTAGCTCCATAGTTGTTAATTATAGTATTGATTGAATTTATATGGTGATTACTCAACTTGTAAAAGATGTATAAGTCTGTATCTTTGTGTTGATCGCATTTAAATATGTTGCTGACATCATCTGTATTTAATGACTGTTTATGATTTTATATTTGATAAGTACTTTAACTACCCGAATATTTACTAAAATAAATTGTTTTAAGAACTAAATATCGTTTTCTTAATTGACTAGGACAGGACTTGACTGACAATGCACTATCCCTGGACATGACTGAATATAAAGTTTAATACAAGCAAAACAAAAAAAATGGAACTATAAACACTTTATTATTACCCGACTTACAAAAATCAGTTCAAATCTGCAAAGATTTTGTCTGTCGGTGACCGATTCAGTTCCACTAAAGTCGGTAAACATCGTATGAAAATTGGTCACTAGCAAAAAACGTTTGTTGCATGAATCAGAATATTTAAAATAAATAAATAAATATCTTGGGACAACTCGCACACGGCTATCTGATCCCAAGCTAAGCAGAGCTTGTGTTATGGTAACCAGACAACTGATACACATACTTATATAATTTTTAATACATACATATTATAGATAAATCACACCCAGACACAGAACAAACAATCATGCTCATCACACAAAGTTTGTCCTGGGTGGGAATCGAACCCACGACCTCCGGCTTAGCAGTCAGGGCCGCTAACCACTAGACCAACAGGCCCGTCAAAAATCGTTTATTTATGAAGATCAAAATGCGAAATGGAATGGTTCTTCAAGATTGGGTTTTTTTTAAGGGTCGGCAACGCCGGTGTGATGCCTTGATGTTGCAGGCATCCATAGGCAATCACTTACTATCAGACGGGCCGTAAGCCTGTTTGCCACCTACGTTGTTTAAAAATATATATGGTTCCCAATTTGATGCTTCTATCGAAAATTTTACCAATCTTCTTTCTTTTATCCGAGAAAAAATGGTAAAAAGATTTTTTTTTTTTAGTTTAGGACTAGTAATAAAGTGAAATGCGCTCTAGACGTAAATAAACAAAATATTAGTGCGAAACATTGTTTTATTTCTAAAACACGTAACATTTACAATACATACAATATTAAATACATCTCACTAGGAGTAACATATCATAATTTTAGTAAATATATTAAACGCATAAACTTAAAATTAAAGCACAATATAGGGATATAAGATCTTTTGAAATACATAATATTTAAAATTAAATTTTTAAATAAAAAAATTCTTTTAATTATTGAAACTGAAAATTAACGTATTATATTTATACGTATGTGTGTTATTTACTTAATTTCGTTCTTAAATCTCTACTGTTTGTTTTTGCTATCCCATACATGTGTCATACAAAAAGCGTACATACTCATTTGTTCGAAGACTGCTTTTACCATAACCGTCCTTACGATCGACAATCATATAGAGCACAAAGCAGATATACTTTTCTCATTTATCAATCAATAATGGACCAAAAACCAATAGAAATAGAGTTCAAAATCGCGAAATTCCATGCAAAATGCCAAATGCAAATGGGCAATATGTGTAGTTAACGGCTATTTGATGTGTCTTTCTTCTTTATATTTTGCATACAATTCTCAATTCTATATGTATTGTTTTTAAGCTCATTATTAATTAACACTGCTTGAGCTAACTGATTTGTTTTTTACAACTTCAACTATTTTTTATGCTTATTTTAAAATACAGGATAAATATACTACAAAAGTGAGAAAAAAGCAATTCAAAATGTGTTTTTTTGTTTCTAAATAATAAATGTGTTTATTACGCCGTTTGTTGTATACGTTCTTGATTTTATAATATTTTTAGAAATTTTGGAGGTAATGAATAAAAATTAATAAAATATCATTCTTACAAAATAATTTAATAACTTATAATAATCAACAGTTTTCTTAACGAGATTTTTGTGGTCCACTCTTCCAAATAAATTTATTTAACAAAAAAACTTTTTTTTTTTTATAAACAGATATTTAAAAAAGGCAAACATAATTGTCACGCGACATAGTATGAATATCTAGTAAAAGCGAGTCGATATATTTTATATTGTTTGGCGAAAACAAAGGACATTAGCTAAACTTTTTAAAACGAATAACAGTGACGATGGATAGCATTTTTCTAAACGAAATTTTTGATTTATGTATAGAGTTTCTTGCCCATTCTTCTCCAAACGAAACTACCTTTTGGAATGAGCAACTAGATTCAACATTATTACTTTTTTAATGGTGTTATTGAAATAAACCATTTGACTTTGAAACACCAAACATATTGTTATTCGATGTTTGTTACAAGGAAACGGTTATTGCGTAAAATGTAACGCAGCACTATTCTCTATGACAGTCCAACCAACTAAACTTTTCAACATAACAATTAAACCAAAAACAAAAGAACGTTACCCGCAAACGGCCTGCATTCTATTTTCAAATTCTTAAAAGTTTGCCTTCAAGAAGTTGATGAGCCCATTTGTGGAGGCGTCGTGGCTCGAAACTGGTGTATTGTCTTGCAGCTCGGGTTCAATGGCCTTTGCCAGCTGCTTGCCGAGCTCGACGCCCCATTGGTCGAATGAGTTGATGTCCCAGATGACGCCTTGAGTGAAGATTTTGTGCTCGTAGAGGGCTGTGGATTGGTGTAATTAGAATTGATTAAGGGTCAGTTCACACAGAGACGCCGCGCACCTTTTTATAGAGCTACTCAAAATTTAACTGAAATGTGTATCTTTTTTTTTTGAGTAGTAAATACAGTCGCGTCTCTTACTGACCCTAAGCAGGTTATTTGGGGTTTTCCTTAACCGATTCATCGCCACGTCCATTTTGGTTTACCCCGGGCCAGAAGTTTTGTTCGATGCTGTGTAAGGGCGTCATATTTACTATTAACTTTTTACATTAGATTTTATACGCCGCTCCAGCATTTTTTTATTTAGCCCGTACTGTCCACTGCTGGGGAGCATTGCCTTCACTAAATATTTTTATATAATGCCCCTAGCGTGGCAAAAGCCACCAATCGGTTAAAGCAGAGGATATCGGTAATCCCACCGAATACGTAATGCATGCCTATAATTGTGCACAAATTAGAAGAAAAGTCGAGGGAAAACGCTAGTGAACATATAAAGTACGTACCAATAAGAGCTCCGAGAGTGAATGGCGTGACTTTCTTGACGACGATAGAGTTAGTGGGGCGGTTGCCTTTGAACACTTTGTGCGGGAGGATCTTAGCGACCGCGTCCGCCGCCATGCCCGACTTCTCTAACTCCGCTTTAGCCTGGAATTAGTTTAAAATTATTAATCTCCGGATTCCCAATTTACAATCACGCCTGTATTCCCCGATGTAAACCCACAATTCGCCGGCATGTTTATGTCCCATGTAATAGGGGGCGAGCCTATTGCTATTAACCGGGCAAAAATCCTAACTCCGATCTGCTACTGAGAATTTCACAGAAAAACCCAATAACACTGCTCGACCTGGGAATTGGTCCACTAAGCCAGACAGTCTTACTTTATGAGACAAATTACCAATAAAATTGGTTATCACCAATAAAATTGGTCGGTTGATTGAAATATGAACAAACGCCTTGGAAAGCACGTGTCCTCATTGGTCCTACGCTTGGTATCTCCAAGGTCAAAAAACCAACCAATTAATTAAATTAAATTCGCAGACATCCATCAGTTTGGTAGGAAATTCCAACTATATTTGACAACCTTGGTTACTTATCTCTTTTGTTGACCGTATACGGATAAAGTGGCAGATTATTATTAAATATTAAATGACTGCTTAACTACTGACCTCGTCTGAAGACTTGCCCTTCATGAGCGCTTCAGTTTGCGCTAAGAAGTTAGCGAGTAGGATCTTGTGGTGTATTCCATTTGAGATGGGGTTGTGCGTCTGAGCGGGGGCGATGAAGTCGCACGGAATCAGTCTGTAAGCGAAACATGTTATTAGTTAAATGGCCAACAATATAACGACGAGTAAAAACCAGCCAAGTGCGAGTCAGACTCGCGTACGAAGGGTTCCGTATCATTATCTATAAAAACCGTAAACAAATCACGTTTGTTGTACGGAAGCCCCCCTTAAATATTTGTTTTATTTTAATTTAATTATTTATTTTTTACCTAGTTTTTCGCAATATAGCCAAGCGACTAGTCGATTCTTCACGTGACCAGAGGGCTGGCCTTTTCTTGAGCCAAAAAATCAGCATTGCCGTACAACGTGGCAATGCTGCCAGCCTTCTGGGTACATGCCCCATTGACAGCGATGCGGATGAGTTTTTTGATGCTCTATGACCTTCCTTTTTTATATTAACTGTACATAGTTTGTAATTTAATTATTATTATTTGTCTAAGTACCTATATTGTATTTTTTTAAGTGATTATTTGCTAATGTTCATAAAAAATATTTATTTTTAAAGTGAATATAAATAATTATATATTTTGAGAATATTTAAAGCGTCTACTGCTGTCGTTATCAGAATCGAGCAAAAACAAGCAAAAAAAACACGTTTGTTGTATCGGAGCCCTCTTACATATTCATTTTAAATGTGTTTTAGTATTTGCTGTTATAGCGGCAACAGAAATACATCATCTGTGAAAATTTCAACTGTCTAACTATCACCGTTTATGAGATACAGCCTGCTGACAGACGGACAGCGAAGTCTTAGTAATAGGGTCCATTTTTACTCTTTGGGTACGGAGGGCTTTTAAGGTTCCAAAGTCCACTGTCTTCTTAGTCTCACTGGCACTTTTGAACTATAACTTCTTGACACTTCAAAAGTGCCAGTAAATGCCTGTAAGTGCCTGCTTTGACTTTGGAACCTTAAAAACCGCGTCTTACGGTCTAATTTCCAACGTACCTGGTACCCTGGTGTATCAGCTGGTAGAAGGCGTGCTGCCCGTTGGTCCCCGGCTCGCCCCACACGATGGGCCCGGTGCTGTAGTCCGCCTGGGCCCCCGAGCGAGTCACGTATTTGCCGTTACTCTCCATGTCGCCCTGCTGGAAGTATGCTGCGAATCTGAAGAAAGTATTTGTTATTAGTACGATTCAAACTTAATCTGCTTAATCTTGGAGTTACTTGGTCGGGTGTGCAGTACTCGTAACCGGCGTGCTTGTATGACCAGATGTATGAACGTGGACGAGGCGAATGTAGTATGTAAGGATCGTAGCAGGTGGCGTTCTGTGGTTTCTGCCTACTCCCATGGGAAAAAGGCGTGAGTTTATGTATGTATGTCAAACTTAATGGCAGTTTGGAAGTTAGCTGCGAGTGCATGTTCGCGTAGGTTTATTCGAGTTAATAACAATTTCCCATCCATTATGTTGACATGTCTATGAGGCGCGCGTGGATCACAACGCACCATCGACCCGGATTTGGTTCTGATTGCATGCCCGCGTCTAAGGTGGCCGGGAATCGCTCTACGACTCCCGACGCCCGGGGCGTCTTGTTCAAAGATCTAAGCCTACAAACGGCGGGAAGCGACTTTATTTTATACTGCTTATGTAAAATGCTACTATCACCCATTATTTATTTACCTGTGTAAATATTGGTCGTATGGCAACAGTGCATGCGTTTCAGCTCCGTAGAAATTGGAGTACCATACACCAAGCAATGCCAGGATAACGGGAGCCTGTAAACAACACACGGTTTTGAGAAAAAAAAAACTAACTTCTGCTCGCGACTTCGTCCGCGTGGCTTATTTCACTCGCGTTAAGTTACGTCTTTGGCTACTGCTCTGCTCCCATGGGCCGTAGCGTGATGTTATACAAGCTGTTGATTTGCATCCTCGTCAAATTTTAGGAGCTTGTTATAGAAAAAAAGAAGTAATCAAATATAATTACGATACCTGGCCAATATTTAATAAATGCTTGTTTTTTTAGTTGCAACTATCAAAAAACAGTATTCCAGAATATACTCCTCTTGCAAAAATCAGCACCGCCCAGTTGCGTATGCGGTAGGCAGAGTTGTCGCGCGGCTATATCAATGCGTGCATATCGCCTAAACCCTCTGGGAGATGGCTAGTTCGAATTGGAAAATCACGTCAAAAAATATAAATTTTAAAACCAATTTATTTTATTATTGATTCGTGTTAAGAATCACGAGCATAGTTAACTCCTTGAATTGGACGAGAATGCAAATCAACAGCTTGTATAGCCTATAACACTCACAAATAACGTGGCTTTCTATGGGTAAAAAAAACAATCGGTTCAGTAGATCCAGAGATTACTTCCTATAACCTCACAAACTTTACCTCTTTCTATTATTGTATAGCTGTAATAGGTGAAGCAATGGCCAAGCCGTGTCACCATTTTAAAAATGGCATTTATTTAAAGCGACTGTTGTATATAATTGTACAATTGTATATATTGTGTATAATAGTAATATATATAATACAATTGTATTGTACAAATTACAAAATGCATGTTTATTAACAAGTTCAGCAGTAAAACTTGACGTGTAACTGCACATTATTTTTTTCAACTGATCATAATAATGTTATTAAAATACTGCATTGGCAATGGCATTGCTGATTGTGTTATTTTTCAATAACGTTTGTTGTTTTGAACTTAAGAGAAGCCGGTAAAAATTAAGGCAGATTTAGACAGGGTCAGTGACTGGCGCCGAAATCGAGGCAAGTCAGCGCTGACCCGAAAAAAACCCCGTATAAATTGATTTCAAGTCAGTACAGTGGCGGGAAGTCAGCGCTGACTTGTAAATTCGCACATGAATATTTAGAAGTCAGTCTAGGCGCGGGCACTGGCGCCGGTAACTGACTTGTGCACTGACCCTGTCTAAATCTGCCTTTAAGTTGTATGAAGGCCTCGCCACAACTACAGGGACGGACCGCGAACTTGTGGGGCCCTGGGCTAACGCTTCTTGGGGGCCCCTAATCAATTTAACTAATTTCCAACTTAATTATCGATATTACTGCTATCTATATACAATACTAGCAAACTGCCCGCGACTTCGTCCGCGTGGCTTATTTCACCCGCGTTAAGTTACGTCTTTGGTTAATGCTCCACTCCCGTAGGTGGTAGCGTGATGTTATAAAGCCTAATTTACTAAGGTATAATGTAGCTGTTTATAGGTGAAAAATAATCAAAATCGGAGCAGTAGTTTCAGAGCTTATTCGGCACAAACAAACAATCTTCCCTCTAATAATATTATTAGTATCATCAATGGGGGCTGGGGGCCCTTAATGTCTTCGGGGCCCTGGGTTGGGGCCTATCCGCCCCTGCCCTGCCGGGTTAAAAAATAATAAAACAATTCTTACATTCTTCTCAAGCGGCGCGGTGGTGTAGTGTTGGTCCATGAAACTGGCTCCCTCCAGAAGTTTCTCGAAGTTATCGTAGCCAATGTACAGCGAGATCGACAGACCGATGGCTGACCACAGCGAATACCTACATATATATACCGGTAATATTAGTACAAAATACAGGTCTGATAGGCAGTCGCTCCATGTAAAATACTTATATTCAGCTGCATCCGGTTTGACTGGAAGCTGACCCCTACATAGTTGGGAAAAGGCTAGGCAGATGATGATTAGTACAAAATACAGGGTGGCATTTTCGAAGCGTACCTGAAGGGAAAGTACTGTAAACACTGAAAACAGCAAATTTACTCAAAAGAAACATTCCTAAGAAACAAAACTGCGTTCAAAGATTTTTGAAAATACTCTTGCCACACAATGGAATCGAACCGACTAAAATCAAATGTCTAAGGATCAAATCTCTCTGCAAACATGGTACATTAAATTAATGTAATCTTGTTTTATTCGAACGAATAAAACCGAAACATGAGAAAATACCGAAACATGAGAAATGGTTTACAAGACAATAAAGTTTGCGGCCCTTTAGTTTAGACCGTGGTACGGAACCCTGATAAAATAGATGAACTCTTATCTCACCTGCCTCCAACCCAGTCCCAGAACCCGAACATGTTGTTAGCATCGATGCCGAACGCCGTCACCTTCTCCGCGTTAGTCGACAGAGCCACGAAGTGCTTGGCCACCGCTGACGGCTGGAACAATTAAGTTTATTAGTTTAGATGTTAAAGAATAAGGAATATGCATGTGATTCATATGAGAATCAAATATTTTTTTAAATAAACTTTATTATTGCTACTTTACGGCTCCATCAGCAGTATTTGTTTCACAATGATTTCTTTTGGAGTAAGAAATTAATTTTTTGAATTGCAAATAATTATGTATGTTGTGAAAAATTCAAATATTTGAAAAGTATCGCCATTGATCAGACCGAATTTGACGTAAAAGATATTACAACAACATTTGTTGTTATTTACAGGTAAATAAGCACTCAGCATCGGCACTTAATATCAATGCTGAGTGAGTAGTTAAGTGTCCTCTCCACTCCACGCGCGGCAAAATGGCGGGCGTTTAAAGTGCCCGTGTAGGTAGGAAGTGTATTTTTAACTTCGATCTTTTATACATACATGCCATAACGCCTGTTTTCCCCAAAGGGTTAGGCAGAGGTGTACCAATGTACACCCACAGTCCGCCGATATGTCTAGGTCCCATGTAATAGAAGTCGAGCCTATTGCCATTAACCGGGCACAAACCCTAACTCCGAGCTGCTACTGAGAATTTCATAGAAAAACCCAATAACACTGCTCGTGCTGGGAATCGAACCTAAGACCTCTAGCGTAGCAGTCGCGCTTAGAACCACTAGGCTACCGAGTATATTAGTAGGGTAGTAGGGTTTATGTATGTATGTCAAATCTTCATCTTATTAAACCCAGTTTTATTTTGTATTATCTTACATCTTTAGCAGCCTCCAGGAACCAGGTCTTGGCTGAAGTGGCATTGGTGATGGTCTCCTGTGTGGTGAAGGTCTTGGATGCTATGATGAACAGCGCCGTCTCAGGGTTCAGACGCTTCAGTACCTCTGCCAAGTGGGTGCCGTCGATGTTGGAGACAAAGTGTACCTGATTGAAAAGAAGAAGTTAAACTGGAAATACTTTATGATTGGTTCAGGAATAAATGTTAATTAGAGCAATGACAACAGTATAAATATAAATGAAAGCTTTTTTTTAAAATTATGTGTCAGATAAATTATCCAGAATTTATACGGAGAGCGAAAACAAGTGGAAAATGTCCACAAAAAAGAAATATTCTTAGGCCGGGTCTCCACCAAAGAGGAGAGGAGAAAAGAGTTTTTTTTTTTTTAAACTAGCTATTTACCCCGCTGTATTACCCGCGTTCAGTTACGTCTTTGGTTACTGCTCCGCTCCCGTTGTTCGTTGCGTAATGTTCTATACGTATAAACCTACCTCTTGAACCAATAAATAATAAAATAATAATAAATAAATATCTTGGGACAACTCACACACTGCTATCTGATCCCAAGCTAAGCAGAGCTTGTGTTATGGTAACCAGACAACTGATATACATACTTATATAATTTATAAATACATGCATATTATAGATAAATCACACCCAGACACAGAACAAACAATCATGCTCATCACACAAAGTTTGTCCTGGGTGGGAATCGAACCCACGACCTCCGGCTTAGCAGTCAGGGCCACTAACCACTAAACCAACAGGCCCGTCTACTAATATATTTATTGTTGAAGCAACGGCATTAAAATCCATTACATAGTTTAAAAGATTACTCGGACATACAGCGGGAGCGACTGTGTTTTATACTATACATATAAAGGTTATCTTTAAAATGGTACCTTCAGCTGGTTGGCATAAGGTTTGAGCGCCTCCGTGACCATCAGAGGTCCCAGGTCGGAGCCGCCGATACCAATGTTGATCACATCGGTGATCGATTTGCCGGTGTACCTAAAGATCAAATCAAAATTAAAAACGTTCAAAATTTTGTTGCATATATGTATAATAAATTCACTGTAGTACACTAGTATGGATTTATACAAGGATATAATAATAAAACAGTTTATTAATAAAAATTTGGCGCAAAATAAATAGTTGGCGCAGTGACCGAGCAATCGACTGCTGCGCTGCGTGTCGCGGGTTCGATTCCCGCCCCGATTGTTAAAAAAAAACCTAACCCACATGCACCCCAAGCCCAGTTTTGTACCCAGTAAGGACTCCTGATTCCCAACAGTGGGAATAATACAAGTAGATTAAGACCACAGGAAGACCCTGATGCAAGCTGCTTCCAACCGGTCCTATTGGAAATCTATGGGGGGGGCCTATGTCTAGCAGTGGACGTCCTGCGGCCGATATGTTGATGATGATGACTCTTACCCCTTCCACTGTCCGCTGATAACTTGTCCGGAGAACTCCTTCATATGTGCAAGCACCGCATTGACATCAGGAGTAACGTCCTTGCCTCCAACGAGAATGGGACGGTTCTGTCTGTTGCGGAGAGCTATGTGAAGTACCGCACGGTCCTCAGTGAAGTTTATTTTTTCACCTGGTGAACGAAGGTAGGGTATAGAGAAACTATTTTCAGAATAGGACCACGTCTAGAGATCAATGCATTAATTCTTTCAACTCGTAATGTATGCAACATGTAATTCAAAAGTACAATGAATTTTTTTTTATCAATCCATAGATTTTAGTCTTTGAGTGCCTCTAAAGCCAGTGTGGGACCATCCTACCCACGCCAAGTTCATCCCTTGATCCCTTTGCCACCATGTTGTTGGATATTAAAAAAAATATATGCAAACATTACTTTTTATGTACAAACAACGCGTGTTGTTTTTTTTTTTAGCTCACTCCTTCATAGTCTTTATCCATGCCACCTTTGACCAAGACTTAACTAGTCAAGAGGTTAACTACCTTTAAAAAAATATGTTTTGTAAAGGCATTTTAAAACCACCAACCTGAGAACATAGCATCTCTGGCCTTCTCCACATTCCTGCTCTTTGCCAGGTTGAGGAGTAGGCTCCACAGCTGCTCATTGATGCGGTTCTTTGAGTAGTCCAGCAGGATCTCTCCGTCATTCGGAGTCGGGATGCGGAGGCTAAATTCATATTATTTATTTTAGATAGAATATTTGACAACTTAAAAAAAAAAACAAACTATGCTGAATTCCTGTAACTACAATCTAACAAAACCATTTTTTTTGTGTAGCTATTGTAAAAGTAATACTGTAAGAGTTATTGTATATTGCTAGTATCTAAGTATTGAATCAATTAAGTATATTTATGCAGAGTCAGAATGTGATGCATTTATGAATAATTTATATTTTTAAATGTGTTATAATATATTCTGCAAGGTTTTCAAGTTGTACTTGAAAAACTGAACAGGTATCACAATATTTTTGCGATTGTTCATCTGACTGAATATTAACTTTTTAAATAAAAAATAATAAAACAAAAAAAAATATTTTTAATGGGCCAATATTTCAGTACATGTATTACAAGATTATTATTTATTGATAGGTAACCCACTTATCAACCAAAGGTGACAACAACTATTGAGATTAATAATTAATGTCACTGCTATCAAATTAAACTCTTAAAAAAAATGACAATCGTTTATGCGCGACCTTTACAATAACTTTTAAAGTCGATGATATAACTCTACTAAATTGCTCAAAACACTCAAAAATAATCAATGAAATAATAACAGGGCTATCAAATAACTTAAAAACCGACACATTTTTATTCATATTAGCAAAAGAATATTACGAAATATATTAACAAACCTGAATTTGTTGAAGCGGTCGGCATCTTGTTGAAATAATTGTGGAATATTTATTTTGTCAGCGTTTGCATCGTAGAACTTCTGAATTTCCACGTAAGCAGGGTCCTGTTTCAAATTAACCTTGGGGTCCATGTTTTTCAGTGAAATTGAACAGGTTTTGCGAGAGCGGCCACTGAATAACTGTATTGTACTTGATAACAAATGTCTTTTTGACATTTCAAAGTTATTTGAAGGTTATTCGCGTTTCGTTTTTGGTCTCGAATTGAGTTTCAAACTTTCAGTTGTTTTTTGAATGTATCGGTAACGTTATTAGCCGGGTGTTATTTTTTTTTCATGTAGTTATTACACAATCTTTTCAAATTAATGAACATAGTTTTTATAATGTTTGAAAGTACATAGGTAGTGCATTTGGAATTTTGGAGGGACCTAATATAGTAGTGTTAGTGTTTCCGGTTTAATTTTTAGTAGTTATTAATTGGAATTCACAATTCTTTCACACAGTTGATCCCTTATCCCTCTTATTTGTAAATTGTGGAATTTGGGTCAGGTGTACGTATAATACTAGAATTTGAATTTGGGTAAGCCATCTCTCCATGTCCTCTGCAGAACTTTAAATCCTTCTCCCAGTCGACCGTAATGAATGACCCATATAAAAGTACTCTGTAGAATGACCACACGATTATAGAGATAGGTAATTCTATTGTTTTGTTGGAAGAGCTAATCGTTGATAATCTTAAGGTTATCGTAACACAACACTGCTTTTAAGCAGTGTTGCAATTTTAAATCAAACAATGATAAAAATTAACGCTTTATTTTTAATCACGTGAAGTTATGATTATTAGCACTTATCACATCCATTGATGAGTGTTGGCCCCCTGGGAGTCTCGCAACAATAAGAGTACTACTTCTACTATTATTACCCTGTTACGACCCGGCACTGTATCTACCTGAACGCGATAAATAATGAAAACAAAAATAAAACATAGGTATCTAAAGATAAAATGCTCAAAAATTGCGTTTATATTCTTCCATTCATAATGACAATTTTTTTCTTAAAGATTAGATAAAGATAGGTTCAATCTATTTATTTACTTAATACAAGAGTACCTATAGGTACATACTATCGATAAATAAAAAATAACAATGTAATAGTAGCCACACACGTTAAGATAAACTTTCACAAGAAAACGTAATATTGTGTGATCAACAAAATAGAACAGTTATTTAATCATTTATAATTTCGTCAATGGTGTCCTAACATGCCTATTTTGTGCTCGAAGTTTCTCGGCCAAAGTTAGATAGATATGCTAGCCACATGAGGGCATATGAAAGAGCAGCATATCCGCGCCAGCCACCTTGAAGGGAAGTCCGAATTGCAGTCGCTGTGGCCGAAATCGGCTATCATCATCATCATCAGATCTTAAACTTGCTCTAATTCCTCCCACAAGTTATTCTATACTTGTGCAAGTCCAGATTTGTGTAAATATATCTAAACGTGTGTTGTTGCTATAATATGGATGTTCGAAACAGTATTCTACAATATTGGTGGTTTTATTTGGCATTTTTTTTATATTCTTCTTCTTTCCTTGATTCACAAAGTCAAGTCTTCAGCAATTTTCATGACCTTTTTAGAAGTCAAAAGTCCCCGCTATTTGGATCTACTTGGCAGTAGATACACGTCGTTGTAAATAACTGATTTCTACTGAGGAGACTGGGTTTTCTTCTGTTCTTCAACGGCTAAATGTGCGGGAATGGTGGGGGGCGGTGGAGGGGGCCCCAACACTTGCAGAAGGGAATCCACCTCCTCTGACAATATGTGATCGGCTTCAGCTGAAATGGAATTAGGTACGTTACGTTTAGAAAATTGGGAAAATTTATTAAGAATGGTATAAAATCACATTTAGATGACAAAATTGTGAAGAATATGAAATAACTGCATCAAAATCAATCTATCCGTTTGCGAGTTACAATGTCACAGATAGATTTGTAGAATGACGTATTTATGTAGCTGTCAAACTTATAAAACCGCCTCTTCGAGGATTAAAAAAATAAAAAAGTAATTTATGGGGATTTAATAAAAAAGAACAAAATCAGGGGAGGTTTAAAATAAGAACACGACTTTTTAGAGCGCCATCCTTGTCATTCATAGATCGAATGTCTCTTTTTATAGCTTACTAGCTTTTGCCCGCGACTTCGTCCGCGTGGATTAATAGTTCCCGTTCCCGGGGGATTTCCGGGATGAAAACTATCCTTTGTCCTTTCTCGGGTCCCAGACTATATCTGTACCAAATTTCATTGAAATCGGTTCAGTGGTTTAGGCGTGAAGAAGAGACAGACAGAGTTACTTTCGCATTTATAATATTACTAGTACGGAAATGTACGGAAAGTACGGAATAATATTAGTACGGATGTCTACTTACATTTGATCCTTTGCACTTTGTTCCCGTACGCAAGGTCCCAGAAGTAGGCAGTAGGAAAAGCGAGAGGCACCAAAGGGGCCAAGAGAGCCGGCCTTCTTGTCGTCGTAAACCTGAAATACATTTAAATTAAGCGGGGAATTCACTAGACGGACATGCCCGAGGGCAAGTCTGTATGAACGTGAACGAGGCGAAAGTAGTAAATAATAAATAATTATTTTAAAATTAACTCTCTATCCTTCGATTTTCTCTCCTTTCACCTCGATGGGAAATTTAAGCTCCATTCGGCCCTTCTCAGGGCCAAAGAGTTCGCTAACAAAATAATATTATTTTTGCCATCTATTACGTTAAGAAGAAGAAGAACGGCAATTTTTTTTTTGCGAATTATAGTATCAATTGCCAGTTCCTTACTGTGATTGCTGCACTAAAAAACATATTTCATCATCAATGATCAAATCTATTTAAAACCATTCCATAATGACTCACAATTTACTCTGCTTGGATTTGAACTTCGAACCGATCAGCAAATCGTTGAGTCTAGGTCGTTGCCTAGACTACCAAACCGGTTTTGAAGGAATATTACGATTAATTTGCACGTACTATTTTGAACTTTATTACCTTGACTTAGGTAGTAAAATAAATTAGCTTTTTCAAATTACCCGGCGATAAGGCCAGTGGCTATGGTGGCATAAAATGCTGATATCCAATGGAAAGTATCCCTGCTTCCGGCTATTTGCATTGCCAATTGCTTTTTCTGCATTTGGTATTGAAATTGCATTTGTCTCTCCATCTGAAACAATATGTGCGCATATAAGAATACAGACACTCTTTTTTGGAGTTGGGTAATGGTTTTAGTCCATTTTCCATAATACTCATATTATAAATTCGGAAGGAACTCTGTCTGTCTATTTGCGCTTTCAAGACTAAACCACTGAACCGATTTTGATGAAATTTGGTACGGGATAAGTTTGAACCCCAAGAAAGGAAATATTATGCCCTTTTTATTCCGCGTCCACGATAACCGACATCGCAGACGAATACGCGGGTAAAAGCTAGTAAACAAATATACCTAATGCTGCTATAGGTTTGTTAGGTACTCTTACGCTTAGACGGCTGAACGGATCTAGATGCAATTTGGCACTGAGATAGACTGTAGTGTGGCATAACACATAGGATACTTTTTATCCCGGAAAATGTACAGTTCTTGTGGAATCAACATAACAAATTTGACGCGAGTAGAACCTAGTATTGTTATAATAAGAAAACATTAAAAAAATAAACATAATTTTACCTTAATTCTATTCATAGCCTGCATGAGTTCCTGATTCTTTTTCAACTGTGCTTCCATGCCCCCGGCTAAGAAATTTCCCATTTTGACTTCTTCAGCAAAAACAACACTATCAAAATCCTTCACTTCAGTATGTGATACCAAACGACCGTAAATTCACATAAAAAGTTAGATATGAGACGATAACGATATCGGTAGGAAAGTTAATACTACAATATCTAAGCGTCTACGCATTGGCGAGTACACCTGCCCCTCTAGCCAAGTCGTAAACGCTCGGTAGGTACCAATAGATTTTAAACTTTATACCCCAGAGCCGTAAGTTAAAAATCTATTAAAGATTTCTAAGCGTTAGCGACTGGAAAGAACGAAAACGCTATGCAATCTTCACTAGATCTTCAACTTAAAACCAAGCACATAAAGTTGAAGATCTATTAAAGCCTACTCAGCGTTTTGTTACATGGCTACAGGTGCTGTTGTACAGATGCCAGCACATTAGGCTATCCCAAACTGTCAAATTTTCCCAATTAAATATGAACCTTATCTTTTTGTCATGAAGTTGAATATCTATCAAAGTAATTTGACAGCTTGTGATAACTTTGGCCTCCGTAGCTACAAGTCTTCACGTAAAAAGTTGTATATCGTAAACACCGCTAACCTAACCGAACGAGCGAAGCGAGCTCTTGTACTGAGATGCGGCGCGCGATTACGGCATAACGTAAGCAATTGATGGCTGTGTGTGTAACTTCCTTGTGAGTAAATACAGTTTTTGGGTTCCGTAAGTAAAAGGGGAGCATCAAGATACTGAATATATTATTATTTATTATTTTTCCATATAATTATGTGTTCTTACATTAAACCATTTCATATCTATCTATTTAGACGGGCCTGTTGGTCTAGTGGTTAGTGGCCCTGACTGCTAAGCCGGAGGTCGTGGGTTCGATTCCCACCCAGGACAAACTTTGTGTGATGAGCATGATTGTTTGTTCTGTGTCTTGGTGTGATTTATCTATAATATGTATGTATTTATAAATTATATAAGTATGTATATCAGTTGTCTGGTTACCATAACACAAGCTCTGCTTAGCTTGGGATCAGATAGCCGTGTGTGAGTTGTCCCAAAATATTTAATCTACTGTTCTATTTACTGCGTGATTTTATGAAACTTTACGACAATTTTTTAGTAAATCTGTTTTCTTTTAATTAAGATAATTTAAGAAGGGTTGCAACTATGATGCTTACTTTAGTGTTATTGGGTTTTTCTATGAAATTCCCAGTAGCAACTCGGAGTTAGGATTTGTGCCCGGTTAATAGTGATAGGCTCGCCCCCTATTACATGGGACCTAAACATACCGGCATACTGTGGGTGCACATTGGTACACCTCTGCTTAATCCATATGGGAATTCAGGCGTGATGGTATGTTATTATTAGTATTGTAATATACTACGTTGACACGGAACCATTCGTCTGCCAATCCGACTTGTATTTGACCGATTCTTGTTTACGCAGCTAAATAAAATATAGAAAAAAGCGCTCATCGAGCCTCCCACGCCATTCTAAATTCGCTTACAACGATTCTGTTTTGTTTTGTTTTGTGGTATTTTAGTATAAGGGTCGATTCATATCTGACGGAAAATGCGTCGAGCATATCGTCGCTCTTAGGTAGACGCGCTAACGCATCATCGGTTAGGTGTGAAAGGTTGAATGTTTTATTATGTATTTGACTGTTTTGGCGTTACGCGAACGATAAAACGCGACGCATTTTCCGTCAGATATGAACCGACCCTTAATCACATCGTGCGGCGTTCGTACGTGCTAGTTACATTAACATTAATTAGGTACCTACTTATATTATAAAGCTGAAGAGTTTGTTTGATTGAACGCGCAAATCTAAGGAACGAGTGGTTCGAATTGAAAAAATATTTTTGTATTGATTGTATTTAATGTAATTATCCAGACCGATTCCGGCCACGGCGGCATCGGTAATCTTAATGCAAACTAGCCACGTACGCAGGAGATATTATAGTGCACAAGTGTGTGCGCAAACACAGGTGCACTCCCTCTTCCCTTTCATAACCCGATGGAACGGAAATTCGACACGACCGGAGAAAGATCAGGCGCATGTATTGATTAATCCTTTTATCGGGGCTATAGACTATTCAACATCACGCTATGACACTCGGGAGCGGGTCAGTAACTAAAGACGTAACTTAACACGGGTGAATAAAACTACGCAAACGAAGTCGCGAACAGAGGCTAGTTAATTATGTGTTTTGAGCAAAAAATAATATAATTAGTGTGTCTGTGATGCGAGTCCGTTCAAGGACGACCGGCTTTTGTCTTTATATACCTTTGATTTAAGTACAAAAAATCTAGATCCTAATATTATAAAAACGAGTTGTTTGTTTCTTTAACCCTTTCAGTGCAGGCAACAAACATGTGCGTTTTTTTTTACGCGTATGCGCGTCCCCCACACTTAAAGGCCGCTTTCCCACTGACTGCGCAGCGTCAACGTTGCGCAGACGCGTCGCTGACGTCGCGTCGTCGCGTGACAAGCGCGACGTTGACGTCGCGTCCAGCGGACGTATACAATAAGGGTATAAGTGTTGCAAGTCTTAATAAAACAATAATAAATTAAACTTAACTTTTTATTATAATCACGTGAAGTAATAATCTTTGAAACTTGACAAAAAATAATCGACCCTTCTTATTTGTTCGTTCCATACATATTATTAATAAGACACAATATAAAACTTACCACTGCGCTTCTCTTTTTATTTTCCGTCAAGTTTTTTAACATATTTAGTTAGTATAATAATATTGTTGAATTAATATCTAGATATAAAACTGATGCATTTTCAAAATTATTTAATTTAAGATGTTGCAAAAATCACTACAACATCGACTTTAACGCCATTGGCAGAAGGTTTGAATTGGGCAGATGACACCACTAATCAATTGACGTACTTTTTATGAGCTGTCAAAACGCGGTTCCCCATAGATTTTGTATGACAATACTAAACTATGACGTCACTTTTTTTCATCTCGACTAAATCGATTTTCATATGTAGTTATTGAAAAATTCATCGGGTTTTCAGGGTTTTAAGTGTTTTTTAACTGAAGTGTGTCTAGGAATTATTAGTTAGTGTTGCCATCTACCCAATTGCATCCGACGCCAGATTGTGAATTTTAACCCGACCATAGATCAATATCTAATATCATAGATTATTTAAGTATATATTGCTAACAACGTCATTTTATATGTAGTTCTAACAAATGTTGCCATAATTAATTATAATAAATTTTATAGTTTCAATAAAATTGCGAGATTCTGACGAGACTGCCATAAATATTAAATTTTATTTATTACAATTAATGAAAGAAATATAAATAATATTGTTTTGTTATAACCGTCAAATAAAAATTGCAAAAAAAATAAAATAATTAATGAAATGAATTTTTGAATATGGCAATCCAATCTTAATCGCAAAACTGGCTTCCATATTTAAAACAGTCGATTATATTACTAAGCTACTAATATTTTAATTAATTAGTTATACATTTCTATACATGACAAGTAATTGTTAATAATGCACAAAACAAAGAAAAATAATAATTAAATACAAATTAAAAAAATAAAAGTAGAAATTATATTTTTTTATTGCTAATCAAATTTTTATTATAATTCATTTTCACCAGGGGCGGACTGTGAGTTTATGGGGTCCTATTTAATTAAACTTATTCCCATTTTGTCAAAATATCTGTTTAGTATAATTATGTTTAGCGACCTATATGAAACAAATTAGGAGAATAATAGTGATATAATACGATTATACATAGGTTTTTAAAATTCGAGCTTTTCTTCTATGATGACCGGGGGCACTTTGAATTGGGGCCCTGGGCCCAAAAAGCCTAGATCCGCCCCTGACTTTTACCTTCCAAATTAAATTAAAAGTTTTAGGAATGACCTCCATTTTAGGCTGAATATATAGACAATCGCTTCAAAAACCTTTGTCATCTATCTCAATTTTGAGCAAAAATTTATTTTTATAATAATTTATTTGTCTCCCAATTATTATCTTTTATTATTTCTGTTACTAATAAACACTGAAAGTCATATTGGAAGAACAACGTTATAACCATAGATTATACGAGACATAAGCGTCGGCGCAAACAATGTTTTAGATTTTCAACGCTCGGCTCAACGCAGAGAGTTGAAAATCCAACAAAAGAACTGAAATCTCAAAGTAATATTAAGATGTTTTTTTGTCACTGAATGGCAAACAAGCCGACAGCCCACCGGATGTTAAGTGGTCACCGCTGCCTATAGACATCTGCAATACCAGAGGCCTTGCAAATGCGTTGCCACCCCAGAGACAAAGTTGAAATGTGTCATGTGCCTGTAATTACACCGGCACCCACACCCTTCAAACCGGAACACAGCGACGCTGCTTTGCGGCAGAAATAAATATGATAAGTTTGTATGTCATATACTTTATACAGCGTTTATTAGTAAGATTCTATATATATTTATTCCCATAATCAATTTAATATTATCAATATTAAATTAAGTATTACAATGTTCTTAGACCGATTTGAAAAACTAATAAAGGCTTGAATAAGGATATTCTTGTGACACTGAATAATAAACTCTATTTTCAGTACTGTAAACTGTAAAATAGCTTGCGCGAGTCAAAGGAGGTGTTTGACTTTGGCGCCGATTTTCATTCAATTTTGCACTTTAGCCGCTTGTCACAAAGTTTAATATCCAACGCTACAAGAAACTGATCTAAAATATATGCTTGCTTCGGTCTTCTGAGAAATACATTGAAATTTTAGTCAATTTAAAGGATTTTTAATTTGGCATTCTATATTTCAATTTTACATTTTCCTACCACCCTCTTCAAAACTATTAATCCAATTTCTTTCAGTCCAATTCTACCATACTAAAAAAGATCTTAAAGCATGGTAATAAAGTCGCAATTCCTTTAATCCTTGCTTCAAAAGCAAAAGCTGTTACATCTACAGTGCTACAACTGAAGATCGCTTGCCACACGAAAGTAGACCATATTACAGGGTGATAAACACGCGTCTCCTGTGTAGGGCCACGCCGACGGCGAGCCAGATGAGCATAGAAGCGGCGTGTGTGGCCAGCAGTTGCGCGTGCGTCGGCGACGGGAGTGCCCAGTGGAAGGGGAAGTTCCGCTTTAGTAGTTCACTGCCGATGTATAGGAAAAGGGCGTTTTGACCTGTTGAGATAAATTATATACGTTACTAGCTGTTCCCTGCGACTTCGTTCGCGTCACATTTGATATATCTAGACGGGGCGGCCAAAAGTACAGTAAAACCTCGATTATCCGAATTAATTGGGATCAAGACTAGTTCAGATAATCAAAAGTTCGGATAATCGAAATGTGTGTCTTTGGACCAGATTTTATTTTTATTTCTTTGTTATGGCACTCCAACAACAAAATCACGAAAACATTCATAGATACAAAATTTCTTAAATTAATACAATTTTATTGTGACTCTGTCACTTATAGGCAATCAGATCAAACAAAAACAACACCTTTTTGTATAAAAATAGTACAGTCCATTAAAATTTGACAAACATATTGGTACACCTCTGCCCAACCCTTCGAGGACTACAGGCGTGATAGAGGAAGCCTCTGCCCAGCAGTGGGCCTATAATAGGCTAGAGAAATATTTTATACTTTTTATAGGTACCTACTTATTATAATGTCGATTTTGTAAGTTTGAGACCCCACTCGAGTATTTTACAGACATTCGGTTTTTCTTCCCCACTTTCACCCCCACAACTTTTAAACGGCTCAACCGACTTTCATCAAACATGTCTAAGAACACTCGCACATAAGTCACCTTTAATACAAAAACTAAATTGAAATCGCTTCATCCGTTCGGCAGCTATGATACCACACACACACACACACACAGACAGACACGTCAAACTTATAACACCCCTCTCTTTTTGCGTCGGGGGTTAAAAATAAATAATAATAATAACTCACCAGCATAATACAACGGCCTGCCTCCCCACTTGGTCTTCAGATCCACGATGAAGTACAAAGCAGCTTGTATGAACAGCGCCATCGATGACGTCACGAGGCAGTACGACACCGACCATAGATTCTTGTTTATGGGTATCGGACCTCCGTTCTTTGAGAACATAGACAACGCTCCGCCGGCGACGCCGAAGATTACCGACCAGAATACCCAACGCATTATGCGGGCCCTGTGAAAAAGGATTTTTATGAATCGGGTATGAGACACCATTGAAAATAATTCAAATACACAACTTTTCTAAAAAAAAACACATTCGTTTAACCTGTTTAGGCTTACGAATGATACTCGTTGTTATAGTATATGGGATTTTTTCTTTTTTTTCGGATGGGAAATCATGAAGTGACTTGTCCCGCTCTGTGCGGTGCGAGAGGGGTGTCAGACTTTTACTGACTAAAACCCATCCAGGTTCCTTCTTGTGCCCTTTGCGTTCCGGGGGCGTGGTACCTCTTCCGAACAACCCGCAGCCCCGGCAGGCATCGGCCCTTAGTGGCCCCTCGGATTTGCTGACATCTCTTTGAGGCCCACATGGAACACGAACGCGCCGTCGACACGGTCTGTCGTCAATTAACGTACGGACGTCGATCTACCCATTGCTCGCCGTCCACAGACCCGCGTCAACGGTGGCCGGGAGTCGTGTCGCGGCTCCCGGCGCCCGGAACGACTCCCGCAGCGGCTGGATCAACGCCTCAAAATTTCCTAGAGTGGGGCAAAGTTATAAAAGTTGGGTTACATAATAGTAAAAGGAATGTTACCTAGCATGATTATAAGCCAGCATGATCCTCGTGGCATGAGCGCCTGCCTGCACGACCAGCACTCCGGACAAGATGCCCAGGATGCCCTCAGGGTCGTGCGGTACGGTAGTGTGGTACATCTTGTGAAACGTGCCGCGTTGGTACAGGTGGGCCGGGCCCAGGACCAATCTGGAACAGACATATTTATTTGAGGAACATGGTGGAAAATTCAAAAGAACCTCCACCATAAATATTTCTGCCGCAAAGTAACGTTGCTGTGTTCCGGTTTGAAGGGTATGGGTTTTTTTTTACCGATGGGAAATCAAATGACTTCCCATGCCCTGGGCGGGGCGGGAGAGAATGTCAGAGTTTTACTGACTAAAACCCATCTATGTTCCTTCATATGCCCTTTGCGTTCCGAGGACGCGGTATCTCTTTCGAACAACCCGCAGCCCCGGCAGGAGGTCAAAATCTAGTATAAAGTATACACAGTACCTGTCAATATACCCGGCGATGCCCGCAGTACAGTTGTGTAGCGACACGTTGCTAACAGCCGACATGTGCAGCCCCCCGGGACCCATGTAGCCGCGCGGACAACCCGGCGCCGGCACCAGCAGAGTTATACACACCTGTATACAAGGTCAATAGTTATTACATACACAAATCTATACATATAATAAAATCGTAACGAGGCCAATTCTGTACATTCAATATTTTTTATAAAGAGTAATTCTCACATGTTAAATACATTATACTGAACCCAAAAAAATGGTTTTTAGAATTTTTGTCTGTTTGTTTGTATGTACGCGCGTAACTTTTTAACTCCTGCACCAATCTGAACAAAACTTTTGGCATTGTGTTGGCAGTAACCTGGCCTGTAACCTTAGGTACAATTCATCACGATATGTCACATAGGGGTTAGACAGAAACAGTATAAACACTATTAACTTAAAAATACTGAACGCGAACGAAGTCGCGGGCAACAGCTAGTACATAATATCACGCCTGTATTCCCTGAAGGGTTAGGCAGAGGTGTACAGTCAACAAAACCATTTGGTATACAGGCAACATTATTCATCTATCTACTACACTGCCAATATTCAATTTTTGAAAATGTACGCGTACGTTCATCTTTCCGCGTCTGAACGGATACGATACAAAACTGGCACTTTCTATGGACAAAAGCCGAATGGAGCTGATTAAGTGTATTTAGTCCCTTAAGCGGATATCGCAGAATGATTTTGAAATCGTATCTTAAGAGCGCGTATACAGAAAGTTGGCAACGTCGCAAACAGCTGTCAAATATTTCCCTGTTTTGATTAATTTGTCAATATTACTGTATGAAAATAAGAATTATGGCTAACTAATGCACTAGAATATTGATTATGAAATGCAATAATTAATATCCTAACACCGAATATTTAGTTTTAGATGTAAAAAAAGTATTTGGAAACTTTACAAATGCCTTTTTTTACACCTAAAACGGGTACAACATCAAATTCAGTGTTTTAATTGCAATTCATTATTAATATTCTGGTGCATTAGTTAGCCATAATTCTTATTTTCATACAGTAATATTGACAAATTAATCAAAACAAGGAAATATTTGACAGCAGTTTGCGACGTTGCCAACTTTCTGTATACGCGCTCTTAATTTAAACCTTACCTGTATAGAAACAAGGACGAGTATCGCAAGCCACTGCTGCCAGCCAGCGCTGATGTCACGGAATAGAGAACGACCTGAGAGACATTCATTCTTTAAGTAAAGGATTAAACATAACACAATCCTAAGAAACTTATGCTCGATTCCTATATGCAAAACGGATAGTTTATCTTACCAGTCGTTATTCTTTTGAATGCTTGACTGGTCGTTTGTGAAGATTCTAGTTAAAATTTTGAATGTAGAAATGTTTATGTTTAAAATCCGTATTTCCGTACTAATATTATAAATGCGAAAGTAACTCTGTCTGTCTGTCTCTTCTTCACGCCTAAACCACTGAACCGATTTCAATGAAATTTGGTACCGATATAGTCTGGGACCCGAGAAAGGACATAGGATAGTTTTCATCCCGGAAATCCCCCGGGAACGGGAACTATTAATCCACGCGGACGAAGTCGCGCGCAAAAGCTAGTATGGATATAAATCTACCCGTATGTCAAAAAATTAACTCCAATAACTTAATTAAAATGTAGCCCCTTACTTAGCAGATCATTTCATGCAAATTGTGTTCCATTTTCAATATAATTATGTGTTTATATTAAAATCAACTATTGCATGTGTATTTATGGATAAATACTAATAATTTAAAGGTACGACTATAACTATGTTAGGGTGTAAGGGCTAATAGATTTTGAAAATTATTTCACCCATAGAAAGCCACGTTATTTGTAAGTGCCATAAGCTATACAGGAAAAAAATTTAACCAGTGCGTAAATTTTGCCATAATAAACTTCAACACGTTTTATTAAACACGTATATTTTATTTTGATATGTCTTAGTACTAAAAAAAAAAGTTATCGCTTACGAAACATGTTTACTTAAAAACCATATTTTATTGTCACTCGGCGCTAGCGCATTCCCCACCCCCTCACCCCAGCCATGCGCCCGGGCGGCGGCCAAGAGTTTTCATTGATAGTATGGTGAATAGATTATGTCCATGTTTTGCTTATTTCAAACTCGGATAAGGATGAAATTATTTTTTTTTTTTTTAACTAAACACGGAAATGTGTTCTATTACTGACAAACTTTTCCTGTATAACATCACGCTACGACCCACGGGAGCGGAGCAATAACCAAAGACGTAACATAAAGCCGGTGAAATAAGCCACGCGAACGAAGTCGTGGGCAGTTCCCTAGTTTCCAATAATTTCAATTGTAAATATTCCCATGGTCTCGTACCTGGTGTAATATCTTGGCTGGTCCTCATGAAAGCGCACTCGAGAGCACCCACAATGAAGTACATCGCCGCCAGACGCTGCAGGACTCCGGGGAGTCGCACGTCTATCCAGGTCGCGTTTGGAGGGCCCAGGATTATGCCGATGAGGGACAGCATAAGAGATCGAGTTGCCACCTGGAGAATTATTATTGTTTAAGTAACATTTTCAGGAGATATCTAAGGTGCAAATTCAAAGCTAATTAAGTTGGACACCATGTGTGTTTGGTTTATTCCACTTTGTTCAATTGGATAATGTATGTATGTACTCTCCAGATCGATTCCGGTCACGGCGGCTAATCTTAATGCAGAGTAGCCAAGAACGCAAGAAATATTATAGCGCACAAGTGTGTGCGCAAACACAGGTGCACGCCCACTTCTCTAACTCTCATAGACCGATGGGACGGCAATCAGACACGACCGGAGAGAGATCAGGCGCAGGACCTAACGGCTTTACTTGCTTTCCGAGGCACGGGGGTGTCACACCACCAACTTCCAAACTCCGGGCTGCTAATTAGAATTTCACAGAAAAACCCAATAACACTTTTTGTTTCACCTGAGAATCGAACCCAGGACCCCTCGGTCATCAGTCGCGCTTGCGACCACGAGACCAACCCGTAACGCTAGTCTTCCCCAGTAAAAAAAAAAAATATCAAATTACCTGTTGCAACGCCTGAATCCTGGGCAGCGAAGTCCTAAGCCTGGCATTGAGTGACAGGACCAGAGCCTCTCCCATGGCGAAGGCGAACCACGGGAACACCACATCGGCCACCGTGAGGCCGTTCCACACGCTGTGAGAGAACACGCCGTAACCACCGCCGCCGGCGTTCACGAAGATCTACGGAGATAAGAGATTATGCAAGTTAATGAACGAATGAATGAAAAACGAATGAATGAATGAAAGAATAAATGAATTGGGTAGATGACACCACTAATCAATACTTTTTATACACATACATACATACATAAACTCACGCCTTTTTCCCATGGGGGTAGGCAGAAACCACGGACCGCCACCTGCTACGATCCTTACACACTCCTTTCGCCTCGTCCACATTCATACATCTGGTCATACAAGCACGCCGGTTACGAGTACTGCGCACCTGACCTACAAAACCGATACTTTCCGATACTTTTTATGACCTGTCAAAACCGGATTCCACCACAGATATTATTTATTATTATTATAAATTGTATTATATACCATCACGCCTGCGTTCTCCGAAGGGTTAGGCAGAGGTGTAACAATGTTCACCAACAGTTCGCCGGTATGTTTAGGTCCCATGTAATAGGAGGCGAGCCTATTGCCATTAACCGGGCACAAATTCAAACTCCGAGCTGGTACTGAGAATTTCATAGAAAAACTGAATAACACTTTTTGCTCGACCCGGGAATCGAACCCAGGACCTCTAGCGTAGCAGTAGCGCTCAGGACCACTAGGCCAACGAGGCAGTTTATAATATTAGTAGGATAGGATTACGGCAACTTACCGTTATCGCTACTATTATTTTGCTAATCATATCTACACAATACTAGAGGACAAAGATAAGCGTAAAATAACAAAGCATTTTAAAGAGAATATATACGTTAATTATTAATAATTATCCTTAATAACTTTTGGTAAATTGATGATAAATGCCACCACATTATACTAATTAGTATAAGTTTCCCCTTACTATTTTTCTTTATTCATAACAATTTAAAATTTTAATATAAAAATAAAAACATTTAGAAACATAAAAATAATCATTTTTGACATTTCACATTGGTACTTGCCCGGTATAGAACCCATAACCTCATGCAGGAGAGGGGGGCGCCTTAACCACAGGGCCATCACGACATTTAGTGTTACTTTGTCTTAATAGATGACCCTGGACCCTTGATGGTCCTGGGTTCGAATCCCAGGTCGAGCAAAAAGTGTTATTGGGTTTTTCTATGAAATTCTCAGTAGCAGCTAGGAGTTTGGAATTGTGCCTGGTTGATGGCAATAGGCTCGCCCCCTATTACATGGGATCTAAATATACCGGCGAACTGTGGGTGTACATTGTTGATACACCTCTGCCTAACCCTTCGGGGATAGGCAGAGGTTCTTGATGGTATATTTTTTATTTTATTTTTATGTCTTAATTTTGGATGACAAGACATTTTACTCATATGTTACTATTTTGATGGCGTTCACTCACCATAACTGTTTCGTAACCTCTGCCTATCCCCGAAGGGTTAGGCAGAGGTGTATCAACAATGTACACTCCCAGTTCGCCGGTATATTTAGTCCTAAGCGCGACTGCTAAGCTAGCGGTCTTGAGTTTGATTCCCAGGTCGAGCATAAGGTGTTATTAGATTTTTCTATGACATAGCAGCTCGGAGTTAGGATGTGTGCCCGGTTAATGATAATAGGCTCGCCCCTTATTACATGGGACCTAAACATATCGGAGAACTGTGGTACATTGGTACACCTCTGCCTAACCCTCCGGTGAATACAGGCTTGATGGTATGTATGTTGTTACTTCTTATCATGTTGGATACCTACTCCCCCCCCCACTCCCACACTAGCTCAACTATCATACTTAAGATTATTTAGGCCCGGCGCCCATTGCCGCGACGGCAAGGCAGATAATTTTTAGCGACAAATAAAAATAAAACTTAATAGGAAAGAAATAAAGTTGAAATTTCAATGTTAACGTTCGGAAGTACAAAAGCTATACTGTAAGACCGTTAACATTGAAATTTTAACTTTATTTCTTTACTTTTAAGTTTTATTTTTATTTGTCGCAAAAAATACTCTGCCATGCCGTGGCAGCAATGGGCCCGGGCCTTAGTGTAACCGTGTTTTAGTCGATTTAGATGACGAGCCATTTTGATGGAGTTCGACTCACCATAAGAGCAATGGCGAATCCTCTGAAGATATCAAGGGAGCGCAGCCTGGACCTGGTGGGAGATCGTGGGATGCTGGCCTCAGTCGTCAGGACTCTGGTCTCCGAACCGAGTTCATTGTCCTCTCTGAAAATATTACACATTTGTATTTATTAACTACTAGCTTCTGTTCTGCCTCGTTAGCCTAGTGGTCTTAAGCACGACTGCGACGCCAGAGGTCCTGGGTTCGATTCCCAGGTCGAGCAAAAAGTGTTATTGGGTTTTTCTATGAAAATTCACAGTAGCGGCTCGGAGTTTGGAATTGTGCCCAGTTAATGGCAGTAGGCTCGCCCCCTATTACATGGGGCCTAAATATACCGGCGAACTGTGGGTGTGTGTACATTGGTACACCTCTGCCTAACCCTTCGGGGAATACAGGCGTGATGGTATGTTTTTTTTTTATTAGCTTCTGTTGTAAAGTTGATGTGTTATCCTTACGGGAACCGCAAATTTTTCCAGGATAAAAAGTAGCCTAAGTGTTATTCCAGACTATAATATATCTATGTACCAAATTTCATCCAGATCCATTGAGCCGTTTAAGCGTGAAAGGGTCACAAATATCCATCCATGTATTTTCAAAATTATAACCATTAAAATCAGTAAAATGAAATCTCTCCCTCTTTCATAAAATCTTCAAGCTTGCACCAATCAATCCAATTGTCAATCTTGAAGCTTGACTTATGGAGTCATTTTACTGGTTTTAATGGTTATAACTTTGAAAATACATACTTCTTACGCCCGCGAATCATACTTTAATCCACATTAAACCTAATACTGACTTGCAAATTGCAAAAAACGTAAGAAAATTTAAATTTCGCGGGCTGGTCGGAGCATTCACCTTAAGTAGTCGCCGCTGCCTATAGACATCTGCAATACCAGAGGCTGTGCAAATGCATTGCCATCCCAAAGACAAAGTTGAAATGTCTCATGTACCTGTAACTACACCGGCACCCACTGTGCCCTTCATTTTTTTTTTACCCGACTATGGCGAAGCAAAAGGGAGGTTTATGAGTTGGACAGGTATGTATGTACTTAATTAACTTTTAGAGTTGGTCCCTTGGCGTTAGTTATTCGTACTGTAATGTAATTTTCCAGACCGATTCCGGCCTTATAATCTTAATGCATACTAGCCACATACGCAGGAGATATTACAGTGCACAAGTGTGTGCGTAAACACAGGTGCACTCCCTCTTCCCTTACTCTCAAAGTCCGATGGGACGGCAATCCGACACGACCGGAAAGAGATCAGGCGCAGGACCAACGGCTTTACGTGCTTTCCGAGGCACGGGGGTGTGTCATAACCAACTTCCAAACTCCGGGCTATTACTGAGAAATTCCTAATGGATAAACCCAATAACACTCTTTGCCCGATATCTGGGAATCGAACCCGGGACCCTCGCTCAGCAGTCGCGCTTGGGACCACGAGACCCACGGGGCAGTTGGTTGGTTGGTTCGTACTAATGAGTTTTTTTACCCCTGAAAGTTGCCTGTTAAATTAACTCTGTATTAAAACCTTCAAATACTAACCTAGCAAAATATCTAGCATACACCCTTCCAGCGACAACCCTCTTGCCAATACCCTTGACGATGTACCATAGTGTTGCCATAGACAACAGAATGACTACAGCCGTCAATATGGGTAGGTACGCCGCATCCGGTTCCGCCGTCATCCGCGGCGTGCATGTGTTTCCGGTCACATCAGTGACGTTGAGGGTATACTGGCCATATTCCCCGAATTGGTACAGGCCTGTAAGAAAAGGAAAAATATTTGAAAAAGGAATGGCAGTTGCGCGGGAATATAATAACTGATCTTTATGTACGTAGGTGTGTATGTTTGCGTGACTTTTGATGACAATGAATAATAGACTTTAAAATTCAAGAAATAGAGTGCAAAAGAGCCTGCTGCATGACGCTGGGGATTATTTCTCGAGGGGCCGATTCATGTCTGCGTGGATTATCGAACAACTTTGAACTTTATCTCAGTTCATTCCAAAGTTCATTATTCAATATCATTAGTAAAGCTCGTGGATTTGCAATGCCGTGAAACTGGATATACCTAACAGCGTCAATGTGCGTTCCCAGAAGTAATCACAATGATATGTATTATTTTGTGTATTTTATGTTTATCTAGCTATATACCCCACTATGTCACCAGCGTTCACTTACGTCTTAGGCTACTGCTCTGCTCCCATTAGTTGTAGCGTGATGTTCTAAACGTATAAACTTTCCTCTTAAATCACTCTATCTATTGATGAAAACTGCATTAAAATCCGTTGCGTAGTTTAATAGATCTAAGCGTACAGAGGGACAGACGGCGGTAAGCAACTTTGTTTTATACTATGTAGAGATGGTGTCAAGTACTCAATTGCATAAGTAGGTATGTGTACTAGCTCGTACGTGTATCGTCAAAAACCTGCCTATTCTGTAAAAACTTCTCCAGATAAAAGGTGAAGTGATTTAAAGACGAAGCTTTCAATCTACATGACACTAGATATTGAATACTCACTTCACCTAAAGTCACCGAAGGACATTTTTAAAGAATAACACTGTTTTTTTGGTGCGCAGTGAAATTCCTCTTGGACTTCCTCCGTCGTGGGAATGACAATGGGTCATGCCGGACTCTTACCAGCTAAAACCCACTGCAGTGTTTAATCTCTGCCTATGGCTCTGTCAAAAATCGGTGGCTTTGTCAGCGAGAAGAAATCTGTCAAAAATCGGTCAGGCGGGGTCGGTGGGGATCCTATGGCCGGGGCTTTACCATAAGCATTCATCGCTGCCCCGACAGGCTACAGAATAACACTACTTGTGTACGTTGTACAAAATCAATAAAGCACTCTGAAACCGGTTAAACTGCATAGCGGCCAGATGATATTTAGATATTTAGGTATTCAATTAGGTATTGAATTTACATTTGTAAGTATTTTATGAGTCACCTCTAGCTGTGAGCTCAATAACAAGAGAGATAATGTTTTTTTAGGTTGATTAGGGCGAAGGTGTTCAAATCAAACATAAACATAACATCACGCCTGTATTCCCCGAAGGGTTAGGCAGAGATATATTTATTTATTTAACACTTTATGCAAAATGCGGCGGACTTAATGCCAATGGCATTCTCTACCAGTCAACCTTAGGGTGATGCAGAGACAAATTACAAATCGGATACAAATCGGAGGGGTCACAAGGGTCGATGCCTGCCGGGGCTGCGAGATGTTTTAAAGAGATACCGCGCCCCCAGATCGCAAAGGGCACATGAAGGAACATAGATGGGTTTTAGTCAGTAAAAGTCTGACACTCCCTCCCGCCCCGCCCAGGGCGGGGGAAGTTATTAGATGATTTCCCATCTAAAAATAAAAAAGAGGTATACTAATATACACCTACAGTTCGCGCGTATGTTTAAATCCCATGTAATAGGGGGCGAGCCTATTGCCATTAACCGGGCACAAATCCTAACTCAGGTACAAACAGGCAGGCGCTTGCCTATCACGCACGAGGCTGTGGGTACGCTGCCTGGCACGGGCAAGTACCAAGGTGATTTTCTCTATTCCATAATGTACCTTCAAAGTTTATCTTGGACATCACTGATACCAGTGAAGGAAAACCTCGTGACAAAACCTGGACTTATAATTAATATAAGTCCGAAATCGCCAATCCGCCTTGAGCAAGCATAGTGATCAATACTCGTGCCTTCTCTGTATGAGAAGAGGCCTTTGCCCTGCAGTGGGATGATAATAGGCTGGGATTTTAATATTTGATTAATGATTATAGGGTGTGGTGATGGCCTAGTGGTTAAGGCACCCACCTCTCATGCACGAGGTTGCGGGTTCGCAACCGGGCACGGGCAAGTACCAATGTGACTTTTACTAATTCATATGTACTTTCTAAGTTTATCTTGGTTATCATTGACATCGGTCACCATGTCAGCGGCCCTTGAGGTGGTTTAGAAACTCTGACACTAGGGTGTGTGGGGTCGTTAGACCTTACTGAGTTACTGCCCACACGATAAAGAAGAAGATAGGGTGTTACAATATAAGGAATAGGATTCCATGTTACGCCAGATATATTTCTGAGATTACAGCCTAGAATAGCATAATAATATATTCTACTTTTAATCCCGTTTCTGTGTTCCCGAAATTATCCCAATTTAGAACTTCAGCTTAATGCATGAATTATAGAATAAATCATAATACAGTAGAACCTCGATTATCCGAACCCTCAATTATCCGAACGCTGACTTAGTTTATCCAAACACTCAATTATCCAAACATTGGCGAGAATTTGTTCCTGAAAACGCTTTGCAGCTGTTCATCAATTAAAAATGAACTGTTTTATAAGAAAAGTATTGACTGTTTAGGTCTTTTATATTTCAATGTTCATCAAATTTTAATAGACTGTACAGTTTTAAGTGAAATGGTGTTGTTTTTGTTTGATTATGTCTCTAAAAACCCACATTTCGATTACCTGAACTTTTGATAATCCGTACTAGTCTGAGTCTCAATTAGTTCGGATAATCGAGGTTCTACTGTACTATAATATTATAAAGAGAAAAGATTGTTTGTATGTTTGTTTGTACGGAATAAAATCATATCAAGAAAGTAACCGTACAGTACAATTTTTATCAATAGATAGCTACATTATTCCTGAATAACATAGGCTGTACAAACATCATGCTACTACTGACAGGAGTAGAGCAGGACCTGAAGACGTAACCAAATGCATCGCTATATACACCACAGTGTTATGGCTAGTCTATACTAATATTATAAAGAGGTAACATTTGTTTGTAAGTTTGTATGTAGGGGGTAATCTCTGGATCTACTGGACCGATTTTGAAAATTCTTTTACCCATAGAAAGCTACATTATTTGTGAGTGTCATAGGCTATAAAACATCACGCTACGACACACGGGAGCGGAGCAGTAACTAAAAATGTAACGTAAGGCGGGTGAAATTAAACACACGGACGAAGTCGGGGGCAGTTTGCTATACATTATAAAGTACTGTACTTAACTCACTGTGACAAAGGTTAAACGAGCCTGTATTTAGATACACATATATCAAGGAGTATGAATCACATGAGTGAACCTAGATAATAGGGTTATGTTTGTACATTATTGGATTACCTAGCTTCCTTATGTACTAGAGTTGTTTGACACTGTAAAATAAACTTTAACAACAAAAGATAAGATTTAAAATGTGTTTAGCATTGTTTGGATATTAGATTTTATGAGTTTTGTTTTATAGCATAGGTACTTCTTGTTTCATATCAGCAGAATGGGTGGTAAAAATTATGGCCAGTTATTAATTGACTGTAAGGTGCTGCGCAAACGTAGACACTTTTACTTTCCAGTTACCGACACCGAACACTTTTTGTATGTGTTAAGTGGAAGCAACTGGACACAACAAAATATTTACGTATGCGCTGGGAGTGGATGATTTCATACTGGTTCTATAGAAATCGAATATTCCTCGGTAGCTTGTATCTGGCACAAGACACCAAAAGTGTCCACGTTTGCGCCTTGCCTAATTCGAAATTTGAAAACAAAAGGAAAAAATTGTGTGAATCAAAATCAATCATCATGATGAGAAGACCGGAAAATGTGAAAAAAGAAATACAATGTGAGGAAAACAGTTTTCATAACGAAGTACTCTTAATTATTCTCAATAAGGTTAAAAAAAAACGACAGTATAATCTACCAATCTTGTTTTATTTATTAGCGGCCATACACAACCATAAACCAGGATTCTAAACTCAGCAACATTAGAAAAAGAATCAAAAATTTTAAAGGAGTTTGGTTACCTAGTTAAAGTTTGATAAAACTATAAAGTTTTTTTTATTGAGATATGTTTGCTCTTGGTTCTAGTCTATTTATTACCAAATGCGAATAAAATTATACTTAAGTACTACAAAAAAAAAAAAACTTGTTTTATTGCATGCAAAAAGATTAAAATGATAATGCACACAATAAATGCAATGCGGTTTTGTTCAAAAGTCATTGAGATATTTAATGGCAGAGGTATTACTCATCATGCCAATGTTATACATACTGCCTACATAATAGGCAGAATTTATGCTCAATAGACCAAGAAATCTAAGTATTCAACCAAAGCAGTTATGGAATACAACTGTTACTGAAACTTTCACTATGCAACAGAAATGGGCAGCTGTGTGTGACTCATTCAAATATAAAAACAAATATAATTTCCTAGTACAAAAATCCTTCATATTTGCACATTTACAAAAGTAATGGCAAGTAGGAATCCAGTTTTTTTCCTTCTTTCTACATCATTCTAAATTTAAAACAGCGTCAAGCGTGTTTACTTCCGAACAAAGACAAAAGGTGGCGGAACAATAATATTTTAGCAAATAATGTGTCACGTTACACAAATTATCTGTACTAACCTTCGCACACTTGACCATTTCCATCTTTCACTGCGTACTTTATAGGGCTCCCTGTGTCCAAGATCAACGCCCGAGTCTCCGGTATTGTTGCCTTCTCCAGCAAAACACATCCCTCACATTCTTCATATTGACTCCAAAAAGTCACTTCTTGATTCGTGATAATTTGTAAACAAGCTTGGTCGAATCGCAAACTCGTACCGTTGCAATCCCGTATAAATGATCCAACGTTCTCAAATTTGCCGAACGACATTTTTTTGGGGCTATCCTACATCAGTTCTGCGCAAAACAACTTAGAATTAGAAATTCAATTTCAAAACAATGCAACTGCACAGTCAACACAAAAAACAAACTGCGAATTCTGCGTTTTGCGAATGAAATTGATGAAACGTCAACGTCGTGATTCATCGACGAATGAATGACAATTCGATTTTATTTTTCGTCGGTAACAGATACGAGGATTTTGGCTTCAAAACCAATTTTTAAATTCGTAATGACACTTAAGAGAATTCTTACAAAATGAGTTTATTTAACTAGTCCTTAAGATGTTTTTTCCTACTGTTTGAATAACATCTTAGCATCTAGGTAGCTGTCTAATGAACTTTTAATTGTCATAATCTACCTACATGTATAATTATTTATAATTAACATTTAATTCGTTAATAGTTTATTACATAATTATGAAAATACAGACGCACCTCCCTGACAGTAATCCTGGCGGGTGGGTCGTATGACGTGGATGTGAGCAGTCGGGCTGATCGGTCCCGTACCAAGCTATATTTTGTAGGAAAATAAACAAAGTACAACAAGAGTCATGTTATATTTTATTATAACTACACATTCATAGTATTATCTATCTAAAAAATCTTAAGGAATCTTCTTCTTATCTTAAACTACATTGGAAAACCAAAGAGTACGTGTAATAAACGCCATAATGATCTAAATAATTGGTATTTCACATGTTCAGGTATAAGTATGGGACTTTCAAGCGTATCGTGTTTCTCATAAAACCATTCTGGAAGCGATGTCTGGGACTTAATCTTGTAATGCCATTGTTTTCTTCCCAATTCCACTATCAGAACGCAGTATGACCCTTTGAAATGTAACTGTAAATAAAAAAAAGAATATCAAAGTTTATGAAAACAAAAAGAGGTAAGCTCACTCCATGAACTCCATCGACCGTCGACTTTGTCTTTATCACCTCTGACCTAGACTAGAGCCAAGAGCTTACTTACCTCAAATAATAAGAAAAGAAGTATCCATTGTTGATATTTTCATCATCGGAGGCGTAAGTTTATGAAAATTAACAAGGCATCTGTAAACTTACCGCTAAAGATGGACTATTATCGTAAATTTGAGTATTATCCGTTATGTATGCATCTGGTTCAATAGTGGACGATAAACTGAAAAAGAAAAAATAATGAATACAGTGTAGGTTTAAGAATTATCAGGAAAGGGCCCAGTTAGAAAAATACGTGCCCTCACACCCACTCGACCAACTGTAATATATCGACAGGAGACAAAAGCAGCCGACTTTGATTTTGCGATCGTAACATTTAATATCTACGCAAAAAGGATTTTGTAAAAAACAAATTGAAAAGTGTTCGTTGAGTGCCTTCCTCGTTCTTCTCCATAGAGACCTCTCATCTATGTTCCTTCATGTGCCCTTTGTGTTCCGGGGGTGCGGTATCTCTTTCGAACAACCCGCAGCCCAGGCATAGGGCCTTAGTGGCCCCTCCGAATGTTTGCTGACATCTCTTTGAGGCGCGCGAGAGACCTACGTTTTGGAACAAGCAACAATTCAAAAGTTCCTGTTAAGAGGCTCATTACAATAAATGCTTTGACTTTGCAAAATTTCCATACAGTGCGCCCTCTATATAATTGCAGGCGGCGTAACATGAAACAGCTGATTCAACAAAGCTTTGTCTAAACTTTGCTTAGTACTTACGCGAACTTGTTAATCATTATCATAAAGTCCTTCTTCACGTCGTTTATTGGGCTCTGCATGAGGTCATCAAAAGAGGTCGGACGTTCAGGATCATCTTTCTTTATTCTTACTGCAGGCTGAAGCCGGCGCCATCTTGCACTGTCAAACAATATATTTACCGTGAAACGGAATGATTAGGAACGCAGGAACAAAACTTCAAAAGGGATTTCAGTCAAAATAATTAACTAACTGATTAAAATAAAAAAAAAACAATTAATATTGCTATATTAATTGTTTTTTAGAAATGTAGCTATAAAATGTTTTAATCTTGCTAGATTAGCTAACAAAATCCGACAATTAAAAATATATTCAAAAAGAATTCCTTCGAGCCGGATTTGAACCAGCGACCTATGGATGACAATTTTAAACCAGCTACAGTCCACCGCTCTACCAACTGAGCTATCGAAGGTTCGAGAAATGAATCGAAATAGTAGATCCAACTTTGTAGGTGTCATAATCACTAGTGAATGAGTGAATGATATTCTACTTTTGTAATCATATTCAACGACAAGATTGCTTAACATTCACCTTTTGAACAATCTTTACACATTTGCAAGTAGTAAGCACTGAATTATTAGGTACCCATTTTCAATTGTAAGTTGTAACAACAACCTATTCCACAAACGGGTTACGCTGTTACGCAGAAACACTACATTCAAATTATTAAATTAAAATACAGGCTTTTATTTTGTAAATTTGATGTTATTTCAAAGTCATATTTTTTATAAGATACTAGCTGTTCCCCGCGGTTTCACCCTCGCTGCTCAGCACCTGTTGGTCGTAGCGTGATGTTACATAGCCTTCCTCAAGAAATGGACTATCCAACACTAAAAGAATTTTCCAATTCCAACCAGTAGTCCCTGAGATTAGCGCGTTCAAACAAACAAACTCTTTAGCTTTATAATATTAGTATAGATTTGTTAATCATATCTTATCATCTATGTATATCCCTCTTATTAAGTAAATAAACCTACGTAATAAAATTAGTGCGCAAATAAATACTTACTTAATAACCAAAGGTTCAACATAATGAAAGAACTCTTCTAATTCTGTCGCATTTCCGAGCCTAAGTTTCGGCTCCATCCAATCATTGCCACTCAAACTTAAAACCCATAACGGGTCTCCTTTATTAACATATTCTACAGGAAAATTAACAGGCTCAATACTTTTAGCCTGGTCGCCATTTTCTTCATCGTAAGAATTAGAAAAAAATAACTTCGCCGATATATTTGAAATTAGAACGGCAAATGTTAATAAACGCAACATTTCTTGGCTATGGCTAGTTAGTAAGTGTAAATAATTAACTACCTACTTATAAAATAATTGAACAAAACTGCGTATGTTTAATTTCACCTGAGTAAATAAGTTGATTATAATAAAAGATGTGTAAATACGACATTTTGCACAACATATTATGAATTTGCAAAATGTGTGTTGTAAAGCAGGTTTCATTAAAATAATTTTATGGGTCGTCTCGTCTCTGGTATACTTACCTTTTTTTATGTTGGCGTACCCTAACGTCCTTAGCTGTTGTACATCTTTTAAACACAGATGCAAATAAATGAATATGAATAAAAATATATTACGTATTTGTTTTCGAAAGAGTCAGAAGTATTTTCTTTTATTTGATTCTAAAACAATAAAAATATCAACGCTAAAGAAAATAAACAAAGACGGAATTCACAAAAAAAGGATTTTTAAATAAAAAGTTGATTAAAATAAAAAAAATATCAATTTATTAAAAAATATTTGTATGTTTTATTCCCCAACTTATAATAACACGAATACGAAGATTATTATTACTTTTAAATAACATAAGCTTGCTACATTTATTGTTAAAAACAACTTCATGCCATTTTCGCGTTTATTCTCTTAAATCTTTGTAAACATTTCTTTTTCTTTTTGCAATCACTTTATTTGGCATATCTATACTGATCTTCGTTTTACACAATTCTTAAATATTTTTTTTGTGGTTTTCTTTAAAAATATAAATTAATATACGAATAGCATTATTGTACTGCGGAACATCAAGAAAAAAATTGAATTTTACTTTTACATACATTACAGTCAACAAAACTATTTGATATACAGGCAAAATTATTCATCTTCCTAGTACACCGCCTATATTCACTTTTATTGTATACGTAATTACTTTTTAAGCTTATGTATGACACATTTACGAGAGTTATTTAAAAAAATTGACAGCTCATTACATTCATAACATTGTTTAACAGTCGTCGCAAGTAAGCTTCCTGTATACCGAATAGCTTTGTTGATTGTACCTACTGACAAACATAGTACTTATAATGCGGTGCAAACTTAATGGCGGTTCGGAAGTTAGCTACTAGTGCAAGCTCGCGCAGTTTTACTCAAGACAATTGATAATAATAAATGCTAATGAATCATCATCATCTGCCTAGCCTTTTCCCAACTATGTTGGAGTCGGCTTCCAGTCGAACCGGATGCAGCTGAATATCAGTATTTTACATGGAGCGACTGCCTATCAGACCTCCACAACCCAGTAATGGGTAATACGATACTCTTGGTAAGACTGGTTTTCAGACTTTCGGGCTTCTGACTAACAGTAACGACTGTCAAAGATCTACAAATGACAGCCGGGACCAACGGGTTTACGTGCTTTCCGAGGCACGGAGGAAACTCGCTATGACAAATGGTCACCCATCCACAGACCAACCTCGGCAAGAGTGGCCCAACCCGGAAGATCGGTCTATGCGGCTGTAATTATTTAGCCACGAGCTCCTCCTAATAAATGCTAATGAATGCTAGATATATATTTACGTTATAGAAGTAATTAAATGGAACAAAAAATATTATTAACCCCGCAATGAAGTTTGAACCGTACTATACAAGACATACATATGCAAATTATCCAGACGAAGCAATATAAAGTCAACATCGACAACTTAGCACATATTTTTAGCTTTTAAGGACCGTTTACAATATGCAAGTAGCTTGCATGGTAAAGTACTTGCAAGAAAGTGACATAGGACAGTACTGTTGGACAGTCAGATTTACAGTTTTTTCTTTTCACTATTGGTGATTCGTTGATCGATTGGTCGTGATGGCGTCCGCCTCTAATGTATGAGAATGCTTTTGTCATTGGATAGTTAATAAGCCGACGGCCCACCTTATATGTTAAGTAGCCACCGCCGCATTGACATCTGCAATACCAGAGCTCTTGCAAATGCATTGCCATCCCAGAGACAAAGATGAAATGTCTCACGTGCCTGTAATTACTCCGGCACCCATACCCTTTAAACTGGAACACAGCAACGCTGCTTTGCGGCAGAAATAAGTATCTAGGAAAGCCCAATGTGCTTTTTTAAATTTATATTATGTACCGTCTATGTTTATTTAAAATATAACTGGCATCGAAAATGGAAAACATCGTGAGGAGACCTGAAGTTATTAATCTAAGGCAGTAATTGCCAATTCGCCTTGAGCAAGCGATATTTTACTTATTCACAACTTTCCTGCAAGATTTTATTTACAATACAAGCAAATTAAACCCGTTCATACAAGCAAGTTACTTGCTTAAAGTAAACACAACATTACGATTATGGAATGTAGAAAATGTAACTTTATGTGGTAGCAAATAAGTACAGTAATGCCTTGGCAAACTGTATGATCTCCGAGCCTCCTAGCTTGGACTCGCCGTAGACGCGGTCCACGAATGTGATTGGCACTTCTCCGATTGTATAATTTAACTGTCTTGCCCTGAAAAGGTGAAAATAAAAATTTATAACAGAAAAAAATTGCGTATTTGTACAAATGACTGTGTGTTACATAAAAATGAACCTTATTACTTTTGACATTAAGTTTATTTTGTCTAGCCTTAAGAAAGCAAATCTTATGAGAAATATACAAAGTGAAATCATTTGCAGAGAGTTATGAAAATTCGTCCAAAGTTAAGGAAGTTTAATCTTTTAAAAAAGAGGTATAATAGTTTCAAATAAAAATCTACGACAAAACATTCCCCAAAGCCAAGAGATTGTTTTGGTAGCCATGATTTATTTACTGCATATTAACAGACAGATCCTCAAACGAAAAATTGATATGACATGCATAAGCTACTGTGATGGGTTGACTGAATTATCAAGCATTTAACGCGCCTTTAATAATACTTTTAACAGTAGTTTATTACTGTTGTACAAAATAAATAAATATTTTGTTACATTAGTCTTGCGCTGCTTTCTGTTCGAGGAAACGAACTTTGGTTAGTTTGACTGTTGTCATGTTAAAAAGTTACGCATTTTGGTTTTACCTTATAATCATCTCCATTTGGAAGACATAGCCTTTTGATACACAGCTGTCTATCAACTTCTGTAGGACATCTTTTTTGTATAACCTGAAAATTCAAATGTCATAAGAAAATAACTCATTCAGAAATGTTACATGATTGTTTAAAAGTCACATAATCTTAAGTAGTATGATGTTAAGCTTTGACATTTATATAAAAGCTTGACATCCTAGCAAGTACTATTACAATAAATTACGCCAAAGATAAATTTTACTTGTTTTAAGGCTCCAGCAGACCGGAACCGTATGCGTAATGTATAGAACTGCATGAGACAGGACACACCGCTTGTGTAACGTAAACGTGCGCGTCGACGTACAGTTCCGTACATTACAACTCAGTAGTACGTGCACGTCTATGCTTACGTCTACGCATACGGTTCCGGTCTGCTGAAGCCTTAACCCTTTAAATTAGTGAAGTCTCACCTAAAAGACCCGGTAAGGTCCGAAGCCTGAGGTCTCAATAGCATTTGAGTGATGAAGTTAGCTGTCCGTGATATCAGCTTCCGTTTGAAGTCCCACCCGTAAACACCACCTCCGTCCTTGTAACGAGTTCCTGACACCACATCATAATCATGTTCCCGTTGTAGTTCTATGAAGCTTGGAATGAATTTTGGCTGTAATTAAAATATTGTTTTGTTTGTGTTTGTTTTGTATTAGTTTATGTAGAGAACTTTAACCTTTTGACCACCACGATAAAAAAAGCAAAAACGCGTCCTCAGCTAAGCGCCAACCGCGGGAGACGCTCCGGGCGTCGGGAGCCACGAAACGACTCCCGGCCACCGTAGACGCGGGTCTGTGGACGGCGAGCAATGGGTAGCTCACCATCCGTACGTTTCCTAACGACAGACCGTGTCGACGGCGCGTTCGTGTTCCACGCGCGCCTCAAAGAGATGTCAGCAAACTTGGAAGGGGCCACTTAGGGCCGATGCCTGCCGGGTAAGTGCCAAGCTACGAATTCATCCTTTAATACCTACAAAATAGTAGTGAATTCGGAATTATATTGATGCTGTTTTATGAGTTGTATTTATGTATAGAAGTCTGTCATGGGATCGTGACCGTGGAGTGCTGGACACATTTTGGTTTGACATCTATATGTGACTGTGGTGGTCAAAAGGTTAAGGCCCACTTTCACCAAAATCGGTAAACATATTTAGCGCTAAATGTGTTTAAGTTATCATTCTGTCTCTGTCACCTCTAATAATGTGACAGGGATGCAATGATTTTCTAAATACATTTAGGCACTAACTGTATTAAGTAATTTTGGTGCAATTAGGTCTTAGGATGTATTTGCAAATCCATCAAAATTAAGCATTTTTTTTATGGATTTTGAGATATACATAAATACATTTGCAAAGTATAAAAATCTGTGTAGTACACATTATTCCGGCAGCTATTATTTGCTTATGTGTGTGTTTAGAAAGTGTCAATGTATTGTTGTGTATGTTGCACATGCATCTTTAATAGGGACTTGTATTTTGGGATCTAGTTCAGTATGTACACTATACTTAAATTGTAAAGCAGAAGAGTTTGTTTGATAATTTCTATAAGATTAACAACAATTGTATTTTAACCATTGTCAAAAATTTCTCTAATTTGCTTACATGTTTGACATTGATTATTGTGACTAGTTTTTAAATAATTTTAGCTATGTATAAGAATTCTTTTTTGGAATTCTAGACATTGAGACCTCTTTCACATTTAGGCGACTTTAGCAGCGCAGCTGTCGCAGGACTGTCGCATTTCATAATAAAAAAATAAAAGAGCTGTCACCCACAGCATCTATTTTTAAAATGAAGTGCGCCATACTGACCTAATCTTTGATCTGTTCTTGTAATGTGAAGGAATGTACTTCTGGCGTGCCACTGTCGCGCTGCTAACGTCCTAATGTGAAAACGGCCTGAGACTGGATGAATTTGAATATTATAAAGTTAGCAGAATTAGACTTCAGAACTACAGATCCAATTCTGATTTTTTTTTTTGCTATAGGGGATTTAGTGTGCTACATTTTATTATCAAAAGAATAACTGATCTGTAGGAATATTTATACAGATGAAGACATGAGGAAAAGCTAGTCAATGTTTTAAAGCCAAAAGTGGCTTCACTTACTGCATAAACACGAAATCTCGCAAACTACTTGAGTCATGAAGCAGGAATTTAGCATAGCATAGCATTTGCAGCTAGTATTAAATAATAATAATTTTTCACTTACATGATGGCTTAAATCAGCGTCCATAATAATGATAAAGTTACCGGTAGCATGTTTCATGCCATGTATGTACGCAGTCCCTAAGCCAAGTTTTTTCTCCCTAGGGCGAAGAACTATCTTATTAGAGCCGTATATCTTTTGCAATTGCTTGGCGATGTCTTGAGTGCCATCTGGACTTCCATCATCAATTATAATCACTTCATAATCGTATCCACTGCGAAAATAAGCGAACAATAAGACAACCGAAAGTCGAGCTTTGTTTCAAAATTAAGCGTGAAATAAGTGTGTAGGAACCTTACCTGTTGTCTAGAAACTTGACTATAAGCCATATTATGATGGGTAAGTTCTCTCTTTCATTGTAAGTAGGCAATAAAATGGAATATTTATCACTTTTAGTGATCTCCGAATCTGAAGCCGTGGCCACCATGCTGTCAAATGTCATTAAATGGCATTTTGATTGAAATCTGAAATGTCAAAATAATTGAGTCGGATAATGATCACAAATTGCAAAAACATTAAAATTAAACGATTTTATTTTGTAAATTACACAACAATATTTGATTTACAAATTATACTCACATAAAAACAATAAATGATACCAAAATTAGCAAAATCAGCTGATTACGCATAACCATTGGTTTAAAGCATACCTATAGTTTTTAGTACTCGTTCCCGACTTAGCTTGGCGGTGGCGCTTGGCGGTCATGCTGCTTCGAATGAAGAATTCTTAGTTTCAGAATGTACGATTTGATTAATTGCGATCTGATTTTACCGGATTTTACCAGCCTAAGCTTGGAATGAAATTAACAGTCTGACATTTTTGCCACACAAAAACTGTCACAAATTCAAAATTCATTCGCAAGATATGACCTCCATGCAAAAGTTTGGTCAGATTTAAAACTGAGATTGAAATATATTACGAACACTTAATTTTTCAAATAATTTACCATTGTCCTGTGACAATGGTAAACTTATATAACTAACATTACCTCAGCAATTTTTTTAAATATTTTATTCTCTTTCTGCGTAGAACAAAACAAATTAGAAAAAGTTTGACATTGACAGGTGCTTTTTATGTCAAAAAAATAATGTCAATGAAAGGAAGCAGTCAGCAGCAGTCGTTGTGAAAGTGGAATTTACAAAACTGTTATGAATTAAAATAATAATTTAGAAGAGTGTGCAACAAATTAAATTATATTTCAAACACATTTATTACAAGTACAGCATACTCCGCTGACAAGTCATTATAATCCTAAAATTTACCAACAAGTATTATTACAAAATCCTCCGCGATGTTTCGAAAGTGAAGTTCAGTCCAAAACAAAATAAATTGCATACAAAATGGGGAAAACGAGCAAAGTCGTCATATGTGGAATGAAAGGGGTAGGCAAAACTGCAGTATTAGAACAGCTAATATACGGAAATGTTAATTTAAAGTCATGTTTTTATCCAACGATTGAGGATATTTATGTGGCTAATATAGAGACGGATAGAGGGACTAAGGAGAGAGTTTGTTTCTATGATACGGCGGGACTGGAGCCCCCGCTTACAGGCGAGTTCAAAGGTTTAGTCTGGTTTGATTTGTTTTTGCTTGAGTGCTTGTACAGGCCGGCTGGCACCGCTTGGAAATTGGAATCTTATTTTTTTTTTTTTAACGCTTGTCTATGGGTAAGGTCAAGTAAGATGTTGCAGTGTGTTCCTTTTTTAAATTAAATGTTGTATGATGTAACTGAAAAAAGAAGAACAAAAAAAGTCACACATTCATAGACTATAAAAAAAATTAAGTCAAGTTCTGTTCCATCCATATGTTATTTATTGTTCCACTAGTCCTCAGTAGACTATTTTATGTAAAAGCAAGGTCATCTGACTACTATTTGCACTGTGGCCTGTGACAGTCAAATGAGGAAATCTTAATTAAGAGCGCGTATACAGAACGTTGGCAACGTCGCAAACTGCTGTCAAATATTTCCCTGTTTTGACTAATTTGTCAATATTACTCTATGAAAATAAGAAATATGGCTAACTAATGAACTAGAATATTAATCATGAATTGCAATTAAAACACTGAATTTGATGTTGTAACCGTTTTAGGTGCAAAAAAGGCATTTGTAAAGTTTCCAAATACTTTTTTACATCTAAAACTAAATATTCAGTGTTACAATATTAATTATTGCATTTCATAATCAATATCCTAGTTCATTAGTTAGCCATATTTCTTATTTTCATACAGTAATATTGACAAATTAATCTAAACAGCGAAATATTTGACAGCTATTTGCAACGTTGCCCACTTTCTGTATACACACTCTTAACATTTGAGTTAAAACAAAGCTATTATTCCTACACATCTGTTATTAAAACTATATTCAATGTATTTAATATTTTATGGTTCTGAGGATAATTTACTTGTCAATGTGATAAACTATGACTAAATGAAAATGTTTAGTCATAATTTTGTAAATAAATATGTTGTACCATTAAGCTGTAAATTTTATGCTATTCAAAATTAACATTACACAAGAGTTAACGAGCACAGCAAAATAAATTGCACCTAATTATAAGAAATGTCCAGTGGCGTGCACAGAGTTTTTAGACAGGTTAGGCAAAAAGGTACCTACCAAAAACACCTACTACATGTTGGTTTTGGTTTGTCGTCTTGTCGATTAAATAATGATGTATATGATTTGCCACCTCAAATATTTATAGATTGGCTGATATTAATCATCTACGTATACATATCCGTATTTTACAGGGTAGACAATGTCTATTTGTCTGTATGAACCGCACACCACTGGAAATGTCCATTGTTAGTAATGTAGCAGTTGTTCTTCTACTTATTACTATGTAATAAGTAGTTACATAGAACAAGTGATTGGAGTTCAAGACATTCCCTGAAAAATAATCTAGACCTAATTTATAATGAATTTGACCCTAAAAACTTGAGCTTGATACAGGGTTGATTTGGGTTAAGTATGTAATTTTTTAAATTTTATATGAAAAATTAACCCTTTAACCGCCAAGGTCGGATTAAACCGACAAATATTTTCGTGTCCATTTCGCCAGCGTCGAATAATTACGACCAAATACTATTATTTGGTTGTATAAAATATTAGTCGGATAAATCCGACTTTGGCGGTTAAAGGGTTAAGAGCTGGTAAAGGAGACAGGAAATCGCTGGATGTGGGCACGACCAGTCATTGTGGCTAAGTTTAGGGGATGGCTATGTCCAGCAGTAGAAGTCGATCAGCTTATATGATGATGATTATTATAAATCATCAGCTTCCTGCTCCCTACCCCATGTTACTTGGGTTCCGCGCAGTACATTTTCTTCTTCCATGCTGTCCTGTCAACTTTCCAGCAAGTTCTAATTTCAACTTGTTATCATTTTGTGTCTTGAAGCCAAGAGAATGAAATTATGGTTTTTATGCCTTTATTTTATCCTGTCTTGTTTCTTTACTGATTGAACAACAGGACAATCCTAAAAAAATGAACGGTGGTGGATGGCCGGCTTATAACTCCTCTCTCTATCACGATCATGAGGAATTAAAAAAAAAAAATTGAGAAGAAGATTGAAAAGTAAAATGTCCTTATTTTTACCCGACTACGGCGAAGCAAAAAGGAGGGTTATGAGGTTGATTATTGCAAATGTCTGGCTAGGTATTTGTCTTTTCAAATTTCGAAATAGTAAACACTAAATACATGCAGAAAGACTACTAACTCCACTTTATCAGGGACCCCTAGCAGTGACCTTCTCCATCCAAAATTGATGACATATACAACCTATTTTACCTTGACCTAACTAACCCTCCACCATTCACAGGTCCACCACAATCTCCCACGATGCAGCTGACAGCCAACCAAGTGCTCCAGCGTCACTACCTCGGCTTCGCTGAAGGGTTTGTCATGGTCTATGACACCACTAGACCAGAGTCACTGGACGTTCTCATGTATTTAAAGAAAGATATTGACCGGAATAAGGATAAGAAAGAGGTAACTATTTTTCTTTCTATTGTGCTTAGGCCTACGCAGACTGGAATGTCAAGGCAAGGCATTAAATTTTTTACCAATCCACGTTCAAACGTATCTATATAGAAATATACAACATAAATTCCTAAGCTTTAACCTTTTGAACGCCATTGTCGGATATAACCGACAAACGAAAATGTGCCAAACACGCCACAGTCGTCAACAGCCGACAAGAAAACGACATTTTTAAGTATAAATATACTAAATTAAGTTTTCTGTTTCTTTTTCCTATTATTTTAAACTACATTACTTAATTAAATATTGTAAAATAGCACAAAGATTCATTACTTACATTTCACGAGAAAAAAACAAAAATTGGTAATCGAAATCCGCTGAATTTGTGGCTTGGCGAGCAGTGGCGCTGATGCGTTTGGGCTCTGGCGTTCAAAAGGTTAAAAAATAATGCCGTGGCATCGACAAATCTTTTTCACTGCCATGACATAATTTTATCGGCTTTTATGCGGTCTTTACAAACACTAGTACATTACTTGGCAATGTTGTCGGCAGCTGCAGGCACGAAATGTGGGAGTGAGATGACACGAGAATGAGTCTCGAGTTCCAAGGAATCTTACACTGAATATTTGTCTTATTTGCACGTTTTATATCTGTGACTGCCACTAATCATAGTGTTTATTAAATTGCATTTGTCGGCTATACACGACGGTGGCGTTCAAAAGGTTAAAAACCCATCCGTGTTCCTTCATGTCCTTTGCGTTCCAGAGCCGCGGTGACTCGAACAAAAACCTGGCAGGCTTTGTGTATAGTGTAGGCATACATCCAGCCAGTCAGTCAGTTTTATTTTCGTGCTATGACGGAACTCATAGACATTGAGATGCCATTTCCGATAAAAATAACAAATTACTCATTATTGATAATACTTACTTACATGGATTTTTAATTACTAGGTAATAGGTGTATAGTACCTACCTAGTATCTTTCCTTTTTTATTTTTAATCTGTTGTATTGTTTTACCTAAGTATGTATAACTAAACAATTTCATAACTTTTTTTTTAATTTAAATTATTCAAAATATCTGTAGGTTTGTTTAATAATTGAAAAATCTATATCTGAACTCCTCTTTTAATTGATCACTCATTTCCATTACTACTTATTTATAATACTGCCAATAAAGGGTTCTAGCTAGCGACTAAAAACGAGGTTTTTATCTAATATGACAGGCAGACAGGTAGGTACATACACAAGCATTGAAATACTCTGCGATTTGTTCGAAAAAGATACCGCGCCCCCGGGACGCAAAGGGCACAAGAAGGAACATGGATGGGTTTTAGTCAGTAAAAGTGTGTCACTCCAGTCACTCCCTCCCGCTACACCCAGAGCGGAAAATGTAATTTCATGATTTCCCATCATTTAAAAATTAAATATAATACTGTATGTAAGCGACAGCTGATTCAAAGGTTTTATGAAAGTCATTTGATAATTTCCCATGGGTAAACAAAAAAAAAGCATTGAAATACTGGGTGACATAAAAAGTGAAAGATTTCAGGGGGTGAATTTACTCATGAATATGAACAACTTTTAATTGACCCAGCTCTGAAATATGAAATAAATCAGATGTTCCTTACAAAAATGCACTAAAACACAACCAAATCAATAGAACAGTTGACTTTCTATTTATATGCCAGGGTTGGTCCTTTACCAAAAGTTATTCGTATTTATGAATACTTTCACCCCTAAAATAAGGCAGGTGAATAAACAGCCACCCTGTATATAAACCTACTTGATAAGTTGACAAAAGTAGGTACGATGGCGCACGAACGTCTCTCGTGGCCGTAACCATGACCTCGGCACGCTAAAATGCCGACAAACGCGAAACAAACACGCGAAATTATTTGCTAAATATTTAATTATATTAATTTATTAGAGGAATGAGTCTTTCATTGTCCTTGACCACAATGAAACACTTTTTTTTCTGTTTTACTTTAGTAATTGGTCTGTAAATTTAAGCTGGAATTGAAATAATTATCAATAAAAAAGTCTGTTTTGGCGACAAGGGGTAGTCAGGAAGAATGGCGCGCCTCCCACTTTGAAAACCCCTGTTATCATATAGTAACTTGCCTGTATGAGAAAAGATGGATAGTGTACGTTTTCAAGAATAATCGGCTATTTTTAGTGTACATACAACAGATCCTCATTACATTTTTTTTTACAGGTAGTAATGCTAGTTATCGGTAACCGCACAGGGCCCGATGACGTCAACAGTTTAGAAAACACATGCTCCAAAGCGTCAAACTGGTGCTCGCGGGAAAAGATCCGCCATTTTGAAGTGTCAGCCATGGACCGCCCGTCTTTATACGAGCCGTTCATATTCATGACATCGAAACTTAATCCCGTGCAGAACAAAACCGCGTTCCCACAATTAAGTACGTTAAGCAAGCTGACCCAGAAAAATAATAAAAGCGAAGCTATGTAACGGTACGTTTTTAGTCTATGCCCTTTCTGCTATCAACCGTGAAGGTTGATTGTGTTATCTGTGGTTGAAAGTAAGCTGTCAAAATTTTGGCGCGAAATTAAATAATGGTGCTTGTAGTTTTTTTGTGTCACTTTTGACAGAAATCGTAGCTGTTTGTGCTTTTCTGCGCTATATTGTTGAGGAATGGCCATTTTCTCGAATGCGTTATAGTTTAATGTTTTTTAAACGATGGCCTTTCATTAGCAATCGTGTAAGTAATTTAAAAAGCCTTACCTATTAGTTGTAATTCTAAAATGTAAGATAGAAATTCACTAGAATATAAGATCAAACGTTTAGCGCTCTCTCTACTTCTCTCTATCTATTGGCTTGCTTATAGTATTAAAGTTATATGAAATATTTGAATGCCTAATTTTGACAGCTTATGAACGAGAGTTTGGAAAATTATGTGGAAATACTCCTTGAATATCTAAAAAAAAACCACTTTTTATTTGTTGATGTAATGTATTATTATGCTGAGAATTTATTTAGTACAGGCACAGTCACTAGCAAAAACATTAAAATTATCAAATTAACTTAACAACATTTTAAGCTATTTAAAACAATTGCGACGTTGAAATAATACCGATTTGATAGTAGCGTGCAAACCAAAAATATGTTTTTTTTATAATACCATTATATTTCAATATTTTTAATCAATCGTTTGGGAGAAAATTGCTTTAGAATTTTGCTAACTGAATACATAATTATGCTCGTGACTGTTCCTGCTATTAAACTATACATGCGTTAAAATAATTGTTTTTTTTTTAATGCAGATCAAAAATATAAATTAGTAAGTACCTAATCTGTCTCAGTTCACCTGCCTTCTAGGCATAAATGATTAAAATGGTATAGCTTCTTATTAGCTAAATAATTTCCCGAATGGAACCAGTGTTTCCGGAGATTGACGCGTTTATACAAACAATCAAACTTCAGCTTTACAATATTAGTATTTAATATTATAAAGTTAAGAATGATATTTAAATGACTAATTTTTTCATGCCCCGCCATTTTGTTTTTGTAAAAAGATCTTAGGATATTCAAGGAGTGTTTTACAGGCACATCGATTCATCTGATCTTATTTAATTTTTATTCGGTTTAACTTAGTCAAATTTTGTTTTTATATTAAGAAGTTATTTAAAAAAAGAATGTGAACAATTCCTAAAAAATGTGGAAAAGAGATAGAATTAATTGAATATCATACCTTTTTATTTATAAAAAAAAAAACTTCCAATATTAGAAGCTGTAGCATAAATAAACACCACTATTGGTAATGTAAACAATTCCCGGTTAATATTCGTATTACCCGGTTAACGGATAATGTTCATATTTGTCAGGGGTGGACCATGAATTTGCTGGGTCTGGGCTAACACTAGTAGGGGGCCTACCAAATTAATCAAACTAATTGCCATTTTGACAGATGTGCACAATTTAGTCCATTATCATCAATGGGGTTGGGGGCCCTTAATATCCTCGGGGCCCTGGGCTGCAGCCCATAAGCCCTAGGTCCGGCCCTGATTTGTCACATTTTTGTTGAAGTGGCCAATTTCAACATTGACTAGGTAGAGGTGACTAAAATAGTGTTTATAATAATAGAAAAATTAAAAGTACTTACAACCTTATGTATTAAAAAATAAATCTCATTAGTTTTTTAACTATAGTTTTTAGTTAGTTACTTTATTTATAGAACGAGGCCGTATTATGATGGAATGCCATCATTGTGTAGTTGCGAAAAAGGGATTCTGTCTCTTTCTAGCACTAATAATGATTCGTCATAAATGGCCCCAGACTGGACATACGAGATATTCAATTTCTTTTTAAATATTCTTTTTTCGTAATGAATGTGAATAACATTAAATACAGGACGGCTGACGTATCTTGGCAGTCCCGAAGTTAGCTATTTGGCTACGCAATGGATCTTTTAGGTCAGGCGCACATTGGCGGCACGGGATGACAAGATATTCTTTAACGACAAATCAAAGTATAACTCAACTTTATGGAAATAAAGTTGAAATTTCAATGTTAACAGTCATAAGTACAAAAACTATACTGTACGACCGTTTACATTGAAATTTTAACTTTATTTCAATGCCGTTAAGTTTTATTTTTATTGGTCGCCAAAAACTACTCTGCCATGGCGCCGGCCCTTAGGAACAAAATTGTCTACTGCGCAGCTAATCTACTAACTTCAGGATCATTAAGATTCGTCGGCTGTACTGTAATAGGTATGATTAAATTATTCCGACCTGTTACCCTGGCTTGTCCCCTTAGGGGGTCAAACTCACATCGGTCGTTATCACTGATAAGGGGACAGATAGGAATGGCTAAAGATTAAACTGTCCCATCGTTGCTAAAAATCACACAAATCAAGATTTTTCTCTGTCCCCTTAAGGGGACAAAGCAGGGGGACAGATCGGAATAATTTTATTTGCACTAATATAATATAATTGATAATTTTGTTGTGCAGATCGCGGTTTTTTTTCTAGGTTTATTATTGCACCTATTTGACAGAATGTATTTAATACTACACAAATATTCTTATAAGTAGTAAAATATATATTTTGGCCAAAACCTAAAATTAGACTTTGTATTTCAGGCCTGAAATGGCGATCTCTAGTACAACTAACGTAGGCCTTTGCCCCAATTTAAATTATTTTATATTATAATAAAGTTTTATATCATAAACACCATGTCATTGGAATGAAAACTTAAATAGGGGGCATAGATTTTATAAAAAAAAAAACTAAATTAGCATTTAAGCTAGGTACTTAGTATCAAAATATAAAAATTTAAGAATTTAGTGCAATATTTTTCATTTAAATGTATAAAATTAATTACTCAAATAAATATTCAATTACGGCTAGAGCACTTTTCATTCTATATTTAAACGATAATTTATAACAAACACTTATTTACAATTTTATTGAAGTTTTTATGAAATAATGTACTTAATTTTACCTAAATTATGTCATTAAATGAAATTATGGAAATAAATTAAGGTTAATATGTATTGTATTATAATTATCCAATTCTTTTATTTTATGTTAAGTACATATCTCACTGTTTTATTGTTTATTTTAAAATGTACTTAGTTAATTATAAAACCGCTATGTAAAGTAACTAGTAATAAGACTCTACATGTATTATTTATTTTAAAAGATTAAATAATTCAATTTTTACGAAAATGTATTTAGATTAATATTCCTGTAATTATAAATAAAATAAAAGCGTTTTATGACTTTTTTGAATCTCTCAAATTAAAGTTTATACAACGTGAAATTTTAATGGTAATTTTTCCGCTGCGTAATTATTTTATTTTCTTTGTATTTTTTTAAATTAAATAAAAAATGGCAGAATAAATTATCAATTGCTTAAACAAAACTCCAAAGCAATCTCAAAACAATGAACATTTTAATTTTTTTTTTGTTAATGTTATTTAACTGAATGAATGGCAAACAAGCCGGCGGCCCACCTGATGTTAAGTGGTCACCGCCGCCTATAGACATCTGCAATACCAGATGCCTTGCAAACGCGTTGCCGGCCCACAGAAAATGCCGGGGCTGCGGGTTGTTCGAAAGAGACACCGCGCCCCCGGAACGCAAAGGGCTCAAGAAGGAACACGGATGGGTTTTAGGCAGCAAAACTCTGACACTACACCGCCCCGCCCAGGGTCGGAGAAGTCATTTGATGATTTCCCATCTGAAAGAAAAATAATCCCAGACACAAAGATTTTCTTTATTTCTTTGTTAAATTTGTTTTGATAGCACTATAGTGAACAAATCGTTTCGCAGCAAGTAAACAGTTATTAAAATTTCAACGTGTATTAATATATTACTATTTTAGTGTTAGAAATCTTCTTAGGCCCACTTTCACTAAAATCACTAAATTTTGCGCTAAACGTGTTTAAATTATCATTCTGTCTCTGTCACCTTCTAACAATGCGACAGGGATGCAATGATGTCTAAATACGATTAGGCACTAAATGTATTTGGTGAAAGTGGATCTCCTCTCTCAAATTTTTTAAGTGTAATTTCTATTGATTTTTATAAAAATAGGCACATGCTTTTTATTGAAAATTTTAGAAGAAGCTTTAAGAGGCTAGTAGCATTTTAAAAGCCTTTTTAGTCATTTTCTCATTCAACAACAACAACAGCAACAACAACAATGAACAATTCAGCAATATGCTTGAGCAATTTTCTTTGTTATTTGATATTGGACTTAAATGAAACAGAAATATAGTTAAAAATTGATACGATTCCGCGCCGCATTTGTAATTTTGCAAGCAATTTCCGACTCAAAGGATCGTAGCAGGTGGCGGTCCGTGGTTTCTGCCTACCCCCATGGGAAAAAGGCGTGAGTTTATGTATATATGTATGTGTCTACTTTGAAACTTATCTTATGGGCACTTGCTGCCGCCAGCGAGAGACAGTGGCGCGGTAGGTAGGTATTAACTGTGCGCTAGGTCCATCCCCACACGGGTTAATGACAGCTGATTTTAACAGCACGAACTAAACAATAGGGTAGTTGACACCACTAACTAATAATTTCAAGTCACAACTTCTCTAAAAACACTTTATTTTACCCATGAAAACTGATTAATTTTAAAATCAGTAAATAGTTAGTCAATTGAGTAGGGCGATAAGTGACGTCACAGCGTGCTATTGCCATACAAAATCTATAGGAGAATGGCGTTTTGACAGTTCATAAAAAGTGTGTCAACTGATGTTGGATACCCCATTAATTTCAGTTCAATATAACAAAAATGTTTTGAACAATTAAAGGAAATGTCTTTAATTACTGATACTGAACTTCCAAAAATAAATTTCTGCGCATATTGAAAACTTTTCCTGTTTAACTAAGGAGTTTTTACCTGATTACTTCGTCTATGACTATAGCTTATTACAATTGGGTAGATGACACCACTAAACAATAATTCCAAGACACAACTTCTCTAAAAAATTTTATTCTTAACTCATTTTACCACCGAAAACCCGATTAATTTTTAAATAACCATAAAATTTGATTTCTAGTTGCTTTAAAATCAATAAATAGTTAGTGAATTGAGATGTCAAAAAGTGACGTCATAGTTTAGTATTGCCATACAAAATCTTTGGGGATTCGCGTTTTGACAGCTCATATAAAGTACGTCAATTGATTAGTGGTGTCATCTACCCAATTACAAAACTAATTTTAGTAGTATTCGTTAATAGGAAAACGTCCTACCGTATTTAATATTATTGAAACCATCGAAATATTATACATTAACCATAGATTTGAAATCATGAAATACCTACATGAATTTAAAATGTATTGACTAAAACTACATTATTATACAAATGTTTAATACCATTGTTATTATAAATAGTTTTCTATATTTCCTTGTTTTATTTACATATTTACATACCTTATCTATAAGTTTAAAACAGTTATATGGCCGACAAGCCGTATAATTTATTATTGAAAAAATAAATATGAATGAAAACGAAATGAAAGCTAAATTAATAAGACTTTGTTCTATACGCTAAGGCCCATTTCCACCAAAAGCACTAAACATATTTAGTGCCTAAACGCATTTAGAACATCATTGCATCCCTGTCACATTGTTAGAAGGTGACAGAGACAGAATAAAAAATATATCATCACGCCTGTATTCCCCGAAGGGTTAGGCAGAGGTGTACACCCACAGTTCGCCGGTATATATAGGTCCCATGTACTATTTTGTTGCCATTAACCGGGCACAAATCCAAACTCCGAGCTGCTACTGAGGATTTCATAGAAAAACCCAATAACACTTTTTGCTCGACCTGAGAATCGAACCCAGGACCTCTAGCGTAGCAGTCGTGCTTAGGACCACTAGGCTAACGAGGCAGTTACACAATGCAATGCAATGCGAGGCAGAGACAGAATGGTAATTTAAACAAATTTAGCGCTACATAATATGTTTAGTGATCTTCGTGATAGTGGTCTTTTTTTTTTAAGACGGGAAATCATCAAATACCTTCCCCCGCCCTGGGCGGGGCGGGAGGGAGTGTCAGACTTTTACTGACTAAAACCCGTCTATGTTCCTTCATGTGCCCTTTGCGTTCCGGGGGCGCGGTATCTCTTTCGAACGACCCGCAGCCCCGGCAGGCATCGGCCCTCAGTGGCCCCATCCTAGTTTGCTGACATCTCTTTGAGGCGCGCGTGGAACACGAACGCGCCGTCGACACGGTGTGAAAGTGGCCTAAAGGTAACATAACTATCTGGCAAAAATAGACTTATCTACATCCAAAATGTATGCTCAGAATAGATTTACATAGCTCTTTGTGAAGGAGCTCGTTCGGGGAAGTACTACTACCGCACCTACTTCTGCCACAAAGCAGCGCTGCTGTGTTTCGGTTTGAAGGGTATGGGTGCCTTGTAATTACAGGCACATGACAAAATTCAACTTTGTCTCTGGTATGGTAGAGCATTTGCAAACCCTCTGGCATTCCAATTGTGTATAAACAGCGTTGACCACTTAATATCAGGTGGGCCGTTGGCTTGCTTGTAGACTATGACTTGAAAAAATCAAAATAAAATATCCAAAATACCTAATTAGGTATAACATCCTAAAAAGAGGTGACATATGCGTATCAGTAGCGCCATTCTCTAAAATGCAAACTCAAAAAACGAGTCTCACTAAAGTGACCGCGCTCACTTCGACAACGAACCCATTTGATTTTGGTTGTGTTTTCGATTGCCGTGGTGACGTCACCGGCGTGATCGTGTTTATAGAATACCATTTTGTTTTCACACTGCGGATTCAGATTTCGAATTACGAATTGTGGCATAAGGTGGGTCCACACGATACAGACTTTTGTATGTACAGATATCTGCACAGACTATAAAGTCTGAGTAAAAAATTTTACTCAGAGGTCTTTACCAAATGTCTGTGCAGACTTTTCATCAGTTCAGACTTCGATTTTAATTATTAAATTAAGTAATTCAATAATCATGAGTTTTGCTCCGACAATCGTACAGACATGTACGCAGACTTCCGACTTTTCTGGTACACCGACATTTGTCTGTACTGATTTGTTGTACAGACAAAATTCAATAGAAGTCTGCGTGTGGACCCACCATTAGAGAATCGCACTGCAGCTCATAATGTCAACTTCGCAAAATGTCCACTTCTCATAATGTCAACTTCTTAGAATGTCAAGTCAAGAAAGTCTTCTTAGAGGGTTTTTTATGAACATCAGTTGTATTCCATTCTCTATCCATCCACTTTGTTTGGTGGTCTTATTTCCCCAATTATTTGTGCGTATGGAGACTCTTCTTGCGAATCAGGCCTGTGATAATTACCTTCTGCTTGACGCAGCAAGTCAAGGTCCGCGTATAATACTCTGGTCTCCTGAAAAAAGATGAAATACTTAATCATAAAATGTCACTCGCATTCAGTTACGTCTTTGATTACTGCTCCGCTCCCGTGTGTCGTAGCGTGATGTTATATAGCCATACAAACCATACAAACATTCAAACTTTCAACCCCTATTTAACTCCCTTAAGAGCTGAATTTCAAAAAATCCTTCCTTATTCCTTCTTTACATTATAAAGGGAACCTCTGTGTAAAATTTTGGCTTTCTAAGTCCAAGGGTTTGGGCTGCGCGTTGATGAGTCAGTCAATCAGTCAGTGAGTCAGTCAATCAGTCAGTCAGGACCTCTCTTTTTGTTTATATAGATTATTCCTTGTGTACATTATAAGGGAACCTCTGTGTAAAATTTTAGCTTTCTAAGTCCAAGGGTTTGGGCTGCGCGTTGATGAGTCAGTCAATCGGTCAGTCAGTCAGGACTCCTCTTTTTATTTATATAGACTCACAAAACACGTGGCTTTCCATGGGTAAAAGAATTTTCAAAATCGGTTCAGTAAATCCAGAGATTACTCCCTACAATTACACAAACTTTGCCTCTTTATAATATTGGTAAAGATAAAGATTTCTAATAGGTACTTATACCTATTGTTTCCATCATTGCGAACATTTTTTGTTCTGAACGATATACCTATGGTATGATATGATAAATGATATAAATATTGTGTTATGTAATGGAGGTTATATGGTACGATATGGTATGATAGGGTATAGTTGCCGGTGTAATTACAGGCACATTGCAACTTTGTCTCTGGGATGGCAACGCATTTGCAAGGCCTCTGGTATTGCAGACGACTATAGGTAGAGGTGACCACTTAAAATCAGGTGGGCGGTCGGCTTGTTTGCCATCGAAAAAGCAAAATGTAACTTACCGTGTTCGATTTTTTTGTGTAACGCTTTTTACAGACACAAATAGTAATACATATTACAATCAATGTGATTGCAACTGCCACAGCTATTGTAACGTATAATATGTAGGTATTGCTCTCCGAACCTGTAAATCCTGAAAACAGAAATATTAGGTAGGTAAGTATTTTTTTTTAATACGCCTTTTTCCTGTATCCTTGGTGTATACAACCATACATACTCATACAGAAACAGTCAGACCCGAAACAATTATCTGTATACAAATGTTTTGGCCATACAAATATTTGTTCAGTGCGGGAATCGAACTCGTGTCATGTAGCGCAGCAGCCACTGCGCCAAATATGTAATTAGGAGCTTCACTCCTTAAAAAGTCTTGAAGTCACAGTGGATAATCCCATAAGTACCCAACACTGGTATTTATAGGGTAATGAAGTAATATTTAAAATACCTAAATAAAGTCTAATTTGTAACAGTGAATAAACATGATAATTTGTACAAAAACACCAACCGAAATGAAACAAAGTTGTGTTACATTGTTTCTGCAACATGTTTTTGAGCTGTGGGAAACATGTACAATGTTGCAATATTCTGGCAACACGCTAACGTTTTGGTAAACAACAAGTAATAAAATTAAAAAAAAAAACGACGGGTTGCACTCCGGGAGTGCCGGCAGAAGTGAAAACTTGAATATTAACGTTGTGCATTTTTGATATTTTAGAATGGTTGGGGAATAATTTTGCACGAATTGCTTTAATTATCAGTATAAAAGAACTATCATTTATGTGGTATAATACAATATTTATTTATTGCGCTGTCGTACACAAATATGATATAAATTCGTAAGATTTTCGATCAGGTCACGTGTCCTGACGCGAGTTTAAAATTTTTTACCCATTACAAAAAAAGTGTACAACGCCGCTAAAGAAGTTTTCACTTCAAAAATTAAGTAACCCCTGACAGAAAAATAAAGTTCCTTATTGCAGCTAACAAAAGAGCTGATAACCTTGAAACGGCTGAACAGATTTTGATAAAACATACCTAAGAACCATCGCTAAGAAACCTGCTTTCAAATAAAAGAAACCGCTTACAAATCGGTTCACCCGTTTAAGTGCTATGGTGCCACAGACACACACACAGACACGTCAAACTTAACTACGCCCTCTTTTTGAGTCCCCCCGAGTCAAAAAGAGAGGGTAGTTAAAAAACTTTTTTACAAAAAAAAACAACCGCCTTCAAAAACTAAAAAGAGAAAAATAACTTTAGCTTTGGAAGTCGGCGGCATTGGTTCTGTTTGTTGTTTTGTATTGCCGCCGACTTCCAGAGCTAAACAGGGCTGCCAGATTGTATAATTGGATACAAAATCTGTATAATCGGACGGTGTATTGTATCCATGATCATTTCGTATAATACGATACAAAAACATACGGCATGAAATGGAACGTCCTGAAAATCGGCTCTAGAAGACTTAGGGTTTTCAATTTCTAAGTGTCGGTTTTTTTGCCAGATATCGCTTCTATTAGTAATTACCATACACAAAAATGTCACCCGAGTTAATTCTGCTCAAAAACGAAGGAATTATAATTTTTTTAAAATTTGTATGGAGCCAGCATGAAAAATCGAATTATCTCTGAAACGGCAACGAAAACCGTAATATCCTCACAGGTGATTTTAGTACTAATTATTTATGATTTTTTGACATACTTTATACAACGTGTCCCAAAATTCAACGATAAGCGGGCGCCAAAAGGTTGACCTGCTCATGAGCACTTAAGGAAAAATAATAAAAAAAATATACCAAATTTTTTTTTTTTTAGTTACAAAATAAATTTAAAAATTCTTTGAAAATTTACACCTTGTATGATATTTTGAACTACCACGGCCACAATTTCTTAAATATGCTTAAGATTTTTTTTGTATCGGATACCTAAGTAGTACTACTATTCACCACAACTCTTAAAAACACCACAATGCTAGTAATTTTTACACAAAAAATTGTCAAAATATTTTTTTTCCCTCAAATTTTTAAAGATTTTTACTTTCAGTCTACTTTGACTCATGGTCTTGCAAAAAAAAAGACACCGCTATGGCAAGTTATTTTCAAAGATGACGCAACTAATCAAGATTCCAAAATAGTATAATACCCTAAGATAACTAGTCACAAAAAAAAATATGCGTACCATTTGTAAATAAGAACCAAGTAAAGAGAAGAAAAATTTGGGGGAAATAAAATATTTTGATAAATTTTTATGTAAAAACTGCGGGAAAAAATAATTTAGATATATTTTTTTTATTATTTTTCCTTAAGTGCTCATGAGCAGGTCAACCTTTTGGCGCCCGCTTATCGTTGAATTTTGGGACACGTTGTATAAAGGTTCAAGATGCCGATTTTTTTTTTAAAATCGTCTAAGTATTTGTATTTATTTTTACATATAAAACGGTTCCAAATGGTGTTTAAATTACGGAACATAGACTTTTAACAACAACTAACACTCAATAGTATCACCCCTATATCCCCGAAGGAGTAGGCAGAGGTTTATAGTACACCCACGCTTAGACAACTATGTTCGAGCTAGATATTTTTCATCACAAAATGAGTTTTAAAACTTTTCATTCACTCATATCAGCCTAAAGCCGTCCACTGCTGAACTTAGGCCTCCCCCAAAGAGCGCCACCCATCCCAGTCCTGGGTAGCCCGTACCCATCCGCCGCTTGCTAGCTTCTTTAAATCGTCAGTCCACCGTTCAGCAGGGCGTCCCACACTACGTTTGCCTAAACGTGGTCATCACTCTTATACGTGTTTGCACCGCCAACCGTCTGTCCGTCTGCAGACATGACCGGGCCACTTCCATTTCAGCGTACTAATTCTCCGAGCACTGTCGGTGACTTTAGTTCTCTGTCGGATGACTTCAATACGAAATCTGTTCACCAGAGAAACTCTGAGCATTGCCCTCTCATTGGCAAGCTGAGCGACCTTGAACTTGTGCCCCAGCCTCACGATGAGTGTCCAAGTTTTGGCTCCATAGGTTATCACAGGTAGGACGCACTGGTTAAACACCCTTTTTTTTTTTTTTTTGGTACGCGGTGGAAATCCTCATGGACTTCCTCCGTCATGGGGAGTGACGGAGGGGCATGCCGGACTCTTACCGGCTAAAACCACCGCGGTGTTCCACCTCTGCCCATGGCCGAGGGTGCGGGATTCGCATAAGCATTCACCGCTCCCCCGACAGGCCTCGACCCGCTGTACCTTAGCGGATCCCTCCACCCCGTGCAGCCATTCCAATAATGGCCGCACCCACTCTTGAGTGGCGCGCGAGGAACACTGCGCCGCTCACTCGGGCCTTCCTGGTCGGACGACAGACGCCCCGTAGTCCGCCGCCCGCAGGCTACCTCTCATGGAGGCCGTAAATCATTTTGCACCCTTCTCGGGCGCCCGGTGCGTCTCCTACGAGAGGGACGAGAGGATGCAGCTTCTCTGTCCCGCTCGGCCGCCTCCTTTGCCGACATGACATCCTCGCAAAAGGAGGCAACCCCATCCCATGCGCTCACGCTCTCGACCATCGATTGAACGACGGCCGGAAGCGAGAGGTCCCTCCCGCCTATTGCCGCAATGAGGTCACGGCGCGGCCCTGCCCAGGCTGAGCACTCCTCCAACGTGTGCTGCGCCGTATCCTCCGGGCAAGCAGCACAGTGGTGACACACCGGTGTCTGCTCCCGACGTATACGACACAGGTACTTGCCAAAGCAGCCGTGGCCAGAAAGTACCTGCGTCAGCCGGAAGCTGAGGGCGCCATGCGGCCTCATGATCCACGCCTCCATGATGGTTAAACACCCTGGTTTTAAGGGATTGTGGGATCAACGATACAAAAATTTTGCGCATCTTCCCAAATGCCACCCAACACAAAACCCACTGTTGGGTGGTATCCGGGACAATGCGCGAAATTTGGTGTAAAACACCCGAAGGAGAAGGCAATGCTCGGGATTCCTCTGTTGCATTAATTTCGCAATAAAGTCATTCGCCAGAGAACTAAAATCACCGACATTCCTCGCAGAAGTGGAAGTGGGCCGGTCAGGTCTGCAGACGTAGAGACGGTCAGCGGAGCAAATACGTGTCAGAGTGAAGACCACGCAGTGTCGTAACTAGGGCAGTGCCAGCGGTGCCCAGGCACAGCGCGCAGACCCTGGAGGGGCGCAGAAATGACCAAACCAGGACCAGATTTATTTTAAGGGCGCCTTCATAGAAGCCCGCACAGGACGCCGTTATAGAAGCTCGCACAGGGCGCACAAAAAGCTAAATACGGTGCTGAGACCTCGTTTTGGCAAACATAGTGTGGGACGCCCTGCTGAACGGTGGACTGACGATTTGAAGAAGCTAGCAAGCGGCGGATGGGTACGGGCTACCCAGGACTGGGATGGGTGGCGCTCTTTGGGGGAGGCCTAAGTTCAGCAGTGGACGGCTTTAGGCTGATATAAGTGAATGAAAAGTTTTAAAACTCATTTTGTGATGAAAAATATCTAGGTCGAACATAGTTGTCTAAGCGTGGGTCAGCCCCGGATCTACCATTTTTCGAACCGGGGCAAAACCTTGATAGTGGTGTTAAACCTGCCAATGATAATGTGCCATTATATATGATTTCACTAATAAATGGAAATAGAAAAGTTTGTTTTTCAAACATATTTTATTAAGATTCGATTACTTGATAAAAACCTATATGAGATTATAGGTAAAGAGGCTTCATTTGTTCGATGTTTCGAATTCTTGTCTCAAGGATTTGACGCCCCCATGAAACTGCCGCCCGGGGCAAGTGCCCCGGTTGCCCCCCCTTAGATCCGGGGCTGGCGTGGGTGTACTATAAACCTCTGCCTACTCCTTCGGGGATATAGGGGTGATACTATTGAGTGTTAGTTGTTGTTGAAAGTCTATGTTCCGTAATTTAAACACCATTTGGAACCGTTTTATATGTAAAAATAAATAAAAAAAAATGATTTTTTAAAAAAAATCGGCATCTTGAACCTTTATATAAAGTATGTCAAAAAATCATAAATAATTAGTACTAAAATCACCTGTGAGGATATTACGGTTTTCGTTGCCGTTTCAGAGATAATTCGATTTTTCATGCTGGCTCCATACAAATTTTTCGTAAAAAAAATATAATTCCTTCGTTTTTGAGCAGAATTAACTCGGGTGACATTTTTGTGTATGGTAATAACTAATAGAAGCGATATCTGGCAAAAAAACCGACACTTAGAAATTGAAAACCCTAAGTCTTCTAGAGCCGATTTTCAGCCCACTGTGCGTCAGTTCACTTCTTGCTTTTTTCAAAATTGACCTCTCATCTGTATGGGAGTTATCATCTGAGCTTTGCTTTGCTTGAGATTACAAGACTATTCAGTTAGAGATTATAAAAGGAATAAATAAAAAGAATCAGCATTAAAGTACAGGTAAATATGTTCGTTTTAGGATATATGAAGAAAAATCAATTTATAGAATAGTTTTGTATTATGCGATGAAATTTTGTATAATTGCAGATACTAATAGGTATAGTCGCGATTTATTTGCTGGCAGCCCTGGAGCTAAAGTTATTTTTCTCTTTTTAGTTTTTGAAGGCGGTTGTTTTTTTTTGTAAAAAAGTTTTTTATTTCTCGCTTTTTAGTATCAATTCTTTTATCCAAATCCATGAAGGAACTGTCATGTCATGTAAATTAACATGACACCGCTAAAAAAAGTCATAAGAAAGCAGAATACGCGATTTCGTTTACTTAGATGAGAAATTTTCAAATATTACTGTAAGTATACATCTGTGTAACTCTTTCGAGTGTACAGGCGCGATGTTATGTTGTGTAATTGCGTAAACAATGCATATTTATGCGATAGCAGCAATCGCGGTTGATTTGCTGTAATTTTTTGAAGAGTTCCGTTGTCTGTCTCCGGAATCCATCATCAGATCTATATGAAATTTAAATGGGACCATTTGGGAAGTTTACCCTTTCCAACAAAAAAAGAATAATCAAAATCGGTTCATAAACGACGAAGTTATCCGCGAACAAACATAATATAATAAAAAATGCCTATCTCAAAAACTACTGAACCGATTTTGATGAAACTTGCAGTATTCCCTAAGTTGAACAATACCTAGTACAACAAAAAAAGAATTACTTAAATCGGACTTGTAGTTACGGAGATATGCGCGAACAAACATAAAAACATACATACATACATACATACACTGTTGAAATTTGGCACATTTGTTCAGACGCTGATATAGACTAACCTATACGAAAACTGGGCAATTCTGGCAATATTACATACATACGGGTCGAATTGATAACCTCCTTTTTTTTGAAGTCGGTTAAAAAAACAAACGCAACTTTGTTGCACGGTAAACAATGTTGCACAGTTGTTGCTCAACATTATTTCAATCTCACCTTTTAGCTTGTTTTGCGAATAGTGATCATGGTACAGTAATAAAGTTTTCTTCGCAATTTTTCGATTTATAATTTTTTTTTCATCTTTTTCGGTAACAACAAAATAAATACAACTGAGAACTGTTCCATTATATGTTACGTCAAAAGTCTTGTTCGCTAATTTTGTATTGAAGGTGTTTAAAAAGTTGGAAGTCATATTTAGTACACCTGTACAGGTATCTGTAAAACAAGCACAACATTTTAGAAAACTAGAAGCTTATTCGTCATTGGTTTTTTTTGTCCATATCAATTTTATTTCTGGAATCGCTATTAAAAAAATTAAGTTGGTGGTAGAAGGGTGAAAAAGGGTTATTTGTATTTTTAATGGCAAATTATAAAAAAATAAAATTAAAAACACACACACCATCACGCCGTATTCCCCGAAGGGTTAGGCAGAGGTGTACCAATGTGCACCCACAGTTCGCCGGTAAGTTCAGGTTCCATGTAATAGAGGGCGAGCCTATTGCCATTAACCGGGCACAAATCCTAACTCTGAGCTTCTACTGAGAATTTCATACAAAAGCCCAATAACACTGCTCGACCTGGGAATTGAACCCATGACCTCTAGCGTGGCAGTCGCGTTTAGGACCACAAGGCCAACGAGGCAGTTGGTTCTTTTTTGAAGTAGGTAAAAAAGTCTTACATTCGCTTCCATTAGTGTATTCTTCACAGCTAAATTGCACAGCTTTTGTCTCAGAATACTTCAGTTCTGCTAGTTTTTCAATATTTATTTCTGAAACCATAAATTTAAGTTAGATGGTTCGGTCATGTTGAGAGGATGAGTGAAAGGCGACTAACAAAAGGGATTTATATGGCAGATGTGAATGGCAATGCCGGGAGGGGACGCCCTAGAAAGACGTACCTTGACCTTATCGGTGAGGTTCTTCAGAAAGGTCAGGTGCGCAGTACTCGTAACCGGCGTGCTTGTATGACCAGATGTATGAATGTGGACGAGGCGAAAGGAGTGTGTAAGGATCGTAGCAGGTGGCGGTCCGTGGTTTCTGCCGACCCCCATGGGAAAAAGGCGTGAATTTATGTATGTATGTGTAAATTTAAGTTTCAAAACAATTGTAATAAAGTGGCTTAAAAATTATACGGGGTGCAAGAGACATCCCCTCGCTTATGAGTACCCGGCTTAACGGTAACAAATAAACAATCTCACTTTCGTATTTACATACATGCATACATACCATCACGCCTGTATTCCCCGAAGGGTTAGGCAGAGGTGTGCCAGTGCACACCCACAGTTCGCCGGTATGTTTTTAGGTCCCATATAATAGGGGTTGACCTATTGCCATTAACCGTTTACAAATCCAAACTCCGAGCTGCTACTAAGAATTCCATAGAAAAACCCAATGACACTTTTTTGCTCGACCTGGGAATCGAACCCAAGACCTCTAGCGTAGCAGTCGCGCTTAGAACCACTAGGCCAACGAGGCACTTTTGTATCTATACTAATATTATAAAGCTAAAGAGTTTGTTTGTTTGAAAGCGCTAATCTCAGGGACTACTGGTTGGAATTGGAAAATTCTTTTAGTGTTAAATAGCCCATTTCTTGAGGAAGGCTATAGGCTATGTAACATCACGCTACGCCCAACAGGTGCTGAGCAGCGAGGGTGAAACCGCGGGGAACAGCTAGTTTACAATAATAGAGGTTACTCACTGGTATTGTTGATTCTTATTTTCCTGTAGAATTTGCTACTGGAATACAGTGGTATGCCCAGTATGGCAGAAGCCATAAGCGCAACGCCGTTTAAGCTATCATTATAATTATTCTTACAAAATATTTCTGTGTTATTATCAAACTTTTCCACGTTTATAATAAATACTGTTTCGTTTACTCCTTTCTGTACAGGTAAGTCGCCTATAGAGTCTAAAAAAATATCTCAAAGTCAAAGTCAAAACATTAGAAATTCCTAGTGAAAAAACCCAATAACACTTTTTCCCCGACCTGGGAATCGAACCCAGGACCCGACGCTTAACAGTCATTCTTGCAACCACGAGGCCAACGGTGTAGTTGAAAGACCTCTCTGCCTATCCATTTCTCGTAATTTTATCTTTTTAATACAAGATGGGTAAGCTCTTGACTCTTGCTCAAAGGTGACATAGACAAAGTCTACGATGGAGTGAGCTTACCCAGAAGAAGCCTTTTTTTATTAATGGGACAAGCCCGCCACACTTTTCTTAAATCTGCAACTCCTGTAAGCCAGAATCAACAGTGGCGACCACAAGAAAAACGCCGAGGCAATGAAGCTTGACGAGCCCCGGAGAAACGATTCAACTGTCTTGGATCCCGCAACGAAATTAATCAGAAAAGATTAGCGAAGGAGTAAGCAAAACATAATTTCCAACAGAAGACTGTTCACTCTAACTATTTTTCTATTAATACATATACAATCACGCCTGTATTGCCTGAAGGGTTGGGCACAGTTCGCCGGTATTTTTTAGGTCCCATGTTAGGTGGCGAGCCATTGTCATTAACCGGGCACAAATCCGAACTCCGAGCTGCTACTGAGAAATTCTTAATGGAAAATCCCAATAATACTTTTGCTCGACCTGGGAATCGAACTCAGGACTCCATGCTCATCAGTCGCGCTTGCGACCACGAGACCAACCGGGCAGTAAATTACAGTATAACCTCGATTAACCGAACTAATTGGGTGCGATACTAGTTCGGATAATCAAAAGTTCGGATAATGGAAATGTGATCTTTTTGGGACAAAATCAAACAAAAACAACACCGTTTCACCTAAAAACTATTACTAAAGTCCACGTCACGAGAAGCTGTAAATTTTGCACACAAAGAACTTTTACCAAGTTACGTAGCGACAATTCAATCAACAACAAATAATCTCAAATTCAATCAACTGTTGTAGATTTTGTTATTTCTGATCAGTTGAACATTTTTTTCTTTATAAGTACGTACCTATAAGGTTGTGAACCACTAAATGCAAATTTACAAAATGTATAGCTTCTCGTGACGGGGACTATAGTCTATTAACATTTTACATACATATTGACGTTGTAATATAAAAACAACAAAAAAAAGTCAAATGCTTTTCTTATAGTCATTTTTGATTGACGATCAGCTGCAACGCGTTTTCAGGAACAAATTTTCGCCAATGTTCGGATAATTGAGGGTTGTGGAGGTCTGATAGGCAGTCGCTCCATGTAAAATACTGATATTCAGCTGCATCCGGTTCGACTGGAAGCCGACCCCAACATAGTTGGGAAAAGGCTAGGCAGATGATGATGATGATGATGATGTTCGGATAATTGAGGGTTTGGATAAACTAAGTCAGCGTTCGGGTAATTGAGGGTTCGGATAAGCGAGGTTCGGATAATCGAGTTTCAACTGTATTTAAATAAATACAAATATACTTTACGGTTTTGGTCGATCCGTTGAAACCATTTATGATATTGGTTTGGAGATATACAAGTTACATTTGCCTCAGACCCTTCTGTTAATCCGGATGTTTCTGAAACAACACATACATACAATCACGCCTGTATTCCCCGAAGGGTTAGGCAGAGATGCACCAATGTACACCTACAGTTCGCATGTTTAGGTCCCATGTAATAGGGGGCGAGCCTATTGCCATCAACCGGGCGCACATCCCAACTCCGTGCTGCTACTGAGAATTCCATAGAAAAACCCAATAACGCTTTTTTGCTCGACCTACATAGGTGGTGACCCCACCTATCTGCTACTTACTTTCTTAACTATAAAGTGTATTTATATAAAAAAATGAAAAAAACTATATGTAGATAAGAAAGTGGTGAAACTAGAAGAAAGCAAAAAAATGTTTTTTTGTATCCGGGGTGCTGTTGCCAAATAAATAAGGGCTTAGAAGCAGATGACCCCACCTATCCACCATTTTCGTATGTTCAAAGTTCTGCCAAACACCATGTATAAAAAGGCAACAGACACACACATAATATACTTAGCTCAAAATAATTAATCAATTTAATTTAAAGTTATAGTAGTTTTTAAGTAGGTGAAACAACAAAAAATAATTTATTCTCAAAGTGGGCAGTAGACAAAATAAGTTTGGGAACCTCTGTCTAGAAAGACCTTTTTTTTATATACGGGAAATCATCAAATAACTTCCCCCGCCCTGGGCGGGACGGGAGGGCGCGTCAGACTTTTACTGACTAAAACCCATCTATGTTCCTTCATGTGCCCTTTGCGTTCCGGGGGCGCGGTATCTCTTTCGAACAACCCGCAGCCCTAGGAAGACCTACCGTGACCTTATTGGTGAGGTTCTTCAGAAAAGTCGGGTGTGCAGTACTCGTAACCGGCGTGCTTGTATGACCAGATATATGAACGTGGACAAAGCGAAACTAGTGTGTAAGGATCGTAGCAGGTGGTGTTCTGTGGCTTCTGCCTTGTATGTATGTTATTAGGATTTAAATATCGAAAATGTTAAACGACTTTTGTTGCTGTAGTATTTAAAATTACCTTTATAAGACACTGCTATATTGTTTGTTATATTTTGCTGCTGCGGCTGTTTTCTATCGTATAACCAATGGGTAGGCCAACTCAACCACCACCGGGGCATCCGCCACGGTTCAACTGAGAAAGGTATTCATTGTTTAATACTTCTTCTTCTTTATAGTGTGGGCAGTAAGGTCTAACGACACCACACACCCTAGTGTCAGAGTTTCTAAACCGCCTCAAGGGTCTCTGACATGGTTACCGATGTCAGTGATGTCCAAGATAAACTTAGAAAGTACATATGAATAAGAAAAAGTCACATTGGTACGTGCCCGAGCCCGGTTGCGATCCCACAACCTCGTGCATGAGAGGCGGGCGCCTTAACCACTGGGCCATCACGACACCGCTGATACACTATACTACCTTTTGCCCGTGACTTCGTCCGCGTAAATGTCAGTTATACCATCACGCCTGTATTCCCCAAAGAGTTAGGCAGAGGTGTACCAATGTACACCCACAGTTCGCCGGTATTTATTGGTCTTATGTAATAGGGGGCGAGCCTATTGCCATTAACCGGGCACAGATCCTAAGTCCATAACTCAATAACACTTTGCTTGACCTGGGAATCGAACCCAAGACCTCTAGCGTAGTAGTCGCTCTTAGTACCACTAGGCTAACGAGGCAGTCATATATAGTTTGTCGGTTATATTTAAAATTCAATCATGATTCGAAAGACACGTGGCGCCATCTATTATCATACGAACGTTATTGTTGTATTCCTCGGGAACAGTACTTTTTATTGGGATGAAATACCTTTCATCCCAATAAAAATACTGTTCCAGGTGTACAGAAACGGACACGGTTTCTGTACACCTGGCAACGTATCACGTATGTATATGCAAAATTTCAGGATGATCGGTTCAATTGTTTAGGCGTGAAACAGTATCAAACAAACTAACTTTCGATAACTTTAATATCATGTTAGTTTGTTGTAAAACGTAAGATGATTATGTATACAATAATATATACTTCATGTATTTTTTGTTTTGAAAAGTACCAGTGTGACAGAAATGAACAGAAAATAGTCGCCTAAACCATTTCAGTAAGTGCCCAACGATTAAACACAAAATGAATATAAATTTCTACATTCAGTTAAAAAAATAAGAAAAAAAAAACTTACCGTTGCCCACAATACAGCAAAATAAAATCACCAAGTAAACATTCATTGTTCCAAATTTAAATGTTTACCCTCTAATTTCACGATTTCACATATTATTTCGTCAGAGTTTAAATTATAGGTATGTAGCCATATAACTTATGTATTAAAATCAATAAAACTTTTAATTATTTGATGGACACTTCCGAAACAGTCACACACAGTGTACAATAAGTTTACATGTAAACAACTAAAATCCTGTTAAATAAAATTATGTTTTGTTTGTGTTAAGGTGCTGTCTCACTGGGAGCATTCGCTTCAATATGATAATACTAAATTGCTACTGACCGACGAGGGCTCGGATCGCAAGCGCGACTGCACCTGTAGCCATGTAACAAATGATAAACGCAAACGCTGAGTAGGCCGGGGCTGCGGGTTGTTCGAAAGAGATACCGCGCCCCCGGAACGTAAAGGGCACATGAAGGAACATAGACGGGTTTTAGTCAGTAAAAGTCTGACACTCCCTCCCGCCCCGCCCAGGGCGGGGGAAGTTATTTGATGATTTCCCGTCTATAAAAAAAAAAAAAAAAACGCTGAGTAGGCTTTAATAGATCTTCAAATTTATGTGCTTGGTTTTAAGTTGAAGATCTAATGAAGATTGCGTAAACGTTTTCGTTCGTTCCAGTCGCTAACGCTTAGAAATCTTTAATAGATTTTTAACTTAAGGCTCTGGTGTATAACAGGGGTCCTATAGCAGGGTGGCAAACCTTTATTGGAGAACTTGGAGAATTGTAAATTATTATGAATAAAAATAAAAATTGGCGTGCCATCAAATAATATCGACAGTGTTATTTTACTGGAGAAAAATAAAACTAGTTGCTATTAACTTTAAAATCTTTATACAATGTGTAACTAAAAATATGAAAAGAAAATGTAACTCTCCAGACCGAATCCAGCCACGGCGGCTAATCTTAAATCAGACCAGCCAAGTACGCCGGAGATATTTTAGTGCACAAGTGTGTGCGCAAATACAGGTGCACTCCCTCTGGTCCTCTGGTGGTGGTCGACTGCCGAGCGAGGGGTCCCGGGTTCGATTCCCAGGTCGGGCAAACAGAAAATAGTAGGTAATGTTTGCATATGAACTGTAACATTACAGGCAAATACTATCGGTGAGTGAGTACCTTTACGCTTTTGTTTATCCTGTTTCATTTTTAGTTAATTATAGATACTTGCCTACGTAACATTGTGCCCAGTAGGTTAAGGCAAGGCGCACATTGGCGGCACGGCATGGCAGAGTATTTTTTGCGACAAATAAAAATAAAACTTAACGGTAAAGAAATAAAGTTGAAATTTCAATGTTACCATTCGGAAGTACAAAAGCTATACTGTAAGACCGTAACATTGAAATTTCAACTTTATTTCTTTAGCGTTAAGTTTTATTTTTATTTGTCGCAAAAAATATTCTGTCATGCCGTGCCGCCAATGTGCGGCGGGCCTAAAGCATTGACTAACATCGGTCGATACGTACCTACGGGAAAATATTAAATGAAATTCGAATTTCAATCGTCATTGTCATTGCTAAATAATACCTATGCTAGGGATGGCTAACCAAAGACAATTGCGCCAGTGCTGCCACCATATTGAAGAATGTTTCTAGGCATGCCAAATCACTTGAAATTTTGTCTCCGTAAAGCCTGTAGGTATACAAATACACATTTTTTTTTGTAGTCAAAAATACCTAGTAGTTTTGATTTTATAGGCATTCAAAGTTTCGAAAAATATCAAGTCCCGCTAAGTCACGTGACCGCTTGTGACGTCATGTCACAACGCTCCGCGCGGGCCAGCCAGCGGACTGAGTGAGCCAGACTGAGCGTGTGACGTCATCGCACATCACGCCGTCGCCGACAGCCCGCGTCGAGCGGTTCCAACTTGTTTTACTTCTAAATCGGAAACTAATTGACGTATCGAAGTAATTCTTTCACTAGTATTTTTTTTATTTTTGACAGAGAATATGGAGTGCTTTTAATCAAAATTAGTTAACATTCTTTATTGACAAATCTATGTGTTTAATATAATTTAATTTGCAACACCAAAAATTACACTAACTGTTTTTTATTTAAATAATTATAAAACAGTAAACATTACAATTGATAATACGAGTTTGAAAATAAAGTAAAAAAAAACATTTTTTTTATACACGCTTACTTTTACATCGTTCTAGTACCGAAAGCCATAAGCTCTAACATAGTAACAGAAACTATTGGCACTATTATTAAAAAAAATAACACCATTTAATTTATGAATTAGTGAGAACTCGAAGTAACGCTTTCTTGCAGTCAATTCATATTTGTGTGTAAACCTTATCCCCCTTACCTTATTTGAAAAATCCATTAATCGAATTGGACAGAAGCGCTACTAACATTTAACTCAAAATTTAAAAAAATGGGATATTTTTTTCATCGGGTCTTGGAGACGTCTTAAAAAAAAGTAACAACGCCAATAGTAGCTATTATTCGACTCGAGTTCCTGTGTTTCGGCTCAAGAACGATGTAAAAGTAACCGTATATATTAGCCTATCCATCAGGATATAAAACATACCCATCACACCTGTATTCCCCAAAGGGTTAGGCAGAGGTGTACCAATGCGCAATGCACACCCACAGTTCGCCGGTATGTTTAGATCCCATAACCGGGCACAAATCCTAATGGTGAGGCCAGACGAGCGTAATTTTTTGAGTAGTGAGCCGCGTAATTTCTGCCACGTAATTAACTTTGTACCGAAACTGACAACTCATTATGCGTCGCCGTGTGAACGAAACAGGAGTTTGGTATGAAACCGAATGTAGCAGGAATTACGCGACAGAAATTACGCTACTCATAATTCAAAAAATTACGCTGTTTTGGCTCCACCCTAACTCCGAGCTGCTACTGAGAATTTCATAGAAAAACCCAATAACACTTTTTGTTCGAACTGGAAATCGAAACCCAAGGCCTCTAGCGTAGCAAACCTTAGGATCACTAGGCTAACGAGACAGTTAAGGCTAAGGGTCGGTTCATATCTGACGGAAAATGCGTCGCGTTTTATCGGTCGCGTAACGCCAAAACAGTCAAATACATAATAAAACATTCAACCGTTCACACCTGCCTGACCGATGATGCGTTAGCGCGTCTACCTAAGAGTGACGATACGCTCGACGCATTTTCCGTCAGATATGAACCGACCCTAAGGGTATCACAGAAATAAAACGCACAATCTGACAGCAATACTTTATTCTTGCGTTTCCGAATCTCCTTACAATCTTAACGGCTAATATCATTTCCCGCCTACAACTAGAGGGATATTATCCCGGTATCTACTAACAATCGCAGCTCGCTTGAGCATTAATCGTTAAACTATCGATTACACTACTCGAGTTAATTATATGCACTGTTTTTGTGGAGAGACGAATAAAAAATCGGTAAAAAAAGACGAGGTTTAAATAAATTTTTGCGTAAGGGTCAGTTGAAACAGGGGTCGGTTGAGACGCTATAATTGATGGCTTAAATAAGTAGACAATAGACGTAAGTAGTCTACTGTTAGTCTCTGCATGGAAATCGAGTTTTTTTTGCAACTTTGGATGGCAAACAAGCCGACAGCCCATCTGAAGTTAAGTGGTTACCGCTGTCTAAAGACATCTGCAATACCAGAGCTCTTGCAAATGCGTTGCCATCCCAGAGACAAAGTTGGAATGTCTCATGTGCCTGCAACTACACCGGCACCTACACCCACAAACCGGTACACAGCAACGTTGCTTTCCGGCAAATAATCAGTTGGTATGACTTACGGCTAGATACTTAGATACCGGGCACCTTTAAACTGCACTCAAGATATACTGGATACCGAAAGTGGTGGATTGGGTGTTGTTTCGCAATTTGGAAGATGCCTATATTTAGCAGTTAAGGCTGAACCAATTAATGTTGCAAATATTCCGTTCTTTATGCCCATTTAAAATATTTTTTGACAATTTGACGGCACAATAACAGTGCATAAGAAAAACTCTTAAAATTCGAAAAGTGATATTCTATCAATATTTTGTTACATTTCCATATGTATTTCATCGAAATAATTAATATCTATCCGGAAATATTAATAATGAAAACGGAATTTATGAGATTTTTTCCGGTTTACACAAAGTTAGGGAAAAAATGTTTTGGAAATTATTTTTTTACCTTATTTTAGACAAATGACATTGTGTGGTTAGTTATTTCGCAACTAATATTGGTTAGTGCGCCATTACCTTTACAATTTTAGATATTTCCCGCTTATCCAATAAATAGGAGACCAAAAATTAACATAACAATTTTTTCCATATCTTTGATCAAACTTGAATACTTCAATGTCTTAATTATTACAATAAACAGCATTTTTCAACCTGTCTGCAGCTTTCTTTGAGAAAGATAATAAAATTTTGCGTCTAATATACATTTTGCTTTATTTTTTTTTACAGCGAATCTTACTTACGTAATTATAAACTTAGGGACAGACTGGTCTTATTAAACTATCAATATATTATTTAATATACAAATAACGACTAGTCCGCTGATTGGTCGGGTGAATACATACAAAAATACCCTTAAAGAAATACAATAAATATATCCAAAAATGTCAGCAAAAAATTTTACAAAACGTCAAATAAAATGCATAGTCAAGTCACTAAAAGATTTTCAAAATAAAATTGGCAAATATTTTGACCAAAAAACAAAAATTATTAAGGAAATAATTTTGCCAATCGAGATTAAAAAAAAAAAAAACATAATCAGGTATCAATTCAGGTATTTTAGGAATATAAACACCCGGTAACCAGCTGAATGCCTACAAATATGCCTAAAATGCCCAAAATAATGCCCAGTCTGGCCCAAATAACACACACCACAACAGCTGTGCGTCATACGCGTGAAACTAATAAGTACTACAGATAAATTAATTGTGACTAGCATCGATGTTCTAGTACTTCTGGTATCAAACATTTAATTTACGATTCTGATGGAAAAAACTGTGAGAGCAGAGACGAATATTTTGTTTAACGTTGCAAAGAAAAGAGTGTCCATGAAGTTTCTTGCTCGTTCTTCTCCATAGAGACTTACGTTTTGGAACGAGCAACTAGATTCAACAACTTCTTGATAATTTAAAAGTGCCTGTAAATGGTGTAATTGAAATAAATGCTTTGACTTTGAATAAGTTAAATTGGTACATTGTGGTCGAAAAATCCCGATATATTGGCAAACAAAACAAATTTTGCAGTTCTGAAATTAGATCAATAACTACAGTATTGGTTTGAGATTTTGAGACTATTAAGAAACTGGTCCTTTTAACCGAACTATTAAAGAAAATAAACTGGTCCTTTTGTACGAAAAAGAAATAATAGTCCTTACTCCCACTAGTTTTAAACAGTTGAATTGTCTACAAATAAATAAGGTGTTATGAGATTTTTTTTTTCGTATTTTTACGACATAGATTCAATCTACGTTTTATAGTGCATGGACACTAGATCGAGATTAACAGTGGTTCATAAAATCGTTTTGAAGAACTACCACCATCTCTTAAAAACAGTATTATTTTAATAACGCAGGGTTCAATATTGGGTCCGTTCCTCTTTTTAGTATACATAAATGATTTACCTCATTTACTGAAAAACCAACCTAAAATGGTGTTATTTGCTGATGATACTTCATTGATTTTTAATGTAAACAGACGGGCACAGCACCTTGACGACGTAAATAACGCTATGCTTAAGGTTCATAATTGGTTTACGATAAATAATTTAGTATTGAATGAGAAGAAAACTAAATGCATTAGATTTGCGTTACCGAACGTTAGAAGTAGTGCATGTAACGTTATATTGAATAAGGACATACTGGAATTCGTCGACAAGACAGTTTTCTTAGGAGTTACGCTCGACTCAAAACTGCAGTGGGGTCCTCACTTAACATCTCTTGCAGGGCGGCTAAGTTCAGCTGCTTACGCTGTCAGAAAAATCCGACAATTGGCAGACGTGGATACCGCGAGACTAGTCTATTTCAGCTACTTCCATAGCATCATGTCTTACGGTATTTTGCTTTGGGGGCGGGCTGCAGATATAGATTCTATTTTTATTCTGCAAAAGAGGGCTGTCAGAGCCATCTATAATCTTTGCAGACGCGAATCTTTAAGAGAATTGTTTAAAAAAATTAATATCATGACGGTGCCTTGTCAATATATATATGAAAACATTATGTATGTTCGGAAAAATCTTCATCTTTTTAATAAAGTTGGTGATAGACATAATTATAATACTAGAAATAGGAACAAATTAGATCAACCAAGTTTTAGATTGTCAAAAGTACACACTTCTTTTATGGGGTACTGTGTAAAATTTTATAATAAAATACCACTCAATATTCTCGAACTAAATGAGAGAAAGTTTAAAACATGCATAAAACGCACACTATGTCGTCAAGCATATTATAAATTAGAAGACTATATAAATGATAAAAATGCTTGGCTTACTGCTGGTCCTGCTCCACAGACACTCGGGCTCACAAATTAATATGCATATTTTACAAAAAGGAATTATGTTTTTCTTAAGCACCTTTTTTATTGACTTTAATAACGTCTATCGTTATTATAATTCTTATTTCTTTTTTCTTACATACTACAGTTAATTCGTTGAATAGGTTCACTGATAACCTTAGCTTTGTATAATTGAACATAATTTATTTCAATATTGTAAATGTGAGTACCATGGAGCCTTAATTTATTTGTTAAGTTACTAAGTATGCGTTGGACACTAAGCATGGCAGTGGAGAGCTTTGTCATGCTCACTTTAATGTCTCGCTGATGGTGGCGCGTGCATTGGATCGTTCGGTTCCCTTCAAGATGGTCGAGCTAAATGGTGCTGATGCACGCGTCATGCTCGTGAACGGGTGCTGTCAGTTGGGATTGGTCATCTCTTAACTGCCATGGCTTACATCTTTATTATTATATTTTATTGTTTTATATTCACCTTCATTGTTTTCACATATAGAAGCAACCACAATTTTTGTAACCAAGTTTTTGTAAAAACCAAATTGAAAGAAAAGAGTGTCCATGGAGTTTCTTGCTCGTTCTTCTCCATAGAGACCTACGTTTTGGAACGAGCAACTAGCTTCAACTTTAACTGTAACTTCTTGACAATTCAAAAGTGCCTGTACATGGTCTAATTGAAATAAATGATTTGAATTTTGAATTTAATATTTTGTCTGTCACACTTGAATTTTTAACCACTGTTGAACTGTCTTGTTGTCCTCGTGGTCTTAAATATGACTGTTGAGTTGAGATCTTGGGATCTTCTTTATCCATCACCATCACCCCTGTATTCCTCGAAGGGTTTGGGCAGAGGCGTACCAATGTACACGTGCTCTTCATCCATAAGGAAATTTTTAGTAACAGCCCGGATTTTAAATGTTCGTAGTATAAAATCCATTTCTTACAACTCCCACTGGTAGATCTTTGACATACGTTACTGGTTAGAAGCCTGAAAGACTGAGAATCAGTCTTACTAAGGGATATTGTATTACCTAGTAACTGGGTTGTGGAGGTCATATAGGCATTCGTTCCATGTTAATCACTGGTATTCAACTGCATCTGGTTAGACTGGATGCCGACTCCAATATAGTCGGGAAAAGACTAGGCATATGATGACTGTTGAATTTTCAACGCTCGGTTCAACATTCAGAGTTCAAAATGCAATAGTGGAAATTACAAATAAATATTAAAATAATACTGTTTTAAGATATTGTGGTGCCCTCTGATCATGGATGGAGTTAGGAGGGGCAAGTTTTTTCATTTTTATCCAAAACGAGGTCAAAACACATTTTTTACAGCTAGCTCTTTGGGAACCTTTATGAAGAGACAGTGTCCCTCGTTTTTTGGAAATTCTTTGTGTTCCGTACTCAAAAGGTCTAAACAGTATTACTCTTGCTTATCTGTCTGTCCCTCTGTCTGTCTGTTGTTGTATAATTATTTAAATCACTGTTGCACCGTCTCACATGGGATGGCTCAGCATTAGTGTTTTAATGTTTTTTTATTTTTTTTGTAATTGCCTAAATGTTTTTTAGTTTACTAACATAGTATTAAGTTGTTTTTACTAACATTTGTGAGTCTTTGTTACTCGAATAAAGAGTTTCTCTATTCTATTCTATTCTATAGGGCTGAATCTTTTGAAAATTTATTTCCCATTCACATTTTTTTCTTTCAATGTTGTTTAGTTGGCTATGTGTGTTTTTTAACACCCCATAATAATCGTTGTCTAAGACAAAGCACTTCAAAATCCCACTCCTAATCCACCCATAATCTCTATCTAAGTTAAACTTTTCTCAACATTTCCGTTAACCTACCAATTTCTTAAGAATCCAGTATAATTTGGTAAACTTTTCAATACATTAAAGCCTTCAACTCGATACGAACACATCCAAATCGATTATCTAATTTTTCCTTACTTACTTTTAACCTCTTCCAAAAATATTGCCATTACTTCTATTTCACTGGTCTTGAATTTTCAAAGCTCTTTCGATTTATTTGTAGTTATACCCGTCATTTTATCAGTTCCTACTTTTTACTTAGTTTAATTTCGAATGTTCGGGAATAATATGGATGTAGACACTATAAATCAATAATTTCGAGACACAACTTCTCTAAAAAAAATATTTTCACCCTGAATATTACTGTGTATTTAAAATCAATAAATAGTTAGTCAATTGACTTGATAATTCAGTGACGTCACAGGTTGCTATGTCATTTATAATCTATGGAGGAATCGCATTTTGACAGCTCATAAAAAGTATGTCAATTGATTAGCAGTGTCTACACCTATTTTATATTTTTAACTCTACGTTTAGGTACTCACCAGTTAAACTTGAACTGTAATCTCGATCTTGTTGAAATTAGTGATGATTTTTAAACCTAGTTTATCTAAAGTAAAGGCTACATAAAGACTGTAAGATGACATTATTATTACAAAAAGTCTCTGTGCATTAAATTTCAACAATTTGATAAATATCGTCAACAATTTTACAATTACGCAGAGCTGGGATGATCGTGGGGTAATTAATATTTACTGTAAGGGTAAACTGTTACCCTTCAAACTTCTTTGATTAAGTATTCTTACACATATGGATGGGTCAATCGAGTCTTATATTACAATTTTAGAATATTATGTTATAGCTATGTGATTTGCTGTTATTTGAGAGTATACTGTGAATAAGTTTTCCGTAGAGTAGTGTTTTGTTTTTTTCAATTCTGCTTGTAATGTCTTAACTGATAAAAACCGGCCCTGCCTTATACCTAAATCGAATTGGAAAACACTAACCAGACTGTAGTAATCATGATTAAAGAAAATACATTAAATTAGTGTAAAGAGATATTGATATTGTCTGGGCAATGACGAATATTTTTTATATATATTTATTTTATATTTAATATATAAATTAACCGCCCAACACTCATAATCTTACACCAATACAATCGACACGAACTTTGGCGGTTTTAAATTATCTATTAGAAAACCAAAGAATATTTCAAAAGTAACGGTCATTCGTCGACTACGTCCATCTTGAAAGTGGTCGGCTTTCGACCAATAGGCTTCATCGCTAGTCTGCGAACGGTTTCTTTTGTGCTATTTGTATTTAGAATTTCCTCGTCACTACTGCTTGAGTCGTCAAAGCGGCCGGTCGTGCGTATGTTGTCGTCGGAATCAGAGGACTGTAAAAATTTAGAAAAGTTAGTAATGTGTACAATCCATGTAGGGTTTGTCTGTTTATTTAAACGTTAGATTTTTATTAGGAATAAATATAAGTAAGGAAAATGTGCTTTGAATGTGATTCTACATCTAGATGAAATCTAGTGTACTTATGTGATATATCATTAGATTGTTATGTGGTGTGCGTATGTGATATTTCATATGATGAAAAAAAAAACAATCTATAAATAAGTTAATAAATTCATGTAACGCAGTGCAAATGTGATAACAAATATAATAAGACACTATTTATATATCTACAAATAACACACATTAATATTGCAAAATTATAAGTAGGTACTAAATAAAAAGACAATCAGTAATTTTATTTTAAGTTCAATCAACTTTCAATGCTCACAATTTACATAAAACATACATTTGACATAGACAGATAAATTAAATAAATGCATTAAGTTTTATAACAAATAAGGTACCTGAAAACATAACCTACAAAAAAACCTGTTTAAAACTAACTTAAAAAAAATATAAATTTAAAATATTTGAAAGTAAACAAAAAGAAATGATGAAATTGCTGTGAAGCGTTCTCGACAAAAAGGACCAATCATCATGCGAAGCGAAGGACCAATTCACCAGACCAATCTATCGTCAAATACGTTATTCAGAACAAATAATTTTCAATTTAAAACACAATTGAAAAACCACATCATGATCCAATACTAGATCCAATACTAGATCCACTACTAGACCCATCAGAAATTAAAGATTTTGTAGGTTATTAAAAAAAAAAATATTCCGTACAACTATTCCATTTTCTGTGAAAATGTATGGAAGAACAATTTTTTTCACAGTGTTTTTATTTGACAATAGATTAACGTATAGAGTCAGAGGCCCTTGAGGCGGTTTAGAAACTCTAACACTAAGGTATGTGGGGTCGTTAGACCTTACTGCCCACACGATAAGAGTGCCCCCACGACCGATTTTTGACAGATTTCTTCGTCAGCTAGGAGAAACTGACAAAAACGGCCCGACAATCGGGCCGATTCTCGGTCGTGTGGGCAGACTAAAGAAGAAAGTGGGAGGCTAAAGAAGAAAGAAAGAACGTATAAAGCTAAAGCGAGTTAGAAAAGACACGAACTTTTATTTCTTGGGGCGTCCGCGCGCAATCACCTCAGGCAGGCGTTTGTTGGGTCTTTCCTCGCTGCTGTCCACGCTCTAGGGCCGAATTGAACATATTTACAAACACATCAAGTTAATACCTACCTACTGTGCATTAAGGTTTCATTTTGAACGAAAATAACGTGTAAATAAATATAATGACAGCTGTAGAATTTATTTTAATATATTTTTTATGAATTATTTTATGGTAGATTTATTTAGTCTTGAATGATATTTACTTTATGTACTCATTGAATGCGATGGTATAAAGGGTGTAAAAAGACACTTACACTGTGAAAAAGTTATTTCTATCATTGAGATCTTTTTTTTTAATTGTGAACCGCTATTCATGTCCAGTTTACGCCGATCTCTCATTGTATAGGATCTTCATACAAAGAGAGGTCAGTTTATACTGGAAATGTACAGCTTGATATGTAGCCGTTTGTATATAGGAACCTCCTGGTTGGGCAATTATAAAAATAAATGACCGATTTTTTTTCGGGACTTTTTAAATATTATTATATACTATACTTCAAATACCCTGTACTACGAGTATTATTGCAAGCACCCATTAGTGATCCGCAACCATATCCAGTGATTTCTTACACCAACAATAAAAGTTGTTTCCCAGCAATATTTGATTGTCTTTTTATACCCTGTATAAAGTGATAAAGTATCTGATCTACTAGGTTTTCAGCAAATTCACTTGGCTGAAAAATATTATCTCGAGTAGGTAGCTAATTTCTAAGTAAGAACGGCCGAAAAAAATAGAATTAACTTTAGTTTTTTGCGTATTATTTTCACTTATTTGCAAAAATACACGAAAAACTGGATTTAAGTACCTTTTCCTAAAATTCCTAATCCCTAAATTTTTTTTGAAACAAAATAGAAATAAATTCCTGAACCAAATGAAAGAATAATAAATGCTAGTAAGCTCAAAGATTGAATGTCTAACAGATATCTTTCTATACAAATAAATAAAATTAAACTATCTGTTTGTACAAGTTTTAAAATGTACGTTTGTCTGTTTGTTCCGACTTATTTCCGAAACAGCTAAACCAATTTTGATGGGAGTTTCATTGGCAGATATCTGAGGGTACTCCTTAAAATAGTGTGTTTGATACCAGGCCGTACTCACATTTTAGTTGCCCGGCTCCAACACAGCGTTTTATATATTACCTACAGAGCTTGCACTTTTGCGGTTTTATGGTAATCAATAAACCGCGGTCTCATGCTTAGGACTCTTTAAATACAAACGCTTAGTGCCGGACCAGCACTTAACGCTAAATGCGGCAAAACATACAGAAGGGCGCTGTTTTCTTCTTATCTATCTGACAAAAGGAGACAGCAGTTCTGTCAGTTTAATGTCGGATGATATCTGAATATGAAGTACAAATGTGACTTTTTCTAATTCATATGTACTTTCTAAGTTTATCTTGGAAATCACTGTCATCGGTAACCGTTTCAGAGGCCCTTACGGCCCACACGATAAAGAAGAATAGAAAAATTTTGCACTAATATCTTAATCACCAATTTCTATAAGAAATTAAAACATTAAAAACAAGCAATCTTTGAGCCCCAAAAGCCACAATGATCTTACATCAAAGTCTCCGATAGTGAACTTGGTGCCGGCCGCCTCAGCCACCAACTGCGCAGGCGCAGGCGGCGCGTTCTCGGGCGACAGCACCTTACACGCGCCACACGGTTACACATGAATGCATGTACATTAGCACGACTATGTTAGATGGGACAGGTTAGGGCAAAAATATGTACACATTTTAGTTAAAACAAAGGTGATTTACTATTGAAAATTTTGGATTTGACGAGTCTATTCTGGTACTCACATTAAATAGATTGGAACATATTTTTGCCGTTGACTGTAATGTGACGTAGTCAGGTTTCCGGTTGAAGGGTAAAAGGACCAATATTTAAATTTAACGTTAACTTGATTGGAAGGACTAGTTTACAACTAAAGGATTAAGAGTATCAGGAAGTATTTTGTGATATTTTTATAATAAATTGAAATTGGGAATAAAAGGGCATAGTTATTTTAATATTAGAGTAATTTATGTAGTAGGGTAAAAACTAACTAAATAACCCCCTAGGGTAAATATTTGTAAGGTTTAATTTTTTTTTTTGTAAATTTTTACTCTAGTATTACAAATTACAATTACCCTTCTAACCTTTTTACTCCTCACTGTTACCCTTAATTTACCCTAGATTCATGTAAAAGACCAACGCATAAGTTTTAAAATTGAAATTTTCCTGACTTCGCCTAAACAAAATTAGAAAGATTTGTCAAGAACAAAATTGATTATCTCATTAATGCTAATACACATCTTTCTAACCTGTTATTTACATGTATGCGAATGATTCGATGAAACTTAGCCTACACGAAAATTATCAACAGTTCCATCCCACATTTTAATAAATTAATAGCTTTTGTTAAAACATGAATTAAGTCGTAGTAATGTAATAAGAGCAATGTTCTAGCCATATTGTCTTATTAATAAAAATGCATGACACCTGTGCTTAGGGAGGGGTAAACGTTCAAATTCGGGGGATGATATTACAAATTTAGTAAGTTCGACTGCCGACTGTAGCTGTAGCTTCAAGAAAGCCGGGCTTCCATTGCGATCATAACTGACTCTATACGAAGACCGTTTAACTTGCAACAGTCAATTTAGTTTCCTTGATGAAAGCACTTCTGTGGAATTTAATGTTGCAAATAAAACGGACTTTGATTTTCGCTCGTAGAGGAAGCCGGGCTTAATAGTTTGGCTCTACATTGCTGTAAAAACTTCCCTTGCTGTAATTTGGTGAAGTAAAATCGCTTCACCTAAATATTTTGAGAGAGATTTTTACAGAATATACTACCTGACACGGTCTAGCAAAATCATCCTACTTAATATACCTTAAGGGTCTAATTTTGATTATTTCTTGAAAGACAGAATCAGATTTTGTCCCAACGAAGATTTATGCACGCTATTCATTATAAATATGACGGTAATTATGAATCTGCCCAATATATTAGGTATCTACAGCTTTTATCAAAATTCTAGGATAATTATATTATGATTTAAAAACTAAATTATCAATGAATTGAGCAGATTCCTAATTACTTATTTAAATAATTTTATTATAAACCCTTCACCGAATGAATACTAATAGATTTGTCTACCTCAAAAAACCAAACGAATATATAAAAAACAAGAAAACCACTAACATCTTGGTCACTCATCATTTCCTTGGTGGAGACGGTGGTCTCGATCCTCCTGATGGATCCCTGATGGATGTCCACGTCAAAGGCCAGGCATTGGAAGCGACGGAGGAGCAGTACTGCAGGAATCGGGAGCACTCCAGCCATTATCATCAGAACAGCGATCACGAGGACCCAGGTCGGATATTGAGTTTTTATAACGCGACCCTGTAAAGAGAAAAAGAGGATATTGAGTTTTGACCTCAATCCTGATAGACGGATATTGAGTCATTATAACGCGACCTTCAACCCTGTAAGGATATTAAGTCCTACAACGCAACCACTGCCCAATTAATTGCAATTTTGGAAATCTATGGGGGGCCACATATGTCCAGGGTTGGACGTCCTACGGCTGATATGATGATGATGATGATTGCAGTTTTATTGTTGTTCGCTAGCTGCCCACGACTTCATTTTCGTGAATGTTGTTTCTCGTGTTTTTTTTTTTTTTTTTTTTTTTTTTTTTATACCACTGTAGGTGGCAAACAAGCTAACGGCCCGCCTGATGTTAAGCGGTTACCGCTGCCTATGGACACTTGCAACACCAGAGGCATCACTCGTGCGCTGCCGACCCCGTAAAAACCTCAAAACTCCTTTCTTGAAGAACCCCATGCTGTAGTCTCTTGGGAAAACCGTAGCAGGGAGCGCATTCCACAACCTAAGCGTACGAGGGAGGAAGTTCCTCTGAAACCGTACCGTACGGGACCATTTCGGTTCCAAGGTGTGAGGATGGGCCCCCTGCCGATGGCGAGAGGTGCGATGGTAAAAAGTGGCCGTTGGCATCATTTCAAATAATTCCGCGGGACACAGCCCATTGTACAGGCGGTAGAACACACATAGGGAGGCAAAGTCCCTCCTCAGACTTAAAGGTTCAATACCGCCTGTGAGCATGGGATCGTCAATAATTCTCACAGCGCGTCTTTGGACCGAGTCAAAAGGCCCAAGCTGGTATCCCGGAGCTCCCGCCCAAAGGTGGCAGCAGTACTCCATATGGGGCCGGACTTGCGCTTTATACAGCACAAGTCTTTGCCCTGGTGTGAAATACTGCTTTGCTCTATTGAGCACACCGAGCTTTTTCGATGCCAGCTTGGCCTTTCCTTCCAAATGACGTCGGAACTGGACGTCGCTGGAGATATCAACACCAAGGATCCCAATGCTATCGGAGATGGAAAGGGCTATGTCCTGGAATTGTGGAGCCACAGCAAATGGGGTTTTCTTAGCGGTGAACGCGCAAACTTGTGTCTTCATAGGGTTAAATTGGACTAAGTTTAGTCGTCCCCAGTCGGAGACTCTAGCAAGGGTGCTCTCGACTTCAGACACAAGTTGTCTACGACTCTCCTCTACACCGGAACGAGGGATGTTAGCACGACCCGTATAATAAGTGTCCCCGGTGCTGTCGTCCGCATAGCAATGAACGCCGTCTATAGACAGCATATCATTGATATGCAACAAGAACAGCGTTGGGGACAGCACGGAGCCTTGCGGGACGCCGGCGTTGATGTCCATGCAATCAGAGCAGCTGCCGTCAACAACGGCTCTTATGCTTCTGCTGGACAAAAAGCTGGCGACCCATTTGCATAATCCCTCGGGAAGTCCGTACGCTGGTAACTTCGATAGAAGACACCGGTGCCAGACCCTGTCGAACGCTTTCGCTATGTCTAGGCTAACAGCCAATGCCTCACCTTGACTTTCTATGGCTGACGCCCATCGGTGTGTGAGATACACTAGAAGATCACCAGTCGATCGACCGTGGCGAAAGCCGTATTGACGGTCACTGATCAGATCGTGCTCCTCTAGGTATCTCAGGAGCCGGTTATTTAAAACTCGCTCTATCACCTTTGAGAGAAGGGAGGTTATAGCGATAGGCCTGTAATTCGAAGGGTCCGATCTATCGCCCTTTTTGGGCACCGGGTGGGTATTAGCGGTCTTCCATGACGACGGAACTTGCCCGGTGGAGTAGGAGAGTGCGTAAAGACGCGTTAGGATTGGACACAGCTCAGGCGCACACTGCTTCAGCACCATTGCCGGTATGCCATCAGGCCCACTCGACTTATGGACATCCAGAGAGAGCAACTCCCGCCGAACCTCTCTCTGCGATATGGAGATTTCCGGCATGGCGATACCACACCACGGAATAGTGGGTGGTATGGCGTCTCCGTCATCCAAAGTCGAGTTGGAGGCAAAGAGAGTACCCAGTAGATCGGCTTTCTCTTTAGCACTGTGGGCCAAACTACCGTCCGGCTTCCGCAATGGTGGCAAAGACGACCGACAAAAGTTTCCCTCAGCAGCTTTGGCAAGCGACCAGAAAGCTCGGCTACCAGAAGGGTAGCGCGAGAGCCGCTCACCAATCCTGCCGACGAAATCGAATTTTGCCCTGGCAATAGCTCTTTTGCTGGACCTCGAGGCAGCATTAAGTTTGCGTTTCACATCAGAGACACTGGGATCCTTATGGGTTCGAGCCGTGATCCAAGCCTCGTACGCAGTTTGCTTGTCATGTCGGGCTTCTCTGCAAGGCCGATTAAACCACGGTCGTTTCTTAGCCCCCGCAACAGCCACTAGCGGATTAGGAATGAAGCATTCCATACCCACCAGGATCGCTTCGGTCACGGCGGTTGTACAGGACTCAATATCGTCTGATGCGAAGCAAAGCTGTCTCCACGGGTACGATGCGTAGAACTCGCGCAATCCATCCCAGTCTGCTGACTTATAGTGCCATACACGACGCCACCCAGTTGCCCGGGGTGAGTCACGGCGCGCGCAGGGCACACTAGTCCGGACAAGGCAATGGTCCGACGAGCCTAATGGCGCATCCACAGTGGTGGAATATCCGTCCGGAAATGTGGTCAGCAGAAGATCCAGCAAAGAGCTTGTATGGTTCTCGATGTCTGGTATTCTCGTCGGAGAATTAACCAGCTGTGAGAAACCATAGGTCAGGGCAAATTCATAGGCAGCCCTTCCCGCGTAGTCAGTGGACCGAGAACTGAGCCACTCGGAGTGGTGAGCATTAAAGTCTCCTAATATCACTAACTCCGCGGAAGGGTACTGCTCAATGACTTTGTCAGTCGTTAGTTGCAGGTGCTCAAAAAGCCTGGCTGTTTCCAAGTCACCGCTGTGAGACCTGTAAAGGCACGCATAAATGCGGGTGTGGCCCCCGTGATCAACGCGTACCCAGATAATGGACAGGTCTCTGTCTTCAAGGCCGTAGAGACGGCGACAACAAATATCCTCCCGGACAAACATGCATACCCCGGCACGACGCACAAAATTGTGCTCGAGTTTATACCCAGGGTAATCTAAGTAAGATGTATCATCCGGGCAGGATATTTGTGTCTCCGTGAGGAAAAACAGGTTCGGCCGCGCAGTTTCGAGGTGAAAATGAACCGCGTTGATGTTCGAGTGAATACCCCTGATGTTGCAGAAGTCCACTTCCCATGTGGAAAGGGGTGCCGCTGTAAAAACCTTATTTTTCTTATTTTTGGCCATGTGTGGGAGTTAAATTAAATGAGTAGGGAGTCATGCACGAACAGCAGAAGGGACAAAATGCGTTGTCCACCAGCCGTCCGTTAGCGTGTATTCCAATCTACCTCCTCTGTGTCGAACATTATCGTTATTCGTTTTGTAGTGGTGAGGTAACAGGCAGACTAGTTACTTTCGCATTTTGAATATGAGTGTAGATTAAAAAAATCAATAAAAAAAAAAAAAAAAAGTTAAAATTATCACTTCTTTTTATTTATAGTAGGTATTATTCTATTGTAGATACTAATAAGAAATGATTACAATATGATGGCGAAATTTTCTTCAGTGATTAATTACCCATATCTGATACCATCTTTTGTTTTTAATAATATTATTTATTTGATAAAATAAAATAATCAAAAGTAGGTGCCTATTTAGATGTTATTTGTTTATTGAATGTTATCTTGGTATCTGTGTAAATAATATTATGAAGCTGAAGAATTTGTTTGTTTTTGTTGTTTGAACTCAATAATATACGGAACTACTCTGCTACTATTCCGAACTGCCATGCAGACGAAATCGCGGGAAAATACAAGTCTTCATCTATACAAATAAATATATGAAGTGTCAGATTGTAATGTTATAATAATATAATTACTTACTACATGTTTACACGGCGGTTTTTGGTGTTTGTTTTTGGACGGGCCTGTTGGTCTAGTGGTTAGTGGCCCTGACTGCTAAGCCGGAGGTCGTGGGTTCGATTCCCACCCAGGACAAACTTTGTGTGATGGGCATGATTGTTTGTTCTGTGTCTGGGTGTGATTTATCTATAATATGTATGTATTTATAAATTATATAAGTATGTATATCAGTTGTCTGGTTACCATAACACAAGCTCTGCTTAGCTTGGGATCAGATAGCCGTGTGTGAATTGTCCCAAGATATTTATTTATTTATTTTATTTTTATTACACGGTACTTATACAAAACAAAACAGCATTCAAAAAATATCTGGCTATTTGTCCTGGCTGATCTCCGAAAGGGCTGAACCGATTTTGATGGGACTTTCAGTGACAGACAGCTGATGTTATTAAGAGTAATTTTTATTTCGGTAAAAGACTTTGGGTTCAGCGCAAAAAAATAATGAATCCCTACAGATATCTGACATCAAGACAGTTGTATCGTTTCTCCGAAACTCGTCGAGCTTCATTGCCTCGGCGCTTTTCTGGCGTTCAACACTCTTGATTCTGGCTTACAGGAGTTGCAGTGGTTTGGGCATAGTGTGGCAGGCTTGTCCAGATAACGGACATTCTCACAAGCAACGCAGACAGTGCTATATCGTACCATCACGCCTGTATTCCCCGAAGGGTTAGGCAGAGTTGTACCAATGTGCACCCACAGTTCGCCGGTATATTCAATTTCCATGACCTGAGATAGTAATGAATAATAAAAACACAATCACTGTGTTTATTCAAAGTAAATGATTACCTATGTTGTTACTGATTCAGATGTTTATAAGATTACTGTGAATTGTTTATCTATATTGTTATTGTTTGGGTATGAGACACAAACTGACTTATGCAAAGCTGATAATATCGGATTCCTTTGTTTTGTAAGAAACTAGCTGTATGCTACCCGATTTCAGTTATGTCTTTGGTTACTGCTCCGCTCTCTTTAGTCGTAGCGTGATGTTCTATACGTATAAATCGTCCTCTTGAATCACTCTATCTATTAAAATCAGTTGAGGAGTTCAATAAATAATATAAACCTTCCAGGATAAATGTTCTAGAATTGCATGAAAATTTATTGTATATTTTTGTACACTATTGGTCAATCGCAAATGGAAATAGCAAGTCAGGAAAAACGACTATTTGAATATAGGTTTTCATCAAAATCTAAACGCCGACTTTTGTTATATAAATCTTGATTTTTTAATAAACTTTGTAACATACCTAGTATAACACTATCCATTAGCGTCCAGCATTTAAGTATAGATTTTCATTAAAATCTGAACGCCGACTCAAAGGACCAAAAATTCTGACTAAGTAACTAGCTACCCATCTTTTGATATATGAAAAATCTTCCATATTGTTATGTGAAGTTTTTGATTTAGTGTAACGTAGTCCATATTCAGTGTCTTTAGTCAAATAGATTTCGTACAATTAGGTTTAGTTTGTAAGAAAAAAAAAAACTCAAAATCAACCCAGTATCGACCTCAAGTAATTAGGACTAAATTAGCTTTATCTTGCTGGCCTGGTAGTATTAAGAGCAACTGCTACGCTAGAGGTCTTGGGTTCGATTCCCAGGTCGAGCAAAAAGTGTTATTGAGTTTTTCTATGAAATTCTCAGTAGCAGCTCGGAGTTAGGATTTGTGCCCGGTTAATGGCAATAGGCTCGCCCCCTATTACATGGGACCTAAAAAACATACCGGCGAACTGCAGGTGTACATTGGTACACATCTGCCTAACCCTTCGGGGCGTGATAGTATGTATGTAGGTAGCTCTATCTTGCTCTCTTTTTAAAGAAATATGTCCAAATACCGATCACCTCGTTTAAATAAATAACATTTATTTTAACAAGTCATCTTATCGCAATACACCTAGTAGTGAATCATAGAGGCACGATGAGGAAAACTGTTATTTAATACACTTAAGGTTCCGTAGAATTTTATCTACGTTAATGTTTATGTTATTTATTGACTAAAACATAAGTATGTAAAACATTTTGTTCTTTTAGCTACTTATGACTTGCACCTACCGTGTTATCTCTTCACCACCTTTGGTTGACTGGTAGAGAATGCCTAAGGCATTAAGTTCGCCTTTGTACGTTATTGTTGCATAAAGTTTAAATAAATAAACATTTAGGGCTGTATTTAGAAGTGTACACGAACTTTAAATTTTACTTAAAACTCAATTCAACTAATTAAATAGCTTTTCAATCTATCTACATAATATAATATTATAAAGAGGAAAAATTTGTTGTTTTTTATGTAACGAATAAACTCAAAAACTACTGGACCGATTTCAAAAATTCTTTTGCCGTTAAAAAGCTACATTATCACTGAGTAACATAGACTATATAACATCACGCTACGACACACGGGAGCGGAGCAGTAACCAAAAACGTAACTCAATGCGGGTGAGATAAGCCACGCGTACGAAGTCGCGGATTGTTTGCAGATAATGTTTAATGAGATTTGTGTTTAGTATTAAAGAACGAGAAGGCACTTAATGACATTTCTTGTTCAAGAACCACGGGCTTACATTTCATCCTAAAAACTAGACAAATTAACATTACTTAGTACATAGTTTTTCCGTGTCTTCCTTGCACAAGTAGCTTGACAGTTGTGCAACAAAGACAGAATGCTAAAACAAAGCAATTCTATATATCACAGAAAATGTTCCAAACAAAAAAACCCAATCGCTACCGGAATAATGGACCGGAAAATACCTACTACTAATAAAATACTCATCACATTCATTACTCATTACGGTACGGAAAAACCGGTTTCTTACCTATATTTACGGAACCCTAGTCATCGGTATTTACCGACAATACGGTTACAATATAATACACACTCGTCTTAACGCTCATCTTTAGTCGATGTTTACGTTTCAGTGAAAATGGTCCGGTTTGTGTTTTTATTATGTTTGTTCGTGGTTTATTCTGAGGCAGAATTAGTGGATATTGTAACTAGTGTGGGTACTATCGTGGGAACTAAAAGAGATGGATATACTACGTTTTTTGGTGTGCCGTACGCTCGTGTTAATAAGACCAATCCGTTTGGAGTAAGTATCTGTGTTAAATTCTATCCTTTTTATTAAAAATGTGTACTCAATCTATACGAATTAATAAGTGTTATTGGGTTTTTCTATGAAATTCTCAGTAGCAGCTCGAAGTATGAGTTTGTGCCCGGTTAATGGTAATAGACTCGTCCCCTATTACATGGGACCTAAAAACATACCGCCGAACTGTGGGTGTTCATTGGTACACCTCAGCCTAACCCTTCGGGGAACACAGGCGTGGTGGTATGTTTTGTAATTAATAAAGCTGAAGAGTTTCTTTGTTTGTTTAGGTGTTTTTATAAACGCGCAAATTACTGGAACTGACAGTCGAATTGGTCTTTTCATCCGCGTTACGTTTTTGGTTATTGCTCCGCTCCCGTGTGTCGTAGCGTGATGTTATGTAGCCTATACTGTTTCTTACGAATCTGGCAATCATATACAACATATTTTGTTCAGTCAGTCTGTCTGTTATTGCCAAAGATTGGTGTGTTTACACCAACAAACGATCAAAACAACTATTTAGGTTTATTATATTTGTATAGACTGATTACACAAGGCAAATGTTTATTGTATTTCCTTCTTCAAACTTCGTCGTTGTTTAATTTTCCTGTTGACTTAGGACATTTAGGTCATCGCTTAAAACATATCATACCTAGTAATCATATCAGTCTGAATTACTTTGGCCTACTGCCTCGTTAGCCTAGTGGTCCTAAGCGCGACTGCTACGTTATAAGTCTTGGGTTCGATTCCCAGGTCGAGCAAAAAGTGTTATTGGGTTTTCTATGAAATTCTCAGTAGCAGCTCGGATTTAGGATTTGTCCCCGGTTAATGGCAATAGGCTCGACCCTTATTACACGGAACCTAATGGGTGTACATTGATACACCTCTGCCTAACCCTGAAAGATCGCAAGTTATTTAAATACAGCTTGTATGTAAACAAAAATAAGGTTATCTAGTTTTAAGATTGTAAGTGTTTAATAATAAACATTGAATGTTCCTGTAGTTAATATTAAATAAAGATAGTTATGAGTCTGTATATTAAAATCCAATAATTTATATATGTAATATTTTTTACAGGCCTGCATAGAAAACCCAAAATTCGCGACACCATTCATAGCAGACGACCCTTCAGTAGTATGTCCTCAAGTGTACTTCAACGACGCTGGAGTGAAGGACTGCCTTCGTATCAACATGTACGTGCCCCACAAGGCCAACACCAAGACCAAACCACTACCAATACTGGTCTGGTTTCACGGAGGCGGCTTCGCATTTGGCAGCGGAGGCGAATATGGAGGCCAATACTTGGCCAAGAAAGACATCATTGTCATAACAGTCAATTACAGACTAGGAGCTTATGGCTTCCTGTGTCTAAACGATCCTGCTGTCTTAGGCAATCATGGGATGAAGGACCAGATTGCAGCGCTGAGGTGGGTTAAGAGACATATCGGCAATTTCGGTGGAGACGCTTCCCAGGTCACTATAGCTGGTGAAAGCTACGGTGGAGGCGGTGTAGACCTCCATTTGTATACAAATTATGAAACGTTATTTGACAAAGCTATCATTCAAAGTGGCTCCGTATATGTAACAGAAGGGATCTTCGTGAACCCAGATCATAAAGCAGCTATCAAACTTGCTCAATATTTGGGACATCCCGTCACGACGACGAGAGAAGCACTGAAAGTTCTTGCCAAAACGAACCCTGTTGAAGTGAATGCAGCAACTAGAAACATGAGTTTGATCCTAACACTTTGCAAGGAGGAACGGTTTAAAGGAGTCCCTAATTTCGTCACAGAAGACCCATTCCATTTAAGAAGCTCAGAAAAGATTAAGAATACTAAAATAATGATCGGTTACACAAGCCAAGAAATGTTGTATGAATACGGCAACAAGGACCAATCATTTTATAATACTTTGAGCAATCCGTTCACTGAACAACTGAATAAAACTTTCTTTTTTTCGCAAACGAAGCTAGAGCAGCTTAGTAGGACAGTACAGAATTTCTATTTAGGAGGAAAGCCTATTGGCCCAGACGTTCAACTGGAATTGAGTAACTTTTTATCAGATTTTGCCATTAACTTTGGTGCTGAGTGGTCACAGAAGAGATATATTGAGCAAGGTGCACAAAATGTTTATAAGTATCTATTCTCGTATACTGGTGGGAGTGAGTACCACAATATTAGTGGTTCAGGAGCCCCACACACCGAGGAGTTGAAGTACATCTTCGACTGGGTCTTTGCGAAACAATTGACAACTGATGAACAGCTGATGATGAGGGAAAAAATGACAACGATGTGGGCTAATTTTGTTAAATACGGGTAAGTTGATATTAACAGCCTCCTCCTTTCTTCGCCTATACGCTAGAGGTCTTGGGTTCGATTCCCAGGTAAAGCAAAGTGTTATTGGGGTTTTCCATGAAATTCTCAATAGCAATTTTTTTTATCGTATTTATTACCAAAATATGAAAACAGAGATAACAAAAAGTGAAATTAAATTCGGCCAAGTAATACGGCCAATATGCATGCATTTAAAACCATTAATTACGCACCGATTAGACCGAGATCCGACATGGCCTGTGACAAACTGACAACACATGTCACCACGGCCTTATAAACTTCATGTTAAATATCGGTTTTTGTTTTTTTATTGGGTTTTTCTGTGAAATTCTCAGTAGCAGCTCGGAGATTGGATTTGTGCCCGGTTAGTGGCAATAGGCTCGCCCCCTATTACATGGGACCTAAATATACCAGCGAACTGTGGGTGCACATTGGTACCTCTGTCTAACCCTTCTGGTAATACAGGCGTGATGGTGATGGTTAAATTTCGGAAACAAATCTGCAATGGCTTGTATCTTTTATAATTTTATAGTTTTTCGAAAATAGTTCAGTAATTAACTGTTTAATGCATGAAAGAGGTTTTTTTTAAATGATGCAATTTTATATATGCATGCATGATCCCTATTAGGGTTTTTTTTTTTATAGACGGGATATCATCAAATAACTTCCCCCGCCCTGGGCGGGGCGGGAGGGAGTGTCAGACTTTTACTGACTAAAACCCGTCTATGTTCCTTCATGTGCCCTTTGCATTCCGGGGGCGCGGTATCTCTTTCGAACAACCCGCAGTCCCTATTAGGGTTACACAAACCTTCATTGTGTCTTTAAGAATTCATTGCTTCTTTCAGAAACCCGACGCCTGAAGTAACCAGCGTCCTCCCAGTGAAATGGATTCCCGTTTCAGACAACTCTAAACGTTACATGAACATAGATGTGGAGATGGAGATGCGAGAACACGTGTTCAGGCATAGAATGGCCTTCTGGGACCTATTCTGGCAAAGTCATCTTAAGGATCATGTGCTTTTGAATTAAAATATAGATTTAAATAAAGAAAAAAATAAAATAGTCTAAAATAATATTAAAATAGATAATAATGATAATAGATTCCTCGTTAGCGTTAGTGATCCTAAGCGAGATTGCTTCGCTTGCAGGTCTTGGATCCGATTTCCAAGTCGAGAAAACTGATATTGGGTTTTTCTATGAAATTCTCAGTAGCAGCTCGGAGTTAGGATTAGTGCCCGGTTAATGGCAATAGGCTCGCCCCTATTACATCAGATCGACCGACGAACTTTAGGTGTACGTTGGTATACCTTTGCCTGACCCTTCTGGGAATAAGGCGTTCAAAAATGTTATGTAAAAAGACGTAGCGGATCGGAAGACCAATAATGCTGATAGTATAGTCGTGTGCAGTAGTTTGTGGGCACAACAGGCGTAGTGGCTGACCAATTGGCTGCTGTTGCGGGTTCGATTCACGCACGCAACAAATATTTGTATGACTTCTACACTAAGTTTTGTAATCGGACCCACGATACTGGAAAATTTTGTAAAATGCGTTTAATAAAAGTGCACGTTTTTTATTCGTTTTCAAAACTGGTTGTTTTATTTCTATAATTACGTACTTTGTAGTTCTGATATAGCGCCACGCCGGCTTACGCTGTGGTTCCGTGTCTCGTGCACGGGCCACGACTTTATGCTGAGCGTCAGCCGTTTCGCGCGGTAGTGGCGCATATAGATACTATGATTCTTATTGTTATTTTTTATTTTTGCTTTGTACGTGTTGTGCGTCGCTTTCGCAAGAATAAATGGTTTTTCTTTCTTTCTTTCTTTACATACCTAAACTATTGTCACTGGCGTTATTCAGATCAACACCAGAGACGCTCAAAATAGCGTAGCTCATGCTAGATTCACTTAATTTGTAATGCTAATATATTAAAGTGACTAATATACCGCATTTACACTGTGCTAAAGAAAAATCAGCCTTTAGGACATTACAGTTAGGGTTCAAGTTTGCATGGAATTTATACTGCTTGGATTTACGCGCAATCTTGGAAGGCGCGTCTAAGGGCCGATGTCTGCCGGGGCTGCGGGTTGTTCGAAAGAGATACCGCGCCCCCGGAACGCAAAGAGCACAAGAAGGAAAATAGATGGGTTTTAGTCAGTAAAAGTTGGACACTAGGGCGGGGGAAGTTATTTGATGGTATACCATCTATAAAAAAAGGCTTGTGTCTTTATTTAGATCTAAGCAACATCTTTGCTCGGTTCAGTGTAATGTAATTCTCCAGGCCGATTCCGGCCACGGCGGCTAACCTTAATGCAGAGTAGCCACGTACGCTGGAGATATTATAGTGCACAAGTGTGTGCGCAAACACAGATGCACTCCCTCTTCCCTAACTCTCATAGCCCGATGGGACGGCAATTCGACACGACCGGAGAGAGATCAGGCGCAGGACCAACGGCTTTAGGTGCTTTCCGAGGCACGGGGATGTCACAACACCAACTTCCAAACACCGGGCTGCTACTGAGAAAACCCTAATGGAAAAACCCAATAACACTTTTTGCCCGACCTGGGAATCGAACCCGGGACCCCTTGCTCAGCAGTCGCGCTTGCGACCACGAGACCAACGGGGCAGTACGGTCAGTCGGGATCGGTTCAGTAGATTTGCCGTGACGAGTTTACAAACACACAGACAGAGTTACAAACCCGATCACTGATAAATGAATAGATGGTGAGTATATGCAAATGAAAATGAAATGAAAATGATCATTTATTTGTCGTAACATGCGTTTACACACAAATTTAAGCATGCAAGATCTTAACAAAAATGTATTTAAAGTCCGTACATGTTTTACCCATCTAGGCGTACAAATAGTTTTTATACAACAAATAAACAAAACGAACTAAAGACAAACAATCGTAGTCAAACACTAGTAAAATGTCAGTGAAATTATAATTTGTAATTAAAAAACATGTCAAAAGGTATCCGTCAGAAAGTCATTTATGCTATAATAACACTTGTCTGTTAATAAATTTCTAATAACTTGTGGTCAGGGCTTTATATGCAATGCCTGATATAGTCATAATAATATACACGTCATAAAAAATGCGGGTTATTGTATGCCCTAGAACTACAAAAGTGTATGTTAAACCGTGAATCACGTCACGGTACTCCACCGCTCAATGTTATAAATAAGACTCAATACTGCTCTTCAATTTAGTAATCATCTACACTTCATTGCAATATGTTTCATATTATAATTGCCTTGTTACTTTTTGTCGCGAGTTCGAGTGCTGTGCTTGAAAATGTAACAGTTGTGACGAAAAAAGGAACGATTGTAGGTTTTAAAAATGATGGATATAATTCGTTTATTGGTGTACCGTACGCGAAAGTTAATGAGGATAATCCATTTGGAGTAAGTAAATTTTGTTTAGCTATATATAATAACGAGCGAACTATCTGCAAGTTCGTCCGCGTGGCTTATCTCACCCGTATTAAGTTACGTCTTTAGTCACTGCTGCGCTCCTGTGAGTCGTAGGGTGATGTTATGTAGCCTATGTTACTCGGTGATAATGTAGCTTTCTAACAGCAAAAGAATTTTTGAAATCGGTCCAGTAGTTTTTAAGTTTATTCGTTACACACAATAATGCAAATCTTTCCTCTTTATAATATTAATGTAGGTAGATGTAGATAGTTTAGATTGAGTACTTTTTTTATTTTTTATTTTTAGAGATGGTAAAATCATCAAATGACCCCCCCCCGTCCAGGGCGGGGCGGGGGGGAGTGTCAGACTTTTACTGACTGAAAACCATCTATGTTCCTTCATGTGCCCTTTGCGTTCCGGGGGCGCGGTATCTCTTTCGAACAACGAGTACTTGCGAAGTATGTGTGGTGTAACTTTGAATGATAGAGTGAATAATGAGATTACCCGAGAACCATACCATCACCATCACGCCTGTATTCCCCGAAGAGTTAGGCACCCACAGTTCGCCGGTATATTTAAGTCCCATGTAATAGGGGGCGAGCCTATTGCCATTAACCGGGCACAAATCCAAATTCCGAGCTGCGACTGAGAATTTCATAGTAAAACCCAATAACACTTTTTGCTCGACCTGGGAATCGAACCCAGGACCTCTAGCGTAGCAGTCGTGCTTAGGACCACTAGGCCAACGAGGCAGTACACGAGAACGTTGCCGAATAAAAGAGCATGTAGTGACAAAGGTTGAAAAGAGTACGCTTAGATGGTTCGGTCATGTTGAGAGGATGAGTGAAAGGCGACTAACAAAAGGGATTTATATGGCAGATGTGAGTGGCAAAGCCATAAAAGGACGCCCTAAAAAGACCTACTCCGACCTTACTGGTGAGGTTTTTCAGAAAGGTCGGGTGCACAGTTCTCGTAACCGGCGTGCTTGTATGACCAGGGCCTGTAGCCATGTAACAAACGATAAACGCAAACGTTGAGTAGGCTTTAATAGATCTTCAACTTTATGTGCTTGGTTTTAAGTTGAAGATCTAGTGAAGATTGCATAGCGTTTTCGTTCTTTCCAGTCGCTAACGCTTAGACATCTTTAATAGATTTTTACTTAAGGCTCTGGGGTATAAAGTTGAAAATCTATTGGTACCTACCGAGCGTTTATGATTATCGTGTGCGGCTTGGCTAGGGGGGCAGATGTATGAACGTACAGTACGGCCGACGTATCTTGGCGAGTCTGAAGTTAGCCGTTTGTCTGCGCAATAAATAAATAATTAAATAAATATCTTAGGACGACTCACACACGGCTATCTGATCCCAAGCTAAGCAGAGCTTGTGTTATGGTAACCAGACAACTGATATACATACTTAAATAATTTATAAATACATACATATTATAGATAAATCACACCCAGACTCAGAACAAACAATCATGCTCATCACACAAAGTTTGTCCTGGGTGGGAATCGAACCCACGACCTCCGGCTTAGCAGTCAGGGCCACTAACCACTAGACCAACAGGCCCGTCAATGCCGTCGGCAATGGATCTTTTAGGAACAAAATTGTATACTGCGCAGCTAATCGCCTAACTTCAGAGTCGCCAAGATACGTCGGCCGTACTGTAGATGAGGCGAAAGGAGTATAAAGGTTCGTAGCAGTTTGCTTACCTTCATATGTATGTATGTAAGACGCAATTCCCTCATAGATTGTGTATGGCATTAGTAAACTGCGACGTAATTTATTTACCAACTCGATTAACTATTTATTGATTTCAAAGCAACATAAAATCTAATCTTTACTATTAAATGAAAATAAATCGGGTTTTTTTTTTTAAATTTAGATTGTGTCTTGTAATTATTTGCTGATAGTGTCAAGTATCCAATTTAAGATTTGATTGACTCATAGTTGATACTCATTTGACCACATTATTGAAAGCATTGTGCGTGTGATTCATTTGTTTTTAAGGAAAAACATCGTAATTTATTACATACTAGCTTTTGCCCGCGGCTTTGCTCGCGTTAAGAAGTATTATCTTTCATTCCCTATTTTATCCCCTTAGGGGTGGAATTTATCAAAATTTCTTAGGGGATGCCTACGTCATAACATCTCAAATCATCATATTCATCAGATTTGGGCTGTGCGTTGATAGATCACTATGTCAGTCGGTCAGTCACTTGTCAGTCACTTTTGAGTTATACATATATATTTTACATATTAAGATACCGTTCAATTTTCGAATCGACATTATACCAAACAAATTGACGGTCTAAAGAGCATACAAATAAAGCTGAAAATTGGGTACAAGATATAATTCTATGCGTAATTTATTATCTTGCATCTAATTACGCTACTTTCAACTGTATTCACGTTGTATTGTAGTTCATTATTAATGCTACTCCTGCGCTGACTTGAAGGTAGCAGTGATCTTTTAAAATAATGCAGAATGATTTGTAATTGCCTGTATTCCAGACTTCAAATTGAATAACTAACACTAGCTTATAATTTTCATGAACGTTTTTCCAATTTCAGAACTGCTTACCGCACCCAAACTTTCAAACACCGTTTATCGCTAACGACTCTTCTATAATATGTCCTCAAGTAATAGTTGGTGGAAAGCTCCAATGTCTCAGCCTCAACATATACGTACCACACTCGGCCAACAATACCAACACCGTGCCAGTATTGGTCTGGTTCTACGGAGGAGGTTTTGTCTTCGGCAGCGCCAATGATTACGACGGCCAACATTTGGTCAAACATGACATTATAGTTGTCACTGTAAATTACAGACTTGGTCCTTACGGCTTTCTGTGTTTGAACAGTAAGTCTGTACCAGGTAACCAGGGTCTTAAGGACCAGATAGCAGCTTTGAGGTGGGTGAAGAAGTATATTGAGGCTTTTGGTGGAAACCCTAGTAAAGTGACCATTGCTGGTGAAAGCTACGGCGGTGGGGCTGTGGATCTGCATCTTTATTCAAAATATGAAACATTATTTGATAAAGCTATTATTCAAAGTGGTTCTGTTTATACGCCAGGGTTTTATACAAATGGGGATCATGAAGCTGCAGTAAAACTTGCTAAACAATTGGGACATAGAGTAGCAACGACCAAAGAAGCATTAGAAGTTCTAGCTAAAGACGACCCTATTGATGTAATGACAGCAGCGAAAAACCTCAGCATGAGGCTAACAGCTTGCAAAGAGAAACGATTTAAACGAACCCAACATTTTACAACAAAATGTCTGAATAACTTAAACAATCCAGATAGAATTAAGAATATACCAATCATGATCGGTTATAATAGCAAAGAAGATTTTGGTACGTATGCCAATAAACCACAAGATTTTTACGATAGTTTGGGCGATATTTTCTACAGGAATTTGCAGAATAATTTCGTTTTAAGGGATTGCGAATTGAAAATGTTGAGTAATATTATGCGAACGTTCTACGTAGGTAGCAAGAATATTGGTCCTGAATCTATGTTGGAATTGAGTGATTATTCTTCTGATTTTAAACTGAACTATGCTGCAGAGAATTCTGTAAATAGATATATAAAGCAAGGAGGGAAAGTATATAAGTATATGTTCTCATATATTGGTGGAAGTATTTATCAAAATGTGACGGGAGCGGGAGCGATACACACGGAGGAGCTGAAGTATTTGTTCGGAACTGCTTCTGAACTGATTACTGACGAACTGAAGATGATGAGGGAACGAATGACTACCTTGTGGGCGAACTTTGTTAAGTTTGGGTAAGTTTTATGTCTCTCTTTTAATGACTATCTCGTTAGCTTATTGGTTCTAAGCGCGACTGCTACGCTAGAGGTCTTGGGCTCGACCCAGGTGGAGCAAAAAGTGTTATTGGGTTTTTCTATGAAATTGTCAGTAGCAGCTCGGAGTTAGGATTTGATCCCAGTTAATGGCAATAGGCTCGCACGCTATTACATGGGACCTAAATATACCGGCAAACTGTGGGTGTACATTGGTACACCTCTGCCTAGCCTTTTGGGGAATACAGGCGTGATGTTATTTTTTTTTGTTGGTATAGTTAGTAGTGTCTTTAGCCTAGTGGTCGTAAGCGCGACTGCTAAGCTAGAGGTCTTTGATAGCGCGATCTAGGTAATGTCACTGTGTCGTAGTAGTTCGCATGTTGAGCGGTAGATGTCGCTACAACGATGCAATCAAGTAGTTTCCGAAATTTCGTAATTATTGTGATCATGTGACTTTCCGTATGTATATAAGTACAAAAATAGATTGTAACACAACAGCCGGAAGAAGATGAGTAATGTTACTACACAAAACACTTGAAAATATAATTAAATAAGTAGATTATTATGTTTACAGAGTTCTTATCGCGATTATAAAATACTTAATAACGTCTGGACAAAATATATCTTGTGTGAGTGATAACACGATACAAAGGGAATCTGGGTATAGATACCGTTACCGGTATTAGGCACCATAACATAAGGCTGCCACACTGCAAAGATGTGATTAAAAGCATAACATACCATCACGCCTTTCCTCCAAGGGTTAGGCAGAGGTGTAATGTACACCCACAGTTCACTGGTATGTTTTTAGGTCCCATGTAATAGGAGGCGAGCCTATTGCCATTAACCGGGCTATTAAGAATTTCATAAAAAAACCTAATAACACTTTTGCTCGACTTGGGAATCCGACGCAAGACCTCTAGCGTAGCAGTCGTGCTTAAGACCACTAGGTTACAGATCACGCGTGAAAATGTAAAAAAGAATTCCTCTTCTTTATCGTGTGGGCAGTAAGGTCTAACGACCCCACACGCTCTATGTCAGAGTTTCTAAACCACCTCAAGGGCCTCTGATATGGTTACATTACAGATGTCAGTGATATTAAAGATAAACTTAGAAAAAATAATTGTATTAATAATGTTCCAAATGTATTTCCTCAGGAACCCAACGCCCGAACAGACGGAACTTCTCCCAGTGACTTGGGTGCCAGTCAACGGCAGCACCAGACCTTACCTGAACATTGACGTCACCATGGCAATGGAGGACCACGCTTATAATCACAGAATTGCCTTCTGGGACTTATTCATGCAGTCATATGACAGAGTTAATAGTTGTTAAAATTAATATTTTAATGTGTAATGTAATGTAACAAACGCTTTAGAAAGACCATTTCCAACAATGATTAAAATATTGGAAACCCTAATAAAAAGAAAAATATAACAGAATTATTTATTGCATGTTGGTCAATGTCAACGGCTTACCTGAACAAATGTAGTGAGTGTCACCTATACCCCTCTATTTATTGTAGCATTTGACGAAAAGCGGCTAAATAGCAATAGTTTTATTATACACGATACGTGTAATTCTCTAGGCCGATTCCGGCCACGGCGGCTAACCTTAATGCAGACTAGCCACGTACGCAGGAGATATTATAGTGCACAAGTGTGTGCGCAAACACAGGTGCACTCCCTCTTCCCTAACTCTCATAGCCCGATGGGACGGCAATCCGACACGATCGGAGAGAGATCAGGCGCAGGACCAACGGCTTAACGTGCTTCGCCGAGGCACGGGGGTGTTACACCACCAACTTCCAAACTCCGGGCTGCTACTGAGAAATTCCTAATGGAAAAACCCAATAACACTTTTTGCCCGACCTGGGAATCGAACCCAGGACCCCTTGCTCAGCAGTCGCGCTTGCGACCACGAGACCAACGGGGCAGTCACGATACGTTATAGTATTAGAAAAGTAACGGCCAAACGGCCAAATAACGGTAGTTAATGTGTTATATTATTGAAATTATTGCATTTCGGTGGTAATTTTTTATGTAAAGGCAAAAACAATTTACATTGTTTTTTTTGCACTGTGGCTTATGGAACCTATCATTAAAAGAACCATAGCGCCGTAACTTATTCTTAAAAAAAAACGACGGGTTGCACTCCGGGAGTGCCGGCAGAAGTGAAAACTTGAATAGTAACGTTGTGCATTTTTGCTATTTTGGAATGGTTAGGGAATAATTTTGCACGAATTGCTTTAATTTATCATTTATGTGGTAGAATACAATATTTATTTATTGCGCTATCGTACACAAACATGTCAATTCGCGTCAGGACACGTAACCTGATCGAATATCTTACGAATTTTCGATCAGGCCACGTGTCCTGACGCGAGTTTAACATTTTTTACCCATTACAAAAAAGTGTACAACGCCGCTAAAGAAGTTTTCACTTCAAAATTCTGTTATGAATATATGTTTCAAATGTTCTAACTGAATTCCATCGTGGCTTATCTGTATGAGAAGAGGCCTTTGCCTGTAGTGGGATAATAATAGCCTGACACAATTTTTTTAAGCTTCTTATCCTCACGGCCTCTATACGAGGTGTTGATTTGCATCCTCGTCAAATTTTAGGAGCTTATCATAAAAAAAATAGAAGTGATCAAATATAATTACGATACCTGGCTAATATCTAATAAATACTTATTTTGTTAGTTGCAACTCTCAAATAACAGTATTCCAGAATCTCTTGCCAACTCTTGCAAAATTCAGAATCGCCCAGTTGCGTATGCGGTAGGCAGAGTTGTCGCGCGGCTATATCAATGTGTACATAGCGCCTAAACCCTCTGGCGAGATGGCTAGATCGAATGACAAAAATTCCTTGCATTTGACCAGGATGCAAATCAACGCCTTGTATTATTAGAAGCACAATGTTTTGCGAGTGTTTTAATATTAGATTGTAGCAGTAGCGAAGATAATGGCTATGTTATATACCTTTTATACCTCGTATGTCGTACACCTGGTGAATAACAAAATCAACACACTGGTCAATAAACAGAAATCAGTGCTAAAAAATCTCTTACCTCTTCAGCATTCCAAGCGCCATAAGTGGGTGGGTTGATGAGCATGAAGACCAGTGAGGACAGCAGGATGCAGGTCACGATGAACGGCCCGACGTAGCGCCAGGTCACCTGCCAGTAGATGCCGGGGCGGTAGCCCGTCATCTCGTAGATGTCGTTCGTGAATCTGGAAGGTTTAGTGGCATTGGTATCCGCGGATCGAAGGACCAAAAAGCAGTTTTAGATTGGTCCTTTAAAAATAATGCTCTGATATATAAACAAAGCAATGAAGTCAGAAAGGTTTTCTTTACATAATGGGCAACAATTACTTGGTTGTAGAAACATACAGATTTATACTGTATTTACTTACTTTAGTTTGGGCATTATCATCATTATTTAAACAGAGATGTTCACTCCAAGATACACATAGGACCTGTGATTTCCCACGATCTTTACCAGATTATCGATCTTACTTACTGCCGTTTTCTATAATGCGATCTGTAGATCGATCCCTGCCCGCCAACCAATCAAATAAAGGAGGTAGCAATCGCCGATAGCAAACTGGGCATTGATTGGTTGTAAGCAGGGATAGATCTACAGATCGCGTTATAGAAAGCGGCCGTTAGTGACTGACCAACTCACTCATGCAGTATACCTTCCAAAGTACCGTCAATCCAACCACACTTTGGTCCTTTTGATCATTATTTTGAAATAAAAGGTATCTGGAGCTAAAATCATCACCACAATGTCTACTAACCTCTCATGTCCATATATGTAGACGACAGAGACCATTTCCAGCAGAGCGACAACGACGAGTCCAATGGTACCAGCGAAGGAGTCGAACATTTTGAGCCAGTACTCGCCCGCGCCTGTTGTGAAGATCAGGCCCACGAAGAAGCAGAACGAACAGACGCATCCTGGTGAGAAGAGATGTTGGATGAGAGATTAAATAGAGGAGAAGAAGGAGTTGTGGTAATACCACTTTTAGTAGATGTGAATGTAGTAGACTAGTAAATACAGTTGTAGAAGTAGCGTTTAGTCCGATTTGATTGTTCTCTTGCATAGTTGTGCGTTCGAATAGGATGATCTACTAGCTAAAAAAAGTAATGTTAAATATAGTACAACGGTTCTTACGGAACAGTTCGTGTACAAATCGCACTTTGCCGGTTTTTTAGTCTTCCCCTAACCCTCTTCGATAAACAGGCTAATTTCTATAGAAAGCCAAAATCCTATCAAACAGCAGTCCTTTTAAATTAGGTACTACACACATACCATCACGCCTGTGGTCCCCGAAGTGTAAGGCAGAGGTGTACCAATGTAAACCCACAGTTGGCCTGTTTGTTTAGGTCCCATGTAATAGGGGGAGAGCCTATTGCCATTAACCGGGCACAAATCCAAATTCCGAGCTGCTACTAGAAATTTCATAGAAAAACCCAATAGCACTTTGCTCGAACCCAAGATCTCTAGGGTAGCAGTCGCGCTTAGGACCACTACGCTAATAAGGCAGTTAGAGGCTTTAGGAGAAGCCAAATTTCTATGCAACTATAGTCTCACTTACCAGTAATAACAGGCTTGCTAAGTCTCTTGAAGAACTCGATATCAAACATGGTGCAGAGCATGCCCTCCATGATGCCGATCTGACTGCCGAGCCCCAAGGACAGCAGCATCATGAAGAAGATGATGGACCAGAAGGGGGCGGGCGTCAGCTTGAGGATCGCTTGAGTGAACACGATGAAGGCGAGGCCTGTTCCCTCGGCGGCCTGGAGGGGCAGAAGATGATGACGGAGCAAATTTGATTGATAGTTGAGAGAATTGATGACACGAACGATTCAATCGAACGAATTCGATTGATTCGATTGGCTTTGGTATCTCGATCAAACCAACAAGGTGACCATAGTGTTTTACTGTCACCTTTTTAGTATACACACTGTCATGTGGGGTGGCCCATATGTGTTAATTATTTCCTATGTTTATGATGTGTTTAGAATGTCTAACTTAATTTTGAGGTTTTTGTAGATTGCAGCTTTTTCGCGTAACTAGGTACTTCCAATTACAACTGAATACTATGCTGCAAGCTGCAAATCATTCGTTTGCCAGATTACCAATCAAGTGCATCAAACAATTCTCGAGAGGTAATCCTTTTTCTTTTTGTTTAAAGAATGAATGACTTCTTCTATTCTGGTTGGAGCGGAAAAGAGTGTCAGATTCTTACTGACTAAAACCCATCCGTGTTCCTCCTGTCCTTTGCGTTCCAGGGCCGCGGCTCCTTCGAACAAATAAAGACCTTCTGTCACCCTGTCAAAGTGGAGAATCCTACTCACCTCTTCAAGCTGTCGGCTCATCAAGCACCCAGTGAGGTTGTATTTGGTCACGAAGCTCTCGTTGATGTTAGCGAACTCCTCGCGGTAGTAGTCGTGGGTTGAGTTCGGGTGGAAGCCAGATATGTTCAGGCCGGCAAGGATCTTGATTTCCCTGGAAAGGTGGAAAGGAATATTAAGCTTAAATAGACCCACTCCCCATTACATAGGATTCAATTTTGCTAGTAAAATATACCGGCAAGCGCAGCGTAGGACATCCGCCCACAAGGTAGACGGATGACCTGATTAAGACTGCAGGAAGACGCTGGATGCAAGCAAAATAGTATTAAACAAAATTGCTTACTGCCGTTTGTACGCTTAGATCTTTTAAACTTCGCTACGGATTTTAATGCGGTTTTCATCAATAGATAAAGTGATTCAAAAGGAACGTTTATATACATAACATCAGGCTACGGCTAACGGGAGCAGAGCAGTAACCAAAGATTTAACTTAATGTGGGGTAAAGAAGAACAACGCGGGAGAAGTCGCACGCAAAAGCTAGTTTTTAAATAAATAAATAAAAAAGAGAGAAATCATTTTGTATTCAGCACAACATTACGTAAAAACAATTCTGAACAAAGTCCTTGAAATCGAACAAACCCCAAGAGGCTACCGTTCGGTGCCTACAGTTAGTTTCAGATGTAACTACATAAAATATTCACCAACCGATCGATGCAAGGCGCTTGTACATAAGAGGTGTAAAAGATTGCAGGACGCTCAGGAGCTCAAGTCTTTTTTTTACCTATTCTTTCTTTATCGTGTGGGCAGTAAGGTCTAAACGACCCCACACACCCTAGTGTCAGAGCCTCTGACATCCTACCTATCCATCCTACCTTTACCTATTGGAAATTATCCAATGACTTCTCGGGTCATCTAATCATCATCTAATGACTCTCGCGGGGCGTGAGGGAGTGTCAGACTTTTACTGACTAAAACCCATCCGTGTTTGCGCCACTCTAAGCGTTCCGGGGGCGCGGTATCTCTTTCGAACAACCCGCAGCCCCGGCAGGCATCGGCCCTCAGTGGCCCCTCTGAATGTTTGCTGCCAGTGAGACAGAACAGGCTTATAAGGCGCGGATACACATGCCAGTAAATCGGAAAAGTAGCTGGCATGAAAGTTACTGGCATGTACGAGTAACTGGCACAATGCGGATACATTTGCAAGTAATACTGGCATACAAGTTGTGCCCTTGCATGCCAGTATCACCATCGCGTATACACAGTTCAGTTCTCACGTGTCAGTTAAGCAACCCCCCGCGTCCCCTCCCTCAACGGGCATGCAAGTAAATCAAATGTCGTGCTAGCTACTTATATGCCAGTTACAGGCATGCCAGTTAGCGTATACATATGACAGTAGCTGGCACGTGCAAGGAGCTGGTATACTAGTGTGCAAGCTACGGGCGTGTGTATCCCCAGCTATAAGTAAACTAGCTTATGCCCGCGATTTTGCCCGCGTGGTCGCGTGATCCCACCAGCGTTGAGTTATGTCTTTGGTTACTGCTCCGCTTCCATGGGTCGTAGCTTGATGTTAAGCCTATGACGCTCACAAATAACGTGGCTTTCTATGGGTAAAAGAATTTTCAGAATCGGTTCCTTAGATCCAGAGATTACCCCCTACAACCTCACAAACTTTAGCTCTACAATATCAGTATAGATAAAAAAACTTTTTATTGAATTTTCGATTTTACATTTAATTAGAATGAAAAAAAGAAACTAAATAATAATTAAATTACTTATTACTAATGTTAAAATAAAAAAGTAAGGTCATAGGGCGTCAAAAAACTCATCCGCATCGCCGTCAATGGGGCATGTGCCCAGAAGGCTGGCAGCATTGCCACGTTGTATGGCAATGCTGATTCTTTGGCCAAAGAATAGGCCAGCCCTCTGGTCACGTGAAGAATCGACAAGTCGCTTCGCGATGTCGCGATAAACTAGATGAGCGCTCGGTCCCCATGGCCCTAGTGTTTCAACTGCTGCTGCCGTGCCATGCGGCCAGCGCTCTTTTTGCATGACAGGCCATGGTGTCCGAGGCAGTCGACAGCTTCACCGCACTGACAGCGGTGCGGAGCCCCACAAGGTGCACCCAGGCGCAGGCATGTAGCGAGCCGGAAAGTAGAGTCACTAAAAATCAATTTTAAAGATCCCTGCACTATTACATGCACTTGTAAGCACAATGTATTGCGTGCGTCACATTGTGGTCTAACATAAACAGTAATTTTTTACACCAACAATAAAAGTCGTTTCCCAGCAATATGTTTGCTCAATATTACTTAGTTTGATTACACATTAATCAAAGCGAATGGTTTGATTCAGATCCAATCAAATAAATGACGCCTTGAAGCAAAACAATAGCGGATTTGTGTTTCTAATAAATAGTGATTGATTGGTATTGGTACATATGTTTGTGGTTTGCAAATAATCAAATATGACGGGTTTTACGCGGAAATGTTTGGTTTGTGGTAATTCCAACGAACTACAGTAATATTCAATAGACTAGCTTTTGCCCGCGACTTCATCCGCGTGGATTAATAGCTCCCGTTCCCGGGGGATTTCCGGGATGAAAACTATCCTATGTCCTTTCTCGGGTCCCAGACTATATCTGTACCAAATTTCATTGAAATCGGTTCAGTGGTTTAGGCGTGAAGAAGAGACAGACAGACAGACAGAGTTACTTTCGCATTTATAATATTAGTACAAAGTACATTTGTAATATTAGTAACGATGATAGGATTAGAGTTCATTGTGAAGGAGCTCATCCGGGGAAGTACCATATCTATTTCTGCTGCAAAACAGCGTTACTGTGTTCCGGTTTGAAACTTGTTTTTAAATCTTTGTAAGTGATTGTAAACCTACAAGTAGTTTTGACAAATAAATAAACTTATCTAATCTTATCAAAAACAAATAAACATCACAATAAATACTTCTTCTTTATCGTGTGGGCAGTAAGGTCTAACGACCCCACACACCCTAGTGTCAGAGTTTCTAAACGGCATGGTGACCGATGTCAGTGATGTCCAAGATAAACTTAGAAAGTACATATGAATTTAAAAAGTCACACTTACTTATTCATACAAGTCTCCACCATCGTAAAAGCCTTGAAGCCGAGGATGCTGAAGATCACCACGGACGCGTAGATGGCTGTCAGCGCGTTACACACGGACACTAGAAGCACGTCACGAACGCAGTTGTTGTTCGGGGGGTTGTAGGAGCCGAACGCGATGAGAGAACCGAAGGCCAGCCCGAAGGAGTAGAACACCTGGGTTGCTGCGTCCAGCCAGACTGTTGGGTCGAGGAGTTTTTCCAGCTGTAAACAAGGGCTTATGATTAAAGTCTGCAGGCCACTCACCGTGGAGCTGGTACACAAGTTAAAGGTCATTCAACGTGCTATGGAGAAGGCAATGCTCTTAGTTTCTCTAGAGGACAGAATTCGTAATGAAGTCATCCGCCAGAGGACTAAAGTCACCGACATTGCTCGCAGAATTAGTACGCTGAAGTGGATGTGGGTCGGTCATGTCTGCAGACGGCCAGACGATCGGTGGTCTGCTGATTTAGAAAAGATGGCGGGCAGCGGATGGATGCGGGGTGTCCAGGACCGAGATGTTTGGCGCTGTTTGGGAAAGGCCTACTTTCAGCAATGGACAGCTATAGGCTGATATGATGAAAGAACTCGAAAGGGCGGCAGTTTTAAAAATTCAATTTATTGGTAGAACGAAGAAGAACACGAAAATTGCACTGAATAACGAAATTGATACTTGATAAAAGTGATTTAATATAATTGAAAAATTAAACTGTATTAATTAAGCTTATTAAGGTTTGAAGTCGGATGTTTCCGCTGCGATTTTATACTATAATTGTCCGCCATTTTATTTGGGTAGCTTTTGTTGGCTGGACTCTAGCGAGCTAATTCTTTAAGCTTTAAGAAATTAGAAGCACATTCGGGTGATTATAGCTATATAATATACATCTATACAAATAAATAAAATTAAAGCTTTTTTTGGAATTTCAAAATAACAGCTTTTCAATAAATGTATGTGAAAGTATACGTATACGGTACCTACAAAAACAAAACAATTTTTAAAATTTTTGTATGTCTGTCTATCTGTTTGTTCCAGCTAATCTTCGAAACGGCTTGACCGATTTTGACAGGACTTTCACTGACAGATAGTCGATGAGTTAAGGAGTAACATAAGCTATTTTAATTTTAGAAAAATATTTATGGTACGCGCCATAACATACTCGTAATAGCCTGTGATTACGAAATCGCGGGCGTTAGCTCGTATCAAATAAATGACGTCACTGTCGCTATAGGGCTAAACTAGAGCTACCAGCCCCAATTAACCTTAATTCTATCAAAGCAAGCCAAACCACATACCGTGAATTGTTAAATTAATTACGTTAGACTAATTCAATATGCTATGCAATATGCAATATTTGTAACATTACATTTCTAATGTAATTTGGCCAATGGCCGTTTTATGCTAAAGTATGAACTGTGGGAGCACACACCTCTGCCTAACCCTTCCGGGAATACAAGCGTGATGGTATCTTGTTTTGTTAAAATAATTAAACTATTTTTTTATGCCGTTGTCCGACATTGACAGACATGCTATGGCTCTATGTTTTACCAAAATCGGTTCAGCCATTTCAAGATTATCAGCTCTTTTGTTAGCTGCGGTAGGGATCTTAGACGCATAATTACTTTTTGTCGGGGTTTACTTACAATTTTTAATTTTATTTAATTTTAGTTAAGTAATTAATTAATAATAATTTAAATAATGGAGGCTCTCGTAGGGCGGTTGGATCAAGGGCTTGATTAAGCGGTACTCCTAGACACGGCGCTTATTGTTAGGAGATTCCTTTCTCAGGAGCCCTGACCACCGGTAGCTTGGAGCCTGTTCCCGACGCCGGTGGGCTACAATTTTTTTATATTTTTAAATGTTTTTATTTTTTATATTAATATTTAAAAATGTAATTTATATGTTTAAAGAATAAATAAATGAATTAAATAAAGAATCGACATTAATTTAGTTGTCCATTGTAAGAATCTTATGTACTCGAAACTATTCCCATCGAAACCCCGTGGGTACCTCACACGAGCTACCGCTCGGTTTAGCCATGGCTTAACATAAATCATCCCTAGCGCTAAAGCCACGGTGTGATAATTCCCGCGCCCTCATTAATTATGTGAACGAGCAATGCTTTAATGCGTAGACACTAGGTAAATATGGCGCGGCGCTGATGAAGTTACAGTCTGTAGCGATGGAAACTTTGCCTAAGTCTATGTATAAGTTAGTCTTGAAAATATTCTGTGGCCTAGTTCTTTTTTGTGGTAGAGGCTTAGCATTGCTATCCAACGTGGCAATGTTGTCAGTCTTTTGGGTACATTTCCAGTTGACGGCAATGCGAAGGAATTTTTCGATGCCATTTTGTTTTTGTTAATTTTTTAATTTTTATTTGTTTGTTGGTTATTTTGTTAGTGTTTAAATATTGTACTACACTAGCGAACAGCTTCGAACGTCGTCTGTGAGAAGTATTTCACGCGCATTTAGTTATGTGTTTGGTTACTGCAGCTCCGCTCCCGACTGTCGTAGCGTGATGTTATATAGCCTATGTTACTCAAGAATAATGTAGCTATCCATTGGTGAAAAATTGGTTAAAATCGGTTCAGTAGGTTTGGAGCCTAATCGATACAAACAAACAAAAAAAATATTCCTCTTTATAAAATTAGTATAGTAGATATAACTGAAAAAAAAACTGTGTTAAGTAATTCAGATCATTTCATAGCGGAATTTTATCTCAATCCAATAAAACATTTTGCAGGGATGATTGAATAAAAAAACATCTGCATTTTCCACTTTTAGTGGTAGTAGTGAAATTGAAGACCTATTTACTGTGAACATAGTTGCTGAACAGTGATTGGCTGCTAGGCTGTCTGCCGCGAATTCAATTTCCGTATTAAACAAATGTTTGCATAGACTACGGGTCTAGTTGTATGAGAGTGTATTTGTTTGTAAACACAAGTTTTAGCAGATATTCCTAGTATGGGGAAATGTATATATAAAAAAAACTATTTTCAAAATTACAACCGCCTTCAAAAACTGAAAAGTGAAAAATAACTTTAACTTTGGAAGTCGGCGGCTTTGGTTCTGTTTGTTGTTTATTAACACCGACTTCAAAATCTAAAGTTATTGTTCACATTTTAGTTTTTGAAGGCGGTTTATACAAAAATAGTGATCCTAGTTTTCACCACAATCTGTTTAGAATTGGCGGTATCATCGCGAAACAAAAGTCAAAGAAAAAAAACAATCGAATTGAGAAACTCCTCCTTTTTTGAAGTCGGTTAAAAAACAGACATAGTGACTCAGAATGTCGAGACGAAATTCGCGTCATGGATCGTATGTCATAAAGTATGTAAGCTTTAAATATTTTGGTACCTACGTTCCTAAAAACTTTATATTTCAGTGGTAGAGAGCTCATATTTCAGCGGCGAAGGTCACACGCCCCCAGAGGCTCGTAAAGACTACAAACCGTTCGGTACACCTTGTATAACGGGACATCAAAAGAGGCACTATTTTTAGCATCACGCCATCTTCTAAAGAGAACAGCCTCACTTGTGTAGTATGCATTATTCTTGGGGTTTATGTCGTGTCATAGGTCAAATTTTTGGTAAGATTTTAGGGGTCGAAAATAATTGGTTCCAACAGCCGATGTCATAATATTGTAGGTATTATAGTTAACTAGCTTTTGCCCGCGACTTCGTTCGCGTGGACTTCAGGTTCGTCCCGTCTAGTCAAAAATTGTAGCCTATGTGTTATTCTGATGTATAAGCTATAGCCTATGTGTTATTCTGATGTATAAGCTATATTGTGGTAAAGTTTCATTCAAATCCATTCAGTAGTTTTTACGTGAAAGAGTAACAAACATCCATACATCCATACTTACAAACTTTCGCCTTTATAATAGTAGTAGGATTCATGTGCCCACTAAGATAATTAGCCTAGATTTCACCACTTATTATATTGTCTGAGATAACTTCTACCTTCGTCTATATTTCAACTTATTTGATACTTAAATCCACCTTAGCGAGAGTTATTTTAGCAATCGCCTAGGTAAAAGTACATAGCAGTGTTATTTGTTTGCAGTTTTTCTACCTATTGACGTAGGAGTACTGGAGTACTGTGGGTGTACATTGGTACACCTCTGCCTAACCCTTCGGGGAATACAGGCGTGATGGTATTGACGTAGGAGTTACACGATTATATTTTTTGGGATTCTAATTGTAATTTGGGATTGTAGAGATATGAAAAGTTCCAGAAACTCTTTTTATATGATTTACTGATATTTAGCTATTCAGCAATACATTTTAGTAGGTCCCATATTTATTTATTGCCGGGAAGTCGTCCATACTTCTATTTAGCCTTCCAATGTTTGTGAGGAATCGACTCATTAGGGCTCGCATACATAAGCACGATACGATATCGCATCGTGCTTCTACAACGACGTGTGAAAAAAATGTGTTCCTCCAGACCGATTCCGGAAATGACGGCTAATCTTGGCCAAGTACGCAGGAGATATTATAGTGCACAAGTAAGCATTATTCGACATTTGTATAGGTGCAATTGTGGACTATCTATATAAATTCCGCATCGTAGCACGATGCGACGTCCTATCGTGTTTTTGTGTATAAGCCCTAAGGGACGTGCAAGCGGTTCTGCATCGTAAAAAATCGCGCTAGTGTGAACAAAGCCTTACCCAGCAGTAAGTTAAAATTACAATAAAAAAATAGCAACAAGAGAAAATTCCACCCTGTATAAAAACACTACTTTTTCATCTATCCTCTTACCTTCGGCTTATACATGTGGATGATGCCGTCAGCTGAACCAGGCAAGGTGACACCACGGACGAAGAAGATAGTCAGCACGATGTACGGGAACAGCGACGTGAAGTACACCACCTGGAACAATGGAACAAAGCTCATTATAACAGCACGAATCTGACGCAGCAAAATAATTGCCATTCAAGTAAGGGCTTTAAATTGTGTGTGGTAAAATATTTTTTACAATAACCAAATAAAGAAGGAGAAGTCTCACAGGCGGCGAGCTTGCATCTAAGGCTGAGGCTACAGTGCGCAGCTATTTGCGATACGGCTTTACATGCTTTCCGAGACACGGGGGTGTCACACCACCTACTTCCGAACACCGGGATGCTGCTGAGAAATTAAATGGAAAAGTCCAATAACACATTTTAACCGACCTGGGATTCGAACCCAGGACCTCACGCTCATCTAAGACTTTAACTTCGTCAGGATAAATTTTTAAATAAAAAACTGGCTCATAGGTAAACTTGGTCTAGAAATTTGACGTTTGACGTTTTGACGACACGGTTGGCGCAGTGGACGAGCGATCGACTGCTGCGCTGCGTGTCACGGGTTCGAATCCCGCACGGAACAAATATTTGTATGATCTACAGATAGTTGTTCCGGGTCTGGTCGTTTGTGTATATGAGTTTATGTGTTTGTAAACGCACCCACGATACAGGAGAAATGCCTAGTGTGGAGCAAAGTTTTATAAAAACAAAAAAAAAAAACATTTTTGAGTAAGACACATGACATTTCCTACCTTTCCACTGCTCTGAATCCCCTTCATCACGATGAAGAACACGATGATCCAAGCCAGCAGGAGGTACAGCACGATCCACCACCTCGGGACTCCAGGCTCGTCGATACTGGGAGACGCGTCCAGAGCCTCGCGATACCAGAAGTAGACCGTCGAGGATGCCTTGTTGCATTCAGCTTCCAGGGTTCCGTTGTCAACTGGGCAGTGAGCCCAGGGAAGAGTGTCTGCGGAGAGCTGTTGGTGAAATAGGACTATTATGTAGAAGCCTGAATTTTCTTTAGCACATTTTGAAATGCGTTCCTGAGTTGTACGTTTGGTGGAAATCGTACATAAGATATACATACATCTGTGCCGAAGGGTAAATTGTCGTGAAAGGGAAGTCGAATATTTGTATACATAGTAATTAAGTTACACCTTATACCATCAGCCAGTGAAAGTCTCGTCAAAATCAGTCCAGCCATTTCGGAGAAAACGACCGACAACAATTAAAAAAATAGGTTTTTTCCTGTAAGCGTTTGTATTCATTTTGGAACAGACATTTCGATCGTATTAATTTGTATTGAAGAAATTAGGGATCCATAATGAAATTCACACGAACAAAGTCGCGGGAGAAACTCCTAATGGAAAAATCCAAAAACACTTTTTCCCCGACCTGGGAATCGAACCCAGTACGCTCAACAGTCGCGCTTGCGACCACGAGACCAACGGGGCAGTAAAACAAAGTCACACAACTATAAAAAAACGATAACTAACTCGCATTTTCACACTATACACTATAATCATGTACATGAACATGGTGCAATCAAATCCTTCCCATATAAACTTCTTTATTTCCTTATGCATCTTTACAAACTTGTCTGCTATATCTCGAATTTCCTTTAAAGCCTCAATATGGGGATTTTCTTGCAGCCCTTCTAGAATAACACATGTATTCACTTCAACAGAATCTAAGGCTCTTTCATCCTGCACATGATCAGGAATCTCATAACCTTCCTCATACAGAATCTCAGGCATCTCATAAATAGTTTCAGGGTTGAAAACTCTTGTAATCTTCTTTTTGTCCTTGACCCTGGCTGACCTGCCACCAGGTCCGCTGTTCCCGAACATTTCGCGGCGAGAACTCACGAAGAGCAACGCAAAACGACTGCAGCAAATATTGATCAATTACAGAATTGATAGTGTATGTATGTTTGTAATCTCGATGCTCTTGATTGGATGCGTCCGTTCTGACATGCGCAGTACAGCCTCCTACGCTTCATCTGAGGTCCTGGGAGACCTAGGTTCTACAGGTACCTAGTGTTTGCGTATGTAGTCCAAGGTCAGTGTTGTTGTGATGCGCTTTCGCTTACGAAGCTGGCCTTGACCTGACTGTTTGTTGGAAGGTTTAATGGAATTTAATCAGCGTAGTGTTTCGGTTCCTGTCACGGATTATTTTTGAATTACTTTAGCTTTTTTCGTTCATTTACTAACGAGTTTTTTTAAGTGACGTTAGTATCTTTTCGAGGTCGTTAATTAAAATTAATCTTTTTATTATTAACTCGTTTTTGGCCGCGACTTTCTCCACGTTAAAGTTGGTATATTAATTAGCCCACGGGAATCGTATATTTTTCTGGGGTAAAAATTAGTCCATATGCTATTTCAGACTATAATCAAACTTTGTGTTAAACATTGATCCAGATCCTCTGCTGTGCGCAGACCTCCCCCAAAGAGATGTCTTGTCTTGGATGCCGCAACGAAATTAATCAGAAAAGGTAATATGCAAAGGTGTCTTTTAACATCTTATAGTCCTTCTCGTTACCCAAAGGCCTGCTTTTACCTTGGCCAGAGGTTTATTGGTGAGGTAAGCATTGTCATCCAACGTGGAAATGCCACCAGTCTTTTGGGCACTTTTCCAGTTAACGGCGATGCGGAGTAATTTTTTGATGATGTAGATTTAGTTTCTATTTTTTTTCTATTATTAAGGTTTTTTTAACTAGCTTTTTCCCGCGGCTTCGCCCGCGTTTGTGTGTATTTTAAAGTACAAAAATGTCCCCCTTTAGGGATTGAATTTCGAAAAATACTTCCTTATTCCTTGTGTACATTAAAGGAAACCTCTGTGCAAAATTTAAGCTGTCCAAAGGTTTGGGCTGGGCGTTGATGAGTCAGTCAATCAGTCAGTCAGGACTTCTCTTTTTTTTTATAAAGATAATTTTAAGGCTTACTCCTGTAAGTAATAAATAAAAAGGAATTTTCCTATATTTATGTTTAAAATAACTTCAAAGCACAAACTCACCCGAATGCTGTTAAACAGATAGAAGAACACCCAGGTGATGATGACGTTGTAGTACAGAGCCACAAACAGGGTCACCATACAGCTGGAGATGCCGATCCCGCCCAGCCAAGGATGGATGGTGTTCCACACTCCCAGCGAACCGAGACGCATCTTCTGTCCGATAGCCATCTCAATGAGGAAGAGAGGGATGCCTTCCAGGATTAACATTATTAGGAAAGGAATGAGGAAGGCTCCTGTGAACAAAGGAAATGTTGAGTTAGTTAAATATAGGCTAACATAACTGCCTCGATGGCCTAGTGGTCCTAAGCGCGACTGCTACGCTAGAGGTCTTGGGTTCGATCCCCAGGTCGAGCAAAAAGTGTTATTGGGTTTTTCTATGAAATTCTCAGTAGCAGCTCGGAGTTTGGATTTGTGCCCGGTTAATGGCAATAGGCTCGCCCCCTATTACATGGGACCTAAATATACCGGCGAACTGTGGGTGTGGATAAGTGCACCTCTGCCTAACCCTTCGGGGAATACAGGCGTGATGGTATACTTAAATATAGGCTTGATTTTAGTATAATATCAATATTTTAGGGGGTGGAAGAATATCATAAATAATGATTTATTACTATCATGCTTTTATTCCCCAAAGGGCTAGGCAGAAGTGTACACCCACAGTCCGCCGGTATGGTTTAGGTCCCATGTAATATGCGGGGGCGAGATTATTGCCATTAACCGGGCACAAAGCTTAACTCCGCTGGTACTGAGAATTCCATAGAAAAACCTAAGAACACTTTTTTTTCGTCTTGGGAATCGAACCTTCAAATTCACATAAGGAAACCAAGTCAGAAAAGCGGACTATAACGAAATAGGTGTCAATCTTTTACACCAAAAGCGACTCGCTGACATAAGACGTTACACTCGATTTTTTCTTTGACGTTAAGTTACCATCTCTGGTTACTGCTCAACTCCAGTGGGTTCTAGCGTGATGGTGTACAGCATATACTATTTCCCATTAAAATACACAACAATATGTTTTCCAATTCATCTGGCTGTTCCGATAGAGATTTGCGCTTTTAAACAAACAGAAAAACTGTTCATTTGTATATCAGTATACATTAATATTTCGTGTCATAAAAGTAACTATAAGCCTTAAATTCTAATATTCAAAAGATAAATTTAAAGAAAAAAATTATTTAGAAAATTGGTAGCAAAACGTTTCACCCACATAATTGGATTATAGCCTACACCACTTCAAATTATCTGGCGGGGAGCCAAAATAAATTGTTTTGTTAACTTTTTCTACTAACCAAAGCGTGTATTTTTTTACAATCGTACCTCTGAAAGTGATTTTTTTTTAAAGCTCTTTTTTAATACCTGTCTGGCTGCGGCCTGCCAATATCTCTTAAAACAGTGCTATTATAATATCACTTTTTATTTCAGTTGTTACATTTTCAGCTCTCAGCGGTGAGCCGAGCGTTAACAATCCAACAATACGGAAGCCAAAGTAATATTTAAATAATACTGTTTGGCCTCCTGTAATCTACTTTACCGGTGCAATTTCTTTGTCAGCATTTTTCGATTACCAAACAAATTCAAATATAAATTTATATTATGTTGACCCTTCTGCTATAAAATTATCGTATGAAAACACTTTTTAATAAAAAAAGACAACCGCCTCCAAAAACTCATAACTGATTTCGATAAAATTTATATGGGACCACCAGTATGACCTACCAAACAAAAAAGAATCATCAAAATCTATTCATAATTGGCGGAAATATCGCGTAACAAACATACAATAAAAAACATACAGACGAATTGAGAACCTCCTCCTTTTTGAAGACAGTTAGAAAAAGGCTTTCGCTTTTATAAAACCGCAATTTTCTTAGAAAGTAATGAAAGTTCTTCTTCCATAGGCAGGAAGGTATAATATTGTTTAACAAAACTCGAAGAAGTGAAAACGTAAATTGGGTGAAAAAGGGCACAGTGTCTTGTGGTCTCTTTAATTAAATCATACACAACTTCGTGTGGGGTGTGTTTCTGTGTGGGTAAGGAACGCTTTGAAAAACACCGCAAATTATAACGAAAAGGGGAGATTCGCGAAATTTTCGTTCGTTAAGTCAAATGCCAAGCCACAGACTTGATAATGTTTTGTTTAGTCTCAATGGAAAAGAGTGTCGTGATGGCCCGCCCAGTGGTTAAGGCGCCCGCCTCTCATGCACGAGGTTGTGGGTTCGCAACCGGGTACGGGCTTGCACCAATGTGACTTTTTCTAATTCATATGTACTCTCTAAGTTTATCTTGGACATCACTGACATCGGTAACCATGTCAGAGGCCCTTGCGGCGGTTTATAAACTCTGACACTAGGGTTGTGGGGTCGTTAGACCTTACTGCCCACACGATAAAAAGAAGAAGAATGGAAAACGATACAGGGTAAATGTTGACAAGTTCCACTTAAAAATGTATATGTATATTTTTAAAACAAGCTTTTATATTGCATTGTTATGCAATGTGCATAATTATACGTACATATATATATGTATTAGTAGTAGTAGAACTCTTTGTGAAGGAGCTCGTCCGGGGAAGTACTACCACCATACTTATTTCTGCCGCTAAGCAGCGTTACTGTGTTCTGTTACTAGGTTTGAAGGGTATTGTTGTCGGTGTAGGCATGTGAAACATTTTAACTTTGACTTCGGGATGGCAACGCCTTTGCAAGGCCTTTGGTATTGCAGATGTCTATAGGTAGAGTTGATCTATGGCGAAGGCCTATGTCCAGCAGTGGACGTCCTGTGGCTGATATGATGATGATGATGATGATAGGTAGCGGTGACCACTTAGCATCAGGTGGGGCGAAGGCTTCTTAGCCATAAAATGGCATAAAAAAATATAATGTATTTAAAATTCTACCTCGGGAAGTGGGTTTATTTGAATTTAAAAAAAATATATATTATATTCCATCACGCCTGTTTTCCCCGAAGGGTTAGGCAGAGGTGTACCGATGTACACCCACAGTTCGCCGGTATATTTAGGTCCCATGTAATAGGGGGCGAGCCTATTGCCATTAACCGGGCACAAATCCAAACTCCGAGCTGCTACTGAGAATTTCATAGAAAAACCCAATAACACTTTTTGCTCGACCTCGGAATCGAACCCAGGACCTCTAGCGTAGCAGTCGCATTCAGGACCACTAGGCCAACGAGGCAGTCAACCAGGTTTATTTGAACTTGTAAGATTTAATTAAGTTTATGGCCACTGTCCGGGTCCATCATCTATAAAAGTGTATGGGAAACTATAATTCAATGTTCGAAAGCTCAATCACGTTCCACCAATGTTTGTACTCTTTCGTCGTCAACAACGTTACACATTAAAGCCGCTTTTGCGCTGCTACACACACTCAATAAAAACGTTACAGCGGCTGGACGCTGTTTGATCAAGCCGCTTGTTTGCCAGGGACTTATTGCTATGCGCGTTTGGTTTGCAAAATAGGCATCACTTTGAAATGGACAAAAAAAATGCCTCGGTGGCCTAGTGGTTCTAAACGCGACTGCTACGCTAGGGGTCTTGGGTTCGATTCCCAGGTAGAAAAAAAAAGTACCATCACGCCTGTACTCCCCGAAGGGTTAGGCAGAGGTGTACCAATGTACACCCACAGTTCCCAGGTGGAGCAAAGTGTTATTGGGGTTTTCTATGAAATTCTCAATAGCAGCTCCCCATCTACGTTCCTTCATGTGCCCTTTGCGTTCCGGAGGCGCGGAGTAAGGATCTGTGCCCGGTTGATGGCAATAGGCTCGCCCCCTATTACATGGGACCTAAATATACCGGCAAACTGTGGGTGTACATTGGTACACCTATGCCTAACCCTTCAGGGAATACGGGCGTGATTGTATGTATGTAATTGTTTTTCTTACTTTTCTTTTATCTTCGCCGCTCGCGCCTCCATTTTTCCAAGATGGCGCCTAATAGCCGTTTCTTTTTTTAAACTCAGTTAAAATAGGTTGAACTAAACGTCCATACATATCCAGATGTCACGCAATACCTACCTCCGTGACAGTCAAGACACGCTAACAAACACAAAAGTTCAACTAGAACTGTAAATTATCTCTTTTCCTTTATATATTGAACTTTAGAAAACTACTATTGAACTGTCAGAAGCAATATAGGACCATACAAATAAATTGCTTCAGAAAGTAATTCATTGCTCAACTTTTGTTGCTGCTGATATCTGATATTTTATTGTCAAGTTAAAGAGTTTGTTTGTCTGTTTGTTTGAGGACGCTAATCTTTGGAACTACTAGTCCGATATTGGAAATTATTTCGCTAATAGGAAGCTATGTTCTTCTGATTGCTATAAGGCGGTATTTATTGTAAGAAAAAATAGTTATCAGTAAAATAATACACGCGGAAGAAGTCGCGGCCAAATGCTAGCACGCCTAGTATTCCTCGAAGGGTTAGACAGAGGTGTACCAATGTACACCCACATTTTGCCGGAATGTTTTAGATCCCATATAATAGGGGGCGACCCTATTGCCATTGACCGGGCACAAATCCTCCGAATTACTACTGAAAATTTCATAGAAAAACCCTATGATACTTTTAGCTCGACCTGGGAATCGAATCCAAAACCTCTAGCGTAGCAGTCGCGCTTAGGACTACTATACTAACGAGGCAGTTCAACTACCACTACAACTACTACTAGGCTACTTTTTACCCCGGAAAAATTTAAGCTTTCCGTGGGATAAAATATTAACATTGACGGACGAACTCGCAAGCATTATTAGTATTCCATATAACATTACGATACAACCCACGGGCGCATAGCACTAACTAAAAACCTTACGGAGGTAAAACCACGGGATATAACTAGTCAAAATTTACACATGACCTTTTAAAAGTAAATTACCTACCACAGATATAAAACCAGATATTTCTAACTACATTAACAATCAAATCTATATTTAGCACAACCGCCTTGTCTGGGCCGCGTGTTATCGATTTTAAATGGCTACGGAGCTGCTACGAAATTGCGGCGTAGCTCGTAGACATCGCTACGTAACCTTCTTTGCTACGAATGTAGAATCGTACTGCCTGTATGTTAGATTGAAATTGGTTGAATAAAGTAGGTGTAATGGTGTGGTTTAACTGAATTTATTTTGTCTAGACATCTGTTCTAATATATTCTAATATGTCGGAGGATATTTTTAGACCAAACCTGCTGAAATTATTCTAAGCTGTCGATAAAATTTTAGAGAGATTGTAGTTTTCTAAAGTGTTATTTTATATTTTATAGAGTAGTTATAATACATTACATAGAGCATCGCTTTAGTTTTTGTCTGATTGTGTGTGTACACAATATTAACGATAACTTAAAAAAAAAAAAAATGTCATGATATTAATCTAATTTCTTGGTGTAGCATTCCATCAGTGAAAACATTTTTGTAATCGAACCATTATTACGGAGATGATAATGAACAAAAAACAAACAAACTTCACCTCTTTATAGTATAAGTATAATAAAAATAAGGATGATAAACTATTCGGCCTGAAGTCGATCCTCATAGATCGAATCTAATAAATACTAGAAAAACTTCAATATTGTTTGAGCTTAGTTTAATTACGGTAACCGAATTCAATCTGATGTCTTAGTTACATCACTTATCCTGGCAATAACAAAAGAATGTACATTAAACAAATTAAAATATACTTACCAAAATTATGGTTAGAGTAACTTTAAAATATTATGATATTATAGTATGATGATAACGCGCCCGTACTGTCCCACACTGCTGGGCAAAGGGTTCCCTTTATTTCTTTCATCCACCGCGATCTTGCGCTACGCCTTGCCAATTCCCAGGGAAGCCGACCAATAATTCAACTTTAAATAAAATCATTATAATGATGTATTTTTAAAATCATTCATTCAGTGCCTAAAGCCAATTCACATCATTCAAAAGCCTTTCTCGCTTCGATCTCGACAAGTTCCTACTTGTTTACAGCGAACAAATCGATGCAGCGACAGGTGAAACCTAGACCTTATCCAAATGCAAGCGTTGCAATTTCAATTTTATTCCTATGGAAATAGGAATTAAAATCATCTAACTGGTTAGCTCTGCCCGGGCCGACAGTAGACATATACGTTTTACTATATAGGTGGTGGTGCAAACTGCGTTTCCCGGGCCACCGTGACTGCAGACGAAAGTACATATAGGTATATAGATGTATTGATGACATGGAGTAGAAACGAATGGAGTGCCAATGTGCGAGCGAACGGTGTTTGGCATAAAAAATGTTGTTGTTGCTTTGAATGTCACATTCTAGATTTATTTTCTATAGTGTAGTCAATTTGTCTACGAAATTTCGTGATTGGTTCATGATCAATGGTTTTTTTTTTATAGACGGGAAATCATCAAATAACTTCCCCCGCCCTGGGCGGGGCGGGAGGGAGTGTCAGACTTTTACTGACTAAAACCCGTTTATGCTCCTTCATGTGCCCTTTGCGTTCCGGGGGCGCGGTATCTCTTTCGAACAACCCGCAGCCCCGGCAGGCATCGGCCCTCAGTGGCCCCATCCAAGTTTGCTGACATCTCTTTGAGGCGCGCGTGGAACACGAACGCGCCGTCGACACGGTCTATCGCTAGTGCACGTACGGACGGTGAGCTACCCATTGCTCACCGTCCACAGACACGCGTCTACGATGGCCGGGAGTCGTCTCGCGGCTCCCGACGCCCGGAGCGTCTACCGCGATGATCAATGGTTAAGGTGCCCGCCTGTCATACACAAGGTCGTGTTTTCACAGCTGGGCATCATTCATGTACTTTCTAAATTAATCTTAGACGTCACTGGTATGGTATCGGTGAAAGAAAATATCGTGAGAAAACCTGGACTTATAATTAATACAAGTCTTAAATTGCAAATCCACCTTGAGCAAACGTGGTGATCAATGCTCGTGTCGTCTCTTTGTGGAAGAGGTCTTTGTCATGCAGTGGGACAATTACAGGCTGGCATTATTATTATCTACAATTTAATAAAAACAAATCTAAAGTTTATTTGCTAGACATACATTTTTAATAATAAGTGACGTTGCTGTACAGTCTTTAATGAACTACATTGCTTATACACTACTAAGCAACTGCATGGCAGCCTAATGACACCGCGATCTAATGAGCTTGTTTTGTTATTATAACGGTATAATTTGTAAACTGATGTACGTGAACCATGATGGCCTCCAAATTTTGTAATTTTGGCATTGCGCCAACAAATTAAAAATATTATATTTCCACGATTTTTCTTCGTCATTAAAATAAACGTGTTGTTTCGTAATTACAGTCACATGAGACCTTTCAACTTTGTCTCGGAGATGGCAAAGCATTTGCAAGGTCTCTGATATTGCAGACCAGAACATCAGATAGGCCGGTCGGCTTGTTTGCCATCCAATGATATTTAAAAATAAAAAAAAAAATAATTCACCTCCTAAACCATGATGTCATTTTAGGTAACGAGTTTAAGAAATCTTCTCACAAAGTTTGCAGTGCATATTGCTACCGCACGCGGGTCAACCACCTCAATTCGCAGCATCAGCACTCCATTCATTAAGCACTCCATGTTTCATAGCCACGTAATTATATTTGATCCGTGAACCAAGCCAGACAGGCACACACACAAGGACACACACACACCTACATAATCACGTATCTACGTAAGACCAAGGGAGACGACCCTTGTTTATCATCCCTCGAACATCACAAAATTTGTTTCGGAAAACGACGGGCCTTGAACGAGAGCTCAGACTTAATGTAATATTAATTCGATTGATATTTAAATTGGAAATACAGGTTTCGCACGGAACATTTATTTTGTTTGAAGGTAATAATTATATGATGTGTGATACTGATTGTACTTGTCGTTGAAAATTGACTAATTTATTTAATAAATATTATGAGTAAATGCTATAAAATTGAATTTGACTGATAATTTAAACGCGAATAAACTCCTGCCGGGGCTTAGGGATGTTCGAAAGAGATACCGCGCCTAGTCAGTAAAAGTCTGACACTGCCTCCCGCCCCCAGGGCTGGGGAAGTCATTTGATGATTTCCCATAGGTATAAAAAATGTTTTACCCATAAAAAGCCACCAGGCAGAAGCTAGTAGTCGTACGATTCCGATTCGAAAATCGACTGTAATCAAAATCTTTTACGTAAGCACACTCGTGTTATGGTGGGTCCACACGGTACAGACTTTTGTATGTAGATATCTGCACAGACTATAAAGTCTGAGTAAAAATTCTTACTCAGAGGTCTTTACCAAATGTCTGTGCAGACTTTTCATCAGTTCAGACTTCGATTTTCGTAAATCTGTAGTTGTCTGGCCATTTTCATTCAGTTTTGCTCCGACAATCGTACAGACATGTACGCAGACTTCCGACTTTTCTTGTACACCGACATTTGTCTGTACTGATTTGTTGTACAGACAAAATTCTATAGAAGTCTGTGTTAAGTCTGTATCGTGTGGACCCACCATTAGGCCCAGTACCTGTTTTCCTCATCTGTGGTAATTTTCCTCTTTGACTATAAATTGCTGGGTAAATAAAATGAGTTACTGGGAGGAAATGAGAGTGTATGTTGATGCAATTACTGGTTGTTGCTGTAAGGGTAACGAATTGCTTTTTTTAAACGTAGGCAGGAGAATTGAGTGTAGGTGGATGATGTGAAAGGTCGGGCGGTTACAGGCATAGGCGTAGGCAGACAGACCGTGTCGACGGCGCGTTCGTGTTCCACGCGCGCCTCAAAGAGATGTCAGCAAAATTGGATGGGGCCACTGAGGGCCGATGCCTGCCGGGGCTGCGGGTTGTTCGAAAGAGATACCGCGCCCCCGGAACGCAAAGGGCACATGAAGGAACATAGACGGGTTTTAGTCAGTAAAAGTCTGACACTAGGGCGGGGGAAGTTTATTCCCGTCTATAAAAAAAAAAAAAAAAAGGCAAAGTGGGACACGGTGGGGTAAAGTGAGGCACGGTGGGGCAAAGTGGGACGCTGGCCCCACCCTGTCTGCCTCATTAATCACGGCTTGTTGTAGTCATTAGTCCTCTAAACTAATATTGTAAAGAGGTATAATTATTTGTTTGTGAGAGGTAAGTAATCACTGGTAGCTACCACTTATCGGTGATCCAATTTTACTAAGTAAAAGACATTCAAATCTAATCGCAACCTCATCATAGCAATCATTTCTTATTTTTTTAATTTAAATCCGGCGATATTTTATAAATATTTTGCCCGCGACTTCGCCACCAAAATGTCGCGGTTATATTTAAAATTTAATCGTGATTCCAAAAAACATGTGGCGCCATTTCTTATCGTGAGAAAGTTTTTGTTGTTCTCCTCGGGAACACAATATTTTTTTCCTATATCCACGTCTGTAGTACACCTGATAACGTAAGTTTATGCAAAATTTCAGGGTGATCGCTTCAGTGGTTTAGGCGTGAATAGGTAACAAACAAATTTACTTTCGCATTTATAATATTAGTTAGGATGTCAAAAACTGGTAAAACATGTGATTTATAAATAAATGATTGGACTTTGGATGTGTTGTGTGGTGTGTTGTGTGTGGTGTGTGTGGTTGATGTTGTGTGTGAGAGTGTCTTTGTGGTGGATAAACTCCTTATAGTATTATAATAATTATATTGTACTACTAATATAAATGCGAAACTTAGTGAGGATGGAAGGATCTTCGTTACTTTTTCACACTTAAACGGCTGTACAGATCTGGATGAAATTTGGCACTGAAATAGACTGTAGTGTGGAATAACACACGGAATGCATTTTATCACGAAAAAATGTACGGTCTCCGTGGAATAATATATCAAAGACGCAAAAAGTCCCGGGCAGAGTCTTGTACCTAAATAAAACCAACCGTAGGGAAAAATAATGATACGTTATTCAAATAGCAACCCACCTTTCAAGGCACTAAAGTAAATAATACTGTGACACTATTTGAACGATAGCGAATAGTATGACGCTAAGGCGCTGAGTCGCTCGGCAGGTCTATAAAATCAATACTTTATTACTGCATATAAGTACTAGAATCTAGTGTTCAGTGGAATTATAAAGGTGAGCAAGGAAATATGGACTTTATCGCCGGTAACTTTATAAGTGACTAGCTTCTTCGTCCGCGTCAAATTTGATATATTATCCCACGGGAACCGTAAATTTTCTTGGGATAAAAAGTATCCTATGTATTATTTCATACTACAATCTATCACAGTGCCAAATTTTCCAAATCCAGATCCCTTCAACCGTTCAAGCGTGATAGAGTAACAAACTTCCATCCATCCATCCATCCATACAACCCAACAAACTTGTATCATTCATTTTTTCACCAATAGATAGTTAGGTACATTATTCCTGAGTTACATAGGCTATATTATTATAACATCAAGGTACGATCCACGGGAGCGGAGCAGTAGCCAAAGACGAAACTTAACGCGAGTAAAATAAGCCACGTGGAGGAAGCCACAGAAAGTTCGCTAGTTGTCAATATAGATACGTAAACAGAAATTTCAAACGCTAAACGTTCTAACCGCTTATGACTAGTTATAACTAGTTTCAACTACTGCTTTGCGGTTTAAAGAGGTTAAAACTGGTTCAGTGGTTGAAGTATGAAACTGCGTTTTGTTACAAAGAAACAAGCGGAGGGCGTTATTTTCAAGTAGGTATTACGTCTAGAGGCATTTGAGTCATTAAATTATGAACTCGGTGAATTTAAGTGAAGTGAGTGTGTGGTGAGGTTACATTCCACTTCATCTGATCTATACTAGGTTTGTTTGTGAGTTGTTGAGGTTGTACGCACAAACGATGGCCCATGTTGTTGGCCTATCTCACATCGTGCCCTAACACCTGCACGCAGCCGACAACGCAGTCAAAGTGGCCAAATTCTGGGCCACAACAATACCTCTACTATAGTTTGTCGTCGAAACGCTAAGAAGAAGAAGAATAGGTAATCTCTGGATCTGCTGAACTGATTTTGATTCTTTTATCTATAGAAAGCCACGATATTTGCGAGTGTCATAGGCTATATAACTTCACGCTACGATACACGGGAGCGGAACAGTAACCAAAGACGTGTAAAACTATCCATGCGGACGGCGTCGCGGGCAGAAGCAAGTGTTAGATATTCACAGTCGCCTCATCTCTACATAGTATATTGTATAAATCGTTCCCTCCCCCGTCTGTCCTTCTGTATACATAGATCTTTTAAACTCCGCAATGAATTTTAGTGCGGATTTCATCAATAGTTAGAGTGGTTCAAGACGAAAGCCCGTGAAATACCGTGCGGTATATAACTACTTCTACGAGTACCAACGTACAATATACCCCTAGCTGCCCCGTTAGTCATGTCGTCTCAAGTGCAACTAATGAGCTGGTTCGATTCTCAGATCGGGTGGGAAGTGTTATTGGGTTTTTCCAATATGACGTGCTCAATAGCAGCCCAGGGTTTGGAAGTTAGTGGTGTGACACCCCCTTGGCTCGGAAAGCACTTACCTAGACTATTGGACCCTGGGTTGTTAAGGTCAGATAGGCAGTCGCTCCATGTAAAACACTGGTATTCAGCTGAACCCGGTTAGACTGGAAGCCGACCCCAACATGGTAGGGAAAAGGCTAAGCGGATGATGAATGTACTTATCATCTATTAGACTAGCTGGTGTCTTAAAACATAATATGTCGTAGGTACCTATCTACATCAAATTATTTTATCCATAACACTAATCATGTCAGTTTCGGCGAAAACTTGAATATAATTCGAAGCAACAATTTGCAACGTGAAATCACGCGAACTGCCAATTATTGACATTGACACACGCCATTTCTGAAAATTCAAGTTCAATGCTACTAATTGCTTTTCAGAATATAAAAGTAAATTATAGAGGTCATAAAATTATTTTAACTTATTAATTATTTTAATTTATTTATTTATTAAAACTTTATGCACAAATGTAAAAAAATACACCGTACAAAGGCGGACTTAATGCCTTAGGCATTTTCTACCAGTCTACCTTAGGTTACCTTACTATTAACTTAGCGCGACTGCTACGCTAGAGGTCCTGGGTTCGATTCCCAGGTCGAGCAAGAAGTGTTATTGGGTATTTCTATGAAATTCTCAGTAACAGCTCGGAGTTTGGATTTGTGCCCGGTAAATGGCAATAGGCTCGCCCCCTATTAAATGAGACCTAAATATACCGGCGAACTGTGGGTGTACACTGTACATTGGTACACCTCTGCCTAACCATTCGGAGAGTACAGGCTTGATGGTATATTTTTTTTAACCGACTTAAAAAAAAGGAGGTTATCAATTCGACCCGTATGTACGTAATATTGCCAGAATTGCCCAGTTTTCGTATATGTTAGTCTATATCAGCGTCTGAACAAATGTGCCAAATTTTTATATAATAGGTCATAAAATTATATTGAATAGGTACTCCCGTCTTTAGCGTAAATTAAGGCAGGGCGCGCGGAGTGCGTGATAGTTACGAAATTTCGATCCATTTTGATCCCTACTTCATTTTATAAAGGAGAAAGTAACTTTGTCTGTCTGTTACGCTTTCCCGACTAAACCACTGAACCGCTTTTGATGAAATTTGCTACGGGGTAAGTTTGACCCCTAAGAAGGGACATAGGTTACTTTTATTCACATTCTCAAAGCTGGTTGAAACTAATAGTATCGCACATCTAAATTGTGTACGCTAATAGTAGGTATAAAGAGAAAAGATTTGTAATTTTGTTTGTAATGGATAAACTCAAAAACTGCTAACTGAATTAAAAAACTCTTTTACTTATGGAAAGCTACAGTACTAACGAATAACATAGGACATAATAACATCACGCTATGATACACGTATTTGGAGCAGTAAAAACGTAACTGAACGCATGAGACACAGCGAATTATTTGTGTATAAATAGTATACCATAAAAAATCCACAATATCGCTACTTAGTAAACGTAAATCCACGTGATTGCAGTTGCAGGCACAGATCATATCTAAATCTAGACAGCTTTAGGGATCAAACATAGTTTAAAAAATTGAAAAAAAAACTCACCTCCTCCATTTTGCTGGCACAAGTAAGGGAACCGCCAGATGTTTCCAAGGCCAACAGAGTATCCAATGATAGACAGGAAGAACTGCAGCTTCCCTGACCACGCTGCGCGGTCTTCATCAGGAGCCTCCCGTTGTAAGGACCCCCTAGACCCCTGCAGCACGATGGTGACCCCATGGGGACGCTCGCTCCCATCAGCGCGAGCATTCAACGGCGCCAATTCATGCCCATTCCGCGGCCCAATCGCTTCAGCTTTTCCCGCCATTTTAACTGTCAAATTACCTTTTTTATCTGTGGTATTTTTTTAGTCGATTATTTAGCTTTTTTTTAAGAATCGATTTTGATTTTTCTACTTAAAATTATTAATTGTTTTCTTCACTTTTGTTGTTTATTGTCTTTTTTTAATGTTTAAGTTTAACAAGATTATTAGAATGATTTCCTATGAATATGTTCATAATACGCTATTGATGTATTTCGTAATCGTACGTGAAATACCGTATTGCGTCTTTTTTTACGAATTCGACTACTTTAAAATACGTTGTTGTTCTTTGGAGTAGTTTTTGCCGTAATTTTAATGAATCTCTGAACACGTTGACGGTTTCTCTGTGCATATGAGAAGGTTATTTTGCCGTCAATATGAATACAACATCCCGTTTGCACTCCTTTGGAGACACAGGAAAAAAAAAACTAAAATGTTATTTTAATTTAGACATCTTTGAAATTAGAATTTATCCAAGGAGTCTGGTTGTCTGAAACAAAAGAAAATTATTATTAGTTAAAAAATTAGTGTAGTTATAATTAATTAACATACTCTTTATCATCATCATTTGGTTAGCCTTTTCCCAGCTATGTTGGGGTCGGCTTCCAGTCTAATGGATGCAGCTGAATACCAGTGGTTTATATGGAGCGACAGTTACTGGGCAACACAATACCTCTTGGTTAGACTGGTTGTCAGACTTCTTGGTTTTTGACTAGCCGTAACGGGTGTCAAAGATCTACGAAGGACAGCCGAGACCAACGACATTACCTGCTTTCCGAGCCACGGGGGTGTCACACTACCAACTTTCAAACTCCGGGCTGTTACTGAGAAAGTTGATGGCTAAATGACTGCCCCAGGGGCAGTCAGCACTTGGAATGTATAAGAATCTTACATAACCTCATGATATTTAAAAAATCATTCATAAATTATGTAGTGTTTAATACTTTCCTAGCACTTTCGTGAACTATTAAACATAATAAAGTATCTCAATTGCTTTTTAAGCTATTTTTGTTTGACAGACCATGTTTGACATTTCTCCACATTTGAAAAAGAATAAACAAACCGTTGCTAGGCAACTGATTTTTTGGCAGTTAGAGGCAGTTGTAAACAACCTTTTCCAGTCATGTGTTATTTCCATATACATTATTAAACCTAACATAGCTAGTACGTGCTCTAAATGCGAGTTTGTTTGGTTGTTACTTTATCAGGTTATGTTATGAAGGAAAAACCGTCAGAACCGTATAACTCGACCTAATTATATAGCCTCGTTTCGTTTGGAAAAGTAAAGAAAAAATCTTGCTTTTTTTAAAACTATAACACACAGAATTGTGTAAAAAGCATAATGCAATAATCTTAAAAACAGATCTTAAGTTATATTGCAAGTAAAAAAAAATAAAAAGCATTTTTGTATGTTGACTTGATGAAACAAAACGTGGGTCTTCCATACTTAATAGCATTATAATAACACACATAGCACGCGATTGATTTAAAAAGTAAATTAACATGAAGTATGCTGTATTATAACTTATATCGATTTTAATTGAGAAGAAAATCTTCATTAGCAAATATGTTTTGGATACCTGAATTTTGTGATGAAAAACTTTTTCATCACAACCATTCGCTTATAAATATACAACCTCATTTTCGTTTTAATTTTATTCTTTTTCGAAAATGTTAAAGTGTCATTTGGAGAAAATTATATACTGTCACACACAGCTTCTTTCCTTTTTAGGCAATATTATTTTACTATTTATTATTATTCCCTAAAAGTACCTGAAACTTGTTTTACATGAAATACTAATATTTAGCCATTCAGCATTACATTGTGCTAGGTACCATATTTATATATTACTATGGGGCAGTGGGGCAGTGGTCGATACCTACATTTAGCCATCTCCTTTCTAATGGAATAACCCCAATAACACTTTTTGTCCGACCTGGGAATCGAACCCGGAACCCAATTCTCATCAGTTACGCTTGCGACCACGAGACCGGCGGAGCAGTCAATTGACATACTTTTTATGAGCTGTCAAAACGCAATTCTTCTATATCTACATTTTGTAGGGCAATCGAAAAAAGAAAGACTTATTTTTTTTGCCAATAAATAAAATAATACCCGTGAAACATATCTAGGTTTTCCGTCCGTGATGATTGATAAACCACAAAAATACTTTCAGGCACACAGTAGCCCGCCCTTGGAAAAACAAGATGGCGATAAATATGATTGTTCCGAATCAATCCCAATATCGTGACTGTAATGGGTGAAGAGTTATTAATTGAAACGTGCCCGGTTGGCCCCACCGAGTCTTACGGCCTGCACGTGTAAGGAACTAATGGAAAAAATACAGAAGACAATATAAATTTTGTTTTATTTACGTAACCAACGGCTGAAACATATTTAAGAATTACATTACGTAGTCTTATGCCACTTTGCCCTTATTTTTTTTTATTTATTCTTTTATAGATTGGAAATCATCAAATAACTTCCCCCCCCTGGGCGGGACGGGAGGGAGTGTCAGACTTTTACTGACTAAATCCCATCTATGTTCCTTCATGTGCCCTTTGCGTTCCGGGGGCGCGGTATCTCTTTCGATAAACCCGCAGATGCCACTTTGCCCTAAACTTTAGGGCTTTAGGGCCTAAAGCTTATGCTCGCTTACTACTGATAGAATGTATTTTGTTGGGGTATGTGGCATACGACCACGGCTATTCTCTGAACATCACTAACAATAACAATTTTAGATGAGAATATTTCTTGTTTCATACTTTTTAGTAGTTGAGTTTTAGTTTTTGAACTTACATTTCATTCAAATATTTTGAAATATATTTATTAAGGCCTTCCATTACACGCCAAACATGATATGATTTGTTTTTATTTTATTTTCCGACAACTTGTTTAATGTGAGCTGTAAGCCGCCATTTTTAAATTGAATGTGACGTCACGTAGCTCGATGATCAAAATGCTTTTAATGATAGTCGAAAGTCGAATTGTGATATACTATCATAATCATGATACTTATCACTAATATACACTTTCAAACTACTTATAAACTATTGTTTATAAGAGTTTGTAAGTGTAGTGCCTAATTTGTAAACATGCCGGCGAACTGTGGGTGTATATTGGTACACCTCTGCCTAACCCTTTACGGAATACAGGCGTGATGGTATGTAGGTATGGTATGTATGTGTAGTTTATAAGTATGAGGGAACAGATGAACATACATACATACCCACATATGTACCGGTTAAAATCATAACCACCCTTTTTGCGTCCTCGTAACCGTAAAAATATAAATAAATCCGCAAATTACCGTTACGTAATAAAACGGTAATAACAGCAATTTTTGTTTAACACCATGCTTATGACAGACACAATACCGCGAGATGTACAGAAGTATCACTCTTCTTTATGTTTACAGGTACCATAAGGGTGGAGAGCCAGACGAGCGTAATTTTTTGCGTTGTGAGTCGCGTAATTTCGATAATCGTAAACGCTCGGTAGGTACCAATAGATTTTCAACTTAATACCCAAGAGCCTTAAGTTGAAAATCTATTAAAGATTTCTAAGCGTTAGCGACTGGACCGAACGAAAACGCTATGCAATCTTCATTAGATCTTCAACTTAAAACTAAGCACATAAAGTTGAAGATCTATTAAAGCCTACTCAGCGTTTGCGTTTATCGTTTGTGACTTGACTAGGGGGGCTTTTTTTTTTTTTTTTTTTTTAAAGATGGTAAAATCATCAAATGACCCCTCCCGTCCTGGGCGGGGCGGGAGGGAGTGTCAGACTTTTACTGACTAAAAACCATCTATGTTCCTTCATGTGCCCTTTGCGTTCCGGGGGCGCGGTATCTCTTTCGAACAACCCGCAGGACTAGGGGGGCTATCGTGTACATTCGGTTTCATACAAAACTCCCATTTCGTTCACACGGCGACTCAAAATGAGTTGTTAGTTTCTGTAGAAAGAAAATTACGCGACCGAAATTCTGCGACACACGACTCACATAATTACGCTCATTTGGCCTCACTCTTTTTTATGTTTATAGGCAATGTAAAGATTTTATGCAAATATTACGTAGTAGTAGAGCTCTTTGCGAAGGAGCTCGTCCGGGGAAGTACTACCACCATACCTATACCTATCTGCCGCAAAGCAGCGTTGCTGTGTGCCGTTTTGAAGGGTATGGGTTCCGGTGTAATTACAGGCACGTGAGACATTTCAACTTTGTCTCTGGGATGGTAACACTAACTATTAAAGAATATTAATAGGTACTGTAAAGATTGTATGCAAATCCTCCCGTCCTAAAACTTTTCAAGTTTTATTGAAACAACAGTCAGGTGAAACAGTCAGGTTTAACAGTCAGGTGAATTCTAGAAGGAATGAAAATTAAAATAATAGACGATTGTTTTTCTTTTACATTTGAGCAATTTTAAATGCTATGTTCAGACTTCAGTTCTCACAAAGGTTCTATTACAAGGCAAAATTTTATAAATTAGCAAACTGCCCGCGACTTCGATCGCGTGGCTTATTTCACCCGCCATAAGTTACGTCTTTGGTTAATGCTTTGCTCCCGTAGGTCGTAGCGTGATATTATAGCCTATGTTACTCAGGAATAATATAGCTATCTATTGGTGAAAAAATTATTAAAATCGGTCCCGTAGTTTCGAAGCCTACTCGATACAAACAAAAAAAAACAAAAAAAATTGAGTGTTATTATAGATAATGCTATGGAACCCATCGTGCGCGAGTCCGACTCGTACTTAAATAAATAAAATAAAATAAAATAAATAAATATCTTGGGACAACTCACACACGGCTATCTGATCCCAAGCTAAGCAGAGCTTGTGTTATGGTAACCAGACAACTGATATACATACTTATATAATTTATAAATACATACATATTATAGATAAATCACACCCAGACACAGAACAAACAATCATGCTCATCACACAAAGTTTTTCCTGGGTGGGAATCGAACTCACGACCTCCGGCTTAGCAGTCAGGGCCGCTAACCACTAGACCAACAGGCCCGTCAACCGGCCGGCGAACTTGGCCGGTTTTTAGAGCTTCCACACTCACATACCCGGTGCCGTAATCACGACCCAGCGATTACAAGTTGCGGCGACACAGGGTATTTTCTACCTTTTGAAGTAACACATAAAGATGCAAATCGAAAAATACCACATTCAACTGACGTCACTACGCCTGCCCTCAATAACTTTTTGTTGCAAACGGAACTTCTGCAATTTCTCTCAACATATTACCGGTTCGATCCAGTTTGATCTGATAAAAGCCAGTCAAAACCGAAGTATGTCAAGGTCTTGCGAAAGGGCCGTACCCTCGGTTGAAACTCGTTTAGAAGAAGGGGAGCTTAAAGGGGTGAGCTTTGAAAAGAAGCGATTTGTATAGTGGGTAGGTAGGTTAGGTAGTTGTTAGGTTAATGTGAATGTGGATTGCGAATTTAACGGATAAATTTGTTGTAAAAATACGACTGGAGCTGAAGGATGTAGAGAATTTCGCACAATTTTTTATGTTCCAAAACGCAGCAGTACGCGACTGCTACGCTGCGAGCAAAAAGTGTTACTGGGTATTTCTATGAAATTCTCAGTAGCAGCTTTAAGTTAAGATTTGTGCTCAGTTAATGGCAACAGGCTCGCCCCCTATTACATAGGGCTCAAACATACCGTCGAACTTTGGGTGTACATTGGAAACCTCTGTGTAACCCTTCGGGGAATACAGACATAACGCTATTTATTTATTTATAGTTAATTAAAACGGTTACACACCTAGAACACGATACTAATATAATTATAAAATCTACTACACACTTAATAAATATGCTATGATGCAGCAGTACACCCAGCAGTAATAACATGCCCTGATTGGCTACGCCAGTTCAGGCAATATATTCGTGTGTATTGGTGTTTACCGTTACAATGCATTGTAATCCGTTCATGTATCTAAAATGTAGATGTTATCAGTAATGGAGCCTCGCTCCTCTAATCAATAAAAGCTTTTATAGAAAGGTATTGTGGGCAAAGCTTTCACGTAAGCTTGGTATCATAAACATACCATTTTAAGCGAATATCGTTGTTATTGTGTTTCAGAGGTGATTTCTGTTCAGATTTAACGCCGGTTTTTAATTGAATAAATAACATGTTGGTTGACTGGTAGGATTGCCTAAGGCATTTAGACCGCTTTTTTGGACGTATTTGGTGCTTAAAGGTTAAAAAAAGAAATATATTACATTCGGTTTTTTTTTTATTCAGAATAGTGCTTACAAAGTTACAACTTAGCTTTCTACTCTATTCCAAAGGTTTACTTAATAACCCTGAAGACTGTTAATTAAAAACTACGAAACATACATGCCATCACGCCTGAATTCCCAAGAAAATTAAAAGAATTAATGAAAATTAATAGGGTTGGGCAGAGATGTATCAATGTAGGTACACCAACAGTTCGCCGGTATGTTTTAAGTCCCAATTAATAGATGGCGAGCCTATTGCCATTAACCGGGCACAAATCCTAACTCCGAGCTGCTACTGAGAATTTCATAGGAAAACCAAATAACACTTTGCTCGACCTGGGAATTGAACCCAAGACCTCTAGCGTAGCAGTCGCGCTTAGAACCACTAGGCTAACGACGCAATTAAATTAAAAACTGGAAAATAACTTCAGTTTTAGATATCGGCAGCTTTAGTTTTATTTGTTGTTTTGTTGTCGCCACCGACCTTAAAAACTAAAGCTACTTTGCACTTATATATAGCAGATTAAGACTGAAATTAAATTGCAACCGTTCATAAAAGTTAGCAGAATTGCTGCCCCCAATGATAAGCGCGATTCCGGTGATATTCGTCCAATATCGCGCTCGAACTTAAACGAATAAATCTCGAGATTCGTTCTCGAGATGTCGATCGATTTTATTCGATTTCTATCACTATTACGCTTGATATCGAAGCGGTCTTGCCGAATATGTTGGTTTTTTTTTATTTTTTATGTTAATATAGTAATTTTTAAACGTTTGATCATTTCTACTTTCTGAAGAGATCAAGTGATGAGCAGAAATGTAGACGTATCTATTACTGGAAAGTTCTTTTTTTTTACTCTATAAATTTTGGAACTTTTGGTCACAATAATACTAATCCAGCCCCATCGTAACCATCGTAATACAAGTAAAGCTCTAAACCATAGACACTATTAGGACTGTAAGTCTGTAACACCCTACCCATAAAGATAAATGAGTCGGAAAGGAGATATTGTGAAAAAACTGCTATTAGACGGCATTTTTCCAATATGGCGGCGAGAACGGCAAATATTAAATTCGGAAAGAGCACATCGAACTCTTTAAAATAACCCGTTGAAAACTCTCAGAACCCTTAATATTCGCACTAAATGACTCGACTATTATCCAGACTTAATTCGAAAACCAAATTAAAACGAGAGAAACATAAAATCGAAACAAAATTATAGCAACGAATTGTTCCATTTACAAAATGACAATTTTGAATCGTCAATTTTCATAAAAGAATGGCTACGCTTAAATTATTGGCTGAAAGACATCCAAATTTCCAAAATAAATTCGAAACAAAATCATAGCAACGACAACCTGACGAAGTCCCAACGAAAGTCGTTCCATTTTCAAAAGAGAATAGCTACGCTCATTCGAAATTCGAAAATTTGAAACAAAATCCTAGCAACGACTACTCACGACCTCACTTAAAATTGTTCCATTTACAAAATTTCAGTTTTAATTCGTCAATTTTCAAAAGAGAATAGCTACACTTATTCGAAATTCAAAAATTCGAAACAAAATCCTAGCAATGACTACTCACGACCTCACTTAAAATTGTTCCATTTACAAAATGTCAATTTTAATTCGTCAATTTTCAGAAGAGAATAGGAACGCTTTTATTATTGGCTGTCTGGCTATCGATCTGTGTCGGACTGTCGACCCAGTGACCGGTAGTGTGTGTGACAGCTGCCAGCCCCACTGGGGCCGGCGGGGACATGTGTCCAGGGGGCTTAAGAGAAAGATAAGGGATTTTATGAAATGGTTAATGCTTTCATTAAAAAAAGGAGTTAGAGGTATATTTTTTGTTTTGAGTGTGTTGTTAATATATTGAGAAACAGAGTATATTTTTTGTAAGTTTCATGTAGAATTAATTTAAACAAAAAAATGACAGCAGTTCCATTCATTTTGATCGTGTTGTAGTACTGTTTTCTTTTATGTTTCAGACTGGGTCCCGTAGTAAAAGTTGTTCGTATTCCTAAGTACTTCAACCCCCAGAAAGAAACCTTGACGACTCTAAGGGCCTCCGCCGACATCCGATTTTTTGTAGGATCGATTATCGGACCGTTCAAAAGATCCATTGTTTAGTGGGACCGACTTTTAGTAAAACGTATACATTGTTATATATTAGAATTCATATGTTCCATTCTCTCCGACAAAAAAATCGGTCACCGATTGTCTGATGCGGGTGAACAGCCTGTATTTTCCAACTAGATCATCATCATCATCATCATCTTCCTGCCCTTATCCCATGTTACTTGGGGTCGGCGCAACATGTTTTCTTCTTCCATGCCAACCTGTCAACCGTCATACTATCACTGATTCCCTTCTCTTTCATATCATTTTTCACACAATCCATCCATCTTTTCTTTGGCCTCCCTCTTCCTCTATATCCATCCACATTTACATTCATAACTTTTAGATTTTTTATTTTCCATCTAGATAGTGCAGCATAAAACCATTATATTGTACACAATATGGCTGACGGTTCGTAGTATTGTACGTGTGAAAATTGCTAAAGTTGGTGCAAAGTGCAAAGTTTCCTAGAATTTCTTTACAAGAACTTTGTACGACGCAGTAAGGTAATAACTTCGTAGATGTTATGTTAAGAACGGAGATTTGTTCTTTATATTAGTTTGCAAAGCGAACTATCTACTTATATCTATAAGTACTATAATAAAGCTGGAGATTTATTAGGAAATATCTTTGTATATGATAGTCTGATTAATGGGGCACTGCATTGGGTATGTAATAGCACGCTACGATACACTGGAGCCGGAGCGGTATCCAAATACGTAGCATATTCGTTTAGCCATAGTGACATAGGTTTTTTTTAATTCTTTTCATGAAAGAACTACGAATAATGTGCCAAATTAAAAAAAAAAAATTAGGTTTGCACTCCGGGAGTGCCGGCAGAAGTGAAAACGCTAAAGACGTACCCAAATATCTCTCATCACTCATATTTGTGTAAATTCGTAAGATTTTCGATCAGGTCACGTGTCCTGACGCGAGTTTAACATTTTTTACCCCACTAAAACAAGTGCACAACGCCGCTTACGAATTTTCGATCAGGGTCACGTGTCCTGACGCGAGTTTAACATTTTTTACCCATTCCAAAAAAAGTGCACAACGCCGCTAAAGAACCTTTCACTTCAAAAAATTGTTTGGTAAAGTTACTGCGTAAACATTCATATGAATATAGTAAAAAGCTGTTATTTCGCCAGTACAAACAGTTTTATTTATTTATTTGTATAAATTTCATGTTATTCGCGATGCCATTCAGGAAACTGGTCTGCGAAACCAAAAGCATTTCTGTACCATACAAACCGAAACTAGTTTTCATTCATCGCTCTTTCGAATAAATGGTGGTCGGAGAGGGGAATTGCAATAAAAGTGCGTAACACACCCGGCGGGGTACCTATACCTACCTATTCATGAGTAGACACGATCAAAACGTATGGAACTGCTGCTTTTTGTTCATATTTTGGGTTGTTTCAATAATAACATTTGTTCGTATTCATATGTACTATCAAACCCTAAGGGACTGGCCACAGTCTCTGGCGACGCTACACGCTTTGCGATAGGAGATGCGACAGCGACACGATTTGCAGTGGTATGCCACAGCTGTACTCGCTAGTACATTTGTCTCACTCGCACAGCGCGCATTCTGTAGCCGCTACATGTCGCGCTACATGTCCGTGTAGCGTCGCATGTAGTGTCGCCGGTAGCTGTGGCATACTTCATACGTTGTCTGCCATTTGTTTTTGCATCTCGAAGCTTGTCGCGCCTCATGTCGCATGAAGCGCTTGGCTGTGGCCGGCGGGTAACAGACGAAAAGTTATGTAAAAGTGAGCCTGCATAGAAGATGGGTAGGTGTTACTTGCATCTCTATGTAAAGACAAATAAAGACATAAGTCTGAAAGCAGACATCGCCTTGAAAAACCCAACCGTTAGCTGCCAACGCGCCGCCCGCAAGCCGTCACCTTTTTATACTATCATTATAAAAAGTATTTTAACACACACGATATAAAGTTCTAACTCTAATGGCAAATTATTTGCTGTGACGTGCTGTTATAATGACCTTAACATGCAAACATTGGAATTTGAAAAGAAACAAAAGTTCAGCGAAGACGTCTGAACGTAAATGCAATAGTCAGACACGCGAAGATCTGGGTGGTACCACCATAGCCGGTGGTAGTACCACCTACCACGGCTACCACATTGATCATTACTTCTTTTTGAATTTGTCGCTAATCAGAGTTACAGCAACTTACAAACAAGACCACGCGAAGCAAATTAACGTTTTTACAAAGGACTAGTTTAATCCGCGACTTCATCTGTGTGTAAGTCAAAGACCGCATTTAATCATTCGTAACTAACATTCCTTAATTATAAACTACCTACCTGACAAATTTTAGCTTGACCTGTGTAGACAGGTCAATTAGATTTTGAGATTTCGTGTTTAGTCAATAAAAAAGAGCACAGAAACTATTTCTTCTCTTGCCTCAGTCCAGTCAAATTAGTACTTAAAATAGGTGTCAGCTTACATTAATTCCCATAGAGCTGAAAATTGGTATGAATGTTGAGAATACCATTATGAATGAACTAGCTTTTGCCCGCGACTTCGTCTGCGTGGATTAGTAGTTCCCGTTCCCGGGGGATTTCCGGGAAGAAAACTATCCTATGTCCTTCCTCGGGTCCCAGACTATATCTGTACCAAATTTCATTGAAATCGGTTCTGTGGTTTAGGCGTGAAGAAGAGACAGACAGACAGACAGACAGAGTTACTTTCGCATTTATAATATTAGTAAGGATTGTGGAAAGTCCCCATCGACTACACTTGTGCATTTTTTTTATTGACCTTCAAAGTTTGCAAAAATGGGTTTTTCGCGTTTTGCAGCTAAACGATATATACACAGGATTTGTGCCCAGTTAATGTCAAGATGCTCGCCCCCTGTTAATTACATGGGACCTAAATATACCGGCGAACTGTGGGCGTACATTGGTACACCTCTCATCTGTTGAGATATCCTTAAACTCACACTCAGTCCTCACGGCTAATAACCAACAAGCAAAATAAATACCATAATAACAATATACTCAGGCCAACATCTACATAATAAAGGGAGGTTTCATGTCGTGGAAACTTCTGGCACCTACTGATGACGTCACAGACAGAAACGTCTTACGTCACCATAGATTTGGGACACACGCCTACCTACTTATTTACCTTTTAAATTATTTTCAACGTTGTTTTAATGGCATTTAGGTAGGTTTTAGGTTTGTCAAAGTTTATTAACCTTAGACATGGTTGGTTTCTTTCATTTAAGGCGCGTGGCCATGCAAAACGCAGCGGCAGCCGTTTTTAGGGCAGTTTTTAGGAGCCCACTTCTCTATATCAAATAGAAATACCAACTAATAAAAAATACGTTAAATTTCTACACATTCTTGACTCGAAAATGGTAGATTTATTTTTAACTTTTTAGTAACATAATGCTTAATTATAGGGTCATAACGAAACTACAGAAATGAGAAATAATAATTTTTGACATGCATCTCCTCGTAAAGTGAACATTATTTTGATTTGCGACTTAAACTAATAATTAGGCAATTTAATAAAGAACATTATGCTAGTTTTATTTTTTTCAAAACACGAAAATTTGATTTTATATAGATTTTACTCTAAAATCTGAGCGTATTTTCTACGTATCTCTTGCGCCGCGTTAGTGTGCCGCCAAAGGAAAAAATGCTCAAGGTTATTTGGTCAGGGTAGCACCTTAATTGAATGTAAGTATTATTTTAATTTCCATTTTGACTAATTTATTGATAATTTCTCGCTGTCTGTCTGTTTGTACGCTTAGATCTTTTAAACTACGCAATAGATTTAAATGCGTTTTCATCAATAGATAGAGTGATTCAAGGGAAAGGTTTGTATGGATTGATCATCATGCTACAACCAACGGGAGCGGAGTAGTAACCAAAGACGTAATTAAACGCGGGGTATAATTCAGTACTTTAATGAGAAGACCGCTATAAGTACTTAAAAAGTGCTACAAAATACAAATTAAGCAACGAAAGCTAAATCCTACTAATTTCCTACTATCCTACTAAAATATCCTACTATCCTACTAATAATATTATAAATCCGAAAGTTTGTGAAGATGGATAGATGGATGTTTGTTACTCTTTAACGCTTAAACGGCTGAACGGATCTGGATGGAATTTGACACTAAGGTAGATTGTAGTGTGGAATAACACATCGAATACTTTTTATCCCGGAAAAATATACAGTTCCCGTGGGATAATATATCAAATATTCAGATAATGTCGAGGTCAGAAGCTAGTTAATTATGTTTATAATTAACGTTTTATCCTACAAACTAGTCACCAAATCCGAAAAGAAAAAATGATTAAGAATAATTACCCATTAAAAACTCAAATAAGGTTTTAATACGAACCATAGATTATAGGCACAGTATACACCTTTGCATTGATCTAGACTAGGAGTTAGCCGCTACAAGGCTGAAACCTTGACTTACCACCTACGCCTACGGCCGAGCGCCATAATCTAAAGGCGTGTTTACACCAGCAACGGGAAATGTAAACAAAAAACACGAAACAGTTTTAATTGGCCTTCTAGATAAGCTTAAAACTCACAAAAGATTAGGGGAAAGAGAAGTCAATTAACGGCTGTATAATATTGTTTTAATAAAATAAAGTATCACTGAATTTATGGAGGATTTGACAATATTTGAAATTTTGACATTAATTGTATTTTTATTTTATGGATTGACATTTTAATTATAGTTCAATGTTCGCCGGTATGTTTAGGTCCCATTTAATAGGGGAGAGTCAATTGAGATTAACCGGGCACAACTCCTTACTCCGACCTGCCATTGAGAATTTCATAGAAAAACCCAATAACACTGCTCAATCTGGGAATTTTCGCACTTAGCACTACTAGGCTAACGAGGCAGAAAGATTGATTATTTGAATTTCAATTCAAATCGGTATTCTAGAACGATTCATAATTCTGATTAAAACACGTTAATCAGAAACGTTATTCTATTTTTAAATCACGAATACGGCTGAGCGTTCCAAATTCGAATCAAAAGGTAAGTTTGTTTAGGAAAAGCTTTAAGTACCTATGATTTAACGTTTCCGTTTCCCCACATGCCTACATAGCTAGTATGTACTACAGACGTCAGCACATCAAGCTGCCCGAAACTGACAAATTTTCGCTATCAACTTTGAACCATATACTACAGCGATAAAGTTGAAAATCTATTAAAGAAATTTGACAGATTGTAGTAGCTTGATGTGCTAGTATGTACAATCAAGATAATTGTGTGCTATTTTATGAGACTATTGTCCGCCGTCCTTCATGATCGCAAATCTTTGTTCCCATATTGTACGCTTTTATCTGAATGCATTTCATTCAATACGAAGTGACGTATTACTTCCTGAAGTCTTTCATTGATCTGAGTAATTACTATGCGGTGGAATTTTCATTCTGTTTTCTCTGAATCATGAGTTATGACGTCACTGTAGGTACTATTCGAAATTTGAACTACAGGGTAGTATTCTTTTTTTTAAATTGACTCCGAAAGAGCGTTGTTATAAGTTTGACGTGAGTGTGTGTCTATCTTTGGCACCGTAGCTGTTAAACGGGTGAACCGATTTGAATGCGTTTTTTTTTATTTGAATGCAGGTTTCCTAGCGATGTTTCTTAGATATGTTTTATCAAAATCTGTTCAGCCGTTTCAAGGTTATCAGCTCTTTTGTTGGCTGCGGTAGGAATCTTTATTCTTCTGTCGGGGGTTACTTTATTTTTTAAATTTATTACTTGTAAAGTAAACGATATTGAACTACATAGTTTATTTTGACATTTATTTTGAGTTCTACTTGATTAAAAATACTTTTTCTATACCGCGCCGAAAACAAAAGGTAGTAATTTCTTTTTTTTTTTCAATAAATTTTCGCATCGGACAAATATTTGTATAACCTACAGATAGTTATTCCGGGTCTGGCTGTTTGTGTATGCGAGCTTCTATGTTTGTAAACGCACACTGGATAAAGGAGAAAGGAAAATATCAAGCTATGAAATAATCCCTCCAATTACGTAAACAGAACAAAAAAAAACTGGCCTACGCATCGAAAGAGGTGGGTATGTAATATGTAGGTATTTTGTATAGGTACCTGTGTGACTGAAAACAAAGAGCATAAACCATTGTATGTCGTATTTATTACGATTTCAGGAAACTTCAAGCATTTCACTACCTTTACAGCTTTATAACCGAAATACTCTCTCTAGAACCAGATTACGTACTAATAAGTACTTAAAAATAAATAAAACGTCAATACAAAAAATATACCTATCATTCATTACCTTTCAGCCGTAAGTTTCATAGAAAAAAAGTATCTAAACCTATGTAAATAATGTAGATATTCGTATATCCTAAACACTAACCACGTGCAATATTTCACGTGAGCCCATCTCTCCTGACCTTCCCCATGGTTCCTATGCGCATCCCCATTCCCCCCCCCCCCCTCCCCCCTGCTGGCCGCGCGCAATCAATAAATACACCTTCCACCATGTGGAGATCAAACCTATTTATTTCTAACCTCTTTTCTGCAGGCTGAATAGAATGTTACTTAATTTGAAAATGGAACGTAATTTAAAAAATATAGGTAAAAGCTTTTTTTTATTGGAGTTTTCGTTTGGCAGCGAAGCCTTTGTGGTTAGTTATTTGAATTTGGAATTCTTACATAACACTTTTAGGTAGGTGCGTACCTTTAATGGAATACTTTTTCACAGTAATTGGCAGTATTGTACTATACCTGAAATTGTAATTGGCTTTACGAGTCGCGTAGGATAATGAAATCAGATTGCTTCATCGAAATTCGCGGTTTTAGATTTTTGGTTAGAATAGGTAGAAATTTCACTTTTTTTTGTCATTCGTATTTTGGATGAAACATTTTCTTTATATTAAAATTTAATCGGAAGTAATTCCGAATTGTAAACATACATCCTAATTAAATTAAACTTACGTAAATTATAATCTATAATAATAAAGTTGAAACTTACAAAATTAAACTTCAAATCACTGATAAATGTCTATTTGCAAATTAATAATCGTTTATATCCCGTTCCTTTTTCGAAAATTCCTTTTTTAAATCGGTTCGCGGCGCGCGCACTAATGCGTCGGGCGTGCTCCACTGACTGCCGACATCGACACTGAACTAGAGCTGGGACACTCTTGTTTAGACGAACATCGATATTTTGCGGTTTTTAAGGTTGACATTGCATCGCATAAATCATTCTGTTTAAAAGTCACCCGACTATGTTTATCTTGTGTTGATTAGAAACACGTGTAAAAAAATAACGTACTATAAGTTATGCGTGTAATTTTTTAATTATGTTTTTATAATAAAAAATAATGGTGAAAAATATTTTTTACTATTTATAATAAAATATGTAACACAGGGAGTATTTTATGCTGTATGCGGGCAACGGCCTATCTTTCGATTCATAAAGTCCATTAACCGTTGGTACAGTCATATTGACATTGATCTGTAAATATAAACACTAAATGATTTATTGAATGCTCTTTACACGCGGTATTTTTTATTATGTAATATAAGTATCTATTAACTTTCATTATATATTCCACAGCGCTTTAGATTGCTATATACAATTAATTTGACCGAATACAATATATTGCATATAAGTGCAAATTGATATCTTTATTTTTAGACCGTAAGATATGCAAAAAGAGATAAAGAAAACTTACTAAAACCCCGTAAATAATTACCCCCAATCAAACAGCGTTTAACTAACTAGAGACTAATACGAACATATAACTCTTTCCAATTAGGAATTATATTACAATACAGAATGACAGTGACAGCATGATTCAAATTAAGTTCTGAATCACGTTTCAAAATTGGCTGCGGGTTGTTCGAAAGAGATACCGCGCCCCCGGAACGCAAAGGGTACAAGAAGGAACATGGATGGGTTTTAGTCAGTAAAAGTCTGACACTCCCTCCCGCCAGAAATCATTGGATGATTTCCGATCGGTAAAATGAAAAAAAAAATACTGGTAAATGCAATCACAAACGTATCAAGAATGTGTGCAGATAGTATGTAGTAATAAAACGTCTGTTCCTTTATACCGCGACCTTTGACGCCATATCTTAATTACTAATAACGGCTCGTCTCGTGGGACTGTCTGAATTACTTCGTCATTTTCTTCTAGGTCCTGCAAATATGTAATACTTTGTAGAATATTTGGGTACGCTTTTTAGTAGCTGTAAGCAGTAATGTAGGCTAAGCTGGGGTGTACTTTTTGGGAATGTAAGTACAAATAAAAATGGTTTTTTTTTCTATTGAACCAAAATCAAAAATTTACATACATTTAGGTACGTCAAATTTTTTTGTCACTTATTTCACATACCATCACGCCTGTATTCCTCGAAGCGTTAGGCGGAGGTGTACCAATGTACACCCACAGTCCGCCGGCATGGTTAGGTCCCATATAATAGGGGGCGAGCTTATTGCCATTAACCAGGCACAAATCACAACTCCGAGCAGCTATTAAGAATCACACAGATAAACCCAATAACACTTTTTGCTCGACCTGGGAATCGAATCCAAGACCTCTAGCGTAGCAGTCACGTTTAGGACCATTAGGCTAACGAGGCAGTTACTTCGCTTGTTATTTTTTTTTTAAACATACTTTCTTGCATATTTTTATCGTAAAATAGCAAAAGAAAGTATAATGTTCTAATTAAATTGTAATAAAATTAATCGGTTTCTTGCCAACCGATTATTTTCATATTAACAGTGGGTACTAACAGTTACAAGTACATAACCATTACATTTAGTTAATATTTGGCTGATTTTAATACTATTTATTTCTGTCTAGTAGGTATAATAACGACTGTTTACTACACTGACCAGTTGATACGATTATTTACTGAGATTGATACCAAAACAAAGACACACCTTCCATTTTCAGTAACTTTTGTTACTCAATGGCTAATGAAAATCTAGGTAAATGGTGACAAACGTTTCGGAGACGAAGGGTTAGGCAGAGGTGTACCGATGTACACCCACAGTTCGCTTGTATGTTCAGGTCCCATGTAATAGGGGGCGAGCCTATTTCCATTAACCGGGCACAAATCCTAACTCCGAGCTGCTACTGAGAATTTCATAGAGAAACCCAATCACAATGTTTTCTCGACCTGGGAATCGAATTCAAGACCTCTAGCGTAGCAGTCGCGCTTAGAACCGCTACGCTAACGAGGCAGTGAAACTCTGCCTTTAATATTAAAGGTGATGGCTAAATGACTGCCCCGGGGCAGTCAAGCACTTGAAATGTATAAGAATCTTACATATCCTCATGATATTTAAAAAATCATTCATGAATTATGTAGTGTTTAATACTTTCCTAGCACTTTCGTGAACTATTAAACATAATAAAGTATCTAAATTGCTTTTTAAGCTATTTTTGTTAGACAGACCATGTTTGACATTTCTTCACATTGGAAAAAGAATAAACAAACCGTTGCTAGGCAACTGATTTTTTGGCAGTTAGAGGCAGTTGTAAACAACCTTTTCCAGTCATGTGTTATTTCCATATACATTATTAAACCTAACATGGCTAGTACGTGCTCTAAATGGGAGTTTGTTTGATTGTTACTTTATCAGGTTATGTTATGAAGAAAAAGCCGTCAGAACCGTATAACTCGACCTAATTATATAGCCTCGTTTCGTTAGGAAAAGAAAAAAAAAATCTTGCTTTTTTAAAACTATAACACACAGAATTGTGTAAAAACCATAATGCAATAATCTTAAGTAATATTGCAAGTAAAAAAAAAAAAAAAGTATTTTTGTATGTTGACTTGATGAAACGAAGCGTGGGTCTTCCACACTTAATAGCATTATAATAACGCACATAACACGCGATTAATTTTAAAAGTAAATTAACGAAGTATGCTGTATTATAACTTATATCGATTTTATTTGAGAAGAAAATCCTAATTAGCAAATATGTTTTGAATACCTGAATTTTGTGATGAAAAACTTTTTCATCACAACCATTCGTTTATACATATACAACCTCATTTTCGTTTTAATTTTATTCTTTTTCGAAAATGTCAAAGTGTCAGTTGGAGAAAATTATATACTGTCACACACAGCTTCTTTCCTTTTTAGGCAATATTATTTTACCATTTATTATTATTCCTTAAAAGTACCTGAAACTTGTTTTACATGAAATACTAATATTTAGCTATTCAGCATTACATTGTGCTAGGTACCATATTTATATATTACTGTGGGGCAGTGGGGCAGTGGTCGATACTTCCATTTAGCCATCTCCTTTATAGAGTACTTATAAGACATTGGCTCGCTCATCGGAAGTTATTTTTACGCTCATAACTCTTCACTATCTTAATTAATTATAATAATGTTTACAAAGATGACGTCTTTGTCACAAAGATGTAGGCTTCCAAATTGATTGCTTATTAGTTTAGTGAAGATAATGTGTTATGTACCTTCTTTTATCCGGCTTTATCTTGTATCTTTGTGATGCTTACACTCCTAGCTTCGTGTCAAGGTTTCAACAATACCAGTAATCAACTGCATTCAACGTTGATGTTATCAAATAAATCTTCATGCAGTTCCTCTAGAGCTAGACTGATGGTACGATACCTTGATCATTATTTTATCTCCTTGTAAAATGCACACTGATTGTGGCTTATACAGGATGTTTGGCAGAACGTTGAACAAATGATAATGGTGGATAGGTGGAGTCATCTGCTACTTCCTCAGCTCTAATTTATTTGGCCTTGGCCTCCTGGATATGTTTTAATTTTTTTTTGCTTTCTTCTAGTTTCACCACGTTTTTGTATGTTCAACGTTCTGCCAAACACCCTGTAGATTGGTTAATTGACGGTTGCGGAGTTTGTTCGTAAGAGTCACTGCGAGCCTGTAACGCAAAGCGCTCAGGAGAAACACGGATGAGTTTTTAGTCAGTAAGCGTCTGACACTCCCTTCCGTTCCGCGCAGAGTGGAAGAAGTTTTTTTGGTTGATTTAATGTGGACTAAGTCATGCCTACTATTAAACCATATTATACATAATTATACGTATAAGAATGAGTCATAGTACATTTATATGCATATAACTTGCATGATTTATCATTATTATAATAATATAGAGTCAATATTCTTAGCACACATACATTTTTAAACGAATTTGTTCAGTAACCTGTTAATAAAAAATATTAGCGGATAAAATAACGTAGAAATTTTTTAAATACCAATTTCCCACTCTACATAAATATCGATAATACGTTTCCAAGGGATGTGTGCCTCCCCCATCCCTATATCCGTCTGACGTCACTTCAGACGAGGGGTGAGCATGCGCGGGAAACTCTCCGCCATTTTGTTCCTGTTCGCTCGACTTCGTAAAACTTCGGCTATTTTCGTAGGGTGAGGCCACATCCACCGGTCGCAGCGAATACTGAAAATGTTAATCAAAAGGATTTTGAGCTTTAGGCTGTAGTTTTAAAGTTTAAATTGAAATGGCATGTTACAGAGTTGGTGCAATGAAAGGTTTTCTATCCATAATGGGTTTGTATGAATTTGCGTCATACAATTTAAGCGTTTTATTGCGTTATAGGTACTTGTGTAATGTCAAGGCAATTCAGTGTAATACGTAGTTAAAAATTAAATTATGAAATAATTTCTTTTTCTTAACATTCGTCTGGAGACCATTGTTCTGACATAACAATATCTATAGGTAGTATAGGTGCGACGAATGTTTTATTATTGACTAGCTTTTTCTTATGCCACCTGCGTTAAGTTACGTTTTTGGATACTGCTCTACTCCCAAGAGTCGCTGCGTGACTATACAGGGTGATTTGAAATTGCTCGTATTCCTCTTGGGAGAAGAAACTATGACTAATTCAGAATGATTTAACCCCTATCACTTCGGGGTCGAAAATCCGCCATTTTCGAGAAAATCTACTTTGTTTTTATTTTTAGAAAAATCAGAATTTTGGTACTTAATTAAAATTTAATAAAAAAGAAACATCACTTTTCAGCCTGAAATTTTCTATGATCTGATAGCTTACTAATTGACCAACCTCTCTAAACCTAAAAACTGTGTAATTTACTGTTAGATTTTATGTTGTATGTTAAAACTTGCAATAAATTAAAAAAAAAAAACTGATAAGTGATAAGTTTTTTTTAAATTAATTTTTAATTAAGTACCAAAATTTAGATTTTTCTAAAAATAAAAACAAAGTATATTTTCTCGAAAATGGAGGATTTTTGACCCCCAAGTGATAGGGGTTAAATCATTCTAACTTAGTCATAGTTTCTTCTCCCAAGAGGAATACGAGCAATTTCCAATCACCCTGTATAGTTATATTATATAGTCTACGACACTCACAAATTACGTGAATTTCTAAGAGTAAAATAACTTTTCAATTCGGACCAATAGATCCAGAGATTACGCCCTATAACCTCACAAACTTTACCTCTTTATAATATTAGCACAGATTTTTCATTAGATACATTTATGCGTTAATCCCTAGCATTTATAGATGTCGGGATGACAAATTAACGAGGAGCTCGTGGCTTAATAATTACAGCCGCATAGACCGATCTTCCGGGTTAAGCCACGCTTGCCGACGTTGGTCTGTGGATGGGTGACCATTTACCATAGCGAGTATTCTCCGTGCCTCGGAAAGCACGTAAAGCCGTTGGTCCCGGCTGTCATTTGTAGATCTTTGACAGTCGTTACTGTTAGTCAGAAGCCAGAAAGTCTGACAACTAGTCTTACCAAGAGTATCGTATTACCCATTACTGGGTTGTGGAGGTCTGATAGGCAGTCGCTCCATGTAAAATACTGATATTCAGCTGCATCCGGTTCGACTGGAAGCCGACCCCAACATAGTTGGGAAAAGGCTAGGCACATGATGGGATGACAAATTAACAAACTCACAAACTTTACCTTCATAATATTAATACCTCGTTAACTGCCTCGTTAGTCTAGTGGTCCTAAGCGCGACTGCTACGCTAGAGGTCTTGGGTTCGATTCCCAGGTCGAGCAAAAAGTGTTATTGGGTTTTTCTATGAAATTCTCAGCAGCAGCTCGGAGTTTGGATTTGTACCCGGTTAATGGCAACAGGCTCGCCCCTTATTACAAGGGACCTAAAAATATATATGTGGGTGTATATTGGTACACTTCTGCCTAACCCTTCGGGGAATACAGGCGTGACGGTGATGGTATCTTTAGTTACCGCTCCGCTCCTGTGAGTCGTAGCCTGTCGGTATAGACTATGGATCCTATACTATTGCTCATGAATTTGACTGTCGTATACAAAAATATTTTGTCAAGTTCCATAGATTAGCGAGTTTAAACAAACAAACAATAAATCTCTTTAGATTTATTATATAACCCAGGACCTCTAGCGTAGCAGTCGTGCTTAGGACCACTAGGCTAACGAGGCAGTAACTAAAGATGTAATGAAAAAAACACGCAATCCAAGTAGCGAGTACATTCTAGTAGACAAAAAAATCCCGACGAATTGAGACCCTCCTCCTTTTTTGAAGTCGGTTAAATAAAAGACATTCAAAACTAGAACAAAAAACATTCAGAAAAAAACAGCAAAAAGAAAAACAATTGAACAAGCGTTGATTGGTTGAAAATGGAAAAGCTATCGATAGTGACTTGTTCTCGAGCGATATCAGCCAATATGAACTTCAGCGTTTCAACAGCTCATCAATATGTAAACACAATTCTGTTGTACATTTCAATGCGAAAGCCATCGGGAAGTTGAGTGAAGAAGGATTTTTCGGAAAAAAAAAGTTGCATTTGATGATGTCAAAGTCAAAGCATTGATTTCAATCAGCCCATATATTTATTTATTTATCATTACTTACAACGATAATTACAGGTAATGCAATGCAATAGCGAAGCAAACCTAATAATCACAACGGGCACTAATAAATATAATATTGAATCTAGTTGCCCATTCCAAAATAGAGTTTCGTATGGGGAGAAACGACAGGAAACACACAGGAAGTGGATATTAAAAGTGAAAAACAAAAACATTGTTACAAAAAATGGCAACCACGCTCAAAACTATAAAGTGAAAAAATAAATATAGTTTTGTATTGCCACCGACTTCCAAAACTAAAGTTATTATAATAAAAGCTCAGTACCCCGACCCAAATAACTGCCCCGTTGGTCTTGTGGTGGCAAGCACGAATGTTGAGCTTCGATTCTCAGGTCGGGTAAAAAATGTTATTGAGGTTTTCCATTAGGAATTTTCTGTAACAGCCCGGAGTTTGGATGTAGGTGGTATGACACCCCCGTGCCTCGGAAAGCACGTAAAGCCGTTGGTCCTGCGCCTGATCTCTCTCCGGTCGTGTCGGATTGCCGTCCCATCGGGCTATGAGAGTTAGGGAAGAGGTCGTGCAACTGTGTTTGTGCACACACTAGTGCACTATAATATCTCCTGCGTACGTGGCTAGTCTGCAATAAGATTAGCCGCTGTAGCCAGCTTTGGTCTGGAGAATAGTTACATTATATTATTATAATAAAGTGAACCTTTTGCCCCGTTCTTTTTATTTATATAATGTTGTTCTTGTCTTGAGGAGCACCTTACATATTGATGAGGCTGGCCTGTTCCTGTGGGCTTTCTCGTACAGTTTCATAATAACCATAACCTAGTCTCTTGCCTGTGTAATAAGGCATACATTAGGTACTTGCATACCTAATGTATTTACATACACCCATACCATCATGCCCGTATTCCTCGAAGGATTAGGCAGAAGTGTACTAATGTATACCCACTGTTTATGTCACATATAGCAGGGGCAAGCCTATTGCTATTAACCGGGTACAAATCTTAACTCCGAGCTGCTACTGACAATTTTATAGAAAAACCCAATAACACTGCTCGACCTGGAAATCGAACACAAGACGTTTAGCGTAGCGGTCGCGCTTAGGACCACTAGGCGGCCATGGGGATGCTTGTCTTTAGGCAAGATATCATCTGCTTAACCTTTTCCCAACTATGTTGGGGTCGGCTTCCAGTCTAACCGGATGCAGCTGAATACCAGTGTTTTACATGGAGCGACTGCCTATCAGACCTCCACAACCCAGTAACTGGGCAACACGGTACCCCTTGGTTAGACTGGTTGTCAGACTTCTTGACTTCTGACTATCCGTAACGACTGCCAAAGATCTGCGAATGACAGCCGGGACCAACAGCTTTACGTGCTTTCCGAGGCACGCGGGTGGTGTCACACCACCAACTTCCAAACTCCGGGCTGTTACTGAGAAATTCCTAATGGAAAAACCCAATAACACTTTTTGCCCGACCTGGGAATCGAACCCGGGACCCCTCGCTCGGCAGTCGCGCTTGCGGTCACGAGACCAACGGGGCAGTCTTCAGGCAAGTCAGTCTTTAGGCAAGACATAAGCATTAATCCCTAGCTTTTATAAATGGTGGGATGACAGCTTACCCCACACCCACCTCACACTCACTTCACACCTGGGAAGATTTTCACAGAAGAAATCGGCTGACCATGATTTTTCTAAGCTACGATGATCTTCAAGCAAGATTATCTGCAGCGTCGCTATATTCCGGTTTGAAGTGTATGGGTGCTGGTGTAATTACAGGCACATGACACATTTCAACTTTGTCTCTGGGATGGCAACGCATTTGCAAGGCCTCTGGTATTGCAGATGACTATAGGCAGCGGTAGCCATTAACACCAGGTGGGCCGTCGGAATACTTGCTATCCAGCGATGTTTAAAAAATAATCTAACGTATAGCACAAAAGCGTGGGTCGTCATCAGTCACTGCAATGATCGGGCAAGGACGATAGATGCCCTCTGACTTCATTGCAAAATACGTGGCTCTGCCTACTCCATGTGACTCAGACGTACTAATTCCATTAAGACGACTATGGTTGGTTTAATTCTGGTACCTATCTACTATAGATATGACATAACTGGTAATTAAAAACGGCAGTTCCTAAATTTTAAGTTAAAGGCAAAAGGCAAGATACAATTTAAAATGAGTGTCATTCTGAATTTTGACAGTTAATTATTTCGCGACTGTCTCAATTTCGATAATCACTACTTCGACAACTCATTGCTTCAACCGAACATATATAAGACAAGCATTACTCCGACAGTACCCTTCTTCGATATGCACTAGTTCGACGGATCTCTATCTTCGACATAATAATGCTCTGAAATGTGACAATACTAATAGAATTTGGTGTGGTCGGTCGCCCTAGTTACGGTTTAACTTATTTGAACAAATAATTAAACCGTAGAAAGATTTGTTACTGGTTAGTGGTTATTATTAAAAACATAATTAATTATTATTTGTTTTTCTTTTTGTACCCAAATCCATAAACCGAAATTCAATTATTATCGTCACATTTCGGAGCAGTACATCACAGGCGTGTGTGTGCATGTATGCAATCTCCTGAAATACGACGAGGATGCACAACTGCACTTTGTGTACGCTTATAAATTATTCATACAATACCTAAGGTGTAGTACAAATACACTAAACTTTACATACATACGAGTATGTAGGTATACGAGTGCAACAACCCTTGCATTATTGAAAGCACCTCGAGAATACGTACACTCAACAAAGCTATTTGGTATACAGGTAGCTTGGGCTGCGGGTTGTTCGAAAGAGATACCGCGCCCCCGGAACGCAAAGGGCACATGAAAGGAACATAGACGGGTTTTAGTCAGTAAAAGTCTGACACTCCCTCCCGCCCCGCCCAGGGCGGGGGAAGTTATTTGATGATTTCCCGTCTATAAAAAAAAAAAAAAAAAAGTAGAACCTCGATTATGCGAACTAATTGGGACCGAGACTAGTTCGGATAATCGAAACGTGGGATATTTGGGACAAGATCAAACAAAAACAACACCTTTTCATCTAAAAACTGTTCAGTCTATTAAAATTAGACGTACATATTAACGTTGAAATATAAAACTCCTAAAAAAATCAAATACTTTTCTTATAAATTAGTCAATTTTAATTGACGAACAGCTGCAACTAGTTTTCAGTAACAAATTCTCGCTAATGTTCGGATAAACTAAGTCAGCGTTCGTAAAATCAAGGTTCTACTGTACTTTCAAACAATATTGTGAGTGTTACAGATGCAACGAATAGTTGTTTTGCCGGATACCGGATACCGGATATTCGGCCTGACCACCAGCCGAATATTCGGTATCCGGCCGCCGAATATTCGGCCGTCCTAAAAATGCTGAAAATCTTGTTTTTATACATCATAATTTACCTTTGGTGGATTTCCAATATTAAATTAATTAATATTACTATTACTAGTTACAAATAAGTACATTTTTTAACTATCAGTATTATCACCAAGTTACTTTTAAAAATTGATTTATTATAAAAAGTTAAAGTTGATTAAAATAATAAAAAGCTTCAATTACAACTGTGTCTTTATTTAGATTCCATTTATAAAATCTACCAAGTTTACTATCCGGTATCCGGCCGAATAGTACATTACCATCCGGTATCCGGTCGGATAGCAAAAAAGGGCCGGATAAGCCGGATACCGGATAGTAACCGAATATTCGGTGCATCTCTAGTGCTGAACAGTCAATTCTTTTAAACAACTCTCCTAAGTGTGTCATAAGTTTAAAAAATAATTACGCATACAATAAAAATGAATATTGGCAGTGTAGTAGAAATTTTAATAATTTTGCCTGTATACCAAATAGTTTGGTGACTGTACTAACTTCACCTGATCGGAGTTACAAATGAATATTGTATCCCGTTGAGCATGAAACAAAAGTTTGGAGCTTTTTGAAAGTTGTGCCTTTTCCGGTCGCTGCTGTGCCATTTTTCATGGGTTGTCGCATCGGGATTATATTTAGTTATTTTTATTTGGTTTATTTTTTTGTTTTGTTTTGAGTTATTGTTCGCTAAAATTATCATAAATGTTACTAAATTGTAAAGTATTTCTTCTTTCATTTAAAAATACTTTGTCCCAGCTTTTCCTGTATCGCAGTTCAAATCATATCAATCGAACTCGCGACACGCAGAACCTCAGCCAATCAATCAGCAACTGCGCCAACAGTGTCGTTTTGAGCGTTTTTGCCCCAAGAGTTAAGCCGAGGTGTACCAATGTACACCCACAATTCGCCGCTATATTTATGTCCCATGTAATAGAGGCGAGCCTATTGCCATTAACCGGGCACAAATCCTAAGTCCGAGCTGCTACTGAGAATGTCATAGAAAAACACGAAAACACTTTGCTCGACCTGGGAATCCAACCCAAACCTCTAGCGTAGCAGTCGTGCTTAGGACCATTGTGCTAACGAGGTGAAAAATAAATTATTATTTTTATTCTGTAAAGAATTGTGTGCTTTAAGATTGATAGCTCACTTTACATAAATTAACTGAATGATATAAAATGCAAAATAGACTGGCTGCCTACCAGATTGAAACGGAAGGCGCAAAGAACGTGAAAAAGTGCAAAAAAATCAATAATTTAGAATGTTACTGTTTGGCTTCAGGCCAATCTCTGATAGAACTCGAGATGCCAAATTGTTTAGTACTTGCATTTTTACGCAGTGAGCCTAGACTCTAGAGTACCTACTGAGTACCTTCTTAATTATACAGTATACTTTTATAACTCTGAATAAGCACTCATATGAGGCTTCATTTTAGAATTTCTTTAAAAACATAATTTTCATATTCTTCAGAAACACGAAAACGTAATAATAACCTCTGTGATATTCCAGACTGTTTCTGGACCAGACCCGTTCAGCCGTTCTGGTGTGATGAAACAAACATCCATCCATGCAAACTTTCCTATTTATGATAGTCTAGTAGCAACAAGTAATCAAATTTATAAAATTGAAGTAAACCCCGACTGAAGAATACATATTCCTGCCGCAGCTAACAAAAGAGCTGATAACCTTGAAATAGCCGAACCGATTTTGATAAGACATATCTAAAAACCATCGTTAGGAAACCGTCTTTCAAATAAAAAAAACCGCATTCAAATCGGTTCACCCGTTTAACAGCTACGGTGTCACAGACAGACACACAGACACGTCAAACTTATAACACCCCTCTTTTTGAGTCGGGGATTTAATAAAAAAATGGTGTCCAACAGTCCAATTCATTATCAGAAAATTAAAGTTGTACACGTCATTGTGCTTATTAATAGAACTACGCAATTTTTGCTTTAACTTTCCTCTTACAAAAGATACCCCTTCACCACCGCTACCCATTATAATGAGTAAAATGCTTCCATTCTATTCCCAACAAAATCTATATCGCCCCAACATAGCCTAGAAGCGGGCTAGGCACTAAAAACAGACAGTTATTGAGCTGACCTTGAGAGAGCGGTACCCACTGGTCTGGCTTGTAGCCAAAAATGGGTAAAATCGATGCACCGAAAGTGTCTCGTGCCAGGTTGTGTACCAACGTTGTGTGCAGCTACTAACGCCCACGGGCAGTGGGATCGATGGTGTGTTGTTATTGGCTGGCCTCTCTTGAAGATAGGAGGAACGCTTGACCTTTCTAGAAGAAAGTAGTTCGTAGTTTTTATCTTGGACATCTCTGACATCGGTGAAGGAAAACATCGTAAGGAAACCTGAACTTATCTATTAGGGGACTTATCTATTACCTGTTAGGGGAGGCGCCGCTGACGCGCGCACTCCGCACTCTCAACCTCATAGCGAGTGAAACGGACCTATTTCATTGTTCTCTGAGTGAATTCACAAGGAATGCATTATTCGTTATTAGTTATAGATATCGTCAGTATAATCGTATAATCGAAGTATGAATGAATTATGAGTACTTAAGGCGCATTTATCGCATTGGGTTAGCCTGTAATGGTAAATGTATGTAGTAGATAAATTATTTATTTATCTATAAAAATAAAATCTACACTAATATTATAAATAGGATTTTCATTTATATATGCAACTAATAAACTGAAAAACTACTGGACCGATTTCAAAAATTGATTTTCCGTTAGAAAGTTACTGTCTGCCCGCGACAAATTTGATATATTATCCCACGGGAACCGTACATTTTTCTGGGATGAAAAGTATTCTATGTGTTATTCCACATTACAATGTATCTCAGTGCCAAATTTCATTCAAATCCGTTTAGCCGTCTAAGGCCGTTTTCACATTAGGACGTTAGCAGCGCGACAGTAGCGCGGCAGAAGTACATTCCTTCACATTACAAAAACAGATCAAAGTTTAGGTCAGTATGGCGCACTTCATTTTGAAAATAGATGCTGTGGGCGACAGCTCCTTTGTTTTTTTATTATGAAATTCTGACGGGGCGACAGTCGCGCGACAGCCGCGCTGCTAAAGTCGCCTAAATGTGAAAGCGGCCTAAGCGTGAATGAGTAGGTAACAAACATCCTCACAAACTTTCGCATTTATAATATTACTCCTTGAGCAAGAGAGGTGATCAATGTGCGTAACTTCTCTGCATGAGAAGAATACTTTGACGTGCAGTGGGATAAAAATAGGCTGATATTATTAATTTATTCCTTCTGCAGTACAATTCAAAGAACCTAAAGCTTCTACACCGAACAAAACAATACGTACCGACAAAATTGGATAGATGACACAATTAAACAATAATTCACAGACGCGACGTCTCTAAAAATCACTTTATTTTACCCCCGATAAACCGATAAATTTTCGAATAACTCAAAGAAATTTATTTGCTAGGAAATCCATAAATAGTTAGTGAACTGAGATGACAAAAAAGTGACGTCATAGTTTAGTATTGTCATACAGAATCACTGGGGGAATCGCGTTTTGACAGCTCATAAAAAGTACATCATGTGGTTAGAGGTGTCATCATCTTCCCAAATAACGACATAATTTAAGTTGGGGGTACTTACAATTTTCACTCCATTTCTAGTACAGTTCGTGCCACGAAAGATGAGACTTGACCTCCAACTTTATTATTTTGTAATAAATATTGTGAAGAATTTTTGTATGTTGTTTTAATTCCAATGTCATCGAAAAATCTCTGAATAGATATACAAATTATGAATAACTATTTCGTACACTTAGTACCTGCGCAAGCTCCCCAAACTGACACTCGCCAAGTCTCATCTTTCGTGGCACGAACTGTACTCTCTCTTGCCACAATACCAGTTTATCTCGCTTGCTTGTCGTCCGCATGCCACTACAAGGATCCAGCAGAATATCAGCGTCAGGTGCATTTGCTTGACACAGGCTAAGCTGGACTACCATTTGATGCAACTTTGAGATGAACGCCGCACTTCTTTTCATATTTTATTTTATTTCTTTTTTTTCTTTTTTTTTTATTTCCTAAATCGGTGCACCTCTGCCTAACCCTTCGGGGAATACAGGCGTGATGGTATATATATATATATATATTTTCTTTTTTATCTTGGCACTTACCCTGACCTTATTGGTGAGGTTATTCGAAGAAGTCAGGTGGCGCAGTACTCGTAACCGGCGTGCTTGTATGACCAGATGTATGAACGTGGATGAGACGAAGGGAGTATGTAAGGATTGTAGCAGGTGGCGTTCTGTAGTTTCTGCCTACCCCCATGAGAAAAAGGCGTGAGTTTATGTATGTATGTGGTTTTTATATTTATGTTCTTTTTTATCTTTTCATTGTGTTTTTATTTGATGTGCTATGTCTTATGTGTGCACCAAATAGTTTATCTACATAAATAGATTATTCAAAAAGTCACTTCTGTTCAGCTAACACAATTTTTATCCCAATTTGGACTCTATTATTCTAATAAACATTGCCATTACATACAGTACCTAAATAAACCTTCTTATTTTCGTAACCCATAAGTACCTAGTCACGTAAAGCAATTAGTAGCTAATTTTAACTTTGATTGCCCCGTTAATTTGCAAGGGCAACTGAAAATACTCTTCTCACGTGGCATTAGGCAAGTATGTCGTGTAAAGTTTTTAAGGCGCTGCTGTAGTGCCTATTTATAACCTTGGCCCTCTAGCCAAGTCGCAAACGATAATCGTAAACGCTCGGTAGGTACCAATAGATTTTCAACTTTATATCCCAGAGCCTTAAGTTAAAAATCTATTAAAGATTTCTAAGCGTTAGCGACTGGAAAGAACGAAAACACTATGCAATCTTCATTAGATCTTCAACTTAAAACCAAGCACATAAAGTTGAAGATCTATTAAAGCGTACTCAGCGTTTGCGTTTATCGTTTGCTACATGGCTACAGGTGCTTCTTTTGTAAGTAAGTGTGTTACCTCATCAGGGAAATTGGAACTCCACGCTGTTGGGCCACGTGGAAATTTAATTTTCCGGCGTTTTGTTTTGTTGTAATTCGATGGGGCGTGTTGCAAGCTCGCGGGGGAGATGTAGGTAACATGAACTTGAAACGGGTAGTTAGGTATATTTAATTTCACGCGGTAGGTACCCGTTACAATATACCTACTATGTGTGTATTTCCCGAAGGGTTAGGCAGAGGTGTAATCAATGTACACCAACAGTTCGCCGGTGTTAGGTCCCATAGAATAGGGGGGGAATCTATTGCCATTAACCGGGCACAAATCCTAATTCCGAGCTGCTACTGAGAATTTCATAGAAAACCCAATAACACTTTGCTCGGCCTAGGAATCGAACTCAAGACTTCTAGCGTAGCAGTCGCGCTTAGGACCACTAAGCTAACGAGGCAGATACAATAATAGTGTTTGTTTTTTATTGAAGGCCTTGCTGTACTTGTAAATATTTTTACCTTTATTTTATTGAGCTATTCTTTTGTAATTCGTGTTGAGAACTTTGTTTAGATAGGATGCCACAGCCAACCAGCACCTGTAGCCATGTAACAAACGATAAACGCAAACGCTGAGTAGGCTTTACAAAATCTTCAACTTTATGTGCTTGGTTTTAAGTTGTAGATCTAATAAAGATTGCATAGCGTTTTCGTTCGTTCCAGTCGCTAACGCTTAGAAATCTTTAATAGATTTTTAACTTAAGGCTCTAGGGTATAAAGTTTAAAGTCTATTGGTACCTACGGAGCGTTTACGATTATCGTTTGCGACTTGGCTAGAGGGGCAGATACGCTTACTCTCTACTTCTAACGACGAAAGGTAATTGCGCCCTTAAGATAAGAAGGAAAGAGGAAGAGGGCAATGGAAGAATATAAATAAAACAAATGAATACTACTTACAAATGTTCATTTAATTTAGATAAATTAACGTCACGACCATCCAGATATTATACCTACATGAAATAACTGGAATTGTAATTTTATTATTTATAAAATTCACCGAATCTTACCTACCTATGTGAATTCGAATCACTTAGAATAAATGTATTGCAGATGTCAAATTGAAAATTTTAACAATTATTTTTGAGAAAGCAAAGCCATGTCCTCACTAGGTGAATATTTCTTTTTTCAATATTAGGAAAAAAATCCCTACGACTTTATATTTGTACAGATATTTTGTCACCCAGTGAAAACACGGCTTTTACTGACATACAAAATAATCACAGCGTATGAATAAGAGCCTCCGCACACGTCCGACATTTTGTAGATCCGATTATCGGACCGTTCAATAAATCCATATAGTTTCGTGGGATCAACTTTTTGTAGCACGTTTCCGTTGGTGTATTCCATCCGACAAAAAATCGGTCTCCCAAATGTCAGACATGCGCGGGCAGCGTTAAAATGATATCGACAACACAATGACATAGTACACGTAAAATTTCAATATTTTCTTTTTATTGTAAAATAATTAAATTCAACTGTTTGTCGATGGAAATCATATGGATAGCATTCTAATCTAGGGGTTGGAAGGGACATCGTAACCATTGGCGTATCTAGAGTTAGTTTTCAGGGGGGGCCTGGCCCCTAAGATGCCATGGCCGCTGCGATGCAATGCGGTCAGGCGGAAGGTGAGCCCTACAGCCTGGGGTGGGCCCGGCCCACCCGGACCCCCGCCCCCCCTATATACGCCTATGATCGTAACAAAAACTTTTACCTTACATTTTGACCGTTTAGGTGTCGCACTTTTGTATGGAAAAACATTATTTTTTATTTATTTATTACAGTATGGATACGCAAAATACGCGCTTCGATGTGGAGTTATATACCAATACCAAGTGCAGCATAGAAGACTAATACCTAATAAAATAATGAAAAAATAGTTGACAAAAAGCCAATGACAAGTCTCCGTTTAGACTTTTAATAGAATTTAATATTACCTATTAAAATAGTTACAAAAATTTAAAAAACCACGGACTGGATGCAGTCCGCTTCCAACCGGTCCTTTTGGAAATCTATGGGGGAGGCCTATGACCAGCAGGGGACGTCCTGCGGCTGATATGATGATGAATAATCGATGAAATTTTAATCACTGGATCCTGACTTTACTGAATCCAAGGTAGGTACAAGTTTTCGTTACGATGGCGCTTCCACTCATTATAGTATCAACTACTACAAATATATGGTACAAGTACCTAAGATTTTTTGTTAACATTTTTGCAACAAGCTTTGTAAAAAAACTCATTTCAAATTACTGCTCACCTATTGCATATCTACACAAGAATGCCTATTGTCATCATTCTTCCTTACCTAGTATAAAACGAAGTCGCTTCCCGTCGTCTGTCCGCTTAACTTTTAAACTAAGCAACGGATTTTAATGCAGTATTCATCAATAGATAGAGTGATTCAAGAGGAAGGTTTATCCGTATAAAACATCACGCTACGACAAACGGGAGCGGAGCAGTTGCCAAAGACGTAACACCGCGGGGTAAAAAGCTAGTTCTTTGAAGAATTATTGTAGTATTATTTACTTACATAGCAAATCTACGGAACAAGTTACAAGACTTAAATCACGCACAACTAGCAATCTACCTCTATCATTAGAATAGAATAGCAAAATAGTTATTTTATATAAAAAATATTTTTTAATGGCGCGAAATATATGTAGGTACTAATTGACGGAAGTTTAAGCGATGTCTAAGAAATAATGAGTTATTGCAATCTGTCACCCTGGCTTTGTCCCCTAATGGGGACGAGGAATCTGTCCCCTTGTGGGGACGAGGTATCTGTCCCCTTGTGGGGACGAGGAATCTGTCCCCTTGTGGGGACGAGGAATCTGTTCCCTTATGGGGACGAGGAATGTGTCGCCTGTCAGTGATAGGGGGACAGATAAGAATGAATAAAATTCGAACTGTTGCCCCCTCGATGTGAACAGGAGGACAGATCATTTTTTTCTTCGTCTTGTCCTCTTAAGGGGACAAAGCAGGGTGACAAATTGGAATAATTCGAAATATTAAAGAGCTGATAGCTCTAGGGCCATATGCCTTTGATCAATTTAGTTGAGAAGATTTTCTTGTCGAAAGAGTGCTAAATTGGTTGTTTGTAATTCAGTCAAACAATTGCAATAGCTTACACGCATTTGACAATTATTTTGTCACATAGGCATCTGGGCCTATGACCGACTTTTTGACCGATTTTTTTGTTGGATAGAATGAAACAAATGAATTCTAATATACCAACGCACATGGCCGACAAAAAATCGGTTGAAGGCGGAGAGCCTAAATTTTGCGTTCAATAAACCGGTGGGTAGTTCCACTTGCACAAAAAACTCACTCAGTTAATTGCTAACACGCCGTTAAATTACAAAATGTCATAATGTGCCAGTGTTAGTAATCATGATTGAGTTAAAATATAACCCTGTGTGGCACAAGCAAGCTTAAGAAGACTAGGCATTCATCAAGTGAATATTAAACTTGCAATAAAAACCTAAAAGTTGCTAATCTCATTAATATACTTAAATATTCGGCATGATATATATTAAGTAGCAAATATTTGGTACAGTGTCTCATTTGCAAGCCAAATTGTTAATTGAATGGACCAGAAAGAAAAATAGAAATACGCCTGAAAATAAAATGAATAAAAATCTACATTTTGTAATTGTAGAATTTTTGACAAGACAATAATTGTCTACAATAGCCAGAAAGTCTGACAACCAGTCTTACCAAGAGGTATCATGTTACACACAACCCAGTAACTGGGTTGTGGAGGTCATATAGGCAGTCGCTCCATGTAAAACACTGGTATTCAGCTGCATCCGGTTAGACTGGAAGCCGACCCCAACATAGTTGGGAAAAGGCTAAGCAGATGATGATGAATTATTTCCTACAATATTTGAACTACAATCTCAACAGTTTGGCAAATATTTAAATTTTAGAAACTGCTCTTTAAAATATTTACAAAGATCATCTAATAGAAATTGATTTCTAACATTTTTTTTAATATTCTATTTTGAACTTTTGGCGAATTATATTATAAAAATATTCTCATTCATGCTATAGTACAATAAAATAGTAGTAGTTAAACATTGTTTTATTTCGCGTTGCAATATAAGCTTTAGATCAGTAAGCAGAAGACAGAAATTGTAATGGCGACACTTTACTTGGCATATTAATATTAATAAGCGTCACTTGGGTAATGTAAAATGTACCATATAATTATTGAAATAAAGTCGAATGTCAAAATAAAGCGCATACGCCAAGTAAAGTGCTAGCATAGAATTATTATGCGTTTAGTGCAAAAATGTAAAATGCCATATTTTTTACATATTCTGTATTCGACTTAGGTGCTTTCGTAGCAAATTGACGAGGTATACGCAGAAAAGCAGATCAATAATAAAATAAAAATTATGTTTCAATAAAAAACTTGCAGCTTTTACTTGCCTTCTCTGTCTGAGAAGACGTCTTTGTCCTACAGTGGGACTATAATAGGCTGGTATTAATATTTATTTTATTATTTAACTACATAAGTAATGATCAAATTTTCCATATTTTTGATAATCTTAAGCTTTTCACATGAAACTGACTACCCATACATTTCTTCTATTTTGGCACAGACATCATACACATACTAAACTAGCATACTACCATACTACTATGTTAATTTAAGCGGGGCCGCGGGACAAAACTGTGTTTTTAAGTTATCATAATGTCTTACAAAACGAAATATAATAACACATTATTTAAAATGCAAAGAAATCTGTACAAAAAATGTCTGACTAACAATGATTGGATATTTTTTTTAAATATACAATGATTAATAATAATAATTTCAACTATTTCTTAAATTATTTGTCAAGAAAGCAAATATAATAATTAATAAAGAAAAAAAAATGTTGAAATAAAATCCCGGTAATAATAAAGCCCTAAAAAATTAATAAAAAAAGTTTTGCATCAATGTTGCAGTACCATTACTTTATGTTGCTAGCAACACGTTTCAGTGCGGTGTTGCCAACAAAAAAAAACATATTGCTGCAATTTAGCGCAAAAAAACGAACTAAATAAAAGGAAAAAAGCCAATCAAAATAAAACAAAAAAGGGTAAGGTAATTTATGTTTATTTTTTAATATTTTTATGTAATTCTAAAGATTTTCGTATAAATCAGGCAAAAACCGCTGTTTTAATATCACAACACTCAGCGGTTTAGGAACGAACGCCCCGCCATAGCCTCTACTATATAACTCCTACGTTCGAATAATTATAGTTATTTTATAAATATACAATCCATTTCGTGAATAACTGTTCGCGTTATATGTTCGTGGACGTATTCCCATTTCATACAAAATAAGTCAGAATTGTATGGGAATATTTCTTAGATTTTCGTTAAAATATTGACAAATCGGGGTTCTCTTACAGGGGCGGACCGTTTTGTGGGGCCCCTGGGCTGACAATACTTGCGGGCCCACAGAAATAACAAAAAAAGTAACTGTTTTTTTTTGTATGTATACACATACAGTGTACACTTATGGTTTTTTTTCTAAATTCACAATATGGTCCATTGTCATCTGTGCCCTAATACCCTCGGGGCCCTGGACTAGGGCCCATAAAGATCATTACTAGATCTGCCCCTAGTTCTCTTCCAGTATACGGAATGTACCGATATGGTGCAAGTAACATTAAGAGAGTTTGACACTTATGATCCGATGCGGAACATTTGACATTCAAGATGTTAAAACGTCGTGGTTAATTTTTAAGATAAGACCCCTTTCATAACAATTATTAACATTCACCAGCAGTGTTGTTACTTACCGGCCAAAGTTGACATTAGTAACAGAATACGCACACTTACATAATGAAAAAAGAAATATATAAAATATTATCACCAATAGACAAACACTATTCTAACTAAACATCGAGCAGTTTCTCACGAAATGAAAGGTAGATACGTATATCAAATATTTGAAGAAAAAAAAAAGAGGGAATGAATTTACAAAACTATTTTGTGAGCACGACGCACTGAGATCTTGAAAAAAGAACATAATTTTAAACAAAAAAATAAAGGAAAATAATAAAGACGATTACTACATACAAATTATGTAGACAGGGGCCGTTTTAGTATTACGTAAGCATAAGTATAGTAATTTCAGACTCCCCCCCCTACCTCCAGTCAGCAAAAGTAAGCAAAGATCTTACCCTCCAGTATAAATATTGGTACATATTTTTTATAATCTGTTCAGATTTTCATCATCCATTGTTCCCGTTTTCAAGCATAGACAAGTAGGGTTGCCATATGTTCAAATCAGAATCTACTAAATTTGGTAGAAAAATCTGATTAAGTAAATAAATAGTTTTTTTTATTTATCGCTGACGTAATCACCATTCACATCCTCCCTCCGTCCCCCAAATAAGCAAAGACCTCCCCCCCCCCCCTTGCTGTTTACGTAATACTTAAATGGCCCCACATTATTTTCGGTATTATTATTTATACGTGTCGTGCTAATAGCTCTGTTTGTGATAAAATCCCGACTGAACTTACTGCACAGTGTACACTCAATTTCAATCAACTGTCTTAAGGATAATATTCACTAAACAGCTCGGATCGGATCGGAAAGGATACGAATAGATGCGGCAACAGCATTTAAAATGGTTCAAGTTAATGAAGTGTTGTTGGCGAATGATCGGTCGATCTGATCGGTAACGAAAACGTGCGAGCCGATTGCGGGTCGCGGAAGACGCCTGCTTTCAAGCTGCTGTGGTAATATAGACTTTAAATATTGTGTACACGAGTCAAAATCGTTCAATCGTTTAAAGATTGTAAAATCCATTCCGATCCGATACGATGCAAGACGTTTGGTAGAAATCATCCCTTACTCTCCATATTTTAATTTAAGAATTAACATTTAAAAAAGGAATTTGGCATAAAGAGAATAACATAAAAAGTTTTACATCGAATTTTAGACTTACCAGTCACATTTATTAAATAAATCATTTAGGCAATACTAATAATGTGGAATAAAGCTTACTCCAAGAAATTGAAGAAGATAACAAAATATATTTTAGGATCGAGTTATACAAACAAGTATTTAGTCGATTATTCCGCAATCTCGTTGCCGTTAGTCGAATAGTCTCGAATCGACTAAAAAGTGTCAGCACGGCAATTGTTTATAGAGGATCACGATTTTTTAACCGCATAAAAGTTCCATAGTTTTTAGTACTGTTTTCATGCCATAGGCAACAGTTTCAACTGGTTTCCAAAGAGTTCACGATAAGTTCAAAAAATATAAATTACAAGTTCGTAATATTCACTGTATCACATCACTGTTCACTGCGTTTGTACTGTTGTATCACCGTTATTGTAACTATTTATCGTTGCAACAGTAACCGTTTCTTTTGCCGTTATCGAAACAGTTATAACCGTTATTGTAACAGTTTTTTGAACCGTTATTGAAACAGTTTTTGAACCGTTATTGGAGTTATTTGTTCACTTCTCCTTTGAGTGCTCGTTCGAGGACGCATTTTGAGGCAATTTCTACGGTGACTGTATTGCTGATGGTCGACAGTTGCCCTTGGTCGCTATGACCGGTTATTTCTGTCAATGGCTCGGTCAAAATGCGTAGAGACGACACTTTTGCTCGCTGGTACGCGCTCACTGTGTTCATGCCGAGGAACCTGTAAAAATATTAGAGTCCTTGTAAATTCTGTTTCTCTTTTGGTTAAAATGTTTTGCTCAAACGTTATTTATGCTAGATAGAAAGTGTTAATATTAATTTATTTTCTGGATAAAGAGTATTCTGTGTATTTCCACAATACAATCTATCTCAGTACCCAATATCATCTAGATCCGTTCAGCAGCTAAAGCGTGAAGAAAGAGTAAGAAACATCCATCTATCCTCACAAACTTTTGCATTCATAATATTAGTAGGATAGTATGATTAGTAGGATTAGTAGACTTAGTAGGATTGGTAGAATAGTAGAATTTGTAGAATAGTAGAATGGTAGAATTAGTAGAATAGTACAATATTACAATAGTAGAAATAGTACAATTAGTACAATTTCGTAGAATTAGTAGAAATCCCAGCTAAAAAAAAGCAGGGTTTGCTCACCTTATGGCGACATAGCACACGAGCAGAGCGGCGCCGGCGGCGAGCACGCGCGCGACGGGCGACGCGGCCAGCTGCACGCACATCCAGGCGGCCGCGCCGGCGCCGCACATGCACGCCACCGCCAGCGCCGTGCGCGCCCAGTGCGCCACCGTGAACCCGCGCTCCCATACCACCCTGGAATGAAGAACAGCTTTGGTTACAACGCTCTACCTTCTTTTTTTAATGGTTTCTTCTTAATCGTGTGGGCAGTAAGGTCTAACGACCCCACCACCCTAGTGTCAGAGTTTCTAAACCGCCTAAAAGACCTCTGACATGGTTACCGATGTCAGTGATGTCCAAGATAAACTTAGAAAGTAAAAACATTGAAAATCCCAGTTAGTTTTAAGCAATTTGTATGTCGAACGTCGAAAACCATAAAGAAAACTAAAATAGCTACTAAAATTTATTATATCAAAAATTATACTACACAAAAAAATGCGTAGTAAAATACAACATCTATACATAAAAATATAGCAAGAAAATGTACCTGTTAGTCTCCTGCACTATGTAGGGGGTGTTGCAGACTTTGCACTTCAAACCATCAGGACTGGCCGCGCTCTGGAAATAAAAAACAGATTGTTCAGTTCAAAATTCAAAATTGTGAATTGATTATGTCCACGACGCTTGCTCAAAACCCGTCCAGCACCCATGAGCTTGTAGCTTTAAATTCGACCTTAAATAATTGAGATACGATTTAGCCTGTTCCCTAGCTGCCCTCCTCCAGCGACGCCTTAAGAGAAAATGTGGGAAGACAGGTTGGTGTTAAAAGAAACTATTGCTGTCGCTCTATGAGTCTAGGCGTGCGAAAAGGACAAACTGCAGATCCGATTGAATAGCCTAAATAAAAAGTCACAATGCGGGGTTTGGCTCTTGCCTTTTTCCTTCTCTAATTTTGAACTAATATAAAAGATATTTCATTGAATAAGATATATGTATACGGCGTATTTCTATATTTTTCTTTTTTTAATTAATCATTTTCAAACTTGTACACAAAATCCTCATGGATGCCCACTGTCTTTTGTGCCCCTTCCACTTATGCCGGCGATCCCGAGAACGTACGCAGTTTTTCCTGGGAGGAGCAATTCCAATGGAAAAATCTAATTGAGTAGTAGTAAGTAGGTACCTCAACGAGCCAGCGGCTGAGACAGTCATGATGCACGGCAGACACGTCGCCGGTGCAGCGGCACGGTCTGATGAGCGGCTCGGAGCGCGCGCTGTCGTAGCAGATCCAGCAGTCGCGGGCGGATCCGACGCTGCCCACCAGCGAGTCGGTCTCCACATTCTGCTGAAATAAGACGTGGTAAAGTTAATTAACCATTGTTATAGTACCTTATGATTAGATCAAATTGGGTAGTAGACACCATTAAACAATAATTCCAAGATACAACTTCACCAAAAACTTTTAGCCCTGAAAGCCCGATGAGCTTTTTGCAAATAACTATAAATCGTTGCTTTGAAATCAATAAATAGTTAGTGAATTGAGATGAGCAAAAAAGTGACGTCATTTTAATGACTCAATTGCTTCATTATTCATTTATTTCGATGCAACTAAAAACGAATTTAAAACTTGGATTTAGAATCATGTACACTACATATTTTGTGTAAACAAATCCTGAAACTCTGTCTATCTATTAAGCTTTCACGACAAAACCACTGAACCAATTTTGTCAAAATTCAATACGGGTTAATTTTGAGCCCCAGGACAGAACACAAGCCACTTATTAATCCGCGACTTCGTCTAACCTTTACACGGACGAAGTCACAGGCAAAAGCGACCTTAATGACCTTACAAAGACCTCAACCTTCACTCACCCGGGTTTTGGTCTGCAGATCCAAGACAGTGTCCTCAGAAGGTTCATTCTCTGCCTCCTTTAAAGCTAACGGTGGTCGGAACACTTTGAGAATAATCTTCGTAACCATACAGCGCCAATACAATACTGTATTCACGACAAAATGGGCCTTCTCCATCCAAGACAGTCGGTAGAACTGCATGAGAGTCTGAGAATATAAACCGTACGGTTTTGAAGCCTGTTACTGGTGATTTAAAGCCCAATTTTGTGTGCCCGTCCAACATTGATGAAGCAATTTTAGCTAAAGACGACTCACAACATATACAACCTATATATCTATACTAATATACTAAAGAGGTGGTTTGTTTGTAAGAGGTAATCTCTGGAAGTCCTAGTCCGATTACAAAAAATCTTTGACTGCCAGAAAGCCACACTATTGCCGAATGTCATATGCTATATTTTTTTGCTATACTTGACCACGACGTGAACGAAATCGGAGGCAGGAGCTAGTTTGGAATACACTTATTTTCGCTCAGCAAGTTTATGCCTTAGAATGTATTACATAGATATGAAGTTCTAAACGGTTCAGAGAAATGTTTTTCTCCAGAAGAGGGGGCGGGGCAGACGGGAGGAAATCACTAAGAAATATATATATAAAGATCGATACTATAACACAAAAGCGTAAGCATAAAAAAAGCTTGAAGACATCTAACCAATACCACAAGAACGTACAATATAAGACAACGGATTTCGTTTTACAACGAAGTTTCCCATACAAACACGACATGTTTAAAAAAAGACAAAATCTAAAATTAGTTTTAAATGTAAAAAATGATGTCATATTTATATAAGGTGCAAGGAATCCTCATCTAAATTTAGGTAACCGTAAAAGACACAAATACTTAATCTTATCATCAGGCGGGCTGTTAGCTTGTTTGCCACCTTCAGTGGTATAATAAATAAATAAGACACCATCACGCCTGTATTCCCCGTAGGATTAGGCAGAGGTGTACCAATGTACACCCACAGTTCGCCGGTATATTTAGGTCCCATGTAATAGGAGGCGAGCCTATTGCCATTAACCGGGCACAAATCCAAACTCCGAGCTGCTACTGAGAATTTCATAGAAAAACCCAATAACACTTTTTGCTCGACCTGGGAATCGAACCCAAAACCTCTTGCGTAGCGGTCGCGCTTAAACCACTAGGCCAACGAGGCAGTTGTTTTATTTTCTTGTTTGTAAGAGGTAATCTCGAAAACTACTGGTCCGATTTCAGAAATTCTTCTACTGATGGAAAACTACGCTATTACCGACAGCCATAGACAATGGTTTATAGTATACTTGACTTCCAAGCGGAAGAAATCGCGGGTAAAAGCTAGTCTGTACTTAATAAAATTATAAAGAGGTAAGATTTTTTTGTTTGTTTGTCTGTAACAAATAGGCTCCGAAACTACTGGACCGATTTAAACCATTTTTTCACCAATAGATATCTACATTATTCCTGAGTAACTTAGGCTATATAACATCACGCTATGACTCACGGGAGCGGAGTATTAACCAAAGACGTAACTCATGGCGGGTGAAATAAGGCACGCGGACGAAGTTGCGGGCATTTCGCTAGTGTGTCATAAATTGAATGTAAATGGGTTTATGTAACCTATGCCTATTGCCATTAATACCGTCCTTTAGATCCGTAAAAAGGTTACATTCTATAGCTTACTCCACATTAACGGCTGTATCAAAAGATTGGAAAAAATATATATTTATTGTAGATTCATGTACAACAATGTGATTGTTTTGTTATTTTTTCGTACGATTTTTTGTTTTGCATTTTTTTTTAAATATTTAACAACATGCTATTTTGTTCGCTTATTTGGCTACTTCTTCTAAACGGCTTAAAAGTTTAAAAATATTTTTGCATAGAAAAATTGGTGGTACAATGTGCTACTAAATCAACGTTACTCATGTTAATCAATCAATATTTTGTAAAGAAAATATTCAATAATGAGACTCCCACATTAAAAAGTACAGTGGGGCTCGGAGCGAGCGTGTGCGTTTAGCTCCGCCCAGACGCTCAAGGTTATTGTGACTACTATACACCTTAAGCCGCTGACAAGATCCAAAAACTAGTTTGAAATAAGCCTATTATTCTGTAAATAGGCTTATTTCAAACAAGTTTTCTTTTGGCCAGATCTATTAAATAAATAAAAAAAAAATGTTAAGCATATTTTATAGCAGATTGATATTTCTAATACACGTTTTAGAGGAAAAAAATCTTATTACAAATGGACGGTGCATTAACCTTTTGTCTATTAGGTATAGATAGCGAGACTAGATAGCTGGTTTTTTAGGGTTCCGTAAAGAAAGGAAGCCAATAGGACCCTATTATTAAGTCCTAAGTTCGTCTGTCTGTCAGCGGGCTGTATCTCATGAACCGTGATAAGCTGGGTACTCACTTAGCAGTGTAGCACGCAACGTATCAGATACGGTATCAACCTGCAAGTGGGTACGGCTCGTCCACGGTCCTCCGCGTATCTAGCTACGAGCTTCCTAGCCGCCTTTGTGTTCGCAGTGAAACCGCCACTCGGCGGGTCACTGCGAGCTTACAGCGCTCCACGCGCGAGCGGCTCGCAGCGGGCTCGTGCCTACGTACTCACTTGATACCGCATCTGATACGTTACGTGCTACACTGCTAAGTGAGTACCCAGCTATTGGTAGTGATTTCACAGATTGTGTATTTCTATTGCCGCTATAACAATAGTGATAAAAATTAAACATAGTACAAAATTACTGCCTCGTTACCCTAGCGGTCCTAAGCGCGACTGCTACGCTAAAGGTCTAGTATTCGATTCCCAGATCTAGCAAAGTGTTATTGGGTCTTTATATGAAATTCTCACTAGCACCTCGGAGTTAGGATTTGTGCCCGGTTAATGACAATAGGCTCGCCCCGTTTCATGGGACCTAAATATACCGGCTAAGTATGGATGTACATTGGTCCACCTGCCTAAACCTACGGAGAAAACAGGCGTAATAGTATGTTATGTTAATAAAAATAACGCTTAAGCGGCTGAACGAATCTAGATGTTTGGAATTGAGATAGTTTACTTATTACGAGATATTTTTTTAACCCGGAAAAATGTACGGTTCCCGTGAGATAATATAGGTATATAAAATTTGACGCGGACGAAGTCGCGGGCAGAAATTAGACTTATTATAACATCCTATGAAGCCTACATCTATACATATAATAAAATCGTAGCGAAGTCAAAACTGCACATTAAATATTTTTGAGAAAATGCCAAAAATATAGTTTTTAGAATTTTTGTCTGTTTGTCTGTGCGTTTGTGCACGCTAATCTCAGACACGGCTCAACCGATTTGAATGCGGTTTTCACTAATGTATAGTGGCAAGCTTAACTTAAAACTTAGGTTATAAATTATCACGCTCACGCAACAATTCAAGGGTTTTGATGACATGGCATTGAATACTTAATTTCTTAAGTTACACTTATGTCCACGTGAGCGAAGCTGCGGGCATCAGCTAGTTTACAAATAAATTTGATTTGTACTGAATCCATCCAAGTGTTCATTTCGATGGTCCTTGCCACCCGTCATTGATAGGTACTATTGCCGTTCATTTAAAGTGTCCCCAACGGATGTCAATGACCGACCGATATGCAGTTCGTAGTTTATCTCAAGTTATCGCTTACTGCAATAAAATATGCTTGTATATTGTCATGTTCTGTTCATTGTTATAATTTGTTTAACTAATTTGCAAAGAACGAAAGCTATCATCTAATAAACATACAAAAACTCACGCCTATTTACCATGGGGGTGGGCTGAAACGACAGAATGCCACTTGCTACGATCCTTACATACTCCTTTTGCCTCTTCCACGTTCATACATCTGGTCATACAAGCATGCCGTACTGCGCAACCGACCTTTCTGAAGAACCTCACACAAAAATATTTTTTAAAACGTAATTACAATGTTCTCCCGATCAAATACGACCGGGAAGAGATCAGGCGCAGGACAGACATGTCACATCAAAACTTCCGAGATCCGGATTGATACTGAGAAATTCCTAATGGAAAACCCCAATTATATTTTGCCCGACCTGGGAATCGGAGCCGAGCTTAGCAATCATGTACCTCGGCATTTTGTTTTGCAACTTCGGAAGTGCAATAATCGTAATTTTTTATCAATTGCAAATTCATTAGAAAAATTGAAAGGGAACCGTTTGTCTTGGTATGGGCATGTGAAGAGAAGGGATGACACACATGTGACCAAAAGGGTTTTGGACATAATTGTGGATGGATGGAAAGGAAGAGGGAGGCCAAAGAAAAGATGGATGGATTGTGTGAAGAATGATATGAAAGAGAAGGGAGTCAGTGATAGTATGACGGCTGACAGGACGGCATGGAAGAAGAAAACGTGTTGCGCCGACCCCAAGTAACTTGGGATAAGGGCAGGAAGATGATGATGAAATTCATTGGCATACACGAGCCACAGCGAATGATTTCAGACGTTGAATGGGTTACAGCACACCTATTATGTGGGTGCCGATGATGCTTGCGTTTCACAAAGGTGACCGCGAATCGAGTTTACTTGAAAGCAATTCAGTTTATGACGAGGTTTAGTTATGTAATGCTTTTGTTGTATATCTATGATTTCTATGTGCCTCTACGGGCGGCTTTATCTTAAGGGACTAAATAGACTTATTCAACTCCATTTAACTTTTGTCTATAGATAATGTCTGTTTTGACAGATTTCTTCGTTGGCGAGAAACTGTCCGAAATCGGCCCAATATAATATCGATCGTGTGCGAAGACGCTAAAGAACTGTTGCATTGTATGCGTTTAATGCTGTACTGCCGGCCGTTTGCCGGACGGCACCCGAACGGTTTCTCCTTTCATACAGTTCCGCAAAACCACATCGATCCCTGCTACTCATGGAGACGTACCTTGGCGTCATGATGGTTCGCTAGTAGGTCCGCGAGGCGCGCGTCGTCGAGCTGGCGGGCCAACAAGCGGCGCGGGTTGAGCAACCACAGGCGCTCGGGAGCCATGGAGTTCCACAGGACACACGGGAACCATAGCGCCACGCCAATCTCCGCCAGGCGGAATACGAGGTCGTGCCAGTTGCGGGATACCACTGGTACTCTGGGAAAAACAAGAGAATGAACATGAAATGTTTTTACATATAAAGAGCTGTATAGGTTGCTCAATACTGGTTAAAATCAGTCGATCGATACGAAAAGAAGAAGTATGAAAAGTATATGCTAACGATCGTGGTAGGCGCGGTCCTGAAACGTGGGAGCGTGATAGCAAGAGACTTCACAATACTAAATATCCTCCGTCCTTCCAAGTTTGAAGACTGCGGGTAGGGTGATGGGGTCATCGGATTCGAAGTAGATATTGGTAAACACAGGCCTTACAACAAGAAGTTTAACCCACAGCCACAGTCTTAACCCACCTGCAGTAAATATGCAACTACTTAAGAGAACTGTTTAGAAGCCAAAGCAAAATTGGAAGTGGGCGAGAGAGTGACTCAGTATTCGCGAAATAACCGAAGTGGTCAAGTGGGCTGCTTCCCTTAATTGAGACATACTACTGCGCAGATAATGATCCTAGTCAATCATTAGTCCTTGACATTGTGCGCTTGAATTGACCTTTGCAAAAAGACGCCTATAAGGAAAAGCTTAAAGCATATTTTTGCTTGAATTTTAATTGAAAAAAATTACATTAATATGTAATATCAAAAACAAAACTAAAACTATAGGTAATGCATCAAAAAATTCCTCCGAATTGCCGTCAAGTGGAGAAGTACCCAAAAAAATGGCGGCATTGCCACGTTAGATGGCATTGGCAATTCTCTGGTGAAGGTAAGAGTCAGCCTTTGGACCATGAGAAGAGTTAACCAGCCGTTTGGATAAATCGATAATTATAATTGCAATACGCAATAGGCTCGCCTCCTATTACATGGGACCTAAACATACCAACGAACTGTGGGTGTACAACTCTGCATATCCCTTCGAGGAATACAGGCGTGATGACGGTGTGTGTAATTGCTTAAGTAGCATAAACCGCAAAACCATGTTATAGTCAACACATTTGCGTCATGATGTCCCTTCCATCTTGCTTAAAAGTCCAATGGTGGTGCTACTCACTTGGTCTTCCAGAACTCGCTGAGGGTCTCGGAGGCGAGGAAGCCGGCGATGAGGATGAGCATCAGGGCCTGGCTGATGAGGCCGAAGCGGGACTGATGCAGCTGCGACACGTCCACGGAGCGCGGGTCCACGGTGCCGTCCGCTGCCAGGTCGGTCTGAATGCCCTGAGGACAAATGATCATAGCATTATTGAAGTTCTTGTTCTTGGCAAAATCAACTGCCCCTCTAGCCAAGTCACAAACGATAATCGTAAACGCTCGGTAGGTACCAATAGATTTTAAACTTTATACCCAGAGTCTTAAGTTAAAAATCTATTAAAGATTTCTAAGCGTTAGCGACTGGAACGAACGAAAAGGCTATGCAATCTTCATTAGATCTTCAACTTAAAACCAAGCACATAAAGTTGAAGGTCTATTAAAGTCTACTCAGCGTTTGCGTTTATCGTTTGTTACATGGCTACAGGTGCTGGTTAATAATCTAAACTAATATAATCCTCCTAACATTATACATGCGAAAGTTTGTTAGAATGGATAGATGGATGGATGGATGTTTGTAACTCTTTCACTCTTAAACGGCTGAACGGATCTGGATGAAATTTGGCACTGAGATAGATTGTAGTCTGGAATAACACATAGGATACTTTTTATCCCAGAAAAATGTACGGTTCCCGTGGGATAACCAGTGAAATTTGACGCGGAGAAAGTCTTTTGTATTGTATTGTATTTTTTTGATTGTTTGTAACGAATAGGCTCCGAAACGACTGGACCGATTTGAATCATTTTTTCACCAATAGATAGCTATAGGATACAATATTCTTAAGTAACTTATGGCGGGTGAAAAGTCACGCAGACGGTAGTTCGCTAGTATAAGCAGGCCTCCGTCACTCGTTCAAGGTTACTCTCTTAAGTGCCTACGGCTCACCTGCGCCCGGGCGCAGAATCCAGTTGGTCCAGACAGCCCTTGTGTGACGCGCGTTATTGCTCTCTCTCTCTAGCACAACACGACAGACGACGAAGTACATACTATCGGGCGTCTGCGTAAAGTACATTTTACCGCGCACGACCGTTTTGTAGGTAATTAAAGCGTTAATTGTTGGGTTTTTTCTATAGAGTGCAGTATCTGTACTTATTTAATCTGTGTTATAATTATATGTATTAAAATAGTAACTTTTTTTTAATATTAAATTTTTATATAATCCGCGTGGCTTATTTCACTCGCGTCAAGTTTTATAGCCTATGTTACTCTGTGATAATGTAGCTTTCTAACAGCAAAAGTTTTATTTTTAATCGGTCCAGTAGTTTTTAAGTTGATTTGTTTCATACAAAAATATAAATCTTTCCTCTTTATTATAGTGTCGAAGTGTAGATAAGTGTAGATGTAGATTTGTTTTGATTAATTATTATTTTTCTCTTCGACATGAATTCTACATTTGAGTATGACTCACACACTGATTTGTTGTCTTTGAAATGTCAGAAGTAATCACTTACGATCACATTATTGGTAATAAATATTACAATTAATTTAGATTTATTTTTTTAATTTGTTGCACTTATTGTTATTTATTTGTTATTTCTTTGTTGTTTATTTGTTGGCAATAGGCTCGCCCCCTATTACATGGGACCTAAATATACCGGCGAACTGTAGGTGTACATTGGTACACCTCTGCCTAACCCTTCGGGGAATACAGGCGTATAAATATACGATAGCAAACGACAAGAATAATTAGAACAGACGAGATCCCGACTAATTGAAATCGAGTGATTAGCCAGGTGTAATAAAAAGCTGCCTAGCAATTATAATAAGATACCACGCCATTTTAGAATAATACATATTAAATTATTTAAAATCAAAATTCAAATGTATGTAGTTTATATTAATTTATGTATTTAAAATGTTAATCTTGTGATGTCACTGGCTTTTTTTTTTTTTTTTTTTTTTTTATAGACGGGAAATCATCAAATAACTTCCCCCGCCCTGGGCGGGGCGGGAGGGAGTGTCAGACTTTTACTGACTAAAACCCGTCTATGTTCCTTCATGTGCCCTTTGCGTTCCGGGGGCGCGGTATCTCTTTCGAACAACCCGCAGATAGATGTCACTGGCTAACCCTGAAATTTCGCACATGTTATTTTTTTGAACATAGCTAAACATGTTTGTGCTATTTTAATTTGTATCAACGTCATTGTAGAACATGTTCTAAGTTCATTATTATTATTTTTCGACAAGGGTCCTGAGAAAAATATATACATACCATCGAGCCTGTATTCCCCGAAGGGTTAGGCAGGGGTGTAACAAGGTACCTATACTCACAATTCGCTGGTATGTTTAGGGCCCCTATCCTAAATCCGAGCTGCTATTGAGAATTTCATAGAAAAACCCAAGTTTTTAAATAGAACGAGAAAAATTTAAAGCGGTTGAGCAGTTGGTTTACAAAAAAAAAACTTAGTGAATGAAATCTCAAATCAGTCTGATCTGGCTCGTATTTTTAGGATTCCGTACTCACAGGGTATAACGGGACCCTGTTACTGAGACTCCGTTGTATGTCACTAGACTGTATCTCATGAACCATTTCATTAATTTCATATTTATTTATTCGGTATTTTTTTTTACATTGTATCGAAAATTTCCATCCAAAATTATAAATAAATAAAATTAAAAACATAAAAAAAAATACAATATACAGAAAATCTATTATAGTTAACACGAACAAAATATGAATTAATTAAGAAATAAAAAATGCTCTGTTAAAATATCTTAAATGTCAAAATCTAAAATTAAATATCAAAAAATAAATTGAGATTCCACCATTACTCACGTCAGAAGTATAAAAAATATAGTAGTAAAATGATAAATGCCAAGTATTATAATAATGTCAGATCAAAAAATAGCTAAAACCCATGCAAATGATAAAAATAAAAATATATAGGTATTGCTATTTCTCCAAAAATATATAAAAAAATAAAAATAAATGTCACTAAAAATAGTATAAGTAATAATAATTAAAATCTAAGTTGTGTGTTTCACCAAGAAACTCATAAAGGGTGTAATGGCAATTTTCTAACAAAAATAAATTTAACTGCCGCTTAAACAGATTTAAGTTGTATATTGATTTTAAGGGCCAATTTCACCAAAATCACTAAATACATTTAGTGCCTAAACGTATTTAGAACATCATTGCATCCCTTTTTTTTTTTTTTTAAAGGCGGGAAATCATCAAATAACTTCCCCCGCCCTGGGCGGGGCGGGAGGGAGCGTCAGACTTTTACTGACTAAAACCCGTCTATGTTCCTTCATGTGCCCTTTGCGTTCCGGGGGCGCGGTAACCCGCAGCCCCGGCAGGCATCGGCCCTCAGTGGCCCCATCTAAGTTTGCAGATCTCTCTTTGTTTGTCGACACGGTCTGTCGTTATTTAATGAACGTACGGACGGTGAGCTACCCATTGCTCACCGTCCACAGACCCGCGTCTACGGTGGCCGGGAGTCGTCTCTTGGCTCCCGACGCCCGGAGCGTCTACCGCGGCGGATCATTGCATCCCTGTCACATTGTTAGAAGGTGACAGAGGCAGAATGATAATTTAAACACATTTAGCGCTTAATATGTTTAGTGATTTTGGTGAAAGTGGCCTAAGTGTACTGGTAGTTTGTTAAACAATTTAATTGATTGTTTGAGCCTGCAAGCGTGATAGTAACATAGTAAAAATTTTCACAGCTGATGTATTTCTGCTGCCGCTATAACAAAAATACTAAAAAACAGAATAAAATAAATATAACAACAACAAACGTGATTTGCTCGGTTTTTGCTCAATATTGATGAAGGCAACAGGTTAACGCTTAAAATATTCACAGAATATTTAGGTTAATCACTTTATTAAATAATTAAATTCAATAAAACAAATATTTAAGGGACAAATACACGTTTGCTGTATGGGAGCCCCCATATAGCAAACGTGTATTTTTTGTCGTTTTTATAGATAATGGCACGGAACCCGTCGTGTCCGAGTCCGACTCGCACATGGCCGGTTTTATTACTGGGTATTAAATATTAATTTTAGCAACTACAGCCTGCCATTTAAAATATCAGTAAATTTATTGCAGTCATTTATTTTTTTGCCCAGGTATCTGGTAAACCTAGTCTAGTCTACCTATGAGAATAAACTATTAAAAAAATATATATACTAGTTCCTATCATGCTACGACACACGCGAGCGGAGCCGCAGTGCGATTCCCTAATCCTCACTTCGTAATTCGAAAGCTGAATCCGCAGTGAGATAACAAAATGGTATACTGTTAAACACGATCACGCCGGTGACGTCACCACGGCAAGCGAAAACACAACCAAAGTCTAGTGGGTTCGTTATCGAAGTGAGCGCGGTCACTTTAGTGAGACTCGTTTTTCAGTTTGCATTTTAGAGATTCGCACTACAGCTATAGTAACCAAAGACGTTAGTTACTTAACACGCGAACGAAGTCGCGGGCAGAAGCCAGTTCTACCTAAGACTGGTCACAACAGGTAAATTTTACGCATCGACCATCAACTACTACTAATGCCCTTTACTATTACATAAGTAATATACAAACAATAGTCAATATATAGTAATAAATCACTTCCTTTGTTGATGATGCCAAAGGTTAGGAATGATGATAATGATTTATGCATAGAGGGAATACCTTGAAACGTAATATGTGGTACGGATAGGCTGATGGTAATCGAAATAATGATGTGTAAAATCGTATAAGGAAACAGCAGATGCACCGGAGTTGCATGCTGAGCTGTACCTATGTATGTAATAGTATATAAGCCTCCATGTTACTGTTAGCTCTATAAAGGCCTTATTTACCGATGGGAAATCATCAAATGACTTCCGCCGCCCTTAGCGTCAAACTTTTACTGACTAAAACCCATCCATGTTCCTTCTTGTGCCCTTTGCGTTCCGGGGGCGCGGTATCTCTTTCGAACAACCCGCAGCCCCGCCAGGCATCGGCCCTTAGTGGCCCTTCCGAATATTTGCTGACATCTCTTTAAGGCGCGCGTGGAACACGAACGCGCCGTCGACACGGTCTGTCGTTAAGTTAACGTTCGTACGATGAGCTATCCCTTGCTCGCCTACCACAGACCCGCGTCTACGGTGGCCGGGAGTCGTCTCGCGGCTCCCGACGCCCGGAGCGTCTCCCGCGAAGCGTTATGCAATAAGCGACAAGGTTCAACTTTCTGACTAACTGACCGACTCCTTGACAATTAAAAAGTGCCTGGAAGTGGTCCTATTCAAATAAATGTTTTGACTTTGACTTTCACTTGGTAAAATGCTGGAATGTGCCAGTGCTGATATTATGGTCGCTTTTCAAAACAGTTTGTGTTTAGCCATTGCTACGTTAAACACGTAGAAAAGATACAAAGATACATAGGGATCTTTATATCTATCTATGTTATCAATTCATAATTTGAAATACTTTTTACGAGGTGGTCAAGCAACCTGGTAAAGGTCGCGGGAAATCGCAGAATGCGGGCAGCGCAGGGCCGGTCATTGTGGCTATCTTTCGGGGAGGCCTATGTCCAGCAGTGGACATCGTTCACCTGATATGATGGGATATCTGCCTTTTCGCCGAAAAACAAAACGTCATTCGTCTAATAGTTGTGTGGCCTAGTGAAATATTTGGCAAATGATAAATATCCCAAACGTTTTGTGTCATTATATCTGCTTAACAATAATTCTGCCAAATGAAACGTTGTCAAACAAAAATTTGCTAATCATTAGTTGTCAAAGTAAAACACCGGCCAAACGTTGGTTGGCAAGTGAAAATCTGGCAAACAATTTTCGGCGAAAAGGCAGGATACCGATATGATGATGATGACGATATTATTATTTTTGTACTGACCTATAACTTGTTTGTCTGGTTTTTACTGTAAATTCAAGTTGGTATTTTAATAAATAAATATAAAAACGAAAGGTCACTGACTCACTGAGTAAACAAGAAATCTCAAAAACTATTTAACCTATTAACAAACTTGAAAAAATGGTAGGTAGGTATAGTACCTATACAGGTAGGAAACCTGATTCAAGAACAGAAAAAAGGGGTCTTTGACTTTACATGCGGTCGAAGTCGAGGGCAAAAGATAAAGATTTTTTTTATTTGTTTGTTTAAGCAATCTCAGGAACTCCCAATCAGATTGGAAAAAATATTTTTCTATATTTTAGCCAAATTCAGGTGCATCCGGTTAGACTGGAAGCCTACACCAACGCAGTTGGGAAAAAGGCTAAGCAGATGATGATGAGCCAAATTCAGGTGAAATAGTCAAAGTCAAAACATTTATTAACAAACCGCAAAGTCCCGCTAGTATTTAAATAAAAGGCGTAGTAACACTTTTAAACAGTTTTTTTGCTAACTTGTAATTCCTATTATACCAGTAACAAATGTCTTATATTGTAATCTCCATATTATTAATGTAAGTATATGTAAAATAATTATATTATCATTATGTTTGACAGATAATATATTACATTACTGAGTAATAGGTTTACAGTCTTTAATCATTAAATATGTACGATAATATGTAATATTATTATGTTATGTAAGGATCGCGACTGGTGGCGTTTGTGGTTTTTGCCTACTCACACGGAAGGAAGGCGTGAGTATATGTATTTATGTATGTATGTATGTGATCATCATCATCATCTGCTTAGCTTTTTCCCATCTATGTTGGGGTAGGCTTCCAGTCTAACCGGATGCAGCTGAATACCAGTGCTTTACATGGAGCGACTGCCTAACTGACCTTCACAATCCAGTTATTGGGCAACACGATATCTCTTAGTAAGAATTAGGTTGTCAGACTTCTCAGCTTCTGAATATCCGTAACGACTGTCAAAGATTTACGAATGACAGCCGGGACCAACGGCTTTACGTGTGTATGTACAATAATTATTAGATGTCACCACTTAACTAAATGAAATTCTCAGTAGCAGCTCGGAGTTAGTATCTGGGCCCGGTTAGTGGCAATAGGCTTATCACCTATTATTTGGGACCTAGACGTACCGGCGAACTGTGGGTGTACATTGGTACACCTCTGCCTAACCCTTCGGAGGATATAGGCGTGATGGTATAGGTATGTATTTGATAGACTAGTACCTACATGGTCAGTTACCGGCGTTTAAATTTTCCAGCCCAAAGTCATAAAAGTTAATGGCCCGATTTTAATTAACCATGCTACGTTTAAGCAATCTAGATACCTACGTCTTAATAGTTAGATGAGAACATTTTAGAAACAGTTTTAAAGCTATTAATAGAACGATTTAACTTTTTATCGAAAAACTTCGAGTTAAAAACACAAACTAAAACTAATGTTATTACCTGCTAGCTTTTACCGGCAACTTCGTTCGCGACAAAGTCGATTTATTGTGAAGTGTAAAGTAATTTGGAAAAAAATCCTACCATCTGAGAATTTGGGAAGTACTAACCCCACGTGGGCGAAGCTGCGGGCGACTGTTAGTATAGTATATAAAGTTCAGCTAAGTGTAAGTAAAGCTCTTTGTGAAGCCATACCTATTTCTACTGCCAAGCAGCATTACTGTGTTCCTGCTTGAAGAGTATGGGTACCGGTGTAATTACCGGCACAAGAGACATTTCAACTTTGTCTCTAAGATGGCAACGCATTTGCAAGGCCTCTGGAATTGCAGATGTCTATAGGTAACGTTGACCACATAACATCAGGTGGGCCGTCGGCTTGTTTGCCACCCAATGATATCCTTGTATATCATAGTGTAGCAAATAAACCGTCGGTCCACCAAATAAATTAGGGCTGAGTAAGTAGCCGATGACCACCTATCCACCATTTTCGTTTGTTCAACGTTCTGCCAAACACCCTGTTTAAAGATGATAAATCAGTTACATACCTGTTTGGTGACAAGGGTATCCTGGACATCATCTCCATCATCGGCGCTGGAGGGGCCCGGCCGGGGCGATATTATAGTGCATACTTTAGTCTCTTTCAGGAACTCGCCGCGGAGCTGAGGGCAAACAAAAAACCACGTTAAAAACAGTTCAATACTACGCACTACCTGTATGAGCGGAGTGCTCGAGTTCTTTGGTCACATAGTCAGAAACAGACGCAGGCCGCTTCCAACCGGTCTTTTTGGAAATCTATGGAGGAGGCCTGTGTCCAGCAGTGGACGTCCTGCGGCTGATATGATGATGATGATGATGATAGCCAGAAAAAGTGGCCGCAACCTTGAACAGCTTATCTTAACTGGTATGGTCGATGGCAAGCGACGAAGAGATCGCAGCCCAAAAAGATGGGCAGATCAGGTCTGCTCCACACTGGACACCTAATTCCACGTCGCACTACATGACGCCAAAGACCGACACAGATGGCGAGACACCATCAACAAGAAGCTAATCCATAGGAAACTTCACGACCTTCAGTAATGAGGAATACGACGCGACCAGGAGGACTACGCACTATTGGTTTTAGCCGGTAAGAGTCTGGGATGCCCCTCCGTCATCCCCATGACGGAGGAAGTCCATGAGGATTACCACCGCGCACCAAAATTGGGCTTCCAATTACTAAGGCTGCATATTTTAAAACGTAATAGGAAATCACTTAAAAAAATCACAGAGTATAGTAATTAATTATGGCCGCAACAACAACAACAAATAATAAAAATAAAATAAACAAAATAACATACAAAAACACCTGTATTTTATTTTGCCGGTTTTCTGTTGACTTTTGATACGTCACAATGCCACGGAACCCAAGCCTAATTCTCCTAATTCTTCTAAATTTTGAACCGCTATTCTTAACGTCTGCAGGACAACTGTCACTCAAGTGTCCGAATTAAATCAATAACATATACTATGAATAAAAAAAATAATTGTAATACCTCCCACTACACTTAATAATCGTTGTTTGCGTTTCAGAGCCTAGACTTCTCCTACTATTGAAGTTAAACCAGACTCAAAACTTCCGCCCACTTAAAAAAAACCCGTTAAAATGCTTCGCTGACTATAAATACCTATAATCTGAAATACGCTATTAGTTCATACTAATATTACAAAGAGTAGGCTCCGAAACTACTGGACCGATTTTAATAATTTTTTCACTAATAGATAGCTACATTATTCCTGAGTAACATAGGCTATACAACATCACGCTGCGGATCATGGGAGCGGAACAGTAACCATTAATATCGTTAATCTCATAGATTGCACCTGCGCGAAGCAAGGGCGGGGCGCTGATTTAAATTTATGTTATAGTTTAATTAAGGTCTAAAATTTATTAGAAACATTTGAGTTAGCCTTCATCTAATTTAAGTGGTTCATTTACATGATGAGAGGTTTCCGGGACTGCGTCGAAACGACAAGCAATTAACGCACTTATTTATTAAACGGAAAAGCATAAAAGGCAATGTCAGACGATTCTCAAGCTCGTAAACTCAAAATTCTATGTATTTGGTTACCCGAACGCTGGCGAGACAATTCTAGTTTTTTGACATGTGTATATTATATTGTATGTTATAGTAGTCTGTAACTGCAAAGTGGTAACATTGCCATACGAAAACCGCCCTTGCTGCTACGTCTAGGGTTGCCAGATCAAAAGCCCGGTAAACCGAACCACCGGCCAGTTAAGCCGGACTTTTGGGTAGTAAAATCTGGATTTTATTAATGATTTTACATACATACATACAATCACGCCTGTATTCCCCGAAGGGTTAGGCAGAGGTGTAACCAATGCACACCCACAGTTCGCCGGTATGTTTTAGGTCCCACGTAATAATTTTATTTTAATTAAGTGTTAATGATTTTAATTAAGTGTAAAGCCGGCAGGTTGACGCTGGATGCAGGCCGCTTCCAACCAGTCCTTTTGACAATCTATGTGGGAGGTCTATGTCCAGAAGTGGGCGTTCTACGGCTGATATGATGAAGCCAAAAGCCGGCTAGCCGGATACCGACTAATTTAGTCGGAGACGCATCCAAAACGACTGGCTATGTCCGACTTTAGGCTGCGTTCCACCAAAGACACGTGAGGATACATAGCGACTTATATGTGTGAAGCTAACTCCGATTATATCATTAGCTTAGCCCAAGTCGTTTTTTATATCATTGGGTGGCAAACAAACCGGCGCCCACCTGATGTTAAGTGGTCACCTCTGCCTACAATACTGGAGGCCTTGCAAATACGTTGCCATCCCAGAGACAAAATGTCTTAAGTTCCTGTAGTTTCACCGGCACGCAAACCCAAGGTTTTTTCAAGAGACTACAGCATGAGGTTCTTCAAGAAAGGAGTTTTGAGGTTTTTACAGGTTGGCAACCCACGAGTGATGCCTCTGGTGTTGCAAGTGTCCATAAGCAGCAGTGACCGCTTAACATCAGGCGGGCCGTTAGCTTGATTACCACCTTCAGTGGTATAAATAGTATAAGTTCCGGCGAACACAGCAACGCTGCTTTCGAGCAGAAATAGGTAGATTTGCCGCCGTGGCCGGAGTCTGTCCGGAGAAAAGATACATTTAAATCGCTCATTACAACAGCACCGTACCAAATCAACCTAAAAATCCGACCGTTATTAATCCACCGGCTTTTTTTTATCTCGTCATTATAAAAATATTTTAATGAACACGATCTAGAGGCCTAACTTGTCTAGCAATTTATTTGCTAATAGCGGACTGCCCGCAACTTCGTCCGCGTGGCTTATTCCACTCGCCATAAGTTACGTCTTTGATTACTGCTCCGCTCCCGTGTATCGTAGCGTGATGTTATATAGTCTATGTTACTCAGTGATAATTAAGCTTTCTAACGGCAAAAGAATTTTTGAAATCGGTCGAGTAGTTTTTAAGTTGTTTCGTTTCATACAAAAATACAAATCTTTCCTCTTTATAATATTAGTGTAGATAGTGAAGATATAGATATGAGTATGTAATTATAGATGTAGAAGCCGTGTAACAACAGCCCCCCTAGCCAAGTCACAAACGATAATCGTAAACGCTCGGTAGGTACCAATAGATTTTCAACTTAATACCCAAGAGCCTTAAGTTGAAAATCTATTAAAGATTTCTATGCGTTAGCGACTGGAACGAACGAAAACGCTATGCAATCTTCATTAGATCTTCAACTTAAAACCAAGCACATAAAGTTGAAGATCTATTAAAGCCTACTCAGCGTTTGCGTTTATCGTTTGTGACTTGGCTAGGGGGGCTGATGTATACCGTTTACACGGGTCAACATCCGCAAAATTTGACTTTTCGAGTCATGAACGTCATCCAGACTAATATCTTTCCATATAATAAAATCTACACTGATATTATAAAGAGAAAATATTTGTATTTTTGTATGAAACGAATAACCTTAAAAACTACTGAACCGATTTTAACCATTTTTCAAGAAAAGATAGCTACATTATTCCAGAGCAACATAGGCAATATAACATCACGCTATTAACCACAGGAGCAGAGCAGTAACCAAAGACGTATCTTAACACGGACGAAATCGCGGATGGGTCTAGTCTTGTTTATATGAGCCATAATAGCACAATGCTAAACAGTTAAGGAACTTATATAAAAAACGGTAATTTAAAAAACTAAAAAACCCGACTGCTTTTCTGAGTATTTATGAAAAATCCCTAAAACAAGAAAATCGTTGTACCCGATTGCACTTAAAATTGTAGCAGTCGGGACCCATTCGGGACCATCTGCAATGTAATATAGGTAGGTATGTGTTCTCAATTTACTAAGCCTCCACTTCTAGAATGGGTCCCGACTGCTACAATTTTAAGTGCAATCGGGTACAACGACTTTCTTGTTTTAGGGATTTTTCATAAATACTCAAAAAAGCAGTCGGGTTTTTAGTTTTTTAAATTACCGTTTTTTATTTTTATTTTTTTTTTAGTTTTTGATTTTGATATACCCAGTGTCACTCTCGCAGTAAATACAAATCTAACGACACCTCTCAAGCTAAAATCCATTGAGCCGTTCAGGCTGCAGAGCGATCCAAACATTTGAATTTGGCGGCAAAAATCCGCCATTTTGTTTTTTTTATTTTGATATACCCAGTGTCACTCTCACAGTAAATACGAATCAAACGACACCTCTCAAGCTAAAATCCATCAAGCCGTTCAGGCTGCAGAGCGTGCCAATCAATTATACATATATACATACATACATACATACATACATATATATATACTCCTGAAAAACATAACCCTCCTTCTGGCGCAGTCGGGTAAAAACTACTGTTTTTTAAACAATAGCTTCTTCTAAATGGCCAAGTGTAATGAGTGCATCTGCACTTAAGTTCAGATGAGTGCAAATTAGTCATAATAAAATTGAATTAAACAGGTATTTTTTGTTTGGTATAACAGTTTTTTTACTTTGTGTTATTATTGTTATTAAATAGGTACCTAATAAAACATTTATAAAACAGGTAAAATTCCATTCGCTATTCAAATTTAAACGCAAAACAGACGCAAATGAATCCTTTATATATCGCTGACTAAGCAAGCTGTCAATTGTTAGGGGCAACTGTCAGAAATGTCACAAGTAATCAAATAATAAAAAAAAATAACCCCCACAGAAGAATAAAGATCCATACCGCAGCGAACAAAAGAGCTGATAACCTAGAAACAGCTAAACCGATATTGATAAAACATATCTCAGAACCATCGCTAGGAAACCTGGGTTCAAATAAAAAAACCGCATTCAAATCGGTTCACCCGTTTATGAGCTACTGTGCTACAGACAGACACACAGACGCACAGACACGTCAAACTTATAACACTCCTCTTCTTAAGTCAAGGGTTAAAAGGAGTGTCGTCGGAAACCGGGAGATTTTGATTTGTGCCAACTTTATAAAATGGGAGTAACAATGATGTGCAGGTACCAATTGTTCATACAAATAGGTATATGCCAGGACCGCCTTGTTTTTATTTATTTATTATTTAAGTTGGGTTTGATCTTTGCGCTAGTCTAGGTCAGAACTGACAAGCTGGACGAATTGTTATTTATTTATTTTAGACACCGACAAAAATTAAAAACCTAACACAAACATAATAGGAAAACGACGACCACCAACGATAGGGTGAGCTTACCCAGAAAAAGCTTGTTCACTCTAACTTTGAAGATATTAGGGTAAAAAGAGTTCGAGAATACGCTTTCCGATTATCAAATACGAGTCTCAGACCATGGTATGGAAAATGTAAAGTGCCTCCTCTCAAACCTTATTCTAATCGTAGCCCTTCGAAATACATCACAAATCTCTTTCAATATTCTCATCTAGGCTGTCTGTCTTTTATCCCTTGAGTGGATCCCCAAACTTACTACTTTATAAAAAAAAAATGTATGAGTAATAAATAAATAAATAATAATATTCTAAGATCCTATCAACTACCTAGCCTAATTCCAACTATGTTCATGCATATGTACTTTCTTAGTTTGTCTTGGACATCACTGACATCGGTAACCATGTCAAAGGCCTTTGAGGCGGTTTAGAAACTCTGACACTAGGGTGTGTGGGGTCGTAAGACCTTACTGCCCACACGATAAAGAAGAAGAACCATGTTAGAACCAGATGCAGCTGAATACCAGTATTTTACATGGAGCGACTGCCTATCTGACTTCCACAATCCAGTTACTGGGTAATACGATACCCCTTAGTAAGAGGTTTTCACAATTACGGGTTTTCTACGGCAAACTGTAACGTTCTAAAACTAAAGATAAATACAATTTTCCTCTACATTTCTTAGGTAACCATGACATCACACTTCGCAACGATAATTCCAAATAATTTGCGCCGACATACAAACAAACAAAGATGCCATATACGTCAAAGTGAGGACAAACAGAGCATTGAGTGCGACCGCATAATCTGCCAATCATCAGACAATGGGACATTATGGCCACAGATGCTACCATTAAGCACCACATAACTAAAACGGGGATGGACAACCTTTTAAGTGTTTTTGCTAATATTAGCAGCTGTCGGCCCTGACACACCATTTATGTCAGTGAATGTCCAATGATGAGTATTCGAAATTGGTGTATTGACATCATCGGTAGAGAGGCGGGTTTGTGTTCGCGATTTGGTGGTATTAGTAGAGAAACTGCCCCGTTGTTCTCGTGGTCGCAAGTGCGACTGCTGTGCAAGGGGTCCCGGGTTCGATTCCCAGGTCGAGCAAAAAGTGTTATTGGGTTTTTCTATGAAATTCTCAGTAGCAGCTTGGAGTTTGGATTTGTGCCCGGTTAATGGCAATAGGCTCGCCCCCTATTACATGGGACCTAAATATACCGGCGAACTGTGGGTGTACATTGGTACACCTCTGCCTAACCCTTCGGGGAATACAGGCGTGATGGTATATTTATATTTTATTTATATATAGTAGAGAAAAGCTCTGTTACATACAGACAGACTAAGAAACAATATGCTAGAGTACTTGAGCAGTTTTTCATTTCCTTGAGCAGTCCTTTTAAGGTAGTCTTCTCAATCTAAAGAAATAATGCATACTTTGAAGGACACTAGAATCGTGACACATTTTTTTTTTCTTTAAAATGTCACTGGATGGCAAACAGGCCGACTGCCTATAGACACCTACAAAGAGGCCTTACAAATGCGTTGCCAAACCCAGAGACAAAATTGAAATATATCATGTGCCTGTAATTACACCGGCACCCATACCCATTAAACTGGAACACAGCAACGCTACTGTGCGGCAGAAATAGGTATGGTGGTAATACTTCTCCGGACGAGCTCCTTCACAAAGAGCTCTACTACTACGAACATGGTAAGGAAAAGAAGATGGTTGTCTGGAATATGAGTACGTTCCATAAGGGTACGCAGTTAAACAAACAATAGAGCATTACATTGTTTTAATTGCGAATACAAAGCATGGCGACCAAGAACTCGCTAGCACGATTACTAAACTAGTCGAATGATTCCAAGAGTATCTACAGCCACAATATTCCACCAAAAACTACACAATCTACACAAATATTTTAAAGAGGTAAAGTTTGTAAGGTTGTAGGGGTTAATATCTAGATCTACTAATACCCGATTCCTAAAACTTACCGACCAGTATTTGTTGACCATTTTTTTTTTGTAAGACGGGAAATCATCAAATAACTTCCCCCGCCCTGGGCGGGGCGGGAGGGAGTGTCAGACTTTTACTGACTAAAACCCGTCTATGTTCCTTCATGTGCCCTTTGCGTTCCGGGGGCGCGGTATCTCTTTCGAACAACCCGCAGCCCCGGCATTTGTTGACCATGGTAATAAACAAAAGCTTTCGCATTTTCACTGTTATTAAAGTTTATTTTTATTCAAGTTTATATCCATAATTTTTGTAAAGATTTGGTCAAAAGTTTTTTTTTTCACGCTACAACACACACGGGAGCGAAGCAATAACCAAAGACTAAACTTGCGGGTGAAAATACCTACGCTAACGAAGTCGCGGGTAGAAGCTAGTATTCCATGTAGGTAGTAGTACAAACCTGCACAAAGTAAGGCCCGTGACTTATATTTGTGTGACCTAGGACGTGTTTTTGTTTAACAGCAAATACAAAAAAAAAATCCTTTTATAATTGTTTTTTGTACAACTTCTTTATGTATTTTCAAATAAATTACTGAAATTGTTGTTCGCAACAAGTTTTATGTTACTATAATTGGGGGAAAACCAGAACTGTGTTTGTGTGCTTTTTGTCTAGTCTGCCTCACGAGGGCCTCAAATCTATTATTTTTTTTGCGTTGGCCCGAGGTCAAAACTAGTGTGGACCCTGTTCTAGTACATATAACCTGTACAGCCTAAATCAAATTTTAATGGCGTCAGTGAACTTAAGGCGTTTTTTTGCGTAGTATTTCCACGTGTCAGAGGAGGTACGGCGGGGTACATCGCAGCGACGTGACTCACTCAACGCAACAAAGCTTTACGCTTCATAGATTTCGCGCGACTTCCACCGCTCAAATATTGGTCTCGCGGACGCAAATAAAGTCACAAAATAGCCTATGTCCTTTTTTGGGGTTTAAAATTCTCCAGACCAAAGTTGTGGTGGTTTAGTCGTGAAATCGTAACAAAGAGACAGACAGAGTTACTTTCGCATTTAAAATATTCAATATGGAGTATAGATGGATAGTATAACTGCCTCGTTGGCCTAGTGGTCCCAAGCGCGACTGGCACGCTAGAGGTCTTGGGTCCGATTCCCAGATCGAGCAAAGTGTTTTTGGGTTTTTCTATGAAATTCTCAGTAGCAGCTCGGAGTTAGGATTTGTGCCCGGTTAATGGCAATAGGCTCGCCCCCTATTACATCTTACCTACAAACATACCTGCGAACTGTGGCTACACCTCTACCTAAACCTTCTAGGAATATAGTATGGATAACCATAGGTTCATCACCTCTGCTTACACTCTCAGTAATTGTCACATCACGCCTCCTTACTAATAGGCTCTACCTTGAATGTAGAGTAAGTACTCAAGGCCATACACATACAGTTTTCTATTCAAGCCCTTTTGTTGATCAACTCAATGCCATTCTATTGAAAAGAGATCGTAATGCGTTGCAATAAACACGATCTTAGAACGTAGTATTTTTTGTGCCATTTAGCTCAAAGTACGAGTATTTCCGTATAGTATTATTTTTTTCTTTTGATTCGAGTGATTAAGTTCAGATGCTGACAAATATTATGATAGCTGATGAATCATTATATTAATAAAGCTAAAGTGTTTTTGTTTGTTTGTTTAAACGAGCTAATCTCTGGAACTACCAGTCGGATTGGTATAATCTCAAATTTCAAATCTTTATTGCATTCCATAATGTGAACATAGAGGTTTATGGACCCTGTTGGGCACAGCAAGATAATAAATAAGGAGAGAGGAAGAGCGCAGTAGCAGCTCGGAGTTAGGATTTGTGACCGGTTAATGGCAATAGGCTTGTCCCCTATTACATGGGACTTAAACTACCGCCGAACTGTGGGGTGTACAATGTTACACCTCTGCCTAACCCTTGGAAAACCTGGGGAATACAGGCGTGATAGTATATATGAATATACCTTCTGAGAATCTTAGAATCTCGAGCAGTTGGTATAACTAGTGTCATTACAGAAACTTCTTTAAGAAAAAGAAAGAAAGATTACAGAAACGAAGTGAACATCAGTGCCTCTCACTCACTCGCTATACTGTGTGAGTGAAAGGGCATGAGACGCTCCTTTGTTTCGAGAAGTTTTTTCAGAAAGAAGCAATAAAAATACTTCTAGCACAACCCTATCCTTTCCAGCGCAGTAACAACCAGATATTCTAGTATCTAGTGATGACGTCTCTGTTTAAATTATACATACTTAAATGTATGTATAAATTATCCCAAATACCTATATACCTGTTTAACTAATGAGGTTTTTGAAAGATAAGTCTAGAAGACTCGCAACCTGCGTGCTTTTATTACAAGATGTATGAATGTTGACGAGGTGAACGGAGTACGTAAGGATCGTAGCAGGTGGCGTTCTGTGGATTCTGCTTTTTTTTTTATACATGTGAAATCATCAAATGACTTGTTTCTTCTGGGTGGAGCGGAAGGGAGTGTCAGACTCTTGCTGACTAAAACCCATTCGTGTTCCGAAATTAAAACCCATTCGTGTTGCGTAATGCCCTTTGCGTTCCACGGTGACACTTTCGACCAAATTCCGAAACCCTTTTTCCCATAGAGGTACAGTCACGAGCAATAACATATATACACAGTCACATTTTCTAAAATATATTTACTTCTACCATTCAAAAAATATGTGTACGGATTTTTTTTCCAAATTATCTAACCATCAAACTGTGTCAAAACTGGGTATACTTTGGTTCCACAATAATATAAACAAAACAAATCAGTAAAAAGTTTACACTTCCAATATCATTTTTAAGTATACATGACAATTTCTATAACATGTGCCTATACAAAATGGATACATTAAAATGACATAGAAAGTGTATACTTACTTTTTCCTGTTTTTGTTAAATTTTATTCATATACCATTGCATGATACAATAGTTTTTTAATTAGACGAATTCAGTGATGATGATTAAAACAATCATCATCAGCCTGTAGCAGTCCACTGCTCATAGTCCAAGCTATATCGGATACTTTTGTTCTTTGCTGTAATATTTTATTTGGAATTCTATCCCTAAGAGAAACCCCCAACATAGGTCGCTAAGCGACAAATACATTACAGTTTTATAAATAAATAGTTGTTGGTTACTGCAATAAAACAAGAGCTTACAGAATCAGTGATTCGTTACCATTAATTGTGTTGTATTAATTGTGTGCATTAAATATCATTAAATGTTGTAATTCGTTATTATTATTAAAGCCTACTAAATATTATAGGGTAGTTTAAACCAATCGTTATTCAAATATGTATATACAACATCATAATTAGTATATGCGAAACCCGAAACACCTGTCTAGTATTTTTATGTAAAGAATCTGTATACAACATTTCAAAACTGTGTCATGAAAAATGACAAAGTTATAAGCTTGTTATGTTACCTGGTTGTCTATACAAAAACATGCTCACCGCGCGGCGCAGCGCATCTTGCAGCGCGTCTTGTGCTCATCTATACTAATATTATAAAGCTGAAGAGTTTGTTTGTTTGTTTGTTCACGCTAATCTCAGGAACTACCGGTCCGATTTGAAAAGTTATTTTTGTGTTGGATAGCCCATTTATCGAGGAAGGTTATAGGCTATATATTATGTAATTTTTTGAAGAGTTCCGTTGTCTGTCTCCGGAGTCCATCATCAGATCTATATGAAATTTAAATGGGGCCATTTGGGAAATATACCCTTTTCAACAAAAAAAAGAATCGTCAAAATCGGTTCACAAACAACGAAGTTATCCGCGAACAAACATAATATAATAAAAAATCGGTTAAAATTCCCTATCTCAAAAACTACTGAACCGATTTCGATTAAACTTGCAGTATTCCCTAAGTTGAATAATACCTAGTACAACAAAAAAGAATTACTTAAATCAGACTTGTAGTTACGGAGATATGCGAACACAAACATAGAAACATACATACATACACTTTTGAAATTTGGCACATTTGTTCAGACGCTGATATAGACTAACATATACGAAAACTGGGCAGTTCTGGAAATATTACATACATACGGGTCGAATTGATAACCTCCTTTTTTTGAAGTCGGTAAAAACAGTCAACGGGGGTGTCGATGCAACTCGCTACCTTTCTGTAACATTATATTATGTAGGTAATACCGCAAATGTTAAAAAATACCTATAAATAAATAATATAACAAGACCCTATATTTACGTACACTGATTTAGTAAAACTGTGTAGTTTATTTTGATACAATTTAACGTTTACATAATATTATTGGACACAGTTAGCATACTTATTTTTGCGATTTAATGATGCTACATAAATTTGAATTTGTATACATGTTATAGAAATTGTCATGTATACTTAAAAATAATATTGGAAGTGTAAACTTTTTACTGATTTGTTTTGGTTATATTATTGTGAAACCAAAGTATACCCAGTTTTGACACAGTTTGATGGTTAGATAATTTGGAAAAAAAATCCGTACACATATTTTTTGAATGGTAGAAGTAAATATATTTTAGAAAATGTGACTGTGTATATATGTTATTGCTCGTGACTGTACATTATGGGAAAAAAGAGTGAGTTTATGTATGTAGGTAAGTCTAGAAGATAAAATGGAATAGATATTCTCACCTTGAAATAAACCTCGACGCCGTAGATGAGGAAGAATGTGACGACTATGAAGAGCAGCACAGCGTAGCAGCCGTTGAAGACGTGTTGGTAGAAACTCTGGAACAAAAACCACATCATTAACATTTTGAACGCCACAGTCATGTAGGTATATGTCACCGTAAAATTGTAAATACCGTTAGATTATAATCTAACTCGCGAGATTGTGAACTGTCGAAAGATTGTGAACCTGAACGTACTGCTTACAATTTAACGTATTATTATTCGGTAGATTATAATCTATCGACGTAAAACCGTCAAATTACAATCTTAAAATTGTGAAATTGTCAACTGTCCAAAGGCTGTCCCTGATTGGTCGGCTTTATAGTAGGAATGAAACTCAGGTATCAGTCAAATAAAATGAATGCATTTCAAGAATTGTGACATTTTGATTTACGATGCTGTTTTTATTTTTTCAATTATTCTTCTCTGACATGGTTACCGATGTCAGTGATGTCCAAGATTAACTTAGAAAGTACGTATGAATTAGAAAACAGTAACCATGTCAGAGGCCCTTGAGGCGGTTTAGAAACTTTGACACCAGGGTTTGTGGGGTCGTTACCTTACTGCCCACACGATAAAGAAGAAGAATTATTCTTCTTCATGACATCTTGTACTTTTACCGCACTCTTATAGCGCAGGCAATAAAGTTTAATATCGCATTGTTAATCTAATGTATGATTTGGTTATTAAAACTTTATGCAGAAAAAGTACAAAGGCGAACTAATGCACGATTTCCACCAACCGGGCGGTGCAGGAGCGCATTTCACACTGTGCTAAAGAAAATTCAGGCTTCCACATAATAGATAAGGTTCATATTTGCATGGAATTTATGGTGGTGGTGGCGGTGGGTATGATGTGCTGCCCACCGTTACTATATCATCATCATCATCATCATATCAGCCGCAGGACGTCCACTGCTGGACATAGGCCTCCCCCATAGATTTCCAAAAAGACCGGTTGGAAGCGGCCTGCATCCAGCGTCTTCCTACGGTCTTAATCAGGTCGTCCGTCCACCTTGTGGGTGGACGTCCTACGCTGCGCTTGCCGGTGCGTGGTCTCCATTCGAGAACTTTGCGGCCCCATCGGCCATCAGCTCTGCGTGCCATGTGCCCTGCCCACTGCCACTTCAACTTGCTGATGCTCTGGGCTATGTCGGTAATTTTGGTTCGTCTGCGGATCTCCTCATTTCTGATTCGATCTCGCAGAGAGACTCCGAGCATAGCCCTCTCCATAGCTCGTTGGGCTACTTTGAGCTTGCTAATAAGGCCCATGGTAAGAGACCACGTTTCTGTGCCGTATGTCATCACTGGCAACACACACTGATCGAAGACTTTCGACTTGAGGCACGTTACTATATACAAGTTCCTAACTAAACCTTTGTCACATGACTAATCACATTCTGTCACCAGAAGTCCGCCTATAGATAATTATTTCTCACCCGTGCGAAGCCAGGGCGCGTGACAAGTATTACCATAAAATTTCACACGAATTAAACTGTTAATCACGTTTTCAAACTTATTAGAATTAATCATTTTCATTAACATACAGAAAAATGCTAATTATTTATTAAACAAACGTCAAATTGTCTTTTAATGCTAAGCTAGATTAAACTAGACAGATTGTAGCATTAATCTTAATGTTATTTAAAGTTTTTTAATATTTAATTAAGTAAAATATAACTAAGTTGGTACCTACCAGACCTCGGCGAATCGCGATGTGGGTTCAGTAGGTACTGTACTGTGAATTTCTTATACTTGCAAAATGTTACAGAATTACGCATTTTACCCCTAAATATTTTTATGATATTTTTTTGTAACCAAGATTGTATAAAAACTAAATTGAAAGAAAATAATCTCCATGGAGTTTCTTGCTCGTTCTTCTCCATAGAGACCTACGTCTTGGAACGAGCCAATGAATTTACCCTTTTTTTAATTTTTAATCATCATCTGCCTAGCCTTTTCCCAACTATGTTGGGGTCGGCTTCCAGTCGAACCGGATGCAGCTGAATATCAGTATTTTACATGGAGCGACTGCCTATCAGACATCCACAACCCAGTAATGGGTAATACGATAGGTACTCTTGGTAAGACTGGTTGTCAGACTTTCGGGCTTCTGACTAACAGTAACGACTGTCAAAGATCTACAAATGACAGCCGGGACCAACGGCTTTACGTGCTTTTCGAGACACGGACGAAACTCGGAATTTTTTTAATATTAGAATAAATTGAATTGATAATGCTTGACTTTGACATTTGCAACAATGTTCTTTCTTTTCTTTTACTTTTTTATTTTAAAACATTGCCGCACGCGAGGAATTTCTCCTGTATCGTGGGTGCGTTTACAAACATATAAATTGACGTCCACAAACTGCTAGAACCGGTACAAGCATCTATACGCCATATAATATTTGTTCCGAGCGGGAATCGAAACCGTGATACGCTGCGCAGCAGCTAATCGCTCAGCCGCTGCGCCACCGTGTCAATTAGCAGGTTTTGAAAATGTTGAACACTTAATACAATGTTTTTTTATATTCTCAGTAGCAGCTCGGAGTTAGGATTCGTGCCCAGTTAATTGCAAAAGGCTCGCCCCCACATGGGACCTAAAAAACATACTTACCGGCGAACAGCGGGTGAACATTGATACTCTGCCTAACCTTTCGGGGAATACAGGCATGATGGTATGTTATATGTTTTTTTGTAAATTCTCACCTTTTCCTTGGGAGAAGTTCCAGCGACATTAGTCGTGAGCACCTCTGCAGCCAACAGCGAGTAGCTGATGAAGTTGAAGGTCACAAACGCTAGGAACGACTTGGACAGGAACCTGGGCCTCTCCCAGCGAATGTCTCGTAAGTGGAACACCTGGGAGCAACAGAAAACAAATGATCTTAATACAATCATACTAATGTTACAAAGGCGAAAGTTTGTATGTTTGTCTCTTCTTCACGCTCAAACAGCTGGACGGATCTGGATAAAATTTGGCACTGAGATAAATTATAGTGCGTAATAACGCATAAGATTTTTAGCCCGAAAATATGTAAGGTTCCCGTGGGATGATATATAAAATTTGTCGCGGCCTAAGTCGCGGGCAGAAGCTAAGTAGTTATAAATAATTTCTAACTACAAATTTTAATGGGTACCTACATAACTTCACATAATTTTATAAGTTTTATTTAATTTTGAATCTTATTTTTCGGTTAATACCATGTTGCTGTGCTCTAGCAGGGTCTATAACTGTACTTTAGCTTTAAGCTCTTTGTAACATCTTTTGTACGCATGATGGCACGCAAATAAATGAATGTGAACGAATATTTTAGGCTCGTATACACCGGCATCCAATCAACTTATTACATACTAGCTGTAGCACGTGACTTCATCGCGTGGCAGTCAAGTATACCATAAAACACTAGCCAACTACCCGCGACTGCGTCCGCGTGGCTTATTTCACCTGTCTGTCTGTCTGTGGCATCATAGCTGCCGAACGGATGAAGCTATTTCAATTTAGTTTCTTTTGTATTAAAGGTGACCTATGTGCGAGTGTTCTTAGACATGTTTGATGAAAATCGGTTGAGCCGTTTAAAAGTTGTGGGGGTGAAAGTAGGGAAGAAAAACCGAATGTCTGTAAATATACTCGAGTGGGGTCTCAAACTTAACAAAATCGACATTATAATAAGTAGGTACCTATAAAAAGAATAAAATAAAAAATTAAATTAAAAATTTAAAACACCCCCAACACAAAAACCTAAGTTCCAATTAGGATGCGATCGTCCCGAGCGGTCCCCCAACGTGGCGTATTTTTTTTGTTATTTTTTTACTTTTTAAAGGGAACTTAGGTTTTTGTGTTGGGGGTTTTTTAAATTTTTAATTTAATTTTTTAGTTACTGCTCCGCTTCCGTGGGTCGTAGCGTGACGTTATATATAGCTTATGTTACTCAAGAATAATGTAGCTATCTATTGGCGAAAAAATAGTTAAAATCGGTCCAGTAGTTTCGGCGCCTATTCGTTACAAACAAATCTTCCCTCTTTATAATATTAGTATAGATTTCCTAAGGAATTTTAACTAAAACAATTGGATGTTTAAAGATAATTAAAGCAGTGCTTCATATTGCATGTTGGTGAACACGGCATTGATCGTGAAGTTCTACTTAATAACACAACAATTATCGCAATGATGGGAAGACCATAATTTTCAACTTATTTAAGTGAGTTTTTGCACCAGTTACAAAAACAATCGAATCACTTATTTTAATTAGACCATTAACAGGCACTTTTGAACGTCATTGTATCAATATATCAGCCGCAGGACGTCCAACTGCTGGAGATAGGCCTCCTCCATAGAATTCAAATAGGACAATCGCCAATAGATAGCTACATTTCCTGAGTATCATCCGTACTTCCTTACTTAATATTATAAATGCGAAAGTAACTCTGTCTGTCTGTCTGTCCGTCTGTCTGTCTGTCCGTCTGTCTGTCTGTCTGTCTGTCTCTTCTTCACGCCTAAACCACTGAACCGATTTCAATGAAATTTGGTACAGATATAGTCTGGGACCCGAGAAAGGACATAGGATAGTTTTCATCCCGGAAATCCCCCGGGAACGGGAACTATTAATCCACGCGGACGAAGTCGCGGGCAAAAGCTAGTAAGCTATAAAACATAAGGTAAGATCCACAGGAGCGGAGCAGTAACCAAAAACGTAACTCAACGCGAAAGAGAACGCAAAGGGCACATGAAAGGAACATAGACGGGTTTTAGTCAGTAAAAGTCTGACACTCCCTCCCGTCCCGCCCAGGGCGGGGAAAGGTATTTGATGATTTCCCGTCTTAAAAAAAAAAAAAAAAAAAAAAAAAAAAAAAAAAAAAAAAAAAAAAAAGCCACGCGGGCGATGTCAGACAGTTCGCTAGTTCTGCAATAATGAGCAATCATTTAATGAAAGCTATTTTAGTCAGAAGATGTAAATCAAATGATAGATCGTGAAATCGTAATTATGTTTTTTTTTCTATTCCAACAAAACTGGTTGCACTATGTTGCGTTGACTCCAAATTTAAAGTCAAGGGTATTAAGGCACAGTATAATCATTGTTATAGAAGATTTAAGATGTAATATCTGTCAATCGTTAACTATTTTTAGCCGACTATGGCAAAATATAAAGCCTAAGTTAATTAATTGGGTTTTTCCATTACTTAGTTATTTCTTAGTAAAAACCCGTAGTTTGGAAGATGGTAGTGTGACACCCCTGTGGCTCGGAAAGCACGTAAAACCGTTGGTACTGCGCCTGATCTCTCCCCGGTTATATCGGATTGCCGTCCCATCGGACTTTGAGAGTTAGGGAAGAGTGCACCTGTGTTTGCATACACACTTGTGTACCATAATCTGTGTATACTTTAGTAATTTTTAGGGTTCCGTAGCCAAAGGGTAAAATGGGACCTTATTACTAAGACTTCGCTGTCCGTCCGTCCGTCAGTCTGTCTGTCCGTCTGACACCAGGCTGTATCTCATGAACCGTGACAGTTAGACAGTTGAAATAAATATTTAAGGGGGCTCTTACACAACCGCCTTGATTTTTTTGCCGTTTTTATAGAAAATGGATACGGAACCCTACGCGCGCGAGTCCAAATCGCACTTGGCCGGTTTTCTTTCTTATTAACATCTTAACATCACAAGTTACGCATGACACTATTTTATTACCTATTATGTAAAAAAGAACAGTTAACATATGCCGCTCATGTATTGTTTTACATATAGCCATAAAATGAGATAATTATGTCATTTGTAAAACACTTAAGAAGTAGCGGGAAGAATATATAACTGTCATTTTGCCTCGTCAATTTTTTTTTTACTATTTGTACCGGTACACGACACGATACAATACTCAATACTCAATTCTTTATTGCTTTCCATTTGTACATACAATCTTGAAACTCCTTGGAAAAGGAGGTTCCAAATTTGAATTAGTGTCATTACTTCCAGATATGTGTGTGTCTATGTATACTAATATAATAAAGAGAAAAGATTTTTGGTTTGTTTGTATCGAATAGGCTTTAAAATTACTTTGTTAAATTTTAATTTCTTCAAAGAAATATTTAAGAAAATTTTAGTTATAGTTTAAGACACACTGGAAAAGGTTAAGCAGATGATGACGAGTTTAGGACACACGTCAAATACTTACAGAATCAAATATCAGTCACAATGCACACACAAGATCCAGTTGTAAACCAGCGTTAAGCACAAACGGTCTGGCATTTATGTTGAACCAAGTTCATTTGTAACCGTCAGTCACAGTCTAACCGGATGCAGCTGAATACCAGTGTTTTACATGGAGCAACTGCCTATCAGACCTCCACAACCCAGTAACTGGACAGCACGGTACCCCTACCCCAGTACCCCAGTGGTTAAGGCGTCCGCCTCCCATGCACGAGGTTGTGGGTTCGCAACCGGGCACGGGCAAGTACCAATGTGACTTTTCCTAATTCATATGTACTTTCTAAGTTTATCTTGGACATCACTGACATCAGTAACCATGTCAGAGGCCCTTGAGGCGGTTTGGAAACTCTGACACTAGGGTGTTTGGGGTCGTTAGACCTTACTGCCCACACGATAAGAAGAAGACGGTACCCCTTGGTTAGACTGGTTGTCAGACTTCTTGGCTCTTTATAATATTAGTATAGAAGTAATTTAACAAGAAACGGTCACATAAAAAAGGAATTGCACAAAAACAATACATGTCCGGTAATTATTTAATTACCTATCAATTAAGAAGACGTACTAAGAATAGCGTATCACTTTACTCGTGATGATTTTAATAATATGTTCTATTGTTACATTCTAATAATATAGTCACAATAGACTATTGTATATTGAGAGTATGAATAACGTGAAATTGTTGTGATAATTCTTTGTCTATTGAATAAATACTGTTATGGGCGACAAATGAGATGCAAATGTCTGATGGCACTTCTTGTGATGAGGATTGAACGTGTCATATCATCTCACTATAGTCTTAACTTAGCCGCCTATAGCGTACATCTTTATCACTTTTTTTATTGTTTTACTACGTATATACCCCACGGTTACTGCTCCGCTCCCGTTGGTCGTAGCGTGATGTTCTATACATATAAACCTTCTTCCTAAATCACTTTATCTATTCTCTCTATCTATTAAAATCTTTCGCGTCGTTTAAAAGACCTAAGCGTACAAACGGCGGGGGCGACTTTGTTTTATACTATGTAACGAAGATAGAAGATTCACCTACATTGTTTTCACAAATAGAAATAACAAGAATATTGTAACCAGGATTTTGTTAAAAGAAAATTGAAAAGAATGCCCGGAGAGTTTCTTGCTCGTTCTTCTCCATAAACCTACGTTTAAGAACGATCAACTAGCTTCAACTTTCTGAGGAAAAGAGCGACTTCTTGACTATTGAAAAGGTCCTGTAAATGTTCTTATAGAAATAAATTTTTGACCTAAAGTTATGTTCATACTTATATCATTAATAACATTCCAAGTTGGTCCAAGGTGTTATCATACTACGCCTAATGGTGGGTCCACACGACACAGACTTGTCTGTACAGACATCTGCACGGACTATAAAGTCTGAGTAAAAATTTTTACTTTACCAAATGTCTGTGCAGTCTTTTCATCAGTTCAGACTTCGATTTTAATGAATAAATTAAGTAATTCAATAATCATGAGTTTTGGTCCGACAATCGTACAGACATGTACGCAGACTTCCGACTTTTCTGATACACCGACATTTGTCTGTACTGATTTGTTGTACAGACAAAATTCTATAGAAGTCTGTGTTAAGTCTGTGTCGTGTGGACCCACCAAATCTAGGCACAATTGCAGACCCTGTGAGGCACAGCAACATCCGTGTTAAATCACATAAAAAGTTAACAATAGAATTTAACAACGTAGGTAAAATATTATTATTAAATTTAAATTAAGTATTTTATTAATATTTTAAAAATTGAAATTAATGTAATCTAAATGAGTTATTATAATTTTACGTTATATTTTATTTGAAAACGAGATAAATATTAAGAAATTCGCACCAGGAAGATGGATTACAACCTTCATAGAGCTACCAACTGCCAATATGCGAACAATTGATCCACCATTTTATGATCCGCAATTAAAGATAACATTAATTATCTCTTGCACAACACCCTTGCATATAAATTGAGGTATTTTAACTTTTGGGGACAGACAAACAACTTTAATGAGCGACCTGTAAGGCTCTGTTTTGAAAAAACAATAACACCAGTCAATTATTGTCCCACTGCAGGACAAAGGCTTCTTCTTATACAGAGAAGGTACGAGCATTGCCCACCACGCTTTTCTGTTTCCACTGAGGGCCGATGCCTGCCGGGGCTGCGGGTTGTTCGAAAGAGATACCGCGCCCCCGGAACACAAAGGGCACATGAAAGGAACATAGACGGGTTTTAGTCAGTAAAAGTCTGACACTCCCTCCTGAAGTTATTTGAGGATATCCCGTCTTAAAAAAAAAAAAAAAAACAAAAAACGCTTTTCTATGTTTAGGCGATTGGCACACTGCCCGCACGGAGCGTGGTGCGCGGCGACGAAGCTTTGACATTGCGCGTGAACGCGTTTTCAGTGTGTTAGACTACGCGTGTTTTCTATACAAACACAGATACTTGCAAACAACAACGTGCTCCCGCGCCACGCTCCGTGATGCGGGCAGTGGGCGAATCGCCTTATTGTTTATGTTTTTAACCCCCGACGCAAAGAGAGGGGTGTTATAAGTTTGACGTGTCTGTCTGTCTGTCTGTGTGTCTGTCTGTGGCATCATAGCTGCCGAACGAATGAACCGATTTCAATTTAGTTTTTTTTGTATTAAAGGTAACTTACGTACGAGTGTTCTTAGACATGTTTGATGAAAATAGGTTGGGCCGTTTAAAAGTTGTGGTGATTAGTAGTGGTGAAAGTAGGGAAGAAAAACCGAATGTCTGTAAATATACTCGAGTGGGGTCTCAAACTTAACAAAATCGACATTATAATAAGTAGGTACCTATAAAAAGTATAAAATAAAAATTAAATTAAAAATTTAAAAAACCCCAACACAAAAACCTAAGTGCCCTTTAAAAAGTAAAAAAATAACAAAAAAAATACGTCACGTTGGGGGACCGCTCGGGACGATCGTATCCTAAATGTAACATCGGTCCCCCAACGTGACGTATTTTTTTTGTTATTTTTTTACTTTTTAAAGGGCACTTAGGTTTTTGTGTTGGGGGTTTTTTAAATTTTTAATTTAATTTTTCTATACCTATGTCAATGATGTCCAAGAAAAACTTAGATAGTACATCTGAAATGGAAAAGTTACAGTCTTCTGCCTGTAGCCATGTAACAAACGATAAACGCAAACGCTGAGTAGGCTTTAATAGATCTTCAACTTTATGTGCTTGTTTGTAAGTTGAAGATCTAGTGAAGATTGCATAGCGTTTTCGTTCTTTCTAGTCGCTAACGCTTAGAAACCTTTAATAGATATTTTACTTAAGGCTCTGGGGCATAAAGTTGAATATCTATTGGTACCCACCGAGCGTTTACGATTATCGTTTGCGACTTGGCTAGAGAGCCCAGTATCGAAACCGCAACCTTATGTATAACAAGGCAGGGGCCTAAACCACTGAACAATCACGACTTGTTTAAGAGATGGTAAGCGCAAATGACAGATTGTTTCCAAAATATTACAGCGGATAGATTAAACAATTTTGATTGTGTATGTATTGCCATCTCAGGAACAATGCTGAAATGCTTTATGTGTAACGTTCCATTCCTACATATTTCTCAGTCTGACTCAACATAGGATGTTCACAGGCTTTGATTACGTAGTTAATGATTATCTGCTGTATTATATCCATTGACCTATTCTATATTTTGCGGTTGGCTGCATCATATACAATAGCAGGAAAGTAGTTCTTCCGTTGTGAACTAACGTTTCTTTTTTTTGTCAAGTGACATAAAATTTGCTAGCACTCAATGGTTGTCAAAATTACAAAGCGTTGTTCAGGCGAAACCGGTGGTGGCCAGTTGTTAATTTAACAGAATGGTATTGATCCGATTTTTTTTTTAAAGACACGTACGTCAATCTATTTTCAGTCACTGCAGTTCTTGAAAGACAGAAGCAGTTTATTGATAATGAATAAAAAACAACAATAATAATGTTAAAAATTGCGTAATTATTATTAGCTTGACTTGTAGATAATGCCTAAGGCGTTAAGTCCGCCTTTGTACTTTTTGTTGCATAAAGTTTAAATAAATAAAATTGCGTGATTGTAATACCGCGGGAAGTTCTACCTTGCACACATCTTTCAATTGTTTTTGTGACGAATTTTATTTAACCAAACGAAAACTAATGAACACACACACATACATATATTTCTGCTGTGTTCGCATTGAACCTTACTGCCCCCCTAGCCAAGTCACAAACGATAAACGCAAACGCTGAGTAGGCTTTAATAGATCTTCAACTTTATGTGCTTGGTTTTAAGTTGAAATTCTAATGAAGATTGCATAGCGTTTTCGTTCGTTCCAGTCGCGAACGCTTAGAAATCTTTAATAGATTTTCAACTTAAGGTTCTTGGGTATTAAGTTGAAAATCTATTGGTACCTACCGAGCGTTTACGATTATCGTTTTTGATTAGGCTAGGGTAGGGTTACCATATCTCAGGATTTGTCCTGAGATTTCAGGATTTTTGGACTCTTCTCAGGATTGCGGCTGGATTTTGCAAATCTCATGAAATCTCAGGATTTTTTGAATTTTCAATAAAATACAGCTTACATTTTAAAGATCTCTTTGATAAAAAATTAAACAAACTAGAAATAATCTTCCTTTGGTAATAATTGCACAATTAAAATCAGTACTTAATTATTTTTCCAAGTTTTATCATACTTAAAATGTGATGATACATTTTTAAGTAAGATCCACAATGTATAAAAACGATAGTATTACGACTTTAATTCGAGAAAAAAAATTGATAATGTAAAGGATCTCAGGATTTTTCAATGAAAATCAGGCCTTTTCTCCGGACTTTTGATTTTTTCATCTGGTAACCCTAGGCTAGGGGGGCAGGTCCACAGACCTTGTAAGGAGTAAATAAAGAAGTTTTTATACGCTGCCCACAATTTTCTTTTTTACCGATAGGAAATCATCATCACTTCTCCCGCCCTGGGCGGAGCGGGAGCGAGGCCCCATATACATAATCGCCACTGAACAGTCTGGGCACCCAGCACTAACTACCAGCAAAACCAGGACATGTAAAAAGACATTAGCAACCACCAGACAAGCTCCTAATCCATAAAGCAAAAAAAAATCTTTTGCTATATAAGTAGCTATTTGAAGCTAGACATTAGACAATTTTCATTCGGTTTTTTTATCCAATAGTATAATTTAGGCCTTAGCTTAATACTGATGGCTACGCAGACGAAGTATGGGGCAGAAGGCAATAAATAAACACTACTGCCGATATTTCTTATGACAATAATGACCAACAGTGTTTTCAGCAAATACCTTGTAATCACTAGTCTAATTTCATCAATCAACTCTTCATAACAACTTGTACTATACAACTATGAAAATTAACACGTGTACCTTTGAATGGTCAATTAAGTAAATTACCTTTTAGAATTACGATTTCTCTCGACCTTAACGAAATCCGCTAGCTCTGTTTACTGCTGTACTATGGTTAAGGGCACTTATTGCTAATAAGAATATAATCTGTACAATTCTACATTGTATGAAACAAAGTCACTTCCCGAAGTCTGTACCTCTGTACACTAAGATCATCTTCTTCGAGATTCTTGACGGGCCTGTTGGTCTAGTGGTTAGTGACCCTGACTGCTAAGCCGGAGGTCGTGGGTTCGATTCCCACCCAGGACATACTTTGTGTGATGAGCATAATAGTTTGTTCTGTGTCTGGGTGTGATTTATCTATAATATGTTGTATATATTTATAAATTATATAAGTACGTATATCAGTTGTCTGGTTACCATAACACAAGCTCTGCTTAGCTTGGGATCAGATAGCCGTGTGTGAGTTGTCCCACGATATTTATATTTATATTCTAAACGCAGGTACCAACTACGTGGTATGTGTAATAGTAGGATTAGTAGAAACTACTCCTTCTAATATTTAAAATGCAAAAGTTTGTGAGGATGAATGGATAGATGTGTGTGTTACTCTTTCACGCTTAATCGAATTGGGTGGAACACGGAGTTTACTTTTTATTTTAAAAATGTACGGTTCGCGCAGGATCATGCAACAACATTGACGCGGGCGAAGTCGCGGGAAAAAGCTAGTCCTATATAATTCAATTTATTAATTGATTGTGTACTAAAAAACAACTGTAATGATGTACGAAAATAGCATAATTGCGTAATTGTAATGCCGCGTGAAGTTCTACCTTGCACACATCTTTCAGCGGTTTTTGCGACGAATTTTAATTAACCAAACAACTGATGGAAATGACACAAAATAACTGATGAAGTATATTACTACTGCTGTATGTGCATTGAACTTTACAGGTCCACAGACCATGTAAAGGATAAATATATAGAAACTGTTATACGCTGCTCAGTGCCCCATATACATACTCGCCACTGGGAAGTCTGGGTACCCAGCATTGACTACCAGTAAACCAGAACATTGAAAAGGCAAGACCCTGAATAAAAAACCGAATAACGAGGTGTTTTTTTTAAACCGTTGGAATTTCTCCTGTATCGTGGGTGCGTTTACAAACACACAAACAGCCAGACACGGAATAAATATCTGTTATTTGTGCCCGGTTAATGGCAATAGGCTCGCCCTCTATTACATGAGACCTAAACACACCGGCGAACTGTGACTGTACATTGGTACACCTCTGCCTTACCCTTCGGGGACAACAGGCGTGATGGTATGTTATGTTCTCTCCACGAAATCTATTTTAGACTACACCCATCAGAAATAATGACTGAACCAGTACTCAAACTGTCATGAACCGTTGATTTAGGAAATAAAAAACTAGCGGTCAGTTATCTATACTAATATTATAAAGAGGTAACATTTGTTTGTAAGTTTGTATGTAAGGGGTAATCTCTGGATCTACTGGACCGATTTTGAAAATTCTTTTCCCCATAAAAAGCCACATTATTTGTAAGTGTCACAGGCTATATAACATCACGCTACGACACACGGGAGCGGAGCAGTAACTAAAGATATAACAAAAGGCGGGTGACATTAGCCAGGCGGACGAAGTCGCGGGCAGCTTGCTAGTTATAAACAATCTCAGGCTAATTTGTACCTACGTACCACGTATCTAGGTTGTAAACAAGTTTTTGTGCACCTAGGTTACTTTGCAAGATGATGAATTAAGTTTTTGAGGTCATTGTTCGCTGCATTCCGGCTAAATATAAATTAGTCTGCTTCACTTAGAAAGTTATTTTACGAGACGGTTGGTGCAGTGGCCAAGCGATTGGCTGCTGCACTGCGTGTTGCGGGTTCGATTCCCGCACGGAACAAATATTTTGTAATGTTTGTAAACGTACCCAGGATACAAGAAATATCCTAGTGTGGGGGCAAAGCTATATATTAAAAGAATAAAAAAATTGCCAATGAATATTCAGACGCTGACTGACTGAACACGATATTTTGAAAAGTAGTAACAGTTTACTCTGCCTACCTCTGTATTTCCGAACGCATTCAACCCAAATTTCTTCAAAGTTAGAGTGAACAGGCTTCTTCTGGTGAAGCTCACTCCATCATAGACTTCGCCTATGTCACCTCTGACCAAGACTAGAGTAACGAGCTTACCCATCTCGAATAAAAAGTAACTACTACTTTGGTGCTGTATCTGAAAAATTACTCAGATTAGGATTGGATAAACCACACCTTCGAACATCCGTAAGTTAAGGCGAAAAAGGGCAAACCTTTTTTTGCTTGAACTAATAGATGGGTTGCTGAGCGTACATTGAGTTAAAACTCAGAAGGGATTGGCAAAACACGAGTCTCTAATGGTACTCCCACACTGCTGTTAAAAAATGTTTACAAACATAAGTAAACTTTTTCTAAACAAACATTTGATAACAATGTTAAGGAATGTTTTCATGTTAATAAAGATTTGGTAATGTTAGTAAACATTTCTAAACAAAATGTTTATTTATCACATTGTAATAAAAATAACATTTGTTGATAAAACCTAATTCAATGAGCAAATCTTCTTTCATTTTCGTGTAGACGCCTCGGAACGTAAATCCAAACTGCTCGATAGCATGTTTTAAATGTTTGTAAACATTTTCCGTCTGTGTAGGAGGAGCACTCCAAACATCTAACAATATTCTTAATAAAATGTAACAATTTCTAAAATTTGTTACTATAGTGTGTTTTTAAATCTCAGAGACTGATTTGACGGCTTCTTACGTCAAACTTGAAAATAGTGTGCTTTATGTCTATGAGCCGAAAGCACATTATTTTTATATTTGACGTATGAAACTGTCAATTTGGTCTGCGAGATTAAAAAACACACTATAGATGAAAGAATGTTTGTAAACATTTTTTAACACCAGTGTGGGAGCACCATAATGTTGCAAATGTCCATAGGCAGGGGTGACCGCTTAACATCAGGCGGGCCGTTAGCTTGTTTACCACTTCAGTGGTATAAAAAAAGGTAAATTTAGTATTGACGACTACTAGTTTATCGATAGCGACTTTTTGTGTAACCTAACTTATTTCTTATAACATACGCTATCTGCCAGTGCAAATCCCGTCAAAATCAGCCCAGCCGTTTCGGAGATAAACCGGCCCAAACCGACAGGCAACAAAATATTTTTTTTTTGTTTTAGTGCTTGTTTGTATACATTCAAATGCATTAAGTTAAAAGCTGTTATTTTGACATTGAAAACAAACATTTTAATTTTATTTATTTGTATAGATGTATTTTTTCTTTACTCAGAAAAACCGATATTTCTTTTTTAATCAATGGATGGCAATCAAGCCGACGGTCATCTGATGTTAAGTGGTCACCGCTGCCTGTAGACATCTGCAATACCAGAGGCCTTGCAAATGCATTGCCATCCCAGAGACAAAGTTGAAATGTCTCATGTGCCTGTAATTGCACCGGCACGCATCCCCTTCAAACCGGAACACAGCAACGCTGCTTTGCGGCAGAAATAGGCATGGTGGTAGTACTTCCCTCGACGAGCTCCTTCACAAGTCAACTACTACTTAATCCTTGCTAATTGCCAGTTTCAATTCCTTGCTTACTCGGAAAAACAGAAAAATAAACCAGGACAATAAAAATCTTAAATTAAAATATACAAAAACAAGGGTAACAGAAGGCATTATAAATATCTAAAAATAACTTAAATGTTTATAAGTTTAAACGTATTTTATTCAAGCTTTTTTAAAGTCAACAATGGAGGTCAAATACCTAAAATCTTGTGTCAGGAGCAAGGACATGATTATAATCTAGCTTTATTAATAATTTTGACTAAACTTTATAAATATATAAGTATTACTGTGTCGTATTTTTGTTTGAATTAAATGTATACAACTAAAGTTTTTTTTTTTTTTTGCAAAGGTCATTCGAACATAACTTTTTTTTTAACGATGTTTCATATCACATGTCTCTGCTCTGACGCTTGGCAAATGAGAGCTACACCGAAAAATAAGGTGTAATTAACACGGCAACGATCCAGTAGAAATCGATAGCTTTAGTTTAATTTTTGGTTTTATTTTTTGTTACATAAGTTTAGTTATATAAGTTCACTAATTATTCGTACTTTAAGATAGTCTGGAACAAAATGTATTTTAATCTGTACTATTATCGGGTGTTGATCGCTGCGCCAAAGTTTATACTTCTGTAGATATCATCGTTTCTATAGTAAGATTGTTAAATTCCAAATTGTTCCCAATAACCGTTTTAATATTAAAAAAAAACGCCTTGTCAAATCTAACAAATACCTGCAAGCGCACCGCCCGCGAACCCTCATCTTTTTTTATCTTCTCATCATAAAAAATACTTTAACGCACACGTTTTAAAATCCTAACTTGAATGGCAAATTATTTGCTGTGTCGCCAATTTCAGTTTCCCGATGCAGACTCAAAGGACCAAAATGAAAGTAAGCTTCCAAAGTGTCCAGAATCGGAATAAACATCGTGTATGCGGTATTATCACTCACGGCCGTGACCCTAAGATAAGGTGTGGAGCGAATGTGGTCAATATTAAGACGTTGTATGTATTTATCATTGTTTACAACAACACACCATTAGGACGTACATATCAGCTATTACCGGGAATTGAAAAACATGTTAGTCACAAGATCTGAATAAATAAGGATAAATAAATACACAAGCTAAAGATTTGTTCTTTGAAAATGTTCCGCGGTGACTTTAAGTGCACAATTTCTCATACAAATAATACTACGACGGAGTGTTACTCTCTGCCTGCGTCTGTATTTCCGAAGGCATTCAACCCTAATCTCTTCAAAGTTAGAGTGACCAGGCTTCTTCTGGGTAAGCTCACTCCATCATAGACTTTGTGTATGTCACCTAGACTAGAGTGAAAAGAGCATAAATATCTCGAAAAAGCGAGTGTGATGTGAGCCGTGGTATTTAGCGTTAGACGAGATGACAGATCACCTTTAGCTCACTTCATATAAATTACCTTTCAAAATTATTCTTAAAAAAAACTCTTAATGAGAGTCATTTAGTAACGAGGAACTAATTAATATTGTCAAAAACTAGCTTTTGTCCTTGACTTCTTCCGCGTAAAGAAGAGTAAAAATTACTTATCTTAAAATAGCTTAAGACATTCCGCAATAGCCTATCTTTCTATTCGTGAAAGAATTTTTGTGAACCCTTTGGGGAATACAAGCGTGATAGAAGTACGGATCAGAACTCTTACGAGGCATTATCGCCACAAGAACAAAATTACAATATTATTGTACTTTAGATAAAATAAAATATTGGTGTTACTTTATTTTGTCGCTCCATCCTTGACTGTGACAAAAACAAACAAAAAAACACCCGATAATGATTAAATAAATAAACAAATATACTTATACGCATAATGATAGTTTTAACATAATACTACTTTATAATGTTATCGAGGAGGAAATGTCAGTGCGGACATAAGGACCATTAATTGGTAGTCCATTATGTCAATTGGGTAAGCTGGTAACACGTGGACGTACCGGTAGTGCGGTAATGCGGAGACAGATTCAATTAAACCCAGTAGTTATAGGGTTAAGGTCTTATGTAAAGATCGATGATAACTCTCAACATTTTAAATCCGTACTAATATTATAAATGCGAAAGTAACTCTGTCTGTCTGTCTCTTCTTCACGCCTAAACCACTGAACCGATTTCAATGAAATTTGGTACAGATATACTCTGGGACCCGAGAAAGGACATAGGATAGTTTTCATCCCGGAAATCCCTCGGGAACGGGAACTATTAATCCACGCGTTCGAAGTCGCGGGCAAAAGCTAGTCCATAATAAATAATATAATAAAGTTGAACGAGTTTTTTTTGTTCGTTTAAATGCGCTAATCTCTAGAGCTACCAGTCGGATTAGAAAAACCTCTGTTTGGTATATTATAAATAGATTCATGAGAAATAATATAGGTTATACAACAAACGCTATGGCCGACGGAAGCGGAGTAGTAACCAAACACGTAATTTAAAGAGGGTGAAAAGACCACAAAATCTAGTATGATAATAAAACGATTTAAATGAATTCAGTTACTAAGAAAAACATCATGTATACTTGCTAATATCTTGGACATGAATGGAGAAATCTAGAAATATATTAATAAGCCTAAAATCGCCAATCCAGTCTGAGCAACCCTAGTGATCAATGCTCATGCCTTCGCTGCATAGTAAGAGGTTTTTGTCCTGCAGTGGGACCATCACAGGCTGATATTTTTGTTATATTTATAAAGACAACTTACGTGTTAATCTCATGAAATATTGCACTACCAACTTCAATTCTCACATTTCAGCTTCTGATAAACACAACTAGCAAGTTCATTTCCTGTGGTACCGCTAACAATAAATTCGTACAATCAAGAAACATAACGATAAAAAAATAATTGGCAAACGTAAACTGTTATCGCAAAAGAAATGCATTCTAACTAGCAGTGCGATTCTCTAAAATGCAAACTCGAAAACGAGTCTCACTAAAGTGATCGCGCTCACTTCGATAACGAACCAACCTGTCATTGGTTTAGTATTTATTCGCCGTGGTGACGTCGCCGGGCGTGATCGTGTTTAACAGAATACCATTTTGTAATCTCACTGCGGATTTAGCTTTCGGATTACGAAGTGAGGCTCAGAGAATCACACTGCAGTTTAGATTTACAGTAACATCGACAAGACGTGAAAAGTGAGGAACCAGTACCAACGGCATTTATTGTATTGAAACAAGATCAATAGCCTGATACTAGAATTGTGGTGGGTATGAAGCTGCAAGGTCGGTAAGCCAGTACATCTTCAAAAAGATTGTCACTGCTACTGGTAATAGGAAATTGTGACGTGCTTATTTGCCTTTTTTAAACCATGGAATAAATATTTTTTCCCGTTAATTGAAAACTAATTGACTTTTCAGGATGAAATAGAGAAGTTGTGGCTTGCAATTGTTGGTCAATGGTGCCAACTAACCAATTGTAGTCGATCCTTCTCTTTGTGAGGGGGACTGGGACTGTGTCGTCATCCACTAAGATACAAAGGCTCCACCAGTGTGGAATAATGGATGTCACAGGCATTTCTGGACTGGAAGGCATGTACGAAACACAGCTTGTGTATGGTGACATCCTTTGTGAAACAACAAAATGAAACACAATGAAACTGGCCTGTAATTGGCCTTTTTAATGGTATCTAAACCCGAACTATTGAATATGAGTAGCTGTAAGTTTTCCTAAATTATTAAAATAAAATAAACTACAGGGATCTAAAGACCAAAAAGAAGTTCACAGGACCAATAGACATAAAAAACAAATGGTGACAAATAAAATAAAGACAGCGAGCTACCTTTTAACCTTAAACTTTACAATGAGCATTAGGATATTATCACAGGCGTGGCAAAGTTAACACTAGGTGCAAATATCAGGGCCACAATGCAATCCAGGAAGTAAGCAAACGGTATATAAAACTAGGTACGGATAGGAACCAAAATTTGCACTAACAAGCAGAAAGTTGGTCACGGTCATTGCCAAACGAAGCACTAAGGTTAGCAGAGAAACTAGTTTTAAGTCTAACACTGAAGAAATACACAAATTGGCTTGACAGACTGACGGAAGTAAAGATGAAGAAATGAGGAGGTCAGATTTGTGCATTAAATGCATCATTATAATATTTTCAAGAGAAGATTTTGTATTCAAAGTTTTATGAGAATAATTTGAAAGCTTTATTTTGAGAACTTGAATGCGTAGATTGTCTACGCATGACACGATTGTGTATGCATTGACTTGGTCCTTTGACGCTTAGAAGGACCATATACTTAGGGATTGTCGAGAACACGTTGTCACCTGTTCCTAGCAAAGTTATGAAATAACATTTCCAAGCAATAAAAGCCAGTAACATATTCAAGACTTAGGTACAACAACAATGGTCAAATATCGCAATGTTATTGAGAGTCACATGTCAGAGGTTAGTAGGCAATCGGCTATGAGTAGGTACACACGCGCCCTTTTGACTCTTCAATCTTAATTACTATTATTTACATAATGCCCAATTTATCATAACATACAGGGAGAAAGAAAAATAAATACACTTTACACTAACTAGCTTGCGTCTAAGACTTCATCTGCGAAGAGTTCAAATTAAGCTAAGGTCCTTAATTATTGTATGTGTTAAGCTAGATCAATTTCTATCTAGATTAATCTTTTCTTGCTAGATTAATTTTAATGAAGGAGTAGAATTTAACATGTATTATCAAGAACCGACAAATGACAAGATAGCAAGTATAGAAAGACACCAACTACAACAAGTTTTTAATGTTATAGCTAAACTCGTAAATACCCCCGTTATACCAAGATAATGTTTTGCTTAAGTTACATTGAGTGCACAAACAAAGATATTTCATACCAAAAATAAAATTATTTTCCCAACCACAATTTTTGCTCAATGTTACTTAGTTTGATGGGCAGTATGCGTAGTAACGGCTATGCGATGTGTCTTTGTACATCCTGTATGACAAGCCCGCTACACTATTCCCAAACCACTGCATCTCCTGTAACCCAAAATCAATAGTGGCAACCGCCAGAAAATCGCCGAGGCAATGAACCTCGAGGATCGATTAAACTGTCTTGAATCCCGCAACGAAATTAATCAGAAAAGATTAGCGGCGGCGTAAGAAAAACATAAACATAACTTCCAGTTCCCTCCAAACAAGCAGGAGACAGAACAGAACTAGGCCAATAGGCACAAAGGGATGTTTACAACTGGAAGAAGCCCAGATTGCACAAGCATTACGGATTGCAATAAAATTATCCACAGAACAGAAAATACAGTAGAAGTGCCCTTAAACTGGCTAAGTACGGGAACCAGTGTCGCCAAACTCACACATTTGCATGTGAAATTATCCATTACACACATAAAAAACAGTGATTTAATTGGCTATAAATTACAAACGCAACTTTTACAAATCATCTTTTTATTGCTTTCAAAAATTAAGTCTTATTGCAACACTCTAAAGTTGTTATTATTTGACATGACACAAACAATAAAGACGTTTTTCGTGTAAAAAACTTAATCAGATGAAGTTACAACGAGTTCAGCTACTCAACGCTAGATGGCGCCGAAACCAATTAATTCTATTCAGAACGCTAGCTCCCTTGAAATAGATGTCATATTCAAATGCACATGTAATCTATTTTGCTACTCAGTTAGAGATGTAGACATATATCGATATTACGTAATTTATTCGGGAGAGCAATGTTATAATTTTTTAATATCATACAAATGCTTAACCGTTTTGTTGCGATGTCTAATGTCGCTAGAGTTTTCGCTTTGTGAGGCCGTGCACAAAATTCAGTCGCTAGAGTTTCTGTTTTTGTTATATTATGTTTGTGTGCATCGTTCATGCAGCTACACGCAGACACGCAGAAAGATCGAGCTAAGTGACCGTTTAAACAATTTTGATCCTTTAAAAGATATTTTTTTTATATTATACAAAATAATATACATAAGAAAATTATTTTACATAAAAGTCTGGAACGTGTATATTGTATATTTACTACTAAACTGAAATATTTAAATACTTTTTTTGAGGTCTATCTATACTATAACGTAGTGACATAGTCTACCCATGTACCAAGTTTTATTAAAAATCCGTTCAGCCTTTCGAGCGTGAAGAAGTTAAAGAAAGCGATTAGCTTCCTGCACCTACTTCGGAGGTTACGTGTTGTTAAAACCTCGAGATTTCTTTGCAATCTTAGTTAAATATTTATAAATTATACACATAAACCGTCCGACACAAATTTTCTGGATAACGGTGCCAGCCTGGAAATGAGTTAGCACTCAATAAATAAAAATTATCGATACCCACCTACTTTACAAATGTGTCCCATCCCTAATTGAGTAGCGTCGAAGTTTCTAGAAATTATGTTATGATTTTCCAGATGACGACCAAGTGCATTTAGACTTTGTGGCTAAGAATATAAGGTTGTTTATAGCTTGCATTGAAGTCATAAAATGTGGTATTATAATTAAAATCAACTATATTAATAATTAACAAAGTTTAGTATTACCGATGATACGATACACCTCCACAAGATACATTTTTTTTTCTGCTTTCGTTTTTGCAGGTCAGAACCGCACAACAAGGCATAATTTGTAATATTTCGCGTATTTCTGAGACAACCATTCGCGACGAGTATCCTCACGCGAATGAGTTAAATGTTGCGCATCTACGCTTAATGTTGACACGCGCGCGATGTCTGAGGGGCACTTCCACTCTTTTCTTTATTCCGTGAAATTATCACTGACTTAATGGGTCCTAATGTGAGCTGTTACATTTGATTCCAGTTATAGGTTTTACATCCTGTATTATAAACATCACGTGTGATGACTACGTTTACATTTTCAAAATAAAACAACAGCTTGAATATTGTATAAATTCATCTCGAATGTGTCACAGAAACAACGGGCCGATGAATAATTTTCACACGTGGATAACATAATATTAATAAGCGGAACCGCAGATATGACAAAATATTATGATATAATAATGTGAAAGGAATTTTTAGAAATGAATGTATAGGATGGGTATAACTGCCTCGTTAGCCTAGTGGTCCTAAGCGCGTCTGCTACGCTAGAGGTCTTGGGCTCGATTCCCAGGTCGAACAAAAAAGTGTTATTGGGTTTTTCAATGAAATTCTCAGTAGCAGCTCGGAGTTTGGTTTTTTTCCCGGTTAATGGCAATATGCTTGCCCCCTATTACATGGGACCTAAACATACCGGCGAACTGTGAGTGTACATTGATACTCCTCTACCTAAGCCTACGAGGAATACAGGCGTGATTGTATGTATGTGTACGTCGCGTATTGCTGTTTCTGGTGACTTTGACGCACAATGACAGAGAAGACAAAGACAGACTTGAAAGGTTCATCAGGAATGTCCACAGCCCTTTCAAGGTCGGCTTTGACAATGGATCAAGTAATGGGGCAATGAGATGGCAACGCGCCAAGCATATTACTAATGATTAATGAATAAGTTACTTACTTCATAAATGATTACTTATTTTATGTTTTTATAAAGTACTAGCTTCTACCCGCGACTTCGTCCGCGTCAAATTTGCCCCACGGCAACCGTAAAAATATCCGGGTTAAAAGTATCCTATGTGTCATTCCACACTACAATCTATCTCAGTGCCAAATGTTATCATTATCCGTTCAGTCGTTTAAGCGTGAAAGAGTAACAAACATCCACCCACCCATCCATCCATCTTTACAAACTTTCGCATTTATATATTCTTGGATATTCGATCCAAAAGTATTTTTTTAAAAACACACAAGCAAAATAACGAACTTAACTTTATTATTTAAAAATCACATACAAAAATACAAATTAAACTTTAACAAAATTAACACAAAATACATCGGATGTTCCGCAGTGGCGAATTAAATTCAACTGAACTCGTGCGTAGGCGCACGCTCCCTTATATCAACTGTTTGTGGTGGCGTGACGAACTACCCCCACTCTTCCGTTTTATCTCCTACACGGCCTCTCCTGACGTGAGACCGTCCTCGGGCTCTTTCTTCCAACATCTTCAACTCTGCAAATCCGTCTCCAGCAGTGGCATGGAGGCTCTTGACTCGTTGGCAGGTGCCGTGTCGGCTCGTGGCTCGTTGACCACGTACTCCTCAGGGACACTGTCTGGTATCGCCACGCTCGCACTCGACGTGCTAGGCGGCGATATTTCGTTATTTTGTCGCTGCTCGGTAGCGATCAGAGCTAGCTCGTCAGCGTCTGACGTTGGGTCAGCCAGGTCGGGAGGCGATTCCTCCCCTTCCTGAGTGTCTGCACCTGCACAAAACCAAAGCAAACGCACCAACTACATGAAAGTGAATCGTTATTATACAAAACACAGCGTATCGAGAAAGAGGCACGACGTGAAGCGTATCTCGATACACAGTAAGGTAGAGGCACTACGTGAAGCATATCTTACACATCATCAAGACAGAGGCACTACGTGAAGCATGTCTTGAACAAAACTGGACAGAGGCACTACGTGAAGCATGTCCGCACGAGATTGAGGGGAAAGAGGCACTACGTGAAGCGTATCCCAACAATCACATACGCAACACCTTAGCTGTTTCCAGCCTTGGTGGGCTAACAACTCACCATCAAAGTAAGCAGCACACACTTCAGGAGTCCATTCTCCACGCCACGGGATCATGTACTCCGCCGCTGCTTGCGTCGACTTCCCGTAGGAGCCTGCCAGGAGTTGTAGTTCATAGCGCCCATGAGGTAGGATCTTCGTAACCCGATAGGGGCCACGCATACCGGAGTCCAGCTTGCCAGTGGACTGCGCTTGCTTCCTGACAAAGACTAATGAATTTAGTTCAAAACCACGGGCCGGCTTCCTACCCTGGTTAACATAACCATCTTGCTTTTGCTGATTTTGCCGTAGTCGCTCTGATGCCCTTTGCCGGTTCATTTCACGGACAGCTTCTCGGTTAGAATTGGAGCCCTCGAGCGCCACATCACGTACCAGGCTTCGGATAAGAGGTGTCATCGCGTCGATGCCGACCAACAGATTGAGTGCAGACTGCTGAGTCGTCCTCTGCTTGGTTATGTTGAGCACCAGTTGGAGCTTCCACATGACGCTCGGCCATTTTCGCTCTCGGTGGTTGCATTCAATCCGAATCATGTTAAGCACCGTGCGACAATAACGCTCAACTTGCCCGTTTGATTGGTGCATCTCGGGAGTTATTAAGTGTGAATCACACCCCATACTCTTAACCCAGTTAAGAAACTCGCCACTTTGGAACATACGACCTCTATCAGCTACAATCAATTTAGGGGAACCAAACAACGAAATCATGTTAGTGAAATAACGCTTTAATTCGTCAGCATCCTGACGATACATGGGGTAAAGTAAACTAAATTTAGAAAAAGCATCAATGACTATTAAAACATAACGATATCCATCTGACTCAGGTAAAGGCCCCAAAACGTCCATATGAACAGTGTCAAACGGCAACTCTGGTTTCTCCCATGAATGAATTGGTTGAAGTGGGGCGCGTGCTACTTTTTTATGTGAAATACATATTATGCAATGTCCAATGTATTTTTGAATAAAGGCCCTCAATCCCGGAAACCAAAAATGTTTAATTATCAGATCAAATGTCTTTTCAATTCCCGGGTGGTCATGTTCGTCATGGAACACACGAAGTAAACTAAGTCGGTGGCCTTTGGGAATAAAGCAAAGAAGCCGGGAGGGTTCACCAGTAGGAACATATTTCACATACAACAGGTCGTTTTTAACGATATAACGGGTCGCATCTAATTGTCCGTCAGTCAGTTTTTGTATAAGAGATCGTGTCTCTTCATCCGAGGCCTGCGCAATCTGTGCCCAGTTTTGAGGTTTCTGAACAGTGCACAAATTGACAGGATTTCGACTTAGGTAATCCGCGTGCGACATAAGCGTACCCTTGCGATAGTCCAAAACAAAATCAAAATCCTGCAGGTATACCCACCACCTGGCCACTCGCGGTAACAAGTCCTTTTTACGCTGAGTAAGTTTTAAAGCATTGCAATCTGTGACCACGGTGAAGCGTACACCCACAAGATAATGCCTAAAGTTTTGTAGGGCTTTAACAACGGCCAGGGTTTCAAGCTCGTACGAGTGGTACTTACTTTCGGCCCCTTGCGTTAGTTTGCTGAAATAAGCAATCACTCGTTTGTGCCCACCGTCATGGACTTGGAGTAGTATAGCCCCATAACCAATAGAGCTGGCATCAGTATGAACTTCTACCGGTAAACTGGGATCGTAAATTGCAAGGATAGGCTCATTCGTCAAGCACTCGATGATATCTTTACGAACAGCTTGTTGTTCTAACCCCCATTTGAAATCTACCCCTTTTCTTGTAAGAGCAGAGATGCAGGCAGTTTTCTGGGCGAAGCCAGGTATGTACCGTCTAAAATAACTGGCTAGACCCATAAACTGACGGACCTGCTTGACATTCCTTGGTTCAGGAGCATCAGTCAAAGCCTTAATCTTTTCATGACTCGGCCTTACCTGACCCTCACTAATAGACCGACCAAGATATTCAATTTCCGTTGTTAGGAAAGAACACTTCTTTAAATTAATAGAAAAGCCCGATTTTGTCAATGTCTCTAGGACTTTACGCAAAATGGAAAATCCCTGATCTATGGTCTTACTTATTATTAATACGTCATCAATATACACCAGTATTTCACCAGATTCTATGAATTCACGGAGCGTTTTTGTTATTATACGCTGATATACCACTGGAGCATTTGCCAGGCCGAAGGGCATCTTGAGATATTCAAAATGCCCCTCGGGTGTGACAAATCCCGTAAGAGGAACAGACTCCTTCTGCAGCGGTATCTGGTGGAAACCGGTCGCCATATCGAGGCTCGTGAAATATTTATTGCGTCCTAACCGGTCTATATGGTCGTCAATTCGTGGTAATGGAAAACGATCTTTAATTGTTACATCATTTAACTTCCTAAAATCAACACACATTCTGTCGGATCCGTCCTTTTTCTTTATGAGAAGAATGGGACTCGCGTATTCAGACTCAGACTCCTGAATTATTCCTTTTCTTAAGAGGTCTTTAATAATTTCCCGCACGCGAAGGGTCTCCGCGTGAGAGAGCCTATAAGGTCGATAATTAACAGGAGAGTTACTGTTCAGTCTAATAGCCATACTGCCGGTATTAACAGTTGATGTTGCAGTACCGGCTATAAAATACTGAGAAAATTCATTTATAATTTCCATCAAGCGTTGCAATTGATCACTCATTAAGGGAGTGTTGACTGGGATCGAACTATCAGACTGAACAGTCATTATCGCGTCTGGCTTAATTATCTCCCTTGTCAGCAACTGAAAATCACGTGTTCGCACATAGCGAACACCCTCCCTATTAAGAACGTCTGTACCGACTATCACAGGAGTATTCATGAACTCGGAAGCCACCACAAATAAGTCAACCTCAAGGGTTATGCCATCAAATTCAATCGGCAAGGTAACATAAGATGTGCTTTCGAGCTCTTGACTTCCCAAACCCTTTAATACACGAAACGCTGGCTTTTGCATACAGTTAAAATGTTTTAGTAAAACCGAAGAAATAAGTGAAATGGTTGACCCACTATCAATTAGTACATCTACCGGCACACCCTGTATAACAGCTACAACTACATCACTGTTACAATTAATTTTAATTTCGCGACAAAAGTTGATGTTATTTTTATTGCGCGCTTCAGACTTTTGCTTAGCAAAACAGGACTCGACTTTGTGGCCACTTTTTTTACAAAACGAACAGGGCTCCGATTTAGTTGGCACAAAAACAGGCTTCGATTTTGTATTGTCACAATTATTAGAAGAGGAACTATCCCCGGTATCAACCTTTGGTTTTTTATTACAAGTAGCCTGTCTATGTCCCGACTGACCACAAGTAAAACACTTGCCGTCCTCAAACCGGCGCTTTCTTAACGTATGGTTATGTGGAGGTTTATTCTTTGCAAATGAAGTATTTTGGTTCGTCGCACGCGGAACATTATTTTTTGATGTACTTGGTTTTACATAGATCGAGAAAAACTCAACTAAATTACTAGGCAAAAGCTTAGCATTTGTGGCTGACGCTCGGATTTGCGGGTCAGTAATTCCACGTATCACAATTGCCGAAATTAGCTCATCACTGAGCCCACGTACAATACGAAGTCGAAGAAGTGAGCGGCGAGCGTAATCCGCATAAGTAGCATAATTATCAGAACTTGTGCTCATCACCTCGTATAGAATATGAGCAACGTCAGGCGTTTTTGGACATAAAGGTTTAAATTCCTTTTTGAAATTAGTCCAGCTACGATCGCTCGTCACCCACTCATTCAGCCATGTACGGGCATCGCCCTTAAGGCAATTTCCGATGCGAGCAAGGCACTCATAGTCACTCCAATTATTAAGAGTTCTAGCCCGGTCCACTTCCTCGCACCAAACTTCAATATTATGCAGGTCGGGATCAAAATTCGAAATATAGAAATGTTGGTTGGATCTTACCGTAGTGTTAATCGAACGAATAGCATCCACAATCCTGTCCGCTGTGGAATGCATGGACATGGACAGCGCGTTCGCCTCACTACCAACATGTTCCGACGCAGAGTCCACTACCTGATCCGCGCGCCCTTCGCCTCGCGGTGGCAACGGCGGGGTGTCAGAACGCACAGGACACTGCTCAATTGACGGGGCTCGCACCAACGCTGGTGAAGCCACACGCCCTGATGACCTTTCTTCAAGATGGCGAGATGGCGACGACGCCAGCGTCGTAGGTCGCACGATTCGTTGTGGTGAAGCCACAGACCGATCTTCTAACGCCCTAAGGCGCGCTAACATTGCAGCCATCTCGCGTTTGAGCTTACCTTCTGGAGTACATGCACGGTACCTGCTATGACTCCGATCACGGCTTGACTCGCCGCGGCTGCGACGATCATCACGATCACGGCTTGACTCGCCGCGGCTGCGACGATCATCACGATCACGGCTTGACTCGCCGCGGCTGCGACGATCATCACGATCACGGTTACGGTTACGACCCGACATATTTATTTTTATTTACCGCGAAAACACACGAATACCGAATGAGCACACAGAATAGAATCACGCGGATTCAGATCCCACTTCTGATCTTGGATATTCGATCCAAAAGTATTTTTTTAAAAACACACAAGCAAAATAACGAACTTAACTTTATTATTTAAAAATCACATACAAAAATACAAATTAAACTTTAACAAAATTAACACAAAATACATCGGATGTTCCGCAGTGGCGAATTAAATTCAACTGAACTCGTGCGTAGGCGCACGCTCCCTTATATCAACTGTTTGTGGTGGCGTGACGAACTACCCCCACTCTTCCGTTTTATCTCCTACAATATTATAATAAAGTAGGAAGTAATAATTTATGACTAGATATTAAAATTTTAATTTTAGCAATTATAGATACATTATAACAACTTCTCTAATAAAATTCGCGTAATTAATTCACATATTTACCTATATTATAAAGCTGGCGAGTTCTTTGTTTGCACGGCTAATATTACTAACTAATTTTAGTTATTGAATATTTATAAGATAATACATAATTAAGTCTGGTTTTGTTTTTTTAAGTAAGCTATTCAAAGGTGCAAACAAACTTTTTTCTAGGTTATTTGCGACCACAACAAGATATAGTGATCAAAAAAGCCTCGTCTACAGATAGAAAAGCTTTTCTTTGCCAAAACCAATAAAGCTCATATTTAGATACATCCATACATACAATTACGCCTGTATTCCCCGAAGGGTTAGGCAGAACTATACCAATATACACCCACAGTTCGCCGGTATGTTTAGGTCCCATGTAATAGGGGGCGAGCCTATTGCCACAAACCGGGCACAAATCCCAACTCCGAGCTGCGACTGAGAACTTCAAAGAAAAACTCAATAACATTTTTTGCTCGACCTGGGTATCGAGCCCAAGACCTCTATCGTAGCTGTCGCACTAACGACCACTCGACAGATACATCATTAATTGATAAAATTTGGCTAAACAATTAGCATACTGGTTGTACTCGACACATCGTGGATCGCCCAAGGCGAGCCAAGCTGTCCGAAATGTAAGGTTATCCAGACTACAAGTGTTAGGTAACAATTGTGTCGTCGACTGTACTTGGTGTTCCGTGTTCTATTTTAAGGACGGTAATTGGCTAATTTTTGAATTTCGAAAAGTGTAATGGCCTTTCTGATTCGTCGGTTCAAGATCGTGGATATCGTTAAGGTTGATCGATCATGGGAATTAATTTTTTAACCGAGTTCAGAAAGCGTCTGTTTTCAACTCGCCTGCATGTTTTTTTTTTTTCTTTTTTGTTTGATATGTCACTTTAGCTTTGGAAGTCGGTGGCAATACAAAACAATAAATAGAACCAATGCCGCCAACTTCCAAAGCTAAAGTAATTTTTCACTTTTTTGTTTTTGAAGGCGGTTTTTTTTTATCTTTCTTTTATATAAGTTTAACAAACAGCTTATATTTTATTTTTTTAACTAACAAGTCCGAGGCTTAGCATGGTTTAGGGAGCCTAAATCTACATATTTCCCACGAAAAAAAGAAAGGAAAAACCACAATATAAAATTAGATGATAAATTAAGCAAAAAATAATTTAATAACTAATTCAAAAATATGTATACAGTTCATAATATTAATCTGTATTAATATTATGATACTAATGCCTAATGATATATTAGGCAAAGGTCAAAACTCTTCCAATATGCCAAGAACAACAGAAATTTGTGAACAGACATTGGTGCCGATTCCCTTGTTCACAAACCAAACCAAACTAAACTAAAATTAGAGAATTGAAATCTCTTACTAACATACAGTGAAAGAAAAGGCCGGTAATACCTTTGAACTAAGTTAGAGATGTCGAATTAGTTTTGCTTTGAACTTTTCCGTGTTTTTAATCAATGCGTTCTGACATGTATAGAGGTTTCAGATCAACTAAAATTGGCAAGTCTTATTCATGTCCGTCCCTTTCTTGTTTTATTGGAGAGAAAAAGATAGAAATAGTCTAAATTAAGTTTAGCTTGTGCATAAAAGAATCGACACCATTATAAATTTTGATAAATTAACAGAAATCTTGAGGATTTTCTTAGGAATTTTTATTTTTTAATAAAAAAAACATTACAATTAGTGTTTAATGTTCACGTGTTGTTATTTTAGTACCAAATAATGACGTGTGTTAACAAAAAAAAAATAGGTTTTTCATTAGTATACAGATGATGTTATTTGGTATTACCCCAACTATGGTTAAGGTCGGCTTCCAGTTTAACCGGATGCAACATAATACTAATGTTTTACACGGAGCAATGAACCCAGTTACTGGTCATCCCTTTATTAGGCCGCTTTCACATTAAGGCGACTTTGGCAGCGCGGCTGTCGCGCGACTGTCGCCCCGTCAGAATTTCATAATAAAAAAACAGAACAGCTGTCGCTCACAGCACCTATTTTTAAAATGAAGTGCGCCATACTGACCTAAACTTTGATCTGTTCTTGTAATGTGAAGGAATGTACTTCTGCCGCGCTACTGTCGCGCTGCTAACGCCCTAATGTAAAAACGGCCTTAGACTAGTCGTCAGACTTATCGGCTTTTAATACCCGAATCTACAGTCAAAGATCTACGAATAACAGCTGGGACCAATAAGTGCTTTCCGAGACACGGGGGTGTCACACCACTAACTTCGAAACTCCAAGTTGCTACGGACAAATTTCCTAGTGGAAAATCCCAGTAACACTCATTGTTTGACGCTAAGTAGTCATACTTGCAATCACGAGACCCAAAAGATGCAGTCACGTGTTTAACAAACAGTTTTTTTGGCATTTAATTGTTTAATTAAATATATTATGATAAAGTGTGAATCTTTCAGTGAGAATCAGTATCAAATAGTTTTTTGGTTTTCTTTTATGTTACTATGTACACATACTATAATTATGATAAACAATATCAGCCTATTATTGTCACACGCAAGGCAATGGTCTCTTCTCTTATAGAGAAGTCAATTCACCTCCACGCTTGCTCAAGGTGATTGACGATTTCAATATATTTCAGATTAACATCAATTATAAGTTCAGGTTTCCTTACGATATTTTCTTTCGCCGATGTCAGTAATATCAAAGCAAAACTTAAAATACTATAAATATATGATTATTTTGACGTGATTATTGTGACTAATATAAACTAAATATTGTACCTAAACATATCAAACAGCTGAACTCAACTGTACTTTCTGCTTCATCGAGCAGAAACTTCATTCCAATCAAATAGGAACATTGGAACAGAGATGTATGTGAGCAACTTTAGTTGCAGAAAAAATATTATCACACTTTTATATATATACCATCACGCTTGTATTCCCCGAAGGGTTAGGCAGAGGTGTTTCAATGTACTTACACCCACAGTTCGCCGGTATGTTTTTAGGTCCCATGTAATAGAGGGCGAGCCTGTTGCCATTATCCGGGCACAAATCCAAACTCCGAGGTGATACTGAGAATTTCATAGAAAAACCCAATAACATTTTTTGCTCGACCTGAGAATGGAACCCAAGACCTCTAGCGTAGCAGTCGTGCTAAGAACCACTAGGCCAACGAGGCAGTCACACTGTTATGATGACGATGTTTATCTGTTTGTTACGTTATTTGAGACAGCAAGCAATGTCACAGTCACCTCTAGTTTGTTTTATACACAATATAAAATTAACAAAATTAAAGGGTTATTCGTAAAAAATGGTGAATAGATTGCAAAACAGTTATTTATAAGTACTTAGTCATATCAATGATTTTACATATATTAATGTACGTAGTAAAATCATTTGAAAATAAAAAGCCCTTCACATATAAGCAACCTGGGATTATTATCTCCTTTGTAATAATATCAGACAAGTGTGGAGAGGCCTTTCTAAATACCTCAATATAAATAAAATTACAAAATCTTTAATCAGAGTCGTTCATAAGTAGTCAACAATCAACGAGTAAGATATCTCTACTAATGTTATAAAGAGGTAAGATTCGTATGTTTGTTTGTTTGTTTGTAACGAATAGGCTCCGAAACTACTAGACCGATTTTAACCATTTGTTCACCAATAGATAGCTACATTATTCCTTAGTAACATAAGCTATATAACATCACGCTACGACCTACGGAAACCTAGCAGTATCCAAAATCGTAACTTAACGCGGGTACCGCAGCAGGCGCGCAGGCGGATACCGTGGTCGCAGGCGGATACCGTGGACACGGTCTGTGGACGGTGAGCAATGGGTAGCTCACCGTCCGTACGTTATTAACTAGCGACAGACCGTGTCGACGGCGCGTTCATGTTCCGCGCACAGAGGTGTCAGCCAATGGAAGGGGCCACTAAGGGCCAAAATGCCTGCCGGGGCTGCGGGTTGTTCGAAAGAGATACCGCGCCCCCGGAACGCAAAGGGCACACGAAGGAACATAGATGGTTTTTAGTCAGTAAAAGTCTGACACTCCCTCCCGCCCCGCCCAGGACGGGGGGGGTCATTTGATGATTTCCCATCTCTAAAAAAAAAAAAAAAAAACGCGGGTGAAATAAGCCACGCAAATGAAGCCGCGGGCAGTTCGCTATATTTTATATAATTATAAGATAATTTCCAAGAAAGTGGTATTGAGAGAAGGTGCATGACACCTGTGAGGTCATCTGGTTAGACAGGAAGACCACTTGAAGAAAGCTGACGACCGCTATGTGAAGGACCACGGATTCTCATCGATGACGCGATCAATACCTACTTTACATACGTTTATTGACATTTTGTAAGCGAAGCAGGTAGTTAATTAATTGATTAAAATGCTTTACGATTTACTACTAAGTATATGTTTACTGTGAGGTAACAATGGAAAAATAAATGAAATAAATATACCATCACGCCTGTATTCCCCGAAGGGTTAGGCAGAGGTGTACCAATGACCCCACACCCACACACACCCACAGTTCGCCGGTATATTTAGGTCCCATGTAATAGGGGGCGAGCCTATTGAATGGATATTATTTTATTTCCAGCTGCGGATCGAAGGACCACTTTTCCTTTTAATTTAGTCTTTCAGTCGTTAATTTCAATTAAAAGCTTTAAATCAAGGCGTAGAAGTTCTTTACGAAGCGCGCGCGCGTGCGCGCGTGCGTTCTTTGCGGAGGTTCTTTTGTTTTTTACGAAGTTCGTTACATGGGACCTAAATATACCGGCGAACTGTGGGTGTACATTGGTACACCTCTGCCTAACCCTTCGGGGAATACAGGCGTGATGGTATATTTTTTTTTTTTTTTTTTTTTAGAAGTTCTTTCTTTCTGTAAATATTTTTGGCCAAAAATCAATTAACTGCGTAGGTAAAGGTACGATGATTATTTACTTAAACCGGCGGCGTTTTGCGCCGAATGACGAGTAAAAATCTTGCACGTGTTTACGTATCAATTATTTCGTAAGTCTCTCATCAAATATAAGATCATCAATGAAGATGATCTTCAAAATTGATTGCGCAGGTGATCGGATGATGTTTACTTTTGAGTAGGTAAGTGAAGGTTTACATATTTATTCTGATTTATTTTTCAAAAATATTAATCTTTTAAGTCAAGGCTTTGGCCTAGAGTTTAGTAAAGACTTAAAAATAGCGATTCCCTCTACATGATGCTAGGCAACGCTATTATTACTATAATATAAATGAAAAAAGTGACAAACAGTGTATGATGAGTTTGTTATAAAAAATACAGAAAAAATATTTTTGCAAACCTTGAAATTTACACCCGTTGCCAAGTGGCAACGGGTGTAATTTAATAAATTGTAAAAAAAGAATTTAATAAATTGTAAAAATAATGAAAACAATACACAGTTAAAATTCACAATAATTAAAAAACAACATACAATAAAATTAAACGTGGTATACCTAATGTGACCTAATTTTCTGAAGAAGCGTAGTAAAAAATCAATTGACATGGTACTTATAATAGGGTAGTTGACACCATTGAACAATAATTTCAAGTCACAACTTCTCTAAAAAAAAAAACAATTTATATTACCCCTCTATTAATTTTATATAACTATAAAATTGGATTTTTTGTTGCTTTGAAATCAATAAATAGTTACTAAATTGAGATGTCAAAAAGTGACGTCATAGTTTAGTATTGTCATACAAAATCTACGGGGGAAACGCGTTCTGACAGCTCATAAAAGGTACGTCAGTTGATTAGTGGTGTCATCTACCCAAGAAAAAATTCGCATCAATGACAACATTTAGAGCACTTTATTCACGGAGAGTTTATTAAAACGTATATGCATTAGATAACATCCGAATATTCCAAATAACATTCAAGACACAACAAGCAACCTTAAAACAAGCTAATAAAACATAATATTATCGCTAGAAATTATAATATTTTCGTAGAATTTCGGTCAAGTGCAAGCTTCGCGCGCGAGTCAAGGATCCGCAGATAATAAAGACTGAGGGCGTGAATTAATTTTGCCGCCAAAACAACTAATTGATTTGAGGTCTTCGGAATATGATTGAGAAGTTCAATTTAATCATCATCAAACAACATGGATGATAAGATTTTTTAAAACAGTGTCCTTGGAGTTTCTTGCTCGTTCTTCTCTATATATAGATACCTTTTTTTAAGGATGGGAAATGATCAAAATGATTTCTTTCGCTATGGGCAGAGCAAAAGGGAGTGTCAGACTCTTACTGACTAAACTCATCGATGTTCCTCCTAATTCCCTTTGCGTTCCAGGGCCGCGGTGACTTTATCGAACTATTTCCGAAATCCTGGTCTCTATACAGACCTACATTTTGGAAAAGCAACTAGCTTCAAATCGAACTTCTTGAAAATTTAAAAGTGCCTGTAAATGCTCTTATTGAAATAAATAGTTCACTTTATCTATAATGTTTTTATTCTGCGGTAATAGGAAAATTATTCACATAGATTATGCTAGTACTTTAAGAGGATAATCTTGAATATACGACAACAAAGATTTGCAGAAAACGAAAACCCAGTGCACTTCACTTAATTATAAAAAAAGGTTACCTCTACTCATTTCTAAATAAAGAATATTCTGAAAAATTACATCAAAGATAAGATAAAGTTTAAAATATTTATTCGGTAATGCACGAAAAGGGTCAAACTTGGGGACTTTATTGTTTTAAATTATGATAAAAGATCTTCGCCAAGTTTTACCTCATGCAAGAGGTTTATATGCCGATGACTCAGAGTTATATTTTGATATAACCTGAGAGTCAAAAGATAGAGTGATTCAAGAGGAAGGTTTATACGTATAGAACATCACGCTACGACCGGAGTAACATAAGTCGTAGGTAAACGCGGGTGATACCGCAGGGTGTAGGCACCCTGCCGGGGCTGCGGGTTGTTCGAAAGAGATACCGCGCCCCCAGAACGCAAAGGGCACATGAAGGAACATAGACGGGTTTTAGTCAGTAAAAGTCTGACACTCCCTTCCGCCCCGCCCAGGGCGGGGGAAGTTATTTGATGATTTCCGGTCTATAAAAAAAAAAGGGTGTAGGCATAGCTAGTCTCTATATACTAGTACCAAACAAAGTCGCTTGCCGCCGTCTGTCCCTCTGTACGCTTACGATATGTTTTCGGTTTCCGCCCCGCTCCTATGGCTCGTGGCGTAATGTTATATCGCCCATAACCCGTCTCAATAATGGACTACCGAACACAAAAAGATTTTTTCAATTCGAACCAGTAGTTTCTGAGATTAGCGCGTTCAACCAAACAAACAGACTCTTCAGCTTTATAATATAAAGTATAGATTAAATGATAATGCTATCAAGAGAACAAAAAGCCAACCATTAAAGATCTGGGAATGACGTACGTCCGAAAGCTCACCTTCCACAATCATATTTTAATACTGATCCTTTAGCTCTTTTAAATTGTTAGTATTTAATTATTGTAATTTACAACCGTAACGCGTTTTAATTAAAATAATAAATAAATAGACATCATGGTGATGCGCAAACTTCAAAATATATTCGCAAAATATCCGCAAAACCGCAAAATAGATTTGAACTTAACTTGTGTAACATGTTCTGTACAAGCACATGTTTTACTTGAGTGTCTTTTTAAATTATTTTAACCACGTTGTCTTTATTTACTGTTAATTAGTTGTAAATCTATCAAAATATTACAAAGAGGTAAAGTTTGTGAGGTTGTAGGGGGTAATCTCTGGATCTACTGAACCGATTTTGAAAAATCTCTTACCTATGGGTAAGAGAGCCACTAAGAAGCTAGTTAACAATAAATTAATGAATAAAAAGGGCCACGTACAAGAATGCAGGCCGCTTCCAAAGGGTCCTTTTGGTCTATGGGGGAGGCCTATGCCCAGCAGTGAACATCCTGCGACTAATATAATTATGATGATGATGACGTACTGTTTGTTAACAATTACGATCGATAAAAACAGGAGGCAAACGATCTGTTTATTGAAAGAAAGCAAACATAATCAGTTAATGTTACATAACTATGTTTTCATAACTGGCCGTGTTTACAATCTCGGAACGCAGTCTCAGTATCAAGTTCATATTACCGCGAAGTTGAAGGTTGGCATTGCTTCATTTTTGTTCTTTATTTTTTTGCGTATTTAGAAGCTGAATAATTTAAGTTGGATTTGACTTTTAATTTAGTTAGAATGTAAAGCTTGAAGGCTGGTTTAATTTACATGATAAAGGAGAAGTTAGGAGTTACATACCATCACGTCTGTATTCACAAGGGGTTAGGCAGAGGGGTAACAAATGTACCCCACAGTTCGCCGGTTTTTTAGGTCCCATGTAATAGAGGGGCGAGCCTATTGCCATTAACCGGGCACAAATCCTAACTCCGAGCTGCTATTGAGAATTTTATAAGAAAACCCAATAACACTTTGCTCAACCTGGAAATCGAACACAAGACCTCTAGCGTAGCAGTCGCGCCGAACCGCTAGGCTAGCGAAGCAGTCAGAGAAAACCGTTATTATAAGCTTTTTACGTAATTACTCAAAATTGACAAAATTGACTTACTTACTAAAAAAACAAGTAACACTTTTTTAAATAAATTACCACACAGAAGTAAAAAATTACGTTTTTTTTTGTTTACGTAAGAAGTGAATTTCAACTTAATAGTCTAATGACTATTAAGTTAAAATTCAGTGTGAATTAGATTCTAAAACGTGTCCATTTTGTGCTATGTACATTTTCAGTAAAAAAAAATACGAGACAATTTTTTGCTGTAAATTTTTCCAACCGCGAAAATGCTTAATGTGTAACATAATTGTAACAAACGACTTAAATTATTGTCACACATTAAAAACACATTTGTCACGCATGCTAAAAAGACGTCATTTTAACAAAATAGTTTAAATTCTATTTTTACTTTTATAATAAACCTGACATTTAATTTCGTATATTTTTGCTAACAATGGCAAAGGAATTTTTATTTTATATGGGCCTTTAAATAAATTTTCAGTTATTTTTTTTGTCGTCGTTTAAAATAAAGATTAACGTAAAAAAAAAAAATAACAAGCCGTAAATTAAATAATCTGAATGAATGAAATAGTAAATACGCGTAAGATACCATACAAATCAAGCTTTAACGAGCTAACTAAAAAAAAAAATGATATAGATCAATCATGGTTTTTTTAATTTACCATAATCGAACCAAAACACACTTGAACTTTATAACAATGGCAGTTCACGGCAAACAGAAAAAGAAATTAAAACTTGTCTTTCGAACTGCCTTCAAAAAAGGAAGTGCATTCGAGTTCGTTGCACTCACCTTGCAGGATATCCGAATTCACGATAAAAACACAACACTATTTAAAAAAAAAAAGAACATTCACAACAATTAACCACAAAAATAGAACTGTCAAATATTTTTTATTGAACAATAAGTTCTCAGTTCAAAAAATGAGTGCGTTTTATTTCGCGCGCGCGGCGCGTGTGCGGTGTAGGGTGTATTGCAACACTGGCTGAATGACCGCGCGTGCTTGCGATTAGAACCTCGCGATTAAAGAGCTGAGCGCATAATATAGACTATAGTTGTCAAAGTCGTATTGGGTTGGCCGCTTCAGTTGTGAAGGTTACATGACTTAATGAGCTTTTTCCTTTACAAGTTCAATGTTTTCTGTCACGTGCTTAGCCAGAAGGGGGGATGTATGGGGCGCCCCCGCTCCCACCGAATTTTTTAAATTTTATTTATTTAAAATAGAGGAAAGAATTACAATTACTTCTTTTTTTCTCACGTGAGTATTATTTTTTATTTTTTTTATACCACTGAAGGTGGCAAACAAGCTAACGGCCCGCCTGATGTTAAGCGGTCAGATATTTCATGCACATTTTTGCTGCTGTATTTTCTTGAAACCCCTTGATACAAAAAATTGGCTACGCCCTTGTTTTCTATACTAATATTATTGCTAGAGTCAAGGGATTTGTCAATTATGTTTTAAGGTGTGAAGTCGCGGGCAGAAACTATAGTACTTAATGACTCCTAAATTATCCTCCTGTAGGTATTATTTACTGATTTAGTAAATATTTTATTTTTATTTATAACGATATACTTTCAGGGCAAAATCGGTTTAGTACCATAGTTTCCAAATCAAAATACCTAACTGAAAAAAAATGGATGGTATTTAAAAGTACTTCAATTTATTCCCATTTCATTTACCTAATTTTGCCTGTGTTCCACCAAATATGCTGAATGTGCACCAAAATATGTTAATTAAAATATGTCATAACGAGCATCTATTTAACAACTGTTGCAAATTTGTAAGAATAGTAATACACCTAATTTTAAAAACAAGCATTTATTTTTTTAGTTTTACTTCAGATAATGCACTGCAAAATGTATTTGAATCAAACACCAATTAATGTCCAATGTAGCTTTATTAATAAAAAAATGAACACATTATAAAATGTAATACTTACTAAAAATGTTTTTTTAATGCTAATCAGTACGAGAGTCCCTAGAGATAGATCCAGAGCCCTCGAGGCTCAAAAAGCATAATCGGGGAGCCCCGCTACGCGGGGCTCAAGGGTTTAGAAAAAAAAAACCACGAAGTGGATGGCGGGGTCTGTCCGCTCGCTTCGCTCGCTCTCTAGACTCCGCCATCCCCTTCTAACCTAACCTGTCCGAGTCGGGGTGCCCCAAGTCCCGAGCTCGCTTCGCTCGCTCTTTATAAAAGTTATACTAAACGAAATTATGCATAGGTACTACATATTTTGTGTAACATTCAGGAATATTTGGTGCACGATCAGTATTTTTCGGGGAAGAATAAAATAGTTATTGTTACAATAGAATATTTGCAGCGCACTATAATAAAAAAGTGTTATATCTTGGTGTTAATTTGGAATTTGTTTGATGTAACATATTTTGTTAGCCGAGTAGTTTAATTATAGTAAAACAATTAAACGGGTTTAAGATCAATATTTTAGAAATGCATACATAGATGTACCTTAAGATTTTTGGTGAACACAAAAATATTATCCAAAAAAAATTACATCCAAGTAAACGAAATCGCATATTTTTCGTCATTTTTCAGTAGTATCTATCTTGTTAATATAATCAACGTAGTTTTAGAAATCCGTCACAATACAAAACAAACAAACCAACAAACGGAACCAAATCCGGGCACCTCCAACAATAACAAGCTACAAAAACTAGTGTAAAATTCACTGAATCGTTTTTTTGGACTCTTGTTTTTTGTTAAACGATTTTTTTAATTTAATTAAACGTACCTAAGGCTAATTTTTGCTAGTATTTACGTGGGAAATACACCTTAACACGTCTATTTACTTGAACTGTGCACGTGTAAATTATGCCTAAATAAGAATGGGTTCGATCAAAGTGTATGTAATTTTTTATAGAAGCACGTTTGTAACGTCGCAATACAGACGAAATTCTAATACGATCATAGTTTTGAGTGTAACCTGACCTTATGTTTATACTAAATCCTATCCTACGTCCTACTTATATTATGAATGCGAAAATTTGGTAGGATGGATGGATGGACGAATGTTTGTTTGTTACTCTTTCACGCTTAAACAGCTGAGCTAGAGCTGAGCTGAGCTAGATGAAATTTGGCCTTGAGATGGATTATAGCGTGGAATAACAAATAGGATACCTTTTTTCCAGAAAAGAGTACGTTATCCCACGTATAGCTGTTAAAGCATGAAAGAGTAACAAACATTCATCCATTCTCACAAATTTCACTTTTATAGTATTAGTAGGAAGAAGGATTAATAGGAAGTAGGAAATACCCACTAGCACTCTGTAGCTTCCTATAAGCGAAATATTTTTTCAAGATCGGACCTGAAATAAGCACTTTCAAATAAATAACAAACAAATGCAACTCTTCAGCTTTATAACATTACTATAAGTTAGTTGCGACTAATTGACTGACCCGATTACAAACATCTTTTACTTCACTTTTGCCGAATACTATAGGATATGTTTTATAGAATATAAGAATGCTACATTATCCTTTATTAACATTATATTATAGCCTACTATAAAACATCACGCTACGACCCATGGGAGCGGAACAGTAACCAAAGACGTAATTTAACGCGGGTGAAATAAGCCACGCGGCTGAAGACGCGGATAGTTCGCTAGCCTGGTAATTGGGTAGTTGACACCACTAACCAATAATTTCATGTCACAACTTCTCTAAAAAAGCACTTTATTTTACCCATGAAAACCGATTATATTTCAATTTATTGCAAAATTGGATTTTTACTTACTTTAAAATCAATAAATAGTAAGTCAATTGAGAAGGCCACATAATGACGTCATAACGTGCTATTGCCATACAAAATCTATGGGAGAATCGCGTTTTGACAGTTCATAAAAAGTACGTCAATTGATGGTGGTGGAAACTACCCAATTGTACCAGGCTCCACGTGTACTCCACGTGGTCGAAATTGCATGCAGAAGATCATCATCATCATATCACCCGAACGACATCCACTGCTGGATATAGGCGTCTCCTAAAGATAGTCACAATGACCGGTACAGCGCTGACCGTATCCATAAGATAGGGAAGCTTCAATTAACTGACTACTAATTTGTCGCCCACGGAAATTACCGATTACTAATTACCAATATCCGAACCAGTTGATGAACCGTCAACTAATCGAGATCGTAAGCAATTGAAATAATTATCTTGAGAGTTCTTTAACTTGGTCCTTTGAGACGAATTACAAAGTAGTGGTGGTAGAAGAAAGGTTTTAGACTCGTACGAGTTGTATGCCATATTGAAATACTAGCTTTGCCCGTGATTTCGTACGCGTAAATGACACTTATCGCGACGAACTCGCTAGATAAAAAGTACCTAGCCTCTGCCCCTTTCTTGGGCTCAAACTTTGACCTGTACTGAATTTCATCAAAATTAGTTCAGTGTTTTAAGCGTGAAATCACACCTTTGGCATTTATAATATTAGTATGGATTTCTAGTAGGCAACCTGAAGTGGCCGAAACAGAATGAATGAAATTAAAATTCGAATTTGCCAAGACCAAAACCCGAATCCTAACCAAATCCGGTCCTGTGTCTTTTGCTTCCACGCGGACGAAGTCGCGAGCAAAAACTAGTGTTAAAATCAATCTAAACTAAATCAGTATGATGTACAGAGAGTAGCATTGTATGTGATATGTTAGTAAAGTGCGGACAAACACGTGGACTCCTTAAATGGGTACAAGTGGATTTTACTGGTAATAGTAATTAACTTATATTTATAGAGCTGACGTTTGACCGTTTGGAGACAGGTTAAAAGTCGTCTATCTTAGAAATTGTGTAAAAAACAGTGATTTAGAGGTTTACAGTGATTTACAGGCGTGATAGTATGTAAGTTATACATACTTGTATGTATGTATACTTATACTATTCCCCAAAGAGTTAGGCACAGGTGCACTAATGTCACTGAGGGCCGATGCCTGCCGGGGCTGCGGGTTGTTCGAAAGAGATACCGCGCCCCCGGAACGCAAAGGGCACATGAAGGAACATAGATGGTTTTTAGTCAGTAAAAGTCTGACACTCCCTCCCGCCCCGCCCAGGGGGGGGGGGGGTCATTTGATGATTTTACCATCTTAAAAAAAAAAAAAATTCAGACGCGCTTAGTTAGTTAGTTAGGCAGTTACATCCTCATAAGCGAGATTCAAGGTGTAGGCCTAACGGTACAAGCTTGTCAACACCAGTAACCTCTCGGCAAGGTTGTATTTACACGACAAATTAGCAACTACGAATATTATCTAACAGCATCTGCGTATTACGTTAGTTTACACACTGGCAAACATGGTGGGAAGGACTCAGCCAAGTGAAACGGGAACATTGGATGCGGAAGATGGAGATTAGAATGGCGTATCGCATACATTTTTATATCTTGTCGCCCCTCTAACGTATGAACAAAACTAATTTTGTCCCCTCTCAGTTCAAAATATCCTACTGAGATTCTTTTTGAGAATAGTAAATAATCTAATGACTTCTTCCGCTCTGGGCGGAGCGGAAAGGAGTGTCAGACTCTTACTGACTAAAACCCACCCGTGTTCCTCCTAATAATGCCTTGGCGTTCCAGGGCCACGGTGACTCCTCCGAACAAATTCTGAAACACTGGATCCTACTAACCCTACTAATATTATAAATGCGAAAGTTTGTGATGAGGGATAGATGAATGTTTGTAACTCTTTCACGCTTGAAGGGCTGAGCAGATATAGATCAAATTTGGCATTGAGACAGATTATAGTGTGGAATAACACATAGGACACTTTTCATCCCGGAAAAATATACGGTTCCCGTGGGATAATATATCAACTTTGACGCGAACGAAGTCGCGGGCAGAAGCTAGTTTTACGTTCGTCCCATCATTGCGATAAAAAGAAATCTGAACCATACGTGGAAACGTTCTGGTTACAAAAAATATTAAGGTTTTTTAATCATCATCTGCCTAGCCTTTTCCCAACTATGTTGGGGTCGGCTTCCAGTCGAACCAGATGCAGCTGAATATCAGTATTTTACATGGAGCGACTGCCTATCAGACCTCCACAACCCAGTAATGGGTAATACGATACTCTTGGTAAGACTGGTTGTCAGACTTTCTGGCTTCTGACTAACAGTAACGACTGTCAAAGATCTACAAATGACAGCCGGGACCAACGGCTTTACGTGCTTTCCGAGGCACGGAGGAAACTCGCTATTGTAAATGGTCACCCATCCACAGACCAACCTCGGCAAGCGTGGCTTAACCCGGAAGATCGGTCTATGCGGCTGTAATTATTTAGCCACGAGCTCGGGCTAAATAATAAGGTATAAGGTTTTTTAATAATTATCTAAATATATATAACTCAAAGGTGACTGACTGACATAGTGATCTATCAACGCACAGCCCAAACCACTGGACGGATCGGGCTGAAATTTGGCATGCAGGTAGATGTTATGACGTAGGCATCCGCTAAGAAAGGATTTTGATCAATTCAACCCCCAAGCGGATAAAATAGGGGATGAAAGTTTGTATAAATCGTAAAGCCGCAAAAACTATACCTAATTAATAATAATACTTCTTAACGCGAGCGAAGCCGCGGGCAAAAGCTAGTTTTTCATAAAAACAAGTTTTAAAAGTTAGGGGCACTGGTTCTGGTTACGAAGATTTATAACGTTATTTTTACATATTTCTTTGCGTAAACAAGTTTTAAAAGCTATAACTTAACTTTTGAGTCCGCGTACATAGTCAGATTTATTTTTGTGTTGCAATAAATTGGCTGTACCTGTACCTAAGGGTTTTTTTTTTTTTTTTAGAGATGGTAAAATCATCAAATGACCCCTCCCGTCCTGGGCGGGGCGGGAGGGAGTGTCAGACTTTTACTGACTAAAAACCATCTATGTTCCTTCGTGTGCCCTTTGCGTTCCGGGGGCGCGGTATCTCTTTCGATGTACCTAAGGGTTGCCAACCGTAAAAGGCACAAACAATACCTTTTTTTTTAAATTAAAATAAATGTATTCCTTTTTATAAGTTACTCTTACGTACTCTTTATTTAGTTATATATTGGTTTTCTTTTATCCGGAACCAGATATACTCTATTTCTTTTAAAATGTTGCCAGCCCTGTGTACTACCTAGATGCATTACATATTGGGAACGAAACACAATACCACCAGCTTATCAAAACCTGTCACATTTTTTGTATGAAAGGCATTAATTAAATACTACACAATGTTGTTATTCAATATCAACCTATACTAAAGAACCTTCGCGAGATTTTACAGAAAAATATAAAAAAAGGGCACGTTACTATATTTACTCATGCATTAATACACGCTTTTACATCATTCTGGAACCGAATGCCATAAGCTCTATCATAGTAACAGAAACTATTGGCACTATAAAAAATCACGAAAAATTAAATTATCTATATTTTTTATGAAATTGTGAGAACTCGAAGTAACGCTTCCTTGCAGTTAATGCATATTATGTGTGTGTAAACCTTATCTACGCTCGGCTACACAATGCGAACGGTAGCCGTTAAAAAATAAAAATAAATAATTAAAAAACAAGACTGCCATGTAAAAAAGTCACCACAATTGTTTTTTTTTTTTAATTTTTTTAGCCTATGTTACTCGTAACGATGTAATGATTGTAACGATACCTCATGACCCTAAATCAGTTCAGGCGTTCAGAAGTTATGGTGGAATAAAGAAACTCACATATATACAGTAACCCTGAAAACATAACACTCTTTTTTAACACTCATCAATAAGACAAAAGCGCTACATTTGTAAACTCTTTAAGAGACGTCTTAATAAAATATATCAATGCCAATAAATAATATTACTCCAATGAAGTTCCCGTGTTTCGGCTTTAGAACGATGTAAAAATAAACGTGTAAAAAAATGATTCACATAACAGATTATTAACATACGATAATACCTAATCCTACTATTAGCGTGATGGCATTGACATTCTGCAATATAAATATATAGTTTTAACGTCATAATAATGCATAACGTGTATCGTGCTTCAAACTTCTAAACTTTTTCCATTTTGACGAGACGCTTGACCTATAAAGGGCTAACCACACATTTTCGGGAACTCGTCCCGGCCGTGTTCCGTCAGGGATAGGGAAAAAATCGGTTACGTACAAATTGTATGAACTTGTTCACACAGCTCCGTGTCAGGCGTCAGTGTCCCGAAAAGAATATTTCATTTCTCGGAACACGGATAGCCCTGACTCGGAAATGTGTGGATAGCGCTTAAAGGTGATGGCTAAATGACTGCCCCCGGGCCAGATACATTCTGGAATGTTAAATAACCTCATAATATTTAAAAAATCATTCATGAATTATGTAGTGTTTAATATTTTCCTAGCACTTTCGTGAACATTATTAAACATAATAAAGTATCTAAAAAAAAAAGAAAAACTTTTCATCACAAACATTCGCTTATAAATATACAACCTCATTTTCGTTTTTAGTTTTATTATTTTTCGAAAGTGTCAGTTGAAGAAAATTACTGTCTTAGTCAAAGTCAAAGTCAAAGTCAAATCATTTATTTCAATTAGGCCATTAAAAGGCACTTTTGAACGTCATTACATAAAAAAAGAACATTAATATTGAATCTAGTTGCCCATTCCAAAAGGTAGTTTCGTATGGAGAAGAACGGGCAAGAAACTCCATACATACTCTTTTAAAAAACAATGTATTACAATAAGTTGTATAGTTACATTCCTTCCATAAGAAAAAAAAAATATAAATGTCAAAACGATCAATCAAAAAAATAAAAAAAATAAAAGTCACTCAAAGTACTACAATACGTACTCAGTGTTACAAATTAGAAATGAAAGCTAAATTAATCATATCATTTAACGCCAATATTGTGATCGTAGATGATTACTTCTAACATTTCAAAGACAACGAATCAGTGTGTGAGTCAAACTCAAATGTAGAATTAATGTCGAGGAGAAAAACAATTATTGGTCAAAACAAATTAGTTTTATGATTAAATAAGCAACCAGTTGATTTTGTCAAGACTTAAAATTGTCCTAAGGAGCAAGACCAGCATGTTTCCAAGCATTATTATCTTGAATATAATCCTCTAACTTGTAGTATGCTTGTTTACAAAGTGTGCTTTTAATACAATTTTTAAATTTTCTTTCATTTAATTTTAATATATCATTAGGTATTTTATTGTAACATTTAACACAGTACCCCATGAAAGATGTGTGTACTTTGGACAATCTAAAAAATGGTTGAGCTAATTTGTCTTTATTTCTAGTGTTAAAATTATGTCTATCACTTATTTTATCAAAAAGATGTAAATTTTTTCTTACATACATAATATTTTCGTAAATGTATTGACAAGGCACTGTCATAACATTAATCTTTTTAAATAGTTCCCTAAGAGATTCGCAGCGACGGAGATTATAAATGGCTCTGACAGCTCTCTTTTGCAAAATAAATATGGATTCAATGTCAGCAGCCCGACCCCACAGTAGAATGCCATACGACATAATGCTGTGAAAGTAGCTAAAATAGACCAGACGCGCAGTATCGACATCTGTTAACTGTCTAATTTTCCTAACAGCAAAAGCTGCTGAGCTTAGCCGCCCTGCAAGAGATGTTATATGTGGCCCCCATTGTAATTTTTCATCTAGCGTGATTCCTAAGAAAACCGTTTTATTAACAAAAGCCAGTTTTTCGCCATTCAGTATGAGGTCACATGCGGTATTTTTAACATACTGTCAAACACACCTTTTTTCCTTTTTAGGCAATATTATTTTACCATTATATTATTCCCAAAAAGTATCTGAAACTTTTTTACATGAAATACAAATATTTAGCCATTCAGCATTATATTGTGCTAGGTACCATATTTGTACATGGTACCTGGCACATGGGGCAGTGGTCTATACTTCCATTTAGCCATCTCCTTTAACATGACTAGCGAACTACCTGCGAATTCTTCCTCGTGGCTTATTTCACCCGCGTTAAGTTACGTCTTTGGTTGTGTGGTGATGTTGTACTCGTATAGCCTATATTACTCAGGAATAATGTAGCTATGTACTTGTGAAAAAAATGATAAAATCGGTCCAGTAGTTTTTACGTTTATTCGCTACACAAAACATACAAATCTCTCCTCTTTATAATATTAGTGTAGATAATAATAGATTATTAATAATATATTATTAATTCATTGATAATAATATAATAAAATAATATAGAAATAGGCAATAATAATATAGATAGGTGTGTCGGAGGATATTTTTGGACAAAACCTGCCGAAATGATTCCGAGCTATACATCAAATCTTAGAGAGATCATAATAATCTAGTATTTTTTCATGTATATTATTATTTAATTTAGCTCTTCATGTTCTATACTAATATTAGAAAAAATTGTTCGTTTGTTTAAGTAACGAATAGGCTCCGACAAAACTAAACCAATTTTAACCACTTTTTCACGAATAGATAGCTACAAATAAAACTAACAGTCGACTTACAAAAGGGATTTATATGGCAGATGTGAGTGGGGACGCGCTAGAAAGACCTAACCTGACATTATTGGTGAGGTTCTTCAGGAAGGTCGGGTGCGCAGTACTCGTAACCGGAGTGCTTGTATGACCAGATATATGAACGTGCACGAGGCGAAAGGACTATGTACATTTCCGTGACCATAATGTACGAAAATAAACGTTCTTCGAAAAAGAAACATATATCATTGCAAAAAACGTTCGTTTAACAAAATTGAAGGTCATTTAAATAAAGAGTTCAAATTATTATATTGGTGAGGTTCTTCAGAAAGGTCGGGTGCGCAGTACTCGTAACCGGCGTGTTTGTATGACCAGATGTATGAACGGAGGTGAAAGGAGTATGTAAGAATCGTAGAGCGACGATAATCAGGTGGCGTTCTGTGGTTTCTGCCTACCCCCATGGGAAAGGAAAAAGGCGTGAGTTTATGTTTGTGTATATGCATGAGTATTTATTGCTTTTAAAAGCAAAACGTTTGCTTTAGATGGGCACGTTGGCTCATTACCTAAGTAAATATTTAGTCTTAATATGACGAATAACCTCTGCCTTGGAAATATTTCGCAATACTTGTAACTAGGGAAATCCCTGACTATTGAAAATATTTACACCAGAAATTAATGAATTATCATTGATTTAAAGCCGATGGTCCCGACTGTCATTCCTAGATCTTTGACAGTCGCTACGGATGGTCAGAAGCCAGGAAGTCTGACAAGATAACCACGCGTTGCCGTGCAACTGGGTTGTGGAGGTCAGATAGGCAGTCGCTCCATGTAACACATCGGTATTCACCTGCCTCCTGCTAGACTAGAAGCCGACCCCGACATATAGTTGGGAAAAGGCTAAGCAGATGATGGTCTGGTGCGCAGTACTCATAACCGGCGTGCTTGTATGACCAGATGTATGCACATGGATGAGGCGAAAGGAGTATGTAAGGATCGTAGCAGGTAGCGTTCTATGGTTTCTGCATACCATAGAAAAAAGACGTGAGTTTATGTATGTATGATGATTAATTATTTATCTCAATCCCCAATCTTGATCCGTGGTGTTTGACTGCTGCCATCTTTATTATCAATCTTATCTTTATTGTTATCTTAGTCGCGATTACGCAATTTTCAACCTTATTTCTGTTGCTTTTAGTTCATTTGAAATACCTAACGAAAAACTGCTAGAGCATATTGCTGATATATTCCCATTAATTATCAAAGGTACCGGAAAATGTTCTTAAGGTTCAACGTTCACGAGTACTGCGCACCCGACCTTTCTGAAGAACCTCACTAATAAGGTCAGAGTAGGTCTTTTTAGGGCGTCCCCTCCCGGCGTTGCCACTCATATCTGCCATATAAATTCCTTTTGTTAGTCGCCTTTCACTCATCCTCTCAACATGCCCGAACCATCTAAGCATATCCTTTCCATTATTCGTCAGTACATCCTCTTTTAATCCACAACGTTCTCGTGTTCATTACTCACTCTATCGTTCAAAGTTCTGCTGTCAAATTTAACAGAAATAACATAGGTACGCAAGTTTATCGGAAGGAAGAAATATGAGGTACCAAAAGTGTCAAATCTGTGGTCAGTTCCACAAATAAAGCAAATAGACAAAGAAACATACAAGTAGGGTTACCATATCTCAGGATTTGTCCTGAGATTTCAGGATTTTTGGACTCTTCTCAGGATTGCGGCTGGATTTTGCAAATCTCATGAAATCTCAGGATTTTTGGAATTTTCAATAAAATATAGCTTACATTTTAAAGATCTCTTTGATAAAAAATTAAACAGACTAAAAATAATCTTCCTTTGGTAATAATTGCACAATTAAAATCAGTACTTATATATCCAAGTAGATACTTAATCAGTTTTATCATACTTAATATGTGATGATACATTTTTAAGTAAGATCCACAATGTATAAAAACGATAGTATAACGACTTTATTAAATTGTTAAGTAAATTCGAAAGAAAATTTTGATAATGTAAAGGATCTCAGGATTTTTCAATGAAAATCAGGCCTTTCTCCGGACTTTTGATTTTTTCATCTGGTAACCCTACATACAAGTCACGACGGACCGGCGTAAAAAATAAACAAAATTCAATTCGCAGAATGTGAATCCAAACATTTTAGGTATGTGTGCCTTACTGGCGATTTTGTTATTGGTATTTGCATTGATTATACCCAACTAGCTATATTCCCCGCGGTGTTATCCGCGTTCTGTTTCGTCTTTGGTGACTGTTCCGCTCCCGTAGGTCGTAGCGTGATGTTAACATACCATCACGCCTGTATTTCCCGAAGAGTTAGGCAGAGGCGTACTAAAGATCACCCAAAGTACGAAGAACCCAGTAACACTTTGCTCGACCTGGGAATCAAACCTCTAGCGTAGCAGCCGCGCTTAGGACCACTAGGTTGATGAAGCAGTAATTGGCGGTAGCGTTCTATATGTATAAACCTTCCTCTTGAATCACTCTATATATTGAGGAAAACTGTATTAAAATCCGAAGCATAGTTCAAAAGATCTAAGCATACATACCAATGGGAGCGACTTTGTTTTGTACTATGTAAAGATGGTAAACAAGCCTACAGCCCACCTGATGTTAAGTGGTCAACGCTGCCTTTAAACATCTGCAATACCACAGCCCTTGCAAATGCGTTGCCATCCCAGAGACAAAATTGAATTATCTCATATGCCTGTAATTACACCGCGCACCGGCACCCATACCCTTCAAACCGGAACACAACAATGCTGCTTTGCGGCAGATATAGGTATGGTGGTAGGACGAGCCCCTTCACAAACAGTTCTACTACTATTATACAATTACTAGGAACAACAGTGACAATAACTCTTGGATAACATATCAGATGATCTGATACCGTTGTAATCACTGAGGGGACATAGTTAGCTGTTGTAATCGACACGAGACTACCTGTTTTATGTTCTTTAATTGTGGGTTAATGTTTAATATGTGGAGACATGTGACAAACATGATAATGGGTGTACAAACTAATGAACAGCCGTAGTGCAGTTCTCTAAAATGCAAACTCGAAAACGAATCTCACCAAATGTCCACTCTTACTTCGATAACGAACCCACTTGACCTTGGTGTGATCGTGTTTAATAGAATACCATTTTTAATCTCACTGCAGATTCAGCTTACGAATTACGAAGTAAGGCTTAGAGAATCGCACTGCAGGTCTATCTATGTATGTGTGTATTCTCAAATCCGATTCTGGTAACGGCGGCTAATCTTAATGCGCACCATCTTAATGCCAATTTCGCAGGAGATATTATAGTGGGCAAGTGTATGCACTTCCTGTTCCCTAACTCTCATAGTCCGATGGGACGGCAATCCGACACAACCGGGGAGAGATCAGGCGAGGCACGAGGGTGTCACACCACCAACTTTCAAACTCCGGGCAGTTACGAAATTTCGAATGGAAAAACTATATTCCTCCTCTAAAGATAGGCACAATGACAGGTCCTGGGCATGTCCTGATCATAAGGGATACGTGAGCAAAAAATTTTGCGGTCAAAGTCGCGGCAAAAGTTCGTGCCTAAATAACAACGTGCTAATAACGAGTCTGTTCAGTGTCATTTTATCATATGGCACATAAATAATTATGTTTTTTTTTTTAATATTTAAATAAGTACATTTTTTACTATCTTCTAAATGTCACCAGTATATTAAAAAGCAGTTTTCACATGATTTATTACATTGTAACTGGTTGTAGAGAATCACGTGCTAGGTCAAAAGTGAGAAAATTAAGATGATACGCCAGGAATGGCCAGGATGGATATTTACCATAATCTGATCAAGTTAATCCATTCAATGTGGGGCAAACCACATGCGCGTTTTTTTGACTCGCATGCACGTTGCCCGCACTAAAAGGGTTAATCATGACATGAAATGGTGAGTGCTATAAAGGTGGGTAGTGACCAACGTTACGAGGTGTAATGTAACATTCGCATCGAGCGTGAACGCATCGAGCATGTTACGCTGTGTTTTAAAATCGGCGTAACATGCTCGTCAAAACTCTGTGCTCCGCTTTCGCCGTAATTTCACTCAAGATGGCCGACAGCGAGGACGCGTACTGACCGAACCGCGTAACACTCAAAGGATTCGCCAAAAAACCGACAGCCGGGTGGAGCACTCAAAGCGAGCAACGAGCGGCTCGTTGCTCGCTGGTTTCCCCGTAACAAGACGTACTGACTGCACGAATGCTCGCGGTGCAACACGTTATATTACGCCCCGTAACATTGGTCAGTACCCAGCTTTAGATGCAGCTGTTTGCTAAAAGACTTATTTCTCCTTTCATTATCTTTGGAAAATAATACCGATATCTCGCGTAACATGACACATAAACAATGAGACCCGGTACCTGAAAACCGGATCGTATTAGTCAGGCCAGACAAGGCTCTCTTAGATTTTCTCTGGTTGAAAGGATAGAAGGGATGAGCACCAGCGTCACCAGCCCTGACCAACTGAATTTCACACCGATTAAATACAATTTAATCTCTATGATACAATGTCTTCCTCACCTAATAACAAAATATCTAACACGACATAATAGAATAGAAAAAACTATAAACACTAAAATTGAGACACTAAGCGACATCTATTGTCAAGCAAAAAAACTAAATTTTTCCTTGTTGCGCATACGCAGCATCGCTACAACGCCATCTAGCCTCGCATTAAGTAAACCTAAAATTAGTACAACACTGCTTTTACAGATGTCGCTACGCAAAAGTAACCTACTTCGCGCCGTCATTAATAGATGGCGCTGTACTCCAAATGTCAACCGTCATTGGCATGTTTAGAATGCAGGAATAGATGTTTCAGTAACCTTCCGAAGTGTCTACACATTTTTAGTTAGCTTTCACGTTAAACGCTACGAACTATGCTATTTATGGAACTGTCATTTCCGACAGAGCATTCACGTGACCTCAAGCTCACTTCAAATAATCATTATTGTTGCGCGTGGAAAAATAAACGAATGCGTTTTGTTTTAGGCCCTTAGATGTATTAGAGTAGCGTATACATAAGCGGGTCAGCACTTCGGTTCGGCAATGTCATCATAGAATGCCGAACCGAATGTACCGAACCGCTAACGTGTATTACAAAACTGTACAAAAATAACTTACCTCCGCCCAAAAGCAGACGATGAGGGACGATCCTGACATAAGCAGCGGGTAGTAAGCAGACAGTAGGCTCGTAGCCCAGCCTTCTTGGAACGCTGACTGAAAAAACAAAAACAACAGAAAGTATTATATATACGGACAAACAAAGAAAAGCCTATTATGTCTATATTGATAACAACTTAATGTGATAACTGAATTAAGACGCAGTGACAACACTAGGCAACACCTAGATGTGATGCCTGTATCCAAACATACTGTTGGATTTTCAGCTCTCGGCGCTGCGCCGTAGGTTGGGAATCCAATATCTTTCATTCATTATAGTATGATGCCATGTAGTGATAGTGAAATCGAGCATAAGAGATTAACAAAAACAATACCTAATTGTACTAGATTAAGTTTTGTTTTTGTTTATCTTGTAAGTGACTGTTTGCGATTCTGTCTGTAGTGCGTTACTTCCTACGCAGTACCCCGCCCTTCGCCCCCTGTGACTTTATTACTACGCAACGAGTTGCCTCATGTTTAGAGCGGCCATAAGGTTTGCATATGGCGGCTGTCATAAAAAACCGTATATTTTCACTGGTCACTCTTTAAAAATACATTGATTAAATTTACTTATTGACCAAAATATGCTTATTTTATAGAAATTATATTGCCCCCGTATTGGGGCTGTGTACACAAACACATAAACTCACATACGCAGACCAGTCCCGGTACAACTAGCTGTAGGCCATTCAAACATTTGTATAGAACATGCTGTCAGTTAAAAATTCCTTAGGCTGGTGATATACGTCCGCTTTTTTCACCAACAGAGCGATGTTTTCGCAGGATTCGCGTTGGTGTTGGTGTTATGAGTCCGACGTAAATTTCTCAACGGACCCGGCATCTGGTACATGTACACCCATTTATTATAAGCCATACACCAACGCGAATCTGGCGACAAAAACGGTGCGGCCTAAAGCTGCTATATCCAGTTCCAGTCTACTAGTTGAAGACCAAGAGTCGAACAATAGCCTCCACCACATTCACCCAAAAGATATTCCACTAGCACTCACACTCACCGGGGAGACAAAGTAGGCTCCTCGGATCAGGGAAGCCAAGAAGGCGACCAGGTACAGCATCTTCTGTGTGGTGACCTTGCAGGCTCGGAGGAAGGTGGGTGCCTTGAGCCTGCGGTACTCCATGACCACGCATATCGTTAGCTGGACGGCGCAAACGAAAGCAACCAGGAGGAACACGCCGCCAATGCCTGGAAAATAAAGGTTCAGTTTTTAGACAAAAGAAGATCACATAGATTAAAGACCGAATTTCGGTCATAGTGGCCAATCTCAATGTAAACCAGCAAGTACGCAAGAGATATTATAGTGCACAAGAGTGTGAGTAAACACAGGGCACTCCCTCTTACCTCACTCTCATAGTCCAATATGGGACGGCATTCCGATACGATTGAAAAGAAAACAGACGCAGTACCAACGACACCTCCAACTTCAGATCTATGGTGGTACTGAGAAATCCCTAATGTTAATCCCAATAAATAATTACCTAATCTGGAAATCGAATCCAGGAGAAACAAAAGAAGCTATTAGTAACTTTACTTCAGTTGAAACAAAGATTTAAATACAATAACTGTCTCCAAAGTCAGAGTTTCCAGAAAGTTACATAGAGAGCTACAAATAGCAGAATAAGAGTAATATAATTATGTTTAATACTTTTAGGACGTCACTACGCCAACAGCGTAGTACGCTGGCAGCAAAACTTCGATACTCACAGGCATGGTAAGGCATGTTAGGTCCAGCACACTCGTCTCCCGCATACCGGATCTCGCACAGGCACGTGCCGTTCATGCAATCTCCCCGGCCGCTGCAGTCAAGCGCGCAGCCGGCGCCGCGGACAGCCGCCGACATCACTGCGTCTGCGTAGTACGCTAGCAGCGAACGCATCTTACGGTGAGCGACGGTCACCGTCGCTTAGAGGTACTGGAATAAGAGAGAAGGATTTGGTTAGTTATGGGAAGTATCTTGAAGAATTTTGCGTTGATAAACAGAGTTAGGAGAGGTGAGTTACAAAGTAGCTTTCACATTCAGATAATACGATAATGGTAAGGGCGCGCGAGATCGCTTGATGCGAGCAGTGCAAGAACGGTTGAATGCCGACGTCCACTGTTGGACCCCAAAGACTGTTGCCCCAAAGATATTTGGGGAGTTCTATCTCCAACAGCGGACGTCGTACAGTCGGTTGTCAGCATTATCTGACCCACCCTAAACACAATCGAAATTGGACCTTCTGCCTATGATAATAAGGTTTAATTTCAATTTATATGAGGTTATCAGTCAAGTGCTCGAGAACTGAGAAGGAATAAATACAATAAAAATACACACACGCAAATTTGATCTTTATCACGTTAGCATTGGGTTAAATCTTATAACAACTTGTTATAATATAATAAGTGTAATAGCTTATTTTAATGAGTTCGGTCAAGTAACTCTGGTCTCGTGGTCTGTGTGTAAGACTGAGAGTGACAAGTTGCGAGATCAAATCCCGCGACGAAGATATTGTTTTGCTTTCAATTTAGAATTTATTCTAAAAGTATTTCTTGTATTATTGTAAAGAACTATAGACGGATAATCTTCAAATATAAAGTTTCTAAAATGGTAATATTTTGGCATAACTTGTATTAAGTGGGTAGTTGAAAAATAAATATTTGTATTCATTGTAAAACTGGTATTCAAATGCTACTAACTAAGGGTATGCAGTGACAACGCGCAAACATATTTTTCCTTGCCTTACTAAATTGCAAAAACAACTTCTCTTTACAATTTATTTTTGTCTATTTTATAGGTAGTTTTTTTATTATCATGTCTGGAGTGATTAAATAATAATGAAGGGATAAAATACAAAATAATCTATTTGCACTAGGATAAGGTTGGCTGCTTGTGCTGTGCAAGAATAAACTTTATTAAAGTATACATATGGTTTAAATTCTTTAGTCTTGTGGTCACTAATCGTTGTTTACGTTCGAAATCAAGTTTAACCTAAATATAGCTTCTGCTCAGGTGTTTCTTTTTTAATTATTTTATTATACTTTTTTTACAGTTCTTTAATGGACAACGCATAGAAATAAAACTAAACTATTGCAAATTTAAAATGTTTATTATTTCATTAAAACACTTAGGTAAATAAAGTAAGTAAATGCTCACATATTTCCAAATTAATATACAATATATTATGAGGATGCCATAATCAAATCTAACCATTTATAAACATTAAAAAGGCATGTTTTCTTGAAAGTTTGTTATCGAGAAAATTTATTTTATCTGTGAAATGCTTTAAAGATTTATAGCTGCCTATTATACGTAGTGAATAAACATGTCATTTAAATAGAAAAAAAACTATTTATGACAATAACATCACCACGTAATTGGCAACATTTTAATGGTTTAACAATCTATCCATTGAGCATTTACTTACATGGTGTGTTTAAAAATATCCTAGATTAATTAGTAGCGGAGTGATGGCGCACCGTTCTTTGTTACGTTCATCTTTGTTCGATTTAAATGTTTTTTTTTTCATCAGTGAAGATCACAACATTTTCTTCTCAATTAAAATTTAAATATTCCTGGGCAAAACGGACCCCTCTTCAGCAGGTGTCAATGCTATTTTCTGTGCCGGTTTATAATTCCTTATTCCAGCAGCGTGTAAATGCCTTCTCACTGTTTCCACTGAAATATGGTGTTTTATTGCGGTTACACTAATGGGCAATCGCATTCGGGACTATACTTGATGTTTTTTGCCCCTGGACGAATCCGCTGAATATTTACTTTGTCTCCATAACGTCTTAGCTACAGTCGTATTTCTCTAAAACAAAAAAAAAACTTTTTTGGAACCGTTTATGTAACTTGTAAGGAGTGAATGTAATAGTAAAATAGCCAACTACGCGTTCATTAATCACAATCAATTAAATAAAATAGGTATAAAAAAAACACTTACTGCTATATTAAGACGACGACCAATCTCTCTAATTCCAACATTCTGCTCATGTAAAAATATGATTTTATGTTTGGTATAGTCATTAAGCTGCGACATGATGCTTTTTTACACCAAATTGCTTAAAAATACTTAACGAGTTATGCGAAACGATTTACAAATGTGTGTGCACAGTCAATGCTAATAGGCGTAGTGTAACTTTTGTCACTTAAGTAGACGAATTTATTATCTACCTCACGAAGCAAATATTATGTGAACTTAAACTTTTTTAATTTACCCACCTGTTTACAAGATAAGTTATTAGGCGTAAATCATATTGGCCGTTCTTTAATAATGCAAACAATTTTGTAGAAATGAAATCAAATTAAAAAAGAAACTGATAACAGGTGGACTGTGTTTTCGAACCCACATGTTGTTCCTCGCCAATCCAACATCAAACCGCCAAGCCACAAGAACTTGTTAAGACTCCACGAAATTCAAGATTGGGTTCTAATTATGTAAGGTGACTTAAAAGGTTTTTAACTTTAATGTCAACGAGATAATGATTAAAATAGCTTAACAAAATGATAATTATAATGCCGGTGGCTCCGACAACGTTGGGTGGGTTTATGCGTGTCTGTATTCATCGATAAATTGAAATTAAACCTTATTATCATAGGCAGAGGGTCCAATTTTGGTTGTGTTTAGGGTGGGTCAGATAATGTTGACAACAGACTGTACGTCTTAAGATGATGATGATGATAAATACGAGTAAATAAAACTGGCGGAGAAGCAATTTCAGAAATGATGGTGTAATAATATCTGAAGTATGACACACGGGCGTAGCCAGTGGGGAGTTCTGGGGGCTTATGTTCAACCCCCCAATATTTAAAATATAACCTACATTAATATAACTTCAATAAGGTCATTCTCTTTTATATTTTCCCATGAATACGTAATACTATTTCATACACATTTTTGTTGCTTTATTTTCTTGTAATTTCTACTAAACCTTGACTACGCCCATGATGACATACATTATTTAGCAATAGTAGATAATAGATACTACTAAATGTGTTCTTTTTTTTCAATAGCAGTAAAATAGAATAGTTTGCGGTTATCTCACTGCACAAGGACGATTGTTTACATAGAGTCGACGCGTCAAAAGCGCATTGCGAAACCGGTACTGCGAAAAACGGCAAAAGTCAACGTCAACTTTAAATGGAAAACGCGCTTCAGTCTGGCAGCAAACGCTTTGATCGAAAGAGCCATATACCTGAGGACCATCTCTTAAAACAGTAACATTTTCATCAACGTCGTTATCATCATATCGTCCGCTGCTGGACATAGGCCTCCCCATAGATTTCCAAAAGGGCCGGTTGGAAGCGGCCTCCATCCAGCGTCTTCCTACGGTCTTTAATATTACTTTGTAATTTAAATCAACAGTGGGTAAACTAATATTACAATAATACTGTTTTAAGATATGGAGGTAGGCCCCAAGTACGTACGCACTGAAAACATGTCAATAAACTGAAAAACATAATACTTGTCCGAGGTATTATCATAACATGCTTAGTGAATTAATTGATATAATAAGCTTGAATGAAATTAAGCGGGCACAAAGCAAAATGCCGCTACTTCATACTCGTATCACATCCTCAGCTTAAGTACACTTAAGCGTGCCCTAACCGCCTTCACAAGGCAGGCAGTCTACTATTGTGGGTCCTTTTTTTTAAGGATGGGAAATCAGCAAAATTCTTCTTCATCTCTGAGTGGAACAGAAGAGGGTGACAGACTCTTACCGACTAAAACCCATCCGTGTTCCTCCTAATGCCCTTTGCGTTCCAGGGCCGCGGTTTCAAACAAATTCCGCAACCTTGGCAAGCCATTGTGGGTCCTGCCTTTGCCTTGAACGCGAACGCGTTCGATCGTGTTAACGTTATCTATAATTTGCATGGAATAACTGCGTTTCCCATTTTTGTCACTAGTCAGCGGTATTTCCATTCCAAACTAATTGGGTTTTTTATATGTTATTGGATGGTAAACAAGGTGACGGCCCACCTAATATTAAGTGGTCACCGCTATAGACACATGCAATACAAGAGGTTTTGCAAATCCGTTGCCATCCCAGTGACAAAGTTGAAATGTCTCAGTGCTCATAATTGTACTAGTGTATCTATACCCTTCAAACCTGCTTTGCAGCAAAAATTGGTATGATGGTAGTGACTCTCCTGATGAGCTCCTTCACAAAGAGCTCTACTACTAATTGTAGTCAACGTTAACGCGATCGAATACGTTCAAATAGGTACAAACTTGCGAAGGCTTCGAAGTCCCATTAGGGATTCGTTTTACGAGCAAGTTGGCACACCCACATAGTCAATTTTTACACACACACACACACACGCGCGTAAAGAAGGGGCGAATTTCCCGGGAAAACTGTTATCATAGTAAACAAGGAAAGGGCCCAAGTGTGTGACCGTGAAGCTATCGATTAGTTGTTTTTCGCCACTTTCCTGTAGTATCGCAGTCCGATCGGTGTTGTTTTGCAATCGTTACTTGTGATCAAAATGTTATGATGTGAAACACGCTGTAGGTCGAATGTTTGATATTTATGGTTATTGGATTCTTAGCAGGTCGGTTAGCGTAAACATATCGGCGATATTTTGTATTGTTTTTGTATATATTTACTTCAAAACGAAACTTTTGTTTTTTTTTTGTCTTGTCCCAGATTTAACCACGGCTGCAGACAGAGTCATCAATTGATTACCCTTGCATTAAATTTCGTTCGAAAAGGGGGTAACCAGTTGATGACCCTGGCCGTACCAAGAGTTAATTTTTTTCCGCTTAGTGCCAAAATAAGCTATGACTTTAAGTTCAGAAGAATAATGCCCCTGTGAAGATTTACCTACAGGCTAAAGCAGGTTCGAAAGGTCCATTCGGGATTCTTGAAACTACGCCCTTTTTTTCTTCTACCAATTTGAGCAATAAGTTGAACTACTATAATGGTCATAAAACCCAGTTCCCTTCTACAGTAGGCGCGCACTACGCACACTCTGACATAAGCTCGTGACACGCCACAGCTGCGCTTGCGCTGACGTAACGCCCACGTGTTGAGATCGAGGTCGATGCACTGCTGCGCCTAAAATTACACGCGGCCTTACAACGAGATGAAAAGTGTGGCCAACTGTGTTCTGTGTGTATTAATTGTAATACAACTGCTAGATTTCACACGCAAAAAATATAAAATAAAAATAAGCTAAATAAAAAAGAATGCTATTAAGCATTTTTTTTTTGGAGGCATTAAGTTCGCCTTTGTATTTTTACATTTTTGTGCATAAAGATTTAATATTTTTTTTAATCGCATTTATTAACAAAATACCGTAGTAGAGATGACAAAAAGTGGAATTAAAATCGGCCAACAAATACGGCCGATATAATATAAGCATTTAAAACTATTAATTGCGCACCGACTAGATAGAGAGATCCGACATGACCAATGACGACATATGTTACAGCGGCCATACAAACTCCGTATGAAATTTCGTTTTGCTAGAAAGAGATAGAAACCAATCTTCGATCGCTTGTATCTTTTATAATTTTATAGTTATTACATGAATGACGATTTTTTTTTTAATATAAAAAACATTCATTCTTACTCCCTATTTAAATATTATTTGGTAGCAACTGACTTTGGGTCTAACCATCTGAATGAAATTTTGTAACATGAAATAGGTACATACGGATTGTATGACTCATATCATATTGCTATCAAAATTTGCACTAAAAACGATAATCTATACTTAGGTATTACAAATGCGAAAGTTACTATGTTTGTCTGTTACGCGTTCACGACTAAAACGCTGAACCAATTTTGACGAAATTTTAGTACAAAGTAATGGTGGGTCCACACGACACAGACTTTTGTCTGTACAGACATCTGCACAGACTATAAGTCTGAGTAAAAATTTTTACTTTACCAAATGTCTGTGCAGACTTTCATCAGTTCAGACTTCGATTTTAATGAATAAATTAAGTAATTCAATAATCATGCATGAGTTTTGCTCCGACAATCGTACAGACATGTACGCAGACTTCCGACTTTTCTGATACACCGACATTTGTCTGTACTGATTTGTTGTACAGACAAAATTCTATAGAAGTCTGTGTTAAGTCTGTGTCGTGTGGACCCACCATAGGTTTGGAGTTGGACCCCAAGAAAGAACATACCTTATTATTTATTTCGAGACTTTGTCTGCTTTCGCGATACGATAACCAACATTTAAGTGGGGGTCAGTAATCGCGGGTAAAAGCTAGTTTAGTATATTTAGCAATCTTTCCTTAAACCTTTGAAACTACCTACTTCAACTATCCTATCTGATAACAGTATATGGCACCAATATCCGATATCAGCGACAAACAAAGGGTACATTGACAATCAGTACGTTTGCACCAATTACACCCAAGTTAGGTACATAAATGACGTCATTTGGACGCGAAAATCACAAACAAGACCCTTTGACTGCGGGAAAACACACATGTTATACGCATACATACACTTGTTGTGTTTCTACTAAAAACGCGACACAACGTATATGTTTCGGGCCTGTGGACGGTGAGCAATGGGTAGCTCACCGTCCGTACGTTAATTAACGACAGACCGTGTCGACAGCGCGGTCGTGTTCCACGCGCGCCACAAAGAGATGCCAGCAAATCGGAGGTTGTTCGAAAGAGATACCACGCCCCCGGAACGCAAAGGGCACAAGAAGGAACATGGATGGGTTAAAGACTGACTCTCCGTCCTGCCCCGCTTAGAGCGAGAGAAGTCATTTGAAGATTTCAAATCCGAAAAAAAAAGGGTAAGTATGTGATTTCCTACGCGAATGTTCGCCGATATTCATATTCTGCCGAGCAGACCCTAAAACGCAGTACTAACTTAAAATATTTTTTTGTAATTTTTTTGTTTAATATTGAACCTTAACGAACATGTTATAAGGAACACGCTGAACTACAATAAAAAACTTGCTGCGTTTAAGGGTCTGCACGGCAGTATTAATTAAACCGGAACACACAGACTAACACAATATTTACATGAATTCAGTCGTTAATAGGAAGTACGTGTAGTTTAAATAATACTACACAATGGAGTGTACTTGTACTTGAATTAACTAATTGCGGCCATGACACATCACCCTTGAAGTACCCCTGTGCATGAAGGCCGAAGTTTATGGCAAATAATACGTAGTATGGATGCCGATAAACATTTGACACGTACGATTGCTGTTAAGAACTCTTTCAGATGGTCAATTTATTGCAAAGTAGCTATTAACTTCGCGTTCAGTTACGTCTTTGGTTACTGCTCCGCTCCCGTTGCTCGTACCGTGATGCTCTATACGTATTAACCTTCCTCTTTAATCACTCTATCCATTGATGAAAAAAACGATACTAAAATTCGTTGCGTAGTTTAAAAGATCTAATCGTACAAAGGGACAGACGAGGAAGCGATTTTGTTTTATACATTGTAGAGATATATAGTCTAGTCAAATTAGACATTGAAAGTTGCCTGACACCTATTTTAAGGACTAAATTCACTGGATTATATATAGATGAAGTAAATAACTGAATTTGCTAAACCTGAACAGCTGGATACTGATCCCTTGTTTATACAGCTGGCCCTCACATAACAAAGTGCATGGAAGTGGTTTATGCAACGGCACCATTGACTTATAACCACATAAATCATGGCTCTACATGTGTATGGTTTCTGCATGTTTCAATGAGTAAAAGCGACATGATAATCTTGTCGCAGTTAAAAATATACTGCTAACCCACCTCCTGTTGTAAATATACCAAAGGTTAGATACCATACCAATGCTTAAGCACACTGGACCGATTACAAAAATTCTTTTGCCGTTAGAAAGCTACATTATCACTGAGTAACTTAGGCTATATAACATCACGCTATGACCCACGGGAGCGGAGAAGTAACCAAAGACGTAACATAACGCAGGTGATATAAGCCACGCGGACGAAGTCGCGGATAGTTCGCTCGTATTTTATATTATACACATACCATCACGCCTGTATGCCCCGAAGGGTTAGGCAGAGGTTTAACAATGTACACCCCACAGTTCGCGCGTATATTTAGGTACCATGTAATAGGGGGCGAGCCTATTGCCATTAAACGGGCACAAATCCAAACTCCGAGCTGCTACTGAGAATTTCATAGAAAAACCCAATAACACTTTTTGCTCGACATGGGAATCGAACCCAAGACCTCTAGCGTAGCAGTCGCGCTCAGGACCACTAGGCTAAAGAGGCAGTTCATATTATATTGATAAACGCTATTTTGTTTAATATCCACTTTATTGAACAAAGTCCATTGACAAAGTAATTTATTGTTGCTATCGGGAAGGGAACGGCGTTCGCGATAAACGCCCAGCAAACCGGTAATTATTATGAAAACCAATTTATTTTTGTTACATTATTTTTAGTACGTTATAATAAAAAATAATCAATGTCAATTTTCATTAAATATATCGCGTTCTTATCTGTGGAACAAATTCCGATTACTTTGTAGGTATTATTTGTATTAATGAATCCCCGGAATATGGATATTTCATAATGATTATTGCGAGTACACCGGGATACGGGGGTAAGCGGTCATCTATCCTTAAACTTCGCCAGTGCACTCAGAACACTATTCTGGCTTCAGAACAAGCGAAATTACTTGCAGGGATAGTTTGTTTTTTTTTTCCTTTTTTCCGCTGGCTAATCTAACCTACTTATACGTAAAACAAGGGCAAAATAAATTTTTAACAGCTACTGAGGACGATAGAGAAGGAAAATTAGCGAATTTTCACTTATTGGAAAAATATCAAAAACCTCCATATCTCTTTACTTATAGTTTTCCTACGAAAAAATCTTGTTGTCTGATACTCAGTCCAGAATAGAGTATTCATACCATCACCATCATCATCACGCCTGCCGTGCGATTCTCTAACATATTACAGCGCTGCGCTCGACGTCGAGCTTGTCGACGACACTACTGTCAAATCAACTTTACGCACAACGCATAGAGTTGATTTTACCGAAGTTTCGTCGACCAGTTCGACGTCGAGCGCAGCGCTGAAATATGTTAGAGAATCGCACGGCTGTATTCTCCGAAGGGTTAGGCAGAAGTGTACCAATGTACACCCACAGTTCGCCGGTATATTTAGGTCATATGTAATAGGGGGCGAGCCTATTGCCATTAACCAGGCACAAATCCTAACTCCAAGCTGCTACTGAGAATTTCATCGAAAAACCCAATAACACTTTTTTGCTCGACCTCGAATCGAACCTAGGACCTCTAGCGTAGCAGTCGCGCTTAGGACCACTAGGCCACCGAGGCAGTGTTTTTTATACATATTAAACAAAAAAAAACTTGCAACACAATAAAGGTAAAAAGATAATATAATTAATGAGGCCGAAAGTTTCATGTTACTCCCATCATTGTGATCATTCTTTTATAATTCTTTTATAGTGGACCACATCATGGAACCTTCTGGTTAGGAGATATTGAAGGTCAAAGATATTCGTACTGAAACAAGTTTTAAATGTTTTAACTAAATTATTAATAGTACCATTAAGTACAATGTTTTTCATTCTACCTTAAACAGTTATTATTCATATCAAAAAATAAAAGTCATTTACCAACAATAATTTTTGCACAAGCCCCGATTCCTAAAACTTACCGACCGGTATTCGTTAACCATATTAACAAATAAATGCTTTCGTATTTTCGCTGTTATTGAAATTTATTTATCAGGTTTATATACATTTTTTTTGTAAACCTTTCTTACATACGAGATTGTCACTAGAATTTTCACAAACGACCAGTCAAGCATTCAAAAGAATTACGACTGGTTAGACGAACTATCCGTTTTTGCATATAGGAACCGAACATTAGTTTGATGGGCAGTATACGCAGTTAACATCTGACTTATGTGACGTTTAACACCCTGTATAAACATTCCATTTTCAAATTTTTCCGCATAGAATACGCCGGTTACGCGAGCTCTACGCATCTGACCTTTTTGAAGGACATCGCGAATAAGGTCAAGGTGCGTCCTTCGCGTAGACCCGGAGATTTTCCGTACGCCTACAAAATACCAAAGACTTTGGCTGAGAGTACAAATGTTTATTTTAATTGCTTGCTCCGCAAAACCAGATAACCTTGAAGGGACTTGATGGGACATTAGCAAGTAAACATGGCACCTATAAAAAGGACTTGTTTATAACAATGTGTTAAGTCAAAGTGCTTTTGTACATTAACATTGGGATTCAAATAGAATATTAGGAAGGAAAAACATCGTGGGGAAACCTGGACTTACAAACAATACATAAACTCACGCCTTTTCCCCATGGAGGTAGGCATAAACCACAGAACGCCACCTGCTACGATCCTTACATACGCCTTTCGCCCGTCCACTTTATAAAGAATTTAAGTCTGAAATCGCCAAACTGCCTTGAGCAAGCGTGGTAATCAATGATCGTGCTTTCTCTGCTTGAGGAGACACCTTTGCCCTGCAGTGGGACAATAATTGGCTGGTATTATATTAGGTCCAAAACCTAAAGTACCAAAATTGGCAACTCGAAAAACATTAAGCTCACTTTTGGGGTTACGCCTTCCTACTTGTTTCGAGGACACTTCGACATAATGAAATAACTCTCGAATCGTAAAATAACCTTACCTTACCACTCTTAGCTACTTTATATTCAAGAGGCAATCGAGACACCCTCTTGAAATAACTTGATAACTTGAAGGGTCATTTTCGCCGATTCAATACACGATCCTAGAACCCTTGGGTGGAATTTTTCGTCGCCATAAAATGTGATAAACCTACAAGGTCAAAAGCTTCTATTCGTATTATGAGTAAAAGTCATTTTTTTATATGGGTTTGCTCTTGACTCTAGTCTAGGTCATAGGTATATAAAATCAGGGCTCGCCTCGATTGAGGCGGTAAGACCCCTCTTTGAGGAGTGGCTAGAGCGGCGCCACGACGCCCTCACCTACCGCCTGACGCAGGTCCTCACCGGACACGGAAGTTTCGGGAGGTTCCTGCACCTCATCGGGCGGGAGGAAACGCCCGGATGTCACCATTGTGAGGATCGCCCCGAGGACACGGTGGAGCATACTCTGGCGGTGTGCCCTGCTTGGGCTGAGCACCGCCGAGTCCTCGAGGCGGCCATCGGCGGCGGCGCCCTCTCGCGTCCGGCACTGGTTCAGGCCATGGTCCGGAGCGAGGGGGAATGGGAAGCAGTCGCCTCCTTCTGCGAAGCTGTAATGCTAGAGAAGGAGGCGGCGGGACGGGAGAGAGAAAGGAGGGTCCCCCGTCCCAGCGGCCGCCGCGGTAGACGATCCGGGCGTCGGGAGCCACGAGACGACTCCCGGCCACCGTAGACGCGGGTCTGTGGACGGTGAGCAATGGGTAGCTCGCCGTCCGTACGTTCACTAGCGACAGACCGTGACGACGGCGCGTTCGTGTTCCACGCGCGCCTCAAAGAGATGTCAGCAAATTGGATGGGGCCACTGAGGGCCGATGCCTGCCGGGGCTGCGGGTTGTTCGAAAGAGATACCGCGCCCCCGGAACGCAAAGGGCACATGAAGGAACATAGACGGGTTTTAGTCAGTAAAAGTCTGACACTCCCTCCCGCCCCGCCCAGGGCGGGGGAAGTTATTTGATGATTTCCCGTCTATAAAAAAAATAAAAAAAAAAAAAAAAAAAAAGGTATATAAAATATACCATCACGCCTGTATTCCCCGAATGGTTAGGCAGAAGTGTACCAATGTACACCCACAGTTCGCCGGTATATTTAGGTCCCATGTTATAGGGGGCGAGCCTATTGCCATTAACCGGGCACAAATCCAAACTCCGAGCTGCTACTGAGAATTTCATAGAAAAACCCAATAACACTTTTTGCTCGACCTGGGAATCGAACCCGGGACCCCTTGCACAGCAGTCGCACTTGCGACCACGAGAGGCAGAAGCAACGGGGCAGTCATAGGTGACGGAGATAAAGTCGACGATGGAGTGAGCTCACACAAAAGAAGACTGAACTTTGAAGAGATTAGGGTCGAATGGGTTCGAAAGTAGGTAGAAAGTTCCAATCCTTTGTTTTGCGCATTTAAAAAGACGTTTGGAAACGCTTACTGCGAATAGGTGGAATATTTTGTTATCATTGCTAACATATGTGTAGTACGAACATTTTCTAAACCTAACAGAAATAAAGCAATAGTTTTCATTTTAGCACACCAAGAAATCATCATCATCTCACTCAAATACGTCTATTGCTGGACATAAGCCTCCCAAACACCATCACAACGACACTGATCCAGTACTTCCCATAACCAGCAGATTTGTGCACCCTACGACCTTCACCATCATTGGTCCTCCTCGTATTGAGGCCTCTTACGTCACGCCTAACCAACAACAAAAAACCCGTGTCTTGGAACATTCAACAAAAGTTATTAATAGATCAAAGTAATGATATGACCACCTGCACCACATCGCGACATGGCCAACATTGGCCAAACCACCACCAAATAACTGCCAACATTGGCCAAACTTCTAACACTTCTAAATTCAAAGTAGAACATAGAACAAGTACTTAATCAAACAACAAAGCGAGTCCATGGAGCCAATACTCGATAGAGGAAACCTCTGGGCTCAAGGTCGCGCATATATAGCACACATACAAACATACACACAATACAGGGGCGTTTTCCTGCGCATTGCCCTCGGGCCTCGGACGTGCGCCGGCGCATAACTGGGTCACAAAACTTGAGATAACTGCCACAATTAGCATGACTGATGGTCTATTTAGGCCTCGTCGTTCATTTGTTTATTTAAATAGTACCTAACTTTTGCCGAATTTGAGATTTTTAATGAACACGAGATAAATGTGGTACCATTAATCAGACTTAAAACCACAAATGACGTTTTCTAGCTAGCGTTTGTATGGTGTTGTTTATTTTCTTCTAAGAAATATGGTAAAGCCCGTTTTTTATGTTCATGAGACCAGTATGTCTCTTGCAATACTTGGAAAAATACAAACACTAGTTTGTCAATTGTTTTTTCCACTAGCGACTGGCCCTGACTCCTGAACGTTTGACCTGGTGCTGACAATACAATATTTAACTGGCTACTTACTAACTATTGGTTGGTTGTTCATACAAAAAGACCTCTACTACCTTCTAAGAAGGCCTGCAAAACGGAGCATGCTATGTGCTATTCTACAACATTATGTAAATTCAACCAATTTTAACCCTTATTTAGGTTTATGTACCAACCAAGTGACCGCAAGAAATTCCGCCAATCTATTCTGTACGAATGCCCATTGTAGATTTCGGTAAAACGAGCTTTAATTGAGCTGTCATTCCACATGATGCTAGGACCTGACCACTCATCTCAAACACACTTCACATAAATTTATCGAGACTTTTATAGACCAGCACTACTGCTGACCCATTGACGACCATAACCGCAGAAAGGACAAGCCCACACTATTCCCAACCACTGCAACTCCTGTAAGCCAGAATCAACAATGGAGACAGCCAGAAAGGCGTCGAGGCAATGAAGCTCGACGAGTCCCGGAGAAACGATTTAACTGTCTTGGATCCCGCAACAAAATTAGTCAGAAGAGACTAGCAGAGGAGTAAGATGAAAGATATTTTCCACTTCCATCCAAAACAGCAAAAGAGAGAACAAAAATAACTCTTCTTTTGTTTGTCACACTTTAACTTCATAAATACAAAATAAAATAATAAAAAATAATATACCATCACGCCTGTATTCCCCGAAGGGTTAGGCAGAGGTGTACCAATGTACACCCACAGTTCGCCGGTATATTTAGGTCCCATGTAATAGGGGGCGAGCCTATTGCCATTAACCGGGCACAAATCCAAACTCCGAGCCGCTACTGAGAAATTCATAGAAAAACTCAATAACACTTTTTGCTCGGCCTGGGAATCGAACCCGGGACCCCTTGCACAGCGGTCGCGACCACGAGACCAACGGGGCAGTTCATAAATACAGGACACAACACACAACAAACCTTTTTTTTTGCATGTCTCACTTTGAATTTATAAATACTAGATAGGTGCCTTATTAAGTACCCCGGCTATGTTCTGAATATGACCCCCATGGCCAATTAACCTACATTCCATTGACGTATTGTTTTGTACACAATAGCAACACATCGTGGAGCCAGTATGCATTGGCTCTTTGCAAATTAGAACTTGACTACCTATAGATACTTTAATTCTATTGTAATAACAATAACATATTACATATCTTATTGGTGAGGTTCTTCGGAAAGGTCGGGTGTGCAGTACTCGTAACCGGCGTGCTTGTATGACCAAATGTATGAACGTGAACAAGGCGAAAGTAGCATGTAAGGATCGTAGCAGGTGGCGTTCTGTGGTTTCTGCCTACCCCCATGGGAAAAAGGCGTGAGTTTATGTATGTATGTAACAATAACAAGAACACAAAAAACATCATTGAAGTCACAAGAAAACAACAAAAAACCAAGCTGCTAAACCAATTTTGATAAAATTTCTATAGGAACACAATCTGAAAGTACATAAATATTCGTTGAGTAAGACTCTCCGCCCACGACCGATTTTATGGCGGTTTTGTTTTTTTGATAATTTCCCAAATAGATTGATAATAAATGACGAAGGACGTCGGTTTAATAACAAATGTTGTACTCAGAATGTTCTAAGTACACTTTGGTCATGTCAGTATTGGGCAATTGTATGAAAAAGCTGTAATTTTTTCAATTTTTTATAGTAAATCGCATCGTAGAAATTGTTCACACAAATAACTACCTACTACACTCTCTTAATCTTTGACCAGCCAATCCTGTTTAGTTAGGACACGGTAATATAAAAATACAGTAGTGTAACTCGGCCGCATGACAGAAATAAATGCCTACAGCCGCACGGTACGTAAACATGCGTTAGAGGCTGTCCGTCTCCAGTATTTTAATCTGTCTGCACCGCGCGCGCACCCCAGGATCGAGGCGCGTAGGTATAGCTCGCGTTTCGTCCGTTTGTATGAAGTTGGAGTACTGTATTATAATATTACCGTGGTTAGGAGAGGCAAAAACATATTATGACGTCAATATAATATGTACCTATTGTTTACCTTCACAGAGTTTTTATCATGCAAATTATCGATCGTTAAAAAACCTTCTGGTAGATAAACCGATAATTATGTTTACCATGACAGATACTTTGATGATTACTTTATCGAAAATGTTCCCGGATTACTTTTATTTATATAATATACCATCACGCTTGTATTCCCCGAAGGGTTAGTCAGAGGTGTACCAATGTACACCCACAGTTCGCCGGTATATTCAGGTCCCATGTAATAGAGGGTGAGCGTATTACCATTAACCGGGCACAAATCCAAACTTCGAGCTGCTGCTTAGAATGTCATAGAAAAACCCAATAACACTTTTTGCTCGACCTGGGAATCGAACCCAGGACCTCTAGCGTAGCAGTCGTGCTTAGGACCACTAGGCTAACGAGGCAGTTCTAGGGATTACTTTTATTTATTGCATGTAAGTACTAGCTTTTGCTTGCAACTTCGTCCTAGTAAATGTCGGTTAACGTGGAACAAAAGGTAGCCTATGTCCTTTCCTGGGGTTCACCTTTACCCTGTACCAAATTTTATCAAAATCGGTTCAGTGGTTTGGTCGTGAAAGCGTAACAGACAGACAGAGTTACTTTCGCATTTATAATAATGTAAGGATGGTACCGGATTTGAACTTTGAATGCCAGCTTTTATAAAAACTTTTTAATTATTCTTTGTCAAAAGCCGCTTTTGGACAGAATAAAAATGGTTTTTTTTTTCAGTTTTATTTTTTATTTTTACAAACATAACCATAAAAAATAATTAAAATGCATAATTATTGTATTTATAAATATTAAAAATAAAAAAATAAAAACTGACCACTTTTTTTTTCTTTATTTTAACACTTAATTTGAATTTTTGACGCATTCTAAGATTTTAAATTAATGGGGACATAACACGGTTCAACCAAATTGGTTGAAAGGAGCCAATATAAAAAGATAAGAAATAAAAAGATGATAAAGTATCCGTAATTAAATGAGTTTGTAACGCTGAGTCTAAAACGAACTAAAAAAGTCATACCTATTGTATTTAACAATACAATAGGTACCTATTGGGTTTCTAACTCTGTATGTGCCCTGCCTACCTACACAGTCAGACGTCACTACAAGTTTAGGTGAAATATCACAAATCGATGCGTTATCAACCTTATCACACCTGAAACACCTGCAAACTATACCTATACCTACGTACCTAACCGATGTACAGTGCTGGCGCACATCAAGCTACCCCAAATTTTCGCAATCTACTTTGAACCATATGCTACAACGATAAAGTTGAAAATCTATTAAAGAAATTTGACAGATTGTAGTAGCAGATTGATGTGCTGGTGTATGTACCTATTCACACCAGAAAAAACAAATGCAAGCCGCGAAAGGTAAACACGACTATGACACTGAGCTCAAATGCAACACGTTTTTCATTAAACAGTATTAATTAAGATTATGAGTAACGGTTTCTTGTGTTTATTGATAGCATGTGTTTATAGCCTATAACTGCCTCGGTGGCCTATTGGTCCTAAGCGCGACTGCTACGCTAGAGGTCCTGGGTTCGATTCCCAGGTCGAGCAAAAAGTGTTATTAGGTTTTTCTATGAAGTTCTCAGTAGCAGCTCGGAGTTTGGATTTGTGTCCGGTTAATGGCAATAGGCTCGCCCCCTATTACATGGGACCTAAATATACCGGCGAACTGTGGGTGTACACCTCTGCCTAACCCTTCGGGGAATACAGGCGTGATGGTATATGCTATGTTTATAGTTTTTTATAGTACACGCGCTGTGTACGATGGAACTCAAGAGAATCATCGATCATGTTGCGCAAACTAGCCTTAACAGTTTTATAGTGACGAAATGTTTTATTGAATGGAAAACTTTGTATATTAGTTTCGATTTATTTAAATACTAGCTTTTGCCCGCGACTTTGCTTGCGTAAATGTCGGTTACCATACCATTCGTATCAAGACACGTGACATCATCTATTATCATAAGGTTGTTATTGTTGTTTTCCATGGGAACAATACTTTTTCTGGGATTAAAGGTACCCTATGTCCGTTTCGGTACACCTGGAAAAAATTTTAACCAGTGCGTAAATTTTGCCATAATAAACTTCAACACGTTTTATTAAACACGTATATTTTATTTTGATATGTCTTAGTACTAAAAAAAAAAGTTATCGCTTACGAAACATGTATACTTAAAAACCATATTTTATTGTCACTCGGCGCTAGCGCATTCCCCACCCCCTCACCCCAGCCATGCGCCCGGGCGGCGGCCAAGAGTTGTCATTGATAGTATGGCGAATAGATTATGTCCATGTTTTGCTTATTTCAAACTCGGATAAGGATGAAATTTCTTTTTATTTTTTTTTTAACTAAACACGGAAATGTGTTCTATTACTGACACTGAACTACCAAAAAAAATTTACGCACTGGTTAAAAACTTATCCTGTATAGGTATAAGGTGTTACCAAAATATCTGCCACGGATTTAATGGGAGGTAGTATAGTGTTTAAAGATTACAATAGTGAAGAAATTTCATACCCCCGAATAGTTAATTCAATTTGAGAAAATAAAGTAATTTAATAAACATTGACTCTACTCTGCATAACGCGGTTTACAAATCAAAAAAAATATGACACATTATCAATAATTTATCTTCACTATTGTAATCTTTAAACACAATACTAGCTCCCATTAAATCCGTGGCAGATATTTTGGTAACACCTTATATGTGCCAAATTTTTGGATGCTCGGCTTAGTGGTTTAGGCGTGTTAAGGTAACAAACAAACAAACTTACTTTCGCATTTATAATATTAGTTAGGATTTGGATGTTTATTAATAACGTAGTACATTTTTTTTGTCGTTGATTATCGCATACAAAATTCTAATCAACAATAAAAATCTAACCCCGAATCATTAATATTGCACGCAAAATTAATTACCACAGTACATAGTTAACGTTGTTTTTAGTTATAATTTAACTAAAAGCGATATCGATAAGCGTATCAACCAACACGTGTAGGCATATTATAATATTTACTGCAGTAGTTTATGCCAATTTAAAATTTTTCCGTAAAAACATTCATGGCGATTATTTACTTTTCAAATACAGAACTTCTGCAACAGGAAGTACACAAAAACCTTCAGTAACTGAGTATTATTTAACTATCACATAACCGGAGGTTTATAAATATTGACGAACAGTCTAATGTCATGTTACAACGTCGGCTAGTATACAGTCGGGCAGTCGCCTTGAATTCCTATCATTTGTCAACAAACTGATTGTTTACGTCACAACTATGTTGAGTTCCCTAATCGCTTTTAAACAACATGTGAATTGTACGTTTGTACTTTTAGTTTGAGGAATGAAAACTGGCTGAAATAACGCCAGAACTAACGACGAGATTTAAAAATATAGCCAAGATCTATAAATATAATGAAGATAATTTATTTATAGATTTAGCAGTATAAAATTTATATGAACAAATATACAGTTGTCCACTGTATATCAGGTCGTGCTCCACATTTCCTCAAAGCTGAAGCTAGCCTATGACACTGAATACGAATGCAAATACTGCTCACCTGCTGTCTTTGAATTTCATTATCAACTTGTACATATACAGGTACATGATTGTTCTCAATTCTCAAAGACCTGGCCATGTACAATCTCGTACAAGACATACCTATTGAACGGTCGAGTTGGCTCCAAATATCTCTACATTCTCCGGCGCTGCAGGTGATTTGGCAATCTCCCACAAAGATCCGAAACTTGGCAGAAAAATACAAGCATTTGTGTGACGAATATACAAGTATTTTGTTCGGCTATAAAACTGAATTATGTCTCAGCTAAACATGGGTTTCTTCCACAGATAACTTCAACAATTGTTTTGTTGTTTACAGTTATGATCATATCGATTACCATGATTATATATGATACCTAGAAGCAGCGTTCGTGCTCTCATTTCGTAATACTTTCAATGAGAAACAGTTCAAAAGTAATCAATGCAAACTTCTTCTTCTTAGCGTTTCGAAGATATTGACACACTGTATAGCAAAGGAAGGCATTTGCTATAACAGTGAGTTTCCTTTCTCTATCCACTTTTTATTGGTAGTAAGTGCCATGGCAGCACCAGCCTTCCGACCAAATCTCTTCCACTTTTGCCTTGATTTGCCACTATGATAAATTATTTCAACAGCACCTGTTCACCATGCGTTGCCACAACAAAATAAATAAGTGCGTGAACCGTGACCCTCAACCATTATTCCTAAAGATATTTAATTTAGAAGAATTTAATTAGCTTAGGCTTACATAAATAAACTATAATAAAATTAATCATATATTCTTTCTAGGTAATTATAACATAATTGCTAGGTAATAAAAGTTTTACGACAACTACTTCAGTAAATTATTTTTTTATAAGTAATTAGTATTCTTTATTTTTATTTCTAAAAACTATACAAAATGATAGGTATTTAATTAATTAATATTTTTTATCATTTTGCTATTGGTATTCTTATATAACCAGGGGTGAAGTAGAGGTCAGTCGGCACTTGCTTTGTCATGTTTTATCCCAATACAAGGACACTGACAAAAGAAACTAAGTTTAATGGTAAAAACTTAGCTAGCTACATCGACATATTTATGTGATTCACTTCAGCCTTTCAATTTGGACAAATGAACCAAATCGAATCGTGTTAACACAGCAGTGAATTAAAAAAGTCATTCGACATTTGTGTGCCTTTCAGTCGATGTGAATTGGTTGAACCGTTTAACACGACCGTAATCTTTAATTTCAATTCCAGTTACTCCATCTTTAAAATTGATATATCAAAAATTGTTAACATCTTTAATGTACACGAACCACCATATCATTAGGAGGTATCAACTGATGGCCCTGATGATCAATTACTTCGATAATGAAACATAAAGACCTCTAGATTCAGCAATAATTACAAGTATTATTCAACTTCTGGTACCAACACCACCGTATTCAAACGAAACAATTGTTGGCACCAAAACCAATAACCGGCTTCGTAATGTATCATTCAGAAAACGACCAATATATCTTGACAGAAGCCATAATATGTTACTACATTAAATTATACTGATTTCAACACAATATTCTTGATCTCTGTCATTGCAAGTATCAACGCTGTTTATTGCCAGGGTCCAAAGTATACTGGATAGTTTTAAACGCTCATCAAAGGTACACACTATAACCAAAATAGAATCCACACGTGCTTTTTTCGATGCTCAAATGTCAGTACAATCATAGATAATGTGATCGTAGAGTTGAATTATTTATGGTTGGGTGTCTTTGGATCACGAAGGTAATAAGGAGTTATAGGAATCGTACGTGATTGGATTACAAATATGATATTTTGGTTCTAGCGAATAAATTAGGGAGGGATTGGTGTAATGAGTTAAATAAATTGGTACTTCTTTTTTATTGTAACGGTTTTTTTGGACTAATGCCAAGGACAAATTATATGCTTATGTTATAGTTAGGAGCGACTAACCTCAGTTCCACAGACTTGCGGTTGACCACTATTATATAATTACAGATAAGTGACGATGATGCACGTTTACCTAAAGGTAACTTATTCACCTAGCTTAAAAAAGAATCCCGTTAAGTCTGACGTCGCGGCCGACGTTTCACATTTATAAATAGTTAGCACCTAGAAGTGTTCTACTTTTACGTGGTTTTGTTGGGCAAAAATTACCTCTTAAACTTTCCGAATACCCACCGCTCTAGGCCTAAAGCTGATGAATGAATTAAAAAGTAAACCAAATACAGCGGCAATATAATTATTACAGAAACTGTTTGAAAAAATACATTTATTTTATGCTACTGGAAAGACAATCGCCAAATCTCTTCATATTTCATAAACTTCGTAAATAAAGACTGCATTCTTGGCTACGAGCCTGCCAGACAACAGACACCATTATTGTGACGTCACTCAATATGTTGTAGTGTTCAAAGTGTCAAAGGTTAGGTCAGTAAAAGGTTAGTCTTGTTAATTTTTACTGCTTTATTTACTTTGTGGGTGTTAGAGTGATGATGGTGTAGAAAGGCAGCAATTACGAGCTGATAGAAAATTATTAAGGTTAAAAAAAGTTTTTGATTTTATTTAAATAAGTGCAAGTTCCAGGAAAGCACTATAAATCCTATAGATTCCCAAAAATGTGCCACTACTAGGATAAAAGCAAAAAGAAATCCTCTACACAAAAGCTGTAGTGTTCGAATACTTCTAGAAAAAACAAATATAGGACCAATTTTATCTATACCGTCACCGCTAAACCCAGTTTGACACGATAAGCTTTTACGTAATTTTTATAAAGAAAACATCGGAATCTGCCCAACGTAACATTTAACTACCAAACAATAGTACAACGTCCGATCCGATTAATGTTTAAAAGGGAAACAAACAACTAATGGCAGTGTTACTTTCTTTCATTGGTCGTTACGGCACAAGTACATAAGTTATAGGTTAGCCTTTCAGTCGAAGGTTAACATATAAACTAAGTGTATTTGTAAATATAAATGCGTAATAACTTGTTGATGTCTCACGGTAATTTAAAATAGAGATAAGCGTGCAATATACAGTTGAAATAAACCATTTTTATTGGAATTTAGCTTGAATTGTTATACGTTACAACAACACAAAACCACACTCAATCATTCACAACTTCACAGTGCGCTAATTCTAGTTATTATTTTTAAATTAACCTTTACGTTGAATTTAGATAAAGCAACCACGTTGAATCGAATAAACATAACAGTCAATCGACCTTACACATTTCGTTGCAGCACATTTCAACCAAAGCGAATGTAATTGGTTGAACCGTCTACAATTGTCATAAGTTGAATCTTGCGAAGATAATCAACCAAGGATCAAGATTTTTTCTACCATTCATGCGTTGCGTGACTGAACATCTTGTACAATCATGTCACACTACTATCAAGAATGACTGTCGGAAGCGGAAATTTTTAAAACAACAATTTTATTTATTTGGTTCCTAATTTTAGCTTCTTTGTATTCAAGTGTGAATTTGTGATTTATGTACAAGTAATCAGTACCTCCTATTGTAAATTACATAAGCAAATAAATGTCCTTGAGCTACCTAACTTCCCACTTGGTACTTGGTTATTTATGTACCAACATTAATATGTAAATTTTCCCACTAGGTACACACATTTCAGTGGTAAATATTAAGGCGAGTTCACGTCGGTGGAATGAAAAAAAAAAATGCGACAAATGTTCGCATTCGTTGTGCACTTGTGATTGGTTTTCGCTGACTGAATTATCAACAACCAATGACAGTGTTACGCGAACTTGACAATTTTCACGTTAATTTTGCGATGTTTTTTATTCAATTCTGCACGAATTGAATGAAACGAACGAGTAATGGAAGAATAAAATAGAATTGAAAATAACAGTCCATTTTCCGAAGCCCAGCTTTTAAAGCCTTTTAAAAATAACTCAACCGGTAGGTATATTCCGTAAAAATCGCCCTCGGTGTATTCAGGTTAATTGACCTGTCAACCCACACGCACTACGATTGTATGCAAGGGATTGCCTGACAACTCATCTCACTTTCTCTTCACTTAAATATATAATTAATTGTTTTTTTCTCGAATGGAGACCACGCATCGACAAACGCAGCGTAGGACGTTCACCTACAAGGTGGACCGACAACCTGATAAAGACCGCAGGAAAACGCTGGATGCAAGCCGCTTCCAACCGGTCCTTTTGGAAATTTATGGAGGAGGCCTATATTCAGCAGTGGACGTCCTGCGACTAATTTGATGATGGTGATGATGATGATGGTGCCCTAACAGGGTCCATAATTGTACCTTAGCTGTAAGCTTTTTGTAACATCTTTTATGCACATTGTGGTACGCAAAATAAATGAATATGAATAATATGATGATGATGATGAAATTTTCCAAGGGAGAATTTTCCAGAATAGTTCTGTTGGCATTTGTTTTTATGGCATAGATAACCATATTCTAGGTTGATTAAACCAAGAATGTGGAAGGCGTCGCAGCAGACGGCCCAGAAAAGGTGGAGAAATAATCTGGACGTGTACCACGAGGCCTGGCCGGAGGTGGCGAGGGAGAAGAATTCCTAGAAGGACTTAGGAGAGACCTTTGCCTAGCAGTAGGACAGCATAAGCTATGGAAAAACCATTCATAATAGATGATGACAGCTTGAGAATTGGAAGTATAGATTTACTGAATAGTGTTTTTATTTCGCTTGTACAAAAAACACCATTAATACATCCGCCAGTAGATATAAATAAAATAAATAATATTTATATGACTTAAGGCCTATTCAGACCTAAGCGGTATTCGCTACCGCCTGCGGCAGAGAAAACCCAGTGGGTATGCGGTAGGGCGTGCAAGACCGGTTTTCCGGTTTTGCAAAAAACCGGAAACCGGTCAAAATTTACCGATTTTTGAAAACCGGGGTTGAGACACAAAACCGGTGTTACCTCCGGTTTTCCCGTCATTGAATTACATATTTACATTTAGGTTTAAACAACTTTTTTCGAACACACTCAAGAAATATTTAATTTTGGGGCATCAAATATATCCGAACGCAACCTATACCCACTATCCTTACCCCCAAGAATCGGTCTGATTTCGACCTTGCAGTTGGTGGTTTATCAAGGTAGAGCTAGCCATGTATGAAAGCGGAGGGCATCGGGATATATATCTCACAGAAGCTTACGACTATTTTATGTGTGTAGGTACGACCAACAAGTGTAGAGCGTGAAAAAAAAAATGTTGTTTATTTAAAGTTGTATACGGTACACAGTTGATTTGATCTCGTTTTATAGGTAGCTCATTATGAATCTTTTAATAATGTTGTTAGTAGTTATTAATTATAGAGCTCAAGATCAACCAAATAGAGACGTATAGTAATTGTGGTTGTGTTTAGTGTCTCAAGAAGATGAAAGTGTTTTGTATGTTTAAAAAATATTATTCTATACCACAAACTTACTTGTTGTTGATTTGATCTTATTTTGAGTTCCTGTTATCCAAACTATTAATTTGGTCTAGTTAGTATTGGTAGGCATAAGGGTTTGTTCCCATGACCGATTATCGGGCCGATTTTTGACAAATTTCTTTATCGGCAAGAAGAAACGACCGATTCGGTCCGAACGGTCGATTAAAAAGAGGTACTTATATCATAAAATTTGTTTTATGTAGAGATTGTGGGTATCTAAGAATATTGTTTTCTTGTTAAAATACTACTATAAAAACAATATAAAATTGTTGCCGAAACCGGGCCTAACACCGGTTTCCGGTTTTGGGGCCTCAACACCGGAATTCAAAACCGGTTTTGATAACCTTCCGGTTTTGCACGCCCTAGTATGCGGTAATATTACTGTTCAGACCTAAGCGGTATTCGCTACCGTTCGTAACCCGCGCGGTATGTACCTCTACCCACAGCGGCAGCGAATATCGCTCAGGTCGCTGTAGCCGCGGTACTTGATACTAAATACCTGAGCGAAACCCGCGCGGTATTTACCTCTACCCACAGCGGCAGCGAATATCGCTCAGCTGTGCGATTCTCTAAAATGCAAGCTCGAAAAAGAGTCTCACTTCGATAACGAACCAACTTGTCATTGGCTTAGTATTCGTTCGCCGTGGTGACCGAACGAATATAAACCAATGACAAGTTGGTTCGTTATCGAAGTGAGACTCTTTTTCGAGCTTGCATTTTAGAGAATCGTACTACAGGTTTGAATAGGCCTTTAGGAAATCGTATTTTCAAAGGCCCTAGCACATACACACGGTATAAACGTAACGTTAATTCGATCGATTAAAAAAATTGAAATACCCGTTTCGCACGTACATGATATTTATTTACTTTGAAGGCTTTATTTATATTTATAGCTGAGCTGATTTTCATCCTACTTCCTACTATTCTAGCCTACTAATATTATAAATGCGAAAGTTTGTGAGGATGGATGGATGGATGGATTTTTTTTTACTCAATCACGCCAGAATGGCTGAACGTAGGTATCTGGATGAAAGGTACAGAGATAGATTATAGCCTGAAATAGCACATAGGCAACTTTTTATCCCAAAAAAATTACAGCGAAGCAGCTAGTAGTAATATATTTTTCTTACTTAAAACACAATTTCACCCAATGGTCCCGGGTTTTTTAAGGTTTTGTCCGGTCACAACATGCGAGATGCGGTCACATATGCATGAGCGTAAAATGTGTACTACATGGGAACTAAAAACATACCAGCTAACTGTGGGTGTACATTGGTACACCTCTGCCTAACCCTTCGGGGAACAAAGGCGTGATGGTATGTGTTTGTTGACAGGCGTCGGCAATTTATACCATCACGCCTGTATTCCCCGAAGGGTTAGGCAGAGGTGTACCCACCATATAAGGGCGAACTGTTGGTGTACATTGGTACACCTATGCGTCGGCAATTTACATGATAATAACTGTATCAAAGTCCAATCAACAGAAACTACCTACTTCCCACAGCACCAGTGTAAACTACACTTTATCACGTATCAAAGTTCAGCCATGTTTGTGAATATTTGACAATCGCATTAGGTAGTGTAGTGTAGGTACCTACTTCATTTGAGGCGGTGTGGAAACAAGATAATATTGAAATAGCACTCAAACTAATTGTTACTATGTACTGAAAAAAAAAACAGATGTGAATATGCTAGGTCAGTGCACTGCCAGGATGAACTAATGGAGATTTTCCCAAAGCTGCGGTGTTATTCTGTAAAACCTTTCTTCCGTGAAGTGAGCGTGTGGCGACTTGTCAATCTCTAGCATCGTATAGTGACAGTCCAGTTTTAGCTCACTTCACCTTAATTCACTGACGGAGATTTCTTACAGAATAAGCCGGCACATCCTGCAGTTTATCGCAGCTGCTGGGTTTGGTGGCCAGCAACCATAAAGCGGCCATCACAATAGATCAGTTATGGTCGCAGTGATACCACAGCCGCACAAAAGAAATTAAAAAAAATCTTCTCTTTCAGGAATTAGTTAGAAGAGAGTCACCGCGGCACGCAAATGGCATTAGTTGGAACACGGATGGGTTTTAGTCAGTAAGAGTCTGACAATCCCTTTCAAGAAGTCATTTAATGGTTTTCCATCCTTAAAAAAATAAAAGTGCACTGAACACTACAGATTTCAGTCAGTTTGTTTGTTTGTTTGGAGGCGCTAACCTCAAAAACTACGGGACTGACTCAAACAATATAGCGCGATTATAAAGGAAGGTTATATGCTGTATAACATCACGCTATTTCCAACGGGAGCGGAGCATTTACCAGAGATATAACTTAACGCGGGCGAAACCGTTGGGTATGGCTAGTTACAAAGTCCAGATTTCCTCACGATGTTTTCCTTTACAGATGTCACTTATATCCAAGAACTTAGAAAGTACATTATGCTTTGAAAACGTCACTTTGTTACTTGCCGGTTATCGAACCTACTACGTCATGCATGACCACCTACTAATTAACATGAAATAACGATAATCGTATTCAATTTTCAGTGTATTTTATTATACTTTCACAGTTTCAGAATAGCTCTTAAAAGCATAAAAAAATATTAAAAGAGCGATTAGATGAACTAATTAAAAAAAAAACACATGAAACCTTCTTGGCAGTGGACTGAAAAATAAACTAACATTTTCAGTTAGCAGATTTATATTTGAGTGGGCAACACCGCAGCACTAAAATCTGGGTTGCCATTTCATTATTGCAACAGATACGTCGTGTGCCGATATTTTGTTGATTCTACATTCAAATGTAAGATAAGAATCATGTTATAATCATAGATAAGTCGTCGTTTGATAATACCACCACCTACTATGCTACTTTCTTGAGCATATTTAAATCTAACTAATATTGTAAAGAGGTAAAATTATTTGTTTGTTTGTAAGAGGTAATCTCTGGAAATGCTGGTCCGATTACAAAAACCCTTTCATTAATAGAAAGCTTGAACTGCCTCGCTAGCCTAATTGTCCTAAGCGCGACTGATAAGCTCTCAGAGGTCTTGGGTTTAATTCCCAAGTCGAGCCAATGTCATTGGGATTTCCTATAAAATTCTCAGTAGCATATCGGAGTTAGGGTTTGTGACCGGTTAATGGCAATAGGCTCGTCCCCTTTTACATGGGACCTAAAACATAACGACGAACTGTGGTGTATATTGATACACCTCTGCCTAACCCTTCGGGGAATACAAGCGTGATAGTATGTAATAATGATAGAAAGCTACTCTTTTGCCGTGAGCCATAGGATATGTTTTATAGCCTACTTAACTTCCACGTAGATGAATTCGCAGGCAATAGCTTGATGTTTACGTTGCGGAATTAGTTCTAAAGAGTCACCGCGGCCCTGGAACGCAAAGGGCATTAGGAGGAACACGGATGGGTTTTAGTCAGTAAGAGTCGGACACTCCCTTCCGCTCAATTCAGAGCGGAAGATTACCCATCCTTGCCCAATTGCCCATCCTAAAAAATAAGCATCATCATCTGCTTAGCCTTTTCCCAACTGCGTTGGGATCGGCTTCCAGTCTAACCGGATGCAGCTGAGTACCAATGTTTTACATGGAGCGACTGCCTATCTGACCTCCACAACCCAGTAACTGGGCAACACGGTACCCCTTGGTTAGACTGGTTGTCAGACTTCTTGGCTTCTGACTATCCGTCACAACTTTCAAAGTAAAAAAACCCTCCTTAAAAATAAGCAAAAGCTTGTTATTCATAAAGCTTTGGAAAAAAATACTTTTCCACAAACGTGTCCAAATTAACCGAGCGTGCGTCGTCCTGATTGGTTGTGCTATTTCTGTCAGCCAATCACAGCATTTGTCATGTACTTATTATTCTGTTAGCTTTTCGGATACCAGTTATAAATCTTATAGAGATGTTAATTATAATTTATAACGGTAATGTAATAAAATCTAAACATTTTTTTATTTAGTAGATTGATAAATATTTGTATAACAAAAAATAGTGATTTAAAGATTTTAAGAACATGGTAACAACAATTAGTAGTATTATTTAAGATAATTCCAATAAAAAACACAATATTATTAAATAAATAAGTTTTTTTGCTTGTTTGTTTGTTTGTCCTGAATAGGCTCCGAAACTACTAGGCCGATCTTAAAATTTTTTTCACCTATAGATAGCTTAATTATTAGGGAGAAACATAGGCCATATAACATCACGCTACGACTCACAGGATCGAGGCAGTTACCAAAGACGTGACCTAACTGAAATAAGCCGCGGGCAAAGTGGCGGGCAGTTCACTAGTAAAAAATAAAATTAGATATCTGTTTTGATAAAATAATAAAACAGTAGATGTATTCTTATCGAAATTGTTTTTCTGCAACGATAAGTTAGTTGACAATTTTTGATTTGCCCTTCAAAAATATCTGATAAAACAATACTGACTAAGTGCTTTCGACAACGTTAGTCACTGAAAACCACAGAACATAATAATAAAAATGAATTGTGATTTTTTAAACAAAAAACGTGAAATTATTTGAACTAAGAGAAAATTTAAACATTTATTTAAATAAAGTACTCACGCGGTGACATTCTTGAGGATTTGCACTGTAATTCTGTGACTGTTAGGTACTCCTCTGCCAAAATATAATGCCAAAAAAAGGCAATGGGCTCCACTCTACACAATTTATCATAAACTTACACTTGTCACTCAAATCACGCACGACAACACTTTAGTCGATTAAAACAAAACACTAATCGACTAATAACACAAAAAACACACTAGCAACTCCTTATTCCTTGCTTAAACTTTAAAAATAAATTTCAAAAATGGAACACGTGCGTCCACAGCGCTGGGAAGAACAACACAAACAAAACTTCGCGCGTGTGCCCGTTTCAAAAGTAAATAAAATAATTATCAACTGAATATGATACCGGTTCGAACACTCGAAGCGTACTGCGCGCCAATACCAATCGCGAATAATGTTATCCAAATGTAAAACTCGTTACGTATTTATTTATTCGAAGTGTGTACAAACTTCTTTGTTCTTTTTTTTTATATTTAGAACGTTGACTTTTGACACGGCGGGAAAATGGTTCAAATGGAAAGAGATTTTAATTATTTATGGTGAATTGATGACGCGCATACGCGTATTAACCAAAGTCTAATCTTAATATCTAGTTTCCGATGACTCATACAGTATTTTAAATAAATTTTAATCAAAATACAAATGTTATTCGAAATGAATTCACCTTAAGAATAAATTAGGTTTTAACGTTAATTCTTAAAAGAAGTCAGAAATGATAAAACATGTTTGTTTTCCTTATTTTAAAACTTGATAAGGCAGACTGCAGATAGAGCATTTTAGTACTTACTTTATTAATTAACATACGTATCATACAAATTTTATGAGTTTCTTTGAATTCGGGTACATTTTGGCGACTCTCGAACTGTCTTTAGCTTACATAAAACTTAATATCTATGTATTAGATTACCACAGCAACACTAAAGGGGCCAGTTAAACCAGTCCAAGAGCTGTTTTTTTATTTGTCAGATAACATTAACGGGGAATAAATATGACAGTTTTAGAATAGAAAATATAGCAAACGGTCTTAATTTTTCTCCAGATAAAAGTTAAAAACAAATTGGTACTGGGTATAAGCAAGTCTTATCCTATGATTAAACATTGATTTATTAACAGTTTTTCATTATAATACGGTGAAACGGCAACAGTCCGAAAAAATCTTTCGTTAGTCTAATTTAAGTTAGATAAGTAATTCAAAATTTCATTCAAAATATATTGTAACATTTTACTTTAAGTTAGATAAGTAATTCAAAATATCTACGTGCTTAAGTACCTATATTGTTACAGTATATTTTAATTGAAAGTTTTTGGTAACAGCTGTTTCTACTCATACAAGTCGGTACGCCGATCTGAATATTTATGCCAAACTTTTACCTAAACTGAAAGAAAACAAATTTCAATTTCAGTACGATTATTTGTCATGCATAGGTAATGTTGCGAAAAATTTACTTATTTCCGCGCATTACATGTTGTAGTCATGTTGTAGTCTTTGATATACATCCTACTAATTCCTGCTTGATACTTATTATAAATGCGAAATTTTGTGAGGATGAAAGGATGGATGTTTGTTACCCTTTCACGCTTAAATGGCTGAACGGATCTAGATGAAATTTGGGACTGAGATATATTGTAATGTGGAATAACACATAGGCTACTTTTTATCCCAGATAAATGTACGGTTCCCGTGGGATAATATATCAAACCTGAAGCACACGAAGTCGCGGGCATAATCTTATGGTGAATAAAATCTCTACTCAAAAATCGTCTATTCAGATTTGACCACTAAATCAATGAGTAAGCTTTATAAAAAATTGTGGTTTGACTTTGAAAAAACTCACCTTTTACGTCAAAAAAATAACTAGTTACAATAAAAAAACCCAATTTCGCAAACAAATGCGACTAGACGAGTAATCCTTGATACCTATAATGGCTGGCTGGCACCGACCTTGGCAGAATGGCAATGCGACAAGAACGCTAAATTCCTCCTCATTTAATATTCAAGCCGTTTACTAAAACTGTAGTACTGATGAGTAGATAGATGCTTTTTTATTAATTCGTTTCCGTCGTTGATCTTTTACTCTCCTCGCCTTTTGGGGGGGGGGTATTATAAGTAATTCCATTCCATTTTTTAAACCATTGGATGGTAAACAATCCCCCGTCCCACCTAATGTTAAGCGGTCACCGCTACCTATAGACATATGCAGTACCAGAGGCCTGACGAAGTTAAAATATTTCATGTGCCTGTAATTACACCGGCACCCATACCAGGCCTCCGTCACTCTATGTACTTGCGCGCTATAATTGCCTACCGCCCGGCCGAGCGGTCTCGGGCCGTTTGCGAACCAAATTCAGTGCGGTTTTCGCAAGCGCATCACGCACGTTGTTCAATTTTAATAGTTTCATTCATTACCTACGATGCCGTCTGGTGCCTTATGTGTTGTAGATGGGTGCAAATCAAGTAAAAGAAGGAATAATTATGTTTTATCTAGAGGTATTGCTCAGTCAGCACCAATTTATAAAAAAAATATTTTATAAACATTTACGATACAATTTTAAACTGCCACATATAAGTCAGAACATATTCACAGTTCTCAATAACATAGACATAAAAAGTTATGTTAATTTAATTTTATCGAAAAGGCGGCCCTACGATTGTTGTGGGATCGCGCGGTGCGAAGCGATCACAACTGTACGCTTGAGCACTTAGGCACATTTTAGTTTGCAGTGGTTGCTGACGCGAGTTGACGCGACGGAGTAGGCTATTATAGCAGTAGGTATTGGAAATTTTCTACTGAGTGAAGTATCTGTACTTATTTAATCTGTGCCCATACCCTTTAAACTGGAACACAGCAACGCTGTTTTGCGGCAGTAATAGGTGTAAACTCACATATAATGTGAGTATACAAAAGCGTAAAGAGAGTCAGAGATGCCGTGACGGTTGACAGGACGGAATGGAAGAAGAAAACGTGTTGCGCCGATCCCAAGTAACATGGAATAAGGGCAGGAAGATGATGATGTATAAAACAGTTTAACTGGACGAACTTTTGGGCTCTCATAGTCCCCAATATTCGCTTACACGATTTGAAGCTAGAAACTTAGTTCAAAACTAAGTTACTAGCTAAGTAATCTGGTAAATACGCTTCCATATTTTGATAGATGATTGATTTTTTTACCCGATTACAGCTGATCGAAACGGAAGGAATCCGGGTTTATCGAATAATTTATCAAATTGAAACAGCGAGGAAAAGCGTCCATTTTTCATGTATCGCAAATTCGCAATCTAGTGCCGACTTCCCACGCAATCTAAATTATAACGATTGAATAGATAAGGTTATATGTATGACAAATTAAAACTACAACAGCACCGTTTTCGTGTAGAAATGAGTCATGTTCAACTGTTTCGTTCCAATTAAAATGATTCGTGTACGTGTTTAGACGCCCATCTTGTTGCTAGGGCTTTTATTTCGAGCTTTCATTGACTCTTAGGCTCACCGCTCACAAGCGATTTTTCGACCCATTTTCGAGAGATTTCTTTTACGGCGAGAAGAAATCTGTCAAAAATCGGTAGTGCGCGGAAAGCCTTAACCTCGAAAATGTTAAAGTTTCCAACATCTTAAATGCTCTAAAAACTCTATTACCTAACAGAGGAAACATAAATTATGCTCAATGTGTGTTTTTATAGACTTCTATATTATTCCATGGTCAAATTCCCAAACACTAGGTCGCTTTTATGCTGTCTCTGTCACTTTAAGGTGTATTGTAGCGACAGAGATACATTTAAGTATAGTTTGAGAATTCAGAGATTAGACTTTCAAAGCTCCTCCACATGTGAACATCCAATAAGACACAGTTAGTAAGAAAAAAAGGCCAAGATTTTGAACCAATAAACACATTTCTCCTCAAAGTAGAAATTATCACAAATAAAAATAAACTCTGTCTAAACAGGAAAACGGAAGTTATTCCAATGACGCAAAAATAATTTTACATTATGCATCTAATTAGATTTAAATAAATACAGTTAGGAACTAGTTTTCCCAGTTCAAGGTCAAGATGTTAAGCTAAGCGAATTCAAATAGACTTTTGTTTGTTTTGTTTAATTACATCGCATTTTGAAGGCTACACCAATTACTGTGTGAATTCTGGCGTATCCGGGTACACGAGAAGAATGCTTGATCATCTAAATTATTTATACTTATAATATTATAAAGAGGTAAGATTTTTATTTTATTTGTGTCGAATAGGCTCCCAAACAATCTTTATATAGCTTTTACAGTTGGATTTTCAACTCTTAATGCTGAGCCGAGCGTTGAAAATCCAACTGAGCACATGTGTGAGATGGTGGTAGATCCCCAGGATAAAAGTTTAAATGCCAAAGAAAGTAAGACAACAACTACGCAACTCGAGAGATAAAAATGGTCAAGGTTAATTTCTTCATCCTACTTCGTATTCCGCTATCGTTCTTACTGGGTTCGGTTTATTGGAAAAGGCTGGTAATAGTAAAAACACTTCCAAGTTAATAAGGGAATCAACCACGAGAAGCTAATTTTAGAAAGAACAATCTACATTAAAGCGATGAGGTGAAAGTAACTCGAGACCATTACGTCCACCACAAATACTATAATTGGCATCTAAGCTATTTTAATCTTCGACTTTTCTAGTGCTAGTAGAAATAATGCTGTGCAGCCATGATCAGGGCCACAAAACATTATAATTATACGTTATGTGATAGTAGGAGTAGAGCTCTTTGTGAAGGAGCTCAACCGGGGTAACGCTAAGTACTACAATACTTATTTCAGCCGCAAAGCAGCGTTGCTGTGTTCCAGTTTAAAGGGTATGGGTGCCGGTGGAATTAGAGGCACACGTGATATTTAAACTTTATCTATAGGATGGCAAGGCATTTGCAAGGCCTCTGGTATTGCAAATGTCTATATGCAACGGTGACCACTTCACATCAAGTGGGCCGTCGGCGTGTTTGCCATACAATTATATAAAAAAGTCAATAGTGCCGATTCCCTTGTTCACAAACTAAACTAAAATTAGAGAATTGACATCTCTTACTAACATACAGCGAAAGAAAAGGACGGTAATACCTTAGAACTAAGTTAGAGATGTCAAATTAGTTTTGCCTTGAACTTTTCCGTGTTTTTAATCAACACGTTCTGACATGCCAATTATAATTGTATAGAGGTTTTAGTTCAACTAAAATTGACAAGTCTTATTCACGTCCGTCCCTTTCTTGTTTGATTGGAAAGAAAAAGATAGAAATAGTCTAAATTAAGTTTAGCTTGTGCATAACAGAATCGACACCAATATCTAGTTACTTTTAGAAGCAAACTAATGCATGCATGAAGCATGAAGCGGCGAACTGTGGGTGTGCATTGGTACACCTCTGCCTAACCCTTCGGGATACAGGCGTGTCGGTATATATATTTTTTATTTTTTTAGAAGCAATTTTGGAAAATCTATTTACAAATAGTTCCTCATGTTCCCTACTTATTGAAATAACTGTGACTCCCATGGCCAAAAGGCTATCATGTGTTTTCAAAACCTGTCTCACTGACATTATAACATACGTTAATTAAACGCTGAAATAGCAAGTAAATGTGCATAATTGATGATATCATCGACACCATTTCAGTCAGCTCGAATAATTTTATATTTATTCATATTTTTATCAGGGATAAGCTATCTTTCCGCTGTTGGATTAAGGCCTTTTTAGGTTTCTAATATGATTCACATTCTCTATGAATCATTGGAAGAATTAATCCTCATTTGACAAGGTCTAGTTTTTGGTCATCAACCGCTTGCCTAGAGCCGCAATCCTTTTTGGAAGGCTGTGAATTGGGTTGAATATTAATTGTTAATTCGGCATTGTTAGCTATTAGAGCATCGTTCATTCCATCCAAGTTTGATCGAGTACGTCAAAAGAAGTCAATTTATTACCTATTGGCGAACTCTATCTATGGGGGAGGCCTATATCCAGCAGTGGACGTCCTGTGGCTGGTATGATGATGATGATGATGATGATGATGATGATGATGAGCGCTATATCGCTAACGATTACATAGCACTGTCTCGGGTTATTACAGCAGAAAATATAAAGTTACTTATAATTGAAGAGCTACGTCACACGCAAAGAATCGACGCCATCAGAGACCAAGACAATTATCACTAACCAGCGTTACGTCTTCGTTTACTGCCTCTGACACTTACAAATAACGTAGCTTTCTATGGGTGAAAGAAATTTCAAAATTGGCTCAGTAGATCCCTGAGACATCACCCCCTACAACCTCACAAACTTTACCTTTTCAATATTAAGTTAGATAAAATCGGTAGATGAAATAGTAGATATTTATAATTCAGGGAGTAATGAAGAACTATACCAGTTAAATCTGTCTGCATTTATATTTAGTAATAGAGAACCAACAGAAGTCTAAACGCGATCTGACAGTTTCACAAACAATGACGCACTCCGCACCGCGAATGATTTCGGTGGCCATGTTGAATTGGTGGACGTTGTAAATAAAACTGGTTTGTAGGTCGTCGACATCTCGCTGATATACGCTGAATATAGCTCAAATTATAGCTGTACTTATTGTATGTTTACGCTCAGAGATAACAACAGCATATTCTAGAATATTTAGAGCTAATTTTTGAATAGCTAGATTTTTTTTTATCTCAAGAATAAGTTTTATATGTCAGTTAAACTATTTTTTTGCCCGCACTGTACTAATATTCGTATGGCCTACAGATAATTGTTCCGGGTCTGGCTGTTTGTGTATGTAAGTTTTATATGTTTATAAACGCACCCATGATAAAATTCCTAGTGTGTGACAACGATTTTTTTTTTAAAGAATTACAGTGTCGCATAATCTCTCTCCTATAATTTACTAACGTAGAAAGATCCGGAAGTGTTAATAGTTTCACTTGGAACATTTTCAGTGCCTTTTATTAGTTTTCAAAATAAATAGCACTAACACTAACCAAACATTTACATTATAATGTGTGCCGGCTGCCGATGTACATCTTGTTTGTGATACATGCTCAATGCGTGATTGTTACTAACTATTTAGGTCTACTTACCTAGATTTCTAGCCATTTGAAAGCTGTTGAGTTCCTAGTTTTTCTTTGATATAAAATAACGATTAGGCCACTGGTTTTATAAATAAACTAACGAACTATACGCATTCATCCGCGTGGCTTATTTCACCCGCGTTAAGTTACTTCATTGATTACTGCTCCGCTCCTGTAGCTCGTGGCGTGATGTTATATAGCCTATAGCCTTCCTCGATAAATGGACTATTCAACACGATTTTTTTTTCAATTCGAACCCGTTTCTGTGATGATTAGTGCTATTTATTCAATGAGCTTCTGCGCAATGGCGTTTTCATCAACAGATAGAGTGATTCAAGAGGATGGTTTATACCAGAGGTTCCCAAACTTATTTTGTCTACTGCCCACTTTGAGAATCAATTATTTTTTAGCGCCCCCCTTTTTTCCATACCCGTTTAGAAATTTGTCATGACGGGGGGGGGGTCTCTCTACTGTACTTTTGTGCATTTCATTTCATTTAGTCTCGTACAATAATTTGCACCTTCCGTGTAATCTCCGCCTTTGTACTTTTAAGTGCATAAAGTTTAAATAAATAAATAAAACAGGACATAAATATATAAACTACACGGAGAGAAATATTGAAAAAAAATTACAAATCGTCCCCCAAGCCTGTACACAACGCCCCCGTTTTTTCTCTGGGTCTCCTACCGCCCCCCTTTAGGCCTGCAGCGCCCACAAGGGGGCGTTATCGCCCACTTTGGGAAAGACTGGTTTATACGTACAGAACATCACGCTTCAACTAACGGGAGGGGAGCGGTAACCAAACGCGGGTGACACCGCGGGGTATACAGCTAGTATACCATAAAACATAGCCTATGACAACGGCAACCATGGTAACCATATCAGAGGCCCTTGAGGCTGTTTAGAAACTCTGACACTAGGGTGTGTGGGGTCGTAGGACCTTACTGCCCACACGATAAAGAAGAAGATCGGCAGTAAGCTGATCCTTTCAGTGAAATAATTGTAATAATGGGACGACAAAAAATTACATTTCATAAAAAAAAATATATATATTAGTATTGAAATATTAATTGCATCTGCATGACCAGGCCAAATCAATTGTTTAAACAACCGTTAAAACTGTTTGTTTTTAAAAATACATTCCACAAGATATTTTACAGTGTCCAGATGCATAATATCACTGCAGTTTTTTTTTAAACATCAACAAACTTCCTAAAGCCAATCATCTCTACCCACCCTAAACAGTTCGTACTATCTTACATCTGCTTAGCCTTTTCCTAACTATGTTGGGGTCGGTTTCCAGTCTGACTGGATGCAGCTGAATACCAGTGTTTTACATGGAGCAACTGTCTATCTGACCTCCACTACCCAGTTACTAGACAACACGATACCTCTGGGTAAGATTAGTTGTCAGACTTCCCAGCTTCTGACTATCCGCAACGACTGTCAGAGATCTACGAATGATGGCCGGGATGATAACGGCTTTAGGTATTTTCCGAGCCACACTGTGTCACAGCAAGTTCCAAACTCCGAGCTGCTACCACCTGCTACTGAGAAATTCGTAATCGATAAACCCAGTAACACTGCTTAGCCTACCTGGGAATTGAACCCAGGACCAGGACCCCATGCTCACCAGTCGCGCTAGAGACCACGAGGCCAACGGGGCAGTTCAACAACAACAATTCGAAATACAAAGAAGAAAAAAAAATGAACTTTTTGGTGGCAATACTAACATCCATAGATAATATAACAACGAAACATGGCAATGTTTGACGTCATCAGATTCGATTTGATTGATGGTACGTGTTAGATTACTATAATGCTCGATAGCGATACGAAAAAATAATGATCTATTACGCAAAAACAGATAACAGCCATATTCTGATGATTAGGTAACCTACGCAGGCTGTACAGCCGACGTACAAAAGAGGTGTGCTCTGCGCCGTGACACGTCAATCTTTAGCATTTTCTTTTTCGGATGGGAAATTATCAAATGCCTTCTCCCGCCCTGGGCGGGGCGGAAGGGAGTGTCAGACTTTTACTGAGTAAAACCCATCCATGTTCCTTCTTGTGCCCTTTGCGTTCTGGGGACGCGGTATGTCTTTCGAACAACCCGCAGCCCCAGCAGGCATCAGCCCTCAGTGGCCTCTCCGATTTGCTGACATCTCTTTGAGGCGGCATTTACAGGCACTTTTGAATTGGCAGAACTCTGTTAGTTAGTCAGAAAGTTGAACCAGAATGGAGAAGAACGAGCAAAGAATTCCACGGAGTGTTAGTGGAATTTCCGGTTCGTTCGATTAATTACTTTTATTCGATAGCGATACGAAAAAATAATGATCTAAGTATTGCGCAAAAACAGATAACAGCTACATTCTGATGATTAGGTAACCTACGCAGGCTGTACAGCCGACATACAAAAGAGGTGTGGTCTGTGCCGCGACACGATCACGTGACACGTCAATCTTTAGCATTAAGTAAATGGGAGGACAACTAGCCTCATACTCACTTAAAATTTCACCGTTGGAGATATTTACAGAATATACCGGTTGGTAAATGATGAAAGTCAAAGCATTTATTTCAAATAGACCATTCACAGGCACTTCTGAATTGTCAAGTTTTCGGCCTGTTATTCAGAAAGTTGAAGCTCGTTCTAAAAGTAAGTCTCTACGGAGAAGAACCATTAAGAAACTCCACGGAGCGTCCGTGGAATTTCTTGCCTGTTAGATTAATTACTTATACTTGATAACGCTACGAAAAAATAAAGATCTATTACGCAAAAACAGATAACAGCCATATACTGATGATAAGTTAACATATGCAGGCTGTACAGCCGACATACAAAAAAGGTGTGGCCTGTGCTATGCGGTGCCGAGCCACGATCTCATCAACCTTTGGCATTAAATGGGATCATAACTCACCTCATACTCACTTCAAATTACCGTTCGGGGTTTTTACAGAAGCTGGTTGAGGCGTAAATTATCAAAGTCAAAGCACTTTTGAATCCTTAAGAAATCGGCCAGTTAGTCTGAAATTTGAAGCTAGTTACACGTTCCAAAACCTAGATAAGTCTCTATGGAGGAGAAGAACGAGCAAGAAATTCCACGGAGTGTACGTAGAGTTTCTTGCTAATTCGATTAATTACATATACACGTTTAATTACTTATACGACTCGATAGCGATACGAAAAAATAATGATTATTACGCAAAAAGCTAATGATAAGGCAACATATGCAGGCTGTGCAGCCGACATATAAAAGAGGTGTGGCCTGTGCGGGGCCGCATCACGATCACGTCAATCTTTTTGACAACCATTATGTGGTATCGTAGCTCACATGAGGTTACCCGTACCGTTGGGGATTTTTGCAGAATACACCGGTTGCGATGTAAAGGATCAAAGTCAAAGCATTTATATCACCATTGGACCATTTATAGGCACTTTTGGATTCTTCTTCTTAGCTATTTGATGACAAACTATATTTATATTATTGTTTATTATATTGTTGCAGCCCAGAATTTGGCCACTCAAAGACTTAAATTGAGTTGGTCAGTCACACAAAAATTTGAAGCTAGTTAGTCATTCCAAAACGTAGGGAGGTCTCTATGAAGAAGAACGAGCACAAACAAAATCCTGGTTACAATATTCAATGTAATGATCTTATTTAAATTGCCCTTAAATAATATATCGGAGTAAGACCAGCACTAAATGAAAACATAAAAAGTTGGTAAACGTAGAGCAATAACTCTAAGCCCGGAAATAAATTGCTTCACATATTTCACAAGGCACCCGACATACGGGGAGAAAATAGGCACATCACATAGTCATTACTTACACAATACATACTGTTTATCAAACTAAGTAACAAAATTGAGCAATATTTGCTGGGCAGTGCACAATATAACACACGCAAAACATTGTGCTTACGAGTGCATGCAATAATACAGTCACTTTTTTTATATCATTGGATGGCAAGCAAGCCGACAGCCGATCAGCTCTCCTGATGTTAAGTGATCACTGCTGCCTATAGTCATCTGCAATACCAGAGGTCTTGCAAATGCATTGCCATTCCAGAGACTAAGTTGAACTGTCTCTTGTGCCTGTAATTGCACCCAAACCCATACCCTTCAAACACCAGTTTGAAGTGTGCTATGTACCAGGTGCTACCCACAGCAACGCTGCTTTGCAGCAGACATTGGTATTTTACTTATAGCCCTTTACACCTAATTAGCCTTTTACATACATTATGGTATGCAAAGAAATATATATGAATTTCTTTTCGTAAAAAATGTTGGAACTTTGACCTTCTATATCTTCGTAACCTGAAAGTATAATCCTGAAAGAGAAGAAATGAAAAATTCGGCGTCAATAAGTATCTTCTCCCCCCTGCACATTACAAAATACCCACTACAAAAAAGCTGAAGAACTTTTTCTATCTCCTCCAGTACATTCTGAAAGAAGCCTTTTTACTGGTTCGTGAGTAGTTTCGACGAACATTTTTATGACGTCATTTCTCAGGTACTTTCTCTCCCTCGGGGCACATTTAGGTCGACTTAAGGGCTTGCCATGTAAAATAAATAAATGTGTAAAGAACAGCTGTAAGTTCTTTAACTGGTACTTATGGAACAAGTCTTGGAACATTTTTATCGTAGTTTATGGGGATGCTGGAGGCTGTGTTTTCTATTTTAGGTACTTTGTCTTTACATTTATTTTATTGTTGAGTCAATGTATAATTGACGACAATGGCGGGTGACCAGCTTTCAACCTTATTACTAAGTGCGTAAGGTTGAATGGTGGTTCACTGCAATACTCCGCGATCGTGCTTATACAAACTATTGTAAAACCTTTTTTTAAGTAAAGTATGGAGTATCACGCCTCCATACGAAACTACCTTTTGGAAAAGAGCTACTAAATTAAAATCTATTTTACGAGCTTCTATTTATACAGGAAAAATTTTTAACCAGTGCGTAAATTTTGCCATAATAAACTTCAACACGTTTTATTAAACACGTATATTTTATTTTGATATGTCTTAGTACTAAAAAGAAAAGTTATCGCTTACGAAACATGTTTACTTAAAAACATATTTTATTGTCACTCGCGGCGCGCGTATCAGCTGAGCCGGCGCGTGCGTAGCGCGTAGGTAACAGCTGAGTCGAAGGTCGCTCGCCGCTGCGACGACGTACCTACGCGGTGCGGTTACTGACCTTTTTTAGTTTGGACTGCGATATGAAGTTACTTGTTAACGTAATTCCAACTTTTCCTTCATACTTTCATGGGCTTAGGACCATCAAAATGCATAATAATAAACTTGAATGAAGCACTAAGATAGGTATGCAACATAAACATGAAGATAGATAGATTCTCGTTGCTTAATAAATACACTCGCACCATTTCATGGTATTCGCGGTGAGTAAAGTTTGACATCGTGATTGATACGACGCGAGTACACACGGCAACTGCAGGGCGCAGGGGTTGCGCGGGGTAAGAACGCTCGGACGTCAGGACACCAATTGCGCGTGGAACGTACTGACGGCGGGCGGGCGGCGGCGGCCCGGCGCTAGCGCATTCCCCACCCCCTCACCCCAGCCATGCGCCCGGGCGGCGGCCGTGAGTTTTCATTGATAGTATGGCGAATAGATTATGTCCATGTTTTGCTTATTTCAAACTCGGATAAGGATGAAATTTTTTTTTAATTTTTTTTTTATCTAAACACGGAAATGTGTTCTATTACTGACACTGAACTACCAAAAAAAATTTACGCACTGGTTAAAAACTTTTCCTGTATTGTAAATGACATTCAAAAGTGCATTTGAATGGTCTAATTGAATTAAACTATTTGACATTAAGACTTTGAATAATTTACGTATATTTTACTGCTTACGGGTTATAAAATCCTCCAGTATAGAGAAAAACCGGTCCTTTTGTGGTTGAGTGCATCGAAATAACATACCTACGTTATTTATGGATCAAAACAGGATTCAATACTTAAACCGACAGTCTAATTGGTCTCTATGGCCTTAAAAATATACAGTTGAGTTAAAAGGGTGATGCTTGGAGGAATCGCCTGTTGCTAGCAGGGGACTGCACAGTTTCAGAAGTCTTCTGACAGTATAATGTTAATGATGATGAGGGGAATATGAGAACTGCAGGAAATACTACTAATATACGCGTTTTTGGAAAAAAACAATCGAGAACGCTAAGCTAAGGGCTCTTTCAATTTACGCGTTTAGTGCTGGACTGCTGCTGCACCAGAGCGGTGTGGGTGTCATATTAGACACGAATTGTTGTCTGTAGCCTGCAGTACAACACCCGCACCCCACCGCCGGGTAGCCTCATTCCGTCAGCAAAAGCTTCAATTGAAAGAGCTCTTAGATCTGCGTATAAAATCAGGACACATCCAACAGCTAGACTAAAACTATGCACCACACTATAACATGCGGGTTATTCGAAAGAGATACTGCTCCCCCGGAACGCAAAGGGCATAAGAAGGAACATGGATGGCTTTTAGTCAGTAAAAGTCTTACACTCCCTCTCGCCCCGCCCAGGGCAAGAGAGGTCATTTGATGATTTCCCATCCAAAAAAAAGAACTAAAATAAAAGGGTTCCTTGTCCAAAATGACAAAACACAAGTAAGTTATTATTTCGTGCAGATGTGTATTAGTCACTGCGGGAGCGCCGGATGCGGTTCAACGTCCGTCCGCACGCTACATTGTCTTTTACTACGGCGTTTTGTTAAACCAGACCTTTGTCTCATAATAAACATACTGTAACCTGAGAACGAACGTACGAATCCACATAAGGATAAAGTAAATAACCAAGTATGCACGAGATATTATAGTGCACAAATGTGTGCGCTAATACAGGTGCACTCTCTACCTCTTATAATCCGATAGGACGGTAATCCAACACGACCTGGGAGAAATCAGCCGCAGGATCAACGGCTTTACATCCTATTTTTTTCCGAGGCACACGGGGTGTCACCAACTTCCAAGCTCCGGACCCAGTAACACTTTGACCAACCAGGGTTTCGAGTCCAGCAGTGCTATTCTCTAAGCCTCACTTCGTAATTCGAAAGCTGAATCCGCAGTGAGATTACAAAATGGTATTCTGTTAAACACGATCACGCCAGTGACGCACGTGGTGACGTCACCACGACGAGGGAATACTAAACCAAGGTCAAGGGGGTTCGTTATCGAAGTGAGAGCGGGCACTTAAGAGAGATTCGTTTTCGAGTTTGCATTTTAGAGAATCGCACTACAGGACCCCACGCTCCGAATACGCACTTGTGACCACAAGACCAACAGGGCAGTCAAACTAGTAAATGCTACAATATAAAAAACATCGAGATGCGTCTGTCTAGATAGTATTAATTATGTGAATCAGTATGTCCTTGGATGTATATCTCTAGAATTAGGAGACCGGCTTCGGAGCGGTTTCACCGAGGATTTATTGAGGAAGGTTCAAGATTTATAGGAGATTATTTTGGCGGAAACTCAACTTCCTTTGAATTCGCTTTAAAACGTTAATATCCTATCCTACTACTATTATAAAGGCGAAAGTTTGTATGTATGGATGTATGGATGTATGTATGGATGTTTGTTACTCTTTCACGCTTAAACGGCTGAATGGATCTGGATGAAATTTGGCACAAAGATAGATTATAGTCTGGAATAACACATAGGCTACTTTTTATCCCGGGAAAATGTACGGTACCCGTAGGATAACACATCAACTGTGACGCGGACGAAGTCGCGGGCAGAAGCTAGTGACTTAATAATGGTTTAGACTTTTGTTAAATAACTAGCTATAACTATGCCCTGCCGTTTCACCCGCGTCCAGCTTGATTTTACTTTTGTAATGTCTCCTTTATTTTATTCGCAATGGGTAAGCTCTGGACTCTAGTCTTAGTCAGAGGTGACATAAACAAAGTCGACGATGGAGGGAGCTTACCCAGAAGACGCCTGTTCACTCTAACTTTGAAGAGATTAGGGTTGAATGCGTTTGGAAATATAGACGAACGCAGTTATCGTAGAGTGCTTTGTAGAGTTTTTTCTCGAAATTATTGAAATACGAGATAATTTCAGGACGCGATGATTTAATACGATGACAGACCCGTTTACACAAGGACGTTTGGCAACCCCTAATTGTCGTAAAAGCTCTATTGTGCTTACCACAATAAAGACGGAGGCACGCGCCCCATTACAATCATACATTATTTTCAACGCAACACATGGAAATACACAGCGAGTGAACATTAACGAGGGCATAAAATAATGGTATGTGCGACTGTTTACATCTACCCTGAAAGTATAGTTGGAATACGAAAAAACGTATTTCAAACATATTACATTATTCGTCATACTAAAAGCATGTAGTGTCCTATTTATTGTAGGTAATGTTTTAGGCACTATTTCCTTCCAAACTCAAACACGCAGTCATTGGCGTATCTAAAGTTAGTTTTCAGAGGGTGCCTGGCCCATACGATGCCTTGGCCGATGCGATGCAATGCGGTCAGGCGGACAAGACCATTCTGGGGTGGGCTCGGTGGAGTCAGAAAAGCGGACTGTAACGAAGTAATTTTTAATCTTTAACAGTAAAAGCGACTCGCTGACATAAACGTTTCACGTTAAACCAACGGCCGTGTGCTCCGACACAGACACACCCAATTTTAAAAACTAGGTTGTATAGTGTCATGCATAATGGATATCAAAGTTTTTGTATCTGCCAAATAGCAACACCGTTTTCATCATGTGTGTAATTTGTATGCATTACAAACCGACCGGTATATGTGGACATCTAAAGGGGAGGCCTATGTTCAGCAGTGGACGTCCTATGGCTGAGATGATGATGATTATGATGATGATGACAATAAATACAGAAATACTATAAAATCTCAATTCTGCTTAAATTATCAGAATTCCAACTATCTACCTCAGTGAATTTTTAAGTGAGTTTGTCGTGAGCTTTCTTAACAACAACAAATAGGACGACAGCTCACTTCAGAATAATCCAGCTGATAAGGATTACATTGAATACTTCGACATATATGTAAATTATCTTACTTCCACTAATTAAGTTATTAAAATACCAACGACCAGTCATGTAAATTGACATGAATTTATCGGCATATTAAATTTATTACACTTCCGGAAACAAGGTGTGCCTATTTCTGTTGCATATCAAAGCATACCTAGATATATCTACATTTGCCATGGACATCACTGACATAGGTGAAGGATAACATCGTGAGAAAACCATGATTTCGCCGTAAGCAAACATGGTGATCAATCCTCGTGGCTTGTCTGTATTAAAAGAGGCCTGTGCCCTGCAGTTTGACAATCTTCTTCTTAGCGTATCAACGGCAAATATGTATTATTTTCAAAAAAAATTGTTTGTCCCAATATTCAGTTTTGCAACAACATCCACTGACGCAGTCATTAGGTCCTCACGTGTGCAGGTAACAGGGCATGCGGCACAAGATAAAAGGTAGTCCATGGTCTGCGGAGAGAAGCCGCATACGCACTGAAGGTCGGTGCCATCTACGAAGGTTTTTGGAGATTCTCTTAGCTCTAATTTAAGTGGAACTATAATAGGCTGGTATTAGTAAAGAATGCATAGTCTAGAATCCAAAATAGCGAGGGGCGGCTTCTATCAAGACTATCAACCCATTCCACTTCTAGTTATCGAGCCGCACAATGTTAATGGTTACTCCTTGTAATAAATAACCCAGCAATTCAATCGATTCACACGTCTACCAAGGCCAAGGTGAGTCGTCACGTGCAGCCTTGGCGACAATGTTGGCCACCAATTGCCAATATTGCTGTGCCAACACTTGATTGACATTGGTTAACCTGGTGTTTTGTTTTTGTTGATGGTTCATCGTTTTGATGAAGATAAGGAGGTAAAAAGCAAACCTGATAGAAGACGGTGGATGGACAGGACTACAGTTTTCTTTATTATAATTTTTACAAAGTATTACAAACTAAGAAATGACGGCTAAAGGTAAGATATAGTGTTGGAAAGGAGGAAGGGAGGCCTCTCCTTGAGAGGTATGTACGATTCCCACCAACCGGGTTAGGTCCGCGCTTCTAAGCAGTATAAATTCAATGCAAACATGAACCCTAACTAATATGTTAAAGCCTGAATTTTCATTTGCACAGTGTAAAATGTGCTTCGGCGCGGCATGACATAGTGCATAAGGCGTGTGGTGTTCCCCGTGCGCTTTTCTGGAGGCAGTGCGGCCGGTGGCTGAAGGCCGCACTGGGCGACAGACCACCCACCATGTGGTGGTTGCAGGCCAATACCTACCGGGGTGCGAAAGAATGCCCAGAGCGATACCCGTGCCCCGGCCAATGGTAGTTGGAGGAATAGCGTGGGGTTTTAGTCAGTAGAAGTCCGACACACCACTTCGCCTTCCGGATTGCAAAACGAATAAAAAGAGGTATTTGTTGTGCAGTGGGACGATACGGGCTAAAAATAAATAAGCAATACTTTGCATTTGGTAGAACCGGTCATCGGTCCCACAATCTTAAACAAATGTCAGATTGTTTCGCTTTTCTAGAATCTTATAAACTTATTAACAAAGAAAACTTGTAGTTAAAAGTAAACATTCATTTGCATTTTAAATTAGCGTTTGACTTTAATGAGAGAATGTTACCGGTTGAAAGATTGGTCTCCTACCTGTCTAGACTTCCAAGTCATTAAAGGCGACTTTAGAATAGCCTGAAGGTCAATCTCGTAAATAGTCACAATCTGGTCTCAGCGATGAAATGTAAAAATCTTGTCAAAATGGTATTGGGCGTGGTATTTCCGTATTAGTGCATTTAAACAATAATAATATTCCATTCTCAGGAGCCCTGACCGCCGATAGCTTGGACCGATTTTCCGATACCGGTGGGCTACTATTTTTTTTTTATGTTTTTATTTTTATACATAGAAATATTTACAAATGTATTTAATGTGATTTAATGAAACTAATAATACCAGCCTATTATTGTTTTACTGCAGGTCTCTTCTCATACAAAAGTTCAAATAAACAAACAAAAATACTCTTCAGCTTGATTATTGACTTGATATATTAATATGTAAAATATATTATTCGTATGTAGGAAGTTACTTTTCCGACCTTACCGTCACTAACCGAACCACTTGCTATTTATAAAGTAAGTACATACATGTATTATCCACTTAGGCTTGAAGGACAAATGAACATGCAGTGTGCAGCGTCCCATACATACCTGTGAACAAAGACAAAAATAAATATAATTGTTTTTTTTTTTATATCATTAGATGGCAAACAAGCCAACGGCCCACCTGATGTTAAGTGGTCACCGCTGCCTATAGACATCTGCAATACCAGAATCAAAGTCAAAGCATTTATTTTAATGAGACTATTTACAAGCACTTTTGAATTGTCAAGAAGTTAGATAGAGGTAGGTAGGAGTTAGGAGGTAGATTAGGTCGAGAGGCCCTGCAAATGCGTTGCCATCCCAGAGACAAAGTTGAAGCGACTCATGTGCCTGTAATGACACCATTCAACATGAGCACAACTCATCATGCAAGTATAAACTATGAAATGGCAACAAATAACATAATAGAATTATTAAGTAGTGAGTGTCCAAGCTATTATAACTAACCGCTACGGTATTACTCTAGATTGCTCATCAATATTATTTTTTAAACATTGCTCAACACTAGGAATTTCTCTTGTTTCGCGAATGCATTCATAAACATACACGCACATACACAAACAGCCAGACCCGGAACAAACTGTGGGTCATACAAATAATTGTTCCGTGCAGGAATCGAACTGGTGACACGCAGGGTAGCAACCAATCTCTCAGCCTCCGCGCTGTGTCGTGGAATGGCATAATACAGGTAGATTTTTAATGTTTCAGAGTTGGTTCCAAAATAAACATTTTTAACACGCTTTTATTAGGTCGACCTGTATGTATGTAACTATGATATCAAATCTAAGAAACCTAATTTCTCCATCTTCTAAAGATCGTAGCGTTAAGAAAATTGGCAGTTGTATGTTATTTTGATAACAATACAATAACATGGTACTGTCGAGCTGATCTGATGATGGAGCCGGAAGATATGAACTGGAACTTCACAATGGATAATCGTGTCATAGCCGTGTTTGGACTTGTTAGAAAGCTCTTGTAATGAACGTTCACCATGATTAGATTTCAAGGTCTGATGATGAAGCCGGAAGATAGGCACTAGCATTCCATGATGAAATATCGTATCATAGCCGTGTTTGGACTTGTTAGAAAGGTCTTGTAATGAACTTTGACCACGATTAAAAGCTAAAGCGTGTTTTTTAAACTATTTTTTTTTCGTAATTGGGAGTACTTTCACCCGCTGAAAAATTCGCAGTGCATAAAATAACAGCCGATAGAAGGAATCGCATTTTTTTTTATGCTATTCGATGGCAATCATGCCGACGGCCCACCTGATTTTAATCACCATTGCCTATAGACATCTGCAACCACACATCTGCATCTGCTGCCTTGCAGATGGGATCACATCCCAGAAACAAAGTTGAAATGTCTTATGTGCCTGTACTTCAAACTGATGAATACTTCCAGTCAGGCTATTATTTCTGCTGCGGGTTGTTCGAAAGAGATACCGCGCCCCCGGAACGCAAAGGGCACATGAAGGAACATAGACGGGTTTTAGTCAGTAAATGTCTGACACTCCCTCCCGCCCTGCCCAGGGCGGGGGAAGTTATTTGATGATTTCCCGTCTATAAAAAAAAAGGCTATTATTTCTAAAAAATTGCAAGAATACAGGCATTCTACTGTTTACACCTTAGTTAAAATCCTGTTTCAACTATATGATGTAAACTTCTTGCTGTTTCCCCGAAGCGCACCATCTGTTGCGCTGTTTTCACAATATTTGTCAGGCCTATCAACAGTTTACGCTATGGGCTATAAATTATTGAGTTTTAGTTAGTGTTGACGGATTATAACAAACATACCATCACGCCTGTATTCCCCGACGGGTTAGGCAGAGGTGTAAAAAAGTACACCCACAGTTCGCCGGTATGTTTAGGTCCCATGTAATAGGGGGCGAGCTTATACGTGGCTTGAAGGATTTTATGCTGGTTTTAAATATGTTTTTAGTTAAGAGTCTATTAATATTATGTTTGTTTGTAGTGTGTTTTAGTTTAAGTAAGTCTTCATGACAGCGGAAATCATCATACAAAGTCATTATGTAAATTTGCGAGAACTACTTTGGAGTACAAACTTGTCTACCGACCAAAGGAACTAAAGCAGCTTATTTAATTTAGAACAATACATTCAATTTTCTTTATGTTTTCTTGTAAATGACGTTTGAAAATGCCTTTTAATAATCGAATCGAAATAAATAATTAGAGTTTCACTTCGGATAGAACTAATAATTATTTTATTAAATTAACTAACGTCCATAAGTTATACACAATGTGGCGCTTGAAGTTACAAACTTTAGTCATGCTCATGACAATACAAAAATTCCATACGACCCTTTTTTTAAGGGTGGAAAATCATTAAATGACTTTTTCCGCTCTGGATGGAGCGGAAAGTACTGTCAGACTCTTACTGACTAAAACCCATCCGTGTTCCTCCCAATGCCGTTGCGTTCCAGGCCGCAACCCTTTCGAACAAATTGCGCAACCCAGGCAGTGGACACCACACCCACTGCATAGACGCTCCGCACGACAATTTCCAAGAAAAACACTTCACAAATACCAAAGAAATTAAAACAATTTACCTTAAAAAAAGTAACAGCTAATAAACCACGAACAATTAATATCACTTCGCAACGTTCAACGGTCGAGCACGTTCCAGTGCGCGCGCACTACATGCACTGAAACAGTGCCTACTGAATCGAAGGTAATGTACAACTGAATAACAATACTGGTATCCATATAACAATAAATGATGTGTGTGTTACTGGGTTTTTCTATGAAATTCTCAGTAGCAGCTCGGAGTTTGGATTTGTGCCCGGTTAGTGGCAATGGGCTCGCCCCCTATTACATGGGACCTAAATATACCGGCGAACTGTGGGTGTGCATTGGTACACCTCTGCCTAACCCTTCTGGGAATACAGGCGTGATGGTATTTTTTTTAATAAATGATGATAATAGGCATTGCATAACATACTAACAGCCTCTCATACATGAGGTTATGGGGTCGAATCTGGGTAAGTACCAACGTGACGTTTTCAATTTATATGATATCGGTGATGGTAAATATTGTGGGAAAACTGGACTTATCCTACTAACATTATAAATCTGAAAGTTTGGATGTTTGTTACGCAATCACGTATAAAACTTTGAACAGATTTGGATAAAAATTGGCACATAGACCATTTCCTGGATTAACAGATGGGATACTTACTTTTTGTGTACCCTTAGGATAATAGTTCAACTAGCAAATAATAGGTCTGAAATCACCAATCCACCATGAGCAAGCATCAATGTTTGTACCCTCTCTGCATGAGAAGACGCCTTTGCCTTGCGCTAGAAGTAGGTACATCTAAGCATACTCTTTTGAACATTTGTCATACTCACATCTCAACAACATTTCACATACTCTTTTAAGTCGTATTATATACGGCATAATAATAGGCTTAGTAATAGGCTATTACTAAGCCTACGCTATTTTTATGCCGTTATAAACACAAAAAAATAAATTAAAAATGAAAAGTAGTTCCCAACTATTGTAAGTATGCAAATCCGACTACTACTTGGCCGGTTTTTCTCACATTAGGTACATACCTATACCTACATAGCTCCACGCACAATCAATGGCCACTTTTTCCTCGTGTTTAATTTCAAGTGCCAACGCACTGAATGTACTGACTAGTGAACTGCTCGCCCGCACTTTGTACCTACCTCGCGGATAGGGTTGCCAGGCGTCCGGATAAAACCGGACATAGTCAGGCTTTTTGGTTACGAACAGCCAAATTACTCGGTGTCCAGCTTTTGTTAGGCTAAATTCATTAGACTTTGAGTTGATTTCATAATAAAGTATCAAAATAATACAATAATAATATTATCATTTTATAATTCAGACATAAAATGCGGCTTTTTACCCGATTTTACCTACAAGTCTGGCGGCGTAACTGCTTGGTGGTCCGGCTTTCTGGGTTTAGGATCTGGCAACCCTACTCGCGGAACAATCGATTAGAACAGCGAACATAATAATTGGATAGTGAAAAGCGATAATAGAGGCCAATGGAGAGGTAATGAGGTCATGCTGCTGAACTAAGATGATTAACAGACACCCGTGAGTCGTGACTGACTGACTAACTGACGAAGATAGGAACAAGTCATTTGGCGTACGTGTAAGTAGTTATATTCTTCCAACCAAGAAGTCAATCTAGTTGGCAACTCCCCAAGTATACTGAACAAGTGCACAAATGTGTGCGCAAATATAAAGCCCTTTCTCGCTCGCTCTCATTTCCCTAGGTCTGAAGGAACGGCAATCCGATATAACCAGGAAGAGATCAGACGTAGCACTAGCAAGATATCCCGTCACCAAAGTTCTAACTCCAGGCTGTTACTGAGGAATTCCTAATGGAAAAACCTTATAACACTTACTCGAGCTGTGGAACGATCTATGGACTCGAGCCCAAGTCTGGTATCCTGAAATCGAGAGACGGGGACGCGGCAGACTACAAAAGAGATGGCGGAACGCCTTGGTCGGCTTCCTTGAGAATTCACATAACCGCGATAGACGGAAGAAATGGAGGGAGTCCTTTGCCCAGCAGTGGGACAGTACGAGCTGATTATAATAATGAAAGTAGGTACTATATATATATATATACCATCACGCCTGTATTCCCCGAAGGGTTAGGCAGAGGTGTACCGATGTACACCCACAGTTCGCCGGTATATTTAGGTCCCATGTAACAGGGGGCGAGCCTATTGCCATTAACCGGGCACAAATCCAAACTCCGAGCTGCTACTGAGAATTTCATAGAAAAACTCAATAACACTTTTTGCTCGTAAAAGTAGGTACTGTTGAAACAAAACCCATTCTTTTGTGGTCAGTTAAAAGGAGCACAGGATGTAGTTTACACCAGAGCCATATTGGTTTCCAACTACACAACGCACAGGATCAATTGTTAATTATTTTCATAATAAAGAGTACACTACACCGGCCGTGCAAGCTTCAGTGCACGTGCACCGGCGTTATTATTTGCACCTAATGCACTGTTTGCACTCGAAGTGGTGACAATTGACAATTAACATCGGTTCGAAACACATGACTTCCAAGATCAAATTGCTGAACGCAATGTTGTTGATTTCTTTACCAAAGTAAATGTTCCTTGGGTTTTGTAGTGGAATTATATACAGCCATATATTTTGACGTAAAACGTCTTTAAAATCACATTAAGCCGACTGTAACGAAAAAGGTTTCAATTTTTAACACTAAAAGCGACTTGCTAACATACATAGACATTTACCAAAATATTTAAGGATCGGTTTTTATGGATAGCTGCGACCTCCATGCTTACAATCTTTGCGACAGTTGAGCTGGTTATAACTTAGGTCTTATTGCTGCCCAAAATTGGTATCATAAAACCTTTGCATAAAGATTTACATTTGGGATAAACGCTTGCTCTCCGAGACGGAGAGGTCATTCAACCAAGACTTGGTTATGTCAAGGTGGCTAACCTCGTAGACGAAGTGAATCTTGGCGAGATCTCATCCACAAATCAATCTGAAGACTTTAATAGTGTTTATAATGACATTGCAAGTATGGAGGTTGTGGCAATTTATTCCAATGATTGCAAAAACAAAACACCTTCTTTCTTTTTTTCTATTTTAGGAATAGCGTCGCTCCACTGTAAGATTTCTCCTGTATCTCGGACACGTTTCATCATCATCATAGCAGCCGTAAGACCTCCACTGCTGGACACCGGACTCCCCATAGATTTTCAAAAGGATCTGTAGGAAGCGACCTGCATCCAGCGTTTTCTTGCGATGTTTATCAGGTCGTCCGTCCACCATGTGAGTGGACGTCCTACGCTGCGCTTGCCGGTGCGTGGTCTTCATTCAAAAACTTTACGGACCCCATCGGCCATCGGTTCTGCGTGTCATGTGCCCTGCCCACTGCCCCTTCGACATTTGGATGCGTTTACGAACATATAAACTTACATACACAAATAGCCAGACCGACATACATTAAGAAAACAACCAGAACATTAGGAAAACACAATGATAAAGACAATTTTATCTATAAACTTAAACACACACACACAGCTACTAAACCTCATCATCTTCAGACATCAAAACACAATAGTTATCATTAATTAGTATTTACTTTAAGATCTAGATAGATAACAAGGTTCTTGATGCACCAAACGGGGGGCGATTCGGCACGTATTACGAAATTACTAAGAAATCAGGCTCGATTGTTACGGAACTTTTGGATAACTTTTGTGTTATCTCCTGAGCATTAAGCAACAGCACCGCTCTCCACCGACATCGCCTCTAACGCACTTCGCACAGTGCACCGCATCACGGAGCGTAGCGCGGGAGTGCATGTTCTTACGTGTTCCAAAGTATCTATGTTTGTATAGAAAACACGCGTAGTGCAAAACACAGAAAACGTATTCACGCACAGTCTCAGAGCTACGTCGCCGTCGCCACGAACCTCGGAGCGTAGCGCGGGGCAATGTGTGATTCGCCATTCCTGAATGACAAATCATCATTGAAGTTCCCCCTTTTCTAGCTCTTTCATCTTTCACACAATCCTTCCCATTTTGGTGACATTCCCATTTTATTAAGGTTCACTAACATACATAAGTACATAATACATAGCAGAAACCACAGACGACATCAGCTACGATCCTTATTTCCTCTTTTCGCCTCGTACACGTTATACACTTGGTCATACTACAAGCACGCCGGTTACGAGTAGGTACTGCGCACCGGACCATCGAAAAACATCCTACCTACTATTAAATTGATGCACTTAAAATTGATACGATCTAAGCAGATTAGATTGTCTTGTACTCGAAGCACCGAACAGGTATAAATGCACTAACTTTGACCTTCACTGTACTGTGACTGTCCACTTTTTTAGTACAACTGTACTAGGAAATGATTAAGTTCATTCGGTGCACATTGACTTTGACAATAATGGATGTAAAAACACACGTAAAAAAAACGAACATTACATGTTCTTTACAAACCTTCTGATTAACGAGAAAAAGATGGAGAAAAAGATTCATTACAAGAAATAGCACCAAGTAAAAACAACGTAGATAAGTAAAACCTGTTTAAACCCAAACTATACACGGTTGATACATGTAACAAAAATATGTTACGAAAATAAATGCTATCACAAAATAAACCTATGACCTCATTGAGTATAATTACATGGCTCTTCGGAGAAAAGTCTTAAATTACAAATATCAAGACAGATAATTAAAGAGCTTAAGATAAAACTGACACGGTTGTTTTTACATTGAATAAATAAATATAAAAAATCTTGAGCAATTAGTGACTTGGCAACAAGGAAAATCAATGTTTTATGGAGCGTTGGAGTAAGTTTCGTCAAAATATTAGTTTAAGATGGTGGCCTTGAGTCGCAGAATAAGGGGCTTCTAAGATAAAATATTAAACAGTGAAAATGAAACAGATGTGAAAGACAAAGTACTGTGGTGCATACATAAGAGCCTGTCCAGCCGGCTTATTCTGTAAGAAATCTCCCTCAGTGAATTAAGGTGAAGTGAGCTAAAACTGGGCTGTCACTATACGATTCTAGGGATTGACAGGTCGCCACACGCTCACTTCACGGAAGGAGGGTTTTACAGAATAACACCGCAGATGAGGCGTTTTACGCGCGAGTCCACTCGCGCGTAGGCACTCGCGCGTACCTCGTTACCTGAGGTAACGCGCGAGAGCATCTGAACGGGATGTATGTAGCTCTAGTATCTCGAGTACGCGCGAGTGCCTATGCGCGAGTGGACTCGCGCGTAAAACGCCTCATCTGGACAGGCTCTAAGAGATGCGTAAGTGATGCGCATCCCTAGTATGCAAGGTGCGGGCAGCACCAACAGCATCTTAAATATGATCTCCGGCCTACTGGATTACACTATCGTTAACCGGTGCTGCAAAAATTACAGCCCACCTGATGTTAAGTTGTCACCACTGCCTACAGACATGTGTAATACCAGAGGCCTTGCAAATGCATTGCTGTCCCAGATACAAAGTTGAAATACCTCATGTGCCTGTAATTACACCGGCACTCATACCATTCAAACCAGAACACAGCAACGCTGCTTTGCGGCAGAAATAGGCCATAGTGGTGATTCTTCCAAGGACGAGCTCCTTCACAAAGAGCTCTACTACTACGTACTATCCAAAATATTAAAGCCAAAGCTACTACAATGGAATAAGAAACAAAGGGAGCGACAAGGCCACATTTAACGAGGGTTGCAGGTGCCATAAAGCGTTCATGTACATTCCGACGCAAGGTGAGGAGAGCCCGATGCGATCGATCCACGTATGAATAAATAAGTGCGGGCGAATCACATGCAACTGACGCACCAGGTGTGAAGATCGATATAGCAGACGATACAGAGACTATTCCATAAATAATTAATATGGTGTATCGAGTATGCAAGTTCGTCTGCAGTTCAAAGTCCAAGCATAGTATGCTGTTCATCACATCACACACCAAGACGGGAGTTCTGGCTTCTAAACAAGTAGCTTACTAACAAATAAAGAAATTTTATCTTATCTTACCAGAAAACAATTTTTATTGTGACCTGTCAAAACAAATAACGAGATTCGTCAATGAGAAAAAGGTCCTTCAATCTCAAGCGAAAAATATTATTTTCAAAGTCTCTCGTAAAATATGCGATGACGAAATCAACTTATTCTTGGATTTTAGAGCGCGTTGATCGCTAAGTTGGACTGAGTTATTTAGATAAAGGAAAACTTCTGAATTTCGATGCGTTAGTTTGAATAACAGCTTCATGACCGTCCTTCCCATCTCACTTGTATATGTCACCGGAAAATAACAAGATCCGTAAGTTTATCAATTTACTAGGAAGTTTATAAACTTTCGTAAGATTCTAAACGGGAGATAAATTGTAATATTTTACGTCCACATTTTCGTAAATTGATAAACTTACTGAACTCACTCGTAAAATAATAAGTAAGCAGTAACCAAACGCTACGCGCGATCTGATTGGTTGGCTGTCACGTGTCACTTCTCCTTCCTCGCGGCCGCCAGCTGGACACAAGCATTGCCACTATGAACATTGACCAATCAGAGAGCAGTGTGTTATTTTACGTATTTCAAAGATCGTATATTTAAAAGAGTTTCTGTGATTGGTCGAACCATATAAAATCTTACGAATAGATATTCGTTAGTTTATAAATTTACCGTATGACGTCGGAAATTGATAAATTTACGAAAATGTGGACGTAAAATATTACAATTTATCTCCCGTTTAGAATCTTACGAAAGTTTATAAACTTCCTAGTAAATTGATAAACTTACGGATCTTGTTATTTTCCGGTGACATATATGAATCTCCCAAATGAACACCAGAGTCGTTCCAATAAGGTTCATATTCATTCTGCAACGTCATCCCTAAGCATTAGCTTCGATTGCCCTCTCAAGGTCGGCCCACAGCCTTGGCTGCACCTGTTCAGTACGCTCATCTTTTTATAGAACGTGTAGTAAACAAACACTAGCTTTCATGAAGCCGTAGACTTTACTAGGCTAGTTATTGTTTAGCCATCCAGTAGATTGATTATATGCTTCATAAGCTTATAAATAAAGCTGTAATAGAACATTATTCTTGTCTATATTTCTATGTTATTATGTTAAAGATCTTTGCTATCTAGCCAGTAAACTGATTATAAATGAACTTGGGCATCTCCCGAAATTGAGGTAATTGTCCTATAGAGTCTGATCTTCTCGCTAAGTGAGAGTCAAACTATGTAGTCGTTATAAGACTTTAGATAGCATGTAGTTTCGGTTGTCACGCAAATATCTACGTCAGGCTGGTAGTCAGATGCCCACAAATCTAACAATTGGTATAAACATAAGCTAAGGTTGACTGGTAGAGAATGCCATTGGCATTAAGTCCGCCGCTGTACATTTTGTGCATAAAGTGTTAAATAAATAAATAAATAAATAAATAAACATCAAATATGCAGCGAAGATGCAAAAACTACGTTTAAATCAGTATTCAGCTGAACTAAAGAACAATAAATAAGCATCCAAAGTCGCAACCTTCGCTTTTTTTTTCAAATTGGACCAGTAGTTCCTGACATTAGCACGGTCAAACCAACAAACTTTTCAGCTTTATTTAATATCAGTACAGAAGTATATATTTCTAGTTTCATTATAACATTCTATTGTCATTTCAAACCAATACACAAAGCAGAAAACTTAATTTCAGTCTGCCAGTTTTCATTGTCATTATATTTCGTCCTTCTGTCCCACATTACACAACATACGCTTACACCACTCCGTCTACACAATCTCTATGAGTCATCCTCGCATGTCTCACGCCTTCATTAAGATTTAGTACATCAGCTGAAACTTCAGGCACTTCTACTGCACGTGTATTTCCATGTTTACAATCAGTTACACAAGTAATGATATTGAAGTCTTGAGCACGTGCATCTAGTAATACAAAACTGGATTTATGTTTGATTTGTACACGAAGGATTCCTTTAATTTTTTACTTTAGGTTATACACATATACCATCGCGCCTGTATTCCCCAAAGGGTTAGTCAGAGGTGTATATTATATATGTGTATAAAATAAACTGTGGGTGTCCACAGTATTATTTTAATATTTGTTGTTACAGCGGCCATTAGCAAGCACGTAAAAGCCGTTGGCCGCGGCTGTCATTCGTAGACCTTTAACAGTCGTTACGGAGTCAGAAGCCGAGAAGTCTGACAACCAGTCTTACCAAGAGGTATCGTGCTGCCCAGTAACTGGGTTGTGGAGGTCAGATAGGACGATAGGTTAGGCTGACCCCAACATAGGCGGAAAAAGGCTAGGCAGTAGTACCTACCTGGTACTCTCTATGATAATTTCTAGGGGCCCGGTAGGGCCAGTGCCTGCCAGGTTTGCGGAATTAGTTCAAAAGCAGTATAGTAAATTATGAAAATAGGAACAAGAAAATAAAAACTTTTAAAGTTACATGTAGTTTCAAATTCATCATTGCACTTAAAATAATCAATGTTTACGAGGAAAATAATACTTGGAAAATATTTCCAACAGTATTTATTTATATTTTTATATTATTTATACCACGCTGTGTCACTCGCGTACAGTTACGTGATTACGTCGTTGGTTACTGCTGCGCTCCCCTTAGTCATAGCGTGATGTTCTTTCCGTTTAAACCTTCCTTTTGAATCACTCTATCTATTGATGAAAACAGCACTAAAATCCGTTTTGTAGTTTAAAAGATCTAAGCGCACACACGGCAGGACGCGACTTTGTTGTATACTATGTACGAGATTAAGAAAAAAACGGTAATTTAAAAAACTAAAAAACCCGACTGCTATTCTTTAAAAATCTCTAAAACAAGATAAATTGTAGCAGTCGGGACCCATTCTAGAAATGGAGGATTAGTGAATTGAGAGCACATACCTATATTACATTGCAGATGGTCCCGAATGGATCCCGACTGCTACAATTTATCTTGTTTTAGAGATTTTTAAAGAATAGCAGTCGGGTTTTTTAGTTTTTTAAATTACCGTTTTTTATTTTTTATTTTTTTAGTGTTTTAAAAAAGAAATTAATATACCCAGTATCACTCTTACAGTAAATACGAATCTACCGACACCTCTCAAGCTAAAATCCATCGAGCCGTTCAGCCTGCAGAGCGAGCCAAACATTTGAATTTGGCGCCAAAAATCCGCCATTATGTTTTTTTTATTTTGATACACCCAGTGTCACTCTCACAGTAAATACTAATCTAACGACACCTCTCAAGCTAAAATCCATCGAGGCGTTCAGCCTGCAGAGCGTGCCAAACAATTATACATACATACATACATACATACATACATACATACATACAAACATACCCTCGAAAAACATAACCCTCCTTCTGTCGCAGTCGGGTAAAAATTACGGTCAAATAACGGCAATTACATTAATGTTAGTGTATTTCTGGTAATATTTTTTTTTGGAAATGACGCACAGTCTACATTCCTTTGTATTTGTCGTAAAATAACGGATTTTGATTAACTGCCTCGTTAGCCTAGTGGTTTTGGGTTCAATTCCCAGGTCGAGCAAAGTGTTACTGAGATTTTCTATGAATTTCTCAGCAGCAGCTCAGAGTAGGATTTGTGCCCGGTTAATGGCAAAAGGCTCGCCCCCTATTACATGGGACCTAAACATACTCTGCTTAACCCTTCGGAGAATACAGGCGTGATGGTATCTTTTTGAAAGGTACTTAAAGTACCAATATGTCTGTAAGTAGCTCCAGAAATTCGTTTCTATACTCAGCGATAGAATTCGGTATTACAAAACGGAGTAAATCATGAATACATTCATGAAATCTGTCAGCAATGTAATCCGTTTTGAATCGAGATTGATGATTGAGCATTGAGCTAGAATAGGGGCCTCTAAAAATGAGCCCCTGTCATTTCAGTAATGCTTTCAACATAACATACCATCACGCCTCTGTTCCCCCAAGGGTTAGACAGAGGTGTACCAATGTACACCCACAGTTCGCCGCTATGTTTAGGTCCCATGTAACAGGGGGCGAGGCTATTGCCATCACCCGGGCACAAATCCTAACTCCGAGCAAATACAAATCCTTTCATATAGTTAAAATGTGTTAAATAATAATAATAGTACCAGGTTATTATTGTCCCACTGCAGAGCAAAGGCTTGTCCTCATACAGAGAAAACACGGCATTGGTCACCATGCTTGCTCAAGGCGGATTGGCGATTTCAGACTTTTTCATATGTCCAGGTTTCCTCACGATGTTTTCCTTTACCGATGTCAGAGATGTCCAAGATATACTTAGAAAGTATATAAGAAAATGTGTTGGTAAATTGTATTTAAAAGATCGTAGTAATAAAGCCGAAATTGCATTGACAAATTCCACATAGTATATCGAGTGCAAAAAACCTAACCTTTCTAAAACTGCCAGTATTATGTTAAATACTGCCAACCGAAGCCAATTAACTTCGAAAAAAGAATTCTGTAACGTTGCAAAACAACCCAGCCAGCACAATGAACGTAATTTAATCAACAATAAACAAATGAATACCAACCTACTTGCTTACGAAATACCTAACAAAATACCTTGACAGCGGGTTTCATGAAAGTATTCCTTTACATGGAAAAATATACTCTATTCCTTGAAAGGTAACGTGTATATTAGCTTGAATTTCAGCCGACTTAAGTGCGCTTGCACTGAGTTTGCACTGAGTAACACATTGAGTGTTGACGCAGAGGTATAAAAACTTGGAGGAGGAAAAAACCTCAACAATTTATTGTTTATGTTCACATAAATGTTGATAACAATAACTAAAAAGGTTTTATATGGCTTGTACGTAGTCGTAATTAGACTTGAAGTTTGGCGAACTGTAAATGAAACTATAACGGTGACCTTTTAAAGTTCATCTTTGCAAGACAATGTTTTCGCGTGACTTTAGCAGAGAGAGATAGAGTTTAGTTACGTCTTTGCTTTTTTTACTGCCTAAAACCCGTGTTCATCCTAATGCCCTTTGCGTTCCAGGACCGCAGTGACTCTTTCGAACAAATTCCGAAAAACATTGGTTACTACTCCGCTCTCGTAGATCGTAGCGTGATGTTATATAGCCCGTACTATTCCTCATGCATCTGGCTATCATACATAAAGATTTTTTTCCAATCCGACTGGTAGTTCCAGAGATTAGCGCGTTTATACAAAGAAACAACAATCTCTACAGATTTATTATATTAGTATCAAAGTCAAAGCATTTATTTCAATTAGACCATTTACAGGCACTTTTGAATTGTCAAGAAGTTACAGTAAGTTGAAGCTAGTTGCTCGTTCCAAAACGTAAATCTCTATGAAGAAGAATGAGCAAGAAACTCCATGGACACTCTTTTTTTTTAAAGGTAGATCTCTATCGTATAGCGATCTTGTGACAGCTTTTAAATGGTGCTGAGTAGTCAATTCTTTTACGTCATTCTTTTATGTATGTCATAGTCTTAAATAGTATAAGTAGGTATTAAGCACACAATAAAAATAAACCAAAATTAGCAATGCAGTAAATTCATACTAATGTTATAAAAATAACTCTGTCTGTCGGTTAAGCTTTCACGACTAAACCACTGAACCGATTTTTATGAAATTTGGTGTGGGTTAAGTTTGGACTCCAAGAAAGGACATAGGCTTCTTTTTATGCCGCCACTTTCGCCTGAGTCCGCCATATTTGTCATTTACGGGTATGGAGTACTTAGCAAAAGCTATTTATGAATTATGAATATTTTTATATTGTATATCTGTATAAGAAATAGCTTGCTCAACTGCACTTGATACTAAATGTTCCCATGTTAGACAATTCATGACTCATGACATGGATGGTTAGATCTACCATCCATCGTTGAGTTGCATAATACATGCTGACTATAATTCAATGCACGTCTTTCGGGGGGTGAAAGCAGGGGCGGACTAGGCCTGTCTGGGGCCCAGGGCCTGTCAGGGGCCCGGAGCGGAAAAATTTAATGGTATTGGTTGAATAGACATCATAAAGATATTTTTGTTTTGGTTATGATTTTATAACTCAGTTTAGGCAGTTTTATATTTGTATCTATGGGGGCCTCCAACTAACTCCAACCAGCCTCTTAGCCTTGATTAAGAGAACTTCTCGTGAGGGGGGGACCCAGGGCGGGCCGCCTCTTCCGTCCTCACTCCGTCAGTAGATGGAAATACATGAATACAAAACTTTATAATAGAACTCTACCTAAAAAAAAAAAAAAAATAACAATCATCTGCTCCATACATTCTGACCAAATTGTAGTGCATTTTTGTATGGAACAGCTGATATTTTTGTCATTTGTCAATGTTGAACCTGTCGTAAAAGTTGTTCACATCTCTAAGTACTTTCACTTGCTGAAAGATGTGCACTGAATTAAAAGCCAGTCCATTCATAATGCAAATTAATTAAACTAACTACAGACCTACATAGACTTAACTTGATTCTGATAACAAATCAAAAAGTAATTTAGATTGTCTGTTTGATAGCAAACATTTGCTTTTTCATATTTTATTAAATATAAGTTCAAGGTTTTAGTGTTGCTATAAAAAGATTGCAGTCATTGTTGGTGGGTGGGTGACGAATTTGTCAGTAAGGCCTAGTTTCCACTAAATGACTTGCATTATTTTTATACCTCAACTCTTAGTTTCAACACGATTCAGTAATCTATCCGTTGTTTACAAGACATGTTCAATTGTCTGGTGGAAACCGGGCTTAAGATTACCATCATGCCATGAAGCCTGTATTCCCCAAAAAGTTTGGCAGAAGTATACCAATATACGAGTATACCCACAGTTCATCAGTATGCTTAGCTCCCATTGCACATAGTAACATAAAAAAGAACCACACCACAATGAGAGTAACTGTGGAGTGTTCACATATTAACTACGTTCAATTTTCTAGTTTCATGTTTTACAATGGACATGACAGTAAAGGCTGAAACACTTATCATGTATGTTGAATACCAAAATACTTTGTAAATTGTATCTTTTACATGCACATAATTTACAAGACAACTACAGTAGTAGCATACATTTTGTTTTTAATCTATTCTTTCTATGGGATACATACGGAGTGGTGATATGGAGAGAGGGGCACAGTTTCCCAAAGACTAAATTAAATATGTTATTTGTTAATGTAAGTATCAACTAGGCTGTACTTTAAATTTAACATTTTTGAAAGGTTTTTTTTTGTGAAGATACTTTATACAGGATTCAAAAAACTGGTAGGTTTCAATCTTATGGACTGATTACGAAACTGGTATAAATAAGTGTACTATACAAGTCAGCTTATCTCTTCAGTGTAAATAGGCATCTCAACATGATACTACTCATTATTACATTGTTATCAACCAATTATGATCCTTCATAAAAGAGAAGTGTAGGTAACACTTGAGTTAGCACGTAACAATGCTCTGGTATAACAGCTTTCATTGTTCGCCTTTTACTTTGAACAATCACTCTCATCTCAATCACTTGCCATGAAAATAATGTTTGGATTACCATGGAGGTTTATCTCATAAGTATAAACAAAGGCTGTATAAATGGTATTCAATTTTATGCCTTTGATCAATAAAAACGAAAAAATAAATAAAAAAGTGTCTATTTCCAATTGATAAATGAGAAAGTACGACAACATCCATTGTCTCAGGACCACTTCTATAAGTGACGCAACGTTACTTTATTATTGTTATAGCTTGTTTAATGAACGAATATCTCTTAACAAAGTAATATATAATAAATAGCAGTATTATATAAATTTCACTTACCAAATCTTGTTGTTATTGTGGAGTCTCTTCAATCAATCATCAGAAAGTAACTTCGTCATAAAACACAACGAAACAAAACTAATAACGCACACACTGAAAATCACCGAGAGATTTGACACCAGAGATAGTTCCGAAAGTTGTGAAATAACGTAAATCAAATAAGAATTATCAGAAAATCAACAAAAATCCATTCAGCAATACACCATCCAGTCGCAATCGTTCGTTTGACATAACTAGGGAAGTACTTGGACTTAGGACTAAAACATGAAATGTTATTTTACTAATTTCATTAGTCGATTACTGTGTAAATTGTGTTCACGTATAGTAAAATTATTATAGAACAAGACGAAGAAGAAATGACCGACAAGAAGTTTAATATTACAATAAATTGAATGCTTATAAAGTTCATTGCTTAATAGTAGAAAAATAACAGTTGCAGAAATTAAAATGTTCAAATTATATTGTTATCTACAACGGATTAAGATTGATTATTAAGTTAAAACTTAGTCGATTTCATTACCTAATGTTAATCTATCTACGTGTTCACATCCCTATTGCAAACATGATTGGACCACAGATAACCAATAAATACAGACAAGGTATATTTAGTTTTGCTCCAATCGATTTTATTAGTGATGTCAAATTTTGATGAGTTACGGTTTTCATAATTCTACAATTATTTTGGGCTATATACTCTTAGATATGTATGAATTTACAATCAGTTTAATAGCCAATAACAAGTAATACTTTTGGTTATAAATTCAAAAAATAAAATAAATAGTACAAAACATTTATAGCTTAATTTTTCAACATGCAATGATAACAACATTTTATTGATTTTATGCCGCGTACACTGAGTTTCCTTGTTTGCAAAATGTGGACATATAAAACATTTTTAGGATGTTATATTATTCTTGGTATATATGGAACCAGGGAAACGTCTGCTGCTAATAAAAGCCCTGTGACTTTCACTTTCAAGGAATATCAATATAAAGATTCACCAAAAAACGTAGGTTGAAGTCGTGAGTTTTTCTTTAATTACTAAGCATGTAATGTTAATTTAATTATTTGAGAATGAGGTGTAAAAATAATCATTGTCTTACAGATGGTCAATATCAAGTTAAACAACTAATTACTTGTTTGGCTTAAGACGGACAACCACCATTTTTCAATACTCAAAAATTCCTACTTTTTCAGGAAATGACGTTTAGAGAATTTGAAACAGCATGCGAGCAAAGTGGAGCTTGTAGTCATATTACGGGGCTGCTAAAAACACGCTGTGTGAGGGAATGCGTTTCACCTTCTTGCTACAGAGAACTTTACCAGAGCGATGCGGTAATTTATTTTGATTAGCCAAAATAGTCTTGTAATTACTAAAATGAAAATTTAACGAAGAGTTACTAAATAAATATGTTATAATATAATTTTAATGTTTATTTTTTCACTATTTCAGCTTGAAGAGGGTGAAATTGATGTCCGGCTAAACTCATTCAAGGGATGTTTCATTCAAAGAAGTGGTCGAACGAGAAACTGATTTACTCCAAAAGTAGTATCTTTCTTGGTACTATGCGGTAATAAGATTATTAAAACCTATCGGAAAGTGCTTTTTATATTATTAGTAAGTACCCACTGTGTTTATTAACTTTTCTATAATTACATTCAAGAGAAAAATATAAATAGTCCATCATTTGTTTCAGTTATTCAAGGCTACGGTTACAAAAGAAGGAACATTTGTAAATGGCGTGATTCAAAAAATATTTTAAATAATATACCTACATGAGGGAGTTGAGAGATCATCAAATAAACGTAAACTTGTTGAGTTACTGCTTTTCGAAAGCATAAAATGTTCATGAATCTCTTACATTTTAATGTACAATTTTTTCGTCACAGCATTAATATTCCTACATTCACACATTGCAACACATTTAAGCTAATCTAAAAATACAAATAAGAGTACTTTACCTCAGTAAAAATACATGCAATGGAAAAGGCAGTCTGGTTTTTGTCTAATCGTATTGACTGGCACACGCACCGGAATATTTATTAAACATACACATGAAAAGCGACACCGATAAGCCAGCTACATTATTGAGGTTTTTATTTAAAATATAAGATTAAAACTTTATACAATATTTGCACTTTTTCAGTGAGAAAATACCTACTGAGAACTTGTAATTTTACAAATGCGAGGATTAAAATATTGATAACATATTTTTGAGTTTCAATTTAGTTTTTAAGCAAGCAGAACATATTATTAAGACATACCAACGAACTGTGGGTGTAGATTGGTACATCTCTGCCTAACCCTTCAAGGAATACAGGCGTGATGGATTGTGTAAAAACATAATCGACTAGCATTAATTTGACTGTTTTGCTAAATGCAACAGTGGCAGTGACAAAAACATGACCATCATCGATCTATTGTGGGAAAAAGTTGACAAATTCAGAGAGGTGACTAGGCTGACATTAGGCTAGCTAAAAAGTTGAACAATATATTTTTTCTCTCTTTTTTTTCAACTTTTCCATAACTAAGACTTCAAGCAACGAGACCTAGTACGACTAACGAGACCGGAATTTTCACTCACAACGAAGACTTCTTTTCTGTTTAATAATATTTATTTTTAAACATAGATGGCGCTACTTTGTTTTGTAATTGACAATAAAATTACTTACGGAATGATGTTGTAACTTTCATGAAATACATTTATTTTTAAAACTTGTTGCTGTAAGCAAATAAAACTAAAATAAATTGATAAACGTTAATTTAGTTCTAATCGATAACAACTTTACCGGTTTAACGGTTGGTTATCGGCAGTGCTGGAAAAATACGGTTCTTCCTTCCTTTAGCCTGTAAGAAAAAAAAATTGTATCACTTGCATTCGTGAAAAGCGGTCTAGTGAGAAATTTTGCACAATGGCATCCTTATGCAGGCAAATTGTTAGGGGAAATGCATTTAAAAGTGTTCTGTTTTCCACTGCCCGGCGGGGATATGCCGACAAAAGTAAGAAACCATGATATTTTCAGTTCAAGTTTTTCACGAGAATCGCCACCCCTGTCACAGTTACGTAATGTCAAATTTCCCGTAAAATTACGTCTGTTATGAATTATTATTTATGTTTTAAATCCAATTCTGAAAGATGGAAGTCCTATATTTCAACAAAAAAATTGGAAATTTAACTTCCAAAACTTTGTAGTCAAGTTAAAAATAAATACGTCATTTACCATGTTCGCACGTTTTATTGATTATTTTTTGTTGTTGTTCATCGATTATGAATAAAAAAGTTATCTATTACTTTCCTAACTCAATGTCTGTCCACTTATTTTACGTAGACAATACATTTAATAATTTGACTACATAAAATCGATTGAATTTTAGGTTATCTCTCTTATCATTCTAATCTCTGATAGGTGAACCTTTACAGTAATGGAATACAAATGGTTGGTTTATTTTTTAAATCTGTACAGATTTTGTGTTTCTACAAGATATGTCAGCAAGGTCATTCACACTTTGTGACAGCTGAGTAAAATCAATACTCTGTACTTAGGCTGGCAAAAGTATGATCTTAGACATCCTATTTCTCTATGGCCTGTTATTTTATTACCTATTAGTAATGGAGTCACTAATATCTTTTCAACATGGAGAATTTAGAAACCTATGTTTTATAATTTTGTAACTAAGTTTTTACTTCCAATTTTCCTGTATGGATGTTAGGTTGAAATGAGTTTGTAGCGGAATTCTTACTTTGTTATTTATATATTCTACATAATTCTTAATGAATATAGGTAAATATTTTAATTTCATTTGGTTGAGAGGCTTAAATAAACCATGTCTTCCTCAAAGTACTGTTTGTTATAGATAAAACTTATTCAAATACATTTTCTCATGATTCTGAATTCAAATCTTGTGTCCCACTATGATACAACCTTTTTATTTTTATTACGTCTGCTTGAAAAGAACACAAAAGTATTAGTTTAAAACATTCTACCACAGATTATTGTTTAGAATGGCATCACTAAACCATAATGCTACTATAAGAAACCTTTTCACATAATTCCTTTTTTCATTAAAATGTCAATTAACACAGCTATATTTTCTGCCAGTGATGCCCGATCCCCTGGAGCATGCCACCGGTATGGAGAGGAAGGAGCTGATAGCCATGCAGGCCGGCAACGATGATCCCTTCAACATGAAGGTGCTCAAAAAGAACGCGGGGACCCGTGACAACCCCACCCTAGTGCCCTCTTGCTTCGACGCCCGTATTGTCGGATGCATATGTAAGTATCACTTATATTTGAATAGTAGTGGAAGGATCGTAATGTTCTTTCATATAAGGAGAAATACAAAAAAACACATTAATGTTTGTCATAATAAATAAAAATGTCACATATTTCAATCATACTATAGTTTTGAATGAGGTTATAGCATAAATACCAAGAACAAGGAAAACTAAAATAAAAATGTGTTTAGTTTATCTTCACAATGATAGTGTTGCCAAGCTTGTGAAAATCTCCTCAATGTTATGGAACAGTTCACACTGTTATGGCTACAAGGATTTACACACAAATTTTTGTGTTTGAAATCATTCTTATAACAAAAATACTAATCATCATATCAGCCAAATGACATTCACCAGACATAGGCAACGAACGGGCGAGGCGTACTGCCTCGTTGGTCTAGTGGTCCTATGCGCGACTGCTACGCTAGAGGTCCCGGGTTCAATTCCCAGGTCGAGCAAAAAGTGTTATTGGGTTTTTCTATGAAATTCTCAGTAGCAGCTCGGAGTTTGGATTTGTGCCCGGTTAATGGCAATAGGCTCGCCCCCTATTACATGGGACCTAAATATACCGGCGAACTGTGGGTGTGTGTACATTGGAGCACCTTTGCCTAACCCTTCGGGGAATACAGGCGTGATGGTAGGCCTCCTAAAGACAGCCACAATAACCAGTCCTGTGCTGACCGCATTCAGCAGCACTAATGTTAGGTACAAAATGCATTAGCTGAATTAAGACAACCATCATTCAAATCCTCTACTATACACAAAAGTAATAAAATTCAATGTTACCACAATAAATAACTAAGAATAATAATGCTACATTTGTCATCTGAAAAATGTACATTTATTACACATTTACACCTCACAATATCTATTTGAAATGTTAAGCTTAAATTATCAGTAAAGCACTTGTATTTAATATCTTACACAAGTGCTTTACTGATAATTTAATTTATTGGTTTTCCCTGTTAACATACTGTTGACATTCAAGTAAGGAGTTTATTTTCCAGTGTCAGCTAACTCATATTATTTTTATTATTAGAGGAATAAAACATGGTGGATTGACAGATTTAAATAGAAAAATATTTCACTGTCATGTTTATTTGTTTATATATAAAAGTAAGGCTCTTAGCACACGACCTATTTTGTCGGACAGATGTCTTTGTCGGCGAGAAGAACTCTGACAAAAATCGGTCGGGCGTGGACAGGCTTATCTAATTATTGAAAAACCTGCACTAAATTGTTAAAATTGCTGCATTCTTATAAGGTTGTAACACCATAGCATGTCAGGATTACTTATCTGGACCAAGACTACGTTAGAAACACACCACATCTAGACAAAAATTAAGCAAAGTATGTATCACAAAATGGCATATCACAACCAAAAAAGATTTTAGAAATTCCGAAATAGTTTTTGCGGCCAAAGGACGACATACCTAAATGTACCTTAGTAACAGCTTAAAATAATCTTTAAAGAAAAGTTAATAAATCTGGTTATCCAACCAATACCTACCGTTTTTTTTTTGCCGAGTTCCTGCCAAGGTTGTATAGTTGCAAGAAATCCATAGTGCTTTGTTATTATTCATCTCATGACAATTATGGCGAAGTGCCATCATTATAAGGTTGGATAGCGCTCATGTGATTTGTCTCATGTATTATACATCTCCATAGAAACAATAAGCGTCTCCGTGTCTCCGCACACGACCGATTTTTTTACCGATTATCGGGGCGATTTTTGACAGATCTCTGCGTCCGCGAGAAGAACCTCTCAAAAATCAGCTTGAAAAATTGGGCGGCATATTTAGTTTAACGTGTATTTCAATAATTCTTATATGCCGCGCTAGGTGCGTCATTGGCCTCACTGAATATTTTTATATGATGCCTCTGGCGCTGCAGTGGCCACAAATCGGTTGAAGATGCAGGGCACATTTACCACGCGTATGTTGTATGCTCCAACCAAAGCACTCGTGAATTAGCGTAGATTTATGTAAAGGGGGCTAGGCTAATATGTGAGAAATTATTGGGAGAAAATCTGCTGCAGTGATTCCGTTGTATGAATTTGATAATACAGGACGGCAGACGTAACTTGACGGTCCTGAAGTTAGCTGTGTGGCTGCGCAATGAATCTTTTAGGAACAAAATTGTATACATGCCGGCGAACTGTGGGTGTACATTGGTACGCCTCTGCCTAACTCTTCGGGGAATACAGGCGTGATGGATGATGGTATAAAATTGTATACTGCGCAGCTCATCGGCTAACTTCAGAACCGCCAAGATACGTCGGCCTACTGTACAGCCAACAAAATTGTTTAATTCTAAATGGCGCAATTAAAGAATTCCCGCTTTTATTTTTTCTAGCCCATTGCCTCTTGAAGACGCTAGATGCAAATGCTTCCAATCGGCCCTTTTGGAAATCTATGGGGGCGGCCTATGTCCAGTATTTAACGTCCTGCGGCTGAAATGATGATGATCATTGCCTCCTAGCTGTCAGACATTACAGGCTTCGGAGGGGCCACTAAGGGCCGATGCCTGCCGGGGCTGCGGAACACAAAGGGCACAAAAAGGAACACGGATGGGTTTTAGTCGGTAAAAGTCTGATACTCCCTCCCGCCCCGCCCAGGGCGGGGGAAGTGTTTTGATGATTTCTCATCGGTAAAAAAAAAGACATTACAGGCTAATAAAAAATAAATTTCACAGGCCAAATCCATAACGGATGTTGAAAAGAACATTATTTCCAAATGTTATGTGCTGTACATTTTCTTGAACAATAACTATTCAATGTTTATATGAACGACTTATTGTTTTCAGGTGAAGAGCACGCCACAGCCGTCACTTGGCTCTGGTTACACAAGGTAATGTGACTCTGTTTTATACATTCTTAGTTACTGTGTGAATATTTGGTCCTATTTCTCTATATTGTTTGGTAGACCAAACAATTGAATTTTTAAACCAATCATTCTGCTGATAGATCAGCAGAATGATTGGTTTAAAAATTCAATTTCTAAAAGAATTAATGACATAGTGCCAGAAAGTGATAGGCGTTTTATTTTTTAATCTCTCGACCGCCACGTCCAAGTTATGCTTGCTATGCTATGCTCTCAACGCCAAGCTACGAATTCTTGCTTTATTTATTACCTACAAAATAGTAGTGAGTTCATTGTAAAAGTCTGTTATGGGATTGTGACCGTGCGTGCTGGACACATTACATAAAGATGACTGCAGCGGTTAAAGGGTTAAGCAATTTAAATTAAAAAAAGAACAGTTATTGAAATTATGTGTTGCCAGTACAATGAAAAAGAAAATATTTATTAATGAGTTATTTTTATAAATTCCAGGACCATCCCCGTCGCTGCGAGTGCGGTCACTGGTACAAACTGATCGAGAAGCAGCCCGTTTAAACGCGTCTGAAATATATTAGTTTCTATAGTAGTGGTGTCACACGCAATAATGCGCATCGCACATCCTCTATGGTCCGTGTTACCATGTGTATAAAATAATAACAATCAGAGATGCGTTAGTTTGAACATAATTACCAAAATCGACAAATCATTAAATAATTGTAAGCATACTTAAAAACATGTGTTTTATTGCCTTGCGTTAGGGTGTATTTGTTGGGTTCACTTTGCCTGTGTAGTTAAATAAACAATCTTAATTACGGCGCAGGACATTTTATTTTTGGCCACCATACTTCCTTTTGACCTTGACCTCTATCCACGTCCAGAACGGTAGGTAATCCAAAAACTGAACTATGTGGCAAGATGTTTCGTATTTAATTACGAGTCACGAATCTCACAGTGTGAAGAACAACCGAATATGGAAATTTGATGCAAATAGCAGTAAAGACCTCGCAGAATACTGTGACGGATGGCAGACGTTCCAAAGAAAAACTTATAAGACGAAGTTAGGCAATTTTTTTTTCTCGAATTGCTCTTGTGCACCAACACTAAGGTGGTTACCTAATTAGATATTCCGTATTATTTACTGAAGGCAAGAACAATCATATGATATGCAACATGAAATGGAAAACTTTATAACAATAATCAAAATATTCCAAAGAATGAGAAGTACTAATGGTGCCATGGATCTCAAAGGGATAATATAATTATTATTTAGTGTTTAAATGTAGAGCATGATACATGCCTATCTGTCTACCATGCTCAATCGTAAGATTGGTAGCTAGCTAAATGGTTTGTGGTACCTAGCTGAGGAAAAAAAAGCAGTCTGTAACACAGCATTACCTAGTTAGTTCAGACGTAATTTTACTTATACAGCATTATTTTTTAAAATAAATGTTTTTATTTACACACGTTTTCTACTACACTCAGAAAGATGTACAATTTTTTGCCAAACCGATTCTAAAATTATTCTGCCACATTCGACTAATGACTAATAAACCAATAGTCGATTTCAGAATCAAATAGTAAGTACGGTTTTCCCTCTATGGATTTTATACTTGTTGGACTGTTGGTTGTCATTTGTCTATCTCAATTTGACATAACTAACTTTTCTATAGCGGGCTCTTTTTCTCTTATGTACATTTCTTATCTTTGTCTCAGAAAATCAAAAATCAATTAATGTAATTGAAACATTCATATTTCATAGATTCGTAATCAATCAAATTCATAATATTTGTATTTGTTGTGAGAGATGAGGATACCGAATTGCAAAATTGATAGAATACTAATTTGATTGCAAACTGTAATTATTAAACTAAGCGGTAAGTAGTTATTTCACAGTATTTCTATATTTGTGTAGAACTTAAACATTATTTATTTTGGTTCGATTCCAGTAAATGTTTATTTGAATGAGATAGTTTTTACATAACGGAACCTGCTGGCCTGGTATCCCAATTCCCTTATTTTTCTTTCGGATATAGACTAACTGCGTCGCAAAACCGCCTTCTTAATACCGTAAAGGTACACAAATGTGAAATTAAGCCAAATATTTAATACCTAACCTATTACAACAGTTCCAAAAGAAAAGCTACACAGATAAATGCTATGCAAGTTTATATTCAACCTCTTTTCTAAAAAATATGGTATTTATTTGGTTTCATTTGACTATCTAAACATATACATATATGTTTATACATATGTGTATATGTCTAACATTGTATTGATCCAATATCAGCTGGATTATCTGGGATTGAATATAAAATAATAATACCAGCTTATTACCCAAACTTGCCCAAAGCGAATTGACAATTTCAGCCATATTAATTATTAGTTCTCTTTTGTTCTCATTATTTCCCTGCAGCAATGCCTGTGATTTCCGAGATGTACTAAAAATTCTTTTGGTATTGATTCCGCAACCTTATACCCAAGGGACGGACACCTTAGCCACAGCAAAAAAAATTGTTCAAGATTACCTGACATATAAGTTGAATTTTCAGCAATGTCGTACATACAAGGAGTGTACATAGCGGACGGCTTTGCGGATGACTGTGATGAGCTCATCCACCGCTGCCTCCAAGTGGAAACCCTCACGTTTGAGATATTCTCCGACATTTGGAAGGATATGCAGATGTCCTGTATATTTCAGTAAGTTTTTTTTTTAAGAAATCTTATATGCATATGTTTGGTATTATATTATTGTAGTCTGACTTTGAGAGCATTTATTCCTACTGGCAAGTGGTTTACCATACTTTATGTCTTGCAATTAAATGATTCAGTGAAAGTTATAACTACGTAGTTATAGGAACTTCTTCGTTCTCTCGTTCTAGAAATCAGGCTATGTTCTGTCAAAAGAAGCCAACGCAGAATATTTTTTATAAAAAAAAAAAATTGTGCAGCCAACGCACAAAATAATTTAAAAAAGTATGTCATACTACATAACCAACCAATAATAACAGTTCAATGTACATTTTATGCTTAAAATTAATCAGTTATACACATTCAAAATCATTAGTTTGAAAATTTTGATGTGTGCCTTGGTTTGTTTTGATGGATCAATATAGAATTATTCTTGCTTGTAGGGGAAGATCTTCAGGTGCGGAGATAGCAGAGTTATCAGAAGAGGTGCTGCACATCGCCAAGCATTACATGGTGGCTGATACTAGCAACTTTGAGGTGAGCTTTAAATACAAAAGCATAACTTGTCCACCAATCAATTGATGTACTTTTTATGAGCTGTCATGTATGGTTGAGTTGTGTGACTGACTTTGACTTTGTGTTTTGAATGGCATTAGCAAACTGACGTCATTTATTTGCCAACTCAATAAGTCGTAAGTCGTAACTACATTGATTGACTATCAATTTCAAAGCACCTTAAAATCTTGCAGTGAATTGAATATTAATCAGGTTTTCAGGGCTAAAATAAAGTAAATATTGAATCAAATTCAAAGCTTTATTTATATAACATTTGACTTTGACTTTGAAATTAGACAATTTATAGGCAATTTTAAACAGTTAAGAAGTTAGACTCAAAGTTGAAGCTAAAACAGTTAAGAAGTCAGACTCAAAGTTGAAGCTAGTTGCTTATGCCAAAATATAAGTCTCTATGGAGAAGAACGAGCAAGAAACAATAGTGTCAAAGTCAAAGCATTTATTTCAATTAGACCATTTACAGGCACTCTAGAATTGTCAAGAAGTTACAGTTAAAAGTTGAAGCCAGTTGACTACACCCATTTTACTATACACCTCTGTACATCCCCTTCATTAGTACAAGCATGACATTTCCAACCATCTCTCCCCAGGAATCAGTAGCTGGCCTCTTCCTCGTCTACAGTCTCATGAACCTCCAACCGTACTCCAACTTCGCTTCACTCCGCATTATCCAAGATGATGTGCCGGCTTTACAACGCATAGAGTTAGTGGCCAGGCGCAGTAGGAGGCCTGATGTGCTGTATGTGCTGGGCTCCGTGCTGATACAGGGGCCGGTACAGTACCATGCTGTGCTGCGGGAGAGGGGCATGGAGTATCCTCTCAGGAAGTATCTGGAAGGTATGGTGTTATTATTTTATAGGAATAAGCGAACTGTCTGAGATTTCGTCCTAGTGGTTTTAATCACCCGTAGTAACGTCTTTGGTTACTGCTCCGCTCATGTGGGTCGTAGCGTGATGTTATATAGCGTATGTTACTCAGGAATAACGTGGCTTTCTATGGGTAAAAGAATTTTCAGTGAAACAAGCCGTGAAAGAAGTCGCCGGCAGATCGCTAGTTTTTTATTTTCGGAATGTGTTATCTCTTGTCAGTAGCTGATAGTGATTGTTGGATATTGTCTGGTATTAGAACCATACACAGGCGATTTTGGGTTACTAAGCAAAACAGACTAAACACTAAACTTTTTGTCTATAGGTTACTCAACCATAGACAAACTCGGCGTTCGTCCCAAAGGAGTATTTTACCGGCAGAACACAGAACTGGATATAATAAGAGAACTAAAGAACCTCACTGTTCGGTACACCATAGCTAAAGAGAATATTCCTGGTAAAGTATAGCTCTTGTTTTAATCTTCTGCCTTGTAGAGTCATCGTTTAATGACTTGATGTTTTATTGCATCTTTTTAAAATCCTCCTAATCAAAATCATGTTGTATTTTTTTTTGTACAAAGTATACCTGCTATCAGACTGCCCCGTTGGTCTCTTGGTCGCAAGCGCGACTGCTAAGCAAGGGATCCCGGGTTCGATTCCCAGGTCGTGCAAAAAGTGCTGTTGAGTTTTTCCATTAAGAATTTCTCAGTAGCAGCCCGGAGTTTGGAAGTTGGTGGTGTGACACCCCCGTGCCTCGGAAAGCACGTAAAGCCGTTGGTCCTGCGCCTGATCTCTCTCCGGTCGTGTCGGATTACCGTCCCATCGGGCTATGAGAGTTAGGGAAGAGGGAGTGTACCTGTGTTTGCGCACACACTTGTGCACTATAATATCTCCTGCGTACGTGGCTAGTTTGCATTAAGATTAGCCGCCGTGGCCGGAATCGGTCTGGAGGATTACACCTACTATCTTGAAAAATTATTAATTAAGCAATTTGTGTAACTGTTTGTTTTCCCTAAGAAAATAAATAAGCCAGGAACTTCACGCCGCACTATGTCTCCAGGTGTACAGCAGGGTGACCGCAACCTGAGCTACTTGGACTCGCGGTTCGCGTTCGAGCTGGACAACTCACTCAAGAACATCATCAGCGGGATCATCGCTGACGAGAACGATGGTAAGATTTAATAATATAACTAATAATATAACTAATAATAATATTATTATTATTTATTTATATTTAATAATATAACTGCCCCGTTGGTCTCGTGGTCGCAAGTGCGACTGCTGTGCAAGGGGTCCCGGGTTCGATTCCCAGGTCGGGCAAAAAGTGTTATTGGGTTTTTCTATGAAATTCTCAGTAGCAGCTCGGAGTTTGGATTTGTGCCCGGTTAATGGCAATAGGCTCGCCCCCTATTACATGGGACCTAAATATACCGGCGAACTGTGGGTGTACATGTACATTGGTACACCTCTGCCTAACCCTTCGGGGAATACAGGCGTGATGGTTTTTATTTTTATTTATGCAGTTAAATAGCTTTAGTTTAGCTCTGATGGCCAATCAGAGCTAAACTGCCCCGTTGATCTCGTGGTCGCTAGCGCTACTTACACCGCTTTCACATTTAGGCGACTTTAGCAGCGCGGCTGTCGCGCGACTGTCGCCCCGTCAGAATTTCATAATAAAAAAACAGAAGAGCTGTCGCCCACAGCATCTATTTTTAAAATGAAGTGCGCCATACTGACCTAAACTTTGATCTGTTCTTGTAATGTGAAGGAATGTACTTCTGCCGCGCTATAGTCGCGCTGCTTGCGACGTAATGTGAAGGCGCCCGCCCTTATGAGCGTGGGATTTAAACTTTTCATACTAAAACACAAAAACCACAAACATTTTTATTTATTATTGTTAGTGTTTTAGTATGAAAAATTACCATAAATGAATAAGTAATAATAGTATATATTGATGAGTAAAAAAAATATATTAAAAATAAAATTGAAATTTTTGTGCCATTGGCTTCTATTCCGCACACCTTCCCATCCCCTATTTGTCCGGGGCTGCGGGTTGTTCGAAATAGATACCGCGCCCCCGGAACGCAAAAGGCACATGAAGGAACATAGACGGGTTTTAGTCAGTAAAAGTCTGACACTCCCTCCTGCCCCGCCCAGGGCGGGGGAAGTTATTTGATGATATCCCGTTTAAAAAAAAAAAGAAGTCCCCTATTTGTAACTCTCCGGACCGATTCCGGCCACGGTGGCTAATCTTAATGTAGATCTTAACTGCCCCGTTGGTCACCTGGCCGCAAGCGCGACTGATGAGCGTAAAGTCCTGGATTCAATTCCCAGGTCGGGCAAAAAGGGTTATAAGGTTTTTTCATTAGGAATTTCTCAGTAACAGCCCGGGGTTTGAAAGTTAGTGGTGTGACATCCCCGTGCCTCGGAAAACCGTTGGTCCTGCGCCTGATCTCTCCCAGGTCGTGTCGGATTGCCGTCCCATCGGACTATGAGAGCTAGGGAAGAGGGAGTGCACCTGTGTTTGCGCACACGGTTGTGCACTATGATATCTCCTGCGTACTCGGCTAATCTCTATTAAGATGACCGAAATCGGTCTGCAGAATACATTTTACATTATTAAGATTATTATTTCATGCATGCTCAATATTTTTTAGGAGATTCCAGCACCAGTTGTGATGCTATTAAGAATATCAAGGACAAAGCTATGAAAGCTCAAGTGAAACCAATCAGACACCGCATTGCAGTTGACAATAAGTATGTATTTATCTTATTACTAGCTTTTACCTGCGACATCGTCCGCGTAAATGTCGGTTATTGCGAACGAAGTTGTGAAATTGGTCCGAAAGAGTCACCGCGGCCCTGGAACGCAAAGGGCATTAGCACGAACACGGATGGGTTTTAGTCAGTAAGAGTCTGACACTCCCTTCCGCTCCGCACAGAGTGGAAGAAGCCATACGATGATTTCCCATCCCTAAAAAAAATAGACAACTGCAACCTTGTAAATACATTGCCATCCCAAAGACAAAGTTGAAATGTCTTGTATGCCTTTAACACAGACACCCATACCCTTCAAGCAACAGCAACGCTGCTTTGCGGCAGAAATAGGTATGGTGGTAGTACTTCCCCGGACGAGCTCCTTCACAAAGAGCTCTACTACTAAACAAATTTTGTACACTATTTATATCATAAAACTAGCTTCTGACCGCAACTTCATCCGCGTGGCTCTAATCACCAGTGTTAAGTTACGTCTCTGGTTACTGCTCCGCTCCAGAGTGTCTTAGCGTGCTGTTATATAGCATATAACCTTCTTAGATAAAAGGATAAACCAATACAAAAAGATTTGAACACGCCTTTTTTTTCAATTCGAACCAGCAGTGTGATTCTCTAAGCCTCACTTCGTAATTCGAAAGCTGAATCCGCAGTGTACAAAATGGTATTCTGTTAGACACGATCACGCCGGTGACGTCACCACGGCTAAAAAATACTAAACCAATGACAAGTTGGTTCGTTATCGAAGTGAGCGCGATCACTTTAGTGAGACTCGTTTTCGATTTTGCATTTTAGAGAATCGCACTACATGTAGTGCGATTCTCTAAAATGCAAACTACTGCAGTAGTTCATGAGATTAGCTCATTCAACCAAACAAACAAATATTCAGCTTTATAACATTCGTATAGATTTACTACATAATAAAATAACATTCCAACTCCACAGATCAAAGAACTCAGACAAATCAAAAGGAGCTTCAAGAAAAGGAAAGTCAAATACTTCCAAACGAGGCAAGAAGCGCGTTAGAAAGGCATCAGGCTCATCAGCTGACAGCGATTATACCGCCAAATATTCAGACACAGGCAGCATTGATGAATTTCCAAGCGAGGACGAATTGGACTTGTCCCAATTCAACCAACCAATTAATCGAGGTGGGTCTTCCGACGAACTTAAGTTCGAAAGGGATCCTTTAGAAATCGGACAGCCCTATGAAATAGAATTTATTGATGAATTTGAGCAACCGTCTACTTCTAGAGTCAATTCTACATCGACTGGGGATGAAATTACGCATAAGAGAGATTTAAAGAAGACGATTTTGAAATCTAGGTTCAAGCGAATGGGGATGTTACCTGTTGCTAATTTTGAGAGTAAATGACCTTGGTATGATTAAGCATATGTAATTGGGAATACGCATGTTTTTTTTGAAGTGAAAACTTCTTTAGCGGCGTTGTACACTTTTTTTGTAATGGGTAAAAAAAATTAAACTCGCGTCAGGACACGTGACCTGATCGAAAATCTTACGAATAGATAGCGCAATAAATAAATATAGTATTATAGCACATAAATGATAGTACTTTTATACTGATAATTAAAGCAATTCGTGCAAAATTATTACCTAACCATTCCAAAATATCAAAAATGCACAACGTTAATATTCAAGTTTTCGCTTCTGCCGGCACTCCCGGAGTGCAACCCGTCGTTTTTTTTTGTCAATCCTCATTTATGTAAGCATCAGTTTGGTAAAAGAATTTTTCGAATAGCTATAAAATTCTAAAAGATATACGCCATCGAAGATTTGTTTCTATCTCTTTCTAGCAAAACGAAATTTAACACGGATTTATATGGCCGTTGTAACCAATGTCGTCATTGGTCATATCGGATCTCTCTGTCTAATCGGTGCGTAATTAGTTTTGAATGCTTATATCGGCCGTATTTCTGAGCCGATTTTAATTTCACTTTTTGTCATCTCTGCTACGGTATTATCATGTTTTGTTAACAATAGCGAATAAAAAAAAAATGTATATTCCTTATTACATAGTAGAATTGGGTAGATGACACCAGTAATCAATTGACGTACTTTTTATGAGCTGTCAAAACGCGATTCCCCCATAGATTTTGTATGACAATACTAAACTATGACGTCACTTATTTGCCAAATCAATTCAATTGCTATTAATTGATTTCAAAGCAAATCAACCAACCACAACAACAACCAACTGGTCTGACAACCAGTCTAACCAAGAGGTATCGTGTTGCCCAGTTACTGGGTTGTGGAGGTCAGATAAGCAGTCGCTCCATGTAAAACACTGGTATTCAGCTGCATCCGGTTAGACTGGAAGCCGACCCCAACATAGTTTGGAAAAGGCTAAGATGATGATGATTTCAAAGCAAATAAAAATCTAATTTTACAGGTAATTAAATATTCATCGGGTTTTTCGGGTGAAAAATAAAGAGTTTTTTTAGAGAAGTTGTGTCTTGGTGTCTACTACCTAATTCTCAAACGTAGCAAATATATCAGCTCGGGCTGTTATTCAATATTCAGCCGTAAACATTAGCTATAAGACACATTTTACATTGCATACTTTAATAGCTAATTTTTTTGTGTTTGTTTCTATCACTGTCACACTATAAGTACAAGATAGAGACGGAGAGATAATGTAACTTGTATTACTATACTAGTACTTGGGCTAAGTAACTTGTATTTTCTGACGACACGGTGTGCGCAGTGGCCGAGCGCTCGACTGCTGCGCTGCGTGTCGCGGGTTCGATTCCCGCACGGAACAAATATTTGTATGACTTACAGATAGTTGTTCCGGGTCTGGCTGTGTGTGTATGTGAGCTTATATGTTTGAAAAGGCATCCACGATACAGGATAAATTCCTAGTGTGGGGTAACGTTTTTAATTATCTCGGCCTAATAGCCATTGGGTCCATGACTTTCAGATGTGTAGATTAATAGTAATTTTTAAGGGTATTTGTAAGTACTAGATAACTTGGCGTTCCGTGGTTTCTGCCTACCCCTATGGGAAAAATGCGTGAGTTTATGTATGTATGTAGATAACTTATAATCATTCATATAGTACATTCAGCATCACAATATACAGGTGCGGTTTTGCATCCTCGTCGAATTTCTGAAATTGACATAAATATATTTACAACACTTGGTTAAAATTATTAAGTACCTGCTTTTTTAGCAGTTTATGTTAGACAGTATTTCAGAATAGGTACACCTCTTTCAAACAGAATCGCCCTGATGCGTGTATGGTAGGCGGTATCACGCGATTATATCATTGTGTGCGTTCGGATTTATCGTCCCGCCTACCTTAACCCAGCGGCAAGAATTCGAAAATCATCTACAAACATTGGCGTATCTAGAGTTAGTTTTCAGGGGGGGCCTGACCCCTAAGATACCATGGCCGATGCGATGCAATGTGGTCAGGCGGAAGGTGAGCCCTACAGCCTGGGGTGGGCACAAGACCACCCCCCCCCCTTCCCCCCTATATACGCCTATGTCTACAAAAAAAAATTGATTCGTGTTAAGAATCACTTACATATGTAGTTATTCTCCTTGAATTTGGCGAGGATGCAAAACTGCACTTTGGTGTAGACACACATCATCATCATCATCTGCCTAGCCTTTTCCCAACTAAGTTGGGGTCGGCTTCCAGTCGAACCGGATGCAGCTGAATATCAGTATTTTACATGGAGCGACTGCCTATCAGACCTCCACAACCCAGTAATGGGTAATACAATACTCTTGGTAAGACTGGTTGTCAGACTTTCTGGCTTCTGACTAACACTAACTTGGGTATAGACACACAATTAGATATATTTGTAAAAAAAAAAATAAGTACAGGAACATAGCTAGCTCCTTTATTATTGAATTGTGTACATAAAAAATTACATTTTAATATTTGTCTATGAGAATATGTAGAAGACATTTAAAATTATAATAAGTAGCCTACCGGCTTCGGGAACAAGGTCTTAGCTACCGGCAGTCATTGCTCCAGGGAAACCTGACAGTTTGGACCGTGTCCAGAAGTATTTTAGCTCTTGTAAACTATTATTATAAAACCTATTTTTGTATAACCCATAACTCAAGGGTTATATTCTTCAGGTAAAAATAATAGAAAAAATAGAATTATGTGGTTCAAAATGCATAGTTTCGAAGATATCATCAATCATAATTAATTTAGGTCAAAAATTGTCACCCGTATGACGAATGTTTACTTTTGCGACGTTGACTAACTTCGTAGTAGTGTCACAAGTAGTGTAGTAAAGGTGTGTGTAGGTATCTAAGTTTTATTGATAAATACGAGTAATTCATGGCAGATATAGTCTCAGTTACGGGATATAAACAAACAGGTTGTATAATAAAGATTAATTTTTAGAAATACATAATTATGTAGTTTGTAAGAAGAACTCTGTTGCTTTAATTTAATTTCCTTAATTTTAATAGTAGTATCTGTGTGTGTTTAGTAGTGTAGTAGTATCTGTGTTCGGCCGCTAGAGGCGCTGCAAGCTGCGTTCACATTCGAAGTTATATCATTTCATTCATTTCTCAAAAATCATTCATGTTTTCTGTGATAATAATTTAGTTAGGTTTTTATATTAATTGTAAATCTTTTAAGTGTAAAACAGGGTTATTTAATGTGTAGTGTAATTAATAAACATTTGTAAAAAAACAATGGCTTTTCTTGTCTTTTAAATTTTTTAGGAGGATTTTTTTAAATGGCGAATCTTCGGCTACCTTCGGGAAAATACGAAGTTTGCCGAAGTTTGTCATTTTTCTCTTCCAAACATTTTTTCATTGACTCAAGGTACCTATTATTCCAAGTCAAGGTATAATTTATAAGAAAACAAAATACATGTAATACACGACATTTCTTTATTGATATCTAATAATTAGGTACATTTTAATATTTACTATACAATTTTATTTCGTAATCATTGTAGGACACTTTGTTTGAACTTCATTTCTTAGGCCGATGCAAATAAAGGATTTAGTTAAACTTGGGAGGTTTTGCAGTGCTTGTAAATATATTATATTGATAAAACAAGAAACGGATGTCGTAAGGGTCAAAATACACTCATCGACTTTCATATTAAATGCAGGAATTTGGGTATACACACCAGCAATAAGGGGTCCCGCTAGGGCCAGTGCCAGGGTTGCCAAATTTGTTCGGAAGAGTCACTGCGGCCCTGGAACGTAAAGGGCATTAGGAGGAACACGGATGGGTTTAGTCAGTAAGAGGCTGACACTCCCTTCCGCTCCGCCCAGAGCGAAAGTCATTTGATGATTTCCCATCGCTAAAACCAAAAGACACCACCAATCAATTGACATACTTTTTATGAACTGTCAAAATCAAAACGCGATGTTCCCCTACATTTTGTGTTTTTTTTTCAAAGGTTGCGTCTTGTAATATTATTATTGGCTAGTGGTGTACACCCGTCCCTGTCCGTTCTTGTGACAAAAAAATAAGTCACATCTCTTTCTTACAGTAGGAAAATGTAAGCTCTTGTTTTGCTTTTTTAAATTCATAAATGGAATACAATATCGTCAAAATATAATTAACAAATTCGAAAAATAATTCGCTTGATTTTAAATTCAAATTATAAAGTTGATTCTTAAGGGCAAGTAAAGCAAATAAATAACTTAAAAAAATATACAAAATACGTAGCGGATTAGGCCTTTTAAATTAAGCATAGTTATTATATTAATTGTTCTTTAAAATAAAGTAATGATATAATGTAAATTAAGTCAATATTTTACAGGTAACGGAGAGTTAAGCGCCAATTAGGTTGCTGAATAATTCAACAAAAAGTTTGACACAGAGGCGATCAAGTTTTGCGCCCTTTTTCTGTTACGAGTACTCTCCGATACATAAGTCGAATATAAAGGTGTGCCTTCATCTGCGCACACGCAGGACCAGTGAGGTTCGCGTGCATCCTAGAACATGGACACCTTAGTCATAGATGTTCAAGGCGCGTACACTGGTGAGGACACACCTTAATGCTCTAGCCACACAGATAGGGATAGGATCTTACGAGCCGTAATTCCATCCACTCTACTATGGAACCCGGAAAGCCCCGATTCTAGTAAGTGTGAATATGTTCATAAGAGGTCTATCTATAGTCACGTATTCCGAGTGTAATTATCTAAAGTCGTACTATATATTGTAAAACTAGACTATCACAATGATCAACAATCACTAACGCATATGTTAACATCTAGGTATCTGATTCTATTCGTCACGTAAAGGAGTAAAACCGATGGAAAGCAAAAGTTACGTTCGCCATTTTTTTTTTGTCTATGGGATGGCGGGAAAATTTTGACAGAATCAACTTTGTGGCTTTGTGAAGGAGTTAACATAATTTTATTTCTTTGAATACTCAATACTTGTGAACAATTTATTTCGAAAACTAGTTTCTGTTTACTGAGCTGTAACCTTTGTTTTCCGCTATTTAGTTTAGCATTTAGCTAAAAATTCGTTACAGTAGAATCTCGATTATCCGAACGCTTAATTAACCGACAGTTGGCGCGAATTTGAATTAGGTATCGAGCGTGTTGAAATGCGTTGTTTCATATAATAAAAGCATTTTAAATTTTTTATGTGTTTTATATTCCAACGTCTATATGTATTGCGTCAGGTGTTCTTTTAGTTTGATCTTGTCCCAAAAACCCCACATTTCCATTATCCGAATTAGTATCTGTCGCAATTAGTTCGGATAACCGAGGTTCTACTTTATAAGCGTATTATAAAGTTGTACATGTGTGTACATAATAATATATTTATTACGTATTTAACGATGACATATCGCACATTCTTTTTGTAATCTCAATGGAATGATTTTAAATGCAATTCTTTAAATAAACTTATGGTCAATTTAGCGAACACATAATTTGGAAAATTTACTCCGGTAAAAATCTTGGCCGTTAAAGCGCACTGAAGAATTTCGTTTTAGTAAATGATCGGAATGATTTTACAATGGACGCTTATTAGAATATCAGTTATATGAATGGTAGTAGTTGCCGTTGCTTTGCAACCCATGTGTTGCATGGCATTCAACAAGCAAACCTTTCCCTGTATCAAGAATAATCATCATCAATTCAGATCATCAGTAAAATTGGGTTCATCATTGGGATGATTGCGAAACCTACTTCTGTTCGTGAGATTTCTATTCCAGGTATTAATGAAAACAAATGTATAATCTCTACATTACCACTACACCATTCGCATTTACAACAACAACGATATTTAAATACAACCTCTTTTAACTACTTTGAGCTCTAAATTCGAAGAAGAATAAATTACGTATACCACAAACTACACGATCTTATTTCAAATATGACAGAACTACGTCAAATTTGCCTCCTTGCAACTCAAAGATCACGTAACAAGGCGAAAAAAGGTATTTATTTAATTTATTTAGCTGTTATCATTTCGTTCTACTATCGCTAATTCGTCGTCTTCGCCGGAAGTATTCGTTTTGGCGTCAAAATGCAAATTTGCTTCAGAAGAGCCATTACTTGATTCGTGGGACCTTGGACTTGCGCTGGTCTTTCGAACGTAAAGTATATTTGAGTCAAGTCTGTTATGATCACTGAAATAAGCGCTGCCGTCCGATATTCGGTTCAGTTTGTGTATCTGCTCTCGCAGTTCGCAGACTTGGCTATATAATTTTTTATTCTCTCTCAATATTGCTATATTTTCAGTTTCTAGCAGCTCTCTTTTGCTCCACTGTATAGTATTTTCCGATTTCAGCCTCTCTATCTCCATTCTTAGTTCGGCTATCTTCTCTTCTAAGACCTGTTTGGCTGCTATTTCATCTTGCAGCTCATTCTGGAGCCTTTCGACTTCACTATGACTGGAGTCGGTAGATCCTAAGGTTCTGTCACTGTGAGTTACTTCCAATTTGATGTTGTGTAGTTCTGCAGTTAAGTTTTCGATTTTGGATTGAAGGAATGCTTTCTCGTCCTTCTCAATTTGAAGGGTCTTAGAGGTTTCGTCTAGTCGCAGTCTCAGCTCGCTCAATTTATTCGCAAGGACATTGTCTACGTTTGAGAATTTGTGCGAGTCTAAAGAGGCTCTCTGCCGCATAGGAGGTTCATTGGGCGAGAGGTATCCTACATTCTTTCGCCTCAACTCGACCCCGTCTTCGGTCGTGAGATCGCCAGCCAGTATTCTGCTCTCTCCTATACTTAAAAGCTTTTCGTTATCTCTTTTTAGTTCGATTAACTGTTGTTCTAGGTCGTTCTTTTCAGTTTTGGAGGTTGACAGCTCTTTGGAGAGCGTGTCTACTTTATTTTTGAGTTGTTTGGATTCCTCGCGGGCCTTGTTTCGTTCATTGCGTACTTTGCTCCACTTTTCGCGCCAGTTCGCCGTGCAGTCGGACCACCATCGCATGGTTTTCTCCATCTGCGTGGCCCTAGCTCTGGCTTCGTCGAGTTCTCGTTGGTAGAGGGCTTCTTTGGCCTCCCAGTCCGTATTTGTGTAACGCATCGCACATCCATCGTGGTCTCTACTCCGCCGATGACTGCCTCCGTGCGAGCTCTGAGCCATTTTTCATTTATAGTGATAAAATCTGGGGAAGAGAAAAGACTTGGTTTAAGAAGTGGCACTTTCCAGCTAGATGTGTGCGTGCGAGTTGCCCCCGTGTCCGCCATGCCCGCCACCGCCCCCGCCGCCATGCAGTCAGATATGCCCGCCGCCTCCGCCTCTGCCGCCTTGCCGCAGCAAGCCGGTCATGTGCGGCCTGCACTGGGCTCAGACGAAGCGCAAGCTTGCCCAGGCGATCGTTCTTTCCTTTATGGCCGGAACAGCCGTCTTTATCATGGGAATGCAAAGAAAAGAGGCGTACAAGGAATACTATAAGTAAGGATGTGTTTGAATTTTTTCAAATCCTTAATATGCATTCAGGGTGCCGAGTGTGAGTTTTTTCATTCACGTTCGATTGCGAGCGCGTTAGAATTTTGTATAGGAAAAAGTTATAGCGCCAACTGGTGGTCACTAGGGGAACCTAATTTGTCATACAAAATTCTAACGCGCTCGTTATCGTATCGAACGGGAATGAAAAAAAAAACTCACATTCGGCACTCTGATGCCCAAGATAAACAATTGGTATGAAATAATCAAAATAAAGCGTTATAATCCGAATTACGACAAAATATAAGGCATGTTTTTGTAACAAATTTCTTAATATATTTTAATCATTATTAGACTTGCACTAGAGAGTGGAGATTGGTAAAACAAGTCGGTAATATAGACAGACCGACAGTTAACGTATTCACTACCTATGAGGTTACGGTAACATGTTTTATGAATGTTCCCACTCCTTTCCTTACAATTCCCAGTTTCACACGTTGATTCATCTGAGATCAACAGAGCCACATAACGCAACATTCGTAGGCAAAAGACTATAGGGCCTTATCATCATCTTCATCATATCAGCCGCAGGACGTCCACTGCTGTACATAGGCCTCCCCCATAGGTTTCCAATAGGACCTCTTGTAAGCAGCCTGCATCCAGCCCACAGGTTGTCTATTGGGCCCACTGACAACTATATAAGTGGCTTTTTATCTTAGACAGAAATGACTACAGAATAATAATAGGGTAATTTGTGCCGTACATACCAGATGTAACTCTTTTCAATTGACTATATTATACTTTCCAGTGATGACCTAGATAATTGTAGATTATCTATGTCAATGCATGTCTTCCTTCAGCAATGTTTGTGAGGAAACCTGGTTTTATAATCTTATATATAAAATTCCCATGTTAGTTAACATACTCCTTTAAAACGGCTGGACCTATTTCAATAAAATTTTGTGTGCATATCGGGTATGTCTGAGAATCGGCCAACATTTATTTTCCATAACAAAAAGAACATGCTAAAACAACATTTGGGGGATCAGCTAATAATGTATATGTTTTGAATTGCCAATCTGTCTTAAGCAAGGGTGGTGATCAATGCTTTGTGCCTTCTTTGTCTGATAAGAAGCCTTTGTGAGACAATAGGCTGGTATCATTATATTCAACTAGCTTCCTATTCCTATCTATGGGGGAGGCTTATGTCCAGCAGTGGACATCCTACGGTTGGTATGATGATCATGAACTGGCTTCTACCTGTGACTTCATCCATGTCGAATTTGATAATTATTCCATGGGAACCATAATTTTTTTCCAGCATAAAAAGTATCCTATGTATTATTCTACACTAGAATCTCAGTGCCAAATTTCATCCAGATCCGTTCAGCTGAAAGAATAACAAACACACAAACAAACAAACAAATATCTATCCATCCATCCTCATAAACTTTCTAATTTATAATTTATTAGTAGGATAGGATGTAGGCGTCACAGATAGCTAACGCGACAGCTGCAGAGATGAGGCTTCAGCCGCCCAAGTCATCCTAGAATGCGAGGCAGTATTTTCTCGAAACACACTAATCCTCGAAGCAGTGAAGCCTGTGGGTGCCTAGAAAGCTCCTGTTCTCCTGGGCAGTTACACTGACCATGCTGGCCAGGACTTCCCAAGCACATTGAGCCGAATAGGAGTGTTAAATGCAGGCAATGGAGTCCTCATTCACAATAAATATTTTGATGACCCACTAGCATTTGACACACTGATATTATTAACGCAACACACAATATTTAGTACAGTTTTAATACAGTTAGGCCTCATAACACAATATTTTTCTTTAGTTCAATAGATACAGCTAATAACAATAACTTATATTAATTACCTAGATACTTACATTTTGAGTTCTTTTTTTTGTGAATAAGTCAACAAAACACAGGTAGTATTGTTAGTTTAATATTATGAATAAGCACTGCACAAAGACCTTTAACGCAGGCATGCCTTCATCTAACACATATTATGTCAGTAATGGCTTTAAAAGAATATTTTCTATTATTTACTCGAAACAAAATAATATGAAATTAATACTCGCTATTCATCTCATTACTTTTTTTTTGTGGGTTTGATAGGGTTGCTAGTAATGTTTTTACTATGCATTTTACCTGTTTTTAGTCGATTCTAGTTTGTACTTACTAAAATCAAAGAAATCTTTACATAATGTAATTCGGTAACACATTTAATTTGTTCCACTTTTTTTTCTAATATAACTTTTATTTTTCAGGAGAGCTTGTCTTGATGATTGGGCTGATGAAATGGCCAGAAAAGGACTGTTTCAAGGAGTGCCACAGGAGTCTTTGAAAGACTTTAAAAAATGAATTAGGAGAAGTTTTACTAATTTCATTTATTTTATTATAATTCCTCGGTTCAGATAATGTTTCGTTTCATCTTAACATTCTCTAATACCGACTTGTCGGAAGTTAACTAATACTAATAAAAGTTTGTTATAACTGAGTTTAATTAATTTGTAGTTTCATTTTCAACATGAAAATCAACGGAGGCGCCAATGTTTGCTTGTCTTCTCTTACTTATCCATACAGTATAGTAAATGACAGTACCTATATTGAATGATAGATAGCGAACGAAGGCTGCTGTTCGGAGATGATCATGAGGTCCCTTTATATTTTTTGTTAGATGTACGTTTAGTGGTAACGTACTGTGGTGTGGGCACTATAGTACATTTGTATGGTCCACACGCACATCCATAAGCCTCTCCGCACACGATTTCTTGATTCGATTTTTTACAGATTTCTCGCCGACAAGGCAGTCTGTCCAAAAATCGATCATGGGCGGAGAGCCTTACACAGTCACCTATGTTCGATCACTTTTGCTTGGTATATGTATTGGACTAAGAAGAAACTACGGGGGCCACATAAGTAAGGACATATTTGCGCAAGTTTAGCGGTGCACGAGTCTGCGTGACGCCCGCCCCCGCGCCGCTGTCTCCACAAATGTCTGATTCGTACGCTAATTTGTCTTGCGTACGTTAATAAACACTTGTACTAGTCGTAATTTGGGTAATTATAACTTTATATGGATGGCCCGACTGGGAACTGACTCTTGCGCAGCAGATTATTAGACTTCGAAGGCAGGTAGGCATGCTGCATGGAGAAGAGTTGCAAGACATAGGCAAACTGGAACTAAATTCACAGATCTGTTTCATGCAATGGAATGATAATGATATAATATGATTAAATCTAAATGCTAGTAGTAAATCGGTCCTTTAGTTATGAATGTTATTACTTAAACTCAAGCAATCAATGTTCGGACTTGCTTTATTGCTATATTCAACACTCTTTGCAGACAAATTGGCGACTAGTAATACATAGAGCCGTTATGTAAGAGTTTGCTAATCTTTTATTTGGTCAGGTCAGCCGGGTCGTCTAAGCCTTACTAATTTTACTAGTCAAAAATAAAATGGGTCTAAACGTCGATAGTGACCAAAGGCAGGAGGAGATAGGTAAAATAATTAGCAATACTTAAAAGTTTCTCATATTTTTTGATTATTTTCTCTGGTTTTGTTTTAAATTGCAAATAATATTTTTTAAATAATTTTCAACAGGAAGTGATTCATTCCAACACTTTTCATGGCGGCAGCCAATCAACGTGCTGTATATTATTATAAAAACATGGAGATAACACCATCAACCAATCAAAGACAGCCTTCAGTGGAGCATGAAAGGCTGATGACATGACTTTGAAACAGCGCAAAAAATTCAAAGATAATCGACACAAAATTGAAATTACACACTAAATTAAAAATTTGATACCTCTAAAATAGTTTATGAATTATTTTACATTTTCACAAGCACAAACATTTTTTTTAACAATAAATAATTACGAAAAAAAAGTGAAAAACAAACGCTTGTCTAAAGCTACGTCACGTATGTTTGTCTACTGTGCGAGTCAGTGCGCATGTCAAGTTGAAAATTGCAAATGGCGGCCGTTGTTATTGTTCGTACCGAATTAACTATTTGTAAATTATATACCAATCTTTTTAGCGATTTTTCTAATGGACTGTTATATTGATGCGATGCTTTAACTTCTTATTATTCGGCGCGACACGTTTTACGTACGTTTTTAAGTGTTTTTAGTGTTTTTTTGCTATTTTATGTGTGTCATGCAAATGGGGTAAGCTGGAATTATCGGATGTCGCTTAGGTTGTTTTGGATAGTTTCAATAAGAAAATGGAGTGAAGTTCTGTGACCTAAAGTGTTAAAATGGAAACTGCATAAAGTTTTCCAACTATCGCTCTAGTATTAGAGTGTAGCAAGAGACGGGAGCGGCTGTAATTTACGAATGTTCCATGCTGTGACTGTTCTCCCCGTACATTTCAAAATGGCTGCTGCTCTTCACGATATATGAGCTTTGCGTCACTGGAATATAATTCAGTGGATTCGATTCGTGATGATATTGTAGTGATTCTAGTCGTGTGATCGTCTGTGAAAAAGCGAAAATAAGCCCCGGACGGTTTCCCGGGTGCACCTGAACCGGGACAGTAGTGGTGTGTCATATGTTTTTGGTGTAGAGTGGACACTGACCATAGGACCGATATTGCTTTGCGTCCGAGCCGGACGGTAATGTTGCGCTTCATTTTCCATCATGATTTGGGACACAAGGGAATAGAAATTGTGTGGAATTGAGCGGAATGTGACATTGTATGAGAGGTGAGTGTATTTTTTTAGTTTATTTACATTCCGCGGGGTGTTGGGTTGTGCGATGTTCATTACAAAATGGACACATTCGTGGGTGACAGGACGTCGGTCGGCCGGCGAAGACATGCCCCGCGCGGCGCCCGCCTGAAAGCGCCGATTACAGACGAAAAACTCGTCACAGTATTAGATTTTACGAAGTTGTGTAACATGCCGCCGTGTTGTCGATACGTAGTCGTGCTAGCACGCACGCCGAATACGATCATCTCTATGGATATTCAGCAATAGGTTTTAACTAAATCGCTGTTACAGGAGTGTTATTTTCGTCCTATACCTGTTCAGTGTTTGCAAATAATGCAAACTGTCAAATATAGGTTAATAGTTCAGTAAGTAATGCATTCAACAACACAACATCTTTGCATACAAGTTTTCAATGTATGATAATAATATTCTTGACTTGTAGAGAGTGACTTAAACTACTGATTTGAAGGAACAATGAGTTCTAATATTCATAAAATAATCAACCAAACAGAACCATAGACAAAACGCATAACCTATTTGTGAAACACATGATGGATTAGTGATTTCATTGATGGAGATATACAACCTTCATACTTGAAATTTATTGTTTAACTAGGAAATATTTGTGTATTATGAAGTGTAGTTATTATATTTATCACTAATTTACCTTGTTTAGAACTGATAAAGTGATAATTGTTTAAAAAACAAACATAGTCTCAGATTTTACTAAAAATATGCCCTAGGAAAGGTTTCTTTAACATTCCTTATGATATGAAAAATAATTTTGAAAGCCTACCAACTAACGTACCTTTTTTTGGCATAGTCAGTACAGTCTAACCCTGTACCTAATCAGAATGATTTACTATAAACTTTTTATTCATATTTTATTTTTATTTAACAACAATAAATCAGCTGTTGTTATATTTATGGTCCAAAATCATACAACATTAGAAAAAGACAACATGACGTAGAGCAAACTTGCAAAAAGTTTCCTACCTGTTATCTATATAGCAACCATACGAAAAAGTATTGATATTATGAATCTGAATACAATTTTAATAATATTAGACAATAATGATATTAGCATGAACTAAGTTAACTGCAGTTTAGTAAACCACATCCGAATATTTCAGGAAGTTTTATCAATGTTTTGTAGATAAGGTAAAAACTTCCTATCATGAATTATAATTAAGGAATTATATATACCAAATTGAGTAACAACTAATGTATAGATGCAATAACTGCTAGTTGACATATTTATGATTCAAGCAAAAAATATAGGTTATATTGTTTTTTTTTTTTTTTTTTTTTTAATTTAGCTATTAAATGGTCTCACTTAATTACAAGCCTACTTCTGTGTTTTTCTCTAAATTTTTTGTGGCCAATTTAAGTTTTATTAGAACCTATGTTAAACTACTGTAAACTCCTTACGGAAGGATAACTATTGATTTGACAGCTTTTGTAAAAACTATTATGTACTGTCATATTATTTTATTTTCTGAAAAAAGTTATCTTACTATTAAAATGTCAACCATTAATCTAACTTTTTTTTTTTAAATTCTGAAATGCGTCTGTGGTATCAAAGTGTGTGTTATTACAACTTTTTTTATTAGAGAACAGATTGCCTTAAAACTTTTTATCAATGACATAATATCAAAAATAAAAAGTTTTATTTTTCTGGGCAAAGGTCTCCTCATACATTGTTTAGGTAATGCTTAAAAAACAATCAGTCTCTCAATTTTTGTCCAAAAAGTGTTATCTCAAATAAGGGTTAGGTTCCACTGATTAGATAAGGCTAATATCATCCAGTCAGTATGTTAACTAATTGTTTTGTATGCAGTTAAACGTTGCCCCTTGCGAACGTATGTTAAAGGGTATGATTAAGTTATTATTATTATTTTAGTGTTAATAAATCTTAATTATTGAGCACAAAATCTTAATCAGTGCAATCGCTGTTGTTATTGATATGTAGAATTAACATTTCAATTTAAATTTATTTGATTTTGAAATGACATTTGTGTAAAAAAGATGGCAGGCTCATTTTTTTTTTTAATATACCTCTGCCGCTGTCGCATATTTTAAAATCAATAATTTGAAATTTAAATCATGAATAAAATGTTAAGTAATTTATTCAGAAAATTTACATTTTATTTACATTTATAAGTTATTGATAGATACCATGCATTTAAGTTTTTTGCTTCACAATTTTTTTTTTAAAGTATATACCTTTTCAGTTAAGGTGCTTTCACCCGAGGGCTATGTCACTCTTAAAATTATTTAAAAAAAAAAATTAACCATGCCGCAATTTCAGAATTGACCTTAAAGATATATTTTCGAAACAAAAATCAGCTGATTGCATAAACTTACTTTTAAATGAATTTAACCTAAAACGGGAATACATGAATGCAGTGATATCACCATTAATATAAAAATGTACACTATCACAATAATTCCACATTATAATAATTATTATTATATTCTTATCATACTGTGATGTAAAATGTGATGTCATTGCTACTTGATACAGTTTTAATTGGTATAAAAATAATAACAGTTTACAACTAATATAGATAAGTTCAAATTGGTCTTAAGGAAAATGCTAGGATACCATATAATTATGTTAAATATTTCCTATTATATTGTATTTATTATCAGATTTTTTTTTTGCTAAAAAAAATGGTTATCGCTGTCCTTATAGCCTGTTCTTTTTTATTTACGAACTAATTAATCAGAACACGTTTTTTCTTCTTCTGGTATTTAATTATTCGTACAAAAAATAATGTAATTAAAATTACACATCATAGATAAAATAGTTTTTTTTTTATGAGAAAGGAAGTCATGATCATTTAATATTTGTTGATGAGTAATCTTTATAATTGATGGCGTACTTAATGGTTGTTTTATAAAAAATATAAACAGAGGTGATTGATGAGGTTAATGTCCAAAAAGTTCCTTTATTGTGTTATTATGTGGGGAAAATACTTTGTGGTCATAGAGAAGTAGAGGATAGTAGTCCAAGTTTAAACAAATCTTAAAATGATAATATACCACTTAAATAGAGGTAGGTATGTTATTAAAATTGACACAGGCATGGAATCTATACACAAATAAATAAAATTGATGTGTTAGTTTGCAAAAAAAACAAACAGCTTTTTACTTAATCCATGTGAAGAGATCTACTGTACTAATAATTACAAAAAGCTTTATTTTATCTGTCTGTCTGATTGTTCCTCCTAATCTCCGAAACGGCTAGACCAATTTTGACAGGACTTTCACTGGCACATAGCTGATGCTATAAGAAGTAACTTAGTCTACTTTTATTTTAGAAAAAAAAATTGAGGTTCTGCCCATAAAAAAAAACCACTTCAGAGAACCGACATTCACATGTAAAAACTCGCGAACATAAGGTAGTAATAAAAAAATTAAAAATTTAATTTGTATGTATTTTAAATGAATAAATGGTCATAATAATAAAACAGCAAAAAAGTTAAACATTTTTATTTCGATTGGTTAAAAGTTAAACTTCTGTTATTTATTTGCCTTATGATTTTATTGTCTGTAATAATATTTTGTAATGGTTATAACAACAGACATTTCTTTTTCTTTTACAATTGCCAAAGATTTCAGTAGATAATCTGCTAAAGACATCAAAATGTTGAAACCTTAACTTTACTTCCATAGTATAATTCATAACTAAGGTCAATAGAAATAAATCTATACTAATAATATAATAAAGAGGTAAAGTTTGTGACAATGTAGGGGGTAATCTCTGGATCTACTGAACCGATTTTAAAAATTCTTTCACCCTTAGAAAGCCACTTTATTTGCGAGTGTCATAGGCTATATAACATCACGCTACGACACACGGGAGCGGGGCAGTAACCAAAGACGCAACGTAAGGCGGTCGAAACCAGCCATGCTTACGAAGTCCCGGACAATTCGTGTTTTATAACCACAACGCGAACGAAGTCGCGGGCAACTGCTAGTAAAACATAATTATTGTAAAGAAAAATCGTAAAAAAAATACACAATAGAAAACAAACAGCAACTTGTTTATGGTATGTCTTTGTCCTCAGCTTAGTCCCCTCATATTTGTAGGGAGAGTGACAACAGGTGGTTTGGTCAGGTGAATGAGAGTGACATACACCTGCATAGGCATAACAATATACATTGTTTAGTGGTGTTAGAACTTGTGGGGTTAGAATTGAAATCAATAAAGGTCAATAAAAGATTTAATAAAAAAATTCGTTGTTATTTAATTTTTAATTAGATCTTTTGCTACTGCGTCCGCGTAAATGTTGGTTATCGCGGTAGAAAACAAAATCGCGGAATAAAAAGTAGCGTATGTCCTTTCTTGGGGTTCAAACTTATCGTAAACCAAATTTCATAAAAATTGGTTTAGGGTTTCAGTCGTGAAAGCTGACAGCTGACTGATAAGAGTTACGTTCGCATTTCTAATATTAGTATGGATTATTATTTTGTAGGATTTTTCAACTCAAAGAGTGTTACCGCGTATTAAGTAAGATAAAAAAAAAAACAAGAAAGTGAAGAGCTTATTAATTTAATTATTTCCGGCCTTCTAGAGCATTTAATTCTTTTTGGCAAAAGCGGGCCAATTATACGTGAACTTTTTCTGTAAGAATGTAGCATTTTTGACATAAAAACTGCGGGTCGGCCGTCCTTTGTAAGTATCGGGTTACCGCGCGATTTTATGTATAGCCGCGTTGAGCTCGCGCGTGTTAAGTTACGCGGTACAATGTTACGCAACCGAACACGTGCTGCGCTAGTGCGTAGGCACCTTTATTAAATGTAAACAATCAATATTTATTTATTTATTTTACAGTTCTTTTAGGTTAATATTAAAATAATGAGCAATATTTTTACTTTTGTAGTTAATCGTATAATTTTAGTTAAGATCCAGGCGCTATAAAAATTCTTGCAGTGATAAAAAGTTAATATAAATTGATGATGGTTGTTAGAAGTGTTTTAGTATTGTCATCAGGTGGTAGATGAGATGACGAACTTGTAAAAGCACTTTTTTATTTCATTTATGATTTAAAAATGAAAACCCAAAATGTATTTCACAAGCCTGAAAGAAACACGCGAAGTTAAAAGAATAAATAAATAAATAAATAATAATAAGGGGCTCTTTAAGCCGAACTGCTGAAGCACCAGTGAGATGCGGGTGTTGTCGACACACGGACGATTGTCTGTAATATAATTATAATTAAATTAATAATATTAATTAAAACTATAGTCCGTCTGACAACCGCACCGCTCCGGCCACCAAACGCTTATGGCCTGCACAGACTGACGGAGGGCACGGCAGTGGATTTTAAAATGGTGCAAATTATTGTTATGGAGGAATTTTTTAGATTTATGGAGCATTGAAGGGGTGTAGCGCAGCTCCTAGGCAGATCACTAAGCATTGAAATATATACCTTATTTCGACTGAAAAACTATTAAATTCAATTGTTTTTTTTTTGAAATCCTCTGCCTTTGTTTGCGCATTTACTGAAAAGAGCCCTTAAGTTTTAGTCATGAGAGTACTTTTTTAAAGTTTTCACAATATTATGTATTTGTTTTGATCCCCGTTATCCGCACGCGGGTGGTGGGTTTCTTCAGCGTGACATTTCACGCATGACTAAAAAGCACCCTATTATCTTAAGCCGGCTTTACGCTTAGGGCTGCCTTCTACTAAATTGCCGACACCGGACAAAAAAAAAGAAATCCGGATAATTGGGGGAATTGAGGTTTTTCCTCGTACGCCTCTGAGAAAAATATTATTATAATAAATGAAAAAATATATCATTTTTGCTGTAATTATTTTAATTTATTACTTATATTTCAATTTATCGGGATTTCCCTAAAACCATAAGAATTGTCCGGACACATTTTGAAAAACCCTTCCGGACCACCCCTAGACGCCGTCTGAACTAGAACAAATGCAGGAAATCCCGGGCGGATGGCAGCCCTATTTACACAGAATCTATCATGAGGTAGAAGTAGGGTACAATACAGAATGTTTTTATTTCTAAACTAGCGTACTATCCGCGACTTTGTCGGCGTAGCTTATTTCAACAGCGCTACGTCTTTGGTTACTGCTTCGCTCCCGTGTGTCGCAGCGTGATAATATATAGCTTATGATGTTCAGGAATAATGTAGCTATCTATTGGTGACAAAATGGTTAAAATCGGTCCAGTAGTTTCGGAGCCCATTCGTTACAAACAAACAATAAATATTTCCTCTTTGTAATATTACTATAGGTAAGTGGTGTTTGTTGTAGTAAACTAACATCATACAACTTCTACAGTATGTGGTAGATTAACTTATATCAATGCACGGGAATCTAATCGCCTGATCTTGACGCATTCACGTGACGCACAGAATCTGTCGCGGCAATCTAACGTTTGACGCACGATGTCGCTTTGTCGCGTGAATATTGCGTTGTTCAGGGACGGACCTAGGTATGCAGCCCAGCGTCCCGAGGATAATATGGGCCCCTAGCCCCCATTAATGACAATGATACTGATTGTATGCATTGTTAAATATAACATTTATTTGCCAAAATAGCAATTATTTGGGTCCCGAGTAGTATTAGCCAAGGGCCCCCAGAACTTCACAGTCCGGCCCTGGCGATGTTGCGCGTATTTGAAGCATGCAGCACTGTGGCATGATTAATGACACCTGAAAAATGTTACCACTGTGACTAGACTAGCTTTAAAATTTTGACGAAATGAATGTAAAATAAATATGCTATAGCGCCACTTGACCTACTAGGGTTAATACTGAAAAGAAATGACATAATAAAAAAATTTTAACGATGTTTCTAATTATGTTTATAACGTTAAAGTTTTTACACAGATGCGCTTAAACCACCCTAACCCATTGAAAAATAAATATTAAAATTGGTCGAGCCATTTTTGAGTCATTGCGAGTCTGACAGCAATTGATTTTTATAAACTTAGAAATAGATAAAGGTGCATGCACACTAATCCGAGCCGAACGCGTCGAATGATCCGAAAGTTGTTTTTTTTTTTTATATGAAATCCTATGAAACCTCTCACACCTGCCTAGGGTTGCCAGGCGTCCTGATAAAACCGGACAAAGTCGGGTTTTTGGATGGGTGTCCGGCCTAATTAGTCGGTACCCGGCTTTTGTTAGGCTTTACATTTGATGCGTTAGAAGTTAATTACATGTGTATGAAAGCAATTACATACTAAAAGTTATCATTTTCAAATTCAAACATAAAATTCAGCTTCTTTTTATCCAAAAGTCCGCTTTCCAGTCCGGCTTTCCAAATTTAGGATCTGGCAACCCTACGCCTGACCTTTTTTCCAGAGATACGGACAAGTGTGCAAGGTTTCATAAACAGAAATCTAAAATTCGTTAAATATGATAGTTATTACAAAAATAATGAATCTAATAATGTTTTCTTCCACAGCATGGCAGCGGACAGCGATGGGCTAGGCTCGGCGGGCGGCGGGTCGTGCGGCGTTGTGGTGACATGCGAGGGCGACCTGCGCGACCCGCGCTTCCCCGCGCGTCTGCGCCGGTTGTTGCGCGAGCTGCGGGCGTTGCTCGCCGAGCCGCATCCGCATACGCTCAAAGTTAACAAGGTATAATACTTATATTGTATTTTTCATCATCGTTATCATCCACCATAACCATAGTAACCATGTCAGAGGCCCTTGAGGCGGTTTAGAATCTCTGTCACTAGGGTGTTTGTGGTCGTTAGACCTTACTGCCCACACGATAAGAAGAAGAAGATCGCATGTTTTATGGAATACTGACTTAACTAAAGAGACGATTTTTAGTATAAAATAGTTAAACATTAGGCACGTTGTGTTTCTGTCTTTATAAATATAATTATTGCAATTCCATAGCTCGGGTGATAAAAATGAATAACCAAATAAAACAGTTTGATAATTTTTGCACTCAAATTAAATTACTTGGTTAAGTTTGCTTGTCATATTAAGTCTTATAATTTACGCGCACAATTGACGCAGCGTATTCAGAAGCGCAAAGCAATTTGTAAACACGAAAAAGGTTAGCTAAATGCTTACGAATCGCACAAAAAAACTGCACTGTAATTATGACAGATGTGGACGCATCCTAACTACACTTGATCAAGACAGTAAACATTTGTACTAGTTCGCGGTGAAATATAATATGACGACGGCCTTTTTTTGCGTCAACCGTCTCGTACGGTGATACTAGAATGACGTAAACAATGTAGTGATCAAATGCATAGGTGTCTCCTGAAAATTTCGCGCGTTTTTGTCTGATGAAAAACACATTGATAAGACGGGCAATTTATTTTTCTGTTCTTCTTTTTTTTAAATTTAGAATGTGTTTTTTTTTTAAACTTGGAACAATTCGAAATAGATCCTCTTCTAAACTGCTTTCACTCACGCATTATTCCTGTCTTTAATGTGCTAGTAAGAGGGCTTTATTAGCCATACCCGCCATTTTGAATTCGTATTCAGGAGATAAAGATATTTGTTAAATATCGTAAGAAGGATTTATTAGCGTCCGCCATTTTGAATTCGTATTCGGGAGAAAAATATATTTGTTTTGGAAATAAAATAAATATTTTTAGTCTTTGACTAGCGATATGTGTGCATGTTATCAAGATCGATTTCTTACGTTGTACATATCTTGGGAATCCCCTAGTGACAAACGGATAAAAAGCGGAATCCACCCAAAATTCCGCTATTTCATCATCACATCAGCTGTAGGACGTCCACTGCTGGACATAGACCTCCCCCATAGATTCCCGCTTTTAACAGAACCCTAAAAAGTGTGCTAAATAAAGTTCCAGGTCCGATATCACTTTTTCTTGATCGTAGACGAGACACTCTTGACGTAAAAGGACTCGAGCGCTGTCCACACTCACGTTACACATATGACATCACTCTACGCGAGGCTCTTATGTCACTAGTTATAAAGCATCGTGCACACTACAACACTAGTCGCGGTACATGTTTTGCGATTACTAGTACATTTTGGTCCATTGCGAATTTCGTTTTGAGCTGCTTCATCATCGTCGTCATCATATTAGCCGCAGGACGTCTACTGTTGCAGATAAGTCTCCAACGACTATGACCCATCTCACATTGTGTCCTGTGTGCTCTAACAGCTGCACACAGGAAGATTTAATGACTGTCACTGTCAACGCCACACGACCTACAGTAGACTTTTGCTTTTGACTTTGAAACCTGTCCCTGCAATTTTTATGCTGAAACTGATGATCCTTAGTACGGAAAGGCTTCAGGCCCATACATACATAAACTCACTCGCTTTTTTCCTCATGGAGATTGGCATAAACCACAGAACACCATCTGCTACAATCCTTACATACACCTTTCGCCTCCTCCACGTTCATACAAGCACGCCGGCTGGTTACGAGTAATGCGCACCCGACCTTTCTTCAGGCCCAGTTTCTACCAAAACGGAGAGGCGATGACTCCTAAACAACCAATAGGATACTGTATTGCGTTGAAGCAAAGCAGTGAGATGTAAAAACAACGCAAGGTGATAGGTTGCACGATACATCTCCTCTTTGATGCGGTGGAAACCAGTCTTAAGCCTCGTTATATTTCAATAGGCCCTACAACATACTCAAGTGTTCAAACATTTCCTTTATTGGGACAGTATATTCGATGAAGGGACCCACTTTCTTTCAGGAACAGTATCAGGTGTACAATACTGTCTAAAACATACAAAATGCTCCCAAATATGTACAATTGTACATCCTCATCATTTTTTGCAAGAAGTGTTAAACTTTTTATAGGCTTTACCCAAAAATTTGTTTTTGTTGATGTTGCCTTTAACGGCCTCGTAAGCCTAGTGGTCTAGTGCCACTGCTACCCTAGAGGTCTTAGGTTTCGTTCCTAGGTCGAGCAAAAACTGTTATTGGGTTTTTTAATAAAATTCTCAACAGCAGCTCGGAGTTAGGATTTGTGCCCCGTTAATGGCAGTAGGCGTGCCCATGGGACCGAAAACATACCAGCGGACTGTGGGTGTACATTTGTACACATGTATTTTTGTGTGATTGGTACCACTTCTGCCCCACCCTTCGGGAAATACAGGCATGATGGTGTTACCAAATTATTTTAATTGTCGTGATGGCCCTATGGTTAAGGCGCCCGCCTCTCATGCACGAGGCTCTGGGTTCGCAACCGGGCACGAGCAAGTACCAATGTGACTTTTTATATTTCAAATGTACTTTCTAAGTTTATCTTGGACATCACTGCCCTGGACTTTTGTAATTAATTTAAGTCAATTAAGGCAATTGCCAATCCGCCTTGAGCAAGCGTGGTGATCAATGCTCATGCTTTGTCCGTGTGGCCCTTTGCCCTGCAGTGGGACAATAATATCCTTAAATGGTATATTTTTGTGAGAGAACTGGATTTACTAAAGACTTTTTCCGCGGTGTTACTCGGTTGTGCAAGTTGCCTTGCGCAACTAAACTTGCTCGTGGATTCAGGGCCCTTGAATTAAGTTACAGTTAATTGTAATGACGGTAATTTTCCGGTGTTATTTTTCATGATTTATAATTTTATACTCTCTTTGGTATTATATGCAAAATTTTGCTCATACATTTTAAATATTAATATTTGTAGTTTTAACTGACTCGTTAGCCTAGTGGTCCTAACTGCGACTACTACGCTAGAGGTCTTGGGTTCGATTCCCAGGTCGAACAAAAAGTGTAATTGGGTTTGTGTATGAAATTCTTAGTAGCAGCTCGGAGTTAGGATTTGTGCCCGGTTAATGGCAATAGGCTCGCCAAGTATTACATGGGCCCTAAACATACCGGCGAAGTGTGGGTATACATTGGTACACCTGTGCCTAACCCTTCGGGGAATGCAGGCCTGATGGTATGTGGGATAATGTGTGTATGTTTTAGATTTTTTTAATTATTTGCTTTTACTGTTAAAGTTGGAAGTAAAAGAAAAACTATGGATTTTAAAACATAATTATTCGCAAGTGATTTTTCCAACTCACATAAAATCAAACCCAAAATTTTATTTTCATAAATTGATGTCTCCAGTAAAACTAGAAAGTCAGTACCGCAAATGTTTCCAAAAATCTTCTTTACCTTAGTTCTTAAAACGAACAAAACCGCAGCTAAATAAGTTACATCGAGCAAAAACGCGCGTCAAGCGCCGGTCAGCGGAACTTAACCTTTCTAATTAATTCCAATTCAATCTTATGTTATCATTTCAAAGAATTAAATCTGTCGCCATTTTGATGCTAACAGAAGAATTCGTTCTGTCGACATTTTATACGCAATGACCCCCTCTCTTACGCAGCATTGAAATATTCCAGCAGTTACCATTAATTAATTTAAAAAGAACCAAAAATTAAACAGAAATAAAGTTGAAAATTGCGTAATCGCGTGCGCGATGATAAATGGCTCTCAGAATTATATTTTGCACACAATTTTTAATCCTATTTGTTATGTTTTATAGTTCATTATCAATTAACAAATGAAAACTACTTTTCCTATTTCCATTTGTTTTATTACACTATTAAAGTGGACCCTGTTGCACAAATTAGTTTTTGAATAAAATTACGTAGTCAATTAAAATATCGCCGCGGAAATTATTCCGTTAAATGGCAAAGTTGAACGTAGTTTATGCTGATTTTATATGAAAACACAAAGAAATACTTCCAACATAATATTTTTTAGACTTTTCTTGCAAACTTTATAACGGTTAAACGAACGGAATAAATTATTTCAGTTTGTTATTAATAGGACACCAAATCGTTAAATGTAATTCAATAAAAAAGAAATTGTGCTTTTGGCAACAAACTACATAATTATATTATTTTGACATTAAATATATACCATCACGCCTGTATTCCCCGAAGGGTTAGGCAGGAGTGTACTAATGTACACCCACAGTTCGCCGGTATATTTAGGTCCCATGTAATAGGGGGCGAGCCTATTGCCATTAACCGGCCACAAATCCAAACTCCGAGCTGCTACTGAGAATTTCATAGAAAAACCCAATAACACTTGCACCTGGGAATCGAACCCGGGACCCCTTGCACAGCAGTCGCACTTGCGACCACGAGACCAACGGGGCAGTCAAAAATCTTAATTAAAATCCCTTCAATTTATGTAAGGATCATAACAGGTGGCGTTTTCTTTCTTCTGCCTGCCCCCATGGGAAACAAGCATTTTTTTTTGCAATGGGAATTCATCCATTGATTTCACCCGCTCTGGGCGGGCCGGGAGGGAGTGTCAGAGTTTTCCTGACTAAAACCCATCCATGTTCCTTCTTGTGCCCTTTGCGTTCCGGGGGCGCGGTATCTCTTTCGACCAAGCCGCAGCGGGAAACAGGCGTAAGTTAATGTATGTATGTGTGTATGAGTGTATGAAAGTTTCGTTCTGAGTCAACCCGTTTTACGGCACGTCCTTATTTAAAAATGGGAGCACGCACAAGTAAAACCACCTATTCACGATTAAATTGGTTACGAGTTTTCGTCATAAAAGCTAAGTTTGCAAGGCTATTCGGGCGGGCTTAACCAATCAGCTACAAAAATTTTATGAGCCAATTTATGCGTTAGTTTCTCCCGGTTCCAACGACACTTCCTAGTTTGACTAATGCGTTTCTTTTTATACATAACATCACGCCTGTATTCTCCGAAGGGTTAGGCAGAGGTGTACCGATGAACACCCATAGTTCGCCGGAGTGTTTAAAAGTCCCATATAATAGGGGGCGAGCCTATTTCTATTAACTGGGCACAAATCATAACACCGAGCTGCTACTAAGAATTTCATAGAAAATCCCAAAAACACTTTTTCCTCGACCTGGGAATCGAACCCAAGACCTCTAGCGCAGCAGTCGCGCTCAGTACCGCTAGGCTACCGAGGCAGTTTGACTAACGCGTTTCTTTGTATATCGCCTTTAATAGTTTATCCTCTATTGTAATGTTAATATTTGGTTTGGAAAGGTCTTTAGGTGCTGTGTTCCTGTCGAACGTAGTAATAGATAGTATTTGAGAATTATCTTCATCATGTAAACCGCACCGGTCGTATTGTTGAGTTCCGTTGCGTACTGACTCTTTTTCCTGCACACTTTTTTTAAATGTACCTATTAAAAGTGTTAGGCCGCGGCTTTCTCCGCGTCAATTTTCTTGAGGTTTTTTAATTTATTTTTTAATTAAAATGTGGCTTAGATCTCTCAAGGATAACGTAGCCTATATCCTATTAGCGATAGGATTTTAAAAATAAGACCTGTAGTCCCGAAGATGAAAGCTAAAAAACAAACGATCTTTTCAGCTTTAGAACATTAGTACAGATTATACCGGGCTACAATTGTCCCACTGCAAGGCCTCTTCTCATACAGAGAAGGCATGTGCATTAATTATCAGACTTATTCAAGGCGAATTGGCGAATTAAGACTTTATATTTATCGCAACAAAGGCCCTCATAATCCTACTACTATTATAAAGGCGAAAGTTTGTATGTATGGATGTATGGATGTTTGTTACTCTTTCACGCTTAAACGGCTGAATGGATCTGGATGAAATTTGGCACAAAGATAGATTATAGTCTGGAATAACACATAGGCTACTTTTTACCCCGTGAAAATGTACGGTACCCGTAGGATAACACATCAACTGTGACGCGGACGAAGTCGCGGGCAGAAGCTAGTTATAAATAATACATCATCATCATCATCGTATCAGCCACAGGACGTCCACTGCTGGACATAGGCCTCCCCCATAGATTTTCAGAAGGACCGATTGGAAACAATAAACAATAATACATAAACAATATATACTTATCTATAAACCAATCCCTAATAAACTTAACAAAACGAAAAACTATGTACTACAGATTAAGTAATCGGTACAGTTTTATTATCTTTATCATTATAAAAATCGGGGGAGGGGACGTCCTAGAAAGATCTACCCTGACTTTATTAGTGAGGTTCTTCAGAAAGTGCAGATGCGCAGTACTCGTAACCGGCGTGCTTGTGTGACCAGATGATGTATGAATGTGCACCGAGGCCAAAGGATCGTAGCAGGTGGCGTTCCGTGGTTTCTGCCTAACCCCATGGGAAAAAGGCGTGAGTTTATGTATGTATGTGTATCATTATGAAAAGCCTTAAACCCTATCATATCTTTATAGGTGGAGCCTTGGAACTCTGTGCGCGTGACGCTGTCGGTGCCACGCGCGGCGGCCGCCCGCCTGCGAGCGCTGGCGGCGGCCGGCGCGCCGCAGCTGCGGGCGCTCGGCATACTGTCAGTGCAGCTGGACGGCGACGCCGCCGTGTCGCTGAGGCTCCAGCACGGGGCCGAGCTGAGGATAAACACCGACCCTGATGGTGAGTGTGGGGGCGATTGTTGGCGATTCAAGGCAATTTATAGCAACTTCACTGTTGCATAGAATTCGCCAGAAAATTGTGAAATTTTAGATATAGGCACCTTTGCAAGAGTAACTTAAGTTGCGCAATTCTCGGCAATATAGAGCAATTTATAGCAACTTTAAGGTGGTATGGAAGTGGCTATCAATTGTGTTATTTTAGATTCCTGTATGCACCATTGCATGAGCAACTAAGATTGCGGAATTCTCAGCAACAGAGCAATTTACAGCAACTTCACGGACTCACGAACTCTTGTATAGAACTTCAAACTTCAACAAATCTCATCTGTTATGTTAACTTGATATTGCCATAAATTGCTTTATGTTGCTCAGCTGACAGTCAACTTTAATTGCCAAAAAATAGCGCAATTGAATTTCCACTGTACGCTTAATTATTGTTTAGTCCACATTACCAATTTAGCCCAAACTAATTAAACGTCCCATCACAGATGCAAGTACATCAAGATCGCAACCTAACGCCGAGCTCCTAGCTGGCTTAGGCGGCATCGGTCGCATGCTGGCGGAGCCCGACGGCGCCGGGAGCAGTAGCGCGGAGCCCCCGGCCGCGCCCTCCACTCCCGACAGCTTCAAGTCGCCCAACACCGTGTGCCCTATGGACGGGAAGATCCCGCACAACATTCCGACGCACACGGCTGATCGCTGCGAATTCCCCTTTGGAAGTATGACGCAGGCACGGGTTATACATCGCAAGGAGAATACGCTAGGTGAGCAAGACTTTCGGTTATTTTGTAGTAGGAATACCATCACGCCTGTATTCCGCGAAGGGTTAGGTAGAGGTGTGCAAAGGTACACCCATAGTTCGCGGGTATGTTTTAGATGCCTAGTAATAGGACTAACTTTCAGTTATTTCGTAAAGCCTTTTTAAATTAAATAAATAAAATTCATTTATTTTGGACAACAGGAAGCCATGTTTTGTTAGTATTACAAACAGCTTAAAAAATAATTGAAACAGGATGATAAGGCAAAAAAAATTACATACCATCAAGCCTGTATTCCCTGAAGCCTTAGGCAGAGGTGTACCAATGTACAATGTACACTCACTGTTCCTGCCTAGTCAACCTCTGCACAAAATGCCTAATACTTATAAGCGTTTCGTGTCTATTTAAATCCGTACTAATATTATAAATGTGAAAGTAACTCTGTCTGTCTGTCTGTCTCTTCTTCACGCCTAAAACACTGAACCGATTTCAATGAAATTTGGTACAGATATAGTCTGGGACCCGAGAAAGGACATAGGATAGTTTTCATCCCGGAAATCCCCCGGGAATGGGAACAATTAATCCACGCGGACGAAGTCGCGGGCAAAAGCTAGTGATACATAAAAGTAACAATTGTTAATCGACTTTTGATGCTTACCATACACTAATTTAACAATTACATGATTTTCCAACAGCATCTCAAAGTCAAAAGGCACTTTTGAACGTCAATTACATGAAAAAAAAAAAAGTATATTGAATCTAGGTTGCCCGTTCCAAAAGGTACATACATACTCTATAAAAAAAAAGTCTTACAATAAGTTGTACAGTTTTCATCACTCACACTCTCAAATTCCAGGTATATCCGGCCCTCCCCCCAACATTAGGCCGCAGACAGACGGTCCGTTCGCGCGGCCGTCCACGTCCACGTTCCCGGGCCCCCCGCCCCCGTACCCCGCGCCCTCTGCGCCCCCGCCGGCGTCGCCCGCGCCCCCTGCGCCCCCGCCCACGCCCCCCACCGTGGCGATGTCCTCCCCATTGCTGGTGAACTTGCTGCAGAATGATGCGCCTGCGCCGTCTCCCCGGCCGAAGCCGCCGCAACATCCCGCTAAGCTTGATAGGCTTGAAGATGGACAGGTTAGTGTACTTGTATTTGTTTATTTTAGATTTTTAATGGGCTCTGTAAATAAAGTGTTTTGCGCCATTTGTCCTAAAACTACATATTTGTAGACAGTGACAGTGTCGTTGGAAATGTAATCGTTATACCACTTGATATAATGCTCATATTTCAATTCTTTGTTTAACTGTGTGAAAGATTCGCAGCGCGTAAAGCTTGCTTTCATTACTGCACGTCAATCTTCACGACAAAATAGTGCCTAGTACACATTTCCTTGCTTCACTTCCCCAGGTGGAGCTAGCAGTAGGCCGCCCCCCGTTCGCGGAGTACCGCAGCGCGCGCCCCCCGGCGCCGCTGTCGTCGTCGGCGCGCTCCCCGCTGGGGGCGCAGTGCACGCCGCCCGCCTCGCCCGCGCCGCGCCCCGCCCCGCGCCCGCCCACCTTCGTGCGGAGGCCTGCCCCGCCCGCGAGGCCTACGCCACCCTCGCCGGCGGCTTATAGAGTGCAGGTAGGTTTTATTGGAATATTGGTTCGTTATTTTGTCTGAAAAATCGTTGTTCAGTTCCCATTCTTGAATATGACTTCGTAGAAACGGTATAGTTTAAATAAAAAAAAATATGGCCTAGAAGTTGAAAACCCCCGCCTCTCATGCATGAGGTTATGGGTTTACGGCCTTTTCGATACCTGAAAAGCACCAATGTGCATTTTTCTAGTCATATGTAATTTATAATTTTATCTTCTTCTTTATTATGTGGGCAGTAAGGTCTCACGACCCCGCACACCCTAGTGTCAGAATTTCTAAATCGCTTCAAGGGTCTTCGACATGGTTGCCAATGTCAGTGATGTCCTAGATGAACTTAGAAATTATAAATTGAATTAGAAAAAGTCATATTGGTACTTTCTCGTGCCCACAACCGCGTGCATGAGAGCCGGGTGCCTTAACCACTGGGCCATGACGGCGCTTCGTTAAAGAAGATTATGTAATAAACTGATACCTAATGACTGTTAGCTCCAACAGATGTCGTCTCCTTTGCCGCCCCCGCGCGGGAGCTACGCGCCCTTCCCCGCGCCCCCGCCGTACCGCTCCGCCCCCGCGCGCCCGCCCCGGCCTGCGCCGCAGCACGCGCGCGTCACGCCCGAGGACCTGCAGGCGCTGCTGCCGCCGCCTACCGCCTCCATGGACCAGAAGACGCAGTCCAGTTTCCAGGTGAGGCTTGTGATCATTATTTTGGACCTGCCGTGTTATTGGACCTTTGGTTGACTGGTAAAGAACCTTTGTACTTTTTGTTGCATAAATAAACTTGGTTTGAAGTACTCCAAAGGGCTAGGTAGAGGTGTAATAATGTACGGTCAACAAAAGAGATAAGTAACCGGACCGTCTAATATAGTTAAGGTTTTCTTTCAAACTCTGGTGGTCGTTTTTGAATTAAATTAAATTTAATTAATAAACTGTTTATTTTCTATTAATATAAACAAAATTCATTAAAAATCTTCTATCAGTTTTTGAAAAACTTTGAATTTATTAGGCGACTCTGGTTACTTATCTCTTTTACTGACTGTACACCCACAGTTCGCTGGTCTGTTTAGTTTAGGTAGGTGGTAGTCTAATCTCCCGATTGGTTAATTGAATTATCAGGAACTAATCATGGCAGCTTATGCTTGCTTGACACTGTCACATAAAATTCTCTTTTGGGATACCGTAGGTAGGGAAACTCTTTACCAACTGAACTATGGTAAGTGTAAAAGTTCTGACCAAAAATATAGTCTTCATACACCTAATACCTGACACATTCTGTAAAATACACGTATCAAAATGTTTCGCTTTTTGATCAACTTGTTTCGGTGAACGATAATGCTAGAAAAAAATTTACAATTACTTAATCCTATTTTGTCCTTCCAGGAGTTCCAGAGGTATCAGCAGCAGTACATAGCGCGTCAGCGCGCCGCGTCCCGCGCCACCTCGCAGCCCGACTGGAACGAGCCTTACCGGGACCTCGCCCTGCTGGAGCTGCCCGACAGCGACCTGGAGCACCTCATGCCCACGCTGGGCGACGACCTCAACCTCGACGAGAGCGCCTTCTCCGCTATCTCCGAGCTGGACGCCAGCGCCAAGCTGGACATGCTGCTGTCGGGCAACAACGCCAACAACAACACGCCCGACTCCGTGCTGCAGGACATCACCGGCGACCACTACACCACCACCTACGAGCCGAGACACGACGTGCCTTCCAAGTCGGACGCGTACGACGGGCCCGACGCGTTCATGCCCCCGCCGCCCCCGCCGCAACACGCCAAGTTTAGGAGACAGGACTCTGACACGGAACATCAGAATACGCAGCAGACGGTGCAGCATACGCAGCAGGCGGTGCAGCACACGCAGCAAGCGGTACAACATACGCAGCAGTCGGTACAACATATGCCGCAAACGGTACAGCATACACCCTCCTCGGTACAGCATACGATGACGACTGTCCAGCACACGCCCACGACGGCACAGCATGCGCCCACGACGATACATACGCCGAACACTGTACATACGCCGACGACGACACAACACATGCCAAACGCAGTCCACCACATGCCCAACGCGGTGCAGCACTCGCAGCACATGCAGCACACGATGAACGCGGTGCAACACATGCCCAACGCGATCCAACATCCGCCGAACGCTGTCCTACATACGCAGAATTCCTCGCAACACATGCAGAACGCTGCGCAACATATGCAAAATGCGACGCAACATCATAATGCCGCGCAACATATGCAAAATGCTACGTCGCATCAGAATGTTGGGCAACATACGCCGAATGCCGCGCCAGCGTTCAAGTCTCCACCGTCGAGTGCAAGCCAAGCGATGCCTCCTCCTCTCAAGTTGCCCATACGAGCGACCACCTCCGTCGCCACGGCAACCGTCGGCTCACAAGCCTCGGCACATGAGATCGAGGAACAGAGCAAGCAGTACCTCATCAAAACCCTCATGAGGGACGATGATGTACCGCCTCCGAAAGAGCAAGAAAAGAAAGTAGAAGAGGTCACCGTCGCGAACTGCGAAGTGAAAGAGCCGACGGTCGAGGCCGCGCCTGAAATGTTCGGCATCGCCAAGTCGGCTACCGACGACGACACGCGGAGACCCGACGACGAGCTTAGGATGAGGAATAAACTCACCAAGAAGGAGCGCGACGACAAGCTCGCGCAGAAGGGCGGCAAGCCCCGCACTGTGGGCGCCAAGGAGAAGCCCGCCACGCTCAAGGACAAGATCGTCCGCGACAACAAGTCCACCAAAGCTGCCTTACCCCGCCCGCCGCCGCTCAAGCTGCCCGCGCCGCTGCTGGACGCGCCGCACTCGCCGCAGACCGAGAAGGAGTCCATCAAGCTGCGGCTGAAGCTCGACAAGAACGAGCCAGTCGTGCAGACTGTGTACAAAGCTGACATCAGCTTCGTCAACCAACAGAAAGGCGACAAGCCGACCGACGGCGAGCTACGAGTACCTCCCCTACACATAAGTCTGCGAGGACGGAATTCCGCCGTCATAAAGAACTCCAAAAAAGAAAAGAAAAAGTTCGGCCCCGGCGACCTTCACACAAAGAAAATTAAAATCAGGAAATCTTCGGAATCCGATGACAAGTCACATCGGAGGGACTCCGACGAATCTATAGCCTCGAAATCTAGTGAAAGCACTGAGAACAAGACTGACGACGAGTATTTAAACGTGAAAGGCATTAAGCTCAACAACCATTACGAGGCGGACGGCGTTAAGACAGAGATAACCGGCGACAACAACGTCGTGTACAGAATGAAAACCATCTCCAAGAACGCGCACATAGTGACCAAGTCGCACGACTACAAACTAAACAACAAAGTGCAGAGCTTAGACCTGAAAATGAAGAAGAAACTAAAAATACTCAGCGACAGCGCCAAGTCATCAGATAAAGAACGAGACAAGGAATGGAGGAACGACACGCTAGACAAGGAAGGGAAATACGCGCAAAACGAGGGCTACAGAGAGCCGAACAACCACGAGGCGAAGAAAAAGTTACCGACTCCCAAAACAGAAGTGAAATGTGATAGTGTGAAGTCAGAAGGGAAAACAGTGCAATCAGACGTTGATAGTGACGCGACTCAAGTGAATCAGTGTAAATCAGGTGCTAGTGAGTGTGGCAGGATGGTGAAGTGTCACAAAGACTTGGAATGGACGCTTAGTGGCGACGCGCCCGACTCTCAGCACTTCGCGGAGTCGCGGCGCGTTGCCGACGATGACAATAAGTTGAAACGGACAATCGCCGAAAGTGCAATTACCTCACCCAACGGACTGCTCGCCTCTGATAAGAAGAGGAAGGTCAGCCATAGTTCCTGCGCAGGTGAGTTCCATCGAACATAGCAACACAAAAATTAAAATTAGAATCATTTATTTCAATGAGACCATTAACCTTTTAACCGCTTGTGTCACATTTATGCGACACATATTTCCGTGCCCCTACCGCTCGTGTCGTATTTCTGCGACAGAGAACACGCATGATTTTTCGATCTATTTTTGTCCTATTAACTGCCTGCCTGCAAAGGTATTATTTTGTCAAATTTGTAGCCGCGCGCTAGGGGCACGGCGACTGATATTTTGCCAAGAGGTTAAAAGGTTAAAAGGCTCTTTGTAAGGCCATGTATAGACAAAAAAAATGTTAAATCTAGTTACCCTTTTCCATGAGGTAGTTTAGTGCAGGGCTTCTTCTCGAGTAAGATGTGCATATCCTGTATGTGCAGGCCAACAATATATGAGCGGATTGCTCTTTATTTTTTTTACCGTATTCTGCATTGTAACTAACAACTTGTGAATACAGGCAGGGCTTTTTGAAAGCGAAAATTACTTGCAATACAAAACTTATAGCTGCAGGATTAGCTTATAAGTGACTGTACTAAAGTAGTCTTATAAAAATGATTCAGTGTTGATCACTAGTAGGTCGGAAGATCATATTGTCATTTTACCGGTTTTCAGACGCGTAGAGATCAGCGTGAACATAATCTGCTTACGTTCCAGAACCTCCGGGCTCGACGAACGTGGGCACGATCCCGTCGAGCCGCGCGGAGTCGCCGCCCGCCTCGCCGCGTCGCAAGGAGCGCCCCAAGGACAAGTCCTACTGCAAGCTGGTGGCCGAGCGGGCGGACAAGTTCGGCAGCCGCTCGCCCGCCAGCCAGGCGCAGGGCGAGGACTCGGGCATCGAGTCCATGGACGCGCTGTCCGAGAAGTCGCCCAACCAGGCCAGCCAGTCGCCGCCTGCGAGGTATATATGTTGTTTGTATGTTATTTGTGAGTGAATATGAGGATTAGGTGTGTAAGTAGTCAGAAAGGAAATATTGACCTCAGCTAATATTTGACTCGTGAAAGTGTTATGCATAGTTTACTTACAAATGAAATGATATGATTGTCATTACAGGAAGGAGCGTCTCGACATGCCGCGCTCGACGTCGCCCGCGTCGGTGCAGCGCATCATAGGCGTGGTGGAGGCGCCGCCCGCTTCGGACGAGCTGCTGGAGCGGCTGTCCCGCGCCGCCGCGCCGCGCTACGAGCCCGCGCCGCCCGACATCGACGACCTGGGCGACATCGAGGCCGAGCTCGCCAAGATGCACGCCGACGTCAACGGCGATGGCGCCGGGCCAGCACGCGCGCCCACGCCCATCCTGCGCGAGGAGCCCGCGCCCGCGCCCGCCAAGCTGGACGACTTCGACCCGCCGCCCAGCCGCGTGTCGCCGCCGCTCTACACCTACTCCAACCAGGAGAAGCTCGGGCCCGTCGACGACGGCAAGGAGGAGCGCGCCGAGCGGACGGAGAACGGCGACGCGAGCGCCGACAGACCAGACACCGACGAGAAGAGCCCGCCCAAGCTAGAGAGGTTACCGCTCAAGGCGGACTTTCCAGACAAGAGTCTGCTGGAACAACTGCTGATCGAGATCCCCACGCCGGACTACGCGGGCAAGAGGCCGTCCTCGCCGTCGCCGTCCGCGCTCGAGCGAGTGGCGCGCAGCAGCGTGCGCACGCGCTCCAGCAGCAAGCTCAGCAGCCCCGCCGACCAGCCGCGCACGCCGCGCCTCTCGCCCGCGCTCGCGCGCCTCGACCGCGCAGACTCGCCCGCGCAGCGCCTCGCCACCTCGCCGCGCGCGCCCGCCTGCCTCGCCACCTCCCCGCGTGCTCCTGCGCCCGCACGGCACGCGCCGGCCGTCAAGCGCCGCCGCCGCGAGTCCGAGAGCTCGGGCGCGTCCACGCTCAGCTGCGACGACGACTCGCGCCCCAAGAAGAAGCCGCGCCGAGACGCGCCGCGCGCCCCCGCCCCGCCCGCGCCCGCGCCGCCCGCCAAGCGGAAGGACTCGGACAGCGACAGCGACGAGCCGCTCATCTGCAAGGTGCGCGGCAAGGTGGGCAAGCCGGCACGCGGGCCGGCGCGCGGCAAGCCGGGCGAGGGCGTGGGCACGCGCCGCTCCGTGCGCCACGGGCCCGCGCCGCCCGGCCCGCCGCCCGGGCCCGCGCCGCCGGGGCCCGCGCCCGGGCCCGTCGCCGCCGCCGCCGCTCCCGTCCGCAGGAAAACGAGAAGTGCCGGTGAGTCCCGCGTCAATACAGACTGATCCGTTGACACTTTTCCCCCGGTTCGGGCGGTGCTGACGTAGTATGTTTGTGGGCGCAGTGGGCGAGGGCGCGGGCGCGGCGGCGGGCGTGCGGCGGCGGCGCGCCTCCAAGGACAAGTGACGGCGGCGCCGCGCGGAGGCCGGCGAGCCCCGCGAGCACGGCGCGCCCCCGCAGCTGGCGCCGGCCGGCCCGCCGCCGGCCTGACGCCGCGCGGCCGGCCTGTCCGCGCCTCTAGGTAACGCTCGTGGTGTGGGTGCGTCGCCTCCCGACCGGTCGCACGACGTAGCGCGCCGAACGTTATACACTAGTAGAATCTGTGACACTCCGTACGACTACATGAACACAGAGAACGTTCACTGATACACATCATGAAGTCGGTCGCGGCCACGATTAGAGACTATTCAAACTTTTATTTTGTACCAGTATGGGTCACGATTATAGTATATTTATCTAAAATTAACTAAATTGTAAAATACGTTGCGAGTTGAAAATTAATCCGAAGTGATTTCCACTAATCCGCGATTGGTAATTGTTCATTTTAATGAATCTCAATTAATTAAATCGATTGTGAATTAACACCAAAGTGTGGGAAACTACAGTTGCAATACTAACGTTCGAGAGATACTGTGTTGTTGATATTTAACATGAAATATGTGTGTTAACGTGTATTGGATGTGTCGTCGGCCGCTCTTTGTTAGAGTTTGACTGCAAACGGCGACCACGAACCATAGACAAAGCGACTAATAAAAAAAAACAAATCAATTTGTCGCAATTTTATATTTTATACCATCCAAGGTACTAAATAAGTATGAAAACTGGATGAACCAGATATATTTTATTTACTCAATGTATCGTAGCCATTGTATGCTTCAATACAATAATGACAGTGATACAAATCAAATTGACTACAGTGGTACATTTTTACGATCTGTGGTCGCGTGGTCGCTGCTTGTAGATAAATCTCTTCCGTCGCTACTGGTCGGGAATAGAAATGGATTTAGTGAAATTGATTTTAGAATAGCTCCATTTTGTTACAATTTTGTGATTAGACACAATCTGATAGTGAACTTTTTAACTTTATATAGAGTAAAACTTTTAAGAGTCCTACCATAGAATGACGCGATAATAATATCGATAAATCTAAGTGCCACTTCACTAGAATTTAAAACAGTAGCAAGTAATAAATAGTGGCAATAAGCAATGTTATTAATATCAATATCATTGGCATACTTATCATTAATCCATAATGTCCACACGAAACAACGACGAAATCTATTCTAAAATTAATTCTTCCTAAATCCGTCCTACAAACTTAATCTATTGATATTCACTATCGATAACGAAACGTTCATTCGATTACGCCGGACCCAATCAAATGCTGGCAGTCATACTGTTGGTATATTTATTTTTAGTGAACAAATGTTACCATTCACTATTAAACACTCGACTTTTTTGTTCTTTAAGTGTAAGTTAATTTCTATGAAGTAATTTTAAGAGTGTTTGTCTTTAAGTATGGAAGAAAACGCGCCAGTTTTAGCACCGCAATTAGACGATTTATTAACTAAAACAAAGTTGTAGTTAATACAGAATTTAGTAACCATAGGTACATAATAGTGATGTTGATTAATCGACTAATTGCAATGCTCAAGTTGGCGCGTTTGCAGGAAACTTGGAACGTTGCCACTATGCAAGACTCTGTGGAGTTTGCGCCGTGGAGAGCCTTAGTTTACTAGTGAATAGATGTGTATCATTATTGTACAAAATGCACTCGACATATAGGCACATTGTTATAATAGTATAAATACCCGAGAGATATAAAGAGAATGAAATAAATGCATAAAGTTAAATATTTTCATACGTTTTTGCACGTAACTTCGTGACGTCGATTCGGTGACGTGAACGCAGCGTTGTAGTTTTTATAATGTTTTGGCGGGAGGACGACATATTTTATTTGTAATATAATATGAAATGAAAAGTCGACCAAGTTAAACATCGGTTTTAGCGGTTATTTGAAATAGCTGAGTAAGATCGGTGGTAGGTCCGTTTCAAGATGGCGTTCTCCCGCGCAAAACGCTGGCCGCTATTACGAGGTAACGTTAGCGTTTTTATATTTAAGAGAATTCACGACCAATAATTGTAATTAAATGTGGAACTTGATAATTTCTTAGTGAATGAGATAATAATCGCGACTGAATGTTTTAACAGTTTGTCTGTTCGGGCTTCCAGTAAAACTAAAAATTTATTTTGACGCCCCATTTATTTCGTTTTCCCTCCATTTGTCGACCTATGTTCCCACCATTAATTCAAATAATTTTAATCCGAATATTTTACACCAAATCCGTAGACATGAACCAGTGAATCTTAGCTACTAATTCGCACTAAGCATAGTCGATAATCGAATGAATTTAGTTCTTTTTTTTTAATGTTATAGACGCTAGTGTTTTTTATCATGATTGTTGAACACTTGAGTATAGGAACGTGTGAACTCGCCTTATTGTTCATCATTTACAATAAACGATTGGTTGTAACTAAATTGAACCTTGCAATACACAATTTGTTGACAAAATCATAATAAAACTTAATAATTAAATGGTGGACTAGACGACATGGGGTGTCCTACAGATCTATTTTTAATGAATGATATATTTATCGGTCGGTACGTGGTAGAATACCGACACGTCTGTGGGCATCTATGGTTCGTGTAACTCGTTGCGTTCCTGTGAGTAGGGATACAAACCCAAAGCAATAATATTTGGATGTGACGTTTTATTTAAAAGCACATTTTAGACAGCTTTTACACTATTAGCTTATATGGCCGTACATTACAGTATTTTATAATTTGTCCCGAAGTAAATGTTCGTTTGTTCCTCCCCCCTGTTTTGATGATGTTCAATGTTAGCGGACAGTGATAGTGCTACAATACATAACGTGTATAGTACGTACGTAGATATAATGAGAAAATATTTTAATAATTAGTAATGAATTTATTGCCTGAATAAATTGTGCCCTATAACTGTGTGCCGTGGTAATATGTCTGTTAATATTAGTGTATAGAGCGAGAAGCGGCTAGTCTGAGCGCTGGACGGCGGGAAACTGTTTTGTAAACAAACCTTTGTTTTTTCTTAAATTATTAATTACTAAATCGGTCCGGCCGATGTACAATCTCTTGTAAATTTTATGTATAGATGGGGATATTAATATATGTTACGTTTTAAGTACTTGTTTTCATTAAAATCATATTTAGTTTGGGGAGTAGCGTTGTAAATAGACGGAGACTAGCGGATCGTTCCTCGAGTGGACCGACTCCTGTAGACATGCAAAAGCCTTATACTGTAATATAAAAGTATGACTTGCAAGCTTGTACCATATAATTATAGTGAATGAACTCTCAACTAGCTGTGTATATTGGGTGTATAGTTATCATTTTTAGTTTATTTTGTTTTGTTTTTATTTTCAACTAATGATAGTAATTTATGCCGATAAATGAATATCTATATTGTACGTTTATATATCTACAATGAAGAAAGAGAAATACAAATAGTTTTAATAACACTTATAAATATAGTTTAGGGGTTACACCACACGAGAGTAGGTTATAGTTTTGTTTACATTCTATGGAAGTTGTAAATACATGCAGAAATAGTAAAATGAAAGAATTGATACAATAAAGTTAACTTTATGTTATTTGTAATATTTTTTCTAGTTCGTGTTGTGCGGTTCACGCCGCGGAGAATCAATTTAGGACAATGATAAACGATGCCTGTAATTATTTTTTGTTGCTGGCAATTTTATGACGTTCAGTTTTATATTGTGCATTATTTTCTCTGTAAGTTGCTTTCATTGTCGTTTCTAGATTATTTTTAAAAATCATATAATTATTATATTGATAAAAAGTACGATGAGTCAAGCTGATTATCATCATATTATAACGATTGAAGAAATTATATTGATAAAAGTACGATTGAGTCATGCTGATTTATCATATTATTACGAATGAAGAAATAAGGAATATTATTGTTCTGCTATTATTAAATTTGTAAAGTTAGTTTATTAATAAATGAATAAAAAATATCTTGTGGTTTTAATTGTGGATTTTTTTAAGTTTCCTAACAGGATAAACACCTGCCATAATTACTACACACGCGCTGGCAAAAACTTGCTGCACAATAAACAACAACATAATGCAATCAAATATAGGAGTGAGGGTGACAGCATTAATGATTATTATAATATGTGCTAGTTTGGTGCGAATAACAAATAACATTTTTATATAATTAAATCGAAACCTACGTGACGTAAGTTTTGGTCTCGGCGGCATTGGGGCATTTTAGTAAAGTGAAAAATACATACGCCAAGTTCTACAAAATTATAAAAAAGTACAATAGACATGACGAAAATACACACAAAACGACAAGTGATTTATAATCTTTAGAAATAAATTAATGCAAACCGTAAATAGGCAAAATTTGAAGTTTGAACCTGGCAGTGGCAACACTAGAATAGGTCGTTATCACTGCAAATAGGTTACCGCAATTCCCGAACCGCCCGTGGGCGTCCATCAATAGAAAATAGATATGAATAGGATTAAGGTGGAACCTCCACGGTAGCCCGCGAAGTTCAAATTTACTTAAGTTTTCTGCAATTTGCAAGTTAGTATTAAGTTATATGTTGATTAAAGTATAATTCGCGGGCGTAAGAATTGTGTATTTTCAGAATTATAACCATTTAAGTCAGCAATAAAACTCCATAGGGCCAGGTAAACCCAAAGAATGACTATTTCATGAAATCTTGACATTTTGGAATTATACGAGTTATTTTACTGATTTTAATGGTTAAAATTCTGAAAATACATACTTCTTACGCCCGCGAATCTTACTTTAATCAACATTAAACCTAATACTGACTTGCAAAAAACGTGCAACTTGCACCTTAACAGAAGTGAATCGATATCATGCATGATCCAGACCACTAACGATCAACCTCTGTCGAATCTTGATCTTATTTTCTATTGATGTCGGTACTACGGAGGAAATATCTAACAGTCGAGGACCATGCGACCATGACCGTCTTGAGCTATACTACTCCTAAGAGCATTTTATATTATGCGTAAATAATATACACATAGATCATCATCAGATCAGCCAAAAGACGTCCACAGCTGGACATATGCCTTCTCTAAATAATATAGCGGATAGCCATAAGTCCATAACGACCGGACGATAACAGAATTAAAAAAAAAAGAAAATTATTTTCATTGCAACGAGCTAGAAATAGGGGCTAGAAATTTTAAGGACAACAATTGGACATACGAAAAAAAAAAATTTAAGCCTCTTAGTTACTTGATCAAAAATTGTGGAAATTACCCATTACCTCCGAAAGCAAAGTAAAAATTAAGTTGATGGACGTTTAGCGTGTAAATACGTGAAAAATAAAATAATGAAATATTTTTTAATATTAAAAGAACTTAGTTATGCAGTCTCCAAAAAAAAAAAAAAACACTAGAAATAAAAAAATAAGCATTTTTCCTCCTTGTATTTTTATTTAGTAGGACACCTGCGTAATGCGGAACGTTATCATAAATGAGTTATTGAGAACGTACTAGAATTTCTCAGCCAATCAAAAAGCTTAATGTCCGACATGGTTAAGTATTATGATTGGCTGTTACTCAATGTAAAATGTATTAGCCAATGGGCATTCAGTCTCGATATTTCCTACAGATTTTCAACGCAGAAGAAAACAGTTGAAAATTACACTTGCTGTTCTCGTGTGCTTTGCGATTTTTCGTAAAACTAGATAAATAAAGGTAAGTATCACGATATAATCAACATTTTTATGTTTTTGCTTGTAATAAAATCAGTTTACAATAAATTTTTACTCTATAAATACGAAAAAAATGCCGACAAAATGTTATGTAAGAACGTTGTCAATAGATACTCGTTACTCATGAAAATGGATTTCCTCATTCATTTACTTAATCGTAACAAAATTGGTAAATTTTTCTACTGTTTTCGACTTACTTCTACTGCATCTCATATTGATTAACTAGCCATTTGAATAATGTTCGTATTTCAATTGCTGTTATCATCTTATCTGATTTGACAATACTTTTGGCAGGAGAAAAGTAGGTACTTTAAGGAATTCATTGATAAAATATTACGGTTAAATCGTGTTTAATTAAAACCAATATTAATTCTAAATTCAACTTACGTCGTTTTAGAATATTTTTGTATGTATTAGGTTAAAATATTGCTCGTTTTTAGTCAAGGCCCGAAATCTAGTTCTGTGGTTTCAAATTCATGTCATAAATAAATGATTACCAACTAAAAATTAATATTGTGATAATTAAATACTTCCTCATGTATTTTTCACTCTGTTTTAATCAATTGTCAAAATGTCAGCAACAAGAATTTATTCAGTCAATGCAATAATGATTGTTTTACATACCATACAATACAATGCGAAGTGTCCTACGTGTCTTTTCACGTTATTGTTTGGCCTATAGTGTGTGCATTCAGTTTACCTGATACATAAACATTCTACATCATAATGACTTCCATAACCAAAAACTTCAGAATCATTAAATAAATACCTTTTTCAATCCAGATGGCAGACAAGGCAGTGTCTACCGCTAGCAAGCCCGTCATGAGGGGGCTCCTCAACTCACAGATCAAGCGCAACCTGATCGTCTCTCTGGTGCTCGCTGGAGTGTCTGCCGTTGCTGTCCAGCAGCTCGTCGGCAAGGAGCGCAAGAGGAAGTATGCTGAGTTCTACAGGTGAGGAAATATCTCTTATTTACTATATGTAGGTACTTTTAGAAAAATATTATCTATACTAATATTATAAAGCTAAAGAGTTTGTTTGTTTGAACGCGCTAATCTCAGGGACTACTGGTTGGAATTGGAAAATTCTTTTAGTGTTGGATAGTCCATTTCTTGAGGAAGGCTATAGGCTATGTAACATCACGCTACGACCAACAGGTGCTGAGCAGCGAGGGTATAACCGCGGGGAACAGCTAGTTATTCTATAAAAGAATTTATGGAAGATTGGTTTAGATTCTAAACCTGACAAACGCTCAGGCTTGGCGTTCGAATTATCCTGTCTTTGTGGCTCATCCAAATGTAACCTTCGAAATTTGCTGGATTTATTTATGTCTGTAATTAGGATATCCCACAAAAAATGTACACTAACACTAGTCAACAGAAAGTGATAGGCCTGAACTCCAAAGCGGAGAGGAGAGAGGTCTCATATACAATCAATAAGATACTGTATTGTGTTGAAGAAAAGCAGTGAGTTGTGAAAATAATGCAAGCCAATTGATTGTACGAGATATTTCAACTCCTCTCCACTTTGGTGAAGACCGAGCGTTATGCAGGTATACTCCTTTACTAAAAAATGGACCAAAATATGCACAATAAAGTGCAACATAGGACATTATGCATAATAATATGCTACAGTGAAGTTACCTTCAATGAGTGTTGTTTTTTTCGAATTTAACCATAATTTTAAGTCTAGACTAAGTCCAAATATATTTTTAGCTGATTTCTTCTTCATATAAACTTCTTACCTGCCATATTTCAGCACATAGGTCATATATTTGTCGTGAGTGACCTTTTTTACTACCAAATAAATATGTCAAAATTTACCAACATAAAAAAAAGTAAAATGTTGAAAGGTAGATTCAACTGTAATTTTTGTCACTGAGATGAGATTGCGACTAGATTTTGAATTCAGAACAGTAATCTGACCATTATTATTTTATTAATGAAAATAATTTCTTTCGTTTCCAGGACATACGACGCTGAGAAGGAGTTCGAAGAAATGAAGAAGAAGGGTCTATTCCAATCCTGCTAAACATGAACAGTTATAGAGTAGTATTAATTTTATTTCGCTGTGAAAATGATATAATTATAAATAAAATTACATAAAATACCTATTTGTTTTATTTTTGTCAATATGCCTTTTTTTTACGTGCCTACAACTTTACAAGCAAAACAATTCTACATTATCGGCTTCTTTTGTATAAGGAAATACACCAAAAAGGGCTAGCCATAGCCAATAAGCATTCAGTCCGGTGATCCTGGCGGTTAAAGATTATTATGGCTGGCCGGATTTCGGGTGTAGAGGACAACAATATTATCTGTAACTTTGCATATTTATAACTTAGTAAGGGCAAAAAGCATTAAGCGTATCCAACCAAACGTTTTTTATATGCGCACAGCAAAGGAGTGGAACTCTACCTGCGTCTGTATTCCCGAACGCATTCAACCCTAATCTATTCAAAGTTAAGGTTGAACAAGCTTCTTTGTCACCTTTGACCTAGAACAGAATCAATAGCTTGCCGTTCTAATTTTAAATAAAAAAAAATAAAGCTGAAATAAAATAGGTATAATAAAAACCGAATATTTTTCCAATAATTTAATCAGGACATCAAGTAATACGTAACTTTCCAGAATACATAAATAATTTTAACAATTCAATCGATTACACCGTTGCCTTATCAATTATGTTACATTACTCGCTTAGATTTTACTTCAAATTGATCACTACTCTTGACTAACATAGAATATCAGTAAGACAGGGACCAGCCTGTTTCCACTACAAAGTATTACCAATGCTAAAATAAATAATCTTAAAATTACTGTTCACATACCAATAGAAATGCCTTCACAAAAATTTGCAGTAAATTTTTCACATTTGACATTTTATTGGTGTGCCAACGGCTTTATGCATTCCATAAACCTTCGCTCGAAATGATGCAGAAAATAATTGTATCTCCAGCGAGCGAAATATGGAACGCATTTTTAAAATACATAAGAATATTTTGATTTCTAAACCGCTTTTTAAAAATTCCATGTTTTGTGCGATAGATATCTAGGCAAGCTAGGTATACAGAATTGCACGTTTATAGGGTCCCGTAAATATCATCACGAAACTCATTGAGCAAACATACCAGCTTAACATAATCTGAATCCTAAGAATTAAATAAGAGTTTAAGGTAGAAACAGAAAGCTGTTTCCATGCACCAGGCATTTTGAAATTAATCATTATTTTAGTTTGCGGACGGACAAAACGGACGACAAACAAAAACAAAACAAAGAAAGATTTACGGAACCCCTTAGAATTAAAACAATAAGGCCACGCGAGCCACTTACCTCCAAAATCCGAAGATGTCTTGCACTTGTGGTTTTAAAAAGTGGCTTGTGTGAAGAAGACTGCCTCAGATAGTTTTTCATTCGAATAGAATAGTTAATTTTAAAATTAGAAGGTAGGTAAATATGGCAGCGGAAGTTACGTTAAAAAAACACATAGAAGACATTAAGATTCAGTTCAATCACTTTACTCAATTAATTTAGATTTAGAATGAGATAAGTAGTCATCGTTCATTCTTAATAAATAAATTGAATTTATATTAATTTGTGGTTTCCCGTATATATTTTAAAATATACGTTTTGTTAGTCATATGAGGTATTTACGTAGGTACCTATTCATATTTGGTTTTATTTTCATATTATTATCAGTAATAACAACCTTTTTAAATGTACGTACGTTATTTTAAGGCAAATGGTAATTAATTAAGACGTATTTTACTTTTTACTTTGATAAACGTGATAATATGTTTAATGGCTGATATCCGGTTAAGGTGTGTTCCCATGAAGTGTAACAACAGTGATTACTTATCTCACAGCTAGACGATTACAACTAGATTATAATAGGTATAGATTGCTTTGGTCGTATATAGTTTTACAGCGACTGACAAAATAAACAGTTCTAAATTAAACGCGCTTTAGTCCAGCCAAAACGTCCAATAAATAAATATAAATATAAAAGGCATTTGTGCGTTTTGGGTAAACATTTAACTTTGAAACAATGAATGATTCGTGGTTGCTTCACGCATTACATTGCCGTTAGGAAACCAACGTATCCTGGCGATTCTGAAGTTAGCTGTTGGGCTGCGCAATGGATCTTTTAAGAACAAAATTGTCTACTGCGCAGCTAATCGGCTAACTCAAGAATCGCCAAGATACGTCGCCCGTACTGTAGAAGGTTTAAGATATACGCTTTGTTTACCTTGTACCTACGCATAGCCAGTTTCAGAGCTAAAAACGTGATAAAAGAAAACACACACATCAACTCATCTGGCTTAAGATAACCTCTCATTTTAAAGGAAAATTTACCCAAAATGCACGATTATATGACGAATTGGCTGCCATGATTTAACATCGACAAATAATTCTGCTAAGTACAAGTGTGCATTTTTAACTTGCAACGAGACATATTTCAGTGCATGTATGCCATACCTATGTTATAGCTATGTGTGGGATTCCACTTGTGTTTAGCTAAGGCATCCGTCAATACGTCTTGTAGGGAACGCAAACATTTAGCGCACTACATCGCATGCGTCAGTGGACTTGTGCTAAACACAGTGCCCACCACTTGTTAGGCTGATGACAGATGGACCGCATTACAACTGAAAAATCTAACCGATTGCACGCCGACTGCAATTGAACTGCAATCGGACTGCACGTTTGGTTTGCAGTTCTATTGCAATCCTGTCAACTGCATTCAATCTGCATCCGAACTGCAATTTGCGGTTAGATTGCAGTTGAAATGCGGTCTGTCTGTCATCAGCCTTACAGCTAAACATCATGTTACACCGCATGTTGCGACCTTTTATAGGTACCTACGAATAAATCAACATGCCCCAATAACATAAGATCTATAAGAGCTGATTTGCAGAAACCTCGCTTAAAGTTCAGAATTTTAAGCAGCTTTAACATATTGTAAAGTTATGTTTGCATTTATGATAAAAAGTTCATTAATTACAAATGATTTAATTAATTATAATATATGGGGCCGTATAGTACCCAGTAACCCATACTTTGAACAGTTAGGCTACTTGGTACATTGTAGATCTAAAAATGTTTTAGGCTATGGTGATAAATTCGATAACTAATTAACTACTCGTAATATGATAAAAGCAGAGGTCAATTTATCGATGTTATTTCACGCATACAAAATAAAATAAAGTGTGTGCATTAGGTAACCATTTTGTGCATCCTTATTACTAATCAAACATGAATGATTATCCTATATTTAATTTGCTAATTGCTTATATTATAAGAAGTATAAAATGGCAGTAGAAATAAAATGAGGGCATTTACAAGGATATTTTAGTGGAAGTCTACATTGAAATACTTAAATAAATATTATCAAAAGATTTTGATAGGGTTATAAAATGCTAAAGGTGATAAATAAGCTAGATTTGTATATTCGAATTTGAATACAGACTATTGGATAAATAATGGAACCAAACCTTAAAGGGTGACAGATAAGAAAATAAAATGGCGGATTTTTGCGCCAAAATAAAATAACATTTGGTTATTTGTGGTCGCTGCCCGCCCACGTCAGATAATCGACGACCGATTTACTTGTCGGTGAGAATGGAACATATGAATTCTAATATACCAACGCACACGTCCTACAAAAAGTTGGTAATCGAAAGTATGGATTTGTTGAACGGACCGATAATTAATCGGTCCTTCAAAAAGTCGGACGTGGGCGGAGGCTCCTAGGCTACGGACATACGGCGATAGTTTTTAGTTTTGTCACAAACAGCAAATCTTTTAAAATTGGAAGTGTCGTTTTTACGCCAGTTGAGTGCCGTTTGGTTTTTTTTTTACACATCATTGGATGGCAAACAATCCGATGGCTCAACTGATATTAAGTGGTCAGCTCTGCCTAATAGACATCTGCAATACCAGAGGCCTCCTTGCAAATGCGTTGTCATCCTAGATATTTAATGAAATGTCTCATGTGCCAGTAATTTCATGAGCAACCCTTACCCTTCAAACCGGAACACAGCAACGCTGCTTTGCGGCAGAAATAGGTATGGTGGTAGCAACTGTAGTTAGGTACACACCGTTCACCGTAAGATGTGCCGTGATGTTAGCACTTCTGCCTTGTCAATCTGTCTTGCACTCACAAGGCAAAAGTGACAAAATCACGGCAGGAAACATCTTACGGCGCGTTCGTGTTCCACGCGCGCTCTAAAGAGATGCCAGCAAACATTGGAGGGGCCACTAAGGGCCGATGCCTGCCGGGGCTGCGGGTTGTTCGAAAGAGATACCGCGGCCCCGGCACGCAAAGGGCACAAGAAGGAACATGGATGGGTTTTAGTCAGTAAAAGACTGACACTCCCTCCCGCCCCGCTCAGGGCGGGGGAAGTCCTTTGATGATTTCCCATCGGAAAAAAAGGAGGACATATCTTACGGTGAACGGTGTGTACGCGGATTACTGAAAAACGATCGCTATACATTCGTGTCCCATGATTTTATTTGTAAATTGACTCACTCAAGTATGAATGAGGCAATTTATATTTGCCTTTTAATGAATGAATGATTTTCAAAAGGCCCACCCTCCCGTTTAATTAATTGGCCATTTTCAAGAGGATAGAAAATATCGTATAGAAAAAAAAGTAGGGTACGAAAAAGGTAGTTCAAAAAAGAAATAAACTTAGCTTAAAATCTTAACCTATTTTCACAAAATTACACCTAAACATCAACATTACAGATAAAGAATTCACTAAATACAATTTATTTAATTTAATAATGTAATTATTAATAAGCGTAATAGATCAAAACATTAATGTTTTTTTTTTTATTAATTTCTGCTTTTCGTGTCATCTCGGCGATACTAAGCCACTGTGATTGCTTGATTTTTGATGTGACTCAAAATTATTTTTGACGTCTCATAATAATATCTTATTCAAGCATAGACATGAATAAACTTAGCAAAATCCTTAAGCAATTTGCTCCCAAAGTATTCATTAAAATGTAATGGTATTACAAATATCATATTCTGGATCCAATACTACTATGTAATCGGTCTTATCTCAATGTTGCAATCGTTAATTCAAGAGAAAATCGCTTTTACATTTTGCCAAGTGTATGCATGTTTAATAATGTTTATGCTCGTAACTGAACTCTCACAAAAAAAGATTTTACATATCGGCCGGACTATTCTGTAAAATATTATTTGATATCTCTTTCAATGAATTTAGGTTCATAATAGAAGTGTTTGACAGATGACAATTGGGAAGTAACACCACCATTCAATTGACATACTTTTTATGAGCTGTCAAAACGCGATTCCTCCATAGATTTTGTATGACAATACTATGACGTCACTTATTTGCCGACTCAATTGACTAACTTTTCAAAACTGATCAAAAATCTATTTTGACAGATGTTTTCAGGGCTAAATTAAAGTTTTTTTTAATACAATTGTGTCTTGGAATTGTTTTTTATGGTTTCTACTACCCAATTCATCTCAAATTCACTTCACCAAAACCCCACTCACATTACCGGAGCTTTTTACAGAATAGACCGGCTATTTTCAGATTTCGAACTATAATATTGATTTGATTGTGATAATTAGGTACATTATTGGTATTAATTTGTTGATATCCAACGCAAAATTCCACTGGAGATAGATAAAAGGAGTAATAATGACAAGCAGTCATATTTTAAGTTTGTTCGTACAATTCAGAACACAGCTTCTTTTACTTAACTGCCTCGTTAGCCTCGTGGTCCTTAGCGCAACTGCTAGGTTGGAGGTCTTGGATTCGAGGAAAAAGTGTTATTGGGTTTTTCTAAGAAATTCTTAGTAGCAGCTCGGAGTTAGGATTAGTGCTCGGTTAGTAGCAATATGCTCGCTCCTTATACCATAACGTAACGGCGAACTCTGGGTGTACATTGGTATATCTCTGCCTAACCCTTCGAGAAATACAAAATAATAAATCAATCATTCTTCTTCGAAACCTCTTTGATCATGATACCAATATTTGTCATTTAATTTTGACTAGTTTCCTAGCTTCTGCCCACGATTTCATTTGCTTGGTTTTTTTCACCCACTTTAATTTTACATCTGTGCTTACTCCTTCGCTTCCATTAATCGTAGCGTGATATTTCTCGCCTTATTTTTCTAATCAGACTGATACTTCCAGAGATTAGGGCATCTAAATACCTCTTTACCTTTATTATACAAGTATAGATTGATGATTGGTATTACTGCACAATTTTGCGTTGGATATCTCACGAAAAAAAAAAATACAAAAGTGGCTTTCAATTCTTCTTCAAATCCTTTGCCCACACATTACCCCCACTTCTGGACCTGCTATGAGTTCTCCAAACCCTTGACTTCGAAGGTTTTTCCCTCCAGATTCTCATCTCCATAATCGCGGTCATCAAACTCGGAATCTTTGCCATTTTGAACTGATTCGACAGCTGGACCATAAAGTTTCACACATAGCACCTCCTTGTAGTTTTCTAGAGCGAGTGCCAGGACCGAACCGCCGAGTAGGACCTCACAGGATGTTATTCTTTCCGGAGGCGTGTATACTGCTATCAGTTTTCCTGAAAATAATAAGAGTTATTTAGTTTTACATACATATATATTCACGCCTTTTTTCATGGGGGCAGGCAAACACCACAGAACGCAACCTGGTACGATCCTTACATACTCCTTTCGCCTCCTCCATGTTCATACATCTGGTCATACAAGCACGCCGGTTACGAGTACTGCGCGCCTGACCTTTCTGAAGAACCTCACCAATAAGGTCAGGGTTAGAGTTTCTAAAGCGTCCCCTCCCGGCGTTAGTTATAACGATTAGTTTCTAAATCAAATCAGCAAGTCTTACCAAGTGTATGTCTTACTTTAATGGTCATTTTTTATTTTGGCTTATCATAATTAAAATGTGATGACACATGGCATCCATACTCCTTAAACAGGAGCCCAGAAACGGAGCATGGCAAAATTGCCTATGCTGGTAGTAGGGTATTTCTTTCTATAATTCTCACCAGTATGCAAGTCCCAGAGCCTGACGGAGAGGTCCTTGCAGGTGTCGTCAGTGGACATCAGCACGCCGCCCGACTTCGCCAGTCGCAACATAGATGGCGCTGCTACGTGGCCACGGAGAGTGAGGCGGCAGTTACCTGATCATCATAGGTTAATTATTAAGTTTAATGTTGAATGTTAGCGGAAACCTCGACTAGTACCTATTTAAAAAATAAATAAATGTTCTTTGAATTGTACGAAACAACCGGTATAAGTTTTTTATTTATTTGGATTCAGTACAAGATTTAAGCAACCCCATTTATTCTGTTTTTCCAGTATTTGTTGTTATAGCGGCAACAGAAATGCATCATCTGTGAAAATTGTACAGCAAAATTTTACGTTCATGAGAGCCCGGTGACTGCCGGACAGCGGAGTCTTAGTAATCGGGTCCCGTTTTATTCTTTGGGTACGGTACCCTAAAAACGGCTGTTCCAAACATGTTGAGCGTGTAGGTTTTTTTTTTTTACCTATGCGAAATCATCCAATGTCTTCTTCCTGGGCGAGGTGGAAGGGAGTGTCAGACTTTTATTGTCTAAAACCCATCCATGTTCCTTCATGTGCCCTTTGCGTTCCGGGGGCGCGGTTTCTCTTTCGAACAACCCGCAGCCCCGGCAGGCATCGGGCCTTAGTGGCCCCTTCAAATATTTGCTGACATCTCTTTGAGGCGCGCGTGTAACACGAACGCGCCGTAGAGCGTGTAGGTGTAGCAAACTTCCACGATCTTCAACTTGACACCAAAACCCACCTGTAACCAGATCCCACACCAATATCCTGGTGTCAGCGAGCCCTGACACCACGCAGCCGTCGATGGAGCTGATGGCCAGCGCCACGGAGTCGCAGCCCGGCTTCCACTTCTTGAACAGAGTGCCCGACTGCAGGTCGTACACCACGATGAAGTTCGGACTGGGCTCGTCCAGCTCTCTGGAGACCACGCACACATAGGACCCTGGGGGTGGAGGGAAATTAGTCAGTGGGTGATAAAACATGAGATGGATTGCCCATTTTTCAAAAATAAACTTTAAGGTATTATGATTTAAGTTGATTTTAGAATGGCTAATACTATTGAAAAAGTATTTTATAAGATTGTGCTTGTTCTAATACAAATCTACCTGTCTACATAAATAAATATGAATGACTAAATGTGTTGCCATTCCCAAATCTCGAGAATAGCTAGACCGATTTGTAGAAAAGTTGGAAGTACCCGTGCGAAACATGGGGGCGGCCCGCTAGTAAATAGATAAATGTAGTGCTACTTAATACGTTTCTTATAATAATTATACCTATATGCCACTACATATTTGGACTTACCCTCATAAGTAATAGCAGCCTTGGACGTGATGAAGTCGTGATGCGGTATCCTCAAGTCGTACAGCAGTTTCCGAGATGTGAGCGACCAGACCAGCAGAGGGAACGGCTTCTGAGTCTCATCGCCGCATACTAGCACCCTGAGGATTAGGATTTTTAATATTAGGTCAGATGATTTATGCATGTTCTTTGATTAATAACTTTGAATTAGGTATATTTTTTTAGTTTAGGTTTCTAGAACGAAAACTATTGACAAGTCAAAATTGACGCAAGTCAGCTGATCCGATTGGATGTTGATAATTCAGTCAACCATTTTGATCATTTTCCAGCTGATTCCAGAAACCGGTCAATAGATTCCCCAAAACGACTGTGAAGTTTCCCCGGCTGGTCAAGTTCTGATCAAGTTGACCTTGCTTTGCAATTTTTAAAATTGCCGTATATCCTTCTTTCTACTAATATTATAAATGGCAAAGTATGGAGGATGGATGGACGGATGGATGGGTCTTTGTTACTCTCTCACGCCTTAACGACTGAATGGATCTAGATGAAATTTAGCACTGAGATAGATCGTAGTGTGGAATAACACATAGGTTACTTTTATCCCGGAAAAATTTACTGTTCCCGTGGGATAATGTATCAACGTTGATGCTGAAGAATTCGTGGGTAGATGCTAGTGATCCTTACTAATCCTTACTAATATCCTTACTAATATTATATCCTTACTAATATTATAAATGCGAAAGTAACTCTGTCTGTCTGTCCGTCTGTCTGTCTCTTCTTCACGCCTAAACCACTGAACCGATTTGAATGAAATTTGGTACAGATATAGTCTGGGACCCGAGAAAGGACATAGAATAGTTTTCATCCCGGAAATCCCCCGGGAACGGGAACTATTAATCCACGCGGACGAAGTCGCGGGCAAAAGCTAGTATTATAAATTCGAAAGTAACTCTGTCTGTCTGTTTGTCTCTTCTTCACGCCTAAACCACTGAACCGATTTCAATGAAATTTGGTACAGATATAGTTTGGGACCCGAGAAAGGACATAGGATAGTTTTCATCCCGGAAATCCCCCGGGAACGGGAACTATTAATCCACGCGGACGAAGTCGCGGGCAAAAGCTAGTATGACATAATTAAGAGCCTACCTTCCATCCCCTGATACCAGCAGGGAGTTTAGGAATCTGTCTTCTCCAGCTTTGAACGTCGTTACACAGTCACCTGAAAATACACGAATATAATAATTATTATTGATGGCCATAATGACCTCTATTGTATAAAGAAGCAAGTACCAATGTGATTTTTTCAATTCATATGTACTTTCTAAGTTTATCTTGGACATCACTGACATCGGCGAAGGAAAATATTGTGAGGAAACCTGGACTTATAATTCATATAAGTCTAAGATTGCCAATTCGCGTTGAGAAAATGCGGTGACCAATGCTCGTGCCTTCTTTGTATGAGAAGAGGCTTTTGTCTTGCAGTAGGATAGTAATATGCTGGTATCATCATCAGATCTTGAGCTGTTTGACAGGTCAAGGTTTTCATTAACCTATTGTACAGATGATGCTTTATATCAAGCTATTCCAAATTGTCAAATTTTTTCAATTGAACTTGAACCTTATATTTTTGTAATAAAGTTGAAATACAAGGTGTTTGGCAGAATGTTGAACATACGAAAATGGTGGAAAAGTGGGGTCATCTGCTACTTACTCAGCCCATTATCATTATCAGGCTTATTTGGCCCTGGGAACCAGGATATTTAATTATTTTTTCTTGCATTCTTCTAGTTTCACCACTTTCTTAACTTTAAAGCGTAACTAAAGGGGTAAACTCCCTCCGGGGCTGCGGGTTGTTCGAAAGAGATACCGCGCCCCCGGAACGCAAAGGGCGCATGAAGGAACATAGACGGGTTTTAGTCAGTAAAAGTCTGACACTCCCTCCCGCCCCGCCCAGGGCGGGGAAAGTTATTTGATGATTAAAGGGGCGCACTCACCAGTCTCTATGTTCATAAGGTTGACGTACATCCTGTTTCTGGACAAGGCGACGAGGTGCGTCGGGTCGTGGAGACCGTAATATGGCATCTTTTGGTTCATCACACCTTTCAGCGCAACCAGGAATGTACCCTGGGTGATAAAGAAAATATTTAGTTAGGTTAAGGGTAGCTCGCTAAAAGTTTCACCGTGACGGCCGCGAGGGGGCAGAAGACGTTTGACATCTTTTTACAAAGTGTCACCTGTCAAAATATTTAGCGCAATTTTGTGTTGGGAGTGTTTGGCAAAGATTGACAGCTCAATGATTGTAACAAACATTTAGCGCCATTTATGCGAAACTAATTTGATAGCGAGCATGCACAGTAAATGTGTGTTTTGCGGTGTCTTGTGTTCTTGATGGCCCCTTAAGTGGCCTGGATTCTAAGTGACTATCAATTTAGAACGTACCTGGTCTAAGTTGTAAACTCTAAGCTCCCTGCGACATAGCACCACACATTTATATTCGTCAATTGGCACCAAGTTTATCGGATGAGTCACTCCCACCATCTTTCTTACCATTTGACATCTGAAATGGAATTAAATATGGTTTAAAATTAACATCTTGCCTATTATTTCCAAACAAAAAGACGGAAGGGCCAACAATTTTTTTCATGTATGACGTTCAAATGTAGCTTTTAATGGTTTAATTGAAATTAATACTTTTACTTTGATTAATTTTAATCAGGTTTTCCATGTTACTATTATTGGTGAATTGTAATTAACGTAAGTAACTCATTTGGCATTTCTTATTAAAATTAGATATAGGTTTGCTATTGACTCTAGTCTATAGTGTGTTTTTTAATCTCATAGACTAAATTGACAGTTTCATACGTCAAATATAAAAATCATGTGCTTTCGGCTCATAGACATAAAGCACACTATTTTCAAGTTTGACGTAAGAAGCCGTCAAATCAGTCTAGATACGAGATTAAAAACACACACTATAGGTCAGAGGTGACAGAGACAAAGTCTATGATGGAGTGAGCTTACCCAGAAGAAGCCTGTACACTCTAACTTTGAAGAGATTAGGGTTGAATGCGTTGGGAAATACAGACGTGCGATTTGGTGGAATAGAAAAAAGGTACCTAGGAATGGAATTAGTTTGCTGTTCATTAATTTAATTAACAAGACATCGTGCGTTGCCTCGTTTTGGTAGAACCATGTTCATATAGTATAGTTATACTCACTTCAATACATCCCAAACGCAAATCTCCTCTCGCTCCGTGGACACGGTAGCCACAAACTTCCCCCGGCTATCAAACCTCACGATCAGATCATAAGTCTTCGAATCAAACCCTTCATGTATCGAGAACTCCCTCTTTTCCTTCGTGTCCATAATCTTCCAGAAATCCAAGTTCTCCGGGTACAGGGTAGGCACTGGAGGGTCCTTAATCTCCCTCATCCAATCCTGCACGATCTTACTTTTGATTTGATGTCCATTGCGCTGTCTCTTCTCCATCGTCATTCGGAGTAGACCGTAGAACTGCCGATGGTCATAGTCTAACGCGTAAGAGTGGGTTTCGAGTACGTCTTTGAGGATCTCAATGTGTTCTGGTAGTGGGTCGATGTGGACGAGGGCTATGTCCTCGAGGAAGTGGCAGCAGTCTGTGGCAGCTAGTTTGTCGTGAACCCAGTCTAGCTGGGTGAAGTACGGTTGGTTAGCGAAGGTCTTAGGATCGTCTTTGTATATGTGGTAGTGTTGGAAGGGCAGCTCGTCGAGTTTCCTTGTGTTGTAGCTGTGGAGAAAATGTGCGTTAGTTCTATTTGGAGAATATGATGGTGTGGTCGGATTGGAGAGCTATTGACCAGTTGGCAGCGGTCAATTCCGATTATTCACTACGTCTGGGGTGAATAGATGAACACCAGTTTCCAAATATTCACCCTTAGGTGGCTGTTTTAGGGTGGATAAACTGACTAAACACTCGATTTGACCGTGCTCTTAAGCTAATCATCCTCATATCTTAAAATTAAATTAGCAACTTCTTCGTTCCAAAGAAGGAAAGATCGCCAATCGATCGATCGATAACGTAAAAGCTCTTCATTTATTACTGACTTTCTTTCACAGAACATGGTCGGATGGCTTAATTTATGTAGTTTGTGGATAATATACTTACTATTCTTCAGAAAATTTGTTTTCCTGCGACACCAGACGGCCAGCCATCTTGGGATCGTTCTCTGAATACCATTTACCCTGCAAATAGAGATTTGTTTGATTATTGAGAGCCGTTTAAACTTAAAAAAGTCACTGACACAAACAAAATTTGACCAGACCTGTACAAAATGCTCACATCCATTAAATAATTAGAAAAAGGTGATAATCTTTGAAACGGCCGGACAAATGTTCTTGAATAGCCTTTTAACAATCTAATTTCATCTAATCTAACAAAAACGCCTAAATCAAAATGGGTTCAGCCTACGATGCCTTGGCCCCATATGAAATTTCTGTTCGAGAATACTGTGGTAAATAATTTAAGACATAAAAATGACATAAGGTGGCAGTAAGGCCCTAAGGTACACTGGTAGAAAATGCCCGAGCCATTCAGTCCGTCTTTGTATGGTGTATAAAGTTTAAATAAATAAATATAAAATGCAAAATTATAACAGAAAATTAACATAAGATATTCATTAATTGTCTCCAACATCATTTCATTATTTAATTAGCAAACTGTCATCCCGAAACTGCGCTCCAAATGGTGTTGGCATCGGATTCAAAGGAGCGAGCGTCCGAATGAGTGGCGCCGACTGGCTGACCCAGTTCCGAATGCGCGGGCGACACGTGTGACCACAGTGATTAAATTCACTGTTATCTGGGTCAAATTAATAGAATTAACTAGGTCGGGACTTATTCTCTTGATAATTTTGTAGGCGTACAAAAATATGTGTCGCGTATAAAAATACGTCATTTATTTTTAAACTTTACCCTACACTATAGTCTTTTTTTCTGTGTTGTGGGTACGTTTATGAGCATATAAACTAACATACATAAACAACTGGACACGAAAAAATTACCCATGCAAATATTTGTTCCGTGTTTTGTTTGTTCTATTGTGCATTGCGCCAACCGTGTCGTCATTCTATTGGAGTGTGTGGAAATGGTTTTAAAGTTATTTATTCTGACCTTCTTATTCTTTCTTTTTTGTTCTTCTTTTTTTAGACCTTCTACGGAAATCTGTTGAGCACATTTACCTATTTTCTTTGAAATATTGAATGCATTCTAGCTTGAGTAAAACAAATCAATTTTTCAAATTTATATTTGACGACACGTTTGGCGCGTGCTGAGCAATTGGCCGGTGCGTTGTCACAGCTAGATTTCCGCACTGAACAAATATTTGTATGGCGTACGTATAGTTATTCCCGGTCTGGCTGTTTGTGTGTCTATATGCTTTCTTTAAATGATAATGTATCAATGCCCTCTCTAGGTTTTTATCAGCGTATGACCTTGAAAAAGTAATTCGCGACTTATTCCAAATGCTTTTTGATGTAAATAGCTATATTCTCACCTCATAGTAGTCGATGAGCGTGTGTCTCACGGCCAGGCCGGCGTCGGTGAGGTACCGCTCGGCGGCCGCGCCCGCCAGCGCCGCGTCCCGCCAGCGCGCCGCGCCGCGCGCGTCCCAGCGCAGCCAGGGCGCCAGCAGTGCCGCCAGTTGCGGCCACACCAGCGACGCCGGCGCCCACGGTACTGCGGGGCGGGGGATATGACAAATATGTTGGTATGACACATAACATAAAATGTGTTTTTTTTTGTATAGGATTTATTCTTAACAGAAAAACAAAATTTGATTACTTTGCCCGACCCAGGATTCGAACCTAGGACTTGACACCCAGAAATCCCGTAGCGACCGCGAGACCAACGGGGCTGTTAAAAAGATAACGCCCTATAGATGTGGATATGGCTGTGCCGCATAGTATCTGTTTATAAGTCTGCATAACAATTCCTATTTAGAGGTATGAGGCAACAGGGTGAAAGGTTTCTCAACCTCCATATAATTGGAAGTACGCTCCGACCAAGCCCAAGTGGGTGTTTTTCTGTTGGGCTACTGATAATTCCAACAGTTGTATACGTGATAACGTCGCGGAGAACTTCGATATCGGTATGTAAGAAACGTCAGTTGTAGTTCGCATGTTGTGCGATAGATGTCGCTAATTCACTACACGTCAGTTGTAGTTTACATGTTGTGCGATAGATAGCGCCACAAGTAACTATTTAATCAGCTTTAGAAAAAATAAAAAATAGGTAATTAATTAACTCACAATAAGTCTCCTCACTCCTAAACAGGTCATCGTGCGCCAGAATATCAAGGATCTCTGTATCATCAAGCCCCCTCCTGGACGCGGTCAGCAGAGCGAGGCAGGTCTTCACTCTCTCAGCTCCTAGGGCCGCTTCCGTGGTGATGAGGATCTGTATCAGTTGACCTTCCAGGTCCTCGCAGATGACCAGTTCAGGAGTTGTCTCCGGTTCTGATAGCTCCGTGAAGGTTTCTGCTGATAGCGAGATTTGCCATGCTAGGATCTGTAAGGAGAGGATTTGAGATGGCTTTTGGATTGTCATTGAAAAATCAATTGTATTTTGGGGTGGTAAAGTACATTTTCATATGACATTTATACAAACTTTGATAGGATTCTAAGCACGATTGTCACATGAACGTTTCAGTCAAAAATCAACCTTTAGTTTTCAGCCATAGGATCCATTTTTGCATATGCTTCAAATACATCCTCTGGCAACAGCGGCTCTTGTCTTGTTACGCAACGCAGTTTAGCGTTTTACGCTATACTGCGTTATTTTAAAAATAATGTAATTTAAAAACTAACCTTAGCGTAAAGTGGTAAGGTACACTTTTGGACAGCCTTCACGGCCGATTCTGGTGGTGAAGCCGCCCCAGTCTTGCTGTAAGTCGCGGCACACGCCGTAAGTACTGCCTTCGCTTCATCGGGCCCAACCGGGGGCGCTCTGACGACTTTGGGCCCATCTTCTGACGATAATACCGCCATGATTGCTGAACTTGAAGGTTCGTCTTTTTCTGGAAAAGAGATATTTATACTGTTAGAGGTGATGTTTTATTCGTGAGAAGAAAAAAGAAAAAGAATAAAAGAAGAAGGGAATAAACATGGCGGCTTGACACATTTTTTATGAAGTGTAAAAATTATTAATATTAGAAAGCTCAAGAGCTAATATGATGCTATGTTATATAAGTTACGTTTTATTACGAAAAAAAAAACCAGCTGCTTTTTGGTCCAGAATAACAAAATATTGCAAAGATGGGTAAAAAATGTAATTCTCGGCTTTGTTAAGTATCTATTAGCTAGCAGCGAGTTTGACTTAATGAATTATTAGATTTTGGCTTAATGCTTGATTATTTAGCTTTTTTTCTTTGTTTAGTTTTTTTTTGTGCTGCTTCTCTTTTTATTTTAGTTTTTAAGCTTTATAACATTCACATACAATGCAAATTGTTCGTGAATAAATTGAATTAGCAGCTTGGGGAATACCTTCAGTGACGGTGACGATCATCTTGACGTTGTGCGGCAGTCGCTCGGGCAGCCAGCGCGCGGCCCGCAGTGCGTCGGCCCCCACCACGCACAGCAGCGCCCCGCGCGCGCGACCCACGCCGCCCAGCAGCGCCGGCAGCGCGCCCGACAGCGACCACACGTCCTATACGAATACAGACTCGTGAAAAAATTTGGACACTGAATTTTTTGTAGTTCTCGCAAAACTGGACGGGCAAAAACATTTAATGTACGAGTTGTAAGAGACAACTACCCTTAAACTTCGCCAGTACACTCAGAAAATTATTCTTACTTTAGAACAAGTGGAATATCTTGCGATTTTTTTCCTTCTTCTTTTCAGTAGATCAAGTTTGAGAAATTAGCTTGTTGCTTTTTAGTCGTCGTTAATGGCCATAACGATATTTGTTAACCTAACAAGGGCAAAATATTTTTTTACCAGCCGCTGAGTACGATATAGAAGGAATAAGAGCGAATTTTCACTTAGCGGAAAAGTATTAAAACCTCTTTTACTTTTCCTATTAAAAAAATCTTGTTGTCCAGAACTCCAGAATAAAGAATTCAGAGTTTCAGTTTAAGGATAGATGTCCCTTACACCCAATATATTCTTTTCGTCATTTACAAGAAAGGAAAATAATACTATTGAATCTAGTATCATAAAACTATTTACGTTGCGTCCTCGGTAGACCGTCCCCGTCATGAGCACGTGACACTGATCCACGATAGACTTGAGCAGCATGTGGGAACTGCTCGACGCTGGCGTTAGACCCACAAATCTGTGATAAAAAGGACATAATTTACTTATTTTTATATATTTTTTATTGTATCATTATTTGCTTAGCCGTTTTATAACTACATTGGGATCGCCTTACAGTCTGACCGGATGCAGCTGAATATCAGTGTTTTGCATGGAGCCTGCCTATTTGAACTCCACAACCCAGTTATTGGGTATAGTCGTTAAATCTCACAAAGACAGGTGGAGTCTTTATTGTGTGAGTATAACGCACGTGTGCATTGTTTCTATATGTGTGAGCTCGGGAGCGCTCAGTATCGGTCAAGCTGCTCCAGCACAATGAATAATGTGTGTAACATACAGTTAGAAAGAAAAAAAAACTGTTGATTCACAGGAAAGTGATGCTAATAATATATACCTATATATTTTTGTTTATTAAAGCTTAAAACAAAAACAAGTGGGTATATATTCCAAAAAAATAAAGTCCTATACGGAAATATGCGTCACTACTGTGCGAAACGGCTAACGCTTAGCATGATGCCGTAGCTCGTGACCCGAAACCATGGCGCTGCAGTTCTACATCCACTATTAAGACCAATCCACTTACCTAAGATAAAACATCGATATCCCTTAGTAAGACTGGTCAAAGATCTACGAATAGGTGCGTTTAGTCAACGTGTTATCTATATCTTGTTCACGAAGAAGCAGTAAATGGAACTATGTTAGTCATAAAAAATGATTGACAATTAGCATTACCTGACTATAACAGCGAGGTCGGGCTGGTAAGAGTGCGCGAGAGTGACGGCGCGCGCGACGAGCGTGGCCTTCCCGCAGCCCGCGCCGCCGATCAGCGCCAGCGGCACCGTGCTGTCGCCCGTTATGTAGCTGGAATAATCAACGCCAACATGTTACAAAGGATCTTGTGAGTGTGTGGAGTAAAAGTAATGGAATATCGATCGATATCAAGCCAAGATCTCTGCCAAGTTTTTGGGGAATACAGGCGTGATGGTATGATGTTTAAAATTGGAAATATTCATTTCGCTCTTAAGCTTATTTACATACATGAAATACTATCACTCCTCTACTCCCCGGAGGGTTAGGAAAAGGTGTACCTATGTACACCCACAGTTCACCGGTATGTTTTAGTCCCGTGTAATAGGGGGCCAGCCTATTGCCATTAACCGGGCACAAATCCAAACTCCGAGCTGCTACTGAGAATCCAAGACCTCTAGCGTAGCAATCGCGCTAAGAACCACTGGCCTAACTTGCAGTTTAAAATCAATAGGTGTATTTTAAGTAGAATAGTCGAATTTCTAATTTGAAAATCGATTCAAGTCAAACATTTATACTTATTTACGCACTCAGTAACTATCTGTAACAGGTGTAACGAAGCAGTTAACTGGTTTTAAAATTTGAGCCAGTTATTGTATTTTGAACTTTATACTGTTAAAGACATAGTTGAAAATCAACAAGTTAGATTCGGCTGACTCAGTATTTCTGTATTAAGAATTTTATAGTAGTCTAAATAAAGGTCAAATAGGCTTAAAGGTAAAAGTTTTTTCCACATTATACAGGTACTTACGTTTTGAGCTCGTTCAGCGTGATTTCTCTGTTTGAAGTACATTGCGCCGCTTTCTGACAGAACGCGAGGTGTTCGTTCACTTCGTCGAACAAACTGGAATCAATAATGGCATGGAGTTAGGACAGTATTTTAGAGTAATGAGGAACAGGGTGGAAATATATTTTATTTTTAAGCTTTGGAATTTCCAACCACTTCAAGAATAACTCCCACTCTAAGAATTCCTCCTGTATCGTGGATGCATTTACAAACATATAAACTCACATACACAAACATCCAACCCGGAACAACTATCTGTAGGCTATACAACTGGGGCACTTGTTTAGCCACTCGCTTGAAGCAAAGTACCTACAGCCCGTGACCCAGTACAGTATTCGATTTAAAAAAGTGACCACAATACTTTTACCCCCTGAATGCGCGCAATTCGTTGAAAGTTAGTCTGTATTATAATTTTCACACGTACCTGGTAGGTATCCCATTATACCCCGCGGGCATATCATTGTCCGTGATGAGCGTATCGAGCAGCGAGTCTAGCCGGTCACCGAGCGCGCTGCTGACCCCCTCGGTGTACTCGTCCTCGCCGCCCGGCGCGGACCGTCCGCGGACGCTCGCGCGGATCACGTTGCGTTCGCTTAGATGTTGCTGTGGAAAGAAGTATGGAGATGTAATAATAATACAAGTCCGTTATTGTTCTAATGCAAGGGAAAGGCCTCTTCTCGTACAGAGAAGGTACGTGGTTGGCGGATTGGCCATTTCAGACTTATATAGAGTACAAGTCTAGCCTAAGCTTTTATACTTTTTTGTTGCATAAAGTTTAAATAAATAAATCGATGGTCCTTATTAACCATGTCGGAAATACATTTTTACCAATTTTCACTTTTTCCATAAATAGAATAACAATAAAAAAATCTATCTTACGTAATATTTTAAAATCATGATATATTGCCAACAGTAGTGAACAGTAGTCTTTTTGCCAAAACTGACATTGTTAATAAGGGACCACGGAAATATTCTTTTGGAAATACCATCTATCCTCATCGAAACCTGAAGTTTTTTTTTTAAAGAGTATGTATATGTAGTTTCTTGCCCGTTCTTCTCCATACGAAACTACCTTTTGGAATAGGAACTAGATTCAATAGTTTTAATTATTTGACGTTCAAAAGTGCCTTTTAATGGTCTAATTGAAATAAATGATTTGACTTTGACCTACCTTGAGGTCCTTCTGCAGGTTGTTAAGCCTCCGCTGCAGCTCGTGATGGTGCGCGGAGTCGGCGGCGTCGGGCGGGTCGGGCGCGGGCGCGGCGCCCCCCGCGCGGCACACCCACACGCAGCGACGAGCCGCCTCCACGCTCATCAGCACCGTGTGCTGTACCTCCTGCGGACGAGATTGGGAGTTTAAGATATTGTTTAATCGTTTGGTAATATAAAGGCAATCAGCAGAGTTTTATAATGATGTAGTTTGTTTTTTTAACTAAGTGGTGGTGTCAGTGCGCCGCTAGCGTCTATCAGTCTCAGTCATGACTCTGTACTATCAACACATTTGGCATAGAGATATATTACAGTCTGGATTAGCACATAAATTACGTTTTATATCGTTAAAATGCACGGTTCCTGTGGTATAATATACCAAATTTACGCGAACGGAGTCGCGGGCTGCAGCAAGTAATTCAGTCAACCCACCTGTTCAACCACAGTAGTAAGATACGCGTCGCAGGCCTCCTGCGGCAGTGTCCGCACGAGCACGTTGAGCGTCTTGGCCATCTCGCGGCGCCAGCGCGCCGGCGCGCCCCGAACCAGCCGGTAGCATGGCGGCGTCGTGCTGGCGTCCAGCGTGTACCTGGATACAGGGAAATGTTCGTACATAATATTGATATTAAAATGTATCAGAGGTTAAGGCGCCGGCTTTTCATATACGAGGGTTCAAATCCGGCTATACCTACTAGACCATTATGACAGTTTCTACCAATATGCCTTGAGCAAAGTCTGGTGATCAATGCTTATGCCTTCTCTGTAGGAGAAGAGTCAGGGGCAGATCTATATGCCGGTTAGGGCTACAGCCTAGAGCCCCGTGAAGATAAAGGCCCTCCAGCCCCATGCAGTCTCGACTGTAGTGACAAAAGTCACTTGTATCATAATTGACTATAATGTACTAATTGGCTTTATATAGATAATAACATTTGACAAATCGACAATTGGTTTAATTAATAAGATAGGTCCCCAAGTAGTGTTACCTGGGCTAACACTACTTGGGGACCTATCTTATTGGCCCATAAATTGACGGTCCGCCCCTGAGAAGAGGCCCTTGCCACTCTTATTGCGCACCGAATAATTCTTCTTATGAACTTACCATTTATTCAACAGCGCTTTATCACTCTCGTCTTCTGCGGTCTCCAGCGCAGCCTTGAAGTCAGCGCACTCCAGCGTATGAGGCAGCAGCGGAGTACCCAGCCCTGAGTTGAGGAACAGCACCGGGACCACTGCCCCCAGGTCTGATTGCCCTGAAAGAACAATGTACCGTGAATTAAATAGAGCATGTAGCGACATCTATCGGGCAACATGGGAACTACAACAGACGTTAGCATTATACAAAATCCCGACAACACCCGTGTGCATTGAAAAGGGAGGATGAGACATTATACCTCATTCATCCACAAATACAAAACCGGCCACTGCAGTTTATGTCTTTAACTAATGTAAAACAGAATATGTATGTTTTTTTTAATAACATTTATTAACAAAATATAAAAATACTGTAGTAGAGATGATAAAAAGTGAAATTAAATATATAATATGGCCGATATAAGCATTTGAAACTAATCATTACGCACCGATTAGAAAGAGAGATCCGACATGACATGTGACGTCACATGTTACGAGGGCCATATAAACTCCGTGTTTTTATTTTTTGTACTTGAAAGTATAGAAACAAATCTTCGATGGCTTTCATCTTTTTTTAATTTCATAGTAAAAAATAGTTTTATCAAAACAAAAACAAAGTCGAGCGAGGTCGAGCAAAAAGTGTTATTGGGTTTTTCTATGAAATTCTCAGTAGCAGCTCGGAGTTTGGATTTGTGCCCGGTTAATGGCAATAGGCTCGCCCCTTATTACATGGGACCTAAATATACCGGCGAACTGTGGGTGTACATGGTACACCTCTGCCTAACCCTTCGGGGAATGCAGGCATGATGGTATATTTTATATATATTTTTTTAATAGTTTTACTAAACTGTTTATTACAAGAATGAGGATTTTTTTTTTAATTAAAAAGTCTTGCATATTCCTGGGTAGTGGCCAATGACCGTCTAAATGTTAAAGTTAAATAAATAAGCAAATTTTAATATTGCTTTTAGTCAGGGACTTGAAAACGAAATGAATTTCGTTCCGTTATCATTAATGTTATCATATAACGTTCCAAAATTTGTAACGATACTAAAACTTAAAAATACCAATAACGTTACAAGAAAGAAACGTTAAAGAATATCATTTTCGTAGAACAAAATTTTAAGTAACGTTACAGGTATCAGTAACATTAAGCTTATCCGCTTGTAATAACGTTACAGGTGAAACGTTACAGATTCATTTGTAACGTTATTCTTAAGAACTTTTCTCGCTGACTACCGCTCCGTCGTCGCCCGCGGCCCGGTAGCCTCGGCACAAGCCACCACTGTAATGAATAACGTTATTATATCGTTATACTAATAACGATATATTGATAATATTGTTAGTGAACACTTTAAGATTTCGTTCCGTTTGTCAGTATCGTTATAGCCAAGGTATTAATTTTGTTACGATCCTGGTGGAACGGTACTAATTATCGGTACTGGAACTACGCGTAACGTTATTTTGAGTAACGTTTCAAGTCCCTGCTTTTAGTGAAGGCTACTTACGAGCCAGCTCAGCAATGCACAGCACTGGGAAGCGATGGTCCCTCTGCTGCTCCAGAGGGGACCTCCAGTGTAGGTCGGCGACGTGCACGCGCCAGCCGCGGCGACGGGCGCGCACGCGCAGGCGCGCCGCCGCCCCGCACTGCAGCGCGCCTTTCTCGGCACAGCAGTCTGGAAGTGGAGGAAGAAGGCTAAGAGATTTAAACAGTCAATTGTGATTTTGCCAAATTGGGTTGGTTGGTGGGTGGTTTGGGTTGGTTGGTAGGTGTTTGTTCTTTAAATCCTTGGGCTCCTAAATCTTTGTTAATAGTATAATAATGCATTTTGTTCGCCACCTTTGGTTGTTTGGTAGATTATGCCTAAAGCATTAAGTCCGTCTTTGTACTCTTTTGTTGCATAAAATAAGTAAGGGATTTTGGCCATTTTTTTATTAATGAACCTGTGCTTATCTTTGCTCTCAAAAAGGTGTTTCGTGCTTTTATAAGTTAAAACAATGATCTAGCAATTTTTTTGATCAACCTCAGATAACCAAATCCTCTTATAGCTTTTTAACACAAAAAAATACCTATCTCAAAAATATATACAATCATCTCACCTTGCGAGTCAGCAGCGCACACATAGATCAGCATCGCCCGCCGCCTCCGAACCCTCAAGCCTGGCACCTTGCCGAGCAGACAGCAGCGGTGCTCCTCCGGCAAAGCGCACACGTTGCTCGGCATGGGAGGACCCAGCACGTCCTCCCGCGGAGACGAGCATGCCACCGGGGAGGAGAGGGATATTGAGTCTAGAAAGATCGAAAAAAGAGGAATTGTAACATACTAATAAATAAAATGTAAGTGACTGTTTGTAATGTCAAAATAACAGTTTTATTTACAAAAAATAAATATGAATGATTTCGAGCAAAAAAATCTGCAAGAATTACTTTTTCTCTATCTCTTCTTTCCCTTTTTGTAAAAACGTTGCTCCACACTAGGAATTTCTCATGTGTCATGGCTGCGTTTACAAACATATAAACTCATATACACAAACAGCCAGACCCAAAACAAATATCTGTAGACTATACAAATATTTGTACTATGCGCGAATCGAACCCGCGACATGCAGCACAGCAGGCAATCGCTTAGCCACTGCGCCAACTGTGCGGTCAAAGGTCCGTAATTTATTAAAAAGACAACACTAAAAAACTTTGCAATTAGGCACTCGATAAAAATTACTAACACATTTGTTCAACTGCTTCTGAAGATAGATGGACGTTTGTTACTCTTTTATGCTTAAACGGCTGAACGGATCTGGATAAAATTTGCACTGAGATAGATTGTAATGTGGCATAACACATAGGATACTTTTCCCGTAAAAATGTGCGGTTCCCGTAGGATAATGTACCAAATTTGGCGCGGATGAAGTCGCGGGCAAAAGCTAGTAAATAAATAAACAATTATTTAAATTAACAGTCGACTAAGCTAAAGGTGCTCCCTCACCGGGAGCATTCACGTGTATTGTAACATTATAGATTCGACTTTGAGCATTACATTACAATAATACCTCCCTGACTAACGAGCATTTGCGTGTAATGTAACATATAGATTGGACTTTGAGCATTACATTACAATAATACCTCCCTGACTAACGAGCATTTGCGTGTAATGTAACATATTGGTTCGACTTTGAGCATTTCATAGTAAGATGTCAGACGAAGCAGTCGTGCTGAGTGCTACAATATTAATTCGACATTGTTATTTACGTAAAATTTGATGTTACAAGTTGTTTCAAGATATTACACATTGTATCACTACAAAGTGCGCATTGTAATGCTCGGTTCTTCTCCTTCACTGATGTATGCCCGTTTTGTATCATTACAAGGTGCGCATTGTAATGCTCGGTTCTCCTCCTTCACTGATGTAATGCTCAAATCCTTAACGTTACATTACACGCGAATGCTCCCGGTGAGGGAGCACCTTAAGGTAAGTAAGTCAACATAACATTATAATAACGAGAGCCACAACAAACAAGGTGTATCTAATAAAACTAGCAACATTTTTAATATCAGTAATAGCTTCGTCTGAACTCTGAACAATGCGAGTGAACTTTCATAGCTTCCATTTACCTAATGAATGTGTGTTGATAAAATATGGATATTCCTCTTTTATATCTGCCCCTTGTGGCGCGTAACTTTGTAGTTTATTTGAGAAACGATGCATATGTGGGATTAAAGCCTTTTGAAGTTGTGGTTGTGAGTTATTGGTTTTATTGTAATTGGGTTTACTTCTGCCAAAGAAACCAGTCCATGTTAATATTTCTCCCTCATCCTAATGGATGGAGCCATATTATATTGGTCAAGTTACTAAGTACGTGTTGGACACTGAGCATGGCGGTGGAGAGCTTTGTCATGCTCGCTTTAATGTCTCGCTGACGGTGGCGCGTGCATTGGATCGTTCGGTTCCCTTCAAGATGGTTGAGCTAAATGGTGCTGATGCACGCGTCATATTCGTGAACGGGTGCTGTCAGTTGGGATTGGTCACCTCTTAACTGCCATGGCTTACATCTTTATTATAATTTTGTAACTTTTTATACATTCACCTTCATTGTTTCACATATACGAGTAGAAGCAACAAGAATATTGTAACCAAGATTTTGTAAAAACCAAATTGAAAGAAAAGAGTGTCCATGGAGTTTCTTGCTCGTTCTTCTCCATAGAGACCTAAGTATTGGAACTAGCTTCAATTCTAAACTGTAATTTTTTGACATTCAAAAGTGCCTGTAAATGGTCTAATTGAAATAAATGCTTTGAGTTTGAGTTTGAGGATTCAGTTTTTTTTTGTGCCTTTGGATGGCAAACTGATGTTAGGCGGTCAACGCTAGGTACCTATAGAGATCTGCAATACCAGAGGCCATGAAAGTGCGTTACCATCACAAAGACAAAGTTGAATTGTCTCATGTGTATACAACGAGCTCTACTACTTATCCAATACCAATACTAACCCAATACCTAACACTTTACCCGACCTGGGTATCGAACCCAGGACCTTACGCTCAACAGTCGTGCTTGCCACCACGAGACCAACGGGTCAGTTAAACACTGTGTTATCTATACTAACATAAAAAGCCTAAAGAGATTTTTTGTTTGTTTGTTTAAACATGCTAATCTCTGGTACAACCAGAAGGATTGGAAAATATCTTTTTATAAACGATAGCCAGGGACATGACAAACATTATAAGCTATACAAGCTGTTGATTTGCATCCTCGTCAAATTTTAGGAGCTTGTCATAAAAAAATGGAAGTAATCAAATATAATTACGATACCTGGCCAATATCTATTAAATACTTGTTTTTTTAGTTGCAACTATCAAATAACAGTTGACAGAATACTCCTCTTGCAAAATTCAGAATCGCCCAGTTGCGTATGCGATAGGCAGAGTTGTCGCGCGGCTATATCAATGCGTGCATAGCGCCTAAACTCTCTGGCGAGATGGTTAGTTCGAATTGGAAAATCACAAAATATGATTGATTCGTGTTAAGAATCACGAGCATAGTTAACTCCTTGAATTTGACGAGGATGCAAATCAACAGCTTGTATAATAAGTCTGAAGGGATTTTTTGCTTATTTGTTTGTCTAATCTCTGGAACTACTAGTCCGATTTGAAAAAAATCTTGTAATATATGATAGCCAGACCCATGACAAATAGTATAAGCTATATAACATCACGCTACAACACACGGGAGCGGAGCAGTAATCAAAAACGTAACTTAACGACGGTAAAAAAACCACTCTAAGTTGCGGTCCCCAAAAAGTGTTATTGGGTTTTTCTATGAAATTCTCAGTAGCAGCTCGGAGTTTGGATTTGTGCCCGGTTAATGGCAATAGGCTCGTCCCGTGTTACATGGGACCTAAATATACCGGCGAACTGTGGGTGTACATTGGTACACCTCTGCCTAACCCTTCGGGGAATACAGACGTGATGGTATATATATTTTTGATGGTCTAAGTTGCGGGCGAAGGTAAAAGGCTATAGTATGTAATAAAATGTGACTTTGTGTGAGAATGCCATGACCTCCCTTGCCTAGGGTAGGAAACCTTGACCCTAATTGACAAGGCTGTCAAAACAAGCATTGAAAGGTGTAACCTTCTAACTTGTTGAGTTTATGCCACGCTTAAAAAGGTAGGCTAGTTTCACCGCTGCTACGCTAGAGGTCTTGGGTTCGGTTCCCAGGTCGAGCAAAGTGTTATTGGGTTTTTCTATGAAATTTTCAGTAGCAGCTCGGTGTTTGGATTTGTGCCCGGTTAATGGCAAAAGGCTCGCCTCCTATTAAATGAGCCCTAAACGTACCGGCGAACTTTGGTTGTACGCTGGTACATCTCTGCCTAACTCTTCGGGGAATACAGGCGTGATGGTATGGTTTCACCATTTACGAATGACAGCCGGGAGCACCGACTGTACGTGGTGTCCGAAGAACGGGGGCGTCTACCGCCAACTTCCAAACTCCGGGCTGTTACGGACAAATTCCGAATGAAAAAACCCATTAACACTTTTTGCCCGACCTGGGAATCGAACCCGGGACCCCACGCTCGTCAGTCGCTTTACGTCCACGAGACCAACGTAGCATTACTTCGAACCTGTATATTCTAAAATTAAAATAAATACAGTACGTAATCACTCACCAGACACACTCGATCCGATCGGGCGCGGCCCCTTCAGCTGCGGCCGGTTCTCCTTGACGGAGGCCGAGGGCTCCAGCAGGTGGTGCGCCGGCATCGCCTGAGGGTCTGCGCTGGCGTCGATGGACGGCTTCGTGACCCGGTACGACGGAGACCTGCGCGGGCAGCAGTTTGACCTGATGAGAATGAGGCCGCAGTTGCGTGAGATGGAATGGGGTGAGATGTCCTGTGGTTGGGTGAGGTGGGGATGGTAATTGGTGGTGGTAGAAGCATGTCAGCACCAGTCGAGGATCACAGAAGGCGCGTACGCTTTATTGGCCCATAGAAAATACATATTTCAGTATACTTGTACAATGATATGAAATACTATACATTAACAATACAATTATGGATGGCAAACAAGCCGACGGCCCACCTGAGATCTACGCTAGATATCTTCAAAATGTTGAGCGTAAACTATACAACCTGTAGCAGAATAAATGCAAGACCTCAAAGTAGTTTGCTCAGAATCGCCTTCTAAATCAGTTTCAGCTATTTCATTTTTTTTTCCGTTAGTGTATGTTGCTTGAGTTAGTTTTTGTAAATAAACCTTATGCTCATTAAGGCGCTACCCTGACCAAATAACCTTGAGCATTTTTTCCTTTGGCGGCACACTAACGCGGCGCAAGAGATACGTAGAAAATACGCTCAGATTTTAGAGTAAAATCTATATAAAATCAAATTTTCGTGTTTTGAAAAAAATAGAACTAGCATAATGTTCTTTATTAAATTGCCTAATTATTAGTTTAAGTCGCAAATCAAAATAATGTTCACTTTACGAGGAGATGCATGTCAAAAATTATTATTTCTCATTTCTGTAGTTTCGTTATGACCCTATAATTAAGCATTATGTTACTAAAAAGTTAAAAATAAATCTACCATTTTCGAGTCAAGAATGTGTAGAAATTTAACGTATTTTTTATTAGTTGGTATTTCTATTTGATATAGAGAAGTGGGCTCCTAAAAACTGCCCTAAAAACGGCTGCCGCTGCGTTTTGCATGGCCACGCGCCTTAAGACATGGTTATTTTTTATTAATTTTATGTTTAACGATATATTTCATTTACAACTGCGTCTTAAAAGCCTTATTGCTTTTACTTTAGTTTAACTTTTGTTTGATTCCGCTGTTAAACGGGGAGGCGACTGGTGTAATATTTTTAGGAAAAAAAAGCTTTTTTTAGAAATAGAAAACTACTTTCAGGTCTTGCGTATATTCTGCTACAGGTTGTATATTTTTATGTAATAATATTATAAGGATTTTCTAGACTAAAGACATATCTAAAAATTATTCCATTGAGCCATGTATATTTCTCAGTTGATTGAAAATCTCATTTTATTTTTATTTTGGTGGTTATTTGTAAAGCTTGCTAGGTCGCGGTTGACGATACAATTATTATTACCGTTTTGACAGTAAATAATGCTTTGACTTTGAAAAATGTCGCGATGTCTAATGAAAACAAGTGTAGCTGGTCACTTTACAAGCTGAATGGATCTATAGATATAACCATTGTAATATTGACCCTTTTTTTTTCTTTTTTTTAAAGCGGGAAATCATCAAATAACTGCCCCCGCCCTTTAGTGTCAGACTTTTACTGACTAAAACCCGTCTATGTTCCTTTCATGTGCCCTTTGCGTTCCGGGGGCGCGGTATCTCTTTCGAACAACTGGTGAAGCCCGACGAGCGTAATTTTAGAGTTGTGAGTGGCGTAATTTCTGCTACATTCGGTTTCATACAAAACTCTTGTTTCGTTCACACGGCGACGCAAAATGAGTTGTCAGTTTCAGTAGAAAGTAAATTACGCGTCTCAACTCACAATATTACGTTCATGTGGCCTCACCCTTAGAAAAAACGAAAGCACAAAAAAAACGACGGGTTGCACTCCGGGAGTGCCGGCAGAAGTGAAAACTTGAATATTAACGTTGTGCATTTTTGATATTTTGGAATGGTTTGAGGAATAATTTTGCACGAATTGCTATAATTATCATTATAAAAGTACTATCATTTATGTGGTAGAATACAATATTTATTTATTGCGCTATCGTACACAAACATGACAATTCACGTCAGGACACGTGACCTGATCGAAAATCTTACGAATTTTCGATCAGGTCACGTGTCCTGACGCGAGTTTAACATTTTTTAACCATTACAAAAAATGTTTACAACGCCGCTAAAGAAGTTTTCACTTCAAAAATAAGGATATACCTAGTTGTTAGCGAAGTATAAAAAAAAATATATGTCATGTACATAATTATAGTAAAGTAATAATTTACAAAAAGTAATTGTGTAAATTATTACTTATGTGTATTATATTGTGTTCCTTTGCTTATACACATTATGTAAAAGTCGATAAAATTATTTAATAAATTATCAATATGTCAAACCTATTTACTTAATTAAAAAAAACAAATTGCCCTTGAATACTGTAGCCTCGTAGCGCTACGAATGTTTGCTACGCGAGGCTCTACGAATGTCGTAGCAACGTAGCAGCGTAGCAAAATGTATGAATACTAGAACTTTGTTTACTTATATTATTGTTGAGCGGGGCTTACCCCATCTCCTAATACAGTATTATTTTAATAATACTTTACCTTGCGCTCTGTTGGATTTTCAACGTTCGGTTCAGCGCCGAGAGTTGAAAATCCAACAACTGAGATTACAAGGAAATATTAAAATGGTACTGTTTTGAGACATGGTGGTAGGCCAATTGAAGTAAGTTATAGTTTTTAGTTACTATAACTAATTGTTTATTGTTTTTACAGACAATGACATGTCATAGGTACTGGTTCATCAGTTAGCCAATCACTCTGCATAAGGTTACAGTTTCGATACCGAGCAAGTACCAATGTGTCTTTTTCAATTCATATGTACTTTCTAAGTTTATACCCCGGACTGCCCCGTTGGTCTCGTGATCGCAAGTGCGACTGCTGTGCAAGGGGTCCTGGGTTCGATTCCCAGGTCGAGCAAAAAATGTTATTGGGTTTTGGCTCGGAGTTTGGATTTGTGCCCGGTTAATGGCAATAGGCTCGACCCCTATTACATGGGACCTAAATATACCGGCGAACTGTGGGTGCACATTAGTATACCTCTGTCTAACCCTTCGGGGAATACAGGCGTGATGGTATATTTCTAAGTTTATATTAGACAGTACCGACACTGAAAACGGTCAAGAAAAACATTGTGAGGAGACCTAGAACTTAACACAGGTAAAAATTTCCACGCGGTCGAAGTTGAGGACAGATTTTAGTGTTTTATATTTATAAATATACAAAAAGACGTTGGCGGAGAATTGTCAACAATACTCTTATTTCATTAGCGACATTAATTAGAAGATAAACAAAAAGATTATAAAAGAAAAATAGACGTCACAATTGTACCCCACGTAAGCGTACCCGGGGGCGCTGTGGGGTACAGTTGCATGCCTATATATAGCTTATAGATATATTTTTTTAAGTCAGTATGTTTGGAAATCCAACGCCTCGGTAGCCTCGTGGTCCTAAGCGCGACTGCTACGCTAGTGGTCTTGGGTTCGATTCAGAGGTCAAGCTAAAAGTGTTATTGGGTTTTTCCATTGAGATTTTTTTAGTAGCAGCCTTAGGAATTTGGTGGTGTGACACCCATTGAGATTTATTTAGTAACAGCCTTAGGAATTTGGTGGTGTGACACCCACGTGACTCGGTAAGAACGTAAACCCGTTGGCCCCGGCTGTGTTAAGTTACTTGTTTTATTACTGCTCCGCACCCATGGGTCGTAGCGTGATGGTACATAGGATAAGATTACGGAATTAAGGGTTAAAGATGAAAATTAAGGATAATAGGATGTATTTGTTTGACGGGCCTGTTGGTCTAGTGGTTAGTGGCCCTGACTGCTAAGCCGGAGGTCGTGGGTTCGATTCCCACCCAGGACAAACTTTGTGTGATGAGCATGATTGTTTGTTCTGTGTCTGGGTGTGATTTATCTATAATATGTATGTATTTACTAATTATATAAGTATGTATATCAGTTGTCTAGTTACCATAACACAAGCTCTGCTTAGCTTGGGATCAGATAGCCGTGTGTGAGTTGTCCCAAGATATTTATTTATTTATATTTTAAAAACAAAATAATTTCAAGAGACACGCCATAGCAGGACATGCTTCTAAACACACCCCTGTTGTGAAGTGCCCCTACACCCCTAAATATTAGCAAAGTAAACCCCGCGCCCCTAGTTTGCATTACAGCCGTTTTTCATTCCCCCGGGCCCATAGGGTGGGTCACCCCTAGATCGGGTTGTAGGCGAACCGTGTACACTTGCCTTATTATTTATTGTGTATTTTGATAATAAATTGTGTTAGTGAATTTGAACAGGTGTATTTCGTGTTTCAATCAGCGTTGGTGTTGGTCCCTTTGGAAATCTATGAAGGAGGTCTATGTTCAGAAGTGGACGTCCTGTGGCTGATTTGATGTTGATGGTGTTTGCCACAAGACGGTGTTTGATTCGATGTTCTTCTTAAACACGATTTGATATTACCAGACTGAAAAGAATTATAGAAAACTTTTCAGAAACGGATCAGTAGTTCCAGAGCGGAGCGCTTTAATTTTTTTTTTATTTTCTGTTGTCCAAAGGCCAGCCTATGCCTAAGCCTATCTTTCTTCAAGGTGTAATCTATCACTGTACCAAACAACGAAATCGGTTTAGTGGTTTAGGCATCAAAGTGTAACAGACATGGAGTTTCTTGCCCGTTGGCAAGAAACTCCATGTCTGTTACACTTTGATGCCCATTCCAAAAGGTAGTTTCGTATGGAGAAGAACGCTTCTCCATACGAAACTACCTTTTGGAATGGGTAACTAGATTTAATAGTTTTAATTAATTGACATCTAAAAGTGCCTTTTAATGGCCTAATTGGAATAAATGATTCGACGTTAACTTTGACAGATAGACAAAGTTACTTACGCATTTATAAGTACGGAAATAAACGGACCTTATTATAAAATATGCTAACATTGAAATAACGATTGCATTGTAGCGTTAATTTTCTAATGGAGTATAGCTACACGTTAAGGCTGCCTGCCGTCAAACGATCGGTGACCGATTTTTTTGTCGGAGAGATTGGAACTAATCAATTCTAATATACCAACGGTGGCAATGCACGTCCGAAAAAAAGTCGGTCCTACGATACTAAGGATCTATTGAATCGGTCCTACAAAAAAGTCGGAGATGGGCGGAGCCCGTTATCGGAAATCAGAGACATACATTCTGGAAAATGTTTACTAATATTATTAAGAGGTAAAGTTTGTGAGGTTGTAGGGGGTAAACTCTGAAACTACTGAACCGATTTTGAAAATTCTTTTACCCATAGAAAGCCAAGTTATTTGTGAGTGTCATAGGTTAAATAACATCACGCTACGACACACGGGAGTGGAGCAGTAACCAACTAACCAAAGACGTTACTAAACGCGGGTGTAATAAGCCACGCGGACGAAGTCGCGGGCAATTCGCTATATAATGAAGAATGTTACTAGGTATGGTAAATCACTTGAAATGTTAATTGTCTCAGAAAAGCCTGTAGGTATAAAAATACACTAGTTTTTGTTGTAGTTAAAAATACCGAGTAGTTTTGATTTTATATGCATTCAAAGTTTTGAAAAATATCGAATCCCGCTAAGTCACGTGACCGCTTGTGACGTCATACTACAACGCGCCGCGCGGGCCAGCCAGCGGACTGAGTGAGCCAGACTGAGCGTTTGACGTCATTGTACATCACACCGTCACCGACAGCCCACGTCGTGCGGTTCCAACTTGTTTTACTTCTAAATCGGAAACTGATTGATGTATCGAAGTAATTCTTTCACTAGTATTTTTTTATTTTTGACACAGAATATGGAGTGCTATTAATCAAAATTAGTTAACATTCTTCATTAAATAAAGTTAAGAAGTTATATTTGTCTCATTATATCTGCGGTGTACCGGAAAGGCTATAAATGAAATGATAAAGGAAGCCTTTCATAATCTTGTGTGGGTTTTGAGAAGAATAATTTGAATTGGAGATCGAATTTGTCTAATGCGCACAGTACGTCGATTCTGTAAAATTCAGACATGAACTCGCATCTCAAGTCGCTATTCACCCTCACTTCGCTTAAGGTTCAAAATGACATTGATTTATTTGACACTTTGAAGTGCGAAGTGAGCGTCAAAGTAACGGTGGAATTACCGTATAGAATGCCACTTCTTATATGATACCATCACGCCTGTATTCCCCGAAGGGTTAGGCAGAGGTGTACCAATGTACACCCACAGTTCGCCGGTATATTTAGGTCCCATGTAATAGGGGGCGAGCCTATTGCCATTAACCGGGCACAATTCCAAACTCCGAGCTGCTACTGAGAATTTCATAGAAAAACCCAATAACACTTTTTGCTCGACCTGGGAATCGAACCCAGGACCCCTTGCAGATCTCATACTTTATCTTTAGTTCAACTCGCTGACACGCTCGCAAGAGTGGCGCTAGTGTAAATTCGAATTATCAACCGAGTTTTTAGAATGCCAATTAAGAAAGTCACAGCGGATTCAGATTCGAAGTTTAGAACGAGGTCTTACAGAATCACACAGCTGCTAAGGAGTGGAACTCTCTACCTGCGTCTGTATTTCCAAACGCATTCAACCCTAATCTCTTCAAAGTTAGAGTGAACAGGCTTCTTCTGGGTAAGCTCACTCCGTCGTAGACTTTGTCTATGTCACCTTTGACCAAGACTAGAGTTAAAAGCTTACCCATCTCGTATTGAGAGTTGTTCGAAAGAGGTACCGCGCCCCTGGAATGCAAAGGGCACAAGAAGGAACATGGATGGGTTTTAGTCAGTAAAAGCCTGACACCCGGGGGAAGTCATTTGATGATTTCCCATCGGAAAAAGAAACCCATCTCGAAAAAAATATATAGAAGGTTACATAAATCAATATAATTTGAATATTTATTGTTATTTTAAGTCGGACGTTGCAACAAAATTCTCTGACACCCACAGTTTGATGGTATGTTTAGGTCCCGTGCAATAGGAAGCGAGCCTATTGCCATTAATACAAATCCTAACTCCGAGCTGCTACTGCGAATTTCTTCGAAAAACCCAATAAAACTTCTTGCTCGACCTGGCACTCAAACCCAAGACCTCTACCGTAGCAGCCGCGTTTAGGACCACTAGGCCAACGAGGTAGTTGCAACAAAATCCTAAGGAAATAAATCAGCTGTTAGTTTCCTAGCTATACGTTACCACGCAGACAATATTGACAAACGCTCTGACGTCATACCGTTTTATTTACTACCGCGGCCCTTACCGTTTCGTTGTTACTGTGGAAACTAAGAAACAATTAATTTTACTGCTAAATAACATAGCTTACCATCACGCCTATATTCCCCGAAGGGTTCGGCAGAGGTGTACCAGTGTACACCCACAATTTGATGGTATGTTTCGGTCCCGTGTAATAGAGGGAGAACCTATTGCCATTAATACAAATCCTAACTCCGAGCTGCTTCTGAGAATTACATAGGAAAACCCAATAACACTTTTTGCTCGACCTGGCACTCAAACCCAAGAGCTCTAGCGTAGCAGCCGCGTTTAGGACCACTAGGCCAACAAGGCAGTTGTAACAAAATTCCAAAGAAATAAATCAGCTGTTAGTTTCCTAGCTATACGTTACTACGCAGACAATATTGACAAACGCTCTGACGTCATACCGTTGTATTTACTACCGCGGCCCTTACCGTTTCGTTGTTACTGTGGAAACTAAGAAACAATTAATTTTACTTCTAAATATCCGCTTTAATATCGACTAAATCAATACTAATATAATAAAAGTGGACGAGTTTTTTGTTTGTTTGCTTAGACGTGCTAATCTCTGGAACTGCTTGACGGATTAGAAAAAAACTTTTTGTTTATGAAAGCTAGATTCATGAGAAATTGAATAAATTATCATGAGATACTAATTTGATATAGTTTTCATCATCATCTCCTTAGCCTTTTCCCAACTATGTTGGGGTCGGCTTCCAGTCTAACCGAATGCAGCTGAATACCAATGTTTTACATGGAGCGACTGCTCATCTGACCTCCACAACCCAGTAACTGGAGAACACGATACCTCTTGGTTAGACTGGTTGTCAGACTTCTTGGCTTCTGACTATCCGTAACGACTGTCAAAGATCTACGAATGACAGCCGGGACCAACGGCTTTCCGTGCTTTCCGAGACATGGGCCTCAAATTTGATATAGTTATCATGAGACATTTTATATTTTCTCTGAGATGGCAATGCAACTTGCTTGGCCTCTGGTATTGCAGATGTCTATAGGCAGCGGTGACCACTTAACATCAGGTGGGTATTGGTACTTCCTATCATCCAAATCTATGAAGAAACGGTACCACTATGTAGAATAATACGATATACACCACTGAAAACTGCCTCGGTAGCCTAGTGGTCCTAAGCGTGTCTGCTACGCTAGAGGTCTTGGGTTCAATTCCCAGGTCGAGCAAAAAGTGTTATTGAATTTTCTATGGAAGTCTTAGTAGCAGTCTTGGAGTTAGGATTTGTGCCATAGCAATAGGCTAGCCCCCTGTTACATGGCACCTAAACATACCGGCGAACTGTGGGCGTACATTGGTAACTCTGCCTAAGCCTTCGCGGAATACAGGCATGATGGTATATAACCTCTTCCTATTTTGAAACCGTATCTCCTATATACCTCTTTCTTTTTAAAATCGGTTAAAAAGCTCCTGAAAATTATTGTACAAATCCCAAAGCTTCCTTTACACACACACACACAAACACAACTAGTACGCAAGTACGTACGAGGCGTGGCTGGGGGAGGGGCGATGACGTTGGCGCGTGACGTCATCGTGACGCGGTGCCGACCTAGTTCCACGCGCGCTTTCAAACCGGCTAAGATAATATTAAGCTGCGTGAATTGATTCGATACGTGTTTTATTTTACAATTCTACGGAATGCATACCATTACGCCTGTATTCCCCGAAGGGTTAAGCAGAGGTGTACTAATGTCCAATGTACATCCACAGTTCGCCGGTACGTTTAGGTCCCATGACGCGAGCCTATTGCCATTAACCGGGCACAAATCCTAACTCCGAGCTGCTACTGAGAATTTGATTGACATACATAGATACCATCACGCCTGTATTCCCCGAAGGGTTAGACAGAGATGTACCAATGTACATCCATAGTTCGCCGGTATGTTTGTGGTTCCATGTAATAGGGGGCGAGCCTATTGCTTTTAACTTCTTCAGATCTTAACTCCGAGCGGCTACAGAAAATTGGGTAGATGACACCACTAATCAATTGACGTACTTTTTATGAGCTGTCAAAACGCGATTCCCCCATAGATTTTCTATGACAATACTCAACTATGACGCCACTTTTTTGTCATCTCAATTCACTAACTATTTATTGATTTCAAAGCAACTAAAAATCGATTTTTACAGTTATTTAAAAAATCATCGGGTTTTTAGTGCTAAAATTAAATGTTTTTTTGTGAAGTTGTTTCTTGAAATTATTGGTTAGTGGTGTCATCTTCCCAATTTCATAGAAAAACCCAATATCACTTTGCTCCACCTGGAAATCGAACACAAGACCTCTAACGTAGCAGTCGTGCTTCGGACCACTTAGTGATTCCGCTAGTGTCTTTTTATAGAATCACTAGCTATACTGCCCCGTTGGTCTCGTGGTCGCAAGTGCGACTGCTGTGCAAGGGGTCCCGGGTTCGATTCCCAGGTCGAGCAAAAAAGTGTTATTGGGTTTTTCTATGAAATTCTCAGTAGCAGCTCGGAGTTTGGATTTGTGCCCGGTTAATGGCAATAGGCTCGCCCCCTATTACATGGGACCTAAATATACCGGCGAACTGTGGGTGTACATTGGTACACCTCTGCCTAACCCTTCGGGGAATACAGGCGTGATGGTATATTTTTTTTTTATTTTTTTACTAGCTATACTCTCCGCGGTGTCACTCGCGTTCAGTTACGTTGTTACTGCTTCGCTCCCGTTGGGCGTAGCGTGATGTTTTATATGTGTAAACTTTCCTCTTGAATTATCAAAGTCAAAGTCAAAGCATTTATTTCAATTAGACCATTTACAGGCACCTTTGAACTGTCAAGAAGTTACAGCAAGTTGAAGCTAGTTGCTCGTTCCAAAACGTAGATCTCTATGGAGAAGAACGAGCAAGAAACTCCATGGACACTCTTTTCAAAATGGTTTTTACAAAATCATGGTTACAAAATTCTTGTTGCGTGAAAATGTAAAAACAATGGACGTGACTAAAAATCAAAAGAAATAATACCTAATAATAAAGAAGTAAACCATGGTAGTTAAGAGATGAACAATCCCAACTGACAGCGCCCGTTCACGAACATGACGCGTGGCTCAGCACCACTTAAAGGGAACCAAATGATCCAATCCACGCGCCACCATCAGCGAGACATTTAAGTGAGCATGACAAAGCTCCCAACCACCATGCTTACCGCGTCCTAATTACTCTATCTATTGATGAAAACCGCTTTAAAATCTGTCGCGTAGTTTAAAAGATCTAAGCGTACAAAAGGACAGACGGCGGGAAGCGACTTTGTTTTATACTATGTAGAGAATTCGTTCGAAACATTAATATGGTAATTGATGTTACACTCATCACCATCTTCTTAACCTTTTCCCAACTGCGTTGGGGTCAGCTTCCAGTCTAACCGGATGCAGCTGAATACCAGTGTTTCACATGGAGCGACTGCCTATCTGACCTCCACAACCCAGTAACTGGGCAACACGATACCACTGGTTGTCAGACTTCTTGGCTTCTGACTATCCGTAACGACTGTCAAAGATCTACGAATGACAGCCGGTACCAACAGCTTTACGTGCTTTTCGAGGCACGGGGCACGGGGGTGCCACACCACCAACTTCCAAACTCCGGGCTGTTACTGAGAAATTCCGAATGGAAAAACCCATTAACACTTTTTGCCCGACCTGGGAATCGAAACGGGACCCCACGTTCGCCAGTCGCGCTTGCGACCACGAGACCAACGGGGCAGTCAATTGATGTTACAGTATTACAGACAAAATTAATATCTATACAGGATAAGTTTTTAACCAGTGCGTAAATTTTTTTTGGTAGTTCAGTTTCAGTAATAGAACACATTTCCGTGTTTAGTTAAAAAAAAATTCATCCTTATCCGAGTTTGAAATAAGCAAAATATGGACATAATCTATTCGCCATACTATCAATGAAAACTCGCGGCCGCCGCCCGGGCGCATGGTTGGGGTGAGGGGGTGGGGAATGCGCTAGCGCCGAGTGACAATAAAATATGGTTTTTAAGTAAACATGTTTCGTAAGCGATAACTTTTTTTTTTAGTACTAAGACATATCAAAATAAAATATACGTGTTTAATAAAACGTGTTGAAGTTTATTATGGCAAAATTTACGCACTGGTTAAAATTTTTTCCTGTATATCTTCGTTTATTAACATAGATAAGGTAACTGCCTCGTTAGCCTAATGGTCCTAAGCGCGACTGCTACGCTAGTCTTGAGTTCGATTCTCAGGTCGAGCAGTGTTATTGGATGTTTCTATCAAATTCTCAGTAGCAGCTCGGAGTTAGGATTTGTGCCCGGTTAATAATAATAGGCTCGCCGCCTATTACATGGGATCTAAACATACCCGCGGACTGTGGGTGTACATTGGTACACCTCTGCCTAACCCTTCGGGGAGTACAGGCGTGATCGTATGTTATTTCTTAAGAAACTCATCAGTAACATTTAAAGTTATTCGCATAATTACAGACAATACATTATAGTCTTCAATAAATTGCAAGACACGATTTCAAAACATTAAAAATATCATCTACAAAACATGAGGAAGGAAAAACCAGATATACCTTTGAAACAATGAAATTATTAATATACAGTACATGACTACATACATTTCTATTCTAAACTATACTAAAAGTATTATAAAGAGAAAAGATTTTTTTGTTTGTTTGCACCGATTAGGCTCCAAAACTACTGGACCAATTTTAACCATTTTTTCACCAATAGAAAGCTACATTATTCCTGAGTGACATAGGCTAAATAACATCACGCTACGGCCCACGGGAGCGAAACAGTAACCAAAAACGTAACGCGGTTGAAATAAGCCACGCGGTCATTAATATTTTTTGTTTGTTTGTAACGAATAGGCTCCAAAACTACAGGACCAATTTTAACCACTTTTTCACCAATAGATAGCTACATTATTCCCGAGTAATATAGGCTAAATAACATCACGCTACGGCAAACGGAAGCGGAGCAGTCAACAAAGACGTAGCACGCAGACGAAATCGCGGGCAGGTCGCTATCTTCATACAGATAAAAATATTCTAGGAAACTATAACATTTTTCTCATAGTTACGAATTCTTTAACTCGTAGTAAACAGTTCGCATGTGGACCGTGCCAAGCCGAAAGATGTTTAGCCTTGAACTGACAGGAATTGTATGAATGCTAGTAAACGAGGTATTTCCACACAAACGGATGAAAAAGTGGTGAAAAGTATGAATACAAACGAGTTCTATTTAAATATTTGACTGCCTCGTTAGCCTAGTGGTACTTAGCGTGACCGCTACGCTAGAGGTCTTGGGTTCGATTAACAGGTCGAGCAAAGTGTTATTGGATTTTTCTATAAAATTTACAGTTGTAGCTTGGAGTTAGGATTTGTGCCTGGTTTGAACCCTATTGCATGGGACCTAAACATGACCTAAACACCGGCGGATTGTGGGGTGTACATTGGTACACCAATGCCTAACCCTTCGAGGAATACAGGCGTGATGGTAGGTATGTGGGGTTTGTTTTTAAATTTTAATTTTGCCACCTCTTAGTTTTAACATCAGACTTTCTATGACATCATTATATTGCATTGTCATGCAAAATCCACATTCACACAAAATTCTAGCTCAATCGAACATCGGGAAGTGGGTCAAATTTAACTTGTAAGATTTGATCGACCGCAGACACCGGGACAGGTAAAAGTAAATAAAAACGTGTAATATTGCGCTTGCAATCGAGATTGATGCTTACATATTTTTTTTTTATTTTTTTTATTTTTTTTTATAGACGGGAAATTATCAAATTACTTCCCCCGCCCTCGGCGGGGCGGGAGGGAGTGTCAGACTTTTACTGACTAAAACCCGTCTATGTTCCTTCATGTGCCCTTTGCGTTCCGGGGGCGCGGTATCTCTTTCGAACAACCCGCAGCCCCGGCAGGCATCGGCCCTCAGTGGATGCTTACATATGCGATTTAGTTTACAGCTGCGTCTAAGACGCCGTTGAAAATCTTCCGTCACAGAGTATCTATAATATATTGTAAAATATATTGCTTAAGAGTTTTTTGTTTGTTTCTTCCTTAAAACGCTCATAACTCAAATAATTTATTTGGCGACAACTGAAAACCTTGTTTAATTGGTAGGTTTTTACAAAATGTTGATCAAACTTATCGTTTTAATACAACGTGTTTTTTTTTATATCCCATAACACTAGGGTTATATTATTTAAGTAAAAAGAACACAAAATCTCCTAGAACCAAAAATGCATAATTTCGAAGATATAATAAATCATAATTAAATTAGGGCAAAAATTGTTACCAGTACTACAAATCTTTACTTTTGCGAATTGCTTACCGTACAAAATAGAATCTCGATGTGTATAGGTATCTATGTTTCATTAATAAATAAGAGTAATTAATTTTTATTTACATTTAAAGCTAAGAAAATGCGACGTTGTCATATTTTACGTAAGGGTGTTTTACATTAAAAATCGTGACGTTGTCGAATTATTTTGTATGAAAAACAAACAAAAATGATGATTGAAGAATAATTCATATGCCAATTGGTTCTTTCATATGGTCTCAGTCATACCCTAGAGTTATGGGATATAAAAAAAAAGATTGTAGATGCAAGAAAAATACAAGTGGTCATCGATAAAAGAACTATTCAACACAAACTCAAAGAAAATCAGGTATAAAACAATTGGTGAACTTTTAGCAGCATGCGAGTCTGATTCGCACTTTTAACACAAATAACTCTTTCAAACACACAAAGGCTCTATTTAACTCAATTGATGAGGCACTACAAGTCTTGTTAGGTTATTTAGCACTCCAATACACTGCAAATTGTTAGTTAGTATTGTTAGAGACAAACAAAGTCTTTGTAAAAACCTGTCGCGGCCGCCTGATGATAACTTGTACCTGGACGAAATAATTATAATTAATTGGGAAACAATAGCTTTTTTGTAGTGAAGAATAATTGGTATTTTTGCTATTCTTCTGGCCTAGTTGATAATATGGATTCAACTCTACATAGTATAGAGGGCCGAGTTTCTGACCGTTTTTTTTGTCGGCTATAATGGAACATATGAATTATAATATATCAACGCACACGGCCGACAAAAATTGGTCAAGCAGTCGGTCGTGGTCGTCGGAGGGGCTACAACAAAGTCGCGCCCGCCGCCTGTCCAGAGCAGTGGCGTGCGGTTCATATAGGCAAATAGACATTGGCTACCCTATAAAATACGTATTTATCTTATATTAAATATCTTTTATTGTATCCACGAGTAACTACTATCGTTAAAATAAAAAAATAAAAACAAATCTTAAATCACCTCCACCTATCGTTAAAATAAAAAACGTAATATATTAAAACTTAAATCAGCTCCATCTATCGAGTAACGGTGGAGTCTCATCGATAAATCGCTTCGCGCGAGTAGCGGGAAGCCACAAAACATTGCGGCTGGGTGTTTCAATGTGTGCCTCATGACAGACTCGTAGGTACGCGTCTACAATAGTGTGCGTTTACTATAAAAACTCGACACACAATGTCAAAATAACGCTCACCAACGTACAAATAGACTTTGGCTAATTTTTATAGTTTGACGTCTGCGGGGGTTTTGCGAAGTTAGTTTTGTGATTATTATAATAAGTAGTACGTTTGATTTTATTAGCGTTAAATGAAGCACGTTTACTTTTTGTCATAATATGTTTTTATGTTGACGTGACTTATGAGCGGCTATTGTTGATTCATTTTGTACGACTGTAAACTGTGTTTACGCTAAAATTAGATTGTGATGTGTTAAAATTGTTCAGGTTTGTGTATGTGCAGAAAATATTAAATTATGCGTTTTCAAAGCTATCATAAAGTGATAAAAAAGTGTTGATCGCCCAAGGCCGTTTATACACCAGATTTGCAGTGAATAGGTACAAACTAAAGGTATAATCAATCGTAAATTCAATATAATTATGTAAAACAATAATGAATCTTAAGACTGGCTCACGGGTTGTTTACATAGCAATTGATTATATTGTTTTTCGTGTCCAGACGTGAGTCGGTCGTAACGTGTTTTGGGCATATTGTACGTAGTTTCGTGGATATGAGTAGGTACCTACCTAACTACCTAGTTTCAAAACCGATTATTCTTGTAACTATGTAGTTACCTACTTCTGTATACAGTAGAGCTTTGGTTAATTCTGCGTTAGTATTATGGTATGATTACAAAAGTGTTATAGGTTATAAAGGTAGGTAATATTGTTACTTTGGTGTTATGCGTTGATTACGTATAGGTATGTGACAGTTTGAAGATGTTCTTTTTATCATGCGCGTAAGCTATACCTATCCCGAGCCGAAGGGACTGTTTACTCGGTCAGTAGGTCGTCTTTGCAAATACATACAGAACAACAGACATACCCGCCAAAAGGCCACTTCAAATATCCGCAAATTGATATGTTTATAATATCAGCCAATCTATAGATATTTGAGGTCGAAAATCATATACATCATTATTTAATCGACAAAGCGACGAACCAAAACCAACATGTATTAGGTGTTTTTGGTAGGTAAATTTTCTGTCTACCCTGTCTAAGAACTCTGTGCACGCCACTGGTCCAGAGGGACACAATACTAGAGGCCTTGCAAATGCGTTGCCATCCCAGAGACAAAGTTGAAATGTCTCATGTGCCTGTAATTACACCTACACCCATACCCTTCAAACCAGAACACAGCAACGCTGCTTTGCGGTAGAAGATTATTATGACACTCTACAATACCAACCAAAAAAAAATAATTAAAACTTTTGTTGATCTAATAGAGCGTTTCAACTCAACGATATTCTAACAGACTAGGCGCCTAAAACCATGTTTTTAATAGGCCGAAATGAAAAATAAACCACGAAATAATTATGAAACATAGCTTTAAATTAAACATCAATCTATCTCAATAATCCGCCGCGTAAGGCCGTTGTCAGCTGGGCGTTTGTTAAAATTAAAAGATCTAAAAATAGCGTGCGCACAGTTGTACTCGCTCTCGGAGTAAACAATTAATAAAGTTAACTTTTATGAGGGGGTACTGAAATGATTGTTGTTGGTATGTGAGTATAAATATCTTGTGGATGCCACTATTTAGGTGTCGTTCGCACGAGTAAGTTTTTAACGCGCGTTTAAAATGTATTATATACTAAAAATATTATAAAGCTAAAGAATTTGTTTGTCTGTTTGTTTGAACGCGCGTATCTCCGGAACTACTGGACCGATTCTGGAAATTCTTTTGCTAATAAGAAGCTACGTTATCCTTGAGTGGGGTAGGCTATATTATTTTAAAACAAATTAAGGGTCCCTAAGAAAATTGACACTGACATAGTCACGGGAAATAGCTTTAATATTATAAATAAGAAAGTAACCTGCCTGTTTGTTTGTTATCTATCATTATGGCAAAACCACAGAACCGATTGTAAAGAAATTTTACAAAACGGTAGCCTAGGATGTGGTTAAGTACATAGACTAATATTTAACCCGTCACTGCCCGCCGTCTATCCCTCAGTACGCTTAGATCTTCTAAACTACGCAACGAATTGTAATGCAGTTTTCATCAATAGACATATTGATTTAAGAGGACGGTTTGTACATATATACGTAGAACGTCACACTACGGCCAACGGGAGCGGGGAAGTTACCAAAATCTCTGATATCGGTGAAGGAAAACATCGTAAGGAAACCTGGACTTATAATTTATATATTAAGCCTGAAAGACAAGACAAAGAGGCGAAAGTAGTATGTAAGGATCGTAGCAGGTGGCGTTCTGTGGTTTCTGCCTACCCCCATGGGAAAAAGGCGTGAGTTTATGTATGTATGTATGTAAGTATGTAAGCCTGAAATCACCAATCGGCCTTGAGCAAGCGTAGTGATCAATGCTCATGCCTTCTCTGTATGAGAAGAGGCCTTTGCACTGCAGTGGGACAATAATAGTCGAGTATTATTATCTATCTAAATATATATAATTCAAAGGTGACTGACTGACTGACTGACTGACTGACTGAGATAGTGATCTATCAACGCACAGCCCAAACCACTGGACGGATCGGGCTGAAATTTGGCATGCAGGTAGATGTTATGACATAGGCATCCGCTAAGAAAGGATTTTCATCAATTCTACCCCTAAGGGGATAAAATAGGGGATGAAACTTTGTATGAAACTTTGTCAATTTTAAACCGATCGAGCTGAAACTTTGCATGCATAAAGCTACTATAACGTAGGCATCCCCTAAGAAAGGATTTTGATAAATTCCACCCCTAAGGGTATAAAATAGGGGATGAAAGTTTGTATAAATCTTCTTAGATTTTCGACTGATTGAACTGAAATTAAAGATTGGAGCTACTATGATGAAGACGTCGCTTAAATAGGATTTCGATAAATTCTACCCCCAAGGGGATAAAATAGGGGATGAAAGTTTGTATGAAACTTTGTCAATTTTAAACCGATCGAGCTAAAATTTTGCATGCATAAAGCTACTATAACGTAGGCATCCCCTATGAAAGGATTTTGATAAATTCCACCCCTAAGGGTATAAAATAGGGGATGAAAGTTTGTATAAATCTTCCTAGATTTTCGACTGATTGAACTGAAATTAAAGATTGGAGCTACTATGATGAAGACGTCGCTTAAATAGGATTTCGATAAATTCTACCCCCAAGGGGATAAAATAGGGGATGAAAGTTTGTATGAAACTTTGTCAATTTTAAACCGATCGAGCTGAAACTTTGCATGCATAAAGCTACTATGACGTAGGCATCCCCTAAGAAAGGATTTTGATAAATTCCACCCCTAAGGGTATAAAATAGGGGATGAAAGTTTGTATAAATCTTCTTAGATTTTCGAATGATTGAACTGAAATTAAAGATTGGAGCTACTATGATGAAGACGTCCGCTTAAATAGGATTTTGATAAATTGAACCCCCATGGGGTTAAAATAAGGGATGATGGAGGATGTAAACATATTAGTTTGAACCTATCAGTACCTAATGGAACGAAATACCTAATTAATAATAATACTTCTTAACGCGAGCGAAGCCGCGGGCAAAAGCTAGTATTATTATAAAGTCTGAGGTGAAGGTTAGTACTTCATAGTACATCAAACGTGGATATAGCAACACCTGATGCACGATACGAACTCAATCGTCGGCTACACTTTGATGTTTTGCCAACCGACTATTAGCCGTATAAAAGGTAAGGGACAGTGGGTTCAGTTGTAACAAGGGTTGGTTGATTGGTTGATTTTTTTACGCGAATTCTGATCCAACAAACGATCTGTATATTTCATCTTAATTAATGGACGAAGATTTTATTGGTATGCCAGAAGAAGAAAAAAGGTTATTTAAAAAAAAACGTTGCAGCACACTAGAATTTTATATTGTGTCGTAGGTCCGTTTACAAACATATAAACTTACATACACAAACAGCCCTGATGTGGAACCACCATCGTAGGCCACACAAATATTTGTTTCGTGTGAGGAATGAACCCGCGACACGCAGCGGAGCAGTCAATAGCCCAGCCACTGCACCTAACGTGTCGATGGATGGATTTTTATTACTCAATCACGGCTGAACGGATCTAGATGCAATTTAGCACATAGTTAGATTATATTCTGGAATAGCACATAGGATACTTTTCATCCCGGAAAAATGTACAGTTCCCGTGGGATTATAAATTAACTTCGACGAGAACAAAGTCGCGTGTGGAAGCTATTTGATTTTGCAGTGGTGTTGGCTGTAATTCAATAAGCTAACAAATAAAGATACAGTTTTCATCTATCATTAGGCCAATTTATTTTAATAAAGAGCTACAACTATTTCTGCTCTGAGTAGGTTTAAGAAACATTATTCTCAATTAAGTTATTTTAGAGTTCGATGTGAAGCGTGTGTTATTGTTATCGTTGGCAAAAAAATTGACATACCACAAACCCCAAGGGCACATACAAATAAGAATTAATGTTTCTGATCTCACTCTTCTTCTCTCTCTTTCTCTCTTTCTTCTCTGATCTTCTGATACTAAACATAACACTTTTCTTTGAAAAAAATTGAGTGGTATACTGGTGATTTTCCAGGAAGTGAGTCCACATAGAACTGTAGTTTTTAGTAATCCTACTACTATTATAAAGGCGAAAGTTTGTATGTATGGATGTATGGATGTATGGATGTATGGATGTTTGTTACTCTTTCACGCTTAAACGGCTGAATGGATCTGGATGAAATTTGGCACAAAGATAGATTATAGTCTGGAATAACACATAGGCTACTTTTTATCCCGGGAAAATGTACGGTACCCGTAGGATAACACATTAACTGTGACGCGGACGAAGTCGCGGGCAGAAGCTAGTATCTTATAAGCAAAAAAAAAACAAACTGTCTCGTTGGCTTAGTGGTCCTAAGCGCGACTGCTACGCTAGACGTCTCGGGTTCAGGTGTTATTGAGTTTTTCTATGAAATTTTCAGTAGCAGCTCGGAGTTAGGATTTGTGCCCGGTAAATGGCAATAGGCTCGCCCCCTATTACATGGGACCTAAACATACTGGCGAACTGTGGGTGTACATTGGTACATCTCTGCCTAACCCTTCGGGGAATACAAGCGTCATGGTTTGTACGTACATCAAGCATCATTTATACAGAATATCACAGCAGATTAGGCGAATGATCCTTCTGCAACATGTCTGCCGTTGTAGAATGCATCGCGTTGCTGACGCGCGCATCGACCTGCCACACCACTGACCTCACAATCCAACGATTACTATTCCACACAACACGGCGCGTTCATCACTCACAACGTTTATTATATTAAATAGTCTGTGATGTCATAACTTTGTATTGCAATAGTTTATGAACGTAGCAAGAACTTCTGTCTTTCCTTTATTTATTTAAACTGTAGCAACAAAACTTTTCAAAGAAAAAAACAACCGCCTTCAAAAAATTTTTGAAAAAAAGTTGAACTGCCTCGTTGGCCTAGTGGTCCTAAGCACGACTGTTACGCTAGAGGTCCTGGGTTCGATTCCCAAGTCGAGCAAAAAGTGTTATTGGGTTTTTCTACGAAATTCCCAGTAGCAGCTCGGAGTTTGGATTTGAGCCCGGTTAATGGCAATAGGCTCGCCCCCTATTACATGGGACCTAAATATATCGGTGAACTGTGGCTGTACATTGGTACACCTCTGCCTAACCTTTCGGGGAATACAGGCGTGATGGTATAAAAAAGGAATTTAGCTTTGGAAGTCGGCGGCTTTTCTGTTTGTTGTTTTGTATTTCCATCGACTTCCAAAGCTGAAGTAATTTTAATTTTTTTAGCTTTTGAAGGCGGTTGTCTTTTTTTCTTTTAAATGTTTTTTAGTTATTGCTTTGTATCAATTAACTGCCTGCCATCCAATAAAGGAACGGCAATACTGGTAGAAATCGAAAACTGAGAAATTTACTGCACTCTTGAGGTGCAATTCTGTTCATCACTCCGAAGATTCTCATCCAATCTTCACCAAATTATTATGAGGCCAACTGTGAGGTATTCCCTTCCAACTAAAAAAGTATTTTTATGTACGAGTATGTTCCCCGATTACTCGAAGACGGCTGAACCGATTTTGAAAATTCTTTTACCCATAGAAAGCCACGTTATTTGTGAGTGTCATAGGCTATATAACATCACGCTACGACCCACGGGAGCTTAGCAGTAGCCAAAAACGTAACTTATGGCGGGTGAAATAAGCAACGCGGACGAAGTTGAGGGCAGTGTGAAAAAAATTAATCTACATCAAAACGCAAATAATACTAATCAACATTAACTAACTAAAACTCCGTCAAGCTAGTAGCCCACGTAATTAGACAAAGACAATAGAAATCAATCAACGCGATCACGATCAAAGATTTAAGTATTAGAAGGCTGCTTCCAAAGTTTTCTCCTAAACTTTTGTAAGAGAAACAAAGTTCGCCCGTTGAGTCGGAGTCTCGGAGTTCTCATGCTGTCCTTGTCTTGCCTTGTGAAGATTTATTGTATGAAGGTCGTAATGGAGTTTAGCTTAAAGTTTTTAGAAATACAGAAGATCCTATTGGCTTATAAATCCTGGCAAGTGTGTGACGGTTCGGAGGACGGTATGGAGGTTCCTTTGTGCCATCCACTTTTTACCCGACTGCGACAGAAGGAGGGTTATGTTTTTCGAGGGGATGTTTGTATGTATGTATGTATGTTTGTTTGTTTGTATGTATAATTGTTTGGCACGCTCTGCAGGCTGAACGGCTCGATGGATTTTAGCTTGAGAGGTGTCGGTAGATTCGTATTTACTGTAAGAGTGATACTGGGTATATTAATTTCTTTTTTAAAACACTAAAAAAATAAAAAACGGTAATTTAAAAAACAAAAAAACCCGACTGCTATTCTTTAAAAATCCCTAAAACAAGATAAATTGTAGCAGTCGGGACCCATTCGGGAACATCTGCAATGTAATATAGGTATGTGCTCTCAATTCACTAATCCTCCATTTCTAGAATGGGTCCCGACTGCTACAATTTATCTTGTTTTAGGGATTTTTAAAAAATAACAGTCGGGTTTTTTAGTTTTTTAAATTACCGTTTTTGCCGATCATCTGTCTAACGGACCGACTCCTTGACAATTAGGGTGCAATTTTGGGTGGTGATAGAGAACATTAAGCATCATGTCAACTGCAGCACCCACGAACCGAATGAGCAGGTTCACTTTTCACCCGACAACCCTTATATTAGATGCTAGAAAACTGCCCGCGACTTCGTCGACTTATTTCACCCCCCAGAAGTTACGTCTTTGGTTAATGCTCCGCTCCTGTGGGTCATAGCGTGACGTTATATAGCCTATGTTACTCGGGAATAATGTAGCTATCTATTGGTGGTAAAAAATGGTCAAAATAGGTCCAGTAGTTTCGTAGACTATTCGTTACAAACAAACAAATCTTACCTCTTTATAATATTAGTATAGAAGTGTGGTGTTAACGACTCCAAAAACATGAACAAAACGAAGGAAACACCATTAACCAATAATTCCAAAACAAATCTTATCTAAATAGACACTTTATTTGGCCTTGAAAACCAGATTAATTTTCAATTAACTATTAAAATAGATTCTTAGTTACTTTGAAATCAATAAATAGTTTAGTAATTTTGGAATTTGAAGAAGCCATCTTGTCGCTGGGTTTAGACAGGCGGGTCAATGAACCCGCACGCACATAATGATATAGTCATTGACACGTCATTGTCACACTGTCACACTGTCTACCGCATACGCAACAGGGCGATTCTGCCCCTTGAAAGAGGTGTATTCTGAAATACCGTCAACCATAAACAACCGCCTCGATAGCCTAGTGGTCCTAAGTGCGACTGCTAGGTACGCTAGAGGTCTTGGGTTCGATTCCCAGGTCGGGCAAATTGTTATTGGGGTTTTCAATGAGTTAGGATTTGTGCCCAGTTAATAGCAAAAGGCTCGCCCTCTATTATATGGGACCTAAATATACCGGCGAACTGTGGGTGTACCTACATTGATACACCTCTGCCTCACCCTTCGGGGAATACAGGCGTGATGGTATGGTATGCATAAACAAATACGTAAATAAACACTGGCGATGAATTCAATTTTGACCGTTCAGAAACTTGCAGACTTCGCCAGGAAATCATTTGGTGATAAGCAATCTCCGGCTGAATTTTCTCGTTTGAGAACGAGCTATGGAAATAAAGACGCGATGAAAAAATTGCGCAATCTTCTTTCTTTATCGTGTGGGCAGTAAGGTCTTACGACCCCACACACCCTAGTGTCAGAGTTTCTAAACCGCCTCAAGGGCCTCTGACACGGTTGCCCATGTCAGAGATATGTAAAATGTTTTTAATATTTTTTAATATACAGGGTGTTTGGTGCATCGTGTGCCAAATTGAAATGGTGGACTTTCTTATTCTTTTTATTATTTCTAGTACCCCCTCCCCCAAAAAAGAGGGATACGAGACAGATTTTATCTTGTAAGAGTGAGATAACATATTTAATACGTTTTTCAGGTGTTATTTAAGCAAAACAAAATTTTTATACCATAATTTGGAATTTTGTATTTTGTGACTCGATTCACAATTCTAGGGAATTCACGAAGTTGTAAAAAGATTTTTATGGCATGTGGCACATCACTAGCAAGAGGATAGACTAGAGAATTTTTGACGAAGTCCTTAGATCCCGGTCTCGTTTGGTTTTTTTTTTATAGCCATGTAAATAGCTGTTACATGGACAGCTTTAATTGAAGTCCAAAACTTTGCGAGTAAATAAATAAAAAACTAGATGGCTAATGTCACTAATTTTGAATTTAAAAGTACTGTAGTACAATGCACATCTAAATAAAATTAAAATAGAGAGTCTACGACGTGTACTTTTAAAAAAAAATGAACTTGAATGTAAAATTTTGGTATTTTTTTTGTAAAACATTAAAAAGTCGATGAAAAATAATACACAGGGCATGAGAAGTGTTTAGGGGTCTGAAAGGATAGCAGATGACCCCCTCAGTCGACCATTTCAATTTGGCACACGATGCACCAAACACCCTGTATATATACCATCACGCCTGTATTCCCCGAAGGGTTAGGCAGAGGTGCACCAATTTAGGTACACCCACAGTTCGCCGGTATATTTAGGTCCCATGTAATAGGGGGCGAGCCTATTGTCATTAACCGGGCACAAATCCAAACTCCGGGCTGCTACTGAGAAATTCCTAATGGAAAAACCCAATAACACATTTTGCCCGACCTGGGAATCGAACCCGGGACCCCTTGCTCGGCAGTCGCGCTTGCGACCACGAGACCAACGGGGCAGTTTTATTTATTTTTTAATGTTTATGATAAAGCTGGTTTACATCCGTAGCACGTCATGCACCAAGGTCCAGCTGGAAACCAGCGTCAGGCCCAAGTGGTCTGGCATTTATGCTGAACTGGGCCTGTTTGGCGCAGCCGTGAGGCACACAGTTATGTAGTTTTCTTTTTTTTTTCTTTTATATTAAATAACCTTTTTGTTAGTATATCTGTGTGCACATGGTTTGTGTCAATAAACTTTTTTCTTTCTTTGATATCCAAAATAAACCCCCTTTGTATGCAAGCCCCTTATTTTTTTTATTTTTTTTTTAAGACGGGAAATCATCAAATAGCTACCCCCGCCCTGAGCGGGGCGGGAGGGAGTGTCAGACTTTTACTGACTAAAACCCGTCTATGTTCCTTTCATGTGCCCTTTGCGTTCCGGGGGCGCGGTATCTCTTTCGAACAACCCGCAGCCCCGGCAGGAAGCCCCTAAATACAAAGTTTCATGGTTTTATTTTCACTACTGACGAACTTCAACCTCAACTTCACCGAAAGAGATTTTTACACAATAGCAGTGTGGATCGAAAGACGTTCATAACCAATCAACCAATCAATCAATCACCAAACAATCAACTTAAAAATCAATTAATTGAATTAGTCTACCATTATCAGTTAACAGTACCTATTTTCTTATTCTATTACAATCTATTCTCTTAATCCTTAGGCGTTGTACTTTATAGGACGCGACTATGCGATCATTAATCACCATTACTTAATCATTATTTATCTTCATCAATTCAAGAGTGGACGGCTATGATGACGATGATGATGATGATGATGACGGGATCATCGCGCGAGCAAGGGCTCTCGTACACATAAACGCAATACGGCGTCGCTCGTATCGTGTTTATGTGTACGAGCCCTAAGCAATGCGTCCATCGCGAATGGATACACCTATTTGACATTAGTATGTTTGAAAATTCGCTTGAACTTGTAATGTTCGCGAAGAGAAGACTAAGGTTGCCAATGCCAAACTTAAAAAAAAATGAGGAATTAAAAAAAAAAATGGGTATATAAGAGTTGTAAAAGTTGTGCGCGAATCATAAATGCTTGACCTAATCGGGACGCCTTAAAAACCCAGGACGCTCTGCTTGAAAACTATCCAGGAACCCGACGCATTCTATTAAAACAATGCTCTAAACCCATGTAAGGAACATTCCTTATGATGAAAAATAAAATAGCTAACTAACCTACATGTGCCAGCATATGTGCAAGGAGGTATAATGAGCTCATAACCTCTTTTTTGGTCCATTAGCGTAGAAACAAAGGTATAAAGGTGCTTGTTTGAATCCTATTAGCGCCACACAATGGCTGGACAGATTTCAGGGACTACCACCCTTGTGTGGAAAGGTACACTGATGTATAGTGGACTAGATGTGGCTGAGCCATTTGTAACCGAACACAGCGATTTTTTTTTTAAGTGTGTTAATGTTGTTTGAGTTCTACGAATACATTTCTGAGGTAGTATATAGTAGAGCTCTTTGTGAAGGACCTAGTCCGGGGAAGAACTACCTCTTAACATCAGGTGGGCAGTCGGCTTGTTTGTCAACCAATGATAAAAAAAGAGGTTTAGGTGGTATATGACAAGTTGTTATTTGCGTATTGTGTATGAGAAATAATTAAAAAAAAATGGTTAAGAAAAAAAGAAGATTTAATTCAAAGGTTGCGTTAAGCATTAAAAAAAACCTCCCTGATCTCTGTATTTTTTTGCCACGTTGGATGGCAATGCTAATAAGCCTTTGGCCAAGGTAAAAGCCAGCTTTTGGGTCACGAGAAATCTCAACCAACTGTTCGGACTATTCTTTAAATTACAGCTTAACAAAATCGACATTATAATAAGTATGTACCTATAAAAAGTATAAAATAAAAATTAAATTAAAAATTTAAAAAACCCCCGACACAAAATCCTTGTCTTGATTTTGTGTCGGGGGTTTTTTAAATTTTTAATTTAATTTTTATTTTATACTTTTTATAGGTACATACTTATTATAATGTCGATTTTGTTAAGCTGTAAGTACATAGGTTCCTAATAATTTAATAACCCACATGACAAATCATTTTTTCGTTTTTCTTCCCCACTTTCACACCCATAACTTTTAAACGGCTCAACCGATTTTCATCAAACATGTCTAAGAACATTCGTACGTAAGTCACCTTTCATACAAAAAAAACTAAATTGAAATCGCTTCATCCGTTCGGGAGCTATGATGCCACAGACAGACAGACAGACAGACAGACAGACAGACAGACAGACAGACACGTGAAACTTATAACACCCCTCTTTTTGCGTCGGGGGTTAAAAAAGCTATCTTTCTGAGTTAGAAATAGTATTTTATGATGAATCCAAGAGTCTTCTATTTACCAAAGCCACATCTCAAAGCTAGATAAACGTAGGAACTGTCCCAGCAATATATCGAGTGTCTATTTTAAAATGAAATACGTCTATTTATTCTTCGATGTGTCCGCGAGGACTTTACGTGCGTCATTTAAAGTGCCACTTTAATATCATTCAGATGATTGATCATGTCGAGTTATGGATGATTATATACTTACTATTATTGTATGCTAGTGGATGTAATGTGCATGGCTTGTTTTTATTTTAAAACTAGGTTTTTGTTCGTGATTTAGAGCGAATAGTTACTTTAAGCAGCCTTTTTTAAGTTCTAATTTTAAAAAGAAACAAGGAAAAAGAAAGACTGGCTTGACCTTATTGGTGATGAGGTTCTTCAGAAAGGTCGGGTGCGTAGTACTTGAAACCGGCGTGCTTGTATGACCAGATTCCAGATGTATGAATGTGGACGAGGCGAAAAGGAGTATGTGAGAATCGTAATAGGTGGCGTTTTGCAGTTTCTGCCTACTCCCGTGGGAGCAAGTAAGTAATTTTTAAAAAACTCTTGAACAAATGTTTTTTTTTTATCAAGTGCCTAAATAGACTTTAATAGAAAGGGGCCTTTAATCGGCCCCTTTCTCGCAACAAAAGGTAGCCTATGTCCACGTAACGATTGGTTAATCAAAGTAACGAGATGAACTAAATGCACTTATTTTGTTTTTTTTAATTTTCGTACATATTCGCTTATGTACCTTGAAATATTTAAAATAGGATATAAATATAAACTTATACAAAGTGCACGTTTTTTTTCTAGGGCAAACGACAAAGTAACAGTCAGCTGTCCACAGATAAAGATCTAAACACTCATCCAATTAATATAAAACATACCCATTTAGTGCTTTCACTTGTAATTGGATAATATAATTACATTGTACCTACGTACCTAATGTAGGTACCTATTGTATTAATAAATTATACACGTTAACATTTACTGCTAAACAAACTAGGTATTTTGTAATATTTGGTAGGCATTTTTATTTGTGTTTTGCGTAAAATAAAGTTTTCAGATGTGTTTAAAAAAAATCAAGTGTAGTTTTTAGTAGTAGTAGAGCTCTTTGTGAAGGACCTCGTCCGGGGAAGTACTACCACATGACACATTTCAACTTTGTCTTTGGGATGACAACGCATTTGCAAGGCCTCTGGTATTGTAGATGTCTATAGGCAGCGGTGTCCACTTAACATCAGTCATCCAATGATATTTACAAAAAAACTATTAAAATTGGAAAAAATAAAAATTCTACGGAAAAAAAAGTTTGTACATAATTTTTCAGCCAGCAACATTATCTTCTTATTTCAAAAAACAAATTATAGTACAAGTTTTAAGAAAAAAAAACCTCGAAGTTGCTCCGTAACGAAGCAGTCATTGTGATTCAAAGCCGCTTCCATTCTCTATGGATCCGTGGTGACCTACTTACTGTATGACGCACTACTGACGTCACGCTTTGTCTATGGTCCTACTTTGTGTGGCGTGTAATTGTTGGCCGTATGGCGTTTGTTTTATATGGCGTAACGATGGTGGACATTTGGAAGTTTAACGCGATCTTAATCTGTTTTTTGGCAATTTTGTTTTTCTCCATAGAAGTCAACGCTGCCTCGTTAGCCTAGTGGTCCTAAGCAAGACTGCTTGTATATTTATAAATAATAATTATGTTACTTTATTGTATTTATATTTTTTTCTATAATCGCGATGTCAAAAATCGTTTATTTCTATTTTCAAGAAGTCTTTATGGAGCCGTTCATGCAGTACGTCGAAGCTCATTGCCAATTACAAAGCGTTGACTTATAAAAAATATATATATACTTTCACGCCTGTATTCCCCGAAGGGCTAGGCAGAGGTGTACCAATGTACACCAACAGTTCGCCAGTATATTTAGGTCCCATGTGTGTGCTGTGTGCGAGCCTCTTGTTAATGGCAAGAGGCTCGCACACAGCAAAAATCCTAACTCTGAGCTGCTACTGAGAATTTCATAGAAATATCCATTAACACTTTGCTCGACTTGGGAAACCAAGACCTCTAGCGTAGCAGTCGCGCTTAGGACCACTAGGCTAACGAGGCAGTTAACGAGGTACCTAAATAACGTCATAAAAAAGCAATATTACTATTGTATTAAATAAGTACTTGTGTTAGAATATATTTTGTGATGAATTAACTCATAAAAACATCAGGTAAAGAGGTACCTGCTTTGTAGTCTTAAATTTTATAGTCCATCGCAAATTACTCATTAAATTTTAACAAATGAAACTATGACACACTGACTATTCAACGCGTCTATTATGCAAAAGAACGAATATTGTCTATTGAATCATCTACGTTGTCTCTGGCAGCGCGCCAAAATTTGACGTCTCGCCATTTTTTTCTAAACATCTTGTTTACACACGATAAGCATGCAATAGCAGATGATCTTCGCGTCAAAATACTTACGTTTTATAATTATTTAATTGATATGCTCTATAAAATATTTAATTGCTTGTTTTTTAAAAGCGATTTAGCAGTCTACTATACATTCAAGCCTAATCTTTTCAAAGTTATAGTGAACTGGCTTCTTCTGGGTAAGCTCACTCCATCGTAGACTTTGTCTCTGTCATCTCTGACTCTGACCTAAACTAGAGTTTGAATTTGTTTGAGGCTTGCAACTTTAGACTACGTCCTACATCTTTTCTTTAAAATAGTTGAGATACTTTTTAAATATTTAAGACGAATAATTATTAAATTAATTTAAATATCATACGTTGTCATGCCAGATTTACAGGCATAGACATTCAACAGTAATTAATAGATCATCTCGCATAAGCACTTAACAGCAATTTCTTTACCACCATTTTTCATGAAAATAATTTCCCGCCAACTCAAATGTCAAAAACTTTTTTTATTGAAACGTGACACGGCGCGGCGGCGCGGCTTTAAATTGCAAACAGCCATTTATCTAATATTTTTGCTTAAATGACCGGATAAAAGCGGCAATAGGAAATGTTATTAAGCTACTGCCCGCGACTTCATTGGCGCCAACCACCATACTTTGGTTAATGCTCCGCCTTTTGAATCTGGCTATCATATACAAAACGTTTTTTTCCAACCTGACTGGCAGTTCCGGGGATTAGCGCGTTTTAATAATGTCAGCATTTTTGTAATTTCTTCTTATTCCAACACCTCGGCTTTTAGCTCATCTCGAAGTACTCCTACACAAGCATGGAGTAACATCGTCAACTTTTGTTATTGTTTTTATTAACCTTCACTGTTTTCACATTTAGAGTGAACAAGAATTTTGTGACCAGGAATTTCTAAACACCAAATTGGAAAGTGTGTCCATGGAGTTTCTTGCTTCTCTATCTCCATGCGGCCTACCTACGTTTTGGAGCTTCAACTTTCTGACACTGGTCGACTCCTTGACAATCCAAAAGTTCGATGAAGAAGTTAGATGCCACCACTAATCAATTGACGTACTTTTTATGAGCTGTCAAAACGCAATTCCCCCATAGATTTTGTATGTTAATCCTAAACGATGACGTCACTTTTTTGTCCTCTTAATTTACAAACTATTTATTGATTTTAAAGCAACTAAAATTTGATTTTTATATTTATGTAAAAAACATCTAGTTTTTAGTTAGACCATTTACGGGCACTTTTGAAGTGTGAAGAAGTTACAGTTGAAAGCCGAAGCTAGTTGCTCGTTCCAAAGCTCTCTATGGAGAAGAACGAGCAAGAAACTCCATGGACACTCTTTCCTTCAATTTGCTTAGCAGAGTGATCAATCAGTTCTTAATTATGACGGAAAAGCTTTTAAAAGCCGTTCAATATTTTGTTTAAATCAATAATCTATCACAGTGCTATTAATAGACTGTCTTCAAGAGTCCATGCATACTTCGTCATGGCTTACGTCAGATCAGACATGCGTCAATGGATTGGCTGAAAAAATTGTAGCCAGGCCATTATCGATGGAGAAAGGCGTCATAATCGATGGCTGAAAGCTCTAGGCGTACGTAGGTAGCTGAAATAAAAGCTCTTTTGTAGGCAGTTACTATTTTTGTCTTATTTTACTCTTAGGTCGTTTGAAACCGGCAGGGTGATCGTTTACCTGCTAGTGTTTCGGAATTTGTTCGAAAAAGTCATCGCAAAGGGCATTAAGAGGAATACGAATTAAGTCAGTAAGAGTCTGACACTCCTGTTCGCTCTACCCAGTGCGAAAGAAGTCATTTGATGATAAGAAATTCTCCTTAACAAAAAAAGAAAAATAAGGGTGATCTTTTAAGACCTCTCAACAAATGTGTGATATTATCACAGGGGAGAAAAAAAGACAAACGCCTTTAAAAACTGCAAAGTAAACAATAAGTTTAGTTTTGGAAGTCGGTGGCTGCTAAGGTTTTTCCAAAAGACTACAGCATGGGGTTCTACAAGAAAGGAGTTTTTACGAGTTTTTACGGGGTCGGCACACACGAGTGATGCCTCTGGTGTTACAAGTGTCCATAGGCAGCGGTAACCGCTTAATATCAGGAGGGCCGTTGACTTATTTGCCACCTTCATAGAACCAAAGCCTTACAAACTTCCAAATTAAATAAAGTTATTTTTCAATTTGTAGTTTTTACACAATATTTTTAATTTTAATTTAATCCATATCGTATTTCTTTTAACTTTGCTCAATCATTATAATAAAAAAATATGAAAATCAACTTTTGTTGCTGACCGTACGAACTATCAAGAAAGCTGATAAAAGCTTTTAAAAATGGGACCCTAACATTATCCATGTTGTACACTGTCAATTGTCCGGCTTATCGCTGATTAATGAGCCATTGATAACTGATAACACTTATCGCGATGTTTACAGAAAGCGTCATGTACGAATGTGACGTAGAAACACGTAAAAGGGGTAGTGAAGACTGTCTTCTGCCCGCGACTCGTCCGCGTCAAAGTCAATACAAGGCGTTGATTTGCATCCTGGTCAAATTCAAGGAGTTAACTATGCTCGTGATTCTTAACACGAATCAATAATAAAATAAATTGGTTTTGAAAAATTTTTTTTTTGACGTGATTTGCAAATTCGAGCTAGCCATCTCGCCAGAGGGTTTAGGCGCTATGTACACATATATAGCCGCGTGACAACTCTGCCTACCGCATACGCAACTGGGCGATTCTGAATTTTGCAAGAGGAGTATTCTGGAATACTGTTATTCGATAGTTGCAACTAAAAAAACAAGTATTTATTAGATATTGGCCAGGTATCGTAATTATATTTGATTACTTCTATTTTTTTATGACAAGCTCCTAAAATTTGACGAGGACGCAAATCAACAGCTTGTATATTATCCCACGGGAACCGTACATTTTTCCGGGATAAAAAGTATCCTATGTGTTATTTATTGACATTACAATCTATCTCACTGCCAAATTTTCTTTCAGATCCATTTTGCCGTTTAATCGTGAATGAGTAACAAATTATTATTCTCTACTACTACTAAAATTATTATAATAGTAGTGGTAGGAAGGATGTTAATAACTTATAATATATCGTACGCAATATTTATTTAAAATAAAAACTTATGGACCTCGACTTTCAGCACCTATATCTACAACATTTAAAAAAACTATTCGTATTATGTTTCGGTACGGGGGAAAACATTATCACTTCTTTTAAGTAAAAATATTTAAACTTTTTTAAAATTCGTATTTCACATTCGAATTACAAAAAAAATGGAGGGAAATATAACTTTTTAATTCGAACAGGACGCAGCCGTGCGTCACTCCAGACATGCCACAGAGTATATATTATTTTAACAATATTATAATTTATTTTTATATCTGTACGCGGACGGCCTTCGTATTTAATATGCCTCGTAAAGTACTTGTCACACTTCAATGATGGCTATTGGTTAATTCTAGGAATAATAAAAAGCATATTATTGCTATTTATTATTACTAATGCGTTTTAATGAGGATTTTGGCGCGCGTGCAAGCCTAATCGAGCGTGCTTTACGGAATTTAGACTGCGAAATTTTGTGGCATCCGGTAATGGGTACTTGATGAGTATGGTTTTATGTAAGTATTAAAGATATTTCTGATACAACATTTAATATTTATAAGTAAGTAAAAAATTGTGGGAAATATGTGACCAAATCTTTGGGTCATGTGATGTACCTAAATCCATTTTTTTAAAATAGAAGCAATTGCAAAATTGTTTTATTCTCACATTAGATAATTACAGTAAATATACACATATATTTAAAGTAACTAACTAATTAAAAGGTTCTCTATCATAGGAAAATATCTTGCGTTTCGGAGGCTATAATCCTCGCGATTTTTTAAATTATATTCTATTACAACTGGAATGATGATAAGCATCGACCATGACAGAGAAAACTTCTCAAGAGCCCCGTCCCTTTCTAATAAGGTGACCATAAACCTCAAAAACTAGGACACGTCCGTCCTTTTACTTTAGATTCTCTAGAGAACAAAAACCACAGATCTATCAAAGCTGGCCACTCAAGCGCGTCAACACGTCCGTCGTGTGTCATGTGATTGATCCGTCTGACAGGCGCAGACACTTGACGATGCATCCTAATTGGCACAATTATGAGCATGAGCGTTGATGGCCATTTACTCGTGTTTGTCGAGCTATGTTATGCGAACTGGGGAGTCAATTTTGGTCCGCAAAATGTGTTGGGATTTCGCGGATCAAGATTTTTTGTAAGCACGGGATTTTTGTGGTACGATTTGAGACCTAATGCTATTACGAATACGGTGTAGTTTAGCCTATCCAGGCTAAACTACACCAGAGAGTATACACTCTCTTATGAAATTAAAATGAATAAGCTTGGGGCTTTAAATTAGCTCTTAATTATTCAATTAATAACTTATTTAGTGTCCTAAATGTATTAAAATAGTATTCAGCAATAACAGTGTAACGTATATTTGAACATTATCTGTATAGAATATTGAGATATTTTTTGAATTCGGATGGTTGGTTTTGGATTAAAGCTACTTGTGAGTTTGGTTGAAAATGTACATATTATGGTCTCTAATATTCGAAGTTTTGTATTTTAAACTAGCGACCTGCCCCGGCTTCGCACGGGTACTATTTATTAAACGTAATTATTTTAATTGAGATTTTCTTACCATACCGTACATATATCCGCTGGTGCATTTACCGAAAAAAATCTTTATACTTACATGAAAAAAAAAACACCGCCAAATCAAGAGCCGTTCTCAAGTGATGATTTTATTTTTACTTATATCCTTCTAGCTTTTGCCCGCGACTTCGTCCGCGTGGATTAATAGTTCCCGTTCCCGGAGGATTTCCGGGATGAAAACTATCCTATGTCCTTTCTCGGGTCCCAGGCTATATCTGTACCAAATTTCATTGAAATCGGTTCAGTGGTTTAGGCGTGAAGAAGAGACAGACAGACAGACAGAGCTACTTTCGCATTTATAATATTAGTAAGGAGTTTTGTAGAACCCATCGTTATAACGATAGGATGTCTAAAAGCTCTAGCCTTCTTATGACAGTAAATCTCCGGTCAAAAACCGCATAATAGACAAGTGAGTTCCTTGCTCAGGCCATGCCATAGAGACATCACTTATGGTACACAATAGATTCAAAATAGCTTATTAATATTGTCGATGATCAAATGTTTTTGGCTCGTGTGACATCATGGAACAACTAATAGTCACCGCTCTTTATAACAACACCAGTCCGGCCGAAATCGCCTTGAAAAATCCAATTGCTTCTTGATGGCCCAGTGGTTAAGGCGCCCGCCTCTCATGCACGAGGTTGTGGGTTCGCAACCGGGCACGGGCAAGTACCAATGTGACTTTTTCTAATTCATATGTACTTTCTAAGTTTATCTTGGACATCACTGAGATCGGTAACCATGTCAGAGGCCCTTTAGAAATTCTGACACGAGGGTGTGTGGGGTTGTTAGACCTTACTGTCCGCATGACAAAGAAAGAAAGATCCAATTGTTGTCCCAAAGCGCGCCGCCCGCAAGCCGCCACCTTTTTATCTTGTCATTATAAAACATACTTTAACGTACAAGCTTTAAAGCTTTAACTTGAATGGCAAATCATTTGCTAATAACATCGCACTAGCGCGCTACATTACATATATCGCTGGGCTTTCTGCGTTGACCTTTATCAGCGCCATTTCCAACGTTTACTTAGAGTATAAAATATTAAGCGCGCCATTTTCTCCGCCATATTAATTTCTTAGTAGTGCAGGTAACCCTGACCTTTCACTGCAAGCATTTGTTCCTATTATCCTTTTATCTTTTATAAAACGGGTAAGTATAAAAGCTTTTGCTTGCAACGAGTTAAAATACGATAAGATTTTTCTTAACAACATTGCTTGGCTTAGAAAACTAATTCATGTATATTAACTTCTTGTAATGTTTTGTAGTTGTTTTTGATGGTAGAAGTTTTATTATTATTTACTAGGTTATAATTACGACTTGATTCTAAGTTACTTCTAATAACTTTAGCTATTTGCCAGTGAAAGTCTCGTTAAGATCGGTCCAGCCGTTTAGGAGATTATCCGGAACAAACAGAAAGATCTTAGATTTGTTTTTTTTTTTCATGTGTTTGTACATTCGCTTATATTTTATATGTAAAAAGCTGTTTTTTGACACTACAAACAGACTGTTCAATTTGAATTATTTGCGTAATGTTCTTTCTCACCCTTCCATTCTTCTTCTTCTTATCGTGTGGGCAGTAAGGTCTAACGACCCCACACACCCTAGTGTCAGAGTTTCTAAACCGCCTCAAGGGCCTCTGACATGGTTACTGATGTCAGTGACGTCCAAAATAAACTTAGAAAGTACATATGAATTAGAAAAAGTCACATTGGTACTTGCCCGTGCCTGGTTGCGAACCCACAACCTCGTGCAAGGGAGGCGGGCGCCTTAACCAATGGGCCATTCCGACACAACCCTTCCATTGATGAAAACCGTATCAAAATCCGTTGCGTAGTTTAAAAGATCTAAGCGTACAGAGGGACAGACGACGGGAAGCGACTTTGTTTTATACTATGTTGTACCTAAAACCGTTCTATTTATGGAGAAAATATAAAGACTTATTTCCCTCTAAGAGTTTTGGCAGCTGAATTAAAAAGAACCCCGTTATAATTAAGATAACATTACACTACAAACAATGGCGAAAGTCTAACAATAGAATAATTAAATTAAAAGCTTTTTTAACTTATTTGTTTTGTTGAATAATAAGATCGTGGGCTGATATGGAAGTCTTGTTTTACGTCCAAATGCTGTTGTTTGCTAGTCTTGTTGTTGTTGTAATCTTGGAAACAGTTGTTGAGTCATTTAGTTATATTTTTACAAGTTTATTATTTACTTTTTCTGAACCTTTGGATGGCAATCAAGTCGACGGGCCACGTGATGTAAAGTGGCTAGCTCTGCCTATAAAGATCTACTGTACCATAGGCCTAGTTGCCATCCCAGAGACGAAGTTGAAATGTCTCTTGTGCCTGTAATTACACCGGCACCCAAACCCTTCAAACCGGAACACAGCAACGCTGCTTTGCGGCAGAAATAGGTATGGTGGTAGTACTACCCTGACGAGCTCCCTTCACAAAGAGCTCTACTACTACATCCTACTCTACTTTCACCTGTCCCAGTGTTTGTAACAAAACTTACAACTTAAAATTGAGCCACTTCCCGATATTCGGTTGAGCTGAAATTTTGCGTAAATGTGCAATTTGCATGACAATGCAATATAATGATGTCACAGAGCTGGTCTGATGATGGAGCCGTGAAGTGGCTATAGGAATTTAATCAAATCTTACAAGTTAAATTTGACCTACTTCCCTATCCCTATGTATGATTAAGCTGGAATTTTGATAACATACCTATGCTCCATTGCACGACAATACTATATAAAAGCTTGTTTAAAAAAGAGCTCTGCTACTTATTCACATACATTGTTAACAAAGTCCTGTAAAAGGCCTTAATAAGATGGTAAACCTAGGATGATAGGACGAAAAAATAGGGGAATATTCCTAACAGCGCGTTAAATATAAAGTAGTCGAGTCATACTTAGTAATTAAGCTCTATTACATTTTGTAGATAGGCACTAATATCTAGGGGATGTGAATGGAAGGGGTTGTGGTTGGTCAGTTTATTGTGTAAAAAGGTAATAATAAAATAAAATGATTTAAAAATCATTATCTGCCGTTTGAAACAATATTAACTTGTTTAATTAAAACCACAGATTTTATTTAAAATGATTTATTTACAAATTGGCCTTCACACAGCCCCACCCGATTTAGGTTTTTCATATTTCAAAGTCGATCCTATAATAAAAGTTATTCGCATTTATCTGACCCTCTGAAAGATGTGCCGTGAGTTGGTATTGGTCAATACCAATACCAACTTACGGCTTTTAGGCCTGGGGCCTAAAACATACCGGCGAACTGAGGGTTTTCATTGGTACACCTCTGCCTAATCTTTCAGGGAATACAGGCGTGATAGTATGTATGTATTTTTTTATACTGTTTGTTAGGATGTTTTATTCTCTTGTTAAAACTGTGAGCTTTCGACTCAGCGCCGCCCTAGCGTGAATTGTCAAACGATCTATGTTTATCTACATTCCCCACTAAAATAGAATGAATCATATTTTAGAGTTTGTACTAAAATACGTGCGATAAATGTGTCTGATTCATTTTCTATTTTAAAATAATGTCGACAAGACCACATGAGAGGTATCATGGAGGAATTTAAATAAAATAAGTAGGAACTAACTATCTATTCGCGCCGCTAGACAGTTGTGGACTTGTGTGAGATGCAGCGTGAGACAAATTATTGTACCATGAATTTGTCTGTCTGTCTGTTTTTTGCGCTTTTACGCCTAAACTGCTGAATCGATTTTGATGAAATTTTAAAATAAAAATAAATATCTTGGGACAACTCACACACGGCTATCTGATCCCAAGCTAAGCAGAGCTTGTGTTATGGTAACCAGACAACTGATATACATACTTATATAATTTATAAATACATACATTATAGATAAAATCACACCCAGACACAGAACAAACAATCATGCTCATCACACAAAGTTTGTCCTGGGTGGGAATCGAACCCACGACCTCCGCCTTAGCAGTCAGGGCCGCTAACCACTAGACCAACAGGCCCGTCAATTTTGTACAGAGATAGATTAGTCTCTGGATAGGCATATACCTTTCTCCAAAGGCTTACGAGTATCTACCTCTCTTAGTCTACTTTTTGTCGCGAGAAAAGGGCATGAAAGGGTTGAAATGTGGGATTAAAGTTTGTACGTAAATCTGTCATTGATGAAGCCATTAAGTATAATGGCAATTTTATTGATAAAAAACAAAATAAACATTTGTTCTAAGCGTTTTTGAATAATTAGTATCTTAAAAAATAAAAAAGAGTGCCCATATAGCAACTATTCTACGCGGGCAAAAGCTAGTTTTAAAATAAAGTCGTCAAGAGGAGTTTAAATAAAAATAAGTACTAACATTCTATTTGCCGCTAGACAGTTGTAGACTGGTGTTAGATGCAGCATGAGACAAATTATTGTCTCATGAATTTGTCATGTTGTTCTATGTTCTTTACTACTTAAAAAGTAGTTTGTGGTTAGTCAGTTTCGCCGGGTTGTTGAACTGTACGTCGATTCTGTAAAATTCAGACATGAACTCGCATCTCATGTCGCTATTCACCCTCATTTCGCTTAAGGTTCAAAATGACATTGATTTATTTGACACTTTGAAGTGCGAAGTGACGGTGGAATTACCGTATAGAATACCACTTCTTACGTGATCTCATGCTTAATCTGTTAAAATTTCCCCGTCAATTTAGTTCAACTCGCTGACACGCTCGCAAGAGTGGCGCTAGTGTAAATTCGATCAACCGAGTTTCTAGAATGCCAACCAAGAAAGTCACAGGAAGTTTAGAACGAGGTCTTACAGAATCACACAGAAGTGATTTCTACACTTTCTATTTTTAGAAGAGGACACAATTAAATATGTTTTTATTGAAATGTTATGTTGTTGGTAATGTTGTGTTTTTAGTAGTAGTAGAGCTATTTGAAAAGGAGCTCGCCCGGGGAAGTACTACCACCATACCTATTTCAGCCGCAAAGAAGCGTTGCTGTGTTACGGTTTGAAGGGTCTGGGTGCCGGTGTAATTACAGGTGCATGTGACATTTCAACTTTGTCCAGAGACAAAGTTGAAAAAACAAGCAGTTGACAAAGCGTCGCCTTCTCAGAAGAAGGCGACGCTTTGCAAGGCCTCTGGTATTGTAGATGTCTATAGGTAGCGGTGACCACTCATCAGGTAGGCCGAGAGCTTGTTTGCCATCCAACGGCATAAAAAAAACGGTTTATTTTATTTCATAAATTGAAATCATTGAAATTATTGAACTGCCTCGTTGGCCTAGTGGTCCAGAGCGCGACTGCTACGCTAGAGGTCCTGGGTTCGATTCCCAGGTCGAGCAAAGTGTTATTGGGTTTTTCTATGAAATTCTCAGTAGCACCTCGGAGTTTGGATTTGTGCCCGGTTAGTGGCAATAGGCTCGCCCCCTATTACATGGGACCTAAATATACCGGCGAACTGTGGGTGTACATCGGTACACCTCTGCCTAACCCTTCGGGGAATACAGGCGTGATGGTATATATATTGAAATTATTATCCATTCTGAATCATCTCTGCAGAGATGGGTTTGCTCTTGACTCTAGTCTTTGTCAGAGGTGACATAGACAAAGTGGACGATGGAGTGAGCTTACCCAGAAGAAGCCTGTTCACTTTACCTTTAAAGAGATTAGGGTTGAATGCGTTTAGACATATAGACGTAGATAGGTCTTTGGAATGTAACCCTGTGTACATACGTTTGGATACAAAACAATAATGATTTGGAATTGCGTTTCATTTTAAATTCGATCATCATCGTGTTAAATTACTTATTGAACAAAATATGACTAGATTTTCTGGAATAAACCGCGCAGTCGATAATATCCCTACACCCCTACTATAAAGGTCAAAATTCCACCACTATCGTACCATAAAGAGACACAAAAAGTGAATAGAAGCGATACAACGGTTGATCCCGCGCACCACCGGCAGTCAGCTTCGCTCACTGAAGTGCCGACACGATAAGAAGATGAACTTCACTATCTTACGCGTTGTTAAGTGATAAGGCCGGCTGAACCACGCGCTTTTTTAGGGTACCGTACCCGAAGGTTCTGTACGTTAACGGTGCGATCGCGGAGCTCCAGCCCCTCTAGCCAAGTCGCAAACGATAAATCGTAAACGCTCGGTAGGTATTGAAGATTTCTAAGCGTTAGCGACTGGAACGAACGAAAACGCTATGCAATCTTCATTAGATCTTCAACTTAAAACCAAGCACATAAAGTTGAAGATCTATTAAAGCCTACTCAGCGTTTGCGTTTATCGTTTGTTACATGGCTACAGGTGCTGATCAGACAATGCCCCATAAATGCTGAGGGTCCCAAGAGTTTTTTTTTTTTTAAGGATGGGATTTCGCCCTCTTCAGCTCTAGGCGTATTTTCAAAATTATTGAAAGGCAGTTTTGTTTCTTTTAAAAAATAAGCGAATGTTTCCTTTGAGTAAAATTTGCTAACTTTATTTAGAGTAATTTCCCTCCAGGTAGCATTCGAAAATTCCACCCTGTATATGTTTACATTCTATGTAATATAGGGGGCGAGCCTATTGCCATTAACCGGGCACAAACCCTTACTCCAAGCTGCTACTGAGAATTTCATAGAAAAACCCAATTTTACTCGACCTGGGAATCGAACCCAAGACCTCTAGCGTAGCATTAGAACCACTAGACTAACGAGGCAGCTCACAAATATTTAAGTAAGTAATTTTACTTATTCAGTAGATTATAAATAACAGAATTACAAGTTTGAACCTATTAATATATCGGATTGACCTATTAGCCCGCCCTTTGGGTTTCACTGCCCATTATTACCGGCCCTACTCGTGTGTGAACTCATTCGACCGCCAAAGACAATGGCGCCTGCTAATACAGCCAGGTAAAGTTAATTAAAAACTAATTGCCTTTTTGTAAAAGAGCTTTTGAGTTAGTCCTAATCTTAATAAAAGCTAAAGTAAGGAAACTAGAATTTTAGGGCCAAATAAAAAAAGATTGGGGCACAAAGGAGTTTGGATTACGTTTTTAGTTTATCTTTGTAGTTGTAAAACAAGCAGGTTCTTTTTTTAAACGATGCCTTGAAGAGTTATTATCTGTGGCCAGGAACTTTGAAAGTCCGCTCATTTTGAACTATTTTTTTTTCCTTTTCTGAAATCCCTTTTTTAAGGATGGGAAATCATCATGGAGCTGAAGGGAGTGTCAGACTCTTACTGACTATAAACCCATCGTTGTTCGTCCTAATGCGCTTTTTATTCCAGAGCTGCGGTGACTTTTTAGAACAAATTCCGCAACCCTGGCAGGCACCGGCCATAGCTGGGCAGCTACATCTTTGAAGTCTACTAATATTATAAATGCGAAAGTATCTCTGTCGGTCTGCTACGCTTTCACGTCTAAACTGCTGAACCGATTTTGATAAAATTTGGCACAGAGATAGATGTATACTTTGGGGAAGGACATTGGCCTTGGTCTTTGGTCACGTAAGACTGGCTTGAAGGGGTTAAAATAGGGGACAAAAGTTTGGGATTGGTTGGATTGGATGGGAGCCCCTCATTAACATACCATCACGCCTGTACTCCCCTAAGGGATAGGCAAAGGAGTACCATGCGTTTCTGAAAAATTTGAACCCAAAAAGAGCTGGTCAAAGTAACTACGTGGACGAAGTCGCGGGCAAAATCTAATAGAAATATAAGTTTTGTTTAAAACAAAGAAGTTATATTTATCTTGTTAAATCTGCTGTGTATCGGAGAGGCTACAAATGATAAAGGAAGCCTTTCATAATCTTGTGTAGGTTTTGAGAAGGATAATTTTGATTGGAGTTCGAATTTGTCTATAGAAGGTAACACAAATAAATATGATTTGTTTTATGTCATTAATAATTAGCGCGAAACTGCTACGCTAGAAGTCTTGGATGCGATTCCCAGGGTGAGCAAAGTGTTACTGGGTGTTTCTATGAAATTCTCAGTACCTAGCAGCTAGGAGTTAGGATTTGTGCCCGGTTCGGTTACTAGCAATAGGTTCGCCCCCTATTACATGGGACCAATACGACGTAGTGCCATGTTCTAAACGTACAAACCTTCCTCTTGAATCAGTCTCATCTATTGATGAAAACAAAACAATAAAATAGTAGCGTAGTTTAAAAGATCTAAGCGTACAGAAGGCGAGAAGCGACTTTGTTTTATACTATGTCAAGAAAAATAGTACTTAGCTTAGTATGAGATAATGGTTGCACCAAAGACACAAGCAGATTCTGCAAGGGCTAGCGTGTTACCTAGTCACTTGGATTGAATCTCACGGTGGTAATTCCACTATCAATACTATCATTCAGGAACGATCAAAACCAATTTCAATTTAATCCTGGTAAAAATGCCTCTAATTTAGTTAAATTTTTTGATATTCATTGTCGCTGAAAATGAGATTGTGACTAAATTATGAACGTTCTTAACATAAGTACAATTAGCCTTAGATAGGCAGACGGTCTGTGTAAAATATTGTATTTAAGTTATTTATTAAAACTTTATGCACAAATGTAAAAATACACTGTACAAAGGCGGAGTTAATGCCTTAGGCATATTTAGTTGCATCTTGTTAGATTTGAAGCCGACCCCAACATGTTAGGGAAAGGTGAGACAGATAATGAAATAGAAAGGTATATGTGTCTGGCAGAAACTGGATGCGGAGAGCCGAAGATCGGGCTCAATGGCGCACCTTAGGAGAGGCCTGTATCCAGCAGTGGACTGCGAGCTGATGATGAAGATGATGATGTGTCCGTTGTATTTAAATGTCTGCTTTTCTAGAGAAGGTTTAATACACGGTCACTTTTACATCGACTGCCCCGTTGGTCTCGTGGTCGCAAGTGCGACTGCTGTGCAAGGGGTACCGGGTTCGATTCCCAGGTCGAGCAAAAAGTGTTATTGGGTTTTTTATGAAATTCTCAGTAGCAGCTCGGAGTTTGGACTTGTGCCCGGTTAATGGCAATAGGCTCGCCCCCTATTACATGGGACCTAAATATACCGGCGAACTGTGGGTGTACTGTACATTGGTACACCTCTGCCTAACCTTTCGGGGAATACAGGCGTGATGGTATACTTTTACATCGTTCTGGAGCCGAAGCACAGGAACTCCAGTCGAGTAATAGCTACTTTTGGCGTTGTTATTTTTTTTTAAGACGTCTCTAAAACCTTGAGGTGTTATCACATTCTTTTGAATTTCTATTATAATGTTTGTAGCTCTTCTGTGTGATCGATGAACGGATTTTTCAAAGGCTACCGTTCGCAGTTGATAAGGTTTACACACAAATATGAATTGACTGCAAGGAAGTGTTACTTCGAGTTCTCACTATTTCACAAATTTAATTTGTTTATTGTATTTTTTTGAAAATAATAGTGCCAATGGGTTCTTTTACTATGTTAGAGCTTATGACTTTCGAGTCCAGAAAGTACAGTTATGAATAGTCTTAGATTTAGTCACCAAACTTGTCTTCATTGAGCTGATTAAGTTTTTCGTCTCACAATATTTTATGGAATCTTTTCTATAACTTTAATACCATTCCACCTTTTAAGTTTAATTGAGCGACTGCTACGCTTGAGGTCTTGGCTTCAATTCACAAGTCGAGCAGTGTTATTGGGTGTTCTCTATGATATTCTCAGTAGCAGCTCGGAGCTAGGATTTGTGCCCGGTTATAGGCAATAGGCTCGCCCTCTATTACATGGGACTTAAAACAAACTGACGATTGTGGATGTATATTAGTACACCTCGGCCTAACTCTTCGGGGAATATAGGGGTGATGGTTTGTATATAGTCATGAGATTTTGTCACCACACTTGTCTTCAGCTAAATGAATAGGATTTTCGTCTCAAATATATTTCGTGGAATCATTTCTACAACTTAAATATTATTCCACATTTTATTTTATCTTTACTGCGGTGTTCCTCCGTTTTGTTGAAACTTTATTATTTAACGATTCATTTTAATTTTCGAACTTCTTTTACTACAATGCTTTCCACATTTCCATCATGCTTCATTCGATTTTCATCGTTGCGTGGTTTGTAAAAAAGCAGATTTTTAAGTTTTGCCCTGTAAATATGTTAGTACAAATGAGTGTAGTGGAGATTTTATCTATGTCATGTTTACCGTTTTAATCATATTTGTGTACCTATTAATGTGTTCATTCATACTACTTATCTGCCCCTGCTAATGTGTGTGTTAGTACAATAATTATAAGTTATACAATGAGCTCAGTATTCATACAATTTTGATAATTTTCTTGACCGTGTACAAGGTTGTTTGTACATTTACTTAATGTACTGGTTTCTTCGCAAATATTCTAGCCAACCTGTAGCCAAGCGCGGTCGATGTATCGATTTATTTTGACGAATTCACAACAGTGTGCTTATCTCAGTGGCTACCGTAGAACAAATATTATACATAAATAACTATGTTGTTTTCTTTCAAGCCATTTAGCTAACGATAGTATTGTTGGCGTGTCGACCTTCACGCGTCAATCCATAGTCAGTCGGTACTCACTCCTCAGAATGTTGTGATACATTATCCTTGTCCTTGTGTGCTTGTCCCGAGCTGCAGGAGTTGCCCATCTCGTCGCCGGCTCGGCCGCGCCGCCCTTAGCTTGTCATCACCCGCACCGTCACCTCATGCACTACACACACGTACACACGCGTCCGATCCGGATAATATCTAGTTTCGTGTAATAATTTAACATTTCCCGGCGTCGCGATCGTTTCGGGCGGTAAACGGGAGCGTGAGTGCGCGCGTGCGGTCGCGACGCGCGCTCGCCGCCGAATAATCGATGCGCAGTCTCCCCCCGCCACACCCGCGCGCGCCTCTCTCGCGCCTGCTCATTATCTACGCTTTTCACGACACATGCCGTGATGAGAGCTTTTCCGAACCGCAGAGGTTTCCCCATTTTCTGTGTTGGCAATCTTTTAATTCTGCTATTTTCAGAAACATGTAAAAATCTTACATTTTGTTGTGCTTTATAAGCTTTCAATCGATCACGTCTAGTTCAATTTTAACCGCGTAGTCATCAATAAATTCATAGATTCTTCACTGAAGTTAATGACATCTTGGCGGGAGATCAAAAGATTAGGCACGCTACATCACAAACACTCACACAGTTTCCTCGCCACTTATTCGACACAACACAGAGCGTAGTTTATGATTAGCTCCAAAATAATTACCAACTTTCCATGAAATCACTCTAGTGAAGCGTCAAAAGAGGTCTAATAGAATATCCAGAAATACATAAAACCTTCACCGACTGGCAAGCTACAACCGCTTGAAATTCGAAATTGGAATTCTTAAAATAAAATTTAATGTCGTTTGTTTCTGTCTTTTCCTGCAGCAAGTGCTCACAAGTACTACGAACTTCAAATATTTTGATTTATAATTTTAAGTAAAGTGTAATATAATAAAATAATTTTCTTTCGTTGGCATCATGCCCAGGTGTTTTATAAACTCTGTGCGACGTCTCAGAAGGAGTTTCATACAGGAATTGGGTGAATATTCGGTCGAAAGTAAGTCACTTTGTGTTACAAGAATTCTTACAAATATGTTTATTTGCTATGTAACTGAGAAGTAATTTATATGATAAAATGGCAAGGAATACATTGATCTACAACACTTACAGCTATTTCCGTGATTTAATCGTTTTTTCAGCTTCTTTTTCACTATTTTCCAAACTTTATCTTTCGAACCAATTTGACAGTGTCACTATATTTTTTTCAATTAAAATATTTTTTCGTTTGCCAATTTATATGAGAATGTAACGCATGGAAATATGATGGTATCATGAATTATATTTTTTATTATTTCCGTTAAGCCTAGACTGAGAATTTACTGAGAATTAGTTACAGTTGAAAACAGTTGGAATTTTTACGATTCCCGGAATTATGTCGTTTATTGCTCGTGATATGTTTAAAACTTTATTAAATAGGTACGACTGACCTGACCTAACATTTATATACCTACCTACAACAAAACAATTTGCAACACAACACAGCAACATGCAATGCAACATTATCTATACAGTTTACAAAACAATACAAGCTATTAAATGAATGACATGACATTCATCACACGCATCACATTACAAGTTTGTTACATGTTGTGTTGCATGTTGGACCATACGTGCAAATACATGTTCGCGTCGAATGTTACATTACAATTGAACGATACACGTTAATCGGTATCACTTTTATTGGTATGATTTGGTTAAACAGGGTTTCAAATAGAACGTGGGTGTATCAAAGGATAATAATTCCCTTCAGACTACGTAGTGGTTTAATTGTGACACCCGTTGGTTGCTATCGTAACTGCCGAGTGTGCGGTTTTGGATTCGATTTAAAGGTCTGGCAAAGTGATATTGGGATTTTTTTATAAGAATTTCTCAGTGGCTGCCGGACTCTGAATGTCGATGGTATGACCCCTCACAACTTGATCGATTTGTTGTCGGAGTTACGCTTTGTGCCCGGTTAATGGCAATTGGCTTATCTCCTTTTACATGGGACCTAAAACATACTGTGGAAAACGAACTGTGGGCCTGTGGATATATATTGGTACACCTCTGCCTAGTCCTTCGGGGAATTACAGGCAATTAATTAATTAATTACACTACAGGCGTGGTGGTACGTTTTTGTCGGTCATGTGCGTTGGTATATTGGAATTGATATGTACCATTCTGGCTGACAAAGAAATCTGTCAAAAAGTCGGTCGTGGGCGGAGAGGCTTAGATGGCTTGTTAATCCCTAGTATTAGGTGGGATGACAGCTCACGATTTCTTCCCATTCCATTGCTCACTGCACCTATTCACCGAAGGAGGATTTTACAGAAAAGACCTTCTGAATTTAAAAGCATTTTTACGAGTTATACTTTTTAGCTCCATGAATCTAGATCTAAAAACCCTGTTTAACATATTTTTATTTGCCAGATTCCATTTTTATTTAAATACTACAGACCCGCTCGCGACTTCGTCCGCGTGGCTTATTTCACCCGCGATACGCCTTTGGTTACTGCTCCGCTCCCGTCAGTCGTAGACTGATGTTATATAGCCTATGATACTCAGGAATAATGTAGCTATCTATTGGTGAAACAATGGTTAAAATCGGTTCAGTAGTTTCGGAGCCTATTCGGTACAAATAAACAAACAAAAAATCTATCCTCTTTATAACATTAGTATAGATGGACCTTAATTTTGGCCAAGTTGTAAAGCCACACCCATCTCAATCGTTTTCAGATGAAACTAAACCTACACGAATACCGAAATTAAACTTAAAACGGCAAAAGTATCTTTTGAAAGCCAACGAGACGATATACCACGATAAAGTGCCGATTTCCACTCGATTCTACCTTCAATTGCTCAAAAAAAGCCAATTCCTGCAACACTTCCAAGAAAATGAACCTTATGAATACGCTTCTGAAAGCGAAAAAGCAGTAAAGTCCCCTGAACTAACAGTTTATAAGGCCAAAATTTCGACAAAAAAAGATATCGATAAAAGATACAATTTAAGATCTTGCGAAGCAAAAACGGAACGCAAAACGTATGACAGCACGCATCGGAGGAAACGCAACGTGTGCGATAACGAAACGCAATCAATTTCCGAACTGGTACAGGAAGTCAACAGGAAACGGAAGCCGAAGAAGGAACCTTTGGCGCCAATTATTGAAGAAATTAAAAGCAGGGAGCCGCTGAAATATAATAATAAAGGTTTGATATTTTTTTATTTGAAACTATATAGTGTGTTTTTTAATCTCAGAGACTGATTTGACGGCTTCTTACGTCAAACCTGAAAATAGTGTGCCTTATGTCTATGAGCCGAAAGCACATTATTTTTATATTTGACGTATGAAACTGTCAATTTAGTCTTCGAGATTAAAAAACACACTATAGCTATAATTATAGCCCGCGGTGATGAGCAGTGTAGCAATATGATCGGCCAATTTTGGACTTGGCTCTTCCATACAAAAATGCTCTATAACATTAAAAATATAATGACCATTTGATTTTATTTTCATACCAGTTATATGCCCCGCGGTGTCGCCCGCGTTCAGTTACGTCTTTGGTTACTGCTCCGCTCCCGTTGGTCGTAGCGTGATGTTCTAAACATAACCTCACTTATGAATCAGTCTATCTATTGATCAATTCCGCATTAAAAACCGTTACATAGTTTAAAAGATTTAAGCGTAGCCTTATAGCCTTCCTCGATAAAACCACTAACCAATACAAAAATATCGTTTCAATTCGAACCAGTAGTTTCTGAGATTAGCGTGTTCAACCAAACAAACAAACTCTTTAGGCTTCGGTTTTATAATCTTAGATAATTAAAAAGTATCTAAGATCACACACCTAATCAATGGTCGAGTTTACAATCTCATTTTGATTGGTTTCGGACAGGGATCGATCTAAAGATTGCACTATAGAAAACATTTGATTAACAACAATAAAAACTTTTACAAACGAAATAAGTTGAACAAAAAGGTTTACACTAGGTCATCTAGAAACCTGGAACATTATGAAACAATAAATTGTCAAGCATGTAATGACAAATGACAAATTGGTAAATGTCGAATTTTCCCTGAATTCACTAAACAAATGTATATCTCATACATTATATTGGAAATACTAAATCTAATCTAAATCTCTGTAATAAAAGCTATAGATAAATGAGAAGTTGAAGTTGCACTGTAGGTATGTATTAGTAGTAGGGAGCATCCTTTTCTCAATATTGTGTTGGAGTCGGCTTCTAGTCTAACCGGATGCAGCTTTACATGGAGCGACTGCCTATCTATCCTCCACGACCTAGTAACCGGGCAACACTATACCTCTTGGTATGACTGGTTGTCAGACTTCCCGGCTTCTGACTATTCGTAGCGACTGTCAAAGATCTAGGAGTAACAGCCTTGATCAACGGCTTTACATGCCTTCCGAGCAAGGGCTCTCTATCAAGTTCATCCAGCTTCTAACAGCGACTTCTTCCGCGTTCAATTTGATATATTATTTCATGGAAACCGTACATTTTTCCGGAATAAAAAGTATTCTATGTGTTATTCACTATAATCTATCTCAGTGCCAAATTCCATCCAGATCCGTTCAGCTGTTTAAGCGTGAAAGAGTAACAAACATCCATCCACTCATCCATCCCAACAAACTTTCGCATTTATAATGGACCTAAATATACCGGCGAACTGTGGGTGTACATTGGTACACCTCTGCCTAACCTTTCGGGGAATACAGGCGTGATGGTGATGCTAGGAATTAGTATTAAATTAGTAAGAAATTTTGGAAAAGTAGGATTAGCTACTTGTCTACCTAGTAAAACTCATAACCCTACTTTTTGCCACGCCGTAGTCGGGTAAAAAATAAACACATTCATTTAATATAACAGTGACCCCGTTGCCAGGGGGTTCAGAAATCGACAAGATAGCGGAGAAACTGAAGAGTCTGGTGAAGGCCAGCGCTAATGAGAAGCTGGATAAGGAGCTTCTCACTTGTACGGAGTCCTTCGAGAGAGACAGCGTTGAGGGTGCTGACAAGGATGGAGAGGTCAAGGAGAATGGTGAGTTACAAAAAGTATACAGGCTGAGTTTTTTTTAATCTCATTCTTCATCTTCCCTCTTTCAAAAAAACGTTGGGCCACACTAGGAATTTATCCTGTATCGTGGGTGTGTTTACAAACATATAAACTCACGTACACAAACAGCCAGACCCGGAACAGCTACCTGTAGGCCTTACAAATATTTGTTTTGAGCGAGAATCAAATGCGCGACACGTAGTGCAGCAGCCAATAGTTCAGCTACTGCGCCAAAAGTGTCATCACAACATCGTCATCATTATTGTTAATTGGATGGCAAAAAAGCCGAAATCCCATCTGATGTTAAGTGGCTATCGCTGCTAGACATTTGCAATACCTACCAGAGGCCTTGCAGATGCGTTGCCATCCCAGAGTCAAAGCCAAAATATCTCATATGCCTGTAATTACTACTACTACTGCGCTGCTTTGCAGCAGACCTACCTATGTACTAGGAACTGCCTCGTTGGCCTAGTGGTCCTGAGCGCGACTGCTACGCTAGAGGTCCTGGGTTCGATTCCCAGGTCGAGCAAAAAGTGTTATTGGGTTTTTCTATGAAATTCTCAGTAACAGCTCGGAGTTTGGATTTGTGTGCTCGGTTAATGACAATAGGCTCGCCCCCTATTACATGGGACCTAAATATACCGGCGAACTGTGGGTGTACGTCGGTACACCTCTGCCTAACCCTTCGGGGAATACAGGCGTGATGGTATTAAATAGGTATGGTGGTAAAACATTCAAAAAGATTAGCCCCCTTTTAAGGTTTCCAGCAGTTAGGTAATAAAACCAGTTCCTAGTAAAATTGTCTTATTTTCAAATGACCTACATAAATAGTTCAACACAGTCGGTTCGTCAGTAAAATGAATATATAGAAAAGTTCCGTCCGTCCTAGCAAGGTCCCCAGGGATTCCTAGAGGAAACTTACGCGACCCGGTCAAATGGACAACGGCTAGAAATTATGCTAAATAAATAAACGGATCTCTAGAATAGAATACATCCTTTCTTGTGACTTATAAAACACTAGTGAACTGCCCGCGGCTTCGTCGGCTAGGCTTATTTCACCCGCCATAAGTTACGACTTTGGTTATTGCTCCGCTTCTGTGGGTCGTAGCGTGATGTTACACAGCCTATTGTTACTCAGTGATACTGTAGCTTAGTAACGGCAAAATAATTTTTGAAATCGGTGCAATAGCTTTTACGTTTATTCGTTACAAACCAAAAATACAAATCTTTCGTCTTTATAATATTAGGAATTCGATACCAATAAAATATTTGACCATAGTTTACAGAATTATAAAGAACTAGCTAACTAGAATCCCGCGGTTTCACCCGCGTTCGGATTACGTCTTTGGTGTCAGCTACCGTTGTTGCCTTATGTAAAAAACTATCCTCTGGAATCACTCTTATCTGTTGATGAAAACCATATTAAAATCCGTTGCGGACTTTAAAAGATCTAAGCGTACAGGCTGCGAATTAAAAAAATCTTGGAATAATTATAGGAGTATTCATAGGGGTCAGGTTATGGCAAATAATGAGAAGAACATGTGGCTTTTGTTAAGTGTGTTTTTACACCCGTTATAAGGAAACCAAAAGTTTATTCTGCAGCCCTAACAGCAGCATCCCCTACGTACAGAACCACCAGAGCCCCGCGAGTGGTCGGAGCCGCGGCGGTGCGCGCGCGCCACCCACAACTGCTCCTACTGCGGCAAGGGCTTCGACAGGCCCTGGGTGCTGAAGGGCCACCTGCGGCTGCACACCGGGGAGAGGCCCTTCCCCTGCCCTCATCAGCATTGTGGCAGGACGTTTGCTGATCGGTGAGTGACTTTACAGTATACCCTCATATGTACGCCCATAGTTTAACATTCCACAGTTTTAGTTTAGGTCCCATGTAATTGGAGGCGAGCTTCTTGCCATTACCAGGGCACAAATCTTAACTCCGAGCTGCTACTGTCTGTCTGTCCATCCATGTTCCTTCTTGTGCCCTTTGCGTTCCGGGGGTGCGGTATCTCTTTCAAACAACCCGCAGCCCCGGCAGGCATTGGCCCCTCCGATTTGCAGACATCTCTTTGAGGCGCGCGTGGAACACGAACGCACCGTCGACACAGTCTGTTGTTAATTAACGTACGGATGGTGAGCACCCATTGCTCACCGTCCACTGATCCACGTCTACCGTGGCCGGGAGTCGTTTCGCGACTCTCGACGCCCGGACCGTCTCCCGCGGCGGCTGGGACGAGAGATTCTACGCCTCTTAACTTCCCGTCACCTCCTTCAATACATTTTTAAATTTTTAGCACAGTGTGAAATGCGCATATACGCCCCCTGTTTAGTGGAAGTCCTGCATTAGTCTTATTGTTACATGCAGGTCGAACCTCCGCGCGCACCAGCGCACTCGCGGCCACCACACGTGGCAGTGGCGCTGCTCCGCGTGCGACAAGGCATTCAGCCAGCGCCGCTACCTGGAGCGGCATAGGGACGACGCCTGCCGCAAGTATAAGTACGATACACTTTTCTTACTAGTTACGAGATACGGTAGAGAATAGGTCTAAGCAAGATAGTACAGAAATGCTAGAGCAGTTTTCAGCTCAGCTCTTCCAAACAATCATGCTTTACAACATTTTCATACCAGCTTTTGGCCGCGACTTCCATTGCGTGAATTTTCTTACGAAGCTCTAATTTTTTTGATAAAAATATGTCAGGGATGACATATGTAGTTTGCTTTCAGCGGAAGAATCGGACTTGCAGTTTCCGAGATTAATAGCGTGTTCAAACAAACTTTTAAACTTTGTACTGGTTATAGGTATAGAGTTGGTCTTTAAAAAAATTGTTCATATTCATGAGTTCTTTCGCTCTCGGATATGAAAGAATGACAGTGCATTAAAAATCAGGCTGTATTTTTTACTGCCTGTTTTATTATTAGGTACAGTCGATCGGTAACACTTCACTTGATCCCGTGCCGGTCGAGCGCAGTGCAATGTTAGGCGCTCCCACCGTTACACGCCGGACACGTAAATGCGCGCGTCTTTGCGTGAAGACGCGAGCATTTACCCATGAATTTGACGTCACTTTGACTGTGCGTCCACCCATAACTGGGCCACTTTGAATGGAGCCTACTAGTCTTGTTATCACAGACATGCTCTCGACTGGTATGTTCAACCAATAGCAAAATACCTAAGGTAGAGGGTACAATGCCTAAGGCATAATATCTACCTTTATACCCTTCATTGCAAAAAGTAAAAAAACACCAATTAATAAAACCTCTCTTTTCCTAGGATGCACACCCGCAACTCTTCAAAATGCAACAATATTATGAAAGCTGTTCCCAAAATTGAAGTGACAGTGCCGGTGCCAATGTACGGCATTATCAGACACAATCCTGAGCCGAAGGTGGCTCTGGACACAGGGGGCGAATGTGAGGGACCCATCGACCTGTCTATGGGGAAGCGGAGGGTCGAAGAGTATATAGGATAAGATTATACGATTAGAATGTAATGGTGAACTGATGTTGTGGTTTTATTTGATGCTCCTTTGGAATCTGTATTTTAAACTAGATTTTGCCTGGGATTTTGTCTACGTGAAATGGAATCGGTACTTTAAGCAGCCCTTTTTAGTCTAATTTTTCAAAAACGCTTGAAAACATTTTTTTTTATCAAGTGCTTTAATAGAACGTTTCATAGTTTTGTCTTCAATAGGACTCCCTTACAAACTTTTGTCCTCTATTTCAACCCCTTAAAGTCCTAGTTTATAATTTTCATATTTCAAAAGCTATCATACTTGCTGATCTATCTATTTATCAGATAATGTTTCTTTTTTTACAAAATTAAAGAGAAATATTTGCAGCAGGAATAAAAATGTATAAGATAGTAGGAAACACAAGTTTGTTTCGCTGTAAGTACTTTTCATCACTTGCGCAAGTATACTTGCAAAAAAAATACTCAAATTATTTTGAAATAATGTTTTATTACAGTAATAAATTAAATAAATACAATTTGTACAACTTAGTTTCACATTGTTATTACATCTAGCTTTTGATTGAAGTTAGAACTACGTTTTAGATACCCAAAAAATACATACATAAACACACCTTTTTCACATGGGGGTAGGCAGAAACCACAGAACGCCACCTGCTACGATCTTTACATACCCAGAAACAAAGAATGATAATTTCATAACGAATATCTAGTCAAGAAATCAGACGATTCATTCACTTGAATACTAATGATAATCATCTTGATACTTGCAAGTCTTATTGCAAAAGCTGACTTGCAAAGTGACGTCATCATTCTTAGCAAGTCGCGCTCAGAATTTTGGACAACTTACAGAATAAATAAAATTGACAACTCGCGCAATAAAATTTGTTGCGCCTGCAAGTTATAAATAGGTACTTTATAGACCCAATGGAAGAAATTACTTGCACGCAACTTTATACGACAGTATTTTTTAATTGGAGAAAAGTTATATACTTGCAAGAAAATTATTCAATAATGGAAACTAAAAAACGTAGTTCTAACCACAATTTTGACATAGCACACAATAAAAAGAGGTTTTTTATTCACATGACCAAGCTTTGAACATTTTATATATTATTATACGCATAATTCCGCGGCATAAAGTACATTTCGAGGTAGGTAGGTGTCAAACATCTTGACTATTCTAGAAGCATGTTACAAGGCTATATATGGTTAATTGGCGGAGGCGTGCACTTTCCTAGGGCCAACAGAGCAGCAATATAGTCAAGCAGTTGACATTGAACTAAAACGATTCACAAATAAGGTTTAAAATTGTGTGCAAGATATAATCTTCTACTCAATCACACAATTTTGAACTAGTATCTGTTGTTCTTTAGTTAATTTTCAATTAACCGATAAAAACTGCTCGAAGGTATTGCTGCTCTATTTGCACTAACTTTTCGGCGCTTCTAAACCAGCCATACTCTGTGCAAGTACTTGTGCAAGTATACTTGCTTGCTGTTTTACTGTGAATGAGGGTCCTTATGTAACTCTCAACCATTACAATTTCGCTGGTAATGGCTACAATTGACTTCTGACTCTAATTCGCACTAGATTACGTTTGGAGCGGCCCAAGAAGATTGACGTGTGATTTAAGCTCAGTATTATTAAATAGCGATGATTCTTGGCACTTACATGACTTATAATGCAAAATAGTGATAATATCGCGTATAAATGACAAATAAATTGAACGTTTTGGCACTAATCGTTAATAGTTGACACTCTTTGTAGTGGTAGTACAGTCACACACATTACAGGTTACTTACGCAAGTTTTGAATTGCACAAGTCATAGTGTCGTCATTTTGCCTACACACGGCTCATAGCTCACATACTTATACTTCAACTGATTAAACAATCCAAATGCATACTTGTGCAAGTACAAATTTTCTGCAAGTACATCGTTACGTGTGTGACTTGCATAAATTTTGTTTTGATAATATTATTTCGATTACATTTTTGGAACAACCATACATGACAATAAATATTTTGAACTGCTACACAGCTGTGTTTTCAACACTAATATAATAAAATAGTATATGGATTATTTCTCACCGAGATGCAACTAGACGCTGGGCGTACCTTTTAATATAGCTACGCAAAATATAACTTTATTTACTACATGAAAAGATACACATTTCATTGTTTGAATTCAGAATACGTTGCATCTTCTCACAATGAAGTGTGTATCTTTTAGTGATGTAAATAAAGTTATATTTTGAGTAGCTTTATTATAATGAGCGCGCAGCGTCGCGTCTCGGTTTGAACTGACCCTTATACCAGTTATGAGAATAATTGATAAATGATAATTATCTTAAATAACAACAATATATTTGTCGATATATAAATATGAACTCACAGCGATGACTAGTATGACAATGAGACAACTTGAAACTAACTACATTTATATACAGGGTGTTGATTTTAAACTCATCATTTCTTTCATCGTATTTAGATCATCGTATCCTTTGGGCAGCTGTTTTGCAGCAACCTTTTGTGGGTCTTTAACTGAAGCCCAATTCTTGTTATTAAAAACGTTTAAAATCTAGTCGCAATCTCATTTTAGCGACTAACAATGTCAATTTGTAAATTAAAGGTATTTTTGACAGATCGAAACTGAAGTTAGCTCTTAAAAATACGAGAATTTGGTATTTCACACCATTAACCAAGACATCATTCTAAGATATAACTTTTATAAAGAAGCACTTTATTTTAGCCCAAAAAACTACATATTTAACTTTTAATTGCTTTGAAGTGAATACATAGTCAATTGAGTCGGCACAAAAGTGACCTCACTGTTGTCTTTTGCCATACTAAAACTATAGGAGAATCCCTTTTTGACAGCTCATAAAAAGTACGTCAATTAGTAGTGCCTAATATCCTATTTCCGCTCTAGTCACCTCGTTAGTCGTCAGTAGCAGCTCGGAGTTTGGATTATTTGTGCCCGGTTAATGGCAATAGGCTCGCCCCCAATTACATGGGACCTAAATATACCGGCGAACTGTGGGCGTACATTGCTACACCTCTGCCTAACCCTTCGGGGAATACAGGCGTGATGGTATAACTGTAAAATTGCCAAAGTTTAAAAACAACACCCTGTATATTTGACACATTCTGACATCTTAATAAGCTACGCAACAGCAAATGTACAAATACATCTAACGCCTACAAATATTTAGAATGTTTTTGTGTCGGCCACAATTCGCATTGAAAAACTTTCAGCTTTATGGTTCAAAAGGATTTAATCCATTTATTTTGTGAACGGTATTCAAGTTTATTTGTAAGGCTATTTGTCCTAGTTTAGGTGGCGTCCGGGGGTCGCCGGACACGTATCAGGGCAATCTCAATTAGTTGAAAGACAAGCGATCAAACAAATCTTAGTTTTAACTTCATTCATAATTGGTAACCGAATACGGTGTCATGTAATATTTTTTAGGGGTGGCCGGGAAAAGAAGTTAAATTCATCCAAATGTCTTGGGTATTTGAAGTTATTGTATTAAAAAGCATTGGTAATTAGGGTGGTTTAGTGCCGGACTACACACTGTCTTTTTAACCGTCTCCGCCAGAAGGGGGGTTATATTTTATCATACAGTTGACACGTGACATTTGTCGTATGTACGCAGTAAGGGTCGTCGCACGGCTCTTTGGATATGTCAACTTTAGCCTCTCTGCCCACGACCGACTTTTTGACCGATTTTCCCACTGACAAAAGTCAGTGAGAATGGAACATATGAATTCCAGTACAACGACGTACATGGCTGTCAAAAATTCAGTCGTGGGCAGAGAGCCTTATTGAAAAAGTCAACTGGATGTGTGCAGGCACCAAATGTGTACATTGAAAGAGCTCGCACTAGTGCTACAATTTTGCCGAGTATCATAGGATATGATATAAAGTATATATATGAATTCTAATTCGCTATCAAAAGCTTAAAAATAACTTTTTGAATTTTTATGTTATTTTTTTTAAATTCGAGATGGCTAAGCTCTTAATTCTAGTCTTGGTCAGAGGTGACATAGACAAAGTCTACGATGGAGTGCGCTTACCCAGAAGAAGCCTGTTCACTCTAACTTTGAAGAGATTAGGGTTGAATGCGTTCGGATATACAGAATATTTGCGTTGTAAAATTTAAAATGTTTATTTGGATAGTTGTACCATGTTGTATTTTGTGGCCGACATTACAATAAATACGAATAAAAGCTACAATAAAACAGACACGAATACAAAGGCACCTCACTATTAATAAATGCACTTATTATTGCTGTTTATATAATATATATTATTTATATAACAGATCATAATATATTGGCAAAATCCGATAAGTATTCAATTTAAAAGAAATTAGGAAATATTTTTATCTGTTTGTTAAAGTTTAACTGCTAAATTACTGAACAGATTTTGATGAAATTGTGCGAAATTCTGTAACATTACTGGCTATCAATTAATTTTCTTTTTTTGTATTCTTATCGGACTCTGCCTATAACAAATTCATACTACACAACAGACAAGCAGAAATAAGCGAAGTCGCAGACAAAAGCTAGTTAAATTAACACCGATAATAAGATCATAAGATTATTTCATAATGGACCTTATGTAAAGATAATAAAGTACAAAATTGTGCGGTACACACAAATGTGCGTATTTTTTGGACGTTATTGAATATAAAGGAATATGAGCCTATTTTACGGCTTCCGGATAGGCACTATCCAGCAGATAATTAAATTTGTGTAAAATTATCTGCCAGATAACTTATCTGGTATTTATTCGGAGGTGGTAAAACAGGCTAGGATTAAATTAATTGTACTGTTTTTACTTGAAAGTAGGTACTATGAGAAACAAAGTGTTTTATAGAAAAGTCGATTCATTTTTTACAACCATGGAATACAGATAATAAAAAATATACAGGCTGTTGTTATTGTCCCACCTGCATCAGATACAGGGTGATTCTAGTCATGAAAAAAAAAACGGCTAAATGGCTTTTAGATATTTTGGGTTTTTTTTCATTAATTGGATATAGGGTAAGGCTAAAGTTGTTTAGTATTAACGGATGCAGGAGACTAAAACAACAACCTGTAGCTATAATTAGTAAAATCTTTAATTAATTTTACCATAAAATACTGGGTAAAGCGTACGTATGTGTATGTGCGTGTTATGTCACTGTAATTTTGTTATAGCAACATGCTTTTTGTTGCAAAAACATGTTGCAACACGCTGAACAAAAGTTGTACAACACTGTTGCCAGCAACATTTAATGTAGATGTTTTTATGTTGCGACAAACATGTTGCATGTTGTTTCAACACGAACTAAACAAAAGTTGCCAGCAACATTTAATGTAGCAAACAACAATGTTGTACAATTGTTTCTCAGCTTTCTTTCCAATAAATATGAGATTTAATTTGACATAATTCATTTACGTACATTGAAACCCACGTTATAAAGGGTCGTAAAGAAGACAGGACTTATTTAAATTAAATATATAAATAGCTATAACTTTCATTCAATACATTGATATAAATCCCGACTTTAATCATACATTTGTTCGTATAAAGTCTATCTTACATAATGACTGACATAAATCTAATTTGGTATAAAGTTTAGATTTCGATTTTATCATTTCATTGTTTTTGTATAAAGTCTAAACTAAGAAGTTTGATTTTGGATAAAAGTTACACTAGTATAGAGTGTATGAAAGCAAAAAAGAATATTAAATTAATTTAGCATAAAGTCTCGTTAACTTAGTGATCCTAAGCGCGACTGCTACGCTAGTGGTCTTAGGTTAGATTCCCAGGTCGAGCAAAGTGTTATTGGTTTTTTCTATAAAATTCTCAGTAGCAGCTCTGAGTTAGGACTTGTGCCTAGTTGATGGCAATCGGTTCGGGTGTCCATTACTCAATACACAATTATTTATTGCATTCCATTGGCACACCTATGCCTAACCCTTAGCGGAATATAGGCGTGATGGTATGTTATATTTCTTTTGTTGTCACGCTTTACTATGCGGGTCCATAAGGCCCGTAAGTGCGCGCAAAATAGACATAAGAAAATAATTTATAACTCGACGACTCAGTTGTAAACGCTTGCTATAACTTTATACGAAGTCGACTTTATGTGAAAGGACAAGTTCAGACTTTATACAAAATAATTTTGGCTAGTTACAGAAAGATATTATATTAGCCTAGCTATGTACATTATAAGGGGGGCGGCTCACGGATGCCCTCGCTGTGTCTCGTGCGACCTGCCATGTCTAGGATGGCTTTTGCTTCAGGATTGACGTCAAGCACACTCACATCGCGTTCGTCCTGGAAAAATTATTCGTTATAGGTTTTTATATACCCAATTACGACACACCAAACTCCCAAGAGAGCTACAATACGTATAGACAAGGCCGACAGCACACACCGTATTTTAAACGCGCCGTCGACGCGCATTTTTGTCGATACAAACGTGATACGCACGCAAGTCAGACAAAAATAAACTGCAATGTGAAATGAAAAACGCGTGCACTAATGCGCGCTTGTAATACCCCGTGTGTTTACAGCCTAAGCATCTTGTTAATTATATAGTAGACACGATACTTTAAAGATCCATCAAATTATAACATTTAAAGGGCATCTAATAATCTCAAAAACTGATTTGACAGCTTGATATGTCAAACTTGAAAATGGAAATTCATGAGAGTGGCCTATCTCAAGCAGCGGACGGCCTGTGGCTGATGAGATCATGATGATTATATGCCGAAAGCATATTATTTTTGTGTTTGACGAATAAAACTGTCAATTCAGTCTTAGTGAGTAAAAAATTTACTGTAGGTTCGGTGTAGGTTTAACTTTCTGACTAGTCTGGTTAATATTTCTAAATACACTATATGTATCACTTTCTACTAGTGAATATACATTTTAAAAACAATAATTAAATATTTTTGATAATAGGAAGGAAAGGATTGAAGGAAAAAGGGTTATTTTCTAAAATAACCTGCTTTTTTTAAATATCATTGTAACGCAAACAAGCCGACGGCCCACTTTTTCTTAAATGGTTACCGCTGCCTATAAACATCTGCAATACCAGAGCCCTTCAAATACGTTGCCATCCCAGAGACAAAGTTGAAATGTCTCATGTGCCTGTAATTACACCAGCACCCTTCAAACCGGAATACAGCAACGATGCTTCGTGGCATATATAGGCATGGTAGTAGTACTTCTCCGGAGGAGCTCCTTCACAAAGAACTCTACTACTACTAACTACATTATTCTACTCTATAATAATAATGACTATTAAGGCCCACTTTCATCAAAATCATTAAACATATTTAGCGCTAAATGTGTTTAAATTATCATTCTGTCTCTGTCACCTTCTAACAATGTGACAGGGATGCAATGATGTTCTAAATACGTTTAGGCACTAAGAGGAGGTTCGCACGGGCGATTTTATACCGCGGCGATTTTTTTTCCCGCACTCTATTTTCAACGCTCTGCTAAGCGCCGACAGTTGAAAATCCAACTATGTGTCTTTTCGATGCGCTGGGATGCACTGTGTTGGATTCTCAACGCTCGGATCAAAGCCTAGAGTTTAAATTCCAGTGCGCAATATAACAGCGCCGCGATATTTTTACGTCCGTGCGAACGGGCTCTAAATATTCAGTGATTGTGCTGAAAGTGGGCCTTAAATACGCTGACTTCTTACTTTTATATTTCAGCCATGATTCAGAACCCAAATTGGTCCACTATTGACGCTGGGACGCGTCAATCAAGTCAAGTCTTTTTATAGTATGGCAACATTTAACTTATAAATTGTCGTCATTTTTAACACTAGCAACACCATAGTCAAACTGATACCGTTCTCTATCTTCTGACTTCCAGATTCTTTATTCTGACTTTCGCAGGTTAGAGTTCAATTTTCAGATTTCATGGTCTATCTTTCTTCTGACTTTCTGATTATGTTAGTCTATGAAGCCTACGCTATGCTTTGCATTAATTCCGCATACTTCTAGGAATTTTCGGTCAGTCTTGTGTGTTTCTAGCACACTAGTACTACTGGCCTGTGACTTTCCCACTTGTACAGTAGAAACATTCTAGATGGAAAAGATAGGTTAGGATAGGAAATAGGTTAGGGATGACGGGAAGCGGATGGACATTCAAACGTATCGTAATAGAAATACGACATAAATTGGTATGCTTTAAAATGATCATCATGATGCGGCATCATTTTGAAGCAAAGCAATTTATGTCGTATTTCTATATTGATATATTTGAATATCGATTGTATATATCGGTCTGCGTAGGCTCCGGGGCGTCCGTCGCCCGACCAGAGGGGCCCGAGTGAGCGGCGCAGTGTTCCACGCGCGCCACTCGAGAGTAAGTGCGGCAATTGGGTATTCGACACCACTAACAAATGATTCCAAGATACAACTTCTCTTAAAAAAACACTTTATTTCAGCTCTGAAAACCGATTAATTTTCTATTGATTGTAAAATTCGGTTTTTACTTGCTTCGAAATCAATAAATAGTTAGTCAATTGAGTAGGCCGATAAATGACGTCACAGTTTAGAATTGTCATACAAAATCTATGGGAGAATCAAATGGGAGAAATGTTTTGACAGCTCATAAAAAGTATGTCAATTGATGATGGTGTCAACTACCCAGCTAGCCTAGCTCGGGACGGGAGAGGGAAAGGAGGGTCCCCCGTCCCAGCGGCCGCCGCGGTAGACGATCCGGGCGTCGGGAGCCACGAGACGACTCCCGGCCACCGTAGGCGCGGGTCTGTGGACGGTGAGCAATGGGTAGCTCACCGTCCGTACGTTCACTAAACAACGACAGACCGTGTCGACGGCGCGTTCGTGTTCCACGCTCGCCTCAAAGAGATGTCAGCAAACTTGGAAGGGGCCACTGAGGGCCGATGCCTGCCGGGGCTGCGGGTTGTGAGCAAGAGATACCGCGCCCCCGGAACGCAAAGGGCACATGAAGGAACATAGACGGGTTTTAGTCAGTAAAAGTCTGACACTCCCTCCCGCCCCGCCCAGGGCGGGGAAAGTTATTCGATGATTTCCCGTCTATAAAAAAAAATAAAAAGCCTAGCCTAGCTACAGGATGACCAGTGGGATTTTTTAGGTCAGGTTAGGCCCAAAGGCCGCCATTGTTCACGAACTTCGAGAATAAGCAATACTCACCGCATCCCTATCGGACATGGGCTGTTCCCCAACCCCCCATATCTCCAGGCTCTTGATGCGGAAGGTGGGTTCCTTGCTGAGTCTCTTGTACCCTCGGTACGTGCTGCAGGACTCCGCACAGGAGCCCTGCCCGAACGGGTCGCCGTCCAGCCAGATGCCGCCGAAGTTGAACTGTCCGCCCATTATCTGGAATTTTGTGAAGGAATATTTGATCACAATCACGTCATTTTTGGTTATACAAGACGACGTTTTATTACCAGCTTCAAACAAGAAGAAGATTATCATTTTTTTTTTTATGTTTTTAAAATATGTTATTATGAAAAAAGGAAAAACCTTCGCACTCGAAAAATTTGGAATTTCGAATATGTAATGAAATAATAAGATCCATTCGAGATCAGCAAAATAACGGATACAGATTTTTCTCCTCTCTCGCATATCCGCGGATACGGATATGCGACACACCACTAATTAAACGGCAGCCAGTATGTTTTCTCCTGACCGATTTTGGTCACGGCGGCTAATCTCATTGGAAACTAATCAAGTACGCAGGAGATATTATAGTGCACAAGTGTGTGCGCAAACACAGGTGCACTCCTTCTTTCCTAACTCTCATAGTCCGATGGGACAGCATCCGACACGACCGCGGAGAGCTCAGGCGCACGATTAACGGCTTTATGTGCCTTCCGAGGCCCGGGGCGTCACACCACCAACTTTCAAACTCCGGGCTGCTACTAAGAAATTCCTAATGGAAAAACCCAATAACACTTTTTGCCCGACTTGGAAATCGAACCTAGGACCCCACGCCAAACAGTAGAGCTTGTGACTGCAAGACCAACGGTCAGCCAGTACACTCACCAACCCATTCGGCAACGTCTTCGCATGATGATTGATGTACTGGTAATGGTCGTTGTACCCAGACGAAGGATACACCCTCATCTTAGGAGACAGTGTGAACAGGAACGAGTCATCAGTCCCCACGAAGTTGGGCCCGAAGGACCAGGACACGGGGGCGTAGCCTCCGAAGATGTACCCCGAGTTGTCCTCCACTATTAGCAGGGAGGGACCTTGGTTTAGGATTCGGCCTGGAATTAAGATTGTAGGTTTAGTCATCTGACCTTAAAATGCCTTTTAGTCTATGTTCAGATGGCAATTTTATTTTTCATTTTTTTGTGTTATTATACGTTAAATAAAAAAATAAAAATATACGATATCCTAGTATATATACAAGCGTTAACGCGGCGCTTAGAGAAAAAGTCTCAGCCTCAGTAGACGCAATCGCGCGTTGAGGCGCGCTTTGATACTAATGTAACGTCAAAGCAGCGTTGCTGTGGTCCGGTTTAAAGGATTGGGTGTCAGTGTAATTACGGACACATGAGACATTTCAACTTCCTCTGAGATGGTGACGCATTTGCAAAGTCTCTGATATTACAGATGTCTATTTATTTATTTATGCTAACACGGCTCTGATGAGCCAATTCGCTAACATAACAGGTTGAAAATAACATCAAATTTATATAATATATACCTATACATATAAAAAGAATATAAAACAATAAAAATAAAGTAAAAAATAAATCAGATTGTCTTGCTTTCGCAAAAGCTAAGACATAAGGACATTAAATTTTTTATTTAGTCCGCAAATAGATCACCGTTCGGGTTGACTTACATGATACTATTGAGCGCAGATAGAATGCGAGGAACTGGGGATGCTGCCCGAGCCACTGTGCGGCTATAGGCAGCGGTGACCACATAACATCAAGTGGGCCGTTAGCTTGTCTTTTTTTTTCCGGATGGAAAATCCTCAAATGACTTCTCCCGCCCTGGTCATAGCGAGAGAGAGTGTCAGACTTTTACTGTCTAAAACCCATCCATGTTCCTTCTTGTGCCCTTTGCGTTCTGGAACGCGGTATCTTTTTCGAACAACCCACAGATCGCGGCATGCCTGCCATCCAATGACTTAAAAAAAAAAGGAAATCTAGCTCATATACCTGTCATAGTGGAGAAGGATTCTCCGTGTATGTGCGAGGAGAACAGGAACCGCCACTTGTCCTGGTGCGTCTTGGGGATGTGGTTGTTCAGCCACACTATGTGGGACAGGTCGATGAACGCCGGGTAGTCGGGCATCGCGTCTAGACCTACGAAGAAGTAGAAGGTTTTTAACCGATTGTGGTAATGCTGGGTTATGATATGACATACATACCATCACGCCCTGTATTCCTCGAAGGGTTAGGTAAAGGTGTACATACAACACCCACAGTTGCCGGTTGACGGGCCTGTTGGTCTAGTGGTTAGTGGCCCTGACTGCTAAACCGGAGGTCGTGGGTTCGATTCCCACCCAGGACAAACTTTGTGTGATGAGCATGATTGTTTGTTCTGTGTCTGGGTGTGATTTATCTATAATATGTATGTATTTATAATTATATATGTATGTATATCAGTTGTCTGGTTACCATAACACAAGCTCTGCTTAGCTTGGGATCAGATAGCCGTGTGTGAGTTGTCCCAAGATATTAAAAAAAAAAACAGTTCCGAGACAGCAACACGCCGGCTGACGCTGAAAACCAGCGCTGTGGTTCCGTGTCTCGTGCACGGACCACGGCTTTATGCTGAGCGTCAGCCTTTTCGCGCGGTAGTGGCGCATATGTCGTAGGATAATTTGATACTTCGAATCTTCGCGGAAATCCTAGGGGTTTTGCGAAAACGCGGATAATTAGACATAGGCGAAAAATTATCAAATCTTACTGGACAAAGTCAGGATTTTTGCGAAAATACTCGTTACTATAGTAAGATTTGATGTGCTCAACACTGATTGGCTACAATTTTGCTGGCTGACTTCTAATTGGTTCCTAGTTTGCCGATGATTAACTTCAAGTATTGTATCATAGAGTTATGAAGTAGCACTTTTATTTACCACTTTATTTAAGTCCAAGTAGGTACACTATTTACGATAAAAAATAAAACACTTCTGCAATTTAACTCAGACACAAACGTAAACAAATAACGTGCGGCAACAAATGATTGACATTTAAGACGTCAACCAATTAGAGACGATCTCTTATTGAACGCGCTGACCGACCAATCAGCGTTCTTATTTCATAACAGCCAGCGTTTCGTTTCGCAATATTGCTATAATAACGAGTATTTTCGCAAAAATCCTGACTTTGTCCAGTAAGATTTGATAATTTTTCGCCTATGTCTAATTATCCGCGTTTTCGCAAAACCCCTAGGATTTCCGCGAAGATTCGAAGTATCAAATTATCCTACGACACATATACATTATTATTATTGTTATTTTTTATTTATTTTTTATTTTTGTGTTATGCGTCGCTTTCGCAACGAATAAATGGTTTTTCTTTCTTTCTTTCTTTATTTATTTCTTTCTAGTTCGACTGTTTCAGGTCCTATGTAATAGGGGCGAGCATATATTGCCATTAGGGAGTTAAGATTTGTGCCCGGTTAATGGCAACAGGCTCGCCCCCTATTACATGGGACCTAAAAATGTACCGGCGAACTTTGGGTGTACATTGGCACCCTCTGCCTCACCCTTCGGGGAATACAGGCGTGATGGTATATATTTTTTTATAAATAAATAATACTATTATAGTCCCCTCAAGTCTTACCGAGTGGGAGAGGCAGAAGGAAGGGCTCCACGTGAGGCGCCGGCTCGTGGACGTCGTCAGAAGCCTTCTTGTTGATGCCGTACAAGTTCACGAACACTACTTCTGTCATCTGACGCAGAAGGGTGTTGAAGCCGAGCCTGCAACATACGAACAATATATTGGAACTTATTAATATAAAAAACCGGCCCAGTACGAGTCGAACTCGCGCACGACGGGTTCAGTACCATTATTTATAAAAACGGAAAATATCACGTTGGTAGTATGGGAGCTCCCCCTTAAATATCTATTTTATTTTTGTATTTGTTGTTATAGCTGCAACAGAAATACATCATCTGTGAAAGTTTCAACTGTCTATTTATCACGGTTCATAAGATACAGCCTGGTGACAGATGGACAGATAGCGAAGTCTTAGGGTTTTTTAAAAAACAATTTTTTATCGGTGGGAAATCATCAAATGACTTCTCCCGCCCTGGGCGGGGCGGGACGCAATGTCAGACTTTTTTTACTGACTAAAACCCATCCATGTTCCTTCATGTGCCCTTTACATTCCGGGGGCGCGGTATCTCTTTCGAACAACCCGCAGCCCCGCAGGCATCGGCCCTGAGTGATCCCTCCGAATGTTTGCTGACATCTCTTTGAACACAAACGTGCCGTCAACACGGTTGTAGACGACAGTGGCGTGTTTGGCACGTTTTCGTTTGTCGGCTATATCCGACCATGGCGTTTAAAAGGGTAAATCTTCCGAAAAATATCACGTACCATTTGTCAAGCTGCGAGGAGGTGCAGGCGTTGATGGTGGTGTCTGCGTCGCTCTCGACGCTGGCGGCGATGGCCTCCCCGAGCGCCTGCACGTGCGACGCGCGCCCCTTGAAGCCCTTGCCGATCCACGTGCGGGCGCGCGGGGACTTCGAGCCCTTTATTATCTTAATGTAGGTTGACGCTATGCTTTCGCAGTACTGTGGACAATTATGAAGTATTTTTTATTGGGACAAGCCCGCCACACTGTTTCCAAACCACTGCAACTTCTGTAAGCCAGAATCAACAATGGCGACCACAAGAAAAGCGCCGAGACAATAAAGCTCGACGAGTCCCGGAGAAACGATTCAACTGTCTCGGATCCCGCAACGAAATTAATCAGAAAAAAATTGCGGAGGAGTAAGAAAAGGGCAGTCTGAATGCAATGGGGAGTTTGATTATTTATGGACTAACTGATCTGTGACTTCGTCCGCGTGGCTTATTTCACCCGCGCTAAGTTACGTGTTTGGTTACTGCTCCGCTCCCGTAAGTCGTGGCGTGATGTTATATAGCCTATGTTACTCAGTGATAATGTGGCTTTCTAACGGCAAATGATTTTTTTTTATTGGTCCAATAGTTTGTATTTATTCGTTACATACAAAAATCCAAATATTTCTTCTTTATAATATATTAGTGTAGATGTAGTTTTATTCCTTTATTTCTGGCAACTAAGGCCCATAAAACACAATACATACGTAGGTATCTATAAACTAATATTATAAAGATGAAAGTTTGTAACGAATAGGCTCCGAAACTACTGGATCGGTTTCAACCATTTTTTCACCAATACATAGACAGGTACATTATTCCTAAATAACAAAGGCTATATAAAATCAAGCTACGACACGCGGAAGCGGAGCAGTAACTAAAGGCGTAACTTATGGCGGGTGAAATAAGTCACGGGCTTCCGCTAGTTTTTAAATACAATAAGTTCAATGGTTACCTCTCTTAACAGCTGATAAGGCAGTTCTGTAGAATCATTATAGTCCATGCCAAGACTGTTGTAAGCCACCATCATCCGCTCATCTGATCTTCCTGCAAGAAAAACGATCACCACTTTACAAGAATGTTCCACCTCGTCTCGAGATGACCTTAGGTGCCCGAAATTGGCAGGATTATAAGATAAGATAAGATAAGATATTCTTTATTTGTATAAACATGGTATACATACAAGAGCATGCAAGATTGAAATGAAATGTTTAAGTCCAGTTATGTTTAGCCGTAAGTATCGGCGTACAAATATTTTTATAATATTGAAACAAATATAGTACATAGTACAAAAATTATAGTACAATGGTTATCAAAAGTAGGTAATGTATAGACTGGGAAATTCAATTGAATAACATAGGTACCATCACGCTTGTATTCCCCGAAGGGTGCACCAGAACCCTTTGAAAATGCTGAAAATTGCCTATTTATACCGCTGTTAACATAGGCCTAATTTGCAAAGTAAATAGCTATTATTGAAAAAAGGAAAATATAGGGACACAGTTTATATTCTTCTTATTTAGTTTATAAAATATTGTTTATATTGGGGTTCAATATTAGAGAAGGAAACAGGCCAGAGCCAAACCCCGAATTATGACTACACTACTTTTTACTTAGTCTATTCAGACGGATCTGCAGTTGTCCTTTTCGCGCACGTCGGTACGCATAGCGGTCTCAGGCGACAGCAAGTTTCTTCTTATACCTGATTTTCAAAAATCTCGCCGCCATCGTTTCCACTTAACCGGGCGTAAATCCAAACTCCGACTTGTTACTGAGAATTTCATAGAAAAATCCAATAACACTTTGCTCGACCTGGGAATCGAACCCAAGAACTCTACGGTAGCAGTCGCGCTTAGGACCACTAGGCTAACGAGTCCCGTCTCAAAAATCCCCCCCCCTGTATATTGTCCCGGTGACTCTACATTGGCTCTCACATAACACAACACGCTTTCAGAACGAGTGCAATCTAAAACAAAACAGACTCACCTCTTACATTATAAACGTACAGCTCTGCGAACCGGTTGAAGTCGCAGGAAGCCGCCTTGTTGGACCCGAAGCCGAACAGGAAGTTGCTCAGGTACTGAGCTAGCCGGGGGTCTATCTGAGGACCCCAATATCTCTGAAAATACAGATAATAATACAAATAAAACTATTTCTATGAATATATTTTGGGAGGTGACATTGGAATAAGATGGTTGGAGAGATTATTCAGTATGCAGTCAACGTGACTGTCTTTTGATAATATCGGGGTTTTGTCATGCCCTCTCATTGGCTCGGTATACTATGCGAGCAAAAGGGAGTAATAAACGCCTTTTTGACCTCACGACTGACTTCTGCGTTAGCGTCTGTGTTCTGCGGGTTGTTCGAAAGAGATACCGCGCCCCCGGAACGCAAAGGGCACATGAAGGAACATAGACGGGTTTTAGTCAGTAAAAGTCTGACACTCCCTCCCGCCCCGCCCAGGGCGGGGGAAGTTATTTGATGATTTCCCGTCTATAAAAAAAATAATAAAAAAAAAAGCGTCTGTGTTAAAAAAAGTATTGTCATGAAAATTTGGCAATATTCCGATCTTTCACCTCGCTTTGTCCCCTAATGGGGACAAATCAACGAGGAGACAGTCAATGAGAGGACAGTTCGAACTTTATTCACTCCTATACGAGTGAATAACACAAGACCCCGAGTTGCTAACAGGTGTCAGATCAAACATTTTTTTCCGATCTGACCCCAAAGAGGACAAAATAGGGTGACAAATCGGAATATTCCAAAATTTGTGACCGCTTCTAGTTGTTATACATGAGGAGAGGCCCTTATATAATTTATTTATTTATTAAAACTTTATGCACAAAATGTATAAAATACACCGTACAAAGGCGGATTTAATGCCTTAGGCATTTTCTACCAGTCTACCTTAAGGTGATGCAGAGACGGAACAAAGTAGGAGCAAGAAACAGAAAATTTCCAAGAATAAAATAAACCAATAACCGGTATGGTCCGGCGTGGTAATTTACCACGCCTTTGCAATTCACTCCACATTACTACGGGCTATTTGTTATTCTATTAGCGACGCCATCGTGCGGACCGTAAACGTTTACAAACACGGCTATGAAACGTCTAAACTAAACTGTGCCTAGTTATAGAACGGTAACGGTCCAAAATCATTGGACGATGACGAGGCAAACAATGGGTAATAATAATATTATGCAAGAGGAAGTGTTTATACTGAGCGGTATCTTATGGTGGGTCCACACGATACAGACTTAACACAGACTTCTATTGAATTTTGTCTGTACAACAAATCAGTACAGACAAATGTCGGTGTACCAGAAAAGTTGGAATTCTGCGTACATGTCTGTACGATTGTCGGAGCAAAACTCATGATTATTGAATTACTTAATTCATTAATTAAATCGAAGTCTGAACTGATGAAAAGTCTGCACAGACATTTGGTAAAGACCTCTGAGTAAAAATTTTTACTCAGACTTTGTAGTCTGTGCAGATATCTTTACATACAAAAGTCTGTATCGTGTGGACACAAGTACACAACATTAGGGTCAGTTCACACCGAGATGCGACGCGACGATATTGGAAGAGGCCAGTGATTTCGCACAGCACCGCGCGCCGCCGCGGGACGCATCGTAACGTCGCGAGGCGCATTGTAAAATCGTTGGTAGCGCGACGCGACGCTGCGCAGCGAGACGCCGCGCGACGCAGCGGATCGTGTCTACATTAGCCGCGTGCATGCGCAGACTACCATTTGCAAATGCATGAGAAAGACCTGCACCTCGCGGCGTCGTGCTGTGTCGCACGGCTTTGCAAGGCGCAGCGCCGCTCTTGCGCGGTACGCGTACAGTGGCATCTCGAGGCGCAGTGCTGCATGGTGGAACGTATTCTGAATTGTCACAATGAAAGGTGTATCTTTAAGTGTAGTAAATTAAATTATATTTTGAGTCGCTCTTTTAAAATGTGCGCGCAGCGTCGCGTATCGGTGTGAACTGACCCTTATACAAATGTCTCAGCCATGGTAGCGCGTTGGATCAATGGGTTATCTTCAAGATGGTGTTGACATTGCGTCGCCATCGAGCTGTCACCTTTTTTTATCTAGTCATTATCCACATATACCTAATTTGACATTCTAATTTTAATTTCATTGCATTTATTCAATTTTATTGTTACACACATTTTATTGTTTATTTAATTACGTTGACACTTTTTATTATGTTGCGGTATTTAAGTACTTTGAAATTTTATTTAATCTTAATTCAGTTACATTTAATTTGATATTTTAATTTTATTGTGTTCATTTAATTTTATTGTTTTACACATTTTAGTGTTTTTTTTTAATTATGTGGGTATTTTATATTCCGTGGCAATATTTTGAAATTGTATCGTTTATATGTATAATCTTTAATGGGGTTTGTCTGAAATAAATGAATTTGACTTACATACTAATTTAATAAAGATGAAAGATTATTTTGTTTCTTTGTTTGTTTATTGTTCAATTGTAGGTACCGAATAAGCTCCGAAATTATAGACCAATTTTTAACCACAGATTATAGCTATATTATTTCTGAGTAACATTCAGGCTTTTTAAACATCACGCCACGATTCACGAATGTCCACGATACAGGAAAAGTATATGAGATACAGCCTAGTGACAGACAGACATTCGGACGGGCGGCGAAGTCTTAGTAATCGGGTCCCGTTTTTCCTTATGGGTACGGAACCCTAAAAAAGACAACTTCTTATATCGTATCGTTGTTTTTACTTTATTTTTATTGTTTTATATTCTTTTTTTTTATATGTATAGGTTAAATCTGTTGTGTTAGCGTAATTGGCTCATCAGAGCCGTGTTAGCATAAATAAATAAATAAATACTCATAAGTAGTGTATATGTTACCGGCCAAACCCGATTTCAGGACAAACTAGTTTGGCCTAGGCTAAACATGTAAAAACTTCATCTGCCTGTAATTATTAAACCTTAAGATACCATGATACTTTACCTATACCTGGTAGAAAATTTTACTATTTTCAGTGGATACTTTCATCAAAGTCCGGTTCAAACCTATCAAGCCGTAGCAGACTTTTAATAAACATAAACACACGAAATACCTCAAATCTCGGAGTATGAGTAAAGGTAGACGCAAACTTAGCAGTAATACGCGCGAGCTGATTTTATTTATTAAGGCGACGAATTGTTTAACAATAATTGTAGACCAGGCGCGCGCCCCCCGCAACCCGCACACACCCCGGTAAGTAAGCTTTTTGTTATTTTATTTAATCGGAAATGATAACTTGAGAAAATCCTTCTACAATTTTAAAGGGTATTTATAGACTTGTCTACAGAGCAAGTTGAGAGGCTAAAATCGGTCCCGTTTGCCCATAAGATGTGAATCTCTATTTAAAAAGAGGTATGTTTGATATTTTTTTCTCTGTTACTAAAGTTACTTAATCATGTAATGAAAACTAACAAAATAAGGCTTTTATCATGAACTATTCAGAACACCAACTCACATTTTTATACGTTTCGTAATTACTGACAAAAATAGAGATCACTGATGCCAAAATTCCAAAAAAGAGGTCAACCGCCGAATCCAACTCGGCTGGGCAGCTTTCGGGAAACTGCGTAACATCTTCTCGTCTAAAATACCTCAGTGCCTCAAGTCGAAAGTCTTCAATCAGTGTGTGTTGCCAGTGATGACATACGGCACAGAAACGTGGTCTCTTACCAGTTATTAGCAAGCTCAAAGTAGCCCAACGAGCTATGGAGAGGGCTATGCTCAGAGTTTCTCTGCGAGATCGAATCAGAAATGAGGAGATCCGCAGACGAACCAAAATTACCGACATAGCCCAGAGCATCAGCAAGTTGAAGTGGCAGTGGGCAGGGCACATGACACGCAGAGCTGATGGCCGATGGGGCCGCAAAGTTCTCGAATGGAGACCACGCACCGGCAAGCGCAGCGTAGGACGTCCACCCACAAGGTGGACGGACGACCTGATTAAGACCGCAGGAAGACGCTGGATGCAGGCTGCTTCCAACCGGTCTTTTTGGAAATCTATGGGGGAGGCCTATGTCCAGCAGTGGACGTCCTGCGGCTGATATGATGATGATGATGATGATGCCAAAATTTCCAACTCGTCCTCTTAATAAGTAACTAAATCGCGCTGTTTCTATTTTTTAATAACTAAAGTCAAAGTTAAATCATTAATTTCCATTAGATCATTAAAAGGCACTTTGAATGTCATTTACAAATAAAAAAGAAAAAAATAGATAATTTTTAAATATATACAGCCTCACTTATAAAAATAACGCTAAATAATACTTAACTACTTATCAATTGATTAACTCTCAAATCCTTGACTAAAAATCAATTATTTTTGACATAGCAACCACTTTCAACGGTGTCTCAGGTGAAAAATCTTACCTATAAACGGTAATCAGCGTTGAGATGTTGTTATGTACTAGCTTAGTGGCAGAAAATTTAAACAGCGGCGACCCGTTGTTTAATTATAATTCAGAAGTAAGATGGCGGGCTACAATCAGCTGTGACGATGACATTTTTGGTCTATGGATTCTATTGTAAATTTTGACAATTATGCTCAATTGTTCGTTCGATTTCGTTCTTTAGTCGAATAATTTGGTCATGCTCTATGCTGACCGTCTAAGTGTCAAATAGTGTTTCATCGTTCAGTCAGTCAATTAAGAGGTAGCGCAGTATGAATTAGCGTTATTTTTATAAGTAAGGCCCATTATTTTTATTTTTGACGCTAGTTGCAAGCTTCTGCTGTCGACTTCCTCCGCGCTCCTTCGTTAGCTACGTCTTTGGTTACTACTCTGCCCCCGTCTGTCGTAGCGTGATGTTATATAGCCTAAACCACTTCATGAAACTGGCTATTAAACACAAATATAATTATTCCAAACTAAGCAAACAAAAGTCATTCAGCTTTGAGATTAGCTTAGAGATAGAGTGATTCAAGAGGAAAGTTCATACGGAGAGAACATTACGCTACGACGAACAGGAGCGGGGCAGCAACCAAATACGTAACTGAAAGCGGGTGACACAGCGGGGTATACGTATAGCTAGTTATCTATATTAATATTATTAAGCTGAAGAGTTTGTTTGTTTGTACGCGCTAATCTCAGAAACTACCGGTCCGATTTGAAAAATTCTTTTTATTTTGGATAGCCCATTTATCGAGGAAGGCTATAGGCTATATAACATAGCATTAATTTAATATATATATATATATATATATAATATATATTAAATAATTTTGCGAGAAATTCCGTAGCCTGCAGCTCAGAATAACAGATCACACAGAATCACAGATCAGAGCTCAGCGCGATGTTATGTAGCCTATAGGCTACATAACATCGCGCTGAGCCACGGGAACACGGAAAACGGAAACCGCGGGGCACAGCTAGTCACTAAATAAATGCTCAAGCATATTAACACTATGTCTGCGCTGTACAGGTACATTTTCTTCACGATATCGCCCACCGACACACGTAATTAACAAAAGCTATTTCAGTTGAGGAACAGAATACGATTCACTGCTACACTAGATTGAAATGTATTCGAGCATTCACCTGCGTAACGTAAATAATGATACGTTTAAAGGCCTATTCAGACCTAAGCGGTATTCGCTACCGCGTGCGGCAGCGAATACCCAGTGGGTATGCGGTAATATTACTGTTCAGACCTAAGCGGTATTCGCTACCGTTCGTAACCCGCGTGGTATGTACCTCTACCCACAGCGGCAGCGAATATCGCTCAGGTCGCTGTAGCCGCGGTACTTGATACTAAATACCTGAGCGAAACCCGCGCGGTATGTACCGCTACCCACAGCGGCAGCGAATATCGCTCAGGTTTGAATAGGCCTTAGGAAATCCGTGTTATGTGGGGTTAACCCTTTTGGTTCTGTAGGAAAAGAAGGAATAAGCGCTCCTGCACACGATGCCGCCACCGCGCCGTTGCCGCGCCGACGCCGATGATACTTCACGCTACTTCTAACTGCCCCGTTGGTCTCGTAGTCGCAAGTGCGACTGCTGTGCAAGGGGTCCCGGGTTCGATACCCAGGTCGAGCAAAGTGTTAATGGGTTTTTCAATGAAATTCTCTATAGCAGTTCAGAGTAAGGATTTGTGCCTGGTTAATGGCTATAGGCTCGCCCCTTATTACCTATGGGACCTTAACATACCGGCGAACTGTGGATGTACACTTCTGCCCAACCCTTCGGGAATACAGGTGTGATGATGAAGCTTTAAAAAATCCCAAACTGTTCGCAAAATAAACGAATCAATCACGCGTCCATATATTCTCATTATATTTTTCTTCACAATATTTAAGGTCGGCCTCCGATATTTATGATCTGTGCATGGTTTTCTTCAAGCAGTCTATGGTTGTACTAACCATTGTTTAGATTTGGGGCCACGAAATCAGCAATCTCTCGCAATAAGCGCTAGCGATTGGAAATGGTATTATAGAAATTGTAGTTTGTTTTATAACGTCTGGTTATTCATGTTAGTGGTGAGTTTCTTCAGAAAGGTGGGATGCGCCGGTAACAGGCGTGCTTGTATGACCAAATGTATAAACGCGCACGATCTGTTGTTTCTGCCTACCCTCATAGAGAAAAAGCGTGATTTCATGAATGTAGGTTTGTTTTGAACCGTTTTCGTTTATTAAGTAGGCTGAATAACATCATGCCACGAGCCATAGAAGTGGAGAGTAACCAAAAACGTAACATAACGCGGGCGAAAAAAAAAAATTGGCTGCCTGTAAAGTCGGTATACGGGCGAAAGTTTTACGTGACAACGACTTTGAGTGGTAAAATAATTTTAATGTGAATATTCATTCGTATAGTAGTGCCTTTCACTTTTTATGTCTGTCTCTCTCGCTCTTAGGCGGGCTAACCATGCCCGAGTGGAAGGGACGCGTGCCTCTCACTCGCTCTCATTGTGAGCGCATAACGTGAGCGGAGCGTAACGCAGTTTCTTGAAGTGTCACCCGGCAAACCAATTTATAAGACGTTGTCACGTCAAAAACACGCGAACGAAGTCGCAGGTAGAAGCAGTAACCAATAAAATGATTGTTGCTCCGCTACCTCGCCAACTTCATGGCCCAACAAACACCTACCCGGATTCCTACAGCATTGTCCGTGGTGTAAACACGGATGACGTTCATCTGTGGGTAGGTGCTCGATCAGTGTCTGCTTGGTTAGATTTATCGCAACATCCCGGACCTACCACCGCGTGTTTAGCAGTTTAGGAGTTTCGCTACACTTGGTAAACAAATTAGGGAGAAATATGGAGATGGCGATCAAAATAGATATATAATTGACATACCATGTAAGGGGGTGATTACATGGTATGTCAATTATATATCGATTTTGAGACCAAACTTTAAAAAGGATATAAACGTTGAGATAATATAGTTCAGTGTCAACAAGGACACAAAATCGTGAATTATTATTGGGATACAACATTACAGTTACTCTTTCACAACAAACTATAGGTATAGGTCTATATTACAGACTAGCGAACTGCTCGCGACTTCACCCGCCATAAGTAACGTCTTTAGTTAATGCTTCGATCCCGTGGGTCGCGCAGCGTGATGTTATATAGGGTGTTTGGCGCATGGACCGACACAATTTTTTCAGGGATTTGGGAGGTCATTTTTGTCCCAAATGTCACGGTTGGTTACATATGATTTATTTATTTTTAATTGAAAAAAATGCCCATAATGTTTCCTTTAATTTTTTTTTTGTAGAACCTAGCTGATGACCTCCCAAATCCCTGAAAAAATTGTGTCGGCCCATGCGCCAAACAGCCTGTATAGTGATAATATGGTTAAAATCAGTCCAGTCGTTTCGGAACCGGTTTGTTACAAACAAACAAACAAATCTTACCTCTTTATAATATTGCTATAGACTACTACACCCGACAACTATACTTTGCCGGATGGCCGTCCAATCGGACTATAAGAGTGAGGGAGGGAGTGAGTGAGATCATACACTTATGCACTATCAGCCGAACTTATAAAAATAACGCTAAATAATACTTAGCTACTTATCAATTGATTAACTCTCAAATCCTTGACTAAAAATCAATTATTTTTCACATAGCAACCACTTTCAACGGTGTCTCAGGTGAAAAATCTCACCTATGAACGTTAATCAGCGTTGAGATAATCTAAGATCTAAGTGATAGAACATTTAAACAGCGGCGACCCGTTGTTTAAGTATAGTTCGGAAGTAAGATGGCGGGCTACAATCAGCTGTGACGATGACATTTTTGGTCTATGGATTCTATTGTAAATGTTGTCAATTATGCTCAATTGTTCGTTCGATTTCGTTCTTTAGTCGAATAATTTAGTCATGCTCTATGCTGACCGTCTAAGTGTTGGCAGATTAAAATAGTGTTTCATCGTTCAGTCAGTCACATAAGAGGTAGCTAAGTATGAATTAGCGTTATTTTTATAAGTAAGGCCCTATAATATCTTCTGCGCAGTCCGCTAGTTTCCATTAAGATTAGCCACCGCAACCGCAATTTAGTCGGGTGTTTTTTTAAACTGCTCTTTGTCACTTCATGAAACAAAGTATTGCCTAATTCATCATCTTCTGCTTAGCTTTTTTCCGACCAGTGTTTTACATAGAGCGACTGCCTACGTATCTGACCTCTACAACTCAGTTACTGGGCAACACGATACCTCTTGATTAAACAGCTTTACGTGTTTTCCGAGGCACGGGAGTGTCACACCACCAACTTCTAAACTCCGGGGTGCTAATGAGAAATTCCTAATGGAAAAACCTAATACCACTTTTTGCCCGACCTGGGAATCAAACCCAGGACCCCGCGCTTGCGACCATGAGACCAATGGGGCACTCCCGGGTTAATTGTCTAATTAAAAAACTATTTAAATAGAGCCCTCATAAAGCCTAGACCACTTCAGCTGATTAGCAAGAGATAGAGATCAAATGCCGCTATTTAATTTACGGCCTACAGCGCCATTTCTATTAACGTGATTACTAAACCGACAACAGGAGACTATTCTAGCAATAAAACCTTATTTGTGTTGTTAAGTTGGTAGTACTAAGCGGTTGGTTTAAGGGGACTGTACTGACAGCGAGATACATACAAAAGTTTTGTCAAATATTGGTAGGTTATGTTATTAAATTCGACTACCCTTGCTCTCGCGGTAACCGCGGCTGTTGGGCGGGTCCTGCATGGGTTCGATTCCCAGGCCGGGAAAAAGTGTTGTTGGGTTTTTCGTTTACAAACTTCTCAGCAACAGCCCGGAGTTTGGAAGTTGGTGGTGCGAGAACCCCGTGTCTCGGAAAGCACGTAAATCCGTTGGTCCTGCGCCTGATCTTTCTCCGGTCGTGTCGGATTGCAGTCCCATTAGAGTTAGACTATGGGAGTTAGGAAAGAGGGAGTGCACCTGAGCGCACTATAATATCTCTTGCGTACTTGGCTAGTCACGATTGAGATAGACGGCCGTGACCGAAAACGGTCTGAAAAATATTATTATTACCTGAACTCTATGAAATTTTCTGTATGGAATAAGGGCTCTAATAATATTATTATTAATTAGAGTATGTAGGTGGACACACGACCTGATAAAGACCGCAGGAACACGTTGGACGCAGGCCGCTTCGAACCGGTCCTTTTGGAAATCTATGGGGGAAGCCTATGTCCAGCAGTGGACGTCCTGCGGCTGATATGATGATGATAATGAGATTATATAAACACGGTACGGAAAACGCTGGATGAAGGCCGTTTCCAACTGGTCCTTATGGAAATCTATGGGGAGGCCTATGTCCAGCAGTGGACGTCCTGCGGCTGATATGATGATGATGACGATGAAACATGGTACCTACTCTACCCACAACTAGATTAAGTAACAATATTCCTGTGCTATTTCTACCTTCTCAATAATAATAAAAAATATACCACCACGCCTGTATTCCCCGAAGAGTTAGGCAGAGGTGTACCAATGTACACCCACAGTTCGCCGGTATATTTAGGTCCCATGTAATAGGGGGCGAGCCTATTGCCATTAACCGGGCACAAATCCAAACTCCGAGCTGCTACTGAGAATTCCATAGAAAAACCCAATAACACTTTTTGCTCGACCCGGGAATCGAACCCGGGACCCCTTGCACAGCAGTCGCACTTGCGACCACGAGACCAACGGGGCAGTTAATAATCTGGTCTGAGAATGTTAGGGAAAAACAACAGACTTTTATTTGAAAAGCTCTAAAATCAACTCTGTTTTCATGTTTGATCGAAGCCAGAAAAAATATTCTATTAATAATAATGACTTTCTTGTTTTCCAGATAATTGCATCATACCACTTTGTTAATAACAGCTAGTGATGGATGCATACTCTCGTTAGAATACCTACATACATCAAATTGTTAACGCCAAGCTAACGGAATCAAGAGAAGATCAAACAAGAGAAAAATCAATTTTCCTTTTCCCGAACAGTTTTGGTATTAGGTTAAGCAAAATGCTATAGGATAGTTGTATTTTCAATTCCAATATCGACTGGAATCAAATACTTTTATGTCAGTACAACACTCGTGGAAGGTCTACTATAGTGTCTATCTATATTAATATTAGAAATAAGCAAGTTTTTTTTTTTGTTTATTTGTTACGAATAGGCTCCAAAACTTCTGGACCGATTTTAACCAAAATTTCACCAATAGTAGCTGCATTATTCCTGAGTGATAAAGTCTATATAACATCACGCTACAACACCCGGGGGCGGAGCAGTAACCAAAGATATAACTCAACGCAGGTGAAATAATCAACGCAGGCGAAGTCGCGGGCATTTCACTTGTACTAAACAAAAGTTCCAAATTCAAACTGTTGTTGCCATACAACCCTCAACCCTACACAAGGTAACATGATAACAATCTAATCAATCAATCAATCACTGTTCCAAACAAAGAGAAACCTACCAATTACAAGAACTCCGTACCCTAGGAATCAATATCGCAAATTGAACGTGTTCACCGCGCCCCCAGACAGTTGGCAATAAATTACGGTGGACAGACAAACAGACTGTTGACGTCAGAACGCGCCCTACAAACATGGTTGTTTAGGTACACTTTTAGTACTAAACTTAGTAACTAGTGCCTGCGACTTAGTTCATAATTTCATAGGTTTTGATTTTTTTATTTTGTACAAAAGGACCAAAAAAATTCTCTGTTGCGTGCAAAATAATAACCTCGGAGTGGAATTAAATCCATCGTAGACTTTGTTTATGTCACCTTTGACGAAGACTAGAGTCAAGAGCTTATCCCATCACGAATTAAAAAAAAAAACTTGCACACATTTTTTTACTGTATTTCTGTAACAATTTAGTTAATTATTTATCCTAACTAATATTATAAGTGCGAAAGTAAGTTTGTAACCTTTTCACGCCTAAACCACTGAACCGATCATCCTGAAATTTTGCATATGCGTTGTCAGGTGTACAGAAACGGACAAAAGCCTTTAATCAAACCTTTAATTCCGAAAGTACTATTCCCGATAAAAACAACAATAACGTTCTTATGATAATAGATGGCGCCACATGTCTTTCGAATCAAGTTTAAATTTTAATCATAAAGTCACGGGCAAATGCTAGTTAACCAATAAAAAGCTCAAGTATATAGCTACGTTTCTGCTGACCTTTAGACGGCAAGGACAGTTTACTTGAAACGATTTGTGGAATGGAAACAAAAGATTGTTTACAACCGCGCGCCAAAGTTTACCCAACCTAATTACTTAAAAGCTTGTGGTGTGCTCATAAAAGTGCACAAACACTGTTATTAATGGACTGAGTTTTAAATACTGATACCAATTACAAAAGACGTGATTTACATCTGAATATTGAATCATGCGGTTCTTGGCGTAGGTGGTAGGATGCTAGGCGCGCATCATGCGAGAAGCGAATACTGGTCTCCCAACGTCGGGTTTGAGTCGTTGGACACCGATATAACTTTCTGTTCCTCCAGACGGAGGGAAATCTGAGGATTTCATTTCATTCTTGGGTATTTCTATGAAATTCTCAATAGCAACTCGGAGTTAGGATTTGTGCCCGGTTAGTGGCAATAGCCTCGCCCTCTAATAGGGGGAACAGTGTAGTTATTGGCCCCTACATAGTTATTAGCCATTTCAACATCGGTATTGAAAAACTAGCAACCCACATTACTACATGGTAAATTTTAAAATACACTATGACAACACAATTGTTAACTCTCAAAATGTTTCGGTAAATCACCGCTAGGTGAACTCGTTCTTTTGTAGTCTATGGTTTTTTCGTGCCGGTATTGAAAATAGGTAAGTTTGTTTAATAAATGTTAAGAGCATATAATTTTAGAATATCATATTCTGAAATTAATTTACAAAGTTCAGTGATTTAAAATCCGTACAATATATAGAGTGATATGCATAGTACGCGTATTTGAAGTGTAAAACGACAAAATCATAACATAAGCTTAAAAAAATGTAGTGGCCAATTACTGTCAATAATTTAAATAACATTTACAGTAAATGGCCCCCTATGTCAATTACTATATTAATTTCACGAAACGATCTTATCTATGTAGTCAAAAATGCTTGCACTAACTTATCCCTTTTTTAACATTGATTGTCTCTGAGATAAGGTTATGACTAGATTTTAACTGTTTATAAGTGCGAAGATTCTTCTTTAGTTACTTGACGGAATGTATAACTTAGTATCTTTATAGAAATGGCATATCTTGTCTTTATGGCACGGTTGATGACAGCAATTGGCAGCTGCGTTGCGTGTCTTGAGTTCGTTTCCCGTACGGAACAAATAATTTGTATAGCCTACAGGTACTTGTTTCGGGTCTCATTGTATGTGGAAAATATCCCGGATGATGACGAATTAGTAGATTTTATATGCCACAAATGTTACGTAATTAACGATGATTCCGAGCCATCTGATGATGAGAACATTTTTAATCCAATAACCCTCGCTGGGTTATTGGATTTTTGTTAAAGTTTTTATTTTATAATTTAATTTTATTATTTTGTTTTCTATGGCCAATTACTGTAACATTACATGGCCAATTACTGTGATTATGGTGGCCAATAACTGACAATTCAATATTTGTATCTTTATGTTGAGTTTATTAAAAACGTGTATGGTAAAAGAGTATGTAAGCCATACCATTGAATAAATACGTTAATGTTATATATTTTAAAAATTATTTCATTTACATCTACCCGTTTTATATTTTTATATATTATAAATAGTGTCTTGAGGTGGCTTAAGTGGCCAATAACTATACTGTTTACCCTACATGGGATAGAAACATACCGGCGAACTTTGGGTTTACATTGGTACACCTCTGCCTAAAGCTTCGGGGAATACAGGCGTGATGGTATGTGATGGAGCTTTTAACACAACAGAGTCTAGTTCAAACAAAACGATGTTTAATCAAGACATTCAGCTGATTGACTTGAAAATTAGCCAGGCGAAACAGTCTCGTCTCAAAAGTACATAACTCTTGTTACTACACCAGACACAAACAAATAAACTAGGTAGAAGGCAAAAGCATTTCACAAACCATTCAACAAGAACACTACATTTTCTATTTCTAACGTAGTTTACACGTAAACATTGGTTTAATGAGGTGTAAATCATTTCTTGAACGTTCCCGGGCTCCTGGCATGTACTGTAAACTGTGGAACACGCTTGTGTACACTTTATGAATGTTGATAGTAAAAATAACAAGTTATGCTTGTTTTGCGAGGCACGGGATTGTTTTCTTGATAAAGAGGGTAGCTGTGAAGTTTATGGGAAATTCCTATGGCATTGAAATCTCCGTTTGAGAATTACGCGGAGTAATGAACGTCGGAGTTGTCACGTTTTTGAAGACATGATTATCTGAGTTTAAAAAAAATCATTATACGGCATTGCATAATGTAGATACATACCTTTTTTTGAGACAAGCCCGCCGCACTGTTCCCAAACCACTGCAACTCCTGTAAGCCAGAATCAACAGTGGCGACCACAAGAAAAGCGCCGAGACAATGAAGCTCGACGAGTCCCAGAGAAACGATTCAACTGTCTTGGATCCCGCAACGAAATTAATCAGAAAAGATTAGCGGAGGAGTAAGAAAAATATAATTTCCACCAATAATAGATACATACCTCCCTACCTAATAAAGAAAAAACGTAGTAGTCCAAAATGAGACCTTAGGACCAACATTTTCAGGGTTCTAAAGAGATACCGCGCCCCCGGAGCGCAAAGGGCGCAAGACGGAACATGGATGGGTTTTAGTCAGTAAAAGTCTGACACTCCCTCCCGCCCCTCCCAGGGTAGGAGAAGTAATTTGATGATTTCTCATCCAAAAGAAAAACAAAAAATAACCAAAATGTTAACTAGCAGGTTTCGTTTTTTGGTCCTAAGTGGCGAGCATAATATATCATTCCTGGTGGATACTAGATATTTCAGAAACAGCATAACTAGCGGTATAGTACGATAAAAATGTTACAAAGTATATAAAACTATAACATAGCAGTAAACTCGTGACTCGCAGCTCAAAATATTAATAAAATGTAATGTACAATTGTATACTTGGAACTCGGAATAAATCAAAACGTATAGTTATTGTAAATACGTATTACAGTTTTTAGTGCATTCCCGGTAAAGTCCTTCTAATAACTACCTTCTGAAGCATTAATAAAGTCGTTTATACCTAAGCAATATTGCCAAACATAACATAAGGTTTTCCTCAATTGAGTGACTCACATATATTGCACAAGCTGATAACAAGTAGGTAAATTATAGTATCATCTCATATCTTGACATCTATTATTATCATTAAGTAGGTATTTCAAATAGGTAAAAAATACATAGAGATTTTTATTTTCAGATCATTGGAGAGAGATCTCATAAATACCTCGATTGACATCAAAAGGCCAATTCCGCTAACTAAATGACGTTCAAAATCCAGACGCAATTTCATCTTAGCAGAAATCACAATCACAGTCAGAAATGAAACGCATATTTAAAAAATAATGGTTATTTTTTACAAATGAAGCCTGGGATTGGAACGTGATCGTTGTTTAACTTACGGAATAGCCTTTCTGACTATTTCAACTTTTATGAAGCTAGCTGGTCCTTTGATACAAAAAACTGGTCCTGCTTTCGGCGATGAAGATTTCATTAGTCATGCATATGCAAAACTTTATGTACTTAATTTGTTTTTGTTGATCTCTTCTCCTTGACGCTATATGGGAGTACTTACTTTCAGTGCCATAACTAGGGCAGTGCCAGCGGTGCCCAGGCATTGTGCGCAGGCCCTGGAGGGGCCCAGAAATGACCAGACCAGGACCAGTTTTTTTTTCAAGTGGGCAATCTTAGAATCTCGCACCGGTCGCTTATCAGGCTAATTACGTTACTGCTTACTCCCATACTGAAGGATTTTTACAGAATCACACTGCAGTTTTTCCGCCAGGGCCGAATCAAGGGGCCTTTGAATTTTAAGCAAACAAAATCGCAAGCAAAAGCTAGTTATATTATAAACAGCTAAATTATAAATTCCCAGTATATCAGCTATAAATCGGAACGGTTTGTTTGAACAACTGACTGATAAATTGACGACACTAGCCACCTGCAAGTCGGATAGATTCGGAGCATTGTACAAAATGATGCAAGTTATGATGCAGTAAACATTGTTGGTGCATCTGGTGGATTTTGGTAGTGGATTCCGATTAAAAGGTATGGCTATAAGTATGAGGATACGGGTTTGAACAATTAGAAGTACCGATGGAACTTTTCTAGCATGTTTCTAAGTTTTCCAAAGAATTTGATCTTCGATTGCAATTGGGTAGTTGACACCACTAACCAACCACTTCACAAAAAACATTTAATTTTAGCACTAAAAATCCGATGATTTTTTAAATAACTATAAAAATCGATTTTTAGTTGCTTTGAAATCAATAAATAGTTAGTGAATTGAGATGACAAAAAAGTGACGTCATAGTTGGGTAATGTCATAGAAAATCTATGGGGGAATGGCGTTTTGACAGCTCATAAAAAGTACGTCAATTGATTAGTGGTGTCATCTACCCAATTGCGGATTGGCGATTGTAGACTTTTAATAGCAGTTCTCCTAGTGAGAGGCATCATTTTTCTTTTTAAAATGAAGGCTATTTTCGGAATGATCTTTTCAGTTGGTTTTGACCGTTTCTTTAAAAGAAATCTTTGGTAAAGAAAAACGTAAGTTATTTATAAATTTTATTTCATTTCAAATCCCGTTTTAAAAATAGGACCATAAGTTACAAATTCGCTTTATACCTACAAAGTTTCAATGAGATCGTAACTCCTAACCTAATACCACGCGCGTCACAAAAACGATTAACAGTACCCACCAACACTCATTAATACAGTTTTGACAGGTCGCCAGCTCGTTCGCGATTTCCTAATCGTTTACCAACAGAATTAGACTGCAACATACATACATCCATACATACATATACTCACGCCTTTTTCCAAAGGGGGTAGGTAGAAACCACAGAACGCCACCTGCTTTTTTTTTATAGACGGGAAATCGTCATATAACTTCCCCCGCTCTGGGCGGGGCGGGAGGGAGTGTCAGACTTTTAAGACTAAAACCCGTCTATGTTCCTTCATGTGCCCTTTGCGTTCCGGGGGCGCGGTATAACGCCACCTGCTACGATCCTTACATACTCCTTTCGCCTCGTCCACATTCATACATCTGGTTATACAAGCACGCCGGTTACGAGTACTGTTAACCCGACCTTTCTGAAGTGACCGCAACGTTCATGATTATTGGGCAACGTCACTTAGTAGTTTATGGTCATCGTTTACTATAACAGCACTGCTAAGAAAACGACGGCCCAGCCGAAATAGTATTGAAAAATCCAACTGTTAGCTGACAGCACTCCGCCCGCAATCTGTCACCTGTTTTATCTTGTCATTACAAAATATACTTTAACGCATCAGTTTGAAAGCCCTAGCTTTAATGGCAAGTTATTTGCTATGTGGAGGCTTGCTGTTATATTGGGCAATGACCCAACACCTACATTGTTTGAAATTGGAAATCTTTACAAAGTATCAAGATTTCTATAGTAACCAAATAAATGAAACGAAACTCACATCACGCTGTGCTCTGTGCTTAACAAGCAGACAAATAAATAGTGTCAAAAAAGTGCCAAAAGACCATAAAACTTAAAAAAAAAAAATACGAACTTTAAATAAAAACCTACACAGGTCAATTTCTTAGGATGTGTGTCTCTTACATAAAGGGAATAGAAATACATACATACCATCTCTGCCTTACCCTTCGGGGAATACAGGCGTGATGGTATGTTGGGAATCTGATAATATTTAAACTCGAAGGGGACAGAAATGATTCCTTAAAAGTGAATCCAGGGCATTCCGTTGTTGGTTATTGTAATGATTTCCAACGCAAGGGTACCTATATGGTGCGTTTATCTTTTATAATCGTTACTGACATGCTATTTCGGAATGTCTAAATTATACTGAATTTTAGACATCGGACCAGTATCTAAAATTACTTTAGTAAAATAAAAAAGTGCTCGGAAAATATTTGAGACAGGCAAGAACTAAATATTTTGAATGCGTCTCAATTTAACGCAAAGATACGTAGAAGTATGAAGATCTAAGATTCTTTTCTGGCATGCTATTTCGAAATACCTATATTATAAGAATTTGGACACAGGGCTCTGCCCCAGTGTCCAAAATTACTATAATTCAAATTAAATACTAAATATAAAAAAGTGCTAAAAAATATTTAAAACAAACAAGAACCGTAACATTTCCAAAAATAAGAAATAAAAAATAACTCTGCTAGTAACAAAATTATACCACCACCATACATTTAAATCAATAATAATCAAGCTACTAAAATGGGACAAATAAACGAAATTAAATACATTGTTGTTATGAAAACAAAATGGGACGAATTGAGAAGTAGACACCATTAAGCAATATTCATTTTAATATTCCAAAACGCAACTTCTCTAAAAACATTTTATATTACCCCTAAAAACCCGAGTAATTTTTAAATAACTATAAAATTACATTTTTATTTGCTTTAAAATCTTGAAATAGTGAATTGACATGTCAAAAAAGTGACGTCATAGTTTAGTATTGTCATACAAAATCTATGGTTTTTTTTTTTTTTTTTATAGACGGGAAATCATCAAATAACTTCCCCCGCCCTTGGCGGGGCGGGAGGGAGTGTCAGACTTTTACTGACTAAAACCCGTCTATGTTCCTTCATGTGCCCTTTGCGTTCCGGGGGCGCGGTATCTCTTTCGAACAACCCGCAGACAAAATCTATGGTGGAATCACGTTTTGACAGCTCATAAAAAGTACGTCAATTGATTAGTGGTGTTTTCTTCCCAATTATAACTTATTATTAAATTGTTACTACATACAAGTGTTTTACATAAATGTTTTACGACCAATGTGCTCATACCAGGATGTTAATATTCGAAGATAAACATTTCAGTACGAATTTGAAGTTAATGAAGGCAAAAGGACCATTTTTTTGTAAATGGCAATTATTTTTTTAAATGTATACTTTTTAAATTGCAACCCCGGCCATAGGCAGAGGTGGCACACTGCGGTGGGTTTTAGAAAAAGGACCACACAATCTTGGAGAGTTAAGTGGAGACGAAAAAATAAAAGACATTGACAGGTTGATTCAACTGTCACGTGTCTAATCAGGCAAATGTCGGTCAACTGTCAGAGACTAATCATAAACGGATAGACTTTTCCTTCACTCTCCATTTTTAAGAGGTCAAAGTACTCATTAATTTAGCCAACCTTTCCCCTACCCTACCCTTTTCCCTTTTTTACCCTACATCAAATTAGTAATTTTGTTAAACAAATATTATTTGACAAAAACAAAACAGACCGTCCCACTCACCAACGCCATCTATTGGCGAAGCAGAAAGCTTAGCTATTGCTTTTCAATCCTACCCTCATTTTATTTTATATATCCTATGAGTACATTGGTATTGTGATTGTACAAAGTTGATTGATAAATTACAAAATCTAAAAACTTTTGTATGAAAACTTGTTACTTACATTATCTTGTATGTAATGGTAGGTTTGGTTGGTGATCAGATAAAACAAATTTAAAATACTCTTTTAAGAAGCAGTAAAAATTTTGAGTAAGTTTTGTCGTAAGTAAATTTTTCAAAGACTTGTAAATCATGCTTTTAAAAAATTACGGTAAATTGGGGTTACCCCTAATAAAAATATTTGCCATCACCTCGTATTCGAGGTCTCCGCGAGGGCCCCCAATTCTCCGCGCATTATTGCAAAACAAAACAATTGGCAACACTAAAACTCTGATAACCAACCAAACGGAGACTAAACCAAAATAATAAAGGAAAATGAACACACTTCTAGCAACACTGCGTCTAATTTGCCACTCACGATGAGGTCATCCTCCCGTATCTTGTCGGAGTTCTTGCTGGCAGCTCGGAAGGTGGCAGCAACAGACTTCTGCTCATCCTTCGTCAACAGCGTACATTTCGCTGCTAACTTCTTACTTGTATTGCCCATACTGAAAAATTAAAAGCTCTGTGAATATCTCAACTGTTAAGTGGTCCCCGCTGCGGCCGCTGCCTATAGACCACAGATTAAATAAGTACAGATACTTCACTCCATAGAAAAAACCCAACAATTAACGCTTTAATTACCTACAAAACGGTCGTGCGCGGTAAAATGTACTTTACGCAGACGCCCGATAGTATGTACTTCGTCGTCTGTCGTGTTGTGCTAGAGAGAGAGAGCAATAACGCGCGTCACACAAGGGCTGTCTTGACCGACTGGATTCTGCGCCCGGGCGCAGGTGAGCCGTAGGCACTTTAGAGAGTAACCTTGAACGAGTGACGGAGGCCTGCTATAGACATTTGCAAAACTAGAGGTCTTGCCATTTGCAAGGACTCTGATGAGCAAAGACTTTTTTTAAATATCTTAGAATCGCCAACAAGCGTACGGCCGGCAGACATCTGCAATACCAGTGGCCTTGCAAAAGCGTTGCCATCCCAGACACAAAAGCTAAAATGCCTTATGTGCCTGTAATTACACCGCGAACAGCGATAATACAATGTCATTATACCTACGAGGACATAGGATTCATGTTTATAAATAAGTCAATGAGGGGAAATGCGCAATAGGAGCCATTATTGTTGAAGAATGTTGCCGGTTATTAGCATAAGGACCCCAAAATATTGTTCAAATATTGACCAACGATCTTACACGGTAATTTACGACTGTAGACAATACTAGACGCCATACAACCCAGCAACAAACTGTCCTGCTTTACCTAACCACGCTTCCTCTTCTTCCTTCAAAGAGGGGTCAGGAAATAAAGGCACTTTCTTCCTCATATAGGACACCCAGGGTCGCCAGGATCGTTGCTAACTTGCCGATTGGCTGATAATTACACCATGGCATGTACTACCCTCATGTCATACATGATACGAGATAAGTGTAGCGTAATCAAGTCATCCGAATGATCGTTAGTCAATAAAAGCGTCATCCATTAACTTGTCCAGTCAGGTTGATTACACTAAAATGTTTAGGATCAGCTCACACCGCTGTGCTCATATCCTACTACTATTATAAAGGCGAAAGTTTGTAAGTATGGATGTATGGATGTATGGATGTTTGTTACTCTTTCACGCTTAAACGGCTGAATGGATCTGGATGAAATTTGGCACAAAGATAGATTATAGTCTGGAATAACACATAGGCTACTTTTTATCCCGGGAAAATGTACGGTACCCGTAGGATAACACATCAACTGTGACGCGGACGAAGTCGCGGGCAGAAGCTAGTTTTTACATAATAATACCAGCGTTTAGTTGTCCTACTGCAGGGCAAAGGCATCTTGTCATACAGAGAAGGCACGAGCATTGATCACCACGCGTGCTCAAGGCGGATTGTCGATTTTAGTCTTATATTAATTATAAGTCCAGGTTTTTTTACGATGATTTCTTTCGCAGACGCTGAGCTTTGTGTTATTTTTTAACATAGCGACTTAATATCGAACTTATTGGCACACGATAAGGTATACCTATGCACGCTAAAGTTCCCAAAGAAGCGCCGGGCTCCGCAGCACGGCAAACTTCGACAAGCTTTCACGCTTATCGGTGGCGCAGTTTTTTTTTTTTTTTTTTTTATAGACGGGAAATCATCAAATACCTTCCCCCGCCCTGGGCGGGGCGGGAGGGAGTGTCAGACTTTTACTGACTAAAACCCGTCTATGTTCCTTCATGTGCCCTTTGCATTCCGGGGGCGCGGTATCTCTTTCGAACAACCCGCAGCCCCGGCAGGCATCGGCCCTCAGTGGCCCCATCCAATTTGCTGACATCTCTTTGAGGCGCGCGTGGAACACGAACGCGCCGTCGACACGGTCTATCGCTAGTGAACGTACGGACGGTGAGCTACCCATTGCTCACCGTCCACAGACCCGCGTCTACGGTGGCCGGGAGTCGTCTCGTGGCTCCCGACGCCCGGATCGTCTACCGCGGCGGCCGCTGGGACGGGGGACCCTCCTTTCTCTCTCCCGTCCCGCCGCCTCCTTCTCTAATCGGTGGCGCAGTAAGGGTTAGGCTAGGCCCCTCTCATAATCAAGTCCTAATGAAGGTTAGTTATCTCGCCCCGGGTCCGGGCCCCTAACGAGCTTAATCCGCTCCTGGCGCTTATACCTTATTGTGTGGCAAAAAGTTTGATTTAGTGTCGCTAGCTGAAAAAGTGCGTGACTCGTCGCATCGCGTGTCGGTGTGAGCTTACCCTAACAGACACTTCTCAATGGCTTGTGTAACATTATACACTATCAGCGTACAATACTTATTAGGGAGATAAGTATTGTACGCTGATAGTGTACTTTATTATTAGGTAACACATTATAGTAAATGTGACGCCCTCGCTCAGTTATTGTTGTAGCGCAAAGTCGCGACAGTTGGAAGGGATAGGCAGCCTTTGCCCAACAGTGGGATTGGCTAATTATAAAAATTTAACAGTAACTACATACCTCCAAAAATTTTTTTCCTACACCACCGCAATATTGAGCCGTATAAAACAAAAAATTAATTATTAAAGTTGGTTCAGCCACTATCGAATTTTTGTACCATAACAGATTTTACATGAGATAATAAATAATATTCTAGGGTAGCAATCAAGCAGATGGTCTTTTCAAGCAGCTGAATGGAAAGTGATTGGCCACTTTATAGACAACTGCAATATCAGAGGCATTGAAAAATAGGTGCCATGCCACTCCAGAAACAGCTCAAATGTCTCAGGTTACAGATTGTCAAAACTTTATTTCTACGAGGCATAACTAATCTCCTAAACAAAAGTAAATTAATGACATGATGGATGAAATAAGAATATATCAAGCACTAGCTCTCGCCCGCGACTTCGCACGCGATTATCGGTTATCACAGATGTAGACAAAGTCAAGGACTAAAAAGTAGCCTATATTGTTTCTTAGGGTTCAAAGTAACCTCATACAAAATTTCATAAAAATCTGTTAAGTGGTAACGGACAGACAGACAGAATTACTCTCACATTTATAATATTAATAGAGATTTATTTTAAACTTTTATATTATTACTGCTCTACATGTTCAAACTTGTTCCAAAAATTAAAACAACATAAAACTAATTCACAAACTGTGTGTTATGAGTTTTATTTGAAGTCCGAATGCTTTTATGTTTTGCGTTATTTTATTTTAGCTTGAATGTAAACTTTGCAGTTATAATTTTACACAATAAAAACTATATTGTACACGTAATTTTTCTAAATTCTATTTTGTAAAAAAAATATTTTTTATTTTGAGTAATAAAAGAAAAGATTTAGATTATTACTGAGGACTGAGAGGAATCAAATATACAAACCTTTAGTGTGAGATAATTATTAACATAAAAACAAGAGTGTTGAAGTAAGAACTTACATATTTTGGCAAGTTGCTTAAACAAACCGAAATATTCAATGGATATTGACTTCTGCTGACGAACCATAGTATAAAAGACTTTTTAAATAATACATTCTGAAATCAATTCAATTTACACTAGCATAAAGTAGATATTTATTTAAATGGAAATAATTATCAAACAAGTGTTTGAATACATTTCATCCTCTTCACAAAAAATTGTAACAGTTTAACAAGTATGCTGAAAAATTTCCTGTGTTAAAATGGTTAATTATTATGTTAAAACCATACAATAATAAATCATTTATAATTTCGTGAATCATCTGAATTAGTCTTAATAGTAAAAACTGAATAACATTTTTAGGAAAATTCAATATGGACTTAATGATCATTCTTTACAACATCAGACAATTATTTATAATTTATTATCAAATGTGTCACAGTAACAACTCCCACCGGAATAAATTTAAAGGATGTGATCAATTTCTCAATTTTAAAATCATGGTGAGCAGTATTTGTCTTTTTTGCTGTCTAAAAATAGCCCTTGTTGTCATTAGAATCATGTGATTGTGTTGTTTGTTTAGCACATCATTAACATGACATAGAGGAAACTTTTTCACATTACTATTCTACCTTGAATCAACAGGAAGGTAAGCAGGAGTTCTTACATTGGTTTCCCCATTAGGACATTGCAACCTCTTTCATTTCCTGACACAAAACTTGTATTGCATCGTCATTGCCTGCGACATTCCAATAAAAAATAATATTTAAAAAAAAACACCTTGCCTTGTGTTGTGTCAGAAGAAAAGTCTATTTATTATCTCAATTGTTACGAATAATCGAGCGAAGTGAGAAAAGGTTGTAAAAAAAAGTTGAATTGATTGATTTAAATGCGATTCACGTCGTAAAAATAACATAAACATTACCTTTTTACTGATAAAAACAACAGCAACAGTAAATAACTCTACGAATACACTGCACTTAGAATTACTGTTTTTATCGATTGGAACCGTTTATTACACATAATCTCGAGTGCCAATCATATTATAAACTAAGTTAAAAAAAGATAATACGCTGCTAAAAATATTGAATGTATTAAATCAATATTTTTTTTGACTTATTACAAAGGATTCACTAAACTAAAATAAATAGGGTTACCTGTCACTCAGTGTCAAATAATTGTCAAATGTCAAGGATTTTTTTTTTTAGTTTTGGCCAGCCGGAGTATTTGATTTGAAATGCGTCACATGTAACACGCGCGAAACGACTAGTGCTCGTCGTCGCGTCACAGCAACTGCCTTATCGCGAATTTAGTTTGGATACTGGAAATAAACCGCATAAAATACGTACAAATATTTGGGGATTATTTCTCCTCGAAGTTTATTGACATTCTTTATCCGATCGCAATTTTAGGTTCTAGAATTCACAGTTATAATATGCATTTGTTTAATCTACAGTCTCACATAACAATTAACTATAATATTATGTAAACGTTTGGTTCATTTCATTTATGCATGGCAATCCATTAGCGTGAATCTCTTGTGTAAATAAACTTTTTATCACGAGACTTCTACATAATTACTTTGATCTGAAAATCGAATTTACGGGTTGACTTTAATTGATAATGGAAATGAGAATAACAAATCACGAAACTCATTGCTTTATTTTCTCAGCTAGGTATATGACTTTTTATAAAATGTTGATATTTCAAAAGCAGCAAACAATCCAGGCTTATAAAGTTAACATTTGCAAAGTTTCTGTACAAAAGATACCTATTCGGGAAGCTGAAGGTCATCAAACTTCTGCCTTACCTACTTCAAATTTTTCATAGATCTATGCCATTGTCTGAAACATTATCTCTTCTGAAAACGAACGTATTCCTTTATTTAATTTTTAGTTTCATTGTTCATCTTAGCAAAGATACAATTGTCCATAAAGTCGAAGTTATAGTGAGCGCCGTATATGCTTGTACAGTTTTTAGTACTGTTTCGTTTTTAAAGCGCCGCGCCACATTTCTATACAACAGTATTACCATATGAATCTGAGGTGGGATAGTCAATGCAGTAGCAACATATTTATATCTTGGAAATAAGAACGTGGGCATTATAGTACCCAGCACTATTAAGCAGAACATGCTACTACTCAAAATTAAACATCCTGAGGTGTTTGTCGGGTACAATGCATTGCCAACTATGTAACTCCAATGTGCTAATGTGCCAATTCGTATCACCCATAGTAGATTCAAAATAACTGTACTGCACACAAGGACGACTATTGTAGTGAACAAACACATGTTTACTATTGTTTATTCTTCATGTATAAAATAATTACTGTTTTTTACGTAAGATTGATGAATCACATTATTGTTTTTAGGTTCATCTTCACCTTTTGTAATCTATTTTGTTGTGGGTTTACATTTAATGGTATTTGAACAAAAAAATCGTTGAGTTTGTTGATTAGCGACGGAAGCAATGGAATGGAACGATGTTATAATGACATCAAGTGGTGACAACACACTTTTCATTTGGTTGATGGCAAAGAGTATAGTAAAATAGGTGGAATCTGTCGGAGACAGTGCCGGCAGTAGAATGTGGTTGCGAGTTTAGAATGTATTTTAGTTACCATACGCAAAGTTGACTCGATTCACATGACACCTAATAACAGGCTCTGTTATTATTCGTGTTAAGCCGAGTGTTTCTTTGTTTTTATTCAACGAATTTACATAACTGATGATTAATTATTGATTATGAACGTACCACTTTCAGAAGTCATAGATTTTGAACGCATTATATTTATAATGTAGCAAGCTTTAAATATATAATATTTGTGGTAGCTTTTAAAAATACTATGTAATCCGTAGAGTTAAAAAAAAAAGAAAAATTTGGCTGTCGCGTCACGTCAACATTAAATCAACAGTAAATGGGCAATTTATTTTTTATAATGAATTTATTTAAAAATGTGATTGAGAATGTCAAACACTAATAATTTTAATCTAATTATTTTCCATTCTTGGTAGATTTTAAAAACCGTTGACTGTCACACACACGTCATCATCGTGACTTGGAAAATATTGTGCGGCCGGAATTATTTTGAGTTTGCATCTAAAAGTGTTTCTAATTATTGAATGTGGAAAAGTTAAATAAGCACAATGACTCTCACTAAAATGGAGGTGGATTCGGGGAAAGGCGAAGGATTCCGGCCGTACTATATAACAAAGATTGAAGAGCTCCAGTTGGTTGTCGCTGAGAAATCTCAAAATCTTCGCCGTTTGCAAGCCCAGCGTAATGAGCTCAATGCTAAAGTACGTATGTTGCGCGAGGAGCTCCAGCTCTTGCAAGAACAGGGCTCATATGTCGGCGAGGTCGTCAAACCCATGGACAAGAAGAAAGTCTTAGTCAAGGTACACCCTGAAGGTAAGTTTGTGGTAGACTTAGACAAGAACGTCGATATCAATGATGTGACGGCTAACTGCCGCGTTGCGCTCCGCAATGAGAGCTACACGCTTCACAAAATCCTTCCCAACAAAGTAGATCCTTTGGTGTCGCTTATGATGGTGGAAAAGGTTCCTGACTCGACCTACGAGATGGTGGGAGGTCTAGACAAGCAGATCAAGGAGATCAAAGAAGTGATCGAGTTGCCAGTAAAACATCCCGAGCTGTTTGATGCTCTAGGTATTGCCCAACCTAAGGGTGTGTTGTTGTACGGTCCTCCCGGTACCGGCAAGACTCTGCTTGCACGTGCAGTGGCTCACCACACCGAGTGCACCTTCATCCGTGTCTCTGGTTCCGAGTTGGTGCAGAAATTCATTGGTGAGGGTAGCCGCATGGTGAGAGAGCTTTTCGTTATGGCCCGTGAACACGCTCCCTCTATCATCTTCATGGACGAAATTGATTCCATTGGTTCATCTCGTATTGAGTCAGGCAGTGGCGGAGACTCCGAGGTGCAGAGGACTATGTTGGAGTTGCTGAATCAACTTGATGGTTTTGAAGCAACAAAGAACATCAAAGTCATCATGGCTACCAACAGGATTGATATCTTAGACCCTGCTCTACTTAGACCTGGCCGTATTGACAGGAAGATCGAGTTCCCCCCACCAAATGAGGAAGCCCGTTTGGACATCCTGAAAATTCACTCTAGGAAGATGAACCTTACCAGAGGCATCAATCTACGTAAGATTGCCGAGCTTATGCCTGGTGCGTCCGGTGCTGAGGTTAAGGGTGTGTGCACCGAGGCTGGTATGTACGCTCTACGTGAACGCAGAGTCCATGTCACTCAGGAAGATTTTGAAATGGCCGTAGCTAAGGTTATGCAAAAGGATTCGGAGAAGAACATGTCTATCAAGAAGCTTTGGAAGTAATTCTTATATTTTTAACTGTATTCTATGTTTTAGGAAATTATAAGTCTTTTTTTGTAATCTAAATGTTTGTTTTATTTTATTGCCATTTATTTGTTACCAAGTAGAACAGACATTGTTTTAACAAATCTGTGAGTGAACTTCACAGACAAAGGGGAAATAAAAAAAAAAAACTTTTTAAATAATTGGTATAATTTTATCAAGTTAAACTTGATACAATAACACAATAAAATTCTAAATACACATTAATTATGCTTAATCATAATTAAATAAGTAAAACATCCATATTAAGTAAAAACATAATTATTATAACAATAGACTTTCTTATTCAACCTTATTACTATAGATTTAAATCTACACTTTTATTTATAGATTGAAATTATACCAATCTAGTTGTTGATATAATTTTTCATATAATTTATCTATTTATTTCTTATAATTCTATTGTTCTCCCTATCATCTAAATCTGATTCTGTATCGGACAAGTCTTGCTGCGGTGGGGATGCAGGCATTGTGAATGGTAACCCGCCAATAGTCTGAAATAAAAAACCATTTATAACTTTCATCTCAGTTTGGCTTTTGGCTGTATTTAACGATATCTTGGATTTTAATCCAACAAACAAATAATAATAAAAATATTTTTTTTTATTATTTGTTTGTTGGATTAAATCCAACAAACAAACTGAAGGTTACTTTTCAAAATCAAGTTGCAATTTCATATTAGAGGCTATCTTGTTATTGTAAATTTTACTGTATACATGGCCTGGAACAGATTTTATTTCTGATCAAATTCTTTTATCCATATTTCAATGAGTTTATACACGATCCTTGCCACCGCGTCCCGCGAGCCACTTAGATCGCAGGATTATGACAGCTAATTTAATTGCAATAAGGTTTAAAACAGGTGCGACGACATCAGCCAGAGTCGGCTCTTAGAATGGACGACCAGTATCCCTAAAGCTTGCCCAAACCCCTCCCCTACTTACGTTTGGTCTCGTACTCTTCCGGAACGAGCTGTACCACATGTTTCTCACGTACTGAAGTGGGTTCACGAACTCGTGATCCAAACCACTGGGGATTAAGCAAATAGTAAATTATGGTACAAGTGAGGTAAGCTTGTCACTACGGTCGAGTTTGGATTGCAGGCTAAGCAGACAGCGAGGGTGTAATTGAGCCAAGACTGTTACGATAAAAACACTTGATAATAAACTTGACCGACTTCTTAATAACTGCATTCGATTCGTATTTAACCTCCGTAAGTATGATCATGTGTCCGCACATCGATCGCTCTTAAAATGGTTGCCCATCAGACAGCGCAGGGCTTTAAGGGCTCTTACAACCTTATTTTCGCTGTTAAATAAACCTAGTTCCCCCTCCTATCTAACTTCTCATTTTCAATACTTGTGCACCGCGCACAGTAAGAATCTTCGTTCCTCTAATAATCGTCTTCTACGATGTCCTTCTCACCGCTCTGGTTTCCTTAAATCTTCTTTTCCCGTCCAGGTGGTTTTCCTATGGAATGAGCTCCCTCAGAATATCAGGATGGTCACCAGTCGGTTCACGTTCAAAGTAAAGGCTCGCGAACACATACATAAGAAGTTGGCAGATTCGTCTCATAATTGATTTATTATATTTCTCCACCTACTTATTCTTATCTCTCCCTACTTTGTATATTTTGTTTGTTTGTATGTATGTATTTATGTATATATTACCTATATGTATATAATATATATTTATATATATTTTTTAAATCTTGGAAATTTTCAGTTTCTTGCACCTACTTTGTTCTGTCTCTGCATCACCCTAAGGTAGACTGGTAGAAAATGCCTAAGGCATTAAGTCCGCCTTTGTACTGTGTATTTTATACATTTTGTGCATAAAGTTTTAATAAATAAATAAATAAAATACTAACGCGTTTTTTACGATATTTTTTAACACAGTGGTGAGGAAAAATCATTATTATAAATTAAATTAAATTCATGAGCTGCTAAGAAAAGACTGCTCAAATCACTTTGCATAAGTTTGCCATTCTAAAGGTCATTTTCGTGTTTTCATAATTATGTATTGAGTAATAGTGGTAATAGATACTTGCCTTGACGTGTTCATCTGAACTGAAGGATTTCCAAGAAAGGGCGAATTGTCTATCGATGTGTTCTGGAATCGGACTCTGAAAGGAAAATAATTGAGATGTCAAACATGCTGGTGGGTAGGCGATTCAAGAATCAAGAATATAAGTTCTTCATCATTTCAGGTGACCGACGTCCACTGCTTAACATGGGCCTCCCCTAAAGAAAGCCACAATGAGCGGTCCGGGGTTGCCCGTATCTAGTGGGCTTCCGCGACCTTCAGCGGGTCGTCTGTCCACCTCGTGTGGAGCTTCCCACACTGCGCCTTCCGGTGCGTCGAAACCCTTACGACTCTAACAGTCGTGGGCCCGCGTTTTAACCCGTGTTCAATTACGTTTAACACAAAACAAGGGGGAAGGAGCTCGTGGCTAAATAATTACAGCCGCATAGACCGATCTTCCGGGTTAAGCCACGCTTGCCGAGGTTGGTCTGTGGATGGGTGACCATTTAGCATAGCGAGTTTCCTCCGTGCCTCGGAAAGCACGTAAAGCCGTTGGTCCCGGCTGTCATTTGTAGATCTTTGACAGTCGTTACGGATAGTCAGAAGCCAAGAAGTCTGACGACCATTCTAACCAAGGGGTATCGTGTTGCCCAGTTACTGTGTTGTGGAGGTCAGATAGGCAGTCGCTCCATGTAAAACACTGGTATTCAGCTGCATCCGGTTAGACTGGAAAACCGACCCCAACATAGTTGGGAAAAGGTTAAGGAGATGATGACAAAACAAGGGTAGCTTAAAAAATAACGAAGTACAAATTTTAATAATACTCACTCAGTGTAAGCAGAAGCCCTGTTCTTCCTGGGCACGTAGACGAAGTGGTAGTAGACGAAGACGCAGAGGTAGATGATGACCAGCGCCATCACCGCGGTGATGATGGTGAAGGACACCGTGTGCGCCGTCGCCAGCTCCTCGTACGACCAGCCGTTGAAGAGGGGCAGCTGGGTGGGTAGGAGATTGGGTGAGCAGGGAGTTTTTAGATTATATTGTTGTAATCATGATTTTAGCAGACTGGCATTTGCTAGCGTCGGGAAGGACGGACCGGTTACTTTCACATTATAACATACCATCACGCCTGTATTCCCCGAAGGGTAAGGCAGAGGTGTAACCAATGTACACCACATTTCGCCGGGATGTTTAGTTCCCATGTAATAGGGTGTGAGCCTATTGCCTTTTTCCGGGCATAAAACTCCGAGCTGCTACTGAGAATTTTATAGAAAAACCCAATATCACTTGGCTCGATCTGGGAATCGAACCAAAGACCTCTGGCAGCCGCGCTTAGGACCAGACTGACGAGTTGGCGAGGCAGTTAATATATAGCCTGTTACTTCCTAATAATGTCGGTACCTAATAATGCCGGTAAAAATTTAAAAAATCGGTCTAACAGTTTATTATTTAGGTAAACTGTTTTTTTTTTTTTTTTCTATTTGTACTGTTAGTTTAGATCTATAGATACTCACATCCTTCTTATCCAGGGCCGGACACTCCCCATTCTTCGCCAACGCGCCATCATCACACAAACATTTGGGGCCATCCACGTCCAACACACAAACATTGGCACAAACGACCCCTTCACACTTGTTGACCAGATCATCTCTTTGCACGCTCTCATGGCGTATGACAAATGTGTTGGCGTCGAATACGCGGTAGATGTATGTCTCGCAGTATTTGGGGCCGAACAGGAGGCAGCGGCTGAGGCGGAAGGAGTTGGCTACTAGGTAGTAGATGTGGTCTTCGAAGATAGCGAGGCCGTGTGGGGCTTGCAACTGTGGGTGGTCCGCTAGGATCTTTTTGCTGGGAATTGCGATGGAAATGAAAAACTGTCAGTGAAGGTCCTTTTTTTTAAAAAAAAAACGTTGCCAAATACTAGGAATTTTTCTGTATATCGTGGGTGTGTTAAGTAGCATATAGCAACGAAATTCTATAAAATTTCTGTCTGCTAAGCACGGGGACACCAGGTACACTTGCATACACAAACAACCAGATCCGAAACACATCTGTAGTGCATACAAATATTTGTTTCGTGGGAGAATCAACCCACGACACGCAGCGTAGCAGCCACTACGCCAACTGCTTGCGTAGTTGGCGAGTGTTGGCGTAGTTGTCCTTCTTATTTTTACTGACTAAACAGCACCTTGGTGTTCCCCTTCCCAAACTTACGCCAAGGATCCCCAGAGCTTACGTGCCCTCCACGTTCTTCGACTGGAGCTATCGCGCTTCTATCTCTGCAAGCCTCCTCAGGTCAGAGGGGTAGGGCTACAAAATGTATCATCATGAGCCGCAGGAAGGCCATTGCTGGACATAGGCCTTCCCCATAGATTACCAAAAATCCCGGTTGGAAGCGGTCTGCATCCAGCGTCTTTCTGAGGTCTTGGACAAAATGTTTACTATATCAAAATGAACTCACTGGCTCTCTCCCTCATAATCCATCCTGATAATATGCGCAGGCCCCGTTTCAGCCACATACAGCTTCTTCTTGAAGGAGTCCACAGCGAGGCCGGTGCAATTCCGGACAGTCGTCAGGTCGGACACCCGCGAGCCGGACAGGCTGGCGGTCCACACCACCGACTCCAGCTCCCGGGTCACGCAGTAGAACATGCGAGATGAACTGGGGTCTACCACTAGAGCTGTTATCTGGAGATGGATGGTGTTGTATGGGTGAGGCGGATTTTTTGGTGGTGTGGAAGAGGATTTAAAGGAGAAATATACTTCTGACACTTCAATGGGGTAGAGTGAGCTCTGAAGACTTTATTAAAATAGTATAACTAGCCTATGGTTGTCCTAATTCAGAGAAAAGGCTGGATTCTTCTCATCTTTCTCATGAACGAAGAGAAAGCCCAAACATCATCACGCTTCTTAAGGCGGATTAGCGATTTCAGACGTACTATTACATGATTCTAGACCTCCAAGCGATGAAAGTCCGGGTCATGTTATTTTCCTTCACTAATGTAAGTAAGGTCCAAGGTAAATATAGGTACTTATGAAATGATAAACCGCAACTTTATGCATGAGAGGCAGGCTCCTTAACCACTAAGCTATCATGACCGAACCCTTCTGGTACCTATCTATATTCAATTCAGAGTCCGTCAAAGTCTCTATAGCAAGCTAAAATGCTATGCTAATGGAAGGAGCAGAAAGATAGCAGTATATATTTCAATAAAAACTACACACGCTTCGTGATATTTTAACTGCTCTGTATATTAATATACCTAAGAATGCCGTACCTTGGCGTCAGAAGGTAGTTTCTGCAGGATGGCGCAGCGCTTCCTCTCCACGTGACACACTCTGACGCGGCTATTGGAAGGCGTCGTGTCCACGAAGTACACGTTACCAGTCACCCAGTCCACTGCCACCTGGGAAGTCAAAGTCAAACATATGAAAATAGCGCGAGCGGGCCTTTTCTTAGTAAAAAACTAACGTTCAAGTGAGACGGTCGTTTCATTTCTACCTTCACCCGCAAATACATCAAGTCAAATCTTTTATGTTAATTACAACATTAGAAGGCACTTTGTAACGTTATTTCGTGATCATATCAGCCACAGGACGTCCACTGCTGGATATAGGCCTCCTTAATAGATGTCCAAAAGGACCGGTTTGAAGCGGCCTGCATTATTAACGTAAAAAATTAAAACTAGTTGCCAAAAGGTAGTTTTGTATGGAGAAGAATTGGCAAGTAAACTGGTAGGCTCTGTAGCCACAATTCAAAAAAATCGTTCGACTCGGGAGCCGGGTGCTGGGCACTAAAAGGGTTAACCAACAAGTAGTTACTGTATTTTAAACTTTATTCTGAAGATCGAAAAGTTCTTATTACAAAATTGACAATTTAGATTCAAAAGTCAGTTTTTGTATTAAGAAATTTAAATTCATCATAATGAAGTTCAAAATACAACCAGCTAGATATAACTCGTTTTATAATTCACAATAACATTACCCGTGTCGGTTTCCCGATGTTGGTGACTACCATGATGTTCTGTGTGCTGTTCACTTCCACCAGTTTGCCGGCCTCTGATGACGTCACGTATAGCTTCTTTTGCCTGAAGAATTTGATTGAATATTGTTAGCAACATAATTATGGTTCCCTATGAATGCGTACAGTTTTCTCAAATGCTTCTACCTTCTTCTGAGAACTAAATATCAGGGATGTTGGATATAAAATTTCGGATCGGGATATGATATACAGGAAAAAATTTTAACCAGTGCGTAAATTTTGCCATAATAAACTTCAACACGTTTTATTAAACACGTATATGTATTTTATTTTGATATGTCTTAGTACTAAAAAAAAAGTTATCGCTTACGAAACATGTATACTTAAAAACCATATTTTATTGTCACTCGGCGCTAGCGCATTCCCCACCCCCTCACCCCAGCCATGCGTTGTCATTGATATTATGGCGAATAGATTATGTCCATGTTTTGCTTATTTCAAACTCGGATAAGGATGAAATTTTTTTTTTTTTTTTTTAACTAAACACTGAAATGTGTTCTATTACTGACACTGAACTACCAAAAAAAATTTACGCACTGGTTAAAAACTTTTCCTGTATGAATAATATTTATGGGTTTAGATACGGTTATGGATATGCAATTATTTCGAACAAGCTTTTGCCTGCGACTTCGTCCGTGTTACGTCGGTTATCGCAGACAATAAATCCTTACTAATATTATAAATGCGAAAGTAACTCTGTCTGTCTGTCTCTTCTTCACGCCTAAACCACAGAACCGATTTCAATGAAATTTGGTTATAGTCTGGGACCCGAGAAAGGACGTAGGATAGTTTTCATCCCGGAAGTCCCCCGGGAACGGGAACTATTAATCCACGCGGACGAAGTCGCGGGCAAAAGCTAGTATAATATAAATGTTGATACAGGGTTTGGGCAGGGCAAAAGGTGCGGAAGAATGCTCAGACCGATACCCTTGCCCCGGCCAATGGTAGTTGGAGGAACACCGTGGGGTTTTAGTCGGTAGGAGTCCGACACACCCCTCCGCCTTCACCGAGGCGGAGGCAGTCCATGAGGATTTTCCGACGGAAAAAAAAACAAAAAATAAAGGTCACACCCAGAAGCTGAACTACTAACCTGACATTATAATCCATGTCGGTGATAGCGGGTTCCTCCTTGTCAGTGTACTCAATGGCGCCGTACCCGTCAGCCGATATGGAGCGCACGGTGTTGCCCGACACGTACAGCACCGACATGTTGCCGCGAGTCGCCTTGCAGGAGCGACGGTCTGACCTGGTCATTAAACATGGCATTTTGTACCTATTAGCTTTTCTCCGCAAAATCGTCCGTGTTATTTTTACCCGCTATAATAAGCTTCTCCCCGAATCTTTTTCTGCGGGTTTTTATTAACCCGCGTTAAGTTACGTTTTTGGTTACGGCCCCCCTAGCCAAGTCACAAACGATAATCGTAAACGCTCGGTAGGTACCAATAGATTTTCAACTTAATACCCAAGAGCCTTAAGTTGAAAATCTATTTAAGATTTCTAAGCGTTAGCGACTGGAAAGAACGAAAACGCTATGCAATCTTCATTAGATCTTCAACTTAAAACCAAGCACATAAAGTTGAAGATCTATTATAGCCAACTCAGCGATTGCGTTTATCGTTTGTGACTTGGCTAGGGGGGCAGAGGTGGCCAACCAGTCGATCGCGGCGGTTAGTGGAGTTGAACCCAGACGCAACGCTCACACTAAAATAAGTAGTTCTGCACTAAAAATAACATATTCCATCACGCCTTTATTCCCCAAAGGGTTAGGCAGAGGTATACCAATCTACACCTACGGTTCGCTGATATGTTTAGGTCCCATGTCATAGGGGGCGAGCCTATGGCCATTAACGGGGCACAAATCGGTTTAGTCTAATAATGACTGATTCGCGAAATGACTACATGGTCTATAATTGACCAATTCTTGAAATGTACAATTCTTTAAATGACTGATTCTACAAATGACTGATTCTATAAAAGACCGATTCTTTTAAAGACAGATTCTATAAATGACCGATTCTTCAAATGACTGATTTTTCAATTCTATGAATGTGTGTGAATATCGTAAATAAAATGCTATGTAAGGGTTTGCATTGCATTGATCACAGCAAATTCGTAGAAGCATTTGATTTTTTTAAATTTGGTACAGTAACTTTTTTTTATTTCGAACAATGTTATTAGGTAAGTAACTATAGTAGTATGCATGAATCAACGACGTGGCTAATAGATGGCGCTATTTCTGAAATATATACATTTAAGCATTATGCAAAAAGACAACAGGAAATAATGGGTGTAAGTAAATTAATATGATAATATAATATTGTTTAATTGGTTTTTATTCCGATACAATAAATATTATAATATTGCCTATGTTACAAGATGACACGGAACGTAGTTGGGTCAAGCGACGATAAAAAATAATGCGGGTATACTTAAAAAGTTATTTACCAACAGATTTTTTAAATATTTATTGTATCGGAATAAACCCCAATTAAACAATATTATCCTACTACTATTATAAAGGCGAAAGTTTGTATGTATGGATGTATGTATGGATGTTTGTTACTCTTTCACGCTTAAACGGCTGAATGGATCTGGATGAAATTTGGCACAAAGATAGATTATAGTCTGGAATAACACATAGGCTACTTTTTATCCCGGGAAAATGTACGGTACCCGTAGGATAACACATCAACTGTGACGCGGACGAAGTCGCGGGCAGAAGCTAGTATTATCATATTAATTTACTTACATCCATTATTTCCTGTTGTCTTTTTGCATAATGCATATATATATATATTTCAGAAATAGCGCCATCTATTAGCCACGTCGTTGATTCATGCATACTACTATAGTTACCTAATAAGATTGTTCGAAATAATAAAAAGTTATTGTACCAAATTTAAAAAAATCAAATGCTTCTACGAATTTGCTGTGATCAATGCAATGCAAACCCTTACATAGCATTTTATTTACGATATTCACACACATTCATAGAATTGAAAAATCAGTCATTTGAAGAATCGGTCATTTATAGAATCGGTCTTTTATAGAATCAGTCATTTGTAGAATCAGTCATTTAAAGAATTGTACATTTCAAGAATTGGTCAATTATAGACCATGTAGTCATTTCGCGAATCAGTCATTCTTAGACTAAACCCACAAATCCTAACTCCGAGCTGCTACTGAGAATTTCATAAAAAAAACCCAAGAACACTTTTTGCTCGATCTGGGAATCGAACCTAAGACCTCTAGCGTAGCAGTCGCGCTTATGACCACTAGGCTAACAAGGCAGTTAAAAAAAAACTTCAATTTAGATTTTTCCCCTCTTAATTTTGATGGAATTTTATTTTAATCATAGTTGCTATTCTTCATAAGTCTGACTAATTTATCTACATAAAAAAAAAACAATCCGTCTGGTAGTTCCAGAGTCCGCGGTTTAAACATTTGAAATTTTGTTCAACTCTGATCTTCAAGAATATTGACTTTCTAACTCCTTACCTGCGATCATATCCATGATGACACGAGCACAGGAACGAGCCCACCACGTTGATACATCCTTGCGAGCAGACCTCCTGCGTGCACTCGTCGATGTCCTCGCACGACTTCTGGTCGGAGGACAGGCGGAAACCGAAGGGGCACAGACAGCGCCCTCCTAGGGGCGTGGGCTGACACATTACCTGGCAGGTGCTGTTGGAGCATGCGGTATCTGGGGATAGCATCATCATCCTCATCATCATATCAGCCGAATATACTGCTGGACATTTGCATCCCCTAAAGGAGCATAGGTATAACAGAATCAAAATGTATGCTCTAAGTACACAGTCACGAAATCATCCGCGTAAATTAAAGAATTTAAAAAATCTTTCAGGCAATTGGTCCATAATGAGTGTGAGTAAAACAACTTTAAAAAAAATTAAATAGTAAAAGTGAAAAAAATGCCACGTATCAAATTGCATCAAAATTGGTTCAGTGGTTCAGTCGCGAAAGGGTAACAGACAGACAGGCAGAGTTAGGTTCGCATTTATAATATTAGTACGAAAGTTTGGATAATTTAAACATACAAAATTGCAAAGTGATAGTAATTTTATTTACAAAATACAAAAAAAAATAGATAGACTTACGTATACACATTATGTTAATTAGTGATAATGATAATAAAAATAATTATAACTAAAATACTGTTAATTAAAATGGCAAATACATAACAACAAATAATAAAAATATAATGAAGTTAAAAATTAAAGTGGGATACAAGAAAAATGACTTTTCTGCTGTTAGTATGCAGCTTTATTTTATGCCATACACCCAACTACTCTTGAACAGAAACAAGACGAACCAACAAACAAATAAGAACGTTAAACACTTACCGCAGAGTCCATTCTCGTCTGAACCGTCGGGACAGTCGTTTTTCTTGTCACACAACTGTTTCCACTCGATGCACTGTCCATTGCCGCAGAGGTAGCCGTCTTCACATGCGGCAAACGAGGAGGCTAGAGGGAATAGGTGGGAGGTCTTGTTCACTGAAAAAGGAGATGTTTTGATAGACACATAAGGTGCAGTTTTGCATGCTCGTTAAGTTTAAGAAGGTGTGCTAGTGATTGTCAACACGAATACATTGAAGGAAAAGAGTGTCCATGGAGTTTCTTGCTGGTTCTTCTCCATAGAGACCTACGTTTTGGAATGAGCAACTAGCTTCAATTTTAAACTGTAACTTCTTGACAATTTAAAAGTGCCTGTAAATGGTCTAATTGAAATAAATGCTTTGAATTTGAATTTGAAACAATAATAAAATAAATAGTTTTTTTTCCACGTTTCTTTTTTATATGAGACGTCTCTAAAATCACATACGGGTACCAAGTCAGAAAAGCGGACTGTAACGAAATAGGTTTCAATCTTTAACACTAAAAGCGACTCGCTCACATAGGCGTTTCGCGTTATATAAAGGGCCGTAATGCCACCCTACTTTTTTCGGCTTTACTGGTCAGGCGCAGTACCAGCAACTTAATGTGTTCTAAGCCATGGGGGTGTCACACCACCAACTTCCAAACTCCGGGCTGCTACATACTTCTTCTTAGAGTATCGATGGCAAATAATAGAATATAAATATAGACCTACTAAGATATTCGTAATGGAAAAATCTGTCCCTAAACCCCACGCTCATTACAACAATGCGCTCAAGATGTCAGTGACCACGAGGCCAACGACACGGTCTATCTGACATCTTACCTCTAACACAAGCATCGGGCGTCTCGTCGGAGGCGTCGACACAGTCGTGCTGGCCGTTGCACACGCGGTGCATGGGGATGCAGGTGAGCTGCTGCCTGCACGCGAACAGCCCGTGCGGGGCACAGCGGGTGTCGCAGTCGTGCTCGTCCGTGTTGCCCGGGCAGTCCACCTTCATGTTGCAGCTGGAAAACAGAAAGCCCTTGGGTCTTAGGGTCATGGAAAACTAAGAGAGAGACCTGTACCCAACAGTAGAACAGTTTACATAAATATTAGTAACATATACACATGCATATTACGGAGTGTATAAACCGTACAGTTGTTAACTTTCAATAAAACCCATCAAACAAAATAACATTGAACATGCATGCATTGAAAATAAAATTTTGGTGAGAAAAATCAATGTTTGCGTGGAACCTAACGCGAGTTTATGGGTGCATGCAACAGTGCAGAAGTCGTAGGAGTGTTTAAAGGCATTAACTATAACTAGTAACCACCACGCCTAGAGTATGTTTCTGTAGATATACTTGCAACATCAGCTGATAATTGATCATATTCAAACACCTCAACAAAATGTTAGTTGATTTTGTTAGAAACAAACAACCAACAAAAAAACCCTTGTCTGTGTTATTATATTAGTATAGTAAAGATTATAAAATATAAGCAGTTCTAACCGAGCGGTATGCGGCAAGCAAATACTAGTGTTGTATTCACAAGTGTACTCCCACGGCGCACATCTTGGTGTCTCCCTCTAGAGGAGGAGGAAGCAAGCAAGTATTAGCTATGTCAGCAGTAGAATATAAGAAAGAAGAAGATGTGTGATGAGGTGATCCAGGGCCGCATTAACTATATCGGAGCCCATGACCTTGCCCGTTTCGAGGCACCTTTACCCTTTTTAACGCCCGAAAGAGGAGCTTGTCTGGGGAAGTACTACCACCATACCTATTTCTGCCGTAAAGCAGCGTTTCTGTTTCGATTTGAAGGGTATGGGTGCCGGTGTAATTACAGGCACATGAGACATTTCAACGTTGTCTCTGGGATGGCAACGCATTTGCAAGGCCTGTGGTATTGCAGATATGTGGGATGTGTCTATAGCCAGCAGTGTCCACTTATCATCAGGTGGGCTTTCGGCTTGTTTGCCATCCAACAATAAGAGGCAGAAGATAATAGAAAATATGTGATGAATATAATCCAGGGCTGCATTACCCATATCGGGGCCCCTAAGACCTGCACGATTCAGGGCTCCTCTTACTCTTTCTAATAAAAAAAAAACCTACCACAATAGAATTTCTCCCGCTAAGCAACGTTGAGGCTGTGTTCCGGTTTGCAGGGTATGGGTGCCGGTGTAATTACAGGCACATGAGACATTTCAACTTTGTCTCTGAGATGGCAACGCATTTGCAAGGCCTCTGGTATTGCAGATGCGTATATCCATCGGTGATCGCTCAACATCAGGTGGGCCGTCGGCTTGTTTGCCATCCAATGACATAAAAAAACAGAAATATTAGACGTGGTTCTTTCAAGGTATCAAGGGGTCTCACTCACCGTATCCCACAAATCATCAGGTGTAGGTTCTTCACAGTCTTCCTCATCAGAGAAATCGAAGCAGTCCTGATGGCCGTCGCATCTTCTCCTCAGCTCTATGCATTCTCTGTTCCTGCATTGATAGAACCCTGGACTGCACGTTTTGTTCACTGCGAAGGACATCGACAATGGATATGTTGTAAGGCTCCAGTAATCGAACTACATTAGCTATAGTACATTCCTAACCATTTTTTTATAATAAAATATATAAATAAATATACCATCACGCCTGTATTCCCCGAAGGGTTAGGCAGAGGTGTACCAATGTACAGTCGGTTGTCAACATTATCTGACCCACCCTAAACACAAACTAAATTGGACCCTCTGCCTATGATAATAAGGTTTAATTTCAATTTATATGAGGTTATCAGTCAAGTGCTCGAGAACTGAGAATTAACAAATACAATAATAATACACACACGCAAATTTGATCTTTATCACGTTAGCATTGGGTTAAATCTTATAACAACTTGTTATAATATAATAAGTGTAATAGCTTATTTTAATGAGTTCGGTCAAGTAATTCTGGTCTGATGGTCTCGTGGTCTGTGTATAAGACTGAGAGTGACAAGTTGCGAGAACAAATCCTGCGACGAAGATATTGTTTTGCTTTCAATTTAGAATTTATTCCAAAACTATTTCTTGTATTATTGTAAAGAACTACATATTTAAAGACGGAGATTCTTCGAATATAAACTTTCTAAAATGGTAATATTTTGACATAACTTGTAATAAGTGGGTAGTTGAAAAATAATCTATTTGCACGAGAAGAAGGTTGGCTGCTTGTGCTGTGCAAGAATAAACTTTATGAAAGTTAGCTATATGGTTTAAATTCTTTAGAATATTGCGTCTAGCTGAGTTTTTCTTGTGGTCACTAATCTTTGTCTACGTTCGAAACCAAGTTTTTTTTTAAATTATTTTATTACACTTCTTTTTTACATGTCTTTAATGGACGACGTAGGGTCTTATCTCTTCTGCGGGTTGTCCGAAAGAGATACCGCGCCCCCGGAACGCAAAGGGCACATGAAGGAACATAGACGGGTTTTAGTCAGTAAAAGTCTGACACTCCCTCCCGCCCCGCCCAGGGCGGGGGAAGTTATTTGATGATTTCCCGTCTATAAAAAAAAAAAAAAAAAAGGGTCTTATCTCTTATAAAACGGGCAGTTTGTATAGAAATAAAACTAAACAATTGTAAGCTAAAAATGTTTATTATTAATTTTATTATTTCATTAGTCAAAGTCAAAGTCAAAGTCAAATCATTTATTTCAATTAGGCCATTAAAAGGCACTTTTGAACGTCATTACATAAAGAAATCATAAATATTGAATCTAGTTGCCCATTCCAAAAGGTAGCTTCGTATGGAGAAGAACGGGCAAGAAACTCCATACATACTCTTTTAAATAACAATGTATTACAATAAGTTGTGTAGTTACATTCATTCCATAAAAAAAAATATAAATGTCAAAACGATCTATCAAAAATAAAAAGTCACTCAAAGTACTACAATACGTACTCAGTGCTACAAATTAGAAATGAAAGCTAAATTAATTATATTATTTAACGCCAATATTGTGATCGTGGATAATTACTTCTAACATTTCAAAGACAACGAATCAGTGTGTGAGTCAAACTCAAATGTAGAATTAATGTCGAGGAGAAAAACATATATTGGTCAAAACAAATTAAAGTCAAAGTCAAATCATTTATTTCAATTAGGCCATTAAAAGGCACTTTTGAACGTCATTACATAAAGAAATCATAAATATTGAATCTAGTTGCCCATTCCAAAAGGTAGCTTCGTATGGAGAAGAACGGGCAAGAAACTCCATACATACTCTTTTAAATAACAATGTATTATAATAAGTTGTGTAGTTACATTCATTCCATAAAAAAATTTATAAATGTCAAAACGATCTATCAAAAATAAAAAGTCACTCAAAGTACTACAATACGTACTCAGTGCTACAAATTAGAAATGAAAGCTAAATTAATTATATTATTTAACGCCAATATTGTGATCGTAGATGATTACTTCTAACATTTCAAAGACAACGAATCAGTGTGTGAGTCAAACTCAAATGTAGAATTAATGTTGAGGAGAAAAACAATTATTGGTCAAAAAAAAAAAAATATTATTTAGTTTTATGATTAAATAAGCAACCAGTTGATTTTGTCAAGACTTGAAATTGTCCTATGGAGCAAGACCAGCATGTTTCCAAGCATTATTATCTTGAATATAATCCTCTAACTTGTAGTATGCTTGTTTACAAAGTGTGCTTTTAATACAATTTTTAAATTTTCTTTCATTTAATTTTAATATATCACTAGGTATTTTATTGTAACATTTAACACAGTACCCCATGAAAGATGAGTGCACTTTGGACAATCTAAAAAATGGTTGAGCTAATTTGTCCTTATTTCTAGTATTAAAATTATGTCTATCACTTATTTTATCAAAAAGATGTAAATTTTTTCTTACATACATAATATTTTCGTAAATGTATTGACAAGGCACTGTCATAATATTAATCTTTTTAAATAGTTCCCTAAGAGATTCGCAGCGACGGAGATTATAAATGGCTCTGACAGCTCTATTTTGTAAAATAAATATGGATTCAATGTCAGCAGCCCGACCCCACAGTAGAATGCCATACGACATAATGCTGTGAAAGTAGCTAAAATAGACCAGACGCGCAGTATCGACATCTGTTAACTGTCTAATCTTCCTAACAGCAAAAGCTGCTGAGCTTAGCCGCCCTGCAAGAGATGTTATATGTGGTCCCCATTGTAATTTTTCATCTATATAGCGTGATTCCTAAAAAAACCGTTTTATTAACAAAAGCCAGTTTTTCGCCATTCAGTATGAGGTCACATGCGGTATTTTTAACATTAATTTTATGTAACATTAGTTTTATGATTAAAACACTTAGGTAAGATAAAGTAAATGCTCATATATTTTCAAATTAATATACAATTTATATTAGTATGCCATAATCAAATCTAACCATTTATAAACATTAATAAAGACATGCTTATACTTGAAAGTTTATCGAGTCGAGTTTGTTATCGAGAAAATGAATTCATCTGTGAAATGATTTACAGATTTATAGTTGCCTATATGTAGTGAATAAACATGTTATTTAAATAGAAAAAATCTATTTATAACAATAACATCACCACGTAATGGGCAACATTTTAATGGTTTAACAATATATCCATTGAGCATTTACTTACATGTGTTTAAAAATACCCTACATGAATTGGTAACGGAGTGGCTCACCGTCCCGTGCTATAACTTGCTGTAAGCGGCTACGCATACCGCGCACCATATTCCAACACAAATCTTTGCCTCTCATGTGCTCCCAAGTCGATGTCACGATGTCAGCCAAGTTGTGTTTGTTTCGCACTTCCGTTTTGTCCCAATTTAAAACCATTTGACCCCATAGATTTTCCATAGGGTTCAAATCGGGACTTTTAGATGGCCAATTAATAACTGACACACCTTCTTGAGCAGCTAACCAATCCTGCACAATGCCTGCACGGTGGATGGAGCAGTTATCGTGCATGAAATAAATATGTGAATTTGGATAGGCGATTCGCACAGTCGGCAGCATGACGTCACGCAGAATCTCCAAATACAAGCTACTATTGAACCTACCACCAACTTCCACCAATTCACCAGGTCCCATTGATGACATCCAGCCCCAGTAGCCCAGGGTTATTCTACCGCTGCTTCTACAAGGTAGCAAGCAGGTCTCATTATAGGGTTCTCCTTTCCTTCTCCATAAGATTTTACGGCCATCTTTGTCCGATTTAAAAGATTTTTCATCTGTGAAGATCACCACATTATCTTTCCAATTAAAATTTAAATACTCCTGGGCAAAACGGACCCTTTGTTCTCGATGAGCAGGTGTCAATGCAATTTTCTGTGCCAGTTTATAATTCTTTATCCCAGCAGTGTATAAGTGCCTCCTCACTGTTTCCACTGAAATATTATGGTTTCTTGCGATTGTACGAATGGGTAAAAATGGATTATCCACGTGACTTGAAACAATAGCCCGGTGGCGTTCGAATTCGGGACTATACTTAATGGCTTTTGCTCCTGGACGAATCCGCTGAATACTTCCATTATCTCCATGACGCCTTAACCACAGTCTGACCGTATTTCTCTAAAACAAAAATAAACATTTTTGAAACTGTGTATGTAACTTGTAAGGAGTGAATGTAATGGTAAAATAGCCAACTACGCGTTCATTAATCACAATCAATAAAATAAAATAGGTATAAAAAAAACACTTACTGCTATATTAAGTCGACGACCTATCTCTCTAATTCCCACATTCTGCTCATGTAAAAATATTATTTTATATTTGGTATAGTCATCAAGTTGCGACATGATGCTTTTTTAAATCAAATTGATTAAAAATACTAAAAGAGTTATGCGAAACGATTTATAAATGTGTGTGCACAGTCGCTGCTATTAGGCGTAGTGTAACTTTTGTCACTTAGATGATTTTATTTCTACCTCACGAAACAAATATGTTTCATTCATTCTTGGTAAATATAAATTCTGTAAACTTAAACTTTTTTAATTTACCCACCGTACCCCTAGCACGCAGTGTTGCCAACAAATTTTTCACAAACCCACAAATTCTAGCGTGTTAACCCACCAGAAAACCACTAAGTTTTGCTATCCTTCAAACCACCAGAAAACCACTAACATTATCAAAATACTTTTTGGCAAAAAAAACATTATCCTAAATTGTATCACAAAATCAGTTTATTTCTTTTAGGTACAAAGTTACAAGAAGACAAACAAAATATAGATTAAAAATCATCTTCGGAAGAATCAGCTTCTTCTACAACTTCTGATTTTGAAGAATACACTTCTACGGAATCTACTTTATAATGATCAGAATGTAAAGAAGAGAAGAACCTACTTTACTTACCTACTCTTTCAAAATTTATGTATATGATATTATATTAATTACGTACGTACCTTTGAATTTTGCAAGTGCTTTTTGGATAATCCATGATTCTTTAAATCTCCATAATGATTCCTTAAAATTGAACCACATAATTTGCACTTAGCAACTAGACCACCAGTACTTTCCACCACTTGTAACCAGTCCTTTAATTGTGAGTCACGTAACTAACTATCACGGAACTTTTGAGTATACTGTGGCTTAGGCATATTAGTTTTCCAAAATTAATAAAATGAAACATTCATTGTCGTGCCGATGCAAAACCAAAACTGTAATAACTAAGTTATATTTTTGTGCATGCATACGAAACAAACATATACAAACCTTCTTATTTCAAATCAGATTTGACCTAGTAGTCATACAAATAAAGACTATAATCAAAATAATTTAAGAAATTGACAAACTCTTTTCGGGGAATACCCGACAAACACCACCTAGCCTAGGAGTGTTGCCTACATATCAAAAAATATACCCATCATGTAATGTAAACGTTCAAGCTCTTTCCTGTAGATATGTAAATTGTGCTGGTGGTTAAATGTCTAGCAGTACCACTAAATGAAACAATCTAAGCCACTAGAAAAATCCACTAGCCACTAAAACCAAAATTTGTCCGCTAAAATGCTAATCTAAACCACCAGATCTAGTGGAAAATCCACTGAGTTGGCAACACTGCTAGCACGAATATTTGTATAAGTTTCGTATCGCAAACGTAGAGATGTGACATGTCAACTCGAGTTACTAATTCGAGTTAACTCGAGTTGTCTTAAGTTCGAGTTAACTCGAGCTGAATTCTTCCTAACTCGAGTTGAATTCTTTTTTGTTGAAAATACTTTTAATACTGTAAACTTAGAAGAAAATATTTTTAGTTTTTTTATTCAGAAAATACTTTTACTAAATGTACAGAGTTGTTTATGGGTTGATTGTTTTATATTATATAACTCGTTATTAAGACAAATATTATTTTAATATGAGTAGTATTATTGAATAAAAGTTCTTATTGCAACAATTGATTGGGGCAAAATAAAAAAAGTCAGCAAATTAATATCTAGTAGATTTAAGCTTTGTTAAATGACAAAGTTATTTAAGAATATTTTAATTGTGATGATTAAACTATTAATAGCATATAATGTGTGTATCTTAACCTACATTATAAAGTTGAGACTGATATTATTTGTGAAGACTGCTATATACGAGTACCTAACTAGATTTGTTATTAAATGTGAGTACTTACTATAATTAAACTGAGACTAACTATTGTGTGATAACTGTAATGAGAAAGGTATTTAAATTATATTTGTAAATTATAAAAACCTTTTTATTTTAATCCTATCTACGAAGTTTAGATTCTTGTTCTAACAGAGAGTTGGATGGAAGTACAAATAAGTAAAAAAGTAATTTGTAAAAAATCATACACTTAGCTTCTTCCTGCCAACTCGAGTTGTGTAACTCGAGTTCAACTCGAGTTACCTGAATATTAAACTCGAGTTAACTCGAGTCGTGTTTTTTCCGAGTTGGCACATCTCTACGCAAACGTATCGAACTATCGATACGATAACGGAGTACAACGAAAGTGGGAATTGCACGAAGCACTTTCGAAATAGTATCGAGAGTAAGAAAGGATGGGACAAATTGAACGAATGATCTTAAAAATTGAATGAATTTTTCGTTCTGAAACTGGATAAGTATTTATTTAATTAAAAATTTAGCGATTTTAGGGCATTTAAAACTTTAATTTATAATGCAATACGAAGAAACTGCAGAAAAAGTTAATATTCAGTTAGATAAATGGTATAATAATTTAACTTATTACTAAAACGTTGTGCTTGGTTTGACTGTAGGTTCCTAAACGAACGACGGGTGCTCAAAGCTCATGTCAACTTTGTTTTGAATTTTGAAGTGCACTGGTTTTTTGTTGTGATTTAATTTGTGAAAAGTTTAGAACAAAATGATATAATTATAATACCGGTGGCTCCGACAATGTTTACCTTAACGTTACGTGTTAAAGATCAAATTTGCGTGTCTGTATTATTATTGAATTTGTTCGAGTCTTCTTGTCTGATAAGCTCATATAAATGAAGTAAACCTTAATGTTGCAGGCAGAGGGTCCAAATTCATTTGTTTTAGGGTGGGTCAGATAATGTTGACAACCGACTGTACACCCACAGTTCGCCGGTATATTTAGGTCCCATGTAATAGGGGGCGAGCCTATTGCCATTTACCGGGCACAAATCCAAACTCCGAGCTGCTACTGAGAATTTCATAGAAAAACCCAATAACAGTTTTTTCTCGACCCGGGGAATCGAACCCAGGACCTCTAGCGTAGCAGTCGTGCTTAGGACCACTAGGCCAACGAGGCAGTCACCATTTTTTTAATCATCAAATGGTTTCAGAGTGTCTTTCTTTTACTGTCTTAAACTCATACGTGTTCTTCCAAATGCCCTTTGCGTTCCAGGGCCGCGGTGATTCTGTTGAACAAATTCCGCAACCCTAACAGACTTTCCTAACCTGGCGTGATTATCTAAAGCGCATTGGTACACCATATTCTTTTATAACGTCACTTTCTTAAAACAAGGAATTTCTCCTATATCATGATTGTTTTTACAAAAAAAAAACCCGACTGCTTTTCTGAGTATTTATGAAAAATGCCTAAAACAAGAAAGTCGTTGTACCCGATTGCACTTAAAATTGTAGCAGTCGTTACCCATTCGCGACCTGTGCTGTCAATTCACTAAGCCTCCATTTCTAGAAATCTAACGACACCTCTCAAGCTAAAATCCATCGAGCCGTTCAGGCTGCAGAGCGATCCAAACATTTGAATTTGGCGCCAAAAATACGCCATATTGTTTTTTTTTATTTTGATATACCCAGTGTCACTCTCACAGTAAATACGAATCTAACGACACCTCTCAAGCTAAAATCCATCAAGCCGTTCAGGCTGCAGAGCGTGCCAAACAATTATACATACATACATACATACATACTCTCGAAAAACCCTCCTTCTGGCGCAGTCGGGTAAAAATAGCCAGACCCGGAGCAACTATAGGCCATACAAATATTTGTTTGTTTCGTAACCGGCGTGCTTGTATGACCAGATGTATAAACGTGGACGAGGCGAACGTAGTATGTAAGGATCGTAGCAGGTGGCGTTCTGTGGTTTCTGCCTACCCCCATGGGAAAAAGGCGTGAGTTTATGATGTATGTAAATACTTATTCCGTGCAGGACTCGTACCCGTGACACGCAACGCAACAAGTAATCGCTCAGCCACTGCGCTAACCACTTCGTTACTTTATTAGTAGTATAGAAATATAGGTTTTAACAACCTTCCCGTAACTTTAAGTATAGTGTGTTTTTTAATCTCAGAGACTGATTTGACGGCTTCTTACGTCAAACTTGAAAATAGTGTGCTTTATGTCTATGACCCGAAAGCACATTATTTTTATATTTGACGTATGAAACTGTCAATTTAGTCTACGAGATTAAAAAACACACTATAGTTGCTGCAATTGGTATCCTTTCACGAAGACTTTTTAAAATTGCTAAAGCACTCCTAAAGAAGAAGATGATCACTCACCGCAGTTGACCTCATCAGATCCATCATTGCAGTCCTCTTCGCCATCACAAAGCCAGGTCTGCAGTATACACGAGCCGGACGCACACCTGGGGGGGAGAATGGACATCACATACCATCACGCCTGTATTCCCCGAAAGGTAAGGCAGAGGTGTTACCAATGTACGGTCAACAAAAGAGATAAGTAACCGGACCGTCTAATATAGTTGAAGTTTTCTCTCAAACCAATGGTCGTTTTTAAATGAAATTTAATTTAATTAATAAACTGTTTATTTTCTATTAATTAAAGTAAAATTCATTCAAAAACTTCTATTGATTTTAGTAAAACTTTAATTTCACTAGGCGACCCTGGTTACTTATCTCTTTTGCTGACTGTACACCCACAGTTTGCTGGTATGTTTTTAAGTTCAATGTAATAAGGGGCGAGCCTATTGCCATTAACCGGCACAGAGCACGAGCTGCTACTGAGAATTTCATTGAAAAACCCAATAACACTGATCGATCTACGAGGCAGTTCAAGAATTAAATCTTCAGACTTAATTAAGTTCGTGGCTGAAATTAATTTAATTAAATATGATTGTACAGCGCCCCTTCGTGGAGGTATATTAGAAGACATATACTCACATGAACTCAGATTCATCACAAACATGAGTGTCACATTCGGACTCCTGCTCATCCTCGCCATCGGGGCAGTCGGCGTAATGGTCACACACCTGTGACCTGGAGATGCAGATCGAAGAGCTCCGGCACTCGAACTCTGTGGCGCTGCATATGCTTGAAGGGGCTTGTGGAGAGAAGAGAAGAAGATTTTGAAAAGAGAGAGAGTTAGAGAAGAGAGAGGGAGAAGGGGAGGAGAGAGAACGAAGGAGAGAGTGAGAAGGAGAGAGACATAAAGAGAATGAGATAGACATAGAGGGGAGGAGAGAGGTAAAAGGAGGGGAGAAAGTGAGGAGAGAGAAAGAAAGAAAGAGTGAGACAGAGAATTTTTTTTTTAAGAAACAGGTTTTACAATAATCTTAGACACTTCCTAAAAGTAGTTTGTTCAAAAAAGATAAAATGCGTTTTTTTTATTTATCTAAAGATTTAACATCGGTCACCTTTACGAATTGATTTTTCATGAGAAGAACACAATGAAGCCCTGTTCCTGTTGATGCATACACCGTCGCAGAAGATCTCTTCAAACGAACATATGTTTGTGTCCTCCACTGAAACAGTTAAAGAAAGATAACTTAGAGATTTGTTCTTTACTGACCTTGTATCCAGTCATTGCGTCATTAAAGCTACGCCGTAGCAATGAGGAAGCTACGCCGTAGCACAGAGCAAGCTGTAGCGCTGCGCTGTGTAGCGCAGCTTTAAGGTGAAGCCAGACGAGCGTAATTTCTTGAGTTGCGAGTCGTGTAATTTCGGTCGCGTAATTTCTGCTACATTCGGTTTCATACTCCTGTTTTGTTCACACGGTGACGCAAAATGAGTTGTCAGTTTTAGTAGAGAGTAAATTACGCGGTTTAAAAAACGCAAGTCTCAACTCTCATGTTCACACGTTTTTGTGGCCTCACCCCTAATCCTGTGAGCTACGCTGTATTGTAGCACTTTCTTGCTACGGCGTAGCAAACCTGGTACACAGTCGCGTGTTACGGTGTAGCTACTTAAGACCACAGCCGCACTACGGTGTAGCTACGTCAGAGCACAGACGCGATACGGCGTAGCTACGCCGGAGCAAAAGTAAACTACGCTGTAGCACAAAGCTTGCTACGCTACGACCCAGTAACTTGAAGCGTAGCGATAATTTTACAAGGTCAAGATATTATCAGAGAGCAATGCCAAGTCTCAAATCTGTCAAAAATATACCAAAATTTCCTAAATTTTTGGACATTGATTATCGCTTATTATGCTATTTATTAGGCAGAATACACCTTCAGAAAACCAGAAAGAAAGCCATGATCCACTCACCTGGACACCCTTCCTCATCTTCCGCGTTTGGACAGTCCACCTGCCCATCACACCTGCCAGATTCCTTCACGCAAACATTGCTCTTATGGCACAGGATCTCGTCCCCACCACACACGGCCAACTTGGTGCATTCGCCCTCCTTCACCAACAGCCCAGGGGGGCACAAACATTTGTAGCCCATCTCGAAGTGGGCTGGGTCCTCGTGTGGGGTTGCATGGGGCTCTTGAACGCAGACGTCGGAGCATGGGTTCTTGAGACAGGGGTGGTTCAGAAGTGGGTCTTTGGGATCCGGGAGGGAGCTTGTTGCTTGAATTAGGAGTTTCGTGTTGTTTGGGAAGAGGGCTGAAAAAAGAAAGGGAGGAATAATATAAGCTAGAATTTCTGAGTAACCAAAATCTTGACGTTGTGTGCGAAAACCAACCATTATCAAGAGTAATTTTATGGAGATTGAATTTAATCGTAGTTTAACCATTATCTCTACACAGTATAAAACAAAGTTGCTTCCCGCCGTCTTACTATGGGGTCAAAAGGCCGATCTGGTTGAACAATATTATTTGATGCTATTAATTAGCTCTAAGGTTTTCACCAATTGATGATTTGTCAAAAGATTGCAAACACCATTATAATTGCAATTATTAAAGATACATTTAATTTTAAATTCTTAAAGACTCTTTTATTACGTAGCGGTCTGTACGCTTAGATCTTTTAAACTACACAGATAGAGTGATTCAAGAGGAAGGTTTATATTACACCGATCCGCTGTCTTTAAAAGGGAATGTAGACATTACACAGTCAAGATAATCGTTTCCTACATCTTACCAAGGTCGATCCTGCGTATCCTGTGCGTGGTGCCGTGTATGTCTGACCAGAAGAGCCGGGAGGTGCGTCTGTCCGTCCAGAACACGTAGTTGTCGGCGATGGCGAGGCTGGACACTGTGGTTGACAGGTCGCGGTAGTTCTCTCGACCGGTACCTGATAGATATGATTTGGTGAAGTTACACCATCACGCCTGTATTCCCCGAAGAGTTAGGCAGGGTCACGTACCGATGTACACCCACGGTTCGCCAGAATGTTTAGGTCCCATGTAATAGGGGGTTAGTATATTGTCATCAACCAGTCACAAATCCCAACTCCGAGCTGCTACTGAGAATTTAAAAAAAAACCCAATAACACTTCTTGACCTGGAAGCGAACCAAGAACTTTAGCGTAGGAGTTGCGCTTAGGACCACTAGGCTAACGAGGCAGTTAAAAAAGAGGAAGGATGGAGTCGTGAGCTAATCTTACGCTACAACAGAATACTCGAAGATTATGATGACTTAAACAGCAGATTCACTAACCTTCAGGATGTATGTAGTCGATGACGCCGTTGCTCTCGTCTGATACGAACACCTGGTCCATGTGCTGGACGTAGCGCAGGCGGACATGAGGACCTGGAGTAGTTAAAAGTGATTTATATTTCTTTTTTTAAGGTTCCTTGCCCAAAAAGGTAAAACGGGACCCTATTACTAAGACTTCGCTGTCCGTCTATCTGTATCCCATGAACCGTAATAGTTAGAGAGTTGCAATTTTCACAGGTGATGTAATTCTGTTGCCGCTATAACAACAAATACTAAAAACTAGAATAAAATAAATATGAAGGGGGGTCCCATACAACAAACGTGTTTTTTTTGCCGTTTTTTATTTCTTTATTACTAGAAGGGCCTAGTCCGAGCATAAAGTAAATTAACCTATTGAATCAATGGATGTTTAATTTTGAAATGCCCGTAACGCACATATTTTAGTTTGAAGACTTTATTTATATCAATGGGTGATAATAATTGTGCTTGTATGAATATAAATCAAAATGCTAGAGGATAATTCAAAGGGTGTCAACAGTACCCTATTACAAGTAGACATATGTACTTTCTAAGTTTATCTTGGACATCACTGACATCAGTAACCATGTCAGAGGCCCTTGAGGCGGTTTAGAAACTCTGTCACTAGGGTGTTTGGGGTCGTTAGACCTTACTGCCCACACGATAAGAAGAAGAAGTAGACACTAACTCTTTTAAGTGTGTAGTACTATTGGTATATATGACCTATGACCGCAAATTTTTACTGTTGTTTTTATTTCATAAAAAAGACAAAGGAAGGGGGGAGGGGGGCAAAACATACTTGTTTGTTTGCAGTGTTATAAATTGCACAGTGGTACGGAACACTTCGTGTGCTAGACCAACTTTGATTTTCACTTGCCAGTTTTAAATACTTTCTACGTATTTTAAAGTGCTGTACATATTTACATGAACCGATCTGGATTACCTTTCAAGTTGTTCATGATGACATGTGTCCGCCCCTGACCGTCGAGCCCGATGCTGTCGATGTGTATGTTGTTGTGCATCCCACTCTCCACCACGGCTACCATCATCCTCCTGAGGGTTTAAAAGAGATAAGTACAGTTCAAGAAGAGAACTCGGCTCAGGGGGAGTGAGAGAGAGAGGGAGAGGTTTTCAGTGGTCACAGGCAGCAGTAATACGCTTGACAAGATTTTTGATGATTATCTTAAAGAAATAGAGCTCAAAATTATATAATTGCGTAAATAATGACGCGAATTAATAAATAACTAAAAATCGATTTTGAGTTGCTTTGAAATCAATAAATAGTTTGTTAGTGAATTGAGGTGACAAAAAGTGACGTCATAGTTTAGTATTGTCATTTAATCTATGAGGGAATGGCGATGGCCCTTTGACAGCTCATAAAAAGTAAGTCAATTGATTAGTAGTGTCATCTACCCAATTGGCAGCTGCACTGCGTGACGCGGGTGCGATTCTCGAACGGAAAAAATATTTATTCTGTCCTGCAGGTGGTTGTACTGGGTCTTGTTGTTTATTTATGTGAGTTTGTGTTTTATAAAAACACCTATAAGGTAGAAATTCCAAAAAAAAAACACAAATATCATACCCGTAGTCCGGCAACACACACAGACTGATAGGCACCTCCTGTTCTTCGAACCTGTGTACCTGGGCGCGCTTCTGTGTCCTTAGAGAAACAGCCTCTACGACGCGACGGCCCGCGTCCAGCACGTACAGCGTATCTGTCGCGTAGTCTGTAAGGAACAACGGTTTATTTACATGCATACATGACATACATACATAAACTCACGCTTTTTCCTGATGGGGGTAGGCAGAAACTACAGAACGCCACCTGCTACGATCCTTACACACTCCTTTCGTCAATAATACAAAAAAAAAAACGACGGGTTGCACTCCGGGAGTGCCGGCAGAAGTGAAAACGCTAAAGACGTACACAAATATGACAATTCGCGTCAGGGAATTGTCATATTTGTGTACGATAAATTCGTAAGATTTTCGATCAGGTCACGTATCCTGACGCGAGTTTAACATTTTTTACCCATTCCAATAAAAGTGCACAACGCCGCTAAAGAAGTTTTCACTTAAAAAAACAGGCAAATAATACAGCTTTTACACGTAGTCTTTTTTGGTTAGTTATCCTTTCACCACTATAGCAAATTTAAGCTATAATCCGCCCTCCTCAGAGCAAGCAGTCCACTGACAAAATAATAATATTTTATATTCGTATTTACCATCAATACACTAAGAAGAAGATGGCAAGATTTGCTAGTTGTATCCCTTAGCATAAGACGTCCACCCACAAGGTGGATGTACGACCTGATTAAGACCGCAGGAAGACGCTGGATGCAGGCCGCGTCCAACTGGTCCTTTTGGAAATCTATGGGGGAGGCCTGTATCCAGCAGTGGACGTCCTGCAGCTGATATGATGATGATGATCCCTTACCGTAATCCATGTCAACGACATTTTCCAATCTGTTGTAGACCAGCAGATGAGTGAGTCCGAGAGTGAAGTCGCTCATGTTCACATAGTTTATCGTCTTGCGTTGCCCGTCGTACAGGAACAACGAATCTGGAATATTATAGTTATACCTACCTTAATCTTTTCTGTCGCACGTTTCTTGTACCTACTTGAAAAACGTCCGTTAATAATTTATTTACAGCCTTAAAATTAAAAACAAACCATAATAATAATAATAAAAAAAGAGAAACTAAATCTATAAGGCATCAAAATATTCCTCCTCATCGCCGTCAACCGAAAAAGTGCCCAAATGACTGGCGGCATTGCCACGTTGGATGGCAATGCTTAACCTCTGGCCAAGGTAAAAGCCAGCCTTTGGGTCACGAGAAGCGTCAACCAACCGTTTTGACAGATTTTTAGAAGGGTATGGGCACACGGACCCCACGGCCCGAGGGTTTCCACCCCAACCGGCTCAAAAATATGGTTGCCAATCAGGAAACCATACTTACGCCGTTTGAGGTTTTAAAAACCTTGGATAATATTCATGATTGGTAAGTAGACCTTCGTTTTGTTGAATAGAGAGGAAGGCCAAAGAAAAGATGGATGGATTTTGTGAAGAATGATATGAAAGAGAAGGGAGTCAGTGATATCATGACGGTTGCTATAATAGCATGGAAGAAGAAAACGTGTTGCGTGGACCTCGAGTAACATGGGGTAAGGGCAAAAGATGATGGAATAAGGCGACTTAAAAAAAAAACTGCTCAATTGAGCACCAGGAAATGTAACATAAATTTAAAGCAGCTCTGTGGCATCATTATATTGCGTGCTTTACGTGATTTCCGAGGCACTGGGGTGTCACACCACCAACTTCCAAACTTCAGGCTGCTACTGAGAAATTCCTAGTGAAAAATGTAATAACACTTTTTGCCCGACCTTGGAATCGATCCCAGGACACCCACGCTCATTAGACACGAGATCAAAGGGAGCAGTATTAGTATTTATTTAAGTATTGATAATGATAATCCAGTGTTACCTCTGAACTGGTCATAGGCCATGGCTTGCACGCGTCCTATGTCGAAGTGCGTGGCGTGGCACTCCGGGTTGCCGAGCGCGTCGTACTGTATCTTCGTGAACAGCTGCCCGCTGGCCACCACCAGGTACTTGGCGCGGTGCTCGCCTACATCTGGTGGAGACAAAGAAGATGGTGGAAATGGGATGGTGCTATGCAACCCGCGCAGTTCTATTCTTTATAGCACAGGAACAAGACGTTTTTTATGGTCTCTGAACTCTAAAATGATTGATATAAAAAGACGGTATAGAATTTTAAAAACCATTTTTCACTTTGCTATACTCCGCAGTACACGATAAAGCTCAAATGATTAAGAAGCTGTGCAACTTTAAGTATTTATTAATTATATTTTTAATTGATAAAACTTTTTTTAAGCGTGTGATATCATCAAATAACTTCTTCCGCCCTTTGATGATTTCCCACGGGTAAAAAAAAACCCCAAATGGAGGAAATCCTCATGGAGGGCGTCCATGAGGATTTCCCCACGACAAAAACAAACTCGACTTAAAAGAGGATGTAGTGAAAAAGGTTCAAAAAGGGTATGCTTAGATGGTTCGGTCATATTGAGAGGATGAGTGAAAGGCGACTAACAAAAGGTGGCAGATGTGAGTGGCAACTCCGGGAGGGGACGCCCTAGGAAGACCTACCCTGACCTTATTGGTGAGGTTCTTCAGAAAGGTCGGGTGTGCAGTACTCGTAACCGGCGTGCTTGTATGACCAGATGTATGAACGTGAACGAGGCGAAAGTAGTATGTAAGGATTGTAGCAGGTGGCGTTCTGTGGTTTCTGCCTACCCCCATGGAAAAGGGCGTGAGTTTATGTATGTAGGTATGTATGTAAAAACAAAAAAGGCTTATGACCAAAAGTGGACGTCAATTAGCTGATATGATGATGATGATACTTACGATGACAGGCATTGTTATCGATGTCCATCCCGTCGGGGCAGGCGCAGACGTGGGAGACGTTGGAGCTGATGAGGCACAGGTGCGAGCAGTTGTTGTTGCTGCACGGGTTCCAGCTCGCGTTTATCAGCACTGGGTGGTACATGTGCATGCCTGGGAGGAAACAAATCTTTTGCTTGTCCGAGTTACCCAAATAGTGAAGGCTAAAGATACGCCCACATTTCGATATATTTTAAAATTAAAAGAAAATACGTTTGGGACCGTTACAACAAGCCCTTTCATGTGATATGTTAGCAAACCTTTTCTTTAGTTTGCCTTTCCTTTTCTTTTACGTTTAAGTACCTAGTTTTATTTCACAAGATGCGTTCACTCACTTCTCTCAAGCCAGTCAATCCCACATCACATCCAACTCACCGAGTACAGGAGTGTCAAGCTTGAGCAGCACATGCCTGTTCTGCGCGCTGCCGTGCAGCTTGTCCGTCGTCTGGATGCTGTTGGAGATCCAGTCGCTGAAGAACACCGTGTTCTCGAACACCGCTACCGAGTACGGCAGGTGGAATGGCTCTTCGATTAGTGACTGTGGGAATTTGAAATAGGTTTTGATCATGATTTTGGATTTGGGAAATCATGGACGATGTCGTTTCAATTAATGAAGTTTTTAAAATAACAGAATAAAGTGCGAGTCTGACTCGCATACGAAGGTTTTTCAGTACCACCATAAAATATTCAAGACTATAACCAAAAAAACACGTTTTTTGTGAGTACTCCCATTTTACCACCTTTTATAAACTTTTACCTGTCTGTGACTAAATCAAAACATACAAGTAATGACCCACATCCCGATGTTCGATAGGGCTGACATTTTGCGTAATGTGCAATTTGCATGACAATGCAATATAATAATGTCACAGAGCTAGTCTGATAACGGAGCCGGAAAGTGGTCATTAGCCATAAGCCACAAGGAATTTTGAACACATAAATGCAAATTGCATGACAATGTTATGTTATTGTATTATTTAACACAAATTCCGCAAAGAAATTCAAGTATATACCAATTACGAATCATAAGATGCAACCTTGTAACAGACGGACAGACAGCAGAGTTAGTAGACTTAGTAATAGCTTCCCATAACACCCATTGGGTACGGGACCCAAAAACACGCAAGGAAGAGCTGAAAAATCTCCCCTGTAGTAGACGGACAGACATCGGAGTCTTAGTAATAATAGTAACCTAGGTCCTTTTGGGTACAAAACCCAAAAACACGCAAAAGAGAATGGTACAACTCACATAAACATGTTTCCCATGAATCATGACGACTTTGATGGTCTTGTCGACGAAGTAGAGGCGGCCGTTGGGCGCGTCGATGGCGAGGCCGGTGGCGAACGAGCCCATCTGATCCACTAGCACGTCGGGCCGGCTGCCGTCCATCCGGGACGACATTATCACTGCGTGCCCGTGGTAGTCCGCCCAGTACATCTTGCTGTGGAGGATCATGTATCATGTCATAATCTTGATGGCCCAGTGGTTAAGGCGCCCGTGCTAGGTTGTGGATTCGCAACCTAGCACGGGCAAGTACCAATGTGACTTATTCTATTTCATATGTACTTTCTAAATTTATCTTGGACATCATTGACAAAAATAAAAAATAACCACAGTGACATATATTTTGGCCCCGTCCAAGGATTGCCACAGTTAGCAGTACTGCACTGCAGCAACGAATGGCTCCCTGTAATCTTACCCAGGGTACTGTGGTCATCTTCTGAGTGTGATAACTATACTTCTATATTTCTTTATCGTGTGGGCAGTTTTTTTTTTTTTCATGTGCCCTTTGCGTTCCGGGGGCGCGGTATCTCTTTCGAACAACCCGCAGATCGTGTGGGCAGTAAGCTCTAACCCTCACACACCCTAGTGTCATAGTTTCTAAACTGCTTTAAGGGCCTCTGACATGGTTATCGATGTCAGTGATGTCCAAGATAAACCACTGGGCCATCACGACATCCCTGTGATAACTATAACTATGTCACGTTGTTCAACCTTCAGAGTACTTACCCTGGTGAATCAACGACCTGAGAAAGGAATACATAAGCATAAATCAAAATAATCATAGAAAAACGTACCCATTCTTAACATCAAGAGTAACAAATCGAGGATGCTTGGTGTTCGTGTTGATAGTGGTACAGATGGACCCATCAACCCTGCAGGCGGAGATGATTCCTCGCTCGGCGTCGCTGAAGTAGATGTTACCGCCCAAGTAGTCCACCGCGATGTCTCCCGGGTCCTCCAGTCCGAGGCCTACGAGCACCTGGGGAGAGAACTCGGATTAAAGCATAAGAAACTTCATAAATATATTGGGTATCGCCATAGAAAAAATAATTTCTGGGTCTGGCTGTTTGTGTATGTGAGTTTATGTATGTAAACGCACCCACGATACAGTAGAAATAACAATAGCGGGGCAAAGCTTAAAACAAATGGACTGTAATAGCCCAGATTGATAATGTGGTATACCCGATGGTATGATGCAAGTTACCGGATTAAAACGGTAGTGAGCAGACACAGTTTCCCCTAGACGCCCCTCTGTCTACGCTTTTTTAATGTTTTTTTTTTCGTGAGTGACCCTGTCCCTTATGGATAAGGGACAGGGGTATCCACCTGTGTTTGCGTACACGCTTCTGCATACGCACATCTCCTGCGTACTTGGTTAGTCTCCATTAAAATTAGCAGCCATGACCAAAAGCGATCTGGAGAATATTATTGTTGTATGGTGTTGACTATAAAATGTGGTGTAATGTAAGAAACAACAACCGCTCACCTGTTTGGTATCCTTGACATCATCGAGTTGTGCCTTGAAAATGGACTGATGGCCCTGGGCCGTCTCCACCCAGTAGATGTAAGTACCGTCGAACGATACGCCGTGCGCCTTATGACAAAACAGAAATCGCTAAACTTATGTACACAAAAAAAGAATAATGATACACCCCGCATACCCCCATACATAACCTCTTCATTTTTGAATTCGGTTAAAAAGTGCTATCACATAGCCGTTAACTATCTACGCATAATATTGAGCAAAAAAGATTTGCATCCTCATCTTTCAGAAAGTTGTCATAAAATACAGAAATATCATCATCTGCCTAGCCTTTTCCCAACTATGTTGGGGTCGGCTTCCAGTCGAACCGGATGCAGCTGAATATCAGTATTTTACATGGAGCGACTGTCTATCAGACCTCCACAACCCAGTAATGGGTAATACGATACTCTTGGTAAGACTGGTTGTCAGACTTTCTGGCTTCTGACTAACAGTAACGACTGTCAAAGATCTACAAATGACAGCCGGGACCAACGGCTTTACGTGCTTTCCGAGGCACAGAGGAAACTCGCTATGGTAAATGGTCACCCACCCACAGACCAACCTCGACAAGCGTGGCTTAACCCGGAAGATCGGTCTATGCGGCTGTAATTATTTAGCCACGAGCTCCTCACATCATAAAATACAGAAATAATCAAATAAAGTTATGTGTATTGTGTAATAATTAATAAATAAGACTTGTTTTTTTAGTTGTTTTTGTTTGACAGTATTTCAGAATACACCTCTTTCAAGGAACAGAATCGCCCCGTTGAGTTTGCGGTGGGCAGTGTCGCACGACTATCATTGTGTGCGTGCGGGTTTATCGCCCCGCCTTCCAAAACCCGGAGGCAAGATGGGTAGTTCGAATTTAAAATGTACTTACTACAAAAACAATAATTTGTGTTGAGATTCACTAGCATATTACCGCCTTGAATTTGACGAGGATGCAAAATTTGCACCTTGCACCTTGTTTACCTACGGTGCAGGAAGTTACAAATTCAAATTATCATACCTGCTTGATGCCAGTAGCTATAGTGACCATTTCCTTGGACTTGATCTTCATGTATCTGATGTCGTTTCGTGTACTGAAGAACAGCATTGCTTCGGGTCCTACAATTAACATAACATCACGGTCACGCAGGGCCCGATCCAGCTATTTAGCCAATCCGGCCAAAAATAATATTCGCCGCCCTTTACACCACACAAGTCTTAAGGATTTACTGATTTTACCACTTAGTAGTTTTTTTTTATATATTGCTATTTTGAAGGGCTGCTAGGCATAGTAATTTTTATAAGGCTTTACACTCCTACAGATAAAATTGAGGACTTCGTGCAACCTCAATTTTATCGCCCCTCAGTCTTGCCGTTCTCTGGGCATTTGCCCGACTAGCCACCCTTAGATCGGGCCCTGCGAATGAGTACAGTCCCCTAAAAAACTTTAGCAAAAAAAAAACAATAACTAGTATGAAAAATACAACTCACCGGCAGCATAACAAAGATACCCAAACTCATCCTTAGTATACCCAGGATCACATTCACAAGTATAATGTCCATCTGCGTTCACACACGTGTGAGAACACTGCGGTCTTTCTAGCAGGCACTCGTTGACGTCATCGCACTGCTTCGTGGCGTAGTTGTACTGTCGCATGGACAGCGAGGGAGCACAGAAGCAGGTGGGCCCGTAGCGGTCCGGAGTGCACAGCGTGCCGTTACCCGAGCAGTTGTAGTTTGTGCACATTGTATCCCCTGCGGAGATAGGCAACTGCTGGGCATAATTTTGTCGTAAAAAGAACATTTTAACCGTTCCTAAGGTTTAGCTAAATATCATCATCATAATCATGCTAGACATAGGCCTCCCCTATAGACTTCCAAAAGGACCGGTTGGAAGCGACCTGCATCCTTATATACTCCGGAGAGATTTTGGTCACGGCGGCCAAAATGAATGGAGACTAGAAAAGAGCGCCGGAGATATTAAAGTGCACTCCCTCTTTCCTCATAGTCAGATGAGACGTCAATCCGACACGACCGGGGGGAGATCAAGCGCAGGACCAACGGCTTTACGTACTTACATGGTGTCACACCAGCTTCCAAACTCCGGACTGCTGTTGAGAAATTCTTAATGGAGAAACCCAATAGCTCTTTTTGCCCGGCCCGGGAATTGGTCCCCAAGAGACCAACAGGGCAGTCAAAGTTGTCAAGGTAATTAATAATCAACTACTATAGTCAACAACCAATGGCATCCCGCGACCTTTGGGTCCTTTGGGCAATCTCTGGGTCGCAATTCAACATTGTGGAATAAATGACAAAGAGACCTACAACATACCATGACGCCTGTATTCCCCGAAGGGTTAGGCAAACGTGGCAAAATGTACACCCACAGTTCGCCAGTAATTCAAAGAGACTTACAGTTTTTGCAGAACCAGCCCTCATCACTGCCATCGCGGCAGTCTTGGACCCCGTTGCACATCATACCGCTTGGCAGACAGTAGGACGAGTCCAGACACTTGTAGTTGCGGTACCCGAGGCTGGACATTTCTTGGCAGAAGCCGCGCATCGAGTGGGGAGGGTTGACGTATCCTGCAGAGTAATTAAAGCATTCAAGTACCCAGCCTTTTATATAATTCGTGCTCAAAACGATATTTGGCAAATATGGGCGCCAAGGATGAATCCCAGGGGCGGAACTTATTGGGCGGAGTTATTTGATGATGTGCCATATATAAAAAAAGAAAAGGGGCGGATCTAGGTATGGGATTTATGGGTTACTGCCCAGGGCCCCGCGGATTTTAAGGGTCCCCAGCCCTCATTGAACAGTGGTAAACGAATGAATTACTCTTGAAAACAGATTGTCGAATATTACAGATCTTTTACTATGCTTTGTCTCTGAATAATTACATGTTGTTAGGTATTACTTACGACACTGATCTACGTCTTCATCACTCTTGTCCTCGCAGTCGTACACGCCATCGCAGACCCAGAGGAACGAGATGCACTTGCCATCCCCGCAATGGAATGCAGACTTTCCTGAGCAGGCCGACTGTTGGCAGAGGTACGAGAAATATAGGCATATTCACGAGCATAAATATTTTACATACATAAATACATACATACCGACACGCCTATGTTCCCCGAAGGGTTAGGCAGAGGTGTACCGTGCACCCACAGTTCGCCGGTATGTTTTTAGGTCCCATGTAATAGGGGGCGAGCCTATTGCGATTAACCGAGCACAAATCCAAACTTTCGAATTTCATAGAAAACCCCAATAACACTTTGCTCGATCTCGGAATTTTTAAACCTCTAGCGTAACAGTCACAGTCGTAATTTTTTCACATGAATTTTTATTTTATTTCATGCACATTTTTTTTTCTTTATTTTCTTGAATACCTACTAAGACTTGGTTACGACTTACGCCCATGACACACATACTCACATTATCTTTAACGGTGGGTAAAACAGTGCAGTTAAGTTCGTCGCTTCCGTCATCACAGTCGGTCTCGTTGTTACACAGCCATGTCAACGGTATGCACTTCTTGGTGTCCTGGCAGATGTACTGATGGGTCTGGTTGCAGAACTCCGCGTCTGCCTGGTGGTTTACTGCGGTGGTACAAAAATATGGGGTGTAATGTACTAGTAGAGAATTTCATTGCGAATTATTTTTTTTTGTTCCTCATTTCAGGTAATAAACAGTTTAGTACGGGGGCTCCCAACCTTTTTCAGATCTCGGCGCACTTACAAGTTTAAAAATTTAGGGAGACAGACTCCCGTCTGTCAGACTCTTACTGACTAAAAACAACCAAATAACGCGCCTTCCGCGTACTTCCCTTGTATAATTGCATCAATTTGAACATAATGTTAATCAACAATTTGAAAGAATATTGTTCGTTGAACTTTTTAAAGACTTTCTTGAAGTTCAGAGGAGCGCCTCGCGGCGCCCCTATGGAAGATTTGTTTCTATCTCTTTCTATCAAAACGAAATTTAACACGGGCCGTAGTGTTATGTGACGTCACAGTCCATGTCGGATCTCTCTATCTAATCGGTGTTTCTTGGCCGATTTCGGTCGGTGGGTCGTCGGGCAGTGTTTAGTAATTTTAATTTCACTTTATGTCGTCACTACTCACTACTACGGTATTTTCATACTTTTATAATAAATGTAAATGAAAAAAATTCAATCATATTCCTTATTGGAGCCCTATATATAAAGTGAAACTTAACCCGGTAGGTATATCGGTCACACCCAAGGTGACCACAGTACATAATCACTAATTATTTGATCACTTACTGCAAAAGTTCTCATCAGTGCCATCATCGCAGTCCACGAACCCGTCGCAGTACTGTTCCTGGGAGATGCAGCCTCCCCCCATGCATGGGAACTTGTCTTCACCCATACACTCTATCTCAAACTCCTGCATCTCGTCGGCGAACTCCGCCATGCACCACGTGAGGTACACCACAAATATTAAGATTTGATATTTCATTCTAGGAAACAGAAAAAAATATTGTTGAATATTCAGTTACGTTTGAAATCCAATTGGAAATGTCGAATATTATATCGGCTACACTGTACTTTAGTCTTTAGGGTCTTTAGTTTTTAGGGCGATAATCGGCCCGATTATTGGGCCGATTTTTGACAGATTTCTTCGTAGGCGAGAAAAAACGACCGAGAATCATCGGTCGAAGCCTCTCCGCACACGAAGAAGTTTTTGACCGATTTTTGACAGATTTCTTTGTCAGCAATAAGAAATCTGTCAAAAAATTGGTCGTAGGCGGAGGCATGGCGGAGGAGCCTTGCTAAAAAATTAAACACGTGTCGCAATAAATAATCTGGAGAGAAAATATTATGGGATGTTGTTGGTCTTTGGGAACTTACGTATCAAAGTATATATTAGGAAGAGATCTTTTAGGAACAAAATTGTCTACTGCGCAGCTAATCGGCTGACTTCAGAACCGCCAAGAGACGTTGGCCGTAATGAACCCTAACAATCTGAATTAAAAAAGGGCCGAATCGAATCAACCGTCGCGCGTCGTGGTAATGCTTTGGGAGGCTCATGCCCAGCAGTATGGACTTGCGGCTGAGATGGGGATAATGAGAATAAACGAGAAAAAATACAAATAAACTTACATATATGGTTTCTAAACCTTCTTCATTGAAATAATAACAAAAGTATATAAAAAATATGTGATGTAAATGATGTAAAAATATTAAAAACTAAAAAAATATTTTAACGACTTCACGTGGTGGCATGCAAAGCGGAAGGCAAACCAAACGGAAATTGATGGTTTTAATCATAACGTGCTGTGGAATATTATTTTTCATCTACCCGCCTTTTTTATTTTGTGAAAACATAACAAAACGTTGTTGAGGTGTTAAATGCGATAATGATAAAAAAATATCTGACTACAATACCTTAAAAAAAAATTAAACTGTTAAGCAGATTTTTTATAATAATAGCAGATTATTTCGTCTTAAAAATTTAATTATTAAATATTTATAATCTCCATTAAATATGGACTGACAAAATGGCAACAAAACGTAATATTGACAGCAGTCGTATAAAGTTACCAATTACAATCAAAATTCCAAATTAATGGGAAATTAAAACCAAGTATGCTTTCTGCTGCGAAAAGTTACCCTTGGGGTTTCTCAACAGCTCTAGGTATTTATATTAGTTTCCAATAGTACATTGTTCTGTCTGAGGCTCAAAAGTGACATAAAACTTTTAAAAAAATATACATTTCCCTTATTACCCTGTTTTTTTTTTATTTAGAGCAGTGTAATTTATTATTTGATCTTAGCAACCCCGTTTTTATTCTGTGGTTGACAGGTCAGAGTCCAACTTTCTTCTAAGTTTATTTTAAGTTTTAAATTACAATTTATTGTAGTTCATAATTTACATTTATTGTTTTAGAAGTCTCCGTCGTGTCCAGTGTCAATCGGTATTAGTTTTCCGGCAGCCATGGCATCTCAAATATCAAAATCTTTATTAAAAGTTACCCACGTCGGCTCTACGGCTAAATTCGGTACGTTTTCTAATAGTTCTTTAATTTAATACTACTTTACGTGTTTTATAACCATAACTACAATAATATTTTCTCTATTACACTGTTTGTAAAGCAGAAAAGTATATTTTTCAGTTCAATATTTAGCAAATTCCCATAATTCGTATATGGACGTAAACTTTGGACTTTTGTAAGAAATTTTTATTGGCATTGTTGGCAATTAATTTTGTTTAGTTTCGTGCCAAAATATGAGTGCAAGGTTCATGTTATATACACACCGGAAGGTATTCTGTGCTCTAAATATAATAGTGTTCCTACTTCGTGATAATTTCAAGGACATTTTGAAAGATGTTTCTCTGCTAAATTTCGGAAAATGTGCTTTTAGACACCGCCAGACGAGCTCTCAGTGTAGGAGCAGCATTACACCAGAAGAAATCGCTGCCGGACCGCACTGGCAAGAATGTGGTCCTTGTTGACGGAGTACGAACACCCTTCTTGGTTTCCTTCACTGATTATGCCAAGATGATGCCTCATGAACTCGCCAGACATTCCTTGTTGTAAGTACTGCTGATACAGTATATTACTTTTAAAAAAGCATGTAAAAATTAATAATTTTAGTACTTACATAAATTATCTGAGCAATTAAATTATTAGTGATTTATTCATTCAATAACACTAAGAAGAAAGACATGACCTAGCTAGACTATACATTTTATTACCTAGGTTCTAACTGACTATGTAAATATCTAGTTAGGGTCAAATATCATTGTATTGACATTAGATTTTATCAGGAATATATTTATTCTAGTTGATGTCAAGATAATGATTACCTTTCTATGTTTATAAATAAAGTTGACCTTGAGTTACACTCCTTGATGATAAACTGGCCCATCATGCGTTTCCATGTTGATGCGAAGACTGAAAACATCAAAATTGTGATACTGGCCATCAATTTGGTGGCATTTTTGTTCTAAATTTAAAAATGTATAAACGTTTATACAAAAATATGAGTACATTACCTAGTCTAGCTAATACAGATTGTTTTAGTATTGATTTTTACCTCAACATGGACAAAACCAAAAGGAGTGTTATGGGTTAGTGCAATACAGGGGCGGACTAACCCTGTCCTGCCAGAGGCCCAAAGTAGACATACAAAAAGGGGGCCCCCTAAAACAAAAATATAACATTTTGCAATGATTGATGAATGAATGAATTTGTTTTTTCTCTCATAATTTTTTAGTTTTTTATTGAAATATTATCGTGAATGCCACACTGTGACTCAAAACTGGTAAATAGCAGACATAGAATTAGGGTAAGAGAACTTCTCGAGATGTGGGCCGCCCTCCCTTAATCCGCCTCTGGTACAATGGTTAAGATCTACCAGGGTAGCACTTCAAGGAATGTTTGAATAGATTATAAACATGATACATGGAAATTACTAAAACATCTATCAGTAAAGAAGCTTTAATTAAATGGTCAAAGTCCAATTAGTTGGACGCTCCCTATTCTGAAGCAACTGATTACTAATCAAATCATACTTGTAGTATATTTGAATGATATGGCATGGTATGTTTTTGTTTATACATAGTTGGAATGAAATCAAAAATGTTGATATAAATCTTTAAATAAAATAAAAATCTATCTATATATATAAAAGAAAGTCGTGTTTGTTACAACACTTATAACTCGAGAACGGCTGGACCGATTGCCATGGTTTTTGATTTCTTGGATTTGTTTCCGTCCCGAATAGCAGAATACATCTTAAAAACAATGAAACGAAAAAAAAAGTCGGAAATGTCGGTAGGGGTTGGGTAGGGGTAGGGTAGGGTAGGGGTAGGATACCACGTGAACGAAGTCGTGGCGGCTCAGCTAGTGTTGATATAAATCTTTAAATAAAATAAAAATAGAGATAAAAAGAAAATGTGGATGCACTAAATGTATCTCTCTGCTTACTGTATCAGCAAATACAAGGGTGATAATAGTAGATTCTCAAATTAATAAAACACTAATTATAACACAGTATGTGTTTTAATATATTCAACTGTAATTGTAAAAAAAAAAAACACTTAAGCGAAGTCCAATTAATTCAATTGCAGCTGATTTCTTTTATTCAAATTACTTAATGATATTTTGAAAATGGAATATGAAAAAAAAACAAAAGAAGATAGTGAAATAGAATTTTAATGATGTGCAATTTATAATCTACCTAAATTTTCTATCTTTTATTAAAAAAATACAGTATATTTATGTGGAAGTGCATTTTAAACAAAGACTCATACTTAAATGGATTTTTAAATGTTGTAATGTCATTTGTCATGAATTTTTCTTTTTTCTTAGTTTTCATCATGCGTTTGGTCCAATGACTCTGAGCGTCATAACTCAGCTCATTGTGAGCAGGAGCGGACTGTGAATTTGTGCAAAATTTCATCAAAATTGGCTTAGTAGTTTAGTCGTGAAAGCATAAAAGACAGACAGAGTTACTTACGCATCTATAATATAAACATGAATTGCAAAATGTGTTGGTAAGCGCATAACTCGAGAACGGGTGGACCGATTTGGACGATTATTTTTTTGTTTTATACGTAATTTCCCAGACAATGTTTATATTATGTAAGAAAATTTATAGAAACTCCACCGGAAAAGCTCGAGCATCCGTGCGAAGCCGGGGGCGGTTCGCTAGTTTATAATATAAGTATAGTTAGATATATAATGTTGCTATTTATATCAAACTATGTAATCTTCCCATCGCCGTCATAATGTTAGATAATTCCTGTTCGTGCCAAAATGTAGGAGATGTTTGTCGATTGCATTGTATATAAGTTGTTACCATACTATATTAGCATAGTATTATATTGCATAATATTCATTAATAGACATATTGATGGCAGCAAAGTAGATTCAGACATCTGCATATTTGTAGAAATGCTTTGTTTTACGACTGCTACGCTAGAGGTCCTGGGTTCGATTCCCAGGTCGAGCAAAAAGTGTTATTGGGTTTTTCTATGGAATTCTCAGTAGTAGCTCGGAGTTTGGATATGCGCCCGGTTAATGGCAATAGGCTCGCCCCCTATTACATGGGACCTAAATATACCGGCGAACTGGGGGTGTACATTGGTACACCTCTGCCTAACCCTTCGGGGAATACAGGCGTGATGGTATATTTGCTTTTTTTTTACAAACTTTACGCCTATATCGTCTCTACTAGCGAACTACCTGCGACTTCATCCGCGTGGCTTATTTCACACGCCATAAGTTACGTCTTTAGTTAATGCTCCGCTTCCGTGAGTCGTAGCGTGATGTTATATAGCCAATATTACTCAGGAATAATGTATCTATGTAATGGTTAAAATCGGTCCAGTTGTTTCGGAGCCTGTTCGTTACAAACAAACAAAAAAGTCTTACTTCTTTTTAATATTAGTATAGATTGATTAAATTTTAAATTATAGGTCATTAGATTCGTCTGATAGCGAGGGTGCTCATAAAAATTTTAAAATAGTAAAAATGACTGATTTGGCTAGTAACATATTTATATTTAACTAGCTGTTGCCCGCGACTTCGTTCGCGTTCAGTTTTTTTAAGTTAATAGTGTTCATACTGTTTCTGTCTAACCCCTATGTGACATAGCGTGATGAATTGTACCTAAGATTACAGCTCAGGTTACTGCCAACACAATGCCAAAGTTTTGTTCAAATCGGTGCAGGAGTTAAAAAGTTATGCGCGTACATACAAACAAACAAACAAACAGACGAAAATTCTAAAAACCATGTTTTTGGGTTCAGTATAATGTATTTAACATGTGAGAATTACTCTTTATAAAAAAATATTGAATGTTCAGAATTGGCCTCGTTACGATTTTATTATGTGTATAGATTTTTGTATGTTATTTAAGTTTGAATTCTCTAATCCTGTAGGGGTCTCCTCCAAAAAACCGGCATATCAAAGGATGTGATCGACTACATCGTGTACGGCACGGTTATCCAGGAGGTGAAGACTTCCAACATCGGGCGCGAGGCGGCGCTGGCGGCGGGCTTCAGCGACAAGACTCCTGCGCACACCGTCACCATGGCGTGCATCTCTTCCAACCAGGCTATTACTACAGGTACGACACTTTTACCATAGTGGTACAATGGCGAATGTTTTTTTTTACAAGCTGTAATTTCCTATTAGCTTTTATAATATTATGCAAGTTTTCTGAAGAGACTGAGATTGGTGTGAATTGGTTTTTATACGTAATACATAATCAGGGGGGCCGTGGGCTTGTTTGCCATCCAAGGGAAAAAAAAACCTTCAGCCTACCAGCGTTTTTCAGTAAAGTGTATCTAGATAACTACCCCACTACTGGGCAAATCTTCATTGAAGTCTTGTTCCCCAGGCGTGGGCATGATCGCCGCGGGCGCCTACGACGTGATAGTGGCCGGTGGCGTGGAGTTCATGTCGGACGTGCCCATCCGCCACTCGCGCAAGATGCGCTCCCTGCTGCTGCGGCTGAACCGCGCCAAGACTCCGGCGCAGCGCCTGTCGCTCATCGCCACCATCAGACCCGACTTTTTCGCACCTGAAGTAAGTCCGACTATATTTTTATAGACGGCTACGAGCCCATACGCCCCGTAAAATATAAGGCATACCCATACGCCCCGTGTGGAAAGTACATGTAAGATATAGTCTGCAGATAAAACCTACATTATAGGAGTCCGTTCTTTTTGTTCGGGATTTGGGCCTCCACAAATTATGAAATACATTGTTGAAATATACATTGATGTATTGCTTGCAAACTCTAGATTGCAGTGGTGTTATTTAAATCTAAAGTTTTTTGTTTATTTATTAATAACAAAAAAAAAATGGTCCTAAACTCCTCAGAAATGAAGTTTGTCGTCGATTAAGTTCACAAAATAAGCTGTTTCATACAAAAGTGGAACACCACACCACAGCTCTTTGAAAATTACTACTCTTTTTCTCCTTCTTTTTTTTCGTATATTGCTCGTGGCTAAATAATTACAGCCGCATAGACCGATCTTCCGGGTTAGGCCACGCTTGCCGAGGTTGGTCTGTGGATGGGTGACCATTTATCATAGCGAGTTTCCTCCGTGCCTCGGAAAGCACGTAAAGCCGTTGGTCCCGGCTGTCATTCGTAGATCTGTGACAGTCGTTACTGTTAGTCAGAAGCCCGAAAGTCTGACAACCAGCCTTACCAAGAGTATCGTATTACCCATTACTGGGTTTTGGAGGTCTGATAGGCAGTCGCTCCATGTAAAATACTGATATTCAGCTGCATCCGGTTCGACTGGAAGCCGACCCTAACGCAGTTGGGAAAAGGCTAACCAGATGATGAATCATTCATCATCACTTTTGTATCGACGAAAAATTACATTTTATTTATCAATCACAAAATTCACAGCTCTTTAAAATTTTGTACTGTATTTCTCCTTCTTTTTTCTATATTATGGTATCCGATGTCCTTTCCACCCCATACTCATAACACCATCCATCCCCCAGTTACCAGCCGTCGCGGAGTTCTCATCCGGCGAGACGATGGGTCACAGCGCGGACCGGCTCGCCGCCGCGTTCGGCGCGTCGCGTCAGGAGCAGGACGACTACTCGCTGCGCTCACACAAGCTGGCGGCCGAGGCTCAGCAGAAGGGCTACTTCACCGACTTGATACCTGTCAAAGGTACGTTTTGATTATGGAACGTGGTTACAGTCAGAGGTACAGTCCGTACCACGAAAGATGAGACTTGGCGAATGTCAGTATGGGGAGCTTGCGCAGCTACTAAGTGTACGAAATAGTTATCCATAATTTGTATATCTATTCAGGGATTTTTCGATGACATTGGAATTAAAACAACATAACAAAATTCTTAACAATATTTATTACGAAATAATAAAGTTGGCGCATCAAGTCTCATCTTTCGTGGCACGGTTTGTACTTGACACTTGTCACAAGTATGTTTTTGAATATGAAGGGTGGAAATTCAGTAGGTATGTACTTGACTTCTTATTGTTAATTAAAAATGAATCGGGGTTTTAAGGGCTATAATAAAGTTGTTTTTTTTTTTTATATAAGTTGTATCTTTTAGTTTTTTGTTAATTAAACACACAATTAAATAATACTCGTTTGTGTACACTGGTGTTTATATGAATGTTTGTCTCTTTCTAACACGTATTCGTCACCACAGTTGACGGCAGGGACGGTGTAGTAGACAAGGACAACGGTATCCGCGTGTCCACTCCGGAGCAGCTCGCCAAGTTGAAGCCGGCGTTTGTGAAGCCCCACGGTACCGTCACCGCTGCTAACGCTTCGTTCTTGGTAAGTGATAATTGTCACCATGATTAATATCCGCCAGTTTACGACTGTCACCCTTATTAATATCTGCCAGTAGTGCCAGTGTAGACTGCCCCGTTGGTCTCGTGGTCGCAAGCGCGACTGACGAGCGTGGGGTCCCGGGTTCGATTCCCAGGTCGGGCAAAAAGTGTTATTGGGTTTTTCCATTAGGAATTCCTCAGTAGCAGCCCGGAGTATGGAAGTTGGTGGTGTGACGCCCCCGTGCCTCGGAAAGTACGTAAATCCGTTGGTCCCGGTTGTCATTCGTAGAGCTTTGACAGTCGTTACGGATAGTCAGAAGCCTAGAAGTCTGACAACCAGTCTAACCAAGAGGTATCGTGTTACCCAGTTACTGGGTTGTGGAGGTCAGATAGGCAGTCGCTCCATGTAAAACACTGGTATTCAGCTGCATCCGGTTAGACTGAAAGCCGACCCCAACGCAGTTGGGAAAAGGCTAAGCAGATGATGAGTAGTGCCAGTGTTGCGAAAATTGTTCTAAAGAGTCACCGCGGCCCTGGAACGCAAAGGGCATTAGGAGGAACACAGTTGGGTTTTAGTCAGTAAGAGTCTGACAGTCCCTTCCGCTCCGCCCAGAGCGGAAGAAGTCATTTGATGATTTCCTCTTCTTAAAATAACCCTGATTTATTTATATCTTGCCATTTAAATTAGAAATAAAAAAACTTTTATTTTTGTTCAATTTGGGTATTAATAATTCTTGATGTTTGTATTGTAATTATTTTCTGAATACTAAATGTTTTTAATATTATTCAAAATAAGTATTTTTATTTAAATTTAAAACATGAGGTTATAATTAATGTCATATGTAAGTGGTAATTTAAACTCGCGTTAGTAACTAACTCTGAATCAAATTCTGGCGCAAGTAGACCAAAGCTATGTAAATAATAAAATCTTGCATCATTTTTAATGAAACTTGTACATCATCCCTACAGACTGACGGTGCGTCAGCCTGCTTGGTGATGTCGGAAGCCAAGGCTAAGGAGCTCGGCCTGAAGCCCAAGGCTTACCTGCGTGACTTCACCTATGTTGCTCAGGTAAGGGAATTATAATGCTAGTTCTTGACACATTTACAGTGATTTGATGAAGCAATCTAACACAACGAATCAGTTTACAAATGCTAAAAACTTTTTTTTATAGAATTTTGACAGCGACATACTGGCCTTCATTTAAGTGTCATCATCATCAAAATCATATCAGCCGAACCATGTCCACTGCTGGATATAGGCCTTCCTTAAAGAAAGCCGAAATGGCTACATGTAATGGCTGGATGCGGGCAGCGCAGGACTGGTTATTATAGCTATCTTTAGTGTCATCATTGTTCCAAATTTAAATTCGAGTTTTTGTACGGAAAGAAATGTAGAGTGGTTCCATGTATTTACTCCGGGATAGCTTAAAGACTTCATACTTAAAATATCACAATATAGTCAAAGTTTTTAGTACAAAATATGTAATTGTATAATCGCAAATCATAAGTGTCAAGTGACATTTGTCATTGGCGCATTCTTAAAGTCATCATCCTCATCATATCAGCCGTAGGACGTTGACTGTTGGACATAGGCCTCACCAATAGATTTCCAAAAGGACCCGTTGCAAGCGGCGTGCATCCAGCGTCTTCCTGCGGTCTTAATCAGATCTACCGTCCACCTTGTCGGCATTTTTAATATACAGCAACTACACCATGTCGTTAACAATATTGTCTGGTGGACAGGATCCCGTGGACCAGCTGCTGCTGGGGCCCACATACGGCATCCCCAAGATCCTGGACAAAGCCGGGCTCAAGATCAGCGACATCGACACCTGGGAGATCCACGAGGCTTTCGCTGTGAGTTAGTACTTACTAGTGCGAACGCTCGTACTCGTACTCGTACTCGTAGTATTGTTATATTCATGTTATTTTTTTCATTTATAATAAATATTTATATTAAAAATAGTATTGGTAGTAATACAACTGCATCAGAAGCTGGATTCAAGCTACCAATGTGACTTTTTCTAATTCATATGTACTTTCTAAGTTTATCTTGGACATCACTGGCATCGGTAACCATGTTGAAGGCCCGTCAGAGATTCTAAACCGTCGGCCCGTCGGGCGTTAGACGTGGGGTCGTTAGACTTTACTGCCCAAACAATAAAGAAGAAGACGGATGAGGTTCTTTTATGAGTTTTGATGATAAAAGTAAAGGAAATAATTTGGTTAGAAATTTAATTTCATAAAAAGAAGTAAAAGGCCAGACCTTTTTTTTAACCAACTCAACAAAAGGAATGTGCGTGCCCTAACAGCTGCACGCAGGAAGATTTAATGGCTGCCACCGACAACGCAGTCAAAGTGGCCAAATTCTGGGCCACAACAATATAATATACCAATAATATAGTTTTTCATCGAAACGCTAAGAAGAAGAAAAGGAATGTGAAGAAGATGTTCATGATATTGTATATTTTCAGGGTCAAATTCTGGCTAACTTGAAGGCCATGGACTCTGACTGGTTCGCGCAGACCTATCTTGGCCGTCAGTCTAAGGTAAGATATTTTATATTATTTTAAATTGAATTTTCCAAGAAATAAATATTTTTTAAGTCAATGTCTTCAGCCGTAATAAGGCTGTATCAAAGAAAAACAACAGTTAATTTTATGAATTGATAATTTTGAAAGAAAAAGACTGACGCAGAAAAAAACGCAATATTATCTTTCACCAGTCGAAATAGGCAAACAATTTCTTTTTTTTTTATTTGCCCCACATGAATATTTCTTTTATTGTGATGCTAAGTGAACGCTTACACATCTAAAATGTGTTTCTCTTATGTGCAGGTTGGTACTCCGGACCTTGAGAAGTGGAACAAGTGGGGAGGATCGCTCTCTATCGGACACCCCTTCGCTGCCACCGGGGTGAGTTACACACATACTTATTTTTTAACCTAGTCTTTCTGAACCTTTGCATATTATAGTTTGCCGCTCGACAGTTAGGAGGCAAAGCACGAGCGCGCCCGCTTTACAAGTATTCGATTCCATTTTCAAATTTGAAATACGAAAAATGAATAAAACCTTCAAGCTAAGTAAACGTTATGTGGGAAACGGGTATTCTCAATTTGAAAATCAATTCAATTCACGTTAAGTTCATTCCGCGCGTTCTCCCGTAGGTTTTCAAATGCGCATAACATGGCGCGCTTTGATTTACTTGATTGACGACTGTATAGACATTTGTAGCCAAAACCAGAGCTTTAAACTTACATGACACGATCTAGGTTCAAATGTGTACGATTTATTTTTAATTATTACTTTTTTTTATTGTAGCTGTTTTTTTTCTAAATACGAAGTTCTGTTACTGTCTTTTTGCAGAAATTTTAAAAATAAATACCAACTATTGCTTTATTTCCCAGGTCCGTCTAGCAATGCACACCGCTCACCGTCTGGTGCGTGAAGACGGACAGTTTGGCGTGATTTCAGCGTGCGCGGCCGGCGGACAGGGCGTCGCCATGATTCTGGAGAGACACCCCGACGCTACATGCAACTAAACCATCATAATTACGGACGTAGCCGGGACGGAAATAATAGTTAAGAAAATAATTGGCAGCATAAAATATAGAGTTTGAAGTGGCAACACCAAAAAAATACTCGTGTTTATCATGGCAACACTTCTTTTCTTCTCATTTGAAGTCTGTTGTAAGTCAGAAATGCCGAAAAAATATGACCAATATCTCTGTTTTTTTGCATGACGAGTTTTTATTCACTTCTGCCCCTGGCTACGTTCAAAGACAATTAAATAATTTCACTGAGCACAAACAAAAACAAAACATAAACTTGTAACTGCCAGACTGTATCCGTAAAGAATTATTCTTTGTATTCGGATGAAATTTATCAAAAATCCTCAAAAATAAGCCAAAATAACTTCCAATAATATAAACTAGTTAACTTCCAAGTAGGTCTAAGTACATTCACCGACGAAATTAAATTAAAAAATTACTCTAAAAATGTATAAAATTAGTTTTTGTAACTATTTTTATACAATTTGTACGCTCGAAGTTCGTACAGACGGATATATATTATGTATATTTAAATTCTTATCATTGTGTCTTGTAATCTGTTAGTTTGATAGCATGCGTGTAAGGTCAATGTCCTGATATTTATTTCATAATCATTAGTTTTAAGAGTACATTATATATATTTCTAATGATTTACTGTTGTTATTAAAATTTATTTGAAAATTCTGTTTTTTTTATTCATTGTAAATTTATGCATCAAACAAGTACAATGGCGGCTGCGAAGCTGTATACTACATTGTAATCTGTGATACTACCATAAGGGACACCCCAGAAAGACCTTATTTTTTCGTTGCCGGGGTGGACAATTCTCTTGGACGTCCACCGCCCTTGGGGAGGTCTGTCAGACTCTTACAGACCCCGGTGTTCCATTCCCACACTTACGGTGGAAGTCCCGGGAAGGTACACGCTTCCGCGATCCCTGGCTGGTGCCGACCCTCTGTTGCGGTCCTCCTCCGGTCAGGGGAGTAAGGTTTTGGATTCCTTCCGGGACGTCAAAGAGGAGCTCGCCGCTTTGGGTCCACTTGAATAGGGGGTGACGGACGTCCCTAAATCCCCTCTATATCTTCCGCTGCCCCTGGACCCTTTCAGGAGGGCCGGAAGAGGGCGTTGTCTGCCCTGCACCGGCGAGAAGGGGGTTGTGGTTTCTCCCTATCGCTCCGGAAAAAGGAGTGAGTTTGTGTATGTATTTATGACTAGCTTCTGCCCGCGACTTCGTCCGCGTCACAGTTGATGTGTTATCCTACGGGTACCGTACATTTTCCCGGGATAAAAAGTAGCCTATGTGTTATTCCAGACTATAATCTATCTTTGTGCCAAATTTCATCCAGATCCATTCAGCCGTTTAAGCGTGAAAGAGTAACAAACATCCATACATCCATACATACAAACTTTCGCCTTTATAATAGTAGTAGGATTTAAATCTGAGGAAAAAGAATACGTATCTAAAAGCAGCAGGCTCTACTACAGCAGGCTTTTGAAAGTCGCCGATAATTGTTTCGGGTAAATACGGTCTCATATAAAGGCTCGATGATAATTTGAGCTCTACAGTGTCCTTTTCTAGTGGCAGTCTCAGTGTTAAACCGAAACGTGCACACTGAGGCTTCCAATTTGGCAAAAAAAGAGTAACTCAGAGGCAATCCACAAACAACAATGTTTTTCATTTATTTTAACGATTTTTCTTATTCATTTATTATTTTGGCATTTAAGGCCTATTCAGACCTAAGCGGTATTCGCTACCGCCTGCGGCAGAGAAAACCCAGTGGGTATGCGGTAATATTACTGTTCAGACCTAAGCGGTATTCGCTACCGTTCGTAACCCGCGCTGTATGTACCTCTACCCACAGCGGCAGCGAATATCGCTCATGTTTGAATAGGCCTTTATAGCGGTTGTGTGCAAGTGGCAGCATTTTGAAACGTTTTTTCCAATATCTTTGCCAAGCTGTAAGTTACTTGCTGCGACCCTGAAATACGTGGGACAAGCATCATTATTTGGGACTGGCTTCATTATTATAATCAATACCGTAAACATAAAACAATTGAGTTGCAACCAACAACATAATAACAATCTCTTGGATTGAAAATTTAGCGATAGCAGCGCCCCGAGCGTTTTCTACTCTTTTTTGTCAAGCCCTGAGCGAAAAAATGCAGATTAAAAATTAAACAAAATTGAATAAACCATAGACAAATTACAAATGATCCAATGCTCCTAACAGTCAAAAATCATAGAGAATCACTGTGGCGTCGTCCGAGCGATTGTTTATGCTCGACATTTTCTAAATCTTTTGGAAATTAGATAGCGGACGTAACTTTTATCAAAATTTGGACTATTTCAGTAAAGTTTATGAGAAAATCTGCTCGTACTTGATACGTTTGTTGAAACTGTTCAAAGGCGTATTGAAAAGTTGCCTTATGAACGTTATGTGTATGCCAATAAGGCTAAAGTTTTTTTCGCGACCATTATAGCGGGAAATCTACGTTGTGACGCGCACAAACCGTGATTATTCGTCGCGAGCACTGGCGGAGTGTCGTAACAGCCTGGTTATGTGGCCATATATATTTTGACAGTGGACTCGTGATAAAATTTGTTTTATTTGACAATGTCGGAGGAAATGGCGGTGTCTGATAACACAACTGGGGACGAAGCTAAAGTTAGCAACGATGAGGCATCGACGGCGACGGTGGCAGAGCCCGAGGAGGTGGCGGCGGAGACGCCGATTGAGCCTGTAGTTCCTGCCGTGGAGGAGCCCCCAGTTATAGCGGAAGGTAATACAAAAACTTTCACATAACCTAAGTGCCAACATCACGACATACTTTTTCGTGGATTGGATTGTATTTTTTTAGTTTTATTGATGCTAACGTGCAGTTGCAATCTTTCGACTGTAGATTGGGGTCAAATATCCGCACTTCCTGAACTTATTTTGGAAGAACTTATGTTATTTTACAATTTCATTGCTTTGTAGTTAGTTATCAGGTTGTAATAGCAACAGAGCATAATTTAGTGGTAATTAGTCAGTAATTAACAGACCCAGACATACTAATGTATTTGTAATGCAGCAGCCAGCGAACATATTTCACTGTAATCTTGTTGAACGCCATGATCGGTTTGTGTATTGGTGGTTTCTCGATGACATCATAACTTAGCTGTGCTACATTAAAGGGCATATTGACCTTTTGAATTTATTTGTATAATATGAATAGTTGTAATGTCAATATTTTGTAAATTGAGCGCTTTGAATTGAAAGTTACGGAGATCAATTTCTTAACTATGAAATGTTTATACATATTATCGGAATGTATTTATAGTTAAGTAACATAATAGTTTATAAAAATTTCACATCCTTTTTTGTAAATTATAATGATTGTAGTATTTATTATTAGCGTTCCAGATTGCGCTGGTTTTCTTTACATCCAATTTTTAACAGATTGTGCGGAGGTCACAGATTTTTATGTTGAACACTGATTTTTGGATTTCAAAGCCACATTTGATGAATGATTGTTTATAAGCACAGTTTGAACTAGCTTTTGACATAATATTGTCATAGATTGATAAACATAGTTATGTTTAAATAATAAACATTAATTTTAGGCACGCTTGCACCAACCAGGGTTATCTTTTATCTCTTAGTTAGAGATAACACAGGCCGATTATTGACACAACATTGTGTTGTGTTTATTAAACCTTGCATTAATTAATAACTTTGTGTTAAGTAATTGGTGTAAATGGGCTTTTATTGTATAAACATTGCAGTTTCAACCTGCATGCTATTAAGTATGATTAATCTCATAAGGCTTACATAAATTAGGTACTTTTTAAAATGGATGAAGCTCAGTATACAATTTGCATTAATTACATGCAAAATTAGGCCTACTTTCACCACTAATAATACTAAATACATTTAGTGCTTCAACATATTTAGAACATCATTGCATCCCTGTCACATTGTTAGAAGGTGACAAAGACAGAATGATAGAATGTTTAGTGATTTTGGTGAAACTGGGCCTTAGAATAGTTATTCTGGAATACAGTGCTGCCACCACACTGCATTATCATGACCCTCCTGTATGCATGCCTTGGCTTAACTTAGTGTCTGTGCTGCAAATCTACTTCCATACTTTCCTATCAGCCATCATCTTAGAATTAACCCCTATTCTCACGTAATCACATAATTTTTACATATACAATGCTTATGATACTGAAATACAAGTAAGGCTGTTTTCGTCACAAGTATTATATTCTTAAGTCTGAACTGCCAGGACTGGAGCGCTTTGTAAATATTGTTTTGGTTAATATAACTAACATTTATGTTATCTTTACAGAAGATTCGAGTCCAGACATTGAACCGAATATCGAACAGAAACCAGAAGTAAAAGAAGAGCCTCCATCTGACGAAATAGACGTACCACAAGAGGCCCCAGAAGCTGACCTAGATATTAAGAAAGAAGAAGAAGATGACGTTAAAGATGATATTGAGACGTTTGAGCACAATATTGAGGAAGATGTCAAGAGAGGTATCAAGCGGAGAGCTTCGTTGGCTTTCAGTGATACTGGGGATGAAGAGTTCAAAGGATTTGCAGAGTTAAAACTAGAAATTAAGGCAGCGGATTACTGCCGTATTTTGGGTAAGTAACTTTTTATTACAGTATGAAATAGTTACTTCTGAGTTAGGCAATTCGCACACTGCCCTGCACCACGGAGCGTAGCGCGTGTTCTTACATAGTTTGCAAGTATTTATAGAAAACACGCGTAGCCCACACTCAGAAAACGCGTTCACGCACAGTGTTGCAGATCACCAAAGCTCCGTCGCCGCGCACTAGGGAGCGTAGCGCGGGGCAGTGTGCGAATCGCCTGTATTTTGAACAATATAGTACAAATTGATGTAAAAATAAAGCATCTGTAATGTGGGTTGATAGATAAAAAAGGATTACTGATTGACATTTTATAATCATGGAAAGATTTTGTTACACTACTAGGAACACAAGGTTAAACTACAGTATGTCATATTAATCATGTGTTTCTGTGCAGAGCGGCTGGAGGCGGAGGTGATAGCAGCTAGCAGGGACCTGGTCCCGCTGAAGACTGTGATGGCTACGCCCCCTGCACCCGGCAGAGCCACCAAGCGACCACGGAAAGATACTGGTAAGGATAAAGTCTAATGAAATAAAATAATTTCCGGGGGTGTAAAAAACATGATATGCCGTAAACTATGCCAAATTCCTATCTAACTATCAAAGTAATATTGAGTAAAAATTATTATTGGGTAACGACTGCGTGCTTACGAGTGGATGCAATAAGTACAGGGGGTAAGAGATCATCATCATCATCTTCCTGCCCTTAACCCATGTTACTTGGGGTCAGCGCAACACGTTTTCTTCTTCCATACCATCCTGTCAGCCGTCATGGGGGTAAGAGATATTTAAAGATTAATTACAAAAATTAAAAGTTAACAATGGATTGACATTTGATTGTCCTTTCATCTCTTTATGTCATGAAACTTCCAAGGTATGGTGTCCAGAGCAAAAATAATGTTAGCGTAATGTCTTTTAACACCCATAATACAAAAACTTGATAGAGATTACAAAGATGCAAATGTAGAATTGACTGGCCTATTCTTGAGCCTGCTTTCAGAAATTTGTGTATTTAGCCCATTGACAGTAACGCACACAACATTTTTTGATGCCCTACGCCTATTATTATTTATTTGTTTTGTAGAAAATAAGAATGCAAAGCAATAAAAATTGCAAGGAATAAGAAAAAGCCAATTATGAAGATTACAATGATTTTGTTCAACTAACTCTGTCTATCTAATAACTTTTACCACAGACTACCTTGAAAGTCGTAATTGCTCTCAGTTTCCACCAGTGTTGCAACATTCTCGTCTCAGTCTAGACTGGAGGAATTTTAGTGTTTCAAAACAATTTGCACTTTATTGTGTAATTAATAGGCAACATTTAATTGCTAGCTTAGATCAAAGCGATATTGTCTGGGTTATTAAATGAATACTGAGATATTTCTCAAACACTGCCTCTATAGCCTAGTGGTCCTAAGGGCGACTGCTATGCTAGAGGTCTCGGGTTCGATTCCCAGGTCGAGCCAAGTTTTTCTATGAAATTCTGAGTAGTAGCTTGGAGTAAAGATTTGTGCCCGAATATGGCAATAGTCCCATATTACATGGTACCTAAACGGCGAAATTTGGGCGTACACTAGTACACCTCTGCCTAACCCTTCGGGGAATACAGGCGTAATGGTATGCTATGTGTTATGTTATGATTGGAATAAACAAATAAAATTCTTGTTACAGATGGCTCCCGGCCATCATCAGCATTATCTTCAAGATCTGACGGAGACGGAGCTACTGATGTGAGTTCTTTCATTCTCTATATTTACACGCTTTTACCACATTTACTAACATTTTATTACTCGTCTTCTGTTGAATACGGCCCTTTTTTCATGCTGTAGTAGTAGAGCTCTTTGTGAAGAAGCTTGTCTGGGGAAGTACTACCACCAGACCCTTTGTATCGCAAAGCAGTGTTGCTGTTTAGGTCCGAATAATATGGGTGTTGGTGTAATTACTGGCACATGAGACATTTTAATGTTTCTTCTAGTATGGCAACGCATCTGCAAGGCCTTCGGTATTGCAGACGTCTATAGACAGCGGTGACCACTTCACATTGTTGGGCTGTCACTTCATTTGATGAATTGAGAACAAAATTAATGAAATATTTCTCAGGCAACAATCCTAACTTGCCTATGTAAGATTAAACATCTATACTGTTATGTATATCTGGAACTATCATCATCTTCCTGCCCTTATTCTATGTAATATATTATATGGGATAAGGGCATATCCCTTATTCCATATCTGGAACTATAATTGATACAATTTCTTTTTTGATTGCATACATTAATCTGTCACAAACTTCAATGGAAATAAAGGGCCTATTCATTACAGAGGAGGTTAATACTTAATCGCATTATTTAGGTGCCTACAGTTTTGCTGGTATTTGTTGATAGAATCCAATCATCTATGAACTGTCTAATCTCTATATTGATGGTGATTTTACCTCGCATTTGAAGTATAAGGTTTTTCATGCCATTGTTGTTACACTGCAAGAGAGAGATAAAGCTTTGCAAGACATATAGCTCCATCTCTATTACATCAAGGAAAAAGTGCTACTTGTCTAGCAATTTTCCGCGAAAATAAATATTAAAAATAGCCCATAAAAGCATTTTTGAACACACAACAACATTTTTTTGACAAAAGGTAGTTCCATATCGAGAAGGCAATCTTTTAAATATAGGTACATACTATTAGCACAAAAATGTCGTGATGGCCCAGTGGTTAAGGGACCCGCCTCTCATGCACGAGGTTGTGGGTTCACAACCAGGCACGAGCAAGTACCAATGTGACTTTTTCTAATTCATATGTACTTTCTAAGTTTATCTTGGACATCACTGACAACGGTGAAGGAAAACATCGTGAGGAAACCTGGAGTTATAATTAATAAAAGTCTGAAATTGCCAATCCGCCTTGAGCAAGCGTGGTGATTAATGCTCGTGTCTTCTCTATATGAGAAGAGGCCTTTGCCCTGCAGTGGGACAGTTATTGGCTGGTATTATTTATTAGCACATTATCAATCATTGTAAAAAAACATTGTACACCTTACCATCGACAAATTCAAGGCAAAACATAGGCACCACTGTCTGATTACTAACACTTTTACACGTATTTTTTTTTCTATCTAGCCAGCATTCCATATTGAGGTTCAAATCAAACGCAGAAAGGTTAGGACTTTGTCCTGTTTATTGTATCTTTGATGCATGCTTTGAGTAGAGTATAGCTGGTGGAAGATTGGTGAAGATAATGTAGTAAAAAAATAAATAAGATACAGGTTTTTTTTGCAGTTCTGTGTAATACTGTAGTAGTTATTTTCTTTTTGCTTTAGGAGTGTTTACACTGTACGGTTTCTGATATAAACTTTTAAGACCTTAATCTTCGAAATAAAATGACCTGTTTTGCTTATACTGGATTTGTGCAATAATAACCATCATCAATGAATGGCAAACCATTCATAGAAAACTGTATGTAAACCTGTATCATACCGTTTGAGTGATATATCTGAATATTCGTTTGCACAAACAAACTAACAACCTCTCATCCTAAATGCATACACCTTCTCTGTTCCATTGTGGGTAAAGAAGTATAACATAAACATATAATATTTTAAAAGCCAAAGTAGAGAGGTTTAAAGGTCACAGCTCATTAGAGCCACCCGGCACCCACCCCGCACCGCCTCGTCGTACGGCGTCCACTCGTTGTCGACAGGTGGTTCACGGGTGGACGCCACGTTATCACCAAAACGTTGCACGATCAACCAGTGAACCCCGCGCGGTCAACGAGTTAACACCGCGTGGTCAACGAGTGAACGCCGCGTGGTCAACGAGTGGACGTCGCTTAGTCCACGAATTTTCGAGTAGTCTGTTAACAATTGGCATTAGGTCTCCTCGCGTGAATCACTCGCGGGCAGCGCGCGGTCCGCTTCGGACCCGCGCGTTGGCGATGCGCAGTCAACGCAGGGCAGCGAGTTGTCACCGAGTGGTCCACCCGCCGTACGCGCGTGGACGGCTTACGATAGAGGCGATCCGGTGACGCTACGGAGTTGATGTAGTGAGCGCATACCCATACAAGTCCATATCAAGAATACTAACCGCACGAGGCGAGGCGGTGCGGAGTGGGTGCCGGGTGGCTCTAATGAGCTGTGACCTTTAAGTTCCCTATGGAAAACCTTTCTTATGTCAAGCTTTACTTTAATTTGTTCTTAGTTCTTTTATTAATTAATTTCCAAGATTTTGAATTTAAAAGTTTGTATGAGACACAGAACGGTCTAAGTGATCCTAAAGTGGTTTTAAATAGCACAAATTAACACATACACAATACTTTTTTGGTATTAACTAAAAATAATTATGTGTTGATTCAGCTTATGGTGTATTCTATGTGTTTATATTAATGTTATCCATATACATTCAGCCGTTTTTGAGTAATAGACATCTTTACAAACTTCCAAATTGTGATACAAGCTTAGAAAGTACGAGTTGTCTGTCTTCAGATAGTAATGAAAAAATGCATGCATCTATTGCAATGAACATATTACTAATTTAGTTATTGGTAATGGCTGCATGATTTCTCTATGTATGATTTTCATTAGAATTTCATCTAAAATTGCTAAAATGCCTTACATCAATTTATTAGACAAATATAAACCAACTGAAAGAAAAAGAACAAATAAAAGGCTTTTCTGCAAGTGCTCGTTCATGCAGACGTTTGCTGAGTCTTTCCCTTGAGCTCATTGTTGAAAATACAACCATATAAACAAGTACTAAGTTTTAAAATCGCTAGTGCATTAAGTTCGAAAATATAACAAAGTTCTCTAATAAAGTCAAAGCATTTATTTCAATTAGACCATTAACAGGCACTTTTGAATTGTCAAAAAGTTGCAGTTTAAAATTGAAGCTAGCTGCTTGAATATAAATAATTTTAATAATATTCGAATTGCGCTTAAACTTAAAATATCCAAAAAAAAAAAATAATCAAAGCATGCTTTTTACTAAAATCAAATCCCTTTCCATAACTGTCAAAACAGAAATCTATATTCTAAAATCACATGTTCTAAATTTAAATTTTCATATCACCCAATCACAGGCCAGTGCAACATCGTCGCCTGCGCAGCGTGGCGGTCGTCGGACCACCACAGAGATGACGTCACCGTTACTACGAGTACCTTTGGAACGAGGGTGGAAGAGAGAACTGGTGTACCGAGCAGCCTTAGACGCTCATTCGAGGCGTAACGCAGATATTTATTATTATACGCCGTATGGGAAGAAGCTGCGGTCTACTAGGGAGGTGAGCTGTCCTATATTATCTGTGTTTGTATGAACGCGCAAATCTCAAGAATTACTGATCCGGTCTTGGAAAAATGTTTTTGCGTTATATCACAGATTAAATAAGTACAGATACTTCACTCAGTAGAAAATTTCCAATACCTACTGCTATAATAGCCTACTCCGTCGCGTCAGCAACCACTGCAAACTAAAATGTGCCTAAATGCTCAAGCGTACAGTTGTGATCGCTTCGCACCGCGCGATCTTACAACAATCGTAGGGCTGCCTCTTCGATAAAATTAAATTAACATAACTTTTTGTGTCTATGTTATTGAGAACTGTGAATATGTTCTGACTTATATGTGGCAGTTTAAAATTGTATCGTAAATGTTTATAAAATATATTTTTTTATAAATTGGTGCTGACTGTCATCTAGATAAAACATAATTATTCCTTCTTTTACTTGATTTGCACCCATCTACAGCACATAAGGCACCAGACGGCATCGTAGGTAACGAATGAAACTATTAAAATTGAACAACGTGCGTGCGTGCGCTTGCGAAAACTGCACTGAATTTGGTTCTCAAACGGCCCGAGACCGCTCGGCCGGGCGGTAGGCAATTATAGCGCGCAAGTACATAGAGTGACGGAGGCCTGGTTATATGGTCCGTTAGAAGCCTGTTTTCTTTGATCTTCTCGCTCGGGACACACTGGACAGGAGCAGTAATCAAAGACAACGGGCAGATTGCGGGAAATATCTATTATAAAATAAAACAAAAATCGACTTTCATATAATATAATTATATTATCCTACGTACATTTTTCCACGATAAAAATTAGACTATTATCCATCTACATGCCAAATTTCATCCAGTTCCGTTCAGCCATTTAAGCGTGAAAGAGTAACAAACATCCATCCATCCATCCTCACAAACTTTTACAATTATAATATAAGTAAGTTAATAAAATAAGTAAGATATATGTTTTTTTTTTTGCAGGTTGCAGAACATCTATCGGGTACAGGACTGACGGTTGAAAATTTCTCATTCTTCAAAGAACCACTCGGGGTTGATGACCCTGAAAAGGAAATTATAAGGTAAATTATATTTTATTTGTTATCTATAATAATCAAATAAACCTAAAGTTTTTTTTGTTTTAACACAATCTTCTTTGAAACTAACAGTCAGTCATATTGGAAATATTATTTTGTATATGATAGCCAGATTCATGAGGAATAGCTTATACTATATACCATCACGGTACGATATACAGGAGCAGAGCAGTAACAAAAGAAGTAATATAAAGCGGGCGAAAAAAAAACCCGCTGACGAAATCGTGGTGCAAACCAAATACAAAGTATTTATATGAAGTTATTATTTACAGAGACGCAAAGCTGATCCGCCGCGTGGACTCCCCGATAGCGGCGACGGTCCCGCCCACACAGGTGGAGGGCAAGCGCACGCCCAAGCCCAAGGCGCCCAAGGGGGCCAGTCCGGAGCCCGCCACGCCTAACAGCGCCGCCGCCGCCAACAAGTCACCGCCGGCTAAGATTAGGGTGATTACTCTCAATACTCTACTGTAAATATGGGATCTATGTCTTCATAAATTAAAGTTCAAAATATAGTGGTCTAGTTTTCGCAATTCACGAAGGCGGGCCGTCTCTCGATCACACCAATCGATCGATTGGTTGATCGACGGATATCGGACCATAAACAATTGGGAAGTTGACACCACCTTCAAATGACATACTTATTGAACTGTCAAAACGCGATTCTACTATAGACTCATAATATTTTTTCGTTTGAGAAACCGGTTATATCTCTCGTTCTTGTAATCAACCTTAAAATTATATTTATTAAAATATTACGTCTCAACACCCAGGTCAAATCAATGGGTTCCCGACTAAGTAACAGCGTGCCCCCTGCTACTCCCACGCCCGCACCTGCGCCCACGCCGCCCGCTAAACAACAAAAGAAACCAGCCCCGACCCCCCAACAACAGCAACAACCAGCAACAACACAGCAACAACAAACGCCAACAACAGTCAGCAATACAGACAACAACAACTCAGCTGCGTGGAAGAAACCGAGGTACCAATTTATATTATATGACCTTTATTATAACATTTTGAGGCAATGTTAACAAAATCATGTTTGGTTGTTGTTCCTATTGTTTGAATGAGTAATACCTGATCTACCTACCTTTTTTCCGCGAGGATTTTCTGACGGGTCCCTGTTCTTTATAATAGAATATACTAGTCTATAGCGTTAAGGGATACCATAGCTTCGTGTTATCGAAAAAAAGCTCAGAATCGGAGTAGTAGGGTCGGAGATTCGCGCGTGTTCACCTCGCGCGCCAGTACAAGCGCGGTACGAAGGAGGCAGTGAGCCCGCCCCGCCAGAGTTATATCACCGCATCGGAATTGCGCGCACCCTCGTTAACTGTCATCGCGTCACGCGTGGCTAGCCCTCCAGTTATTATTATTATAATTTATGTATGTATATATTGTAAATACATATAAGTGTTATATATTAAACAAGTACCTGAATCGTGGTTGTTATTGGTGGCTCCCACAACATCCATTAGGCTGTCCGCCTACGTCAGATAATCGGTGACCGATTTTTTTGTCGGATAACATGAACATGAATTTTAATATACCAACGCACATGTTCTACAAAAAGTAAGTCCCACGAAACTTAATGGATCTATTGAACAGTCCGATAAATCGGTCCTAGAAAAACTCGGACGTCGGCGGAGGGCCTAAGTATCAAACAAATAATCTCTTTAGCTTTATAATATTAGTATAGATTAGGTCCGCTCTTGAATTAGGTGTTAAACACAAGACTTTTTATATTTTTTTTACCGGTTTTTTATTATTTATTTATTTATTTATTTATTTAATTACGGTACGGTTTTTTATTATCATTTTTATTTGGTAACTTATCTCGGGACCCTAGGGTCCCGGACCTTTGGAAGGCGTACGAAGAGCCGAAGCCAACTCGCAGAGGCCCCTTACATGGCTTTACAATGAAATGGAACACCAGCCGACAATTATCCCTGTTTGCACTATGCAAATGCACCCAAGGACAATCCCCGGCTGGCGCAGGACTATTACAGAATATGGAAACTAAAAATAGGGCTATGGGTTTGGGTGACTAAAATGGACTGGTTTCCTGACACTATAATTATTATTAAGCTCTTGACTCTAGTCTAGATTAGAGGTCACAAAGACAAAGTCCACGATGGAGTGATATGAGCTTATGAAGAAGAAGCCTGTTCACTCTAACTTTAAAGAGATTAGGGTTGAATGCGTTCGGACATACAGACGCAAGTAAAGAATTCTACTCCTTTGCTGTGCGCATTATAAAAGACGTTTGGAAACGTTATTTTATGAACTGAGAGAGAGAAAGACTGTTTTTTATATACATATTTAAGGATCAAATTATCCTTAAAGGACTACAAACTTAACTAAAAAAATGCGAAGATTTTTATATCCTACTAATATTATAAATGCGAATGTTTGTGAGGATGAATGGATGGATGTTCGTTACTCGTTCACGCTAAACGGCTGAACGGATCTGGATGAAATTTGCCACTGAGATAAATTGTAGTGTGGAATTAACACCCGTATACTTTTCATCCCGGTAAAATGTATAGTTCTTGTGAGATAATCATATTACATATCAAATTTGACGCGAACGAAGTCGCGGGCTGAAGCTATTACAAAATAAGCCTAGCCTAGTGGCCTATGCCCTAAGCGCGACTGCTACGCTAGAGGTCTTGGGTTCGATGCCCAGGTCGAGCAGAGTTATTGGGATTTTCTATGAAATTCTCAGTAGAGTAGCTCGGAGTTAGGATTTGTGTCCGGTTAATTGCAATAGGATCGCCTCCATATTACATGGGACCTAAACATACCGGCTTTTATTCGCTGGATTTGAAGGGCCATAGCATAATACGCAATTACGCCCACATTCGCATTTACGCAAAGTTTTTTAAATATACCATCACGCCTGTATTCCCCGAAGGGTTAGGCAGAGGTGTACCAATGTACACCCACAGTTTGCCGGCATATTTAGGTTGGGGTGTTTAGTTTTTTAAATCTCCGCCTAATTTAAAGAAATCTATATAAAAACTAACATAATAGAATTTGTGGATGTACGAGAAACAGGGTGTAAAGTTTCTCATCCTCCGTTGAAAAGGGAGGATGCTCCGAACAGACGGGTGTTTTGTCTGGTGGGCTACTGCCCGACGGTTGTTGTCGGGATTTTGTATAGATGCTAAAGTTGCGGCGAACTTTGACAGCGCGATCTATGCAACGTCAGTTTGTCGCCGTAGTTCGCATGTTGAGCGATAGATGTCGCTACAAATACAAACATTATTTTGTTAACATTGTCCTAAGAACGAAAAATCTAATTATTGTATGTTAGTTTATAAGCGCCATTCAATTTTCCGTCGCCTACTCGGTACCGCAATCAAAACGTTTGATACATTCCTTTACGAAACGAATTAATGTTAGGGTGTTATTTATTATTTATGTTATGTACTCGTCTTTATGTTATTTTTAGATTACTGTGATCGCTGATTTTTAAATCAGTTTTTTTAGTAATGTGTTGTATTGTTATATAATCCATGCTGAACTTGTTTTTGAGATTTTTTAAGTAATAGTCTTTATAAATTATAAATGAATAACTTGTTTAAATCTATAGAATTTTCCGACTTTTCTAACGTTTTGGCAGTTAGCGAAACTTCACAAGAGAAAAACGCTTTGATATTTAATCATTGTAAAAATTTGATTAATTTTTTAGGATTTGAGGTAGGTTTTGATCCTACTAACAATGTTATTTAAATATTAATTTGTCTTGTGCACTGTTGGATTTTCATCGCTCGGCTCAGCATAGAGGGTTGGAAATCCAACAACTGATATTACAATGTAACATTAAGATGGTAATGTTTTAATAGTGTAGATGCCTCCTTTATTTCACGACTCGAAGTTTCGCCAACTAAGTGAAGATAACGGTTTTTTTTTCAACATTCAAATTCTGATGAAACAATGTGAAGCATGAGATCATATGACTGCCGTCACCCATTCGCCGTGGGGGGTTAATTGACGTGCTGCAATTAACCCCCCCCTGCGGGTACTGAGCGGAGGCGAGTGTAGTGCGCTGTCGGCCAGGCCTCCGCCCCCGACGCCGCCGCCGCCGCTGCAGGGCCGCCCGCAGCCCGAGCCGCCCGAGCCCGCCAAACCTGTGAGTATGGAACACATTTATTTTATTACTGTTTATTTCCCACTGTAAGAAATCTGAGAGCCTAGACAAACTTCATCCAGTTTTTTTTCGAACACTCTTTCGATATCTTGACTTTAGTAAATAACAATGAACTGACGTTACTTGAGCATGTGGTCACGTGACTTCTCGGTTCTATTATTATTATTATTTTCTTCACATTGTTAATTATTCATGTCTAGTTAAAAAATAAACTATTTATAACTATTTGTTGTAAATTGCAGCACACTGTAGCTACAATTTTGCAAATAAATAAAATATTATACACACTTACATCGTTCTGGAACCGAAAGCCATAAGCTCTAACATAGTAACAGAAACTATTGGCACCATTTTTTCAAAAATAACAAAAAAAAAGTGAATTATGCCCGGTTGCAAACCCACAACGTCGTGGGTGTGCAACCACTGGGTCAGCACGCCTAAGTGTTGTGTGGTGCCGCAGAGCTTCGCGGCGGAGAGCCCGGAGCCGCGGCGTGCGGCGGTGCAGCCGTGCTCCATGTCGTGCGGGCGCGGCGCCGTGCCGTCGCTGTCGTGCGCGGCGTGCCTGTGCCTGTACCACCCCGCCTGCGCCGGCTACACGCACGCACTGCCGCCCGACCCCTTCCTCTGCAAGGTACATGCTTTTCATTTGTATAGTTTTTATAGGCGCGCCCCGTATTAAGGATGACTCACGCTAGACCGTGTCGGGTCCGAGCCGAGTGTCGGCCGTAAGACGGTCATCTAATATTACTTAAATGTTGAATCGGCCGTCACTCGGTTGCCGCTCGGTATAGCGTGAGTGTGTCCATACAATATAATAATATATGTAATATTAGATGCCCGTGCTACGGCCGACACTCGGCTCGGGCCAGGCACGGTGTAGCGTGAGTCATCCTTTACATGGGACCTAAAAGCCTAAAACATACCGAAATGTGAGTGTATATTTGGTACACTTCTGCCTAACCCTTCGGGGAATAAAGGCGTGATGGAATCTGTTTTATAGTCTTTTTGCATCATGTTAGGCTAAAATAAACGTAACGTAATATAACTTATTTCTTTCTTTAATAATATACATGAAATGATTTCTGGTGGATTTACATCTGTACACAGCATAAAACGAAGTCGCTTCCAGGCGTCTGTCCGTCTTTAACCTCACAACTGTCGGGCAGACTTCTAAAGGCCAATTTAATTGTCTAATCAAAATTTGATAGTGAACTGCATACACTTAGATCTTTTAAAGGAACGGAACGCAGTGGATCCGGAATACAGTTTTCATCATTATATTATAGTGATTCATTAGGAAAGTTAATAGATATAGCACACCGCGCCACAACCATCGGGACCTGACCAGCAACCTAACCACAACAAGCCATAAAACTTTAATTACAAGTTATAATGTTATTAATCAAACGCGTGACTCGTAGCAAATCGTTTAATGTATATTATTATACCGAAAACACGTACACATTGAACATTACATAAACACATAAGTCTTGTACATACAAGAACCTTAAACTAGGGGCGCGGGCGCACTCAAAAGTGACACGGGTGACGCGCGCGAAGGACATTCGTGAACTCCCGGGCTTGCGCGCGCGCGGATGGGACGCGGAGAGTGGTGGGGTGTCGGGCGACGGGGTAAGACGGTACCAGGGACGCACTTTGTACCAGGGACGCACTTTATAAAGTTACATTTCTTCCACAGAACTGTCGCAAATCAACATCCCCGCCCGTCGAGCCGCCGCCCCTGACACACAAGTCCGGCGTCACGACGACCAGTATACCGGTGCCGGTGCCCGTGCCGGTGCCGGTGCCGGTGCTCGCGCCGGTTCCGAGGCGGCTGCCCGTGCCCGTGCCGGTGCCGGTGCCCGCCAAAGTGCCTAGGGATAAGCGGGTGCTGTTGAGAATGAAGGTGGGTGGATGTTTTTAATTAGTACACTAGTACTTATTATTAATTTACTTTTGCCCGCGACTCAAATCATGATCCTAAAGTAACGCGGCGCCATCTATTATCGAACGTTATTGTTATTTTCCTCGGGAACAGCCCTTTGTTTGGTATAAAAGCGCACGGCAATTGATTTTTATGTAAATAGAGAGATTTTTTTATACATTATTTCAAAAAGATTTAAGCAATTATAACGTGTACCTGCACTCTAAATTGACTTAAGAATTGTGACTAGTAATTCTTTTACCAATAAATGCCACTGTCACTGTCAAAACTTCTACAGTAGCAGCTTTACCATATACCTGGTATTCCACAGGTGGCAGGCGGCACCCCAGACGGAGAGCGCGTATGGGCGGTAGCAGGCAACCCTCCCACTCTACCGACACCCGCGACCTCCGCCCCCATAGCCGCCCCCCTGCCGGTCCCGGTCCCGGTGCCGGTCCCCGCGGCCCTAGCGGCGCGGGCCCGAGCTCCCCGCCCCGCCCTGCCGCAGGGGCTCGCCATACTCAACGGGCGACGCTTCGTCGTCGTCCCACGCAACATGGTGCACGCAGGACATGCAAACAAATGATACCTTATTTATTACTTTTATATTACACCATTTCTATAGAAACAAATACGATGTCAACATACTGATTGTACCAGCGTAGGACGTCCACCCAAAAGGTGGACGGACGACCTGATTAAGACCGCAAGACGCTGAATGCACGCCGCTTGCAATCGGTCCTTTTGGAAGTCGCTGGGGAAGGCCTATGTCCAGCAGTGGACGTCCTGCGGCTGATATGATGATGTTGATGATACTGATTGTAAACCAATTCATCTTCAACTTGGATCCAAGACAGTTGAATCGTTTCTCCGGGACTCGTCGAGCTTCATTGTCTCGGCGCTTTTCTGACGGTCGCCATTGTTGATTCTGGCTTATAGGAGTTGCAGTGGTTTGGGAACAGTGTGGCGGGATTGTCCCATAAAAAATAGTGATTGTAAAGACTAGGAATTGGTTGTTAGGTGTGTTGACTTGTAAGGGAAGCAAGCATCGTCGCGTGCGCAGCGCTAGCTAGCATACAAGGCGTGTGGGACTTGAATATACTTAAACGGTGAAGTGTACAGTCAGCAACAAAAATAGATTAACAACATTTAAGATTTTTAAATCTTTATTATTGAGCACAATATCATAGGAAATACGAAATGGATTTAAAATTAAGATAAATGACCTAGTAGGTTTTGCCGAAAACTCTGAATCAAAGTTAAAGTCGAACCATTTATTTCAATTAGATTATTAGACCATTAAAAGGCACTTTTGAATGTCAAAATAATTCAAACTAATGAATCTAGTTGCCCATATATAATGAATAGCAATGAATTGTATTATTTAAATGATATGTAAGAGTAACATTGTTAATCGACCTTTGTTGCTTACCGTACCATTCACAGATACCTACACCTAGAGGAATACTTTTCTTGTATTGTATTCTACCAACTAAACATTCAAAATGCGTGCATTTAAGGCAGGCATACATTTTACGCTTAAAAGTGCCTACAAGTAACACTAACTCGCAATATCAACATAACATAGACGTAGTTACTACGATTGTAATCACAATTAGTTCATAATACTATCCTAGTTAACTTTATAAGACTGCGAACACAAAATAGCTTTACAATTAGGTACGGTATACCAAGGTATTTTTAGCGACAAATGAAAATATAACTTAGTTGTATGGATATAAAGTTGAAATTTCAATCTTAATCGCTTATAGTTTTTGTGTTACAACCGTTAACATTGAATATTCAACTTTATTTCTATATTGTTAAGTTATATTTTTGTTTGTCGTCAAAACTACCTTGCCATGCCGGACCTTAACGTGTCTTCGCATTAAGCGTTGGTTAAGTGTAGAACGTTGAGCGTGTACGCTGCGTTAACGCGACGTGTACGCTTGACACACGCTCAGTGCGAAGACACGTAAATATCAGGCTTATACTGAAAAACAGAAAAACAAACATTAGTGAAAATAGGTGCTATATGTATGTATGTGTACGTATTGTTACTCTTATTTACTTAAGCCTGATTGCACCAACCAGGGTTATCTTTTAACCCCGAGTTAGCTGCTAACACGCGGCCTTTATGTGTGACATTTTGTAATTTAACCTCGTGTTAGCAACTAACTCTGAGTTAATGTGGCACAAGTGGGCTGATGTAGCTCTTTAGATGGTCGATCGAAATTTTATTATAGGCGTTACCTTCAAGAGCGGGTCTCATAAGGCTATGACCATACACACGCGGTGCGTTGGATATTTGACACATAAATACTTAGAAGTCATGTTAGGCGATACTTCACACGCTACCCTCAAAATTCTACTAATATGAATTAGTAATATTCATAAAAGGTTTAAATTCGTCTAACTTAATATTAAAATAATACCAGTTTATATTTGTCCCATTGCTAGGCAAAGACCTCTTCTCATACAGAGAAGGCACAAGCATTGTCCGTTTTTCTAACTTAACCAAATATACCATCACGCCTGTATTCCCCGAAGGGTTAGGCAGAGGTGTACCAACGTACACCCACAGTTCGCCGGTATATTTAGGTCCCATGTAATAGGGGGCGAGCCTATTGCCATTAACCGGGCACAAATCCAAACTCCGAGCTGCTACTGAGAATTTTATAGAAAAACCCAATAACACTTTTTGCTAGACCTGGGAATCGAACCCGGGACCTCTTGCACAGCAGTCGGTTTTTCTTACTTGTGCAATAAAAATGACTTCCGTTCTAAGCGGTCATGACTATCGCATAGTTTTACAAAAAAACGCACCGCGTGTGTCTGTCTCCAGCCTATTCAATTTATTACGATAGAGAACAAAGTTTTTTTTTTTGTAAGAAAACTGTGCTTATCAGTATAGTAAGTAAAAACATTGTCAAATAGACTGATTGTGTGATTCCACCTGTTATCTCATATAAGAATAATGGTCATCGTTCATTGTAACGGCACCGCTCCGGCACGGCAACGGACCGGCCGAAATCACCTCGAAACATCCAACTGTTAACTGTCAGCACTCCGCCCGCGAGTCGTCACCTTTTTCTTGTCATTATAAAATATATTCTAAAGCACACGAATTAAAGTCCTAACTTAAATGGCAAATTGCAGTGTTGGAGCCATGCTGTTACAATGAGCGATGCCTTTAACATTGAAGCAATGTTTTCAAATTGTCACTTTGTATATTAATGGTCATATTTTGACGAGTATGTATGAAATATTTACAGTCGCACTATGATATGGGACTCGGTGACGTCATGAATAAAATATGGCAGCTCTTGGGCCGTATTATGACGTATTCGTACCATCATTGTACTGTTGCAATATACGAAATGTAAAGAACACATCACGTAGCTGTTGACTACGCATACTACCCATCAAACTGAGTAACATGAGGCAAAAATGATTGCTGGTAAACGATTTTTATTGGAAAGTCACTGACATGTCAATGGTAGCGCGCAATGCAAAGACAGGGTCAGTGACTGGCGCCGAAATCGAGACAAGTCAGCGCTGACCCGAAAAAAAACCCCGTATAAATTGATTTCAAGTCAGTACAGTGGCGGGAAGTCAGCGCTGACTTGTCTCGATTTCGGCGCCAGTCACTGACCCTGTCTAAATCTGCCTTTAACGCTTTTTTTACGAGTGCATACAACAGTTGAGAAGTGGTGGGAGTATCTAAAAGTTTATTTAAAACATCTTTTTGAAAATAATCTTAAAAGATTGTTAGGACATTTGACCTTCAGCATCTCTGTAATCAGATGTGGTCTCAAACAAAAAAAATATCGTTATGTTGAGAAGAACATGTGACTTAGATTTTGTTGTGTCTTTTTACACCCTTTACAGCTCTGTCTCTCTCTCTCTCTAGCACTGGAAAACATGACATAATACTTGTAGTAATACGGTCCAAAGTCACTGTGCATAGTTATGTCATTGGACCACTCAGCCACCGTGTCTCAAATTTGTGGAACTATAAACCAGTGTCTTGTCATTTAACCTTTTGAACGCCACGGACGTTTATAGACGTCTAACGAAATCGTGCCAAACACGCCACCGACGTCTATAGACGTCAAGAAAACGAAATTTTTAAGTACTTATTTTCTACTTAAAAATGTCCTAAATTAAGTTTTTTGTGTTTCTCTTTCCTATTATTTAAAACTACATTAATGAAATATTGTAAAATAGCACAAAGATATATTGATTTCTTACATTTCACTAGAAAAAACAATAATCAAAAATTGCTAATCGAAATGCTGAATTGGTAGCTTGGCGTAGCAGTGGCGCCGATGTGTTTACGCTCTGGCGGTCAAAAGGTTAAATTTAGTTTCTATAGCAAGAAAATTATCTACCACCAATGTATTTGAACATATTTTGACTTTACGGTTCATTTTTGTAGACATTATAACTATCAAATTCCGTGGCATTGTGATCATTGTATGGTCAAATATACTAACATTTGTTATGTTTAAATTATTACAGTTTTTAGTAAAGAAACAATACTTGCTTGTCGCCTATTTTTTAACCAACTTTTGACAGTAATATCGACTTTTTTTTGTATCCCTTATATTATGAAATTTTCAACTACAGCCTACGATTGTGAGCTCATTCAGAAGCGTCAAGTAAACGTAAGCTATTGCTATCATTTTCTTACCGATATAGCAAGAAAGGGATAAAAGTAAGAGCTGTCAAACTAAGCAGAACTAGTTTTCTATTTTTGAATGTTAGCTAGTTTGGCAGCTCTAAAACATACACTGTCCCTTTCTCGCACTGTCGGATAGAAAGAGATAGCCAGTGTTTATTTTGAGTTTCGTTTGTGAACTTGAGAATCGGCACCATTGTCTTACTAATTTATTGTTTAAGCCAAATGCATTTTATTTACGTTAATTAGGGTCATAATTTTACATAATTTATTTAAAATAACATTGTAAAGGAATGTATCAAACTTTTAAAGCAAATGCAAAATAATAAAACAGTCGGAATGCGTTTTACGTTTTGATTTGACGGTACACCGGAATGTTTTTTATGAACGGAAAAGGTATGTACTTTTTTTGCTTTTTTTTTTCCAATATTTTTTCAGAAAAATTGGCGTTTATTTTTTTTCGTGAACTTTTTTTTTTGTTCTTTTTGTAAAATCTTCGCATGTTTTCAGTTTCTACATACAAACATACTGTCTTGTTGTGTTCGTGTGGTTCAAGCAGAACAGTTTAACATGCCTATGATACGATAAATGTACTAAAAAGAAATCTGTCTTATTTTTTTAACTTTGCGATTTCTGTACATTGTTCTAAAATACCTACAGATTATTTTGTATGCATGTTTCAATTTTTCTGCTAAACCTAGTAAAACCTTGTGACAGTCGCCGTCAAATAACGTGCAAGCAGGACGGCGAATATACAAAGGGTGAGGCCACACGAACGTAATTTTGTTTGAGCCGCGTAATTTACTTTCTACTGAAACTGACAACTCATTTTACGTCGCCGTGTGAACGAAACAGGAGTTTTGTATGAAACCGAATGTAGCAGTAATAAGGCGGCTGTAATTACGCGACTCATAACTCAAAAAATTACGCTAGTCTGGCTTTACCCTTAGGATCAGTTCACACAGGGACGCGACCTTGCGCGCACCTTTTAATAGAGCTACTCAAATTATAACTTTATTAACTACACGAACAGATACACATTTCATGTTTGCACCTTCTCACAATGAAATTGTCATTCATTGTGAGAAGGTGCAACGTATTCTGAATTCAGATAATGAAATAAGTATCTTTTCGTGTAGTAAATAAAGTTATATTTTGAGTCGCTCTATTAAAAGGTGCGAGCAGCGTCGAAAAGACACAGCCCTTAGTCTCTTTTCATCTTGCTTCCACAATTCATGACCGCATCTGTCACAAAAGTTTCTATATAGTCTTAAAGTGGAACCTCCACGGTAGCCCGCGAAATTCAAATTTGCTTACGTTTTTTGCAATTTCCAAGTCAGTATTAAGTTATATGTTGATTAAGTATAATTCGCGGGCGTAAGAAGTATGTATTTTCAGAATTATAACCATTCAAGTCAGCAATAAAACTCCATAGGGCCAGGTAAACCCAAAGAATGACTATTTCATGAAATCTTGACATTTTGGAATTATACCGACTTATGGAGTTATTTTTCTGATTTTAATGGTTATGATTCTGAAAATACATACTTCTTACGCCCGCGAATCTTGCTTTAACCAACATTAAACCTATTACTGACTTGCAAATTGCAAAAAACGTAAGAATATTTGAATTTGGCGGGCCACCGTGGGGGTTGCACCTTAAAGTGCCACATACTTGAACCATCGTTTGTCTTCAGTGAGGACAAGAGGCGAGGTCGCGCGGTGAACGGCGCCGCGTCTCCTCCGACCGCCACCATGTCGCCGCGGCGTCGCGGTCGCCAGCGAGTCGACGACACCGACCATTTCACTGCATTCTATAATAAGGCGCAGGAGAGAAATTATAATGTTGTTGTACAGGTATGTGGGGGATAAGAGATAACAGACGATGCTGATGTTCATAGGTTAACCTTTTGAACGCCTCTGTCGTGTATAACCGACAAATGAAAACGTGCCCAACACGCGACAGTCGTGTATAGCCGACACATGTAGTTGAATAAAAAATGCAGTTTTTTTGTCGTCTATAGACGATTGCGGCGTGTTGGACACGTTTTGATTTGTCGGCTATACAATACACGACTGTGGCGTTCAAAAGGTTAAAAATAAAAAGCACATAGATGTAATTTTAATTTCATTTAAAGCTTTTCTATTACATTACAAAACGAATTGTTAGTTTAGTCCAAGCTTGAACAATAGAGCCAATTATTGTATTTCATATTTTATTAAGGCACTGGTAAAGTTCTTATTACAAAATTGATAATCTAGACTCGGTTATAGAGACAGTTTTTGTTTTAGGAGCTTCATGCTTTTTTGTATAAAGTTCGAACTACAATAGTTGGCTCAAATGTTTATGGCCTTCACAAACCGGGACTTAGCCTAGCATAGCAATTAATGTCGTATTTCTACATCTATACGTTTGAATGTCCATTGGTAACTATTTAAATCCCTTGCGGTTTGCGTAGGCGTTTAAGCTTTGACTGAAATTAGAACTCATTTTTTAAAAAGATTAATTTAATCAAGTCTCCATGTAAATTTATTTGACTAAGGGACGAGCCACAGTCTCTGGCGACGCTTCACGCTTTCCGACAGGAGTTGCGACAGCGACACGATTTGCAGTGGTAAGCCACAGCTCGAGTAGTTGTTGCGACAGCGACGGCAAGTGAGACAAATGTACTCGCTAGTACATTTGTCTCACTCGCACAGCGCGCATTCTGTAGCCGCTACAATATGTCGCGCTACATTGGTTTTTGCATCTCGAAGCTTGTCGCGCCTCATGTTTAAAAACTTTGTCAGAGGCAATCTATCATAGATAATTGTACCAAAGTAAGTACTCTGTTCCTAGAATGACATCCTTATGTATAATGAGTAAACTTTTTCCAGATCTTTCAATACCTAGGCATGCGCGACCTAGCACACTGCGCGCGAGTGTGCAAGCTGTGGCGGCAGCTGTCAGCCACGCCTGCTCTCTGGAGGCATGTTAGAATGAAGAATTCACATGTAAGTAAAGACAAGATTCCAACATTTCAGTTTTTTTTACCGAATGTGACGTCATGCAATAAAACGTAAAATTTAAAAACCCGCTCTATAGAATAGAATAGAATAGAAAAACTGTTTATTCGAGTAACAAAGACTCACAAATGTTAGTAAAAACAACTTAATACTATGTTAGTAAACTAAAAAACATTTAGGCAATTAAAAAAATTAAAAATAAAATTAAAACACTAATGCTGAGCCATCCCATGTGAGACGGTGCAACAGTGATTCAAATAAATGCAGTCCAACCTGCTAGCAATTACGTTCAGGACGCTGTTGGAACTGGCCCGCACCCTACTGTCCAACGATGCACACCGCTTCCGCATCGTTGCGTAGAAGCAGTCTACGTGGGCGTCCGCAAACATTCCCGACGCACTACAGAATCAGGGCAGCCCCACCAGCATCCTAAACGCATTGTTATACTGAACGCGGAGAGCGTTGTAAGACTTTTGAGTATATCTGGCCCACAAGCTACACATATAGAAACTAGTGCAGTATGTCTTTTTGACATAGCCTTTAAAACGTTTGTTATAACGCCATTTTTTGATATCGTAAAGCATTTAATTGATATTCTTTCTATGCAAAATGTGTCTAACTGTCATATTTATTCTTCAAATAAAAGCTATTTCACAATTAAAAACAGCCTTCAACAAAAAAAATAATATTTAAAAACAGGCAACCTTTTAGAAATTATTTATTGTGACAACATGATTTTACTCCTTTTTTTTTAAACAATCCCTGTTAGGTATTCCCAACTTCTTTTACCATGAATAACTTATCCTAAATGATATTTGTTATCGTTACAGGTAAGTGACTGGGGAGGTCTCTGCGCAGCGCTCAAACGCCACGGCACGAAGAGACTGGACCTGCGCAAGATGTTGCTGCCACAGAACGACAAGGTGTTCTGGGAACAGTTCGCGCAACACATATCTACTGTCGACACTTTGGAGAGGTCAGTGCACTTTATGTCCTATTACCTAACTAGTCGTAGTTAGAGCGCTTTGTGAAGGAGCTCGTCCGGGGAAGTACTACCACCATGCCCATTTCTGTCGCAAAGCAGCGTTACTATGTTCCGGTTTGAAGGGTATGAGTGCTGGTGTTATTACAGACACATGAGACATTTCAATTTTGTCTCTGTAATGCCAATGCATCTGCAAGGCTTCTAGTATTGCAGATGTCTATAGGCAGCAGTGACTACTTAACATTAGGTGGGCCGTCGGCTTGTTAACTATCCAATGGCATAATAATAAACCTTGATGATTGACTATTCAAATAGAGCAGACTTTTGAAAGCTTACTCCCCACAGGATAGAGATGTGCCGCTGCCCCGCCATGGCAGTAGAGTCGGTGTGCCGCGGGCTGCCCGGCCTGCGCGCGCTGTCGGCGCTGGCCATCCGCGACGCGCAGCTGGACCCGGCGCCGCTGGCCGCGCTGCCGCTGCTGCACGAGCTGCGCCTCAAGAGCATGGCCGGCCTGTCGCTCACGCAGGACCTGCGCCATCTCGCCACGCTCACCAAGCTGCAGCATCTCTCGCTCACCAGCATCAAGGTACGCCCGGATATACTGGAAGCATTGCCTAGAAAATTGTAGGATGTAGGTTGGCGAACGTAGGTACAAAGGCGATTTTAGACTAGCGTTTTGACTGCGCATAAAATCTGAAATCGTATCGCAATCTGACCGGCTGAGCCAAGAGGGAATAGATTAAGTTGAACTTTTTGGGATACTAGACGTTACAGAAACTAGATAGTGTGAGGCAGAACGCAAAGTTATTTATTGATCTCTGTTACTTTTGAACGTTATTATTACAAGAATAAAAAAAATGCAATTTTTGACTAAATATGATCAAAAGCAAGGTATATCTTGTTTAAAATCAGTCGGCTATGTCTTATCGACTACAGGCTATACATATAGTGTACTTGTCCGCCAGGAGCTGGGCTGGTGCGCGTGCGACGTGATCGGCTCGCTGCCGGCGCTGGAGTCGCTGGAGCTGGGCGAGTGCACGTTCCGCGCGGAGTTCGCCGGCGTGCTGGCGCGCCTGTCGCGGCTGCGGCGCCTGCGCCTGGAGCGCGGCACGCCGCACTGTGCCGCCCCGGACATCCTGCGCGCGCTCAGCACGCTGCCGCTGCTCACCAGGCTCGAGCTCGTCAACATCGACGTCAAGCTGGGCTTCGACGACGCGCTGGCCGCCTGCACCAACGTGCGGCGCCTGCTCATCATCCCCACCTACGTGTCGCAGTCCGCCACCACCAACAAGCAGGTGCTGTCGGGCGTGCTGCGCCTCAAGGACACGCTCACGCACCTCATGTGGGGCGTCACCATCGAGCTGCTGCGCGTCACCGAGCTCTTCATCGACCAGTGCGAGCAGGCGGGCGAGCCCAAGCGGCGCGACGTGGGCGAGTGCATCCCCGTGCTCAAGCCGGTGCCGGGCTGCCGGCTGCCGGCGGGGCCGGCCGGCCCGGCGGGCCCGCCGCAGGTGGAGATCCTGCCGCTGCCCACGCTGCAGCGCCTGCTGTCGCAGCAGCTGCCGCACACCAAGCTCAAGCTGCTGCGCATCCCCTTCCACGCCACGTGGCGCCAGTCGCTCGCGGACTTCCAGTAGTGGCGGCAGGTAACATTCTCTACAAACGACATCGTGATAAACATATAACTTCACTATCTTACTAGTATCGTAAGTGCTTTCTTTCAAACTGCCAATATGTGAACATAACACATGTACATATTTATATCAGTAGATATATATTAGATATATATTATATACAGCAAAACATAATGTACATTATAAAATAAAGAACTCATTGAAAAATTAAAGATAAAAACAAATTAGCTTTGAAAATTTATATCTTCTTGATAATGTCAGTAACTTAAGGAAAACATGTACCAGAAGTGATTATTCTAAAATCGTTAAGACGCAGTGAAGTAATGGCCCTTCTTTAACAATTACAAGTTGACATACACACTTAACTGACGATATGTGGCTGTACTATAGGTACACCTCAGTGTTAACATCAGGTGATACCGCAAAATTAAAAACTTGCGACATTTTTAGGTTGTAAGTTGATTAAAATTTCCATTCGGCAATTATGATAGATATATTTATTAAATTGTCGTATGTAATATCACGTTCAATATAGAAATAAGACTTATTTACGAAAAGTTATCAAATGTATAATTTTTAATTTTGCGGTTTACCTTAAAAAACATGAGTTTATAACACTAAAAACATTCATACAAATCATATTCTAAAAATATACATAGGAGTTCCTAAGTATTGGTAGTTTTTAAAATCCTCCCAATCGTAGTCGATAGGTATTTTTATAACGGGTGTAAAAAGACTATTAACTAAGCTTACAGTTACAAGTCCTTCCCTTCATTGGGATAATTTGGAACATACCTGGGAACCATATGTTTCCGGAGATACAGCAGGTCAAAGTTCGAACCTTTTTTTTAACTTTTTGAACGCCAGAGCGTAAACACATCGGCGCCACTGCTACGCCAAGCTACAAATTCGGCATTTCGATTAACAATTTTTGATTATTGTTTTTTTCTAGTGAAATGTAAGAAATGAAATCTTTGTGCTATTTTACAATATTTCATTAATGTAGTTTTAAATAATAGGAAAGAGAAACACAAAAAACTTAATTTAGGACATTTTTAAGTAGAAAATAAGTACTTAAAAATTAGTTTTCTTGACGGCTGTAGACGTCGGTGGCGGTCAAAAGGTTAAGAAACTTGGAAGTATCCCCATAACCCTTGTACTGTTGTATGCATCCGTAAACACAATTGCGTAGATGACACCACTAATCAATTGACGTACTTTTTATGAGCTGTCAAAACGCGATTTGTCCATAGATTTTGTATGATAATACTAAACTATGACGTCACTTTTTTGACATCTCAATAAGCTACCTATTTATTGATTTCAAAGCAACTAAAAATCGAACTTTATAGTTATTTTAAACTCATTACGTTTTCAGGGGTAAAATAAAGTGCTTTTTTAGTGAAGTTACCATCATCATCACGCCTGTATTCCCCGAAGGGTTAGGCAGAGGTGTACCAATGTACACCCACAGTTCGCCGGTATATATAGGACCTAAATTTTAGTGAAGTTGTGTTTTGGAATTATTGTTTAATGGTGTCTACTATCCGATTTTTGCGTGTTGTGCATGCAAGAGAAATAAAAATCGTTTCTCAGCTATAATTTTCTGTCAAACGTCCAAGTATTTACTCCAATTAGACCATTAAAGGGCAAATGCTCAATATTACTTAGTTTGTTGGTCAATATGCGAGTTTAACAGCTATGTAATGTCTTTTTACACCCCCCACATTATGGACCCACATATAGTATAATAACTACCTGTTCTAAGGCCAATACAAGCAATATAATAAACTAAATAACCACTACATAAAGCCATTAAAAGAATAGACAACAATATTATGCAGAGTAGTTAATAAAGTTCCCATATAACGCCTTAAAGTAACTTCGAGTTATCAAGTATATAATGAACATTAAATTAGAGAAAAATTATATTATTATATATAAATATAATGTACATAATTGTGAATATATAGGACAAAACTGATCATAAAACATATTTGATGTCATGAATACTTAAAGTAGTATATTTTATTATATATTTGTTTAGTATACAAAGGTTATAACTTGAGTTAACGAGTCAACTTAACTTTTACTTTAGTGCCTAGTTAAGTTACGGATAGGAAGTGTAGTGTGTTCTTCTTTACATGTCTTAATAGGCGGTGGAACTTACCATGGATTCAGTAGATTATAATTCTGGACCTAGAAGGAGCATAGAAAAAATTTGCTGTTTCATACATTTTGACCTTGTAAGTATCAGTGGTCTCCTATTTTGCTGTGCCTGATAAGGTCTATAATCATCTTTAATTATAAAAAATATTCTCCAGACCATTCTCGGTCATTACGGCCAATCTCAATTGAGCCTAGCCAAATAAGCAGGAGATATTATATTGCACAGCGGCTTTACGTGCTTTCCGAGACACGGGTGTGTCACACTCTACTGAAAAATTTCTTATCCTCCTGCCTGTGATAAAGAAAAACGGGGCATAACTATATAACTACGGATGAAAGACAGTTCAAATAAAAAAATCAGTTGGATACTTAATTAAATACACGAAGTGCTATTTGACTACTATTTTTATGCCATTGTAACGGCATTTTTCCCATTAAATATGTACGTGAGTTCATCGCACCCATGATACAAGAGGCAAGGGGTTCACGGTAATAAGCGACGAAAGATTTCGACACTTAGGGGTCTAGAATGATGTACTAAATTCTTGGTAAAACTTTGCTCGTCATTCCAAGGTGTATACAGGCCGAATTTTAATTCAATGGCTATTCAGGGGTGAATATTCTCTTCAATATTAACTACTTTTATTATGGGACAAAGTTGGAAATAAGAAAAAATACACCATAAATTTTGAATGCGTTGTTTTAAATTTTTTGTATTGAATTCTTTAATTTATTTCGGATTCGGTTCCTAAGTAAAAATTGTGCATATTCATGAGAACACTAGCCCTTTGAAAGATACCAGTGAATTGAAAGTCTGGTAAACAAGTATGGCAAAAATATAGAAGTCGTTTTTACTATCAGTCATATACCATACCGTCTCACTATAAAACGACTTCTAACTTCAATCGAAACCTAAATCTAAGCCAATTATTGGATATTTATAACACACCCTAAGCCATAATTGTTTACAAAAATAAGACAAGTAAAAAGAAAACACGCTCTAAATGAAACAATGACGTCTATTGTACCATAAGGTACATGTTACAGTGTAGTACATACGATAAGTGCGGGCGGGGAAGTAACTAAACGTTAAATCTACTTACCACATCGCTTGCTTAGCTTAATAACAAAACGTTGATATACTACAGTGGGGTACAAGAAAGAAGGCGGTTATTCGATTTTTAAAACAAAAGTTAATTCGAAATTATTGTTGTGTTAGCTATGCAAAATGATAATAAAAATATCGTGCGGTATTGTTTTAAACTTTTGCAGAACAGGCAACATGTTCTAAAATGTTTTCTAAACATGTTTTAGATAGTTTCAATTTGATTTGCAATGATTAGGCACAAAAATTAGAAATTATCAAAATAGAGCAGCCTTGTTATTTGTATTACAACACCTCAAACGAAAAATTGACAATCACGCGTTCACTGTGATTGGTTGCCGATAATTCTGTCAACCAATCAGCTTGCATTCGAAATTCGAACCCACCACGTATGTACCCACGTCTTAAACATAGCAATGCATATTCAAACGTGTCTTAAGTCGCAATAACTAACGCTTGCGTATAGCGGATATTTTGTCACATATTTATATACTTTGGTACATACATATAGATATATTTTTGTAACCCATTTCTTCCACACACACCAATTGACTGCGGTCTTACGATTGTAAATGAAGTACTAGAATTAAATAATATTATGATTGAAAGTTATTAGTTTTATTACGAAACATAGAAATATTATATAAAATGTTTTTAACGGTAAGACTTGTAAATATTTTCTAAATATAAATTAAAATTACCTGTGCCTAAAATTCGTGATCACGCAAATTGAGGCACTATTATGTTCAGTGTGGTTTTTTTATTGTTTTAGTTTTAGTTTCGATTACTTGCATAACTAAAGTATTTTAATTAAAATATATTTACTTTTTTACTGTCAAAGTTATGTTAAATACTATGATTGGCTGACAGGGAAAAAGAAACAGCCAATCAAATCACTTGATATGAGTTTGGAAACCAAGTGAACCTATATTTCGTTTTTCTTATTTCAATAAATTAAATTTTGAAAAAATGTAAAGAGAAAAGACTGAATCACTTATAAGGATAATTAAGAGTATTAAAAGTTTAAAAGAAAGTCAGTCTTATTCTAATACAGAGAGAGTCTACATTAGTTGTGCAAGTAATCTCTTGTGTACTGTTTGAAGGCAGGTGAAGTCGCGTGTTGTTATGCAGCCAAATTACAAGCGATTTTGTCTATTTGCAAACTGTTAAGAGGCGTTTATGTTTGAACCAGACACAGCAGGTATGATAATCGGCAGACATCTTGAATAAAAAAGCATTCATTGATTTGTATGGCACCATTTAAGTATTATGTAAGAAGAATATTAGTAATTTGAGATCCCCACTTCCCCCTTTTTGAGCAAAAATAAGCAAATCCCTTAATCAAAACGCGTACGTAAACATTTAATATATTTTTTATTTGTACACGTTCTTTTTTTCAAATCTGAACAGGCTTCTCGCTTTCGAGCAAAGACAAATAGGGTTGCCATGTGTGTTCATTAGTATCTACTAATTTTGTTATTAAAGTTGTATATGTTCAGATAATAAATTGCTGACTGTCCAGACTTTCCTATCCCCTTTGTTATCAAAGATAAGCTAAGAAATGACCCAAGTTTGGTGCTTACATAATATATTAAACGCTTCTATGAGATAGCATGACCTTACCACCCATATGTTCTTTAAATACTCAATATGTTTGCCGGTTATCATAATAGGGATCTTAAGCATATTATAACACATTTACTTTTAATTTAGTAAAATTTTGTTTCAACCCCACGTGATTGGTTCAAATATAAACGAATATTTTCTTTATACATACATATAAATTAGTAGTAAAATTATGTGGCAATGTTTGATTATATATATTTTTTTGACTTGTATAAGAAGTACAAGGGCTTGTAAGTGACGGTAGAGGGCGCCTCGGTGTCTCGAACATACAGACATACATATACATATTGTGTATGTATTTAATTTAATTTATAGTTACATTTCTCCCGACTTTTGAAAGCTAGATCAATGAAATTTTTACGTTTAAAAAATTATTGGTTGATTTTGTCTTTTGAATTTGACCAAGCTTTCAGGAACCGGGTTTTACTATCATAATTTTTAATTGATAACACCAATTATGACTTAAGTGTTGAAATGAGTCTTTGCAATAATAAGTGAAGATATTATAGATAATTTTACTCTTAGAGTGTATATCAATAAGGTTTATTTTGGTTCGGACGAGGCGCCAACGAAGATTGGTCGGTCTGATAACGGGACATCGCTGGGCTATGAAAAAACTTTCTATATTTTCGCGGGATTCTTAATATTATTATTATATTCTTTTTCATCCTAATCATTGAGCCTGAGAATGGAACCGAAATCACGATCTCAAAATTTAATAATTTGCTAAATTATTGTTATTTGGTTTCTGAGAACTTGTTAATCTATCTACTGTCAAAAGTTGGGATAATCAATCTATGTCCCACTGCTGGGACATAAAGCCCTCTCTACGAGGGAGTGGACTGAAAATGTGGGCCCAGTGTGGATTGGTGAATGTTGCATGACTGTGAGTTATTGGTTGTAAGACATGACTCACTATTATGAAAATTTTGAATGCATAATTGTGTTAAGTTGGTCAATTCTGCAAAAATCTCCCTCAATGAGTTCAGAAGTAGTAAGTTTAAGTTGAGCTGCCAATAATGCTTGGGAGAATCTTGTTCACCTCAATATTCACTTCAACCTAATTCACTGAGACAGATTTTTACAGAATTACATGGTTGTTGATTAAAATTTGACAGTAGACGTGATATGACAAGAAATCAAGGCCTCTCAGAAATCAAAATGTTTCCTAATTAATGGTTCTTATGGTTTCATTATTCTGTATTTGTTTAGTGGCGTTTTTAAATTGTCAGTTTTTGGCATCGAAGCATTTACACTTAATAATATTTTTAAACTATTTCACTTATTTTGCATATCATATTGTAATCTAACACTGAAATTTGGTTTTAATTTTACTTTGTTACAGCGAATTAAACTCTAACCTTTCAATATTTTAAGGTCAATTTTCTTTAAAGAAACATGCTTTGATGCCCAAACTCTGAACATTGACTTATCACCATCACCATGACTCATGTTTTATAGCTTTTTAATATAATTTAGACATAAAAGTCTATTGTTTATAATCTCCAATGCTTCTTGTATTCTAGCTTATATTTTGCCCTCACTGGCGTTTTGAGTTGATGTAAAAAATGTAAATTGACTTGCTTATTACAAAATGTTGTTGTGGAAAGAGGTTGATGTTATATGCTACGACGCTCTGTGTTTTTGAACGAATGGAAATTTGACAGTTTGTTTAATTCTAAATTTAAACAAAAAAGAAATGTATTCTTCAGACCGATCCCGGCCACAGCGGCTAATCTTACAATCTCTGTGCAAGTACGCAGGAGATATTATAGTGCACAAGTGTGTGCGTAAACACAGAACAACTACATATAGGCTAGTATGAAGTAGACTTCTTTATGAAAGAGTTTAGGGAAATTTTGCATTGATTTGTGTCTTATGTAATTACAGTACATGGGCTACGCATCTGTCTTGCCTCTGTTATCACAGGTGTCCATAGATAGCAGTCACAACTTGCTATCAGGTTGACCGCAATCATACATATAAAAATTTATAAAAAAGATATCATTTAAAAAAATATTTTATGAAAGGAAGTACAGAATGCCAAGTACTATTCATTTGTTGTAAAGGAAATGTAACACTGAGTTTATATGGCCGTTGTAACATATCGTGTCGGATCTCTCTGTCTAATCGGTGCGTTATTAAAAGTTTTAAATGCTTATATCGGTATTACTTGGCAAGTTTTAATTTAACTTTTTGTAATTTCTACTACAGTATATTAATATTTTGTTAATAAATGCTATTTAAAAAATGCATAGATCCAGCTGTCAAACAATGACAATCGTTCAGAAACGTAAAGTGTCGTGCACGTAGCAAGGAGTTGTTTCCAAACGTGTTAGTTGCCGGGGGTGATGCAGGATCTATTATATAATAAATTAGGTTATGTAGGTTAAACACAACTTTGCTGGTAAGCAGGGGGCGACTTGTGAATAAATGGTTGCCTAAATACACGGTGTTTTATTTTATATACCTCTGTTTATTATTTATTTACACTTTTTGCAACAAAGAGTACAATGGCGGACTTAATGCATCGGGCATTTCATAGTACCACTAAAGGCTAACGAGGCATTAAACTGCCTTTTCAGTGGTTGTAAGTGCGACTGCTACGCTAGAGGTCTTGGGTTCGATTCCCATTCCAGCGAAGTGTTATTGGGTTTTTCTATGAAATTCTCTGCAGCAGCACGGACTTGGGATTTGTGCCCGGTTAATAGCAATAGGCTCGCTCCCTATTTATTGCTTGGGATCTAAATATACCGATGAACTGTGGGTGTACATTGGTACACCACTGCGTAACCCTTCGGGGAATACAGGCAAGTGTGCGTGCAACGAAAAGCCTTGGGCATTGTTTTGTCACCTGTATAAGGCGCATATACACTGAGCAATACGGATTTCATCAACAAATAGTGATTGAAGAGGAAGGTTTATACGTACATACAGAACATTACCCTACGACCAACGGGAGCGGAGCAGTAACCAAAGAGATAATTAAACGCGAGGTACCAAACAGGTGAGAGAAAAAAATAATTTGGTGAAATATAATGTTTATTTATCATATTTAATTAATTATTAAAATACAATTATTATGAGTAAAATTAATCACACAATATTTTTAGGCATAAACAATCAAGTCTTCGTCAAAATCAATAAAATTCCTTGCTGGTATAATGTTATACAAAAATCGCACATAAAATGTTAAATATTATGATCCTAAAACCAATGCAATTAGAGCCAGTGTTTTAATAATATAATTATTCTTAAACATATTTTTTGATTGATAATTAACATTCAAGAAGCAGCATCAATAAAATATATAATGGCATCGCAATGCCTACATTATACAAACAAATTGATCTACCTACACACAAACATTTAGAAAGGTTATACCTACAATTTTTATTTATCATATTTAATTAATTATTAAAATACAAGTAGGTATAGTTGTTATAAGTAAAATTATTCACACAATATTTTTAGGCATAAACAATCAAGTCTTCGTCAAAATCAATAAAGTTAATTTCCGGTTTAATGTTAAACAAAAATCGCACGTAAAACGCTAAATTATGATCCTAAAACCAATGCAATTAGAGCCAATGTTTTGATAATATAATTATTCTTAAACATATTTTTTGATTGATAATTAACATTTAATTACAACATTCAAGAAGCAGCATCAATAAAATATATCGAGGGGTGAAAGGCTATTTGTTTTAAGCGACATTTCACCAACTTTACAGGAGAGCCATTTAAAGATTCAAAATTTGGAAAAAAAATCGTCATGAAAAAACTACTGCACTCACTTTAATGGGGATCGCAAATCTTTATTGCAAAAAAAATCCCTTTATGTTTTGGTATATTTTTTAAGAAAAAAACAGTTATAAGTTCCAAGATAAATGTCGCTTAATACAAAATGATCTGTATCGCCTTATTTTTAGAGTAAAGAAAAATGATTCAACTTCCAACTTTGTCACTAATCAGCAGCAGGCAAAATGGTTTAAGTGACTTTACAGTACCAATGCAGGAGAAGGCGAAATGATTGAATCGACGTTACTCAATAATAATAAGAATTGGCTATTTTGTTTAACTACCATTTGGGTTTTGTTAACGATACAGGCAAGTTGGCTTAAGCAACGATGAACATTCTTAATGAATTGTTTGATGTCTCAGGTTTCGAAAGGAGTTTATATAACTTGGTTGTTGAAACAAGATAATAATGACAGATTTATAGTAAGTTAAGAGTTTGTAGTATTGATATGGGCGAATAATTACTATGTCAGGAATAAAAAAAAAGTTCTGTTAATTAGATTTTTTTTATTTATTACGCATCTTTAACTTAATTAACACTCAGTCTTAATGAGATCGTAAGTTTCGTTATATAAAAAAAATACAGTACAGTAAATCAAACAAGTACTTAATTATTTGTTTTTGAAAAGAAAGGAAAATATTTACTTATTACAAAATAGAGATTGGCCGAAAAAGAAAACATAAATTATGGATATAAATGTAAGCATTATTACCAAATCCAAATCAAATTAATTTATTCATTTATAGACACAATATGACAATATTAAAGTATTTATACTTACAAGTTTATTCTATTGGGGTGCTGGTCAGAAAACTTCCACGCGTACCGTCGTCGGCTGCTTGTCCCTTCGGACACGTCTTGAGGGAACGGCAGCTAGCTGGCCGGTGCACTCCGGGCACGGGTAGTGATCTTCCCTGAGGAATGGGAAGAGATTCCTATTCTTTGGGGAATGTCACTGCTCGTGGCCAATATTCTGACGGGCGGGGTCCGATTCGGACCGAGGGCGTTTCTCCGCGTGTCCCTCTGATCAGCAGAGGGCACAGCGGAGGAGTGAGGACGGGCTCGGCGTGCACTCACCCTGCCACCGAGCAGACAGAGAGGAGGGTGGTTCTTCTCTGTCACCGTCGTACATCGTAACCCCATATCGGAGCGTCGTGGATCATGTCTCGCGGCTTCGATTGGCACCGAGGGTCTTGGCTTAACCGCCCGGACCGCGAGGTAGAAAACCTCTATAAAAAGTCACCCCGAATCCCAAGCGGCGGCGCACCGTGACGGGATGTATGGCTGACGGGCGTTCCTATGGAACATCAGTAGCTAGTGCGAACCACTTGTTTCTTGGTTGGTTGGTTGGATATAGTTTTTACTCGTGGAAATCAAAATGGACCTTACAATGAAACCAAAAGACGTAGAAGGAGGGAAGGGGGATGCCGGGTCGGAGTCCGACTCGGCCCCTAGCGTGGTGAGCGTGGGTAGCTCAGGGAGCTCCCACCGCAAGATGGTTGGGCCGCCCGGGAAGTTCTTCCGGAAGCGGCCCAGACCGGAGGACTAGGCGTCCTTCGAAGGCGAGTATGCCTCGGCTTGCAAGATCCCCACCAGCAGTCGCGGTGGGGTCCAGGAGCGAGGCCCAGGGAGGGTGACTGCCCGGAGGAGACCAGCGACGCTTGTCGCTGAAGGGCAGTCCCTGAACGAGACTGGTGGCGACGATGTGGTCCAGCCGGACACATCACGCAACGAGGCAGGTGCACCTGGCAGCTCTGAGGAGCGTAAGTCCAGGTTCATGGAGGCGGTTAAGGAGGCGGTCGCCAGGAGCCAGTGGATTACCAGGTGCTTAACCTGGTTCAGCTGGAGCTGGCGGCCTTCCAGGCACGGGTTTCCGTCCTGAAAGGCATCGTGACGGCAACGGGGGCCACGATGTTGGAGGTCCCCGGTGCCACCAGCGGCCCGTCTGCAGACGCTCTAGCAGAGAGGCTCAGAGCGTCCCTGGATGCGGACGTGGCCCGAGTGTCCAGGCCCGTCAGATGCGCAGACTTGCGCATCCTGGGTCTGGACGACTCCGTCACCACGGAGGAGGTGGTAGCCGCCGTCGCCAAGGCGGTTGGATGCCTTGCCGAGGAGGTGAGGGCAGGCACTATCCGCCCGGAACGCACGGGTATGCAGACCATCATGGTCAGCTGCCCAGTGGCGGCGGCTAAAGCCATCGTTGGGGCGGGGCGTTTACTGGTGGGCTGGGTATCGGCGCAGGTTAGACTGCTCGAGCCCAGGCCCCTGAGGTGCTACCGTTGCCACGTGGGGAAGCACGTGGCATGTCGGTGCGCCTCGGAGGTGGACCGCAGCGCCCTATGTTTCCGCTGCAGTCAGCCCGGTCACAACGCCGCGGCTTGTGATGCCCCGCCGCACTGCGACGCATGTATGTGCGCCGGGCTAACAAGCCGGCCGATCACCGGGCTGGGGGCAAGGCCTGCGCCGTACCCGCCAGGGCCGGGGGAAGGCCCCGCACTGCCGCCACCGCCGCCACCGCCACAGCCGCCGCTGATGCCGCGTCCGCCGGCGCAATGGTTTGCCAATAACGGCACCATTGCGCCTCCCGCAGGTGGATACCGTAGACACGGTCTGTGAGCGGTGAGCAATGGGTAGCTCACCGTCCGTACGTTATTAACTAACGACAGACCGTGTCGACGGCGCGTTAATGTTCCGCGCACAGAGGTGTCAGCCACTGGAAGGGGCCACTAAGGGCCAAATTCCTGCCGGGGCTGCGGGTTGTTCGAAAGAGATACCGCGCCCACGGAACGCAAAGGGCACACGAAGGAACATAGATGGTTTTTAGTCAGTAAAAGTCTGACACTCCCTCCCGCCCCGCCCAGGACGGGGGGGGGGGGGGGTCATTTGATGATTTCCCATCTCTAAAAAAAAAAGTTTATTCTATTCGGTTTTATCCCAAACTAAGTACAACAAAACGCGTCCTGTCTCTCTCCTCCACATTATCACGACTGACTGATGCGCCTGCGCGGGGCGGGACAGTACTAATACTGCTACGGTTTACGAAAACTATGTCAACTTTTATTTGTTTTAAATTACATAGATTGTTATTGTCGTATTAAAATTGGATGGTTTAAAAGACAAACTATTTATTATTATGATACAGGAAAAAATGATTTTTAATCTAATCACTTGGTATTAGATTTATCTTAAGTGACGTATTTATAAAATGTGAATACTGATAAACTGTCCAAGCGACTAAGGAACCCAGTTTTGAGAACAGAAATATTGTTTGAAGCTCCAAACAGAGTGCAAAACAGTTGCAGCGAAAAAGGTTGAACCGATATGTCTTAATGAATTTGGCTGACGGCAAATTGGTTGAAGCGACATTGCATAGTGTAAGTAGTCGTAAGCAAAATGTATGAAGGGACTTTTCATCTAAAGTTAGCCATATCGAAAAACGATTTATCTGCCATCGAACTGAAATTTTAGGACGAGAATAACGGCTTATGCCCCGATTCTCTGTTTATGTGTACAGCTTAAATGAAATACTAAAAAAATATGGCAAATTTGATGTCGGATCATACATCAAGTTTGAGAATCATGCACTAAAATTGCATTGTTTTAAGCGCCATAAAAGTGCTCAGAATTGTACGAAACCGGGCTCATTCGACGCAGAAAAATTCGCTGATTCCGAATATGTATATAACTCAATATCGCCCAAAATGTCGCTTAAAACAAATAGCCTTTCACCCCTCGATATAATGGCATCGCAATGCCTACATTATATGCAAACAAATTGATCTACCTACACACAGACATCTAGAAAGGTTATACCTACTATGCAGGGATCGAACCCACCGCTTGACTTTACACCCTTCCTTTATGACTTCTTAACTGACAGCCTCAAAAACGTTCAAAAATACGTTCTATCAGGGACCGTACACGAGTGTTTAAACATTATCATTCATCGGTCCTCCGGCGGCCTTATAAAATAATACCTAACTACTTTAGGGGTTGTAAAAAGACATCATATATTATAGCTGTTGACTACACGTACTGTCCATCAAACTAAGGCGCGGGACAAATATGCGTCTGGCGGAGGCGAGGCGCGGGTGGCGCGGGCGCTGCGGCGGTGTAGCGCAGAACAGGCGCGCTAACGGTGTCGGAATGGCGTGGCGCGGTCGAACACAGTGGATGCATTTGGGGCATTCTAGTGTTTGATTTAGCCACTGCTAACTGCGGGTGCGCCGAGGGCGAGGAAGCGGCACCCGCTCCACGACCGTGCCCCGCCGTCTCAGTATGTCTTGCGCTCCACCTCTTCTATACATTTTGTAAGAAATATCGAAGAAGTGGCGTCGCACCCGCGCCACGCCACCGCCCGACGCCTGTTGTATTTGTCCCGCGCCTTAGTAACGTTGAGCAAAATTAACGCGCATTATAACACAAGCAAAACATTATACAGAGAGCAGCATACAAACCTACCTCAATCTGTCAAATTTCTTCAATAGTTTTTCAACTTTATCACAAAATAATAAGGTTTATATTCAATTGGGAAAATTTGAAAGTTTGGTGTAGGTTAATGTGCTGTTGTCTGTACATAGAATACATAAGTATGTGGGTATATTTATGACAGTACAGGGGTTGTGGGGTGTTTGCGTAATTTGTTCAAAAGTTACTCTTTTGAACAAATTCCGCAAACACCCCACAACCCCTGTACTGCCTCTCCGCCCACGACCGATATTTTGTAGGAACGATTCAACATCTATAGTTTCGTGGGACCAACTTTATGTTGGACGTATGCGTTGGTATATTAGAATTCATATGTTCCATTCTCGCCGACAAAAAATCGGTTACTTATTGTCTGACGTGGGCGGCCAGCGTTACCGCAGCCCTTCAACGCAAAGGGCAATAGGAGGAACACGTATTGGCTTTTGTCAGTAATAGTCTGACACTCACTTTCCAGAGCGGAAGAAGTCAGTAGATGAGTTTCCATCCTTAAGAAATGACGTCGTGGAGTATTTAAAGTTAAGCTAAAACATTGAAAATTTAAAATCGATGTTGATAAAAATATTTTGGAAGTTGGCACATTAGGTTTCTCAGAACATAAAAATATCGCAATGATGGAAAGAACGTGTAACTTTTGGCTCTTGTGTCTTTTTACAACCGCTATCTTTAAAAATACGTATTACTGCAAGTGAAGCCGATGGATAGCTACTATTCCCTCAGTCTTAGCATTTAGAAGAAGCTCTGAAATAACTTCCATAACTTTCTGCTTGAGCTGTTCATTTGATATGCTTCGGAGTATCGCTGTTACGAACAGCACAAATTTGTCCACGGGATCTCTTCGCTTGCGTATGAGCGTGGCTGTGGGGATCTCCTGGTTAGTTACCTCGCACCTATAGGTGACTGTGAGTAGTTCTCTTGGCTGCGAGTCATCGCTTGAGGCATCATCGTCTCCTTCTACACCGTCGTCGTCCGTTTCGTCGGATGAGTCGTCCAGTATCGCTTGTCGGAGGATCTCGCCGATTTGTGCTGTAATGTCTGTTGTGGAGGAGCACGGCATCACCAGCGGCGTTTCGTTCCTTGGAGTCTCGTCTATTATCTCCTCAACTAGGAGTTCCTTTATTGCCTGAAGCTGTATCAGCCTCTGAAGCTCCTCATCTATGTGCTCCTGTAGCTGCTCCTCTATCTGTTCCTCTATCTGTTCCTCTTGCTCCTCATCGTCGACATTAGGTAACTTCATATCCTCCTCTACATGGCCGTTTTCCATTTTTCCAATTTTGATTCCTAAAATGTAACAGTGGTTAGTCGAATTTATAGGTAGGTTTCATTTGCAAAATATTTCGCAAAAAATTGACCAACACCTACCTTGAATTAAATCAAATTGTCAACTTTGTGTGGTTTAAGGCCTGAAAAGAATAGTTTCGGATCAGAATCGTCATTAAAAAAAATACAAAGTCAAAATGTCGGATTAAAGTGCTGATTAAAGGTTTAAACTGGGCGGTAGGTACTCGCGTGACTTCAATGAGTTATTTACAATTGCAGGGTGAGGGCTTAAAGCACGACGCCGGGTTTTGCCATGAGACGTTGCGAATTTACGAGAGACAAGAAAAAACGCGCCTACGGCCAACATGCGCGCGGCGTCTTGCGGCAAGACGGGCGTGCCCGCACCGTCCGTCATACGCCCCTGCGACGCCGGCGTGTCGTGGAGTACGCTACACGTTGCCACTCGCACTGTCGCAAATAAATTTATCGTCGCGCGATTGTCGCAATATACGTGATTTGGAAAATAAATCAAGAACAAAGTTTCTTTGAAAACGTTTTTGATACATGCGGCTTGTATCCGATGTTTTTCTTTAAAGGTGATCTCAGCAACAGGCAGATATAATTCGAGCAGCCGTTGAAACTACTTAAATATTCACAGATTAACTTCGAAATCATTCTGTTCACTAACGCGTAAATACTGCGCAGTTCCACGAACCGTCTGGAGCGCTAATCAATAATTTTGGCGCCCGCCCACCTCTCCGAATTCACAATTCGACAATAAATTTATTCATTAATTTTAAGAGTAAAAAGTTAACACCAACCACTTGTTACAACTCGAGATGAAATCTGTAATTTACCGCGAACAAAAACCTTTACACCGCTTTTGTTTGCATGAACTTGGCTAAGCGAGCTGTGATTTATGCCCTGAGCGATTGATTACTACTTTCTGTACCTAGTTGCAATATAGTATGCATTTATTTTACACCCCGCCATCCCCTCTGTGGCCCTCTCAGCGTTGCTTATTGGTTGGAACGAGAAAATGACAGGTAATACGGATGTAGCTAGAAGGAGAAAACATCTCTCTATCTTTATTTATAGGTCATAAATCAATAACGATAGATGTTACCTACACTGTTATCAGTGCAAGGGATGGGGTGCTTTGGTTACGTCAAATGTAAATTACGATTGTTTGTAAATCGTATTGTAAAGGGAGATAATAAAATATGTGAACAAGTTGAATGATGTTCGAGAGGTAATTTTATTAACTTTTAGGAACGATTGCAATCTCATCTGTCAACAATACTACAATTTTTGATTGATTGTCGCGTCGCTGAGATGAGACTGAGATAAGATTTATGAGACGTTATTAATTAATATTATTAGCCTTTTATTTACAAGAGTAATATCATTACAATACGTTTAGCAAGCGAGTAGCTTACTTTTTGTTTTGCGATCGATGATGTGAAAGCATGTACCTACGCGACGGTCCCGCGAGCACGTACAAAGGATTTGTTTTACCTGGATGGAGTATTTTATTTTTATTAGGTTTATGAATAATAATTAAGTACTGTCATATAGATTGTTAGCAGCATAGTCCATCTTAATAGATTAGGTGCCTTTGCGTAACAACTTGACTAAGCTAAAAAAGCTTAAATAAGCTGTCCAACTGCCATATTTACCGCTCCATTTAAAAGTTAATGCCGATAAAAAATTGGCTATAACAAGAAAATGTTTGAATATTATTTATGATTTATGATTTAATAATTAAATAAAACACACCTAAATAAAAAATAATATAAATTTATTAATAGTAAAAAAAGAATTACACGGATGTTACATCGATTTTATTTATATTCTTTAATAATCGGTTTCTTACTTAAAACCGATTTATAAAATCGTTTTATTAGGTACTTCACTATCACGTCATAATGCAGTGTTGCCATAAATAGGCTAACTTCCGGGAGGTTATTAAGTAAGTATTTGTAATTAATTTTAAAGGAAATAAGAAAACTCCTACATAAAAGTAACGGTAACTTTCTGTAGAGTGGAGATATCGCATCCAGAACGATGTCACCCAATAGAGAACCAACGTTTAATTAATTATTACAGCATGGAAGACTAACAACTAAAAAAATAGGTACTTAACAATAAATAATGAGACGGTTGTCGCCATAGCTCACAGAATAAGTAAGCTGAGGTGGCAGTGGGCTGGCCATATTACTGCCCTACTAATTGTACTTGCAGTAATCGTCATTTTTGAGAATTACATTTTTTTGCAAAAATGGCATCCTAAAGATATGTTCTATACGTAAAAAATATATTTAAAAGTTTTTTCTTATAATAAACGTGTTTTTTAACTAACATGAAACGCAGTACTTGCACCTAAATGTTACTTTTACTAAAAAGATCTCGAAACCGCCATTTTGCAAGTACTGCGTTTGCAGTAAGCAGGGCAGATTAGGGTAGACGTGTTCTTGAGTGGAGTCCACGAATCGGCAAGCGTAAGGTGGGACGCCCTCAGGCTCGGTGGAGAGACGATCTTCGTAGGGTAGCTGACAGCAACTGGATGGGAGTCGCGCATCGAGCTAAGTCGCGTGCGATTGGAGAGGCCTATGTCTAGCAGTGGACTGTTGCAAGCTGATGATGATGATGAACTTTTCTTTGTCTACGAGCCTTATTCCATTCGAAAGGATATTCAAGTTAAAAATATATCCTACAGCATTTTAGTTAAACAAGCATATTTGTTAGGCACAACAAAGATTTGATCCATGGATATGAATACCAATCCACCAATCAATGTCAATGTAATAATTTTATTTTATAATAGCTAACTTTTGCCCGCGACTTCGATCGCGTAAATATCGATAATCATTAAAATTCAATCAAGATTCGAAAGTAACGTGGCGCCGTCTGTTACCATAAGAAAGTTATTATTGTTTTCCTCGGGAACAGTATTTTTTTCGGGATGACAGGTACCCTATGTCCGTTTCTGTGCACCAGACATCATATATGCAAAATTTCAGGATAATGGGTTCAGCGGTTTAGACGTGAAAATGTATTAAAAAAAGGAAATAACAAACTTATTGAAACGTATAGGTACTATTTTATGTGTACGCTACACATAAAATAGTACCTATACGTTTCGTCGTTACGTCTCCTCACACGATCCATAATAGGGCCAATTTTTTACACATTTCTTCGTCGGCGAGAAGAAACTGTCAAAAATCGGGCCGATAATCGGTCGTGTTCGAAGACGCAAATCTGTTTAACAACATGAATGAAAGATGATATAACCCAGGGATGGCGAACCTTTATCGGTGAACGTGCCATTTTTAAAAAAATAATGCGACTGTGACGTGCCATCTTCAAACAATCTTGAGATTAGCAAAATATAATGGAGAAAAATAAAATTGATGCTATTAACTCTTTGCTTGCAACTCATTTGTACAAGAATCATAATATTTATTATTTTATGTTTAGGAGAAATCAAAATAACCTTTTATTTAAATCATCATGATGATGATGATTTAAATAAAAGATTATTTTGATTTCTGCTGTTGCAAATTGGTTTCGATCAAATACATCGTTTTGTAATTTATTGGCGTGTCTGAAATACATATTTGTCGCGTGATATTAGTTCGCCATTCCTGGTCTAGCCTGTCTCTAACTACACCAGGAATGCCGGAAAAGAAAAGAAATGCCGAGGTCTGTAACCCAAGCGGGATGCCTCTCCCCCATCCCGTTTACAAACTTATATTCCAACCCAACAGAAGACACCCTAGGCCCTAGGCTATCTGCTATCTGTTGGGATGTAACAAGATTGAAGCCCTTTCTGGAGACCTTAATTTAGAGGGCGCCACAGGAAAGTCCGGTTAATCTATTCAGCGCGGGCGACGCGCATGCACGTTGCCCATACTGAATGGGTTAAGCAGCCCATAACCTCCTAGGATACGAGATGCCATTCCGGAAAACAAAATGAAGTAAGTACCAAAATTAAATAAATATATTGTGAGAAACGCATATTTCCAATTTTAAAATGGATCAAATTTACGTTGCGTTTACTCTGCGCGAATTTACTATAGTGTTTTTTAATCTCAGAGACTGATTTGACGGCCTCTTACGTCAAACTTGAAAATAGTGTGCTTTATGTCTATGAGCCGAAAGCACATTATTTTTATATTTGACGTATGAAACTGTCAATTTAGTCTACGAGATTAAAAAACACACTATAGGTAAGGCTCTCCGCCCACAACCGACAATCCGACCGTTTCTGACAGTTTAGGCCCGATAATCGGTCGTGTGTTACCACAACAACCGATTGATGCTATCGATCATTGGCAAAATCGATTAGTCGATCGATTTGAGTAGTATAAACTATCGATCGACGTCAACTAATCCATTCTAACATCGATCCAAGTGGGCGATAAAAGTTAGGGTATTAAAAGGACAAATAAAACGAGTACACATCGTGCAACGTAAGAGGTCCCCTACCGTGATGTTGGCACTATTGCTATGCGAGTGTAAGACCAAGTAAGACAGATTGACAAGGCAATAGTGCCAACATCACGACAGAGGACATCTTGCGGTGAACGGTGTGTACATAATACTCGTATTTACAACTGTTTTAAGGGTCCGCCCCCACCCAAGACCGTGGGCCAATCGGGTACATTTTTGGCAGATTTCTTCGCCGGCGAGAAGAAACGAATGAGAATCCGAACGGTCGTGTGGGAGAGCCGCTTAGGGATGTTATTATGACCAGTTGAAAAATTATTGGGCTGGATGGTTATAGGTTGATTAGGATTTATTGCTGAAATTGTTAGCAAACATGCACTTGTAATTTTTTTCTTATCATAATCATCCTGTTTCGCCTTTTCCCAACTATGTTGCGGTCGGCTTTCAGTCTAACCGGATGCAGCTACCAATGTGAATACCAGTATTTTAAATGGAGCGACTGCCTATCTGACCCACTTACCGGGCAACCGATACCTCTTGGTAAGTCTGATTATCCGAAACGACTGTCAAACATCTAAGAATGACAGCCTGGATCAACAGCGAAGCACAAGGGTGTCACACCACCAACTTCTACACTCCGGGTAGATACTGAGAAATTCCTAATGGATAACCCAACAACACCTAACACCTGGGAATCGAACCCAGGACTCCACACTCATCAGTCGAGCTTGCGACCACGCCACCAACGGAGCAGCTACCAATTGAGAAGTAGACACCATTAAACAATAATTCCAAGACAACTTCACTAAAAACACTTTAATTGAGCTGCGAAAACCCAATTAATTTTTAAATAACTATAAAAAGTGACGTCATCGTTTAGTATTGTCATACAAAATCTGTAGAGGAATCGCGTTTTGACAGCTCATAAAAAGTACGTCTATTGATAAGTGGTGTCATCTACCCAATTCACAACTGCTGCTTTAAATGAATACCAAATAAAACCACCAATTACCCAAAGTCATATTTATTTATTTTTCCTACGACCCGCTTGCGGCTTGCCAAACGTCTTGGCCCCGGCCTTTCCCTTACTAGGGCCACCCTTCCCTTTACTAGGGCCACCCTTCCCTTTGCTAGGGCCACCCTTCCCTTTCCCTTTAGGGGCCATTCCTTTGTTCCCTTTCTGGGCCTTATTGGCGTCGTACCGGAGCCTCTTGGCCGCGGCACGAGATGTGTCCGTAAGGTCGTTGGCGAAGTTGCTTTGTTTCTTCTTGCTTTTGGTGAAGGATTTCGATCTGTGCTGTGGTTGATCGTCATTGTCATCGACGGCGCGGATCCTGCGTTGCTTCTTCTTGCGTTTCTCCATTCGGGATTGGAGGAGCGCCACCTGGTGGATTTTGTTGGTTAGTTAAATGTTGTATAGTTTCTTTTATACATAATCGATATTTTAGATTTAGTTTCACGAAATTCAACAAACTATGATGATTGATGAGTGTAAAGAAATACTTTTCGAAGCGAATGTTCTAAGTAACATTGAGCAAAAGTTATTGCTGGCAGTTAGTTAACGGCCATGTGGTGTGTATCTTTACACTCCTAATTCAGTTTTAAAATAGAACACCATTAGACAATAGCATTGTCATCGCGTTTTCGAGTTTCAGTGTGTTAATTAAGTATATTATAGCAGGCTTTCAATTTCTTTATTTAACAATCTAGTATGATCATGCAGAATTCCAAGTTTAAAATAAATGTGCCTGTAGCACTTGGCACCTATTATAGCAATACAAGTGATTTTTATTTTACGCACATCGTAGTCACATATTTTTTTTTTTAATTGTTTTATGTAGTTTCTTTGCCATTCTATCAATACGAAGCTACCTTTTGGAAGGGGCAACTACACCCATTTTTTTCTTATAAATTAATTTCACAACTGCCTTCCAATTAAAGAAATAAATGATTAGACTTTGAATTTAAAACCTTATTCCAACTACATTAGCGCTCAAAGTAGTTTGTTTCCGTACCTTCTCCATCTCCCTGTTGACTCGTTCCTCGGGCGTGTCCTTGGGTTTGTGCTTGGTGGGCCTCTTCCTCTTCCTGCCCCCGTCATCGCCCGAGTCGTCGTCATCGTCGTGTTTACGCTTCTTGCCCTTGCCGCCTTTCTTTTGCTTGTCTGTCAATATAAATAAATAAAGGGTAAAGACTGATGCATGTTTTGATAATAGAAATGTAATACCTGAATATGATCGCACTGTTCAATATGCAACTCTCGGTGATGAGCCGAGCGTTCGATATCCAATAGTGTTATTAAAGATAGGTACGTAAAAAATACTGTACCCATATGAATTTTTGTTTTAATTTTGAATATTTCTGTTTTAATAGTTATTTACAATCAACCGGGTTTGCAACTGGACACGGGCAAGTACCAAGGTGACTTTTTCTAATTCATATGTTATCTTGGACATCACTGACATCAGTAACCATGTCAGAGGCCGTGAGGCGGTTTAGAAACTCTGACACTAGGGTGTGTGGGGTCGTTAGACCTTACTGCCCACACGATAAAGAAAGAAGAAGGTTTGGATTCCCAGGTCGAGCAAAAAGTGTTATTGGGTTTTTCTATGAAATTCTCAGTAGCAGCTCGGAGTTTGGATTTGTGCCCGGTTAATGGCAATAGGCTCGCCCCCTATTACATGGGACCTAAATATACCGGCGAACTGTGGGTGTACATCGATACACCTCTGCCTAACCCTTCGGGGAATACAGGCGTGATGGTATATTTATTTTATTTTTATTTTATATCACTGACATCGGTGACCATTTCAGGCCCTTGAGGCGGTTTAGAAACTCTGACACTAGGGTGTGTGGGGTCGTTAGACCTTACTGCCCACACGATGAAGAAGAAGAAGAAGGTCTATCTATTACCTTTATCCGGATGCTTAGTAAGCGCGAGCCTTTCTTTCTCCTCCCTCTTCTCTCTGGGCGACTGGAACCAGTCCCGCTGTCTCTTCAGCTCGATCTTGGGCCCCACCTGTTCCGCCCCCTCCGTCTTGATGGCCCCCTCCAGCTTCGCCGTCTGCTTCTCCATCTTATTCATTTGCTTCTCCGCGTATTCTTCGTCTAGGATCGCGGCTAGAAGGTGGTGAATTGATGGTTATATTTGGTCATATGTATTATTTTATATCTGATTTAAGTGGCAATAAACCAAGAGTTGAGAGGTGAGGGGATTTTAGATTATTGGTATGACAACACTGGGTGAGAGCATGTCAGGAGAAAGAGATAGAAAAAAAAAAGAAATAGTAATTATGACAGCAGCATTCCGATACAGCAACTAAAAATCCAATCATTAACTGCCTGCACGCCGCCCGCAATTCATCACATTTTTATCTTGTCATTTTGAGAACGATTTAAAACCTTAATTAGATATATAAATGTGTGTGCATCATATATATTCACATCGATCGCACATGTATAATCTCATATAGGTATTGTAAAAGGACTACCTACATAAACATTGCTTCCCGTTCTCTTTTAAGGGCGCGTATACAGAAAGTTGGCAACGTCGCAAACAGCTGTCAAATATTTCCCTGTTTTGATTAATTTGTCAATATTACTGTATGAAAATAAGAAATATGGCTAACTAATGCACTAGAATATTGATTATGAAATGCAATAATTAATATCGTAACACCGAATATTTAGTTTAAGATGTAAAAAAAGTATTTGGAAACTTTACAAATGCCTTTTTTGCACCTAAAACGGTTACAACATCAAATTCAGTGTTTTAAGTGCAATTCATTTTTAATATTCTAGTGCATTAGTTAGCCATATTTCTTATTTTCATACAGTAATATTGACAAATTAATCAAAACAGGGAAATTTTTGACAGCTGTTTGCGACGTTGCCAACTTTCTGTATACGCGCTCTATAAGTTATTCGTCGTCAAAATTTACGAACTTAATTTTAAAAAAATCCTGCTTGTTTTAGAGTTGCCGCATAAAATTTTGTCACTAATTTGACCCCACTCACCGATCTCGGGCTCCAGCCTAGCCAGCCTGTCCCTGTACTTGGCGACGATGTCGGGCGGCACCTGGCGGGACTTGACGGGCCGTCGCGCGCGCCGGACGATGGCCTTCACCAGCACGCGCTCCGCCTCGCCCGCCAGCGACACCGACACGCCCGCGCGACCCGCTCGTGCTGTTCTACCTACCTGTAGGGAGAAATGGTGTTTTAGGGTCAGTTCAGACCGAGACGCGACGCGACGTGACGCTTCACGCATATTTTACTTTATTTACTACACGATAAGATACACATTTCATTGTCACAATTCAGAATACTTTACACCTACTCAGAATGAAATGTTAATCTCTTTGTGTAGTAAATAGTTATATTTTGAATCGCTCTATTAGAAAGTGCGCGCGGCGTCGCGTCTCGGTGTAAACCAAACTTATTGTGTCTACTGCCCACTTTGAGAAAAAAATATTTTTTAGCGCCCCCCTTTTTCCGTAACCGTTTAGAAATTAAGTTATGACGGGGGGGGGGGGGGGGGTCCCCTACTAAAATCAATCAAACAACGCCTTCCGCGTACTTCCCTTCTAAGGGTCTAAGAGTCTTCTAAGAGCCCTCCTAGCTAGATGAAATTAAAAATCGCCCCCCTAGCCTCTACACAGCGCCCCCATTTTTTCTCTGGGTCTCTTACCGCCCCCCTTTAGGCCTGCAGCGCCCACAAGGGGGCGTTATCACCCACTTTGGGAAAGGCTGGTGTAAACTGACCCTCAGGGATAAAAGATCGAAGAAATAAATATAAATATACCATCATAATTATGTTTATATATTTTTTAGGTCCCATGTAATAGGGGGCGAGCCTATTGCCATCAACCGGGCACAAATCCTAACTCCGAGCTGTTACTGAGAATTTTCTAGAAAAACCCTATAATATAATAATATTTTTTGCTCGACCTGGGAATCGAACCCCAGACCACTAGCGTAGCAATCGCGCTTAGGACCACTAGGTTAACGAGGCATTCAGTCAGTCAGTTTTTCATAGGTAGGTAAACGCTTCTTAACTCTAGTCTAGGTCAGAGGTTAGACAAAGTCGATGATGCAGGGAGCTTACCCAGAAGAAGCCTGTTCATTTCAAACTTTAAAAAGAATAGGTAGGATGATTTCCCGCTTTTATATAAAAACAAAGCTCTAAACCTCTACACCTCTACTCACCCTGTGTATATAGTGCTCGAGCGTGGCGGGTAGCGTGAAGTTGAGCACTGTCTTGACGCCGGGTATGTCCAGCCCGCGAGCCGCCACGTCGGTCGCCACCAGGACGTCCACTTGCTCCTCCTTGAACCGCTTGAGGGAATCCAGGCGCTGGGGCTGGTTTAATGCACCGTGGAGTTCTGCTACCTGAGGAGTGGAGGTATTTTGTCAAAAATAATAGAAATGTTCTTTATGAGATTGTCTGTCCACCTTGCGGGTGGATGTCCTACGGTGCGCTTGCCGGTGTGTGGTCTCCATTCGAAAACTTTGCGAACCCCATCGGCCATCAGCTCTGCGTGCCCTACCACTCAGGAAGACGCTGGATGCAGGCCATTTCCAACCGAACCTATTGTAAATATATGGAGGAGGCCTATGTCCAGCAGTGGACTTCCTGCAGCTGATATGATGATGATGAATAAAAATGTTTATTTTCTTCTGTAAATAACATTAATCAATGAAAACTTAAACAAAGAAAAATAATATTTACGATATTACCATGTTATTTGTAAGAGACAGATGTACGCGTCATGCTCGTCACGCTCGAATGGCCGCTGTCAGTTGCGATTGGCCATCTTGTAACTGCCTTGGTTTACATCTTTATTATTTTGTGTTATTGTTTTACATTCGCCTTCATTGTTTCCACATACATATAGAAGCAACAAGTACATAGTAAACTAGATTTTGTAAAAACCAAATTGAAAGAAAATAGTGTCCATGGAGTTTCTTGCTCGTTCTTCACCATAGAGACCAATGTTGTGGAATTCAATGTTGACCAATGTTGTGTTGTTCAATTTTAAACTGTAACTTCTTGACAATTCAAAAGTGCCTGTAAATGGTCTAATTGAAATAAATGCTTTGACTTTTGACATTGACTGGTTTCAAACTAAGCCGTGGCATGTACGCTCGCTGACGCGCGTGCTTAGGATCGGTTGTTAGGTAAATATCAGGAATTGTAAACACATAATTTGAAAACGCACGTCTAAATTTTGTCAATTGAACATAGCTTAAATGGTTCTAGTTGAAATGTTTTGACTTTGACTTTGAAAAGCATCCCTTACTTTGACTCCCAAGAGTCCCAGTGCCACATGCAGCCGATGCGCCTGTTTCTTGGTCTGCACGAAGATCACAGCGCGGTCCCGGAACGTGCGGCACACTAGCGCCGCTAGCAACGCCTCGCGGTCGCACTCGCGCTCGCGACGGATCCTGCAATGACACTTAGCGGTTAGGTTTTAAGGTTGACGTTAGAATGGGAAACTTGAGGGTTGCAATTTTTTGTTATTTTTTTGTGACTGATTTAGGACCAGGATAAGTACTAATTTTTTTTCGCGAAATTACTTCAGTGATATTGGGATTTTCGGGTACATCTCAGTGGATGATTGTTTTTCAATCACGCCGAAACGACTAAATGGATCTGCTTTTGTGCTATTCCGAATAGGATATAGCCTACTTTTTTCTCTTGGAAAAATACACTCCTGGACTCCTAAATCGAGCCACCTAGCATAATGAGTTTGTATCGTCCTTATCTTCAAAAAATTATATGAATGACAAATGAATGAAAAATCAAATTCAGAACAATAGTACATGAGCCTAATGTTGATTATGCCAGCTACAAACTTGCATAAAAACTTTTTGATCATTCATAAAAAAAAATAAAGTTATGGACGTTACTAAATCATTATGCTAGGTGGCTCGATTTAGAAGTCTGGGAGTGTATATCAAGATTGTCACAGACGAAGTCGCGGGCAAAAGCCGCGCCTAGCCGACTACTTTTCACAAAAAAAATTATTCATATTCTTGAGTATTTTCAGCAATAATTATGAAACCAGATTATATAAAGTCACAAAAATCTCACCTAACAAACTCCTGCCTCAAATTGAACGCGACATCCTTATTCGAGTCCACGAACAGCTTGACCGGCTTCTTGAGCGACACGGCGGCGAGGTCGCGGACCTGTTCGCTCATGGTGGCCGAGAACAGCATGCTCTGCCGCTTGGGCGAGCACTGCCGGATGATCTCCTTCATCTGCTCCGCGAAGTACTCGTCCAGCATCCTTGGGGGAGGAGACAGGAAATTATTAAAACATACATACCCGCCAAAATTATGGACGGGCTTGTTGGTCTAGTGGTTAGCGGCCCTGACTGCTAAGCCGGAGGTCGTGGGTTCGATTCCCATCCAGGGCAAACTTTGTGTGATGAGCATGATTGTTTGTTCTGTGTCTGGGTGTGATTTATCTATAATATGTATGTATTTATAAGTTATATAAGTATGTATATCAGTTGTCTGGTTACCATAACACAAGCTCTGCTTAGCTTGGAATCAGATAGCCGTGTGTGAGTTGTCCCAAGATATTTATTTATATTTATTAATTATAACCCTCCTTTTTGCTTCGTAGTCGGGTAAAAACATATGGTGGGAATATTTTTTTTTATAAATTAGAGTATTTACATACATACATACCATGATGCCTGTGTTCCCCGAAGGTTTAGGCAAAGGTGTACCAATGTACACCCACAGTTCGCCGGTATGCTTTAGGTCCCATGTAATACGGGGCGAGCCTATGGCCATTCACCGGGTACAAAACCTAACTCCGAGCTACTACTGAGAATAGAAAAACCTAATAACACTTTGCTCGACCTGGCAATCGAACCTAAGACCTCTAGCGTAGCAGTCGTGTTTAGGACCACTAGGCTAACGAGGCAGTCAATACAACATGGACTTACATCGACTTATGTATGTACCTAAACTGATAAAAAAACCTTATGATAATAAAATAAAAATATACCATCACGCCTGTATTCCCCGAAGGGTTAGGCAGAGGTGTACCAATGTACACCCACAGTTCGCCGGTATATTTAGGTCCCATGTAATAGGGGGCGAGCCTATTGCCATTAACCGGGCACAAATCCAAACTCCGAGCTGCTACTGAGAATTTCATAGAAAAACCCAATAACACTTTTTGCTCGACCTGGGAATCGAACCCGGGACCCCTTGCACAGCAGTCGCACTTGCGACCACGAGACCAACGGGGCAGTTAACCTATATGATCTTGCAATCAATAAAAGAAAACTTTGAAAATGCTACCAAAAACTTATAAGCTTAGTTTGATAACTTTTTTATTGCAACGGACTTCTTCAATTTATATGTCATTTCCAAAATTATCTTCGATATTACGGACATTGGTGAAGGAAAACATCGTGAGGAAACCTGGACTTATAGTTAATATATGTCTGAAATCGGCAATCCACCTTGAGCAAGAGTGGTGATCAATGCTTGTGCCTTCTCTATATGAGAAGAGGCTTTTGACCTACGGTGGGACAATAATAAGCTGGTATTATATATTATTTAACACATACCATTACGCTTATATTTGCCAAAAGGATTAGCCCGAGGTATACCAATGTACACCTACAGCCCGCCGGAATGTTTTAGGTTCCACACACATTATTTATTATTTTACCAATTTGACTTCATTTTCTTGGTGATAAAGAGGTAAATAGCCCCTATATTCGATAACTATAAGAAATTCAGTATAATTTGAAGTCCTTACCTGTCTGCCTCATCTAGGACTAGTACTTCAATGGAGTGCAGTCCGAACGACGGCGTGTTCCTGATGTGGTCGATGAGACGACCCGGCGTGGCTATCACTATGTCCGGGTTTCGACGGAGCATAGTTTCCTGAAACATACATACCATCACGCCTGTATTCCTCGAAGGGTTAGGCAGAGGTGTACCAATGTAGACACACAGTGCGCCGGTATGTTTTTAAGTCCCATGTAATAGGAGGCGAGCCTATTGCCATTAACCGGGCACAAACCTTAAGCTGCTACTGAGAACTTCATAGAAAAACCCAATAACACTTTGCTCGACCGAGTCGCGCTCAGGACCACTAGGCCAACGAGGCAGCCAGGCAGACTGAATATAAGTGTGAAATCGCCAATCCGCCTTGAGTAAGCGTGGTGATCAATGCGTATGCCTTCTCTGTATAAGAAGAGGGTTTGCCCTACAGTAGGATAGTAACAAGCTGATATCTTTTATGACCGCCACGTCAAAAAAGGAAAACGTGTCCTCAGAGCCTAGCTACGAATTCATTCTTCAATATCTACAAAATAATAGTGAGTTTGAAATTATATCAATGTTTTTTTATAAGTTTTATTTACGTATAAAAGTGTCATGGGATCGTGACCCGGGCGTGCTGCGCACATTTTGGTTCGTCATCTATGCATGACTGTGGAGGTCAAAAGGTTAATATTTAACATTGAATCAATACTGACCTGATATTTGACGTCAAGCCCACCGATGGATAAGCCGACTGTGACGGCTGTGAACTGAGACAGCTGTCGTGTTACTGAGTGTACCTGGATGGACAAAAACAATATGTTTTACACATTCATAATGCAGTTCATACTGCAGTTTCGATGATTAATTGATAATTAACTAAAGTAAGTAAAGGAATAGAATCGAAAATTGCATGTAAAATTTAATCAGCAAAATCAGTTGAGCTATGCTGGTTACAATACTGGTTGGAAAAAAAAACAAGTCAATCAACACGAAAACAAAAAGAAGCAAAATGAAATCTTGCATGCCTAATATGAAAGCAAAAAATGGCAAAACTGTCACTCAAAACGAAGCTGCTTTATTTCTTAGGCCTCATTTACGGAGACGCGGGGCGTCGCGCGTCGCGTTGTGGAAGGGGAAGGATGGTAAATCCTCAAATGGCTTCTTCCGCCCTGGGCGGAGCGGAAGGGAGTGTCAGACTCTTACTGACTAAAACCCATCTGTGTTCCTGTTAATGCCCTTTGCGTGTCAGGGCCTCTGTGTTAAATTGTACTGTTATACAGAACACTTTTAGACCTACATCCAGCATTTTACTTCTTCCTTTAATTTCGATGGTAAATTTGTAGCTATTTATATACGGCATTCAAATTGAACCGACGTACCTGAGCTCCCAACTCTCTGGTAGGTACGAGTACTAGTACTCGGGTAAGTCTCTCCCCGCCGGCGGTCTTGTACAGCAGGCGCTCCAATATAGGCAGCATGTAGGCAGCTGTCTTACCGGTGCCCGTCGCTGCGCACGCGCATATGTCCTTACCTGAAGGATTGGGGAGAAACGTGAACTCATTGCAGTAATTAGATTCAATATTATTTATTTATTAAAACTTTATCTACAAATGTAAAAATACACCGTACAAAGGCGGTGTTAATGCCTTAGGCACAATAATTTAATGGGCATAATGTATTATTATGATATTTTTTCATGTAATTGACGTTGAAAAGTGCTTTTTACTGGTCTAATTGAAATAAATTATTTAACTTTAATATAAGTACAAAAAATATTTTGCTGTTGGGCACTAGGAATTTTTCCTGTTTCGTGACTAAAACTCACATATACAAACGGCAAGACTTGGAAGTAGACTATAAAAATACACAGATCACCAAAGCTCTGTCGCCACGCACCACGCTCCGTGATGCGGGGCAGTGTGCCAATCGCCTTGGAACACGTCATTCATAAAAACAACAAGAAATAAAACAACTTACCAAGCAAAGCCACAGGTATGGTAGCAGCTTGTATAGGCGTGGGGTGCACGTAGTTTAGGGCTCCGATAGCCTTCAGCAGCGGCCGGGACAGGTTCATCATGTAGAAGGAAGCGTTCTCGTCGTACGGCGGAGGCTCCTCGAAGAAATCTGAGTCGTACTCTATGCGGGCACCTTGTTCTACATCGTCTTCCAGTTCCTGGAGAGATAATATTTTTATTTTTATTTCGTTGGATAGTAAAAATGGCGACGTCAAAAAAGCCGACCAGCCCCCCTAGCCAAGTCACAAACGATAAACGCAAACGCTGAGTAGGCTTTAATAGATCTTCAACTTTATGTGCTTGGTTTTAAGTTGAAGATCTAATGAAGATTGCATAGCGTTTTCGTTCGTTCCAGTCGCTAACGCTTAGAAATCTTTAATAGATTTTCAACTTAAGGCTCTTGGGTATTAAGTTGAAAATCTGTTGGTACCTACCGAGCGTTTACGATTATCGTTTGTGACTTGGGTAGGGGGGCTGATGTTAAGTGGTCACCGCTGCCTATACATCTGCAATACCAGAGGCCTTGCAAATGTGTTGACCATCCCAGAGGCAAAGTTGAAATGTCTCATGTGCCTGTAGTTACACCGGCACACATACCCTTCAAACCGGTACACAGCAACGCTGCTTTGCAGCAGAAATAGGTATGATGGTAGTACTTCCCCGGACAAGCTCCTTCACAAAGAGCTCTATCAATTACTGAATGCAGTGGCACTGAGGGGTAAACAGCTGTTTTGAAATATAACACAATGACTTACCTCTTGCAGTTTTTGTTTTTTCGTGAGTTTCTTAGGTTTTGTCTTGATCTCATCTCTTTTAAGCTCGTCATCTGATATCTCCATCTCACCAACATCACTGTCTGAAATATCAAAGGTAAGTTTTACAAGTATTGAATCATAGCACAGACATCATACTATGTACTTCTAACTAATATTTTAAAGTCTGTTTGTTCATCAACAACACCACTATCATAGGGGTATATATTGGTGGAGGATGGTCTTGTGCCTACCCCAGGCTGTAGAGCTCACCTTCCACCTGACCGCATAGCATCGCATCAGTCATAGTATCTTAGGGGCCAGGCCCCCCCCAGAAAACAATCTCTAGATATGCCAATGATCAAAATGGCTAAAACAATTTAGATTAATTATTAGTACACAGATAGATCTAGAGCTAGAGTCTAGGTATGATAAAAAGGTAGACTAAAATGTATCCTAAGTCTTAGTCTAGGTCTTAGACTAAGACATGATCCTTTTTATCTTACTATAGTGGGACAGTACAGTACAGTGTCTAAACACTATTATCCAATAATTCCACAACAATTCCTAAAAGTACACTTTATTTTAGCCCTGAAAACCTGATGAATTTTGAATAAACTGTAAAATTAGATTTTAAATTAATTAAAAAACAAAAAATTTAGAATTGAGTTAGCAAATTAGTGTTTTTTTATTTTTTTTACATTAGGCTGTAGACCTACAAAATGTATGGTGAAAATTGGGGGAATCGTAATTTGATAGCTCATAAAACATTATGTGTTCTCAGTAGCAGCTCGGAGTTTGGAATTGTGCCCGGTTAATAGCAATATTACATGGGACCTAAATATACCGGCAAACTGTAGGTGTACATTCGTACCCCTCTGCCTTACCCTTCGGGGAATACAGGCGTGATAGATGGATGGTAAAACATATGTCAATTCATTGGTGTACGATTTACGCGGTTGTATACGACTGCATTTTCAGATTTGATGCAGGAGCTATCTAGTCTTTTTTTTTTTTTTTTTTTTAGACGGAAAATCCTCAAATAACTTCCCCCGCCCTGGGCGGGGCGGGAGGGAGTGTCAGACTTTTACTGACTAAAACCCGTCTATGTTCCTTCATGTGCCCTTTGGTTCCGGGGGCGCGGTATCTCTTTCGAACAACCCGCAGCCCCGACAGAGCTATCTAGTCTAGTAGTTACCTTTCCTATCGACATCGGAGTCCGTATCAACATCCTCAGCGTTGCCATGCACTTTCACTGCGGCCCTCCTCCTTTGTATCTTCTCATCTATCGTCTGCTTTACATTACGTCTTACGTATTTCTGGAGATCATCCCACGTGTTCTAGAAAATTAATAAAAACGTTATGCAACGATTTTGGTGTTACTAAAGCTTGGTACTGACCAACGTTACGGGGCGTAATGTAACGTGTTTCACCGCGAGCATTCGTGCAGTCAGTACGTCGTGTTACGGGGAAACCAGCGAGCAACGAGCCGCTCGTTGCTTGGTTTGAGTGCTCCACCTGGCTGTCGGTTTTTTGGCGAATCCTTTGAGTGTTACGCGGTTCGGTCAGTACGCGTCCTCGCTGTCGGCCATCTTGAGTGAACTAACGGCGAAAGCGGAGCATAGAGTTTTGACGAGCTTGTTACGCCGATTTTAAAACACAGCGTAACATGCTCGATGCTTACACGCTCGATGCGAAAGTTACATTACACCTCGTAACGTTGGTCAGTACCCACCTTAATGTGAATGCTTATTTTTGTGTTATTTGCTTGTATAGGATATGAGTGTGATTGAATATCTCAAAAAGCGAAACAGAAATCAAATGTACACAAAATCTCGTACATATCGGCACATAGTTACAAGTGACAGATTTTGAGACAGGCCAGAATTAAACAGTTTTCTATGAGGATTAAGTTAAGGCCACAGCTAGTATGCTAATGGGGTGGCAGGGACATTATAAGAAAGGCTTTTCTTATGGATTTTGTAAGTAGATGATTTTATGCACAAATTTAGGTCAAATTCATTGTTGGTTATAAGAAAACGACAGCCGTTCCATACAATTTCATTATATAAGTGTTGCATCATATACAGAATCCATAAATAATATTTATTTTAGCTTAGTTATACAGAATAAAAGCGAAGATAGGACAATAGTGTTAGGGCCTCCGCCCACGACCGATAATCGGCCCGATTATCGGGCCGTTTTTTTGACAGATTTCTTCGCCGGCTAGAAGAAACAGCCGAGAATCGGGCCGATTCTCGGTCGTGGGCGCAGGCCCTTAAAATAACAACCTGCCTCTAAGACGACCCACTGACCAAAATAACATACAAACCTTATTGTACTCATCTACGGAACCAACAAATTGGAAGTTTGGATTAAAATCTGCCTTCCTTTTAACTTTCTGTTTTGATGGTTGATACTGAAAAATAATTAATAATAATAATATAATAATAATAATTTATTTATTTCTTACCACAAATTACAGAGAAAGTGATTAAATAGTCTACAGACAGAATTGTTAAATTAATTTGTGGAAGACTGGTGCCTAAACTAAGTTTTTTACAAAACCTGTATGTCAGGTCACCAGGCCCCCTGAGCAAAAGTTTTAACAGTATTATGTTGTACTGGAGACGAATCTGATTCACATAAAATTTTCAAATAAAAATCTCATACATTGTAATTATAATTATGCAAAATCCTTATAAAACTAGGTTTACAAAAGAAAATAAAAATAATAATAATTAAAATAGCGAAAAATAAAAAGAATTAATTATTAAGGATACAAGCAAGGGAGAATGTATGTGAATGTGCGTGATGTGTGGGGTGAGTGTGTGTGATGTGAAGTGAGTGTGTGTGGTGCGGGGTGATTGTGAATGTGTTGTAAAGGGAATGTTAGGATAAGGTTTTGAAAAGATTTTCAATTTGGGTATAATCTGTAGTGATAAGCCAGTCAGTTATTTTTATTTTAAACGTTATTTTGTTTAGGGTATGAATTGAGAGTAAATCATTCAGTCTGTTGTATAGAAATGGGCCAAGGAAAGAAAAGAAATGTCGGGCAAAATGGGTTTTTACTGATTTAGATTGGCATACATTCCTTCTTCTGCTTCTCATATCAGAATTATGAAAAGTATTTGTAAAAGGAATAAGAGATCGTTGTTTCAAAGCTACATGGAGAACAAAAAGCTGCCGAATTGAGAGGACTTTAGAGGATTTATAAACTTCTACAGTGGGATGACGGAAGGGAAGGAATAATGCAACTTTAAGGACTGCCCTTTGAGCCCTTTCCAGTGGTAATAGGTTAGTTTTAAACGTTCCACCCCATGAAGTGATGCAATAAGTTAGGAGTGATTGGCACAACGCATTATAAACAGAAAGTAGCTGCTTGGAGTTGAGGATAGACCGAAGATTTTTAACCACATAGATAAATTTCCGTATTTTGGTAGTGAGACATTTTATATGTGCGGCAAAGTTTAATTTAGAATCTAAGGTGACCCCCAAGTACTTAATACTGTCAACTTTTTGTAATTTGGAACAAGAACAATCACCGTTATTAGGGGATATACAGGTGTGCGCAACAATGGAGAATGGTTGGAGAGACAATTGAGGGCTGTTCCTTAAAGTAAAGGCTATATACTTGGTTTTATCGGAATTTAAAGTAAGTATATTAGTATTCAGCCAACCATTCACAGCATTAAACCCAACCTGAGCGTAGTAATAAACCTCTTCCCATGAGTCTGCACTGAAAAGAATCACAGTGTCATCCGCAAAAGTAATAATACGTCCATTTTGAAGAGAGAGATTGCAGAGGTCATTAATATATACCAAAAAATAACGTGGGCCCCAGAATGCTTCCCTGAGGAACTCCAAAAGCTACGGAAAGAGTGTCACTAAAGTGGTTATCAATTTTAACAAATTGCGTGCGGTTAGTTAGGTAATCTTTGAAGAGTGACAACTGATTTCCTCGTATGCCAAGGCTTTCAAGCTTACGTAGCAAGTTTGGAATAGACACTGTATCAAAGGCTTTAGCTAAGTCTAAAAAGATGGCTAAGGACTTTTTAATTAAAACGTTTAAACTTAGTACGCAGGCGAACAAAAGAAAATGTATACAATTAGTATAATATTTTCTTTATTGCTGCACATAGTTTTATTGTTGTCTTTTTAGGCGTAAAAGATCAGCATTTTGTATTAGTATAAGTCACACGCTGTTGTATTTTTCAACTAAAATCGCCTATTTGTTTAAATAAATTCATGGTGGGGTTTCTTTATGTTTACCTCAATTTCTTCGTCCGATTCCTCGGAAAAATCTTCAACCTCTTCACCATCATGTATTGTTTGGATAAATTCCGGTATTTCTGTGGGCGCTTTCATGATTATTCTATTTATTCACAGGACATGCTTACACTATTTTTGTAAATAAATGTAATTTTGAGGTTATCTTTATCCTTCAAAATCGCATGTTGCTTTTCACTCCGTTTCACAAAAAAAAGTTTTATGTCAAAGACAAAGACAAGTTAACTCTAAATTCGTGTGTGCGTATAATGGATTGTCGAAGTTACTTCTGAAATATAAAAATAATTGTTTTGAGTGACTCATAATAATTATTATTTTATAATACTCCAAATAAAAAATAGAATTAGTATTACATGACACGTGCATAACACAATCCCTGAATACATTTTTCTGATTAGTCGATTGATTTGATTGTTGTGTGTGCGACTGTGTGTATAGAGTAATTTGGTACAGCTCTTAAATACATGTCATACATACATGGTCAAATTGTCAACTTTGCGATATAAAGTGTATGGCAGAAAATTAAATATATTTTGCCAATAAATCATTAACTATGGCAGATCTGCTATCTATTCACGATGATATTAAATTGTAAGTACAAAATCTTATCTGATATGTTCCTGTTTACCCGCAATTACTTGTAAATACAGATTTTATTTATCACTACCTTTCGCATGTCTTGCACTCGTATTTTCCCAGAAGCCATATAACATTTTATTGTATAAACTATGTGAAAATTACCGATACATATTTAACACCAAATAAAAACACATAGCATTAAAAAAAATCGAAGTGTTTCATGTTTATATGGCGATGATTAATCGAGTGAAAAAACACAAATCAGACAATTTTCCAGCAGTTACGATCGTTAATTCAACCGAATCGTATCTAATCATGGTCTAATCATTACGTCACGTGTAGTAATTTGATGACTGCACAATTAATTTTGTTAATGAGTCCCATAATTACAGAGCCATTCCATAGACATGGAAAAAACATTCTACCTGCATGTTAAGGATTTTTTTTCTGAACACCAGAGACGCAAGAATCTAATCTATGACTTATCAGAAGTCTTAAATAACTTTGCACCAATGTTTACAAATAAAAGCACTGTATAAATCGCTTGGAATTTGTCAAGGACAACATTGATCTGCAAACGTTAAACCAATTTGAATCACCATGGTTCCTATTCAGTAGTTTTCCACCAAGCATAATTATCATGCATGCAAATGCATTAATTTATTAAAAATACTTTGATTAAATAGCTACAGTCAGATCATGATTATCATAAATAATAAATAAAAAAGGGAGTTTTAAGGAGACTAAGTGAAGCTTTTGCCCAAAATAAACAAAAAAGCAATATTATATTTCTATCAGTTTATTATGACTACCCTGTTGGCCTCATCGCTGCAAGCGCAACTGCTGGGTATTGGGGTGTAGGTTCTACCTCAAGTTATGCAAAGCGATACTAGGTTTTCCTGTTAGAAATTTCTCAGAAGCCACCATTCATACCAAGACAGTGAGAGAAGAGGGAATCCACCTGTGTAAGTGCAGATAGACTCCCTCTACTCTGGCCCACAGTAATGCACTACAATATCTCCTGTGTACTTGGTAAGTCTCCATTGAGCTTGGCAGCCCCAACCAAACTTGAGTTAAAAAAAAAAAAATTGTATTATGAATCTATTGTAAGCTATCTTTTATAAAAAATAATCGCTGTATCATCTTAATCCTCTTGTTATCTTTCAGATATACAACTTCAGATAAGTTTTATCTGGAGCCCACAATACACCCCACGGAGATTCTGGTCATAGACCGCAATTCTGGGGAAGCCAGTGTTAAAGGTATGTCTATATTATTTATGATAATGTACTCTCAGTGTTATGAAATAGATGCGTTTTTTCTTTATTTTTATTTTTGAGAGCCTTTTTTGTACAAAAGCAGTATACTATCATTTATGTCTCCATTTAGTGTCATAATTCCTAACTGTCCCGTTGGTCTCGTGGTCGCAAGCGCAACTACAGAGCGAGGGGTCCTGGGTTCAATTCTCAGGTCGGGCAAAAAGTGTTATTGGGTTTTTCCATCAGGAATTTTTCAATAGCAGCCAAGAGTTTGAATTTATGCCTGGCTAATAGCAATATTCTCGCCCCCTATTACATGGGACCTAAAACATACTGGTGAACTGTGGGTGTACATTGTTACACCTTTGCCTAATCCTTTGGGGAACACGGGAGTGATGATATGTATAATTCTTAATGGAGAAATCAATATGGGGGTTTTACCATTCATAGCTTACCATCAGGCTTAGTCTCCACAAAAGCGAGTAAAGAAGAGATGTCTCTTACAACCAATGTGTTTGCTCTATTTTCCCATCTCGCCACTTAACTTCAACACAAAACAGTATCCTTTTGGTGATTAATGAGACAAATCCTCTCCTTTCTGCTTTGGTGGAGTCTGAACCAAAGGCAAAGTAGAAATTGTCCAACAGAAATTTATTAATATAAAAATAACACAAAGAAGAAAAGAATACCACCAATTTCAATAAATATAGAATTAAAAAAAAACACAATGACGGAAAAGGAACGAATTCCACCAATTTCAACAATAATCCAAAAACAATAATTCCTCTTTTTTTTTCCAGAATATGGCACAGTCAAAATACCCATACCAGCGAGTGCATATCGACCAGTATGTGGTTTCCTCGGCTCTATCAAACTTCTATCTGGATTATATTTAGTTGTAGCGAAATACAGAATTTGTGTAAGTATTGAGCCAATTTATTTAGAAAATACATTAAAGTGTTACATAATTGTAAACTGGCCATTTTGTGAGGTTGTGGGAGATCTCTGGATCTTGAACAGGTTTTGAAAATCCATTTGCCCATAGAAAGCCACCTTATTTGTGAGTGTCGTAGGCTAACATCACGCTACAACCCTCTGGAGGCGGGTGAAACAAAGCCACGCGGGCAAAATCGCGGGCAAAGTCGCGGGCGGTTCGAGTTTATAACCACAACGCGAACGAAGTCACGGTCAACAGCCACTGGTATAATGCACTGAATCATTGATATAATATCATATATTGTGACCCAAAAAGTTATGAATGTAAATGTGGATGGATGTAGAGGAAGAGAGAGGCCAAAGAAGAGATGGATGGATTGTGTGAAGAATGATATGAAAGAGAAGGGAGTCAGTGACAGTATGACGGTTGACAGGTTGGCATGGAAGAAGAAAACATGTTGCGCCGACCCCAAGTAAAATGGGATAAGGGCAGGAAGATGATGATTGAGGAGCTCGTGGCTAAATAATTACAGCCGCATAGACCGATCTTCCGGGTTGAGCCACGCTTGCCGAGGTTGGTCTGTGGATGGGTGACCATTTACCATAGCAAGTTTCCTCCGTGCCTCGGAAAGCACGTAAAGCAGTTGGTCCCGGCTGTCATTTGTAGATCTTTGACAGTCGTTACTGTTAGTCAGAAGCCCGAAAGTCTGACAACCAGTCTTACCAAGAGTATCGTATTACCCATTACTGGGTTGTGGAGGTCTGATAGGCAGACGCTCCATGTAAAATACTGATATTCAGCTGCATCCGGTTCGACTGGAAGCCGACCCCAACATATTTGGGAAAAGGCTAGGCAGATGATGATGATATAATATCATGAATATAATATACTGAATCTTTGCTAATATTATAGCAGCAGTGAGTGTCGCTTAAATTTTTTTTTTATGATTTCTACTTCATGACAATCTGTTTATCAACAACTAGCAAACTGCCCGCGACTTCGTCCGCGTGGCTAACTTTACCCGCCTTACGTTACATCTTTAGTTACTGCTCCGCTCCCGTGTGTCGTAGCGTGATGTTTTATAGCCTATGACACTCACAAATAACGTGGCTTTCTATGGGTAAAAGAATTTTCAAAATCGATCCAGTAGATCCAGAGATTACCCCCTACATACAAACTTACAAACAAATGTTACCTCTTTATAATATTAGTATAGATTACAAACAAATGTTACCTCTTTATAATATTAGTATAGATAAGCCCCCTGCCTGACTGCCCCTTTGGTCTCGTGGTCGCAAGCGCGACTGCTGAGCAAGGGGTCCCGGGTTCGATTCCCAGGTCGGGCAAAAAGTGTTATTGGGTTTTTCCATTAGGAATTTCTCAGTAACAGCCCGGAGTTTGGAAGTTGGTGGTGTGACAGCCCCGTGCCTCGGAAAGCACGTTAAGCCGTTGGTCCTGCGCCTGATCTCTCTCCGGTCGTGTCGGATTGCCGCCCCATCGGGCTATGAGAGTTAGGGAAGAGGGAGTGCACCTGTGTTTGCGCACACACTTGTGCACTATAATATCTCCTGCGTACGAGGCTAGTCTGCATTAAGATTAGCCGCCGTAGCTGGAATCGGTCTGGAGAATTACATTACATAGATAAGCCACTTCTTTGTCTGATTTCTCAGTTTATTTTTTCCTCTAGAGCCATACTTGTATGAAAATTCTTTTCACACGACTCTCTTGATGTGTCGCTTAATAGTGTAATAATAATTATGATGCTATGATTTTGCCCACAGATGGGCAAGCTGAACGGGCACGACATATACCAGTTGGCCGGCACAGACATCATACCGTACGCGCGCTCCAACACACATCTCACCAATAAACAGGTATGTGCCACTTGCAAGTATCAAGATTAAATGGCTTTCTTTGTAAACTATATGCCACTTACAAGTATCAAGATTAAATGGCTTTCTTTGTAATAAAATATATTCCTAGTGTGGGGCAACGTTTTTTAAAGAAAAAAAAAAAACAATGAAAACGTCAAATCTACCTCAAAATTATTGATTTTGATGTTTATTCGATACAACTTACATCGCTATTTTGAACCTTATTAGTTGCCGCGATGCGTTTTTGTCTTATTTGCTTATCACAGGGCCTTTTTTTTATTTATTTTTTATAGACGGGAAATCATCAAATAACTTCCCCCGCCCTGGGCGGGACGGGAGGCAGTGTCAGACTTTTACTGACTAAAACCCGTCTATGTTCTTTCATGTGCCCTTTGCGTTCCGAGGGCGCGGTATCTCTTTCGAACAACCCGCAGCATCACAGGGCCTTCAGTGAACCTTTGTTTTGCCACCAACAGATAGAAGACAACAGTACATACGAGCGCATGGTCCGCCTGGCGCTGGAGACTCCGGGCGTGTACTTCTCGTACAGCTACGACCTCACGCACTGTCTGCAGAGGCTGCACTCCGTCACGCCGGACTTCCATAAGGTAAGGTGGAATGTTGGCAACAAGGTTGGTACAGTGGCCGAGCAATAGGCTGCTGTGCTGCGTGTCGGGGGTTCAATGCACGGAATCACGGAACAAATATTTCTATTGCCTGATCTAACTATTTCGCTTGTTTATTGCAAGACTGTCATAACTAAAAAAACCTAATTTTACAGGAGAGCGATTTTAAAGTTTTAATTTGTGTTACACATATACATTACAAATAAAGACTTGCAAACCGTATGTCATTATATTTGTGCATTACTGTACTTGTAAAAGCATATACTAAAAAATATATAAATAAAGAGTATTTTTTTCACATAATCCGAAAATTACGTGTTTTTGAGATATGTCACTCTTGCAATAAACAAGCGATTTGTGTATGTGCGTTTATGTTTGTTATCGCACCTACGATACAGGAGAAAATCATAGTATGCGGTAACGTTTTTTTAAAAAAGAAAGATGCACAAAAATTTTGAAATATCCTTGGATGTCAAACAAGGCGACAGCTACCTGGGCCCTATTTAATAAAGCTGACAAGCTGACTTTTTTGTCAAAATCGGCAAATTGTCTTGACAAGTGCTGTTTAATAAAACCGACATGTATGACATAGGTCATGCAAGATAAATATGCCTGTGACAATTTTTCTGTTCCTTTTCACTCTTGAACTTTACCGCGATTTACAAATTATGATTTAATGTTTTTGCTGCGACCTACAATTATAGTCGTAAAATACGGAATTAACTAAATAACTACTAATTAAATTAAATACTGCCAAAATATTACTGTCTATAAAGAAAACCAAATTGAAAGAAAATTCAAGCATAGTGATATGTGTGTAACGTAATGTGTTTAGTGATGGGATGTTTTTATATGATGGATTATCGATATTTTTTATAGAAAACGAAGTTTACGGCATGTATTTTAAAATATATTTTTTTACATTTAAATGTGTCCGGTACGTAGGCGACCATTTTGCAACGCGACAAAAGGGTACGTACAAAGAATTTTTTGTTTTGATTAATATCGATTGTGTTTTGAATGTATTTTTTATATTTTGTATTAAATAAATATTTAAAAACAAATTTCAAAATAATAAAGCATTTTTAAAATATTAATAAAGAGAATGAGATTTTAACGACTTACAATCGATATTAATAAAATTGATTTGCAAAATGTCACTGCCCTAGTATTTGCCATTCTGGCATGTGTCACAGCCAACATGCCAACATCTTTGGACGCATAAATACGTACTCATACTGAGTTACATTTACTTATTTCAACCAAAATATTTAGGAATTATCGTATCTTTTTGGAGTACATCATTAGTATTCCTAACTAGCGAGTTTTTATTTGAGTAGTGGTTGATAATATTTATTGAATTTGAATGACAGTTCCCTGTAAATACACATCAAACAAAAACTTATCGAGTAAAAAGAAATGAAACAGCACAGTACAGTTATTATTGTATTTATTTACTCAATTACATTTGAAATAATCAGTTGATATAATTACTTATATGTTTCCCGGCCACTGATTTGAACCAGCCTTTGCACGACATTCGACTCACCGAAATTCACCGAATTAAGTATTTGATAACACAATTATTATTATTTGACCATAATCCATGATAGAAACAGCCCAGGCCACCTTAGCCAGTTTGATCGCCTTCTTTCTTATCCGGGCATAGTATTAGTAATAGAATTCCCGTAATCATGATAAATGTGATCCGTGTTGTGAAAATCACATGCAACAACATGACAGCTCTTCTTGAAATTGCGAATCGGTCAACAATGATCTATCTTCTTGTATAATGAATGCACATCGATACATTTTCGGAACAATAGACGTTTATGCATATTATACAAAATCACAGCGATTGTAAATTAATTTAACATTTTAAAAAGTATACACGAGAAATCACTCCAAGTATTCAAACGTCAAAAACTCATATATTTCAACTATACTATAGTCCAACAAGATGGTTCTCGACCACCATCAAAGGGGCAGTATAAACAGAGTAGCTATATTTTTGAGCACTTTGTCTTTTATAAATTAGTAATTTGATTTGAAAAACAATTTTCAACTCTATTTTTAATGTTTATGAGTTAAACATTAAAAATAGAGTTGAAATTTTTTTGCAATAAAAAATTTCGTGCCATTATTGGCATGTAAATACAGTACGTACATAGTACGGTACATTGATCTGACACGTAAACACAGAATTTCTACTCTTTTTCTTTTTTTTAATAATATACCATCGAAAATACTCCGCTTTTACTATATTACCGCAGAGCAAAGGCCTCCTCTTATACAGAAAAGGCAAGAAACGTGAAACACCACCACACTTGTTCAAGGACAAAAAAAATAGTAACAATGTAGGTATCGTAGACTATTTTTTCGTATGAATACGCCCGTAGCTTGCTCTGAAGTTACCCTAGTTCGTAAAATTATGTACAACAAACGAAATAATGTATCGCTGAGTTTTCAACGCGAAAAGCCGCAACTACAGCTGTCGGACTATGATGATTTTTCAGTTTGACGTAACTGAGTCAGACACTGTCAACACAATGTAGAATACCATATCAGATAATTAAAACTAAATAAAAGAGGTTACAACCAAAAACGTAATATGACTGCCTCGTTGGTTTGGCCGCATTCGTCTATTAGAACAACTACGCTGCGCGCGCTGCCCTCTTTTGTCAAATCCTTTCGCCATCTGTCTTTGGAGCTTTTTATAATCCTACCAAATTTGATATAAAGTAAAATGACCATACAATGATGCCATTTTAGTGAATTTTAAATTCTGTCGTTTATTTTTTATCACTGTGATTTAAATTCATGTTTTTGTTACATGTCAATTTTTTTTGTGGTTTATCGTATTATTTCTTAGTAAAAAGCTATTTGATTTATGAAGAAGTGTGTATTACTGACTCTTTAAGAAACTAAAATCTCGTAACGGATTTAAAGAAAGTCCAATGAACACATCAGTACCTCAAGTAAGTATGCTATATGTATTACAGATTATTACATGTTTATTTGCAGATTTTCTTCTACACTAATTCTGTTAATATTATTTATTATCATAATCATATCAGCCGACCGACTTCCACAACCACCGGACACTTCATCCCTTTCAGGAGAAATAGAACAAACTATTTTGCTGTAGTAAAATTTTAGGTGCAACTTTCGTGATGTCAAATGACCTACCACCACAAGAATAATTTATATTCGTTGATAAACCTTTGTTTTTATGTTTTCAGCTTATAATCTACTTAAGGCGAAGAACCACTGGCCTTTGCGTTCGAGCTAACAGTTCGCAGGCATCATTTCAGAAATGTTCAGCTATATCTTATCACATGATGCAACGTGTTCAGCTCACTATAACTTAATTTTGTAATTTGTTTAATGTTACACTGATATTAAAGCTTGATCTGACAAAATCGATTCAATCGTTTTACTTATAAAATCGCTCGCACCTTAGAAACACAATTAGTTTCCATCTATATAGTAATATTATAAAAGAAAACACATACATATCATCACGCCTGTATTCCCCGAAGGGTTAGGCAGAGGTGTACCAATGTACACCCACAGTTCGCCGGTATGTTTAGGTCCCATGTAATAGGGAGCATGCCTATCGCCATTAACCGGGCATAAATCCAAACTCCATAAAAGAAAAAGATTTTAGAATTCTATCAAAAAGGAGTAAAAGAGGAAGTGGGTGAAGAGTAAAGGTTTTATGAGAAATACATAGTCTACACCGACAAAAACAATAGCGAAGTGATAATTTTCTAATAAGTATTCGTTGTCCCTATTCGACGTAATATATTTTTAACCATTTCAGCAAGAAAAAAGAAATTTAAAATTCTCAACATACGGCTTAGTTGCCGGTCAAATTCCAGTGACAATTCGCAATTTCATGTTATCACGTGATGTATTCAAATAAACGTCAATCTACTGTCAACCAGAAATATGTCACGATTTTCTATGTATTTTGGGCTTTATTAAACAGAAAATTGACAAAACCTGGAACTGTCACCGTTATTTTGTCAAATGTCACCTGTCAGCTTTATTAAATAGGCCCCTGATGTTAAATGGTCAACACTGCATATAGATATTTGCAATACCAGAGGCCTTACAAATGCGTTGCCATCCCAGATTCATACTCTGGCATACCCTTCAAACCGGAACGCAGCAATTTTGCTTTGCGGCAGAAATAGGTATGGTGGAAGTACTTCGTCGGCTCCTTCACAAAGAACTCTACTACGGCCGGTTACAGTGCTTGACCGATCGTCGGTGCGTACGTCAGTCGCGCTTGTCATTTTATGAAAATTCACAAACCGTACAGTGCTGGACTGACCGTACGCACGCGTATATTGGTACGCACTGCGTACGAGGACCGTCGGTCGAGCGCGTCCGCATGCGTGCCGTCGGTCGACCGACGCGCTATGGAAACATATGAACGCGTTCAGTGCTGCACCGACCGGTGGACGTAAACGGTTCCATTGCGTGCGACTGTACCAGTCCGGTCAGTTTGTTGGTCAGGAGAGCACTGAATGATACAAACTGACGGTCGGTTCAAGCGTATCGTCAGGACGGACCGTACGTACTGACGGTCAGCGGAGCACTGTAACCGGCCTACGACTCAAAACCTCCGTGTACCCTAAAGAACAGTTATAATAAATGTGTTTTATCCCCAGATGTCCATCACAAACCGAGCGGACCCTCGGTTCCTGTGGAACGGATTCCTCCTCAAAGACTTCTCCCACTCCCAGTACTCACGGTTCACGCTGCCACTCATGCAAGGATGTATCCTTTTACAACAATACCTACGGTAAAAAAAAAAGAGAGCGTTTTTGAAGATTAAAAAGATTTTTTGTTTGCAACGAATAGGCTCCAAAACTACTGCACCAATTTACACAATTTTTTCACCAATAGATAGCTAGATTATCCTTAAGTAACATAGGCTATACAACATCACGCTACGGCACACGGGAGCGGAGCAGTAACCGAAGACGTAACTTAGCGCGGGTAAAACAATCCACGCGGATGATGTCGCGGGCAGTTGGCTTTCTGACTTTCAGGCTAACTGACTGACTCCTTGACACTGCAATAGTGCCTGTAAATGGTCTTATTTAAATAAATACTTTGACTTTGAGCCACACCCTCTATGTAAAGTTGCATAAAACGGGCTGTCTTATGCAAGTTTTAGCCCAGAAATAGCTCAGATACTTGCGCAAAATCTCGTATACCTACTTGTGCAAGACTAAATTTGCCCATTTTTTTTTGTAATTATACATACATACATACATAAACTCACGCCTTTTTCCCATGGGGGTAGGCAGAAACCACAGAACGCCACCTGCTACGATCCTTACATACTACTTTCGCCTCGTTCACGTTCATACATCTGGTCATACAAGCACGCCGGTTACGAGTACTGCACACCCGACCTTTCTGAAGAACCTCACCAATAAGGTCTTTCTAGGGCGTCCCCTGCCGGGGTTGCCACTCACATCTGCCACATAAATACCTTTTGTTAGTCGCCTTTCACTCATCCTCTCAATATGACCGAACCATCTAAGCACACCCTATAATTGTAATTATAATTTAATTCAAATTGAATTTTATAATCATTTTTTTATTTTATTATATAGGTAATACTTTGTGTGCCTAAGTGACTGATGAATGAACATTATTAAGTACGTTAACACTTGTAACTCCTTGACTCGTGCCCAGTCGTGTCTATAAACAGCGTGACAGTGAACGGCAACCAGTTGACGTGGTCGCTAGTGTCGCGGCGCAGCGTCGACCGCGCCGGCACTCGCTTCTTCATGAGGGGCGTCGATGCTCAGGTGAGGCCTTTTATCCAAGTAGCTTAGTATTGGCAGAAGTGGCCAAATTCTGGGCCGCATGAATATAATACCTATATTTTAGTTTGTCATCGAAACGCTATGAAGAAGAAGTAGTTATTGGCTCTTTTTCAGCTTTATGCCTGCAAATAATGATAACGTCTCCAAAAATTCAACAGCCAGCTGTGAGTTCGCCGCCGGCGACGGCGACCTTTTTGTCTTGACATTATAAAAAATATATAACTCACACGATTTAAAGCCCTAAATTGAATGGCAAATTATTTGCTGTGTTGGAGTCGTCCTGGTATAATAAGCAATGGCATTTCGCTTGGTTGACGTCTCCTACATATAAACTACTTACCTACTTGCAAAATTTCAGCTTCATAGGTGTGAATGATTGAGTCTTTCGCTTCTCTAGACTATCTATACTCATATAATAAACCTGATGAGTTTCTTTTGTTTGTTTAAACCCGTTAATTTTTGGAAGTAACAGTCAAATTGGATATAAAAAAATACATATGATGGCCAAGTTAATGAAGAGTAGTATAGGCCAGCTAACATCACGCTACGACCGAGGCGAGCAGAGCAGTAACCAAATGCGTATTCGCGCGCTAAAGCTAGTATATTAATTATGTAAAAAGATAAAATATCCTCCCCCCACAGGGCAACGTCGCCAACTTCGTAGAAACAGAACAGATAATAGAGCGTGGTGGTGAGAAGTCCTCGTTCGTGCAGACCCGAGGGTCTATCCCGCTGTTCTGGACCCAGTACCCCAACATCAAGTACAAGCCGGCGATGCAGCTGTCGCACGAGGACCACGTGGCCGCGTACACCAAGCACCTGAGGGATCAGCAGCAGAGATATGGGAACCAGGTGCTCGTCAATCTGGTGAGTGGAACTGGTCAGGGAAGTAGGTTTTTTCGGAGCGGTGAATGTGTCCCTAGGCCTTAGGCAGAGCTCCAGGGTTGCGGAATTTGTTCGACAGTTACCACGGCTCTGGTACGCAAAGAACAATGAACATGAATTTTTGAGGAACAAAGGTGGGTTTTACTCAGTAAGAGTCTGACACCCAGAATGGAAGGAAGTCATTCGATGATTTCGCATCTTTTAAAAAAAGGCCATTGGGAGAGGTGGAACGCCGCTGTGGTTTTACCCGGTAAAAGAGGCATATCCCTCCGTCACACCCACGACGAAGGAATCCAAGAGGATTTCCAAAGAGCACCAAAAAAAGGGTGCCAGGGTTTGGACTTTATCTGACGATTGAAAAATCTTCCCTAAAAAAATATAATTAATCTAACTACTTCTTCGTCCCTTAGATCGACCAACACGGCAAAGAGGAAGCCCTAGAGCGTGGCTACCGCGCCGCCGTCGCCGCGGCCGCCCTGCCCGGCGTGCGGTACGAGCCCTTCGACTTCCACGCCGAGTGCCGCTCCATGCGCTACTACCGGCTCAACGTGCTTATCGACAGGATAGCGCACGAGCAGGTACGAACACTCCCGAACATTACCGAAGGAACACGAATCACGTTATTCATCAGTTATCGCTGCTTCTTTATCGTGTGGACAGTCAGGTCTAAACTAACGACCCCACACATCTTACTGTCAGAGTTTCTAAATCGCATCAAGGGCCTCTGACAATGGTTTCTAAGTTATCTATATAGAAAGATAGAGCATAAATGTTACCGTATAAAATCAACCACGTGTAACTGTAAGTGTCTAAACACACTATGCCGGAGGTACGCGTCCGAAGTTTCGCGGCTGATTTTACTTTCCGACGTATTCGGCTGATATGACACACTGTAAGTGCCGAACTTCGGCGGCAGAAATTCAATCGCGTAACTTTGTGTATATATTATTTAGTGTCTCGACGTCGTGTCGTCTTATTTAAACAGCCGAACTTCGGTCGCGTATAATGTGTGCTCTACAGAATACGTTGCCGCTGAACTTACGCCCGACCGAAGTTCGGCTGTGCGTTATAACGCATCGTAATTTCGGCATAATGTGTCGTCAGTAATTCAAATAGGCGTAATCCTGCCGAACTTCGGTCGCGTACCTTCGGCATAGTGTGTTTAGACACTTACATGCGGTTGATTTTATACGGTATGGCCTTTCGATTTATCAAATAAAGAACCCCAAAAACCAATTCTTCTCCAACAGACAGAGTTCGGCTACTTCCTCTCCCGAGGAGGCACAGTGCTCCTGCGCCAGAGCGGCGTGTTCCGCACCAACTGCGTGGACTGCCTGGACCGCACCAACGTGGTGCAGAGCCTGTTCGCGCGGCTGCAGCTCGACGCGGCGCTGCGACTCCTGGCCGTCACCAGCAGTGATGATGAGAAGCATCCGCATCTCGATAAGCTGTTTAATAATGTAAGTGTATCAGTGTGAAAATAACGGTCACTCAGGGCCGATGCCTTGTAGGGCAGCAGGTTTATCGAAAGAGATACCGCCACCCTTTCAAAAGGCACAAGAAGGAACATGGATGGGTTTTAGTCAGTAAGAGTCTGGCTCTCCCTTCCGCTCAGAAGAAGTAATTTGATGATTTCAAATTCTTTGAATCCTTCGGTCGAGCAAAAAGTGTTATTGGGTTTTTCTATGAAATTCTCAGTAGCAGCTCTGAGTTTGGATTTGTGCCCGGTTGATGGCAATAGGCTCGCCCCCTGTTTTACATGGGACCTAAATAAACCGGCGAACTGTGGGTGTACATTGGTACACCTCTGCCTAACCCTTCGGGGAATACAGGCGTGATGGTAAGTGTTTCAAATCCTTAAAAAAAAAAAAAGAATGCCCGTCTGAACAAGATTGATCGTACATACGACGGCTTATGAGAAAATTCCGTCAATTTTTTTTTATTTAAAATGTATGAGGTACGAGTATTTAGAACAAACATATACGTTCAGATTGGTCTCATATTATGTTATCAAATTACACCCCTAGAAATCCCTAATGGAAAAAACCAAAAACACTTTTTGCCCGACCTGGGAATCGAACACTGGACCTCTCGCTCAGCAGTCGCGCTTTTGACTACGACACCATCGGGGCAGAAGACAAACAACATAAGACAACAATATAACGGGCCAAAATTTACGGGCAATATTTGACAGGCCTGTCGGTCTAGTGGTTAGTGGCCCTGACTGCTAAGCCGGAGGTCGTGGGTTCGATTCTAACTTTCGACTAACTTTGTGTGATGAGCATGATTATTTGTTCTGTGTCTGGGTGTGATTTATCTATAAATATATTTATGTATTTATAAATTATATAAGTATGTATATCAGTTGTCTGGTTACCATAACACAAGCTCTGCTTAGCTTGGGATCAGATAGCCGTGTGTGAGTTGTCCCAAGATATTTATTATTTTATTATTATTTATAAGACCCCTCCGTCACTCCGTCCCCCATGTCTTCAAGAATATGCAAAACCCTTGATTCGCCCCTCCTACGAAAATTGACTCTTCCCCACGTGATTATGTTCCGTATGTCCCCAGGTATGGGCAGACCACGCAGACGTGATCTCCACCCAGTACTCAGGCACGGGAGCCCTGAAGACGGACTTCACGCGGACTGGCAAGCGGTCACACTTCGGACTCATGCGGGATGGACTGAACTCGCTCACGCGCTACTACAAGAATAACTTCAGCGATGGATTTAGACAAGTATGTTTATACTGGGTTTTGGTTGCGACTTTGTCTGTGTTTTCTGCGGGGTTTTTGAGTGGTACCTGATTTGTTATTCTTAAATTAAAGTGAACTGTCAGTTGCTCCTTATAATGTTAGTGAAAGTTCCGCCAAAATCTGTCTAGCCGTTTCAGAGAGGAACGGGACAAAGAGACTGACAGTTCCACAAAAAAAAATTGGTATAAGAACCATGTAAATGTTCTTATAAAGCTAAGTTGTTTTCTCATGACAAACGGACACTCCGAATTGATTTATCAGTATATAGAGAACGTTATCTGTTTACTAATTAATAAAATTGAAGTCTCTATTCAAAAATAGATACAAAGAACAGAAGCTTCTAATAAATTAAAAGTAAAAACAAAGTTAATATCAAAACAAGAGAAAATTTAATACAAATATACAAATTAGTGAAGTGCATCGTGAACATGGCAGTAACAGTGCAGTGGAGTAGTAGTGCGTGTGTGCCAGTATGGCAGTAGGCAGGGCACATGGCACGCAGAACTGATGGCCGATGGGGCCGCAATGTTCTTGAATGGAAACCACGCAGCGGTAAGCGCAGCGTAGAACGTCCACCCACAAGATGGACAGACGCTGCAGGCCGCTTCCAACCGGACCGGTGAGAAGCGGCCTGCAGCGTCTTTTGGAAATCCATGGGGGAAGCCTATGTACAGCTGTGGATGTCCAGTGGCTGGTATGATTATGATGATCGTGAGTATAGCCAGTAACAAAGTTTTTATCCACATAGCCATACATAGAAAGCAGTAGTGTCGCTTAGGTCCGTCACTGCATTCAAAACTGTACCTTATTACTCTATGTTTAGGACTCCATTGACCTGTTCCTGGGTAAGTACGTGGTCACGGACGGCGAGGGCAACACTGTCCCGTGTCCGCTGCGCCGCGACAGAGACTGGAAGTATATTACAGTGAGTGTCTTTGTTTTATTATCTAAATATATATAATTCAAAGGTGACTGACTGACTGAGATAGTGATCTATCAACGCACAGCCCAAACCACTGGACGGATCGGGCTGAAATTTGGCATGCAGGTACATGTTATGACGTAGGCATCCGCTAAGAAAGGATTTTGATCAATTCTACCCCCAAGGGGATAAAATAGGGGATGAAAGTTTGTATGAAACTTTGTCAATTTTAAACTGATCGGGCTGAGACTTGGCATGCATAAAGCTACTATGACGTAACCATCCTCTAACAAAGGATTTTGATAAATTCCACCCCTAAGGGGATAAAATTGAGGATGAAAGTTTGTATGAAACTTTGTCAATTTTAAACTGATCGGGCTGAGACTTTGCCTGCATAAAGCTACTATGACGTAGCCATCCTCTAACAAAGGATTTTGATAAATTCCACCCCTAAGGGGATTAAATAGGGGATGAAAGTTTGTATGAAACTTTGTCAATTTTAAACTGATCGGGCTGAGACTTTGCATGCATAAAGCTACTATGACGTAGCCATCCTCTAACAAAGGATTTTGATTAATTCCACCCCTAAGGGGATAAAATAGGGGATGAAAGTTTGTATAAATCTTCTTAGATTTTCGACTGATTGAACTGAAATTAAAGATTGGAGCTACTATGATGAAGACGTCCGATTAAATAAGATTTTGATAAATTCAACCCCCGTGGGGATAAAATAAGGGATAAAATAAGGGATAAAAAAAATATATAAAATAATGACAGATTAGTTAAGAATATTGAACATATACAAAGAAGTTTTGTAGACCCTAATTTTTTATACGCGCTAAACAAAAGTAAAGCCGCAAAAACTATACCAAATTAATACTTCTTAACGTGAGCGAAGCCGCGGGCAAAAGCTAGTTGTTTACTATGATCACTTTAAAATAGACTCTGTGGTACTCGGGAATAGGGTAGCTTTTTATTTGTTTTTTTTTTTTTGTAATCTGGCTTCCAGAGATCTTTTTGCAAAACAGAACTTCTTTGTAGTATTAGTATAAGGCTAAGACTCTCTTGCGGCAGCCAGGATAAAATTTTCCGAGTTAGTAGCTATCACAGGGCAATTGCGTATGACACGTTTATGTTTTAACTTCGTGTTAGCAACTAACTAAGTGTAAGTTTTTCGCGAAAGTTGGCTTTAGAAAATTATAATAGTCTTATTTGTTGTCTATTGAATATGAAAATTTTTTTTTGGTTAAATGATTTAGACAATTCAAATGTTAGTAACCGCAAAGCTGGTTTTTTTTTTGAGATTGACATTGAATTTTCTTGCGCCGCAACTGTTGTATTTTTTAACAGTCTATAGATAATTATTCGTTATTGAGTCGACTTATAAAATGTTATTTCAAGAACCCTATAATCTTGCCCCGTTGGTCTCGTGGTCGCAAGTGCGACTGCTGTGCAAGGGGTCCCGGGTTCGATTCCCAGGTCGAGCAAAAAGTGTTATTGGGTTTTTCTATGAAATTCTCAGTAGCAGCTCGGAGTTTGGATTTGTGCCCGGTTAATGGCAATAGGCTCACCCCCTATTACATGGGACCTAAAAATATATCGGCGAACTGTGGGTGTACATTGGTACACCTCTGCCTAACCCTTCGGGGAATACAGGCGTGATGATGGTATAATCTTATCTAATAGAATATTTTATGCCATAAACACATCAAGAAACTACTTTATATTTTCTCTTATGTTCTAGTTCCCATCAGTGCTCCTAGTAGCGATGTCAATGTTCTGCGCAAGCGCAACTCTCCCGCAACGCTACACGAGCGAGGTGTTGCTGTATCTTATGTTCTGGGGGGCGGCCGTCACTGCCACCCTCACCTTTATATTCAGGTAAATATGGTGTATTTTTATGTGGTACGTCATTTGGCGTGTTTGTGATAATGTTTGCTTTGCTTTGATAACATAAAGTAGACTTTGTTTTACCCTTAGTACCTATGAATGCTTGGTAAAAAGGACCATGGGTATCTTTGTATGATTCTTGGGTCCACTTGGCAACATTGATCAATAGTGATGAGACTGATGTCGTATAAAAGCGGTATAAGGTATACTTCACTTCATTATATGGCAGTTAAGTTCAGATCTAGCGCAAAAATGTGGGTAAAAAATAAACTGTGGGTATAGATTTATAGGTATGTTGCCATTTTCGCGATGGATTTGAACTTTGCTGAGATATAATGAAATGAAGTATACCTTAACAGCTTTATAATGACATGGGTACCGTTTCTGTTGGACAATGTTAAAAAATGGGTCCAAATTGTCGGATGGTCCTTTCGCAAAAAAATAAAAAAGTGAATAATTCAGCTATAATCGTTTATATACAACGCGACGCCTGCGCTGCGTATTCGCGGCGTCTGCGCTGCGCATACGCTCATCGAACGCTTACGCTGGACAAACGCTAATGTGAAGGCGCTCTAATGGTTTAATTGAAATTCATGATTTTGACTTTGACTTTGACCTTGTTCCAGACACGGCAAGGAGTTCGTGGACTGGCCCCGGCTGGACGCGGGCGGGCTGGCCGCCGCGCGTGCCCTGCCGCCGCCGTCGTCCTTATGATCGCAGACCTGCCGCAAGTAGTCGTCGTCTAACACACATTCACATGGCCTGTATGGGTTGAATGGGTGACGTTACACAACACTTTACAAGGGATCTTATCGTTGAATTAATATAATTGGTTCCCAAAAATGAGTCTAATGTTTTTATTTAATTATAATTTACAATTAAGTGTACTCGGTGGCAACAAACTATTTATTTTTTATTGTTTATTTTATTTTATTTGAATACACTAGGAATTTCTCCTGTATCGTGGGTGCGTTTACAAACATATAAACTCACCTACACAAACAGCCAGACCCGGAACAACTATCTGTAGGTCATACAAATATTTGTACCATGCGGGAATCGAACCCGCAACACGCAGCGCAGCAGTCGATCGGTCGTTACTATATTACTTCAACGATAAAATCCCTTTTGAAGTTTCGTCCTGATTCACCCCTGCAACCCTATACACTCCATTTTACGATATCTCCGTCTCCCTCCAACCTTCCCGGTTGACCGGTGTGAGAGTGAGACAGATAGATCATGGTGGTTCGTTTATACTGGTGTTGTTTGGTAGGTAGTTTTTGAATAGGCGGTTCTCTGTCGATGATTGGTTGGTCTGATTAGCCAATGAGTAGGTAACGTTAGTATAGTTAGTACACATAACTGCCTCGTTAGCCTTGTGGTTCTAAGTGCGACTGCTACGCTAGAGGTCTTGGGTTTAATTTCCAGGTCGAGCAAAAAGTGTTATTGGGTTTTTCAATAAAATTTTCAGTAGCAGCCCGGGGTTAGGATTTGTGCCCGGTTAACAATAGGCTCGCCCTCTATTACATGGGGCCTAAACCATACCGCTGAATTGTGGGTGTACATTGGTACACCTCTGCCTAATCCTTCGGGGAATATAGGCGTAAAGGTATGTGTACAAAACTAACTTTAATAATGTTTGATGAAAATACCTGTCAAAACTTGCCATGTCCGCCATTTTAAGTCTTATGAAACTGCATCTTTTCATCGGCCATTTTGTATGTTTTGACAGTTCAAAGAGGCAGCTTATTTCATAGTTAGGGCCATAATATAGATACAAGTTAATGGTTATTGGTTATTTTGATCAACCAATCAGAAATTGACATGTATTTTGATAGAAACAGTGTTACTAATTAATAATAATTATTGAGATGCTTCCATATTCGTAAAATGTGTTTGTTGAAGAAATAATATTTAATTGAAAGTGGGTGGGGTCAAAGGTACAGTCCGCGAGGCGTAAGCTGAGCTTTGCATTTGTGTGTGTGATAACCAATAGTAGAGAGTTACGTTGTGTGTGTATGTTTCAACCAATCAAAGGACGCATCGCACACTAGGCCGACGTCACATCTACACTATGTGTCTAAACACACTATGCCGAACGTACGCGACCGAATTTCGGCATGATTACGCTTGCAATGTTATTTGTATTACTGACGGCACATTACGCCGAAGTTACATTGCGTTACAAACGCAACGTAATTTCGGTCGGGCGTAAGTTCAGCGTAGCGTTCAGCTGTAGTGGACACATTATACGCAACCGAAGTTCGGTTCGATTGCCACACACATCAAGTAACGCAACTGAATTTCTGCCGCGTAAGTTCGGCACTTATAGTGTGTCATATCAGCCGAACACGTCGGAACGTAAAATCAGCCGCGCTACTTCGGACACGTAACTTCGGCACAGTGTGTTTAGAAACTATCTGTATGGGCACTCAGACAAATGCAAAGCTCAGCTTACGCCAAGCGGACTGTGCTCACTTATGTTTTGACGAAGATATAGTGAAAATATATTTATTAATATTATATTTATGGTAATGGTAGGTATGGGGATACGGATTCTCTAGATAAATTAATGGAAATGTTAAAAAAAATATTCACATTGCCATCCAACAATGCTTATTCTATAAAAAATTTCACTTGGTGAATATAGGTGATATGAGTTTGAGTCCTTGATCTTTAGCGCTAATGCTGTGATATAATAATTCACTTCAAACTCACCAAGGAGATTTTTTATAGAATACACCCGACAATTTTTTAAATTGACACAGCGAATTGAAAACAAAACGACGTAATGTACTTATGACAGACTTATGAAAATAAAAATATGTATAGAAAATTGGCAGGGTGTGATAGTACCCCATAAGAGAGGAAAGTCGAATGGCCAAATATGTATTGTGACGTTCTTTGTATAGTACAAACGCCAGCACATCAAGCTACTACAATCTGTCAAATTTCTTTAATAGATTTTCAACTTTATCGCTGTAGCATATGGTTCAAAGTTGATTGCTTGATGCGCTGGCGTCTGTACAAAACGTAGAAATTTCAGTAGTTTTTTTTTTCTAAACAACACTGGTATAAACTTGCCATTCTAAAAGCACCTTTTTTTCTATAAGGACACATCAATCAATGTCTACCACAGTTTAAATTGTCCTTTATTCCTTGTAACTTAGAGTTCATTTTGAATGTTTGACAAAGATATCAAATGTCCAATTGTACAAATAATGAAACATATTTAAGGTCTTCGGGATATTATTTGTGTAGTCAGAAAAATGGATAGGAGTCGGTTTTTTGAGTACTAAGCTGACAAAGGCGGTCGCCTACAATCTGGCCATCTGGGCTTCTCCCTGTTGCAAACATTCCTTTGTGCGTAGTTCAGCTATGCTACTCTAAAATAGGCATTTTGCCCAAAAATCTAGTTTCCCACTCTTCTTTATCAGGGGGGCATTAAGGTCTAAATGACCCCACACACCCTAGTGTCAGAGTTTCTAAACCGCCTCAAGGGCCTCTGACATGGTTACCAATGTCAGTGTCCAAGATAAACTTAGAAAGTACATATGAATTGAAAAAAGTCACATTGGTACTTGCCCGCGCCCACTCTGAAAGGTGGCAATAAATTAGCTGTTAAATTATTTCTTTTATCTGACTAGATAAATAATAACTGAAGACTATTCGTTAGACCAAACTTGTTGCTATATTTGCTTAGTATGTCAATCGAGATGTATATTTATTAGGCATGTATTTGAACTGCAAACCTGACTTTTGTACTGTGTGTATTAATTGGTTCATTCCTACGGCTTTTAGACACTATATTCATTGGAATATGTACGTAATTGGTATGGCGTTCAAGTTCGAATTCGTTTGGAATATTTATTTACATTCGCGTATACGAAAATGAACGTTAAATGTATGCTGATAAAGTTCATATTCATATGAAACGGTTACTTAGGTAACTAAAGTGAATATCATCCTAGAACATTCCACTGATTTACAGCCGAATACTCTTAAATGCTACATGAATTAATAATAAAACAAATAGGTTTTTTTGTAGTTATATTCCGGATTCAAACTAGCCATCTTGCCGCTGGGTTTAGACAGGCGGGTCAATGAACCCGCACGCACACAGTGATATAGTCGCGCGACACTGTCTACCGCATACGCAACGGGGCGATTCTCTTCTTCGAAAGAAGTTTATTCTGAAATACTGTAAAACAAGAAAATAACTAGAAAATCAAGTATTTATTAATGACTAGTTTCTGCTCCTGACTTCCTCCGCGTTAAATTGGTTACATTATACCACGGGAACCGTACATTTTTGCGAAATAAAAAGTATCCACAGTACAATCTATTTCTGTGCCGAATTTCATGCAGATCTGTTTAGCCGTTTAAGGATGAAAGAGTAACAAACATCCATACATCCGTCCATCCTCACAAACTTTCGCATTTATAGTATTAGTAGGATAGGATTATTAGTAGAATTTATTTGTGTCTTTTATCTCCTAATAAATGTCGGCTATGCAAAATTGCACCTTATATACTTGGGACAGCTAATAATTTGCGCTCCTAATCTTTATTCAGCACATACACAATTCTCAAGGTTTGCCTACGTTCAAATATACGCCTTTATATATTGACGAATATATTAAAATATATATATTAGCATTCCATTGATGGCCGACGCATGCGGTTTGTCTGACCTTCCGTATTTAAATACTCAATTCAGCTAAGAATATTAAAACTATATTATTTATTGTGTAAACCGTAATGAACGATTTCCACCAGAGAAAATTCAGGCTTCTGCATAATAGTTAAAGTTCATGTTTGCATGGAATTTATACTGCTTGGATCGGCACACGCGTGGACCGAACCGAGTTCCAGGCAATTCCATGCAAATATGAACCTTAACTATTATGCAGAAGCCTGAATTTTGAATTTATACTTCTTGGATCGGCAAACGCGTGGACCGAACCGAGTTCCAGGCTATTGCATGCAAATATGAACCTTAACTATTATGTAGAAGCTTGAATTTTGTTTGGCATAGTGAGAAATGCGCTCCTGCGCCGCCCGGTTGGTGAAAATTGTACATAAGGCGGGTTGGCAATTTCAGATTAATATTCATAATAAGTCCAATTTTCCTTGTTTTTCTTCACCGATTTCAGAGATGTCCAAGATAAACTTAGAAATTACATATGAAATAGAAAAAGTCACACAGTCACAGTCAAGTACTTGCCCCTTTTTTCCTCGTGGGGAAATGCTCATGGACTGCCTCCGCCTCGGGGTGTGTCGGACTCCTATTGACTAAAACCCCACGGTGTTCCTCCAACTACCATTGACTAGGACACGGGTATCGCTCTGAGCATTCTTCCGCACCACATTGGTACTTGCCCTGTATCGAACCCGCAATCTCATGCATTAAAGGGGAAACCGTAATCACTGAGCCATCACGACGTTGTAGTCCTACAAAGTTGTTCATAGTCATGAGTGGATCCCTATCTCCTGAAAAATATTTCGGTATTGAATTAAAAGCCACGTTCTATAAAATAATTTATACCAACTCATCACAACATACTCATAGAAATATAACATATTCCTATAAGTTCCATACAAAGGTCCGACAAATCGCAGCGACAAGCGCATCGCGACAGAACAAAACTAAATATTGGTAATAAAGTCGCGTTTTGCGCAAATAGTTAGCTTCTACTTCTATAGTTTAACCTTTTGAACGCCACGGACGTTTATAGACGTCTAACGAAATCGTGCCAAACACGCCACCGACGTCTATAGACGTCAAGAAAACGAAATTTTTAAGTACTTATTTTCTATTTAAAAATGTCCTAAATTAAGTTTTTTGTGTTTCTCTTTCCTATTATTTAAAACTACATTAATGAAATATTGTAAAATAGCACAAAGATATATTGATTTCTTACATTTCACTAGAAAAAACAATAATCAAAAATTGCTAATCGAAATGCTGAATTGGTAGCTTGGCGTAGCAGTGGCGCCGATGTGTTTACGCTCTGGCGGTCAAAAGGTTAACTAGATAATGGTTTGTTGCTGTGGTCCTAAAGTATGTTCCTCGGCCTATACCGCCATCTTTAAAACAATACCAATTTGATATTACTTTGTGATTTGAGTTGTTGGATTTTCAACTCTCGGTGCTGAGCTGAGAGTTGAAAATCCAATAGCACGTAAGGCAAAGTATTGTTAATATTATACTGTTTTAAGACATGGGGGTGGGCCTCCTGGTCAAGGAATTGACAGTTTTTATGTGTGATTGCATTAGAGTTTGGGTTTTTGAGGTATTTAGTATTTAATTTAATTAATCAACTATTTAACTGAAAAGCGAAAATTTAAATTTAGAATCTATATTTCAAATTGTACTTAGTTTGAATTTCGAACTACATCATTTAACAGTTTTTTTTTTAATTCGTAAGAACAATCGTTTTGTTCGAGACATTGACCCTTGCATTGTCTGCCAGTCAACAAAGCAGGCCATTGACTTGAATGAGACAAAGCCTTGATCTGCTTTATTTATAAAAAAAGTATTTGTTCAGAATTGTGTTTGAACATTGTTTTTATTTATTCTACAAATGGTTTAATACTGGCTAATTTTGTCTGCAAATAATCGACTTAACAAAGGAGGTTTTATATTCAAACTGTATGTATTTGTCCGTTTTTGTCTTCAGAAATTGCTGAACCAATTTTGATAATTTGTATCACCGTCGATTTTAGCAAAATTATTTTGTAAATTTTCTCAAAAACCCAAAAGCTTGTGCTAGTTCAGTTTCCAGTACAGATTTATAACGACGACTCAAGACGGCCGGGTATACCATATTCATAGGAATAACATTGCGAATATAAATAATTATAGCATAAAACCTTTTACTATGTAAATCTTTGATTAATGTATATTTGTTATTTTGTGTTTATTTTATTTTTAGACAAAGGTTATGGCCGCTAGATTTAGTAACGCGGTAAAGATTTCCATTTGTAAGTAGATAGAGATGCTATTTTAAATATTGTAATTTTTAACCATTGAGCTAAACTTTAATAAATGCCTTTCTATCTACCTCTTTAGCGTTTGCCGCTTCCGGAATAAAAAGCGGTGACACGTGAAAATATATTTTTTATTTCCGCAGTGTTATTTCAAATGTCATGGTTATTGTAATAATATTGTTATATTTTATCATCTTGTGTAATTTAATAATTTTAATCTTGTAATTTTTATGGAGAAAATATTTCAATAAACACTGAATCAAATATTGGTTTGTTTATATTTATTTTTACGTTACCTGTTTTATAGAACCTACTTACGTACCTATCTAAATCATTATATCTAAAACTAGCTTCCGCCTTTTTTTTTTTTTTTTTTTTTAAAGATGGTAGAATCATCAAATGACCCCCCCCCCCCCCGACCTGGGCGGGGCGGGAGGGAGTGTCAGACTTTTACTGACTAAAAACCATCTATGTTCCTTCATGTGCCCTTTGCGTTCCGGGGGCGCGGTATCTCTTTCGAACAACCCGCAGCCCCGGCAGGCATTTGGCCCTTAGTGGCCCCTTCCAATGGCTGACACCTCTGTGCGCGGAACATGGACGCGCCGTCGACACGGTCTGTCGTTAGTTAATAACGTACGGACGTAGCTTCCGCCTACGACGTAAAGTTACGACTTTCGTTACTGCTCCGCTCCCGTGTGTCGTAGCGTGATGTTATATAACCTAAGTTACTCAGGAATAATATAGCTATCTAAAAGTGAAAAACTGGTTAAAATCGGTCTAGTAGTTTCAGAGCTTATACGGTAAAAACAATCGAAAACAAACAAAAAAAAACAATCCTCTTCATAAAATTAGTATGGAAAGATTTAGATCTGTGATGTCAGTCATTGGATGCAAGAGCTTAAAAAGTAAAATTTATGAGTTTGCAAAGTCAATAAACTTCGCAAGTCGTAAAAAAATCACTCACAATAAAAAATTATGTAAATTAATTCTTTTTTATTCAAGTCTGTTTCTTATTGAATGCGTCATTACGTGAACGCAGTCATATCGATTGCTGTCAGTCAAGCTGTCACCGCTCTGTCTACGACTGTTCTAAAACCTAAATCCGATAATTTGTGAGCTCCAGCAGTTTCAACTAGTTTCAGATAAACAATATTGCTACTGCATCTTAGTACATTATTTTTTCGTAAATAATTTATATAGAAGCAAAGAATAATGTTATCTTTTTATACTCAATGGACTTTAGGTTTAAACGATAAACATACATATCCAGAAACGTCACTGATAATAAATTATCACCGAACCTAGTTTCAGAACGCAAGTTCCGTCGCCAGCGGAATCGCAATACGCGAGCAGAGTCCACCGATATTTATCGCAGTATTATCTCGTACGCTAATAAAATACAATAATTTTATGATAATATATTTTAAATATAATACAGCCTTCGATATTCTGTGACGCGGGCGCGAGTTTTGTGTGTTATTGGAGACAAAAATGTGCTAAATAAAGTGAAGGATTTTGCTTGTTTTTTTTTTTCGCGATTGTCGGCGCCAGAATGTCTGATGAGCTCGAGGCTCGTATGTGGGACGATGGGGGCTCCCGGTACGAGTCCAGGAGTCGCGGGCCTTACTTCGAGTCGGCCTTCGCCTCGTCAGAACATTTGGATAGAGCCCCTTTGTTGTCTGAGGTAAAACAAATTATGTTTTATATTTATGTCCGTAGATTTTTATTTTACTATAAAATGCTTTTAGTATTTTATATTTTAACGTATAAAATTGTTATGTAAACATAACAAATCGTATGTAAGTTAACATTTTCATTTTGAAACTACAAAAATGAAAGTTCATATTACCTTCCTAGCTCAGTATTATTTTATAGCAGCATCATTATAATTTAACTGCAGAGCTTTCTAAAATATTTTTATTGATATTTTCCGCAATACATGCCTAGTTTCAACAGTTTTCTATTTACTTTGGCTCGTAACTGTTACAGGTATATCAAAAACCTTATCAGTAAATAATATAATGACATTAAAGTCACCTTAATATGTATGTGCTGTGTAACGGTAACATAACAGTGAATGTTACTGGCTAGGCAGATGGCCATTATCAAAGGAATAACACAATATCTGAAGAATACACCAAATAGTCTGAAATTATCATTCTATACCTATTGACTCTAATTCGCCCTCCTCAGGGCTAAACAGTCTACTAACAAAATAGTCTTTAAAACAATAATTGCCATTGATTCGCTAAGATGAGAAAATAATTCTATACTAATATTAAAAGAGGAAAGATTGTTTTTGTTTATTTGTATCAAATAAGCTTCGAAAGCACTGGACAGATTTAAACCGCTATAGCAAAAGATAGCTACATTATTTCTGAGTAACATAGGCTATAGAAAATTACGCTACAAACCACGAGAGCAGACCAGTTATCAAAAATTCAACCTAACTTGGGTGAAATAAGTCATGCGGACGAAGTCTCGTGCAGAAACTAGTCATAAATAATTTAAAAAAAAAGATAATTAGTGCGAGCTGCAAGCACAATATACTAATTACTACATTAGACATTCAAATATGTCTTAAGTAAATATTTGATAATGATTAGATAACCAAATAATGGCGACTACTGCTTATCAAGCTTCGGTAATTTAATTTCCTTTTTAAAATATTATCATAGTCTCATTCATTTTATCTGTTCTATGACTTGTTTATTATGTTAAAAACATATTTTTATCATGTACAAATAATATAGAAAGCTTGCACTCTGTTCTAAATGAAAAATTAAGTAACAATTTATTTAATACCTTTACCTACCTTTACCTTTTATACCTTTTGGAATGGGCAACTAGATTCAATATTATTTAATTATTAATTTTTTCTATAATTGACATTCAAAAGTGCCTTCTAATGGTCTAAATGAAATAAATGATTTGACTTTGACTTTGAATATCTTTAAAATATTAACCAGACTTGTCAATAAGATATTCTGCAAATAGAATTTAGATTTTGTTCTACCATGGAAAGAAAGAAAGACGAAGATTTAGGTTTCAAGAACAATAGGTAATCAATTGCATTTAATCATCCACCGTCTTGATGAGTTAATTAACTTGGCAACATAGTAGGTAGTATTATTATGTTAGTTCAATTCAAACCACCATAGACGCGGGTCTGTAGACGGTGAGCAATGGCTTGCTCACCGTCCGTACGTTAACTAACTAACAACAGACCGTGTCGACACGGCGCGTTCGTGTTCCACGCGCACCTCAAAGAGATGTCAGCAAACTTGAATGGGACCACTAAGGGCCGATGCCTGCCGGGGCTGCGGGTTGTTCGAAAGAGATACCGCGCCCCCGGAACGCAAAGGGCACATGAAGGAACATAGATGTGTTTTACTCAGTAAAAGTCTGACACTATGGGCGGGGGAAGTTATTTGATGATTTCCCATCTAAAAAAAAAGTTCAATTCAAAACAGAATTTAATCAGGATGTTTCATGGCCACGTAGATGAATATATGCAACCTAAGGCTTTTTTTTTTTTTTTTTTTTTTTTTTTTTTTATAGACGGGAAATCATCAAATAACTTCCCCCGCCCTGGGCGGGGCGGGAGGGAGTGTCAGACTTTTACTGACTAAAACCCGTCTATGTTCCTTCATGTGCCCTTTGCGTTCCGGGGGCGCGGTATCTCTTTCGAACAACCCGCAGCCCCGGCAGGCATCGGCCCTCAGTGGCCCCATCCAATTTTGCTGACATCTCTTTGAGGCGCGCGTGGAACACGAACGCGCCGTCGACACGGTATGCAACCTAAGGCTGTCATACTACATATGTTATGAAGAGTATGGTAAATAGAACCCTCTTTGCATTTAGTATACAGTTCAAAATCGTTGCAGAATGCGCGATGTTGATAGCCTTTAAATCATGCCACTGAATCTTTGATGAATGTGCTAAAGAACTTTTGACATTATCTTCCACGATTTAAGTTCGAATTTTATTTAAAACCTTTATACTGTTATACTGTTAACAAGTGTATAATAGGTAAAATTGATTGGTTTAACACACAATAAATTAGTTTATTGTATTAGATAGTGTTATCATAATATTTGAGATACAACTGATAAAAAATTACAGACATCTTATCAAAGAATAAAATGTTATAGTAGCTCAATGTTATCTAGGCCATGTTCAATGGATTTCATAGTTTGTTTAAATATTAAATGAATGAAAAATATGAATTACAAGCGAATTGCCCGCGACTTCATCAGCATCGGTTATTTCATCCTCGTTAAGTAACGTCTTTGGCTACTGCTTACGATTTAATGGCTGGCACCGATAACGCAGTCAAAGTGGCCAAATTCTGGGCCACATATAAAATCTATTTATGGTTAGTCATCGAAACGCTAAGAAGAATAGTCACATTATTATTTATTCATGAAAAATGGCACGTTCAGGCAATTACTTACATTTCCTATTCGAAATATTGTTCCGGTAATAACGTTTTCACCCCCCTAAACCAAATGAATGGAAATGAGTCAATTTTGGTCTGATTATATTCGGTATACCTTACCCAGGGAAGGTTATCCATGCCTATTTCAAATAGGTATAAATAACTTTCCCTGGACGAGCTTCTTCACCAACTACTAAACCACCTATTGTTGAGCAGTCACCGCGGCCCTGAAACGCAAAGGGCATTAGAAGAAACACGATGGGTTTCAGTCAATAAGAGTCTGACACTTCCTTCCGTTCCGCCCACAGCGGAAGAAGTAATGATTCGCCATCCATAAAAAAAATACTTCAGTCGAGCCCTTTCACAAAGATACATATACAATCACGCCTGTATTCCCCGAAGGGTTAGGCAGAGGTGTACCAAACCAATGTACACCCACAGTTCGCCGGTATGTTAGGTCCCATGTAATAGGGGGCGAGCCTATTGCCATTAACCGGGCACAAATCCTAACTCCGAGCTGCTACTGAGAATTTTATAGAAAAACCGACTAATGATCCCAACGACTATTAACCTACATGAAATATCTTCCTCTTTTCCTATCTGAATGTAACAAACAAATATTCCCATTCAATATCTGAATATGAATATTCCATAACCCCGTTTATCGATGCCCGAGGGCGCTACCCTCAATAATCCTTTCGGTTTTGTTGACTGTACAATATAAGTACTACGTTTCGAAGTTGTAAAGTGTGCAAACAACTTGAGACGAGCCAACATGGATTTATATTATGAATTCATGAGATTCCCTCGGTTTTCCATCTTGTTTGAAGCGAGTGATGTGTTATTGTGTACGTAGTACTTCTTTTTACGTACGTCGATAGTCTGTCTTCGTGTCGTCGTAATGGCCCCGTGGTTTAGGTAACCGCCTCTCATGCACGAGATTGTTGGTTCGATACAGGCCAATTACCAATGTGACTTCTTCAATTCATATGTGCTTTCTAAGTCTACCTAACAGTGGTGATTGAAAAAATCGTAAGGAAACCTTTTTTTGTAAGGATGAGAAATCATCAAATGGCTTCTTCCGCTCTGGGCGGAGCAGACGGGACTGTCAGACTCTTACTGACTAAAATCTGGAGCGTGCCGCGGTGACTCTTTCCAAACAAATTCCGCAGCTCTGGAAACGTGAGGAAACCTAGACTTATCTGAAATCACTAATTCGCTTTGAGCATTCGTCGTATTCAATGTTCTTGCCTTCTCTGTATGAGAAGAGGATTTTGCCCTGCAGTGGGACAATAATAATCCGGTATTAATCTAGGAGTCTATTACTCCAATTCTGCGTATCTTTTATCGTTGTGGTCGGCAATGTTATAGAGCTAGATTGACCCAGTAATGTTAGGTTTATTTTTTGTTCTTTAGCTCTAACTTGTGACTCACCAAAATACCATTTACAAACAATGAACCCTTTCTTATTCTCTTTACTTGTTTTGTAGTTTTTATCTTAAGGTGAATGCTCCGACCAGCCCGCGAAATTTAAATTTTCTTACGTTTTTTGATATTTGCAAGTCAGTATTAGGTTTAATGTTGATTAAAGTATGATTCGCGGGCGTAAAAAGTATGTATTTTCAAAATTATAACCATTAAAATCAGTAAAATGAATCCATGCTTCATGTAAAATGTCAAGATTTCATGCAATCTTGACATTTTACATGAAGCTTGACTGAAAAAACCGTAAGACTTGAAAAAAACGTAAGAAAATTTAAATTTCGCGGGCTGGTCGGAGCATTCACCTTAACAGATTTGATAACTCCATTGTACTTTTAACACTGCACAGGGAACATTTACACTTATAATTACCTGATCGCCTCGTTAGCCTAGTGGTCCTAAGCGCGACTGCTACGTTAGAGGTCTTAGATCCGATTGCCAGGTCAATCAAACAGTGTGATTGGGTTTTTCTATGAAATTCTCAGTAACAGCTCGAAGTTAGGATTTGTGCCCGGTTAATCCATTCAGTGCGGGGCGACGCACATGTGCGTGTTTTTTTGACGCGCATGCGCGTCAGCCGCACTGAATGGATTAACAGGGCAATAGGCACGCCCCACGGAGTAAGGAAAGAAGGCTCGCCCCTTAATACATGAGACCTAAACATACCGGCGAACTGTGGGTGAACGATTACACCTCTGCCTAACCCTTCGGGGAATACAGGCGTGATGGTATGTGTGTATATTTTGCATCTATCTTTCAACTCTTTGCATAACATTTCTTAAGTTTACTTATTTAATTAGAGCGATAAATCAATTCCCACGTTTTAATCTTAAATCTTGATGTTATTATACAATCGCAGGTTGAATTGAGTTTAATTAACTCGTAAGCGTATCGAGATAGTTCGACTTGAAACTGATTCTTACTCAATCATGTCCAAAGTAAATTAAATATTATCATACTAGGGAACTGCCCGCGGCTTTGACCGTGTGGCTTATTTCACCCGCGGCGTTAAGTTACGTCTTTGGTTACTGCTCCGCTCCCGTGACTCATAGCTTGATGTTATATTGCCTATGTTACTCAGTGATAATGTAGCTTTCTAACGGTAAAAGAATTTTTGAAATCGGTCCAGTAGTTTTTAAGTTTATTCATTACAAACAAAAATCCAAAAATATTTTTTTTCGTCTTTATAATATTAGTGTAGACTAGCTGTTGCCCGCGGCTTCGCTCACGTTAACCTAAGTGAGTATGTCATCATAATCTTCCAAGCATGTCGTTGGTTGCTAAGGTGACTGCTAATATTACGCTTGTGGGTTTTGGGAATTTGTCTGTAGACCCCCGGAGTCTGGATTTGTGCCCAGTTAGTAATGGGCTTACGTCATACCTGGGTCTAAAACCCAGCCTATGTATGATGGCTTTATTATCCCTTTACAAAATACAATGATGTGGTGTCAAAATTTACTTATTTTTGTTTTTGAACCATTTACCTTTAACATTATACCTTACATTCTAGCTTCGATTTGTCTAGTAAATCAAGACCGTAGAAATAAATCTTGTTATCAGAGCAACTGGCAACAGAATCTTAGCTTCGTGTTAGGTATTAATGTTATGTTTATTGGGAGAAAGTATAGACAAAAAACAGTAAGCATAATTAGATAAAATAGCATTAAACTTATTAAAAGGCTAAGCAAAATTTTACCTCTTATAGAGAGGTAAATTTTTCCCTTTATCTTTGGCAGAATTACGGGAATCTTCAGAATATATGTCCATTTAGAAGTTAATTTTTAAGCATGTAGAATTTTTTCGTTTGTAGTACCTACCTTTAAGAAGAAAAACCTTAAAATAAAAAAAAAAACGAAAAAAAAATAAATAAATCGTCCAACACTTGTTGAAAGAGTCGAGGTGGTTATTAGGCTCACGACGTTCTAAATAACAAAGTTTACCGCAGTAAACTTTGTTATTTAAGCATGGGTAGTAATCATATGAGTTCTTCCACTCAGTCGGATGGTCAGACTCTTACTAAGTAAAACCCATCCGTGTTCCCCCTAATGCTCTTTGCGTTCCAGAGCCGCGTTGTGACTCTGTCGAAAAAAATCCGCAACCTTGGCACCTTGGTGGCCCTAATGAACTCCGTGTTCTGAACTGACATCTGTTTAAGCGTGGAATACAGCGTGCCGTCGACCCGGGTCTGGTTCTCATCGGACGGCGAGCCACCCAACGCTCGCCGACCGCAGGCCCGCGCCTGGGATGCCCCCTTCTGTAGTGGCGGCCGGGGCATGAGGTTGGCTTTTTAATCATGCGTTTCGCCTTCTTCTTCGTTATCAACAGGAACTGTGTGTAATCCTGCTTAGCAAAAGGAGCTGATTGCTTCGCAATAGCCCTCGCTTCAGACCATGGATTGAACCAGTGCCGAACGCAAAAGATCGCCGCCACCGATCGCCACCATGAGGACACGACGGTGCTCATCTCAAGCAGAGCAAACCTCCACCGTATGCTGTATGATGATGGTGAACATCTCAGAGATAACACCCAGACGTGTCCTCTCGCCACATCCGCAACTCTTGAAACAACCGTGTCCGGAGAGTACCTGAGTCTGAACATACTGTAACTCTTTAAGTTGTCTGCGGTGCCGTTTTTTTACTCACGAGAAAAATATTCTTAGCAAAGCTAGAATTTGTGGACCAATCAGTCAAATTCCGTTCTATTCGTATTATTAAAACTTGCACTTGTTCTGGTGGATTGGCTCGGGAGGAAGGCACAGCTCCCTAACGTTTCGGGCGGCGCAGGTGCTCTCGGGTCATGGCTGCTTCGGGAAATACCTGTGTCACATTAATAGGGAGCCGGACGCCCCGTGGCACCACTGCGTGGACTGCCGGGAGGACACGGCGCGGCATACGCTATCAGAGTGTAACGCTTGGGAAGAAACGCGCCGTGCCCTCATATCAGAAGCAGGCAGTGACCTGTCGCTGTCAGCCGTAGTCACTTCGATGGTCGGCAGCGATGAGTCCTGGAACGCAGTGGTGTCCTTCTGCGAAACGGTCATCTCGCAGGCTGCAGAAAGGGAGAGAGAGATCACAACCTCTCTTCCGGCCCGCAGCAGGCGCACCGGGCGGTGGAGGGCGGACAATGCCCTCTTCCGGCCCCCCTGAATGGGTCCAGGGGTGGCGGAGTTGGGGACGTCCGTCGCCCTCTATTCAACTGGACCCGAGGTGGCGGCGCGTAGTGTTTCACGCGCGCCCCTCTTTGACGTCGCGGGGGGAGTCTAACACCTAACTCCCCCCCCTGACCTGAGGAGGCCCGCAGTGGCGGGTCAGCACCAGTCGGGGGTCGTGGAAGGCGCGTACGTTCCCGGGATCCCCAGCGTAAGTGTGGGAATGGAACACTGGGGTGGTTTTTAGTCAGTAAGAGTCTGGCAGACCCCAGACTACCTGTCTCCTGGTTCAGTACTTCAGTGAGGTATCTGAAAGGCAATGAATCGGCTGTGCACTTAAGTAGGCCGCTGCAAACACAATTTGACAAAATGTGGCATTATAGACCCGTCTGGCATCCAGTGCACATGTATCAACTGGTGTAAATTATTGTTAGTGGTATCATCGATCCCGGTCTCGGCGGCGCGTTGTGTTCCACGCGCGCCTCGGAGAGATGTCAGCACTGTAGACAGGGCACGCTGGGGTTAATGCCTGCCAAGGTTGCGGAATTTGTTGAAAAGAGTCACCGCGGCCGTGGAACACCAAGGACATTAAGAGAAACACAGATGGGTTTTAGTCAGTAAGAGTCTGACATTCTCTTCCGCCCCGCCCAGAGCAGAACAAGCCATTTGATGATTTTCCATCGTTCAAAAAAATGGCGAATCATCGATGCGAAAAAAAAAAAGAATTCAAATCGCGTAATTATAAACAGCAATATGTTGGCCCGACATTTTTAAAGACTATTTTGTCAAAATTAAAGTCAAACAGACAAAGATTCTACAGTACCTAATACGTATACTTTCTGCTCTACTATCATAATATCATAATAGTTTTGACATCAATGCTGTTGTGTGTAACTATGTATAGACATTATTTTCTCCTAAAATAATAAAAGTTTTGAAAAAATAAGAAAGCTAAATGTTATGGCAGATGAATGCCTACTTCTATTTTATTATTGTTTGGAAATCTTCTAGCATGCAAAAAAGATTTTTAAAAATCACAAAAAGAAAAACAGTCTCTGGGGACCGAACTCAAGCCCAACGATTTGGAAAGCGGTCATCGAACCATTAGACTAAATACTTCGATACAAAATGACTTAAAATAGCTGTTCTAGTTTGCCATAATTGTCAGCTTAGCTCCTTGAAGGTATAGCGTGATGATAATAATTTCAGCAGTTCAATCCCCAGCTATCGAAAGTATTCTTATACTTTATCTCGTCTTTTTGTAAACCCGTCGTAATCTGTAGGAGAATTAAACATAATGCGACATTGCTCATCCCCCAAAGTAGTTAGCGTGATAATATATAGCCTACGGTCAAATTTGGCCTATGTGGAATATATATACAAAAATTGAACAGAATCTGTCCGGCAGTATTTGCGTGATGCGTTCACAAACAAACAGACAAACAGACAAAAATTCTAAAAATTATATTTTCGGCATTAGAATCATTCCCCGACCTCGTAGCAATTACTTTTTTCAAAAAATATTAAATGTACAGTTTCGACATCGCTACAATTTTATTATTATATGTATAGATGTAGATTATTAATAAAGTATATAATAATAATATAATACTAGCTTTTGCCCGCGTAAATGTCGGTTATTACGAAGCAATCGAAATCGTGGAATAAAATGTAGCCTATATTCTTTCTTGGGGCTCAAACTTACCCTGTACCAAATTTTGTTATAATCAGTTCAGTAGTTTAGTCGTGAAAGTGTAACAGACAGACAGACAGAGTGACTTCGCATTTATAAAATTACTAGTTATATACCCTATAGTTTCACCCTCGTTCAGTTACAGTTCAGTCTTTAGCTACTGCTTCGCCCCCGTTTGTCGTAGCGTGATGTTCATTAAGCATAAACCTTCCTCTTGAATTGAAAAAACCAAAGTCGCTTCCCGCCGTCTGCCCCTCTAGATCTTTTAAACTACGCAACGAATTTTAATGCAGTTCATCAATAGATGGAGTGATTCAATACGAAGGTTTACACGTATATAACATCACGCTCCGATGTACGGCGGAGTTATTTATTAAATTAAAATGCCTGAACTCGCCCAGTTTGGGCATATTCCGAGCTTAGCTAAACAATTTTCGTCACATATTGGATGAGGATCATATTGGTGTTGAGTAAACATTATTTTTACTTACATACATACCATTACGGCAGTATACCCCGAAAGGTTAGGCAGAGGTGTACCAATGTATACCTACAGTTCGCCGGTATGTTAAGGTCCCATGTAATAGGGGGCGAACCTATTGCCATTAACCGGGCACAAATACTAAAGCGCTGCTGAGAATTTCATAGAAAAACCCAATAACACTAGACATGTTCACACCTAAACATACCGGCGAACTCTTTCCTAATCCTTCAGGAAATAAAGGAGTGATGGTATCTTATGATAACATAACACAAAACACCATCAAGTATTTGTTCCCCGTTATTTTGTTTTAAAAAAGGGGCCCGTATAAAATAAAACAATATTAGAGTATGTACTTTATCTATAAAGGCAAGGCCAAAATACGGCCCCCTATCACCACATTTGCATTTTTCACATCAATATGTTGCTTGCAGTGATAATATTACCATGGCACCGTTTTTACATAACACCATTTGTAGTCGGGCAAAAAAAACATGAAAGAAATTGAGAAGGTTTGTCAAATACACCAAAAGGTAGAACTTCATAATCTAAGTTAAGTTAATAGCTGGAAATAATAATTTAGCAGCTTTGTCAAATGCATCAAAAAGTAAATCTTCGTAATATGAGGCGCAATTCCTGTAAGTTTAACAATGGTCGCATTTTAACTGCAATTTCAATCTGTCAACAATACATCTAATTTGCGTACTTTTTTTTTTAGTTTTTTACTTATTGTCGCCGAGACGAGATTGCGACTAGATTTTCAATGTTTTTAGCTAAGTACAAGAATTGGGTTTTTTCAAACTTCTTTTTGTTTATCGTGTGGGCAGTAAGGTCTAAACGACCATACACACCCTAATCACGTCTAACGTCATCATCATCTCCTTAGCCTTTTCCCAACTATGTTGGGATCGGCTTCCAGTCTAACCGGATGCAGCTAAATACCAATGTTTTACATGGAGCGACTGCCTATCTGACCTCCACAACCCAGTAACTGGGCAACACGATACCTCTTGGTTAGACTGGTTGTCAGACTTCTTGGCTTCTGACTATCCGTAACGACTGTCAAAGATCTACGAATGACAGCCGGGACCAACGGCTTTACGTGCTTTCCGAGGCACGGGGATGTCACACCACCAACTTTCAAACTCCGGGCTGTTACTAAGAAATTCCTAATGGAAAAACCCAATAACACTGTTTGCCCGACCTGGGAATCGAATCCGGGACTCCACGCTCCTCAGTCGCCCTTGCGACCACGAGGCCAACGGGGCAATCACGTCTAACGTCATTTAGTTAATCTCCATAGCTTGGTACTGAAGTCATCAGGTAAATTTTTATTTTCAAACATAATTTCAATGTTTCAATATTCATGTTTTTTATCGAAGTTTCACAGAATCTGTGCCACTATTACTGTACCACGCCATGACCTAGTTTGAACAATAAATAATCTACTAACAACAATATGGCGACACGGTTGGCGAGCACAGTAGCTGAGCGATTCGTTGCTGCACTGTGTGTCGCGGGTTCGATTCCCTCACGGTTTTTTTATTTTATTATACGTTGCTCCATGCTATGAATTTCTCCTGTATCATAATTGCATTTAATAAACCCAATAATATAATCTAACATACACAAACAGCCAGACCCGAAACAACTATTTGTGTGCCATACAAATATTTGTTTCGCGCCGGAATTGAACACGCGACAAGCCGCGCAGCAGCCTATCGTTGAGCTACTGCGCCAATCTGCCATTCCGCCTTGAGCAAGCGTGGTTATGGTGATCAATGCACGTCTGTATGCCTTTTCTGTATGAGAAGAAGCCTTTGCCCTGCAGTAGGAGAACATTAGGCTGGTAATATAATTATATTCTAATACATATATAAAATTGTAATGCCTCGCTAGAGGTCTTGGGTTTGATTCTCAGGTCGACCGAAAAGTGTTAAGTTTTTCTACGAAATACTCAGTACCTCAGAGTTAGGATTTGTGCCCGGTTAATGGCAATAGGCTCGGCCCTTTACATGGGACCTAAACGCACCACCGTACTGTGGGTATACATTGATACACCTCTGCCTAACACTTCGGGGAATACAGGCGTGATGGGGTGTGTCAAATATGTGAAATTATGAAGTTATCAAACTATGGAAATACATACAGTTGCTGTTGAAATATGCTGAGTTGTCGTCATCCGTTATCAAACGTTATATATATTTTCGAATATAATATAACATACGTGCCCTGATAAGAGCGAACCATATTTTTTTGCGGCAGGATTTGACATCCGTTGTGTAGTCGTAGTTTTATTTATAGCTTCTGCTAGCTGTGTTTTATGAGCTGACGTAACAATATATACCAAAAGTTACGGTGTTACATAAAATATCATCACGCCATTATTCTTCGGAGGGTTAGGCAGAGGTGTTACACTGTACGCCCACAGTTTGCCGGTATGTTTAGGTCCAATGTCGAAGGGTCGAGCCTATTGCTAATAACCGGGCACGGCGGGCACAAATCCTAACTCCTACTGCGAATTTCATAGAAAAACCCAATAACACTTTGGTCAAAGACCCTTCAGAATTTTGTACTTTTGTTGCATAAAGTTAAAATAAATAAAATTTATTTTGAAAAAGCATACCGGTGAACTGTGGGTGTCATTGGTGCACCTCTGCCTAACCCTTCGGGGAATACAGGCGTGATGGTATGTTGTTGTATTTTGAAAAAAAAATGCAGAAGAAAACACCTGTCTACACATTACCTTCCTTCATGAATATATTTACGTACCACCAAAGAGGTTTCACATCCTCTCATTATACCTTAAAGGTCCATCTTATCTTATAAATAACCTTCCATCAAGCCTCCATTTTGCCCATTTACGCTCTTGTAATTTTCTCCCTCAAAAGAATACTTTAATCCCGACTTACATTACGGTCTTTAGGCCCGGCTTCCACTAAAGCGGAGAGGAGAGGAGAGATGTCTCCTAAACAACCAATAGGATACTGTGTTGTGCTGAAGCTGGAAATACGCCGATATAATAATTATGTATACTAAACATGACATAAATTGTATTTTGTTGGTAAAATTGTATCTTTTTTAAATAATTAAGTTCCTGTATTTTTTCATAAAAAATAATGTTCCTTACTTGACTAATACACAAGTTGGTTTTCACCATTTTTACTTTATAGGAGGTTCCTATTTACTGTAAAATTGTACATTTTATTTATCAATACATCTGATAGGCAGTCGCTCCATGTAAAATACTGATATTCAGCTGCATCCGGTTCGACTGGAAGCCGACCCCAACATGGTTGGGAAAAGGCTAGGCAGATGATGATGACATCTCCTAAACTAGAAAACTCAACGCTTGAACCAAGATAATCGGCCGAGTACGAGTATTAAAAAAAAAAACACCGAATATGCCGAGTACAGAGTACTAACGACTTAGTAACCGAGTACTCAACTCATCTTTAATTGAAGCTAATGGTGGGTCCACACGACACAGACTTAACACAGACTTCTATAGAATTTTGTCTGTACAACAAATCAGTACAGACAAATGTCGGTGTATCAGAAAAGTCGGAAGTCTGCGTACATGTCTGTACGATTGTCGGAGTAAAATTCATGATTATTGAATTACTTAATTTATTCATTAAAATCGAAGTCTGAACTGATGAAAAGTCTGCACAGACATTTGGCAAAGACCTCTGAGTAAAAATTTTTACTTAGACTTTATAGTCTGTGCAGATGTCTGTACAGATAAAAGTCTGTGTCGTGTGGACCCACCATAAGCAGTGATATGTGAAGATAACGCAAGCTAGTTGTACAAGACATGTCCGCTCCTCTCCGCTTTAGTGGAGACCGGGCCTAATAGCCGCATTATATGGGAGTAATCTCTTTAAAAGCTATAGAACAGGGCTTCCCAATATGGCAGCCGCGAACCGCTCTTCTGAACTTAAAAATAGGAAAAAAAATTGTCGTGCAATATTGTATTAAAATTATTGACCCAATATACCATCACGCCTGTATTCCCCGAAGAGTTAGGCAGAGGTGTACCAATGTACACCCACAGTTCGCCGATATATTTAGGTCCCATGTAATAGGGGGCGAGCCTATTGCCATTAACCGGGCACAAATCCAAACTCCGAGCTGCTACTGAGAATTTAATAGAAAAACTCAATCACACTTTTTGCTCGACCTGGGAATCGAACCCGGGACCCCTTGCACAGCAGTCGTACTTGCGACCGCGAGACCAACGGGGCAGTTTAAAAAAATATTGTCGTGCAATATTGTATTAAAATTATTGATTACCATTAAATTGAAATTAATTTGCTTGAATTTTGTCAGTAAGAGTCTGCCCCAAGCCCGCCCCGTGACAAATTTCTAAACCTGTAAGTACGCCGCGGACTGAAATAGGTTGGGAGCCCCTGCTATAGAATATTTCTCGACGGATTTAAAGTCACTTTGCTACGTATTTGAATGTGGCTCAATTTGGCTTTAAGAGTCGGCTTATTGGCCTACTGTTGGTAATATAAAGAGACAAAAACTTTGAAATCCGATAATTAAATTGGCATGGACCTTCTTTCTGTATCTTCGGATGATACTTCTTTGAAATTAAGAATTGTAGCCAAAAAAAATATAGGTCATTAGTAGTTGGACTTAGCAGCTCAGAGATCTAGATTCTAGACCAAACGTCGCCAACTTGATTAGATAGAAGATCAAAGAAGATCGTTTTTTGAGTGCACTCTGTGCAATCAACCAACAACATAATACCTTTTCATAAAATTGATTCGTTAAATTGATATTTTTTAACCCCCGACGCAAAAAGAGGGGTGTTATACGTTTGACGTGTCTGTCTGTCTGTCTGTCTGTCTGTCGGTCTGTCTGTCTGTCTTTCTGTCTGTCTGTCTGTCTGTCTGTGGCATCATAGCTGCCGAACGGATGAAGCGATTTCAATTTAGTTTTTTTTTTGTATTAAAGGTGACCTATGTGCGAGTGTTCTTAGACATATTTGATGAAAATCGGTTGAGCCGTTTAAAAGTTGTGGGGGTGAAAGTAGGGAAGAAAAACTGAATGTCTGTAAATATAGCCGAGTGGGATCTCAAACTTAACAAAATCGACATTATAATAAGTAGGTACCTATAAAAAGTATAAAATAAAAAATTAAATTAAAAATTTAAAAAACCCCCAACACAAAAACCTAATTTCCCTTTAAAAAGTAAAAAAATAACATAAAAGATACGTCACGTTGGGGGACCGATGTTGCATTTAGGATACGATCGTCCCGAGCGGTCCCCCAACGTGACGCATCTTTTTTGTTATTGTTTTACTTTTTAAAGGGAACTTAGGTTTTTGTGTTGGGGGTTTTTTAAATTTTTAATTTAATTTTTTACATGATTATGACATGAATTTACAGGTACATTAGTTCAATAATTCTATTAATGTGAAGATGATTAACCTAAAATAAAGATCACGTTAAGTTCCGCAATAAGTACCAAGTACTGCATGAAATGACAGCTAAATAATTATGTTTGTAAACACCCTAGAAACCCGCCAGACTTTGTCCGCGTGGATATTTTTACCTGCATTAAGTTGCGTCTTTTACTCCGCTCCCGTATATCTTAGCGTGATGTTATATAGCCTATGTTACTCCGTGATAATTTAGCTGTCTATCGGTGAAAAATGGTTAAAATCGGCTCAATAGTTTTGGAGCTTATACGGTACAAACAAACAAAAATCTTTCCTCTTTGCAAAAATGTAATTCTCCAGACCGATTCCGGCCTTGGCGGCTAATCTTAATGCAGACTAGCCACGTACGCAGGAAATATTATAGTGCACAAGTGTGTGCGCAAACACAGGTGCACTCCCTCTTCCCTAACTCTCATAGCCCGATGGGACGGCAATCCGACACGACCGGAGGGAGATCAGGCGTAGGACCAAGCAACGGCTTTACGTGCTTTCCGAGGCACGGGGGTGTCGCACCACCAACTTCCAAACTCCGGGCTGCTACTGAGAAATTCCTAATGAAAAAACCCAATAACACTTTTTGCCCGACCTGGGAATCGAACCCGGGACCCCTTGCTCAGCAGTCGCGCTTGCGACCACGAGACCAACGGGGCTTTCCTCTTTATAATATTAGTGTAGATTAGTGTAGACGGTGCTCACATTATTTACAATACTGTGATCGTAGACGATCACTTCTAACATTCACAAAAGACATCAGCGACCTTATTACATGATCCAAATTACAGTACTAAAATTTTATATTATGTAAAGGTTAACAAAAATTAATGCACTACATACCTTAAATCTACTAACCTAAGTGTCATTTTGTTTTGATGTCCTCTAACGTATTGTTGTCACTCCATCAATTTCTGCCTCGTTGACACCGTCGCGTCATCCTTTCTTATGTAAAGGTCGTTGTGTCATGCGGTCATTGGCACGGGTTTAAAGACCTTCTTGTGTACCTATACTACTTACATAATAATTATGATCTATTTATAATATTTAGGTACCTACAATATTTGGAGAGGAAGGGATATTATCAAGCCATTACCGCCCTGCGGGTTGTTCGAAAGAGATACCGCGCCCCCGGAACGCAAAGGGCACATGAAGGAACATAGACGGGTTTTAGTCAGTAAAAGTCTGACACTCCCTCCCGCCCCGCCCAGGGCGGGGGAAGTTATTTGATGATTTCCCGTCTATAAAAAAAAAAAAAAAAAGCCATTACCGACTTAGCGTAACCGACAAAAACCAAATTTTACAGGAGAAGGTTTTTTTAAAATATTTTTGCTAATAATTGCGCTATTAATGTGAATTAGCATTTGCTATAACTTAAATAACTGATTTATTTTGGCGGGAAGGTCGACGAGGCATGGTCCGTTATAGTTTAAAATGTCGTTTGCGATGTAAAACGCAGTTTAGGTAAAAATTTCGCTTACGCTAAGTGGGTAATGGCTCGTTATTATCGTAACCAAAATCATTAGGTACCGTGAATTTAGTTCATGATTTTAGACCCTCCACAGTGATGAAATTTGTCATCGGTAATCTTACTATCTACTATTATAAATGCCTCAGATTGGACAGATGGATTTCTGTAACTTTATCTCACACTAGCTTCTGCCAGCGACTTCGTTCGCGTGGCTTTATTCATCCACCTTAAGTTACGTTTTTGAATACTGCTTCGCTCCCGTAAGTCGTAGCGTGATGTTATATAGCCTATAACCTTCCTCGATAAATGGGCTATCCAACACAAAAAGAATTTTTCAAATCGGACCGGTGGTTCCTGAGATTAGCGCGTTCAAACAAACAAACAAACAAACAAACAAACAAACTCTTCAGCTTTATAATATTAGTATCTCACATTTTTTACAAAGTTTAAAACAAAGTCGCTTTTTTATACCACTGTAGGTGGCAAACAAGCTAACGGCCCGCCTGGTGTTAAGCGGCCGGCGCGGCTGGTGTTCCCGCCGTCTGTCCCTCTGTAGGTACGCTTCGTCATCATTATCATCATCCTCATCATCATATCAGCCGATTGACGTCCACTGCTGGACATAGGCCTCCCCTAAAAATAGCCACAATGACCGGTCCTGCGCTGCCCGTATCCAGCAGTGTCCCGCGACCCAAGCGTCGGTCCACCCCGTGTGTAGGGTTGCCATATGTCAGGAATTTTCCGGACATGTCCGGAAATTTAGTGCTTTGTCCGGAATGCGGGGGGAATCCTAAGCCGTCAGGAATTTCTACAATTTAAGTAAAAACCCACAATTCCATAAATCTCACATCCCTACCGCGCATCAGAGGAGAGGCGTTTCCTTCACAATGAGCAGTTTTCAGATAGGTTAGTTTTAAATATCATCAAGAGATGGCGGTGCCATCTTTCCTCCACTTTTGGTTATTTTCTTTTTATTTGATTTGTGGCGGCACTGACTACTTGATGATATACGCGTATATTATAGAGGTCAGTGTATGGGAAGAAAGATACGATAGTGACAATTTTTTTTTTTTGGAAATCCGGAAATTTCATCCAATGTCCGGAATTTTCTCCGGAATTTCGACTTTTCAATCTGGGAACCCTACCCGTGTGAGGCCTTTTCGCACTTAAATCTTTAAAACTGTGCAACGGATTTTAATGCGATTCTCATCAATAGATAGAGTTATTCCAGCGGAAGGTTTATACTTATAGAACATCACGCTACGACCAACGGGAGCGGAGCACTAACCTAGACGTATTACCGCGGGGTATATTGCTAGTATACAATAATAGCACTATTTCCATTATTAGACAGGCATCATAAAACAAAAGGGTTAATTAACTACAGGATAAGTGTTATCAAATTAATGAAGCAGTACTGAATGTGCAGCTGTAGGTGATATGAGTGATATCAGTGAACTATTAGCTCGTTAGCGTAATTAATAGGCACCACGCTCCGCCGCCTTTGACGCGGTAAACACTGCAGGCGTGATATTAACTGTTATTTTTATACTAGTTGCGCTTTGCAGTCTTTCCTGGGAAGAATAAAGGAACCTAGAATTATTTTATTAGGTTGATACTTGCTTCTGCCGTCGACTTCGTCCGTGTTAAATTTGATATATTATCCCACGAGAAGTGTATATTTTTCCAGGATAAAAAGTATCCTATGTGTTATTCCACACTACAATCTATCTGAGTGCCAAATTTCATCCAGATCCGCCCAGCCGTTTGGGCGTGAAGAAGAGACAAACATACACACTCACAAACTTACGCCTTTTTAATATTAGTGTGATTTACTAGCCTCTGTACATGAGTTCGTCCGCGTGGTTTATTGTCACCCGCGTTTTCGGTTACTGCTCCGCTCCTTTTTTTTAAATTGGGACAAGCCCGCCACACTGTTCCCAAACCACTGCAACTTCTGTAAGCCAGAATCAACAGTGGCGACCACAAGAAAAGCGCCGAGACAATGAAGCTCGACGAGTCCCGGAGAAACGATTCAACTGTCTTGGATCCCGCAGCGAAATTAATCAGAAAAGATTAGCGGAGGAGTAAGAAAAATATAATTTCCACTTCCTCCGCTCCTGTGGGTCATAGTGTGATGTCATGTAGCTTTTATACCTTAAGTGTTGGTATTTACAGTCCTGGTCTTACACAGTCGCCATTTCTGCCCAACCAATGTATAGAAAATATAAGTGATTACAACAGAAAACTCAAAACTCCTTAAAAACAAAAGTAGGAGACCTCAACACTCGTATCTCTCAAATATAGCGTGTCTTCCAACCTTCGGTTTGACAAGACTTCACGAGACCAATAACCAATTCCTGAGTGGTCTAAGAATAAGGAGCTGTCTGCTGTCCCAGCTGGGATTCACAGCGAGTGGAACAATCAAATCTGACCTATTTATCTAACAATAGATTGCAATCCAGTGCTGTTTGTATGCAACTTGGGTTGCTTTATTCGGACGCAAAAATAACATAATAATAATATAATGCTTGGCAATAGGCTCGCCCCCTATTACATGGGACCTAAATATGCCGGCGAACTGTGGGTGTACATTGGTACACCTCTGCCTAACCCTTCGGGGAATACAGGCGTGATGGTATATTATTCTTATTCGGACGCCTAGGCCAGACATAGGCTTTTTGGATGCGTGCGATGTGCATGTTCCGCGTGTCCGTCCTTAGTCGCTGTCCGGCTTTCTTTACATTTAATTAGAATCATACATAAAATGCTGCTTTTTTACCCAATTTTATCCAAAGTCCAGCTTAAAAAAGCTGGTGGTTACATAATGCAACTAATTACTAGTGCATTATCTATGAAAACTATTTATTTGTAACTTTTAGTTTCTTTCTGAGAGGAAATAATCGGGTGCATATTTACTTAAACTACAGTGTCTACAGGTGTTGGTTCAGTATAGAATTGACTTTGACGAAAAAATCCCGCGATCCCGCGATTTTTATTACTAGAGTGCGATACACATAATTGTATCTATCTTATCTAATATTCCGTTATTTTGTGTTCCGTTCCATACAAACTTCCTCTTTATAATTTTGAAAGTCGTGCTTTGTAAGTCGCGTAACTAACAAAACACGACTTTAAAAATTACGTTCGTGGTATCACACTGAACACGAGGGTATTATTCAAAACGTGGAATCTAACATGGACCCTCACTAAGTCACTAACGCCTAATTGGAGAAATTCCACAAATTCCTAGCTTACATCTCTTCTAAAAACTTTGTTACAACTTTGGAATTAAACCAGAAATTCTAAAGAACCGTCCATGTATCGAAATTTCGAACAATCTTTACATAGTATCTTAATATAGTAAGTATTAGCAGTTTCGTACGCGAGGCTTATTACACTCGCACTCGCATTTAGTTACGTCTTTGGTTGCTGCCCCGCTCCCGTGTGTCGTAGCGTGATGTTATATAGCCTATGACACTCAGGAATAATGTAGCTATCTATAAAGAGGAAAGTTGTTTATTAGTTTGTACCGAATAAGCTCCGAAACTGCTGTACCGATTTTAACCATTTTTTCACCAATTGACAGCAAAATTATCAGGAAATTATATTGCTTATATTATTATAAGCAATATAACATCGCGCTACGACCCACGAGAACAGAACAGTTATGAAAGAGGTAACTTAATGTGGACGAAATAAGCCACGCCTACGAAGCCGCGTGTGGTCCGCCAATAATTAATAATAAATTAATAGTTTAAAAAACACTAAAAAACACGCTTTTCAACAACAAGTCCAAACACGGCTATGATACGATCATCCATCATGAAGTTCCAGTTCATATCTTCCGGCTCCATCATCAGATCAGCTCGACAGTGCCATGTTATTGTATTGTTATCAAAATCACATACAACTGCCTATTTTCATAACGCTACGATCTTTAGAAGATGGTTAAATTAGTTTTCTTAGATTTGATTACATAGTTACATACATACAGGTCGACCTAATAAAAGCGTGTTAAAAAAGGTACCTTCTTTCCTAGAATGTGAAAGAAAAATGTCTACCCACATTGCCATTTTTATGTTTATGAACAGGAATATAAAGCTTGACATTCACGGAGCGACACAATCTAGGTTTGTCAATGAAAAATTGAATAATTGAATAGCCTTTGTTTGTCGTGTGAAATCTAGTTCATGCGTGCGACTTGTTTAGTTGTAACATAGCGATAAAATGCGGCTGTTCATGCAATATATTATTTACAATAGGTTATTATGTAGTATGTACCTACCTACTTTATCGTTACTCCCATGAATAATGTTGATTTTAAATCCTATTTATTTTGGCGCGACTGCTTCTCTAGAGGTTTTGCATTCGAAAATAACTTAATACTATGAAATTACTCCCTCGAATTATTATTCTTATTAACTGCCTCGTTGGCCTAGTGGTCCTAAGCGCGACTGCTACGCTAGAGGTCCTGGGTTCGATTCCCAGGTCGTGCAAAAAGTGTTATTGGGTTTTTCTATAAAATTCTCAGTAGCAGCTCGTAGTTTGGATTTGTGCCCGGTTAATGGCAATAGGCTCGCCCCCTATTACATGGAACCTAAATATACCGGCGAACTGTAGGTGTACATTGGTACACCTCTGCCTAACCCTTCGGGGAATACAGGCGTGATGGTATACTATGAAATTAAAAAACCGCTGCACTTCAAACCTTAATATAAATTCCTATTGTCTTTTGAATTTCGCCGAACTCATTGAACATTAATCAATTCGTTATCATTGACAGTACTTACAACAAAAAACCCCATTGTTTTGAATGAAATACAATGAAAAACCAGCCTTCGATATTATGGCACGTATTTTAAAAAGATCGTCGGTTTTAGACGCTTCATTGCCCTTTTAGGCGATTGGCATATTGTCCCGCATCACGGAGCGCGGTGCGTAGCGACGCGGCAGAGCTTTGGTGATCTGCAACATTGCGCGTGAACGCGTTTTCATTGTGGGACTACGCGTGTTTTCTCCACAAACACAGATACTTGCGAACAACATTCTCCCGCGCCAAACTGCTCCGATGCTTTAGTGACTATGCCAGCTTTATAGGATAGTAATATGATCATCCTTTTTTTTGAGGTTGGGATATCATCAAATGACTTCTTCTGTTTTGGGCAGAGCGGTATTGAATGTCGGTCTCCAACTAACTAAAATGTATCCATGTTCCTCCTAATGCCTTTTGTATTCCAGGCCCGCAGTGAATCTTCCGAACAAATTCTACAACCCTGGATTATCATCATCTGCGTACCCTTTTCCCAATTATGTTGGGATCGGTTACCAGTCATACTGTATGCAGCTGACGTAAACGAAGTCGTACCTATGTCCTTTCTTGGGATTCCAACTTAGCCCGTATCAAATTTTATCAAAATCGGTTCAGTGGTTTAGCCATTAAAGCGTAACAGACAGACTACCCCCAAACTAGGAGGTTCTGTGACTTTTTTTTTACCTATGGGAAATCATTAAATTTCTTCCCCGGGGCGGGAGGGACTGTCAGACTTTTCCTGACTAAAACCCATCCATGTTCCTTCTTAAGTGCCCTTCGCGTTTCAAGGGCGCGGTATCTCTTTCGAACAACCCGCAGCCAGATCCTGTGACTTAGGTGGCAGTGTTCTGTTGTCGCATAGATACCAAAAACCTTTAACAAAATAGTGTGTTGCAAAATTAATATTGTACGTACTTACGAACGCATCATTAATAGGACGCCTTATTTTCTTAGCCTACCCACATTTTGAAGAAGCCAACATTCTCCACTTTCCAAGTAAATTGTGTTAGTCTTTGTAAATTCATTTAGCAGTCATGACCTCTTGTTACTGTGAAGTCAAAGAAACGGTTTTTTGTGGCAAAATGGAGAAACTTGACGTGAGTTTGTTTTCTTTGACAATTTCTTTTGAATAACGACATAATTTTATTCTCTTTAGCCTTTCCGCCCACAACCGATTTTATGACAAATTTGTTTGCCCGATTTTTGACCGACTTTTGTCTACGAGAATGGAACTTATGAATTTTAATATACCAAGTACCAACGCACACGACCGTCAAAAAATAGGTAAAAAAGTCGGTCGTGGGCTGAGAGGCTCATCATGATTCCATCAGCCCGTGTTGATGTTAAAATCTCCCTCGGTAAACTGAACTTGAGGTGAGCAGTCATACCACCTGCATTACTATTCTGTAATGTAAGAATCTGGTCAGTGGGTAGTGTAGTAGTGTGTTCGAAAGAGTCACGGGTGGGTTTCTAGTCAGTAAGAGTCTGACACTCCCTTCCACTCCACCCAGAGCGGAAGAAGTCATTTGATGATTTCCCATCATTAAAAAAGGTTGTAGGACTAGGTATTTTCCCTGACTTGGCTTGACGGGCCTGTTGGTCTAGTGGTTAGCGGCCCTGACTGCTAAGCCGGAGGTCGTGGGTTCGATTCCCACCCAGGACAAACTTTGTGTGATGAGCATGATTGTTTGTTCTGTGTCTGGGTGTGATTTATCTATAATATGTATGTATTTATAAATTATATAAGTATTTATATCAGTTGTCTGGTTACCATAACACAAGCTCTGCTTAGCTTGGGATCAGATAGCCGTGTGTGAGTTGTCCCAAGATATTTTTTTTTTTTTTAATTAAATCGTAGGTACACGAGACCAACGAGGCAGTAGATATACAGTTTTCACAATAGTACTGTAGGAATCATACGGTGATATTGCGTTGATGTGACGCCACGCGTGTAAACATAATTTGTTACATAACGGTTATTTTTAACGACATTGACCGCCCCGTTGGTCTCGTGGTTTCAAGTGCAATTGCTGAGTGAGGGGTCCTGGGTTCCCAGCGGTGTTATTCTGTAAAACCCTCCTTCCGTGAAGTAAGCGTGTGGCGATCTGTCGATCCCTAGCATCGTATAGTGACAGCCGAGTTTTAGCTCTTCACCTTAATTCACTGAGGAAGATTTCTTACAGAATAAGCCGGCAGGTCGGGCAAAAAGTGTTATTGGATTTTTCCATTAGAAATTTCTCAGTAACAGCCCGGAGTTTGGAAGTTGGTGGTCACACCCATGTGTCTCGGAAAGCACGTAAAGCCGTTAGTTCTGCGCCTGATCTCTCTCTGGTTGTGTCGGATTTCCGTCCCATCGGACTATGAAAGTTAGGGAAGAGGGAGTGCCCCTGTTTACGCACACACTTGTGCACTATAATATCTCCTGCGTACTTCGCTAGTCTGCATTAAGATTAGCCGCCGTGGCCGGAGTCACGGTGGTCTTGTGTTGCAGTGAAGCCACGCATGTAAACAACATTTGTTCATATAAGGGACACAGCACACACGCTACTTTTAGTAGCGCGAATCGGCGAATTTGCAACTGTATCGATACTGCATCGCGTTTTGGCGACTCTCTGCGTTCGATCGCAGCTGCCAAATCGCGCGATTTAGCGATGCTGTATCGCGTTTTGGCGACTAACTGCGTTCGGACGCAGTATCGGAATCCCGAACTGTTCCGATATTAGATCGGGTCGGCTGTAGTGTTGCTGATCCATTGTCGATTATCGATAGTTTGCCGATTTGCAATGGTATTGTTTATCCCACAAATTTTATAAATGCGCATGTTTTAGGTTAGTTAGGTGGTAGGTTAAGTGTTAGGTGGATGATGGATGGAAACATTCATCCATCCATGCTCAAAATGCATAAGTTTGTGAGGTCAGAAACTTCGCATTGTTTACATTACAATTACAATAAATGGATGGATGGATGTTTTCATCCATCCATTCATCATCCATCTATGCCTCCTCACAAACATTTGTATTTAAAATCCTACTTATATTATAAATGCAAACGTTTGTGTAAAGGGATATATGGATGATGGATGGAACCATCCATCCACCCATGCTCAAAATGCCAAAGATTGTGAGTTCAGAAGCTTTCGCATTTTTTATATTATGAATACAATAAAATGGATGGATGTTTTCATCCTGGATGGATGAAAACATTCATCCATCCATCCATCCCTCCTCACAAACTTTCGCATTTAAAGTCCTATTAATATTATAAATGCGAAAGTTTGTGCGGTTGGATTAATGGATGGATGTTTGCGTAATGTAAGACGTGAACTGGTTATAGGATGTAACCAATACCGCCTCCGGAGCGATTGACATTTTCGGTTTATCAATATTGCAGGCAGCAGTGCAGCTTCATTAGAATCTATCGTAAGTGTGTAGCTTCGTCAAAATCACAACACAACACTAGTCGCATTATGTTCCACATAAAGGTCTGCCCCCACGACCGATAATCGGGCTGATTCTCGGTCGTTTTTTCTCGCCGGCAAAAAAGTCTGTAAAAAATCGGCCCGATTATCGGGCCGATTTTTGAAAGTTTTTTTGAGTACATACATCCTGACACACCCTCACACACACGCGGAACTGTGGGTAATGTCGTACCTTATAGTTCCGAGACAGCGACACGCCGGCTGACGCTGAAAACCAGCGCTGTGGTTCCGTGTCTCGTGCACGGGCCACGGCTTTATGCTGAACGTCAGCCTTTTCGCGCGGTAGTAGCGCATTATAGATTATTGTTTTTGTTATTTTTATTTTTGTGTTGTGCGTCGCTTTCGCGAGAATAAATGGTTTTTCTCTCTTTCTTTTTTACACACAGACAGCACAGACAGATTTTCAGTTTTTCAGTGGGACAGTTTTTTGTTAGTTTTGATTATCGGTCGTGGGGGCAGACCCTAATTATGTCAAAACGCTGCGATCGGCATCTTACAGTGTGCGGGGGGTAGCGATTAGTCGCTGAATCGCGCTTCCGAAAAGCGACTAAATCGCTGCGATTGGCGATTTCAAGTGTGCGGGGGGTAGCGATTAGTCGCTGAATCGCGCTTCCGAAAAGCGGCTGATCGCCGATTCGCGCTACTAAAAGTAGCGTGTGTGCTGTGTCCCTAACAGTTATTTGTAACGTTATACGCCATTGTATAAAGTGACGTGTTGAAGGTGATTACAGCTATTTTTTATGTTCTACTTATGTAAACGTTATGGCGCGTTTCGAGATGACTGGGTTTTAAGCGTCCGACCTTCATTTTTTTTTATGTCGTCACGTTATTTTTATGATCCACCGGGCTATGAAATAATATTATTTAATGATGCGTACTTTATTTCACCCGCGTTAAGTTACGTCTTTGGTTACTGCTCCGATCCCGTGTGTCGTAACATGATGTTTTACAGCCTAGGAATAATGTAGCTAGCTATTGGTGAAAGAATGTTAAAATCGGTCTTGTAATTTGGGAGCTTATTCGGTCGGTACGTACAAACAACCAAAAATATTTCCTCTGACAACCCTTATTCCCTGTACCACTCGACCCTCTTATTTCCTTTTATAATATTAGTATAGGAAAACATAAAAATGTACCAACTTACGCTGTCCTCACACGTCAGTCAATCGGTGACAGATTTTTTGTAGGTGAGAATCTTCTTCTTACCGTGTGGGCAGTAAGGTCTAACGACCCCAAACACCCTAGTGTCAGAGTTTCTAAACCGCCTCAAGGGCCTCTGACATGGTTACTGATGTCAGTGATGTCCAAGATAAACTTAGAAAGTACATATGAATTAGGAAAAGTCACATTGGTACTTGCCCGTGCCCGGTTGCGAACCCACAACCTCGTGCATGGGAGGCGGGCGCCTTAACCACTGCGAGAAGCAAACAGAAAAGCGAGAAATGCAATGAATGTGCATGGGAGGCGAGAAAGAAACATATGCATTCTAATATAGGTACCAACACGTCCCATAAAACTTTGGATTTATTGAATCGGTTAAATAATTGATCCTACAAAAAATTGGATTTGGGCGGAAGCCGGAGACTAAACAAACTCATTAGCTTTTAAGCTTAGCTTGTAAAATTGGTGGTGTACATTGTGCATTCAATAAATACAGAAATAAATAAACAAACAAACTCTTCAGCTTTATAATATTAGTAATTATACAGGGTGGAAATTTATTATCCTACCTGGAGGGAAAGTACTCTAAATACTTAAGTTAGCAAAATTTACTCAAAGGAAACATTCCTTTATTTTAAAAAAGAAACGAAACTGCATTTAAATAATTTTGAAAATACGCTTGCTACACCCAGGAATCGAACCGACTAAAATTCGAAAAAATTGCATCCTGTACTTTTATGGCATCAATCGATAGGGTCAATCATAAGGATCAAATCTCTGCAAACATGGTAAATTAAAATTAAGAAAAACATGCAATTTTAATGTAAACTTATTTTATTCGGACGAAAAAAACGAGTAAACTAAGTCCTTGCTGGAAATGAGCTTCATTTTCTTGGATGCACCAATTTATGCCTTAAAAAAAATCATTTTGAGTAACTTTTGGTAGCGTAATGCAATTTTCAATATTCACCAAAACACCCTACTAAAAGTTATTCAAAATGAATTCCTTAAAATACTGAATTTGTGCATCGAAGAAAATGAACGTCATGTCGAGCATGCAATTAGTTAATGTACTCAATTTTTTTCGTCCGTATAACATAAGTTTAAATTGAAATTTCATGGTTTTTGATTAATTTAGCTTACCATGTTTGCAGAGATTTGATCCTTATGATTGACCCTATCGATTAGTGCCATAAAAATACAGGATGCTATTTTTTCCGATTTTAGTCGGTTCGATTCCCGGGAGTGGCAAGCGTATTTTCAAAATTATTTAAATGCAGATTTGTTTCTTTTTAAAAATAAAGGAATGTTTCCTTTGGGTAAAATGTGCTTACTTAAGTATTTAGAGTACTTTCCCTCCAGGTAGGATAATAAATTTCCACCCTGTATATGTTTGTGTATGCATGTAATTGTACAACATAATGTAATACGTTTTTTAAAAGAGTATGTATGGAGTTTCTTGCCCGTTCTTCTCCATACGAAACTACCTTTTGGAATGGGCAACTAGATTCATTAGTTTTAATTATTTTGACGTTAAAAAGTGCCTTTTAATGGTCTAATTGAAATAAATGTTTTGACTTTGACTTTATTGTCTTCAGGAAACTTACACGGATGTGCCGGTGACGCCTTCGTCGGACGTGGAGCACTGCCACTGGAAGCCGCAAGCGGAGCCCCCGAGTGCCATCCCGCAGTTGTTGACCGCGCTTGTGCTATGTGGCATTTTTATGGTAAGTCACATCTAGTTTGCTATAGCATTGGTTTCAGGTTGAATGGCAACTTATGCGTACATTATTTTAGACATTAACATTTATTCAGCTTTGTGAAGAGAGAATAAACGTTTAATTATTATATTTGTATTAAGCTTTTTCAAGAAACTTACGAGATCACCTTTTTTAGATAAGTACCTATTATAGTTTGAAAGGGGACCGTCGACTTTTAATACAGTGAAGGAAATTTACAAGTACACTCACAGCTTTTAATATGATTTTTGATTAAATAGAATAGACTAAATGTTATAAGTACATAATATAGTGATCATTAATAAGTTTATTTAAAAAAAAAAATGTGCTGCTAAAGTTTTCGCCATTGCGACTACTGACCAAGGTTTAACTTGGTCCTGGGTTCGATTCAAATGTTAGACTTTGCCCAACCATTGTTGGATTATCCATAAAGATTTTCTTAGTAGCAGTATAAAGGTTGGAAGTTAGCTTACTTTGCTACTCTCCACTGACCGAAAATCGGTCGGGTGATATTGTTGTTACAACCTAAACAAGACATAAATAAGACGGTTTGTTTCTCAACCCAAAATTACCGATTTGTTCACCCGATTACGAAGGTCTACAGAATTATACGAGTATCCGTCGAACCCAATATGGGATCAGACAATAATCCGGATATAGGGTCTGTCCCGAATGGCGGTAAAACCCGGACTGTCTTAGAAAGGAAATAGATAATCCGTGTATTACGAATCATAATATGGTGCTTATTATTGATCCTCTTTATCCAAATACACCCGGCAAAAGAGATGAGTGTATAGGCAACTAACTTTGATGTGATTACATCTTATTTTGCCTTGGCTTTCAAAAGCTAGGTTGTTTTTAGAAAACTAATGCCGGGATAAATAAACATTAGGGGTCTTACTTATAAAAATAACGCTATTAATACTTAGCTACGTCTCAAATGGCTCACTGAACGATGAAACACTATTTTAATCTGCCAACATTTAGACAGTCAACATAGAGCATGACCAAATTATTCGACTAAAGAACGAAATCGAACGAACAATTGAATACAATTGTCAAAATTTTCATGTTGATCCATTGAACAAAAATGTCATCGTCACAGCTGATTGAAGCCCGCCATCTTGCTTCTGAACTATACTTAAACAACGGGTCGTCGCTGTTTAAATATTTTGTCACTTTAGCTAGTACATAACAACATCTCAACTCTGATTAACGTTTATAGGTAAGATTTTTCTCCTGAGACACCGTTGAAAGTGGTTGCAATGTGTAAAATAATTGACTTTTAGTCAAGGATTTAAGAGTTAGTCAATTGGGAAGCAGCAATAGCATTCTGAAGGTATTGTCTGAAAGGTTAGAAGGCCCTACAGTGGATAGGTTTGTCAAACTACATGTCAGACATGGGGCTTGATAAATCTTTCTATTATTTGAATGTTGTGTTTTGTACTCTTTTGTGTCTAAATGTTATTAACATAGTTTTTAAGTTTTGTAATATTAACACACTATGGGCCATCGATGCCTGAAATTAAAAGATTTTTATTTTTATTATTTTTAATTGACAGGTAGCTAAGTATTATTTTAGCGTTATTTTTACAAGTAAGGCTGTAGGTATTTTTCTCAAAATGGCCCAGTGGACCTCGTGCATGAGGTTGCTCGTTCGGTACCATTTTCTTGTCAAATGTTCTTCGTGGGCATTACTGACATCTATGAAGAAAAACGTCATTCAGATAAACTAGCGAGCGACCCGCGACTTCGTCCGCGTGACTTATTTCACTTGTGTTAGGTTACGTCTTTGGTTACTGCTCCGCTCCTCCTGCGCGCTGTGTCGTTGCATGATGTTATAGTACAGTAGATCTAAAGATTACCCCCTACAACGTCACGAACTCACAAACTTCACCTCTTTATAATATTAGTATAGATAAATCGATACCCCGTTGGTCTTGTGGTCGCAAGCGCGACTGCTGAGCAAGGGGACCCTGGTTCGATTCCCAGGTCGGGCAATAAATAAGTGTTATTGGGTTTTTCCATTAGGAATTTCTCAGTAGCAGCCCGGAGTTTGGAAGTTCGTGGTGCGTGACACCCCCGTGCCTCGGAAAGCACGTAAAGCCGTTGGTCCTGCGCCTGATCTCTCTCCGGTCGTGTCGGATTGCCGTCCCATCGGGCTAGGAGAGTTAGGGAAGAGGGAGTGCACCTGTGTTTGCGCACACACTTGTGCACTATAATATCTCCTGCGTACGGGGCTAGTCTGCATTAAGGTTAGGCGCCGTGGCCGGAATCGGCCTGGAGAATTACATAGATAAATCGTGCACATGATGGGGTCTACCTATAGTAAAGCTTACGCCATGTGACCTATAAAATGTGATACATACTGTGTAGCGATGCTCTCAGAATATTATGGAGAGTGGAAATGTCGTTTATAGGTCAACGCACATTACCCTTCAGCTAAATTGTATGTTAAGATAAATATACACGGCGCCTGTTTGCCCGGAAGGATATTGTGATGTATACTTTATAGAAATCATAGGTCGAGCAAAAAGTGTTATTGGGTTTTTCTATGAAATTCTCAGTAGCAGCTCGGAGTTTGGATTTGTGTCCGGTTAATGGCAATAGGCTCGCCCCCTATTACATGGGACCTTAATATACCGGCGAACTGTGGGTGTACATTGGTACACCTCTGCCTAACCCTTCTGGGAATACAGGCGTGATGGTATTTTTTTATTTTTTTATCATTTGTTTTGCAAGGCTAAATAAAGGTTGAAAGATAAGCGATACTTAAATAAAATAATAATAAAAATCCTGGGCTGTCCGGGAAAAGAATTAAACACCCAAATGTCCGGAGTTTAGAAGTTTTTGCCCGCCGTCGGCAATTTAGGTGATGGCAACCCTAATTAACACCTACCACCTTATGTTCACATTATGGATTACAATAAAGATTTGAGATTTAGTGTTTTGACTTTGTGTGTAGGTATGCGAGCTAATCGGCGGGTACCTAGCGGGCAGCCTGTCGGTGATGAGCGACGCAGCTCACATGCTGAGCGACTGCGGCGGGTTCGCGCTGGCGCTGCTCGCCTTCCACTGCGCCAAGCGGCGGCCCGACGTCGCCATGTCCTATGGGTATAAGCGCGCTGGTAAGTTGACGTGGCATGTGGTTTTAGGATAATGGGGAAGTTTGTTTAGTATAATATTGTTCTAAAAGAATATCATTACAAATAAACTATACTTCTTTTGGAAAATAAACGTTTTAGTAAATCAAATCCATTATTTGGTCACATCTACTTGTCAATAACTCAATGGCGCCGTTTCGTGGCAGTAGCGTGTGTGGTGTGTGTGCAACTGTGCAGCTAAGCATTCTTTTACCATTTAAAAACCATTAGAGAATGCTAAGATGGTTCGATCATGTTAAAAAGATAATTGAAAGGTGACCAATAAAAGGGATTTCTAAGACAGATGTGACAGGAAACGCCGGGAAGGGACGCCCTAGATAGACCTAACCTGACCTTATTGGTGAGATTCTTTAGAAAGGTCGGCCGCGCAGTACTCGTATCCAGCGTGCTTGTATGACCAGATGTATAAATGTGGACGAGGCGAACGTAGTATGTAAGGATCGTAGCAGGTGGCGTTCTGTGATTTCTGCCTTGGGAAAAATTCATGAGCTTATGTATGTTTAAAAGCTTGTCAATAAATAAATAAATATCTTATGACAACTCACACACGGCTATCTGATCCCAAGCTAAGCAGAGCTTGTGTTATGGTAACCAGACAACTGATATACATACTTATATAATTTATAAATACATACATATTATAGATAAATCACACCCAGACACAGAACAAACAATCATGCTCATCACACAAAGTTTGTCCTGGGTGGGAATCGAACCCACGACCTCCGGCTTAGCAGTCAGGGCCACTAACCACTAGACCAACAGGCCCGTCACTAGACCAACAGGCCCGTCATAACTCAGTGGCACCGTTTTGTGACTCTAGCGTGTGTGGTGCGTGTGCAGAGCATTCTTTTACCATTCCAAAACCACCTTGTTCCAGAGGTCCTGGGCGCTATGCTATCAGTCCTGCTGATTTGGATCCTGACGGGCATATTCGTGTACGTGGCGATCCTGCGGCTGCACACGGGCGAGTACAGCATCGAGCCCGACATGATGATGATCGTGTCGGGCTGCGGCGTCGGCTTCAACGTCATACTGGCGCTGGTGCTGCATGGCTGTGCGTCCGATATCGGTGAGTGCGGAGATGGCTTAAGGCGATTGGCATTACCCCACATCACGGAGCGTGGCGCGGGAGTGCATGTTCTTACGTTGTTTACAAGTATCTGTGTTTGTATAGAAAACACGCGGAGTGCAACACACTGAAAACGCATTCACGCGGACTGTTGCAGATCACCAAACCTCCGTCGCCGCGCACCACGCTCTGAGATGCGGGGCAGTGTGCCAATCGCGTTATTGTGTTACTTTTTATTTCCTACAATCTTTCTAAGATGAAACAATAGTAAAATCGGTCTTGTAGTTCCGGAGCTTATTTGGTAAAATAAAAACATTAAAAAACATAAAAAAATTTAACCCACCGGGGCGTCGGGAACAGGGTCCAGGCCACCGGTGGTCAGGACTCCTGAGAAAGGAATCTTCTAACAATACGCACCGTGTCTAAGAGTACCGCTTTCTGAATCAAGCCCATGGTCCAGCGGCCTAACTAGAGTCATTTTAGGTGTTGTTTAAAGCTTAATTAATTACCCGACTACGGCGAAGCAAAAAAGAGGGTTATGAGTTTGATCGGTATGTATGTATGTATGGATGTTCATCTGTTCCCTCATAACTTCTAAACCATCTATCGTAATTAAATTATTAAGGTTCGACTCATTTAAACAGAACTACGACTAATTCCAAGCTATATCTGTTCTTCAAGCTCACCACCACACACACGGCGGAGCGGCCTGCGCGCACGCACACTCGCACGGGTCCACCGGAGGCGCCTCCCGCGGCTGGAGGCTGTTCCGAAGGTCACGGGAACAGAAGCAGAGCAACGGAGCCCTGGTCAACGGAGACTACACCATGAAGGACCTGGCTAATGTCGAGACTAATGTTGTGGGATCGCAGCCGAGGTAAGCAGGGTTCATAAAGTTTAGAGAAAACGTAACTTAATTTAGAACGATTATATTTTAGAAATGTTTCGTATTTATGTAGGCTTAGCTTCATTCATAACTTTTTTATGATCTTTCTTTCAAAATGACATGTCGACGGTGAAGTATCAATATCTAATAACTAGCATTTTTTACATTATTGCATATTCGTAGATAAAATGTAAAAGGGCTGGTATTTGCAAAGACGTAAAGTCTTAAATTATTCTTATTAATGAGATATTTGCTTAAATATACGTAACTATTAGATTCAAACGTTAAATACTTTAGAAATGAAACATTTTTTTTTGCCTCCTGTAAAATCATTGTTTTTTAGCTATTAGATATTGATACTACACCGTCGATATGTACTTAGATTTTGTATGACACTAGCGAGCTGTGACGTCAGTTATTTGCCAACTCAGTTGTCATTTTTTTTTTATTTCAAAGCAACTTAAAATCTTTTTTTTTTTATGAGAATCAATCGGGTTTACACTAGGGTTTAAAATAAAGCGCGAATACGACGCGCTCACTAAGGTTCCATAGCGCTAATTATTCTTCGCAATCCGCATTCAAACTAAATCATAATAAATTGTTGCAGGAACATCAACCTGCGGGCCGCATTGATCCACGTCATAGGCGACCTCATCCAGAGCTGCGGGGTGCTGCTCGCCTCCATACTTATAAAGTTCTATGTAAGTACCTATCTATATTTACTGACAGTACGGCCGACGTATCTCATTTTAGATATTTTTTTTCCTAAAAGATCCATTCCGCAGTCAAACGGTTAACTTCAGACTCGCTAAGATACGTTAATTGGCCGTATAGTAAATCAGATCTATAAATAATTTATAATTAACGATTAATCTCTTTGCAGTTTGGCAGATGCTATGTTAGAGTATGTAGTTTTAATATTAAAATGCATATCATTAAATTAAATATATTAAAAAAGCCAAATGTAATTTTGTGCTGTCGCGAAATTTACGGCAAAATTCTAACCTGCCACAAGGACGCTAAATTAATCAAGGTAACAAATATATATTTTAACAAAGTTACCTTGTATAAATAAACTAACTATCTGCTTTACCTTCACGAAATACAGACAAACATTACATTTGTCGGCAGCCCGAAGCGAAGATCGTGGATCCCATCTGCACGTTCGTGTTCAGTTTCCTGGTGCTGCTCACCTCCGCACAGGTGGTGCGCGACGCGCTCGCCATGCTCATGCAGGCCGTGCCCAAGAACTTCAGGTCGGTGGGAGATTTTTGTACTGGCAACACTTTGGGAAGGCTGGCAACATTGCTCGGAAAAAAGAGGGAGCGACTGATGGGGATCTGTGTTGGATTTGTGTTTTTTTTGTGTTGGCAACACTTTGAGGAAGCTGGCAACACTTTGAGGAAGTTAGCAATATATGTCGGGTATAAAAAAAGTAGTCACGACAGACGGAATCTGTTGCAGGTTTATGACATATTTTATGTTGGTAACACTTTGAGAAGGCTGGCAACGTTTCCCGGAAATAAGAGATTGTCGAGACTCATGGAATCCATTTTTTTTTTGGTGGGATTTATTGTATTGGCAATACTTTCAGAAAATTGGCAATACCGCATAGCAAAATAAAGCAATGTCGCTTGTTAAAAAGAAATCTTTGCGACAGACAGAATCTATTTCGGGTTTGTGGGAATTTTTGTATTTGCAACACTTAGAAGGCTGGCAACGTCGCTCAGCAAAAATCATCGTCACGACCGACGGAATCTGTACTTCTGCATATAGGAATATTATGAACGGGTAAAATTGTGTGTTTATTTGCAACAATATCCTATTTATGCTGGCTTTATATCTGCAGGTATCGTGAATGCGTGTCGACGCTGTCGTCGCTGAGCGGCGTGCGTCACGTGCACTCGCTGCACGTGTGGGCGCTGTCCACGCACTGCGTCATCCTCACGGCGCACGTGGCTATCGGTAAGTCACGAACTGACACAAAACTAGACTGGTAGTAAAAGCCCAAGGCATTAAGTCCGCCTTTGGACGGTGCAATAAATATTTATTAAAAAAAAATAACTCTCTTTTAGTTTTTTTTGTTATGAGATAGATTGTGATATTTCCGCTTATTGAAATAATTTAAGTCTTTAAGCTCTCTTGAGTACGTCCGTTTTCTACACCGGACATCGAACCGTTCTTTTCGCCGGATTCGCGGTGACGTATACAAGCGGCCTTAGTCTTTCCTTTTAGGGTGCATCGCGATAGCAGTAGATACTATCACATACTCATTTGACTGCCTTCGTTAGCCTAGTGGTCCTGAGTGTCACTGCTACGCTAGAGGTCGTGGGTTCAATTCCCAGGTCGAGCAAAATGTTATTTGGTTATTCTATGAAATTCTCAGTAGCCGCTCGGAGTTAGGATTTGTACTCCGCTAGGCGCGAAACACACGGCGGGGCGGGCCGGGCCGTTCCATTTGACCGCGAACGATAGTGCAAAGGTAATCCTGTACTACCAACGCACATAGAGCGTTGGTAGGCGTTGGTAGCGTAGGCGCGGCATATCTTTAAGGCATATTCGCGGTGAGGGCAGCCGCGGGCATCGACGGTTAGACGCGGTCTTTATTGCTTCGCAGTAAAAAAAAACTACCCCGCCCCGTCGTCTGCAAATCGCCGTAATGGCAATAGGCTGGCCCCCTATTACATGGGACCTTAAACATACCGGCGAACTGTGGATGTACATTGGTACACCTTTGCCTGACCCTTCGGGAATACAGGCGGCCAGTGCAGGACCATTGTGACTATCTTTTGGGGGAGGCCCTATGTCTAGCAGTGGTCGTCGTTCGGCTGGTATGCTGATGATGATTATTTGGCGACTCCTCAGACGAGCTGACGGAGCCGGAGGTGGTGCTGGCGCGGTGCCAGCAGCTGGCGCGCACGGAGTGGGGCGTGTCAGCGGCCACGTTCCAGGTGGAGCGCTACAGCGCCGCCATGCGCGCCTGCAGCACCTGCGCGCTGCAGCCCGCGCACACGCCCTGACACCTGACCACGCTCGCCTAGGCAGGTGGGTACCAACACCATCTGCTTAGCCTTTTTCCAACTATGTTGGGGTCGGCTTCCAGTGTAACCGGATGCAGCTGAATACCAGTGTTTTACATGGAGCGACTGCTTATCTGACCTCCACAACCCAGTTACTGGGCAAAACCTACCTCTTCGCAATCGCTACGCAGGTCGGTACCATCGCGCTAGGTATCTTTACTCCTAGGCTCCCCCTTTGGACCCTTTTGGTCTTTGGACTCGTGGTCGCATAAGTGCGACTGCTGAGCGTAGGGTCCTGGGCTCGATTCCCAGGCCAGGCATGAAGTGTTATTGGTATAAGTATTTCTCATTCCGTATACCTCTGCCTAACCCTTCGGGGAATACAGGAGTGATGGTATATTTTTATATATATTTTGGTATTTCTCATTAGCAGCCTAAAGTTCCGAGCAGTAGTATTAATAATAAAAAAAAGAAAACGCATTAATCATTTATCGAAATGTGTTCATTCGTTTTTGAGCTTTGATCTAACATCTATACGAACATCCTGAGCCACGCAGCCCAGCACAATCGCTCAGCCACTGAGCCAACCACTCCATATTAGTTACAATTTTGTTTTTTTCTTTCAACAGGAAGTGACAACATAATAAATGAAGCCTCAGAAACTTTAATCGAATGACGCAATTTGTACACGATGCATTTAATGGGGCCATCTGTCAATCCAGTGATTGATCCATCGATTGATTGATTGATTGATTGAAGACCAGTTATGATGTTGTAAAAACTATTGACTAGAACAAGGACAAATAAGTGTTGATTGACTATCAATCGATTGATAAAAGTGATTGATGGCAACGATTGATAAAGTTGGAGTTTTGTATTTTTTTCAAACGGTTGAATAGTTAGGACCAAGTGATAAGTGGCATCAATCATCAATGTGATTGAAAGATTGATTGATTGAGACTAAATTGTTGAATTAGTGTATGTTATATGGTAAAAAATTTTGCAAATTGAAATATTGTAATACTAAAATGCGTTACTGATCTCAGAGACATCAAAATAACTAAGAAAATATTGAATAGAAGTTGATTTTTCTATTTGAAACGCATTAAATTAATTTTAAGGTATATAGGTTGGAGGGGACTTCGTAACTGTAAGTTGTAACATGGATTCAGTATAAAATTCTAGACCGTTAACATTTTCTGTGGGTTTATAAATAAATAATACAGGTGTACTGGTTAATACTGGTACTGATTTGGTGGTAGGCTGGCCTACTACTGTCCTTCTGCAAGGCAAAGGCTTCTTCTCATACAAAGAAACCCACGAGCATTGATCACCACGCTTGCTCACGGCGGATTGGCGGTTTTAGACTTATATCTGCATTCTGTATGAGAGACTGCCGCCTTAACCAATGGGCCAACGACATTTTGTGGGATAGAAAAAAAACCGCAATTTCATACATTTTTATTTGAAACAGCTGATTTTTTAAACCGACTCCAAAAAGGTTCTCAATTCGGTTGTATTTTATTGTTTGTTTTAGTAACCGACAAAAAAGTCTTTCCTTTGGGGTCAAAAATCATGTACTGAATCTATGGTTGAAGTTTTCGTTACAGCGTCCCTTCTATCCGTTATTGTACACTATACAGTTATGCCATGTTGGTTAATACCGGACTAAACATAGTCCGGTATTAACGGTTTGTTTAGTGTACAATCTGCCTTACAATTAATGAAATGTAAAAAGAAACTTACAAACAGATTTTTAGGCTCTCCGTCAACGACCGATTTTTTGTCGGCCGTGTACGTTGGTGTTTTGGAATTCATAATTATGTTCCATTTTCGCCGACAAACAAAATCTGTCGAAATGTCGGTCGTTGGCAGAGAGGCTTAATTTAAATAATGTATAAAAATAAATAAACGCATAATATTAGGTATTGTTATTTTTTAATAAAAACGTAGAAAAAATAATACAATAAAAAGTAGACTTTGTAAAAGAAAAGTATTAATACACGTGCCAATTTTTTGAAAAAAAAAATCGTTGAAAATGCATTCCAGTAAGTTGACCCGATGTATTAAATTAAAAAGATTATTATATTTAGCTAATTTATTATTAAAAATGTATATTTTAGATTATAAGCGAATTATTAAAAATCAATTATTATTTAGTACTTATTAATTAGTGTTTAATGTGTATAATAATGATATTATGACACGAGTTTTCATACATTTTTGACTATTCAATGTTTAAAACGCTTTTTCTGTAATTAGGGTCAAGTATGAGTTACGTAATCCTTTAAGGTGGCATTTTAGTGTTCCGTAGCTAAATAAGGTCTGGTTTCTACCAAAGCGTGTGGGTGTACATTGATACACCTCTGCCTAACCCTTCGGGGAATACAGGCGTGATAGTTCTACCAAAGCGGAGAGCAGAGGAGAGAAGAGATGTCTTGTAAACTTCTTTCTTCTTTATCGTGTGGGCAGTAAGGTCTAACGACCCTACACACCCTAGTGTCAGAGTATCTAACCGCCTCAAGGGCCTCTGACATGGTTACCGATGTCAGTGATGTCCAAGGCGAACTTAGAAAGTACATATGAATATGGTCTTGTCGTAAACAACCTATAGGACACTGTATTGTGTTATAGATAAGTGTAAAAATAACGCAAGCCGTTTGATTGTTCAAAACTCTCCTCTCCGCTTTGGTTGAAATCGATGCTTTCGGGACCTTTTTATTGAGTTTAACCTTTCTTGTAAATCTTAGTTTGTTCATATATTGTCAGAAATTGTTATAAAACGCACAACTAAATCTTTTTTTTTCGACTAATTTTGTTCAACAATTTTTAAGGAATTTTCTGAAACGCAAAGGATATTGTGACTTATATTTGACCTCGTAATAAAAGCCAGTAAGTACCTACAATTGATTTCAAATACTGTTATTTTATTTTTAACTTATTCGAACTGGGTGTCGTATGGCCAATTTGCCCAGTACCCTTTAGCTTGATACATTTACGTAATTATTGGATGCCAGATACAGAGGTCGGGTATTATGGTCCAATTAGCATAATATACCAAAATATACAGTAAAACTATCCGATTCGTAACCGATCGTTTCTGATTAATACTACCATTAATTTTTCTTAATTTACTTACACCAATAATCCAAGACACACCTTTTTAAAATCTTTATTTTAGCACTGAAAATCTGATGAATTTTCAATTAACTGTACAATTAGTTTTTTAGCAGTCCCCCAATAGATTTCGTATGTCAATAGTAAACTGTGACGTCACTTTTGCGCCGACTCAATTGACTACCTATTTATTAATTTAAAAGCCATTCAAATTTTAATTTTACTGTTATTCGAAAACTTATCGAGTTTTTAGGGCTAAAATAAATTATTCTTTTTTATTTGGAGAAGTTATTTCTTGGAATTATTGGTAATGTCTATAATCCAATTTTGAATGAACCGATGGTAACCGTGAACGACCTCTGTAGATGCGACAGACCAACAGCAAGAAGACAATGCATTAATAAGCTTTATTGTTATTTTAGTTATTTATTGAGAACTTTGAATAATTTCTAGTGACTGAATGCGTTGCTGAAGCATGATTTTGAATTAAAATGATATTAATTTATTATACCAATGCCCAATTTTATTAGCCCAGTGGTTAATAGATAGACTGGCAATGAGCCGGTAAGAAAGTTCAAACCCCAGTCGCAGTATTGAAATTAGTAAATGAGAAAATATTTTGAGCTTATAATTATTTCCCGAGAAACTTGTAACTCATTTTTAAAGCTAGGTTTATCGGAGTAATTATTAATTTTTATTGGAGCAATATGGAGTAACATTGCTCGATATAGCCCCACTATATTGAGCAATATGGAGCAATAAGTTGCTCCATGTCGCTCCACTAATTGTGTCCCTATACCCAAAAATAATTTCTGAAAATTTTGCCTGTGTATTCGTAGCTTTAATAAATGAGTTATAATTAATCCGCCTATTTTTCCCATCACCAAATTAGTCTTATTTAAGAGGCTTATTTCGGTCGGAAACCGCTAGATGCGGACAGCGCAGGACCGGTCACTGTGGCTATCTTTAGAGGACGCCTATGTCCAGCCGTGGCCGTTGCTGATATGTTGATGATGATGAAGAGGCTACATTGAAATCATGCTTCAGCGATAATATTGTACTTAAAACAATGTATGTTAGCTTATGGTTGAACTTCCGTGCTCAAATAGTGAATTATTGTGATAGTTTGTCCACATTGTTCAGTGCATTCCCATGTTGTAACGTAGTGTTATTATATTGTATAGATAGATGGACAGGGTACGCTAACGGGTAATGTACTAGATTCTGCATTTTTTTGTTTTTATTTACTTTCTAATCAAATCTTACAAGTGAAATTTGAGCCACTTCCCGGTGTTCGATTGAGCTGAAATTTTGTAAAAATGTGCAATTTGCATGACAATGCAATATAATGATGTCACAGAAATATTCTGATGATTGTAAGGTCGGGTGTTTAAGGAGACAAATGAAACGAATGAGGTTCGAGAATACACTGACTATATTGTAATAATGACACCTTATTATATAGCTTATAACTACTACATCACACCTTCCCCTTTATTTAAAAAAAATAATAATATTACATAATTATTATTTTTAAATTTTAATATTGTATACCTGCGCAGGGTATAATATAAACTTATAAAATAAACATAATGTTAGTTTAACCAAATTATGGCCTAAAACCACATATTAATATTGAAACATAAGAATATAATGTTCTAAATTGATATACATGACACTAGAGAGGCTTATTTAGTAAACACACATTCACTTTAGTCATTTTTATAAAGTTTAGTTCTATTTTTGTGAACTATATATTCTTTTCCACTTTTTAAAATTTTAACATTAGTATCCATGTCGTCAATAACTACATAAGGTCCCACATAAATAGGGTCCAATTTACTATCTGATATATTTTTTAATAATAACAAATCTCCCTTTTTATAATAAACAGGGTTTATATTACTATCATAGTTATACTTTCTCTTAACCTTACTCTTAACTAAATTACTATGTGCATCTCTTTGCGCTACTTGTAGCCTATATTTTAGCTCGAGAGCGTAATTGTCATGAGCATACAAAGGATCTACGGTATGTCCTTCTAAATTTGTCGGTAACACGCAGCGTTTGCCAAACACCAATTCATGTGGTGTGTACTTGGTCTCCGTATGTACTGTATTATTGTATGAAAAACACCAATACGGCAACCAAGTACTCCACGTACTTGTTTGATTCTCACAATTTATCCTAAGATACGCACCCATCGCTTTATGATTGTTTTCCAGCGCTCCAATACTTTCGTGATGGTATGCTGTAGACGAAATTTGGTTGATTTTTAAGATTTGACATACCTCTCTCATAGTACTTGATATAAACTCGGACCCACGATCGGTCGCTATTTCTTTTGGTATGCCATATCTTAAAATAAAATTATCAACAAATGCACGAGCTACACTTACCGTGTCTTTATTGTGTAGGGGGTACGCCTCCGTAAATTTCGATAACTCGCACTGTAGAGTCAAAATATATTTATAGTTATTGATGTCTGTTGGCAGCGGCCCCACAATATCTAAAAATATTTTTTCTAGTGCAGAATTTGCAGTCGTTGTGACCTGCATTGGTTGCTTGATGTGTTTAGAATATTTTTGTTTCTTACATTGCTCACATTTAGAGACATAATCACTGACATCTTTTTCCAAACTTGGCCAATAATAATATTTTTTAATATTATTTACCATCCGCCTAATGCCCGCGTGGCCACTAGTGGGCAATAAGTGGAAGTCATTTAATATCACACGCCTGTTATCTATATTATTTATTCTCTGGACATTACTGACAACACAAATTCGTGGTAAGGGAGCCTAGTATATTTTTCCTTCATTTTAAAGCCCACTTTAACTGCACTGATTGTTTATAATATTTAGTCCTTTTAAGGCACACACGCGCGCGGGCCCGTGCCTTCTAAAGTTACTGGCAGGGTCGCCATGTAAGGTCGGGTGTTTAAGGAGACAAATGAAACGAATGAGGTTCGAGAATACACTGACTATATTGTAATAATGACACCTTATTATATAGCTTATAACTACTACATCACATGATGGAGCCGGAAGGTGGCCATAGGAACTTAATATAATCTTACAAGTTAAATTTGATCCACTACCCGGTGTTTGATTGAGATGGGATTTTGAATATCAATGCACATTACATAACAACGCAATATAAAAGCTTGTTTGAAAAAAAAAAGACCTTGTATTTTTGGCTAAACCTTGGTTTCAGACCTATAATGTGCGTTTGGTTGCTCCAAATAATAGCATCCAATCATTTAATGTTGACACCAGAGCCATATATCACGAAATTTAACAAAATTACAAGTTTGTAAATAATAAGAAATCTTGATGTTATCATAATAATTTGTGTTTCGGTTTTATTTTTTGTAAACCTTCAATTAAATGATTTGTTTGAACTATACAATTTAAATTTTGTGATATAAGGCCTTGATATTTCGCTTTGTATTATAAGAATTGTCTTCCATAAGAAATGTTTATCCTTCATAATATTATTTAATGTCTATTCTAGTCTTCTGTTACCTACGTATTATTTAAAAGAATCAAGTTCGTTACCCCAACGCGCCTAAGGGCGAATTTCACTGGGATAAAACTTAACCTACAAATTAAATTTGAAATTTTGACAGTTATCTTAAAAAAGCTGTCAAATGTCAACCTTATTTCATAGAAATAAGACTAAGGGCGTATGCTATACGCCCTTAGATAACACACGCGGGTCCAGCGCCCGCGCCCTGTAGCGCAGCTCATACTACACTTGCGTGCAAAAAATCTACCCATCCCGTGCTTTTCCATTTGGAATAAGTAACTCAAAAATTTCAAATAATACATAATAGGTAACTTTTAATACCGTATAATTATGGTAGATTAAAAAGGTACCAATGAGCTAATTGGAAAATGTACCTTAAAATAACTATCAAACTGTTATTGATTAAAAAAAATGATATTTCGTCTCTCAATTAGAGGACCAAATATCAAAATTAATTAATTAAATTAATTACTAATTATTATCTAATAAAGAGGTGGGCAGTGGACGTCCTATGGCTGAGATGATGATGATGATGATGATGAAAGAGGTGGGCCGAATTACTTTGCACGCAAGTATATTTTCTAATATAGACACGCCACGCGTACACCCGCGTGTGTTTTCGCATTCCCTTATAAGTCAATGTCACTTAGGTGTCAAAGTTTTGTGAAATTCGTCCTAAGAATAGTATTTATTTACTTACCTATATGAGAAGCGATTTAGTAATAAGGTAAATAGTCGATTAGTAAGTTTTAATATGTTAACCAAAATGTATCGAAACATGTAGCTGTTGTAATTATTATCCTTTTTATTTATTCGCTCAATTTTTATCTTATTATCATAACAATGCGAGTTATTTATTAGAAACTTAATCGATTTGAGGTCTGTTTCTGTTGAAAATATTTAATGACGATTTACTGCTGTACACTAATCGATTTAGTAGAGTTTAATCGATTGGATATAATCGTTTGCGGCTTCCTTGTATTAGTAGCTTTTGCCCGCGATTTTGTCCGCGTAGAAGCCAAATACTCCCTAACTACACACACTAAATTAAATTGAGTGTCGCTTTCTCTTTGACTTCCGGATAAAGTTCTGGTATATCTAGCAAATACTTTTCGTTAAAAGTGTTCCACATTCTCGCAATGCTCAACAAGGTCAACAAATATTTTCAACAGAAATAAATCACTAAAACCCTGTTCCTCAAACGAATAATTAATATGACAAATTGTCAAGCGTGCGTAAGCAGCTGTACCGTGATTGGTTGTTGACATTTCAGTCAACCAAAAACAGTGACAGCAGTTTACGCGCGCTTGAGTGACAGTTGACAGATTGACATATTAACTTTTCTTTCGAGTTATCGGGGAATAGTTCTTGGAGCCAAAATGTAACCAAAAAGACGTATTTTTGTAACTGATTTGTGCATGTATATTATTATTAAGTATTTGATGTTTGTTTAGCGTTCAGTGTTGTTTCCGTCCTGTGAGTTTTGTTCTGTTGTAACTTGTACTGAATAAAGTCATTATTGAAAATTATCTGTTGCTTTTTTCTTTGAGGTAACCCTGCCACAGATGCTGAAATATTGCCACACGTAGACAGCACTCCGTTATAATAGCCTATGCTTAATAATTTATTTATGTTTCAGACAGCAAAAGGTCTACATTAACAAAAACAACAATACTTGAAAGATTAGTGACATGCTATGCCATTTTTATTTTTTTAGTAAGAGTGTGGCACGCCCGCTTCGCCCAGGGCGAAATTATCCATTTGATTATTTCCCATACTTACAAAACACTACCCTTATGAATCTGGATGTAATATACTTTTTTTTCAGTACGACTGGTACTGAATCGTTCATCCTAATAGACATTTTTCATGGATCGTAGATTCTTAACAAAATTAAAGGAAGTACAAAATAAAACCAAAAGCAACTTATTATCATTAATTTATTATAATAATGTGAAGGCTTCACCCCGTATGTACAACGTACACGTTACCGCTAACTTTTGTACACTTTATCACAACTAACAATATAATCACTAAAGCTGATCTACGCATCGATTGTAGATAGATATTATTAGGTATGTTTTAATATTACTGGTGGATTTTGAAACACTTTTCCAAGTGAGTACTAAATCCATCCAACTAAGTAACAACCGAACAATGAGCAAAAAATATATCTGGGAACTACTTTTATTTTAGGTGTGAAAATCATTTTTTATGGTGCGTGGTCGTGAGGTATTTGAAGTTTGGTGATATTAACATTTAACATTCCCCGTAATGGTCTATAATGATCCAGAACAAAATTATATCGTCGGTGACCGCTTACAATCAGGTAGGTCGGACGATTGTTTGAAATTATTTTTTACAATTATCTAGGTAAATATTACCTAATCCGTATGTATGACAAAAGATTTCAGATGTTTTTTTTTTATTTAATGACAGAATTATTGTAAGGAAGGTTCCTAAAATACTTTCAAACAGATACATAAATAAAATCTATCTACAACCGATACGTAATTACAACATTGCAATGCTGCATTATTGTTATGGTACACAAAACAATTTCAGCAACATTTTGCATGAATATTTTATTACATTTGTAATAAAATATTTGTGTAATATTTGTGTTTGTGTATTATATAATTATTAAAGGAATGTTAGTTTAAGAGCGTTGAAGCATGAACGTAGCAACAGTGCATAGCACCATAATATTGATATTGAAATTGACAGAAATCTATACCTTTCAACCATTTAGCGTAAGTCCAAAACAAACCATAATTTTGTAAGTTTTGAGTGGCGTAATTTACGTTGGTTTTAGTCCTGTTTGTACTACACAGGGACGTAAAATGAGCTGTCAGTTTCAGTTGCATGTAAATAAGAGTAAGGCGGACGTATATTGGCGATCCAGAACTTAGCAGTTGGACTGCGCAATGGATCTTGCAGGAACAAAATTGTCTACTGCGCAGCTAATCGGCTAACTTCAGGTCTTCCAAAATACGTCCGCCGTACTGTACGTGTCTCGCAACTCATAAAATTACGTATGTTTGGATTTACACTTATGGATGAAATTAAATGAATGGTCAGCAAAATTAATAGACAGATGAGGTATTTTGTTGAAGCTTTTCTTTTCTGATGAAGCCAAAAATAGATTTGAGATTATATGCAGCTGAAAAAATTACGCGTTTAAAAAATATTGAACGCTTGTATTTTCGTGAGATATTTTATTAACTTTTAGGAACGATCGCGAACTAACCTCAGTGACAATCTGTCTAAAATGCTTATTCTCCTATATTTTTGACATCGATTGTCACTGAGATGACATAGCGACTATATTTTGAACTTGTTTGATTAGTAAAATTTGCTGATCTATAACGCCATTTAATAAAGCTGCCATTAGTTTACAAATTTCTAAGTGTCATGATATTTCTTTTAAAAAATAGCTGCTAATCTGAGTATTTCACAAAAATAGTGTCATATTATTTAGCATTTATACAAGCTTATTTTTCGTTTACCAGAAACATGAAAAGAGGTCACTAAGTATACTGTAAAAGAACATTATGAACAACTTTTACTATGGGGACCAAACCTGAAATCACGAAAAAAAGATCAGTTGTTTCATTCCAATATTTTCTTAAACTTATTCATATTCATTTACTTGCATACCATAATGTGTTTAAAAAATGTCACATAAGGCATACATCAAAGTATATATCAGCTGATACCTCCCCCCTCCATTCCAGATTTCTAGTAAACAGAAAATAAACTTGTACTTATCTTTTTCACAATTCTAGCATATTTGATATTTCTTATAAAATATAGTGACTGTACATTGCATTGTTCTTATATTTACTACAGTATCCGAGCGTAAGTATGAGACATCGAGGTTTAGAAAGAGCGAGAGAGAGAGACTTTATAGTGTCGTCTCTGTCACTCATAAACAGGGGTCGAATAATCGGATAAATGTTTAGCTAAACTTTTTGCTAGGATAGTATGCAACTTATCAGTTATAAGTGAAAATAATTTGACATTAGTCAAGGACTTAAGGAATTAAGTCAATTGAGAGGTAGCTAAGTATTAGTTAGCGTTATTTTTATAAGTAAAGCTGTAAAGAGTTTAGTCCATCACAGACATTTTCTGGTCTGCGGGATTTTTTCGATACATAACTCCATTTCATACGAAGCCAACAAGATAAAATTGTGTAATTGAAATAAATGATTTGACTGACATTATCTGATCCTTGTTAGCAACTGTAGGTATAAATCTCTTTCTGAACATTGAAGTGCCATAGTCACAACTGGTACTGTATACCATATTGCTACGCTTGCAAGTATTTGTGCTACATTATAATATTATGCGTCTCATCAGCTAGAAGCGTCTACAATGGCGACCCTAGTTTACAGCTTAATATATTATTATTGCAATATTTAAAGTTTAGTTTTTTTGCAATGCGTACGTCAAATGCCCAAGGGTTCTGTTGGTAATGATTTATTAAGTCGAGAAATTTATGATTTTTAATATGCATGTGATTTAGTTCTCGATGTTTTTATAAACGATCTAAAAACGACCGACGGTTACGTTTTGCATTTAAATTTGGATGAAACAACCAAATTAAAACGTGTTATTATAAAAATAAAATATTCAGTTGAACCATGTATTATTACTAATTGCAATTTTAATTAGAAATATTTGTTTTTAATATAAAAAAAACCATTTATTATTCATTCAAAGTCAAAGTCAACTAGCCCATTAGACCGGTTAGTCATCTATATTCAATATTTATATATTTTTTTGTAAATGACTTACACAACGCCTTTTAATTGTCTAATTTTAATAAATAATTTGACTTTCACATGAATAATTTTAAAATAGAATACAATAGAGTATTGTCTTTATTACTATCCCAATATTTTCTGACTGTCAAAAACGTGCCATTTTAAACGCCATTTCGAATTACGCATTGCAAATGTACTAATAATTAACAACATATCAACTAGAGCCGCAGATTATATCTACACGCTGACATACAAACTTACATTATTCAACAATTTCATTTACACATTTATCTCCGACCATATATTTGTGTTTAAACGTAATGCGAATATTTAACGATATATCATTTATTATGTAATACTTTATCAAACAAGTGTGGAAGACGGGTGCTTTGCTTACGCGAAGTAAAATCATTTTTTTGCTGTATTTTCGCCTATTTTGTATGGCTTCAACTTTTACTACGGAGTTAGTAGGTAGTACCTATACAGGAAAAAAAAATTAATAAGTGCGAAAATTCATTTTGGTAGTTCAGTATCAGTAATAACAACACACACAACACATTACAATTAATTGTTCCATATTTTGTAATGTCTTTTTTGCAATTTGAAACTGAAATTACTACTGTTTAGTTCATAGCTGTCGAAATTAGGGGTCAGCTACACGCACCGTTAATTCCCGCTTACCACGCCACGGACACTCGCCAGCGGCGGCGACTGCCCATAAAAAGTTTCGAAGTATGTAGTCATCTTTCATAAGCAATGGCTTTATTTTTTATTACTTAACCATTTCAAAATAAAAAATACGTGTTTATTAGAACTCATCCATGGATTAAGTGTATTTAGTCAAAATGTATGCACTGAAAAACTTTTCTTGTATTTGTACAAGAGTCCGAATGATTTAACTTCGCGTAAATAAAACAAAAGAGGGTACAATTTGAACTCAAAATTGAAGACATTTCACTTATTGTAGTTTACTACAATTGTATAATATAAATAATTTAATCTTATGTTTTTAAAAATAATAAAAATATATTTAAAAATAAAACTAGATACTTATATAAAATTTTGTCATGATTATGGGAGTATTGCATAAAAATATTGACAATATCACTATTTGTTTTGTTAATTGTACATTTTTAAACTTCTTAAAAATAAAATTGGCGGGCGATTGTACTTCGTACATGGCTATTCACAAGATTATTGAGATTTCAAAATTAATTATAAAATAAATATAATACTGTTAACTTTTTTATTAAAATAATTATTTGTTTAAATAAATTATGCCAATTCATTATATTTTAGGGGTCATGAATTAAAAATTAAATAGAATTTTAACTACATTCGTCCGTGGCAAGAAATACATTTGGTTCAAGACACATTTCGATTTTAAATTATGGTTCTTCTTTTGCAACAATTACGAAAAAATATGAACTGATTTTTACAATATTCAGTAACTCATAATTAAGGAACGATAGCTCATTCATTTCTCGCTAAAAAATATGGCTACGACTTCAAGAAACAATTAAAAATCAATTGTTGCTGCATCGATTATTTAAATATATGTAAACATCTAAAAAGCTGAAACTAACTTCTTTCTAAAGATAATTTGTCGAAGTGTTTTATTAAAAGGTCAACGACCGCTAATGTCATGTTCCACGAACCATAGACTCTGCGAAATGTGTACTGAACCTTTCACCACAATAAACAATTGCACTTGGCGATTGCACAGCCGATTTTAATACAAAATAATAATTATTTAGTTAAAAATAAAATCTTATTTCTTATAGGATCGATTAAGACGTGAGGATCTTAGAGACAGAGGGCGCTACTGCGTTTGTGGGCTAATTGATAAAATTTGACAAAACGCAGATTACATAGTTTTTGTGCCATCAACTCTTCGACAATTAAAAAGTCTGCGAGATTTTGTACGTCTTGTTAAATATGATATACATTTATTTTGTTATAAAGTGGCGTATTTTTGTATTTGTTAAAAATAAAACATGGGCTAAAATAGTTTAGATTTTGATACAAAAATAAAAATGATTAATGTTTTTTCTTAAAATTCTTCATTTATAACTTACAAGAGACACCACAATTTTGTCCAATATCAAATATTATGTTTTTTTTTTTTGTAAGAAATGAAGTGAAAATGAAGAATACAAAATAAAGCAGTTTTCGCAGACTCAATCGCACGAAATGTCTTATCATCTGAGGAGGCTCTAAGCAGCCATTTTTAATTCCTAGTATAAGAGGCATAAGGCCAGGATGCCATAAGTTAATAACGAGACATCTTTCCTCTCCACTTTAGTGTAGTCCAGGCCTTTTCCAACAAAACCCACACAGTAGCAGTCCCTCAACAAATTCGGTCATTCCACAATCATTCTACTATGTACTACGTCACATCTAAAAGTTCTAAACACCAATTCATAGGCAAGTGTTAGGCGATGCTTATAAATGCTAGGAGTACGTATTATCTGTACTTATTGCGAACGATCAACATTTTACTATTAACCTACGTTTTGGGGAGAAGATAGTGGGTTTATAGGAATTATTAGGCGGTGTAAGAAAAATAAATGATTTGATTAAAGCTGTTGTAATTTCATGTACAAGTGATGCAAAACTACATTTTAGTTACTTGAAAATGCAAAGATAAGTCTTTTTTGGCAAGAATGCGTTATGGCTTTGTGAGGAAAGTAAAATTAACTAACCGACTTGTAAAAATGAGGAGATTGTCAATTTGGTTGTATTTTTTAAATTTAATTTTGACTTCATAGGTATTTATTAAAAAAAAAAACAGAGAAAAAAAAAGAATTTTCCAAATCACATGACAAACGACGGAGTAATCCAACTGATTTGGAGAATTCTTTTTTTTTTATTATTTGAATGGGTATACTCTTACAGACATGCTTTCTTTCTTTTTGCAAGAACTTATTTTCGATTCATTTTTTAAAATTTTGATTGAAGAAAATACCCGAATTGTTTATTTTTTTAAATTCAGGCCTCCAGTCAAGGCGTAAAAAACTTAACTAAGCTGCTTTTTACTAAGTTTTTTATACTTATATAGTAAATAAAGGCAAGAATAAATTTTTCAAGTTATCACATAGCTAACATTAATATCTTCTCCCCATAACAATTAAAAACTTCACTCGAACTCTTAACATTACGCATTTCAGCAACAACTCGACATTAAAATAAATTATATTTACTAAATTAAATGTACTTTTGTACGAAATTAATAGTCTAAGATCCCGTAGCCGCTAGTAGTCCGGTCAATTTAGACCAAAAAATGAGAGTGAAGTTACATAAAGTCCCAACAAGCTGAATTTCTGTGAAATTGTTCAAAACATAATTATAAACAATGTCTAGAAGTTCCCCATCATTCCCCTGTAAGGAAAAAAAAAATATTCAAGGTCAAAGGTCAAAAAAATGAGTTTTTCGCGATTTTCAGCAAAACGGTAAGTTTTATCATAAAAGTACCTCAGACAAAAATTGTAGATCATAAAATTATCTATAAAAACTGTATCAATACTTTTTTCTTACGAGCCACCGCTTCTGAGATATAACGATTCAAAAAGTTATATAAGTTGTTATCGTCATAATATGCACACGTTTCCACGCCACCTATGAGGTAGTGTAGTTAGCGCGTTTTTTAACCCCCGACGCAAAAAGAGAGGTGTTATAAGTTTGACGTGTCTGTCTGTCTGTCTGTCTGTCTGTCTGTCTGTTGCATCATAGCTCCCGAACGGATGAAGCGATTTCAATTTAGTTTTCTTTGTATGAAAGGTGACTTATGTGCGAGTGTTCTTAGACATGTTTGATGAAAATCGGTTGAGCCGTTTAAAAGTTATGGGGGTGAAAGTGGGGAAGAAAAACTGAATGTATTTACAACTTAACAAAATCGACATTATAATAAGTATGTACTTTTATAACTTTTTGAATCGTTATATCTCAGAAGCGGTGGCTCGTAAGAAAAAAGTATTGATACAGTTTTTATAGATAATTTTATGATCTACAATTTTTGTCTGAGGTACTTTTATGATAAAACTTACCGTTTTGCTGAAAATCGCGAAAAACTCATTTTTTTGACCTTTGACCTTGAATATTTTTTTTTCCTTACAGGGGAATGATGGGGAACTTCTAGACATTGTTTATAATTATGTTTTGAACAATTTCACAGAAATTCAGCTTGTTGGGACTTTATGTAACTTCGAATGTCTAAATTGACCGGACTATAGACCCACGTCATTTCATCATGGCCGAACCGAAATTGGCGAACCAAATAGGCTTATTTGTAAAGAAATCCTAAAGTACCATTTATTCTTGATACTTGAAAAATGGCTCACGATTGAAACTAGCAAATATGCGTACTTTCTTAACTATATGATGACGTGTGTATAGCAGCTCTGGCATCTCAGTCCATAAGAAAATATAAAGCTGTGTATTCACTGGGCGCAAGCAGTTTACAACATTTTCCATTATACTTAAAGGTGAAATTTGACTTATTGTTAACTGCTTTCACAATTTAGTTTACAAACATATGTTTTTGGAAAAAATAACGTTAATAACGTTAATACTATATAAAGTTTAGTTTGCAACTTTTTCAATAGTAGGTACTAGTCATTCTAAAATGAATGTTATTAACACTGAAATAAGGTTGATACTTGTTTAAATGTAAACAACATAATATGGCAAGAATTTAATAGACCAGTTTTTTTCATTCTTTAGAAAACCGAATTATTTACAAAATGGTACAATTATGACATGTAAAAGAAATATTTACTAAGTACAGTTCGCAACAAAACCCCTTAACTCAGGACATATATTAAGCCTGCCTGTCTGATTTGGCTATATAGAGCAATTTTAGAGCACAATTAGCCCACTGTTGGGCAATATACCCCACTGCTGGGCAATATAGCCCACAACTCGTCGCCCAGTGAATACAGCGCCACGCTGATATGTGTACTAATCGACGAATAAGCGTTCATTTGAGTAGCTTTCATTTAATTGTATTGTTAATTTAATATTACCGATCTTAGAATTATATGCAACGTCTTACGTATTGGTGTATTTCTGAAACCTGACTTATTTCAAGGGGGATAAGAGCTAGTATTAGGTGACTGATAGAAATATTTTTTTCCACAGTAAAAATATGTATATCTAACATAACAATCCATACTAATAATATTATAAATGCGAAAGTAACTCTGTCTGTTATGCTTTCACAACTAAATCACTGAACCGATTTTGATGAAATTTGGTTTGGTTTGGTTTGGCCTAGTGGTCCTAAGCGCGACTGCTACGCTAGAGGTCTTGAGTTCGATTCCCAGGTCGAGCAAAAAATGTTATTGGGTTTTTCTATGAATTTCTCAGTAGCAGCTCGGAGTTTGGATTTGTGCCCGGTTAATGGCAATAGGCTCGCCCCCTATTACATGGGACCTAAAAACATACCAGCGAACTGTGGGTGTCATTGGTACACCTCTGCCTAACCCTTCGGGGAATACAGGCGTGATGGTATGGTATGGGATATGTTTTAGCCCCAAGAAAGGACATAGCCTACTATTTATTTCGCGACTTCGTCTGCGTGTACGACAACCGATATTTATTTATTTATTAAAACTTTATGCACAAAATGTATAAAATACACCGTTCAAAGGCGGATCTAATGCCTTAGGCATTTACGCGGACGAAGTCGCAGGCAAAAGCTAGTCATTAATATAACTCAGTAAAATCTGATGTTCCATACATTTTGATTGTGTTGGATGCATATTTGTATAGATATTTGTATGCAATGCATATTTGTATGGATTTTCATATTTGAAAGATGGTTCAATTATAAAAGTTATTCGTATTCATGAGTATTTTCAACCTCTAAATAATAGCAGGTTAATAAAAAGCCTGTATTTTTTTGTAACTTCGCTACAGAAATCCACCATTACATAAGACGTTATCTTAAACGCAGAGTATTAGGCGTTAGTTACAGACTAGTTTCATTTGTGTTATTATGTTACTTGTCTTGTCCGCTGGAGTGCGTTATTTGTCTATTAAACGTAGGAGTAAGGATGGAGTGAGGAAAGTATTGTTGTCCTTTTCTTGCAAGTGCAAAAAGAGAGAGAGGAAAATAGTTTTAAGACTCTTTCTGACCGTGATTTTAGCTGCGGTTTATTATTTTTACCTTTCAAAATAAAGCAATCTTATTGGTGTAAATCATACATACGTGGAAACGTATCTTATCCCAGGAGAAACTACTGCCTTGGGTTGTAGCTATTTTCGTCCAATCACGGCAGTCGACATAATATTTTTTTTTGTTTTTTTTTCCCCTCTAAGCATTGCTCCTGTATCGTGGGTGCGTTTACAAACACATAAACTCACATACACAAACAGCCAGACCCGGAACAACTATCTGTAGGTCATACAAATCATTGTTCCGAGCAGCTATCGAAACAAAAGGATTTCCACCGCGCACCAAAAAAAAAATGGTATCGAACCTGCGATACGCAACACAGCAACCAATCGCTTAACCACTGCGCCAACCTTATTAGAGACTTGAAAACGTTTTCAAGATCCAGGAGAATTGCCTAACAAGTTGAAATGACATCTTGGACATACAAATATGAATGATCTTCACTCCAAACTTACTCATACGTTGCGTGGGTACCAATAATGGTGGAATGTTAGAATCGATGTACAATACTTGTTTATGAAGCGTCACTTTTCACCCGGGTTTCTCTGCATTATGCTCTGCACAATAAATAACTAGTGTTTTCATTGGATACTTGACCTGAAAAAGAAATAATATTTTTAGACCAGACCATCACGGTTGAGTTTCACGTAGAGATAAGTAGATATGTAAGTACAGCACACATCCACAAGGTGCTTAGCCAGGGGCTTTGATTAAGCCGCATGACACAAAAAAAAATGTCTGTTTACCTAACTGGCTTCTGACCAACACTTCGTTTGCATGGAAATCTAATATATCGTAAAACATATCCTATGGCACTTGGCAATGATATAGCTTTTTATCAAAGAAGTACTTTTTGGAATTGGAGCAGTATTTTCAGAGATTAGCTTTTGTCCTAACATTTTTTTTGAAAAATCCGCTGGCTATCCGTGCGAGGTTTGTTAGTATTAGCAGGCCTCCGTCACTCGTTCAAGGTTACTCTCTTGAGTGCCTACGGCTCGCCTGCGCCCGGGCGCAACGAATCCAGTCGGCTGTCACGAACTCGCTTGAGTGTACTATACCTACCGCAACAAAATAAACGATACTCGCGCCTTCAATAATGTCTAAACCTCGCAATGCAATTTGTAGTGTACAGAAAATACATATTTCTGTTCATACAATAATACTACACAATAATACTTTATGGTCACCTATTCTTTTGTGTAATCATTTCTCAGCATAGATAGCCCTAGCGCTGTGTTGTATGACGCGCGTTATTGCTATCTCTCTCTCTCTCACGCACGAACGTGTTGTAGGTAATTATAGCGTTAAGTGTTGGGTTTTCTCTATGGAATGAAGTATCTGTACTTATTTAATCTGTGGTATTAGTATGGTTTCCTGAACAAGATGTGTATGAAAGATTTTTTTTAAAGGTAGTAGCGATCCACCCTCTTCGCCCGCCGTTCCCTAGTATTAGTATATACTGTAGCAGTACGTACCACGTCAGTACCTATGTTCGGGCGAGTGCGGCGAGCGCGGTGTCCGCACCACGACGCCGGCCAGCCGCTCGCACACTGCCTCCAGCTGCGCGTCCAGCATCAGAGACGCTATCTGATCGTCTGTTAGCATCTCCACACTGAAATATTAGATAAAAATGAGATAAAACACATTTATTTTATTATAAAATTATTTTAAACCTGTCAAATATCCATATGACATATTTCAACACCATCACTTTCAATTTGAGGCAGAAGTCTGTGAGTTGAATTTTTGTTACATTTTTATAAATGTTAGCTTTATATTGACTAGCCATTTTATAGGGGGTGAAAATATAATTGATAGGAACAATATTTATAATGATAAATTGATATATTTATTTGATATATTTCAAGTTAGTTATGTGAGCTCGGTGTGTGTGTGTTGGTGTATGGCAGCCTATATATTTCATGTTATTTGTGTCATGTATGTGTGTGTATGTAACCTGGCGAGGCTGTCGGTGTCGGAGTACCGCTCGTCGCTGGCGGAGGAGGCGGCGCGCGGCGAGGCGGCGCGGCGCGGCGTGCGGGGAGCCGACACCGAGCCGCGACGCTCGCCGAACAGGGACAAGCCTGCACATAACATAATCATGGAGGTAGATCGTTGATCAATGATTGTTGATAAAGCAGTTCGGAATGACGAGAATATTGTGAAAGTTGAGAAAGTTAAACAAATTAAGTATCTTGGCTCACGAGGTTCTCGACATGTAGAATGTAAGTGCCGCTGGGGGTTATTTAATGTCGTGACAGCCCATTAAATACTAGCCATGAAGGATTGCTATTAAAAATTCGTAATGAAAAAACTAAATAACACTTAGTCAAACCTAGGAATAGAAACCAGGACACCACGCTTAGAAGCTTGCGACCACGAGCCCAATGGGGAATTTAATCCACGCAAATATTATACATGCCTAAGTAACTGTCTATCTGTTTTTTTGTTACCTCATCACGTGAATCTAGATAAGAACGAAAAAAAGAAAATACCTATATTTTCTATTTCACGACTCCGTCTGCATGCGCGATAACCAACATCTACACAGACAAACTGGCGAGCTCAAACTAGTTTACCATTCCACAAACCTCCCTACTCATCACACTGACCTTGAAACATCTCCTTGACCTTCTCCCCAGTATCATGCAGCAGAGCATCCAGGCTCTGTCTCCGGGGCCGGTCGAAGTCTTCCCGCAGGACATGGGTCCGGGGCGCGGTGCGTATGATCCGCCGAGGCTCCGCTGCCGAAGCCCGGGACTCCACAGGACTTGGCGGAGACCATTTTTCAGGAGTAGAACGGGCACGAAGTGAGCATTTTTCGAAGCTTACCTAGGATGGTGGAAAATATGGGTTTTTGAGATGGAACTTGAAGTTTGGTAGAAAAATACAATAAAATCTCAGTTTAAGCCTCTCTAACCATTTGTAGGACACTTTATCGGACCGATTCAATAAAGTCATAGTTTCGTTAGACCGACTTCTTGTCGGCCGTGAGCTTTGGTATAAAAATCGTGCAAATAATTTTTATGCTACTGGCATAAGGCAGTGGTCATAAACATTTGGATGTCATTTAGCTTTATCTATACTAGCGAAACGTAACTTGTTCATAAGAAATTAAACCTTTCATTTTATTTTCCTTCGTTTACCTTTCCTTTAACATTAAGACTCACCTTAGACTATCATATTTTTAATTTCGACACGCTGCTTTAGTCTGTAATTCGATATTTGGGTACTTATAAATACTTTTTGAACTTTGTTTCTAGAACAGCTACATTACGGCTAAAGCTCTAGACAGACGCACTGCAAATTTGCAGTTTGAATGCAGTTGAAATGCAGTCCCTCTGTCTTTACAGTGTGCAGTGTGTTATTGCAGTCGTACTAACTGCATTCAAACTGCAAATTAGCAGTCTGTCTATCTAGAGCCTAAGAGGAAGAGAGGGATCCTACCTCTTCAGGACTAGAATAATCCAGGTCTATCTCCGTCCAGGTGTCGTTGTCTGGCAGACATCTTGGACGCTGTGCATCCGCCGCCCTCCGCAGCCACTCCCGCACGCTAGCGTCGGTGCTGGTCTCGCATAGTTCTTCCAGCTTGTCGCTAGATGTCGTGTTCGTGTCGCTAGCTGTGTCCGTGATCGTTGAGCGGTCTATATCTGGAGGAGATTTTATTTTTTATTACGTACTTATTAATCTGGGTTATCTGTAAGTACAAGTGAATTAAGTTGGAGTTTGTTTGTAATGTTAAATAACAGATTTTTACTAACTAGGCATAAACAACATGGTACTGAAACCATTTTATTTTTGTCTGTCTGTCTGTTATGATTAATTTTCGAAACGGCTGGATCGATTTCTCTGGTAGATAGCTGATGTTATAAGGAGTAAATCCACCGATTTTTTTACGATATTTCTGTATGAAAATCACAATAACCGAAAATGTCGGATATTTGGATGACATTTTTGTATTCCAATCTCGATTTTAAAAAAGGGGCGTGTAAGTTGCACCCATGTGAAGCCGGGGCGGGTCGCAACTTATTTGAATAAATTAATTTTAATAACTTATGTGAATAAATTAATTTTAATAAAATGATAAGCGACCGACCCGTGGCACAACTGCGATGTCTAACTGGTTGTACTACGGAGAAGTAAATTTACCCATAGAACAACCAGTTGAACACTGATTGTTCTATGGGGAAATATCTTTACCAATGGTTCAACCCAAATAGTTGTCTTCAGGGAATTTAATGTATCTATGGAACAACTACTGGTAATAAACAGGAAAAGGTTATCAATAAAAAAAAAAGGTCTACACCCTCAGTACCTCCCACAAACATTGTATCATTGGCAGCTCCATTCCTGATAAATGTATACAATAGGATGAAGGAGCGAGCGAAGCGAGCTCGGGACTTGGGGCACCCCGACTCGGACAGGTTAGGTTAGAAGGGGATGGCGGGGTCTAGAGAGCGAGCGAAGCGAGCGAACAGAACCCGCCATCCACTTCGTGGTTATTTTTTTTGCAAACCCTTGGGCCCCGCGAAGCGGGGCTCCCCGTTGCTTTTTAAGCCTCGAGGGCCGTTTTAGACGTTCATTTGTTTTACACGATCATCCTATCCCCGTGGTCCAACCAGTTGGACATAATTCCACCGTTGTACCACGGGTCATAATCATAAATATCAGAAAAAAGAGTTGAACCATGGGTAAATTTACTTCTCCGTAGTACAACCAGTTGGACATCGCAGTTGTACCACGGGTCGGGAGTGAAATGATAATTATATTTTCAATATTTCACAGCAAATTCGGCAATATTCTCATGAGAGAAGAATGTTAAACTCACCGTTTCTAGCGGATTGTCTTCTCGACCTATGCTTATGTATTTCATCAGAGATCCTCTCCAAATTCCTCAATGCTGAGGAGTACTGCTGCTTCGCGTCAGACACCTGCTCCTCCAACGTTTGGATCCTCGCCTTCTGAGCTTCTAAGGCCGTGTTTATGCGTGCTTTCTCCTCGAAGTAAGGTCTGGAATTTGATGGGTTGTTGCCTGTTGGCTTTATCTGATTGTGGCATGGTTTTGAAATAATTGAATTTACATAATTATATTTCTTACCTATAATAAACCCCTGTCTCTTCTACTTCTGTGCCTCATACGTCTAAACTAATTAACAGTCCCCAAATTCGCGTAAATTTTAACGAAATTGGGTATAAGACACAAGTAACCAATAATTTGAAGACGCAACTACTCTAAAAAACACTTTTTTGAGTACTATTAACCCGATTTATTTTCAAATAACTGTAAAATTAGATTATTTTTTGCTTTGAAATCAATAAATAGTGAGTCGATTGAGTTGGCAAAAAAGTGACGCTATAGTTTCCTATTGTCATACAAAATCTATGGAGGATCGCGTTTTGACAGCTCATAAAAAGTACGTCAATTGATTGGTGGTGTCAACTACCCAATTGACATTTGCTACAGACTTTTACCATCTTGTTTTTAATACTCTAATTATTGATTACTTCTTAGTAAGTAAGCATGCAAGCATCCATTTCAAACAGTACACTCTACTGTCGTAGTTTAGTTTAGGAGATTTTGAAGTAACTATTCTACAAATAACATGCATATACAATGGAAGGGTCGCAACGAAAACTTTGACAATAAATTCAGAACACGATGTTAATCTCTAAGACTTTCAGTTTAAAAAATCTGCTGTCTCATACAAAAGTGCCTATATGACCAAAATGTATGAAACAACATTTTTTTTTTAATTATAATCCTACGATCCACTTTATGTAGTCATTTTTTATATAATCATTATACTGAATTTATTGTAAACATTTTCATTCCCATATCCTTTTACCGTTAATTTTATTTTTTGCGTTTTCTGGACAAGAAATCTGAATTCATAACATTTATTTATTTACTTGCTAGTTTGAAATACACACATATTACACATTTGAAATGACGCAAACATAAACTCTTTGCATCATAATCATCGAATAGTATGATGCACTATAACATCTATCATACCATCACGCCTGTATTTAACAAAGGTTTAGGCAGAGGTGTACCAATGTACAACCACAGTTCACCGGTAATGTCAAAGTCAAATCATTTATTTCAATTAGGCCATTAAAAGGCACTTTCGAATGTCATTATATAAAAAAAAAAACATTAATATTGAATCTAGTTGCCCATTCCAAAAGGTAGTTTCGTATGGAGAAGAACGGGAAGAATGGAGAAGAATGAACGTTGAAATATGTCCAAAAAATATTTACAACAAAAAAATCTATGTCATATTTATTCCAAAAACTTTTCTTAACCAGAAAACACCAGTTTATTACTAAAAAGTATCTATAATCATGCATAATAATAAAATACAGTACCAGCGGTGTGCGTTCTGCGCCGGCGCGTGTCTGTGGAAGAGAGAGCACTGTGCGACTAGTCAAGCAGATATAGTGCGGGGTTAGTGTCCAATACGGGAACACACACATGCTACGGTTGAAAGCCGACCTTAAGTGTCAAAGAATAAGGTTACTTTTGCAGGATTTAGTAGGTTTTTGATACCGGGCAAGTACCAATGTGACTTTTTCTATTCTTAAGTGGTTTCTAAGTTCATCTTGGACATCTCTGACATCGGTGAAGGAAAACACCGTGAGGAAACCGGGACTTATAAATGAATCTGAAATCGCCAATTCGCCTTGAGCAAGCGTGGTGATCAATGCTCGTAAATTCTCCCCGCTATTGTCTACAGACTGCAGTTAACTATTGCTATTTAGTTTGTACTATTGTAAGACCAATGGGGCAGTCCCGTTGGTGTTGGCGTGGGGTCCTGGGTTCGATTCCCAGGTCATGCAAAAAGTGTGATTGAGATTTTTATTAGGAATTTCTCAGTGACAGTCCGGAGTTTGGAAGTTGGTGGTGTGACACCCCCGCCCCGTGCTTAGGAAGGCACGTAAAACCGATGGTCCTGCACCTGATCGCACCCCAGTTGTGTTGGATTGCCGTTCGTAGAAACTAGTAAATAAATAAAAGCAAGTCCAACATTGCTTTCTACGAAGTTGGTGAAAAAGGTCAAAAATCGCATAGCATGTATCTGTACACCGTTTATACAAACAAACTACATGTTAGTGTTAATATTATTAAATCTAAGCTAAGTTCGATAACTACAAAGTGAGAAAAAGACAAACTGGAAGTAAGTAGTGGGAAATAAATTTATTTGCAATGCAAGCATTAAGGGAAAGCATTCACTAAAATAGAATAGGTTTTTAAAATTGATATTAAGGGTCAAAAGTATCAAAATATTCACTACAAGATTTTGAGTGCTAGGTAATTAAAAATCTGTTTTCAAATCTTATGTTAGTTGTTGTGATTTATTAAAAGAGTGGTTACAGACTGGCCTCAGGATTCTCGTACGATAAATTAATGTGACAAATTGTCAACCGCGATTGGTGGATTGGATTTTTAACGACCAATCACAGCGGTTTATCGCCTGTGTAGACTGGCGGACGGAACGGTAGAGGATTTTAATTATATCAATTGAATTGAGTAGTTATCCAAGCGAAATAAGGAAATATATATTTCAATACTCGGTGATCGGCGTCAGAGCTACGCTGCGATACTGCAAGTCTGTGTCCGCTAGTCTGTGCAAGCCATTATGCTCGCTTGACAATAAATTGCCACATCAATTTTTCGTTCGATAAACCGGGAGTTAAGTTTTTTAAGATCGCTTTTTCATACGAGATCATTAAATTTCTCTGGGGTACAAAATATGAACGCGCTTACTGTACTCACGGAACCAGTGGGTCTGCCAGTAGCAATATAGTTTGTTCACGAGATTGTAAGCGCGTTGACACTTGTACAAAATAGGGGCATGGAAAAAGCGAATCACAACAACCATACATAGGATTTGATGACAAACTATATACAGGATTTTAACTTAAACGAGTTACGTACTTTAAAAGAGTATTTACTTATGAAAAGTGAACCACTAACCATGTAATTATTATTACTTGTTGTCATAGTAGCCATTTTAAGACACACTCTGTAAAAAGTTCATGTGTCTACTTAGGTCCAAAGAAGCTTCGTCCTTCTTTGAACCGAGGTAGACACATGAACTTTCGCTGAGAAAAAGTCATGGAAGTCGGCGACCTTGGTTCTGTTTATTTTTTTTTATAGACGGGAAATCATCAAATAACCTCCCCCCGCCCTGGGCGGGGCGTTCTATGTTCCTTCATGTGCCCTTTGCGTTGCCATCGATTTCCAAAACTAAAGTTATTTTTTTCCTTTTATTTTTTGAAGGCGGTTATCTTTTTTGTAAAAAAGTTTTTTTGACTATATTCTGTATTATCTTTTATTGCAGATCCTAAATAACAATACAAAATAATCTATGTATATATAAAAGAAAGTCGTGTTTGTTACAACACTTATAACTGGAGAACGGCTGGACCGATTGCCATGGTTTATGATTTGTTGGATTTGTTTCCGTCCCGAATAGCAGAATACATCTTAAAAACAATGAAACGAAAAAAAAAAAAGTCGGAAATGTCGGTAGGGGTAGGGTAGGGGTAGGGTGGGGGTAGGGTAGGGGTAGGGGTAGGGTAGGGGTAGGGTAGGATACCACGCGAACGAAGTCGTGGCGGGTCAGCTAGTGTATGAATAAAACACGTCTCTCGTCTAAGTGTCCATGCTGTACAGTATGTCTCTAACCCCTGCTAGTGTGGTGTGTGTCTGACCTGGACTTGGCGATGTGTCTCTTGAGTCCGTTCTGCAGCTGCTGCACGAGCGTGGTGGCGGCGCGGTGGGCCGCCGCCTTCGTGCGCTGCGTCACCGTGGCGCTAGCACGGTCGCACTCCGCCTGGCGAATGAACACGCAATTATTGAATAAGCTTTCGCCGGCGAATTTGTCCGCGTAAATGTCAGTTATATCCAGGACCGTCTTTAACGTATTGGGGGCCCTGGGCACAAGAATTACGGGGCCCCTGTGTGTTTTACGTATATTCATATTTGCCAAATTAAATTTCTTTCACTGTTAAATTGAACCTAATTAAATTATATAAAAGAAATAATACTAATATTTCATAAGCTTGGGCAGGCTGGGGCCCCCGATATTCCCGGGGCCCTGGGCACCTGCCCAGAGTGCCCAGTGGAGAAGAGGGGTCTGGTTATATCGCAGACGCAGAAGAAGTCGTGAAATAATAAAAAGAAGCTTATGCCTTTTCTTTGAGTTCGGTTAACTTACCCCATATATAATTTTATTAAAATCTGTTTAGTGGTTCTACCCAGTGTATATTTTCGTAATAATTGAGTGGTTTGCTCGTAAAAGCACAACAGACCGAGTTACTTTCGCATGTATACTTATACTATACATTATATTTTATTATTTATTAAAACTTTATGCACAAACGTAAAAATACACCGTACAAACTGCGGGGGGACTTAATGCCTTAGGCCTTATTATAGTACGGAAGGGATCGTGTCGCACATGACACTCATAACACCCTTTAGCCAAAACTCTTTTTATCAAGCCACGATTAATGTGGCCAAGTGATTGGCTACTGCGGTGCGTGTCGGTATATTTTAACACCCATGTAATAGGGGGCGAGCCTATTGCCATTAACCGGACACAAATCCTAACTCCGAACTACTACTCGACTACAATCTATTAGAAAAACCGAATAACACTTTGCCCGACCTGGGAATCGAGCCCAAGAGCTCTAGCATAGCAATCGCTCTTAGGGTAACGAGGCATCATCATCATCTTCCTGCCCTTATCCCATTTTACTTGGGGCCGGCGCAACATGTTTTCTTCTTCCATGCCAACCTGTCAACCGTCATACTATCACCAACTCCCTTCTCTTTCATATCTTTCTTCACACAATCCATCCATCCTTTCTTTGGCCTCCCTCTTCCTCTAACGGTAACGAGGCAGTTAACAAAAAACATTCATCTGACCTGGTTGACTCTATGAGTAGCATGGTTGAGCATCTCCTGCCAGGCCGGGTCCAGTGTGAGCCCCGCATTGCCTTCTGCCAGTCGAGCCAGCCCCTGTTCTGCAAGGTACACCATCTCTCGTGCCGCTGCATGTGCGCTGTTGGCTTTGTCGTATGCGATCGTCGCTGTTTGCAGGTCTTGTGATGTCTGAAAGGGAATTGAACTTGTTGTAACATAAACATTTTGATTTAAGTTGAGGAGCATGTTGCTAAATAATACTCAAGCACAAATCTGGACTTGATAGTAGATTTAACACTTCAGGGAATACAGATGTGATAAAATATTTTTTTATATATAAAAGATAAAGTTTTGCAACTTTATCAAATACAGGGAGGAAAATATGTTAGTGAGTCTCAGTACGAATCAATCCGTACTAATATTTTCCGTACTAATATTATAAATGCGAAAGTAACTCTGTCTGACTGTCTGTCTCTCTGTCTGTCTGTCTCTTCTTCACGCCTAAACCACTGAACCGATTTAAATGAAATTTGGTACAGATATAGTCTGGGACTCGAGAAAGGACATAGGATAGTTTTCATCCCGGAAATCCCCCTGGAACGGGAACTATTAATCCACGCGAACGAAGTCGCGGGCAAAAGCTAGTAATAAAATAAGCAGGCTGATTATTTTTTTAGGAGATGATTTTAGAATTTCTCCTAAAAAATCTAGTCATCTTGCCACTGGGTTTAAGCACACAGTTATATAGTCGCGCGGCACTGCCTACAGCATACGCATTGGGGCGATTCTGTTCTCTAAAAGAGGTGTAACATTCGGAAATAATGTAAAAGGAAAATAAAAAAAATACAAATAGTATTTATTAATTACTGACCAGGTCTTAAAATATTATTTGATTATTTATGTGTTTTATAGCAACCTCCCAAAACATAGTGAGGATGCAAAACTTTACCTCATAAAAACTCAAACTCCGTATCTGTATTAAACAGTTTTAAAAAAATTTACTTACAATATTAGCCCTAAATCTAGCTTCATAGTAGGGCCTTGCTTTATGGACGCTGGTCCCCAACTTTTTAGTGAGCTGTTGTATCCGCAGGTGCCCCTCAGCGAGCAGGCGACGGAACGCCAGCCGAGCCTCGTCCAACTCAACTTCAAGTCGGTTGATCTCATCTGTTGCGGTGTTTAGACGCTCTAGCTCAATCTGGAAAAATAGAAGAATATTTTATAAGCATTAGTATTGGTATAACGGGCTGGCCTGCAACTCTACGTCTTGTGGGTATATTGCATACAGATTTAATTATCTTGCTGCTATATTACACCACAAGGTGAGCGATGTTTTTGTGACAGAATATAATAAGTGTTTATTATATAGTTTCGGTCTATGTTTACAGGATAAATGGAGTAAAATCTTTCAGGTACTTTTAGCCAACAGCATAAGTAAATTGTGATAATGTTTTGACTATATTTGCTGTAAATTCAAATTAGATAAGGATGAAGAAAAAAAAATAATAGAAGTGTTTATAATGCTAATTTATTATTACTTAGTGATTAGTGATGCTAATTCACAAATAGTGATATTCTATTGAATAAGTACCAACACATTTAGTTTAAAAAAAGCTAAAAGCCTAGAACTTTATTCATGACAAAACAATACAAACTTTGTCATTCATACAAATCATAAAAATCTTTACCATACCAATTTATGCATAGTTAATTGTTATGCCCTACAACTTGAAGGTTTTATTATTCTTTATAGCTATCAAGGACAACATGTACCCAACTCTATCATTGTTTGATTGCCTATAATTCTGTTGCATAACAAAAACATATGATCGAATCGCAGATTCATTAAAAGCTCACAATATTCTGACACTGATTGAAAACATACTTAATCATCATATTTAGTAATTAGATAATGATGATTAGATAAAACCAGGATGTGTTTATGCAAAATACAGTCATCCTCTGTCTAAATTACCTTTGAAAATATCGATTATCCGTACCTGAACGCGAGGATCCAACGCTTCAGAGCATTCGGCAGCGCTATCGTTCATTGTTTCCTCAAAACAAAGGCATTTTAACAAAAGCTAAAGTCAACAGAACCTTTCTTCTTGTTAATGCTTTTATTATTTTGTAAATTAAACATTATAACATCGCTGAAAATAAAAAGAAAATATCAAATAACTTCGGTTCTTTGATTCAATACCGCCCGCTGCCAAGCTAGGCTAGCTAGAACACAGATTAGTTCAGATTACTAAATGAAATGTCAATTTTTTTGTAGTTAGTCGATTTTCAGGTCGTTTCATTCTATGTAGGTAGACCCGCTTTAAAACGTTTGTTTCAGTTATCATTTTGACGGCGGCTAATCTAATGCAGACTAGCCAAGTAGATATTACAGTGCAACGCAGGAGATATTATAGTGCACAAGTGTGTGCGCAAACACAGGTGCACTGCACCCCTAAGTTGACCCATTGACCGCACCTCTCAACTCTTCAACAAAACCGAGAGAGATCAGCTTTACGTGCTTTCCGAGTCACGGGGACACACACCACCAACTTCAAAACTCCGGGCTGTTACTGTAATAACACTTTTTGTCCGACCTGAGAATCGAACCCAGGATCCCACGATCAACAGTCGCGTTGCCACCACGAGACTAATCATATTTTGATGAATTACAAGATTCCTTCACCATTTATTATCTGTTTTGTTTTTTGACAGCTGTTACAATTGTTTCGTTCATCGGTTCATTCAATAAATTGTAAATCGCTGGATTTGTCATCAGTTCGATACTACTACAGTAAATTTTCAACAAAATGGTATTTATTTAGTTGTAACTTGTTTTTTTTACATATCTATGTGCTATAAATGTTATACTGTTTATTGTGTATTGCAGGCGACTGAAGTTGAGGACACAATCAAGCGGATTCAAGCCCATAAGGGTGTTATGGGAGTCATCATTGTAAATCACGAAGGTTTGGTCGATTTTTAAGTATTTCCATGGCTACAATAGCTTATTACGCAGGTCTTGAATGTTCTGACCCAGTACGTAACTCGATCAATACTAGATACTGATCATACGAACGAAGATAGGCTAGGTACGTACTTGCTTATTATAAAGTTTGTTTTTACTTTCTAATTTCAGGCATACCAATAAAAAGCTCGTTGGACAATGCCACATCTGTGCTGTACTCCGGTCTGATTGGTCAGCTCACTGAAAAAGCTAAAAATGTTGTCCGTGAAATGGTAAATATTTGTGTACCTTACCATTGTATGTAGTTGCTTCCGAATTTTGTTTTTCACACCCATATTCGTTATCAGCATTTCAATAATTATATTCTAAAATCTTTGTCAGTTGCTGGACTAGTCTTCTTTTAACACTAACAAAAAAAATATTTGAGATCAGAAAATTTCACTGCTTTTGAATTTTATAATTCACTTGTACAATATCTTTGCTTTACAGGACACCACAAACGAGCTGACATTTCTGCGTGTGAGGAGTAGGAGACATGAGATTCTAATCGCACCAGATCGCGAATTCATATTAATTGTCATACAGAATACTACAGACTAGCTTCACAGTGCAATATCATAACAAATATTTAGAAAAGGGGCCTTTAAACACAGATGTTCAAACATCAAATGCAACCAATTAAAATATTTAGGTATAACTAGGGTGACCATCTGAAATTAAAAAAAATGCTGACTAGAACAGGAAATTTGGACCATGAAACTTTTATCCTCAAATAATCATCACCATAATTTGAAAAAGTCCAGAATGCGCCAAAATCGAGATATATACTGGTCGATGGTAACTTTAGGTAGGTACTAGGTATTATTTACGTGACTATAGAAATTATGCATCTAAAAAATTTCCAGCACTGAAATGCTGTAACGGCCCCTAAACGCATTGCACTAGTAGAACACAAAGGTCACTAGATTTAAGACTTGTATAATTTTAATAATTTAAGCTTTCATAAGTAACTTAAGGATAATTTATTGCTGCTTCACACCTGAATTCTGGCTACAAAACTTCTGAAGTGCCATTCTTGCAATGTTTTTGTAAACCATAGTGGCTATGCAGTCAGGAATACACATGGCAAAAACTTGCACAAAAGCATGCAAGTAGTTTGCACACCATTATGAAATAACTTTTGAGTGTTGAATGCCACAATAGCATACAAGCTACTTGCATGCTTTGTTGCAAGTTAGTAAAATGTGTATTCTTGGATTTACTCTCATACCATGGTTGAATGTGCAGTTGGTGACATTCTTTATGCGGTACTAAGAAACTGTATGATAATCAAACTACTGCAATGTATTTCTTATGCAGTAGAATATTCGAGCAATGTCCAATAATATATGCCATAGACAGGATTGGATAGAAAAAAAAGCTTCGCTTTTGAGCATAAAGCACTAGGAGACTTAAATTAATTTGTATCTAGTTTTTTGCATTGTAATTGTGAGAAATTTCAATGGGTGATTGGTACTTATTATGCATGTTGCATAAAATATACCAATTTTTGGTTTATAGTCTTATTTCCAATTCCAAAATAAACTCTTATCAAATGCTTTTAGCACTCTCCTGCTAGATCTAGGTACAAATTGCACATTCCCTTGTATGTAGTATGCTGGTTCACACATAGTGCAAAGTATCAAGAATTAAAATACTAAGCTCAGCCGTATATTAAACTAAGTTACAATTCTTTATTAGTGGTAGGAAAAACGTATTTAATTTTATAAAGTTACTTAACTTACATTAGAATACTTTTTTGTTATAAGCTCACATACTATTAATATTTTAAGTCAAAAATCTGTTGTTTTATTATATGTATGTATTTCTTCATAGATTTTTGATTGTGATTTTATAAATGTATGTATTGTAAGAACACTAATAAATATTTGTATACACCGACAAACTTTTTTTTTGTGTTAGTCCCAGTATTTTTGTATTGCTTTGTGTGTATTTGGTGGGTAGGGTACCTTAAACCAGGTGAAGGGTTTGAAATTTGAATACTTACCGCACTTCCGCGAAGTGGATTGAATGTCTGGCAATACCGCATCACGTCTTACCACATGCGGAGGGCCTCTGGGGTCTCCAGTATGACGTACCGGTGCCCCTAAGCACGACTGCTGCTACGAAGATCTTGGGTTCGATTCCTAGGTCGAGCAGTGTTATTGGGTTTTTATAAAAAATTCTAACTAGCACCTTGGAGTTAGGATTTTTGCCCTCCGGCGAACTGCACAAATCCTAGATCAACTAATATAATTGCTGGTCTAGAATTAGGTGTTCGATCCATGGTAACAGGCTGGTGGTTGATCCCTTCCTCCGTTGGGTTACAGTATTCCTGCTCAGCAAGGTATTACAGGTACATCACAGACGTTGCGTAGAGTTTTAGATGAAGGAGGAAAGTGTAGTTTTTATTTTATTTTACATATCGTTTGATTGCAAAAGGAGCAGACGGCTCACCTGATATTAAGTGGACACCGCTGCTTACAACCTCAATACCAGAGGCCTTGCAAGTGCGAGAAGAATGCGCAGGGGTCTTGTTTTGTTGTGGGTAAGTAAATAATAGAAATGAAACCACGAAAATGCAGTAAAAAACGTTTTATTCTTACTCTGGAAATATTCAGCGCTTTGCTCAATACAAACCTATAAAGAATGGTCCAAAATTTTTGCAATTGGGGACACATAAAGCCTGTGCACAGGGGAAAAAATGGCAAGTATTACCTATTTTCATTAATAGGTAACACACGTCCAACATACAGTACACTGATTAAGAACGCAGAAACGTACCAATAGAGAAAAAGCCATTTTTGTTATCGTTAAAAATGAAATCTATATCTGACGTATAGTCCGTAATTGGTGTATTAGTGAATGAGCTAAAAAACTGAGAAATGGAGTTACAGATTCACAGGCCAAACTTTTAAAAACTTTAAAACCAGAAATAATAACGTGAATTGCTTTCTTGATCAGAATACTCCCAAATTACTTCCTTTTACTTTTGTACAGCCCAAACAGAGCAAAAAAATACTAGTGCAGTCTTAATACAAAACTATATGCAAGATATAATTTGCACGCCAATTCATCTTGCACGTAATTTTCAACCGTATTTCTGTTTAATATTTAGTCCATTATGAAAAGCAATAAAAACTGCTACAGTACATTGTTGATGGCCAATTCTACTAATTAAAAACGTTCAAAATCTAGTCGCAATCTCATTCTCAGCGACAATTAATGTTAAAATTGGAGGGATTTCTGACAGATTGACGGAAGTCTTTGCTATCTCTATCACTTTAAGGTGTATTGTGGAGACAGAGATATTAATGTAGGAAAAAGACATTTGAACGTCAAGTATCGTTTAAGAATTCGTGGGGTTTGAGGAATTAGATATCGTTCCTAAAACCTACTCGTTCAATCCGAATCGTTACTCTGCTCTATGAACAGTCGGTTGTCAACATTATCTGACCCACCCTAAACACAATCGAAATTGGACCTTCTGCCAATGAAAATAAGGTTTAATTTCAATTTATATGAGGTTATCAGTCAAGTGTTCGAGAACTGAGAACGAACAAATACAATAATAATACACACACGCAAATTTGATCTTTATCACGTTAGCATTGGGTTAAATCTTATAACAACTTGTTATAATATAATAAGTGTAATAGCTTATTTTAATGAGTTCGGTCAAGTAATTCTGGTCTCGTGGTCTGTGTATAAGACTGAGAGTGACAAGTTGCGAGATCAAATCCTGCGACGAAGATATTGTTTTGCTTTCAATTTAGAATTTATTCTAAAAGTATTTCTTGTATTATTGTAAAGAACTATATACGGATAATCTTCAAATATAAAGTTTCTAAAATGGCAATATTTTGGCATAACTTGTAAAAAGTGGGTAGTTGAAAAATAAATATTTGTATTCATTGTAAAACTGGTATTCAAATGCTACTAACTAAGGGTATGCAGTGACAACGCGCAAACATATTTTACCTTGCCTTACTAAATTGCAAAAACAACTTCTCTTTACAATTTATTTTTTTCTATTTTATAGGTAGTTTTTTTTATCATGTCTTAATGGAGTGATTAAATAATGAAGGGATAAAATACAAAATTCTATTTGCACTAGGATAAGGTTGGCTGCTTGTGCTGTGCAAGAATAAACTTTATTAAAGTATACTATATGGTTTAAATTCTTTAGTCTTGTGGTCACTAATTGTTGTTTACGTTCGAAATCAAGTTTACCCTAAATATAGCTTCTGCTCAGGTGTCTTTTTTAATTATTTAATTATACTTTTTTTTACATTTCTTTAATGGATAACGCATAGAAATAAAACTAAACAATTGCAAATTTATAATGTTTATTATTTCATTAAAACACTTAGGTAAGATAAAGTAAGTAAATGCTCACATATTTCCAAATTAATAAACAATTTATATGAGTATACCATAATCAAATCTAACCATTTATAAACATTAAAAAAGGCATGTCTATGCTTGAAAGTTTGTTATCGAGAAAAAAATTAATTCATTTGTGAAATACTTTACAGATTTATAGCTGCCTATATGTAGTGAATAAACATGTCATTTAAATAGAAAAAATCTATTTATAACAATAACATCACCACGTAATTGGCAACATTTTAATGGTTTAACAATCTATCCATTGAGCATTTACTTACATGGTGTGTTTAAAAATATCCTAGATTAATTAGTAGCGGAGTGATGGCGCACCGTTCCTTGTTACGTTCATTTTTGTTCGATTTAAATGTTTTTTTTTCATCAGTGAAGATCACAATATTTTCTTCCCAATTAAAATTTAAATATTCCTGGGCAAAACGGACCCTTCTTCTTCAATGCTATTTTCTGTGCCGGTTTATAATTCCTTATTCCAGCAGCGTGTAAATGCCTTCTCACTGTTTCCACTGAAATATCGTGTTTCATTGCGGTTACACTTATGGGCAATCGCATTCGGGACTATACTTGATGTTTTTTGCCCCTGGACGAATCCGCTGAATATTTACTTTGTCTCCATAACGTCTTAGCTACAGTCGTATTTCTCTAAAACAAAAAAAAAAACATTTTTGGAACCGTTTATGTAACTTGAAAATGTAATAGTAAAATAGCCAACTACGCGTTCATTAATCACAATCAATTAAATAAAATAGGTATAAAAAAAAACACTTACTGCTATATTAAGACGACGACCAATCTCTCTAATTCCAACATTCTGCTCATGTAAAAATATATTATGATTTTATGTTTGGTATAGTCATTAAGCGGCGACATGCTTTTTTACACCAAATTGCTTAAAAATACTTAACGAGTAATGCGAAACGATTTACAAATGTGTGTGCGCAGTCACTGCTAATAGGCGTAGTGTAACTTTTGTCACATAATGTAGACGAATTTATTATCTACCTCACGAAGCAAATATATGTGAACTTAAACTTTTTTAATTTACCCACCTGTTTACAAGATAAGTTATTAGGCGTAAAACATATTGGTCGTTCTTTAATAATGCAAACAATATTGTAGAAATGAAATCAAATTAAAAAAGAAACTGATAACTCTAAAGGAACTGATACTCCATGTTTTCGAACCCACATGTTGTTCCTCGGCAATCCAACATCAAACCGCTAAGCCACAAGAACTTGTTAAGACTCCACGAAATTAAAGATTGGGTTTTAATTATGTAGGGTGACTTAAAAGGTTTTAAACTTTAATGTCAACGAGATAATGATTAAAATAGCTTAACAAAATGATATAATGCCGGTGGCTCCGACAACGTTGGGTGGGTTTATGCGTGTCTGTATTCGTCGAGTTCTCGAGCACTTGACTGATAAGCTTATATAAATTGAATAAACCTTATTATCATAGGCAGAGGGTCCAATTTCGTTTGTGTTTAGGGTGGGTCAGATAATGTTGACAACCGACTGTACAAAAGCAAAAGAATCCAAGTACTCATACGTTTTCTCCACGACTACTGCGAGAGAGTAGTCGAAAATAAAAACGGATTTTTAGGTAGTTACTTACTCAATGACTGCTTCTGCTGACGTCATCCATTGCGTTTGATTTTACCAGCTTCCTAATGTTTGGTAATTTGATTTTGTTTAACATTTGTACACTTTGGTCAGTCCCCAAGCCGCTTTAATTAAATATTTGTATTTTAAATTAATACTTAGTATTTAATCAGTCCAATCCAGTCTTCAAGTTGCGAATTTCTTCAAGTTTTGGGTTGCAGAAAATATAATGATTTATTCATTTTTACGTCTGATTATATTGAATTCAGTGTTGCCTACCTTCATTAAAATTAGCTGTTTTTGAAGCCTTTATTTTAAGTAATGTCTTCAATGCTATTATGCAATGTAGATATCCATCGAGTTCACAGCATTTTTGTTTTTATGTTCCCGTTTTGCAGTAAAAAGAAAGTAAAGATGTCCTAAAGATGTGATTGGTCGCTCCTGTAAGTTTTTTTTTAACACCTTGTGCATTTTAGTAGCTGCCTCTTGTATTTTGGGATGGTTTGTCAAACACAAGTGTTCTATAATACCAATTATAACTCTTTACATAAGTCCAATGAGTTGTTTACTTCTAATGTTTAGTTTTCGAAAACTTCATTTTACATTTGGAGCTGTCACTTTTGACATTTTTGGGTTGCCATACCAATTGTATACTATACAAATTAAAGATTTATATTTTTATTATTTTATTTATTTCATAGTCACACAAAAACTGAATACATTTTATATTTCTGTTGTTCAACATGTTTCAATGTAAAATCTAATTTATTTAAGAAAGTGCAAAACCTTTTTGGATACTTTTGTAACTTTTATGGCTAGCAACTTTCTTTTGTCGTCTAGTGTCTATGTGCGTTAACGTTTACTAATTCAAAACATGTTGAAGTCGTTTTAAAAATACTAATATTATTAAAAATTACTTACTAACAAGATACTTTTTTTTTATAAAATTGTTTTTTTTGGAGTTTACATGTTATAAATATTTTTATGTCGATTCACCTAGTTGAATGCGTGGATGCATTTTACATTTTTTGAGTTGGCAGCACCTTCATGCTTAAATGCTGTTTGTATAACAAAACAAAAAAAAAAGTTAACCTTTTGTCAACAAAATATTTTAAGATGATTTATAAAATGTCTGCTGCTATTATTTTCTTGGAAGATACATAATCAGTGTTACTTTTGGTCCATAAAATAATTATAATTAGTTTTAGTAAGTGGTAAAACATTTTGTGTACTTGGTATGTAGTTGTATTGTTTTTCTTCTGCAGAATTTAGCTTTTTAGTCTTCATTTATTCCCGTATTATTTTATTTATCTTGTGGTTTTAGATCCAATACAACTTTATTACTCACCGGTTTTAATGGGAGCGCTTTTTTAGTGGCCTGAAAATGAAGACGGAGAAAATTAAGTATGGTGAAGAGATTGTGCATGGTTGAAATAAAAATAAATGCAACATAGTAATACATGTTGTATCCCAAACCATTGTTAATAAAGCGGAACAAAAAGGGTGTGCACGGGCGCTTTTCCAATTGTGTTAATTTTGATGGGATACAAACTAAAAATGAGGTTTTGTACTTGAATATTCAAAAGTTAATGATATAATGGTAAAAAATAATAATAAACAATGTAAGTAGGTATATCAAGTACAAGATGACAATAATGCTACAACTTTTTTATCCAGTATTAATTTATACACATTAGAATTAATTTACCAGTATCGTCTTAGCTATCACTGATATTAGCCAAGGAAGAAGTTTAATGGTTAAATATGGTGGTTGTAACAAAACTGTCACCTTTAAAAATGGCCGAATGAATTGGACAGCGCCATCGTGCACTAAAACAAGTACGAACGGCAAGTTGGTCTACTTGGGCGGGCGCGCGTAGGGCTCTGGGCGCGCGTAGTGCCTGGGCGCGTGGTGCTGCTGCGGCGCGTGCATGGGGTTCTGGCGCCGCGTGCCCACCGCGCGCGCCGTCTTGTACTCGCGCGCCTCCTCCTTGTACCCGTACCCGCCCTCATCCTCGTACCCGTAGCGGTCGTGGCTGCGGTCGTAGTAGAAGTCCGGCTCGGGCGCCGCGCCTCGGACTGGGCCGCGGATCTGCGGATTTTGTAGAAGGGATGTTATGTGAATGTTTACTAAAACAAATAATTGGTTATCAAGAAAAACATATTTCGTTAATCTCTCATTATATTTGGTTGGCAACAATTAAATGCTTGTTAGTATTTTATAGGTTGGTTAAGGGGCATGGTTAATTAAAAACCATTGATTGAATTAATGGTTGTGGTTAATAACACTGTTATCACGATTATTGGCAAAACAATTCTTACTAATATTGCTTTCACAAATGTGTTTGTCGTTATTGAATCAGAAATTTGTATTACATATCATGCTTGGTTCACTATCATAATGTTTTACTTAATGTTCCAAAACAATAGAATTATGGTGAAACAGGCCACAACAGTCAGCATAGTAAGTCGATAATGAACTAAAATTCAACAGAAATAAAGCTTAAAATAGCTCAACAAATGCTACACAGAGCTATATCTTGTACACAATTTTCAATTCTATTTCTGCTCAGTTAGAGCTGAACTTACCGGTGGCTCAGGCGGCTGCGCATACACATCATCATAGGGGTAGGTCTCCATAGCGCTGCGGGCGCGATCCAGGATGCTGATGACCTTGTTCTTGGGCGGCATGGCGCGCTGCATGGGCGGCGCGGGCTGGAGGCGAGGCGGCGGGCGAGCACGAGGCGCTCCTGCGGGCGCAGCGCCACTTTGAGGCTCGAACGAGTACGAGCGCGGGGTCACGGTGCAATTGAAGCCGCCGCCGCGAGCGCTGGCCGGGTAGCCTGCCAAAACGCCACGTTACGTGCATCGTGCGACCCGCGCTCGTCTCGGTGTTAAGGAGGAAGCGCTAAGGTTGCTCATGTAATTTAGAATTTCTTGCGTTTTTTTGCAATTTAGGGCGCTTTCAATTTAGACGGTTGGTGCCGGACTGCTGCCGCACGGTTGTTACGACCATGAGCCGTACTGCTGCCGGACGACAGCAGTACGACGTAAATCGTCTTATTTGAAGAGATACGCGGCTGCAGTCCGATCGAATTTCTAAGAAACACGATGCGTTCACAGCACTAGCGAACAACGACTGAGCTGAGACACTGACACAACCTGTCAGTGTCTTAGCCGTTCCGTATACGGACGTGCGCCGCACTGCTGTCGCACGACTTTGCGTCGAGACATTTTGTATGAAAAATCATAACCGCCCGTGCGCAGTACGATACCCGGACTGCAGCAGTCCGGCACCAATCGTCTAAATTGAAAGCGCCCTTAGAGCTCAGTGGTAGGTTGGATGCGTCACTAACTCATATGTATTTCCAGAATTTTAAACATTACAATCGTCAGTATAACTTTCCAAGTTATATAATTGGCCGTAAACATCATGTTCTACATAGGCACTCTACAGGTTACACTGACTTGGTAGAGTTATGATTAAAATTATAATTTTGTAAATTACACGCGTATTAATGTCGCATACAACCCGATGCTGAGCTGCAAATCCCAAAAAAAACGTAAGAAAATTATAATTTTTAGGGTTGCCTTAGCGCTTTCACCTTGATTTCTTGAAGTATAATAGCCGGCAAGCATCTTTAACAACCACTGCGCATGACACACCATCTGGCGTATATAAACACATGTTCCTACGCCCCATACGATCCTCAAATGACACTATATTGTCGTTCGCAGATTCTCAAGTTGCTTGCCGGTCATTATACAGGTTTCTCCACAACTTGTATCTAAAGAGGTACTTAATAAGGATCCTCGCATACTACACGGTCATGTAGCCGTGGCCGTGCAGTGCGCAAGGTACAATAACTTAAAGAACCTCCTCCTTTTTTGAAGCCGGTTAAAAAAAGGTTCTCTGTACCATATTGTAAGTTGTTTTATAGTAGTCGAGCTTTTTGAGTGCTTATTGGTATGGGTGCCGGTGCCGGTGCCGGTGTAATTACAGGCACATGAGACATTTCAATGTTGTATCAGAGATGGTAAAGCATTTGCAAGGCCACTGGCATTGCAGATGTCTATAGGTAGCGTTCTCCACTCAACATCTGGTGGGCCATCGGCTTGTTTGCCATCTAATGGCATAAAAAAGCAATATTGTCAAGTGAATTCAAATAAATATTTCTTTGACCACTCACCACCTCTCTCAATATCCCGCATCTGAGTCTGCCAGATCATATCATTAGTATCGGGCACGAGATACTTCTTGACCTCGGCGAGAGCGTACGCGATGCGCGCGTGCGCTTCTGCCGGCGGTGCCAGCGCACTGATCTCTACGTGCAGCTCGTCCGACAGGTGCGAGTACTTCGGGTCCAAGGAGGTGCGGAGCTCTTCTTCTTTTTGTCTGTGGATAGGACAGATATTGGGTTTGATTATTTTGTTATGATTGTGTATGTGAAGATTAAAAGTGTGTTCAATTTAGGCTCGAGAGGTTGAACTATTTCAAATCTCAAATCTTTATTGAAATACCTATTGTGAACATACAGGTGGTCTTAATAAATAGTCAGGTCAGTGTCAGGCAAAGCTTTTTTTATTTTTGTAATTTTTGAAGCCAAGCTCCTAGATATAACTTAGAAAATACTGTTTGTTAAGGTACAGTTACACATGCTCAATCAATCGGAGCACGGAAAACTCACGTGACTGTGATTTTTACGTGCTCCAATTAGTTTGAACATGCTAGCACCTTTACCTTTGTATGATAAGAATGGCTGTGTTCTAACTTTAAACACAAAGAGTACTGGATGCATTACTTTTTCTTTTAACCTCCAATACTCAATTTGACCCTATCAAGGTAGCTCCTTCATTCTAGAAATATGCATGCTAAGCAATAAAGATAGTTTTCACAAATACCTGTCTCTCATGGATCCTCTTCCTAGAACGGCCATCTTGCACATGGTCTCTTCTTGCAAATGCTTCATTGTGTTGCCTTTAGGGCCTAATAGCTTGCCAACGAAATTGAACTGAAAGTAAAATATTTAGGTAAGTTTACATAAATCATGTAAACACCACTTTATGATTCAATACTCAATTTCTTTATTGCTTTTCCATATGTATTCTTAGGTGGTAAACCATATAATGAAAACATTATGGAGCCTGTAGGGTATAGCAACATAGGTTTAGGTAGGAGAGAGAGATGACTGATGGTTAGTACATAATCAAAGAGTTCCATATTCCCTTCTGAGGTGCAGTACCCTAAAAATATCCTCTATAGGTGGCAATAATCAGTTTCATTTCTGAAAAATGCAAGGCAAGGTGCCTGCATCTTGCAGAGACAGTCATTCATTTCGAGTTTTAAACCTTATGTCAATGACATCAAAGTCAAATGACGCGCATTTATGACTCACAATGATTATACTACCTTGGCTTGCTAATCAAATCAACAAACGAGTTTCTGCACTAATAGCAATATTTTTTTCAAATCTTTTTACCTAAGATAAAGTAAGTTACTTATCATTGTCATAATGAAATATCTATTCAAAATTTTTAATAGATTACCTACCTATATTGTGTAACGATTTTTTTTAATGGCATAAAGCCAAGTTTTTGTATTTAGCATTTGTATTGTATACATCAGAGTAATTTATTATTCACAAGCTTGGGCCTGTGTTGTTTTCATAGATTTCAAAATTAATTATTTCACTGGAATAAAACCTATTCTATGTGTGCTATGTTTCAGCTAATTCTATTCAGCCGTTTAAGAGTAACGAATATTTATTCTGCCATCCATCCTTGCCAAGTTTTGCATTTATAATAGTGCTGACATAGGATTATACTACCAAGTTCCAAGACTAATGGTGGGTCCACACGACACAGACTTTTGTCTGTACAGACATCTGCACAGACTATAAAGTCTGAGCAAAAATTTAGTTTTACCAAATGTCTGTGCAGACTTTTCATGAGTTCAGACTTCGATTTTAATGAATAAATTAAGTAATTCAATAATCATGAGTTTTGCTCCTACAATCGTACAGACATGTACACAGACTTCCGACTTTTCTGATACACCGACATTTGTCTGTACTGATTTGTTGTACAGACTAAATTCTATAGAAGTCTGTGTCGTGTGGACCCACCCACCATAAGACTAGATGTACCAAAAAATACATAAAATTCTGCAAAAAAACTGACTAAGACTGTCAATATGTGTGTTAATAAGATCTAGCAGTGTCCAAATTGAAATGCCTACATTGTAAACATCTTCACAAAATTCTATTTGTGTAGCAAAAACAATGGGACAGAAAGCAATCATACGAAGCTTAGCTTAGCATCGTCCGTTTTTTTTACCAGTCACCGAACTGGTATCCGTTACATCTACACAAATTCATTATAAGTCTTTTTATTTTCACAAATCTGGCAAAATAAATGATCCGTTGTCTGGTGAAAAAATAACGGACATAAATATAAGCGGCCTTCGTTTTCTACAAACCGTACGTTTGTAGAAAACGAGGGCCCTAAAAAAAATGGTCTTACCTTGGGGTGCTCTTTAACAGGCACTAACACCTTAACGGTCACCTTAGTAGGTTTGTCACGGAACACATCAAGATATTTAGAGTCCTTCACGGGTATCCTACCCGATGCTTGGACTTTTGTAACTTCTGTAAAAAAAGGCAGTGGTTATAATTTGAATCAATTTCTAAATCTGAAGAAGTAATGGCATGGAATGCAACATGTAATGGTAAACTGTAAGATGTAGAGCTTATGGCGAACTATCTTATTTTATTAGATATAAACAGCAATACATCTACCACAGTAAAATAGTGCCATGTGAGTATATAGCAAATAAAAATATGAAAATAAAATATTTGTTTTATTTTTTAGTGGTCCACAGATAAGGAATGGCTTGGGGTTCGCCCTACAAAAAATATTGAGAAATACTGTTGCAGTAATAAAGCCATTTTTGGTGAGACCTAAAAGAGGTGTGAAGTATTTAGAGTATCCATAGCACTTTATCCATCTTTTATTTTGCTTCATACACTCTCAATTTCCCAACAAATTAAAAAAAAAAAACATAAAATTGGTTGGTCAGTGGTTGGTTTAAAATTGGTTTCTATTATGACCCTTATAGCTTCTAAGTTTACTGCTCACATTATAAACACCATAGATGTATGCTGTACATATATGTATTGCTCAATATGTGTGCTAGTCTTGTATTATAATGCAATTACACTCAAGTGCAAAAAAATGAGGTCACTCGGCAACATTCAAGAGCAATTTTCTCATAGACTATTTTAAGTTTACCTGAGGAGATAAATTATATTGCATACATGCATGTTTTTATATGCAATATTTTATATATATTGAATCAGTACTTAACGAGATAATAGTTACTGAATTTTGCTAAGTGACCATCGTAAATGCCAGGTTTGTTTCTTTAAAGAGGTTATTGACATTGAGGTCAACTTAAATTGCAAAGTTGAACTGACTTTTGCAATTATACACAAGATCAGGGTCAATGACCTTCTTCGAGAAACAGGTTTTACTGTATATGTCACCGTTTAGAACTTGTGCAGGTAACACAATTAAGTACTTTTTTAATATTAATTAAAGAATTGGGTCTTGCCGTTTAATCTGTAGAGATTGCAGGTAAATGAGACTTGGCAAATATTGCCACATAGTTTGGCAACATACCTCTACAGAAGGTTCAATGACCCTGAATTAATCATAATAATACAGAAATAAGAGAAGACACATTAGCGATAATAAATATGGAAGATTTAACAAATGCCTTTCTTAAAAATTACTGCTAATTGGTGTTAAGTATTTAATTATCGACAAACTAAAAGTAGTGTTGATATTTTATGAAACATCGACAAAGTATACCGTAATTAGTACGGTAGAAAGCCTTATTTAGGACAAAAGTAATCTTATCTGTGCATAATATTGTAATACGTTACTAAGATAAGGGTTAGGCACGCGCGACGCTGAATGTTTGTTGCTAAATTTCTGATAGTGCATTGTATTGCTTAGATGCATTTTGTAGTAATTATCGCAAAAAAATTCTACATTTCTAGTATTTACCTTGGTCAATGAGTTTTGTAATAATGGGAAACTTAGCATTATTAAGTTTAATCTTCTCGCTCAACAACTCCCTCATGTATTCACCGGCTTTTTCATTTATTTTAGGATTATCTTCGCCATCTTGTTCTTGATCGTTTTCCATATTTGCATCTTGCGGCGCATTACGCTTGAAGTCACTACTGTTATATCCATTTTTATCGTATTTTTCAGCCATTTTGTAAATAGCTTTACTACTGATTACTCTATTAACTATCACTACAAAATTGATTACTTCACAATTACACAAAATCAGTGACCACCATGTAAAGAAAATCAATTGACGCGGAAGCCAAGCCGGGTCCGAGAGAAACCGGGAGATGGAAAAAAACAATATGTTTTTATCTATGGTTTCAGTGACATCCGGTAAATGAGGCGTTTTGATTGGATATTTGTTTTTTTGTTTTTAAATATTGGTCACACTTTGTTATTTAATTGTCTATGAGACATTCCACGATAATCTGACATCAGTTCAATCTGTCAATCTTTGTAAGAATAATCGAATTAATGGGATATTTGGCGTAGGTTTAGTTATTTATAATGTGATAAATGATCTATAAGACGACCAGCACGAATGAACACTTTTGCATGATCAATCCTTTGAAAGTTAAAAAGTTGAAACTTAGGCTTTATGCTAGCGGTGTTGTATAGGTGAAAAATGTACTTGTGAAAAATGTTGCTCTTTTTTTGGTTCCGGTGAAAGCCGCTAGGCGTTAGATACACGTGGATACACGCTTTTCATATGAATTCAATATCCAATCGTAATCTTCGGTCCGGTCCGGTCAGTAATATTCTAATGGGCGTGCCAATTTATTAGTCTTTAAAAACCAAAAACTAGCTTTGTGGAAATATAGTCAAAAAACTTTAATTTTTACTTCGTTCTTTACAAGTAGCGCCATCTACTTTCTTTAACCGTATCGCAACGTACGAATTGAAACAAAATATTTATTAAAAATATTTAATATATTTCTTGTATAGTTTTATTGTATACATGTATTATATAATAATTATGCCCATAGCGTTATTTACCGCTCCGTGTTGCTCCGTTGCGCTTTAAAAATTAGCGCCAACCAGTAATTTAATAACAAAAAAGATAAAATTTGATTCTATGGTACTGACCATTCTGAAACCAACTTAATTTATACTTTGTTAAAGGCTTTCCAAACATGTTGCGTATATAACCCCCGAATAAAAAAGAGGGGTTTGGCTGTGTGTCTGTAGCTCTTAAGTGGTTGAACCGATTTGAATGCGGTTCTCTTTATCTGAAAGTAGGTTTCCTAGCGATGGTTCATAGATTATGTTTTATCAAAATCGGTCCAGTTGTTTCAAGGTTATCTAACAGCTCTTTTGTTAGCTGTGGAAGGGATCTTTATTCTTCCGTCGGGGTTTACTTCAAATTTTTAATTTAATTAGATACTTGTAGCGAAAGAATATTATAATTAAAACATTGAATTATCATTTTTCTTTTCCTTTCTTTTCTTTTAACTTGTGTCGAGTTCGCGCATGTTGTATGACTACGATGTTAAACTCATTGTCCGGGGCCACCATTATTTCGTTCTTCTTCGTATGGATTCGAATTAGCATTATTTCTTCCAATGGATTCTGAAAATAAAACAAGAATGTGATTTCAACAGTTTTTTTTTGGACACGCAGTATTCCGTACCACCGTAAAATATTTAATACTAAGTATATACTAAAAGCACATTTTTATATGGGGACCCCCATTTATTTTGGCACTTGATAACACATACGTAAATAAACAGTCAATCTGGCGTTTTTGTAAAAATAGTAGGTACCTATCATAAAAGTAAAAAAAGGTTGTCCAAAGTCTGTCTCTGTATTTTGTAGACCGACTCCGGTCACGTTGGCTAATCTTAATGCAGACTAGCCAAGAAACAGGAGTTATTATAGTGCACAAGTGTGTGACACAGGTGCACTTCCACTTCTCTAACGCTCATAGTCCGATGGCACGGCAATCCGACACGACCGGAGAGAGATCAGGCGCAGGACCAACGGCTTTACGTGCTTTCCGAGGCACGGGGGTGTCACACCACCAAGTTTCAAACTCCGGGCTGCTACTGAGAAATTCCTAATGGGAAAACTCAACAGCACTTTTTGCCCGACCTGGGAATCGAACCCGGGACCCCTCACTCAGCAGTCGCGCTTGCGACCACGAGACCAACGGGGCAGTAAAAAAAATTGGTCTAATGTAATAAATATTATTTGACTTTGACATACCAACTCCTTGACATACATTTGTGACAGCTGGCCAAACCTATGAAGAGCTCTGCCGTAGTTCGTGGCACTCGTCACGCTTACATTAGTCAATATCGGAGCCCCTGTTGGAAAGCACTTCGTATTAATACTAATAGACAGAATATTTATTCTGTTTGATTCCGGCGTGATATTGTCTTCAGAGATGAAAATGTACCTCGAGACAGTATGCCTTTGTCTTTGAGTGAATAAATAAAACGCAGATTGTGTTTTTTACCCGACTGCGCCAGAAGGAGGGTTATGTTTTTCGAGAGTATGTATGTATGTATGTATGTATAATTGTTTGGCACGCTCTGCAGCCTGAACGGCTTGATGGATTTTAGCTTGAGAGGTGGCGTTAGATTCGTATTTACTGTGAGAGTGACACTGGGTATATCAAAATACAGAAAAACTAAAAAACCCGACTGCTTTTTTGAGTATTTATGAAAAACCCCTAAAACAAGAAATTCGTTGTACCCGATTGCACTTAAAATTGTAGCAGTCGGGACCCATTCTAGAAATGGAGGCTTAGTGAATTGAGAGCACATAGCTATGTTATATTGCAGATGGTTCCGAATGGGTCCCGACTGCTACAATTGGACGTAGTTACGCAAAAAGGATCCAACCCTCAAAATGTAGATACGCAAAAAGGATCCCACTCTCAAAGTGTCACTTTGAGAGTTGGATCCTTTTTGCGTAACTACGTCCAATTGGATTTTTCATAAATACTAAGAAAAGCAGTCGGGTTTTTTAGTTTTTTAAATTACCGTTGTTTTTTGTTTTTGCATGTTGAAATGGATGATGATATTTTTGAAAGTAGCTACATACTTGTACATATAGTATATAGTAGTAGTATTGTATTTTTATTTTTATAGTATAGTATTTATATAGTATTTTTTATTTTAACATTATTTTTAAAGATATTACATTTAAAAAATGTTTTATAAATAACTAGCTATGTACCCCACGGTGTCACTCGCGTTCAGATACGTATTTATTTACTGCTCTACTCCCATTGATCGTGGCGTGATGTTTGTTTCACGAGGTATAAACTATTCATTCTTACTGACGGCGAAGCGGAAGAATTTTTTGATTTAGAATCTTTTGGAATGGGCAAAACAAGTCTGACAACCAGTCTTACCAAGAGTATCGTATTACCCATTACTGGGTTGTGGAGGTCTGATAGGCAGTCGCTCCATGTAAAATACTGATATTCAGCTGCATCCGGTTCGACTGGAAGCCGACCCCAACATAGTTGGGAAAAGGCTAGGCAGATGATGAATGGGCAACTAGTTTTTTTTTATGTGTTTGATTTAAAAGTGACCTTTAATGGTCTAATTGAAATAAATGATTTGACTTTGACTTTAATGTAATTTAGTTTTTTTTATTTTTTATTATTGGTTTTACAGGTTATCTAAAGGTATTTTAAGGCAGTAAATATTGTACAATAAATATTAATTAAAATGTATATTATGTATTATGTATGTGTGTAATGTGTATTATGTTATGTAAATGTATTATTTATCTTTTACCTTCTTTGTTAGTCATTATAACCCCTTCTACGGAATCATCATCCATGATTCTGTCCACAATTGGATTGGATGTGTTCATTGTAGCAGTCTGAAATTATGACAATTAATTTATCAACCATTTTTTTCCACTTGAGACTGAATAAATATTACTCAAAGTCCCTCGCGTTTTTTTTCAACACGCTTGGTCTTCGAGTGGCTCTGAATGCTCTGCTTTTAGGGTCATACTGTAGCGTATTACACAAGCGGGTTTTTTTACTTTATATTACATCACTAGTGCGGTGATGTTTTTCTTTTTAAATGTTTGCAAAGAGATTGTTATATTTTGGGTCAAATATTTTTATGAAAAATTAATAGCCTTTATTATGTAGCCTAAATATTTTCAGCCTTGACCGTAATGACAAACTTACCTCACTAGTATCATAATGTACGATTACTATGTGTTACTTACTGTTCGGACCAGCCACTCATCTCTCGTATCTTTCAATAAGTTAGTTATTACTTTCATTTTTTGAACAGCGTCTTTAAAACTGTAAAATTACACAACATAGTCATCTCTTTTCCTTATTATGTGACTCGTGTTTTAGAAAAAAATAAAGCAGATAGGGACCTATAGTCTGTTTCTTAAGCTAGATCTTTAGTCATCATCATCATCATCTCAGCCATAGGACGTCCAATGCTGAACATAGGCCTCCCCTTTAGATCTCCACATATACCGGTTGGAAGCGACCTGCATCCAGCGTCTTCCGGCGACCTTTATTAGGTCGTCTGTCCATGTTGTTGGTGGACGTCCTACGCTGCACTTGCTAGTGCAAGCGCAGCGTAGGACGTCGACCAACAACATGAGGTTGAAAAGTGCTAGAGTGGAGACCACATTAGTATGTGGTCTCCACTCTAGCACTTTTCGACCCCATCGGCCATCTGCTCTGCGAGCAATATGGCCTGCCCATTGCCACTTCAGCTTGCTAATCCAGTGGGCTATATCGGTGACTTTAGTTCGTCTACGGATCTCCTCATTTCGGATTCGATCACGTAGAGAAACACTGAGCATAGCCCTCTCCATAGCATAGATCTTTAGTACCTGGCCCTAACATACATACCTAATTATTTAGAAAACGCGCGTAGTGCAACACAGAAAAAGTATTCTCGCGCAGTCTCCACGCAACTCGGAGCGTAGCGCGGGGCAGTGTGTGTTTAGCCAAAACCCAATGATTTATACCTTGGCGATGGTGTATGTTGTTGGTCTTCTTAATTCTTATACACACGTTTGCCGCAAATTCGTCGGCAACCAACAAAAGATATTTGTTTGAGTAAACATTCGAAATGTGACCAACTCGTGAGCTATATCTAGTTGGTTATGAAATATACATACATATAGTTGTTTGGAGTAGTAACATGGAGAATTTTGAGATTTAATTTTTAAGTTTATCTTAGACATCACTTGCTGCTATCAGTGAAAGAAAACTTCGTGAGGAAACGTATAACTCCACGTTATAATTAACTATATAAAACTTGCTTTTACCCGCGACTTCGTCCACGTGAATGTCGGTTATCGAGGACGCAGAGTCTTCTTCAATTTAAAATTCAATCATAATTTAAAAGGCACGTGGCGCCACCTATTGTCATAAGAACATTATTATCGTTTTCTTAGCAGTACTTTTCTTTATGAAAGGTCCTACGGCCGTATCTGTATACCTGGCAACGTATATGCATTTCAGGATGATCGGTTCAGTGGTTTAGGCGTGAAAAGGTAACAAACAAAGTAACAAACTTCCGCATTTATAATATTAGTTAGGATATAAGTCTGAAATCACCAATCCGCCTTGAGCAAGCGTGGTGATCAGGCGTCGTACCTTCTCTGTATGAGCAGAGGCTTTTGCCCTGTAGTGGGACAATAGTAGGCTGATATTATTTATTTTAGACAATAAACATGAAAACCAAAACACGACAATTACATAAATGTATTTACAGAATAAAAAACTTTTTTTTACATTTCTGAATTTCGCGTATGTGATTGTAGCATTCAACAAGTTTATTGTCGTGACTGTACATAGTATTGCAGTTAAAATGCTGTGTCCCAAAAATTATTTCACCTCTATTACTTCCTCCTAAAGGTGTTTTCTAATTATTCATCATCATCTTCCTGCCCGTATCGAGCTGGCGCACCATCTTTTCTTCTTCCCAGCCTTCCTGTCAACCGTCATGCTATCACTAACTCCCATTTTTACATGTTTTCTAATTATTACTAACAGTTATTAATGGCGCCGACTTATTACTACACACAGAGCGACGTTTAGTTGCATCTATAAAGTTTTTGATCACTGCTATATCACTACGCATTTTATTAATGTCTTCGATTACTTTATTCAGCGCGTTATCTGGGCCTTCTGACTTTGGTACTTCACCATTTTCCTTTTGTACAATAACTTTATATATTTCATTCAATTTCATTTGGTATAGCATCGTCCCTTGTTTAGCGTCCGATTGTTTCTTCTGTAACTGAGCCTTTTCAAAAATGGCTTCTTTCAAACGAGCAGGTAAACGATTGCAGTTATTGCATGTAGCTTCACGTGGCCGTAGAATTATAGCGTTTTCCCATTTGTTATTTTTGGTGCATTTTCTGAATAGACACTTCGGGAGTATTCTTTTGGTGAATTTATTACAAACTATGTCTTCAAGTGACGTTATGAATTCTACTTGTTTTTCCAGTCTCTTCATGTTGCCTATGAGTTCTAAATTATTGACATCATTCACTGCGACTCCAACCAAGAGATTCATTAGGACTATGGAGACAAGAATGAGGAATGAGATGAATATTACTCGTAATATAATTATGTCTGCTGATGCGTCCGCAGCGCTCTTCTTGCTTAACGTGTCATTGTAATCAAATTCTGATGTCATCATGACCATTGTTCTGATGAACGCGGACCAGAGGCCATCAAATGGTGGTGTTGCACGAAACTGTATCATGAAGCTGACGGTGAAACCAACTATGAGGAAGACGAATGAAAGAAGAATCTGAAATAAAGAAAAGAATTCTTCATTTCAACTCACTAGACCTCCAAATTCTCGAACGAAAAATTTATTTGACAAATTGTCAATCGCTCTAAAAGAATTGGTTGTTGATAATTCTGTCAACTAATCACAACAGCCTATCGCTTGTCAATTTGTCAGATTATTTTTTTCGTTCGAGAAACCGGGGGTAGGACTCCTATCATATGTTAGGGTTGCGAAATTTGTTCGAAAGAATCACCGTGGGCCTGGAACGCAAAGGGCATTAGGAGGAACACAGATGGGATTTAGTCAGTAAGAGTCTTACACTCCTATCCGCTCTATCCAGTGTGGAAGAAGTCATTTGCTGATTTCCCATCCTCATATATACAATGTGAATAATCAGTATTTAAAAGACTATTATTTTAAATTCAGATAATTCGGAAAAAAAAGTAGTTTCATTCACATGCATTCATCAAAAACATACCAACAACTTACCTTAAAAACTTTGCTTGCAACTTTTCCAAACATAAGAACATAATATCCCCAGTTAGGAAACCTGGAGAGTAGGAACATCATTTCGAACCAGGAGAGAAGTAAGGCAACCGTGGCAATGAGCCGAGCCCACTCCGAGTTGGAGTCACAATCCCAGGACACAACCCGGGGCAAGAACAAAGCCAGGGCAATAGACCAAAATTTCAGCCACGTCTCCAGACATAGAAAGTACCTCGTGCTTTTGATTTTTATGAAGATGATCTCCTGGTGATTGAAAAAATAGAATTAATACTATAATCTATCATACCATAATGCTTGTTTTCCCCGAAGGATAAGGCAGTGGTTTACCAATGTATCCACAGTCCGCCGGCATGTTTAGGTTCCATGTACTAGGGTTGAGCCTATTGCCATTAAGGGCACAATACCCGAGCTGCTGCTGAGAATCTCATTAGAAAAGCCAACAACACTTTGCCGGACCTGAGAATCGAACCCAAGACCACTAGCGTAGCAGTCGCGCTTAGCACCAATAGGCTAACGAGGCAGTTGACAATGAAACAGTTATATTATTAGTTAGTAGTAGCTCTTTGTGAAGGGCCTCGTTGGGAAAGTACTACCACCATCTATTTCTGCTGCAAAGCAGCGTTGCTGTGTTTCGGTTTGAAGGGTATAGGTGCCGGTGTAATTACAAGCCCATGAGACATTTCAACTTTGACTCTGGGATGGCAACGCAAATGCTCTGGTATTGCAGATGTCTAAAGACAGAGTGGGCCGTCGGCTTATTTGACCTTCAACGATGTTTAAAAAAACATATACAATTAAGAAATAAGAATTAAAATTACCTGAATTGTAATCAGACAAACAGTCAAGTAAATGATATAAATCCAAACATTACTAAGCAAAATCGATGGCACCTCTCTCTTTTTATCTTTGTAATAGAAAATAGATATTGCGTATACATTAAGAGACAATACAAAAAACACATGCAGTATTAGAATACTATAAAAAAATGATAACAACGATCTCCACTTCAGATACAAGAAACTCTGTACCAGTGGATGGAGTAGCAGCTTATGCTGGTCGTATCTATTCCCGGTATTAATAAGAGCCTTAATCACTCTCATCTGTTTAACGTTCGCTGTGTTTGGGACTAAAACCCCATAGTCAACCAACACTTCACAATTCGAATCTTGAAGACTCACACCTTGACTAGAAATGTACGAGTCAAATATTTCTTGCATGAACTCAGTAGGTTTTGATAAGTTATTCATTAAAATATCTAAGGGAGCTAGTTTATTTTTGCTGATACTGTTTCTCCCGGCTCCTGAAAGGTCAGCACCTTTCCGGAGAAGTAACACAATCATTTCTCGGTTTCCATGGGAACACGCTTCGTGTAAAGGTGTCCGTCCTTCAGAATCTGTTGCATGAACCGTTTCACTGTCATTTTCAATAATCATTTCTGCTATTTCATAATGGTTTTTACTTGCAGCAATGTGCAACAGTGATGTCCATGTTTGAGTTGTATCAATGAAATTTTGGGATTCTAGAAAGGCGTTCACTTGAGCGCCTTTGGCTACAAGTAATTCTGCACATATGATATGGTTGTTGGATACGGCGTAGACTAATGGTGGCCCCACGCTATCGAATCTGTGTATAAATTTTGCTGTAACATTGCTATTATATTCAAGTAAATATTGTAGTATATCTTTATTGCCATGTTTAGCAGCTACGTGAAACACGTTAGCTTTATCTGATATCTCCACTTCTATGTTGGAACCGGCTGCAAGCAATAATTTTAGTCCATCCAATTGATTGTGGCTGATTGCTTTAAAAAGTGCAGTTTCTCCTTTTTCGTTACGAAAGTCGATGGTGTTGTTGTATTTAGCGACAGTTAATATTTCTTGCAGTACATCTACGTTGCCTAGCTGTGCTGCAATGTGAATGGGTGATTCTCCGTTTGCCTGTAATCAATAATTTATTAAAATATCTTCTAAATAATTTGACCAGTTTAAGAAGTTTTGGCAGTCCAAGACTGCCAAAACTTAGTTTTGGTAGTATAGTACTCGTAGAGCTCTTTGTGAAGGAGCTTGCCCAGGGAAGTAATACCACCATACTTATTACTGCCGCAAAGTAGAGTTGCTGTGTTTCGCTTTGAAGAGTATGGGTGCCGGTGAAATTACAGGCACATGAGACATTAAACTTTGTCCCTGGGATGGCAACGCATTTAAAAGGCCTCTGATATTGCAGATGTGTATAGGCACCGGTGACCACTTAACATCATGTGGGATCCAATGATATACCATCACGCCTGTATTCCCCGAAGGGTTAGGCAGAGGTGTACCAATGTACACCCACAGTTCGCCGGTATATTTAGGTCCCATGTAATAGGGTGCGAGCCTATTGCCATTAACCGGGCACAAATCCAAACTCCGAGCTGCTACTGAGAATTTCATAGAAAAACCCAATAACACTTTTTGCACAACAGTCGCACTTGCGACCACGAGACCAACGGGGCAGAACCAATCCAATGATATAAAAAAAAAAAAAACAAAAAAAAAACTAGATTATAAATATTAATTTTCGTTGTTATATAAAGTGGAAGTACCTTCATGGTGATGCTAGCTCCAGCACCGAGAGCTACACAGACTCCTTGTATCCACTCTGCTTTGACTGCCGCACAGAGCACTGTGAAACCCCTCCGATCTTTCACGTCAACAGTCGCTAAGTAAGGATCCTCATTGCTACTTTTATGATTTGCTAACAACTGGAAAGAAAATGGACATATTTATGACCGACAACCTGGTGAAAGTCGTTAGGGATAGTCAGAAGCCAGAAAGTCTGACAACCGGACTTTCTAAGAGGTATCGTGTCCAGTATCTGGGTCGTGGAGGTTATATAGGCAGTCGCTCCATGCAAAACACTGGTATTCAGCTGAATCCGGTAGGACTGGAAAGCCGACCCCAACATAGTTGGGGGAAGGCTAAGCCGCTGATGACCTGGTAAAGTATAGGACCATTCATTGTGGCTTTATTCAGGGGAGGCCGTTAGTCATTTGGCTGGTATGATGATGATGATAATTAATTTTGCGTTGATTTTCGATCGGGAGAATGGGGGCAAGATACGTTTCCTATTGCCTCAAAGCAGCGTTGCTGTGTTCCGGTTTTTAGAGTATGTGTGCCAGTGTAATTACAGGCACATGAGATATTTCAACTTTGTCTCTGGGGTGGCAACGTATCAGCAAGGCTTATGTTATTGCAGATGTTTTTAGGTAGCGATGATCACTTAACATCAGGTGGGCCGTGGCCTTGTTGAATGAAAAAAGAAGGTTATTATACGTCAGATTACCTGCAGTAGTTCTTTATTCCTTTTCTTTACACAAATGTGCATTGCAGAAAGACCCTCGCTGTTCCAGACGGTAGCTGATGCTCCTCCGAGCAGAAGCAGTTCCACAGCCGTCTCACTCTCGATCTCCACAGCAGTGTGCAGTGGAGTGTCCAGAGGATTACTCTTGAGGTAGCTCTTCTGGAACTTACCGCCTTCTTTTAAAAGTAATTTTATCGTTTCTTTGAAGCTGAAAATAAATGATGCATTTAAAACTTATTTTTTTTTCAGTTTAGCCAAATGTATGGAATTGTGTCCGATCGAAAGTCGATATTTTGCCTGAAGTCGATTAGTCGACTATCGCCAAATCTGTCGGCCGGGGTCGAACACGAAGGTTTTTTGCCCAAAAGTGCAACACTAGCTTTTGCCCGAGATTTGGTTCGCATACATGTCGGTTACCGCTGAAGCCTATGTCCTTTCATGGGATTTAGCGTCTGCCCAAAATCGGCCCGATAATCAGGCCGATTATTATCGGTCGTGTGGGCAGACCCTTAAACATACCCCGTATCAAATTTTATTAAAATTGCTTCAGTGGTTTAGTCGTGATAGCGATAGATAGACCGACAACTGCAGTAAACCAAATAAAAAAAAAAACTCTAGAGTTTCTTGCCCGTCCTACTCCATAGAGACTACAGTTTGAAACAAAGCGCAAGCGTACATAGTCTAATTGAAATAAATGCCTTGAATGGATAATTGGGTAGATGACACCACTAACCAATAATTTCAAGAAACAACTTCACAAAAAAACATTTAATTTTAGCACTAAAAACCCGATGATTTTTTAAATAACTATAAAAATCGATTTTTATTTGCTTTGAAATCAATAAATAGTTAGTGAATTGAGATGACAAAAAAGTGACGTCATAGTTGAGTATTGTCATAGAAAATCTATGGGGAATGGCGTTTTGACAGCTCATAAAAAGTACGTCAATTGATTAGTGGTATCATCTACCCAATTATCAGATTATAAGTAACGTACTTATTTTCATCAATCTTGTGCCCCATATAATGTGCGCAGCCGGCAACGTCTAGCGGGGTCCTACAGAGCAAGTCCTGCGCGTTCACATCGGCACCGGCGGCTATCAGTAGCTGCACGCAGTGGTGATGTGCGCGCGCGCTGGCGGCGTGCAGCGCTGTCCAGCCTTGCTGGAATAGCGGCAACTGGAACCACGTGAAATATTAAGTTATCTATATATCCATACATTAATAAAATCGTAACGAGGCCAATTCTGTACATTCAATATTTTTTATAAAGAGTAATTCTCACATGTTAAATACATTATACTGAACCCAAAAAAATGGTTTTTAGAATTTTTGTCTGTTTTTTTGTTTGTTTGTATGTACGCGCATAACTTTTTAACTCCTGCACCGATTTGAACAAAACTTTTGACAGTAACCTGAGCTGTAATCTTAGGTACAATTCATCACGCTATGTCACATAGGGGTTAGACAGAAACAGTATGAACACTATTAACTTAAAAATACTGAACGCGAACGAAGTCGCGGGCAACAGCTAGTATTAAATAAAGCAAATATTAAAATCTCATTATTTCAGACCAGGAGGCGTTGTCAGCCTCAGCCCCTGTCAGCCCCTGTTCAAATCGTCAAGGGTGCAAGTGAACGGATAATTAGGACACGCATATGAGGCATTGGCTGATCTGGAGATCCGCAATCGCACTGGGAGCTATACGGGTCTTAATTCCATTTCACCAGATATTGTTTGCAGTGACAATAAACGAGGCCTATTGGGCCTGATACGAAATGAAGAAGGGCGGCGTTGTCAATTGGGATTGTTCATCTCTTAACTGCCGTGGCGTCAACCGATCAGTCAACAGATCCCGCCATCCACTTCGTGGTTATTTTTTTTGTAAACCCTTGAGCCCCGCGTAGCGGGGCTCCCCGATTATGCTTTTTGCGCCTCGAGGGCTCTGGATCTATCTCAAGGGACTTTAATACGAAATGTATGCCAAAAGACGTTTCTGCCTTTGAACTTTTTACAACGACCGATCCTTGCGTGTTTTGTCTGTTTATGTTACAAAATTAAATAATTATTGGTTTAACATTATCATTTCAACCGAAGCATACCCGTGGTAAGTAAAATTCATGATATATGATGCAAAAATTATTGTTACAAGTACATTTTTATATTTTTTATAAGTTTCTGTATAACCACTCAGAATAATATTTTCAGTATAATGTTACAGTTAAAATAGCACCACAGTCTATGAAATATGAAAGGTAATTTATGAATTAATAGTAGGCAAGTAAAGATAAAAATTACAAAGCATAGTTTTCAGTAGAACGTAATTTATGCTGGTAGAAAAGTATTATAGCAAAAAACAGTCATGTTTATTTTTCGAAGATTTCAGTATCTCATTCGGTCGTTTCGTCATTTTTATTCGGACAAAAGTAGTCGGAAAGTTAGTATTTTAGGAAGTAGATTTAATATTTTGAGTAAGGACAATTCTTCTTTTTTTGTCGGAGCTTTTATTACTACCCTTTTGAAAAAAATAGTTCTCCTGGTAAAAATTAGTAACGTGTTTGTTTAATTTCTGCGGGAGAATTTTATAAGCTCAACTACCTAATGTAATTATTTTGTGATACGTGTAGTTAAACCATTCGCAAATACTAACCATTTCTTTAATAATCCTACAGTTGTGTTCCATGCCGTCACTCCAATCGTCCGGCAGTCTAGACTCGACGTTGAGCTGACACGGCATGTTCGTCAACTTGCTCATCGGCAGGCTGTGGGTCTTCACTTCTTCCACGGTTTCTGGTGGCAATACGACGCGGTCCACCACGCTTTTTCTTAGAGCTAAAAAGATGATGAAGAAGGGTTTATATACACATGTCTGCTATTCCTCACTCAACTGTACGCCTAGTGTTCCAAGTGCGCTCATTCTTGACGTCTCAGGGTGAGCTAAACACCTCACACCCCCCGGCCTTATGATTCCGGGGCACCAGTCGCTCTGGCTCTGTCAGACTCTTCCTTACTAAAAACCGCTCTGGTGTTCCCTTCCTACACTTACCGCTTACGCAGGGATCCCGGGTGCGTATGCGTCTTCCGCGATCCCCGAAGGGACGGCTAAGCAAGGGTTTTTGTTTTTTCTCCTGTATCGTAGGTGCGTTTACAAACATATAAACTCTCATACACAAACAGCCTGACCCGGCCATACAAATATTTGTTCCGTGCGGGAATCGAACCCGCGTCAGACTGTATAGAAACCAATCGCTAAGCTACTGCGCCAAATGTGTCGTCAAACGGTTGACCTCCCTTTACAAGTTGACTTAATCAGTATCTTTAGCATTATCACAAAAGCAACGAATCAATCCACCTTCCGGAAAATTTAGCAGTAAACCAATATGCTTGGCGTTCCCTGCCCAGGCTGCTAGATGGAGGGGTGTTCTGCCCTGCTTGTCAGACCTGGAGCTGTCGGCTCCTGACCTGAGGAGCAGGTCTAGAGCATCGTTGTCGTGCATGGCAGCAATGTGGCACGCAGACACGTGGTTGAGACGGCACGTCGCGTTTGGGTTGGCGCCCATTGCCATCATTCTGGAACAAACAGTATTTTTATGGCTTGCTTTTGCCTGCGATATTATCCGCGAGGAATTTCTTGACAGATCCGTAATTGTTTTGAAAATAAAATATAACCCTTCCTCCTATTATCCCCCATTCCTTGATAATATAGCTTTCCTTAAGTTCTTTTTTTACGCGAGCACGCGTAAGTAGCGGACCGCGCCCAATCTGCTGGAACCCGGGCGAATGCGCGAGCGTGCTCGCGTATCCGCTTGCATACCCTCAGTGACTAGTGAAGCTTTTGTGTCACAGTCAGTTTCTACCTGCGGTAGTCGAGTGGAGCCGACCGGACGCGAAGGCAGCCGAGCGCTACCATGCACCTACGCGAGGCGCCGAGTGGCGCGAGGAGGCTGCCACGGCGTCCGAGCGCATCTGACTGGCTGAAGCTCCCGACTCCCATTCCTGCAGTGCGATTCTCTAAGCCTCACTTTGTAATTCGAATCCGCAGTGAGATTACAATATGGTATTCTGTTAAACACGATCACGCCGGTGGTGTCACCACAGCGAGCGAATACTAAACCAAGGTCAAGTGGGCATCGCAGTGAGCGCGGTCCCTTGAATGAGATTCGTCTTTGAGTTTGCATTTTAGAGACTCGCACTACTGTTCGAGGACTCCAAATATCAGAACCCTTAGTATCTTACCTGCTCATAAATGCAGTATCACCTCCAGGAATCGATTCAATGAGTCGTGTGTTTAACTTGGTCACGTGTGTGGCGCTTTGCCTCATTATCAGCGTTCCTTCCAGTATCTCCAGAGCGTTCATCGTCAGGTTGGTCGCAAAGGCTGCCGGGAAGAATGGCTTCACAGTCGCATTGTACTTGCACGGTTTGGGAGCGTCCGATCTGCAATAAATGGCTTGAGTTTGAGTCGGCAACTCGCTGCCGACCGACGCGTCCGCATGGGCGAAGCAGAACAGTTCAAGTTATCAACATATTTTTTATCTGTTTTCAGTAATAATCATTTCAGCATATTATTGCCCCATCAGATTTCAGATTTCAGATTCATTTAATCACATTTAAATAGAGTAAATTACATTCGATGTTTATGTTTTGTTTGTTCATCGCAGGGCAAAGGCGTCTTATATCCTAGAGAGGGCATACAAATACTAAGCTTGCTCAAGGCAAGACTTAAATTGAATTGACTGGCAAATGAATAAATGACTTATAAGACTCAAAGTTAAGCTTTCCTCACGATGTTGTCCTTCATTGACGCCTGTGCTGTCGAAGATAAATTTGGAAAGAATATATGAATTTAATAATTCTCCTTCTGGCACAGTCGGGTAAAAGATCACAGTGGTATCTGCCCCGTATCAAACCTATACCTCATGATGCTTGAGAGGGTTCAAACACTGGGCCATCATGGTTTGTTTTCAGTAGAAAACGGTTATTTGGGTGATTTGATTTTGAATCTTCAATGGTGTAGTACCCTCACTAAAGTGATATTATCATTGGAGCGATAATAGAAATAGTCCTATGGATATATCGTCACGGCAATATTATCCGTCGTATGTGGGGATATCCTAACAACTCGCTAGAAATTAATGGCCTCTGTTTTTTTTTTTAATAGCCTTTTCCCAACTATGTTGGGGTCGGCTTCCGTCTAACCGGATGCAGCTGAATACGAATGTTTTACATGGAGCGACTGCCTATCTGACCTCCACAACCCAGTAACTGGGAAACACGATACCTCTTGGTCAAACTGGTTGTCAGACTTCTTGGCTTCTGACTATCCGTAACAACTGCCAAAGATCTGCGAATGACAGCCGGGACCAACAGCTTTACGTGCTTTCCGAGGCACGGGGGTGTCACACCACCAACTTCAAAAGTCTGGGCTGTTAGTGAGAAATTCCTAATGGAAAAACCCAATAACACTTTGCCCGACCTGGGAATCGAACCCCTCGCTCGGCAGTCGCGCTTGCGACCACGAGACCAACGAGGCAGTTAATGGCCTCTGTGATTGTCACTAATTGTATAACTGACACATACCGGTCTTGCTGCCTATTATCCAGACTCTTGGACTTCAGCTGACGGTTGAGTACTGGGTTCAAGTTATTTCTGTAAACATTCTCTGGAATATCTTTTTCTAAAATAAAATTAAAAAATATTAATAGTGAGCCTTGGAAGTTAATCTATACTAATATTATAAAGAGGTAACATTTGTTTGTAAGTTTGTATGTTTGTAAGTTTGTAAGTTTGTAAGTTTGTATGTAGGGGGTAATCTCCGGAAGTAATGAACCTATTTTAAAAATTGTTTCACTGGTAGAAAGCTACATTATTCGTGAGTGCTATAGGCTACATAACATCACGCCACGACCAATTGGAGCGGAGCAGCAATGAAAAATGTGGCAAAAAATATTCTTTTTGAGGGCTTTCGTTGCGTGCGCTGCGTGAACGGTTAAAGTTACGCAAAAATAATGTATGAGAGAATTGTTCCTCTCAAAATATACTAAAAAAAAGTCCGCGATAGTAAATGCCTAACTTTTAAGGATGACTCACTATCGCCATTTTTATGGCTAGAAAAATTGTTTTAAAATAATGCATTATTTGCGAAGGTGTTTTTATGGAAATAGTATTAATCCTTATCAACATAAATACGTTATTCATCACAAGTGTTCAATTTTGAATGAAATTACCCTTTACATCATTTAATTTCAATGAATATCTTAGGAGATATCACAGTTTTAAAATAATTTGGCCGCAAAATAATGGCTCTGCGAGACATTCCGTAGCTTATACATCAGAATAACATATTATAGGATACATAACATCGCGCTATGAGCCACGGAACGGATCAGTAACCAAAAATCTATCGTAACGCGAGTGAAACCGCGGGGCACTGCTAGTTAATATTATAAAGCTAAAGAGTTTGTTTGTTTGAACGCGCTAATCTCAGGGACTACTGGTTGGAATTGGAAAATTCTTTTAGTGTTGGATAGTCCATTTCTTGAGGAAGGCTATAGGCTATGTAACATCACGCTACGACCAACAGGTGCTGAGCAGCGAGGGTGAAACCGCGGGGAACAGCTATCTTAAATAAAAAAGTATAGAATTTGTTACAATTGATGAGCTCTCAACAGATTAAAGCAATCTTAAAAAACAAAGACTGGATTAGATTGGCTTAAGATAAAAAGAAACGTAATAATTTTGTGTACTAGAAAACTACACAAAAGCGGTATTAGTAGGTACTCTGTTGTTGATACACAAGTATTTTTCCTTTTACCAAGTTTTAAAATAATTATGACACACAATAAAAGCCTAAACCACGATGAATATAATTATATGAAACTAAAAAGGTATTTGAAATGTTTATTATTGACCAATTCGCTGGAATTCGCTGGATCCGGGCAGCGCAGGACCAGGCATTGTGGCTATTTTTATGGGAGGCCTATGTCCAGCATACCTACATACCATCACGGCTGTATTCCCCGAAGGGTTAGGCAGAGGTAGGCGCACCAATGTACACCTACAGTGTGACAGAATGTTTTAGGTCTCATGTAGTAAGGGGCGAGCCTACTGCCATTAACGGGGCACAAATCCATGAAAATTTCATGGAAAATCCCAATGATACTTTTTGCTCGACCTGGGAATCGAACCTAAGACCTCTAGTGTAGCAGTCGCGTTCGGTACCATTAGGCTAATGAAGCAGTAGGTACAAAAACATACAGTAAAATTATTCAAACTCAAAAACATTTACTACGAATGGTACCTATACTTAGTAGGTACCATCAAATCAAAACATTTATTTCAATTAAACCATTTACAGGCACTTTTGAATTGTCAAGAAGTTACAGTTTAAAATTGAAGCTAGTTGCTCGTTCCAAAACGTGGGTCTCTATGGAGAAGAACGAGCAAGAAACTCCATGGACACTCTTTTCCTTCAATTTAGTTTTTACAAAGTCTTGGTAACAATATTCTTGTTGCTTCTATATGTGAAAACAATGAAGGTGAATATAAAAAATAACAAAATTACAATAACGATGTAAGACATAGCAGTTAAGAGATGACCAATCCCAACTGACAGCACCCGAATACCTAAAATGATAGTGTTATCACATGTTAGTACATGACTTAGAAGCCTTTTACAAGCATTGCAATTAACATTCGCCTGCCCTTTATTCATTATCAGTCGAACATAGGAACTGCTCCTTTTTTTGAAGTTGGTTAAAGTTAAATATTATGTTATCTTTTTATTTTGTTTTTCCGAACTGAATGGTCCATTTATTAGTAAAACTAAAACCATAGTTAACCAAAACACAAAACTTTAAAAAGAAAAGTAGCTTTTGCCGGGACTTTGTTCTAGTAAATGTCTGTCACCGCGGACGCAGATGAAGCCGTGGTTTAAAAGTAGCCTATATCTTTTCTTGGAGCTTAAACTTAACACGTACAGTCAGCAAAAGAGATAAGTTACCAGGGTCGCCTAATGAAATCAAAGTTTTACAAAAACCGATAGAAGTTTTTGAATGACTTTTATTTTAATTAATAGAAAATATACAGTTTATTAATTCAATTCAATTTTATTTAAAAGCGAACACCGGTTTAAAAGAAATTTTGAACTATTTTAGACGGTCCGGTTACTTATCTCTTTTGCTGACCGTACCAAATTTCATCAAAATCGGTTCAGTGGTTTAGTCGTGAAAACGTGACAGACAGAGAGACAGAGTTACAGAGTTACTTTTGCATTACTCTAATGTAATAGACAGCTACATTATTCCTGAGTAACATAGGCTATATAACATCACGCTACGACCAAGGGAGCGGAGCAGTAACCAAAGCTGTAACTTAAGGTGAATGCTCCGACCAGCCCGCGAAATTTAAATTTTCTTACGTTTTTTGCAATTTGCAAGTCAGTATTAGGTTTAATGTTGATTAAAGTATGATTCGCAGGCGTAAGAAGTATGTATTTTCAAAATTATAACCATTAAAATCAGTAAAATGACTCCATAAGTCAAGCTTGAAAAAAAATCTTCATGAAATCTTGACATTTTACATGAAGCTTAAAAACGTAAGAAAATTTAAATTTCGCGGGGTGGTCGGAGCATTCACCTTAACGCGGGTGAAAGAAGGGAACCGGACGAAGTCGCGGGAAGTTTGCTATAAACAAACAATCAAAGAAAAAATTGGTTGCCTGTAAAGTCGGTATACGGGCGAAAGTTTTACGTGACAACGACTTTGAGTGGTAAAATAATTTTAATGTGAATATTCATTCGTATAGTAGTGCCTTTCACTTTTTATGTCTGTCTCTCTCGCTCTTAGGCGGGCTAGCCATGCCCGAGTGGAAGGGACGCGTGCCTCTCACTCGCTCTCATTGTGAGCGCATAACGTGAGCGGAGCGTAACGCAGTTTCTTGAAGTGTCACCCGGCAAACCAATTTATAAGACGTTGTCACGTCAAAACATCTTTCCTCTTTATACTATCAACTAGCTTCTGCCCGCGACTTCGTCCGCGTCACAGTTGATGTGTTATCCTACGGGTACCGTACATTTTCCCGGGATAGAAAGTAGCCTATGTGTTATTCCAGACTATAATCTATCTTTGTGCCAAATTTCATCCAGATCCATTCAGCCGTTTAAGCGTGAAAGAGTAACAAACATCCATACATCCATACATCCATACATACAAACTTTCGCCTTTATAATAGTAGTAGGATATAGATTAGTGTGGATAGTAGATATATTGTTACCTGAATCGCGTGGTATGTGATAAGAAACACATTTTGATTCACATCTAGTAGTTTGCTGTGCCCTCAGCATCGTGGCAATTCGTGTTAATTGCTCTCGAACCGCGCAAATACTGATTTATACAAAGTAAATAGGTTCCTGATCTTACTACTTAATAATATAAATGCGAAAGTTTGTATGTTTGTTACCCAATTACGCCAGAACGGCTGAACGGATTTGGATGAAAATTGGCTTAGATATAGGTTATAGTCTCGAATAGTTTATACGCCACTTATACATACAATCACGCCTGTATTCCCCGGAGGGTTAGGCAGAGGTGTACCAATGTACACCCACTGATTGCCGGTATGTTTTAGGTCCCACGATATTGGGGGCGAGCCTATTGCCATTAACAAGGCACAAATCCTAACACCGCTCCGCTCTCTCTACTTTTATCCTGAAAAAATGCACGGTTCCCGTGGGATAGTATGTCAATATTGACGCGGGCGAAGTCGCGGCCAGAAGTTAGTTATTTGTACATATTATTAAACAATATATTAACCACATAATTTTCCTCATTATAAACCCATTGTTGTTGTGATTCATAGATTTGCAAATAAAAACAAATAAGTGACTATTTTCGAAATCTTTTTAAAAAATATATGTACCTAGTGACTGCCTTGTGAGCCTAGTGGTCCTTAGCGTGACTGCTATACTAGCAGTGTTGGGTTCGATGGCCGAGCAAAGTATTATTGGGTTTTTCTATGACTTTGCAGTACCAGCTCGGAGTTATGATGTGCTTTTGAATAAATTTGTGCCTTCAATAAAATGAAGCTCATTTACAGCAACTATTTAGTTAATTTACTCGCATTTTTCGTCCGAATAAAATAAGTTTAGATTAAAATTTCATGTTTATTTTTTATTTTCTTATTTGCATGTTTGCAGAGATTTGATACTTATGATTGACCCTATCGATTGGTGCCATAAAAGTACAGGATGCAATTTTTTCGGATTTTGATTCCTGGGTGTGGCAAGCGTATTTTCAAAATTATTTAAATGCAGTTTTGTTTCTTTTTAAAAATAAAGGGGTGTTTCCTTTGAGTAAAATTTGCTAACTTAAGTATTTAGAGCACTTTCCCTCCAGGTAGCATTATAAAATTCCATCCTGTATACATATAGCTCGGTTTAGGTTTTGTAAATAAACCTTATGCTCTTTAAGACAAGGTTACTTTTTATTTATTTTATGTTTAACGATAGATTTGATTTACAACTGTGTTATCTTGATTTAATTATTTCTTCTTTCTTAAGGGTGCATCTCGGATACGGAATACGGTACCCTAAAAACTGACTAAAAATCAAGTCTAAATAAATTGTGAATTTCATTCTTCGTCAATCCACGCCAATGACGATATTCCACCAGGAAAACGGTATATTGCAATGACTATATTCAATGCTTTGTAAGTGAATTGTTGTAAATATAACTAGTAAACAATATGACGTACCTACAATGCAAACTTGTAAATAAAATTAGTAAAAACCCACCAATGCGTAATAATAATTAATACATTATTGGTATTAATTTACTAACCATGACTAATTATGCGTTTTATTCATACCTAATTTTAATATTCTACTGAATGTTATAAATGTGAAAGTTTGTGAAAATGTTTGTATGTTTGTTACTCAATTACGCCAGAACGGCTGAATAGATCTGGATGAAATTTGGTCCAGATATAGATTATGTTCTGGAATAGCACATAGCAACATTATTATCCCGGAAAAATATTACTTTTCAGTCCCCGTGTCAAAGTCAAACAGTCAAAGTAACCAGGGCCGACTAATGAAATCAAAGTTTTATGAAAACCGATAGAAGTTTTTGAATGAATTTTATTTTAATTTTTAATAAACAGCTTATTAATTAAAATTAATTTTATTTAAAAACGATTACCGGTTTGAAAGAATTTTTTAACTATATTAGACGGTCTGGTTACTTATCTCTTTTGTTGACCGTACATGATGGCCAGATTCATGAAGAATAGTATAGGCTAGTTAACATCACGCTACGTCCCACGGAAGTGCAACAGCAACCGAAGAAGTCGAGGGCAAAAGCTGGTAACAAAATAAAGGTAAATAACAAAACATTACTTTTTGTAAAATTATTTATTTCTTATCTTACTCTAAAACAGTCTGAGGCATATGAGTGTTTTTAAATATACATAATAATAAAATATACAAAAAAAAAATACATCATTATATTTTTTCGCTAGAGGGAGAGGGAGGCCAAAGAAAAGATGGATGGATTGTGTGAAGAATGATATGAAAGAGAAAGGAGTGAATGATAGCATGACGGCTGACAGGATGGTATGGAAGAAGAAAACGTGTTGCGCCGACCCCAAATAACATGGGATAAGGGCAGGAAGATGATGATTATATTTTTTCGTTGTACGATAATCTTATGTTCTAAATGGTTACTTGCATTGTGGCAAATAAATGAATTTGAACTGGAATATTTCGTATAAAAATTTGAATAGGCAATTTTTTGGCAATAGGCACGCCCCCTATTTTATGGGACCTAAAACATACCGGCGAATTGTGCGTGAACAATGGGTTCACCTCTGCCTAATCCTTCGGGAAATACAGGCGTGATGGTATATGTGCACATTGCAAAATACCGCAACCATCCCGGTTATGATCTGTCCACACACACACAGACTTCCGTAGATTTCTATACAAGGTGTTGATTTGCATCCTCGTCAAATTTTAGGAGCTTGTCATAAAAAAGAAGAAGTAATCAAATATAATTACGATACCTGGCCAATATCTAATAAATACTTGTTTTTTTAGTTGCAACTATCAAATAACAGTATTCCAGAATACTCCTCTTGCAAAATTCTGTATCGCCCAGTTGCGTATGCGGTAGGCAGAGTTGTCGCGCGGCTATATCAATGCGCTAACGCGCGTACACAGCGCCTGAACCCTCTGGCGCGATGGCTAGCTCAAATTTGAAAATCACGTCAAAAAATAATAATTCAAAACCAATTTATTTAATAAAATAAATTGGTTTTGAATTATTATTTTTTGACGTGATTTTCAAACGATGATGATGCTCGTGATTCTTATTCTTCGAATCACGAGCATAGTTAACTCCTTGAATTTGACGAGTATGAAAATCAACGCCTTGTATAGATTTTTTTATGTATACAGATGTCAGTTGTTGTACAAAATTTGTACCAAGCCTGTGTCGTGTGAAGGCATCATTAACTATTTATGTTTATGTTTACTCTTACTATCTAACTTGCTCAAAATCATGTCCATTTTATAAGCGAGCTCTTCTATAGACGATTGGACTTGATTAATAGATAATTTACTCTGGTGTTTGATATCAGCAAGACCCGCGTCTAACTCTGCTAAATGCTTTGCAACATCTTTATAACTCTTTTTATTAAATTGTGCATTTTTGAAGTTCTTTATAGCAACGTTCTCTTGTTTTATTTTAACTGTCGCTCTGTAAATTTCATCTAGCTTTTTCCTATAGTTTTGAGAACCTAATTCGTCGTCCAATTGCTTTTTTCGAGTTTGTGCTTTTTCGAAGATCGCCTCTCTTATGTGTGAAGGAAGACATCTGTAGCACTTAGATTTTGGTATACTCGGACTAAGGACGAAGACGTTTAAAATCTTCATCTTATTTGTTAACTTATCCTCTAGCCAATTAGGTAGAATTTTCTTAAACAGCCTATTGTAGACAAGATGTTCTAGAGAACCTAAAAACTCGACTTGTTTGCCGAGTCTTCTAACATTACCTAATACTTGTAGGTTATGTAGATCATTCACAGCTACACCTACCATAAGGTTCATAAGAACTATGGCTGCTAGAATTAGAAATATTAAGAATATGACGCGAATTACAAGCACTGAAGTGACGAAATCTTTGGAGTCTCTCGGTCTAACTAGGTCTTCATAGTCGAACTCTGAAGTCATCATAACTATGGTCTTGACAAGAGCAGCCCAGGGTGTCTCGAATGGTTCTTGGGAGTGGAACTGTATCATGAAACTGAGGGCGAATCCTATTACCAGGAATGCGAAAGTTAAAAGAATCTGAAAAAAGAAAATTGTCACTTAATATATTGAAAAGTTAAAACTGTCTGTAACGTCATATACTGCTTACACATAACGCGTCTATGATGCTTCATTCCTTAATAAATGACAAATAGTATAGGAGATATGCACACACAGATGAACATACACACAGACTGATAAAATCATGACCCTTAATTTTGTATTGCTGTAGTCGGGTAAAAACTAGATTCCATGAATGAGTTTCTTCGCGTAAAAGTTAAGATAGGTTATAGTCTCGGTCATAGTGATGCTTTTTTATCGTGTAATAAATACATTTTCTAATTGGACAAACACTTTCAGAGAATACCTCTTACAAGCATTTTTTTATTCATCTAAAGAATGCTGGATATTTATCAGAGTATTACCTTCACAACATTTGAAGAGACCTTCCCAAACATCAGCACATAGTATCCCCAGTTCGGGAACCTGGACAGCAGGAACATCATCTCCAACCAGGACAGTAGCAGAGCCCCCGTGGCCACGTGTCTCGGCCAGTCTATGCCGGTCAGGGTACTGTCTACGACGTTCGGCAGGATCACAGCGAAGCAGACGGAGCTGAACTTCACCCAAGTTTCTAACTGAACGAAGTATCCGTTGCTGACGTTCATGTAAAGGGCTTCCTGGAACAAGAAAATGGGAGGTAAAGTAGGTTGGTAAAGGACCGGTTGGAAGCGGCCTGTGCCCCCCTGGTCGCAGAAAGACGCTGTATACAGGCCGCTTCCAACCGGTCCTTTTGGAAATCTAGGGGGGAAGCCTATGTCCAGCAGTGGACGTCCTTCGGCTGTTATGATGATGATTATGAAACTAGGTTTCGTAAGAAATAATATAGTAGGAAGCATGTGAAGGTAGTGAATCCAGGATACTTTACAGACTGAACAGTTTTTAAGCAAAGTCGAATATTGTATTATTGTCTCAATACATGGCATAGGCTTTTTCAAATAGGGTACGAGCATTGGTCACACCAAGCTGGCACAAGACGGAGTGCCATTTTCAGGCTTTTAGTAACTTTATTTTTAATAACTATCAAGTCCAGGTTTCCTCACGATGTTCGTGATCGGAGTTAAACTTAGACAGGAACATTTAATTCATATGGAATTGAAAGAGTCACATAAATACTTGCCCAGTTTTGAACCTACAACCTTATGTTTGAGAATCAGGCGCCTTATCATCTGAGAAATTGACCTTAAATTACGCGACGTAAGGGTGCTCCCACAGTTACCGACGCGGAATCAGCTTAAGCCGGCTGCGTATCACCACACTACTCGTATGTGCGATCAGCTAATTGGCAAACGGCTCGTTTCGCCGTCGCCGTCGGTCAGCGTCACGACGCGTCGTCCGAGCCGAGCCGATGCGAATAGTATTAGTAACACCCGTATTATGTAGACATAAAGGCCTTTTAGACCGGTGTTAGCCGATTCCGCGTCGATAAATGTGGGAACACCCTAATTGAGTAAACGGGATAAAAAATTGACAGAACAAAGTGTGTACATAAAATTTTTCTTACCTGTGACATTATCAAGACAATAGAAATATACAAGATAACTTCCCATCCATAAGAATTAAAAATCAGCGGCGTAGCGTTTTCCATGTGCGTATTATTCGCTGTATCTTTATAAAAAAATACAGATATGATAAAAGTTGTTAAAGACAGCACGTAAAACGCATAAAATGCTATCATTGTATAGAAAAAAGGCAGTAAAGCTTTCCATTTTAAATATAGAAAACTTTCTAGTAAAGGATGTACTAATAAGCGTCTCTGTCCATATCTGTCTCCTGTGTTTAGAAGAGCATCAATGACCTTCATTTGTACCTTCTCCTCAGCTTTAGGAACTAACATTCTATAGTTCACAGTAACTTCACAGTTAGGATCATGAAGATTCGAATCATTTGTAGAAATGCATGTATTAAAGATGTCTTCCATAAATTCTGTAGGTTTCGACAAATTGTTCATAATCATGTCTACTGCAGTATTCCTGCATTTGTTAGGACCGTTGGTGCAACGGGATAAGTCGGCTCCTTCTTTGAGGAGTAGTGTGATCATGTCTCTGCTGCCGTGGTGACTAGCCGTGTGCAGTGGAGTCCAGCCCATATCATTCACAATGTGCACACTATCTTCATTATTAAACATGATGATTTTGGCAATTTCCACATTGTTGTGAACTGCAGCTATGTGCAAAGGTGTCGAACCTTTCTGTAGTCCGTAGGAAGTTCTGAGACTAATGTAGGTGTTTCTAGCTAGCAGTATCTTGACACATTTGGGATGATTATTCTCTACAGCAAAATGTATAGGACCGTAGCCTTTCTTGTCATCAGCTGTTAGGTAGTTTATCATTCTTCTAGTTATAGTATAGTCGTGGTCTAGTAATGCTGTGAGGACTTCCAGGTTCCCTTTTTCAGCAGCTATGTGGAAAACATTGACTTGTCTAGGTAATGTTTTTGTTATTGAAGCTCCTTCTTCAAGCAGTCTTTTAACACATTCTGAATGCCCGTTGATAACTGCTTTGAATAAAGCGGTTTCTCTTTGAGTATTTGTTATATCAATGACTTCTTTTTGTTTCGCTACATTCAGCATTTCATTTAGAATGTCCACGTTGCCTTTCATTGCTGCTAAATGTGTTGGTGTCTCACATTTGTTATCCTGAAATGTAATTTTGTGATTTACAATTTATAATAATGCTTTATCGTCAACAGGAACTGTATTATCATTATGTAACTAAAATATTAGTATGAAGAGTCTAATAGATTATATTGAATGGCAATTCAGTATGTTGACTCTACACACTGTGTTGAAGTAAATTCTATCTAGAAAAGTTAGCTGTTTGTTTAGCTATTTAGTACTTTGTCTGCCTCGTTCGGCTCGTGGCTAAGAGTGCGACTACTGAGCGTGGGATCTTAAGTTCGATTCCCAGGTCTGATAAAATGTTAGTGGGATTTTCCAAAAGGAATTTCTCAGCAGCGATCAAAAGTTGGTGGTGTATCACCCCCGTGCTTTGGAAAACATGTAAAGCCGTTGGTTCTGCACCTGTTCTCCCCTTGATCACGACAAGTTACCGTTGCATTGGACTATCAGGTAAGGAAAGAGGAGGTGCAGCTGTGTTTACACACACACTTCTTTACTAAAATCTTCTGCCTCTTTGGTTAGTCTATATTGAAATTATAAATATATCTTGGGACAACTCACACACGGCTATCTGATCCCAAGCTAAGCAGAGCTTGTGTTATGGTAACCAGACAACTGATATACATACTTATATAATTTATAAATATATACATATTATAGATAAATAAATTGGCCATCATAACCAACATTTGGTCGAGAGAAAACTATTATAGTGTTATAATGGTGGTGTGTTTGGTGGTGGTTGTTGTGATGTTATTGTGGTGGATGGATGGTGGTGTTGGTTGGTGATGGTCGTTGTGGTAATGGTGATGGATGGTGGTTTAGATGGTGAATGGTGGTTGGTTAGGTGTTGGTATATTATTTTATATAAATAAATAAATAAGATACAAACCCTTGCTGTGATGTTAGCCCCTGCTTCTATCGCGACGCTCACTCCTGCTTCCCATTCCTCTAGGATAGCTTTATGTAGTACAGTGTGTCCGTCCTTGTCTTTAACATCTACTACTGTCCGTACACCTACATCGCTGACCCCATTTGTAACTAATATCTGGAAAATTATACATTAAGATGAAAAAGCAACGAAGGTTTTGTTTGAATTTGGTATTTTTTCAGGTTTCACTGTTGAGTGCGTTTGCCTGCAACTTTATCCGCAGGAACTTTGTTATGGATTTTTCTGATAATAAAATATATACCATAGCACTTAGCGAAAAATGTTTCTAAATCATACCTACTAGTAGTTCCCGACATTAGCGCCTTCAAACAAAAAGAACAAATAATGAAATTCTTCACTTTATAATATTACCGTCCACATCAAGCATGTATACCCCGAAGAGTTAGGCAGAGGTGTACCAATGTACACCTACAGTTCGCCGGTATATTTAGGTCCCATTTAATAGGGGCGAGCCTATTGCCATTAACCGGGCTTAAATGCAAACCCCGAGCTGCTACTGACAATTTCATAGAAAAACCCAATAACACTTTTTGCTCGACCTGGGAGGCTGGGAATCGAACCCAGGATCTCTGGCGCAGCAATCGTGCTTAGGACTACTAGGCTAACGAGGCAGTTATAATATTAGTACAGACTATTTAGTATTGATATAGATGATTAGACCCTTCTTTTGTACGAAAGCAATTGGCTAGTCTCTCAACCGAAAGCGGGGCTAGTCGCCCAGTCTCCAACAAGTCACTACCCTCTACGATTTCTCTTACCTGCAAATGTTCCTTCAGTTTCTTCTTCACGCATATATGTAGCGGAGTCAAGCCAGCACGGTTGAGCCAGTTGACTGGGGCTTTGGCAGCTACTAGTACAGACACGGCTTCCAAACTGCCTAGCTCTACGGCGGTGTGGAGAGCTGTATCCACAGTCTTCCTATTTGTAATGCTGAAGTTCTTGCAGTCAGCCCTGATGAGCATTGTGACTAGATCTGCGAAACTATATTCTGGTTAAAATTTCATAATACTTAACTCTATTGTGGGTTTAATAACGGGCAAGTACTAGTGAGACTTATTCAATTTATATGTCGGCTCCAGACTTATCTTATTTATAAGTGATTATTCTATCACTGGTTCCCTTCTATTTCATATCATTTATTATTATTTTCATTATTCACAAATTCCATCCATCTTTTCTTTAGCCTTCCTCTTCCTCTCCATCCATCCACATTTATATTCATAACTCTAAGGAATTCTAGAAAACTTAAATTGTTCCAAAGTTCATAAGTTCATTTTCTATAGGCCTTGATGCCTGATTTAAATTAATAAATAAATAAGTTGTGATAGTGCAGTCTGCGAGTCGTAAGCTGAGCTTTGCATTTGTGTAAGTATGTGCATAAATAGTGTAGGTGTGACGTCGGACAAGTGTGCGACGATTTGATTTGTTGGAACCGGTTTTAACCGGACCGAACTCTACTTTAGGTAATTACTCACACATAGCTCAGCTTAAGCCTTAAGGACTGTACACAGTAAGTTCCAGAAACATACAATGTGATAACATACTTCTGAGGATCAATATTCTGATCAGTATAGTACGCTGAGCCGGCAATGTCAAGGGGTGTCCTGCCGACCAGGTCACGCGCACACGGATCTGCGCCGGCGGCGATCAGGAGACGCGCGCAGCGTGCCTGACCGCGTGCGCTCGCCGCGTGCAGCGCTGACCAGCCCAGTTGGAATATCGGCAGCTGATGGTGGAAGAGGAAAAAGGGCTTAGAGGGTGAGTCAGTTCACAAATTTTAATAGAACTACTCAAAATATAACTTTATTTACTATACGAAAATATACACATTTCATTGTGACAATTCAGAATACGTTTATTCTCACAATTAAAAGTGTATCTCTTCGTAGTAAATAAAGTTTTATTTGAAGACGCTCTATTAAAATGTATGCGCAGCGTCGTGAATCAGTGTGGAGTGACTCTAATTGTCAACCAATTTTTTTTTTGCCCCACATTAGAAATTTCTTCAGTATCGTGGATGCGTTTACGAACATATAAACTCTCATAATATACACCCCAGCAGAACTACTACCTGTAGGCCATATAAATATTTGTTCCGGGCGGAAATCGAATCCGCGACACGTAATACGTGTAGTGGGCTTTGCAGGCCATAATTGGCTGGTAATATGTATAACAAAAATATAAACGCTATAATGGGTCTGGGCGGGCCATGTCCGTCGAATGGCCGGACCTAAGCGATGGGCCCGCATATTTCAAGATAGATGATACACAGATAAATGAGATCGCAGCGCACCGAGGAGAAAATGGATGGCTTCCTAAGGACCTGGCGTGAGGCAGCGCAACACCGAAGAAAGTGGAAGGTATCTAGGGAGGCCTTTGCCCAGTAATGGGACAGTAACGGCTAGAAAAACAAAATAACCAGCAAAGCCTTACGTTTTTTTCAAACTCCTTGCAGTTATGGTCTACCGCATTGTCCTTCCAGTAGATCGGCAGCTTCGCGTTGCTGATGCCGAAGTCACACTTGACGTTCACCAGCTCCTTGACGTACTGGCTCTGCTTCCTGACTTCCTCCTCAGTTGCTGCTGTCATGTCAAATGTGACCAGCCTGTTCTGCAAATCTGTGAAATGGTTTTGGTATACAAGCAAGTTACGTTTATTTCTCTCTAGTCCGGTTTTTTTTATAGTTAGGCTCGCAGACTCTAAATCCTTTAAATACCCCTAAATACCTCAGTATCCTTTTGACGGGTAGTTGAAAAAAAACGAATAACGTTTCCCAGCAATCATTTTTGCTGAATATTACTTATTTTGACGGGCAGTAAGCGTTGTTATCGGTTATGTTTCTTCCGTATCATTCTATGCAAAATTATGTTGACTGTTTTGAGTAATTCATTTAGTAGATTGTATTGTCGTAAATGTATGGGGGAGGCCTATATCCAGCCGTGCACATCCTGCGGCTGATATGATGATAATGATTATGATTGTCGTTTTATTTCTTCAGTAATTTAATTTTAAAACAGCCTACTTAAGTTTTGTAGCAAGGCTCAATAAATGCTGTCGAACCTTCAGAAAATCCAAGCAGAACAGCAATCTGCTTCAAATTTCCTGCCCAAGCAGCCAAGTGCAGTGGAGTGCGACCAAGTCTGTCCAGCCGCTGTCTCTCAGCCCCGGCGTCAAGGAGGATGGAGAGGGCATCGTCAGACCTCATGGCTGCTAAGTGGCAGACTGATACACAGTCTATGCCACAGGTCGCGTTAGGGTTTGCTCCAGAACGGATTAGCCTGGAAAAAATAATTTGATTTTATTAGTATTTTTTTTTTACTAATGATGTAAAGCTAAAGAGTTTTTTGGTATTTATGTTTCCCTGAAATGTTTGGAAGCCGAAAGATTAAATTCACGCAGGCGATGTCGCTGGTTTTTTAAGTAAATATCAAGAATTTCTCCTGTTTAGTAGGTGTACGTGCGTTTAGAAACATATGTAGGTTGTACAAATCTTTGTTCCGTGCTGGTATCGAACCCGTGACACCCCGCGCAGCAGCCAATCGCTCAGCCACTGCGCCAATCGTGTCGTTAATATCAATTTTATCAATGAGATATTTTAAAACATAATACATGACGACGTTCATTGTTTTATTTTGCACCATTACCAAGTAACTAATCACCTACACTATATACCAACGATTACATTATCTTAGTTTAATTAAGAAAAAACAGTTATTCACCTCTCAATCTCATGTACATCACGATGCTTAACAGCTTCTAATAATAACGTGTTCAACCTCCTGAACCTTCGACTGGGTGTACAGAACTTGGGCAGGGTCTGTGTGGCCATCAGCAGCTTATCATCAGAGTACGAAGTCTCTAATGTGTCCTCTTCATCCAATCTAAATTCTGGAGCTGTCAGTTTTAAGAGGGGCTTGCGGTCTCTGAAATTGTAACGATTGACAATTAAAGTTTTGGATCTAGAGTAACTTTATGTCTGGTTGAAATAAATAAATGAAGATGGTTTTTAAAGAAAAGCGGCAAAACGGAGACACGTCAAAATAGTAAGCTTTTTTTAAACATCGTTAGATGGCAAACAAGCCGACTGCCCATCTAAAGTAAACTGGTAATTTAAGTTGGTAACCGCTGCCTAAAGACTTTGAGTTTGAGTTTAGTTTGAGAGTATTGTGTAGTGCTTTGCAAATGTGTTGCCTTTTTTGGAGTCAGTGCGACAGGTGGATCCATGTGGTGGTGGAGGGCCAATACCTGCCGGGGTGCGGAAGAATGCTCAGAGCGATACCCGTACCCCGGCTAATGGGAGTTGGAGGAACACCGTGGGGTTTTAGTCAGTAGCCTAGTAGGAGTGCGACACACCCTTCCGCTTTGCCGGAGGCGTAGGCAGTCCATGAGGATTTCCCCACGATAAAGAAAGGGATGGCCTATGTCCAGCAGTGGACATCGATGATGTTTTTAACCCTTTCTTTGATTCCAGCAGTGTACGTCGATCGCCTGATTTGATGATGATGTATTTTAAAGTTAAGGTACTTACTCTGCCGTATCGAAGAGACTGATGCTTCTGGGTCGGTACAGCGCTGCCCGCTCCACATCCTCGTCGCTGCCCATCGGCTGGAGAAGCGGCTGCTCGCCGGACCCCCCATTCTTGGCTAAGTAAAGCAGGAATTTTGAATTATCTTAATATTGGATAGCCATGTCGTGACGGCCCAGACTTCTTTTTAGCGAAACGCGATCGATGGCAATCGAAATTGTTACTAGGCGACTGCCTCGTTAGCCTAGTAATTAGAAATTCTGAGTAGCAGCTCGGAGTTAGGATTTGTGCCCGGTTAATGATAATAGGCTCGCCCCCTATGAAATAGGGTAGGACCTAAACATACCGGCGAACTGTGGGTGTACATTGGTACACCTCTGCCTAACCCTTCGGGGAATACAGGCGTATTGGTATGTATGTATTTATGTATGTAATATTTTGGTATTTTCCCTCCTCTGTCTGTCTCATTTTAGTCTTATTTAAACTGTTTGTAGGCACAAATATAAAGTGAATAATGCATAAATATGCGTCTACGTAATTGTGGTATCTTGTGACGTAATATAGAGTTGACTGGTACACTTTGAACAACAACTTGTTATGGTAATTTAATATAATATGTATACCTACTATACTATAATATTATAAAGCTGAAGAGTTTGTTTGTATGGTTGAATGCGCTAATCTCAGGAACTACTGGTTCGAATGAAAAAAATCTAAATATGTTGGATACTCCATTTATCGAGGAAGGCTTTAGGCTATATAACATCACGCCACGAGCTATAGGAGCGGAGCAGTAACTAACGACGTAACTTAACGCGGGTATAAAAAATAAACCCGCGAACGAAGTCGCGCGCAGATGTTAGTTATGTAGATATTTATAAGTTGCATTTTATTATATCGTGTGTTTAAAAATAAATGAGCTAAGTCAGTGCAAAAGAGTGTTGACATTTATACTAATATGATAAAGTTGGAGAGTCTGTTCGTTTGTTTGAACGCCCTGACCTCTCTGAGTCTCAGAAACAACTGGACCAAGTTTATAAAAATCATTTTGTAGAGCCCGTTTATCGATGTAGGTTATATGCTATACAAGCTGTTGATTTGCATCCTTGTCAAATTTTAGGAGCTTGTCATAGAAAAAAAGAAGTAATCAAATATAATTACGATACCTGGCCAATATTTAATAAATGCTTGTTTTTTTAGTTGCAACTATCAAAAAACAGTATTCCAGAATACTCTGCGTATGCGTATGTGTATGCGGTAGGCAGAGTTGCCGCGCGGCTGTATCAATGCGTGCATAGCGCCTAAACCCTCTGGCGAGATGGCTAGTTCGAATTACAAAATCACGCCAAAAAAAAATTAAAACAAATTTATTTTATTATTGATTCGTGTTAAGAATCACGAGCATAGTTAACTCCTTGAATTTGACGAGAATGCAAATCAACAGCTTGTATAACATCATGCGACTTTCGAAACGGAGCAATAATCTAAGACGTAATTAAACGCGGGCGAAACTGCGAGGTATATTAATTTATTTGTATTGGTTAGTCCTTTTATCGAGGTAGGCTATATAACATCACGCTACGACACTCGGGAGTGGAGCAGTAACTAGACGTAATTTAACACGGGTGATTAAAACCACGCCGAATGGAGAAGCTAGTATTAATAATAAGTCTAGGTTTCCTCACGATGTTTTCCTTCACCGATGTCAATGATGTCCAAGATAAATATAATAAGAGATAAGCTAAGAAGTCAGCCTATTTAAGGAAAACGTACGTTAAGTTAGGTTAGTAGTAGCTCGGAGTTAGGATTTGTGCCCGGTTAATGGCAATAAGATCGCCCTCTAATACATTGTAATTCTCCAGGCCGATTCCGGCCACGCCGTAATGCAGACTAGCCACGTACGTAGGAGATATTATAGTGCACAAGTGTGTGCGCAAACTCAGGTGCACTCTCTCTTCCTTAACTCTCATAGCCCGATGGGACGGCAATCCGACACGACCGGAGAGAGATCAGGCGCAGGACCAACGGCTTTATGTGTTTTCCGAGGCACGGGTAATACATGGGATCTAAACATACCGGCGAACTATGGATGTACAGCCAACAAAAGAGATAAGTAACCAGTGTTGTGAGATATAGTTCAACTTTCCTTCTAAACTAATAGATGTCTGCGATTTTATTTTAATTTAAAATAATGAATTGTTGGGTTCCTAATTATTTACTCAAATTTTATTCGAAATCTTCCTGCAACGTCTAAAAAAAATCTTCTTTTATGGCGGCATGGTTACTGATCTCTTTTGTTGACAATACATTGGTACACTTCTGCCTAACCCTTCGGGGAATACAGGCTTAATGGTATATATCTGAAACCCAAGCATCAGCAGTTCTATTAAGGCTGTCTTATATTGTTTGGCTGTGAGTGCTGTGGGGGGTGACAGCCCACCTCAAGCTTACTTGATCTAATTTCTCCAAGGGTGGTCTCCACCAGGACACAACCTATCTACGTCAGCATCTGGTCCATTGACGTCAGACACACACGAAAATAGCATGACATATTATTATCGGATGCACCTTTGACGTCAGATCTCGAACACTAATAACGTTGCATTGTCTTGTAGAACTAGTGAACTGACCCGGCTTTGCACGGGTGGTTTCTGACATTTCCAGTGCATCTTCTAAAATATTTATTTTTAAAGACCTTATCCGAGAAATTATGAAGAGAATAAAAAAAATACTCAGCCAAATCGGTCTAGCTGTTTTTGGGTTTTTCGCTTAGCAATATATTTCATTCTTGGCTTTCCATATACTAATATTATAAACAGGAAAGATTTTGTTTGTTTGTTTATTTGTACCGAATAGGCTCTGAAAGTACTAGACTGATTTTAACCATATTTTTCACCAATAGATCGCTACATTATTCCTGTACATTATTCCTGGTTATAATATAACACTTAACGCGGTTGGAATAAGCCACGAGGACGAAGCCGGTGGCAGGTCGCTAGTTCTTTATCTATAGGGGACACTGTGCAGACAATTGTCAAAATATTCATTTTGTTCTATCTTTTACCTGCAACTTTGCGCACTCAGGGATAATGTAGCTTCCTATTAGCGAAAGAATTTTCAGAATCGGACTAGTAGTACAGAAGATTAGTGCGTTCAAACAAACATCTTTATAATTATTATGTAGCAAAGTTTTCAAGTTTAGTTTATCTTGGACATTATTGACGTCGGTGAAGGAAAATATCGTAGTAAGTAATAGGCTATGCTAGTAGTAAAGTATAAGTGAGAGGGGGTACATTCATATTAAGTAAATTAACATTAAAATTAGCTCATGCATGATTTTGACGACACATGGTGAGCTAAACGTTACATACGTTTAAATAAAAGGAAAGAAATACACTTTACCATCACCTTTATAATGTTATGGCGCATATTTTTTCTAGACAGAGATGGCAAAAGTATAAAATATTATGTGCATGCTATATCTCAGTATAGAATAGTGTCCGGAAAAAAATGAGCATTTTAATTGTACCTATGACTTTATCTGCCAGATACACAATGGGTTAGAGGTAATCACAACTTATAGAACACAGATATTATCAACTTGCATCTTTATTAATACTTATCTAGCAGTGTTGTTAAAACTATTGACGACTGCCCCGTTGGTCTCGTGGTCGCAAGGGTGACTGCTGAGCAAGGGGTCCCGGGTTCGATTCCCAGGTCGGGCAAAAAGTGTTATTGGGTTTTTCCATTAGGAATTTCTTAGTAGCAGCCCGGAGTTTGGACGTTGGTGGTGTGACACCCCCGTGCGTCGGAAAGCACGTAAAGCCGTTGGTCCTGCGCCTGATCTCTCTCCGGTCGTGTCGGATTGCCGTCCCATCGGGCTATGAGAGTTAGGGAAGAGGGAGTGCACCTGTGTTTGCGCACACACTTGTGTACTATAATATCTCCTGCGTACGTGGCTAGTCTGCATTAAGATTAACCGCCGTGGCCGGAGTCGGTCCGGAGAATTACATTTTTACATCAAAACTATTTATAATACTTAACACACACACAAACACAGATATAAAACAAAAAAGGTGTTATAAAAAGACTGACTCACCGGAAAATCTAGTATTTTTGACACTAAACACTGAACCGTTGTTATTAAGCATGTTTACCGCACTAAATAAGTAAATAACACAAATGCTTGCGGTCTCCGTGAACCGTCTACAGTTAATGACAAACAAACTTGCTTATTTTCCTTGTTTTGTGCGTATCTAACCGGTCATGTTGGTAGGAATACTGCTTTGACGCTGATTCATTCATCTCAAATAGGTAATATAACTACATAGTAATGGCAATAGGCTCGCCCCCTATTACATGGGACCTAAATATACCGGCGAACTGTGGGTGTACATTGGTACACCTCTGCCTAACCCTTCGGGGAATACAGGCGTGATGGTATATATATATATAACTACATAGTATAAAACAAAGTCGCTTTCTCTGTCCCTATTAGGGATTGCAATCCGGATTATTCGAAATTCGAAAACAACTGAAAAATCCGGATTTTCTTGCCTTTTTTAAATCCGGATTTTCAGACTCAAATCCGCTTTTTTCGGATTTCAGTCAAAACTGATTATAACGCATAATATTTGTAATTAATTTTGATTATAATAATTATTTTGATTGTAATTAATCGGTATATCGATATTACCTACTTTAATGCGAAAATAAGAATAAAAAATAAATATATTAAATTAAAAAATATTGGTCCATTGTTACAAGACAAAATAAACTTAAAAGTACTTTATATTATGGTATGCTATTCTAAGTTATAGCGAACTGCATGCGAGTTACGTCTTTGGTTAATGCTCCGCTCCTCATATACAGGGTGGAATTTTATAATGCTACCTGGAGGGAAAGTACTCTTAATACTTAAGTTAGCAAATTTTACTGAAAGGAAACATTCCTTTATTTTTAAAAAGAAACAAAACTGCATTTAAATAATTTTGAAAATACACTTGCCACACCCGGGAATCGAACCGACTAAACTCCGAAAAAATAGCATCCTGTACTTTTATGGCACTAATCGATAGGGTCAATCATAATGATCAAATCTCATCATGAAATTTTAATCTAAACATATTTTATTTGGACGAAAAAAACGAGTACTTTTATGCTTTTCCAGCTCCTCCCCACTGGAGTGCTTTTTTTTTATAGACGGGAAATCATCAAATAACTTCCCCCGCCCTGGGCGGGGCGGGAGGGAGTGTCAGACTTTTACTGACTAAAACCTGTCTATGTTCCTTCATGTGCCCTTTGCGTTCCGGGGGCGCGGTATCTCTTTCGAACAACCCGCAGCCCCGGCAGGCATCGGCCCTCAGTGGCCCCATCCAAGTTTGCTGACATCTCTTTGAGGCGCGCGTGGAACCCGAACGCGCCGTCGACACGGTCTGTCGTTATTCAGTGAACGTACGGACGGTGAGCTACCCATTGCTCACCGTCCACAGACCCGCGCCTACGGTGGCCGGGAGTCGTCTCGCGGCTCCCGACGCCCGGAGCACCTACCGCGGCGGCCGCTGGGACGGGGGACCCTCCTTTCCCTCTCCCGTCCCGCCGCCTCCTTCTCTAGCATTACAGCTTCGCAGAAGGAGGCGACTGCTTCCCATTCCCTCTCGCTACGGACCATGGCCTGAACCAGTGCAGGACGCGAGAGGGCGCCGCCGCCGATGGCCGCCTCGAGGACTCGGCGGTGCTCCGCCCAAGCAGGGCACACCGCCAAAGTATGCTCCACCGTGTCCTCGGGGCGATCCTCACAATGGTGACACCCGGGCGTTTCCTCCTGCCCGATGAGGTGCTGGAACCTCCCGAAACAACCATGTCCGGTGAGGACCTGCGTCAGGCGGTAGGTGAGGGCGCCGTAGCGCCGCTCAAGCCACTCCTCAAAGAGGGGACTTACCGCCTCAATCAAGGCGTGCCCTGCGCTAGGTTGCGACAGTCGCTCTCTCCATGTCGCCATGAGCCCACTGGAGTGCTGGAGTATCAATGTTTAAGTACAGTTTATGTTATGTAATGATTATGTAAATTTATAACGAGAAAAATTACTGATACCCAAAATTTATTGAATATTTTAGTTGATTTTATTCTGTCGAGCTGTGAATTGAGCCAATTGGTGCAGATTTCAATTAATTTATACTATTTTATATAAATTTTAACAAAATAACTTAAAACACCAAAAACTTCGAAAACTCCGGATAATCCGGATTTTAATCGGACGAGAATTCAGAAATCCGGATTTGAAAAAACTCCGGATTTTGCAATCCCTAGTCCCTATATCCCTATGTATGCATAAATCTTTAAAACTACGCAACGGATTTTGATGCGGATTTTGAAGTGAAAACTTCTTTAGCGGCGTTGTGCACGTTTTTTGGAATGGGTAAAAAATGTTAAACTCGCGTCAGGACACGTGACCTGCAGTGCGATTCTCTAAAATGCAAACTCGAGAACGAGTCTCACTAAAGTGATCGCGCTCACTTCGATAACGAACCAACCTGTCATTGGTTTAATATTTGTTCGCCGTGGTGACGTCGCCGGGCGTGATCGTGTTTAACAGAATACCATTTTGTAATCTCACTGCGGATTCAGCTTTCGGATTACGAAGTGAGGCTTAGAGAATTACACTGCTGATCGAAAATTACGAATTTATCGTCTTTAGCATTTTCACTTCTGCCGGCACTCCCGGAGTGCAACCCTTCGTTTTTTTTTTATAGATAGAGTGATTCAAGAGGAAGGTTTATACGTAAAGATCATCACGCTAAGACCAACGAGAGCGGAGCAGTAACCAAAGACTTACCGCCATGCGGACGAAGTTGCGGCAGTTCGCTAGTATTTGTATATTTTGTGAAGCAAACTAACGGGAAATATATATATATAATTAAAAAAATAAACCATCACGCCTGTATTCCCCGAAGGGTTAGGCAGAGGTGTACCAATGTACACCCACAGTTCGCCGGTATATTTAGGTCCCATGTAATAGGGGGCGAGCCTATTACCATTAACCGGGCACAAATCCAAACTCCGAGCTGCTACTGAGAATTTCATAGAAAAACCCAATAACACTTTTTGCTCGACCTGGGAATCGAACCCGGGACCCCTTGCACAGCAGTCGCACTTGCGACCACGAGACCAACGGGCAGTTAACGGGAAAGTGGAAAATAAAACTTTTTTTTTTCATTTACTGCCTCGTTAACTTAGTGGTTCTAAGCGCGACTGCTACGCTAAAGGTCTTGGGTTTAGTTCCCAGGTCGAGTAAAGTGTTATTGAGTTTTTCTATGGAATTCTCAGGAGTAGATCGGTGTTAGGATTTGTGCTCGGTTAGTGGAAATAGGCTTGTGTTCTATTACATGGGACCTAAACATACCGGGCAGTTAGAAAATAAAAATAATAATAGGTGCTTATAACCTAATCATCATCATCATCATCTGCCTAGCCTTTTCCCAACTATGTTGGGGTCGGCTTCCAGTCGAACCGGATGCAGCTGAATATCAATATTTTACATGGAGCGATTGCCTATCAGACCTCCACAACCCAGTAATGGGTAATACGATACTCTTGGTAAGACTGGTTGTCAGACTTTCGGGCTTCTGACTAACAGTAACGACTGTCAAAGATCTACAAATGACAGCCGGGACCAACGGCTTTACGTGCTTTCCGAGGCACGGAGGAAACTCGCTATGGTAAATGGTCACCCATCCACAGACCAACCTCGGCAAGCGTGGCTTAACCCGGAAGATCGGTCTATGCGGCTGTAATTATTTAGCCACGAGCTCCTCCTCCTGTGCTTATACCTAATCAAAGAATTATATTACGTCAGTTATTGCTTTCATAATTACGTAATATTTGCATAAATTAGTCACAATATTGAAAGCGATAGGTAATTACTCATAATTCATGAAAACACGTACCCAAGTAACGATTGTCAGAAGCGGGAGAAAAATAAATTAAAAACTAAAAGGAGTTGACACTTTGTAAATGTATGATGACTGTACCTACGTAGGTACATACTAACATGCGTATATTTTGATTCATATGCAATTAAAAAAAATACCATCACGCCTGTATTCCCCGAAGGGTTAGGCAGAGGTTTACCAATGTACACCCACAGTTCGCCGGTACATTCAGGTCCCATGTAATAGGGATGCCTATGCCAAAATGCCTATTGCACTTAACCGGGCACAAATCCAAACTCCGAGCTGCTACTGAGAATTTCATAGAAAAACCCAATTTCAATTGCTCGACCTGGGAATCGAACCCAGGACCTCTAGCGTAGCAGTCGTGCTTAGAACCACTAGGCTAACGAGGCAGTTGATTCATATGCAATATACTCGTAATTACACTAATCTTACTAGTAATATAAATATAAAATTTTGGATGGATGTTTGTTACTCAACTACGCCAGAACGGCTGAACAGATCGGGATAAAATTTGGCACAGAGATAGATAATATAGTCTGGAATAGCCTAAAAGCTGTTTATCACGTTATTTTTTTGGTTTCCGAGGGATAATTTAAGACTTAATTCTACAATCTACGTAAACGAAGCCATGGGCAGAAGTATTTATTTATTATTCTGCCATAATCTAACACTTTAATAATAATTTATATGTACCTACAATATTTACATACTTAAGATAACATTAAAAAAAACTAAAACAACATGGCATCATAAAATTTCCTCGCATCGCCGTCAGCTGGAAATGTACCCAAAATACTAGCGGCATTGCCACATTGGATAGCAATGCCAGTCTCTGGCAAAGGTAAAATCCAGCCTTTGGTTCACGGGAAGCGTCAACCAACCGCTTGGACAATTCCTTAAAAAACATATTTTACTTTCAATAAATACCTTCACAATCGCCTTGAATGAGTTCAAATACTCTACCTGACTATTTTTATACGCTATAAAACAATGTAAAGCGCGTCCGATGGACTATCAAAGGCTTAATGCCACTCTGAATGGCCTGTTCCTCAGGTAGGAATTTGTTAATATGAACACGATGCAGGCAAATCAGTAGGTCGAGTGTTCGGCAATCACTTGAGTACTTATTGCGAGTATTTCTACCCGTTGGATCGTGTTAATGTTGACTATAATTAGTATGGAATGGAAATAGCGCCACCTAGTGGCGATAATGGGAAATGTAATTTAATGTTTTGTGTACAATAATTATATTTATTAGCGATGACTAATCTAAATTCATTTTTGCTTGGTTTTTTACAAGTATTGCTTATCATGTGTATAATATATGATAAAAATAATGCATGAAACTAAAATTTTGTAAAAAAATGATTGAAAAGAGTGTCCGTGGAGTTTCTTGCTTGCTTTCTCAATAGAGACATTCGCTTTGAAACGTGCAACTAGTTAGCTTTAACTTTCTGGCTATCGGACTGGATCCTCGATAATTCAAAATTCCCTGTAAAGACTGACTTTAGCAGGTAAAATCAAAATAATATTAAGTTTTTAATGCTTATTCTATTCTAAACTGCCCCGTTGGTCTCGTGGTCGCAAGTGCGACTACTGTGCAAGGGGTCCCGGGTTCGATTCCCAGGTCGAGCAAAAAGTGTTATTGGGTTTTTCTATGAAATTCTCAGTAGCAGCTCGGAGTTTGGATTTGTGCCAGGTTAATGGCAATAGGCTCGCCCCCTATTACATGGGACCTAAATATACCAGCGAACTGTGGGTGTACATTGGTACACCTCTGCCTAACCCTTCGGGGAATACAGGCGTGATGGTATACTTTTCTATTCATATATAAATAATTGACAAACAACAAAATTATTTCCAAAAATATATTCTTAATTTATTTTTATTTCCTAAAGGTACTTCTGCACATTTACCTACTTGTGTTATGAAATGTCCAGTCACGGGCGGACTCGGACATAGAGGCATCTTAATATTCCATCAATACAGGAATTCCACTGAAACCAATACCTATACAATCTTGGAAAAATCTGTGGTATCCACAGTGGATACCAAACACTTTTACTACAAAGGTAGGTGCTGCAAGATACAAGTATGAAAATGTTTCAAGCGTTTCTGGGAGACAGGGACGGACTAAGAATTCGTGGGGCCCTTGGGGTCCTACCGAAATAATCGCCATTTTGTCAAAAAAAGAAATTGTAATCCATAGAAACCTACATATATAACATAAAAAAAATAGTAAATAATTGAAAATTACAATTTAAACCTGGAATTGAAAATCAAGATTGAAACTCAGAATATGTTAAAAAATTAAAGTAAAATTATAATTAACATCAAAATCAAGACAAAAAATTGCAATTAAATTAATAATTGGACTTGAATTCGATTAACAATGAAAAATCAATGATAATTCAAACAAATCAAGCACTAAATAGAGCTAGCTTTTGCCCGCGACTTCTTTTTTCGAATCGGTTTTAAGTAAACCCTATTTATTTTATTTACTTTATAGCATTTGACCCCAGTACGTGAATATAGGTTATCGCGGATACAGACAAAATCTCGGATTAAATAAATAAAAGCTTTTAAAAATAGCCTATGTCCATATTTAGATCCCAAGTTACCCTTTTATCAAAGGAGAATGGGCACCGAAGTATGTGAATCTACAACTTTGCCCAACAGCCTTACAGTTTTACATGAATGGCTTTTTAAGGCAAACCAGTAAAATGCTGCAACTACTATATTTATCGTAACATTTCCTCTGATATATTAGCCGTGTGAATGTATAACTCCATCCGGTGTATGTACACCATCCATCCATCCACAGACACGCCCCATCTCCACCGCGTGCCATGAATTTTAAAAACAATAAACTTTTAAGTTTGAAACGGGCTTTTATTTTGATGGTTCCGTATCGTAGTAGTAGTAGTGGCACGAGGGAAGAGAAAGAGAATAAGCATAATAACAACTAACTATACAAAAAAAAATGAAGTGTCTGTCAGTAATGTCAGAAATAAGCTTTTTACAAAATAAACACGAAAAAAAAACAATAAAAAAAAATTGTCTGTAGATTTATTCCGGCTAATCTCCAAAACAGCTGGTCCAATTTCAATGACATTCACTGGCAGTTAAAACTCATCATCTACCTAGCCTTTTCCCAACTATGTTGGGGTCGGCTTCCAGTCGAACCGGATGCAGCTGAATATCAGTATTTTACATGGAGCGACTGCCTATCAGACCCCCACAACCCAGTCATGGGTAATACGATACTCTTGGTAAGACTGGTTGTCAGACTTTCTGGCTTCTGACTAACAGTAACGACTGTCAAAGATCTACAAATGACGGCCGGGACCAACGGCTTTACGTGCTTTCCGAGGCACGGAGGAAACTCGCTATGGTAAATGGTCACCCATCCACAGACCAACCTCGGCAAGCGTGGCTTAACCCGGAAGATCGGTCTATGCGGCTGTAATTATTTAGCCACGAGCTAAAAGCAGCAGGCAGCAGGCAGTTAAAAGTCGCTTCCTACCAATAAAAAATTCTCAAATGCGTATTTAACTGCCACGTGTTGTGTCTTTAAACACCCGTATTGCTGTTCTGTTTACGCTGACTCTTACGGAACCCCATTTCACATGCTTTCGAAGCACATACGTCGAGAACTAACGCTCGAGTCTCGTGATCGATTATTTACAGCCGGTGAGAAATTATTAGCTCCGCTTGTAAACTTCACTGCCCAAGTAGATTAAAAGTAAACCGTTCCATTTTGTAAATTGTTTACGTGAGTCGTGAGGTAGTGTACCATAGAGGTACAGTTGATCAAGTTATTAGCTGTACAGTTGGCAGCTATTCGGCTAACTTATAATGTCATTTTTTTTGTTGAAATTTTAAAAACGGTTGTTCAGTTCCAGTATTTGTAAATATGTGAACACTATGTATTTATGAACATAATAACTTTTTTTCTTAATTTTTAATACTTTGTACATATTGTGATATAGTAGCTTTGACGCTCAAAAGTAACTTTAAAAGGTCCAATTGAAATAAATTCAATTAGACCATTAAAAGTTAAACAATTTTTTAATTATCTCAGTTGTCAATTTTATATCTAGGCTCGCCCCCTATAACATGGAACCTAAACATACCGGCTGTGGGTGTACGTTAGTACACCTCCGTCTAACCTTTCGGGGAATACAGGTGTGATGGTATGTATGTGTTAGAAAGATGCATATTTTTACCTGTATATCATATAGTTTGTTCGACTGTATCTACCTACACTTAAGCATTACCACTCACAAAGTAAAATAAAATCCCTAACATTTTTAAAGGACATTGCAAATTCTGCCAAACTTTCTAGGTTTCACCAAAAACAGAGCAAATCCTAAAACTTTACCAAAATCTAGATTAAGCCAGTCCTGTGGCAGACAGGTCTAGAGATAAGCTGATAATCGTCATGCGGGTAGTATTGTGCCGTGATATGGCCACAATGGACGCCCGATATTACCGCCATCACAGGTTTATGAAGACGTCGATGAGCGTCCAAAGACCCAACTTCGGACAAAACCGAGAAAGTTTCAAGTTATCGGAGTTGTAAACATAGGGTTTTAGAGGTTGAACAAACGCGTTACACAAATAATTTATAAAGAAACGAATTGAAAATGATCATCATCTGCTTAACCTTTTCCCAACTATGTTGGGGTCAGCTTCCAGTCCAACCGGATGCAGCTGAATACCAGTGTTTGACATGGAGCGACTGCCTATCGGACCTCCACAACCCAGTAACTGGGAAACACGGTACCTCTTGGTTAAACTGGTTTTCAGACTTCTTGGCTTCTGACTATCCGTAACGACTGCCAAAGATCTGCGAATGACAGCCGGGACCAACAGCTTTACGTGCTTTCCGAGGCACGGGGGTGTCACACCACCAACTCCCAAACTCTGGGCTGTTACTGAGAAATTCCTAATGGAAAAACCCAATAACACTTTTTGCCCGACCTGGGAATCGAACCCGGGACCCCTCGCTCGGCAGCCGCGCTTGCGACCACGAGACCAACGAACGGGCAGTCGAATTGAAAATGATGGTGTTTATTATGTCTTCTCACTCGCTCGCTATACTGTGAGAAAGAGAGAGCATGATAAGCTCTTTTGTATGGCCAAAAGTTTATGTATTTGTCTCTTGTTCACTCTCAAACGGCTGAACGGATCTGAATGAAATTTGGCACTAAGATAGATTGTAAAGTGAAATAACACATAGGATATGTTTTATCCCGGAAAATATTACGGTTCCTGTGGGATAATATAAGATAAAGATAAAGATCATTTTATTTGTCAAATATTAACTAACTAACTATAAATATTAACTTTCACGCGAACGAAGTCGTGGGTGGAAGCTAGGTAATAATTCGCACCCTTAAAACATAAGACACTATACAAAAAATGCAATTTTTTAGTTAAGTATACTGTCAAAATGCATAAAACGAAACGCGCCTAACGCAAAGACCCCTATAGCTCTAATGCCCATATTTTTCGCTAGATGTCGCTAGTGTCACTTATGAATTTGTAACCACTTTAAACGGCTTGCAGTATGGCCGTTTTAAGTTTTAAACGGCCATACTGCAAAATTAACATTTTCGTATAGTGCTATTTATATTCTAAGGGTGCGAATTGTTTCTACAAACCAAAATCTAATAGCTACTTTATCATATACAAGATAAAATCTCTCAAAGGCATGTTTCTCATCGCCTTCCCAATGGTTTAAGTATTACGTCTAACCACCATTCTGCCTACATCATCATCATCTTCCTGCCCTTATCCCATTGTACTTGGGGTCGGCGAAACACGTTTTTTTTTGGTCTACCATTTTTCTATTTTATCGTAGTAAAAATGATTACGATTACAAATTGTCTTCTTTAGTAATTTTTCATCGACACCCTTGTAATTAAATTCCAATTTATTTGTAATCATTGTTCAAAAAATCATGTTTGTTGTATGGGAGCCCCCTTGAATATTTATTTTATTTTGGTTTTTAGTATTTGTTGTTATAGCTGCAACAGAAATAAATCATCTGTGAAAATTACAGCTGTTTAACTATCGCAGTTCATGAGATTCGGCCTGGTGACAGACGGGTAGACAGACAGACAGACGGACGGACAGCGAATTCTCAGTAGTAGGGTCCTGTTTTACTATTTGGGTCCGTAACCCTAAAAAAAAGGTAAGGAAAGTCGTGCCCGCTCACATTACGGGACCGTAGATCCCCCTATATCGGCCACCTCGGATGGATTAACAGGAGCGTTGATGGAATACCTGTGTTTTCAATTTATTTTCTTAAAAACTTTGATTGTGTAACAAAACTCTCTCTAGCTTGATTCAAACTTTTAATAATAACCTTTTAATACATAGCAACAATTTATTTACGATGTTCATCATACCATCACGCCTGTATTCCCCGAAGGGTTAGGCAGAGGTGTACTAATGTACACCCACAGTTCGTCGGTATGTTCCCATGTAATAGGTGGCGAGCCTATTGCTCTTAAACGGGCACAAATCCTAACTAGCAACTCGCTTCAACTTTCTGTCTAACAGATCCATTCCGTGGGCTCATCAATTGAGTAATAGACGTACTCGTATCAATCAATTTACATAGTTTTGATGACCTGGGGCCTTACCACCATGTCTTAAAACAGTAAAATTTTAATATTACTTTGTAATTTCAGTTGTTTGATTTGCAATTCTAGGCGCTGAGCCGAGCGTTGAAAATGCAACAGTACGCAAGGCAAAGTAATATTAATATGATACTGTTTTAAGCCATGGTGGTAGGCCCCCTGTCCCAAAAACAATCTATGCTAATAGGTATTATAAAGAGGTAAAGTTTGTGAGTTTGCGAGGTTATATCTCTGGATTTACTGAAACGATTTTGAAAATTCTTTTACTCAAAGAAAGCGACGCTATTTGTGCGTGGTATAGGCTATACAACATTGGCACGACACAGGGGAGCCGAGCAGTAACCAAAGACATAGCGCGGGTGAAATAAGCAACGCGGGCGAAGTCGCAGACAGTTCTCTAGTGAACCAATAAAACAAAAAAAAATAAAAAACCCCCAACACAAGAAAAAAAGTTTCCTTTAAAAAGTAAAAAAAAAAATAAAAAATAAAAATACGTCACGTTGGGGGACCGATGTTGCATTTATGATACGATCGTCCCGTGCGGTCCCCCAACGTGACGTATTTTTTTACTTTTTAAAGGGAACTTAGGTTTTTGTGTTGGGGGTTTTTTAAATTTTTAATTAAATTTTTTATTTTATACTTTTTATAGGTACCTACTTATTATAATGTCGATTTTGTTAAGTTTGAGACCCCACTCGAGTATATTTACAGACATTCGGTTTTTCTTCCCCACTTTCACCCCCACAACTTTTAAACGGCTCAACCGATTTTCATCAAACATGTCTAAGAACACTCGCACATAAGTCACCTTTAATACAAAAAAAAAAACTAAATTGAAATCGCTTCATCCGTTCGGCAGCTATGATGCCACAGACAGACAGACAGACAGACAGACAGACACGTCAAACTTATAACACCCCTCTTTTTGCGTCGGGGGTTAATGAAAATGAAACATGATTCCACATAGATTTTGCATAGCAACTGGGTACAGTGACGTCACCTATTTGTCAAATCCAGCAACAAAGAACAGGCCACTTCCCACACAAGCCACTTTTACAAACTGTAAAACAAATTCTACCATCAAAAACGTGTGTTTTGTTTTAAAATGTACCAAGACAAAGGCTGGGGTCACCCGGATCAAATATTCAAGGGTCCTGCCCGTTTGTCGTAAATTCTGGATCAAAATTCTGTGAACTGCGACACCGAGTGGCTGATGCATGTTTTATTGGTGTACGGCCGAGTGAGAGCGTACTTGCAAAACAGTGGGCCTGGTACAAGCGCGCGAAGTATGGGTTAGGCAGAGGTAAACCAATGTAAAAACACACTTCGCCGGGATGTTTAGGTCTCATGTAACAGGGGGCGAGCCTATTGTCATTAACCGAGCACAAATCCTGACTCCGAGCTGCTACTGAGAATTTCATAGAAAAACACAATAACACTTTTTGCTCGACCTGGGAATCGAATCGGACCTCTAGCGTAGCAGTCGTGCTTAGGACTACTAGGCTAACGAGGCAGTTAAGTAAGCGCGCGAAGTATTCGTATCGTAAATTTGCTAAATTACCGGGTTTCAGTTATTATTATTTTCCAGCCTATTATTGACCCACTGCAGGGCAAAGGCCTCTTCTATTACGAACGACAGCGGTGGTTTGACGGCACGGTTGACGCAGTAGCTGAGCTATTGGCTGTTTCGCTGCGTGTCGTGGGTTCGATTCCCGCTCGGAACAAATAATTGTATGACCTGCTGGTAGTTGTTTCGGGTCTGGCTGTTTGTGTATGTGAGTTTATATGTTTGTAAACGCACCCACGATATAAATGAAATTCCTAGAGTGGGGCAAAGTTCTATTAAAAAAGAAAGAAGAAAAGACGAGTATTGATCACCACATTGCTCGGTTTAGACTTTTTTTAAATACCCGTTTTACATATAATGTTTATTTAGTTTCAAGGCGTTATTCGTAACAATAAGTGATACCAATTGTGGTTGACGTATAAAATTAAGTCAAAATGGCATAAGAAAGATGTATTTCACTTCGAAAATCGACTCGAATCGTGTAGTTTTATACTGGCGCTCGTGCAAGGCCTGCAGTACATATTTTAAAGTGTACAACACTATTTGATCAGAAGCTCCGGTCAGCTGGCCCCGTTGGTCTTTTTAAAGGACATTTTACGTTTCGAAGTCCAGAAGTTGGTTTTTATTGCTTTTCTAATAATTTAGTACCAATTGGGTTTTATTGCTGTTTATTGTAAATTGGTAGCTTTGTTTTATTTTCGGGCAACGTCAATGTAAATCAAAAGGTTTGAAAATCAAAACAGCACGGCTCCGACGCAGCTGTAATTTGGTAATCAAATTAGGACTTTAAATGGTACACGCTAAAATATGTTTTTTAATGACAAGATAAAAAGGTGACGGCTTGCGGGCGGCTAACGGTTACCGATTGGATACGCAACTGGCAGCTAGCGGTTGGATTTTCATGTCGATTTCGGCTGGACTGTTGCCTATCCATAAATTACTTATCTGCGAGCTTCTTAGGTCAAGTAGATTTCATATTTAGTCAGTGAGAGACCTTTCGCTTTTCTAGTAGGTACTAATAACAAGCTACTTGGTACTTTCGCACTAGGTACTTTCGCAAGAATAAATGATTTTTCTTTCTTTCTTTCTTTCTTTCTAATATTATAAAGAAGAAAATCTTTTTGTTTGCTTGATTGTACGGAATAAGCTCCAAAGTACTGAACCTATTTAAGCCACTTTTTATCAATTGATAGGTAAATTATCGGAAAGTAACATAGGCTATTGATAGGTAAATTATCAGAAAGTAACATAGGCTATAATATAACATCACGCTACGACCCACGGGGGCAGAGCAGTAACCAAAAACTTAACGTCGGTGAAAATATCGACGCAGACGAAGTTGCAGGCAAAAGCTAATACAATATAAAATTAGACGAAGATATTATAATAAAAGATTTTATATGTCTGTAGAAGTTTAGATAGGTATAATAACCACAGCAAGTTGACTCCACGACCTCTAGACTTCAAATAGATCAAACTTTAAATTTACAGCAAACATAGAAGATGTATGTACAGTGTGGTTAGTACAGGCAGATCTTAAAGCAAGTTAGATTAATCCAGACTAAAATCTCCAGCGGATTTAACTTCAACCTGACCCCATCATTGTGGTTTATTACTATGAGAACAACTCGAGTTGTAAGTCACTTTTTAAACCTTTACGAGTGACTTCTTCATTGGTTCAGTGAGGTTGTAGATAAGCATAATAATATCAAAGTCAAAATCAAAGCATTTTTTTATTAAACCATTTACAAGCACTTTTGAATTGTCAAGAATTTACAGTTTAAAGTTGAAGCTATGTAAGTTACAAAACGTAGGCCTTTATGGAGAAGGACGAGCATTCCACGCGCTCCACGGACACTCTTTTCTTTCCATCTGGTATTTACAAAATCTTGGTTACAAAATTCATGTTGCTTCTACATATTAATAAAACAAAAACTAAAAAATAAAGATGTTAGCCATATGGAAGTTAAGAGATGACCAATGCCATCTGATAGCGTCCATTCACGAACATGACGCGTGCATCAGCACCAGCACCATTTAGCTCAACCATCTTGAAAGGAACCGAACGACCCTATATCATCATCATCATCTTCCTGCCCTTGTCCTATGGTACTTGGGAGTCCATACAACATGTTTTCTTCTTCCATTTTGTCCCAACTCCTGCCGTGCCGTTCACTGACTTTCTTTTATCTAAGTTTATCTTGACCATAACTGACATCGGTGAAGGAAAACATCGTGAGGAAACCCGGACTTGTAGTTTATAAAAGTCTGAAATCGCCAATCCACCTTGAGCAAGCGTGGTGATCAATACTCGTGTCTTCTTTGTATGAGAAGGGGCCTTTGCATTGCAGTGGGATAATAATAGGTTGGTATTATTATTTTTTACTAACTGTTGCCCGCGACTTCGTTCGCGTTCAGTATTTTTAAGTTAATAGTGTTCATACTGTTTCTGTCTAACCTCTTTGTCATAGTTTGACATAGCGTGATGAATTGTACCTAAGATTACAGCTCAGGTTACTGCCAACACAATGCCAAAAGTTTTTGTTCAAATCGGTGCAGGAGTAAAAAAGTTATGCGCGTCCATACAAACAAACAAACAGACAAAAATTCTAAAAACCATTTTTTTTGGGTTCAGTATAATGTATTTAACATGTAAGAATTACTCTTTATAAAAATATTCAATGTACAGAATTGGCCTCGTTACGATTTTATTATATGTATAGATTATAATAATACTTGCTTTCGAGATAGGTTCGAGTTCCCCTAGTAACATCCACCTTGTTGTACAAAGTTTACGCTCAAAGGCTGATGTTTATGTTTACAACAAATAAAACGGACTAAGTTCCCCGAAGGTCTCCTATAGAGAACTATGAACTGCAACCTTTTGTTGAAGCACGCTATCTCCCTTGAGAGCCTGCACAAGATCATGGGCTATTTATTTATCCTTTACTACCAACGACCCCGGCTTTGCCCGGGTACAATATAGCAGACATTACATTTTTTTGTTGTGATTTTCGTGCTCATTTCTTATTGTTATCCCTATGTATGTATTCTCCAAACCGATTCCAGAGACGACGGCTAATCTTAATGCGCACTAGCCAAGTACGCAGGATTCCATATATTTGCTTTTCAATATATAATATATGAGCTGATCCACACTCATTATGTCGAGTTATGCGAACGTGGACGTGTGTAAAAGTATGAATTAGCTCAATTTTTCCGTGATTTCAGGAGTGACCGACCCGTGGTACAACTGCGATGTCCAACTGGTTGTACTACGGAGAAGTAAATTTACCCATAGAACAACCAGTTGAACACTGATTGTTCTATGGGGAAATATCTTTACCAATGGTTCAATCCAACTAGTTGTACTTCTGAGAATTGAATGTATCTATGGAACAACTACTGGTAATAAACAGGAAAAGGTTACTTGGCAGATTATTTGGCATAATTTGACTTGGCATACTACGAAGATCACAGAATTTCAATTGGAATAGTTTTATTAGCCATACAAAAAAATAAATAAATATAAAAATAAATATACTATCACGCCTATATTCCCCGAAGAGTTAGATAGAGGTGTACACCCTTAGTACCTCCCACAAACATTGTATTATTGGCAACTCCATTCCTGATAAATTGTTACAATAGGATGAAGGAGCGAGCGAAGCGAGCTCGGGACTTGGGGCACCCCGACTCGGACAGGTTAGGTTAGAAGGGGATGGCGGGGTCTAGAGAGCGAGCGAAGCGAGCGAACAGAACCCGCCATCCACTTCGTGGTTATTTTTTTTGTAAACCCTTGAGCCCCGCGAAGCGGGGCTCCCCGTTGCTTTTTAAGCCTCGAGGGCCGTTGTAGACGTTCATTTGTTTTACACGATCATCCTATCCCCGTGGTCCAACCAGTTGGACATAATTCCACAGTTGTACCACGGGTCATAATCATAAATATCAGAAAAAAGAGTTGAACCATGGGTAAATTTACTTCTCCGTAGTACAACCAGTTGGACATCGCAGTTGTACCACGGGTCGGGAGTGATTTCAGGGTTGGTCCCATAGTAAAGTTGTTCAAATTGTTGAGTACAATAACCCCTGTTAAGTTTTCGCATTTTTTTTTATTTAGCCTGTACTGTCCCACTGCTGGGCAAAGGCCTCCCCCAATTCCTTCCATTTGCTCATTTCGCATAAACAAAAAATAAGGTTGTATACCTCGCGGTGTCACCCGCGTTCAGTAACGTCTTTGGTCACTGCTCCGCTCCCGTTGGTCGTAGCGTTATGTTATATACGTATAAACCTTTCTCTTCAATCTCTCTATCTATTGATGAAATCGCATTGCAATCCGTTGCGTAGTTTAAAAGATCTAAGCGGACATACGACAAACGGCAAGAAACGACTTTGTTTTATTCTATGTAGGGAAACATAGTTTATGCATATTAGTATTTTAGAGCACAAATAAAAAGTTGAGCAATGTCCATTTATTAATCAGTAATGAACCTAAACCAAACAGAAATAGAGTCGAAAATTGATTGCAAGATCATAAATGACGGAAAAAACAAATGCCGGATACAAAAATACGGAAATCACGATTTTAAGACTTTTTAACATTTAATCTAAGGTTCATAATTAAATACACACAAGATAAAAGCATTGCAAAGATATCGAGCAATTACATTTTCGTTATAGTAACGTTGAAATTCCTTTATAATATTATCATCTACTGGCCCTTATCTGTTGATAAGGCTAACCGCAAACAGAGTTAAAAGTTGTATAGACAAGACAGCTGATAGCTACTATAATGTACTAAGTTCTTCTTCTTAGCGTATCGATGGCAAATAATGGAATCTATACTAATATTATAAAGCTAAAGAGTTTGTTTGTTTGAACGCGCTAATCTCAGGGACTACTGGTTGGAATTGGAAAATTCTTTTAGTGTTGGATAGTCCATTTCTTGAGGAAGGCTATGTAACATCACGCTACGACCAACAGGTGCTGAGCAGCGAGGGTGAAACCGCGGGGAACAGCTAGTATATTAATATTCTTAGTGTGTATTGTGTGTAATTTAAATACTATGTTTGACCTACAATTCGGCCACGGCAACACCATCCGCCGACGCAGTCATTAGGTCCTCTCGTGTGCATGTGACTGGGTATGCACAAGATAAAAGGTGGGCCATGGTCTGCGGAGAGACACTGCACAGGCAAAGTAAGTTAATTGCAGCCAATTACAGCGCTGATTGCAGGTAATTATTAGAAAGAGATAGCAGCATTAGTTTAGTCACTTGAGCTAATGAGACGGCGATAGAGTTAGGTATATAAAATGTTAAATAAAAATAAATAATATCAGCCTAAACAATAACTGCCTCGTTGGCCTCGTTGGTCCTAAGCTCGACTGGTTCGATTACCAGGTCGAGCAAAAAGTGTTATTGGGTTTTTCTATGAAATTCTCAGCAGCAGCTCGAAGTTTGGATTTGTGCCTGGTTAATGACAATAGGCTCGCCCCCTATTACATGGGACCTAAATATACCGGCGAACTGTGGGTGTACACTGGTACACCTCTGCCTAACATTTCGGGGAATACAGGCGTGATGGTTTATTTTTTTATTTTTAATGTCAACCTATAATTGTCCCATTGGGCAAAGACCTCTTCTCATGCCGAGAAGGCAAGAACATTAATCATCATGCTATTATATATTTCAGACTTTTGTTTATTTTAAGTCCAGGTTTCCTCACGATATTTTCTTTTACCGATTTTAGAGAAGGCCAAGATAAACTAAGAAATTACGTATATGGATTGATAAAAACAATTGGTACTGGTCCGGTATCGAACCCGAAACTTAAGACATGAGAGGCAGACCTTAACCACTGGGCCAAATTGATGAAAATAGAAACGGTAATTAAAATCGGTCTCGAAGGCCAATTTTATTGGACATAGAGAAATGCCCGCGATTTAGTTCTCGTGGCTTATTTCACTCGCCATAAGTTACGTCTTTCGTCACTGCTCCGCTTCCGTAAGTCATAGCGTTATGTTATATAGCCTATCTTATTCGAGAATAACGTAGCTATCTATTGATGAATAAATGGTTAAAATCGGTCCAATACTTTCAGACCCTATTCGTTACAAACAAACAAACAAATCTTACCTTTTTTAATATTAGTATAGACTACCCGACTACACGCGAGATATTATAGTGCACAAGTGTGTATGCAAACATAGGTGCACTCCCTCTTCCCTCACTCTCATAGTCGATGGAACGGTAATCCGACACGACCGGGGAGACATCAGGTGCAAGACTAAAGGCTTTACGTGCTTTCCGAGACACAAGGGTATAAAGTTTGCCTTTTACGTATTAATGTATAAGTAAGTGGGCGTAAGTGGTGTATCCCGCAATTTACTGACTGAATAATGTTAACTTAGTAGGTACCTAAGTAATGGTTATTGTTCAATGTGTGTTTATGACAGCACCACCCCGACATGGCAACAATCTGGTCATAATAGAAAGAAAGAAAGAAAAACCATTTATTCATGCGATAATCACGTGAAAAAATCCAATCGTTAGCTGCGAGCGCGCCGCCGCGCGCCGGCGAACTGTCACCTTTTTATCATGTCGTTTAAATAAATATTTTAACGCTCACGATAATAATATAAAGCCTTAATTAGATTGACAAATAATTTGTCTTGCTGTTATAGTGAGCGTGGAGCTTAACGGTTAATTATTATTCCCTTTTTCATACATTGGTATGTCAACGACAATATTTATTCAGGCCAATACTAACTAGTATTTGCAAAGACTGCTGCTGTACATAATGTAGTTTCATATTATAAAATAGAATAATCCCTATGCTAAAGTTTCGTTTATTCCGCTCAATTTCTTTTGTGGTGGCAAACTTCAGCAGTGAATATAATAAAATAGATTTTATTTCCACAGATTGTAAGTACTTACATGACAAAAAAGATATTTATAAAAATTGATATCCTCGTACAATCTACCGTAAGCAAATCTATACTTTTACATAAACTTAAAGAGTTTTTGTTGATTTGTTTTAACGCATTAACGTTGAAACTACCACTCGCATTCGGAAAATTCTTTAGCATACGACAGATAAATTATTAAAAAAAAAACTAATTTAGGCTACATAACATCACGCTACAACATACGGGAGCGGAGCAGTGACTATAAACCTAACTTACGTGGTTGAAAAAAATGGGCGAAGAATAACGTTTTGCCACTTCTATGCATTAGTAAGTCTACCTGCCGATATTTAAAAAGGAAATTGATAATGATAAGGCGCAATCATTGCCTGTAGACGTCGTGCAGTGTCCGAGAACGGAGTTATGTGTCAGTGCTGTGCCTAAAATGTGTGTGGATGTGTAACCATGCCTATTATTAAAGGTAAGTTTGTTATTTTGTTGTTTATTAACCTAGGACTGCCTCGTTGGCCTAGTGGTCATAAATGCGACTGCTACGCTAGAGGTCTTGGGTTCGATTCCCAGGTCGAGCAAAAAGTGTTATTGGGTTTTTCTATGAAATTCTTAGTAGCAGCTCGGAGTTTGGATTTGTGCCCGGTTAATGGCAAAAGGCTCGCCCCCTATTACATGGGACCTAAAAACATACCGGCGAACTGTGGGTGTACATTGGTACACCTCTGCCTAACCCTTCGGGGAATACAGGCGTGATTGTATGTATGTATTAAGCTAGGGGATCTTAGCAGACCGTGTCGACGGCGCGTTCGTGTTCCACGCGCGCCTCAAAGAGATGTCAGCAAACATTGGAGGGGCCACTAAGGGCCGATGCCTGCCGGGGCTGCGGGTTGTTCGAAAGAGATACCGCGCCCTCGGAACGCAAAGGGCACATGAAGGAACATAGATGGGTTTTAGTCAGTAAAAGTCTGATACTTCCTCCCGCTCCGGATGTCGGAGTGATTGGATGATTTCACATCTCAAAAAAAAAGGGTTTCATAGCAGTAGTAGAGCTCTTTGTGAAGGAGCTCGTCCGGGAAGTAGGTACGATTCGCGGCGTCAACACGATTCCTAAACTAATACTAAACTTTAAGATCTGATTGTTTGTTTACTTAGGAACTTAATAAGTAAAGGTTTCGGGCTAGTTAAGTCCACAGTTGAATTCTGTACTTAATCCGATAACAAAATACAATATAGCAACGGTAATAGTTTGTTATCATATTAGTCTTAGCTAATGTTTAGAAAGATCATACAAGTTGTGCTATTTTGAGCTTGCTAATAAGGCCCATGAAGAGACCGCGTTTCAGAGCTATACATACGGGCTATATGACGGGCCTGATGGTCTAGTGGTTAGCGGCCCTGACTGCTAAGCCGGAGGTCGTGGGTTCGATTCCCACCCAGGACAAACTTTGTGTGATGAGCATGATTGTTTGTTCTGTGTCTGGGTGTGAGTTATCTATAATATATATGTATTTATAAATTATATAAGTATGTATATCAGTTGTCAGGTTACCATAACACAAGCTCTGCTTAGCTTGGGATCGGATAGCCGTGTGTGAGTTGTCCCAAGATATTTATTTTTATTTATTTTATTTATACAATCACGCCTGTATTCCCGGAAGGGTTGGGCCGAGGTGTACCAATGTACACCCACAGTTCACCGGTATGTTTTTATCTTGTCATATAAAAAAAATCTTAACGTACGCAATTTAAGGCCCTAATTGGAATGGCAAAGTATTTGGCTTTAAACAGGATATTGCGTTAAACAAGCCCATTACTTTGCCATATTTATCATCATATCAGATCATTCGTTTTAAAGAACACATTGTTTAAGAATGACTAGACGGTGTTTCTTAAAGAATCGCTATTAGGGCTTATCTCTTTAAAGTGTGACTAATACTTCAAACTAAAAGATTAGCCACTAAAAATAAAATATGGTCACGTGCAAAATAATTAACTCACAATTATTGCACCGAATTGTCAGATTAGTAGTTAAAACACTGCGGGTTGTTCGAAAGAGATACCGCGCCCCCGGAACGCAAAGGGCACATGAAGGAACATAGACGGGTTTTAGTCAGTAAAAGTCTGACACTCCCTCCCGCCCCGCCCAGGGCGGGGGAAGTTATTTGATGATTTCCCGCCTATAAAAAAAAAAAAAAAAAAGTAGTTAAAACAGCATTTCTTTGCATCGAATTGAGAACCTCCTCTTTTTTTTAAGCCGGTTAATTATTCGACTGATTAAATATGGGCTGTTCGCACATGATATTTATTTAGTTTTAGAACTATTTGTTTATATACATATTACTTGGTTGATACCTACTCACTACTACTACTGTGCGCTCTATTTAAATGTAGTTAAATTATATTTTGGTCAATAAGTAATACATCACATTCCATCACGCCTATATTCCCCGAAGGGTTAGGCAGAGGTGTGCCAATGTGCACAGTTCGCCGGTATGTTTTTAGGTCCCATGTAATAGGGGGTGAGCCTATTGCCATTACCCTGGCACAAATCCTATTTCAGAGCTGCTACTGAGAATTTCATAGAAAAACCCAATAACACTTTTTGTTCGACCTGGGAATCGAACCCAAGACCTTTAGCGTACAAGTCGCGCTTATGACCACTAGGCCAATGAGGCAGTGAATGAGTAATTCAACCCGATATTTTTTTATTGATACGATAAGTGCACCGGTATCCCTAAATATTGGTTAGCTTGTGGTTCTAGACTGTTTTCAGTCAATAACTTAATTTTAAAATGATACATGGTAAATCAAAAACTCGTTCTTTCCATTTCAAGTTTTTGGATTGCATTGAATCGACCTTTGTTTGAAAATATGCATATAGTATGTGTAGATGAATAGTCGGAGTTCTTATCCGAAAATCTACTCGAACCAAACAAACGTTTTATATTTATAGCTATAGGTCTTTCATGTTAAGTTTTATGAGGATCAATGTCCGTCAGTAAATTATAGTTTCAATAATTTGCCTAAATTTTAAACAATTTTTTCACATTGATTGTTGCTGAGATGAGATTGCGACTACACTTAAATCATTTTTAATTACAATCCTTCTTGACACTGAGAGTAAATTGCGACTTGAATTATTACATCATTTAGCCTGTTCGACCACGACCGGCGTTCTGTAGGACCGATTCAATAAATCCATAGTTTTGCGGGACCGATTTTTGGTCGGCCATGTGCGTTGGTATATTTGAATTCATGATTTATGTTTTATTCTCGCCGACAAAAAAATCTAAGATATCCCTACATTGTTCAAAGAAAACTCCCATAATCTTCGCCCATCTCTAAGACAAACAGGTTATTTAAAAACAATATTCACGTATCATCTCAATTCGTCATCCTACGACCTTCAAACAGTTTGCCGACACTCTTAGCACAAGCAGAGCCCGTGTATCGTACAAGTCTAACCTCAGATCTCAGTCACGCGATAAATATTCTACAATGTGAACTGCACGAAATAGCTTCCTTAAAAACAAAGTAATTAAAAAAAAAATGGAGTAATATTATAGTGATTCGTGATGGCAATTTTAGTTGCTTAGAATATAAATGAGACGTAGTCGTCTTTGTCTTAAAATTGAATCTTAAAAAATAGAAAAATAGTGTAATTTTGTTTGGTTATGTGTGTGTGGTTAGTCGTGGATTAGCCGGGTAGTGTCAATGTTGTTGGGCAATTTTGGAATTGTGAAATTTGTGAATGAGCATTTTTTTGTTGTGATTTCATTTTGTTTTTGGCATCGTTTTGTTGTGCCGTGTATTATAGACGGGTTTTGTTTATAATAACGTCCGAATCGAGACAGTTTGCGTGAGACATGAGAAAATCTGATTATTTTATCGCAATCTTATCAATTCTTAATAACAAATCGTATTTTAGTTCCACTTTTTGATTAAAAGTAGAACAAGTTATTTCTCGGCTATTTAAACACTTTGATTTCACTGAAATCTGTTTAGCCGCTTGCGTGATTGAGGAATAAGTAACAAACCTTTTACAAAAGCAGCCTTATCTAATATTTAAATTCTCGTGTCACAGTTTTCGTAGCCATACTCCTCCGAAACGGCTTGACCGATTTTGATGAAATTTTTTGTGCATATCGAGTAGGTCTGAGAATCGGCCAACATCTATTTTTCATATCGGTAAAAAAAATAATAATAATTATATATATGGCAAAACAACGTTTGCTGGGTCAGCTAGTTTACGGTTATATGTTCGGCCGGTTTGTTAATATTATTTGGGTATAACTGTGAGTGTGTTTAGTAAAGGATTGCCGTGCTATCTTATCTTCTAATATGAAGCCGAATGTCATGATCCGTTCGCAAGTACATCGACCTAATTCAGCTAAAGATAGCAATATTTGTTTATACTAATGTAACTGATATTCACTAATGTGTTAGTAACTTATATGAAATTCTCAGTTGTGTCGATTCTTTTGGTCATAAAGTTAAGAAAAATTAGAGAATTCTAGAATGTTTTCGTTTTATTTTTTATTTTTCTGGCATGTTTTTGTATATTTTTGTATAACATGTTTTATTTGCTTGATTGAACAAAAAAATAATAATTTAACTATTATTATTTAAGTTAGTTTTATGTTTGAATAGTAAAAATATTATTCAATACAATATTACCTGAAAAAAAAATAACAAAGTGATTTAACTCAATACTCAATAATCTTTATTGCTTTTCCATAGGTATGCATTCTTAGGTGGTGTATGTGTTTTACTAGTGTATGTGTATTATTGAGATCATTATGGAACCTGTAGGGCACAGCAACATAGGGTTAGGTTTAATTTACTGTAATTGGTGTAACCGTTGTAAATAAACAATACATAAATAAAACTTTTGAGAACGTTTACATTTTAATATCAGTCTCAATTTGTCGAAAATAACTCTACTTTACTAAAATTTCTGTCAAAATTTTGACATTGATTGTCGCTAAGTCAAGATTGCGATTAGATTTTGAGTCTTTTTAATTACGCATATCGACCCTGAAACAGAATTCCCGTGATTTTAAACGTTTAAAAGCTTCTAAAAATAAAAGAGATACGAATGCGATTGTTTTTAAAACTACGGGAATTGCCTCAAGAACAATAGGGAATAAACATGTTTTTTTTTTAGTCGCTTTTGTTAACAAAACATGAAAATACTGTAGTGGAGATGACAAAAAGTGAAATTAAAATTAACATCGGCCCAGAAATATGGCCGATATAATCATTTAAAACTATTAATTACGCTCCGATTAGACAGAGAGATCTGATATGACCAATGACGACATTGGTTACGACGGCCATATAAACTCCGTGTTAAATTTCGTTTTGCTGGAAAGAGATAGAAATAAATCTTTGATGGCTTATATCTTTTAGAATTTTATAGTTATTCAAAAATTCTTTTACTACACTGTTTCTTAAAAAAATGAGGACTGATTTTTTAAATAAAAAAAAATACATGTATATTCCCCATTTGCCTTAAGAGCAATTATGATAAACATGTCAAATTAATTTTGCCTTGAACATTGCCGTGTTTTTTAAGAACACTAATCAATGTAGACACTACCCGGTTATACCCGGTCAATACCCGGTAAATACCCGCACATTACCCGGTTAATATAGATCATCACTAAAACGCAAAATGCCGGACGTAATGGACTGGAAAATGGACTGTAAAAGCTGTAAGAAAGTAGCTTCATTATTCTCTGAAGGCAAGTATAGCGCTATAACTCATAAAGGGGTAGGCACTGCTGTAAGAGGTGTGATTTATGGTCATTTTAACGTATGGATATTTGGTTATAATACCTTTGAGATAGAATTTTAGGTGAAGTTTGTGTTTTTCTTTCAGTATTTTTTCTATAAAAAAATGTTTCTTTGAAAATTCTATGTTATAATAAATTGACAATGCGTTATGTAGTTGTTTTATATATTACTAGCTTTTGCCCGCGACTTTCTCCGCGTGGTAATTTTCATCTGCTTTAAGTTACATTTTTCGTTACTGCTCGGCTCCCATGTGTCGTAGCGGGATGTTATATAGCCTATACTGTTCTTCATGAAATTGAGTATTATATACCTACTAAAAGATTGTATCCAGTCCGACTGGTAGTTTCAGAGATTAGCGAGTTTAAACAAGACAACAACAAAACACAACACACGTTGTTTTAACAAGAGGAGCTCGTGGCTAAATAATTACAGCCGCATAGACCGATCTTCCGGGTTAAGCCACGCTTGCCGAGGTTGGTCTGTGGATGGGTGACCATTTACCATAGCGAGTTTCCTCCGTGCCTCGGAAAGCACGTAAAGCCGTTGGTCCCGGCTGTCATTTGTAGATCTTTGACAGTCGTTACTGTTAGTCAGAAGCCCGAAAGTCTGACAACCAGTCTTACCAAAAGTATCGTATTACCCATTACTGGGTTGTGGAGGTCTGATAGTCAGTCGCTCCATGTAAAATACTGATATTCAGCTGCATCCGGTTCGACTGGAAGCCGACCCCAACATAGTTGGGAAAAGGCTAGGCAGATGATGATGAGCGAGTTTAAACAAACAAAAGAAACTCTTCAGCTATTATTATATTAAAGTATAGATTAGATTAATAAGATTAATTTCAGTTTTCATTCATTTAGTCATTGATTGTCGCTGTGATAAGATTGCGGCTAGATTTTGAACGTTTTTAATTAGTAGAATTGACCTTCAGAAGTCAGATATTGAATAAACCAGTGCTGACAATGATAACTGCCTTATTAGCCTAGTGGTACGATTCCCAGCTCGAGCAAAGTGTTATTGGGTTTTTCTATGAAATTCTCAGTACCAGCTCGGAGTTAGGATTTGTGTCCGGTTAATGGCAATAGGCTCGTCCCCTATTACATGGGACCTAAACATACCGGCAAACTGTGCGTGTACATTGGTACACCTCTGCCTAACCCTTCGGGGAATACAGGCGTGATGGTATGTGTATGTGATAAGTAATGATGTTTTCTTTACAGATGTAGAGCGAGGTCAGGCGGATGAGGCTACTCATCCACTCCTCAACCCAAGTGAGAGGGGCGACCTTCGAATCAGGATGCAAAGGCCTAGGCACCTGGGACCTTTCGGCAACCAGTACGTATCTTCTTACCGTTTTTTGTGATATGTATAGAATTCTGGATTGAGAGAGTAAAATTACCTATAGGTAACTGAGACGATGTCTGTCTGTCTGTCATGTAACTCTTTCTTTGTAACAGCAAAATATTACCTAAATAAATAAACCTAAATTAACGTAAATATTAGTCTATGTCTCTGTTCTTTGTAAATGTTTGTGTTATTGAAATAAATAAATAATCTACTGCCCCGTTGGTCTCGTGGTCACAAGCGCGACTGCTGAGCAAGGGGTGACGGGTGCGATTCCCAGGTGGAGCAAAAAGTGTTATTGGGTTTTTCTATGAAATTCTCAGTAGCAGCTCGGAGTATGGATTTGTGCCCGGTTAATGGCAATAGGCTCGCCCCCTATTACATGGGACCTAAAAATACCGGCGAACTGTGGGTGTACATTAGTACACCTCTGTCTAACCCTTCGGGGAATACAGGCGTGATGGTATAAATATACATAATCTTGTGGATTTTTTGTTCGTGTGTGCCATCAATAACACGGTTGACACGGACACGGTGGGGGCAGTGGCTGAGCAATAGGCTGCTGCGCCGCGTATCGTAGGTTCGATTCCCGCACGTAACAAATATTTGTACTGTCTACAGATAAATTTTTCGGGTCTGGCTGTTTGTGTATGTGATGAGTTTATATATTTGTAAACGCACACACGATACATGAAAAATTGCTAGTGTGGAGCAACGATTTTTTAATCTTATAAGAACCTCCTTTTGGTAAAGAAAATGTGTTACTTTTCTGAAACAAAGTTCTAGTTATAACCATAGCAATACACACTCTATGAAAATTTCAAGTGTCTACCTATTACGAATCAAAAGATACAGCCCTGTGACGGACTGTTAGCGAAGGTTTAATAGGATCCCCATAATGCCCTTTGGGTACGGGACCCTAAGAAAAAGTCCCATTCCAAGCTAAAAGCTAAACCTTCCAAAAACCCAAAATGAAATCTTGATATTTTCATTCCAGTGATTCAGAACGTCCACCACTACCCAAGCTGATGATGCCAGACCTGACCCCATCATCAGTGAGCTCCACAGTCAACAGCACCCCGATCCTGGAGTCAGGAGCCATGATGTCCAAGCCCTGGAGACGGGGAGACAGGCGGCTACAGCGGCTGAACACGGAACTGCTGGAGGCTATTGAGACCCATGATTTGGAGGAAGTGGAAAGGTAAGAGTTTTATGTAACTATACGAAAAAGCGAGAAAGTTTGTAAAGATAAATGGATGAATGGATGGATGGATGGATGGATGGTTGTTACTGCTTCTCCTTCTTCTTTATCGTGTGGGCAGTAACGCCCCACACACCCTAGTATCAGAGTTTCTAAACCGCCTCAAGGGCTTCTGATATGGTTACCGATGTCTGGTGGTTGTTACTCTTTCAAGCTTATAGGGTTGATAGAAAATATCAAAAAAATCGGACATAGATAATACACTTTCAAGGACACTGAACGAGACAATAGAAGTTTTATTATAATGACGCGTATAGGCGTTTAGTGTCCTTCATAGTGTTAATACATAAGTTATTTTAATCCCGTTTTTGGGACTAAGGTAATTTTGGCTTAATTCTGAAATCGCGGAAAAAAAAGTCGCGTGGCAAAGCTAGTGTTATGTAATGAAACAAGCTGTTCTTGTCACTTAAACCCTTTTACCACTGAAACGTAACTTTAGTACCTACTGTTTTATAATTGCACCTCGCTTCGGTTTGTCTATTAGCTAATATTAACCCATTCCCTGTCCCGTTGTTTATTATTGTGTCTGCTCAGCGGACAGTTATCCTGTTAAGATTGTAAAAATGCGTCTTGTAATTTTTTGATAACGATCCGCCCTGGCTTTGCTTGAATGCAATATAATAAAATGTGACAGCAAGCGGTACTTCACTTTTTTATTGAGATTTTATGCCAAAATATCATCCAGATAGATAGATTATCCAAATATAACCTTTTATACAAACCTTGTCCTAATATTACTAATACATCTAACAAAAAAAAAAACAGTCAAATCATTCAAGCCGTTCTCAAGTAATGATCTGTCATACATATGGCAATTGTTTTTTTTACATGCAGATGAGTCGGCAACTATTGAACTGTTATATTATATTGAGAATATAATAACAATTCAATGATCACTAATTTAGAGTTAATAAAACTAACGATATTAATAGTAATGATGCAAAATCAAGACAGTAATGATAATAGTAATTGTTATGCGATACTCCACTAATTGGAAGATGGTACCAATATTCAACAAAAAAAATTGAAAGATCATTATTGTATCGCTCAACTCAATCTCAAGGACGACCCGGTTGGCGCAATAGCCGAGCGTTCGATTGCTGCGCCTCGTGTCGCGGGTTCGATTCCCGCACGGAACAAATGTTTGTATGACCTACAAATAGTTGTTCCGGGTCTGGCTGTTTGTGTATGAGATTTTGTATGTTTGTAAACGCACCCACAATATAGGAGAAATTCCTAGTGACTTCGTCCACTTGAAAAAAAGTTGTTAGTTCAGGCACGGATAATGACATAAAGTCAAAGTCAAAGTCAAAGGTGTACGAATGTACTCCCACAATTCGCCGGTAAGTTTAGATCTCATGTAATAGGGGGCGAGCCTATTGCTATAAACCGGGCACAAATCCTAACTTCGAGCTGCTACGGAGAATTTCATAGAAAAACCCAATTCAAAAAATTCAAAATTCAAAATTCAAATCATTTTTCAAATCATTTATTTCAATTAGACCATTTACAGGCACTTTTGAATGTCAAGAAATTACAGTTTAAAGTTGAAGCTAGTTGCTCGTTCCAAAGCGTAGATCTCTATGGAGAAGAACGAGCAAGAAACTCCATGGACACTCCTTTTCTTCAATTTGGTTTTACAAACTCTTGGTTACAATACCACTCTGCTTGACCTGGGAATCGAACCCAAGACCGCTAGCCTAGCAGCCGCACTTAGGACCAATAGGCTAACGACGCAGTAAAAAAAAAACTATGGAAAATAAACCCATGGCCACAGACAAGTAGCTATAACACGGATACAATATTAGTAGGTATATCCTTTTGTTAGTTCAGGCACGGATAATGAGATTCGGCACATTTATTCATTAACATATTGCTAAACTAGAAACAAGCGTGTGATTGTTATGCAGAGTACGTTAACTGTCGATATAGGCTCATTTTATAGACTTATCTATACAAACATATTAAAATTGTTGACTGGTAGAGAATGCCTAAGGCATGAAGTCCTTTGTACTTTTTTGTTGCATAAAGTTTAAATCCTACTACTATTATAAAGGCGAAAGTTTGTATGTATGGATGGATGTTTGTTACTCTTTCACGCTTAAACAACTGAATGGATCTGGATGAAATTTGGCACAAAGATAGATTATAGTCTGGAATAACACATAGGCTACTTTTTATCCCGGGAAAATGTACGGTACCCGTAGGATAACACATCAACTGTGACGCGGACGAAGTCGCGGGCAGAAGCTAGTAAATAAATAAACTTGAAGTGTTTGTTTGTAATGTCAAAATAACAGCATTTTACTACCTATGAATGTTTTCATAATAAAACCATCACGCCTGTATTCCCCGAAGGGTTAGGCAGAGGTGTACCAATGTACACCCACAGTTCGCCGGTATAATTTAGGTCCCATGTAATGGGGCGAGCCTATTGCCATTAACCGGGCACAAATCCAAACTCTGAGCTGCTACTGCGAATTTCATAGAAAAACCCAATAACACTTTTTGCTCGACCTAGGAATCGAACCCGGGACCCCTTGCACAGCAGTCGCACTTGCGACCACGAGACCAACGTGGCAGTTCACAATAATGAAAGAAAAAAAAATTTTTTTTTAAGTATTTTGTCAGTCTGTTTGTTCGGGCTTTTCTCCTAAAGGGCTGGACCGATTTTGACGGGACTTTAATCAGCAGGTAGCCTATGTTCTAAGAAGTATGTTTGGGACTTTATTTTAGAAAAAAATAAATAAGGTCCAGTGCATAAGAAAATAAAAAACCTAGCGAAAGAAGTCGCGGGCTTAAGCCAGTTTAATTTATATAGTTTACTATAAAATAATACAAAAAAAAAAATGCCTAATTTAACTGCCTCGTTAGCCTAGTGGTTCTAAGCACGACTGCTACGCTAGAGGTCCTGGGTTCGATTCCCAGGTAGAGCAAAAAGTGTTATTGGGTTTTTCTATGAAATTCACAGTAGCAGCTCGGAGTTTGGATTTGTGCCCGGTTAATGGCAATAGGCTCGCCCCCTATTACATGGGACCTAAAAATATACCGGCGAACTGTGGGTGTCCATTGGTACACCTCTGCCTAACCCTTCGGGGAATACGGGCTTGATGGTATAAATAATTTATGCAAAATCGATTCGATAAAAAATTTGGGATACCTACGTAAGAAAATTCACACAGGTAAAGTTGAAAGCAAAACCTAGTAATATCATACTAAATTAATTATTTACTCCGATATTCCAGCTTAGTCTAAATTATCTAAGTTGGTTCTACTCTGTAATAATGATGTCTACGCTACGCCGAGCTCACGGTAATTGTGTTCGAACATGGCCGGGGCTTGTAATTGTCGAGTATCATCTAATAACATCAATTACCTACTACATTAGGTCAGTGTGTGTGTAGGCACCTGTACTACACATGGCACATAATATATACATACACACATACATACATACCTATACATAATTATATGTTACTGGCTTCTGCCCGCGCCATCGTCTGGGTAAAAGTTAATAGGTCCTACGGGAATCGTACATTTATCTTTTTCTAAAATAAGGCTAACTGAACTGAATAGGCTAACTGAGGCAAGTTAGCCTCCTCATAACATTAGCTAACTGCCAGTCACAGTTCTGTCAAAATTTGTTCAGCCGTTTCAGAGACTAGCCTAAAAAAGCAGGTACAAATTTTAAAGTGTTTTGTAAATACCATTATTCATATTTATTTTGTAAAAAGTTAATTTTGATGTTACAGACAGACCCTTCAATTTTTATTTAATTGTATTTATTACTCCCTTCTTCTTCTATGTTTTTAATGTGTATTGGTCCACTGCTGGGCAAACGTGTCCCCTGGGCTATAGTAGTCGACTTCCCAGTATGCTGACTTCTCAAGGTAATGCCAAATGTTAAATAAATAAATAAAACATCATCACCATCGTCGTTGGTAATCATGTCAGAGGCCCTTGAGGCGGTTTAGAAACTCTGACGCTAGGGTGTGTGGGGTCCTGCCGGAGCTGCGGGTTGTTCGAAAGAGATACCGCGCCCCCGGAACGCAAAGGGCACACGAAGGAACATAGATGGTTTTTATTCAGTAAAAGTCTGACACTAAATAAGAAAAAGAAGAAGAATAAATATCACAATCGAATCTCTGTCTGCTCCAGGTTACTAAACGCCGGAGCCAGTCCAAACGCGACATGTCGCCTGGGTCTGGTCTCCGCCTGCCATACTGCTGCTCTTATTGGAGGAGATGCCCTCAGCCTGCTCATCAAGTTTGGAGCTGAGAAGCTGAGGATCGATAAACTTGGCAGGACTCCTCTCCACTTGGCAGCATGGGCGGGAAACGCGAGACAAGTTGCTGTGCTGTTGGACTTTCCTGAAGGTAATTTGACTCAATTTCATATTATTCTGGTCTTTCTAAGTTTCTCTTGGACATCGAAACAAAATCTTTTCTAAGCTGACGTCTCTTAACTTTAACTACTTCACCTGCCAAATTTCAGCTTCATAGTGCAAGTGGTCGAGCAAGAAGTGTTATTGGGTTTTTCTATGAAATTCTCAGTAGCAGCTCGGATTTTTGAGCCCGGGGCTCACCCCCTATTACATGGTACCAAAAAAAACCGACAAACTGTGGGTGTAAATTGGTACACCTCTGCCTAACCCTTCGAGGAATATAGGCGCGATGGTGTGTAGTGCAAAAGGTTTTCGAAATTTTGTGTTTAATTAAGTGAGGTAATGAATGAGTGACCTTTGATAACATACCACCACGCCTGTATTCCCCGAAGGGTTATGTTCGCCGGTATGTTTAGGTTCCATGTAATAGGGGAGCGAACCTATCGCCAATAACCGGGTACAAGTCCTGACTTTGAGCTGCTACTGAGAATTTACAGCTCAATTTACATTTTTTACACCTCTGCCTAACCCTTCGGGGAATACAGCCGTGATGATGGTAAATTAATAAATAAATAAAAGGTGTTCTCATTCGTTTTTAAAGAAAAGACGATTTTCTACAAACTAACAATATTTATTATGCTAATTAAGTAAATAACCTGGCATAAAAATAAAGTAAAATTAAAATGAACCGGTAATTTTGATAAAACTAGTTCGAAAAATATCGAAAAGAGCTTTTTGGAGAAACTTCTTTTCGAATTTATATTTTCTTCTGTCTTCTCATCACCACAACGATGTGGAACTCCTTATCAGGCGCCACCACCGCCTCCGTCTTCTTGGAAACCAGGCGCAGGACCCTTAGCTCATCAGTAACGTCCTGAAATCATGACAGAATATCAGCGACATTTACTTACTTTTCTTTTTTTGTTTTTACAACTCACACACGGCTATCTGATCCCAAGCTAAGCAGAGCTTGTGTTATGGTAACCAGACAACTGATATACATACTTATATAATTTATAAATACATACATATTATAGATAAATCACACCCAGACACAGAACAAACAATCATGCTCATCACACAAAGTTTGTCCTGGGTGGGAATCGAACCCACGACCTCCGGCTTAGCAGTCAGGGCTGCTAACCACTAGACCAACAGGTCCTAGAGTAAGGCACGCGTGGTGTTCTCCGCGCCTTTTCTAGAGTCTGTACCGGGTGAGGCCTTGTGGTGGTGGCGGGCCAATACCTGCCGGGGAGCGGAAGAATGCTCAGAGCGATACCCGTGTCCCGGCCAATGGTAGCTGGTGGAACCCCGTGGGGTTTTAGTCGGTAGAAGTCCGACACATCTCTCCGCCTTTCATTGTTTGAATTCAGAATACGTTGCACCTTCTTACAAAGAAATATTCGCCAAAGAAATATTCGCAATGAAATGTGTATCTATTCGAGTAGTAAATAAAGTTCTGCTGTGCAAGGGGTCCCGGGTTCGATTCCCAGGTCGAGCAAAAAGTGTTAGTGGGTTTTTCTATGAAATTCTCAGTAGCAGCTTGGAGTTTGGATTTGTGCCCGGTTTATGGCAATAGGCTCGCCCCCTATTACATGGGACCTAAATATACCGGAGAACTGTGGGTGTAAATTGGTACGCCTCTGCCTAACCCTTCGGGGAATACAGGCGTGATGGTTGGTAGTAAATAAAGTTGTATTTTAAGAAGCTCTATTAAAATGTGCGCGCGTCGTCGCGTCGCATTGTGTGTCGGTGTGAACCCTTTCGCGCGCCTCCAAGAGATGTCAGCATAGCAAACTGGGCCGGTTAGGGCTAGTGCTTTCCAGTGTTGCACAATGCAATCCTAGTACTGTTCATACATCTTAGATTTAATATTTGACACAGTTACTTACAATTTCCTTGAGAGCGTTATTAGCATTTGCGGAGAGCATTCTCAGGTGATTCGAGTAGGTAGCCGCCGTCAAGCTGTCCAGGGTTGTGGTTTCGGGGAATCCTGAGAGCAGTGTCAAAGCGTTTGTTAGGGATCTCATCACCTCCTTAGCCTTTTCCCAACTATGTTGGGGTCGGCTTCCAGTCTAACCGGATGCAGCTAAATACCAATGTTTTACATGGAGCGACTGCCTGTCTGACCTCCACAACCCAGTAACTGGGGAACACGATATCTCTTGGTTAGACTGGTTGTCAGACTTCTTGGCTTCTGACTATCCGTAACAGTTGTTACCGCCGTTGGTCCCGGCTGTCATTCGTAGATCTTTGACAGTTGTCAAAGATCTACGAATCCGAAAACCCGGCGACAGCCGGGACCAACGGCTTTACGTGCTTTCCGAGGCACGGGGGTGTCACACCACCCACTTCCAAACTCCGGGCTGTTACTAAGAAATTCCTAATGGAAAAACCCAATAACACTTTTTGCCTGACCTGGGTATCGAACCCGGGACCCCACGCTCCACAGTCGCGCTTGCGACCACGAGACCAACGGGGCAGTTGTTAGGGATCTAAGGAATTTAAATTAAATTAAAACAAAATGAAACTGGACTTGGCCTGCGCGAAACTGAGGGACGAGACGGTACACGCGCGTCCTCAGCGCAACTGCTACGTTAGAGGTCTTGGTTTCGATTCCCAGGACGAGCAAAAGTTTTATTGGGTTTTTCTATGAAATTTTCAGTAGCAGCTTGGAGTTAGAATTTGAGCCCGGTTAATGGCATTAGGCTCGCCTCCTATTACATGGGACTTAAATATACTGGCGAACTGTGGGTGTACGTTAGTACATCTCTGCCTAACCCTTCGGGGAATACAGGCGTGAGATGTTATTTCAATGCTCGGCAGCTCCGAGGCCGCCCCGTCCGCCAGTCCACGCCTACGTCCAGCAGTGGACGTCGTTCCGCTGATATGTTTTTTTAAGCCATTGGATGGCAAACACGTTGACGGCCCACCTGATGTTAAGTGGTCAGCGCTGTGGCGGTGCAATACCAGAGGCCTTGGAAATGCGTTGTCATCCCAGAGACTAAGTTGAAATGTCTCATGTGCCTGTAATTACCTCAACACCTATAATACCCTTCAAACCGGAGCACAGCAACTCTGTTTTACGGCAGAAACGGGTATGGTGGTAGGTGGTAGTACTTCCCGGACGAGCTCCTTCATAAAGAGCTCTGCTACTAATAAAATTGATTTGATATATATATACCATCACGCCTGTATTCCCCGAAGGGTTAGGCAGAGGTGTACCAATGTACACCCACAGTTCGCCGGTATATTTAGGTCCCATGTAATAGGGGGCGAGCCTATTGCCATTAACCGGGCACAAATCCAAACTTCGAGCTGCTACTGAGAATTTCATAGAAAAACCCAATAACACTTTTTGCTCGACCCGGGAATCGAACCCAGGACCCAGGATTGATTTGATTTGATTGACTATTAGGCGATTGTCACACTGCCCCGCATCACGGAGCGTAGTGCGGGAGCACGTTGTTTGCAAGTATCTGTGTTTGTATTGGAAAACACGCGTAGTCCAACACACAGAAAACGCGTTCACGCGCAGTGTTGCAGATCACCAGAGCTCCGTCGCCGCGCACCACGGAGCGTAGCACGGGGCAGTGTGCGAATCGCCCTAGGGTGGCTATAAGCCTTTCGGTTCGGAATTAGAATGTATGCACTCACACCTTCGCAATTAACTATGATGGTTCCAATGACGTTCCCGTTTTCGTTGATACGCTTCATGGTGTTTTTGGCGCCAGGACCCTGGACAGATAAGAAAAGATGTGTTTATTTGTGTAAAACTAGGGTTGCCATCACCTCAATTGCCGAAGCCGGGCAAATACTTAAAAACCCCGGACATTTGGGTGAAATTTAGTTCTTTTCCCGGACATCCCAGGATTATTTTTTTATTTATCGCTTATCTTTCAATTAATCGGGATTCGCCTAACACTAAAAACACACAACAACAACCCCTCCCGGACGTCCCCCGGAGGACGCCCCTCTAAACTAGGACAAATCTGGGGAAACCCGGACGGATGGCAGCCCTATGTAAAACGCTACCAAAATGCCCGCAACTTCGTCCGCGTGGATTATTTCACCCGCCATAATCTACGTCTTTGGTTACTGCTCCGCTCCCGCGTATCGTACCGTACCGTGATGTTATATAGCCTAAGACACTCATGAATAACGTGGCTTTATATGGGTAAAAGAATTTTCAAAATCGGTACACCGGTCCCTACAACCTCACAAACTTTACCTCTTTTTTATAATATTAGTGGAGATGTGTAAAATATTGTTACATATTAAATAGAAACAATCTATAGACATCCGGTCTATCCCGATAAACTACGAGACACCATGGTCCACTTAGTACGGTAGTTGGAAAGTCTTTTGATAGATAAATGAAATAGCACGGGATTCATACGTTAAACTGTAGTAATTACAATCGGGGTATCTATAATCCTGAGGCGTCCATCCGACTTTTAACCTTAATTACCCGACTGCGACAGAAGGAGGGTTATGTTTTTCGAGGGTATGTTTGTATGTATGTATGTATGTATGTATGTATGTATAATTGTTTGGCACGCTCTGCAGGCTGAACGGCTCGACGGATTTTAGCTTGAGAGGTGTCGTTAGATTCGTATTTACTGTGAGAGTGACACTGGGTATATTAAAAAAAAAAAAAACAAAATGGCGGATTTTTGGCGCCAAATTCAAATGTTTGGCTCGCTCTGCAGGCTGAACGGCTCGACGGATTTTAGCTTGAGAGGTGTCGTTAGATTCGTATTTACTGTGAGAGTGACACTGGGTATATTAAAAACAAAAAAAAAACAAAATGGCGGATTTTTGGCGCCAAATTCAAATGTTTGGCTCGCTCTGCAGGCTGAACGGCTCGATAGATTTTAGCTTGAGAGGTGTCGGTAGATTCGTATTTACTGTAAGAGTGATACTGGGTATATTAATTTCGTTTTTAAAACACTAAAAAAATAAAAAATAAAAAACGGTAATTTAAAAAACTAAAAAACCCGACTGCTATTCTTTAAAAATCCTTAAAACAAGATAAATTGTAGCAGTCGGGACCCATTCGGGACCATCTGCAATGTAATATAGGTATGTGCTCTCAATTCACTAATCCTCCATTTCTAGAATGGGTCCCGACTGCTACAATTTATCTTGTTTTAAGGATTTTTAAAGAATAGCAGTCAGGTTTTTTAGTTTTTTAAATTACCGTTTTTTTATGCATCGGTTTCATTGTCACGGAATCTACATTTCTATTGGACATTCTTAAGCGTGAAAAGATTTGATATAAATAACTCCGCTTACTCGTGCGCGATTAGGACGAGTGCTTAAGATAGGCCAAATATCAGCTAGCTTAGATTCTACGATCTTTAATTCCGAGAAGAAACTTGAAGTCTGACAACCAGTCTAACCAAGAGGTATCGTGTTCCTCAATTATTGGGTTGTGGAGGTCAGACAGGCAGTCTCTCCATGTAAAACACTGGTATTCAGCTGCAACCGGTTAGACTGGACGCCGACCCCGACATAGTTGGGAAAAGGCTAAGCAGATGATGAATTTTGAGATGCTGTTAAAACTAATACGTACCATAAACTTGAGAGCTATTTCCATGGTTGTTGCACAATTATCAAGATTACTTCCAAATGAGATCTTTATAAAGATTGTGATTCTATAAAATCGTTCGGAATACTGAGTTTGACAGAAATCGAAGCGTTGAATTTGTTCTTTTTCTAAAGCTGGCCACACACGGATCCATATACTTGCAAGGACTTGCACAAGTATGCATTCGTAGCTATCGTATGCAGCATGCAAGTCGTGATGGTAAAGTGGTTAAGGCGCCCACCCCTCATACATGAGGTTACGGGTTTGATATTGAGCAAGTATGGGGTTCTTCAAGAAAGGAGTATTGAGATTTTTACGGCGTCGGCAACGCACGAGTGATGCCGTTGGTGTTGCAAGTGTCCATAGGCAGCGGTGACCGCTTAACATCAGGCGGGCCGTTAGCTTTTTTGCCACCTTCAGTGGCATAAAAAAATAGTAGCAAGTGATGATCAATGCTCATGCCTTCTCTGTATGAGAAGACGCCTTTGATTAGCAATCAGTCTTTTTTTTTAAAGAAAAGTTTTGCATCATATAAACTAATATACACAAACAGCCAGACCCGGAACAACTATCTGTAGATCATGCAAATATTTGTTACCATACCATCAACCATCACGCCTGTATTCCCCGAAGGGTTAGGCAGAGGTGTACCAATGTACACCCACAGTTCGCCGGTATATTTAGGTCCCATGTAATAGGGGGCGAGCCTATTGCCATTAACCGGGAACAAATCCAAACTCCGAGCTGCTACTGAGAATTTCATAGAAAAACCATATTTATTCCGTGCATCAATAATAGGGCTGGTATTATTTCATTCATTAAGTATGCATTTAAGTACGTAGAATGAATTGAAATGAATATCCGAGGCCCTAGCACGAGCGCGCGGAGCGAACGTGATGTAAATTCAATGGATTTTTAAATTGAAAATACTGAAACTCATCTATTCTATTCTTTCTATCTAGACACGCGGCAGCGTGACAAGCCAAGTTCAAGCTAACAGAACTGGCGAGCAGCACCGTGTACAATAAGAATTTGCAGCTTTAGAACTTGCGAAGCCTGTAATAAAAATAATAAAATCATTTATTTATAAAAAGAGGCAAAATTAAAATGAAATTTATTTTAAAAATTAAAATAGAGCAATGTTTCTTAATTGCCTGAACTAGGTTGAACCTGCGCTTTAGGCTACAAGATGCATACATATCTACTTAAAATATATAATATAATTTGTATGTGAGAACTACCTAAGTGAGACCTAAGGCTTCAATTTATTATTTTAAATTATAAGAAAGAAATTATATTTTAAGTTGTTATAAAATAGTCTTTTATAAATAAATTTAGGAACTGATCATTAAACTTGACACCCATTTAGATCTCACTTTTTTTGTCTTTGAGGTCAACAACCAAGCCATATCATAATACTGAACTTGGCTCTCATTTCACATTTATGTTTTTGATGGGATTCAATTCCTCCCGAGTGATTTCGTTTTTGTCTTGTCTCTCTACCTGTTCTAGTCTCGTAATTATCTGTGAAAACTTGTTATTCGTTTTCTTTCATTAATGTTTTTACTATCTGTATAAAATGAACACCCTTGTTTCAAGTAATATTTAATTTCGTAATAATGGCTGACAATAATGTAGTGTTTTTTGTATAAAATTAAACCAGAATGCTTTATGATAGTTAAACAAGAAGAATTTTGAATATAGTGAAGTAAGTTTTTAGTAAAAAAAAGTAACGGTAATGGAAAACATTTTCAATAATTTGTTCAATATTTTTTGTTGTGTTTTATGTTTTTCATTTTGGAACTGAAATTACAACTGTTAAGTTCGTAGCTGATAAAATTAGCAACCAAGAAACCGCGTCAACGCATGGACCGAGCGCACACCCACCTACCGCACCACAGTCGCTCGCCGGCGGCGGCGAATGTCCATAAATTAGGTTTCAGAGTAAACATCTTTCGTAAACAATAACTTTATTTTTATTATCAAACTAAAATTATAAAATACGTATTTATCAGAATTCTTTTAAACTTATTTAGTCGAAAATTTACGCACTGATGAAAACTTTTCCAGTTTTTCATTAAAAAAATCGACATGAAGAAAATACTTACATCACGCTGATTTATGCTGTTTTCAACTTGCGCAAGTATATTGTTACGTGTATGGCCGGCTTAAGATTTAGACTTAATAAATGTTTGGTGGCCAGGATTACTCTTTGATTTTTAAGTTTGAGGTTGACATGTGGTTCTGTTGCATTCTCTTTACTCGCAATATTTATCTATTCTTCTCTACATAGTATATAACAAAGTATGTGGAGAGGCCTTTGCCCTGAACTGGGACAATAATTGGCTGGTATTATTCTTATTTTTATTTTTTGTAACTGCCTCGTTTGCCTATTGGTCCTAAGCACGACTGCTACGCTAGAGGTCCTGGGTTCGATACTCAGGTCTACCAAAAATTGTTGTTGGGTTTTTCTATGAAATTCTCAGTAGCAGCTCGTAAGAAGTTTGTGTCCGGTTAATGGCAATAGGCTCACCCCCTATTACATGGGACCGAAACATACCGGCGGACTGTGTGTGTACATTGGTACTTCTCTGCCTAACCCTTCGGGGAATACAGGCGTTGTGCGTATGTAAAAAACTTTGCCTTTCAACTTCCAGATATCCAGGAGAGGGTAGGGTCGGACAGCATGTCCTCAGAGACGGAGGAGGACGTGAGGAAACTGTGCCCTCTCATCAAGGAGATGACGAACGTGCGCTGTGACCTCGGAGAGGTCGACATGACGCTGCCCAAACCCTGGAAGGACAACATAGACCATAATTGTCGAGATATTATTGGAAGTGTAAGTGGGACTTTCTTTTTACCAGTTTTTAGGTTAAGTGTCTACCCAAAGGTGCGGGTAAAACGGGACCCTATTCCTACGACTTTACTGTACGTCTGTCTGTCTGTCCGTCTGTCACCAGGCTGCATCTCGTAGACCGTGATAGTTAGACAGTTGAAATTTTCACGAATGATATATTTTCCTTGCTGCTATAACAACAAATATAAAAAAAGTGATGTTTTTTTTGCCGTTTTTGTAGATAATGGTACGGAAATCTTCGCGCGCGACTCTGACTCGTACTTGGCCGGTTTTTTCTTACTCTTGTTCTTTCTTATGTTTATACTTAACTATCTCGTTAGCCTAGTGGTCGTAAGCGCGACTGCTATGCTAGAGGTCTCGATTTTGGGGTCGAGCGAAGTATTATTGGATTACTCTATGTAATTCTCAGTAGCAGCTCGGAGTTAGGATTTGTGCGCGGCTGGCCCCATATTACATGGAACCTAAAACATCCCGGAGAACTGTGGGTACATTTGTACACCTCTGCCTAACCCTCCGGGGAATACAGGCGTGGTGTTATGTATAAGCGTAGTTTATTTATTTATTTATTAAAACTTTATGCACAAATGTAAAAAATACACTGTACAAAGGCGGACTTAATGCCTTAGGCATTTTCTACCAGTCTACCTTAGGGTGATGCAGAGACAAACATAGAAGGTGCAAGAAAAAGGAACAGAAACAGCAAATTTTCAATATAAAATATAATAATAATTACATATATACTACATACATACATACCTATATATATACATACATACATATATACATACATACAAACAAAATATGCAAAGTAGAGAGAGATAAAAATACATAGTGGAGATATATAACAAATTAATTGTGGGACGAGTCTGCCAACTCCTTAAGCAAGTGTTCGCGAGCTTTCGCCTTGAATGAGAACCGACTGGTGGCCATCCTGATGTTCTGAGGTAACGCATTCCAAAGGAAAACCGCCTGAACAGGAAAAGAAGATTTAAGAAAACCAGCACGGTGGGAAGGACATCGTAGAAGACGATTATTGGAGGAACGAAGATTCTTACTATGCGCGGAGCACAAGTATTGAAAATGAGAAGTCAGATATGAGGGAGAGCTAGGCCTGTCTAGAAGAGAGAATAAGGTTGTCAAGGCCCTTAACGCCCTGCGCTGTCTGATGGGCAACCATTTTAACAGCGACCGATGTGCGGACACGTGATCATACTTACGGAGATTAAATACGAATCGAATGCAGTTATTAAGAAGCCGGTCAAGTTTATTGAGGAGATCTGCATTCAGGTCATAGTAACACACATCACCATAGTCAAGGATAGGGAAAATAAGGGATTGAACCAGCATTGCCTTTATGTGTGACGGTAGAATATTTTTAAGCCTGTATAGCGACCGCAGCGTTCCAGTGACTTTTTTGCTCACACTCGCGACCTGCTTACGCCAGTCCAAGCAAGTGTCAACAAACAAACCCAGATCCTTGACGTCGGAGCTAAACGGAATAACTGAGCCATCAAAGGTAACCGGCGGCACCGCTAACCCATCAAGCTTACGCAGACTGTGGGTGCTCCCTATAATAATAGCCTGGCACTTGGCTGGGTTAACGGCTACCCCGAAACGATCAGACCAATCTTTCACCACTGCTAGATTCCGGTTTAGCTCCTCAATCGCATCGGATATGCTGTCGACACCCGCCTGACTGTAGAGCTGCAAGTCATCAGCATAGAGATGATACGCACACTGAAGCTCAGTGGTGACATGATCTATAAAAATAGAGAATAAAAGAGGAGATAAGATACCGCCTTGAGGGACGCCAGCATCAATGTACCACCAGTTTAGCTATTTAAAGAAAAAAAACAAACGCTTACATTGATAATATTCGTTTGGATATAACGTGTTAACGAATACGAAACCCGCTAATATTAAAACTGTGAAGCAGTAACCGCTACGGCAACATGTTCACATCTTGGGAATAACATCGTATCCGGCGTCTAAACTACAACCAAACTAAAACTAACAAGATTAACTAAGTAGAACGTGTAATTTAGTAAGTAGTTAGAAACACTCTGAAGATTGCAAGCTTTATTAGATTGCGATAACTTACTTTAATCATATTTACTTTCGATCGATTTTTAGTTGTGAACTCTCGCTTAGGTAAGGTTCCGTTAATCTCGTGAGATCCTGGGATACCCGGTTTTTTAGGGTTCCGTAGCCAAATGGCAAAACGCGAAACCCTTATAGATTCGTCATGTCTGTCTGTCTGTCTAAGTAAAAACTACTTACTATAGATCTCGTTAAAACCAATTTTCGGTGGAAGTTTACATGGGAATGTACAGCATATATTTTTTTTAGATTTTTCACTCTCTTATTTCAAAAGTTAAAGGGGGGGGGACACACATTTTACCACTTTGGAAGTGTCTCTTGCGCAAACTATTCGGTTTAGAAAAAAAAGTATGTTAGAAACCTCAATATAATTTTTAAAGAGTCCATAGATACCCCATACATATGGGTTTGGTGAAATTTTGAGTTTCAGTTCTAAGTATGGGGAACCCCCCAAAATTGTATTTTTATATTTTTGAGAAAATCTTAATGCGGCTCACAGAAAACATCTACCTACTAAGTTTCAACAGCATAGCTCTTATAGTTTTGGAAAAAATTGGCTGTGGCATACGTACGGACAGACAGACAAGACAAGACAACAAGACAACGAATCTATAAGGGTTCCGTTTTTTTGTCATTTGGCTACGGAACCCTAAAAATCGGTTCAATTATGTGCAAGATTTTAGACAAAAGTTTATATGAGATTTTACACATACCATCACGTCTGCGTTCCCCAAAGGGTTAGGCAGAGGTGTACTAATGTACATCTTTAAGCAGGCATATGTGTTGTATGAGATTTGATGCGACATAATTTCTCTTGAAGCTTGTAACCAAAATATTTGCACGGCTTCTGTCCTATTACAATTTTCTTTCCACTACCCGCTACCATATTTCCACTTTCACAAGTAAAATAACTTCGTAAGAACCCAGCCAGTACCAACAGGCTAGTTACTGCCGACATGTTTGATGAATGGCATAGCAACGACCCTCGGCTAATGAAACCACCCATGTAATATCTTTGCTGCAAGATTCTTATCTCCAGATGAAGATTGAGTTAGTAATGGGAGAAAAAAATTGGGAGGGATGTGTAAATCCGTCAGTCTTTGGGGTAGTTTGTCATTTGTTTTTGAAGTGAAAACTTCTTTAGCGGCGTTGTACACTTTTTTGTAATGGGTAAAAAAATTAAACTCGCGTCAGGACACGTGACCTGATCGAAAATCTTACGAATTTATCGTAAACAAATATTGTATTATACCACATAAATGATAGTACTTTTATACTGATAATTAAAGCAATTCGTGCAAAATTATTCCCTAACCATTCCAAAATATCAAAAATGCACAACGTTAATATTCAAGTTTTCACTTCTGCCGGCACTCCCGGAGTGCAACCCGTCGTTTTTTTTTGTAATTATTATTAGGGTCAGTTCACACCGAGACGCAACGTGACGTGACGCTGACCGCACATTTCAATAGAGCGATTTAAAATTAAACTTTATTTCCTACACGAAAAGATACATATTGTATTGCGAGAAGGTGTAACTTATTTAGAATTGTGACAACGAAATGTGTATCTTATCGTGTAGTATTTAAAGTTATATTTATCTGACCCTTAGGGCCAGTGCAAATTGAGCTGCAATAATAAATAGTATTTGACAGAGGTGTACCAATGTACACCTCTGACAAATTCTTAATGGAAAAACCCAATAACGATAAGAGCGAGAACTTTTATAATTATGTCAATCCTATTACTATTAATGTACCTTTCTCCCCTTCTCTACCCAGATGCCGCTCTTCCAACCTGGCTGGACCCCGCTGCACGTTGCCAGCTCGTGCGCTCGCAAGAACTGCACCCGGCTACTGCTGGCCGCTGGAGCTGACCCCAACATCACAGACGTGGAGGGACGGACACCACTAGATGTGGCCGGCTATGCGTATTACTACGAACAAGATGTCGATGATAAGCAGTAAGTCTTTTTTTATGGTTCTTGCTCTTTTTTCTTTTTCTTTATCGTGTGGGCAGTAAGGTCTAACGACCCCACACACCCTAGTGTCAGAGTTTCTAAACCGCCTCAAGGGCTTCTGACATGGTTACCAATGTCAGTGATGTTCAAGATAAACTTAGAAAGTACATATGTCTTACGTACATATGTAAATTTGCTGTGTCGGAGCCGAAGTGTAACAGCACACTTACCGAAAAATACGTTCCGTAATGATTAGTCAGAGTAACTAAAAGTTAAAGCAGTCAACGTTGTTTAATTTATTGATAATGAACTACAAATAGATCTCAAATAGAGTAGAAAATTGCATGCAAGATTAACAATCTAATTGATTAATATTCTTGCACGCAATTTTTGCAATATTCAACTCAATCTTTACCTCGTTTAAGTTCTTAATCAATTAATCAATGAAAACTCGAGCATTTTATTTCTCTGTCTGCGCCCTTAAGCAGTAACACTTCTCGACCCTTCTTGCCTCCATTACAGTAGCAGTCTAAATACTTACCAACGAGCCACTCTATCTTAAATTAAATCCTAATTAGACATTCACTTTGTAATTACAACATTATTCCAGCTTTAGTGGAATATCTTAGAAAATCCAGTTCTGTGTTAAACGAGGTGCGAAATCTCCTATGAACTTAGAGCATTGTAATTGTATGAAGATTATTCTTTTGGGGAAGATGTATCGCCATACATCTCTTGGGAATTTTGTGTTTTTGGGAATTTTGTATTGATTATCGGGGTATGGAATAAAAGTACTGATGAAAAAAAATGGTTGTGTCATTTCGTTTTGGTTAGTGACAGTAAATTAGAAATTAATGGTTTTTTTTGCAATATTTGTTATTCTTAACAAATATTGCTTGACGGCTTGAACTTGACGGGCCTGTTGGTCTAGTGGTTAGCGGCCCTGACTGCTAAGCCGGAGGTCGTGGGTTCGATTCCCACCCAGGACAAACTTTGTGTGATGAGCATGATTGTTTGTTCTGTGTCTGGGTGTGATTTATCTATAATATGTATGTATTTATAAATTATATAAGTATGTATATCAGTTGTCTGGTTACCATAACACAAGCTCTGCTTAGCTTGGGATCAGATAGCCGTGTGTGAGTTGTCCCAAGATATTTATTATTTATTTATTTATTGCAAAAAAATCAATTAAAATGTTCTGTAAAGTTCTTAAAAAAATAAATGCACCTAGTTTATTAACTACACAACTAGTCAACTGGCCGACTGTTATACAGGGTGTTTGGTGCATCGTGTGCCAAATTGAAATGGTCGACTGAGGGGGTCATCTGCTATCCTTTCAGACCCCTAAACACTTCTCATGCCCTGTGTATTATTTTTCATCGACTTTTTAATGTTTTATAAAAAAAATACCAAAATTTTACATTCAAGTACATTTTTTTTTAAAAAGTACACGTCGTAGACTCTCTATTTTAATTTTATTTAGATTTGCATTGTACTACAGTACTTTTAAATTCAAAATTAGTGACATTAGCCATCTAGTTTTTTATTTATTTACTCGCAAAGTTTTGGACTTCAATTAAAGCTGTCCATGTTACAGCTATTTACATGGCTATAAAAAAAAAAACAAATGAGACCGGGATCTAAGGACTTCGTCAAAAATTCTCTAGTCTATCCTCTTGCTAGTGATGTGCCACATGCCATAAAAATCTTTTTACAACTTCGTGAATTCGCTAGAATTGTGAATCGAGTCACAAAATACAAAATTCCAAATTATGGTTTAAAAATTTTGTTTTGCTTTATAACACCTGAAAAACGTATTAAATATGTTATCTCACTCTTATAAGATAAAATCTGTCTTATTTCCCTCTTTTTTGGGGGAGGGGGTACTAGAAATAATAAAAAATGCATGTTTAACATTTATTTCATATTCTTTTGCATATTCTACTTAAAATGTTGGCCTCTATTGCGAATGCAGGCCAGACATCTATTTCGTATTTCCACAGCTGTTGTACGAAGTCGCATTTCCTCCTTAACCTCCTTTGAAAAGAGTTCTGACTTTTAGCCAGAAAAAAAAGGAAAGGTTTAGTGTAAACGTTTGGGCAGGAGTGATTGGAATCAGGTAATTGAACCGCATTACCTGCCCGAAAACTTCAATGGCGACAACTATTTGGAGTTCCTTCAAAATGACGTGCCCGAATTAGTGGCCGAGGTGCCCGTATGTAATAAAAATGTGCCCAAAGTATTCCAGCATGACGACTGTTCCGCGCATTGGCGTTTAACTGTGAGGGAATATCTTGATAATGTGTTCCATAATGCGCGGATTGGTGGCCCTTTTGCATGACCGGAACGTTCCCCTGGCCTAACTCCGCAAGACTTTTAACTAGTTTTTGACTAGTATACGCCACGGAGGTTCCGACTAGGGATGTACTACTTCAACGCATTCAAACGGCGTTCAATAAAATTAAGGAGAAAATGCGACTTCGTACAACAACTGTGGAAATACGAAATAGATGTCTGGCCTGCACTCGCAATAAAGGCCAACAATTTAAGCAGAATATGCAAAAAAAAATATGAAATAAATGTTAAAAATGCATTTTTTATTATTTCTGGTACCCCCTCCCCCAAAAAAGAGGGAAATAAGACAGATTTTATCTTATAAGAGTGAGATAACATATTTAATACGTTTTTCAGGTGTTATAAAGCAAAACAAAATTTTTAAACCATAATTTGGAATTTTGTATTTTGTGACTCGATTCACAATTCTAGCGAATTCACGAAGTTTTAAAAAGATTTTTATAGCATGTGGCACATCACTAGCAAGAGGATAGACTAGAGAATTTTTGACGAAGTCCTTAGATCCCGGTCTCATTTGTTTTTTTTTTTATAGCCATGTAAATAGCTGTAACATGGACAGCTTTAATTGAAGTCCAAAACTTTGCGAGTAAATAAATAAAAAACTAGATGGCTAATGTCACTAATTTTGAATTCAAAAGTACTGTAGTACAATGCACATCTAAATAAAATTAAAATAGAGAGTCTACGACGTGTCCTTTTTTAAAAAAAATTATTTGAATGTAAAATTTTGGTATTTTTTTTATAAAACATTAAAAAGTCGATGAAAAATAATACACAGGGCATGAGAAGTGTTTAGGGGTCAGAAAGGATAGCAGATGACCCCCTCAGTCGACCATTTCAATTTGGCACACGATGCACCAAACACCCTGTATATTTAATTAAACTTTATACAACACAAAAGGTGGTACTCCTCACGTGACCAGAGGGCTGGCCTTTTCTTGGACTAAAGAATCAGCATTGCCATACAACGTGGCAATTCTGCTAGCCTTTTGGGCACTTGCCCTATTGACAGCGAGACGGATGAGATTTTTTATGAACTATGAATTTCATTTTTTTATATTATGTTTTAAATATTTTGTAATTTAATAATTATATAGGTACTAGTTTCCGACCGCGACTTCGCTCGCGTGACTCATTTGACCCGCGTTAAGTTATGTATTTGGGTACTGTTCCCCTCCCGTGTGTCGTAGCGTTATAATATATAGCCTATAACACTCACAAATAACGTGACTTTATACGGGTAAAAGATTTTTTTAAATTGATTCGATATCACCCCCTACAACCTCACAAGCTTTACCTCTTAATTATAAGTAAAAGTTTTGTGTTTAAATTCGGTATCTTGTTATCACCACAATTTCTTTTTCAGCCTAGTAGAAGTAATAAAGATGCTACTCACAGCTGGTGGCAACTTCAACACGATGAAGAATAGCAACCTCAACAATATGGACACTCCACTCCACACAGCGGTGGAGATCGAAAGCCTGGAGGCTATCCAGGAGTTGCTGGATGCAGGTGCAGCGGTGACCTGCCTGAACAGAGCTGGACAGACGCCGCTGCATGTGTGCGTTAAGAAGAACCTGGAAGAGCATTTGCAGGTGAGATGGATGATGAGATGAATTGGCTTGAAGAATCATTGAAATTTAAAGATATATAATATAAGATAGATTTAAAGGAGATAGGTCGAAATGGAATCTTTTAACTCGAAACTATATAATTATATATACGAAAACATTGTCGTCGTCGGTATCGTGTTGCCCTAGTAACTGGGTTGTGGAGGTCAGATAGGCAGTCGCTCCATGTAAAACACTGGTATTCAGCTGCATCCGGTTAGACTGAAAACCGACCGTAACATAGTTGGGAAAAGGCTAAGCAGATGATGAGCATATATGAAAACTTTAGTAAACATAGATTCAATGCACAATTGTAGAACCCAAAAAGGTAGATGAATTTGTTAGTGGATTATTAAAAAAACAGCTGCTTCATACAAAAGTACAACACCTACACGGTCAAAATGTGTGGAACAGTTAATTTTTTTTTAATTACCCGTGAAAAATGTTGACGCTTTTAGTCAAGAATCTTGTTAAAACTATGGTATAAGTATTCCTTACGATTTCTTTTCCATCCTGTTATAAGTAAGTACATGATAATTAAAACATGAAATTTTAAAACAAAAACCTTATTGGTGAGGTTCTTCAGAAAGGTCGGGTGCGCAGTACTCGTAACCGGCGAGCTTTTATGACCCGATTTATGATCGTGGACGAGGCAAAAGGAGTATGTAAGGATCGTAGCAGGTGGCGTTCTGTGGTTTCTGCTTACCTCCGTGGGAAAAAGGCGTGAATTTCTGTATTATGTATGTAATGAATATTATCAATTCGAAAACTTGTTGGTCACGACTAAACTACTGAAACGATTTTGATGAAATTTGGTACAGATTAACCATGAACCCCCAAGAAATAACACAGGCTACATTTTAAGCCAAATTCACGCAAAAGATGTCGAGGGTAGAACCTAGTGTAATATAAATATATAAACACTATATAAAGGGAAATATTTCGATTTCAGATAGTAAACTATCATAAGCTTTATTAAAAAAGGCGTGAGTTTATGTATATATGTAACTGAAACCAAATTCTATGTTTTAGCTTTTAGCCAACTACGACTATATGAACGCGAACCCCCTGCTTGCAATAGTGGATGTGAAGGACAAGGAAGGCCATTCAATCCTGCAGGCAGCTGTCGAAGCAGCTTGGGTGCCAGGCGTCTGCATCGCCTTAGAAGCAGGAGCTGATGTTACTTCCAAGGTAATTTAAAAAAAAGAGAAAGAAATCCAAGAATCGTTTCGAATTTTTTTTTTTAATATTTTCATATAAGACAAAGTCATGAGTATGCTGCATCCGGTTCGACTGGAAGCTGACCCCAACATAGTTGGGAAAAGGCTAGGTAGATGATGATATAAGACAAAGTCTCATTTTTTTTAAATCCATGTATTCGATATAATATACTTTTTCGGAATAGATACTGTGTTAAACAAATGTTGTGCATGTCTGTAATAGATGTAACTGTCTAGGGTTGTGGTTCCTCTTGAGCTATACTAAGCTACGTTGCTACGGTAGACGCTCCGGGCGTCGGGAGCCACGAGACGACTCCCGGCCACCGTAGACGCGGGTCTGTGGGCGGTGAGCAATGGGTAGCTCACCGTCCGGGAAGTTATTTGATGATTTCCGGTATTAAAAAAAAATTGCTTTATTGTCAAAGCTGAAATTAAAACAGCAGTAAAAAATTCGTCGTACTTGTACTCGTCGTAACTGGAAAAGTGCGACAAAGACTGGCGAAATTGCCAATTTGCATGGCATTGTTTACTCGCTGGCCAAGGTAAAAAGCCTTTAGATCACGAGGAGTGTCAACCACAAACCGTTTGGATAATTCTTTAAAAAGGCTATAGGCACAAGGAACCCACGGCCCAAGGGTTTCCACTCCAAACGTCACGAAAATATAGTTGCATATAGTTTTAGTTTCTTTTTTTCATTATTAATGTTTTTTTGTTATGTTATCCTATTGGTTATCAAATCAGACACATTCTTAGCAACGTACTATAGCATAGCCCAAATAGAATCGCAACCTTAGTCGTTGTCTGTGTATCTATTGTAGATATTATGTATTTTTTTATAAATTATATTACCCACAGGCCAACGACGGAGAAACTCCAATCCATTCAGCAGCAGCATTAGGAAACCTGGACGTTCTCAATGAAATCCTTAGCATCGCCAAACAGAGAGACGCGTTAGACTACCAAAATGAAGAAGGAGAAACAGCCTTATTCAAAGCAATAATACACGGTCACGTGAACTGTGTAAAACAAATTCTCAATGAAGGAGCTAATTTAAAAATAACTTTACCAGGAGAAGTTAATATATTTCACGTAGCATCTGATTATGGTCATCTTGAAGTTCTTAGAGTACTTTTAGAGTTTAACGAAGCTGTGACTGAAGCTTTAATTAATTCTTTAACAGCGGCAGATAGAAGAGGCTTTGGTCCAATACATTTTGCCGTATCCAATAATCACACATCTTGCGTAGAACTTCTTCTATCAAAAAGAGCAGATATAAGACTAAGAACAACTTGCAGTCCCCACAAATCTTCAACTCCATTGCATTTAGCTGCCGTCAAGAATCACGTAGATATAGCAAAAATTATACTCAGATTTGATAAAACTACAGTACACGAAGTTAATAGTATGGGATGGTTTCCCTTGCATGCAGCAAGTCACCATGGCAGTAGAGATGTTATAACAATATTACTACGTGAAGGAGCAGATCTTTCAGGGTACACAGATGGGCCAAAAAAATACAGAAGAACAGCTGTAGATATGATCATCAACAATCTATCGAAACCTACAGAATTTATGGAAGATGTTTTCGATTCGTACATATCCAGCAATGGTCAGGATCTACAAGATCACAACTGTGAAGTGACTGTTGATTATGGAATTTTGATGCCAACCGTCTGTGAGATGGAACAGATGAAAGTCATTGAAGCTCTTCTGAAGACTGGCAACAGATATGGCCAGAGAAGGTTACTGGTCCATCCGTTGGTAGAAAGTTTTCTGTTCCTGAAATGGAAGGCGCTGTTGCCGTTCTTCTACACCATCATAGGTTTATATGCAATCTTCTTGTCATCGTTGACTATCTTCATCGTGTCAGTCTTCTTCTTTAGAGATACGAAAGAGTCAACGCCTGAATGGTTGAATCCTGAGATTTGGAGTTATGTAGTTTATTCCACGATAGCGTTGATACTTTTACAGGTAAGTAATTCATTTATTTTATAAAAAAAAAACAAAATTGTCTTTCATCAACCATCAATAGCTTTGCACAAGAACTAATCGAAATCATTTATTGACATATACCATGGAAGGTTCAATGATGGTACAAACAAAATAATTATTAAAAGCAACGACATTTCACATTGGTGTGCATTATTTACAAATAAATAGTAAAAAATTGTGGTTTTGTCATTGCGGCTATCATTAGCGGACGCCTATATTCAGCTGTGGACGTTCGGCGTTGTGCTCGTTCGGCTGATATGATAATGATGATTGCGTAATAAGTAAAATTAAAACCTGTCTCATTTAACTTTATAGTAAATCCCGTCCATCAACAAACTACTATTTCATTGCCATCAGCGAAAATTCAATACCACTGGTTTCCAAAATACTTCTCTACATCCCAAGCCATCTAAAATCCAAAATTTTATTCCAGGAACTCCTATACATGAACGTAAAAAGCAGTAGATATTTCTTGCAACTGGAAACATGGGTGAAGTTTGGATCCCTAGGCTTCGCAGTCATCCTCCCATACACAGTGGTAGTGGTGAACTTGAAGGATGATGAGTGGCCTCGCCACGTGGCTACAGTGGCCTTGCTACTGTCCTGGTTGGAGATGATGTTTCTGCTGTCCAGGTTTCCGAACTGGGGATACTATGTGCTGATGTTTGGGAAGGTCGCGTCTAATGTTGTTAAGGTGAGTCTTGTTTATCGATGGTACAATAAAATTCTAGACTTTTTTTTTTTAGAACATTTTGTTTACCTTCCTATAAGTCTCCTAAAACGTTTTAAAAAAATCTCTTAAATTCTTGTACATTTATCCCCGAAACGTTATGACGGGCGGGTATTAAAAAGATCCCTTGTAGTCTGACTGTAGACAAGACAAACAGGGTGAAAAGTTCCTCATCTTCCATTGAAAAAGGAGAATCCTCTGACTAGACGGGTGCTGTGCCTGGTAGGCTACTGCTTCACGGTTGTTGTTGGGATTTTGTATAGCTAACTGTAACTAGACTTTGATATCTTTGGTAAAAGACAAATGTATTCTTAAAAATAATGATCAAGAATTGCTGAAATTCTACAATACATAACTGAAAATATTCATTGATAATAAAATATATACTTAGATATCGCAATGTTGGGAACACCAGTTGCAGTTTGCATGGCATGTTATTTATTAACTGTTTATATTTTGTTCTAGATCCTCCTTACCTTCATGTTCCTGGTCATCGGCTTCTCCCTCAGCTTCATGATACAGTTCCGCTCTCAAATACCCTTCGACGGACCCTGGGCTGCCCTCGTCAAGACCATAGTCATGATGACGTCAGAGTTCGATTACGTCGCCCTGTTTGATGAAGAGCATTCCAAAGAACTGGCTACCTCCCTCATCATCGTCCGCATCATCTTCTTAGTTTTCCTAATTCTAGCAGCTATAGTACTTATGAACTTACTAGTCGGTGTTGCAGTAAATGATATCAATGACTTAGAAGTTCTTGGTAACATCAGAAGATTAGTCAAACAAGTGGAGTTTTTAGGGACATTAGACACTTTAGTTTATAACAGAATTTTTAACGCTATACTACCAAAAAAAGTGAATACTAGCTTGAAGAATAAACGCAATGTCCTGTGTGTGATGACGTTAAGACCTGGGAAACCTCGGTGGAAGCACTCGAGATCCCTGCCATCGAGGATAAAAGATGCCATTTTCACCAAAGCACAAGCACAGCAGAAACTAATCGAAGACGAAATGGGCCTACAAGCCTTCAAAACAAAACTCAATGAGATGCATGATGCAATAATGAGCATCAACAAGAAGAAACAAGAAGAGAAGACGAAACCAGAAGGTCCAAAGATTCTTGAAATTGAGTTACCTAAAGCTAAGAAGAATTATGATGAAATGGCAACTACCTTACACGAGTTAGATGACGCTGTAGTGGAAATGAAAAATCAGAATCAGGAGTACGTAGAAGAGTCGAAATCTGCGATGGAGACGCTTAATGTGAAGATAGATCAAGTATCAGTGGAACTTGAAATGATAAAGCAGTTCTTGAGCAGGTTAGAGAGTAAGCTAACTAGATAGTAAATGATTATGTTTTGTTTTTAATAAAGTAGTTGTAATTATCTGATTGGAATTTGTTTTTTTTGCGGTTTGGAATGCAAAGGTATAAGAGGAACACGGTTTTTTTTTATCAATTGGAAATCATCCAACGGCTTTTCCCGCCCTGGGCGGAGCGAGAGGGAGTGTCAGACTTTTACTGACTAAAACCCATCTATAAGGAATATGGATGGGTTTTAGTCAGCCAGCCCCGGCAGGCAGCGGCCCTTAGTGACCCTCCGAAAAGAGGGACACGGTTGGGATTTAGTCAGTAAGAGTCTGACACTCTTTCTGCTCCGCCCAGAGCGAAGTCTTTTGATGATATCCCATACTTGGTGTAGCACTTTTATAAGGACCAGCTGATTATGTTCCATCCATTTCATCCCATCTAGAAACATTTACTGAATTCATGGTAAAAAAATACCTTGCCTAGAAACAATTAAACTTTTTTCAACACCACAAAAAATGGCAAGCTGTGCTGGTAACCTACATTTCTGACCCAATAATGCGTAACAAGCAACATCACGTCCCACCCGACACAGAAATAACTTCACATTAATAAGGACTTGCACAGCACTAAATACTCTGGTAAGAATCAAAATGATTTACTCAAAGCCCAGTTGCTAAACAAACCAATATTTCTTGACCTCCAACATTCTTTGGACACCCCCTTCAGCCTTTACATTTTCTTGTACTCGAGGGAAGGGTGGAAGGTCAAGTTATGAAAGATGTGAGGTGCGACGTTGGCGGAATAATGATACATGGTTTTGTTAGAATCAGCGGAAAAATATCGCTCATACACAGGCCTTGATTAGGTATTGTTGTTTTGTGGTGTTGCTATCCTAGACGAAGTTTTTCTTAAGTCAGAGTATATAAGGTCCAGTTTTGCATCCGCGTCAAATTCAGAGGTAACTATGCCAGTGATTCTCAACATCCTATCCTAAGTAAGTTTGTTTATTACCTTTTCACATATATACCACTGAACTGATTATCCTGAAATTTTACATATAATGTACATGCAAAACCTTTGATCCCAAAAAAAAGTACTGTCCCTGAGGAAAACAACAATAACGTTCTTATGATAGTAGATGGCGCCACGTGTTTTTCGAATCATGATTGAATTTTAAATATAACTGACATTTACGCAGAAGAAGTCGCGGGCAAAAGCTAGTCAGTTAATAAAGTAAATAGGTAGTTGTTTTTTTTCGTTTTTGATTTTCGAATTCAAACTAGACGCCATGTGACGCCATCTTGGCATTATGTTTAAGCAGGCAGGGCGATGAACCCGCACGCACACAGTGATATAATTATGTCACTTTATTCTGCCTACCGCATCAGTTCTTACTCTAAATTCGAAATTTAAAAAAGGAATTAAACTGATCCTTTGGAATAATACTATTTCAGCCAGGTTTCTGCGGTGTACAACCTTCACAGTACACACTATCTGATTCTTCTAACTAATAAAAAGTGGCGCCCTCTATACAGAGAGAGAGAGAGAGAGAGAGAGATATACACCTACTTTCATTAGAACATTCGTAAGGATCTAATAAAAGGTATCTGGGGCAATATGGAGCTAGTAATGAGCTATTCATTCTGATTTACCGGCAAATATACGAGATATTATTACTTTTTCACTGCGGCTGAGCTAGTTTTTACGGTTAGATGAAGCAATGAATGTTTTCCTTTGCAATAATAAACCAGCCAAGTGCGAGTCAATCTCGCACAAAATATTTAAAAAAAAGACACCCCTTTTTTTGAGATAAAAATTAAATCACATAGATGGTCATCATTATCATCATCTGCTTAGCCTTTTCCTAACTATGTTGGGGTCGGCTTCCAGTCTAACCGGATGCAGCTGAATACCAGTGTTTTACATGAAGCGACTGCCTATCTGACCTCCACAACCCAGTAACTGGGCAACATGGTACCCCTATGGTTAGACTGTTTGTCAGACTTCTTGGCTTCTGACTATCCGTAACGACTGTCAAAGATCTACGAATGACAGCCGGGACCAACAGCTTTACGAGCTTTCCGAGGCACGGGGGTGTCACACCACCAACTTCCAAACTCCGGGCTGTTACTGAGAAATTCCGAATGGAAAAACCCAAATCAAAAATCACATAGATGGTATATTCTGAAATACGTGCTATGGCATTTTCTTCAAGCGGGCAGATTGAGTGATAGTTTTTTTGCCATAACTGTTTTTTTTTCAAGTTTTACAATATTTTTACTTTACCATCATGCTTTAACAGTTATTTACTAGAATATATATTTTTCTTGAACGGATTAAATAACCTTTTTGATGAGATCTCTACTCTCACGCACACAATATTCCGTACCCACCACTGAATCAAATTTAATACTACATACAAAAAAAAAAACGCAAATTTAAGACAAATTGACTATTTCAGACTTGTTTATGTAGGTATAGTATTAGTCTAGCTAGGTTTCCTCACGTTATTTTCTGACCTAGAAAGAAACATTTGAATTGAAAAAGTTGGTACTTACCCAGTATCGAACCTGCCACCACATGCATGAGAGACGGTCGCCTTAACCATAAAAACATTACTATATCACAAATGGAAAAAAAACACAAAAAATTTAATATTTGTAGCATTAAAATGCAAATAACAAAAAGTCATGCAAAGTGGTTCCCGCCATATTAAGCTTAATCCAGTTTAAAATAAATATGTGTGCGTTTAATTTGCACAACTTGTAGCTATATACGTTACAAAAACATTCTCTGTATTAATACAAGTGTTTCAATTATTTACGTTACTGCCTAAAAGCAAATTAATTTTGGTTCGGGTGTTTTTGTATGGTGTACGTTACAAGATGCAGGCGTCGGGAGTCGCAGAGCGATTCCCGGCCACCGCAGGCGCGGGCCCGCGGTTGGCGGCGGCGCGTTGTGTTCCACGCGGGCCTCAAAGAGATGTCAGCACAGTAGACGGGGCCCAGGAGGGCAAAGGGCATTAGAAGGAACACGGCTGAGTTTTAGTCAGTAAGAGTCTGACACCCTCTTCCGCCGTCCAGGGCGGAATAAGTCATTTGATGATTTCTCATGCTTAAAAAAAAAGGCCGCATCCAACCAGTCTTTTTGGAAATCTATGGGAGAGGCCTATGTACAGCAGTGGAAGTCCTGCGGCTGATATGATGAGGATGATGAAGATATAAACGGGGCACATAGCTCGTAGAACGGATAGCCGGTTGGGCCGTAAGGTTCTCGAGTGGCGACCACGCACTGGAAGGCGCAGAGTTGGAAGGCCCTCCACGAGGTGGACTGTCGACTGGTAAAGGTAGAGGTAAATCGTATTGGTAAGCCATACAAATATTTTATTTTTAAGTGCCAATAAATAGTCTGCCTGAAATACACTTCACTTGGTTTTGACTTTAACTTTTACGTGGGAATCGAAACCCCGACATGCAGCGCAGTAGCCAATCGCTTAGCCATTGCGCCAACGATATATGTTGCATGGCTTTAATCTTTGCCTACACAATAAACATTATGGTTTCTCCAATTGACTGCCTTGTTACCCTAGTGGTTCAAAGCACGACTGCCACGCTAGAGGTCTTGGGTTCGATTCCCAGGTCGAGTGAAGTGCGGGGCGAAAGCAACAAAAAAAAAATCTTTGCTTCCCTCTACCATGAGCTACTTAAATAATAGGGATATTCTAATAAACGTACTATATTTCACAGCTTTCGATGAACAGTTTCGACATAAATTAAGTTACAAATAAACTTTGGTTTTTCATTTCTTATTGGGTTTTTCTATGAAATTCTCAGTAGCAGCTCGGAGTTAAGATTTGTGTAATGGCAATAGGCTAGCCTCCTATTACATGGGACTTAAAAATATAACGGCGAACTGTGGGTGTACATTGGAAACACCTCTGTCTAACCTTTCGGGAAATACAGGCGTGATGATCCCAATTGGTCTAGAAAACAAAACCAGCTACATCCTATGCCTTGCGACAAACACAACATTGGATTTTAATCAAACCCATACGAATTTATTAACGGTTCTTGCATTGCTGATGGTTATACTATATTTTTTACAGCATTTGGATTGATTCGCGATTAATAGGTTCTAGTTAAGTTACTATGTGTTGGACACTGAGTATGGCAGTTGAGAGCTTTGTCATGCTTACTTTAATGTCTCGCTGACGGTGGCGTGTGGGTTGGATCGTTCAGTTCCCTTCAAGATGGTTGAGCTGAACGGTGCTGACGCGCACGTCATATTCGTGAACGGGTACTGTCAGTTCCCGTTCACGAATTAAAAAAAGTCTATACGTTTAAACCTTTCTCTTGTAATGTATGATTCTGTATACAAATATTGTAAAATATTGATTTTAAAAGAATAAAGGGTGCCCTCTCCATTTGAAACTACGTTTAGGAAGGGGCAACTAGATTTAAATTTTTAACCGACTTCAAAAAAAAGGAGGTTTTCATTATACATACATACATAAACTCACGCCTTTTTCCCATGGGGGTAGGCAGAAACTATAGAACGCCACCTGCTACGATCCTTACATACTCCTTTCGCCTCGTCCACGTTTATACAGGTCATACAAGCACGCCGGTTACAAGTACTGCGCTCCCGACCTTTCTGAACAATTAAATTTTGTTTACTTGTATGTGACGTTCAAAAGTGTCTTTTAATGGCCTAATTGAAATAAAATATTTGACTTTGACTTAAGAATAAAAAAATACATTTGCACGGTGTTTGAACTTGTCGGACCCACTAGCCACTAGTCCATCACGGCACAACAGGTTTAGTAAGATGAATAATTAATTCTTTACCAGTACCTAGGTAGGTACTAATTGTTCCACCACAGGCCCTCAATACAGCAGGAAGTCGGAGTGTCATTAATAATTCGTTAAATTAAAGGATAGCTTTGCATTAACAGGTAATCCATTTGCACTGCCAATAAGCTTACGTGTGGTTTACCTGTGAATGACTAATTGATTAATACCGTTTATGTTTAAGTTATATTGTTCTGTTCTTGTTTCGGAGTAGAACACACATGTATGAAATTATAAAGCTGAAGAGCTTGTTCGTTTGTTTTCGTGCTAATCTCTGGAACTTCTGATCCGATTTTAGAAATTATTTCGCTATTAGGAAGCTATTTATGTTATGCCTTTGTGATAAAGAGTCGTTCTTAAAAATGAAGGACCTGTAGAAAACATTCAACATACTATCTACATAAGGCTAGATTTTAGTAAAAATAAAATAAAAACCTACAAGTCTGTGACATTGTGTGGCATTTTGGGAAAGGGAGGGGGGGAGGGGGTTAGCTTCCGAAACTCCTGTCTCTGCCTGCAGCCTAGAATTGTACTTTCAGAGATTTTACCAGTTACATATAAGTCCTATGTTCCCAGGGTTTATACCCTTCACAATGGGATCGCCCATTGCGAAGGGTATACACCCTTTTTTTTTGTAGATGGTAAATCATCAAATAACTTCCCTCGCCCTGGGCGGGACGGGAGGGAGTGTCAGACTTTTACTGACTAAAACCCATCTGTGTTCCTTCATGTGCCCTTTGCGTTCCGGGGGCGCGGTATCTCTTTCGAACAACCCGCAGCCTCGGCAGAGGGTATAAACCCTGACACCAGTCTCCTGCTGAAAAGTTCGTAAAGTAAATACTTAAAATACATTGTCTACCCTAGGAAACAAAAACTCACTCTTAGCAGTCATGCCCGCGACTGCTAGACCTCCGTAGCTCTTTTAGCAATGAACTTCACAAATTAAATGAAGTCTCCTCACATTTAAATATCCCATATCCTCTCCAAAAGAATTTAAATCCAGACTCACTTATTCAGTTGGAAGTGCATTCACTTTAATGACAAAAAGACCACAACACAATTTACTCTTTGTGGCCATTTGAGCACGCTTGAACGAGAATCAAACATGTTCGTCTATTGCAGGGGTGGCCAACATGATATAACCCAAGATTTATAGTTAATTGACTTCATTAAATAATTTAAAAGGTAGATTTACCGATTACATAATTAGTACTTCTTCTTAAACGTAACATTGAATAGTATTTCATATAATTAACATCTTCATCATCATATCAGCCGTAGGACGTCCGCTACTGGACATAGACCTCCTCGGTTGGAAGCGGCCTGCATCCAGTGTCTTCCTGCGGTCTTAATCAGGTCGTCCGTCCACCTTGTGGGTGGACGTCCTACGCTGCGCTGCGCTGGTCTCCATTCGAGAACTTTGCGGCCCCATCGGCTTAATCAGCGTAATTAACATTACTTACATACAATTTTAAATGAGAAAATTAAACAATATAATACTTAAAAGTCGTATATTTAATTTCATTAAGAGGAAAACCACAAAATTGAAGATGAATTTTAAAATGTATTTGTTTTGACTAGTTACGTTTAAAACTATTTTCGCATATTGACAGTTTCTTACGTCAAACATAAAAATAATATGCTTTCGGCATATAAACATAAAGTACTCTATTTTCAAGTTGGACACTTAAAGCTGTCCAATACAATCGCAACTGACAGCGCCCGTTCACGAACATGACACGTAGATCGAATTCATTACGAATTTGGTTATGTTAGTGTGAACTTTGCATCTGGGAACGACTCGACTAATAACTGCAATCGACTAGTTGGCCACCCCTAGTCGATAGTGACGTGAAATTCGTCGAATGAATTGGAAGCCGAAACGTGGTGCGGTTACATTGTTCAAAGCCGTCTTTGAGTTTAATGTATTGATACATTGAAAGGCGAAATTACCGCTCGATTTAGTTAGAATGGTTTAGGAATATTGAGGGATTTCTGCATTACAATACCTACCCATTTGCTACTTACTTTGAAGTGGTTTTCTTTGTAATAGATTTTGAAATCGTGTCAAACTTCAGACTCCATTATCTGCCTATAAAAGGTTGTTTTTAATCATTGTTTATTACAATAATAAATATAAGAAGACGTCTTCTTAGAAACCTGATTAATTTACAAATTAATCAGGTTTCTAAGAAGACGTCTTCTTAGAAACATAATTAATTTTACAAAAAAGTTTTTTTTTAAATTACTTTGTATGGAGTTTCCTGACCGTTATTGATTATTGATGTCTACTGCTACATGTATTTCCAAAAGGACCGGTTGGAAGCGACCTGCATCCAACATCTTCCTGCGGCCTTAATTATGTCGTCCGTTCACCTTGTGGATGGACGTCCTACGCTGCGCTTGCCGGTGCGTGGTCTCCAATCGAGAACTTTGCGGCACCATCGAACCCAATACCTCTAGCGTAGTATTCGGGGTTTGGACCACTAGGCTAACGGGGCAGTTGAAATAAATGATTTGACTTTAATATTCCCTCGTAACTCCTTGTCTACAGACTCCTGTATTCCTCTATACCTCTTATCTTGCCACCACAAGGAGCCAATACAAACAGTATACAAGCCTACGTCATCACATATGATACATTAGTACCGAAACCTATAAATCGCCTCATTGTCTCCAATGATAGGACAATACTAACCGCTTAACCTCCCAGTTCCTACCGTTGCTATTATCATACGGATATATTATCATAGGGTATTGTAGCCCTATGAGTTATAGGTAGGTGGAGATGTTTATTTCGAATGGAACCCTATTTTTGGAGCAATTATTTTGGGGGTCATAGATATGCGTATTTTGACCAGGATTTTGTACAAAATTGAAAAGTGTGTCTGCGGAGTTTCTTGCTCACTCTTATCTATAGAGAACTTACCTACGTTTTTAAACGAGCAACTAGGTAGCTTCAACTTTCTTAACAATTCGAAAGAGCCGGTTTAATTATTATTTTTCTTATAAAAAAACGTTACCCCACACTACAAACATAAACTCACATACACAAACAATCAGATCCGGAACAACTATCTATAGGCCATACACATATTTGTATCGTGTAGAAATTGAACCCGCTAAACGCAGAGCGGCAGCCAAACGGGTCGTTAAAAAAATGCGTTGACTTTCACAGGCAAAGGAATATACCATCATACCATCACGCCTGTATCCCCAAAGGTTTAGGCAGGGATGTGCCAATGTATACAATCAGTTCGCCGATATATTTAAGTCCACTGTAATAGGAGGTAAGCCTATAGACCCTGCACAAATCCTAACTCCGAGCTGCTATTGAGACTTTCATAGAAAAAACCCAACTTCATCCGCGTGGCTTATTTTACCTGCGTTGGTTCACGTGTGTGTACTGCTGAATGATATAGCCTATGTTACTGAGGGATAATGTAGCTATCTATTGGTGAAAAAATGGTTAAAATCGGTTCATTAGTTTCGGAGCCTTGACGGTACAAACAAATAAACTACAAACGAAAAATATTTCGTCTTTATAATATTAGGTATAGACACAGCTTTTTTTTTTTTTTTTTTTTTTATAGACGGGAAATAATCATATAACTTCCCCCGCCCTGGGCGGGGCGGGAGGGAGTGTCAGACTTTTACTGACTAAAACCCGTCTATGTTCCTTCATGTGCCCTTTGCGTTCCGGGGGCGCGGTATCTCTTTCGAACAACCCGCAGCCCCGGCAGGCATCGGCCCTCAGTGGCCCCATCCAATTTTGCTGACATCTCTTTGAGGCGCGCGTGGAACACGAACGCGCCGTCGACACGGTCTGTCGCTAGTGAACGTACGGACGGCGAGCTACCCATTGCTCACCGTCCACAGACCCGCGTCTACGGTGGCCGGGAGTCGTCTCGTGGCTCCCGACGCCCGGATCGTCTACCGCGGCGGCCGCTGGGACGGGGGACCCTCCTTTCTCTCTCCCGTCCCGCCGCCTCCTTCTCTAGCATTACAGCTTCGCAGAAGGAGGCGACTGCTTCCCATTCCCCCTCGCTCCGGACCATGGCCTGAACCAGTGCCGGACGCGAGAGGGCGCCGCCGCCGATGGCCGCCTCGAGGACTCGGCGGTGCTCAGCCCAAGCAGGGCACACCGCCAGAGTATGCTCCACCGTGTCCTCGGGGCGATCCTCACAATGGTGACATCCGGGCGATTCCTCCCGCCCGATGAGGTGCAGGAACCTCCCGAAACTTCCGTGTCCGGTGAGGACCTGCGTCAGGCGGAAGGTGAGGGCGCCGTGGCGCCGCTCTAGCCACTCCTCAAAGAGGGGTCTTACCGCCTCAATCGAGGCGAGCCCTGCACGAGGTTGCGACAGTCGTTCTCTCCATGTCGCCATGAGATCGAGCCGGAGTTCCGTCCGCAGGGCGGCAATTTGCCGCGGCAGCGGCCCAGTGCCTCCGCGCGCCACTCGTGTAGGCGCGCGAGGACCAGCGCCTCCAGATCCCATGGCGGCAATCCGGCAAGGAGGCTCGCTGCCTCGCCGGAGATCGTGCGGTATCCGCGGATGACCCTTATGGCGATCACCCGCTGGGACGCGTTCAGGTAGTGGGCGGCAAGCCGCTTCAAGCCCCGCGCCCACACCGGGGCCCCGTAAAGGGCCATCGAACGCACGACCCCGGCGTAGAGCCTCCGGCAGGAGGCGTTTGGCCCCCTCAAATTGGGCAAGAGCCGCTTAAGAGCGGCCGACGCCCGTGCCAACTTGGGAGCCAAACGTCGGAAATGTTCCACGAAGTTCCATCGGCTGTCGAGGACAAGTCCCAGGAGGTATAGACACAGCTAGGACTAACAAAATACGATATCTATTAAAAACCATTATTCCTTATTGCTAGACATTTTCCTTAGACTAGACTAGACTTCAGCTAGACGATTTGAGTTTCCGATTTTCTACTAACCTTCATAAAGACACCTATCTCTATCTATCCTCAAAATATCAGCCATGTTTAAATGACGACCTCGGATGTCAGTCTATAAGGCTCGAATGAAGGTCCTCGTAAACTGCTATCCACAACCCTTCCTGCAGGAAGACGAGACAATCTGGACATTATCGCGGTACAGGATGGGATGGCAAATATAATGGTTTCTTTTTGTAACGTTTTATGATAGCCCAGTCGTTAATATGTCCGGTTTCAGCCGCGAGTTTGTGGGTTCGATAAAGAGCAAGTACCGATGTTACATTTTCAATTAAATTAGTCTTTCTAAATTTTGCTTGGACACTACTGACATCGGTGAAGAAAAAACATGCTTTACTTATCTTAATGTTATTTATAATAATAATAATAAGATACTTAGTCTTTGTAATGTATTATTCATACGCTATTGTATTAGGTACCTAATCCTGTGATGATAGTTGTATGTGTTTATAAATAAATATTTTTTTTTTTTTACTTACTGCTTCACGCCAGAATAGCTGGACAGATTTGGATGACATTTGGCATAGAGGTATCTGAGGTTTTGGCTATCTGGAATAGCACATAGGTTACTTTTTATCCCCGAAAAATGTACAGTTCATGTGGAATATATAATATTATTAACTTCGTTGATGGCAGAAGCTAGTAATTAATATACGTCTGAAATCGCCAACCCGCTTGAGCAAGTGTGGTGATCAATGCTCGGGGTTTCTCTGTCTGAGAAGAGGTCTTTGCCCTGCTGTGGGACAGTGCATCTTCCAGATTCCATGCTTAAAGCAGGTAGATATCGAGGTATTTAGAAAGACTGTTTGGTTGAGGCTGACAATTCTGCCGATCTTTTAAAACTGACATGCGTTGTACGTGATTTCCTTGTATTTCAAGCGTGGAATAATCCATAACTTTCATAAATATTTCCTCCTCATAGGAAGCGCAAATATACCATGTCCCATTTTCCCGACCATCATAAAATTTTACTACCAATACGAATAACTTTCTATCATAATATTCGATTGTAGTTTGTCCCTTTTTATTACAGTTCTAGGGTTGTTATAAAGGCCCTTTGTGACGGTTCGAACATCGCCGTTTCGTAGGCGACTCGTTGAACATTGAATTAGGCAATTGCCTAATCAACTCGTTTGTTACATTTGGGTACACACGTTTAGTTGGGATCGATGTGCACACATGTAGAATCTGAGGATTAAAGAAATTTAATTGGTCTATCTAAATTACTATGAGCATATACATAACATCACGCCTGTATTCTCCGAAGGGTTAGGCATTGGTGTACATGTACTGCCACAGTTCACCGGTATGTTTAGGTCTCATGTAAAAGGGGGCGAACCTTTAACCGGGCACAAATCCTAATTCCGAGCTACTATAGAAAAACCCAATAACACTTTATGCTCGACCTGGAAATCTAACCCAAGACCTCTAGCGTAGCATTCGCGCTTAGACCATTAGGAGGCAGTTATGTTATTGCCATGAGATTGTATTATGTCTGCTTCTTCTTTTCGAGTCAATTATTTTAGATTATCTTATTTGGACACGATGGTAATGGCTCTGAGTAGAGCTGTATATTTATCATCGTGGTGAAAAGATTGGTCAGCAAGACATTTTTTTTTACTTTGTTTTATGTAAATTAGGACTAGTTTCTTTTTCCTATACATTAATGATAATCATCATCATCATATCAGCCATAGGAGGTCCACTGCTGGACATAGGCCTCCATAGATTTCCAAAAGGACCGGTTAATAATGATAACAAATTGCCGAAAACCCAATTCGAAAAACTAGTGATTTTCTAAAAATTCTCGAAATATGTGATTTTAATACCGCTTAAGGGTCTGCCCCGACGGCCGATTATCGGGCCGATTTTTGACAGATTTCTTCGTCTATTAGAAGAAACGACCGAGAATCGGCTCAATAATCGGGCCGATAACAATCGGCCCGATGATTGAGCCGATTCTCGGTCGTTTCGTTGACCAACAGGTCGTGTGGGGAGTTACTATTGCTCGTTCCCACAGAGGTCCGGTTTACAAGTCCTTTTTATCGTATACGTTTTTATTCAGCGATGACCTATGTAGTAGTATGAGCGAGTTCACACACACAACAGTATTAACCGGTCAAGTAACGGAGAAAATAAAACAATTGAACAACAATGGCGGTGCATTTTAAAACCCCGGCCGGAGCCTGACCCTTTAAAATACCGGTTCGTTTTATCGGATCGAAGCCACGCGGGGTAGAAATGGTACTGTAAATGCAGTATCAATAGATCTGTTAGAAACAATACTGGAAATGCGAATGTTTTGTGTGAACGAGCCTTTAGTCAGTTTAGTTAGTTGTTGACGGGCCTGTTGGTCTAGTGGTAAGTGGCCCTGACTGCTAAGCCGGAGGTCGTGGGTTCGATTCCCACCCAGGACAAACTTTGTGTGATGAGCAAGATTGTTTGTTCTGTGTCTGGGTGTGATTTATCTATAATATGTATGTATTTATAAAATTATATAAGTATGTATATCAGTTGTCTGGTTACCATAACACAAGCTCTGCTTAGCTTGGGATCAGATAGCCATGTGTAAGTTGTCCCAAGATATATATTTATTTTATTTTTATTTTTAGTTGCAATTCATTTTCACCACTAAACAAGTGACCATGAAAACAGTGTGGGTGAAAATGGTCCGTGTATACAGGTCATAAGGCAAGTTAGAAATAAAACACAAACTCTTCTATGATCGTATTTAATTTTATTACTACTCATGTTCAGTGCACACTTGGAAACAAACAAACAAACAATCATAAATATAGTGACGGTAACGGTGTTTTTATGATAGAATTAAATTAATTAATACCGAGCTTTCTTTTTCGTCTAGTCAATTTATACCTTTCAACCTGGTTGAACCGTGTAACATGGTTTTAAGTAATTAATATTAACTGGAGTACAAAGTACTTAGTTTTCTGTTTAAGCTTATGACTTGAGTAGTTAACACCACCATCAATTGACATACTTTTTATGAATTGTCCAAACGCAATTCTCCTAAAAATTTTGAATGGCAATACGGAACAGTGACGTCAGTTATCGGCCTACTCAATTGACTGACTATTTATTGATTTCGAAGCAAGTACCATTGAATTACACAGTAAATTGAAAATTAATAGCTAAAATAATGGCTAAAATAACCATGTCAGAGGCCCTTGAGGTGGTTTAGAAACTCTGACACTAGGGTGGTGTCGTTAGACCTTACTGCCTACACGATAAAGAAGAAAGAAAGGAAAAAGGGCTAAAATTAAGTGTTTTTCTAGAGAAGTTGTGCCTTGGAATTTTTGGTTAGTGGTGTCAACTACTCAATTGTGCTCAATTTGCTCGTGTACGTTCATTACTTTAATTAATATCTATGAAACTGTTTTAGCGTGTAAAAGTCGGCACCGCAAATTAATGCAATTCTATCATAAACACACCGTGTAAAACCTCACGTAGGTAAACGTAAATAACCACGAAATAACAAACAATTGGATCGCGTAATTGAAAACAAGCATTGCATTGGATAATGGAAGACTTAATATAAACTATTCAGTAATAACGTTTGTTAGAAAAACGATATAACAATTATTTTCCAGGGTGTAAAAAATACCATTATTAAAATCGTTTTTTATAGGTGGACAGTTTCGAAATAGGTTTCAATCTTTAACAATAAAAGCGATTTGCTGACATAGACGTTTCATGTTAGGAGTCTCTTAAAATTTCTTTAAAAAATCGGAAAACTATCAAAAATCGGTCCGATAATCGATAAAAAAATCGGTCGTGTGCGCTAAATCGACGCAACGGCCGTATGCCCCGACACAACAATACCCGACTTTTTTTAATAATGACTCCGTCACGTCTCTTTTGTTATGCAAGAGACAATGAATTGTTACACCTATAGGCAGATTTAAAATTATTTTTCTTTTTGGTAGATTTTTTAAAATGATTTTTTACACCCTGTCTTGCATAATAATAATCATTATTGGGTCTAAATAATTAAATAGAATACAAAACATAATCAAACTTGAACATCAATGATTTTAACATAATTAAATATCTAGGTAGGTAATATTTAATAATGATAAAGTAATATAACAATCGAATATAATTAGACTTCATTCAGCAATTTTTATAATTATTTCATGTTAGAATTAGGATTACTAAAATGCAAATGAGAAAAACAAAAAATAGTTGGCCCAGAAATGAAATAAAAAAAACCACTAAATTTAAAATAAATTCGTATTCTATAATATTGTAGCAAAGAATACGATAGAAATATATTTTTATGAGTATTATTAATCTCTTTAAAGTTAAGTGAACAGGCTTCTTCTGGGTAAGCTCACTCCATCGTCGACTTTGTCTTTGTCACCTCTGACCTAGATTAGAGTCAAGAGCAAAACAAACAATAAAAAAAAAGAATTCGTAATTCAAACATGAAATAAAATACTTCCAGCCATCATCACGTTCAAACATGTGAATTTTTCTAACTACTTAATATATCACAAAACACAGACGAGATTTTTAAGCGATTAAACATTATAATTATTTACATTTAATTTAATTATAATACTTCATTGTTATTTAATTATTTACTTAGGATTTAAGCTTAGGTACGTTAAGTTAAAACTTAATTTTATAATTATTTGACACTCATTTAAATATTAATTTTACACATTATTATTTTTAAATATTTGAAAATGACATTTGTATGTCGATTCCCGCCATTTTGAATTTGATCACTTGAATAGTTTTCTACCACAAATAGTACTTACCTAATCTAGAATAGACTTAAATTTAAATTAATTGTTTTCTACATAAATAATGAATTATAAATAGGTATAAAAATTAAGATGGTTGCTACTTTTTGTGGGCAACTGTGGTATTAAAAATCGTTTAGTTGTTCGGTCGCCATTTTCAAATATTTCGTTTCGTAACCTAATTTAATCGTCACAATTTGAACTACACGTGGACGTCGCCTTTATCGTTCGTTTATTTAAATTTACAATCGTTAATTTCGTAATTAATTACATTATAATTTATAATTATTTTCTACCATTTAATTATTTTTTTAAAGTCCCACTACGTAAGTACATGCCAAATAAGAGACATTGCATTTGTACAAAACAAAATAAAGCAAAAATGTGGAACCTCATAATTTAATTACGATATATTATAATTTCTATTAAACTTTCATATAGGTATTTATTTAAATATTTCGAACTTGCTATTGGTAAAAACATGTGCTTTTAAACGTTTTTTATTGTGTGCCTGATATTTTTATTTTATTTTAATACTGTTATTTAATAAAAGAACTTTCAAACGGTGTGCATTGTGCTGTGAATCTGTTTTTCTATTATTCGATACGGTGATATTAATTATTATTATGTAATATAAAATATTATAATTATAAATCGGTTGTATTTCAAATTATATTCTGTCTAATATTAAATTCCACTGATATGAACCAATAAAAATTAAGATATGATATTGTTAAAAAAATGTTACAGTTTTAATAGACTGTTTATTTTTTTTCTGGTTGACCACATTTACGGCTTCTGACACACTTCTGATCAAAATGAGCGGTCATTTTCAATTGAATTTTTACCGTGTTTTTATAATATCCACTGGTTGATTTATAAGGACATTTCGGGGCTTTCAAGTAATTTATTTGACACTTCTTGAATATTAAACTCAAATACAGTGACAGGAGTGAAAATTTATGGTAAAAAATGTATAAGTACATAAATATTTAACGTATAAATAGATACTGTTATACATTACATACATACATATATACATTTAATTTAGACAGTAATTATAATTTGAATTAAAACCGACATTTAAAGTTTTTTAAAACGTTTTATATTCTGAAATATAGATTAATTATATCATCGTCTGCTAAAATTTGGCTTACCGCTATATATAGTGATATATTCTCTATATACAATACTCCCCTAAAAGGCATAGGATATTAAATACACAGTGGTCCGTTAATTAATATCTAAAAGCCCTACTTTTATGGGGTTTTTCAAAAATAGTTTTATACAGTGATCAAAAAAGGTTGGTTCGTCTATGAATTTAAATAACTGTTAGTCGTTTTGAATTACAGCGCTTTGAATCTGGCCATTTAGGTGGTGCGCAAAGGTCGACACTTTTGTGTCTTGTGTCTGATACAAGCAACCGGCAATAACAGTGAATATTTTATTTGTAATCATGAAACTGTTCTGTGTTAGCAACTGGATATTGAAAAGTTTCTACGAGTATAACACACACAAGCTACAATATTTCCATGGAAGTTGTATGAGAAAAAAAGTTGTTGCACACATTATTTGTCTAACTGACGAAATGTTTGGTTAACCAGAACCAAACACCAGTTGTATGTAGCCACCGGTAACCGACCATAGGAACTACGTGGTGTCCGGTGTCAATAACAGAAAGTGTCTACGTTTGCACAGCGCTTTATATGTATATTTATTTTAGATTGTAATTTAATAAACATTTTTGGAATTAAGTGTACTTATACTTTTTTGATCAGTGTAATAGGCCCGCCTTAATTAACGAAATAATGTATAGGATTGAAAAAAATACATCGCGGGATTTTTTTTCTGCTATTTTATTGACATCGAAGAATGTTTTAAATAGTGCCTCATCTTGGGGTCTGAATTTGATTTAGAGGTCGTGCAAAAGTGCCATAAATTTCTTTTTTTTATTGTTTTATTTTTTTCATAAACCGTCTTTTTATCTCAGCTTATCTGATTACTCTGCTTATACCCGTTGAATGGTGTCGTTAATTCTTTATTTTTCATTCTTTCCACAGAACACATATTGTCCTAAAACAATACTTATTTCTATTATTATAGATACATACGTTATAAATTAAACAAAACACAATCACTTCATCAAACGTGTTGTAACAGCTGCCAGCAATTTAGTTCTATTTTTAAAATAATACGTTATTTTTCACATTCAGGCCAAGTACACTACAAACAATTGTCACAGCACGATTATTTACTAAATAGCACATTTTTAACCTGGCATCGACAATACTTCATCTTAAACCTTAAAATTAGATAGACAAAACAGAAAAAAGTGCTCAATTAGAAAGCATGAAATCGAGCGTCCAAAATATTTTAAAACTAAGCAAAAAATATCGTCTCATACTATGACAAAAATTATAATTACTTACGTAAATAATTATAATGATTACGTAAATAATTTTAATAATTACGTAAATAATTATAATAACGCATACATAATTATTTTCGTCATAAAGCAGGTACAAATTAACATTTACCTTAAAATAAATACTAAAATTAATTCGATATATTGATTCGACTAGATACAGACTAGATTATCATTTGACTAGATATTTATAATTATGCTAGATTGATATTGACCCCCATGCCAGCGACGAAATCGTCTCTTATAAGTGGTAGAAGGGCTGTGTGCCTGTAACAAAAAAGAAAACATATTAAAATAAATACATACATATAATCAAGCCTGTATTCCCCGAAGGGTTAGGCAGAGGTGTAGCAATGTACACAGTTCGCCGGTATGTTTTAGGTCCCATGTAATGGGGGCGAGCCTATTGCCATCAACCGGGCACAAATCCTAACTCCGAGCTGCTACTGAAAATATTGATAGATAAACCTAATTACACTTTTTGCTCGACCTGGGAATCGAACCCAAGACCTCTAGCGTAGCAGTCGCCCTTGGGACTACTAGGCTACCGAGGCAGTTTAAAATACTTACGAAAATATCATACAAAAACAATGTGTGAAAATTCGCTAGCAATTTTAAAATTACAAAATTTTAACACCCTGTATATTTTTGTTGGATCATTTTAGATTAGGTACTTAAAGGGTCGTGTTAAAAAAATGTTTTAAATAAAGGATGCATGCCGTAAATTCTTTTTTTGCCTCACAATTTGTTGCGAAAATATTTTTTAAATAATACTTTATGTTAGGTACTTGGTAACACAAAACCTCCACCTTGTTAGTTAAGGAAAACAAAAACAATAATTTTAGAGCCTTGGTTACTTTAAATATCTGTCATTGTCTGTCGCGGTCTACGAAGCTGATTGCTTGTAGCCATTTGCTCGTAGCCAAAAGTTCGTAGCTAAATCCTCGCAGCCTAACGCACAAAGTCGAGTGCTCGTAGCTGTTTGCTTGTAAGTAGACAAATGCTCGTAGCCGTTTGCTTGTAGACAAATGCTCGTAGCCGTTTGCTTGTAGACAAATGCTCGTAGCCGTTTGCTTGTAGCCAAATGCTCATGGTCAGTTGATCGTAGCTCAAGCTCATAGTCAAATGCTCTTAACCAAATACTCGCTGCCCACTCGTATTCAAAAACATAATTAATAAAATAAAAACCTGATTAAAATTTAATAAATATTCATTTTTTTGAAGTTTATGTATGTCAGTATTTCAGAATACACCTCTTTCATACCCAGAATTGCCCCGTTGCGTATGCGGTTTTGCGGCCTCAACCTAGGGGCAAATCGAAATTCGAAATTGTACCACTAAAAATAAAACTGGACTTTGTACAATTACAATTTAAAGCCCTCAATTGAATGGCAAATTATTTACTGTGTTAAGGCGGGTGTGAAGATGATATTCTCTGTCTCAAGCATTTGTCTATTTATAGTATATATAGGTGACACGTGGAAACAAGACACGTGTACAGATTACACAAATGGAGGAGAGTGAGAAATAAGATAAGGTTCATGGGATAAAAAGATTATTCAATTTTATTCATGTTGTATTGTGTTTCGGAGGATATATCTATATATATAAAAGAAAGTCGTGTTATATATAAATAAATAAATATACCATCACGCCTGTATTCCCCGAAGGGTTAGGCAGAGGTGTACCAATGTACACCCACAGTTCGCCGGTATATTTAGGTCCCATGCATGTAATAGGGGGCGAGCCTATTGCCATTAACCGGGCACAAATCCAAACTCCGAGCTGCTAATGAGGATTTCATAGAAAAACCCAATAACACTTAACTGAACTGAACTGCCCCGTTGGTTTCGTGGTGGCAAGTGCGACTGCTGTGCAAGGGGTCCCGGGTTCGATTCCCAGGTCGAACAAAAAGTCGTGTTAGTTACACTATTTATATATAACTCAAGAACGGCTGAACTGATTTGGGTGAAAATTGGTGGGGAGGTAGCTTAGAACTAGGAGACGGACATAGGATACTTTTTATCCCGTTGGTAGGTAGGTAGGGTAGGTATGTAAGGGTAGGGTAGGTACATATGTAGGGGTAGGGTAGGTATGTAGGGGTAGGGTACGTATGTAGGGGTAGGGTGGGTAGATATAGTAAATAATATGTGGATAAGTAGATTGATGGGGTAGGTAGGTAGGGTTGGTATGCAAAGGTAGGGTAGGTAGAGTAAGTATGTAGGTAGGTAGGTAGGTGGGGTAGGGTTGGCTGGCATTGGTTTTTTGGAACGACTTTCAGGGCAGGACAACGTCTGCCGGGCCCGCTAGTATTTGGATAAAAAATGGTAAAATTTGTTAAAGCTATATTGTTAGTTATAGAACTAGCAAACTACCCGCGACTTCGTCCGCGTGGCTTATTTCACCCGCCTTTGGTTAATGCTCCGCTCCCATGTTTCATAGCGTCATGTTATATACCCTATCTCAGGAATAATGTAGCTATTTATGTGTGAAAAATTATTGATGATATTTACAAAATACTAAGCACAAGGTCTTACTTGCCTACTTATACATTTTCCTACAATGTACTTACCAAGTGAACAAGTTTCATCTGCTTGGCACCTTTTATTATATAATGAATACGCGAGGGGAAAGGTGCTGATAGCCGAAATACAGGCTATGCCTAGTTCAGTTACAGACGCTAATCTCACTACTTTTACTGATACTGTTGCCTTATTACCAATGGAAAGTAGTACTAAGTTTTTGGAAATAAACATTTATTATTATTATTTATTTATTTATTTATATTTACTACAGACTAGCGAACTGACCACTACTTCATCCGCGTGGCTTATTTCTTATCCGCTCCCGTGGTTCGTAGCATGATGTTATATAGCTTATGACACTCACAAATAACGTGGCTTACTATGGGTAAAAGAATTTTCAAAATCGGTTCAGCAGTTCTAGAGATTACCCCCTACAACGTCACAAACTTACAAACTTAACCTCTATTTAATATTATATTATACTAGGCGTTGATTTGCATCCTCGTCAAATTCAAGGAGTTAACTATGCTCGTGATACTTAACACGAATCAATAATAAAATAGATTGGTTTTGTTTGAAATTATTATTTTTTTGACGTGATTTTCAAATTCGAGCTAGCATCTCGCCAGAGGGTTTAGGCGCTATGTACACATTGATATAGCCGCGCGACAACTCTGCCTACCGCATACGCAATTGGGCGATTCTGAATTTCACAAGAGGAGTAAATTCTGGAATACTGTTTTTTTAAGTTGCAACTAAAAAAACAAGTATTGGCCAGGTATCGTAATTAAACTCAACTCAAACTCAAAGCATTTATTTCAATTATACCATTTACAGGCACTTTTGAATTGTCAAGAAGTTACAGTTTAAAATTGAAGCTAGTTGCTCGTTCCAAAACGTAGGTCTCTATGGAGAAGAACGAGCAAGAAACTCCATGGACACTCTTTTCCTTCAATTTGGTTTTTACAAAGTCTTGGTTACAATATTCTTGTTGCTTCTATATGTGAAAACAATGAAGGTGAATATTAAAAATAACAAAATTATAATAACGATGCAAGCCATGGCAGTTAAGAGATGACCAATCCCAACTGACAGCACCCGTTCACGAATATGACGCGTGCGTCAGCACCGTTTAGCTCAACCATCTTGAAGGGAACCAAACGATCCAACCCACGCGCCACCGTCAGCAAGACATTAAAGTGAGCATGACAAAGCTCTCAACTGCCATGCTCAGTGTCCAACACATAGTAGGTAACTTTTATTATATTTGATTACTTCTATTTTTTTATGAGAAGCTCCTAAAATTTGACGAGGATGCAACTCAACACCTTGTATAGTACAGATGAATAAATTAGTCATTCCTCTCAAATTCCAGTGAAAAGATTCAAAGCATACCTGGGAGAATTTCCCAAGCAAACAGCCTTTACGGTTGGTCAATTAAAATCGTGAAATTGTCCAATTGGTTGACAAATTCGGCTTCGGTTCGACGGTCAAAAGCGATATTAGGAGGGAGAGGTACGATTCTGTGTGTGGAGCAAATAAGGTGACTAGTTTTGATTTTCTCGTTTCGTTGTGTGCGGTAAAGGATTTCAGATTTTGGTAGAGGAGATTCAGGGTGCCAAATTACATCCAGATCCGTTCAGCCGTTTAAACGATTAAGAGCAACAAACATCCATCCATTCATCCATCCTCACAAACTGATAAGGCTAAGCAAATGACTGCTGCGCTGCATGTCGCGGTTTTGATTTTCGAACTTAACAAATATTTGTATGCCCGGCAGATAGCTGTTCCAGGTCTTGTTGTTTGTGTATGTGAGTTTATATGTCTGGAAACGCACTCACGATACAAGAGAAATATAAAATATCCAATATACATCCATCCCAAATTCCAGTGAAAAGATTCAAAGCATACCTGGGAGAATTTCCCAAGCAAACAGCCTTTACGGTTGGTCAATTAAAATCGTGGAATTGTCCAATTGGTTGACAAATTCGGCTTCGGTTCGACGGTCAAAAGCGATATTAGGAGAAAGAGGTACGATTCTGTGTGTGGGCCAAATAAGGTGACTAGTTTGATTTTCTCGTTTCGTTGTGTGCGGTAAAGGATTTTAGTTCAGTATTGGGCGTTTGAGAGTTTTTGTAGCTCTAGGAAAGCTGTATTTGACAAAACGGATTTTTTTGTTTGAAAAACGTTTATTCCAAAATTGTCCCTTAGAAATTTTAGCAGAATCGGCTTAGTAGGTTTGGTTTTTAAGTCAAAACAAAAGAAAAAATAATGTCATCCAAGTAAATGAAATTGCGTATTCTTTTTGCTTGTTACTTTTCAGTGGTGTTCATCTTGTTAATCTACGTAGTGTTACCGTTTCTTCACGGATTTTGGATGATAGGATTTTTAACTTTTTAGTAAGTATCTACAACTTACTGAAAAGTGAAAAATTTAAACTCTTTAACGAAAGACAACCGCGTTCAAAAATTTCGTTTTGGAAGTCGGTGGCATTACAAGACAACAATTTATTTTTCCATCCAAAACTAAAGTTATTTTTGAAGTTTTTTGATATAAAAAAATGATCTCCAATAACAACTAATTACGCGTGATTCGTCTAAGCATTATTCCTGTCACTGTCGCACAACTTTAAAACAACAAGTGCTAAGATTGCTAGATAGAGACGGAAATATAGCCAATCAGCTAAATAACGTTTATTTATCTCGCCCGAAGAAAAAAATAAAAAATATTAGTAGGAACAAGTAGGAATAGTATGACATAAAAAATGAAAACATTGTTTATAATTTGTCTGGCGCAACACTCAAACTGTTGGTACGTCACGTTCCACCAACCTCTAGCTGGTCGATTATAGTCGGTGAGCTGGTAGTCGCATGGTGGGGCACGTATGTGATGTTTATTGACAACCCTGAGAGGTGCTAGGGTTGTCGCCAATCATTACTGTGTATGACAACAAGAATAATGTTGACTGATTGACAGCCTTGTTTGCCTAGTGGTCCTAAGCGCAACTGCTACGATAGAGGTCTTGGGTTCGATTCCCAGTTCGAGCAAAGTGAAAACTTGCGAGTTGTAGGTGTACTTAGGTACACCTCTGCCTAACCCTTCGGGGACCACAGGCGTGATGATGATAGTAATGTAACCAGGATTTTTATTAAATTATCTGTGGCACTTCTTGCTCGTTCTTCTCCATATAGACTTATGTATGTTTGGGAACGAGCAAGTAGCTTTAACTTTCTGACTGATTTCTTGACCATTTTAAAAGTGCCTGTAAATTGTTTTATTGATTTAAAAGACTTTGAATTTTTTGACAACTGTTTTATCATCACTTAATTGACATTAATATTTGACTTGTGAAACGTTTCAAATGTAAAATTTAAGCTTTAATATTTATTATTAAGTAAACTAATAGACTTTTTTATTTACCCTTATATTAAGTAGTATATCATTGGCTTCGATATAACCAGATATTTGAAATACGAACATGATTTCAATGATAATATAAAAAGAAACGAATTTGTAAATTTTTATTTAATGAAATAAGACAGAAACGTGATATATTCCACCATTTTTCAAATAAAACTAAAAGCTTCGTTTTTACATTTTCCTGTTCATGACAACCCTAACAAGCTTATGCATACAATCGAGAACAAAACCAGTACACCAATACAACGGTATCAACACTCAATTGTACTTGGTAATTTTGGTTTCACGATATTTGGAGAGCCCGTAATATCACAGAGCTCTATTTAGGTGCCGAAATTATAATTATTAATGAAATAATTATTTACACAAGGACCGGGGTGCTATTGAGAAATTTCTATTGTAGTATGGGTATATAGGTAATGTATTATTAAATGAATGATAATAATAATTGTTAGTTGTTTTATTTTATGTTTGTAATTATTTTTAGTTTTGTTGTTTTAATTTCATATGGGTTTTACCTGCCATGTTATTTTTTTGACCACCCTTGGTTGACTGGTATAGAATGCCTAAGACTCGACCGATAATCGGACCGATTATCGGTCGTGTGCGGAGACCCTTAAGCATTAATTCCCCTATTCTACTTTTTGTTGTATAAAGTTAAAATAAATTAACGTATTCGATTATTTCGCATTCGATTTGGCGTAGCACCCTAAAAACCCAATAACACATTGCCTAGCCTGGGAATTGAACCCAACATTCCTCATTTAGCAGTCGCGTTTGCGACCATGCGACCAATTTTCTGCTACAAACCTAACCAAACTTCTGAACGAGAGCCTCTTGAGATGGTGGTCGCTTTTGGCTATTAGACTATTAGCCGTCACTGTTATGGCCGTCGGCTTTTTTGTAATTTCAAGATAATATTCGTGAAATTAGTTCTTATTCGTAATGAAAAGGCAAATATTATCGGTATACGGTGGTATGTCCTTTTTTTGGATCCGGGAAGGAAATTCTCACGGATGTCCGGAGCCAAAAATAAAATTTACCTCACATCATTGCGATTGTGTTCTTTGGTTTGTACCATTCTTTGGATTATTTTGGTTACGGAGATATTGAAGGTAAGTTGCAACTTTATTGTAGGGTTTTTTAACGAAAAAAGTTTTCAATGTTCTGACTAGACATGAAATATCCCCACGACCCCTGTTTTGTTGCATGTGCCTATAGTCACAATGTTTTGCGTGCTACCATAATATAGTGGATTTTCACACCAAGAATACAAGTAATCTCCCAGCAATAACTTTTGTTCAACATTACTTGCCTTGATCGGCAGTATACGTAGTTAACGGGTATTTAATTATGATGTGTCTTTAAACACCTCTTATATAGTTGAAGAACATAGTCTTTAATATGTCGGCTGTTAGTTTTTTCCAAAACTTAAATACATTTCTAGCTGATACAGCTGACATCTGGTTGCAAGAAGACATCTTCAAACAACCTTTTATTCTTGAAATACAGCTTTGTCATACAGAAGAATTGAATACCTTTGGATGTCATTTTCTCAATGAGAATAGAACGCGAGTCAACCCTAAAAACAGCAGGGTTGCCACACAACTCACCAAACAACGGTTCCTTATGTCAATTAAAGTTAACCATAAAATACTCACATAATCTACATTCCTTTTTGGAAGAGGCTCATGTCCAGCAGTGGACTGGGATACGCAGAGTAGTATGTCAGCTGCGGTCTACATAGAAAGGTTTAACTGTTAATTTATCACAAACCATGCCTCAAGAAAAAGCCACTCTGAAATCGGTAGCAGCCCTACCTCTAGGGTTGTAAGTTGTAATACTCACTCATGGGGCGCGGGCCACGCGGGCGCGTGTTTGTGTGTGGCAGCCCTAGCGCGCGCGAGCAGGGTCATCACGGCTCGCTTAGTCGGCGACATTGCTGCCCGAGTACCGCCCAGCAGCGGCCGCTTGCGCGCTGTGCTCGCAGCCCCCGGCCCAGCCGCACCTGACACATAAAACGTCTTCATGCGTTTTGTTGAAGGGTTCAGTTGGTTGTGAGTGACAACCCTGGATAATGGGGCCTAGACGAGGTCACTTTTTACAATCGTGCAAATTAAATTATTGGTTTAGCATCTTCGTATACGACCGATAATTGGAGCGATTTTAGGGCCGATTTTTAACAGTTTCTTTAGATATCTGTCAAAAAGCGGCCCGATAATCGGTCCGATTATTGGGCGTCTGCGAAGACGCTTAAAGAATGAATAAAGATGTTTTTTAATTCGTCTGCAAAAAGTGACCTCGCCTTTGGGGGCTGGGAGCATATACATAGGTAAGCTTATTAAGTAAAAATATGTATAATAGGTTAACATTTCAACTGGCTGTACTATAATAACATGATTGTTTGAACGCGCTAATCTCTGGAACTGCAAGTCGGATTGGATTTTTTTTAATAATATATATATATAATAGCCAGATTCATGAAGAATAGTAGGTATAGGATAGGCTTTATAACACCACGCTGCAATCCGCAGGAGCGGAACAGTAACGAAAGATAAAATACATTAGTCCTGAGTAATATAGCTTATATAACATCACGCTACGACACACGAGAACGGAGCAGTAACATAACGCAGGCGTAGAAAACCACACGAGGACAGAAGTCTTTAATAAAGATCAAAATGGTATAATTTCTTCTGACCTTCTTAAACTTTATGCGTTTATTTTGAAAGACGATCTTTGCATGACCTTTCCTTACGTCACCTTTTAAAAGGACATAATACAATACATGTCAATGGTTTCACTATCTCACTAGGCTTTACGAATGGTTAGTAGTAGTAGAGCTCTTTGTGAAAGAGCTCGTCCGAGGAAGTACTACCACCATACCTACTTCTGCCGAAAAGCAGCGTTGCTGTGTTCCGGTTTGAAGGGTATGGGTACCGTGTAATTACAGACACATGAAATATTTCAACTTGTCTTTGGGATGGCAACGCATTTGCAAGGCCTCTGTTATTGCAGAAGCCTATAGGCAGCGGTGACCACTTAACATCAGGCTTAATAACCGATGATTAAAAAATAACCCAAGAAATATAAAAGCAAAAATCCAAGTACGGCCATTTTGAATACAAAGTAACAATATTCAACTCCAACCTTCAATTATCTACAGACTGAATCCCAAATCACGTCACAACAAACAATTAAGTCAACTACACCAATAAAATGCAACTGAGCGTTGTCTTAAGACTCGCCTAAATGACGTCTAGACGAATCGCTCAACTTTGGCTCAGTTTACGATGCTCTTTTGTTCGACTCAAGTTTGGGACGATGAGCGATTTGTATGGTGAAAAGTTTTACTGTCAAATAGGTTTTCTATGTTTTACCATTATAAATTGGGTTGCATACATATTAAGAAGTTTATCATTTTTAAACATTTCTTTAAATATATATCTATTAATAAATATTTAAAACACTATCGAAGTTACCGCAGTCAGGGCTTCAGAGACATACCTCCTAACAACGCAAGCCGTATCTAACAGTACTGCAGGCCGTGTCCAAAGGTACTGCCATTTTAATTCGTAGGTGTGCCTTTTTGCAAATTTTTGAGTTTAAGCTGTCATGTCTCCTATGCGAAAAAGGAATTAACTTTTTATCTTGCATATCTTTAATTTATGCACAGAAATAAGAGTTTTACCCATCTTCGTTTTGATAAAACGTCTGAAAACGTCAATAATGTCTAAACGGTTGGTTGAGACTTCCCGCGATCCAAGGCGCTGGCATTTACCATAGCCAGAGGCTAAACACTATCAGTGTGACAGTGTTATCAATATTCGTTTCCTATCTTAAAAGTTAACTTAGTCTGTGCAATCATCCAGTGTATATACATTGAAAAACAATTTTCTTTCATGTCAATCTTTTCAAATCGCTTTTCTCTTAAACCAAGCAAAAACCCTTCAAAAGTCGTTTTAACTTTACAATATTCAACGGTATACTTTGAAATGGTTTCCAATTAAGGATCCGTGGTCTCAGACATTTCAATTAAAACGTTGTCTCTGTTAGGTAGGCCCAAATATTAGATAGTTTAGTTTTTAAATAACAAATATGGAAACTGGCCTTTGTTGAGGTTATCTCCGTAGTTTTCAGAGTAAGCTTAATTGGTTTTCGGAAATGATTTTGAGCTTAGTTTTGGTTTGTGGTTCTTTTGAATAAACGTGATGGCAAAGGAATTGGTACGTATGTTTGGAGTTTTTGTAGGTTAAACAAATGGAGATATTTCCTGAATTCGATTAACTTTTGTAGCAAGATAAAATTGTGTAGATTCTAGCTTTCTTATTTAGACATTTAACAAACAAACTCTAGCGGAATGTACCAGTGATAGTATACACTTGTCATACCAATATCAACACAAATTCATATTCTATTATTCTTCAACGGCCTATAATGTTTGAGAAAACGAAAAAGTGAAATCTTCTTTAGTCGCGTAGAGGGATTTTTGGTTGGGGCAAAACTTATGGGTTCGATTTAATGCGATGCGTTCAATGCTAATGTGTCTGCCAATTTTTTTTTGTTTGTTTATTACCGGAAGCAGAGCGAGGTACTTGCACGCGGGTGACACCGCAGAGTATATAGCTTACTCTAAATCAATTTATTTATTTTTGCTGGCCGCCTTAAATTAAATGACTAATTCCAAACTTTAAAAAATAAATACGAGATCGCACAGCAATTACTTCGAAAGCATTACTCAATATAAACGAATATAATAAAACTGAAGAGTTAGTTTTTTTGTTTGATTGGTTGGTTGATCGCGCCAATCTCAAGAACTACTGGAATATCAGGAAAATCTTTTTGTGCTGGATAGTCCATTTATCGAGGAAGGCTTGACGCTATACAGCATCACGCCATGAGCCATAGGAGCGGAGCAGTAACCGAAAACGTATCCTAAAGTGTATGAAAAAAAAAACACGCGAACGAAGTTGCTGGCCGAAGCCAGTTTAAAATATTCAGACATTTCTAAATATTGAATTGAATAAATATAATAATTTCAAAATAACGACTTCGAATTTCAAAATTCAATTTAGTATTGGTAATAATGCTTTTAATAACAAAGACGGTAAATAATATTCAACTTACGTTCTAGAACTTCTCTTTGGAATGGAAATTCTAGAATAATATTTTGAATTTAATAATTGGGACTAAGATTTTTAGCTCAAGATTTATTCAAATTCTTCAAAGTATTACAAAGAGTACTTAAGACGGTGAAAATACTAGGCTGAATATTAGTTTTCCTTTTAATCAAAACTTTTGCCAATTTATAACGAAAGTTAAAGTTACGATTTTGTATAGTTTGTTTAGAAATTGTTACAATTGTTTCAAAAGGACTCGACATTTTAAATTCAAATAATAATGACGAAGCTTGGTCTTTAATAATAAGTTGATCAGCTTATAAATTTTTGGCCCAAGATTGTTGTTATGTTGTGACTTAAACGTTAATTAACAGATAAGCATTATTTATGAAGCTCTCAGTTTAGGGCCATTGATTAATTCAAAATCAATTCACGTACACATTTATTTCTAAATTCTACTTTTGAAATTTTAAGCTTGCTTTTGAAAATATAAAGCTTATAAAATATATTCTAAGCCTCATGTTTTTTTTTGTGCTTAACAAAGAGGCATTAAATAAACAAAATTCTGTGCTTACTTAACCGGTCCAGCCCCGGAAAAATAAAAACAATTGAACAACAATGGTGATGCCTTTTAAAACGCGGGCTGGGGCCTGACCTTTTAAATCAAAATCAAATATAGAAAATTGAGCTTACAAAATGTTCTCACAAAAAAATATGTGCTTAGTCTGGGAGCTAAATAAAGTGCGACGTACCGACCTTGCGTCGCGAGCGCATGCACCGCGGCTGGCTTTACGCCTCGCAGCGCAGGGTGGGCATGCAGCACACCCCCCAGCACAGGGCTGCTTAGCCCCAAGATGTCACCGCCACCTGGTTAGTTACGTTAGTGAGCTTAGTTTTGTTTTTATGACTTGAATGGCGTGGTCATCGCTAAAACAGCACTGCTCCGATACAGCAAATAATTTTCCATTCAAGTTTGAGCTTTAAATTGTGTGAGTTAAAGCATGTTATATAATGACAAGGTAAAAAGGTGACAGTTCGCGGGCGGCGTAATAGCAGATAACGGTTAGGTTTTTAGAGGCGATGGTGGCCGGGTTGTTTGCTTGCCGGAGCGGTGCTGTTGTAATTAGCGATGACCATAAATGTGATAGGTTTAGAAAATAAACCAGGATTAAATAGAAAACAATATATTTATTGTTGATAGCAAAATTACGACCTTATATTATTTAGATATGACCCGAACAAGGTAGGTTGGTGGCAGCGCCACCTTTAATCTTTTTATGCAAACAACTTGTCAACATTACAAATTGTTTGATTAATACTAAACTAGCAAAATGGGGGGTTCATCAGTGAGCTTAAATACTTCTTTTACAGAATTTAAATGTGCTGGTTGAAGAAATTGTTATTTTAATGTTAGCTAGAAGAAGCTTAAGAGCGCGCATCCAGAAAGTTGGCAACGTCGCAAACAGCTGTCAAATATTTCCCTGCTTTGATTAATTTGTCAATATTACTGTATGAAAATAAGAAATATGGCTTACTAATGCACTAGAATATTCATTATGAAATGCAATAATTAATATCGTAACACCTAATATTTAGTTTAAGATGTAAAAAAAGTATTTGGAAACTTTACAAATGCCTTTTTTACACCTAAAACGGGTACAACATCAAATTCAGTGTTTTAATTGCAATTCATTATTAATATTCTAGTGCATTAGTAAGCTATATTTCTTATTTTCATACAGTAATATTGACAAATTAATCAAAACAGGGAAATATTTGACAGCTGTTTGCGACGTTGCCAACTTTCTGGATGCGCGCTCTTAAGGCGCCAGGATGTATAATTTCCGCAAAGTAGGAAATGGTTTTTGCAGAGTTACAGCGTATTTTAGTAAAGTATGTTAGTAATTAGTAGGTTACTTAGGTAACTTAAATGTACATAATAAATAAAATGTACCTAATGATTGACTGATCTATGTAGTTTCGGGATCGTAGGCAATAACATTCTTTGTAAACAGTTTTATCTATTTTGTATTAAGATATTTACAATCTTTATAAATTTTATATCTATTACTTTTTATTATAATTATCGTCTCCAACATAATGCAAGCCTGTTTTTCTCCATTTCTTTCCTCTATTTCTCTTACTGACACTATAATTAATTCCCCGCACTATCCGTACGTCTCGAATAAATAAACTCTTAATTTTAAAGCCTCTTAATTTTATTTAAATGGTAGGTACTTCAAAGTAAAGACATTTATTTTTTACCATAAACGTTTCAGTATTCCCAACTTCTTTTTTAAGCTTCCCTGTGTTCAAATACACACTTTATTTTCCGAGCTTAGTTCTGGAGCGTTGCTTTGTGCTTAGTTTTTGAACTGTGCTTAAGTTTGGAAAGTATCGTTGCAACTAATGATCAGTAGCGCTGAAAGTTTGTTCAGAATTGTTCAAAAGTTAATGGTCCGTTGTTTTCTGAGAATATTGCCAAGTTTTGTACACTGTGGAGAAAGAAGGTAGTTAACACTTTGCTTACGTAAATACAGTTGCTTATTGGTAAATGGTGGATGCTGTGAAAATTCACGCCAGATTGTTTAGTTTTTGAGCTTGTTGCGAAAATACTGTTGTTGAAAATCTTTTTTAATAGATGAAAATCAATTGCCGTATGTATGAAAAATCATTACTTGAAAACGGCTTGATCAATTTGGTTGTTTTTTTTTGTTGTGTTCGTGATTGTCAGGACGAGGTTTGTATGAAAGAAATGTCAGATTTTCGGGTTTCTACGAACCCGTAAGGAGTGTCAAAGATCTATTAATGATAATTTCCGAGACTCCGAAAGATTAACTCGACGAATAAACGATATCATGAAAGCGCTATGTTTTAGATCCTTATCTACCTAGTAAATGAATATACCTAAAATAAATCTATTTGATTCATCCAAAGGTCAACTGAATTTTTTTTTAATTCTCTTCGACAATTTACTAAGTACAATCACAACAACAACATTCAGAAGGGATTTTATTGTAAAATTTCGATATAGAAAATAAATCTTTTCCAAAAACTGCAATCGTTATTTTTCGAGAAAATCTATTTAAAATTTTGCGTAAAAATTGTAATTTGTGACTGTCTGTACCATAGTACCAGTATCCCAGTGTAATGTAATTCTCCAGGCCGATTCCGGCCATGGCGGCTAACCTTAATGCAGACTAGCCACGTACGCAGGAGATATTATAGTGCACAAGTGTGTGCGCAAACACAGGTGCACTCCTTCTTCCCTAACTCTCATAGCCCGATGGGACGGCAATCCGACACGACCGGAGAGAGATCAGGCGCAGGACCAACGGCTTTACGTGCTTTCCGAGGCACGGGGGTGTCACACCACCAACTTTCAAACTCCGGGCTGCTACTGAGTAATTCCTAATGGAAAAACCCAATAACACTTTTTGCCCGACCTGGGAATCGAACCCGGGACCCTTTGCTCAGCAGTCGCCCTTGCGACCACGAGACCAACGGGGCAGTCTCCCAGTACCCATGGGCTGTTCCAGTATTTTAAGAACATACGCATTCTAATATTAGCCACAATCTTTTAAAAATGCCTAATTGTTTTAATATTTATTTATCAATTGCATTAAGTTCGTTTTGTACTTTTTTTTTGTATTTTTGTTGCATACAGGAAAATTTTTTAACCAGTGCGTAATTTGCCGTAATAAACTTCAACACGTTTTATTAAACACGTATATTTTATTTTGATATGTCTTAGTACAAAAAAAAAGTTATCGCTTACGAAACATGTTTACTTAAAAACCATACTTTATTGTCACTCGGCGCTAGCGCATTCCCCACCCCCTCACCCCAGCCATGCGCCCGGGCGGCGGCCAAGAGTTTTCATTGACAGTATGGCGAATAGATTATGTCCATGTTTTGCTTATTTCAAACTCGGTTGAAATTAATAAGTAACAAATAAGGTTGAAATTTTTTTTTAAATTTTTTTTTAACTAAACACGGAAATGTGTTCTATTACTGACACTGAACTACCAAACAAAATTTACGCACTGGTTAAAAACTTATTCTGTATAGTTGAAATAAATAATTTATCAAAAAAAAAAATGACATCGATTGTCACTGAAATGAGATTGCGACTCGATTTTGAACGTATTGAACTCGAATTGACTTTCAGAAGTCCGCTAAATGTGTCCGCATAAAGTACTTACCCAGTATAGAGTTCTGTGTGAGCAGATGGTGCGTGGGGGGCTGCTGCAACACCCCCCCTCCGACCAGGACCCCATGCCCCGTGTGACCGGCTGCCAGCTGGGAACAGACACCGTTTAGCTTGTATTATGTCAATAGCTTCTCTCTTTTAATTTATAGAATATCTCTGCTTAACTCTTCGGGGACTATAGGCGTGATGGTAGGTATTATGTATAAATAAGTAATTATTAAAAATATATATACCATCACGCCTGTATTCCCTGAAGGGTTAGGCAGAGGTGTACCGATGTACACCCACACTTCGCCTTCGGTATATTTAGGTCCCATGTAATAGGGGGCGAGCCTATTGCCATTAACCGGGCACAAATCCAAACTCCGAGCTGCTACTGAGAATTTCATAGAAAAACCCAATAACACTTTTTGCTCGACCTGGGCATCGAATCCAAAACAGTCGCGCTTAGGATCACTAGGCTAACAAGGCAGTCAAAATGCCATATGTGTTTATGTTTCTATATTTTTCTGTAATTAGCCTTTAATTCTGTAATTACTTGTGTTTGTAATTGCCCCATAATTGTACCTGTTAACGTTATCTCAGCATTCAAATACATAAAGACATATATTGCATATTAGTTCCACGAAACTAAAAAACCCAAAAGCCACCAAAATTTTATCCGAACACGGTTTTTTACCGTACTAAAAAAACCGTTTTTTTCCGAAACAAAATCCTTTTTCAACCGAACAGAAGGCTTCCAATATGGCTGTCCATTGCTCTGTACAAATAAGCTCTCTTGTATTTCAACAGACAATCTTTCAAAACGAAAAAAGAATTTTGAAGCTAAAAAAATGTTTTTTTCCTTTCATTTTGACGGGCCTGTTGGTCTAGTGGTTAGTGGCCCTGACTGCTAAGCCAGAGGTCGTGGGTTCGATTCTCACCCAGGACAAACTTTGTGTGATGAGCATGATTGTTTGTTCTGTGTCTGGGTGTGATTTATCTATAATCTTCTTATCGTGTGGGTGGTAAGGTCTAACGACCCCGTACACCCTAGTGTCAGAGTTTCTAAACCGCCTCAAGGGCCTCTGACATGGTTACTGATGTCAGTGATGTCCAAGATAAACTTAGAAAGTACATATGAATTAGGAAAAGTCACATTGGTACTTGCCCGTGCCCGGTTGCGAACCCACAACCTCATGCATGGGAGGCGGGCGCCTTAACCACTGGGCCATCACGACATTTATCTATAATATGTATGTATTTATAAATTATATAAGTATGTATATCAGTTGTCTGGTTACCATAACACAAGCTCTGCTTAGCTTGGGATCAGATAGCCGTGTGTGAGTTGTCCCAAGATATTTTTTTTTTTTTTTAAAAAGGACAGTGACCTAGTGGAGTGAAAATCCCGTTCGATTCGTTTGTTTTCTTTTAGCTTTGAGGTCTGGTAGTAATTAGTCGGCTTTACTCAAAGGAAGGTATCTACAGATCTTTTTTATTCGAATTCGTGAGAATTTTACGTAATTTGATGACATGGTTAGGTTGGCGCAGTGGTTGGTTGTTGCGCTGTGTGTCGCGGGTTTTATTGTATGGAACAAATATTTCTGCATACATACATACATAAACTCACGCCTTTTTCCCATGGGGGTAGGCAGACACCACAGAACGCCACCTGCTACGATCCTTACATACTACTTTCGCCTCATCCACGTTCATACATCTGGTCATACAAGCACGCCGGTTACGAGTACTGCACACCCGACCTTTCTGAAGAACCTCACCAATAAGGTCAGGGTAGGTCTTTCTAGGGCGTCCCCTCCCGGCGTTGCCACTCACATCTGCCACATAAATCCCTTTTGTTAGTCGCCTTTCACTACAAATATTTCTATAGCCTGAAGGTACTTGTTCCCGGTCTGGATGTTTGTGTATGTGACTTTAAGTGTTAGTAAAGGCACCCATGGTACGGCAGAAATTCCTACAGTGGAGCAAAGTATTTTACAAGAAAAAATAAAAATTGTTTTACATAATAAATTCTCAGGATGTAGCAAATACGTAATTTTATTTATTTACATGCTTTTTATGTATTGAAACCATAAAATAAATAAACATCACCTATTACATTATATGTATACGAAATTATTACACACCTCTGCGTGTCCCTAAAGTGGAATATCGGCGTAATGGTATAATGGACCAGTTCAGGGCAATGATTGATTGAATTTTATACGATAAAATAATGCAATTAAAATCCAATCGGTCTTCATTTTACTATAAAACGCGTGAGCTACGCCGTAGCACTACACGTAGCACTAGCTACGACGTAGCACCGCGTGTAGCGTTACTACGCCGCAGCTACTCGCGTAGTACGCCGTGTGATGTCTATGTCGCAGTAAGATAGATAAAGCCGTAATATAGTTATATCCCTAGGGATATAATTATATACCGTAACATAGTCATACGAAAGCGATTCATTACTATCTCACTAGGAATATAGTTATAAAACGGTCCAAGTTTAGTGATATACTTATATTACTAGATTAAGTTTAGTGAAATAGCTTTCGGAGTGTGCGAGTGTGTGAGATTGGTTACCCAGAAATGCAATACAGCTTTCAAACATTACTTTGAATGATCCTATAACGAATGAAAACTTGTCACTGAGAGAAATATGCCAAAAATTGTCGCGCTTTGGTGGCCAAGGTTATTTAAAATGTTCCTGTAAAAAATCGAATATACAGTGTTTTACTAAAAGATGTGCCTGTAAGAAGCATTCAGTGCTATGTAATTCTAGATGTCATGATTCCTCTTCTTGTCTGAACAAAAATTAAAAAAATACTTTGAAAGAAACCAAGATCTCAACTTGTTGAAAAGAAATAAAGATATCTCAAAACTGTTGGGCTTTAAAAGATTTTTAATGTTTGATAAGTTTTAATTGTATTGTTATGGTTTAAATTCCAAAAAATATGATCGTTTCAATTATTATTACTTTAATACGTGTTAATGTCACAAAGTACTGCAACTAACTGCAGGATACATAAAGTTGATTTATTAATAAAGACAAAACCAATAAAATTTGTTTTTATTTGATTAATATATTTATAACACTGAACTTAATCTAGTAATATAAGTATATCACTAAACTTGGACCGTTTTATAATTATATTCCTAGTGAGATAGTAAAGAATCGATTTCGTATGACTATGTTACGGTATATAATTATATCCCTAGGGATATAACTATATTACGGCTTTATCTATCTTACTGCGACATCTATACCATTGGACAATAGAGAGTTTATTTTTTTTCTTATTATTAAAAACGTGATCTAGCCATGTTATCTATCTATAATAAATATATCCTTTTGACATTTGTATATTTTTATGGAATTAATGTAGTAGTACAACTTATTGTACTACTTTTTTTTTTAAAGAGTATGTGTGTATGGAATTTCTTTCCCATTCTTCTCCATATGAAACTTACTTTCGATGGTCTAATTGAAATAAATGATTTGATTTTGACTTTGTAACAGTCGCGCTTAGGACCACTAGGCTAACGAGACATTCTAGCCACGATACAGGATCGAGAAGTTCCAAGAGTGAATCATGAAAGAAAGAAAGAAGAAAGAAAGAAAAACCATTTATTTCCGCGAAAGCGACGCACAACACAAAAATAAAATTAAAAAAATAACAAAAACAATAATGTATATGCGCCACTACCGCGCGAAAAGGCTGATGCTCAGCATAAAGCCGTGGCCCGTGCACGAGGCACGGAACCACAGCGCTGGTTTTCAGCGTCAGCCGGCGTGTCGCTGTCTCGGTACTATAAAGTACGACATCACCCACAGTTCCGAGACCGAACAAACCTGACTAACCACAAACTTAGATATTAGTACCATTATCCTATTTAGAAAATTCCATTGAGCTCCATCACCCTTTTGTATGGGGCGTTACCGATAATATCCTCCCAATCTAATATTGTTTAGCCTAAAACTTTTGACGAGGCAAACTTTTACTGACAACCTTTTTTAAGAGACCGAACTTATTTTTGTTTATTATACAAGATGAAGTTTTGCATCCTCGTCAAATTCAAGAACTGTAATATACTAACTATGCTCGTGATTCTTAATACGAATCAATAATAAAATAAATTGGTTCTGAAATTTATATTTTTTGACGTGATTCGAATTCGAACTAGCCATCTTGCCAGAGGGTTTAGACGCTGTGCACACATTGATATAGCCGCGCGACAACTCTGCCTACCGCATACGCAACTGGGCGATTCTGATTTATGCAAGAGGTGTATTCTCGAATACTGGTATTTGATAGTTACAACTAAAAAAACAAGTATTTATTAAATATTGACCAGGTATCGTAATTATATTTGATTACTTCTTTTTTTTATGACAAGCTCCTAAAACTTGACGAGGATACAAAACTACAGCTTGTATTGTGGAACAAGTGTTAGTGGATAGTAAGTTTGTTGGGCAGAGATTTGGTACCAGCGCGGAACTTCGCGAGTGACTGAACTTGGTCGATAAACTAAAGAGTATTAAAGGCTATGCGAGGGGAGCTAGGTATCCAGATTTGGACCAAAGCTTTGGCAGCTATGGGCATATTTATGGGTTTTCGTAGTAGAGCTTATTCTGTTTTCGAAGTAATTATTGGACGGAATAATAATTATACTAGCCTATTAATGTCATAATGCAACGCAAATGCCTCTTCTCATAAAAAAAGACATGAGACACTTAATAACATAAATCGGTAATTGGTCAATTACAGACATTTATTTCATTACATGACATTTACATCCTCATCTCACAATACTCCAACGATACTAAAAAGATCACCATAGTGACAATCTGCCATGTAGCAAAAACTGTTGGCTAAGGCCGCCGGCATTTCGGGTAAAGCTAGAAAATCTTATACGTACTCTTGGACTGACTAGGTCAAAAATTCCTAAATTGCAGGAAAATCTGGCAAAAAAATAAAGTCTTGATAAGGTTCCTCACCTGATGATGAGCAGCGGACAGGTGATCAGGCGCTGGGGTGGGCGCTGGTGGTGAGAAGTCCCGAGCGTTCGCGCCGTGGCTTATGGTGATACCACCAGGCAGCGCAGCCGGGGCTGGTGACGGTGGTATTCCTGGGAGCTGGTGAGTAAGAAAATGGGTTAATATTTTTCATTTGTAAGTAAGTTGTACGGAGTTCTTTGCTCATTGTTCTTCATACTAAGCTACCTTTTGAAAGTGATAGCTAGGGCATTTTACCTTTATAAAATGTAGCCGGAGTTAATTATTTATTCATTTATTTATTGACCGGCTTACCTATTATTGTTACGCTATTATTTTTTTTATAGACGGCAAAATCATCAAATAATTTCCCCCGCCCTTAGTATCAGACTTTTACTGACTAAAACCCATCCATGTTCCTTCTTGTGCCCTTTGTTTCCGGGGGCGCGGTATCTCTTTCATACAACCCGCAGCCCCCGTGGGACATACGTTAGTAACATCAAACATCAACAATAAACATACAAAAACTACTAAAAACATAATCGTTCCTTTACCGTACTCCGGTAAAATTCCCAAGAGTGTATTCAATAGATTGACAACTAACAAAATCCCAATTTCCCAATAAATTTATCTATAGGCCCCTAACTAACGCACAATTCACTTTTCCCGTATTTGAACGAATCACAAACGTGACAACCAAATGATCCCATACATCAAAAGTCACCCAACAAAATTTCAACCCCCTGACACTTCCAAATCAACCCAATTTTGACATAACCTTAAACGTGTCTATATAATTTTTTATTCGGCAGGTTTGAATGGCCTAATAACGGATCACTGGGCCCTTATCCGTCAATAGGGAGGGTCCAATCTACAGCCTATTGTGTTGGCGTGGGCGTATTGTAACAATTTCGATTTTGTACGAATGTTGTGTACAGGGTGATCAATTTCTTTTAGGGGGCGAAAGTTCTCATGAATGCGAACACCTTTTTCTGAGGGACCAATTTTATGGCCGGCGTAGTGGTTGAGTGATTGGCTGCTGTGCTGCGTGTCAAAGGTTTGATCAATAATGTATTTGTATAGGTTGAAGACAGTAGTTGTGGGTCTGGTCGTTTGCGTATGTGAATATATATGTTTGTAAATACACCCACGATACTGGAGAAACTACTAGAATGTTTTAAGTTTCTTTTAAAAGAACAAACAAAACCTAATTTGAAATGAGTTGTTCCCTACAAAAATGTCATCAACATCATCATATCAGCCGCAGGACGTCCACTGCTGGACATGAAGCCTATGTCCAGCAGTGGACGTCCTGCCATAGATTTCCAAAAATACCAGTTGGAAACGGCCTGCATCCAGCGTCTTCCTGCGGTGTTAATCAGATCGTCTGTCGACCTTGTGGGTGGATGTCCTACGCTGCGCTTGCCCGTGCGTGGTCTCTATTCGAGAACATTACGGCCCCATCGGGCTACAAAAATGTACTACAACCCAATCAAAACAATATAAACAGTGTTTTTTCTTCATAATTTAGGGGTGGTCCCATAACAAAAGTTTTTCATATTCATGAGTACTTTTCACCCCCCGAAAGATGTGCAGGAAATTAAAATTCACCCTGTATACGGGTATGTCTCGCTTCATAAAATAGTTTCAGAATAGGGGTATAGTGTTGCGTAATTTACTTTTGTGGATTCACTTTGAGATTTTCAAATTGAGGGTTGTTTAATGCGGTTTGACCGTGGGTAATATTGCCTTAGTTAGATCAATGCTTCAATTAATAACGCCTGTGGAGTTTTTTGCTCGTTCTTTCCCAAAGAAACCTACCTACGGTTTGGAACGAGGATTTTTTCGTCAAATTCATAAGTTCTAGGAGTAGTTTTTTTTTACTTTCCTAGCAAAAAAATATATCGTAAGATACATAATTAAATAACCTTTTTTTTAATTAAATAAACCTTCAACAATATAGGAAGACGCTGGATGCAGGCCGCTTTCAACTGGTTCTTTTAGAAATCTATAGGGAAGCCCTATGTCCAGCAGTGGACGTCCTACGGCTGATATAATGTTAATGATAATATCTAAAAGCATACCCATACTTTTTTGGTAAAAGTTAGTTCAAGACAAAATACTTTCAAGATTTTCTGTAACCCAAAAAAAAGAAAAAATAGGTGGTAATTACCCCAAAGTAGTTTCATAATAAATTCAAGGACATCATGCCATATTATTATACATACCCTCTGTTTATGTGTAGTGTCTCTAAGAGGGAGACCCTCCTCGCTGCCACTCCGGGAGGGCTCGGGAGGACTGAGACGACGCTGTTCAGTCTGTGACGACAGGATCTGCATCTCCAGCATCTGCTCCTGCCTGATGTCGTCATTGTAGTCCTGGAAAGAGGAGCAAGAGTTAGAAATAGATGTGACAGGATTTTTTAAATATACAGGATGTCTTTTTTATTCAGGGGGTCAAATTTTTTAGGGGTGATTTTGATCGGGTTGAAATGTGCTTTTGTAGAAATCAGCTGAATTTAAATTTATATTTCAAAGTTGATGCCACAGCCTCAATAATTTGACCCCCTGAAAGGCTATATAAGGGTTGATAGTATTTAATTCTTCGTAAAAGCCAGTTTTAGTAAAAACAAAATTTACCGGGAGCGCGCCGCCTGCGATCTGTCACCTTTTCTATCTTGTCATTTAAAAAAGTATTTTAACGCACACAATATAAAGCTCTAACTTGAATGGCAATTTATTTGGTGCGTCACAGCCGCGCTGCTATAATAAGAGATGACCTTTAAAATGTTTTATCCACAATTTGTGGGCAGAGCAAAATGTATATCGTCCTAATAAAGCTTGCTAAAGAATAAAGAACGAAAAGCATAAAAAAGTGGCCTCCGAACCAGACAAAGGTCCTTTCAACAAATAATAATAAATCCTCACTAATATTATAAATACGAAAGTAATTCTGTCTGTCTGTCTGTTTATCTGTTACGTCATTAACACTAATAATAATTATATTTTTTTTATGTTTTTATATTTTTCACTAATATTTAAAAATGAAATGTTTAATATGTTAATTGAAAAATAAATGGAATTATAATTTTCATTTCTCAGTAGCAGCCTTTTTTTTTTAGTGATGCGATATCATCCAATTACTTCCCCCGCCCTGGGCGGGGCGGGAGGGAATATCAGACTTTTACTGACTAAAACCCATCTATGTTCCTGCATGTGCCCTTTGCGTTTCGGGGGCGCGGTATCTCTTTCGAAAAACCTGCAGTTTCGAACAGCCCGCAGGCAGTAGCAACCTGGAGTTTGGAAGTTGGTGGTGTGACACCCCAGTGTCTCGGAAAGCACGTAAAGCCGTTGGTCCTGCGCCTGATCTCTCTCCGGTCGTGTCGGATTTCCGTCTCATCGGGTTATGAGAGTTAGGGAAGAGGGAGTGCACCCGTGTTTGCACACATACTTGTGCACTATAATAGTCTCCTGCGTACGTGGCTAGTCTGCATTAAGATTAGCCGCTGTGGCTGGAATCGGTTTGGAGAATTACATTACGTGATTAACCGGAGAAAACTCGACTCCTGACATACATAATGTCCTAGTACAGCGTTGTAAACACACATGGTTGTAACAAATTAAGACCGTTCCGTCACCGACCGACATCGTCGCGTGTCATGCACGAAGCATCAATATCTGTCGGGTGATACGTTCTAGTGAACATAGTACTCCGTGTCATGTTACCGTGACTGATACGTTCATAGCACGGCCATGGTACGCTATGCTGTAATGGGCAGACTCATTTACGCATTAAAACTGTTTATAATGTTTCACAAAAAAATTTGATAAGGACTTAGGCTACTTTTTTAATATCATTGGATGGCAAACAAGCCAACGGCCCACCTGATGTTAAGTAGACACCGCTACCTATAGACATCTGCAATACCAGAGCTCTTTGAAATCCGCTGCCATCCCAATTACATGGTAAAAATGTCTCATGTGCCTGTAATTACACCGGCACCCATACCCTTCAAACCCGAACACAGCAATGCTGCTTAGCGGCAGAAATAGGTACTTACTGCACGAGCTCCTTTACAAAGAGCTCTGCTACTCGCGCGAAGTCGCGGGTCCAAGTTAGTCCTACCATAAACAAAGTCACTCTATTCATTTTCGGCCATTAGAACAACAACACTGGCATAAATTCTCACTTAATCGCTCGGCGTCCAGACTTTTTGGTCGTAACAAATATTCTACAAACGTTGCCGTCACCGATAAGAAATACTTGGAATTATTTATAGCGTTCAGTTCAGGAATAATACAAAAAGAAGAAGTTCTGTTGTTCTCGGGTACTTGGCGCGTATCGGATTTGTATACAGTACCTAATATGTGTATGTAAGGTGCCCCGACTGCCCCGTCTGCCCCGACTGCCCCGGGTGTTGACTGCCCCGTTGGTCTCGTGGTCGCAAGCGCGACTGCTGAGCAAGGGGTCCCGGGTTCGATTCCCAGGTCGGGCAAAAAGTGTTATTGGGTTTTTCCATTAGGAATTTCTCAGTAGTAGCCCGGAGTTTGGAAGTTGGTGGTGTGACACCCCCGTGCCTCGGAAAGCACGTAAAGCCGTTGGTCCTGCGCCTGATCTCTCTCTGGTCGTGTCGGATTGCCGTCCCATCGGGCTATGAGAGTTAGGGAAGAGGGAGTGCACCTGTGTTTGCGCACACACTTGTGCACTATAATATCTCCTGCGTACGTACGGCTAGTCTGCATTAAGGTAAGCCGCCATGGCCGGAATCGGCCTGGAGAATTACATTTTTACATTTTACATGTAAGGTGATACGTACAGTATTGTATAAACTTTTTCTTTGTTTAACAGAAACCTGAAAAGGAGTTATTGTAGACAGGAATTATAAAATAAGAAATTCTCAATGGCAGCCCGGAATTTAGAAGTTGGTGGTGTGATAACCCCGTGTCTCGGAAAGCATGTAAAGCTGTTGGTCCCGGCTGTCATTCGTAGATCTTTAGCAGTCGTTACGGATAGTCAGAAGCCGGGAAGTCTGACAACCAATCTTGCCAAGAGGTATCGTGTTGCCCAGTACCTGGGTTGTGGAGGTCAGATAGGCAGTCGCTCCATGTAAAACACTGGTATTTAACTGCATCTGGTTAGACTGGAAGCTGACCCTAAAATAGTTGGGAAAAGGCTAGGCAGATGATGACATTGCGCACTAATCATACTAGTCACACTCACACTCCCATCTTACACCACACCAGTCACAAACACCCTATCACCTGCACACTAGACTCTACAATCACCTACACAAACACACCTCCACACAAACACATCCCAACACACACCCTTACACTATTTTTATTGTTTAGCCTTGACTCTAAGGCGTCACTTCCTTAATCTTAATTTTAATTTCATTACTATTTTGTTTTTAATTCAAGTTTGATCTCATAATGTTACAAACATCTTAAATAATATTTACCTATCCCAATGGCAAAAATCGACGTGTACCAGCCCTGTTTCCCAAGATACAGGCCCCGCCTAGTTTGGGAACCACTGCTTTTAACTAAAATGCGAACTATTAACAGTTACCGATCTCTTTTTTTGTGTACCATGTTAACCTAGCTATAAGCAACCTATTGTAACAATGAACAATAAATTTTTACTTTACTTACTATCAGAAAAGTCGGAAGTCTGCGTACATGTCTGTACGATTGTCGGAGCAAAACATGATTATTGAATTACTTAATTTATTCATTAAAATCGAAGTCTGAACTGATGAAAAGTCTGCACAGACATTTGGTAAAGACCTCTGAGTTAATTTTTTTACTCAGACTTTATAGTCTGTGCAGATATCTGTACAGACAAAAGTCTGTATCGTGTGGACCCACCATAAGTGATTTTCGCTTTTACAACCAGTCTGTTACTAAAAATTCAAATTATTCTTAACCCGTAGTAATCTCGTTTACGAAACCCATTATTTCTGAACAATGCTGTTTGATTTGAACGGACATTTATGGGCACGAAGCTATAAAACCTTTTATTGAAGTCCTGTTTGTAATGCACCGTTTTATGGGTTGCCGACGTTGCCGTCCTATCTTGATGGGTCCTTGCATCCCGGAGGTAGGTACTTAGGTAGATATTGGAGAACCAGGGATAAGGTTATAGTAAACTAGCGAACTGCGCGGGACTTCGTCCGCGTAGCTGATTTCGACGAAGTTTTACGTGTTTGGTTACTGCTCCGCTTTTATGTGGCGTACCGTGATGATATATAGCCTATGTTACTCAAGAATAATGTAGCTATCTTTTGTTGAAAAATGGTTTTATTCAGGCCAGTAGTTTCGGAGCCTATTCGGTACAAACAAACAAAAAAATATTTCCTCTTTACGGTAGGTATACAGGGTGGAAATTTATTATGCTACCTGGAGGGAAAGTACTCTAAATACTTGAGTTAGCAAATTTTACTGAAAGGAAACATTCCTTTATTTTTAAAAAGAAACAAAACTGCATTTAAATAGTTTTGAAAATACGCTTGCCACACCCGGGAATCGAACAGACTAAAATCGGATAAAATAGCATCCTGTACTTTTATGGCACTTATCGATAGGGTCAATCACACTTTTACAACTTTTACACAACAAAGGGAAAATACTATTCTTAGGTCATTATAGTAATTTCAACTAGCTTTTGCCCCTGACTTTGTCCGCGTAAATGTAGATTCTTTCTATCTTTCTTTATTAAAAATTAGGAATTTCTCATGTATCGTGGATGCGTTTACAAACATATAAACTCGCATAGACAAACAGCCACAGCAGATTATCGTGGATACAGACGAAATCGCGGAAAAAAGTAGCCTATGTTCTTTTTTGGGGTTTTCTGCATTAAAATCGGTTTAGTCTTGAAAGCATAGACACCGATAGACAAACTAAGTTACTTTGTGATGTTCTGATGATGATCATTTTTTTCACAAATAAATGATTTCTTTCTTTCTTTCGCATTTAATATTAGTATGGTTTTATCAGTGGACCGACGTTTAAAAGAAGGAGGCGGCCACCGGATGGATGCGGGCTGCCCAGGACCGGGATGGTCGGCGCTCTTTTGGGGAGGCCTACGTACAGCAGTGGACAGCTATAGGCTGATATAATGATGATGGATTTATCGAACGATTTTCTTGCATCATCATCATCTGCCTAGCCTTTTCCCAATTATGTTGGGGTCGGCTTCCAGTCTAACCGGATGCAGCTGAATATCAGTGTTTTACATGGAGCGACTGCCTATCAGACCTCCACAACCCAGTAATGGGTAATTACGATTCTCTTGCATCAAAGGCTCAGTATTTTATCTCTCAGTATCAATATCCATATTATTATAAAATCCACTTAGTAGAGCATTAAAGTAATTTCATATTAATCTGGCTTTTACGAGGAACCAACGATGCAGGATTTTATGACATTTTCATAACATCGGATGGCGCAGTGAAGGATAATAATGTTAAATTGATTTTAAACTTTATGGGGCGACTAGTTTATGTCCGTGGCTTTGCTTGTGCTTTGTCTTAAAAAGTCACCTTTATATAAGGTGCTATAAAAATATCTGCCACGGCTTTAATGGGAGGTAGTATTGTGTTTAAAGATTACAATAATAAAGAAATTTCGTACCTCAGAATAGTTAATAAAATTTGAGAAAATAAAGTAGTTTAATAAACATTGACTCTATTCTGCATAACAGGGTTCACAAATTACGCGAAACGCAAACGATTGAATTGTATTCGGTGCGGTGCGGCAACAGCTGACCGATGGATGGTTTTATGCGAATAAATCAATCCAAATTTATACGTACATTTCTTTGTATGAAAAAAAATATGACACATTATCAATAATTATCTTTACTATTATAATCTAACACAATACTACCTCCCATTAAAGCCGTGGCAGATATTTTTATAGCACCTTATATAGAAGGGACCTCGTAGAGAAAACTTTTACGATCTTTTTCTTTATAGTGTGGTTAGTTAGGTCTAACGACCCCACACACCCTAGTGTCAGAGATTCTTAACCGCCTCAATGGTTGCCGATGTCAATAATGGCCAAGATAAACTAAGAGAGTACATATGATTTAGAAAAAGTCACATTGGTACTTGCCCGTGCCCGGTTGCGAACCCACAACCTGGTGCAGAGACCCAGTGATTAAGGCGCTTCTCAACCACTGGGTCATCACGGCAATTTTACCATGAATTCAGCAGTTACATTTCCCTTCCTTCAATTTCTTTTTTATCTTACCTATAATGTCCCATTGCTGGGCAAAAGCCTCCCCAAAGTCTTTCCAAATAGATATAATCGACGTATAAATAAAATAGGCAATAGGCTCTCCCCCTATTACATGGAACCTAAACATACCGGCGAACTGTGGGTGTACATACCTCTGCGTAACTATATATATATACCATCACGCCTGTATTCCCCGAAGGGTTAGGCAGAGGTGTACCAATGTACAGTGGCGACCAAAAGTCCATACCCAATCTCAAAACGTATTAGGTTGACGTTTAGTTTGACTTACGACCTTTTACTTTCAAGAATAGACACATGTATCATCGTTGTGAATGTAGTTCATAATTTCAACATTTCTAAATGAGACAAAATGGTCTAGCGGTTAAGCGCGCCCAGTTGACGGCGTTAATCAATGAGCCGCGAGTTCGAATCTCACATTATTTTTGTCTTTTTGTTTTTACTCAATTTGAAGAAATGAACAGAAATATAATATTCTTTAGCTTGTTCGCTTTGTTCACACATTTCGTAAATTTAAAAGGGTAGTCATAGAAAACTAATAAAGAATTTAGATTTTTGTGAGGTAGACATGAGTTTTGTGCATTATTTAACTTGATTGGAATGAGCGTTGTCGTTTGGTTGTGGTTGTTGGTTAGTAACGAGTGATTTAATAGATACTCGTAGTGGTATTGTAAGTATTCTCGAAACGCAGGCAAATAATATTACTGAGGCGAGGGCGACTATTATTGGGCTGCATAAAAGTGGTCCCAATTAATATCTTATGAAACCTGACTGAATGTGAGTATTATATTAACGAATTGTAAATTAAACTTTTATTTGAAATTTATACCTAAGATACCTAAAATTATTTGGTGGCATTTCGATTAATACTTATTATTGATTTTTAAATATATAATGACGCCAAAAAAATGTGTTTATTATGGAATTTATAAATAAATAGTTTGAATATATTAAAATTTGTTATATTAAATAAATATTATTAAATTATATAAAAAATTAAGTCACTTTAGTATTTTGTTATAAATGCCTAATATTACTTTTTTTGTTGTTTTAGAGGAATACTATTATTAGTCTCCGGAGCAAGAAATACGAGGAAGAGGATAGATAGCCTATCCTACCTACTCAACAGCGAAGTGGATTAAGTTTGGTGGTTTCGCACTGGATAACATACTGTTTACAACAACAGCTGCATGCATCATAAACCAGAAAAAATACGTTTCGTTTTTAATATGTGGGGATGACGTGCAACAGTGCTACTTATGAAGAAGTATTAGACGGTGTTATGCAACATTTAATAACCTGGATGTTTTAGTTTTAATAATTAGGTGCAACAGTGCTACTTATGAAGAAGTATTAGACGGTGTTATGCAACATTTAATAACCTGGATGTTTTAGTTTTAATAATTAGGTGCAACAGTGCTACTTATGAAGAAGTATTAGACGGTGTTATGCAACATTTAATAACCTGGATGTTTTAGTTTTAATAATTAGACGGTGTAACTAAATATTTAGTCATAATTATATTACATATTCGTAGATATTTATTTAATGATCTTAAATTGAGGTTTAGTTTCAATCTTCTTTTCATCAAGAAAACGAATTATTAAACTATTACCTCACTAAGTTTATTGTGACGTTACATAAAAAAAACCTGTTCATAAAGTCTGAATTATAGTTTAGTTTTCAATTAACTCTGCTGAATACCAATTCAGAAACTTAATACGTGAGCATTACCAAATTTATTTGTGTTATTAAAATATCCTTCTCTTATTATGTTATTATGAATTTTATTGACTAAGTGGGTATTCAACAAAAAATCTTATGAACAGTTACAAGAGAACTTCTTTTATTTCGGTAGGAATGTGACGTTACAATTCTCATAAGTTTGTTAATTTTAAAAATAAATTTTTGTTATCACACAGCACGCCTTTTTTTCCTACTTCCAATTACAAAAAGTTAAAATAAAATCACATAAAAAGTTAAATAAATAATACAATAACTAATATTTGCTTCTTATAAAAAATAAATAACAAGCATGAATACGTAATAATTCAACATAAACCTAAAAAGATTTTGCCTAACATTATTATGGTTTCAAGAAACAAAAAACAGCCACACATAGTATAAGATTTGAACTCGGAATTCAATGATCGTAAACCCTTTCTTATCCAAACCAGCTGCCAGGCCATGTTATAATTATGCGAAATTTAGCAATGCAATGGTAAGAATACGTCGCGCGTCGGGTAGGACTCGTACGGTAAACAGAAATATAATGCCATTTCGCGTAGTGCAACGATGGTTCATTAGTGTGTGTTATCTGTGGAATGTTGAGACATCACTCGTAAACACACATGCGCACGCGCTGACTGGATCGCGCCCGTGTTCATAGGAAAGTGAACCTTAGCGTGGGTATGGATTTCTGAGCGCTTACTGTACACCCACAGTTCGCTAGGATATTTAGGCCTCATGTAATAGGGGCGAGCGACTCCGCTACTGAATGTCGAAGTTTGAAATGTCGACGTATGTTAGTTCTAAAGTACAGGATCTCGATGTACGCCAGTTCGAAAGTTCACTGGAGCGAAGTATGCAAGGCCGACGTATCGTTAGTTAGAAAGCATACGAGTGCGATGTACGCCAGTTCGAAATTACCTTGTTACGAAGAATGAAATGTCTCGGTACTGTTACTGGTACTCCTATAACATTATAATTAGCTACATATAACGAAAAGAAACGTAAATACAAAACATCATGCCATATCCTAAAAATCTGAGATCAGTATTATTAAAGCAGGATAACGTAGATTTAAAAGAATACATAAGTGGTCTTGCGTACATAGCGTATATGAAGATTTAATTTTATATACAAAACTGAAATAAATTAATTTACAAAACACATTCATAAATAGATATACCTATCTTTAAATTATTAAAAAGAAATTAAACCAGAACCAAACAAAAAAAATGCGCTTGGAGCAAAACATAATGTTATTAAAAAAAACCATTTAGATTAAATATAATTATGTGTTATAGTATCAGTAACCCTGCTTGGCCCTAGTTCAATCTATAGTTCGGAGCGAGGGGGAATGGGAAGCCGTCACCTCCTTCTGCGAAGCAGTAATGCTAGCAAAGGAGGAGGCGGAACGCCGTAGGCGCGGGCCTGCGGACGGCGAGTGTTGGGTGCCTCGCCGTCCGATCAGAACCAGGCCCAGGTCGGCGGCTCGTTGTGTTCCACGCGCGCCGCAAAGAGATGTCAGCACAGTAGACGAGGCTCACTAGGGCCGTGCCTGCCAGGGTTGCGGAATTTGTTCGAAAGAGTTACCGCGGCCCTGGAACGCAAGGGGCATTAGGAGGAAAACGGATGGTTTTTAGTAAAAAAAAAAGAAAAAAAGAATGGAGTACCAGTAACAGTACGGAGGCATTTCGTACTTCATAACAGGGTAATTTCGAACTGGCGTACATCGCACTCGTATGCTTTCTAACTAACGATACGTCGGCCTTGCATACTTCGCTCCAGTGAACTTTCGAACTGGCGTACATCGAGATCCTGTACTTTAGAACAAACATACGTCGACATTTCAAACTTCGACATTCAGTAGCGGAGTCGGGGCGAGCCTATTGCCATTAACCGGGCACAAATCCAAACTCCGAGCTGCTACTGCGAATTTCATAGAAAAACTCAATAACATTTTTTGCTCGACCTGGGAATCGAACCCGGGACCCCTTACACAGCAGTCGCACTTGCGACCACGAGACCAACGGGGCAGTCTGCGTAACTCTTCGGGGAAAAAAGGCGTGATGGTATGTAATCGCCGTATATATCAAGTACAGAATTAACAGTAAAAGTTTTGGATGTCCCTTCCAGCTCGCATGTATAAAATAAATGCAAAAGTACGAAGCTTTTAAGACTAACAGACAAATACACTTTTAACAGAAAACCACTCAGCAAAGTAAAAACATAAAATAGAAAGTTAATATCAACAGAAAATACGCAACCATTAAAGCGTAAGAAAATACGCAGACAGCGCCGGCTGTCACACTAGTATTAAATATACAGTACGCACGCACGGTACGCGGCGTATTAAAATTCACGAGTTAATATCTCAGAGGCGTTTCGCTGCCTCTCTGTATGTGCCAAAAGCATTGGTGGCGTGATCATTTATGTAGTGCCCGCGTATCGGTACGCGGAGGTGAAAATATGGTTGGCGAAATTGGACTTAGGTTGCCAAGTTTTTTTTGGTTGCGTTTGTATTTTTGAGTGCTTGGAATAAAATATTTTGTTTGAGTTTGTACTTGGGTGAGAGTGGAACCTACTCACCCACTCTCACACGAGTACAGTATAGCGTATATGTCGCGTTTAGAATCATTAATTTAGAGAGGCAGTTGGTTGGTTGGAGGCAGGCAAAATGATACATTTGTACATTTGACAACCCCATGACTACGTAAATCACAGTACTTTACAATAACTATATTTTCTTACAGACATTTTTTTTATGCCAATTCTTCAAACGAGCAGCTCGTCCGGAGAAGTACTACCACCATGCCTATTTCTTTCGCAAAGCAGCGTTGCTGTGTTCCAGTTTGAAGGGAATAGGTGCCGGTGTAATTACAGGCACATGAGACATTTCAACTTTACCTCTGGGATAGGATTGCATTTGCAAGACCTCTGGTATTGCAGATGTCTATAGGTAGCGGTGACCACTTAACAACAGGAGACCGTGGGCTAGTTTGCCATCCAATAGCATGTAAAATTGAAAAAACTACTTACCGGTACTAAGAATCTCCTCAATTCAGCCAGTGCGTACGCGATCCTGGCATGAGCTTCAGCTGGCGTGGCGAAGGCGCTGATCTCCACGTGCAACTCGTCTGATAGGTGCGCAAACTTGGGGTCCCCTGACACCCGGAGTTCTTCCTCCTAGGGGAGAGGACATTAATATTTTCCATCTTAAATTATCACAGTTTCCTTAAAAATTATAATTACTATATATTATTTACTTAGAGTAGATTTTCATCGTCTTCCTTTTTAAATACATCTTATAGAGCCGGAGAACTGTATACCACCCAGATCTTTTTTTCACTTTTTTTTTCTACAGCTTTGACTAAATAAAGAAAAGAAATTATTTAAATTGGTTCAGTAATTTTCGAGTTTTTGCGAGATTTACGCACGGCAAATAATTCTTCTGTGTGTATGTCACTGCACTCCTAAACGGCTGGATCGATTTAAATAAAAAAATATTGTGTGTGTTTGAGTCAGTCCCTGAATGGGTTAGGACAAAAGCATCTTTTTCGTTTACCTTCTGCCGATCCTTCATAGATCCTCGTCCTAGGACAGCCATCTTGCACATGGTGTCTTCCTGTAGCCTCTTCAACGAGTTGCCCTTGGGACCTAGCAGCTTGCCCACGAAGTTGAACTGTAACAAAAATATTTTTACATTAGTATCCAAATTGTGTGCCTCTCATGTTTGAAGTCGTAGGTTCGAAACCGGGCAAGTGCCAATATACCTGTTTAATTTTTTTATAAAGGTACTTAGGTATTATGGTATGCAAATAAAAATGAATATGAATGTAAAGAAGGAAGGAAGGTAGGTACTTAGTTTATCTTGGACATCACTGACATCGGTGAAAAACAATTCGTAAGGAAATATTGAGTTTCAATTTGGTTTGAAAAAGCTTGGGATTAATGCCTTCATCATACCTTCTTCTCTGTATAAGAAGCAGAATTGGCGGCGGTAGTATACGAGTGTGCAGTGAATACTCATAAAAGTAGTATTATAGATGCGAAAGTGATTTTTTTTTTGATACGCTTTAACGGGTAAATTACTAAACCGATATTGATATAATATGGTACATACTAACCTTGAACCCTAAGAAAGGAAATAGGCTACATTATTATCAGCGACTTTAAGAGGATTACGAATTAAGAGATCTATAATTTCCACATGATAAAAGTCGCTGGATGCAGGCCGCTTCCAACCGGTCCTTTTGCGCCCTCTCGCGTCCGGCACTGGTTCAGGCCATGGTCCGGAGCGAGAGGGAATGGGAAGCAGTCCTTCTGCGAAGCTGTAATGCTAGAGAAGGAGGCGGTGGGACGGGAGAGGGAAAGGAGGGTCCCCCGTCCCAGCGGCCGCCGCGGTAGACGCTCCGGGCGTCGGGAGCCGCGAGACGACTCCCGGCCACCGTAGGCGCGGGTCTGTGGACGGTGAGCAATGGGCAGCTCACCGTCCGTATGTTCACTGAATAACGACAGACCGTGTCGACGGCGCGTTCGTGTTCCACGCGCGCCTCAAAGAGATGTCAGCAAACTTGGATGGGGCCACTGAGGGCCGATGCCTGCCGGGGCTGCGGGTTGTTCGAAAGAGATACCGCGCCCCCGGAACGCAAAGGGCACATGAAGGAACATAGACGGGTTTTAGTCAGTAAAAGTCTGACACTCCCTCCCGCCCAGCCCAGGGCGGGGGAAGTTATTTGATGATTTCCCGTCTATAAAAAAAAAAAAAAAAAAAACCGGTCCTTTTGGAATTTTTTGGGAGAGGCCTATGTCCAGCAGTGGACGTCCTGCAGCTGATATGATGATGATGAAAAGTCGCGGATGAAAGATAGTATAGGACCAAAACAGATGTCTATAAACCACGCAAATACTTATTTTATTGCAAGAATCTTAGAACTGTATTTCATTTATCAAGAAATGAGTTCTTCCTTCTTAATCATTCTGTCTGGCTCTTAGTTCAAACAGTTATCTCCATTTCGTTTGTTCTTTAACGTTTTTTTACTAACTTAGAAATAACTAAAGTACGGAAAATGAATTTTTTTATTAATATTTCTTGAAATAACTGGAAGTTTCCTACTTTGCTATGTTTAGCTTTGACATTTTGTTTTTTTGCTAGCTTTTGCTTGCGACTTTGCCCTCGTTTTTTTATGATTATAAAACAACCGCTTTGAACGGTACGGTTGGCGCAGTGGTTGAGCGATTGGCCGCTGCGCTGCGTGTCGCGAGTTCGATTCCCGCACGGATCAAACATTTGTATGGCTTACAGATAGTTGTTCCGGGTCTGACTTTTTGTGTATGTGAGTTTATATGTTTGGGATATAGGATATAGAATTTCCTAGTGAAAATAAATAAATAATAATTTTAATAGCGTATCACTCAGGGATACTCTATTAATAATTACTACTTTCTATTAGCGATAGAATTATCAGAATCGGCCTAGTAGTTAGCGAAATTAGCGCGGCTGTGAGCCACACAACAATGTTTTTTTAAACATAAACATAACATACTACCACGCCTGTATTTCCCGAAGGGATAGGTAGAGTTGTGTATGTGTGGTTTTTTTATTCTATAATCTATTAACCTCATTATTACCTAACTAGCTGTTACCCGCGACTTCGTTCGCGTTCAGTATTTTTAAGTTAATAGTGTTCATACTGTTTCTGTCTAACCCCTATGTGACATAGCGTAATGAATTGTACCTAAGATTACAGCTCAGGTTACTGCCAACACAATGCCAAAAGTTTTGTTTAAATCGGTGCATGAGTTAAAAAGTTATGCGCGTACATACAAACAAACAAACAAACAAACAGACAAAAATTCTAAAAACCATTTTTTTTGGGTTCAGTATAATGTATTTAACATGTGAGAATTACTCTTTAAATATTGAATGTACAGAATTGGCCTCGTTACGATTTTATTATATGTATGTATAGATTTAAGTATTTTTATGCACCGAATAGTCAGCTGTGTTCTCTACAAATTTAAAGAGTTTTTCTAGCAAATTCTACAGAAATAACAAAGGAATCTATGTCAGTATTAGCATGACAATGCATGCTCAGGATTTTTCATCTCCTGACCAACAGCAGTCAGATTTTGACCGTTGGCATAACGAATCGCAAACACTCTCGAGAATTGTTCGGAATAGAGAGACCAATGGAGACGATTTTATACTTAGTTTTTTGGCGTCAGTTCTTCATTCAACGATAGCAATATTTAAAAGGTTTTTCTGGTTAAAGAATGGAAATTCAGTTGAAAAGACTCTCCGATTGAAATTTTATAAAATTATAATTATATGATGCAGGGCACAGTGGAGTGCCCCATATTTACGATTCCGGTATATAAAATTTCTTAAATTCTTCCGACCACATTTTGGTGAGCAGCTAATCTTAGTTAAAACTAGCCTACGTCTGGCTTGTCTCGGCTAGCAAATTTTTTTAGTGCACAAATGTGTGCGCGATCTCATTCACTCCCTCTTCCGTCACTCACAACGTTCGAGGGGACGGTAATCTGACACAACCCGAGAGAGATCAGGCGCTAACGGCTTACCGTGCTTTCCGAGGCACGTGAGCATCGCACTACAAACTACCAAATTCTGGCCCGACAAATTTCTAGTAGAAAAACTTCATAACACCACTACTTTGCCCCACCTCGGAACCAAACCCAGGACCCCCGCTCAGCAGTAACAATACCTAAACTACTGTAAACCTTGTTTAAAATGGAACAATACACTAGCACTTGCAACTAACACCGTTCTTAAGCGATCCTCTATTACAAATCCATCCTTCCATTTGTACACCACACACTGTAAGTGCAAGACGGATTCCGTTACTTCATTTACAGAGAGGTACAAATGAACAACATTATTTACTACTAGCTATAGCCTGCGGTTTTGCTCGCGTTTCACGTCTTCGGTTGCTGCTCCGCTTCCATAGATATCGCTCCCGTCGACGGTCGAAGCGTGATGTTATATAGTTTATATTAATCATGAATAATGTAGTTAACCATTGGCGAAAAAGAAACTCACATACATATATACATACATTAACACTAAAAAAATAACACTCTTTTTTGGGGCAGACGTGTATTTTTTTTTTAAATTGGTCCTTTAGTTTCCGAGCTTATTCGGTACCTACCAAACAAACAAACAAAAAATCTTTCCTCTTTATAATACCACTAGCGAACTGCTCCGCTCCCATGAGTCGTAGCGTGATATTATAATAGTCTTTCAAATCAAATCAAATCAAAGCATTTATTTCAATTAGACCATTTACAGGCACTTTTGAATGTCAAGAAGTTACAGTTTAGAATTGAAGCTAGTTGCTCGTTCCAATACGTAGGTCTCTATGGAGAAGAACGAGCAAGAAACTCCATGGACACTCTTTTCTTTCAATTTGGTTTTTACAAAATCTTGGTTACAATATTCTTGTTGCTTCTATATGTGAAAACAATGAAGGTGAATGTATAAAAAGTTACAAAATTATAATAAAGATGAAAGCCATGGCAGTTAAGAGGTGACCAATCCCAACTGACAGCACCCGTTCACGAGCATGACGCGTGCATCAGCACCATTTAGCTCAACCATGTTGAAGGGAACCGAACGATCCAATGCACGCGCCACCATCAGCGAGACATTAAAGCGAGCATGTCAACGCTCTCCACCGCCATGCTCAGTGTCCAACACGTATTTAGTAACTTGACCAATATAATATGCCTCCATGGTACTCACATTTACAAAATTGAAATAAATTATGTTCAATTATACAAATCTAAGGTTTTCAGTGAACCTATGCAATAAATCAACTGTACTATGTAGGGAAAAATAAATAATAATTATAATAACGGTAGACGTTATTAAAGTCAAAAAAAAAGGTGCTAAAAACATCATTCCCTTTCGAAAAATAAGCATATTAATTTGTAAGCTCGAGTGGCTGTGGAGCAGGACCAGCATTAAGCCAAGCATTTTTATCATTTATATGGTCTTCTAATTTATAATATGCTTGACTACATAGTGTGCGTTTTATGCATGTTTTAAACTTTCTCTCATTTAGTTCGAGAATATCGAGTGGTATTTTATTATAACATTTTACACAGTACCCCATAAAAGAAGTGTGTACTTTCGACAATCTGAAACTTGGTTGATCTAATTTGTTCCTATTTCTAGTATTATAATTATGTCTATCACCTACTTTTTTAAAAAGATGAAGATTTTTCCGAACATACATAATGTTTTCGTATATATATTGACAAGGTACCGTCATGATATTGATTTTTTTAAACAATTCCCTTAGAGATTCGCGTCTACAAAGATTATAGATAGCTCTGACAGCCCTCTTTTGCAAAATAAAAATAGAATCTATGTCTGCAGCCCGCCCCCAAAGCAATATGCCGTAAGACATGATGCTATGAAAGTAGCTAAAATAGACTAGTCTCGCGGTATCCACGTCTGTTAATTGACGGATTTTTCTGACAGCGTAAGCGGCTGAACTTAACCGCCCTGCAAGAGATGTTAAGTGAGGACCCCACTGAAGCTTTGAGTCAAGCGTAACCCCCAGGAAAACTGTCTTGTCGACGAATTCCAGTACGTCCTTATTCAATATAACGTTACATGCACTACTTTTAACGTTCGGTAAAGCAAATCTTATGCATTTCGTTTTCTTCTCATTTAACACTAAGTTATTAATCGTAAACCAATTATGAATCTTAAGCATAGCGTTATTTACGTCGTCAAGATGCTGTGCCCGTCTATTTACATTAAAAATCAAAGAAGTATCATCAGCAAATAACACTATTTTAGGTTGGTTTTCCAGTAAATGAGGTAAATCATTTATGTATACTAAAAAGAGAAACGGACCTAATATTGAACCCTGCGGAACACCCATCTTTACTTTTAAGCCTGATGAATTTACACCGTTTATTTGAACTTGCTGCAGTCTATCATTCAAATACGATTTCAGCAAGCTAAGCGCCAGTTGACCGAGGCCATAATGTTCTAGCTTCAGGAGGAGCGTCTCGTGATTTACGCAATCAAATGCTTTTGAGAGGTCGCAAAAAATGCCAATGGCATCCTGTGAGTCCTCCCATGCATTAAAGATGTGCTTAATTAGAGTGACACCAGCGTCAGTAGTACAACGCCCTCTGGTGAAACCATACTGTTGATCGTGCAAGATGTTGTTGCAGTTGAAATGATTTAGCATTTGATTGAGCATCACTTTTTCGAACACCTTGCTGAAAACCGGCAAAATCGACACAGGTCTGTAATTGTTGGTGTCTTTGCTATCTCCGGACTTAAATAATGGTATAACCTTGCTGTGCTTCATTAAAGTAGGAAAAACCCCTTGGTCTATACACAAGTTAAAAATTAAAGCTAAATAGGGTGCTACTGTCTCAATTATAGATTTACATACATTAGTAGACATGCCCCACAGATCTTCGGTGACCTTGCTCTTGAGTTGTTTGAAAGTCTTTATGACAACCAGAGGATTAATATGTTTAAACTTAAATTCCTTTGGGCAGGCTGAAACATTAGCCCTTACTAAATCAATAGCAAGTGCGGGCGAAGAATTTAAAGTTTCAGTAGTTTTAATTGGAATATTGGTAAAGTATGTTACAAATTCCTGAGCCACATCAATATTTGTGCTTATGGGCCCTCGGGAAGTCTCTAGACTAAAATCAGCATTATGTCTTTTATTTCTATTTGTTTCGTTATTAATAATTTTCCAAACCGTTTTTATTTTATTATCAGCTTTTACAGAGATTACCCCCTTACAACCCCACAAACTCACTAACTTTACCTCCTTATAATATTAGGATACACTATGTAGATACAGATAATTATATTTTTACAAAGAATACAAAATTTTAGTAAAAAATAAAATATCAAACAAATAACGACTCCATTCATTTGTTATTCTCTCAGCACCAGTGCAGAACGTAGTCGCTAATTGTCGGTCAGGCAACAGTGTACACACAGCTACCCTACACAGTTTGCACCGCTGGCGGATCGATCAATTAGTAGTTCACAAGTTTTCTAGTCTGTGACCCTAATTGGACAGGGCCTTAGCGTGTCTCGTAATTGGTTTCTACAAGCCTGACCATTTCATGTTAGCTGTTCTGATTGGTTTACTGAATTAACATGGACAATCAAATCATTTGACATGGTTGAGGTTTGGCAATAGAGTTGAACAAAGGATTTGATTAAAGGTCATTATTGCTTTGGCAAACAGTTTCACGATGAACTCAATTGAAGTGCATACATACAGTTATACAATAGACAATAGATTCTGGTACAACTATTGCTGGGTTTTTTTTTATAGATGGGAAATCATCAAATAACTTTTCCCGCCCTGGGCGGGGCGGGAGGGAGTGTCAGACTTTTACTGACTAAAACCCATCTATGTTCCTTCATGTGCCCTTTGCGTTTCGGGGGTTTTTTTTTTTTTTTTTTTAAAGATGGTAAAATCACCAAATGACCCCCCGTCCTGGGTGGGGCGGGAGGGAGTGTCAGACTTTTACTGACTAAAAACCATCTATGTTCCTTCATGTGCTCTTTGCGTTCCGGGGGCACGGTATCTCTTTCGAACAACCCACAGCCCCGGCAGGCATAGGCCCTTAGTGGCCCCTCCAACTGTCCAAATGTTCCACGCGCGCCTCAAAGAGATGTCAGCAACTATACTAGCTGCAGTAGTGGTTTATTTGGATTTAACCACATTGAACTAACAAGAAAACTACCAGGCGCACATAACGCAGCAAGATATTTACCGACAAATCTCTTGTATGCATTACGGTGGTCACCCGCAAAATAACCGATCAGCATGGATTGGCAATAAATAAACTTAAAGCAAAAACATAAAAAAAGCTTTTATTTATATGTGCTTACTTTGTAATTATGAGGTTTCGAATTTTTCTTTCATTTGATAACCATAACGTAGGAAGGAGTGCATTAAAAATAACTAGTCCGCCATCTTGGATGTCCCGCCATGTTGATTTTAGAATGACGTCACAGAGCCAACCATGCATTGTAATTCAAACTATTATACTTATTATTATTATATTCCATTTATTCATTAATTAAACATATAAATTACATTTTTAAATATTACTAAAAAATATAAAAACATTTAAAAATATAAAATATAGTAGCCCACCGGCGTCGGGAACAGGGTCCAAGCCACCGGTGGTCAGGGCTCCTGAGAAAGGAATCTCCTAACGATACGCGCCGTGTCTAGGAGAACCGCTTTCTGAATCAAGCCCTTGATCCAGCTACCCAACGAGAGCCTCCTAAGATGTTGGTCGAGGCTCGTGGCAATTAAGCCATTGGCTGAGACGACTATCGGCACAATAATCGCTGAGTCCACATCCCACAACATGTCGACAACCTCGCGAGCCAAGTCAAGATACTTGATCTTCTTATCATTCTCGGCCTTCACGAGGTTCACGTCATGTGGGACTGTTATGTCAACGATCATTGCGCGCTTCTCTAAGCGATCCACCTCCACTATATCAGGCTTATTGGCTACAATAGTCCTGTCAGTGATGATGGATCGGTCCCAGTACAATGTGACATGGCTATTTTCGAGAACTGGGTCGGGCACATACTTATAGTACGGTACTTCCGATTCTACAAGGTGGTATTTCAGAGCAAGTTGCTGATGGATGATCCTGGCTACAAGGTTGTGCCTATGCAAGTACTCTTCGTTAGCTAGACGAGAACACCCAGAGATAATGTGGCGGATTGATTCCCCCGGCCGGTGGCATCCCCGACAAATGTCAACCGTGCCATCCTTCACAATAAATCTCCGGTAGTTATTCGTCATGATAACTTCGTCCATAATTGCACAGACAAAACCCTCGGTTTCCCCAAATAGGTCACCGAAGCGAAGCCAGGATACGGACGCTAAGAAATCTACATCGGGCCCATGTAAGGCCCGGAAAAAGCGTCCGTGAAGCTCCTTACTCTGCCATACCTCCTCGCGATCTTTAGTCTCCAGCACTACTGGTTTGCGCCAGTTCTCTTTAGCCAAGGAGAGCGGGGTGAGGCCCTTATCCACTGCCACCACATCTCGGTGCATCCCCACGTCGGCTTTAAGGAAAAATTCCCTGAGACTGCATATCTCGCGGTTGTGGAGAGTCTTAGCATTTAAGAAGCCACGACCTCCACACTTCCGCGGAATATACAGTCTCATCACCGATGACCGTGGGTGATGCATCCGACATGCAGTCAACAATGTACGGACCCTCCTATCCAGGGCGTCGAGTTCTGTTTGAGTCCATTTAAGTATGCCGAAAGAGTACATCAATACCGGCATGACCCACCCGTTGAAGGCGCGCACCTTATTTCCGCCTGATAAAAGACTATTAAATACTTTTTTCAGGCGGCCAAAGAAGCGCTCCTTCAACGATTGTTTCACGTCAACAGTATTGATGCCCAACGCTTCCGACATACCTAAATACTTATAGGTCTCTGTTGAAGAAAGGGATCTAAGGTTTATGGATTCCGAGAGTTGAACTCCCTCGGACTCCATAATCTCCCCTCGCTTGACATGCATGACCGCACATTTGTCCACACCAAATTCCATCCTGATGGCGCTACTGAAAGTTTCTGTTACCTTCAGTAGCTCCATCAGTTGCAAATTGTTGGGGGCAAAGAGTTTCAGGTCATCCATGTAAAGAAGGTGAGATATTACCTGACCTCCTCTCTTCAACCGATAGCCTAGACCTGAATCCTCCAGCAGTGTGCTTAGGGGATTCAAGGCTAAGCAGAACCAAAGCGGACTCAAACTATCACCCTGGAATATACCACGCTCAATCCTTATCGGTTCGCTATTCCTCTGGATATTTCGACATCCTGGATAGCAAAGGACCGTACTCCACTGCCCCATACACCAACAGGAAGGCGCGTAGAGTTGCATCAATTTTATACAACTCCAGCACCCTCATGAGCCATGTATGTGGCACCGAGTCATAGGCCTTCTTGTAATCTATCCAACATGTCGACAGATCCTTCCGGAATCGACGAACCTGTTGGCTGATAGCCATGTCAATGAGGAGCAGCTCCTTAGTACCACGGGACCCAATCCTACATCCATTCTGAGAGGGAGACATGATAGAATGAATGTCTATATGTTTGTTAATTTTAGCTCTCAAATTATATTATTATTAAACTATTATTACTATTCAGTTCTATCGTTTGAAGATATCTGCTTTAAAATTGAGTTGCAAGATTCCACCAACAAACGTACATACCAGTATATTCCAAGTTAAGTAAAGCTTTTGAAAAAAGTTGGCCGAGTAGAAATTGACACAATCACCATTTTTGATAAACAAAACATACTTTTAAAGATCCCTAATTGTTATCAGAGGTTCAAAAGTTGCATTTATCATGGATCTATCCACAAAACTACCAGGCGCACATAACAAAGCAAGACATTCACCGATAAATCTCTTGTTCCCATTACGCTAGCAAATAGTTTCAGCAACGACGGGGGATCAGCAGGGATCGCCAATTGAAGAAAATTATAGACCAAGAAAAGTCAACACGATCACCATTTTTGGAAAACCAAATGGTGATACCAGTCCCTCTAATCCCCACCCAACTGCTACCACCAGTGGTTCAAAAGTTGCACTTACATATTGATATAACCACAAACTACCAGGCGCACATAACAAAGCAAGACATTCACCGATAAATCTCTTGTTCCCATTACGCTAGCAAATAGTTTCAGCAACGACGGGGGATCAGCAGGGATCGTCAATTAAAGGGATTTAAAGCGCTTTATCAACAATCGAGTATTTTAGCACGGGTGATTTATTTTCCGAGTTAATTGTGTCGACTGGGAATCTGTTGTACTGTGGCATGTTTTAGTGTTCTAGTTAGGTATTGATTAGTAGGTAGGTAATGTAGGCTTACTACGAACTCGCGAATGTATTCGAGTGGAGTCGATTTTCAAATTGATATCGATACTTATACTACATAATCATGCTATAATCTGCTATAATATGCTATAATCTGACAGGACAAAATCCGCAGAGTAACAATGACAACAAAAAAAGTCCCTAACTTTATTCATAACTTAAGTCATCAACGCATAAAAACACGTTAATAAATGCCATCCACAAAAATTATCGGTTATAACGTTAAAATTTTCTTTATCTTCCTAATTGTTATTCCAATTACGGTCCCCCAAGCGATAAATCCGGCGATATCGTCCGAATTCGGACGGAGTCAACATTACTAATTGACGGTAATAAAAATTAAAACATTGTTCTTTTAACTGCCCCGTTGGTCTCGTGGTCGCACGTGCGACTGCTGTGCAAGGGGTCCCGGGTTCGATTCCCAGGTCGACCAAAAGTGTTATTGGGTTTTTCTATGAAATTCTCAATAGCCGCTCGGAGTTTGGATTTGTGCCCGGTTAATGGCAATAGGCTCGCCCCCTATTACATGGGACCTAAATATACCGGCGAACTGTGGGTGTACATTGGTACACCTCTGCCTAGCCCTTCGGGGAATACAGGCGTGATAGTATATTTTTTTTTTTTGTTCTTTTTTACTACCCGCCTGATTTCTCTTAGCATTGCTTGGGGAATGAAGGGGAATGAATGAAATGAATGATTTGCTGTTTCGAAGGGGATTCGGCTAAATGGGCTTATAGCTGATCGATTGGGCGACGTTCTAACTAACATTTTTATTTGTAAATGGCGTAGTAATATGCCACTATAATTCATTTTGTCTTGTATGTTTTAGTTGATTTTAGGTTGACAGACGAAAAGACGCGGATCAGGGTTACTTGTTAACTAACAAGGAACCCTGATAGTTCGTAGTCTGTCTGTCCGTGGCTTAGCTCGGATACTCTTAGTACTAAAAAACTGTACACATACACATACATACATACATAAACTCACGCCTTTTTCCCATGGGGGTAGGCAGAAACCACAGAACGCCACCTGCTACGATCCTTACATACTACTTTCGCCTCGTTCACGTTCATACATCTGGTCATACAAGCACGCCGGTTACGAGTACTGCACACCCGACCTTTCTGAAGAACCTCACCAATAAGGTCAGGGTAGGTCTTTCTAGGGCGTCCCCTCCCGGCGTTGCCACTCACATCTGCCACATAAATACCTTTTGTTAGTCGCCTTTCACTCATCCTCTCAATATGACCGAACCATCTAAGCATACCCTTTAAAACTGTAATTTAGCACTATACATTATCTACTAACATCGGCAAGTGGAAGAGAGTGGAAAAATAGTTCTTTCCCTATTCGTAAAGCGTTTATTTGTTGGATAAGTCGTTAAAAATATAACGTTGTAATGTCAAAATAGCAGTTTTTTTACTAAATGCCTAATTATAAATCTTTTTGTTCCAGCTTCTTAATCTTCAAAACGGCTGCACGGGTTTTGACGGAACCTTCACTGGGAGATAGCTGATGCTATAAGAAGTAACTAACTGTTATTATACGACTGCCCCAAAAAATAAGAATGTTATGTTTTGTTTTCAAGGTTAATGTATGTATGTTTGTATGCAAGTTGCTTTATTCCACCATATCTTCTGAACGCCTAAACTGATTTAGATGTAAGAGGTATCGTTACAATCTATGCATTGTCCTGAATAACATAGGCTCGAAATTTAAAAAAAAAAGAAACGTAAATGAATACCAGCCTCTCTTTTATTTTTACTGCATGTGTTTTTTTTTATAAAAAGAATTAGAGTTCCGCGCAAAATTTTTAAACCCATTAAATAACCGACATTTTCGCAAAACCATGGGCAGCCGCTAGTTTCACAGACATAGCTCGTATGTAACAGAATACTATAACAAGTTAATAAGTAGGGTGTCCACAATACATTCCAATGACAAGGGTTTACAACCCGCATGCCGACAGTGTGGTCCGCCATATATGACTGAACTTAGCCCGTTGTTAATGGGTTCCGCTCATTTGTACGATAGGTTTGTTTGTGTTGCAGAACCCTGAATGCCTTGGTTAGAAGGCAGATTATAAAACGTTTATAATCGTGTTGCAATCTTATTTAATAATTATCTTTGGAAATATTTAAAGTCCTATTCAACTAATTGAATTAACGCACATCGGTAACCATGTCAGAGGCCCTTGAGGCGGCTTAGAAACTCTGACACTAGGGTGTGTGGAGTCGTTAGACCTTACTGCGAACACGATAAGAAGAAGAAGAACGCACATGCCATCACACCTGTTTTCCCCGAAGGGTTAGGCAAGGTACACCCACAGTTCACTGGTATGTTTAGGTCTCATGTAATAGGGGGCAAGCTTATTGCCGCTAACCGGGCACAAATCTAACTCCGAGCTGCTACTGAGAATTTCATAGAAAAACCCAATAACACTTTTTGCTCGACCTGGAAATCGAACCCAAGACCACTAGCGTAGCAGTCACGCTTAGAAGCACCTTTTAATACCCCGGCGACCCTTATACTATTGCTTGCATCCATAAGCACAGCGTTATGCGTGCGTTCTGCGGGTTGTTCGAAAGAGATACCGCGCCCCCGGAACGCAAAGGGCACATGAAGGAACATAGACGGGTTTTAGTCAGTAAAAGTCTGACACTCCCTCCCGCCCCGCCCAGGGCGGGGGAAGTTATTTGATGATTTCCCGTCTATAAAAAAAAAAAAATGCGTGCGTTACATTGCGTGCTACCATGAACAGTAAATTTTCACACCCAGAATAAAAAAAGTCGTTTTCCACCAAAATGTTTGCTTGAACTTACTTAGTTTGATGGGCGATGCGTAATTAACGACTAGTTATATGATGAGTTTTTTTACACCCCCTATTAGTACCAGCGCCATTCCAAACACTGGAATGTCTCATGTTTAGTACTAGTAGAGCTCTTTGTGAAGAAGCTCGTCCGGGGAAGTACTACCACCATACCTATTTCTGCCGCAAAGCTGCGTTGCTGTGTTCCGGTTTGAAGGGTATGAGAGTAAAGACAAAGTTGAAATGTCTCATGTGCCTTTTTTTATTTTAGAGATGTGAAATCATCCAATGACTTCCCCCGCCCTGGGCGGAGCGGGAGGGTGTGTCAGACTTTTACTGACTAAAACCCGTCCATGTTCCTTCTTGTGCCCTTTGCGTTTCGGGGTCGCAGTATCTTTTTCGAACAACCCGCAGCCCTGGCAAAGAGTATGGGTGCTGGTGTAATTACAGGCACATGAGACATTTGAACTTTGTCTTTAGATGGCAACGCATTTGCAAGGCTTCTGGTATTGCAGATGTCTATAAGCAGCGGTGACCACTTAACATCAGCCCCTGTAGCCATGTAACAAACGATAAACGCAAACGCTGAGTAGGCTTTAATAGATCTTCCTTTTTATGCGCTTGGTTTTAAGTTGAAGATCTAGTGAAAATTGCATAGCGTTTTCGTTTTTACCAGTCGCTAACGCTTAGAAATCTTTAATAGATTTTCAACTTGAGGGTCTGGGGTATAAGGTTGAAAATTTATTGGTACCTACCAAACGTTTACGATTATCGTTTGCGACTTGGCTAGGGGGCGGGTGGACCATCGGTTTGTATGCCGTCCAACGACATAAAAAAAATATACCAGTAATAACACCGCCACTCATAATATTAACTGCTCACCCCCGGGACAAACAGATCAATAATATTATTCCCAGAAAACTTAATTAACTGTCAACAACAGTCACATAATTTGATAACAGGAAAATTGACAGTAATCAGGTTCCAGTCAATACAGTAATTACGTTCAGTCGTTCATAATTACAGGCATACTTGTATTGATGGTAAACAAGTGGGCTCGCATGATAGCGCGCTGCGATCGTTGAGAGATGAACAAACATTGAGTTTGAGAGCATCAAGTGGCCTGAGTACGGGTTAAGGTGGGAGCGACTAGCGATTTTATATCAAGGTCATTTAATAATATTTTGTCTATGTGAAAAGTATTTAAAGATGTGAGGAATAGGGTGGAAAGTTCCTTGTTATTAAATACGTTGCCAACTCAGAGACAAAGTTGAAATTTCACATGTGTAATTACTCCGGCACCCATACCCTTCAAACCGGAACACAGCAACGCTGCTTTGCGGCAGAAAGAGGTATGGTGGCAGTAATTCCCAGGCGAGCTCTTTTACAAAGCGCTTTACTACTACTACTCTAAAGAAAAACAATACCTAAAAGAAACCTGGATTTGAGAACCAATTTCAACACAATGTTTCCCTTTACCGATGTTAGTGATGTCAAAGATGAACTTAGAAAGTACATATTATCAATTTGAAGAAGTCACATTAGCACTTCTTAGTTTCGAATTAACTACCTCATGCATAAGAGGCAAGTGCCTTAATTAGTTCATCACGACATAAAACTGGCAGCGAACATTTTTAGGACAAAAAGAATTAGTTTTGATTTAATGAACCATGCCTCACCTATAATATTTAACAAAAAGCCAGCCTGCCAGTCTATGTTATCCGGGATAACGCAACGTTGATATCAGTTAAGCCGTTTAGAAGTTATGATGAAACAAAGAAACACACAAACACACATGAACCCTGAAAACATAACACTTATTTTTTTTTTTAATCGTGTGAAAAAAAGCGTAATCCATTTTCGATCTACCTACGCACATGATAAGGAAGATATTCGCTTTACTCTTAAACTTTGCACCAAAATCGATCGTAACTACGCTGATATAAAGTGGTCTCCTAATTGTCATTTACGGGCTTATATCAGGCCATTATAGTTACAATAAAGTACCTAATGTGATTGGTTAGAGGCCGTATTCTGAACGAGTAGTGTTGGGCCGAAACCGGGATCGGACGGGTCAATAATCCGGGATTGTGACAGTAAATTTTGGTTATGGGGTTTTTTCTTTATTCAACCTTGGGTTTTTTTTTACATGTAACTTGAAAAGTGGTTGCTGTACTCATCATTATGACTATCTTTTACTATGAAAGGAATACTGAAATCGTTAAAAATCAAATGATCTAGGTATATAATTATGTACATTTTGTCTAATTATGCAAACATAAATATACAAACTAGCTAATAGCTACAATTCAAGATTTTTCAAAACAATCAATTCGAAGAAAGGTCTGGTGCGCAGTACTCATAATCGGCGCGCTTGTATGAGTATGTAAGGATCGTAGCGGGTGGCGTTCTGTAATTTCTGCCTGCCCCGCGGGAAAATGGCGTGAGTTTATGTATGGTTGAATGTATGTAATTAATTTGTAGGTATAAAAGGGCAAGACACGTTATTATAAAAAAACCCCGTGTGTAAGTACGGGACACTGAAATAAATATTCACTTTGTAAAATCCCGGGATCTGTTCAAAAGTCCGGGACGTGTAACAGCACTAGTAATGACTCCACAGTGGCCTATTAGCTCTCTATTTGTAGCTACGGGATATCGTCTGCTCCAGTGATAGAGATTTTATAGATACTATGGATATAGAAAGCTGTCGTTTGAGTCTAAGAATAAAATAATAAAGTTATATTAGATCTGCGCAGTTTTATATCAGCATCATCATCTTGGACATCACTGACATCGGTCACCATGTCAGAGGCCCTTGAGGCAGCTTAGAAACTCTAACACTAGGGTATGTCGGTTGTGCCGGGGCTGCGGGTTGTTCGAAAGAGCGCGCTCCCGGAACGCAAAAGGCACATGAACATGATGGGTTTAGCCAGTAAAAGTCTGACACTGCCTCCCGCCCCGCCCATAGCGGGGGAAGTCATTTGAAGATTTCCCATCGTTAAAAAACGGGGTATGTGGGGTCGTTAGACCCCACACGATAAAGAAGAAGATCATTATATCAGCCGTAAGACGTTTACCCACAAGGTGGACAGACGACCTGATAAAGACTGCAGGAGAACGCTGGATGCAGGCCGGTTCCAACCGGTCCTCCTTGGAAATCTATGGGGGTAGTAAAGTAGGCCTTATTTTAAATCATTGGATGGGAATGAAGCCGGTACCTCAGCTAATGTTAAGTAGTCTCCGCTGCCTACATCTGCAGTACCAGAGGCCTTGCAAATGCGTTGCCATTCCAGAGATAAAGTTGAAATGTGACTTTTTCTAATTCATATTATGTACTTTCTAAGTTTATCTTGGACATCACTGACATCCATGTCAGAGGCCCTTGAGGCGGTTTAAAAACTCTGACACCAGGGCGTGTGTGGTCTTTAGACGTTACTACCCATACGATAAAGATCGTCTCAATTGTTCTCTGAGCGATTTTGAGCTTCCTTATGTGATCAGTACATCAATAAAACTTGGACAAGGAAATCAATGTAACTGCTCAATTATCTTCGCCACCCCTTCCACACAATCCATCACACATACATACATCAAATTGCACGAATATCCAGCATCATGTTACTCAGAATTGGCGCGGATTTTTTCCGTTTAACAATGACAGAGGAATGAAAGAGAAATTGGATATAGAGGCTGTGTTATATAGACTGGCGTCGTGTTCGTAATACGAGGCCTAAGGGCGGCGACACAACGGACGGTAATGCGACACGAGATGCGATTAGTCGCAGGTGTGGGGGCGTTTTAACAAGGTTCTCGTTCGATCTTTGGCAGAGTTATTTTTTTTGTTTGTTGGAAGATTGCGTCGTTGATTTTTTCTTCAAAACGATAATAAATATGCACTGCAGGGCAAAGGCCTCTTTCCACGGTTGGCTAATGCGTATTGACGATTTCAGACTTAATATAAGTTAAATCCCGATTTCCTCACGATGTTTTCATTTAACTGTCTCGTTAGCCTAGTGGTTCTAAACGCGACTACTACGCTAGAGGTCTTTTTTTTTTATAGACGGGAAATCATCAAATAACTTCCCCCGCCCTGGGCGGGGCGGGAGGGAGTGTCAGACTTTTACTGACTAAAACCCGTCTATGTTCCTTCATGTGCCCTTTGCGTTCCGGGGCCTCGGTATCTCTTTCGAACAACCCGCAGCCCCGGCAGGACGCTAGAGGTCTTGGGTTCGTATCCCAGGTCGAGCAAAGTGTTATTGGGTTTTTCTACGAAATTCTCAGTAGCAGCTCGGAGTTAGGATTTGCGTCCAGTTAACGGCAATAGTCTCGCTCCCTATTATATGGGACCTAAATATGCTAGCGAACTGTGGGTATACATTGGTACACCTCTGCCTAACCCTTCGGGGATTAAGGGAGGGATGGTGTAAGGCAACAATTTTTCGAAAAATTATTTATTTAAGCTGTGTCCACAGCCTAAACAAATGGACTTTTACATTCATCATACTACAAGGTACCTATGGCTCAATCAATTTCAGTGCGTTATCGCTAATGGTACTTTTTTGGTCGATTTTATCGCTCTAAGGGACCGTTTGATTTATCTTTGTTAGGTTTTTACGGTCATGGGGTTTTAATCCTTATTGATTGTTATTCTGATATGGTTTTTAGAGGGAAAATGGATTTCGTTTCTGTTTATATTGGCGTGTGGTTGTTTTTGTACATAGCTTGGTTTAAGAGACGACTTACGAGACGGAGAATTTGTAATTTGGTGGTAAATGGCTATTTATGTACTGTTTTTTTAAAGAATGCATTTTTGCAGGTAAATTATTACAATTCGCAATTTAAGTACATTTATATTCTGTGATTATTTCTTAAAGCAAAATGAAATTAAGTAAATTACAAATTAAACATGGTCATTATCTTGATGACCATGTTTAATTGATCTTACTACTATTGTAAAAGTGAAAGATGTAAAATCAAAATTAAGAAAAAAATAAACCAAATTAGCCTTACGCCGAAAGGAAAAATATCTTATATGAATTAATTTAGGGTTCATTTTTGAATAAAACTTATAAGTTACTCACAATAACGTTTTCAAATAAAGATACAATGATGAAAATTAAATAGGTAGGCAAGTAATATTTGAGCTTATTTTTTATTCCCGACCAAATATTCGTGAACATACGAAAGCGGCCTAAAGCCTCGAAGCAAATTCGTGTAATTTTTCAACGAGTAATAGCGAGGAAATACTAGATAGCCATCCGTACGTGGGATACTTTTGGTGCCACAGAATAGAACTCAATGGAGTGTTCATAATACGAATGTGTATCATCATCATCATCATCTGCTTAACCTTTTGCCAACTATGTTGGGGTCGGCTTCCAGTCTAACCGGATGCAGCTGAATATCAGTGTTTTACATGGGGCGACTGTCTATCCCTATATACCCACAACCCAGTAACTGGCCACCACTAGGTCTGCCTCACGCAGGTGTAAAGAAGACTTATTGAAAGTTTTCTAGTTTTGTTTTCGTTAACTGTTTATTAAAATTAGAAGTATTATCATGTATATATTCATTTTGAAATACTGGATGACTCTGGTTGGTTTATCCATATTTCACCAATTTTTATTTAAAAAAAAAACATCTACAGTTTCAATATTATGAAAAAAACACTATTCGCTTCTTCGCTATAATTAAGAGTAGAAGAACAGGGACTTAGCAATCAGTTCGGTCTTTATAATAATTATAGGAGATCCAATAATAATTTAATACTGATTGATATGGAGTTTAATTGCAATAGAAAACAGTGCCAAAATAATCTCAAGAGCTCTACGTCCTCACAGTTCCTACAGACATATCTATATATTTCCTCACTTCAACTACATAAACGGACAATACAACTTCGATTCCACTCTCAAAAAACAACGCCAGAAAAACACAAAACAAACAAATTGATTGAGCCATTTACATTCCACATTCTCACTCCATTCACTACTCACTCTGTGCTCAACACCGAGAGAGATGCTTTATTTATCACACGCAGAGCGATGGAATGACGGGGGTACTCGCTCATTCGAGCAAAATTGAGCGTTGAAGCAAGCAAGAACGGGTTCCGTAGGCCCCCATAATGTTTTCATTCGAGTTCCATAAGATTGCGAAAGAGAAAAGAAAAATGAGGATCGGGCAAACATTTGCAACATTTTCGGAATTTTTCAGGCAACATTTTTTTTTTTTGGGGTACGGGCCTGTTGGTCTAGTGGTTAGTGGCCCTGACTGCTAAGCCGGAGGTCGTGGGTTCGATTCCCGCCCAGGACAAACTTTGTGTGATGAGCATGATTGTTTGTTCTGTGTCTGGGTGTGATTTATCTATAATATGTATGTATTTATAAATTATATAAGTATGTATATCAGTTGTCTGGTTACCATAACACAAGCTCTGCTTAGCTTGGGATCAGATAGCCGTGTGTGAGTTGTCCCAAGATATATATTTATTTATTTTATTTATTTCGTTTGGGAAGATGAAAGTTGGTAACATGACACTGTTTGCTCAATGAAGTGATTCTGGTTTTATTTTCGTCAATGACGTGGTGATGTAAAATGATCTACATGCTTTTTAAATGTGTACCGTGTGTATCTCGGTAGAGTTTAGTTCTGCTAAAAGGAGCTAATCTACAGGCTTTCAATAATTAAATTAATTACGTCAAACAAATTCAATATGTATGACTGTTATGTTCTGGGTTCTGGAAGAACCTAAATCTCAGGTTGCCTTACATGATTGATGACTGTTTTACTGGTTAATTGAGATGTTAACTTATACTTTTAAAGTCTGTAATATTAAAGTAAGGGTATGATTGACTTCATATCATGATTTACTTCAACCTATCATAGCATTCTGCCCGTCACGCACAGTCCACTTGAACCTTAAACACGTGCATTTAAGCCCTAAAATTGAATAAAATAGCAAGTCAGCACCATTTTAACAGCAGAAATACACTTCCGGACTTCAAAATCGAGCATTTCCATGGTTCAAAAGTCGAAGACCACAAAAATAATGGCTGAATCAAAGAAAAAGTATTTAATGCGGTTTTTAAACGGGTTTTATGCGGTTTTCATCAATATATAGAGTGATGAAGGTTTATACGTTTAGAATATCACACTACGACCAACGGATGTACAGCAGCTACTTCTTTATGCAAAAGAACAATCCAAGAGTAGATAACTGCGGGTCTGTGGACGGTGAGCAATGGGTAGCTCACCGTCCGTACGTTAACTGAATAACGACAGACCGTGTCGACGGCGCGTTCGTGTTCCACGCGCGCCTCAAAGAGATGTCAGCAAACTTGGATGGGGCCACTGAGGGCCGATGCCTGCCGGGGCTGCGGGTTGTTCGAAAGAGATACCGCAAAGGGCACATGAAGGAACATAGACGGGTTTTAGTCAGTAAAAGTCTGACACTCCCTCCCGCCCCGCCCAGGGTGGGGAAGTTATTTGATGATTTCCCGTCTTTAAAAAAAAAAAGAGTAGATAACTATCCATTCACCAATTTCATTACAAAGGATAGTTAAGTACATATATCTCAAACATAACCGTGCAACGTCACCATTCCACCGATTTCACTAATCCAAATAACCAATTACGGAACCCTAAACGTTTTGCGTTCGAGTATTAACGCACGTGCAACTCCAACAAAACGATATTTTTGCGTCGAAACGATTTCAATTCGTCTAGCGGACGTGACTCATGAGAAGTTGCCTTTATTTATGTAAGCGAAAAAAAATAACGATATTTATTATTGTCGGGAACAAACTGTTTGTGGGAACGTAAACAAATTGGTTAGATTTGTTTTATTTTGGTGGTGTAGTAAAACACTTCCACACTTCAGTATGTAAAACAGTATATTCTTAGATTTAGGTACACGATTATAACATTAGTACACAAAATTTAGCTCCACAGGGCAGAATATTTAGGAGAAAACAAATACGTGGCCGATTACGATAGCGATGCGAGCCCGACTGAAGCGCGCGCGCTGCGGCCTGCGTGTGTTGGCGGAACGCGGCCGCACGGTCCGCACAAGGAAGACGCGAGTACCTACCTACGCGTCACTATGCGGTTTTAGCGCGAAATTTAAAATTCTTCCTACAGTGGTAATTTTGTATTTAGGTAACTACTATTTATTCTATTATAAGCTTTTGATTTATAAGGTTCTGATTTATAAGCCACGGGTCGGGAATAATTTTATTGGATTAAATATAAAAAGGAACCGCCTCGTTAGCCTAGTGGTCCTAAAATGCGACTGCTAAACTAGAGGTCTTGGTCTTCCCAGGTAGAGCAAAAGTGTTATTGGGTTTTTCTATGAAATTCTCAGTAGCAGCTCGGAGTTTGGATTTTTGCCCGGTTAATGGCAATAAGCTCGCCCCCTATTACATGGGACCTAAATATACCGGCGAACTGTGGGTGTACATTGGTACACCTCTACCTTACCCTTCGAGGAATACAGACGTGACGCATTTTTTTTTATGTTTTTGATTTATTCGATTTTGGTTTCGAACCCACGGGTCGCAAAGAAATTTACAGTTTTTTTTTGCATACTTTGTTTAGACTCTCGTTTCTTCTCTTTTATATACCTAATTATTAATTTAATAGGGGTCATATAGCGTCATTGACAGTAAAACTGAAAGGAAACCGCTTGTCCTTTTTTTTACCGATGGGTAATTATTAAATGACTTCTCCCGCCCTAGGCGGGGCGGGAGGGAGACTGTCAGAATTTTACTGATTAAAACCCATCCATGTTCCTTCTTGTGCCCTTTGCGTTCCGGGGGCGCGGTATCTCTTTCGAACAACCCGCAGCCCCGGCAGGCATCGGCCCTGAGTGGCCCCTCCGAATAATTTGCTGACATCTCTTTGAGGCGCGTGTAGTTTTTTGGGTACTGTACCCCTTAAAACTATACTTCGAGAGATATTTTCAGTTAAAAACATTCACCTACCGCTGCGTTGCAGTTCAGTTATAGTTTACAACACACAGGCGTTCGCCACACTGACTCACCGTAGCAGCGAAAAGTTGCGAACTATTACTTTGCAAGCGTAGCCTGTGTGGCGGTTTCCTAATTAATAATGTATGAATAGTGGATACCGCAGGCTAGAGAGTGTTCTCCGTGTGAATTTGGAATTAGAGTGACGCATGGAAGAATAGACTTTAAGTATAGTAGGATAGTGTTTAAATTTTCATATAGGTATAGCCAGAGCGCTGTCATAACCTTAATTGCCGACCCAGGACAAAATCATTGAATATTTTAGAAAAATAATTTTCCAAAGGCAGTAATGTAACGTAGTTTTATCTTTTTTTGTTTAGATGGTTCGGTCATGTTGAGATGAGTGAAAGGCGATTGACAAAGGGGATTTATATGGCAGATGTGAGTAGCAACACCGGGAGGGGACGCCCTAGAAAGATCTACCCTGACCTTATAGGTGAGGTTCTTCAGAAAGGTCAGGTGCGCAGTATTCGTAATCGCCGTGTATGTATGAACGTGGAGGAGGCGTAAGGAGTATGTAAGAATCGTAGCAGGTGACGTTCTGTGGTTTCTGCCGACAGACTGCAGTTTATGGTATGTATGTATGTATGTATAACTACAAATTTTTATTTCCTTTTTTGCCATGAGATTCTGGTACACCTATAGCAACTATTAATTTAAGTTTTTGGCGAAAATGGACCTTAACAGTGGTAACTTAAAACTTACTTTTGGGTGATCGCGAACGGGTACAACGACTCGTACGCAGACCTTCACTGGCTTGTCTCGGGTGATGTCCAGCATCCTTCGTTCACCTCGCCATTCACCTGCAGACAATGAGAAAGAAACTTTAATATCAAGACTCTAGAGTTAGTATTTGCGTGGCACTAGCGACATAACCTAAACAGAGATATTCGCATTAGTACATACGATACAATTTGAAGTTTTGCAGCCTTGTCGAATTATAGAAGGTTGTCACAAAATACACAAATAATCAAATAAAATTAGGGAATTTGGTCAATTATTAATAAATACTTGTTTTTTTAAGTGTTTATGTTTGACAGTATTTCGGGAAATTGAAAATTATATCCTAAAAGAAATAACTATAATTGTGTATACACATGAATGTCGCGTATTTTTTTTTATTACTACACAATTCGTTTATTATTTTATGCTGACACGGCTTCAATGCTAAACATAATTGCTGATTTATGTTGATTTTTTACGCCTTGGCAAAGCAGAACATATTTTAGTCAAAATACTATCTGTAACCATACCAAAATTTTACAAAATACATAATTGATTGATTGATTGAATACGGTGCCGATCTCACCGCTCAAAAACAGTTCAAGTAAAAACTTACTACCCAACCGCACAGCAAAGAAAGGGTTCTGGTCTTCAAACCTTCTTGAATTAAAATACATTTTGCAGTATAAATAATTATAATTTCTCTTTTTAATTGGAGAATATTTCTCCGTGACACTTTTCTTGAAGAATCTTGTGAAAAGTTGGAGAGACCAGAAGCACACCACGACTAATAACTTCTGTCTTGTAAAGATATTATAAGAAATATTAATTCTATATCTTTTTCACTACGACGGAAAGAGACAGAGCTATACAAGATCTATAGCACCATCCCTTTTTTGCAACGGAACTATAATATAATTATTAACAATTAAGACTCAAAGATTCAAATCAACCGAACGCGCACGGTGACGGTAGATTAAAAACTGGATTCTTGTAACCAAATCTGCCTGTTTTTATAATAAAATGTTTTATATTACATTTCACAATGGCGAAACATTCCATGAATTTGCCGAAAGTTTGGAGTTTCAAGAGCTTCTTCAAAACGTGAACAACGTGATCAATTGAGAAATGGGTTGGTACAGACGTCAGCAACTGGTTACCCCTTTTCGAACGAATTTTAATAAGAGGTTTTTTTAATTGCCTCGTTAGCCTAGTGGTTTTAAGCACGACTGCTACGCTAGAGGTCCTGGGTTCGATTCCCAGGTCGAGCAAAAAGTGTTATTGGGTTTTTCTATGAAATTCCCAGTAGTAAGTAGCTCGGAGTTTAGATTTGTGCCCGGTTAATGGCAATAGGCTCGCCCCCTATTACATGGGACCTAAATATACCGGCGAACTGTGGGTGTACATTGGTACACCTCTGCCTAACCCTTCGGGGAATACAGGCGTGATGGTATATATTGATGGTATATATTTAATAAGAGGAATGAGGGTGTGTGTGTGTGTGTTTTCTCTAGACAGATTCCGGCCACGGCGGCTACTCTTAATGCAGACTAACCAAGTACGCAGGAGATAATATAGTGCACAAGTGTGTGAGCATACATAGGTGCACTCTCTCTACCCTAACTCTCATAGTCCGATGGGACGGCAATCTGTCATGACCGGGAAGAGATCAGGCACAGAACCAACGGCTTTACGTGTTATCCGAGGCACGGAGGTGTCACACCACCACCAACTTCCAAACTCCGGGCTGTTACCGAGAAATTCCTAATGAAAAAAACCAATGACACTTTTGCTCGACCTTGGACTCGATCCCAGGACCCCACGCTCAACAGTCGAGTTTGTCACTACGAGACCAAAGGCCTAGTTATGCAAGAGGGGTAACCAATTGATGACGCTGCCTGTACCTCTCACTTGAAAGTTAAGCAAGATGTTTTTCACAGTGACCAAATTTTGAGAATAAAATGGCTTCGGTACTACAAATGTCACGTGTTCTCAATAAGGGCCTCCGCTCACGTTCGACTTCTTGTAGGATCATTTATCGGATCGTTCAATAGGGATCTATTGTGGTAGGATTACCACATCGACCTTTTTTTTTTCGTGAAGAAATCCTCTTGGATGCCCTCCGTTTGAAGTTAACGGAGCGGTATGTCGGACTCTTACCGACTAAAACCCCACGGTCCTGTTACCAAACGTCAGGAGCCCGGTATTCGCTCGACGCATGATCCGCGCTCCCGACTGGTATTGGACCACCATCGGCGAGCCCCTTCGCTATATGCGGCTTATCCTTTCTTTCTTTTTTTCGAGATGGGACATCATCAAATTACCCCCACCCCCCGCCCTGGGCGACACGGGAGGGAGTGTCAGACTTTTACTGACTAAAAACCATCTATGTTCCTTCGTGTGCCCTTTGCGTTCCGGGGGCGCGGTATCTCTTTCGAACAACTCGCAGCCCCGGCAATGCGGCTTATCCTGCGACCGCACATTCCACTAGAGAGGCGCGCACGGAACACTGCTCGCCTCCGTCACAGGCCTATATCGGTTTAGCGACGAACTGCTCCATGTTCGCCGCCCGCAGGATTACATCGACCTAACCAAACATACCGGGTGGGTGTACATTGGTACACCTCGGCCTAACCCTTCGGAGAGTACAAGCGTGATGGTATGTGCCAATAGATCTATAGTTTCGTGGGACCGACGTCTGTAGTACGTGTGTGTTGGTATATTAGAATTCATAATTAATTAGAAAAAGTCACATTGATACTTGCCCGTGCCCTGTTGCGAACACACAACCTCGTGAAAGAGAGGCGGGCGCCTTAACCACTGGGCCATTACGACACCAAGGGACTAAGCAAGGTTTGCCACTAAAACAATACAAGTGGCTTTGTTTATTCAGAAACTAATTTCGAACTACCCGCAGTTGTGAATAACGCGAAACAAACAAACTAATACAAAATATTTTCACTATTTGTGTTTTATGAGATTTGCAATTTGAAAACTTTATGAAGTCGTTCCGACCTTCACCGGGACTTTTGTCGGCTTGTTTAAATAGCTGGGACTGGCTACCGAGTAAGTTATGTTTGTAATTTTGCCTGCAGTTCGAAGTCTGGCTTCGAAAAGGCAGTTTTAATAATAGAGCTATTGTTAACTAGCCGCTTTGCCCGCGATTTTTTTTGCAACGAAGTTTCTTATGAAACCCTAATTTAAACGATAACGCTTCTTTGCTGTAGTTCTAATGATTACGCTGTAGCTGCAATGTAGTTTAAATAATTATACTAATTAATCTCTCACTACGATATAGTACATACATACATACTATCACGCCTGTATTCCCCGAAGGGTTAGGCAGAGGTATACCAATATACACACCCATAGTCCGCCGGAAAGTTTAGGTCCCATGTAATGGGGACAAGCCTATTGCCTATAGCCTATTAAACGGGCACCAATCCTAACTCCGAGCTGACACTGATAATAAGAAATACCCAGTAACACTTTGCTCGACATGGCTACTGAACCCAATGCCTCTAGCGTAGCAGTCAAATTTCATTAAGTATATCATTTTTTAATTTGATATTTATTCAGGGAAAATTGCGTATCGCATGACTGCGTTAAAATAAAGAGAATTTGTAATGCAATGCATAGCACTGTCCGCCATTTTATTATTTTAATTTCCCCTCCATTTTGAACCGTACGACTTCATTACTCTCAAAGCATGGCTGATTAAACTTTTTAATAAGTTAACAAGGTGGCACACGTATTTAATTAATTATTTTTAATCTTAAAATCTTTTATAGGTCGGTGCCTCGTTAGTGGTCGCAATTAAGTCCGATTGCTGAGCTCAATAATATCACGTCGGGCAAAGAGTATGGGGCAAAGCGTATGGGGGCAAAGTGTGATTGGGTTTTGCCGTTATGACTTTATCTGACTAGTAGTCCGGAGTTTGGAGTCATACCCGGTGAATGATAATAGCTTTGTCGCCTATTGTGATTGTATTAAACATTTCTGCCATACACTTATTAGACATAATGTTGTGTTAGAATACAGAACACTAAAATAAAATACTAAAACTACATAAATAAGTAATATGTCAAAGAATACAAAACGGCTGCCGAATACGCGTTTTAAATTAAATGGAGAATATTTAAATTGATAACTGATGCCCATTAATGGGGGATATTTATTATTCCAACAAGTAATAAATCTGTTTGCTAATATGTAGATACCGTTGTGAGTAGTGTATTATTTTGTTACCTCTATTATTAAGTTATAATTAATAATATGTTATTATTACAGTGCTGTATGTTGTGCCTAAGGAAATAAATAAATATTTTTTCTTTATAAATAGGAACTTAAGAGCATCTCCATAGGTATATATCTATGTTAACTGAACATTCATTTGACAGATCCTGTCATTAGTGTCAAAATATTGAAATAATGGTTTGATCATCAATCACATGTAGATAATAAATGCCAAAAACGTGAATCAAATAAAAATAATTTGATTTTATACCTAACGACTTTTCAGAACCGTCCCGCCATATTTAATTCACGTTGACAGCTGTCATTTTTCGCGCCAGTTTTATCGTTAAGTGAATTTGCTTACCGACAAGCACAGATAAAATACGTATATTTAATCATTCCAGCCTAGATGCTTCTATCCAGTATTACTTTTTCTGCATTGTAAATAACGTCTATTTAATGTTTACTAGCTACTGCCCGCGACTTCATCCCGCATCAAATTATTTATATTACCCCACGGGAACCGTACATTTTTCCCGGATAAAAAGTATATCTATCTCAGTGCCAAATTTCATCCAGATCCATTCAGCCGTTTAAGCGTGAAAGAGTAACAAACATCCATTCATCCATCCATCCATCTATCCATTCTCACAAACTTTCGCGTTTGTAATATTAGTAAGATAGAATTAGTAAGATAGTTACAGGAAGTATATTAGGTACGATTTTGTACATGATTCTAGCCCCGTTTCTTCCACTCCGTATATTTTTTTCTACATTTTGAATACGTGCAGCGCGCTTGATTAGCGTTTATTTAATGTTTACTCATTTACTTATTCACAAATACCCAGAAACGATCGAACCATTTCGGCTAAATAAATATTAGTAGAAGCTCACCACTATAGACTTCTTTATTTATTTAACTAGCTGTTCCCCGCGGTTTCACCCTCGCTGCTCAGCACCTGTTGGTCGTAGCATGATGTTACATAGCCTATAGCCTTCCTCAAGAAATGGACTATCCAACACTAAAAGAATTTTCCAATTCCAACCAGTAGTCCCTGAGATTAGCGCGTTCAAACAAACAAACTCTTTAGCTTTATAATATTAAGTATAGACTAGTCTATTAAATAAACAAACCAAACGTTAATAACTATACAAATATTCCATCAAATATATTAACTGTCCTGTTTCATTAAAACATGTTTTGACATTTCGCGCTAAATCCTAACGGTTTTTTAAAACAATGAATTTTCGTATCAGTACAATACGGTGTCGCTCAAGCATTTGAATAGAAATACAAAATGTGATTTCAACTAAATTTATGTGAAACAATAGAAAACCTTAACAATGAAACGATATTTTGTACATTTAATTTTATCGTTATGTAATTTTTTAGGGTCCCGTACCTCAAAAGGAAAAATACGGAACCCTTTCGGTCAAACTTCTAAGTTAACGTAATAAAAGATACGGCTGTTTATGCCAAGACATATTTACAGCTTCAAGGGGCTGTAGACCTTAGCATATGTTTTTAATTTTAACTTGATACCTCGCGTTCCTGAGATAAAGGGCCGTGTAGACAGACAGATAGACAAACGGACCTATAACAATGTTATCTTGTAAGGTTTACGTTTTTTCCTTTAGAGCTACAAAACCCTAAAAAAGAGAATGAAAAATAATCCACCTTAAAATTTTTGCCTTTATTACTAGGGAACAATTTTCAAGAAAATGGTTTACAGCAATCTTTTATTATCCAAAAAAATATTAAAATAAAAAGTTCTATCAAATATATTAGTTAAATAATAATAATTAAATTAAAAACACAGTTAAAATGCACAGTTAAAAAAAAAACAAAAAGAAAGGAAGGTCATAGGGCATCAAAAAACTCATCCGCATAAGTTTTGTTTTCGAAAAATAAACGTTAGCCGATGCAAGGTTAACTTTTGTTTCAGACAAATATATTACAACAAAATCAACAACAACAGTAATGTCATTCCTGTCCTCTCCAATCGTTCTATTCCACTATTGAACCCACATCCGCCATGTTTAATTCACATTTGACACCTGTCATTTAGCCCGCCAATTCGACCTTTGACCGTTTATTTTTCACATGGCAACATAATCCCGTGTCAAAGCTAGGCACGTCTGTGAAAGCATAAATGATTAATTTTGAGTAGGATTATTTTACGAATTTGATTTATTATTGATGGAATTTGGTTGTTATGTTTCAAGTAAATGTTGGGTAGTTTTGTATTTTTTATTGTTTAAAATGTTGTGATACCTAATAATATATTACCTTTATTAGTGTCGTTCGTGTTGTCGACTGGTATTCAGCTGCATCAGGTTAGACTGAAATCCGACCCCAACATAGTTGGGAAAAGGCTAGGCAGATACATAATTTTCAAGAAAATATTATATCATTTCATAGTCGTTTCCATAGAACAATATTTTAATACAGGCATCTTTTGTACGACTCCTCAAAATAACGTCACATTTTATAGACGAGAACGTCCGAAACGAGTCCTACGAGTTTGAATATTAATAGAAAAAAATATATATTTGGTTTTTTCAGCCAGTGACATTCTGTTAGCTTTTCTTGTTCCAGCCAAGATTATTAGAACCAGACTTCTTTCACGTTTAATAAAAATGTCTACATAAAGAAATTTGTAGTAGTAAATTCAAATAAAGAAGTTATTTTCTTTTTAATTTAGACATGACTGTGTGACCAGCCTTTTTCCAGCCAGTAATAAAGTGTATTTCTGTGCAGTTCGCGTGCTTTTTATAATAATATTTAAATTAAGAATTTGTAGCTATGGTTTTATTTAAAATATTATTTTTATTCCGAGGTTGAACTTATTGCAAATAAAGAAAAAGGTAATTAAAAAAATGAAATAAAAACGCTAAGTAATAACTGTACCAACCTAGCATTTTATTAAAATTTTATTTAGTTAAAATAAAGCATTGTAATGCGGTATGGCAGTTCTAAGAAAGTGATAAAAATATAATAAAATATTTTCTACTAACTTAATATTCGTGACAAATGTCATGATACTCCAGTGTTAAAGACGCCCGCCTCTTATGCATGCCCGGCTTCAAAACCGGGCAAGTACCAATGTTACTTTAAATTCATATGTACTGTCTAAGTTTATCTTGGACATCGCCGACATCGGTGAAGGAAAACATCGTGAGAAAACCTGGAATTGTAATAAATGAAGTCAAACAATGCTCGTAGGTACCTCCTCTGTATAAGAAGAGGTCTTTGCTTTCCAGTAGAACAATAACAGTCTGATAATATTAATATTTTCAAGACGCAAAAAAAACGATCCCAGCTAATATTTGACTTTTTTTAAAATAAATCTTCGCACCTGGAAATAAGGTTGTTTGTCAAATGAAAACCATTTAAACATGTGTTAGAACCTTACATACTCTTACATATCAATGAATGATGAGATCTGTATATCTTTGCGGACCTTTCAGTTGACCCTTTACCCTGAGCGGTCCTTGACATTTCCCTAAATTGAAGGTATCCTACATTATGTGGGTGGTTTGGTGTCAGATGGGCCAGTAGACGGGACGTGACCTTATCAAAGATTAGTCTATAGCTGGCTTCCTGTATATCTCTTTGGACGTGCACATGCATGCTTCTATACTAACACTATTAGATACTAGTGAACTGCTGGCGAGCGGCCCGCGTGACTTATTTCACCTGCTTTACGTTACGTCTTTGTTTACTGCTTCGCTCCCGTGCATCGTAGCGTGATGTTATATAGCTATGACATTCGCAAATAATGTGGCTTTCTATGAGTAAAAGAATGTTCAAAGTCGGTTCAGTAGATCTAGAGATTACCCTCTACAACCTCACAAACTCATAAACTTTACCTCTTCATGATGTTATAGTATTAGACTAATATTATTTTATTTCTTTCAAGCTTTTTACTTCTCCTTAGTGTCAATGTTTTACATCTGACAGTAAATATGAACAATCTGCTCATCACATCTTATGGAAGTGTATTCTTTGGCAGAATGAATGGAATATTATGTTAGATAGTGTACAAGTTGCATACGGAGTTGTATATTCCGCGGACCTTGTAGAAACTAGAACTAATTCCCGTGTGTTCAAGCGTTTTTACCATGCCTATTACTGAAATCAAATGTAACAGCTCACATTAGGATCCGTTAAATAAATAAATAATAGAAAAGAAAAAATAAATTACAGGAGATTAAGTTTTACCTTTAAGAAAAGTGCTTAAATAAATTGTTTATTTATAAAGTTAGGATAATTATTTGCTAACTAATAAAATACTGCGTGTATTTATGTATTTAGACGCAGTATCTTATGTTTATCGATAGATTTTAAATGCAATACTTAAGTTTAACTTTCGTTTGATTCAACTGTTCAACGGAGAGGTGACTATAATTAACGTAGTTTTAATTATTTTAGGATAAAAAAAAATAGTTACCTTTTATTAGCTAAAATCGATTCAGTAGCCGATTCTGAGCAAACTACTGTCAGGGCTTGCGTTTAAACCGTACACGTTGTTCTAAGAAAATTGATAGAAGTATTGCCATCTTTCTCTCTCATTCCCTAAAGACCAGGTAAGCAACATTTCATGCCCAACTTGAAGCGAGCATACATCCTACACACCAGAGGGACTTGAGCGCTGCAACTTTGCCTACGATACGAACCGGACGTCGGTGTTGCCAACATATGAATCAATAATAGGCGCTCTACGCTTCCGGCAAAATGGAGGGTTTCCGGTCAGGAGTTTCTGATGGGGTTCTAAAGATCCGTCGAGCTTAAAAGCATTAAATTAATTATAAAGATTCATTGCTTTCAATAGTAATTGATTCATTATACCGGCGAACTGTGGGTGTTCATTGGTACACCTCTGGCTAACCCTTCGGAGAATACAGGCGTGATGGTATGTGTGTGATTCATTTCAAAAAGTGTATATGCCGATATGTTTAGGTTCCATGTAATAGGGGACGAGCCTATTGACATTAACCGACTCCAAACTCCGAGCTGCTACTGATAATTTCATAAAAAAAACCTAATAACACTTTGCTCGACCTGGCAATCGAACCCAAGACCTCTAGCGTAGCAGTCGCGCTTAGGACCACTAGGCTAACGAGGCAGTTATAATCATTATTCCAATGTAGGTAAAAACGCATCTAAAGGCGGGCACACAAGATATCCCCGTCCACTAATGAACGAACCGCTTAGCGTTAATGCAAGCAGATAGTCGACTAATGACCGTTGTGTATATGGCTTTAGATGGCTTGCTTTTGGCAATTTGTGTGTGTATCGATTTTGTAATAAAATTGTTAATGCAGTTTGGTGATCTTTTCGTTATTTTGGTGGTAATGTTTGGTTTATTTTTGCGAAAAACTATAAAAAGTCTCTCTTTTTATCGGGAATTTTAAATTGGCGTTTTTCCTTCATCGATATCAGAGATGTTCAAGATAAAATTAGAAAGCACACATGAATTGGAAAAGTCACATTAGTACTCGCCCGGTAATGAACTCGCAACCTCACGCATGAGAGGCGGCCGCCCTAACCACTGAGCCATCATAACGTTACGTTTCTAAAAGAAGAAACAAAAAAAAAGAACGGGTTGCACTCCGGGAGTGCCGGCAGAAGTGAAAACGCTAAAGACGTACCTTACGATAAATTCGTAAGATTTTCGATCAGCAGTGCGATTCTCTAAGCCTCACTTCGTAATTCGAAAGCTGAATCCGCAGTGAGATTACAAAATGGTATTCTGTTAAACACGATCACGCCCGATGACGTCACCACGGCGAACGAATACTAAACCAATGACAAGTTGGTTCGTTATCGAAGTGAGCGCGATCACTTTAGTGAGACTCGCTTTCGAGTTTGCATTTTAGAGAATCGAACTGCTGGTCACGTGTCCTGACGCGAGTTTAACATTTTTTACCCATTCCAAAACAAGTGCACAACGCCGCTAAAGAAGTTTTCACTTCAAAAACAAACAATAAACAGCAAATGAAGTACCCATAACATTCACACACAATTACGAGACTAAAAATCTTCATCAAATCTCGTCGTGTTTATTTTTTTAAACATGCTAATTGGCTTTTCAAGATGGCGGCCGCCACTCAAAATTTAGATTCAAAATAATAATGTAGGTAGATGGAAAATTTTCCGCGCCAAATGCAGAGTTGCCGTCGAAAGTGAATTTGAAAGAACTGTGTCAAGAATTGACTTTTAGATGTACCTAGTGGATACGCCATACAATGTATTTAAATTAATTTGAATTATGTATTTTCTTTATTACATTGGCGGTTTTTATAGATCGCCATGTTGGCTGATGATTTCAAATGGCTTTTTGATGGTTTTGTTTTTAAGCTGTGTGGATTTAACTTTTATCTATCTACTAGCTTCTACCCGCAACTTTGTTCGCGTGAATGTTGATATAATCGATAAAAAAAAAGATAAAAAGTGGCCTATGTGTTATTCCGCACTATTATCTATATCAGTGCCAAATTTTATTTAGATCCGTTCAGCCATTTGAGCGTGAAGAAGAGACAAACACACAAACTTTTGCATCTATAATATTAGTAGGATATTAATTTACACCAATGTCGGTCACGGCAGCTAATTTTAATGGAGATTAACCAAGTACGCAGAAGATAATAATAGTGCAAAAGTGTTTGCGCAAATAAAAGTGGCACCTGTATTTGCGCTCTTCCGTATCTCTCATGGGCCGATGTGATGGCAATCCGACACAACCGGGAAGAGATCAGGAGCAGGACCAACGACTTTACGTGATTTTTGACGCACGGGGGTGTCACACCATCTACTTCCAAACTACCCTTACAAAAAGTCGACGTTGGCGAAGGCCTATAAGCTATATTTTATTATAAAATAAATGAGTTTTAAGTAAACAAAGAAGGTGAAGTTACGGACAAAACCTAGTTTTCTTATAATTCTTTTCATAAGTACCAGGAAATCTTAATGAAAAGGATTTGTTTTACCTAGAGTAGATAAAATACCTTTAACATTATTGTATAAACAGTGAATTTAATCGAGTGAACAACGACAAGCAATCCAATTAGTTGAACTACTGTTCAATAGGGTCAGAGCCCATTCGTCCCCTAAGATTCGCACCCTGTGCCCACTCGTCCCCTGGAACTTTTGAGTGGCCCATTCGTCCCCTGAACAATATTTATTTTCATTCGTTCTTCTAATATAAGTACATGTATATGTGTATACTGCAGCTTGGTAGTCCTGGTACAGTCGCGCAGAAAAGGGTAAAATGAACAATATAGTAATTCGGTAGATATCATGTTTATTTCAAATAAGATTACCCTTAATTAAATGCCTCTTTTTTTTTTTTTTTTTTTTTATAGACGGTAAATCATCAAATAACTTCCCCCGCCCTGGGCGGGGCGGGAGGGAGTGTCAGACTTTTACTGACTAAAACCCGTCTATGTTCCTTCATGTGCCCTTTGCGTTCCGGGGGCGCGGTATCTCTTTCGAACAACCCGCAGCAATTAAATGCCTCTAGACTGTAGGCATTAAGTCAGTCTTCAAAATAATTAATCAACTTTTGGTTTCTTGTAGATTTGTAAATATTTAGCAAAATATATAATAAATTGACAACTATAATATTTTTATGCAATAAAATAAAACTGTGTAACTATTTAAATAAAATCCCAGTAATAACTGAATTTTAGATTAATATACATCCAGTGTACAAACAAATAACTAAATATCAATACCAATATAACAAAAATAACAATTAATTGTTAGTACTTTGTACAGTCAAAGGGATCTACAAAATAATCCAATATCTACTACTTTATTAAAAATACTATACTATTTAGTAAAAGACCAAAAACACATTGAACAGTCTCGTATTCGCAGTCACTTTCAAGAACCAATATGTCACCGAGGCAGCCATAACATACAAACAAAACACCTTATCTATTTTATAACCCGTTTTTTAACAAGCCATTCATAGAGAGACAATATTACATCGTAAGCCTATCGACAGGTTAGGTATATTATTATCATGACGGATTATCATTCATCATAACTCTTTTTTCAATTATCTGTTATGATTTATTAAATTAATTCCGTTAATAAACTGTTCACAAGTGTACTATGTTAACCGTTTTTTATGTAAAATATAGCTAATTTTATCTCAGGGTACCAATAGGCACCTGAATAGGTGCCGAATCTTTAACTTATATTGTATAATATTAGAGGGGACGAATGGGTACCTTAAAAATAATATTTTTTATTAAAATATTAATTGGTCCCCTACCAGGACACCAATGGGCACCTATATAGGGGACGAATCCACAACTTTTATGCTGGGGGACGAATTTTAGGGGACGAATGGGCTCTGACCCGTTCAATAGCTTGTTCTAAAATGGATTCCAATTCAATAATAATTTATTTAAAAATTCTATGCAATACGACTTTACATTTTATTTTAAAATGCACCTTTCATGTTTATCTTAACCATGAAGAGGGCCCAGTGGTTAAGGCGCCCGCCTCCCATTCACGAGGTTGTGGGTTCGCAACCGGGCACGGGCAAGTACCAATGTAACTTTTTCCAATTCATATGTACTTTCTAAGTTTATCTTGGACATCACTGACATCGGTAACCATGTCAGAAGCCGTTGAGGCGGTTTAGAAACTCTGACACTAGGGCGTGTGGGGTCGTTAGACCTTACTGCCCACACGATAAAGATGAAGAAGTTTATCTTGACATCACCGACATAGGTGAAGGAAGAATTGTGAGGAAACCCGGACATATAATTAATTATTTTATTTACACGGTTAAAACAATTACAGTAAATTAATTTGGTTTTGGCATTTTGGTTACACAAATTTAGTACAACACTTCGATCAAGTAAAATGTGGACGAAACATAACACAAAAATAAGTCTTAAATTATGCGTATATTAAAGTAAAGTACGATTTTGACTGCCCCGTTGGTCTCGTGGTCGCAAGGGCGACTGCTGAGCAAGGGGTCCCGGGTTCGATTCCCAGGTCGGGCAAAAAGTGTTATTGGGTTTTTCCATAAGGAATTTCTCAGTAACAGCCCGGAGTTTGGAAGTTGGTGGTGTGACACCCCCGTGCCTCGGAAAGCACGTAAAGCCGTTGGTCCTGCCCCTGATCTCTCTCTGGTCGTGTCGTATTGCCGTTCCATCGGGCTATGAGAGTTAGGGAAGAGGGAGTGCACCTGTGTTTGCGCACACACTTGTGCACTATAATATCTCCTGCGTACGTGGCTAGTCTGCATTAAGGTTAGCCGCCGTGGCCGGAATCGGCCTGGAGAATTACATTTTTTTACATATAAAGTACGATTTCCACCAACGGGTCCGCGCCGGAGCTCATATCACACCAAGCGCGGTGATCATTGTATGTTTGAGAAAACGCTTTTGCTTTGCAGTGATGCTTGTATTATTAAATATTATACCAACGGCTTGCATTCATATTATTAGGTCAACATACTGCATCAGTAGCAGAACCCCAAACTTCAGTGACCAGTTAATCAAATAAACAAAACACTAGCGTCCATACAATCAAATTCAGGAACAAGAAACTATTAACAAACCATTGCCTCTAAGCTCAGAATCTCTAATTCTGTATGCCTCATACCTAATCTGACGTCCAACGGCTGTCAAACTTCAAAGGCAAACTTTAGAGGAAAACCAACAGTGTTTGTAGAAACATAGAGTCTGAATTGGCGTGACAAATTGGTTCTAAGTTTTAAAGCAGATCACGTGGTCGGGTTGTTAGTTGCAGCGGGCGGAATTGTTTTGTTTGGAATAGAGGTTGAAGTGGGAATGAAAGAATTGGGTCATACAAAAGAGAAAATAGATCCTAAAAGGAATTCGGAGAATAATACAATTATAACATACCATCACGCCTGTATTCCCCGAAGGGTTAGTCAGAGGTGTACAAAGATACACCCACAGTTCGCTGGTATGTTTAGGTCCCATATACTATTTGAATTTGAATTAAAAAAAGGTTAGGTGCGCATCGTAACCGGCGTGCTTGTATAATCAGCAGTGTGATTCTCTAAGCCTCACTTCGTAATTCGATAGCTGAATCCACAGTGAGGATTACAAAATGGTATTCTGTTAAACACGATCACGCCGGTGACGTCACTACGGCGAACGAATACTAAACCAATGACAAGTTGGTTCGTTATCGAAGTGAGCGCGATCACTTTAGTGAGACTCGTTTTCGAGTTTGCGAGGATCGTAGCAGGTGGCGTTCTATGGTTTCTGCCTACCCCAATGGGAAAACGGCGTGAGTTTATGTACTATATGTATGTATATATAAAAAAAGTCCTCCCCACTACTCCAAACCACAGCACCACCTAAAAGCCACAATAAACTGCGGCATAGAACTTCAACGAGTCCCCAATAGACAAGACCACTAACAAACTTCAAGTCTTGGACTAACTACCATCTAATTTCGATGTCCAGTTAGTAACTCAAACATGGACAGTAACCCCCGACCGCGCTAACTAGGGCCCTGCACTAAACAAACCAACTCTTGGTCTATATTACCCTGCCGTGTTTGACTTGACAACTCCAACGATTGGGTCAATCTACAAACCTAGAGTAGTGCTGTGCTAACACTAGGTTAGGCTTTGACTGCTAGTTTAATTGATTTTAAGGGTAGTGGTAGTGGGTGGGTTGAATGTATGGGGTTTTGGTGTTTAAAATTATTGAGTAGATATGATTATTTGTGTTTTGTTGTTTAAAACGGTGAGTATGTGTTATGATTTATTTAATTTTAATTAATTAATTATCTTGTTTATTTTATGTTTTGTATTAACACAAAGTTGACTGAATTGTTTATTTTTATTGTCTTTGCTTCTGCGTGAATTTTACACTGAAGCACTGAAGCAATGCTAATAAAAAAATACTGTTTTTGGTAGAGCGCAATAAAGGGTGTATATAACAGTATGGAGGTCATAGTAGTATTTAAAGTAGGTATATTTTAGAACTTCAAAAACACTACAAACTTATTTTCATAAAAAAAACGATATTAAAAAAACTGTGAACATAAATGTCTCCTCAAGGATTATATTATTAAAACCAAAGAAATTGATAGCAATGATACGTAAATATGTGTCTTTTACACCCTTATTTAACATTCTTTGCCATAAAAAATACATCTATAAGCTCTTTTCATCGTCCATATTTTCCGAAGAGCTTAGATAACAGAAAGCGTGACAAATCCCGCACGTCACATCAATGGCGGACTTAGCCGGTGTGCGGCGCCGTGATCGGGTTGAAACCAGTTCAATCCAGTTTGAGCGAATGAAAACTAGTTCGATGAAAGCTAGGGATGGTTTCTGTCAGAGATTCTGAGGATGTGTGCTGGTTTAGATTGTGTTCAGGAGTCTTCTAGAAGGTGGGTTCAAAAAGTGTCTTGTCAAAAACCTGGATATTTTTGTGTCAAGGGAATCCTGGTAAATTGAAAAATATGCAATAAAATTTTAAAATGAAAACGACGTTTTTATTTTAGTATTTTTAGTACATATTTTGTATAATTTTTTTTTCGAGATTGTCAAGCTCTTGACTCTAATCTAGTTCAGAGAAGACAAAGACAAAGTCTACGATGGAGCGAGCTTACCCAGAAGAAGCCTGTTCACTCGAACTTAGAAGAGATTAGGGTTGAATGCGTTCGGTCGGATATAGAGACGCAGGTAAAAGGGAGAGAGAGTATTATTTATCAGGGGTGGCCAGGAAAAATAACTATTTTAACTTATTCCGCAGTTTTTGAAGATTTTGGCCAGAGTCAGAAAATAAGATGAAGGCAGCCCTAAATGAAAGTGAAAATTTTAGATTCTCCAAGCAATAGTTTAGAAAGTGGTTGACTCTATTTTGATTAATTTGAAAAGTTTTGACGTGAGAAGCTCGGCTTTCATTAATGTAAGTCTAAGAAGGGCACGAAATTAAGACATTTAAGAGTTTTTGTTCTACTCAAAACTGTGTTTAACTATGTTAATAAATAGGCTTTAATTTTTGAAAAGCGATGATTCATAGTAAACTAATTAATGTCGTGATGGCAATGGATGGAATGGTCGATGGAATGGTTAAGGCGTTAAGTTTCGTCTTTTGGTTACTGCTCCGGTCCCGTGGATCATAGCGTGATGTTAGCCTATGTTACTCAGTGATAATGTAGCTTCCTAACGACAAAATAATTTTGAATATTGATCCTGTACTTTTTAAGTTTATTCATTACATATAATAATACAAAAATACAAATCTTTCCTCTTTATAATATTAGTACAGATATGAGTTTGCGACTTCAATTCTAACGTTGAACGTCATCAGTAGAATTGGCCCGATAGCCAACCGAAAATATGGAAGCCGGGCTTCAATTGTCCGAATTATCGTCCGAAATGGTGTCGAACGAGAGGAAGCCGTGTTTCGGGCAGCTGCGGGTGTTGGGTCAGCGCCAACTGATAAGGATGCTCCGGAAGTTTTAGATGAGCCACGGAGTAGGAATAGATGGAGTACTAATGCGAGCAACGCTTTGGGAAGCATTTGGAAGTTATATTGTGTACGAAAATTTGTAGTTTGTATAAATATTTGTAATCATCATCAACATACCAGCCGCAGGACGTCCAAGCCAAGAGACGACTCGTCGGGAGCCAAGAGACGACTCCCGGCCACCGTAGACGCGGGTTTGTGGACGGTGAGCAATGGGTAGCTCACCGTCCGTACGTTCATTAAATAATGACAGACCGTGTCGACGGCGTGTTCGTGTTTCACGCGCGCCTCAAAGAGATGTCAGCAAACTAGGATGGGGCCACTGAGGGCCGATGCCTGCCGGGGCTGCGGGTTGTTCGAAAGAGATGCCGCGCCCCCGGAACGCAAAGGGCACATGAAGGAACATAGACGGGTTTTAGTCAGTAAAAGTCTGACACTCCCTCCCGCCCCGCCCAGGGCGGGGGAAGTTATTTGATGATTTCCCGTCTATAAAAAAAAAGCCTGCATAATAATATTATATTTGTAAGTATTAGTAGGTATTATGTAAAAATATCAAAATATTGTAATTTGTTCATGTATGCTACAAGTAACGACAGCTGTGTTTGAATGTACACGGTCGTTTTATTAATAGTAAGCTTTATAAAATTATTCATAATATAAAACAACTTTCTTATGTGGGGAGACGTTTTTATAAATATCTAAATAAGCAGTAAATAGATGGACGAGGTGAAAGGAGTATGTAAAGATCGTAGCAGGTGGCGTTATATGGTTTCTGCCTACCCCCATGGGAAGAAGGCATGAGTTTATGTATGTATGTAGGTGCTCTATAAGTCTTGTAAAACAATACGACTTTACTATTCTTATTAAAATTATTCGTGCTCTTTCTCTCGTTGTACAGTCGAACAAGCTATCTGTTATACATGCAAAAATATTCATCTTTCTACCACTATGCCAACATTGTTTCAAAGAAGTTTCGAGTCGACTGCTTGTATAATAAGTTACTTGTTTTACTGTATCTATTGAAACATTTAAAGAAGAGGTTTAACGCATACCATCACGCCTGTATTCCCCGGAGGGTTAGGCAGATATGTACCAAAGTACGCCCACAGTATGCTGGTGTGAAGAAGAAGAGGTTTACCTTGTATGGAAGCCCATATCCAAATCCTACCTACAAATAGTAGTATACATGTGAAACTGAGATTGCTTATTCGTAACGCTTTCACGCCTTAACTACTCAACCAATCATTCTTAAATTTTGTATACACGTCACTAGGGATACAGAAAAAGACACGTTAAACCTGTGACGTACTTTTCATTCACAAAAAAAGTACTGTTCCTTAGGGTAGGAGGAAACTAGGGCAAAGCTGCGGACAAAAGCTAGTTTTAAATATTAAGTGTAGCCAACTTTTACCTTTCTTTTTATTTGACATCTATATGTGTAATTTATGTTTTATCCATCAAAAAAGAAATACAAACCTAGCACTCCATTTGTCAATACTCCGTGTAAACTGACCCTTGTATTCTGAGGGAGTTTCAGAGGATTTTAATCACAGGCTGAAGGTTCACTATCTGTTGCAGTGATAAATACTGGCTTTTTAACTTCCACCGTGTATATTGAAACTGAAACTTTTGGGTAATCAGATAGTATGAGAGTTTTTGAATCGAAATTGTGGAATTTTACGCGTGATTGGCATATAGATACTCGTATAATTTTGTTCACCACTAACCAATAATTTCAAGAAACAACTTCACAAAAAAACATTTAATTTTAGCACTAAAAACCCGATGATTTTTTAAATAACTATAAAAATCGATTTTTAGTTGCTTTGAAATCAATAAATAGTTAGTGAATTGAGATGACAAAAAAAAGACGTCATAGTTGAGTATTCTTATAGATAATCTATGGGAGAATAGCGTTTTGACAGCTCATAAAAAGTACGTCAATTGATTAGTGGTGTCATCTACCCATTTTTTTGGAATATACTACTTACTTACTACAGCTTCTGCCCCTTACTTGGTTTGCGTGGTTTTTCATTACAGTTTTATACTTTTCCTCTTGAATCTGCCATCACGCCTGTATTCCCCGAAGGGTTAGGCAGAGGTGTACCAATGTACACCCACAGTTCGCCGGTATATTTAGGTCCCATGTAATAGGAATCTGAATCTGATTATCATATTACACAAATGATTTTTCCCAATTCGACCGGTAGTTTCAAACATTAGCGCATTTAAACAAGCAACAATGTGTCAAAATCTATACCTACTAATATGGTATGTTTTATAGTAAAAAAAGTAATTGATTATTATTAGATATCTTAAACAGTAATTCGTGACAAATTACGAACAAAACAAAAAAAAATATACCATCACGCCTGTATTCCCCGAAGGGTTAGGCAGAGGTGTACCAATGTACACCCACAGTTCGCCGGTATATTTCGGTCCCATATAATAGGGGGCGAGCTTATCGCCATTAACCAGGCACAAATCCAAACTCCGAGCTGTTACTGAGAATTTCATAGAAAAACCCAATAACACTTTTTACTCGACCTGGGAATCAAACCCAGGACCTCTAGCGTAGCAGTCGCGCTTAGGACCACTAGGCTAATGAGGCAGTTTCTTTTTCTCCTACCATTAAACCTACATAGTTTGCTTCCCTCATATAAAGAACACTGTCATTAAATAAAACAATGCCCATCTCGCAAGCCACTTGGAAGCGTGCCTACGGTTACAAGACCACAGCAGCGCAGCGTTCCGCCGCTACATTGTGTTTTAATTGAGTGTCACAACAATTTAATTGTTAGTTTGAATACACTGTGGCTTTTCTGTGGCGAACATTGCAAGTGGGAGTGTAGTTTTGCTGGTGTATTGTTAGGAAGTTTGAGGTAATTGTTATGGCTCCCTTTAAGACCTGTTCATATGAAACGGGCAAACAATGTAGGATACAAAGTTGTTCTTAAAATAATAATACATACCATGACTCCTGTATTCCTGAAAGGGTTAGGCAGAGGTATACGAATGTACACCCACAGTTTGCCGGTATGTTTAGTTTCCAAGTAATAGGGGGCGAGCCTATTACCATTAATCGGGCATAAATTGTAACTCCGAGCTGCTACTAAGAAATTCCTAATGGAAAATGCTCATCAGTCGCGCTTACGACCACGACACCAAGTGGGCAGTCCTATATATATATACCATCACGCCTGTATTCCCCGAAGGGTTAGGCAGAGGTGTACTAATGTACACCTACAGTTCGCCGGTATATTTTGGTCCCATGTAATAGGGGGCGAGCCTATTGCCATTAACCGGGCCAAATCCAAACTCCGAGCTGCTACTCAGAATTTCATAGAAAAACCCAATAACACTTTTTGCTCGACCCGGGAATCGAACCCAGGACCTCTAGCGTAGCAGTCGCGCTCAGGACCACTAGGCCAACGAGGCAGTTAGTGGACAGTCCTCTTATACAATTACCCATTCTCAGATTTAGGGTAAACCAAAATGGAGGTTCTATGTATAGAAATAGACCAAATGAAAAGGGTTTCTCGAGAGTTAGTTATCGGGGTGCATAAAAATAGCTCAACTGAAGATACAATCGAGGCTCTACGTCAGACTCGCTAGCAACTTCTGCTGCAGACGGGCCACTCGATACAACTAAATGTCGCCAACTGTAGCTGGAATCGGCAACTAGCGAGCAACAGCTCCTTTTAACGTGCACGACTTTCTACATTGTATCCATAGATTTAAAATAAATGATGCTTTTATGAGTACCAACAAGCTTCTGCCCGCGACTTCGAGTGCGTTTATAAATTTCACCTGCGATAAGTCACGTTTTTGATTACTGCTCCGCGCACGTGTCTCGTAGCGTGATATTATATAGCCTATAACCTTCATCGATAAATGGGCTATATAACGGATTTTTTTCAAATCGAACAGTTCCTGAGGTTAGCGTGTTCAAACAAACAAATAAACTTTTCAGCTTTATAATATCATATTAAAGGATGATATGGTACGAGAATGGCAAGAGTCGGCGTTTTGTAACCGGTGGCGACCACATGAAGCGAGAAGCGATATCTCGTGGTAAGTAACGACCACCGGCGACCAGTAATCATATCAGCCCTAGGATGTCCACGGCTGGACATAGGCTTCCCCCCATAGATTCCCACCAGTTGGAAGTAACAGAAGACCTGATTAAGACCGCAAGAAAATGCTGGAAGCAGACCGTCTGCAGTGAGTTCATCCGTACTAATATTATAAATGCGCAAGTAACTCTGTCTGTCTGTCTGTCTCTTCTTCACGCCTAAACCACTGAATGAAATTTGGTACAGATATAGTCTGGGTCCCGAGAATGGACATAGGATAGTTTTCATCCCGGAAATCCCCCGGGAACGGGAACTATTAATCCACGCGGACGAAGTCGCGGGCAAAAGCTAGTAAAAATAAACTATACGAAGATAGTTCGCAGACTGATGGCGATTTATTGTAGTGGTGGCTTGTAGCCCGTGTGAAAGACCTAGATTGATATTTCTATCTAGACATTAGCTATTCTGGTATAGCTATTGGGAGAAGATTTGGTATTCGGCGGTTCTATCGAAGATGAAGTTTCAGAAGCGATGTTATACAATATCGTAGTCGTACAAGGCAAGATGACAGTGTTGCTATATCTACGTCATCTTAGCAAAGCTGACATTTGAGGATAGATAGAGGAATATGTAATTTAGAAGGTTTGCGTACTCGAAAAGCACGTAAAGCCTTTAGTTAGTCCCGGTTTTTATTCGTAAATCTTTGACAGTAACTACGGATAGCCGGGAAGTGTTATAAGTGTTATTGGGATTTTCTATGAAATTGTCAGTAGTAGCTCGGAGTTAAGATTTGTCCCCGGTTAATAGCAATAGGCTCGTCTGTATTACATGGGACTTAAAAACATACCGGTGAACTGAGGGTGTACATTGGTTACAACTCTGCCTATCCCTTCAAGGAATACAAGCGTGATGGTATGCGTATATTGGTATAGTAAGTTGTCACATCTTCAATTCTGAAAATTTCATTCAATCTCGTATGGCACCGGTGTAACGATTCTGTAATCTCAGTCCAATAGACAGTCGGTATATTTAATGACCTTCCAACGGTAATTCTCTCAACGTTTTTTTTTTAAATTAACGACCCGGTAATCCTTTAGAGGATTCCAACTCCCACGTACTGAATTCCTACCCATCTTTCACTTCACCCTTTTAAAACTAATTTCAAATGCAAATGTAATGGTAGACCATTTGTTCTCGTTGGGGATCGAACTGACTGTGACCCGGTTTTGGCTCATCTCCGGCTGTTAATGCGACATGCCACGTACTGCGTTACCGTTCAGGAGTCTTAATGTCAGCGGTAGATGTGATCGGTCTTTGGGCACAGTTTTAATACCTTTAGCCTAGTAGTTCTTAGCGTGACTGCTAAGCTAAAGGTCCTGGTTTCGATTCCGGGGTCGGGCAAAAAATTGTTATTAGGTTTTTCTATGAAATTCTCAGTAACAGCTCGGATTTGTGCCCGGTTAATATCAAACTATTACATGGGATCTAAAACATACAGGCAAACTGGGTCTACATTGGTACACCTCTGCCTAACCCTTTGGGGAACACAGGCGTAATGGTATGTGATATTCAACTGCAAATGTGATGGTAGACCATTTGTTCTCGTCGGGGATCGAACTGACTGTGACCCGGTTTTGGCTCATCTCCGGCCGCTATACCGATCAGGAGTCTTAATGTCAGCGGTAGATGTGATCGGTCTTTGGGCACAGTTTTCGTACCTTTTGGAAGGGGGGATTATTTGTTTAAATATTTGAAGCCGTGACTACGTCTGCAAAGACTTAAGAATTAAGCCAAAGACCTAAAGTGAGCCACGGGATATAATTGTCCTGAGTTGAGGTAGATCAATTTATCTAGATGTGTGCCGAATGTTAGCTTTTTCAGTTTAACAGTTTTCGTTTAGCGTGAAAGAGTAACACACATCCATACATAAATTATCGTAATTTTGTTTCTGTTAGATACCTAATGTTTTTTACTTTTCTCAACCGTATTGGATGGAATCAGTATGGTTCAATTAAATTTTCATGACTTTAGTTTCAGAAGTCCTTGGCAAAACAAAACATCAAACCGAACAAAAGCTTCGGAAAGAAAGTTTCTTTTTCACGTTCTAGTTTTTGAAAGCTGTTGATTTTTTTTTTTGTAAAACAGTCTTATTTTAAAACCGAGGAATCGATAATTTCTAAGCTTCATTTACAAAATGACAAATCGCGCCAAAATGCCATTTTCAAGCTTGATTTGAGCTTAGTTGCTTATGAATGGAATGAAGTAGATACACTCTATGAGCTTTTATATAACATGCGTTTCATCACTGTTGGGTAATAAATAAATATCTTGGGACAACTCACACACGGCTATCTGATGCTAAGCTAAGCAGAGCTTGTGTTATGGTAACCAGACAACTGATATACATACTTATATAATTTATAAATACATACATATTATAGATAAATCACACCCAGACACAGAACTAACAATCATGCTCATCACACAAAGTTTGTCCTGTGTGGGAATCGAACCCACGGCCTACAGCTTAGCGGTCAGGGCCGCTAACCACTAGACCAACTGCAGGCTCGCCATGTTGAAAAAGAAGTCCAAAGTTTTTACTAAAATACCTTTCTTTCTTTAAAATAATACATTTTAACATCCCCAGCATCTCAATAACAAAACCAACTTCAAATTCAACATCCTACCTGTCATGATAAAAAGATTCCCTATCAAATGAACCTGGAGCTTGCGACCGCCATATTGTTCGCCGGTTCTAACTAGTTCCAACTGGTTCAATCGAGTTAGCGTCACTCCGAACCGGACGCCATCGGACGGGATCGGATGCGAACCGCGCCGGTCAATAAAAGTTAGTTCCGCAACCATTACAGGTGCCGTGTGAATTTTTTATGGAATTATTTAGTTCGCTTCTCCGGTTTTCAATTTAATTTGTGTGGGTTTTTTTGTTTTATGTGCTGTTTAATGTTTTATCAATGACGATCTGTATTATGATTATGCTATATGAGCCTGAATTTTTTTATTAGGGATAAGCCCGCCACATCACGGTTCCAACGATTGCAACTCCTAAAACCCAGAATAATGAACAGTGGCGACCACCAGTAAAATAAGGCATAGAGCAAAAATAATGACGAGTCCCGGAGAAACGATTCACCTGTCTTGGATTCCATAATGAAATTAATTAGAAAAGAGAAGTGAAGAAGCAAGAAAAAACAAAATTTCTACTTACCTTCAAATAAGCAGAAGACAGAGCAGAACTAGTTCAACAAGCACATAGGGACGTTTACACCTGGGAGAAGAGCAGATTGCCAAGCAACACTAATTTCAAATAACATTAATCAATGTCCTTAATTTGAGATATTTGATTGGTCATAACTTTTTTTTTATTCGAATATACAAAAAGAAAGGAAACCCGTTATATCACGACTGATATCTGACTGACTGATTGATATCTATCAGGTTCAAAATATTAGAGCATATTTTGAACCTTAAAATCCAGGAAGCCCAGGTACCTAAGTGTACTTGTGGAAGCAATAAATATATTGAGTATTGAGTATTGAAGAAATATCGGGAATACGGTTTGTTTGGAAAAATGGAAAACGCAAACGCTATTAAATCTGTCAGTCGGTTCATTGTAAGGTCGACACGTGCTTTCGTCCCTTCAACCCTTTCGTGCTCAACAAGGCACTCTTTGAACCATTTCCATTTGAAGTCGTTATTCATTAAAATTAAAAAAAAAAAAAAACATAAAATCAGTACATACATACCATCACGCCTGTATTCCCCGAAGGGTTACGCAGAGGTGTACCAATGTACACCCACAGTTCGCCAGTATATTTAGGTCCCATGTAATAGGGGCGAGCCTATTTCCATTAACCGGGCACAAATCCAAACTCCGAGCTGCTACTGAGAATTTCATAGAAAAACCCAATAACACTTTTTGCTCGACCTGGGAATCGAACACGGGACCCCTTGCATAGCAGTCGCACTTGCGACCACGAGACCAACGGGGCAGTTCAGGACAAATCAGTACAATCACATCAAACTGACAAATAATTGCCACAGCTATGCATCTGTCTGGACGGCTCTTAACAGACACTTGTGAAATCCCTTTTATCACGAAAGAACAAAACAAAGCCATAATAGGCACGTTACACTGAAGGGTCATTGTATTTCCTCAAGACTCCTCTTCATCTTATTCTTTCTTTTCTTTCTTTCTTTCATTCTATTGTTCACAAGACCCTTTTGTATTACGTTAGTTTAGCACAAAACATTCACTCATATTCCATTCATGTTTATTTAGTTACAAAAGCCCATGAAAACAATGTCTCCTTTGATAATTATTTGCGTTCATTCATTCATTCAGTGGACGCGTTCGTTCATTTGACTAACGAGCGGTGCTTCGTCTGGAGGACTACGTTCACTTGTACATTCATTTCATTCGTTCATTTCGTTCTTTTTAGCAGAGTGTGAAGGATTTTGTATTTGAATAAGCGATAAGTTTTAATGACTATAAATGTACGAGTATTTGTTTTTGTTATTTACGTATTTTTTTAAGCATTCATATTTAAAGGAGTTTAAATAGTTTCGTACCATAATCATGTAAAATGATATATATGGTATATATCCAAATCCAAACTAATATTATAAATGCGAAAGTAACTCTGTCTGTCTGTCTTTTCTTCACGCCTAAACTACTGAACCGATTTGTGTGAAATTTGGTACAGACATAGTTTGGAACTTGAGAATGGACATAGGATAGTTTTTATTACAAAAAATAAAAATAAAATTTATTCCGGACATACAGCGCCATCTATACAGGAAAAATTTTTAACCAGTGCGTAAATTTTGCCATAATAAACTTCAACACGTTTTATTAAACACGTATATTTTATTTTGATATGTCTTAGTACTAAAAAAAAAAGTTATCGCTTACGAAACATGTATACTTAAAAACCATATTTCATTGTCACTCGGCGCTAGCGCATTCCCCACCCCCTCACCCCAGCCATGCGCCCGGGGGGCGGCCAAGAGTTGTCATTGATAGTATGGCGAATAGATTATGTCCATGTTTTGCTGATTTCAAACTCGGATAAGGATGAAAATTTTTTTAATTTTTTTTTTAACTAAACACGGAAATGTGTTCTATTACTGACACTGAACTACCAAAAAAAATTTACGCACTGGTTAAAAACTTATCCTGTATAAAGGTATTATTGTTACTTTTGTGTTATGTTATGATTACGTATAGGTATGTGACAGTATTAAAATGTTCTTTTTATCATGCGCGTAAGCTATACCTATCCCGAGCCGAAGGGACTGTTTACTCTCTCGTATACCATAATCGTGTAAAATCAAAGTCAAAACATTCACAATTAGACCATTTACAGGCACTTTTGAATTGTCAAGAAGTTAGAAACTTGAAGCTCTCGTTCCAAAACGTAGGTCTCCATGGAGAAGAACGAGCAAGAAACTCCATGGACGCAAACACGTGTTATTAACGTTTTAGCCACGGCAAGAAATCAAAAGAAAGCAATAGGGAAAATGTATGGTATTTCTTATTTAAAAATTAATCCTTATTTATGTAATATCCATGTTCCCTCTAATGCTCGTTGCGTTCTAAGGCTCTAGACAGACGGACTGCAAATTTGCAGTTGTAATGCAGTCCCTCTGTCATTATAGTGTCTAGTGTGTTATTGCAGTCGTACTAACTGCAATCAAACTGCAAATTTGCAGTCCGTCTGTCTAGAGCCTAAGGCCGCGGTGACTCTGTCGAACAAATTCCGCAGCACTGGCAGATGAGAATGGGTACGATGTAGTGGGCAGAGTCCTTAATAATTAAGGTTCTTTATAAAGGTCAATGCTCATTAGGCAATGCGTGACTAGCACCCTAATTAGGCTTCAACAGTTATAATAATACCACCCTTTTACTATCCTACTGCAGGGCAAAGGCCGAGATGAACTTTGAAATAAATAAATAATAAATAAATATCTTGGGACAACTCACACACGGCTATCTGATCCCAAGCTAAGCAGAGCTTGTGTTATGGTAACCAGACAACTGATATACATACTTATATTATTTATAAATACATACATATTATAGATAAATCACACCCAGACACAGAACAAACAATCATGCTCATCACACAAAGTTTTTCCTGGGTGGGAATCGAACCCGCCACCTCCGGCTTAGCAGTCAGGGCCACTAACCACTAGACCAACAGGCCCGTCAATTTGTCAATTTACCTGCACTTTTGAATTATTAAGAAGTTACGGCAGAAAGATGAAGCTAGTAACTACCTCGTTAGCCTAAGCACGACTGCTACGCCAGAGGTCTTGGGTTCGAATCCCAGGTCGAGCAAGAAGTGTTATTGGGTTTTTCTATGAAATTCTCAGTAGCAGCTCGTAGTTTGGATTTGTGCCTGGTTAATGGCAATAGGCTCGCCCCCTATTACGTGGGACCTAAATCACCAAACTTTGGGTGTACATTGATACACCTCTGCCTAACCTTTCGGGGAATACAGGCGTGATGGTTATGTTTGTATGTAAAACAAATTGCTTACGTAAAACCTAAAAACAAACAAATAAAAGTCACGGAAAGCCATGTGGATATTACCGTCCAGAATAATTATAATAGTGCGCGCTTCCCGCCGTCGCCTACACACACATGTACTTATAAACTTCAAAGACATCTTTCAACTTCGCAACCGAGCGTGGCAGTTGAAGGCTGGATGCGGGTCCAAGTGACAGGATCAAACGGTTTCTTTGGTAATTTTTGAAGTGAAAACTTCTTTAGCGGCGTTGGGTAAAAAATGTTAAACTCGCGTCAGGACACGTGACCCTGATCGAAAATTTTAAGCGGCGTTGTGCACTTGTTTTTTTCGCGTCAGGGCACGTGACCCTGATCGAAAAATTTGCACGAAAAATCGTGCAAAATCGTGATTTTGCACGATCTTTCGTGCAAATTTGTACGATTCGCACGCAAAATCGTGCAAAATCCAAAATATCAAAAATGCACAACGTTAATATTCAAGTTTTCACTTCTGCTGGCACTCCCGGAGTGCAACCCGTCGTTTTTCTTTTTTTTTGTGAGAAAGTTGATAGGGGGGGGGGGGGTTCATTTTGTGAATATAATTGAACTTTTGGAAAACTAAGGGGAGGTCTATGTCCAACAGTGATTGTCCTGCGGCTGTGATTTTTTTTAAGTATTAACGAAACGATATTATGATAATGATGATGATAATTGAACTAAGTATGTTAATAATTTGGCCGGGGAAGTGCATACAGGGATTGTCGGTTGATGTTTTATTTCATCTTAAAAGCTTCCAACTGGTAATATTGGAAATCTATGGGGAAAGCCTATGTCCAGCAGTGGACGTCCTGCGGCTGATATGATGATGATGATGAATAATTCAGTTTGTGACACCTATAACCAACCAATTGACCAATATAATACTATACTACATTCATGAATAATAATAATATAGAAGTCTTAATATTATATACCTTTTTCCTCTTCCCCCGGACCGCCGTAAGGTGCTAACGTGTCCACAGTTCTGTATTCGCTTGTTTTAAAAGTATTAAAATAAATTCAGTCAATTTTAATTCAGCAAAATAATAGGAGTGCATAAAAGTAGTACAAGTGTCTGACACACCGCTCATAACACTGTGAATCTGCAATATACCTGACCGCCTGGTACTTGGCGAGGCTACAATACAAAAGCTCCACCTTCGAGGATACCTACGTAAGAATTCTTATTGGTTAATAAAAATCGGCGCGTGCGCTTCACCTGCAACGGAGAACACAAGGACACGCCCCAAGGTCACGATTGGTGATCTATCGCTTCTTTGACTCCGCCCCCTCATTAACTAATGACCTCATTAACTAATGACCTCATTAACGACGCTAATACCCAATTGTGAGCAACTTCTGTCAACGCATTAGTGGATTAGTACCGAAGCCACTCCCGTCGGACTGCGCGCAGGCAGCCATTAAAGCCGCTACTGATACCTCCTTATTGATCTGTTATCCTGGTATAAATGGACTCGCCGGTTGACAAGTCGGTGTCTGACACCGAAATTAATCTGGTGGGAGCAGAGCACAAGACGCCTACCAGCTATGTGTTCCAACGCACTAAAAGAAGTCGGGAGGATATATACTTCTGTGAGGAACTAGATAAATTCAAAAAAGAAATCAAGGAAATGATGTCACAATTTCAGAATAAACAAAGCATAGAGATACAACAAATTAACTCCACTTTAACGGAAATTCAACAGAGTAACATCAGTATTGAAAAATCGATTATATCTCTCACTTCCCAAAATGAGGAGCTCAACAAAAAAATTATCCAGCTCGAAAATCAGAACAAGGAAGACAAAAACCACATTACGCTACTGGAAAACAAACTAGAAGAAATGCAAATCGGAAATCGGAAAACCAACTTTGTTATCAAAAATGTACCTAAAAGTACAGGTGAATCTAAAAATGACCTTATTGACATGGTTATCTGTCTTTCACAAAATATTGAGTGCACCATCACTAAATCGGACATCAAGGACATCTACAGACTTCGAGGGAAAAATAGTGAAAGCCTCGATCAGCCGATTATAGTGGAAACGGGCTCCACTATCTTGAAGTCTGATTTCTTGAAAATGGCCAGGGCATTCAAAATAAAACGCAATGCTAAACTGAACTGTAAACTCTTAGGATTGAAATCTCTAGAAAACACACCCATATTTTTATCCGAGCATCTTACTGCCAAAGGGTCCCGCCTTCATTTCCTGGCCCGGGACTTAACAAAATCAGGTGCGTACAAATTTTGCTGGACTGCGTACGGAAAGATATATGTGAAGAAGGACGAAAGTTCGCCCACCATTATAATCAGAAGCGAAGAGCAGGTACATAAACTTATTCAGAGTACTTGACTATCGGTCTATAATATCCAACAATGTCTACTTTGTATACAATGCAAAGCGCCTTTGTTTTTTCTTAATATTTTTATTACAATAACTTTGCCTACATTATTTTGCATAAAAAGATTTTCGAATATTATATTTAAAAATTTTGATAATTTCGTAATTTGCTTGCTATTATTAAACATTCTTTGTCAACTATGTCTACTTTGTATACAACGCAAAGCGCCTTTGTTTTTTCTTAGTATGTTTACTACAATAACTTTGTCCACATTATATTGCATGATAAGTTTTTCGAACAGTGTATTTAAACATCTAGATAATTTCATAATTTGCTTGCTATTATTAAACATTTTTTGTTGTGATCATCATAATTCAAACTCTCACAATTCACACACAAGCACACACCTTCCACCTAATCATTTAACACATAATCTTAACATTTACATTAACACAATATGCACATCATATACACACATCACTTACGATCCTCACACACAAACAAACAAAGTATTTATAACTAATATTCTAATATGTGGCCCACTCCACGCAACAATAATATTAATCTGTTATTGTTTACCAAACCTTCACACTGTATCATCAGTAATACTACAATGTTGCACAGTGCTTGTCATTCAACAAATTTACTGCATCACTATCAACAATTGCTTTAGTTATCCTTTATACACAAATTCCGTTGAGACGTCTATTCAATACTTAAACACATCTTATGGATAACACCCTACAAACGCTTACTGAAATAGATGATATTGAAGTCGCTCGTTGTTTCCAATGCACTTGTACTGAGTTACATAATCATATAAATGTGACAAAAAATGATTTGACCATTATATCACAAAATATTAGAAGCATATCCTGCAATTTTGATGATTTCACTCTCTTATTGTCAACTCTTAAATTTGAAACTGATGTAATTATCCTAACGGAATGTAGACTACAATCCCATAAACCAATTCCCCAACTCAATAACTACTTAAGTTTTCATACCACGCGTCAATTAAATCAAAACGACGGTGTGGTGGTTTATATAAAAAAGACACTCAAACCTAAAGTCAAAGAAATAAATGTGGCCCAGGCATCTTGTCTTCAAGTGGATATACATAACAATGTAATTCTAGGTGTTTACCGCTCGCCATCTAACACTAATTCAGATTATTTTTTGGAGTCCCTCAGTGCACACCTCAATACTTTAAACTCGCAGCAAAACATAATTATAGCGGGGGATATTAATATTAACCTCATTACTAAAAACAATGAACCGATTCAAGAATATAAAAATAGAGTGAACTACCTAAATATGCTATCACTATTCGGCATACTCCCTGGTCATTCACTACCTACTCGTGAATTCAACTGCTTGGACCACTTCATGATTAAAATAAATAAAAAAAAAGCTTCAGCATCTATTGCTGTACTTCATACTACTATCACCGACCACTTTACCACATTTCTGGCATTATCAAAACTAAAGACTAAACGCACTGCAAACAAAACTACCACTTCTATTGATTTTGAGCAGGCCCTAGAATACCTTAAAAAAAACAAACTAGCCGAGCTGCTGTTCTGTAATGACCCAGATAAATTAACTAACCTACTATTATACAAATTAACCGAATCGATAAATATCAATACTGTTACCAAAATAATTCCCAGTAGCAAACGCACAATAAAACCATGGATAACTGCTGGCATATTAAGATGTATTAAAAATCGCAACAAGATGCAAAAGCAATGCCGCAGTGATCCCTCTAATGATATTCTTAAAATAACTTATCGACGATACCGTAACTACTGTAATAATTTAATTAAAAAAATAAAAATAAAATTTGAAAGGGAATTGTTAACAAAATCAGTCTCAAATAACAAATTATTATGGAAAAATATTAAAACAATAACTTACACTAATAATACAAAAAGCCCAAACATAGAACTACTTCAACTTAAATCAAATCCAATTGAGTCGGTAAATTATATAAATGATTTCTTTTCAAACATTGGCAAAGACCTGGCCCAAAAAATTCAACCCTCAATTACCAACGTTAACTACTCTTCTCAAGCAGACAAATTGACGGCTCAAGGAAACTCATTTGTTCTTCTAGACACAGATCCACACGAAGTGGGTAAGATTCTGATGAGTCTAAAATCTGATAGTGCACCTGGCTGGGACAATGTATCTACTAGATTCTTGAAATACATAGGCCAGGAAATTATTCCTATTATATCCCACTTGGCCAATCTTTGCTTTGCTAAGGGCATCTTTCCTGAGCCGCTTAAGCAATCAATTATTATACCAGTTTACAAGGGCGGGGACAGAGACGACATCAACAATTACAGGCCTATATCCATACTACCAGCTATATCTAAAATAATTGAAAAACTATTTAATGACAGACTTGTAACATATTTAAACAAATTTAGTATCCTTAGTAGATCACAATTTGGATTTAGGAAAGGAATTTCAACTGAAGATGCAGTTACTGCTCTTACCACTCTTATAGCTGATAGTCTGGATAATGGTAATAAGTGTCTTACTATTTTCCTCGACTTAAAAAAGGCTTTTGACACCGTCTCTGTTCCCATCTTAATAAACAAATTGGAAGCTGCAGGAGTTAGAGAAATTCCGCTCAAATTTCTAAAAGACTACCTGGCAAGACGAAAGCAACGAGTCAAAGTAGGAGAATACATTAGTCACGATGCAAATGTCACATTCGGTGTTCCTCAAGGTAGCGTGCTTGGCCCGACACTTTTTCTCCTTTATATCAATGACTTATGCAACCTCAGGATCAGTAATGCTAAAGTATTCTCCTATGCTGACGACACCGCTGTTGTTTTTACTGGGAGGGCCTGGCAGGATGTTGTCCGGAGTGCTGAAGCTGGTATTACCAAGGTAGCTACATGGCTAAATGACAACCTGTTGACGTTTAACACAGCTAAAACTAATTATATCTGCTTCAGTATATCCAATCGTTCCCAGCCTGATAAAGGACTTAAAGTAAGAGTACATACCTGTGGCGGTATGAATAACTGTCTGTGTCCAACACTACAAAAGGTATCACAGACTAAATATCTAGGTGTTATAGTTGACCAAAAACTGTCCTGGTACCCCCACCTTGAACAGGTAAATACGAGAATCAGGAAACTGAGCTGGATGTTTAAAACGTTAAGGCATATTGCTCCAAAGAATGTATCCAATAAGTCAAATACTCCCAGATACCTCCTTAATGAAATATACATAGCGTTGGTGCAATCTGTCTTGACGTACTGCATCCCCATTTGGGGAGGGGCTGGTAAAACTAAGTTTATTGACCTTGAGCGGGGACAACGTGCTCTTATAAAACTGATGTATTTTAAAAGCAGGCGATTTCCAACTCTAGACCTTTATCAAATTAGCGACCTACTCTCTGTAAGGAAACTATACATCATCAAAACTGTAACTAAAATGCACAGATCCCTTCCCTACGACCCTAGATTAAATTCAAAAAGAAGGAAAGACCTAATAGCTGATGTTCCACGAACTAAGACTAAATTTGCCAGTATCCAATACAAAAAGCGCTCTGCCCAACTTTACAACAGATGCAATAAAGAAATATACATTCACGGAAAGAATCGGCATGATTGCAAAAAAATATTAACAGAATGGATTAAACCACTTAGTTATGAGGACACTGAAGCTTTATTGGTCTGAATACACTCCATCACTGATTTTACGCTCAATTATATTTACCCATTCTCATACATCCCTCATACATTCACACACACAAGACACACTCACACTACACGCACACCACACCCACACCCTCACATTCACACACACACAACTCAATTGTCATGCAAGCACATTCTCTTTAACTTGTAAATTTAACCCATCTTAGTTTTAAGTTAGTCTAATTGTTTAAAAAGGTAACATAGATAAACAAGTATGTTATAAATATAAATAACGCATGGAAGAGCGGAGTCTCCTAATACAGGCATTGTAAGCTTAAAAGGAGGTTCCAATCACTACTAATGTACGATGAAAACTTGTAGATTCCAATAAACCTTTTCATTTTTTTTTTTTTTTCATCAAATGAAAGTGTTGACAGAAAAAAAAAAAAAAAAAAAAAAAAAAAAAAAAAATATACCTAAATAGATACTTGACAAGTCATTGAAAAAAATATGTCTTCTCCATAAGTTAGCTACTAATAAATTTACTTATGTCCTCTTTTTAAAAATGTTTGACGTAAATTGATGGCCTGAAACACAGGTTTTCTTAAACCTAGCTCAGGCAGGTCTACATTATAGTTAGAATTAATTTTCCTCTATGACGATTAATGTAAATCATAGTTTTTTTTTTACTTATATTTGAATATTTTTTTTTTTTTTTTTTTATGAAGCCCGCTATTAATTAAGATTTCTTATAAATATAGCCACAACCCGCTACCGCTTACACTTATACCACAAAACAGTTTATACTATCGTACCCTCACAGTTCTCTCACACGCGCACGCATCAACTTGCACTAAAGTTTAGTGCATTTTAGTGCACTACGACTTAGTTCAGCAAAGCAATATTAATATTATTGCTGTTCCAGGAAATGAGAGAGCCTTGACGACTTTGAGTGGAAGACCGACTTTAATAAAATGAAAGCGGTTCTCGGAAGCTCGGACATGAACTGTATTGTTTTGAAGATTTTCTGGAGTTGTTGGAATCCTCTAGTTATTATTGTTATGGAGCTCTGAAGCAGAGCTATTCTGGAAAAAATATCCCGTGATGAATTTAGGTGAAGTAAGGTTAAAATAAAATAAAAATAAATAAATATCTTGGGACAACTCATACACGGCTATCTGATCCCAAGCTAAGCAGAGCTTGTGTTATGGTAACCAGACAACTGATATACATACAATAACTTATAAATACATACATATTATACATAAATCACACCCAGACACAGAACAAACAATCATGCTCATCACACAAAGTTTGTCCTGGGTGAGAATCCAACCCACGACCTCCGGCTTAGCAGTCAGGGCCACTAACAACTAGACCAACAGGCCCGTCCCAAAATATTTTTGTGTGCACATGGCGTGGTCAATTAACATTTTATTCTTTCTTTCTTCCTTTATTTCTTTCTATCTGTAGATGCAATAATAGCTCACTACACCTTTATTCACCAAGCGTGATTACACAGAACTATACTAGAAAGGTTTAGGTAGTTAACTAAATGTAAACAAAACAAACCACGTGACTCATGGATGCTAAACCTTTCACTTCAAATTTTTAAATCGTATTATTTAAAGTCGTATAATAATAGGCTCTAGTCTATATCAGAATTTGAGGAACTATCTGCCACGTTAATAATAAAACGTTCAGTGGTATTATCAATCATTTTATCTAATTTAAACATTTTCTGTTCTTGTTTTATTACATGACCCTCGCAATTTTCAAAGGCGCCTGGTTAATCGACTAAACATAATACCTGCAATTTTAGTTGCCATACTACATCACGGGCGTACTCTTCAATTTAGCGACGTTATCTAATTCATCGTATCTTCTAAAAGGTTTTGGGAACCTGTCTTTTTAGGCTCTTTACAATAGACAGATTACAAAATATTATACTATTTTATAAAACTAACAAAAAAGTGGTGTCCAAACAATGACATCTATGAAAAGTAGTTTACGAATAAATGATAAAGTTTAACATACATTAATAAAAGAGAAAAGTATCGCATAAATCGAAATTAGAATTGATTTTGTTGTAACGTATTTTTAAACAAGGAAGTGTCAACTATAAAAAACCTTTTCGACGATTTGTTTACCTTTAGTTAACTACCTAAACCTTTCTAGTATAGATATTCCGCGGTATCACCCGCGTTCTGTTACGACTTTGGTTACTGCTCCGCTTTTGTTGGTCATAGCGTGATGTTCTATACGTTATATTATTATTTTATTTATTATTTATCTATTGATGAAAACTGCATTGAAATCCGTTGCGAAGTTTAAAAAGTTTGACGAGACGGTTAGCGCAGTGGTTGAGCGATTAGCTGCTGCGCTGCGTGTAGCGGCTTCGATTCCAGCACGAAACAAATATTTGTATGGTCTACAGATTGTTCCGGGTGTGGCTGTTTGTGTATGTGAGTTTATATGCTTTGTGTAAGTAAGTGACTGCCCCGTTGGTCTCGCGGTCGCAAGTACGACTGCTGTGCAAGGGGTCCCGGGTTCGATTCCCAGGTCGAGCAAAAAGTGTTATTGGGTTTTTCTATGAAATTCTCAGTAGCAGCTCGGAGTTTGGATTTGTGCCCGGTTAATGGCAATAGGCTCGCCCCCTATTACATGGGACCTAAATATACCGGCGAACTGTGGGTGTACCTACATAGGTACACCTCTGCCTAACCCTTCGGGGAATACAGGCGTGATGGATGGTGTAAGTAAGTTTATTTGTTCGTAAACGCATCCACGATACAGGAGAAAATTCTAGTGTGCGACAAAGTTTAACAAAAAAAGATTTAATTGTACGGAGGGACAGACGGTGGGAAGCGACTTTGTATTTTTTAATTTTTTATTGGTCTATCTACATATGTTACACTTTTTAATCTAATAAATAATATACCATCACGCCTGTATTCCCCGAAGGGTTAGGCAGAGGTGTACCAAATGTACACCCACAGTTCGCCGGTATATTTAGGTCCCATGTAACAGGGGGCGAGCCTATTGCCATTAACCGGGCACAAATCCAAACTCCGAGCTGCTACTGAGAATTTCATAGAAAAACCCAATAACACTTTTTGCTCGACCTGGGAATCGAACCCGGGACCTTTTGCACAGCAGTCACACTTGCGACCACGAGACCAACGGGGCAGTTCAGTTTAATCTAATAATACGAGCTAAAATACACACCAACAATATGATGCGACACAGAATGTTTTATACTATGTAGAGATATGTTCAAGTCTTCTCGTCTCTTAATCGTTTCACATACCGTGGTTATAGGATTGTTTATATCGCAATTAATAAACGCAGCAGAGAGAAATTGCAAGAAAGGAATAAAAATTCCAATAAATGAAATTGCAGCACATATCGAAATAACGGCGACCGCAGTCCAGGCATAAATCTTACAGGATAGAAAACATCTGATACTACTAAAATTTTCTATATTTTACCCTGGACTAGCATCTGCCCGCGACTTTCTCCGCGTCTTTGATATACATATTATGCCACGGGAACTGTTATTTTTTTTTGCGATGAAATGTATCCTATGTGTTACTCCACACTACAATCAATCTCAGTGCCAAATGTCATCTAGATCCGTACAGCCGTTTTAGTGTGAAAGAGTAACAAACGTACATACATCCATCCATCCATCCATCCATCCATCTATCTATTCATCCAACCTCACAAACTATCGCAATTTATAATATTAGTAGAATTCTTGTAATCGTGTGGCATGACGGCCCAGTAGATAAGACGCCAGTTTCTCATATTTGCGGTGTTGGGTTAAAATCCTGGCAAGTACCAATACGTCTTTTTCAATTTAATGTAATTACCTGACGGCACTTTTGGCGCCGAAATGAGGAGATCCGTAGACGAACTAAAGTCACCGACATAGCCCACCGGATTAGCAAGCTGAAGTGGCAATGGGCGGGCCATATTGCTCGCAGAGCAGATGGCCGATGAGGTCGAAAAGTGCTAGAGTGGAGACCACGGACTAGCAAGCGCAGCGTAGGACGTCCACCAACAAGATGGACAGACGGCCTAATAAAGGTCGCCGGAAGACGCTGGATGCAGGTCGCTTCCGACCGGTATATGTGGACATCTAAAGGGGAGGCCTATGTTCAGCAGTGGACGTCCTATGGCTGAGATGATGATGATGACTTTTGGCGCAATAGCTGAGCAATTGACTGCTGCGCTGTCTGTCATAGGTTCGATTCACGATGTCATAGTTGTTCCTGGTCTGGTTTGTGTTTGTGAGTCTATATGTTTATAAACGAACCCACGATACAGAAGAAATTCCTAGTGTTGGGTAAAAGTTAAAAAAAATCTATCAAAGAAAAACATGACTAAAATCATTTTCATACAGAAACGTTGAGTGATTTCCATACAGCAATATTTTCCATCCCATCGTATACGTCATTCATGCTTATCAGAGTTAACACCTGCAGCATCCACCGTTTCTCATATTATACGATGTTTTTCTTTAATCTCTGGTGTGCATAGAATATTGGGGAAAAAGCCGGCCAAGTTCGAGCCGGAATTGTGCAACAAGGGTTCTGCGGGTTCTATTCTACGGGTTTAGTGAAATTACTAACTAAGATCACAAGTTTTTGGCTGCCTCAATAGCCTAGGGGTCTTAAGCGCGACTGCTGCGCTAGAGGTCTTAGGTTCGATTCCCAGGTCTAGCAAAGTGTTATTGGGTTTTTCTATGAAATTCTTAGTAACAGCTTGGAGTTAGAATTTGTGCCCGGTTAATGGCAATATACATATATATGTAATATGTATGTAACACTCGGTTGAGTTTCGAGGTGCACTTTTTTTGCACCGATGCCGATAGACAGTCCACCTCAAGTCCCTCAGCTCTCAGAGTTTTCAATACAGTACTGCGGAACCCTAAAAACAGAGTGAAACCACGCGAGAGAGCGAGTTAAAAGAAAAATAATGCTAGCGGGCTTGCAATATTAAATTTTATAGTTTCCGATGCAAGCCGCGGGCGGTATGGTTGCTCTACGGTATATTTTTCTTAAATTGTTTTATTCAATGTTCTGTTCTTGTTTATGTATTGTTATACATAGCTAGGTAGGTAGATGATTGTATTTGTTCTAAACGTGGGGTGTACATACAAAGGAATTGATAGCATGCAAGCAGATATGGGTAGTGTTTGTTCGCTCGATAGACGGCGTTGTACAATTTGTGTATTTTTTTATGTTAAGATTCTCCGTGCTAGTTTTTTGAAGTGAAAACTTCTTTAGCGGCGTTGGGTAAAAAATGTTAAACTCGCGTCAGCACACGTGACCCTGATCGAAAATTTTAAGCGGCGTTGTGCACATGTTTTTCTCGAGTCAGGATACGTGACCCTAATCGAAAAATTTGCACGAAAAATGCATGCAAAATTGCATGCAAAATCACGACTTTGCACGATTTTTCGTGCAAATTTGTACGATTCGCACGCAAAATCGTGCAAAATCGTGGAAAATCGTGGATGGATGGATGGACGGATGGACGGATGGACGGATGGACGGATGGACGAATGGACGGATGGACTAAATAGTACACGTGCTTGGTTTAATGGTTTCTGTTATATACATAGTACTTTTATAATGATAATTATAGCAATTCGTGCAAAATTATTCCCTAACCATTCCAAAATATCAAAACTGCACAACGTTAATATTCAAGTTTTCACTTCTGCCGGCACTCCCGGAGTGCAACCCGTCCTTTTTTTTTTTGTATACCACTGAAAGTGGCATACAAGCTATCGGCGCGCCTGATGTCAAGCGGTCACCGTTGCCTATGGACACTTGCAACACCAGAGGCATCACTCGTGCGTTGCCGACCCAGTAAAAACCTCAAAACTTCCTTCCTTTCTTAAAGAGCATGTCGTATGGGGTCCAAAATATTTTTTTTTCATACACACACATACCTACATACATACATACACTCACGCCTTTTTCCCATGGGGGTAGGCAGAAACCTCGGACCGGCCACCTGCTACGATCCTTCCACACTCCTTTCGACTCGTCCACATTCATACATCTGCCGTGCGATTCTCTAACATATTTCAGCGCTGCGCTCGACGTCGAGCTGGTTGACGAAACTTCGGTAAAATCAACTCTCTCGTTGTGCGTAAAGTTCATTTGACAGTAGTGTCTTCGACGAGCTCGACGTCGAGCGCAGCGTTGAAATATGTTAGAGAATCGCACGGCTGGTCATACAAACACGCCGGTTACGAGTACTGCGCACCCGACCTTTCTGAAGAACCTGACCGATAAGGTCAAGGTAGCTCTTTCTAGGGCGTCCCCTCCCGGCATTGCCGCTCACATCTGCCATATAAATCCCTTTTGTTAGTCGCCTTTCACTCATCCTCTCAACATGACCGAACCATCTAAGCATACTCTTTTCAACCTTAGTCACTATAATATCCTCTTTTAAACTGCAACGCTGTCGTATAATTTCATTCCTCACTCTATCGTTCAACGTTACACCACACATACTTCGCAAGGAACGCATCTCCACAGCATTAATACATTTCATTTTCATTTTTTTTTCACTCGCTTTGAAAAAAGAATTGATTTGTACTATGTATTTACATTAAAGTCTTCGGGTATTTGTCTAGTGCCGTGTAGGTAGTGGCAGCGACTCGGAATAGTATAGCCAAGTTCAACATTTTTTTTTAAATTTGTTTCGTGTTTACTCTTAATTTTTGTCGAGGTCATGAGGTCACAGAGACAAAGTCGAGGATGTTCACTCTAACTTTGAAGAGATAAGGGTTGAATGCGTTGAATTTTTGCTGTGCGCATTATTAAATAATAAATATTAATAGTTCATGATTAATAATAAATTCATGTTGAGATTAAGCATATTTTTATTTGAATAGAAGAAATGGAAATAACATTACTTTTAGGCATATCAAACAGTTTTTTAAGTGTCAATGAATTCAACCGTTCTATTTTACTATCAAATACTTTCAGCCCTTTTAGATGTTCGAACAAGAGAACTTATGTGTGGAACGGGCGATAAAACACACATTATATGAGAAAGATAAAAGTGTCTCACCCATCCCTAGATCCCAAGATATCAGCGTTTTCTTTTAAGAAAAGATTCAAATCAAAATCTCAGTTTATTTAAGTTACGTCGTATTATTTCGTTAAAGGCGTGACTTACCGTTAATAAAAATGATTTTTTACATACATAAACTCACGCCTTTTTCCCATATGGGTAAGCAGAAACCACAGAACGCCAACTGCTACGATCCTTACATACTACTTTCGCGTCGTTCACGTTTATACGGTCATACAAGCACGCCGGTTACGAGTACTGCGCACCCGACCTTTCTGAAGAACCTCACCAATAAGGTCAGGGTAAGTCTTTCTAGGGTGTCCCCTCCCAGCATTGCCACTCACATCTGCCATATAAATCAATTTTGTTAGTCGCCTTTCACTCATCCTCTCAACATGACCGAACCATCTAAGTATACTCTTTTCAATCTTTATCACTACATCCTCTTTTAATATTTGTACACTCACTTTCATCTTCTTTTTAATACTAAATACAAAAATTTTGATCTAAAAGCAATTCACGTTCGAATATTTCTAAAAAACCATTTGTAACAATAGAAATATTCGACAAAAACTATCGAAACAGTTTTAGTTGTTTTTATACACATTTTAACGCAGTACAAATGTACGGTCAGCCATAAAAGTCGATTAACAGTGTTACTTTTACATATCATTTAAATAGACACGAAATATCACAATTCACTGCTATTCAGAAATTTAGTCAGTACCTACAGTTCATTTTATCTTAATTTTAGATACATTTCGTTTTTTTTTTATATTGTGCATAAGGATTTGAAAATCTGAAATGTTAGACTACTTTTGCTAACTGCCTCGTTAGCCTTGTATCCTCGCGGTAGACGCTCCGGGCGTCGGGAGCCGCGAGACGACTCCCGGCCACCGTAGGCGCGGGTCTGTGGACGGTGAGCAATGGGTAGCTCACCGTCCGTACGTTCACTGAATAACGACAGACCGTGTCGACGGCGCGTTCGTGTTCCACGCGCGCCTCAAAGAGATGTCAGCAAACTTGGATGGGGCCACTGAGGGCCGATGCCTGCCGGGGCTGCGGGTTGTTCGAAAGAGATACCGCGCCCCCGGAACGCAAAGGGCACATGAAGGAACATAGACGGGTTTTAGTCAGTAAAAGTCTGACACTCCCTCCCGCCCCGCCCAGGGCGGGGGAAGTTATTTGATGATTACCCGTCTATAAAAAAAAAAGCCTTGTATCCTAAGCGCAGCGACTACGCCAGAGGTTTTGGGTTCGATTCCCAGGTCGAGCAAAAATTAATATTGAGTTTTTTTTTATGAAATTCTCAGTAATAATAATAATAATAGTAATAGTTTTTCCGGGCCTTGCATGGGCCCGATGTAGACTTCTTAGCGTCCGTATCCTGGCTTCGCTTCGGTGACCTATTTGGGGAAACCGAGGGTTTTGTCTGTGCAATTATGGACGAAGTTATCATGACGAATAACTACCGGAGATTTATTGTGAAGGATGGCACGGTTGACATTTGTCGGGCATGCCACCGGCCGGGGGAATCAATCCGCCACATTATCTCTGGGTGTTCTCGTCTAGCTAACGAAGAGTACTTGCATAGGCACAACCTTGTGGCCAGGATCATCCATCAGCAACTTGCTCTGAAATACCGCCTTGTAGAATCGGAAGTACCGTACTATAGGTATGTGCCCGACCCAGTTCTCGAAAATAGCCATGTCACATTGTACTGGGACCGATCCATCATCACTGACAGGACTATTGTAGCCAATAAGCCTGATTTAGTGGTGGTGGATCGCTTAGAGAAGCGCGCAATGATTGTTGACATAACAGTCCCACATGACGTGAACCTCGTGAAGGCCGAGAATGATAAGAAGATCAAGTATCTTGACTTGGCTCGCGAGGTTGTCGACATGTGGGATGTGGACTCAGCGATCATTGTGCCGATAGTCGTTTCAGCCAATGGCTTAATTGCCCAGAGCCTCGACCAACATCTTAGGAGGCTCTCGTTGGGCGGCTGGATCAAGGGCTTGATTCAGAAAGCGGTTCTCCTAGACACGGCGCGTATAGTTAGGAGATTCCTTTCTCAGGAGCCCTGACCACCGGTGGCTTGGACCTTGTTCCCGACGCCGGTGGGCTACTATTTTTTATATTTTTAAATGTTTTTATATTTTTTTATATTAATATTTAAAAATGCAATAAATATGTATAATGAATGAATAAATGAGAATAATAATAATATAGTGATATAGTGGTGGTGGATCGCTTAGAGAAGCGCGCAATGATTGTTGACATAACAGTCCCACATGACGTGAACCTCGTGAAGGCCGAGAATGATAAGAAGATCAAGTATCTTGACTTGGCTCGCGAGGTTGTCGACATGTGGGATGTGGACTCAGCGATCATTGTGCCGATAGTCGTTTCAGCCAATGGCTTGATTGCCAAGAGCCTCGACCAACATCTTAGGAGGCTCTCGTTGGGTGGCTGGATCAAGGGCTTGATTCAGAAAGCGGTTCTCCTAGACACGGCGCGTATCGTTAGGAGATTCCTTTCTCAGGAGCCCTGACCACCGGTGGCTTGGACCCTGTTCCCGACGCCGGTGGGCTACTATTTTTTATATTTTTAAATGTTTTTATTTTTTTATACTAATATTTAAAAATGTAATTTATATGTAATTTAATGAATAAATGAGAATAATAATAATAAGTATTTATTTGTCAGAATAATGTTACAATAGATCTTAAATTTATTACATGTCCAAATTATTCTACCGTTTTCGGTGTACAATACTGGTTATGAAAATGTCAATGTTGATAATTAGAAAAAAAAATAATAGTGTCAAATTATAATATTATATTCGAGAATTTTATTGCAATATGGTAATGTAATGTCAATCTTTACAATTGAGAAAATCATTTATTGAATAAAAACATTTGTCCAAGAGCCATGAAAACATTCGACTTCTAAATTTATTATATGTGAGTATTCTCAATTCTGCAGGTAGTTTATTAGTAGCAGCTCGAAGTTACAATTTGTGCCCGGTTAATAGCAATAGGCTCATCCCCTATGGAACCTAAACATACAGGCAAACTGTGGTTTTACATACATTGGTACACGCTCTGCCTAACCCTTTGGAAAATACAAGCGTGATGGTATGATGGTAATCTACTTTTGTTGCTTTCTGTACAGTTCACAGCGGACATAGTTAAAAATGCTCGCAGTATATTTTATAGCTGTTTTTTAACAAAAACATTGGTCTATGCATACAAATATGAACAATTAATATTCCGATGGCAGTAGAAAGTCTAACATGTCGTGTTTCATATGTGTCAAGCTCGGGACGTATTTAAATCTAACAGCGTTTTTGATTGGTGCTTTTGATTTTGATTAGGAATTAACAATGTCAGGCAAATCGGTTCTTATTTTATGTTTTTTTTTTTGGATTGGAAATCATGAAATGATTTCTTCCGTCCTGGGCGGTGCGTTAGGGAGTGTCAGACTTTTACTGACTTAAACCGATCCATGTTCCTTCTTGTGCCTTTTGCGTTCCGGGGGCGCGGTATCTCTTTCGAGCAACCCGCAGCCCCGGCAGGCATCTGCCCTTATTGGCCCCTCGGATTTGCTGACCTCTCTTTGAGGCGCGCGTGGAACACGAACGCGCCGTCGTCACGGTCTGTCGTTATTTAACGTACGGACGGTGAGCTACCCATCGCTCACCGTCCACAGGCCTGCGGACTTCCCGGCTTCAGAATATCCGTAACGTCTGTCAAAGATCTCGAAATGACAGCTGGGATCAACTGCTTTACGTGCTTTCCGAAGCAGGAGGGTGTCACACCCCTTTTCCAAACATCGGGTTGCTACTAAGGAATTCGTGATGGAAAATCCCAATAACACTTTTTGCCCGACCCGGGAATTCAGCCTAGGACCCCACGCCACCCTGGAACGCAAAGGGCATTAGGAGGAATATGAAAGGGTTTTAGTCAGTAAGAGTCTGACACTCCCAGTCATTTCATGATTTTCCATCCCAAAAAAAAGTCCCTACGCTCAACAGTCACTTTTGTGAATATGAGACCAACGAAAATATGTAAAGCGCAAAGAAAATATATATTTGCATCAAAATTAATAGTCAAGCTTCAATTTGTCAGATATTTATCTAAAACTAATCGCAAGCGGTCCTCAGACGTTTAACATGACAGCTACAATTTATTAGCTAACCGCAGTTTATTTACGACTAACTTATAGTTTAGTGTTACGGTTAAAATTGAGGGAAATTCGGTTAAACGGCTAGTGCTTTCTAAATATATTGAGATTTATGTTCTTGACTGGGATTCAGTGTGCGTTGGATTTGTGGGAGACGGGAACTAAATTCACTGTTTTAGTTATATCCTTCTAGTATTATAAATATGAAATAGTATAATTGTGCAAGTTTGTGAGGATGCATGGATGTTTGTTACTCTTTCACGCTTAAACGGCTGAAGGAATCTGGATGAAATTTGGCACTGGGATAGATTGTTATGGTTCCCGTGGGATAATGCATCAAATTTGACGCGGACGAAGTCGCGGGCAGATGCTAGTGAGAACTAAAATCACTGAGTTATATTAACTCCTATTCTCATATTCAGCTATTACATTGGATTCTAGTAGGAGCTCGTGGCTAAATAACTACAGCCGCATAAACCGATCTTCCGGGTTAAGCCACGCTTGCCGAGGTTGGTCTGTGGATGGGTGACCATTTACCATAGCGAGTTTCCTCTGTGCCTCGGAAAGCACGTAAAGCCGTTGGTCCCGGCTGTCATTTGTAGATCTTTGACAGTCGTTACTGTTAGTCAGAAGCCCGAAAGTCTGACAACCAGTCTTACCAAGAGTATCGTATTACCCATTACTGGGTTGTGGAGGTCTGATAGGCAGTTGCTCCATGTAAAATACTGATATTCAGCTGCATCCGGTTCGACTGGAAGCCGACCCCAACATAGTTGGGAAAAAGCTAGGCAGATGATGATGATGATGACATTGGATTCTAGTAAAAGGAACAACGGAAACGCTTCAACGCACAAAAATTATAAATCTATACTAATATCTTAAAGATGTAGAGTTTTCTTATGTTTGATCTCAATAACTGAAGAACATATCAGATTTTTAGTCCTGTACGATTTTTTGCGTCATTTACCTAGCCCGTTTATCGCAGAATTTATAGGCAAGAATAGCATGCTTCCACACATAGGAACCAAGCAGTAATCAAGCTAAACTGCAGGGTATTTCTAGTAATGTGTCACTCTAGCATTTCCCTAGAAATCCAGCAAAATGAAATGTAAATACATACAACAATATCATCAAATAGAATATAACATTGCATCGCCCCACTTCTCTCGGCAAATATCTCCACAATTCCTTACACTGTAAGCCGTTATTTAGCGACCCAGTGAGACGGAACCATCAGATATAAAGTCGCAAGCATTCCTGTAAATATGTGCACGATGTGTGAGATATGAATTGTTTGGTCGCCTATTACTTTGTGCTTACAGTGTAGCATACACTGTAAACACAAAGTAATGTTTGTTCTGTAATTCCCGTGAAAATCAAAGTCAAAGTCAAAGTCAAAGCATTTATTTCAATTAGACCATTTACAGGCACTTTTGAATGTCAAGAAGTTACAGTTTAGAATTGAAGCTAGTTGCTCGTTCCAATACGTAGGTCTCTATGGAGAAGAACGAGCAAGAAACTCCATGGACACTCTTTTCTTTCAATTTGGTTTTTACAAAATCATGGTTACAATATTCTTGTTGCTTCTATATGTGAAAACAATGAAGTTGAATGTATAAAAAGTTACAAAATTATAATAAAGATGAAAGCCATGGCAGTTAAGAGGTGACCAATCCCAACTGACAGCACCCGTTCACGAGCATGACGCGTTGTCCCGGATCTAGCTGTTTGTATATGTGGGAAGTTAAAAGTTTGTAAACGCACCCACGATACAGGAGTGATTCCTAGTGTTTCGTTTCATTAAAAAAAAGAAAATAACTATAATTTAGCATAATCCTGTAGCTACTAAAACGCAGCGCTTTGTTGTGATCTCAACAGCACAATTTCACAATTCTTTAGCCATTCTTTAGCCAAATATTGTACAATCTCAATGTCTTGACATTGATGTTTGCTTGTTGCTAATTATAATTGCCATAGAGATCAATCATATCATATGACATCGATGACGTACATAACTAACTCGATGACGTCATACTCAATTTACAATCGCCCATAAATTACAGAACCACTAATGATCGAAACAGAGCGATCTAATTGAAACTTCTCATTACCGTCGCACAACCATGCCTACTTTACAAACTGCACTCGAAATCGAACCTTATACCTATCACCATAAACTCCAAAACAGATTAAGCTAATCAATCGAATGCTCGGTCTAGGATAATCAATGAACTTCATGCAATTTTAAAGGTTATTTTGTTAGAGGTAAGGCTGATATTAGATTGCGTTGATTAAGCTATTTGTCCTGCTAATCAAGTACTTACATAATATTGGTTGAATCGCCATTAATCATGGTCTTGGAATATTGACACTTATGTACATACCATAGGGTGCATGTTAGTTGAAACTGAATTGCGTAATGAATACCCTATTCTGCGATGATTGATTTGAAACTATAAGGGCGGTTACACACGGCATGGCGGCTGTTGCGTTTTTTTACCGCAGAAGAACTGCCAGCTTAAACTAAATGTTAGTTTAGAAACTGCATGTGTCGGGTCTGTGGACGGTGAGCAATGGGTAGCTCACCGTCTGTACGTTAATTAACGATAGACCGTGTCGACGGCGCGTTCGTCCGGCGCCTCAAAGAGATGTCAGTAAAACAATCGGTGGGGCCACTCAGGGCCGATGCCTGCCGGAGCTGCGGGTTGTTCGAAAGAGATACCACGGCCCCGGAACGCAAAAGGCACATGAAGGAACATGGATGGGTTTTAGTCAGTAAAAGTCTGACACTAGAGGGCGGAAGAAGTCATAATGATGATTTCCCATCCGAAAAAACGGCATAATATATTATAGCACTTACTTAACCATAGATAGATTTTAAGGGTTTATGATCCTGCCGGGGCTGCGGGTTGTTCGAAAGAGATACCGCGCCCCCGGAACGCAAAGGGCACATGAAGGAACATAGACGGGTTTTAGTCAGTAAAAGTCTGACACTCCCTCCCGCCCCGCCCAGGGCGGGGGAAGTTATTTGATGACTTCCCGTCTAAAAAAAAAAAAAAAAAAAAAGGGTTTATGATAGAAAAATAATTTATTATAGTACTGAAGAGCCTATTAGCTTTACATCGAAAAAGCCACAGGACCCCTGATCTAGGGCGGTTTTCGCGCGCATAAATTTAAATCCCCATAAGAGGGGTTTGTTGAGGAAAAAAAGTTAATTCGAGCCACAAATTAAGACGTAACTTGAAAAGCTGATTCCCTTTTTATGTTGCGCTGTTAAAAGTTAAGGGTTTTGGAGGAAAGGGAGTATTTGTTTATTTTTTAAGGATATTTATGAGTGGGAGTGTAAATTGTCGTGATGGCCCAGTGGTTACTACTGCCTTTAGAGCTTGAAGTTGTGGGTTCTATACTAATGTGAAATTTTCACGGGCTAAGCCGAAATTTGACACGGATATAATATTGATCTAGCTAAAAAAAACGTAGAATTAAAAAAGAATTACATATACCATCACCATCACGCCTGTATTCCCCGAAGGGTTAGGCAGAGGTGTACCAATGTACACCCACAGTTCGCCGGTATGTTTAAGTGCCATGTAATATGCGAGTCTATTGCCATTAACAGAGCACAAATCAAAACTCCGAGTTGCTACTGAGAATTTCATAGAGAAACCCAATAACACTTTGCACGACATTCGAATTGAACCCAAGACCTCTAGCGTAGCAGTCGCACTTAAGTCTACCAAGCTAACAAGGTAGTAACACAACAAACAAAACACATAAATATCTACATGCAAATGTTAATTAATTTTATAGAATTACAAACATTTCAAAATTGTAACATTAGATTTTTATCCTGTTTTTCTATTCACGTGAGATTTAGGGCCTGAGTTTATCTAACGAGACTCCTAAGTCTTAGGACTGTGTCTTAATTCTGAAGACTACACAAATAAAGTCCCGAATAGAAGCTAGTCTATTATAAACATGTAGAAAAGACAAGGGTACAATGTGAGTCTTGTATATCTATCTAAATATATATAACTCAAAGGTGACTGACTGACTGACTGACATAGTGCTCTAACAACGCACAACCCAAACCACTGGACGGATCGGGCTGAAATTTGGCATGCAGGTAGATGTTATGACGTAGGCATCCGCTAAGAAAGGATTTTGATAAATTCCACCCCTAAGCCTAAGGGGATAAAATAGGGGATAAAAGATAATACTTCTTAACGCGAGCGAAGCCGCGGGCAAAAGCTAGTTGTCGACATAAAATTGTCCCCGTTTTTACTCACTTTTTCCCTTTATAACATTCCTCCCTCGTGATGACAAACTGCATGCGTGTTTTATGTCTCTCTTGTTCACAAAATTAAAGTAATAAAGTATAATAATATACATATTACTTACTCGTGTTTTATTTTGTGTTCTTTATTAGGGAAGTAGGACATACTGCAAAAGGGGTTTGTCCCTTTTTTATGGTCACAGTAGTCTATGCTTATATTATAAAGAGATAAAGTTTGTGAGGTTGTAGGGGGTAATCTCTGGATCTACTGAACTATCATACCATCACGCCTGTATTCCCCGAAGGGTTAGGCAGAGCTGTACCAATGTACACCCACAGTTCGCCGGTATATTTAGGTCCCATGTAACAGGGGGCGAGCCTATTGCCATTAACCGGGCACAAATCCGGGCCCAAACTCCGAGCTGCTACTGAGAATTTCATAGAAAAACCCAATAACACTTTGCTCGACCTGGGAATCGAACCCAAGACCTCTAGCATAGCAGTCGCGTTTATGACCACTAGGCCAACGAGGCAGTGTTTTATTTTGTGTTCTTTATTAGGAAAGTAGGACATACTGCAAAAGGGTTTGTCTATTTTTTTAATATGGACACAGTAATCCTTACTAATATTATAAATGCGAAAGTAACTCTGTCTGTCTGTCTGTCCGTCTGTCTGTCTGTCTGTCTCTTCTTCACGCCTAAACCGCTGAACCGATTTCAATGAAATTTGGTACAGATATAGTCTGGGACCCGAGAAAGGACATAGGATAGTTTTCATCCTGGAAATCCCCCGGGAACGGGAACTATTAACCCACGCGGACGAAGTCGCGGGCAAAAGCTAGTCTATAATAATATTTTTAGAGGTAAAGTTTGTGAGGTTGTAGGGGGTAATCTCTGGATCTACTGAACTGATTTTGAAAATTCTTTTAACCATAGAAAGCTACATTATCACTGAGTAAAATAGGTTATATACCATCACGCTACGACACACGGGAGCGGAGCAGTAACCGAAGACGTAACTTAATGCGGGTGAAATAAGCCATGCAGACGAAGTCGCGAATAGTTCACTAGTTATTAATATGAACGCAGTAAACTGTTCTTCTGTTTGTCGTGTCGATTCATCATCATCATCATCGTCATATCAGCCGCAGGACGTCCACTGTTGGACATAGGCCTCCCCTATAGATTTCTAAAAGGACCGGTTGATTGACTCGTCTTAAATTTTGTCCGACCAGTTTTTGAGCAACCTGCACAGTTCTGTCATTGGCCTTGATTAGATCTTGTATGGTGCAGGTGGTTGTGCACGACGGGCAACTAAGGAGGTGACGCATGTCCCGTGATGGTGCTCCACACTGGCACTTCGTTTGAGACGGGTGAACAATACCCCATTTGGCTAAATTAGTTCACATCCACGGGTTTTATTAATGCCATTGGATGGCAAACAAACCAACGGCCCACCTGATGTGAAGTGGTCACCGCTAACTATAGACATCTGCAATACCAGAGGTTGTGCAAATGCGTTGCCATCCCAGAGTCTAAGTTGAAATGTATCGAACTTATTAACTACACGATATGGTATATGCACGAACGCAAATCAAAGTTCAGAGTGCATATCGCGCAGTAAAAATAAGTATGATATCGTGTCGCTATGTTTTAAAGGGGAAAAGGCGTGAGTTTTATTTATGTTTAAAAGGGAGACATCATGTCTCCGTGTAAACTGATCTTTCGCAACGGGATGACTCTGTTCTTTCATAGAGGTGTGTTTTGAAATACTTTCAAACTTAAACAACTAAAGAAAACTAAAGGGGCTGAATAATAAGAATAAATGTGACAGTTTGACATATTGTCTATACAAAAGTTGCCAAACCGCCATAAAAATTCTTCTGTAAAGAGGTATTTGACGATCGAAAAATCAAAAACAAATATTTATCATTTTTTTAAATAAAGATTTAAGTTTTTTTTTGACAACCTCCTGAAATTTGGCGAAGAAGCAAACCTGCACCTTATACAATTTCAAACGTAAAATCTATTAAATTTTCATCCCGATCCACCCCTATTCACCCCCTTATATGGTACCCAAAAGATATTTATCAGTAAAAACAGCACGTTGAACTACGTACCTACGTACAGTCATTACTAATTTGCTAAGATAAGCCTACGTCGCAATAAATGCTCAAATTAATGTTCCACATAAATTTCAGGAGCTCCTTGAGCCGCGTGTAAATAAACCTGTTCTTATTTTACGGGTCGAGTGGGGTGCAAGTGACAAGAGAATGACGGGATTTTATTTTTTGGAAGAGTTCTTTTTTATCGTATGGAAGAAAGTGAGTATGTTGAAGAGAGAGAGCTTAGGATTTTTTTTAAAATGCTTTTCCGAGGTTTTGTTATGTTGCTTCATTCTTATCGTATCTTGTTCTATTAAAATTCATAAAGTAATACTAAAGGTAATCAATATTACGTAAAAAAGGTACGCGTGGTTATACATTACAAAAAATGTGTTAACAATCAATCCCTCCTTTTTAAATTTATACGGGACCAACTTTGATACCCTTTCCAATAAAAAAAGAATTATCAAAATTAGACTACGCTGTAAAAAGTTAAGCAAGTCGAAGCGTAAAAGAAATACTCGTCAATTTGAACACTTACTCTATTTTTTGTTGGTTAAAAAAGCAATGTGCATTTTACTTTTCCGCTATCGCTTATAACCTAACCCCCATTCCCCAAGCATACGGCTGCAACCGTCGGACTCTCGATATTTGCATCCGCGAGATGGCGCTGCAAGCACCATGAATAATTTAGTAGCCTGGAAATATTTATACAGAGTCACTTCACCTGTGACATCCGAAAGTGGGTGAGCAGAAGTGCAGGTGTCTTGAGTTATTGTTACTTGTATTCATTTCGTTTTATGAGGGTTTCTTTGAAATGAAGTTTTCGCTGTTTTGGAAGTGACGTAATATAGGTCTGTGTTGCTCGACGAAATGTAGGAAACAACAGATTTTTCTTTTGAGCACTATATTGCCTTAGCAGTTAGAATAGAGAGAGTTATGAATAACAAAGAAAATATGGATGGATGTATGAAGAACGATATGAAAGAGAAGAGAATCTGTGATATCATGAAAGAAACAAGATCAAGATTTACTGAATAAGTCGTTGGTGTGTCAATAAATAAATATCATGACGGTTGACAGGACGGCATGGAAGAAGAAAACGTGTTGCGCCGACCCCAAGTAACATGGGATAAGGGCAGGAAGATGATGATGATGATGATTATATTGCCTTAGAGTAGCAATACGTTTGAGTAATCTCCATTCATGAATACTGAACTAAATAATGTTACGAGAGTACCTACGTAAAGAGTTTAAAATTATTTGCAACAAAATGAATTTATATAGCAGATGTGAGTGGCAATGCCTGGAGGGGACGCCCTAGATGGACCTACCCTGACCTTATTGGTGAGGTTCTTCAAAAAGGTCGGGTGTGCAGTTATACTCGTAACCGTTGTGCTTGTATGACCAGATGTATGAACGTGGATGAGGCGAAAGGAGTATGTAAGGATCGTAGCAGGTGGCGTTCTGTGGTTTCTGCCTACGACCATGGCAAAAGGCGTGAGTTTATGTATGTATAGATGTCTTTCTTTATTTTGGTTCCATTATCAATTATCAATGAAAACTATTAAAGCATATTGCCCTGTGTGTGCTGATTCTTAAGAACATCTCCAGCTTAATATAAAAAAATACATGAAAAACTGCTAAATGACATCTTCATTACTAAATGTAAGTTTCATATTTATTATATTATCCATAAAGAACGTCTGGATAGGAATAATATTCATCTTCTGAGTAATTTCCTGTGTTTCTCCTCGGATAGCTTGCAAGTGTCTCGGCAAACATATTTTAATGTAAGCGTGGTAGTGATACCGACTATTAATTCTGATATTTCTCTTGCATTTGACCTAAATAATGCAACTGTATTTTGCTACATAATATAAATACAAAGGCGCTTCCCGTCATCTGTACGCTTAGATCGAATTGTTATTGGGTTTCTGGTCTGGGTCATTAGGGATTTGCCAGTAACAGCCCGGAGTTTGGAAGTTGGTGGTGTGACATCCCCGTAACTCAATAAAAAAAATTAATCTAAATACATAAAAACTTAATTTTAAAATGATGACGATGCAAAAATACCTAAAATTGAATACTATACTTACACTATAGACAAATTAACTTAAATAATAACATAATTTTATAATAATGATGACAAAACAAGGAAAATAACTGACATGATTTAACAATAATGACGACAAAAATTGAAATATTTGACATAATTTTACTAATACATAGTCATAATTACATGCTTATTTAATTTAATTAAAATACACATCAAAATAATTCTTAATTCATCACATAATAATAAATAATTAATTTCATAATATGAATTGCTACTTGGTTTTTCGTTCTCTCTCCTAACTTTGCTGTGCCCGACAGGGTCCATTATGATCTTAACAATATTTTATAAGACCTATATGTACAAATGGAAAGCAATAAAGTATTGAGTATTGAGTATTGAACTCGGAAAGCACGTAAAGCCGTCGGTCCTGTCACGGTCGTGTCGGATTACCGTCCCATCGGACTATGAGAGTTAGGGAAGAGGGAGTGCACCTGTGTTTACGCACATACTTGTGCACTATAATATCTCCTGCGTAATTGGCTAGTCTCCATCAAGACCAGACACGGTGACTGGAATCGGTTTGGACAATACATATACATAAGCTTAGATCTTTTAAAGAAGTTGAGAAAAGTTGTATCTTGAAATTATTGGCAACGGTTTCTACTTTCCAATAATCAATTTTGCCGTTTATGTCGGATAAAGTGTCTGTAGAGTCTCTTGCTCATTCTTCTCTATAGAGGCCTATGTTATGGAACGAGCAACTATCTTCATCTTTCTGAATAACTGAACGACTCCTTGACTATTCAAAAGTGTCTAACAAATGGCCTAATTGAAATAAAACGTTGGATTTAAAAAAAAATACTATAGGATAATTAAATCAAACCAATCAATCGTTTTTTTTTTTAAACATAGGTGTGATTACAGAATAAATTAAAGTGTTAAATTAAGTGCACTGTGTTTTACCCATATCGCACAAAATCAACATAATTAAGCTCTTACAATTAAGGTGGGATGTCAATAGATTGCATAAAAAAATGCTGTTTTGCAATTCAAAAATCGAATCCCATACCAATTTTTCCGTAACCATATCCCCACTAACCCCAAACCAAACGATCTACCATCACATCAACACATTTCAAGCTACATTAGAACTGCTTTCAATATTAATCGTCCGTGGCGCGGCGCCTACGTAATGCGTTTGACATTTATTGTATATATCCAAGATGGCCGCACCTGCGACCGTACGTACTTCCTGTGGATAAAACTGAATTAATGGTCTCCTAGTACTGTTGGAGCCAGAAGTCTCTAGATGTATTAAAATTATTTTTATTTGGACTTAGGGAAGAGGGAGTGCTCCTCTGTTTGCGCATACACTTGTGCACTGTAATATCTCCGGCGTACTTGGCTAGTCTGCATTAAGATTAGCCACCGTGACCGGAATCGGTCTGGAGAATGCATACTTAATATACTTAATTTAATTTTTTTGAATGATCTCTCTCTACACTTGGTAACAGAAGTCACTTGATGTACTATTGTTTTATTTATTTAAAGGTTAAAATTGTTATTTAACGTGTATTAGGTACAGGTATAAAATTCCGCAAAGAGCTCAATAATTCCACAGTTTTACAAAAACGGTACCAAAATTATCCTATCAAAATTTCAAGTAATTCCGTTCAGCTAGTTAAGCGCAGAACTATGAAAAAAGACAAAGTTAGTGTGAATCAGGCTTCTTCTGGGTAAGCTCAATCCATCGTAGACTTTGTCTATGTCACCTTTGACCTAGACTAGGGTCAAGAGCTTACTCATCCCAATAAAAAAATAAAGATATTAAGCTACCTAATGACTTATGTTGCTGACTGTACCCCCCCCCCCCCCCCCTTTTCCTTTTAGTGACCCTTTTTAAACGATAATAAGGGACAGGTAAAGTTACCGATTGTTATCTTGGTCCAAAGCAGTATTATGATTTTAGTTTAATGATTATTTTTGAAGGAAGACACGAATCTTGTTATGATTTTGAATAAAATTATGGTTTATTATTTTGCCTTTTAGTTTTGTTTTAAAATGACGCTGTGTAATTCAAAGTCAAAGTCAAATCATTTATTCCAATTAGACCATTAGAAGGCACTTTTGGACGTCAATTAATTAAAACTATTGAATCTAGTTGCCCATTCCAAAAGGTAGTTTCGTATGGAGAAGAACGGGCAAGAAACTCCATACACATTCTTAAAAAAAAAAAGGAACTAAATTATGTTGTACATTCATTCCATAAAAAAATATTGTCAAAACGATCTATTAACAATAAAACTGCAAGTTTTGATATCAGTTAGGTAGACAAGTAAGTCTTTGATCAAAATCTAAATGACCAAATTTTTTTTTTCTTGACGTATTCCTCATGGATGCCCCCCCCTTTAGGAAGAACTGAAAATTATGTTGGTTTCCTACTCACTAAAACCCCATGGTTCCTCCTGTTACCATAAGCCAGGAGCCCGGCATTCGCTTGACCTATCCACCTCCAAATTTCCCAAACCCGAAAAAAATTCACGAAAAATCCAAACAACATTTTTCTTTCTTACACAATCCAACACAAAAATAACTCTGTAAGTAATCCCACTCGTCATACCTACTAAATGTGTTCAATTAGTGACACGCTCTCTCATTTCATAGCGCGGGCACAGAAGTGCCACAGATAACAAAAACAACACTTGGCAAACTTCAAGTGTCTTCGGTGAAACAGAACAGAAAACTAGATAGTTAACAGCTGTCGTGTGGGGCTGGGAGAGTAGCGGGAGCGGTGGCGGGAGCGGTGGCGGGAGCGGTGGCGGGAGCGGTGGCGGGAGCGGTGGCGGGAGCGGTGGCGGGAGCGGTGGCGGGAGCGGTGGCGGGAGCGGTGGCGGGAGCGGTGGCGGGAGCGATTTCTGGGAAACTGTTTATTGGAACAGAGTTTGCTAGTGTACTTATTGTTCCCAGGTTCAAACCTAGGAAATGTACGTCATCTACCATATCGTTCGTATCGTATCGTTCACTAACGACAGACCGTGTCGACGGCGCGTTCGTGTTCCACGCGCGCCTCAAAGAGATGTCAGCAAACTTGGATGGGGCCACTGAGGGCCGATGCCTGCCGGGACTGCGGGTTGTTCGAAAGAGATACCGCGCCCCCGGAACGCAAAGGGCACATGAAGGAACATAGACGGGTTTTAGTCAGTAAAAGCCTGACACTCCCTCCCGCCCCGCCCAGGGCGGGGGAAGTTATATGATGACTTCCCGTCTTAAAAATAAAAAAACTACCATATCGAAATGTATTTATTTGAAATCTATCATGACTACTACTTTTGTCGTTGGTAAATAATTTCATCCTTGAGATACAAGCTTCATCGCGCGGTTTTTTTTCACACACATGCCATCACGCCTCTATTCTCCGAAGGGTGAGGCAGGGGTGTGCCAATGTACACCAACAGTTTGCCGATATCTTTAGGTCCCATATAATAGGGGGCGAGCCTATTGCCTTTAACCGAGCACAAATTCTAAATCCGATCTGTTACTAAGAAGTTCATAGGAAGTATTAACAAGCGAGTATACAAAAAAACACTGTTGAGCTTTACATATTTTTGTGAGCTTTACTTTATTTGGGCTTTGGGCTAATCATACCCAAAAAGCAGACAACGCCCTGCGAATTCAATACCTTCAGGGTGTTGTTGAGGCTTCCACCCTATTGTAGTGCGTCAGGCATGTTCGCCGATGCGCACCCTGATGACTACTTTGCAGTAATGCGTAAAAAGGTGGCGTCAATGATGCGCAGAGTGAGAGGGAGCGCCAACGGCATCCTGAGGGTGTTTGCTGAAAGGCTGGATGGGCCCACCATGGGTAGATTTATCAAGCTACATGTCCTGCATGATGCTTGATGGAGCTATCTGTGGCTGATATATATTTATGTCTGGCTAATTATACTAACATAGTTTTTTTAAGATAATTTTATGCACCAACACATTGTGGGCCTATGTTGTCTGGAAATAAAAGATTTTATTTATTTTTTATTTATTTATTAGTAACTATAGATGATATTACATATATGTTCTCAAGTAACACCTAAATCATAATCCACTTCACCCGCGAATTTCAAAGCCACATCCTATGCAATATAGTACACCAGTGACCACACTCGTAGCTCACATAATATCGCCACATTTGTACCAAGTGCCTCGCTCCGAGAGATCACTCCCTGTCAAGGCAAAATAACAAATGCACTCATGCTGTGCCCGTTTCAAATGGCCAGCGGGGAAGTGGAAAATACAAAAATACGTTGAACTTTACACTTTACAGCTTAATCTATGTAAATGTGGTGACGGGGAACAAACAGGGTGAGTTGCAGTAATGGAGTGAGATCCCCTAGTGCCTAGACTTGTGACATGTTAGCTTGGCTGAAGTTTTGAGAGTAGATAGAGGAATATTTAGTCATCATCATCTGCCTAGCCTTTTCCCAACTATGTTGGGGTCGGCTTCCAGTCGAACCGGATGCAGCTGAATATCAGTATTTTACATGGAGCGACTGCCTATCAGACCTCCACAACCCAGTAATACGATACTCTTGGTAAGACTGGTTGTCAGACTTTCTGGCTTCTGACTAACAGTAACGACTGTCAAAGATCTACAAATGACAGCCGGGACCAACGGCTTTACGTGCTTTCCGAGGTACGGAGGAAACTCGCTATAACTCGCACTCAAATTAACTTATTATAATTGTAGGTCTGAGGCGGTGAAATAATAGCAGATTAACTTATTTGGACTTTTATTAGTTTCAAATTACACAGAGAACACGCATTAGTTCTACGGTTATCGCCATCTTAACTTTTTCCCCTTCCGTCCTTTCTCTCTCTCTCTCACACATACGTCGTCTCGCTTACACTCAGTCATGCTTATAATATAACCTCTAAGTACACATTTTAAAATCCTACAACTCGGCTGTTCTGATAATTTGTCTGCCCTCAGACAACCTTAATTACAATTTCAATCTTCAGCTTAAATAACAAAATGAACCAACCTCTTATCTTAAATAACAAAATGAACCAACCTCTTATCTTAAAGTTAAGGAACAATGAACAATCATACATCAAGAATTGTTCTATACTAGCTTACAATAATACCAGTTTAAAATGGAAGTTACCTTGCCTTACAACATTATACATTTATATGGAACTCATTACAAACAAAATATGGTTAATTGGTGTACAAATACACAATTTATAAAGTGTGAACAACGACAGATCACATAATATTATATCAATACAGAATACACACCGTTTATGCTAATAGACATTACAGTTGATATAAAAAGGGTTCTGTTTTGTTTACTTAACCTTTCATCCATCTACTAACAACAAAAATAATTAAAGAAAATACCTACTGCGGCCATGGCTTCATTTGGTCCGCGGAGCTAGACGTTTTAATAGGCCCTTCGGTAGCACGCTCAACCTTCTCCACATCGTAGCGGTCATTTCGTTTAACCTTTGATACTCGATACGGCCCTAGAAACTTGGGCTTCAGCTTCATCCCCGTACCGAACTGTGTCCTTTTTATAGCCACTAAATCTCCTTCTTTATATTGGGTACTTGGCTTCCGCTTTTCATTGAATGTCTTCTTATTCTCATCTTGTACTTGTAGTATTTGCTTCTTGGCTCTGATTCTAATCTCTTCTCTATTTTCTTCATATTGATCAATCTCTTCCTGTTTTAACAATTCCAATATGTGTAGGTCTTCCTTACATCTCATACTTATGCCAACCATAAGGTGAAACGGAGTTGTGTCTACACTTCGTTGGTATGTACTATTTATAGCCCTTTGCACTCGACTGATATGTCTATACCACAATGATGGATTTTCCAGACATAGCTTGGTCAATACAGCTAGTATAGTCCTGTGCAGCCTTTCCACTTGGCCATTTCCCCTCGGGATTCCTGTGGTGATGGTAACATGTTGTATGTTCTCCTCTTGGCAGTACTCTTGAAATTCACCTCCAGTAAATGCAGTCCCCCGGTCGCTTATTATCCTCACAGGGTTTCCATAGTGCTGTTGATGTATCTTTAGTTTTTCAACCGTTTCTTTACTTGTTGTACTCCTCGTAGGGAAGATCCACGTGAATTTAGTGAAACCATCCACTATTGTCAATATGTGATTGTACATTTTCTTCGTATCCGTCAGTGGTCCCAAATGATCTATATGTAGAGTGTGTAATGGGGTACCTTCTTTATCAATTGGATTCAGATATCCCTCTTGCTTGCCTGCCTTCTTCGTGGCCAGTAGACATGGTATGCAAGACACCACAAACTCTTGTAGCTTCTTATCCAAATCTTGGATAACATAATCTTGTTTTATAATTTCTTTCATTTTTTTCATAGAGAAATGCCCCTTACTGTGAACTTGCTTTATGATTTCTTTCTCCAGTGACTTCGGTATAACAAGCTGCTTATGCTCTCCTTTGTATAGAAGTCCATTGTCTAGCCAGTAATCTTTAAAAGAACCATGTTTTAGTACTTCACACACTGCCTTTAATCCGTCATCATTTTGTTGAGCCAGCCTTATTTGGTTTTGTAGACTGTTTACTGTTATAATCATACACGGATGTCGGCTTAACGCGTCGGCATGCTGCATCTTCGTGCCAGCTCTGTGCTCAATGTCATAGTCAAACTGATCTAAGTACAAGACCCAGCGAGCTACTTTCGGTGACAGTTCTTTCTTCTTCAGTGTCAACTGAAAGGCTTGACAGTCAGTCACTATCTTAAAATGGATACCATATAAATAAATTCGAAACTTCTTCACTCCCTCAATGATGGCTAATGCTTCTAGTTCATAGCTTGAATACCTCGATTCGGCGTCAGTAGTCCTCTTGCTCATGTAGTAAACAGGGTGCCAGCCGTCTTCGTGTAGCTGCAGCAGTATGGCAGAACAGGCAACAGCAGAAGCATCTGTGTGCAATTCGGTGGGTAAATAAGAATCATAAATCTTCAATACTGGCGAATTTCCCAACTTACGTTTTAAGTTCTCAAATGCCATTGTTTCTTTCTCACCGAACTCAAACAGAGCATCCTTCTTGAGTAAGTCTGATAAGGGTTTGGCTATAAGGGCATTTTCATTTTAAATGGCGCAGGTTAAAATAAATAGGCTTCAAAAACTACTACACTCACGTCCTGTTAGTAACTAGTTGTAGTGTATAGTTCACTACAACTAGTTACTAACAGGACGTGACGGATATAGATCGTTTTTAAAACTAAATTTAAATACTTAAACAATATTATCAGAAAGCTGTAAAATTGTACTTTTATGCTTTCAGCAGTGTATAAGTTATGTATACCTAAAAAAGAAAAAATGACAAACTTTATATTCATGAAAAAAACGTTACTAACTACAACAGTTCTTTTTTAACCATTTATTGTGCTGCAAAACTTACTGCACTAGCTGGACACCTAGTGCGACTAACTTCAAAATAACATTTCATACTTTGAAATTTGTACCCAGAGTTACCGTTAAAACCGAATTTTGATGATAAATGTGTGTATTTCATAGTAAAAACCGCGTGACTATCCGGACATGTCCGGTAGTCGCGAATTCGTGGGACAAGCTTTTTATTAAACTATTATATATTTTCTTCACTAACTGAGATGAAATGCTTAGTTTAAAGGATAAATTAACTATCTAACAATACAATGAAAGTGTCGCTACGTTAGCTGTCGTACAAAAAATAACGAAAAAATTGAATGCAATGATGCAAACTGACATGGGGACATCATGATTTTACACGATTCCGCAACATTATTAATTTAAATAAAATTAAATACGTGCTCTATAAGGAACTAATAAATTAAATCCACATATTTATAAAAATACCTACAGGGTACAATAGATTTTTCTTAAAAAAATTGTTTGCAAATATTTTTTTCATCATATTTTAGTCATGGGACAACCGAAAAACAGCCTGCGCCATTTAAAATGAAAATGCCCATAAATGCATAATCTTTAATGTACTTTCTAAAATATGAAGTGAGGCCAAGAAAACTATGAACTTGCCTTGTTGTTGATGGTCTTGGATACCTCATGACAGCATCTATCTTCTCAGTAGAGGGTCTCACTTCCCCGTTCTTCACTATGTGCCCCAAGTACTCTATTTCTCGGGAGATCAATTTTGCTTTCTTCCAATTCATCTCTAAACCATATTGCTCTGAAATCATAAGTACTTTCTTAAGCCGTTGCACAGCTTGGACCTCATCTTTTGCCGGTATCAATATATCGTCAATAAATATTATGACTTCATCCTTTGCTAGTAGTTCTCTGAAAATAATCGTTATAAATCTCATAAAATATTTTGGACAGATACTTAAACCAAAAGGAGCCCTCAAGAATTCATATTGTCCATTGTGTGTGACAAAAGCAGTATACTTGACGGACTCTTCGCACACTCTCAGGTGAAAAAACCCATTTTTTAAATCGAGTACACTGTAGACCCTAGCATCTTTTAATTTATCAATCAGATCTTCTATTACTGGTAACGGAAATTCATCTTTAACCATTTTTCTATTTAACAATCTATAGTCAACACAGACTCTAACAGAATTATCTTTTTTCTTAACCAATACCAGCGGGCTACTATATTCTGAATAACTCACGCGTATGATATCCTTTTCTAACCATTCTGCAACCTGTTTAACTACTATTTCCTGCTCCTTCAGCGCCAAACGTCGTGGTCGTTGCGCCACCGGAATGTCATCCTTGAGCACGATTTGCAGTTGCAGCGGTGCTTCTTTCGTTTGATGAGGCTTGTAGTTTCGTACACAATTTAGCACTTCTTCTCTTAACGCCGGATCCTTCATGTAGCAACAGAATCAGATGGGCATACCTCACTCACATGACATCCCAGTCGCTCCCACTCTTTGCTATAAAATTTCACGCAACCCCTTTTTAAGACAACTGTGACGTCGTTAAGAAATTCCTGACCTATTATTACATCGTACGGTATATAGTCTTTACATAGAACGTGAAATATAACATCTGGGTAGCACTGTTCGTCCACGCACAAATTCAAACGACACTTTCCCATCGAACGCACTTTTGATTGTCCAATGCCGGAGAGTAATAATTCGTCCTTTTCGTATTCTGGTTTTCCAATCGCATCATAAACATCCGCCGAAATAATGTTCACGTCGCTGCCCGTGTCTACTAACGCTTTTAACTGCACGTTATTTATCTCCAACAAAACAACCGGCTTTTTCTCTTTTGTCAACATTGACATTGAAACTAATTCTTCGTCGTTGTAAACAAACGCCGCCATTTTCGATTCGTCGTTCGAAAAGTATCCGCTTGGGGCGCTGTCTTCTTCGTCATTCACCGTCGTCGTGAACATTGCTCGCTTTGTGTGTTGGTAGTCCTGCAGTTCGTTACACCGGAGGTCGCTAGAGGCGCCACTGTCGTCTTGTGTGACGTCCGCCGCGAACATCGCGCTCTTCGTATGTTGCTGTTGGTAGCTCCGTCGTGTTTTACCGATCTCGTCCGATGATGCACGATGGCTGGGTTTCGACGTCGCCGCCGCCAATGAAGTGCACGCCGACCCAACATGTCCGAATTGGTTACATTTAAAACACTTCAATCCTTTGCTTTTATGCGGGCAATCGACTGATGCATGTCCAACTTCACCACATCCATAGCACCGAATCCATGGTTTGCCGCTTGAATGGGGTTTATCTTTATTGCTACTTGTACTCACTGCTGAACGCCTCTGCACCTGCGCCGCACTTTGCATCTTTTTGCTTATAGCTTCATAAATCTTAAGTTTTTCTTTAAGGTCGTTATACGAGGTGACACCATACAACATGATTTTATTTGTTTCGACATCCACAATTCCATCCACTATGTACTTAATTGCGACGTAGTCAGGCATCTTACCGCGCTTTCCAAGTTCCTTCATAACAAGCATGTAGTCTAAACAGGATTCATTCGGCAGCTTCTTTCTGTTGCTCATTAATTCATGGATGGATTTGATGTCGACAGTGTCTGGAAATTCTTTTACAAGCGCTGCCTTGAGCTCTTCCCAAGTCTTGTGTGGACGCTCCGCCCGTAACCATAGCTGTGCTGTACCTGTCAGCGCTCGTTTTGCAATTAGGAGCTGCTGAAGCGATGTCCACTCGAATATCTCGGCGTTGGATTCTACTTCGTCTATCCACCGCGTCACTGGATAGGTGTCGTCGCGGCCGCTAAAGCTGGGTATCAGCTCGGCCGTCATCTGAAGCATGTTGCCGTTACGCTTTTTCGCATCGAAGTCGTCCTGGCAGTCGCTGTAGTCTTCTTGCCGACTTCTCCTGCGATCTTTCACGGGTTTGGACATTTCGTCGTAGTCGTTGAGACAGCTTGAGTCTTCTACCGCAGAAACCGCCGTCGTCGTTCACGTGTTTTTTCTGTGCACGTCGTAGCCGATCTGCACACGTCGTTTTTATTTCACCAGCCGTACTATTCCGCCTTTGTTTTTGATATCCCGGACGAGCCCCCAATTTTGTAGGTCTGAGGCGGTGAAATAATAGCAGATTAACTTATTTGGACTTTTATTAGTTTCAAATTACACAGAGAACACGCATTAGTTCTACGGTTATCGCCATCTTAACTTTTTCCCCTTCCGTCCTTTCTCTCTCTCTCTCACACATACGTCGTCTCGCTTACACTCAGTCATGCTTATAATATAACCTCTAAGTACACATTTTAAAATCCTACATAATTATATATTTAATTGACTGCTTCGTTAGCCTAGTGGTCGCACGATGCTACGCTAGAGGTCTTCAGTTCGACTCCTAGGTCAAGCAAAGTGTTATTTGGGTTTTTCTATGAAATTCTCAGTAGCAGCTCGGAGTTAGGATTTGTGCCCGGTTAATGGCTATAGGCTCGCCCCCTATTACATGGGACCTAAATATACCGGCGAACTGTGGGTGTACATTGGTACACCTCTGCCTATCCCTTCGGGGAATACAGGCGTGATGGTATATTACATTTTTTTTAAATCACATTTGTTAACAAAATATGAAACTAACATAGTGAATATCACAAAAAGTGATATTAAAATTGACCAAGAAATACGGCCGATATAAGCATTTTAAACTATTAATTACGCACCCATTACACAGAAATACGACATGAACTGGTACGTCACATAACACTACGGCCATATGAATTCCGTAGATATAGAAAGAAACCTTCGATGACATATATCTTTTTGAAGTGAAAACTTCTTTAGCGGCGTTGTGCACTTGTTTTGGAATGGGTAAAAAATGTTAAACTCGCGTCAGGACACGTGACCTGATCGAAAATCTTACGAATTTATTGTATTCATATTTGTGTACGTCTTTACCGTTTTCACTTCTGCCGGCACTCCCGGAGTGCAACCCGTCGTTTTTTTTTAAATCATAGTTATTAAAAAAATTGTTTTATAAAACTATTTTCATAGTTGTAGCAGCAGTAACCAAAAACGTTAATTAACACGGATGAAAATATCAATGCGAAGTCGACGGCAAAAGCTAGTTTACTATAAATTCTCGGAATGAAAACAGCGTTCCATCACCTTAAAGCACCAGATTAATCATGATTATAGAAAACTTTGACGAAACTAAAATATTACCAAAATAAATCACGCAGGAAAAGTTTGACAAGTTGTAATCGATGAGACTTAACCATTTGTCACTATCATTTTTACATAATACTGGTTATTACCCGCGATTTCGTCTGCATTTTTCTTACGAGTCCGGAATTTTTTGATGGCTTAAAGCACTCGGGGATAACGTAGCTTTCTATAAGTGAAAGATTTTTCAGAATCGGTCTATTAGTTCCGGAGATTAGTGCGTACATACAAACTCTTTAGCTTTATAAATTAAGTTATATTTTGCTGAAAAATGCATTTTTAGGTTTTGGATTATTCAAACAATAATTAAAGCAAATAATAGTGACAAAATGCAGTCCAAGCGTCAACAAGGATGAATCAGGTACAAAACGATTCTGTTGCACACACGAATATCGAACCCGAACGCGCTGCATGTCGCGGGTTCGATTACCGCACGTAGCAAATATTTGTATTGCAGCAGATAGTTGCTCCGGGTCTGGCTATTTATGTGAGTTTTTTTTATACCACTGAAAGTGGCAAACAAGCTAATGGCCCGCCTGATCTTACGTGGTCACCGCTGCCTATAAACACTGGCAACGCCACAGTTTCGGGGGTGTGTGGGTTTTAGTCAGTAAAAGTCTGACACTCCCTCCCGCCCCGCCCAGGGCGGGGGAAGTTATTTGATGATATCCGGTCTTAAAAAAAAAAGCCACAGTTTATATGTTTGCACGCACCCACGATACAGGAGAAATAACTAGAGCAGGGTAGCACAACATTAAAAATGAAATTACCTGTCCATTGCTGTTTTGTCGAAAACTGCACTGTACACACAATATTTTGCTCCAAAGAAGCCGAATGCTGCTCAGTAAGCAGTCCACGAGCACCAATCATCACAATAGCTTGAAAAATAGCAAGTAATAACAGCACGGTCCGCTAGCTGTGGGGCCATAAAACCAGCGGATTTATATGAAAACTTTTACTTTGTCGTGTCGACTAGGAAATGTTGTATGTTAGTGGCCGTGTTCGGAAAGATTTTAGAGCTTTTTTAAACATGGTGTTTTTAAAAGAAAGTTTTAGTTTTTAAAGTTTGTGGAGTGTGTATTTCAAAATTGAGATACTTTGGTACAGGATATTTTATTTGGTCGATACAAAAGATAGAACTTTAGCTTTATCTCCTTTTGATGGGAAATAATTAAATGACTTCTTCCGCTCGGAGCGGAAGGCTTTGCTTGTACCGAATAAGCTCCAAAACTTCTTGACCAATTTTAACCATTTTTTCAACACTAGATAGCTACATTATTCTTGATTAACATTGGCTATTAACATCACACTACGAGCCACGAGAGCAGAGTAGTAACAAAAGACGTAACTTAACGCAGTTGAAATAAGCAGCGCAGACGAAGTCACGGGCGAGTCTCTAGTAATATATAAAAGTAATCATTTTTATTTCACGGAAAACTGTACTAAGCTGAAATCTATTCAAAATGTTCTAAACTCTATTGGTAGCATTTTTTACACGAAGTGCTGAATTTTTATCTATATTACAGTCATAAAAATATCTTAAACATGTTTGATGACGTAAACCGCCGCCATCTTTCATTGTACGCCATTTTAAAACTATGTAATATTACAAAAAATCATTTACTACAACATTTTAATAACTGATAATTTCTTTATTATATCAAAAACATTTTGAGATATTCACAAATATTATTTAGGAAAACTTTATGATTTTCTTGTATTTTAATTAAATGAGAAATGTTTTGAGTGGGTTGCCTGTAAAAAAAAATAAAAGATTGCTGAGTACAAATGTTCACGGTTCTACATTATTTTGTCTATGTATAATATTAAAAAAAAACTAGCTTCCAGGCGCGAGTTCATCTGGGGAGTATTTTCCACCCACGCTTAGTTAAACCTTTGGTTGCTGCTCTGTTCCCGTGGGTCGTAGCGCGATGGTATATACTTCATATTACTGCCTGATAATTTAGCTATCTATGAATGAAAAAATGGTTCAAATCGGTCCAGTAGTTTCGGAGATAATTCGGTACAAACAAACAAACAAAAAAAATCTCTTCTTTTTATTATTAGTAAAGATATCATAATAATATTGTGTTTTCTGCAAAAACATTTTTTGGCAAAAACTCAAACATTACTTCATGTCGGTCCGCCCTTATTTAAATATTTAAAACGAGTATGATTTATAACTAAATTCTTGACAGAAATAAAATGTTCAAATAAACAGAAACATGTTTAAGTCAGTCGGTTATTCTGTTCTGTTTATTTAGTAACGACTATTTATCTTTGTACAGTTTGTTTTGAACAAAAGCTATTTCAGTTGACATAATAAACGTTTAAAAGTTATGACTTATGAGATAAATGGAATGCGGTATTGTTTCTTAAAAGTTTTCTACTTGAACTGGAGCGACCTTGACTTTTTAATGTATTTTGAACTGAAAACAATGAGATACAATTTGTATTCGAATGTTCTTAAAGTTTCTGAAAGAATTACCTAATTTTTTTCATGCACTTATTTGTTTCTTATTAATATCGTTTATCAATCAGATACTATTGTTTAGGCTAAAGCCATAGAGTAATCCAGAACTACGGGCTAGTCTTAGTAAATTTAATTGACGACAAGTCAAATATTTATGTTAAAGACATAAATACGGCTGAATGATTAGCTGAGCTAAGCTGCGTGTAGCGGAACAAATATTTGTATGGCTTACAGGTAGATGTTCCGGCTCTCATTATATGTTTGTGTTTTTTTTTTGTTTAAATATGGGAAATCATCAAATAATTTCCCCCGCCCTGGGCGGGGCGGGAGGGAGTGTCAGACTTTTACTGACTAAAACCTATCTATGTTCGTTCATATGCCCTTTGCATTCCGGGGGCGCGGTATCTCTTTCGAACAACCCGCAGCCCCGGCAAATATATTTGTGATGAGTTTATACTACGTTTGTATACGCAAACACGATATAGCTGAAATTCTTAGTGTGGGGCAATGCATTTTTATATTAAAAAAGCTCATGTTATTAAACTGTTGTCATTGCAAACTTTTTACTACAACAACAGCAAATATCTACATAATTATTTTATTTTACGCCAACGCAAAAAAAATATACGTAAACGCTAGTTTCATGGCCCAACACGGTACAAGGTAACACTATTTCTATTGTACGACAGTTTCAATTTAAAACTGCGCAATAATCGAAGCATTTCGTGATGGCAGCTAGGAAATTAAGTTTGCTAACATAATGTGGGGAAAATTGGAAATTTTCCACGAGATTCGATAGGAAGAGGGGGTAACAGGAATATGAGGTGTTATACCTTTAAGATGGGGATGTAAATGATCGAGTTGAAAAGGGGAACGTCTCTTAGCATAACATCCGTACTAATATTATAAATGCGAAAGTAACTCTGTCTGTCTGTCTCTTCTTCACGCCTAAACCACTGAACCGATATAGTCTGGGACCCGAGAAAGGACATAGGATAGTTTTCATCCCGGAAATCCCCCGGGAACGGGAACTATTAATCCACGCGGACGAAGTCGCGGGCAAAAGCTAGTTGGATATATTTTCATATTGACAACGTTTTGTATATAAGAAAAAGTTCAGTAAAACAGTCAAACTCGAGATATAGTCATAGTAGTCATAATCTTCTTTTTAGCGTTTCAATGACAAACATACACATACATACAATCACGCCTGTATTCTCCGAAGGGTTAGGCAGAGGGGTACCAATATAAACCCACAGTTCGCCAGTATGTTTAGGTCCCATGTAGGGGGAGCCTATTGCCATTAACCGCGCACAATTCCTAACTTCGAACTGCTGCTAAGAATTTCATAGAAAAACCAATAACACTTTCTCGACCTGGGAATCGAACCCAAGACCTCTAGCGTAGCAGTCGCACTTAGAACCACTAGGCTAACATTAAGCGTGTATAGGCATGATGGTATGTGTGTTTATTATTATATTATATAGTATAGTATATTATATAGTATAAAAACAAACAGCTTTACTAAAGAAAACATGTATATGTTACTCCTAAATGTTATTTTGTCACCTAATATTAACTGACCCCACTTTTATGTCCCAAAATTCGGTGCTGGTCTCCCAAACTTCATTGACAGTCGGGCACTGAGCTAGCCGCGTAGTTAGAATACGTAATTCTGTCAATTCGGGTCACTGTACCAAACTCACTACCAGGGGTGGCGTGTACCGGAACATTTGCATACATTATTTATCTTTCGCACATAGTATTTGGTTGAAAATTTAGTTTTTATTAAGTTTAAATTAGGGATTTATTACCTGTTAGCTGTGCACAGCGATTTACTGTACCCAGCGTTACGTTTTTGGTTTTTGACTAAAGACAATATCAATTACTGGCTTTTACCCATGACTTTCTCCACGTCAAAGTTGATTTATTATCCCACAGGAACCGTACGTTTTTTCTGGATAAAAAGTATTCTATGTGTTATTCCGCACTACAATCTATCTCAGTGCCAAATTTTATCCAGATCCGTTCAGCCGTTTAAGAGTGAAGACACACACAAACTTTCGCCTTTATAATATTAGTGAGACTACCTGCCCCCCTAGCCAAGTCACAAACGATAATCGTAAACGCTTGGTAGGTACCAATAGATTTTCAACTTAATACCCAAGAGCCTTAAGTTGAAAATCTATTAAAGATTTCTAAGCGTTAGCGACTGGAACGAACGATAACGCTATGCAATCTTCATTAGATCTTCAACTTAAAACCAAGCACATAAAGTTGAAGATCTATTAAAGCCTACTCAGCGTTTGCGTTTATCGTTTGTGACTTGGCTAGGGGGGCTGGTCCTCTAGCCAAGCCGCAAACGATAATCGTAAACGCTCGGTAGGTACCAATAGATTTTAAACTTAATACCCAAGAGCCTTAAGTTGAAAATCTATTAAAGATTTCTAAGCGTTAGCGACTGGAACGAACGAAAACGCTATGCAATCTCTTCATTAGATCTTCAACTTAAAACCAAGCACATAAAGTTGAAGATCTATTAAAGCCTACTCAGCGCTTGCGTTTATCGTTTGTTACATGGCTACAGGCCCTGAACTCCGCGATGAATATACCCAGCGTTAAATTTTTGGTTTTTAAATAAAGGAATTATCAGTTATTAATAAAATGTAATAGTAAAAGTGCTTTTGTTCATTTAAGAACACAACAACGGCGTACAATGAATGAAGATGGCTGCGGTTTACGTCATCAAAGATGTTTCAGATATTTTTATAACTATTGTAATGATGACAAAAATTCAGCACTTCGTGTAAATACTGCTAACAATAGAAAATAGAATTTTTGGAGTAGATTTCAGCTTTGTACAGTTTTTTTGTGAAACAAAAAAGATTACTTTTATACACTTCTAGAAACCCACCCGCGTTCGTTTGCGTTGTTATACTACTCGGCTCCCGAGGGCCTTAGCGTGATGTTACATATATTTTTACATACTATATATTTTTACATTTACTATTTTCGGTAAACATTGTTACTAACCGTTATTATGAGTACAGACTTGAAAAAAATAATTTAATAATAATAATAGCCTAACTCATCCTCATGAATCTGGCTATTTTTTTTTTAAGATTTATCCAATTCGACTGGTAGTTACATGTACAAAAGTGCCTATAAATAGTCTAATTAAAATAAATGCCTTAACTTATGTCTATATAATAAATGTAACTGCAAAAAAAACTAAAATTCTGTAGTAGGTAAGTGTGAACCCTTAATTTAGAATAAGGGGTAGTGCACACGAGTCCGAGCTGATAAACTCCGACCGTTGGGCTGACCGCACGTGGAATACGAACTCGCGGTGCATACAAATAGCATACAGTGCAGTTTGAACTACCTACTCGTACATGCAAGCTATACCTACGTGGTGTTAAAAAGTAAAGCTAGAAAACTAAAACCTGGCTTTGAAAAAACGAGACTTTGGATGGAACATTTTTGTGATATACCATCACGTTTGTATTCCCCGAAAGGTTAGGCAGAGGTTTATCAAACTACACCCGCAGTTCGCCGGTATGTAAAGGTCCCATAAAAAATATAGGGGGCGAGCCTATTGCCATTAACCGGGCACAAATCCTAACTCCGAGCTGCTACTGATAATTTAACTTATAACATTTTGCTCGACCTGGGTATTAAACCCAAGAGCTTTAGCGTAGCAGTCGCGCTTAGGACCACTAGGCTAACCAGTCCGATTTTGTGACATCATTTTATAAATTACAAAACGCTAAAAAAAAACAGGCTATACAAAGGATATGGTTTTTGTAATCCCGTCACACGTCATTACGTCAGGTTTATGTAATAAAATAACTAAGTACCGGGCACAAATCCTAACTCCGAGCTGCTACTGAGAATTTCACAGAAAAACCCAATAACACTTTTTGCCCGACCTGGGAATCGAACTTAAGACCCCTAAAGTAGCAGTCGCGCTTAAGACCACTAGGCCAACGAAGCAGTCTGGCAATAGGCAATAGGCTCGCCCCCTGTAACATGGGACCTAAACATACCGGCGAACTGTGGGTGCACATTGGTACACTTTTGCCTACCCCTTGGGGTAATACTTACAGGCGTGATGGTTTATAACTAAGTAATCCGTATTTTCTCAGATTGGGATCAGATGCAATACGTAACCGCTCTGGTCACAATTTGCTGAAAGGTCAATATTATTATGTCCGCTATTATTTAGTATTTATTTATAAATTCAGTCGCCTTAGATTGATATCGGACCGTAGAATGTTATTAAGGCTTATGGCTAGCAATTAGTAGCCTAACTATTTTTATATTAAGTGTAGTGATAGGGACTTTATTCACGCACGTCAATTATATTGAAATGGTCAACGTTTTAATAGGTTTTAGATTGAAGAATGTGATTGGGTTTTTAGGTTACTTATATAATACATCTTTGGTTATTGCTCCGCTCCTGTGGGTCGTAGCGTGATGTTATATAGCCTATGTTACTTCCTGATAATTTAGCTATCTATTGGTGAGAAAATGGTTAAAATCGGTTCAGCAGTTCCGGAGCTTATTCGGTAGAAACAAACAAAAACATATGAAGTAAAGATTAACTTAAAAAGTCCTGTTTATTTAACATCTTTTGTCTATTGGCTTAGTGGCTAAGGCGCTTGGCTCTCTAGTATGCGGCTGTGGGTTCGTTACCGGGTACGGGCAAGTACTGTGATGTGTTCGCGGGCGGTTGGGAGACGATCTTGTCAGTATGTTTGTAGTATTATGAGATAAGCGTACGAATGTCGTCAAATATGTATTATACGTATATTTCATGTCTTTAGCTAATGTGATTCGGAAAATGGTTGTTTTATGTACGTAGCAAAATAAAATAAAATAAGTACCAAGGAATTTCTCAGTAGCAGCCCGGAGTTTGGAAGTTGGTGGTGTGATACCCCCGTGCCTCGGAAAGCACGTTAAGCCGTTGATCCCGGCTGTCATTCGTAGATCTTTGACAGTCTGTGACGGATAGTCAGAAGCCAAAGAAGTCTGACAACCAGTCTAACCAAGAAGTATCGTGCTGCCCAGTTACTGGGTTGTGGAGGTCAGATAGGCAGTCGCTCCATGTAAAACACTGGTATTCAGCTGCATCCGGTTAGACTGGAAGCCGACCCCAACGCAGTTGGAAAAAGGCTAAGCAGATGATGAAGTAACCAATGGTGCTGTTTTCCATTTCATATGTATGGACGTCACTGACATCGGTGAAGAAAAACATCGTGAGAAAATCTGGTCTTATAAATTAAGGCTGAAATTGCCAATCCGCCTTGACCAAGCGTGGTGATCAATGCTCGTGCCTTCCCTGTATGAGAAGAGGCCTTTGCTTTGCAGTGGGACAATAATAGGTTAGTATTATTATTTATTCATTATCTGCCTAGCCTTTTCCCAACTATGTTGGGGTCGGCTTCCAGTCGAACCGGATGCAGCTGCTGAATATCAGTATTTTACATGGAGCGACTGCCTATCAGACCTCCACAACCCAGTAATGGGTAATACGATACTCTTGGTAAGACTGGTTGTCAGACTTTCTGGCTTCTGACTAACAGTAACGACTGTCAAAGATCTACAAATGACAGCCGGGACCAACGGCTTTACGTGCTTTCCGAGGCACGGAGGAAACTCGCTATGATAAATGGTCAGCCATCCACAGACCAACCTCGGCAAGCGTGGCTTAACCCGGAAGATCGGTCTATGCGGCTGTAATTATTAAGCCACGAGCTCCTCAGTATTATTATTTATTATCTATTATAAATTACTAACTTCTGCCCGTGATTTTGACCGCGTGGAAGTAAAATTAATATTTATGTATAAAAAAACAATTTCCGAATTTTTCTTTCACATTTAATAATTAACTTTATAGACACTGTTTTACGGAAGTAAACGCAAAAAATTAAGTACGTAACTTAAAATAACAGGAAAGTATAAAGTTTTTGATCAAGAACATTGTCAGTTGAAACCCTGACATTAATAGGGAATACACAAGAGCTTTTAAGACAAAAGAATAAAAAAGCATCCCTTGAATACAACACAGACAATTAGCTACTTTATGTCAGTTACGATAAAGTCTAAATTAGAACAGTACTTATTTTGATATTTCTCTACTAATTGTTGGGAATATTCTTTTACTTGTTTTATTTTTGTTTCTATTATAATTTTCTTTAGAAATTAGAAATTTTATTATATAAAGCTTATAAAACGCTCTGAGGGCCTTGAGAAATGAAATAAGTGTAGATCAACTGAAAATGATATATTTTGCGTTAGTGGAGTCTAAAATTAGGTATAGTATACTACACTGGGGAAATAGTTATGACTATAATACTAAAAGAGCTTTCGTTTTACAAAAACGTGCAATCCGTACCATTGTTCGAATTCCACAATGGGAGAGTTGCCGTCAACATTTTATAGATTTAGGTATACTTACAGTACCAAGTTTGTATGTCCTTGTACTTTTAAATAACATGTCTAAATATATTAATGACTATGAGACACCCGAAGAACGAAAGATAAGGGAAGGTACACGTAGACAAGACTTAAAACTTAATATAACAAATGCTTTAAAAATTGTAAAACACAGTCCACGGTACCAAGCCGTAAAATTATTTAACAAGTTGCCCTTAGATATAAAAAGCACTATCTACACTAGTTCTTTTAAAATTAACCTGAAAACATTTTTATTAAATAAATGTCTTTATGCTGTTGGAGAACTTTAATAGCATTTTATTTATTATTTAATTGTTAATTAAAACTATCTGACCATACTTCTTAATATGCTATTCCTTATTTATGCTTTTAGAGAAATTGTTAATCTAATAATGGTAAAATTTAAATTGTAAAAAAATATATATAAAAAAAATATACCATCACGCCTGCATTCCCCGAAGGGTTAGGCAGAGGTGTACCAATGCACACCCACAGTTCGCCGGTACTTATATTTAAATTGTATATTGTATTTATTGTGTATTGTGTGTATTATTGTTGTGATTATTGACTCTATTTAAATATTTGATTTATTACTTTTTTAAATTTTAAAATATTGACCAAATGGCCGGGTATTGACTTGTGATAAAATTGATAATGTATTTGACATTCATAATTTAACATTTCATAAGAGTGCTGTTGAAGAACTGCAATTTTTATAGATGAAAATTTGTTAATGTTATTCTTCTTTTTTTTTCTTTTTATTGTGTTTTGATTATTGATTTATTGTTGCTAAAATGTTATGGTATATGTTTAATTTCATTTATTTCGTGTGTAAAAAATCCATTCAGATACAAATTATTGTTATTGAATAAATAAAAAAAATAAAATAAAAAAAAAAAGGAAGGAAAGGAGTGTGTAAGGATCGTAGCAGGTGGCGGTCCGTGGTTTCTGCCTACCCCCATGGGAAAAAGGCGTGAGTTTATGTATGTATGTAAAATAAAAAAAAAAGTTGTTTTATAGTTGTTGTTTTTTTATACGTTGCTCCGCATTTAAAATATCTCCTGTGACGTAGGTACGTTTAAAAACATTATAAACTCACATACACAAACAGCCAGACCCAGAACAATTATCTGTAGCCCATGCTTTGTTCCGTGTTGGAATTGAATCCGCGACAAGCAGCACAGCAGCCAATTGCTTATCCATCGCGCCAACTTTGTCGTCCAATTCAATTTTTTTTTTATAGTTTTAAAATAATAACAATCTTAAATTGCGCACCCTAGTAGGCAGCTGCAAACATAATCAAGCGAAATAGGAGATTATAGATCCCACAGACACGCAGTGCGAATGCGGGCCTCTTGACCAGACGATGGTGTAGTTGCTGCAGTGCCCAAGATTTCCTACACCTCCATTTTTTAGATTTATTTAAACTATCGTCACGAAAAGATAAAGAAATAAATGAATTAACGACATTATCAACTTAAGAGAACATAAAATATTATAAAGATTAAGAAACTCGGTACAATACTTTACTGTGTATAATTTTAAAATCTTTTGATGGCCAACAAGCCCACGGCCCACCATCTAATTTCAAGTTGTCACCGCTACCTATAAACATCTGCAATACCAGAGGCCTTGCAAATGCATTGCCATCCCAGAGCAAAGTTAAAACATCTCATGTGCCTGTAATTACACCGGCACCCATACCCTTCAAACCGAAACACAGCAACGCTGCTTTGCGGCAGAAATAGGCATGGTGGTAGTACTTCCCCGGACGAGCTCCTTCACAAATAACTCTCCTAATTAATGAAAGTCCTCTTAAGCCAATATCAATATTGCTTTTTTTCCGCCTTTTTGTATTCAGAGTTGAACATATTGAATTTAATATAAAGCCCATTTATTAATTAGTTCAATAAACAATCCGGCGAAGTGATATGGGTTGGAAATAAAACGTGGATTTATATTTTTTTATCCATTTGGTTTGGTTTTGGATAAGGCATTATTAGTAACGTGATACACCTAAAAGGATTGTGTGCCAAGCTAAGTATAGATTTAAAAATAATAAAAGTGTGTCTATGATTTTTAAATTAGAAAAAGGAATGTTTTTGTGGCGGTTTTAATTTCTTTTAATCTTTTATGAATAACTAGCTTTTTCCCTCGACTTCGTTCGCGTGGAAAAGTTACTTTTGGACAGCCTTTTTTTCAATTTAGTTTTGACTTCCTTAGAACTTTTGGCGTATTGGTAACTTAGACTTATACCTCTATATAATAATATAAAACAAAGTCACTTTCCGGTCTATCTAAGCGTAAGGTCTAAGCGTATAGAAGGATATGCTTAGGCCTTTTGAACTACGCAACGGATTTTACTGCGTTGCTTAAATGTTCATCAATAGAGTGATTCAAGAGGAAGGTTTATACGTATAGAACATCACGCTATGACCAACTGGGGTAGAGTAGTAACCAAAGACGTAACTGAACGCGGAGGACATAGCTAGTTTATTATAACTCCAGATTGGTGACTAACATCATGGTGAATCACGAAGTTTTAAAACTAATTATTAGCTTTAGCTCTCCGCACACAACCGATTTTTTTATCGATTTTATCGGACCGATTTTTGACAGATTTGTTTTCGGCGAGAAGAATCTGCCAAAAATCGGTCCGATAATCGGTCGTAGGCGGAGAGCCTTAAATGTGATAAATACAAGCTCCATCCTTCAAGGATGCCTAATAACACATTTTTCACTTTTTTTATTTCTTTTTTTGCCTCCTCCAAAGTAACCGTAGTAAATCTACCTGCATATACCCGTTAATCCAGAAATGAAGCCACAACAAAATGTAATAATAAGCACAGCCAGACGGACCAACAAAATAAATGAAATTATGCGGAACCCGCGTAATTTGCTGACGTAATTACTTTTTGGGGATCAGTGAACATGTATGGGAAACGCAGAAGTTTCAGTGAATGTGCCTTTGTTTGGTTATTAATAAAATAAATAATAATTTAGAAATTTATATTCCACACAAATTTTTGTAAGTAATACTTTAGTTTAAATAGCGATAAGTAATCATTAAGATATAAATAATTTTCCTAAAATGTATTATTTATAAGGAAAGATGGATGCAACTTCTAGTAATAATTGGTTTGACAGACAGTCAAATTCACAACGTATTTCCCAGTCAAATGACAGTTCTTAACACGCTTTTTTTTAACCTTGTACAAGTCATAACAATTAAGGCCTCGTAGGCCTAGTGGTCCTAAGCGCGAATGCTACGCTAGAGGTCTAAGGGTTTGATTTCCAGGTCGGGCAAAGTGTTATATGGTTTTTCTATGAAATCCTCAGTAGCAGCTCGGAATTAGAATTTGTGCCCGGTTAATGGCAATAGGCTCGTCCCCTATTACATGGGACCTAAACATGCTAGCGGACTGTGGGTGTACATTACCTCTGCCTTACCCTTCGGGAAATACAGGCGTGATGAATGGTATAAATAACGCTTTGCTTTTTTTGCATGTGACTTCTATACCTATTCTGTAGCATGACTTAAGGGCGCTATTTTTAAACAAGGCTCAATTTGTACGGGATTAATGTGAGCTTAGCGCTTGTATCACATTTAGGGTGACCAGTGTTTTAAGGGTAGAGGAAAGTTAAAAAAAATACTCAATTCTATTTTAGATATATATTTTTAACATGAACAAAAATAACATGATACAAAAATAAACGGCAAATCTATCTTTAAATAGTAGCTTCTAACCGCGATTTCGCCCGCGTCAAGTTTGATAAATTATCCTACAGGAACCATACATTTTTCCGGGATTTAAAGTATCGTATGTGTTGTTCCACACTACAATCTATTACAGTTCCAAATTTCATGCAGATTCATTCAGCTGTTTAAGCGTTATAGAGTAACAAACATCCTCACAAACTTTCGCATTTATAATATTAAATAGAATAAAACAAAGTCGTTTCCCGCCGTATGTACATCTGTACGCTTAGATCTATTAAACTACGCAACGGATTTTAATGCGGTTTTAACAATAGATAGAGTAATTCAAGAGGAAGGTTTATACGTATAGAACATCACGCTACGACCAACGAGAGAGGAGCAGTAACCAAAGACGTAACTGAACGCGGTTGACACCGCAAGGTACATAGCTGATACCGCGCCCCCGGAACACAAAGGGCACATGAAAGGAACATAGACGGGTTTTAGTCAGTAAAAGTCTGACAATCCCTCCCGCACCGCCCAGGGCGGGGGAAGTTATTTGATGATTTCCCGTCTATAAAAAAAAAGGTACATAGCTGTATATAGCTAGTAAATAATAAACAAAAGGTTTTAGCTGCATCGTTTACTTAGTATCTCAATAAGAGTAAAACTTTCTATATAAAACTGGATTTTTATTCGCAAAGAACATTGATTCTAACCAGGGCCGAACTGTAAATTTGTGGGGCCCTAGACTAATTCAATTTGGGCCCCTACCTAATTCATCAAATTAATTTATAATTATTTTGATAAAATAATAACCACCTACACATACCGGTGAATTGTGGGTAGGTATACATTGGTACACCTCTGCCTCACCCTTCGAGGAAAACAGGCGTGATGGTATGTTTTGACAAATAACTATTGTCTCTAATAACACAGTTAGTACCATTAATTGTCATCAATAAGGGCTAGGGCCCCTAAAATGCCCTCGGGGGCCTGGATAGCACCCCATGAAAGCCATTAAGCCTTAATCCGGCCCTGATTCTAACTAGAAGTTTTAAAAGTGTGCAGTAAAAAGGTTGTATACCCCTGGCCTTATTATAAGTGCTGTGCAAGACAGCCGCGCCTTTCATTGTCGTTTCAACCTTTTTATTTTCTTCAAGCTACGATGTTATTTTATGGCTTTAAAATCGTTTCTTTTTCGTATGGAATTGCAGCTTTTTCATATAAAAAACTGTTGGATGTGGATGTCAACTTGATTTCGCGTATGGAATGATATTCAAAAGGACTGTTTTCACTTGACTGAGAGATAGAATTTGTTGAAATCAGGTCTTTAATTAGCACATATTTGCCTTTACAAACTTATAAACTAAGATCCCGGATATTTCAGCCGTGTCTTATTTTTCAGGTAAGAGGTATAAAAAGTATGTAGTCGTATAATGCTTAATTGTGCTTAAATAAATGTTTAATAAGTAACCAGATGTACGCGAAAGGAGTATGTAGGGATCGTAGCAGGTGGCGTTCCGTGGTTTCTGCCTACCCCCATAGGAAATAGGCGTGAGTTTATGTATGTATGTATGAGTTTAAGTGTACATAAGTTTGAGATATTCATTTACAGTTCAAAGAATCCATTTTTGGATCGTTCAATAGATCTGTAGTTTCATGGGACCGATTTTTTGCAAAACATGTGCGTTGGTATATTAGAATTTACATATTCCATTCTCTCCGACAAAGAAATCGGTCACCGATTGCCTACCGAAGGCGGACAGCCTTACAGTGATCCTGATTTGTAATTGGATATGACGAAGCCAACAGTAAAACAGGCTATTATTAGTTTACTAATTCAGTTTCAACCCTCCCTAACATTATTACTATTGTTTTAGGCCTTTAGACAAACAAACCCACCTCATGAACACAATAGCTATTCATTGAGTTGAGCGATAAAATTAAAGATATTATGTTATTACTTACCTTATATAGGCTGTATTTATTATTATTGGTGTACTAAATAATAGTACTGGCCTATTATTATTTGTCTTAAATAACATATCATCACGGCTGTATTCCCCGAAGGGATAAGCAGAGGTGTACAAATGTACATCCACAGTTCGCTGTTACGTTTAGGTCCCATGTAATAGGGGGCGAGCCTATTGCCATTAACCGGGCATAAACCCTAACTCCGAGCTGCTACTGAGAATTCCATAGAAAAACCCATAACACTTTTTGGTCGACCTGAGAATCGAAACCAAGATTTCTAGCGTAGCAGTCGCGCTTAGGACCACTAGGCTAACGAGGCAGTTGATATTATTTTACCAGAGTTTTACATGGAACAATTACCTATCTGACCTCCACAACCCAGTTACTAGGCAACACTGGTACTGAACTCTAAAAAAGAAAATCACTTGACAGTCTCACACAGAATTACAAAACATCCAACAAAATAGTCGAAACCAATAGAACGATCTCTACAAAGGCAAACAAAATGATCACCAACCAGATAACCCCTGAAACTAAACTAAATAAAAACGAATGTCTCTTACGAATAACATTTTCTTTTCCTGCCAACGGAAACTGAACTCTAAACTCCGCAAGATAAAGTAGATATTCGTGTACTCTGATCAGTAGATGCGATACACACAGCCACATAATTCGTGTAGCATTATAATGAAAGTCGAGATAAATTGTGAAAATATTATCGAATCGGATAACAATGATGTTGGAGGGTAGATATTGTTTTACATTTTCGGGTTTGTGTGTTTATCTGTGGGTACAAGTATTTTTTCTTTTGTGAAACAAAAACCTGACGGTAATTTGGTAAATGTTGTTTTATTTTTAACTAGCGTCTACCCGCGACTTCGTGTGCGTCAAATTTGATAAATAATCCCATGAGAACCGTCCATTTTTCCGGGAAAAAAAGTATCTTATACCAAATTTTCATCCAAATTTGTTCAAAGATTTAGGCATGATTGAGTAACAAGCATCGAACACAAACATTTATAATATTAGTAAGATTAGTATGACTAGCGAACCGCCCCGGCTGCGCACGGGTGCCAATTTCCCACTTCTTCGGTGGTATTTCCAAAAATATTCTTCCTTAAAAACTTTTTTTTTTTTTTTTGGTACGCGGTGGAAATCCTCATGGACTTCCTCCGTCATGGGGAGTGACGGAGGGGCATGCCGGACTCTTACCGGCTAAAACCACCGCGGTGTTCCACCTCTGCCCATGGCCGAGGGTGCGGGATTCGCATAAGCATTCACCGCTCCCCCGACAGGCCTCGACCCGCTGTACCTTAGCGGATCCCTCCACCCCGTGCAGCCATTCCAATAATGGCCGCACCCACTCTTGAGTGGCGCGCGAGGAACACTGCGCCGCTCACTCGGGCCTTCCTGGTCGGACGACAGACGCCCCGTAGTCCGCCGCTAGCCCTGGAAATTATGCACACAAAATCGGGCAAATCGGTCAAGCCCAACATTGCGCTTAGCAACACATTTTTGCTTACAGATACTACTACTACTAGTTATTGATTAATTTTCTTTCTTTCTTTGGTATTTATATAGCTTCTAAGAAAGACCTAATATTGTAAAAACTTAATTGAAAAGAGCAATAATAGAGTTTCTTAGCCGTTCTTATCTATACCCTAAACATAACCTAAGATTTTACGAGAAAACAATTAATTTTCTTGTAAATATCACCAAAGTTTTTATAATTTCATCTCATTTGTTTATAGATATTTCTCTATTTAATTCAATTCACCAAACAATTTACAACGACCACTGAGCAAACCCAAAAATAAACCTTAAATCACAATTTGCTCGCCAACTAACAGACTGCTATGTCCCAAAACTATTACTTACCATCCATTCATATTACACGGACGGTGATAAGCCCCCAAAGGGACCCGGGGGCGAAGGCCTAAGCCATCGAACGACAGTGGAGTCCGAGACTTTGTCTCCGCCACCCAGACAATGGTCACCATTTATCTTGTAGTCGGATTTATGAATTGGCTAGAACTGGGGTTCCCAACCTTTTTCAGCACTTACTTGTTTAGAAATTTGCGTTTGTCAGACTCTTACTGACTAAAATAACCAAACAACGTTTGTGTACTTCCTTCTACAACAGCATGAATTTTAATAATTTGAATAGAATATTTAACGCCTATCGTTAATTCGTGTCTGTTTGTCTTTTATTACCCGACTGCGACAGAAGGAGGGTTATGTTTTTCGAGGGTATGTTTGTATGTATGTATGTATGTATGTATGTATGTATGTATGTATGTATGTATGTATGTATGTATGTATGTATGTATGTATGTATGTATGTATGTATGTATGTATGTATGTAAGTTTGTATGTATAATTGTTTGGCACGCTCTGCAGGCTGAACGGCTCGATGAATTTTAGCTTGAGAGGTGTCGTTAGATTCGTATTTACAGTGAAAGTGACACTGGGTATATAAAAAAAAAAAACAAAATGGCGGATTTTTGGCGCCAAATTCAAATGTTTGGCTCGCTCTGCAGGCTGAACGGCTCGATGGATTTTAGCTTGAGAGGTGTCGGTAGATTCGTATTTACTGTAAGAGTGATACTGGGTATATTAATTTCTTTTTTTAAACACTAAAAAAATAAAAAACCCATTCGGGACCATCTGCAATGTAATATAGGTATGTGCTCTCAATTCACTAATCCTCCATTTCTAGAATGGGTCCCGACTGCTACAATTTATCTTGTTTTAGGGATTTTTAAAGAATAGCAGTCGGGTTTTTTAGTTTTTTAAATTACCGTTTTTTTTTTGTTTTTTATTGATTTTGTACCTTTCGCATGCCTAATGGTAAAATGAGGAACTCGAATAATTGTATTTTGACACCGTGTACTGTACCCATATTTGCGAAATAAATTATCTTTTCTTATCTTATCTTAATATTGTTCGTTGAATTTTGTAAAGATTTTTTGTATTTTTAATTAATTATTATTTATTTCTAGATATATACAATCAAATTTTTTGTTAGTAAATAAATAAACAACTTACAAAACTAGTGTTAGTACATACATGGGTACAATTCCTTTTTATTTTATTTTTTGTAGTTCATAGTAGCGACTCGCGGCGCCCCTTTTTTACCGATGGGAAATCATCAAATGACTTCCTCCGCCCTGTGCGGGGCGGGAGGGAGTGTCAGACTTTTACTGACTTAAACTATGTACTTTCCACGGCGCCCAGGTTGGGAAACTCTGGGCTAGAACGTTTTTGCTCTGTTTTGAGGTTATGTTGTAGTGTTTGCTTTCAAGTTGATTTGAAATAGAATCTTTATGGCATGTCGTATCAAATGGATTTGACGTTTATTGATTTGTTATTCGTCAGTGTTGTGTTTTGGGGTTGTTTTTCAATCGCATCTGGGCTTATTGTGTGGGAATTGGAAGCTTATATTTTAGGCATATCCAACTCTACATAGTATGAAACACAGTCGCTTTCAGTCCTTTGTCGATCTGTACGTTTAGATCTTTTAAACTTCGCAATGGATTTTAATGCCGCGTTGGCCTAGTAACTGCCTCGTTGGCCTAGTGGTCCTGAGCGCGACTGCTACGCTAGAGGTCCTGGGTTCGATTCCCGGGTCGAGCAAAAAGTGTTATTGGGTTTTTCTATGAAATTCTCAGTAGCAGCTCGGAGTTTGGATTTGTGCCCGGTTAATGGCAATAGGCTCGCCCCCTATTACATGGGACCTAAATATACCGGCGAGCTGTGTGGGTGTACATTGGTACACCTCTGCCTAACCCTTCGAGGAATACAGGCGTGATGGTATATTTATATTATAGATTTTACTGCGGTTTTTATCAATAGGTAGAATAATTTAAGAGAAAGGTTTATTCGTATAGAATATCGCGCTATGATTAACGGGAGCGGAGCAGTAATCTAAGACGTAACTAAACGCGGGTAACATCATGGGGTATACTGCTACATACATACATACATACATACATACATAAACTCACACCTTTTTTCCATGGGGGTGGGCAGAAACGACGGACCCCCACGGGCTACGATCCTTACACACTTCTTTCGCCACGTCCACATTCATACATCTGGTCATACAAGCACGCCGGTTACGAGTACTGCGCACCCGACCTTTCTGAAGAACCTCACCAATAAGGTAGGTTTTTCTAGGGTGTCCCCTCCCGGCGGGCGTTCTCACTCACATTTGCCATATAAATCTCTTTTGTTAGTCGTCTTTCACTCATCCTCTCCGCATGACCGAACCATCTAAGTATACCTCTTTTTAACCTTTGTCACTACATCCTCTTTTATACAGTATACAGGGCTATACAGAGGTATACAGCTAGTCCTTAATAATATTATAAAAAAAGTATTTAACAGGAAAAAGAAAAAAAAACATTATTTCCTATTCAATTTCAAGACTGCACTTACCAAAACCATACCCATTACCGTTACGGCCGCCATTTTGTCTTAAATGACAGTTTAATTCAATTTTAGAACACCCCAAAAGCGCGGGTTTTGACAGTAAATAACTGTGGTAAAGATGGCGTCGTTTGCCGAATTGCAAACTGTTTAGGGTAGTGCCATATTACACAATACGCAAAATGTGTTTTGAATAATGGAATTGTAATTAAGGCCGTGTGTTGATAGAAGGATGAATTTATAATGTGCTAGAATTTTGCCCGCTATTTCGTTCGCGTAGTTTTTTTCACCCTTGTTAAGTCTTTGCCTACTGCTCTGTTCCCATGTGTCGTGGCGTGATGTTATACAGCCTATACGTAGACACTATTCTTCATCAAACTGGCTACCCAACTGCCCGTTGGTCTCGTGGTCGCAAGTGCGACTGCTGTGCAAGGGGTCCCGGGTTCGATTCCCAGGTCGAGCAAAAAGTGTTATTGGGTTTTTCTATGAAATTCTCAGTAGCAGCTCGGAGTTTGGATTTGTGCCCGGTTAATGGCAATAGGCTCGCCCCCTATTACATGGGACCTAAACATACCGGCGAACTGTGGGTGTACATTGTTACACCTCTGCCTAACCCTTCGGGGAATACAGGCGTGATGGTATATTTTATGGCTACTACGTTAAAAATAGTTTTTCGAATCCGACCGTCACTTTCATGGATTAGCGCTTTTTAAAAAACATAAAAAAACCTCTATAGCTTTATGATATGAGTATACATAGTTTGATTAATCATCAAAAATAATCTTATTAACAAAAGCGAAAGGTCACTGACTGATTAAACACGAAATGTCGACAACTTGATCTATGAAGCTGAGATTGGCAAGTAGGTAATTTATAGTTAGAAACGTCAAATAAGAACGGATTTTGCGACAGGCCTGTAACATTTACGTGGACAAAGTCGAGGGCAAAAGCAAGTAAAAGGATAATGTTTTAGTTATGCTTAATTAAAACATACATTATTCCATGCAAAAGCAGGTCATCTTAGATCGTGAATTAACATTTTGACATGAAAAACCCAATAACACTTTTTGCTCGAACTGGGAATCGAACCCAGGAGTCCAGGCTCAATAGCCGGGCTTGCGACCACGGGATTAACGGGGTAGTCACACTGCTATAATACCGGTCAACCTCATAACCCTCCTTTTTGCTTCACCGTAGTCGGGTAAAAATTAATGAACATCGACTGCTGCGCTGCGTGTCGCGGGTTCGAATCCCGCACGAAACAAATATTTGTATGACCTACAGATATTTGTTCCGGGTCTGGCTGTTTGTGTATGAGAGTTTATATGTTTGTAAACGCACCCACGATACGGTAGTAATATCTAGTGTGGGGCAACGTTTTTTAAAAAGAAGAGGTAGACATATAAGAGAAATAAAATGAGCATTAATAATAATAACACTCATGATAACAAATAACATTCTCACTCCACAACTAGTGTGGCCCAACCCTAAAGTGCTCAAAGTCCCAATTTCAGCAACAGTCGGTAATTATTCAGTCCCATCTAACATCCAAGTGTTTGTCCCTTAATATAATTTCTCTGGATTGGGACAACTTTGGGACAGAGACCAATGGGACAGTTTATAGCTTCGTTAAAGTTTTATCTATGCCTCTTTTGTTATTTTGCTTGACTTCTTTGAAGAAGTCAGTTGAATTTAGAAAGATAATTATTTTTTTTTAAGAGCTTAATCGTTAATGACGTGAATTGTCTATAGGTTACTAATATTATAAAGAGAAAAGACTTTTTTGTTTGTTTGTTTATTTGTACCGGATAAGCTCCGAAATTACTGTAGCGATTTTAAATATTTTGACACTAATTGATAGCTACATTATTCGTGAGTAACATGCGCTTTATACACACGCTAAGACACACTGGAGCGAAGCAGTAACCAAATACATATCCACGAGCACAAAGTCGCAGCAGAAAGTTATTTTTTTTTTATCATTGGATGGCTATCAAGCCCACTGTCCTGCTGTATTATGTGCTCACATCTGCTTAAAGACATCTGCAATACCAGAGGCCTAGCAGATGCGGTGCCATCCCAGAGATAAAGTTGATATGTCACATGTGCCTGTAATTACACCGGCACCCATACCATTCAAACTGGAACACAGCAACGCTTCGCGGATCTGTGGACGGTGAGCAATGGGTAGCTCACCGTCCGTACGTTGACTAACGACAGACCGTGTCGACGGCGCGTTCGTGTTCCACGCGCGCCTCAAAGAGATGTCAGCAAACTTGGAAGGGGCCACTGAGGGCCGATGCCTGTCGGGGCTGCGTTGTTCGAAAGAGATACCGCGCCCCCGGAACGCAAAGAGCACATGAAGGAACATAGACGGGTTTTAGTCAGTAAAAGTCTGACACTCCCTCCCGCCCCGCACAGGGCGGGGGAAGTTTTTTGATGATTTCCCGTCTTAAAAAAAAAGCAACGCTGCTTTGCAGCAGAAATAGTTATGATGGTAGCACTTCCCCGGACGAGCTCTACTACTACTAAATAAGAAATGTAGAAGCAATAAATAGAATACTTATTCCACTAAAGTTAATAAAATACATGTATTTGTATGAACACCCACTTTTAGTTTTTATTGCTATGTAAATTATTCGTGCAATGTTATAGAAAAGTCGTGAGAATTTACTACGAGATAAAAAAAAACATTGTGTAGTTGGTTTTTTGTATGTCATAAATCCTACTAGCTTTATAAATCTAAATAAACATGTACATTTCTGAGGTTTTACAAAATATTCAGCAAATATTTTAATATGATTTAGAAATATGAGGTTATTTTACAATATGAACAAGTGATTCGTAGACCTTGATAGTCGTGACGGATAGTCAGAAGCCAAGAAGTCTGACAACCAGTCTAACCAAGAGGTATCGTGTTGCCCAGTTACTGGGTTGTGGAGGTCAGATAGGCAGTCGCTCCATGTAAAACACTGGTATTTAGCTGCATCCGGTTAGACTGGAAGCCGACCCCAACGCAGTTGGGAAAAAGGCTAAGCAGATGATGAATATGAACAAGTGATTCAAATCTATGTAAATAAGTAAAATTAAAGTGACTGTTTGTGATGCTTAAAATAACAGCTTTTTACTAAATGCTTATAAACGTTTACACGGTACTTAACAAAAAAAAAAACATTTTCGTCTGTCCGTCTGTTTGTTCTGACCAATCTACAAAACGGCTAAACCGATTTCGATGGGACTCTCACTTGCCGATTATTGACATTATAAGGGGTAACTTTTACTACTTTTCCTAACTAGTATTGTAAATGCGAAAGTAAGTTTGTTTATTACCTATTCACGTCTAAATCACTGGACCGATCATCCTGAAATTTTGCACATACGTTGTCAGGTGTACAGAAACGGACATAGGGTACCTTTTAAACCGAAAAAAAGTACCATTCCCGAGAAAAACAACAATAACGTTCTTATGACAATAGGTGGCGCCACGTGTCTTTCGAATCTTGATTGAGTTTTAAATATAACCGACATTTGCGAAAACCAGCGCTGTGTCTCGTGCACGGGCCACGGCTTTATGCTGAGCGTCAGCCTTTTCGCGCGGTAGTGGCGCATATAGATTATTATTTTTGTTTTTTTTTCTTATTTTTTTTTGAGTTGTGCGTCGCTTTCGCAAGAATAAATGGTTTTTCTTTCTTTATTTGCGTGACCGAAGTCCCGGGCAAAAGTTATTATTTTATAAAAAGAATTAGGATTCCACGCAATAAGATTAAACCCCGCCGATAACCGAAGTTCACGCGGGCAAAATCGCGGGTATAAGCTAGTCATAAATAAATGCTGACATTTATTGGCATTGTCTCAAAGATTTGGGTACGTAGATAATGTCAAAGAAAATTGGTTTCAAGAGATTTTTATGCCATTTATCGTAGAAGGTACTTACATACGGAGTGAATGGGACAAAAACTTTTACTAGGAATACAAGTACCTATATGATTCCAGACATGGTAATATTTTACGTAGTTTATTAAAAAGAAACAGCTGTTTCATAACAAAAGTTAAACGCCTCGGCTTAAATATATGGAACGGCAGATTTTTTAATGTACATTGAACACACACACACACACTTGTGTACATTTAATTTGGTTTACTCTCGTACAATAATTTGCACCTGCTGTGTTATCTCTTCACCACCTTTGGTTGACTGGTAGAGAATGCCTAAGGCATTAAGTCCGCCTTTGTACTTTTTTTTTTGTGCATTAAGTTTAAATAAATAAATAATAAATAAACGCGAAATCTTGAAAACTATTAGACATAAGGAGCTGAAATTTGAGTCTTTGACTTCAACGCGATCAAAATCGTGGCCAAAGGTTAATCTATACTTCTGTACTATAATAAATTATAAAGAGGAATTATTTTTTGTTTGTTTATTTGTACCTAATAGGCTCCGAAACAACTGGACCGATTTTAACCATTTTTTACCAATAAATAGCTACATTTTTCCTGAGTAACATACGCTATATAGCATCGCCCTACGACCCACGGGAGCGGAGCAGTAACCAAAGACGAAACTTAACTCGGCTGAAAAGCCACGCGGGCAAAATCGCAGGCAAAACCTAATATTTTAATAAAAAAGATAGCTTCATTACCCGAAAAAGTTTTAAATCCATTTTTTTTACAAAAGTTTGTTGAAAACAATGTTCGTCCATTGGGGTGTTTTTATACGAATGATTATGTGCTTTTCTCAGAAACTTTAAAAGTCAAGAGACGGTAATGAGTTTGTCCTCTTTCTTGTACTTTTTAAGGGGCAGGTGTACCTATGAGAGTGTTTAAGTTAAATAAATTATTTTATTTAGGAGTTTTGTCTTTTTAGTTGACGGTTTTTTTCTGTTCTCTTTATGGAAGTTTAGCTTCTTCTTAGCGTTTCGATGACAAACTATAAAAGAGGTATTATATTGTTCCGGCCCAGAATTTGGCCACTTTCACTGCGTTGTCGGTGGCAGTCATTAAATCTTCCTGCGTGCAGCTGTTAGGGCACGCAGGGCACGATGTGAGATGGGCCATCGTTTGTGCTGTACCGCACAGACAGCTCAAGTCGCTACCGTCACCGAATCCCCACCTAAACAAGCTGTCTTTGCTCCGACCGACCTGAGTTCGGAGTCTATTTAAAGACTTCCAGATCGGCCATGGCAGCTCATGTCCAGGTGGAAGACTTTCCGCAGGTGTCACGAATGGCTTTGGCAGAGAGACAACCCCTTTCCAGAGTCTGCATCTCACTGCTGATGGCTCCAGGGTCAGAGGTTCGACACACTTATAAAAGTTTTTGCGGCTTTTCAGCCTTTGTGGCACTGGGAAGTAGTCATGCAGAGGGTGCCGTGTGTCGTTCATCTTGGTCCTCTCAGCTGAACTCGCAACGGCTCTACGGATTTCTGGCGGCGCAATACCGGCCAGTGGGTACAGCAGTCTTACCGGGGTCGGTTTAACACAACCCGTGATAATCCGGCAAGTTTCATTTAAGGCTGTATCCACTAGCTTCGCGTGGGCAGATCGGCTCCACACTGGGCATGCGTACTCGCCAGCAGAGAACGCTAGCGCCAGTGCAGACGTCCGCATAACTTGCGCCGATGCTCCCCATTTGGTGGTAGTGAGACGCTGTAGTAGGTTGTTGCGAGCGTGCACCTTCTTCTTAATGTTGTCACAATTTTTTCTATAAGTCAGTGACCTATCCATGACGATACCTAAGTACTTAGGATGGTTGTTGTGGGCTATGGGCACACCATGCCACATGATGCGGAGATGTCGGCTCGCTTGGTGGTTGCGAAGATGGAAAACGCAGGACTCGGTCTTGGATGGATTAGGCTTAAGTGAGTTCTCCTTATAATATAAACTCAATTCGTTAAGGGCCTTGGTGAGATTGGCCTCCACTTCCTCAAAGTTGGTAGCTTGAGCAGTTAGTGCAAGGTCATCTGCGTATAGGAAACGGGATGTATTTGGGCTAGCCGGTTGGTCGTTGGTGTACATGTTAAAGAGAAGCGGGGCCAGAACGCTGCCTTGTGGAAGACCGTTCTTCTGGGGTCTCCAACGGCTACGGTCTGAAAGTAGGTGAACCTGAAAGCGCCGGTTATGTAGTAGTTCTCGGAGTATCATGACAAATTTTTGGTCGCCGGTCATGTTTTCCACTTTCCACAACAGTCGCCTCAGGTTCACCGTATCGTAGGCCGGAGAAAGGTCCACGAATACAGCGCCAGTTACCTTTCCCAACTCAAACCCATCTTCTATGTACTGCGTGAGTTTCAGTGTTTGATTTACACATGACTTGGCTGGTCTGAAACCCGCCTGCTCCGGTATCAAATTTGGATCAACGAAGGCTGTGAGCCTAGGCAGCAGCAATCGCTCAAACAATTTGTATGTGTGGCACAAGAGTGAAATAGGCCGAAAGTTTTTGGGATTGTCTGTTGATTTTAAGAAGTTTAGCTAAAAAATATAGAGGTAAATTTGCTTTTTCCCGCGGTATTGTTTGCTTGATTTTTCTTACAGATCTTTATTTTTTTGATTATAATTTAAATCAAGCATCGACGCTCATAGGAAACAAATAGTTCGGTACATACAATAACAAAAAAATACTATACATAAACAATGTAATTACATATTTAAAAACTACTTTTTAATTATTATTTTCCGTCTGTTTATTTCGACTTATCTCCGAAACAGCTAGACCGACTTTGACAGGACTTTCACTTACATATAGTTCAGCTGATAATAAGTAACTTAGAGAAAAAAAGGCCATAGATAATCGACATACCCGCGGGCAAAGTCGCAGGCAAAACCAAGTCCTATTATAATTATTTAAAAGACTTCTCTTTAAGAAAGAGTAAGTTCATTAAAATCAATAATTAACTTTTGATCGCTTCCCTCCCAGCGCCTTTATGTTGACAACCCCACGACGTTCACAAATTAGCATTCATTATGAATGTTAACTCACTTTGTTTAATATAATTTACCTTGCGATGGGAGGTATTTGAACGTCGCTGTTCTTACCTGAAAATAAAACAAAGAAGGTTAGTAAATAGAAATATAATAAGAACCTAAATGTCTTACATTATGTCTAAACATATCTTGCTTATGTACAATATACTAAAACCTTTAAATAGGATAACAAAAAAAAAAATAAGGAAAACAAACTTTGACGGGCCTGTTGGTCTAGTGGTTAGCGGCCCTGACTGCAAAGCCGGAGGTCGTGGGTTCGATTCCCACCCAGGACAAACTATGTGTGATGAGCATGATTGTTTGTTCTGTGTCTGGGTGTGATTTATCTATAATAATGTATGTATTTATAAATTATATAAGTATGTATATCAGTTGTCTGGTTACCATAACACAAGCTTTGCTTAGCTTGGGATCAGAAAGCCGTGTGTGAGTTGTCCCAAGATATTTATTTATTTTAAACTAAGAAAATATGGCATCAAGAAATTCCTCTACATCGGCAATGCTAATTTTCTGGCTAAGGTAAAAGCCCACATAAAAGTCAGTCCTTGTCAACCAACCGTTTGGATAATTCCTTGAAAAGGCTATAGGCACACGGACCTCACGGCTCGAGGATTCCACTCCAATCGGATCGAAAATAGTTACCAATAAGGGTTTTTTCTTCTGGGTATAATTTGTAAAAATTTCGTACAACACATTTAGCGCTAAATGTACTCGTATTTATAACATCAGTCTGTCTCTTTCAACTTCACACAATTAGACAGGGACACAGATATGTTCTAACTACCTACGATTGACATTAAATGTGTCTAGCGATTCCTAATGCCAGTAAACTTTAATGTGTAAGTAAATCAATGTCAATAAAGATATATTCAGTCATTGCCCTACAAGGGGTCAAAGGCAATGAACCCCATTTAAAGGACTTTTATTTATTTATTTTCTTTCCTATCTCGACTTGACTTTGAGAGTTATTTACAAGAGATTCACATAAAATATTTTATGGTGTTGACCTCAAACTTTTGTTATGGCATTGCCAATTTTTTACAGCCATTATCCTTTGTGACCTTTTAAGCGTTTTTTGTTAGTTTTGTGACCTCTATAAATCTTGATAAAGGTCTACCAGAATCTGATGGCATTTGATGGTTGAGCTAAGCGGTGCTGATGCACGCGTCATATTCGTGAACGGGTGCTGTCAGTTGGGATTGGTCATCTCTTGACTGCCATGGCTTACATCGTTATTATAATTTTGATGTTTTTTATATTCACCTTCATTATTTTCACATGTAGAAGCAACCAGAATATTGTAACCAAGACTTTGTAAAAACCAAATTAAAGGAAAAGAGTGTCCATAGAGTTTCTTGCTCGTTCTTCTCCATAAAGAGCTACGTTTTGGAACGAGCAACTAGCTTCAATTTTAAACTTCTTGAGAATTCAAAAGTGCCTGTAAATGGTCTAATTGAAATAAATGCTTTGACTTTGACTTTGACTTTGAAAAAGTTAAACACACACGGCTGTACATTTTGTGTGCATAAAGTGTTAAATAAATAATAAATAAATAAATAAATAAAAGATTGTCAAATAGTCTAGTCGTATACAGGGTAGTTTTTTGAGACGAGTCACTAAGGGCAGGTACCATAAGCGTTATAGTTACGGAAAAACCTCCCGAGGAGATGGTCTCCTCAAAACGCGATGATCTCCGGAACTGCTGGACAGATTTTGAATATTTGTTCAGTCATTGAAAGCTACGTTATCCCTGGAAACTGCTGCGGGTTGTTCGAAAGCTACGGGTTGTCCGAAAGAGATACCGCGCCCCCGGAACGCAAAGGGAACATGAATGGATGGAAGGAACATGGATGGATTTTAGTCAGTAAAAGTCTGACACTCCCTCGGAAGTCATTCGATAAAGTCAATTAATGACTGAATTGAGTGGAGGACGTCCCGAACAGAAGCTAGTTGTTCATATACATATCATTACGCCTGTATTTCCCAAAGGGTTAGGCAGTTGTGTACCAATGTATACCTACAGTTCGCCGGCATGTTTAAGTCCCATGTTATAGGGACGCTTATTGCCATTATCCGGGCACAAATCCTAACCCCAAACCGCAACTGAGAATGTCACAGAAAAATCCAATAAAACTTTGCTTGACCTAGGAACCGAACCCAAGACCTCTAGCGTAGCAGTCGTGCTTACTACCACTAGGCAAACGAGGCAGTTCAATAAATAAATAAATAAGCTACTTTATTAAATACCGCCACACGATTCCAATAAATACATCTATTTACATGGGACCTAAATATACCGGCGAAGGGTGTGCATAAGTACACCTTTGCCTAACCCTTCGGGGAATACAGGCGTGATGGTATATATATACATCTATTTATTATAACCTTAAAAAAGACATAAAAAATATAAACAAATGTTTATTAAGACATCCACAACAATTCGGTACAGTCGATAAATAAACATGTTTATGTTAGACGGAACCACTTACACGTACCGTCAGCAAATACATTGGATAAATAATGGTCTTTACTAAAAAAGTCTTGGAGAAATAATGAACTCCGCAGAGGAAAGATACGAGGGAACGTATCGATAAAATTTCTTGTTTGTAAAAGGATTCAGTTTGAGGTTATTAAGCAATTTTGGTTCTTATGTATAAAAGGATACCTATCCCTTTTTTTGACGCCAAAGTTTCCACTTTTCTTAAAGATATAAAACCATTACGCCTGTATTCCCCGAAGGGATAGGCAGAGGTGTACCAATGTACACCCACAGTTCGCCGGTATATTTAGGTCCCATGTAATAGGGGGCGAGCCTATTGCCATTAACCGGGCACAAATCCAAACTCCGAGCCGCTACCGAGAATTGCATAGAAAAACCCAATAACACTTTTTTGCTCGACCCGGGAATCGAACCCGGGACCCCTTGCACAGCAGTCGCACTTGCGGTCACGAGACCAACGGAGCAGTATTCTTTCTTAAAGATAACCGACCAAAAGTTTTTTTCGGGTGGGAAATCATCAGATGGCTTCTCCCACATTGGGCGGGGCGGGGTGTCAGACTTCTACTGACTACCCACCCATGTTCCTTCTTGTGCCCTTTGCGTTCCGGGGTCGCGGTATTTCTTTCGAACAACCCGCAGCCCCGACAACCAACCGACTAAAGGATGACTCACGCTAGACCGTGTCGGGTCCGAGCCGAGTGTCGGCCGTAGCAAGGGCATCTAATATCACATTTATATTGTATGAACACACTCACGCTATACCGAGCGGCAACCGAGTGACGGCCGATTCAACATTTGAGTAATATTAGATGACCGTCTTACGGCCAACACTCGGCTCGGACTCGACACGGTCTAGCGTGAGTCATCCTTTAAGGTTTTGTAGCAACGTACGGCGCCGGGGCAACGTGTGGGGCATACAAGATTGGTCGGGAGCGCGGTAAAATCATCATTGTATCAGCCGAACGACGTCCAATACTAGACATAAGCACCCCAAAAAGCTAGCCACAAAAGCGGACCACATCAACGCTGCCGTGCGGCCGAAATAGTTATGGTGGTAATACTTCCCCCGACAAGCTCCTTCACAAAGAGCTCTACTACTATTTCACCAGGTCGTCAGTCCACCTCGTGGGGAGCCTTCTTCCCATGTATATTTATCTATAATATGTATGTATTTATAAATTATATAAGTATGTATATCAGTTGTCTGGTTACCATAACACAAGCTCTGCTTAGCTTGGGATCAGATAGCCGTGTGTGAGTTGTCCCAAGACATTTATTTATTTATTTATTTATATTGAGTTCAAAATCATGATGACAAATTGAAAGTTATAGGTGCGATGGATTGCACTTTGAACCGAATATATTTAAACCATCAATCTTCCTAACTGTCGTTTAGATAACAAAGACTTTGTCGTTTCTGACTTTAACTGCTATCTTTGAACCAACTATGACGCTTCTGTTAAAGGAAATACAACAGCTAGTACTTTAGGAATCGCCTCGTTAGTCTAGTGGTACTAAGAGCGACTGCTAGGCTAGAGGTCTTGGGTTCGATTCCTAGGTCGAGCAAAAAGTGTTATTGGGTTTTTCTATGAAATTCTCAGTAGCAGCTTGGAGTTAGGATTTTTGCCCGGTTTATGGTAAATGGGCTCGCCCCTATTACATGGATCCTAAACGTACCGGCGAACTGTGGGTTTACATTAGTACATCTCTGCCTAACCCTTCAGGGTATATAGGCGTGATGGTATGTTATGTACCTTTAGTAGTAGACGAAATTAAGCCCGAGGAAAGGTTTGGGGAATATTTAGGCAGTTGCCTAAGTAAATATCAATTAAAATAAACGTGGCATGTTGAAATGGTATGTGGTTAAATCACTCATACGACACGTGTCCGATACAGGAAATAATTGCCAATTAAGTTAGAGCTTTAGGGCATGGGCGTAAAGTATTTTTTACAATGTCAAGATTAAAAGGTGACGGCTTGTGGGCGCTCGCAGGTAGTGGTTAAATTTTTCGAGGCGTTTCGTTCCGGGCCCTTCCCTTATTAGAGCGGTATTACCATAGAGAATTGACTGCCTCGTTGGTCTCGTCGTCGAAAGCGCGACTGCTGGGCAAGGAGTCCCGGGTTCGATTCCCAGGTCGGGCAAAAAGTGTTATTGGGTTTTTCCATTAGGAATTTTTCAGTAGCAGCCCGGAGTTTGGGAGTTGGTGGTGTGACACCCCCGTGCCTCGGAAATCACGTAAAGCCGTTGGTCCTGCACCTGATCTCTCTCCGGTCGTGTCGGATTGCCGTCCCATCAGGGTATGAGATGTTGTGCACTATAATATCTCCTGCGTACGTGGCTAGTCTGCATTAAGATTAGCCGCCGTGGCCGGAATCGGTCTGGAGAATTACATTTTTTTTACACCATATAGAATTTTGACTATGAAGTCTAAATAAAGCTCATAAGCCTATACTTTGAAAAAGGTCTTCCAATCAAAGACATAGCCCAAAAAATACTGAGCTTTAAAATAAAGAGAATACCAAGACACTATCCATTTGTTTCTTTTTCAAATCTGCCAAAATTCACTTACAGACCCAAAAAAGAAGAGAGACCACCAAACAATAAATAAAATACATTAGTGCCTCACAAAATACGGTCAGTAAAAAAAGGAAGTCGCCCACGACTTCGCATAATTGTGGCAAAAAGTCGGCGAGCCCAACAAAATACAAAGTGCTGACATAAATTCAGAATGCTCTGTTGTTTTTTTTTGCCGACCGTACCCAAGAAAACGGGAGTTATTTTTCATTGTGACCCTTATATTATGTTTTGACTCCGGCCATGTTTGTTTAGGATGGAACAAGTCACATACGAACATACAGCCTCGGTACTCGACTTGGGTACTTTGAGTGTTATTTATCTGTAAATTATTTTTTTTTCACTGGAAAGCGAATATGATTGTTTATATATTTTCGTGTACGTAAAACAAACAAATTAAGGTTTGTGTTGTGTTAAAATATCAGTTACATGTTTTAATTAACAAGTCCTCATTAATAATTCTCTGCCGACTGAATTTCGGTTACTGTGGCAAATCAAAATGGAGACTAACCAAGTACGCAGAAGATAATTATTATAGTCTACAAGTGTGTGCGCAAACACAGGTGCACTCCCTCTTCTCTACTGAGAAGAGATCAGACTCAGAACCAACAGTTTTACGTGCTTTCCAAGGTAATGGGGTTATCACACCACCAACTTCCAAACTCTCGGCTGCTATTGAGAAATTTCAAATGGACATTTATTGTTTTATACTCTCGTACAACAATTTGCACCTGGCATGTTATCTCTTCACCATCTTTGGTTGACTGGTAGAGAATGCCTAAAGCATTAAGCCCGCCTTTTTTTGTTGTAAATGGGTTCGGCCATGTTGAGAGGATGAGTGGAAGAGGATAAGTGAAAGGCGACTAAGAAAAGGAGTTTATATGGTAGATGTGAGTAGCTACACCGGGAGGGGAGGCCCTAAAAAGACCTACCTTGACCATATTGGTGAGGTACTTCAGAAAGGTCGGATGCGCAGTACTCTTACCCGGCGTGCTTGTATGATCAGATGTATGAATGTGGACGAGGTGAAAAGAGTTTGTAAGGATCGTAGCGGGTGGTGTTTTGTGGCTTCTGCTTACCTCCATGGGAATAAGGCATTTATGTACGTATCATCATCATCTTCCTGCCCTTATCCCATGTTACTAGGGGTCGCAACACGTACGTATATACGTATGTGGGTATAAAAATAAAATTACACTTTGCTCTACTCAGTTATCAAACCCAGGATACCACTCTTACAACGAGATCTCGACCGACCACGAGATCCATCATTCTATAGAAATACATCACAAAGACGTATTTACACTAAACAAATGAATGACAACTACAGCTAACCCCAACTTAGGAGTACAACAAAGCAAAAACCTTTTTCTTGTCCCACAAGTAAATTAACCAGACAAAGGTACGGGACCCTTCGAATCAAGCACAAGTACCTACACACCTTAATTTAGCCGCATTCACTTAGCTTACTTATCCTTGCTATCAAAATATATTACGAACCTCCGAAGTACGAAAATTGTGGATACGCAAAACGTAATTTTATTATTTTATTTTAACACCCGAATCAAAAAGAGGGGTGTTATCAGTTTGACGTGTCTGTGTGTCTGTCTGTGGCACCGTAGCTTTTAAACGGGTGAAAAGATTTAAATGCGTTTTTGTTTATTTGAAAGCAGGTTTCCTAGCAATGGTGCTTAAATGTTTCGACAAAATCGGTTCAGCAGTTTTAAGGTTATTAGCTCTTTTGTTAGCTACGGTAGGGATGTTTACTCTTCTGTCGGGGGTTATTACTTTTAGTTTTAATTTTATTGTCACTTGTTTCATTGTTGGCATCGATGGCAAACAAGCCAAAGCCCCCCTGATGTCAACTGGTCACCGCTGCCTATCTGCACATCTGCAATAACAGAGACCTTACAAATGCGTTGCTATCCTGGAGATAAAGTTGAAATGTCTCACGTGTCTGTAATTACACCGGCACCAAAGCTGCACCTGCTGCAATTGTAGGAGTGTATTAAAAATAACTAGTCAGCCATCTTGAGTGTTCCGCCATATTGGATTTGATGAAATGACGTCACACAGCAGTGCTAATCATGCATTGTCATCCAAACTAAACGTGAATACCAGATTTCAGCTCAATCGGTTAAAGATATCTGTTTTAAAATTGAGTTGCAAGATTCCACCCGAACAAACATATATACATTGCTAATGAAATAAGAGCCGCCTGAATAAGAGCTGCCTCGTTGGTCTAGTGGTCCTAAGCGCGACTGCTACGCTAGAGGTCCTGGGATCGATTTCGAGGTCGAGCAAAGTGTTATTGGGTTTTTCTATAAAATTCTCAGTAGCAGCTCGGAGTTTGGATTTGTGCCCGGTTACTGGCAATAGGCTCGCCCCCTATTACATGGGACCTAAATATACCGGCGAACTGTGGGTGTACATTGGTACACCTCTGCCTTACCCTTCGGGGAATACAGGCGTGATGGTATATTTTATATATTTTTATTTTATTATGGTGGTAGTAATTCCCAGGATTTCAGCCAAAAATACCTACTTTTGTTCCAAACGCCATAATGATTTTATTCTTTACAAACTTCTTGTTATCTCAAAGATCTGGGCCAAGCACTACACTTCGTCCCGCAGGGCTATAAACCAGGGTGTAGGGGCACAGCGCCCTCCAACTTGGCCGCTTTAACTTAAGTTGCTAAGTTACAAACGGTAGCAATTCACTTTGACTACCGTTTATGCTTTAGGTTTAATAAAAACATGTGAGAATGTGATCTTTTAGAAGTTATTTAGGTACAGGTTGAAGAAAATAGTCTATTTACAGTAGCAGTTTTTATTAGTACTCAATAAACTTAAAGGAGTGCTAATAAATAAGTTTATTTATTATATTGACACTAGCTTCTTACCGAGACTTCGTTCGCATCAAATTTGACATATTATCTCACGGGAACCGTACATTTTTTCGGGATAAAAATTTATTCCACATTTCAATCTATCTTACTTCCAAATTTCATCCAAATCCGTTCAGCCGTATAAACGTGAAAGAGTAACATCGGTCCTAATGTAAATGTATATTGTGCCACTGATACCGACCCAGCCAAAAAAATAATACCCCATACATGTTAAAAACTTTTCCTGTATACATTTTAATGATGGCGGATTAAAAAAATAATTAGGATTCCACACAAAAAAGCCCGTAAACCGATATTCACGCGAATAAATAATGAATTCGTTCGCGCAAACATCATCATCTTCCTGCCCTTATCCCATGTTACTTGGGGTCGGCGCAACATGTTTTCTTCTTCCATGCCAACCTGTCAACCGTCATACTATCACTGACTCTCTTCTCTTTCATATCATTCGACTAACTAACGATACTTGCTCCTATAATTATTTAGTTTTAGTTAATTTTTAGGCACTGTAATTTTATGGAAAGCTTTTTATCTGTTTGGTTTTATGTACACTTTTTGTAAACATTTTTATTTGAATAAATTATTATTATTATTATTATTATTCTTCACACAATCCATCCATCTGAATTCGTTCGCGTAAACATGCCGACGAAATGTGGGTGTACATTGGTACACCTCTGCCTAACCCTTCGGGGAATACAGGCGTGATGGTATATGTCGTTCACGTAAATATCGGGTTAGCCATAAGGCTAGTACACCAAGATTGTTTTCCCACCAGAGATTTGCGTGGTACATTAGCGGTGAAGGTAAGCTAAACCACAACGAACCGTCGGCCTCTCCGCATGCATGTGGGGAATTGCTATGGGCCGAGATTAACCTGAACCCAATCCAGGGTTACGATGGAATTCGAAATTCGAAGGCTAACTTACCAGGATATGTGATATTTTCGAAATTGTGGTTTATCTTTACCAAAAATTCTTGAATACTTATTTGTGTTTATTAAGGCGTCCATTCACGACCTGGGAATCGTACCAAAGCCCTCTAGCGTAGCAGTCGCGCTTAAGACCAAAGGGCTAAAAGGCAGTCAAAGAAAAAAAATAAAAAAGATTTTTAAAAGTCAAGTCTGAGATCCAATCCACAAACCAAAAACTCATTGTAATTATTTTTTATATAACATGAATGGCAGAACGACACACGCCCATCTGATTTTAAGTGGTTATAGCTGCCTATAGACATCTGCATACCAGAGGCGTTGCTAATGCGTTGCCATCCCACAGACAAAGTTGAAATGTCTCTCTGTGTACAGGCACAGGAGATGAGGGATGCTTTGGGGCAGAAATAGGTATGGTGGTAGTACTTCCCCGGACGAGCTCCTTCACAGAGGACTCTACTACAACTATGCATGAGAGTTCCTAACTAATGGGCTAGAATGACGTCATGGAAATTTAACAGTCAAGAAATATTGGTTGATTGTCATACCTACACTCCTGAAAAAGCAGCCTTTTTTTTTATATAGACGAGAAATCATCAAATAACTTACCCCGCCCTGGGCGGGGCGGGACCAAATTTCATTGAAATCGGTTCAGTGGTTTAGGCGTGAAGAAGAGACAGACAGACAGAGTTACTTTCGCATTTATAATATTAGTAAGGATTAGTGTTCCGTATGGCACCTTTTCGGTGAACAGACGTACAGAACCCTAAAAATAAAAGTCCGGACGTGTAAAATAATCCTAAGTCACATTAAACCCGATTATAATTAATTACTACCACATTACACCACGTAGTACCATCATTAAGGATACATATTTTAAATCACTCCCGTCCTCAAATAAGGTGCTTTTCACCATTACCGTGCGCCATTATATTTTTATTACACAAATTACTGTAATGACAGGAAGCGGGTCATGAAGAAAAATGTTTGTTAAAATATAAAGTGACGTGCTGTAATTTCTGAAGAATGATAGGCTGGTTTGTTTTTTGATTGCCAAATCGTCCATGAATAAATATTGGTGTATATCCTTACTAATATTATAAATGCCAAAGTAACTCTGTCTGTCTGTCTGTCTTTCTGTCTGTCTGTCTATTCTTCACGCTCAAACCACTGAACCGATTTCAATGAAATTTGGTACAGATATAGTCTGGGACCCGAGACAGGACATAGGATAGTTTTCATCCCGGAAATCCCCCGGGAACGGGAACTATTAATCCACGCGGACGAAGTCGCGGGCAAAAGCTAGTTATAAATAAATAGTACCAGCCTATTATTGTTTTACTGCTGAACAAAGGCATCTTCTCTTACAGAGAAGGTGCGAGAGTAGATTGCCAGTCTTGCTCAAGGTGGATTGCCAATTGCAGACTTATATTATTAATTATAAGCCTGGGTTTCCTCACGATTTTTTTCTTTTCCGATGTCAGTAATCATAGAAAGATCCAAAATACTTAAACATAGAAAGTAGGTACTAACTTTCGGTTAAAAAGAATTGATATTTCATAGCCATACAATATATATATAGGGTAGTTGCGTTTTGACAGCTAATAAAAAGTAGGTTAATTGATTTGTGGAGTCAACTACACAAGAATAAAGGCTCTGTATTATAATCCATACTAATATTATAAATGCGAATGTAACTCTGTCTGCTTAAACGACCAAACCGCTGAACCGGTTTTAATTAAATTTGGCACAAAGATAGATTTGACCTCGGAGAAGGACATACGCTACCTTTATCGCGAGAAAAGAGCCTTAAAGGGGTATAGGGGATGAAATTTTATGCGAGTCCGTCAGAGCCATGAAACTTTGTATTAAGGCACTTGATAAAAAAAAACATTAGCTGAAGCGTTTTTGAAAGGTTTCTACATATCTTAGAAATTAAAAAGGCTTTCCAAAGTAGCTTTGCACGCGGATGAAGCCGCGGACTTAAGTTTGTAATGTCATAAACAGTCAAATAACAAACTGTAAAATACAAAGTAGACATTGCAAGAATTCGTTTTGTTAAACTTTCTGAAACGACATCATACGAGTACATTTTGCATAAAAACAATTTAAATTTTAAAACATTGTACAGAAAAATGCAGTTGGAAACATACAAATCATAATATTTCGTGAGTGAAAGATATTCATGTTACAAAGTATGGCTTTGCTCACATTTTATACGTCTGAGTTGTTTCAAACAACATAATGAAAGCGAGAAAAGCCGGGCGAGCACACATACTTAAAACAAGTTGAGGAATAGATGAAAAGTTATGCAACGAAAATACATAATGTATTTTCATGCATTCTGAAAAACGTGTTGAGCTTCTGGTAGAAGACAGAGTTTTGACATTTGTAGTAAAGCTACGGTTTCATTGCTGCATGGCTTTACTAGTACTTATTCGTTTTGTGATTGCGAAAAATTAACTGTTTCACACCATAATGTTGAGTAATCCATATTATAATATTATTTAGATTCTGCTCTTTTAGCAGGTCGAGCAAGGTGTTATTGGGTTTTTCCATGAAATTCTCAGCAGCAGCTCGGAGTTAAGATTTGTACCCGGTTAATGGCAATAGGCTCGCCCCCTATTACATGGGACCAAACATACCGGCGAACTGTGGGTGTACTTGGTACATCTCTGCCTAACCCTTCGGGGAATACAGGCGTGGTGGATATATGTTAGCTTCTGCACGCAGCTTTGTCCGCGTGGCTTTTTCAAGTGCGTCAAGTTACGTCTTTGGTTATTGCTCCGCTCGTACCGAAAGGAGTATGTAAGGATCGTAGCAGGTGGCTTTCTGTGGTTTCTGTCTGAGAAACCCCTATGAGAAAAAAGCGTGAGTTTATGTATGTACCTATGTTATATTTTATTTTGTAACAATCGACCAATAAATTATATATTCTTACACTCGCCTACATTTTTTTTTGTAAATTAAATTGTTTACCTTACGAAAAATAGTTTAAAAAACATTAACAAACACGCTTTAGCTTTTAATCGTGGTCAAAGTTCATTACAAGACCTTTCTAACAAGTCCAAACACGGCTATGAATGATATTTCATCATGAAGTTCCAGTTCATAACTTCCGGCTCCATCATCAGATCAGCTCGACAGTACCAGTTATTGTATTGTTATCAAAATCACATACAACTGCCAATTTTCATAACGCTACGATCTTTAGAAGATGGTTAAATTAGTTTTCTTAGATTTGATTACATAGTTACATACAGGTCGACCTAATAAAAGCGTGTTAAAAACACAATCTTCTTTAACAGGTATAACAAGAAGGACGCAAATGAAACAATCAATCATTTACATGGAAATACCAACTCGAAGTGACGATAAAGCAGTATTGTCAGCTACACAAAGGAGTAATCTGAGGATCTAATCAATCAGGCACTCGATTGAAGACTTGAAGTACAATACAAGGCTGTCAATCTAATACAATATTGATTAATCAGTTGTATCAAGCACAAGGATTGTCTTTGTTAAGTGAACCACTTGGCTGGGAAATTATTTACATAATATTATGACATTCCATCACGGCTGTATTCCCCGAAGGGTTAGGCAGAGGTGTACCAATGTACACCCTCAGTTCGCCGGTATGTTTTTAGGTCCATTAACCGAGTACAAATCCTAATTCCGAGCTGCTACTGAGAATTTCATGAAAACTTAATAACATTTTGCTCGACCTGGGAACCGAACCCAAGAGCTCTAGCGTAGCAATCGTGGTTAGCACCACTAGGCTAACGAGGCTGTCATAATATTATTGTGAAATAAATTGGGTAGAAGATACCACCAATCAATTGATATACTTTTTACTATCTTTTGCCTGCGACTTCATACATACATAAACTCACACCTTTTTCCCATGGGGGTAGCCAGAAACCAAAGGACACCATCGATCCGTACATAGTCTTTTCGTCTCGTCCACGGTCATACATCTAGTCATACAAGTCGTTTTTGACTCTAGTCTAGGTCAGAGGTGACACAGACAAAGTCTACGATGGAGTGAGCTTACCCAGAAGAAGCCGAAGAGCAGAAGAAGCAGATATCGCGTGGAATTACATATGTCTCGCATACAATTTTAAGCCTTGTATGGGGGCCCTAATTATTCAGACACCACGGAAAAGTTATGCTTCAATACCATTCTGTCCACTGCTGGACATGGACCTCCATAAATTTCCAAATGAACCGGTTGGAAACGTCCTGCATCAAGCATTTTAAGGTCATCTGTCCACCTTGTGGGTGGACGTCCTATGCTGCGCTTGCCAGTGCGTGGTGTCCATTAGAGAACTTTGCGGCCCCCATCGGCCAGTCTCGGCTTTTTTGTTCAAAAGAGAAATATTATATTTAGAAATATGTTTTGAAATGGTCCCATAGAAATTGTTTCAAAATCGGTTAAGTAGCTTGGTTTTAAAAAAAAATGACATCCATACTCTACACTGATTAAGACTGCGTCTTCCTGCGGTCTTAATCAATGTACATGGTCTGAATCAATAAACATTTCTTTCTTTTCTTTCATTCTTTCCTTCTCAGTCTGTACTGATCGTTAGTAAACATCTCACGTACCCAAGTTCATATGATCATAACCCGTTATAATGCCCTTTTATACGAGGCGGGGTGTAATGTATTTTGAATGGGCCACGTCACCTGTTACCATGATGTACATTTGATGGGTTGTGTGAAAGCCCTTTATTATCTGTGAGGTTTATTGGTTTTTGTTGGCAGTTATTGTGTTGTGATTTTTAGGGTGCACCTTTAATAGCGTTGTCCTGATGTTGAAGTTTTTATGACAGCAAGTAATATGATAAACCAAAAACAGGTTTATCATTTTACTTGCTGTCATCATCTGCCTAGCCTTTTCCCAACTATGTCGGGGTCGGCTTCCAGTCGAACCGGATGCAGCTGAATATCAGCATTTTACATGGAGCGACTGCCTATCAGACCTCCACAACCCAGTAATGGGTAATACGATACTCTTGGTAAGACTGGTTGTCGTACAGAGTGAAATTTTCGACGCGTACCTGGAGAGAAAGTACTCTAAATACACTGAAGACAGCAAATTTTACTCAAAGCAAACATTCTTTTTTTTAAAGAAGCAAAAGATTTCGACTATATTGTGAAAAATGCCATCCTATATTTCTACATCACCAATTGATAGGGTCAATCAGCTGGCGTGTATCATCTGGTTACTGCTCCGGTCCGGTTGCTGCTCGTAGCGTGATTTTCTATACGTGCAAAGCTTCATCTTAAATCACTCTATCTATTGATGAAAACCGCATTAAAATCCGTCGCGTAGTTTAAAAGATCTAAGCGTACAGAGGGACAGACGACGGGAAGCGACTTTGTTTTATACAATCTAGAGCTGTAATCAGTCTATTACTATTCATTAGTCTTTTTAGCATATTCATGCTAGTCTAGCAATTGTAAGAAGACAGTTGTCGAAGCCCAAATTTACCTACCTAAATTTAATTTATATGATAATAAAAAAAAACTACGGTACCATTTCGGAATAAACCTCTTTCGAACAAAAAAAGAATTTTTGCTAATCCATCTATCGCTGACCGCCCGCGTCAGACAATTGATACCGAATTTTTCTTCGGAGAGAATGGAATATATGAATTTTAATACCGCACACGTCCTAGAAAAAATCGGTTCCACGAAAATATGGATCTATTAAAAGATTCGATAATCGGTCCTAAAAGAAGTCGGACATGGTTATAAGCCCAATAAATGACGGAGCTATGCCCAAACATACATTAAAATACATCCTAATTGAAGTCTAGTTGAGTTTTTGATGTATGAACGTGAACGAGGTGAAAGTAGTATGTAAGGATCGTAGCAGGTGGCGTTCTGTGGTTTCTGCCTACCCCCATGGGAAAAAGGCGTGAGTTTATGTATGTATGTGTATGTGTATGAAGTCAATCAAAAATAAGAATCCTCCAACAAAATTTTTGCTTGCCAAAGTACTGAATCAAATCATAAGAATCCACCAGAAAAACGTTATCTTAAAATATAAAGTAAGCTGGGTGTTCAGGTTTACCTAACATTCATTTATTATTTACAAGAAAAAGCATTTTGCTAAAACGAAAGCTATGAAGCCCTAAAACGTAAAAATCATGAAAATCTTATACTACAAAATGCTTGTCCAAAAGTGAAGTAGATAATATATTATATAAAGCTAGTATAATATTCAGTGCTCATGACTTGTTTCTTACAGAATTTTGTTCTATGAATTATTTGTGGAGACCGTTAGGTGTTGGGTACATGAGCGGGTTTTACAACATAGGTAAGTTTCGGCGAAAATAGTTTCGCCGAAACTGTATTTGAGAATGGGGCCGAGGCCGAAACCATATCCTAACGTCCTACTATCTATACTACTAATATTAGCGTCACTGATTGTGAAAATATTTGCACGCCAAGTTATGGCAGGATATGCCGAAAATCACTGTATTTAACCACCTTATGTACCATATTCTAGCAAATAAATATGCACTTATTCATATCTCATTTATGTTATAAATGCGAGAGTTTGTGAGGATATATGGATGGATGGATGGATGTTTGTTACTCTTTCACGCTTACTGAACGTAATGGTGAATTAAATTTGGCACTGAGATAGATTGTAATGTGGAATAATACATAGAATCCTTTTTTTTTTCAGGAAAAATGTACAGTTCCCGTAGCAAAATATTTCAAATTTGAAGTCAGAGGCAGAAGCTACTAGTAAATAGAATTCACTGAATAACTGAAATAATTCAATTTTAGGAAATCTGATTTATTTATCAGTGAGGCTAGGCACGTGTATTAAATTAGTACGCCCCAATTGATACGCACGAGGATTTATTGTTTTATTTTTTATTTTTTGGGATGATGATGATGATATTTAAACCGAGTATAAAGTACGAGTAACTAGTAACCAGTATTTTAAAAACCGCTCGAAAACACACCGTTTCGAAACTGCGGGTTGTTCGAAAGAGATACCGCGCCCCCGGAACGCAAAGGGCACATGAAACGAAACATAGACGGGTTTTAGTCAGTAAAAGTCTGACACTCCCTCCCGCCCCGCCCAGGGCGGGGGAAGTTATTTGATGATTTCCCGTCTACAAAAAAAAAAAAAAGATAGGACAATGTGTCTCAAACTTTTACAATAGCTTTGTCGACAAGCGTTAAAAATTTTCGTTGGGTTTAAAAAAAATCTTTTTTTGAATATATTTTGACCGTTGGAAAAAGTATAGACAGATGATGAGGTGTTGCACTTTTGGGACTAGAATAATTATTTGCATCCATGTTACAGCTGGTTTCACAAAAAAAAAAACATCCGCGTGAATGTAAGTAAAACCGTAAATTAACACATTGGTCCTATCTCCTTTCATCATGTGGTATGCGGTTTCGGCTTCCATCTCGGCCTCTCGGCCTTCGCACTGTCTACACCCACCCTTACAAACAAAGTGTATATTGCAACAGTGGTTTCGTCAAAAGCCGAAACTTTGTAGTTAATATGGGCTTGTTATAATATTTACAAGCGGAGTGTGGGCGCGAGAATTTTTGGTAACCACGCAGTATCAAGTTTGGGATGATAATATTCTTTTGGGTGTAATATTTGGAAATTATGGGGATAAAATGGTCGTCATACGAAACTACCTTTTGGAATGGGAACTACATAGTTACCTGTTTTTTTCTTTTTTGTAAATGACGTTCAAAAGTTCCTTTAATGGTCTAATTGAAATAAAAGAATTGACTTTGACTTTGAATGAAAATATTTTTTTATTTATTTAAACTACACGTAGCTACTGCCGGCAATTTTGTCCGTATAAATGTCGGTGATCGCGAACGCAGACAAAGACGCGGAATAAAAAACAAGATAAATTGTAGCAGTCGGGACCCATTCTAGAAATGGAGGATTAGTGAATTGAGAGCACATACCTATATTACATTGCAGATGGTCCCGAATGGGTCCCGACTGCTACAATTTATCTTGTTTTAGGGATTTTTAAAGCAGTCGGGTTTTTTAGTTTTTTAAATTACCGTTTTTTATTTTTTATTTTTTTAGTGTTTTAAAAAAGAAATTAATATACCCAGTATCACTCTTACAGTAAATACGAATCTACCGACACCTCTCAAGCTAAAATCCATCGAGCCGTTCAGCCTGCAGAGCGAGCCAAACATTTGAATTTGGCGCCAAAAATCCGCCATTTTGTTTTTTTTTATTTTGATATACCCAGTGTCACTCTCACAGTAAATACGAATCTAAGGACACCTCTCAAGCTAAAATCCATCGAGGCGTTCAGCCTGCAGAGCGTGCCAAACAATTATACATACATACATACGGGTTATTCCCAGTTGTCCCCACTGTGAACGCCACCACTGGTGACAAATGGGATTTCTTTCCATAAAATGTCCCATTTGCCACCAGTGGTGGCGACACCAGTGGTGGCAATTGGGAATGGCCACTCTTTTTGTTCCCAATTGCCACCAGTGGTGACAAATAGGACAAATAAAATGATACGCCTCCATAATAGTACGGTACACAAAACGAGAGCAATAAAACATTGCACAGACTAAAAAAATAAAAATATACCATCACGCCTGTATTCCCCGAAGGGTTAGGCAGAGGTGTACCAATGTACACCCACAGTTCGCCGGTATATTTAGGTTCCAAGTAATAGGGGGCGAATGTATACATACATACATACAAACATACCCTCGAAAAACATAACCCTCCTTCTGTCGCAGTCGGGTAAAAAGTAGGCTATGTTCTTTCTTAGGGTTCAAACTTACCCATTACCAAAATTTAATCAAATCGGTTCAGTAGTTTAGTAGTGAAAGCATAAAAGACAGACAGACTTACTTTCGCATTTATAATACTAAGCATGGAAGTATGGATTTATTTATTTTACTCTAACATGGAACCACCTTTCCAAAGGGAATGTCAGACCTCCAAAACACAATATTTAAGAGCATTCACGTGAAAAAGTAAATCAATCTTGTCATGAACCCCGGGGGGGTCCTGATAACCTTACTTCCCTACTGGCTCTTGAGTAACAGTCACAATCATCAATCTTTACATTCCTTCGGGGTAGGTAGAGTTGAGTAGGTATATCAAATACAAGTTAGAGACTCCACTGTTTATTGAAAAAAAAAGAATTTACTTCGGGTATGCAAGCCTACGCGCAACATTGGTACGGTCAGCAACAAAAGTCGATTAACAATGTCACTTTTACATATCATTTAAATAGACACGAAGTAACACAATCACTACTATTCAAAATTTTTGGCAATACCTACAGTTCATTTTGTCTTAATTTTAGATCCATTTCGTGTTTACTTTGATATTGTGCTCAATTATCATCATCATCTTCCTGCCCTTATCCCAAGTTACTTGGGGTCGGCGCAACACGTTTTCTTCTTCCATTCCGTCCTGTCAACCGTCATACTATCACTGACTCCCTTCTCTTTTTTGGCCTGCCTCTTCCTTTCCATCCATTCACAATTATGTTCAAAACTCTTTTGGTCACATATTGTGCTCAATAATAATAAGGAATAAAAAATCTGAAATGTTAATCTACTTTTATTGCTGAATGTACACCTCTATAGTGAAAAGAATGCGTGTGTTATAAGAGATAAATAAAATCCACGGTATGGGGGTATTTTGGAAAACCCCTGAGAAGGGACTTCCATTTGACTTTCTAGGGATTTTCATTTGGACATCCGCAAATGGGCCACCCTATACAGGATAAGTTTTTAACCAGTGCGTAAATTTGTTTTGGTAGTTCAGTGTCAGTAATAGAACACATTTCCGTGTTTAATTAAAAAAATAAATAAAAAAAAATTCATCCTTATCCGAGTTTGAAATAAGCAAAACATGGACATAATCTATTCGCCATACTATTAATGACAACTCTTGGCCGCCGCCCGGGCGCATGGCTGGGGTGAGGGGGTGGGGAATGCGCTAGCGCCGAGTGACAATAAATATGGTTTTTAAGTAAACATGTTTCGTAAGCGATAACTTTGTTTTTTAGTACTAAGACATATCAAAATAAAATATACGTGTTTAATAAAACGTGTTGAAGTTTATTATGGCAAAATTTACGCACTGGTTAAAAATTTTTCCTGTATATAGCATCCGGAACTATGCTCAACTGCCAAGGAGTCGATCGGTCAGCTTTTTTTTGTGAATATACCAAAATCTCTGTTTCCCTTTCCCAGAAAATAAAACTATGATATTTGCACCTATTAATATTAACGACACGGATGGCGCAGTGGCCGAGCGATCGACTGCTGCGCTGCGTCTCGCGGGTTCGATTCCCGCACGGAACAAATGTTTGTAAGACCCACAGATAGTTGTTCCGGGTCTGGCTGTTTGTGTCTGTGAGTTTATATGTTTGTAAACGCACTCACGATACAGGAGAAATTCCGGGTCCATTTTGCTGTTGCTAGGACGCAACTGTTGCTCAGTGCACTTCAAAATATGGAGTCTTAATCATAATCCCATTACGTTGCGTTAAGCCAAGTTATTACTGTTAAAAAATATCATTACATGAGCTCGACAGTTATAAATTAACCTCTTAGATTAAATTCATCTCAAGAATGAAAATGATAACGAAACAATTTAATTCTTATCGAGCGTGTTATCAAACTAACGACCAAGCCATTAAAATATCTTTTGGAGCATCGAAAATACATTTTTCTTTGTAAAAGATAATGTAGCCTACCATCACGCCTGTATTCTCCGATGGGTTAGGTAGAGGTGTACCAATATACGCACAGTTTGCCGGTATGTGCCTTTAACCGGGCACAATCCTAACTCTGCGCTGAGAATTTTATAGAAACCCAATAGCACTTTTTGCTCGACCTGGGAATCGAACCCAAGACCTCTAGCGTAGCAGTCGCGCTTAAGACCACTAGGCTAATGAGGCAACTTGTAAAGCTTGTAAGCTATAAATATACTAAATCGTTAGATATTTCTAAAGTTTTAAATCTAGATTTAATTCGAATCCTGAACATAAGTTCTCTCCTTGCCACAGTTTCCGGCATTCACTTGAACATTTGAAGATTTTATTCAGATATTACATTACTTAACGGGCCATTACGTCTGGCAGCAAGCCACGGGCAGCCAGGCGTTGCCAGCCCGTCTGCGGAGCGGCAACAGTGCCAACACACCTGTGCCTCTGATTATCATCTGATCTTGGGAGATAATGTGAGTTTAATCGTTGTGGGAATAAAGGTCAATCTTTTAACTGGTACATAGACTATGCATCTGTAAGCTAAAACTCGAACAATTACTGTTTTGTAACTACACATTACACATACCATCACACCTGTATTCCCTGAAGGGTTAGGCAGAAGTGTAACAATGTACACCCACAGTTCGCCGGTAAGTTTCTAGGTCCCATGTAATAGGGGGCGAGTCTATTGCCATTAACCGGGCACAAATCCTAACTCCGAGCTGCTGTGTGATTCTGTAAGACCTTGTTCTAAACTTCGAATCTGAATCCGCTGTGACTTTCTTGATTGGCATTCTAAAAACTCGGTTGATAATTCTAATTTACACTAGCGCCACTCTTGCGAGCGTGTCAGCAAGTTGAACTAAATTGACGGGGATATTTTAACAGATAAAATATGAGATCACGTAAGAAGTGGCATTCTATACGGTAATTCCACCGTCACTTCGACGCTCACTTCGCACTTCCAAGTGTCAAATAATTTTGAACCAAGCGAAGTGAGAGTGAATAGCGACTTGAGATGCGAGTTGATGTCTGAATTTTACAGAATCAATGTACTGCTACTGAAAATAATATTTTTCGTAACCCTCGACGCAAAAAGAAGCGTGTTATAAGTTTGACGTGTCTGCCTGTGACATCGTGGCTCCTAAAAGGATAGACCGATTTGGATGCGGTTTCTTTTGTTTGAAAGCTAACGTGATCGAGATGGTTCTTAGCTATAATTTACGAAGATCCGTTTAGGTGTTTAAAGATCATCTATATCAAGTAGGTATTGACTGCTTGATATAGAAAAAAAGATTCGATTGATTAGAAATTTGGTTTACTATTATTAGCAGGAGATCATAGACCATCTGCCTCATAATAAGAAAAATTATGCTGATATAATATGTTGTTCCTATGTTATCTTTGTTTACAAATGTTATCTTGTTTTTTTTTTGTTGTTAGTCTAAGTGAATGTTTTTTTTTTTCTAATTTAAGTTTTTGTTCAGCATTGCATGTCATTTATTTTACTTGGAATAAGCATAAATATAAGCGATTTGGTGAAACACTGTAAGCTTATATGTTTGTTATGAATAAATAAATAAATAAATGCTTGTGGTAAATTATAATGGCCTAATTAAAATAAATGATTTAACATTGACTGTATCTGAATAAAATTACTGAACACTAAACATGTTTCAGTAGTTTTAAATGTGAAAGCCAGTATGAATTCAAGTGATGTCAGCAAACTTGGAAGGGGCCACTGAGGACCGATGCCTGCCGGGGCTGCGGGTTGTTCGAAAGAGATACCGCGCCTCCGGAACGCAAAGGGCACATGAAGGAACATAGACGGGTTTTAGTCAGTAAAAGTCTGACACTAAGGGCGGGGGAAGTTATTTGATGATTTCCCGTCTTAAAAAAAAAAAGTATGAACTCAAGTGTTCGCCCTTTCACGACTGAACGCCTTAACCAACGAACGTATGATTTGGCGCGTGTATTATTCTGATCATTTGTATGATTGATGGTGACACAATGCTAAATGTTTAGACATTATAAAACTCTGTTGACTGTTTTTTTTTAATTAACTGTTCAATTATTATGAATATAGGGTCTTACTATAATTATAGAAGAGTATGTATGGAGTGTCTAGCCCGTTCTTCTCCATACGAAACTACCTTTTGGAATGGGCAACAGATTCAATATTAATGATTTTTTCATGTTATGACGTTCAAATTTGCCTTTTAATAGTCTTATTGAAATAAACGATTTGACTTTAACTTTGAATTGGTTGGTGAAACGTCACAGATGTTGCGGTTATGGAGTATTTAACAGCCATAATCCTTAGTAGTATTATGTAGAGAAAATACTAGTATTTTTGTTAGTAATGGCCCTAAACCTTACCCCTTCAGAGTTAAAAAAACAGGCTTCTTCTGGGTGAGGGCACTCCATCGTTGAATTTGTCTTTGTCACTTCTGTGGCCTAGACTAGGGTCAAGAGCAAACCCATCTCAAATAATAAAATAATAAACTCTAAAACTATTTAACCGACCTATGAAAAGCTACATTATCAGAGATTACATACATACATAATCTCACGACAGGGTGTAAGTAGAAAACACAGAACTCCACCTGCTACGATCCTTACATACTACTTTCGCCTCGTCCAGAGAGTAATCCATTATCAGAGAATAATATAAGCAATTTCATTAAATTAAAAAAAAATAGGGATCCGCAAAATTATCAAGTGCACGAAGTTGCAGGCACAACGTGCTAGTTTAAAATAATGAGCATTATGAAATTCATAATTTTTAGGATTGATTTGTAGGAAATAAAATTATTTAGTTTTTATACCTTACTCGTTTGTAAAATTACTTAATTTAAAAAAAAAAAACCCTAATAAACACAGTTTAGTCAAACTGAAACATACCTTATTTAATTACACTTTATTTTTACATACAAGTTCAAAGGCGGACTTAATTTAGACATTCTCTACCAGTCAACCAAAAGTGATGAAGAGATAACATGCCAAGTGAAAATTATTATACATACGAGAATAATAAAATAACAACATAAAAAAAAAACTCAAAGCAATCACATAAATATATAGAAAAGTACTCAAATATAAAATACTAGCTGTGCCCCGCGGTTTCACCCGCGTTACGTTAGGTTTTTGGTTACTGATCCGTTTCCGTGGCTAATAGCGCGATGTTATGAAGCCTTTAATCTCTTATTCTTTTTTTTTTATAATTGGGAAATCGTCAAATAACTTCCCCCGCCCTGGGCGGGACGGGAAGAAGTGTCAGACTTTTACTGACTAAAACCCATCTATGTTCCTTCATGTGCCCTTTGCGTTCCGGGGGCGTGGTATCTCTTTCGAACAGCCCGCAGAATCTGTTATTCTGAGGTATAAGCTACGGAATGTCTCGCAGAGTCATTATTTTGCTGCGAAGTTATTTTAAAACTGTGATATCTCCTAAGATATTCATTGAAATTAAATGATGTAAAGGGCAATTTTGTTCAAAATTAAACACTTGTGCTGAATAACGCATTTATGTTGATAAGGATTAATACTATATTCATAAAAACACCTTCGCAAATAATGCATTATTTTAAAACAAATTTTCTGGCCATAAAAATGCTTATAGTGAGTCAATCTTAAAAGTTAGGCATGTACTGCCGCGGACTTTTTTTTAGTATATTATAAGAGAAACAATTCTCTAATACATTATTTTTGCGTAACTTTAACCGTTCACGCAGCGCACGCAACGAAAGCCCTCAAAAAGAATATTTTTTCCCGTTTTTGCCACATTTTTCATTGCTGCTCCGCTCCAATTGGTCGTAGCGTGATGTTATATAGCCTATAGCACTCACGAATAATGTAGCTTTCTACCAGTGAAACAATTTTTAAAATTGGTTCATTACTTCCGGAGATTACCCCCTACATACAAACTTACAAACTTACAAACTTACAAACTTACAAACTTACAAACAAATGTTACCTCTTTATAATATTAGTATAGAAGTATAGATATAAAATTCTCCATACTATAATAACTAAAAACTAAATTAAGTTTTAGCTTCTTCCTGCCCGAACACACGGGCAAAGCCACGGGCAAAAGTTTGTAAACATACCTACATATAAATATCTAGGAAAACTTTCTTACCAAGGGACCACACGGTATTAGCCCTGACAGCACTTGGGAATTCTCAGTACGAAAACTAAGCACGAATGGTTCCGCATGATTAGTGTTCCGTACACTGCACATCAAAGTTGGACCCGGCGATAATTAAACATTTTGCGATAGGTGTCAGAAGTGTCTGGTGGAGTTAGCTGGAGTTAGTTGGAGTTAGTTGCTGGAATTAGTTGCCAGTGGTGTTACTCTGTGATAAATTAATTAAAAAGGTACATGATTATACAATCTTGAAATGAAGGATGTTGTTTTTGATTTTTAGATACGAATTTCAAATATTTTTGTAGTAATCAAATAAATAATGTAATCATAATGTACGTTATTATCAAATATAGCATATAGCGTTCAAGAATAACGTAGCTTCCTATTAGCGGTATTTTTTTCAGAGTCGGAGTACTAGTTAAAAAAAAAACTGAAAAATAAAGTCTTTCGCTTTATAACAACAGTATAGATATTAAGGCAAAGTTAGGTAAAAGTGCCTTCTTTCTCAAAATCAACGCAATGAGATCCCAAAAACATTTTGACAATTTTATCATAGAACCCGACGTATAACAATATATAATTGAAACTAAGAAAAACGTTCCACAAACTCCGACAGTGAACCCCAAAAGAGAACTTGAAGACAAACTTAAACCATTTCGTACATAGGGCAAAGTTATCGCTATAAAGATATTAAATGTCTCCCGATGTCCATTTCTTTTGTGAGACGTGAAAAACAATTTGTTCTCGCATTACTTTTGTTGGGAAACACGTCATTTGTAAAGATATAACGGTAATGGCGTGACATTTGAGTCTTATAGAGTAGGTACTTTTATTTTTCAATGTTTGGGATGATGTCTTAAGGAGACATGCCACGCCAAGCCTGTGCTATTACTATTGTTGGGCTTTTCTATGAAATTCTTAGTAGCAGCTTGGAATTAGAATTTGTTCCCGGTTAATGGCAATAGGCTCGCCCTATTACATGGATTTGGTACACCTCTGCCTAACCCTTCGGGGAAGACAGTTATGTTGGTATGTTTATGATTATGGTATTTTACTGAAATAAAATCTAACAACCTACCACCATCATCCAGCCTATTATCAATTACTACAGTGGTGCCTGGTTACCAGCTCAAATAAGAATGGTAATACCAATTGCATCAATCAATTATTGAGTTAAATAAAGTATTCGTTTGATAACGTAAAAATTACTTATATTTTTACTAACAAATAATAAATTACTTGTTATTATTTTAATATTCTACACCATTTCGCCCTTTATTAAAAAAAAATCATTTCTATACATAAACCCCTATTGCACTTTTGAATGGAACCGGTGCTTTTTTATTAATAGTCGACAAAAATTTCAACTCAAGGTGTCTAAATCACGGCCGTAAATTCATGGCAAAAGGTTGCGCGTCCCTTCCTGAATTCGCAGCTAAATTAAGTGTGCCAAGTAGTCAATTCTTTCACATCATCACTGACTTTCTCAGTGTCGACTTGATCTCTGCAAAAACTTTCCTCAAATACTTACTTTTTATTATTCACACCAACCTTACTCGCTAGGCATAAAAGCGAGGCCCGGGACGACAATAAAAAGGTTTACGACCTCTGTCCAATACCGAGCAAGCAGTCGGAATTAGAGACAAATTGATGTATTGTGTCTGCCAATGTTGGTAAATAAATCGAAGGAGACTTGCTCGTAATTTTTGTGGGTGAAGTAAGAATTTTAGTACCTATGTAGGTACTGCTACGCTATAGGTCCTGGGTTCGAATCCCAGGTCGAGCGAAAAGTGTTATTGGGTTTTTCTATGGAATTCTCAGTAGCAGCACGGAGTTTGGATGTGTGCCCGGGTAATGGCAATAGGCTCGCCCCCTATTACATGGGACCTAAATATACAGGGTGGAAATTTATTATGCTACCTGGAGGGAAAGTACTCTAAATACTTGAGTTAGCAAATTTTACTGAAAGGAAACATTCCTTTATTTTTAAAAAGAAACAAAACTGCATTTAAAGAAAGAAAGAAAAGAAAGAAAAATCATTTATTCTTGCGAAAGCGACGCACAACACAAAAAATTAAAAACAAATAAAAAATAACAATAATAATAATCTATATACGCCACTACCAAAAAACACACTACGCTACGAAATAATTTTGAAAAAACGCTTGCCACACCCGGGAATCGAACAGACTAAAATCGGATAAAATCGGATAAAATAGCATCCTGTACTTTTATGGCACTTATCGATAGGGTCAATCACAAGGATCAAATCTCTACAAACCTGGTAAACTAAATTTAACAAAAACCATGAAATTTCAATCTAAACTTATTTTATTCGGACGAAAAAAACGAGTACAGTAACTAATAGCATGCTGGAAATGAGCTTCACTTTCTTCGATGCACACATTCATTATTTGAAGGAATTCATTTTGAATAACTTTTAGAAGGGTGTTGTGGTGAATATTGAAAATTTTACTACGCTACCAAAAGTTACTTAAAATGATTTTTTTAAAGGAATAAATTCATGCTTCCAAGAAATGAACCTCATTTCCAGCAACTACTTAGTGAATTTACTCGTTTGTTTCGTCCGAATAAAATAAATTTACAATAAAATTGCATGTTTTTATTTTATTTTAATTTACCCTATGGATTAGTGCCATAAAAGTACAGGATGCAATTTTTTTTAATTTTAGTCGGTTCGATTCCCGGGTTTGGCAAGAATATTTTCAAAATTATTTAAATGCAGTTTTGTTTCTTTTTAAAAATAAAGGAATGTTTCCTTTCAGTAAAATTTGCTAACTCAAGTATTTAGAGTACTTTCCCTCCAGGTAGCATAATAAATTTCCACCCTGTATAGTATACATGTAGGTCTTTCCTGTAGTTTCAGTTTATTTTGAAATGTAAAAAAATCATAACGTGATGTTATATAGCCTATGTTAATCAGGAATAATGTAGCATTGTAATAGTGAAAGAATTATTGAAATCGGTCCTTTAGTTTTTGAGTTTATACATTACATACATACATTACATTAGTAGTATAGATGTATGTAAAATGATAACTGCAAAAGTAACTCTGTTTGTCTATCTATTACGCCTTCACGCTTGAATCGCTAAACCGATTTTGATGTTTGGTACAGAGATAGATTAGACCTTGGAGAAGGGGGCATAAACTACCCTTTGTCTTGGAAAAAAGCTCGAAAGTGTTGAAACAGGAGATGAAAGTTTGTATGGGTCCGTCATTATTGGAGATAAAACCATGAAACTTTGTATTTAGACACTTGAAAAGAAATACATAAACATTTGTTTCAGCGTTTTTTAAATTTAAATCTACATAGGGGTTGTAAGATGGTGTTTTGTCTCTGGCATGGCAATGCATTTGTAAGGTCTCTGGTATTGCAGATGTGTATAGGTAGAAGTGACTACTTAACATCAGGCGGACGACCGGCTAGTGTGTCTTTAGAAAAAAAAAACAAGAAAGTGAGTTCGAGTTTTCATCGAGCATCTATTTTTCCTTCACTTTCTCAAAATAATCATGTAATTGTCACCTGAATATGTCCACATAATAATATGGTTTTTCTTCACACCAATAATCACAGTCCATATTACCATACTAATAAACCCACTTAAATTGAACACAATATTAATTAAAACAATTCACTTCGTTAACGTTCTCAATTCCAACCGAGTTTAAAACAACTGCCAATATTTCTTAATCAAAGTTAGCATTTTATTGGTAATTTGGTTTTGCCCGTGGATCTGGCCGCGGCTTTGCCCGCGTTGAATTTGAAAAACGAAGACAAGTAATTTTTAAATTATTTTGGAGTAAAGTGTGCACTGCCGGGAAAAAAAGTAGCATATTATTATATTCTAATCCAGGTCATGCCTAAACTCATTTCGCCGTTAAATTGTCTTGACCAACACTTGTTCCATACAAATCGTAGTACAGTTATTATTGGTTAATAATTAAAATAAACTCGATGAAAATTCAGATGGGATAAAACCACTCTAGGCTTATAGTAAGTCAGTTTCCCGTCAAATAAGTTAATTTCAAAATGATGCACGGTTACTCAAAATATCATATTTTCAATTTAATGTTTGTGAGTTATGTAATTCAATCCAATACTCCTTGACAAAGCATGGTGTTCAATGCTCGTGCCAGCTTTGTATGAGAAGAGGACATAGCCTTGCAGTGAGAAAATTGGCTGGACTACTTACCTAAAATTCGGTCGGTAAAGCCTACTTAAATCATGATTAATCAGCAAATATTCAAACTTACAAACATACAGACGTATACATTAACAATATTAGCAGGATTTTATAGGTCGTTGTGTTTAAATTAATCAAAGTTGTTCAAGGTTTGGGCGAGACGTTCGGAACAGATGTTACCAAGTTCAAGACGGGTTAGGAAATTAAATTATTTTTAACTTTAAAGTTTAACTTTTGAACAATTGTTTCGCAGCTCGTTTGGCTCTAGTTTCGGAAGTGGCTTCGAGTTTGGTAGCTTAGTTATATTTTTGAATACTAAGACTTTGGAAGTAACTAGAACATGTTTTGGAGGAAAACTACTATTTTTTTCTGCCTTGCCCACACTGTCTCACTGTCGGGCAAAGCCTTCCTTGAATTCTACATAATACTAAAATTGGATAAATAAACCTGGAGCTTTTCCTCACTCTAACTAGACCAAAAATATGTTGAAAAAAGCATTTTTTTTTTTAATTTTATAAAATTGATTAAATCACTAAATTCCGCCCGATACCTGAAAAATGGCCCAGTAAGCAAGCAAGTAGCGACATATGACTCTAGTTATCCTCGAAATTTCAGCCACATCTGGCGTCTCTAGAATCTAGGACTATTATTGGAAGGTGGTGAGACAGGCACTAAGCTTAATGTTGAATTCTAAATAGCTCCCAGGTGCAAAGATAAGTGACGTCTAAATTATCAAGCCTTGAAATTGTAAAGGGTTACTTAGAATTCTAGTAAGTGCTACCTACCTTTCAGTCTGTCTATACTTATATTATAAAGCTGTCTAGGCTAAGTCAAAGCAAACCCATCCCAAAAAATAAACCGTGAGGAGTTCGGGTATGTTTGTATTAAATTAATTACAAATACATTTATTCAAATTTACAAGATATAAAATTAATACAATTTTGCTTAAATATAAATTATATTTCTAAGATTTACGTGCCTGAACTAGGTAAATCCTGTGTCTCAGGCGAGAAGAGCTAAAATAGTCATATAAAGTAAATAAATAATCTTATTCTGAAAGAGTTCATGTTACGTAATAGTATAAAGGTGTAAAAAAGTAATATTAGACAAATTATAATTATGCTGAATAATCATTTGACATAGGTACATAAATTATTATAATCGTATTGACCGAGTTCTTCTGTACTGCTTGTTGTGCACTTTCGATTAGGTACAACATTCAACACTGCGGATTACCGGAATCGTAAAGTGGGTCAAAGACGAAATTGCATAATATGACTTCCTCGTAATTAACGCCGCTCCTAGGCACCTCCATAATCAATAGAGTTTATGTACCTCTTTTCAGCCATAATTTTAGCGGGACAATCAGTTGCACTGGTCTTATGATTGCTCGGTTTATTAAAGTGCAAGCAAGTAGCGCATTTTGGTTCCTCAGCCGTCTTTGTGCACTCTTTAATGGAGTGGCCCTGATCACCACAGTGGCCACAGTTGGCTTTTGTTTGCGCTAATTTCCGGAACTACTAATCTGATTCTGAATATTCTGAAAGCTACATTATACCTGAGTGCCATAAGCTATATTTTATTATCAGAAACATTAGAGATCTATAAGAAAACTCACACGGGCACAGTCGCGGGCAATAGCTAGTTTGCACAAAAAAAAAATTAAGTGTTTGTTTATAATTTCAAATTAACAGGTTTTCGTTAAATGCATATTATGATAGTACATATGGTACTTACAACGAAAATCAATGTTTAAAATTTTTGTCTGTCTGTTTGTTCCGGCTAATCTTTGAACCAGCTGGATCGATTTGACGGGACTTTCACTAGCAGATAGCTAATGTTTAAAGAAGTAACTTAGGCGACTTTAATATTGCTGCGGGTTGTTGGAAAGAGATACCACGCCCCCGAAACGCAAGGGCAGATGAAGGAACATAGATGGGTTTTAGTCAGTAGAAGTCTGACACTGAGTGCGGGGGACATTATTCGATGAATTCCCATATTAAAAAAAAAAGCCGACTTTTATATTAGATTTTTTTATTTATTTTAATAAAATTACGTTACGCGGAAACAAACCTGAAACCAATGAAATAGTGAACGCCAACGAAATCGCGGGCAAAATCTAGCATGAATATAAGATTACAACTACCTGCCACGAAGTTTCCCGAACTTTTATAAGGTATCTATAGAGTTGGTAGTTCAGATACAGTTCGCACTCCATATACATCTTGTTGTTTCATGAGGCCCTAGTACCCAGACTAAGTTTCTCTTCGTAATATAGGAATCTGAACGAGTTCAGTTGGGAAATAGGTTGTTAGGAAGTTCCTCGCGGTATTATGTTTGCGTAATGGGAGTGGTGTTTTGATATCAAATATATCGATGGAAACGATCGTATTATAATAAGTATTAAGTAATTTTAGTGTAGTATTTAGTATATCATTGTAAATTCATTAGTGGCTAAAAGGTTTTTTTATTTATTTTAAAGTAGAGCTTAAAAGTAGTAGAGCTCTTTGTCAAGGAGCTCGTCCGGGGAAGTACTACCACCGTACTTATTTCTGCAGCAAAACGGCGTTGCTAATTAATATTTAAACACCGCTATGACGATAACAAACGACTGAATTACTGCCCCGTTGGCTTTAGGTGGCAAACGCAACTGTTGAGCTTGGGGTGCTGAATTTGATTTCCAGGGTGGGCAAGAAGTGTTATTGAAATTTTTCATTAGGAATTTTTCAGTAACAGCTCGGAGTTCGGAAGTTGGTGGTGTGACATCCCCGTGTCCCGGGAAGCACGTAAAGCCGCTGGTCCTGCGCCTGATCTCCTTCCGGTTATGTCAGATTGCTTTTCATCAGACTATTAGAGTAAGGGAAGAGGGAGTGCACCTGTGTTTGCGCACACGCTTGTGCACTGCAATATCTAGTATACTTGGCTAGTCTTCATTAAAATTAGCCGCCGTGACCGGAATTGGTATGAAGAATACATACATAATAAACAACATAAACTGACTAGCCATTTATAAAAATATGAATGCAAAAACTTTATGAAATAAAATTGGATGGGTCGTTAGTCATTTTATAAACTAGCCGCGAATCAATTAATTTCGCTCCAATTCACGATTTCAATGAATCAAATAAAGAGACTTGTATTTTTATGTGGTGCAACAATTTTATTATAAATTTCGTGTCATACTTTTTTTGACGCAAATATATTATTTGGTAGCTTGGGCAAAAATTGGGCAAAACCTACCTACATACAATAAAATAAAATTGAAGTATGTGTTTGTAATGTTTACAAGGTATAATATACCAAAAACCATTTCAGTAGATAGTGGCGCTTTTCCGCCTCGGACTAGATTTTTTTTTAAATTGTTTATATATCAAGTTGTTTTTGTTAACATTTTTTTTTATGTTATGTGAGTCACTTTCACGCTGATAAACGGTTGCATTTGTTCTTTTTTTATTTCTTATTTTAATTTTGGTCTCTCCGTCTGTTTGTTCCGGATAATTTCCGAAACGGCTGTGCCAATTTTAACGAGGCTTTCATATTGCTGATGTTATAAGGAGTGCCTTAGGCTTTAATTTTACATACATACATACATGAACTCACGCATTTTTCTCCTTTTTCAGGCGAAAGGAGTGTGTAAGGATCGTAGCAGGTCGCGGTCCGTGGTTTCTGCCTACCCTCATGGGCTTTAATTTTATTATTATATTTAAAAAAAAAATGGAGTACCACCATAAACAGTAACCATGTCAGAGGCCCTTGAGGCGGTTTAGAAACTCTGACACTAGGGTGTGTGGGGTCGTTAGACCTGACTGCCCACAAGATAAGAAGAAGAAGACCATAAACAGTACATTTTCACACCGAAAATAAAAGTCATTTCCCAGGAAACATTTTTGCTCAAACTTACTTAGTTTGCTGGGCAGTATGCGTAGTTGACAGCTATATGATAATATATCAGTTACACCCTTTAAATGTGAAGGCCACTCAACCAAGGAAGGAAGTACAAATGATCCTAAACCACTTGAAACATGAATTAGTTAATTCAAGTCTACAATTAATTAATATTAAATAGACTAATTGGTTCAGTTACTGTCATCTGTCGCCAGTCAAAGCGAGCGTGGTAATAATTTAATGCGTTTCAATGGGTTTCAATTAAAATCGAATATTAATTAATAATTCCATTATTTCGGGGTGTTCAATTAATTATAAGGGTTTCAACTTTGATTATAGTTGGTTGTTTGTGGGTTGGTTTGATTTTGTTTTTAATGGTTGAAGGTTGGTAGTTGGTTGCGGATTTGAGTTGCCATTTAAAACATATTTTTTGTATTAGTTGAATGGTTTAATAATACGGGGCAAACGTGTCTAGAAACGGCACAAGATAGGGGTTTTAAAGTAGAAAGGTCACAGGTTTTTCCCCAGCAGTGGGATATTAAACAGGCTAGTCTTCTTTGTATTCTCTTGCACTAAGTTGGTCGCATATGATCACTATTTAAGTGACAATGCTCATGTAGTACTACTGTGTTTTTTTTTTACTTTCGTTCGATGAATTTAGGTGAAGTGAGCTTGAGATAAGTTGTATATTGCTAGTATTAAATGGGATGACAGCTCTCTTCAAGCATTCAGTTCTCATAAATTTACCGAGGAACATTTTTACAAATTAACACTACAATAGTGCTAATTAGTAAAAAAATAAGAGTTCAAGTGATTTAGGACATTAAAAATGCATAACACCGAAGTTATAGAAACATAATCGTAACACAAGTGTTATCAATATAATTGTTGGTAACACCAGGCTATGTCTTCAAGATCTTCTTGTAGCTCGTTTAATAAATATTTTGAGCCGGAAAAAATTAATAAAATAAATCTATTGAAATCACAAATGCGTTAACGTTGCGAATTAACCATTTGAATAAACATTACACAAACAAAACATTAACACAAATACTTAATTTGCATTTAAAAAAATCAATCACGAAACACGAAATCGAACTCAAATTATGCTGGATAACGCTTGCATAATACCGGACCCTTGATTATCCACCAATCACAATACACCATGCCGCTGACGTCATTACACGGATGCTTGGCATTATTTATTTATTTTATTATGCAGATATGCAATGAAAATAATTCGACCGTTCTGTTTAATTCGTATTCCAATAATTTTATTTGCCGGCTCTTGATTGCCTAATAATTAGTATAATATTGGTTAACTAATTTCACGTATTAAAACCGGTTTTATTATGACTATAACAAAACCGGTTTTAATAAGTGAAATTCATTAAATATTTCCGTGAATTATTCCGTTTGAATGTTTGTTTGTTTTTGTTAATGATTGTGTGTGGAGTCATTAGTTTGTTTAATGATATGTTGGTGGTGTTTGTAATGCTATCTAAAAGCTTTGACGTTAAACATGAAATAAAGACAGGTTCGAATTTTTATTTTACTAGCTTTTTATTTATTTATTTATTTAAATCAGGCGTCAAGGCCCATAGAAAATACTTCTTCTTTACTTTACTTTAAATAAAAATAAAAAATATATAATAAATCTATACTAATATTGTAAAGAGGTAAGATTTTTTGTTTATTCGTTTGTAACGAATAGACCTTAAAACTACTGGGCCGATTTTAACACATTGGTTCTCCGATAGATAGCTACATTATTACACGCTATTGTACCCACGGGAACGGAACAGTAACCAAAGACATAACGTAATCGTGAAATAAGCCACGCGAACGAAGTCGCAGATAGTTCGCTAGTAATTAATACGATAACACAAAAACTGTCAGTAGGTGAAAAATAGAACCTATATTTCAAAGACGAAATTAATTAAAACATAAACTCAAAGCATAAACTGTAGTGTCCGACCGAAAGTTCGGTTTCGGTTTCGGTCGAGTTTCGGCAAAAAACTAGTTTCGGTTTCGGCGGCAAACCTGCCGAAACTACGACCGAAACCGAAACTGCATTCGGGAGTTTCAGTTTCGGTTTCGGTCGAAACTGAGACCGTTGCCGAAATTCGTTTTCGGTTTCGGTTTCGGTCGTAAAAACCAGTTTGAGTCGGACACTAATAAACTGTAATTTATTTTGACTACCTGATAGATATTTACTGAAAAAAGTAGCAAGACAAAAGTAAAAAGTCGTAGATATTTTACCTTTGTTATTTTGCTCAAAGTAACATCACCTGCTTACCGTTTCTATTACACAACCATGTCCTAATTTTTCAAAATTAATTCTGTCTAAACGACGAAATACATCATGTCACATTTTTATCGTGCTCCTTAAAAGTCTAATCCATTCTGAAATTATGCAAACGTACCAATTTATTCCAGACATTTTAATTTTACGCAAAATAATAAAACGAATTACGCCATATTGTTATAACGAATTTGTTATGCGTAGACTAAAAATAATGTTAGAAAACATTACGTATTATTTTATGCTAACGACTGCTATAAAAGTCATATTTAACATCCATTTTTGGTTGAGCTTTGTAACTGCTGAAAATTCAACGACGAAGAGGTTAAGTTAACTGGTCGTTTAACATTCTCAGGGAACGCAGTACGATCCAGATTACAGGGAAATTTTGTCTTATTTGAATATAATAAACTGTAAGATCGACGGTTTGTAAATATTCATACAATCAGAGTGGTTTATGTTAATTCCCTTGTGTCACGACAACGTTTTCAATATGGCTGACTTTTGGCGCCAAAGTGGAATATTATGCGGCTCGTTTGATATTAATTCAGATGTTTTGCTAAATTATTTTCTGTTGAATTTAAGTTGTTCAGCGATTACATTATGGTGGATGGTGTACCGAGCAATGTTTACGTAAAGTTAGGCTTTTTATTTGTTTAAGCGTTTATGAGGAATCAGGGTAACCGCCATCTTGGATTGTGAATGAGTTGATGTGCTTTTTGTGTGTGTTATGGACTTTCTAATGGTTTGATTTTGTGATTGTTTTTTTTATGGATATTCATTGTCTTTTGGTTGCGTAAAACCGTGAGGGGAAACACGTTTATGTTACAATTTGGATTCATTATAATTATTACTGTACTTATTTTTTTTTTATTTGTTTTTAAATTATTATATTAATTCATCTGCGGTCGACTGTCGTTGATAATAATTTAACGCCGGTAGAGTTTCCCCATAACTGCAGATCGCGGTGTCCTGGGGTTCAAATCACAGGTTGGGCAAAGCGTTTTGGCTGACAGTAAGCTTCACTATTACCGAGAGTCGTAAGCTAAGTTATATGGTATCTATATTTAACTTTCAAGCCGACAAAGTCACGGGAAGAAGCTTGGAAACAACAAATTAATAATTACTCAAGGATTTAGATTATTAATCAGTCGGAGATTGCGGAAGGCACGTACACTCTTAAGATCCCTGATGTAAGTGTGGGAAGGGAATACCGGGGTGATTTTAGTCAGTAAAAGTCTGACAGACCCAAAGTAGGAGATATCCACAAGGATTTTTCATCCAGGAAAAATAAATAATAATAGTTAATAACAATAATTATGTTTTTCTTACTCCTCCGCTAATCTTTTCTGAATAATATCGTTGCGGGATCCAAGAAGTTGAATCGTTTCTCCGGGACTCGTCGAGCTTCATTGCCTCGGCGCTTTTCTTGTGGTCGCCACTGTTGATTCTGGCTTACAGAAGTTGCAGTGGTTTGGAAACAATGTGGAGAGCTTATCTTATTTAAAAAAAAACAGGAGAAATAAATAAATAAAAGAAGCATGACTTGTACTGCAATGTTCAACCAATCAATCAAGCGAGCACTTTTGCATACTACCCACGAAACTAACGGGGTTGAATCACGCTACCGTTATGGGTGTATTAATAAAAATACTCGTAAAATAAATGTTTACTAAGAATTATGGTGGAGGGAAAGGATTTCGACACGTGGACGGTTTTTTTTTTTTTTTTACCTATGGGTAGGTACTCATCCTGTTACTTCTCCCGCCCTGAGCGGGGCGGGATGGAGTGTCAGACTTTTACTGACCAAAACCCATCCATGTTTACTCTTGTGCCCTTTGCGTTCCGGAGGCGCGGTATCTCTTTCAAACCGCCCGCAGACGTGGACGGATTCTGTTTGAGAAAGTGTCGGTCATGAGGTAAGGCATATTGTCATTAAGTATAAATACAACGGCAACATAGCTGATACGGTCATCTACATAATCGCTATTTTACAGAAAGCACATTTAGTAAAAAAAATGTGTCAATTTTGAGATTTATTCACCCAATTAACATGAAATTTAAAAATAGTCGGTCAGTAAATTGATCTATACCCGAAAATTTCGGAATCGCGGGTTTTTTTTATTTAGTGTCGCAATGCCAGTACCACACTAAAGCATTATCTACGATGTTCAGGTAAATAAGCATCAGAATATTTGATCCCTGACCAGAGATGAACTTTGTTGACAAATTGATCTGAAGCCAAGCGCAGAAGCCAAAGATTGCAGAGAGACAGCGATTTTATCAGAAGCAGCTCCTCAGGACATGGGCAATAAATTACAACGTAGCTCACATACATTGTTGCACGAAATAGTACAGCAATATTAAAGCCACGGTGGACATCTAACATTATGGGCCGAGATCCTAAGGTCACCTGACCTACGCTATGACATTTTGGTAACTGGCTATTTCGTTCACATAAAAGTTAATATTATAATATCCCACGGAACTGTATATTTTTCCGGGATCAAAAGTAGCCTACGTGCTATTCCAGACTATAGTCTATGTCTGTGCTAAGTTTCATCCATATTGATTTAGCCGTTCTGGCGTGATTGATTAACAAACATCATCTGCTTAACCTTTTCCCAAGTATGTTGGGGACGGCTTCCAGTCTAACCGGATGCAGCTGAATACCAGTGTTTTACATGGAGCGACTGCCTATCTGACCACTACAACCCAGTAACTAGGCAACACGGTACCCCTTGGTTGGACTGGTTGTCAGACTTCTCGGCTTCTGACTATCCGTAACGACTGTTAAAGATCTATGAACAAACAATGTGATTGATTCAAACATCCAAACATATTCTTCACATTTAAGTAGGATAGATATTGGAATATGTAATTAAGATGGTTTAACGTTTTTTTTGGATCCAGATAAACGATTCAAGTAGCTTGGATTCCGCAATGAAATTAATCAGAAAAGAACAGCGAAGGAGTAAGAAATACTGAATTTCCACTTCTCTCCAAACAAGCAGGAGACAGACAATAACTAGGCTAATAGGCATAAAGGGACGTTAATGACAGGGAGAAGCCCAGATTGCCATTAACATTAATTAAATTGGTCCTTAATGTGAGCTGTTACATTCGATTCCTGTAACAGGTATGGCAAAACGCTTCAACGCATTTAAATTAGTTCTAGTTTCTACAAGGTTTGCATAGTAAACTAGAATCGAACGGTTAAGAAAGGTATGTGTACTTAGTAGTTTCAATTCTGGGCTATACTTCGTATATTAGGTATGACATTGTTTTCATAACTACATATACATGCACGCTTTTTTTTTATAGACGGGACATCATCAAATAACTTCCCCCGAAAAGTTGAGTGAGTGTGAATGTGTGCATTAAGTCCGCCTTTGTACTTTTTGTTGCATAAAGTTTAAATAAATAAATAAATAAATGTGAAGTTTAATGAGTTTTAAAATCGAAATAACTAACAATATACACAAATAACGAATTTTACCCACGTGGAGGTCAGGGTGAAACAGTCCCAGGGTTGCGGAGTTTGTTCGAAAGAGTCACCGCGGCCCTAGAACGCTAAGGGCATTAGGAGGAACACGGATGGGTTTTAGTCAGTAAGAGTCTGACACTCCCTTCCACTCCGCCCAGAGTGGTAAAACACATTTGTCAATTTTCTGTGTGACTGGTAAAAATCATTAAAAAAAAGTGTCGAGCAGTCCACGACTGAATTATATTATTTAATATCTATACTTGCCATCGATACGCTAAGAAGAACTACATATCTAGTATATCTAATCTCAAAATATCCATCATGCTAAGATGACGTAGGTCGAGCGACAGTAGGATCTTGGACAGTAACTAATTATATGAATTTGTCACAGCTAGCATTTATTCTCAACGTGACAGCTGTTACATAATAACACATTGAAGAAACTGTTCCTATTACTGAAACAATGTGACGTAGTGTTTGTATTCACAGTTTAACCGACTCAATTATATTGGACTGTATAATTTTATTACGTTGAATTTTTTGTAATAAATTAACTGCTTGATCGCTTGTTATACTGGAAAGATTTGATTGTGCTATATAACTATAAAAACACTGTAATAATAATAATGCCAGCCTATTATTGTCCCACACAGATACCTTCACGGCTGTATTCCCCGAAGGGTTCGGCAGAGGTGTACCAATGTATACCTACAGTTCGCCGGCATGTTATGTCCTTAGCTTTGATCACCACGCTTTCTCAAGGCGGATTGGCCATTTCAGATATTTCCAGGTTCAGATTTCCAAGTTTCCTTGCGATGTTTTACTTAACCGATGTCGGAGATGTCAATGATAAACTTATAAAGAACATATGAATTGGCAAAGTCACATTGGTACTCGCCTGGTATCGAACCCGCAATCTCATGCATGAAAGGCCCCATAAAGACAGAGCCAACACGACATTTCAAAATAAAAACATAGTGTACTTATTTATTTGCAGGTGGGATGTATCTGTAACTAAACCAGCAACACCTTCTATTCTGTGAAAATGTCCCTCGGTAAATTTATGTGAAGTGAACTTGAGGAAAGCTGTCAATCCCCAGCATCAGCCGGTCCAATATTCTACATAAATCTTCCTCGGTGAATTAAGAGTGAAGTGGGCTATCAATCACTAGAAACAGTCGGTCTATCCTGAAAAAATCTTCTTTTGTGAATTTTGGTAAACTTAGCTTTAGGTGAGCTGTCATCCTACCTGGTACTTAACCTAGGGGAAGCTTCTTATAGCAAAAAGGCGTTTAGTAACCTACTAGCTTTTGCCCGCGACTTCGTCCGCGTGGATTAATAGTTCCCGTTCCCGGGGGATTTCCGGGATGAAAACTATCCTATGTCGTTTCTCGGGTTCCAGACTATATCTGTACCAAATTTTATTGAAATCGGTTCAGTGGTTTAGGCGTGAAGAAGAGACAGACAGACAGACAGAGTTACTTTCGCATTTATAATATTAGTACGGATATTAAAATCATCATAGCAATCGATCGACGTCCCCTTCTGGATATAGGCTCCCCCTAAAGATAGTCAGCCACAATGACCAATCCAAAAAAGCTTAATTTAAAAGATCGTAATTCCCAGACTAAGGTCCTGGTATCTGGTATGGTACCTGTATCTTACGAGCTCGGAGAAGCTTTGATATAATTATTATCACACTCATGTAATTGTATGAACATGTGTATAAAGACGGTACACGACGATCATTTTGGCTATCTTTAGCGGAGGCCTATGTCCAGCAGTGGACGTTGTTCGGCTGATGTAACGATGATAATGATGATGAATAATGGCAAGAAGATAATATCCAAAACAATTTCGCAAAACATCCAAATCAACAAAATAATTACTTAAAACCAACACTTAAACCTATTAATCTATATTTTGACCGGTAACTATGTGAAATGACCGGTTGCGTGGCGTGTGACGCAACAAGCTCGCGTGACCATTCAGACGTTGTTAAATTATTATTTATTAGTTTGCAAGAAAAGAATACGTAAGTAGACACGCATTCATACAAGAAATTATATAAAAAAAACAATGTTATGGGTGGAAAAAATCAAAAACTTTTAAACTAACCAGTCATGACTAAGTATTGTACTTAGTCATGACTGGTTAGGTTCGAAAACCCCGTTATTGTCCATACTACATAAAACATAATATCACGCCTGTATTCCCTGAAGGGTTAGGCAGAGGTATACCAATATACAGCCACAATTCGCCAGTGTGTTTTGGGTCCCATGTAATAGGGGACGAGCCTTTAACCGGGCACAAATCCTAAGTCCAAGCTGCTACTGAGAATTGTCCATACTAATATAAAAATAATAACAAAATGGGAATGCAGATCTGTTTGTTTGCCTATCTATTACGCTTTGACTACTAAACCACTGAACCGATTTTGATGAAATTTGTAACATGGTCAGTTTGAGCCCCAAAAATCTTTCTTGGGAAATATAGGTTACTTTTTATTGTGTGACTCCATCTGCGTCCGCGATAACCAATATTTACACGGAAGAAGTCGCGGGCAAAAGCTAGTAAGAAATTAATCCGAGATGAAAACAAAACTATGAAAAAAAAAGTTTAACGTTACCATGTTTACAACACCGTTCCTAAAATAGACCTTAAATTAGGGAATAGAAAAATAAACAGATGTTTTGGCGGGCGAATAAACAACATATTTTTATAACAGTATAGCGAGCTATTTCCATCAAAACGGAGTCAATTTGAGAGAAGGAATACCGCCCAAAATGGGACTAGAAAAACTACCTATAGGTTTGGTGAAAACATTAGTATTCTCCAATCTAAGAAAAAAACTCAAACCTCGAAATCGAACCTACTGTTTGAAAAAGCCATTAACTTCACCTTTTTCACAATTCGATTTCTTAACAATTCAAAGTTTAAATTAAACGGTGTATTTGAAATAGATGCTTTCAATTCGAGCTTAATATTAGTGTTAGAAAAAACCAGCCAATAACTACTTACTTTAAAAAAAAAAAAAAAAAAAAACTATTCACTTTACGAGTACATCCTGTTTGTTTTGTTTTTTTTTTTGTAGAAAACAGTAACATAACAAGTAGTCGGTTGCCAAAATATATTTTTGCGGTTATAATAGTTTGTATATCCGTATCTAATAATAAGTATTTCAGTAAACCACAAACAACAATACTGTTAACAAAATTGGCGCCCAGCATGGGACCACTGATTCTATACTAAGATTTCAAGAAGCTAGAATAATAATTATTATGTACTTAATTTCAAACCCACAACCGGTACTACAACCGGTATTTTATACAATTTGGTATTATAATTAATGTTTATATTAACTCGGTAAACGTCGTAGGTGACTGTGTAAATAATGTTGCCGCCCAACGTGGGACTAATCATACTATGCATACACATCTATTTTAAAACAACTGTTGATTGCTCTACCGTAAACACAGCGCCATTCAAGTGTAACGATTTAATTAGTGTACTTATTACGTCAGTTGAGCCGCAACTAGTATTAAATAAACGTGGAATACTGTAGTTGGAATACGGGAATAGAATTGGCGCCCAGCGTGGGTCTACTCTTTACGTAATTGAGATTTAAAAGAGCTATTAAATATCCTCGTTCATAACTGCCTCGTTAGCCTAGTGGTCCTAAGCACGACTGCTATGCTAGAGGTCCGGGGTTCGATTGCGAGGTCGAGCAAAAAGTGTTATTTGCTTTTTCTATGAAATTCTTTTGCATGGGACCTAAATATACCAGCGAACTGTGGGTGTACCTAAATTGGTGCACCTCTGCCTAACCCTTCGGGGAATACAGGCGTGATGGTATATATAAATATGTTTTTAAATCGAGTACAATACTTAATGTACGACCGACAGTAATAACCCATAAATAATAATAAGTAAACTTAAGACACAGCGGTTGTATTTGCTGTGTAAATACAGTTGGCGCCCAACATGGGACTAGCTACCTCACTGAGATTTTAGAAAACTGTTTTATTGTTTTATTATATAAATGTTAAATTGTTTAAAAAGAAGAATTGTAATGCAAATACAGAGTGCATAGTCTTGGTAAAGGAGCATTAATTATGCAAGTGTATTGATAGCTTTACTAACCAAAATCAGTTTCAAAAATCTTCAATTTCACTTTAAAACCATTTCATACAATTCTTATCAATAAATGGCGTCCATGATTCGCAGTCAGTCTGATTAAAGGGTTGCGATTGACCCACATTCAGTAAAGAGAGGGGAGAAGGGGGTAGGGGGGGGGGGGGGTCGGTCACATAATTGTGAATACAACTGCGCACCAATTGGCAAACGAGGGATTATCGTTTATTCTGGTTTCTGTTTTAAATAAATATTTTTGTTTTGCTGAATTTAAACGATTTTCTTATGTTTTCTATAACTTTATCCTTTTTTTTATAGATGGGAAATTATCAAATAACTTCCCCCGCCCTGGGCGGGACGGGAGGGAGTGTCAGACTTTTTCTGACTAAAACCCGTCTATGTTTCTTCATGTGCCTTTTGCGTTCCGGGGGCTCGGTATCTCATTCGAACAACCCGCAGCCCCGGCAGGCATCGGCCCTTAATGGCCCCTTCCAAGTTTGCTGACAAATGTTTGAGGCGCGCGTGGAACACGAACGCGCCGTCGACACGGTCTGTCGTTAGTTAACGTACGGACGGTGAGCTACCCATTGCTCACCGTCCACAGATCCGCGTCTACGCGGATTACTCGTGATTACTTTATCCTTGTGTTTACCGATTAAACAGTATCCATGCGAAGCGGGTTTGTTTATTTGTTTGTTACGCTTTCAAGGCTAAGCTTATAAACGATTTTAATGAAATTTGATACAGACTAAGCTTAAATCCCGAGAAAGGACATCGGCTTGTTTTAAATCCGCGTCTTGCGTCTACATCCACGATAACCGATGTTTATTCTGGCACTTTATGTTTTTATTATGTACTAGTAATTTTATAGATCCTTTACCAGCTATTAGATGAATAAGATCTTAATATACATACATGAATCACGCCTACACACCCACAGTTCGCCGGTATGTTTAGGTCCCATGTAATGGGGGCGAGCCTATTGCCATAAACCGGGCACAAATCCAAACTCCGAGCTGCTACTGAGAATTTCATAGAAGAACCCAATATCACTTTTTGCTCGACCTGGGAATCGAACCCAGGACCTCTAGCGTAGCAGTCGTGCTTAGGACCACTAAGCCAACGAGACAGTCATACATTGATACATTGTGATACATTGTTACCTTGTAAGCAAAATCTTATTTCTTCGTAAGCTTTTATCATTATGCTTAAGTTTTATTACTACGATAGCTGAATATAGCCAGATGATACTAATGAAAATTTATAACAATACGTCTGTTACATTTTGAATTCTACCATTTTGTAACAAGAATCAAATCCCAACAGAACCAAATTAACCTTCTCCTGCTTCTAATATTTGCAATTTACCACCAAACATCACAATAATTTTCATAGCTGGCAACATTTCTTATACAAAAACAAAAGAATTAAGAGGCAATAAAGTAGAATAACTACCATTGATGCGTATCCAATAATCCCTTGGGAGATGAAGGGTCTTCATACCAATAAACGTTTTTTATTTCAGCTTCAGTAGACAAAACAATTCGTCACTAGAGAATTTGTTATCACCCCGTTAAACAACAATAGGGTGATAAGAAATTCCTCTTATTGCTTGTAGTTAGATGTAAACGTCCCTTTTTAGAGATCCGTATCCGAAGGGTCCAAACGGGACTCTACTACTAAGCCTCCGCTAAAACAATTGATTCAATAGAGAATATGCGTGATTTTTTTTATACATACCATCACGCCCGTTTAGCCCGAAGGGTTACGCAGAGGTGTAGGTACCATACCAATGTACACCCATAGTTAGCCGGTCTATGTTTAGGTCCCATGTAATAGGGGGCGAGCCTATTGCCATTAACCAGGGCACAAATCCTAACTCTGAGCTGTTACTGAGAATTTCATAGAAAACCCAATAACACTTTTTGCTCGACCTGGGAATCGAACCCAAGACCTCTAGCGTAGCAGTCGCGCTTATGACCACTAGGCTAACGAAGCACATTTGTAATATTTTAAGAAAAGCAGCTGAGAAGCAAGCCATTTGTCATTCAAGGACTAAGTATCAAAATATTTACATATAATTTGTATTTATAAACAAACAGACAAATCAATTGTACAAGATTTCAGAACAAACAAACATTAATTAGTTACATTGAACAAAAAGCTTTAAAGAACAAGAGTTCAAATAAAACCAATCAGAATTTAAACTTTATCTAATTAAAACTAAGATTTAAATTACAATGAATGGAATAATGTGACCCTGATGTTTCTTGATACTTTGTTCATTTCAACAATAAATTATTTTCAACTTTAAACAAATGAAGTTAAAGTCGAAATTGCAGTGTTCAGCTTCAGTCGTATTAATCTTTCTTGATATTTCAACATGGTTATCTGAGACAATAAAAATATATCATGGGTTCAGTAAATTGTGGGGATTTCTTGGATTTTTATTGGCCATTAGTTATAGTAACATATGGGTATAGTAAGACATCTATTTGATATCGTATTTTCTACTAATTCAATGTAAAACGAAAAATGTAAAATGTAAATGTGCGACTGCTGTGCAAGGGGTCCCGGGTTCGATTCCCAGGTCGAGCAAAAAGTGTTATTGGGTTTTTCTATGAAATTCTCAGTAGCAGCTCGGAGTTTGGATTTGTGCCCGGTTAATGGCAATAGGCTCGCCCCCTATTACATGGGACCTAAATATAACGGCGAACTGTGGGTGTACATTGGTACACCTCTGCCTAACCCTTCGGGGAATACAGGCGTGATGATGGTATATTCAATGTAAAAACGACTTGGTACTAGTATTAAATTGATTTAAATAAACGTGACGTTACTTTTGTTTGAAGATTGAACCAAAATTACGCTTTTGTTAAAAGAAATATTGTTTTTTAACAAATAGCAGCGTTTTTTTGACACAATTTTAAATGAAAAATTTGTTTTTTTTTTGTAATTAAATTCGGTAACTGTTTTATTATTTTTGTTAAGTTTTTTTTTTCTGTTTTTAAATTATTTGCTTTTTTATGTTGTCTATCTTAATTTGTCAGCAACAAAAAATAATTAATTGTTTTTTTTTAACACTTGTAAATGTGTTTTTTTACATTTCGTTTTTTGTTAGACATAACAATTCTTTTTTCAGCTTTTTTTGCTCTTTATTCATGATGGATAAAAGACAGTTATCGTTTTGAATTTACATTGTGAAAAATACATTTGTTTAAAACAAATATTTTTGCCAAAGCAATATTTTTTTACCTTATTTACAAAACAAACCGACAAACTGCCTCGTTAGCCTAGTGGTCCTAAGCACGACTGCTACGCTCGAGGTCTTGGGTTTGATTCCCAAATCGAGCAAAATCTTATTGGGTTTTCCGGTTTTCCTATGAAATTCTCAGTAGCTGCTCGGAGTTAGGATTTGTGTTCGGTTAATGGCAATAAGTTAGCCCCCTATTACATGGGATCTAAACATACCGGCGAACTGTGGGTGTAATTTGGTACACCTCAGCCTAACCCTTCAGGAAATACACGCGTGATGATGTGTGTGTATGTGCGTATAAATTGTAAATTTCCTTCATACAGCCCATTCATATAAAACACACACACAACAGTCAAAAAACCCAAAATTAAACTTTAAACCAACAGATATACAGCACCTTTTTCAAACATACAAAAAAAAATGCAAAAAACCGTTATCACTAACTTTGAATCTAACGAACACAAATTCCAATTTTAAACCAACTCAAAGCGCGCGGTTTTTTGACCAACAGAAATGAGAGTACAGTGCGTTCTTTTTCAACAGACATTTTTGAGCTGATGAATGTGTATCTAGGATTTTTATATGTCAAAGAACTTTACAAGTAATAATATAATAGTAGGTATTATTATAATTGAAAAGCTTTATCAAAAGGAAATCAAAATGATGATTCATATTAATTTTCCTATAGACAAAACGTTCCATTTTCAAATTACCACCAAAATAATCCAGCCAGATGTAAAAGCCATTAAGCCCAGGTGTTGTGACGTCACACTACATTACCCTCTTTGTGAAATTCATATCAATTAGAACCATTCATTTGAGACTTTTTATATTGCAGAATATTGTTCAGAAAATGTGGTAATGCGTCTAGCCATTTGGGTTGGTTATAACAAAAAACGTATAAGGATAAGTACTTGTATTACGGCTATAGATAGTGCAATCCACGAAGACGCGCCCCACTACTATTCCTTCTAACCGTTTATAGTATATGTGTGCAAGCTTCCGTCAATGTTTGAGTGTTGTCGGTACACACTAATTACCTATGAGTGTACACGCTCACTACAATGAATAGACTAATCAGGAGAGAGCGTCATGGTCAAAATGAAAGATGCTGGAAAAGTGGTGGGGCGCGTCTTCGTGAATTGCACTATTTGTAATGCCTCTTGGGAATTATACTTGATAGTCTCTGACAAGATTTTGAAATAGAGAAGAGTATGCAAGTAAAAATCTAGTCGCAATCTCATTTGACTACAGCTTATGTATACCTACATTGGCCACGAGGAGCTCGTGGCTAAATAATTACAGCCGAATAGACCGATCTTCCGGGTTAAGCCACGCTTGCCAAGGTTGGTCTGTGGATGGGTGACCATTTATCATAGCGAGTTTCCTCCGTGACTCGGAAAGCACGTAAAGCCGGTCGTTACTGTTAGTCAGAAGCCCGAAAGTCTGACAACCAGTCTTACAAAGAGTATCGTATTACCCATTACTGGGTTGTGGAGGTCTGATAGGCAGTCGCTCCATGTAAAATACTGATATTCAGCTGCATCCGGTTCGACTGGAAGCCGACCCCAACATAGTTGGGAAAAGGCTAGGCAGATGATTATGTATACCTACATTAGATTATTTAAGTATTACAAATTATGTAGGTACCCTACTCAAACATTTTTTTTAAACTATACATTAATTTAAAAAAAATATGGTTTCGTTTGATGAATGTAACAGAAAAGATTTTAATCTTCTATTCAGTAAAAATGCAAAGTAAAAATGAGATTCTATATATTACTAGCTGTGCCCCGCGGTTTCACCCGCATTACGTTAGGTTTTTGGTAACTGATCCGTTCCCGTGGCTCATAGCGTGATGTTATATAGCCTATAACCTTCCTCGATAAATGGGCTATCCAACACAAAAAGAATTTTTAAAATCGGACCGGTAGTTCTTGAGATTAGCGCGAACAAACAAACAAACTTCAGCTTTATAATATTAGTATAGATGTAAGATTATACCGAGAAGTAGGTACGTATAATTAATTTGTAATATGCATAAACATGGATAAAAAAAACTTCTTTCAGCAAAAAATAACAAAAATTATAGGTATAAAATTATATGTTCACGCTTCAACAAATAAAGTCGAAGTAAGCCACACTCGTACATCATTACGCATTAACGACTTTCTGATGACCATTCATTCGTAGAATTGAAGGCTTATTTACAAATAAGCTCGGGATTGATTGAGGTTGTAATCATTCTTTCTTTATCGTGTGGGCAGTAAGGTCTAAGGACCCCGCACACCCTTTTTTTTATAGAGATGGTAAAATCATCAAATGACCCCCCCCCCCCTGTCCAGGGCGGGGCGGGAGGGAGTGTCAGACTTTTACTGACTAAAAACCATCTATGTTCCTTCATATGCCCTTTGCGTTCCGGGGGCGCGGTATCTCTTTCGAACAACCCGCAGCCCCGGCAGGCATTTGGCCCTTAGTGGCCGCTTCCAGTGGCTGACACCTCCGTGCGCGGAACATGGACGCGCCGTCGACACGGTCCGTCGTTAGTTAATAACGTACGGACGGTGAGCTACCCATTGCTCACCGCCCGCAGACCGTGTCTACGGTATCCGCCTGCGGGAGGCGCAATGGTGCCGTTATTGGCAATCCATTGCGCCGGCGGACGCGGTGTCAGCGGCGGCTGCGGGTGCGGCCACGGCGACGGTGGCGGCGGCAGCGGCGGCGGCGGCGGTGCGGGGCCTTTCCCCGGTCCTGGCGGGTACGGCGCAGGCCTTGCCCCCAGCCCGGTGATCGGCCGGCTTGTTAGCCTCCGCACATGCGTCGCAGTGCGGCGAGGCATCACAAGCCGCGGCCTTGTGACCGGGCTGACCGCAGCGGAAACAAAGGGCGCTGCGGTCCACCTCCGAGGCGCACCGACATGCCACGTGTTTCCCCACGTGGCAACGGAAACACCTCAGGGGTCTGGGCTCGAGCAGTCTAACCTGCGCCGAAACCCAGCCCACCAGCAAGCGGCCCCTCCCCCCGAACAATGGCTTTAGCCGCCGTCACTGGGCAGCTGACCACAATGGTCTGCATGCCCGAGCGCTCCGGGCGGATGGTGCCTGCCTTGACCTCCTCGGCAAGGCATGACCTCGACCTGTCCTGGCGACGGCGGCCACCACCCCGCACACCCTAGTGTCAAAGTTTCTAAACCGCATCAAGGGCCTCGGACATGGTTACCGATGTGAGTGACACCCAAGATATATTTAGAACATAATATGTAAATATGTACTCTGCATATGAATTAGAATAAGTCACATTGGTACACTACTGATCCGTTCAGCCGTTTTGGTGTGATTGAGTAACATCCATCCTCACAAACATTCGCATTTATCATACTACGCTAGCCTCTGCCCGCCACTTCGTCCACGTCGAAGTTGATATTTTATCTCAAGGAAATCGTAATTTTTTCAAGAATAAAAAGTAGCCTAGGAGACTATGTTTTATTCCATTCTACAATCTGTCTCAATAGCAAATTTCATCCAGATGCGTTCTGCCGCTTAAACGTGAACATTCATTCATATATCCTCACAAACTAAATATTTTGATAATTATTAGTAGTTGCAAGTTATCTACCTGTATACCAAACAGCCTGTTCGACGGTAGGCATACTTCCCCTGTAGCGAATTAATCCGATTTATCAAACCACAAATCTATTTCACAATTCCACGCACTACGCCTAAACGACACTAGGCGACGAAAATTTGACCCGAAAACCGTATCGATAAGCAATCTTGAAATCTAGCATTATAGTCCAAGATCCGAGCAGTCGGTAGACCTACTTCACGTCAACTGTATACCGAGTTCCTGACTTGTTGTAGTAGAAGAAACCGTGGGGTTTTGTAGTCCGAAACCCAAAGCTTCAAGCGTAGCAGTTGCGCTTAGGAGCACTAGGCTAACGAGGAGATTTCTAAAAATATGTATAATTGAAAAAAAATATCTTTCTTCCCCCTAGGAACGTAACTTCTGTTTTTAAGGATAGGAAATCAACAAATGACTTCTTCCACTCTAGGCGGAGCAGAAATGACTGCCAGACTCTTACTAAATAAAACCCTTAATGTCCTTTGCGTTTCAGGGCCGCGGACAAATTTCGCAGCCCTGGATGGCAATCTACCTACGTTTTGAAACAAACTCCTTAACAATTGAAAAATGCTTTTAAACCGTTTAATTGAAATAAATGCCTTGGCTTTGCCCTGTACTTGTATTTCAAAGTAATGGAGTAAAATACCTTTTTTTGCCTGATACATGAAAAAAGGCCCTGTATTACAGAAAAAAGGCATATGTAGGCATTTTTCATATCGTTGGATGGCAAACAAGCCGCCCGCCCACCTGATTTTAAGTGGTCACCGCTGCCTATAGACATCTGCAATACCAGAGGCCTAGCAAACGCGTTGCCATCCCAGAGACAAAGTTGAAATATCTCATGTGCCTGTAATTACATCGACACCCATATCCTTCAAACTGGAACACAGCAACGCTGCTTTGCGGCAGTAATAGGCACCGTGGTAGTACTTCCCTGGACGAAATCCTCCACAAAGAGCTCTACTACTACTAAAGAAAAATGACGTAGAGTTAGCGACTGTAGGATCTCAGACCAGCTTTAGATTCGGTCACAAAACTCATAAAATATAAGTGAATCAGATAAGTCGGCTTTCTGTCGACTTTCTGTTGACTTTCAAGTTATTTACGCTGTAAGTCGGTTCACGGTCTGTCATTACGTTAGTTTTCGGGTTTCAGCAAGTGTAATCAGTGCTTTCGTAATTACTCGTTGGCATAATCATACTTAAGTCTGTTGTAATGACTTTGATAATCATACTTATGTTACGCCTTTATTCACCTTTACCTAAATTGGTTATAATATTTATAGTCCAAGAGCGAAAGTCGTATATGTAATTTTGTTATGGTTGAAATTTTGGGAATATAATAAAATAATATCAGGATATTATTGTCCCACTGCAGGGCAAATGCCTTTTCTCATACAGAGATGATACGAGCATTGATGACTACGCTTGCTAAAGGCGGATTGGCAAAGTCAAAGAAAAAGTCAAGGAACTATAAAGTACGACATCACCCACAGTTCCGAGACCGAACAACAATATTTTAACAAATTTTGTGGACACAAAAAGACGCCGCCGGTCGGCAAGCACTCTCGTTGTCAAAAGATAGTCCCATTATTGCCCACTATCCCGGTTCCGAACCTGTACTCTTATGCGTAAGAGGTGGGCGCCGTAAGCACTGAGCCATCACAACATTTTATATGTCACGGTAACCATGAATTCCATATATGATTCTAGACACCTCAAAAGTAACGGTTCTCGGTTATTAAAAAAAAAACAGCTGTTCATAACTTCAGACACACATATTAAGTTTAATAAACCTTAGATGACCCACCAAAACCATAACCATGTATTACAGTATCCATTTTTCTAAATTTTAGTGACGTAGGTCTTACAACTCTCGGATCTTAGTCTATAATGTGGGTACTTTGAAATCGTTAAGCCAGTCTATAATATTGAGCAAGGTTTTCCATACATAGTCCCTTACACCTTTAGAATCAAAGACTATAATTAGAAGCAAATGCTCTAAGTAACAAATACCAAGCTATTATTGTCCCACTGAAGGGCAAAGGCCTCTTCTCATACAGAGAAGGCACAAGCATTGATCACCACGATTACTCCAGGCGGATTGGCGATTTCAGACTTGTATTAATTTCTAGGTTTCCTTCCTTTACCGATATCTGTAATGTGCCTCGGAAAGCATGAAGGCGTTGATCCTGCGCCTAATATCTTCCCGGTTGTGTCGGATTGCTGTCCCATCGGACTATAAGAAATAGGGACGAGGGAGTGCACTATAATATCTCCTACGTACTTGGTTCGTTTGCATTAAGATTAGCCGCCGTGGCTGGAATCGGTTTGGAGAATACATCACTGATGTCCAAAATAAACTCAGAAAGTACACAAACAATATAGAAAATGACATTGTTTCAGGTTATAAGAGGTGTAAAAAGATACTTAACGAAGCTGCTGAAAATTACATGTGCTTCCCATCGTTACGACAATAATTTGAAGTTAATGGCTATGTGATGGTTCTTGTTACACCCTTAATTAAGAGGCAATGCGAGTTGTCTTTTCTCCGTAGCAACGCTCTTGCCTGTTTTGCTTTCTGGTTTATGACTTTAACGCAATAATTTTTTTCAGTGAATTAAATATCGATTGTTTATTTGACCCTATGTGTTCCTTTTTAATGATTCATTATTTTTATAAGCACTGGAACTGTAAGGAAATGCTCAAAATTGCCTATTTATACCGTTGTCAACAGAGGTCTTTTTTATTTTATTTTTTTATTGATTGATTGATGGGAAATCATAAAATAACTTCCCCCGCCCTGGGCGGGACGGGAGGAAGTGTCAGAGTGTATGTATAAGGAAAACTATTAAATCAGTGATAGCATGACGGTTGACAGGTCGGCATGGAAGTAGAAAACGTATTGCGCCGAACCCAAGTAACATGGGATAAGGGCAGGAAGATGATGATGACGGCTTAGGCAGTTGTCCTTTTCGCACGCCGAGATTCATAGAGCGACAGCAATAGTTTCTTCTAATACCTAATTTTCAAAAACTTGTCCTATCGCGTTTCCTCCTAATTTATCTTTATAAATTAAAAAGAATGGCGAAATGTGTTACCAAGCGTAAAACTCGAGAAGGGCTGAATATTTTTTTGTAGTATTTGTAATTACCCGGGCAAGGATTTTATAGAAGAAAAAAATCGAAATATCCACGGGAAATGTCGTCAATCCGTGCGAAGCCGGGGCGGTTCGCTAGTGTAGTTAAAAAATCTTCACTCACCGTTCTTATGTGCATAGTATCCAGTTCCCGAAGAGGATCCACTGCCGGTGGAGGACCCCTGCTGAGGGCGTCCCTCCTCGTCCACCTCCAGGGGCAGCGGGGTCGCCTCCATCACAACACTCATACACTCACTCACTCACTTGGGTGCACTCATCACTTTTAACTCACAGCACTGGATCTGTAAAGACAGAAAATTGTTGTTAGAATTTTAATTTACAACGGCATCATTTGCCTAGTGTCCCTAAACGCGATTGCTACGCTAGAGATCTTGGGTTCGATTCCCCAGGTCGAGCAGTGTTATTGAGTTTTTCTATAAAATTCTCAGTAGCAGCTCGGGAGTTAGGATTTGTGCCCGGTGTAAGGCATTAGGCTCGCGCCCTATTACATGGGACTAAAAGATACCGGCGAATTGTGGATGTCCTTTGGTATACCTCTGCCTAACCCTTCGGGAAATAACAGCGTGAAGGATGTGTGTATTTTCTCGATCGATTCTAGGTCACAGTGGCTAATCTCAGTCTCGGTTCACTCTAGTAACAAACAAAACTGATTTGCACAAATCTTTTTGCAAATTAAGGATATTCCTTTAATAAGAACATTGTTAAGTTTTATAACCTCGGAAAGCACGTAAAGCCGTTGGTCCCGGCTGTCATTTGTAGATCTTTGACAGTCGTTACTGTTAGTCAAAAGCCAGAAAGTCTGACAACCAGTCTTACCAAGAGTATCGTATTACTCATTACTGGGTTGTGGAGGTCTGATAGGCAGTCGCTTCATGTAAAATACTGATATTCAGCTGCATCCGGTTCGACTGGAAGCCGACCCCGACATAGTAGGGAAAAGGCTAGGCAGATGTTAAGTTTTATAACCTAAACGCGAACAAAGTCACGGGCAACAGCTAGTCAATAATTCCATAATAACAATAGTTAGAAGGTCAAATGGTGTGTCAGGTCTTACGAAGTTTGATTTATTTTACGACAATTTATGAGGTCACTGGGTATTATGACCCTCATATTATTATAGTGGTTTCTGTCCTGTATATTTTAACCCATAGTGTGCTGGTGCCATATATTTGTCTCACAGTAAATATATCTGCCTCGTTAACCTAGTGGTCCTAAGCGCGAATGCTACGCTAGAGGACTTGGGTTCGATTGGGTCGAGCAAAAAGTGTTATTGGGTTTTTCTATTAGATTCTCAGTAGCCAAACTCAAAAGTCAAAGTCAAAGCATTTATTTTAATTAGACCATTTACAGTCACTTTTGAATTGTCAAGAAGTTACAGTTTAAAATTGAAACTAGTTGCTCGTTCCCAATCGTAGGTCTCGTGGCAGCTCGGTTGGCTCGCCCCCTATTACATAGGACCTAAAACGTACTTACCGGCAAACTGTGGGTTTACATTGGTGCACCTCTGCCTAACCCGTCGAGAAATACAGGCGTGATGGAACGTATGTATGTTGATATAAAAACTCAAGAATAATATTGAAATAAACTAAATATACCACATGTGTTTCCCTGTGGATACCGGCAACGATGACTAATAAGAATAGATATTAAATTATATTCTTGGCAAAGAGAGAGCTAACCACCCATGTTGCAAGTCTAATAAACAAGATATGAAGGAATTTGTAATGATAGTTCTATTACACTGTACTGTTTTTAATTGGATCATAATTAAGCCAGCAATAAAGTATTACAATATACTACTGCCTCGTTAGCCTAGTGGTCCTAACCACGACTGCTATATTAGAGGTATTGGGTTGGAGTTTCAGGTCGAGCAGAAAGTGTTGTTGGGATTTTCTATTAAATTCTCAGTAGCAGCTCGAAGTCACTAATTCCTTTACCCACCTACTAAATACGAAATTTCATAAACTACTTAACTTATGAAGAAGCTGAAATTTCGCAAGTAAGTAAGGTAGGTAATTAGTTTATAGGTAGAAGACGTTAGCTAGGATGAAGACGCGAGCAAGAGCTAGTTTAAGATTATAATGTTTATAACTCTCTGGTATAACAGAACAGAATAGAATATGTATTTATTGTAAAAATATGAGTATACATCAAATAATTTGTGCAATGTCTTAAAATAAAATATGTCTTTAGTCAGTGGTGGGCACTTAACATACGATGGATAATGGATTGTCATCGCGTCGGCTTGTTTGCCATTTTATGACAAAAAGAAACGAGATGAATACCAACCAATACTATTTATTTAATAGTTTGCCCGATATTATCGCACAGGAACTAAATATAAATAGCTTTAAGAAAATGCTTAAAGTGCATCTGTTCGAAAGCATTTAGTGCTCGTAATCTTTTTGCCAAACGTCAGCCATATCATTATTGTTATTACACTTATGTAGGAGAATGAGACTGTCTGAGAATTTTTCTATTTGTATGATTTTTAAATTTCTTTGATTAATAAATATATAAACAAATATAAATCGTATGACAACAACGTAAGGTGCAAAATATCTGCGTATGTATAGTGATGAGACTCAAGTAGGTACAACTGGCACGGTTACCGGTCAGCCGAACCCATAAACTTCTAGCTTGCATACACGAAAACAATAACTAAACTACTAAAATTATTATTTACGAGTACTTCGACTAATATTACAGAAACCTAGCAACAGTTCTAGCACGCACAATGAATACTGTTGCCTCTAGCAGTATGTACAGTCAACAAAGCTATTTGGTCTTCTTTAACGTGTGGGCAGTAAGGTCTGACGATCCTACACACCCTAGTGTCAGAGTTTCTAAACCGCCTCAAGGGCCTCTGACATTGTTACCGATGACAGCGACGTCCAAGATAAACTTAGAAAGTACATTTATGAATTAGAAAAAGTCACATTGGTACTTCGGTATACAGGTAGCTTACTTACTTTTAATCAATATTGTAAGTGTGCTGAGCAGAATTTTTTAAAACTCTTAAGTGGGTTTATAAGCTTAAAAAGTAAATACATACATACATACACTCATGCCTTTTTCTCATGGGGGTAGGCAGAAACCACAGAACGCCACCTGCTACGATCTTTACATACTCCTTTCGTCTCCTCCACATTCATACATCTGGTCATACAAGCACGCCGGTTACAAGTACTGCGCACCCGACCTTTCTGAAGAACCTCACCAATAAGGTCAGGGTAGGTCTTTCTACAATCAAAATGAATTGCCCCGTTGGTCTCGTGGTTGCAAGTGCGACTGCTGTGCAAGGGGTCCCGGGTTCGATTCCCAGGTCGAGCAAAAAGTGTTATTGGGTGTTTCTATGAAATTCTCAGTAGCAGCTCGGAGTTTGGATTTGTGCCCGGTTAATGGCAATAGGCTCGCCCCCTATTACATGGGACCTAAATATACCGGCGAACTGTGGGTGTACATTGGTACACCTCTGCCTAACCCTTCGGGGAATATAGGCGTGATTGTATAAAAAATATTTTTGGCAATGTAGTAGAAAGATGAATAATTTTGCCTGCATATTAAATACCTTTGTTGACTGTACAACAATAGTACAGCAGTTTTGAATGGACGCAGCTTGTAATATATTTAACCGTATTAAATGTCCGGGCGTCGGTCATAAACTAAAGACTGACATAATACATACACGTCGTGCCAAGTGCCACTGACTGACATTTCCCTTATTGTATTATTTGTTTTCTTGGTATATTTTGAAGTGCGTTCCATATGTGAGGAGGATGCGAAATAAAAAGGGCTTTTGTGACATCCAGGGGAAATAATCAATTAAATTTTTCAAGTTATTGTCGTGATGCCTCAGTGGTTTAGATGCCCGCCTCTCGTACACAAGGTTATGGGTTTGCGACAGGACATGGGCAAGTACGAATGTGACTTCTCCTATTTTACATGTACTTTTTAACTTGGACATCACTGGGAAAATATCGTGAGGAAACCTGGATTTGTAATTAATAATATAAGTAAATCTGGAATCGTCAATCCGATTTGAGCAATCGTTGCTCGTGCCTTCTCTGTATGTGAAAAAAATTCACGTTCTAAAAAGTATGAAACAAGAAAACATTCTCATCTGAAAGCCGTGGTCGTATGCCACTTTGCCCTAAACTTTAGTGCTAAAGATTCATGTTCTATTACTATACACATACTGTTTTACCGGAATAGGTGGCATACGACCACGGCTTTCAGATGAGAATGTTTTCTTGTTTCATACTTTTTAGAACGTGAATTTTTGTAGTCGGGTTTTAGTTTTTTAAACTACTTTTTTATTTAAATTATTTTGGGGTTTAAATTTAGACATTTATATATTATGTAATATTACTGGAACTGCAACATATACACAATATATGGAATAATCTATTAGGTCTCCCAAACAAAATATTGGTTAGTTGGCTAGGTTTATGGTGCGTTCTAAAGGGTGTGTGTACGGGTGTATGTATAATTTACTAATAAAATATTTATATATTTGAAATGTGCTAATTAAACCCTTTAATTTGATATGTAACACGACCATATTTGGAAGAAAAAAAATATTATTTCACATCTTCATTAGCCCTAGAGGGCGCCACATACAATTTATTGAAACATAAGATAGCCTATAACCAGCGGGCAATTTAGACGCTTCCAATGACACCTCATTTGTCAATTTACGTTAGATAATTTAGAAGTTATGAGGGAACAGATGAACATCCATACATACATACCGGTCAACCTCATAACCCTCCTTTTTGCTTCGCCGTAGTCGGGTAAAAAGCGTTTGCCATGCAGTGGAATAGGCTGGTCTAGATTTTTTTTTTAAGAATTAGAGTACTAAAGAAAAATTCTTAGTAAATGACTAAGAATTTTTCAGATAAGTTTTGATACCTTTCTGCATGTTTGAAAACTACATTGTTTGTAACCCCTCGTTTTATACCTAGACAGGGTGAATTTTTGAGACGAGTCACAAACAGCAGGTACTATAACCGATATAGTACAGGAAAATGTTCCTAGGAGACCATCCATAACTTTTTGAGACATTTGGAACAACAGTAAGTATTTACTGATTTAAGAAAAAAAGCAAAAATACCAAAAATAAAAATGTTTATACATATGTTTGAACCTATTTCATGTAGGGATCGAAAGACTCTATGGGACCGTTTAAGTGAGTACTAGAAGTTACAGAAATCGCCAAAGACTTTTCCTATACATTTTGTACTGAAAAACGAATAATCAAGGCAAGGTAAAGAAACAATAGTCAAAGAGTCTTCCACACAAGCGAAATCGCAAGAAGAAGCTCAAAGCATCATAATTTTATAATTCGTCACTGCTAGTTTTAGACTGATGATGGATGCTCATTTGTTGGCCTTCATTGGCTCATATTGCACGCACTCGGCAGCCATTCATAATAAAAGACAATGGTTTGTTCTGTCGAGCTGTGAAATGTGTCGCTTACATGTGTGACGCGCCAAGTACTTCTTGCAGGACCGATTATCGGACCGTTCAATAAATCCATAGTTTCGGAAACCGATTTATTGTAGCACCGATTATGGGACCTTTCAATATCCATAGTTTCGGAGACCGAATTTTTCGAGGACCGATTTTCGGACCGTTCAATAGATTCATAGTTTCGGAGACTGACTTTTAGTTGAACGTGTGCGTTGGTATTTTAGAATTTGTGTTCTATTCTCTCCGACAAAAAATCGGTTAGACTCATGGTAGATGCTCATTTTTTGGCCGTCATTGGCTCATATTGCACGCAAAAGACAATCGTTTGTACTGTCGAGCTGTGAAATGTGTCGCTTACATGTGTGACGCGCCAAGTACTTCTTGCAAGACCGATTTTCGGACCGTTCAATAGATTCATAGTTTCGGAAACCGATTTATTGTAGCACCGATTATGGGACCGTTCAATATCCATAGTTTCGGAGACCGACTTTTTGTAGGACCGATTATCGGACCATCCAATATCCCTTAGTGTCGGACACCGACTTTTTGTAGGACCGATTATCGGATCGTTCAATATCCCTTAGTGTCGGACACCGACTTTTTGTAGGACCGATTATCGGATCGTTCAATATCCCATAGTGTCGGACACCGACTTTTTGTAGGACCGATTATCGGATCGTTCAATACACCTGTAGTTTCGGAGGCCGACTTTTAGTTGAACGTATGTGTTGGTATTTTAGAATTTGTGTTCTATTCTCTCCGACAAAAAATTTTTTGGCCGTCATTGGCTCATATTGCACGCACTCGGCGGCCATCCTTACTAATATAATAAATGCGAAAGTAACTCGTCTGTCTCTTCTTCACGCCTAAACCACTGAACCGATTTCAATGAAATTTGGTACAGATATAGTCTGGGACCCGAGAAAGGACATAGGATAGTTTTCATTCCGGAAATCCCTCGGGAACGGGAACTATTAATCCACGCGGACGAAGTCGCGGGCAAAAGCTAGTTCATAATAAAAGGCAATCGTTTGCACTGTCGAGCTGTCGGCAGCGACATGCCATGAAATGTGCCACTTACAGTGACGCAGCAAGTGCGCACTGACTGACGTTTTCTTTAGAAAGATAGAATTTCCTTGTTCTAATTATTCTAATTTCCATTCCAAAAAAAAATCCACAAATTATATTTATTATACCATCACGCCTGTATTCCCCGAAGGGTTAGGCAGATGTGTACCAATGTACACCCACAGTTCGCCGGTATATTTAGGTCCCATGTAATTATAGGGGGCGAGCCTATTGCCATTAACCGGGCACGAATCCAAACTCCGAGCTGCTACTGCGAATTTCATAGAAAAACCCAATAACACTTTTTGCTCGACCTGGGAATCGAACCCGGGACCAACGGGGCAGTTTAAAAGTTTTTAAAAATCCACACATTTTAAAAACTTTTCCTGTCTAAATGTGATAATTTTTTCCACACAAAATAGTTTCAAATTAATTTTTAGTGCCTGTTCTTTTACGCTGCCAAAAATGTTGACAAAAGTCATCGTTAATGTCTGTCAAAAGTTTTATCTCAGTAACTGTAGCAGACAGTTTAATTCAATCAAAGTGAGTATTATAGTCACAGAAAAAAATAAAACTGTATTTCTAATACTAGTTTCAGCCCGACTGTCTGCGTCAGTTTTTTCACCCGCGTTAGGTAAGTTACGTTTTTGGTTACTGCTTCGCCCCCGTAGGTCATAGCGTGATGTTATATAACCTATAACCTTCCTCGATAAATGAGCTGTATAATGCAAAATGATTTTCTCAAATCGGACTACTAGTTTCTGAGATTACGGTGATCAAACAAACAGTAGTAGTAGAGCTCTTTGTGAAGAAGCTCGTCCGGAGAAGTACTACTACCATACCTATTTCTGACGCAAAGCAGCGTTACTGTGTTCTGGTTAGAAGGGTATGCATGCCAATGTAATTACAGGCACATGAGACATTTTAACTTTGTATCTGGAATGGCAACGCATTTGCAAGGCCTCTGCTATTGCAGATGTCTATATGCAGCGGTGACCACTTAATACCAGGTGGGCCGGCGGCATGTTGGCGTTCTATTTAAAAAATAACTCGGCTTCTTAATATAAGTATAGATTAGTGCTAGTGTATGATTTTACATACAATTGGCTAGCCTTTCATATTATTTTTAAACAACTTCAATAAAAGGAGGAAGTTCACGATTCGTCGGGATATTTTTTTAATACAAAACTACAAACAGAACCAAACCCGCCGACTTCCAAAGCTAAAGTTATTTAGAATTTTTTAGTTTTTGAATGCCGTTGTCTTTTTCTAAATACCAGCGGCGACACACAGTCTCTTGATTATTTTGTATTCGACCTGTTTCTTTTTATTTTGTCTAGCCCGTTTTTACTACAGACCAAAGAAAAAAAAAACAATTATAAATCACTAGTTTTTGCCCGCGACTTTGTACGCGTCATAGTTGATATACCTACTATTTAGATATTATTATTCTTTTTTTTTTACTTGAATATAATAAAGCAGAAGATTTTTTATGTGTTTGTTTAAACGCGATAATCTCTAAAACTACCAGTAATTTGGAAAAACTAATTTTACATAACCATAGCCAAATTCATAAGGAATAGTATAGGCTATTTAACATCACGCTACAACACAAGGAAGCGGAGCAGTAACCAAATACGCAACCAAAAGCGACTGAAAAAACTAGTCTTTCTTTACCGCGCTCTTACCAAAACATTTCACTCTTCATTCCATCTAGCCTTCATCTAATGAGACATACGATATAAGAAAATATACGCGACATCCCATCTTCAGCTAAGAATTCACCCTAATTTTCGGAAGACCCTTTTTTGATGGTATTTATTTAGTTATACCTCGAGGATATTGCTTTATGGGGTAAGTGCCGTGAAAGTGGCTGGCAACACTCGTACGGTACGACGTAGTTGAAGGGTGATCTTTGGGAGTGTTGCTGTTCAAAAAATTAGGTATTGCAGTTGGTATAGTGTTTAGTTTTCAAGGGAAATTACTGATGACTTTGACTCTGATGTGACTTTTTCTAATTCTGGTAACCATGTCAGAGGCCCTTGAGGCGGTTTAGAAACTGTGACACTAGGGTGTGTGGGTAAGACCTTACTGCTCACACAATAAAGAAGAAGAAGGGAAATCATCTTTAAGATTACATAAATAAAACAAAACATCATCTACAATTAATCACGTGCAAAAAAAGTTGGCTACGCGTATGTAATGTATACGTATAGAGACATGCACATGGGCACATACATACATATCATCACGCCTGTATTCCCCGAAGGGTTAGGCAGAGGTGTACGAATATACACCCACAGTTCGCCAATGGGCAATATATCTTTATAAGTCTACGAGAAAATTGCCCTTGAACGTTACTGAGCGGCCATTTTTTGTGCACGTGTGTTTATCTTACTGACAGGGTCAAGGAAAAAAATAAACGTTAGTGATGGAATACGTGAAAAAGATGCGCTTATAAAAATCAAAAGGGTTTTCAAAACAAAATTTGGCAAACAAGTTTATATAAAAAACAAAAACACAAGCAAGAAAATATGATTATTATGATGCCACCAAAACATCCAGTAACTGTAAACATAATCATATCTCTTTTAATGATTTATTTATTTAAGTACTATAGCTTCTACTCGTGACTTTCTTAACGTGGTTTTTTTTCACCCGTATTAAGTTACGTCTTTCGTTACTGCTCCGCTCCCGTGTATCGTAGCGTTATGTTATATAGCCTATACTATTCCTCATGAATCTGGCTATCATATTTGAAAATAATGTTTAAAATCCGACTGTTAGTTACAGAGATTAGCGCGTATAAACAAATAAACAAGGAAAATTCTTTGGCTTTGTTATATTAGTGGGTACTAGCTGTACATTTTCCAGGGATAATAAGTATCCTATGTGCTAGTCCATACTTCAATCTATCTCAATGCCAAATTTCATCCAGATCCGTTTAGCCGTTTGAGCATGAAGAAGAGACAAACACACAAACTTTCGCCTTTATAATATAAGTGTGATAAATAATTATAAAAAAAATACCATCACGCCTGTATACCCCGAAGGGTTAGGGAGAGGTGTACCAATGTACACCCACAGTTCGCCGGTATTTTGATAAATTATTTCATACCAAATATTATTAACCACACAGTCTAAAATTCTAAACCAAACTTCAGAACGGTAAAACATTCAAAATATTCATAAGTTTAACAAACCGTGAAACTCAAAACTCTTTGATAATAACACACAAAGAATTAAAACTTCCCAAACCACCGGATGGTGTGGAAACTTCTTGGAAAACTCCGTCTTAATTTGTATGTCAAGAACATCATTCATAATTCTGAGAACGTGAGACGAGACGCGTCTTTGAGACACCTGTAGCGTTAGAGAAGATTTTTAAAAGAAAAATGTGTTTTTTTATCTAATTTTTAATAGCCTTCATTGCTATTTATCAAATCTTATAGGTACACGTGGATGTAGTTTATAATATTCTTATGTATTTTTATATTGAAAGTAGGTAGTCATGGCTTATATAAAGGGAGCAATTGTACTAACTTTTGGGAACAATAGCAATGACGTAAATTCAGTCTCAATCTGTCAAAAATGTGTCATATTTATCTAAAGTTGTTGTCAGTTATTGTGCCGGAGATGAGATTGCGACTTTATTTTGAACTTTGTTAATTAGTGGAATTGACTTTCGGACAATCATTAAATACAGATACATATATTTTTATGGATATTATGCTGAGTAATAACACATTGTCATGCATTCATTGACAGCGGGGAGGACAATGCAAAAAGTGTATGCAAGGATTACAATCCCTGCATACATAACCTCCTCTTTTTCGTCGGTTTAAAAACTACAATACAGTCTAGTTTAAGTAAGCTAGGTTTTGTTTTCTCTGATTTAAAAAGAAATGTAATGAGGTTATGTTTCTTGTGTCATAAAGATGTAAATAATCTTTTAAAACGGAACCATTAAGCGGACTGACATAAGTCGCAATTTCACGAGCAACAACTGGTTCAAATAATAATTCTTACCTAATTTCCTTACCGCCTAAATTCAACACAAACAAGCACAAAATCATTCAAACCACTATCATTCACTACCAACACCAACAAAACAGTTTAGAATAAATCCTTCTTGCACAATCAAAAACAATCTTTAAAACCTTTTTCGAGAAGCACGTCTTGACACTACGTAGAAAAAAAGAAGAAGAAAAAAAATGACACTTCACAATTTCAAATTCCGAATTCCGAATCCGACTATTCAAATTTGGCACGGCGGGAAACCCGTTGCTTCCCGCCTGTGGCTTGCAATAGACTAAAGACGAGTTTGGTTTTAGTCGCCACTATTTTTACAAATGTTCCAATAGCTCGGGAGCCAGACTATCTTTGTTTATTTTCATTTTATTTTTCTTTTATTGCTCGTAAAAGTATTTAGATGATGTTGATGGAAATGAAAAGCAATAAATCTGTATTTAATAACGTATAGGCGTTACATAAAAACCGTGTTTCTCAAAGGGATAAGAAACGGGCTAAAGTACACGTAAACTTTAACGATGACTGCTTTACGTCTCATGTGAATAAATTGGGCATTTTATTGTGTACAGTTGTAGTTGGGCATTTTACTGTGGGATAAACTTATTTATTTTGTGAACAGGCAACATTAAATAAATGTAACTATTACATTTTTGGGCACTAAAATAAATACAAAGATGAAAAAATCCGGCCAGGAGTGAGCCTAACTCAGACACGAAGGGTTCTGTGCTACCTACATATTTTACATATAAAACGAAACGTTTTGTTTTTCACAAAAAACTTATTTTCTATGCTAAACAGCGTAGTCTTAGTAATAGGGTCCCATTTGGCACCCTGTTTGGGAACAGATCTGTAAAAAAGATTTTTTTCGCTGTTCTAGAAAATACGAAAAATAAACATACAAACATACCATCACGCCAGTATTCCCCCAAGGGTTAGGCAAAAGTATAAGTACCAATGTATTGCCATAGTTCGCCGGTATGTTTTAAATTCCCTTAAAATAGGGGGCGGACCTTTTGCCATTAATCAAGCACAAATCCTAATTCCGAGCTGCTACTGAGAATTTCATAGAATAACCCAAAAACACTTTGCTCGACTTCTAGCGTAGCAGTCGCGCTTAGGAGCACTAGGCGAAAAAATAAAATTACATAAAACTTTAGTAGAGCCGAGCTTTTTCATAATTTCTACAGATTTTCACAATTTTAAAGTCTTGCTTTTTCAACAAGTAAGCACTAAGTACATAACTTAGGACTTAAAAGTTTCTGATGTATTTAATCTAGAAACTGACTGCTGCAGATTTCTTGAAAATTATTTCTAGTTTCCTTCTTATAAACTATTTTCTTTAACACTTTACTGGGTACTAACCCAGTAAAGCATTAAAAGAAAGTTAATGTAAACCATTTTATTGGAAGTAGATTTATCTCTTTTGTTTGTAATAACTATTAGAATCTTATTGTCTTTTACCGAAAAAAAATTCCTAAAATTATTCACAAACATGATTACTAGGACTTGGACTTGTTTTTCGGGACATTGCCAAGCGACTGGTCGACTCTTAACAAAGGCCAAAGAATCAGCATTGTCATACAACATGGCAATACTGCCAGCCTTTCGAGCACTTGCACCATTGAAAAGTATCCAGCGCACGAGTTTTTTTATGCCTGCCTGCATCAAAAAACGGTCTGCGTTTTTGATAACTCTCTCCTTTAATTTTTAATTTTAAAAATTTAAAATTTTTAACTATTTTATTTAACTTTTTAAACTAATAAAAATCTCCTTTTTTTACTTTCTTTTTGAAAAAAAAAAAAAGAATGTGGTATTATCAAGTTTTTTGCCAGCAAACGTCTAATAACGGATTTCGATAAATTAAATTGGTTATCTCGCTGTCAAATTAACTCTCAATACCTGTTGAATCTTCGCCTATTAATATATTAGATCCAGATTGGTTTTCGACACAATTATTTGGCATCCAGTATTTACTGCCAGGGCTGCGGGTTGTTCGAAAGAGATACCGCGCCCCCGGAACGCAAAGGGCACAAGAAGGAATGTGGATGGGTTTTAGTCAGTAAAAGTCTGACACTTCCTCCAGCCCCGCCCAGGGTGGGGGAAGTCATTGATGATTTTCTATTGGTAAAAAAAGATAGTATTTACAACCATTAACATCTTATACCTACTACCCCGGTTCTTGCGATTAGGTAGATGACACCTAATCAATTGACGTACTTTTTATGAGCTGTCAAAACGCTATTCCCTAAACTAAACGAAAAAAAAATTCATGCATACAAAGCTGTTGATTTGCATCCACGTCAAATTTTAGGAGCTTGTCATAAAAAAATAGAAGTAATCAAATATAATTACAATACCTGGCCAATATCTAATAAATACTTGTTTTTTTAGTTGCAACTATCAAATAACAGTATTCCAGAATACTCCTATGGAAAATTCAGAATCGCCCAGTTGCGTATACGGTTGGCAGAGTTGTCGCGCGGCTATATCAATGTGTACATAGCGCCTAAACCCTCTGGCGAGATGGCTAGCTCGAATTTGAAAATCACGTCAAAAAATATATTTCAAAACCAATTTATTTTATTATTGATTCGTGTTAAGAATCACGACCATAGTTAACTCCTTGAATTTGACGAGGATGCAAATCAACGCCTTGTTAATATATATAAATATATTATTATCTGGCATCCTCAGTATTTACAACCAGTAACATCTGCCATAGCTTTTATTGCCCCAGGTCTTGCAATTGTCTACACATCATAAAGTTTTAGGCGGGCACTATTTCGGACGCTGCTTTACGCCAGATAAATTACCCTGTGATCTAGGACGCAGCATTTCTATGCTAATTTAAGGAGGTTATTTAAGATATATTGCCACGTTTCTTGGATTCTAGTGTTCAAGGAAATCTATTGTCTAATACTTGTAAGTTGGCAACGCTGCTGAAATTTTTTATAATGGGGTAAGCTAAATTTGAAAATGGAAGATGTTGGATTCTGGCTATTTGGATAGTTTGTGCCTTAAATACTTTTATGTTTTTTTTTTAAGTGAAAACTTCTTTAGCGGCTTTGTACACTTTTTTTGTAATGGGTAAAAAAATTTAAACTCGCGTTAGGACACGTGACCTGATCGAAAATCTTACGAATTTATCGTACACAACTATATTGCTGTACGATAGCGCAATAAATAAATATTGTATTATACCACATAAATGATAGTACTTTTATACTGATAATTAAAGCGATTCGTGCAAAATTATTCCCTAACCATTCCAAAATATCAAAAATGCACAACGTTAATATTCAAGTTTTCACTTCTGCCGGCACTCCCGGAGTGCAACCCGTCGTTTTTTTTTTACAAACCTCCTGTTTTCTGATACATGTAAAGAAGTTCTAAATCCCGCTTGCATCAGACATGATTTTCTTTTAACTCCGAGTTAGTTGGTAACATGGAGTATTACCTATGACATTAAGCTCTTTAAAGTTAGAGTGAACACGCTTCTTCTGGGTAAGCTTACTCCATCATCGATTTTGTCTTTGTGACCTCTGACCTAGACTAGAGTTACGAGCAAACCTATCAAAAATATATAAAAAAAATATTATACAACTGTTACGACTCTATAATATTACACTCTTGTTGTAATTATATATAAATATATATAAAATATACCATCACGCCTGTATTCCCTGAAGGGTTAGGCAGAGGTGTACCAATGTACACCCACAGTTCGCCGGTATATTTAGGTCCCATGTAATAGGAGGCGAGCCTATTGCCATTAACCGGGCACAAATCCAAACTCCGAGCTGCTACTGCGAATTTCATAGAAAAACCCAATAACACTTTTTGCTCGACCTAGGAATCGAACCCGGGACCCTTGCACAGCAGTCGCACTTGCGACCACGAGACCAACGGGGCAGTTGTAATTATAATTTTATAATTTTATTTTTTACATTTAAGTTTTGCTCTTTTGTTTTTTCTTGTTGTTTTATTTTTCATCCTTTTTCCATCGCAGTAATACTTATGTAACATCCATCCCTCTATCCATTCTTCCACTTTATCCATTACTTTGTGTTCTTTTTGGTTTATTCTGAACCCTATTATACAGAATATACTATATACAGTCCATTCGCTGTCTGCAACAACCTTGCGCTAGCAACTATCTAAATCTGTTAAGTTTTTGACGCAATTGGGCCTAAGCTAACCAGTGTAGCAGTATTATACGTCAACACCTTTATGTCAAAATTTGCATGAACACGCTAAATATTCGTATGTGCATATTTTGCGCACTATTGGTTACCTTATTCATGAGTTATTCAGGCGGCAATGTGACCTACTGAACTTGCATGTACCTAGTATATTTACCTGTACTATGAAAAGCTAGCACTTTGCCCGCGACTTCGTCCGCATAAATTAAAATCACCTAAAGGGGGTTCCTAAAGAAAAATCGTCGTAGCGTATAAATCTGGCTATCATTTATATAAAAAGATTTTTCCAATCCGACTGTCAGTTCCAGAGATTAGCGCGTATAAACACACAAATAAAAAATTCTTCAGTTTCATTGTACACTACCAAACTGCCCGCGACTTCGTCCGCGTGGCTTATTTCACCCTCCATAAGTTACTTATTTGGTTGGATGGAAAAATGTGGATGGATGGAGAGGAAGAGGGAGGCCAAAGAAAAGATGGATGGATTGTGTGAAGGATGATAATGAAAGAGAAAGGAGTGAGTGATAGCATGACGGCTGACAGGATGGTATGGAAGAAGAAAACGTGTTGCGCCGACAACAAGTAACATGGGATAAGGGCAGGAAGATGATGATGAAGTTACTTATTTGGTTAATGCTCCGCTCCCGAGGGTCGCAGCGTGATGTTATATAAGCCATGTTACTCTGGAATAATGAAGCTATCTATTAGTAAAAAAATGGCTCAGATCGGTCTAGTAGTTACGGAGATTAATCGGCATAAACAAACAAACAAACCATAAAATCTTTCCTCTTTATAATATTACTATAGCAGCGATTCAAAAGTAATTATAAAATACACAAGGAACATTTTTTTAATTACATTCCATTGATTAAGGATCAAGCAGAACTTCACCGTCAGACGGTGCGTGCCCCCAGACCAATGACGCGGGAAATTAGCTTACAATCTAGGGCAAAACATTTCTATGCTAATATAAGAAAGCTTGCGTAAGTCAATGGAGAAATAGATTAGGTACGAACATTGTGCACTGAGCTAGAGAGTCCTTTGTACGCGGACACAATAAATAATGTACCTGTTCGAGTTTTCAGTCCTGTAAATGTTTTAAGAGAATTTGTCCAGAGAAATATGTAAAAGAGAGTACTTGTCGAAATCCCTACAAATATCATAACCACACATACACACACATATCATCACGCCTGTATTCCCCGAAGGGTTAGGCAGAGGTGTACCGATGTACACCCACAGTTCGCTGGTATATTTAGGTCCCATGTAATAGGGGGCGAGCCTATTGCCATTAACCGGGCACAAATCCTAAATCCGAGCTGCCACTGAGAATTTCATAGAAAAACAAAATAACACTTTTTTCTTGACCTGGGTATCGAACCCAATACGTCTAGCGTAGCAGTCGTGCTTAGGACCACTAGGTTTACGAGGCATAAGTAGGTACATAAAGGAGGGTATTTGTCGAAATCCCTACCAATATCGTAATAGCAAAGGTATGTGACTCTGTCTGTTAAGCTACACCGCATGTACGGGTTTTTGATGAAATTTGGTAAAGATGAGTATGTATTTATTTTATTAAATTATCTTATTAAAATTTCATGCACCAATGTTAAAATACACCGTACAAAGGCGGACTTAATGACTTAGGTATTAGGTATTTAAGAATGACTCTGGAAAAGGACATAGGATATACTTTTTATTCCGCGGTTTCGTCTGCGTCCTCGAGAACCGACATTTAAGCGGACGAAGTCGTGGCCAAAAGCTTGTGGGCTTAAAACTGATTTCTTCTAGACTTATTTGATTTTATTTAAAACAAAAATGTATGTATTTAAAATTTAAACATAAACACAATACTTCTGCAATCAAAACAATACCCATATTGTACAACAACAAAAAAAAAAAAAAAAAACAAAAATAATACAAAACTAAATCAAGCAGCAATTCAAAACTAAAGAAAACTTCAAAGAAGTACCTTCACAAGCAAAAGCAAAACCAAGTACAGTCAATCACAGTTTATTCAAAAACTTTATTAAAATCCGAGACATTTCAACAGCTCAGCTCCCGAGTACAAAATCTTGGCATCTCTCCCGCGACAGATTTGACGGCTAGAAAAAAAAAGACTATTTTTCTTAATGCTTTTATTAACAAACGTATATCATCTTTTGGTCCCCATTTAGATCTAGACACGAACACGTATTATTGTCCTCCTTTTTGTTCAAAAGAATTTATTGCCACACTAAAAAAATAGTCGTTCATTGATGCTGTGTTTTTTTCTTACTCGTGCCTGTCCGATTTTGTTATTTCTAATTTTAAAAGTCATTTGTTTTATAATTTATCAACGATGCCGCTGATGGGATAAATGGAGTAATTTATTTCTTTATTAAATTTTAAATTGGGGCGCGGTTTGTGCGCGAGTGTACTGTTTTGTTTTTAAATATTATAGTAATGTGGTTGTGTGATATTTATTGGAGCTTAATTTTTTAAGAAAGTAGAACAGCATGACGTTTACCTATGTGTACTAATAGATATCATTATATAACGAGGAACATTTTTTTTGTTTGTTTGTCCCGAATAAGCTCCGAAACTACTGGACTGATTTAAACATTTTTTTCACTAATAGGTAGCTAAATAATTACTGAGTAACATACGCTATATAACATAACGCTACGATCCACGGGAGCGGAGCAGTAACCAAAGACGTAACTTAACGCGGGTGAAATCAGCCATGAAGACAAAGTCGCAAGCAGTTCTCTAATTCAAATTATACTAAGTGTTACAGTCTAATTTATTTATTTATTTTACTTATAAAAAAAAAACGGTTTTTGGCCAACTACATTAGTTAAAGACATAAAATATATATTTAATGACATTCACACACTCAGCTCACAATCCTGCAAACATACTGACAAGATCGTCCCCCATTAGTCCGCGAACATATCACAATCAATTCGTAATAATGAGAATCACATAATTACTTTTATTTAGATAAATTGCCTCGTTGGGTTTAGATAAATTGTAATTTATAAATCAATAGTTCTTAATTAATTTTGTTTTTTTTTTTGTTTTTTGTATGTATTATTATATTGTATTCTTGGAAATTTTCTGTTTCTGGCACCTACTTTGTTTTGTCTCTGCATCACCCTTAGGTAGACTGGTATAAAATCCTTACTAATATTATAAATGCGAAAGTAACTCTGTCTGTCTGTTTGTCTCTTCTTCACGCCTAAACCACTGAACCGATTTCAATGAAATTTGGTACAGATATAGTCTGGGACTCGAGAATGGACATAGGATAGTTTTCATTCCGGAAAGACCCCGGGAACGGGAACTATTAATCCACGCGGACGAAGTCGCGGGCAAAAGCTAGTGCTTAATAAATTAAGACCGGCTTTGTACAGTGTATTTTTTTTTTACATTATGTGCATAAAGTTAATTAATGAAATAAATCATTTTAGGACAACGGATTTTAGGTTTAAATAGAAAAAGATCTAACTGAACGCGGAGGACACCACGGGATATAGTTATAAATAAATAAATAAATAAATATAAATAAATATCTTGGGACAACTCACACACGGCTATCTGATCCCAAGCTAAGCAGAGCTTGTGTTATGGTAACCAGACAACTGATATACATACTTATATAATTTATAAATACATACATATTATAGATAAATCACACCCAGACACAGAACAAACAATCATGCTCATCACACAAAGTTTATCCTGGGTGGGAATCGAACCCACGACCTCCGGCTTAGCAGTCAGGGCCACTAACCACTAGACCAACAGGCCCGTCAGTTATAATAAATAAGCTAGTGTTTACATACATACATAAATAAACTCACGCCTTTTTCCCATGTCATCAATCTTTACATACTTCTTTCATCTCGTCTACGTTCATACATCTGGTCATACAAGCACGCCGGTTACGAGTGCTGCGCACCCGACCTTTCTGAAGAACCTCTTCAATAAGGTCAGGGTAGGTCCTTCTAGAGCGTCTCCTCCCGACGTTGCCACTCACATCTGCCATATGAATTCCTTTTTTTGTCGCCTTTCACTAATACTAGCAGCCAGTATTAAATTAATAAAAAACAAACCTAAAACCGTAAACACAGCACACAGCATATTAAACAGAAAATAAAGTGACAACTTGTCAAAGTACACTCGAGTGCACAAGTGGTTCGCAATTTAATGCACGCAAATTAATCACATGCATGCCGTCAATTTGAAGGCTCACAACCAACCATTACCGAATTCATGGCGCCACTGGGACGTAGAGGGGAGCGCACTTCGGATAAATTAACGCGAATTTTGCTGAATTAAATGAGAAGAGTATTACTGTGTGGATTTAGAAATTAGTTTTTGGTTGTGTTTGTTAAGATAATCAGTGAATTGGACTGGTGTAGTGTTGTTTTTCTCTTTTTTAATCGATTAAAAAAAGGGGGGTTATCAATTCGGTTGTTTTTTTTTTCTGTGTTTGATACTAAGAAAACATTGTTTTATTTTTCAGTTTATGTTGGACATCTGACATTTTTACTAGATTAAACTTTTGTTTCTTGTAAACGATGTTCAGAAGTGCCTGTTAATGGCCTTAATGGATTTTTAATTGTTAAAAACATTTTTTTTAAATAACACGTCATCACGGCTGTATTCCTCGAAGGGTTACGCAGAGGTGTAATCAATATACTCCTAATAAAATCTAACCTACCTATTTTATTAGGTATTTATTTATTTTTATCAGTAAACAAGAAATGTTTGTTGGCAAAAAAAAAACCAAAATATTCAATATCTAAGGTAGACTGGTAGAAAATGCCTAAGGCATTAAGTCCGCCTTTGTACGGCGTATTTTATACATTTTGTGCATAAAGTTTTAATAAACAAATACTTGAAACAGAAAACGCAAAGAAGAAACAAAACATCAATGTACAAAAAAAGAAACTCAAATATCATGACATTTGTTTTCCATAATAACTGCGGGCCGCTTTACAACAACAAAAAAAGTTAGATCCTCATTACCAGTACATGTGAGCCTGCATTTACTCAAAGGAATAGGTAGGACGTCAAAAGACGTGTTAAAGAAGTAGCATGTGGCATTCACCACCTCATACAACCCTTGGGAATAACGACATGAATTTGTAAACCTACCTACGTGCAATTTAAAGTTTTAACTTTCTGGTGTTAGAATACATTTTTGAATGCCTACTTTCTATGGATGGTATGTAGGTATTTGAATATGTATTCTATATTAATACGTTGGTTGTTAAATACAAGTATCTTCATACATTTTGTACACGGTCAAAATGTACGAAACAGCAGATATTTTTTTTAAAGCTTCGATTTTTTTTTGTTGGTGTGGCTTAGAATCATGTACTAAATTCACGGTAAAAGTTTTCGTCACGGCGAACAAGATTCCCCTGTCAATAGATAGCTCAAGATATTGTTTTTGCTTTTTTTTGTATAATATGCTAAGCTCCCGTACTACTGGTCCGATTCTTATAATTCTTACCCTTATAAGAAACCCCGTCATCTCTGAATGTAATAGACATATTTTACTATCAAAAAAATTAAGTATTCGTAAGAAAAAAATCGCTTTAGCTAAGAACCAATTTTGCGACAGGGCCGAATCAACCCTCTTAATTCGGCCCTGCATTTGATTTCCATGCGAACAAATTCGCAAGCAACAACTAGTTTAAAATAATCCAGCATCTATTTTATTATTTTTAAACGTTCAATATAAACTTCTGAACAAAGTAAATATTTATTTCAGCTAGCACTTTGCACTGTGAGTGTACTCTGCTTATTGAATTTGCAAATAATAAATATTTATTTCATAGAATTTCGTTCTATCATGGATACTGTTGAATGGTATAAAACATTAGTCTATTAAACAAACTAGAAATGTCCTATTGGTCATGTTGATAAATACCATCACGCCTGTAATTCCCGAAGGGTTAGGCAGAGGTGTACCAATGTACACCCACAGTTTGCAGGTATATTTAGGTCCCATGTAAAAGGGGGCAAGCCTATTGCCATTAACCGGGCACAAATCCAAACTCCGAGCTGCTACTGAGAATTTCATAGAAAAACCCAATAACACTTTTTGCACTTTTTGGTCATGTTGAGAGGAAACAGTATGCTCTCTACAGTCTGCCTTAATTATGTAAAACATAATTAAGGCAGATGTGAGTGCCAACGCCGGGAAGGGTACCACCCTAGAAGGAGCTAGAACCTTATTGGTGAAGTTTTTCAGAAAGGTCGGGCGCGCAGTACTTGTAACGAGGCGAAAGGAGTATGTAAAGATCGTAAACTGGCCTATTAAATTCTACCGAACAATATTTGACCTACATGAAAAAAAATATGCGTTTCTTGTTCTTATGGGGCTTCAGCGTTCATATACTTCAGAATTAAGCCTAGATCTATATGTGTACCAAATTTCAGTTATTTCTGTTCAACCGTTAAAGCGTAAAAGAGAAACAAACATCCAACCATCCTCACAAAGTTTCGCATTTACAATAGTAGTAGGATGCAAAGAATAAAATAAACAGTATTTAAATCATGTTTTATAAAATAACTGAACCGCCCCGTTGCTTGGTCTCGTGGTCGCAAGTACGCTGTACAAGGGGTCCCGGTTTCGATTCCCAGGTCGACCAAAAAGTGTTATTGGGTTTTTCTATGAAATTCGCAGTAGCAGCTCGGAGTTTGAATTTGTGCCCGGTTAATGGCAATAGGCTCGCCCCCTATTACATGGGACCTAAATATACCGGCGAACTGTGGGTGTACATTGGTACACCTCTGCCTAACCCTTCCGGGAATACAGGCGTGATTGTGATGGTTGTATAAAATATTAAAAATATGCTTTAATTAAAATATTTATAATTTCACACGAGCACAAAACCACAGAACTGTGGTGTCCTTTGTAAGCATAACCCTTCAACTGCGCGTAGTGTCGGCATGCACGAATGACATGCGTGCAGCCAACCACGCGTGACCACAGGGTTAAAATACCTTTAGTTTTTGTTAATTATAAAAAAATACCAGCCTTTTATTGTCCCACTTTTTTTTTACCGATGAGAAATCATCAAATGCCTTCTCCCGCCCTGGGCAAGACGCGAGGTATGTCAGACTTTTACTGACTAAAATCCATCCATGTTCCTTTTTGTGCTCTTTGCGTTCCGGGGGCGCGGTATCTCTTTCGAACAACCCGCAGCCCCGTTATTGTTCTGCGGGTTGTTCGAAAGAGATACCGCGCCCCCGGAACGCAAAGGGCGCATGAAGGAACATAGACGGGTTTTAGTCAGTAAAAGTCTGACACTCCCTCCCGCCCCGCCCAGGGCGGGGGAAGTTATTTGATGATTTCCCGTCTATAAAAAAAAAAAGCCCCGTTATTGTCCCACTGTAGGGCAAAGGCCTCTTATACAGAGAAGGCACGAGCATTGATCACCACGCTTACTCAAGGCGGCTTGGTGATTTCAGACTTATATTCATTATAAGTCCAGGTTTCCTCACGATGTTTTACTACACCGATTTTCTAAAAAGATACATTTAAAAATAAAAAAATATTATCGCACATGGGTAACGGGAACAGGATCCAAGCAACTGGATCGGCCGGTACCTTGGTATCCGGAGAACGAAGAATAGACATAGACATACCATCACGCCTGTATTCCCCGAAAACCTTTCGGGGAATAGGCAGAGGCATAGGCAGAGGTGTGCCAATGCACACCCACAGTTCGTCGGTATGTTTTAGGACCCATGTAATATGGGGCGAGCCTATTGCCATTAACCGGGCACAAATCCTAACTCCAAGCTGCTACTGAGAATTTCATAGAAAAAACCAATAACACTTTGATCGACCTGGGAGTCGAACCAAAGACCTCTAGCGTAGCCGTCGCGCTTAGGACCACTAGGCCAACGAGGCAGTTATTATTTATTTATTTACTATTATCATAATAAGACTCCAAACTCATAAACACTACCCCGACTATTATTGTAGAGAAAAACCTTCAATATCAACTTTTCGTGTTTAACTATTCATTAATTAACTTCATTATCCGTCCCAAAAACAAATTCAAAAGCCCAAATAACACAAATGCAAAAATAAACACCAAACTTCATACCACTGTTTATTTTATTACTCAAACTGTTCCACTACGTTTGGCCTGAAGTGTACAGTCGAACGAACTATTTGGTATCCAGACATTATTGTTCGTCTTTCTACTACACTGCCAATATTCATTTTTCATACATACATACATACACACATATACTCACGCCTTTTTCGGAAAAAACCACAGAACGCTATCTGCTACGATTCTTACATACTCCTTTCGCCTCGTTCACGTTCATAAATCTGGTCATACAAGCACGCCGGTTACGAGTACTGCACACACGACCTTTCTGAAGAACCTCACCAATAAGGTCCGGGTAGGTCTTTCTAGGGCGTCCCCTCCCGGCTTTGCCACTTACATCTGTCACATAAATCCCTTCTATTAGTCTCCTTTCACTCATCCTCTCAATATGACCGAACCATCCAAGCATACCCTTTTGAACCTTTGTCACTACATCCTCTTTTAATTTTATTTCTAATATTTTTTATTGTGTGCGTTTTAACTTTTTGAGCTTATGACACACTTAAGAGAGTGATGTAATAGAACTGTCTGCTCAGCACACTCACAACATAGTTTAAAAGTAGTTGCAAGAAAGCTGCCTGTATCCCAAATAGTTTGTTTGACTGTACATTAAGATGCAATGTAAACACTCTGAGTTGGTTGAATGCACCACAAATACGTGATAGTTGGACTATTGCTCTGTTCACAACTGAATTAAATAAACAATAATAGTTGACTGTTATTGTTTAACTGCACGACAAACTTCTCTATTCAAATAGACTCCCCATCACGCCTGTATTCTCTGAAAGGGTAGGCAGAGATGTACCAATGAACAACGACAGTTCGCCCGTATAACACATTTCAACTTTGTCTCTGGGATGGCAACGCATTTGCAAAGCTTCTGGTATTCCAGGTGTCAATGAGCAGCGGTGACCGCTTAGCATCAGGTGGGCCGTCGGCTTGTTCGCCATCCAATGATATTTTATTAATGACAAAAAAAAAGTATCTTCTAACTTACTACTAATTTATATAAAAGTATGAATAGATGAAAGTATGAACTTCCCCGTTGGTATCGTGGTCGCAAGTGCGACTGCTGTGCAAGGGGTCCCGGGTTCGATTCCCAGGTCGAGCAAAAAGTGTTATTGGGTTTTTCTATGAAATTCTCAGTAGCAGCTCGGAGATTGGATTTGTGCCCGGTTAATGGCAATAGGCTAGCCCCCTATTACATGGGACCTAAACATACCGGCGAACTGTGGGTGTACATTGGTACACCTCTGCCTAACCCTTCGGGGAATACAGGCGTGATGGTTATTTTTTTTTATATTACATATTATGATTTTATTCATGTTAAAATACACGAAACATAATATATCAACTTTGACGCGCACGAAGTCACGGGCAGAAGATAGTCCTACATAAAATACAATAGTAAGCAAGTATGAACAGACAGTTTTATTACTTCCGTTACAGACATTAATATATTAATATTAATTCACAGGAACACCCAGATCTATACGAGTAATAGAATTAATGAGATAATTCTATCTACACGCTAGTGATGTATTCCGGTGGTGACAGGATTGTGGCTGAATTAGATTAGATTATCTGACATAATAGTCTAAGATGCCAGTGACAACAGAACTACGTTATCTTAGCAGGTTCGGTAACGGGGTCTCGTCAGCATGTCGGTAACGCGGACACATGAGAATAATGGTTATGCGACCTTATAAGTTGTGACCTTATCAAAAATTGTTTAGCACAGCTAAAGAAAGTATTCACTCGGTGACAAGAACCCATAAGTTTTGTCCCTACAAAAATTGCTCAACACGGCTAAGAAGGAATTCGCTTCAAAAAAAAAAAATATAAACAAAAAAACATTGTTGCTACAACATGTCTGACATCAGACATTCGACATCAGACATTTTGACTCATTTTTTTTTTTGTGCTGAAATAATTTATTTATTCATTAGCAAATGGTTTCAGGTGCTATTCAGACACGTCTCGAAGGACATAGAATTATTATATGACCTAGAATTTGAAAAAATGTTAAGTATTTTTTTTTGTAAGTAAGTTACTGTAACGGTTTGATGCGGGTTACAGTATCAGGATAAGTTTTTTTTACATGTTATAATATTATTAAAAGTTTTTTTATAGCCTATGCCCGCGATTTCGTTCGTGTAAATGTTGATTGTCATGGGGTTTTATTTTTTTTATGCGGACCCCTAAATCTTTTTCATACTTAAAAGTAGCTTAAGTTACTCGTTATAACATTTGCTATTTGCCAGTAAATTCCCGTAAAAATCGATCCATTCGTTTCCGATATTAGCCAGAACAAACAGACTGACTAACAAATATTTATAAAGTTGTTTTTTTTTTGTATAAGTATGATGTTAATATTTATATGCATTTAATAATAACATGACATGTGGCGAACTGTCAAGTCTTTCTTATTTGAAACAGAGTTTATCTCTTAGTAATATTAATATAAAATAAGGTTGTATATGGCTAAAACACCCAGAGTCACAGTACTTGAGTAATAAAAAAGCCTGACATTTATGACCAAAAGGTATCTAGATATTTTATGATATTTATGAACGCAATTTTTTTTTCTCGCCTTTTATTTGTGTACTTTTGCTAGGTACATGGTATATGTGGTTTGACAGGACTGGGTAAGCAAATGGCTGCTGTGCCGCGTGTCAAAGGTGCGATTTCCGCCCGCAGCAAATATATCATCACGCTACTACCTACGTGTGCGGACTAGTAAAGACATAACTAAACGCGGGATATATATAAAAATAAAAATAAATATTATACCATAACGCCTGTATTCCCCGAAGGGTTAGGCAGAGGTGTACTAATGTACACCCACAGTTCACCGGTATATTTAGGTCCCATGTAATAGGGGACGAGCCTATTGCCATTAACCGGGCACAAATCCAAACTCCGAGCTGCTACTGAGAATTTCATAGAAAAACCCAATAACACTTTTTGCTCGACCTGGGAATCGAACCCAGGACCTCTAGCGTAGCAGTCGCGCTCAAGAACCACTAGGCCAACGAGGCAGAAGCTAGTATTAAATAAATAGGGAACCTAGACATACACCACACACCATTCTCTGGAACAGACCTTGTATTATTTCTTCACTCAAGTCTGAAACACAATTTGAAACACAAACACACGGATATTTACGCTAGCGGTACATTAGCTTTTAGACAAACCTGTGTACTCTGTGTACTACAGAGTACACAGACTGTGTACTGTGTATAACGTCCGTGTACTCCGCCGCTACAGATGGAGTAGTTGTCTTGTTGTTGCATTAGTAAAGGATGGTAAATGAAAATATAGATGAGAAAGGGAACGTACAGTTCGTGCCACGAAAGATGAGACTTGACCTCCAACTTTATTATTTTGTAATAAATATTGTGAAGAATTTTTGTATGTTGTTTTAATTCCAATGTCATCGAAAAATCTCTGAATAGATATACAAATTATGGATAACTATTTCGTACACTTAGTACCTGCACAAGCTCCCCATACTGACACTCGCCAAGTCTCATCTTTCGTGGCAAGAACTGTAGCACGTACTAGTTTATATATGTGAGTTCGTTCAAGTGAATGTCATTGGTCCAACCGTTGCGGAGATTAGCCGGGGCAAACAGATGATAAAAAAAGTTCTGGAGATAGGCGGTGTTCAAACAAATTCTTGAGTTTTGTAATTATTATCATTTATTTATTCAGACTACAAATGAGATCCACTAACAATTTCTTAGCCTTTGTTAATATTTAATACCTAAAATAGACCTCGTTCGGTCGGCTAATGCCCTTACAAGCAGTAATATTAGTTAGAATAGACTAGCTTTATTAAAGTCCTCGTGAATTTAGGTTATCTGCGGAGTTTTAAGTTTATTTTTTGCATGGAACCATAATTATTATTCTAAAATAACCTAAGTTACTCCTTATAACATCAAAGTCCTGTAAAAATCGATTTAGCGATTACGGAGAATAAAAATAGATTATTATAGAGAATTAAAAACAGTTTTTTTAAATAATATTAGTATCATATAAACGTAGTAGGTTTTCATTATTATGCATTTAGTAAAAAGCTGTCCACCCACAAGGTGGACGGACGACCTGATTGAGACCGCAGGAAGACGCTGGATACAGGCCGCTTCCAACCGGTCCTTTTGGAAATCTATGGGGGAGGCCTATGCCCAGCAGTGGACGTCCTGCCGCTGGTATGATGATGATGATGATGAAAAATCTGTTATTTTGACATTACAAACAGACACATCAATTGTAGGTATTTATTTTTATAGCTACCAGGCACTCATAATAGTTAAGTACTATAATCGTTTTAATTTATTTGTGCATCCAATTTCCCGTATTCACATTACTGCGATTTTAATCCAGGATTATGCAGAGTTACAATAATTGCAGAACGGTAATTATTTTGCACAAGCGACCTGTCCCGGCTTTGTGCAAGCGCAATTGACTTCATAGTTTTTGTTGAGATTTTTATACAAAAGTACCATTTTTTCTGACTTTTCCGGTAAATACTATGTTGTGGTGCCCTTACAGAATCCATAATTGTTATTTAGCTTTAAACCTTATGAAACCTATTTAATAAACTTTTTTATCTAGCCTCTGATATCATACTCATTATGGTATGCAAAATAAAATGTTGTGATTGTCCAGTGGTTAGCCCATAGTTAGTTCGCCTTTCATGGAGGAAAAACATCGTGAGGAAACTTGGACTTATAAAAATATAAGACTTATAAATGTAAGTCAGAAATCGCCAATCCGTCTTGAACAAACGTGGTGATCAATTATCGTGTTTTCTTGTATGAGAACACTGCCTTTCCCGGCAGTGGTACAATAATATTATACTTAAACATTGTGCATATTTTTGAAATTAAATGAAAATCTTTCTAGACAAATTCATCACGACATTAAATTAATACTGTCGTTGCTACAATTTAATGATGAGTCGATCAAATGAACTACTAGCTTACATGGATCATATTTTATCCTGCTATGTAAATAATTAAAATCTGTACGCCTCGACAGGTAAAACAGACTTCAGATTCCTTCTTTATGATCTTGCATGCTTTAATTTGTGTGTGCAATTTTTTAACAAATAAAAATTCTTTACGTTTGTCTTTAAAATCGGCATAAAATTCCATTATAATCCCTACTAAAATCCCAAGCTTTCCTAGCTATGTAGGACGAGTTCTAACGTCCAGATGCGACCACTCTATCATATATCAACATATTTCTAGCCAATTACGAATACCAATGTCTTCTTATCAACATCACTGTTCATAAACGCTGGAGTGTTTCGAGTTGTATAAACTGTTTAATAATTTATTTTCAATCCTAGAATCAAACAGTTTGGCGGTCGTCCAACGATAATATTGTGTTCTTAAGATAGGAGCACACTGTTGAATTTTAAAAGAGACATTCATATTTTTTTTATGATTTGAAAGGGAAATATTTTTCGTTGTTTTTTTTTTGTGGAAACATTTTTAGGTGTGTTGACCGATTTCTTGGTAGCGACAAAAGTAAGTCGTTGACACGTGGAGTGTCGGAAACTAGAAAGTTACGCAATCTTAATACTATTAGTAGTAGTAGAGCTCTTTGTGAAGGAGATCGTCTGAAGAAGTACTACCACCGTACCTATTTCTGCTGCAAAGCAGCGTTGCTGTATCAGTCAGCAAAAGAGAGAGTCGCCAAATAAATTCTTTTTTTTTAAACCGATAAAAGTTTGAAATTAATTTTGTTTCCATTCATAAAAAATAAACAGTTTTTTTATTAAATTAAATTTCATTTAAAAACTACCCCTGGTTTGAGAGAAAACTTCAACTATATTAGACGGTCCGGTTACTTATCTCTTTTGTTCACCGTACATGAGATCTTTGAACTCTGTCTCTGGGATGGGAACGCATTTGCAAGGCCTCTGGTATAGCAGATGTCTATAGGCAGCGGTGACCACTTATCATCAGATGGGCCTTCGGCTTGTTTGCCATCAAAATTCACGCCAGAACAGCTGAACGGTTCTGAATGAAATTTGACGAAATAGCATATAGGCTACTTTTCGCCACGGAAATATGTAGGATTCCCGCGGGGTAATATCAACAATGCAAACAAAGTCACGGCTAGAGACTAGTACCTACAATATAATACAAGTTATACGTGTGGGTTACACCAGAAATGTTCAACCTTTTACACGTCTTTTTTTTGTATTGCTGATTGGAATATTCTCTTTGTTATCATCCATCCTGTGACACGATATATCAAACCATGGATACATTTGCAGTATAAAAAGACCTTGCAGTATTAAAGCTTTTGGTACTATAACAGCTCAGCTTGGACTGGTATGCTAAGCTTGAATCTCGCACACTGTTGTCAAAGGGGTCGCTTTACTGGGAATAAATAGAGTATCATTTGTTTGCATACCTGAGAAAGTTAGAAGATACCCCTATGTGTGTGGGAAGTGGGACGGTTTAGGTTAATAATTATTTAGGTACTAGCTTTTACTCGCGTCTTCGTCCGTATATAATGCAGACGAAGTCGCGGAATAAAAAGTAGTCTATGTCCTTTCTTGGAGTTGAAACTTACTCCGTACCAAATTTCATCAAAATCGGTTTCGTCGTTTAGGCATGAAAGCAGATAGACGGATAGACAGACAAAGTTACTTTTGCATTTATAATATTTGTATGGATTTATTAGCTTCCGTCCGCGAATAATATTTTATTTTAAACCGACTTCAAAAAAAGGAGGAGGTTATCAATTCGAATGTATTTTTTTTTTATGTTTGTTACCTCGAATTTCCCGACTGGGTAAACCGATTGTCATGATTCCTTTTTTATTTGAAAGCTGGTGCTTCCCGTGTGGTCCCATTGTCACCATTCCAATATCTGATGATGGGATCTTGTAGAAATCGGGGGAACTCTTCAATAAATAACAGCAGATTAACCGCGATTGTTGCTATAGCATATTTAAGCATTGTTTACACCATCACACAATATAAATAACATCACGCCTGTACTCAAGGGTTACACAGATGTATACAGTAGTATTTAAAAATTTCTCATCCAAGTAAACGAAATCGCATATTCTGCTTTCTTATGACTTTTTAGTGGTGTCTCGTTAATTTAAATAACATGACAGTTTCTTCATGGATTTGGATGACAAGAAGTTGATACTAAAAAGCGAGAAATAAAAAACTTTTTTACAAAAAAATTACAACCGGCTTTGGTTCTGTTTGTTGTTTTGTATTGCCACCGACTTCCAAAGCTAAAGTTATTTTTCTCTTTTTAGTTTTTGAAGGCGGTTGTAATTTTTTTTGTAAAAAAGTTTTTTTATATTTTTATTGTATTTGCTGTTTTCTATTTTTGTTATTTTATTGCACAGTATATAAGTTAGTACCACAAATGAGCGAAGACACTGGCTCCTGTAACAAAGGAGCTCTACCTTCTACCTAGCTCAGGATCCAGGGCTATAAGTACGTAACACCTGTATTTTTATGTCACTAAAATATTTTTATTTATTATTATTTTATTAATTATATTATCCCACGGGAACCGTAAATTTTTCCGGGATAAAAAGTATCCTATGTAATAAAGTACCAACTTATAATAATTATGATTACTATAACTTATATGGTTAAGTAGCTTGATTATATTATCTATACGGTGGTCCCTAAACTAGGCAGTAAGTACCTATATCTTGGGACTGACTTTCCACCGAACCGGCAAGCAGTGGGTGTATGTTGGTACACCCACGGAATAAAGAAAATTTATTTTCTGGTCTGTGGGTACACCCCTGCCTAACCGAGGAATACAGGCGTGATGGTATGTGACTTTCCAATTTTGAAAATACAAACCAACATCAAAGCATATCGCTAGAAGTACCCTTTGTACAAATCACAATAAAAATCACAATAAGCTCTCAGGAATCACATAAAAATTTTATTATCTGTCCAAATGTACGGGCCGGACTCGAACCGGTGGTTGTTGCGTAAATTCTTTCTGGCACTGTGCCAGTAGAGCTGGCGGCAATAGAAGCGAGTTACTGGGTCAGTTAAAGTATGACAGTTACCATCCCATCACGCCTGCATTCCCCGAAGGGTAAGGCAGAGGTGTACCAATGTATAGCCACAGTCCGTCGGTCGGTATGTTTTAGGTCCCATGTAATAGGGGGCGAGCCTATTGCTTTTAACCGGACAAAAATTCTAACTCCGAGTTGCTACTGAGAATTCCATAGAAAAACCCAATAACACTTTTTGCTCGACCTGGGAATCGAACCCAAGACTTCTAGCGTAGCAGTAAGAAAACACAGTAAGTATGACAGTTATAACGTGAACATACATTTATGTGTTAAGGGCTTAGTACAAGTACCTCGAAAAATCCAACCGTTAGATGACAGCTCGCCGCCCGCAAGCCGTCACCTTTTTATCTTGTCATTTGAAAATATATTTAAAAGCGAAAGGCTTAAAGTTCTAAATTGAATGGCATATTATTTGTTATGTCGGAAAATGAACGTTTCTTTAATTCAATTCTTTTTGAAATTGGAAACTAACTGTTTTGTGTTATTTATTTTTTTAGTTTGAAGGCGTATTCGTAGTAAATTGGGCTGATAATCATAGAACATTTGAAAATGTTTTATTAACTCAACCTGATATTTTTATGTTCAATTGTGGCTCACAATTTATCAATCGAGTTTGTATGTACACAAAAAAAATTGGAGCAGTGTGAACGACGCCTAATAGTAGTTAAGAGAACTGTATTGGCTACGTAATCTAGTCACATTTCGGTCTATAGTCTATATTATTAAATTAATGTTTCACACAGTTAACAGCTTCGGTATAAAGTACTAAGATGTCTTACAGTCCTACGCTTAAAGCCCCAAAATGACATCACCTAGGTTCGATTCTCAGATCGGGCAAAAAGTGTTATTGGTTTTTCTATTAGAATTTCTCAGTAACAGCCTAGAAAATTGGAAATTGGTGATGTGACACCCAGTGGCTCGGACAGCACATAAAGGCGTTAGTCCTACGCCTGATCTGTCCTCGGTTGTGTCGCATTGCCGTCCCATCGGACTATGAGAGTTAGGGAAGAGGGAGTGCACACTACTTGTTTGCGCACACATTTGCGTACTGTAATATCTCCTGCGTACGTGGAAAGTCTGCATTAAGATTAGCCGCCGTGGCCAAGCAGTCTGGAGCATACATAGACATACTTTTTAATTTCTACGCTTGACAAAAAATCTCAGAAGTAAACCAGATTCAGTACACTGCATACTCTATACACTGCGATCGCGTTAAATGGGAACAAGCCCGTTATCTAAACACACAACATAAATACGTAGGTATACATATATAAATAGTGAGTATGTCCGCCTGTCAGCGCGGAATGATTGTCATGACATTTTACTAAAGAATTACAACTAAATTGAAAAAATGTGCGTTGAGGCTTGTGCCACACTAAATAAGTGATGCTATGCGATGCGTTTATCATATTTTTTAAAATCAAATTTCATCAAGTACCACATATATATTTCATAGTGTAATAATTTATTTACAAAGTACATATTATATGAGAAAAATAATTATGAAAACTTGCTTTGCTTTTTTTTGTAAATATTCTTGTAGGTGCATATAAAAAACGTAGCATATACGTTTTTCAATTATTGTTGAGACAGCCACTAAAATATTAAAATGAAAATAAAACAATAAAAGCTGAATGCAGGCCGCTTCCAACCGATCCTTTTGGAAATTATATGGGGAAGGCTACGGCTGATATGACGATGACGAAAGTAACAAAAATACCAGCCGGTAGTCCTGCTGCCGCACAAAAGTATCTTCTCACGCACAGAAGGCATGTCCATATATCAATATTTTAAAATTTAACTACCCAATCCTAAAACCAAGAGCCATTCAACAGCTTACCAAATTAAAAACATCCTCCACAATAACGAAAATCATAAACTAACACACAACAAGATATAACATACACAGCTACACGAAAACACCATCCTATCTCCCACTTATCATACTAATGCCTCAATTTCAAACAGCTACAAACGCGCCCAAACCATAGGCAAACGGTTTAATCTCCATAAAAGTGACGCACTAAGAAGCTCGTAATATGCTCATAATGCATGCTGCTTTGTGAAGCGGGTGTAAACGAGGCTTTTGCGTATTTCTCCTACAATCGTGTGAACACGGTAAATGAGCAAGTAAGGTTGCTCGTTTGAATGCTCCCCAAACTTGGCAAAATATTTACCCATCAAGCCTGTATTCTTCGAAGGGTTAGGCAGAGGTGTACCAATGTACACCGACAGTTAACCGGTATTTTTACGTCCTAAGAAGGCGAGCCTATTGCCATTAACCTAACTCCGAGCTGCAACTGAAAATTTTATAGAAAAACCCAATAACACTTTGCTCGACCTGGGAAGTGAACCCAAGACCTCTAGCGTAGCAGTAGCTGTTAGAACCACTACGGTAAATGAGTCAGTAAGGTTGCTAGTTTGAATGCTCCCCAATCCTGGCTAAGTATTTGTGATGACTTTGTCAACTGGAGAAGCAAATGTTGGTCTACTGTTAACTGTAGGCCTAGGTCTTTTCCCATGTGGAACGGAGGTAACAGTGGTTGTCAGACTTCCCAGCTTCTGATTATGGCATACTAGCTTTTGCCCGCGACTTCGTCCGCGTGGATTAATAGTTCCCGTTCCCTGGGGATTTCCGGGATGAAAACTATCCTATGTCCTTTCTCGGGTCCAAGACTATATCTGTACCAAATTTCATTGAAATCGGTTCAGTGGTTTAGGCGTGAAGAAGAGACAGACAGACAGACAGAGTTACTTTCGCATTTATTTTCGGGTTTAACTGCTTTCCGACACATAGGGGTGTTACCAACTTTCAAACTCCGGGCTGCTCCTGAGAACTTCCTATTGAAAAAACTAAATAACGCTTTTTATGTTTTTTTTATGTTTTCGGAGTTTGGATTTGTGCCCGGTTAATGGCATTAGGCTCGCCCCCTATTACATGGGACCTAAACATACCGGCGAACTGTGGGTGTACATTGGTACACCTCTGCCTAACCTTTCGGGGAATACAGGCGTGATGGTATATTTTTTTTTATTATTTATGTTTCCGGTCCAATTTTTAGCTCAAAAAATTTAATCGCTTTTTCATATCATCACATTACCTGTACAACAAACCTAACCATTGCTCAGCCCTACATTAATCCTCAAAAAATTACATCGCGTAGACATATTATGGCATTAGCTGCAACTGTAAAACAAACCTAAAACACATACATTTAAAATCTATTTCAGTAGCGCGTGTTTCCGTCCTACATTTATTTTAATAAAATAAAGCGATCGTCGCCGAGGTCGCAAGTAAGCGATCTCGCGATAGATGATATAAGATCAAAGATGACGGCTGTATCCAAGAGAATGACTTCAAAGATAATGTTAGCATCGGAGTGACAGTGGGAAAGAGTGACGTCACGCTTGTACTCTCCGAAGGTACCTATGGGTGTTGGAGTGACTACTACCTATAGTCATACATACATACACACCATCACGACTGTATTCCCCGAAGGGTAAGGCAGAGGTGGGTGTACCGGTGTCGCCGGTATATTTAAGTCCCATGTAATAAGGGGCGAGCCTATTGCCATTAACCGGCCACATATCCAAACTCCGAGCTGCTACTAAGAATTTCATAGAAAATCCCAATATCACTTTTTGCCCGACCTGGGTATCGAACCCAAAGACCTTTAGCGTTGCAGTCGCGCTTAGGACTACTAGGCCAACGCGACAGTGGAGGTAGAGTGACGTCACGCTTGTATTCTCTAAAGGTACCTATGGAGGGGTGTGGGAGTGACTACTACCTATGGTTAATTATGATGGCCCAGTAGCTAAGGCGCCCGCTTCTCATGCATGAGGTTGTGAGTTCGCAACCGGGCACGGGCAATTTGACTTTTGCTAATTCATATGTACTTTCTAAGTTTATCTTGGACATCACTGACATCGGTAACCATGTCAGAGGTCCTTGAGGCGGTTTAGAAACTCTAATACTAGGGTGTGTGGGGTCGTTAGACTTTACTGCCCAGCCCACACGATGAAGAAGATAGTTAATTGTATGGGTTATTTTTGATGTCTTACGGCAAGTCGGTTAACGCAGTAGTTGAGAAATTGGTTGATGTGCTGCGTGTTGTGGGTTCGATGCCCGCACGGACAAATATGTATTTATTTATAAGCTATGGAAAACTTACAGCTAAACAAAACAGAATATAAAATAGTAGGTAAAACTGACAGCCAATTACAAGGCTCACACTGGTTTTCCTGTATCGTGGTCTTATAAATTCACATACTCAATTAGCCAGACCCGGAACAACTATCTGTAGCCCATACCAATACTTGTTCTGTGCGGGAATCGAACACGCAGCGCAGCAGCCATTAGCTCAGCCACTGCGCCAACCGTGCCAACGGTATTATAAATATTACCCAGACCTCTGTAGGCACTGTTGGGTGCATCTGTAAGCGTAATGTTTGCTTGCATTTCATCTATTCATCTACCTACCCGAGCTAAAACACGTAGATTTTCAACTGCACTCCCAAAAGTTTCACAACTAACTCGACTAACTATGTAAAAATAGTTGAAATAGTAGATTAGTTAACGACATTTGTTAATTAGGTGTTGAAAGGCGACGTTCCAGAGTAATGCTCTTGTTTGTTACAGAAAACTAGTTTTCAAGAAAAATGTCTAATAAAGATAAAAAGAAAACTAGGAAGTAGGGATCTTAGGAAAAGCGGGAAAGAAAAACGTAGATTATTCTAGAATTAAATGGAAAGTTCTGGAAATGAACGCGCTGTGTGAAGTTTTTAGTTTTATTGGTGCTTTGCCGGCAAGCAAACCTAGCCTGGAGCTGCCTCGTTGCTTAGCGTCTAGCCTAGTGGTCCTAAGCGCGACTGCTACGCTACAGGTCTTGGGATCGATTCCCGGGTCGAGCAAAAAGGCTTGTTTTTGTAAAATAATTTTATTACCTATTATTCTTCTCATTTATTCATTACATTTCATATAAATTAAATTTTTAAATATTAGTATATAAAAAAAAACATTTAAAAATATAAAATATAGTAGCCCACCGGCGCGGCGCCGGCGTCGGGAACAGGGTCCAAGCCAGAAATTCTCAGTAGCAGCTCGGAGTTTAGATTTGTGCCCAGTTAATGGCAATAGGCTCGCCCCCTATTACATGGGACCTAAATATACCGGCGAACTGTGGGTGTACATTGGTACACCTCTGCCTAACCGTTCGGGGAATACAGGCGTGATGGATGGTGATATTCTAATCTTCACCTTGGGGTGCATTTTCGATTTAGAAGTTAAACAAGTAATTTAAATTCTGATTTGTAAATTATAGATTAGAGTTGGCTGGGATATAACAAGTTTCATTTGTAACGATTCTGTTGGAGAATTGCTTTTGTAATAACTTGTTCTAAATAAAATACTTGCTAAACCCCGCGATTTCATACACGTATAAGACAAAGATCAATTTATTTGTATAACTTGAATAGATTGCAATACAAATGGATGCATGCAATGGTGCTAAAAATATATGAACGTGTTTCATGCTATATACCTTAGAAGGTGTACATATATTGCAGGTTTTCAAATAGTCATTAAAAAGTAAAATAATAAATTGTACCCATGAATGAAATAATGTAGGTAATCAATGAACATTGCCAAAAATTTTAAAAGTCAAATTTTACTATTTAAGAAGTCAGTTATGTTATAGTAACATTTCAACTTATCGTGAGTCTAAAATCGAGTAAGCGTGGTGATCAATGCTCGTGTCTTCTTTGGGGAATAGGCTGTTGTCTTGCAGTGGGACAATAATACGCTGGTATTTTTAACTATGGTTTTATATTATACTCGAATTCCATGCGAATGAAACTGCGTAATGACGTTTTTTAATAGATTTTTAACTCTACATACTTTTAGGAATGATCGCAATTTAACCTCAGTCTAAATTTCCGACTATCACTGAGATGAGATTGCGACTAGATTATGAAGTATTTTTAATGGATTTGGAGTTCTGATATCCTAAAATTACATGCCTAATGTAGATAAGAACTACCTCATCAGTAACTTTAATTTTAAAACTACTAGAGAAACATCAATATTCAAATTCTTTACGCATAGAAACCTACAAAAATAAATTACTTTTACCCAATAGGTCATTGTCCCAAACCAATAGTTTTAGAGTCGATGTCCTTCGTACAAATCGATGTCTACTTACATTTAACAGTCCTTGACGACCGTCCATTTTTCCTAATGATAGCCTACGGATAGAAACTAAACTAAAATAAAATTGTATTTGAAAACGTTTGTCTTGCCTGGTCAGCGATGAGCCGCAATATTCTTGAGTAATTTTCTTTGATTAATTGATAATGAACTAAAATGGATAAGAAATAGAGTTTAATTTTGTGTAATTGCGTGTGAAAAACCAAATCCTGTGCGGAGTTATCCTTACTTCCTTATCCGTACTAATATAATAAATGCGAAAGTAACTCTGTCTGTCTGTCTGTCTGTTTGTCTCTCTGTCTGTCTCTTCTTCACGCCTAAACCACTGAACCGATTTCAATGAAATTTGGTACAGATATAGTCTGGGACCCGAGAAAGGACATAGAATAGTTTTCATCCCGGAAATCTCCCGGGAACGGGAACTATTAATCCACGCGGACGAAGTCGCGGGCAAAAGCTAGTTATAATATAAAAACAAAGCCTTTTTGCTTGATGGGGTCATCTTGCTTTAAAAGAATATTATATAATTTACCAAGCCACGTTGCAGTTTTACTAGGTATTGATTTACGGATACTAACTGTCAGACGTCAGATAGCTTGACCTGTCAAAAACCTAACCTAACTTTTAGGAACGATTGCAATTTAAGTGGGAATTCTACTAACGTTTAGGAGCGATCGCAATCTAATCTCAGTGTCAATCTATCAGAAATGCCACTGATTTATTTAGGTATATTTTTGACATTGACTGTCCCTGAGACGAGATTGCGATTACATTTTAAACGTTTTAAATGACATAGTAGATGTTATTGGCCTACTCTTCTCAGTCTCAATCTGTCAAAAATACCTTTATTATAACTTTTTTTTTTGACATTGATTGCTGCTTAGATTAGATTGTGACTAGATTCTGAACCTCACCCGATTGGCTCCCGACTTATGGTGGTAAAAGAAACCATGGGGTTTTAGTCAGTAAGAGTCTAACATAACCCACCATCCCCAAATGGAGGAAATCCAAGCAGATCTTCCCACAAAAAAAAGAAAAAGGCACAGTCAAAATAAATGACTCTTAAATTGCCACATTTAGAAGGAAAACCGAAATGGTGTGATAGATACGATACAAAACCTTCGTCTTTCCTATCTCTCGCAAAAGAACAAATGTACCAACAAATCAAGTGCTAACAAAATATTAAACCACCCAGGGAAATCAGGATAATCACAGATAACACGGTCAGGCGACTTTCTATTACTAAAGATAAAATCGATACATACTTAGCGCCTTTAATGTCAGAACACAACCCAAACGAAACTACACCTTAAGTCGGCTTGAAAAGGTACAGTCTTGCGAAATAGAGAATCTCATTAATACAAGGCGGTGCCCGGATTGTACAGAGTTGAAACGAAATGAATTCTTAATACGATCTTTAAGTCAATATCGAGTAATGATAGAAAAAGTATAATGGTTTCTTTAGGTAGTAGTTTTTATAAACTAATTTTATAGAAATGGAAGCGCTAATCTGTTTTTCAGTTAAAATAATGGAATGTCGACCGTGTTTTGTATTTTCTGAGACTTAAATTCTTAAGGGTCTCAGCCTACAACCGATTTTTGTCAGCCATGTGCGTTGGTCAAAGTCAAAGTCAAAGCATTTATTTAAATTAGACCATTTACAGGCACTTTTGAAGTGTCAAGAAGTTACAGTTTTAAGTTGAAGCTAGTTGCTCGATCCAATAGATCTCTATGGAGAAGAACGAGCAAGAAATTCTGGAGTTTCTTTTTTGTTGTGAGAGATTGACACGATATGAGATTTCCAATACACAAGTATTGGAAATCTGGATGGATGGAGAGGAAGAGGGAAGCCAAAGAAAAGATGGATGGATTGTGTGAAGAATGATATGAAAGAGAAAGGAGTCAGTGATAGCATGACGGCTGACAGGATGGTATGGAAGAAGAAAACGTGTTGCGCCGACCCAAAGTAACATGGGATAAGGGCAGGAAGATGATGATGATGATGAAGTATTGGAAATCTCATGTTCCATTCTTGCCGACAAAAAATCGGTCAAAACGCCGGTTGTGGGTCGTGGGGTTGTGGTCGGTTACTTCATAAGATTGCCCATCCTGGTCAGGCAATCGACGACCGATTTTTTTGTCGCAGCGAATAGAACATAATGAATTCTAATATACCAACGCACAATAGATGCCATACAAAATTCGGTTCTATTGAACGGTCCGATAACCGATCAAGAGTTTGAGGTAGAGTCCAGGTTTTCCTTCACCGATATCAGAGATATCCAAGATAAACTTAGAAAGTACATCCGTACTATCCTTACTAATATTATAAATGCGAAAGTAACTCTGTCTGTCTGTCTGTCTGTCTGTCTCTTCTTCACGCCTAAACCACTGAACCGATTTCAATGAAATTTGGTACAGATATAGTCTGGGACCCGAGAAAGGACATAGGATAGTTTTCATCCCGGAAATCCCCCGGGAACGGGAACTATTAATCCACGCGGACAAAATCGCGGGCAAAAGCTAGTATGGAATAAAAACATACACTGTCAAGAGCCTTACGGCCCCAACAGCCGCCCGATCTACGAGCTATGTGCCCTGCCCATTGCCACTTGAGTTTCGCAAATCTTTTACATGTTTAGATGACAAACTAGTCAACGGCCCGCCTCTTGATGTTAAGTGGTCACATATGCCTATAGTTATTTGCAATACTAGAGGCCTTGCAAATGCTTTACCATCTCAAAGACAAAATTGAAATGTCTTATCGACGCTGAAGAATCAATATCTAATAACTAACATTTTAGCGGTTTTTACATTATTGCATATCCGTAGATAAACAATGTAAAAGAGCTAATATTTGCAAAGAGGGTTAGGTCTTGAATTATTCTTATTTATGAGATAAATTTGCTTAAAAATACGCAACTTTTAAATTCAAATGTTAAACTTTAGTAATGGAAAAATTTCTTCGCTTCTTGTAAAATCATGGTTTTGTAGATATTGATACTTCACCGTCGTTATGCGCCCGTAATTCTTTTCTTAAATGAAAGTTCCCTACGCTACGAATTTCTCCTGTATCATGGGTGCGTTTACAAACATACATAATCCCGTAAGTCTAAACTCACATACACAAACAGCCAGGACTCAGAACAAATATCTGTAGGCTATACAAACATTTGTTCTGTGCAGGAATTGAACCACCGACACGCAAATTACACCGGCACCCATACCCTTCAAACCGGAACGCAACAACGCTGTTTTGCGGCAAAAAGTATGGTGGTAGTACTTCCCCGGACAAGCTCCTTCACAAAGAGCTCTACTGACTGCTACTAAGCAGCTATATCACTTACCTAAGCTTTTCCACAAATCTCCTAATTTCTGATTCAAAAAGCAATTAGCTAATTAAAATTATGGAACGTCCTAATTCTATTTTTATATCCAAATTAAATCCAGTTGGATCCCAATTTTTGCTGAAATATTTTATGCCGGGTAACCCTTAACCCTTGTGTCCTCAGAAGGGTTTCAAACCTTGATCCTCGCTCGTTACGCGAAGTATTTTAGGACACCAAATGGCATTTTGATGAATAGTTTTTAGGGTTCAACGGGACCGTTTAACTAAGCCTTCACTGTCCGCCTTTTTGGCACCGGGCAGTATCTCATGAACTTTAAAATAGGTAGAGAGTTGATTTTTTACTGCCTCGTTAGTCTAGAGGTTCCAAGCGCGACTGCTAATATCGAGGTCTTGAGTTCGATTCTCAGGTCGAGCAACATGTTATTGGTTTTATCTATGAAATTCTCAGTAGCGCGTAATGTACACCTTTGCTTATCCCTTCGGAGAATACAGGCGAGACGGTATCTATGTTTAGGCCTATGTGTTTGCTCAAAGGCAAAGTCAAATAATTTCAATTAGGCTATTACTAGGCACCTTTGAACGTCAATCAATTAAAAATATTGAATCTAATTGCCTAATCCAACAGGTAGTTTTGTCTGGAGCAGAACGCAAAGGAAACTCCATACGTACTCTTTAATCGATATCTCTCGCTCGATCTTAATATTGTACAATAGTACGGAATCCTTTGTCCATTGTCCGAATTGTACTTGGCCGAAATTATTATTTCATTATAATGTGTTTGGGATCTTCTTAGATTTCATATTAAATTAAAGTTTATCTAAAGATTTTGCTAAGGGTCTTGTGATTTAATTTTTATTAAAGCGTTTTATTTTACGTAGGACAAAGTCAAAGCATTAATTTCAACTAATTTATTTACAGGCACTTTTGCATTGTCAAGGAATCGGTCAGTTAGCCCGAAAGTTGAAGCTAGTTGCTCATTCCCAAACGATGATAGGCCTTTATAGAGAAAAACGAGCTATACTAAAACTATTCGTAACCGGTGTGCTTGTATGACCAGATATTTGACCGTGGACTAGGCAAAAGGAGTATGTAAGGATCGTAGCAGGTGGCGTTTTGTGGTTTCTGCCTACCCCCATGGGAAAAAGGCGTGGGTTTATGTATGTCCGTATGTAAATCGCTAATCCGCCTTTAGCAAGCGTATGATCAATGCTCTTGACTTCTCTATTAAGGCCTTTGTCCTCCAGTGAAACAAAAATAGGCTTTTTTGGTACGCGGTGGAAATCCTCATGGACTTCCTCCGTCATGGGGAGTGACGGAGGGGCATGCCGGACTCTTACCAGCCACCTCTGCCCATGGCCGAGGGTGCGGGATTCGCATAAGCATTCACCGCTCCCCCGACAGGCCTCGACCCGCTGTACCTTAGCGGATCCCTCCTCCCCGTGCAGCCATTCCAATCTACCTCGAACAAGCGTGGCGATCAATGCTCTTGCCTTCTCTATTGAGACCATTATCCTGCAGTAGAATAAAAATAGGCTAACATTAATATTTTATTAAGCTACCATAATATTCTAATCTATACAAATAAACGTTTCTAACAAACTTTCCCCCGCTAAACCCGACGGTATCCCGGAGCCGGCGGTAAAACCGGACGTCCGGCAGATTGCACACGGCACACGTATGTAATGTACCCGGCATAACTACCGTGTACGGTGAAATAGGTCGGAAGATCTGTGTCAAGGAGTATCTAGCCTGTTTTGATGCTGATTCGTGCGGGTTTTATATAGGTCAATATTAGACTTAATTTATTTATTTACGTTCTTCTTTACGTCTTTGGTCACTGTTTTGCTCCTGTATGTTGTAGCGTGATGTTATATAGCTTATAGTATTCTTTATGAATCTGGCTATCATATGCCATAAGATTTTTACAGATACGACTGTTAGTTTCAGAGATTATCGCATTTAAACAAACGCAAACAAGGGTAGTTAGAGTCTTGAGGCCGTAGAGTATTTAAAGTTTTGTTAGACAATTCAAAACGTGTTTTTTTTTATTTCTTCTAGAAAGACCTATCCTGACCTTATTGGTGAGGTCCATCAGAAAAATCGAGTGCGCAGTACTCGTAACCGGCGTACTTGTATGACCAGATGTGTGAACGCGAACGAGGCAAAAGGAGTATGTAAGGATCGTAGCAGGTGGCGTTCTGTGGTTTCTGCCTACCCCTATGGGGAAAAGGCGTGAGTTTTTTTTTTATCCAAAATCGTAAAATTAAGTGTATGGAACCCTTCGTGTGCTAACCCGACCAGTATTTGACCGGTTTTGTTCCCTCCCACTATACAATTTTGATATTATTTAATTTAATTACTTAACCTAAACTTATCACTGAGCAATCCTAATAAAAGCCCTCTTCAATTGCCCCCAGCTCACTTCAGCTATACTCTATCTCAAACGAACTTTATACTAGTTGAAATAAAGTTTAAAATACAAAAGCTGGCTTTAACATTTAAGTTAGAACTCGTTCTTGGAATGAGAGAGACTGTATAGGATGGCTTTTTATTCACCTGCCACCTTTCAGGGAGTAACAGCACTTATAAATATGAATAACTTTTGTAAAAAGATCAACTTCGAAATATAAAAAATAAAAACAGCTGTTCCCTATAAATGTACTGCAATACGATCAAAATGTGTGGAACAGGAGTTAAATTCCATATTTCTGGGTTTTTTTAAAGATGGGAAATCATCGAATGACTTATTTCGCTCTAGCCGGAGCGGTAGGTAGTGTCAGACTCTTACTGACTTAAACCCATCTGTGTCTTTCCTAATGCCCTTTACGTTCTAGTGCCGCGGTGACATTTTCGAACCAACTCCGCAACCCTGGCAGGCACTAGCCCTAGCGGGCACGTCTACTAATATTTTGGTTTTGTAATTTACCCCTTTCGATTCCCAGGTCGAGCAAATTGTTATTGGGTTTTTCTATGAAATTCTCAGTAGCAGCTCGGAGTAAGGATCTGTGTCCCGGTTAATGGCAATAGGCACGCCCCCTATTACATGGGACCTAAACATACCGACGAACTGTGGTACATTGGTACACCTCTGCCTAACCCTTCAAGGAATACAGGCGTGATTGTATGATTGTAATTGAGTACTTTCACTCCTTGTGGCAGGTAAATGAAAATTCATCCTGTATTCCTATACCATCTTGCACATAATTTGATACGTACGTAATCACAAAGGAAAATTGGGTCTTTGCATTTCTTTACTCAGAAATATTTCCTTTTACAGAAAGAAAGAAAGAAAGAAACAAACAAACAAAAAATTACTCGTACGACTTGTGTACTATCAAGTTAGAAGTTCAAAGGGGTATTCGTTCATACCCAATTGAGTTTGCGGCAAAGAAGTTCTTATAACAAAACCATTTATTTGTTATAGTCAAGGAAAAGTTGTCTCTCTATGTGGGGGGGAAGGGGGGATGTTTGACGTAGTTGTGTCTGTTTCTAGGGTACCGTACCCAAAGGGTAAAACGGGACCCTATTACTGAGACTTCACTGTCCGTCTGTCTGTCCGTCCGTCCGTCTGTCACCAGGCTGTATCTTATGAACCGTGACAGTTAGACAGTTGAAAATTTCACAAATCATCTATTTCTGTTGCCGCTATAACAACAAGTACTAAAAAATCGAATAAAATAAATATTTAGGGGGGGGGGGGGGGTGCCCATACAACAAACGTGATTTTTTGCTTGATAAAGGCATAGGTAGACGCTTGAAATATTCACAGAATATTTAGTTATAAGTATATTCAAATTAAAAATAAATAATTAAATTTAATAAAACAAATATTTAAAGTGAGCTCTCATTCAACAAACGTGATTAATTTGCGTTTTTGGTACGGAATCCTTCGTGCGCGAGTCCGACCCTCACTTTGCCGGTTTTTTGTTCAAGTTTCAGAGAAATAGGAGTTATTGGCGTGGAGATAATAACAGGGGAAGTTTTTAAAAGCCTCTCTACGTACATGTGATGTTATCACAGGGGTATCCTAGGATATGTATGTTGCCTATATGTTATGGATCGCGAGATATCATAGAAATTGTAAATTATTATTAATTAATATTAAAATATTTTGGATTTATGAGGCAGATGTGAGTGCCAATGCCGGGAGGGAGCCCTAGAAAGACCTACCCAGATCTTAATGATTTGGTTTTTTACAAAGGTCGGGTGTGCAGTACTCGTAACCGGCGTGCTTGAATAATCAGATGTATGAACTGAGACGAGGTGAAAGTAGTATGTAAGGATCGTAGCAGGTGGCGTTCTGTGGTTTCTGCCAACAACAGAAAAAGGCGTGAGTTTATGTATAGATGTATGTTTGTATAATTATGACATCCTAAACGTGAATCCATAGTGATGGTATAAGTAGTAAAACTACACAAAGTTATAAAATAGTTTGATAGATATCTGAATATAATATTGCGGAGAGTCCCAATGTGGTTATTTGGTGATTAATGTTACATCTTTGACACTTCATACTTTAAAAGAGATATAATTATGTACTACTAGCTTTTGCCCGCGACTTCGTTCGCGTGGATTAATAGTTCCCGTTCCCGGGGGATTTCCAGGATGGAAACTATCCTATGTCCTTTCTCGGGTTCCAGACTATATCTGTACCAAATTTAATTGAAATCGGTTCAGTGGTTTTGGCGTGAAGAAGAGACAGACAGACAGACAGACAGAGTTACTTTCGCATTTATAATATTAGTAAGGATGTAGGTGCGCCGTCTACCCGTAAATATTTTGTGAGTGTCGGTAACCATTGTATCCTCCGAGCCAATCACGGCACACCAGTACTGCCAGACGTACTGCTACATTTCTAGGAAACAATAAATTTTAATTGAACTGTCAACTGAATTGATTTATCAATTGGCGTTTTGTAATTTTAAATTTTTCGAACTATATGACTTTATAAAATTCTTACGTATTTTCTTAGTTTATCTCAGATATCACCGTTATCAGTAAAGGAAAAAAATGAGAGCTAATCTGCCTTAAGCAAGCGTGGTGATCAATACTCGTGCTGGCTTATTAAGAGCGTATATGCTGGTACGTATACGTTATCTATTACGCAACAGCAAAAAAAGTCTGACAACCAGTCTTACTAAGAGTCTCGTATTACCCATTACTGGGTTGTGGAGGTCTGATAGGCAGTCGCTCCATGTAAAATACTGATATTCAGCTGCATCTGGTTCGACTGGAAGCCGACCCTAACATAGTTGGGAAAAGGCTAGGCAGATGATGATGAGCAAAAAAAAACTAAAAACAAAAACATACATCTTTACTTCCTCGTCTCCTCAACCTATTTGTTTCAGACTGAAATAGTTTAAAACGTTGAAATAAAGCTACAATTCTTGCTGTTTTGCCGCAGTCGCCATTAGTTACACGTCTGCCACCGTTTTGTCAAAGTCAATTAGAATTGTTTAAACTATTATGCATGGAATGCTATTGTAATGTTAAAACTTTAACTATGTAATATTTTATTACAGACTAACTATAAAGGATGGATTGAGAGTCACTAAGGGTACCTTAACCAATATACAGGATAAGTTTTTAACCAGTGCGTAAATTTTTTTTGGTAGTTCAGTGTCAGTAATAGAACACATTTCCGTGTTTAGTTAAAAAAAAAAAAAAAAAAAATTCATCCTTATCCGAGTTTGAAATAAGCAAAACATGGACATAATCTATTATTTATTATGGCAAAATTTACGCACTGGTTAAAATTTTTTCCTGTACTTACACGAATATAAACATTCATCTTGAATCACTCTATGTATTAATGAACCGGTCTCGTGGTCGCAAAGCGCGACTGCTGTGCAAGGGGTCCCGGGTTCGATTCCCAGGTCGGGCAAAAAGTGGTATTGGGTTTTTCCAATAGGAATTTCTCAGTAGCAGCCCGGAGTTTGGAAGTTGGTGGTGTGATACCCCCGTGCCTCGGAAAGCACGTAAAGCCGTTGGTCCCGGCTGTCATTCGTAGATCTTTGACAGTCGCGACGGATAGTCAGAAGCCAAGAAGTCTGACAACCAGTCTAACCAAGAGATATCGTGTTGCCCAGTTACTGGGTTGTGGAGGTCAGATAGGCAGTCGCTCCATGTAAAACACTGGTATTCAGCTGCATCCGGTTAGACTGGAAGCCGACCCCAACGCAGTTGGGAAAAAGGCTAAGCAGATGATTAAAATCCGTTACGCAGTTTAAAAGATCTGAACGTACAGAGAGGCAGGCAGGAAGCTACTTTAGTTTATACTATGTAGACATTTTATTTCCTAGCGATGGGTGTCACATAATATAAATTATAAATGTTCAAAATGAAGTCGCCATTTCATCTTACCGACAATCAATGTCAAAAATGTAAGGGGTATTTTGACAGATTGAAACAGGTTAAAACACTCAGAAGGCCACTTCTCATAATTAAAAACGTTCAAAATCAATTTGCAATTTCATCTGAGCGCCGATCAAAGTCAAAAAGTTGACCAAAATTTTGATAGATTGAAATATTTTTGACAGATTAAGACAAATTATAATGCGAACTTTCAAATTTACAGGAATAATTATCCCTTGGATCGTAGGTACTGGTCAGCGAAAGGATTAAAAAAAACAGGGTTATCACAGATTAGTTTTATCAAAAGTATTATGCACGCTCATCAATACCTTTCCTTACTAGAAACAAATAAAACATAAAAATACTTTAACTTTATTTTTTAATTGCGTGTATTATGACCACTTAGCTGCCATATTACTATTTGAGGAGCTCGTGGCTAAATAATTACAGCCGCATAGACCGATCTTCCAGGTTAAGCCACGCTTGCCGTGGTTGGTCTGTGGATGGGTGACCATTTACCATAACGAGTTTCCTCCGTGCCTCGGAAAGCACGTAAAGCCGTTGGTCCCGGCTGTCATTTGTAGATCTTTGACAGTCGTTACTGTTAGTCAGAAGCCTGAAAGTCTGACAACCAGTCTTACCAAGACTATCGTATTACCCATTACTGGGTTGTGGAAGTCTGATAGGCAGTCGCTCCATGTAAAATACTGATATTCAGCTGCATCCGGTTCGACTGGAAGCCGACCCCAACATAGTTGGGAAAAGGCTAGGCAGATGAGCTGCCATATTACTATTTACATAATTATTTACTTTGAAACATAACCAGCATAACATTATGATGCTTCCTACGATACTTCATATTATGTTATTATACGATTAATATTTAAGGAGATATATCGTCCCCGTAGAGCGAAAAGTCATTAAGTCCGAAAATGGCCAAAATCAGTTATCAATGTCACTAAGATCACCATTTTTTTCTCTAAATATCTGCCTAACCGTCATTCCTGTAGCTGCGTTGGTTTTTGTTTTACGAAGTGTGAAAAGTAAGTAAGTCTATATTTTGGACCCCACAGCGTAATGCGAGAAATAACTAAATTAGTTAATGATTATAACATTAATATAAAATTTACATAACTTGCACTTAAAACGACTTAATTACTTTTCTCTGAAATTATTATGCGTTTAGTTAGCTTAAAAATCACTAAATCGATTTAGTGACTTTTTGAAATCAATAGTTTGTTAAAACAGACGATAGCGAAAATTAACTAACTTAACATAGTGACTTCTCATTCTTTATTTTTAAATGATTTGCACAATACTTCAAAAGCGAAAAGTAATTAACCCATTTGAATGATTTGACCCATGATAATTAATAACAATTGCCTATAGATAGTTACTTTGGAATTAACTTCAATTTCATAAAAAAATGAGAATACATCGGTTATGGCGCCTCCGAAGGATGTAGAACCATGACCATGACCAGCCACATCTGCTAAAGGGTCCCAAAAACGAAGGAAGCTCGCTAGATTGAGCTAAAGCTAGTTAAAGCTACTGAATCAAGCCGATTGTTGCGTCTCAAGATTGAGCCAGCCGAGTCGTACCCGCAGTAGAGGTACATGACAGTTCCAGCCCATCAGGACACATCCTGGGTTGCCAGGTTAGGCCCAACTGTTTGAACTCTTCACCTCAACCGAAACAATTTGAACGTGCGGCGGAGTACTCTAGGCGATGGGAGTTAATTTAATTATGTTTTTATTTAAACTTTATGTAACAAAGAGTACAAAGACGGACTTAATGCCTTAGACATTCTCTACCAGTCAATCAAACTAGGTGAGGATATAACACGGCAGCTCACGGCAGGTGCAGAAAAACAAAAAAAAATCGACAACGAGGAGTTGGCCACAGAAAAGTATAGTAATGTGTTTATGAACAATGAGTACTGCCACAAGTGTGACGTATGTGATCTGTGCACATCCCAATTCTTGAAGAATGCGTTCCCTGGTGAAGATACGGTTCGGCTTATGCTCTGCCGGATCTTATTCAACGATTGCAAACAGAAACGAAAGGAATAATAGATACAGACTCGCCATACCCTACTCATCTACCCAAACTAAGCTTAATAATAAGGAGAGTCTGGTGTCACCGAGACATGCAAATAGGCCGATGCGATGCGATGCGCAGGACAGTATGAAATCGACGGACACGTTATTAACATACCCTACGATGTCAATGATATGGTGCAGACCCTGCCGCGCCAGTTGGATGACAATATCGCACATCGCATTATAATGCAAAAGTCGTGAGTTATTAAGGAAATGCACAGTGAAAGCGTGGCTGCGATATTTGACAATAAGGCGCAAACAATATCACAGTCTACTGGGCTATTTTGGAGCGTGGCTTGGCCGGTCCAGTTGAAGGTCCGAGCAGAGCGAACGAGGAATGAACAAAAATACAGCTATCGAGCCATAAGATTGTCATTGCGTATCAGAGACTGAGAATAATTATGCCCATCAACACACTGTGTTATGGGACGAGGCTAAATACCTGGGCATGGCACCTGGACAGAGTGCCCACTCAACATCACATACGGTCGCCAAGCTGAACAATTAAGCTTCCCTGCGATAGATCTCGGCGACGCTAGTCTGATTGTGGAAAGAGTGAGGACAATGTGGTGTAACCCCTCAGTGTGTGTTGTATATGGCAATGAAGATGTTACGACTACAGGTGATGGTGGGGATTAACAATACTTTCCAATTTTCGCGACATGCAGAAAACATTACCCGAAAGCTGATCAACGATCATGAGAGTTCTTCGAGCAGCTAATTGAGATGGACTCTGCTTTCTTATAGACAATCCCCAGATCGGTGCAGTACTGCATAAGTGAGACATCTCCGTCATGACTAGACAGTACTTTAGAAAACCATACCAACCATAAGCGCAAATGTACCAGTGTGCATGGTTTGCAGGTGACCCTGTCGCTCTCATAGTTTAGCACTCCATACAACTTCTAAGTAATCGTATTCGCGCGACACAACACCTAAACGTTACCTAGGTTTAAAAGATGCTTTACGTTCAACCAACGGCTGTGTGCCCCGATACAGCCCCACCCGCAAGTTTTTTTTATTGTTGCACTCTCTTTTGTTTTGTACCAACTATTTAATAGTATTTTGATTGATTTATGTCTTGTAATTATTACAATACAACTTTACTTAATTTAATAAAGTAGTTTAATTAGTTATTCATGTCATACTTAAAACAAAACTTACCACACCAGCTTCGATTATTCAGTTAGGTAGTATTTACAATACACATTTCGTACATCTTACAGTTAGTTCCACTTTACTTAACTCTAGTTATTTTTCTTCATAGTAATTTAGAACTGAGTGAAAAATCACTAACTACGGTCGACAATTAACTAATTTACAAATAAGTCAAGGATTTTGTAGGGAAAAATTAATTAACTTGGTTTTTTCTACTTTTCTCAATTATTCGAAGTTTTTAAAGTATTGTAGATCTTATACTATAAACTTAATTTTATTACCTTCAAAATAAAGCTAAAACGGTTAAGATGTGTAATGGCAAATGGAAGTTATGACGATTTATATTTTCAAAAACTTTAACTCTCATTATCTCAAAACATGGTTTTTCGAGTTAATGACTTTTCGCTCTACGGGGACGATATGTGCCCATACATGAACATTCATTCATAAACTGCTAAAATCACAGTCATCCACAGAGTCGTTAAGAATACAGTTATAGTGATCCTATTTATCTGCTTACTATTAAAGAGAGTAACAAAGTTGTACTTAATAAAATCGATATTCTCTCTTAGAAATAATATTGAAAAGATTAAGTCGACCCGAGGCACTGCGGACGTCTATAGAATAAAAAAAAACAAGCGGAAAGAAAAATCTTCGTTAATTAGTTTGCTAATTAACAGCGATTCCTCGAACTAATACTAGTGTTACTTCGAGATAAAAAAAATAAATATAAATATACCATCACGCCTGTATTCCCCGAAGGGTTAGGCAGAGGTGTACCAATGTACACCCACAGTTCGCCGGTTACTTCGAGATGTCAACATTTATAATGTTTTACTAGCTTCTACCCGCGATTTCTTCCACGTCAAAGTTGATATATTATCCTACTAATATTATAAGATAATATATACAGACAAACACACAAACGCACTACACACAAACTTTTATAGACTAGAGTCAAGAGCTTACACATCTAGAATAAAAAAAAAACAAGTGAAAGTTTGTGAATATTGATGGATGGATAGATGTTTGTTACTCTTTCACGCTTAAACGGCTGAACGGATCTGGATGAAATTTGGCACTATATAGATTGGAGTGTGGAATAACACCTAGAACAATTTTTATCCTATAAAAATGTACGGTTTCCGTGGTATACTATATCAAATTTGATGCGCACGAAGTCGCGTTAGATAATACAGTAAAAAAACATATTGAGCCACCCAAGAGCACATAATATTTTAAACTATTCTATTTTCTTCGCCGTAGAATTAAAAATAAGCTACAAAAATACTTGCATCCCACAATTGCATATCTTGGATCATCGTCAAAGCAGAAATCATCAACAAAAGCCGAGATAAAACCGAGATTAACCGAATGGAAAGATAAACGGTTGTAACAACAGGATCGTGGAACAATTCCAAGTATCAGTGTTACGCTTGTAAATAAACTTCGTATTAAATGCACCGTCTATTTCTGAAGTTTGGTCTGATCGCTGTTTTTTGGGAACACTCCAATTCTTTGGTGCATCTGTGTTTGTCGAAGATTGAGGGTCTGGTCTACAAGTCTTCCACGGTGGAGTGGAGAGAAATGAGATTAAGGTGAGTTGGAATACCACCTGCAATTTTAAAAAGGACTCGTTTGTAGGCTATCTGGCGGCCCGCCTGATGTTAAGTGGTGGTCACCGCTGCCTATAGACATCTGCAATACCAGAAGCCTTGCAGATCCGTTACTATCCCAGAGACAAAGTTGAAAGTCTCATGTGCCTTTAATTACACCGATACCCATACCCTTCAAACCGGCAGAAATAAGTATGGTGGTAGTACTTCCCCGGACGAGATTCTTCACAAAGAGCTCTACTGCTACAGCCTCAGTCGGTGAATTTAGGTGAGCCGTCAAGCCCTTTCTAACATCACGTAGTATGACAGCTCATCTCAAGCACCCTCTCGCTTCACCGAGGCAGATTTTACCAGAATTGCACTGCTGTTGTTCTAGACATGTGGAGGGACGCGATAAGCTCGGGTTAAAGCACGGACACAGCAGTTGATTTTATATTCATGTAGAATATACCATAGCAAAGCGGAGGACACATGGAGTTATCATACATAAGTCTGTAATCACCAATCAAGCTTGAACAAGCGTGATGATCAATGCTCGTACCTTCTCTGTATGAGATAATAATAATAATAATAGTCCGCAGGGCAGCTTGTGGCGAGCTGTTGGGCAGTAGCGACCCCACGGACCTGACCTCCCGGGAGAAGTCTTGTTCTTCATCTCTGGCTTGCCTTTATTGGCCGGCCGGAGTGAACACTGACGAGGAACAGAGCTCCCACCTCTCTCTTGCCTTCATTGGCCGGTTTGAGTGGAGATTCGCAAGAGCATTCGTGTTCGGGGGAAGGAAGTGTTTCACTAAGGTGCTGGTAGGGATCTTGACCGTACTTCCGGGATTGTCCTGATAGCCTTGAAACACCTCTCCACTCCTCAAGCACCTCAGTCTGTGTTGCCCTCTTGTCGCTACGTCACTACGTGCTAGCGGCCGTTTTAGGGGGCCCATTTATCGAGTGTGCTAGTCACCCCCTGCCATTTTATCTTTGTCATAAAAGCATTGATTGGCAGGGGCCATAGTCCTTCCATAGTGTCAGGAAACCAGTCCATTTTAGTCACCCAAACCCATAGCCCTATTTTTAGTTTCCATATTCTGTAATAGTCCTGCGCCAGCCGGGGATTGTCCTTGGGTGCATTTGCATAGTGCAAATAGGGATAATATTGTCGGCTGGTGTTCCATTTCATTGTAAAGCCATGTAAGGGGCCTCTGCGAGTTGGCTTCGGCTCCTCGTACGCCTTCCAAAGGTCCGGGACCCTAGGGTCCCGAGATAAGTTACCAAATAAAAAAATAATAATAATAATCGTTTATTTGGAACAAAAACAAGTACAGAAAGAAACAAATATGAAACGATGGTAGCTGCAAAAGTTAAAAAACTGTGGCGCAGCTAAAAGACAGCAGCGAGAAGACGCCTTTGCCCTGTAGAGGGTCAGTAGCATCCGGAAATTTTCCCGGTTAATGACAATAGGCTCGGCCCCTATTATATGGGACCTAAAACATACCAACGGACTGTGGGCGTACATTGATGCACCTCTGCCTAACCCTTGCGTATGTGTGGGACAATTATAATTAATATTCATAATTTTGCGAATAAATTGGTGATTACTTAATAGTTCCTTTATGGAATATTTGAGAACGTTCATCTCAGTATTCCTAACACTACATTACACCAATAAGACGCAAACGTTATTTCAATTCAAATAAATCTTGATTTAGTTTGTAATTAATGTCTCCTGTTGTTTGAGATAATAAATTAGTGAGAATACGTGTGTGGAGCTTTATGACTGATCTTAGGGTTGGCTAAAACGGTTTTCTATACTAGTATTATAAAGAAAGATTTCTTTGTTTGTTTGTATCGAATAGGCTCTGAAACTACTGGACCGATTTTTCCACCAATTTTCACCAATAGATAGCTACATTATTTCTGAGTAACATAGGCTACAGCCTAAGGGCAGCCTACAGGCTGAGTAACATCACGCTACGATCTACGGGAGCGGACCAGTAACCAAAGACATAAACAGATGGTATAGTAGTAGTAGTAGCAGAGCTCTTTGTGAAAAAGGTGATCCGGGGAAGTACTAGGTAAGTAGTAGTAAGTCTATAGGCAGCGGTGATTACTTTACATCAGGTAGGCCGAAGGCTTGTTCGAAAGAGATACCGTGCTTCCAGAACGCAAAGGGCAGAAGAAAGAACATGGATGGGTTTTAGTCAGTAAACGTCTGACACTCCCAGGGCGGAAGAAATCTTTTGATGATTTAACAATGATTTCTTCCGCCCTTCTTAAAAAATAAGAAATTCCCAGGTATGGTCCAGATCGTAATGATGGGAATAACATCTAACTATCCTAATTGAATTGTTGACAACCCTACATAACGAAAGTTTTCACTGTGATTAGTTTAATGTTAGCGCGAAGTAAATGATTATATCATTGTATTTATGTACGTTATATACGACTCTATCTGTATATAACACGAGTATATTATCTACAGCATGTTTTAAGCCGTCGTAAGTATGTCAACGCGAATTCTCTAATTTGTCGGCACGAAGAGTTATAGTTTCTTTCTTGTTTTTTTTTTTCTGCAAGGTTATTTTAAGGCGATCTCTCACTGGGAACATTCGCTTGTAATGTAAAGCTGGAGACTGACTTGTAAAGGCGGGTACTGACCGGCGTTACAAGGCGTAATGTAACATGTTACACAGGGAGCGTTCGTGCTGTCAGTACGATGAAACAAGGCGCTCGCAACGAGGAAGGAGGGGTTGTTTGCTCGCTGAAAATGGTACATCACGGCTCGTAACACCGGTCAGTAGCCACCTTTACATTTTGGTGTATGTATCGAGTTTTTCTAACTCAAACCAAAGACTGACTTGTAACATTACTTAGTAACGTTACAAACGCCGCGTGCTCCACTCGACTGTCCGTTTTTTCGTGATAATCTGAGAAACATAAGAAAACCCGTTCAGAAAAAAGGCTGTCGAAAGTTTAAACTCTTACTCTCTCTCTCACTTATTTGTTGCTCCTTACGGACATCAAATCTGCGACCAAACCCATAGTCGGCCTACAGGTAGTTATAAATCGGCCCATAAGTAGTTATTCCAAACAATATTCTTTAATATTACGTAGTAGACCTCTTTGTGAAGGAGTTTCTCCGGGGAAGTACTACCACCATAACTATTTCTGATGCGACGCAGCGTTACTATGCTCCGGTTTGAAGGGGTGCCGTAATAATAGGCGCATGAGACATTTGAACTATTTTCCTGAGATGGTAACGCATCTGTAAGGCCTCTGGTATTGCAGATCACCACACGATACAGCAAGAATTACCAAAGCGGGGCAAAGTTAAAAAAAAACGCTCCTTTTACCATTGCTAAGTCAAAAGCTGAAAAGCGTCCCGGCTGACACAAAATACCTTTCGAATTTCTCTCCATTAAACGAATGTCAAACGTATACCAAAACACTCTCCATATTGAAAATTAATTTTCAATAGCGTACCTACGGGCGTACGCGGCCATTTTGTCCATATTTCAGGGACCAATCATGCTGATGGTACGAGATATCGTTATTTACAACTTCGCCGTCAACAAGTTAGCGTATTTCATTTCCTTTTTATGTAGATTTTTTGGATGTGAAAGGATGTTTGCATGAAGTTTGATTGGATGTTTTTAACTGATAGTGGATGGATGCTTGGTATGATGGACTTTGATGTTTATTTGAATATAGGTATCTACTATAAAAAATATCATTCGTTCCATATATTTTAAACATTTATATGATGCACTTTTGAATGGAACAGCGATTTTTATAAAATATTTCTTTTTATTTATACTCTGGGGGTGTATAAATATGAACTGAATGTATGGTAAAAAAAAATATATTTAAAGATAACCAACTTCTTTTACCAGTTTGCACCAGACATACAAGTTATAGGTAAATTAATTCATACTAAACATAAACAAAAACACAAAATAAAAAAATAAATAAAAAATATTTTTTATAACTTTATAATTTTTTGTGCCGCTGTATTATGTTCTCTTCATTCTTCTAAACTGCAAAATAATGCGGCTTTGTCCATTATTCAAAGAATTCAAAAGGAAGGAAGGCAGATGCGTTTGTGTTATAATCATACCATGCAATCAATCAGTTTTCTGACATGTCAAAAGCATTGTCAACACGTTTAACTGCTTGCGGTGAGTGTCACGTTGGGTTCCCGCACGGGTCAAATATTTGTATTGTCTACAGGTAGTTGTTTCAGGTCTGGCTGTTTGTGTATGTGAGTTTACATTTGTCAACGCATACACGATACAAGAGAAATGCGATTTTTATACAAGTTTTCATCATCGTCATCAGCCGTATGACGCTCACTTCTGGACATAAGCCTCCCCCATAGATTTCCAAAAGGAGCGCTTGGAAACGGCCTGCATCCAGCGTTTTCCTGCTATCTATCAAAGTCACCGGAATCCCAGCGTATCAGCAAGTTGAAGTGGCAGTGGGCAGAAAACATGACACGCAAAGCTGATGGCCGATGGGGCCGCAAAGTTCTCAAATGGAGAGCACCACCACCACCGGCAAGCGCAGCGTAGGACGTCCACCCACAAAGTGAACAGACGACCTGATTAAGACAAAAGATTTAACCCTTCTGAATCTCTTGTTATGCCAAACACCCCAAAACTACAAAGCGAATTTCCACCTCGAAAATGCTCAAATAACAACAATTAAATTGTGTAGAGAACTCATCAACTGTTCAATTTGAAAGTAATTATTACGTTTCATCAGGCCATAGACTTTCATAATGAAACGCAGAGCCGGGGTCCGATACGCCGACTACGCCAAATGGGGTAATACGGAACGTCGTATCGAACCGTATTGCCGTTTCCGGGAGTCCCAGTAATTGTATCGACGGAATAATGATGCCTTCAATTTTGATCGTCGAATTATATTTTAGAATTCCGTTTTGTTGAAATTATGTATCTTTTTAGGTAATTTCTTATTCAAGTTTTTTTTTAAGTGCTGTCTGTCTTTATGTCTGATGGGGTAGATAGGGGTCCGGTAGGGAAGGGCGAGGGGGGAAGGGGGGGTTTAATAAATTTACTTACTTTCTTCTTTATTTACTATAGCGAACTACCCGTGACTTCATCCGCGTGGCCTATTTTGCCCGCGCTAAGTTACATCTTTGGCTACTGCTCCACTCCCGTGGGTTGTAGCGTGATGTTATATAGCCTATGTTACTCAGGATTAATGTAGCTATCTATTGGTGAAAAAATGGTTAAAATCGGTCCAGTAGTTTCGGAGCCTATTCGGTAAAAATAAACAAACAAAACTTATTTCCTTTTAATAATATTAGTATAGACTAGTTGTACTACTGGTAAAAGGGGGATTTGGTTTGTATGTTTTTTTTTATTTTTTTGATTAATCAACTTAAAACTTACCATTAATACAAACCTAAGCAAATAATTAAGTTTGAAGTTATTAGCCTCTTTTAACTACTCTTTAAAGGCAGCCTAAGGGATGTTTAGTTTGTAAGGAAAGAAAGAAATCGTCGCGTATAAAGTGCCAGTAAAACAAAATTGAGTTTTTTCCATTATTTCGATATTCTTATTATTTATTGAATTATTTCTTCTTTGAGAAATTAACTCTGTCTCTCCGTCGGTTTGTTACGCTTTCACGCCAAAACTGCTGAACCGATTTTAATGAAATTTGGTAAAAAATTAAAGTCAAAGTCAAAGCATTTATTTCAATTAGACCATTTACATGCACTTTTGAATTGTCAAGAAGTTACAGTTTAATATTGAAGCTAGTTGCTTGTTCCAAAACGTAGGTCTCTATGGAGAAGAACTGAAGAACGAGCAAGAAACTCCATGGACACTCTTTTCATTCAATTTGGTTTTTACAAAAACTTGGTTACAATATTCTTGTTGCTTCTATATGTGAAAACAATTAAATATAAAAAATAACAAAATTATAATAAAGATGTAAGCCATGGCAGTTAAGAGATGACCAATCCCAACTGACAGCACCCGTTCACGAATATGACGCGTGCATCAGCACCATTTAGCTCAACAGACAGAGATAGATTAAACCTTGGAGAAGGACACAGACTACCTTTTGTCGTGAAAATAGCTTTAAGGGGATACAATTTGCAAGTCCGCCATTACAGATGACGAAACAGTAAAACTTTGTATTTAAGCAAGAAAATAAATAAAAAAATGTACAAGAGTTTTTGTAATTGTTTTTATTGTTTACATGAGACCTACACATATCGGTAAAGGGTATACGTTGGTACACCTCCGCCTAACCCTTCCGCAAATACATGCGTAAAGGTATGAAGTTTTTGTAATTTACAACCTATTAAACGGTTGCTCAAAAATAGTACACCATGCGAACGAATTCACGGGCAAAAACTAGTACCTAAATAAATAAACATAATCCTTCTAAAACATTACTACAATAACATGTAGCTTACTCCTACTATTCATTGAATGACAATAGAATAATTTCCAATCTAAAGCGCTTTCCAATACTCGTTACAGAAGTACTGAGGTACACGAAGTATGTTCGTATTCGCTCGGCAATGGCTTCGGGCATTAGAGCGAAACGATATCATGGTGCTGAGTTCAAGCCGGGGTGTTACTATTGTTCTGTGATAATGTGCGAATGATTTTTGTAGAAGTTTGCAGTTTGTTTGTTCTGGAAAATACTGTGTTAGTGAATTTACCCGAAGTCTTAGTGAACTTAAAGTGAGGTGTGTACGTTTAGTTTACAAATAGATGGCCTCTTTTTTAGACATGCCCCTTATTTTCAATGACAACAAAACATGAAAGCCAGAATCGACAGTGGAGACCACCAGAAAAGTGTTGAGGCAATAAAGCTCAAGCAAGCCTCGCTGAATTGATCCTCTTAGATCTCGAATCACACAACGAAATTAATCAGAAAAAAAACAGCGGAGAAGTACAGACTAGCTAAGTACGCAGGAGATTTGATAATGCACAAGTGTGTAAGTACACACAGGTGCACTTCCCTCACTCCCATAGTCCGATGGGACGGCAATCCGACACGACCAGGGAGAGATCAGCTTTAAAGAAAGAAAGAAACAAAAACCATGTATTCGCATGAGAGCGACGCACATAACATAAACTTACTTAACCTAGCTTAAATAAAAAATAAAAACATATTTATGTAAATATGCGCCACAACCACGCGAAACGGCTGACGCTCAGCATAAAGCCGTAGCCCGTGCACTAGGCACGGAACCACAGCGCTGGTTTTCAGCGTAAGCCGGCGTCGGCGTCGGCTTTACATACTTTTCTAAGCACGGGGGTGTCACACCACCAGCTTTTAAACTCCAGGCTGCTATTTACAAATTCCTAATTACATCCTACCTGCTTTGTAACACAACATTAGTTAAAACTTCAAATGAATAATTGCCATACAATTAATTTAAAATCAAAACAAACCTAAAACCGCGTGTCGACCAATCAACATCGAATTGTTCACGTGGTCACTAACCGCAGTTGACAATTGATTCTGGTTCACATCAATAATTCAACATGTCAAGCCAATTGTGGCGGTTTAATTGGCTATACCTAATAATCTAGTTGAAGCAGGCTTACGTTGTTTTAGCATGGACGAAATTTTTTGAATATATACAAACGTAAACTCACGCTTTTTCTCATGGGGGTAGGCAAAAACCGCAGAACGCCACCTGCTACGATTCTTACATTCTTCTTTCACCTCGTCCACATTCATACATCTGGTCATACAAGCATGCCGGTTACGAGTACTGCGCATCCGACCTTTTGTTTTTTTTTTTGGAATAATGTAGAAAAATATGTAGTTATGAAGGTACGTAGTCGCAAAAACTGAATGATGTCCGTTTCAGGAGACACAACTAACAGACAGGCATACAAAATGTTGAAATTTGGTTTTATGCTACTTATTAATGAAGCTGAACAGTTTTTTGTTTGTTTAAAGGCGTTAATTTCTGGAACTTGCTGTTGGTTCAGTAAAAATCGTTTGTATATGATAGCCAGATTCATAAGGAATAGTATAGGCTATATAACATTACGCTACAACTCACTGGTGCGAAGCAGTCACCTAAGATGTAACTTAACGCGGATAAATAAAAACTGTACGGGCAAAGTCGCGGGCAGTCATTAACAATTATACATTTAATAAAACGCTGTTAATAATGACATAAACAAAGTGTCTTAAGTGTCTTATTACCCGTATTTATTTGTATGAAGCTTGCATGTATAGTATAAAAGATATAACAAAACCAATCCTTGCCCAGATCAAAAACACACGTACACAGAAAATCAATATCAAGATTTCCTTGAACAGCTTTAAAAATATACCTATACACATAGGAGGTACTTCCCAATCTCGTTCCATTCACTTTAGTATCATCGCGAACAAAGAACTTATCTTTTTCTAAACAAATGTATCGAGAGGGGGGGAGGGGAGGGGAGGGAAAAAAGGGGAATACGTGTAAATTCCCTGATCCGTGCCGCGTCTCTATTATTCGCTTCTGTCTTATCTGACGGAGAAGAACTCTTTTGTTGTGGGCTGTCGTTGAAGCTCCTACTAATTGTTTATATCCAAACTAATATTATAAATGCGAAAGTAGCTCTGTTTGTCTGTCTGTCTTTTCTTCACGCCTAAACTACTGAATCGATTTGTGTGAAATTTGGTACAGACATAGTTTGGAACTTGAGAAAGGACAAAGGATAGTTTTATTACAAAAAATAAAAAAAAATAAAAAAAATCTATTCCGGACATTATGTAACACACTATGTAACGGCACACGGTTACAAATAACCTATTTTTTTGAAGAGTTCCCTAGAATATCTTCCACATTTCATTTTTGGAAGAGATCCCGCGAGATCGGGAACTATGTGGGTAAAACCAAAAATCTGCCGGAAATCACTATTCCACGCGAACGAAGTCGCGGGCAAAAGCTATGTAATTATAAAGGGTTGATGATCAGTCATTGGGTTATGAACTAAATTATGCTAGTTTACTACTAGGTATATACCCCGCGGTGTCAGTAAAGATCTTGGGTTCGATAGTCAGGTCGAGCAAAAAGTGTTATTGGGTTTTTCTATGAAATTCTCAGTAGCAGCCCGGAGTTTGGATTTGTGCCCAGTTAATGGCAATTAGGCTCGCCCCCTATTACTTGGGATCTAAACATATCGCTGAACTGTGGGTGTAGATTGGTACACCTCTGCCTAACCCTTCGGGGAATACAGGCTTGATGGTATATATGTAAAAGGGTTGATTATTAGTTATTGGGTACTTATTTAAGTTATACGAGTAATACAGACATTTTATGAGACCGTTGCGAATTAAAAGAGGATGTAGTGACAAAAGTTGAAAAGAGATTAGATGATTCTGTCATGTTGGGAGGATGAGTGAAAGGCGACTAATAAAAGCGATTTATTTGGTAGATGTGAGTAGCAATGCCGGGAGGGGACGCCCTAGAAAGACCTACCCTGACCTTATTGGTGAGGTTCTTCAGAAAGGTCGGGTGCGCAGTACTCGTAACTGACGTGCTTGTAGGATCAGATTTATGAATGTGGACGACGCGAATAGAGTATGTAAGCATCTTAGCACATAGCGTTCAGTGTTTTCTGCCTACCCCCACGGGAAAAAGGCATGCGTTTATGTATGTGCTTCAAAAAATTAAAAACAGGGTGAGTTCAAATCGAGAATCACAAGTAAAAGCTATTTCTCCCCTAACGGTATGTTGTAATCAGAGATCGAGCACAGCAAAGTGAATCAACATGTACCATATCAATACATTAGCACGCCCCATGGGTTCGCTCGCGATTTCACCTCTCTAAGGAGATTAATTCTCGAAGTTTCTTTTAAATGTTGAAAGTATTGTGAAAATAATATATAAAAATATAAAATACCATCACGCCTGTATTCCCTGAAGGGTTAGGCAGAGGTGTACCAATGTACACCCACAGTTCGCCGATATATTTAGGTCCCATGTAATAAGGGGCGAGCCTATTGCCATTAACCGGGCACAAATCCAAACTCCGAGCTGCTACTGAGAATTTCATAGAAAAACTCAATAACACTTTTTGCTCGACCCGGGAATCGAACCCAGGACCTCTAGCGTAGCAGTCGCGCTCAGGACCACTAGGCCAACGAGGCAGTTGTGAAAATAATCTTATTTTTATTTACTTATATTATATTGACTGCCTCGTTAGCCTAGTGGTCCTAAGCTCGACTGCTACGCTAGAGGACTTGGGTTGCATTCTCAGGTCCAGCAAAAGTGTTATCGCGGGCGAAGTCACGAACAGAAACAAGTTTAAAAACTAAGAATAATAATTAGTTATACGTTTATTAATAAGCGTGGGACAGACAAGCTGACATAGCAATCAATATGGCGTCCATAATTAGCTGTCAAAGCAAATGGCTGTTGCGGTGACCGTGTTTCTGAATGGTCACCGCAAATCGACAAGCACGGTGTAGAATGCCCTTGTACTAGATGAAGCAATAAACTTAGCGTGTGACGCCGTAGTAGTAGAGCTCTTTGTGAAGAAGCTAGTTCGGGGAAATACTACCACCATAGCTATTTCTGCCTCAGAGCAGCGTTGCTGTGTTCAACAGGCACATGACAGACTTCAACTTTGACTCGGGGATGGCAACGCATTTGCAAGGCATCTGGTATTGTAGGTGTCTTTATGCAGCGGTGTCCACATAACATAATGGAGTTGGGTACAAAATTTTGAAGAAAAGATAATAAGTTCTGTATAATAATAATAATATACCATCACGCCTGTATTCCCCGAAGGGTTAGGCAGAGGTGAACCAATGTACACCCACAGTTCGCCGGTATATTTAGCTCCCATGTAATAGGGGGCGTGCCTATTGCCATTAACCGGGCACAAATCCATACTCCGAGCTGCTACTGAGAATTTCATAGAAAAAGCCAATAACACTTTCTGCTCGACCTGGGAATCGAACCCGGGACCCCTCGCACAGCAAGTTCTGTATAGTCCGCAATAAACAAAATTCACAAAGATCAAGTCGCGGGCTCAAGTTAGTTATAAATATAAAAACGAAAGATCACTCACTCACTACAAAATAGGAAACTTTCACATTTCAGAATCGAAGGGGTCTTCGACGTCCAAACAAAGTCGCAAGCAAAATCTAATACAATCAAGCCATAGTTTCAAGTCTTCAAGCCCCAAATTGAGCGTCACCTAATACATGCAAATTCCTATCCTAAAAGCTCCCCAAAGTACATTTACTCAGTGTAAATAAAAAAGTTGTTCCAAACTCGACCTTAAATGACAGATAGGTTGAATGGCGAGAATTTGAGAAGCGCGTGACGTCATCAGTTCGGCTTGATCGATGGTGGCATCAGTAAATAATGTCAGTAATGCTTGATGATATCTATTACATTGCGTACCTTTAGGTGAGACTTTGATGAAGTTGGATGTATTTTTTGGCGGTTTGTACCTATGTTAAAAGTATGAAATGTGATATATAGGTGTTCGATACCGAACAAGGATCAATGTAATTTTAATTCAAATATACTTTTTAAGTTCATCTTACATAAAATTGACATTGGTGAAGGAAAACAGCGTGAGAAAACCTCAGACTTATCCTACTAATATCCTAATACTAATGTATTATATATACGAAAGTTTGTGAGGATAGATAGATGGATGGATGGATGGATGTTTGTTCATCTTTTACGTTTAAACAGCTGAATGGATCTGCATAAAATATGGCACTGACACACACATACACACATAGGATACTTTTTATGATCAATACATGTATCTTCTTTGTTATAAAAGAGGTCTTTGCTTTGCCCTGAAAAACTACCAGGACCAATAAAACTGAATGCAAACCCAACTATAGCACGTTCGAGGATAGTCAGTCTCAGTGACGTCATTGTGTTGTAATATTGACCAGTGTCTGTGACCAGTATTATTAGTGAATTTCTTATCAAATTTTATTGATTACATACATACACACATACATAAACTCACGCCTTTTTCCCATGGGGTAGGCAGAAACCACAGAACGCCACCTGCTACAATCCTTACATACTACTTTCGCCTCGTCAAATTCATACATCTGGCCATACAAGCACGCCGGTTACGAGTAGGTACTGCGCACCCGACCTTTATGAAGAACCTCACCAATAAGGTATAAGGTATTATTTAACCAATAAGGTGTTATTTATTGTTGTTCTCAACTGTTAAACCGATTTGACAAGGTGGTTATAAAAATCAATAAAATACTTTGAAAAAGTAAAACATGTGCTTAGATGACGTACATATGGTACACATTCATTACATACATACATAAACTCACGCCTTCTTCCCATGGGGGTAGGCAGAAACCTCACAACGCCACCTGCTATGATCCACATTCATTCTATTCTATTATTCGTTCTTATCGCACTTATGCACTACAGTAGCAAAAGCCCCAATAACAAAAAAAAAACAATATCTGAAGCAAAAAAAAAATGTTGACCTGAACTCACTATCAGCAACTAAAAATGCCTGAAGGCATTATGATCGATGCCCGGACAAAACATTTATAATGGTCGTCCTAATAGTTGTTCCAACCATTAGTCCAATTATTTAATTGATCATTAAGCCTATTGTTTTGTAGGAACATACTTGAAACATTATTACCACAACAATACATTGGATGTTTTCAAAAAACAACCTTCCTGATAAAATCGTCATGCTTATCGTCCTTATAGACCACTGTTATATGTTTTTTTAGGTTTATAATGATGTTAAGTGGTCACCGCTGCCTATAGACATTTGCAATACCCGAGACCTTGCAAATGCGTTGCCATCCCAAAGACAAAGTTGAAATGTCTCATGTATGTGTGTATTCTCCAGACCGATTTCGATCACGGCGGCCAATCTCAATGCAGACTAGCCACGAACGCCGAGGATATTAAAGTTCACAACTATGTGTCTCATATGCCTGTAATCGGTTATTACAACAGTACCTCACCGACAGGGCAAACTCACACGTGACTACCAGGGCTCCGCCCGCGAGCCGTCACCTTTTTTATTTTGTCATTATAAAATTGATTCTAACGGACTCGATTTAAAGCCCTAACTTGAACGAAAACTATTAGCAGTAAACAAAAAAATACATCTTGCAACATCGAATGTTGCTCAATTGATGCGAAACATTATTTCCAATGTTTGAGGGTACAAGCGAAGAGGGGAGTGGAGGAGAGGAAAATTAACCAATTGAGGTCCCCATGACTGGAGCAGAGCCAAACATTGGCAACCGCTTGGTTAATTTTGTACCTCTTGGTATTTCTATAGTACAAGCTTATACCCGCTACTTTGTCTGCGTAAATGTCGATTATCGCAGAGGCAGATGAAGTGGTGGAGTAAAAAGTATCTTATATCATTTCTTGGGGTTCAAGCTTAGTCTGTGCCAAATTTCATCAAAATTGGTACAGTGGTTTAGCCGTGAAAGTGCACCAAATAAATAAACAAACTCACTTTTGTATTTACAATATTAGTTAGGGTTTGAACAATGTTGTAAAAAAAGAGAGACCTACATTAAGTACTGTTTAAATTATTATCTTATCTTTATTATTTTTATTTTGTTTTGTTCTATATTCGCATTTTTGTAAAAACCTAATTGAAAAGAATGTCAGTGGTGTTTTCTGCTTATTCTTCTCCATAGAGGCCTACCTACGTTTTCGAACGAGCAACTAGCTTCAACTTTTTGACTAACTGACCGAATCCTTGACAATTTAAAGTGCCTGTGAATGGTCTAAATGAAATAAATGCTCTGACTTTGACTTTGCCACTCGTGACAAATCTACTCATTTTAATCTTCCCCTATTTTATTACCCGACTGCATCAAAGGGACAGTAAAGTTTTTCTTAAACATATAATTGCTACTTATCTGCTCAATTGAGTGATTAACTCTTGAATTATATCCATTATCTTCCGCACAGCGTCGTCGGCGTCAAATCCTCCAGACAGCTTCACGCTTCATTCGTAATCAAATTAAATTATTTTACAAAATCGTCTTTCCTTATTTTTTAGGGTCCCGTAGTGTAATAAAGGAACCAATGTTTATATTTTTTTGCAGTTTGGTTATTTTTGTATGTCACTATGTATCAATTACGGTATTGGTACTAACATTGTTGTGTTTTTCAAAATTCAGGAAAAATCATGAATTCTATTATAAAAGCCTAGCTTAAAACTAGCTTTTGCCCGTAACTTCCTTCGCGTAAATGTCGGTAATCGTGGACGCAGACAAAATCGCGAAAAAAATAGTTGCCTTTTTTTGGGGTTTGAACTTACTTCATACCTTTCATCAAAATCGGTTAGTAGTTAAGTTGTGAAAGCGTTTCAGACAGAGCTACTTTCGCTTTCGCATATGCGGTTAACTGTCAAATTTTGTTAGACAATTACTGTTGCCCTTTAGAAGTCTGCCCAATAGCTGAGGGGATAGTATGAGTTCAATAAGTACACTAACCCTGCAACTTTGCTACCATAAAAAAAAATCTTAACCATTTTACCGCATCGGCGATCTATCAATCATGTCAAAATCAAAATTAAAAAAAAAGTTTCCCCAATCCAAAACAATTAAAATTAAAAAAAAAAAACACCACGGAACCCCACACCAAACTTTTTCCAAAAAAAAAACGCGTCTGCCATTCATCCGAAGGTACTCATAAATTCGACCCTCGGATATTGAGTTCATAACTAATATTGATATTCTCAAAGCCAATTGATTAGATTACAGGGGTAACAGGTTTTCAGCCTTATTTATGTACCTATTCAGTATATTTTCACCCCCAAAGGGAAGGCGTGCTCTTTTCTGGAAGGTTTTTTTAACATTATTCGATTAGGTTGTTAAGTCTTTTTGACATTTATGATAGGAATAATAATATGACAACTTTGTTGGGAGTTACATGTTATATGTTTGAGTCAGTTCGCTATAGCAGTTCGCTGATAGGCTCGCCCCCTACTACATGGGACCTAAATATACCGGCGAACTGTGGGTGTATATTGTTACACCTCTGCCCAACCCTTCGGGGAATACAGGCGTGATTGTATGTACCTATACACTGTAAACTTTTTTAATGATTTTGTCTTAGCTAAGTACAATAACTAGAACATTTTTTTATTAGAATCAAAAATTGCAAATTAAGAGTTGAGTAAATGAGTCGAAAGGGACCTTCAAACAATGAACATTATTATAACTCAAACATTCAATCATAATCTTGGAATTAAATATTCCCAAACGTGTATTATTCAAAGCCTCTGATCTCTCATTTATCAAAGGCAACGTAAATAAGCATTTGCTTACTACACAATAGAGGTGACAATCAAATGTAGCTGTCTTCACTTTGTATTCCGAGGCGCGCACTCATTACACAGTTTCTCGTTCAGTTTGGTACAAGGCATAAGGGGAGGCGGAAAATGAACTTTGAATTCTAGATAAAAAGTACATTTTTAAACGAGCAAGCAGAGATCCCGTTTAGAATATTTCACATGGTATTTCGAACAAAATTCTTTCGAAAATAATGTCACATCATCATCTCATTATCTTCCTGCCCTTATCCCATTTTACTTGGGGTCGGTGCAACATGTTTTCTTCTTCCATGCCAACCTGTCAACCGTCATACTATCACTGACTCCCTTCTCTTTCATATCACTCTTCACACAATCCATCCATCTTTTCTTTGGCCTCCCTCTTCCTCTATTCTATATCCATCCACATTTATATTCATAACTTTTTTGGTCACATGCGTCTCATCCCTCCGAAAATAATGTCACATGTCCTAAAAAATGTCGGTCCCACGAAACTATGGATTTATTCAATCGGTCCGATAATCGATCCTACAAAAAGTTTGTCTGCGAAAAAAAATACTATAAAATCGGTTTTTAGTTGCTTTGAAATTAATAAATAGTGAATTGAGATGACGAAAAAGTGACGTCATAGTTTTGTATAGTCATACAAAATCTATGGCGGAAAGGCGTTTAGACAGCTCATAAAAAGTACATCAATTTAATAGTTAGTGGTGTCCAATTAACAAAATTGATCTTAAAAAAAAACTTTGACATGAAAATACTACCTTATCTTTAGACCAGTCAGAGTACCCAATGGAATTTCCCAACAGGAACTTCTTAGTAGCCAACTTTTTTAAAATTTCGCGGTCATATTCAACCCCCTTAGGAGTTGTGTTTCCGAAAAACAAGGATATAGCTTTTGCTTATAAACACCAGTCCCTAACTTTAAATATAGCAAATTTTCGTCGCCTAAACTTTAAACGCCTTAAGGGGATTAATTTAAAAAAAGTCCTATTTTCTGCTCACCTTCATAATTTAGGAACTGATGATAATGTAAAGTTTTAAGAGTGATATTGTCATTTTTCTTTAATTAAAAATAATGGAATAATAATATATTTATTTTTTTTATAGGCGGGAAATCATCATATAACTTCCCCCACCTTGGGTGGGGCGGGAGGGAGTGTCAGACTTTTACTGACTAAAACCCGTCTATGTTCTTTTCATGTGCCCTTTGCGTTCCGGGGGCGCGGTATCTCTTTCGAACAACCCGCAGCCCCGGCAGGCATCGGCCCTCAGTGGCCCCTTCCAAGTTTGCTGACATCTCTTTGAGGCGCGCGTAATTATTATTAATAATACGACCTGATTAAGACCGCAGGAAAAGCTGGATGCAAGCTGCTTCCAACCGGTCCTTTTGGAAATCCTTGGGGAGGCCTACGTCCAGCAGTGGACATCCTACGGCTGATATGACGAATCTCTTATGACTTAAACCACCTTCCGTTATAACAATGCAAATACACGACTTCTCCCGATGGATCCCGACCTTTAACGAACGCACGAAAATTAATATCTTTCGAGTTTTTGTGTTCAAATATCAGAGTTAATATCTTTGAAACTTTCTATTAAAATGTTTAACTTCTGGCAAAGTTGAGAGTTTGGGCGAAGTTAGGAGTTTGGCAAATATGCGTAGGTACGGGTGGACCGTTTCCTTATTTATATACAAAGTTCAGTTGCTTGGAAATGTTGAGTAAATAAAGTGCAATAATTGTATTAGACGTTCATTAATTTAAGGGGGTTTTGGAGATCTTGTTGTCATGTAAATGAGAGTTTGCTTGGAAGGGCTGCATGGTGCTCTCAGTTTCGGTTTAAAGACATTTATTTTCTCAAAGAACAAATTACAGTTCACTTAAAGAGAAACTTAACTAAATTAACAATAAGTTGTAGTTTACATTATGACGTTTAAGCCATCCAAAAAAGAGAAAAGCTGCACACTATAGTTCCATTTATAACATAATATAACAAGTATGTACATACACATACATACATAAACTCACGCCTTTTTCCCATGGGAGTAGGCAGAAACCACAGAACGCCACCTGCTACGATCCTGACATACTACTTTCGCCTCGTTCACGTTCATACATCTGGTCATACAAGCACGCCGGTTACGAGTAATGCACACCCGACCTTTCTGAAGAACCTCACCGATAAGGTCAGGGTAGGTCTTTCTAGGGCGTCCCCTCCCGGCGTTGCCACTCACATCTGCCACATAAATACCTTTTGTTAGTCGCCTTTCACTCATCCTCTCAATATGACCGAACCATCTAAGCATACCCTTTTGAACCTTTGTCACTACATCCTCTTTTAAGTCGCAACGTTCACGTATAATCTCATTCCTCACTCTATCGTTCAAAGTTACACCACACATACTTCGCAAGGAACGCATCTCCACAGCATTAATCCTACTTTCATGCCTCGTTTGCCATACCCAACATTCACTTCCATACATAAGTGTAGGCACCAGCACGCCATTATGCACAGCCAGTCGAGCCTTTTTGGACATCGACTGGTTGGTTACAACCGCATGTATGGCACTATTCACTTTATTTCCCGCATTTACTCTCCTTTCGACATCAGCATCAATCTTTCCATCCCTAAATAAAATACGAAACAGTTCAAGCCAAACTTATGTGTCTAATAAATGATTCCTTAGGGCTTTTTTAAATGCTGGAATAGTTGTACACTCTCTGACTTTTTTAGGTAATTGATTGTATAGTCGAACCCCCTCATAGTGTATAGTTTTCCTGCCATACAGGGTTCTCACTCTTGGGACTTCTAGGTCGTCTTGGTTACGGGTATTATATCTATGAGTTTCTGACTGATGCAGGTACCGACTGGACATGGCTGTTTCGTCAAGAACCTGCAAGGCATAGGCCGGGAGCGGACGCCCCGCTTCCATCACTGCATGTATTGCTCCAAGGACACGGCGCAACATACACTGGAGAAGTACCCAGCGTGGCATCGGCAGCACCGTGACCACCGAAACTGTGGGGTTAGTCGGTAAAAGTCCGGGGCTGCGGGTTGTTCGAAAGAGATACCGCGCCCCCGGAACGCAAAGGGCACATGAAGGAACATAGACGGGTTTTAGTCAGTAAAAGTCTGACACTCCCTCCCGCCCCGTCCAGGGCGGGGGAAGTTATTTGATGATATCCCGTCTTAAAAAAAAAGTCGGTAAAAGTCCGACAAAACCGCCCGATCTTCCCAGACAAAGATGTCCTATGAGGATTTCCCCAAGAAAAAAAACCTTGTATTTTTCCACCGCAGTGCAAAGGCCTCTTCCAACACAAAGAAGTCACGATCAATGATCACCACGCTTGCTCAAGGCGGATTGGCGATTTCAGACTTATAAGTATCCAATACAAGTCCAGGTTTCTTCGCAATGTTTTCCTTCACCGATGTCAGTGATGTCCAGGATAAACTTAGATATTACATGTGGGTGTACATTGGAACACCTCTGCCTGACCCTTCGGGGAATATATACGGGATTGTATGATTGTACACATATGAATTGAAAAAGTCTCATTGTTACCTGCCCAGATTTGAACCCATAATCTATTTGTCATTAGAAAAGGATAACGTTGGATGCAGGCTGCTTCCAACCGGTCCTTTTGGAATTCAATGGAGGAGGCCTATGTCCAGCAGTGGATGTCCTGCGACTGGTATGATGGTGATGATGAATTGAAGAGGCCTTTGTTCTGCAGCGGGACAATGAAAGGCAGATGATATTATTATTTTAAAAACCAAGGTTACTAATAAACAGACATAGATATCTTACCCCCATTCTAAAAAATAACATTACCCAAAAACCTCGAAAAAAAAAACTTCTCAAATAAAAATATTCCATTCACACTTGCAAATTTCAAACAATACCGTGCCGGCTATAACAATAAAATACGCCCGGTTTGGTCCGGTTATAAATCAACCATGCGGACCGTACCCGGGTAACCCGAGTAACATGGTATAAGTCATTTGTATTCCGATGCCGAATCTAAGGCGTTTTGCATGGAACGTGTTAATTCGGGAGGTGCGAACCGAATTTCCAAGTAATCGGTATTGATTTGTATGGAATCTTGTGAGTTATTGTTTGTTCTAGATGATTTCTAGGAGTAATGAACTCATGTGTTGTTAAAATGATACACGACAGTGACAGTCATCTATACAAGCTGTTGATTTGCATCCTCGTCAAATTTTAGGAGCTTGTCATAAAAAAATAGAAGTAATCAAATATAGTTACGATACCTGACCAATATCTATTAAATACTTGATTTTTTAGTTGCAACTATCAAATAACAGTATTCCAGAATACCTAATCCTCTTGCAAAATTCAGAATCGCCCAGTTGCGTATGCGGTAGGCAGAGTTGTCGCGCGGCTATATCAATGTGTACAGTAAGCGCTCAGAAATCCATACCCCCGCTAAGGTTCACTTTCCTATGAACACGGGCGCGATCCAGTCAGCGCGTGCGCATGTGTGTTTACGAGTGATGTCTCAACATTCCACAGATAACACACTAATGAACCATCGTCGCACTACGCGAAATGGCATTATATTTCTGTTTACCGTACGAGTCCTACCCGACGCGCGACGTATTCTTACCATTGCATTGCTAAATTTCGCATAATTATAACATGTCCTGGCAGCTGGTTTGGATAAGAAAGGGTTTACGATCATTGAATTCCGAGTTCAAATCTTATACTATGTGTGGCTGTTTTTTGTTTCTTGAAACCATAATAATGTTAGGCAAAATCTTTTTAGGTTTATGTTGAATTATTACGTATTCATGCTTGTTATTTATTTTTTATAAGAAGCAAATATTAATTATTGTATTATTTATTTAACTTTTTATGTGATTTTATTTTAACTTTTTGTAATTAGAAGTAGGAAAAAAAGGCGTGCTGTGTGATAACAAAAATTTATTTTTAAAATTAACAAACTTATGAGAATTGTAACGTCACATTCCTACCGAAATAAAAGAAGTTCTCTTGTAACTGTTCATAAGATTTTTTGTTGAATACCCACTTAGTCAATAAAATTCATAATAACATAATAAGAGAAGGATATTTTAATAACACAAATAAATTTGGTGATGCTCACGTATTAAGTTTCTGAATTGGTATTCAGCAGAGTTAATTGAAAACTAAACTATAATTCAGACTTTATGAACAGGTTATTTTTATGTAACGTCACAATAAACTTAGTGAGGTAATAGTTTAATAATTCGTTTTCTTGATGAAAAGAAGATTGAAACTAAACCTCAATTTAAGATCATTAAATAACTATCTACGAATATATAATATAATTATGACTAAATATTTAGTTACACCGTCTAATTATTAAAACTATAACATCCAGGTTATTAAATGTTGCATAACACCGTCTAATACTTCTTCATAAGTAGCACTGTTGCACGCCATCCCCACATATTAAAAACGATGTTGTTGTAAACAGTATGTTATCCAGTGCGAAACCACCAAACTTAATCCACTTCGCTGTTGAGTAGATAGGATAGGCTATCTATCCTCTTCCTCGTATTTCTTGCTCCGGAGACTAACAATAGTATTCCTCTAAAACAACAAAAAAAGTAATATTAGGCATTTATAACAAAATACTAAAGTGACTTAATTTTTTATATAATTTAATAATATTTATTTAATATAACAAATTTTAATATATTAAAACTATTTATTTATAAATTCCATAATAAACACATTTTTTTTGGCGTCATTATATATTTAAAAATCAATAATAAGTATTAATCGAAATGCCACCAAATAATTTTAGGTATCTTAGGTATAAATTTCAAATAAAAGTTTAATTTACAATTCGTTAATATAATACTCACATTCAGTCAGGTTTCATAAGATATTAATTGGGACCACTTTTATGCAGCCCAATAATAGTCGCCCTCGCCTCAGTAATATTATTTGCCTGCGTTTCGAGAATAATTACAATACCACTACGAGTATCTATTAAATCACTCGTTACTAACCAACAACCACAACCAAACGACAACGCTCATTCCAATCAAGTTAAATATGCACAAAACTCATGTCTACCTCACAGAAATCTAAATTCTTTATTAGTTTTCTATGACTACCCTTTTAAATTTACGAAATGTGTGAACAAAGCGAACAAGATAAAGAATATTATATTTCTGTCCATTTCTTCAAATTGAGTAAAAACAAAAAGACAAAAATAATGTGAGATTCGAACTCGCGGCTCATTGATTAACGCCGTCAACTGGGCGCACTGAACCGCTAGACCAACTTGTCTCATGTAGAAACGTTGAAATTATGAACTACATTCACAACGATGATACATGTGTCTATTCTTGAAAGTAAAAGGTCGTAAGTCAAACTAAACGTCAACCTAATACGTTTTGAGATTGGGTATGGACTTTTGGTCGCCACTGTACATAGCGCCTAAACCCTCTGGCGAGATGGCTAGCTCAAATTTGAAAATCACGTAAAAAAATCATAATTTCAAAACCATTTTAGGTATTTTATTATTGATTCGTGTTAAGAATTACGAGCATAGTTAACTCCTTGAATTTGACGAGGTTGCAAATCAACGCCTTGTATAATAATATATACCTACTAATGCTATAAAGAACTAAAGTTTGTGAGGTTGTAGGGGGTAATCTCTAGATCTACTGAACCGATTTTGAAAATTATTTTACCCATAGAATACCACGTTATTTGTGAGTATCATAGGCTAAATAACGTCACGCTACAACACACGGGAGCAGAGCGGTAATCAAAGACGTAACATAACGCCGGTGGAATAAGCCACGCAGACGAAATCGATAGTTTGCTAGTAATCAATAAAAGAATAATAATAACAGCCTATTTTTGTCCCACTGCAGGGCAAAGGCCTCTTCTCATTCATAGAAGGCACGAGCATTGATCATCATCACGCTTGATCCACGCGGATTGACGATTTCAGACTTTTATTTGTTTTAAGTCTAGATTTTCTGACGACATTTTTCTTCACCGGTGTCAGTGGTAGGTGCTGCCACCTCTCTGAGGCCAATAAGCGCTAAAAGCGCTTGAAAATAGCGCTAGATTCCGCTAGATCGCAAAAACAAAAATTGCGCGAGAATGCGCTAGCTTGCATGAACACAAAAAAGGCGTAATAGTAAGAAGTTTTTATTTATTTCAATACAAATTGTATTCATCATCTTAAATCTAATATTTATAATATATGTTTTTTTTACACTGGCACTGATCACTTAGTTTTTACTATTGGAAAAACACAATTATCTTATAAACTTTATAACATATTATTCGTAGCAAACAAGACATACATAAATAGTCACAAAAGACAAAATTATTTGACATTCTAAATTCTACTTTATTCTTACCGCGTAAAGGCACATTGTAAAACTAACGACCAGAAACAAAACAGCTTTGGGATCTAGCCTTTTTGAGTTCAACGGAAGCTAAACGAATCGGTGTTGCTGCTTACTTCTTACTTTTTGCCGAGAATGCGATGTGATTACTACTGCTGTCATAAAAACGCGCTATATTTTCCGCTAGGAGTTAATATTAAAATTTCAGCGCTAATTGCCCCAAAAAAGCGCTAGATCTAACTCCGAAAGCGCTAAGGTGGCAGCACTGTGTGGTACGCTACTACAAATTTCAGCTAATTCCATCCAGCTGTTTAAGCTTGAAATAGTACCAAAGATTCGTTGCGAGTTTATTCAAAAGAGTTACCATCGCCCTGGAACGCAAAAGGCATGAGAAGGAACACGGATGGGATTTTGTCAGTAAGAATCTGACACTCCCTTCCGCTCCGCCCAGAGTGGAAGACGTTGTTTATTATTTCCCATGCTTAAAAAAAAAAGTTACCAAAGATTAATTTATCCTCACAAGCTTACGCTACAAAGCTCAAGAGCTTATTTGTTTGAACGCACTAATCTCAGCAAGAACTGGTCCGATTTGAAAAAAAATCTTTTGCATTTATCGAGGAAGCTATATACATCACGCTATAACACACGCAAGCGAAGTAATTACCAAAGACCAAGTTGACGCGCAAATTCTATTACCTCGGGATTTAGGTAGCTAGGTTATATTTGACGGGCCTGTTGGTCTAGTGGTTAGTAACCCTGACTGCTCAGCCGGAGGTCGTGGGTTCGATTCCCACCCAGGACAAACTTTGTGTGATGAGCATGATTGTTTGTTCTGTGTCTGGGTGTGATTTATCTATAATATGTATGTATTTATAAATTATATAAGTATGTATATCAGTTGTCTGGTTACCATAACACAAGCTCTGGTTAGCTTGGGATCAGATAGCCGTGTGTGAGTTGTCCCAAGATATTTATTTAAGATATTTATTTATTTATTTATATTGTATAATAGAATTTGCAAAGTCATTTAATCAAAATTTAGTGGAACAGGCTTAAAATATTAATATTTTTCCTCAATTTTCTAAGAAAACAACTGACATATACCTACATAATTCAAACAGTTGAAGTCTTCACCCAAAAGAAAAAAATATAATTTTCCCTTTTGTTAAGGCATATCGTTATGTGAACGACATGATGATGGGAAAATAATGAGTTAATCTCCATAGAGAAAAGGGGCGCCTAATACCGGTCCATGGAAAAGGGACGGCTAATGTCGGACACTGGGTAAAGGTAACCGCGATATAAATAATCACTTTTTTTAGGGATGGAAAAGTTATCTCGTGGTCGCAAGCGCAACTGCCGAGCAAGGGGTCCCGGGTTCGATTCCCAGGTCGAGCAAAAAGTGTTATTGGGTTTTTCCATTAGGAATTTCTCAGTAGCAGCCCGGTGTTTGGATTTGTGCCCGGTTAATGGCAATAGGCTCGCCCCCTATTACATGGGACCTAAATATACCGCCGAACTGTGGGTGTACCTAAATTGGTGCACCTCTGCTTAACCCTTCGGGGAATACAGGCGTGATGGGGGAAAATTATCAAATGATTGTTCCGCTCTGGGTGGAGCGGAAGGGAGTGTCAGACTCTTACTGACTTAAACCTCCTAGTATATGTCGGTGCATCATCACCGTTCTCCATACTTTGCACAGATACACAAGGAACATACCATCACGCCTGTATTCCCCGAAGGGTTAGGCAGAGGAAAATACTTTAATGATAATGAAACAAAAGAAATAACTTACTCCAGTTCAAGATGTTTTTTTTCGGAACGTCAATACAAAAAGTATCCTCGAATTAATTGGGTAGATGACACCACTAATCAATTGACGTACTTTTTATGAGCTGTTAAAACGCCATTCCCCATAGATTTTCTATGACAATACTCAACTATGACGTCACTTTTTTGTCATCTCAATTCACTAACTATTTATTGATTTCAAAGCAACTAAAAATCGATTTTTATAGTTATTTAAAAAATCATCGGGTTTTTAGTGCTAAAATTAAATGTTTTTTTGTGAAGTTGTTTCTTGAAATTATTGGTTAGTGGTGTCATCTACCCAATTATAGCGGTTTTTATACACGAATAACCGGAAGTTGTCTGAACAAAATTACATTTTCTTAATAAATAACATTCAAACGGAAACGTCGCAACGGAAATACAGAATAAAATCTAAATTAATAAAATCCTAACGGAAATGTCAAAACAAATCCTTGTTTATTAACTAAATAAACGGAAGTGCCTCTTTGGCCTAGTGATCCTGAGCGCGACTGCTACGCTAGAGGTCCTGGGTTCGATTCCCGGGTCGAGCAAAAAGAGTTATTGGCTTTTTCTATGAAATTCTCAGTAGCAGCTCGGAGTTTGGATTTGTGCCCGGATAATGGCAATAGGCTCGCCCCCTATTACATGGGACCTAAATATACCGGCGAACTCTGGGTGTATATTGGTACACCTCTGCCTAACCCTTCGGGGAATAAGGCGTGATGGTTTTTTTTGGTATATTAAAATCTGGGTAGACATACTTGCGTGACCATAAAACCCAAAACTTCACGGTTACCCGTTATCGTAACAAACAATAAAACGACAACCATAAAAACGAAATAGCTGATCCACATCAAATCATTATTACGCGTATTTTCCACCAAAAAAACAGAAAATAAAAATCATACAAGATAAGCTAAAAATCACACCCTTTTCCAAACACCAGTGTTGTTCCTATCGTCAAAAATATCCGACACATCGGCCATATTATCCGCGCCGTCGGATACGGCTACAAGGCTACATTGTACCCAAGCATCGGCCACACACTATTGTAAGCAGAACGACGTAATGATACCGAAATTGCCTTTTAAATGTTACGCCACAATACCTTTTTTCGCTTGAGCGACAAACTAGGGTGTCGTGAACGAGTCTAAAAGATATCTCGTTGCCCTTTGAGTGATAGGAGGTTAGGAAAAAATGTGGAGCTGACAAAATATGTTTATATTTTTGAGGTAGACTTTGAATAGAGTGAGATAAATGCTTTGAGCATCAGTGGTTTCGATTTTTAGGGTTCTGTACCCAAAGGGTAAAACGGGGCCCTGTTCCTAAGTCTCCGCTGTCCGTCTGTCTGTCACGAACCGTGATAGTTAGACATATGGAATTTTCACAGATGATGTATTTTTGTGATGTGTTTTTGTTTGTGTTGTTTTTTTTGTTGTGTTTTTTGTGTTGTGTTTTTGTGTTGTGTTTTTTGTGTTGTGTGTGTGTGTGTGTTTTTTTGTGTTGTTTGATGATGTGTTGTTTTGTATTGTTTTGTTTTTGCATTGTGTGTTGTTGTTTGTAGCTCGGAGTTTGGATTTGTGCCCGGTTAATGGCAATAGGCTCGCCCCCTATTACATGGGACCTCAATATACCGGCGAACTGTGGGTGTACATTGGTACACCTCTGCCTAACCCTTCGGGGAATACAGGCGTGATGGTATATATATTTTTTTTTTTTATGTATTTCTGTTCCCGCTATAACAAGAAATACTAAGTAGATTAAGATTCTCAGGTCGAGCAAAAAGTGTTACTGGGTTATTCTATGTAATTCTCAGTAACAGCTCGTACTCATACTCTACTAACAAACTACCAACTACTTTGTAATATTTAATTTTATCAAAATTAAAATAGTATTCATGAACTTTCTAGCTTGTTCGTTTCCATAGAAACCTACAGTTTGGAACGAACAACTAGCTTCAACTTTCTGACTTCAACTTTGACTATCCAAAGTGCCTGTAAGTAGTCTAATTGAAATAAATTATTTGATTCTGATATTTGACCTCCAAATAGCTCAATATAGTTGTCGAGATTTCGTGTTTAATCAGTGAGTTTAATAAATAAGTGACCTTTTGTTTCTATAAAAAGATTTCCGAATCTCGACTATTATTAAGTAAGATTATTTGCGTCTTAACGTGGGAGGGATTAATAGACAAGCGATTCCGGCGAAGTCTGTGATCCATAGACAATAGGATGCCAACCTTTCTTAAAATAAACTGATAGGTACTTTTTTCCTTTCTTTTCTTTTAAAAAGAAACACTCTGCCCCGTACTAGGAATTTCTCCTGTATAGTAGGTGCGTTTACAAACATGTAAACTTACATACACAAATAGCCAGGCTCGGAACAATTATCTGTAATAATATTTGCTCCGTGCGGGAATCGAACCTGCGACGCGCAGCTTAGACCCAATCTCTCAATCACTGCGCTAACCGTGCCATCATAATAATTATGGGAGCTAGTCGTCTTTTTAACCGACTTCAAAAAGAAGGCGTTTTTTATTTTAGCTTTGGAAGTCGGTGGCGATACAAAACAATAAACAAAACCAAAGCTGCCGAATTTCCAAGCTAAAGTTATTTTTCACATTTCAGCTTTTGAAGGCGGTTGTGGTTTTTTGTAAAATGTGTTTGGTATACAGGAAAATTTTTTAACCAGTGCGTAAATTTTGCCATAATAAACTTCAACACGTTTTATTAAACACGTATATTTTATTTTGATATGTCTTAGTAGGCTAAAAAAAAAGTTATCGCTTACGAAACATGTTTACTTAAAAACCATATTTTATTGTCACTCGGCGCTAGCGCATTCCCCACCCTCTCACCCCAGCCATGCGCCCGGGCGGCGGCCGCGAGTTTTCATTGATAGTGTGGCAAATAGATTATGTCCATGTTTTGCTTATTTCAAACTCGGATAAGGATGATTTTTTTTTTTTTTTTAACTAAACACGGAAATGTGTTCTATTACTGACACTGAACTACCAAAAAAAATTTACGCACTGGTTAAAAACTTTTCCTGTATATACTAATATTATATAGCAGAAGTGTTTGTTTGTTTGAACACGCTAATCTCAGAAACTACTGGTCCGATTTGAAAAAATATTTACATTGTATAGCTCGTTTATTGAGGAAGGTTATAAGTTATATAACATCAACTTAACGAGGGTGAAACCGCGAGATTATAGTTAGTAAGTAATAAAACAAGATGTGTTTTATTAGGCATAGGATAAGATAGGGTATCCAGGACTCTGGATAATGAGTTTTCCATCAAATAACATAAAACTTCAAAATGATAATGTCTTTTCAATCTATGAGATTTTTTAACTTTTTGCTAAGTTTTTATTACTTACTGTTCTTATTTAATTATTTTTAATACAGTTTTAAATATTTAAACAAAATAAAACATTTTGTTTTATTAATGTTTTCCTAACGTCATCTTATTTATTAAGCCTGTAAATATTGTACATATTTTTTCATTTTCAATAATTCAAACAATTACAATCTACAAAATTGAAAAAGAGATTTTGTATCCCGTATCATTTTGAAAATAAGAGAGATTGAGGAGCTCGTGGCTAAATAATTACAGCCGCATAGACCGATCTTCCAGGTTAAGCCACGCTTGCCGAGGTTGGTCTGTGGATGGGTGACCATTTACCATAACGAGTTTCCTCCGTGCCTCGGAAAGCACGTAAAGCCGTTGGTCCCGGCTGTCATTTGTAGATCTTTGACAGTCGTTACTGTTAGTCAAAAGCCAGAAAGTCTGACAACCAGTCTTACCAAGAGTATCGTATTACCCATTACTGGGTTGTGGAGGTCTGATAGGCAGTCGCTCCATGTAAAATACTGATATTCAGCTGCATCCGGTTCGACTGGAATCCGACCCCAACATAGTTGGGAAAAGGCTAGGCAGATGATGATCATTTTGAAAATAAATTATCTAAACAACAAAGTCAGTTTAATTTCAAAAGTATACCCTTAATTATCCTACCCTTCTCACTTCATTATGAAACCAGAAAGCTAATTAATTAATGTTTAAATTACATTTTGGAGTATACAAAACTAGCTTACAAACGTAATCCGGATATCCGCCAAGTTTAGTGTGGGCCGCATCCGGATAATATTCCTCTCTCTAGTTGATACCGGTTTCGACATTTATCTGTTTTGTAAACGAGGTTAATAGTTGAATATTGCTGAAAATAGGAGCGAGAAAGTAATTTAGGACTTGAATGTACAGAAATATAAGTTGATTATGCAATAATAACCTCGATTCCTGGAGTTCACGTGTAAAATAGTTTGGTTATTTATAGGTAATCATCTACCTCGCGTTGTTCCAACTATGTTGGGGTCGGCTTCCAGTCTAACTGGACGCAGCTGATTACCAGTGTTTTACATGGAGCGACTGCCTACCAGACCTCCACAACCCAGTTACTGGGCAACACGATGGGAACCTCTTGGTAACTCTTGGTAACTGGTTGTCAGATATGGTTGTATTTGGTTATTTATACGTACAGTAATCTACTAAGCAAATACCAGCCTATTGTCCCACAGCAGGGCAAAGGCCTCTTCTCATACAGAAAACTCACAAGCATTGATTGCCACCCTTGCTCAAGGCGGATTGGTGACTTCAGACTTATGTTAATTTGCCTAGTTTGCCAACAAATGACATGAAAAAAATACTGCAATATTTTACTACAACATTTCAGTAGAGGCTGTGATCTTCAGAATATGATTAATTGCAACACCTACGTTAAATAAATAAAGCTCTATTTTCACACAACTCCCACGCAGTAATTAATGTTGAAATTTTCAAGTGCGTGGTCGTCTGTCACTACTTGATTGCTGCCTCCTTCGTTCTACATACATACATACATAAACTCACGCTTTTTTCCCATAGGGGTAGGCAGAAACCGCAAAATGCTACCTCCTTCGTTCTACTTATACAGGGTGTTTGGTGCATCGTGTGCCAAATTGAAATGGTCGACTGATTCCAATCACTCCTGCCCAAACGTTTTCACTAAACCTTTCCTTTTTTTTTCTGGTTAAAAGTCAGAAATCTTTTCAAAGGAGATTAAGGAGAAAATGCGACTTCGTACAACAACTGTGGAAATACGAAATAGATGTCTGGCCTGCTTTCGCAATAGAGGCCAACAATTTAAGCAGAATATGCAAAAAAATATGAAATAAATGTTAAAAATGCATTTTTTATTATTTCTAGTACCCCCTCCCCCAAAAAAGAGAGGTACGAGACAGATTTTATCTTATAAGAGTGAGATAACATATTTAATACGTTTTTCAGGTGTTATTTAAGCAAAACAAAATTTTTAAACCATAGTTTGAAATTTTGTATTTTGTGACTCGATTCACAATTCTAGAGAATTCACGAAGTTGTAAAAAGATTTTTATGGCATGTGGCACATCACTAGCAAGAGGATAGACTAGAGAATTTTTGACGAAGTCCTTAGATCCCGGTCTCATTTGGTTTTTTTTTTATAGCCATGTAAATAGCTGTAACATGGACAGCTTTAATTGAAGTCCGAAACTTTACGAGTAAATAAATAAAAAACTAGATGGCTAATGTCACTAATTTTGAATTTAAAAGTACTGTGGTACAATGCACATCTAAATAAAATTAAAATACAGAGTCTACGACGAGTACTTTTATAAAAAAATACTTGAATGTAAAATTTTGGTATTTTTTTTATAAAACATTAAAAAGTCGATGAAAAATAATACACAGGGCATGAGAAGTGTTTAGGGGTCTGAAAGGATAGCAGATGACCCCCTTAGTCGACCATTTCAATTTGGCACACGATGCACCAAACACCCTGTATATTTATTTTCTTAAACGAGCTTGTGGGTTCTGTTATAAGCATACACTGAACCCTAAAAAGCTTAATCATCATGGCTTACAGCCATGTCAGTATAATGCAGTAATCAGCAATAATCATTGGTACTAAAGTCAGTCTATTTAAAACCTTTGTGGTGATCGGTTGCATAAGGGTCCCTTTAACATTTAATGTAGTAATTAATCAAATAAATATTAATTAACTTTTTAATCATTTCTTTTTTTTAAAAAGCCTCTTCGAAGGGACCCTATAACATTTGGTGGCAGCGGTGGGATACGGAAATCCCCAGTGCCGATTCGCGAAAACTACATTTGCGTTAAATCAATAAATAGACTCTCCGTATCCTGCAATCCTATAAAATAAATAAAATTTAATAAAACCAGTGAAGTGTTCATAAGTAGCACGTTACGATTCTGTGAGTGTCCTATGGACATCCTTTAATCGTCCTGCGAGTATCCTGTGAGCGCCAGTCGCGTCCTTCAGCTGCCTGGCAGCTTCACATTCTTCCGGCATCCTACGAGTCCTCCGAGCATCCTGCGAGTCCTCCGAACATCCTGCGTGTCCTTCGAGCATCCTGCGAGTCCTTCGAGCATCTCACGAGTCCTTCAGGGATCCTGCGGATTCCGAAACATCATAAGTGTCGCGAGTGTTTTGTGTTTAGTCTAATAAGTGTTCCGTGAATCAAAGACTGTCGGTTGTGTTATCTGTGTGTGAGCGTCGCTATGCAGCCGTTCTCAGCTCTAACTCTTATCGCCGCCTACGTATTCCTGTAAGTCAATGAACAATTGTTAACTGTAAGCTTATCCCTGCTAGTTTAAATTAATATTTTGTTATTTGTCGTCTAGAATTACATGTTATGCCTCCTAAAGTGCCAAAAAACGAAGATAGTAAATTACAAATTGATATTCCATCCGAACTTCCAGACCTGAAATCTCCAATCTTATCACCAAGAATTACTAGGCAAACAGTAGAAATGGATCTCAATACTTTATTAAAATTTGTAAAACCATATGACGGCAGTCGCGAGAAACTGAATTCGTTTATAAATAACTGCAATAATACTTACGAGCTAGCATCCGAGGCACAAAAGCCAATTATATTCAAATACATATTATGTCAACTTACAGACAAAGCCGAAATTGCTTGTTCAATCAAGGAATTCACATCTTGGGAACAGTTAAAAGAATTTCTTAAAACTCAATTTTCAGAAAGAAAACACTATACGCATTTACTTAATGACCTCCAGGAAAGCAAACAAACTTCGTCTGAAAATGTAGGACAATTCGCCCTTCGTATGGAGACTTACCTTTCTCAATTATTAACAGAGATATCACTCTCTAATTATAAGGCCAAGGAAATACCAGGTCGCACAGCGGCCATGGAGGACCTAACACTCCACCACTTCCTTATGGGTTTAAACCCTCGCGTATCAAACATGGTTAGGTGCAGAGCACCTAAAACGTTCAATGAGGCCGTTAACTTAGCCATTTCCGAAGAAAGGATTTTAGAAACTCTTTATAGGCGAAATCACAGCTCACAACATGATAAACAGGCTAGCCAAAATAGGTCTAAACCTAAAACCTTTGCTCAAAACAATAAATACTCACAGAAATCATCTTCGCAACCGAGTACGTCGGGTAACAATCCTAAACATGACTCAAACCTTACATGCAAATATTGCAAAGAGATTGGTCATGATATAAATAACTGTCAAAAGCGACAGAAACGTTACCCGAATTCCCAATCTCAACAGGATCAAAGTAAATCCTCTGGGTCGCAACCCAATCCTAAATCTCAAGTCAATTTCATCGATGATAACGATGACTCTGATGAATCTACCCACGATGACGAAGGTGAAAATGTCGAAGTGGAAGATTTAAACGAATAAACGTCCTGCAGCCGTGCCGAACAGGACGTCAAGTCAAGGTCGGCACACATTCGAACCGCATGAGTTCAGCCCTCCAAAATTCCGAGGTTATACATCAGGGTAACCAGTCCCAAAACGGCAACCTCAACCCTCTCGAGGTTATACATCAGGGTAACCAGCCCCAAAACGGCAACCTCAACCCTCTCGAGGTTATACATCAGGGTAACCAGCCCCAAAACGGCAACCTCAACCCTCTCGAGGTTATACATCAGGGTAACCAGCCCCAAAACGGCAACCTCAACCCTCTCGAGGTTATACATCAGGGTAACCAGCCCCAAAACGGCAACCTCAACCCTCTCGAGGTTACACAGCAGGGTAACCAGCCCCAAAACGGAAACCTCAATTCTCCTAATAAAATTTATGAGGTTAGTATCGATACCTCTAAAAAGCTACTACCTCATGTGTTGGTAGAGTCACAAGTCTCTGATATCCCACTAACACTCCTTGTAGACTCAGGGTCTGCAATCTGCTTGATAAAAGAGTCAAGTGTCCTAAACAAGCCAAAAATCGTTCATAAGCCTATAAGCATTAAAGGCATTGATCCTGGCGTTGAAACCACTCAAACTGTGGGTTATTTTAATTTAAAATTAAAAGTTTCCGATTCTAAGTCAATCAGCCATAAATTTCACATGATCAAGGAAATTAACCTACCTTACGATGGCATTATAGGTAATGATTTCTTGACGGCCAACAGTTGCAACATCGACTATAGTCGTGATATACTTAAAATAACTCGCAATGAAATTAAAATTCATTTCTTTGACTCTTGTTATATCATACCACCACGCACAGAGACTGTAATAGAATGTACCGTCACAAATCCAGAATTAAAAGAAGGCGTGATTTTAGATCAACATCTTTCTAGTACTCTTCTAGTTGCTAATTGTATAGCAAAAGTTAAAGATAATAATAGAGTCAATATATCCGTTGTTAATACCTCTAATAAACCTGTTAAGATTAAACGTAACCTTAACCTTAAACTAGACCCAATTGTCGCTTATCCTATTCAATCAAACCCCCTTAGTGAAAACGTAGTTGAACGTACTAGAAAAGTTTTGAGTTACCTCAGAACCTCCCACCTGAACGAGGAAGAAGCTCAAGCACTTTTTAATTTATGTTCAGATTATTCCGATATATTCCACTTACCAGAAGAAGCGCTATCTTTTACGCCAACCATTCAGCATGAAATCAAAACCACCAGTAACACTCCAATACATACAAAATCCTACCGTTTCCCTGAGTGCCATAAAGAGGAGGTGGACACCCAAATTAATAAAATGTTAGACCAGGATATCATCAAACCCTCAAATTCTCCATGGTCTTCTCCTATATGGATTGTTCCTAAAAAAACAGACGCTTCTGGCCAAAAGAAATGGCGCATCGTAATTGACTATAGGAAGTTAAACGATGTCACAATAGGTGAAATCTATCCTATCCCTCAAATTACCGAGATTCTTGACCAATTAGGTAAAAGCCAATATTTCAGCACTCTCGACCTTTCATCAGGTTTTCATCAACTATTGATATCACCGGAAGACGCACCTAAAACAGCCTTTTCTGTACCCCAGGGTCACTTTCAATTCAATAGAATGCCGTTTGGATTAAGAAATGCCCCGAGCACGTTTCAGAGACTTATGAATACTTGCCTTGCTGGACTACAAGGCTCTCGTTGTTTTGTTTATTTAGATGACATAGTCCAGTATGCATTCGATTTAAATTCAGCAATCCTAAACCTCAAGGCCATTTTCGACAGACTTCGAGAATTTAATTTAAAACTTCAACCAGAAAAATGCGAATTTCTCCGGAAAGAAGTTACTTACCTAGGTCATATTATCACCCAAAACGGTGTAAAACCAAATCCAGATAAAGTGAAAGCTGTAACACAGTACCCCGTTCCAAAATCTGCTAGAGACATTAAATCTTTCTTAGGCCTCGTGTCATACTACAGGCGTTTTATTCCTAATTTTTCGAAATTAGCTAAATCACTTACCTTGCTCCTGAAAAAGGACGCCCCGTTTGATTGGACGAATGAACAACAACTTAGTTTTGAAACACTAAAAAATAAATTAGTTGAAGCACCTGTATTAGCTTATCCTGACTTTAATCAAACCTTTTTGTTAACATGCGATGCATCTAACTATGCTATATCAGCCATCCTGTCTCAAGGTCCCATCGGGCGCGATCTTCCAATTGCTTATGCGTCCCGCACCTTAAATAAAGCCGAATGTAATTACAGTGTTACGGAAAAAGAATGTTTAGCGATAGTATTTGGAACTAAAACCTTCCGACCATATCTATATGGTCGCCGTTTTATCATCGTAACAGACCACAAGCCGCTCCAATGGTTATTCAATTGCAAAGATCCCGGATCTAGACTTATTCGATGGAGATTGAAACTAGAAGAATTTGAATATGATATTCAGTATAAAAAAGGTAAAATAAATGTCAACGCAGACGCTTTGTCTAGATTCCCTGTTAATCCCGTTCAACCTACTGCTAACGAAATAACAACACCTAATCTTCTAAATTCCGAAGCTGATGTTACACCTGAAAATGCTGATAGTAATTCAGATAGAGATTTGTTCGACTTCATTTCGTCACCTACTTCCTTTCAGTCGGATGAACTTAACCCCGACCATCTCTTAAAAATTCCTACCCCAGACCTTTTAATTACAGGATCTCCAAATCCTACCTCTATAAGAGTGCCATCAGAAAGCACTATAAATCGAGACACGCACCTCAGTTCCGTCCCTGACTTATCCACGGTCGACTATCCCAACTTCCTGAAACAAATAGCAGATAAAAATAAATCATTTAATACACGCATCATTGAACATAATGATAGCTTACTAAAATCAACTTCTAAGGTTGTCTTAGTGCCCACATCAATTGATTTGGATGAATCGAATCCATATATAGAACACATATTAAATAATTTAGAAAATAGAGAACAAATCCGCAGTCAAGAAAAAGAATTACATAACTTCTATAAAGTCCAATCAGGAAATAAAGATTACTACTTCCTGTACGTAAAAGTACATCACTTCGACCAGACGTCATATGACGAAATATTTAAAACCCTCAAAAATATTCGTAATGAACTTGTAAAATTGGATCAAATTAAAGAAATAAGCATATCCGATTTCCGAGACCCTTTCGAAAAACACAGTTATATAAAAATTTATAATATTATAAACTATCTATTCCATAATACTGGCATACAAATAGACATCTATCATAATAACGTTACTTACCCATCACCGTCTGAAGTTAAGAAAATTCTGTACGATAACCATGACTTACCCATAGCTGGTCACCTTGGTGTCAGTCGTATGTATGATAGATTGAAACAGTTATATTATTGGAAAGGTATGCGCAGTGATATAGAGTCCTATGTTAAAAGCTGTAAATCGTGCCAAGAAAATAAAGCTTTACGCAAAATAAATCGCGCACCAATGCAAATCACAAGTACGTCAACTAAACCGTGTGAGCGCGTATCGCTTGATGTAGTAGGACCTCTTCCGGAATCCGGTCCGGCAAAACTTAAATATATACTAACACTACAAGATGATTTCACTAAATTCTCTGCCGCGTACCCCGTGCGCAACACGACAGCCGAAGAAACATGCGAATGTTTACTACATTTTATATCAATATTTGGCCTTCCAAAAACGATTTTGACTGACCAAGGCACTAACTTTACAGCAGACCTATTTAAGAAAACGTGTGAATTTTTAAAAATTAAACAATTATGGTCAACATCATACCACCCACAAACACAAGGCGCCCTTGAACGGAGCCATTCAACCTTGAAAGAATATCTAAAATCTTTCGTCAACGAAGAGCAAACAAATTGGCCCCGTTATGTATATACAGCCATGCTTACTTATAATACTACTGTTCATACCGTAACACACTATACTCCGTATGAATTAATGTTTGGCAATAAACCGTTTATCCCAAACTCTATATGTGACGAAAGCCTTGGCGCCACATACCCTGAATATATTCGTATGCTACAAAACCGCTTAAAGTATTCTCGCGATAAAGCCCTTGAATACATCCACAGATCTAAGATAACGTCTAAAACGTATTATGACTCCCATAGTCGGTCAGTACAATATAAAATTGGCGACTATGTTTACTTAAAGAACCACCTTAGAATGCGAAAGGCCTTATCACCCATATGGAAAGGTCCATATAAAGTCATAAAAGTTCACGGCAATAACACTTTATCACTATTGATAAACAGACGACACGTCCGTCACCATTTCGACCAAGTGAAACTTGCAGAAGTCACCAACAACCTGTAAAAGAAAACTTTAAATTAGATTCTAACCGAATCGATATTTTAAGTATAGTTAGACTATACATCTTTATGTAATGCTTATAGATTAGTTAGGTTAGTAGTAATTAGTTATTACAACAAACATTTAGTTAGTATTCATAATACATACATACCTATGTACTTACAGTGCCTCAGCGGAGCTCCAATCATCTAACGAGTATGTCCACGCGATAACTGCAAGTCCTGGAATATACTTCGATTACATAGGAAAATTAAAAATCAATAATGGCATCCTAAATGTCATTATGCCGTTAGATATTTTACATATTAAACCGCATTTAGAAAATATAAATTCAGCATTAGAAACAGTAATTTATACATGCAAACAAACCGGCTATATAAAACACTCAGAATGCCACAATATGGTAGAACCATTAGTAATCCAACAACAAAATTTAATAAAATTATTTAGTTCCATATCTTACCTTACTGATAATAGTGATCACAGAAACAAACGAGCATGGATTGGAGGAATTGGGATGATTCTAAAACAAGTTTTTGGTACTTTAGACGAAGACGACGCCGTTCAATATGATCGAGCTATTGAATCAATGCAAAACAATCAAGATAAACTTATATCTTTGATTAAAAATAATATTTTAATAACTAAATCTGTCATATCAACATATAATAACACGTTTCACAAGATTCAAGAAAACGAAGTAAAGTTAAATGACGCTATCAGCAAACTCTCGAGCAGTATTCAAAATATTTCAAAAACTACGCATATTTTAGAACTAGATTTTGTCCGTAACACCTTGGAAACTTCCATGGTCACCCTAACATTTCAACTTGAAGACATAATAAACGCGATAACGCTCTGTAGTCAAAACATACTGCACCCGTCCGTTATGTCGCCTACCGCTATGTACCGAGAATTAGCTGATAACGTAAGGCACCTGCTGAATAATTTAAACTTACCTGTACAATTAGATATAAGTTCAGTTCACACTATTATAAAAGTGTCTACTTTATTCTGTTATTATTTTAACAATAAACTAATATTTCTTTTGCGTGTCCCTTTGATATCTAATCAAGAATATTCTTTGTTTAATAATATTGCATTACCAACACCTCACGACGCCAATCAACCCAACACATTTGGTTTAATTGTACCTAGTGCTAAGTATATAGCTATAACAAAAGATAAGTCAAATTACTTTAAATTAGAATCATTGGAATATTGTAAACTAATACGTTTGGCAGAATATTTATGTGAAATTCCTATTATCTACAAAACTGATTCAAGACCAAGTTGCGAAAGTGAATTATTATCTAAAACAATAAAAGAAATTCCCGCGGTATGTAATATTAAAGTTATTCATGGTAACCTAGATATTTTTAAATCACTCAATAATAATAAATTTATATACGTTCAATCTGAATTAACGAAACTTTCACTAGACTGTCAAGGTCACAATCAGATAATAGAAATAAATATACTTGGTATTGGCATCTTATCTATACCAACCAATTGTATCGCCTATTGTAGAGGTACCACGCTGTTACCGAGATATAACAATGTTCTAAACCTAACTTCACCTATCAATCTGCCAGATTTCAATTTAATAAATAGTAGTTGTTGTAAAACAAATATTATAACGAATAATATGTCCCCTATCCACTTAGAGCAGATTAACTTAGATGATATGAAACATATTGGCAAAGCAATTAACAATCTCATATCAGATGTTGATAAAATTCAAGAGACACCCCACATAATTAAATATGGGACACATTATTCAATAATTATAAGCTTAATTGTATGTTTTATTTTGTTTTACTTAGTTTATAGAATTGTAGTTTTTTGTAAACCCAGTTGCAACCTTCGCAAATATAGTTTCCGCAAATGCGATAAACCTAAATCGGTATCTATGGAACTGGAGCAAGTCATTCAAGAAATTCCAGCTCCAGCCCTAAGAACCTCTTTCTAGGGTTAACTTTGGTAATCATCCCCAAAGTTCACTCTGATAGGGGAGGTGTTATAAGCATACACTGAACCCTAAAAAGCTTAATCATCATGGCTTACAGCCATGTCAGTATAATGCAGTAATCAGCAATAATCATTGGTACTAAAGTCAGTCTATTTAAAACCTTTGTGGTGATCGGTTGCATAAGGGTCCCTTTAACATTTAATGTAGTAATTAATCAATTAAATATTAATTAACTTTTTAATCATTTCTTTTTTTTAAAAAGCCTCTTCGAAGGGACCCTATAACAGTTCGCAACCAGATACTGGCAAAAATACCAATGTGGCTTTTAAACGTCATATGTACTTTTTAAATTTATCTTACTGACGTTGGTAACGGACAACATCGTGAGGAAAACTAGACTTCATCATCATCTGCCTAGCCTTTTCCCAACTGCGTTGGGGTCGGCTTCCAGTCGAACCGGATGCAGCTGAATATCAGTATTTTACATGGAGCGACTGCCTATCAGACCTCCACAACCCAGTAATGGGTAATACGATACTCTTGGTAAGACTGGTTGTCAGACTTTCGAGCTTCTGACTAACAGTAACGACTGTCAAAGATCTACAGAAAAACTAGACTTAAAGTAAACATAAGTCTGAAATCATTAATCCGCCTTGATGATTATTGCCTTCTCAACGTGAGAACAGGTAAGCAGTAAGCGTTGCCAGTAAAAATGTAAAAAACATTCTCGAGTGTCTAAAAAATTAAGTAAATTTAAGTTTTAAAAGCTTTGAAAAAAATATTCTGGCATTGACTTTAATAACCGATTAATCAAGTTAACTTAAAATTAGTTTTCCATAAATATTTTTTTCCTCTAAAAAAATAATCCTCAAGTAAATTAAGCTATTTTTCCAAAAAAATATCAAATTCTCTAACCCTTATAATAAGAAAACCAATTTATTTCGTTAACCTTACAAAATAAACTGTTAACCTAACCTTCGATTAACGATAACCATTTTGCATTTAAAAGTGCTGCTCCACTGTGGCACATGGGCACGCTGCGCACGTAGCCATTTTTTGACGTGTATTTTTTTTTAAGGATGGGATGTTATCACCTGGCTTCTTCCGCTTTGGGCGGAGTGGAAGAGAGTGTCAGACTCTTACCGACTAAAACTCGTACCTACGTGTTCCTCCTAATACCCTTTGTGTTCCAGGGCCACGGTGACTGGCTCTTTCAAAGAAGTTGTGCAACCCTGTCAGGCTCTGGCCCTAGTACGCCCCGTCTACTATGCATTTTTTTCGGTTGGGAAATTATCAAATGACTTCTCCCGCCCTTCGTGTCAGACTTTCTCTGACTAAAACCCACCCATGTTCCTTCTTATGCCCTTTGCTTTCCGGAGGCGCGGTATCTGTTTCGAATAACCCGCAGCTCCAGCAGACATCGGCCCTGAGTGGGCGTCAGATTGATTTGCTGACATCTCTTTGAGGCGCGGGTGGAATTCACACTTTTTACTCGGGCCTCTAAAAAGAACACGGATGGGTTTTAGTCAGTAAGAGTCTGACACTCCCTTTCGTTCCGGTCGGTGCGGAACACGACATGATGCATTCTCGTCATACAAAAAATATATATTTAAAAATGCAGACAGCGTGCGTGCGCTCCGTGCACCGTGTACACCGCAGTGTAACACCACCTTTATTTCTACCTTTCCCGTCGTTAAATATTATATTTTTTATTCCCGCAATTTGTTCAGCCTCTTGTTCTAGTAATGATTTTCGGTGTAGAAAACTGTTACGACTCAATTTGCAACGTAATCTCGCGAAAAAAGTAATTTTCTGTTTAAACTACCGTTAGGGTTGCGTTGTTAAGGTTGGGTTTGGCGTTGGACTTGTGGTCGCACGCGCGAGTGCTGAGCGAGGGAACCTGGGTTTGACTCCCAGGTCGGGTAAAAAGTGTTATTGGGCTTTTTCGTTAAGAATTTCTCAGTAGCAGCCCGGAGTTTGGAAGTTGGTAGTGTGTCACACCCGTGGCTTGGAAAGCACGTAAAGCCGTTGGTCCTGCGCCTGATCTCTCTCCGGTTGTGTCGGATTGCCGTTCCATCGGACTATGTGAGTTAGACGTAGTGCACCTGTATTTGCGCACACACTTGTGCACTATAATAATCTTCTGCGTACTTGGCTAGTCTGTATTAACATTAGCCGCCGTGGCCGGAATCGCTCTCGAGAATACATTTTCACAGGGTTGCGTATTCGCCGAAAATTCGGTTTTAAAATGTTGTGTATCCCGTAGGAGCACCATTTTGCGATGCGCTCGGAATTGCAAAGTTGGTTTATTGTTTATGAATATTAAAATAAAGGAGTGCTAAATTGAGCTGAAACTTGGGTAAAGTTTTTGGAGGAAATGTGTAGTCTGGGGTATTTTAGCTGAAAGAAATACAGTGTAAAAGTGTAGATTAATATTTGAGACTTTAAAGACAAGAAAAGACAATGGAAGACACCATACAAATGTTGTGTAGACTAACTTTTCCCCGCGACTTCGTCCGCGTAAATTTTGGTTTTCGAAATGGCATTAATTTAAGCTGAAATTTAGTCTTTAGTTCTTAAGAGATTAATTATAATAAGAGGTTACTTTTTATGTTTATTTTTGGGGTTGAAATTTACCTCGTATCAAATCTCCTATAATAATTAAAGACTACATTGTTCAACTTATATAAATTTCTTCAGGTTTCGTACAAATAATATATCCTCCGAAAAGATTACATTAATTTTGAAAATCATTTTTATCAGCTACCGAGATCTGAATAATTTTTAAACTGCTAATAAGCAGTTTTTTTGACCTTATCTTTGTACAAATCAGAACATTATTATAATCTACCAATTATATTAAAATTAAGCAACTTTTCAAGTATCAAAATTTTTCTCTTCAAATAATAAAAATTGAACCTAAATTACATTATAACCAAAACTTTTTCAAATTTTCGGTCACCAACCTGTCGAACTTGTATTAAAAGTCTTTTGATCAAATTCGGGCAACCCTACGTCTTAATAATAAAGACTTAAGGGCCATTTTCTTTTAAAACTCACTAAAGGAGATTGCTCTGCGCCCATACATTGTTCGCCCTGGAACCAAGAGCATCGGAAAATTATATTTTGTGTTGCCGATCATTAGTAAACAACTATAATGATCTTATTTTTATAGCGGACTAGCTGCAGAATAGATATATTCCAAAAAAAGAATCAGATTTTGAGGTTATAATCGAACCATAACAACGAATATTAGGTATAGTTTTTCATAGCTTAGTGATTTTTAAGAAACTGAAAAGCAATATCATAATGTATTTAGCTATTATAAGCACCTCCCTAGATAATTGGGTAGGCACCTATGCAGTTTTTTTCTAAAGCCTAAGTGTATGTAAGTTCAATGTTTAAATGCATAGAATCTATTACCTGTATTCTTAAAATTCGTTTAGGAATGAGAAAAAATAGTAAAAATAGAAACGGCGCATGCTTGAACAGCGCAAACGTGTGACTGTTAACCAGCCGAGAAGAACGCACACAGAATAATAAACACGAAGGAACCCAAAATACTCGTATGCAGACAAAGTAGAAATATAATTACCAAAAGAGGTGCAGTCCATTGTTGTACACAGTGACGAATCTGGTCATCTTCCAACAACATGGAACCACCAGCAGAGCCACAATTTACACAAAATCCACTTTCCATTGCGTATGCGTAAGTCCGTTTAAGAGTGCCAGGTTATCGTTTGAGCGGTACACAGTTCCGAAAATCACAGCCAAGTAAGTCGTTTTTTAAAGCAATCAGAGTCCGTTAAAATAGCCAAGTCGTAATATGCAATAATAGTCCCAAAAGTCACCAAAACACACCGATACAAACAATAAAATTACAAACAGCAAGCGACGCTATTGTAATCATCAGTTCATCAGTAAACTGACAGTGACAAGTGACTAGGGATGACCATCTGAGATCAATTAATCGAAGAATTAATTTTTCAGGTCAAATAGATCAATTTTTTTTTGATCGAAAAAAATCTGATTTTACTGATAATAAATCATTTATTATCTTTCTTGTTTTTCAAAAATTGGATAATATTTACATTATAAATGTATGTATATGTGTGTAAAAACCCCAATAACTTTTTGCTCGACCCGGGGAATCGAACCCGGGACCTCTAGCGTAGCAGTCGCGCTCAGGACCACTAGGCCAACGAGGCAGTAAATATATAATTATAAATGTACACTTGAAAAATAAAATCGATCTTTTACACCACGATTTTTTTGTAAGTCGATACAAGGCTTACGATTCGAATCGATTTCAAATCGATTTAAATTATACTTTTAGGAAATTAAAAATTCAGTCGATCGATTACAATCAATTGGCCATCCCTATTCTTTATCGACACGACATGACGTTTTGTGAAGATGGCGGCGATTAATGTTATTAGTCGCGTAAAATACTTTTTATTGTTCATTTTTGCATATAGCTAGTCCATGTTACAAAAGTATTTGCATTTAATATAATAAAATAGACAGTTAATTATCGTGTATTCCAATACATTTTGTTGCAAAGGGCCATTCCGGGCATTGTCCTTTTAACTACATATGGAGGCGACCTCAAATTTCCTGAATCGTAAGTAATGTTGAACAAAGATGGCGACTAATTACGCTAAGCTACAGTTAGGCCCATTGGCGCCAAAAATGTAACTTTGAGTTAACAAGAGATTAAATTACAAATCGAAAAGTTTGCATAAAGTGTTATTGGGTTTTTCTATGAATTTCTCAGCAGCAGCTCGGAGTTTGGATTTGTGCCCGGTTAATGGCAATAGGCTCGCCCTCTATTACATGGGACCTAAATATACCGGCGAACTGTGGGTGTACATTGGTACACCTCTGCCTAACCCTTCGGGAAATACAGGCGTGATGGTATGTAACTTTGCATAGATGCTTTGATGGTTTGCGAAAATTTGCATGGACGAATTTTTGTTACTCTCTCACCCTTAAACAGCTGAATGGAATTAGCTAAAATTTGGCACACGTGCAAATATTAATCTAGCGTAACACATGCTAACATTTTGTATTCTGTTTTTGTATTCCTGTGCTATAATTTAGAACTTAGGCTTTATTCTGAAGTTTGAAACACGAAGTCAAAGGCAGAAGCTTGTAACTTTCAATGTATACTCATACTACTATACACACTCAAAATCCACTCGCATAAATCACACAAGTGCGCTCCTTTTCGTATTTACTTTTCTTCTATTTTATTATTCTGTTTTCAATTGCATACTCTGTGTATAATGTAATATATAATGTTAAGTGGAAGAGCAAGGTCACCTAAAGCTAGCATCGTCTTACTTAAAAGGCGATCCAAATCACCCCACTCACTCCATAGTAGACTTGTCTATGTCACCTCTGACCAAGACTAGAGCCAAGAGCTTACCAACCTCGAATTAAAAACAAAATCACGCATGTTAAAGCTTTATGTAATTAAAATATATATTTTTTGTTTTTAATGCCATAAAAACTACTTAACTATGACATAACTTTATGGTGCAAGTGAGCCTAAGAAAATTATTTGGAGCCGCATTAAAATGATTAATTTATTACTGTTATAAGCACATGAGATAATGCGAACCTATGTTCTGGAATAACAGGTTCTGGAATAGTTAAGAAGTAATTTTAAGGTATAACTTTATTACAACGAGCGTTCGCGAATAATAAAAAACTTTTGACGAAATAATATAACTTTGAGTCGTATTCGTGAAAATTTGACGATTACGTGAGCTTATAAACAGATAAGGTTAGTATCACTAAAATTTACAAACGGTGAAAACTACAATAACCTGGAAGTAATTTTAAGATTTTTCCCGAAGGCCCCTGAGATGTTTATAAAAAAAATATTGTAAAATGATTTTTTAATAAAAAGACGCCTTTTACATTTTATTTTGTTAATATTTTAATGAATTAATCAGGATTACCCTGACACAAAAAGTGTAATCGAACCGTTTTTGAAAACCTTATCCGGATAACAACCGGACACCCTCTAATAAACTAAAACTTATGCGGATAAACCCGGACGGATGGCAACCCTGTGAAGGTTGACAACTTATTTTACTTTCCCAAGGGTCGCTGTTACACTTAAGCGGGTTCGCCATTTTCGGTTCGGCATTTGCAACACAATATTTGATAACGTTATGTTGAAAATGCCGAACCGAATGCGCCGAACCGCTTATGGGTATAGTAACCCAAATAAATTAAATAGTTTATTATCTTAATATAATACTTGTTTTATTTATGTTTTTCGTTACCTTTTTTATATGACGTCCCTTTGGTGCTTTGTAACCTTTTCAAGGGTTATCTATACTATCTTTTGTACTTACATAAATATTTTTAGTTTTCTGTCGCTGACTTAGAATCCCAAATCATACCTGTTAAAAGAAAAATCAATTATTAATACTAATATTATAATAAAATTTCAAATCTTCATTGCTATTTAATGAACATACAGGTATTAATAAAAAAAACAATTATGGACCCTGTCGGGTACAGAAACGTTTTTGATAAGTAGGAGAGAGAAAGAGCTCTGTAATAATATTTCTTATTGAATATAGTAGTAGTAGAGCTCTTTGTGAAGGAGCTCGTCCAAGTAAGTACTACCACCATACCTATTTCTGCCGCAAAGCATCGTTGCTGTGTTTCGGTTTGACGGGTATCGAAGCCGGTTAATTACAGGCACATGAGACATTTCAGCTCTGGATGGGATGTCTCTGGGATGGCAACACATCTGCAAGGACTCTGGTATTGCAGATGTCTATAGGCAGTGGTGGCCACTTAACATCAGGTGGGCCGTCGATCGGCTTGCTTGCCACCCAAAGATATTTCTTTTTCTTGTATTGATGTACATAAATATCACACATAATCTTTAATGAATAAGTGTTACTGGGTTTTCCTATGAAATTCTCAGAAACAGCTCGGAGTTATGATTTTTACCCGGTTAATGGCAATATGCTCGCCCCCTATTACATAGAACCTAGACGTACGAGAACTGTGGGTGTATATTGCTACACCTCTGCCTAACCCTTCGGGGAATACAGGCGTGATGGATATTATGTTGTATGTGTAGGCCCAATATTTAAAATTTCAGCAATCCAAAATTGACATAGGTTTCGCAGCTCCGTGATCTTAGACCATAACTTTAAACTAAACCAAGCGGTCACGAATATTTTACACTGAGATTTAATTAAATTGTCCTACAGTATGTTTATCTGTCCGTTTATAACTATAAAACTGGTTGAACTATGACGTAATTTAATGGTAAAGGGTTAACCCTTGCTATTTAGTTTGGTTTAGTATTTTATTACCCTGGCAACATTAATTTAGTCGCTCTAAAGGTCCACGGTTCAGTATTTCTTGTAGCCAATGAATAAAAATTTAAATCAAAGTTAAATGTTATGTATGTTATCACACAGTACGCCAGTATACTTAGGTCCCATGTAGTAGGAGGCGAGCCTATTGCCTATTGTCAAATGTTATAACTAATAAAAGGCTCTTTTGAATGTATGATTTTACAAGAAAAAAAAAAATTAATCTAGTTGCTCCTCTGAAACGGTAACTTCTTATAGAGAAGACCCCTAAAAAAGATGTGATAATATTTTGTATAGCTGTAATACAACCATTATATGTAATTGTAACCATCGTCGCAGTGACTAAGAGATTGGCTGCTGTGCTGCGTATTACGAGTTCGATTCCCGCACAGAACTAACATTTGTATACAGGTCATACAAATATTTGTCAGGTCAGGATAGTTGTTCCGGATCTGGTTGTTTGTGTATGTGAGTTTATTTATATTAATTTGTAAACGCACCCACGATATATGAAAATTTTCTTAAGTTGAGCAATGTTTTTTTTTAAGAAAATAAATATTTTTAGGATAATAATTCAGCATCAGTAAACTCGGAAAATAGTCGCTGAGTTGCCTTGAATTTTTACACTACATTGCATTTTATCAGAAAAGTAAAAAGTACGTTTTTTAATCAGACGGTGCTACAGCAAAGCTAAGCCAGGTTTAGCTAGCATACAAACATATTATATACTAGTATCTGCCCGTGACTTCATCCGCGTAGATATTTATCTGTGTTAAGTAACGTCATTAGTTACTGCTCCGCTCCCGTGTGTCGTAGCGTGATGTTATATAGCCCTAGCGTGATGTTACATGACACTCATTTTTTTTTACTTTGGGAAGTCGTCAAATGACTTCTCCTGCCCTGGGCAGGGCGGAAGGGAGTGTCAGACTTTTACTGACTAAAACCCATCCATGTTCCTTCTTGTGCCCTTTGCGTTCTGGGGGCGCGGTATCTCTTTCGAACAACCCACAGCATGACACTCATAAATAACTTGGCTTTTTATCGGTTAAGAATTTTCAAAATTGGTTCGCCTACTATCTGACAAACTCACAAACACAAACTATACCTCTTTATAATATTAGTACAGACATAAATATAAAAAAACGGTTTATATTTCCATCTATCCGTCGACAGCAAAATATTTACAACATTGCCACATACAATTCCGTACACTTCGTCGCCCAAAAAGGGGACCAGTATAATAAAACTACGCGGAAGCCAACGAAAGGTCAGATTTACTACACAGAATGGCCGTACCCGAGTGATTTAATATGTATGCCAGTAGAGTTGTGCTGCTATAGAGATACGGCTTATGAATAAGTGAGTCGGACAACTGTGGACTACCCTTATATTATGCTGGGTCATTTAATATGCACTGTGTGTATAGTTTGAAAACACCGGTTTTAACTAAATATAACAGGACGAGAAAACTTGTTACTATTTACTTAATTAACATAATACGGTTATGAGTATAAATACAGACATAAACTTACGCTTTTTTCCCATGGGGGTAGGCTGAAACCACAGAACACGTAAATAGCGAGTGTAAAAAGCTACTTAACCTCTCCGTGACTTTGTGACCAATTTCTTTGTCGGTTAGATTGGAACATATGAATTCTAGTATACTAACGCACACGGCCAACAAAAAATCGGTTAAAAATTCGGTCGTGAAAGGAGGCTTAATGAAACCGATAGTTACATGTTTTTTCCACCATGGTGGTGTGACAACCCCGTGCTTCGGAAATCCTGCGCCTGATCTCTCCCCGGTGGTGTCGGATTGCCGTCCCATCAGACTATGAGAGTTTAGGGAAGAGAGAGTGTACCTGTGTATAAGCACACAATTGTACACTATTACTTGTCCTGCGTACTTGGCTATTTTGCATTAAAATTAGCCGCCGCCGTTCCCAGAATCGTTCTGGAAAATACATTTTAGAATACATACTGTATAGAAAATATTCATAAAAATATTCAAGAGCCCGTGTTCCTATAAAAAATAATAATTTAGTCATAGCAAGGACTTTATGCAGAATATTTTACGTAAAGTGACGCTCGAGTAAGCTTTATGATTTCACTTGACATGCTCTAGAAAAATGTCGACGCAATCTCCTAGATTTATTTAGAAAAGTGTATATCTTTTATAGCACGTTTATTAACTAAGTAATATTGTACGTTGCTGCTTATTTGTTTGGAGTTTATAATTTTATACGTTGAGAGGTGAGACTAGGTATAGCCATTTTAATATAAAGTCAAAAGGAGTAGTAGTTAATATGAAGTTTTATTAATATAGATTTATCAGAAATCAGAAATCAGAAAACTTTATTTGTGAGTCATAGGTACAATGGATGTAAAATGATATACAGTTAAGTGTCGTTCGCTACAACCAGCCATTATTGGCATACAAAAATTAACATTATGTCAATGAGCTTGAATTTAAATTACATAATTATGCTTGAAGTTATTTTCTCTAGTCATATATTACATTCTAGAAATTATTATATTTTCAAAATTTAATAATCATGTTAAGTCACTCAGTCACTCAGTCAGTTATGTATACGTGAGTTTATTATATGTTTGAAAACGCATATAATTGTAAAATAGTATGTATGGAGTTTCTTTTCCATTCTTCTTCATATATAGAGAGACTACTTTTTGGAAGGAACAAGTACATTAATTTTTTTATCTTTCTTGTACAAGACATTCAAAGTGTGTTCCAATGACCTTATTGCAATAATTAGACTTTAACTTTGTACTCAGGATACAAGAGAGGAGGAGAAGTGTCTGGTGTGAGGCAACGTTTAAAAACAAATTGTGGGATGTTCTTTTTTTCATGTTTCTATGTAAAGCTAGCTATGTATTCTTGCATTTAGGTCTGCGAAACCGATTATGAGTTTAGGTCTGTTGAACCAAACATAATTTTCCATACATACCATCACGCCTGTATTCCCCGTAGGGTTAGGCAGCGGTGTACCAATGTACACCCACAGTTCGCCGGTATATATAGGTCCCCTGTAATAGGGGGCGAGCCTATTGCCATTAACCGGGCACAAAAAAACTACGAGCTGCTTGTGAGAATTTCATAGAAAAACCCAATAACACTTTTACCCGACCTGGGAATCGAACACAAAACCCCAGCAATATTTTTTGCTTAACGTTACTTAGGTTAATGGAAAGTATACGTAGTTAACGAGAATGTGGCGTTGTTTTTAACACCTCTTATAAACAAATTATTCTCTCTCTTTCTCTCAACTCACAAAACCTCACCAAAACCCATATTTCACCAATCTTTTACAACCTTAAAATATAACACCACTATTTTCGTTCAACAAAATTCAAAATCCAGAACGAAATACCTCATTCTGGATCGTTCCAGCTTATCTATAGGCTATAGAAGGTTCTGCAACCTTCGAGATATATCGAGCTATCTAAATAATGGCCTCAGAGGTACTCGAGTGCGGGAGGGAGCAATTTTTACTCAGAAAGCGGAAATTATTCGTCATAACGAGGTGGTAAGACCTTGAATTTTGTGCGAGAGATATTTTGGGCAGTTAGGTTAGAATCTAGATGTTTATTTTTGTTTTTCAGGTTGGTTGTGGAAGTGAGTTTGTATGTTTGTAAACGTACACATGATATAGGAGATATCTAGAGGGAGGCAACGTTTTTTCCTATATTTTTTTACGTTTTGCTTTGCACTTTCCAATTTGTATAGAATGTTTGTATTCCAGTCTCAGTCGCAATTTCTTAAAATGCCTCTTTGCCTACATTTTTGATATTGATTGTCGCTGCGATGAAATTGCGACTATCTAATCGCAGTCTCACTTCAGATTAAGTAAATTAGAGTTATTTTTGACACATTGGACTTGATTACATTGCGATCGTTCTTAAAAGTTAGTAGAATTGCCTCTCTTTAGTCTTATAAGTAGTAATTTGTGAGTAGAGTATTTTATGAAAAGAACCTTCTTTTAATTTTGTTTTTAATATCATTGTAGGTAGGCGGTAGTACTTCCACGAACGAACTCCTTCACAAAGAACTCTACTACTACTAAAAAATATTTTTCCAAAAGTACTTAGCAATTGACATCTATCTTCGCTTTTCAAATAACAACACACAGCGATCTTACTCGAGTAGGTCTTACATTTGTAACAAGGCACTCCATCACAATTCAGTTTTGTTCCACATCCCGTACGAAACATCCATTACACTGGATGGCATTTTAAAACATCCAACAATATTTTTAAAGTCATCTGACACGGTTCTGAGTCTACTACTAAAAATTCTGTTGGCATTCTCTATTTCATTTCGTACACTGGCGGGCAGAAAAGGTAGCTATAGGATGAAGTTTGAAGTTACCTTGAAGGACGTGACCTTTTACAGAACAACGGGCATGCAATAAAGAAGGCGTGTCTTGTGACTGTAGATTTTGTCTATAATCCACTTGATTACTTAGAAAGGATTGATCTTTGATCGATCGTTTAAAAAGTTTAATTTAGGCGAAAGTGCCCGCAAAATAAAATTTTGCGTTAGTTTTCTGCAATTTGCTGCTAAACATCGGGTGTGAAAATTGTATTGTAATAAAAAAGTTGTATATTAATAAAAAAAGATGTAATGTAAACAAATATGTATTTACACAAAATCATTAAAATCTATCTATACAAATTTTATAAAGAGGTATAGTTTGTGAAGTTGTAAAGGGTAATCTCTGGATCTACAAAATCAATTTTAAAAATTCTTTTACCAATAGAAAGCCACGTTATTTGTGAGCATCATAGGCTATTTAACATCACGCTACGACTAACTGGGGCGGAGCAGTAACCAAAAACGTAACGTAAGGTAAAATAAGCCGTAAGATGAAGTCCCGGTTGTTCGCTAGTAGTTAATAATTATAAACCTGAAATCGCCGATCGACGTTGATCTCGTGCGTTCTCTTTAGGAGAAGAGGCTTTTGCCCTACAGTAGCACAAAAATAGACCACAGTACATTAAAAAAAAAGATAGCCGTCTCTACCGAGTTCATACTTCAAGCAATCAATTTTAAAAGAAAGTTCCAGTTAATTACTCGTACCAAGATTTTATTGGAAACAATTAAACGAACTTAATTTAAAAAAGTTCTACAGAGTCGTTCGTTCAATTTTACAGCTACATTAATGGTTGGCTTCGAAGGCAGTTTAAGCAGGGGCGGATCTAGTTATTGGCTGTATGGGCCCCAGCCCTGGGTCCCAAGGGTAATAAGGGCCCCCAACCCTCATTGATGACAATAGACCATATATTTGTAAATTTAAAAAGAAAAATACTAAACTGTATACATTATAAAAGAAAACAGTTATTTGTCACTTGTGTGTTTGAAAACAGTTGTTTGTAGTTATTTGTTGTTGGGTTTTTCTATGAAATTCTCAGTAGTAGCTCGGAGTTTGGATATGTGCCCGGTTAATGGCAGTAGGCTCGCCCCCTGTTACATGGGACCTAAATATACCGGCGAACTGTGGGTGTGCATTAGTACACCTCTGCCTAACCCTTCGGGGAATACAGGCGTGATGGTATATTATTATTGCACTAAATTGCCGAAGCACTGGAATGGTTCTCTTCTTATCTTCTGGAACGCCAGCAATCGGTTCATGCTGGAGATATTTCATCTCTATGGTGTGATTTAGAATCTGGTGTTCCCCAAGGCGGTATACTATCTCCTCTTCTGTTCTCTATTTTTATAAATCTCATAACTTCTGAACTTCAGTGTGCGTATCATCTGTATGCGGACGACTTGCAGCTGTACTATCAGGGAAGGGTTGATGATATTCCTGATGTAATTGAAAAATTGAATAGGGACTTATTAGCAACAAAGACATGGTCCGATAGATTTGGCGTGGCAGTAAACCCGAATAAGTGTCAAGCTATCATCATCGGGAGCCATCAGAGTATAAAGAAAGTCGATTGGACAACCTTACCGCCCATTTTATTCGACAGTACGATCGTTCCATTTAGCTCCGATGTGAAGGACCTGGGTTTGCACATAGACAGTACCATGACCTGGCGTACTCAAGTCGCTCGTGTCAGTCAGAAGGTCATTGGAACGCTGCGGGCCTTGTACAGGTTAAAAAATATTTTACCCTCGAACACGAAGACAATGCTTGTGCAGTCCTTAATCTTTCCAATCATCGATTATGGTGATGTGTGCTACTATGACCTGAATGCTGATCTCCTCGATAAACTTGACCGTCTTCTAAATAACTGCATTCGATTCATTTTCAATCTTCGTAAATATGATCACGTCTCTGCGCACCGGTCACTTTTAAAGTGGCTGCCTATAAGGCAGCGCAGAGAACAAAGGGCTTTAACTACTTTATTTTCTTTTCTTCAGTCCCCCAATCGCCCTAGTTATTTAACACCCCATTTCCAGTACTTGTGCGATGATCATACGAAAAACCTTCGATCGTCACACAATCGTCTTCTTAAATGTCCCTCCCACCGCACAGACTTCCTACACTCTTCTTTCTTTGTCCAGTCCATCTCATTGTGGAATGCGCTCCCCCAAGAAATCAGGATGGCAACCAACAGGTTTTCCTTTAAAATTAAAGTCCGCGAGCACATTTGTAAGAAGCTGGTAGTATCGTCATAACTTTTTATTTTCCCACTGTTTCTCTTTATATTTTTGTTTATGTATTATGTATATATGTACTTATAAGTATGTATTTATATGTATATATGTTTGCTTATGTATATAGTCATGTATTATTATATTGAATTTCAGTTTTATTTTTTATATTTTTTATCTTATTTTAAAGTCATTTTTCTTATTTGCACCTACCACAATTTGTCTCTGCATCACCCTAAGGTTGACTGGTAGAGAATGCCATTGGCATTAAGTCCGCCGCTGTACATTTTGTGTGCATAAAGTGTAAATAAATAAATAAATAAAATTATTTTATTTAGTTACTAGCTTTTGCCCGCGACTTCGTCTGCGTGGATTAATAGTTCCCGTTCCCGGGGGATTTCCGGGATGAAAACTATCTTATGTCCTTTCTGGGGTCCCAGACTATATCTGTACCAAATTTCATTGAAATCGGTTCAGTGGTTTAGGCGTGAAGAAGAGACAGACAGACAGAGTTACTTTCGCATTTATAATATTAGTACGGATTTGTCAAAATGGCAATTAGTTTGGTTAATTAGGTGGGCCCTCGAATGGTGTTAGCTCCGGGCCCCATAAACTTACGCTCCGCCTCTGGGTTTAAGAGTTACTATTAAAAGTCCAAATGGGTTCTATTGGAGCTAAACCTCGGTTTAATACCTAGATTTAAGGTTCTAATGTGTGTTGCCAGTTTTATGACATGTTTAGAACTAAACACATAATTTGATCTTAAAAGTTGTGATGTCTGAATGAAGTAAAAATTTTATCTTTATTTGTTGGTTTAAATTGCTGTATTAAATGTTATAGTTTCGTAAAAGGTAGACGAGGGATATCTTACTATTGGAAACAGGATTATTAATACATTTACCATCACGCCTGTATTCCTCGAAGGGTTAGGCAGAGGTGTACCAATGTTTTAGGTCCTATGTAATAGGGGGCGAGTGTATTGCCATTAACTGAGCACAAATCCAAACTCTTAGCTGCTACTGAGAATTAAATAGAAAAACCATTAACACTTTGCTCGACCTGGAAATCGAACACACGACCTCTAGGGTAGCAGTCGCGCTTAGGACCACTAGGCTAACGAGGCATTCGAGTATAAATAATAGCAATAATAACCGGCATTGTAAATAATAGGTACAAATGACAAAATAAATAAATGGCAATAGTCATCAGATAGTCTAAGTTTATTTAGGTACCGATGGATATCTACGAATGAAAAAATTAAGAGAAAATAAACAGTTCATTAATTGAATTGACTTTCACTGGATAAAATCCTAAGGTTTCTAAGTAAACTTCATCTATTATCGGACGACACTATCTATTTAGTTGACCGTACGAGTTATAAAAGGTTTTGGAGGTCAGACAAAACATCTTTGTTTTCGCTTTTATCTACTAGTATTACTTATAAAGTTGTGTATTTATTTGATTTATATATACAGGGTGCTTTGAAATTGCTCGTATTCCTCTCGGGAGAAGAAACTATGACTAATTTAGAATGATTTAACCCCTATCACTTGGGGGTCGAAAATCCTCCATTTTCGAGAAAATCTACTTTGTTTTTATTTTTAGAAAAATCTGAATTTTGATAATTAAAAATTAATAAAAAAAAAAACTTCATCACTTATCAGATTTCTTTTTTAATTTATTGCAAGTTTTAACATACAACATTAAATCTAACAGTAAATTATACAGTTTTCAGCTTTAGAGAGGTTGGTCAATTAGTAAGCTATCAGATCATAGAAAATTTTTGGCTAAAAAGTGTTTTTTTTTTTATTAAATGTTAATTACCAAAATTCGGATTTTTCTAAAAATAAAAACAAAGTAGATTTTCTCGAAAATGGCGGATTTTCGACCCCCAAGTGATAGGGGTTAAATCATTCTAAATTAGTCATAGTTTCTTCTCCCGAGAGGAATACGAGCAATTTCAGATCACCCTGTATATATACCATCACGCCTGTATTCCCCGAAGGGTTAGGCAGAGGTGCACCGATTTAGGTACACCCACAGTTCGCCGGTATATTTAGGTCCCATGTAATAGGGGGCGAGCCTATTGCCATTAACCGGGCACAAATCCAAACTCCGGGTTGCTACTGAGAAATTCCTAATGGAAAAACCCAATAACACTTTTTGCCCGACCTGGGAATCGAACCCGGGACCCCTTGCTCGGCAGTCGCGCTTGCGACCACGAGACCAACGGGGCAGTATTTGATTTGTAAGAAGTAATCTCTGAAAGTATTAAATTGATTACAAACAATCTGTCTCTGATATAAAGCAGCACTGTTACAGGGCAAAATGAATGAATGAGAAAAAAAAAAACTCAGTAGCAACTCGGAGTTAAGATTTGTGCCCGGGTAATAGCAATAGGTCGCCGGCTCGCCCTCTATTAAATAGGGTCTAAAACATACCGGCAAACTGTTGGTGTACATTGGTACACCTCTGCCCAACCCTTCGGGAAATGCAGGCGTGATGGCTAACTTATTAGTGCGTAAAAAAAGTCACGAAAGGGGGTGACGTACGAGAATCTTCCCGAGTGAGACCTAAGAAACTATAAGGCTTGATGGCTTGGAGGTGGTGATGGTGTGGTGGTGGTGATGGTGGTGATGGTGATATGAGAGATTGGCACTGACAATTTCGTAGAAAAACCCAATAACACTTTTTGCTTGATCTGAGAATTTAACCCAAGACCTCTAGCGGAGCAGTCGCGCTTAGAACCACTAGGCTACCGAGGCAGTTTTGAGTAAAAGCTTGAATGTTATTAAGCTACTTTAATTGACATTAAAACGAGCCAACAATAAGAAAATAATAATTTCGGAAGACATCAAAAATCCCCAAATGGCTGCTTCAAAAATACCTTTTAAATCGTAATTTCATCTAAATTGACAATTTCAGCAAAACGATTACAGAGTAATTCAATATTTAATATTTTGCAGTAAAAGATATGAATCTGAACGAAGGATAATGAAGGTTTCATTGTCATTGTTGAACTGAAATGGCTGATTTATTGAAGACTGGTTTTTGCCAGCGACTTCGTCCGCGTGGCTTATTTTACCTGCGTTTTTTTTTTGTAGATTGGAAATCATCAAATAACTTCCCCCTTTTTTTTTAAAGACGGGAAATCATGAAATAACTTCCCCCGCCCCTAGTGTCAGACTTTTACTGACTAAAACCCGTCTATGTTCCTTCATGTGCCTTTTGCGTTCCGGGGGCGCGGTATCTCTTTCGAACAACCCGCAGCCCCGGCAGGATTTTACCTGCGTTAAGTTATGCTTTTGGTTACTGCTCGGCTCCCTTGGGTCGCAGCATTATATAATGTTATATAGCCTATGACACTCACAAACAGCGTGGCTTTATATGGGTAGAAGAATTTTCAAATTCGGTTCAGTAGATCCAGAGATTACCTCACAAACTTTACCTCTTAATAATATAAATAGTTACTTTGCGCAGCTTTTTCTTGAGGGTCAAATTTTTTTAAAGGCTTCACCTCTTTTTTTATTTATTTGTTATCAAGTGCCTAAATAAAAAGTTTCATGGTTTTATCTATACTATAATATTATAAAGAGGTAAAGTTTGAGAGGTTGTGGTGCGTAATCTCTGGATCTACTGAACCGATTTTAAAAATTCTATCACCCACAGAAAGCCGCGTTATTTGTAAGTGTCATAGGCTATAACATCACGCTACGATGAACGGGAGCGGACCAGTAACGTAACTAAACGCGGGTGAAATAAGCCACGCGGAGGAAGTTGCAGCCAGTTCGCTATCTTTAATAATGACGGTCTCCCACATAAACTTTCAACCCCCTATTTTGCGACAAAATGTCTATCTCTGTACCGAAATTCTTTAAAATCGCTTCAGCGGTTTTGGCGTAACAGCATAACACATAGACAGAAAGATTTACTTTCGCATTTCTAACATCAGTATAGATTAAAGAAAACGATTTATGGAAGAAAAGTGTAAGACATGACACCGGAGAAAAATGTAATTCCTTTTTTCTATAATATCCTTTTAAAATGTCAATTTGTTGGAAATACTCTTGATATTTCAAGGACTTTTTTCTTCTCAAGAGATCGGCGGTAATTATTTTGCTGTCGCCATTAATTCTCAAGGGATAGTGACGAGAATTTATGAATGAACCTATGTGTTAATATTAAAGTAAGAAAAGTACCTAAGTGATGAGATGGCCGTATTTTCCTTACCCTTAGTACTCCATTTCTTAGTTATTCATGAATTTTTGAGTCGCCATCTAACTTTGGGTAATTTTATGTATTTTGTCTTTTTTTGTGTTTTTTGTAGTGAACGTTAATGCTTAAGGTCAGTTCTTACTAAGAGGAGCGGCTGAAAAACGCTTTTCAAGCGATACTGATCTTTCAATTACCAGTATGCATGTATGTGAATCTGCTCCCTCATAACTTCCAAACTACTTATAATTATTTATTTTTTTATTGGAAATCGGTAATCTCTTGACTCTAGTTTTGGTTAAAAGTGACATAGACAAGGTCTACGATGGAGTGAGCTTACCCAGAAGAAGCCTGTTCACTCTAACTTTGAAGAGATTAGGGTTGAATGCGTTCGGAAATACAGACGCAGGTAGAGAGTTTCACGAACGAGGGATCGTCGGAAACGTCTTGATCGTCCGCTGGTTACAGGCTATGTGACGTCACATTAAATTCAAAATGGCGGCTTACAGCTGACATAAAATACAAAATCAGAAAACAAAATTAAAGTAATTATATTATGTTTGGTATATAACGAAAGAAAATTGACCTATAACAATTAAACTGACCTTTAGAATTTAGACCTTCTAAAGGTCAGTTTAATTGTTATAGGTCAATTTTACTAAAATAACCTACAAACATTATCTATAACAGTAGTTTCTCTTCTAACTGAGTCAGACCGGGTTGATTGATTGACTTGAGTTGAAATTCATGCCGTTGTCCAAATGTTACTCAACGGACGCTGTGTGAATGATGATCTTACATTCCGTTTGAGACGTTTTGTGTTATCTCAATACAATAGTCACTTTATCTTTGTCCTTCCTAGATTAAGATGACAACTGACTAGTGCATTAGCTTGATGAACAAGCACATACCATCGCGCTTATATTCCTCGAAGGGTTAAGCAGAGGTGTACTAATGTACAGTCAACAAAGCTATTTGGTATACAGTCAGAATTATTCATCTTCCTACTAAACTGCCAATATTCATTTTTATTGTATGCGTAATTACTTTTTAAGCTTATGACACACTTAAAAGAGTTATTTAAAAGAATTGACTGCTCAGCACACTCACAACATTGTTTAAAAGTAATCGCAAGTGAGCTGCCTGGATACCAAATAGCTTTGTTCATTGTACTGTACACCCACAGTTCGCCGGTATGTTTAGGTCACATGTAATATAGGGCGAGGGTTTGATAAACTCGGGAGTATTAAGATATACTACAAAAAATTAAAATCAAATGAAAAATGTAAGACCAACCCTGATCTTATAGGTGATGATTTTCAGAATGGTCGGGTGCGTAGTACTTGTAGCCTCCCTAGCCAAGTCACACACGATAAACGCAAACGCTGAGTAGGCTTTAATAGATCTTCAACTTTATGTGCTTGGTTTTAAGTTGAAGATCTAATGAAGATTGCATAGCGTTTTCGTTCGTTCCAGTCGCTAACGCTTAGAAATCTTTAATAGATTTTCAACTTAAGGCTCTTGAGTATTAAGTTGAAAATCTATTGGTACCTACCGAGCGTTTACGATTATCGTGTGTGACTTGGCTAGGGGGGCAGATGTATGAACGTGGACGATGCGAAATAAGGTGCGATGTTAGGATCGAAGCAGGTGGCGTTCTGTGCTTTCTGCCAAGCCCCACAGGAAAAAGGTGTGAGTTTATGTATGTATGCAAAATAAAAATCACTGACCAAAGTAATTACGGTCAACATTTCTGCACGACACTGTAACTACCACCAAAATTAAAAACAACAAAATTCTACTTGCCCATTTTCCCTGTCCTCCCCTGTACACTTCTAGGCGGAGTTATAACAATGTTACCAGAGTAAAAATACTTAAAAAGTTTTCGACAGTAAGTTGCGGGAGCATGAAAAATAAGTAATACGAGGTAAGACTGGCAACATCCACTGTTCGTTGACTTAGAAAATAAATTGTTTGTCATCAGGAGAAAGTTTTGCGGTTTTATTACCTAAATTGGTACCTTTTTGGTAAAATTTAAATGGTCAAAGTATCAAGTACTTAGATGAATGTTGATTTCGAACAATAGGCGCGGCGTGGTGGATTATAGAGCTGTTTGTTTTATGTTATTGTAATCTGGACCTTGTGTTTGGCTATTAGAGTGTGAATTAAACTTTTCCTTTCTTTTTATTATTCGCTTAGCTACCTACATAAATTTAAGAAGAAATTCAATAGTTTTTAGTTCTAACTCCTAGATCAAACGAAAAACAATTTATAACAAATGAACAATTAGTATATTGTTTTTGTATTTTAATTGTACCGAATATCATATCTGTGATGTGTATCCATGTAGATCCTAAAAAAATAACTTAAGTTTTCTATATCCATCATAATTGTATTATTACATAGTACATGTATAAAACAAAAACTGCTACGTATTAAAAATTAATCAAACATAAAAAGTTTTTACTAGTTTAAACCTTCCCATATTAAATTATCCAAAATAATGACTTAATTATTAATACATTTTTACTCAAAATGAAATGCAAATTCCCATTGACACTAACAGAAACTTTTACACCAACATCTTCAAACTCCTGTCAAACTATTTTACTTCAAACAGAGTTGCCACACAATAAAAATACCACAGACCCACATAATTCTCCCTGCGGAGATCGTAAAGTGGGTATCAACGGTATGGGTACCGAAATACCGACACTATTTCAAGATGGACATCACTACATCAAGTATTTATTCATTATTTCACCGCGGACCCCAAAAAAAAGGGTTTTATTTATTTGAAAAACACGTGAGACTGTCTCGATAGCCTAGTGGGCTTAAGCGCGACTGCTACGCAAGAGGCATTGAGTTCGATTCCCGGGTCAAGCAAAGTGTTATTGGGTTTATCTACGAATTCTCAGTAGCAGCTCGTAGCATGATTGAATTGTGCCCGGTTTTATTTATGTATTCTTCAACAAATTTACATTTGTGTCGAACAGTGGTTTTAACAATAAATGTAACACTAAATGTAATAATTATCGTAAGCCAGAAAAGAAAAAAGTATTACAACTATTTTATTATTATTTTGGTTAATGGCAAATAGGCTCGCCCCCCTATTATATGGGACCTAAAACATACCAGCGAACTGTGGGTGTACAATGTGTACATAGATACACCTCTGCTTAACCCTTCCGGGAATACAGGCGTGATGATTTGTATATAAAGATAAACCTTGTTCTGTAATATGAAGCACAAAGTTTCTAAGCCAATATGGCTCTTGTTTACTTAAATAAAGAGACGAAATTAATACCCGTCTTATTTGCCACTTCAACTTATTATCTTTTATTAAAGGAAGCAGGAAAATGGGGCAATAACTAATAATAACGTGCGTCTGTAATTGTCTCCTTGTTGGCTGAAGGCGACTTTTCATAAAAGAAAACTGCTGGGTTATTTTTCTGAGTTCTTTTCATGTATCATCACGCTTAATCCTAACTGTAGATAGTAAATGCGAAAGTTTGTTCTTTTGTTATTGTTACCTTTTCAGGAAACCACTGAACCGATCATCCTTAAATTTTGAAACAATTTTGTAGCAGTGCCTTAATACAATACAATCATCATCATCATCATATCAGCCGCAGGACGTCCTCTGCTTGACATAGGCCTCCCCCATAGATTTCCAAAAAGAAGCGGAAGCGGCCTGCATCCAGCATCTTCCTGCGGTCTTAATCAGGATGTCCTACGCTGTGCTTGCCAGTACCATACAATAAAATAATACATACAATACAATAATGCATTAGGGCGCTTTGCAGAGGACGGGGCGAGGCAATCTTTTTGACCGCGAAGCAATAAAGATCGCGTCTGATCGTCGATGCCCGCGGCTGCCCTCACCGCGAATTTACCTCGCAATTATGCCGCGCCGCTAGTGCCCACCGGGCTCCGCGGCGGCGCGGTCTCTTTGCCCTCTATGTGCGTTGGTAGTATAGTGGTATAGGATTCCCTTTGCACTATCGTTCCCGGAATTGACAGACCCGGCCCGCCCCGCCGTGTGTTTCACGCTTTAAGTTGCTGATGGGGTTGCTGCGCTACTGCAGTGCATCCATGTTTGCATAGTGAGATTCCCTGGGATTTTGTATAAGGTAATTATCAATACCAGCCGAGAGTTTGGAAGTAAAAGAGAATGCTATAATATAATTTGGTTAAGTTTTGATGGAGCGCCTACATAAACTTATTTTTATTAATTTGAACTCAGGATTTTGAACACACGTTCCTCGCTTCTACAGTCGGGGTAACCACCATTTCTTTCGCCACAAAATATGATTTTCTTAATTAGATCTCGTCCGTATCATTGCGTTTCGTAAGAAAACAAATTATCAAATGTAATGAGATCTTGAAGAATAAAAAAGATATTGTGTTGTCGAAAAATTAAGATTTTTCGTTTTTCTCATAATGTTTATTTTCTGTCTGCGACGAGATTTTGAATGTTTCAAAGGTACTTATTATTTTTATTTCTTGCTTTGTGTTTTTACAGATGTTTTATTTTTTAATTTCCGCTGTTGAAAGATGTAGCTGGACGGAGCCTTATGAATAAACCTTCCGGTTTTTGTGTTATTGTGTTATTGGAATGTTACTTATTTATGAGTGTTTATTCGATTTGAGTTGATTTACTAACTGATGTATTAACTTAACATACCATCATACCTGTATTCCTCGACGGGTTAGGCAAAGGTGTACATTTTTAAGTCTCAAGTAATACGGGGCGAGCCTATTGCTATTAACCGAGCACAAATCTTAACTACGAGCTGCTATTGAGAATTTACTAGAATTTAATAGAAAAACCCAATAACACTTAGCTTGACCTGGGATTCGAACTCAAGACTTCAAGCGTAGCAGTCGCGCTTAAGTCCACTAGGCTAACAAGGCATTTTACTCCTCGTAGAATTTAATTACAACCACTCTTTCTTTGACAAGGAGAAATAAACCAATTAAAATAATGCAATTAATTAAATTGAAAACCCCTTCATAACGGAGTCAGCGAAAATAAATAAAATGAGAGTAGGGTCCAAACAATTCGATTCGGACCCTTCCATTGGCTCAAGTAACACGTCCGAATGAAATAGTCGCATATATTCAACACCAGGATTATTGGACTCGATTCGTTCTACGAGATGTTAGGTCTATATCGAGAAGAATTCTATTCGATTAAATGTTTTTGGAGTCCATATGAAGTTGATGTAGTGACAGAAAAATGGAAGGAAGGAAGGTCTTTGGTCTGCAGTGGGATTCAACAGGCTCATAATAATCATAAAAAATTGAATGATTGAGCTACGATTTTGATCTGTATGAGAAGGCAAATACAGGAAAATTTTTTAACCAGTGCGTAAATTTTGCCATAATAAACTTCAACACGTTTTATTAAACACGTATATTTTATTTTGATATGTCTTAGTACTAAAAAAAAAAGTTATCGCTTACGAAACATGTATACTTAAAAACCATATTTTATTGTCACTCGGCGCTAGCGCATTCCCCACCCCCTCACCTCAGCCATGCGCCCGGGCGGTGGCCAAGAGTTGTCATTGATAGTATGGCGAATAGATTATGTCCATGTTTTGCTTATTTCAAACTCGGATAAGGATGAAATTTTTTTTATTTTTTTTTAACTAAACACGTAAATGTGTTCTATTACTGACACTGAACTACCAAAAAAAAATTACGCACTGGTTAAAAACTTATCCTGTATAATAAACCTTCGATCGAATTTTCGCCACGGGGGCAAATATTAATGGAGACTAGGCAAGACTATGCAAAAAATATTAGACTGCAAAAATATGTGCGGCATTTTATCAATGCGTCAATTTCAACTAAATTAACTTAGTGTGTGTGCTTCGGTAACCGTTCAAGGAAAACAGGCGTGATGATAAATCTTAATTCCGAGCTGCTGCTAAGAATTTCATAGAAAAAACCAAATAACATTTTGCTCGACCTAGGAATAGAACCCAAGACCTCTAGCGTAGCAGTCGCGCTTAGGACCACGAGGCAGTCATAAATATTTAAATAACAAAAAATAATAAATTACGACGACCCATTGTTTCAAAACCGGTAATAGTATCAAAATTATTTACCTAGTTAACAAACTCCTAACCAGCTAAAAGTATCAAAAAAACTGTGCTAAACTTTCTTCTAACAGCCGACTGTTAAAAAAAGTTTAGCACGGTTTTAATTACACCGCGACAAAAACAGGTGAAAACTTTTAAAAGGTTTGCTTCATTTCCGAACAAGGTTTTACCCGCGACTTTGCCCGCGTAGATGTCGGTTATATTTGAAATTCAAACATGATTCGAAAGACACGTGGCGCCATCTATTATCATAAGAACGTTATTGTTGTTTTCCTCGGGAATCCTACTTTTTTTCGGGATGAAAGGTATCCTATGTCCGTTTCTGTACACCTGACAACGTATATGCAAAATTTCAGGATGATTAGTTCAGTGGTTTAGGCGTGAAAAAATAACAAACAAACAAATTTTCGCAATTATAATACCAGCTTCGGCTTGCGACTTCGTCTACGTTAAACTTGATATATCTTCCCACGAGAATTGTAAATTTTTTCCGTGATAAAAGTACTCCATGTGTTATTCTACACTACAATCTATCTCAGTGCCAAATTCCATCAAGATCTATTCAGGCAATTAAGCATGGAAGAACAACTAACATCCATCCATTCACATTTATAATATTATTAGTTCGAATTAAAAAACTTCACCATGTAAATTAATCCAATTATTTTGACAATAAAATTACCCCGAGGCCAGTAATTTACATATTTATTAAAATAAAATTATTACAGAAACTGCAGGTGCTTAAAATAATAATTTTTCATGTAATTTAAACATTTTATCGACTGCACATAATTGCTTATTGGTTTAATGAAGGTGCTTGCAATATTTATGTAGATTAGTCTTGGTTTTTATCGACAGATAAAAAAGAGGATATATTTCAAAATCCTACTACCTATTATATCATATCTTTCTAACCCTACTATCACATGTGACCAAAAGGGTTTTGGACATAATTTTGGATGGATGGAAAGAAAGAGGGAGGCCAAAGAAAAGATGGATGGATTGTGTGAAGAATGATATGAAAGAGAATGGAGTCAGTGATAGTATGACGGCTGACAGGATGGCATGGAAGAAGAAAACGTGTTGCGCCGACCCAAAGTAACTTGGGATAAGGGCAGTAAGATGATGATGACTTATATTTAATAATACCATCCTATTATTGTCCTACTGCATTGCAAAGCCCTCTTCTCATTCAGAGAAGGCACGAGCATTTATCATCACGCTTGCTCAAGGCGGACTGGCGATTTCAGATTTCTATTTATTATAAGTCCAGTTTTTCTCACTATGTTTTACTTCACCGATGTTAGAGATGTCCAAGATAAACTAAGAAAGTACACATGAATTGGAAAAGTCACATTGTTACTTGCCCGGTATTGGACCCGTTACCGAGAGGCGGTCGCTTTAACCACTGGGCCATCACGACATTTTAGATATCAAGTTACTTAATCTATATATAAAGCTGAAGAGTTTGTTTATTTGAACGCTCTAACCTCAGAAACTACTGGTCCTATTTGAAGAATAATCGTGGCAGTTAGTCTTAGAATGATTGGGTACCTACTCATTTTTGTAGCACACACATACTGAATATATGAACATAATTATACAGCCTTACTTATAAAAATAACGCTAAATAATACTCAGCTACTTCTCAATTGATTAACTCTCAAATCTTTGACTAAAAATCAATTATTTTTTCACATAGCAACCACTTTCAACGGTGTCTCAGGTGAAAATTCTTACCTATAAACGTTAATCAGCGTTAAGATGTTGCTTAAGTGACAGAAAATTTAAACAGCGGCGACCCGTTGTTTAAGTATAGTTCGGAAGTAAGATGGCGGATTACAATCAGCTGTGACGATGACATTTTTGGTCTATGGATTCTATTGTAAATTTTGTCAATTATGCTCAATTGTTCGTTCGATTTCGTTCTTTAGTCGAATAATTTGGTCATGCTCTATGCTGACCGTCTAAGTGTTGGCAGATTAAAATAGTATTTCATCGTTCAGTCAGTCACATAAGAGGTAGCTGAGTATGAATCAGCGTTATTTTTATAAGTAAGGCCCAAAGATTTTACAAGTAGTAGCATATAAAAACACATGTCCTTATAATCTCATAATTCCTGATCCTAAAAGGGTGGACATAATTCTTTGTACACCCCCAATGACACGCTTGGGGCTTCTTTTTACATCCCCCATGACACGCACGGGTCAAAAGGGTCATAGTCTTAAACAACAAAATTAATTCTTTCGCCATGACCGCACATTAAATAAAATGAGCCAAAAACGGAATTCTAAGCTTCGGATAATGCTTCGGATATCCAGTGCTTATTACATACTTAATCTTTATTTAAGTTAGTAGGTAGGGCAATTTGTGAAGGAGCTCGTCCGGGGAAGTACTACCACCGTACCTATTGTGCCGCAAAGCAGCGTTGCTGTGTTCTGTAGTGTGATTCTCTAAAATGCAAACTCGAAAACGAGTCTCACTAAAGTGATCACGCTCACTTCGATAACGAACCAACCTGTCATTGGTTTAGTTTTCGTTCGCCGTGGTGACGTCACTGGCGTGATCGTGTTTAACAGAATACCGTTTTGTAATCTCACTGCGGATTCAGCTTTCGAATTACGAAGTGAGGCTTAGAGAATCGCACTGCTGGTTTGAAGGGTGAAGTGAAGGTGTAATTACAGGCACATGAAAAGTATCAACTTAGTCTCTGGGATGACAATGCGTTTGCGAGACCTTTGGTATTGTAGGTCCACTTAACATCAGATGGACCTTCGGATTGTTTGCCATGCAATAACATAAAAGAATGGAAACTGTAACACGTGTCTGCTCCACCGACCGTCTGTCCGTCTGCAGACATGACCGGCCCACTTCCACTTCATCGTGCTAATTCTGCGAGCAATGTCACACGTCATGTCGGATCCACGGTCTCGAACCAAACGTTTTGATTCCACATTTGTTGTGCGAACTGCCAGACTGTGGAATTCACTGCCCGCCTCTCTGCTCCCTGATAAGTATAACCTAGGTATCTCCAAGACACGAGTGAACCGGTTCAGCCTAGGCAAGTGTGTTCCACCTTAGGCCGCATCATCACTTAAGATCAGGTGAGTTGCGGTCAAACACAAGACAATTAGAATATTAAAAAAAAGTCGGAGATTTTCGTTTGTCGAATAGCGCTAAATAATTTATTTATTTATTTATAGTTAATTAAAACGGTTACACACCAATTACAATAATTAACCTAGAATCAAATACTAATATTATTATAAAATCTACTACACATTTAATAAATAACAGTGGATATTCTCTCATACTTTCTCTCGCAAAACTTCAGACACACTCGCATTATCTCTCTCCATTCATCGGCAAACAGATAATAAACAAAATAGTTTATTTCACTTAAAACCTAGGGCGTATTTCATAAAAAATTCTAGGGCACTTATAAAGAAACTGGTCTAAACTCCATACGAACCAATTTTATGTTACAAATATAACTAAACCAATTCCGTGCTCAAACAACGGAGTCAGGTCAAAGCAGTATCATTATAAAATGTTATAAAACATTTTTATGATATAGTACAACAGCACTGAAGTCGGACGGTCGCGTAAAAATGTCAATCAACTGAGTAAACTTCAGCGAACGACTTTTATGACTGACTGTACCATGGGATTTTTATATTTTGTGGAACAATGTAATAATGCCGTGCCTCGGAAAGCACGTAAAGCCGTTGGTCCCGGCTGTCATTTGTAGATCTTTGACAGTCGTTACTGTTAGTCAGAAGCCCGAAAGTCTGACAACCAGTCTTACCAAGAGTATCGTATTTCCCATTACTGGGTTGTGGAGGTCTGATAGGCAGTCGCTTCATGTAAAATACTGATATTCAGCTGCATCTGGTTCGACTGGAAGCCGACCCCAACATAGTTGGGAAAAGGCTAGGCAGATGATGGAACAATGTAATAGAGTATCATGCAATATGACGCGTGGATGGGACATCGCGACGAAAACTTTTGTTGTAATAAAAACAGATCTGCCTCGTTGGCCTAGTGGTCCTTAGTGCGACTGCTACGCTAGAGGTCTTGGGCTCGATTCCCAGGTCGAGCGAAAAGTGTTAGTGGGTTTTACTATGAAATTCCCAGTAGCAGCTCGGAGTTTGGACTTGTGCCCGGTTAATGGCAATAGGCTCGCCCCCTATTACATGGGACCTGAGTATACCAGTGAACTGTGGGTGTATATTGGTACACCTCTGCCTAACCCATCGGGGAATACAGGCGTGATGGTCAATGTAAGAGGGTATCATAGAACATGACGGGTTTTTCCGTACAAGGGACAAAGTTTATGACAATTTCTGTCACTTCTAGTACTCATTCCTTTGTCCCATAGAGTCTTTTGATTCCTACATGAAAGAGGATCGATAGGTATAAAAAGAAAGATTAAATATTTTTTCGCTATCTGTAAATTTTTTCAAAATCTGTGAATGCAGTTCAGAATATCTCAAAAAGTTATGGATGGTCTTCTAGGAACGTTTTCCTGTAACTATAACGGTTAATCCTTAGTGAACGTCTCAAAAATCCACCCTGTGCACTTATAATATGCTAGGCCAGCGGTCGGCAACCCGCGGCCCGCGGGCCGCATGCGGCCCGCGGCTCTCCTCCTTGCGGCCCGCGACAGTTTTGTAGATTACACTATAAATCTTACATTTTACCAAAATTAATGATTTTAGGCGCGTAAGCTAACGTACTCGTATAAAAAAATAGTCACTCAAATACAGCCTCAAACGTTACACTGAAATGTGTATAAGTACGGTTATATAAAAACTTTGAAGTTCGCATTTAAGTTTTTTAAATGTTTTTCTTATTTCTTTTTCACTTATTGTTGCTTTATCGTTGACATAGTGCTACGTACCCAAGTACGTATCCATTAATAAAATTTACATTAAAAAAAGTTTGTGCATCACATGTAATACCTATATTGGATGTAAGGGACATTGGTTCCAGGGGGCCATGTCCGACATTTGTGACGTGGCAATGCCCCGAGTTCCGCAGGGCGGCGCCCGCCGGCAGGTGTACTGGTGGTCGCAAGAGATTTCGGCGCTGCGGGAGGCATGCGTCGCTGCGCGACACCCGTACACCAGGCATCGCAGACTCCGCATTCGGCCACCGAATGCGGCGGCCATTGAGGCGGAGCTGTACGAGGGGTACAGGGAGGCGAAGACCGCCCTCAACGAGGCCATCTCGCGGACCAAGGCTCAGGCCCGCGAGGAGTTGCTGGGGACTCTGAACGCGGATCCGTGGGGGCGCCCTTACAAGACGGTGCGGGACAAGATCCGCACCTGGGCCCCCCCGCTGACGCAGAGTCTCCGGCCGGAGCTCGTTGAGGACGTGGTGAGCGCTCTGTTCCCCTCGCGGGGAGAACATCCTCCCCCGCCCATGGCTCCGCCGCCTGCGATGCCGGAAGCAGACCACACTGACGACGACACACCAGAGGTGACTGGGGTAGACCTGAGGGTGGCGGTACGTAAGCTGAAAGGCAAAAATACCGCCCCGGGACCCGACGGCTTGCCTGGGAAAGCCTGGGTCCTGGCCTCAGAGGCTCTAGGGCCCCGATTGGAGGGGCTCCTAAGCTCATGTTTGGAGAGGGGCCAGTTCCCACTTCGTTGGAAGACGGGGAAGCTGGTCCTCATTCGGAAGCCTGGGCGCCCTGCGGACTCACCGTCCGCATACCGGCCCATCGTGCTGCTCGACGAGGTGGGTAAGCTCTTTGAAAGAGTGATTGCGGGCCGCCTCGTCGGGCACCTGTCTGGGATGGGGCCGGACCTTGCGGACTGCCAGTTCGGCTTCCGCAGGGGGCGCTTTACGGTGGATGCCATCATGCGCGTGAGAGCTCTCTCGGCGGGGGATGCTGTGTCCCGGGGCAGGGTTGTGCTCGCGGTGTCGCTGGACATCGCCAATGCGTTTAACTCCCTGCCCTGGTCCTGCATTAGGGAGGCACTCCGGTACCACCGGGTGCCGAACTACCTCCGTCGGGTGGTCGGGGCCTATCTGTGTGATAGAGCCGTGATCTACCCTGGTCGAAATGGTGAATGGAACCGGCGAGAGATGTCGTGCGGTGTTCCGCAGGGATCGGTGTTAGGGCCGCTCCTGTGGAACATCGGCTACGACTGGGTGCTACGTGCTGACCTCCCCGAGGGCGCCAGCGTAGTCTGCTACGCGGATGACACGTTGGCCCTGGCGCAGGGGTGGTCGCACGAGGCGGCGGCCGACCTTATGACACGCGGGGTTGCGATAGTCGTCGAGAGGATCCGGCAATTGGGTCTCGAGGTGGCCTTGCACAAGTCCGAGGTAATGTGCTTTCATGGGCTTCGGAACGCGCCACCTTCGGGATCCCAAATAACGGTAGGAGGGGTTTCCGTCGGCGTCGGGTCGACGATGAAGTACCTGGGACTTGTCCTCGACAGCCGATGGAACTTCGTGGAGCACTTCCGACGTTTGGCTCCCAAGTTGACACGGGCTTCGGCCGCTCTCAAGCGGCTCTTGCCCAATTTGAGGGGGCCAAACGCCTCCTGCCGGAGGCTCTACGCGGGGGTCGTGCGTTCGATGGCCCTTTACGGGGCACCGGTGTGGGCGCGGGGCTTGAGGCCGCTTGCCGCCCATTACCTGAACGCGTCCCAGCGGGTGATCGCCATTTATTTATTTTATTTTAAATAGAACGGCCGAAGCCAATTACACTATTTAAACATTTATAATTTATTTAACTCAGTCATACATTCTTACCATTCTTGCCATAAGGGTCATCCGCGGATACCGCACGATCTCCGGCGAGGCAGCGAGCCTCCTTGCCGGATTGCCGCCGTGGGATCTGGAGGCGCTGGTCTTCGCGCGCCTACACGAGTGGCGCGCGGAGGCACTAGGCCGGGGAGAAACTCCGCTGCCGCGGCAAATTGCCGCCCAGCGGACGGACCTCCGGCTCGATCTCATGGCGACATGGAGAGAACGACTGTCGCAACCTCGTGCAGGGCACGCCTTGATTGAGGCGGTAAGTCTCCTCTTTGAGGAGTGGCTTGAGCGGCGCCACGGCGCCCTCACCTACCGCCTGACGCAGGTCCTCACCGGACATGGAAAGTTCGGGAGGTTCCTGCACCTCATCGGGCGGGAGGAAACGCCCGGGTGTCACCATTGCGGGGTCGCCCCGAGGACACGGTGGAGCATACTTTGGCGGTGTGCCCTGCTTGGGCTGAGCACCGCCGAGTCTTCGAGGCGGCCATCGGCGGCGGCGCCCTCTCGCGTCCGGCACTGGTTCAGGCCATGGTTCGGAGCGAGAGGGAATGGGAAGCAGTCGCCTCCTTCTGCGAAGCTGTAATGCTAGAGAAGGAGGCGGCGGGACGGGAGAGGGAAAGGAGGGTCCCCCGTCCCAGCGGCCGCCGCGGTAGACGCTCCGGGCGTCGAGAGCCGCGAGACGACTCCCGGCCACCGTAGGCGCGGGTCTGTGGACGGTGAGCAATGGGTAGCTCACCGTCCGTACGTTCACTGAATAACGACAGACCGTGTCGACGGCGCGTTCGTGTTCCACGCGCGCCTCAAAGATATGTTAGCAAACTTGGATGGGGCCACTGAGGGCCGATGCCTGCCGGGGCTGCGGGTTGTTCGAAAGAGATACCGCGCCCCCGGAACGCAAAGGGCACATGAAGGAACATAGACGGGTTTTAGTCAGTAAAAGTCTGACACTCCCTCCCGCCCCGCCCAGGGCGGGGGAAGTTATTTGATGATTTCCCGTCTATAAAAAAAAAAAAAAAAAAGGGACATCTATCCTTAAACTAAAACCATGAATACTGTATTTTGGACTGAGTATCAGAAAACAAGGTGATTTTATATGAAAACCATGAGTAAAGAGATATGGAGGGTTTTAATACTTTTCAGTAAAAATCCGCTCTTATTCCGTCTTCTCGTCTTTAGGCCAAAAAATATGGTTATTGCCATTAGGGACGACTAAAAAAGCAATAGGCCAATTTTTCAAACTTGATCTGCCGAAAAAAGACGAAAATTAAAAAAAAAAACATCAAATTCTAATCAAAAAACATAAGTACAGATGAGTTGAGAACCTGCCTTTTGAAGTCGGATAAAAATTATGTGAAAGCGCGGCCCGCCACTTCCTCATTTTTCCGCCATGTGGCCCTTGCCTGCCAAAAGGTTGCCGACCGCTGTGCTAGGCTATACTGCCCGCCACTTTGTCCCGGATACTCTTCGTTAGGATATTTTCACTCGTGTTAAGTAACATCTTTGGTTACTGCTCCGCTCCCGTATATCGTAGCGTGATTTTATATAGCCTATGACACACAAAATACGTGACTTTCTATGGGTAAAAAAATTTTTCAAAATCGGTTCAGTAGATCCTCTAAAAACTCAGAAACTTTACCTCTTTATAATGATTTAGTATAGGTAGATTATTATATTAGATTTTTTTTAAATAGAGAAATGAGTAATCTGGTAGAGGAATATGTGTTCTGTTTTAATTCCTCTATGTTTGGATGCCGACCCCAACATAGTTGGGAAAAGGTTAAACAGATGATGAAGTTTGATATTTCAGTCATGCTAAAATAATGTAATAAAACTGGCAACCCTTTTTTTTTTTTTTTTTTATAGACGGGAAATCATCAAATAACTTCCCCGGCCCTGGGCGGGGCGGGAGGGAGTGTCAGACTTTTACTGACTAAAACCCGTCTATGTTCCTTCATGTGCCCTTTGCGTTCCGGGGGCGCGGTATCTCTTTCGAACAACCCGCAGAACCCTGGAGTTTTACTCCAATAAAAACTATGATTTTATAAGGTTTCTATCCCAAATAATTTTCCAGCAAACAGCACGACATTTGATGACACCATAACATCAAATCAGCGAAAATGTTATTCAATAAAAATGTCACATGGGTATGACATGGGTTACCATACACTGATTATTCAAAAAAAAACTGTGAAATGGGGGTCGAACTTACACTTAAAGAATTTTGTACAATATTTACCTAACACAATTTTTATTAAATAGTTTCTTAAAACCAACTAATACACATACATACATACATACATACATAAACTCACGCCTTTTTCCCATGGGGGTAGGCAGAAACCACGGACCGCCACCTGCCACGATCCTTACACACTCCTTTCGCCTCGTGCACATTCATACATCTAAAAAACCAACTCGTTTCTTGAATAAAAGTTCTCTCTTTTATTTAAACTTTTATTCTATTTCTATTATTTTCAGCGGCCATTGGACTGCCCCGTTGGTCTCGTGGTCGCAAGCGCAACTGGTGAGCGTGGGGTCCCGGGTTCGATTCCCAGGTCGGGCAAAAAGTGTTAATGGGTTTTTCCATTCGGAATTACTCAGTAACAGCCCGGAGTTTGAAAGTTGCTGGTGTGATACCCCCGTGCCCCGGAAAGCACGTAAAAGCTGTTGGTCCCGGCTGAAATTCGTAGATCTTTGACAGTCGTAACGGATAGTCAGAAGCCAAGGAGTCTGACAACAAGTCTAACCAAGGGGTATCGTGTTGCGCAGTTACTGGGTTGTGGAGGTCAGATAGGCAGTCGCTCCATGTAAAACACTGGTATTCAGCTGCATTCGGTTAGACTGGAAGCCGACCCCAACATAGTTGGGAAAAGGTTAAGCAGATGATGATTTACAGCGGCCATTGTAATGCGTACAGAAAATTTCAAAAGTCTACCTACCTATTTTGATGTAAAGCATACAGTCCTATGACAAACAGACAGCGGAGTTTTAGTAATAGAGTCCCTTTGCTTACGATTTCCTAGAAAGGACTTTTAAGCAATATTGAACCTTATGCAGTTCAACTACAAACTGTCAAATTCACTCACCCCCAAAATTAATAGCAGCACTCCAATTTCGGAACCCAAAACCTCATACTTAACACAGAGTTCAAATAAACCTTAGGATCCCACTTAAAACTCCTCTCACACCCCAACCGAAAATAACTCACCCACTTATTTACCGTCACGTATTACAGAACGGTGTGACAAACTCCTTGGCCGGCACTCGAACAACTGGCCAAAGTGGGGCAGTTAGCCAAGTTAAATTGGCCAAGTGGTAGCAACTTTTTAACTAGTGTTTACGCTACTCGTCTGAAATATTGCTTTTGTCGAAACGTTTTGGGACTGTGAGGTACATACGTAAATAGGTTGGTTATTGGAAGGAATATTGTATGGGTATTTATTTAGGGAACTCATCATTTGGCGTGTCGTCTTGAGTCGTGATGGTGTAGTAGTTAAGGCACCCGCCTCTCGTGTATGAGGTTGTGAGTTTGCAACCAGCAATGAGCAAGGACCAATCTGATTTTTCTATTTCATACTTAGGTACTTTCTAAGTTGACCTTGCACATCAATGATATCGGTGAAGGATAATATTGTGTGGAAACCTGGACATAATAGTTAATATATAACAATAAAATAATATAAGTTGTCAATCCTTCCTGAGCAAGCGGAGATAACAAACTCTGGGCAACAATGCTACTAACTAAGCAATTCTAGCAAGTTTTAGGAAGATCACAACCTAATCTCTGACTCAATCTGTCAAAAATGTCATCAAATGTTGATTGTCTCTGAGATAAAATTACACCAATATTGTGAACGTTATTAATTAGCAGAATTGGTCTTCTGTTTGTACCATATGTAGAAGCCAAATTACTTTCAGTTGTTTTTTTTTATATCATGAGATTGCGAACAAGATGATGACCTACCAGATGTTTCAGCTGCCTAAATAATAGACATTTGCAATGCCAGAGAACTTGCAAATGCGTTGCCATCCCAGAAACAAAATTGAAATGACTGATGTGCTTGTAATTACACCGGCACCCATACCCTTCAAACAGGAACACAGCAACGCTGCTTTGCGGCAGAGAAAGATATGGTGGTAGTACTTCCCTGGACGAGCTCCTTCACTAAGAGCTCTACTACTACTACTACTAATAAATCTAAAAATCAATACATATAAAGTTATTCACGTCGTCACGCCGACAGCTATCACCAAAGGTCACTGTTCGAGATTTGACCTTCCTAATATAAGTTAATAGGAGCGACTTTACGGTGTTTGCTAAGTAGCACTTAGAGGGCTCAGGACTGGCGACACACTTCTGCCTAATTTTGGATAATTTTATCGTAAAAGACTGGTGATTCATGAGGTTATGGTCTAAGATCAGATCGCTATATCTACGTCATTTTAACGTGGCTGAAATGGAGATGGATAGAGTATGTTTTTAAGAAAGTATAATGTATTTTTTAATGGGACAAGCCCGCCACACTGTTCCCAAACCACTGCAACTTCTGTAAGCCAGAATCAACAGTGGCGACCACAAGAAAAGCGCCGAGACAATGAAGCTCGGCGAGTCCCGGAGAAACGATTCAACTGTCTTGGATCCCGCAGCGAAATTATAAAGTATAATGTATACTAGCTCGCGGGCCTGTGAACGGTAAGCATTGGGTAGCTCACCGTCCTAACATTGAATAACGACAGACCGTGTCGACGGTGCGTTCGTGTTCCACGTGCGCCTCGAAAAGATGTCAGCTAATCGGAGGGGCCAGAAAGGGCCGATGCTTGCCGGGGCATGGGGTTGTTCGATAGAGATATCGCGCCCCCGGAACGCAAAGGGCACATGAAGGAACATAGATGGGTTTTAGTCTAAAAGTCTGACACTCCCTCCCGTCCCACACAGGGCGGGGGAAGTTATTTGATGATTTCCCATCTATAAAAAGGGTAACATTTTAAAAAGGAAAAATGGTATTTATCCCTACAACTTGTTAATTAGAGAGTTACTAATTACTTGTTAATTTACTAGACACAGGCAAACCGCGAGCCTAGCCCGAGACCTAACCGTTGTAATGCCTACAAAATTTCATCAAGCTTCATTAATTATTTACCAAAATATGGCTAAACCACTTTTTTTCTTAAGAGCTTTGAAGCACTATAACACAACTTTTTTTATTACCTACTATAATAGGTAAGCTATATATAGCTTATGTTTGCGACGTTAGTCGTCCGCGTGAATGCCGGTTTCCAGCGTTGTTTTTTTTTTGCGCGGAACCCTAATTTTTTTTCCAAAGCAAAAGTTACTTAGTTAAATAGTGACTTACCTGTAGGACATTGACAGCTTGCAGATGTTAAAAAGGAGTGCCTAATAACATTAGTTATCTGTCAGTGAAAGTCCCATCAAAATCGGTTCAGCCATTTAGGAGATTGTTTCGGGTTCGCAACCGGGCACGGGCAGGTACCAATGTGACTTTTTCTAATTCATATGTAGGTACTTGATAAGTTTGTCTTGGACATCAGTAACATCTGTAACCATGTTTGCGGCCCTTGAGACGGTTTAGAAAATCTGACACTAGGGTGTGTGGGGTCGTAAGACCTTACTTCCCACACGCTAAAGAAGAGTCGAAACAAACGGTCAAACTAAAGTTAAAAAAAAAACTTTTATTTTTTGGTTGTACATTGTTTATTTAGTAATAAGCTATTATTTTAACATTACAAACAGACGCCTCAATTTAATTTATTTGTACAGAACTAATGCTTCTTGGAGAACAAGAGCCAAAGGAATTCACAATGAGGCTAGAACAATTCCTAGAAATACCTAGACTAAGTGCCTACTCTTCAAACTCATTAGTTACCGATAACCTATAATTACCAATCGATGACTGCCTTCAAAGACAAGTGTATTTTATTATTTATAAATAACTAGCAAACTGAACGCGACTTCGACCGCGCGGGTTATTTCACCCGCGTTACGTTTTTGGTTACTGCTTCGCTCCCGTGAGTCGTAGCGTGATGTTATATAGCCTATGTTACTAAGGAATAATGTAGCTATCTATTAGTGAAAAAATGGTTGAAATCGGTAAAGTAGTTTCGGAGCTATTCGAAACAAACAAATTTTTCCTCGTTTTCGGATGTCCCTATAAGTTCGACACCCCATTTCATCGCCTTAGGGGTTGAATGTCCTTTTTCAGGGGGGTGAGATTACTTCAAAATCGATTCAGTGGTTTAGCAGTGATAATGTAATGGAAAAACATTCAATCCGTTCTGATATTCTTTTAATTTTATGTATTGAATTATACTGCCTCGTTAGCCTAGTGGTCTTAAGTGCGACTGCTACGATAGAGGTCTTGGGTTCGATTCCCAGGTCGAGCAAAGAGTTGTTGGGTTTTCTATGAAATTCTCAGTATTAGCTTGGAGTTTGGATTTGTGCCCGGTTAATGACAATAGGCTCGCCCCCTATTACATGGGACCTAAACATACCGGCGAACTGTGGGTGTACATTGGTATCTACACCTCTGCGTAACGCTTCAGAGAGTACAGGCGTGATGGTTTATGGTATGGTATGGTATGAATATTATAAATGCGAAAGTAAATGTCTGTCTTTCTGTTACGGCGAAACCACTGAACTGATTTTTATGAAATTAGTAAGTTTAAACCCCAAGAAAGGGCTAGTTTTTATTTCGCGACTTCGTCTGCGTCCGCCATAACCGACGGAGTCGCGATCAAAAGCTAATAAAACCTATTATTAATATAGATATTAAATTCCCCATTTGTTTTTTTTTTTTTGTCTTTTACATTATGTACTCGATAATTACGACACACGGTAAAACTAACAAAATATTTGCGTCATTTTAATATGAATTCTATGTATATTTATGAACAAACAAACAAAATAAACATAATATACTCGTAGAAGCTTATGTATTTTCGCAGTAGGTAATAGCACTGGCAATATTTCTTTGAATCGATTGATAATATGGTTTCCTAGTAATCGTTTTAATAGTGCTTTGATGTTCGTTCCACGCGTAGTTATTATGTTGGTATAATGTTCATATTTCCAAAGGGGAGGTAGGCAGGAGTGTAGGTGTATCTGAAATTGAGGCGTTTGCTTATTTAGAGTAAATATCAAACATGTATTTCAATAATAAATAATAATATGACTGTCGTACTGCTGTATAAAGGCCTCTTCTCATACAGAGAAGGTACGAGCATTGATCACCACGCTTGCTCAAGGCGCTGTGGCGAGCTCAGACTTATATTTATCATAAGTTCAGATTTTTTTTGACGCCAATTTTTGACAAATGTCTATGATAGAAATAATTGTAACAGCAGAAATATTTTTGACCGATTTTTGACAGATTTCTTTGTCGGCGAGAATGGAACATATTGATTCCAATACACCAACGCACACGGCCGACAAAAAATCGTTTGTGTGAGGAAAGCCTTTTTTTTTTTTTTTTTTTTTTTTATAGACGGGAAATCATCAAATAACTTCCCCCGCCCTGGGCGGGGCGGGAGGGAGTGTCAGACTTTTACTGACTAAAACCCGTCTATGTTCCTTCATGTGCCCTTTGCGTTCCGGGGGCGCGGTATCTCTTTCGAACAACCCGCAGGTGAGGAAAGCCTAAACCATTAGACCATCACGACACATAACAATAACGACCTGAAATTTCAAAAAACTTTTGCCTCTATAGTTTTGTAAAAAATCACCAATGACTGAAATACAGACATTCCCAAAAAATGCACAACTTGTTCCATTTCACGCTTTTAAAAACACGAAAATCAAAAAAGGAACGCTGATTTTTAAACAAAGAACCAACTCACTACTCACAAAAACCTCATGAATGTAAATACTAGTGGGAATATTAAATTTTAACCCAAGTGCGTTGATATTAAGGCTGAATATTCCACGTAATATTCGCTTGCATTAACCTTATTACGGAATGGATATTATTTTAATTCTCTCTCACGTTACCATTCAAAATGTTTTGATTACATAACCGTCGTCGTAACGTCTACAATGCTACAATGTTACCTTTCGCTAGTTTCATTTTAGTATAAAGAATATGAGGCTAGTACTAATTTCGAGCTCAAATCTAGACTTCAGATTGTTACTGAGAAATTTCTGATAGAAAAATTATCTCATTTTTCTAGTAATTATACAAGCTGTTGATTTGCATTCTCGTCAAATTCAAGGAGTTAACTATGCTCGTGATTCTTAACACGAATCAATAATAAAATTAATTTATTTTAAAACTAGCTTTTGCCCGCGACTTCGTCCGCGTGGAGTAATAGTTAACGTTCACGGGGGATTTCCGGGATGAAAACTATCCTATGTCCTTTCTCGGACTATATCTGTACCAAATTATATCCCAGACTATATCTGTACCAAATTTCATTGAAATCGGTTCAGTGGTTTAGGCGTGAAGAAGAGACAGATAGACAGACAGAGTTACTTCCGCATTTATAATATTAGTACGGATTGTTTCGGAAAACATGCAATTTTTTCTCTAATGAGGTTGGCTATATATAAGAATAAATGAGCATTGTGCTTACGATCACCAACAGGGCAATAAAAAACTAATATTCTAGATATAAGTATCGCAAATAAAGAGAAGAAGAATACGCAACATGTCTACCATTCTTAACACAATAATACAACACGAAAACCAGAACAAAAATCTGCCATTTTCCTATTAATAAGCAGAATAATAAACGCTAAGTCTGCTGTCCCCGTTAATAGAGCTCTAGCGATGTCACTAAATAAATAAGTAAAAAAAGTACAACAGTCCACAGAGGGAGCAAAAATTCATGCAGACAGACGCTTACCTACGCTAAATAAATGTCTAGCAATAATGTTTTTTTTTTTTAATGGGACAAGCCCGCCGCACTACTCCTAAACCACTGCAACTCCTGTAAGCCCGAATCAACAGTGGCGACCACAAGAAAAGCGTCGAGGCAATGATTTCGAAGAGTCCCGGAGAAACGATTCAACTGTCTTGGACCCCGTAACGAAATTAATCAGAGAAGATTAACGGAGGAGTAAGAAAATACAAAATTTCCACTTCCCTCCAAATAAGCAGGAGACAGAACAAAATTAGGCATAAACAGAATATGACAATAATGTATGTATAATTTGAAAATATTCTGCAAATTATAGTATAGTAGTAGTAGAGCTTTTTGTAATGGACCTCGTCCGGGGAAGTACTACCACCATAACTATCTCTGCCGCAAAGCAGCGTTGCTGTGTTCCGGTGTGGAGAGTATGGGTGCCGATGTAATTACAGGCACATGAGACAATTCATCTTTGTGTCTGGGATGGCAACGCATTTGCAAGACCTCTGGTATTTCAGATGTTAATAGGCAAAGCTGACCACTTAGCATGAGGTGGCCCGTTGACTTGTTTGCCATCCATGCCATATATGAAAAAAAAAATGTAGATCTCGCCACTTTAGGATATTAGTGCATACGGAGCTAGTCGCAATTTCAATTGCATTTGTTTTACTTAGATAAGTGTCTTTACTTATTGGCCTAGTTCTGTTCTGTCTCCTGCTTATTCAGAGGGATGTGGAAATTATCTTTTTTTTCTTACTCCTCCGCTAGTCTTTTCTTGTTAATTTCGTTGCGGGATCCAAGACAGTTGAATCGTTACTCCGGGACCCGTCGAGCTTCATTGCCTCGGCGCTTTTTTGGCGGTCACCACTGTTGATTCTGGCTTTTAGGAGTTGCAGTGGATGAGAATAGTGTAGCGGGCTTGCCCCATAAAAAAAGAAGTGCCTGTGAGCATACGAATACACTTATTGTAAACAGTCGACCTTCTGTATGTATTTTATCTGTGCCTGTTTTGTTTAGCTGGCATTTGCCTGATTATGAACATAGTTATATTATTACGAAGAACGTTATTTTCTGCCTAAACAGTATTACGTTGCTGCTATAGTTTGATAAGCAAATGAGTTTGGTGTTTTGTAGTTTGATTACATATTAATCCTACTATATCCTACTATGTATATACGTGTTATATCCTACTTCCTACCAATATTACAAATTATGCGAAAGTTTGCGAATGTGGATGGATGGATGTTTGTAACTCTTTCACGCTTAAACGGCTGAACGGATCTGGACCTCGTGCGCGTCAAATTTGACATAGGTATTATCCCAGCGACATTATTCGGGGATAAAAAGTATCCTTTGTGTTATTCCACACTACAATCTATCTCAGTGCCAAATTTCATCCAGATCCGTTCAGCCGTTTAAGCGTGGAAGAGTAACAAACAAACATCCATCCATCCATCCACTCAAACTTTCGCATTTATAATATTAGTAGGATTATTTTTATCCCGCCTTTACGTTCCCATCAAATAATTTAAGATCTAACCTAATTCTCAAGCCAACGTAAACTAAAAAACATAGACCAGCAAAACCAGTAAATAACAAAAAAAAATGGTCCCATTCACCTTTTACTAACCAAACAAAACTAGATGAAACTGCTTTGAACTGGAAATAGTAATTAAGAGTAATAAATAAGACTTGTCACATAAAGTCAGGCTAAATCACTAGTGGTAACATTATTTATGGCTAGACTGCTGCTGACCCATCTTTCATCAAAGGATTTATAGCCCTGTTTATCTTTAGGCTAGATTTCTAGCTGTCTTATTACAAAATGGAGTTTATCTTTAGCTTAGACTAGATTTAAATCGTCGAGACGGTTTTTTGTTGGTCCTTATTTTTAACTATCTTCTGCCATATCATTCTACCATATGCTTCGTGTGCTAATCAACACACATACCATCACGCCTGTATTCCCCAAAGGGTAAGGCAGAGGTGTACCAATGTACAGTTCGCCGACATGTTTAGGTCTCATGTAATAGGGGGTGAGTCTATTCCCATTAACCAGACACAAATCCTAACTCCGAGCTGCTACTCAGAATTTAATAGAAATATTTATTTATTTATTTATTAAAACTTTATGCACAAAATGTATAAAATACACCGTACAAAGGCGGACTTAATGCCTTAAGCATTTTCTACCAGGCTAAGATTCAAAAAAATATATATATTATATACATATAGGTAATAATATATACATAAATACATACATACAAACAAAATATACAAAGTAGGGAGAGATAAGAATAAGTAGGTGGAGGAATACCCTGACGTTGTTGGTCAGATTCTTCAGAAAGGTCAGGTGCGCAGTTAAGTACTCGTAACCAGCATGCTTGTATGACTAGATGCACGAACGTGGATGAGGCGAAAGGAGTATGTAAGGATCGTAGCAAGCGGCGTTCTGTGGTTTCTACCTGCCCCATGAGAAAAAGGCGTGAGTTTATGTATGTATAAAAAATGTATAAGTTATTAACGAGACTATATACAGAAACCACATTTAAAATGTATAAAATTCCAGACGAAGTATTCAAAAGTTTGCAAGCGAGCCACTCTGTAGCTGCTGAATTAATTCGCAAAAGATGAAATGACTACGGATTAGTTCATCTCGCTTATTCAGCGTTTCATAAAACTATTTCAGTGTTGGAAACCGGAATACAGATAAATTCATTGTTTTCTCTCAGTTTAATTAATTTTAATATTTAGTTGAAGAAGAATTACTGTATTGTGTTAAATTGGCTTTATCTCGGTGAGGGCAACGCATCTGTAAGAAATCTGAAAGGCAATTTTCGTAACGAAAATCATTCAGAATCTAGTCTAAGGGTCAGTTACCATGTCAGAGGCGTTTCAGGCGTTTCAGCTGTAAGTTTTCCTAAAATTATTAAAATAAAATAAAATAAAATAAATAAATAAACTTTGACACCAGGCTGTGAGGGGTCGTTAGACCTTACTGCCCATTCTATAAAGAAGAAAAGAATTTAGTCAGAAACTCATCTCATCATTGTCATCATTTGACAATCATTATCAAAATCTTGCGACAAACATAATTAAAATAAAGGCATTTTATATTAAAATGCGAACGTTCCTAAGGGCCTCCGCACACGTCGGACGTGTTGTAGAACCAATTATCGGACCATCCAATAGATTCCTAGTTTCGTGGGACCGACTTTTTGTAGAACGTGTGCGTTGGTATATCAGAATTCATAATATGTTTCATTCTCTCCGACAAAAAAATCGGTCACCGATTGTCTGAAGTGGATGAACAGCTTTAAAGTTACTACAATTGTTTCCCTGTAAAATATCACACTAATATTATACAGGCAAAAATTTGTATGTGTCTGTATCTTTGTCTCTTCTTCAAGCACAAACGGCTGAAAGAATCTGGATGATATTTGGCACTGTGATAGATTGTAGTGTGGAATAATACATAGGATACTTTTTATCCCGGAAAAAGTACGGTTCCCGTGGAATAATAAATATTAAGTTTCACGCGGACTAAGTCGCGGGCGGAAGCTAGTAATTATATAAAACCAGCTGTCTCGCTTGAACTAAAGTAACTAAGGCACCTTTAACACACCAACTAGATTAAATAAAGCAGGGTAGATTATCACCAGCACGAGACCCCTATATCCAACGACATAAGGATCAAAATGTAATCTCTCACCTCTGCTAAGCTCATACACCGAAGTCACAAACGTGAGTTTAATATTGAATTCTAAGACTTAAGGTCTTACATCAAAGGTGCAAAACTAATTACAAGTCAAAAGGAAGTGAAAAAAGGAACGTGTGTCGGACGAGTCGGACGTGTGAGGAGCATCTCTAATTGATCGGACGATGTCCACGTGACACGTCGGAGGTCAAGCGGTAGGACCGTCTGGAGATTTGGGGTTGTGACGAAATTTCGGGTTTTTGATGTTTTTATTATTGCAAACGGGATTCTGGATAAAATTGTTAAATTATAAAAATTGAAAATGTGTAAGGTTCCGTTTGTACCTGAAAAGGGGCCCCTGAAAAGTACACTTACCTATCTTCAAAATTTCAGATATGCTAAAATAATGTAGATCTGGCGATGTCTCAAGCACTAGGCTGTTGAGGAAACACCAATGCGATTTTCTGCTTCTTATGTAGGCACTTTCTAAGTTTGTCTTGGACATCACTGGCATCGGTAAAGGAAAACATCGTAATTAATATAAGTCTGAAATCGTCAATCCGTCTCGGTAGCATAGTAATCAATGCTCGTGCCATTTCTGTATGAGAAGAGGCCTTTGCCTTACAATGGAACAGTTTTAGCCTCTCTGATTGTTATCACAGAGGCTATACCATCACGCCTGTATTTCTCAAAGGGTTAGTCAGAGGTGTGCCAATGTTCACCCACAGTTCACCGGTATGTTTAGATCCCATGTAATAGGGGGCAAGCCTATTGCCATTAACTGGAAACAAATATTAACTCCGAGCTGCTACTGGCCATTTCATAGAAAAATAAAAAAAAAATACTTTGCTCGGCCTGCCCGATCCAAGGCCTCCAGCAAAGCAGTCGCGCTTAGGACCAAAACCTGGACTTGTAACTAATACGAGTCTGAAATTGTCAATCCGCCTCAATAGCGTAGTAATAAATGCTCGTGCTTACTCCGTATGAGAAGAGGCCTTTGCCCTGCAGTGGGGCGGTAAATAGGCTCTGTGATCTCAATCAATAAGTGTGCTGCAGCAACAGTTTCCAGTTAATCAGTAACACAGCACACGTCTCCGGAACGCATTCAATCCTCCGACGCACGCCGCTGGGACGCATCCCACTCATTTATATTCTACTCTTCCCTTCAATCCTATGTTCATTAACTTTGCATTTTGTACCATCTCGATACTTGCTATTTTATTTGTTAAATAAATAGAGGGACAGAATTTTAATCTCATAAGAGTATAAGAAAAAAGTGCTACACACAACATTCATACATAAACTCACGTGTTTTTCCCAAGGGGTTAGGCAGAACGCCACCTGAGACGATCTTTACACACTCCTTTCGCCTTTTCCACGTTCATCTGGTAATAAATTAGATCAGGGTAGGCCTTTCTAAGGCGGCTCCTTGCTGCGTTGCCACTCCCATCTGCCATACAAATTCCTTTTGTTAGTCGCCTTTCACTCATCCTCTCTACATGACCGAACTACTATACGCTACTGCTACACTACACTATGAAATATTATTGATATTTTTGAAGTGAAAACTTCTTTAGCGGCGTTGGGTAAAAAATGTTAAACTCGCGTCAGGACACGTGACCCTGATCGAAAATTTTAAGCGGCGTTGTGCACGAAAAATCGTGCAAAATCACGATATTGCACGATTTTTCGTGCAAATTTGTACGATTCGCACGCAAAATCGTGCAAAATCGTGGAAAATCGTGGATGGATGGATGGACGGATGCACGGATGGACTAAATAGTACACGTGCTTGGTTTAATGGTTTCTGTTATATACATAGTACTTTTATAATGATAATTATAGCAATTCGTGCAAAATTATTCCCTAACCAGTCCAAAATATCAAAAATGCACAACGTTAATATTCAAGTTTTCACTTCTGCCGGCACTCGCGGAGTGCAACCCGTCGTTTTTTTTTAGATATTACATTATTAATAATAATAATAATAATCATTTATTTACAAGTAACAAGACTCATAGTGTTAGTAACAATATATACTTATAAACTATGTTAGTAAAAACATAAAACAACGCAGATGATGACTATTGGTCCTCTTCCTTATCTCTTAAGTTTTTGCTGGGCGCGATAGGGTCGATAATTATTCTGTATTTTTAAGATCATTTATGTACATTATGGAACACAATAAATAATTAAGTACTTATTATTAAGTATACCTACGTGTGAAAAAGCTCAAAAACCACAAGAAACGTTTTCTATTCTAAACAAAAAGCAATCGTGTCATACATTGTTAACCCTCCTGCGATCGTGTCACTAAAATGATCAGTGGCCATTTTGTGCCGACAATCAGGGACGCAACTCACGCGCTTGGGACGAACACCGCTTTGTCTTACACTTCCCTGTTGAGTGGTACAAGTGATGAGATGAAGGTTGATTTTAATGTGGACAAAGGAAATTATGTCTTGTGCCTTTGTGGATAGGATAGCTTTTAGAGGTGTCGGGGTTGGTGCCAAAAAAGTCAAATCAATCACTAGCTTTTGTAGTGTAAATGTCAATTATTGCGGCCGTAAACGAAGTCGAGGTATACAAAGTAGCCAATGTCGTTTCTTAGGGTTCAAATTTACAGTGTACCAAATTTTATTAATATCGATTCAGTAGTTTAGTCATGAAAGCGTAACAGACTGAGTTAATATTAGTATGGATAATAGTAATCATCATCATATCAGCCTATAGCCGTCCACTGCTGAACGTAGGAATCCCCCAAAGATTGCGAACCATCCCGGTCCTGGGCAGCCCGCATCCATCCACTGCCCGCCACCTTCTTCAATTCGTCGGTCTACCGTGCAGCTGAGCGTTTCACACTGCATTTTCTACACCACTTTCAACTTTATTTACTTTAATGCTTTTTAGTTGTTTATCAATTAAAAAACAAAAACTGCTCGAGCATATTGCTGTTCAGTTTATGTCACTTAAAGCTTCATGCTTTTTTTTTACCGGTGGGAAATCATCTATTGACTTCTCCCGCCCTGGGAGGAGCGGAAAGGAGTATCAGACTTGTACTGATTAAGACCCATCCATGTTCCTTTGCGTTCCAGGGGCGCGGTATCTCTTGCTCCCACCCCGCAGTCCCGGCAGACATCAGCCCTGAGTGGCCCCTCCAAATGTTTACTGACATCTCTTTGAGGCGCAAAAATGGTCATCAACTTTCAAGAAAACGCTTCATCTTCTAAATTGGCTCACACTCTACTTTCCACACAATATCCTCTCGTGAAAGTTGCACCAAGTTTCGAATGTCCCACTTTATATAACGTTATATTTAAAGTTTCCAACTAAAAACTTCTTTTTCTACTGTTTTGCCCTTTTTCTGCATTTTTATTAATCTGAGAAACTGGAACGTTTTGTTTTATTTTGAATCGCAGTGCTGAAGGCCGATTCTTGTTATTCAAATGTAATTGAAAGCTCTGCCATTTATTATTCCAAATAAATAAATAGAAATAATGTCATATTAATGTTCAATGTCATAATGTTTGCATGCTTTAGTTATAAGCAAATCATGTTCGATCTAATATTTTTAATAACACCTTGTATACCATGTGTTATGCAAATAAAAATATCTTCTTATCTTATTATATTACAAGTTTTTATATGAATGTTTTCACGGTACATAAAAAAGAAAATCGTTAAAAAGAGGTGTCGGTCTGTCTTTCTGTTTGTTTCGACTTATCACCAAAACGGCTAGGCTGGTTTGGATGGTACTTTCACAAGCAGATACCTGTTATTATAAGTAGTAACATAAGCAACATTTATTTTAGAAAAATTATAAGGGGTTCGGGCACACACGCAAACCAAAGTCGCGAGCAAAGTTCTATAATTAACATACCATCACGCCTGTATTCCCCGAAGGGTTAGACAGAGGTGTACTAATGTACACCCACAGTTCGCCGGTATTTTTAAGTCCCATGTAATAGAAGCGAGTCTATTGCCACTAACCGGGCACAAATCCAAACTCCGAGCTGCTACTGAGAATTTCATAGAAAAACCCATTAACACTTTTTGCTCGACCTTGGGAATCGATCCCAAGACCTCTAGCGTCTGCTCGCGCTCAGAACCACTAAGCTAACGAGGCAGTTAATATAATTATAAGTATAATTAATTCATTATCCACAACTAGCTATCCAAATACGTGAATATGTAAACAATGATACATCAACTGTGTCTCACACACTGTGTGCGAACTTAATAATTAACTAAACTCAATTATTAGTATTCGACGTGGGTCGGTTTACACCGAGACGCGACACAAGCGAATGAAATGTGTATCTTTTCGTGTAGTAAATATAGTTAAATTTTGAATAGCTCCCTGTTCTGACCCTTAATTCCAACTGTCACAAATAAGAACAGAGAATTCATTGTATACCGCCCACCACCCACTTTTTGACCGATATTTTTGTCGGCGAGAATGGAACATATATAATTTGAATTCTAATATACGAGTAGGTACCAACGCACAAGGCCCTCAAAAAGTCGGACCCACGAAACTATGGATTCATTAAGTCGGTCCGATAGTCGGTGCTACAAAAAATGTATGTATTATTTCCATGGATTTAAATTGAAATAAAGAAATCTGTTGGCCCCTAATTCTATTAAAAGTTTCAGAGTTTCAGCGGGTTTAATTTATTGCAAAAAAAAACAATAACGAATGAATTTATATTGTAAATGCGAAAGAAATGATGTCTGTGTATCTGTTACCTCATCACCAAAACTACTGAACCGATCGTAATGTGATCTGGACAACGATATAGGCTAGTTTTTAATTTATGACTTTATCTGTGTATGCTAAAACCGACATTCATTTAATGCGGACAAAGTCGCGGTTAACAGCTAGTAATTAATTAATACATATATTTTAATTCCCCCCTCCAAGAGTTATCGTTTTGCCCAGTTACTGGGTTGTGGAGGTCAGATAGCCAGTCGCTTCATATAAAACACTAGTATTCAGCTGCATCCGGTTAGACTGAAAGCCGACTCCAACATAGTTGGGAAAAGGCTAAGCAGATGATGATGATTTTAATTCCCAATGTATTAACCCCCAATTCCATCCATTTGCTCTTTTCTAGAGGCACCTCGAACCAGCCCTCGTGGTACGCGTCCAGATCGTCTCGCCATCTCTTTCTAGGCCGGCCTCGGCGGCGACGTCCGTCTTCCGGCAACCATCGTGTGGAGACTTGGAACTCCAAGCCAAGCTCCAAGCTTGGGCTTGGACTTGGACTAGGAATTGGGGGAGGCCTTTGCCCAGCAGTGGGACAGTATGGGCTAAATAAAAAAATATATTTACACTCTACCTAATAAAAATAAAATACCTCATCTACTCCCGAAATTAAAACTATTAACCCAAAAATTCCGACCGGGGTCAATTCGACCACGAATACAAATTAAACCACAATATTTCCATAATTATGACAACAAAATTGACTATTTTACAGATTAATAGAGGAATTACTCGAGAATTATGTGACAATGATACGCTATACAGCAAAAGGGGTATAACCCACATTGATATTATGTTTATCAAATGTTATGAGATGGCCATCATTTATGTGTTTTGGCCTCATGCCAGCACGTTGCATTGTAGATAATATAAAATATACCACCACGCCTGTATTCCCTGAAGGGTTAGGCAGAGGTGTACCAATGTACACCCACAGTTCGCCGGTATATTTAGGTCCCCAAGTAATAGGGGGCGAGCCTATTACCATTAACCGGGCACAAATCCAAACTCCGAGCTGCTACTGAGAATTTCATAGAAAAACCCAATAACGCTTTTTGCTCGACCTGGGAATCGAACCCAGGACCTCTAGCGTAGCAGTCGTGCTTAGGAGCACTAGGCTAACGTGGCAGTTACCCACATTGATATTATCAAATGTTATGAGATGACCATCATTTATGAGTTTTGGCCTCATGCCAGCACGTTGCATTGTAGATAATGTGTGTTAAAAAGAAGATATGGACCTTGTGTTTTGTACTTCATTACTGTTGAATATACAAAACTGTTAGTTGCATAATAATGGTTCAAAAAGCAAAATCCTACTACTATTATAAAGGCGAAAGTTTGTATGTATGGATGTATGGATGTTTGTTACTTTTTCACGTTTAAACGGCTGAATGGATCTGGATGAAATTTGGCACAAAGATAGATTATAGTCTGGAATAACACATAGGCTACTTTTTATCCCGGGAAAATGTACGGTACCCGTAGGATAACACATCAACTGTGACGCGGACGAAGTCGCGGGCAGAAGCTAGTAGTTCATAAATTATTTTTTATTTTATTCAGAATTTGTTTCTTTTACTTTTCCGTTCATTTTTTTCATGATTTTTTTAATTCTGGTAGTATTTTTTTATGTAGAAAGTATTCTTATCGACATATTCACAAGCTTTTGCTTGCGATTTCATCGGCATCAAAGTTAATTTATTATTTTCCCACGGGAAGGGTACATTCTTGCTATATAAAACGTACCCTATGTGCTATTAAAGACTATAATCTATCTCTGTACCAAATTGTATCCAGATCCGTTTAGCCCTTCTGGCGTGATTGACTACCAAACATCCATCCAAACTTTCGCATTTATAATAGTAGTAAGATAAAATATTATTCACAATAATGAGTTTCTAACCGCAATAATTTTTAAATTCATTTTTATATAATTTGATTTGGACCATTACATTTTTCTTCGACTCTCCACGACCGATTTTTTGACCGATTGTAACAGATTTTGTTATCGGCGAGGAGAAATCTGTCAAAAATCGGTCGTACACGGAGAGCCTTAACGGCAAATCAATCAAACACCTAAGTAGGTGCTTAACCCCACAAAAATCAAAACCCACGTTTAAACCCACCAGCTACTTAAAAACCCACTTAACATTTGTACCAAACACCACCATGACACCCAAATATTTTGCCGTCTCACCAATCGTACAAAAACGGGTCACTCCGTCCGACCGCCGGTGTTGCCAACATTGTAGATGATTGATCGCGTCATGCCGGAAAAACGTCAGCGACTGGCAAGGTATTCAAATTACCGTGGAGCCACTTATAGAAATATCAAATGTTTCTTCCTGGACTTTAAATATTGTTGTTAAGGATTTAGTAATTAAATAATAATTATTAAGAATTGATTTTACGTCACAGACAGGATTTTAGTTGTTCTGAAAAAGGTTTAAAATTACAACTTCAAACTTCAATTTCTTTTTAAATAAAAAGACGACGCGCTTCGCGCAGTGACTGCGATTGACTGCTGCGCTGCTTGTCGCGGGTTCGATTCCCGCACGGAACAAATATTTGTATGGCCTATAGATAGTTGTACTGGATCTGGCTGTTAGTTTATGTGAGTTTGTTTGTATACGCACACACGATACAAGAAAAATACCTAATATGAGGCAACTTTTTTTAGAGTAAAAATATATATTTTGTTTGTCAAATAAAGGCAAAATCTTTATAAAGTTGCCTTCTAGATTTATAATATTACATAGAACAAATACATACCAATATCGTCATCACTCAGTAAATTCAGAATTTCTCTTACCTGAAAAGAAAACAAACAAATATTAAAAATCCCGAAATATTTTGCACGGAGATTAAACCCACAGATTGCAAACAACTGTTTTAATAAGGCGCGTTTGAGCAATTGTCTTGATTTGGAATTTGATTTCCGCACCGGCAGTCATTTGAATGGACTACAAATATTAATGCAAAGCTGAATTTGAATGTACTTTTAAGAGATTTTGTTTACACACAAACCAGTAGCAGTTAGTAGTAGCTCTTTGAGAAGGAGCTCGTCCGGAGAAGTACTACCACCATACTTATTTCTGCCGCAAAGCAGCATTACTGTGGTCCAGTATAGAAGGGTATGGGTGCCGGTGTAATTACAGGCACATGAGACATTTCAACTTTGTCTCTGGGATGGCAACGCATTGGCAAGGCCTCCATCGGCGGCGGCGCCCTCTCGCGTCCGGCACTGGTTCAGGCCATGGTCCGGAGCGAGAGGGAATGGGAAGCAGTCGCCTCCTTCTGCGAAGCTGTAATGCTAGAGAAGGAGGCGGCGGGACGGGAGAGGGAAAGGAGGGTCCCCCGTCCCAGCGGCCGCCGCGGTAGACGCTCCGGGCGTCGGGAGCCGCGAGACGACTCCCGGCCACCGTAGGCGCGGGTCTGTGGACGGTGAGCAATGGGTAGCTCACCGTCCGTACGTTCATTGAATAACGACAGACCGTGTCGACGGCGCGTTCGTGTTCCACGCGCGCCTTATAGAGATGTCAGCAAACTTGGATGGGGCTACTGAGGGCCGATGCCTGCCGGGGCTGCGGGTTGTTCGAAAGAGATACCGCGCCCCCGGAACGCAAAGGGCACATGAAGGAACATAGACGGGTTTTAGTCAGTAAAAGTCTGACACTCCCTCCCGCCCCGCCCAGGGTGGGGGAAGTTATTTGATGATTTCCCGTCTATAAAAAAAAAAAAAAGATAAACCAAATAACTGCCTCGTTAGCCTAGTGGTTCTTAGCACGACTGTTACGCTAGAGGTTCTGGGTTCGATTCCCAGGTCGAGCAAACTGTTATTGGGTTTTTCTATGAAATTCTCTTTAGCAGCTCGGAGTTAGGATTTGTGCCCGGTTAATGGCAATAGGCTCGCCCCCTATTACATGAGACCTAAATATACCGGCGAACTGTGGGTGTACAGTGGCGACCAAAAGTCCATACCCAATCTCAAAACGTATTAGGTTGACGTTTAGTTTGACTTACGACCTTTTACTTTCAAGAATAGACACATGTATCATCGTTGTGAATGTAGTTCATAATTTCAACATGTTTACATGAGACAAAATGGCCTAGCGGTTAAGCGCGCCCAGTTGACGGCGTTAATCAATGAGCCGCGAGTTCGAATCTCACATTATTTTTGTCTTTTTGTTTTTACTCAATTTGAAGAAATGAACAGAAATATAATATTCTTTAGCTTGTTCGCTTTGTTCACACATTTCGTAAATTTAAAAGGGTAGTCATAGAAAACTAATAAAGAATTTAGATTTCTGTGAGGTAGACATGAGTTTTGTGCATATTTAACTTGATTGGAATGAGCGTTGTCGTTTGGTTGTGGTTGTTGGTAGTAACGAGTGATTTAATAGATACTCGTAGTGGTATTGTAAGTATTCTCGAAACGCAGGCAAATAATATTACTGAGGCGAGGGCGACTATTATTGGGCTGCATAAAAGTGGTCCCAATTAATATCTTATGAAACCTGACTGAATGTGAGTATTATATTAACGAATTGTAAAATTATTTGGTGGCATTTCGATTAATACTTATTATTGATTTTTAAATATATAATGACGCCAAAAAAAATGTGTTTATTATGGAATTTATAAATAAATAGTTTTAATATATTAAAATTTGTTATATTAAATAAATATTATTAAATTATATAAAAAATTAAGTCACTTTAGTATTTTGTTATAAATGCCTAATATTACTTTTTTTGTTGTTTTAGAGGAATACTATTATTAGTCTCCGGAGCAAGAAATACGAGGAAGAGGATGGATAGCCTATCCTACCTACTCAACAGCGAAGTGGATTAAGTTTGGTGGTTTCGCACTGGATAACATACTGTTTACAACAACAGCTGCAAGCATCATAAACCAGAAAAAATACGTTTCGTTTTTAATATGTGGGGATGGCGTGCAACAGTGCTACTTATGAAGAAGTATTAGACGGTGTTATGCAACATTTAATAACCTGGATGTTTTAGTTTTAATAATTAGACGGTGTAACTAAATATTTAGTCATAATTATATTATATATTCGTAGATAGTTATTTAATGATCTTAAATTGAGGTTTAGTTTCAATCTTCTTTTCATCAAGAAAACGAATTATTAAACTATTACCTCACTAAGTTTATTGTGACGTTACATAAAAAAAACCTGTTCATAAAGTCTGAATTATAGTTTAGTTTTCAATTAACTCTGCTGAATACCAATTCATCAACTTAATACGTGAGCATCACCAAATTTATTTGTGTTATTAAAATATCCTTCACTTATTATGTTATTATGAATTTTATTGACTAAGTGGGTATTCAACAAAAAATCTTATGAACAGTTACAAGAGAACTTCTTTTATTTCGGTAGGAATGTGACGTTACAATTCTCATAAGTTTGTTAATTTTAAAAATAAATTTTTGTTATCACACAGCACGCCTTTTTTTCCTACTTCCAATTACAAAAAGTTAAAATAAAATCACATAAAAAGTTAAATAAATAATACAATAACTAATATTTGCTTCTTATAAAAAATAAATAACAAGCATGAATACGTAATAATTCAACATAAACCTAAAAAGATTTTGCCTAACATTATTATGGTTTCAAGAAACAAAAAACAGCCACACATAGTATAAGATTTGAACTCGGAATTCAATGATCGTAAACCCTTTCTTATCCAAACCAGCTGCCAGGACATGTTATAATTAAGCGAAATTTAGCAATGCAATGGTAAGAATACGTCGCGCGTCGGGTAGGACTCGTACGGTAAACAGAAATATAATGCCATTTCGCGTAGTGCGACGATGGTTCATTAGTGTGTGTTATCTGTGGAATGTTCAGACATCACTCGTAAACACACATGCGCACGCGCTGACTGGATCGCGCCCGTGTTCATAGGAAAGTGAACCTTAGCGGGGGTATGGATTTCTGAGCGCTTACTGTACATTGGTACACACCTGCCTAACCCGTCGGGGAATGCAGGCGTGCTGGTATATTTATATAATATATTTGGATATTATTTGTAACTTTCGTTTTTTAATGTTTATTCAATTTCTAGCCTATGTCCTTCTCCAAAGTCTAATCTGCCTCTGTACTTACCAAATTTCATCAAAATCGGTTTAGGCGTGTAAGCGTAACAGATGGACAGATAGATAGAGTATTTCAGTATTAACAATATTAGTAATACAAACCAAATCTAAATATATATAACTCGAAGGTGACTGACTGACTGACATAGTGATCTATCAACGCACAGCCCAAACCAGTGGACGGATCGGGCTGAAATTTGGCATGCAGGTAGATGTTATGACGTAGGCATCCGCTAAGAAAGAATTTTGATCAATTCTACCCCCAAGGGGATAAAACAGGGGATCAAAAATAATACTTAACACGAGCGAAGCCGCGGGCAAAAGCTAGTTTAATATAAAACCACTTTGATTACATCGAGACGTGAATAAAAAACGTTAAATGTTTAATATTCCAGCTCTGGTCGGAATCCAACACTAAAACGCGGTATTTATGGCGCAGTCCAATTAGACCCGGTGCGGTCTACTGGCGTAATTTCGGTATAGCGCGGCGCGAGAGGGTTAGGTGCATTCGACGTGAATACGGGCGATTCTCTTTTGTTTTTTTTTATTCTCTCGTACTAGGCAGTCTGATAAAGTCATATCTGTAAGGATATCACTTTATAAGAGTGAATAGTAGGTAGCTACAGGATTTTATACCTATACGTACACGTCAAAAGAATCGCACCTTCCAAAATGTTGCTTGGACACAATACTTATTTATTTATAAAAACAAGTACTACATCTTACAGATTGCTCCAAAACGATGTTATACGAACAAATTAAACAATACCATAAAATAAACTTAAACATAAAATTCGACAATAAAAAAAAAACCGTCCTTCAATGCATCTTTTTTGTCTGTTGTACTTGCTATTAATTCGATAGATATTTGACTACCTTGACATAAACTACCAATTTATATTAGTTTTTTTTTAGTCTCATGTTAAAAGTGATGTTAATTCAAGCTCACTAAAACCACGTAGAAGAGTATTAAAATTCTTTTATACATTAAATTGAACGTGTAATAACTTTTAATAACTGTCTCCGTACAAGACTGATTTTTGACCGATTTCTTTATCCGCAAGAATAACTCTGTCAAAAATAGGTCCGATAATCGGTAAAAAAATCGGTCGTTTGCGTACCGATAAAGGTTTAGAATCACATGATCTGGAATCATGTGCTGAATGTTCGATAGTTTTCATTACGATGTTCTTTCTACCCGATATGATAACATTCATACAACCCACATCAATATCCCCTTAGAATACCAATAGGTCAGGGATGGCGAACCAACGTCACGCGACAAAATAATTCGGGCACGCCAGTAAATGACAAAACTATGTATTTAATCGGAACCAATTTGTAACAGCAGAAATCATACTAATATTTTATTTAAATAAACATAACATGGATTAAAAGAGTATGTAGTGAATAAGGTCGAAAAGAGACTACTATGCTAAGATGTCCTGTTGAGAGGATGAGTGAAAGACGACTGACAAAAGGGATTTATATGACTGATGTGAGTGGCAACGCCGGGAGGGGACACCCTAGAAATATCTAGTCTGTCCTTATTGGTGAGGTTCTTCAGAAAGGTCAGGTGCGCAGTACTCGTATTCGGCGTGCTTGTATGACCAGATGTAAAAATGTGAACGAGGCGAAAGAAGTATGTAAGAATCGTAGCAGGTAGCGTTCTGTAGTTTCTGCCTACTCCCATGGGAAAAAGGAGTAAGTTAATGTTTGTTATGTGTGTCATAAAATAGTAAATATACTATTTTTGTACAAACGAGTTTACAGCAGATGTCTAGTTTTTTAAAGTATTTTTCAAAGTCAAGATTCTTTGATGGCACGTCATAGTCACATTATTATATTTTTTATTAAAAATGACACGTTCACCGATAAAGTTTCGCCACCCCTGCAATATGTAGTTCGTAGAAATACATAAACACACGCTTCCAATATAAACAGAGTAGCAGTATTCAGTGCCCAAAGGTCACGACGCAGGCTCGGCATATTGAACTACAGCGGGGTACCGCCCACGCAACTGTACAGATGAACTAACTGTTTATTATAGAGTACAGCTTTGCATGCTTGCGAAATTTCAGAAGTTTAAGAGACATTAAATTCAAATTACGTAACGTGGTCAATAATCAATAAATACTTGTTTCTTTTATGGTTTTAATGTATTGTGTAAACAATAATTCATTATCATCATCATATCGGCCGTAGGACGTCCACTGCTGGACATAGGCCTCTATAAAATATTCAGCAAACATTCGGAGGGGCCACTAAGGGCCATGCCTGCCGGGGCTGCGGGTTGTTCGAAAGAAATACCGCGCCCCCGGAACGCAAAGGGCACATGAAGGAACATAGATGGGCTTTCGTCAGTAAAAGTCTTACACTCCCTCCCGCCCCGCCCAGGGCGGGGATAGTTTTCTATACTTAAAAAAAAGGCCTCCATAGATTTCAAAAGGGCCGGTTGGAAGCGGCCTTCATCCAGTGTTTTACTGCGGTCTTTTGATGATTTCCAGTAGATAAAAAAAAAACAAAAAAAAAAACCTGAATAAATAAATGTAATTAGTTTTTTAACCCCTCAAAAGGAGCCTAAGGGACATTTAGTTTGGTGTCTATAATCCCTCACTTCCCTCACAATCCCATAACCAAAAAACGTTTCAAAATCCAGTCGCAATCTCACTCACTCAAACCCTCTTAACACAAACATTCTCATCCACCTTATTGCACAAAAATGACCTAGAAAGCTAAACAGTTGACAAACTTCACTTTTAATTACACTGTCCGGTATAATAAGCGACCCCACTTAAGTACTAAAACAGAGACAAAAATTAGCATTTTTTTCATATTTCTATATTAAAAGCTGAAAGCTCAACAACGCGCTGTTAATTAAGAAGTTTATACCTGGATCCTGGTTTTATGATGATCCGGGGGGATGTGGGGTATGAGGGGGATGAAAAATGCTGTGCAGAACTTCTGCCCTCTTGAGGATAGAGGATGGAGATGGATTAGGTGTAAGCCCGACTTTTATCACGGCACGTAAAAAAGTAGGGGTTTTGAAAAAAAAGTTTTTTTGTTTAGGGTTGAAATGGAGTTCTGGATGGGCAGTTCTAGGGTTAAATTATTATGGTGCTGGTGCTATTGTCATATGTGTCTTCGCATACGACCAATTTTTTTTAACCGATTATCGGACTAATTTTTAACAGATTTCTTGGTCGGCGAGAAGAAATCCTTGGCCTCCCTCTTCGTGGCCTCGCTCTATTCCTTTAATCGGTCGCGACTTTGCGCTACGCCTTGTTAATTCCCATGAAAACCGACCAAGTCGTCCCGCCATCTCCTTCGTGGTCTACCGCGCCCTACCTTGCCATTTCAGGGAAACAATCTTGGTTTCCTCCGTGCCTCGGAAAACACGTAAAGCCGTTGGTCCCGGCTGTCATTTGTAGATCTTTGACAGTCGTTACTGTTAGTCAGAAGCCAGAAAGTCTGACAACCAGTCTTACCAAGAGTATCGTATTACCCATTACTGGGTTGTGGAGGTCTGATAGGCAGTCGCTCCATGTAAAATACTGATATTCAGCTGCATCCAGTTCGACTGGAAGCCGACCCCAACATAGTTGGGATAAGGCTAGGAAGATGATGATGAATCTTGGTTTCTATGGGCCCTTAGGTAGGTCGTTCGATATGCGACAGATATATTAGATAGCTTGGCAGCCTTTTAAGCCACAAAGTCAAGTCATTTATTTCAATTAAACCATTTACAAGCACTTTTGTACTGTCAAGCTACAGTTCAAGCTAGCTGCTCGTTTGAAAACGTAGGTCTCTTTGGAGAAGAACGAGTAAGAAACTCTATGAACACTTTTTTCCTTCAATTTGGTTTTTACAAAATCTTGGTTACAACATTCTTGTTGCTTCCCCGTGTGAAAACAATACAAAATAATAATAATAAAGATGGCATGGCAGATAAGTGATAACCAATCTCAACTGACAGCGCCACGTTCACGAACATGACGCGTGCATCAGCACCATTCGGCTCAACAACATTTTATCTCTGATATCGATGCAGACATAATAACACTTACTTTTTAATAAACAATGAACTTTTGTAACATTTTGCATACTTTCAATTGAATCACATCACAAAAAAAAACTAAAAGCTAGATACCAAATTGCTACGCGCCACGAGCTACGGCGTAGCACTGTGCTACGAACGCGTAGGCCTCACGCCTTCGGACCATTTTAGAAGGCTCTTTTGTTTGATAAATTGAAGCTCATTCATTTGATCTCAGTCTCGTCTACCATTGCCCTAGGTCAATGTTGATATCTAATGGAAACAATTTCTCTCCCTTTAAATTGGACTTTTGTTCTGCCAAAAGTAATCAAAGAATGAATTGTTATAATTTTTGGGAAAGCAAAATATATATTTGCAATCTGTTCTTAGTGTTTGTTTTGGATGTAAATTTAACTGTTTTTAAAGGACATAGTAACAAATTTGGCATTTTTTTGAAAAATGGTGGTCGATTGGCACTATTGTAGCAAATGGCGATAATATTTCATAAAATATCAACATCTGTATCATTAAGTGATAATAATAATACTTTCAGCCTATTAATATCCCAATGCAGGGCAAATGCCTCTTCTTATACAAATAAGGACAAAAAAAAAATTGGTGCACCTCTGCCTAACCCTTCGGAGAATACAGGCGTGATGGTATTTTAAGGACAAACATTGATCACCATGCATCCTCATGTATTGGTGCTTTCAGACTTACATATGAATTTTAAGTCCATGTTTCCTTACGCTGTTTTTCTTCACCGATATCAGAGATGAAGAAAAACATGCTGCATGTTGTTATGTAGTTTTCTTTATTTTTTTCTTTTATATTAAAAAACCTTTTTGTTACTATATCTGTGTGCACATGGGTCAATAAACTATTTCTTTCTTTCTTTAGATGTCCAAAATACTTTAGAAAGTACATATAAAATAGAAAAAGTCACACTAATACTTGACCGATATCAAACACACAACCTCATAAAAGGCGACTGCCTTACCCACTATACCATCACGACTTTAAAAATAAAGAACAAAATCAAGACTAAAAATAAAAATTTCCAACCCTTAATTTCGACACTTCTGGCTCTCCACAATTCCACAGACACTTCACACGGCCCATCTCATCACTTAAACCCCATGTCAAAAATGTCTTTATCAAAATAACCTCTAAATAAGCCCGGCTTTCCCTCGAGACACACCTTTCAAAAAGGATTAGCTGTCCTCTATCATTTCATTACCGTCCTGTGCAAACGGGCTGAAACCTTACATAATCCGAGGGCGTAAAAATAATATTATTAGTAAGTCGGACTGCTTAATTTTGTGGTTTAAGTAGGTAGGATAGATCCTATTATTGTAAAGGGTATTTCTGTGGATGGATGACGTATGTTATAATTACTCTTTCACGATTAAACAACTGAACGGAATTTAGCTAAAACGTAATAACGTATTTCAATTTTAGACCATTAAAAGGCACTTTTGAACATCATTTACAAGAAAGAAAGAAAGAAAGAAAGAAAGAAAGAAAGAAAGAAAGAAAGAAAGAAAGAAAGAAAGAAAGAAAGAAAGAAAGAAAGAAAGAAATAAAGAAAGAAAGAAAGAAAGAAAGAAAGAAAGAAAGAAAGTAAGAAAGAAAGTAAGAAAGAAAGAAAGAAAGAAAGAAAGAAAGTAAGAAAGAAAGAAAGAAATAAAGAAAGAAAGAAAGAAATAAAGAAAGAAAGAAAGAAATAAAGAAAGAAATAAAGAAGGAAAGAAAGAAATAAATAAATAAATAAAACAGTAAAATTCAACCCAGTTGCCCATTCCAAAAGGTAGTTTCGTATGGAGAAAAATGGGCAGAAAACTCCTAACTTACTCTTATAAAACATGTGTTATAATAAGATAAGTGATGAAAAAATACAACACATAACCGCCTACGCATACTATCTATCAAAATAAGCAACATTGAGCACAAATTATTGCTCATTTTAAATAATTGGTAATCAGTGTGCTGTTGCATGTAAACGTTTTGCATCCATTATAATATGCGCTACCATAATCAGTGATATTTCACAATTATACGAAGTAATTTTACAAATTAATAATAATCCACACTAATATTAAATGCCGGGGCTGCGGGTTGTTCGAAAGATATACCGCGCCCCCAGAATGCAAAGGGCACAAGAAGGAACATGGATGGGTTTTAGTCAGTAAAAGTCTGACACTCTCTCCCGCCCCGCCCTGAGCGGGAGAAGTCATTTGATGATAACCAAACCGAAAAAAAACCACAAATATTAAAAAATGCGTAAAAAACTGTGGTTTGTATGTTTGTTGACTAATTACTGCAAAACCACTGAACCGATCAAGATGAAAATTGACATAGAGATAGTTAGGATCTATACAGAGACATTATGCTACTTTTTATAAAACCAGGACTTCGTCTGCGTCAACAATAACCGAGTTTTACGCAGACGAAGTCGCGGGAAAATCTATAATTCTTCACCTAATTATACCGTAGTGCAATCCCCACAAGGCAATCGCTCATTTCAAATTAAATTACAATTAATTACAATCATTATTAAGTTATTATCGTTTAATAATTTATGGTAATTTGCAAATAAATTCTCTGCCCTCACTTAATTTTGCTAAATTAATGTGGGTAGATATATAATTGATTTAAAATGGCGGACCGGCTGGAGATGATTTTTATTACGGACTATGCTAATTTATGTTTGATCCTCGTATCTGCCTCGTTAGCCTAGTTGACCTAAAGCGCGACTGCTGCCCTAGAGGACTTGGGTTCGATTTCCAGGTCAAGCAAAGAGTTATTGGGTTTTTTTTTAATAAAATTCTCAGTAGCAGTTCGGTGTTTGGATTTGTGCCCGGTTAATGGCAATAGGCTCGCCCCCTATTACATGAGATCTTTGACCTTTGACTATGGGCATTTATTCTCAAACACTTACAAAAAATTTAAAGAGGTTGTAGGTTAACTAATTTTATGCAGAACAAAACCCAAATTAATATTCATTTCCGTGGCCAAACTAAACCATTACTTATGTATAAAAGTGACCAATTTACCCAATATTGATAGTTACCAGTGTACAGTCGTGAGCATAAACATGTTAACACTTGACAACATTTAAAAGCGATTTTTTCGTAAATTACCTTTTGCAACTTTGAGGTAAGCCCTATTTCAAATCTTAAATATCAAATCTTTATTGCAATTCGTAATTTGAACATATAGGTATTAATAAATATGAACAATTATGGGCCCTGTTGGGCATAGCAAAATAATGTATTAGGAGATATCATATTTATCATAATTTCCTACAAAATATTACCATCCTACTTATATACTATTATTATAAAGGCGAAAGTTTGTAAGTATGGATGTATGGATGTTTGTTACTCTTTCACGCTTAAACGGCTGAATGGATCTGGATGAAATTTGGCACAAAGATAGATTATAGTCTGGAATAACACATAGGCTACTTTTTATCCCGGGAAAATGTACGGTACCCGTAGGATAACACATCAACTGTGACGCGGACGAAGTCGCGGGCAGAAGCTAGTAAGTAATAATTTGTAATATTTATATATCTTTATCACTTATTTAATTTTTCTAATAATATAATACGTGTAAATAATGAGTTTATCTTTTTGTATAGGATCCAGAATATGATATTTGTAATTGTTATTGCAATATAATTATGTTTTTCTATTTCTTTAAAATATGATTATTCGTATGGTATTCGTGTTCGTCGTCGTAGTACATGGGACCTAAATATATCGGCGAACTGTGGGTGTATATTGGTACACCTCTGCCTAACCCTTCGGGGAATACAGGCGTGATGGTATTTTTTTTTTAATATATGATATTCGTAACACCATTACATTTTAATCAATCCTTTAGGAAGAAATAGCTTTAGAATGTTGCTAAGTGTATAATATACATATTTATTCTAGTGACTATACTCCACAGTGAGGTTGGCCACTCGAATTTCACATCATTTACGACGTCCTCTATTATAAAGTTGCAAAATTATGTTTCACGTTAAACCGTCGTTGTTCGCCGCAGAATTTACTCCTACATTTGCATAATTTACGAACGCACTGGGCTCAGGTGATGCCGCGTTTTTAATGTTAGCCGTTAATAGGGGAGTTTATCTGCTCTTTGTATTTATTCTCGGAAATTCTCAGCTACACTTAGGGTAGCCAGATCCTAAATTCGGAAACCTAAGCCAGTTAAGGCGGACTTTTGGACAAAATTGGGTAAAAAAGAACGAATTTTATGTATGTCTGAAATTTAAAACGCATTACACATAGATTTTTTTTAATAAAGGAAATCATCAAATGGCTTCCTCCGCCCTGGGCGGGGTGGAAGGGAATGCCAGACTTTTACTGACTAATGTCTGAAATTTAAAACGTATTACACATAGATTTTTTTTTTCAATAAGGGAAATCATCAAATGGCTTCCTCCGCCCTTATGTCAGACTACCTACCTATCCATGTTCCTTCTTGTACCCTTTGCGTTCCGGGGGTGCGGTATCTCTTTCGAACAACCCGCAGCCCCGGCATTACACATAGATACGAATAGAATATTTTTATTTCTGAGTAGGTATTATAGATATGGTACCTATGGTACGTACGGTCAACAATAAAAATCGATTAACAATGTTAATTTTAGATATAATTTAAATAGACACGAAATAACACAATTCACTGCTATTTAGACACACATATAAACGACCACGCTTATATTCCCCGAAGAGTTAGGCAAGGACAAATCCTTTTCTATCCTTAATCATATTAGTACAGATATTAAATCCTAATACCTATGAGACCTACACGCTCATACCCTTTTTTTATAGATGGGAAATCATCAAATAACTTCCCCGCCCTGGGCGGGACGGGAGGGAGTGTCAGACTTTTACTGACTAAAACCCATATTATGTTCCTTCATGTGCCCTTTGCGTTCCGGGGGCGCGGTATCTCTTTCGAATAACCAGCAGCCCCGGCAGGCATCGGCCCTTAGTGGCCCCATCCAAGTTTGCTGACATCTCTTTGAGGCGCGCGTGGAACACGAACGCGCCGTCGACACGGTCTGTCGCTAGTGAACGTACGGACGGTGAGCTACCCAATGCTCACCGTCCACAGACCCGCGTCTACGGTGGCCGGGAGTCGTCTCGTGGCTCCCGACGCCCGGATCGTCTACCGCGGCGGCCGCTGGGACGGGGGACCCTCCTTTCCCTCTCCCGTCCCGCCGCCTCCTTCTCTAGCATTACAGCTTCGCAGAAGGAGGCGACTGCTTCACATTCCCCCTCGCTCCGGACCATGGCCTGAACCAGTGCCGGACGCGAGAGGGCGCCGCCGCCGTTGGCCGCCTCGAGGACTCGGCGGTGCTCAGCCCAAGCAGGGCACACCGCCAGAGTATGCTCCACCGTGTCCTCGGGGAGATCCTCGCAATGGTGACACCCGGGCGTTTCCTCTCGCCCGATGAGGTGCAGGAACCTCCCGAAACTTCCGTGTCCGGAATCGAACCCAGGACCTCTAGCGTAGCTGCCAGGACCACTAGACCAACGAGGCAGTTCCCAAATCGATTGATATCAATAAAACATGATTGTTATCCTAAAGTGATATTTAATTCAGACAATATATTGAGCACGTCTACCCGTCTGATTGCTCGCACGATTGTTTTAACCTTCCCAATGCTGACTGATTAATACTTAATGTAAACCTTAGAAGGCGTTTAATCAAACTTCAGTATTGTAATTCCGTTAAAAGCTGTTTCTGTGTCAATGATCTTTGAGTTAAAGAGCTTTTGTACAGAAATTCATTATAAATTAACCGGCTTTTGCCCTTGACTTTGCCCTAGTAAACTTTTCACAGATATAGTCGCGGATTACAAACTGCCTTGTTAGCCTAGTGGTCCTTAGCGAGATTGTTTTTTTTTTTTATCGATCGGAAATCCTCAAATAACTTCCCCCGCCCTGGGCGGGACGGGAGGGAGTGTCAGACTTTTACTGACTAAAACCCATCTATGTTCCTTCATGTGCCCTTTGCATTCCGGGGGCGCGGTATCTCTTTCGAATAACCCGCAGCTAGCGAGACTGTTACGCTAGAGGTCTTGGGTTCGATCCCAGGTCGAGCAAAAAGTGTTATAGGCTAACTATACTCATTAGCAGTTCGGACTAAGGATTTGTGCCCGGATAATGGCAATAGGCTCGCCCTCTATTACATGGAACCTAAACATACCGGCGAACTGTGAGTGTACAATACACCTCTGCCTAACCTTCTGGGAATACAGGCGTGATGATACGTAATATGGTTTTTTTGTTGTGGATTAACGAAAATTAACAATATTGAGGAATAACATACCTTATACTGTAAGTCATCTTTATGTTGTAATTATCTGTGGAGGCTTGTTATTAGTAACTTAGTTATATGTTATTGTTATTAGTCTGTAAGCTTTCCTAAAATAAAATAAATAAATAAATACTATTTATTCACAAACACGGAATAATAAAGTAGCTTCATTTAGCCTTTTGAGTAGTATTAATTTAGCCCTAACTAATATTATTCATGATACAATTCTATTCGGGTTTGATTGTATACAAATGGATTTGATTATGATAATGCTGTATACAATGTGATTCGATTTGAAATTCTAGAACTAGGTTGTGTTGTAGTTAAGTGCTGAATAGACGTTGATTATGAATATTTAATGTTAGGTATTATATATTCCAAACATGTGTGATGTATCTATGGTAATTAATGGCTAGGCCATTGGTTGCTGGTTCATGTCACGGGATCGAATAATACGGAACAAATGTTTGCAAGTAACAATATTACGAACAATGGTTTTTGCAGTTGTCGGATTAGTTAAAAAGAGTTACCGCTGCCCTAAAATGCAAAATGCATAAAGAGAAACACGGTTGGGTTTTAGCCAGCAAGAGTTCAGACTCTTACTGACTAAAACCCAACCCCACCCTGGGCGGAGTAGAAGACAGTGTCAGCACTATCTTTGCTCCGCTCGGGGTGGAAGAGATAATTAATTGAACACTTAAAAGAAATCCTAAGATAAAAACCTGTATTCATAATACCACGACGAAGTTAAGCTGGTCAATTTTTGTTAATCTTGCCTTTCGGTTATTACTACATAATTTCGTTATTACTGTCGGTTGTTATACTTGTAAGTGTCGTGTTGTACGAACAGCTTCGGACTCGAACGAAGCTCTTCGAGTTCGAAATCATACGTCAGTAAAATAAACAAAAATAAAAATTCCAAAATTAATAATAGTGAGTCTGATTTTTTACAACTTCAAGAGCAACTTTCATGTCCAGCAATAACTTGATTGATTAGACCTTTGTTCGGCTAATTAAAGCCAACATTTTAATTTATTATTAGTGGAACTACCCTTTTCTTAAACTCTGGTGACGTCACAATTAATTCCACAGCACTAAGAAGCTTACCAGTATTTTTTTTGAACTCATTATTTTCAGTGAAGCAATGCCAGTGCTTGGACGGTTCGTTTGAAAAGAATCTGCTATAAAACTCTGTATTTTTTAATTGACTAGCTTCTGCCCGCGACTTCGTCTGTTTAATAGTTGAGTATACCACATAATTTCCATTTCACTCTATGTCAAGCAGGAAACAGAATAGAGCCAAGATAAAATGCAAAAGAGTAAATATTCTATCAATATCCAACTGAATTTCCAATACCAAAAAAGGAAATGATTTCTCAACCAAAACATAATAAATAATCTTACCCCGCCCTGGCATCGAACCCCCACTCCCTTAGCAATCTCATGGCTAAGCAGCGACTGTATTTATTTCCCGTCAAACATTTCCTGGTATCACTACCTATATTAAAAGTAAACACGTCAAGAATTCAGTTTTGTCTGCAATAACACAGAATAGATAGTTACAGAATGATAGCTTTATATAATGTGCGAAAACAGGAGCGAACACACACACACAGGCACGCCCGTACGGATAGCAAACTCAAACTTCCTCACGCGTACACTTAGGTTGTGGAATGCGCTCCCTGCTAAGGTTTTTCTAAAAGATTACAGCATGGGGTTCTTCCGGGCGTCGGGAGCCACGAGACGACTCCCGGCCACCGTAGACACGGGTCTGTGGACGGTGAGCAATGGGTAGCTCACCGTCCGTACGTTTATTAACGACAGACCGTGTCGACGGCGCGTTCGTGTTCCACGCGCGCCTCAAACAGATGTCAGCAAACTTGGAAGGGGCCTCTGAGGGCCGATGCCTGCCGGGGCTGCGGGTTGTTCGAAAGAGATACCGCGCCCCCGGAACGCAAAGGGCACATGAAGGAAAATAGACGGGTTTTAGTCAGTAAAAGTCTGACACTCTCTCCCTCCCTCCAAACTCCGAGCTACTACTGAGAATTTCATAGAAGAACCCAATAACACTTTTTGCTCGACCTGGGAATCGAACCCAGGACCTCTAGCGTAGCAGTCGTGCTTAGGACCACTAGGCTAACGAGGCAGTTAAGAGGTAGGTTAACGAGTGGTGAAAAGCATGGAATACCTACTTAGTAAAATTACCAGATCAGGTAAAGTGTTAATCCATTAGGAATTTGGCAGTAGCAGCCAGCAATGTGAAAGATTTAAATTCCCGTGTCTCGGAAAACACGGGTCGCCGTTGGCCCTCCGCCTGAACACTCATTAGTCATGTCGGTCTATGAAAATAAGAGAAGTACTCCACACCTGTGTTTGTGCACTATAAATCTATATTATATCTCTCGAACCTACTAGTCTCCATTGAAATTGGCCGCCGTTACCAAAATTCAATCGAGAAAATAACAATAATAAAAAAAAATAATAAGGATTGTTAATTAGAATTAAGGGTGACGAGAGATGACGCACACACGCTTAGACACTTAGGGTGAGGCTAAACAAGGGTAATTTTGTGAGTCGTGAGTCGCAGAATTTCTGTCGAGTAACTTACTTTCTACTGAAACTGACAACTTATTTTGCGTCGCCGTGTGAACGAAACAGGAGTTTTGTATGACATTGACAGAAATTTTGCGACTTACGACTCACAAAATTACGCTCGTTTGGCCTCACCCTAAGTGTCTTTGCGTGTGTGCGTCATGTCTCATTATATGAGGTGCGCCTTCTGTGCCTATTTATTCTGTGTCAATAACGCTCATATTGCCTTTGGGATTAGACTCGACAAGTCGTTGCTTTCATGAAAAGCTGCAACAGGGTCATGGATTTTTGATTTGATTCCCTTGCCAATAGAAAAAAAGTAAAATTGAGATTTTTAGAGAGGTTTTTTAGACAAAAGAATTATAAAATAGTATTTGTTTTTTATTAGGGTTCCGTACCCAAAGGATAAAACGGGACTTTATTACTTACTAAGACTTCGCTGTCCGTCTGTCTGTCCGTCTGTCACCAGGCTGTATCTCATGAACCGTGATAGTGTATATAGTATTAGACAGTTGAAATTTTCACAGATGATGTATTTCTGTTGCCGCTATAACAGCAAATACTAGAAAACAGAATAAGATAAATATTTAAGGGGGCTCCCATACAAAAACGTGATTTTTATGCTCGATATTGATAACGGTAACAGCTTGCTTTATATGCGCTTGAAATATTCACATAATATTTAGTTATATATTCATTTTAGAAATAAATAATTAAATCGCTTATCTTTTCGCGCGGTAGTGGCGTATATTATACATTATTGTTTTTTTATTTTTTTATTTTTGTGTTGTGCGTCGCTATCGCAATGAATAAATGGTTTTTCTTTCTTTCTTTTCTTTCTAATTAAAATAAAACAAATTTTTAAGTGGAGCTCCCATACAACAAACGTGTTTTTTTTCTTGCCGTTTTATAGATAGTGGTACGGAACCCTTCGTGCTAGAGTCCGACTCGCACTTGCCTGATATTTTTTTTTATTTGTTTAGAAAATAAAGCTTTTAGTAAAGTGTAATGGAATGTGATTCCCTAGTCAATGCAAAAAGTCTTACTCAAGATATTTTGAATGGATAAAACAAGCAGAGAAATTATATTCTTCTTTACATTTACCTACAGAATTTTATTATGTTAGAGATATAAAAATAATGAAGTACTCAGTTTTGTTCTGAAAACGTTTTTCTCTTTGAATATTTTAGGTTCTTTTTTCAAAAGCATCATTATAACTCAACTACAATCAAATCTTTTCAGGTGTACTAGCAATTGTAATATTTATACGGGAAGACTTTTAATTCAGTAGGTACATACAACTTTGAAGGGGTTATAAAGTACTCATAAATATGAAAACCTGTGTTGGAACTGTAATAAACATTAATAATATTCTTATTATGTACTTGCTGACCCAGCAATCGTTGTTTTTTTAGGTATATGAAAAATAGATCTTGGCCGATTCTCAGACCTACTCGATATGCACAAAAAATTTCATCAAAATCGGTCAAGCCGTTTCGGAGGAGTATGGCAACGAAAACTGTGACACGAGAATTTTATATATTAGATTTATCAGTATGCTTAGATGGTTCGATAATTTTGAGAGGATGAGTGAAAGGCGACAAACAAAAGGGATTTATATGGCAGATGTGAGTGGCAACGCCGGGAGGGAACATCGCAGAAGAACCTACCCGTGGCCTTATTGGTGAGATTCTTCAGAAAGGTCGAGTGTGCAGTACTCGTTACCGGTGTGCTTGTATGACCAGATGTATGAATGTGGACGAGGCGAAAGGAGTGTGTAAGGATCGTAGCAGGTGGCGGTCCGTGGTTTCTGCCAACCCCAATGAGAAAAAGGCGTGAGTTTATGTATGTATGTATATGATCAACTTTTTTCTCTGAAGGATATCAGTAGTATTTCTCAAACCTACAACGAAAAAAAAGGAATAAAGGTATCTATATTGCAGATGTGAGTGGCAGTGCCGGAAGGGGATGCTCTAGAAAGATCTATCCTGACCATATTGGTGAGGCTCTTCAGAAAGGTCGGATGCGCAGTACTCGTTACCGGCGTGCTTGTATGACCAGATGTATGAATGTGGATGAGGCGAAAGGACTATGGAACCCCCACGGAAAAAAGGCGTGAGTTTATGTATGTATGTGTGGATGTGTACAACAAAAAACACACGAACACTTGCTTAAGGAGTTGGCAGACTCGTCCCACAATTAATTTGTGATATTACGTCCACTATGTATTTTTATCTCTCTCTTCTTTGTATATTTTGTTTGTATGTATGTATTTATTATAATTATTATATTCATATTTTATCTTGGAAATATTCTTTTTCTGTTACTTTCTTCTTGCACCTACTATGTTTTGTCTCTGCATCACCCTAAGGTAGACTGGTAGAAAATGCCCAAGGCATTAAGTCCGCCTTTGTTCGGTGTATTTTTACAATGTTGTGCATAAAGTTTAAATAAATAAATAACGCAGCCTTAAAAATCGCCCCGTTTCTGTCACCCAGTGCGTCAAGCGTCCCAGTAATTTTATGGTCATCGGTGGTTTATTGCGTCCAGCGAGTGTCGCGCTCGGTCCCCGCTAGACTAGGTCTTTCTACTTCAATATGTTACTGGGCCAAGCGTTAGCCTGTCGATGTTGGCTAGTTTGATAAGCTTTATGGGCGCTAGTCTTTATTTGAGGTAAGTGGGTTGAAGTTGTAAACTGTCTTTATTTATACACTAGCTTTTGCCCGCGGCTTCGCTCGCGTATCCCTTATTTTATCCCCATGGGGGTTGAATTTATCAAAATCCTATTAAAGCGGACATCTTTATCATGGTAGCTTCAATCTTTAATTTCAGTTCAATCAGTCGAAAATCTAAGAAGATTTATACAAACTTTCATTCCCTATTTTATCCCTTTGGGGGTAGAATTGTTCAAAATCCTTTCTTAGCGGATGCCTACGGCATAACATCTACCTGCATGCCAAATTTCAGCCCGATCCGTCCAGTGGTTTGGGCTGTGCGTTGATAGATCAATATGTCAATCAGTCAGTCAGTCAGTCAGTCACCTTTGAGTTTTATATATTTAGATTCTGCTTAAAGGCACTTTTTTCATGTGCCAACCACCGAACACAGTTACCAGTTGTAACTATCTTCAGAATGTTCATCATCATCATCATCTTCCTGTCCAATGAGGGCAAGACCCCAAGTAACATTGGATAATTCTATGTTACTTGGGGTGAACGCTACACGTTTTCTTCTTCCATTCCGTCCTGTCAACCGTCATTATATCACTGACTCTCTTTTCTTTTCTACTATTGAAATTTTTACAAAATCAAGTCGCAATATCATCTCAACAACAATCAAAGTTTAAAAAAAAGATAAATTAGAGCCATTTTTGACAGATCGAGATTGAAAACTAGCTTCTTCTTCTTTACTTCTTCTTTATCGTGCGGCCAGTAAGGTCTAAACGACCCCACACACCCTAGTGTCAGAGTTTCTAAACCGCCTCAAGGGCCTCTGACATGGTTACCGATGTCAGTGATGTCCAAGATAAACTTAGGAAGTACATATGAATTAGAAAAAGTCACATTGGTACTTGCCCGTGCCCGGTTGCGAACCCACACCCTCGTGCATGAGAGGCCGGCGCCTTAACCACTAGGCCATCACGACGTCAACTAGCTTTACGTAGCGGTTTCACCAGCGTTAGGTTACTTCTTTGGTCTTACTGCTCCGCTCCCGTGGGTGTTAGCGTGATGTCGTTAGCCTACAAACTTCCTAGACAAACGGGCTTTTTAACGCAATAGGATTTTCACAAATCTGATCAGCAGTTCTTGAGTTTAGTGCGCATAAACAAACGCATAAGCTTAAACGATATACTCACTTAAAAGCACTCTTAAATAGGTACATTTAAAGTTCATAATGACTCTATGAATAAGTATGAAAAACGCAGTCAATTTCCGTTCCTCCAAGTTTATAGCATTTGTGGCATAATAAAACAATTATTAGTAATTATTTTATGCGCTTTTTATTGCCGTTTGTAATTATTTAATTATTCTGCTGTGAGGTAATGGGTTTTAACGTAACATGAAGGTTTTATTTGTGCCTTTCGGTCGTTATTTAATGATTCATAGCTTTTTATGACATTTGATAGGTTTTTTTAAATATTTTAAGAGTCGTATTTTAATGACATAATTTTATTTCAAATTATTTGTGGGTACGTATTTTTTGTTAGTCCATACTAACACTATGAAGAGGAAAAATGTTATGTTTGTTTGTTTGTAGCGAACAAGCTCCGAAACTACTGGACCGATTTTAATTTTTTTTCACCAATAAATAGCTAACTGCCTCGTTAGCCGAGCGGTTCTAAGCACAAGTGCTACGCTAGTGGTCCTGGGTTCGATTCCCAGGTCGAGCAAAAAGTGTTACTGGGTTTTTCTATGAAATTCTCAGTAGCAGCTCGGAGTTTGGATTTTGCCCGGTTAATGGCAATAGGCTCGCCCCCTATTGCATGGGACCTAAATATACCGTCAAACTGTGGATGTACATTAGTACACCTCTGCCTAACCCTTCGGGGAATACAGGCGTGATGGTGATGGTAAATAGCTACATTATTCCTTAGCAGCATAGGCTATATAACATCACGCTACGACACACAGGACCGCAGCAGTAACGAAAGACGTAACTTAACTCGGATGAAATAGGCCACGCGGACGAAGTTCCGAGCAAAACCCAGTCTCAAATAAAAAACACACTTAAAGCAACATCAATTAATAATTCTGTCTAAGTCATACGATTTAGTACTTTTTCCTGACACGGGTTTCTTACCTACTCGCTAAGGTGAGAATGATTAGTGAGCTAAACCCTTAAATACGGAACCCGGGAAATGCGGAAAACCACAATGATGAGTGATAGCTCTCTTAACGTCTTGAATATCAATCGCGATTCGGGGTTCCGCAGCGAAAATTGAGATAAAAAAACGACGGGTTGCACTCCGGGAGTGCCGGCAGAAGTGAAAACGCTAAAGACGTACACAAATATGACAGATAAATTCGTAAAATTTTCGATCAGGTCACGTGTCCTGACGCGAGCTTAACATTTTTTACCCATTCCAAAAAAAGTGCACAACGCCGCTTACGAATTTTCGATCAGGGTCACGTGTCCTGACGCGAGTTTAACATTTTTTACCCATTCCAAAAAAAGTGCACAACGCCGCTAAAGAAGTTTTCACTTCAAAAATTCGACATTTATTTTTGGCAGTGCCCCTGTAGCCGGCAGCGTGTCCCAACAAAAAAGCGGGGTTGTGAACTGACGGTATATATGTATATTCACTTTATAACCGAGGTACACTGGTGCGTGCACTGCAAAGGTCCAATTTACACGTGAATAGTCAAAAACTTCGCTCGTTTTTGAAAATGTAAGCCGTGGTAGAACCAAATAAATGTAAAAATAATAATTAACAGCCTATCGTTGTCCCAATGCAGGGCAAATACTTCTTTTTTATACAGATAAGGCACAAGCATTGATCAGTAGTCTTGCTCAAGCAGGATTGGAGATTTTCGACTTACATTGATAATAAGTCCAAGTTACCTCATGATGTTTGCCATTGGTCGGTGTTAGTGATGTCCAAGATAAACTTAGAAAGTATTTATAAATAGAGAGGCGGGCGCCCAACACGACATAAAAATATTCAGAATATTTATTTAATAATTCCCTACAAGATTCAATATAAACTACGATTAAATAAGTCCGTCAAAAAATTGTGCCTCGCTAGCCTAGTGGTTCCAAGCGCGATTGCTACGCTAAAGATCTTGGGTTCGATTCCTAGATCGAGCAAAGTGTTGTTGGGTTTTTCTATCAAATTCTCGGTCGCAGCTCGGAGTTAGGATTTGAGGCTTGCTCCCTACTACATTATCATTTGTACAACACTGCCTAAGCCTTCGGAGAATACAGGTACGGTGCGTATCAATAAATAGGCGGTCGACGCCGACTGCAAAGGCAGTCCATTTATTTTTTCCACCCAAGAAAGCCAGATGACACACCTGGTGTAAAGTGATAACCTCCAAACTCTATGTCTAGGACGTGCCCTATTTAAAACCAGTATTTTACGCCGAACACCCGAAAAAATATTTGAAAATCTCAGAAGCGTCCATTTTACCCTCACGCCTTTCGAACTTCACTGCTTGACGGCAGAGCGAGGTAACATAAAAACCTTCTTTATGACCTCTTCACCTGGAGAAGGTCTGCTGTCTACCTGAAACCATACTTATACCCAAAGAGGTATAATACGTACGATTCCTATGCAACTGTAGGATCTTGGACCGTAATCCAAGATCTTAGAGGCGTCTGACGTTCGTCGTTTTAGCGTGGCTGATAGTTTGGGGATAGGTAGAGGTATATGTATTAAGGTGTGTGTACTTTTTTGGTTCCATGCTGTGCCTTTTTTAACCGACTTCAAAAAAAGGAGGAGGTTATCAATACGACTGTATTTTTTTTTATGTTTGTTGCCTCGAATTTACCGACTGGGTTAACCGATTATGTCATGATTCTTTTTTATTTGAAAGCTGGTACTTCCCGTGTGGTCCCATTGTCACCGTTTTAATATCTAATGATGGGATCTTGTAGAAATCGGGGGAAGTCTTCAATAAATAACAGCAGATTAACCGCGATTGTTGCTATAGCATATCTAAGCATTGTTTACACCATCACGCAACTCAACATCACGCCTGTACACTCAAAAGGGTTACACAGATGTATACAGTAGTATTTGAAAATTTCTCATCCAAGTAAACGAAATCGCATATTCTGCTTTCTTATGACATTTTAGTGGTGTCTCGTTAATTTACATAACATGACAGTTTCTTCATGGATTTGGATGACAGGAAGTTGATACTAAAAAGCGAGAAAGTCTTTTTGTAATAAAGTTTTAAGTATCTTACTTATTTTCTTTAAAATGTGACGGGTAGTTTTATGTTGGACAGGATACAAGTTAATATCAATCTATGGTGTTTCTTGCCCATTCCTTTTCATACAAAACTACCTTTTGTAATGGGCAACTACATTCCATGTAGTATAATGTTTTTTTTTATTAAATATGACGTTCAAAAGTGCCTTTTCTTTTAATGGTCGAATTAAAATAAATAATTTGACTTTAACTTTACAGGATATTTTTAATAACAAAAGACATTATTGCCTGAGACTTTTCGTCAGCCAGAACTTCAGCATAAATATATAATGTGGTCTATCTTTCGCTCTATACTTCTATAGGGCACAGCATCAAAGCAAATTCTCATATATCTTAACGACCTATTTTTCGATCTATTTCAAAATTTCAACCATACTAAATCTACATAGGTGACTGGCAATCATTACATAAGCAAAACCTTCTTTACAAATTACAACAATGCTGAAAAAAAACACTTATCTACGCTTTGTACTCCCACCTTTATGCAAAACAGCGCTACCAACACACAAACCCGAATCTCCAGTACAGCCAACATAATAAACGAACATAAATAATTCTAACATAATTTGGTAGGGTATTATCCTTCTTTTTATAACCTCAATCAGGGAAGGCGATGCATCACACCTCCCTTAGGGCTCCTTTTATTTTTGTGGGTCGTCGGGTGATCGATTAGGAAAGGAGGTAATGCTTTTGCTGGGCGCTTTCTGGTGGCGTTGTTACAGGAAGTTCTTGGTAAGGAAAAAGTTGTATTTCTTTTTGTTGGATGGTAAACAAGGTGATGGCCAGCCTCTAGGCCTTGTCCGACTTTCTGACATATTTTTTTTTGTATCGAGTGGATTTTTGAATTGGACATACTGCTATCCAATGATATTGAATGTTATATGACAGGCACAATTAGATAAGGATTTAAAACTAAATAAATATCTATCCTGATGGTGGTTGGTGAGGTTCTTCAGAAAGGTTGGGTGCGCAAGACTCGTAACCGGCGTGCTTGTATGACCAGCCCCCCTAGCCAAGTCACAAACGATAATCGTAAACGCTCGGCAGGTACCAATAGATTTTCAACTTAATACCCAAGAGCCTTAAGTTGAAAACCTATTAAAGATTTCTAAACGTTAGCGACTGGAACGAACGAAAACGCTATGCAATCTTCATTAGTTCTTCAACTTAAAACCAAGCACATACAGTTGAAGATCTATTTAAGCCTACTCAGCGTTTGCGTTTATCGTTTTTGATTTGGCTAGGGGGGCTGATGTATGAATGTAAACCAGGCGAAAAGAGTAAGGAACATAGCGTTCTGAGGTTTCTGCCCATAAAAAAAAAAGCGTGAGTTTTATGTAAAAAAATATGTTTTCTTCGTTTGTCGGCCTCTTCATACAATTGCTAAATAATTTGTACGATATTCTTTGAACTTGTACTCAATATTATGTAAACCTTTGTACGATCGGCGAAAACCAAGTTAACCCTACAGGTAACGTTCGGATGGTACGTAAAAGAGCGAAGGGGTAGCGATGTGTGGATTCCAAAGGTCATTGTAAATAAGTAATGAACGGTTCCGGTGTCTATCCTATATGCCAGATGCTATATTCAAGGATTCTCATTAAAAAACCTATTTTTGGAATGCTTTTTTTCTTTTTAACAATCCAGCCATGTTCTGGGGTAAGGCAAACTCATCCTATTTTCTACTTATCTATACTAATATTACAACGAGATAAATTTTGTAAGAATGGATGGATGAATGTTTGTTACTCTTTCATGCTGAACGGTTTTGGATGAAATTTGGCACTAAGATAGATTGTAGTATGGAATTTATACATATGTATAATAAAATCGTAACGAGGCCAATTCTGTACATTCAATATTTTTTATAAAGAGTAATTCTCACATGTTAAATACATTATACTGAACCCAAAAAAAATGGTTTTTAGAATTTTTGTCTGTTTGTTTGTTTATTTATTTGTTTGTTTGTATGTACGCGCATAACTTTTTAATTCCTGCACTGATTTGAACAAAACTTTTGGCATTGTGTTGGCAGTAACCTGAGCTGTAATCTTAGGTACAATTCATCACGCTATGTCACATAGGGGTTAGACAGAAACAGTATGAACACTAATTACTTAAAAATACTGAACGCGAACGAAGTCGCGGGCAACAGCTAGTAACACATACAATACTTTTTATCCCGGAAAAATGTACGGTTTCCGTGGGACATATGAAATTTGCCGCGGACGAAGCTAATTACAAATATTCCGTTGGCGTGAACGTCGGTCAACCTAATTCTTTTTCTAAAATAAAAGTAGCTTATGTTATTTTTTACAACATAAGTTAATATTCGCCAGCCAGTTATATAAAAATTGGTTTAACCGTTTTGGAGATTAGCCTAAACAAACAGGTAGACAAAATAAAAATAAAATATTTTTATAAGTATATTCGTATTTAGGCAATAGGCTCGCCCCCTATTACATGGAACCTAAACATACCGGTGTACATTGGTACACCTCTGCTTAACTCTTCGGGGAATAGAAGTGTGATGGTATATTTGTATCTGTTTTGTAAAAAGCTATTATTTTGACGATACAAACAGGCATTCCAATTATATTTATTCGTAATCTATACTAATATTATAAAGCTGAAGAGTTTGTTTGTTTGTTTGTTTGAACGCGCTAATCTCAGGAACCACCGGTCCGATTTGAAAAATTCTTTTTGTGTTGGATAGCCCATTTATCGAGGAAGGTTATAGGCTATATAACATCACGCTACGACTTACGGGAGCGAAGCAGTATTCAAAAACGTAACTTAAGGTGGATGAATAAAGCCACGCGAACGAAGTCGCTGGCAGAAGCTAGTCATAGATAAATGAAAACCGAAGGTAATTCCGACCATATATCGTTCAGAATCCGGGTCCTTTAACCTCTTGACCATCTCGACTTTATCTCCTAAGTAATAAGTACTACAACATTTAATCTCATCAACCCAAACACTAATCCTTTTTATCACAAAAGGCATCAACGAAATACTGTCTTCAATCTAAATTACACCCTAATCTGTTGGCAGTAAAGCATCATTATAATTTCCGTTGCGAGCGAGATTTATCACCGGACTTTTATCTCGAGACGTTGGGTCAGGTCTTAAATGTTCAGTTTTATGGACTACAAGCTTCTGTTCGCAACTTCGCCCGTATGTTTTTTTTTTTCACCCGCTTTAAGTTACATCTTTGGTAACTTTTTTTTTACCGATAAGAAATCATTATTTCAATAATTGACTTCCCCCGCCCTGGGCGGGGCGGGAGGGAGTGTCAGACTTTTGCTGACTAAAACCCATCCAACCCAACCGTATCTCTTTCGAACAACCCGCAGCCCCGGCAGGCATCGGCCCAGTAGCCCCTCCGAATGTTTGTTGACATCTCTTTGAGAAGCGCGTGGAACACGAACGCGCCCGCGCATCTTTGGTTACTGCTCTGCTCTTTTGTATCATAGCGTGATATAACATCACGCATAGCCTAGACCAATAAGGCCTCATGAATCTACTCGTACTTTAATACCGTTTTTCTTAAATGTAAATACCCGTTATGTCGTCTAAGATCCCCACCATAAAATCATCTGATGATAAGATTAAGACTACCTGGCAAATAATAAATAATGAAACAGGTAGGAAGAAACAGCGTAATAATAAATTTAGTTTGGAGACTTCACATGGGGTTGTGAACTCTGATGTAGAAGTAGCTCAGGCATTTGAAAACTTTTTTGTTTATATTCCCCTAGTCACAACGGAATCATTAAATTCATCACCTGCACTTTCCGTTGCCCTCCTTAGAAATAATGTAAAGGCATGCCCCTTGGAGTTTAGATTTCAACATACGAATCCCCAGGCTGTTATTAAAACTTTTAAAGATCTTAAAATGAAATCAACAGAAGATCTTTGGGGAATGTCGGTAAAAGTCTGTACATCTATAATAGAAACTATTGCGCCTTATTTAGCTTTCATTTTTATTATAAGCGTGGATCAGGGAGTCTTTCCGGATCTCATGAAACACAGTAAAGTAGTTCCATTATTCAAATCCGGTGAAAGTAAGGAACTTAACAACTATAGACCTGTTTCAATACTGCCAGTTCTCAGTAAGGTGTTTGAAAAGCTATTACTCAATCAAATGTTACGTCACTTTAATAAAAATTCCATCTTTCATGACCAACAGTACGGTTTCACCAAAGGGCGTTGTACAACTGACGCCGGTGTCTCCTTGATGAAAAACATTTTTAATGCCTGGGAGGAAGCACAAGATGCCATTGGAATCTTTTGCGACCTCTCCAAAGCGTTCGATTGTGTGGACCATGAGACACTATTATTGAAACTGGAGCACTATGGGATTAGAAACACATCTCTTGATTTAATAAGATCATACTTGAAAAACAGACAGGTAAAAGTTCAGGTGAACGGCGTGAACTCATTGGGGTCTGAAATGACAATGGGCGTTCCTCAAGGTTCGATTTTGGGTCCATTTCTCTTTTTAGCATATATAAATGATTTGCCACAATTACTGCAAACACAACACTGCTTGCTTATTTAATCATAAAACTAATTTGTTTTGACCAATAATTGTTTTTCTCCTACAACATTAATTCTACTTTTGAGTTTGACTCACACACTGATTCGTTGTCTTTGAAATGTTAGAAGTAATCATCTACGATCACAATATTGGCGTTAAATGATATGATTAATTTAGCTTTCATTTCTAATTTGTAGCACTGAGTACGTATTGTAGTACTTTGAGTGACTTTTATTTTTTTATTTTTTTGACTGATCGTTTTGACATTTATATTTTTTTTCTTATGGAATGAATGTAACTATACAACTTATTGTAATACATTGTTTTTTAAAAGAGTATGTATGGAGTTTCTTGCCCGTTCTTCTCCATACGAAACTACCTTTTGGAATGGGCAACTAGATTCAATATTAATGTTTTTTTTTATGTAATGACGTTCAAAAGTGCCTTTTAAGGGCCTAATTGAAATAAATGATTTGACTTTGACTTTGACCACCGCAGCTAACAAGAGACCTGATAACTTTGAAACGGTTGAACCGATTTTGATTAAATATATATATTATATCTAAAAACAGTCCCGGTAATTTACCTTTCAAACAAAAAATACAAAATCAAAATCGGTTCTTGCGTTCGGGAGCTACGATGCCACAGACAGAAACACACAGACAGACACGTCAAACTTATAACACCCCATTGTTTTTTCGTCGGGGGTTTAATTTTTTTTTCCAAACTGACGGTAGGTTTCAGAGATTAGTGCGCTTAAACAAACACACAAACAAACAGAAAACCTTTTCAACTTTATTATGTTTGTATAGATGTAGTAGTAATTCTTTTATTTCTACAACAGTTTTATATGACGGATAAGGAATTGTGTTCTAAACTCTCGAGGTAGTAAAGGGATTGAGTACCTATGTGGGCATGGAATCTAGGAGAAGGGAATTGGTATAGCTATGCTAACATAACATACATACAATCACGCCTGTATTCTCCGGAGGGTTAAGCAGAGGTGTACCAATGTACACCCACAGTTCGCCGGTATGTTTTAGGTCCCATGTAATAGGGGGCGAGCCTATTGCCATTAACCGGGCACAAATCCAAACTCCGAGCTGCTATTGAGAATTTCATATAAAAACCCAATAAAACTTTGCTCGAACTGGGAATCGAACCCAAGACCTCTAGTGTAGCAGTCGCGTTTAGCCACTAGGGTAACGAGGCAGTCCACAACACAACTAACATAATAAAGCTAAAGATATTTTTGTTAGATTCCGCGTCCGCCGAGCGTACAGTTAATATCTACCTACAGCACCAATGTCGCTCGCCAGCGGCGGCGAGTGCCCATAAAATAAATTTCAAATGAGACTAAAACTTTATGTATTATTACGCAACCATATAAAACAAAAATTAGAACTCGCTTTAAGTTTATTCGGTCAACATTTTCGCACTAATAAAAACTTCTCCTGTATCCTCTAAAAAACAGTAAGTTTCCATGGCAACCACTTCAAACAACGATCTCTTTATTCCCAAGCTGCCTTAAATAGCTCGTCATTTAATAGAGCCATCTCTTGTTCTGCAGAGTCACTCCATCCGGCTGGAATTAAGCTGCTCTTTAAAACGAAGCCCAACTTTCAGTGAAGTTATAACTGTTTCTGCTTAGTAATGAGTTGCTTAACTATGAATCTGTTTGGAGATTTTATATTTTGTTGATCACTTTATCAAAATGTTGGTGAATAGCATAGATTTATTGTGAATAGTTTGCATACTTAATTATTGCAATTTGAATAAGAAATAAGGGATGTCAGGGATTTATTTTGTGGTTTTACAAAAAGATTCATCTTTGTCATCATCATATCAGCCGAAAGACGTCCACTGCTGGATATAGGCCTCCTCTAAAGATAGCCACAATATGACCGTTCCTGTGATGCCCGCATCCAGCTTCCTGCGATCTTTACCAAGTCGTCGGACAACACGTGGGGACCGCCGCGGGAGACGCTCCGGGCGTCGGGAGCCGCGAGACTACTCCCGGCCACCGTAGACGCGGTCCTGTGGGGTGCGGGTTATTCGAAAGAGATACCGCGCCCCCGGAACGCAAAGGGCACAAGAGGGAACATGGATGGGCTTTGGTCAGTAAAAGTCTGACACTTCCTTCCGCCCCGCCCGGGGCGGTAGAAGTCATTTGATGATTTTCCATCCGGAAAAAAAACCTCGAGGTTCTAATCTAATTTTTTTCCAAGAAATTCTTTGCTTATCAAAACAAAGACTTGTGACTTGTAAAACTGTACCAACCTAATCCTTTTACCCTTCCGCGGACCATTAACGTCACCTTCCAAGTACTTGAGTTTGAGTAATTACAGCCAAAACATCTCATTGTTTTAATAAAGAGACCGATGTAGCGTTTAATAAACAATGGAAGAATTTTGCAGATCAAATTCTTTGCGGAAAATTTGCCCTTTTTTGGGAAAATTGTTTTAAAATATTTCTTGCGGTTTTTTGGGAGGATTTTAATTATGTAGGTTTATATTGATTGTTGTTTAATGTTTGGCGTGATTGGAAGGTTGTAAAACACGTGTCATCGGAGATTAGCTACACCCCTGACTTTGTTTAGTTACTTTTTATGTTACTACTCCGCTCCCGTGGGTTGTAGCGTAATTGCATGTAATTTAGTCACTGTATATTACTCAGAAATAATGTAGCTATCTTTTCGTGAAAATGGTTTAAATCGGTCCAGTTGTTTCGGAGCTTATTCGGTAAAAACAAAAAAACAAAAAATCTTTCCTTTTTATAATAATTATTAGTATTTATGTATAGACAAGATATTTATTATATATTTCTTTTTTTAGATATTGTTTGGATATTTATTTTTGAGAAAATCCCGCTTATCCAAATATAACCATTAGCCTAGGCCGTTTTGAAAATGAAGTAAAAAATTTCAAAACGAAGAGAGTAGTCTCACGGAGTAAAGAAAGAAGCGGAGATGGCGCAAGCTACAATCTACAGTAGTCTAGTTACTAATATTTCAAACTTACCCTCCAATATTACATGAAACAATATTCCCCCTATTTCAAACGACTACAAGCCGGTTTCTAGAAGCCTAATCAATCGACCAATCAATCAATTCGACCGTCAAACACCGAGTTAGTTGCCGTGATTGGCTGACCACAATACTAAGAACCAATCAGGTATGAATTGACACGAGTTCTGACAACTGACTGAATTGATTAGCCTATTGGAAACAGAGGCACGAGCGAGTAAAGGTTAGTATGGAATAGATAACTAGAACAAGGGTTAAGGGACCGGATGCGTATGCGTACACGTAAGCGTAGACGTGCACGTACCATTGAGTTGAAATGTATGGAACTGTATGTGACAGGACACACCGCTTGCGTAACGTGTGCACGTCTACGGGCGCTTTCAATTTAGACGGTTGGTGCCGGACTGCTGCCGCACGGTTGTTACGACCATGAGCCGTACTGCTGCCGGACGACAGCAGTACGACGTAAATCGTCTTATTTGAAGAGATACGCGGCTGCAGTCCGGTCGAATTTCTAAGAAACACGATGCGTTCACAGCACTAGCGAACAACGACTGAGCTGAGACACTGACAGGTTGTTGCCGTTCCGCCAACGGACGTGCGCCGCATTGCTGTCGCACGACTTTGCGTCGAGACATTTTGTATGAAAAATCATAACCGCCCGTGCGCAGTACGATACCCGGACTGCAGCAGTCCGGCGGCACCAATCGTCTAAATTGAAAGCGCCCTAAATCTACGCAAGCGGTTTGTCCTGTAACATACATTACAACACAGGACCTGTAGCCATGTAACAAACGATAAACACAAACGCTGAGTAGGCTTTAATAGATCTTTAACTTTATGTGCTTGGTTTTAATTTGAAGATCTAATGAAGATTGCATAGCGTTTTCGTTCGTTCCAGTCGCTAACGCTTAGAAATCTTTAATAGATTTTTAACTTAAGGCTCTGGGGAATAAAGTTTAAAATCTATTGATACCTACCAAGCGTTTACGATTATCGTTTGCGACTTGGCTAGAGGAGCTGTTGTACGTGCACGTGCACGTCTACGCATCCGATCTGCTCAAGCCTTTTGCCAACCAGTCGATCGCAACTATTAGTCGAGTTGACCCTAGACCGCTCACACTAATATAATAGTTATGCACTAAAAATAACTGCCTCATCAGCCTAGTGGCCCTAGCGCGACTGGTACGCTAGAGGTCTTGGATTCGATTTCCAGGTCTAGCAAAAAGTGTTATTGGGTTTTTCTATGAAATTCTCAGTAGCAGCTCGGTCTTATGATTCGTGGCCGGTTAATGGCAATAGGCTCGCCCCCTATTACATTGGACCTAAACATACCGGCAAACTGTAGGTACAGCAAACTGTATGTACAAAAACCAAATTGAAGGAAAAGAGTGTCCATGGAGTTTCTTGCTCGTTCTTCTCCATAGAGACCTACGTTTTGGAACGAGCAACTAGCTTCAATTTTAAACTGTAACTTCTTGACAATTCAAAAGTGCCTGTAAATGGTCTAATTGAAATAAATGCTTTGATTTGATTTGATTTGGTACACCTCTGCCTAACCCTTCAGGAAATACAGGCGTGATTGTCGCGAAACGATGATGCATCTATATTAAGTTATATATTATCTATATTAAAATAACGGGAGCGAAGCAGTAACCAAAGACGTAACTTGAAAAGGGTGAAAAAAACCACACACGTTGTCGCGGGCAGAAGCTAATGTTTAAAGTAGCTTGTAGCGAAGCTAGTATTAGTATAAACTAATATAAAAAATACAATCAATATTGTTGTTCGGTCTCGGAACTGTGGGTGATGTCGTACTTCATAGTTCCGAGACAGCAGCACGCCGGCTGACGCTGAAAACCAGCGCTGTGGTTCCGTGTCTCGTGCACGGGCCACGGCTTTATGCTGAGCGTCAGCCTTTTCGCGCGGTAGTGGCGCATATAGATTATTGTTTTTGTTTTTTAATTTTATTTTTGTGTTGTGCGTCGCTTTTGCGGGAATAAATGGTTTTTCTTTCTTTCTTTCTTTCTTTCAATCAAATTTTCAACTCTTCCGGAAATTTTTCTATAAACCTTTTTTAAATAACAAAAAAAAAAATACTATTGAAAAATCACCTTTAAAACATCAACCAAAAGTTCATTCTACACTACCAAAAACCAATCAAAACAGCTTTTCAACACCCCCTTTTAAAATACCTATAGAACTATTACTAAAAGAGCATCATTTGGACGGTATAAAGGCTACTGACAAAGCCAATGTTTTGCCGAGTCATGATCATCCAATTACCGAATAGTTTGCTATGGCACACTGTATCCATGGATCAAAGGGCCATTATAATTTGCCTACAACCCCTGAAAGGGGTGGCTTTTGTATGAAAACGGGTAGGTTAGGTAGATTGGCAATTTAGGGTAGTAATTTTAGTAGTTTGTTTTATCGATACTGGTTTATGTTCTGTGTTATATGATAAACAATAATAAACATAGTTATTATTGGTTTTGGCGAAAGCGCCGATACTGAGCGTAGAGTTGTGGGTTCAATTTCAAGGTGAGGCAAAGTGTTATTGGGATTTTTCATCAGGAATTTCTGACACCCTCAAAGCTCGGACAGTACGTAAACCGTTGGTTCTGCGCCTGATCTCTCTCTCGTCGTTTCTGATTGCCGTCCAATCTAACTACGAGAGTAATGGCTATATTTGTGCACACACTTGTGTACTTTTATATCTCCTGTGTACCTGATTGGTCTTCAATAAAATTGCCCGACGTTACAAAATTTACCAATAGATATAAAAAAATAAAAATTGTGTACGTTTTGTGGCTCCTTATATGCTCTTAATTCACAATTAAACCCCGTAGGTGGCACTGCAAACCATCGTTCGGGCAGGGCAACATCTATCGGGTCCGCTAATAGATTATAAATCCCAAAGATGGACATCAAAATGCACTCGCAACGTCACAATATTCTTCACTGGCGACCGAAATGATTTACGACATAATTACCTGATATATTCTAGAAGCAGCTACGAAAAATCCGGCCACAAGACGACTCCCGGCCACCGTAGACGCGGGTCTGTGGACGGCGAGCAATGGGTAGCTCACCGTCCGTAAGTTCACTAAGGGCAGACCGTGTCGCGGACGATATACGCTGCGTTTGTCAATCTAGAAACTACCTGAGCATAACTTATTAACTAGATATTCCTCTATATGTTCTCAACATTTTAGCCATGCTAATAGGTCGTAGCTAGCTATACTCCACAATCAAATTTCCTGACCGTTGTTTGTAATAAAATTATTGCTGTGAGTGCACGCACGACTGAGGGCTTTTCTGTGCTTTGAAGCGAATTATTCACGTTACATATATTCCTAAAAAATATCAGTAACATAGAACAACCCGATACCGTTCCAATGCCTTCGTTTATGTTAACAAACGGGTCAAGTGTGAGATTGGGTCGTACGCGAAGGGTTCTGTATAAAAAATACACATTTATTCACACACTTTTTTATTTTTTTCAATTTAGTGTGTTCCTTTGATTGTTTTACTTTTTTTTTATTCTTAACTAGCTTCTGCCCGCGACTTCGTCCGCGTCACAGTTGATGTGTTATCCTACGGGTACCGTACATTTTCCCGGGATAAAAAGTAGCCTATGTGTTATTCCAGACTATAATCTATCTTTGTGCCAAATTTCATCCAGATCCATTCAGCCGTTTAAGCGTGAAAGAGTAACAAACATCCATACATCCATACATCCATACATCCATACATCCATACATACAAACTTTCGCCTTTATAATAGTAGTAGGATCATATTATTTATTAGCATTCGACAATGTTTACAAGATCTTAAGTAATGGCTTTGAGCTAAGCACAATCATGGACTCTATGGCAGAGCAAAATGTAGTCAAATAAAAATAAAGTATCAATTAATTAAATATTACAATTTCGACTTGGTCGCCTTCCTTGAGACTTGGCAAACCATAGCTCTGAATCGCGATATATGGAAAAAATGGAGGGAGACATTTGCCCAGCGTTGGGGCAGTACGGGCTAGTTATAACATAAATTAAAAATAAAAATTAGGGATAATTAACAATCAAGTATATAAAAAATAATTATGTGCTACTAATAGTTTTAATTTTATTTCTACTTATGATAGTAGCCATAGAAATACACACTCTGTGAAAATTAAAAGCCTCTATCTATAACTATTCCAAAGTTACAGCCTTATGACATACAGACAGCAGACCCTAAGTAAAAGGGTCCCGATTGGCACTTCACTACGGAACCCTAAAAAAGAAATTGAACACGGACAAAGCCGGAGCGAAAGCTAAGCATAATCTAATAACGCGAACCCGATCAAAGGCACAAGTCATTGTTAATGTTATTTCAAATACAAAGAAACATAATATAAAGGAATTTCCATCAAATATATTTAGAATAGGGGGCGGGGGGGGGGGGGTGTGCCGTTTCATGTATTTTGAAAGCTTATTTGATTATTTTGTTGTTTACAGTCAATATTTCTATGCTTTTTTGTGTTTGGTACGGAGTTTAGGAATAATATGATTTGTTTTTTTAATGTTATTATGTTTTGTTGGTTTACAGGTTTGTGGGTTCGTTTTTTAGGGTTCAGCAATGGGTTTTTACTGTAGAACAGGCTTCAAAGTCAAAGTCAAACCTATGTATCTATACTTATGTATATCTATACTCTATACTAATATTATAAAGCTAAAGAGTTTGTTTGTTTGAACGCGCTAATCTCAGGGACTACTGGTTGGAATTGGAAAATTCTTTTAGTGTTGGATAGTCCATTTCTTGAGGAAGGCTATAGGCTATGTAACATCACGTTACGACTAACAGGTGCTGAGCAGCGAGGGTGAAACCGCGGGGAACAGCTCGTGTATATTATAAAGATGATAGATTTTTTGTTTGTTCTTACTGAATAGGCTCCGAAACTACTAGTCCGATTTTAACTATTTCTTCACCAATAGATAGCAACATTACTCCTGAGTAATACAGGCTATATAACATCACGCTACGACCTACGGGAGCGGAGCAGTAACCAAAGACGTAACTTAAGGCGAGTGAAATAAGCCACGCGGAGGAAGTCACCGGCAGTTTGCTTGTTGTGTAATGATGAATAATAAGTCTTTAGTAAAATATTCTGTATTCTGTTATTACAAAGCCGTTGGTCCCGGCTGTCATTTGTAGATCTTTGACAGTCATTACTGCTAGTCAGAAGCCCGAAAGTCTGACAACCAGTCTTACCAAGAGTATCGTATTACCCATTACTGGGTTGTGGAGGTCTGATAGGCAGTCGCTCCATGTAAAATACTGATATTCAGCTGCATCCGGTTCGACTGGAAGCCGACCCCAACATAGTTGGGAAAAGGCTAGGCAGATGATGATTCTGTTATTACAAGTATCAAGTCTAATCAAATAACAGCACCACAATTACCAAGATTTTACACTCAAAACTTTGTATGAAATACCGTGCCAAGAAAACGCTGTTCAACTAAAATTTGTACCACGCCCGACATATTTCACACGAAGCAACACATTATTAAAATACCTATCGCCTTCAACTTCCACATTCTCTGTGACGGTACTACAAAGTTACATAGACACTGCAAAGTGCCAACAGACTAAAGTTAGCGAAATAATGTAGTAAACTTTTAATGAACTTTTCGAAATCTACACTGAAGATAAAAGAAAAATATTGAGTTCAAGTTAGTTGAAGGACGTTGCACGGCATTTTTCTTTTTAGGGTTACGTTTTGGCAAACGGAACCATTTTATTTAGACTCTGCTGTCTGCCAGTCTATCGTCCGTCCGTCTATCACAGGGATTTTTTTAATATTTTTGAAGTGAAAACTTCTTTAGCGGCGTTGTGCACTTTTTTTGGAATGGGTAATAAATGTTAAACTCGCGTCAGGACACGTGACCTGATCGAAAATCTTACGAATTACGTCTTTAGCGTTTTCACTTCTCGCCGGCACTCCCGGAGTGCAACCCGTCGTTTTTTTTTTGTTTTTATAAAACGTTGCCCCAACCTAGGTATTTCTCCTGTATCATGGGTGCGTTTACAAACATATTATTATAAACTCACATACACAAACAGCCAGACCCGGACAACTATCTGTAGATCATACAAATATATGTTCCGTGTGGGAATCAAACCCGAGTGAGACTGCTTTTGCACCGTAATAGTTAGACACTTAAAATGTTTTGCTGTGTCCAGGTCGAGCAAAACGTTATTGGGTGTTTCAATGAAATTGTCAGTAGCAGCTCGGAGTTAGGATTTGTGACCGGTTAATACACTAGGCTACATCCCCCTATTAAATGGGGCCTAAAACATACCGGCGGACTGTAGGTGAACATTGTACACCTCTGCATAACCCTTCGGGGAATCCAAGCGTTTAGTCTGTTACCGCTATAACAGTTTTAATTTTTATACTTACTACTTAGTAAACAGGGAAATCTACAATTTTTTTTTGTTTGTTTATTGTACGGTGGTAAATAACCATTTTGGTGGTCACCATCAATACATGAATAGAGGTTCTGTTTCCTCCAAAGAGACCACGCCTGAAACCATTCTGTGTAATGCCTGTCAGGGCACATCCCTGGGGATATATAAAGGGGTCTCCCTAGAGCCTCACTGAGCAAGGCACCCGTGACCTTTAAACTACCGCCTTCTCTAAGGTCGACAGTCGAGGTCGGTGAGGTGAGCTGACAGATTCTACCTACAGACTGCTTGCTATATGGGAGATATAATTGGGTAGTCGACACCACCAATCAAAAAAGACCCATCCGTGGTCCTCCTAATACCCTTTGCGTTCCAGGGCCACGGTGACTAAATGTAGGGAGTTTTTTTTTTTTTTTTAAAGACGGGTTATCATCAAATAACTTCCCCCGCCCTGGGCGGGGCGGGAGGGAGTGTCAGACTTTTACTGACTAAAACCCGTCTATGTTCCTTCATGTGCCCTTTGCGTTCCGGGGGCGCGGTATCTCTTTCGAACAACCCGCAGCTAATTTGGGAGATGGAAAATAAATAATAGTGCATTGGGTACAGCTACAATAGTTAGGCTTTGGATGTTTCAAAAAAGCTCGAAATTAGGTTTAAAATTACTGGGCTTCGTGTGAAATTATTCGACGATAGGCTGAGGTTGGTAGCTATTGGAAAATTGAGTCATAAAGTACAACTTAGGGTGAAGACAGACCATACCAAACCAGCATTATTTTCACTACTAAAATATACCATCACGCCTGTATTCCCCGAAGGGTTCGGCAGAGGTATACCAATGTACACCCACAGTTCGCCGGTATATTTAGGTCCCATGTAATAGGGGGCGAGCCTATTGCCATTAATCGGGCACAAATCCAAACTCCGAGCTGCTACTGAGAATTTCACAGAAAAACCCAATAACACTTTTTGCTCGACCCGGGAATCGAACCCGGGACCCCTTGCACAGCAGTCGTACTTGCGACCACGAGACCAACGGGCCAACTACTTATATTCCTTAAGGCGATTTACAAAAGGAACTTGTATTGCAGATGTGAGTGACAACGTCAGGAGGGGACGCCCTAGAAAGACCTACCTTGACCTTATTGGTGAGGTTCTTCAGAAAGGTCAGGTGCTCAGTACTCGTAACCGGCGTGCTTGTATGACCAGATTTATGAACGTGGACGAGGCGAAAGGAGTATGTAAGGAGCGCAGGTGGCGTTCTGTGGTTTCTGTCTACCCCCATGAGAAAAAGTCGTGAGTTTATGTATATATGTTCCATTTCAATTGAAGTGTTCAGAGGCGCTAGCAAGAGTACGCGAAATTACGATAAAGTTGGCGCAGTGGCTAAGCTATTGGCTGCTGCGCTGTGAGTTTCGGGTTTGATTCCGCACGCTAGAATCATTTTTACGACCTACAGATAGTTGTTCCGGATCTGGCTGTTTGTATGTGACTTTATGTGTTTGTAAACGCATCCGCGATACAGGAGAAATTTCTATTAGGTAATGTTAGTTCCGAGCGCGCGCTCTAAGTCGTGAGTTCGATCCCAAGCAAAGCTCCGTATAAAAAATATTTAAAAATAGTAATATTACTGTTTTTGACAAAATCTTAGTACAAGAGTGTAAGAATAAGTATTAACTTAAAGTGAGCATGTTACCAGATCAAAAGCTGAAGGCATTCTTTATAAATAGTGACAACAAAACAATCAAAACCAAATATAACAAAAGTGAATAAAGTGAATATTGACTATAAAAAACATTACGAATAAATGAAAAACTTAAACCAATATTAAAAAAGTGAAAGAAAAACCTAAATAACTAAAATAAAGTGTTATATTTTTTAAATCAAGTGAACAAAGAAACAGTGCAAAATATTCCACTACATGAATCATAACTAACCGCCACTCATTAGTTCAAAAATCCTGTATCCACATTGAGCAGCACTATTTCGCCTACAAAGTAACTGTACAAATAGCTCTGTTAGCTAAGCAACTACCCTTAGTGAACGTTGGGGCTCAAGTTCGATCCCCGCGATTTGAGTTTCTTTTTGTAAGTTGTTTGGTGCTATTTCTTAACCATGTCTATGGAAATAAACCACAACGTAACATTGCGACGACGAAAGCAGTTGTTTAGATCTAAATCAATAGATTCACTAAGTAATGACTCATCATTGGACACAACGAATTCGGACATAAACACAAAAAGTCTCGATCTTTCAACGGGTATCAGCAAAAATGAATTAGAAGAAATGAAAGTTGAAATTCAGCAACTAAAGGAACAATTTGAATTAACACAAAACGAATTGGACAAGGTGATATGCGACAACAATGAACTCAAACAAACAGTATTACGACAGCAAACTTATATAAATACATTAAAAGATCTTTGTACAAGCAGTCCTACAAAGTCGCAAAGATCAAAATTATTGTCTGCGAGAAAACGAAACAGACGTTCTATTGCTGATACTCTACGTGTTGCATCCCTACATCAGGAACCAGTACACGAGTCATCCAGTAACATTGAAGGAGACAGCATTGAGAGCTCAAATATATTATTAGAGTCACCTAATATTGAAATATCACCTAAAACAGTGTCTGTAGCAATATACGAGGATAAGCAAACACAGACCGAACCATCTGAATTTACTGGGTATGAAGATAACTATGTCGATAAAGAAATTAATAAACACAGCAAGACACCACAAGATCAGCGGGTAATTATAAAAAAAAGGAGAGAACAAAGAAAACTATGCATTCTCAGTAACTGCAACCACAGTGGCACACTAGAAATATTAGAAAATACTTTTGGCCGACACTTCGAATTCTGTCATTATTTGTCACGTAATAGTAGCGTTAAATACATTTTATCAAACTTAGTTAATAAGATACATAATTATAGTTTAGACGACTACTGCATTATTATGATTGGCGAACAAGATTTTAAAGGCACCGGGGAATCAATTGAAATAGTCAAGTTAATTAGAGAATCTCTTAAAAGTATAACTAACACAAATGTCATTTTATGCTGCCCTACATATGTAAAAGGGGCTCTGATACACAACTATAAAATAGAAATGTTTAATACATTGCTTTACATGGACATAGAAAATCATAATTATGCTTATTTTTTTGACAGTAATTTTGACCTATCTGATGAAACATTCTCATATAATACCGGTAAACTTAACAAACTCGGTCAGAAACGTATTTATGAAAATATATTCCGTCGCCTACTTGTTGATATTGAGACCTATCCAACTAAGTATGACAACTACTGTAATTCTCCAAAGTCGGCAGAAAATGACCAAAAATCTCTTTTTCGTCCCATCGCGTAAAAAGGGTATTGGTAGTAATGACAGTTCGAAAGGAAAACAAAAATTTGTACTATTACACCAAAACATAGCTGGAATTTTAAATAAAACTGATCTCTTTGAAATCACAATTACCGACTTGGCAAATCAGACTGGCGACATCGATTTTATTTGTCTGACTGAAACTTTTATAAAATCGGGGCATGAAAGTAATCTGGCACTTACAGATTACAACTTAGCTGCCAGTTACACAAGACACGGGAAGAAACGCGGTGGAACATGCGTTTTAGTAAAAAAAGGTCTAAGTTTTAGCCCGTTACCTATAAGTGAGGAACTAGCCATCGAATATTGCTTTGAATCCTGTGGCATAGAAATACTGAGTCATAATCTAATTATAGTATGCATTTATAGAATTCCAGATTCAGATGTTTCTGTATTTTTTAAAAATCTTGAATCACTGTTACGCAATCTAACCCGCAAAGTCAAACAAAATATTATTTTGTGTGGGGATTGGAACATCGATGTATTAAAAGATAATAAACATTCTAAAGAATTAATATCAATTCTGAACAACTTTAATATTTCCCCACATGTTAGGATGCCTACTAGGAAAAATACTAGTATTGACCAAATAGCCAGTAATCTCCCAGCAGGTGATATTAAATGCTGTATACATAATTTAGCTCTCTCCGATCACGATACGGGACAATCATTAACTTTTTTCCTTGAAAAGGCGAATAATAATAAATCGAAAATTGTACAATTCTGGTATGATACAAAGAGAGATTACGATAAGAGCAATATAGCAAAATTTTTAAATTGCTTATCAGCTCTAAGTTTTGGTGAAATGTACGAAGAAAGAGATTGCAATAAAGCATTTAATATTTTCCATGACTTATTCACGCTCTTCTATAAATTGTGTTTTCCCGAAATACTAGTCAAAAGGACCAATAAACCCATAAAAAACCAATGGCTTAGTAGGGGTTTAAAAATTTCATGCATTAAAAAGAGAGCTTTATATTACGCATATCAACAAGATGCTATAAGTAAAGGTTACCACAAGAAAAAATACCGCAATTACACGAAGATTTTAAAAAGATGCATGTCAAAATCACAGCAGATCAACAACCACAATTTTTTCAATAATTCTAAGAATAAATGTAAAGCGACATGGTCAATAATAAAAAATAATTTAAATAAATCTAATAATAATAACTACATAAATGAATTAATAATAAGTGACGAAAAAATTAATAATCCTGTTGACATATGTAACCATTTTAACAATTATTTCATTGAGCTGACACAAAAAATTAACAATAATAATCATGACGTTAGTAACATTGACATTCAGAATAATTTAAATACTTTATTTTTGACTCCTGTTAATGAAATTGACATTATAAAAATAATTTATTCATTAAATAATACGAATTCTACGGGATTTGATGAAATAACAACTAAAATAATAAAATTAAGCGCAAAAATTATAGCATCCCCACTTAGCTACCTAATAAACCTCTCGTTTGAAGAAGGTGTTTTTCCGTCCACATTAAAAGAGTCTATAATTAAACCACTATTTAAAAAGGGTAATTGTTCCGATATGGGTAATTATAGGCCCATTACACTGATCCCAATCTTTGCAAAAATTTTTGAGAAAGCAATGCATGGCAAAATAAATAGCTTCGTCACTAAATATAATCTAATTGTAGACAGTCAGTTTGGTTTCAGGAAAAATTGTTCAACAACTCTAGCCTGTTTTTCATTAGTAAAACTAATTACCGAAGCTCTGGATAAAAAGATGTCTGCTTTATCGGTATTTTTAGATATGAGCAAGGCATTTGATTTTGTCTCACATGAGCGACTGCTCTACAAGTTAGAGAGATATGGAATTAGAGGCAAGGCGCATGATTGGCTAAAAAGCTATTTGTCTGATCGCCAACAGAGAACTGTGATCTCTAAAATAGAAAAAAACACAAGAACGACATATTGCTCAGAATTAAAAATTAATAAATCTGGCGTTCCACAGGGAAGCGTTCTGGGTCCGCAACTATTTATATTATACATAAATGACCTAATAAAATGTTTAAAATATGAATGTATCCAATTTGCTGACGACACAACTTTGACCATAAAATGTTCCAACAAAACTGACATAGAAAGTAATACTAACGTTGAATTAATTAATGTAATAAAATGGCTCGGGGACAATAATCTTAATGTTAATATTAACAAAACTAAAATTGTTCAATTTCAAACGTGCAACATGTCAGTAGTACCAGCAACAATTCGACATGATAATACAATTTTAGAACCAGAACCATCGGCTTTATTTTTAGGTATAATAATTGACAATAAACTGAACTGGAAGGAACACGTAGAAAGGGTATGCAATAAGCTTGATAAGTTTGTGTATGCTCTTCGTAAGCTAAGACTGGTGTCCAGTAAACAAACTGTCCTAAGTGCTTACCATGGGTATGTTTCATCAGTATTGCGTTATGGCCTAGTGTTATGGGGTAATTCAGTGGATGTGGAAAGAGCATTTAAAGTACAAAAAAAATGTATCAGAGCCATGAGCGGTGCAGAATATTTAGACCATTGTAGGCCACTATTTAAAGAATTAAAAATTCTCCCACTCCCGTGCCTGTATATTTTTGAGGTTTCTTTATTTGTGAAAAAATACCCCCATTTATTCCCATTGAATGAACAAGTCTCCCAAAGACTAAATACAATAAATGCCGGGAAATTGCGAGTACCTCCTCAGAGATTGCAACTGTATAGTAGAAATGCCAGTTGTATGACAGTAAAAATTTATAATAAATTACCATCTGGCTTGAGAATGTTACCAATTAATAAATTCAAATGTAAAATGTTTACTTGGCTCTTAGACATGTGTTTTTATTCCGTTAATGATTTTTTAAATCATACCTTTGACAAAAATATTCGTAATTAACATTCTAAGCTTGTATTCGTATTTCAACATTATAATTTATATTTTGACACTAAAACCTATATTTTTGACATAATAATAGTTTTCTTTTTATTGACATGATTATTATTTACATTTTGACATTACAAATAATACTATTTATAAATTTAAATCAATACTATGTATCAAACTAAAAATATAAATTCATGAGCAACTTCATTAATTAATTAAAACTTTTATTGTGATGTCTATGATTTGCATGCACTTGCTTATTTTATTTTTTCTACACCAGCAATGGTAGTATATGTGACTCTATGTTTAATTTAAGACCTCAATGTACCGTATACTTAGAAATAAATAAATTATTATTATTATTATTATTATTATAAAAAAATATTACATAAATCTGATATTTTTTTAAATATGAAGTGCAAAACAGGTATTTCGTTTCGCGCTTAATATTTATTTTAATTGAAGGCTGCATTCATATCATGGGGTGATTTATTCTGCTTGTCGTGGAAGGTGTACCAAAATTTCCAATTCTCAAATAGACTCGAATCGAATACTATTGCGTCAGCGTGGCCTTATATGTTGAGCAACGAAAATATAATTTGTCTGACCCCTGTCTAAACCTATCCTTACAAGCATGTTTACAACTTAAACCGAAGTTAAATTACCCTGCACTATATTATTTAGTAGACCGGAACCAAACTACATAGTATGCGCAACGTACAACTACCTGAAATCTATAATTTTGGCCAAATCGTTCGGCTCACCAGCTTTTTGCCTTCGTATTATTATAGCCGATAAATTATTAAGTCTACACGATTAGTTAATAATAGGTACAATAATAACAGTCTATAATTGTCTCATCACAAGGCAAAGGCCTCTTCTCATACAGAGAAGTCTCGAGTATTGATCACCACGCTTGCTCAAGGCGGTTTGATGATTTCAGACTGATATTAATATAAAACATTTCGACGGCACATACATATAAATGCATACACAAATACACATATATACACATACATAAAAATACATATACATTTAAATTACTTTGACTTTGACGGGCTGTGGGTGTACATTGGCACACCTCTGCTTTAGGCAGAGAGACTATGGTGTCTCTGCACCTGGTATGGTATGCCATACCATACCACCACGACGAGGAATACAGGCGTAATGGTATCTATGTATTAATTATAAATCCAGGTTTCCTCACGATGTTTTCCTTCACCGATGTCAGTGATATCCAAGATAAACTTAAAAAGTTTGACAGGGCGGTTGACGCAGTGGCTGATCGATTGACTGCTGCGCAGCGTGGCGCGGGTTCGATTCCCGTACGCAACAAATATTTGTATAGCTTACAGATAGTTGTTTCGAGACTGGTTATTTGTAAAAGCACATATGAATTGAAAAGTCACTTTAATTTGTCCGGTATCGAAGCTACAATCCAATACAATAGAAGTGGGCACCGTAATCACTGGGCCATCACGACACGACAAGATCACAATCGTTATTAAATACAGACTCATGTTTGACTAGTTGGCTTGTTACCAACGATTTAGTGATCAAAACAAATTAATAATATTATGATTGGTTGTTTGTTAATGGGAAATTATTGTAACTATTAATGCAGAGCAAATGATTTTACGTAAAAGTAATGAGCTCGCCTTTACGCATTCTTTTTGTAATTGTTGATGGCAATAGGATTTAGCCTCTTTAACCGATAATTGACTCACTGCAGGGTAAATGCCTCTTCTCCATTAGAGAAGGCACGTTTGCTCAAGGCGGATTAGCGATTTCAGATTTATATTCATTACAAGTCTAGGTTTCCTCACGATGTTTTCCTTCACCGATGTAAGTTTTGTCAAAAATAAACTTAAAAGAGCATATCCTACCATCTTAATAATCGTACTATCCTACTCATATAATGTTATAAATGCGAAAGTTTGTGAGGATGGATAAAAACATATTTGTAACCCTTTCACTCTTAAACGGCTGAACGGATCTGGATGGAATTTGGCAATGAGATACTTATATTGTAATGTGGAGTAACATAGGATACTTTTTATCGCGAAAAAATGTTCGGTTCCCTTGCGATAATATAACAAAGACGCGGAGGAAGTCGCGGGCAGTAGCTAGCGAATTGATAGTCACACTGGTACTTGCCTGAATTTGAACCCACAATCTCATCTTAACCACTGGGCCATCACGAAGAGAAACAACAAAATGTAATACTTGTACTTGTATTTGAGATATTTTGACATCTGGTTATTTTCTCAGGAATTAAATGCCATCTTTAGGCATTAATTTCATTCGAATCCTTCCATTTACATTACAAATTACTAACTGTGGAAACGTATTTAGTTAAATAGAATTATTTCTGCCAAGAATTATACTGGTATTTATTAGTACGAAGATCTAGATTTATTTTTAAGCTAGCTATGCTCGTGGCTCCGCTCACGTGACTGTTATTGTACTGTGATAGTTGATATCGTTCAAGTTACAAGTTACTAGCATCTGCCTACGATTTCGTCCGAGCGCAAATTAAATATACCATGAAACTACATACACTATAACACTCAGCAATAACGTTGTTTTCTATCTATCTTTCTTTCTTTCTATTATAATAAATAAATAAATCAATCAATCAATCAGTAAAAGATTTTTTGTAATTGGACTTCAAGAAATCACTTCTACAAACAGTACAATTAAACTTACCTTTTTATAATAATTAGTTAAATATTACACTATTATTTTGTCTGTCACTGTTATTTTTTCAATATCTTAAAATTTGACCTGAATCTGTCTGTTAAATCCGACAAAACTCCGAAACAGCGGAATTTTATTTCACTGGCTTATAGCTGATTTTACAAGAACCTATTATATCCTATATTTTCGAGACGGCAAAAACTCAGCCGATAGACAGATAAAATTGTCGTGTAAGCAAGATCTTTATCAGACACCAATTCCCGACAAACATCAAAAATCACTGCGACAAAGCTCAAATAATACCAACTATTGTGTCTACTAACACGTCAACGCTTTTCTACTAAAACAGTAGTATTTTTACTTTCGTCGACTTTACGATATTCGGGATGATAAGTACATCTATGTCGAGGCAGTTTATCTACACCCAGTTGGGCGTGAAACAAAAACTTGCCAAGTGCGAGCCGGATGTGCACACGAAGGGTCCTGTACAATAATTTAATAGACAGAGCCCGCTAGGGCCAGTGCCTGCCAGGGGGTGGGGGGGGGGTTGGGCGAAACTTCGGATTTTGTCATTTCAGAGTAGACCCCCAGGTTTGCGGAATTTGCTCTAAACAGTCACCGCGGCCTACAAGGTGGATTCCAATAAGGTATGGCAAAAACGCTTGACCGCACGGAAATCAGTCCTAAGCTAGAAGGAACGCGGATGGGTTGTAGTCAGTAAGAATCTGACATTTTCTTTTGCATTGCCCAGAGCAGAAGAAGTAATTTGATGACTCCCCTATAGATTTCCAAAAGGATCGAATTACGTTCGCATCGTGCCTGTATTCCCCGAAGGGTATGGCAGAGGTGTACCAATGTACACCCACACTAATTACGTTCGCATTTATAATATTAGTATGTATTTCTAGTTATAGTGGCAATAGAAATACACAGTTAAAATTTCAACTCTCTACCTTATCCGGTTTATGAGATACAGCGCAACGACAGACAGGCAGGAAGAACAGCAGAGACTTAGGGTTCCGTTGGCCCCCTTCGATACGGAACCCTCAAAACATGGCGGATATAAAGCAAATCCGAACATCGGTAGTTTCAGTGTCATGACGCATGGCGGAGTTTGACAGCCCCGTAAGTCATTTTGATTTAGGATCAATCCCTTTTTTATCACAACTGTTTATATCAAATAGAAAATTGCCCTAAATATATTGCCTGTCGTGATAACCCAGAGGTTGAGGCACCCGCCTTTTATTCCATGCATGAGGGTTTAAAAGGGGCAAGCACTAATGTGACTTTTTTAATTTACATGTAATTTCTAAGTTTATCTTGGACATCACTGACATCGGTGAAGGAAAAGATTGCAAACAAACCTGGAAAGTCTGAAATCCGCCTTGGCAAGCGTGGTGATGAATGCACGTGCCTTTGCTGTATGAGAAAGGGGCTTTTATCCTGGAATAGGACAATAATAAGCTAGTACTATTCTTATATTACCTGAAGGTCTATAGGTAATGTTTTAACTGCTTTTTCTTGCCCGTTCTTCTCCATACGAAGCTACCTTTTAGAATAGGCAACTAGATTCAATATTATTATTTTTTTAAATCTATAATTGACGTTCAAAAGTATCTTTTAATGGTCTAATTGAAATAAATTATTTGACTTTGACATTGACTTTGACTTTAATGATGTTAAAACTTTAGAATACTATTATTCAAAATGACAAACAAATGATATCGATATTCCGTGGAGGTAGTTTACAAAAAAAATGGTGTTTACAATAAAATCGTAAATTATACCCACCACTTTGTCAACATGAAAATCAAGTAATCCATAAAATATCCTACGACACTTGGAAATACTCGTAGTGTAGCTTTCAGTCTTTCTATGTATATCGAAAGGTTTTATGGAATCGGGTCAGTACTTCCAGGGATTACCTTATACAAACAAAATAACATAAAAACAACGTCTACCTCTTTATCTATACTAATATTATAAAGCTAAAGAGTTTGTTTGTTTGAACGCACTAATCTCAGGGACTACTGGTTGGATTTGGAAAATTCTTTTAGTGTTGGATAGTCCATTTCTTGAGGAAGGCTATAGGCTATGTAACATCACGCTACGACCAACAGGTGCTGAGCAGCGAGGGTGAAACCGCGGGAAACAGCTAGTAGTATTAATATAGATAGACTAGCTTCTACCTACAGTTTCGCGTAGAAGTAAAGTATAAATACCTACTATAAAAAATATCCTATGGCTCTCGGCAATAGTGTAGCCTTCTATAACACTGATGGATTTTTTGCAATCGCTCTAGTACTTCTAGAGATTACATCTTGCAAATAAACAAACAATCTGTACCTCTTTATAATATTAGAATATTATAGTATAGATAGATTAGGGGTTATACCTAATCAAGAAGTATCGTTTTGCCCAGTAACTAGGTTGTGGAGATCAGATGGCAGTCGCTCCATATAACACACTGGTATTCAGCTGCATGCGGTTAGACTGGAAGCTGACTCCAACATGATGATGATACATAATGGTTGGGAAAAGGGTAAGCAGATGATGATGAGTATAGATAAACTATCCCTTGCCCGCGACTTCGTCTGGGTATAAATATAGGATGCCAAAAATATACTTATACTCAGCAAGTCTAGCTTCCTATAAGTGAAGAATTTTTCTAGAATCGGGCTAGGAGTTTATGAGATTACTTATTACAAACAAGCAATCTGTACCTTTCTTTATTATAATATTAGTTTAGAAGTATAGATTTATTTAACCTATGTGTGTGTGTCTTAATTTAACTTTCTTTCAACGTTGCGTGCCCAATTTGTTAGATCGTGCAAGGGATAAAAAGGTTGTGAACATTTCTATTTTGTATACCTACTTTCTAAACAAATAGAGATATATCCTATATAATATTAATTTGCTGTATATTCTATCCCACTTCCTACTTCCTAACTTTCTAAGCAAATATATTCTAACTAGCTTTTGCCCGCGACTTCGTCCGCGTGGATTAATAGTTCCCGTTCCCGGGGGATTTCCGGGATGAAAACTATCCTATGTCCTTTCTCGGGTCCCAGACTATATCTGTACCAAATTTCATTGAAATCGGTTCAGTGGTTTAGGCGTGAAGAAGAGACAGACAGACAGAGTTACTTTCGCATTTATAATATTACTCGTAGTAAGGACTAGTTAGGATAATATTCATTTGCTATATATTTTATCCTACTTCCTATTATTATTATTCCATTTGTGACGGGCCTGTTGGTCTACTGGTTAGTGGCCCTGACTGCTAAGCCGGAGGTCGTGGGTTCGATTCCCACCCAGGACAAACTTTGTGTGATGAGCATGATTGTTTGTTCTGTGTCTGGGTGTGGTTCATCTATAATATGTATGTATTTATAAATTATATAAGTATGTATATCAGTTGTATTTATTTATTCGTTATATACACATATTAAATACATTTTTAAATATTGTTATAATAGGTCCAAGTCACCGGTGGTCAGGGCTCCTGATAAAAGAATCTCCTATTATTTTCTATTCGTTTTTTCGTGTACCACCTACGCTGAGGTAAATAAACAAATTTTTTTTCTTTTTTTCTTTCCTTGAAAATGAGAATATTTCGTTCAACAATCAGACAAATCTAATAACTTTCAGGAACAAACGCAATCTCAGGCTCATTCAGTCGCAAATGCATCTAATTTACCTATATTTTTGACATTGATTGTCGCTGAGATGAGATTGCGACTAGATTTTAAAGGTTATTTGTTAGAAGAATTAGCCTTCAGTTATATTATGGTTATTTACTCTTTAACTCCTTTTATTTATTTTAAAGATGGTTTATAGTAAGCTAGCTTCTGCCTGCGACTTTCTCCGCGTCAAAGTTAATGTAATATACTAGCACTTTGCCCACGACTTCGTGTATTTCTTACTTTCTCAGGAGATTATTAGGAATAACAGAAAATGAGAAACTTTACAATTTACTTGGATAAGTACCTATTTGTGCCAAGTTTCAAGTTTATTAACACAAAAAATAAGATTTTTCATACAAACGAAAAAGTTGAATTTCCAAAATCCCCTTCTTAGTGCTCCCCTACATTATAAAAGAAAGCCCTGTTTAAAATTACATATTCGTAGCCCCAGTGTTTTGGCTGTGCGTTGATATGTCAGTCAGTCAGTCAGTTTCTCCTTTTATGTATCTAGATAGATTGTCCCACGGGTACCGTACATTTTTGAGTAAGAAAAAGTAGCCTATATGTTATTCTAGACTATAATATATCTCTGTGCCAAATTTCATCCAGATCCGTTCAGCCGTTCCAGCGTGATTGAGTAACAAAAACTCATCCATTCATCCTTACAAACTTTCACATTCATAGTATGTAGCAGTAAGGCTGTGTCTTTACCTATGTGACACATTAAATAAAAGAAGTCCACTCATTTATCGTAAAGCCCTAACATTCAATTTACCCACATTCAATCTACAAAACCTTCATTAAAAAAACAACGTCAAGACGGAAAAAATAAAAGCATTTCATCAAAAAGAATATTTCCCATTACCGTCCTAGATCCGTCACCTCAAGGAAAGCCCGTATAATTAACCATTTCAATACAAAATACATCGTTTCATTAAAACGAAAGTGAAAAGGATCCTTCGGAAACGCAACGGGAGGAGAAATCCTGAATAGAAAATCTTACCTTTTTATTAGACGATCTCAGTAAAGCCAACAGTTAAATTAATTCTTCTTCCAACTGTAACTGACACTAAAAACACAAAAGTTTAACGTATTTTTGTTACCTTTCAGTATTTAATTCGACACAAGAACTATGCGAACATTATTAAAATACGCGACGGCGAAAATCGCCCACCCCGACGATTTTAACACGTCCGGACTGCCTGAGCGTCGGACGAAAACTGACTGCGAGAAAATGATGGAACACCTCTACTCCTTTCTCCCATTTGCACAAAGCCGTACGACACTACAAAGCTATTTCAATTTCCAACTTTTACTCGGACAGAATAAGGTTGATATTCAATTGTTTTCCAAGTGCAGTTATGATTGAAAATTGCACAAATGTTAGCAGGTAACCAATGGTGCTCTTCGGGAAATTCGATTAATTTCTTATGGAAATAATTAATGATGGTTTTTAATTATTTATTAAAGAAAAGCTGTGGAAAGACGGCTTTTGTCCCTTAAGGACTTAAGCCACATGACGGCGCGTGGAGTCTTGGCCTTAAAATAAACTGACTTTGCTCATTTTCATACTGTTTATAAAAGTTTATCAGGGTCGTGATGGCCCAGTGGTTAGGCACCTGCCTCTCGTGTTCAAGATGTTGTAGGTTCGCAACTGGACACGGGTAAACAACAATATGGATTTTCAATTTCATTTGTGTTATTTATTTAACGCTGGATGCAGGCCGCTTCCATCCGGTCCTTTTGGAAATCTATGGAGGAGGCCTATGTCTAGCAGTGGACGTCCTACGGCTGATATGATGATGGTGATGTACTTTTAAGTTTATCTTGGACGTAATTGAGATTGGTGAAGGAAAACATCATGAGGAAACTTGGACTTATCTATACTAATATTATAAATAGGTAGTTTGTTTATTTTTTCTACTAGTAAGAGGGCAAATTATAAATATTTCTTATACTGATACAAAGCTGCTGTATAGTTAAGTGTGGTATATTGTGGGTTTGTGATATACTAGCTTCTACTCGCGACTTCATCCACGTCAATGTTGATATAATTATTATCTCACAGGAACCGTACTTTTTTCCGGGATAAAAAGTAGCCTATATAACATAGCTATACAGTAGCTTTCTATTTCTAGTAGATTGCCTCATTATTACCCAAGTGGTCTTAAGTGCGACTGCTACGCTAGAGGTATTGGGTTCGATTTCCAAGTCGTGCCAAGTGTTATTGGATATTCCTATGAAATTCTCAGTTCTGTAGCAGCTCGGAGTTAGGATTTGTGGCCGGTTAATGGCAATAGGCTCACCCCCTATTACCTGGGACATAAAAAATAACCGCGAACTGTGGGTGTACATTGGTACACCTCTGCCTAACCCTTCGGAGAATACAGATGACGGTATGTTTGTAGCTTTCTATTAGTGAAATATTATTTGTAATTGGACCAAAAATTCCAGAGTTTTTACAAACAAAAAATTAACTTTACCTCTTTATAATATAAGTATAGACAAGTACACCATTTATTTAATGAATTGTATAAAGGCGTCACCGCTAAATTAGTTGTTTTTTGACCTTTTTCTATAACCTTGCAGAAATTGCAAATGTCGTAAGGGACCAACAACTCTCTGTCCTTTATGACTCTTGAAGTTTACACAGTACACATGTTTAGGGTTGTGTACGTCTACTGAAATAATGGAACCCTTATTAAATCATAAACAGCTTAAGTACTGATATTAAAATTTTGCACAACACATTAATTGTATGATTTAGAATTAGGCAGAGATCAATGAAATCTGCGCACCGGTAAGCGTACCGCAAGACGTCACCCATAAGGTGGACGGACGACCTGATCAAGACCGCAGGAAGACGCTGGATGCAGGCCGCTTCCACCTAGGTCTCTTCGATGTCCTACGGATGGTATGATGATGATTAGATGATACCTTTATTAATTTGATTCTTTTTTAAACGCAAAAAATCTAAACCTGCTTTATCGCTGTGTGCTTTAGGCTACATAACTAGAAAAATCACACCGGCGAAGAAGCGGGCAAAAGGGTTATAAATATGTCAATATGAGACATTAAATAAAAAAAAGTGAAATGAATCACAAAAATAGAATCTCTGAAACCGTCGCCAGAACTACGTATGCACTACGTAATTATAAAAGTTGTGTACAAGTCTGCCGAGCCAGTGGAACTTAAATTGAACGCATTTAACTTTGCTCACACACACCTTTGATAACTTGCCATAGATTAATATGTAGACGCGACACTTACGATCTAAGGTGAGGTCCATTAGGAAAAGGGGAAATATTAACCAATAGGATTGCATAAAATATGTGCTTTGCTCTAGAGATGTAATTCTATTGGCTAATATTTCTCCGTTTCTCCGCTACGCCTCGTTCCGCTTCAATAGACAGACAGCCTCAGGCGTTATAATTTTCTATTTTTTATTTTATTTATTTAGGTAACCAACAGCCATACATAAAAATATTTTACAAAATATACGTATTACAGTTGTTATTGCCAATTATAGGTTTCCCTTTATAACTGGGATATATGTATAATACATGGGAACGGACTAATGCCAGATATTTCCAATTAAAGAACATAATAAAATTGCAAAACAATAAAAAAATACATTGCATAAATGCCTACATCTTCAGAGTATAAGACTATCCTTTGACCTCGTGAGCACTATTTCTGAGCCAGGGATCCTGGGTCAGTTAAAGTGTTATTGGGTTTTTCGATTAGGAAATTTTCTCAGTAGCAGCCTGAATTTTGGATGTGGGTGGTGTGACACCCCCGTGGCTTGTTAAGCACGTAATCCCAGGTCCCGGTTGTCATCCGGGGGTGGGCAGAAACCACAAAACGCCAAATGCTACGATCCTTACATACTCCTTTCGCCTCGTCCACATTCATACGAGTACTTCTGGTCATACAAGCACGCCGGTTACGAATACTGCGCACCTGACCTAAACCTGCAAAAATCTGCCTGATAAATAGCTTGTTCGACGACACGAGTATCGTTTCTACACCAATTTCTTAGTCTATGAGCATGTTTATCTCGGTCGGTAGCTCGCTAGACAAGTTCGATGCCTATCTCCTTTGTTTTGATTAAAGAGATTATGTTTTGTTTTGTAGTATCGTGTGGAGGTTGGAACTTTAAGGTTGCATGTTATTTGAGATTTCTTGGTTTAAACTTCGAAGGGAAAATATATGTACGAAATATTTTACGGCAAGATGATATAGGAGTATGTATACATATTGTGACTGTTCCTGAGATACACTAGGCTAATAAAATTTTCGATTTTCTTAAATCTATAATATTTGAGTAAACATCGGCTTCCCTGAAGGGGAAGGGGTCGCGCCCCGCCATCCGCGCGGCCCTGTAGAGCTCGTCCCAGACTGGCCACTCTCCCACCGATTATACGAAATGAATTCCCATAGAACTATACTGCCTTGTCTCGACTTTGAAAGCTAAAGACAAGGAGGGGGACCAAAGATACTAGTATGGGAATTCCCAGTTATATAGACGTACATAATACCATATAATGTAATTAAAGTTAAGAAGACAAGAGGAAGACAAGAGGGTATACAAAGGGATAATATAAAATGTAAGGAGTGATGACGGGACCGCTACACCTGTGCTTAAGATATTCATTATTTCGGACTACGTTAATTTATCAATTTTAATGACGGACCCACTTCAGTGACATAGCAACCATCTTTCGATGGCTGCCTAGTCATACGCATACGGCTAGACCTGAACGCATAGGTCCACTAAGGACACTGCTACGATTCTAGCGGAATACGTTCCCTAAGCTCTATCTACATGTCTTACACAATACTAAGACGGAAGACTGCGAAGTCCACTGTCATTGAGGAAGACAAGTTTTTAGTAATTTTCCTATTCGCGTACTAATAAGACTGACCCTCTTACGGCAGACTGCGCCCTCTACTAAGACAATGCGAAACTAGCACAAGTGCACCGTAGACTCAGTCTGTGGCAGAATTCAATGCGGTTGAGCTTGGTATACGCCGGAGTGGTATTTCGTCACTGCACATTCCCCTAAACTTCCCCGTTTAGAGGATGCTTCACAACATATTTCAGAAGCTTAGCATCCAAATCACGTGTCTCGCTAAAGTGTGACGATTCATAAAATGGCCAGTACCAAGCCGGGTGATTTTAACGAGACACGGACCCTAGCGTTCTTAGAACGGGGCTAACAATACAGATTGTGAACTTAGTGGAGCCTACCCCCCTCCCTGGGAATATGCGCACAACAAGCCCACCGCAAAGTACTCCGTGCGAGACCTTCTGTAGGAAGCAGTGATCATCAGTAACGTTTGGTTGTGTCACGGTAATTATACCGTCTGCATTATTAATTACAGATTGGCATTGTAGCCTAGCTTGATAAATGTGTTGATCATTTAGATCCCAAATAAAGATCTACATGATCTGTGAATTTACGGTTCTGCCTTCCATATTGTGTGAGTCAATTAAAAGTCAACAATGGTCAATTGTCAGGTGTGTAAGTGTATAGTGTACGTGTGTGTGTGTATGAGTGTGGAGTGTATTGGAAGGCCGTCTCCGTTTCCCTAAAACCAAACGCTTCTGATGAATCCCTGCCAAGGGTGCGGATTAGGAGATGGACACATAATATACAAGTAAATGAGCATAATAATAACGTTAACCCTACTATAACATAAAGTAGTAATTCGCCACACTAGAAGAAATTCCTATTAATGAATTCTCTGTGACATCACCAGACTACTACCTATCGAGTACAATAGAACTAAACCTGCATTAAGAATATTGTTTAGGACACTATAACTATTAAGTTTAATTGGTGCAACACTTACCAAATATCGCCTTCAATAAATTAGATTACAATTCACTTACTACTACAGCCCGGGTTACTACACCTGCTCTCCACCTGAACCGCCTTCTTCCGCTTCCTAACAATCACTCCCCATGAACCTAGCCTCCTTGATAACAACTACAGTTTCCTAACTTCACAAGCTTAGCCTACCACGACCGTCTCCTATTCCGGTGCTCGACCGACTGCCCCTTCGCCTCCCGAAACTTCCAAGTCCTTACACTCAGTCCATGCAATTTGCAGAAACGATTTACTGCCCTTTATTTTTTTGTACGATCTGTCGATTGTTCTAAGGGTCCTTTTAAATATTGCTTGGGGCTCATTTATGATAACCAGATGTGCACAAGTATTGTGAGTTGCGCTTAGAAAGTTAATATTTTACTCGTTTCCTTAGAATTAGATAAAAACATTGGCGCCCGTCGTGAGGGCTGGCACTTGGCCCTAGTTTGTTTCCCATAAAATTGAGTATTTATGAGTTTCTAAGTGGCTTGAACCGTGGGAGCGTTTTAAAACAAATATAATAATTTGTTATTAAATAAGAGTACGTGACAGACAGTCACAATATATATATATAAACTTACGCCTTTTTTCCATGAGGGTAGACAGAAACCACAGACCGCCACCTGCTATGATCCTTACATACACCTTTCGCCTCCTTGCGTTCCTCCACATTCATACATCTGGTCATACAAGCACGCCGGTTACGAGTACTGCGCACCCGACCTTTCTCAAAAACCTTACCAATAAGGTCAGTGTAGGTCCGGGTACGTATTTGAATATCGAAGATTAAAATACCTACGCTTAAAATACCAATGTTCAAAACATCGAAAATTTAAATATCGATTATATCAAAATGTCGAAAATTGTTATACCTAAGCTTAAAACGTCGAAGATTGAAATGCCGAGTGATTAAAATTTCGAATGATTCAAAATATCGAATGACATTATGCCTAAGTTTAAAATATCAACATTTCATACATCTAAATTCATAATATCTACGTTAAAAATACCTACTAGTTGAAATACCGAAAAAAAATCATATAGGCAGTATGAGTGTATTCATAAATGTAGGTAGATGTGAAATTGTCACACCCTGCAAACCCGTTGCTATTAAGTAGTCATTAGTCTGTTTACTGCGTAAATGTAACGTAATCATGCAACATGCAAGCAAGCATGGTTTCTGTCACGGCTCCGGCGCTGCAGGGCTCCGGCAGTCCCACGCGAGCTTAACGTCGCAGATGGTCTAAACGCTCACCACCGCAGCTTCGGCTTGTTGGCCGGCTTCGCCGGCCAACCTCAGCTGCGGCGGCGGGTGTTAAAACCACCTGCTCCTCAGCTCGCGGGCTGCCTCGCCCCTCCGCGCCTACGCGATTCTAAATTACACTCTAGGGGTAGGGCAGACAAGACTACGTGGAGTCGGTTTTGCAGCGATACGTTTCTGTCACTAACTTTAGTAACACAACATATTGACTTTCAAGAAAATATTTTAATTTAAAGACCTAAATAATACCTTCACGATTGACCTATGCTTGTACACTAGGCACTGATTTTCATGGATAAAATATGTCGAAATTGTTCCAAAACTGAATTGGGGCACCCCGAATTTACGTAGTCTTTAGGCTGTTACCCCTAGAGTGTATATAAAAATCCGGAGGCGCGACCAGCAAGCCGAAGCTGCGGAGGTGATCATGGGTGCCTATTCTTTGTTACGCAAGGGCGAAGGGGTTGCACTTCCCGTAGCGCCGGAGACGTTGCAGAAGCAACCTTTTTCCACTCATACTACTTATATCAATTTTTTTTCGATATTTTAACTTGTAGGTACGTATTTTTAGGGTGAATTAATGAATGTATTAAATGTTGAAAATTAACCCATTTTTACACGTAGGTATATTAATTTTCGATGTTCAAATATTATATGTACCCATCGATATTTAGGACGTTCGATAGTTTGTACTTCGATATTTAGGACATTCGATAATCTGTATTTCGATATTTGGATCTTTCGATGTAACTTTTGTAGATATTTAGATTTTAGATATATTGAACGTAGAATATTTAACCATTCGATACTATAAACTTTCGTTATTTTAATTTTCGGTTTTATGGTCGTTCGATATTTCCATTTTCGATGTTATGAACATCGATATTTTAACAGTAGGTATTTTAATATTCGATATTCAAATACGTACCCGTAGGTCCTTCTAGAGCGTTGCCACTCACCTGCCATATAAATTCCTTTTGTTAGTCGCCTTTAGGTCAACATGACCGAACCATCTAAGCAATGTAATCAATCATGTTCACGTTAGATGGCAATGCTAATCCTCTGTCCAAGGTAAAAGCCAGCCTTTGGGTCACGAGAAGTGTCAACCAACCGTTTGGATAATACCATGAAAAGGCTAGCTTGAACCCTACGGCCCGAGGCGAACTATATTCTAAACAGATAATTAAGATTACTGATAACAACTACTAGAAAAAGATTTTAAACATTTTTGTTTTTCCTTTCGCAATAGGAGAACCAAATTATGTGCAAACACAATATCAAAACGGGAGAAAGAGCTTACAGGGCTTTAAAAAATTGATCCCCATTGCTGTCAATAGGACAAATGCCCAAAACTCTGGCAGCGCGAATGTTAACACCAAAAAATTGCACATCTTTGGTCCTTTCGTGACGTATCGACTCAAATCATCTAATGGTTAAGAAATTTGCCAAACCACTTAAAAGAACAGCTTGATTGGCCCATTCTAGAAAAAAAACGAAAATACATAAACTTGGTCCTTTTTTCTGAAAAATAAAATCTTGATCCTTTTTAGTAAAAAATGTTCTCTAGGTAAAAAAAATGGTCTGCCTAAGTAAAAAGTGATAAAAGTCAAAGTCAAAGTCAAAGTCAAATCATTTATTTCAATTAGGCCCTTAAAAGGCACTTTTGAACGTCATTACATAAAAAAAAACATTAATATTGAATCTAGTTGCCCATTCCAAAAGGTAGTTTCGTATGGAGAAGAACGGGCAAGAAACTCCATACATACTCTTTTAAAAAACAATGTATTACAATAAGTTGTATAGTTACATTCATTACATAAGAAAAAAAATATAAATGTCAAAACGATCAATCAATAAAATAAAAAAATAAGTCACTCAAAGTACTACAATACGTACTCAGTGCTACAAATTAGAAATGAAAGCTAAATTAATCATATCATTTAACGCCAATATTGTGATCGTAGATGATTACTTCTAACATTTCAAAGACAACGAATCAGTGTGTGAGTCAAACTCAAAAGTAGAATTAATGTCGAGGAGAAAAACAATTATTGGTCAAAACAAATTAGTTTTATGATTAAATAAGCAACCAGTTGATTTTGTCAAGACTTAAAATTGTCCTAAGGAGCAAGACCAGCATGTTTCCAAGCATTATTATCTTGAATATAATCCTCTAACTTGTAGTATGCTTGTTTACAAAGTGTGCTTTTAATACAATTTTTAAATTTTCTTTCATTTAATTTTAATATATCATTAGGTATTTTATTGTAACATTTAACACAGTACCCCATGAAAGATGTGTGTACTTTGGACAATCTAAAAAATGGTTGAGCTAATTTGTCTTTATTTCTAGTGTTAAAATTATGTCTATCACTTATTTTATCAAAAAGATGTAAATTTTTTCTTACATACATAATATTTTCATAAATGTATTGACAAGGCACTGTCATAACATTAATCTTTTTAAATAGTTCCCTAAGAGATTCGCAGCGACGGAGATTATAAATGGCTCTGACAGCTCTCTTTTGCAAAATAAATATGGATTCAATGTCAGCAGCCCGACCCCACAGTAGAATGCCATACGACATAATGCTGTGAAAGTAGCTAAAATAGACCAGACGCGCAGTATCGACATCTGTTAACTGTCTAATCTTCCTAACAGCAAAAGCTGCTGAGCTTAGCCGCCCTGCAAGAGATGTTATATGTGGTCCCCATTGTAATTTTTCATCTAGCGTGATTCCTAAGAAAACCGTTTTATTAACAAAAGCCAGTTTTTCGCCATTCAGTATGAGGTCACATGCGGTATTTTTAACATTTGGTAAAGAAAATCTAATACATTTGGTTTTCTTTTCATTTAGTACCAAATTGTTTACTGTGAACCAATTTTGAACCTGAAGAATACAGTTATTAACGTCGTCAAGAGTTCTAGAACGTCTGTCTATCTTAAAAATTAATGACGTATCATCTGCAAATAATACCATATTAGGTTGTGTTTGCAGTAATTGTGGCAAATCATTTATATATGCTAAAAAGAGAAATGGACCCAAAATCGAACCTTGAGGAACGCCCATTGTCATTTCAGACCCCAATGAGTTCACGCCGTTCACCTGAACTTTTACCTGTCTGTTTTTCAAGTATGATCTTATTAAATCAAGAGATGTGTTTCTAATCCCATAGTGCTCCAGTTTCAATAATAGTGTCTCATGGTCCACACAATCGAACGCTTTGGAGAGGTCGCAAAAGATTCCAATGGCATCTTGTGCTTCCTCCCAGGCATTAAAAATGTTTTTCATCAAGGAGACACCGGCGTCAGTTGTACAACGCCCTTTGGTGAAACCGTACTGTTGGTCATGAAAGATGGAATTTTTATTAAAGTGACGTAACATTTGATTGAGTAATAGCTTTTCAAACACCTTACTGAGAACTGGCAGTATTGAAACAGGTCTATAGTTGTTAAGTTCCTTACTTTCACCGGATTTGAATAATGGAACTACTTTACTGTGTTTCATGAGATCCGGAAAGACTCCCTGATCCACGCTTATATTAAAAATGAAAGCTAAATAAGGCGCAATAGTTTCTATTATAGATGTACAGACTTTTACCGACATTCCCCAAAGATCTTCTGTTGATTTCATTTTAAGATCTTTAAAAGTTTTAATAACAGCCTGGGGATTCGTATGTTGAAATCTAAACTCCAAGGGGCATGCCTTTACATTATTTCTAAGGAGGGCAACGGAAAGTGCAGGTGATGAATTTAATGATTCCGTTGTGACTAGGGGAATATTAACAAAAAAGTTTTCAAATGCCTGAGCTACTTCTACATCAGAGTTCACAACCCCATGTGAAGTCTCCAAACTAAATTTATTATTACGCTGTTTCTTCCTACCTGTTTCATTATTTATTATTTGCCAGGTAGTCTTAATCTTATCATCAGATGATTTTATTTTATTAGTAATATAAAGAGATTTAGCTACTTTACATACACTTTTGAAAGTTTTCGAGTATTTTGCAACATATTGATGAAAGCTTGTATTAATTGAATGTTGCTTTAGACCATATAGTTCAAATAATTTCCCCCTACTTTTACGAATGCCAGGAGTCGCCCAATCACTGAATAAAAACTTTGGATAAATATTTTTAGTCTTAATTGGGAACGTGTTATTAAATTGCGCGTCTAATAGTGAAAAAAACTCGGCATAGAACTCATTTGGGTCACTAATATTATTAAAACTCTGAACACATAATTTACTTTCTAAGGAATCATTAAATTTTTCTAAATTTTTACATGTTATTGGCCTAAACCTTATTTGAATCTTTTGTACAGGTATGTAGGCGCAAAACGTTATCATTTGTCCACTGTGGTCAGATGGCAGCTTATTTACAATTTCTTTATGTGAGTAATCACAATTACAAAATATATTATCAATACAAGTGGCAGAAGAAGCTGTCACTCTACTTGGTTCTATAAACACATTTGACAAATTAAATGACCTAAACAGGCTCAATAATCTAATACTAATAGAGTTATTTTCTAACAAGTTTATATTAAAATCGCCACATATGATGATTGATTTACTGGAGGAACTAACTTTTTTCAACACATCTTCCATCACAGAATCAAACACAGATAGATTCTGGTAACTTGGAGGTCTGTATACACATACTATAACATGCCTATCAAGCTCAACACAGGACAATTCAATGGTGTGTTCAACTGATAATCCGATGATATCTTTTCTTTCTTTAGAATTAATTGAATTTTTAATTAATATTAATGATCCGCCATGTATCATTCGTTTTCGGCTGAAATGGCTAGCTACACAATAATTTTCATAATTTATAGACATTACTTGATGTTCATTTAGCCAATGTTCAGTTAAGCAAATAATGTCAAACTTAGTTTGTTCTAAAAACAATTCTATTTCTAATAATTTGGAAAAACAACCTTGAATATTTTGATTAAGTAATTTTAAAGTTTGTTGCTTCCCCTTTGGTTTTTTATCTAATAAATGTAAATTGCCAGAAGCTATCTTTGTATTATTCAATAATAACAATTGGTTATCTAAACTTGAAACTTCTGACTGGATAACTTCTGTTGTCTCAAAAGCTAGTTTAAACAATAATTATCCGGAGTGCCCTCCATGGCCACAATTGATGTATCTGAAGTCCCTTCATGAGTTTCAGCAGAAAGAGTATACCCTAACTGGCTGGTAGTGGCCTCCAAGGTTGTTGGTATTATAGGTGGACCCTCCTTCGTACTACATGAGGATTCACAATAGTTAATCACTATGTTGTTAGTGCAACTAGACAACACAGGTTCGTCACTTATCCTACAGTTTGTTATATTAACTATAACATTATTTAAATTATATGCTATCAACATAGCAATCATGTGTCTACATTCTCCCGACAGAGATAAACTTCTCTGAGTCAATTTAAAACCACTAATAAATTTATTAGTGTCAAAAAATAATAATTTGTCACTATGACAACATGTCAACATATGCATGGTATTATTCAATTTTAAAATATAATTATTTTCCTCAGCCGACATAGTCTGGGAATAGGGAAAAGCACACAACATTAGCTTTCCTATATTTAACATTAATAAGGTGTTCACACCATCCACTATGTCTTTTTTGGTAACATCAGTACTATTGCCAACAAGTAGAACCATTGTAGAATAATGGTCTATGTTTGAGTTAATTACTCTTTTAATTATTTGATTATAATGTATATTGTGGTAACTATGGTTGGTAAAGCTATGGCTAAGGTAATTATGTAATATTTTTCCAAAGCCAGATCCTAGTTCATCACAAAATAAAATAGTTTTTTGAATATCCTGTGCATTAACACAGGTCTCTGCTGGAAGAGCCAACACCGGAGGAGACATGTCAGGCTGAGGCTGAGGAGCCGGTGCTTGGTTAGCACAACTGCATGAGACAGTATTAGTCAAAGACTCACACCTCTCAGCATTGAACTTCACCAAGTCCAGTAACTCCCCAGCCTCAAACAAGCGCTCACTCAGTTGTTGTTGTGACAACTCATATTTTTCAAAAATATCCTTCAGCAAATACTCCTTGTACAATAAATCACTATGGAGCTGCTGAGTATCTGTTTCATATTTATTCAACTCAATATTACAAATGGTTAATTTCTTAGAAAGCATAATGCGTTCTTTTCTAAGGGAAAGATTTAATTTTAAAAGATGTTGTTTTTTAATTACTTTCCGTGACCGTTTAATAAATTTCTTAATTTTAATGTATTTTTTTAATTTGTTATGACTCGTAATTATTGGGTGTATGGGGATGGTGTCATCACCAGTCAAATCTATCGTGACTGTTGACTCACACACTGAGTTTGCCTGACTACCTACTAACTCCTGGTATAAGTTATTAGTCTTAGCTACTTGTTCATTCACTTTGATCGACTCTAAGTGAGATAGGGCCTTATGGGCGGTACACAATTCTTGCTCAAGGTATGATATGCGCTTCAAAGCAATGTGGTGGGTATCACTGCACTCTTGAAAAGATAATAAAGTGTCCTGTAGTTGACTGTGTTGGTCGGCTAAGTCCATATGTTGTATGTGCAGCTCAGCCAGCTCATTCTTAAGGAATGTGTTCTTGTCAACAATGTTCTTAACTTCCACCTCACTATCATCTCTTTCCTGTAGCAGCTGTTTACACAAAGCCTTAGAAGCCTCAAGCTCCTTTAAGGTTGATCTGAATTTAACTTCCATCTCCTTAATTGTAGCACTGCGGGTCATCATTTTGTTTCTTGAAAATGTTAGACCTGGAACGTGTGAAGTTGTGATAATGTCGTATGCCTCCCGACGGTACCAAGGATCAAGATGAATGGTTCCAACGAATCATTTATCAAAATACTTAGGTGAGTCTGTATTCTAGAGGTTTTGGGGCAATTTTTTTACACTTTCTAGAGTAGTTCAAGTACCTACGCCTTGCCCGAGAATCGATAGTTCAATCTATATTATTATAATAAAGCTGAAGAAATATTTTAACCGACTTAAAAACAGAGGCAATCAGAAAAATAATATATCGTATAAGGAAACGAAATTGAATGATATTTTTTTACATACCACAAGTTGGACAAACCACCTGATTAAAACCGCAGGAAAACGCTGGATGCAGACCGCATCCAAACGGTGCTTTTGGAAATCTGTGGGGACGTCCAGTAGTGGACGTCCTGCGGCTGATATGATGATGATGTTGATGAAACGAAATTGCGTATTTTGCTTTTTATGACTTTTCAGTGATGTTGTTTCTCTTGTTAATTTACGTAGTGCTACGAATAGCTCTTTTACAAAAAAATTTGTGTACAGCTTTTTCCCCCACCTGATGTTTTTTTGTTAAAAAATCAAGAACTAAAACGTTATTTAGTTAGTATAATTGGTATTTATGTAACTCTTGGCTTCATTAAGTATCTTTGTACATCCGTCAAACATATTTACTTACATTAATTTATCTGAAATAGCATTTCCATTTCCTTGCACTCAATAAATAGCGTCTAGTTGCTCAATTGAATATAGGATTATAGCTATTTGATGCAGCTTCCAGTTTACTGCATCCTTATTAATAGTACTCTTAGAATATCGCATCTCAAAGGCGCGTCGATTACCATTCATTGAGCTAGAATAATCTAAACTAACATTATAAGAGGTCAAGTTTGTGAGTTTGTGAGGTTGTAGGGAGTAATCTCTGGATCTACTGAACCAATTTTGAAAATTCTTTTACCCATAGAAAGCCACGTTATTTGTGAGTCTTATAGGCTATATCACATTACGCTACGACCCACGAGAGCAGAGCAGTAACCAAAGACGTAAAACAGGTGTAATAAGCCACGCAAACGAAGTCGCGGGCAGTTTGTGTTTTATAACCACAACGCGAACGAAGCTGAACAGCTAGTATTATATAGACTTCGTACATAAATTGTAAGGCAATTTTGCGTCTGCATTTCCGAACGCATCCAACCTTAATCTCTTCAAAGTTAGAGTGAACAGGTTTCTTCTAGGTAAGCTCACGCCATCGTCGACTATCTCTTTGCCACCTCTGACCTAGATTAGAGTCAAGAGTTGTTCTTGTGGTGGTAAGCGCGACTGCTGAGCGTAGAATCCTGGGTTCGATTACCAGGTTGGTTAAAATGTGTTATTGGGATTTTTCATTAGGAATTTCTCACTACTAGACCTGAGTTTGGACGTTGGTGGTGTCAGGTGTGACACCCCCATGACTCGGAAAGCACGTAATGCTGTTGGTCTTGCGCCTGATCTCCCCCCGCTCGTATCGGATTGCCATTCCATTGTACTATGAGAGTGAGAGAAGAGGCAGTGCACCTACATTTGCTCCTACACCCATCCACCTATTTTGCATAACATTTGCACTATATCTCCTACGTACTTGGCTGATCTCCATTGAGACTGCCCATCGTGACCGGTCGGTCGGAATTCGGTATGCAGAATATTATACTTTCTTCAGACCTGCGAAAATCACCAAATTATTAGGAATGTAAGAAGGCCCTTACCCAGGAGTGGGACAAAATAGGCAATCAGAAAAAGAACCCGATCTAATACTTATAATACCTTTGTAACCGCCCACCTCACTACTTTTATAAGTTATTCAACAGCATTTTTTCATAAATAATTAGGTCGACCTATAAAACTGTTGCAGGAAAATAAACCTTAAAAAAACTGCCAAATTGGCGATTGTACAATCGATAACAAAGTAACGGTGCTTGCTGCCATAGTGTAAGAACATCAGTTAGTCCAGATTCATTAGTAGCCTGCCGGGGCTGCGGGTTGTTCGAAAGAGATACCGCGCCCCCGGAACGCAAAGGGCACATGAAGGAACATAGACGGGTTTTAGTCAGTAAAAGTCTGACACTCCCTCCCGCCCCACCCAGGGCGGGGGAAGTTATTTGATGATTTCCAGTCTATAAAAAAAAAGATTTATTAGTACTGGTAGATTTTCAGAAGAACTTTCTGAAAGATGAATCGAGGACGAAATATGGTTGAATGGTTATCACTATACAAAACCAGTAATGACAATACCTTTTACTTTTTTTCTTTTTTCTTTATTTATTTAAAGGGACTTTTACGCATAGCGTAGGGTAGAGCGGGGCTAAAAGGCCCAATTTACACATATCCTCCTGTAACTCTTTATCTCTTGGTTCCAAAAGAAAACTCTCATTTGTATTGAATAGCGTAATCCTTCGTGTTTAAGAAGTAACAGTTGAATTTGGCCTGTATTATATGTAAAAGCCAGATAATAACGATTTTAAACATTGTATCCAATGGACCTATATGCCCCTTGGGCGGGGTAAAAAGGACCAGTGCTGGGGAACAAAGGACCAGTATAATTAAATTCTATTATATACTTAATTCAGGAAAAATAAATAAACGTAAATCATGCATATTAACAAATCTTTATATTTATTTATGAAAAGCAACATATTTAACAATTAATCACATAATAAATAAACGTAAATCATGCATATTAACAAATCTTTATATTTATTTATGAAAAGCAACATATTTAACAATTAATCACATTTGTTACTTAACTTAAAGTTATGGCACAGCATTTCAGTCTTAATAATTAGTCTTTACTTCGTTTTAAACTTAAATTTAAAACTTACCTACCTTTAAATTGGCTTTTTGTAACATAATTATTTTACCTGTGTTAACGTAAGGAAAAAAAAAATGTGATTGTCATTAATCATCATCAGATTCACAATTATTACAAATATAGGTCAAAAACGATAAAGATGGATTTACAACCTTTACAATTATAGTAACATTGCATCCAGCCTTCGCCGGGGATGCTGTCCAGAAAAGATTCACAGCACAGTAAACAAAAACATTCTTCTTCAGAACTGGAACTGTCTTCATTTTTATCAGCTAAAATCTTCTTCCTAACTTGCTTATTTTTCTGTTTAACCGCTTTTTTTCGAGAAATCACTTTCTTCTTTTTCTTATTCTCTTGTTCTAAAGACAATGCTTCCTTTTCGGGTGTCAGTTAAAATGGCTGTCTTGCGTCGCTTTCTTCCCCTTGTAACTTTGCTAGCCCCAGCCTTAGGAACAGGTCTTATAAATTCAGGAGAAAATACATTACTTGAGGATGTGTCCAGTGGGGCACAAAGGTCCAAACATGGACCTTTGTGCCCCCATGGTGGGTGCACTTTTATTTGAGGTTATAGAAAAAAAACGAAAGTGTTTATTATAGTTATTATGGCTTGACGAAAAATGTGAAACTACAAGCTGTAGTATATCAAAAGTTTAACTTTGTCATATTACAAATACAAATCTCAGACTAAATATAAGAAATGTGAAAAATATTACTTACGTCATTTTTTTGCGCTGGTACCACGTACACTCTCTCCGGCGCTCGGAAATTCACTGTTCGGGGCAGCATGTGTACTCCTCCCTTGACCCCTTCGTACGCCTGTCATTCAATTCTATAACGTTCGTTTAATTTTGGAGATATGCATAGTGGACCTTTTTACCCGCGGACCTTTTAGCCCCGTCCTACCCTATGTCAGTCCCATCGTATCCTAAACATATACTTTTCACAAGACGTGGGCCATGAATTTAAACAAACCCTTCGCATCATCGTCATTTGGTTGGGTTTACCTTTTTTAAAACTATGTAGTATTTAAATTATTTCGTAACTGTGTGTATTTTATTCAATAAAATTTACTTACCAAATTATTTAAAGGTTTTTTTTTTAATTTCTGATTTGTTTGTGACCTGCCATGTTATCTCTTCAACACCTTTGGTTGACTTGTAGAAAATGCCTAAGGCATTAAGTCCTTTGTACTTTGCAATAAATAATCAAAGCAACTAGTACCTGGAAATTCTCTAACTTACTACGAAGCAGAAAGGGCCGTGTCGGACATATACCTACCTATTTAATTCGTCACCCTTCATAGCAACCTTCATCTCTCTAATGTGACGACTGTTCTAAATAGTCGAACTGTAATTCCTACACTGTGGCAATCGACTGGCGTGCAAACATTGACAAACCATCAGCTTTGGTTACCGAACAATGCTGATGCCGGCTTCAAAAGTCGACGTTTTTCCCGCTATTTAGTTTTCAGGCTGAAAACAACGGATAAATAACAAATTGAGTGGAAGTAATAGCTCGTTCGTGTTGCTGAAACATTCATAGGGCGTTAAGGTGTGTACTTAAGACGCTGTGGAGGCAATACAACGCTTTGCCTGTTGTCGGTGCCTTAACAGAAGGTTGGAGATAGGCTGCCAGTGTTGGAAATTTTTGTTTTTCTCATAATTCTATTTTTGATATTCAGGAAAATTAATTGTTAGACTTTTGGGTATCTAAGCGTCGTCCCCGCACACAACCGATAATCGGACCGATTATCGGGCCGATTTTTGTCAGTTTCTTCTCGCTGTCGAGGAAATCTGTCAAAAATCCGATTATTGGTCGCGTGCGGAAATGCTTATCTACTTCTACCTGCGACTTTGTCCGTGAAGTCAATGTAACATAACACATATCCTATGATGCTTGGCTTGCTTAGTGTCTAGCTTTCTACCAGTAATCTCTTAAAACAAATAAACAATTGTAATGTCCTTATAAGTCCTTATAATATTATTAGTTCAAATAGATGACAATCGTAGAAAAAGTTGTTCTGCAGGGCACTATAAAGAACCCATCTATACTTATAAAATTGTAAAGAGGTAAGATTTTTGTTTGTAACGAATAGGCTTCGAAACTACTAAACCGATTTTAACAATTTTTTCACCAATAGATAGCTACATTATTTCTAAGTAACATAGAATATATAACATCACGCTACGACCCACGGAAGCCGAGCATTAACCAAAGATGTAACTTATGGCGGGTGAAATAAGCAACGCGGACGAAGTCGCGAGCAATTCACTAGTCCAGGTATAAATTGTGACAGTGTTTTAACCACGAGCTCCACAATACTAGAAACAGGCTAATTTATTCAAACTTTTTAGTTAAAGGTAAGTACTTTCATTTTACCAAATTAAGTCTAAAATCTGGAACGTTCTACAAAACTCCTTAAAACAAATTCTATTAGAGAATGTAAACAGCCGTCGCGGCAGAAACTATCTCAATATATTAAATGGCAGAAACTTTTGTACCTAAGTAAGTCGAATGTGGACGCGTATAGTGTAACACTAGTTCACTTGTGCGCTGAAAACGGGTAGGATTTACATACATAAGCTCAAGCCTTCTTCCCATGGGGGAAAGCAGAAACCACAGAACGCCACCTGCTACGATCCTAACTTACTCCTTTCGCCTCGTCCACATTCATACATCTGACATACAAGCGCGTTACGAGTACTGCGCACCCGACCTTTCTGAAAAACCTCACCAATAAGGTCAGGGTAGGTCTTTCTAGGGCGTCCCCTTCCGGCGTTGCCACTCACATCTGCCATATAAATCCGTTTTGTTAGTCGTCTCTTACTCATCCTCTCAACGTTAAAAAGGATTTACGTAGAATTTTATTGAGTGTAAATCACTACAGCTCTGCATTTTTCGTAGAAAAACATAAACTTACGCGTGTTGTTGAACGGCAATATTTCTTGTTTCGATATTGTTCTGTGAAATCGGGTTACTGTCTAGTTCGCAGAACTTGTCGTATGCCATTTATCGGAAATATTTCAAAACTAGTAAAGTATGCAGGAAATATTATTAGTACATAAGTGCGTGCAAACACTTGTGTACTCGCTCTTCCGTAACTTTCATAGTCGGTCTTTCTTTACATTACTGTGTCCACGCATTTCACGGCACCAATGGCGTTCTTATAGACTTCTAAAGTGCTGGTATAGGGCTACTTTGGGCACTGCATTAAATGGGCCAGCGACTAGTCAAGTGCCGCACTGTGTGCTGGTGTACGATTAATCCCCCATTTTGCTAGGTTAGCAATTTTAGACTTATATCTATTACAAGTCTAGGTTTGCTCAAGATCAAACTGAAAACACTGTAGCTCTCTTGACAAAGCGTGGTGACCAATGCTTTCTCTGTATGAGAAGAGGCCTTTGCCCTGATTGGTTAGAATTATTTTTTGCTACGTTATGTTTGTAGCGACAGGGGTGGTCGCACGAGGCGGCGGCCGACCTTATGACACGCGGGGTTGCGATAGTCGTCGAGAGGATCCGGCAATTGGGTCTCGAGGTGGCCTTGCACAAGTCCGAAGTCCTGTGCTTTCATGGGCTTCGGAACGCGCCACCTTCGGGATCCTAAATAACGGTAGGAGGGGTTTCCGTCGGCGTCGGGTCGACGATGAAGTACCTGGGACTTGTCCTCGACAGCCGATGGAACTTCGTGGAACATTTCCGACGTTTGGCTCCCAAGTTGGCACGGGCGTCGGCCGCTCTTAAGCGGCTCTTGCCCAATTTGAGGGGGCCAAACGCCTCCTGCCGGAGGCTCTACGCCGGGGTCGTGCGTTCGATGGCCCTTTACGGGGCCCCGGTGTGGGCGCGGGGCCTGAGGCGGCTTGCCGCCCACTACCTGAACGCGTCCCAGCGGGTGATCGCCATAAGGGTCATCCGCGGATACCGCACGATCTCCGGCGAGGCAGCGAGCCTCCTTGCCGGATTGCCGCCATGGGATCTGGAGGCGCTGGTCCTCGCGCGCCTACACGAGTGGCGCGCGGAGGCACTGGGCCGGGGCGAAACTCCGCTGCCGCGGCAAATTGCCGCCCTGCGGACGGAACTCCGGCTCGATCTCATGGCGACATGGAGAGAACGACTGTCGCAACCTCGTGCAGGGCTCGCCTCGATTGAGGCGGTAAGACCCCTCTTTGAGGAGTGGCTAGAGCGGCGCCACGGCGCCCTCACCTTCCGCCTGACGCAGGTCCTCACCGGACACGGAAGTTTCGGGAGGTTCCTGCACCTCATCGGGCGGGAGGAAACGCCCGGATGTCACCATTGTGAGGATCGCCCCGAGGACACGGTGGAGCATACTCTGGCGGTGTGCCCTGCTTGGGCTGAGCACCGCCGAGTCCTCGAGGCGGCCATCGGCGGCGGCGCCCTCTCGCGTCCGGCACTGGTTCAGGCCATGGTCCGGAGCGAGGGGGAATGGGAAGCAGTCGCCTCCTTCTGCGAAGCTGTAATGCTAGAGAAGGAGGCGGCGGGACGGGAGAGAGAAAGAAGGGTCCCCCGTCCCAGCGGCCGCCGCGGTAGACGATCCGGGCGTCGGGAGCCACGAGACGACTCCCGGCCACCGTAGACGCGGGTCTGTGGACGGTGAGCAATGGGTAGCTCGCCGTCCGTACGCTCACTAGCGACAGACCGTGTCGACGGCGCGTTCGTGTTCCACGCGCGCCTCAAAGAGATGTCAGCAAATTGGATGGGGCCACTGAGGGCCGATGCCTGCCGGGGCTGCGGGTTGTTCGAAAGAGATACCGCGCCCCCGGAACGCAAAGGGCACATGAAGGAACATAGACGGGTTTTAGTCAGTAAAAGTCTGACACTCCCTCCCGCCCCGCCCAGGGCGGGGGAAGTTATTTGATGATTTCCCGTCTATAAAAAAAAAAAAAAAAAAAAAAGCGACCTACAAATATTAATTCATTCTTCAGTATTTAAATTATGTTTTAATTGAGTAAATAAAACCCTACAAGACTGATCCCAAAAATAACACAAAAAGATAACCGATGTTTGACATTACGCGTGTAAAATCGTAGGTAGTCAACGCAGGTGTAGTCAAATATGAATGATATATGACGACACAGTGTTTGCAAGACGAGAGCTCGCAACCGGTGTAGAACGGGAGCGTGGAACATGCTCTATAATTTAGCTGTAATATAATACCAGCCTATTATTATGTATCTGCAGGGTAAAAGCCTCTTCTCGTACAGAGAACACACGAGTATTGATCATCATGCTTGCTTAAGGCGGGTGAGCGATTTTAGACTTAATGTAATTTTTAAGGCCTTGTTTTCTCACGATGTTTTCCTTCACTAATGTTTAAGTGAGACAAATAAAGAAAGTACATTTGAAAATAGAAAAAGTCACATTGGGGCTTGTTTGGGTTCGTCTGCGAATTCACTGCCTCGTGCATGTGAGGCGGGCGTCTTAACCACTGGGCCATCACGACATTTACTTAAATACTAAAGCTGTAATATTTACTTAAATGCTAAATAGAATTTACCATGATCCTACTTTCTGAAAATCGTTATCATTGAAGAAGGCTAAATAGATGAAAAATGTATCTTATTTTTTTAGACTTTCGACACATTTTTGATTTAATTTCGTAGTTTTTTTTTTTTTTATAGACGGGAAATCATCAAATAACTTCCCCCGCCTTGGGCGGGGCGGGAGGGAGTGTCAGACTTTTACTGACTAAAACCCGTCTATGTTCCTTCATGTGCCCTTTGCGTTCCGGGGGCGCGGTATCACTTTCGAACAACCCGCAGCCCCGGCAGGCATCGGCCCTCAGTGGCCCCATCCAATTTTGCTGACATCTCTTTGAGGCGCGCGTGGAACACGAACGCGCCGTCAACACGGTCTGTCGCTAGTGAACGTACGGACGGTGAGCTACCCATTGCTCACCGTCCACAGACCCGCGTCTACGGTGGCCGGGAGTCGTCTCGTGGCTCCCGACGCCCGGATCGTCTACCGCGGCGGTAATTTCGTAGTTAAGAAAATTCTTAATTTAAGAAACAACAAAAATTATGTATTTATTTCAATAAACAGGCATCACTTTTAATCATAAAATATAATAAAAGAGCTCAACGACATTTAAAAGTACAAAATCATTCCGAATCGTCGTATCATTTACTTTCTCTCAAATCCTAACTCCTGGACTATGCGTAGTAAACTTAGTCGTGGTAAATTAATTAAGGCGTGATTGATGTATACTTGGAGACAACAAACATTGCTTTAATGAGTTTTACGTTCCGAGAAATGAAGTGTGTGACATTTAAAACAGCTAGCCAGTTATTTATTACTAACTAGTCCTGATTTATCACTTTTTAACGTAATATCAGTTTACCTATAGGTAAAATAATAAAGCTGAAGAGATTTCCGTTTAAACGTGCTAGTCTATGGAACTACCAATCAAATTGAAAAAAATATATTAGTAAATAATGATAGCCAGATTCGTGAGAAACAGTACAAGCTTTATAACATCATGCTACGACTCACTGGAGCGAACGTAACTTAACAAAAAAGAAAAAATCGACGCGGACGAAATCGCAGGTAGAAGCTAGTTGAATAAAATACTTTGTATCAAATACTGAAACAGCGTATTAACCCAACAATACGCGATTTCGTAGTCCCAACTTCGCAAAATTAGTCATAAGTAATTTAATATGTCGTGATTGATGTAGATAATTCACAGAGCGAAAAGACAAACAGTGACTTTATTAGTCTCATAAATTAATTAACATATATTACATAAAAGATCTTAATTTTAGCTACAAATAAGAACACAAACAAAACGCAAATCCTCACAAAATATTTAGTCTCAAAACAAGTTCGGTCCGAAACGGCGTACTATTCCCACAATACGCCATTTCGTGTTCCCAACTCCCGGCGTATGGGAAACTTGGCCGTCAGTGAATTAATATGCCGTGATTGATGTAATACGCCAAGCGGAGAAGGGGAACAAACACTGGCTTAATTAATTTAAAGTAGTTTACTTCTGAGTGAAGGCCCCAATATGGTGTACACTTGATTTACGCGTACCAGTGTAGGCTGAATTGTAGGCTGGTTTTGAAGAATCCTAACTAATATTATCAATGCGAAAGTGAGTTTGTTTGTTACCTTTTACGCCTAAACCACTGAACCGTTCATCCTTCAGGACTTGCACACACGTTTTTAGATGTACAGAAGCGGACATAGGGTACCTTTCATCTCGAAAAGAAGTACTGTTCCCAAGGAAAACAACAATAACGTTCTTGTGATAATAGATGGCGCCACGTGTCTTTTGACTACTTATATTTACTTTGATGCGGACGAAGTCGCGAGCAGAAATTGTAGATAAAAATATATAGTAATAAAAAAACAATTGACGATACGGTTGTCAACCAAAAAAATCCGAAGACAATTTTTTCATTTTGTTAAATATTATATCCCACTAAAAAATCCTGTAGAGGATTTTGCCATTTTGTTGGAAGTCGTAGTGAAAATATCAGAGTTTTATTACCATGTCTGTCTGCTAGGCGCTTATTCTGACGCTGTTTGTGTGAAAATCCTCTTTTTGTGTGTTGTCTAGAATTATGATGTTGTGTTGTACTGTTTGCATCACAAACGCGGTTACTGGTTTATTACTGGGAACTGACGGTCCATTTTTTGTGCGAGTTTTTTTTTTTTTTTTTTAGCTTACTAACCTAGCTGTTACTGCTCCAATTCCGTTAGCCGTATGTTGTATACCAGTGGTACTCAGCCTTTTTAACCCCCAACTCAAATAGAGGGGTGTCATAAGTTTGACGTTTCTGTGTGTCTGTCTGTGGCACCGTGGCTATTAAACAGGTGAATCAATTTGAATGCGGTTTTTATTATTAGAAAGCAGGTTTCCTAGATTATGTTTTACCAAAATCGGTTGAGCCGTTTCAAGGTTATCAGCTCTTTTGTAAGCTGCTGTAGGGATTTTTATTCTTCTGTCGGGGATTACGTAATATTTTTTAAATTTTATTACTTGTTCTCATTGGGGCCACAAACACGTGATAGTCGTGGTGTCGAAGGCCGCAAAGAAATGATTTCTTAAATTTTCACTATTATGACAAATTGAATTAAACAACTATAAACAGATTTATCGCGTCTATTTTATCATTTTTTGAACACATCGCGAAATACAAAATGTTTTAAAATAAAGTAACACCAGATGGGCCAACCACAAAAGCCCGGGCAGGCCACACGCTGCGAGGCGCACGTTGTGTTGATCTATACGTTTATACGTATAGATCCTTCCTCTTGAATCACTCATGTATCTGATGATGTATTTGATGAAAACCGCATTAAAATCCGTTGTGTAGTTTAAAAGATCTAAGCGTACAAAGAGTCAGACAGCGGCGGGTAGCAACTTTTTTTCTATTTACACTTACTTGTTCAAATCCGGGCATGTGTTTTTTTTTTCAATTCATAATTATGTACTTTCTAAGTTTATCTTGGATATCAGTGACATGAAGTTCTTAACTGGCACATCAGGGTAAACCCTGTTAGCTCACTGTCCGTACGTTTACTAACGACAGACCGTGTCAACGGCGCGTTCGTTGCCGCGCGCGCCTCGAAGAGATGTCAGCAAACTTGGAAGGGGCCACTGAGGGCCGATGCCTGCCGGGGCTGCGGGTTGTTCGAAAGAGATACCGCGCCCCCGGAACGCAAAGGGCACACGAAGGAACATAGACGGGGTTTAGTCAGTAAAAGTCTGACACTCCCTCCCGCCCCGCCCAGGGCGGGGGAAGTCATTTGATGATTTGCCGTCTATAAAAAAAATGGGTAAACCCTGTAAGCTGATATAAATAAAAAAATAAAAGATATTAACTACCTCGATACCTTACAGGCCTATTCAAACCTGAGCGATATTCGCTGCCGCTGTGGGTAGAGGTACATACCGCGCGGGTTTTGCTCAGGTATTTAGTATCAAGTACCGCGGCTAGAGCGACCTGAGCGACATTCGCTGCCGCTGTGGGTAGAGGTACATACCACGCGGGTTACGAACGGTAGCGAATACAGCTTAGGTCTGAACACTAATATTACCGCATACCCACTGGGTTTTCTCTGCCGCAGACGGTAGCGAATACCGCTTAGGTCTGAATAGGCCTTAACAGTCCTAAGCGCGACTGCTACGTTAGATGTTTTGGGTGCGATTCCCAGGACAAGCAAAATTCTTATTGGGTTATTCTATGAAATTTTCAGTAGAAGCTCGGAGTTGTGATTTGTGCCCGGTTAATAGTAATACGCTCGCTTCTATTACAGGAGATCTAAAACAAACCAGCGGACTGTAGGTGTACATTGGTACACCTCTACCTAACCCTTCGAGGAATACAGGCGCATATTTATTTGAGTATAAAACTATGAGAATCACCTATTCTTACATCAACTTCCGCAAAACATTTTAATTCAGGACGGCTATGCAAATGTCCTTCCCCTGAAATAGAAGAACACTTTTCACATCCATATTTACATTTTAAACGATATTTAGTCCACTTTTTCAAGCTCATTCAATTAGAATTACCGCAGGATTTGCATACATTCCGTATGATTACCGCTGAAGCTAATTAAAACGCTCTTTTTATTTAGGTATGTAGATTACTTAATCCTATGTCGTGATGGCCCAGTGGTTAAGCGCCCGCTTCTTAGGGACTGGCCACAGTCTCTGGCGACGCTACACGCTTTGCGACAGGAGATGCGACAGCGACACGATTTGCAGTGGTATGCCACAGCTCGAGTAGTTGCGACAGCGACGGCAAGTGAGACAAATGTACTCGCTAATACATTTGTCTCACTCGCACAGCGCGCATTCTGTAGCCGCTGCATGTCGCGCTACTTGTCGCGCTTCGTGAAGCGCCCCGTGTAGCGTCGCATGTAGTGTCGCCGGTAGCTGTGGCATACTTCATACGTTGTCTACCATTTGTTTTTGCATCTCGAAGCTTGTCGCGCCTCATGTCGCTTGAAGCGCTTGGCTGTGGCCGGCGGGTAATGCGTGAGACTGCGTGTCCGACTCCGGGCAAGTTATAATGTGGTATTTCAGTTCATATGTACTTTCTAAGTTTATCTTAGAAATCGGTGAAGGAAAACGTCGAAAGGAAACGTGGAGTTCATCATATCAGCCAATGGACGTCCACAGCTGGACATAGGCCTCCTCTAGCGACAGACCGTGTCGACGGCGCGTTCGTGTTCCACGCGCGCCTCAAAGAGATGTCAGCAAATTTGGATAGGGCCACTGAGGGCCGATGCCTGCCGGGGCTGCGGGTTGTTCGAAAGAGATACCGCGCCCCCGGAACGCAAAGGGCACATGAAGGAACATAGACGGGTTTTAGTCAGTAAAAGTCTGACACTCCCTCCCACCCCGCCCAGGGCGGGGGAAGTTATTTGATGATTTCCCGTCTATAAAAAAAAAGGCCTCCTCTAAAAACAGCCACAATGACCGGTCCTGCGCTGTCCGCATCCAGCTTTATCCCGCGACCTTTACCAGGTCGTCGATCCACCTCGTGGAGGCTGGACTTATAATGAATATAAGTCTGAAATCGCCAACCCACTTTTAGCAAGCGTGGTGATCAATGCTCGTGCCTTCTCTGTATAAGAAGAAGCCTTTGCCTTGCAGTGGAACAATTATAGGCTGGTATTATCCTACTACTATTATAAAGGCGAAAGTTTGTAAGTATGGATGTATGGATGTATGGATGTTTGTTACTCTTTCACGCTTAAACGGCTGAATGGATCTGGATGAAATTTGGCACAAAGATAGATTATAGTCTGGAATAACACATAGGCTACTTTTTATCCCGGGAAAATGTACGGTACCCGTAGGATAACACATCAACTGTGACGCGGACGAAGTCGCGGGCAGAAGCTAGTTTATTATAATGCGTAATTGCAAAAGGTATGCAGGCTCGTTAGCCTAGTGGTCCTAAGCCCGACTGGTACGTTAGAGGTCTTGGTTTCGATTACCAGGGCGAGTAAAGTGTTATTAGGTTTTGCTATGAAATGTTCAGTAGTAACTCGGAGCCCGGGTAATGGAAATAAGCTTGCCCCATATTACATGGGATCTAAACATACCGGCGAACTGTGGGTCTGCATTGGTACACCTCTGCCTAACCCTTCGGGGAACACAGACGTGATGATATGTGTAAAATTACTTGCCAAAATGATAAACAATGTCTAGTCGCCTTCTATGTATGCTAAAATTATAAAGAGGTAAAGTATGTTTTGTCGCACGAAACAAATATTTGTATGGCCTACAGGTAGTTGTTCGTACTCTGGCTGTTTGTATATGTGATGTTATATATTTGTAAACGCACCCACGGTACAGGAGAAATTCCTAGTGCGGGGCAACGTTCAAAAAAACAGAAAATCTCCCTCCCTCCAATCCATCTATCTATATTAAAATAAATTGCTGTGCATTAGTCAGGCAAACTGTCGAAAATGGCTCGACCGATTTGAATAATATCTTTTTTGTTTTGTTCGTCTCAATACTGGGGAGGAAAATAAGTTTTTTTTTTGGGTTAAAGGTCATTAGGTCATCTAATACACACACGCACTATAATTATTATCGATACTAAAAAATAGAGGTAAGAAAGCTAAAGAATAAAACAATAAACCTAACGAGAGTTTTTTTATTTTATTTTTTTGGTTGAACGCGCTAATCTCAGGACTTACTGGATCGGTTTTTTTTTTGTGTTGGATAGTCCATTTATCGAGAAAGGTTATAGGCTATATAACATCACACCACGAGCCAAAGGACCGGAGCATTAACCAAACAGGTAACATTACTCGAGTGAAAAATTGACGGACAAAAGCCAGTTTTTCAAAACCAACAATTCTACATTTTCTGCCCACCTCATAAACTAAATAAAAAAAACGTTTATTTTTCAAACATTAAACTTAAAAAAAAAAATACTAAGTAGGTATGTACAATTTATAAAAAAGGAAGCTCATAGGGCATTAAAAAAGTCATCCGAATCGTTGTCAATGGGATAAGTGCCCGTAAAGCTGGCAGAATTGCCACGTTACATGGCAATGCTTAATCTCTGTCCCAACAAAAGGCCAGCCCTCTGGTCACGTGAAGAGTTCACCAGCCGCTTGGTTATGCCTGAAAAACTAGATGACCGCTCGGACCCCATGGCCCTAATATTTCAACCCTAAACCGCTCTAACATGTAGCATCGATGTACCTTTTTTAGGGATGGGTAATCATTAAATGACTTCTTCCGCCCTGGGCGGAGCGGAAGTGAATGTCAGACTCTTACTGACTAAAACCCATCCGTGTCACCTTCCATATACCTAGATTGAAGACCCGGTAGTTCTATTCACCAAAACCACTAGCTACTGCAAATGAGCTATAATTAAAACTTTTAATTAGGTCAACTATAATTTTGTGCATGTGTCGCGAGCGTTAAAATTAATTATTTCGTCGACATTGTTACAATCATATGTATGGTTAACATTGTTGTGGGGATCAAGTTGTAAGCTTATGAGCATACATACCATCACGGCTGTATTCCCCGATGGATTAGGCAGAGGCGTACCTACCAATGTTCATCCACAGTTCGCTCCCATGTAATAGGGGGCGAGCCTATTGCCATTAACCGTGCACAAATCCTAACTCCGAGCTGCTACTGAGAATTTCATAGAAAAACCTAATAACGCTTTGCTCGAACTGGGAATCGAACATCAAGTCTCGCTTAGGACCACTAGGCTAACGAGGCAGTAATACCGATTTCGAAAATTCAAGTCTTACCCCTACAAAGCCACGTTATCTGTGAGTGTTATAAGCTATATAACATCACGCTAAAACACACGGGAGCGGAGCAGTAACCAAAGACGTAACTTAACGCAGATGAAATAAACCACACGGATGAAGTCGCGAGTAGTAGTTCATAACTTGCTCCATATCACAACGGGGAGTTTACAATCTCAAAGTTGTGTGGACGTGTTAATAATAGATATATTAATTTAACTTCGAATGCTACATTATGACACTATGCTCAGTCGTGTAATGGCCCGAGAGGGATGACTGCTTTAGTGCTGTTGATTAGTTATGGTTTTACAATGAGAACTGGGTGATGATAAAAATCGGGCAAGAGCGAGTCGTATTTAAAACTATATTTTTTTTTAACAGTTTAGCCAAGAAGAACGTTTTCAGGCTAGTATTTTGGATTTCAGTTCATATTTATTTATTTACTCTACCCCCCCCCCCCCCCCCTTGGAAGATTTATAATGAAAGTCATACACGCAATAGATAATAATAGCTTGGGCCCTGTTTCCGATACCGTTTTATTCCAACAGACCCATAAAATATAAAAAAAGCGGGTGAGGCTGTGTCATGGCACACAGCCGTTGGTTTAACGTGAAACGTCTATGTATCATATACACACATATACTTGATCTCAGTAGTGGCTACTTTGCTCTATCCAACGGCATATAAATGAATTGCGTACGATACGGAGTTACGGAGCTATAGCCCTCGCCGAGGCGGCGTGTTTTCGTCTCATCGGTTTTAGAATCAGAATCAGAATCAGAATTATTTATTTGTGAAACATAGGTGAAGAACATATATACATTAATCATACATGTCAAGGTCTTAAATAAATAAGTGTTGCACTATGCTTTGTCATTGTTGACATACAAATATTAAAGTCAGGTTCGTCAAAGTTAACAAAATTTTACGTTAACAAGATACATTAAAATAATCAATTCAATAATGTCCACTATAAGAAAGAAAAACAAAAAATACACACAAGAAGATCATAATAAAAGAATATGCGAGAAATTATTCGTCCGTTACATTAATAATATGAATTAATAAAATCACAGAATTTAGTCAAATAGTCATCCAAAATAGTTTAGCAAATTACCCTTATACTGTTCTGAAAGACTTTTCACGTCAAAATAGATAACTAATGCACACAAAGCGACACCCCCCCATCTTGTCAATACCGATGTATGAGTATACCACTATTACTATATATTCCTGTAGGTATAAGAATTCGGAAATATTTGATGGATATCTGCATCATATTGCAGTAAATGCAGTTGGGATACTGCCGCCGGCTCTGCGTTAACATGCATCGAATCTTGTCGTCCGGAGATGGCATTTTATAGTAGTTTCGTATGTAAGTCAAATATGTATATGTCGTACGTTTATGATAAAATCAAGTTTTTGATCAAGAACCGGCAGAAGACAAAATTATTACTTTATTTTGTCATAAACCTGAGATAATCCAGTTTTTTGATCATAACTTGATTTTGTCATATACCTACCTGCGACATAATATAGATTTATAACATTCCTGACGTTAAAAAACTTTTTGTAGATATTGTGGGGTTGGAAATAAGTTGGACACATTTATAAAGAACTATAGTTATAGTTTATGACCCTGTATATGGCAGGATACGCTGAGACAAAATTAATTAAAATAATTAAATCAAACCTTCGACGACACGGTTGGCGCAGTGGCCGAACGATCGACTGCTGCGCTGCGTGTCGCGAGTTCGATCCCCGCACCGAACAAATATTTGTATGACCTACAGATAGGTGTTCCGGGTCTGGCTGTTTGTGTATGTGAGTTTATATGTTTGTTAATGCACCCACGATACAGGAGAAATTCCTAGAGTGGGGCAAAGTCTTTAAAAAAAAAAACCTAATCAAATCATTTATTTTCATTTATCAGGTTATCTATCTTCTTCTATGTAATTGAAAATTAATGTCTAAATGTCCAATACATTTATAACTACTCGAGAATTGAATTGGCCTATCATTTTTTTACTGTACTTAATTTCCCGGACAAGGTTCTTTTAAAAGAACAATTTTGGTAAATCCACCAAAAAATTAGGAAAAATGCCGTACTATTTTTTGTTGCATAACGTTTAAATATATTAAAGAATAATCAGTGTTAAATAAATCAAAGAGAAATTTTCACATGAATTAGTTTGTTCATGCAAAACTAAACCCTATTACCACCTTAAATATTCACATGTTCTTCAAAAATAGAAGTACGCAAATGGCATGTTATTGGGAGTGAACCCAGATGATTTATGTGCTAAAGAGCATTGACAAAAAGTCTACGTTACGAATAAGTCGCGTCTGATCCTCCTGCATTTACATTACATCTGTTGAAACATACGGGAACGAATACCATACAACACAATGTTAAGCATACACACATACCATCACGCCAGTATTCCCCGAAGGGTTAGGCAGAGGTGTATAAAAGGGCACGCACAGTCCGCCGGTATGTTTAGGTCCCATGTCATGGGAAGATTAAGGTGGTTAAACCTTGTTGTTGACTGCTTAGTCGGATTTTCCCAAGGTGCCTTAAAAATTAATGTTTCTAGCTATGACTTAAAACTTATAAGCAAAGCGACTACACGCTAAGGCCACGTGTAGGGTTAGGAACTCAGCTTAAGGCGTCTCTGGGGAGGGCAGCAAGGGGACAGGCTGGATCAGTTCTTAAAACCACGTATAAATCGAAAGAATCTTTACCATCCCCCCTTAGCTTACCGCATTCTTACCTTACCTGTACGGCAGCATGCTTAGTACTCGTATCAGCCGTTTCGCACATATTTTGCGTCTAGGACAATATTTATTTATGTTTTTTGTTTGTGTTTATTACTACCTTGTTATTGTCTTATTTTTATGTTATGTGCGTCACTGTTACGTGAATAAACAGTTTTTCTTTCTTTCTTTTCTATACCTGTCTACGCGCAACGGAACGCAAGAGGCCTTGGGCGCTCACCCGCGCCCCCCTCGCGCCGCCCGCCCCCCGTCGTCGCCTCCCAGCCGCACGCGCCTGGCTACGGCTCACGTCCCGCGCGCTCGCCCACTTGCCCTCGCGCGCCGACCAAACCACACGCATTGAATGTACGCGCATCCGTCATCGTCGTCAGATTGTAAAACTAATTATTCTATTGTAATATACCAGTTTTTTATAATACAGTCCACTTATTTATTCCGCAAGGATCATCCCAAACACTGGTCCTTCGAGGAAACAATAGAATTTCATTAGTTAACGTATTCTCGTCGACGTCGACACGTTGTTGCCACGCGGTCTGAAAAAACTCGGAGCGGCGGTTGGAAGATAGCTTCAGTGAACTTGGAATCTACGATACAGCGGGTCTACAGCATAGATACTGCACACCGTATCGTCGGCATCGTGATCTCCAATCTGCATTTCCGCCGTGCAAGTCGCAAAACGCAAAACCAAATCCAGCAGCGATCAACGGGCTACGTGAAGAATACCCACCACGTGCACCTGATACATCGGCTGGTATTGTGAGTTCGTTCCAATTATCCTTACCTATTCATCTGAAACTCTCGTAAATTCCTATTCAGTGACTATTTGAGTGAGGCTTATTTTCAAATTATTCAATATTTCGCATTCGCACGTGAGATAAATTCACGTCATTAAACATTGCATCTTGCACGCTTTCTGTGGGGGGCAATCCTATTGAAAAATATACTAAATCTGCTTGGTGTGTGCACATTTTATGCTAACCTAACCTAACGCACGGCATAGGTACTACGCACGACCACGCCATTGCATGAGCAAAATGGCGGAGAAGAATGAACGCATTGTTAAGCTAAAAAAGGCTAAAGCTAGCTTAAAAGCAAAGCTAACCCATTTTGAAACATATTTAACTACAGCAAGTTCACACGAAGTGCTTAGTGAGCTCCACGCTAACGAACTGCAATCTCGCTTTTCACGAGTCCAAATTTTAATTTCTGATTTCGACACTTTACAGACAGAGCTTGAGTACCTCTGCGACCCTCCGGATGAGCAGTATGCTGACAGAGAGAAAACTGAAACCAAGTACTATCAGCTCGTCGCTCAGGCCCAAACTCTTCTTGCTGCCTGCGCGGACAAAATTGGTGACGGACGGCGTTCAGGCTCAGACGTCGAATCAAACATCAGTGATGCTAAATCAGGTGGGACTTGCAACCATACTCATCGTTTCCATTTACCAAAAATTAATATACCAAAGTTTGATGGTAGCTATCAAAATTGGCTCGAGTTTAGGGATACATTTATGTCAATGATTCATGGCAATGATCAATTGGATAACATTAGTAAATTTCATTACTTGCGAGCGTCCCTCCATGGGAGCGCTGCAGTAATTGTTAAAAATATAGATTTTACAAAAGAGAATTATGCAATAGCATGGAAATTATTATGTGAACGTTATGATAATTCTAGGTTACTAGTTAACAATCATGTTCAAGCATTATTCAAGGTAGATATCATTTTAGATGAGTCGAGTAAAGCTATTAGACAACTAGTTGATACTACAAACAAAAACATTAGAGCGTTAAGTATTCTTAAGCAACCTACCGAGCATTGGGATACCTTAATAATATACATTATGTCTAGCAAACTAGATCCTACAACCAAAAGGAAGTGGGAAGAGTATAGAAACACACTGTGTGTTCCACCTACACTGGAACAAATTTCTACATTTCTGCGTAACAGAGCAGACCTGTTAGAATCCATAGAGGATAATAGTACAACTAAGTCAAAAACAGAAAAGCAAAAGTCAAAATCTTTTCTAGTAGTTTCAAATGAAAACAATTCACAAAAACCAAATAATTTTAAGTGCCCCATGTGCAAAGAGGAACACACATTGTATCATTGTGCCAAATTCAGAGATTTGACCATTGAGAAACGTTTGGAAAAAGCTAATGATCTCAAGGTTTGCCTTAACTGTCTACGCACTGGTCACTCTCATGGGAAATGTAAATTCCCACACTGTAGGTACTGTAGATACAAACATAATACATTACTACATAAACATGATGATAAGCCTATGTCCTCTGTGACAAATCAAGAGAATGTTGTGTTAGCCACCAACATAAATGAACCTACTACAGATTCTGATAACTCTACTGAAACCATCACCCTGTCGACAGATACCATACAGCCTACTACTTCGCCACATGTAGTTCTATCCACAGCTTTGGTGAAAGTACATGACAACAAGGGCGGCACACTCACAGCACGGCTCCTGCTCGACAATGGCAGCACGGCCAACTTTATAACAGCCGAGTTATGCGGTAAGCTGGGGTTGTCGAGACGCAGTACAAGTTCCATGGTGTCAGGTATCTATAATCAGTTTTGTAAGAGTACACAATCTTGTTATGTTAGGATCGAATCTCTATATAGCAATTATAAAGTAGACATAGATTGCTTAATATTACCTCAAATTACTAAAACATTGCCATCCAAACTAGTGGCGATGCAGGACATTGCTATACCATCAGGTATACAGCTAGCAGACCCATCATTTAATGTTCCGGGTTCAGTAGATATTCTAGTAGGGGCAGAAATATTCTGGGATGTCATATGTAATAATTCCATTAATCTTGGTAAAAAACAACCAAAATTATATGAAACTAAGTTGGGTTGGTTAGTGTCTGGTCATGTAGGCAATACCAAAAATAAGTCAGTACACCAATGTAATTTAGTCAATCATGAAGATAGTATTTCAAAATTTTGGGAACTAGATTCAATTCCCACTAAATATTCTTTATCTAGTGAAGAACGTGCCTGTGAAAATAGATTTAAAAAAGAAACTTATCGTAATAAAGAAGGCCGCTTCGTAGTCAGCATGCCTCTTAAACAAGATCCTCATACATTGGGTGAATCATATACTAGGGCAAAGGTTAGATTTCTCTCTCTTGAGCGTAGATTTCAAAGGGACCCTAATTTCAAAAAACAATACTTAGAATTCATGCAGGAGTATGAACAACTAGGTCACATGACTGAAAATACAACTCCCAGTCACAATAGTCCTAATTCTGTCTATAGTTATGCGTATAGTTATGCGGAGCCCTAATAGCAACAAGATTGTGTACTATAGTATTGCAGTCAATAACATTGCCAGTAACATGCAGGTATTGGTGTGATTCGACAATAGTTTTAGGCTGGTTGTCAACACCTGTGCAACGCCTTAAACCTTTTGTTCGCAATAGGGTTAATGAAATTGAGGAGAACACCGCGGGGGCCCGGTGGAGCTATGTGCCGTCTCTTGACAACCCTGCTGATCTCGTTTCCCGAGGGGTGAAGGCTGATCTTATCAGCTCAGCTTCTCTGTGGTGGTCAGGACCACAGTTCCTAAAACATGATGAAAATACTTGGCCTAAAATGCCGAACCCTAAGGAGGAGCGAGATCTACCGGAGATAGTGTGTCACTTTACTCATAACTCTACTAACAATAACATCACAGATAGTAATCCTATCTCATTACTTGTACAAAAACATTCTAAGCTCACACGTCTTGTTCGCGTAGTAGCTTACATACAAAGATTTTTATTTAATTGTAAGAATAAAGGCAGCAAATTAACAAACCTTTTGTCTGCTAATGAATTACAAAAAGCCTTGTTTACTATTTTAAGATTATGTCAAAGTGAAATGTTTAAAGATGAATATTTTAGTTTAAAATCAGGCAAATTACTGTCATCAAATAATAGGTTAAATTCCTTATCTTGAAATGGAGATAAAAAAGAGTATTGAAAAAGAGTCGCTCAAATTATATCATAAGAGTTGGTGGAAGGTTAGATAATTCCCCATACACTTATGACCAAAAGCATCCTATATTAATATGTAGTAAACATCATATATCAAGATTAATATTTCATAAACAGCATTTAGAACTTTTACATGCAGGGCCACAGTTGCTCCTTGCTAATGTTAGATTAACATACTGGCCTCTAGGTGGAAGGAATCTAGCTAGGTCTATAGTTAAAAAATGTATTAAATGTTTCAGACTTAAAGCTCAAACAGTTCAACCTATAATGGGTCAACTACCTGAATGTAGGACTAAATTAGAATTCCCATTTTTACATAGTGCAGTTGATTATTGCGGGCCAATTTTGATAGCAGATAGAAAAGGTCGTGGTTGCAAGTTATTAAAGTCCTACCTTTGCATCTTTGTTTGTTCCGCAGTCAAGGCAGTTCATCTGGAGCTCGTGACAGAGCTGACCAAGGAAGCCTATATGGCTGCACTATATCGTTTTATAAGCCGTCGAGGCAAGCCTCGCAGCCTCACGTCTGACAATGGAACCAATTTTGTTGGCGCATGTAAATTATTGCAATCCTTTCTCTCTAAACTAGATATAGCTGACAAACTAGCAGAGGAAGGTATTAACTTTCTCTTTACGCCTGCCTATTCCCCTCATTTCAATGGGATGGCAGAAGCCGCCGTTCGTTCTACAAAGCATCATTTACGTAGAATTTTAAATTTAACTCATCTAACATATGAAGAAATGTCTACCTGTCTTACTCAAATAGAAGCTATTTTGAACTCTCGACCCTTGACCCCACTATCTACCGACCCTTCTGATTTTTCTGTCCTAACCCCATCTCATTTCCTCATTGGACGAACTCTAACTACTGTGCCTAATCCACAGGTGGCCGAGATTGAGGGCGTCAACTTGCTCCAACGCCATAAGCGAATAGAAGCTATTAAATCGCATTTTTGGCAAAGATTTTCTAATGAATATGTTTGTATGCTACAGCAGAAAACAAAATGGAAGACAAGCAGCGATAGAGACAGCATCAAACTGAATTCCCTTGTTCTTATTAAGGACAAGACCTGTCCACCTTTAAGGTGGAACCTAGGAAGAGTGGTGCAGGTATACCCAGGAATTGATGGGATCAACAGGGTCGCAGAGATCCGAACGAAAAAGGGGACTATCAGAAGAGGATGGAACAACCTCTGCCCCCTGCCAGTAGAGGAGAGCAATTGAAGATCGTCTCTTCAACCCGGGGAGCATGTCTACGCGCAACGGAACGCAAGAGGCCTTGGGCGCTCACCCGCGCCCCCCTCGCGCCGCCCGCCCCCCGTCGTCGCCTCCCAGCCGCACGCGCCTGGCTACGGCTCACGTCCCGCGCGCTCGCCCACTTGCCCTCGCGCGCCGACCAAACCACACGCATTGAATGTACGCGCATCCGTCATCGTCGTCAGATTGTAAAACTAATTATTCTATTGTAATATACCAGTTTTTTATAATACAGTCCACTTATTTATTCCGCAAGGATCATCCCAAACAATACCTATGTACCAAGTTCAGCTCATCACAACAGCCTCCCGTATCCCCGCACACGTCTGCGTTGTATCTCCGACAGTTTATGCGTGTGCTATAAGCCGCAGACTCGCGCGTAACGAAGCGTAAATCCAGATGTAGCACACGGTCGGAGTGTGGGGGCGAATCTCAACCCGTGTACACTTGTATAGGAGTCGTTAATTGTACTTTTTTCTAACTTGTTGCTATTGTCTCCAGTATATGTACTTTTTAAGTTTATCTTGGACATTTATTTATTTATTTATTTATTGACACACCAACGACTTATTCACTAAATCATTACATTCATACATTGTTATCAGCTTTGCGGTGAATTCGTCACTTATAGGTGTGCACAGCACTTGTACAATCATTTAATCATAATAAAGAATTATAAAAAATACATTCAAAACATCATTACATCATTTAAATAGGGATACAAAACCGATTATAAATTAAAAATATAAAAATAACAAATAAGACAATAAATTAGAAGACATTATTAAAATTATTAGAATAGATTATAATTGTGGGTTAAATAATTAAATTGAATTAAAATGTACATTATTAAATACGTTAAAAGGAGTCACACAAATACACAAATTAACATTTTGAAACAGAAATAAACAAACAGATCGATCAAGAACTGAGGATGTGTCGTTTGAATTCATTCAGACTGTTCGAAAATATGTCTAAGTTATTAGTACGCGTGCACAGCTTATTGTAACTAGACAAAAACCGGTATAGAGGAGCTGAACGACTAAGATTAGTTCTATTTTTAGGCAATTGAAAGGTTTCTGTTTTAAAATTGGATCTGTACGTGGTACGGCGGGGCACATTCAGACTGATCTCCGAAACCAACTCCGGTACATTCGCCATATTGTGGAGGGTCTTATAAAGGAAAGTTAAATCTGAGCATCTTCTTCGCTGCTCCAGGGAACTCATCCTGAAATGACAGAGCCTTTGAGGATAATCAGCTTCGCGATCACAAGTCTGCGATCTGTAGTGGAGGCACCTCGTAAACTTTTTTTGAATGCACTCTATTCTGTCCATGTGGACACGATACGCTGGATTCCATACCGGAGATGCATATTCCAGTATACTCCTCACCAGAGAGTTGTAGACATCACTGACATCGGTAAACATGTCGGTGGTCCTTGAGGCGGTTTAGAAACTCTGACACTAGGGTGTGTGGGGTCGTTAGACCTTAATGCCTACACGATAAAGAAGATCCTAGATTCCGGAGTCGAACAACATTGCATAGCAGATATTTTTTAAATATATATTGGTATATATAGTAAGGACGGTATATGTACTTACTAATCCGAATTCTGGGCCTTTCTTCAGGTATCAAGTATAAAAGGTACCTTATTTACTTATGTTCAAGAGTGATAGCTGGTTTTATAATTATGTATATGTTTTACAGGATAATGTTAAAAACCAATACAAATGATTGCACTACGCTGTCTGTAGCAGCCCGGAGTTTGAAATTTAGTGGTGTGACACCTTTGTGCTTTGGAAAGCACATGAAACCGTTAACCCTGCGACAGATCTCTCCACAGGCGTGTCGGATCAACTGTGTTTGCTCACACACTTGTGTACTATAATATCTCCTGCATTCATGATTAGTCTCTATTGTAATCTGAAGAAATGATTTATTTATTTTTAAGCACTACGTGAGCGTTACCAGGGTTGCATAAGTATAGAATAGAATAAGCGTGAAGTTTCTTCGCTAACGATGTTCCAACAAGCATAGCCCTTAAAGAGAAGATTGGTAACTTTTCAAACTACAGCCTTGGCCAAAAGTATTAGGCACCCCCAAAAACCGCTTGCAACTAATAAAGTATAACAAATATAAAGCTATCTGTTATACAATAGCCTATAGGGTGTATTCAAACGTTAATCAAAACAATAGATACGGTATTTTGACGTGCCATAAAACAGCTGATGCACAAATAGCGAAAAATGGCATTTCATGAGAAATATTAATTTGTTCTCTCAATCTTTTTTCACTGTTCATAGTGGCAAAAAGCTAGTGTTTTTGTATTTATTTGTTGAATGTCTATTACGAAATGCCTAAACAAAGTGAACTTTGTACAGAAAAACGGATAAAAATCCATATTCTACACGAAGTGGGCAAATCTCAGGTAGAGATCGCCAAGTTGGTAAAATGTTGTCGGTTTGCGGTCCAATCTGCTCTGAAAACCTTCGTGGAGACTGGTTCTTAGAAAAACAGGCAGAAAACATGTGACTACTGAGTGCCAGGACAGAAAACTCATTCTTGAATCTCTCAAGGACCGCAAAAAAACTTCTTCTGAGCTCGCTGCAGCTCTATCGGAGGACGTTGGAAAGCTGATTAGTTCTCTAACGACAAGAAGAAGACTCATAGAAGCTGGCTTAAAAGGCTGTAAATCTAGGATGAAGCCTCTGTGGTCCGAGAACAACAAAAAGATCCGCTTGGAATGTGCTCCACGTCACCAACATTGTACCGAAGAAGATTGGTCCAATGTTGTATGGTCCGCCGAATTGAACTTAGTGGCAAGTTTTACTATCATCGACATAAAACAACAACAACAATAACTAATAATTTCATTAACTTTTGTAAGAATTACAACCAATCAAACATTGGGTCTATTTTATAATGTTTTTAGGTATTCGGAACGCCGGCTGTGACGTTTGTGAGGCAGTGTGTCGGCGAGGAATACTATCCAGATTGTGCGGTACCTCCCGCCGAACACGCATACGGCAGCATTATGATCTGGGGCTGCATGGCTGCCAATAGGGTTGGCGAAATGTTCGTCTGCGAAGGCCGCATGAACAGTGATAAGTACATCAATGTGCTAGAAACTGCCTTGGTGCCATCGTTGGTGCACATTTTAGGTAGCAGCAACTTAGGCGACGTCAAATCCCAGCAAGATAATGCTCCAGGTCATAAATCAGCGACCACGATGGCAAGGTTTAGAAAAAACAGCATTGTCTTGCTAGACAGGCCGGTGCAGTCTCCAGATCTGGACCCCATCGAGCAGCTTTGGGATATACTGACGCGCAAGATACAAAAGCATAACATAACACAAAAAGAAGCGTTAAAAATGCCTTAATAAGTAAGTGGGATGCCATAAGTTCTGACGTGTGCACAAAGCTCGTACGCAGTATGCCCCGAAGGATTGCTGCGGTGATGAAAGCGATGGGTGGATTTACTAAATATTAATATATTTTAATTTTTTTGATCAAAATATATACATAGACAACAAAGTTAGTTTTATCTTTCATCCCAAACATGTGTCATGCAATCATTTGTAGGGTGCCTAATACTTTTGGCCAAGACTGTAGGTACATCGCGTTGCTCACGAAATAAAATTCAAGATGGAGTCGTAGTTACCTGGTTTAAGTTTCAAAACTTTCAAACCTTTGTATGGGTATGTTATGATACGCAACAAGTTTTATTCTAACGTGAACAAACCGATAATTCTTTACCCAACCTGGAAATCCAACCCTCACACTGAGCTGTTGCACTAGACCAACAGGGCACATATTCTATGGTATAAAACAAAGTCGCTTCCCGCCGACTGTACACTTAGATTTATTTAAAACTCCACAGGGGATTTTAATGCGGTTTCATCAATAGTTACAGTGATTAAAGAGGAAGGTTTTATACGTATAAAACATCACGCTTTGACCAACGAGAGAGGAGCAGTAACTAAAGACGAGTGACACCGCGGGGTATACAGGGTGGCCTTGTTGGGAACGTTCAAATGAAAATTTTGGTAGCCTCTTGTCTTGGGCTTTCCAAAATGTCCCCTTGTATGTTCTACGATTTTTTGTAGTTTAGGAGCCAGACGTTTTTTTTTTACACAAAACTAAGAAATGATTACCTGACATTTGACCTTTTCAGATAATGCTAAACTTCAATTTTTTTGTCGCATTTTTTTTTTTTGGTAATAAATCCTGAGCGTGTTGTCTACCATTGACAAAAAAGCCCTCTGTCGAATCATCTCTCGAAGTGACTAAAACTTAGTTCAAAGGGTATTAAGGTAGTTTGTAATTCAATCATTTTTATTTTTTCTCTAACATATATTTCGTATTTCGGCAAGCAGATAAGAATAAGCTTCCAAAATTTCACTTGCACGTCTGCAGCTAGGCCACTCACAGAGCACAAGGCCACTCTATACATAAACACCTTACCAACGCAGGCTCTGAACACCACCCGTCTCTCCATGGTGTGATATATCCCCCGTCTGTCAGATCCATCTTAACGTATGCCGTTTCTCTTTGAGCCCTGGTCCATTAGGTAAGTAGTCCGGGATGCTGGCTCGGTAAGCGGTGGTAAGCAGATAGTTTGCTATGCCGACGGACGCACTCACGCGGGATATCACTTATTAATTCATGGATGTAGAGTAGTGTGGGGCAGAGGCTACAGTGAGGAGAATATTTCGTTTTGTATATTTAAAATTTATTTAGATAATAACACTACGAGTAAGTTGAGATGGATTAGATTAAGTTTCTTACTTTTTTTTAAACAAAATTTTATCATCATCATATCAGCCGCAGGACGTCCACTGCTGGACATAGGCCTCCCCCATAGATTTACAAAAAGACCGGTTGGAAGCGGCCTGCGTCCAGCGCCTTCCTGCGGTCTTAATTAGGTTGCCGTGCACCTTGTGGGTGGACGTCCTACGCTGCGCTTCCCGGTGCGTGGTCTCCATTCGAGAACTTTGCGTAATCAAAATTTAAATTCTTATAATGCAGGAGTATTAACTGATTTAAGAAATTGGAAATGTTTTTATTTTAGTGATAAAAAACCTAGAATGGGAATTTAAAAAAAAACGACATCTTTTTTAAACAGATGTAAAATTTATAAGCTTAAAAGATCATAAAACAATTAATAAAGTCACAATGGTAGTTGCCCGGTATCAAACTCGCAGCCTCCTGCATGAGAGGCACGACACCTTAACTACTGGGCCATCACCACCAAGAAACACACAGATAATCCAAAATCCCCTTAAGGTGAATGCTCCGATCAGCCCGCGAAATTTAAAATTTCTTACGTTTTTTACAATTTGCAAGTCACTATTAGGTTTAATGTTGATTAATGTATGATTCGCAGTCAAGCTTCATGTAAAATGTCAAGATTTCATGAAATCTTGACATTTTACATGAAGTTTGACTTATGGAGTCATTTTACTGATTTTAATGGTTATAATTTTGAAAATACATACTTCTTACGCCCGTGAATCATAGTTTAATCAACATTAACCTAATACTGACTTGCAAATTGCAAAAAACGTAAGAAAATTTAAATTTCGCGGGCTGGTCGGAGCTTTCACCTAGACACATAAGACTTTCTTGACAGGTTAGAAGATTCTCTATACAAAACATCCCCCCATTTAACCCCCTCCCCCCCCCCCTCTTTAAAAACAGCCCCGCATTCTCTGTCCGCACCTACACTGTTCCCCCTACTAATGAGTACAGTTAATGAACAAACATCAAGACAGTCACAAACAGAGTCGCTAATAAATGAGGCTGTAATATTAATGCACGCGACTGTACGAAAAGTCGCCCCCTTTCGAACTTTACTGAAGAGTATTAAGACGATTTTAATGAGCTGTGTCAGCAAGGTAAGAAGTCTGTTTTCGATATCGATAGTGTAATGGGAAGTAAGCCTTCTGTGTGAAGGGAAGCTGGGAATATTTACAGCTTTATTCTGTAAATGGAAAGATAAAATATTATTTTAATGATTGTAATAATACTAGCTTATTAATGTCCCATACATACATATATAAACTCACGCCTTTGTCTCATGGCGGTAAGTAAAAACCACAGAACGCCACCGGGTACGTTTCTTACGTACTCCTTTCGTCTCCTCCACGTTCATACACCTGATCATACAAGCACGCCGGTTACGAGCACTGCGCACCTGACCTTTCTGAAGAACCTCACCAATAAGGTCAGGGTAGGTCTTTCTAGGGCGTCTCCTCTCCCGGCGTTGCCACTCACATCTGTCATATAAATCCCTTTTGTTAGTCATCTTGCACTCATCCTCCCTATATGACCGAGCCATCTAACCATTTAAGCATCAACTGTACCATTGCAGAGTAAAGGCTTTTTGTCTTATAGAGAAAGCGTGACTATTAAATTGATCACCGTTCATCGCTTGCTTAAAGCAGATTAGCGATTTCAGACTTATTTACGCACATACATACCATTACGCCTATATTCCCCGAAGGGTTAGGCAGAGGTGTACCAATGTACACCCACAGTTCGCCGGTAAGTTTTAGGTCCCATGTAATGGCGGGCGAGCCTATTGCAATTAACCGGGCACAAATCCTAACTCCGAGCTGCTACTGAGAATTTCATAGAAAGTCCTAATAACACTTTTTGCCCGAACTGGGTATCGAACCCAATACCTCTAGCGTAGCAGTCGGGCTTGCGACCAAGTTTTCCTTCATCAATGTTACTGATCTAACCTTGGAAAGTACATAAATGCATATTCAAAACAGTACCTTCTAAAAATTCATTCTAGAAATAAACAAAATACCCCACCTTTTAATTCCCAAAGCAGGCCATACTTCCTTCAACAAAATACATACAATAACAAAATCAACAGATTAACATAATCACGTCATTTCTAAGCTTGGAATATTCTGAATCTTGCCCGAAGGCCCCTTGGCTTGTAAATCTTGGGCACTTAACTCAAAAACTAATATAAGTTGTTTGCCCTTAGGGGTTATTGGCAAAAAATAAAACTTCCCTAACTATAATATTCTGTTGACGTAAAAATGGATGTAGGGTGTCGTGTGTTTTTGGAGGTTTGTGGACTTTCCCTTTTTGAAGGTGAGGTTGAAGAGGTCAAGGTCAGTTTTTATGGTTACACCTTTCAAAAGGTAAACACCCGGTTTTTCGTGCGTTTTATTTGTGTAGAATATACTATTTTTTCTTTCTTTGTTTTTTGGGTTTATTAATACACCATTTTATTAAATCAATAATCATACAAGAGTTATAATACCTAAATATGTACATTTTATTTTGATATTATGGTTTAGTAATTTTAAAAAAAGTCATTGTCTGCCTTAACCTCTAATTTCATCAGCTTTGAACCAAATATTTGTTATTTCAGTTCCAAAATGCAGAAAATAAAAGATAAAAAGTTTTGAACAATTAATTAAAATGCGTTCTATTACCTATAAATAGGTACCGAAATAAAAAACCTTGGGATTAAACATTTTTCCTGAATAATACTCAATATGTGAAGGGTACCGAAATTCCAACCCCTACCCTGTATAACTTTCTAAATTATAACAGGAATGTCCGACACTCCATCACAAACCATGGTCACCCTACAACAAATACTTAATATAAGAGAAATTGCAAAGTTGTAGTTATAATGTGTTTTGGATAAATTGATAGACCGCGACGGAGGACCACTTTGTAAGGCGTCGTACACACTAACATAGTTTAAATCTAATTAAGTTTCAGCATCTTCTAAGACCCCTGTACACCAAAGACTTAACTCAACTAAAGACTAATCTACACAGGAGTAAGTTACATGGGTCATCGCGGTGACCGGCACGACCCGCGTTTTTGTGAACTCAGATGTGGCCGTGCCTTTAGCGAGTAAGCACACCTTTTTAAGTACATTATTATTTTACTGTAATATATAGTCGAACTGCCTCGTTAGCCTATTGGTTCCTGCGGGTTGTTCGAAAGAGATACCGCGCCCCCGGAACGCAAAGGGCACACGAAGGAACATAGATGGTTTTAAGTCAGTAAAAGTCTGACACTAAGGACGGGGGGGGGGGGGGGTCACTAGATGATTTCCCATCTCAAAAAAAAAGCGCGACTGCTGCGTTCGGGTTCGATCCCAGGTCAAGCAAAGTGTTATTGGGTATTTCTATGAAATTCTCAGCAGCAGCTCGGAGTTATAATTAGATCCCGGTTAGTGGCAATAGGCTCATATTACATGGGACTATTCAATATAAATATATTCAATTGGAATACATTCACAATATATTACACGGGACCTAAACTTACCGGCGAACTGTGGGTGTACATCGGTACACCTCTGCTTAACCCTTCAGGGAATACAGGCGTGACGATATGTTACTCTGCTAGAAGTGGTGTCTACTCCCGAATTCCTAATTATTAGGAATTGGGATTTTTATTTTTTAGGATTTGGGATTATTAGTATTGGTTATTATTTTATTATTATTTTGCGCGGTAGTGGCGCATATGGATTATTGTATTTGTTATTTTTTAATTTTATTTTTGTGTTGTGCGTCGCTTTCGCAAGAACAAATGGTTATTCTTTCTTTCTTTCTTTCCTATTATTCTAGAACGTTTTTCTACCCGTAAACACAGTACCCTCCCAGACTGGCCGCAGTCGGCTAACCCCTCTTGAGTAAGACGAAACTTTTTCAATTTCCCGCGCAACCACTCGGTAAAGTACCATCATCCTGAGCTAACAGTACCTGCTACGTATGATGAAGCCAGTTTCAGCATCAGGAGTGAACGTAAACAATATTTATGGCATGGGCATGCTTGCTGTTGGGGCAAGTTATCATAATTATTATTATTATCATTTATTCATTGTATATACATATTAGATACATTTTTAAATATTAGTATAAAAAAATAAAATCATTTAAAAATATAAAAAATAGTAGCCCACCGGCGGCGTCGGGAACAGGGTCCAAGCCACCGGTGGTCAGGGCTCCTGAGAAAGGAATGTCTTAACTATACGCGCGGTGTCTAGGAGTACCGCTTTCTGAATCAAGCCCTTGATCCAGCCGCCCAACGAGAGCCTCCTAAGATGTTATCATATTTATCGTTAATTTAATATTTGGTGCGGATTTCTCTATAAACTAAACTAAAATTAGACAATTTATATATCTTAGTGGCTAAATAATTACAGCCGCATAGACCGATCTTCCGGGTTAAGCCACGCTTGCCGAGGTTGGTCTGTGGATGGGTGACCATTTACCATAGCGAGTTTCCTCCGTGCCTCGAAAAGCACGTAAAGCCGTTGGTCCCGGCTGTCATTTGTAGATCTTTGACAGTCGTTACTGTTAGTCAGAAGCTAGAAAGTCTGACAACCAGTCTTACCAAGAGTATCGTATTACCCATTACTGGGTTGTGGAGGTCTGATAGGCAGTCGCTCCATGTAAAATACTGATATTCAGCTGCATCCGGTTCGACTGAAAGCCGACCCCAACATAGTTGGGAAAAGGCTAGGCAGATGATGATATATCTTAGTGACAGGCAGTCTAAGGGATAGGATGGTTATGGAAAAGAACTAAGTTAAAAATGGAAATAATTATAGTATAGCGTATGTGTGTGATCAGTAGTTGAGTTAGTATTTAATAGTAGTAGAGCTCTTTGTGAAGGAGCTCGTTCGGGGAAGTACTACCACCATAACTATTTCTGCCGCAAAAATGTGTTTCGGTATAAAGGGTGAAGGTGTAATTACAGGCACATGAGACATTTCAACTTTGTCTCTGGGATGGCAACGCATTTGCAAGGCCTCTGGTATTGCAGATGTCTATAGGCAGCGGTGACCACTTAACATCAGGTGGGCCGTCGACTTGTTTGCCATTCAATGACATAAAAATAATGACAAATTATTTTTGATTTAAGGTTTGCCTAGTTTTTAATCAATACACTAATATCAACTGTAGGTAAGGTAGGTATGGGAGGTTTTTTTATTAGCATGAATGAATGTTGAGTTTATTTGCAGGAACATCAGTAATATACATCAGTCATCAGTCAGGGGATCATTCTACTAACTTTTAGGAAAGCGATCTGATGTTAGTCCTAATCTGTGAAAAATACCTCTATTTTACTGATTAAAAAACGAACGTTATTAAAAGTTACGACAATTGCTCCCGGACCCATTCCTGTTCAATGAAATTACAGAGTTTATAATGAATGCGCTTATTAGTTCTTTTAATTCTGTTATGTTAAAATCCCATTATAATAGGGCCTGGTGCCATCAATTAGATACAAACCGGGACTCCGGGCTATTACTGAGAAATTACTTATCGAAATTGTTAAAAAGATAACAATGATAAAATCTCTGTAATAAAAACGCTACCACTGATAAATAAACGCTATTTTTTGACATTGCAACAGAGAATGATTGACCGTTTACAGTACCCTTCTCAACAAACAAACGCCTACATCCTAACCTATCCTGCTACTTGGGGATGGATGGATGTATGTTTGTTACTTTTTCACAATTAAATGGCTGAACAAAATTAGCTGTAAAGATTTTTTTATAAAAAACAACTTCTGTATCGTGTTGCTTTTATAAACATATAAACCCACACACACCCACACGCAGCATATCAGCCAATAGCTCTGCCACTGCGCCAACCATGCTGTTAAATATATAGATATTGTTCTAACTTAACACATAGGATGAATTTTATCCCATTTTTGTGTTCTCAAACGATAATTTAGAACCTTAGCTTCATTCTCTTTACCTTTATTATGAAATTTACGCAGACGAAGTCGCGTGAAAAACCTAGTCTGTCCATAAACCTAGACCGTAAGTATCTCTTCAATCAAGATAAAGTTACAAAAATAACCTTTTTTCTTGAAAATAGAGTTTATTATGAAAAGGTCTCATCTGGAGAGGTACCTACGGTAAGTACTTCTACATGAGTGTATTTTTTCAGCGAACAATTGACTATCTTTCAGGTGGTGAAAGTACTCTTGAATATGGGCAAGTTTTACTAAAGGAGTGGGTAAGAAATATGAAAAAATATCACCTGTTTCATACAAAAATGTGCAGTACATACAACTCGATTAAAATGTGTGGAACAGCTGGTTTTTAGGAATAAAAATTTTAGGCTAAAATTATTTGTTTTGTTTTGTTTTTGTTGCAAAAAAAACTTTGCACGCTTGCAATTTCTCCTGTATCATGGGTGCGTTTACAAACATACTATAAACTTACATACACCAACAGCCGGACCCGGAAAAACTATCTGTAGGCCAACAAGTACAATTAATTGTTTCGTGCGGGAATCGAACCCGTGATACGTGGAGCACCAGCCAATCGCTCAGCCACTGCGCCAACAGTGTCGTCAAAATGGGGAATTATTTATTATTCACAACGATTCAAATTCGTAATGTGTGCTTAACCTTTATATTATTGGCCTATTATTGTACCTATGTGTAATCTCTAGTCTTCTTCTTTATCGTGTGGGCAGTAAGGTCTAACAACCCCACACATCCTAGTGTCAGAGTTTCTAAACCGCCTCAAGGGCCTCTGACATCACGACACATCTAAAGTAATATAGTCATTTAATATTGTAGATTATTATAGTTACTTGTGTACAAGTTAAGTTTTTGTTGTTTTTGTGTTTTTGTTTTTGTTTAGCTTTTGTTTTTGTCCCCTTGGTGCCCTGCTCTGCCCCGTTGGTCTCGTGGTCGCAAGTGCGACTGCTGTGCAAGGGGTCCCGGGTTCGATTCCCAGGTCGAGCAAAAAGTGTTATTGGGTTTTTCTATGAAATTCTCAGTAGCAGCTCGGAGTTTGGATTTGTGCCCGGTTAATGGCAATAGGCTCGCCCCCTACTACATGGGACCTAAATATACCGGCGAACTGTGGGTGTACATTGGTACACCTCTGCCTAACCCTTCGGGGAATACAGGCGTGATGGTATATTTGTTTTTGTATTTAAGTAGGTTAAGTAAGTTTATGTTATTTGCGTCGCATTCTCATGCGAATAAATGGTTTTTCTTTCTTTCTTTCTTTCTTTTGTATTTATTTTATTGTGTTTTATTTTGACTGCCCCGTTGGTCTCATGGTCGCAAGTGCGACTGCTGAGCAAGGGGTCCCGAGTTCGATTCCCAGGTCGAGCAGAAAGTGTTATTGGGTTTTTCTATGAAATTCTCAGTAGCAGCTCGGAGTTTGGATTTGCGCCCGGTTAATGGTAATAGGCTCGCCCCCTATTACATGGGACCTAAATATACAGGCGAACTGTGGGTGTACATTGGTACACCTCTGCCTAACCCTTCGGGGAAAAACAGGCGTGATGGTGATGGAATATTATTTTATTGTTTTACACTTGTACAATAATTTGCACCTACCGTGTTATCTCTTCACCACCTTTGGTTGATTGGTAGAGAGTGTCTAAGGCATTAAGTCCGCCTTTGTACTTTTTGTTATGCATTACTAAATAAATAAATTATCCTAAATATCAACACATCCTAACTCCATTTTTCATTATCCTATACCCATCAAAGGCTAAAACAAAAATCGTGTATTCACACGTCACTTCCATATTGAGTATTTCATAGTCCTCCTCCCCCCGTCCACACAATACCCGTGACGTCACCGCTGACGTCATCGCCTCCCGTACGAGTGACGTGTTGATAAATTATATGATGATAACACTTCGTCAACGGGGTTTGTTGTGAATTATGGCTGAAATGTGGCTGAAAGAGCTCGTCTTGCGTTTGTTTTGCAATTATTTTTAATCTTTGAGTGGATGGTTTAAGTGAAATAGAAGTTTGTTTGTTTGTTTGTTTGAATGCGTTTATCTCTGTGTGCTTATCTCTGGAACTGCTGGTCAGATTTTGAAAATTTTTTCGCTAATAGGAGGAAGTTATGTTATCCCTGAGTGATATATCTATGCTAATATAATAAAGATAAAACATTTTTTTTTGTTTATTAAAACGAGGTAATATCTAGAACTGCAAGTCAATTGGAAAAACTCTTTTGTATAATGATATCCAGATTTATGTGGAACAGTATAGACTTCATAACTTCACCCTATGACCCATGGAAGCGGAGCAGTAACCAACCACGTGACTTAACGCGGGTGAAATAAATTAAGTGGATGAAGTCGCGGGCAGAAGCTAGTGTTATTTTCAAATGAGTGTGAAATTTCTTTCCAATACGAAACTAACTTTTGGAAGGAACAACTAGATTCAACTTTTTTCTCTTTTATTTGACCTTGAAAAGAATATTTTAAAGGTCTAATTAAATAAACGTGTTGCCTTTAAATTCATAGTCAACTCAAATTTATAGCATTTATTTCAATTAGACCATTTACAGGCACTTTTGAATTACTAAGAGCGAAATGATCTATCAACACTCTTGCGCAAACACAAGACCCATTATTTGCCAACAACGACATTCTTAAGCCGAGTTTAACCTACATTACAGAACCCGTAAAAGTTTAAAAGCTCCCTAACAATGTGGTTTATACCCTTCACCAACACTTGTGCTTACCCAAAAAGGGATAATAGTATGTCATAATGAACACATTGTTGACAGACATAAACTTAACAGTGAAATTTAGCTTCGACGTTTTACTACGGCGTAGAGTGCTACGATGCTACGACGGCTACGGCGTAGTAAGCTACGACAGTATAAGGTCTACGGCGTAGCGGTAAAGATTTTAATGGTGTGTGGATTTGTTGCGGAATGTGAAGTGTTTTTTAATTGAGGAAGAAAGAACTAAGAGAGGATATATTATTTTAACATTTTAAGAGGACTTCACCGACTATGAACTCTATATAAAAGAGTATAGTCATTTTTGGATCGGTCGGCGCAGTGGATGAGTGTTTGGCTGCTGCGTTGTGTATCGCGGGTTTGATTCCCGCACGGAACAAGTATTTGTATTTGGCTTACAGATAGTTGTTCTGGGACTGGCACATTACATGAAATATTGATTTTATGGGCAAAATTTTGTTACTGAGTTAGGTACATTTTTGAAAATTTCTTAAGGGTCTCATTTTTTTTAAATAAGTTACGTCTTTGGTTAATGCTCCACTCTCGTGGGTCATAGCGTGATGTTACATAGCCTATGTTACTACCTGATAATTTAGTTGTCTATTGGTGAAAAAAAAAAACGATTCAGCAGTTTTGGAGCTTTTTCGGTACAAACAAACCAACAAAAAATCTTTCCTCTTTATAATATTTATTTAAACTTTATGTACAAAAAAGTACAAAGGCGGACTTAATGCTATTAATATTAGTATAGATATACTTGACTTCCAAGCACTCAAAGTCACAGTCAAAAGCTATCAAGAACATAAACCTTCCAGAAACGAATAAAAAAATCCAAACAATTTTTCTTAGCCCTAAAAAATAAACTAAAAAACTCAATACCCTCATAAAAGGCAACGGTTTTATCCCCTCTGTAATACAACGTTGATATTATTGAAACGGTATAATTTCCCGAGGGACAGCAGGCAAGTGGCTCGCCAGGTGATGTTAAAAACTGCACCTAAATTATACAGTAAAGTAAACTTGATCTTAAAATATGACATAATACGTCTTGTTGAATAAAACAGTACCTACAATTTTATTTTACTTTTTACTGGCAGAATTTCGGTCATCTTTTTGGAAACTAGACAAGTATGCTGAGGTGTTATAGTGCACAAGTGTGTGCGCTCATTGTCCGATGGTCAATCCGACACTGTCGGGAGAGATCAGGCGCAGGACCAACGGCTTTACGTGCTTTCCGAGGCACGGGGGTGTCGCATCACCAACTTCCAAACTCCGAGCTGGTACTGAGAAATTCCTAATGGAAAAACCTAATAACACTTTTCCCTAAACTGGGAATCGAACCCAGGACCCGTCGCTCAGCAGTCAGCAGCAGCACCAACGGAGCAGTCTTGTCTCATAGGCCTAGGTACGAATAAAACTAAATTGTGCGGATCCAATAACTTCCAATCTCCGGGCTGCTACTAAGAAATTCTTAATGTAAAAGCCAAAACCCAACGCAAGCAGTCGCGCTTGCGACCATTAAGTCAATGGACTAGCAAGTGAACCACTGCCAATAGACATCTTGTTTTTTTTTAATTAAGACAAGCCCGCCACTCTTTTCCCAAACCACTGCAACTCCTGTAAGCCAGAATCAACAGTGGCGACCACAAGAAAAGCGCCGAGACAATGAAGCTCGACGAGTCCCGGAGAAACGATTCAACTGTCTTGGATCCCGCAACGAAATTAATCAGAAAAGATTAGCGGAGGAGTAAGAAAAACATAATTTCCACTTCTTTCTAAACAAGCAGGAGACAGAACAGAATTAGGCCAATAGGCACAAAGGAATGCCAATAGGCATCTGCAATACCCCTTAGGCCTTGCAAACGCGTTATAGCTTTTGTTTAGGTTTTGCCCGATACTTACTCCGCGTTAAACCATAACGCCTGTATTTCTCGAAGGGTTAGGCAGAGGTGTACCAATGTACACTCACAGTTCGCTGGTATATTTAGGTCCCATGTAATAGGGGGCGAGCCTATTGCCATTAACCGGGCACAAATCCAAACTCCGAGCTGCTACTGAGAATTTTATAGAAAAACCCAATAACACTTTTTGCTCGACCTGGGAATCGATACCGGGACCCCTTGCACAGCAGTCACACTGGCGACCACGAGACCACCGGGGTAGCAGGGTGCGTGAATTTGATATAATATCCCACGGGACCCGTAATTTTTTATTATACATACATACATAAACTCAAGCCTTTTTTCCATGGGGGTAGGCAGAAACCACAGAACGCCACCTGCTACGATCCTTTCATACTACTTTCGCCTCATCCACTTTTTATTATATCTATCTTATAAGCTATTTCAGACTACAATCTATCTCTGACTTTAATTTTTATCCAGATCCATTCAGTTGCTCTGGAATTCAACAAATATCCATCCAAAGTTTCTCATTATTTCAAATCTTATTAAGCTTATCTCCATTTATCAAATACTACAAAGGTCAAGAAGATTATCTAAGTTTATTTACTTAATCGTAGAGGTGAAAGGTCAAAGGTGAATCAGTACTAAAATTATATCGCTGATTGACTAATCTCTATGATTTAGTTTATTGCTCTCGCATAAATTGTGATCTTACTTGTATTCATGAAAATTACGTGAAGGTTAGAATGAATGACTGTTATAGTTTTTGATACTAAGGATTTTTTTTCATGGCATGTTATGTGGTAGTGTGGTGTGGTGTGGTGGTGGGGTGTGTGATGGTGTGGTGGTGTGTAGTCAGTGTTGTGTGGTGGTATTGTGTGGTAGTGTTTGTATTAGTTATAGAGCTCTTTACAACTATCATACCTATTTCTGCCGCAAAGCAGCGTTGCTGTGTTCCACTTTGAAGGGTATGGATGCCGGTGTAATTACAGGCACATGAGACATTACAACTTTTTCACTGAGATGGCAATGCAAGGCTTCTCGTACTGTAGATGTCTATAGGCTGCGGTGACCACTTAACATCAGGTGGGCCATCGACTTGTTTATCATCCCATGATATAATAAACTCCCGTTAGTTGATGGAGTTACTAATTCTCGGTTCCTATAATAATATGAAAAACGGATAGTTTATCTTACCCGTTGTCTTTTGAATGTTGACTTGAAATTTTTTGTGTCAATTTTGAATATAAAAGTGCCTCGTTGGCCTAGTGATCCTGAGCGCGATTGCTACGCTAGAGGTCCTGGGTTCAATTCCCAGATCGAACAAAAAGTGTTATTGGGTTTTTCTTTGAAATTCTCAGTAGCAGCTCGGAGTTTGGATTTGTGCCCGGTTAATGGCAATAGGCTCGCCCCCTATTACATGGGACCTAAATATACCGGCGAACTGTGGGTGTACATTGGTACACCTCTGCCTAACCCTTCGGGGAATACAGGCATGATGGCATATATATATATAAATGTTTACTAAAATTATGGATATAAACCTACCTGTATACTGAAAAGTAACCACCAATAACAGCGAAAATACGAAGGCATTTCTTTGTTAGTATGTTTTACTAATACCGATCGCTATGTTTTAGGAATCGGACATGAACCAATCAAATAAATAAGACAACAAAAGTTAATCGACATTAAACGGTACTCAGCTAATTAAAAATGTCCAATAAAGATAGACTAACAATCGTTAAGAGCTAACTATTTATGAGCTGGGTTTATACGAGCGGGTTTATTGCCTCTTGACGGCGGAGACTTCTTTCTATGTGCCCCTAGCTTTATCACAATGTTGCCAACGTTGGTAGGAATGTTGGACGAATAACTATGGCAATATAAAGCAATATATCTTTAAAATAAAATGTGAAATATGCAAACTTCTGTATAACAAAAAATTATTGCAATTCTGCCAAAATGAACCAACACACGTTATGTTTTAACGTTATTTTTCATGTTTTTAAGTAAATGTAATGATTTTGGATATCTGTCGACCGTCGATTGTCGATTAATTTTTAATCTATTGTAAGCATACGTTTGGCATTTACATATTATTATAATTGTTACTGATGGATAGTGATGGCAAGATTTTGCATATTGAATTAATTGATTTATTGAGAAATTGTAGCTTCACTCGTTTTGACTGAACTAAGGTAAATTATTATTTATTGTTTTCCAAATATTACTCTCGTATGTATTTCGGAGTTACCCGAATAGTCTGGGACTCGACTGGAGCTAAACTTGAAATATTGCCATTATAAACCAGTTTTGACAAACAGATTTATGATCTAGAAAACACTGTCACTATTGCCTCTGGTAAATACTAAAAAATAACCACAATAAAGTTGAAAATCTTGCAATCTGTCTATTAATCATCACCAATGAATAAGTTATTATAAAATTGACGGGCCTGTTGGTCTAGTGGTTAGTGGCCCTGACTGCTAAGCCGGAGGTCGTGGGTTCGATTCCCACCCAGGACAAACTTTGTGTGATGAGCATGATTGTTTGTTCTGTGTCTGGGTGTGATTTGTCTATAATATGTATGTATATATAAATTATATAAGTATGTATATCAGTTGTCTGGTTACCATAACACAAGCTCTGCTTAGCTTGGGATCAGATAGCCGTGTGTGAGTTATCCCAAGATATTATATATTATATTAATGAATTAAAACCAAGTGCCTTTTCTTCCCACACAAACCAACGCCAATATTGGCTCCAACATAACCCCCCAACATTGGCGACAAACTCTATTAAATTAAGCGTCAGTCAATACACTTAAAAGAGTCCGTTTTATGTGTTTGTTAGAATTCAAACGTTCTTGGAAGGAATACATTTATATAGAAAATGGGGAAACATTTATATAAAGAATGTGGGTATGTAGCTAAGAATATGTAGCTAGATAAGATAGTGCAATTTTTCTACAGAAGCGTCATGTGTCAATTCACTCGTCTCCAATAAAGTGGCTTCGTGTCACACCGTAGCGATCGTTTCAATAGTCCATACTTAATAATCATGATAAAGAGGAAAGATTTTTATGTATGTATGCATGTATGTATGTATGTGACGTACAAAGTCAAAAACTACTGGATCGATTACAAAAATTCATTCACCATTAGAATGCTACATTATCCCTGATTAGGCTCTGCGCAAACGTAGACACTTTTAGTTTCCAGTTACCGACACCGAACACTTTTTGATCGTCATGAGTATGTGTTATGTGGAAGCAACTGGACACAAAAAATGTTTACGTATGCGCTGGGAGTGGATGGTTTCATACTGGTTATATAGTAATAAAATATTCATCGGTAGCTTGTATCTGACACAAGACACAAAAGTGTCCAACGTTTGCGCCTTGCCTTAATATAGGCTATATTACATCACGCTACGACACACAGCAGCGAAGCAGTAACAAGAGACTTAACGCGGATGAAGTAAGCCACGTGGACGAAGTAGCGGGTAGTTCACTAGTATTAAAATATAATATAAGTGTCGTGATGGCCCAGTGGTTAAGGCAACCGCCTCTCATTCACGAGGTTGTGGGTTCGCAACCGGACACGGGCAAGTACCAATGTCCCCGACGGGCCTGTTGGTCTAGTGGTTAGCGGCCTTGACTGCTAAGCCGGAGGTCGTGGGTTCGATTCCCACCCAGGACAAACTTTGTGTGATGAGCATGATTGTTTGTTCTGTGTCTGGGTGTGATTTATCTATAATATGTATGTATTTATAAATTATATAAGTATGTATATCAGTTGTCTGGTTACCATAATACAAGCTCTGCTTAGCTTGGGATCAGATAGCCGTGTGTGAGTTGTCCCAAGATATTTATTTTATTTTATTTATTTTTATTTTATCTTGGACATCACTGACATCGGTAACCATGTCAGAGGCCCTTGAGGCGGTTTAGAAACTCTGACACTAGGGTGTGTGGGCTCGTTGGATTGGACCTTATAGCCCACACGATAAAGAGTATTACAATAAATACCCACTATGTATCGTACTGCCCTGTTGGTCTCTGACTGTTGCTGACCATGTTTAGGAGCGATTACCAAATCCGGCAAAGATATTATTGAATTTTCTTCATAACAAATTTCTCAGTTAATCTATTGGGATTTTGGAAGTTAGTGGAACTTTCAAACTTTGGGCTTCTACTGAGAAATTTTACTTCCAAAGTTCGAATGGATTATCAGAATAATGGAACACCCCATAACAGTTTTGCCCGACCTCGCACATCAAGTAAAGCCGTTGGTCCCGGCTGTCATTTGTAGACCTTTGACCTTGAATCGAAGTCCATATTACCAAACCCGTTCACCTCTCACCGCTCGGAAGTTAGTGTCAAAACACACTATGCCGATATGCTATGCTATATCTGCACCTGTAGCCATGTAACAAACGATAAACACAAACGCCGAGTAGGCTTTAATAGATCTTCAACTTTATGTGCTTGGTTTTAAGTTGAAGATCTAATGAAGATTGCATAGCGTTTTCGTTCGTTCCAGTCGCTAACGCTTAGAAATCTTTAATAGATTTTTAACTTAAGGCTCTGGGGTATAAAGTTTAAAATCTGTTGGTACCTACCGAGCGTTTACGATTAACGTTTGCGACTTGGCTAGAGGGGCTGTGCCGTTATTGGGTATTTCTATTATATTTTTCTATTGTATTGTATGGGCCCTAAAAAAAAAAAAAACATGTTGACCCCAAGTAAAATGGGATAAGGGCAGGAAGATGATGTATGGGACCTAAACATACCGGCGAACGTGTGTATACATTGGTACACCTCTGCCGAACCCTTCGAGAATACAGGCGTGATGGTATATTATGTTACATTACATTGTAAAGTCTCCCCACACAATATTAGAGATCTCAAACTCACTTGAGTTGCACATGTTTTCATTGAATAAAATATTGCTGCTTTGGACTCTCGAGAGCTCTGAGGGAAGAAGAGGAAATGAAGCTATATAAGAGGCAGGGTATACAGAAAAACAATACGGTCTAGCAATTTTATTTTTTTAACAGCTTGTGACCGCAATTTCGACTGCATGAATTTGCTTATGAATCCCGTTATTCGTACAATAATCCTTACTAATATTATAAATGCGAAAGTAACTCTGTCTGTCTGTCTGTCTCTTCTTCACGCCTAAACCACTGAACCAATTTCAATGAAATTTGGTACAGATATAGTCTGGGACCCGAGAAAGGACATAGGATAATTTTCATCCCGGAAATCCCCCGGGAACGGGAACTATTAATCCACGCGGACGAAGTCGCGGGCAAAACCTAGTAATACATATTTTTAAAAACGTAAAGCGTAGGTTCTTAATAGCAAAAGAATTTTACGGTTTAAATCATTCTTTATTTTTCAAAGATGTAATCACTTGCGAGGAGAAATAAATCATAAAACATAACATTTTTTTTTTTTTTTTTTATAGACTGGAAATCATCAAATAACTTCCCCCGCCCTGGGCGGGGCGGGAGGGAGTGTCAGACTTTTACTGACTAAAACCCGTCTATGTTCCTTTCATGTGCCCTTTGCGTTCCGGGGGCGCGGTATCTCTTTCGAACAACCCGCAGAAAACATAACATAAGATTATAAAGATGCGCGTAGACAGTATTCTTAAAATAATATACAAACACTAGCTTCTGCCCGCGACTTCGTCCGCGTCACAGTTGATGTGTTATCCTACGGGTACCGTACATTTTCCCGGGATAAAAAGTAGCCTATGTGTTATTCCAGACTATAATCTATCTTTGTGCCAAATTTCATCCAGATCCATTCAGCCGTTTAAGCGTGAAAGAGTAACAAACATCCATACATCCATACATACAAACTTTCGCCTTTATAATAGTAGTAGGATTATCGGATTGGGAGGTAATTCTAAAAAACTTTATCATGCGAGTTGCTAATTATGGGCAATAGCTGTTCAACAGACCAAAGCGACGATTTACATGGATGCATTTTCAGTATAGGATTAGGAGTTCCGAAGTTACTCTTATAATATTACTAGCTTCTGCCCGTGAATTCACCCGCGTCAAGTTAGATATATTATCACAAGGGAACCGTATGTGTTATTACCACTACAATCTATCTCAGTGCCAAATTTCATCCAGATCCGTTTAGCCGTTTAAGCAAGAAAGAGTACAATCATCCTTCCATCCATCCCTCCATCTTCGCATTTATAATTTTAGTAGGATAGTATGAACACAATTTTTTAAGAGCACTATAGTCAGAGATACTTTAAAGCGCTCTCAAGAATCTGCTTGTGAGACGCGAAGCGGAATATGGTAATGGACTAAGAACCTAGGGTCGCCAGACTTACGTCATTTACATCATCATATCAGCCGAACAAAGCCCGTTCACTCTGGACATACGCCTCCACTAAAGATAGCCTCAATGAGCGGTCCAGCGCCTCCCGTATCCAGCAGTTTCCCATTTGCTCTTAGCATGGCTGAAATATCGTGATGGCCCAGTGGGTAAGGGTCCGCTTCTCATACATGAGGTTGTGGGTTCAAATCTGGGCACGTAACAATATGACTTTTCAATTCATATGTACTTTCTAAGTTTATCTTCGACATCATTGACATGGGTGTATGAAAACATAGTGAAGAAACCTGAACCTAACTAACTTTTGCCCGCGGTTTCATGCACGGAAATGGGTATTTTTAATCTCATTAGTAAACAAGCCGACGCGACGGTCCATCCGATGTTTAGTGGTTACTGCTGCCTATACAGGAAAAATTTTTAACCAGTGCGTAAATTTTGCCATAATAGCAGCGTTTTACCTGAAATAAAACGCATATTAAAATACTTACCTCACTGGAAGCTTTATTATGAGATGGCATTTCCGTTTCCGTCGATTTCTTACCATTTTTCGTACTTTTATCCCCTCCATACTTCCGGCTCAGTGGCGCCACCTAGCGGTTGCGGGGCAGTTTATAGTTTTCGTTGAAAGTGTCACGCCATTTTTGTTCATTGTCTCATATAACCAGGCAGAAATAAAGTGAAAGCTTCCAGTGAGGTAAGTATTTTAATATGCGTTTTATTTCAGGTAAAACGCTGCTATTAAAGTACTTGACCGTCACTGGAAGCTTTATTATGAGATCTGTTTGTTATCGCCTGGTGACGCCACTTTGATGTATATACTTGGAAGTATGTGTTATTGTATTAAAAGCCAATGTGATAAGGCATAAATTAAACAAAGGTGTAATTAATAAGTGTGCATTTATTTAAATAAATGTAAAAAAGCAATCCAAATTAAAAGAACCTAGGTAAGTATACAAATCAATTATATTCAGCATAACTCTCTGATTGTACATAACAGCATCATACATTTTAATCATAGATATTATAATATAAATCTAATCAATTTAAGAATTTGTTCTAGGTAATCAACATATTAATCCATCAAATGTTAATCGATTGGATTGAACAATTGTGTTACATTCTGTGAATCAGTACTTCTCATTATTTCTCGCCTATAAAACTGCTGGAATGTACCAGCTGATCGCCAATTTCCACGAGCCAAAATTTCGTCGAGGGGATGATTTTGAAACCAGCTTTTGGAGGCTACAGCAGACCGGATGCTACCTGGAGTGGCTGCAATGCCAGCCTCCCCAAACAGGGTCTTTACCCACCCTGCTATGACTGTACGTGAAGCAGGTTTAGCCGCACCTCTTAATGTGATAAATAAATTAGTTGATTTTGCCGCAGTACGTCTTTCATTTAATAATGCTATAGTTTTTTCTACCCAGAATATAGGGTTAAGGTTACAACTATTGGTATTAAAAAGCAATTTCCAGCCGGATTGCCTATAATTACTGCTGTCAGTTTTGGAGCCAAATTGAGGCCAAAAAATTATACTGTCATCAGATCTAATGAAATGATTAGGATCAACATTAAGTAAAGTTAGATCATGTATTCGCCTGCCTGAGCAAAGCAACAATAAGATTGCTGTATGACGTGACGTTTGAAATAGATTATTGGAATCAATTGTGTAATTAGTCAAAAACGAAATTAGTTTACCAACATCCCAAACTGGAGGCTTAGTAACTTTTGGATTTTTTAGGGCAATAGATTTTAAAACATGCTTAACTAGGACGTGAGAGCTTAACTGACTTGAAGTTTCAGCGTTACATAGTGTAGATACGACTGATTTATGTAAGAGTATTGAATTATACGACAACTTATCAATTAAATATAAATCACATAAAAACTGCGCTAGTTGTGAACCAGGAGGATTCTTTGAGTCAAGGTTTTTGTTATGACACCACGCTACCCAAGGCTTCCAGGCTACCTCATAGGTCTTTAAAGTAGATTTTCGCCAAGAATTTTTAAGCAGTGATAGTTGTTGAGCGTTCCATGTCCCTATCGCCTCGGACCACCCCCACATTTCCAAACTTCGAGAACAATGTTCTCGACTTTCGGTGGTGGGAGCCCCGTCGACGTGTCTATTAGGTATCTCTGCAGGTTTCTCAGAGTTAATGGGGCTGCGAGTGCTCGGGCTTTCAGATCCGCACGCCAGAATACCTTCTCCCATCGAGGTACTATTATTAGAAATATTCCAGTCGATGTGTTTAAGTGGGACAGGACTTTGGGGACTAGGAATGGTGGTGGAAATACCCATGCGAGTTGGTAATTCCATGGTACACTGAAAGCATCGTGGAATAGAGCTTGAGGATCTCTGAGATCTAGAGACACATAATTGTATACCACGTGAGCAGTCGCCGAGGCAAATAGATCTATTATCGGGGTTCCCCACTTTGTAAATACAATTTCTACACAAGCCGGTAGTAGATGCCATTCTGGAGGTTGGCGAAGGCGGGATAAGTGATCTGCATGATTGTTGTATTTGCCCGGAATGTAGTGTACACTGAAGTGTATCTGATGTTGGTCTAACAAATTCAGAATTCGATACGTTATTTCCAACAGGGATAATGTCCTCGTACCTCCTTCTTTTCGAAGGTAGGTGACTGCAGTTCTGTTGTCGCTTTGTATGAGGAGGGAACTTTGACGAAGCCAATGAACTTGGTTCTGAAGAGCGTATAATATTGCTAGCATTTCTTTTTGATTGCAATGCAGACTTTTCTCTTCTTGCGACCAAGTTCCTGACAGAGCCAAATTGTTCAGTTGTGCCCCCCACGCTTGATCCGATGCATCTGTAGTTAGGAAATTTATTGAAGGGGGATACTGAAGAGGAGTGGACTTGTGACAATTTTGAACCCACCAATTTAGTTCCTCTACGACACCTTGTGGTAGTGGGTAGGTCTTTGATGGCTGGACTGGCAGTGAATTCATGAATATTAATAACTGTCGATGATTTAGCCGTCCCCGTGGGACAACGAAACTGGCAAAATTTAGGAGTCCTACTATCTTCTGCAACTCCTTCAAAGTTAACTGCTTTTGTTCGAGAGCCTGATTTATTTTTATAACTATGACATGAGCCTTTTCTTTTGGAAGGATTTTTTGATTTTCCCATGGTTTCCATAGTATCCCTAAATAAATTATACTCTTTTGAGGACAAAGCACCGATTTTTCGAAATTTATTTGCCACCCCAATTTTTGTAATATTTGTACTGTAATTTTGACATGCTCTCGAAGCATGTGAACATTTTGGTGTACTAGCAAATAATCGTCTAGGTATACCAGGATCCTCATGTTCCATTTTTCCCGTAATGTTTGGGCCACCCAATTCGTGAGCATGGAAAAGGTTTTTGGAGCAGTGCTCAGACCGAATGGAAGACAAGTCATTTCTAACAACTCCTGGTTGTATACTAGGCGCAGGAAGCGTCTGTGCGACTTGTTTACGCTTAGGTGAAAATATGCTTGGGACAAATCTATTTTGCACATCCAGTCCTGGGATTGCAGAAAGTCCGGGATGCGGTACATATTTATTAAATGAAATGGTTCGGTCATCACATATTCGTTTAGTGATTTTAAATTGAATATGGGACGGGCAGATCCGTCGGATTTTGGAACCAGGAATAGAGGCGAAATGAAGCTCGGCGAGGGTAGAGCTCTTTTTAGAATCCCCTGTCGTTTCATTTTGTTTACGATAGAAGACATTTGTTCTGAAACAGGAGTTTGAAAAGGTCCCTTCATTGCGTCTGGATAGACGAGTGGGGGCTTTTGGAAGAAGGGTATGCGATACCCTTGAATTAGTTTTAGAATTATTTCTGTTGCTCCCATTTTCGCCCATTGTGATTGGTAGTGCATCAACCGACCCGCCCGAAACGGTGTCATGTCATTGCTTATACCTGTTGCCTCTGGAACTTTTTGAGGAGTTTGCACGTCTATGTCCTCGTGTACTGCCACGTTCGGGCCGCGAGCCTCGATTTCGAAATGAACTTCTTGTATTGAAGTGATCATTATGATTATTCGTAAAATTACCTCTGGAAGGGTAATGGGTATGTTGGCACTGACCTTGGTGTCCACCCCGCGAGGGTGGGTTATGACAGGTATGCATATGCGATCCTGATTCGTTACATTGAGTTCCACGCGATGGAACTGTCGGGTGTCGTGCGCCTTGCCCCCGCGAGGGGCGGCTACTATGTTGGTAGGGCTTTTGTGAAGACCTTTCTATTTTTGGAGGCCAAAAAGCCTTACGGACCCCGCCAGCCTTCTCTAGAGTAGAAGAGAAGGGCTCGGCACTAAATATGGCGGTACTTGAAGGAGGTATTTTATTTAGGAACGCTTTTACTAGTGGATCTCTAACTTGACTCGTTATACTTTCTCTACGCATTTCAATACTTTCGGCTCTATGGCCGCAGACTAATTGCAAAAGGTCGGAGGATATTTTATGAAATTCACCCTTCTGAAATAATTCGTCAATCTTCCCATTTAAATTGTCAAAATTGATACATTCTGTATTTTTGGCCCATGAGAGTAGATTGCGAATACCTTCCTGCAATGATTCTCTTTGTTTTAATATGCAGTAGGTTAAGGCTGCATAGGATTTATCAGCATGTGTCAGATAACGTAAGGTGTCATATGCTTTTACCTCCTCGTTTGTTTCCAGATCAATAAAGCCCGGAGAATGATTATATATTTTTTGTGTATCGGCGTACCTCACTTCTGACCAAGAAGTACTACCAAAACGCTGGATGTCTACCAACTTCTTCAAGAAACTATCAGGAGTTTTTGGGACTACTGGTTCTTTAAGCTTAGTATTAATATCGAAAGTGAAATCTAAGCTTGTTGGATGTTCTTGGATAGAACAATCCTCGTCACTGATTTGCTCATAAAGTTGACCACTAATTCCAGAACAAACAGAAGCGTTATCATAATGAATTGTATCAATATTACTTGTAGTATTAATTTGTTTGCGAAGCTCACCCATTTCCTTGAAAAGCTTGTCCATCATATGACTGGAATGTCGAGCACGTTTCCTTTTCTTATGGCGGCGGCGGCGGTGGCGGGACCGCGCTTGTTTATTGCTTGGAGTAGGCGTACTAGAAGAACTAGCACTAGTATCACTACTACTGCTGGTGCTGCTACTTCGGTCTCGCTTGCGATTCACCCCACTGGGACCCGCCACAGCCTGCGGCTGGGTATCTGAGTTTTGGTTATTTTCATCCATCACTGCAAACAATTTACGTTAGCAAATGGACATATAACACTTGATTACTTTTACATAGTTATAAAATAATATTTGGTACGAAAATTTACTAGTAAATATTCAAAAGTAAAATAACAGTAGTGATCCGAACGGAAAATCCGTTAAAAACTTTGATCACATACGAATAATTCACAAAGAGTGTTTACCTCTAAAAGAGGGTACTTACGGTTCAAGGTTTATCCTTTAACACTTAACACTTAACACTTTTTGTAACTGCTTAATTTATAAAATATTTATGCACATTAATTTTCACTTTAACGTATAATGCAACGGTTGTAGACACAGCCACTGCGCACAAGTTGCTTCGACGGAAGTTAAAAAGCCAATGAACAAAAATGGCGTGACACTTTCAACGAAAACTATAAACTGCCCCGCAACCGCTAGGTGGCGCCACTGAGCCGGAAGTATGGAGGGGATAAAAGTACGAAAAATGGTAAGAAATCGACGGAAACGGAAATGCCATCTCATAATAAAGCTTCCAGTGACGGTCAAGTACTTTAATAAACTTCAACACGTTTTATTAAACACGTATATTTTATACACGTTTATTTGATATGTCTTAGTACTAAAAAAAAAGTTATCGCTTACGAAACATGTTTACTTAAAAACCATATTTTATTGTCACTCGGCGCTAGCGCATTCCCCACCCCCTCACCCCAGCCATGCGCCCGGGTGGCGGCCGCGATATTTCATTGATAGTATGGCGAATAGATTATGTCCATGTTTTGCTTATTTCAAACTCGTATAAGGATGAATTTTTTTTTTTTTTTTTTTACTAAACACGGAAATGTGTTCTATTACTGACACTGAACTACCAAAAAAAAATTACGCATTGGTTAAAAACTTTTCCTGTATAGACATCTGCAATACCAGAGGCCTTGCAAATACATTGCCATCCCAGAGACAATGATGAAGTGTCCCATGTGCCTGTAATTACACCGGCACCCACACCCTTCAAATTGGAACACAATAACACTGATTTGCAGCAGAAATAGATATGGTGGTAGTACTTCCACTTACGAGACACACACAGTTTTGTTTTTTTTTACATATTTTTAATTTTAATTATTTTTTATTTTTGACTATTTTTTTAATTTTATTAATTTGTGACTTATTTTTACTATATTATTTGTATGTCATTGTTGACAAAACATGTCACACTCTAATAACTATTTCTTTGATCTTTAATGTGTACCTATGTTTTACAAATAAATGATTTCTTTCTTTCTTTCTTTCTTTTTTACAGTTCGAGCTCGTTCACAAAGAGCTCTACTACTACTCCTACTATTCTTGTAGTATCTATCCTTAATTTTCAGCCATGCTAACATGAAGTAGCTATAGCTACTCTAGGCTCTTGTATCATAACACATTCAATCAGACGGCACCAGCGGCAGCGATAAAACTATCTGTGAATATGAAATATTCTGTCGAGAGTTTATATATCCAATTGTATCATGTCTTGGCGATTGAAATAAAATCAATTGAAAATGAAGTGTCTAAAGGAATCCAATTTATACAAGATTTCTTTCAAATTCAAAGCATTTATTTCAATTAAAGCACTTTTGAATTGTCAAGGAGTCGATCAGTTAATCAAAAAGTTGAACCTCGTTGCAGGTGTCTATGGAAAATAATGAGAAAGTCAAAGTCGAATCATTTATTTCAATTTTAAAAAATGCAATTTTGAACGTCATTTGCAAGAAGAAAGAATTATATTGAATCTAGTTGCTTATTCCAAAAGTTAGTTGAGTATAGAGATGAAATTTAGCAAGCACCTTAAAATATCGACGAACTGTGAGTCTACATTGGTACACCTCTGCCTAAACCTTCGGGGAATACAAGCGTGATGGTTTGTTATGTGTTATAGTAATTAAAACAATAACTCGAATCTAAATATACACTTTTATTATTGAAACGCATGAATGTATAACACCGGACACAAATATAAAATCCTACCAATTACTGCAGCGTCCATTGTGGTGTAACCCCGGTTCGTTGCTGACCGATCTTGCCCGCACCTCGTTACAAAATGGCGGCCGAATTCTCGACTGAACTGGAAAAAATAATTGGCGGAAAAAGATTCATGTAAAACAAAATAAAATTGCTGAAAAATTCTGAAAACTTCTGTCCATATTTTGTTGGGAAATATTCTCTATGTTAGTTATCTATCTATTCTTATATTATATTTTATCACCAATAGATAGTTACTTTATTCCTGAGTAACATAGACTATATAACATCACGCTACGACACACGGGAGCGGAGCAGTAACCAAACACGTAACTTAAGGCGGGTAAAAAAAAAGCCGATCGAAGTCTTAATAATCGAACTTAATATAATAAAGCTGAAGAGTCTTTTTGTTCCTATGTTTAAACGGACTAATCTCTGAAACTACAAGTTGTATTTCAATTAGCTTCTTCTTCTTCTTCTTAGCGTTTCGATGACAAACTATATTCTTGGTATATTATATTGTTGCGGCCCAGAATTTAATTTATTTTCAATTAGCTACTGAGGGCAAATCGTTCTGCCGCAGAAAAATAAATTTCAACATTAATGCTCACCTAATAAGACCGTTTTCTGGATAGCCGCCGCTGCCAAGACTCTTTTCTTGCACTCCTCGTCTTAGCGGCGTCATTCACCGAACTATGCTGACCTGGCACACTCTGCAAAAACGTTATTTGTATATAAATACATGAAACAACAACTCGGTACCCCTTTGCTGCGAAAATTACGCGGACGGAGTAGTATGAAAGGCGCAGTTAATGTTTATATAGAGAAGAAATATAGAAAGCTAATATTTTATAAAATATACATGAGAAACAAAGTTATGTTTAAGCAATTTTAAAAAATGAGACAGTTCTCAATAATATGTCACCCAAGTGAACGCAATTGCATATTCCACTTTCATGTGACTTTTAATTAGTGTCTTGTTAATTTACGTAGTATTACCGTTCCTTTATATTTTTACATTTTTATTAGCCCGTTTTGTCCCACTCTTAAGCAAAGGTCTCGTAACAATATGGCTTTATCTATTTCTTTATGTACTTTCTAAGTACATCGGTGAAGAATGACATCGTGACGACAGCAAAACTTATATTGAATTTAAGTCTAAATTGCCAATCCACCTTTAACAAGCGCGGTGATCAATGCTCGTGCCATCTCTGTATGGGAAAATGCCTGTGCCCTGTAGGTACAATAATAGGCTGGTATTATTATTAGTAGTAAGTAGTATTAGTAGAGCTTAATTTCGTCCGTGTTAACTATGAACAGATAGCAGATTCCCGACTTGTGCTACCCTAGGAATCAACAGGCATCGGGTTCAAATCCCGCCAAACATTTTAGTTTTTGCATATTGTTATTTATCTTACACAATATATTTCGTAATTTGATCCTAGTATTAACAAGATATGTTAGCCTAGTAAAATAGGGACCAGATTAGGCCTTCCCGATTCTAGAAAATCAGGTTCGAATCTCGCATCGTGTTTTTCTTTTTGTAACTTTTTGCCGTTTTTCTTTTAGAATGTGTATCGTAATTTAGTCCTAGCTTCCACTAGACTCGTTAGCTCAGTAGCTAAGAGCGCCGCTTGGTCCCTCGCTCACCGTTTCCTGTGTTAATTTCTTGGGAGTGAGAGGACCACGGAGGACGGAGGTGCAAATCCTTCACGAGTCAATTATTTTTTAAAGTAATTTGTGTGCTTTTTTGGGGCTTTTTTTTGTAGAATTGGGTATTAGACAATAATTATCAATCAATTGTATTTTTTTATTATTTAATTGGTTAACTTGTCCTGGCGTATATTTTTGGAGTCATGTTTATTTCATGAAGCCTGTAATTTCAGCAGGGCTGGGTGGTACGTCACACCACATTTACAACCATATTTTGTAAATTTTTATTCAAATTCAATTTATATGTCGGAGTTGGTTGTCAAATGTTATTGTATGTGTTGATTTCATTATTATTGATTTGAGTGATTCTTGCTATCAATTACTGTCTTATAAATCGAAACATAATTTAATAAGTGCTTTGCATACCCACTATTTAGTTTTTGGCAACTTATTTCGATAAGTGTGATTGTTTTGGTCTAAATAATTGTTGACTTGTTTATTTAATTTGAAAGTGATTTAGTTTATGTATTCACCTTTATTTATTAACGACAATTAGTCTTGTATTATTTGATTACTGTATAAAGTAAAACTTATTAGATTTGGCGCGTTTGTATCAAGTAAACACGTGACGTAGCTGCACGTGCGTCAACGGACAGAGTTGTTGCGAGGCGGGAATATGGACTATAAAAGAGCGTGCTCTCGGTAAACTAAGCAGTCGGTCCTCGGACTCGACTCGATACAGAGCTCCCCCGCTCCCGACAAAACTGTCGGTTTATTTGGTACAGCAACGCTGTATATTTACATAGGATTGTATTTACTTGCGAAAGCGAGCGATACTCCTTGTAATTGGGTGGCTTGGCCACTATACGAACTGTGACCCTAAAAAGTCTGTTCGCCTTAGTATTTACTTACCTGCATTATCTTTTCTATATTCTATTGTGTATTGTGTTAATACCTACTTTAATAAAAAGTCTGTAAATTGTTATACAGTCTTGTTTATCCCACTAAAATGGGAACTCCAAATCCTGATCCTACATCAGAAGTGGGATTAGGGTTAGCCCAGGAATCGGAAGGTATTGGGGAACCATGGCGAGCTATGTTGGAGCTTCAAAATCATAATATGACTCAGTTAATTGAAGCGATGAAGACTCGCTCCACTCCGTCTGCTGCGATTACGTTGCCCGATTTTGACCCTGATCTACCCGATTCCGATGCTCAATCTTGGAGTACGACCGTTGATATTTGCCTATCAGAACAGCCCCTTCAAGGTTGCAATTTTATTATTGCTCTCACTAAAGCTTTAAAGGGAAGTGCAAACATATGGCTTTCCCAAGTGTCATATGCAGGTATGACCTGGACAGACTTTAAGAGTCTTTTCCTCTCTCGTTATGCCGTTTCCGAAACTGTTGCTGCTACCCTCATTAACCTTCATAATGGTCAGCCAAAAGAAGGTGAATCTTTAGCTGCATATGCCAGTCGACAGGTCACTTCATTAACATCTAAATGGTATAACCTGAGTGTTGAGAACATCGCAGTTTCTGCTGTTCTCGCCCATGTCTCAAAATTTGATTCCCGTGCTCATCGACTAGCATTTACTACCGAAGTACTTACAAGGCATAAACTTCAACAAGAACTGAGTGTCTTGTCCCACCTTAAGAGAAAGTCTCAGAATAACTCTGACCAGCAAGATTCTTCTGAACATAAGAAGTTCAAACCCAGTACAATAGTATGCCACTTTTGTGGTGTAGCGGGGCATAAATCTATCAACTGTCGCAAGAAGGCCGAAGCGACCACTAAACATCCTAAAGCAGCCGCTGACAGCTCGTCACATAAGGCGTCATCCAAGCAGATCGTCTGTTACCGCTGTGGGGAGTCTGGACACATCGCTCCTCGCTGCCCGAACGCAACCGGAAGGCGGCCGGGAGGTTCCGGTGAAGATACTGGGAGTCAGTCTTCGAGTTGCCAACCATCCGTGAAGCGAGTTGAAACCTGTGATGTACGACCTATTACTGGTGTTCTACAGCAATCTGGTGAGACACTTTCATTTTGTTAAGACTCTGGGGCTGAATGTTCACTTATTTCTGAAACATGTGCTGAGAAGTTATCTGGCAAACGTATTCCTTGTATGGTCAATATAAGGTACCGAACAAATACTGAGTGAAGTAGAAATAAATGGTTACCATTTAGAAATACTGTTTCATGTGGTACCGGATGACTATGTAAGTCATAGTATCATGATAGGCCGTTGAGACCAGTGAACGCTCATGGCAAGATGTTATTGACGACGAACTTGCTCTTAATTGCACAGTTAATCGAGTAGTTCTCTTGAATTATTGATTGCACGAGTTGCTAAACCTTTAGATTCAATGACCATTGACAGTAAACAGATAGAAATAAATCTGTCCCGTGTAAGGGAACAAGCAGCCCTGGGTGTAACTAAAAGTGTCGAATACGATAACACCCGTTATTATTGCAAGGTCCCTATAGAATTTTAGAACTATTAGATGGTGATAGATACTTGTTAAAAGCTTTGAATACCAATAGAATTTACAAAAATGCCCATGATCGTGTACGAAAAATGCCTGAATGTCCAGTTACTTATAGTGATGTCAATAATGACTCTGATGATTCATCTACTGCTGACATATCATAGCTGAATTGACAAGATGTCTATGTTGACTCTTGTTATCGGATGTTTATAATAACTCCTGGATTTGGTTGTTGAACTTGACGCTTATGCGGGTTGTCTATGTTGACGCCTATGCGAGTTGTCTATGTTGACGCCTATGCGGGTTGTCTATGTTGACGCCTATACGGGTTGTCTATTTCGACTCCAGATTACTTGTCGAATCCCATGGTGTGATGTCGGCTGGGAGACTATGTCTCTACTTTAGTTGATAGCTATGTATTGTCAGCAACAGTATGGTCATTTTGAATGGTTGCGATGCAATCGCTATTGATAGTAATTTTATTGGACTTGCTCAGGATTTTTCTTTTGCGCAAACCTTTTGTTAAGGCTTTTGATTGTCAGAAAGGCCGATCGATATTCATAAGAGCTTTTCTTTTACAGGATCACACGAGGTCGTGTAGACTGTCAGTTCTGGCCGTGTCGGAGTTGGTTGTCAAATGTTATTGTATGTGTTGATTTCATTATTATTGATTTGAGTGATTCTTGCTATCAATTACTGTCTTATAAATCGAAACATAATTTAATAAGTGCTTTGCATACCCACTATTTAGTTTTTGGCAACTTATTTCGATAAGTGTGATTGTTTTGGTCTAAATAATTGTTGACTTGTTTATTTAATTTGAAAGTGATTTAGTTTATGTATTCACCTTTATTTATTAACGACAATTAGTCTTGTATTATTTGATTACTGTATAAAGTAAAACTTATTAGATTTGGCGCGTTTGTATCAAGTAAACACGTGACGTAGCTGCACGTGCGTCAACGGACAGAGTTGTTGCGAGGCGGGAATATGGACTATAAAAGAGCGTGCTCTCGGTAAACTAAGCAGTCGGTCCTCGGACTCGACTCGATACAGAGCTCCCCCGCTCCCGACAAAACTGTCGGTTTATTTGGTACAGCAACGCTGTATATTTACATAGGATTGTATTTACTTGCGAAAGCGAGCGATACTCCTTGTAATTGGGTGGCTTGGCCACTATACGAACTGTGACCCTAAAAAGTCTGTTCGCCTTAGTATTTACTTACCTGCATTATCTTTTCTATATTCTATTGTGTATTGTGTTAATACCTACTTTAATAAAAAGTCTGTAAATTGTTATACAGTCTTGTTTATCCCACTAAAATGGGAACTCCAAACCCTGACCATATACCGCTCGGCACTCCTGATCCTACATATCTTTAAAATAAAATGTGAAATATGCAAACTTTTGTATAACAAAAAATTGTTGCAATTCTGCCAAAATGAACCAACACACGCTATGTTTTAACGTTATCTTTCATGTTTTTAAGTAAATGTAATGATTTTGGATATCTGTCGACTGTCGATTGTCGATTAATTTTTAATCTATTGTAAGCATACGTTTGGCATTTACATATAATTGTTACTGATGGATAGTGATGGCAAGATTTTGCATATTTAATTAATTTATTTATTGAGAGATTGTAACTTCACTCGTTTTGACTGAACTAAGGTAAATTATTATTTATTGTTTTCCAAATATTACTCTCGTATGTATTTCGGAGTTACCCGAATAGTTTTAAACTCGACTGGAGCCAAACTCGAAATATTGCCATAATATACCACATTTGACAAACAGATTTATGATCTAGAAAACACTGCCACTATTGCCTCTGGTAAATACAAAAAAATAGCCACAATAAAGTTGAAAATCTTGCAATCTGTCTATTAATCATCATCAATGAATTAAAACCAAGTGCCTTTTCTTTCCACACAAACCAACACCAATATTGGCTCCAACATAACCCCCCAACATTGGCGACAAACTCTATTAAATTAAGCGTCAGTCAATACACTTAAAAGAGTCCGTTTTATGTGTTTGTTAGAATTCAAACGTTCTTGGAGGGAATAAATACATGTATATAGAAAATGGGGAAACATTTATATAAAGAATGTGGGTATGTAGCTAAGAATATGTAGCTAGATAAGAAAGTGCAATTTTTCTACAGAAGCGTCATGTGTCAATTCACTCGTCTCCAATAAAGTGGCTGCGTGTCACACCGTAGCGTAACATAGTTCTTTATGTATTTAAAATCGTTTCAAAAATCTATACTTAATAATAATCATGATAAAGAGGAAAGATTTTTATGTATGTATGTATGTATGTGACGTATCGATTTCCAAAATTCATTCACCATTAGAATGCTACATTATCCCTGATTAATATAGGTTATATTACATCACGCTACGACACACGGCAGCGAAGCAGTAACAAGAGACTATAACGCGGATGAAGTTAGCCACGCGGACGAAGTAGCGGGTAGTTCGCTAGCCGCCACCGGCCACCGGCCGGTTCGTGGTCGGTACCGTACCACTCGTCATACTCGTCGTCGTATCGTCGTATGAACTGCCTCGTTGGCCTAGTGGTTCTAAGCAAGACTGCTACGCTAGAGGTCCTGGGTTCGATTCCCAGGTCGAGCAAAAAGTGTTATTGGGTTTTTCTATGAAATTCTCAGTAGCAGCTCGGAGTTCGGATTTGTGCCCGGTTAATGGCAATAGGCTCGCCCCCTATTACATGGGACCTAAATATACCGGCGAACTGTGGGTGTATATTGGTACACCTCTGCCTAACCCTTCGGGGAATACAGGCGTGATGGTATATAATATATGTATCGTACTGCCCTGTTGGTCTCTGACTGTTGCTGAACATGTTTAGGAGCGATTCCCAAATCGGGAAAAAATATTATTGGATTTTCCTCATTACGAATTTCTCTGTTAATCTATTAAGATTTTGGAAATTAGCGGAACTTCCAAATTTTGGGCTACTACTGAGAAATTTTGCTTCCAAAGTTCGAATGGATTATTTATCAGAGTAATGGAACACCCCATAACAGTTTTGCCCGACTTCGCACATCAAGTAAAGCCAGTGTTCCCGACTGTCATTTGACCTTTGACCTTGAATCGAACTCCAGATTACCATCCCCCACCCGTTCACCTCTCATCACTCAGAAGTTAGTGTGCTAGGTTAAGGGTAAGTTAGTATGCTATGCTATGTCTGTGCCGTTATTGGGTTTTTCTATTATATTTTTCTGTTCTATTGTATGGGACCTAAAAAAGGTGAAAACATGTTGCGCTGACCCCAAGTAAAACGGGATAAGGGCAAAAAGAAGACGATGTATGGGACCTAAACATACCAGCGAACTGTGGGTGTACATTGGTATACCTCTGCCGAACCCTTCGAGAATACAGGCGTGATGGTATGTTATGTTACATTACATTGTAAAGTCTTCCCACACAATATTAGAGATCTCAAACTCACTTGAGTTGCACATGTTTTCATTGAATAAAATATTGCTGCTTTGGACTCACGAGAGCTCTGAGGGAAGAAGAGGAAATGAAGCTATATAAGAGGCAGCGTTACAGAAAAACAATACGGTCTAGCAATTTTATTTTTTAAACAGCTTATGGCCGCAATTTCGACTGCATGAAATTTCTTATGAATCCCCTTATTCGTACGATAATCTTTACTAATATTATAAATGCGAAAGTAACTCTGTCTATCTGTCTGTCTCTTCTTCACGCCTAAACCACTGAACCGATTTCAATGAAATTTGGTACAGATATAGTCTGAGACCCGAGAAAGGACATAGGATAGTTTTCATCCCGGAAATCCCCCGGGAACGGGAACTATTAATCCACGCGGAGGAAGTCGCGGGCAAAACCTAGTAATACATATTTTTTAAAAACGTAAAGCGTAGGTTCTTAATAGCAAAAGAATTTTACGGTTTAAATCATTCTTTATTTTTCAATTACAAGTCACTTGCGGGGAGAAATAAATCATAAAACATAACATAAGATTATAAAGATGCGCGTAGACGGTATTCTTAAAATAATATACAAACATTATCGATTGGGAGGTAATTCTAATAAACTTTATCATGCGAGTTGCTAATTACGGGCAATAGCTGTTCAACAGACAAAATCGACGGTTTACATGGATGCACTTTCAGTATAGGACAAATAAAGAATTTGAATTTGACTAGGAGTTTTGAAGATTACTCTGATAATATTACGTTGCCGTGCACAGAAAAGGAATGAAGTCTAGATGGCGCACGCGTACTAGGGACACGTATAGAGTATCGAGTTGACGATTTAAATCGAGTAAATTCTCTCTGAAATTGTGCAAAGTTGCCTGTAAACTAAAGGATACTACTTCTGCCCGCGAATTCACCCGCGGCAAGTTAGATGTATTATCACACGGGAAACGTATGTGTTATTCCTCACTACAATCTATCTCAGTGCCAAATTTCATCCAGATCCGTTCAGCCGTTTCAGCAAGAAAGAGTATAAGCATCCTTCCATCCATCCCTCCATCTTCGCATTTATAATTTTAGTAGGATAGTATGAACACAATTTTTCAAGAGCACTATTATAGTCAGAGATACTTTAAAGTGCTCTTTAGAATCTGCTTGTGAGACGCGAAGCGGAATATGGTAATGTACTGAGAACCCAGGGTCGCCAGTCTTACGTCATCTACATCATCATATTAGCCGAACGAAGCCCGTCCACTGCTGGACATACGCCTCCCCTAAAGATAGCCTCAATGACCGGTCCTACGCTGCCCGCATCCAGGCCCTATGGGTAAGGGCCTGCTTCTCATACAGGAGATTGTAGGTTCGAATCCGGGCCAGTACCAATGTGACTTTTCAATTCATATGTACTTTAGTAGTGATCATGTTCGTGCTAACTGTCTATGAGCTTTGCCCTGCAGTGGATTAATAATAAGCTGGTGGTATATGATACCACCATAGTCACTATGATACATCATCATCATCATCTCAGCCATAGGACGTCCACTGCTGAACATAGGCCTCCCCTTTAGATCTCCACATATACCGGTTGGAAGCGACCTGCATCCAGCGTCTTCCGATACATGGTGGATAGAAAAAGCAATATTTTGTTAAGAAGTTGCAAGAACAAGGTAAGAGGGTATTTATGCGTAGCGGTTGGTTTAACTTCAGCCAGTCCAAAGCGGAACTTAAAAGCGTTTAGCTAAAGTTATTACCCACGAAAAGTGTCCGCCAAATAACATGATAATTTTTAACAATATTCTGTAAAATATATAAAAACCAACCGTTACTCTTCAACGTAAGTGAGTAGTAGCAGGACGAGCTCCTTCACAAAGAGTTCTACCTCTTTGTGAAGGAGCTCGTCCGGGGAAGTACTACCACCATACCTATTACAACCCCAAAGCAGCGTTACTGTGTTCTTGATTGAAGGATATGGATACCGGTATAATTACAGGCACATGAGACATTTCAACTTTGCCTCTGGGATAGCAACGTATTTGCAAGGCCTCTGATATTGCAGATGACTGTCTATAGGCAGCGATGACCACTAAACATAAGGTGAGCTGTAGGCTTGTTTGCCATCCAATAATATTAAAAATACTAATATTAACAAACACATACAAATATAACTAAAGTACCTACATTTATATACCTAAAAAGCTGCCCAGCATTGAATCTAGCAAGTACAGATACCTATATATTCCTGTACCTACCCTCAAATTTTCAGCCATGCCAACATAACGTACCTATAGCTACTCTGGGCTCTTGTACCATAACACATTCAATCAGACGGCACCAGCGATAAAACTATCTGTGAATATGAAATATTCTGTCGAGAGTTTATATATCCAATTTTATCATGTCTTGGCGATTGAAATAAAATCAATTGTAAATGAAGTGTCTGAAGGAATCCAATTTATTGAAGATTTCTTTTAAATTCGAAGCATTTATTTCAATTATAGCACTTTTGAATTGTCAAGGAGTCGATCAGTTAATCAAAAAGTTGAAGCTTGTTGCAGGTGTCTATGGAGAAGAATGAGAAGGTCAAAGTCGAAGCATTTATTTAAACTTAATAAAAGCAATTTGAATGTCATTTACAAGAAAAAAATATTAATTTTGAATGTATTTTCTCATTCCAAAAAGTAGTTGAGTATGATGAATTTTAGCACACACCTAAACATATCGACTAACTGTGGTTGTACATTGGTACACCTCTGCCTTACCCTTCGGGGAATACAAGCGTGATAGTTTGTTATGTGTTATAGTAATTAAAACAATAACTCGAATCTAAATATACACTTTTATTATTGAAACGCATGAATGTATAACACCGGACACAAATATAAAATCCTACCAATTACTGCAGCGTCCATTGTGGTGTAACCCCGGTTCGTTGCTGACCGACCTTGCCCGCACCTCGTTATGAAATGGCGGCCGAATCGACTGAACTGGAAAAAATAATTGGCGGAAAAAGATTCATGTAAAACAAAATAAAATTGCTTGAAATTCTGAATAATTCTGTCCATATTTTGGTAGTAAATATTTTCTGTGTTACTTTTGTTTGTTAGTTTGTTTGTACCAAATAGGCTCCGAAACTACTGGACCGATTTTAATATTTTTTTCACCAATAGATAGTTACTTTATTCCTGAGTACATACACAACAGTGGCGACCAAAAGTCCATACCCAATCTCAAAACGTATTAGGTTGACGTTTAGTTTGAATTACGACCTTTTACTTTCAAGAATAGACACATGTATCATCGTTGTGAATGTAGTTCATAATTTCAACATTTCTACATGAGACAAAATGGTCTAGCGGCGCCCAGTTGACGGCGTTAATCAATGAGCCGCGAGTTCGAATCTCACATTATTTTTGTCTTTTTGTTTTTACTCAATTTGAAGAAATGAACAGAAATATAATATTCTTTAGCTTGTTCGCTTTGTTCACACATTTCGTAAATTTAAAAGGGTAGTCATAGAAAACTAATAAAGAATTTAGATTTCTGTGAGGTAGACATGAGTTTTGTGCATATTTAACTTGATTGGAATGAGCGTTGTCGTTTGGTTGTGGTTGTTGGTTAGTAACGAGTGATATAGATACTCGTAGTGGTATTGCAAGTATTCTCGAAACGCAGGCAAATAATATTACTGAGGCGAGGGCGACTATTATTGGGCTGCATAAAAGTGGTCCCAATTAATATCTTATGAAACCTGACTGAATGTGAGTATTATATTAACGAATTGTAAATTAAACTTTTATTTGAAATGTGTTTATTATGGAATTTATAAATAAATAGTTTTAAATATTAAAATTTGTTATATTAAATAAATATTATTAAATTATATAAAAAATTAAGTCACTTTAGTATTTTGTTATAAATGCCTAAAATTACTTTTTTTGTTGTTTTAGAGGAATACTATTATTAGTCTCCGGAGCAAGAAATACGAGGAAGAGGATAGATAGCCTATCCTACCTACTCAACAGCGAAGTGGATTAAGTTTGGTGGTTTCGCACTGGATAACATACTGTTTACAACAACAGCTGCATGCATCATAAACCAGAAAAAATACGTTTCGTTTTTAATATGTGGGGATGGCGTGCAACAGTGCTACTTATGAAGAAGTATTAGACGGTGTTATGCAACATTTAATAACCTGGATGTTTTAGTTTTAATAATTAGACGGTGTAACTAAATATTTAGTCATAATTATATTATATATTCGTAGATAGTTATTTAATGATCTTAAATTGAGGTTTAGTTTCAATCTTCTTTTCATCAAGAAAACGAATTATTAAACTATTACCTCACTAAGTTTATTGTGACGTTACATAAAAAAACCTGTTCATAAAGTCTGAATTATAGTTTAGTTTTCAATTAACTCTGCTGAATACCAATTCAGAAACTTAATACGTGAGCATCACCAAATTTATTTGTGTTATTAAAATATCCTTCTCTTATTATGTTATTATGAATTTTATTGACTAAGTGGGTATTCAACAAAAAATCTTATGAACAGTTACAAGAGAACTTCTTTTATTTCGGTAGGAATGTGACGTTACAATTCTCATAAGTTTGTTAATTTTAAAAATAAATTTTTGTTATCACACAGCACGCCTTTTTTTCCTACTTCCAATTACAAAAAGTTAAAATAAAATCACATAAAAAGTTCAATAAATAATACAATAACTAATATTTGCTTCTTATAAAAAATAAATAACAAGCATGAATACGTAATAATTCAACATAAATCTAGAAAAAGATTTTGCCTAACATTATTATGGTTTCAAGAAACAAAAAACAGCCACACATAGTATAAGATTTGAACTCGGAATTCAATGATCGTAAACCCTTTCTTATCCAAACCAGCTGCCAGGACATGTTATAATTATGCGAAATTTAGCAATGCAATGGTAAGAATACGTCGCGCGTCGGGTACGACTGGATCGCGCCCGTGTTCATAGGAAAGTGAACCTTAGCGGGGGTATGCATTTCTGAGCGCTTACTGTACATACATACATAAACTCACGCCTTTTTCCCATGGGGGTAGGCAGAAACCACAGAACGCCACCTGCTACGATCCTTACATACTACTTTCGCCTCGTTCACGTTCATACATCTGGTCGTACAAGCACGCCGGTTACGAGTACTGCACACCCGACCTTTCTGAAGAACCTCACCGATAAGGGTCAGGGTAGGTCTTTCTAGGGCGTCCCCTCCCGGCGTTGCCACTCACATCTGCCACATAAATACCTTTTGTTAGTCGCCTTTCACTCATCCTCTCAATATGACCGAACCATCTAAGCATACCCTTTTGAACCTTTGTCACTACATCCTCTTTTAAGTCGCAACGTTCTCGTATAATCTCATTCCTCACTCTATCGTTCAAAGTTACACCACACATACTTCGCAAGGAACGCATCTCCACAGCATTAATCCTACTTTCATGCCTCGTTTGCCATACCCAACATTCACTTCCATACATAAGTGTAGGCACCAGCACGCCATTATGCACAGCCAGTCGAGCCTTTTTGGACATCGACTGGTTGGTTACAACCGCATGTATGGCACCATTCACTTATTCCTGAGTAACATAGACTATATAACATCACGCTACGACCCACGGGAGCGGAGCAGTAACCAAACACGCAACATAAGGCGGACTTTATAATCGAACTTAATAAAATAAAGCTGAATAACTTTGTTCCTTTGTTAAAACGCGCTATCTCTGATACTACTCGTACAAGTTGGGTTCTAATTGGCTACTGGGGACAAATCGTTCTGCCGCAGAAAAACAAATTTCAACGTTAATGCTCACCTAATAAGAACGTTTTCTGGATAGCCGCCGCTGCCAGGACTCTTTTCTTGCACTCCTCGTTTTAGCGGCGTCATTCACCGAACTATGCTGACCTGGCACACTCTGTAAAAAGGTCATCTATATATAAATAAATCAATCAAAAACTTTAAGCCAACGGCGCTCCCTGTTAAGTGGTGACCGCTGAATACAGACATCTACAATACCAGAGGCCTTGCAAATGCGTTGCTCTCCCAGAGGCAAAGTTGAAAAGCCTCATGTGCCTGTAATTTTACCGGCACCCAAACCTTTCAAACCGGCACCCAGCAACGTTGCTTTGCGGCAGAGGTAGGTATGGTGTATAAAATAAATGTGTGTGAAACAGGTACAGACCGCAAGGCATAAGCTGAGTTGAGCATTTGTGAGAGTGATTACTAAAGGTAGAGAGCTTGGTCCGGTTAAAACCGGTTTCAACCAATCAAAGACATGTCGCACACTAGGCCGACGTCACTGCTACACTATCGGTATGGGCACTCTCAAAATGCCAAGCTCAGCTTACGCCTAACGGACTGTACCCCTTTTCACGACAATTACGAAGACGAAGGAGTATGGAAAGCACCGTTAAAGTTTATACAAAGAACACGTGCAGAAACCAAATATTTTTATATAACATGCAATTCGAAATAAAGTTATTTTTATTATATTTTTTTATTAGCCTTTTCTGTCTCACTTCCGGGCAAAGGCATTGTAACAATACGGCTTTATCTATTTCTTTATGTACTTTCTAAGTACATCGGTGAAGAATGGCATCGCGACGACAGCAAAACTTATATTGAATTTAAGTCTAAATTGCCAATCCACCTTGAACAAGCGCGGTGATCAATGCTCGTGGCATCTCTGTATGGGAAAATGCCTGTGCCCTGTAGGTACAATAATAGGCTGGTATTATTATTAGTAGTAGTAAGTAGTACTAGTAGAGCTTAATTTCATCCATTTTAACTATGAACAGATAGCCGATTCCCGATTTGTACTACCCTAGGAATTAACAGGCATCGGGTTCAAATCCCGCCAAACATTTTAGTTTTTGCATATTCTTATTTTGCTTTCACACAATATGTTTCGTAATTTAGTCCTAGTATTAACAAGATATGTTAGCCTAGTAAAATAGAGACCAGATTAGGCCTTCCCGATTCTAGAAAATCAGGTTCGAATCCCGCATCATGTTTTTCTTTTTGTAAGTTTTTGCCCTGTTTTTCTTTTACAATGTGTATCGTAATTTAGTCCTACCTTCCACTAGACTCGTTAGCTCAGTAGCTAAGAGCGCCGCTTGGTCCCTCGCTCACCGTTTCCTGTGTTAATTTCTTGGGAGTGAGAGGACCACGGAGGACGGAGGTGCAAATCCTTCACGAGTCAATTATTTTTTAAAGTAATTTGGGGCAGTTTTTTTTTTTAGTATTTTGGTAAGTAGTTTTTTGTTTTTTGGGGCTTTTTTTTGTAGAGTTGTATACTACAAACACTCAATAAATTGTCATTTTTTATTATTTAATTGGTTAACTTGTCCTGGCGTATATTTTTGGAGTAATGTTTATTTCATGAAGCCTGTAATTTCAGAAGGGCTAGGTGGTACGTATCTATACTCATATTTTGTTTTTTTTTATTCAAATTCAATTTATGTACATTTTTTTACAAAAATATTTTACAGTTAGACAGCCACACTATCGCAGTGTCATAAAATATATGTGTCATATATATATATATATATATATATAGTTGACTTACACGCGGAAAGCCACGGGCAGAAGCGAAGCTTTCATATAAAGGCACAACCTTGTCCTTGTAGTCCTTTAAGTCTGTCAAGGTTTTTAATAAATGTTTAATTATTTAATATATTTGTACAGAATAATATTGTAAAATATTTTTTTTTCTTCCATTCTTCTCCACACATAATAACCTTTTCTAAGATACTTCAAGACTCAATTTCTTTTACTTATGAATTACGTCCAAAAGTGGTTTTTAACGACCTAATTGGAATAAATAATTTGACTTTAACTTTGAAAGGGCAACAAGATTCAATATTTTTTGCAAGTAAATTACGTTCAAAAGTGCCTTTTAATGATCTAATTGAAATAAATACTTCGACTTTCACTTTGATATTGATGTAATAGGGGTCATTAGAGGTTATTGCTGGTAACTAGGCAAAACTCCAGACTCCGGGCCTTTTTTTATTTATATGAGATGGGTTTGTTCTTGCCTCTAGTCTTGGTCAGAGACAAAGTCAACGATGGAGTGAGCTTACCCAGAAGAAGCCGGTTCACTCCAGCTTTAACGAAAATCGGTTCGGTTATTGTAGTAATAGAGCTCTTTTTGAAGGAGCTCGCCCGGGGAAGTACTACCACCATACTTATATCTGCCGCAAAGCAGTGATGCTGTGTTCTGGCTTGAATGGCATAGGTGTAATTACAGGCACATGCGATATTTCATCTTTGGCTCTGGGATGGCAACGTGTTTGCAAGGCCTCTAGTATTGCAGATCTCTATAAGTAGCGGTGACCACTTCATATCAGGTGGGCCGTCGGCTTATTTGCCATCCAATGACATAAAAACTAGACATTAGGGTTGAAGTTCCACTCTTTTGCAGTGCGCATTATAAAAGACCTTTATTATATGTATTTTTTATATTTTCCTATTTTCATGACATTTTAGTATGACAATTTTTTAACTTGACATGCTTGCATATACTATTTGACATTTCCACTTCTTTTATCTCTACTGCAAAGGTTAATTAGATTTTGTATGCTTATCCGCGGGACATGATTTGTATAATGGTCATTTATATTGAAAAACACCTGTAATCACCTATGTTCACAAAATAAATAAATTGAATTGAATTTAATCTAATTATACAAGGTCTTCATTTGCATCCTCGTCAAATTTTAGGAGCTTGTCATAGAAAAAAAGAAGTAATCAAATATAATTACGATATCTGGCCAATATTTAATAAATACTTGTTTTTTTAGTTGCAACTATCAAATAACAGTATTCCAGAATACTCCTCTTGAAAAATTCAGAATCGCCCAGTTGCGTATGCGATAGGCAGAGTTCTCGCACGGCTATATCAATGTGCATAGCGCCTAAACCCACTGGCGAGATGGCTAGCTCGAGTTTGAAAAGTACGTCAAAAAAAAAACAATTTATTTTATTATTGATTCGTGTTAAGAATCACGAGCATAGTTAATTCCTTGAATTTGACGAGGATGCAAATCAACGCCTAGTATTGTTCCTTTGCACAGTATGGTCGGTTATTTCGGCAGTACGTGTACAGGACTCGTTAGCTCAGTAGGTAAGAGCGTCGCTAGTCTGTCTCGCTCGCCGCTTTCTACTCTGTAGAGAGGTCCTCAGACGAACTCGGTTTGGGAGCGGACAGGCTACGGAGGTTGGAGGTGCAAATCCTTCACGGGTCAGCCATTTTTTGGTATAATAAACAATAGGGAATGTGCATGTTTTTTTTTAATCGCGTTTGTTAACAAAATATGAAAATAGTTGAGTAGTTAATGATATTAAGTGAAATTGGATGCATTGCGTCGATTGGTTGAATGGAATTGGAGAATTGGATGAATTCGGTATTTAATGAAAATTAATCGGGTTTTTAGGTCTAAAATTAAGTGTTTCTTTTTTTAAGTTGTTGTTTGTGTCTTGGAATTATTGGGTTCTACCACCATCTCTTAAAACAGTATTATTTCAGTAGTACATTGCCTTGAGCACTATTGGATTTTCAACCCTCGGCTCAGCGGCGAGAGTTGAAACTCCTTCAACAAAAAATATTAAGTAACATGTACCTCGGAGTCTGTAACTTCTGGGTTTCTTTTTATAGCAGTAGGGAACACCGACCTCATCTGTATGGAGAAAAAAAAATACGTATAAAAATGTTAAAAAAGTAGCTAAGCACATAAGCGGTTCGGAAAACCGGTTCGGCGTTTTTATTTCAACGTGATCAAAGGTTCTACTGAGAATGCCGAACCGAATTGGCCGAACGGCTTAAGTGTATAATAATAATACTAAATAGTCCCAATACAGGGTGAATGCCTCTTCTCATACAGAGAAAGCACGAGCATTGATCGCGAGTGTCACACCACCAACCTCTAAACTCCGGGCTGCTACTGACAAATTCCTAATGGAAAACCCAACAACACTTTTTGCCCGACCTGGCCATTAAACCCAGGACTCTTCGCTCAGCAGTGGCGCTTGGTACCACGAATCCAACAGGGCTGGGGCTTAATATAATAATATACTAGTTTCTGGCCGCGACTTCGTCAGCGTAGATAATTTCAACCGCGTTAAGTTACGTGTTTGGTTACTGCTCCGCTCCCGTGAATCATAGCGTGATGTTATATAATCTATGTTACTCAAGAATAACGTAACTATCTATTGGTGAAAAAATGGTTAAAATCGGTCCAGTAATTTTGAAGCCTATTCGGTACAAACAAACAAACATAAAAAAATCCTTCTGAAAATATTTGTAGGTACAGAAAATCAAAAATAAATCCGTTATTTTAAGTGAGTTACGCTAGGATCACTGTAGAGGGGCCCCCAGTCTGCACGTAGTACTTAGTTAGACCCCCGAGAACAATATTAGCGGGGCTTGCACGTAGGAACACCTCTAAACTATGTGGGGATAAGTGTAAATTGTGATTCAGGTGGATTTTAAAAATGTTTGCTGTATTTTAGAGTAAGTAATATTATTTAGTTGGTATGGACTCGAGGGAATAAAATGTGTTAAATTTCAGGCTTTTTAAGTATAGACAGACTTGTTGGCTCATAGTATATAACTACTTACATACCCGATTTTTGACAGATTTCTTCTAATGCTAAACATTACTGTCTCGTTAGCTTAGTGGTCCTAAGCGCGACTGCTACGCTAGAGGTCTTGTGTTCGATTTTCGAGCAAAAAGTGTTATTTGGTTTTTCTATGAAATTCTCAGCAGCAGCTCGAACTTAGGATTTGAGCCCAGTTAATGGCAATAGGCTCGCCCCCTATTTCATGGGACCTAAACACACCGGCGAACTGTGGGTGTACATTGGTACATCTTTGCCTAACCCTTCGGGGAATACAGGTGTAACGTTTACTAACTGAAATGTACACAGCCAACAAATATTTCCAACCAAACCTTTCAATTGGTCGCGTATGTTCGAAAATTCCGTCGTATTGAATACTATCCTATACCTACTAGGTACTAGATTTGTCTACAAGGCTGCCTCGTGGAGTCTTTCGCAGTGTATGCCTCGAGGCACAGCGACTGTCGGACGCCTCACAACACGATCTAGTTCGAGAAACGGTGAGCTGTGTTTAAATAGAATTGAGGAGGACATTTCTGTTAACGTAGTTAAGTGTTTTTTTATTGAATTTTATTTTCCACTAATGTTTTATTATTTGTCTTGAAGAATAACTAATACCTTTATTTTCTAGAATACAGGAAAACTTTTTAATCGATGCGTCGTAAACTTTGACTACATAAACTTAAAAGAGTCCTACAAAATACGTATTTTTCACTTTGGTTAAGTTTACTATTGCTATTACTGCATACGCTATATTCAACCTGCCGATTATCCCAATGTTTAATAAAAAAATATTAATAATATGGAACTTAAAAATCATCACACTAATATTATACGTATGAAGGCGAAAGTTTGTGTGTCTCTTCTTCACGCTCAAACAGCTAGACGGACCTGGATGAAATTTGGCACAGCGATAGATTGCAGTGTGGAATAAAACATGAGATACTTTTTATCCCAAAAAAATGTACGGTTCCCGTGGGATGATATATAATATTTGACGTGGACGAAGTCGCGGGCAAAAGCTATAATAAAAATACTAGTCTATTATCATCGTTGATCGTAGCAGGGGGCATTCTGTCTGCCTCCCCCACGGGAAAAGGCGTGAGTTTATGTGTGTATGTAGAAACTCACGTTAACATTCTTCCGGACGATTATAGCGACGCCTCCGCCCCTGCCGGGCTTCGCCCCCGCCGGCCGGGGGACTCGCCCCACCAGAAACTTGCCGTTAATATTACCGACTGTAGGTTTTATTGGTTCACTGTCTTCGTCTTCTTCAGATGCTGGAATAGTACAGAAAGTGTTAGCTTTTTTTTTAACACGGGATATCATCAATTAACTTCCCCCGCCCTAGGCGGGGCAGGAGGGAGTGTCAGACTTACTGACTAAAACCCGACTATGTTCCTTCATGTGCCCTTTGCGTTCCGGGGGCGCGGTATCTCTTTCGAACAACCCGCAGCCCCGGCAGGCATCGGCCCTCAGTGGCCCCATCCAAGTTTGCTGACATCTCTTTGAGGCGCGCGTGGATCACGAACGCGCCGTCGACACAGTCTGTCGTTAGTAACGTACGGACGGAGAGCTACCCATTGCTCACCGCCCACAGACCCGCAGAAAGTGTTAGCTAGGTTATTTTTGCCATTAAATGTCAAAAAAGCCCACGGCCCACCTGATGTTAAGTGATCGCTGCTATCTATAGACATCTGCAATACTAGAGGCCTTGCAGATGTCTCGAGGCAGCAGTTTTTTCTTACTCCTCCGCTAATCTTTTCTGATTAATTTCGTTGCCGGATCCAAGACAGTTAAATCGTTTCTCCGGGACTTGTCGAGCTTCGCCATTAGCTCGTCGAGTTAATCGCGATAGGCTCGCCCCCTGTTATATGGGACCTAAGCATACCAGCGAACTATGGGTGTATTCGCACAACTCTGCCTAACCTTTCGAGGAATAAGGCGTGATGGTATATCGTCGAGCTATATTGCCTCCGCGCTTTTCTACTTTCCACTGTTGATTCTGGATTTCAGGAGTTGCAGTCATTGGGAACAGCGCGGCGGTCGTGTCCCGTGACAAAAAAGGCAGCGATGTACCACTTAACACCAGGTGCACCGTCGGCTTATTTACCATTCACAGAAACAACCACCGCGTGTTTTGTGCCCGGTTAATGACAAAAGGCTCGCCCCCTATAACATGGGACCTAACACATACCGGCGAACTGTGCGTATACATTGGCACACCTCTGCCTAACCCTTCGGGGAATACAGGTGTGATTGTATGTTGTATGTAGAAACATCTGAAACTGTGACTACTTTAGTGCACCAAATACATAAAAAGACCTAATACTCACATTCAGTATGGTTGGTAGAATTCTTCAGTATCCCGGGCAGCTTGTACCTGACCCTCTGGTTGCTGCGACTCCTGCTACTCCTGCTGCGGTAGTCAGAGTCACTGGGCTCCGACTTGCTGTGGATCTCACATTTCTTCTTCTTCACATTCCCGGTTGTATACTTGAGGATCCTGCTGGAAGCCAAATTACGTTTGAAAAGAGAATGTAGGTACTAAAAGTCTAATTCATTTCGACTCAACCCTAATCTCTTAGAGTGGACAGGCTTCTTCTGGGTAAGCTCACTCTATCGTACACTTTGTCTTTGTCACCTCTAATCAAGACTAGAGTCAAGAGCTTACCCAACTAGAATAAATAAAATACTGCCCCGTTAGTCTGGCTGGCACGTAAAGACAGGTCCCGCACCTGATCTCTGCCCGGTCGTGTCCGATTGCTGCCTTCCACTATCTTTGCACTATAAAATCTACGTATATTTGTAGAGCGCAGAACTAAGAGGCTTATGGGCGACGAAAAGCTGGTGGATGCCAAACTTCACAGCTTGGCTCATCGCCGCAAAGTCGCCTGATTATCGGTCTTCCACAGATTGTACTTCGGTGAGCGTACCCTAAAACTCCACGACCTCATTCCACCGGCCCCCTTCCACTGTCGGACATCTTCGAGGCACCTTAAGTTACCACCCTTACCTTGTTGCCATTCCAACGATTCGCACTAAGGGTTCCCAATCGTCTTATAATGCACACTGCAAGATGTGGAACTCTCTACCTGCGTCTGTATTTCCGAACGCATTCAATCCTGATCTCTTCAAGTTGTGAACAGGCTTCTTCGGGGTAAGTTCACTCCATCTTCGACTTTGTTTATGTCACCTCTGTCCGAGACTAGAGTCAAGAGCTTAACCATCTCGATTGGGTCGTATGAAGGTCAAATGCTTCGGTAAACAGCACCTTATATAGTAAGAATTAAAGTTTAAAGTACAAAAAGTATATAATACTTACGAGAACTTCTTTTTCTTCTTTGCGTCAATAGAACTGCATGAATTCGTATCCTCGGTTTCAGAATCCGTGAAAACGTATGGCGGTTTACCCATTTTCGTTAATCGAAGCAATGTAAATAAACTAACGTAAATGAATTTAAAGATGATTAATATTACATTGCCTTTGTAAACTGGTGTATAAAATTGATGTTGTAGATGGAAAAGTGATGGAAATTTTATTTTATAGTTTTATAATCTTTTTGGATTTTTTCCATTTTTCTTTTGATCATGTTATGTTGACACTTAAATGACAGCTTTGATTTTTTTTTCTATGTGAAAGTTTATTTTTGGTACAATGCCAATGAGGTTAGTTACAAAAGAAAAAATAATTGTTAGAAATGAGTTTGTTATTAAAAAAAGTATTTTATTTATGGAAATCAGATAGTTGACATTGACACCATCACCTTTTTATGAACTGTCATAACTATATGACAATATCGAACTGTGTCACTTGCAGTTTAAAACTACCTTTTAGAATGGGCAACTGGATTGATTTTGAAAGTGAAAAAGTGAAAAAGTGCCTTTTCATAGTCTTATTGATTTGACTTTGACTTATCGGCCTACGAATGGGAGTTAACTGGTAGAAATCGTTACGTAAGGAAAAAGCATTATGCCTCCTCCAGACGATCTTTCCTTTGTTCTAATATATGAATATAATGTTTATATTGTGCATACGGTTATTCTTATCAAAGATTTTTAAATGTATTGTGTACTTAATCATGAATTTAAGTAAATTCAAAAGACACCAACACTAATTAATATATTAATTTAATGAACAAAACCAGACTTTTTTTTTTTAAATACTGGAAATCATCAAATAACTTCCCCCGCCCTGGGCGGGGCGGGAGGGAGTGTCAGACTTTTACTGATTAAAACCCGTCTATGTTCCTTCATGTGCCCTTTGCGTTCCGGGGGCGCAGTATCTCTTTCGAACAACCCGCAGCCCCGGCAGGCATCGGCCCTCAGTGGCCCCATCCTAGTTTGCTGACATCTCTTTGAGGCGCGCGTGGAACACGAACGCGCCGTCGACACGGTCTGTCGTTATTTAATGAACGTACGGACGGTGAGCTACCCATTGCTCACCGTCCACAGACCAAAACCAGACGTTGCGGTCATCATTTCTAATATTTTACACTAAACAGAAAGAAGACAAAGTAAGCAGTTATCATCATAGCGACAGCTATTATAAACCACCATGCCTTCCATTATCATTACAAGCCCATTCCCAAACGAATTAATAATTCAATCGCTCTAAAATAACGGTCTCTCCCGCCAAAATGAATCGCCGCCAATTAAAATGGCGTATCCAGTTTGAATATAGAACAGAACCTTTTTCAAAATCAGAACTTGGACAACTTTTGAATTTCGAATTTTAGAAGCCTGGTTAGCGGAATTCAGTGTTGTAATTGATATTTTGAAGTTGGTTGTTTAAAATGGGATTGATTGTAAAGAAAGTTTTCTATTGTAATATTAATTTCGTAATCAAGAGAAATGATTTGGTCATTGTTTTAAAGTTTAAATTTGTTTTAATTGTTGTAAACAATAGGGGTAATATTAGCTGCTATTGAGGTATCTTTTCTGAGTTTCCTTCCTTTAAAGTTTCCTGATATTTTATTAAACTCAGAGTCTCTCTGTTTGTCTGTTTGTTAGTATGTTTTCAACACAAGAACCACTAATCCAAAATTGCACCTATTAAAGTTTATGATGTTCTCTGGCTATGTTTAATGAACGAATGTTATTAGGAATTCTAACGATTGATATCTATTTAATTAATTTATAATAATATTATAAGCACGTAACATTGTTTGTTTGTACAAAAAATATTTGACTGATAATAGAAAGCTACATTATTGCCAAGTGTCGAATGATATATTCATAGTATACATAGTAGTAGTAGTTATTTATTCATAGTATACTTGACTTCCAAGCGATCGAGGTCGCAATAAGAAGCTAGTCTATACTATAATTATGAAGAGGTAACATAGTTGTTCTTTTTATTCCTTTTCAGAAAGTAACGATCCGAGTGCCATAAAACACATTTTTTTATTATCCTTAACTTCCATGCTAACAAAGCCCCGGGCAGAAGCTAGACCCTAAAAAAACAATAACATACCCATATTTCGTACATCCAAGTTCAAACCAAAGCGGTATCTACCAGTTACTTAGATACTAATTTCAATGCGAAGGCCGATCCACTGGGAATCAATTCCTGGAGCTACAATAGGTACCGGTAGCTACCTAGGTATGTACCTATGTAGATAGGTACTTGTCGAGTTAGGTTAGCTGAGGTCCGTTGTTTAGATGTACTATGTCTATGCGAGTGAGGGAAGCGATCTAAGCTTACTATCTAGTAGTAAAGCATCGTTTGCTTGTGTTTATGGAAAAAAGATTGATCTAAACAGAAAATTTTAAGAAAAAAGTGGGTTTGTGGAAAACTTAAATCTTCTGCTTATGGGAAGTTTAATAATCAGCAAGTAACATAGGCTATATTTTATTAGCTTCTTTATACTAATAACAAGACTATCTTTGCAATTTTCAACTCTGTTTTTGGTACATTTCGGTTTTTTACCTATTAATCAATGACTAGATACTTCTATTAATTTACGCTGTTTTTTTTTTTTTTTGTTTTTTTTTTATAGACGGGAAATCATCAAATAACTTCCCCCGCCCTGGGCGGGGCGGGAGGGAGTGTCAGACTTTTACTGACTAAAACCCGTCTATGTTCCTTCATGTGCCCTTTGCTTTCCGGGGGCGCGGTATGTCTTTCGAACAACCCGCAGCCCCGGCAGGCATCGGCCCTCAGTGGCCCCATCCAACTTTGCTGACATCTTTTTGGGGCGCGCGTGGAACACGAACGCGCCGTCGACACGGTCTGTCGCTAGTGAACGTACGGACGGTGAGCTACCCATTGCTCACCGTCCACAGACCCGCGTCTACGGTGGCCGGGAGTCGTCTCGTGGCTCCCGACGCGCCCGGATCGTCTACCGCGGCGGCCGCTGGGACGGGGGGACGCTGACCTTTAATACTCATTTACGTCTTTGATTACTGCTCTCTCATTGCTACTTCCGTGGGTCATTGCGTGAGGTCTACATGAATCCGGCTATCACATACAAAAATATGTTTTCCAACCCGATTGTTAGTTCCAGAGATTAGTACATTTAAACAAACACAAACAAACAACAAAAACTCCCCAGCTTTATTATATTAGTATAGAGCCATGCCTAACTGTTGTCTTATGAACGTTTAAAACTAGCTCCAAAAAATTATAACATGGCTTCTCCCACAGAAGACATTATATCTACCATCGATACAAGAGTAAATACAGATGCATTCCATTACCTATTCGGAACGCAAGCATTCGCCGAGTTACTGGACCGTGCGCCATAGCTGAGCCGATGAGTCGGCTGCATTTTATAGTATGTATTCAGTTGGTAAATGATCGGAGATGCAGAGATATAGACTTGTGGGAACTGCAATGGTTGGTTATAATATTCTTTAGACCGATTTTCGGTTACAGTGACCTGTCTCGGTGGAAAATGGCCATAACCAAGAACATGCTATTATTATTGTCAGTCTCCGTTTTCCAACTGCTAGGCAAAAAAGTTTCGGCCCGGGACTACATACAGACCAGCTCGAATGTATCCCCCAAAGGGTTAGGCAGAAGTGTGCCAATGTATCCTACAGTTCGCCGGTATATTTAGGTTCCATGTAATAACGGGCGAGCCTATTGCCATTAACCGGGCACAAATCCTAACTCCGAGCTGCTACTGAGAATTTCATAGAAAAACTCTATAACACTGTTCGATATGGGAATCGAAACCAAGACCTCTAGCGGGAAGCACCAGCTTTCAAATAAAAAGATTTATCAAAATCGCTTCACACAAAAATACAATCGAATTGTGAGGCTCCTCTTTTTTTGAAGTGGGTTAAAAATCATCTCTTAATCTATAAAAACTATTCACAATTCTATTCCCACCGTCTTAGAAACTAAGCCATATTGTTTTGCATTCACAAAATCCCCGTAGTATTCATATTAAATAACTGTATTCACAATATTATAAGCAGTCTTCAGTTGTCATAACGGTACGACGGTATTCAGACGACATTTCAGCTTATTGAAATATCTTGTAGACCAAGAGGCCATAGTCGACAGACCCACGTCTTTTGCAGAATAGATATAAAGAGTATGTGGTTAAGAAGGTATTCATATTCATTTATTATGCTTACCATAATGTTAATAAAGGTGTTACAATTGGCTTTTTTTTTTTAAAAGACGGGAAATCATCGAATAACTTCCCCCGCCCTGGGCGGGGCGGGAGGGAGTGTCAGACTTTTACTGACTAAAACCCGTTTATGTTCCTTCATGTGCCCTTTGCGTTCCGGGGGCGCGGTATCTCTTTCGAACAACCCGCAGCCCCGGCAGGCATCGGCGCTCAGTGGCCCCATCCAAGTTTGCTGACATCTCTTTGAGGCGCGCGTGGAACACGATCGCGCCGTCGACACGGTCTGTCGTTATTTAATGAACGTACGGACGGTGAGCTACCCATTGCTCACCGTCCACAGACCCGCGTCTACGGTGGCCGGGAGTCGTCTCTTGGCTCCCGACGCCCGGAGCGTCTACCGCGGCGGCCGCTGGGACGGGGGATTCTCCTCTCCCTCTCCCGTCCCGTTAAGGTACAATTATGCACCCTGTAACAGCAACATAAGTAACAAGGATACGTTACGATTAAATTCAAATTAAACATTAAAATTAATTAATAGATTTAAACCATAACAATTCTTATTCATAATATTTAAAGTATGCAAAGCCAAAGTTTTTTTAAAAGTAAAACGTCGCTTCCCGCTAAGAATTTCTCCTGTATCGTGGGTACGTTTACAAACACATACACAAATAGACAAAACATAAAAATTAAATTAAAAATTTAAAAAACCCCCGACACAAAATCCTAAGTTCCCTTTAAAAAGTAAAAAATTAAAAAAACCCCCAACATAAAAACCTAAGTTCCCTTTAAAAAGTAAAAAAATAACAAAAAAAATACGTCACGTTGGGGGACCGCTCGGGACGATCGTATCCTAAATGCAACATCGGTCCCCCAACGTGACGTATATTTTTTTACTTTTTAAAGGGAACTTAGGTTTTTGTGTTGGGGGTTTTTTAAATTTTTTATTTAATTTTTTATTTTATACTTTTTATAGGTACCTATTTATTATAATGTCGATTTTGTTAAGTTTGAGACCCTACTCGAGTATATTTACAGACATTCGGTTTTTCTTCCCTACTTTCACCCCCACAACTTTTAAACCGCTCAACCGATTTTCATCAAACATGTCTAAGAACACTCGCACATAGGTCACCTTTAATACAAAAAAAACTAAATTGAAATCGCTTCATCCGTTCGGCAGCTATGATGCCACAGACAGACAGACAGACCGACAGACAGACACGTCAAACTTATAACACCCCTCTTTTTGCGTCGGGGGTTAAAAATAATATCTATAGGCCATATATTTTTTCCATGCGGGAATCGGACCCACGATACGCAGTACAAAAGCCAATTGCTCAGTCACTGCGCTAACCGTGCCGTCCTATATTCATCTACCTTTTCTCAAAATTTTTAGCTATACTAAAATGACGTGGGTCTGGCGGACTTGGGATCTCAGTCTATAAGGGATAAACCTCGCTGTCAGATAATATAACTTTGTTGTTTTGAAGAGAATTTGTTTATTTATTTATTTGTTTATTTACAAGTACAAAGATTTGCTTGTAAAGTTACTACGGAGCGTAAGAAGTCAAATCACATAGCCGTTAACTAGGCATAGGTACTGCACAACAAACTAAGTAGCATTGAACTAAAATTAATGCTGAGAAACGATTTTTTTGACTTTGACTTCGATGGCTTGAGAAATCACTGTCCGCTGTATAATGCAATGTAACACACGCTAAACATTGTGCTTTCGGGTGCATACGCGCCCCCGGAACGCAAAAGGCACAAGAAGGAACATGAATGGGTTTTTGTCAGTAAAAGTCTGACATTCACTCCCGCCCCGCCCAGGGCGGAAGAAGTTATTTAAGTTTAATTACAACATTTTAAACTCACGCTTCCTACCGGTTCTTTTGGAAATCTATGGGTGAGGCCTATTTCCAGCAGTGGACGTCCTGCGGCTGATATGATGATGACGACGACACTCACGCTGGGGGGTCTTTAATCATATTTTGATTCCATGATTAAACTTTCAGTTACGATCCCACCCCGTATAAATGCATTGTATTTCCAAATATGTAACGTATTACCTCCAGTATAGAGGTCACAAATGATTGATACCTTCATACCATGACGTCACAACACTCGCATGCATTTATGTATAATTGAGAAGGAGTACCGTTAGCAAATACAGTCGAGCAACTGCCTTTATCTCAATGTTGCTGAGCTCGAATGGATGGCTGAACTTGCGAGAGCTCGTGGTCGATATTTGAATAGATGTAAGGGAGACCAGGGTTAAAATTAACAGGGGTAAGAATTAACAGCCGGATTTCTTTAAACTATACACAAAATAACTACAAAACTTGCTTGGATATAATAGAATAGCTAGATAATGGATTGACACTTATTTCTATGTCTTTTTTTATAATATTACGTACGCTTTTTAAATGTAGGATACATAATTTTATACAAAAAAGTACACCCACATAACCAGCGAACGATAAAGACGCTTCCAACGATACCTCAATTGTCGAATTATTACAAGTACTTTAGAAGTTACATACATCATACATAAAGGTCGAAATCATAACCCTCCTTTATGCTTCGCCATTGTCGGGTGAAAAAATAAAGTTTGTTTGTTTATTTGTAAGACATAATTTCTTTTCTGAAAGTTCAGTACAATTACAAAAAAATATTGTAACAGAGAGTATGTGTATTTTTTTTTATAGACGGGAAATCATCAAATAACTCATCCCCTGCCCTGGGCGGGCCGGGAGTAGTGTCAGTCTTTTACTGACTAAAACCCGTCTATGTTCTTTCATGTGCCCTTTGCGTTCCGGGGGCGCGGTATCTCTCGAACAACCCGCATCCCCGGCAGGCATCGGCCCTCAGTGGCCGCAAACTTCCAAGTTTGCTCACATCTCTTTGAGGCGCGCGTGGAACACGAACGCGCCGTCGACACGGTCTGTCGTTAGTAAACGTACGGACGGTGAGCTACCCATTGCTCACCGTCCACAGACCCGCGTCTACGGTGGCCGGGAGTTGTCTCGTGAGAGAGTATGTGTTATGGTATACTTTATTAAAGACGAAGTCGAAGTCTGAAGCTAACTCTTCATAGAAAGGCGCATTATGCAACGAGATCTAAAAATCGTTTTCTTTACAGTAAAATCGAAGTAAATGCAAACTTTATTTGCTATCCGTACTGAATGAAAGTTAGAGGCATCGTTGACCCGGTACTAATACAGATGTACGTCCCATCCCGAGGTAACTCTACCTATACGTTTTATCCCGGTGTAATCGTAGCACTACCTCGTTCTATACCGGAGTAAAGGCGCTGTTCCATTGAACGCAATGTGGGTGTGCACGCGGTACACGATGTGCACGCCTACGCTTGTTGTATGGGTTCGTGATTCGGATCATGTGTGTTTACGTTCCCACTTCTTTTTCTTCTCGTGTCGATTGACTTGTCTTAAATTTTGCCTGACCACTATTGGGTAACCTGTACAGTGCTATTAATGGCCTCGTTTACGTTTTCACTGAAGTACATTGAATGCACACGAATATTCGTGGTCATCCACAGGGTGTGTCTTATAACTACACACGGAAAAGTTACCGACACACGTGTGGCCTGCTAAAATGGAAAAAAATGGAACCATGCTGTTGTAGCCTTTACGTACACAGTGTTGAGGTGCATGAGCGACATACATACATGTTTATTTGTTTACACTTATTTTTTAAACATTGCCCCACACTAGAAATTTCTGCTGTAACTTGAGTGTATTTACAAACATGTAAATTCATATACAACCATCCAACATTTGTTCCGTGCGGAAATCGAACCCACGACAGGCAGCGCAGCAGCCAGTCTTTCAGCTGTCAGCCGTACCGTCGATTTGTAGGCTGTGACGTTATCTCATAAATTTTCATACATACCATACGTCAACGTGCGCAGCGTATGCATGTGCCGCAGTGGAACACCACCTTAATCGCACCGCTGTGTTGCACAGCTCAATCCACGCCGCGGGGCGTATTATGTAATACCTGCTTTCATTTGCGAAGGTAGAATAATTATGTAGATACAAATGAATAGAGGATTTGAAGACTTCAGTACCTAATCCAGTTGCTCATTTGGTAGATGCAGCAGCAGGTAATTCAAGTTTAAGACGGTAGCATAGTGGTCACATGCTACCGTGCACAGCGAGGCTTAGGGGACACCCCTTTACAGTCTACCCAGAGACGTGCCCTAACAGGCGTTGCACAGGGAGGGTTCTGGTGCGGTCTCTTAGGAGGAAACGGAACCCTCTCTATGTGCTGATGGTGTCCACCGGGGTGGTTTTAGTGAGGTAAGAATCCCACACTCCCCGGTCTTATCCCCAAAGATCGGGCGCCTTTTGAAGGCTTCCCCCCGAAAACAAACAAAATTAAAGGTAATCAAGCTTCATAGATACATTTTCAGTCACCGGCAACGCTCGCAGAATTAGTACGATGAAGTGGAAGTGGGCCGGTCATGTCTGCAGACGGACAGACGGTCGGTGGAGCAGACACGTGTTGGAGTGGAGACCACGTTTAGGCAAACGTAGTGTGGGACGCCCTGCTGCACGGTGGATCGACGATTTAAAGAAGGTGGCGGGGCAGCGGATGTGGGCTGCCCAGGACCGGGATGGCTGGCGCTCTTCGGGGGAGGCCTACGTTCAGCAGTGGACGGATATAGGCTAATAAGATGATGATTATGATGATGATTCACTTTTTGGCGCTTTTTTTTCTTCCAATACCATCCATCACGCCTGTATTCCCCGAAGGGTTAGGCAGAGGTGTACCGATGTACACCCGATGTTTCTTCCAATACGTAATTTGATAAGCCTGAGCGGTAACTAGAATTTGAAGTGCCTTTTAGCGGTAAGGCTACATAAACTCACTAGAAATCTACTTCACCCATACTCATACTATCTTACTATAAATGCAAAAGTTTGGATGGATTGACGTTTTTACTCAACGAGCAGAACAACTCTGTGTTTTTACTCAATCACACCAGAACGGCAGAATGAATCTGGATGACATTCGGCACGGAGATAGATTATAGTCTGATCATATTCCATTATTTGTATCCCGGAATAATGTACAGTTCCCGTGGGGTATTATATTAAATTTGATGAAGACGAAATTGCGGATAGAAGATGGTAGCATTATAAATGCAGAAGTGAGTTCGTCTTTTGGTTTGTTTGTTATGCTTTTACCACTAAATTACTGAATCGAATATGATAAAATTTTGTGCATTCTAAGCTTGAACCCCAAGAAAGGACATGTTTATGGTACTTTTTAAGCCTCGGCTTCGCCTGTATCCGCTATAATCAACATTCACGCGGATGAAATCGTGAGCAAAAGCTAAAACCGTATACAATGAAAGAATTTCAAAGAAATTATATCTTCCAAAAACTAAAACTGAAAAGATAATCAAGGTAAAGTACCAACTGTATCCTACAAAAGTAATTTAAATTGAACATTGATAGCTGTTCCAGTGATTTACGATGAGCGTAAGACGCACAGCGGTCTTCCCGAGCGGTGTTCGAATAAATCTAATAAGCCCTTGAACGGCTTATTTATGTGTTCCGGGAGGTTGATCGCGTTACAAGTGTTAAGTTTTAGTGTTGCCAGCTTATGGGGAGAGAATAGTAGAATTTTAAATTGTAGCCTAGTGGTCCTAAGCGCGACTACTACGCTAGAGGTCTTGAGTTCGATTGATGATGATATGTTATGGATTATTTCACGTCAATGATCTTTTTCTTATTCCTCCGGTTCCAGCTTCAGGATTGAGGTGATTTTTCAAATTCTAAAGTATACAAAATTACACTAACTGACCAGCGTGATGGTATGTTATGTTAAAATATGTCATTTTTTTTAACTCATATCTCTATTTATTACAATGGTAAGCACAAATGGCCCACCATTTTCCGTCTCCATTGCATATCAAATAAGGATTTAAAGTCAAAGCATTTGTTTCAAAGTGGCCCATTGAAATAAATCCTTTGACTTTGAAGCCTTACTCCGAGCTCCTACTGAGAATTTCATAGAAACCCCAATACGCTCCTCTTATGTTTTGTCTCTGCATTACCCTAGGGTAGACTGGTAGAAAATTCCTAGGGCATTAAGTCCGCCTTTGTACGGTGTATTTTTACATTTGTGCATAAAGTTTTAATAAATAAATAACACTTTGTTCGACCTGGGAATCGAACCCGTCTTGTTTTCGATTCCTAGGTAGCAGTCGCGCTTAGCACCACTTGGCTAACGAGCCAGTCACAATACCATACAATAGTGAATTTCCCACTACCACCAATTTCTCCATTACCTGGCAACACACAAACTTCGCTAGTTCCACTAAATGTTTACATGTTTCTTTATTAGGCCGTGCGTTACGGAACCCTACTTTTTAGAGTCCCTTAAGTGTATTAGTAAAATCCTTATAAATCTTACCCTTGGTGGGTATGTCTTTAAAGTTATAGTGCTACCTATGTACTTCATATATACGATAGAACTGTATAATGTAGACATAATAATACCTATCAATTATTGTCCCACTTCAGTACGTCGATTCTGTAAAATTCAGACATGAACTCGCATCTCAAGTCGCTATTCACCCTCACTTCGCTTAAGGTTCAAAATGACATTGATTTATTTGACACTTTGAAGTGCGAAGTGAGCGTCAAAGTAACGGTGGAATTACCGTATAGAATGCCACTTCTTACGTGATCTCATACTTTATATTTAGTTCAACTCGCTGACACGCTCGCAAGAGTGGCGTTAGTGTAAATTCGAATTATCAACCGAGTTTTTAGAATGCCGATCAAGAAAGTCGCAGCGGATTCAGATTCGAAGTTTAGAACGAGGTATTACAGAATCACACAGCAGGTCAAAGGCCTCTTCTCATACAGAGAACACATGAGTATTGATTACGCTTGCTCTTAGACTTATATTAATTACCAGCTTCTGCCTGCGACTTCGTCTTAGGTTACTGCTCCGATCCCATGGGTCGTAGCATGGTGTTTAAACAAACAAACTCTTCAGCTTTATTATAAATAAATAATTATAAGGCCAGGTTTTCTCAAGAGAAACTTAGAAAGAAAAATTGAAAATGTCCCATTGGTATTTATCAGGTAGATATTAAACCTGCAACCTCAGGCATGGAAGGCGAACGCCTTAATACTCACATAAAAGTACACTACAACAAGATCAATTTTATTTTTCAACACGCTAAGAATTTCTCCTGTATCGTGGGTGCATTTACAACCACTTAAACTCACATACACGAACAGCCAGACTTAAAACAACTATCTGTAGGCCATACAAATATTTGTTCCTTGCGGAAATCAAACCCGCAACACGCAGTGCAGCCAGCCAAACGCTCAGCCACTACGCCAATCACACCGATAAAATGTAATTATCTGATTTTTTCAATTCATATTTCTGAGTTGGACACAGCCCTCCCTCATAGATTTCCAAAAAGACCGCTCGAAAGTGGTCTGCATCCAGCGTCTTCCTGCGGCTGATATGATGATGATAATTTCAGAGTTGGTCCCATAATAAAAGTTGTTCGTATTCTTGAGTACTTTCACCCCCAGTAAAATGCGTAGTGACTTAAAAATAATCCTGTATGTATGTAGCGACATCTATCGCTCAGCGTGCGAACTACTACAGCAAAACTGACGTTGCATAGATCGCGCTATTAAAGTTTGCAGCATAAGTACAAAAATCCCGACAACAAATGTCGGGCAGTAGCCCACCATGCCTGTCTGGTTGGAGGATCCTCCCTTTTCAACGGAGGATGAGAAACTTTACACCCTGTTTCTCATACCTCCAAAGGTAGGTATGTATTTATATATGGTTTTGCTTTGAAGTTTGAATGTTTCGCCTGCAGCAAGACTCTGTATACCTTAACATTATGTATGTATTATTGACACCTTTGAACAACAAAATCACACAGTTCCTTTCACGTCGTCAATCGCAGTTGAAAGTGTCACGTAAAACCTTTCAGAATTATTTATCAAAGGCATGGGCGACGCATGGTTTTTGTAGAATACAAAATTGATACATTTTCGCCGTCATTTTTTTATACCGAACAGAATATTCAATTTCATACTTCCTGTATGTGACTATAGAAAATACATAAAACTGTAAGTACGTAAATTAACAAGGGAGTTCGAATATTGACATGCGTGACAATCGATTGAATAACTGCCCCCCTAGCCAAGTCACAAACGATAAACGCAAACGCTGAGTAGGCTTTAATAGATCTTCAACTTTATGTGCTTGGTTTTAAGTTGAAGATCTAATGAAGATTGCATAGCGTTTTCGTTCGTTCCAGTCGCTAACGCTTAGAAATCTTTAATAGATTTTCAACTTAAGGCTCTTGGGTATTAAGTTGAAAATCTATTGGTACCTACCGAGCGTTTACGATTATCGTTTGTGACTTGGCTAGGGGGGCTGGTGATCGTAAGACGCTAAGCAGACGAAGCAACTTTGGTCTCGGAATTGCAGCATCACGCAACTCGCAACTAGATGTTCACGACGACTTTCATGTTATTTTTAAGATGAAACAGTTTTTGTAACTTTAAAAAAGTACACAATTACGTCAACTAATGTTATTCCATCTGCAGAGCGCCTTAAAACTGTACTTATGTTAAAATTTTGTACATATGTTATCTTCTCCAAAAGAGATTTTTACAGAACCCCACTGCAAGATCGCATCCCTGTAAAACCTACACATTGATATAATTAACTACTTTCAACTAAATACAACCGTCAGTGTGCAGTCCGACACACGCACCGCTTCTGAGCCGCAAATTAAAAGAGCTGTTAGTATTTATTTATCAATGACTACCTATTACCTTCTTTGATTTGACACTGCAGTGGTATTCTGTAATAATTACCTATTTTATGTTATATTCTGTAAAAAGCTTGAGATGAAGTCGTCTTAAGTATTTTCTGTGTGTAAGTTCACTTTACCTAAATTCTCCGGGGGAGATTTTTAACAGAATACACTGGCTGGTTTTAAAAAAAATCGTGATAATAAACTCCAGATTTTTCCTAATTTTAAAATCAAATTTACATCCTCAATACTCAATATCCTTTTCCATATGAAGGGTCCACTGCAATAATGATGAATGTCCAAAAACATTTAATGTTTAACCAGTAATGCCATTCGGTCCCTTGACTATGTAGTTAGAAATATTGTTTACAAACTTAGCACTACCGCTTGCAGTCACGAGATAAATATGTTTTTAATATTTTCTACACGGCTAAAACGCTCAACGTCCCAGGTGTTCACGGCAATAACCGACCGTTTTTTACAACGATTATAAATTTAAAACCCAATTATCTTAAAACAAAAGACAAAGGACATCCATCATTATTGCAGTGGACCCTTCATATGTATTCTTAGGAGGTAAGTAGTATATTTGAGATCATTATGATCCTTACACGAAACTAGAAACATAGAATACGAGGGCTCTTTTACAGCTACCGTACCTCCTAGTTAAATATTTCACAAACAACTTCCGTAGATTTTTAATCTCTCTGAGTGATCTCCGCGCTTCACTTCAACTTTGAGTGAACTCTCTACTACAATATTAATTTAATTTTAAAGCAGAATATTAAATTACAAGAAGTCAAATTGTGCCGGCAGCCATCGTGGAAGGACATCTGATGCTTTTTAAAAACTTCACAAGTTATTAAAAGAACGAGAGGTTGGATTACTTGAGTAAAGTCGGAATTTGCTGGAAATATTATTAGAAAGGGTTTTTTTCTGTATTCTGGTAAATATCTTTATTTTTATTCAGACAATTCAAAAAGGTTTTGTCCGTTTTGGTTAAAAATGAACTCAAGTAATCACAAATAAAGTTGAAAATTTAGTGCAAGACAGACGCGCGGTTAGCGGCGGCGGCGGGCGGTTTAGTGTTTATACGCTTACCTTTTATTTACTTTCGCATGTCCTGGTGTGGCTGATCAAACCTTAAAAGTTAAATTTGAGCCACTTGCCTATGTTCGATTGAGTTGAAATTTTGCGTACCTAATTGTGCAATTTGGATGACAACCCAAAATATAATGATTTCACAAAGCTGATCTGATGATGGAGCCGGAAAGTGGCTATTATAGGAACTTAATCAAATCTGGCCCAAATTTGACTCAATTTCCGGTGTTCGATTGAGCAGAAATTTTTAATACTCCACAGAACATCAGATATCATCCAGTAATAAAAACTGTACAGTCGTTCCGGAAGGTAAACCGGAACAAACAGACAAAACCACAAAAATTGATCGTTTGAAGATTCATATGCATTTAGCAAAAAACCTGTTATTTTGACACTACAAACAGACTTCAGTTTTATTCATTTGTTTAGTTAAGTACTTGAAATCCACACAGACGTGAATAAAATAAAATAATTTACCACAGTTGCAAATGAATAGTATAGACGCGTCTACATATAGTATCTAGCTACTAATTTTAGCTGCATGAGCGACAATTGCAGCGTAGAGGTAAATAAAAAATGTATGCAATTACCAACATAGATATAATTTGCTATGCATTACTCTGCAACATGCCTAATTATTTATTTTGCTCATTAGAAACTTGGGACACTTTAATAACGGGATTTTATGTAGTGTGAATGGTAAAACAGTTACGTTATTTTGTAGGGAAATATGCCCTAAACGTAGTGATTATAATTATACTCTCTGATATGCCCAAAGGTTGGCCAAAGTTACCCAATGTTGGATGGCAATGCTTAGCATCTGGTTCTGATAAAATGCAATAGATTTTAATGCGGTTTTTATCAATAGATAGAGTGTTTCAAAAGGAAGGTTTATACGTGTAGAAAACATGCTACGACCAACGGAGCTGGTGCAGTAAAAAACTAAAAAGAGAAAAATAACTTTAGCTTTGGAAGTCGGCGGCTTTGCTTCTGTTTGTTGTTTTGTATTGCCGCCGACTTCCAAAGCTAAAGTTATTTTTCTCTTTTTAGTTTTTGAAGGCGGTTGTCTTTTTTTGTAAAAAAGTTTTTTATTTCTCGCTTTTTAGTATCAATTTTTTTATACAAATCCATGAAGGAACTGTCATGTCATGTAAATTAACATGACACCGCTAAAAAAAGTCATAAGAAAGCAGAATACGCGATTTCGTTTACTTAGATGAGAAATTTTCAAATATTACTGTAAGTATACATCTGTGTAACTCTTTCGAGTGTACAGGCGCGATGTTATGTTGTGCAATTGCGTAAACAATGCATATTTATGCGATAGCAGCAATCGCGGTTGATTTGCTGAAATTTTTTGAAGAGTTCCGTTGTCTGTCTCCGGAATCCATCATCAGATCTATATGAAATTTAAATGGAACCATTTGGGAAGTTTACCCTTTCCAACAAAAAAAGAATAATCTAAATCGGTTCATAAAAGACGAAGTTATCCGCGAACAAACATAATATAATAAAAAGTCCCTATCTCAAAAACTACTACCGTTAAGGAGTACTGTAGCATCATCATCAGGACAGCAGCATCAGATGTTGACACCATGAAGCATATACCTGAGTAAGACATGATTACGTAACAAAAACACCATACGAGCATACAATTATCGGTGGTTGCCCTCGATTTCTCCTGGATTCCATCATCAGATCCTGGACTGGTGAAAATAGGACCACCTCAGAAGTGAAATATATCCAACAAAAAAAAAAAATTGAAATCCGTCTATAATTGACGAAAATATCGGTGAACATACATAAAAAATAAAAAAAATATTATACATACAGACGAATTGAGAACCTCCTCCTTTTTTGAAGACGGTTAATTAAAGACGTAACTGAACGCGGGTGAAACCGCGGCGTACTTATATAGGTAGTTCTAAACGTCTTCCTCTGCTCTACCTGGATAGATAACCCACACGATGACCAGATCTTTTCTTTATTTCTTAAAAAAAAACGGTGCCCTACTCTAGGAATTTCTCCTGTATCGTGGATGCGTTTACAAACATATAAACTGACATACACACAGCCAGACCCGGAACAACTATCTGTAAGCCATAAAAATATTTGTTCCGTGCATCGAACCCGCGACACGCGGCACAGCAGCCAGCTATTTATTGGACTTTTACTAGTCTGTCTCTTGAAATACCTTTATGTCAGAAAAAAAAAGAGTTCTGCGAAAAATAGACCCAACATGTAACTGGTATTTACGCGGACGAAGTCACGGGCATACGCTAGTCTAACAATAAAATCCGCCATCCATTTTGTGAACCAAACTCGATGCAAATCTGATTACAGTGGACGTTTAAGCCGAATAGTTCGGGAATAATTGGCCCGGGCCGGTTTGAGCCGGATTAAAACTAGCCTAAACTGGTTCACAATATCTGTGCACGTACCTTTTGCGGAAGGTTAGGTATACATAACAGAAATGTAAGTGTTCGTCATTAAAACAAGTAGGTATAATAACAATGTTAATGGCCTAGTGGTTAAAGCACCCGCCTCTAATGCATTTTTTTTTTAACCGATGGGAAATCATCAAGTGTCGTCTCCCGCCCTAGTGTCAAACTTTTACTGACTAAAACCCATCCATGTTCCTTCTTGTGCCCTTGTTCCAGGGGCGCAGTATGTCTTTCGAACAACCCGCGGCCCCGGCAGGCATCCACCCTGTGTGGCCCCTCCAGTGTTTACTGACATCTCTTTGAGGCGCACGTGGAACACGCACGCGCCGTCTGTCGCTACCCATTGCTCACCGTCCACAGACCCGCGCCTACGGTGGCCGGGAGTCATCTCGCGGCTCCCGACGCCCGGAGCGTCTCCCGCGGCGGCTGGGACGAGAGGTTCTGCGCCTCTCCCATCCTGGCCTCTCATGCATGCGGGTGCGGGTTCGATAACGGGCATACACCATCGCAACCTTTCAATTAAGTACTTATTAATTTTTAACCGACTTCAAAAAAGGAGGAGGTTCTCAATTCGTCTGTATGTATAATATTTTTTTTATTTTTTATGTATGTTCACCGATATTTTCGTCAATTATAGACGGATTTCAATTTTTTTTTTTTGTTGGATATATTTCACTTCTGAGGTGGTCCTATTTTCACCAGTCCAGGATCTGATGATGGAATCCAGGAGAAATCGAGGGCAACCACCGATAATTGTATGCTCGTATGGTGTTTTTGTTACGTAATCATGTCTTACTCAGGTATATGCTTCAGGATGTCAACATCTGATGCTGCTGTCCTGATGATGATGCTACAGTACTCCTTAACGGTAGTAGTTTTTGAGATAGGGACTTTTTATTATATTATGTTTGTTCGCGGATAACTTCGTCGTTTATGAACCGATTTTGATTATTCTTTTTTTGTTGGAAAGGGTAAACTTCCCAAATGGTTCCATTTAAATTTCATATAGATCTGATGATGGATTAGGGAGACAGACAACGGAACTCTTCAAAAAATTTCAGCAAATCAACCGCGATTGCTGCTATCGCATAAATATGCATTGTTTACGCAATTACACAACATAACATCGCGCCTGTACACTCGAAAGAGTTACACAGATGTATACTTACAGTAATATTTGAAAATTTCTCATCTAAGTAAACGAAATCGCGTATTCTGCTTTATTATGACTTTTTTTAGCGGTGTCATGTTAATTTACATGACATGACAGTTCCTTCATGGATTTGGATAAAAAAATTGATACTAAAAAGAGAGAAATAAAAAACTTTTTTACAATAATTTAAAAAACTAAAAAACCCGACTGCTTTTCTGAGTATTTATGAAAAATCCCTAAAACAAGATAGTCGTTGTACCCGATTGCACTTAAAATTGTAGCAGTCGGGACCCATTCGGGACTTTTTTTTTTTTTTTTTTTTTTTTTTTTTTTTAGTTTTTTTTTTTTGATATACCCAGTGTCACTCTCACAGTAAATACGAATCTAACGACACCTCTCAAGCTAAAATCCATTGAGCCGTTCAGGCTGCAGAGCGATCCAAACATTTGAATTTGGCGCCAAAAATCCGCCATTTTGTTTTTTTTATTTTGATATACCCAGTGTCACTCTCACAGTAAATACGAATCTAACGACACCTCTCAAGCTAAAATCCATCGAGCCGTTCAGGCTGCAGAGCGTGCCAAACAATTATACATACATACATACATACATACATACAAACATAACCCTCCTTCTGTCGCAGTCGGGTAAAAAAAGACAACCGCCTTCAAAAACTAAAAAGAGAAAAATAACTTTAGCTTTGGAAGTCGGCGGCAATACAAAACAACAAACAGAACCAAAGCCGCCGACTTCCAAAGCTAAAGTTATTTTTCTCTTTTTAGTTTTTGAAGGTGGTTGTCTTTTTTTGTAAAAAAGTTTTTTTATCTTGGACATCTCCGACATCAGTAAATGAAAACATCGTGAGGACTTATAATAAATTCTAAAACCGCCAATCCGTCTTGAGCAAGCGTGGTGATCAATGCTCGTGCCTTCTCTGTATGAGAAGAGGCGTTTGCCCTGCGGTGAGACAAAAATAGGCTGGTATTATTATTATTTTATTGTTGCAAAATGTTAACGGCCACATGAAAATAAAATAGTTCCAAGTCAATTTTATTTCTTGAATTTTATACTGTATTGTGAATATGTTTGGTTTCGAATTAATCAGTGGAAAATAAAACGCTATTCAGTGTCAATACCTCAATATATTTATTTATCTTAGCTACAATGCAAACATCGTATGACATACATAAACGTAATAAATAATGTCGTCTCCGTGGATTTTACTTAACTTCTAGTTAATACATATTTGATTGCCAACACATACCTAATACACGACATATTATTATATAACCATAATTTTATACATTGTGGATGGAACAACGATGTATAATACCCCCATCGATAGCCATACAAAAGTATAAGGTCGTAGTGTATGGAATCATAACTACGACTGTTACTTCTTACAACAGTTATAACTATTTAAATTATAACAAATAATAATCTACTATAACAATATTTACAAATCATTTAATACTTTGTCACATCTAAAACATTTATCGCTATCATTTGTAACATTGTATTTTCTACACCGCAAACACTGTCCATTTTTACTCTGTGACAACTCAATGAGCGTATCTTTCCCGCAATTTTTAACTGTCAAACTGACAGATGACAGTTCTAAAATCTCGCACAAAACACTGTCGTTTACACCATCAGACTTATTTAAATTGTTAAATCTATCATACATTTCAGAATTCAAAACAATATTAGCTTCAAACTTTTTTAAACTTTCATTTTTTGCTATCACACATATTTCCCTTTTCAAATCCAATATGGCGTCCATTAGTGACGCATCCACATCGCTTGGCAGTAAAACCGGTAAGTTTTCGGTAAAATAAAACGGTTTTTCGTACAACGGGTGATGTTGCCAGACTTCTTCGATTAGATGCGGCAAAATAGGTCCTAAAGCTTTGCAGAGAGAGATTAGAATCGTATGTACTACTAATTGCGCTGAGACTCTTTCATCAGAATCTTTTTGAGAGCAATATAACCTATCTTTTATACAATGGCAATATAGACTGGAGACTTTATTGCTAATAAAGTACAAAATGCTTTGCGCTACATTATTGTACCTAAAATTGTTATAACTATCATTGATTTGGTTAACAAAAACCTCTGTTTCTTTGACCATATAGCTGTCAAAATAGTTCAGATTCGGATTTCGGTTAAAATCGGTTTTTTGGACGTCGGTGACAACTCCTAAGAGGTATTTCATGATGTTTCTAATCCTGATCAGTTCTCCTTGACAGTCGTCGAGGAGTTTCTTGCTTATTATTATCTGGGAATGCTGTGTCGAGTGACTTGCTACCCACCATCTGTAAAATAAGAAGAGCTTTAGAGATATAAGACACTATTTTATGCCTGTGACTTTCGCTATTCCTGCGTCAATGTTATATAACCCACGGAAGCACAAAAAACGGGATAAAAATATATACTGCCCCGTTGGTCTCGTGGTCGCAAGTGCGACTGCTATGCAAGTAGTCACGGGTTCGATTCCCAGGTCGAGCAAAAAGTGTTATTGGGTTTTTCTATGAAATTCTCAGTAGCAGCTCGGAGTTTGGATTTGTGCCCGGTTAATGGCAATAGGCTCGCCCCCTATTACATGGGACCTAAATATACCGGCGAACTGTGGGTGAACATTGGTACACCTCTGCCTAACCCTTCGGGGAATGCAGGCGTGATGGTATTTAAAAATATATCTCATGGAATAAACTAGATGTGTGCAAAATTTCAGAAAATTCCGTTCAGCCGTTAAAGCATGGAAGAGTAACAAACAAGCACCTATCCATCTATCCATCCATCCATCCTCACAAACTTTCCCGTGTATAATAGCAGTAGTTCAATAATCTCTTACCTAAGAGTATCAACGCCATAAGCCGGCTGGTTGTTCCTATCCTTGCCTCCGTGTATGATCATGGCAGGATCGATTACATTGCCTATTGACTTGGACATCTTGCGCTTCTTGTCATCCACGACGAAACCGTGGACGAATATTGACCTAGAAAGATACGACAACATTAATAATGTACCTATGGATTTTTAGCCGAAACTAGCTTTTACCTGCGACTTCGTTTGCGTACATGTCGGTTATAATTAAAATTCATTCATGTCATGATTCGAAAGTCACGTGGCGCCATCTGTTATCATAAGAACGTTATTGTTGTTTTCCTCAGGAACAGTTCTTTTTTTCGAGATGAAGGGAACGTTCCATTGGTACTTGCCCGGTATCAAACCCACAGCTTCATGTATGAGAGGCGGACGCCTTAACTACAGGGCCATCATGGCCTTACACAAAAATTAAACAAATTTTGCTTTGACTTCCGGGATCATACAATAATAGACTCTTTCCCACTGGTAGAAAGTCTACACTCACTTATAAGGCGCCTCATCAGTCAACGCTAGAGAAGTCAACAGCGATGCTTGGAACCAGCCCGTCAGCTGGTCCACTCCTTCAGAGTACAGCCTTGCAGTACGGCCTCCCAGGGTAGACCAGGATAATCCTGAGTCTAGCCAAATGTCCATTATATCCTGGAAATATGATAAGACATTAGTGGTCAGGACTCCATAGAACCCGATTCCTACTGGCTTCCCTTAGGAAGTTCGGATAGCTACTCTACTGCTTTTAGAAAATGGCACAGTCAATATGTACTGTCTACTATAAATAACTAATTAAATATCCAAAATCATTACAATTATTAGGTTCTAGACACAGTATACACCCCACCAATCAATTGACATACTTTTTATGAGAAGTCTTAACGCGATTCCTCCATAGATTTTGTTTTGTGACGTCACTTCTTTGCCAACAACTCAATTGACTATTTATTGATTTCAAAGCAGCTAAAAATGGAATCTTACAATTAACTGAAAATTAATCGGGATTTTAGAGATAAAATAAGGAGAAACTTTGACATGACTAAGTTCATATTTGTAAAACGAAGCCCTACACTGCATAATGAACTCAATTTCAACAGACATAAAGTTCAAAATAGCATACGTGAACACACGCGACCATATGGAATTACCTTTCCTTTCCCGACTTCCTTGGTATCAATCTGATGTTCTTTAATGACGTCATCAGGCAACAGTTCCGTGACGTCACACGTCCACCACACGTCAGCGCCGCGCGACTCTATCAGACAGCATAGCTTGTCTATGATGCGCCTGGAATTAAGGACTTCATGAGGAGACAAATAAGAAATCTTGGAAAATTCTAGCCATTTTTTAGATTCCGATTCCTGTCTGTCCGTCTGTTTTAGGGCTGTGTCTTTTGTACTGTAATAGGTAGAGACTTGAAAGGTGATGGCTAAATGACTGCCCCCGGGCCAGATACATTCTGGAATGTATATGAATCTTACATAACCTCATAATATTTAAAAAATCATTCATGAATTATGTAGTGTTTAATATTTTCCTAGCACTTTCGTGAAGTATTAAACATAATAAAGTATCTAAAAAAAAAAAAGAAAAACTTTTCATCACAAACATTCGCTTATAAATATACAACCTCATTTTCGTTTTTAGTTTTATTATTTTTCGAAAGTGTCAGTTGAAGAAAATTATATACTATCAAACACACCTTTTTTCCTTTTTAGGCAATATTATTTTACCATTATATTATTCCCAAAAAGTATCTGAAACTTTTTTACATGAAATACTAATATTTAGCCATTCAGCATTACATTGTGCTAGGTAACATATTTATACATGGTACCTGGCAAATGGGGCAGTGGTCTATACTTCCATTTAGCCATCTCCTTTCTACTTGAATGTTAAAAATTAATTGGGATTCCCACAGTTTATAGTATGAAGTGGTAAACAATGTACAGTTGTATGAAATCCCTCGTGTGCAAGTCCAACTCGCACTTGGCGGAATATTTTTATATAGAGAGAAGTTATTTGCTGATATCCCACCAGAAAAAAAAACCACCTCATAATCATTCTCTCCAAAATTATATCCATCCAAAATTATTACCATCGTATTACTCACTCATCCACCACGACTTGATCCCGGCTATAGACGGCAGGTATGGGCACGCCCCAGGCCCTCTGCCTCGAGATGCACCAGTAGGGCCTCTTCTCCAACTGAGCCCTGAAGCCCTGCCGGGATTGCTCGCTGCTAGACGGCGGTAAGATCTCCACTTTATCTAGAGCTGCCTGTTGTGAAGAAAGTTATGTATAATGGAAAGTAACTAGGTATGTCAGTCTGTTACTTCATTCCAGGAAGCCACCAGTATCGATCAAATTGACATCACGACCACGACGACGACGATCGTGTCGTCATTGACATTTTTTTAAATTTAAATTATTTGTGCTGTTGACATTTTGATAATTTTTATTTCTATATTTGACCAGTTTTTACATTTTTGTCATTTAATTTTTTTATATTATTTGTGTGACTAATATCAATTTGCATGCCAGAAGGTAAAATGTAGCTGATCATTTATTTATGTTTAATATCCAATTCTGTACCTACATTTAGAGCAAATAAAGTTCTGATTCTGATTCTGATTGAAAGAATCATACGAGTAGGCAAGTTTGTATGAAAGTTGGCTGATCTATAATAATAATAAGCCTGATTTAGTGATATAGATATAGAATTTAATTTAGTGTATTAGATAATTGGAAAAAATAATGATAAGTATTTAATTTATTGTTAATAATTTATGTTATACGTATGTATTTATTATTGTGTATTATCCTTTTATTATTTATTTATTTATTTAAACTTTATGCAACAAAAAGTACAAAGGCGGACTTAATGCCTTAGGCATTCTCTACCAGTCAACCAAAGGTGGTGAAGAGATAACACAGCAGGTGCAAATAAAAACAAAAGAACAAAATTTGATACTTTCAAGAACAAAATAAAAATTAACCCAATGCAATTATATAAATAACTTAATTCATACACAAGTACAACATATCTAAAATTATCCACACTAATACATAAATATATTTACTGAAAATAAACTAACTAACTACTCTTTTTTTATTATTGTGAAAAGAAAATTTTATATCTTTAACTGGATCGCTTAGAGAAGCGCGCAATGATTGTTGACATAACAGAATGACAAGAAGATCAAGTATCTTGACTTGGCTCGCGAGGTAATTATCCCTGAAATAAGTGAGGGAAGGGAACACCTGGGTGGTTTTTAGTCAGTAAGAATTCGACGGGCTCTGCCACAGAACCTGGTAACCAAAATAAGAAGAGAATCTATGTAAAAACATGCAGCAACAACAACACACAGCATAACAGCATGAGGTTCTTCAAGAAAGGAGTTTTGAGGTTTTTAAGGGGTCGGTAACGCACGAGTGCCTCTGGTGTTGCAAATGTCCATAGGCAGCGGTGACCGCTTGATATCAGGCGGGCCGTTCGCTTGTTTGCCACCTTCAATGGTATAAACATACCTAGGCTACTTTTTAACCCGCGACTTACCAACGTCTGCGATAATCAACATTTAAGCTGCGTTGACACGATCAAAGTACTCTCGTACCGAGTACACATGGATACCTACTCGGACGCTACTCGTATTGTGGCAACCGATAATTCGAGCGCACTCGGACGACGGCGTCCGATCTGTGTTGACTAGGACGGCGTCCGATCTGTGTTGACTAGGACGGCGTCCTATTGTTCCGAGCTAGCTCGGGTACAAATTGAAAACGAGAAAAATGTATTGAAAACGAGTGAACCCCGATGTGTGTAAACCACTATCCGTGTACACTCGTATGAAGACGATTCGTACGAGGCCACTCGGGCCGAGAATACTTTGATTGTGTCAACGCAGCTTCTTCTTCTTTATCGTGTGGGCAGTAAGGTCTAACGACCCCACACACACCCTAGTGTCAGAGTTTCTAAACCGCCTCAAGGGCCTCTGACATGGTTACCGATGTCAGTGATGTCCAAGATACACTTAGAAAGTACATATGAATTAGAAAAAGTCACATTGGTACTAGCCCGTGCCTGGTTGCGAACCCACAACGTCATGCATGAGAGGTGGGCGCCTTAACCACTGGGCACGCAGCTTACATGGACAAAGTCACAGGCAAAATCTAGTTTCTAAAGTAATAACTCAGTAACTCACCAAAGCCTTCTCCTTCAAAGCTGCAGTATCAATAAACCACTGCTGGCTAGCCCTTATAATAACCGGCTTCTTAGTCCGCCAGTCCAGAGGGTAAGAGTGGACGAACACCCCTCTATGTATGACGTCATCGCCGAGGCGGGAGATGATGACCTCCTGACCCTCACCCAAGACTGGGAGGCCGTTGAGGTCAGGGTCTATCGAGGTGTAGCGGCCGGACTCGTCTACGTTGCATTCCTGGAACAAATCAGGATGATGAACAGCCTCGATAGCCTAGTGGTCTTAAGCGCGACTGCTATGCTGCAGGTCTTGTGTACGATTGCCAGGTCAAGCAGTGTTATGGGTTTTTTTTATGAAATTCAGCAACTCGGAGTTAGGAGTTGTGCCCGTGTTTAATAGCAATAGGCTCGACCTAAACATACCCGCGGAACTGTGGCTGTAGATTGGTGTCTTCAGGGAATACAAGCGTAATAGTATGTATGTCTGTATACGTATGTATCTGAATTAGATCATAATTTGATCTAACAAGCAATTTTCAACTTTATTATTATTGCAGTTAAGTTCATTATAATAAAACTGCTCGAACATAATATTCCTTCGTTGATGTACGAGACGTCAGTTATAGTTCACAAGTGGCGAGATAGATGTCGCCACAAACCTTAAAAAAAAAAAAACTATTTCCTGGTCCCCACTTACCACAGTCATATTATTCTTCAGCGCAATGAGGAAGTCTTCAGGCCCGTGCGCCGGCGCCGTGTGCACTAGCCCGGTGCCCTTCACCTCGGTCACGTGCTCACCGTCGAGGAACGGGAGCGTTCGGCCCACCAGCTTGTTGTGGTACGTCGTACCTAGGAGGTGGTGCCCTGGGAATGGATGCTAAAAACTTAGGACTCAGTTAGGATTTTTAGTATGGCTGTGAAAACTCCACTGATAATTCTGATTGTAAAAAGATATATCACATAGTAGTTAAATACGCATATGGGCAGTATATGTATTTATCGGCTATAAATCATTCAATCAAATTAAGTAAAATTGATTAAAATTTATTGATGGGAATCAACTTTTATTTTTGGCGTTATCGTAGCACGCAATGAAACCAGTCTAACCAAGAGGTATCGTGTTACCCAGTTACTGGGTTGTGGAGGTCAGATAGGCAGTTGCTCCATGTAAAACACAGGTATTCAGCTGCATCCGGTTAGACTGGAAGCCGACCCCAACAGAGTTGGGAAAAGGCTAAGCAGATGATGAGATGATGATCGTAGCACGCAATGTAACATTGAGCTTACAAATGCATGCAACAGTAAAAGGGAATTCAAAGTTTATCTAAATAACATTTTAAACTTGTTTAAGTAAAAAAAACGTAAAACGTCCTTCAATATCTCCGAAACCGGGTTTTTCCAAGGTATGATCCAAAAGTAAAAAAATATTGCACTGACTACAACAATGTGTAACTTTTGGCTATGTTCAAAACTTTTTTTACAAATCTATCAAAAAGCATTTTCCAATACATACCATCAAACTCAGTAACCGTCTCAACATCCACTTGCAGCAACTCCTTCAGAGCCTGCACCAGTCCGCTGGCCACCAGGAACAGGCCAGGTCTTCCGCTCAGTGATATCACGCTGTACTTCAACTGAGGGTTGTAGCAGATCGCGCGGTTCGCGATCAGAGTCCAGGGAGTCGTTGTCCAGATGATGGCGGAGAGTTTATTTCTGGAAATGTGGAGGAGTTGTCAGACTGTGATGAAGTCAATGTGGCTTTCAAACCAACTTCCTCTTTATGAAAATCAATGTCAAAAACTTAGAGACTGAGAATAGTATACAAATGTTCTAAAAATTTCAGAAACTACCACTTTCATTACATTAGTAAAATGTACCTGCCTTTCCCAGGTTGAGCAGTGTTATCGGGGTTTGTATGAAATTCTCAGCAGCAGCTCGGAGTTAGGATTTGTGCCTGGTAATGGTAATAGGCTCGCCCCCTATTATATAGAACCTAAACATATCAGTGGATTGTGGGTGTACATTGTTACACCTCTGCCTAACCCTTCAGGGAATAGAAGTGTGATGATGTACAGTAGGCGCTCATAATTGCATAAGCACGCTAAGGTTCACTTTGCTGTGAACACGGGCGCGATCCAGTCAGTGCGTGCGCATGTGTATTTACGAGTGATGTCTCAACATTCCACAGATAACACACACTAATGAACTATCGTCGCGCTCACTAAGCGAGATGGCATTATATTTCTGTTTATGCGTCCTACCCGACGCGTGACGTATTCTTACCATTGCATTGCTAAATTTCGCGTAAAAATAACATGTCCTGGCAGCTGTTTAGGATAAGAAAGGGTTTACGGTCATTGAAATCCGAGTTCGAATCTTACACTATGTGTGGCTGTTTTTTGTTTTTTGAAACCATAATAATTTTAGGTAAAAACTTTTTAGGTTTATGTTGATTGATAACGTATTCATGCTCATTATTTATGTTTTATAATAAGCAAATATTAGTTATTGTAATATTTATTTAAGTATTTATGTGGTTTTTAGTATAACTTTTTTGAATAAGAAGAAGGAAATAAAACAAAACGTGCTAAATAATAACAAAAATTTATTTACCTATAAAATTAACAAACTTATGAGAATTGTAACGTCACATTCCTACTGACATAAAAGAAGTTCTCTTGTAACCGTTCATAACATTTTTTGTTGTATACCCACTAAGTCAATAAAATTCATAATAACATAATAAGAAAAGGATATTTTAATAACACAAATAAATTCGGTGATACTACGTATTAAGTTTCTGAATCGGTATTCAGCAGACTTTATTGAAAACTAAACTATAATTTAGACTTTATGAACAGGTTTTTTTTTATGTAACGTCACAATAATCTTATTGAGGTAATAGCTTAAGTATTCGTTTTCTTGATGAAAAGAAGATTGAAACTAAACCTCAATTTAAGATCACTATCTACGAATATATAATTATTAAGTACTAAATATTTAGTTACACCATCTAACTATTAAAACTAAAACCAATCCAGGTTATTAAACGTAGTAGCATAACACCGTCTAATACTTCTTCATAAGTAGCACTGTTGCACTCCATCCCCACATATTAAAAACGAAATGTAATATTTCTGGTTTATTCCTTTCTGTCAAGAAAGGTTTGTAGCTGGTCTTTAATGATGCAAGCCTTCAGCATGAGCCCTCATGCTGCGGCAAACAGTTTGTAATAAGTGTCTCATCGGTGCGAAACCACCACAATTAATTTTGTCGTCACAGCACATCCTCTTCACTGTTGAGTAGAAGGTAGCAAGGCTATCTATCCTCTTCCTCGTATTTCTTGATCTAGAGACTAAGAATAGTATTCTCTAAAACAAAAAAAAAGTAATATTAGGCTTTATAACAAAATACTAAAGTGACTTTTTTTTTATATAATTTAGTAATATTTATTTAATATAACAATATCATTTAAATTTATTAAAACTATTCATTTATAAATTCCATAATAAACACATTTTTTTTGGCGTCATTATAGATTTAAAAATTAATAATAAGAATTAATTGAAATGCCACCAAATAATCTTAGGTATAAATTTTAAATAAAAGTTTAATTTACAATTCGTTAATATAATACTCACATTCAGTCCGGTTTCATAAGATATAAATTGGGACCACTTTTATGCAGCCCAATAATATTCGCCCTCGCCTCAGTAATATTATTTGTCTGTGTTTTGAGAATAATTACAATATGGCTATCTATTAAAACACTCGTCACTAACCAACAACCACAACCAAACGACAACGCTAATTCCGATCAAGTTAAATATGCATAAAACTCATGTCTACCTCACAGAAATCTAAATTCTTTATTAATTATCTATGACTACCCTTTTAACTTTACAAAATTTGTGAACAAAGCGAACAAGATAAAGAATATTATATTTCTGTCTATTTTTTCAAATTGAGTAAAAACAAAAAGACAAAATGTGAGATTCGAACTCGCGGCACACTGATTAACGCCACTAACTGGGCGCGCTTAACCACTAGGCCATCTTGTCTCATGTAAACATGTTGAAATTATGAACTACATTCACAACGATGATACATGTGTCTATTCTTGAAAGTAAAAGGTCGTAAGTCAAACTAAACGTCAAAGTAATACGTTTTGAGATTGCTTATGCACTTTTGGTCGCCACTGTACATATATGTACCTACCCTTTAACTGAATCCTGTTTAACAGCTGGTAGATTTTCCAGAGGGAATGTGACATACACTTCTTTACTTTTGTATTGAGGATCATACTCCAACTCAGCTTCTGCTAATGCTGTTCTGAAAAGACATTCAAGGTTATTTTACTTTCGTAAAAAGAGATTGATTCAATATTGGGCCATTGCTTTTGCTTGTTTTTTTTTTATGTATCCCCACATTGGTTATTTTTCCAGTTTCGTTTACGAATGTACAAACTTAAATAGCAAACCACCAAACCCGGTACAACTATGTGTATGCTATACAAATATTTGTTTCTTGTGAGAATTGAACCCACAACATGCAACTCAGCAGTTAATCACTCATCCACTGCACCAATCATACCATCAAATGCCTATGTGATGGGATTCATATCTAACTAACTACACCAATGGCCTGACTGGGAATTTAAACAATACTTACTTTGAAGACGGTGACCAATAAACAGGTTTCAATGCCCGAAATATCAATCCAGACTTATACATTTTATAGAACTGTCGTAACTGATTTTGTACATATCCTTTATTCAACGTCAAGTAACATTGTTCCTCCCAATCAGCCATAACGCCCCATTTCTTGAACGCATCTTTCTGTCTGTCAACCGTTTCTAGCGCAAATGTTCGGGCAATTTCTCTGATGTTCACCGGGTCTGATATTTGACTGTTTTTGGAAGTTTTCTTGGCTTTTTGTAGGGCTTTCAGCTCTATGGGTAGACCGTGACAGTCCCAGCCGGGGACATAGTGGACACGGTTGCCTTGGAGTACTTGGCTTCTGTTGTTTATGTCTTTTATTATCTGGAAATGTTTATATACTAGTTATGCTTACATGGAGGCAAGGTGAAATTGAATTTGAGTGAAAAAATATTAAAATTACATTTTTCAATTAAAAATGATGTCATTTCATTTTGGATTATTCTGGTATTGTAACTGTTGACCAGTAAAGTACTGCTGATAAAACTAGAATTAAATAAATATGAAACACTTTTAATCGTTTTAAGTACAAAATTAATCAGTATTGTTACCACTTTACTATTGGTTCTAAAAATAATATAATTTACCTTATTTACAGCATGACCCATATGCAAATAACCATTGGCATACGGTGGGCCATCGTGCAGTACAAACTCTGGACCTTTCAGATTTTTCCTTTGCCAGTTATAAAGCTCTGAAAATTGAGCTGTCTGAAAACAACATCAACATTTTGAATAGATAAATAAACACTTAAATTAATTATAGCGGGGGTAATATCTTTACTTTTGGACTCGTGTGATGTCGAATTTTATAATTACATGCGTTTTTGGCAGATTTTAAATTATTTACCTTTTGAATTTCCTCTTTTATTGCGTTACTTGAACGAGCAGGAAAATTAGTCTTCGGGGAAAGAATGGTATGTGAATACGTCTTGGTCTTTGGCGCGGCTGTACTTTTTGCACGCATACAATTGGTACAAGTCCATTTCGATACAATTCTTCTGTATTTATAACACAAAATGTTTGAATTTTTCGCGAAATACATTTTTTAGGTTATTTGGTTATGACAGCAGATCACAGATGACGTTTCGTGTCATTATTTTGGTGCCCTTGGGTATTGTTTTATTTGTCTGTCTGTGCTTGGACTGTTTATTTTACGAAATAAAATAACAAAGATGATAAATCAATGCAGTACATTTATATTCAAACGCTATCCCTTATGTTTAAAAAATTGCATTCTAATATTATTAAAGCGAACAAACACAAGTTATTCCTTTTAAAAACATAAAATACAAAAACACGCTCTTCATTTAACGTCACTGTTTCCGAACTAACAAAACGCTCTTTTGACGTACGCCATTCCAAAACAACACATGTTTTGTGCGTATTTAATAACATTTCCATAATTTTCACGAAACAGTTCGAATAAAACTTACTTTAAAATGGTAAAGTATCACACTACTATCCCAATCCTACAATTTTGTTGACTATATTCTATGTGAAACAACAATAAAAAGTGCATAACCTAATTTCAGCCGAAGACAAAAAAGAAATTCATTGATCGTAAGAAGGCGGTGACTTTTAACTTGGTGCATCGTTCGCAAAGGGATCCCTTGGTGGCTGATGAGACCGCTCCCCAACGTGTCTTGGTGCCTGTTAGTGCCAATGTACCGCAAAGGAAGGAGAAAGAGCCTGTGAGTATACTTCATGTTACGTTTTAAAAACTCCAATAAATACTTTCTCTTTTTATCAAATTTTAGTGCATAAAATAAGATAAATAAAAAAAAACTGTGCAGATTTATGTAACTCCGCCCCTAAGATGACCCACTGACCAAAACTATAATTAAAGTAAAGAAACTAAAACAATGTGGTATAAAACATTCCTCCGTGTCACTGGTTTAAAATACTGGTTGTATATTATATTGAACATAAATATTAGCTATTTATTATAAATATAGTGTATTATAATAATTTGTATTTTAGTGCCTTGTCATCAATCAAAGGCAAAAACATGGTCAAATAAACTCCTTCATATATATTTCTAGGATGCCTCTCTTACTGTTGTATTAATTATTTGCTTTTCTTTCTTTAAAATTACAGGAACTAACTCCGCAGCAGAGGCGAGAGGAACAAATCAAGTATGGGATATACTTTGATGATGACTACAACTACTTGCAACATCTCAAGGATTCACGAGAAGTCACTCTTGTGGTGCAGCCTGTAAGATTATAATTATACGTTTATTTTGAACTAGCTTTAACCTATGACTTTGTGTGTGTAAATGTTGGTTATTGTGGATGCAAACAAAGTCACAGAATATAACGTAACCTATGTTGTTGGGTTGTTCTTGGCTTTCTAACTTGATTAAAATCCGTTCAGTGTAATAGTCATGAACACGTAACAGACAGTTACGTTCACATGTATAAATATAACGAAACCAGTATAATTTGCTTAAAAAAAAACTTAAGAGCTCTTTCATTATAATTTTTTATTTTGTAAGTACATGAAGGAATTGGGGGAGGCCTTTGCCCAGCAGTGGGACAGTACAGGCTAATTAAAAAAAAAAAAAAAAAAAAAAAAAAGTACATGAAGCTATTATTCCCTACAAATTAATATCTGTGCTAATAATTAAATTAAATCCAACAGAAACCCATCCACAAACGTAAAGCGAAATCCGCAGAAGCTGCCGAGGGTGATGAACCTATTCAGGTGACTGAAGCACTCAATCTACCTAGCTCAGTGTTCGCTTCAGAGGTTGAAGAGCATGTCGGTATGCTGAACAAAGCTGCCCCGCAAGGTATGTGTGTTTGTTTTTATTCAATTTTTAAACATTGTGGATGGCATACAGTCTGACAACCCATCTGATGTAAGATGGTCACCTCTGCCATGTGTTGCCATCCCAGAGAAAAGTGGAACTATCTTGTGTGCCTGTAATTTCACTGACACCCAAAAAAACCCTTCAAATCGGAAATACAACAGTTTTTATTATTATAATAATAAAGCTGTTTTTTCTTTGTTTTTGTTTGTTTAAAAACAAGCATATTATCTCTAGAATTGCCAGATGGATTAGAAAAAAATCTATTTAAGCACCGGCCAGTCTGCTCACACTTTGTGTTTGTCTGGTCAGCCCCCCTAGCCAAGTCATAAACGATAATCGTAAACGCTCGGTAGGTACCAATAGATTTTAAACTTAATACCCAAGAGCCTTAAGTTGAAAATCTATTAAAGATTTCTAAGTGTTAGCGACTGGAACGAACGAAAACGCTATGCAATCTTCATTAGATCTTCAACTTAAAACCAAGCACATAAAGTTGAAAATCTATTAAAGCCTACTCAGCGTTTACGTTTATTGTTTGTGACTTGGCTCGGCTGGCCTGAGTTAAGCCAATCACAGCACAGCTCTACTGCTGCAAGTGTGAGATTTACTTCTTTTCAAATACAAAATTATTTTGGGATAAATGCTGACTTTATCTTCTTTATTTCTAGGCTTGTGCCTGGATTTGGACCCTGAAGTGATTGCTGCATTGGATGATGATTTTGACTTCGATAATCCTAATAATGAGCTTGAAGACAACTTTATTGATCTGGCTATGGGTGACGGTAAGTTTTGAACAATGACGATTTTCTAAAACAAATCTTGATGAGGGTAGGGACCTGGGTTTGATTCCCAAGTCGGTTCATATAAGCACACCGGTTACGAGTACTGCGCACCCGACCTTTCTGAAGAACCTCACCAATAAGGTCAGGGTAGGTCTTTCTAGGGCGTCCCCTCCCGGAGTTGCCACTCACATCTGCCATATAAATTCTCTTTGTTAGTCGCCTTTCACTCATCCTCTCTTTTTTATATTCGAGATGGGTAAGCTCTTGGTCAGAGGTGACATAGACAAAGTATACGATGGCGTGACCTTACCTAGAAGAAACCTGTTCATTCTAACTTTGAAAATATTAGGGTTGAATGCGTCTATAAATTCAGACGCAGGTAGAGAGTTCCACTCCTTTGCAGTGCGCATTATATAATAAATTTTCCTCTCAACAGGACCGAACCATCTGAGCATACTCTTTGCAACCATTGTCACTATTATTAATGTATATCATCTTATAGGAGGCGAAGAATCCGATATTGAAGATGAAGACGGCGACAGTGTGTCCGATGGCGGCGAGTCTGACAGGGCGTTCGCGTCAGACCTTGATTCTGATGATGATGACAGCGATTCGGTATGTACCTTCTGTTAATCATTGCAGTTTAAAGCTGGAACTATATATTTTATAAGTTTTACTTCACATATATACATACCATCACACCTGTATTCCGCGAAGGGTTAGGCAGTGAAATTCTAAGGAGCAGCTCGGAGCTAGTATTTGTGCCCGGTTTATGGCAATAGGCTCGCCCTCTATTACATGGGACGTAAAAACTTACCGGCGAACTGTGGGTGAACATTGGTACACCTCTGCCTAACACTTTTCTGGGAATACAGGCGTGATGGTATGATGGTTAGGCAGTGGTGTACAGTCAACAAAGCTATTCGGTATACAGGCAGCTTACTTGATTATTGGCAGTGTAGTAGAAAAATGAATAATTTTGCCTGCATACCAAATAGTTTTGTTAACTGTACCAATGTACACCCACAGTTCGCCGGTATGTTTAGGTCCCATGTAATAGGGGCGAGCCTATTGACAATTTTTTTTTTCTCTTTACTAATTCCAAAAAGCTCAACGAGCAAGCCCACAGTTCTTAATCAATTTTGTTTTTATCCAGCCTATTATATCCCACTGCTGAGCAAAAGCTTCCCTCTTCCATGTCCTTCCAAATATCTTTTTTTGCGCCGCTTCGAACCACCACCCTCCCGGTAATAATATTTAATTTAATCATATTAATTACGTTAAAATAATTAAATACGCCAAATATATCAACTATCCAGCAATATCAGCTCATATCATCATCATTAGCATATTTTTAGTACAGCAGATAAAGTATCAGATGTCCTGTATTTCTTGCATCCCATCATGAATTTATCAATCTAACTCTTGATCCTATTTATTTTCCTTCGCCAGGGTAACAGAGCTGCCCGGGGAGGGCGCTTGGCTAACTGGGATGCTCCCGAGAAGGACGACACCAAGTCTCGCTTCTCACAGTACTCCATGTCCTCAAGTGTCATGAAACGTAACCAGGGTCTCACGCTGCTTGACAACCGATTTGAAAGGGTAAGTTTGGTTATGTGAAGAGTGAATTGTGTTAATTAAGGGTAAATTTCGTTAAGTAAGGGTAAATTGTGTTTTCGAAGGGTAAATACCGTTAACTAAGGGTAAATAGCGTTATCTTATAATTGGATAACTATAAGAACTAAGGGTAAAGTTCGTTAACTAAGGGTAAATTGTGTTAACTAAGGGTAAATATCATTAACTAAGGGTAAATAGCGTTATCTTATAATTGGATAAATGTTAGTCACTCTCTGACAATTTCTTAAGTCATGTTCAATCAAAATTATTTTATAATGATTTGTTAATATAAAGAATACACAGCGTATTTCACATCATCCAGTATTAGTTTTGGTTAACTGATTCATTGCGGATGGCACATCTGCCGATTCATCACTTTTTTTTTTTCAATATAAGGAGCCCAGGCTTTTTTTTCGGATGGGAAATCATCAAATGACTTCCCCCGCCCTGGGCGGGGCGGAAGGGAGTGTCAGAATTTACTGACTAAAACTCATCCATGTTTTTTTCTGGTGCCCTTTGCGTTCCGGGGGCGCGGTATCTCTTTCTAACAACCCGAAGTAAAGCAGCCTAGGCCTGGCACCATCTTTCTTTTCCAACTTTCAGCTCAGCACCGAGAGTTAAAAATCCAATATCTGAAATTACAAGTTATATAATCCCGTTACCAGATGTTTGCTGAATACGACGACACAGAAGTAGGAGCGTTAGACCTGGAAGAGATCGAGGGTTTCATGCCGGAGTCGCATGATATGCTGCTGCAGGCGGCTGAACACTTCGAGGAGTCGCAGCGGAGGTACCAGCTCGATAAGGAGAAGGAGATCGCCAGGTGAGGAACTGAGAATATTGTACTTTTTACAGGACAAAAAAAGGAAATTATGTCGGCAATTTCGTAGGCTTTGTATACTATGAAGAGGTGAATGTTTATGCGAATCTTGCACCCCCATGCCCAGCAGAAGTGGTATTAGAAACCACCGCGGGGATGCCGGTAGGAGTCCTTCACGATGGAGGATTCTTACCCCCACGACGGAGGAAGTCCTTGTGAATTTTAACCCCGCACCAAAAGAAAGCCTTTTTATTGGTGCTGGTAAAATTAAATATACTTTCGTTCGCTATGAAGGTTATTTTATTGTAACTCTTAAATACTTACAAGAACTTAATAAAAATCAAACAGTGAAGTTTTTTGCCACGATTTTTTACCCGACTGCGACAGAAGGAGGGTTATGTTTTTCGAGAGTATGTATGTATGTATAATTGTTTGGCACGCTCTGCAGCCTGAACGGCTCGATGGATTTTAGCTTGAGAGGTGTCGTTAGATTCGTATTTACTGTGAGAGTGACACTGGGTATATCAAAATAAAAAAAACAAAATGGTGGATTTTTGGCACCAAATTCAAATGTTTGGATCGCTCTGCAGCCTGAACGGCTCGATGGATTTTAGCTTGAGAGGTGTCGTACGATTCGTATTTACTGTGAAAGTGATACTAGGTATATAAAAATGAAAAAAAAGTAAAAAATAAAAAACAGTAATTTAAAAAACTAAAAAACCCGACTGCTTTTCTGATTATTAATGAAAAAGCCCTAAAACAATTGTAGCAGTCGGGTCCCGACTGCTACAATTTTAAGTGCAATCGGGTACAACGACTTTCTTGTTTTAGGGCTTTTTCATTAATAATCAGAAAAGCAGTCGGGTTTTTTAGTTTTTTAAATTACTGTTTTTCTCTTAACTGCAGGCAATACTTTGTCTGTCAAAGTAATAGTAAACTATTTAACTACCCGCGACATCGTCCGCGCGGCTTATTATACTTGTGTTAATTTACGTCCTTGGTTACTGCTCCGCTTCCGTTACTCGTAGATGTAGCTATTGGTGAAAAAATGGTTAAAATTGGTCCAATACTTCCGGAGACTATTCGGTACAAACAAACAAAAAAATCCTTCCTCTTTCTAAAATTAGTATAGATGTAAATAATTTTAACTTATGTTCTTTATGTTTGTTTTAGAATAAACCGCCTCCAAGAGATAGAGGAGGAATCCGAGGAGGACTTAGTAACAGTGGACGTGGACCCCAAAGAGAAGTGGGACTGTGAGACCATACTATCTACTTATTCTAACATCTACAACCGTCCAAAGGTTATCCAGGAGCCTAAGGTAAGACATCACTACTGATTCCTATATGCAATTCGTGTGTCGTGATGGCCCAGAGGTTAAGGCGCTCGCCTCTCATGCACGAGGTTGTGGGTTCGCAACCGGGCACGAGCAAGTACCAAAATAACTTTTTCTAATACATAATGTACTTTCTAAGTTTATCTTAGACATCACTGACACCGGTAACAATTTCAGAGGCCCTTGAGGCGGTTTAGAAACTCTGACACTAGGGTGTGTGGAGTCGTTAGACCTTACTGCCCACACGATATAGAAATACTTTATCTTACCAGTCGTAATTCCTTTGAATGCTTGCCTGGTCGTTTGTGAAAATTCTGGAGATAATTTTGAATGTAAGAAATGTTTACAAAGATTATGTATATAAATCTACCAGTATGCTGAAAAATAAACTCAACAACAGCGATAATACGAAGGCATTAGTTTCTTACTATGGTTAAAAATGACTGACAGTTAAATAAAGGTTATTTCACTGTCCGTGCATCCGTGCCTCCTTTCAGCCTTTGATTTTATTTAAAAAAATTACCAAGTTTACTTTGCTACAACACTCGTCATTCTGTACTTTCATTACACCTTCAGAAAAAAAAACTCAAGTAAGTAAGCATACATTTATCTTTTCAAACAGAAACCCCAAAAGATCCAGCTGAACGCTCGCGGCATACCGAAGGACGTGCTTGGCAAGGATAACAAGCTGACTGCCAAGTCTTTGGCCAAGTTCAACGCTATGAACGAGGACAGCAGCTCCAGTAGTGACGAGAACACCAGGACTATTGCGGAGACTGTGCTGTCTACCTTAAGTGTACTGTCTTTACGGTAAGTGGAATTCATCCTACTAATATTATAAACGGCCTCGTTGGCCTAGTGGTCCTAAACACGACTGCTACGCTAGAGGTCCTGGGTTCGATTCCCAGGTCGCGCAAAAAAAGTGTTATTGGGTTTTTCTCTGAAATTCTCAGTAGCAGCTCGGAGTTTGGATTTGTGCCCAGTTAATGGCAATAGGCTCGCCCCCTATTACATGGGACCTAAATATACCAGCGAACTGTAGGTGTACATTGGTACACCTCTGCCTAACCCTTCGGGGAATACAGGCTCGATGGTATATTTATAATATTATAAATGCGAAAGTTTTTGTTTGTCTCTTCTTCACGCTCAAACGGCTGCACGGATCTGGATGAAAGGCACTGAGATAGATTGTAGTGTGGAATAACACATAGGATACTTTTTATCACGAAAAAATGTACGGTTCCCGAGGGATAACCAATGAAATATTACGTGGACGAACTCGCGGGTAGAAGCTAGTATTTTTATATTTTCGGCGCGGCTTGGGAGACGCCTATGCCCAGCAGTGGAATGCAATAGGCTGATGATGATGAAGATACATACATACATAAACTCACGCCTTTTTCCCATGGGGGTAGGCAGAAACCACAGAACGCCACCTGCTACGATCCTTACATACTATTTTCGCCTCGTTCACGTTCATACATCTGGTCATACAAGCACGCCGGTTACGAGTACTGCACACATGACCTTTCTGAAGAACTCACCAATAAGGTCAGGTTTAGGTCTTTCTAGGGCGTCCCCTCCCGGCGTTGCCACTCACATCTGCCACATAAATACCTTTTATTAGTCGCCTTTCACTCATCCTCTCAATATGACCGAACCATTTAAAAAAAAAAACAGATGGAAATGAAGACAACCTACCAAATACAAATATGTGTTATATTCCAGAGCCAAAGACGAAACTCCAGAAGAGAAAAAAGAACGCAAACGTCTCCTCAAGGAGTACAGGAAAGAGAGAAGAATAGAGAAGAAGGCCAACAGAGACGCTTTCAAAGAAGAAAAGAAGCGACAAGAGAAGATTATGTTGAACAACAGAAAAAATGTTCAGGGCAACAGAATATTGTAGTTGTGTTGCAATAAGTACTGTGTATGTTTAGGAATTTAGGAATATATTATTTTATGGTTTAAGTATATGTGGAGTTTTATTATGTTTTATTATATCTACACTAATATAGAGGAAATATATGTATTTTGTATATAGGCGTATATATTGGCGGGTAGGCCGGGCCCACCCCAAAATGGTCTCGTGCCTACCCCAGGCTGTAGAGCTCACCTTCCGCCTGTCTGCATTGCATCGCATCGGCCATGGTATCTTAGGGGCCAGGCCCCCCCCTGAAAACTAAGTCTAGATACGCCAATGATTTTGTTTGTAACAAATAAATCTAAAAACTACAGGGCCGATTTTAAAAAAAATATTTTGCCTTTAGAAAGCTACATTGTCACTGATTAACATAGGCTATATAACATCACGCTACGACACACGGGGGTGGAGCAGTTACCAAAGACGTAACTTAATGCGGGTGAAATAAACCACGCGGACGAAGACGCGGATGGTTTGCTAGTGGTAAATAAATCAGCCATTTTCACTTCGTCTGAGTGTCAATAATGGCCAATAAGAAATTTAAATGACCTACCGAAAAGAATGAGAATGAGAATGAGAATGTGAAGAATGAGTTACCTTCGTGGATATTACTGATTTGGTAAGGGTAAGTATAGTTAACAAGGGTAAAAAGCGTTAACATTGGGTAAATACAGGATTTACCCAAGAACAGAGTAAAGTTATAAATACAGCTACGATAAATATCGACATAGTTGATGAAATTGCGAAAATGAAAAATGCGGATTAAAAGAGGATGTGTTTTTGCCTACCCCTATGGGAAAAGGCGAGAGTTTATATACATATATGTATGTAGGTAGTTAATGAAAATTGGACTTTATATCCTACATGACACAGCTGGCGCAGTGACTGAGGGATTGGCTGTTGCTCTGCGCGTCGCAAGTTCGATTCTCGCACGCAGCAAAATGATTTACGGGTTCCGGGTCTAGATGCTTGTGTATGTGAGTTTATGTTTTCGAACACACTTTCAATACAAGAAAAATCCCTAATGTGAGGTAACTTGCAAAATAATATATTTTCCGTAAGTTACAAGAACTGGGATAAAAAATAAAACCATCATAAAAATAACACGAAATAATTTTAATATTATTGCTTCTATAAAACATTACGTAAATGTGTACATAACTTAAAACATTAAAATACTTTATCTTAATAATATATTCTTAACTTATTTACATTTAAAATTACAACATGAGATTAAATCAATGTTAAATTAATACATTAAAATAATAGGAATGTAGTTGCTTAACAAACATTCCAATTTTATCAACTAAAGGCGTTGTTTAGTGGTGATTAATGCTCTTGCCTTCTCTGTATGAGAAGAGGCCAAGTTTACTTACTATTGTCACTTTGGCAGTATGACCAACATTTTAGAATTATTGAAAATACAGTGTGTTGGTAATTTTTGTGATATTAGATCGGCCAGAAATTGCAAAATATTATTATAACCTAAATTATATTTTGACAAAACAAAATATCTCTTGTTTATTTTGCTGTCCGTCAGTCGAATTTTAAAAAGTGTTCCGTGTCTGGTCGTTCATGTGAATTTATATGTCCAAAAACGCACCCACGATACAGGACAAATTCCTAGTGTGGGGCAAAGTTATATATCGGCTGACTTATTTTACCTTTGACTTTTTTTTTTACTTTTTTTTTTGGTCCTGGGTTCGATTCCCGGGTCGAGCAAAAAGTGTTATTGGGTTTTTCTATTAAATTCTCAGTAGCAGCTCGGAGTTTGGATTTGTGCCCGGTTAATGGCAATAGGCTCGCCCCCTATTACATGGGACCTAAATATACCGGCGAACTGTGGGTGTACATTGGTACACCTCTGCCTAACCCTTCGGGGAATACAGGCGTGATGGTATATTTTTTTATTTTATTTTTATTTTACCATCTAAAATAAATAAGGTATAATAGATGAACGGAATAGAAGAATAGCCTATGGCACAGAAATTTCAAGTCAATTTTTGTGTTACAGTATGAAAAGTTTACCCTTAAACAAGTAATAGTATTTATTTATAGGTTTAAAAAAAAGAAATATCTGTGCCATAAGCTTCTATTTCGTTTATATTATACCAATATTTTACCAGACGATAAAAAAACTCAGCCGGTATAAAAAAAACCAAACCCCAAATAAAACACACACACTCAGCAATTCTACTTCTTCAAATACCACAAAAATCACCATCTTCTCCACGTGCCCACTTTCACCATCTTCTCCATGCACCTTCACCAACTTCTCCACTCTTCTCCATCAGCACATTTAAGCCAGTGTAAGTCCCTCGTATCCAAGTCCGTCAGGGTCGGGAGTCTCCATCCTGTTCTTGAGGTGCTGCAGCGTGTTGTGGAAGTGTTTCGTGATCTGTTCCACCTCCTCCGACTGGTCTAGGTTCGCTAGTTCTTCACGGATTTTCTGGATAACCTGGTTGGAGAAAAGGTGAGTTGAAAATTGTGATGGCTTAAATTGTGTTGATAATGCAGTTTTTTACAATAATTTTAACGTTTTTTTAAGAAAGTGTCACCTCAGACCTTGACTTAAGTCAAGAGTTTACCCATCGCGAATAAAGAAGAGAAAAGAAAAGTACGTTTCTGACTGGAAGAAAAATACTTTGCTGATTTGTCGTTTATGTCTTATGTTTAATAGTTTACGAAAGTGCTAGGAAAGTATTAAACACTTAATAATTCATAAATGAATATTTAAATATTACTAGTGTGATTCACATTTATGCTTTTTTTTATAGACAGGAAATCATCAAATAGCTTCCCCCGCCCTGGGCGCACCCGCAGCCCCGGCAGGCATCGGCCCTTAGTGCCCTACTAGTGACCTACCTTATATGGCTCAACCATTTAAATCCAGTACAGTACTCACCGCGTCTATAAGGTTGGTAGTTAGACTGGCGTTGCCCCGCTCCCGCAGTAGCGCGTATCTCCCCAGCAGTTCGGCCAGCAGTTGCGCCTGCACGCCGCCGTCCATGCACTGCTGTGCGACGCGCGCTGCTTTCTTGAGGCAGTCGAGGGCGCGGGATGCGTCGTTTAGAGGCCACTGGGGAAATAAAAATGGGTTAAAGTTTCATCATCATTGATTCAACATCATCATTTGAGCCGAACGACGTCAAATGTTGGATATAGGCCTGTTTGTGTAGCCATGTTGCCCTGCTCTTACAGATGATAATTATACCAATAAAACCCAAATAAATACCAATAATATTAACTAACTTAAAACTTTAGCTCACGACTTTGCCCGCGTGAATTTTCTTAGGGAGGCCTAATTTTTTTAAAATAACGGCATCCAATATTTGAAGATGGCGCGACGCCTTATACGGTTTTCTCCAGAACTGGTGGTGTGGGGACGCACAACACAGAGGGTGGTGGGAGGAATGGCACCTCCCCCATTCCAAATCCCATTCCACGCCTGGGCAAAGCCCTCCCTTTGCCCAGGAGTGAGAAAATCTCGCAAAAAAAATCCGCACTTATGGTATAGGAGAAATTTTGAAGTCAGGTCAAATATAGGTCTCAACATCTAGCTAGGTAAGCAGTCGTCCCAGACATATGGAAAAAGCTAGGTAGACATGCTACATACCTGTTTCCCGTCTTTGGCTGCTTTCCAGAACAGATGAGCACAGAGCGCGACGGCGCGACTCTGATCTGGTTTCTTCAGTAACTTGCTGGCGGCCAGCGCGCATTGTGTACGCATCGGCTCCGCGTTCTCAGCACCTGATGTTGTGCGGGAAATAAGAATAATCGTGAAAATAATCGTGGTGTTAAAGTAGCTTGAGGGGAAGAAATGCTTAAGGTAATTCAAGCTAGAATAACCTCTATTTTCTAAACCAAAGAGGTTCTTTTTGTGGAACTTTGTAGAATATCTTGACTGATGTTCATTTCTTTAGGATATGATGAAGTTGTCTAATTAGTAACGGCTGTACGCACATGCACTAAAACAAAAACATATTTTGCCCGATCTGGCAATCGAACCCAGAACAAAGACGGGGCAGCAAATGCACTGCAGTGCGATTCTCTAAAATGCAAACTCGAAAACGAGTCTCACTAAAGTGATCGCGCTCACTTCGATAACGAACCAACTTGTCATTGGTTTAGTATTCGTTCGCCGTGTTGACGTCACCGGGCGTGATCGTGTTTAACAGAATACCATTTTGTAATCTCACTGCGGATTCAGCTTTCGGATTACGAAGTGAGGCTTAGAAAATCACACTGCTGGACTAAGTTATACCAGGCCTCCGTCACTCGTTCAAGGTTACTCTCTTAAGTGCCTACGGCTCGCCTGCGCCCGGGCGCAACGAATCCAGTCGGCTGTCACGCGCTCGCTTGAGTGTACTATACCTACCGCAACAAAATAAACGATACTCGCGCCTTCAATAATGTCTAAACCTCGTAATGCAATTTGTAGTGTACAGAAAATACATATTTCAGTACATACAATAATACTACACAATAATACTTTATAGTCACCTATTCTTTTGTGTAATCATTTCTCAGCATAGATAGCCCTAGCGCTGTGTTGTATGACGCGCGTTATTGCTATCTCTCTCCCTCACGCACGAACGTGTTGTAGGTAATTATAGCGTTAAATGTTGGGTTTTTTCTATGGAGTGAAGTATCTGTACTTATTTATTCTGTGGTATCACTATTGTATACGAATCCGTAATAATTAATTAATTGCCATGCAGCGACGACAGCCAACACCGCCGCGGCCCCATAGGCATTTTCTACCAGTCAAGTACAATTACCTTTTTCCTATCCTTCCAACTAAAAAAACATTTTGAAACTCACCAAAGCAGTTGATCTGTTCAAAGGTAGCGATGATCAAAGTGATGGCCGCGAGCTGTGCCTTGCTGTCTGATATCTCGTCTTCATACAAGGAGAAGGCTTGTGAGAGGAACTCGTATGCTATCGTCTCGTGGTTCGCGAAGCCTATCTCACTTATTGCGAGCGCTCCTTGGAGATATAACCTGGAAAAAAATACATTAAGATTAATTGCATATGGACGGATTTTGGACAGACGACCTGATTAAGACTGCAAGAAAAACGGTTCGGTGTCATAGGAACTTTCTCCCACATACGCTTGGGTTGTGGAATGCGCTCCTTGCTAAGGTTTTCCCAAGACACTACAGCATGAGGTTCTTCAAGAAAGGAGTTTTGAGGTTTTTACGGGGTCGGCAATACACGAGTGATGCCTCTGGTGTTGCAAGTGTCCATAGGCAGCGGTGACCGCTTAAGAGCCTATACTACCTCAAATGGCTTAGCAGAATCCTCCGATACGCCGAAAATACTGCAGCATTAATTTTGACATAAATATATCGTAAAGTTGAGGATTAATGTTAACTAATGTTAAATGTTAATTAGTTAATTAATGTTAAATTTTCTCGATAGAAAAAAATCCCAAAGTTACCTCTAAACTGAACAATAAACCGCTGGCAATCATAAAATAATTCAAACTAGAACATTAAACTTTTTATACTAACTGAACTAATTTATTTTTTTGAATTTCCTTTTTTTTTCGCCGTAAAATAAATAACCTATAATATCGGACATATTAGAGTTTGTTCCCTGCCGCGCGCCACCCGCGCTCACTCCTGCTTCGGCTTCCGTACGGGAAGGCTGTGTCACTTTGCGCACAGGACACATTGAAAATTGCGTCGATCTCAGTACGCGAGCAGCAGTGTGCGAGCGAGATAAAGAGTTAGGCGGCGGTGCGGTGAAGTGGGGGCGAAATTCGAATTTGTGCTGAGGTTGTATAGACTCTTAACATCAGGCGGGCCGTTAGGTTGTTAGACACCTTCAGTGTAAAAAAAACGCTGCATGCAGGCCGCTTCCAACCACTCCTTTTGGAAATCTAAAGGAAAGGGCTTTGTCCAGGCAGTGGACGTGCTACGGCTGATATGATGATCACAAAATGTGTAATTTAACATAGTGTCTTACCTCAAGGGCAGCTCGGCTAGTTCAGCCTTGACCAGCATGCTGATAGTCTGATGACAGAACTGGAATATCTTCTGGCATTTCTTCTCCCACATATCGTCCTAAAATTAAATAAAACACAACATCTGTATATTTTAAAATGAATTGACGTTTGTCAAATTAGGAAAAACTAATAATTAATTCATTTAGGTTTTTGTGTAATCTCACAAAAACTCGAGAACGGCTGAACCGATTTGCCTAATTTAGGTTTTGAAATATTTGTAGAAGTCTAAGGAAGGTTTAACCTCTCGTCACCGTTGACTCTTGAGAGAGTCACAATTATAATCCCTCCGTTAGGTAGGTATCCTAAATGGTACTAAGCACTTTCATTTTGACAGTTGACCGAAAAAAGCGACGTTATACAAAGTTGTCAGTCACTGCTGACGGGCCTGTTGGTCTAGTGGTTAGCAACCCTGACTGCTAAGCCGGAGGTCGTGGGTTCGATTCCCACCCAGGACAAACTTTGTGTGATGAGCATGATTGTTTGTTCTGTGTCTGGGTGTGATTTATCTATAATATGTATGTATTTATAAATTATATAAGTATGTATATCAGTTGTCTGGTTACCATAACACAAGCTCTGCTTAGCTTGGGATCAGATAGCCGTGTGTGAGTTGTCCCAAGATATTTATTTATTTATTTACTGCTATTAGAATCTAAAAACGCCTGGATTTTGACAGCTATTTACGTTCGTTATTCTAAGCTATATTACCGTATCCTTAAGCTCCTTGTAAGTGTGTGCGAGTCGGTATGCGTGGAACAGTATGGGCGGGAAGGAGTGCGCGATGCGTCGTGCGCCGCCCGCCTGCAGGGCCCGCCGGGCGCCCGACAGGATCAGGTACTGACGGTCCGCAGAGTCAGACTTGAAGTGGTGGATCAGTCTGGGGGAAAGGAATAATTATCAATTATACTGAATATAATCCTGATTTACATAATGTTGCTAATAAGGCCCACAGTACAACGTAATTAAGACCGCAGGAAGACGCTGGATGCAGGCCGCTTCCAACCTGTTCTGTTGGAAATCTATGGGGTAGACCTATGTCCAGCAGTGAACGTCCTGCGGCTAATATGATGATGATACAAAATGTTTCATTTGGTGGCGGCTGAACAATTTGGCTGCTGCGCTGAGTGGTGTGGGTTTCGATTCCTGCACGTAACAAATATTTGTATGGCCTACAGGTGGTTGTTACGAGTCGTGATTACTAGTACATGTCTTTCTTTTAATTTATAAACGTATCCACGATACAGGAAAAAATCCTACGATGGGGTAACGTTATTGCCAAGAGCTATATTATGATTCTTATAAGATTTAAAAAAAAATGGGATTCGTGAAAATACCATGCGGGCTTAGCTTCTACATTTCAAAGCTCGTTCTAAAATAAAATTTGTTCATATTTATAACTACTTTCACCCCCTGAAATATATATGTAGTAAATTAAAAAATATACCTTGCCAACAAGCCCTGCTCCTCCATGAAGTCTTCAACATCAGGTTCCGCAGACGGCTGGTCAGGCTGGTCTTTAACTAGCACGTCTAACATCGCTAGCACGGATTCCACCTGGATTTACAGACAAAAAAAATAAACAATCATAATATCCTCCCGATTGAATTTTTGTCACAGAATTGTAGTACGCAGGAGAGGAGTATTTGGGTGTTCCCGTTAAAAACGCACCCCCCGGTAAAAAAGTGTATTCTCCAGACCGATTCCGGCCACGGTGGCTAATCTTAATACAGACTAGCCAAGTACGCAGGAGTTATTGTGGTGCATAAGTGCATAGTCAGATAGAACGGCAATCAGACACGACCAGGGAGAGATCAGGCGCAGGACCAACGGCTTTACGTGCTTTCCGAAACAAAAGGGTGTTACATCAACTTCCAAACTCCCCAGGCCGCTATACTAAAATTTCTAATGGAACAACCCAATAACACATTCTGCATGACCTGGGAATCAAACCCAGGACCACACGCTCAGCAGTCACACGTGCGACAAAGCGACCAATGAGCAATTAAAAAAATATATATAGGGTTAGAATAGAAGAGTTTAACTTCTATGAAACTTTACCTTAAAGAAGACCCTTTTTTTAAGGATAGGAAATCATCAAATTACTTTTTCTACTCTGGGTGGAGTGGAAGGGAGTGTCACTGACTAAAACCCACCCATGTTCCTCCTATGGCCCTTTGTGTTTCAAGGCCGCGGTAACTCTTTCGGAGAAGACACTTATACTCACATCTTCAGGCGTAGAGATCAAACAGTCAGTATCCAGTACATCATTGATGAGGTGGACAGCTATCATGATCCTGCCGGGGTGGTTCAGATGCTTGATCAGCGGCGCGTAGTTCTGCAGCTTGATCAGCGTCAGGATGTTCTTGTAGTGGTCTGCGGGGAGCTTGAGGATCTTCATCAGCTCTTTGAAGACTGCTGTGTTGTGTTCTAAGTGGGTCTTGCCGCTGGGAAATTTGGAGGTGTGTTAGTTTGTGAAGGGTATAGAAATTGGGTTGTTAATCAATGGTTGTAAGACCACTTTTTAAGAAAAAGAAACAATAATTAACAGTGAAATTTGATTGAAAAATCTTTTTAAAATGATTTTTCTTGCTAATATTAGATTTATGTATGGGGTTTTCAGTGCTTAAATAAACTAATGATTCCAACGGGACCCTATTACTAAGCGCCCGCTGTCCATCCGTTTGTCTGTCAACGGGCCGTATCTCATGAACCGTAATAGCTAACACTTGAAATTTTCACAGAGTATATATTATTATGGCCGCTATAACACAATATAATAAAAATTAAGTTATTAAAGATAATAATCCTCCATACAAGAAACATATTTTTTGTATGTAATATTGTTTGGTGGTACGATACCCTTCGTGGCCAGTATTTTAAAGAACTTGTGTCATAAAATTATTAACTAATGATATATTTTCAAACATTAAACAAATAATGAAACCAAGTTACCTAGCCTGGTGTATATCAGCACAGATCTTGTCCGTATGCGCCAGAACTCTATCCACGTAGTTCAGTTTGTCAGGGTGGCACCGCTGTGCTAACTTCAGTAGTGCCAACTGAAGGGACAGCATGTCTTCTGGAGGCATGTCTGTGCGACTCTGGGGGCCAAGAGATAACATTTTGTTGATGCAATGTTAAATTTATGAAGACGTACTGTTTATTTAGTCAGTAAACAGCCGACCAGCCCGCGAAATTTAAATTTTCTTACGTTTTTAGCTAGCTTCATGTAAAATGTCAAGATTTCATGAAATCTTGACATTTTACATGAAGCTTGACTTATGGAGTCATTTTACTGATTTTAATGGTTATAATTTTCAAAATACATACTTCTTACGCCCGCGAATCATACTTTAATCAACATTAAACCTAATACTGACTTGCAAATTGCAAAAAACGTAAGAAAATTTAAATTTCGCGGGCTGGTCGGAGCATTCATCTTAAAAGAAAGAAAGGAAAATCGTTTATTCGCGTGAAAGTGACGCATATAACATAAAAAATGTTGTTTACAAAAGCCCAAGATTTATCTTGAGCCTAATCAAGTTGGCCTGCTGTAACACATTTGGCACATTGCAGTTTGACATAATTAATTAAATTATTGAAAGATTGTGGATTGACTCCTTCTGCCTGAACTGTCTGTAAACAGGACATGATATAAACGCATCCTTAATTATATTTACCTGTGTGATAGCAGCGACTTGGTCGGAGAACACTTCGAACAGCTGTACTTCTTGTTCTTTACCGTCTTCGAGTACAACGCTCAGGTTTATGTTACCTTCGTTTCTCTGTAAAAAAGAGTTATATTTAAACATTTAATATGTAAAGAGCCGCTTGGACGTAACTCAGACTCAGTTGCTATCAAAAGGTTAAGTTACAAATTAGGACATCTTTTTATTCAACCAATTAATTACTTTTTTTAACACGTATTTATTTCCTTCCTAACATTAAGATTTACAAACTTAAAATTCGATTTTATAAATCCGTACTTATATTATAAATGCGAAAGTAACTCTGTCTGTCTGTCTGTCTCTTCTTCACGCCTAAACCACTGAACCGATTTCAATGAAATTTGGTACAGATATAGCCTGGGACCCGAGAAAGGACATAGGATATTTTTCATCCCGGAAATCCCCCGGGAACGGGAACTATTAATCCACGCGGACGAAGTCGCGGGCAAAAGCTAGTACCTTATAAAATAACAAAAAGAAAAGAAAAAAACTATTTGGCATCAAAAAACTGGCGGCGTTGGATGGCAACGCCATATTTTTTATATTCACTTTGAATTAAGTTTTTAGCACTAGACAGTGGACGTAAGGGAAAAATACAGATCAAACTGTTAAATCTAAATATCATTAAACATTAGCTATTCACGCTAGCTATTTATTACATGTACAAAAACAGTTTTTTTTTATAATTTCTGATGTATTTGTTTGCATTTTCTCACCTGGCTATAAGTAGCAAGTCTCTCAATCAGAGCAATGATGATGTTCTTGATATTGACTCCTGGCTGAAGCTCCGCGCAGGACTTGAGGAACGGTTGCAGGTTCGCCAAGTGGAACTCATCAGGAAATACCTGGAGGCAAGGAGAAAATACTAAGTTCATATCACAATTGAAGCTGGTATGAATACAACGTGTTTGTGATCTTTAATTAAAAATAACACAGTTTGAGCCGATGTCTAAGATACCTTTAAGATCCATCTTCGAGGGTAATTTCTCCAGTGTAGGGTAACTACCCTCGTGAAGGGTAAATAAAATCATGTAGGGTAACTACTCTCGTGAAGGGTAATATCCCTCTTGTAAGGTAACTACGCTCGTGGAGGATAGTAACCGTTTTGTAGGGTTACTAAAATCGCGTAGGGTAATATCCCTCTTGTAGGGTAACTAACCTCGCGTAGGGTAACAACTCGCATATAGGGTAACAACCCACCTGTACGGTAACAACACCCTCACAAGGGTAATTTCAGACTAACTTGTATGATACACTCCATGAGGTACTCCTGAGCGATGGCGTCCCGGCAGCTGACCACCTGCTCCAGGATGCCGGGCAGCACCAGGCGCCCGTAGTCCTCCACCGTCACCGACTCCAGCTGCGACAGCCGCACGAGGTTCGTGCCCACTAGGATACGGAGCTCGGAGCGCTCGCGTTCTCGGCGTTCTTTGTCCCTGGAGAATACCATCATTATACTATTTGCCTGTATTTCCGCAAGTGTTGGGCAAAGATGTACCAATGTACACCCACAGTCAGCCGGAATGTTTATCTTTTTCTTGGGTAAATCCTCATGCAGTGCCAGCGCCTCGGGGAAAGAAGAAGGAGGAAGGGTGTATCGGATTTTATCGACTAAAAACCCACGGTATTCCTCCAACGGGCGTCGCCCTGAGCATTTGTGCGCACCCCGACAGTTTTCAGCCCGCCACCACTACAATGCGGGACCTGTCACCTGGTGCGTCAGCCACCGGCCGCACCGACTCCAGAAATTAAAAGTGCGCCTTACTCTCGGGCCTGTTCGACTTACCCTGAGTCCGCCGCCGGCAGGCCGTATTTTACGGTGGCCGAAGATAGTACTCAGAATGGTCTGATTCGGTTCATTTAATGGAGTTTTACCTGGAGTGACCCTGATGCTGCATCCTGACCCAAAGTTTGTTCATTTCAGCGAAGTTCATCAGGACGAAGTCGATGGCATCTTTGACCTGAACATCATAAATTAATCATTAAAGTAACTAAAACTTCTAGAATAAGTGTAGTTAGTCTCTAACAAGTCGTTTTTAACAGCCTATGTGATTCTCAACGCTCTGATTAACGTCGAGAGTCGAAAATCCAGTGTGAGAGAAAAAAAGAAACGTTGTGTTAAATAAATTTCAACGTTACACTCAACACCGAGATTTGAAAATTCAGTGCCTCTCTTCACTTACTAATGAACCTAACGGCCGCGGTATTTTTTTTTATTATTTACTTAATTGATTCTGTTATCATACTATTATGACGGTGGTCTATGTAACAGCAATTTACGAGATTGCAGTTAACAAATGTTAGCTAAATGTATTGAAAAGAACATACAATGTTCTGAATTTGATTGAATTTTGATGTTTTTAACAAAAACGTTACCCCACAGTGCCCCATACTAGAAATTTCTCCTGTATCGTGGGTGCGTTTACAAACATATAAAAGTCACATACACACACAGCCAGGCCCGGAACAACTATCTATAGGCCATACAGATATTTGTTTAGTGCCAGAATCGAACCTGAGACGCGCAGCGGAGCAATCAACCGCTCATACAAGAAACGAATAAAAAATGGCGGCCGAACAAATGAACTTATTATTCACTCAAACCTTAATTTGACCATTTCTCACGAAACTATAAGGAGCGAGTGTGAGGAGACCACCAATATCAATTTCTTTTTTTAATGACACATGTTTTATTTTAATATTGCCTATAAAAGTTATGACAAAGTTGCTCCGCACACTTGTACAGTAAGTGTCCTACATTATCTGACCCTCTTTTACAAAGAAGTTGAGAGGAATATCAGGTCAGGCAATTCTGGGAACTGACCATACAATTACTATAAAATTATAACCATAAATTATACTCACAACGCCTTCATTTTCATTCTGTGCCTCAGAAGTGTCAGGGAGGACATTCCTGGTGCACTGCAGGAGGTAGTTCCTCAGGAACAGACCTCGGAGAGGATGCTGGACTCCTCTGCACATTTCTACCAGGTCCTGAAACGTGATGTTTGGTATGTAAAGGCTCCTACACTCATGCCGACACAACCCTCAAGTAGGTACTTGATGATATGGCCGATGGGCCTGATAATGCCAGCGGGATACCCAGACGGAAAAAAGAAGGAAGAAAGAAAAATATATTTATCTCAGCCTGAGATAAATATATCATTATATTATACATAGATTTGACGGGCCTGTTGGTCTAGTGGTTAGTGGCCCTGACTGCTAAGCCGGAAGGTCGTGGGTTCGATTGCCACCCAGGACAAACTTTGTGTGATGAGCATGATTGTTTGTTCTGTGTCTGGATGTGATTTATCTATAATATGTATGTATTTATAAATTATATAAGTATGTATATCAGTTGTCTGGTTACCATAACACAAGCTCTGCTTAGCTTGGGATCAGATAGCCGTGTGTGAGTTGTCCCAAAATATTTATTTATTTATTCCCTAGGTTCTTCCACCTAAACCTTCTAGAACTTCTCCAGCAGGTACAGCTCCAGGTGCTCGTCTGCTACGGGTGGACCCACGGGCAGAAGCTACATGTCTTACCTTCAACAAATCCCTCCTCAAGTTAGAGTTGGTCTTGATGTAGACCAGGCCCACAGTGATGAGCAGGTACAGCCTGGGGACGATGTTCCCCGCGTACTGCACCAGCTCGTACAGGTCTGCCACCTTGCGCCCCTTCTGGAACTCCTCAAGGAGGTACAGCTCCAGGTGACGGAGCTCGTCTGTTATGGCCATATCTGAGGTGGAGTTAAGGTGGTAGGTATTCAAAGTCATCCCAGGGATGTGTCCTAACGGGCGTTGCACTGGGAGGATTCTGGTGAGGAAACGGAACCCTCTGCAAGTGCTGATGGTGTCCAAGAGGGTGGCTTTAGTGAGGTAAGAATCCCGTACTCCCCAGTCTTATCACCAAAGATCGGGCGTCTTTTGAAGGCTTTTCCCCAAAAACAAAGGTAAACAAAGTAAATTTTTTTTAATAAGATTTTTAGGTCACTTTTACGGTGGTGTATGTATAAAATAATATCCTCCCGATCGAATTTAGGTCACGGTGGCCAATCTCAATGGAAACTAGCCAAGTATGCAGGAGATATTATAGTGCACGGGTGTGTACGGTGAACAAAAGAGATAAGTAACCAGACCGTCTAATATACTTGAAGTTTTCTCTTAAACCAGGGGTAGTGTTTAAATGAAATTTAATTTAATAAAAAATACTGTTTATTTTCTATGAATAGAAACAAAATTTATTAAAAAAAACTTCTATCGGTTTTTAAAAACTTTGAATTTATTAGGCGACTCTGGTTACTTATCTCTTTTGCTGACTGTACACAGGTGCACTCCCTCTTCTTCAACTCTCATAGTCCGATAGGACAGTAATCCGACATAACCCGTAAGGGATCAGGAGCATGACCAATTGCTTTACTCGCTTTTCGAAACACAGTTGTGTTACACCATTTAATTCCGAAGAATTCGTACTCGAACATAACAAAATAATACTTACTTGAAAGGGGAATCGAACCCTGGAGTCAGCTCTCAACAATCGCGCTGGCGACCATAAGACTACCGGGGAGGAGGTGTATTGCATAGTGCCACAAGTGCACTAACTATGAGAAAATCCGAGTACATATTAATATCTCTGTTTGAAACATAATATGGGATATAGCTATCTTGTTACACTTAACTATTAGACTAGAACTGCAGTGACCTGCCGGGGCTGCGGGTTGTTCGAAAGAGATACCGCGCCCCCGGAACGCAAAGGGCACATGAAGGAACATAGACGGGTTTTAGTCAGTAAAAGTCTGACACTCCCTCCCGTCCCGCCCAGGGCGGGGGAAGTTATTTGATGATTTCCCGTCTATAAAAAAAAAAAAAAAAAAAAAAAAAAAGAACTGCAGTGAATGTACAGTAACTGCTTACATATATTTACTTTACTTATTAAAATGGTTGTAAAAAAACATTTAACAAAGTCGAAAGTTACATCCTCTTCCTATCAATGTGCAAACCAGACCATACCAAAAAAAAAAATAATAATAATAAATAAATAATACCTGAGGAACTTGAGCTTTCGAAAATTAAGTTTTAGCCTTAGATATTTTCGTCATACATCATCGTCATCAACATCATACATTTTTAAATTTTTGTCACAATATTATACAATATATTTTTTTTTTTTTGGTTTTGCTACCTTTTAAATATCTCCACGATCCCTGTACACTTGTACAGAATGTTTTACATGCATTACATTGCATGGAAATGTTACCTCTGCAATATTTCTTGTTGAAAGATAATTCAATTTATGAACATAGGTAGAAAACGGTAGAAAGACTATATTATTTGAAGGAGTACATCTGTTCAATGCATTACCGGATGACATTAAGGAGTGTGATAACGTAAATATGTTTAAATATAAGCTGAAGAAACATTTAAGTGCATTATAACTGCTAATACTCTGGAGGAAATTTGTATTGTCACTGTATTTATGTTTATTACTTTATATCTCATTATAAGCGGACTGTATGTTCTTATGAGAAATAAATTTCTTTAAACCGAACATAACACATAGTTAACGGGCTATGTGGTATATTTTTTTTAACTCTATTGCAGTATGCACTTCAACAACAAATCTTTTTACCACATCCTGTTGAAGAACCATTTTCTTCTTGCCCGAGTACAGTCAGCCAATATTTAAAAGGATACAAAGCTCGTAATAGCTCTTGGGCGACAGCAGAGAAGTCCTCAGCTCTCCGAGCATGGTGGAAGCGTGCTTCAAAGCATCCATCAATTTTGACTTGTCCAGACATCTTTTCATTTGAAATGCCTAAAAATTTTTGTAAAATTGATATGTATGTAATCCAACACAACCAGTGAGAGGTCAGGCTCAGGACCAACGGCTTTATATGCTTTCCAATAATTATAATAATAAAATTAACAATTAGGGGGCCCATTTATAGTGTGCTAGTCACCCCCTGCCATTGTATCTGTGTCATAAAAACATTGATTGGCAGGGGCCATAGTCCTTCCATAGTGTCAGGAAACTAGTATATTTAAGCCACCCAAACCCATAGCCCTATTCTTTGTTTCCATATTCTGCAATAGTCCTGCGCCAGCTGGGGATTGTCCTTGGGTGCATTTGCACAGTGCAAACAGGGATAATTGTCGGTTGGTGTTCCATTTCTTTGTAAAGCCATATAAGGGGCTTCTGCGAGTTGGTTTCGGCTCCTCGTACGCCTTTCAAAGGTCCGGGGCCCGAGGGTCCCAAGAAATGTCACACCAATTAACAATAATTACACAGGCCTGCAAAATGAGGGTCATAACTTCCTCTCGGGAATTTGATAGCTGATTCTAGGGTATTTTGGTGCGCTGATTACGAATATGTACTTAGTTTTTCTCCATCACCTCAAGATTTTTCAAAAAAGGTACAGATAGAAAATAGGAAAAAAAACACAAGTTGTCACATAAAAAAATATATATTTAAAAAAGTACATTACTTTTAACTTAAAAAACTACTAATACATAAAAACAACTTATTACTAGTCTAAATTACATATAAATTTTATTTGTGGAACCTGGTCCTTTTTTTCAGGAAGCTTCGATTGTGCGATTTCCGCTTAAAATTCTGGTTTGGATCGCCGCGTTTCAATAACCAACGACAGTCCGCCATCATGCTAGTATTCCATCTTCCTTGATACCGGGCTTCAAGCTCTTTAAAATCTTGGTGAAATCTTTCGCCTTGTTCTTCGCTAACGGCTCCTAGATTTTCTGGGAAGTAATCAATGTGCGAATTTAAGAAATGAAGTTTGATGCTCATATTACAACCCATTACACCAAAATTTGTAATCATTTTGGCCACTATTTCTTTAATCTTCTTCTTTCTTATTCCCCAAAAAGGTTTTCACCACCTTCTTGAATGACTGCCATGCTTGCAACTCGATATCATTAAGTTTTTCATCAAACTTTTCCTCCGACATTAATTTTCTTATATTGTATCCGAAAATAACTTTTGTAATTATTTTTCACAAAGTCTGTAAAGCTGTTTCGTTGTTTTATAACCATAAATTTCCCACAAATATAACAAAAACAATTCGAAGAATTTAAACAACTTCGCGATGACATTTTGAAGTTTATGTTGCAAGATGCGCACTTCAACTGTTAATTTTTCTAAATCAGTGTGGGTACTTATATAAAAAACCCTTTGGTTTATCTTTATTACACCCTTTTCTAAATATTCATTAAACTATTAGGTAATAATACCTAATCATTATGTATTAATAAGCTTATTACTAAATTAAGCCAAAATGAACCGTTATCGACATGGTTAATGCGAATTACCTATACACATTATGTAGTAATTAATAAATTACTAGTTTCGATTAATTTCTATGTTCCCTTACACTAATTAAATGCAATAAAAATTAAGCTGAAGTAATTTAATGACGTTTTATAAATTTTAAAATGTAGGCGCTCCGACATTTTTCAGCAAAATCTTAAATATTCAATATCAAAAAATCCTGACGTGATGGATTTTTTTTATTATTTTTCTCGTAATCAGCACATCTGAAACTATAGAAAACGTTACTCAGATTTCAAAGGGGAAAACCATTGCAGGCCTGTGTTATTAATGTAAAATAACAAATGGGTTCTAAAAAAAATATTTGATATAACCAATCTCTTCATGACATTTATGTAATAATACTTTTCTTTCTATTTAATTTCTGGTCTAAATAATCTATTGAATGCTTGATTCTAAGCAGAGAGGTACCCTATCATAGCATGTTTAAGAACTAGAAAGTTTGCAACTAACATAAACTTTTTATTTATGTACAAAGTTCAAACTTTATGCAAAATAAGCTCAGAAAAAAATTGTTTTGTAACCTAGCAAAATATTGTTTTAATAGGTACTTACCTACTGATTTTATTAAAAGTTAATTTATAAACTTTTTATCTAAAACAATTTAATAAAACAAACCTTAAATAGTTTTGCGGCAACGTGTTAAAAAAAAACGGAAGCCGCGTACCGCCCATAATTTGTTGAGCAATTAGATAACAATTTAAAAACAAACCTGAACTTTGACTATATTCAAGGCCTCATCTAGGAGTTTCTCCTGCTCTTCCACCGGAGACGCCTGGTTCGTCATTTGTGCCTACAAAACACAAACAATTAAAACACCGCTTTGATAAAAACAACGATAATTATAAGTACCTACGATTACTAACACTGGACCAAATATACAAAAATGGATGGTTTATTTCCTCCATGCTTTAAACGGACTGTTCAACGTGTAAATTGACGATGTTACATTTCGCAACGCACCTGTGTTGTGAACTGTGAACCAACGGAGCCACCGATAAGATTTTCAAAGGTAAATTTATTTTAATTTCTTCTGTGCAAGATATCGTAAGCGATTTTGACCTGTCAAGTTTGACAATTTGTTTTATTTTAGGGTTGTCATGTGTTGAAGTAGTAGTTTACCATATTCATAATAAAATAAGACAAAGCTCAAGTAATATTTTAGGTTTATACATCAACAGTATTTAATGTTATAAAATACTCGTGGTTAAATGATTACAAACATCACATGTACATACATTAGAAAACACGGATTTTTAAACTGGATCTAAGATTTCACATTTTGTGTCGATAACGATGACTGTCAATTTATTTATTTTGTTAAATTTTGTTTTAAAATATCTTTCCCAAGTCACTATAACACAAGTTTCTTAATATTTCCCGTATAATGAGGACAATATGGTGATAGCAACATTAAATAACGCTGCGTTCAATAAGAAACAACCAGACACATAACATCAAAAGTTTTTTACACAATCATGAATGAACCATCTTGATAAAAAAAAGAGTTAAATGTCAACGTCATTTGTTATCTGAGGGGTTTAGTGATAAAGGCGAAATAAAAACAGAAAAATGGATAATAAACCATCGTTGAGTCAATATTTCGGCGATAAGGAAGTTCCGCTCGCGTCCCAGTTTTTCGACGAAATCGGGACGTCGCCGTCAGACATGATACAAAGCATCTATTTGGGCGAACCTGAAGGTAAAGTTTTGATTACGTTTAATAAATATTTTTCTACTAAAGCTAACTATTTTATATTTGGTATTTAAAGTTAAAGAGTTACTTTATGTTATTTAGGTGATCAAACAACAACAGGCAGCGGTTTTCCTCAAAATATGACTGCTTCATTTACACAACAGAAAATGACTGAAGAGATGACTTTTACAAATGTGTTGCCTACTGTGAGTGGGTCTGCTGCGGTGCCAGCGGCCAGTCTACCTGACCCATCGACATTTTTCGACACTATAGGTCCGGAACCACAAATAGTACCGGCTAAAAGTGGAATAGCTAACCCAACTGTACTCACTGAGGCAATGGATGGATTGAGTATAAAAGTAAGTTTTTTTTTTGTTTTGATTTCTAGACTAGGTACGGCTCGTGACTTCGTGCATGTGAAAGTCAAATAAACCCTCTGATACTCCACAATAGGGTAGTTTTCTATCTGTTAAATATTTATTGTAATTGGATCAGAACTTCTAGAGATTATCTCTGAAAAAGAAACAAACAGTTTTGCCTCTTTAATACATTGATTTACATTTAGATATGCTTCTTTTTTATCATATAAAAGGCAAAATATCCTGAACACCATATCCAGCCAAGTATGGCTGAAAAATTAGTAGACAGTTTACAGAAAACAGTTATTGATTTTTGTATATGATTATATTACTGTTGTCAAAATATTTCTTCTCATTGCAGAATCAACCTGTAGATAAGGAAGCAGATAGAAGAAGAGATGCTTGGTTACCAAATGATGAAGCTAAGAAAACACTCATGAAGGTTAGTACAAAACAATACTAATTAAAAGAAAATGTTTAAGACAAGCTGTGCAGAATTTGGTAATGACTGGTAATAAAGACTGGCAACTTCATTTCTAAATGCGTATTTTGCATACAGAATATTAATAACTTTATAGCAATTGGTAACAATTTATTTATCATTTTTAACTATTCATTGTCTAAAATTCTCAGAATTATCTGAACTGGCAAAATATCTTCCTTATAAGCCATAAATGAAAAGTTAAAATTTAAGTTCTTTTTTTGTTGCTAGTATGATACCTAGACTTTTGGGTTACTGGAGACGGCGAAATGAATTACAATAAGTGTTTTTCCCACAGGCACAGTCTTCACCCAAAGGCTCCTTCTTTCCTGAGAGAGAAGTGCTCACAATGCCTGGCCTAGTGCTTGAGGAAGAACTGGTAAGTTTATCATATTTACAAGTACATATAAATAATCTTTATTTAATTTGTATGATAGAGTATAGATGGCTATACTCTATATACAAATATATAAAATGGATCTGTGTGTATGTAATTTCAAATTAACAGATTTCAAAAAATCCATATGAAAGTATACTTACATAATATGTAACGGTTCTTACATAAGATTTTTTTTTACATTTTTGTTTGTCTGTGACTTTGCTCTGGCTAATATCTTAAATGGCTAGTCCGATTTTCACGGAACTCACTAACACATAGCTGATGTTAAGGAGTAACTTAGACTAATTTTATTTTAGAAAATGAGTTTATGGCCCATTTTTACCAAAATTACTAAACATATTTAGAGTTAAATGTGATAAAATTATCATTCTGTCACTGTCACACTGTTAGAAGGTGCAATGATGTTCTAAATACGATTTTGGTAAAAGTGGGTCTAGATTTCGCTCAAAAATGGTAAAACCACGTGAAACCTAACATTCACGCGAACAAAATCACGTACATAAGCTAGCTTAACATAACATTAATTCCTCAGGCCGACGCCCTACAAGAAGTAGCAGTAAAGTACCTCGGAGTGAGCTCAGCAGGCAGCCGCGGCGTGGTGCGAGCTGAGCACGTGAGTCGCGACGAGGCGGGGCTCCGGGAGCTACTGCGTACTGGCTACTTGCGAGCTGCTGTCAACCTCACGCATGTGCTGATCAGCGCCGCGGGGCAAGGTTAGGTTCTTTTAATGGAAATCAATTTTATTTCTAAAATATCCCAGATATTATTGCGGGCCCGGAGGATCATCATCTGCCTAGCCTTTTTCCCAACTATGTTGGGGTCGGCTTCCAGTCGAACCGGATGCAGCTGAATATCAGTATTTTACATGGAGCGACTGCCTGTCAGACCTCCACAACCCAGTAATGGGTAAAACGATACTCGATATACTATTGCGGGCCTGGAGGATGATATTTATATTTACGATATCTTTCGGGAGTTCCGGGAGGGTTAGGGCATTAGACATTTTAGCTTGCTTTCTGTAATGATAATGCATCTGCAAAATTTTTGGTATTAGAAGGCAGCTTCGGTCACTTATCACAACATCGTTGCCGTCGTGGGGTTGTTCGCCATCCAATGACATTTAAAAAAGAACTACTTAGGTATAAAAACCTTGGGTCTTCTATGAAATTCTCAGTAGGAGCTCGGAGTTAGGTTTTGGACCCAGTTAATGGCAATAAGCTCGCGCCCTATTACATGGGACCTAACTAAACATACCGTATACATTGGTACACCCACTGCTGCTGCTTAACCCTTAGGGGAATATGGGCGTGATGGTATGTAGTGTGTATGTGTCTCTGGTATCAAGAAAAACATCCTGGGGCAACCCGGACTTAAAATGAATATACGTCTGAAATCACCAATCCGCCTTGAGCAAGAGTGGTGATAAATGCTCTTCCCTTCTCTGTATGAGAAGAGGCCTTTGCCCTGCAGTGGGACAATAATAAACTGGTATTATTTATTATAACAGACCTAATATCCTCCAGGTGTAGGTCGCATGCATCGCCCCACGAAGCACACTCCTCGCTCCCTACAACTGTGGCTGACCAGGTTTGCAGTCATGTTGAGGATCAGGCTCACTGATCCGCTGGTCAAGGAGGCGGAACCATTCGGAGACTTCAACAAGCCTGATATGTTTTATGAAGTAAGTTACTTTAGTATTGTGTCATGCTTTTTATACTTTTAACCTAAGATCTTTATAAGTTTGACAAATAAATGGGCTCTGATTTGTGATTTCCTTGATTTAAAAAAATATATATACCATCACGCCTGTATTCCCCGAAGGGTTAGGCAGAGGTGTACCAATGTACACCCATAGTTCGCCGGTATATTTAGGTCCCATGTAATAGAGGGCGAGCCTATTGCCATTAGCCGGGCACAAATCCAAACTCCGAGCTGCTACTGAGAATTTCATAGAAAAACCCAATAGCACTTTTTGCTCGACCTGGGAATCGAACCCGGGACCCCTTGCACAGCAGTCGCACCTGCGACCACGAGACCAACGGGGCAGTCCTTCCTTGTATTTATAATTTTAATATTAACTTCTACAACTGGCTGTCGAGGGGAGTTAGCCTAGTGGTGCAAAGCGCGACTGCTACGCTAGAGGTCTTGGCTTCGATTTCCAGGTGGAACAAAAAGTGTTATTAAAACTCCGAACTCCTAACTCCGAAGTTAGGATTCGTGCCCTCTTAATGGCAATAGGCTCGTTCCCTGTTACATGGGACCTGAACATACTGGCGACATGTGGGTGTACATTGGTACATCTCTGCTTAACCCTTCGAGTAATACAAGCGTGATGGTATGTATGTCATCATATGCTTAGCCTTTTCCCAACTGTGTAGGGGTCGGCTTCCAGTCTAACCGGATGCAGCTGAATACCAGTGTTTTATATGGAGCGACTGCCTATCTGACCTCCACAATCCAGTAACTGGGCAACACGATACCTCTTGGTTAGACTGGTTGTCAGATTTATTGGCTTCTGACTATCCGTAACAACTGTCAAAGATCTCCGAATGACAACCGGGACCAACGGCTTTACGTGCTTTCCGAGGTACGGGGGTGTCACACCACCATCTTCCAAACTCCGGGCTGCTACTGAGAAATTCCTAATGGAAAAACCCAATATCACTTTTTGCCCGACCTGGAAATCGAACCCGGGACACCATGCTCATCAGTCGCACGTTGCGACCACGAGACCAACGGGGCAGTGATGGTATATATGTATATCGGAGAAACAGCATCCTTCTCGACGCCATTGTTAGTTGTCAGGATTTGGTGGGCGTCATTGGGTGAAATGCGAGCACAAAACAAAGTCCGTATTCACTTTTAGTACAATTTAATAACAGTTTTACAACATTTAGTCACTGAACGAATAAGTATTACTTCACAACTAGTTTGTAAACACGTTAATTAACCAATTCTATTTGAGCAGCGGGTTCGGGACACCAATTCAACTTTACCGTCCAACAAAATCATAAGGCTTCACATGTCTCCAGGATCCGACTCGATCCACACTTCAAATCAATACTAACATAACCACACTTGACAATCGTCCTGATTGGTCCTGTGTATTTCAACCATTCAAACATTCCCGCTCGACCGCGCGGGAACACGCATGCGCGCGCCATTGGTCAAATATAGCACCTCGACCCCGCTCGAGGCGTATGCTCTGCTCTGATTGGTCGTGAATTAGAATACAAAACAATAACTTTAATTAAATTCATGAGATATTAAATCGTAGCAGAATGTAACTAATCAAATTAAATAATATTACGATTTTACAAAGCATTTTTGGTAAACAATAGTCATCCCGCGTTTATTATCAACAATCAGTTCCATTTCGTGTGCTTCCTCCGACATGTATAATTACAAAATCAATTTATTTATTTTTTCCAGTTCTACCCAGAGACGTACGAGAACCGTACTGGCAGTCTAGTCCCGTTCTCTCTTCGACTGTTAGTCGCAGAGCTGCCGTCCCACATCGGCAAACCAGACGACGCTGTCGACAGACTGTATTCAATGCTGGACACCATACAAACGGTAAGCCCAAGAGTCTCCGTGTCAACAGCGCGTTCGTGTTCCACGTGGGCAAAGAGATTTCAGCAAACAATCGGAGGGGCCCTAAGGGCCATGCTTGCCGGGGCTGCGGGTTGTGAGTAAGAGATACCGCGCCCCCGGAACACAAAGGGCACAGGAAGGAACATGGATCGGGTTTAGTCAGTAAAAGTCTGACAGTCTTTCCCGCCCCGCCCAGTGCGGAAGAAATCATTTGATGATTTTCCATAGGTAAAAAAAGGTCTAGAGTCTGCACTGCGATTTTCAGATTTTTTAGCTAAAGGGTGCTGATACTGACGCGTCATGTTCGTGAACGGGCGCTGGTCCATTGGTCATCTCTTAACTGCCAAGGCTAAAAATAAAAAAATCGTTTCAGATGCTATCAAACCTTCGCGATGGTAAGACAGAAGACGGTTCAGCCACCATCGCTGAGCAGGACAAAGCTGAGTCTATTCGTCTATGGATGGGCAGAGAGACGAGAGTTATGCATTCTCTTGTCAACTGTGCTATTGTTATGAAGGTATAACATTTGCCTATAAAATTTCTTGGTTATTTCGGATGTCTTTGCCAAGTGATGGGGAAGAACGGGCTAAAAAAAAATAGGAAAATAATTTTTGACTTGGATTTTGTTGAAAATAAGTTAAATCTTTTTGTCTTTCGGCCTAATTTGTATACCTGGCTTGGTCAAATATGTAGAGACAAAGCACATACACATATTGTGCTCAATAATAAGGGCTTAAAAATCTTAAATGTTAATCTACTTTTGTTGTTGACTACACTAGCAATTTCTCATTTGTTATTTTTCGAAATACTTTATTAGGTATTGGATAATACCAATCAATTGACCACTTGTTATGAGCTGTCAAAACACGATTCCTCCATAGATTTTGTAGCGCAATAGCAAACTGTGACGTCACTTTTGGTCGACTCAATTGACTAACTCTTTACTTATTTCAATGCAACTAAAAACAAAGTTTTACAGTTAATTGAAAATTAATCGAGTTTTTAATGACAAAATGAAGCTATTTTTAAATATGTTTTGTTTTGTAATTACTGGTGTCAACTATGCCCAATTATGCCCCCAATCATTAAATTATGTCATTCCAGGACTACAGACAAGCAGCGCGGATCCTGCTAACGTTGCAGCAGCAGGCGTCATCCCCGGGACAGCGTCGCGCCACCTGCAGCGCGCTGTGCAGACTGTGGCTGCTGGCGGGACATGTGCGGGCCGCCATGACTTGTCTCGACGTCGCTAGGGAGGCACGCCATCATATGTGAGTACCTATGTTTTTTTTGGAACTAAGTGTCTTAATGCGGCATGCGGTAGTGGGATGTGGGGTTTTTTTGGTAGGAGTTAATTGGCTGATATCGTTACGTAAGAAAAAAGCGGTATGCCCCATAATCGCTACCGCAATTGTGCGGTAATCTGCGGGTTGTTCAAAAGAGATACCGCGCCCCCGGAACGCAAAGAGCACAAGAAGGAACATAGTTGGGTTTTAGTCAGTAAAAGTCTGACACTCCCACCCGCCCTGCCCTGGGCGGGGGAGGGAAGTCATTCGATGATTTCCCAAAAAAAAAAAAGTGCGGTAATATAAGGTAAAAACTAGCACCGTAATACACCGCATTGTCAAACGAAAAAGAGTGCAATAAAAGCCACTTTACGAGCAAGTTTGTTAAAAAAAAGTATTATTACTACTACAACTACACTTACATAAGGAGTTGGCAGACTCGTCCGACAATTGATTTGTTATATTTCTCCACGTACGTATTTTTATCTCTCTCTACTTTGTATATGTTGTATGAATGTATGTATGTATTTATTATTTTATTTTTATTCTTGGAAATTTTCTGTTCTTTTGCACCTACTATGTTTTGTCTGGTAGAAAATGGCCAAGGCATTAAATCCGTGTTGTACAGTGTATTATTTACACTATATGCATAGTTTTAATAAAAATAAAATTCTTCCCCAGATGCCCTACGCCTGACGTTCGTGAATACGTAGACCTGGGTCTGATAGACATAGCGCACGGCAAGTACCAGGAGGCGTACAATAACTTCGCGAGGGCGGCAGACCAGGAACCTACCAATATTATGGTGAGATATATACAGGAACCTTTTACCATGGATTTAATAACATGATTCTAGACACAAGATTTCGTAGGTGATTAAAATTAAAAAAAAAAAATACTGTTCCATACATTTTCTCTGTGTAGCTGTTACACTTTTGTATCGAACAGCTGATTTTCTTTAATAGCCATCGAAGTATCAACTCTTGTTATATATCTTCACAGTACACAATAATCGCTGATATTTGACCGTTATTTTTATAATAAATGGAGTAAAAAAAACATTTTAATTCTTGTTCACAATTTTCAAACAATAATTTGTAACATCCCTCTTGTCTACAGGTAGCAAACAATCTGTCAGTCTGTCTACTCTACATGGGCCGTCTAAAGGAAGCTATTTCAGTCCTCCAAAAAGCCATCAATTCCGACCCAGAAAGAGGCCTCAACGAGAGCCTTCTAATAAACCTCTGTACGCTATACGAACTAGAATCTTCAAAAACACACGAAAAGAAACTAAATCTATTAAGAATGCTCTGTAAATATAAAAGCGATACAATACCAAATGTATTAGAATGTTTGAAATTGTAAATATTGTTATGTTGGTAGCTTTGATCGCGCAATTTTATATAAGAACCTCCGCCTACGTCTGACTTTTTCTAGGAATTATCGGACCGTTAAGTTGAATGCTCCGATCAACCCGCGAAATTTAAATTTTCTTACGTTTTTTGCAATTTGCAAGTCAGTATTAGGTTTAATGTTGATTAAAGTATGATTCGCGGGCGTAAGAAGTATGTATTTTCAAAATTATAACCATTAAAATCAGTAAAATGACTCCATAAATCAAGCTTTAATACATTCATAGTTTCGTTGACTGACTTTTATGGGACATCTGCGTTGGTATATTAAAATTCATAATTATGTTCCATTCTCTACAACATCAAACTCGGTCACCGATTGTTTGACGTGGGCGGACTATTAGTCTAATAGTAATTCCATGTATAGATTGTTAATTTTAATAGCAAATGTATTGAATAGATTTATCTTTTTACAATCAAAACCACACTAATTATACGCTACGTCAAATGTGTGTGTTTTGAGTAGTAAAAATAGCTCTTTGTGCTTGGCAAAAAAGAGTTTAGAAAATATGAGGGCGCCACTATCTTAAGGGGAATCAGCAAAATAATAGTGTTAAAACAAATAAAAGTACGAGTAACCCGCATTGTGAGTGACTCAAAATCTACTTGCACTTGCCTGCAAAGTAGTGGCTCTAGTAATTCAAATTTTAATTAATATTTTTAAGATATAGACAATTAATTATTATTTAGTATAAATCCAATGAACCTTGTTATTCTGAAATGAAATTGACATAGAAAATTAATATTTCAACTGTGATTATTATATTTGTTTAAGTAATAGTATAATATTTTATTTAATGAGTATCAAATTATAGTAATAAAAAGTTTTGAGTATTTTTGTGTGTTATTTTTATTGTTCACCTGTGTCTATTATATACTAATAAAGCTGAAGAGTTTGTTTTTTTCATCTGAACGTGCTAATCTCTGGAACTACTTCTTCTTCTTCTTATCGTGTGGGCAGTAAGGTCTAACGACCCCACACACCCTAGTGTCAGAGTTTCTAAACCGCCTCAAGGGCCTCTGACATGGTTACTGATGTCAGTGATGTCCAAGATAAACTTAGAAAGTACATATGAATTAGGAAAAGTCACATTGGTACTTGCCCGTGCCCGGTTGCGAACCCACAACCTCGTGCATGGGAGGCGGGCGCCTTAACCACTGGGCCATCACGACACTCGAACACTGGACACTACTGAATCGAATTGAAAAAATATTTTGATATTGGTTAGTCCCTATATGGAGGAAAGCTTTAGGCTATATAATATCACGCTACGACACTCGGGAGCAGAGCAGTAACTAAAGACGTAACTTGACACGGGTGAATAAAACCACGCGAATGAAGTCGCGGACAGAAGCTAGTATACAAATAAAGCTGAAGAGTTTGATTGTCTAAACGCGCTATTTTGAGGTAAACAGGAACAACTTTTTTTTTTAATTCGAAAGTGCCGAGTGTGTTTTTTTATTCGGTTTCGATTGCGAGAGCGCGTTAGAATTTTGTATAGGAAAACGTTATAGCGCCACCTGGTGGTCACTAGGAGAAACCTAATTCAGAAAAGCTTCTGCAGTTCCGCACTATTTAATTACTTTCTCAGATTACAATTTTTATTCCATGTTCGTCATAAAAATGTAGTGTTAAGTATATTAAAAAAACCATTGATTCTGTTTGTTGGCTATTTGGTTGTAGGTATATTTGACTAAGAAAATAATAAAAACTTGTTTCATTTCTACTAACGAGAATATCTACAGCACTGGCTGTGTTTGCTTTATCTTTGCGTGACTATCGTTCGTGTAAAAAAGTCAAAATAAAACAGCACGCTGCCAACCATAGACAAAAGAGGGAGGAAGTTTGTGAATGATCGATTTTACGCCGGCCTCCTGAACTTCTCAACGACATTTTTCTTTGTTTGCCGTAACGCGTGTGGACAATATTAACTTTATCCGCGAGTCCGCGTCCACATTAATAAAATGGCGAACACGTTTCGCGCGGTGACGGTGTCGACGGTGAGTGGCGAGGGTGTACTCACAGCGCGCTTCAATTTTCCAACAAACGTAAACGTGGATTACGACCCGCAGGGGTTGAGTGTAAAAGTGATACGTGCGGACCCGGTGCTAGCCCAGGAGGTGCTCGAGTTCCCTGTCCACAGCCAGAGTGAGTGCTCGCGCGTCGCGGGTCAATCGTACATCTTCACGATTGACAATGAAACGCTATTCTTCAAGTTCGCGTCCGACGCTGACTGTCAGGCCTTCCACCTGCTTGTTACAAAGTGTAAGGCAGGCAGGTCGTCGTCTGTGTTCACGGTGCGCACGGAGGACTCGTCGGCGATGCAGTACTTCCAGTTCTATGGTTACCTGAGCCAGCAGCAGAACATGATGCAAGATTACGTGCGGACGAGCACGTACCAGCGCGCCATCCTATCCAATATCAACGATTTCAAGAACAAAGTGGTGTTGGACGTGGGAGCGGGTTCAGGTATTCTGTCGTTCTTTGCCGCCCAGGCGGGTGCTCGCAAAGTGTACGCAGTGGAAGCGAGCAACATGGCTCATCACGCGCAGGCGTTAGTGAGAGCAAACGGCCTCCACGACCGTATCTCTGTGGTCGCCGGCAAGATCGAGGAAATTGAGCTCCCTGAGAGCGTAGATGTGATAATTTCGGAGCCCATGGGCTATATGTTATACAATGAGCGTATGTTAGAAACGTATCTTCATGCGAAGAAGTGGCTAAAACCAAATGGCAACATGTACCCAACTAGAGGAGACCTACACATAGCGCCGTTCACTGACGACGCATTGTTCATGGAACAGTACAATAAAGCCAACTTCTGGTATCAGACTTGCTTCCATGGAGTTGATTTGAGTGCCTTACGCACCGCTGCCATGAAAGAATACTTTAGACAGCCTATTGTAGACACATTTGATATTCGTATCTGCATGGCAAGGTCAGAAAGACATGTAGTAGATTTCTTGAATGCGCATGAGACGGACTTACATAGGATTGAAATACCCTTCAGATTTGAACTCACACAATCGGGTACATGCCATGGACTGGCATTCTGGTTTGATGTGCTGTTTGCTGGTGCCACGCAGCACATATGGCTATCAACTGCTCCCACGGAACCCCTAACTCATTGGTACCAGGTGCGGTGCCTCTTAGAGACTCCTATTTTTGCCAAACAAGGTCAAGTACTCACAGGCCGTGTGTTACTGTTGGCAAACAAACGTCAGAGTTATGATGTTACCATGGATTTACATCTAGAAGGTACTAACATCTCGTCGTCAAACACGTTGGATTTGAAGAACCCATATTTTAGATATACAGGAGCGCCCGCTGCACCCCCACCGGGTGTAAACAGCAGCTCGCCTAGTGAAACATACTGGAACTCCATTGAGTCCACTGCCTCATTGAGCAACGGACAAGGAGTGATGCTTACGGATGGTGCCCAGCAGTACTGCTCGACCCCCGATCAGACTATTGCTTACGGTGCACACCCCAACATGATCAAAACTGTGATGCTGCAGGAGGAGTTTATCAAGAGAATCGGAATTAGTCAAAATGGGGACATATAATCCGAGAGGTCGCGCCGAGCGCGCCTTAGGGCAATAAGGAACCGCCGTAATCGGTTGTGAACTATCTTCCGTTCAGACTTTATAGTGTGTAAGCGGACTTATTTATTACGATACATCACAGTGACACAATCATGTAACTAGAGACTCTGCTGGCCTTGTAAATTAAGTAAAAAGTGAAATGGTAATCAAAGGCAATAAGTTGCGCCTTCTCGGTGAAAAGTTTAGTTTTGGCGGTACCAACGCTTATTAGTGTAATTTGAACACACATAGAACAGTGAAATTTTAATGTAAATATTCTATAGTTGGATGCGAATCAGCGCCTGGCTGAGCTGACCGTCTCCAGCAGGCAGCTCTGCAGCAAGTAATTGTACTATTGATATAGTCCAAGTACATTTAGGATAAGCAATAAGTGCTGAATTTAAATGATAATGCTTATCATTGTCAATACTCATTTATCATTATTGGAGTCAGGCTCAATCATTAGTTAGGTAGACGCAGCCAGTGTTACAGTCCAATAAAACCTTCTGTCTGCCAGTCAACACTAAAGATCGCGAATTATGAAAATTTACTTCTGTCAAATATTTTTATACACTGCACTTTAGCCATAGATTGTGTAAAGAAATCCTTTTTGTAAATATAGGATAAAGTGATCAATTCTTTTTTCAGGAACATCAATATTGAGAAATCATCAGTATTTTATGTATATGTTCTTATTTCTTGATAAACTTATGAATACTATGAATTTTTGTAATGTAAGTCTTATCGTAATATGGGCAAGGATCTGCTATTTTTCATTGTAGTAACATTGGTGCTTGATCCTTAATTGCACAAAAATAGATCAGACAACATGACTACCTCATGATTTGGCAGACAATTGGATCTCGAAATGTGTGCTAGGATTCTATTGCAAGCAAATTCATCCTTGGCTTTTGAATGTAAGCAGTTTGCATGAAACACGAAAATTACTTGGATAAATATACAAGGAGTCGAGTCATGAGTTTGCTTGCAAAAGCTTTGGCTTGATAGAAATTAAATACATGACATTTTTTTTATCATGACGATCACATTGAGTTGCCATAAGAGCTCTGTTTAAAAGTGGAATGAAAAATGTTCAGCAATATAATATAGACTGAAATACACTCTAAAAATACTTGTATGTAAAATATATTTTCTTATAGATACGTCCATAGGATTGGTCTACATGCTTTTATGACAGAAAACTGGAATATTGAAACATTATTCGCACTCAAGAACAAAAAAATAAAAATATATTTTAATTTTGGAACTAGGCTCTTTTGGTTCCTTTTGTCGAATTCGAATAAGCCCAAGCATGGCTAGAATTCCTTGTTTTATTATGGAGTTCTGTTGTCTATCTGCCAGCTTCATGATAAGATTAGTTATTTGTATTCTTTATAGAAAAATGAATTTTCGAAATTGGTTTATAAATGATGGAGGTTCTCAATCAGATTGCATTGTTTTTGTTTGCAAAAAAATACGACCAAATTGAGAACCTACTTTTTCAGAAGTTGATTAAAATAGTGCTAAGTTCACAACCAAAGATTGAATTGAATAAAATTTTAATATTTTCCTTGAACCTATTTTGTAATAAAATAAAAGCATGCCTACTGATTACCTGTATATTAATAAATAAAATAGTATTCATTGATAAACTAGTTTGTGAACCTATGTTTCCTCATAAACCAGTGTTCTTGAAATAAGTACTAAAATAATAAAAACCAATCTTATTCCTTCATACATTAAGGTGATAATCAAGGTGTCTAATTATTCCTATATCTGTAGCAAGCTTTGTATAATTAGCATCTCAAAAAGTGCCTAAACACAGTTCATTCCCCTTGTATTCAGAGCAATAATAAATTTACTTCACATTAGATTTACTACTGGCAACATTATAGTAGCGGTTTTGCGCGGGCGGGGTGATAAAAATGTAAAATAAAATTGTAAGTGCTTTTAATGTCTTGTAGTTCGTCTACTATATGACTAGGTGCTGTCATCATAAATGTAATGGGATTGTAGCACCCAAATAGAAGCAGTCTTGAAAAATTTAGCTCTATAGTTACTACATAAAAATATTGTTCGATATTACATTGTGACTTAGGGTAAATTCTACCCTCCAATAAAAAGCGGGAAATAAACTCCCTGAATAAAAAAATGTGAATCATATTATTTTTTTATTTAAAATGTTGCCATGGTAAAATGGCGCTACACCCCGTCCCGCGGCTTTCGTGTTTAGTAAGAAGCCAATATCACTTGCCATTTAAACGAAATTCACTTTTATGTTATGAATATCATAGTCTATATTCCCTTGGCTAATTAGGTGTTAGGCCACTAATTAGAATAACACCAATGTTAGTTTGGTGAGCTAAAAATGAAAATTTAATTGAAACGAATTGGAATCAATTTGTTTCGACGAGTCGGCTGTTATGGTGACACTATTAAATCAATATGAATATTTGGGGCACTGAATAATCAGTTCGTATTAATATATTCACGCCCGTAAACGATAAAGGAGTAGGTAGAGGTGAACTATTACTTAGTTTGCCATTATGAAATGATAAATTTGTATCATAGCTTCCTCCGTATAGTATAAGGATGATATTCGTGTAGATAATGTTCATTACATTATGTAATATGTAATCTTCATTACATAATGATTAATATATTCTCGCTTTACGAGAATACGAAACTAGACGGGCCTACATTGGTCACCCAATTACGCTAAGGTGATTAATGGTAGAAATTTTAATACCATTTGGTATAACTTATGAATTATAATTACTCTTATAAAATTGATGATAGCGGATGTCGGTAAGCATCGATATACACTGCCAGATTCAAATCCCAGATAAAAATATTACCATGTAAATAGCCAATTATTACCAAGCATAAATTAAATTTTCATTTCTAGCAACACCTAGAAATACAGATTATGTAAATAAGAACAATTTGTATCATTTTTGTTTGTTTTTTTTTTCGAATTTCGTCACGGTTGTGTAATAAATCATTAGTGAAAGAGATAAGCGTGCGTTTGTATGGAATGAACTAATTTTACGGGTTGATCTGCAAATAGGCCATATTTAGGTGGCCTATTTAGTGCCTAGGAATCAATGTAACTAGCGTCAGCATGATAAATGCGAAGTCCTGCTGAAAATCACACAAAAATAATTCTAAAAACATTGGTTTACATTCGCTTGTTCGAATATAAACACTACTGCATAAGTATAAGGTTCATATTCGTATGAAACGCTTAGCTACGTAAAATCTGCTGTCAATGAATCTCACCTCTATTGTCTACAGTTCAAGGCCTATTTTATAATGGTCGCATAGTAATCAGAATCGAAAAATGACCCGCAAAATTAGTTTATTTTCAAAGATATCAAAGTACCTTTAAATTGGTCAATTTCTATGCATGCTTAAATAAAATTGTAAGCGGTATTTTAACTCTTTGGATGTACACGTAAATTAGAATTGTTCAATTTAAATACAAAAAAATATATTCGCTTAAAATGCCGTGCAAAATGGCCTCCTTCCTTGGCTGGATTAAGTGATTTCGACGCTTAAATACTTAATAATTGTACTATTAACTAATAACAAGAATAATTAATTTCATAATATTCATTCAAGAGTTAAAAGACTGTTCGAAAATAAAGTAATTTTGAAAGACTGGCAGTGTCTTGAAAGCAGAAATAAAGGCTTAAAAGTGATAGATAAACAAGTAACGGTTTTGAGAAACAATTTTGAATTCAGAATATTAATGCTAAACTAGAATTCAAATTTAGAACGTCAAAAGATGGCGTCACTAGCGCGAAGGATTGTATGTCTTGTCTCAAAATAAAATAATATGGCGGTAAAATAACGTGACACTGGCCAGTGTTTCAAAATTTTCTTCAATTAAGTTGTTTTTTTTTTTGTCAGGAATCTGATTTTGTATGTAAGTAGCCTGTATGACAAGCATAGAACAATTTAGTTCCATTTTTTTTCGTGACAACATAGCAAATTATGTTTTGGATATCGTTCCTATTCACACTGCGTAAACGTACCGAAGAAAAGTCAAAAACTTTCATCTTATATTCAATACTAGACGTAGCATTCATCATCATCAATGTATCAGCCGAACGATGTCCACTGCTGGACATAGGCCTCCCCTAAATATAGTCACAATGACCGGTAATAATGTAGCATTATTACAATGCTTCTAGAGTTGAATTTTCGGTCAACGGTAATTACAACAGCGCGCCGCCCGCGAGCTTTCATCTTTATATCTAAACCAGCTTTTGCCCGCGACTTCGTCCGCGTGGATTAATAGTTCCCGTTCCCGGGGGATTTCCGGGATGAAAACTATCCTATGTCCTTTCTCGGGTCCCAGACTATATCTGTACCAAATTTCATTGAAATCGGTTCAGTGGTTTAGGCGTGAAGAAGAGACAGACAGACAGACAAAGTTACTTTCGCATTTATAATATTAGTACGGATAAAACAATAATAATATCAGCCTATTTGTCTCACTGCAGGGCAGAGGCTTCTTCTCATACAGAGAAGGCACAAGCATTAATCACCACGCATGCTCAGGTGCACGCTTAAAGGTGTCCGCTTCTCATGTATGAAGTTGTAGGTTCGATACCGGGCAAGTACCAATGTGACTTGTGCAATTCATACTTTCTTAGTTTATCTTGGACGTCACTGAATTCACTGAGATCGGGGAAGAAAATAATGTCAAGTCTGAAATCGCCAATTCGCCTTGAGCAGGCGTGGTGATCAATCCTCGTGCCTTCTCTGTATGAGAAGAGGCCTTTGCCCTGCAGTGGGATAATAAAATGCTGATATTGTTATTTAATAATTTTCCAAGACTTTCCATGGTACGTTTCCGCAGTGTATCAAAGTGGGTGCAGAATAAAAAATATGTGAAATTTTTAATCTAAGACGTGTTGTAAGAGCAAATCAATGGCGTCTTTGTATGGCTGCCAATTTGAGACACAGGCCATGGCCTATAGTGCGGTTATATAATGGAATTGTGGCCTAAAATATTAACAGTCTCAAACTCAAAGCTAAGGCGATTCGCACACTGCACCGCATCACGGAGCGTGGAGCGGCCCCCCTAGCCAAGTCACAAACGATAAACGTAAACGCTCGGTAGGTGCCAATAGATTTTCAACTATTGGCACCCAAGAGCCTTAAGTTGAAAATCTATTAAAGATTTCTAAACGTTAGCGACTGGAACGAACAAAAACGCTATGCAATCTTCATTAGATCTTCAACTTAAAACCAAGCACATAAAGTTGAAGATCTATTAAAGCCCACTCAGCGTTTGCGTTTATCGTTTGTGACTTGGCTAGGGGGGCGGGAGTGCGTGTTCTTACGTTGTTTGCAAGTATCTGTGTTTGTATAGACACGCGTAGTGCAACACACTGAAAAAGTATTCACGCGCAGTCGCCACGCACCTCGGAGCGTAGCGCGGGGCAGTGTGTGATTCGCCTAAGAGCTCTTACACACGAGCGACATTTTCCCAACGGCAGAGGTAACTGCAGCCGTCGACGCGCGTCGGCGGCAACCGTCAACGCGTCAATAACAGTGTTTCTTCTTCGGAATCCATTTTACAACTGACTCCTATACTAAGAGAGCAGACGACGGCTGCCGCTGATCTTCGAAGTTGAAATGGCGACGGCTGCCGACGACGCGTCAATGGAAGCCGTCGACGGTTGCCGCCGACGCGCGTCGACGGCTGCAGTTACCTCTGCCGTTGGGACATGCCGCTCGTGTGTAAGCGCTCTTAGGGTGCTATTCCGCAGCTGCCCCACATTTCGGCCCGGAGGACAAGAGACAAAATCCCTGAACAATAAAGCTTAGTGTAAGTAGGTAATTTAATTGAAATTTGTTGCGCACTAGGGAATTTTTGAGGTGAAAACTGGCCATATTGAGCGATTTTTGTTAGCAGCATAACAATGGATTTGCGTCACCGACATGCAAATGTTGGCGCGTCACCGACATGCGATGTTGGCGCGTCACAGGCATGCGAATGTGGAAGTGTGACCGCATCACCAACATGCTAATGTGATGATAAGTTTTCACTTCTGTCCCCATGACAGCCTATTTTTTTTTTAATGAAGGCTAAATGCGAATTTATTATTAAGCGTGGCTTGGAAAGAAGATAAGCAATAACTAATTTTAAGATAACAATCATGCGGGGAGCAATAAGCTAGTCTATTTACAAGGCCATGGAAATGGCCTCGTGAGGCCAAAGTCGTGCTATAAGTCGTGGCCTGTAGCTCTTTCAATGAGTATTATTGTTTTTTTTTTCGCCGCACGTCCTCATTAGTTTTTGTAGAGAATCAAAAATGAAATGTACTCCTAATTTGTATTATGATGACAATTAAATATTATGAAAACAAAAGTTTGGACGGCAATTTTCGGTAATTATATCAAATAATTCTAATCTATAATGTCGTTTGATTATTCTTTACAATCCCATCCCACATCAAATTAAGGACAGGGCCGGACCGTGAACTTTTGGGGCCCTAAGCTGGGCTCCTTGGGGGCCTGCCAATGAAACCCATTGCCATATTCTCAAAATCTGCTGTAATGATGTTGGTGTACGATACCTATAGGAAATAAATTAGGACAATAATATCTATGATACAAGTGAGAAGTGTCATTACAATCGGGAATACATAAATACAGCTTGTAACCTACCTGTACCTGGCCCAAAATACAATTCATATTATTTTTGTTTTTTATTTTTTTGACGGCTTGGGGCCCTGAACTGACTACCCAAAAAACCTATATGCAAATCCATCCCTGGTTAAAGTAAAAACATTGAACGCATAATGCTACAAAGACAAAAGTGGTCAAATAGATTGACCTCAATTGAAATTCAATATTTTGTAAGTCTTTTCGTAAATAAACTAAATTATAATTATGATTGATCGAAATCATAAAACTGTCTTCAAGTGTTAGAGTTCGAGCGATAACAATCCTAATTCCGGCCTAAATATTCTAGCACTAGGTTCTAGAGCTAGACAGACTAATAAAACTTATAGATACCTACAGAAAGGCCAACCGCAGATAATTATAGCAAGCAGGTTAGCTTTGGCAGCCAGCCAATCCGCCGATTTCATAGATATTAGGTAAACGTACGATAGAGTGAGGAATGAAATTATACGAGAACGTTGCGGATTAAAAGAGGATGAAACATAATTGCCCATCCCAGTGTGGTCTTGTGCCTACCCCAGGCTGTAGGGCTCACCTTCTGCCTGACCGCATTGCATTGCATCGGCCATGGCATCTCAGGAGCCAGACCCCCCCTGAAAAGTAACTCTAGATACGCCAATGTTCTTATGAAACATCTAGTCAATTGCCAACCGAAAATCGATGCTCCATTGGCCGAACCATACCTACCTACTACTATTAATTACTTCAACCTTCATTTGATGGGGTGTCTTACGAGCCGTTTTGACATTAAATAATATTATGTTAATGCACTGCAGTGCTTTTACCTCTATTATCATAAATAATATGACAAAAAGGCAGATAGAGAGAGAGGGATGTAGTGACAAAAGTTGAAAAGAGTATGCTTAGATGGTTCGGTCATGTTGAGAGGATGAGTGAAAGGCGAATAACAAAAGGGATTTATATGGCAGATGTGAGTGACAAGTCAGGGACGCCCTAGAACAGCCTTTCCCAAAGTGGGCGATAACGCCCCCTTGTGGGCGCTGCAGGCCTAAAGGCCGGTAAGAGACCCAGAGAAAAAATGAGGGCGTTGTGTAGAGGCTTGGGGGGCGATTTGTAATTTCATCTAGCTAGGAGGACTCTTAGACACCCTTAGAAGGGAAGTACGCGGAAGGCGTTGTTTGATTGATTTTAGTAGAGGACCCCCCCCCCCCCCATCGGTTACGGAAAAGGGGGGGCGCTAAAAAATAATTTATTCTCAAAGTGGGCAGTAGACACAATAAGTTTGGGAACCTCTGCCCTAGAAAGACCTTATTTGTGAGGTTCTTCCGAAAGGTCGGGCGCTCAGTTCTCGTAACTGGCAGGCGTGCTTGTTTAACCAGATGTAGGTATGAATGTGGAGGAGGCGAAAGGAGTATGCAAGGATCGTAGCAGGTGGCGTTCTGTGGTTTCTGCCTATCCCCATGGTAAAAAGGCCTGAGTTTAATATATATAAACACACCTACCACCATCTAAACGTAATAATCCATCATAAACGTAAACGCTATACGTACTATCTTGAATCTGATACGTTTATCATCAAAGTATAATTGAATTGTATGCATTAATTGCGGTTGTTAGATAATTTCACGCGCGTAGGTCAAAACAATGTCCTTTTCGTAATTATTGGCGAAGTGCTGTGTCATGGCCAAAGTACTTTTAATATTCGTAAAGTCACGTCCATTTGAGAGATATAAAAGATACCACTTTGCAATGTTGTTTTTGTATGAACTAGCTATCCTATAGGTACCTCGCGGTGTCACTTGCGTTCCTTCTTTGATTACTGCTCCGCATCCGTTGGTCTTACCGTGATGTAGAATCTATACGTATAAACCCTTCTTTTGAATAACCCTATCTATTGATAATTCGTTGCGGAGTTTTTAAAATCGAAGCGTAGGTACAGACAGCGGGAAGCGACTTTGTTTTTTATTATTTAGACATTTGTAATGTCACTTCCGTGGGGATTTTAATACACCATCTGGCTAGTAGGTACTTAGGTAACTGCTTGCAAACGAAACATTGAAGATTCTGCCCTTCTTCGTCTACATAAATGTCAGTTATTGCGGAGGCAGATGAAAAAGTCTTCTTCATCGTGTGGGCACAAAAAGTCTAACGACCCCACACACCCTTGTGTCAGAGTTTCATCGGTAACCACTGACATGGTTACCGATGTCAGGACGTCCAAGATAAACTTAGAAAGTACATATGAATTAGAAAAAGTCACATTGCTACTTGCCTGTGCCCGGTTGCGAATCCACAACCCGTGCATGAGAGGCGGGCGCCTTAACTACTGGGCCATCAAGACACGACTGCCTATGAAAGTCTTTAGCGCCAACAAGAGAGCTTTATGCCCTCTGAGAAAGAAAGACTGCCATAGTAGATCAGGTGGGGTCGAATAGGCGAGAAGGTCAAGCAGTTCAGCTGTTGGTAGATTATAAATAACTGGGGTACTCTAGAAAAGTAAATATCAAAAAATAACTTTGAGAACCTGTGCTTTATGGTCTAAGATCTCACAGTCGTCAGAGCTAGGTAATTTTAGCATGGATATAATTATGTTATATGCGTACTTCCAATCTTCAACATATTCAGCTGGCGGGCACCTTTATCATGTATCTAGTACCTACCTATACTAATATTATACAGCCGAAGACTTTGTTTGTTTGAATGCACTAATCTCCGGAACTACTGGTCCGATTCTGATAATTCTTTCACTATTAAGAAGCTAATTTATCCGCGAGTGTTATGCACTATAGTAGGTTTGACGTTTAATCGTTCTTCGTCATAGAGACCTACATTTTGGAACGAGCAACTAGCTTCAACTTTCTGTATAGGTAACTTCTTGATGATTCAAAAATGCATGTAAATGGTCTAATTGAAATAAATTCTTTGACGACTGCGGGATCTCAGTTCATTATACGGAGGTGGGATTAACAGCTTTTCATTTAATTGAAAGAAAAAGAATTTGATCGATTTGGAATATAATTTATACAAAAAATTCAATCATGAATGTACAGTATCTTATTTCTTCAATTTCTTCTGCAGTTGTAGTAGAGGAGCATTTTTACTTTTCCTCTTTTCTTTCTTCTGCTGACCGGATTCTATCGCGTTTTTCATCACCTGTGATGTAGGTACATAAATATTTAATCTTTATAACCTTTCAATGTAAGAATACAATACAGGGTAAGTTTTTACTCGATTACATCAGGGAAGAAGGTTATAATAAATATCAGTAATTATGCCAATTATTACATATTCAATCATCATAATCATGTCAGCCACAGGACGTCCACTGCTGGACATAGGCCTCCCCATAGATTTCCAAAATGACCGGTTGGAAGCGGCATATTCAATATGATGTTAGAAATTCATTAACATTTTAACGTTTAAAGCTCTAGATTATTTTGTGTAAGAGTTGTGAAGCAACAGATTGATTCCACATTTTTATGCCTTGCAGATATACTACTAGTACCTATATGTTGTACTTAATTTTCAACCCTATTCGTATTAGTACTTATTAAGTTCCTTATCAAAAATCAATAAAACCTGCACAACCTTCACTGATCATTAAACAGCGGTTTATTCCAAAGCAATAAGGTCAAATTTCGTATGTCAAACGTGTAAATAACCAACGCACCTGCAAAGCATTCTCCTCGCTCCCCCCAAAGGCGGCGGTTTCATTTAGAGTGGGGTATTTGAAGGAGAATCCTCGCGGGTATATGGGACGAGACAGCAAAGAGTCCAGTTGTCGGCGCTTCGCTTTCAGAGCTTTGTCTATGGACGCGTCTACCTGCTTTACTGGACTGGTGGGGGGTTAAGGAGGTTGAATGTTTGCTGGAAGTTAAAATACAGGTATTTTTTGGCATTTTTTAGGGGAATTAAAGTACTTACACTATGGACAAATTTTTCTTACCCATAATTGGACGTAGTTACGCAAAAAGGATCCAACTCTCAAAGTGTAGATACGCAAAAAGGATCCAACTCTCAAAGTGACTTTGACTTCTCAAAGTAACTACGTCCAATTAAAGTTGTGCTGATTTTACCTTCCCTTAACTTTACTTCATTTTGTAATAATTCATATATCAAAATAAAGTAAATCAAATATGAAATGAAGTTGATGTAATTGTAGTACGATCATTATACTATTTCATATTTTCAGTTTGTTTTATATTCCCTAATAAATAATGAGTAAGATAATAATCTTTGGAATTTAGTTTATGTAAAGTAATTTTAATGTCTGCTAAAGCTACACACAAATATTTTGTAGGTGATAAAAGGGCGTTCCAAATAAAATTATAACCTGGAACGGAGTCGCGGAATTTAAAAGATTAGGAACCACTGCATAAAGCATTTAAAGATTCCATAAGTTAAGCAGATAAATGAACTTTATAAATACCCAAGATGGAAAACAATAAGAACAAAGAAGTTCATATTTTCATAATACCATCATACAACTATAATATAACAATAACACGAGTAGAAAACATTAAAACATAAAGAATGGAATGCCAAGTCGCGGTATTTTTATTGTTATTAAAATTATACTAAAAAGCAACATACGTTATTGTTATTATATTTTGCTATCTAACATATTTATATTTGGTTTATAATTAATGTACCTAAACATTTTTTTTAAAGTAAGTAGTTTCTTCCCCTTTCTTCGCTAAATGAAAGTCCTTTTGGATGTTTTTTTCTAAAACCGGCAATGTTATCGTTGTCCCTGGATCATGAGGTTCCCTTCAAGGTGACTATAGGGTGCTGACCCACGCGTCATAGTCGTGAACGGGAACTGTCAGTTTGGATTAGTCATCTCTTTATTATTATTTGTAATACTGTTGTTATATTACTCTTACTCGCTAATCGGTTAATGTTATTTTGTTTTACTTTTTATTGTATTTTCTCAGTAAGTGATTATTGTAATCTTTTGAGAAATAAATATCTTAAACCATTACTCTGAAAACAATGTACGGTCAACAAAAGAGATAAGTACTTAACCAGACCGTCGAATATAGTTGAAGTTTTCTTTCAAACCGGTGGTCGTTTTTAAATAAAATTTAATTAAATTAATAAACTGTTTATTCTCTATTAATAAAAATAAAATTTATTAAAAAACTTCTATTGGTTTTTGAAAAACTTTGAATTGATTGGGCGACTCTGGTTACTTATCTCTTTTGCTGACTGTACATGACATTGCTTTCATACAGAAACAATAAAAATAACGTAACCAAGATTTTGTAAAAACCACATTGAAAAGAGTGTCTGTGGTGTTTCTTGCTCGTTCTTCTACATAAAGACCTACGTTTTGGAACGAGCAACTAGCTTCAACTTTCTAACTGGACGGCTCATTGACAATACAAAAGTGCCGGAAAATGGTATTTTGACTCTGACTTTGACTTTGGCTTCCCATGTGGCAAAGCGATACAAGCCATAACCTAGTTTCAACTTTCTAACTCCTTGACAATTCAAATATCTATAAATATTTTATTGATTCTGACTTTGACTTTGACTATTCATGTGACAAAAGGATACACGTCATCGTCATCAATGATGATGTCCATCTCCCTGGCGGCCCGCTCCTTCCAGCCCTGCGCCTGCGCCGCCCGTCTCTTCTTGAGTTCCAGTCCATCTAGTTCCCGCGCTACCACCATCAGCTCCTTTAGGGGAGCCAGGACTTGGGAGTCTACTGGGAAGGTTGGCACTTCCGATGCTGTAGGGGGGAAATATAGTTATCGTCTATTTGTCTGGGTTAAAGATTCGGAGTGATTGTCCTACTTTTGCTAAAAGACACACATATACCATCACGCCTGTATTCCCCGAAGGGTTAGGCAGAGGCGTTCAAATATACACCCACAGTTCGCCGGTATGATTTTTAAGTCCCATGTAATAGGGGCAAGTCTATTGCCATTAACCGGGCACCAATCCTAACTCTAAACTGCTACTGAGAAATTCCTAATGGAAAAACTCAATAACATTTTTTGCTCGACCTGGGAATCGAACCCTGGACCCCATGCTCATCAGTCGCGCTTGCGACCAGCAAAGAAGCAATTACTTACTTTTATTGAGCGTCCTACACATCTTAGCGTACAGATAAGCTTCAGCCGGCTCCATCATGAGTATAGTTAACCCCTCCCTGCTTGCCCTGGCAGTCCTCCCGCTGCGATGCACGTAGTTCTCTGCCGTGCGCGGCACCTGGTAGTGCACGACGTGCTCCACGTGCGGGATGTCCAGCCCACGCGCCGCTACGTCTGTGGCGATCAGGACGCCGTGCGGATCGTCGCGGAATCTGGGGGTAGATGAAAAATTTGTAAATTGGGTAGATGACACCACTAATCAATTGACGTACTTTTTATGAGCTGTCATAACGCCATTCCTTCATAGATTTTCTATGACAATACTCAACTATGACGTCACTTTTTTGTCATCTCAATTCACCAACTATTTATTGATTTCAAAAATCGATTTTTATAGTTATTTAAAAAATCATCGGGTTTTTAGTGCTAAAATTAAATGTTTTTTTGTGAAGTTGTCTCTTGAAATTATTGGTTAGTGGTGTCATCTACCCAATTCGAGTTAGGGGGTTGAAGATAATAATAATATTCTCCCGTCTAAATTACGGTGATGGCAGCCAATCTCAACGAGATACGGGGATGTCACATCACCAATTTTCAAAATCCGGGCAGCTGTTGAGAAAATCCAATAATATTTTGCCAGACCGAACCTATTTGTTTTTAATATTCCATTTGTGAGGCTTAGTATCACTGCGACCTAGCTGATCTAATAAGATCGCCGCTTTTATGGTTAGAGATCGCCACCAAACGTGGCAGCTGTGATGAACTGCAGGATTAGCTTTCGTGCAATCTCCAGAATCAAACTTTGGACCCCACACTCGGCTGTCATGTTTGCGACCACAACACTTACGCAATAAAATAAGAAGAAATGTTAAAATCCGAACTATCCGAAAAAGGTGGGTTCCATAAGTAATAACAACAATAAAAACAAATGAAATTTAAATAAGAAACACTTTTTAGAACATAATTTACTAACATTGCTAGTCGTTAAAATTCATTAAGGCTCTAGTTATTAGGTAATGTAAAATGATAATCTAATAATGATTATCTTCTGTGTCTTACCTCTCCAAATTTTTGATTCTCTGTCTCTGCGGCATGCTGGCGTGCAACGGCAGAGGGCGACACTTGAGCAGAGTAAATAATTGAGCTAACCTGTCAATTAAAATTACTCTTTAGTGCCATACTGCCATGGGACTTCAGTTCTGCAAGCCAACCCAAAATCTATAATCATATAAGATAATAAAGCTGGACAAATATATCTGTTTGTGTGTTTATAGGCGCTAATATCTGAAAATACCAGTCGGATTGGAAAAAAACTTTTTGTTTTTGATAGCCAGTTCCAGGAATAGACGTAACTTAACCCTTTTAGTGCCCAGCAGCCGGCTCCCGAGTCCAACGATAATTCGTTCGACTCGGGAGCCGGGTGCTCGGCACTAAAAGGGTTAACGCAGGCGAGAAAACCCACGCCGCCGAAGACACGGGTAGAATCTAGTCTCTCAATAAATAAAATAATTTCGTGAAACTTATTAATAAGCCATCCATCACGCCTGTATTCCCCGAAGTGTTAGGCAGAGGTGTACCAATGTACACCCACAGTCCGCAGGTATATTTAGGTCCCATGTAATAGGGGGCGAGCCTATTGCCATTAACCGAGCACAAATCCAAACTCCGAGCTGCTACTGAGAATTTCATAGAAAAACCCAATAACACTTAAGTTATTTCTTATACTTCGTTTATCCTTATTATTGAGCACAATATCAAAGGAAATATGAAATTGATTTAAAAATAAGACAAAATGAACTCCTTGTATTGCCTAAAATTCTGAATTGAGTGAATTGTGTTAATTCGGGTCTATTTAAATTATATGTAAAACTAGCTGTTCCCCGCGGTTTCACCCTCGCTGCTCAGCACCTGTTGGTCGTATGTTGTTGGCCTATAGCCTTCCTCAAGAAATGGACTATCCAACACTAAAAGAATTTTCCAATTCCAACCAGTAGTCCCTGAGATTAACGCGTTCAAACAAACAAACTCTTTAGCTTTATAATATTAGTATAGATTAACATTGTTTATAGACTTTTGTTGCCGACCGTACATTGAACTGTCACTTCCGATAGAGTTACCTTCTAACACTTCCAATAGAGTTACAGAACACTATAGTCCTGCCGGGGTGCCTCTTTACAATATAGTAGAGGTACGCGTCCTTGTGTTCTAGCGCGCAAGTGATCCGGGACTCTGTTAGCGTTTCTGCTGTACCTGCAAGTGAGAAATAAAGCTCGTCAAATATATTTATTGATTTAGTATTCAATACAAACTTAAAACCTTATAAATTAGAAAAATAGTCTCCCAAAACTATCTAGTCGGTTTGTCTGGGAGATCAGACAGTCTCAATCTCTTACATAAATATTAAAACAATAATTAATATAAATACTAATATGATAAAGCACAAGATTCTTTGTTTATTTAAACGATCTAGGGTTCGATTCACAGTTCAAGCAAAAAGTGTTATAGGGTTTTTCATTTTTTTTTTTTTTTTTTTTTTTTTATAGACGGGAAATCATCAAATAACTTCCCCCGCCCTGGGCGGGGCGGGAGGGAGTGTCAGACTTTTACTGACTAAAACCCGTCTATGTTCCTTCATGTGCCCTTTGCGTTCCGGGGGCGCGGTATCTCTTGCTCACAACCCGCAGCCCCGGCAGGCATCGGCCCTCAGTGGCCCCATCCAATTTTGCTGACATCTCTTTGAGGCGCGCGTGGAACACGAACGCGCCGTCGACACGGTAGGGTTTTTCTATGAAATTGTCAGTAGCAGCTCGGAGTTAGGATTTAGGCCCGGTTAATGGCAATAGGCTCGCCCTCCATTACATACAAACATACTGGCCAAATGTGGGTGTACACCTGTACTCCTCTAAATAAACCTTCGAGGAATATAGGCGTGTTGGTATGGGGTGACTCTTTCATACCAATTCCGCAACTCTGTCAAATTCTAAACTCTGGAAGAGCAATATCTTCATGCCCTTACCTAAGTTCTGCGTGGTGATGTCCACGACCTTGGGATCAGACATGCCGATCATGGTGACGAGGCGGTGTACCTTCTGCGCAGGCGTCATCTTCTCTATGCGCCTGTTTATTATCTTGCCGCGTTTTGTTACCTGCCAATGTAAGCGTTTAGATGTTTATAGGTGAATATGAAATGGGTGTTATGTCATATTTTCAGTAGGTTTTTGCTAAAAAAATGTTGTTTATTAATTTTACAAAAAACATTTTGTTTGTAATACATTTGTATTCACAAGTTAACAGTGTGCAAGATGTTGTGTTAGGTATAAAGAAGAAACGTATACTCCCGGGCATAATTGTGGGAAGGGAATACCGAGGTGGTTTTTAGTCAATAAGTCTTCTAGACCAACCGAACGGTGGGGGACATCCATGAGGATTTCGAACGACAGAAAAAAGGCTAATACCTATTTTAAGCTAAAAATTAAAAAAAAAAAAACAAATACGTTTTGAAAAATCGTTCAAACATACATCTAGTGAGTACCTATGTGACTTTTTCTTGTTTAGAAAAACATCGTGAGGTGACATGGACTATAATTATGATTGACATAGGTAGATAAGTCTGAAATCAATGGCCGTGCTTTCTCTGTGTGAGAAAAGGTCAAAGTCAAAGCATTTATTTCAATTAGACCATTAAAAGGCACTTTTGAACGTCAAAAAAAATTAACACTAATGAATCTAGTAGCCCATTCCAAAAGGTAGTTTCGTATGGAGAAGAACGGGCAAGAAACTCCATACATACTCTTTTAAAAAAAACGTATTCCATTATATTGTACAATTACATGCATTCCATAATAAAATATGCTAATGTCAAAACGATCTGTTAACAATAAAAGTCACTCAAAGTACTACAATACGTAGATACTAAGTGCCACGAATTAAGAAATGAAAGCTAAACCAATTGTAATACTTAACACCAATATTGAGTTCGAAGATGATCACTTTTAACATTTGAAAGGCAACGAATCAGTGTGTGAGCCATAGTAATCACCAAAAGTAACATTATTGTCTAAGAGAAAAAAAGAAATAGTAATAATAGTCAAAAATAAATTACTTATATAATTTAATTAGCAACCAGTTGATTTTGTCAAGAAGAAAGGCCTTGCAATAATTGGCTGGTATTATTTAGTTTAAAGGTTAAATCATACCTTCTTCCCCTTCATATGCGTGGGCAGTTCATGCACCATGGTCAGCGTGGCTGAGAACACGAAGTTCTGTCTGGCGGCGCGTCGCTCGTCGTCCGCGTTGAGGCGCTCCAGCAGCGGCGTCAGCTCCTCGAAGTGACCACGCTCTATCATGCGGTCCGTTTCGTCTATTGCCAGGAATCTGGGGGAGGGAGTTGGGAAGGGCCTCCGTCAGAAACGAAGATTTTCCTTACGTGACTACGTATATTTCTGTCAGTTGACTCCTAGCGTAAGGAACTTCGTTCAAATAAACGAGCACAAAATATTATTCCACATAGATTCTGACAGCGACTTCGTACGTGGGAAAACCAGGTATACCTACCATAAAAAACCTATTGGTAGGTGCTCAGCAAGGGTCGCTTTTTATAACTGATAAAAGATTTTTTTGTAATCGAAACAACACTTTCAGATATCTCTTACAAGTATTAAAATATCTACAGGGATGCTATTTTTTCGGATTTTACTCGGTTCGATTCCTGAGATTGGCAAGCGTATTTTTAAAATTATTTATATGCAGTTTTGTTTCTTTTAAAAAATAAAGGAATGTTTCCTTTTAGTAAAGTTTGCTATCTTCAGTATTTAGAGTACTTTTCCTCCGGGTAGCATTATAAAATTCCACCCTGTATATCGTTTCTCGTGCATGTTCAAGATGTTTGCCGTTTGAATAAGGGTTTGGGTGTCGGCCGAGCCTGTGACCTTGCAGCAGTGATGTCACGAATCATTTTTGTAAGTATTTTATTAAGCCTGTCGGAGGAACGGTGAACGCTTATGCGAATCCCGCACCCCCGGCAACAGGCACAGGTGAAACACCTTTTACCGGTTTTAGCCGGTAAGAGTCCGGCATGCCCCTCCGTCACCCCCCATGACAGAGGAAGTCCATGAGGATTTCAAACGCGCAACAAAAAACAATTAAAAAAATAAGTATTTTACTACGAAGTTTATAAATAAGTAAAATATTTCAATATCTTGGTACTAGAAATAATAATAATTGGACACTTTTCTCTTATCCACCGAAAGAGCCAGTGCTACTTACTTGACCATATCCATCTGCTGTAGATGCGGCTGCCCCTGCCCCATGAGCTCCCACAGTCGGCCGGGCGTCGCCACCACTATCTCAGGCCCCGCGCGGAGCACCCGCTCCTGCTTCACAGCCGCCATGCCCCCCACTATTGTGGCTACTTTTATACCTGGCCAAGACATATTTAATAAGTATATTTAATAATATTCTGGGGTTGGAAAGGACGTCTGCCGCATGCCGGATAAACTGTGAGCCCAAATAACACAAAACTGGTCCCTGTATACCATCACGCCTGTATTCTCCGAAGGGTTAGGCAGCCGTGTACTAATGTTCACCCACAGTTCGCCGGTATGTTTAGGTTCCATGTAATAGGGGGCGAGCTTATTGCCATTAACCGGGCACAAATCCTTACTCCGAGCTGCTACTAAGAATTTCACAGAAAAACCCAATAACATTTTGTTCGACCTGGAAATCGCACCAAGACCTCTAGCGTAGCAGTCGCGCTTAGGATCACTAGGCTAACAAGTCAGTCTTTCTTGTAAATGACGTTCAAAAGTGCCTGTTCATGGATGAATGCAGCTTGTAGTGCCCTTCTTTTTAAATAGAAATAAATAATTTGACTTTGAAATAAAATTATAATTACCTGTATACTTGGCAGCGCCCTGCAAATGCCTGCTGATCTGTATCGCCAGTTCCCTGGTGGGAGTCAGGATGAGGGCATACAGCGGCTTGCCAGTCTTCATGGAAACATGTCCTGGGATCTCTATGTTATCCACCACCTTCACGCAGCCGATTCCTGTAATCAAAGGAAAATGAAACTCAAAGCAGTTATTTCAAGTAGCGTTTGCTTGTGGCGTTGTTCTCGTGGATCTTTTTTTGCCATGTTTAGTTGGGTGTTTGGGTACTGCTTTGTTTTCGTGGGCTGTAGCGTGATGTTATGTTATGTAGACTATACTATTCCTCATGAATATGCAAAAACAATTTGTCTAATCCGATCGGTATTTCCAGAGGTTTGCGTGTTTAAACAAATAAAAAAACTATTCTGTTTTATTATTTTAGTATAGTTACAGATAACACTTTTTGCCCGACCTGGGAATTGAACCCGGGACCCCTTGCTCAGTAGTCGCCTTTGCGACCACGAGACCAACGGGGAAGTAAAAAAAAAAAAAGTCAAAAAAGTGTTATTGGGTTTTTCCATTAGGAATTTCTCAGTAGCAGCCCGGAGTTTGGAAGTTGGTGGTGTGACACCCCCGTGCCTCTGAAAGCACGTAAAGCCGTTGGTCCTGCGAATGATCTCTCTCCGGTCGTGTCGGATTGTCGGATTGCCGTTCCATCGGGCTATGAGAGTTATGGAAGAGGGAGTGCACCTGTGTTTGCGCACACACTTGTGCACTATAATATCTCCTGCGTACGTGGCTAGTCTGCATTAAGGTTAGCCGCCGTGGCCGGAATCAGCCTGGAGAATTACATTTTTTTTTATAGTTACAGATTAAGTAATTGCACATGCATTATAACGATTAGCACATTTGAATAATCCGGGTGTTGGTCAGAGCAATAGTTTGGTTAGTTGCTTGTTGTAAACATATTGTAACAAATGTCTAATATTATAAAGTGGTAACATTTTATGGTTTGTTACGATAAGGCTCTGAAACTACTGGACCAATTTTTACTATTTTTTCATCAATACTAGCTAGCTACATTATTCCTGAGTAACATAGGCTATATAACAACACGCTGTGACCCTCAGGAGCATAGTAGTAACCAAAGACGTAACTTAACGGGAGTGAAATAAGACACGCGGACGAAGTCGCGAGCAATTTGGTAGTCTTTAATAAACTAGCGAGTTAGTTTACAAGAGGAAATATAAATTGTTTATCATTTCTCGGACCAGATTTAAATAAAACAAAACAATACCTTGTTCATTCTCATTCCCTTCATCTGGAACATCTTCATTCCCTTCACTCTCTTCATCATCTGAAGCCACCTCACTATCCTGCTCATTTTCTTCTCCATCATCAATTTCCTCAGCATCACTATCAACATCTTCTTCAATTTCATCACCACTAGCTTCACTGTCTTTCCCTTCTTCATCATCGGTACTAGTGTCAGCCAAATCATCAGAGTCTAAGATTTCTGATAGATGAATGTAATTGTCATCATCATCACTGTCATTTCCTTCATCAGCCGAATTATCTCTCTTTCTAACAGGTACTTCTATTTCTTCTAAATAATCATCATCTGTGTATTCTGCTGTTTTCTCTTCTTCTTGTTCTTTTGAGGCGTCATCTTCATTGCTTTCGACTCCGCTGCTGTATCCGTCTTCAGAAGACTCTTTAGCTTTATGTTCTTCTACTATTTCTTCTTCCTTCTCTACCTTTTTATCTTTCCTTTTAAATCTTTGTTTTCTATCTTCTTTTGCTTCGCTATTCTTCTTTTTGGCTGATGCTTTCTTGTATGGTATGTCGTAGACATCTAAACCTTTTAGAAGGGCTTTTTCTTTTAGTTTTAATATGCCGCAAAGGATTGGGAGACCGAATGCTAATGTTTTGCCACTGCCGGTCTCAGCTGCGCCTAGAATATCCCTGCGACCTGCAAGAGAGAAGTGTAATTGTGAATGATTGGAGGACTGGCTTTTTAGATAAGCAATTAGCATTGCCATTAAAAATGGCAATGTTGCCCGACTTGTGGTCACATTAAAATTGGTTTTTAATAAATAATTGACATCATCATGATAGCCCAGTGGTTATGGCACCGGCCTCTCATGCATGAGGTTGTGGGCGAGTCCCAATGTGGTTTTGTCAATTCATATAATTATTATGTACTTTATAAGTTTTAAGACTACACTGTCAATGGTAAAGGAAAACAGCATGAGGGAATCTGTGCTTATAATTTAATACTAGTCTATTATTGTCCCACTGCAGAACAAAGGCCTCCAATACAGAGGCCCTTGAGGCGGTTTAGAAACTCTGACACTAGGGTGTGTGGGGTCGTTAGACCTTACTGCCCATACGATAAGAAGAAGAATACAGAGAAGGCAAGATTTTTGATCACCACCATTGCTCAAGATGGATTGGTGATTCCAGACATATGTATATTAATCATAATTATGTCCAGGTTTCTCCACTATATTCTAATAAGACACAATCGAAATTCTATTGTTGTGACGCATATGGGCGTTTGGGTGTCGTTCATAGTGTGGGTAACACTATGAAGGACACTAAATGCCAATTGGGGAAACACAATTTCTGTTTTAAAAGATGAAGATGTACTTAATTTAGGTCATAATTACCATGAATAGCAGCAGGCAAGGTCAACTGCTGAATCTTAGTAGGCTGTTTGAAGCCCAATTCAGTCAGAGCCTTTATGATAGGCTCCTGCAACTTGAACTCCGCCCAAGTTAACATATCTTCTGGTGTCAAATCAGTATTCGACTGCGGGAGGGCCCCTAACTTTTGTTTAATTTTTTTGGGAAGATTTTCAGTACTATCGGATTGTATGGAATTCTTTTTCTTGTTTTTAGATTTTTTATTTTTGTTTTTAGAATGTGGTTCTGTGTTACCATTATTTTGGGTACTGTTTTCATTATTGTCATTTTCATTAGTGTTGGAATTTTTTGTCTTTTTGTTTTTCTTTTTATTTTTTGTTTTAGTTCTTTTCTGAGTACTATTAGCTAGTGATGGAGCTGTATTGTTGCAAGATTCTACTATAAAACCCTCAGTTATTTTTATTTTTTTGCTAGGAACCTCTTTTTGTTCACTTTCTGAAGATTTTCTTTTTTTCTTTTCTTTTCGTTGTGCAATTATTTCTTTTTGTTTATTCTGGAACAAAATTATTAAATTAAAAAAATATTTTCATTAATTTTTTTTTTTTAACTTTGCCCCACCCTTAAAATTTGTCTCATATTGGGGGTCCATTTACAAACATTATAAATTCACATACACAAACAGCCAGACCTGGAACAACTATCAGTAGGCCACACAAAAATTTGTTTCTTCTGAGGAATGAACCCGCTACACACAGAGCAGCAGTCAATAGCTCAGCCGCTGTGTCGAGTGTGTCATCTGGTCTTGAAAGGCTAGTTGACTATCCTTTATCATTTTATAATGAAGACAAGTAAGTAGTTAACATTACTATCTACAAAAGTCTGGAATGTCCAAAATAGATAGCTTGTGGATTTAATAGCTTACAGCCGGGTTTAGTCTCAAGGGGGTCTTGTTATCGCAGACCAAAGGCATATTATTTAATCTTATGAAATATTAAGCATAGTGAGTTCAAGATAAAAGAGGTTCAAACCGCCAATATTTATTTTATCTGTATAACTGATGGTGGTTCGATAATATTTTTTATTACTAAACCAAAGAGGTTATAATCGATATAAACAAACCTTTTTAGCCCGCTTGCTTTCCTTATCAAAATTATAGTCTGTGCACTCTTCTAAACCCACAAAACCTTGGAATTTGTCGGTCATGGCCGCTGGAAAACCATCCATCGCCACCGACTCCCATTTCACATTATTTAGTTTCTTACTCATTTTACTAATTATTCGGTAAAATTCGTAAAGTCGTGTTATTTTGTTTGACTAACATAACCTCAAAACGATGCAATGTGACTTTGACGTTTCGTTTGACGACATTTTCATCTGAATCTGACACCTGACAGTCACAACATTCGTTCAAAAACATCGATTCATAATCACGACTGTTAAGACAGGGTAAGCAGAGGTAAGGGTTATCTATCACAGATGTGATAATTCGTATTTGCCAAACAAGTGGCGAAACAAGAGATTTTGCTAAATAGGATAAAATAATAGTTCTGCAGCGCAAAGGTACGTTCACATAAACTTGGGAAGCTGGGAGTTTACAGATGATGGTAGTCGAAGGCTGATAATATGGCTGGAAGTAGTTGAAAATAAAGTAAAATACTGAGTCGACCCCAAATTAATTCAGATTGCAGGAGGTTTTTGAATTAAGAATTGATAATTAACATACATTATGGCTCTTTGTAGTGGTGAGAGAATAACATTGTTAATTACCTACCTATCTGCTAAACAAATACAATTAATAAAAGTAATATGTAAATGAATTCATGAGCTAAATGTACTCAGTGAGAGTTGTGATCATGAATTGGCACGGAACTGTTGTGTTGAGGTAGGCAAGAATGTTTTACTTACATTATTTAGGTACCTGTTTTTTTTTTTTATTGATCTATGAAAGTACTCAAGTTGGTGTTACCTTTTCACTGTAAAAACCACAATATGTCCCTGTTCTATATTAGATAGAACGCTTCGGGAGCAAATATTGTGAATCTGACTTATGGTAGTGTAGCAAAATGTAGCAATGCCTTTTGGATCTTTCCACGCAAAAGGGTCCTTTAATTAATACTTAATCTCCTTAACCGAAAGGTTTACTTGCAGAAAACGGCATTTTTTTTTTTATAGGTGGGAAATCATCAAATAACAGACTTCCCCCGCCCTGTGCGGGACGGGAGGGAGTGTCAGACTTTTACTGACTAAAACCTATCTATGTTCCTTCATGTGCCCTTTGCGTTCCGGGGGCGCGGTTTCTCTTTCGAAAGAAAATGGCATAGGAGCGCCTTCGCGTACGCTCTTGGGATCTCCGGCGTAAGTGTTGGAGGGGAACATCGGGGTGATTTTTAATCAGTAAGAGTTTGACAGGTCTGTCAAACTCCTTCTGATTACTGACTTCGCCTTGGGATGGCCAGACTGGTCAGTCTGGCCATTCCAAGGCGGGGGATATCTATATGGATTATCCAAACCGAAAAACAATAAGGGTCTCTCCCTTGTACTTTTGTTTGTAGTGTTCAATTAATATTGACACACAGGCATATCAAAACAGGTACACATGTATCTTGTTGAAGATTAAGCACATTTCACGTTGCTAGGCTATCCTCCAAAAATCCTTATCAGACAAACTCAAATAAGATAAAGTTAGTATTATTTATCTTGACTCTGACTATCTTCCAGATTTAACATAATCTCCTCTCATCTTCTTTATGTTAACTGGGGGTCTTCAAGAGCAAAATGTTTATCACTTATGTACTTAATAACTTGTCAAAACAAAACGTAATCTTGTTTAGACTAGCTAGGTATACCCCGTGGTGATACGCGCGTTCAGTTACATCTTTGGGTACTGCTTAGCTCTATTTGGGCGTAGCGTGATGTGATTTTCTGTATGTTTAATTTTTTTTTATTTTTTATAGTTTATTTCCAATAACAAAAATTACAGACATGTGGTTTTACAATATACACACCAACACAAACCATCGCGGGTTTATCCGTGGTGAGGCCAGACACGGCAACTCGGTGCAAACATTATTTTATATTACTATCAATGACGAGACACCTCTCAAGAACTTAAGTACCTAGAAAATATTTCTTCAACACTCTTGAGCAGTTTTTAATATTTATTGCATTCTGGGTTTCGATGGGCAAGTCATTCATCACAGAGGGAAGCATGCAAAATGACTAGCGGACTATCCGTATTCATTATTCCTGAGTAACATAGGCTATGTGATATCACGCTACGTCTCACAGGAGCGGAGCAGTAACTAAAGACGTGAAAATATCCACGCGGACAAAGTCGTTTATTCATAATCTAGCGAAATATTCGTCCGCGTGGCTTATTTCACCCACTTTAAGTTACGTCTTTGGTTACTGCTCTGCTCTCGTGGGTCGTAGCGTGATGTTATATAGCCTATGTTACTCAGTGATAATTTAGCTTCCTAACGGTAAAAGATTTTTTGAAATAGGTCTAGTAGTTTTTAAGTTTATTCGTTACATACAATAATACAAATACCAATCTCTCCTCTTTATAATATTAAGAGATACCGCTCCCCCGGAACGCAAAAGGCACATGAAGGAACATAGACGGGTTTTAGTCAGTAAAAGTCTGACACTCTCTCCCGCCCCGCCCTGGGCGGGGGAAATTATTTGATGATTTCCCGTCTATAAAAAAAAAGTACAGCTAGTATAGATATTATGTAGATTCTTGAGTCACTCTATCGATTGATGAAAGCCGCATTACAATGCGTTGCTAGGTTTTCAAGATCTAAGCGTACAGAGGGACAGACATACACTACTTTCGGACAAAGGAAATATACTCTCTAGGCGCTATAATAAAAAATGTTATAGGACATAACTTAATTAATTTCACAGCGCTGTGCTATCCCTGTCATGGTGTGCCGAAGACCTAACGTTTCCACCTGGGTTCATGTTTGGGGCTGCTACAGCTGCTTACCAGGTTGAAGGCGGCTGGAATGCCAGTGGTAAGGAGCAGTCATATACGTTACTGGCGTTTGTACTCGATTTCGTCTGCGTTCATGTCAAGTAGACCATGACAAATGTCCTATGATATTTGATAATAGTGTAGTTCTAACAGCTTATAAATATCTCAGATGCGAGATGGGTCTACAATTCTCCTTACAGTTGTCACCTTTTTTTCAAGAATAGCACCGCCACTCCTCTTTTCCACGTTTCTGGCGTTATACCGTTAAGCAAGACGGAATTAAAAAGCTTCTGAAGGACTTTCAGTACCGGTATTCCACCCGCTTTCAGAAGCTCTGACGTTATTCCGTCATCACCCGGCGCCTTGTGTTTTTAAACAGTTTTAGGGTCATACAAATCTCGTACAGGCTGATGTCCATTTTCTTGTTTAAGACGTTCAAAAGTGCCTTTTAATGACCTAATTTAAATAAATGATTCTTCTTCTTTATCATGTGGGCAGTAAGGTCTAACGACCCCACACACCCTAGTGTCAGAGTTTCTAAACCGCCGCAAGGGCCTCTGACGTGGTTACCGATGTCAGTGATGTCCAAGATAAACTTAGAAAGTACATATGAATTAGAAAAAGTCACATTGGTACTTGCCCGTGCCCGGTTGCGAACCCACAACCTCGTGCATGAGAGGCGATAAATAAATGATAAATAAATAAATGATGAATAAATGATTTAACTTTTACTTTTTGACTTTGAAATGCTTTCCCCCAAACCCACTTGAACGTTTTTGTGAATTTTCCAGATAAAGGCGTAAGCGCATGGGACCAGTTCACACATGAACATCCAGAAATGATTGATGACCGCAGCAGTGGAGACGTCGCCTGCGATTCCTACCACCTATGGAAAAGGGACATCGAGATGGCTGTGGAATTGGGTCTACACTTTTATAGGTAACTAGCTTTTTCCCTTAGCCTCGTATGTGTAGCCTTCAGAATTCAGTAAATCTCCTTAGTTATCTCATGGGAACATAAAATAGAAATATTTTAAGCATACCATCAAATCATACCATCACGCCTGTATTCCCCGAAGGGTTAGGCAGAGGTTTACCGATGTACACCCACAGTTCACCGGTATATTTAGGTCCCATGTAATAGGGGGCGAGCCTATTGCCATTAACCGGGCACAAATCCAAACTCCGAGCTGCTACTGAGAATTTCATAGAAAAACCCATTAACACTTTTTGCTCGGCCTGGGTATCGAACCCAGGACCTCTAGCGTAGCAGTCGCACTCAGGACCACTAGGCCAACGAGGCAGTTCAATATGTATTGTGTGCCAAATTTGTGTGAGTTTTTATATCCTACTAGCAATACCTCGTGGTTTAATCCCCCGTTAAGCTACGTTTTTAATTAAAGCTCCACTACAGAAGTGGTGGAAACAAAAATATGGAAAACAGCGAATTTTGGTGGAACGAAGTTTACTGGGTTTATTATCAATTACTCCATCTTCCATCAGGTTCTCAATATCCTGGTCTCGTCTCCTCCCTTCTGGCTATCCCAACCACATCAGTGAGGATGGCAAGAACTACTACAACAACCTGATCGATGGTCTACTGGAGAAGGGCATTGAGCCATTTGTTACTATATACCACTGGGACTTGCCTGCGAGCCTTACAGATTTTGGTAAGTTCATTAGCTTTTAGTCTACACAAAAATATTAAAAAAAATACCATCACGCGTGTATTCCTCGAAGACTTAGGCAGAAGTGTTACAATGTACACCCACAGTTTGCCGGTATATTTAGGTCCCATGTAATAGGGGACGAGCTTATTGCTCGTCACCAGGCACAAGTCAAAACACAAAAATATGTTTGTCTGTTTTGTGTCCTGCTGCTGGGAATTTCTTATGGCACCCCTTCGTCTGGAGAATGGAGGGTTATATCGGACTCTTACCGACTAAAACCTCACGGTTCCTCTTTCTTGCTACCATGATTTGAGAGTCCAGTATTCGCATGACGCATGATTCGTGCCTCAAGTGGCTGAGTAAAGGCCTGCCATTTCTACTGCCAAATCTTTCTATCCTATGCGATGATCAGATTGTCACCATTTTCGCCGCGTTGTCCTTCCTTTAGGCGTGTAGTGAGTAAAGATCTTTGCCCTTTTCTCCAGGTGCAATCACACGACCTGACCAGCAACCTAACATTCTTCACTTTATCCCTTCCAGGTGGATGGACCAATCCTCTCGTAGCAGACTGGCTCACCGACTATGCAAGAGTAGCTTACACACTCTTCGGGGACCGCGTAAAATGGTGGATTACAGTCAACGAACCGTTGATCATGTGTGACGTGGTCTACAACTCTGGTATTCTGGCTCCACCGATCATCAGCCCTGAGCTTGGGGCTTACTTGTGCAGTAAGAATGTTATGATCGCACATGCTAAGGCTTGGAGGCTGTATGATGAAGAGTTCAGGTCGAAGTTTCATGGTAAGTTTGGGAGAAAGAGCTGTTGAGAATGTTACTTCTGGTTTTTGATGCCTTATTGTATGACCAAACTAGCTATTTATTTATATTTTGTTACTGCTCTGCCACCCTCTGTCGTAGTGTAATGTTCTATTAATATAATAACCTTCCTCTTAAATCACTATATCTATTGAGGAAAACCTCGTTACAATCCGTTGCGGAGTTTAAAAGTTCTAAGCGTACATAGGAACAGGCAACGGGAAGCGACTTTTAAAGTATGAAGAGAAAAGTTCAGCACCTGAATATGTGCCGTATCTTGAAGTTAATAATTATGTTCCATTGCTGTATACAACATAGAGTATGCAGTTTCCAATCCACTCCTCCATTCATCGGTGAAAATCCACCTTAAGAGTAAAGGAAGAGTGCTCCTAAGTGCACACATACTTGTACGCTTATACCTTTCGTGTATTTGGCTAGTCTTCATTGAGATATGAGAGCATACCATTATTGTAACATTGTGATGTTAATTTGATTACAGGTAAGGTTTCACTAGCCAATCATCACATTTGGTTCGATCCCCTGACGGCAGCAGACGCTGAGGTTGCGGAACTGGCGAGGGAGAACTGTGTAAGTGGCAATATTCAACAGCATTGTGGCGACATCTATACCATTTCATGTGAACTACAAACGACTCGTAGCGACATCTATTGCACATGTGCGAACTATGACTGACGTTTACAAGCAGTAAATATATAACTGCTTCGTTAGCCTAGTGGTCTTAAACGCCATTATTACGCTAGCTAGAGGTTAGATTTTCAGGTCGAGCAAAGTGTTATTGGGTTTTTCTATAAATTCTCAGTAGCAGCTCGGAGTTAGGATTTGTTTCCGAAAATGGCAAAAGCCTCGCCATCCATTACATGGGACCTAAACATACCGGCGAACTGTGGGTGTACATTGGTATACCTCTGCCAAACCCTTCGGGGATTACAGGTGAGATGGTATATTTGTATGTAAATATACAAAATCAAGAAAAATCCCTGCGGGAGAGAATGCTTCCCGCAGGATGTTGTCGGGATTTTCTTTCTGTAGATAGATAGATAGAGAATTTGGATGAGCAACTTTAAGCCCGAAAAGTAGACGAAATTGGACACTTTTTAATTAGGGGCAAAGTAAAGTGTCCATTTCGTCAAATTTCGATACGATCTGTTCAGTAGTATCGCCCGGAAGAGGTGACAAACAGACAGGCAGAATTACTTTTGAATTTAGAATAATAGGACTTATTATTTTTTTTCAGGTTGGCAGATACACCCACCCAATATTCTCCAAAACAGGTGGATGGCCACCATCTTTAGAAAAAGCCATGGAAGAGGTCAGCATTAAAAGAGGTTACAACAAATCTTCATTCCCAGCATTCACACAAGAGGAAATTATATTAGTTAGAGGTATGCAAAACAAATAAGACTTGACTGTTTCTTTTTGATAAGAGAGATAAGATAAGACTATTTTGCTGTATCGTTATATGCAATTAAGATAAATGGATCAGTGCAACATATGGCCTTGAATCCTGGTTGAGCTAATGGTCGGCAAGTGTCTGTTGACTTGTCGATACCAAGGCTGGGTAAAGTGATTCGGTACCATGTCTTATCACTTATAATAATAACTGGTCACATCAGCTGCATGCACAACTGCTGGGCAAACTCTCTATTCAATGTTTTCTAAAAATGGGCGTCGTTCCCGAGGACGAACCAAAAAGTGGTAGCAGGTTTGGTTTGACATAGCGGAAGAAAAGAATATCAGGAAAAATACGGGATTTTGCCCAGTATTGGGAAATGGTAACTAGTGCGGCAAACGCAGCATAGATCATCCACCCACAAGGAGGCCAAACGACTTGATCAAGATAACAGAAAAACGCTGAATGCAGAACAATGGGTCGTTTTGGAAATTCATGAGGGAGGCCTATGTCTAGCAGTGGACGTGGCATGGGTGTACATCAGCTTACTTCCAGCACAGGCGTAATATTAATGAACCTTTGCAGCACGACATTGTCATACTTTTGGTTTCTAAAGAGAAAACCCAATAACAATTTACTTAACCCAGACATCGGACTCTGCATTATAGTCATCGACTTTAAGTCTATTAAAATTTCAGGAACGTACGACTTCTACGCAATGAACCATTACACGAGCCGTTTGATCCGCAAGGCGAAGGAGGGCGAATCATTCACAGCGTGGCCTCTCGGTGATGCTGTGGACCTGAATGCCATTGTGCAGAGGCGGGAGGACTGGCCTGTGTCTGCGTCTTTTTGGTTCTATGTGAGTACACTGTCCTTTTCCATTGATAGTTTTGGTTTTATGTTATTTAGTTTGATGGGCAGTGGTGCCGATTCCCTTGTTCACAAACTAAACTAAAATTAGAGAATTGACATCTCTTCCTAACATACAGCGAAAGAAAAGGACGGTAATACCTTAGAACTAAGTCAGAGATGTCAAATTAGTTTTGCCTTGAACTTTTCCGTGTTTTTAATCAATGCGTTCTGACATGTCAACTATAATTGTATAGAGGTTTCAGATCAACTAAAATTGACAAGTCTTATTCATGTCTGTCCCTTTCTTGTTTTATTGGAGAGAAAGATATAAATAGTCTAAATTAAGTTAAGCTTGTGCATAACAGAATCGACACCAGTAGGTACTTAGTTTACCAATTATGTTTTTTCTTACTCCTCCGCTAATCTTTTCTGATTAATTTCGTTGCGGGATCCAAAACGGCTCAATTGTTTCTCGGGTCATCGGTCAGCTTCATTGTCTCAGAGCTTTTCTGGCGGTTTTCACTGTTGATTCCGGCTTTTAGGAGTTGAAGTGTACGAGAATACAAAGGCGGGCTAGTCCAATAAAAAAAATCTTAGTTAACTTATAAGACAGTAAATATCTCCATCGGCTCACTCTTACTGTTTTCAAGGTATACCCCGAAGGTATCCGTCGACAGCTCGTCTGGTTGAGACAGAAATATGGGAATTTGGAGTTCGTCATCACGGAGAATGGACTTTCCACCTATAGAGGACTCGATGATCAGAACAGAATCCAGTACTACAAAGATTACTTGCGACAGGTACGCTAGCTTTCAATGAGTACTCTAATTCCTCGAGGATGAAACCGCGGGCAGAAGCTGGTGCGAAGGTGAAATTCGTCCTAAGTAATAGTTTTTGGGCAGCCTTAAATATTATCTCCATCTCTTTTATGCTCTGTCTCTTATTAGGAGAAAGCGACACCTTTATATAATTATATTTACAACAGTTATATTTCCTTTTTTGTAAGCCTATTTTGTCCCACTCCTGGTCAAACGCCTCCCTCCACTCCTTCCATTCTTCACGTTCCAGTGCCTCATCCCTTCAGTCTTGAAGGACTCTATCTAGTTCATCCCACCATCTCCTTCGTGGCCTGCCGCGACCTCGATTCACTGTATCAGGGCACCAGCTTTATGCTACTTTGGCCCATAGTTTATCCACACGACAGACATATTCTGACCAGTCCCATTTGTATCAAGTTTGAAGTCCTGATGCACTTACAGATCCTGTTGGCGATAAAGGAAGATGGCGTGAATGTCACCGGTTACACCGCCTGGACGCTCATGGATAACTTCGAGTGGATGAATGGATATGTGTAAGTTTTGAAGGATTTTTGGTTCAACCGGTCTACCATCATACCATCACGCCTGTATTCCCCGAAGGGTTAGGCAGAGGTGTACCAACGTACACCTACAGTTCGCCGATATGTTTAGGTCCTTTGTAATATTTGTGTTATTTGGGGGCGAGCCTATTGCCATTAACCCGGCACAAATTCTAACTCCGAGCTGCTACTAAGAATTTCATAGAAAAACTCAATAATACTTTGCTGGGAATCCAACCCAAGACCTCTAGCGTAACAGTAGCGTATAGGACCACTATGCTAACGACGCACTTCGCAACCGGCCTATACCGGATTTGGAGCGTGTGCAATTATTTCTGTTATCCATTTCTTCAATTGTTATCCCAGTGTTTTCAATCTTATCTTAACATCTTCAATTGTATTGTGCATAATCTATAGAAACTTCTACACTATAATAAAGCTGAAGAGTTTTTTGTTCGTTTGTCCATATTCGCTAATCTCTAATATTATCAATGATAGCCAGAGTATAGGTATAGGGTACAGGTATAACATCAAAGAATTTTTGAAATCGGTCCAGTAGTTTTTGAGTTAATCGTTACATACAAAAATATAAATCTTTCCTCTTTATAATAGTTTTAGTGCAGATGATAAAATTACTTTTATTTTCCAGGACTAAATTCGGGCTGTACGAGGTGAACTACACCGATCCCCTGCGCACACGCACTCCACGTAAATCAGCGCGGTTCTACGCCGACCTTATTAAAAATCATGCGTTAGATCCAGTGTCACCTCCAGAGGTCACTGTGGTTTAAAACAATTATGTTAATTAATGTCGAAGTTTGTTGTTGTTAATTTTTTAAATAAATCGATTAAAAATATAAAAAATATATTATCAGCCTATTATTATCCAAATGCAGGCCTTCTTCTTCTTCTTGAGGAGCTCGTGGCTAAATAATTACAGCCGCATAGACCGATCTTCCGGGTTAAGCCACGCTTGCCGAGGTTGGTCTGTGGATGGGTGACCATTTACCATAGCGAGTTTCCTCCGTGCCTCGGAAAGCACGTAAAGCCGTTGGTCCCAGCTGTCATTTGTAGATCTTTGACAGTCGTTACGGATAGTCAGAAGCCAAGAAGTCTGACAACCAGTCTAATCAAGGGGTATCGTGTTGCCCAGTTACTGGGTTGTGGAGGTCCGATAGGCAGTCGCTCCATGTAAAACACTGGTATTCAGCTGCATCCGGTTAGACTGGAAAGCCGACCCCAACATAGTTGGGAAAAGGTTAAGCAGATGATGATGATGATGCAGGCCTTCTTCTCATACGTAAAAGGCACTCTCTCCTGCGGAAAACCGCCATCCCAAAATGGCGTCTTTTTCCACAACGCCATCTATCGAGTACATTGGTTAAGTCAAAGTCAACTTAAATTAATTTTTTAACAAATATAGGCTTCTTTTAAGCACTTTGGTGCTTCGAAAGCGCCGTGCGGCACCAGTACTTCTTCTTCTTTGTGATACATATAATACATTTATCATTATATTTTATACTACATAGGCCCAACGTGGGGAAATCCTCATGGACTGCCTCTGCCTCGGGGAAAGAGGAGGGGTGTTTCGGACTCCTACCGACTAAAACCCCACAGTGTTCCTCCAACTACCATTGGCACACATTGTACACATTGGCATTGGGGCACGGGTATCGCTCTGAGCATTCTGAGCATCAGGTATTGGCCCGCCACCACCACGAGGCGGGCCCCATCACCCGGTGCGGCCGTCAGGCACCGGCCGCACTGACTCCAGAACAGGCGCGGTGAAAACCACGCGCGCCTAACTCTTGGGCCTGTCTCTGTTCGGGTGACGGACTGACACCCAGTCTGCCGTCCGCATGGCGCCGACTGGCACCCATTTCATGGTGGCCGGAGATCATGCCGCGTCCTCCGGCGCCTGGTGCGTCTGCTGCAGGTGGGATGGGAGGAAGTAGCATCCCAGTAAAGGGACGCCCTGGAAAGACCTACACTGCCCTTATTGGTGAGGTTCTTTAAAAAGATCGAGTACGCGGTAGTCGTAACCCGCGTGCTTGTGTGACCAGCCGTGCGATTCTCTAACATATTTCAGCGCTGCGCTCGACGTCGAGCTGGTTGACGAAACTTCGTTAAAATTAACTCTATGCGTTGTGCGTAAAGTTGATTTGACAGTAGTGTCGTCAACCAGCTCGACGTCGAGCGCAGCGTTGAAATATGTTAGAGAATCGCACGGCAGATGAACGTGGACGAGGCGAAATGAGTAAGTAAGGATTGTAGCAGGTGGCGTTCTGTGGTTTCTGCCTACCCCCAAGGGAAAAAAGGCGTCAATTTATGTAATGTAATATGTATGTCAAAACAAAAACATAGAAGCAAACGTTTTTATCAAAAAAACATACACATTATCTGTAAACCGAATTACAAAACATGTTTACATTGATAAGTCTATCGGATAAATAAAATATAACCTAATATTTTTTTTCGTTGACCCGTGCGCAAATTCGTTCTCATATCACTTGGTGCTGTATAAAATTGTATCTGAATGCAATACCAGCCAACCTGACAGAATCCGACGCGTCGTAACGACGAGAGGAAGAATTACACAGTTTGAATCTTAATCTTTTTGATCAAAAGATAATGTAATAAGTTTTACTCTTGAAAGATAGTCGCAGTAATTCTTATCATGGATTGGATTCAAGCAGTCGTGTTATGGTAAGCTTTTATTTTTAATATTATTTAGATTAAATTGTTTGATGATAATGCTCTTCCTAATCATAATACATTTGTGGTAGTTTTTTAACTCCGATCTCAAGAAGAGGGGTATTATAAGTTTGACGTGTCTGTGTGTCTGTCTGAGGCACCGTAGCTCTAAACAGGTAAACCGATTTGGATGCGTTTTTGTTATTTGAAAGGAGGTTTTTTCGCGATGGTTTTTAGATATGTTTTATCAAAATCGGTACAGCCGTTTCAAGGTTATCAGCTCTTTTGTTAGTTGCAGTAAGGGTCTTTATTCTTCTGTCGGAGGTTACTTAAATCTTTAAGTTTGTTACTTGTTTATAATCAACTAGCTATATACATCGTGGTATCACCCGCGTTCAGTTGCGTCTTTGGTTACTGCCGTGCGATTCTCTAACATATTTCAGCGCTGCGCTCGACGTCGAGCTGGTTGACGAAACTTCGGTAAAATCAACTCTATGCGTTGTGCGTAAAGTTGATTTGACAGTAGTGTCGTCGACGAGCTCGACGTCGAGCGCAGGGTTGAAATATGTTAGAGAATCGCACGACTGCTCCGTTTCCGTTGGTCGTATCGTATACATATAAAATTTCCTCTTGCATCACTATCTATTGATGAAAACCGCGCAAGAACCCGTTACGAAGTTAAAAAGATCTAAACGTACAGACAGCGGGGAGAGAATTCGATTTATACTTTGTAGAGAAGTCATAAAACAAAAATATCCATAAAACAAAGTCGCTAAAGGCTAAACATGTTAATGTAAGTACTTCAACACTGTTCTTCTTTGAATTGTACAAGAATAAAAGTACCTATTACAATTAATTTTATCTTACATACCTAGGTGGTATAAAACAAAGTCGCTTGTTACGCTCTTGATCTCATTAAATATGCAACAGATATGAATGCGGCTTAAAGATAAATGAGGAAGCGTGTTGGCTCAGGTGACTATTGTATATTAATCTAGCACATTTTCCCACGTATGCCTCCATCGAAATGCCAAATAAAAGTCTGCCATTGTAAATTCAGACCTATAAATATTCGGCCAACGAACAATTAAACTAAACAAATTTTATGTCATAGAAAAGTATGCCATTGTGTTAGGTCAAATAAGTTTCGGAGCATCAAGATTCTGCCAGATAGTAGGATGTACAAAATAATACTTCATTCCGCCAAGCCATTTTCCACCAGAGATGTGCTAAGCGAGGCTAAGAAAATGAAGTAATCCTATTGGTGGATTATTTCCGCGCACTTTTTAACTACCTCGCACAGCTATTGTGGTAAAGTTCACTAATTATAACTGATCTGCTCCGAGACAGTAAATCATTTGGCATTCAAGTTAGAGCTTAAAATCCTGTGCGTTAAAATATTTTTTCTATAGATATGATTAAAAAGGTGACGGCTTGCGGGCGGCACTTTTGCCGCTAATTATTGGATTTTCGAAGTGATTCAGGACAGGCCGTTGTCGTATTGGAGCAGTGTTGTTATCGCAAGCGAAGAAGGGCACTTTCAATTTATCCGTTTGGTGCCGGGCCGGTGCGGTGCCGGACCGGTGCGATGCCGGACCGGTGCGGTGCCGAAGCGGTGCGTTTCTCGGACTGCAGACGGACGGTTGTCTTTTTTAATACAGTTATTTATATTTATAGTTACACAGTTTACAGTCAGTTATATACATATATTTCTAAATAATTACAGCCGCATAGACCGATCTTCCGGGTTAAGCCACGCTTGCCGAGGTTGGTCTGTGGATGGGTGACCATTTACTATAGCGAGTTTCCTCCGTTTCTCGGAAAGCACGTAAAGCCGTTGGTCCCGGCTGTCATTTGTAGGTCTTTGACAGTCGTTACTGTTAGTCAGAAGCCCGAAAGTCTGACAACCAGTCTTACCAAGAGTATCGTATTACCCATTACTGGGTTGTGGAGGTCTGATAGGCAGTCGCTCCATGTAAAATACTGATATTCAGCTGCATCCGGTTCGACTGGAACCCGACCCCAACATAGTTGGGAAAAGGCTAGGCAGATGATGATGAGTTTCATAAATTGATAGAGCCCTTATTTAAACTGTGTGTGGCTGTGCCGCAGCTACATGCGCTAAATCAAGGTCATAATTTATTGTGATGAGATAAAAAGAGCTATTGATAAGACAGTGCACGTGTATGTGACCATATAAGGCTACATTACTGCCGTGCCGAAACAGCGTCTTTTTCGCCTCCACAACGATCTCGGAACTCCATCACGCCTATATTCCCCGAAGGGTTACGCAGAGGTGTACCAATGTACACCCATGTATGTTTAGGTCTCATGTAATAGGGGGCGAGCCTGTTGTCATTAACCGGGCACAAATCATAACTCCGAGCTGCTACTGAGAATTTAATAGAAAAACCCAATAATACTTTTTTTTTGCTCGACCTGGGAATCGAACCCAAGACCTCTAACGTAGCAGTCGCGTTTAGGACAACTAGGCCAACGAGGCAGTTCACTACGGAAAAATTCCTGATTTGTAACCCACCTATGAATTTCATTGGTTGTTACGCCGCGTGCGGGGAATACCCGCCTGTAGTATATTCACCGAGATGTAGTTTTTTTTACCGATGGGAAATCACCAAATAACTTCAACTTTTACTTACTAAAACCCATCCATGTTATTTCTTTTGCCCTTTGCGTTCCGGGGGCGCGGTATCTCTTTTGAACGAGCCGCGGCCCTGGCACGAAGATATTATAGTTAAGTAGCCTTCTTTCAATAGTAGTCAGCCCGTATTCGGGGATTCCCCACTTGCTGTAAAGCGACTGAGTTAACGACCAATTAAAATGCGCCTTTAGTTTGTTTTACGTGGTATTGACGCATATTTCCATCTATGATATTAACATCTCAAGTCTATTTAATATTTAATTCAAAGCTTTGTTATACTGTTTTTGTTAATAGGAAACAAAATAATGTATGTGCGTCATTTGTACGTGAATAAATTGTTTCAAATTTTTTTTTCTGTTTAATAGTCTTAAGATTACTTATTGAGGTACTTATTTCCCGTGACGAATAATATATTTAAATTACCTTTTTGTTTACAAACGCTTCGGTTGACGACCGCATAGTTTTATGGTTACATAATATAATATACTTATGATAGCAACGGATAAAACGCTTACTAAATATGTAGATTGTAGAGATAGCGTACAAGTTATATCAGATAAATTATCTTATTAATGTTTTGTTGTCAACAGCATAGGCTCAATTCGCACTGCCGCAGAATAATCTGCACATTGCATAATGAACTTTGCTCGTAAAGGGGGCCCTTATTGCACCATTTTTAGGGTCACAATGCGGTGTATTCCGCACGCGTACTTTTTACCCGACTGAGCCATGAGGAGGGCAATGTTTTTATTTATTTATTAAAACTTTATGCACAAATGTAACACCGTACAAAGGCGGTTACTATGGTTGTAATGTAAAGCTTATCTGTCTCCTAAACCTCTCTGCCTACGACTTTTTGACCGATTTTTTTGTCGATTTTTATGGAACATGAATTCTAAATACCAACGCCGGAAATTGGTCAAAAAGCCAGTCGAGGAGAAGATGATAAGATGATGCTAAGCCAGAAGCCTTAAGTGCTTTATTATAACTTTCTATTTCTAAGGCTTAATTAAATTCCACAGCTCTGTACTAGCGGTGTCCTCGTGTGCTGAGGACCTGACGTTTCCACCTGGGTTCAAGTTCGGAGCCGCTACTGCTTCTTACCAGGTCGAAGGCGCCTGGAATGAGGGTGGTAAGAATCTTGTTTCTTTTGATAGTCTGAATCTTACTACTAGAAAATTCTCGGTGTTTAGATGTTCCAGTTGATGGTAATAGGCTCGCCTTCTGTAATAATAATACCGGAATTATCTGTGTAAGAAGAGGCATTTACCCTGCAGTGAAAGTCTGGTACTATTAAATTATTTACATGCCATATCATTATTATTACGCAGTCATATATAAGTATTTTATTATTTTTTTGGTATGTAGTATAATTGTTATTTATTTTTTAGGTAAAAGCGAAAGCGTCTGGGACAAGTTTATACACGATGATCCGCGAAGGATCTCAGACCTGACCAATGGAGACGTCGCCTGCGACTCTTACCACCAGTGGAAGAGGGATATCGAGTTGGCTGAAGAACTGGGCTTGCACTTTTATAGGTAACTAGTTTATCACCACGACTTTTCTCGCGTAGAAGCCAAAACCTTTCTTTAACCCTTGTCACTTAATCCGTTCTTAGCTGGTGTTTCCTACTTACTTACTACCTTACCTATCTGCTAACTTCCATCTTCAGGTCAAGCACTTTTCGAGATTTTATGTTTATTCATCGAATGAGTGTCTTCTGCTTTTAAATATACCCATAGTCCCATATATGTACCTTCTCGGAGGAGGAGCTCATGGCTAAATAATAACAGCCGCATAGACCGATCTTCCGGGTTAAGCCACGCTTGCCGAGGTTGGTCTGTGGATGGGTGACCATTTACCATAGCGAGTTTCCTCCGTGCCTCGGAAAGCACGTAAAGCCGTTGGTCCCGGCTGTCATTTGTAGATCTTTAACAGTCGTTACTGTTAGTCGGAAGCCAGAAAGTCTGACAACCAGTCTTACCAAGAGTATCGTATTACCCATTACTGGGTTGTGGTTGTGGAGGTCTGATAGGCAGTCGCTCCATGTAAAATACTGATATTCAGCTGCATCCGGTTCGACTGGAAGCCGACCCCAACATAGTTGGGAAAAAGGCTAGGCAGATGATGATGATGTAGCTTCTCCTAAAATAGCGTAAGATAACTGGGGAGCAATCCAGGATGTCCTGGGGCAAACAGTCGAAGACGTGTAGTGTTCACCAACCCGCCCTAAAATTTAAATTTTAAATAAGATTTTTTGAAAGTGTGTTCATATAACAAAGCCATGTTTGCCATCTTCCAGGTTCTCATTATCCTGGCCTCGTCTCCTTCCGTCTGGGTTTGCTAACCACATTAATGAGGATGGCAAGAACTACTACAACAACCTGATCGATGGTCTACTGGAGAAGGGCATCCAGCCTCTCGTTACTTTGTACCACTGGGACTTGCCGCAATCACTTCAGGATCTTGGTAAAAGCAACTAACTACCTTATACTTTTGTCCAGTTTGGCCGGATTTCCTGAGTGACTCTCCTCGAAAATTGTCCTTACTGGGAATCCATAAGTTTCTTGATAAAAAATACTTACCCTCCCCCTAAGGAGAATGAAGGGTTATGTCGGACTTCTACCAACTTATTGCTGTTTCTCCTGCTACATGGAGACGAGAGTGTGGTATTCATTTCCACTTGCTCTGCACCTCTGACAGACCGTATCGACCCACCAATTGATTTCAGCGGACAATACAGCGCCAATACTATGATCATGCAATGGATTGCCGAAAATATTATAACTTTTTTTTCCGGGGTAAAAATTCCTTATGTATGTTCCCTACTCTTTCTGAATTGGTCTAATAACTATCCCGGTATTCCCTTCCAACTTCTACGCCGGGTATCCCGGAATAACGTTCGGATATTACATGATCCCCAATTAGATAATTATAACCAAACTCATGTGTCTTTCAGGCGGCTGGGCAAACCCCCTCATAGTAGACTGGTTCGAGGACTATGCTAGGGTCGTCTACACGCTCTACGGAGACCGCGTGAAGCTGTGGCTGACCATCAACGAGCCAATAGTCGTGTGCGATGGTGTCTACAACTCTAACGCGTTCGCCCCGGGACTGTTCAGTCCAGAAATAGGGGCGTATGTCTGCAATAAGCATGTGTTGCTGGCTCATGCTAAGGCTTGGAGACTGTATGACAAAGAGTTCAAACCTAAGTATAACGGTAATTCTAATTCTCCTTACTTTAAGGTGCATATTCGCATCCTCGTCAAATTTCAGAAAGTTTTCTATTTATGTCATCTGTTGGCATACAAGCCTACGGCTCCGCTACCCATAGACATCTGCAATACCATAGGCCAAAGTTGTCTTAAAAGACATTTAAACTAAATTACACCGGGTCAATAATACTTGTGTTTTTAGTTGATTGTGTTTGACAGTATTTCAGAATACACCACTTTCAAAGAACAGAATCGCCCTTTTGCGTATGTAGTGTCGCGCGACTGTACATGCGTTTTCCTGCCTAAACCTAGCCTATTATTAATTCGTGGTGTGAGTCACTAGCACAGTAATCTTCTTGAATTTGACGAGGATTCAAACCGCACCTTGTATAGTTGTTTTGTATTGGCATAAACGGTATCATGATATTAAAATGGCTTCTAACAATTACAGGTAAAGTGTCAATGGCGAATCAGATATTGTGGTTTTATCCTAAGACAGAGGAAGATGCAGGCCTTGCGGATCTGGCGATAGAGAATTGTGTAAGTGATGAGTGCCATTTGCACGTATAATGAATCCATACTTTTACAATATTAACACACCATGACGCCTGTATTCCCCGAGGGATAGGTAGAGGTATACCAATGCACACATGCTATAACTGCCTCGTTGGCCTAGTGGTCCTTAGCGCGACTGCTACGCTAGATATCTTGGGTTCAATTCCCAGGTCGAGCAAAGTATTACTGTGTTTTCTATAAAATTCCCAGAGCAGCTCGGAGCTAGGATTTGTGCCCGGTTACTGGCATTAGGCTCGCCCCTGTTACATGGGACCTAAACATACCGGCGAACTGTGTGTGTACATTCGTACACCTTTGCTTAACCCTTCGGGGAATACAGGTGTGAACTTGTATGTCCTACTTCTATGTGACATTACGGATTGCGATAAAGATTTGAGATTCAGGTTGATGAGAATAACACAGACTACAACAATTTATACATCTACCAGGTGGACTATTGTTACCGTCCTAAGAAGGCAAAAGGAAACTTGGTTACATATAAATAAAGCTTATTTTCTTCACAGGCAGGCAGATACGCCCATGCGATCTACTCCAAGGAAGGAGGTTGGCCACCTTCTATTGAGAAGCACTTGAATGAGCTTAGCTTGAAGAGAGGATACCCTAGGTCTACATTCCCATCGTTTACCCCCCAGGAGATTGAGCTGATTAAAGGTACCTAAGTAAATTTTATGACTTATAAACGCGAAAGCTTCTGAATATGAATGGATGGAAGTAACTGTAGGTGATTGGTAGCCAGACATTTGTCTAGCTAGTCCTTCCCAAACATGGTGTGTTTGGTTTCCAGTTTAAACAAATGCAGCGGAATACCAATATTTTACATGGAGCGACTGCCTATCTTATTTGACCTCCACAGCCCAGTTACTGGGCAATACGATACTCCTTAATAAAACTAGCTGTCATGCTTTTGGGCTTCCGATTACCCGTAACTGTCAAATATCTACGAATGATTAATTGGTTAAGGCTGTAAATTATCTTAAGCATGTGTCCTCCCACAAAGTGGACTAATGTCCTGATGAAGGTTGCGGAAAACTTTTGGATGCGGGCACCGTAGGTCCAGTCATCATGGCTATCTTTAAGGAAGCCTATATCCAGCAATGGCCATCGTTAGGCTGAAATAATTATGCTGATGATGATGACAATTTCTCCAGGAACGTACGACTATTTCGCAATGAACCATTACACTAGCCGAGTGATCCGGCCGGCAAAGGAGGGAGAACAGTTCAGAGCCTGGCCGCTAGGTGACGCTGTTGATATCAATGGAATTATAGAGAGGCGGGAGGATTGGGGCACTACAGCATCTTCTTGGTTCTTTGTAAGTTTGAAAACAGACTGGGTTGTTCTTAACACTCTAGTACTCAATGTGTCTTTTTAATTTCACATGTATATAATTTCTATGTTTATCTTGGACATCACTGACAATGGTGAAGGAAACCTTCGTGAGGAAACTTGGATTAATATAAAAAATCTGAAGAGTTTTTTGTGTTTGTTTAAAAATGCTTTTTGTTCATGATAGATTGATTCATTAAAGAAGAAAGAAGAAGAATTGTATAGTCAAAAGTACAAAAACTAAAAATATAACCTAATGCGGGTAAAGCTGCGGGCTAAAGCTAGTAATTTTTTAACATAGTCTGAAATCGCCAATCCACCTTGAGCAAACGCGGTGAGGTAGCATTGAATCACCGCGCTTGCTCAAGTATCTTCATCTCTGTTTGAGAAAATATTTTTATCTTGCAGAGGGACAATAATAGGTTGGTATTATTTATTAAATATCTGCCAAGTCGCAAACGATAATCGTAAACGCTCGGTAGGTACCTACCAATAGATTTTCAACTTAATACCCCAGAGCCTTAAGTTAAAAATCTATTAAAGATTTCTAAGCGTTAGCGACTGGAAAGAACGAAAACGCTATGCAATCTTCACCAGATCTTCAACTTAAAACCAAACTCATAAAGTTGAAGTTCTATTTAAGCCTACTCAGCGTTTGCGTTTATCGTTTGTTACATGGCTACAGGTGCTAATGTGTGTAACCCCACAGGTACACCCCGAAGGTATTCGCAAGCTACTCGTCTGGTTGAAGGAGCAGTACGGTGACATCGAGTTCATGATCACTGAGAGCGGACTCTCCACATTTGGTGGACTTGAGGACCAGAAAAGGATTGAGTATTACAGGGATTATTTATCACAGGTAAAGCCTTTCGGTTTTGTTTTTTTTTTGTCATTGTGCTATTCGTAAAAAGACTTTTTAGAAGCCGCATATACTCGTACCTGATAAATTGACTGCCTTGTTGGTCTCGTGATCGTAAGCGCGACTGCTGAACGGGGGCAAAGTAATATTGGGTTTTTCAATCAGGAATTTCTCAATAGCATCCTGGACTCTCTTGGAGACTCATCTATGGAGTTTCTTGCCCGTCTATGGAGTTTCTTGCCCGTTCTTCTCCATACGAAACTACCTCTTGGAATGGGCAACTAGATTCAATATTAATGATTTTTTTATGTAATGACGTTCAAAAGTGCCTTTTAATGGCCTAATTGAAATAAATGATTTGCCTTGACTTTGACTTTGACTCCTGGAGTTCCGAAGTTCACGCCAGAACGGCAAAACGGATCTGGATAAAATTTGGCACAGAACATGACTACTTTTTATTCTAGAAATACCAACGGTTCCCGTTGGAAAATAACTTTGACGCGGATGAAGTTTCGGGCAGAACCTAGTAATAATACAATTATTTAATAAAGGCTGCTCGATAAACGTTATCCTCTGTTCACAGATTTTACTGGCGATAAAAGAAGATGGCGTCAATGTGACAGGGTACACTGCGTGGACGCTCATCGATAACTTCGAGTGGATGGATGGATTCAGGTGTGAACCATTTTATGTAAAAAAAAAACTTATATCTTGTTATTTTTCGGTTAGCGCAGTGGCTGTGAGATTGGCTGCTATGCTGCAAAGTCAAAATCACAGCATTTATTTCATTTAGACCATTTATAGGTACTGAATTGTCAAGAAGTTATACAGAAGTTAGTTGCTCGTTCCAAAACGTAGGGACGTAGGTAGGTCTCTATGAAGAAGAACGAGCAAGAAACTCCACCGACACTGCACGTCGCACTGTTCGTCGGGTTAAATACCCGCATGGAACAAATATTTGCATGGCCTATAATAATAGATAGTTATTCCGGGTTTCGTTGTCTGTGTATGTGAGTTTGTGTTTGTAAATGCACCCACGATACGAGTATAAGATAAATTCCTAGTGAGGGGCAATGTTTTTCTTTGATAAGAAAAACCGAACCTAACAATCCTAACATACTTTTAATTTTTCAGGGTCAAATTCGGTCTATACGAGGTGGACTTCACGGACCCCGAACGCAAGCGTACCCCCCGTGCGTCTGCGCACTACTACGCTAGCATTATAAAGAGTCACTCTCTGGATGTACCTACTACACGGACTGAGCTTTAATTTGTATTAACTTGATTGTTTTTAATTGTTAATATTTTAAAGTTGGTGATAGACGTTCGAGTTTTGAAACTGCTGTTTAAAAGTTGGTGAACTTAATGTCATCGGTCATTATAACAGCACGTCACCGACACTGTGAATAATTGGCCATTCAGTAAAAGGCTTTAAGTTGTGTGTTATAAAATATATTTTTAAATGACTTGAAAAAAAGGTGACGGCTCGCAGCTAACGGTCGGATTTTTCGAGAAGATTCAGGCCGGGTTGTTGCTGCGTTGGAGCCGTCCTGTCTTAATGAGCAATGAAGTTAGACATAAAGTAACGCGCAGCAGCCCAGCTTAGGTAAGCGATACTCATAGCGTAATGATCTCTTTCACCCAATGAACCCAAAAAACTCAACCCTTAAGTGTCTAAACACACTATGCCGAAGGTACGCGACCGAAGTTTCGCGGCAGATTTTACTTTCCGACGTATTCGGCTGCTATGACACACTATAAGTGCCGAACTTCGGCAGCAGAAATTCAGTCGCGCAAGTTTGTGTGTATTTAGTGTCTCGAACGCTGTCATTGCGTCGTGTCGTTTTATTTAAACAGCCGAATTTCGGTCGCGTATAATGTGTGCTCTGCAGAATACGTTGCTGCTGAACTTACGCCCAACCAAAGTTCGGCTGTGCGCTATACCGCATCGTAATTTCGGCATTAAGTGTCGTCAGTAATTCAAATAGCATTACAGGCGTAATCATGCCGAACTTCAGTCGCGTACCTTCGGCATAGTGCGTTTAGACACTAATACGCAAACTCGCGCTTTATGTACGCGTACTTGGTATTTATCGTTCAGTGACATAGGCTAAAAGGTCAGAGCGGTGAAAGGTGAACCAAGAAAGCAGTAAGTATACGTACTAGCTCCTACGTTTGTCACCCACTTTAAATAGTTGTTAATTATTAATTGTTGGTTATTTAATAATAATTGAAAAAATAAATTGTTGGAAGAAAATAATCCTTGTTTTTGTTCCGATACGGGGCTTATCTTAATTATAGTTTTGTTTTCCACACGATGTTTTCTTAAAACGATGTTAGTGAAGTCAAAGATAAACTTAGAAAGTACATATGAGTTGAAACAGTTACATTGATATCTGTACGGTGTTCACTAGTATAACCCAAAACCTGATGCATGAGAGGCGGGCGCTATTACAACTGTATTTACTTTATTTTATTGGAGATGGGAATACATAAATACATACATACATAAACTGACTGAGTTTATGTAGGTACGTATGATTATTGGAGATTGGTAACAAGCTCTTGAATCTAGTCTTGGTCACAGATGACATACCTACACAAAGTTCTACGATGGAGTGAGCTTACCCAGAAGAAGCCTGTTCACTCTAAGTTTGATGAGATTAGGGTTGAATACTTTCGGAAATACAGACGCAGGTAGAGAATTCCACTTGTTTACAGTGGGCATTGTAAAAGAAGATTAAAACTTTCAGTGCGAAGCGATGGAATGGCAACAAGGTGGGGGCAATGGCAAATGGCAATGCTAATAATATAAATAAATTAAAAACCGAATTCATGAAATAATTCCCGGGAATCGAACCCAAGACCTCTAGCGTAGCTGCCGCGCTTAGGACCACTAGACTAACGAGGCAGTTAATCTAAAAAAAAACTACATTTAAAACAGATAATAATTTAATAAACAATCTACACATAATTTAATTTGGTATTATCTTGAGTGGGGTGTATCATTCTACTCCTAGTGACAGTGGAGAAGTACCGAGCTGACTCGCGCGGCGTTCGAGTGCGGTTCGGATCCGAGAAGTCCACTGCGTACAGACCGAATTTTGACCTAAAAAACAAAATTTGCTGATGAACATAAAATAGAAACTCCTCTTTTATTGAAATCGGTTAAAAATAGATATTTATAAATTAATAATAGATTTTTAGATAGAAATAGAATTTTGGTTAGAGACTAAGGATTGCTTTTCAATGTGGCAATCTTGAAATAATAGCCTAAGTTGCCCCTTATAACATCAACTATTCAAATTCAAATTCATTTATTCAAATTATTGGACATAGGCCTCTCCAGAAGATAAAAATTATTGATGAATGATGAACTGACAATGACCGGTCCTGCGCTGCCCGTATCCAGCGATTTCATTTCAGAGTCGTCAGTTTATCTGGTCGAATTCTTCTTTATCTTGTTTTCATGACGTTTGACTCATTTAAAATATTCTCTAACCAGTATTGAGCAACTTGTACAGCTCTATCATTGCCCTCGTTTAGATCTTGGATAGTGCAGGTGGTTGTGCACGACAGACAACTAAGGAGGTGACATATGGTGGAATAAAATAGATACATACATATATCCAGCCATCCACTCGAAGTTATCCATCAGGGTCCAGGCGGTGTACCCTGTCACGTTGATACCGTCTTCTATAGCAAGCAGGACCTGGAATATAAAGTTGGTAAAGGCGTTTATTTATTTACTAGCTTCTCGCGACTTCGCGTAAATTTTTCACCTGCGTTACGTTTTTTTTGTATTTTTTTTTATTACTAGGTGCAACGTTCTTTATGCAATTTCCTTTTTTATATTATTGGCTGGCAAATAAGCCGGCCTGTTGTGATAACCACCTTGATGTTAAGTGGTCACCACTGCGTATAGACATCTGCAAACCAGAGGCCTTGCAATTGCATAGACAAATTTCAAATGTCTCATGTGTCTGCAATTACACCGGCACCCATACACCTCAAAACAGAATACAGCAACGCTGCCTTGCGGTAGCAATAGATATTATGGTGGTAGTACTTCCCCGGACGAGTTCTTCACAAAGAGATCTGCTACTACTGAAAATGCACGAATCTCCTGAAGTACGTTAATCAAGTTACCTGTTCCAAATAATCTCTGTAGTACTCCAACCGCTGAGTGTCAACCAGCCCAGGGTCCATTGAGGGTACTCCATTCTCAGTGATGACGATCTCTTTGACGTCGTACGTGGAGTTCAGCCAGTTTAGCTGTTCTCGAAGACCTTGGGGGTATATCTGAAAGGGTTATGACGTGGTCACCGGAAAAGTTATGTATTGTGATGATGGATAAATGAGACAATGAGTGGCCTCTACTTGTAAGCATAACTTCAGTATTAAGTGACAATTATAATGACATTTGCAAAAAGTTTTTTTTAAGATACTTCAATTTTGGATGAGACGAGCACTCACTAATGATTGTAATGTATGTGTGTATAACCGGTGTGCGGGCGCTTACGACAGCGCCGCAACCTTGTAAACGTTTGAAGGACGGGCAGTCCACATTAAACTACTGTACTAGCAACACGTTGTTTTTTTATTCAAACACCTCAGTGGCGACGAGGATAAAACTATTTTAAAATGTCGATCGGGAAGTTATCGGAGTATAATGTGAGATCGGGAAACTGGATAATGTATGTGGAACGCATGGAGATGTTTTTTAAAGTGAACAGCGTTAAGGAGGAACTTTGGCTACCTACGTTGATTGCAACGATGGGTGACGAAGCTTACGAACTGTTAAGCAATTTAACAAGTCCGGATAAACCGAGTGCAAAAACGTATGCAATGGTGGTGAAAATCATGGCGGATCACTTGCAACCAAGACCGTCGTTTATGGCAGAGAGGTACCGGTTCCGTCAGAGAAGGCAAAATGCGGGTGAATCCATATTACAATATATATCGGAACTTAAGAAAATGTCTAAATTTTGCGAATTTAAAGTTGTGTTAGAAGAGAATTTACGTGATCAGCTAGTATGTGGACTGAGAAGCGAAGCAATCAGGCAGCGACTGTTTACGAAAGAAAACCTGCAATATTCAAATGCTGTAAAAATTGCATGCACCATGGAAGCGGCGGAAAGAGATGCAGCGGCAGTGGAACACGCAGTCGGGAACAATACCGAGCCGGGCGGGGGCGGCGATGCCACGGCCGGAGCGTTGCACGTGGTGGCCACGCCGATGCGGGGCGGCCGCGGCCGGCGAGGCCGTGGTGGCAGAGGCGGAATATCGGCAGGCGCGCGGAAGGGCAACGCCGACGAATGGAGAACCAGTTGTACTGCTTGTGGGGCTTCTGGCCATCAGAGTGAAGGATGTAGATACAATCGCTTTATCTGCGGCAGATGTAGGCAGAAGGGCCATCTACGTCGGGTATGTCCGATGCGGACAGGGGGCCGACAGCCCCAAGATCGATACGATACCAACAACATGGCGGCGCAGGTGCGAGTGACGAGCAGAGCAGCCAGGTCCCCTGCGGACCAGTCGGGGGACGATGAACCGCCGGCGTCAGACGATGGAGACTGGGAGGCGGTAGAAGACTTCCATCAGCTCAGCTTAAATAGTTATAAACCGGTGAGCCTAACCATGTGTATCGATGGAATCAAGTTAGGTATGGAAATTGATACGGGGTCGTTGGTGTCATGCATCAGTGGGGAAATGTATTATAAATTGTTTAAACATAGACCTTTAGAAAATTCGAATTTGGTATTTAGATTCTATGATGGCACTACAATAAAACCAATGGGGGTAATAATGCCACTAGTGACTTATAAAAATAATTCTAAACAAATGGAGTTATTTGTGATAGATGGGGGTACCACGTCATTGTTAGGCATACAATGGCTTACAGAATTAGGTATTAAAATACCGATGTATCAAAGTACATTGACCATGAACGCCGACCGAGCTAAATGTAATAACACAAGTAATAAAGAATTAACCTTATTACTTCACAGATATAAGGACCTGTTTACGGATGGACTGGGCCGGTTCACGGGAGGCAAGGCTCGGTTACGAATACGCGAGGGAGCGGTGCCGGTATTTTGCCGTGCACGGCCGGTGCCGTACGCGCTGCGCGAGCGCGTTGAGGCAGAATTGGAAGGTATGTTGCGCGCTGGTGTCATCGAGCCCGTGGAGAGCGCGGATTGGGCTACCCCACTCGTACCGGTGCGTAAGGCTGATGGTGGACTCCGTATCTGTGCTGATTACAAAATAACATTAAATCCCGTCTTATTGGTAGACAAATATCCATTACCCCGCATTAATGACTTGTTAGTTAAATTAAACGGTTCGAAGATATTCACGAAAATTGATTTAACACAAGCTTATAACCAAATAGAATTGGATGACCCCGATAATTGTACAGTTATTAATACCCACAAGGGACTTTTTAAGTATAAAAGATTAGTTTATGGCCTATCCTCGAGTCCAGGTATTTTCCAAAGAATTATGGCGAACCTACTCAACGATATTCCAAACGTTGAAGTATTCCTCGACGATATTATTATTGGATCACCCAATGGTAGGGAACATTTAATTATACTGGACAAAGTTTTAAAACGATTACATAATAACGGAATGAAACTAAAACAGAATAAGTGTGTCTTTATGACTAATGAGGTGAAGTACTTAGGTTTTATTGTTTCCAACGAGGGAATTAAAGTGGACCCGGAAAAGGTAGAAGGTATCTTAAACATTCCTAGACCCGAAAATATCACAGATTTACGAGCTTTCCTAGGAACAATAAATTATTATGCGAAATTCGTCAACAACTTGAGCACTATGCTCGCGCCGTTGTATAGATTATTAGGGAAAGGAGTAACTTGGAAATGGGACATAGAATGTGAGTCAGCTTTTAAGAAAATTAAAAATGTTTTAATTAGTGCAGACGTCCTCGCTCATTATGATCCAAACAAACCGTTGTTCTTAACATGTGATGCGAGTGCGAGAGGCATAGGCGGCGTGTTGAGTCAGACGTGCGAGCAGGATAGCAGCAGCGGCTCGGTCGGCGTGCGCGAGCGGCCGGTAGTGTATGTATCGCGCGCACTTAGCGCAGCGGAGAAACATTATTCTCAAATTGAACGCGAGGCATTAGCGATTGTGTTTTGCTTAGAAAAATTACACCAATATCTATACGGTCGGCGTTTTACACTACGCACGGATCACAAACCGTTAGTCACGATTTTTGGACCTAAGCAAGGTATACCATCCATGGCCGCAAGTCGACTACAAAGATGGGCAATAAAGTTGTCAGCATATACTTATGATATTGAGTACGTTACGTCCAAGCAGAACGGGGCGGACGGCCTATCGCGATTGCCAGCTGTTCCTGCGAGTAAACAAAAAAAAATTCCGGAACAGTCGTATTTACATTTCGCGCAAAATGCAATGTTGTTAGACTACAACGAAATAAAAAAACAGACAAGCAGAGACCACTTATTGGGCCGAGTGTTAACATATCTTCGCGACGAATGGCCGGCAGATAACGACATAAAATCGCTCCAACCTTATTTCAATCGCAGGAAAGAACTGTATGAGGAATTAGGCTGTGTGATGTGGGGCCATAGGGTGGTCGTGCCGGAGGTCTGTAGGGATAAGGTTCTAACGGGTTTACATGAGCCCCATATGGGCATAGTTAAAACAAAAGCTTTTGCTAGGAGCTATGTTTGGTGGCCGGGAATGGACGAAGCAATAGAAACTACGTGCAGGGGTTGCCGTGTCTGTGCTGTGGAAAGTGAGGCGCCGCCGCGACACATGCCCTGCTCTTGGCCCTGGCCAGATAGACCGTGGGCCCGTATACATGTTGATTTTTTAGGCCCCATTGCGGGGCGGATGTTTTTAGTCATGGTTGACGCTAGAACCAAGTGGCTAGAAGTAACTCAAGTACCTAGTACAGCGGCTTCTCACACCATCAGCGTTTTAAGTGACGTGTGCGCACGTTTTGGTTTACCTAGACAAATAGTCTCGGACAACGGACCACCATTTACAAGTCATGAGTTTTCACGGTTCCTTAATGCCAACGGCATTGAACACATATTCTCAGCGCCGTATCACCCTGCTTCAAACGGGGCAGCGGAAAATGCAGTACATACGGTAAAAAGAGCAATCAAAAAAGCTATAAGGGAAAATTTAAACATACCGTTATTTATAAATAAATTTCTACTATATTATAGGAACACGGAACATTGTACAACTGGTGAAACACCGGCGTTTCTCATGTTCGGCCGTAGGTTGCGCACTAGATTCGACGCGCTGAGACCCAATAGGGACAATAAAGTTAGAGATGCTCAGTCGCGGCAACAGAAGTATGGCGCAACTGGGTCACGTCAGTTGCGTACGGGGGATGAAGTCTGGTTGCGTCAGTATACGGGGCAAGATAAATGGGTATCAGGAAAGGTAACAGAAAAGCTAGGAACCACGGATTATAAAGTAGTGGATTCGTTAGGTAGGGAAACTCATAAACATGTTGATCAGCTAAAACAACGGATGCGGAGTTCATTAATCTGTCCTTCCAGCCCGGTTAGAGAGAAGTCAGAGACGGGGGAGGTCGTGCTGGACCAGGAAACGCCCGGTCCCAGCGATCCGGCCCTCGGTGACTCAGCCGCAGCAAAGACTCAGCAGGAGGTCAGGGAACAACAGCATGTTGACGATTGTGTCGAACCAGAAACACAAACCTCTTTGCCTTCCCCTGAGCCGACCCAGTCTCGTCCCCTCCGGAGATGTAGAATTAATAAGCCAACTAATTATAAGTTATGATAAGGATGTTGTTTTTTGTTTGTAGTTATGTTAATTAATTAGTCATAGTTATCTAAGTCAGTGTTTATGTATAATTATTAAAGGCACCTTGATTAAGTATAGTATTGTAATATTAGGTAAGCAAGTTATTCTTAAGTATATAAACGTGTGTTAGAATTAAGGGTGAAGGTGTAATGTATGTGTGTATAACCGGTGTGCGGGCGCTTACGACAGCGCCGCAACCTTGTAAACGTTTGAAGGACGGGCAGTCCACATTAAACTACTGTACTAGCAACACGTTGTTTTTTTATTCAAACACCTCAATGATTATGGTGAATTTTGTCACTTGATGAACACAGCACTAAAAAACTGAAAAGTTGTTCTAATTTCTAAAATAAATAAAATAATATTTTTTAGAATAATTTTACAATAAATAATTTAATACCAATTTTTAGTATAATTTTAAATTTTCTGTTATAACACTAGTGATATAACAGAAAATATGAGAAAATTAAAAAAAAACACAAGTGAACACTGGATCATTGGTTTGTAATCACAGAACAATAAAAACACACACGGGTTTGTAATCACAGAACAATAAAAACACACACTATTGTTCTGTGTTTGTAATAGTCTGAGAGACCCCTCCACACCCCAGGGCGGGGGGCATCCTTGAGAATTTTTCACCCAGAATCAAGAAAAACAAAGGTTCGTGTATAGTTAGCACTCCTCTATCCCTTAACTCTCGTCCTACTGGTAGAACCCACAGTAAACAATCATAAAAGATCACCATACGGACCGGTTGGAAGCGGCCTACATCCAGCGTTTTCCAGCGGTCCATACCAAGTCGTCTGGTCATCATACAAGATGCTTACCGTAAACCAGTCAGCCGCTGTAGTCTCCCACGCAGGATCCTTGTTCATTACAGTGTTCAGTTCTTCTGAACCGTCGAAGAACCATTTCCCTGGTGGTTCTCCCGGCTTCGCTCTTCGGACCATCCGCGTTGTATAGTGGTTCACTGCGTAGTAGTCGTATGTACCTGGGGGGATTAGAAATGAAATAAGTGTTATACTACCATTGTAGACAAAACCGTTGTGTGTTTTATTTAAGAAAACTGTATTAAAGAGTCATGGGCGTAAAACAAGCATTAAAACATATTTCATATGAAAGCTATAGCTAATATTCCATTTGAAACTTAAAAGAAAATGATAATATTCTTCTTATTCAGAGACTACTTACTCTCAAGATGTCAGTGATGTCGAAGATACTATGTTCAGAAACTAGGTACATATGAATTGAAAAAAGCACATTGGTACAAACTTGCTTGTCTAATTATCTACTGTTCTTTTTACTATTATTATGATAATGTTTAAAATATATTCGTTTTGTAATGAGACTTGCGTATTCAAATTACACCATGTTTTCATATTTTCATGCCAATTTGTGGCAAAATGTCTTTGCACTAACAATTTATGTACCATCGTTTCTATTACCTCATTTAAAGCATATCAATGTTTTGTCTTTGACTTTCTGACTTACCTCTAACCAGTTCAATTTCTTCGGGAGTGAAAGGTGGCAGTCTAGGACGCTTGTAGCCTTCCCTCCTCGCGTTGTCATTTAACAGTGTCTCAAGTTTCCGTGGCCATCCACCCTCTTTGGAGAAGATGGCGTGAGTGTACCGACCCTCCTTCGAAAGCAGAAGATAAGATGTTAGAGGACAATCCTGCTACACTATTTTTAACCTCTGCAACTCCTGAACGCCAGAACCTACAGCTTCGACCACCAGAAAAAGTCGACGGTCCCGGATAAATGATACATGGTTTTGGATCCCGAAACGAAATTAATCAGCAAAATGGTGGATAAGTAGGCCAAAACATAATTTCAACTTTCCTTAAAACAAGCAGTAGACAGAAAAGAACATTAATAAATTAATAATCTATTCTTCTATCAAGATGAGCATTTTGATAGAAGAATAGAATAAAAGATAAAACAATCTTTCTCTATTAAAAAAAACATCAGAAAATCTTGCGAGATTCTATTTAGGATCGCTGTACACAGAAGCCGGTCTGCGCATTATATCTTCTTATATCTTGGAACAACTCACACACGGCTATCTGATCCCAAGCTAAGCAGAGCTTGTGTTTTGGTAACCAGACAATTGATATACATACTTATATAATTTTATAAATACATAGATACATATTATAGATAAATCACACCCAGATACAGAACAAACAATCATGCTCATCACACAAAGTTTGTCCTGGGTGGGAATCGAACCCACGACCTCCGGCTTAGCAGTCAGGGCCGCTAACCACTAGACCAACAGGTCCGTGCATTCGATTTTGCATTTTCTATACAAAGTCAGCACAAAATATAAAGAGAGAGGTAAATAAAAGAGTATTAGAGAGAGTAGAAGAGATAACAGTATAAGTTCATCTGAACATACCCAGTGATCAAAAGTTAGATCAGTGACTTCTTGATCTTCTGGCGTGACTGGTTTGAACCAGAAGAATAGAGTTGCTAGCGACAGCTTACCTGAAAAGAAGGATATCGAATTCAGAATATTCCCAAGTATGGTCCAGAAAATAAAAAAAAGTATCACAATGGGAATAATGATGGGAATGATGATGCATGCGACTTTCGGCCCTTTTAGGGGTTTTTTACACCCGGTATACTTAAAATTAAGAATTATAGACTTCTATTCTAGTCAATATTATTCATCATACATGTATAAACCCAATAAGCCAAGCCAAGAAGTCTGACAACCAGTCTAACCAAGAGGTATCGTGTTTCAGCAGTTTCAAGGTTTTCAGCTGCATCCGGTTAGACTGGAAGCAACCCCAACACACTTGGGAAAAGGTTAAGCAGATGACATATATACAAACCCAAGAATGTCCACTTACCATGGTACTTATCCCTATAGAACTCCTCATAGACCCTGTACGCTTTCGCATGGGCTATCAACACGTTCTTATTACACAGATACCGGCCCAACATAGGGTCATCAAAGTATGGGGCTGCATACATTCCATACCCTCCATCACATACTCCCATGGGCTCGTTCAAGGTGAGCCAGTACTTCACGCGGTCAGCGTACAGGGAGAAGACCACTGCGGCGTAGTCTGCGAACCAGTCCGCTATGAGGGGGTTCGCCCAGCCTCCTGAAAATGATCGAAGTCAAAGCATTTATTTTAATAGCCACCAAAAGCAGACCCCAGCTTACCTAGTTGCCGGAGCTGCGGGTTGTTCGAAAAAGATACCGCGCCCCCGGAACGCAAACGGCACAAGGAGGAACATGGATGGGTTTTAGTCAGTAAAAGTCTGACACTCTCTTCTGCCCTCCCCGGGCGGGAGAAGTAACTTGATGATTGCCCATCCAACAAAAAAAAATACACACTCTCTCCTCGATTAACCTACCTAGGTCTTGTAACGACTGCGGTAGATCGAAGTGGTATATAGTGACGAGAGGTTCAATGCCCTTCTCCAGTAGACCATCGATCAGGTTGTTGTAGTAGTTCTTGCCATCCTCACTGATGTGGTTCGGGAAGCCAGAAGGGAGAAGACGAGTCCAGGATATTGAGAATCTGGAAGATGAGAAGTTATAAAATGAGTACATGTATGAAGAAGAAGTCGCATACATATTCCAATGGGGTAGGCAGAAACCACAGAATGCCACCTGCTACGATATTTACATACTCCTCTCGCCTCGTTTACGTTCTTACATCTGGTCATACAAGCACGCCGGTTACGAATACTACGCATCCGACCTTTTTGGAGAGCCTCACCAATAAGGTCAGTCAGGGCAGGTCTTTCTGGGGTGTACCGGCGTTGCTACTGCTTTTAAATTTTAGCTTCTGCCGATGACTTCGTCTGCGCAGACTTCAGAATTTGGGATACAAAAAGGGGATAAAAAATCTTACCTTATGTGTTGTAGATGTATCTGTGCCTTTCAGCTAATTTCGTTTAGCCGTTTAAGCAAGAAGAACAGCCATCCATCGACGCATCCTGACAAACCTTCGCGAATAAAATAGTAGTAAGACTGGCTCATTACCTGTACATGTTGAGTCCCAACTCCTCGCACATCTGGATGTCCCTCCTCCACAGGATGTAGGAGTCACACGCCACGTCTCCGTTGACCTCACCTGTGACTATATGAGTCACTCACCGGTACATGTTGAGTCCCAACTCCTCGCACATCTGGATGTCCCTCCTCCACAGGTGGTAGGAGTCACACGCCACGTCTCCGTTGCTGCCGTCCGCCACCAGCTCGGGGCGGTCGTGCAGCAGTTTGTCCCACATGCTGACTCCTTTGTCTGAAATATTATACTTATCATTTAAATATTAATATAAAAAATAAAACCATTTAAAAATATAAAAAATAGTAGCCCACCGGCATCGGGAACAGGCTCCTGAGAAAGGAACCTCCTAACAATACGCGCCGTGTCTAGGAGTATCGCTTTCTGAATCAAGCCCTTGATCCAACCGCCCAACGAGGGCCTACTTAGGTGTTGGTCGAGGCTCTTGGCTATTATGCCATTGGCCGTCACGACTATCTACTTTATTATTACGATTTGTTTATTTGTAAAGTGTCTTTTTGATAAATAATTCTAAGGATCTCGTGCGAGGAAGTACTACCACTAATGTATTTGTAATTTCAGACATATGAGACATTTCATTATGTCTCTGGCCTGACAACGCATGACAACCTTTGTCTGGAACGTGATAATAAAAGTTATCATCGAGAAAAAACGCCTATTCATTTATGAGTAAGCAATAAAGATATCGCCATTTTAGAAAATTATTTCGTGTCTTCGCATGCGCGTGTCGCCATTGGATTTGCGCCTAAAACAACATGTTTAGATGGGGATTTAGTGATGGTAGCGACTTGAGCTGTTTCAGGAAGATTTTAAGGCTGCCAACAGCAACGCAGTCAAGGTGGCCAAATTCTGGGCCGCAACTTACAATACCTATATTATAGTTTTTCATCGAAACGCTAAGAAGAAGATTGGATAAGCGTCTGATCTTTACCCAATCGTGTCGGATTGCCGTCCCATCGGACTATGATAGTAAGAAAAGAAGAAGTGCACTTGTGTTTGCAAACACGCTTAAATATGCTCTATAATTTCTCTTGGGTATTTAGTTAGTTTTCATTGAAATTAGCCGCCCTGCACGAAATTCGATCTGGATAACAATACAAACACCTTGCTATTTGACGGTTATTTCGTTATGTCTATATGAGATAGGAATGTTTCCAAAAGATAAGAGAAACGGCTGTGTCATTTTAGTGTGAACGCTGAGTCACAGAAAAGCTGGCGGACCGCCCCAAGTTGTAAACTAATTTTTTTCACGTACATATATTCCTTAACATCGTTGACTTGGTTATCGATCAAAGCCTTTGTGAGTAGTCGCTACTAATGGCCTAATCAGCGGCAACACGTAACAAAGCACCCCCCGACTTAAAAAGTGGGGTGTTATAAGTTTGACGTGTCTGTGCGTCTGTCTGTAGCACCGTAGCTCTTAAACGGGTGAACCAATATGAATGGTTTTTTTTCACATATTTTAAAGCAGGTTTCCTAGCGAAGGTTCTTATTCCGTTTTATCAAAATCGGTTCAGCAGTTTCAAGGTTTTCAGCTCTTTTGTTAGCTACGGTAGGGATGTTTAAAGACTTTCTCAAGGTTACTGACCACTGACATTCCAGGCGCCTTCCACTTGGTAGGCAGCCGAAGCCGCCCCGAACATGAACGAAGGTGGAAACTTCAGCTGTTCCGCGCTCCATGAGCCGGAGACCAGGATACTGGAAATAACCAACATTATTCATTAATTTTCATTATTCATTATTCATTTTTCGCGCGGTAGTGGCGCATATACATTATTATTATTGTTATTTTTCATTTTTGTGTTGTGCGTCGCTTTCGCAACGAATAAATGGTTTTTCTTTCTTTCATTCTTTCTTTCTTTCAATTAAAAAAAATACCTCACACTAGGATTTTTTCCTGTACCGTAGGTTCCGCTAATTATGAATTGATTTTAATTATTATTTTTTTGTTTTATAGGTCACATTTTAGAGGTGGTCCCATATAAATTTTATCGAAATCGCTTCGATTGTTTGGTTTATAAATCAAGATAACTGAAAAAATATGTCATACGAGTAAACGAAATTGCATATTCTGATATTTTGTGACTTTCAAATGGTGCGAAGTATGAAGGTTCGTACGTAGTATGAAGGTTCCTTCATGGATTTGGATGACACGAACTAGATAGGTACAAAAAGGGGAAAATAAAAAACCTTTTAAAGAGAACCACCTTCAAAAACTTTTTTGGTTTTTGCTACGATTGTGTGTCAACCAGTCGCTCAGTCACTGCGATAACCGTGTCCTCAGTATGCCGTGATATTTGACTACAAGGAAACGAGACGCTCCACAGTTCATTCACCTCTCAAGGTTAGTTGGCGTAGCACTATCAAAGTCGTAGCGGTGTACGATAGACTACAATCTTGCTACGCCGTAGGCCTTCCTATTTTAATCCACTTCTACAATAGTACTGCCCCGTTGGTCTCGTGGTTACGAGCGCGACTTTTGGGCTCGATTCCCAGGTCGGACAAAAATTGTTATTAAAGAACCAACAAGAAACTCCACCGACACTATTTTCAATTAGGATTTTACAAAAAGTAGGTTAGTTTTTGAGATTTCTCATAGTACAAAGCGTAATAAAATAAACAGGCCTTTAACCTTCCCAGCTTTTTCTTTGTTTAAACAATTATGATATTAATCGTTGTACTATAATAACGGTCCGTGTTCGTAATGTTTTATTATAATGTCTACAATAAAAAATTAAAATATTTTTTTGTTACTACCTAACCATAATGTAAATTAAACAAAACAGTTATACATCTTGGCCATAAAAAATATAAAGTAGATTAACATAAATAAATAGGTATAATTTAAATAATAATACAATTGAAATTGGGCCGTATTTTGTGGGTATTTACTAATTAATTAGAAAACAACTTTAGTTTTTTTTTGTTTTAAATACCTTTTCACACACTAGGGTGTAAAATGGCTTGCACCGTCACTAGAGTGGTAAAGGAACACATTTTTAAAATCCTAACAAAGTTTTTATGTTAATAATTTTGTGTAAAAAAATTACTTCTTTTGTTAATTAATAAAGTTGTAAAGGTCATAAATATGAAAAAAATATTCATAAAAATGTTTATTATTGTTAATAAATCAGCGTTTGTTAGTTTTAAGAAAAACATAACTATTTACCTACTTTGAGACATAATTACTTTTAACTTTTTGGTTTTAGTTGCCAATTTTGTCAAGGTCACTATTACATTCTAAGTTATATTTTTGGCATAGTCGGGTTTTCAGTTTTTAACTTTTACCTTTTTTGTTACGGAACCCTAAAAAACAAACCATTTATAAATTATTGAGTAATTCAATAAGTAATGTTGTCAAAATGAAAGAAAAATTGACATTTTAAGTTACCTACATAATTGGGCTGCAGGCGGCCAAGGCTCTTTAACTTTCGCAAAATTCTTGTCAATCAAGATAATATAAGTGCAACTTGTTTTACATCCTCGTCAAATTCAGGCGTACAGTAACGCTCATAAACATGTATATGTCGCAGGAAGATAGATAAAACCGTAATATAGTTATATCCCAAGGGATATAATTATATACCGTAACATAGTTATACGAAAGCGATTCTTTACTATATCTCTAGGAATATAGTTATAAAACGGTCCAAGTTTAGTGATATACTTATATTACTTACTATATTAAGTTCAGTGTTATAAATGTATTAATTAAATAAAACCAAATTTTATTGGTTTTATCTTTATTAATAAATCAACTTTATGTATCCTGCAGTTAGTTACAATACTTTGTGTCATTAACACGTATTTTTTTTCTTATCAACAAGTTGAGATCTTGGTTTCTTTAAAAGTATTTTTTAATTTTTGTTCAGACAAGAAGAGGAATCATGACATGTAGAATTACATAGCACTGAATGCTTCTTACAGGCACATCTTTTAGTAGAACACTGTATTTTTTACAGATTTTTTTACAGGAACACACTCTGCGCCTGCACTCCGAAAGCTATTTCACTAAACTTAATCTAGTAATATAAGTATATCACTAAACTTGGACCGTTTTATAACAATATTATTATACCTAGTGAGATAGTAATGAATCGCTTTCGTATAACTATGTTACGGTATATAATTATCCCTAGGGATATAACTATATTACGGCTTCATATACACTTGGCAAAATTTAAAAGTGATTTTCTCGTGAATTAACGACGATTGCAACGTTGAGATAAAACCGATTCCATAGTAGTATGGGATCCAGAATATGATATTGGTAACACCATTACATTTTAATCAATGCTTTGGGAGGAAATTGCTTTAGATTTTTCACATTATTACACAAACGTTTTGTGTCATTATAATAATTGCTTTACAATAATTCTACCAAATGAAACGTTGTCATACAAAAACATTTGAATTTGGCGCCAAAAATCCGCTTTTTTTTTTTTATATACCCAGTGTCACTCTCACAGTAAATACGAATCTAACGACACCTCTCAAGCTAAAATCCATCGAGCCGTTCAGCCTGCAGAGCGTGCCAAACAATTATACATACAAACATACATACATACATACAAACATACCCTCGAAAAACATAACCCTCCTTTTGTCGCAGTCGGGTAAAAATGTGCTAATCGTTAGTTGTCAAAGTGAAACATCGGCGAAACGTTGGTTGGCAAGTTATAATCTGCCAAACAATTTTCGGAGAAAAGGCAGGATACCGAAATTGAGCCCTAGTTGATCATTTTGCAGATTCGAACTAGTCATCTTGCCGCTGAGCTTAGACAGGCGCTAGGCGGGGCGATGCCGGGGCTGCGGGTTATTCGAAAGAGATACCGCGCCCCCGGAACGCAAAGGGCACATGAAGGAACATAGACGGGTTTTAGTCAGTAAAAGTCTGACACTCCCTCCCGCCCCGCCCAGGGCGGGGGAAGTTATTTGATGATTTCCCGTCTATAAAAAAAAAAAAAAAAAAAAAAAAAAAAAAAAAAAAAAAAAAAAAAAAAAAAAAAGGCGGGGCGATAAACCCGCACGCACATAGTGATATAGTCACGCGACACTGCCTATCGCATACGCAATAGGGCGATTCTGTAGTGCTATTCAAAAAGTTAATTGCGAAATCACTTCTGAATCCGCGGTGACATTCTAGTTTCGTATTCTTACTATGGGTGAGTTCGACACTCTAGCGTCACCACGTGATGACGTTAAGTGAGAAGTATTATATTGAGTGAGTATTTTGACGCTTTTCAATAGGATTTGATATTCAGCGAAGCAAGCATGAGTATCGAGATGACTTGCGAGATGACTTTCGAAGTGATTTGCCTATTCCAGAATAGCATAGCTGTTCTTTGAAAGAGGTATATTCTGAATAGGGTCCCGAAGTAGATAGAGGTAAGAATACAAAGGTGGAGAAATATAACAAATTAATTGTGAGACGAGTGTGCCAACTTCTTTATTTAATTTCATCGGTTTTTTATTTTTCACATTTTCACTAGAACCAGTTTTAATTGTTACGAGTTAATTGTAAATACGTCATGGCCACTGAAGGTGCTGTTGCATGCACTCGTAAGCACAATGTTTTGCTTGCATTAATTTGCGCTCTACGAAAAGCAGTTACTTTTTTCCCTCAAAAATTATTGCCTAAAAACTTTTTAATCGTTATACATCTTTCAGGGAGCGAAAGTACTCACGAATATGAAAAAAAAAAAATACTGAACCTATCCTGAAATACAAGCGGTTGTAAAAAATAGAAGTAATCAAATATAATTACGATACCTGGCCAATATCTAATAAATACTTGTTTTTTTAGTTGCAACTATCAAATAACAGTATTCCAGAATACTCCTCTTACAAAATTCAGAATCGCCCAGTTGTAGCGCGGCTATCAATGTGTACATAGCGCCTAAACCCTCTGGCGAGATGGCTAGCTCAAATTTGAAAATCACGTCAAAAAAAAAACAAAACCAATTTATTTTATTATTGATTCGTGTTAAGAATCACGAGCATAGTTAAATTTGACGAGGATGCAAATCAACGCCTTGTATAAAAAAAAATATCAGTAGTGCCATACAAAAACAGGCCCTGTCATAAAAGTTGTTCAGTGAAGTGTGAGGGAAGAGGGAAACGCTGTATCTCCTGTGTACTTGGCTACTATGCTACTCTCTATTGAAATTAGCCGCCATGACCGAAATCGATCTGGAGAAAAACCTCAAACCAAAAGCTATATATGCTTGAGCCGTTTGGACTTGAGACATTAGGGCCATGGTGTCCGAGCGCTCATCTAGTTTTACAGGACATCGCTATGTGACTGGTCGACTCTTCATGTGACCAGATGGCTGCTAGCCTATTGGGCACTTGTCCCATTGACAGCTATGCGGATGAGTTTTTTAATGATTGCCTTTTTTATAAATTGTACATACTTTGTAATTTAATTATTATTTATTAGATAGTGTTGTGTTCGAAAAAAAAAGATGACTAAAATTTAACAGACTAACTGCCATACTCAGAGACGTTTAACGGTTACTTAAGTCGCTCCTTAGTAAAGATTTCCAAGCGAAATCTTTACTAAGGAGCGACTTAAGTAACCGTTAAACGTCTCTGAGTATGGCAGATAGAGTTGTTTTTTTTATTAAGAAGAATATATGTTCACAGATTAAAGGGCCACATGTTATAAAGCGGTTTACACTTAAACTTTCTTCTGTTCTGGATTGTTTACAAAAATATGAACAGATACATACATAAACTCATACATTTTTCCCATGGGGGTAGGCAGAAATCACAGAACACCACCTGCTACGATCCTTACATACTCCTTTCGCCTCCTCCACGTTCATACATCTGGTCATACAAGCACGCCGGTTACGATTACGGCGCACCTGACCTTTCTAAATAACCTCACCAATAAGGTCAGGGTAGGTCTTTCTAGGGCGTCCCCTCCCGGCGTTGCCACTCACATCTGCTATAAGGCCGTGTTCAAACCAAACTAACTGTCAGCCGCCGAATGTGAGCAGGCTCACTGTGAGCCCCAGTGTAAACGTGAAAATAAACGGTATTGTGAATATAATAATGTCAGCGTCTACTCTTAGCGTAATAACGTATCGTCTCGGTTAGATGTGAACGAAAAAGTGAATATGTATGGAAATACAATAAACTGCGTAACGTTCGCTCATTTTCGGCGGCTGACAGTCAGTTTGGTTTGAACACGGCCTAAAACTTCTTTTTTTAATCGCCTTTCATTAAGATATTTTAATAAAACTTACCTAAACACAAGCACACTGACGTAACTCATTCTCACGACTGAATTACCTCTTGTTCATACATAATCATACAGTAATCTACTAACGAGGTAATCTAAAGGTGTATTTAGATTAAAACACAATGAACTACAACGGTCATGTCGCGTTTTATGATCGGAGAAATTAGCTTGAGTTGTAATTAATTAGTTTGCGATGAGCTTGTTGATATCTGCTTAAAGTATATAATTACACATGATATATCATCGCGCCTGTATTACCTGAAGGGTTAGGCAGAGGTGTGCCAATGTACACCAACAGTTCACCGGAATGTTTTTATGCCATTGGATGGCAAACAAGCCCACGGCCCACTTGCAGTGCTATTCTCTAAGCCCCACTTCGTAATTCGAAAGCTGAATCCGCAGTGAGATAACAAAATGGTATTCTGTAAAACACGATCACGCCGGTGACGTCACCATGGCAAGCGAAAACACAACCAAAGTCAAGTGGGTTCAACTCAAAAACAAGTCTCACAAAAGTGACCGCGCTCACTTTTGTGAGACTTGTTTTTGAGTTTGCATTTTAGAGAATCGCACTACTGATGTTAAGTGGCCACCTCTACCTATAGACATCTGCAATACCAGAGGCGTTGCAAATACGTTGCCATCTCAGAGACAAAGTTGAAATGTCACATGTGCCTGTAATTACATCGGCACCCGTGCCATTAACCTGGCACTTTTTGGAAATTCATCTTCTTGGAAAAATCCAATAAAACTTTGCTCGGGCTGGGAACCCAAGACCTCTAGTGAAACAGTTGCGCTTAGGACCACTAGGCTACCGAGGCAGTTAGATGATGATGCGATAGGAGAAATTAGCATAATTAATAAATAATTAATTAATTAGTAGTTGCTTGCGATGAGCTCATTGCTATCTGATTAAAATTCATGTCTATGTCCGTTTCTGTACACCTGACAACGTGGATGTAAAATTTCAGGATGATCGGTTCAGTGGTTTAGGGGTGCAAAGTTAACAAATAATCAAACTTACTTTTCGCATTTGTAATATTAATAAGATAAGAAAGAGAGAGTATAGAAAGAACATACATACCATCACGCCTATATCCCCGAAGGGTTAGGCAGAGGTGTACCAATGTACACCCACAGTTCGCCGGTATGTTTTTAGGTCCCATGTAATAGGGGGGCGAGCCTATTGCCATTAACCGGGCACAAATCCAAACGCCGAGCTGCTATTGAGAATTTCTGATTGAGAAATGATTGATGATGTTTGCGATTGATTGCGGTTGATTTTTTGAGGTAAAGTTTCTTGAAAATTTTTCTCCATACGAAACTAAGTTTTCAAAACGGCAACGAGATTAAATTTGTTTTCCTTGTACATAAATGACCTTGAATAGTGCCTGTTAATGGTCTTATTTAAATCAATTACTGAATATTAACAATTTTATTGAATATTTACACACTTACCTACCTAATGCAAACACTACAAATTAAAATAATAATTAATTCAGAAAGCGGTACTCCTAGACACGGCGCGTATTGTTAGAAGATTCCCCTTCTCAGGAGCCCTGACCACCGCTGCACCGGTGGCTTGGATTATTCCCGATGCCGCATACTAGGATACTGGATATTTATAGGATATAGATAGGTAGGATACTATTTTTAATATAGGTGAGGGTTCTTCAGAAAGGTCGAGTGCGCAGTACTCGCACCCGGCGCGCATATATGCCCAAATGTATGAACGTGGATGAGGCGAAAAGAGTATGTAAGGATCGTAGCAGGTGGCGTTCTGTGGTTTCTGATGCCTATCCCCATGCATGAGAAAACGCGTGAGTTCATGTGTGAACATGATTATTTGTTTAGGGTTCCGTAATCGAAGGGTAAAACAGAGGGTGTCCATCCGTCCGTCTGTCACCAGGCTGTATCTCATGAACCGTGATAATTAGACAGTTGAAATTTTCACTGGTTATGTATACAGTAGAATCCGTTTATTATGACTCCGCCTATATTGACCAACCGGTTATTATAACGTAATTGCACTACGAAGTTTGGTTTTCATATAAAATTCTTTATAAGAAAGTCGGATATAATGACTTCCCTTACAGTGACATGCCGCTTATTATGACCCATTTTTAATAAATTATGTCTGGTTATAATGACCGGCATGATATACACAATAGTATTAGAGACTGTTTTTACAATAAAATGAAAAAAAAGCAGACAAAAAAACACAAAAACAAAAATACACTTATATGTGTTATTATAATAATCTGCTGATTACGTGCAATTTTGATTTTGATTTAATATGTACGTATACATATGCAAGTACTATGTTTCTGTATTAAAAAACTCAAGTACATACATATTTACATAAAAAAGATTTTTCATTTCACATAACGCTTTGTATGACGTCTGCTTATTATGACGTGTTTGTCAATTCCTTTCGATGTCATTATAAACGGACTCTACTGTATCTGTTGCCGGTATAACAAAAAATACTGAAAAACAGCATAAAATAAATATTTAAGGGGGGCTACCATACAACAATTTGATTTTTTTACCGTTTTTATCGACAAGTACGGAACCCTTCGTGCATGACTCCGACTCGCATTTGACCGGGTTTTTTTCTCTTACAAACCCAATCTGCGAATTTAAATTGTTACCCGGAACGCCAGGTGTTAAAATAACAATGCATAACATGTAGCATCGAGATATATAAATATAAACATACCTGCTCATCTTTGTATTATCATTCTGACGTACCCTGCATCATTGTTAGTCGTGACAATGACTTTAATCCGTGTTATCGTGTTTTGGTGAGTGCATTCCTTTTAATTTATTAAATTTTACTTTAACACGAGCTATCGCCCGCGACTTTAGCCTTTTTTTTATACACGGGAAATCATCAAATAACTTCCCCCGCCCCGGGCGGGGCGGGAGGGAGTGTCAGACTTTTACTGACTAAAACCCGTCTATGTTCCTTCATGTGCCCTTTGCGTTCCGGGGGCGCGGTATCTCTTTCGAACAACCCGCAGCACCGGCAGGCATCGGCCCTCAGTGGCCCCTTCCAAGTTTGCTGACATCTCTTTAAGGAGCGCGTGAAACACGAACGCGCCGTCGACACGGTGTCTCGTTAGTAAACGTACGGACGGTGAGCTACCCATTGCTCACCGCCCACAGACCCACGTCTACGGTGGCCGGGAGTCGTCTCGTGGCTCCCGACGCCCGGAGCGTCTACCGCGGCGGCCGCTGGGACGGGGGACTCTTCTTTCCGCGACTTAAGCCTAAGTTACTCCTATTACAATAGCTATCTGCAAGTGAAAGTCGGTCCAGCCGTTTCAGAGATTAGCCGGAACAAACAGACAGACAGACAGACATAAAAGTAAAAAAAATATTAATTGCCGTATATTTTTTCATAATATGGATTTAGTGAAAAGCTGTTAATTTGAAATTACAAACAGACACTTCATTTTTATTTATTTGTATCTATATACAGACAATACGACGTATATGTACGTATTGATTTATGTGATTGGCAATTCGCCAATTACATCAGTTCAAGACATAATTCAAAGGTGCAGTTGTAAACATTCGCTTGTGCTTGTCGTGGCCTAGTTCTGTTCTGTCTCCTGCTTGTTTGTAGGGAAGTGGAAGTCAAGATTTTTCTTACTCCTCCGCTAACCGTTTTTGATTAATTCCGTTGCTGAATCCAAGACAGTTGAATCGTTTCTCAGGGCCTCGTCGACCTTCATTGCCTCGGCGCTCTTTTGGCGGTTCGATGGTCGATTCTGACTTTCAGGAGTTCTGACTTTCGGAGTTCTGACTTTCAGTTCCATAAAGAAGAAATAAATAGTGCATTTTTGCATCCTCGTCAAATTCGAGGAGGTGACATTTCTAGAGACTTTTAACACGAATCCTACTATCCTACTATTATTATAAATGCGAAAGTTTGTGCCGACGATGGATGGATGGATGTTTGTTACTCTTTAACGCTTAAACGGCTGAACGGACATTGATGAAATTTGGCATTGAAATAGTGTGAAATATTTATTTATGAAATATTTGTTGATTTTTCCCGGAAAAAATATACGGTTTCCGTGGGATAATAAATTGACGCGGGTGATGTCGCGGGCAGAAGCTAGTTAAAAATAAAGTAACTGGTTTTTTTTAGTTCGAATTCGTGCTAGTCATCTTGCAGCTGGGTTTAAGCTGGCAGGGCGATGAACCCCCCTGAGTTGATTCTGTTCTTTGAAAGAGGTGTATTCTGAATTACTTTCACACATAAACAACAAAAAAACATGATTTATTTATTATTGACGAGGTACCGTAATGTTATTTGATTATTTATGTTTTTTATAACAACTTCCTGGAGGAAGATGCAAAACTGTACGACTTTCACACGCTCATCTCACAATACTCCAAACATACTGACAAAACCGTCTTCCATACATCCGCAAACTCATCACGGTCAGGTTTGGCATAAGCCGATTCTGAGCAAACTACATTAAAGGCATGCGTTTAATTACATTTTGTACTCTATCTATTTCTTGTTTGTGACGTTCAAAAGCGCCTTTAATTAATTCAATTAATTTGTCCCTTGTAAAATCTACCTTAAATGATAGCAAGCAAAAAGCAGTCCTGTCTTCATATTACCTACGTTAGTTTTACATAGTTATTTTTTTTATAAGCTTGTCGATTAATAGTTGCTGCTATTATCTGCACGTCGAAATTGTTGTAGTGATTGAATTATAACTATTTACCTTGTACTTGATCGGTGAGTCGCCTGAATAGGTAACGGTTGGCACGCAAACTATGTATATGTCAGTGGGACCTTTAACAATGAATAGTTTATTGAAAAATATTACCTTCTCTAATAGGGTAATCTCATAGGGTAACCTTATGGGGTAATCTTATAGAGTGATTTCAAAGGGTAAATTTATGAGTAATTTTATAGGAAGGGTAATCTCGTAGGGTAATCTCATAGGGCAATTTCATAGGATAATCTCATAGTCTATCTCCTATCTATACCCGTTACCAATGAAACATTTTTTCCTTTTCAGGTTTATGGTAAATTAGGTTTTGCCCGCGACTTCGTCCGCGTAATTGTCGGTTATCGTGGATTCAGAAGAAGTCGTGGAATTAAAAGTAGCCCTTGTCATTTCTTGGGTTTCAAATTTACCTCGTACTTTTTATTAAAATTGGTTCAGTGGTTTAGTCATGAAACGTAACAGACTGACAGACAGAGGTACTATCGCATTTAAAATAATGGTATGGATAAAAATAAGGTTGTATACATAGACAAAACTCGTAAAAATATATCATGACTTTTCCCAAGGCGGTAGGCAGAACCCACAGAACGCCACCTGCTATGATCCTTACATACTCCTTTCGCCTCGTCAACATTCATACATGTTTCCAGTGCCCTGATCACCGGTTGCTGGCAGGATATGAAGTTTCCACCATGGTTTCTGTTCGGAGCTGCCTCAGCATCATACCAGATCGAAGGTGGCTGGAACGCTAGTGGTAAGATTTTTAAATAACTTTTTTTCATGTCCTGGGATGGCGAACAATCCTTCCGCCCACTGGGACACAAACACCAAACTGGGAACAACTATCTATAGGTCATATAAATATTTGTTCCGTGCGGGAATCGAACCCGCAACATGCAGCGTGGTAACCAATCACTCAGCTACTGCGTCAACCGTGTCACCCAGTTGAGCGTGACTGCCCCGTTGAACTCGTCGTCGCAATAGCGCCTGCTGAGCATGGAGTCCTGGGCTCGATTCTGAGGTCGGGCAAAGTGATAATAGGTTTTTCTCAGCAGCAATCTGGAGTTATGTACTTGGTGGTGTGAGACCCCCGGAAAGCACGTAAAGCCGTTGGTTCTGCGCCTGATCTCACCCGGTTATGTCGGATTGCCGTCCCATCAGACTATGAAAGTGAGGGAAGAGGAAGTGCACCTGCATTTGCACACATTGGTGCACTATAATACCTCCTGCGTACTTGGCTAGTGTCCATTAAAATTGGTCGCCGCGACCGAAATCGGTCTCCAAAATATCATTATAATTATTTCTTTCATTCATTTGTTTATTATTATCATGTCTTGAGTACAATCTGACTCTTTTGTTTTTTAAAACAAGGAAAATCATACAATATACTAAACTGACACAATTAATTAATTACCAATTGTTCCTCTAAAAGTCACACAGATTTAAAATTTTAAATGTAAAAAAATACGTCAAATGGTCGTTAACTACGCATACAAGCCATCAAACTAAGTAGCATTGAGCATGAATTATTGGTGTTTCTTGCTGGTGTGAAAATTCACTGTTTGTCTTAGCGTAATTTTACAAACGTAAAAGCATTGTGTTAACGGTAGCATTTTTTTTATGTCATTACATTGCCAACAAGCCCACGGCCCACCTGATGTTAAGTGGTCACCACTACCTATAGACATATGCAATACCAGAGGTCTGGCAAATGCGTTCCCATCCCAAAGACAAAGTTGAAATGTCTCATGTGCCTGTAATTCCACCCATACCCTTCCAACCGGAACACAGCAACGCCGCTTTGAGGCAGAAGAAGGTATGGTGGTAGTACTTCCGCGGACGAGCTCCTTCTCAAAGAGCTTTAGTACTACGAGACGCAATAAGTGTGAGGGCATGGGGGTATTCATTAAAGTTTCAACATTTCAAACATGTTAAAATCTACCCGGTAAGGTTCGGGGGAAATGGCTGGATGCGGGCAGCGCAAGACCCGTCATTGTGGCTATTTTTAGGGGAGGCCTATGTCTAGCAGCCCACTGAATCAGCAAGTTGAAGTTACAGTGAGCAGGGCACATGCCACGCAGAGTTGAAGGCCGATGGGCCCGCAAAGTTCTCGAAGGGAGGCCACGCACCGGCAAACGCAGCGTAGGACGTTCACCCAAAAGGTGGATGGACGACCTCATTAAGACCGCAGGGAGACGCAGGCCGCTTCCAACCGGTCCTTTTGGAAATCTATGGGGAGGCTTATGTCCAGCAGTGGACGTCCTGCGGCTGATATGATAATGATGATGTCCAGCTGCGGCCTTCATTTGGCTGATTTGAAATGTTAAGAAAAATATATTCTTTGCCCTTCAATGTCTCCGTAATCAGAAGGATCCCAGGTACGGCCCAGGATCAACAAAGTATTTCAATGATGGGATTTTACACCCTTTATTCCAGGCAAAGGTGAGTCCACCTGGGATAGACTCCTGCACACAATGCCGCACATAGTCACCGGTGAGGTCAACGGAGACGTAGCGTGTGACTCCTACCACTTGTGGCGGAGAGACATCGAGATGTGCGAGGAGTTGGGACTCAATATGTACAGGTGAGAGAATTCGCCAGTATAGCAACAATAAAAAAAACTTAGATTGTTAGATTACTTGATTAGATGGATACGCCCGGTGGGTTCTCTACGAACTTGTACTAAGCCGTCAGCTACTTAATATCAAAATGACTTCTATTGATCATCATCATCATCATCATATCAGCCGAACGACGTCAACTGCTAGACAAAGGCCTCCCCTAAAGATAGCCACAATGAGTGGTCCTGATCGATTAAAAGTTCTTCTTGTCAGGTTCTCAATATCCTGGTCTCGTGTGCTGCCGACGGGGTTCCCCAACCAGATCAACAGAGCGGGCACGAACTACTACAACAACCTGATCGATGGGCTACTGGAGAAGGGCATCACACCACTCGTCACTTTGTACCATTTTGACTTGCCTCAGGCACTACAGGACCTTGGTAAGACAGGCAAACTCCCTGTACATTTATATTTCTAAATCTAATACAGGCGTGATGGTATGTTATGTGGGGTGAACATTGGTACACCTTTGGGTGGTTGGTAGTGGTCTGGGTGGTGGTGGTGGGTAGCCTAGTGGTCCTAAGCGCGACTGCTACGCTAGAGGTCTTGGGTTTGATTCCCAGGTTGAGCAAAAAGTGTTATTGGACTTTTCAATAAATTTCTCAGCAGCAGCTCGAAGTTATGATTTGGGCCCGATTAATGGCAATGGAACTTAAGAACATACCGGCTAACTGTGGGTGTACATTGGTTACACCTCTGTCTAACCTTTCGGGGAATATAAGCGTAATGGTATGTTGATTTTCTGACAACCCCTTGAAAGACAATAATGCACAAATGCACCTTATATGTATATCGGTCCACTTAATCTTTAATCAACTTAATTTCCAGGAGGCTGGGCCAACCCCCACATAGCGGACTGGTTCGCTGACTACGCGAGGGTCGTGTACAGACTCTACGCAGACCGGGTGAAGCTGTTCCTGACCTTGAATGAGCCCTTCGGCATCTGCGACATCGGGTACAACATGCAACACGCCCCGTATCTGAACGATACGTTGGTCGGAAGATATTTGTGTAATAAGAACACTATGCTGGCTCATGCAAAGGCTTGGAGAGTTTATGATGATGAGTTCAGGCATCTGCATCATGGTAAGACTGTACTTAGCGAGTATTGTCCCACCGGGGGCGTTCCGTGGTTTCTGCTTACCCCCATGGGGAAAAGACGTGAGTTCATGTATGTATGTATTTACCCAATGTTGGGAAAAGGTCTCCCTTATAAATCAAATCATTTATTGTAGAAACTCTTTAGCTTTATTAGCGCGAAAACATCCGTGTGGCTTATTTCACCCGCGTCTAGTTACGTCTTTAGTTACTGCTCCGCTCCTATGAGTCTTAGCGTGATGTTATATAGCCTATGTTATTCAGGAATAATGTAGCTAGATATTGCTGAAAAAATTGTTAAAATCGGTCTAGTAGTTTTGGAGACTGTTCGGTGCAAACCAACAAAAAAATCTTACCTCTTTACTATGATTTGGTCTGTTGCAGGCAAAGTTTCTCTATCCACCTTATTCATTTGGTACGAGCCCGTTACTCCAGACGATGCGGATGTCACTGAACTCACGATTCAACACTGGGTAAAAATTTACCTATAATATTCTTTATCGGGTGGGCAGTAAGGTCGAGCTACCCCACACACCCTAGTGTCAGAGTTTCTAAACCGCTCCAAAGGCCTCTGACATGGTTACCGATACCAGTGATGCCCAAGATAAACTTAGAAAATACATATGAATTAGAAAAAGTCACATTGGTACTTGCCCTTGCCCGGTTGCGTACCCACAACCTCGTTCATGACAGGCGGGCGCCTTAACCACTGGGCCATCACGATACCTATAAGAAAACTCATACATAAAAATAATAAGTCTATTATTGTCTCACTGCAGGGCAAATGTGAGTTATCGCTTGAAGATGAGGTACTGGGTTAGATGCCCAGTTCTGGCAAAATGTTATTGCATTCTCACTGGGATTATTTGAGTAACAGCCCGGTTTAGAGACGACCATTTATTATCACTGCCACTGCCATTAACTGCCTCGATAGCCTAGTGGTTATAAGCACGACTGCTACGCTAGACGTCCTGGGTTCGATTCCCAGATCGAGCAAAAAGTGTTATTGGGTTTTTCTATGAAATTCTCAGTAGCAGCTCGGAGTTTGGATTTGTGCCCGGTTAATGGCAATAGGCTCGCCCCCTATAAAATAGGACCTAAATATACCGGCGAACTGTGGGTGTACATTGGTACACCTCTGCTTAATCCTTTGGGGAATACAGGCGTGATGGTATATTATATTATATCATTTAATACCAATCCAGGCTCATGCCGTGTATGAGAAGAGACTTTTGCCGTGCAATGATTCAATAATAGGCTGGTTTTCTTTGTCAATAATTTATTGATCTTCTCAGGAGGGCCGCTACGCATATCCTATCTACTCGAAAGAGGGTGGATGGCCGCCGAGACTTCAGAAATTTCTGAATGACCGTGTTAATGAAGAAGGCTTAAAATTCCCAAAGCTACCTCCTCTCACTCGTGAGGAAATACTACTCATTAGGGGTATGTGTTTAATGATTTTACAAACTTTTTTTATGTAGCGACATCTATCGCTCAGCAGAACTGCCTACTTATTCTTATCTCTCCCTACTTTGTATATTTTGTTTGTATGTATATATATACCTATATGTATATATTATATATATATATATAAATATAAATATATATATATATATATATATATATATATATATATATATTTTAATCTTGGAATTTTTTCCGTTTCTTGCACCTACTTTGTTCCGTATCTGCATCACCCTAAGGTAGACTGGTAGAAAATGCCTAAGGCATTAAGTCCGCCTTTGTACGGTGTATTTTAAACATTTTGTGCATAAAGTTTTAATAAATAAAATAAATAAATAAAACTGACGTTGCCTAGATCGCGCTATCAAAGTTCTCCGCGACATTAGCATATATACAAAATCCCGACAACAACCGTTGGGCAATAGCCCACCAGACAGAACACCTGTCTGGTCGGAGGATCCTCTCTTTTCAACGGAGGATGAAAAACTTTACACCCTGCTTCTCATACCCCCAAAGCCATTGGATGGCAAACAAGCCTACGGCCTACCTGATGCTAAGTGTTCACCGCTACTTATAGACATCTGCAATAGCAGAGGTCTTGCAAATGCGTTGCCATCCCAGAAGCAAAGTTAAAGTCCCATGTGCTTGTAATTACACCGGCGCCCATACCCTGCAAACTGGAACACAGCAAAGCTGCTTTGCGGCAGAAATAAGTCTGGTGGTAGTACTTCCCCGGACGAGGACTTTCACAAAGAGCTCTACTAATACGAGTTAGTAGGTAATTAATTCATTGACACGTACCACGAGGGTTCATCGCGGTGCGGTGGTGCGAAAACAGTTATAAATAGACAAAAATATTTTTTTTTGTTTCTGATAGCCAGACAAGATTATGTTGGTGTGTGTGATGTTTAGTGTGTGATGTGTGGTGTCATGTGATGTGATGTGATGTGATTTGATGTAATGTGATGTGATGTGATGTGATGTGATGTGATGTGATGTGATGTGTGATGTAATGTGATGCGATGTGATGTGATGTGATGTGTGGTATGTCTGTGTTATTGTTTGATTAAAGGTTTTTCATTTAGGACCAAATAACTTATCTGTACAGGGACGTACGACTTCTACGCTCTAAATCATTATACGTCAAGAAAGGTGCGCAGGGCAAGACCTAATGAGGAAATAGGGTTTTGGCCGTTCTATGGGTCGAAAGAACTTGGCGTAGTGCTGGAGAGCGATCCATCCTGGGCAGTTGGTGCTGTGGACTGGTTTGCGGTAAGAATTTACTAGACTAAGAGCCAGGTGTCGCAAGACCTTCGTCATTTTATATTAATACCAGCCTATATTGGTCCCACTGTTGGGCAAAGGCCTTTTCTTTTAGAGAAGTCACGATCATTGATCACCACGGTTGCTTAAATCGGATTGGCGATTTTAAACTTATATAAATTTCGAAGAAACCGTTTCTCATTATGTTTTCTTTCAATGATGACCAAGATAAACTTACAATTATAAATTGTATCGTCAGTAACAATCAATGTCTAGTAAGTAAATTAGAGGAAATTTTAACAGATTCAGACAGAGATTTATTTAATTTTTTTGGATGGCAAACAAGCTAACGGCTCACCTAATGTAAAGTAGTCACTGCTGCCTATAGACATCTGCAATACCAGAGGCCTTGCAAATGCATTGCCATTTCAGAGACAAAGTTAAAATATCATTACACCGGCATCCATACCCTTCTAACTGGAACACAGCAACGCTGCTTTGCGGCAGAGATAAGTATGCTGGCAGTATGTCCCCGGACGAGCTCCTTCACAAAGAGCTCTACTACTACTACTGGCTGTGGGCCTAACATATCATCTCCAATTTCTTCTTCCAGATATATCCAGCAGGTCTCTTGAAGCAGCTGCACTGGATTAACAAGACGTATGGAATCAAAGAGATCTTGATTACGGAGAATGGATACCTCAGCATTGACAACTGTCTGAATGACTGGAAAAGGATGAAGTACATTAGGGATAACTTGGAACAGGTAGATTCTTTGCCCTGGCTGGAGGCCTTCTTAATTGCGAGGCATCCACACGGTTGTCCGGTTAAGCAGCAAGCAGCCAAACAACCTCTTAGGTTGAACTGAGAGATGCCCATAGATAAAAATAAATTAAAAAAAAAAACAGGTAGATACTGGCCAATAATGTACGTTTGTGGGCTTAAGTGCTGGCGTACCTAAAAGTATCCATCCATAGACTACTATTGTTGGACATAGGCGTCCCCCATAGATTTCTAAAAGGGCCGCTTGGTAGCGGCCTGCATCCAAAAGTATTCACTTTTAGTTAATTTTCGAATTGAGCCCGTTCCCCCAAAATGAGCCATCGCACAGCCTATAAAAATAAACAGCTATGAATGTCAAAATAATGATTATTTGTATTTTAGTGAAGTATACCTTAAAAAACTCATCTTTGATAGTCGTTACGGATAGTAAGAAGCCAAGAAGTTTGACAACCAGTCTAACCAGTGGTCCTATGCACGACTGCTATTCTAGAGGTGCCGGGTTCGATGCCAGGTCGAGCAAAAAGTGTTATTGGGTTTTTCTATGAAATTCTCAGTAGCAGCTCGGAGTTTGGATTTGTGCCCGGTTAGTGGTAATAGGCTCGCCCCCTATTATATGGGACCTAAATATACCGGTGAACTGTGGGTGTGCATTGGTCCCTCTACCTAACCCTTCGGGGAATACAGGCGTGATGGTATATTTATATTTATTTAACCGTTATTTTTCAGGTTCAAAAAGCCATAAACGATGGTATTAATGTAACGGGATACACTCATTGGTCACTAATGGATAACTTTGAGTGGCTAGCGGGATACAGGTACCTGCCTAACTTATTTTTCTACACTCTTGTGCGTAAAGTGGCTCTTACTGCACCGCTTTTAGGGTTATAATGGAGCGTGTTACGCACTAGTGCTTTTACCATTACAACAAAATGTTTAGATTTTTTTTTTTTTGTATATGTTAATAGTTAATATGATAAATAAGTATTATATTTACCAAATTATTTATTTAATTCCTCATTTCTACTAACTTTAAGAAACTATTGCAATCTAAGTAATCTTAGGCTCAATTTGACAAAAAATCCTTTTAATTTACCTAGGTTTTTTCACATTAATGAGATTACGATAACATATTGAACGTGTTTTTAATTAGTAAAATTGGTTATCATAGATATCGTGTGTCTTTCCAGTAGGACCAGTTGGAAGCGGCTTGCATCCAGCGTCCTCCCGCAGGCTTAATCAGGTCGTCGACCACCTTGTGGGTGGACGACTTACGCTGGAAATCTATGGGGAAGACCTATGTCCAGCACTGGACGTCCTGTGGCTGATATGATGATGATCTTCTTCTTTATCGTGTGGGCAGGTTTAACGACTCCCCACACCCTTGTGTCAGAATTTCTAAACCGCCTCAAGGGCCTCTGACATGGTAACAAATGTCAGTGATGTCCAAGTTAAACTTAGAAACTACATATGAATTAGAAAAAGTCACATTGGTACATGCCCGTGCCCGTTTGCGAACCCACCACCTCGTGCATGAGAGGTATCAAAGTCAAAGCATTTATTTCAATTAGACCATTTACAGGCACTTTTGAATGTGAAGAAGTTACAGTTTAAAATTGAAGCTAGTTGCTCGTTCCAATACGTAGGTCTCTATGGAGAAGAACGAGCAAGAAACTCCATGGACACTCTTTTCTTTCAATTTGGTTTTTATAAAATCTTGGTTACAATATTCTTGTTGCTTTTATATGTGAAAACAATGAAAGTGAATGAAAATTACAAAATTAAAATAAAGATGTAAGCCATGGCAGTTAAGAGGCGACCAATCTCGGTGGGCGCCTTAACCACTGAGCCATCACGACACTATAATGATGATGATGATGATGTGTGATTCTTATTTCAGCGTAAACTTCGGCCTGTACTCAGTGAACTTCACGGACCCGTGGCGGACGCGTACTCCGCGAGAGTCTGCGCGGTACTACTCCAAAGTGACCAGGAGTCGCTCCTTTGACTACCTCCATGTTGGACTTAATTATTTTTAGCTAGAAAAATAAATATATTATTAAGTAACACCAGTCTTTTATTGTCGCGGTGCATAGCATAGGAATGTTCTCATACAGAGCACGAGCATTGATCACCACGCTGTAATCACCAATTGAATTGGTGGTTACAGATTATAACGTTCAGATTTACTCACGATGTTTTTCTTTACATCAGAGATGTCTAAGATAAACTTCAAAAGTGCATAGGAATAATAAAAAATGACATGTTGGTATACTTACCCGGTATCAACCGGATGCAACACCACTTTTTCTGATGTTCGATTAAGCTGAAATTTTGCGTAAATATGTGAAATTTTCATGGCAATGCATTATAATGCAGGGCTGCCAGCAAATAAATCGCGACTATACCTATTAGTATCTGCAATTACACAAAATTTGATCGCATTATACAACACTATTCTATAAATCGATTTTTCTTCATAATTTCCTAAAACGAACATATTTACCTGTACTTTAATGCTGATTCTTTTTATTTATTACTTTTATCATCTCTAACTAAATAGTCTTGTAATCTCAAGCAAAGCAAAGCTCAGATGATCACTTCTTGACAACTATGAAATAAAAAACCTACACAAACTACCGAACTAAACCTGAACCAACCCACTCAAGCAGTCACAATCAGGAACTATGGCCACACGAGTTCACACGACACTCCACTGTATCATAGTTGTCACGTTGGGAATACTTTATCTGCATCTCTGTTCATCCCACACAGATGAGAGGTCAATTTTGAAAGAAGCAAGAAGTGAACTCACGTTCCTTTTCATGCCGTATGGTTTTGTATCGTATTATACTGAATGATCATGGATACAATACACCGTCCGATTATACAGATTTTGTATCCAATTATACAATCTGGCAGCCCTGTTATAATGATGACACAGATGGTCTTATGATGAAGTAGGAAAGTGACCATAGGAATTTAATTAAATCTTATTTAAAAGTTTTGTGTAACATAAATAAATTAAGATGAAAATGTAAAAAAAAACTACAAGTTAAATTTGGTGTTCGATTGAGCTGGAATTTTGAACACATACCAATTATATTCACATTGCTTGACAATCTGTACTACGAGTAATTAGAGTATTAAGAGTTTTTTTGTTCGTTTGTTTAACCGTCCTAATCTCTGGAACTGCCAGTCGGATTACAAAATCATTTTTGTATATGATAGCCAGATTCATGAGGAATACTAAAGGCTATAAAACATCACGCTACGACACACAGGAGCTGAGCAGCAACCGAAAACGTAACTTAAGGCGGGTGAAAAAACCACACGGATGAAGTTGGGGCTAGAATCCAGTGCAATATAAAGGCTTGTTTGTTTTAACCTAGCAACGACCTTATTGCCTGTTAGTACAAGCAATTACCTAAATACATTGTCTTGTCTTTAATTCAGATTACGTTGTAGTACGAAGCCGTAATTAAGATAGTTTTTTATTGCTAATTAACAACTCATAATTAACCAGTCGTGAGAATGAGTTATATCAGTGCGGTTGTATTCAGGTGAGCTCATCTTTGTCATTTTAATCTATGGATTTGATAATAAAAAAATAAATAATCAGATAAAGAGAGGATTTAATTATCTAAGGGCCAATTGCAGCAAAATTATAAAAATCTCGATTTTCTTAATCCTTAGTCCTAATCTCAATTTAACTTAATTCTTATTAGTGTAAGTAGATTTTTCAAAAATTATAAAATATTTGACTTAAAATATTTGAAAAAAAGAAATAATGTTAATTGACACAGACCGTGTGCATACAAACATAATAATAAAAAGGCTTCTCAATAAAACCAAAAAATAATAAAATAACAAAACGCAAAAACACATTTCGCCATTTGATACTAAATAATAATACTTTATTACCATTACGAGCCATTACCGCCGACTTAGCGTAACCGACAAAAACTAAATTTTACAGAAGGTTTTTTTTAAATATTTTTGATATTTTTTTCCCACCCAGGACAAACTTTGTGTGATGAGCATGATTGTTTGTTCTGTGTCTGGGTGTGATTTATCCATAATATGTAGGTATTTATAAATTATATAAGTATGTATATCAGTTGTCTGGTTACCATAACACAAGCTCTGCTTAGCTTGGGATCAGATAGCCGTGTGTGAGTTGTCCCAAGATATTTATTATTTATTTATTTATTTATAATAATTGCGCTGTTAATGTGGATTAGCATTTGCTATAACTTAAATAACCAACTGATTTATTTTGGCGGGAAGGTCGACGAGGCATGGTCCGTTATAGTTTAAAATGTCGTTTGCGATGAAAAACGCAGTTTAGGTAAAGATGTCGCTTACGCTAAGTCGGCGGTAATGGCTCCATAAGTTACAGAAAATGCTAGGTTAGAGTACCAGTATTTCAGGAGCCAGTGACTTCGTCCATTTAGGTTACACTTGGCAAGTTTTATGCAGCAAAAGGTGAAAAAATAGGCCCAGCCTCGCCCCTATTACATGGGACCTAATGATACCGGCGAACTGTGGGTGTACATTGGCACACCTCTGCCTAATCCTTCGGGAAAAAAATCATATTAATAATCCTTTTATGTGAACTTGCTACATTGTGTTTTAATTGTCATTTCTATTTCTTTAAGTACTTTTTAAATATTTTAATTTTTGATTTTCTATAATTATACTACTAATAATGCATGCCCTTAGGGTAGATTTTTGAGATACTATAATTCTGTAAGACCTGTTGTAACACCAAAAATCGCATTAATAAATACTTTGACTTTTGACTTTGACTTTGGGAAATAAAGGTGTGATGGTATGTATGTAGGTAGGTGACAAAATTATATTCCCTAATTATTGTTTAATTATAATCCCATGTAGGTAATAGTGGCGAGCCTATTTCCATTAACCGGGCACAAATCCTAACTCCGAGCTGCTACGGAGAATTTCATAGAAATACCAAATAGTTTTAGCTCGACCTGGGAATCGAACCCAAGACCTCTAGCGTAGCAGTCGCCCTTAGGACCTCTAGGCTACCCCAAATCTCGAGAAGATCTCTTAATCAAGGCAAACAGACTGTTAGGTTTCATAATACCTATGCACTAAACATAAAAATAGAATAACAGCAAGTTAAATAATCTTATTAATCTAGAACAAAAAATGGACAGAATTCAGAATTAAAATAAAATATTAAAATACTGGCTTGCTAAATAATAACAAAATAAATAAACTTAGTATTATATATATACCATCAAGCCTGTATTCCCCGAAGGGTTAGGCAGAGGTGTACCAATGTACACCCACAGTTCGCCGGTATATTTAGGTCCCATGGGGGCGAGCCTTATTGCCATTAACCCGGCACAAATCCAAACTCCGAGCTGCTACCGAGAATTTCATAGAAAAACCCAATAACACTTTTTGCTCGACCTGGGAATCGAACTCAGGACCTCTAGCCTAGCGTAGCAGTCGTGCTTAGAGCCACTAGGCTATCGAAGCAGTATTAGTATAAATAAAAATTGTAATATTATAAGAAGATTCCTTTTTTTAGGAGCCCTGACCACCCGTAGCATGGTTCCTGTTCCTCATGCCGATGGGCTATTTTTTTTGTTTTTAATTTAAAAGTAAAATTATCAAAAAAAATATTTTATTATTATTTTTTAACCAGGAGTTTCCCAATCTTTTTATACTGGGACTTTTTAGGTTCAAATTGTCAGACAGATTTAGTTCGGCCCTGCCTAAATATTAAGACAAAACAACTAAAAACGTGTGATCTAGTATAATGACGGGAATGTTTTGATTTACAGCATGTTACGGAAATGGTATATCCATACAAACAGGGTGAAGGGTGTATCCGGTTATCCGGTACTGAATCTATATGCAAAATTTCAGTTAAAGAGCAATAACTTTGAAAATGCATATTTTTTTATTTATTTCGGCTTTTTATTGAGTTTAATTTCAAACAACAAATCGAATTGCCTACAAATCTTTTACGGAGTTTTCTTTCATTTTTTTTTCAAAAATGTTGCCCCTCATTTGGAATTTTTCCTGTATCGTTGGGTGCATTTACAAACATACAAACTCACATACACAAACAGCCAGACCCGGAACAACTATCTGTAGGTCATACAAATATTTGCTCCGTGCGGGAATCAAACCCGCGACACGCAGCGCAGTTGATCGCTCGAACACTGCGCCAACCGTGGCGTCAGTTGTTTCTTAGTGTGTAGTTTATTGACACCGATCAGCTGACTTGGTGTAGTGATGTGTAGAATTAAATTTGAAACTTTTTTTTTACATAAGTAAATGTTTCTTATCTTTATAATTGTGTGAGTATAAGTATTAAAAAAATATTTCTTTGTTGTTTGTAAACACCAAAGGAATCCGTGCTTTTAATATGTACATACCCTTCACGGAACATGCTGTATATTAATGACCTGAAAAAGATAAAAATCTATATTGTTTAAAATGAGAAGAAATAATACAATTTTATAAATCAGATATTAACATTTGTTCTGTTTTTGTAACTTAAAAATAATAAAAAGTAGGAGATTATCAATTTAAAATTATCATTTCGTTTTTGTTTAGTATAAATATAATTTTTACTTCATGTAAATATTTATAGTACTAAATATTGTGTGTCTATTGTAAAACATTTATTTTAAAAGAGAATTTAACATACATACATACATACATACCATAAGGTTTAAGCAGAGGTGTACCAATGCACACCCACAGTTCGCCGGTATGTTTTGGTCCCACTTGAGGCGAGCCTATTGCCATTAACCGGGGTACAAATCCTAACTCCGAGCTGCTACTGAGAATTTCATAGAAAATTCAATAACACTTTTTGCTCGACCTGGGAATCGAACCCAAGACCTCTAGAGTAGCAGTCGCGCTTAGGACCACTAGGCAACGAGGTAGTTTAAAAGAAATTAAGGAGTTTCTTTTCCATTCTTCTACATAAGAACTATCATTTGAAAAGGGCAACTAGGTTTTTTTAAATGTTATTATCTGCCTAGCCCTTTCCCAACTATGTTGGGGTCGGCTTCCAGTCGAACCGGATGCAGCTGAATATCAGTATTTTACATGGAGCGACTGCCTATCAGACCTCCACAACCCAGTAATGGGTAATACGATACTCTTGGTAAGACTGGTTGTCAGACTTTCGGCCTTCTGACTAACAGTAACGACTGTCAAAGATCTACAAATGACAGCCGGGACCAACGGCTTTACGTGCTTTCCGAGGCACGGAGGAAACTCGCTATAGTAAATGGTCACCCATCCACAGACCAACCTTGGCAAGCGTGGCTTAACCCGGAAGAAATTTGTTTTTTTAAATGTTATATGGCGTTTTAAATTTCCTTTAGGTAAATGGTTTAATTAAAATAAGTTATTTGACTTTGACTGTTATTTATTTATCATTCAAGCGCTCTTCCTATGCCCTCTAGAATAAGCCTAATCTCTACTTTTACAAGGCTCATAATTTTAATAGCTAGGCAAACTTTATCTACACTTAATATTATAATAATACTTAATATATAATCAGGAAATATTTGTTTGTTTGTACTGAATAATTATGCTCCGAAACTAGTAGACCGATTTTAACCATTTATCGCCAATAGATAGCTACATTATCTATTAACATAGGCTATGGTAAGGTCACGCTATGACACACGGGAGCTATGAAGCACGGAGCATTAATCAAAGACTTAACTTGACGCAAGTGAACAAATTCTTATTAAAATTATATTTATGTGGTAAAAACGCAATCACGCGGACGAAGTCGCGAGCGGAAGCTATAGTTCAGTTAGTTGTAGTTAGTTACTTTATATAAAATATAGACTATATACAAATACTATACCTACGCAAATTTTATTTTATTCCCACGTTACTATTGTCTCGCAAAGTGCATGAAGATTATCATTTTCTTAAAAAAAAACGTTGCGTCACACTAGAATTTTCGTCAGTGCGTGAAAATTTACAAACATAAAAACTCACATACGCAAACAGCTAAACTCGAAATAATCTGTAGGCCATATAAATATTTGTTCTGTGCTTGGTATATCCAGCGCAGCAACTAACGCTCAGTCAAAGCTACAAGCCCGCCACACTATTCCCAACCACTGCAACTCCTGTAAGCCAGAATCAACAATGGAGACCGTCAGAAAAGCAATGAGACAATGAAGCTCGACGAGTCCCGGAGAAACGATTCAACTGTCTTGGATCCTGCAACAAAATGAATCAGAAAAGATTAGCGGGGTCAGAGATACAGCAAAACACTTGCCCCGTTGGTCTCGTGGTTGCAAGCGTGACTGCTGAGCAAGGGCACCCGGGTTCGATTCCCAGGTCCGGCAAAAAGTGTTATTGGGTTTTTCCATTAGGAATTTCTCAGTATCAGCCCGGAGTTTAGACGTTGGTGGTGTGACAACACCGTGCCTCGGAAAGCACGTAAAGCCGCTGGTCCTGCGCCTGATCTCTCGCCGGTCGTGACGGATCGCCGTCCCATCGGGCTATGAGAGTTAGGGAAGAGGAAGTGCACCTGTGTTTGCGCACACACTTGTGCACTATAATATCTCCTGCGTACGTGTCTGGTCTGCATTAAGATTAGCCGCAGTGGCCGGAATCGGTCTGGAGAATTATTTAAGACACTTGGAAGGATATTAATATTGTTGGTTATTTCCAGTATACTGATCTCCGGCTCCTGGAGCGCGGAACAGCTGAAGTTTCCACCCTCGTTCATGTTCGGGGCGGCTTCGGCTGCCTACCAAGTGGAAGGTGCCTGGAATGTCAGCGGTCAGTATGAGTAATCTCAGAAGTCAGCCCATTCGCTTAAATACGCTTAGTTTTCCCAAAACAAGCAAGACACAATCTCTCGATAACTAAATTAATTCATCATCTGTCTAGTACTTTCTCTATATTGTAGTCGGCTTCCAGTCTAACCGAATGCAGCTAAATACCAGTGTATTACATGGGTCGACCGCCTATCTGACCTCCACAACACAGTTACGCAATACAATACCCCTTGGTAAGACTGGTTGTCAGAATTTCGGGCCCGTAACGACTATCAAAGATCTAAGAATGACAGCCGGGACCAACTGCATCTGCGTTGCCATTCCAGAGACAGTCGATATGTCTCATATGCCTGTAAGTACATCGGCACCCATCCCCTTCATAGTGGAACACAGCTACGCTGATTTGCGCTAGAAATAAGCTTACTAGCAGTCTGTTATATTTTTCTAAAGTGTAATATGTATTTCTGTATTTCTAGTATGTAATTCTTCAGACGAACTTCTTGACAAAGAGCTCTGGTACTATTCTTGCCCTTATCCCATATTACTTGGGGCTACTACTGTCAGCCGTCATGCCATCACTGAACATTTAAAAAAATGTTAAACATAGCGTATGTAATACTATAACATAATATTGTAGACAAAGGTGTCAGCATGTGGGACAAACTGCTGCACGACCGTCCCGAGCTGGTGGCGGACGGCAGCAACGGAGACGTGGCGTGTGACTCCTACCACCTGTGGAGGAGGGACATCCAGATGTGCGAGGAGTTGGGACTCAACATGTACCGGTGAGTGACTCATATAGTCACAGGTGAGGTCAACGGAGACGTGGCGTGTGACTCCTACCACCTGTGGAGGAGGGACATCCAGATGTGCGAGGAGTTGGGACTCAACATGTACCGGTGAGTGACTCATATAGTCACAGGTGAGGTCAACGGAGACGTGGCGTGTGACTCCTACCACCTGTGGAGGAGGGACATACAGATGTGCGAGGAGTTGGGACTCAACATGTACCGGTGAGTGACTCATATAGTCACAGGTGAGGTCAACGGAGACGTGGCGTGTGACTCCTACCACCTGTGGAGGAGGAACATCCAGATGTGCGAGGAGTTGGGACTCAACATGTACCGGTGAGTGACTCATATAGTCACAGGTGAGGTCAACGGAGACGTGGCGTGTGACTCCTACCACCTGTGGAGGAGGGGCATCCAGATGTGCGAGGAGTTGGGACTCAACATGTACCGGTGAGTGACTCATATAGTCACAGGTGAGGTCAACGGAGACGTGGCGTGTGACTCCTACCACCTGTGGAGGAGGGACATCCAGATGTGCGAGGAGTTGGGACTCAACATGTACCGGTAACTTCTAGTTTATAATATTACTAGCGAGCTGCCGGCAACTTCGTCCGCGGTTTATTTCACCTGCCATAAGATACGTCTTTGGTTAATGCTCCGCTTACGTGTGTCGTAGCGTGATGTTACATAGCATAAGGTACTCAGGAATAATGTAGCTAGATCTATTGGTGAAAAAATGGTAGTTTCAGAGCCTATTCGTTACAAAAAAAAATGTCTTCATAAAACTGTAGATCAACCCAGGTTGAGAATCTTCATCTTCATATCAGCCTAGACATACCCTAAAGATAGCCACAATGGCCGGTCCGCATCCTCTTCATCTTTCTCATCTCTTTCTTCTTGATGAGTCTATTGGAATTCGTCCCTCCCCCTCTCCTCCTTACGTAATGTCGTCGTGATCTACCTCAATGTCAGGGCATACCTATGTAAGTATTTCGCTTATCTGTCTACACTAAAATAATAAAAGCTGAAGAGTTTTGTTTATTTGGTTGTTTAAACGCGTTAATCTCTCAAAAGTCAAGTTTAAGGCGGACATAATGACTCAGGGATTATTATTTTTCTTTTTTTTACTAGAGTTACCACTTAGGCCCCGAAGTTGGTGTCGAAACTGGTTTGATTTTCAATTTGGGTTATAACATTTTTATTTAAATAAATATAAATCTCCCTCGTTGAAACTGGGTGAAGTGAACGTGAGGTCAGCTTGAGCTTTCAATTTACTTGAAGTCAGACTCAGGAAGCGATTATTCACATCACCCAATTTTTTTTTATTCATCATGGGTAAGCTCTTGACTCTGAGTCTTGGTCATAGGTGACAATTACGAGGCAGATGTTGATGGAATAGCAGCAAAGGTCCAAAATACCACTACTAACTTACTTAAGGCTCAGACAGTCGCCTTCTCTTCTTCCAGATTCTCAATTTCCTGGACTCGACTCCTCCCTTCTGGCTTCCTGAACCACATCAGTGAGGACGGCAAGAACTACTACAACAACCTGATCGATGGTCTACTGGAGAAGGGCATCCAGCCTCTTGTCACTTTGTACCACTTCGATCTGCCACAGTCCTTGCAAGACTTAGGTAACAATTAACTTTATTTTGGAGTTTTAGTTAGGTAGATGCAGCTGCCGATTAAGAAGCGTGGAGAACCCAGAATCACTATTACCTATTATGTAGTTTGCCATCGAAAAATAAAAGGTTTTGTTTGACAAGGGCGCCCTAAAAAGGGAGTATCATGTTTTTTGGGTTTATAATTATGAATGTTGTATCAATCGATTCGGATGTTTGAGAATCCTTGCATCGACCCGAGCTACAATGGCTAGTAATATAAAATAAAAGAAAAGACATTACAGGATGTAACAATAGCTTACTTTTTTATGTCAATGGATGGTATATAAGCCGACGGCCCATCCATTGGTAAGTGGTCACCGCTATCTACAGACATCTTCAATACCAGAGGCCTTGCAAATGCGTTGCCATCCCAGAGACAAAGTTTAAAAGACTCATGTGCCTGTAATTAAATCGGCACCCAAACAAACTTCAAACAGGAACACAGCAACGCTGCTTTGCGGCCGAAATACGAGTAGGTACAGTGGTAGTACGTCTTCGGACGAGCTCCTTTACAAAGAGCTCTACTACTACTATATATACTACAATCAAACTCAATCTTCTATTTCATAGCTGTTCTTTCCAGGAGGCTGGGCGAACCCCCTCATAGCGGACTGGTTCGCAGACTACGCCAACGTGGTGTTCTCCCTGTACGCTGACCGCGTGAAGTACTGGCTCACCATCAACGAGTCCTATATCATCTGCGAGGCAGGCTATATGAGCCAAGAAGCCCCGTTTATAGATGACCCCATGTTGGGCCGGTATCTGTGCAACAAGAACGTGTTGATGGCCCATGCGAAGGCGTACAGGGTCTATGATGAGCTCTATAGGGATAAGTATCATGGTAAGTAGTATAGTAAGTCCATGAACGGGCGCTGTTAGTAACTGCTTTATGATTACCTTCTTGTTTTTATATGTTTTATGCTAGCTTCTGCTTGCGACGTCATCCTTGGGGATGTTAAGTATGCCATAAATTATATTATAAGACACTCAGTAATAGTAGGGCTTCATTTTATTGAAATAATTTGTATATTCGTTTGTGCTAATATCCAGAACTACTTTTCCGATTCTGAAAATCATTTCGCTAATAGTAAGCTACGTTATTCCTGAAAGCTATAAAGTAAATACCTGTAAAAAAATTAGGGGATCGTAAGGAAAATGTCGCGGACAAAGTCACCTGCAAATAGCTAGTCAATTAATAAATGTAAAACACAAAATCAATCAATCCATCCATTTCAGGCAAGGTGTCGCTATCAACTCTCTTCTTCTGGTTCAAACCAGTCACACCTGAAGATCAAGAAGTCACTGATCTAACTATTGATCATTGGGTATGTTTAATTTATATAACTTTTCTAGTCGATCAAAAAGAAAAACTTCAGGTATATGGCATCAAAAAATTTCTCCGCATCGCCGTCAACCAGAAAAGTGCCCAAAAGACTGGCGGCTTTGCCACGTTGGATGGCAATGCTTATCCTCTGGGCAAGATAAAAGCCAGCCTTTGGGACACCTTGTAGATAGTTCCATTAACATGGCCCATGTTTCCAGGAGGGTCGATACGCTCACGCCATCTTCTCTAAAGAGGGCGGATGGCCAAGGAAACTGGAGATACTGTTGAATGACAACGCGAGGAGGGAAGGCTACAAGCGCCCCAGACTTATTCCTTTCACTCCCGAAGAAATAGAACTGGTTAGAGGTATGCCTGTGTTTTTTATCTAAGACTAGCTATATCTTTGCTTTGAACTGCTTCGTTAGGCTAGAGCCTAAGCGCGAATGTTACGCTAGAGGTCTTAGGTTCGATTCCCAAGTCGAGCAAAAGTGTTCTTGCGTTTTACTATGAAATTCTCAGTAGCAGCTCGGAGTTTGGATTTGTGCCCGGTTAATGGCAATAGGCTCGCCCCTATTACATGGGACCTAAATGTACCGGCGAACTGTGGCTGTACATTGTTACACCTCTGCCTAACCCTTCGGGGAATACAAGAGTGATTGTTTGTATGTTGTATCTTTGGTTTTTGCTACACTCCCGTGAGTCGTAGCGTGATATTGTATAGCCTATCCTATTCCTCATTCTGAGTGCCTTCGCTGCCTGGCAACACAGTAGAACTAATCACCCAGAGCTGGAATTAATCATACATCCCTTTAACATACCCTTTGTATTTTGTAGGAGCCTACGACTACTTCGCGCTGAACCACTATACTACAAGATTGGTGAGAAGGGTGAAGCCAGGTGAACCGCCAGGCAAATGGTTCTTCGACGGTTCAGAGGAACTGAACACGGTAATGGATAAGGATCCTTCATGGGAGACTACAGTGGTCGACTGGTTTGCGGTGAGAACTATTATCCCTATGATGTTTCCACATTTTTCGACGTCAATTTTTTCAAAAGTTTGAAAGAAAAAGGTTTCTGCCTACCCCCATGGGAAAAAAGCGTAAGTTTATGTATGTATGTATGTAATTAAAAAGCAAAATCTGCTGTTCCATATAAAAATGGAACAGCTTTGAACTGTTCGTTAGCCTAGTGGTCCTAAACGCGACTGCTACGCTAGAAGTCTTGGTTTCGATTTCCAGGTTGAGCGAAATGTTACTGGGTTTTTCTATAAAATTCTCAGTAGCAGCTCGGAGTTAGGATTTGTGCTCAGTTAATGGCAATAGGTTCGCCCCCTATTACATGGGACCTATAAACATACTGGCAAACTGTGGGTGTATATTGGTACACCTTAGCCTAACCCTTCGGGGAATACAGGCGTGATTGTCTGTATGTATGTAAGTCGCGGATATAAACTAATAATTCATGATGATTCATGAGATTGTGGACAATTCATAAAAATTTACACATTACAAGCAATTTCAAGGTAAATTGGAACACAATGTTGTAAACATAAATAGATAAATCTTCGACACAATGCTTTTGATAAACATCTCGTGACAAATTTTGTAATTTATTGTGGTTTAAACAAATAATAATAAACAATAACATGTATTTTTTTTTGTTGTTATTAAGATTTTTTTTATCAAATTTTAAGATTGTATTTATTTAATAATAATGATATGATTAAATAAAATAAAGTGTAATGACACTTTAAACTTAGTAAAAAAAATACTTTTGAAGAAAAATTCTACAAGTTCCAAGGTTGCGGGATTTGTTTAAAAGAGTCACCGCGGGCCTGGAACGCAAAGGGCATTAGGAGGTGCACATTTGTTTCAGTCAGTAAAAGTCTGACCGTCCTTTCCGCTCCGCCCAGGGTGGAAGAAGGCATTTAATGATTTCCCATTATTTAAAAATGAAGTAATGACCTTATTGGTGAAGTTCTTCAGCAAGGTCAGGTACGCAGTGCTCGTAACCGGCGTGCTTGTATTGTATGAACAGCAGTGTGATTCTCTAAGCCTCACTTCGTAAATCGAAAGCTGAATCCGCAGTGAGATTACAAAATGGTATTCTGTTAAACACAATCACACCGGTGACGTCACCACGGGCGAACGAATACTATACCAATGACAAGTTGGTTCGTTATCGAAGTGAGCGCGATCACTTTAGTGAGACTCGTTTTCGAGTTTGCATTTTAGAGAATCGCACTACAGATGTATAAACGTGGATGAGGTGTAAGGATCGTAGCAGGTGGCGTTCTGTGGTTTCTGCCTACCCCTATGGGAAAAAGGCGAAAGTTTATGTATGTGTGTCATCATCTGCTTAGCCTTTTCCCAAGTACGTATGTTGGGATCGGCTTCCAGTCTAACCGGATGCAGCTGAATATCAGTGTTTTACATGGAGCGACTGCCTATCTGACCACCACAACCCAGCAACTGGGGAACACGATACATCTTGGTTAGACTGGTTGTCAGACTTCGGTTGAGAGTTTATTTATGTACCTATGTATGCAAAAAAATTAGTTAATCATAACAAGACTCGTTGTACCTATGTATCCGATGGCACTGGGAACATTAGAATAGCCTAAACAAATCAGCAACCATGGAAATGCAGTTCACTAAAAAGACATTATCCTTTCAGATATATCCCCAAGGTCTTCGAGAACAGCTGCACTGGCTGAACTCCACGTACGACCTCAAAGAGATCGTCATCACTGAGAATGGAGTACCTTCGTCAGGAACTGGGCTGGTGGACATACAGCGGTTGGAGTACTACAGAACTCATTTGGAACAGGTAAAGAAAGTCATAGAAAAATAATCGAATTGGGTAATTGACACCAGTAACCATTAATTTCAAGTCACAACTTCTCTAAAAAAAGCACTTTATTTTACCCATGAAAACCGATTAATTAACAATTTATTTTAAAATTAGATTTTTGCTTACTTTAACATCAATACATAGTTATTCAATTGAGTAGGCCGATAAGTGACGTCACAGCGTGCTATTGCCATTTTGTATGGCAATAGCACGCGGCCTTTTGACAGTTCATGAAATGTATGTCAATTGATGGTGGTGTCAACTACCCAATTTAATTAGACCAATAAAGGCACTATTAAACGCCTAAAATCATCATCTGCCTAGCCTTTTCCCAACTATGTTGGGGTCGGCTTCCAGTGGAACCGGATGCAGCTGAATATCAGTATTTTACATGGAGCGACTGCCTATCAGACCTCCACAACCCAGTAATGGGTTATACGATACTCTTGGTAAGACTCGTTGTCAGACTTTCTGGCTTCCGACTAACAGTAACGACGCCAAACACAGTAAACGCCTAAAATATTTAAAAAAAAAATGAAAAAAAGAGCGCATGAAATGGCATTGTCTCGTTGGTTGAAGTCCTTCCTTGGTCTGGGAAATGGATATGTATTGGGTTTTCCATGAGGAGTTTCAAAGTGTCTACTTTTTAGTTTAGTTCTCTTTTAAAGCCATTTTTATTGTTTGCTGCTTTTTACGTTACTTTTTAAAATTTATTGTGAAATATCGGAGCTAATCGGAACTTCGCTAACATTGAAATGACTAACGTTGCAACGATGTTTTCTAATGTCATATTATTCTTTTTTCGTGTTTTTTAAATTAATTAATTGTTTGTTTTAGGTTCTGCTTGCCATAAAGGACGGCATTAACGTGACAGGGTACACCGCTTGGACCCTAATGGATAACTTCGAGTGGTTAGGTGGATACATGTGAGTAATAAAATAGTAATAAACTCTGTGAACTGCCCCGTTGGCCTCGTGGTCGCAAGTGCGACTGCTACGCTAGGGGTCTTGGATTCGATTACCAGGTCGAGCAAAGTGTTATTGGGTTTTTCTATGAAATTCTTAGTAGGTAGCAGCTTGGAGTTAAGATTTGTGCACGGTTAATGGCAATAGGCTGGCCCCCTATTACATGGGACCTAAACATAGCAGCGAACTGTGGGTGTACATTGTTACAAATCTGCCCAACACTTCGGGGAATATACTGCGTGATGGTATGATGATGATCACATTTTCATTCGTTTGTTTCTTTTCAGCGCAAAATTTGGACTTTACTCTGTAGATTTCTCGGATCCGAATCGGACACGAACGCAGCGCGAGTCAGCGCGGTACTACTCTACTGTTATAAGAAGTAGAATGATACATCCGACTGAAGATGCTTCCAAATTAAATTACGTTAAATAGGACTTGTGTTTTACTAAAGTTTACAATTAAATTATGGCATTGGCTGTCTCTTGTCTTTTAGCTTTGAGTAAGTTTTGATTTGTTCTTGTAAAATAATAACAGATTTTTATTTCTTTATTTGTGAAATATATTCTAAAAAAAAAGAGATCTAAAACGCTTTGTATAAAAAGCATTTTTTTTATTTTATTTTAATTCTATCCGAGTTATCCTTTATCCCACTGCAGGGCAAAAGTGTTACTCTCACTTTAAAAACATTTTCACCCACTGTGTTGTAAAAAGCAAGAAACAAAACGTGGTTGCATTCCAAAGCAACGCGTATTGTTTTGTTTGTACCTTTAACATTTAGAGAAATAATCAAAATCTGTCTTCATCTGCAATCTATAGACAGAAGGCGGTCAAAAAGTGATTATTTTTAAATTATACAATTATTTAAGGTAGGTAGCATGGTAGCTTTAGCCCATAGAAATAAATTTTCAACTTGGGAAAAATTGTTTTACATGCTAAAGACTATAAAACTCGTAATGGAATGTTGACATGCGTCATAAACATAATGTCATGTCAACTGTCCTGTCATTGAAGAATTTATGACATTTGCGTTGGAAGTTGGGACTTCTCCACTATTGACTAAAAATATTATTTTACTCAAAATAGTGCTTCAATAAGCCCATATGTTTACGATTACACTAGAAAACTCAAGAAAACAACTTAACAAACTGCTACCTACCTAAAATAACCTTTCTAAAGTGTCGATAATTTACAGTTTTAATTACACCTCTGTGAGTGGATAATTACGATTAAAATGTCGAAAATTAAGAAGCTAACGGGCTCGTTCCGCTATACACAATGGGATCCTTGCTTGATCATCTCGCAGATAGTGGCAATGCAGTCTGTGCTGTACTGCTCCCTATGTCTCATCATAGCCCTCATGCAAGACTTGACGGGATCCACTAGAACTCTGGACCATATCTTTGAATATCATGTAAGTTTGAACTTTATGTTGTAACTAGATATACGCTGTGGTTTCACCTGAGTTTTGTCTTTGGTTAGTGCTCCGCCCCCAGGGGGGCGTTGCATGATGTTATACGCGATGTCTAACTACTCCTTTTGAATCTGGCTATCATACACAAAAATATGTTTTCCTATTGAATCGGGAGTTGCAGAGATTGGCATGTTTAAACAAACAAACATATCTCCAGCTTAATAATGTTAGTACATAGATGTTTACACTGAAATTGGAGTTAGTAGCTTATTAGCATATTATAAAACTACGAAAGTTTCTGAGGATAGATGAATGGATGAATGTTTGTTACTCTTTTACACTTAAACGGCTGAATGGTTCTGGATGAAATTTGGCGCTGAGATAGATTGTAGTGTAGAACAACATAGGATACTTTTTATCCTACATATTATTAACTATTTATTATTGCTTTTTGTTTTAGTATTTAAGTAGGTTAAGTAAAGTAGCTTTATGTAGTGTGTGTTGCTTTCGCCTGAATAAATAGTTTTTCTTTCTTTCTTTCCTGAAAAAATTTACAGTTCCTGTGGAATAATATATCAAATTTGAAACGCGAAAAAGCGAGTTATCCCTATATTAATTAGTATAAGCTTATAAAATTTTCTTTAAACTGCTAGAAACATCTGCAGTATGTTTATCTTTAACAAGATAATAACTTTAAAACATGTCAGGTTCAAACAAACCTATGAATCATTGACTGAACACAATGTAACAACATCCATTACTTTTGTAAGTTATTATGACCTGGTTTTTATTTGGTATCCGTATAAGTAATTATGTTTTAAAGATAACGGGCAGTAAAATTTTCGCACTTAATGTATAGTTGTAATATATCTAACTTGCTATTATTTAACTTTACTTCTGTCAGCGACTTCGTTTGAATGTTTTTTTTATAATCATCTGTCTTAATTTACGTATTTAGTAACTGCTCCAGTCCCGAGTGTCATAGCATGATGTATTCCTTGCCTTTACTATTCCTCATAAATCTTGCTATCCATATCTGAAAATATATTTTGCAATCAGACTGGTATTTTTTTTGGATAAACAAGCAAAAAATCTCTTTTGTCTCTCTTCCTCATAAAAATCTCTCTTCCTCATAAAAATCTCTCTTCCTCACAAATTATGTATTAAAATAGGTGTGTGACAATGACAATCACCATAATTATATATTCTTTAAAAAAAAGCACAATCGTCCTAGAAAGTAATTAATATTGATGAATTACAGGAGATACATGTACGAGACAGCGAGGGTCGCTCCGTCATATTAGCATTCATACTGAATGCTATAATGGGCGCTGTGACTCTGTGGATGGTCGTCGGCAGAACTAAACTGTGCTTGGACTTTAGGTAAGAATCATTAACATGAATTAAATAAGCCGTATAATTGGCTTATTATGTTACATCGCCTGATACTAATACTTCTAAGAAAGGGCCGTTGTATGTTTTTAAGAAGTCTTAGCCCGGTTTTATACGTACTGAATAAAGGACCAGTACTTTTCCCTTGAATCGCAATGTTGTAAGGTTTATAATGAATCTGACGTACATTTTTCACCAAACAAGTAGCTAGTACAAAAAACAAACGTATAAAAGCAGCCTTAATCTGCAATTGTGAGCATTCTCTGACATTTTGTTATATGTAGACTTACAAATGCTTGTTGAATAAATACATAACTATCAATATTTTACACTATGTACATACAAAAAATATGTTTCTTGTATTGTAATTTATACTATTTTTATTTTGTGTTATAGCAAAAGATTCCGTCCTTCACATACAATTTTAAGGCATAATATTGTTATATAACTTGTAGTAGCATAATATAATAACACTGTGGCGTAATAATATTTGGTATAATGCAAAATCCCTTTTCTTTAGGAACATATGGACCTTTGGAGCTGTAAAAACAATATATGCAATTTCGTTTACATGGATGACATTTTTTCAGTTATTTTGATTTATAAACCAAGCTACTTAACCAATTTCGATAAAATTTATATGGGACCACCTCTGAAGTATGACTTACCAAACAAAAAAAAAATAAAAAAAAATAATTTGTAAAACGAATCTCTTACACATTTATCTTTTTTCCTTCCAGTTGCACGTACCATGGGATCCACCTCATTGCTTGCTGGCTGTACAACGGATCTTTCCCCACCACATTTTCGTGGTGGGCACTAAGCTTCTCCTGTGCCTGCATCACATGTGTTGCCGGGGAGTTCCTCTGTCTCCGGACAGAACTGCAGGCCATCCCGCTGAGCAACATCGGAGCTAAAGTGGATTTATGAGAGTTTATTAGTCAAATACCGTTTGAAATACTGGTATTAGACAGTTTGTGTAATTAAAAAGGTGTAATGGACAATTTATTAAAAACTTTTCCATGAGTATGGAATTTTGTAATATTTATGTCATTTTTTGTGCTGAAACTAGAACTACGTTAGGGTCAATAAACTCAAAAAACCCAACTGTTAGCTACCATCGCGCCGCCCGCAAGCCTTCACCTTTTTATCTTGCCATTATAAAAAATATTTTAACGCATACGATTTAAAGCCCTAACTTGAATGGCAAATTATTTTCTGTGTCGAAGCCGTGTTGTGATGAGCGATATTTACACCGAGGTTAATGTCTTGAGACGTCGCAAAATCGACCTTATGCAGTTCTAGTTTGAGTTTTAATTTCGAAGGCATGTAAAACGGCTTAACTAGATTTTTAATTAAGATACTTTAATTTGAGCTTGTAAGCCTCATGTAGACAATTGTAGCGTCAGATGTAAGTGCCCTATTTACTTAACCTTATGACCGCCACGGAAAAAAACAAAAACGTTCCCTTAGCGCTAAGCTAGGAATTCATTCTTATATAACTACAAAATAGTAATGAGTTCAGAATAATATCGATGTTGTTTCACGAGTTTTATTTACGAATAAAGTCTGTCATGGGTTCATGACTGTGGCGTGCTAGGTGCGTTTTGGTTTGTCATGTATATATGACTGTGGTGGTCAAAACGTTAAAATGTATGAAGTCAAATAATTAAATTAGACCATTTAAAGGTACTTTTGAATCATATACAAGAAAAAATAGAATTGAATCTAGTTGCCCCTTCCAAAAGGTATGAAGAATGGACAAAAATCTCCATACTTATATATCTTAGACTCCGTTTTCTAAATATTGACGTGTATCACATGAAAGTAGTATATAAAAAATATGTAAATTAAAATGATACGAATTAATATGAGTCTCGACTCTTATCTAGATTTAGATATCTCGATAACGATCGATTAGAAAGATCGGTATCGAATTAAAAGACATTTTTGTAGTTTTGAACGTCATATACAAGAAAAATAAAAATATTTAATCTAGTTGCGCGTTCCAAAAGGTAGTTTCGTATGGAGAAGAATAGGCAAGATATTGGGTAGATGACACTACTAACCAATAATTTCAAGACACAACTTCACAAAAAACACACTTTACTCTACCCATGAAAACCCGACGAATTCTTAAATAAATATAAAAATCGATTTTTAGTTGCTTTGAAATCAATAAATAGTTAGTGAATTGAGATGACAAAAAAGTGACGTCATAGTTTAGTATTGTCATATACAATCTATGGGGCAATGGCGTTTTGACAGCTCATAAAAAGTACGTCAATTGATTAGTGTTGTCATCTACCTTATTCCACTTTTAAAGTCAATATTTTACAATATGCGTATATACTTATCATAATATATGTTTGTATAATTAAATATATTTAAATAGTGATTGAATCAGAAAAGTCGGGTGCGCAGTACTCGTAACCGGCGTGCTTGTATGACCTCATGTATGAACGTGGTCGAGGCGAAAGGAGTATGTAAGGATCGTAGCAGGTGGCGTTCCGTGGTTTCTGCCTACCCCCATGGGAAACAGGCGCGAGTTTATATATGTATGTTTAAATTAATGAGGCTAACACTTATATTATAAATGTAGATACGGTCATTTTTAAATATCTGTAAAATACAGTTTAGAAGCTGTTTGTAATAATCTTTTTGGATACAATAGAAGCCTGAAATAATATGAAAAAATAATAATTAATGTACAGTGACTTAAATTATATAATAGTAAAAAATATTTATCCAATGCCCTTGTATCATAGTAATATGAGCTCTAAAAGCGAGTAGTTAAATGTCATTTTAGAATGGAGAATATAGGAGCTCAGATAATAATAATAAAAACTATGTAAAGCTTGCAAATCACGAGCGTGTGTCATGCGACTTTTATGTGTATTGACATAAGGTTTAAATTACAATAACGGAGCGTGCTCGTGAAATGCAATAATTATTTTTAAGTAATCTAACAGGTGAAAAAAGACACTTAACGTAGCCAAAAGTGACAACTTTTCCCATCACTGTGATCTTTCCTTTGCTTTGGACCATACCTGGGAACCGCGTAGTTACGGAGTTACTAAAAGTCAAAATTCCAACTTTTTATCACGTTTTTTTACGAAAACCAGTTTTAAATATTATGATGATGATGCCGTCTAGCCGATTTGGGGCACAGCTACTGCAATTCGGAAATCCCTTCAAAGTGGTTGCTCTTTCATGTACCCTTATGTGACTTGCATTTCCATATTTAAATGTTATAACTAAACTTTAAACTGACCTCTGTACTGTTTTATGCAACCTTTTGTAAAATATTTAGCGTGCGTTACATTGCACACTACCATAGACGGTTATTTTTTTATTGCTTAAAATAAAAGTCGCATCCCAGAAGAATGTTTGCTCAATATTACTTAGTTTGATGGGCAGTATGTGTAGTTAACGGGTATGTGATGTGTCTTTTTGCACCCTGTTTATCAGGGGACGGATCTAGATGTGGAATATACGGGCTGCACCCCAGGGCCCCGAGGATATTAAGGGCCCCCAGCTCCCATTGATGAGCACTTACTGTATGCATTACGCTTACTCCGCTAATCTTTTCTGATTAATTCCGTTGCGGGATCCAAAACAGTTGAATCGTTTCTCCGGGAATTGTCGATCTTCATTGCCCCGACGCTTTTCTGGCGGTCTCCACTGTTAAAATTGGCTGTCATGAGAGGCAGGAGTGGCTGGAAAAAGAGGGGCGGGTTTCACCAAAAAAAAAAACTGTATGCATAATAACATTAAAAAGTTATGGCAGTTTAATTAATTAGGTAGGCCTTGGCGCGTTGTGTTCCACGCCTCAAAGAGATGTAAACATAGTAGACAGCCCTCATGTTCCAGTGCCTGCCAGGATTGCGAAATTAATTTGAAAGAGTTACCGCGGCCCTGAAACGCAAAGGGCATTAGGAGGAACACGGATGGGTTTTAGTCAGTAAGAGTCTAACACTCCTTTCAGCTCCGCCCAGAGCGGAAGAAGTCATTTGGTGATTAAAAAACCGTCTATAAAAAAATAGTAAGGGCCCCCATGTAATTTTAACTCAGGGGCCCCACTCTGCAGTCCGCCCCTGCTGTAAAATAATACGAACGATTTAATCGATGTCGACTTAATTTTGTTGTGAATATATAACAATGTGTATAATGATTGTATATAACTGTGATGCTTGAGTATGGCGATATTTATTCGTTGTAATAAGTGTAAATAAATGATTTCTAATTAATTTATCCTCTTTTATTCTACTGCTTTGCTTCGTTATCTTTGATTATAAAAAAGTAAACTTTGTTAGTAAAGATGAGTCCACCTGCGTACGCGCACTTACTGCACACAACGCGGCTGGAACTTCTATGTAGGTATAACTAGTCCAACGAACGACTCGCTAACTGCAAAAGTGTTCATACTGTTTCCAAGATGCATGCAAACCGCACAGCACCGTAATTAGCCTTTTATGCGCCCTGTGCGAGATTCTTATAACTGCGTCCTTAAGAGGACGAATTGGAAATTTTGGCATCAGTGATCTCTATTTTTGTCAGTAATTACGAAACATATAAAAATGTGAGTTGGTGTTCTGAATAGTTCATGATGAAAGCCTTATTTTGTTAGTTTTCATTACATGATTAAGTAACTTTAGTAACAGAGAAAAAAATATCAAACATACCTCTTTTTAAATAGAGATTCACATCTTATGTGCAAACGGGACCGATTTTAGCCTCTCAACTTGCCGGGGCTGCGAGTTGTTCGAAAGAGATACCGCGCCCCCGGAACGCAAAGGGCACATGAAGGAACATAGATGGTTTTTAGTCAGTAAAAGTCTGACACTCCCTCCCGCCCCGCCCAGGACGGAAGGGGTCATTTGATGATTTTAACATCTTAAAAAAAAAAAAAAAAAAAGCCTCTCTACTTGCTCTGTAGACAAGTCTATAAATACTCTTTAAAATTGTAAAAGGATTTTCTCAAGTTATCATTTCCGACTAAATTAAATAACAAAAAGCTTACTTACCGGGGTGTGTGCGGGTTGCGGGGGGCGCGCGCCTGGTCTACAATTATTGTTAAACAATTCGTCGCCTTAAACAAAAAATCTGGTTCTGGTATGGTCATTTCTGCGCCCCTCCAGAATCCTAAATCTGAAGACTATTGTTTATTTAAACACGATCCCAGATTCATCAGGAATAGTATAGGCTATAGGCACTTTTGCGGAGCAGTAACCAAAAACGTTACAGAACGCGGGTGATACCGTAGAGTTCAACTAATTCAAAGTATATACGCACAAATAAAGCAACACAAGTATACACACTAACTTTAATAATAGACAAATCAAAAACAACAACAGTAGTTAGCAACGTAACCTCATAAATATATCACAATATTCGTACAGCTAGCGAAGATTCACTGAAATCACTTGCAATGGCGTGCTATATGCCTTACCACGAATATCTTAGCGGATATTATAATATTTTCTATAGTGTAGTTTGTGCAGAAAGACATTGAATTATGAACCTTATTTTCAGTGGATTAAAGTTAAAAAAAGCTTGAAGGGACGAGGACGCCTGAAGAGATGGTGAAGTCCTTAAAAAAACATATTATGTATTGCCTATTATGAACTTTATTTTCAGTAATTAAAAGTTCAAAAAAGCTTGAAGGGACGAGGACGTCTGAAGATACGTAGTCCTTAGGCAAGCATATTTGTATCATCTTTGTTGACCTTCAGGCGAGGTAAAGTTAAAATATGAACCTTCCAAAAATAAAAAAAATATTTACTTTTTTTAAAATTTCGTTCGATGGACATCAAGCCAACGGCCCACCTGATGTGAAGTGGTCACCATCTACCTACAGACATCTGCAATACCAGAGGCCTTGCAAATGCGTCGCCATCACAGAGACAAAGTTGAAATGTCTCTTAAGCCTGTAATTACACCGGCACCAATACCTTTCAAACCGGAACACAGCAACGCTGATTTGCGGCAGAAATAAGTATGGTGGTAGTACTTCCCCGGACGAGCTCCTTCACAAAGAGCTCTACTCATGCTATTTTTGTTACAATGTCTTTTTCAGCTTATATTATAATGTCCGCCAAAACCCTTCGCTTCTAAATAGTCCAGTGCTCTAGCACTAATAAAATGGAGTGCGTGTTTATCGCTAAAATTCTAGTTTAATATTCATCACAACACTTATTATTTAATAATTATTATGTACTCATTACTAACTAGTCGTTACGATTCCAAAATATATCCATTTTGCGTTGTTACATAAAAAATATGATAGATATTTTTTTAATTGTGATAGATTGATTAAGAAACAATATAAGAAATAAATTGTATCGAAAAATATTAAAATGTTTCCTACCCCTGGTATTGGAACTCCTGATGAGTGACATGGATCCCTCAGAAACCAGGGGTTGTGAAACTATAAAAAATAATTAACATATTGAATCATATTGGAAAAATCTTCATAAAAACAATATTATTGGTATCATTAACATCAAAACACTACACTAAACAATAATTCGCAACAAATAACAGTTCTTTAAAATTTCAACTTAACACGAGCTATCAAGCGACAACAAAAAGCAATCTTATTGCTTAACAAATAAGGCATAATTTCTAAAATCACTTTGTGCTAAACAAATGTCTTTGTGACCATACAAACTAAATTGTTACATTTGACTTGCTTTAAAATATATTAAAATATACAACATTCAAATATACAAAAACATGAAACTTGTAAACGCAAGGATTTATACAAATCAACTAGTAAAATTATTAAAATAAAAATGTTTTACAAAATTATATTTTTCTGAATAAATCAATAATTATCCGTATAATTAATGACTTCAAAAGTGTCTATAGTGCCACTAAAAGTGTGAACACTTGGTGTATCTGCAAAATTGGGTGTATAGGGATGCAGGGCCGAATCGGGACCAAAGTTTAAAAGGGATTTTATTGTTGAAATAATATAGTTTGTTGCTAACAACACTTAATGGTATTTCCAAACGCATTCAACCTAAATCTCTTCAAAGTTAGAGTGAACAGGCTTCTTCTGGGTAAGCTAACTCCATCGTAGACCTTGTCTTTGTCACCTTTGACTAAGACTAGACTCTAGTCTAGAGTCAAGAGCTTACCCATCTCGAATTATAATTAAGTAAAAAAATTGGATTCCTTTTTTAAAACGGAACGGATTCCTTTTTTAATTCCTTTTTTGACGGCCCTGTTGGTCTAGTGGTTAGTGGCCCTGACTGCTAAGCCGGAGGTCGTGGGTTCGATTCCCACCCAGGACAAACTTTGTGTGATGAGCATGATTGTTTGTTATGTGTCTGGTTGTGATTTATCTATAATATGTATGTACTCGTATTTATAAATTATATAAGTATGTATATCAGTTGTCTGGTTACCATAACACAGGCTCTGCTTAGCTTAGGATCAGATAGCCGTGTGTGAGTTGTCCCAAGATATTTATATTTATTTATATTAAAACAATTCAAAGATAAAATCCCTTTCAAAGTTCCATCTCAATTCATCCCTGCATTCCTATACACTCTATTTTACGGTACTAAAAGTGCTGTCACTAAAAGTACCAAAGTGGTACTTCTTTTTCGATCTAGTCTAAAATAGCAGAACAAACTATACATTGCGAAGGCACTGACATAAGTTAGAGTTTCAAAATACTAGAACGAAATTAGCTACTTATATTATAGATACGTTGTACTGTTCATAAAATACTGAATTTTTGTTAAATAAAGGGTAACCGAACGCATTCAACCCTAATCTCTTCAAAGTTAGAGTGAACAGGCTTCTTCTGGGTAAGCTCACTCCATCGTAGACTATGTCACTTCTGACCAAGACAAAAGCTAAGCTAAGTCAAAAGCTTACCCATCTCGAATAAAAATGAAAACTTAACGAAGTCGTTACAAGTTGGCTGGGAACCTTATCTTTAATGCCACCACTGATACGTTTATAACTTTATTACCAGTTAAATGACTATCTGGAGTTTATAAGATATTTTTCAAAACTCATTTCGATAAGATCGTATCCATCAGATAACTTATTTTAAACTTTAAACGCATATTACAGTGGAGTCATCTTACAGAACACATAACTTAAATAATATAATTTCCATTTAGCATCATTTTTGGTTGGTAACTTATATTAGTATATCTCATAAAATTGAGTATTAAACTTTTTACTCAAATCATAAACCTTCTAAAATTACTTCGATATTATTATTACACCAAAATAATTCTTCGTAGTGTCTTAAAAAATAATTTTCGTAATTTTATCCGTAGGTAAGATTGTGTTTGTGAATGAAGTGGATTTGGACAGAAAACTTACTACAAATCACTACTTACATGACATGTATATTAATGTTATTGTATTTTACAAGCTTTTTAAGGTGTCCCGGTGTTTTTAGTTAAATCTTACAAGTTAAATTTAACCCACTTCCCGATGGTCGATTGAGATGAAATTTTACTTAAATATGTAATTTGCATGACAATACAATATAATGATGTCACAGAGCTGGTCTGATGATAGAGCCGGAAGGTGGCCATAGGAACTTAATCAAATCTTACAAGTTAAACTTGACCCACTTCCCGGTGTCTGATTGAGCTAGAATTTTGAATACATATGCACATTGGATGACAATACAATCTTTTTAAAATATATTTTAAATAGGTTTTGTAGCTCATTGCATTATCCAAAATGTATGTGATAGGAGTAAATTTTCTGTACAAATAATTTCATGGTTTGTGTTACATTATAGCTATAGTAGATATTACATAGAAGAGGACAGCAGTGTAGGCAGTAGTAGCGGTGTATTTTTTATAATTAGTTTAATAAGTTTTATGTTGAAACATACTCAACATAATGAACTAAAACACGTCAGAAATAGAGTTCAAAATTGCGTGCACATAGGATTTTGCTTTTTGACGTAAGTACTCAAATTCGAACTTTATTTCTGTAGCCGTTTAGTTCATTATTCATTAGACAACGAGCATAATGCAGTTGTGTTTGGGTCTGTGATGCGATTTTGTCGTCACAATAAAAAATCGCATTTTAAACAAGTTATCTTTTACGTTATGTTGAAACGATACCATATCTTGAAATAGATATTGAGAACGTCGGAAACGTTTTTGATATCGATGTATACAGTATTTTCATGCCATGTGAAGATATTTGCATTTGTTATAATATACTTAAAATATTATTAGTATGCGGCTGTACTAAGCTATCTAGCTGGTGTTTAATATTTATCATTAAAATTGATTATTTAGTCTTAAATCTACAATCGCACACAACGCGCAAATTTTGCGCAGACATTACGCTACGTCTCATAATTAAGGCGCAAAACCAAAAATTCGCTTATCTATACTATAATATCTATATCAAAAAAATACTATGAAATATTTAATTAATTATCCTTTTTATTATTATTTTTGTGTATGGAAGTTTTTAGACAAAATATTTGTATTTTGATGATATGTGTGCTTTTGGCAAATCAAGGACGATTATTTAGTTTTCAAGATAAAAGTGACATGGGATTAAAGTTATTTGAGGATTTAGACTTTCTGTAACTATACTTCATTCAAAATAACAGTAGCAAAATAACGTTACAACGTTATCGTTATTTTAAAGTTAGCATATAAATAATAGGCATCGTTATTTCACAAAAATATAAGTAATGTAAATTAGCTATGTAAAAAAAATGCTAAAATTCAGTTATTTTAACAATACAGCCCAATAACTTTTTGCTTTTGGATGTAAATTTTTTGATGCTGCATTAAATGACGCATTTATAAAAATACTGTTTGAAAAACATAACGGGTGTAGTGTCTAGACGTCGTTCAAGGCCGTAGCACACTTGCAACGCCAGACGTCATTCCACGGTCAAATGGTTTAATGGTTATAGGTCAAATGAAGAAGTATACCTTCACGGAAATATAGCCATTAAGCATGCTTTTCTGACATGCCGTGGCGTGATGTGTTATAGGTTTATTTCCGCCCTTATTAGAATTGAAAAATGTACCTACATGCAAAATAATGTATTTGATAGAATAGTTGCGCGATGACATTAGAACTACACCTTACCATTTTAGTCAATAAATGAATGAAAAATTTGCCAAAAACGATGAGTCATGACGATTTTTAAAAGCTATTACCCTCGTTTTATTTAAAAAAATAATGTCACTTTTATCTTTATTACACTTTTGAAGCTATGTTAATCTCTACTTGCTAAACACTTATATAACAATACCGGACAGTGGGCTTACAAGCCCAGCGCTGGGACTACCCATAGACAATGAATGACATGAAATATTCACAATAGATTAAGTTATATTTAAAGTTGACGGAAGACTAGGCCTATTTTGAGTGAAGACATACTTATATATAAAAATCTCTCATCACCTTTGTGTGGGATAAACTTCGGAACTGCTGAACCAATTTTGATGAAATTTGGTTTACTGTGTTTGGTTAATCTTGAAAGATAGGATAATTTTTATCTTTATTAATGACCTCAATTTTTTGTCAAGCGTCTCTTGGCTTGTTTGGGAGTTCTGCAATAAAAATCAATCCATCAAAACTACTTAACCGCTGGATCATCAGTCAAAATTTTAACAGTTAGATGCAATAGATGCAATCATTATTTTATGAAAAAATCGCTTTTGAATTTTCTGTGACTGTAATATATTTATGCTCATGTACTTAAAGACACAATTAAAAATACAGTATGTCTCCCTCTTCTTTTGTTGACTATGAAAGCTTAAAAGCATTTTAATACTAGATATTCGAAATTATTTACAGACCACTATAGTGCTAGAGTGTTGCCTATAGATTTTACATAGTGTGAATTCTGCTGTTGAAAATTGGACTCTATGTAATATATAGATTTGTTATTAACTTGCTTGCCCGAATTATCTTATCGAGCGTTATTTGGTTCGCCATCCCTGAAATACGTTGTGTAGTATAAAGTTAGATGTTAGTATAGTATGGTCTTTCTTGTCCATTCTTCTCCATACGAAACTACCTTTTAGAATGGGCAACTAGATTCAATATTGTTATTTTCCTTTTTTCTTGTAAATGACGTTCAAAAGTGTTTTTAATGATTTAATTGAAATAAATGATTGATTTTGACTTTAAAACTCACACTAAGCACTCTGGTTTATCTTTTTTATTTTTTAAACCATCTATTTCAAGATGTAAGATCTTTAAATATAACCTGGGAAAAAAATTTAAAAAAAAGGCACGTTATGCTTTTTTTTCAATTTGAGTGTGTAAAACTCAACTGATTATTATTTTTAAAGTATTATTCTATTCTCTCAGCCATTTTTAGCCGACATAAAAAAAAAGAGGTGTTTGTTTAGCCCGTTTGTATCTTATATTACTATATATAATTGCATACAATTTGACCCCTATGTATGTAATATTTTTTGAATTGCAAAATATTCGTATTATGTTTGTTCTAAGTGGACTACTATGCAGGTGTGCCAAATTTTATAAAGTCTATGTGTGTATGTGTGTCCACATATATCTCAGAAACGAGCTAGCACTATAGTTGTCTGTATCACATAGATTGGAATACTATGCATGAGGTAGATGTCTATTCCGATCCGATTTGATCTTTGATATAATTGAACGTAACAGTAGACGGAATTTTATTATAAATGGCGCCATTGGAGTTAAAAAGTCTTTATTTTTTTTTTGTTTTGGATTCTTTTGCTTACGAATATAATTATTGAAGGTCACAATTCTAAATTACTTTTTTTTTATACCACTGTAGGTGGCAAACAATCTAACGGCCCGCCTGATGTTAAGCGGTCACCGCTGCCTATGGACCCTTGCAACACCAGAGGCATCACTCGTGCGCTGCCGACCCCGTAAAAAAATTAAAACTCCTTACTTTGCGCATAACAAAGTACATGCGCATACAGTGTTTTTCCAACAATATTATTACTCAAAGTTTGATGGTGATATTATTTTTGAACTGGAAAATTTTAGTGAAACATTATGATGAGCATACACATATACTACTACTGATGAGGTAGTACTAGATACTTAGAAGACGACACAGTAGGCTTTATTTGTTTTTTTTTTTTGTCATGTTGATTGTTTTTAGAAACTCCAATGGCGCTATTGAGTATGTAACTACATGATAAGTAATAATAAACTATGTGATTGAAAATTGGGTGCAGTTCTGCCGAAACTAACCAATCCAAAGCAAAATTTCTTCTATCTCGAAGTATTTTTTTTTTTGATATTTGTTCGATAATTAATGTCGAAACTATACGAAGCAAAATTTTAGCATACACGTAGATTAGGATTATTGCATATTGAATTAGTTTGACCTTATCTTTCCTCCAGAAGATGCATGGAAACGTTAAGGTTGGAAGAAGTGGAGTAAGGCCTTTACCGAAGAGTGGGTCAGAATAGGCTACCAAAAAAAAGGTATTGTGGATTGGTTCATTTCGGCAGAACTAACCTCAATTCGTTCACAATAAATCGATAATGTGCTCTTAAGTATTGAAGGCGACGTTATCCAGTACTTTCATATAGATCCTTCTTTCTTACTCCTCTCTCAAAATCAAGCTCGATTTTACGGTAAAAATATTTACCGACGCGATCTTCAAATAACATTCCTAATATTCATAATTAAGCTACTACATAATTACTTTTATTCAATTAAGTCAATACAGGCTGATTTTTTAATTCACTGGCCATTGACAATCGTGTGCCCAGTAACTGGGTTGTGGAGGTCAGATAGGCAGTCGCTCCATGTAAAACACTGGTATTCAGCTGCATCCGGTTTGACTGGAAGCCGACCCCAACACAGTTGGTAAAAGACTAGGCAGATGATGATGATGTTTATGACCAGTTACATACCACCACGCCTGTATTCCCCGAAGGGTTAGGCAGAGATGTAGCAATGTACACACATAGTTCGCCGGTGTGTTTAGGTCCCATGTAATAGGGAACTGCCTCGTTGGCCTAGTGGTCCTAAGCGCGACTGTTAGGTTAGAGGTCTTGGGTTCGATTCCTAGGTCGAGCAAAAAGTGTTATTGGGATTTTCTACAAAATTCGCAGTAGCAGCTCGGAGTTAGGATTTGTGCCTGATTAATAGCAATAGGCTCGCCCCTTATTACATGGGACCTAAACATACCGGCGATATACATAGCGTTTAGCTGCCAAATACATTTCTAACCTCATCTACAACACCCAATCGCCTTCTTTACTAATATTAATTTCAAATATTTGGTGTTTCAGTTAGTTATTTATCAGATAGTCACTTACAAATACTAATGTGTACATATCTGCAAGATAAACTTAGTTTATTAAAACAAATTAATCACTGTTTAGGCAGTACCTTAGGTACTTGTGTAACTACGTAATTATTAAAAGTGGTACTTTTTAGTACCATTCAAAATAATGTTACATCGACTGACTTTTTTTAACGTCTGGAAAAGTAAGGTACATTAGGTGAACAGAGTAGAAGCCCATGGCATAGAAAATTCTTTTTTTTTTTTTTTCAAAAAAATGTTTTTGTTTTTAGCCTGTCAATAAATACTAGGTAGGTAGGGTAGGTGCTAGGTTTTTTAAAAAAAACTTTTCATTCTAAAATAATAAAACACAAAAAATAATAAATAAAAATCATGTTCGTAGTTTTTGAGTATTAGCCTTTGCGCTCATGAATAACTTTTTGATTTTTGACAGTTTTTTTTTGTCGGTATGAATGGAACACATGAATTCCAATATTCCATCCATGCACACGGCCGACAAAAAATCGGTCGTGGGCGAAGAGCCTTAGTATGAAAAGTTTACCTAAAACAAATAATAGTATTTAACTAATGATTTCTATTCCTCGTTCCCCTATTACTATACCGATTTTCTTTCCAGAAATTAAAAATAGTCAACCGATATAACACAAAACAATTCTACACTGGTACTTTCACATCAACATAATCCCATCATCCTACACCACAAATCACAACAAAAGAAAAATCCTCACTGGTACCTCTAAAAAGTCTTTCCAAACGAAATCAATCTTCCTGTTGACAGACCGGTACTTCTCGATAGTGTCAGAGTGGTACCTTCTGTGCCGCTACTTCTGGAAGTGTCGGTACCAAACGAAGCAGCCGTACAGGGAGGGCAGATCTTAGGGGGAGCCCTCGTCGTCCACCTCGCGGATGACAGTGTCTGATTCCCAGCGGGAACGCTCAGCGATCAGTGCTTGCAGTTCCTGAGGAGAGGTTTTGGGTTTCAAGGTTTTGTGTAGAGTGAAAATTGGTGTAAGGGCTCTTTGAATTTATGCTTTTGGTGATGGACTGCTGCGGTACTGGAGAAGTTCGTTTGTCCGACTGCAAACGGATAGTTGCGAAATGATCATTTTTTGTTTTTTTTTAATTCTTTGATCTGGTTTTTTTTTTGGTTGGTGGCCAAATTCTTTTCCGCAACTATATAATTTATAATAGTATTGTATTATTTATTATAATATAGTTTGTTATCGAAACGCTAAAAAGATGAAAAACAAATGGTGGTCTTTTGTCATACAGTTAACACGTGACGTTTGTCGTCCTGCTGTCGTACGTATGTAGTGCGGGTGTCGTACGGCGCTCTTTATTCCAGTACTACATCAGTCCGCCACCAAAAGCATAAATTAAAAGAGCCCAGAATGGAATAGAATGTCCAAACGATATAGGTGGAAGAGTATATCCAGATTCATAGAATTCATGTTCAGTAATTCCAGTAGAATTCATGCTTTTCTAAGTATTTTTGTAATGAATATGACGTGTATAGAAAGAATATATCATAAATATTTTAGATTCCCGAAATCCCCAGGAATTATTTTTTCGAATACTCGTAGTTGTGTTGTGAGAATAATGTCGAAGAGTTTTTCTTCACTGAAATCATGCTTTTGAAAGTATTTTGGTAATGAATAAGATATAGATAGAGGACACCATTGTTTTAGCCATTTTGAGCCAATATGTATATGAAAAAGTAAAAGTTAGATAATGATTTTTAGATGTTTCCCAGCAACCATTGTCAATAATACTTACAAAACATGTTCAATTTTGTTATCAAGCATAGATATGTCGCGACCAGCGATTACTTAATTTGTTTTTCCATTTACTTTTAGTCCGAGGCGATCAAAATCCTAAGTGTTGAAAAAAAAAACAAAAAATTCAGAAACAAAAACAAAGCCAGTTAATAAAAAAATAAAAATTAAATTCAGCATGTGTCAGAGTGTTTCTAGTTTGTACAGTAGATTAAAATTCAATCCAAAAAATTAAGCCCACTTGTGCAAAAAATGTAACACAGAGTTAGTTGCTAACACGAGGTTAAATTACATAAAGTCAAGCGGGGTGGAAGGGACATCGGGTTTTCATTTTTGGGTATCCAGTTTTTTTTTTCTGAGGGTGTAGAATCAAGTGTACTAGACCCCCCCCCCCCCCCCCCCCGAGATAAAAAATATGTGTTGCGATATCCGTTCTAGTCGTTACGATAAGCTGACGTTAGCAACTAACTCGGAGTTAAAAGATAACCCTGAAAGGTGCAAGTAGACCAAAGAGTCAATACAAACAGAACAGTAACATACTCCAGCAGTTTCCATGGATTAAGTGATAATAAAGCAAAACACAACATATATAGAGTCGAAAATTGACTGCAAAATAATTTCGCTAGCCATTTATTACCTTACACGACATTTTCAACTCTATCCCCTTTAAAATTTAAGATCATTATCAATTAACCAATGACGTTTCTAGTATAGTGCTACTTTGCCCTCAATAAACGTAAAGCAACCAGTAAACTGCGCAAACGCAACTCAAATCCCATCAAATCAATTATCAAAGGTCACTCACCTCTGGTTTATTGAGTACTATGATCCTGTTCTCAAGTTTAGGCGCTAGCTCACACGACTGCTGTTCCAGGTCGTCTAGAGATGCTCGGCGGGTTAACCTGTAAACGTATAGTCTTAGTTATTTATTAATTAAATGATAAATTTGTGTTCTACATTTTCGTAATAGAAATATTAAAAAATATACAATAAAACTCAACTACTACTTATAGCAATTTATAAATTTAATGTAACAACATAGCTTCTGCCCGCGACTTCGTTCGTCTGGTATTTTTCACTAGTGTCAAGTTATGTTTTTGGTTACTGCTCCGCTTCCGTTTGTCATAGCATGATGTTATATTGCTTATAGCCTCATGAATCTGGCTATCATATTTTTTTTGCCCTATTTAACAATTCTGGGCAAGGGTCTCATATGGAATTAATAAAATCCCAATCCGACTGGTAGTTCCAGAGATTAGCACGTTTAAAACTTTTTAGCTTATTATATCGAATATTCCATGTCATCGTTTCGCCATCCCAATTTGACCACTACACAAAAGCACTTAAAGTTATTTATTGCTTACCATGCTAAGAACCTAACCTTTTATCTACAAGGTGAAACTACTAGAATGTATAAACCAGTGCCCTGTCCTGTTTCTCCTTACTTAGCATACCTATGATGTCCGGAGTGCGAGGCGGGCTCCACGGCGGCGGAGGACGCGCGGCGGAGGGGAGGAGGACCGTCCAGCTCGCTGCCGTCCAGCATCTTCACTAGGCTGTGCCTGTCACACAAATAATGTTGAGCTTATAGTTTAACTTATTTATTACTAGCTTTTGCCCGCGACTTCGTCCGCGTGGATTAATAGTTCCCGTTCCCGGGGGATTTCCGGGATGAAAACTATCCTATGTCCTTTCTCGGGTCCCAGACTATATCTGTACCAAATTTCATTGAAATCGGTTCAGTGGTTTAGGCGTGAAGAAGAGACAGACGGACAGACAGACAGAGTTACTTTCGCATTTATAATATTAGTACGGACTAAGACCGTTCTCACTTTGGACACGTTTGCGTACGAATTTGACTAGTACAGACACGCACGAACGATATCGACATTCCGAGTACTACGGTGTCTCGCACACTCTATGCAAACTAATGGTGCATGTTCTGCCCGTGACTTCGTTCGTGTCAAATTTGATTTATTTTGCCACGGGAAGCGTAAACTTTTCCGGGATAAAAAGTATCTATGTGTTATTTCACACTGCAATCTAGCTTAATACCAAATTTCATCCAGATCCGTGTAGCCATTTAAGCGTGAAAGAGTAAAGGTGCGGTTACACGGCGCGCGAAAACGCGAGCCGCGCCATCCGTGCAGATGCAGCTCGACTTAATCCGGACGCGAGCCTACTCGTTTACACGACGTGTATTAACACAACTCGAGCCGCGCGCGAATTTAATTTGTGTCAAAAAACCGACGCGCGTAGTCGCGTTCTTTGTAACCGCACCTTTACAAACAAAAATCCATCTATCCTCACAAACTTTCACATATACATATAATATAAGTAGGAAGTAGAATTATTAGGATTGACAAGGCGTCGTAATTCTATTTGATTACTTATGTCTTCTAACACAACCTCTTCAAATTTGACGAGCAAGCAAAACTGCACTTTATACAAGTGTTATAGAGTGTATTCTCACGTACCTCCTGCTGAGCGTGACCAGTGACTGTCGATGCTTGCTGGGTCGCGACTTGCCCGTGCGCACGTTGATGGCGGCGAAGTGGTTCTGTATCGCCATGCCGATCTCCGGGCACATGTCCTCTGGGATCTGGGAATGTGGACAAGATTTGATTATTTTGGAAAATGAGGGAAATAAATGAGGGAGAGACAATGGAGAAGAATATGGAGAGCTGCACCGCTAGAGCGCTAAGTGTTTGTTACTTGTCAAAGTAGGATAAAAATCGAACAATCAGATTTAGATTAAGATAAAACACGGGTGGGGACATTTTTGAATTAGGTATTAGAAGAAACTATAGCTTTCACCTGCGAGCGCTAGGCGTGTCGAAGTGCGCGAAAAAGACAACTGCAGATCCGACTGAATAGACTCAGTATTAAGTCATAATTTGGGGTTTGGCTCTCGTCAGGTAACAAGGTACACAAAAAAAGTAACAAACACTTACCGCCATTAAAGGCATTGCCGCAATTAGACAGTCGTTAGTTAGGAACTAATTATAAATAGTAATAACTAGGCAGTAATCCCCATTTTACGACCAATTAGGATTAACAGAGCAGTCAGAATTGAGTGAATGAGTTTCAATCATAACCTAAAATGATTTCTTTATTTGTTATAATACAAGTTTCGCACACCTTTGTACACTATAACTTTGGCCCCAGTACCAAAAAATCAGATAAGAGAATGAATGAATGAATAAATAAACGAATACATGAATGAATGTATGAAAGAATAAATGAACGAACGTATGTATGAATGTTTGAATGAAGAAATGATCTCTATATTAGCTAGAACAAAGATTTCCCATACCTCTGTGCACTATAACATGTAATTCCAGTCTCTACTCTACCAGTACTTACCAATACTTTACACTTGGGCAGCATGGTGAACCCGTCGTTGCCGCTGTGCAAGTACTGCTTGACAGCCAGTCGGTACAACTGATCCTTGTGCAAGTACTCGTCGCCTATCTTCACTACTTGCTCTGCCACCCTCTGGCCGGGCGGCTTTGAGGGGTCGAAGGCGAATGATACGCCGGCTACCTGTGGATGGAAGTGTGGGTTAAATTATAATAATATTCTTCATGATTATTTATGTCACAAACCAATTTTGATATTATGCGGTTCAGAACTTCTTGACCGTAATATGCATGTTTTTTTAAATTTAAAAATAACTAACGTATTTTTCGAATAACTATAAAATTCTAAAAGATATAAGCCATCGAAGATTTGTTTCTCTCTTTCTAGCAAAACAAAATTTAACAAGGAGTTCATATAGCCGTAGTGTTATGTGACGTCACAGTGCATGTCGAAACTCTATCTAATCGGTGTCAAATTAATAGTTTAAAATGCTCATATCAGCCGTATTTCTTGGTCGGTTGATTTTAATTTTAATTTCTAATAATAATAAATTAACTAACCCAATAAGTTTGAAATTTTGTAATTTACCCAATGCATCTTATTCGGCCCACCCAAACTCTCTATTAAGCTAGTGTTTTTCTGCCCTAAATCTGGATACGGACAGCTTAGGGTCGGACAATGTCAGTCAGTTCACATACCTGAGGAAACCGTCCCTCCAGACTAGGGTACTTGGAGACGGCGTTCTCCAGCACCTTGAGGATGACCTCCCCGGAGGCCTGCACCACCACCAGCGGGTCGCGCATGGGGATGATGGTGGACAGGTCGCGGAGGGTGAAGTCTCCGGCTGCGTGGACCTGGGAGAAATTATATAGTGGTTAAAAGTCAGCTGTTCCATTAGTTGATAAACAACTTTAAACGCTAGATGTAAGAATTGAAAATTGCTTGCATGCTGTAATTCCGAGGACCTTTTATATTAGTTTAGTTATTTTCAACCCTATTTCAGTTACTTTTAGCTCGCTATTAATAAGTCAATGAATTTGTTCGAGGACGTTGCTGCTCCGTTTGTGACGGTTGGCGCAGTGGCTGGTCGATTTGCTGCTGCAATGCGTGTCGTCTGTTCGATTCCCACACGGGACCAGTATGGCCTTCAGATAGTTGTTTGTGTGAGTTAATGTGTTTGTAAACGCACCCACCGTATAGGAGAGCTTTCTAGAGAGGAACAATGCTTTTCCTCTTCCATTTTGCCTTCGATCACTGCGTACCGTCAGTTCGATTCCCACACGGGACCCATATTTGTATGGCCTTCAGATAGTTGTTTTTTTTTTCTAAAGGTGGGAAATCATCAAATAACTTCCCCCGCCCTGGGCGGGACGGGAGGGAGTGTAAGACTTTTACTGACTAAAACCCATCTATGTTCCTTCATGTGCCCTTTGCGTTCCGGGGGCGCGGTATCTCTTTCGAACGACCCGCAGCCTCGGCAGGCAGATAGTTGTTTGTGTATGTGAGTTAATGTGTTTGTAAACGCACCCCCCACGATACAGGAGAAATTCCCAGTACCCCATACTGGGAATTTCTCAATGTTTTTTTATAAATAATGGCACAATCATCCTCACCTGATCCGACCGGAAGGTGCCCGAGTTCAACACCACCAGGTCAGCCCCAGTAGCGGCTAGCAGCACGTCACACACCCAGTTCCCGAGGTTGCACTCCTGCCGCCTGATGCACGAGAACCGACCTTCCAGAGGAACGCAGATCTTGCCCAGGACCTCGTCCATCTTGCCTTCGATCATTGCTGTGAATAAAACCACGATTGTAGAGAAAGAAAGAAAAGAAAAACAGTTCATTTAATGCTGCCCTGTTGATTTCGTAGTCCCAAACCCCCATCATCATATTCTTAGCCTTTTCCCAACTATGTTGGGGTCGGCTTCCAGTCTAACCGGATGCAGCTGAATACCAGTGTTTTACACGGAGCGACTGCCTATCTGACCTCCGCAACCCAGTAACTGGGCAACACGATACCTCTTGGTTAGATTGGTTGTCAGACTTCTTGGCTTCTTATCCGTAACGACTGTCAAAGATCTACGAATGACAGCCGGGACCAACAGCTTTACGTGCTTTCCGAGGCACGGGGGTGACAACACCACCAATTTCCAAACTCCGGGCTGCTACTGAGAGATTCCTAATGAAAAAACCCAATAACACTTTTTGCCCGACCTGGGAATCGAACCCAGGACCCCTCGCTCAGCAGTCGTGCTTGCGACCACGAGACCAACGGGGCAGTCAGATAATCTAATTCATTTTCTAATCGAATTCCTATTGTTATTTTTATTTGCTTTTTATGAGTTATGTGTATCGCTTTCGCGAGAAAAAATGGATTTTCTTTCTTTCTTTTTCTTTTCTTTCTATAATATTATTACTACTATAACTCACAAGAGTAGTGATCGGTCTTCTCCTTGAGCACCAGATCCTCTGCGAAGGCGCTGGTGACGGCCACCTCGGCGACGTCCACCGTGACGCCCTCCTCCGTGAAGCTGATGCTGATCTTACTGAACTGGCGGAAGTCCGTACCGCTTTTTACTACGTACTTGTTGTTTATCTGGAACCGGAAGTAATGGGGGTTAAAGGAAAAAAGTTATATATGCTTTTTATTATTGCTATGTTTTTTCTTTAGTTTGTGCCATGATTGCAAACTTTTTATTTCCATTGACCAAAGTTTCAAGATACTACGCCTGCGCAAATATATTGGGCACGTTTTTAAATTTTGGTGTGTGAATCAATGGTTTTTCTGTATGTCGATATCAAAGTCTATTTATTTATTACAATATTAGGCCATTAAAATGGTAGTTTAGTATGAATGATAAAAAAACTCCATACTCTTTTAAAATAAATGTTTTACAATAATTTGTATACAGAATCATCCACACGAATGTGCTGTACATTGCATATAAACATCTGTCTTACGAATTTATTAATTGACGACAAATTGTGTTAATGTAATAGTATTAACGGTTTACGAATATTGAAACTGTAGGCAGATAGTATCATACAAGGTTACATGTGAATACGATGAGGTACCTTGTATAAAAATATAAGTATTCCTAAATAAAATGATCTACTTACATGGAGTACTTCATAAACGTGGTCGTGTCCTCCGAGTATGAGATCGATGTCGTTGCATCCCTCCGCTAGCTTTATGTCGTTCGGTGTCCGCATGTGAGTCAGGGCTATCACGTATTCACAACCCTTAGAAAATTATATAAATTATTAGGTTAACTAGGTGAAATATAAAAGAAAATAATACTTGGAAGGACTTGGGGGAGGCCATTGGCCAGCAGGGGGACATTATAAGCTAGCCAATGGAGAAATATATAAAAAAATGAATTAACACTGCAAGCGGTTTTGTTTGCATAGACTTCAGAATTTTCTCAAAAGCCTAAAGTATCCCACGGGAATACAAAAACGAGGTAAACATTATACTATGTGTTAAGCTAGATCAATATTACTGTATGTGTGCCAAATTTTATTAGCGTAAATGTAAACTTAAAGGAGTAGAACTTATTTGTAAATTTTTTTGAGTCATATAATAGAAATTGTCTTGAATTTTACGTAATATACGAAAAAGTGATTCAGGAATTTCTTTTAATATTTAATTTGAAACCTAACTCAATAAATTTAATTTCACTGAATTCTGTTCAGCCGTTTACGCGTGGAAGAATAACAAACATCCATCCATCCTCACAAACTTACACGTCTATATTAGTAGTAAGATTATAGGTAACCGGGTTAAGGGGTTAACTGCCCCGTTGGTCTCGTGGTCGCAAGTTCGACTGCTGTGCAAGGGGTCCCGGGTTCGATTCCCAGGTCGAGCAAAGAGTGTTATTGGGTTTTTCTATGAAATTCTCAGTAGCAGCTCGGAGTTTGGATTTGTGCCCGGTTAATGGCAATAGGCTCGCCCCCTATTACATGGGACCTAAATATACCGGCGAACTGTGGGTGTACATTGGTACACCTCTGCCTAACCCTTCGGGGAATACAGGCGTGATGGTATTATAGGTATTATGTACTTACCTCTTGTTTCAATTGCGAGGCTAGTTTGGTGCCGGCCTGCACGAAGTCTATAAACGTCACCTCTTCGGGGTTTATTGTTGCTAGCGTCTCCAGCCATTCCTGCAGACAACAATATCGATTCTTAGAAACAATTTTTCGATTTTCAATCAATCGAGTTTTAAAATGGCAATAATATCAATTGAAAAAATTAATATTATTGTAATTTAAAAAATCGTCAGGCTTTTACTAAAATAGAAATATCTTTTTTTTTATGTGTTCAACCAATATCATTTAGTTTTTCTTTCCCAGACCCTCAACAGCCTTAATCCGGCCCTGAACCATACCTATTTCTGCCGTAAAGCAACATCGCTGTGTTCCGGTTCGAAGGGTATGTGTACCGGTGTAATAACAAGCATCTGAGACTTTCAACTTTATCTCTGGGATGGCAACGCATTTGCAAGGCCTCTGGTATTACAGATGTCTACAGGCATCGGTGGCCCCTTAACACGATGGGCCGCCATCTTGTTTGCCATCCATTGACTTAAAAAAAACGCTACGGGTCCCATAACCATCCTAGTCCGACCCTGTATAAACAGAGCCGGACTAGGCCTTTGTGTTATTATTATTACAAAGCTTATCTCACCTGTTCCACCAACCCAATGAACCCAATCTTATGTCCATTGCACATGAGCGCGTGCGTGATCTTGCCGTCGCCCAGCGGCCGGCCCGTCTCGTTGTCGATCACGTTGGACATCAGCCACGGGAAGTTGCACTGCGCCACTAGCCCTGATAGGACTTCTAGGCCGAAATCTGGAATGATGAATAATTTACATGCTTATTTGAAACGTTAAAAAAAAATGTGAAGAAAAGTAAAAAAAAAATAAAAATAAATAAATATCTTGGGACAACTCACACACGGCTATCTGATCCCAAGCTAAGCAGAGCTTGTGTTATGGTAACCAGACAACTGATATACATACTTATATAATTTATAAATACATACATATTATAGATAAATCACACCCAGACACAGAACAAACAATCATGCTCATCACACAAAGTTTGTCCTGGGTGGGAATCGAACCCACGACCTCCGGCTTAGCAGTTAGGGCCACTAACCACTAGACCAACAGGCCCGTCACAAAATAATAAAAAAACAGTCAAATGCGGGTCTGGCTCGCTTACGAAGGGTTCCGTACCATTGTAGAATATTTGATACAACATATTTTTTTTAAATGTTTTTTTTTTTGTGTTGGACATCTTTAACTTTAACATAACTACTTTATTTTCTACTATTTGTTGTTGTAGCGACAATAGAAACAGACACTCTGTGAAAATTTTAACTCATTTTAAATATAGCTGATTGACAGACACGGACGGCCAGTGAAGATATAGAAATAGGGTCCCGTTGACACCTTACTGGTGTACGCAACCCAAAATAAAGATGAGAAAGAAAACAAATAGACAGAAAAAAAAACACAATTACTACAACCAAAAATACTTTTTTATTCCATTGGAAATAATTTTTTGAGTAGATTTGAATGTCTAAATAATAATGACAGTGCCCGTTTTAAAACCTATTACATACAGGTACTTAAACTAAATATTAGCTTTCAACTTTCACTCACCAAAATCGTGGTTCCCAAATACGGCACAATGAGTTCCAATTTCATTCAGCACTGGCACCATTTGCTCGCCTTTCGTGAACGTGCTCACTGGAAAGAACGATTAGAATTTTAGATCCTATTACAGTCATGTCATAAAGTCTATTTTACATAATTCAAAGTACCGTTTAATGTTATTATATGGAGTGGAAAAGACATTGTTATAAAAACTTCTACCATGGATTGAGTACATTATTCTTGACCCAATATTTTTTTATAGGTATGGGAAATCATCAATTGTCTTCTCCCGGTCTGGGTAGAGAAAAAGGGGTTGTCAGAATCTTACTGACTAAAATCCGTCCGTGTTTCTCAGAATGCTCTTTGCGTTCCAAAACCACAGTGACTCTTTTAAATGAAGTCCGTAACCCATTGTAGACCTCCCAGAGATGACATTTTTCGTCAGTTATTAAAGAAAAAATTGCCTGTCATTGCCATACAAGTCAGTGTAAGTATACGGTTAAAATCAATGGAATAGCAGTTTTATTTTTTTAGAATCCGACCGCCCAACCCTTCTCACCATGTCTCTTCCACCATCAACACCACAACATCACGCCTATTTCCCAGAAGCGTTAGGCACAAGGCAGAGGTGGTAAACGACGCCATGTGCTATATAAAACTTGTACTTACACATACTCGGTGAGAACACATCGCCACTAAATAGTACTAAGGGGTTCAAGTGTTGAAGAGCTTTCACAGCTGTGCTGAACCTTAAGGCACCTCCCACTGGCTCCGTGTCTGGAAGATATGAATATAAATGAGTTTTATACTGTCAAAACGAACCAAACGTCAAACGAACCAATTTAATATGACAATAATTACAATCCAGCAAAAACTGGTCAATGTACTTTTTGTAATCCCGAACGCAGATGATGTGGTGGATCAAAAAGGAACCCTATGTCCTGGTACCTAATGACTATATCAGCGCCTGGTGTTGTAATTAAATACTGGGCTGATCAACCGTACATTACTAAATATCTATATTTGCCATATCTATGGCAAATAAGAATGCCCTTATCTAGATCCTCAACTACCTAACTCTGTGACAAATTTCATTACAATCGGTTCAGCGGTTTTGCCGTAATATGGGGACAAACACAGGCAAAGAGAGTTGCTATCGCAATTATATAGTAATACTTACTTGTAGTCTGTTCGATGTTATACACATCATTGAAGTGTATGATGACCACCTCATCCCCCATCCCTCTGCCGGCTAGCTGACTGACGGCGCGCCTGCCCACCTGACGCACTTCCAGAGAAGCCTGGAGGCAGCACGAGTATGTTATGATGGGAACAAAAGACGACGCATAGTTTGGAGGACCTATAGTAAGTTTGGTAAATGATTTTTGCATGAAGGCCTGATTGGAGAAGAGTATGAGGGTACAGGAATTGTCTTCTGTCAAAGTCAGATCAAATATTTAGTTCGCAAAGCGTATGGAAAAATATTAGTCATATAATTACTAGACTGACTAGACTGACGGCTGCTGACTGTAGACTGGTAGAAAATGCCCAAGGCATAAGTCCGCCTTTGTACGGTGTATTTTTAAATTTGTGCATAAAGTTTTAATAAATAATTATTAACATACCATCACGCCTGTATTCTCCGAAGGGTTAGGCAGAGGTGTAGGTACCAAAGTACACCCACAGTTTGCCGGTTTGTTTAGGTCCCATGTAATAGCGGGCAAGCCTATTGCCATTAACCGGGCACAAATTCTAACACCGAGCTGCTACTGAGAATTTCATAGAAAAACCCAATAACTCTTTTTGCTCGAACTGGGAATCGCACCCAAGACCTCTAGCGTAGCAGTCGCGCTCGGGACCACAGGCTAACGACGCAATTCCCCTAGATTAATTCTTTATTTCGAGAAAACAACATTCAAAATTACCTTTCAATTGAAATAAATGATTTGACTTTGACTTTGAAGAAAGACCCTAACGTTCTAAAAATATCCGTGCCCCCAGCTTTCCCACAGCACTTACTGCCGGGACATCGGGAAGTATCGTAATAGCAGTTAGGGTGCAAGGAGAAGGTCGTATCAATCAATACAAGAGCAGTTAGCGGTGTTGCGAGCGAATTTAATACTGCATTTTATAGCTAGGGACTTGTAATAAAATTGGGACTCTTTATTACAGTATTTCCATCTTTAATAACACCAGCGAACTCCCTGGCTTATTTCACCCGCATTATTTCTTTGGTTACTGCTCCGCTCCCGTGTGTTGTAGCGTGATGTTATATAGCCTATGACACTCGCAAATAACGTGGCTTTCTATGGGTGAAATACTTTTTAAAATCGGTTCTGTAGATTCAGAGATTACCTTCAACAATCTCACAAACTTTACCTCTTTATAATGTAAAAAGTATAGATTATAAAGCTGAAGAGTTGCTAATCTCTGGAACTAACAGGCGGATTGGAAAAATTCGATTAGTTTATGATAGCCAGATTCATGTGGAATAGTATAGGCTATATAACATTACGCTACAACACACGGAAGCGCAGCAGTTACCAAAAACGTAACGTAACAATAAATCTTCTTTACAATTCCAGTGCCTTCATAAGAAGTAAACAATAAAAAGCGTGTTCTTTTGTTTTTCTTTATGACATCATGATTTGGTCTGTATGTATTTGATTATTATATATTCGAAACAAAAGACGGCGTGTTTTGTTATTACTTCTCTTATCAGCATTATATATGGGAGCCTATGATTTTATATGACTTATGTTTGTAGGGGCAAAAGTTATGGGGCAAATGTTATGGTCTACCGGGTAAGGAAGAATGCTCAGAGCGATATCCAGGCCCTGGCTAATGGTAGTTGGGACAAGCCCGCCACACTATTCCCAAACCACTGCAACTCCTGTAAGCCAGAATCAACAATGGCGACCGCTAGAAAAGCGCCGAGGCAATGAAGCTCGACGAGTCCCGGAGAAACGAATGGCAAAACGAACGAACGAATGCCAATGGTAGTTGGAGGAACTCTGTGGGGTTTTAGTCGCTATGAGTCTGACATAGTTCTCCGCCTTCTCCGAAGCGGAGGCAGTCCATGGACAGGATTTTCCCACGACAAAAATAAATAAAGGGTAAAGCTTAGGAGTTCGCGTCACTGACATGCTAATATGACACACACACATTTCTTGGCAATCCCCATGTAGGTAGGTATGCATTTTTTTTTTTTAAGACGGGAAATCATCACATAACTTCCCCCGGGAGGGAGTGTCAGACTTTTACTGACTAAAACCCGTCTATGTTCCTTCATGTGCCCTTTGCGTTCCGGGGGCGCGGTATCTCTTTCGAACAACCCGCAGCCCCGGCAGAGGTAGGTATGCCTATTTTTTTCAAGTTGAAAATAATTTAAGTGTGAATTAAATAAATTATGGATCTATTAGGGAACTTTTTTTATCTAACATTATAATTACTTACAACTAATTAAAATTATATTTTTATCTATCATGCAAGACAACATTTACGAGACAGTTTTTCATGCATTGCGTACTTTTGCATGCCCAGGTATGTACAGTCACGAACTATTGCGGTTAACCAATTTCCACCCTTACGCCTTGAATTATGAAGGTTGAAAATTGGTCAACAGCCATTGTCCTCGTTTATTCTTCAATACTTTTGTGTAGACTGATGAAACGCTGTATTGATTTCTTAACTATTGAAAACATTCATCCAGATACGATATGAATAAAAATAAAATAAATAATGATGTACTTAAGTGCAGTAAAAGAGTACCTACCTACCTGTTATTATATTCCATACATTTTAAAACCGAGTTGAGTGATTAGCTATTTTGTGTAGGTAAGTAATTAAAATTCTATTCGCTACAACTGCTACAAGTTTTTACACCGGTAACTATTAAATTCATTGACGGCTTCACCGTTGTGAATACCGTTTCGATTTTTCTTTTTATATTAAAGTTTTATTGTTGATCGCATTGATCAGCTAATTTGCAGTGCTATTGACTAACAATCTCCTTTGGAGAATTTAGATGAACTGAGTTTGAGGAAGGCGCTGGACGCAGGCCGCTTCCAACCGGTCTTTTTGGAAATCTATGGGGAGGCGTATGTCCAGCAGTGGACGTCATGCCGCTGATATGATGATGATGATGATGAGTTTGAGGTGCGCTATCATCATCATCCCACGTGATGGTATAGATAGATAGATCATCTAATATAGTATAATAGATAGATCATCTAATATACTATAATAGATCATCGAAGATAGCTCATCTCGAGCTCATCATCACCATATCAGCCGTTTGACGACCACTGCTGGTCTTACATCGCAGCGGCCATGGCATCTTAGGGGCCAGGCCCCCCCTGAAAACTAACTCTAGATACGCCAATGAAAATACACCGGCTAATGAATCGCCAAACAGACTTGAGCAAGCGTTGTGATCAATGCTCGTGCCTTTTCTGTATGGGCACAGGCCTTTGGCCTGCAGTAGAACAATAGTAGTCTGGAATTTTGATGATAGACCAACTGATGACCATTTTACGACCCGTACTCCACCAAAGCGCAGAGAAGAGATGTCTCGTAAACGACCAATAGGATACTGTGATGCGTTGAAACTAAGCGGTGAGACCTGAAATAACGCAACCCTTAAGCCCGGTTTACACCGCGAGCGGAACGGACCCATTAATGACTACGTTAAACTCGCAAGCGCAAACTGCATACTTGTCTCTTTCCGTCCGACTATTTGTTGGTGGAAATACAAGTATGTAGTTTGCGCTTGCGAGTTTAACGAAGTCATAAGTAATGAGTACGTTCCGCTCACGGTGGAAACCGGGCTTATTGGTTATACAAGACATTTCCTTTCCGCTCAATTTTGGTAGAATCCAGGCCGAACGAATAAAATAGTTATGTACATAATTAACAATCTAGGTACGTAGCGATGACATTCGTAGCCATTGGACCTGATTAATTAAACCCAAAATTATCAATTCTATGCGGTACACTTTCTGCTAGGAAAAAAAAGGCAAAGCTGTAAGGCATAAAATGCGGCCATTAAAGAAATTACGTATGCAATTACAACACCGAAAGTGACAATATGAACTAAATACGACAACTACGTGATAATAGACATTTAAAAAAAGCATGTTTTAGATCATTTCTACTAAATACGCTGGCGTGGTTCAGTTTGTCTGTCTCTGGTATAGGATTACAGTTTATGAGATAGATAAAATTATAGATTAACGAAAAACATTAGGCTTATCAGTTGGTGTCATACATCCTATCTATATTTCAATACGAATATAATAAAGTTGACGAGTTTGTTTGTTTGTAGGCGGTAATCTCGAGAATTACTGGTCCGATTTGAAGAAAGTCTTTTGCGGTTAAGGTGAATGCTCCGACCAGCCCGCGAAATTTAAATTTTCTTACGTTTTTTGCAATTTGCAAGTCAGTATTAGGTTTAATGTTAAAATGTGTAAAATGTCAAGATTTCATGAAATCTTGACATTTTACATGGAGCTTGACTTTAGGAGTCATTTTACTGATTTTAATGGTTATAATTTTGAAAATATTTCTTACGGCCGCGGATCATACTTTAATCAACATTAAACCTAATACTGACTTGCAAATTGCAAAAAACGTAAGAAAATTTAAATTTCGCGGGCTGGTCGGAGCATTCACCTTAACTAGCTTGTTTATTGAAGAAGATAATATGCTACATACCATCACGTCAAGCCACACGGGAGCGGAGCAGTAACCAAAGACGTGAACACGTGTGAAACCGCGAGGTATAGCCAGTATTAGAAGTGTTGTAATGATTCTACGGACGTAACATTCGAAAATAGAACATAATATTAAATTATCGGAAAAAGACCGAATACATTATTTTAGTTTTTACATTCTAACATTCTTTTGTAGGCGTCCGGCTAAAAATAGGACAACTAATCTCATTTTCGTCAAAACTAATTCTTTATCCACAAAGTGTGGGAGTAACGGAGATAGTCATGCTCAGGGATTGATCGCTAAATATCAAGGCAAAGACGAAACTGCAGTGCGATTCTCTAAGCCTCACTTCGTAATTCGAAAGCTGAATCCGCGGTGAGATTACAAAATGGTATTTTGTTAAACACGATCACGCCGGTGACGTCACCACGGCGAAAAAATACTAAACCAATGACAAGTTGGTTCGTTATCGAAGATAGCGCGATCACTTTAGTGAAACTCGTTTTCGAGTTTGTCTTCAACTTAAAACCAAGCACATAAAGTTGAAGATCTATTAAAGCCTACTCAGCGTTTGTGCTTATCGTTTGTTACATGGCTACAGGCCCAGAAGTATGAATGTGGAAGAGGCGAAAGGAGTATGTAAGTGTCGTAGCAGGTGGCGTTCTGTAGTTTCTGCCTACCCCCATGGGAAAAAGACGTGAGTTTATGTATGTATGTACCCCCTGAGAAATCCGCAGTGAATTAAAAGTTAGCCTGTACGTCACGTTCATTCTTAAAACAGTTCATTAAGCGAAACGGGTAGTTTTAATGTCCGTATGCAATGGGACGACGCTCCGCTAAAGTATTTAACATTTTATTGGATCGCGTGCCAACTGATATTACGAACCATTTTGTTTGGACCCATTTTTTACAAATGCAGTACTTATTGAGCTCTAGAAATCAATAGTTCGAAATAGAAATAAGCTTTATGTTGGGTGTAGGTAATAAGACACATTACATAGTTGTTAATTATATGCATACTGCCCATCAAACTAAGTCATCTTGAGCAAAATTATTACAGGGACTTTTTATTTGGCGTGAGTTTAGATAGACCTCAATGTAACATACGCAAAATGGGTGCATTTACAGGGCTCGTGGAGGTATTTAACGTTTAGTTATAACTTGTAAAATTATTTTCGTAAAAATATGTTCAAAACAGTTGGATCTTTGACCTTCAATATCTCCGTAACCAAAATATGGGAATCAAAACTAAAAAATATCGCAATGATAGGACGTACTTTTGGCTTTATTAAGTGTCGTCTTACACCCGTTACTTTGAGAGCTAACTTAGGGATTACGCAAATTAAAAAACATACTGAGACTAGTTAATTACTTTTTAATTACTTTTTAAAGTATTAAGATTACTTGAGAGATGAATTTGCCTAGTTAGTAGGCGTAAGCGATGAGTGGAATATTTTTGTAGATCTTTTTTTAGTGAAATCAATCAACGTCGTCTGAAATTTGACAAAAAATAAAATAAAACAAGCGTGTGACGGAATAAACGTAAGTACAAACTAATTAATGGTATCAAAGAAGCACAACATTTTTTTTTAACTTCGTCATTAATCAGGCAAGTGCCAATGTGGCTTTTCCAATTCACAGGTATTTTCTAAGTTACCAAGAGGTATCGTGTTACCCAATTACTGGGTTGTGAAAGTCAGATAGGCAGTCGCGCCATGTAACACACTGGTATTCAGCTGCATCAGGTTAGACTGGAAGCCGACCTTAACATAGTTGGGCAAAAGGTTAGGCAGATAGTTAGATGTACTTTCTAAGTTTATCTTAGACATCACTGACATTGGTGAAGGCGATAATAGGCATGAACATATTAAACTAAGTCTGAAATCCCCAATCCGCCATGAGCAAGCCTGGTGATCTAACCTCGTGCGTTCTCTGTATGAGCAGACGCCATTGCCTTGCAGTGGGACTATAAGAAACTGGTATTATAATCTTAGGAAATCTGTGTCAAAATCTACTTTGCTTCTGTACTAAGCAGTTATAAGCAGCTGGTAGCTTAGAAATAAACGTGTATAAAAGAAATACAAGCTTGAAGCGTTTTAATACCAAAAAAATATACCTGATTTTAATAGATTACTAAATCGTCAAGATAGAAAGAGAACGGTCGTTTTCTGCAGCTATTAATTTAGAACGAAACCGCAAATTCGACCACCAACGCGACTTGTCATCTTCAGTTTATCATATCCATTCTAACAAGCTATTCATCGACTTATTATGGAAAAAATAATGGAATTTTCAGTACAATGATACCAAGGTACCTATAAAACATTTTCAGAACACAGACAAACTGTAACCACGCCAAGATCGACATAAATCGGTGTCGAACATCTTTGCCGCTCTGAACATGAGGTGTGCGTCTGCGCAGTATCGAATTATAAGGAGTATGAAGGGACAAGGGACTAACTACACTTAAGTAGCGTACGCATCCGTTAACATTTCCACCTCTGAACAGATGCGATACACACAGCATCATCAATTGGTTACACCTCTTGTATTTAAAATTCGTTCGAAAAGGGGGTAACCAGTTAATGACGCTGACCGTACAAAACTGGTGTGGAGACACACTACCAATCAATCGACATACTTTTTATGAAATGTCAAAACGTGATTCCTCCATAGATTCTGTAATTTGTGACGTCACATTTTGACAACTTATTTGGCAAACTCAAAAAACTATTTATTGCTTTCTAAGCAACTAATAATCCAATTTTACAAAATGAATCGAATTTTCAGGGCTAAAATAAAATGTTTCTTTAGAAATGTTTTGGAATTATTGGTTAAGGGCGGCTAATGCCCAATTTGGACAACACGGTGTAATATGACAGCATATACAAAGCAATTATGATCTGGGGCCTGCCACCATTTCTAAAACAGCACCAATTTAATATTACCTACTTTGTAATCACATTGGATTTTCAACTCTCGGCGCAGAGCCTAGCGTTAAAAATCCAACAGTATGCGAGACAGTGTGCTGTTTTTAGAGATGATGTTAGACCCCTAATCTGCGCAAACGCAGAATTCGGTCAATCGGAGTCAATTGGAACACACGGGGTGTATCAGAACCAATTTTAAAAGGGATTTTAACAGTTTTTTGCCAGAAAGGACACCAAGGGCCGGTTTACACCGAGACGCGACGCGAGAAGACGCTGCGCGCACATTTTATTTTAATTAACGATTAGGGTTAGTTCGCACAGTTTAGAGCGACTCAAAATATAAATTTATTTACTAGACGAAAAGATACACATTTCATTGTGAGAAGGTGCAACTTATTCTGAATTCTCCCCTAAACCCTAAATCGTTAATTATAATGTAATTTAAAAAAAACTAGCCCTTTTTTGGCACCAAACTAAATTATTTTGACACTGACATCTCTTTTAGTGTCATTCCAATTCACCCCGTGTTACAATCCACCCCGTTCTAAGGTTCAGAGTAACATTGATGTTCAACAAATGCCCGTGCCTGTTTCAGCCATCCGACGACAGACCGCACTCCATCGGTCACTTCTCCTGGCACGTCGACACTCGTCGACTCTATGAGAGAGCTCCATCGAGACCGAAGCGCCGCTTGCGCCGCGAAAGACGCCATGGCGCGCACTGAACGCACTATTATAAGCATTGTGGTGTTAGGAACTAGGTTCAAAATTGCACTTAGTTTTTGTTATAACTGTTCTTTTATAGTCTGTTTGTTTGCATACATTTTGTTGCACTTTAGTCCTAGTTGGGACATTTTGATCTTGATTTACGATTCTGACAAATTGTGTGTTGGCCTTGTTTTTACTTTAAGGCTTTAGTAGGTACTAGGGAAGTTACGAAAGGCTAAGTTAAGTTTGTTGTTAAGTTAATTTCGTTACGTTCGTTACTGTGCTGAGATGTTTACTTAAACATCCAAAAAAAAAAAAACAAAATACTTCTGTACTTAATACAATATGTAGGTATTTCTTAAAACTAAAAGGTAAACAAGCCTGGCTCGTTGCAAATCATTCAAGTTTATACATTAGTCAATGTGTAACTACTTTTTTGAATTGGACGCTCAGCCATATTTATTTACCCTCTTATTAACCTAGCCCTTAAAACATTTTTTTTCTTATATCCATAATCCATATCCATAATTTTCTACTTGACAGCTTGTCTTTTATAACAGCTAACTGTAATTACCTACATGACTAAAACATCCTCATTATATGCCTAGTAACAACGCACATAAAAAAACGATGTAAGATAATATTTGACATCTAATTAAAAATAAAAACAACATTCCTAATTGGCCGATGACTCATTTCCTCGTGCTGTTTAAATTATAATTAAGTTTTTGTGATAAGTCATTATTTTGTTGATAAATTAGGATGAATGACCATAGTTCTATGTTAGGGGGTTTGGTTTCCGCACTTAGTCCTACAGTAGACCATTGTGCGTGCGGACCGTAGTTAGTTGGACATATATGAATTTACATGAGTGTAAATGTTCTCTTTGACTCTGACGACGTAAATAACGCTATGCATGAGGTTCATAATTGGTTTACTATAAATAACTTAGTATTAAATGAGAAGAAAACTAAATGCATAAGATTCGCTTTGCCAAATGTTAAAAGTATGTCATGTAACGTTACATTAAATAAGGATATACTGGAATTCGTCGAAAAGACAGTTTTCCTAGGGATTACGCTTGACTCAAAGCTGCAGTGGAGTCCTCACTTAACATCTCTAGCAGGGCGGTTGAGCTCAGCCGCTTACGCTGTCAGAAAAATCAGACAATTAACAGACGTGGATACCGCGAGGCTGGTCTATTTTAGTTACTTTCATAGCATTATGTCTTACGGTATTTTGCTTTGGGGGCGGGCTGCAGATATAGAGTCTATCTTTATTCTGCAAAAGAGGGCTGTCAGAGCCATCTATAATCTTTGCAGGAGCGAGTCTCTAAGGGAATTGTTCAAAAAAATTAATATCATGACGGTTCCTTGTCAATATATATATGAAAACATTATGCACGTTCGAAAAAACCTTCATCTTTTCAAAAAAATTGGTGATAGACATAATGTGTATACTAGAAATAGGAATAAATTAGATCAACCAGGTTTCAGATTGTCTAAAGTACACACTTCGTTTATGGGGTACTGTGTAAAATGTTATAACAAAATACCACTCGATATTCTCGAACTAAATGAGAGAAAATTTAAAACTTGCATCAAACGCACACTATGTAGTCAAGCATATTATAAGTTAGAAGATTATATTAATGACAAGAATGCTTGGCTTAATGCTGGTCCTGCTCCACAGAGACTCGGGCTCACAAATTAATAGATATTGTTTTTTGGGAATGTTTCTTACCCCTTTTTCATTCTGATTGACCTTAATAACGTTTACCGTTATTTTATTACTATTTAATACATACCACGGATCATCAGTTGAATAGGTTCACTAAACACCTTAGTTTTATATAATTTAACATAATTTATTTCAATTTTGTAAATGTGAGTACCATGGAGCCATTTATTTGTTAAGTTACTATGTGTTGGACACTGAGCATGGCAGTTGAGAGCTTCGTCATGCTCACTTTAATGTCTCGCTGACGGTGGCGCGTGGGTTGGGTCGTTTGGTTCCCTTCAAGATGGTTGAGCTAAATGGTGCTGATGCACGCGTCATATTCGTGAACGGGTGCTGTCAGTTGGGATTGGTCATCTCTTGACTGCCATGGCTTACATCTTTATTATAATCTTGTTATTTTTTATATTCACCTTCATTGTTTTCACATATAGAAGCAACAAGAATAATGTAACCAAGTTTTTGTAAAAACCAAATTGAATGAAAAGAGTGTCCATGGAGTTTCTTGCTCGTTCTTCTCCATAGAGACCTACGTTTTGGAACGAGCAACTAGCTTCAATATTAAACTGTAACTTCTTGACAATTCAAAAGTGCCTGTAAATGGTCTAATTGAAATAAATGCTTTGATTTGATTTGATTTTGATCTTTAATAATTCAAGTACCTACATAATGTAGGTAAATTTAAATCTTTTATTAAAGATTTTTTTTAAAAATTGTATTGTATTTTGTTGATGACTGTACTTGTATTTACCAGGATAAAATTATTATAACACTTAATCTTTTAATTGCCCATTTATTTGATAAGTTATTGTAACAATGATTAAGTTTTTTTAGTCATAATCAGATTCATAATAATATTTTCTGCAATAGAAATTCCTTCATAATAATTTCAAAATTGGAAGTGCTTCCATTAAAACTATTTTGTAAATAAAATCTATACTAATATTATAAAAAGGTAATCTCTGAATGCACCATCATTTTGGTAATCTGATTACCGATTACCAAAATTATTTCGCTAAAAGAAAGCTACTCTATTGCCAAGTGTTCCATGAGCAATGTTTTATGGTATTCTTGATTTATATATGCCATCACGCCTGTATTCCCCGAAGGGTTAGGCAGAGGTGCACCAATGTACACCCACAGTTCGCCGGTATATTTAGGTCCCATGTAATAGGGGGCGAGCCTATTGCCATTAACCGGGCACAAATCCAAACTCCGAGCTGCTACTGAGAATTTCATAGAAAAACCCAATAACACTTTTTGCTCGACCCCGAAATCGAACCCAGGACCTCTAGCGTAGCAGTCGCGCTCAAGACCCCTAGGCCAACGAGGCAGAGGTATTCTTGATTTCTAGGGCATAAAAATCTTGGAGGACATTTAATATTATTTTGCTACCATCACTTTTAACCAGGGCTAATAATAAGTCTGAAATCGCCAATGCTCTTACTATGCGAATAGGTCTTTGCTCCTGTCATCATCATCATCTGCTTAGCCTTTTCCCAACTATGTTGGGGTCGGCTTCCAGTCGAACCGGATGCAGCTAAATATCAGTATTTTACATGGAGCGACTGCCTATCAGACCTCCACAACCCAGTAATGGGTAATACGATACTCTTGGTAAGACTGGTTGTCAGACTTTCGGGCTTCTGACTAACAGTAACGACTGTCAAAGATCTACAAATGACAGCCGGGACCAACGGCTTTACGTGCTCTCCGAGGCACGGAGGGAACTCGCTATAGTAAATGGTCACCCATCCACAGACTAACCTCGGCAAGCGTGGCTTAACCCGGAAGATCGGTCTATGCGGCTGTAATTATTTAGCCACGAGCTCCTCCTACGAGGTCTTTGCTCCTGTATTAGGGCAATAACAGGTTGGTATTTGGAATACATGGCCAGATGTATGGATGTGGATGAGGCAAAGGAGTATGTAAGGATCGTAGCAGGTGTAGGCAGCAAAAAAGGTATGATTTTTTATATGAATTTTATTTGAAATACAGTGAAAGCTATCAACATCAATTTAAGGATCTGTCATTTGGCACTATCTATGCAGCCATTTGAATTGAACTTTCTCTAATGGCAAAGGTAATTTAGGTCATACAGCCTATACTCAATGTCTAAAAGAAGTTCATAGAATTATTCCAAAAGATTTACTGAACAATTTTTGTCTGCATTGCAGTATTTATTTCAAATAAATTTTTAGGTTTTTCAGACAGTCATTATTTCTTAATTAGCTGTGAGATATACGATTTTCAGTCTTAAACAATAGCAGCTAAAGTTTAATTTTACATTATGCTAATTGGAAAACAATATTTTTACAGACTAGGTTTCTTTCGAAAGTTTCCCTGACCTACATTTTAAAAAAAGAACACTGAATTGTCTAATTTTCAGTTAGAAACAGTGTTGTTTTAGCATTATTATAAAATGTATGAATTGTCAAGTATTATGTAATTTCCTATACTTAAGAAATAATGTTTTTTTAAGAGATATGTAATTGAATATATGAGCTAGCGACCAATTAAAAAAGTAGTTGCACATTGACTTATGTATAAACTTGAATGATTTGCAATGAGACAGGCCCGTTTACCTTGTGTCCTTAAATTAGAATTCATTATCATAAACTCAAGGTTAATCCAATATTTTAACATTAAACCTATACAGACCAACACACCATAGAGTCACACATAACATTGTTTTAACAAATTAAAACATAATCCTAACATGATTAACCTTCATAGTACACTAAAAACACCACAACACTAGCAGCCAAGGTTCTTTTCCGCATTCCATATTTGAATTTAAAAATTACAAAAGAGTTTTCTGTCACTAATATTCACAAAAAAACATATGAGATTCTTTTTTTTTTAAACACAATATAAGGTTTGTACACTTTTTAAAATCGTGAACTGGATGTTCATTATACTGCATTAGGAATAATAATGGCACTAGCTAGGTCAAGGCGTCAAAATATCTATTTTAGTTCACTAACGTCGGCCTTTTTTGTATGTCACTTTATAAAAAAAACATTAACGCTTAAAATACTGAAATTGTACAGTTGCAGCTAGTTTATTTTTGATGTGACATTAAATTATGTCATAATGTGTATTCCTTTCCTCTTTTGAATACATTATTTCATGTGATGAGACTGTAACCTTTTTCTAAAATAAAATGCGGATAAATTACTTACCCAACAGAGTGATCTATCCGTAAATGGGAATCGCCGCCGTTTATGTTCAAAAATATTATTTAATTCACAATGTTGTAAAATTTTGTCTTCTTTAATATTAATTTACGATTTATTTTATAATGTTAATTCAATAATCACACCCACAAACGGAATTCCGCGGTCGAATTGTGGATTGTCAAATTGACATGTGTCAAATTCGATCGGCTGTCGGCTCAGCTGTCTAGTCACATGTTTTAATCCGTTTCAAGCAGTTTCACAAAATTAATTTATTCGTAAATCATTTATTAGATTTCCAATAATAGCATTTTCTTTATTTGATTATGACACTAAATTGTGTGATCGCTACTAAACAATTTACTCAAAGTTCCTATCTACGCAAAACCTTGAAAACTGTATACAGCGACATCTAGTGGTCATCACTAGACACTGTATGAATATCTTTATGCTCAAATGTTATTAGGTAAGCAGTATTGTGTTTACCCCAATCAGAATGGGCTAAACATCCTTTACTATCCCAATTAAGAATTTTGTAAGGTTCTGTTTCTTTTTAAATAAAACAAACAAACTAAAACATACGCATTTTATTCTAAGAAGCCCAAAGTACTTACTTACTCACATAAATTTTACATTACCAAAGATCTTTGCAAGCGAAATCTGCTTCGGCATCGCACCAATCGATCAAGGTCCTATCATGCCACATAAAAGTGCCTTTCAACTTCGGGGAGGCATCCAAGATGAGGTACAGGACAGTCTGAGCTGATTGATCAGGTTCCACCTCTCCACCACCCTGAGCCATGTCAGTCTTCATATGTCCTGGATGGACAGCATTTATGGATATATTCCTGTCTGCATACTTCCTCTGCTGCACCATAGTCAAGGCTGTTAGCGCAATCTTGGATACTCTATGCTCTGCGTGCTTGCCTTCATCAGCAAAATCGTTTTTATTAAACGTCCCGTTCTTAACGCTCTCTAAATATTCGTCGACAAACGCGTTGATTTGTTCCGTTGTCAAATCTGGGTCCTGTAAAGTCTGAATCCATGACTGTTTCTTCAAATTCGATAGATGACCACAAGCACTTGAAATATTGACGACTCTAGCGCCATCTCTTAGCAGCGGATACAAGTATTTCTCAATAGTCAATAAACTTTTGTAATTTATATCAATGTTTCGTTTAGCCGCTTCATAACTTGGATAAACTTCGTCCCATTCTAAAATTGCAGCGTTATTAACCAAAACGTCCAGGCCACCGTGCTTTGTTTTGATAAAATCTGCAAATATTTTAACACTTTTGTCGTCACTGATATCAAGTTGATGGAATAATGGTTTTAATCCGAGGTCGTTCAATTTTTGTACAGCTTCTTGTCCGTTTTTTTCACTTCGGGCGGTCAAGTACACAATTCCATCGAATTTCTGAGATAATCCTTTCACAATTGCTAATCCTAGTCCTTTGCTTGATCCTGTTACAACTGCAATTTTTTCCGCCATTTTTTTAATGCTTATTGACATGCGCAGTGCGCTCCGACTAAGATTGGAATGCAAAGTTCGTTGAGTCACATTAGTTATTGTTTACATAAAATTATTTGTTATCTATGGCGCTTGGATTGAATTAAATTGCTCTCTATTTTTGGCGAGGTTGAGTTTATTTTACCACGAGAAGCAATCATGACATTTTGTTTCATTAACTACAATGCGAGTTCGACTTTATCTCTGAAAAGATATGATTTATTTCTGTTTACTCGACAAAATTGTTTATGTTTATGCGATTGGCTATTCCGTGTTATCTGTCAAATGATAGCAAACCTTACAGAAGTCAAAATAAATACTTTTAATATTCATATAAATATTTTTTATTAAATTCTCGATTATGTATCGAAAAGTGATTTATTTATAACTGTCCAAGAATAACAATGAGATTTGCTGTTTATCGTATTATTGACCTTGTAATAATGTTCGAGATATACCTAAAATGGTGATTTAAATTCTAAGTCGGTGCACTGGGTACTTTAAAATAAAAAAGGTTAAGTATTTTTATTTATGGTTTTGGGACACCTACCTTGGTATTTTTACATTAGATAGGTATAATAATATACTTCTATTTGTCTCCTGACTTACTCACCGGTAATTAAGCTATAATAAGTATCTAAGTAACTACTTATTACGGTTTCAGGGAAACTTCCTCCCGCGTACGTATAAGTTGTGGAACGCGCTCCCTGCTAAGGTTTTCCCGAGAGATTACAGCATGGGGTTCTTCAACAAAGGAGTTTTGAGGTTTTTACTGGGTCGGAACGCACGAGTGATGTCTCTGGTGATACAAGTGAAGCATCACTTGCATCACCAGCCAGCCTGCCCGATGCATGCCCGCCTGATGTTAAGCGGTGACCGCTTAACATCAGGCGGGCCGTTAGCATGTTTGCCACCTTCAGTGGTGCAAAAAAAAAAACCAAAATTATTACCTACTTTATTTATTTATTCATTAAAACTTTAAGCACTAATGTAAAAATACACTGTATAAAGGCGGAATTAATGCCTTAGGCATTTTCTAATATCTAGTAGCTATATTTATAGGTACCCCGCGGAGTACCGCTTAAGTTAAGGTTTTGGCTACTGCTCCGCTTCCGTTGATCGGGCCGTGATGTTCTATACGGAAGATTTAAGAGAAAGGTCTATTTTTTCTCTTGAATTACTCTATCTATTGATTAAAAGCACATTGCAATCTGTTGCGTAGTTGACAAGGTCTAAGCATACTAAGGCCACCATCCCACTGACGTTTTACGAGCGTTCGCGTTTCTCTAACACAGGGCATTAACGCGGTGTTAACGTTGCGTTTTTAGCAACAGCTACAATTTCGCCGTCCCGCTATGTCTGTATCCGTGTCTCGGCCGCATTAGCGTGACGTTAACGTCACACAGTCGCAGTAGGAACGCTTGCCACTAGAGATCCGCGAAATCAACGTCGCATCAGCGCAGCGTTGTCGCTGCACAGACGCTGGGGAAACGCCTACACTCGTAAAACGCCAGTGGAATAGCGGCCTAAGGGACAAACGACGGCGGGAAGCGATTTTGTTTTATAAATGTAGACATTTTGCTATAGAAATAAGGAAGACAAGAGACGGAACATCTCAATTAGCACTACCAAAAATATACACACAACTCAAATAATTTGTAGCATTGTTTATTAGTATGCTAATTAACAGCAACACGAGGAGGATGCTAAAAGAATGAATGAATTTCAAAAGAAACATAACTATTCACAATTTGTGCGGTATTATAATAATTATCTTCTGTGTTGATGTGCATAGTATCTGCTGAGAGTAGCCGCCATATCCTAAATTCAGTCTAGACGACTTATGTTTTTTTTACTTCAAAATAAGATAGCCCGTCTTTGTACTTTTATGTGCATAAAGTTTAAATAAATAATATTGTTTCTAGGTCCTTCTGATTTGCGGTCACGCTAACGGCTATTCCACCATTAGGATTGGCCACCCCACCATTATGTAGGCTATCTACAACGACATGGAAATAAATAAATAAAAATAAATAGGTTTAAACGAAAAGAGAATAAAGGTTTCCACATGTAGCTGCTGTGAAGGTTGTATACCAATGCAACCGGGCTGAAAAGTTCAATTTTCTTCTAACACTCAGGTGAAAAAAGGATTCGAATTAGGAATAATAATAATATTATGGTATTTTTTTAAATAGGACTTATAGTTTTTTTTTTGTATTTACCTTACATAATTGGCACGGGCATCCACACTATTATTATTATTAAAACGTGAAATTGTTTATGTATGTTTGTTGTAGGTATCATCATGGCAAAACCCCTGACCCGATCGTAATGAAATACGACAAGGAGGTAGCTTGGGATCTGAATAACGACATAGGCTACTTTTAAATACGTGTCTTCATCTGCATCCGCGACACCCGACATTCACACGAGCGAAGTCACAAACAAAAAAACAGTATTCCTTACAAGGAAAACTATTAACAGGGAAAAATAGCCAAAAACACAGCCCTTTTATTAAGGAAGCATTTAATTCAGTTCTTAACAAAGAACAAATGTTAATTCTATTACCAGAACACAAATTAGGGCAGTGTGTCAGGCAGTGGCCATGTTTTTATTGAATCACTACGTAGTTAATTATGTTAGATCGAGTCGGGGGCTTGTGAATGCGGAATTAACTTGCTCACGGGAAATGTGTTACGGTTTTCCGTGAGAATTTTCTTAGAGGATAATCTTTACCTTTATATAGTATAAAATGAAGCAGCTTCATCTCGCCGTCTGTACGCTTAGATTTTTAAAACTATGCAACGGATTTGAATCCAATTTTCATCAATAGATAGAAAGATTCAAGAGGTAGGTAGGTTTATTTGTGGAACATCACGCTGCGATCAACAGCAGCGGAGTAAACCAAAGACGTAACTGAACTCGACCGACCCCGCTGGGTATATAGGTACATAGTAGTAATAATAATAATAAATCCGCAGGACATCTCGTGGCGACATAGGCGTATATAGGGGGGGGGGGGGGGGGGGGGCGGGTGGGCCGGGCCCACCCCAGAATGGTCTTGTGCCCACCCCAGGGTGTAGCGCTCACCTTCCGCCTGACCGTATTGCATCGCTTTGGCCATGGCATCTTAGGGGCCAGGCCCCTCCTGAAAACTAACTCTAGACACGCCAATGCGTGGCGAGCTGTTGGGCAGTAACGAGTAACGACCCCACGAACTTGAATCTTCGGGCAGTCTTGTTCCTCATCTTTGTGTCTTTCTAGTGAACACTGATGAGAAACAAAGCTCTCACCTCTCTCTCTTGTTTTCAGCGGCGGGTGGAAACTTGGAAGAGCAAATGTGCTATGGGGAACGAAGTATTCCAGTAATGTGCTGGTAAGGATCTTGACCGTTCTTCCAGGATTGTCCTTATAGCCTTGAAATACCTCTCCAACCCTCAAGCACCTCAAGATATGTTGTCCCCTTGTCGCTACGCCACGTCCTAGCGACCGTTTTCGGGGGCCCATTTATTGAGTATGCAAGTCATCTCCTGCCATTTTATCCGTGTGTGCATTGGTCGTTTATTCTCATCGGATTAAAGTATTTAATAAAATTAGGGGGCCCCGCATAAAAAAACCCGTAATAACCGAAATTCACGCGAACGAACACGCGGGCACAAGCTAGTAAATAAATAAATACCTCCGTCTATGGTCTTACAAAAAGTTTCCTTTGTTAAAAGGATAATCTAATAATATAGACGCAGGACACGCGTTGCGGTATTGTCTGTGATGTAATTTGTGTATTTAGGTAATAAAGAACAATATGTAAATTTGTGGGGCAGTTTCCGTGATTGTGTGACATAAACAGATGCAATAGGTAATACCTATTTGGTTACTTTATTATGGAGTGCAACATAATAATATTATTATGGTTATGTCAACGGTTTACTCACGTTTCCTATGTAAATAAAACGACTGTTTTACATTTTCTTGTGGCTTTTCAATCTGTGGTTGACTGGAAAAAGACGGACGCTATTTTTATTTAAGACGGATAGCAACAGTATATACCTAATATTGACTAATAATGGTTACCTTGAGTCTATGGGTAAATAAAAAAAGTTAAACTGACAGTTAAAAAAAACGCGGGAATTTTGACAGCCCAATCAAATGTCAACCTATAAAACTATATAGATACTTTGTTTAATAAAAAAGAAACAAAAATAACACGAATAATCTGATAAAAGCAAACTTATTCAAAGAAAATGTGAGTGATTCGACCGAAATGCTCCCTAAAGACGTTTGAGCGTGTTACATCAGCATCCCAATGTAATCTGTATAAATAAAACATGACAGACCAGGCTGTATGCGACGAAATTCCGTTGCCATTGTCCTGAAAAAATAAGAAAAGTGCGGTTTATTTTATTAACATCTACATGTAAGATACATATTTATTTTTTAGTAGCAAATTATTCTGAAAATTATATGTTATGGTGTTTGATTTTTATTTATTTTGATTCCTATCAGACAAGCAAACCTGCATCTTAAAATGGCTACATATTCGTATATAACTGCAACCATGACAAGCTTGTTAGAATAATCATTTTGCGCAAGCTTGCACACTTGCAGTATAGGATAGATGCTTGCACAAAATGACTGTTTATGCAATGCTTACCGTGCTTGGTGTAATGTGTGTACCTTTGGGGAAGGTTATTTAAGTAAATAGTAACGTTCTACATACATAAAAAGATCTTTTTTTAGTGTTTGCCTTGTTTCACTAATACAGACTAATTTTTTGATGCCCTGTACATAATAATATAGTATGTAAATTAGATATTCTTTGTTTTTATAATAGATTTTATTTGAATATAGTTACTTGATTAATAAAAAACAAAGTTATTAAAGCCGTTAACGTTGCACCGCAATGCATACATAGGTGTGTAGGTACTACCTATTTACGAAAGTTCAGTACAAACATTAGTTTAACTGCTACAATCCATTTTCATCATTATCATATCAGCCGCAGGACGTCCACTGCTGGACATAGGCCTCCCCCATAGATTTCCAACAGGACCGGTTGGAAGCGGCCTGCATTCGGCGCCTTCCTGTGGTCTTAAACAGGTCGTCTAATCCATTAAAAAATCAAGTGAAAGGGTAAAAATGCAGAATTATTTTTTGAATAACTTAAAACAATTATTGTTTTTTGTTTTAACTAAGAAATTATTCCATTGCGTCCAACACAAGGACGTTTAGAATCCGGCCCTGGCGGAGGCATGTTCAATTATTTCTTTCAATTAAGTTTGACTAACTGGACAGGGCTTCCCTCCAAAATAATTACAGAGACTGACTTTAGTACGAAAAAAAAAAAATTAATTTCATCCTCTGTCGGTTCCTGTTGTGTTTTTTTTTCGTAAATTTAATGTTTTAGTGAATGGTTAAAAACCTGGTTTATGAAGGGTTTCGTGCCTCTATAGAATATTGAAATCGAGCAAAAATACCACTTTCAACGTATTTTATTAAGACCCATTTTATTTTTATTAATTGTTATTAATTCAAACCGGCGAATTATGGGTGCACATTAGTAAGACCTCTGCCTAACCCTTCGGGGAATACAGGCGTGGTGGTATGTATTGTTATTGTAGCGGCAATAGAAATACACACTCTGAAAAAAAATCACCCTATTACGGTTCATGAGATAAAGCCCGCTGATAGACAGACGGACAGATAGCGAAGTCTTAGTAATAGGGTCCTCTTGGCGACCTACCGATGCGGAACCCTAAAAGTGAATTTCATTCTCTATCGGTTACTCGGTTCTGTTGTTTATTTTTGTCACAGAATGAATGGTTAAAAACACAAAAATGATTGAAGTTGTGGTTTACGGTCCATTTGATTGACACGTGACGTTTATTGTCCTGCCGTCGTGTTTACGTATCAACGTACCCTCACGCCTATACTCCCCAAACGGTTAGGCAGAGGTGTACCCCCACACCCACAGTTCGCCGGTATGTGTAGGTGCCATGTAATCGGGGGCGAGCCTATTGACATTAACCGGGCACAAATCCTAACTCCGAGCTGCTACTGAGAATTTCATAGAAAAACCTAATAACTAACCAATAATTCGGGGAATACAGGCGTGATGGTATGCTATGTTAAAATTGAAGAGTATTTTTTTTTTTAAATCAAAAGCTTTAATTTCCGGTACTAGTAGTCGATAGCCCGATTCATGAGCATTAGTACCTACAGCCTATATAATATCACTCTAAGGGACGAGCCACAGTCTCTGGCGACGCTTCACGCTTTGCAACAGGAGTTGCGACAGCGACACGATTTGCAGTGGTATGCCACAGCTCGAGTAGTTGCGACAGCGACGGCAAGTGAGACAAATGTACTCGCTAGTACATTTGTCTCACTCGCACAGCGCGCATTCTGTAGCCGCTACATGTCGCGCTACTTGTCCGTGTAGCGTCGCATGTAGTGTCGCCGGTAGCTGTGGCATACTTCATACGTTGTCTACCATTTGTTTTTGCATCTCGAAGCTTGTCGCGCCTCATGTCGCATGAAGCGCTTGGCTGTGGCTGGCGAGTAAAATACACAGGAACAAAGCAGTAACCAAAGATATAAAATAAAGTGGTTGAAAAAAACGCAGACAAAATCGAGGGCAAAAGCTAGTAAGTACACAAGGATGTAGTGCGAGTATTAAATTACTTCAAAGGCCACTTGCTAGAGACAAAAACTTGATCAAGATTCCCACATTCAAGTTTTTACATCGGTTTTTGTCAAGCTATTCTGTAGGTTTGTTGAACCATACTTACACTGCAAGGCCATCAGACTTGTATGCATGACTTGCAATCTGCAATTGTTCCGTGTTTATCTAAACTAATCTATACTTAATCCTACTTATATATCCTACTACTATTATAAAGGCGAAAGTTTGTAAGTATGGATGTTTGTTACTCTTTCACGCTTAAACGGCTGAATGGATCTGGATGAAATTTGGCACAAAGATAGATTATAGTCTGGAATAACACATAGGCTACTTTTTATCCCGGGAAAATGTACGGTACCCGTAGGATAACACATCAACTGTGACGCGGACGAAGTCGCGGGCAGAAGCTAGTATTATTATATAGGTTAAGATTTTTTGTTTGTTTGTAACGAATAGGCTCCTAAACTACTGGACCCATCTTAACCATTTTTTCACTAACTGATAGGTGCATTATTCCTGAATAACATAAGTTGTAAGAGCGGAGCATTAACCAAAGACGCAACTTAACGCGGGTGAAATAAGACGCCCGCAGATGAAACGCGGGCAGAGGCTAGTATTATAATAAAAAGGTATGTAAAATTAATATAACCAGTCTTACCAAGAGGTATCGTGTTGCCCAGTAACTGGGTTGTGGAGGTCAGATAGGCAGTCGCTCCATGTAAAACATTAGTGCTCAGTTGCATCCGGATGGACTAGAAGCCGACCTCGACATAGTTGGGAAAAGGCTAGACAGATAAAGATTCTATCAACGGGTTAGGATGGGGGCTGTTCTGCGGATGCAATGCTACCGAATTTTTTATTATATAGGTACGCTTTTAGAACTATTAGGCTAACCAGTCAGTCAGCCGAATGATTATATAATTTTAACCTAATTTTAAGGCACCATTGTAACAACGGTCAATAAATTTTATTATTATTTTGGGTTTTTTTTATTGACCAAAACATAGACTACTTTTATACAGAGGAAACTATCAACAAAACCCCTCTTTTATCGAATCGATAATTTTCGACCAAAAAAAAAACCGTGACGACTTATTGCCCGGAATGCAATAACTCAAGCCCCCATTACAATACGATAATAAACTTTAAGCTTACAATTTAACGTGTAATTTAAGAGTTTCTTTTGTTTTTCTTACATACTTGAGGCGAGAATAAAAAGCGTATTATGTTTCCGAGAATGGTGCTTCGATTGAGTACACACAGACTTCAACAACTGATTTTATTGTAAGAGTTATTGGTTTAAAATGTATTTTCCTTCCGGGTATTGGGTTTAAGTTACAATGTTTGACCTTTGGGTTGCTTGGCAAGTGTGAATCGGTCTTGTAAAAGTAGAGATTGTACCACCGTACAATATTAAGGTAACATAACATACCATCACGCCTGCATTCTCCAAAGGGTTAGGCAGAGGTGTACCAATGTCCCCCCACGAATCGCCGGTATGTTTAGGTCCCGTGTAATAGAGGGCGACCCTATTGCCATTAACCGGGCACAAATCCAAGCTGCTACTGAGAATTTTATAGAAAACCCAATAACACTTTTTGCTCGACCTGAAAATCGAACCCAAGACCTCGCATAGCAGTCGCGCTTAAGACCACCAAATATAGTTTAACTCTCTTCTTAATACGGTTCACGAGATACAGCCCGCTGACAGACAGACAGACGGACGGCAAAAGCTTAGTATTAGGGTCCCGTTGGCACCCTACGGGTACCCCAAAAAAAGGTACTTACATGCATAAGTATGTTGGTTTTGACACCCTTCCACAGTACCACGGATTTGGAGTATTGTCTGAATAATGTATGTTGAATCTAAGGACGCGGCACTGCCTTTTATCCTAGAAAAACATATGGTACTCTAGGGAAATTCGCGAAAACAAATTTTGTACGAGCGAAGCCGGGGGCGAATGTACTCGTTTATATGTGCAGCTTGAATGAATGGACAGTCATCAGAAGTAGATGATGGACAGAAACCCAGCATTTTATATGTACCTACGTAGCTATATTATATGTCATGTCTATATAAGTATATCTATCTGTATCTGTGGGTGTACATTGGTACACCTCTGCCTAACCCTTCGGGGAAAACAGGCGGATGGTATGGATGATGGTATATCTGCCTAACTTTTTCCAACGATGTTGGGGTCGGCTTCCAGTCTAACCGAATGCAGCTGAATACCAGTATTTTAGATGGAGCCACTGATGCCTATCTGACCTCCACAATCTAGTTACTGGGCAACACAATACCTCTTGGTAAGACTGAATGTCAGTGTTCTCGGCTTCTGACTATTCGTAATGACTGTCAAAGAGCTACGAATGACAGCTGGGACCAACGGCTTTATTCACGCGCATTCCGATGTATGGGGGTAGCTGTCACACTATCAATTTCTAAATTTCGGGCTGCTACTGAAAAAAATTTAATGGAAAAAGCCAACCGCACTTTTTGCCCAACCTGGGAATCGAAACCAGGACCTTACGCTCATTAGTCGCACTTCCGACCACGAGGCAAACCGGGCAGATCATACCTTTCATGTCTATAATATGTCGTACGTTTATGATTAAATCAGTTTTTGATCAACAACCGGCCAAAGATATTTTATTTTATTATAGACCTGACAAAAAGTTTTATGATAAAAACCTGAACTTGGTTAGGTTCATGATGAAATTTAAGCGATCAAATGGAAGACTTCGGTTGACAGGGATCTACCCTACCCATTTTTACAGAAATCATGCGTTTCTGACACGGCTCCGGCGCTGCGGGGCTCCGGCGATCACACGCGAGCTTGACAAAAAAAATAGAAACTTAAACTAGCTAAATGTCATCAAAAAATTCCTCCGCATCGGCGTGAACTGAAAATAAGCCCAAACTAGAACCGAATCACATATTACCTACAACCAAACTTGTTATTATGTTTGGTCTGAAAACTTGTGAAAAAAAATATTGCTATCATCTATTTAGTGACAATATAAATACTTGGTCTGAAATGAGCTTTCATCGTAATCATCTTCTTGCCCTTATCCCATGTTACTTGGGGTCGGCGCAACACGTTTTCTTCTTCCATGCCGTCCTGTCAACCGTCATGCTATCACTCACTCCCTTCTCTTTCAGATTTCATATCATGAAACCACTATGATTGAAATTAACCTATAAATCAAATTATAGATAATCTTTCAGGAAAGCGTTTTGTTTAATCCACTAAATAGTATGTAAAATTTGATTTAGTTTGCAAATTGACACATACATACATACGATCACGCCAGTATTCCCCGAAGGGTTAGGCAGAGGTGTACCCATATACACCCACAGTTCGCCGGTATGTTTAGGTCCTATTTAATAGGGGGCGAGCCTATTGCCATTAACCGGGCTCAAATCTTGCCTCCGAGCTGCTTCTGAGAATTTCATAGAAAAACCCAATAACACTTTTTGCTCGACCTGGGAATCGAGTCCAAGACCTCTAGCGTAGCAGTCGCGCTTAGGACCACTAGGCCAACGAGGCAGTCATATTGACTGTTCGTACAATTCAGTATTTTTTGTGCTACTTTCGAATATTTTGTGAAAAAAACGGGGATTTACAATTATAGGATTAAATACTACCTAAAACAAAACATCAAAAAATATAAAACAATTTATGGAAATTATGTCCTAACATTGATACAGAAATACCAAAAAAAGCGCACATATTAAATACTGTTTCAGCATTGATCATGTTATGTATTTATTTGTTTAAACTTTATGCAACAAGAAGTACAAAGGCGGACTTAATGCCTTAGACATTTTCCACCAGTCAACCAAAGGTGGTGAAGAGATAACATGACAGGTGCAAATTATTGTACATACAAGACTAAAAGAACAAAATGTGATACTTAAAAAAAAGCTCAATGCAATTATGTAAATAAATTAAATTGTACACAAGTACAAAATAACTAAAACCATTTTATTGGCAAGACAATGTGTTAATAAGTCAGAATTTTATTCTGACTTTTCAAAAATTCTTGGAAGAGGAAGAAACAGGAGGAAGAACCTACTGCGATCAAGATTGGAGAGGTCCTGTGATGAGTCAAAAATGTGTTGGACTAAGTACTCCGTTGTGAACGAAACCATAGCGCGATTCAGGAATCCACACGATGGGCGCAACGCCATCTATCGACGCACGTTGTAACAACTGATGAACACGAAAGGTGTTGTAAAAATGGTAATATTATGTAAATAAACAAGATAAATACCACTGAAATATATAAAATAATATATAAATAATTGAATTAATGTACCTGCACAACTTATTCCTGCATAGTAATTTTTAAAGGAGTAAGTAAGGAGTTTCTTCTTCACACGTGTTTAAATCAAGTTAATGAATCAGATTCAATATATTTATTGATCTAATTGAAATAAATGATTTGACTTTGACTTTGAAAAGTCACAAGAAAGCAAAATACACAATTTTGTTTATTTGGATGACTTTTTTCAGTTATTTTCATTTAAAACCAGGCTGCTAAACCGATTTCGATAAAATTTCTATGGAACCAACCTAAAAGTGTACCTAATATTTTAAATTCAGCATTAAACTATATAAACGAAAAATAGAGACACGTTTTCTCTATTCTCATAAAATCTCTCATATCTTTTGAGTGAAAAATTTTGGATATAAAAATATAGTATACTAATAATATTCTTTATTAAAAACTTTTACTGGTTTAGATATAAATAGAGCTTGTGATCTTAAAAATATTCCTCGGTTTTATAGTGCCATACTAAAATTGGGAAGATTGAACTGAACATTTTCTTTTTTTGATAAAAATTTCCCCACACTAGGACTTTTTCCTGTATCGTGGCAGGCTAAACTAAGAGGTGTACCAATGTACACCCACAGTTCGCCGGTAATATTTTGTGGCTTGCTGAAATCGAACCCGAGACTCACAATGCAGCACCCGACTGCACGCACTGCTGCACTGCTGCGCGGCTGCTACGCTAGAGGTCTTGGATTCGATTCCCAGGTCGAGCAAAAAGTGTAATTGGGTTTTTCTATGAAATTCTCAGTAGCAGCTCGGAGTTAGGATTTGTGCCCGGTTAATGGCAATAGGCTCGCCCCCTATTACATGGGATATAAATGTAGCGGCAAACTGTGGGTGTACATTGGTACAGCTCTGCCTTTCCTTTCGGAGAATACAGGCGTGATGGTATGTGTATGCGTGCAATGCAGCAGCCACTCAGTTTACGAACGTTTGTATTTTTTTGGAAGTAGGAGAGGATTTGACTGTCTGGGTATCTGTCTTTTTGTTTTTTTACAGATGAGAAATCATCAAATGAATTCCCCCGCCCAGGGCGGGGCGGGAGGGAGTGTCAGACTTTTCCTGACTAAAACCCATCTATGTTCCTTCTTGTGTCCTTTGCGGGGGCGCGGTATCTCTTTCGAACAACCAGCAGCCCCGGCAGGCATGGCCATTAGTGCCCCCTCCGAAGGTTTGCTGACATCTCACACACAGACACACGGTCTGTGTGTCTGTCTGCCGTCAGATATATGCTAACCCTGACTACATACTTACATTCCTTTTATTTGTACATGCGTAAGTTAACACCTTAAATCTGTTGGCAGACTAACGGTAGCTAACGGTTGCAAGGACCATGAAGAACCACTGTGTGCATGTGTTTCAGCAAACGGGCTACTCGCTACAGCTACAAAACGTTGCCAACTGTTTCTGGAAGTGGCAGCTAAGTAGCGGTACCGTCCGATAGGTTTTGTGGTCGGCAGAAGTGGTCGATGACCGCTTCATAGTTTCTGATTACCACTTTGTCTACTTGGAATATGCCATAAAACATACCTTACGATAGTAGGCAATAGAGTATCTTTCTAACAGTGAAAGATTTTTGTAATTGCAGCAGTATTTCTAGAGATTATAGATGGTTATTTTTTTAAAAGATGATTTTTGATTGAAAACAATAACTCTATTTTCGACAACTTTAGGGTTGGGTATAAAAAACGACCAAATGTCGTTTGGTAAATTTTTCGTTCTTACTGTATCTATCTAAATATATATAACTCAAAGGTGACTGACTGACTGACATAGTGATCTATCAACGCACAGCCCAAAACACTGGATGGATCGGGCTGAAATTTGGTTTGCAGGTAGATGTTATGACGGAGGCATCCGCTAAGAAAGGATTTTGATCAATTCTACCCCCAAGGGGATAAAATAGGGATGAAAGTTTGTATAAATCTTCTTAGATTTTCGACTGATTGAACTGAAATTAAAGATTATTAATAATACTTCTTAACGCGAGCGAAGCCGCGGGCAAAAGCTAGTATTGATATAAACTGCATCAAAACTGTAGCTCGCAGCCCGGAGCAACATTCTGTGTCTGTAGTGTCGCCCGTGTGCGGCAAGGTCTAATATTTACTTTATCTCTCATAATCGTTAAAATCACAGCAGTTCAACGTACTTCAGTGAACTTCGAATGGGCAAGTGTAACAATAGTCTGTACATTAAGTACAGACATAATGTTCAAACCGGTTTCTTAATGAATTTATATTATACATAATATACTAATATGTTAAGAGGAAAGATTGTTTCGTTTGTGTGTATCGAATAGGCTCCGAAACTACTTGGTCGATTTGAACAGTTTTCTCACCAATACATAGCTTAATTATCAGGAAGTAACATAGGCTATACACCATCACGCTACGACCCACGGGAGCGGAGCAGTAACCAAAGATATAATGTGGGTGTAAAATACCACGCAATCGAAGTTGCTTGCAGAAACTAGTATGTTTATAAAAATCAATTGCTTTGTGTTTGTCTTGCAGAAAGTCGACCTATTCGAATATTCTTTTTTTCCCAGTGTGGAGCCGATCTGCCCACGCAAGGCTAGTGGATACAGCCTTGAATGAGACTTGCCGGATCATCACGGGTTGTATTAAACCGACCCCGGTAAGACTGCTGTACCCACTGGCTGGTATTGCGCCACCAGAAATCCGCAGGACTGTTGCTAGCTCCGTCGAGAGGACCAAAATGAATGACACACGGCACCCTCTACATGGCTATTTTCTAGTGCCGCAAAGACTGAAAAGTCGGAAAAATTACTACAAGTGTGTCGAACCCCTGACCACGGAGCCATCAAAAGCGAGGTGCAGCCACGCTAAGAAGAGAAGATTCTTTTTTGTTTTTAACCGACTTCAAAAAAAGGAGGAGGTTTACAATTCAACTGTATTTTTTTATGTTTGTTACCTCTGAACTTTTGTTTGTTTTATAACTGGGTGGAAAAATAAATAGGTGGTATGAAGTTCACCAGTATACAATTTACTTCTGGTATATTACCAGTTGACTGCCCCGTTGGTCTCGTGGTCGCAAGCGCGACTGCTAAGCAAGGGGTCCCGGGTTCGATTCCCAGGTCGGGCAAAAACTGTTATTGGGTTTTTCCATTAGGAATGTCTCAGTAGCAGCCCGGAGTTTGGAAGTTGGTGGTGTGACATCCCCGTGCCTCGGAAAGCACGTAAAGCCGTTGTTCCCTGCTGTCATTCGTACCTAGATCTTTGACAGTCGTTACGGATAGTCAGAAGCCAAGAAGTCTGACAACCAGTCTAACCCAGAGGTATCGTGTTGCCCAGTTAATGGGTTGTGGAGGTCAGATAGGCAGTCGCTCCATGTAAAACACTGGTATTCAGCTGCATCCGGTTAGACTGGAAGCCGACCCCAACATAGTTGGGAAAAAGGCTAAGCAGGCCTTTAGCTGACAACTGGTAATATCATCATCTGATATTACCAGTTGTCAGCTAAAGGCCTGTTCCACCACCTTCCAATTGCTCAGGGCTTCTCTGCGGAATCGGATCAGAAATGAGGAGCTCCGCAGAAGAACTAGGGTAACTGACATAGCTCTCAGAATTACGTAACTCAAGTGGCAATGGGCAGGGCACAATGTGAGAGTCGTAATGTTCTCGAGTGGCGACCACACACCGGAAGACGCAGTCTGAGATTGCTCTCCACGAGGTGGACCGCCGACTTGGTAAAGCATACCATCACATACCATCACGCCTGTATTCCCCGAAGGGTTAGGCAGAGGTGTACCGATGACACCCACAGTTCGCCGGTATGTTTTTAGGTCCCATGTAATAGGGGGCAAGCCTATTGCCATTAACCGGGCACAAAACCAATCTTCGAGCTGCTACTGACAAATTCATAGAAAAACCCAATAACACTTTTTGGTCGACCTGGGAATCAACCCCCAAGACCTCTGGCGTAGCAGTCGCGCTTAGGACCACTAAGCCTGACCTGGTAAAGGTTGCGGGAAATTGCTGGATACGGGCAGAGCAGGACCGTTCATTCTGGCTATCTCTAGGGTAGGCTTATGTCCAGCAGTGGACATCGTTCGGCTGATATGATGATGATGATCAGATCAATAGAGTGGTTTATTTCACCCGCCTTACGTTACGTCTTTGGTAACTGCTCAACTCCCGTGTGTCTTAGCGTGATGTGATATAGCTCATGACACTCTCAAATGACGTAGCTTTCTAAAATCGGTTTAGTTGATCCAGAGATTACGATTCGACGGGCCTGTTGGTCTAGTGGTTAGCGGCCCTGACTGCTAAGCCGGAGGTCGTGGGTTCGATTCCCACCCAGGACTAACTTTGTGTGATGAGCATGATTGTTAGTTCTGTGTCTGGGTGTGATTTATCTATAATATGTAAGTATGCATTTATATATGTAAGTATGCATGTCATATCAGTTGTCTGGTTACCATAACACAAGCTCTGCTTAGCTTGGGATCAGATAGCCGTGTGTGAGTTGTCCCAAGATATTTATTATTATTTATTAGAGATTACCCCCTACAACCTTACAAACTTTACCTTTTTATAATATTTGTATACATGCATTTAATTTAGGAAAAGTTTTGTTATTAAAAAAATCACAGAAAACTGTTCTAGCATTACTGTTTTGTCCTTATTGACCTTCGTAGAAAAACTGAGAAAGAATTTTCCTAATTGGACGAAGATCTCAATCATTACTTCTACGATAATGTAATCTTTAAAGGCTTCAACAAATTCGCCATTTTTTTTCCACAATATATAAAATACCTAGGTACAGCCTTGGTTTTTGTTCATTAAAGATACTTATCGTTTCTTGCTATTTCACGATCTGACGGTAAGACATGGTCAGATTATAAATTATCAAATTTAGATGCGTTTTATTGTAAACAAACATGTTTAAAATTTTTGGACAATTTAAACTGACTGAGTTTGTAATTGTTACAAGATACAAGATATATTTTATTTTGCTAAAACATGAGTACGCATAAATGCAAGAATGTTACTTACATAAAAAGTTCAAAAGAGTCTCTGTCATGTTTTGCCTTTTAACCATGTAATTAGTTAAATGGTTTCTTTATTAATTTATGTTAGTTTAAGTATTATTATGTATTTAAAAAAATCGCCCCGTTGGTCTCGTGGTCGCAAGTGCGACTGCTGTGCAAGGGGTCCCGGGTTCGATTCCCAGGTCGAGCAAAAAGTGTTATTGGGTTTTTCTATGAAATTCGCAGTACCTAGCAGCTCGGAGTTTGGATTTGTGCCCGGTTAATAGCAATAGGCTCGCCCCCTATTACATGGGACCCTTTTTAATTGACGAACAGCTGCAACTCGTTTACAGCAACAATTTCTCGCCAATGTTCGGATAATTGATGGTTCGGATAAACTAAATCAGCGTTAGGATAATTGAGGGTTCGGATAAACGAGGTTCTCCTGAACAAGAAGAGACCTTTGATTTCCGCTGCATATTTAATAATAGTCTGCTATTATTAGCTACTTATTATCTCATCATATTTTTTCTCGCGCTATGAGCGATTAGCGTTCGTGCCTATACAAGGTTAGAAAAAAGGCGTAAATCCTAACTATTATACGAGTATTATAAATCGAATGTATGTTTGTTTGTTTGTCACCCTTTTTCGCCTAAACTACTGAACCGATCATCCTGAAATTTTGTATATACGTTGTCAGGTGTACAGAAACGGACATAGGGTACCTTTCGTCCCGAACAAAATACTGTTCTCGAGGAAAATTACGTTACGTTCTTTTGATAAATAGATGGCGTCACGTGTCTTTCGAATTATGTCTGGATTTTTAATATAACCGACATTTACGCAGCCAAACAAAAAATACCATCACGCCTGTATTCTCTAAAGGGTTAGGCAGAGGTATATCAAAAAATATGTTTAGGTCCCATGTAATAGGGGCCGAGACTATTGCCATTAACCGGGCACAAATCCTAACTCCGAGCAGTTACTGAGAATTTCATAGAAAACCTCAATAATACTTTACTGTACCTGGGAATCGAACCTAAGACCTCTCGCGTAGCAGTCCTGCTTAGAACTACTAGGCCAAAGAAGCAGACACGCGGACGAAGTCGCGGGCAAAAGCTAGTAAGAAATAAAATATAAATAAATACTATCTGCTGTTCGCATAATTACCGCGGTCAGTCGCTGACTGAGTTGTCCTTAAACTTGGTCCGCTAGTTGTGCGCATGCGTGTCGCGTAACACACGTCCGTACATTGTTCTTATTTCGAAACGCGATCGAAATTCAAATCGAAGTTCTTTTTTTGAAATTTAAAATAGATTCTTTTTGATTAAACGGTTTCTCCCGCGTGTGTTTGTGACAGATAAAAGTTTTGAATTTATTCTAGAATTCTAATTTTAAATTTTGGTGTTTTTGGAAGATGATATTTTGAATTAAATAAGGTACGTTTTTCTTATATTTCAATTATTTTTCAATAATTATGAAGGTCATCATTACAATTTTTCACCATGTTCTGAATCCACACATGATTTTAGACAAATCATCGATGATATTTTTCATCGGTATCAAAGAATAATCAGCTGTTTCATATATTTAGATCGTGTAGTATTTTTGTAAGGAAGAGCTTTTTGTTTTTAATAACCGACGAAAAATTTCATAGCTCTACATAAAAGATTATTAAAATGCGGAATTTTAATAATCTTTTATGCAATAAAGTATATCTATAATAATTTTTATTATATTTAATTACATTAAGGATTAAAAACAATTATACTGTTTTCATTTAAAAGTTTTTAAAAAGAATAATTGCTGTGTATTTATTAGCAATACCCTGATATTTTGGCCACTCCTATCGGTCGAGAATTTTTTAGGGGAGTAATTATAGTAGTTCATATTACATGTTAAAAAATGTAAAATCCAGACCGATTCGAGATATTATAGTTCACAAGTGTGTGCGCAAACACAGGTACGCTCCCTCTTCCCTAACTCTCATAGTCCGATGGTGCGGCAATCCGACACAATCCGGGGAGAGATCAGGGACAGGACTAACGAAATAATGTCATATTAAGCCATAATATTATCAGCTGACGATAACTCGAAGGCTACAAGGTCCACCATAAATAATGGACATCGGGTCAACTTCTAACTTCTTTATATACTTCATGCTATATGTAATCCGTATATATTTATGTTAATTTTGTTATGGAGGTAAATCTTTACGTCTTTTATCTTATTTTTTATCTTAAAAGATTATATATGACAACATACCATCACGCCTGTATTCTTCAAAAGGTTAGGCAGAGGAGTACCAATGTACACCCACAGTTCACCGGTGTGTTTATAGGAGGAGAGTCTATTGCCATTAATTGGGCACAAATCCTAACTCCGAGCTGCTACTGAGAATTTAACAGATAAACCCATGTTATGATTTTTAACGGTCAGCAACAAAAGGCGATTAATAATGTCTCTTTTACATATCATTTAAATAGACACGAAATAACACAATTCATTGCTATTCAGAATTTTAGTCAATACCTAGGAGTTCATTTTATCTTAATTGTAGATCCATTTCGTATTTCTTTTGATATTGTGCACAAGGATTTAAAAATCTGAAACGGTAATCTACTTTTGTTGCTGAACGTACCAATAGAAGTTTTATTCCGTAAAAATCTCCGTGAATTAAAGCAATGCGCAAACGCAGACACTTTTTAACTGACTTCAAAAAAGGAGGAGGTTATTATCAATTTGGTTGTAATTTTTGTTAGAACCTTAGAACTCTGTGAAATTGTAAATCAGTTGTAAAACAAGTGCTGGCAGGGCTCGCTAGGGCCATTGTCTGTCAAAGTTGCGGAGTTTATTTGAAAGAATCACCGCGACCCTGGAACGCAAACGACATTAAGAGGAACACGGATGGGTTTTAGTCAGTGAGAGCCTGACACTCCCTTCCACTCCGCCCAGGGCGGCAGAAGTAATTTAATTTTGATTAATTGATGATTTCCCATACTGAAAAATATTTTTTCATATTATTTTTCATATTATTTATTTGCATACCATAATGTGTATAAAGGTGTTATATAAGGCTTAAAGCTAAAAGAACAGTTATGGACCCTGTTTGGGCACAGCAACATTTAAGGTAAAATTAAACAGTGAGAAATACAATTTGAAAAATTCAAACTAAAAATTAAAAAAAATGACATTTCTTATAAAATCGTGGGAACTCAAAATTTGTAACATTTATTGTTTTTAAGGTCTCTAATTTAAAAGTTACTTTCAATATCTATACTATACCTATTTTATAAATTTTATGTGATCGTATAGGCTAGTTTATTATTATATCATTCCTGATTGCTATAGACTATATTTTTTATAAACAGTTAGTGATCAGTAAGGAAATTTACGGGAACGAAATCGCGAGAAAGAGACAGTTTTTCTTATCTGATATGAACTAACATAATTTTATAACAATTAACATACTAAAAATTAGGTCAATCTTAAAATGTAATCTAGAACTATGTTACACGTAATAATCACTTAAGATATTAAGGTTAATCACCAAATTAAGTTTTTCAATTAAATACAAACTAGACGTGGCACACATTATTTTTGCCTAAGTGGGTCAAAGTTTGGTGAGTAGGTACTCCTAGGAAACGGAACCGTCTCCATTTGCTGATGGTGTCCACTGGGGTGATTGTAGTGAGATATAGAATTCCACAATCCGCGGGTCTTATCCCCGAAGATCGGCCGCGTTTAATTTTTTTTTTTATTTCTGATGTGAAAATCATCAAGTGACTTCTCTTCTGACTGAGAGAGTGTCAGACTTTTCTGACTAAAACCCGTCTATGTTCCTTCATGTGCCCTTTGCGTTCCGGGGGCGCGGTATCTCTTTCGAACAACCCGCAGCCCCGGCAGGCATCGGCCCTTAGTGGCCCCTCCAAAGCCTTTTGAAGGTTTAAGTAAGTGACAATGGGCAAACATTATTGCTGTTCTGAAAAATCACTGTTTCTGGTATTGCGCAATGTAACGCACGCAAAACATTGTGCTTACAAGTGCATGAAATAGTTCACGGGGTCGTGGAAGTATTAAATGTTATGTAATTTAAAAATTGTTTGTGTAAAAAAAAAGTAGTAACCTTGACCTTCAAATATCTCCGTAACGAGAGTTTCCCAGGTATGATTTATTAAAAAAAATTAGACCGCAATGATGGGGTGACCATGAACTAAAGGTCGCGAGAAATCGTTGGATGCGGGCAGCGCAGGACCGGTCATTTTAAGTACCGTTAAGTAGTACTTAGACATCATCAAATCAGCCGCAGGACGTCCACTGCTGGACATAGGCCTCCCCCATAGATTTCCAATAGGACTGCAGCAGGTTGGAAGCGGCCTGCATCCAGCGTCTTACTGCCTGTCTTCCAGTAGTACCTAGTTAACCCAAGTAATTATCCAAGGAAACCGTATAAAAAAAATACGCAAGACATCATATCCAATGTAACAATTTTAGCGGAAGACATAGCATTAAAAAATATTTAAATATAGCTATCAGTCTCGTTCAATGCTAATGCTAACAACTTAGATTAATATATTGCAAATTCTTGGCCTTAACTTTGTTTAATATATGCCTTTCTACCAAAGATTATAATGTTGACCTCTAATTTAGACAAGATTTCTACCAAACGAGGAAGAGTTTGAAGTCGGAATTGGTTATCATGATACAAAGTCAAGGATGGGAAGTACCTGTTTAAAATAGTTGTTTATTTAAATTTTATCATGTCGTGATGGCATACTGGTTAAGGCGCCAACCTCTCATGTACGAGGTTGTGGGTTCGCAACCGAGTTCGTCAAGTAACAGTGTGACTTTTTCTAATTTATTATGTACTTTTTTTTAAGTTTATCTTGGACATCACTGACATCGGTGACCATGTCAGATGCCCTTGAGGCGGTTTAGAAACTCTGACACTAGAGTGTGTGGGGTCGTTGGACCTTACTGCCCACACGATAAAGAAGAAAGATTTGAATTTTATGCTACAAAAAGTGCAAAACCGGACTTAATGCCCGAGGCATTAATGAATGCTCTACCAGTCAACCAAAGGTGGTGAAGAGATAACATTGCAGGTGCAAATTTATTGTGCGAGGTTGGTCGTAAAAAAATGTAAATAATAAAAAAACAAAGTTCTTAATTACATAATTAAGCAAAATGTAATAAAAATAATTTCAATACTTATATGTGTTAAGTTTTATTAAATTTATGAAATCACTAGCGTCTGCCCGTGTTCACCTGCGTAAAGTTATATATTTGGTTACTGCTCCGCTCCCGTATGTTGCAGCGTGATGTTATATAGCCTCGACTATTTCTCATGAATTTGGCTATCATATACAACAATTTTGCTAATCTAACTGGTGGTTCCAGATAGTAGCGCGTTTACACAGATTAAAACTCTTCAGCTTTCTTTTATTAGTGATACTTAGTTGTATTTTTGTAGTAGTGTTTATAATAATAGCTAGCTTGTTTATTATATTAGTGTACTAGTACTGTATCCCTTTGGAACCGTATATTTATCTGGGATAAAAAGTATCCTATATATTATTCCATACTAGAATCTATGTCAGTGCCGAAATTAATCCAGATCCGTTAATATTAGTAGGATATGATAGAATATTAGTAGCATAGAACACGATGGTTGGATTAGTTAGGTGTAAGCTCTTTTTGTTTTAATGCTATTGTTAGTTTCAAAGATTAGCGCTTTTAAACAAATACACAAACAAAAAAACCTCTTCATCTTCAATATACGTACTCGCATAAGTTTGACATCCACGTGGACGAAGTCGAGGCAAAAGCTAATACCTTCTGCATCAAATTAGATAAATAATGTTCTATTTCTTAATAATATCCTGTAGCGATAAAATTTTAATGTCAAAACACAACCTTTTAGAAACACCGATAATTGTCGAGGTTTTATAATAAATTAATATTATTTCCTGTATTGTGTCGGTCTTCAACCCAAAATTATTTAGACTGACGTAAAACACGACATTTGACAATGAATTTTGAAATTCTAACAGTACCTAAGATCAAAGTATCAATGTCGGAGATTGAAGAATGCATTGATTTTTATTAGCTAATCTCACGGTATAACAATACTAGCAAAACCCCGCAGTTTCACCCGTTTTAGGTTACGTCTTTTGATTACTGCTTGGCTCCCGTGTGTCGTAGCGTGATGTTATATAGCCTATAATCTTGCTCGATAAACGGGCCATGTAATCCAAAAAAAGTTTGTTTCAAATCGGTCTATTTAGAAGGACCACTCTGGGCCGATGCCTGCCTGCGGGTGGTTCGAAAGAGATACCGCGCCCCCGGAACGCAAAGGGCACAAGAAGGAACATGGATGGGTTTTAGTCAGTAAAAGCCTGACACTCCCTCCCGCCCCATCCAGGGCGGGAGAAGTCATTTGATGATTACACATCGGTAAAAAAAGAATCGGTCTAGTAGTTCCTGAGAGTAGCATCTTAAACTAACAGACAAACTTTTCTTCATTAAATATTTTTAGTATGTATAAATTTTGTAGATATGACAATACTTACTATTTATATTTTTATATATCACGCTATTATAGATTGTCTTTTGTTTTACCTTACGTTAGACGCTGTAGTTATGTAGGTACCTACCAGGTAGGTACAAGTACTTGGTTGTTGCGAAAATATCTACCAGATACTTCGAAAGGGCTTTGTAATCACACTAATATTATAAAGGCGAAAGTTGGTGTATTTGTCTCTTCTTCACGCTCAAACAGCTGAACAGATTTGGATGAAATTTGGCACTGAGATAGATTGCAGTGTGGAATAACACATAGGATACTTTTTATCCCGGAAAAATTAAGGTTCCCGTGGGATAATAATTATAAATATTACCTTTCACGCGAACGCAGTCGCGGGCGGAAGCTAGTATAACATAAATCAAAAAGTACCTATACGGAAATTACATCAGGAATATAAACTATAATAGAGAGTTACACTTTCCAAACAATTTTGCCCTATGTCCTTTATAACATTCATGTCAATATAATAATTACGAATTAAATTAATTTAATTTCTACCAAAACTAGGGGTTTTTTAAATATTGAAAGGCTTTTGAATCTCATGAACTGCCTCGATGGTCTAGTGGTCCTAAGCGCGACTGCTACGCTAGAGGTCTTGGGTTCGATTCCCAGGTCGAGCAAAAAGTGTTATTGGGTTTTTCTATGAAATTCTCAGTAGCAGCTCGGAGTTTGGATTTGTGCCCGGTTAATGGCAATAGGCTCGACCCCTATTACATGGGACCTAAATATACCGGCGAACTGTGGGTGTACTTTACTGCACCTCTGCCTAACCCATCGGGGAATACAAGCGTGATGGATGGATTGGAGAATTTGAATTGGAATATTTCCTCTGCGTCCGCAATAACCGACATTTACCTACGCGGCAGAGGTCGCGGGCAAAAGCTTGTTTGTGCCTATCTATAAAATATGTTAAAATGAACAATACGGATACAAATAATAAAACTTATGATTAATCTTATATCCTTGTTTTTGGGAAATTCTATTCTGCATAATTTACATAATATTAAATATAAATTATGATATTTGTTCGAAATAATTTAGTATCACGTAAACACGTGTTAGATTCCAAAATTATATAAATTATGTATGCGTCGTGAATGTTAAATATTGAGGAAGATGCCTCTTTTATTGTTTCCTGTCGGCTTGACACTCCTTTATCTAGAACTAGCTTCCGCGTGAATATTCTTACGGATCCCTAATTTTTGTAAATAAAATATAGCCTACTAGCATTTGCCCTCGACTTCCTCAGAGTACTTTAGGGCTTCCTCAGGTATTTTTGTACCCGCAGGCGGATACCGTAGGCACGGTCTGTGGACCTTGAGCAATGGGTAGCTCACCGTCCGTACGTTATTAAGTAACGACAGACCGTGTCGACGGCGCGTTAATGTTCCGCGCACAGAGGTGTCAGCCAATGGAAGGGGCCACTAAGGGCCAAATGCCTGCCGGGGCTGCGGGTTGTTCGAAAGAGATACCGCGCCCCCGGAACGCAAAGGGCACACGAAGGAACATAGATGGTTTTTAGTCAGTAAAAGTCTGACACTCCCTCCCGCCCCGCCCAGGACGGGGGGGGGGGGGGGGTGTCATTTGATGATTTTACCATCTGTAAAAAAAAACAAAAAAGGTATTTTTGTAAATATAAAATCCAATCAAGATTCGAAAGGCGTCATTTATTATCATAAGAACGTTATTGTCTTTTTTCTCGGAAACAGAAACTTTTTCGGGATTAAAGGTGAATCTATGTCTGTTTCTGTACCTGACAACGTACGAGTATATGCAAAGATTTCAAGATGATTTTCAGAGGCTTAGATAAATAAACATAGTCTTATAACCTTCCTCAATAGACGCGTTTATCATGTAAAAAGAAGTTTTTTTTATTAGACTAGTAGTTCTTGAGATTAGCGCGTTCAAACAAACAAATATCAGTTTAGAAGTATAGTTTTTTTAAAACACTTGACGGTTTAAGTGATCACCGCCACCTATAGTCATCTACAATACCAACGGCCTTGCAAATGCATTGCCATCCCAGAGACAAAGTAGTAAGGTATCATGTGGCTGTAATAACACCGGTACCCATACCCTTCACACCGGAACACAGCAACGCTGCTTTGCGCCAGAAATAGGTATGGTGGTAGTACTTCCCCGGACGAGCTCCTTTACAAAGAGCTCTAATACTACTACTAGGTACACTGCATTTGTTTGTAGACTAGTAAAGTAGGATTTACACTAATCCAATGACCTTAAAAAAGTGGCAAAAAAAAAATTAAGTGAGAACATTTGCCTATTAAGGTATTTAGATTATTTCCTACATCATTGAGATAAAAATTATTACATTATGGTTTCTGCAAAAAACCGAAACTCGTATCTACTTCCATGTTTTACTTTGTCTTTTAAGCATTGTAGTACTAGACCCGGTTTTAAGATTGATCTATACCGGTTCGGAAAACTCACCGTATTCATGTCTGTATTATCTTCGTGTTACGCGCCAAAATTGACATAAGGAACACTTGTTTTTCAACTTGAAGTGTCAATGTCAAATCATTATTTTTTTTTTTTTTTATAATTAATATACAATTTTATTATATTTTTATTATTATTATTATTATTTAATTTAGTGCGTTACTTTGCACATTAATTAGCATCTTCCCACGCGACCGTGAATCGGACCGATTTTCGGTCGTGGGGATAGACCCTTAGTTTTTACACCATCAAAAGTGGTACCCAGCAATATTTTTGCTCAAAGATACTAAGTTTGATGGGCAGTATGCGTAGTTAACAGTAGCAATGGGCAGTGCCCTGCCCGGGCAGCAGAACTGATGGCAAATGGAGACCACGTACCTGCAAGCGCAGTGCAGGCCATCCACCTACAAGATGGACAGACGACCTGAACATGCTGGATGCAGGCCGCTTCCAACCGGTCTTTTTGGAAATCTATGGGGGAGGCCTATGTTCAGCAGTGGACGTCCTGCGGCTGATATGATGATGCGTAGGTAGTTAACGGGTATGTGATGTGTGTTTTACACCTCATACGCTCTTACAAAACTGCACCTTGTTTATTGACTTCAAAATGCAAAAAAAACCTTAAGATTATAATTACTGAAGTGCTACATTTGCAAAGTCATGGATGATATTTATGTTTACACAAGGAACTAAATAATTAAATCAAATTGTGTGGCTATCACACTTGTCGTTTCAAGTTGCTGAATCACTCAACTCTTGCGCATGTTGACAATGAACTTTTATGTCAATGTTAGAATATCATCTGCTTAGCCTTTTCCCAACTATGTTGGGGTCGGCTTCCAGTCTAACCGGATGCAGCTGAATACCAGTGTTTGACATGGAGCGACTGCCTATCTGACCTCCACAACCCAGTTACTGGGTAACACATATAGTAGATATATAATAGATATTCTTCAAAAAATATTTATGACTAGCTAATGCTCGCGGTTTCACCGCTCGTCGTTGGTACAAATAAACAAACAGCAAAATCTTTCTTGAATTCTTGAATTCTTTGAATTCTCAGTAGCAGCTCGGAGTTTGGATTTTTGCCCGGTTAATGGCAATAGCTCGCCCCCTATTACATGGGACCTGAATATACCGGCGAACTGTGTGTGTACATTGGTACACCTCTGCTTAACCCTTCGGGGAATGCAGGCGTGATGGTATGTTGAACTTGAACTACAGTGATTGAGATTGAATCAGTACGCATTTAGTTCTCTATGAAACTGGTTTCGTATCAATGTCGTTAATTTAATTAATTATGTGCGTGTAATAGTGTGTTTTACATACCGGTTTTATTATTAACAATAACCAATTGAAATCTAAATAGTAAAGTGAAAGATAAAAATAACGTGTGGAAATCTGGACTTAGTTAATAAGTCTAAAATCGCCAAATTTTGAGCAAGTGTGGTGATCAATGCTTGTACCTTTTCTGTATGAGAAGAGGTCTTTGACCTGCAGTGGAACAATAACAGACTGGAATTATTATTATTTAAGTATTCGAAAAAACTTGTACGTATAATTAAAATAGCGTGGAGTCTAAATCCATTACGTATAATTTGATATATTTTTAATTGGCCGACATCTTAATTATTCACATAATAATTTAAAAACAGATTAAGGTACTAGCTGTGGTACTAGTTTTACCTGATAATGGGGTCAATGACCGCGGGCAGTATAGTTATTTGAAATGATTATTATTAATAATAAAAAAAAAGAAAGACCAAATGTTTATTGAAACAGATCTTGTGCATACAAGAATAATAATTATAAAGGCTGTTAAATAAAAATACAAAAACTTAAAAATCGGTTCAGCCAAACGCGAGTAATCGCGGACAAACATACATACATACAAACATACAGGTCGAACTGAGAACCTACTATTTTTTTTTTGACGATTAACAACAATATTTTTTGAAGCCAAATATGTTTCATTAAAGTCAAAGTCAAATCATTTATTTCAATTAGACCATTAAAATGCACTTTTGAACGTCAAAATAATTAAAACTAATGAATCTAGTTGCCCATTGCAAAAGGTAGTTTCGTATGGAGAAGAACGGGCAAGAAACTCCATACATACTCTTTTAAAGTGTATAAGTCGCGTCTGTAAGGTTTCCAGCTAATTTCTGACCTTGTGTTCAACCGGTTGAGTTAGTAATCCATCATAACATTTTGACTAGCCGTTTCGTAGATTAATGTTGAAACATACCGACATGAGAGTCGTGACTTCATGTGTGTAAATATTTACGGAAAAGCTAAAATAATAAAAAATATAAATTCGTAACTAAACATACAGCCAAAAAAAAAGCCGTTCATAAAGCCGTTGGTCCGGGCTGTCATTCGTAGATCTTTGACAGTCGTCACGGATAGTAAGAAGCCAAGAAGTCTAACAACCAGTCTAACCAAGAGGTATCATGTTGCCCAGTTACTGGGTTGTGGAGGTCAGATAGGCAGTCGTTCCATGTAAAATATTGGTATTCAGCTGCATCCGGTTAGACTGGTAGCCGACCCCAACATAGTTGGGAAAAGGCTAAGGAGAGGATGAATTAAACATACATTGTGTTTTATATACAATGTTCCTGCTCCGCTCTCGTGAGTCGTAGCGCCATGTTATATAGCCTATGACACTCACAAATAACGTGGCTTTACATGTATGGGTAAAAGAATTTTCATAATCGGTTTAGAAGATCCAGAGATTACCCCCTATAACCTCACAAACTTGACCTTTTTTAATATTATAGTAGTACTATTAGCTGATAATAATAATTGTTAGGAGATTCTTTCCTCAGAAGTCTCGACCACAGGTAGCTAGGATTCATTTTTTTTTTTATACATGGGACATCATCAAATAATTTCACCCGCGCGTCGGGAGGGAGTGTCAGACTTTTACTGACTAAAACCTATCTATGTTCCTTCATGTGCCCTTTGCGTTCCGGGGGCGCGGTATCTCTTTCGAACAACCCGCAGGGTAGCTTGGATCCTATTCCAAATACCGGTGCACTACTATTTTTTATATTTTAAATTGTTTTTATGTTTAAATGAATATTTTAAAATGTATTTAATGTATTTACAATGCGAATTATTATATTTGTATGCCCTATGAGCTCATCTCCACACCCTCAAATTATATTGATCAAAAATAAACAATAAATTTAATATATCTTGTTAATTTTGTTGTCGACTGTACAAGTTAATAACTTGTAATATAATTAACTGACAAGCCCTTAACCTTGATAACTGGACTGAGTTATGTGTGTATGTTAATGACTAACGTTCGCATAAACTGATATACCAAGGTTCAAAGGTTTTTCCAGTAAGGAAATGGAAAATGTCATCTACCAAAATAATAACATAATTATCTATTCAAACTGATAAATAAAATCTGTTTTGTAATATCACAAAAACAGGTTAAAAAAATATATGTTATTATTTCCAATAACTCCTTTTTATAACTATTATCTAATATGCATAAAAACGGTGTAATTTATCTATTATAAAGAGGAAGTTAAGATTTGTTTGTTTGTTTGTACCGAATAGGCTCTGAAACTACTGGACCGATTTCAACAATTTTTTCACCAATAGATAGCTACGTTATTCCTGAGTAACATAGGCTGTATAACATCACGCTCCGACCCACGGGAGCGGAGCAGTAACCAAAAGAGTAACTTTTGGCGGGTAAAATAAACCACGCGGTGGAAGTCGCCGATAGTTCGCTAGTAAATAATAAAACTTATCAACAACATTCTTACTATAAATTGGTTAACCCGTTAACTGTCCGCTGAACAGACACACTAGTTAAACAATCGCTATGACCTATACAAGGCGTTGATTTGCATCCTCGTCAAATTCAAGGAGTTAACTATGCTCGTGATTCTTAACACGAATCAATAATAAAATAGATTGGAATTTTGAATTTTTTTTTCTGCGTGATTTTCTAATTCGAGGTAGCCATCTCGCCAGAGGGTTTAGGCGCTATGCACACATTGATATAGCCGCGCGACAACTCTGCCTACCGCATACGCAACTGGGCGATTCTGAATTTTGCGAAAGGAGTATTCTGGAATACTGTTATTTGATAGTTGCAACTAAAAAAACAAGTATTTATTAGATATTGGCCAGGTATCGTAATTATATTTGATTACTTCTATTTTTTTATGACAAGCTCCTAAAATTTGATATGGTTCACTGGCGATTAATGTGTTAATAATATTTATGATTGTTTATACGATATTTACATGAAAAATAAAAACAACTTGTGCTATTTTTTTCTGTTACTGTCTAATGTCCGAAACGGCTGGACAGATTTTGACAGGTCTTTCACTGGCAGATAATTGAAGTCGTAAGCAGTAAATAGGCCTTTATTTTATAAAATGAATTAAGTTATCGCGAAAACTATATACAATCCCGTGATAACCGACGTTCACGTGAATGAAGTCGCAGGCATAAGCTAGTTAATAATAAACACAATTAACACTTATTTTTAGTTCCTTATTTTCAAAATTGTTGCTTTTTTAGAATACTTAATTATCACTTCTTTGTATGTGATAATAAGTCCACAATAGGTGTGCAGTGTTATTATACACATAATAAAATTAGCAGTTTTGTAGAAAGATGGACAGTTTTACTTGGCTTGTTAGCCTAGTGGTCGCAAGCGCGACCGTCTTGAGTTAGATTCCCAGGTCGAGCAAAAAGTGTTATTGGGTTTTTCTATGAAATTCTCAGTGGCAGCTCGGAGTTAGGATTTGTGCCCGGTTAATGGCAATAGGCTCGCCCCCTATTACAGATAAGATAATTTATTTCGCATATATGGGTACAGTACATGATGTCAAAATACAATTAATCGAGTTCAGCCACATTTTACCATTGGGCATACGAAAGGTACAAGACCAATAACAAACAGACACAAATTAATGATAGGCGTATTTACATTTCAAAATAATTAAACTAATCAAACAAATGCATTTTCTTTTTCTGCAAAAAACTCTGAAATATGTAATAGGCTTTATTCACTAAAAAGGAACATATTATGTACTTTCTAAGTTTATCTTGGACGTCACTGACATCGGTAACCATATCAGAGGCCCTTGAGGCGGTTTAGAAACCCTGGCACTAGGGTGTGTGGGTTCGTTAGACCTTACTGCCCACACGATAAAGAAGAAGGAGAGTTTGTTTATAATCCTTATAAACAAACAAAAAGCATAACTCTTTATGATATTAGTATAAATATAGATTAGTATAAATAACCCTGCTTCTTAACAAGTTATGAATAGGTCGACACGCACTTCGCAAGTTTATATTTTTAAGCATTTACGTTTGACCTTGAATGGTATCAATAAACTTGATTTTAGATGGACGTGATAATAAAACTCATTGACGTACGGATCAGGACTTTATTGTATGACCTTTAAAATCGAATTAGCAATGGCATTAGGAAGTATTATGTAACCTTTTACAACTTCCTTGATTGATATTTTGACAGATGTCAAAGTTTTATATGTAAACAAATATTTTGTTATTTATAATTTATTTACTATCGGACTATCCGTGATTCGTCCGCGTGGCTTATTTCACCTGCGTTAATTTACGTCTTTGGTTACTGCTCTGCTCCCTTGGGTCGTAGCGTTATGCCTATGTTACTCAGTGATAATGTAGCTTTCTAAAGGCAAAATATTTTTTGTAATCGATAAAAAGTACAAATCTTTCCTCTTTATAATATTAATATAAAAGATATATTATATGTATACCTGCTGTACCCCGAGGTATCATACGCGTTAAGGTTACTGCTCCGCTCCCGTGTATCGTGGGTTTGAATACCAGGGTATGGGGGGTTGTCCAAAAAGAGTGGAAAATCCGGTAATCTATACAAGTATTGTAACGAGATAAGATTTTTTTGTTTGTACCGAATAAGTTCCGAAACGACTACACCGATTTTAACCATTTTTCACCAATAGATAGATAGCTACATTATTCTTAAGTAACATAGGCTATATAACATTACTCTAGAACACACGGGAGCGAAGCAGTAACCAAAGACTTAACTTAGGCCGCTTTCATTTTTAGGCGACTTTAGCAGCGCGGCTGTCGCGCGACTGTGTCGCCCCGTTAGAATTTCATATTAAAAATACAGAAGAGCTGTCGCCCACAGCATCTATTTTTAAAATGAAGTGCGCCATACTGACCTAAACTTTGATCTGTTCTTGAAATGTGAAGAAATGTATTTCTGCCGCGCTACTGTCGCGCTGCTAACGTCCTAATGTGAAAACGGCCTTAAGGCCCGCGGACGAAGGTGCGGACAGTTTTTTCGTTTATCATATAATTAATTTACAGGTCATTCGCCTTACAGGTTATTTACTTTATAATTAAAGAATTATAAAGTTAAAATAATAAAAACAATGATACATTTGAGATCTAATGTGAATATTTTGGTCGAAATAAAAAATGTAATAAGAAAACAAGTAAACTGACCGTCTGTTTAACCATTCAAATAATACCGTGTTTTAAACAAACAATAGTTGTTTGGGCTGTTCTCGTTTGTATCAAATTATCATAAAACGACAGTAATTAGCATTTATAACTACCACTCGTAATGCAGGAAGATTTACAGAAGGTTCACTGTATAAAAATTTAAATTGCTGATGTTTTTAACATTTTTCAGCAATTTGATCTTTTTCTGCCTCTTTGGCCTAGTGGTTCTGAGCGTGACTGCTACGCTAGAGGTCCTGGGTTCGATTCCCGGGTCGAGCAAAAAGTGTTATTGGGATTTTCTATGAAATTCTCAGTAGCAGCTCGGAGTTTGGATTTGTGCCCGGTTAATGGCAATAGGCTCGCCCCCTATTACATGGGACCTAAATATACCGGCGAACTGTGGGTGTACATTGGTACACCTCTGCCTAACCCTTCGGGGAAAACAGGCGTGATGGTTTTTTTTTTTTATCTTTTTTTGCACTCTAGTAATTTCTTCTGTATTGCAAGTGATCACAAACAAACAGATGCAGAATAACTACCTGGGGACCACATAAATATTTGTCCCATTAGCCAACTGATTCATCAACCATGTAAGTATGGCCCTGCCATATTTCAAATGTTGTTGAAACACATACCATCACGCCTGTATTCCCCGAAGGGTTAGGCACAGGTGCACCAATGTACACCCACAGTTCGCCGGTATAATTATTTAGGTCCCATGTAATAGGGGGCGAGCCTATTTCACGTATAGAGTTGATAATTGAATGCAAAATATATTTATTTGTACGGAACATGTATTATGTTGCACGACTAATATAATTTGCAACTTTATGTCTCTTACATTTAAGTTCATTATCAATCAATAAATGAAAATGTTCAGACTGGTACTTCTGAATTTTATCTTTTTAGTGTGTCTAGTTTCTAATGATTCATGTTCGTTTGATTAGTCAAATCCAATTGATGATAAATAGGTTATTTGTTAGCCGTTTTGGTGGACAAGAATTAGTTATGTATTACATGTAGGTACCATTTTAATTTTTTTGAAGTGAAATCTTCTTTAGCGGCTTTGTACACTTTTTTTGTAATGGGTAATTTTTTTTAATTTCGCGTCAGGACACGTGACCTGATCGAAAATTCGTAAGATTCTCGATCATGTCACGTGTCCTGACGCGAATTGTCATGTTTGTGTACGATAGCGCAATAAATAAATATTGTATTCTACCACATAAATTATAGTACTTTTATACTGATAATTAAAGCAATTCGTGCAAAATTATTCCCTAACCTTTCCAAAATATAAAAAAATGCACAACGTTAATATTCAAGTTTTCACTTCTGCCGGCACTCCCGGAGTGCAACCCGTCGTTTTTTAAGTTTAATAATTCTTTTGCCGACACAGGAATTGATCCTAGGACTATAAGCTCTGTAGTAGCGCTTGTAACTAGGTACTAGATTTACAAGGCAGTCGAGATGTATGTAAATATCAAAGTGACAGCTTTATACTAAATGCATTATGAATGCTTACACAGTAAACAGGTTAACAGAAATTGTATGTTTGTCTGTTTGTGCCGGCCAATCTCCGAAACGGCTGGACTGATTGCAACGGGATTTTCACTGGCAGATAGCTGATGTTAGTGTCTCCACACACGACCAATAATCGGACCGATTATTATCGGGCCGATTTTTGCCAGTTTCTTTACGCTGACGCAGTAATCTGTCAAAAAATATCGGTCGTGTGTGGAGACGCTTATAAGGAGTAACTAATATCATCACGCCTGTATTCCACGAAGGGTATGGCAGAGGTGTACCAATGTACACCCACAGTTCGCCGGTATATTTAGGTCCCATGTAATACGGGGCGAGCCTATTGCCATTCAGGGCACAAATCCAAACTCCGAGCTACTAACTAATCCGAGCTAGTAACTAATGCTACTTTTATTTTAATTTATTTTAAAAATAATTAGTCGCTCAAAAAATACCCCGTTATAACCACCATTCACGAGAAAGAAGTCGCGAGCATAATAAGCTAGTTAAAAATATAGTACCTAACTACCTACCATCTTTAAATTATGCAGAATCCGAATAAATTAAAAGCACAAAGAAAATGCCACATTTATATTAAAAATGCGACCGTAGCTCTGTCTGTTTGTCACCTCATTACGCCGAAACCACTGAACCGATCCTAATGTGACAAAGAGAACCTGAAATCTGTATAAGTATATAGAAAACATTCATGCTGGTCCTACTCCAAAGGACATTTAAAATATTTTTCAATCAGCCTGGTTGTTCCAGATGTTAGGGCGTTTAAACAAAGAAACAAAAATATCTTTAGCTTTATTTTATTAGTTTAAAAGGCGTTGATTTGCATCCTTGTCAAATTCAAGGAGTTAACTATGCTCGTGATTCTTAACACGGGGCAGTCAAAAGATAGTTATTATGATAATGCTATAATAATGATTATAAAACACTATTAATTCTCGCATTCCATTCGACAACTTCCTGTTTTTTTAGTGTTTTTCCTGAAATTTCTATAATCATTTGTTATTGTGATGAACTGGATGTGCTAAAATTACATTAATTTCATTCAATGTAAATAAAAAGATGTTGAGAACTGCCCCGTTGATCTCGTGGTCGCAAGCGCGACTGGTGAGCATGGGGTCCCGGGTTCGATTCCCAGGTCGGGCAAATAGTGTTAATGGGTTTTTCCATTCGGAATTTCTCAGTAACAGCCCGGAGTTTGGAAGTTGCTGGTGTGACACCCCCGTGCCTCGTAAACCCGTTGGTCCTGCGCCTGATCTCGCTCCGGTTGTGTCGGATTTCCGTCCTATCGGGCTATGAGAGTTAGGGAGGAGGGAGTGCACCTGTGTTTGCGCACACACTTGTGCACTATAATATCTCTCGTGTAGGTCATTAGTCTGCATCAAGAATAGTCTAGAGAATTATTTTTTTTACAAGTTGCTATAGTTTTTGGCATTTTGTATTAAAGTTTTCTTTTTCTCTAAATCATTGTATTTTCTTTCTTTTCTAGAACAATGTCAAGGATGTTCAAGATAGCAGTGGTGGTCGCGTTGTCCATCACAGTGGCTGGTCAAGTGCGAGCCGCCACATACGGACCCCGAGCTGATTATGGCTATCCTGCTGGTTTGATACCCGATTGTAAGTACCCTAAACTTTTCGGGGCTGCGGGTTGTCCGGGGCTGCGGGTTGTTCGAAAGAGATACCGCGCCCCCGGAACGCAAAGGGCACATGAAAGGAACATAGACGGGTTTTAGTCAGTAAAAGTCTGGCACTCCCTCCCGCACGGGGGAAGTTATTTGATGATTTCCCGTCTTTAAAAAAAAAAAAGTACCCTAAACTTGAACATGATCACAGTCCTTGTCTTAAATCAAAGTCAAATCATGTATTATTTTTAATTACACCAGGGGTTTTCTTACCAAGAGGTATCGTGTTGCCCAGTAACTGGGTTGTGGAAGTCATTTGGTAATCGCTCCATGTAAAACACTGGTATTAAACTGCGTCGGGTTAGACTGGAAGCCAACATAGTTGGGAAAAGGCTTGGTAAGTTTTCTAAACTATGTTGGGGTAAGGCTTTCAGTTTAACCGGAAACAACTGAATACCATTGTTTTATATGGACTAAGTAATATATTTAGCCTATGCCGTGATATTGGCACTATTGCCTTGTAAGTTCAAGACAGATCGACAAGGCAATGTTGCTAACATCACGTTAAATATGAGCTGTTAGCCGTCGTGATCGACTGTCAAGTCTTTCCTATTATAAAATAGCATTTATCTCACATACATAAAGTAAATGAATAAGTCTGTATATGACTCAGTCAACGAGAGCCTCTACCTACATACTACATGAACGAGGCAACTTGAACGGAATCTTGAAATCCAATTTGTAAAGTAATAATGTCAAATGGTTATTTCTCGAGTAATGAGTAAATATTCTGAAGTTGTTGCATATTGACGCACACATCAATTTATTTGCGTTCCAACGTAAGGGAATTACTTAAAACATTTCCTTATTGCCTGTGCTAATAAATTGGAAAGAAACAATTTATTTATTTATCAACCTACTACAATAACACACCATCACGTCTGTATTCCCCGAAGGGTTAGGCAGAGGTGTACCAATGAGTACACTTACAGTTAGCCGGTATGTTTAGGTCCCATGTAATAGGGGGTGAGCCTATTGCCATTAACCGGGCACAAGTCCTAAGTCCGAGCTGCTTTATCATTATACTAATCCTACTTATATTATAAATGCGAACGTTTGTGAGGATGGCCATCCATCCTCAGTTACTCAGTCACTCGAGAACGGCTGAACAGCCGGCTTATTCTTTAAGAAATCTCCCTCAGTGAAGAAGGAAATGAGGTTGTTCAGTAAGGGTGAAGTGAGCTAAAACTGGGCTGTCACTATACGATGCTAGGGATTGACAAGTCGCCACACGCTCACTTCACGGAAGGAGGGTTTTACAGAATAACACCGCTGATTTAAATGAAATTTGGCACGGAGATAGATTATAACATGGATTTAAAAAAATACAGCACCCGAAGAATAATACATTATTATACAGGATATAGGAGAAATTGCTAGTGTGGGGCAAAGATAAAAAAACATCTTTGTAAACAAATTACCATGTATAAACAAAAATACACACGGCATAGAAATTCAAATTGTAGGCCTTTTTTGCCGGACACCATAGTCTTTAAATCAATATAGTGATAGGTTATACATAAATAAGTTAATACATAAGTATATATGTAGCAAGGTTAGTATCCACTGAGCGACATAGACCTTCGATTCGGTCATGGCTCACCAGTTAGATTCGCATTCCATATCACTACCGGTAAGGCAATGCGCACACGTACACACTTCTGTGAAGGAGTTGCCTGTGTTGAAGTTGGTTTTTAAGATTCCGGCCCAAAGGGTAAAACGGGACCCTATTACCACAGATTACAATCTATTACTAAGACTTTGCGGTCCGTCCGTGTATCCGCCTGTCACCAGGCTGTATCTCATGAACCGTGATAGTTAGACAGTATACATTTTCACAGATGATGTATTATTACTGCCGCTATAACAATAAATACTAAAAAACAGAATAAAATAAATATTTAAGTAGTAGCGGTACAGTCAGCAACAAAAGAAGATTAACATTTCAGATTTTTTAATCCTTATTATTGAGCACAATATCAACGGAATTTTCACCCATGTTAAGAAACGTGTTTGGTTACTGCTCCCGTGTGTTGTAGCGTGATGTTATTACAGGAAAAGTTTTTAACCAGTGCGTAATTTTTTTTTGGTAGTTCAGTGTCAGTAATAGAACACATTTCCGTGTTTAGTTAAAAAAAAAAACATCCTTATCCGAGTTTGAAATAAGCAAAACATGGACATAATCTATTCGCCATACTATCAATGAAAACTCGCGGCCGCCGCCCGGGCGCATGGCTGGGGTGAGGGGGTGGGGAATGCGCTAGCGCCGAGTGACAATAAAATATGGTTTTTAAGTAAACATGTTTCGTAAGCGTTTTTTAGTACTAAGACATATCAAAATAAAAAATACGTGTTTAATAAAACGTGTTGAAGTTTATTATGGCAAAATTTACGCACTATCCATGGCCAAAATAATTTTCAAAATCGGTTCAGCAGATCCAGAGATTACCCCCTACAACCTGACAAACTTTACCTGTTTATAATATTAGTATACAATGAGAATGCCGGGAGGGGACGCCCAAGAAAAACCTATCCTGACATTATTGGTGAGGTTCTTCAAAACGGTCAGAGTACTCGTAACCGGCGTGCTTGTATGACCAGATGTATGAATGTGGACGAGGCGAAAGGAGTGTGTAAGGATCGTAGCAGGTGGCGGACCGTGGTTTCTGCCTGCCGTACTACCCTTTATTTATGTATGTTTGTTTGTATGTATGTAAGTGAGTTACGGGTATTTTCCATTTAAATAATTATTATATCGTTTGAATTCACATTACGATTATTAATCCGCGCACTCGTGCTAAACTCGAGGATGTATAATTATCATTGATATAACTAATAGTGCCTACGTGCATAAAGTGCCTATTATTATTAAATCAATGGATTAATTTGTATAATAATGACAAGATTTTCCATTTATTTATTATTCAATAAATTACACAAACAACGTTTACATACAGTAGTGCTTAAAAGGAGATGTTTTATTTCTAATTTATACTTCAATTATAGGAATACATGATAATAACAAACTAGCTTCCGTCCCCGAGTTTGACCGCGGTAAAACTTGATATATTCCTTTAAACGTACCATTTTTCGACGTGCGTTAGTGCGACTGCCGTGCAAGGGGTCCCGGGTTCGATTCCCAGGTCGAGCAAAAAGTGTTATTGGGTTTTTGTATGAAATTCTCAGTAGCAGCTCGGAGTTTGGATTTGTGCCCGGTTAATGGCAATAGGCTCGCCCCCTATTACATGGGACCTAAATATACCGGCGAACTGTGGGTGAACATTTGTACACCTCTGCCTAACCCTTCGAGGAATGCAGGCGTGATGGTATATAAAAAATAGCCCATTTGCTATTACAGACCATAATCTATCATCATTATCATATCAGCCGCAGGACGTCCAGTGCTGGATGGTTGAAAGCGGCCTGCATCCAGCGTCTTCTGCGGTCTTAATCAGGTCGTCCGTCCACCTTGTGGGTGGACGTCCTACGCTGCGCTTGCTGGTGCGTGGGTTCCATTCGAGTATAATCTATCTCTGTGCCAAATTTCATCCAGATCAGTTCAGCCGTTCTGGCGTGATTGAATTACAAACATCCATCTATAAAAAATGCCGCATTCTTCAATCCTTTTTAGCCTTTCGATATCAAACTACTTTACCTATATTGTTTGTTAGTTTGTAACGAATAGGCTTCGAAACTACTGAACCGATTTTAATCGTTCACCAATAGATAGCTACATTATTCCTGAATAACATAGGCTATATAATATATTATGCTACGACTATCGGAAGCGGAGCATTAACTAGAAACGTAACTTAGGGCGGGCGAAATAAGCCACGCGGGCGAAGTTACGAGTTGTTCGCTAGTAATGAATACTACAATACTATAATAAATTATAGGTATTGTTGCGGCCCAGAACTGGTAATATGTAGTTACTGTCGCATTTATAATAGTATAGTATTATTTATACAATACAGTAGTACTTAGGCACCCATAATTATTATGTGTCACAGATGGATTGACTGTATTTCCCGAAGGGTTAGGTAGAGATGTACAAATGTACACCTACAGTTCACCGGTAAGTCTCAAGTAATAGGGGGCGACCCTATTGCTATTAACCGGCATAAATCCTAACTCCGAGCTGCTACTGAGAATTTCATAGAAAAACCCAATAACACTTTCCGATTTAACACATGAGGGTTTAAAATTATTAAGAACAAAGTTTTGTAAGATCCAATATTGTTACTAAATTAATTTATATTTCAATTTGTTTTTAATTGTTTAATGTTCTGACATATAAATATTATTTATTATAATTTATAACTGTGATTGACAAGGCTGACATAATTAATTAATTTACTGTTTTAGAATAGAATTTTTGCATACCCATGTGATGGTTAAACATGGAGAACTCTAGTATTTAAAGAAAACATCAATGTATATTCCACCCATGTTTGCAAATAAATATATGATTTATGATTTATGACTTTTTGTTCGACCTGGGAATCGAACCAAGACCTCTAGCGTAGCAGTCGCGTTCAAATTAAATTCATTTACGACTATTTCAGGTAATTATTAGCCATTGCCATACATGGAATAAAAGACATAACACGTAACAATCAATTAAAAAATGTCAGACACATCAATAACATGAAATAAAAATAAAAATCAACAAAATCAATTAAAATCGAATAAATTAAATGGAAATAATGAAATCAATACCTACATAAACCTTGCTCTTGAATCACCCTATCTATTGATGAAAACCGTATAGGTACAGACAGCGGGAAGCAACTTTGTTTTATACTATGTAGAGAAGATCCCCATACACATAGTCATAAAAACTGTCTGACAACTTCTCACATAGCTAACAAACATTATGAAACACTGAAGTATCTTCCTTTAGCCATATAATTTAAAAGTTTATCGACGCAAAGACAATAGCGAGTAAAACAGTTCAATCGTCTCAACGATTATGTACTTGTTATTTATCAAGTATACTTGTAATAAGTACTTGCTATACTAGTTTTTTCTGCATTCCTTCTTGAACAAAGGTCGAGGTTTGCATCAGACTAGATACTGCCTGTAACTTCGTCTGCGTGATTTTTTGTTAGTTACGTCTTTGAGTACTGCTCCGCTCCCGTGTGGTGGTAGCATGATGCTATATAGCCTAGTAGCTTTTGCCTGCGACTTCATCCGCGTCAAAGTTAAATTATTATCTAACGGGAACCGCAAATTTTCCGGGATAAAAAATAGCTTAAGTGTTATTCCACATTACAATCTACCTCAGTGCCAAATTTCATCTAAATCTGTTGGTATGTTCGGGCGTGGTTGTGTACAAACATTCATCCATCCATCCATCCTCACAAACTTTCGCATTTTTAATATTAGTAGGATACTATTAATATTCCTCATGAATCTGGCTATCATATATACAAATGGTTTTTCTTTCCAATCCAACTGGTACTTCTAGATATTAACGCGTTTAAACATACACACAAACAAACAAACTCTTCAGCGTTATTATATTAGTAAGATGATACTTGTAATTAATAAATACTTCCTATACAAGATTTCTACATTCCTTTATGAGCGAAGGTCTAGGTTTACATCGGATGACAATGAAACGTTATTAGATAAGTAAAAGTTACATGTTGTTTGCATCATAACAATATTTTTTTCTTATTGAGAACCTTCTGATTACGGAGATATTGAAGGTCAAAGTTGGGCTTGTTGGCACGGTTGGAGTAATTGCTCAGCGATTGGCGGGTTCGATTCCCGTCCAGAACAATTTTATTTGGAGGGCCTACAGATAGTTTTTTCGGGTCTGACTGTTTGTATAATAATATGTGAGTTAATGAGAATAAACGCACCCACGATACAAGATAAATTTCTAGTGTAAGGCAACGTTTTTATTAAAGGAAAAAAGAAACCATTATTATTGTATGTGTTTTTATGAAAAGACCTTTTAAATCATATAAACTTAGAGTTAAACTTTAAATTAATAAATGATTTAATTAGTAAGTTCCATTTTATAATGGCAGAAGAGTAGAGCTGTTTTCCGAAGTTCCAAAGCCGGTCTTTTTCATATCGATGACATATTTATAGCTATTTATACTACTTGGGCCCAAAAAGTGGATGAAACATCCCAGCTCTCCAAAGCTGGTATAAATCGATTTGTATCATGTCCTCGCTTTTGGTATCCTGATTGACTGTACCTATTGTCTCCAGGTCCCGGGACCCTCAAGAACGCGAGCATCAGCCCCGGGATGATGAACCAACTCCAGGTGACGCTGCACCGTCTGACCAGCTCCGGGAAAGTCATAAGGAGGTCGGTACCAGTGGAGACTGCGCACAAGGTGGTCGCCAGGGATAAGAGCATAGGTAAGTGGACTACGTATACATTAAACTTAAGTAAGTTTAACTTTTGTTTGATTCTGCTGTTAATTCCGCGAATGGTGTAATTTTTTTAGGAAAAAAAATCCTCTTTTAGAAATAGCTGAAATCGATTCAGCAGCTGATTATGCTTATTTATTTCATTTACAACTGCGTCTTAAGACTTTTAAGACGCAGTTGTAAATGAAATATACAAGGTGTTGATTTGCATCCTCGTTAAATTTTAGGAGCTTGTCATAAAAAAATAGAAGTAATCAAATATAATTACGAAAAAAACCAAGTATTTATTAGATATTAGCCAAGTGGCTAATATCTAATAAATACTTATTTTTTTTTAGTTGCAACTATCAAATAACAGTATTCCAGAATACTCGTCTTGCAAAATTCAGAATCGCCCAGTTGCGTATGCGTTAGGCAGAGTTGTAACGCGGCTATATCAATGTGTACATAGCGCCTAAACCCTCTGGCGAGATGGCTAGCTCGAATTTGAAAATCACGAAAAAAAAAACAGAACCAATTTATTTTATTATTGATTCGTGTTAAGAATCACGAGCATAGTTAACTCCTTCCTGCCGGGGCTGCGGGTTGTTCGAAAGAGATACCGCGCCCCCGGAACGCAAAGGGCACATGAAGGAACATAGACGGGTTTTAGTCAGTAAAAGTCTGACACTCCCTCTCCCTCTCCTCCCTAAAAAAAAAAAAAAGTTAACTCCTTGAATTTGACGAGGATGCAAATCAACGCCTTGCAGTGGCGGATTAACAGTTTCCGAGGCCCTAAGCACAGAGCCTGTGTAGGCCCTCTATTGCTTAAATTTGGAAGGTAGAAAGTATAAAATGAAAGTTCATCAAAATAGAAAGTTATAATTTAAAACATAAAACATTTTTTTCCTTGCCTTATTCAGAGCAAACTCCGAGTTTATATATTATCGTCGAAATTTATCTGACGAAGTATGTCTGCCTCAATACACATTAATGCTACAGAATTAAGCTTGTCTTGACGGATTTTAGTTCTTTGCGGGTTTTTTAATCTTTTTAGTTGTGAGAACTAGCGACCCGCCCCGGCTTCGCACGGATGCAATGCTGATACTAACTACACTACAGAAAAACTGTAAACGTTGTATATAAAAACATAGCTGTGCCCCGCGGTTTCACCCGCGTTACGTTAGGTTTTTGGTTACTGATCCGTTCCCGTGGCTCATAGCGCGATGTTATGAAGCCTTTAATCTGTTATTCTTTTTTTTTATAATTGGGAAATCATCAAATAACTTCCCCCGCCCTGGGCAGGACGGGAGGGAGTGTCAGACTTTTACTGACTAAAACCCATCTATGTTCCTTCATGTGCCCTTTGCGTTCCGGGGGCGCGGTATCTCTTTCGAACAACCCGCAGAATCTGTTATTCTGAGGTTTAGGCTACGGAATGTCTCGCAGAGTCGTTATTTTGCTGCGAAGTTATTTTAAAACTGTGATATCCCTTAAGATATTCATTGAAATTAAATGATGTAAAGGGCAATTTTGTTCAAAATTAAACACTTGTGCTGAATAACGCATTTATGTTGATAAGGATTAATACTATATTCATAAAAACACCTTCGCAAATAATGCATTATTTTAAACAATTTTTCTGGCCATAAAAATGCTTATAGTGAGTCAACCTTAAAAGTTAGGCATGTACTGCCGCGGACTTTTTTTTAGTATATTTTAAGAGGAACAATTCTCTCAAACATTACTTTTGCGTAACTTTATCCGTTTACGCAGCGCACGCAACGAAAGCCCTCAAAAGGAATATTTTTTCCCGTTTTTGCCACATTTTTCACTGATTTCTCCTCTCCAATTGGTCGTAGCGTGATGTTATAGTAGCCTATAACCTTCCTCGATAAATGGGCTATCCAACACAAAAAGAATTTTTCAAATCAGACCGGTAGTTCCTGAGATTAGAGCGAACAAACAAACAAACTCTTCAGCTTTATAATATTAGTATAGATAGCGGCCCGCTCCGCCGCAAACGCTACGTCCCGCAATTTTTAAATCTGTAATATCTTCGAAAATATTCATTTAAATCATATGCTGTAAAAGGCCATACAGATCTACATATATTAAATCAACAATGTATTTAAGGTATTTAATTGGATAAGGAATAATGCTGTATTGGTTAAAATCGCTTCGAAAATTAGTTAATAAATTAATTAAAAAGTAAATGACAAAGAAATTTTATTGTGGGATATCCATAGGAGATAGACATATTATACCATCGCGGAGTTTTCTGTAGACCTTTTCAATTTGTGCAATACTTAGTACGTTATTTTGATAAATCTCGTAGGGTTCAGCCTGCGTTTGCAATGTAAGCGGAAAAAATGAAATTATTTACCACATCACATTAGAAACATCAAAAATAACAGTATTTCTCCGCTATTTAATGGATGTTATTATACATATAAACCTTCTTCTTTAACCACTCTATCTATTAAAAAAAACACATCAAAATCCGTTGCGTAGTTTTAAAGATTAACGCCGCATCCTTAATTCTTAGTTAAAAAGTTAGTATCGCTATTTTTGGCAAAAATTAAAATTATAAAATTGTTTATCGCATAGGTAGCATCACCGTTGAGCGCAATACGTTACTGGGTCCCGGCTCAGAGCAGGTGATTTTAGTCAGTAGGTGATTTTAGTCAGTAAGAGTCTGACGTAAACGATGGACACCTCATTGCCTTATTTCTACGAAAAACTTCCGACAAAACATTGAGGTGTGCGGGGAGGGGGGTAGTAATGGGAAACATAATGGAGAGAAATCATAAGCTTTCTAAACAATAAAAAAATATGAATAGGTACATATGTCGGCAGATTTTATTCATCTATTTGGTACAGCAAAGGATTTACAATAAAACAAAAAAAAAATACCAAACCCGTGCGAAGCCGGGACGGGCCGCTAGTAATTGTATATTATAACAATGTGTTCTACTTATTACCTAGTTATTATCGATATTTTAAGTTAGTATAGTCCCATCTCTATCCGAAAGTTAATCATGGGAGCGCTTCGAGGAAATAAATTTTAATATTTTTAATCGTTCCTCAAAGCGCTCACTTTGGGAGCGCTTGGAGGAACAAAACGGGAGCGGTTAGATGGGAGCGTTTCAAAACGGGAGCGCTCCGCTTCGAGGAATACCTCGGAAACGCGGCGCGACGCGACGTGCGGGCGCGCAGGGGACAGGGCCCTGCGGGGGTGTATGAAGGGTCACTCCTGGACCGCTCGCGCCTTGTGATTTCGGACATGTGGACGAATCTCGATAAAATGTAGGTATAAAATGAAACGCCAGCAGAGGATGGAGGCCCCTGCAGACCAGGGGCCCCAAGCACGTGCTTGTTGTGCTTATACGTTAATCCGCCACAGACGCCTTGTATAGTTAATAAAAAATAACCATGTCTTAATGAGAGTAAGGTTTATTTACAAAAACTATATAAGCGACTTACACAAACCAAAAAAAATTGAAATAGCTGAAACAGATTTAGAAGCCGATTCTGAGCAAACTACTTTCAGCACCTGTAGCCATGTAACAAACGATAAACGCAAACGCTGAGTAGGATTTAATAGATCTTCAACTTTATGTGCTTGGTTTTAAGTTGAAGATCTAATGAAGATTGCATAGCGTTTTCGTTCGTTCCAGTCGCTAACGCTTAGAAATTTTTAATAGATTTTTAACTTAAGGCTCTGGGGTATAAAGTTGAAAATCTATTGGTACCTACCGAGCGTTTACGATTATCGTTTGCGACTTGGCTAGAGGGCCAGGTCTTGCGTTTATTCTGTTACAGGTTGTATATCGGGCGTAAGGGACATATTCTATCCTTATACTTAAACTATGAAATTTCTATTCTGGACCGAGTATCAGACAGTCGTTACGGATAGTCAGAAGCCAAGAAGTCTGACAACCAGTCTAACCAAGGGATATCGTGTTGCCCAGTTACTGGGTTGTGGAGGTCAGATAGGCAGTCGCTCCATGTAAAACACTGGTATTCAGCTGCATCCGGTTAGACTGGAAGCCGACCCCAACATAGTTGGGAAAAGGTTGAGCAGATGATGACCGAGTATCAGACAATAAGAATTTTTATATGAAAACCATAAGTAAAGAGGTTTTCAATACTTTTTCGCTAACTGAAAATACCCTCTTATTCCTTCCGTATGGCAGCTGGTAAAAAAATCTTTTGCCCTTGTTTTAGGTCAACAAATATCGTTATTGCCATTAGGGACGACAAAAAGAAACAGGCCAATTTTTCAAACTTGATCTGCCTAAAAAAGGGAAAAATGTTGAAATTTTTCCTGCAAGAAATTCCATTTGTTTTGAAGTCAGAATCAGCGTTCTGAGTACACTTGCGAAGTTTAAGAATACAGGAATACGAGGTATTTTTTTGTTTTTTCAAGATGGCAAATCATCAAATCACTTCTCCGCCCTGGGCGGGACGGGAGGGAGTGTCAGACTTTTGCTGACTAAAACCCATCCATGTTCCTTCTTGTGCCCTTTGCGTTCCGGGGCGCGGTATCTCTTTCGAACAACCCGCAGCCCCGGCAGGCATCGGCCCTGAGTTGCCCCTCCGAATGTTTGCAGCATTGAGGCGCGCGTGGAACACGAACGCGCCGTCGACACGGTAATACGGGGTGCAAGGGACACTTTGCCAGTGCACTCAGAACGCTATTCTGACTTCAATAGATGGCGCCACGTGTCCTTCGAATCATGATTGAATTTTAAATAATATCCAATATTTACGCGAACGAAGTCAGTCAGTCGAAGTAAGAGCTAGTTTGATATAATTATGATATTGATGTTTACCCAAAAAGAGGATGTAGTGACCAAGGTTCAAAAGGGTATGCTTAGATGGGTTGGTCATATTGAGAGGATGAGTGAAAGGCGAATAACAAAATGGATTTATGTGGCAGATGTGAGTGGCAACGCCGGGAGAGGACGCCCTAGAAAGACATACCCTGACCTTATTGGTGAGGTTCTTCAGAAAGGTCAGGTGCGTAGTACTCGTATCCGGCGTGCTTGTATGACGAGATGTAAGAACGTGGGCGAGGCGAAAGTAGTATGTAAGGATCATAGCAGGTGGCATTCTGTGGTTTCTGCCTACCCCCATGGAAAAACGCGTGAGTTTATGTATTGTATGTGTATGATTACCTACTAAGCGGTTATTCACACGAGCGATGCGAATTAATGCGGAAGCTTTTTTCCGCACATTGGATATTTAACGTTAAGAGTGGAAAATTCATAGCATAGCAAAAAAACCACGTTAAAAAATTTTCAGTGCGAACAAGCTCTATGATTTTTTGTGTTATTATAATCATCGGAACTGGGCAATAACCTTACATAAACAAAAACTTTTGTGTTCAAGGACTTAGTTATTTATTGAGATCTGGTATTATTGTTAAGGAAATCTAGACTTAGGGATCTGAAATGTACGTTTATGTCACCGCGACCCTGGAACGCAAAGGGCGTCAGAGAGGAACACGGATCGGTTTTAGTCAGTAAGAGTCTGACACTCCCTCCCGCTTTACCCAAAGTAGAAGACATGACTTAGATGATTTCCCATTATTAAAAAAAGGCATAAATCTTATAAACTAAGCGACTACACACTCAGAGCAACCCAGTGGGGTACCTACACGCCTCTGCTTATGAACGTCCCTGATAAGCAATTTTAATTTTACTTTTTCATTTTTCTTTTATACATTTAAAAGTCCAGATATGAGTTCTTGTTATTATACATGCAAATATGTGTATGAATTGTATCTGTGTTAGCTAGTTTTTTTTTAATATTTTTAAGTGTTATCTGTGGAAAACGTAGTGGGTTTTTTTTTTTTAAAGATGGTAAAATCATCAAATGACCCCCCCCGTCCTGGGCGGGGCGGGAGGGAGTGTCAGACTTTTACTGACTAAAAACCATCTATGTTCCTTCGTGTGCCTTTTGCGTTCCGGGGGCGCGGTATCTCTTTCGAACAACCCGCAGCAAACGTAGTGGGTAGCATAATTAGTTTATATGTAATATTTAAGACATTTTAACTATTTTATATTGTGCTGTTTGTTTTTGCTGTGGGTGTACATTGGTACACCTCGGCCTATCCCTTCGGGGAATACAGGCGTGATGGTTAAATAAAATAAAATAAAATAAAAAATAATTTAAAATAAGCAGAGGCGTGTGGGAGGAAGACTGACTAGATCATATCTATTCCGTACTAAGACCATTACCAGCCAGTATTTAATTACTCAGTAATAGACCAGACACCATTAAGACGAAATTAAAGCACATTAAAAAATGTACTCTAAATTACTGCTATTAAATACTTTATTGCGTGCTAAACAATTAAATTTACTTCTTCCTCATAAAGATATTATATTTACAACGTGTAAGGCACAATGCTTAATCATTTTAGTAATTTACTGCGTTTTTTTAGCCACTTATATACACTTTATTATCGTTATGTGGTGTTCTTTAATAGTTAAAAGTGTTTAGTTTCAATGGGGATTGCGAGGGTTATCGTGATAAATATAATTACGGTCAATGGTACAAGTAATCTTCTAGTTTAATTATTTTTATAATTGAACATGTTATTTACGTTATCATTGCAAACAACCCCACGGCCCACCTGATGTTAAGTGGTCACCGCTACCTATAGAAATCTGCAATACCAAAGGCCTTGCAAATGAGTTGCCACCCCAGAGACAACGTTGAAATGTCTCATATGCCTGTAATTACACCGGGACACATACCTTTCAAATCGAAACACAGCAATGCTATTTTGGTGAAAAATGTACGGTGGTAGTGCTTTCCCGGATGAGCTCGTCCGAGCTCGACTATAAAATATATTAATCTTTCGTTAATTTTTAACAGTCTTCAAAAAAGGAGGAACTCCATCATATATTTGGAAAATTCTTTGAATTCTAACAGATTTGTTCCAAAGTTATATCAAAATTGGTTTAGTATAGTTTGGTTTTTAAAATAAAATAACTGAAAAAAAAAGTGTCACCTATGCGTATAATTGTCATTACATCACTACTGCTGTGTGATTCTGTAAGACCTCGTTCTTAACTTCGAATCTGAATCCGCTGTGACTTTCTGGATTGGCATTCGAAAAACTCGGTTGATAATTCGAATTTACACTAGCGCCACTCTTGCGAGCGTGTCAGCGAGTTGAACTAAATTGACGGGAAAGTTTTAACAGATAAAGAATGAGATCACTTAAGATGTGGCATTCTATACCGTAATTCCACCGTCACTTCGACGCTCACTTCGCACTTCAAAGTGTCAAATAAATCAATGTCATTTTTGAACCTTAAGCGAAGTGAGGGTGACTAGCGACGTAAGATGGAGTTCATGTCTGAATTTTACAGAATCGACGTACTGCTCACACATCACAAGACAAAAAATACGTGATTTTATATAATAAGCCCGGGGCTTTCTCCCCACAATCATTCTTGCATTACTTTAGTATCTCCAGCCACAGTTCCAGCAAGATAAATAAGTGTCAGTATTAGTCCCGGCTTGACCCAGATAGGGGGAGGGTTTGTCAAAAAGATAAATAGCCACTTATTTAGCCATCTTTTTCCTTAACGGGACAGCGTGGAGTTAGCGGTATTAGATGCAACGTTATCGGGTATATAGAAAATTGTCTTGAATACCTATTTATTTTATAGCGACATTTTGACTGGTATATTGGTCTGGTAGTTGCTGAGTGTGAGGTCTTGGGTTTGATTCCCTGGTCGAGCAAAAAGTGTTATTGGGTTTTTCTGTGACAATCTTAGCCGTAGTTTTTCTTGGACATCACTGATATCGGTAACCATGTCAGAGGCCTTTGAGGCGGTTTAGAAACTCTGACATTAGGGTGTGTGGGGTCGTTAGATTGGACCTTATAGCCCACACGATAAAGAAGAAGTCGTAGCTTGGATGTAGGATTTGTGCCCCGTTAATGGCATTAGGCTCGCCTATTACATGGGACGTAAACATACCGACGAACTGCGAGTATAGATACACCTCTGCCTAACCCTCCGGGGAATACAAGCGTAATGGTATGTTTATGTATCATTATTATCTCGAGATTATAAGAGTCCCTTACTTCGAACATAAAGAACCTGTTATTTTATATCGTCAGAAACTTTCGTCCTTATATTTTATTTTAGAAGCTCTCTCGCATCGTTCCCTTAAAAAAAACTCGCTAAATTGAATAGTCGCCGTGTGACAACGTGTACAGAGAACAAGCTGCCTACTCATATATTATTCATAACATGACACAAGTTTGCAAAATTGTTCTCTGGCTATGCTTTAGGAGGATTACATACTGGACGTGTTTTTGATGCGATTAAGCGCGGTTAAGTGCACGTGCTTAGCTTGTATGCATGGAGGTTTTATCCTACAGGTAAATACTTCCACCTTTTCATATTCCAAATATTAGTTTTCACTGTTTTTTTGGGCTATTGTGCACTTCATCATCATATCAGCCGCAGGACGTCCATTGCTAGATATATGCCTCCCCCATAGATCTCCAAACGGACCGGTTGCATCCAGCTTCTTCTTGCGGCATTAAATAGGTCGCCTGTCTACCTAGTGGTTGGGCGTACAACGCTGTGCTTGCCGTATCAGCTATCAGCTCTGCGTGTCATGTACCCTACCCACTGCTACCTCTACTTGCTGAAAGCAACGCGCGCGTGATTGTAAGCGCGTCTATATTTGCATGAAATTCTGTGACCTTTTTTTAAACAAAACGCACTGAAAAAAAACGCCCAATCTAAAATAGCCCTTATAGACATTCGTCGAGTTTTGTAGTAATGACATGATATCTTCTGGATCGACATGTAAAATATGTAACGGGTGATCTTGTATTCTACGTGAAGAAGGAGGATTTTTCTATACTTTCGTAGGTAGGCCTAAGTTGCTGATATCCCTAGCTTTAGTCAAAGCGAAAGGTCTTTGGAAACTTGGTATTAAAGATAAAGTGTTTATACGCACGCTTTTCTAGAGCGATTTTGGATTTGCAATTTTTGGGCGTCGAATCATAGCCTAGTCTTTTTTGAAATATGTCGGGGTCGGCTTCCAGTCTAACCAGTTTACCAGTGTTGTACATGTAGCAACTGTCTATCTGACCTTCACCACCCAGTTACTGGGCAACACGATATTTCTTGATAAAACTAGGAGTCAGACTTCCCGGATATGCCTGCCGGGGCTGCGGGTTGTTCGAAAGAGATACCGCGCCCCCGGAACGCAAAGGGCACATGAAGGAACATAGACGGGTTTTAGTCAGTAAAAGTCTGACACTCCCTCCCGCCCCGCCCAGGGCGGGGGAAGTTATTTGATGATTTCCCGTCTATAAAAAAAAAAAAAAAAAAAAGACTTCCCGGATTCTGACTATCTGTAACGACTGTTAAATACCTATTCACGAATGATAGACGAAACCAACATCTTTACGTGCTTTCCGGGGATGTCACACCACCAACTTCTAAACACCGGGCTGCTACTAAGAAATTCCTAACGGAAAAACCCAATAACACTTTTGCTCGACCTGGGAATCGAACCCAGGACCCCATGCTCATCAGTCGCGCTTGCGACCACGAGAACGACGGGGCAGTTTGTTAAGATTTATTTGAGTTATTTTGGTTCGATTACAAAAAGCTTTTCAACTATGTTTTATGACTGCCACGCGGGCAAAGTCGCGGCCAAAGTCTAGCTAGCCTTACTAATATTATAAATGCGAAAGTAACTCCGTCTGTCTGTCTGTCTGTCTGTCTCTTCTTCACACCTTATCCACTGAACCGATTTCAATGAAATTTGGTACAGTTATAGTCTGGGACCCGAGAAAGGACATAGGATAGTTTTCATCCCGGAAATCCCCCGGGAACGGGAACTGTTAATCCACGCAGACGAAGTCGCGGGCAAACGCTAGTATATAATATGAAAGAAATAAAAGAATGCACAAGGCGGTGGGTAATGACATCTTTCAAGTATGATTGAACAAGTTTTAGAAATGTTATCACCTCGTTGGAGTGGTCGTAAATGTTGGAAACACATAAACTCACATACGGACTTGTTTACGATTGACAATATACGTATTTGCATAATATTTTACAATCAATACGTTTGTACGGCTGGTCGGGAAATGGGGTGTTTTACTGCGTTGATGAGATGGCGCGAGCGTAGTAAACTGCTGTAGCCATTTCGAAGATGATCAACTATTTCTGGCTAGCCTAGAAGCGTATATAGTCGGCTTGTTTGCTATACAAATATACCATCACGCCTGTATTCCCCGAAGGGTTAGGCAGAGGTGTACCAATGTACACCCACAGTTCGCCGGTATATTTAGGTCCCATGTAATAGGGGGCGAGCCTATTGCCATTAACCGGGCACAAATCCAAACTCCGAGCTGCTACTGAGAATTTCATAGAAAAACCCAATAACACTTTTTGCTCGACCTGGGAATCGAACCCGGGACCCCTTGCACAGCAGTATACAAATATACATGCTTACTTTTACATCGTTCTGGAACCGAAAGCTTCTGGCTTTCAATCTTCTTCTGGCTCAATCATAGTAATGAAACCATTGGCACTATTATTTTTAATAAATAAAATTAAACACGAAAATTTAATTTGTGAAATAGTGAAAACACGAGGTAATGCTTCCTTGTAGTCAATGCATATGTGTGTGTAAATTTTATCGACGCTAGGCTACACATGCAACCGGTAGCCATTGAAAAATCCATTCATCGTCGAATGACAAAAAATGGGATAAATTTCCAACTTATATACGGGAACTAGCGGGCCTGGCAGACGTTGTTCTGCCCTGAAAGTGCCCCTACATACCTACCTACCTATCTACATATCTACCTACCTATCTACATACCTACCCTACCTACCTAACTACCTACCTACATACCTACCTACCTACCTTCTATAAACCTCACGGAGCCCGAGACCTTTCCAACGAATGCAAAACCGTGGAAATCGGTTCGTGCGTTCTGGAGATATAGCGTCAGGAAGGAAAACCCGACTTATTTTTATATAGTAGATAAGACGTCATTAAAAAATAACAACGCCAATAGTAACTACCTATTACTCGACTGAGTTCCTGTGTTTCGGCCCCAGAACGATGTAAAAGTAAGCGTGTATAAAAAGAAGTATTTTAATTCAGCTGGCAACTATTTTGGATGCATTATGCAGTACTTACCCAAGATTCTCAGAAATCAAGATCACTCAAATGATTAATGTGTAGACTGATTAATTAATAAACCTAATCTTCTCTTCTCTTCTCTTCTCAGATCTAAAGAACAAGAAGACGGTGATGTATGCTGTCGGCTTCTGGGACAGCTCTTCGTTCCCCTTCTCCCAGGCGATCGGCACCTCGTACTCCAAGCGAGGGTACAACGTGTTCCTGTCTGAAACATTGGCCTTCCTCTCTTATATATACCCTAAGTAAGTATTATCTATACTGTCTATAGAATACTAATATAATAAAGCTGTGGTTGAGGGTTGAGAAACAGGGTGGGTGTAAAGTTCCTCATCCTACATGGACAAGGGAGGATCGTCCGACCAGACGGGTGTTGTGTCTGGCGGGCTACTGCTGGGCGGTTGTTTGTCGGGATTATTATAATTGTATACATATAAGCTATCATCGCAGCAAACTTTGAAAGTGCACGTAGGAAATGTTCGCATGTTGAGCGATAGATGTCGGTACAAAGCTTGACACTTTTTTTGTTTGAATAAACGCGCCAATCTCAGAAACTGACAGTCGGATTGATAAAAATCTTTTTGCATATTATAGCCAGATTCATGAAGAATAGTGTAGGCTATATGACATCAGTCACGGGAGCAGAGACGTAACTTAACGCGAGTGAAAAAACCAATGCGGACAAAGTCGCTATCGAGTTGAATAACTTCAGACAGACTCTTTAAAGTTCCAAGCTTTAAAGCATCTGACTGAATTTATGGAGCTTAGAAAACGTCTGTCAATAATGTATTGTAGTTATTAACAATATCCTGTGAAACATATCTTATACGTACATATAAAAACCAACCATCACATTTGTTTAGGCATTTCTCGACAACATATAAAAATATTTTAATTAAAATATTGCCCTGTTCTGTGAATTTGTCCTGTATCGTAGGTCCGTTTACAAACACAAACAGCCAGAACTGAAACAAGTATCTGTAGGTCATACAAATATTTGTTCAATTGGAAATCGAACCCGCGACAAGCAGCGCAGCAGCCACTGCGCCAACCGTGTCATCAAAACCGTGTTGTCCTATATTCCTCTATCTATTCTCATAAATTAAGCCAAGCTATTTTTGACGTAGGCCAGACGATTTTAGGTTCTAAGTCTATTAAACAAGGTGTCAAATAAAAATATATAAATAATAATAAATAAATATCTTGGGACAACTCACACACGGCTATCTGATCCCAAGCTAAGCAGAGCTTGTGTTATGGTAACCAGACAACTGATATACATACTTATATAATTTATAAATACATACATATTATAGATAAATCACATCCAGACACAGAACAAACAATCATGCTCATCACACAAAGTTTGTCCTGGGTGGGAATCGAACCCACGACCTCCGGCTTAGCAGTCAGGGCCACTAACCACTAGACCAACAGGCCCGTCAAACCTATAAAGCTACACTATACTATATAAAGCTTTGTATTTCCAGTCAAGGAGTAAAAGCCATCCTCTTCACCTAAGGACAAGGTGTCTGGGATAAGGATAGCCACTAATTGGCTACATTATCCTTCGAAGTCTTCTGAGTGTGATTTTGACTGTTTTCTCTTACGGTTTTATGTTTTTGGTGCTTTTACGCAAATGGGTCTTGGCATTTTTGTATTTCGCTTTTAATATTTATGGTCACTCCTTTAACAGTTCTGATTGCTTTCATGTCTTATATAGCAGTGTAGACAGCAGTGGGCCTCGTTGGTTTCGTGGTCGTAATCCCAAGTTCCTAGGTCGGGCGAAGTGTTATGAGAATTTTAGTGTAGCTGCCTCGTTAGCCTAGTAGCATAAGCGCGACTGCTAGATTGATCACAGTGGACAAAATCCAAGAGAATATTATCGCATTATCATTTATTTTTCTAAAGTACTGCTCCTGACGAAAACAGCAATAACAATCTTATGATAATAGATGGCGTCACGTGTCTTTCAAATCATGATTGAATTTTAAATATTACCGATATTTACGCGGTCAAAATCGCGGGCAAAAGCTAGTATAATATATTTGTACTTGTAGAGAGAACTTGGACAGTCATCCAGTCTGTCAATGGACCCTATAAACTATTCAATCACTTGTGTCTATCTATGACTATTGTTGCTTATTTATAATCTGTTCTAAATGGACGTATGCTGGCATCGAGTATGAATCGATTATATTATATCAACGGGCAACCATCATAACATACCTACATACACACTAGTATCAATATACACACTTACTTTGACATCGTTCTGGAACCGAAAGCCATAAACTCTAATATAGTAACAGAAACTATTGGCACTATTATTTTCAAAAAATCATCATCTGCTTAACCTTTTCCCAACTAGGTATGTTGGGGTCGGGTTTCCAGTCTAACCGGATGCAGCTGAATACCAGTGTTTTAAATGGAGCGACTGCCTATCTGACCTCCACAACCCAGTAACTGGGCAACACGTTACCCCTTGGTTAGACTGGTTGTCAGACTTCTTGGCTTTTGACTATCCGTAACGACTGTCAAAGATCTACAAATGACAGCCGAGACCAACAGCTTTTTTGTTATTTTAAAAAAATAACAAAAACAATATTAATTTGTGAAATAGTGAGAAATTGAAGTAAAGCTTCCTTGCAGTTAATTCATATTTGTGTGTAAACCTTATCGACTACACAGGCAAACGGTAGCCTTTGAAAAATACATTTATCGATCAGACAGAAGAGCTACTAACATTTATTCAATAAAAAAAAAAGATAAGTTTTGAAGGTCTTAAAAAAAAAACAACGCGAATAGTACCTATTACTCTACTGGAGTTCCTCTGTTTCGGCTTCAGAACGATGTAAAAGTAAACGTGTACCTATACCTATGTGTTTTTAGACCGTTGCCTTAGAGCGGGGGCACACGATACGTTGCGGCGGCGGTGCGGCGCCGGAGCGGTGTCGCTGCTTCGTCTTACATAGAAATATCTGTAGCATGTCACATGATGCGCTACGGCGACGCACCGGATTTGCAACCACCGAGACGAGGCGGGGAGGGGTGAATGCGTTGCGACGTCGGAGCGGCACCGCTGAGTTGCTTATGCGTCACAAGGAAGGGCCAACAACGTTGCGGCGCCGCAACGCATCGTGTGCCCCCGCTCTTATACCAGGTTTTTACCTGTATCGTTGGTGCACTCACAATCATATAAACACACATACAGCCTGACCCGGAGCAACTATCTGTAGGCCATGCAAATATTTGTTCCGTGCGGGCATCGAACACGCGATACTCAGCGCAGCAGCCAATCGCTCAACTACTGAGTAAACCGTGTTGTTAAATAAAAATGAATTGTGTGTTACTAAAACTTTAAAATGGCTCGATCGATTTAAATTTGTTTGTTGTGTTCGTAATTCTTTAAACAACATACATACAAATACATAAACTCACGCCTTTTTCGCATGGGGGTAGGCAGAAACCACAGAACGCCACCTGCTACGACCCTTACATAATCCTCTCCTATTCTGAAGAAGTTTTGTATGAAATATATTTTTTGGCAAATCCACCGGGAAATATTAAAAATTGTATCCGTGCAAAACCGGGGTAGGTTATAAATGCGAAAGTAACTTAATTTGTTTGTTACCTCATCATGGCAAAACTACTGAACCGATCTTAATGAAATTTGTCAAAGAGGTAGCTTGGGATCTGGATAATGATATAGGCCACTTTTTAATACAGGACCGTGTCCGCAAAAAACTGACATTAACTTGGACGAAATCACGGCCAAAACGCTAGTAGAGAAATAAAAAAATAAACTTTTATATACTTTTTAACGACTGCTTATTATTTATTTTTTAAATGTTGCCCCACACTAGGAATTTCTCCAGCGGTGTTATTCTGTAAAACGCTCCTTCCGTGAATTGAGAGTGTGGCGACCTGTCAATCCCTAGAATCGTATAGTGACAGCCCAGTTTTAGCTCACTTCACCTTAATTCACTGAGGGAGATTTCTTACAGAATAAGCCGGCTGTATGTGCGTTTACAAAGAAATAAAATCACTTACATGAACATAAAGACCCAGAACAACTGATCATGAACATCTGTAGGCCATACAAATATTTGTTCGGTGCGAGAATCGAACCCGCAGCAACCAATCGCCACTGGCTGCAGCAGTCGCTCAGTCACTGCGCCAACCGTGTCATGAAACCTGCTGTCTTTTTTTTCTTTTTCTTACAGCAATTCCAAAATTAAACACACATGCGATTAATCGTCCATTTCCACGCACTATCGCACCGACAATCGCTCATGCGACTTCCGCCCTATCTCCATAGACAACCAATTCGTTCCTGTATGATTTCCTAGAACTATATACTCTAAAATTTATAGCTCAGAGGTCGCCGGTTCGAGTCCCTGGTCATAAATTGGGCCCAAGTTTGGCACTGGCCGAAGATATTGAGATTGTATTAAGTTGATACTGCGATGTCCTTAGACTAGGAGATTATGGCTTTAACGTCCTTGGATGAGGTCGGATTTTTTGGGTTCTGTACCTGAAGGGAGCCTACGGGACCCTATTATTAAGTCTGGGTTGGCCGTCTGTCTGTAGGTTAGCGGGAAAGAAATTATTTCAAATTTAATAACTTATGTTAAACATTTGGATATATAAAACAATACAAAATATTAAAAAAAAACATTTTATTATGGTTTTATAAATTTATGCGCAGTTTATTTTACTCGTACATGTCATTATTCTATCATGAACCCTACTCCCGCTGAAACAACAAAACAAAAATAAAATGATGTTAAAAATTAGAGGGATCACGAAATATGCTTTTTTTCGGCGGTTTTAACTCGATCTTAATATTGTATCAGTACAGAATCCTTCATGTAGGAGACTGGATTATCTTCGCACATAATTCTGTAAAGTTCTAGTGTGTAGGATTCCGGAAAAGTTGGTAAATAAGTTACATGTTTTCCTTTGGGTATCGTAAAATTTTCTAAGGCCCGCTTTCGCCTGCCAAGGTTATCTTATTAACTCCGAGTTAGTCCCTAAAATAGGTCAATTATTTGAGACCTATTAGTAATTGAACTTGTAACCGGCGTGCTTGTATGACCAGATGTATGAACGTTGACGAGGTTAAAGAAGTATACACGCTTACTTTTACATCGTTCTGGAGCCGAAAGCTAGAAACTCTAACATAGTAACAGAAACTATTGGCACTATCATTTAAAAAAAAATAACATCAAAATTTAATTTGTGAAATAGTGAGAACACGAAGTAATACTTCCTTGCAGTCAATTTATATTTGTTTGTAAACCTTATCGACTGCACATGCGAACGGTAGCCTTTGAAAAATCCATTCATCGATCATACAGAAGCGCTACTAACATTAAACTCGAAAAAGCCTAAGCCCGTAGTAATACCCCCAATACCCTAAGTGCCTATCCTCGATAAAAAAACTGTGAAAATAGGCTAGCTATTCGTCATGGCATATCACACATAAATAACAAACGAAAGAAGTATGGCCGCCAGTAGATTATGAAAGCGGTCGTTAGCGCGTCGTCGACCGCCATTTTTATTGAATTTCGACTAACCTTTATTGATGGTTGAGAATTACTGACGCGCATGAAAAATACTTGAAATAACACACGTAACGTAACATCACGCTTGTATTCCCCGAAGGGTTAGGCAGAGGTGTACTTACATTTATGTACAACCACAGTTTTTTTTTACGATGGGAAATCATCATTATGATTTCCCCCGCCCTGGGCGGAGTGTCAGACTTTTACTGACTAAAACCCATCTATGTTCCTTCATGTGCCCTTTGCGTTCCGGGGGCGCGGTATCTCTTTCGGACAACCCGCAGCCCCGGCAGACAACACCCACAGTTTGCTGGTATGTTTAGGTCCCATGTAACAGGGGGCGAGCCTATTGCTATTAATCGGGCACAAATCCTAACTCCCAGCCGCTGCTGAGAAGAAGAGTATTGAAGACTTGTTTTTTTTTAATAATAGACAAAGCATCATCTTCTATACCCATGGTAATAATTAGTGTTGCGAAATCCGTCCCATGGTCTTTATCAAAGTGGTTCCTAATACACACTGTAATCACTCTCTAATCGCTTATTTAGCATTCAAAGAGCTTGCCGACACGTTATGTCAATTAACGTGGTATTCCAGTTTATAGCTTGTAAACTGTAACGTAGTAAAGGTAGGCACAACTTAGAGGTTACATTGGCAAAAATTGTTAGACTCAATATTTGTTTTTTCTTTAAAATGCGGCGCTGTCATTTAAATAGGTTGATAATTAAAATAAATACACGGACACCATGTTGAAAGCGATTTGTTTTAATACTAATAAAAAGTCTTGATTTAGAACTTAAAATAAACATAACAATGTTTACAAGAAACTATGATAGCTGTTGACAGTAGACTGATAATTTTATCTTTAGTCCTTTCAAATCTCCACAACCAGTGGATTTCCAGGTATGACATATTAGAAAAAAAACATGTAATAATTGGTTTTCGGAAGGTTGTGTCCCTTCAAACCCGGCAGGTATTATACGGCTCAATAAAATAGACAGCCAATATGCTAAAGAATCCATTTTTTTTCGATACTACATCGATGAAACTTCGATATCGTGTCGTATTATACCCACGTGTACAGTAGCTACTCATCGTGTAGTATTCTCCATTGTTTCCGTACAAACAGGTATCAGCGTCATTGAGGCTTTCAGCAATTGCTAGTGATGTGACGTGCCGATATTCCGCTTATACATATATCGACGATATTATTTATTTGTTGGTGATTTTCAGTATGATATTAATTCTCTACAAAGTCGCCGTCTGTCCCTCTGCAATCTTATATTTTACTAGCTGTGCCCCGCGGTTTCACCCGCGTTACGTTAGGATTTTGGTTACTTTTCCGTTCCCGTGGCTCATAGCGCGATGCTATGTAGTCTATAATCTATTATTCTGAGGTATAAGCTACGGAATGTCACGCAGAGTCATTATTTTGCTGCGCAGTTATTTTAAAACTGTGATATCTCCTAAGATATTTATTTTAACATTTCTCATTATTCTCGCTACCAAATGCTTTTTTTTTTAAAACCGGCTTTTTTGAGATTAGCGCGTTTAAACAAACAAAAAAATATCTGCAGCTTTATTACTTTAGTTTATATAAAAATAAATAAATGTACTTTGAACTATTATTGCTGAATTATAATGTTGTTGATTTGCATCCTCGTCAAATTTTAGAAGCTTGTCATAAAAAAATAGAAGTAATCAAATATAATTACGATAAATGGCCAATATCTAATAAATACTTGTTTTTTTTTGTTGCATCTATTAAATAACAGTATTCCAGAATACTCCTCTTGCAAAATTCAGAATCGCCCAGTTGCGTATGCGGTAGGCAGAGTTATCACGCGGTTATATCAATGTGTGCGTAGCGCCTAAACCCTCTGGCGAGATGGCTAGTTCGAATTTGAAACTCAGGTCAAAAAAAAAAACAAAACTATTTTTTTTTTATTCGTGTTAAGAATCACGAGCATAGTTGATCCTTAAATTTGACGAGGATGCAAATCAACGCCCTGTATAACACGGTATAATTCAATTAGTTTCACATAATAAGGTACTTATTTATTAAGAGAAGTTGTTTCTTAACTGGTTTTTTTCAGAAACCTATTCTTAACCAATTAATCGTTTTTGTAGATATTTGGTATCCGATGCGTGCACATCACTATTGTATCTTAAAGCTTATGATCTGTTTGCTCAGACGCGGGATTATTGCCAGTTATTGCGTATTACACTGACAAATTGAGTCGAAGACAGTGCCGACAGGAAATGGGTAGGCAGGGCTCTCGCTTTTGTTGGAAACAATATCATTAGGTACACTACTCGTATGTATTAATAATTATGATATGTCGTATCATAATATATCGTATGTATTAATAATTATGATGTACTACAAATCGGGGTGAATGGAAACATAGGGTTAAATTAGAACGATGTTTTAAAAGGGATTTAAACATTGGACTAATTATAGTTTGTTGCCATAAAGGACGCTAAATCGTTAATTTTAATTCAGTAAAAAAATGGAGTGCTTTTTGGCAACGAATTTTTTTAAACGAAATTTGGAACGAAAAGCAATCAAACTCTTCCAACTTTACAATATCGATGCTTCCGGCAACAAATGTCGTAAACGCCATTTTGGCGAAAATGAGTTAACAATGCAGCCCTACTTAATTTTTGGCGCTGCGTCGATCTAAAAATGTGAAAAAAATATTCGCCTAAAAAAAATACTTTTACACCCAAAATTTTTACTAGTATAATCAAGATTTTTTACCCGACTACGGCGAAGCAAAAAGGAGGGTTATGAGGTTGACCGGTATGTATGTATGGATGTTCATCTGTTCCCTCATAACTTCTAAACCATCCAACGTAAATTGACAAATGAGGTGTCATTGGAAGCGTCCAAATTGTCCGCTGGTTATAGGCTACGTTATGTTCCAATAAATTGTATGTGGCGCCCTCTAGGGCTCATGAAGATGTGAAATAATATTTTTTTTTCTTCCAAATATGGTCGTGTTGCATATCAAATTAAAGGGCTTAATTAGCATACTTTAAATATATAGATATCGTAAAAGTAAATTGTAGGGACCCTTTAAGATAAGATAAGATAAGATAAGATAATTTTATTTGCTATAAATGTAGGTACAGTATAAGGTTAGTGACAAATATAGATGAGATCAACTACATTTTACCTTACGGCGTGCAAATCATTACATTATTATACAATTGTCAATAACGAGAAAAAAAAATTTAAATTAAATTACAATAAAAATACTGATAGTCAATAAATTATAAGAAATGTCACCAATTAATAATAATGTTACAACAAAAAATTATCATTCAAGAAATCCTGCACAGAATAATAGCATTTCTCCACAAGTCATTTTGTGAAACGTTTTTTAAATTTTTGCAGCGGTAAGTTTTTAATTTGGTCAGGTATTTTATTAAAGATTACAGGGGCCATACAAATAACATTTCTTTTTAATAAGCTAGTTTTAAATACGCCCGTGCATAATAGATTTTGGTATTGAGATCTCATAGGTGTACTTCGCTTTCTACTTTCTATTAAAGTTGCAAATAGACTTCGATTTGTTATTACAAATGTTGCTAATTCAAGGATATAAAGGCACGGGAAGGTTAATAATTTATGAGACTTAAATATAGGTACGCAACTGTCTTTCACTTTAAGACCAAATATAGCTCTCACGCAGCGCTTTTGAGCTTTGAAAATGCTTTCTCGTTCACTGCAGTGACCCCAAAATATTATACCAAATCTTAAAATAGAAATTACTAGACCATGGTAAGCCAATAATATTGTCGATAAATTTACTTTTTTTGACAGGTTATGCAACATAAATGCGGCTGTGCTTAAACGTTTACATACATCTTCTGCTTGCGGCTTCCAAGTTAACTGGCTGTCAATTATGATTCCTAAAAACTTCACACTGTTAGTTTTTTCTATAGTTTGGCCATTGTAGTTTATATCTACATCTCCAGGAGATAGTCGTTGGTAAAAGTGCATAATTTTAGTTTTTTGGAGATTAATAACTAAATTATTATTGTTAAGCCACTTTATTAAACTCTTAATTGTATTCTTAATGTCACCTATATACGATTCTTTATTGGTACATGAAACGATTGATGTGCTGTCATCTGCAAATAATACCATAGGATGAATTATATGACGTGGCAGGTCATTTATATATAATAGAAATAATAAAGGTCCGAGGACGCTGCCCTGTGGGACACCATATTTTATTTCTCTAAAGGACGATATAGATTTTAATTCCTTTTTAGATTTCAAACATAGGCTTGATATCTCCGTACATTGTCTACGACCTTTTAGGTAGGTTTTTATTAAATTATGTGCACTACCACGAATACCGTATGCGTAAAGTTTGGTGAGAAGGGTATCGTGATCCACACAGTCAAAAGCCTTCGACATATCGGCGTATACTGCGCATACAGGTATTTTAGAGTCTACTTTTACCATTATTTTATGGAGAAAGTCGAAAATAGCCATGTTTATGTTTTTATTTTTTCTAAAACCCTTTTGTTCGTCACATAATATGTGGTATTTTGTTAGAAAACTATAGAGAGATTCATAGATAATTTTTTCTATGATCTTTGAGAAGATGGGAATTAGAGCAATTGGTCTATAGTTTGCCATTTCGTCTTTATTATTCTTTTTATATTGTGGTTTAACTATTACAGTTTTTAGGCTTTCTGGAAATACTCCTGAGTATATGCTTACGTTAATGATATGAGCAAGGGGCGCAGCTATGCAATCAGAAACAAATTTTATAACTGTGGTTGAGATGCCATCATAGCCGTAGCTCTTTTTATTTTTTAAGTTTTTTATTACCCGCGTGACATCTTGGGGAACAACTGGGCTCATAAATATTGAATGTGGGTTAATACTTATGTTAATTGTGTCACCTGACGTCTGTTTTGGTGTACTTGAAATCTGGTCAATAAAGAAATCATTGAAAGATTCGGCTATTATATTAGGGTTTGATATTATTTTATCTCCTTTTTTTATCTGAGAAATGGGTTCTTTTGCAATTGTATTTTTATTAATAATTTGCCAGGCAGTTTTGGATTTGTTTTTGGAGTTATTTATTAAGTAGTTATTCTGAGCTTTCTGGGTAAGTTTAATGATTTTCTTGAATGTCCTTGAGTATTTATTAAATGCGTTTTTATTTTCACAAGTTGGTTTTAGTCTCTTTTTCCACAGTAATTGTCGCTGTCTTTTGCTACATATTCGTATACCCCGAGATACCCATTTTAATTTTTTCTCTGATCTTATAGTCACCAACTTGTGAGGGAAGCAGAGATCATGTAAAAGTAGGAACATTTCCAAAAAGTTATCATAGGCTTTGTTAGAATCTTCTGTGCTATATACATCAGAGAGCGATAGGGTTTGGAGATGTGTTCTAAATTTAATAAGATTTTCATCAGTTATTTCCCGTCTTAGTATTCTCCATGATTTAATTTGATTGGTTTTTTTAACTTTTATTTTCATTATTTGAGCTGTGTGGTCAGATAATCCGAAATCAATTACTTCATGCTGGCAGTTTTGCTTAAGATTATGTGCGAAATTGTCTAGGCAAGTATTACTAACATATCGAGTCGGTTCATTAATTTCTAGTTTGAGGTTGTAGCTCCTAAGAAAGCATTCAAATTCCAACGTCATTCTATTCCTGTTTAAAACATCTATATTAAAGTCTCCACATAATATTACTTTTTTGACAGGTTTGATACACACTTTTTTTAAAATGAGATCTAAGTTTTCATAAAAAGTACTTAGGTTACACTGTTTAGGAGGTCTGTAAACACAAATAAATATAATTTTTTGTAAAGGTAATTCAACGGCGCAGCATTCTATAATTCCTGATATGGAGCATTTCATTATGTCAGGTAGTTCTTTATACTCATGCCCAGCTCTTATTAGGATACAGGCACCACCACGTTTTCTATTCTGCCTAGCATAGCATGCCGCTAACTTGTAATTAGGTATATGTAATATTTTTTCTTGGCCTGACATTATAAAATGCTCAGTTATACATATTACGTCCAGGACTTTCTGTTTACTTGACAATTCTTGAATGTAGATATTTAATAAGTCTGATTTGTTTAAGAGTCCGGCAATGTTTTGATGTAGAACATACAAATAATAATCAAAGAAAAAACTCACTACTTGGAGTCACGGTGTTAACATTTTCATGTACTATAGCTTCACATTCTATCGATGTGCTCTTAGATATAGTTAGCAGTAAATTGTGAAATATATTGCGCATTCCGCGGTCATTTATCTTTCTATTGACTTTCGAGAACATAGTATAATCATAAAGTAAATCCAAATTAGAGTCAAATGCAGTTGCGTAGCCATATGTTTGTAAATCGAGGTGTAATAAATTGTTAAAAGTCTCTATACGCCAATTATACATAATCGAGTAACTACTTAATTTAAAGGTGGGAACACATAAAATAACATTCGTATGCTTAATTTCTTCTAATATTTTCCTTACTTCTATTACCATTTCTACGTAGTTATTGGTTTTTTGGAAGTCTTCCTCTCCAACTAAAATGACGCAATGATCATTCATTGTGTAGTCCGTAACTTTTTGATGTAGGTTACTAATAAGTCGTAGTAGTCCACAGTTTGGTGAAATGTAGTGACATATCTGAGAGTTTTGAAATGTGTCCTCTGCGATGGATAAAATATTATTTAATTTATTGGCACTAACAATGCATAGTTTGTTCCTAGTAAATTCTGATTTGTTAGCTTCTGTGTCTTTCCTTCGAGTTGTGTCCTTTGTTGACGTGTTTATAGAGCAGTCCCTAGGTGTGTTCGGTTTATCTATTGAGATCTGTTTATTCGTTTTCTTCATTTGCGATTTTATTTGAGATTTTTCCTGTGTAGTTATGGTTTGTGGATTATTACTAAGAGAACCTGTTATATTTGTTTCTGTTTGTGTCTCTTTTGTGTTTGAGCCTCTTTTTGTGGATTTTTTTGGTGTAGCTCTTAGTTTAGCTGGGCTGTTAATCTTTTTGAGAAGCTCGTTTCTTTTACCTAATTCATCATTAGTTTGCTTTAGATTACTATTTTCTAATGACAATAGTTCAATTTCTTTGTGTGCACTGTTTAGTTGGGATGTCAGTTTTGCGATTTCATTTGTCAATGTTTTGATTCGTGAGTCACCTTCGTCCTCGGACAAGTCAGGCATGCTATTAATGGTGTCGTTTATTGTCTGTGAAATAATAATGTCATCTTCTGGTTCCGAGCGTGTGCGCGTGCGACGGAACGTAATATTGTCCAAGAAATTCATGATTTAATAAAAGTTTCAATACAAAAATAATTTCTCATGGTGAGTTTCGAACCCGAGCCTCTTATCGTCGAAGTCCGATGTGTTGGCCTACTAGCCGTCTGTTCATTAATACATGTGTCGAAATAAGAGGTCGTATTGATATTGTGTGACTGTTAATTGGGTAATAGATGTCGCTACTGACAACATAAATGTGTGTAATATAGTAATATTTTGGAACTACAACACTTTCTGTCATTTAATTTTTGTAACCATTACTCATGACAGTTCACGACTTAGCTACGAGATGGCGTGGTTGTCGCTGCATTTCAAATAAAAAACGAATTTGCACCAATGCCACAGTTAAAGATTTTGTGGATTGCTCACGATTGTTCAGGTTCACTTTCGATTTTTCCGTACTGTATAGGAGTTGGAGTCCTCACACACCTTCTTCCTTTAATTTATTGGTAGTTCACACCGAGTTGTTAGTCACTTTTACACGCAACTTTGATGTCACTTTTTTATAGTTAATACACTACTACTGTCACTAATAATACCACAACAGTTGCTTTGGGTGACCTTTTCCACTTTTATGCACTATTCACCGTCTCCTGAGCACCCTTAGTATTTTTTTTATTTAATTTACTGGAGCACTGTCAAATTCTTTGTTTACAACGCGACGCACCTACCCACACACCCCACCCACCTAGAACGCACCATAAACCTAGATAACTAACTAATATTTCGTTTGGGAGACCTAATAGATTATTTCATATATTGTGTATATGCTGCAGTTCCAGTAATATTACGTATATAAATGTCTAAATTTGAACCCCAAAATAATTTAAATAAAATAGAAGTTTAAAAAACTAAAACCCGACTACAAACAATTCACGTTCTAAAAAGTATGAAACAAGAAAACATTCTCATCTGAAAGCCGTGGTCGTATGCCACCTAATTCCGATAAAACAGTATGTGTATAGTAATAGAAATTTAATCTTTATCACTAAAGTTTAGGGCAAAGTGGCATACGACCACGGTTTTCAGATGAGAATGTTTTCTTGTTTCATACTTTTTAGAACGTGAATTGTTTGTAGTGGGGTTTTAGTTTTTTAAACTTCTTTTTTTTTGTTGATATTCTCATACTAAAAAAAGGGGTCGTAACACAAAAAGTATAAATATGTCGCAAGAAATTCAAATGTTTAATTTTTCTGAGAAATAAATGGCGCTACTCACTGGATTTCAAGTAATTGTGTTTAATTCAGAAAAAACATCCATAGATCATTATTACGGCCTGCTTTGGTCATGATACGCCGTTGAAGGTAGAACACTATAGGCATCTTGTAACAAACGCTTGATTAAATTATACGGGACGATGCCTAATATACTTACTTAAGTGTATTTTTATACTTTTAGGACCTGCCAGGTCCTAAAGGTATAAAAATTTGGAGCCGCGACACAAACAATGATGATGAATGATGATTGATGTACAAGATCCTCTAATGGAAATTTAAGTGATTGGTTTAGACATTTTTTTACTTTGAATTTGTATTAGTGCCTTGCTTAACCATTATTTTGATTAAACGATGACGGTCAATGAATAAAAAACCTTTTTTAATTATGTCAATTTGTGTTTTGTTTTGTTTTATTTTATTGTTTTTATTACAATTAATGAAAACTCAACTTACAGTCTTAAATTCATTGATTTGCTTCAGATATTTCCATGTTTGTTACATACCATCGCATCAGATCGTGGTGTTTACACTCATTTTTATTTCAGTATATGGTTTTTAAAACCAAACCCAGAACTATTGTATTTAAAAACGGGTGCATACTTCTAAGTTCCGTTAGACAAACCGTTCTCCATTGATTTGATAGTGGTTGTAAATACCAACTTCTTTAATTTTCTGGGGTGTATGTCCAAGCTAACTTTTAAAATAAGGCTTTGACATAAATAGCAATAATATATTATGAAACACCATCGTATTTTACGTATTTCTTGTATAGAACACAATTTTACAACTTTAAACGTTAAAAAGATATAAGCCAAAAACGAAATTATTTTTTGTTTTTTGTTGATTACCAAAAGTGGTATTTTGGTGTTTACGACCTTTGTTGTCGGAACCATCGATATTTAGCATTGACTATCTACTGCCCGCGATTTCATCGGCTTCAAATTCAATATATTAACCCACGGGAACTGTACATTTTTCCGGGGTTAAAAGTATCCAGTTTGTTAATGCACACTACAATCTATCTTAGTGCCAAATTTTATCCAGATCCTTTCAGCTGTTTAAACGTGAAAGAGTAACAAACATCCAACCATCCATATTCACAAACTATCACATTTATAATAATTAAGTAGGAAGTAGGATAAGTAGGACTTAGGTAGCAATGACGTGCTGAACATTCTAAGACCTTTAAAAACTTCTAACTCTGTTATTTTTCATCTATTCCAGATCAGTACGCCTAACAAGGTTCATCGGCAAGAAGATGGGAGAATTTCTAGTCAAACTAACCGAACTAGGTCTAGATGCAGAAAACCTAGAACTGGTAGGCATAAGCCTTGGAGCACACGAAATAGCATACGCCGCCAAACACTTCTACCAGGTGACCGGGAAGAAACCTTCAAGATTAACTGGATTAGACCCAGCTGGACCCTGCTTTAGGAGCTTAGCTCCTGATGATAAACTAGCCAGGACTGATGCAGAAAGAGTAGATGTACTTCATACTAATATTGATGGCTTTGGCATAGCAGAAACTTTAGGACATGTTGATATTTACGCAAACGGGGGCGAATTCCAGCCGAGCGACTTTCCAGCTATACCTTGTTTGATCATCTGCAGTCACCTTCGAGCTATGATATACTGGTGGCAAGCGCTTGAACACCCAAGGAAGTTTATAGCAGTTAAGTGCAATTCTGTTCAAGAAGCTCGATTCGCTCAGTGTTTCAATAACACTGAAACGAACTACCTAGGTCTAGAAACCCATTTTGATAGGCCGGGGATTTTTTATTTGGCGACTGGTAATGAGTTTCCCTACTATAGGGGTAAGGCAGGGTTGAAGGCCGAGAATGAGATTTATACGTCTGTCGTGAAGATGATTAATAATGATGATGGATTTGTTGTGTAGTTTTTGGGGTGTTGAGAGTTTCTAGCTCGTCTTTTTTGAAGAGATGTGTGTAGAGATTGTTGATAGGTAAGGTAGTTGTAACGATAGGGTATTTGACTATGATTTGTACAAAAAATACAATTGAATTGTTGTTTTTTTATATTCCGGCTAGTCTCCAAAACGGTTGAATCAATTTTGATGGGACCTTCTCTGTCAAATGGCTGATGTAACAAGGAGTAACTTAGCTTTTGTTTTATTGACATAATTAGGAGACAGCGCAAAAAAAGAGTTATCGTTTAATCTGTCCTAGAAATGGTTACTGTACTGGGGCCTTACCACCATGTCTTAAAACAGTAACATTTTAATATTACTTTGTAATTTCAGTTGTTTGATTTGCAACTCTAGGCGCTGAGTCGAGCGTTGAAAATTCAACAGTTCGCAAGGCAAAGTAATATTAATGATACTGTTTTAAGCCATGGTGGTAGGCCCCCAGAATGCCTCAAAATTACTATGCTGTTTCTGTGTAATGACGTGAAATGCATAGTAGTGCTACTGGCTCTGTTTAGCATGGATCTTTAAACTCTTATAACTTCGAATATGTTTTGAGAGATTAAATACTTATTTCTTTGTTTTGTTATATTTTTATGAAGTTTGATTAAAACTTTAAAAAAAACTAGTCTAATACCCTATTGTAGTGTCCATCGTAAAAGCGCCATGTTTGATGTCAAGAATTGATAAAATAAATATTATATCAACTAAAAAAAACACAGCGGCATGAGTACTTTCACCCCCCTGTAAATTCAGTAGTGAAGTAAAAGTCATCCTGTATATAAAAACCAAAGGGGAAGGGATATGCTTATAGAGTATTTAGAATCATCATAAACATTATCATCATATCAGCCGAACGATGTCCACTGCTGGGCATAAGCCTCCCCTAGAGATCGCCACAATGACCGGTCCTGCGCTGCCCGCATCCACCGGTCGTCGGTCCACCAATTATATACGAGTATAAACTTATACATAGTTAGGACTTTGATAACTGTCTGTGATGAAACATTTACTTAATTGTTAAGAAATAAAAAAATAATTATATCAATGTAAATCCTTGTATCCAGAAAAGTATATATGTATGTACGTACTATCGCGTACAATTACAATGAACCACTTTTCATCCTTACGCCACATAAGCTCTCCGCCAACAACCGATGTTTTGACCGATTTGTTGTCGGCCATGTGCGTTTGTATATTAAAATTCATATGTTCCATACTCGCCGGCAAAAAAATCCGTAAAACGTCGATCGTGGGCGGAAGAGCTTAGTAATCAATTTGAAAAGTGGTTACCTAATCTCCATCGTCTTTGTTTGTACAAACACCAGCACATCAACTTATTCCAAACTGTATTTTTTTTAACTGTATTTTTTTTCAATTGAACATGAACCTTATGTTTTTGATTTAAAGTTGAAAATCTACCAATGAAATTTGACAGACTGGAGTAACTTGATGGTACAGTGGCCTCTGTACATGGAAATCTGATATTTCATTCTTGAAACTAATGTGTGGTGGAATGGACATTGTAATGAAAACTATACCTTGGATTCATTAAAGAATTTGATCAAAATGATAGCCGCTAAACTGCCTCGTTAGCCTAGTGGTCTTAAGCGCGGCTGCTACGCTAGAGATCTTACGTTCGATTCCTAAGTCGAGCAAAGTGTTATTGGGTTTTTGTATGAAATTTTCAGTAGCACCTTTTAGTTAGGATTTGTGTCCGGTAAATGGCAATAGGCTCGTCCCCTATCACATGGGACCTAAACATACCGGCGAGCTGTGTGTACATGGTTCACCTCTGTCTAACCCTTCGGGGAATACAGGCGTGATAGTATGTATAAATGTGAAAAAGTTTTTCTTACGATGTGCTTCCTACCTTTTATTTTATTGATGACCATATTATTAATAATTGCTGTTATCTATATAATACATTATTAATAATTAATTTAATTATTAATAACTATTTTGTTTTTTTAAATAAGTTGTGTTTAGTGGCGAATTTCGATTTGCAAATCTGTGATTTTAGTTTTTAGATAATAAAAAAGATTATGAAATAAAAATATTTATTAAAAATTATTGTGTACATTGTTGTTTTATTTCAATATAATTGGTACTAAAATACTAAAGCTGATTAGATTTTTCGTTTGTTTGCTTAAACTCGCTGAACTCTGGAACTGCCGGCGGGATTGGAAATCATCTTTTTGAATATGACAACCAGATCCATGAGGAATAGTATAGGCTGGATAATATCACGCGACAACACACGGGAGCGGAGCAGTAACCAAAGACGTAACATAACGCAGGTGAAAAAAAACTAAACGGACGAAGTAGCATTCAGAAACTAGTATCTAATAAAAGATATTGAGAGCGAATTGTACAAGGACAAACACAAATTGAAAATTGTCGACATGATTCATGTACCTAGTAACTGAGCGATTGACTGCTTCACTGGGTGTCGTGAGTTCGACTCTCGCATGAAACAAATATCTTTGGCCTACACTTAGTTCTTTCGGGTCTAGTATTGTGTATGTCAGTTTATACGTTTGCAAAACACACTGACGATACAGCATAAAATCCATTTTAAGAAGAAAAATAAATACGTCCAAATGGGGGTAGAGGAAAAAACGCTCGCTTCACAAAGATAAGGTGCGTCACTGGCAGGCGATCAGTGACCACGGCCTGTGCGGTGCAACGCGGCGAAACGTCGCGATAGTAATATTATCATTGTAAACGGCTTACAAACGCAGTATTGTAAATTCGATCAATATATTGGAAACTAGCCCCGTTAGTCTCGTGGTCGCAACGGGCAAAAAGTGTTATTGGGTTTTTCCATTAGGAATTTCTCAGTAGTAGCCCGGAGTTTGATAGTTGGTGGTGTGACACCCCCGTGCCTCGGAAAGCACGTAAAGCCGTTGGTCCCGGCTGTCGTACGTGGATCTTTGACAGTCGTTACGGATAGTCAGAAGCTAAGAAATCTGACAACCAGTCTAACCAAGAGATCTCGTGTTGCCCCGTTACTGGGTTGTGGAGGTCAGATAGGCAGTCGCTCCATGTAAAACACTGGTATTTAGCTGCATCCAGTTAGACTGGAAGCCGACCCCAACGCAGTTGAGAAAAGGCTAAGCAGATGATGATGATATTGGAAACTAGCATCTGACCGTGACTTTACCCGCGACAAGTTGATATATTATCTCGCAGGAAAAAAATATATTCCATACATTTTAACAGTGTAGAAGTAGCAGTTTTATATTGAAAAACTGATTTCTGCTGGAATCATTCCACCCCTTATAAACGTGACAATATATTTTTACTGCACACACAGATAGATAAACCAACCGGCGAATAAAAAACCAGATTTATTACTACAAAGCAAATAAACGCGAAAATACACCAACACACTGACATATGAGATATTAATAATTTATTTTTCCAAAAACAGAAAAAAAAAGATATCTCTCAATAAAATAATTTATGGTCACACGGTGACTGCGACGCCACCGTATGAATAATTACGAACTCAAACGTCGGGTGGGAAAAAACCGGACAATATCAACATTGTACTGTGTTGTGTAACACGTCTACATAATACCAATTCATTTTGGATGTCTACTTTTTAGGGATCCGCAGAACATGGTGCTGAAAGAAGGGAGATCAAGTAAGTACCTGTATATTCATGTCATTTTTTTATGATTTTTGTGTGGGTTGACTGCTTCTTTAGGCTAGTGGTCCTAAGTGCGACTGTTACGCTAGAGGTCTTGGGTTAGATTCCCAGGTCGAGTTTAGAGTCATTGGATTTTTCTCTGAAATTATTAGTAGCAGTTTGGGATTAGGAATTGTGCCCGGTTAATGGCAATAGGCTCGCCTCCTGTTACATGGGACCTAAAAATACACGCGAACTGAGGGTGTACATTGGTACACCTCTGCTTAACCCTTTGGGAATACAGGCGTGGTGGTATGATGATTGTTCTCACATTCTACTCGTATATTCATCATGAATAATATAAGTTCTATGTGTAATATTTTACTGATTTTAAAAGACTGATCATGAAATTTCTTGCGCGTTCATCTCCATAGAGATTTACCTTTGTTTTCGAACGAGCTACTACTAGCTTCAACTCTTTGACTAACTGACTAACTCTTTGACAATTCAAAAGTGCTTGTAAATGGTCTAATTGAAACAAATGCTTTGATTTGTTTGTTTGCCAGTAAAACATTGTGCTAAGGAAAGAATTTACACACTAAAAGTCATTGTATTAGATTATAGTGACATATAATTTACCTTCAAGCAAACATGCAAATTATTTCTATTTACGTCATCAGTCAATTAATGTTATTATTATGTGTAATTATCATACATTTAATTTACCGATATTCATATTATTTATGTTCATTTATTTGGCTTATTCCACATTTCCCCCCTAAAAATCCCCCTTAGGGGGGATAAGTGGAATCTATAAAAAACAGTCTGGAATTCCCCCCTGGATAATCCCCCTTAGGGGGGAAAACTGGAATCGAAAAAATACTTATTCCACAAATCCCCCCTCGAAAGTACCTCCTGAGGGGGATAATTGGAATCTAAAAAAAAAGTCTAGAATTCCCCCCTGATAATCCCCCTTAGGGGGGAAAATTAAAATAAATAAAAAACAACGTCCCGAAATCCCCACTGAGGTCCCTTACGCTCTTCTACCGGCGCTAGGCGCCGATTTGTTTGCCGGTGCTGCTCTACCTGATAACCTAGAATGCATAAGCTAGCTTGGAAGTAATTTTGACCATTCTAAGTTTAGACTTAGAATGGTCAAAATGGCTCCCAAGCTCGAATTCGAGCTCTTAGGGCCATACCTCACCGAGATGCCATGGCGACGTGGCCAGCGACGTTGCCATGGCATCTCGGTGAGGTATGGCCCTTATTGTGTTAGCACAATGAGGAGCCCCGCGAAGCGGACCTACGTGGACATAGTTATATAGCTATACTGAAAAATTTTATGTTATTCGACTTTAAATAGGCAGACATGTTGTTGTTGTTTATTTATTAGTATCTTGCCCAAATCTGTTAAGTCGTTTTAGCTTGAAACCGTAACAAACAAACAAACTTACTTTCGCATTTATAATATTAACAAGCATTCTAACTATAATACCTATACAAACTTCTTTAGCGTTTTCGTTTTAATCGTAAGCAATTGACAGTCATGCATCGATCTGTCACCGAGTACATTTTCATTTTGTTTTTGTTTCATTTTCATTTTGCATTCTTCTTCTTAGCGTTTCGGTGACAAACTATACCGTTGGCATACTATATTGTTGCAGCCCAGAATTTGGCCACTTTGACTGCGTTGTCGGTGGCAGCCATTAAATCTTCCTGCGTGCAGCTGTTAGGGCACGCATTTTGCATTGGAAGTCTTTAAGTACAATATTTTTCTAATAAAATTATGGCTTCTACTTCTAGTGGCACACCGATGCTTAATTTTATTTATAAAAAAAATAGTAAAATTCTTTTACGTGCTGGGCACCAATACGGCTATAAAAAAAGTTACAAAAATGGATCAGATGTGTGGGAGTGTGTGCACCGCAAGAAAACCAAATGTCGTGGACAAATCACCATGCAAGTAAGTTTTCATGGTAGTATATCTAGTCTAGTCTTACAGGTGTAATTGGAGCATTCACACTGTATGCTTACAATTTTTCAAATTCAACTTTAATTATATATCGATGGGTGTAAGTAGGTTGCTCAACAATTCGTATTCCCAGTGGTTTTATATATGCCCATACTCGCCAAGTTTAGGCATAAACCCTTCATTATCTTAGGAGACGCTTACGTCTAGCAGTGGACTTTTTAGGCTGAGATGTGTAAATAGTCATTGGATTTTATCTTTTGTCTTTAACATCGCTACAATAGTCTTTACATCAATTCATATTGTCACACATTTACATATTAAAGCAGATAAAAATACCGTTAACTTTGTTTTAGGCAAATGACGTCCTCAAAGAAACCACCCACAGTTGTACACCAGATTTTAAAAAAAACGAATTGGCCTTAAAAATTTATGAGCTCAAGGAAAAAGTTTCTTCTCCACAATGTCCCAATGTTCCCGCTGTGTATAATTCAGTTCTCGCAACACTTAAAGATGCTGCAACAGATTTATCGGCAGATTTCCCAAATTTCAAAAACGTGAAGTCGACATTATATCGGCACAGAAACGCAACGGCAAATGTAGAGAAAATGAACTTCAAACATGTAGCTGATGTTTCAGTTCCACCAAAATTCCTAAAATTTTTGCTAGCAGACTACAATGATGGGGATATTCGCTTGCTGGCTTTTTGTACAGAAGATGCTCGCCGCCATATGAAACAACTAAAAATACTTTTCGGAGATGGGACTTTTAAAATCTGCCCTTTTCCTTTTTATCAAGTTTATACTATTCATGGCGATCTAGGCAGTACAGGTGAGAGCACGAATATTGTGCCATTAATATATGTATTAATGAGTGGGAAAACCGAAAAATCGTATGCAATCCTTTTCTCAGTAATTAAGGCTCAGATTGCAGAATGGCAACCACAATTATACAAATGTGATTATGAAATCGCAACAATGAACGCCATTCAAACTGTATTTCCGGATGTTACAGTAAAAGGGTGCTATTTCCACTACTTGCGAGCAATTTGGAAGAAAGGACGTGCTTTAAATTTAACTAAATCCAAGGTCCAGAAAAGGCAAGTGGCGCTATCCGCTGTTCTGCCTCTCTTGCCAGAAAACGAAATTATAAATGGGTGGTTTTATGTAGCCAGCCAAAGCCCAGACGATGATAACAGCAAAAAATTTCGCCAATATATGTTACAACAATGGCTAAGTGATGAGAACTTCATCAAAATCTGGTGCGTCTTTGGCGAACGTCACAGGACTACAAACCTTTTAGAAGCCTGGCATAAAAAAATTAATGCAATTGTCTCGAAAAAAAAGCCTAACTTAACACAGCTACTGAATGTTCTGCTGGAAGATGCATCCGTTAATGAAGTTCGTGCCAACAAAGTGTTGAAAAATATTCACGTAAAAAATAGGATGAGAGGAAGTATTGAGATGAATGAGTTTATACACCAGACACAAATGGAGTTCATTAGCGGAAGCATCACAATTGGACATTTCTTAGAAAAATTAAAATAATATGCATTTAATTGTTTAACCATTAATTTTTAGTTTTCTTATTAAGTTCGTATGTATTGGACTCGGTAAGCATGGTGGTTGGGAGCTTTGTCATGCTCACTTAAATGTCTTGCTGATGGTGGCACGTGGGTTGGATCATTTGGATACCTTTATGATGGTTGAGCTAAGTGGTGCTGAGCCACGCGTCATGTTCGTGAACGGGCGCTGTCAGATGGGATGGGTCATCTCATATCTACCATGGTTGACTTCTTTATTATTAGGTATTATTTCTTTTGTTTTTTAGTCACGTTCATTGTTTTCACTTAAAGAAGCAACAAGAATTTTGTAACCATGATTTTGTAAAAACCTTTTTGAAAAGAGTGTTCTTGGAGTTTCTTGCTCGAAGAACGAGCAAGAAACTCCAAGAAAACTCTTTTTTCACTCTTTTTCCATTTATAATTTCGTTTTCTGGCAAGAGAGGCAGAACAGCGGATAGCGCCACTTGCCTTTTCTGGACCTTGGATTTAGTTAAATTTAAAGCACGTCCTTTCTTCCAAATTGCTCGCAAGTAGTGGAAATAGCACCCTTTTACTGTAACATCCGGAAATACAGTTTGAATGGCGTTCATTGTTGCGATTTCATAATCACATTTGTATAATTGTGGTTGCCATTCTGCAATCTGAGCCTTAATTACTGAGAAAAGGAGTAGTTGTTTCATATGGCGGCGAGCATCTTCTGTACAAAAAGCCAGCAAGCGAATATCCCCATCATTGTAGTCTGCTAGCAAAAATTTTCGGAATTTTGGTGGAACTGAAACATCAGCTACATGTTTGAAGTTCATTTTCTCTACATTTGCCGTTGCGTTTCTGTGCCGATATAATGTCGACTTCACGTTTTTGAAATTTGGGAAATCTGCCGATAAATCTGTTGCAGCATCTTTAAGTGTTGCGAGAACTGAATTATACACAGCGGGAACATTGGGACATTGTGGAGAAGAAACTTTTTCCTTAAGCTTAAGGTACTTTGAGTTGTTAGTATTTTTGGTTGTTATTAGTGTTACTTTCATAGTTTTTTAAATGTTGGAGGTACATACAATAATGTTTTTTTTAAGTATTCGTAAACTGTCTAATTACAAGTCAACCGAGTTGCCAACAAGTGATTGTTTTATATTATATTTTTTCTCCATTACTACTTTCTGCAAATTGCCAAAAAGTTGATTGTTTTATATTTAAGTAAGTGATGCTATTAAAGAAAACTTTCAGGCGGGATATGCTAAATAATTTAGTTTTTCTAGGATACCTACCTACCTAATCTGTTGTAATTATTATTTTCACTAAAATCAACCGATTTCTTTCATCGCTGTTGGTTTGTGATTGTTTTTACTTTTCATCATATTTTATAATAACAAAATTCTGTGAAAAAAGGCTGATTAAATTTTATTGTCGAATCACTATTTTTTTTTTGTCTTCAAGAGCGTAGTAATTCAAAGTAAAAATCGGGGGGAAATTGGAATAATCCAAAATGAAAAGGGGACTTTCTGGTTTTTTTTTACATAAGGGTTCAGTTTTCCCCCTGAGGGAGATTCTCTCAGGGGGGAATAGTGGAATGACTCAAAATGAAAAGGGGACTTTCTGGATTTTTTTTACATTAAGGTCCAGATTTCCCCCCTGAGGGGGATTCTCTCGAGGGGGAATAGTGGAATAACCCATTTATTTGCATACCATAATGTTTTAATGGAGGAGCTCGTGGCTAAATAATTACAGCCGCATAGACCGATCTTCCGGGTTAGGCCACGCTTGCCGAGGTTGGTCTGTGGATGGGTGACCATTTACCATAGCGAATTTCCTCCATGCCTCGGAAAGCACGTAAAGCCGTTGGTCCCGGCTGTCATTTGTAGATCTTTGACAGTCGTTACTGTTAGTCAGAAGCCAGAAAGTCTGACAACCAGTCTTACCAAGAGTATCGTATTACCCATTACTGGGTTGTGGAGGTCTGAGAGGCAGTCGCTCTATGTAAAATACTGATATTCAGCTGCATCCGGTTCGACTGGAAGCCGACCCCAACATAGTTGGGAAAAGGCTAGGCAGATGATGATTTGCATACCATAATGTCAAGAAAGGTGTTACAATATGCTTAAAGCCTCCTATCCTACTTCCTACTATGATAATATCATAAAAGCGAAACTCTGTCTGTCTGTCTGTCTGTTACCCTTTCACTACTAAACCTCTAAACCGATTTTAATGAAATTTGGTACGGAGCAAGTTTGAACTCCAAGAAAGGACATAGGCTACTTTTTATCCCGTGACTTTGTCTGCGTCCAAGATAATTGACATTTATGCGAAAGAAATCGCGGGTAGAAGCTAGCTATTTATATTTACGTCAGAGTTATTATCATGCGATTAATTTTATTATTACAATTATCATGTATTACTTTAACTATATTCATTCATTATATTGTAATATCTACATAGCATAAAACAAAGTCGCTTCCCGCCGTCTGTACGCTTAGACCTTTTAAACTATCTAACGGATTTTAATGCAGTTTTCATCAATAGATGTAGTGATTCAAGAGGAAGGTGTATACGTACAGTGCATCACGCTACGATCAACGGGAGCGTAGCAGGAACCAAAGACGTAACTGAACGCGGGTGAAACCGCAGGGTTTACATAGAGAATTGTAAATGCGTATGTTTGGATGGATAGATATCTGCCCCCCTAGCCAAGTTGCAAACGATAATCGTAAACGCTCGGTAGGTACCAATAGATTTTCAACTGTATACCCCATAGCCTTAAGTTGAAAATCGATTAAAGATTTCTAAGCGTTAGCGACTGGAAAGAACGAAAACGCTATGCAATCTTCACTAGATCTTAAACTTAAAACCAAGCACATAAAGTTGAAGATCTATTAAAGCCTACTCAGCGTTTGCGTTTATCGTTTGTTAGGTGGCGTTCTGTGGTTTCTGCCTCCATGGGAAAAAGGCGTTAGTTTATGTACTTACGTATGTATGTCCACTATCATCTTTTCACCACCTCTAACTTTATATTCATACAATATTTTTATACAGAACCTTGTAAACAAAATACATTTTAAATCATCCAATTTGGTAGGTAATCCCGCACACAAGTGTCGCTCCCCCGACATCGTCTGTATAGATTAAAACGCGAAGCCGTAATGAATTCCAAATGTTTTCATTTCGTCTCGCTGTGTTTTGACTACGCTGGAAGTCTTTAGGGAATGACAGTACGTCGATTCTGTAAAATTCAGACATGAACTCGCATCTCACGTCGCTATTCACCCTCACTTCGCTTAAGGTTCAAAATGACATTGATTTATTTGACACTTTGAAGTGCGAAGTGACGGTGGAATTACCGTATAGAATGCCACTTCTTACGTGATCTCATACTTTATCTGTTAACCCCGTCAATTTAGTTCAACTCGCTGACACGCTCGCAATAGTGGCGCTAGTGTAAATACGAATTATCAACCGAGTTTTTAGAATGCCAATCAAGAAGTCACAGCGGATTCAGATTCGAAGTTTAGAACGAGGTCTTACAGAATCACACAGCTGTAGTCGTATTGTTTGCGCTCATTTTGTAGATAAATGATAAGGGTTTAGGGTATTCTATAGAATCAGCTTTTGTCTTTGAGAATTTCGGATATTTTCCGTTGATTTAGTCATCGACGTCGATTCAAGTTTGAAGCCCGTGGGGTTGCTTAAAACAATTGAAAAATTTGGGGCTTATTGTGTTCGTTATAGGTACTTTATACACAAAAGGATTGTAATATACCCGTTGGGAGTTTTATGTTCTATTAGCTTGTTATGGCCCGCGGTTTCGTCTGCGTAAATTTATTTAAGAATTCTTAATTTTTTGATAATTACGAGTAAATATAGCCTATGGCATGAATGAAAAAATCCTTAAAAAATAATAAAAATATATATTATTTAATTCAGATATTAAAGCCTATACTTACATAAAATGGCAAACTAAATAGTAATATAAACATAATCATTACGTTAGGCAGTAACACCACTACATTGGTACACACCAATGTACACCCACAGTTCGCCGGTATGTTTAGGTGCCATGTAATAGGTGGCGAGCCTATTGCCATTAACTGGGCACAAATCCTAACTCTGAACTGCTACTGAGAATTTCATAGAAAAACCCAATAAAACTTTGTTGAATCGAACCCAAGACCTCCATCGTAGCAGTCGCGCTTAAGACCACTAGGCTAATGAGGCAATCCCAAGCTACATCTTTAACAAATTTAATTAAGATCAGACCTCTGGACTAAGATAACTAGGCTAGGCTAGGTTACTCAAAATAAAATAATAAAAACTAAATTATAAAAAGAAAACTATCAATAACTTTACAAAAACAACTTCGTAAGGTTCCAAGAAATTTTCATAACTTAAACTTAACAAAATCAACCCAGTTTCGATTCAAGTTATCGGGGTCAACATTGTTTGCAAATTAGCTCTAGTCCCCCCTTTTCAAGCATCGTATCAAATTGCCAATCACCCTGTATACTATATTACACCCCTTCAGAGGGGCGAGTTGCGAAGAAAGTGTGCTTACTGCACCCCTTCACTATGATTACGAAATGACTAGCTTTTACCCGCGACTTCGTCCGCGCCAAAGCTGATATTATCCCACGGGACCCGTACGTTTTTTCGGGATAAAAAGTATCTTATGTGGTATTCCACAGTACAATCTATCTCAGTGCCAAATTTCATCCAGATCTGTTTAGCCGTTTGAGTTTGAAGAAGAGACAAACATACAAACTTTCGCCTTTATAATATTTAGTGTGATGTGATGTGATGTGATGTGATGTGATGGAATTCATACCGCGTTTTCCAGATAGGGTATATCCATACAAACGGGGTGAAGAGTGTACCCGGTACTGAATCTCTAGACAAAATTTCAGCTCAAAAGCATACATTCATACCATCACGCCTGTATTCCCCGAAGGCTTAGGCCTTCCAATGTATACCCACAGTTCTCCGGTATCGTTAGGTCCCATGTAATAGGGGGCGAGCCTATTGCCATTAACAGGTCACAAATCATACCTCCGAGCTGCTACTGAGAATTTCATAGAAAAAATTCAAAATCATTTTTTGCTCGACCCGGGAATTGAACCCAAGACCTATCTAGCAGTCGCGTTTTGGACTACTAGCCTAACGTGGCAAAAACTAAAATAAAATAAATAAAACCTAAAATAGATAAATAAAAGTAAATTTATTACAGAAGGTACTGCATCAAACTTGTTCAAGTTTGCATGTCTTGAATACTGAAAATGTAATAAAAAATCAGATTTTGTGATATAATATCAAAATGTTTAATTCAGCTGTTGTAGTAAAAATTATTTTACAGTTGAAATGTCTGTAAAACAGGTTGCGAGTTTTATAACGTGTTGTGATGGCATCTAGATAGAGTCTGCGATTTTTATCCTCTCCGATATTGTGATAAAAAAAAAGATTTGAGTTTCTAAACTTATCGGAGGCTACTTTAGTATTCGTACCTACTATGCCAAAATAAAGTTTTTGGCGAGTATATAATTTTGTGATGGTATATAACATCGGTATATTATAAGACGATAGTCGTTCACTGCAACATAGGTCTCCCAAACCTGGAAATTTAGATAGGCGTCACAGGCAAAAAACTGTCAATATTTTCTTGTCATGTTATTTTGTGAAGCTCTTTGTAGTACTATCACCATACTCGTTATGTTGCAAAGCTGCGTTGCATGTTCCAGTTTGAATGGTAGGGTACCAGTATACTTTGGTATTGCAGATGTCTAAAGACAGCGGTGACCACTTAACATCAGGTAGACAGCTGATTGGCTTGTTTGCAAAAAAAAAGTTATCGCATTTGTTAACAACAATTTATTATTACATACATACATAAACTCACGCCTTTTTCCCATGGGGGTAGTCAGAAACCGCGGAACGCCACCTGCTACGATCCTTACATATTTCTATCCTCATATTAATTATAAATATTAATAATTTATCATTAATTAATAATTCATTATTAAATATTATTAATAATTCCTATTGCCATTCCCACACGTAATAACAGCCATCATAAAATGTTTACTTCCCTAGTCGACTGCGGCTCAATCGTAAAACATTTGGGAGGGAGCGAAAAACACGGGCCCAGCAAATGAAACTGTGAATTATGAATTGACAATGTTGCCTTTATTAACATTCGTTCAGTTAATCTCTATTGTATTGCATTATTCAAAATGGCGACGAGACAAATTAAATTGAATTTGGGGACTGTAGCGACAGAGGGCTTCGTACAAAATTGGTTTAGATATATTTTGGTCAATAAGTACGTAATGCTTAGTGGTCCTAAGAGCGACTGCTACGATAGAGGTCTTGGGTTCGGTTCCCAAGTCGAACAAGGGTTTTTGGGTTTAGTAGCACGGAGTTAGGATTCGTGTCAGGTTAATGACAATGGGCTTGCCCCATATTATATGGGACTTAAAAACATACCGGCGAACAGTTGTAGATCACAATTGTACACTTCTGACTACCCCTTTGGGGAATATAATAATAATAATAAACTTTTTTATTTGCAAACCTTATAGTCCATAGTGTTAGTAATACATAAAATAGACTTACTTAACTAATATTAGTAACACACACAATCAACAAATCAATCAATATAGGCGTGACGGAATATTAACTGCCTCGTTGGCCTAGTGGTCCTGAGTGCGACTGCTACGCTAGAGGTCCTGGGTTCGATTCCCAGGTCGAGCAAAAAGTGTTATTGGGTTTTTCTATGAAATTCTCAGTAGCAGCTCGGAGTTTGGATTTGTGCCCGGTTAATGACAATAGGCTCGCCCCCTATTATATGGGACCTAAACATACTGGCGAACTGTGGGTGGACATTGGTACACCTCTGCCTAAACCTCCGGGGAATACAGGCGTGATGGTGGTATATATAAATCTAATCTCGGACTATTCCTAATATTGAATTATCATTATAGTGAATAAACCATTCACGTTATATCTATCTCCAGACTATATTGTTGAGTAAATACGAACAGAAATACTTCAAAATAGGCAAATAACTAATAAGCATTATTTCTCGTAGGTATATAGAAAGTTTTTTGGATGTAGGGCCTCAATTGTCGATGTGTGGGTGGGACACTGTTACGTATAGGTTTGGAAGATGCACTGCGTCAAAAAAACGTAGCGTTTTAACTACTTGCGTTTTCAAATTACACATACCATCACGCCTGTATTCTCTGAAGGTGTAGGCAGAGGTGTACCAATGTACACCCAGAGTTCGCCAGCATGTTTAAGCCCCATGTAATGGGGGACGAGCCTATTGTCATCGGGCACAAATCCTACCCTCCTCTTATGCTCCTATCCTATCAGCTGCTACTGAGAATTTCATAGAAAAACCCAGTAACACCTTTTGCTAGACCTGGGAATCGAACCCAAGACCTCTAGCGTAGCAGTCGCGCTTAAGACCAACGAGGCAGTGTCAGGCCAACGAGCCATTGATTAAAGTAGTTCCAAAAAGACAAAAAAATTGCACTGTAGGCAAAGGTCTTGTAGAGGTATAACAAACAGGGTTTAAAATTTCATCCTCCAGGGAAAAGGGAGGATCCTCGGACCAGACGAGTGTTGTGTCTGGTGGGGTACTGATCGACGGTTTTATCGGGATTTTGTATTGTATATGCTAATGTCGCAGAGAACTTTGATAGCGCGATCTAGGCAACGTCAGTTTTGCCGTAGTAGTTCGCATGCTGAGTGATAGATGTCGCCACTGTTTCATTTAGAGAAGAAACGAGCATTGATCACCACAAATGCCCAAGGTGGATTGGCGATGTCAGTCGTAAGTTTTTCTTGTGCCCTTTGCGTTCCGGGGGGCGCGGTATCTCTTTTGAACAAAAGTCAAAGCATTTATTTCAATTAGACCATTTACAGGCACATTTGAATAGTCAAAAAGTTACAGTTTAAAATTGAAGCTAGTTGCTCGTTCCAAAAACGAACAACCCGCAGCTCCGGCAGACATCGGCCCTGAGTGGCTCCTCTAAATGTTTGCTGACATCTCTTTGAGGCGCGCACGGAACACGAACGCGCCGTCGACACGGTCTGTCGTTAGTTAACGTACGGACGGTGAGCTACCCATTGCTCACCGTCCACATACCTACGTCTACGGTGGCCGGGAGTCGTCTCGCGTCCATTGACGCTGCGATTGCTTTGGTCCTTAGTAGAGAAAAACCCGCAGTAGTAAATCAGCCCAGTGCGTCGCCAGCCAGTACATGACGGATTTGTTACTGTTTTATAACAAACATGGGACGAATTGCGAGCTCAAAGTCTTCGATATAAATAGACTCTTTATCTATTGACGTTTGATAGAACGACTTACTAAGTCTGGAATATTAATATATTCGAAGACATTTTGTTGGTTATTTTTGGACTAATTGAGCGAAAATATTTAAAAGGGACAAACTTTGCTTATTATTCTTTTTACAGTTTATTAGTTTTCTGAGCGTGACTTCCTCCGCGTCAAAGTTGATATGTTAAGCGCTATCACACATTTCCGGGTCAGGGCTATCCGTGTTTCGAGTTGTCCGTTTCAGTGTTCCCGTCAGGGACGTGCCATCAGTCACCCGGGTTCACACATATCAGAGAAATCGGTATCAGTGTAATCTGTTTCTTTCTGATACGTACACTTCACGATGTCTTTGTTTAACCAAAAAGTGTTAGCAATGATTGCAATAGCGCTAGATGAAGAAGAAGCAGATGACCAAGAAGACTATCAGCAGGCAAAACGTATTTGGGTATGTGAGCTGTGGGAAAAATCGGATAGCACTGTCAGAGCGTTCGTGCGACCGAGCGTGTTCCGGGACACTGACGCCTGACACGGAGCTGTGTGAAAAGTTCATACAATTTGTACGTAACCGATTTTTTCCCCATCCCTGACGGAACACGGCCGGGACGAGTTCCCGGAAATGTGTGGTTAGCCCTTTATTCCACGGGAACAGTACATTTTCCGGGATAAATAGCGTACACGCTATTATAGACTTCAATCTATTCCTGTGAAAAAATGCACCAAGATCATCAAGATTAAGATAGCCAGATTCATAAAGAACAGGGTATTTAACATCACGCTACTATCCACCAGAGCGAAGCAGTAACCAAAGAAGTAACTTACCGCAGATGAAAAAAACATAATTATAAATGAGAAAGTTTTGATGGATGTTTGTTACTCTTTCACGATTAAACGGCTGAACAGATCTGGATGAAATTTGACACTGAGATAGATTGTAGTGTAGAATAACACGTAGGATATTTTTTATCCCGAAATAATGTACCCGTAGGAAAGTATATCAAGTTTAAAGCGAACGAAGTCGCAGGCAGATACTAGTACAAAAGGTTTTTTTCAATCAAACAAAAACACTTTTTAGATTTATTATATTGGTAGGTATAAGTAAAATAAATTGCCCGTGTTCTTCATAAACATTTCTCAGAATTTTCAGCAGGTAATTGAACTAAAAAATTAAAATAAAAAATATAGTTACCAATTACAGTATCTAAGCGAATCAAAGCCAAATAATTTATCCTGAAATTTCAAATATAATCTGCTTCCACCTCTCGCATTCATAATAAACATGATTTATAATAATTTTACTGAGAAATTACAATTTAATTAAAATGTTATTTGAAGTGGAGCTCGTATCCGCTTAATTGAAAGATCCTCTGTATTATAGTCCAGGAGACCTGTGTCCCTAGAGTTTCATCATGTTAATTTTGGGGATACCTACATTTTATTTGTTATTAGTTATAACTACTCTGCGATTTCACTCGTGTTAATTTACACCTTTGGCTTCTGGTCTGCCTTTATTAAATAACCCTTTTCGATAAATTCTTACTAATATTATAAATGCGAAAGTAACTCTGTCTGTCTGTCTGTCTCTTCTTCACGCCTAAACCACTGAACCGACTTCAATGAAATTTGGTACAGATATAGTCTGGGACCCGAGAAAGGACATAGGATAGTTTTCATCCCGGAAATCCCCCGGGAACGGGAACTATTAATCCACGCGGACGAAGTCGCGGGCAAAAGCTAGTAGACTATAATGATGTAAAGCAAAAGGACTTTTTCATATCAGATTTCGGTTCGAACAACTCTTCGGCTTCACATTATTAGTATAGATAACTAGACACTTTCTATAACCATAATAATATAAATAAAATAATATAACCATAATTTTAGCCTGACACGTAGGTATTCTGATTTTAAAGCGTCTGGATAAAGATATGGCGCACGGTAAGTGTCTAGAAATAATAATGATAATGACTGTCAAAGATCTACGAATGACAGTTGGACATACTCCTATGGCCTCGTTCACGTTCATATACAGGGTGGAAATTTATTATGCTACCTGGAGGGAAAGTACTCTAAATACTGAAGATAGCAAATTTTACTTAAAGGAAACATTCCTTTATTTTTAAAAAGAAACTAAACTGCATTTAAATAATTTTGAAAATTCCGTTGCCTCACCTGGGAATCGAACCGACTAAAATCCGAAAAAATAGCATCCTGTACTTTTATGGCACTAATCGATAGAGTCAATCATAGGGATCAAATCTCTGCAAACATAGTAAATTAAATTAAACAAAAACCATGAAATTTTAACCTAAACTTATTTTATTCGGACGAAAAAAACGAACAAATTAACTAAGTAGTTGCTGGAAATGAGCTTCACTTTCATGGATACACAAATTTATTCCTTTAAAAAAACTCATTTTGAGTGAGTTTTGGTAGCAAACAATTTTCAATATTCACCAAAACACCCTACTAAAAGTTATTCACAATTAATTCCTTAAAAGAATAAATTTGTGCATCCAAGAAAATGGAGCTCATTTCGAGCATGAAATTAGTCAATTCTCGATTTTTTCGTCCGAATAAAATAAGTTTTGGTTAAAATTTCATGGCTTTTTTAAAATTTAATTTATCATGTTTGCAGAGATTTGATCCTTATGATTGACCCTATCGATTAGTGCCATAAAAGTACAAGATGCTATTTTTTCGGATTTTAGTCGGTTCGATTCCCGGGTGTGGCAACTTTATTTTCAAAATTATTTAAATGCAGTTCTGTTTCTTTTTAAAAATAAAGGAATGTTTCCTTTGAGTAAAATTGGCTATCTTCAGTATTTAGAGTACTTTCCCTCCAGGTAGCATAATAAATTTCCACCCTGTATTTGGTTCATACACGCCGGTTGCGAGTACTGCGCACCTTTCTGCAGACTCTCACCAATAAGGTCAGGGTAGGTCTTCCTAGGGTGTCCTCTCCCAGTGTTGTGAATGGGGCAGTCATTAATATATTTATTTTGTCCTCAAAGTTTCTGCCATGAAAATAAAATGACGTAGGTATAGCGACGCCGGGATCTTAGACTATTAGAACGAAATATGGGGAACTCGTTTGTTTGTTTTAATATAATCAAAAACCGCGTTCAAACAACTAAAGCGTATTATTCTTGGTTTAATATGTGTACCACGTTATCATAAAGGGATTTTATATAACTTAGATTTTTGAACTTTTCCCCACGTAAAGAATTTCTCTCGTAGGTATCGTGCGTTTTTTTTATGTCATTGGATGGCAAACAATCTAACGGCCCACCTGGCCCTCTAGCCAAGTCGCAAACGATAATCGTAAACTCTCGGTTGGTACCAATAGATTTTAAACTTAATACCCCAGAGTCTTAAGTTAAAAATCTATTAAAGATTTCTAAGCGTTAGCGACTGGAAAGAACGAAAACGCTATGCAATCTTCATTAGATCTTCAACTTAAAACCAAGCACATAAAGTTGAAGATCTCAGCGTTCTCAGCGGTCTCAGACTCAGCGTTTGCGTTTATCGTTTTGTTACATGACTACAGGTGCAGATGTCAAGTGGTTACCGCTGCCTATCTGCAATACCAGAGGCCTTGCAAATGCGTTGCCATCCGAGAGTCAAAGATGAAATGTCTCACGTGCCAGTAATTACACCGGCACCCATACCCTACAAACCGGAATACACCAACGCTTTGCGGCAAAAAGAGGTATGGTGGTAGTACTGTCCCGAACGAGCTCTTTCACAAAAAGACCCACTACTGTTGTGTTTACAAACATAAAGTCACATACACAAACAACCAGTCCCGGATCTGTAGGTTCAAACATTTTATTCAGTGAGGGAATCGAACCCGTGACACGCAACACACCAGCCAATCACTCAGCCACTGCGCCAACAGTATAGTTTGTGAAATTGCCATCAATGACACATGCCTCTTCAAATCATTGGCTTGCAAGTAAGTAAGTAAGTACCAGAAACAATTAATTGAATATCAATCAATGTCAATGTCAAAATGACATTTATCTGACATCTGACATTGATAATTCTGTCATGTCTACTGACAAATGAATTCGGGTGAAGTACGCCACCAATCAAATGAGTCCATAGTGTTTCTCTAAAAAAAATGTTCAACAATACAAACGCACGTACATTCATTCATTCAATAACTATGAGTAATAGATAGTGGATGGATGTATGGATGAATAATTCAATAACTATGGCAAAGATAATATACCTAAAATAAAAACCATTAAAAGTATTATAAACTAAGCAAAAAAAAAACTAAATTAATTATGTTTGTGTGTAAGCCATAGTAATCAAATATATAATTAATGTCAAAACAAAAAAATATCTGTTGATTTTGTCAAAATTTGTCATGAAGCCAAAACTCACTTAATTTTTTTATAACCCTATACGTTGATCACGATTGTTATTCCCGAATCCTCTAAAATTAACGACAATGAATAAATAAATAAACTAATCAATAAATGATAATGAGTTTATTCCATGGGAACATACATACATAAACTCACGCCTTTTTCCCATGGGGGTAGGCAGAAACCACGGACCGCCACCTGCTACGATCCTTACACACTCCTTTCGCCTCATCCACATTCATACATCTGGTCATACAAGCACGCCGGTTACAAGTACTGCGCACCTGACCTTTCTGAAGGACCTCACCGATAAGGTCAAGGTAGGTCTTTCTAGGGCATCCCCTCCCGGCATTGCTACTCACATCTGCCATATAAATCCCTTTTGTTCGTCGCCTTTCACTCATCTTCTCAACATGACCGAACCATCTAAGCATACAATACAATAACAATGGGAACAATACCCCCAATTAAGTATACTAAATAATGTACACAATGGTATGGGAAACTTTTCCCATTACATTCCCATCTAGTTTCGTTTCGTCGTTCGATACACAATCACTGGCCCCGAGGGTCCTATTACAAAATGTCCGAGTTGGAATCTTCACGCTTCTTACCCCCGTGACGTGAGCAGGGATCTTAGGTAGCTAAGAAGTTTTGCACTTACCTAACAGACATGACACAGTGCAGTGGCTGAGTGATTAGCTGCTGCGTTGGGTGTCGCGGGTTTGATTCCCGCCCGAAACAAATATTTATATGAATATTTGTTACCGGTCTGGCTGTTTATGTATGTAAATTTATAAGTGTGTAAAAGCAAACGCACCTACAATACATGATGACCCAGTGGTTAAGGCGACCGCCTCTCATGCACGAGGCTGTGGCTTCAGCAACAAAAGTAGATTAACATTTCAGTTCTTTTTAAACTTATTATTGAGCACAATATCAAAGGAAATACGAAATGAATCTAAAATTAAGATAAAATGACCTCTTAGGTCAATACCTAAGAATTACAATTACAATTTACTTAATTCACTGCTATTCAGAATATTAGGCAATCCTAATATGCTGAATAGCAGTGAATTAAGTAAATTGTTATTTCATGTATATTTAAACGATATGCAAAAGTAGCGTTTTTAATCTAATTTTGTTTCTGTACTTTCTCTAAGTTTATCTTGGACATCACCGACATCGGTGAAGGAACACATCGTGAAGAAACCTGGACTTACAATTTACATACCGAAGTCTGAGATCGTCAATCCGTCTTGAGCAAGCGTGGTGATCAATGCTCGTGCCTTCTCTGTATGAGAAGAGATTTTTGCCCTGCAGTGGGACAATAAAAGACTGGTATTATTATGGTTAAACAAATATCAAGGCTCCAGACTTTGACCTTCAAGTTTATTTCGGCGTTTTGTCTCTTGAGAATTGTATTTTCTATTTTATTTATTCAAAAACTGTCACGTTAATTGGTCGTGACTGCTGGGATCTGGGTTCAACTCCCAGGTCGGACAAAGTTAAATTGGGTTTTTTCATTAGGAATTTTCCTGATCTCTCCCCGGTCGTGTCGGATTGGCGTCTCATCAGAGTATGAGACTGCCTCGATAGCCTAGTGGTTCTAAGCGCGATAGCTACGCTAGAGGTTTTGGGTACGATTCCCAGGACGAGCAAAATGTTATTGGGTTTTACTCCGAAATTCTCAGTAGCAGCTTGGAGTTCGGATTTGTGCCCAGTTAATGGCAATACACAATTTTGCTCGACCTGGGAATCGAACCAAGGACCTCTAGTGTAGCAGTCGTGCTTTAAACCACTAGGCTAACGAGGCAGTTCAGTATTATCTTATAACTATCTAAAAACAGTTATAAACTTGGAAACTAAATCCATTGGCAAGTTATTTGTCGATCAACGAGGTTGTATGAAACAACAATACAGTTCAACACTACTTTATTGTACTTGTGTATGTTATATGTATGTGTGTTGTAAGTTTTGTAAATATACCGGCACGTAAGGGTCGGGTCGCAGTGTGAGATGAGCGGATGTTAAGTGTTATGTAGACTGGTTTATTTCACTGACATTTTAATACGGTGTGTAAAAACAGCCTTAAACAATATATACTGTTCATCAAACTAAGTAGCATTGAGCAAAAATTAAGGCCGGGAAATCACTTTTGTTTTTGATGTGAAAAATCACTATTTGTAGTGTAGGTCCCAAAGTTTACTTAGAACATTCAAAACTTTATTTCGTGAAAAAAAGGAGAAAAAAAAATACATTTGAACTTCTTAGCCATTGGTTATTTCCATTTGGTATAGAAATATTCCACATAACCTACCATAACCTTCACAACCACAAGTTTTCCAGATATGGTTTACAAGAAAGAAAATGATCGCCATATTGGGAAAAGACTTAACTTTTGGTTCTGTTTAGTGTCTTCTTAACCCTCGACGCAAAAAGAGGGGTGTTATAAGTTTGACGTGTCTGTCTGTCTGTCTGTCTGTGGCAACATAGCTCCCGAACGGATGAAGCGATTTCAATTTAGTTTTTTTTATATGAAAGGTGACTTATGTGCGAGTATTCTTAGACATGTTTGATGAAAATCGGTGGAGCCGTTTAAAAGTTATGGGGGTGAAAGTGGGTAAGAAAAACTAAAGATGATTTGTCATGTGTGTTATTAAATTATTAGGAACCTATGTATTTACAACTTAACAAAATCGTCATTATAATAAGTATGTACCTATAAAAAGTATAAAATAAAAAATTAAATTAAAAATTTAAAAAACCCCCGCCACAAAAACCTTTGTTCCCTTTAAAAAGTAAATAAATAAAATACGTCGCGTTGGGTTCGCGTTTAATTTTTACACCATAAAAACATACCTACAATGGTGTACCTTCAGTGGCAATGTAATAACAAAATTCAGTGAAAATCAGGCCATTTTACAGCCAATATTTAAAGTACACCTCCGAGGAAGGACGTGTACTTTGATTGGCAGTAGTTAATTCAATTCCTTCCCATAATTCGTTTATGTTGAGACAATTTCAGCCTTAGCCTGATAAAAAATTCGTTCATTTTTGTTTTTTCACCTCATCTCCGGTGACTTCTGAGATAGATATTTCATTTCCACAGATTTATTTGGAACTAGCTTCTGCCCGCGACTTCGTCCGCGTCACAGTTGATGTGTTATCCTACGGGTACCGTACATTTTCCCGGGATAAAAAGTAGCCTATGTGTTATTCCAGACTATAATCTATCTTTGTGCCAAATTTCATCCAGATCCATTCAGCCGTTTAAGCGTGAAAGAGTAACAAACATCCATACATCCATACATCCATACATACAAACTTTCGCCTTTATAATAGTAGTAGGATCAAATAATTTTGTGAATTTTCTGGCCTACCTTATTTTTATCCGTATGGGGTCTTTTTGTAATCGTTGCAGTTGCACACTAGGAATTTCACCTGTATCGTGGGTCCGTTTACAATCATACACAAACAGCCAGACCTGGAACAACTATCTGTAGGTTAAACAAATGTTTGTTCCGTGCGGAATCGAACCCGCGACATGAAGCGCAGCAGCCAATCACTCAGCAACTGTGCCATCTGTGTTGTCAGTATGTTTGTTTGTAGGTAATCTCTAAAAGTACTGGTCCGATTACCAAAAAATCTTTCCTTTTATAGAAAGCTATTCTATTACCGAGTATTATAACATATCTTTCTATGAATTCTCAACTATCCACACATCTCTCGCTCAGCTCATCCCTCGCTACGCTCATCTCTAGCTCCGCTCACCCCGTTCGCTCCTCGCCACTTGCTCGACAAAGTTAGACAGAGTCCATTAGAAAGTCTATTCTTTCATGTTGAAACAAACATGACCGGAGGGGTCTAGGATTGTCTATGATTTTATAGGTACCTCATTACATAGAGTCTTGGGAACGAGTAGGGTTATAAGTGGTTTCAGTAATGAAATTGATCTCTGTCTGTTTGTCAGTCTTTTTGTTCCCGCTAATCTCTGAAACGGCTGGACCGGTTTTGATGGGACTTTTTTTATAAGGACTAATATAAGCTACTTTTATTTTAGTTTTTTTAATAGTAAATTTAATTATTTTTACTAATATTTATAAAAAGATTTGTACGCGAAAACAAAATTGAAATCAATGAAATAGTGAACGCGAACGAAGTCGCAGGCAATAGCTTGACTAAAATAAAAGTAGTAATGTCCCGTCAAAATCGATTCGGCTGTTTTGGAAATTAGTCAGCACAAAAAGACAGACACAAAATAAAAAAAATAAAAAAAATATTTAGTATAAGTTTACACAATTGCAAAACATTCATTAAACATTTTGTTAAAATCTGATATTTAGACATTACGAAAAAACACTTCAATTTTTTTTATTTGTATAGATTTAATTTCATTACAGCACTAGACTAGACTAAGGTCTTTCTGCTCGACACCTAGATCTCTGCTTACCCCCGTCAAAATGGGAATACTTGAAAAGAACAATAGTTTAAACAAATGCCGGTGATCTCATTAAAGGGCAAGCTCGCATCGCATTTCAATAAAGCTACGGACGTGCCAATCGTAGCGTGCCTGCGTAGCTCGTAGCTATAATGGAATTCGTAGACGCGTGCTACGCCGTAGCCACATGTGACGTAGGTTAAAGTCGAACAATTTTTTATTAGAGAGTAATTTTTTTTACCTTTAATTTTTATACTAGTTTCTACCCGTGGCTTCGTGTGGGTTTTTTTTTATCCTTGGAAGTACAGCAGTAACAAAAGAGGTAAGTTAATCGTCTTTTGTTACTGCTGTACTTCCAAGGGTCGTAGCGTGTTGTTATAAAGCCTATACTATTTCTCATGAATCTGGCTATAATATACAACATACTTCTTTTCAATTCGACTACTAGTTCCTGAAATTAGCGCATTTTAATAAACAATCTAATAAAAATGCTACAGTTTTATATTATTTACATAGATAAACTGTCTGTGTAGACATTTGTCTGCCTCGTTTGTGTCTAAGTCGCAAGCATGACTATAGAGCGTATTTCTTTCTAGAGATTAGCGCGTATAAACAAACAAACAATAAACTAATGAAGTAAACTAGTAAAACCAGCCCGAGCATCGACAGTCCGGTCAGCAATAAAAGTCGATTAACATGTTACTTTTACATATCATTTAAATAGACACGAAATAACACAATTTAATGCTATTCAAAATTTTAAGAAATACCAAAAAATTCATTGGATCTTAATTTTAGATCCATTTTGTTATTTCCTTTGATATTGTGCTCAATAAATATAAATAAAAAAATCTAAAATATGAATCTATTTTTGTTGCTGACGGTACAATTATTCTTCAATATATTTTTTCTCCAACAAACCTTCTGACCATTTCTCTGCAATGTATGGTTTTCAATTCATGAATTATTTGAGAGAGCGGTTGCTTGCGGCAAACGACAGACGACGATATCTTGTTACCCGACTCACTGATAAAATAGAGGTTCTGTTGTAACATCACTTGACAAGGGATTGACAACTGTACAGAAGAAATGGTAAAAATAAAATAAAAACTTAAGAAAAGAAAAGAAAACTGAAAAATTCTAAGTGAAATGAATAAAGAAAATGTTGTGTTGCCCTATTGGTTGAGTGCTCGCCTCTTATGTAGATGGTTGTGGGTTCATAACCGGGTACACGCAAGTACCAATGTGAGCTTTTCAACTCTTATGTACTTTCTGAGTTTATCTTGGACATCGGTAAAGGAAAACGTCGTGAATTATATTGTGAATATAAGTCTGAAATCTTCAATTCGCCTTGAGCAAGCGTGGTGATCATGGATTCATAACAATTAAACTACCTTTTGTAAAAACATTTTTAAAAGGGTCTTGAATATCTCCGTAACCAGAAGGTTCCTAGGTCTGATACACAACAACAAAAAAAAAATCGCAATGATAGGAAGATATACATGTAACTTTCAGTTTCGTTAAGTGTCTTTTTATACCTGTTATATAAACAACAACATCAGCATATATATACATAAATAACTTTACATCTCTACATACATAGTGTAACACAAAGTCGGTTCCCACCGTCTATACGATTTAGATCTTTTAAGCTTCGCATCGGATTTTAATGCGGTTTCCATCAATAGATAGAGAGATTTTTAAGGAAGGTTCACACACAGATCACGCATCATGCTACGACCACTGCTTCGCTTGAAGCAGTGCCATCGCGGGATAAATGACTTGTTTATTTTGTATAATTTTTCCTCACCGAAAACCGAACCCACGCACAACTTCCAATATCAATTCCCCCACTCCTGCTTATGCCAACACGTCAAAGCATTGTATTACAACGTTCAATACGTCATAGGTGACGTCACCGATGATACGCAAACAAATGGCCGCTGAGCAAACACGGTGACGTCACGAGCATGATGTGACAATGAGACATTGCCGAATCTGTATAGAGTTAGGATGTTTATAAACGTGCGACTTTAAGACGTGGTTGGTGTATATATTATGTTTTTGTATAAAAAGAGTAAGTAGGTATGAAAATTTTATTTATTATTTGTTTCTTGTAAATTCTTCTCCATACATAACTACCTTTTAGAAGAGTTAACTAGATTTGTTTATTTTTTCTCGTAAATAATAATAATAAATAAATAAATAAATATCTTGGGACAACTCACACACGGCTATCTGATCCCAAGCTAAGCAGAGCTTGTGTTATGGTAACCAGACAACATATATACATACTTATATAATTTATAAATACATACATATTATAGATAAATCACACCCAGACACAGAACAAACAATCATGTTCATCACACAAAGTTTGTCCTGGGTGGGAATCGAACCCACGACCTCTGGCTTAGCAGTCAGGGCCACTAACTACTAGACCAACAGGCTCGAAATAACGTTCAAAAGTCCAATTTTAATGGTCGAATTGAAATAAATAATTTGACTTTGAGTTTGGTTTATCAAAGGTGTAGCACACCTTTTGACTGCCCGTTCATACTCTCCCTTATTCCCCACTATCATAGTCTTGAGACGGCAATCAGTCGCGATTGGGGAGCGATCAGGCGCAGAATTAACAGCTTTACTTGGTAATCAAATCCAAGGCTTCCACACTCAGCAGTCGTCTACTAAAGTAACAAAAAATTCCAAACAATACTTTGCCTTACCAGGGAATCGAACTCAGTACCTCACGCTCAGCAGTCACGCTTACAATAATGCATTTACCATCACTACTAACCAACACATAACTCGCTTAATCAAACCAATTTACAATCTAATGTTTACACGAATTTAACATACACTTTCGAAGCAGTAAATCGCTCGGTCGTGCATTTTAGACGCAAAACGTACCGTTTGCGGTTAGCCTAATGGTTCATATTCATTATACAGTTTTACTCGATGTTAGAATCGGTATACACATTAACGGGTCGGCAGATTCGGTTCGGCAGATTCAGTTCGGCAAATTCGGTTCGGCATTTTTAATATACAACGTTATCTAATGTTACATGTGATGTTAGTTGTGTTTTGTCATCTTAAATACTCCACGGTGTCACGCGTTCAGTTACATCTTTGATTACTGCTCCGCTTCCGTCAGTTGTAGCGTGATGTTCTATACGTATGAACCTTCCTCTTGTATGCTCTATTCATTGCTGGTGGTCATTGATATACAAAAAACCCAAGATGCACAGTCTCGAATAAAAGTAACGCACGAAAGTGTCCCCAAACATATTTCTGTCTCTTTCTATAAGCTACAAGCATATATTATTGCAAGTTCAACCTTACGCTAATTGTTTAAAGTTGATATTACAACGCAGTGTACTTAAAGCAAAAAAAATTGACGACCGACTATGATCGGTAGGACAAGGCATTGAGTGGAGTCGAACATGACTTTTTTAAATTATTTTTTATTAGTCAGTATTTTACAAGTCTGTTAAATTGTGTTTTAAACACATAAATATACCTTTATTTGGGCATAAACATGTTTATGGGTATATAAAAAAAACAAATAATAACTGTTAAAATTGTTTATTAAAATATTTGGTTCAAAATGTGTGGTTTGAATTGTCATAGACAATTAAAACATTAAAATTAAAATACAACTAAATTAACTGTCCATAGCAAATGAAAAAAAAAGACAATTTTACTTTTTACTAAGACGTTTTATGCCTTTTGAAGTGACATACATTATCTTCCTTCAAAAAATGCTCGGAACATAAGACACTTGAATTATTCGGCTTAAAAAAATTAACATACAATAAAGTTCAAAAGTACATAAATTTAATAATAAAAAAAAAATTAACACAAATAAAAAAAAACGATTCCACTAGATTAGAACAGGGTCATTTTTATAATGCGACTAAAATAAAAAGGACGCTTTAATGCGTTGTTCTAATACTGAACAAGCGGCCATTGAAGTTGGCCGTATTGTACTTTGAATGTTAAATGAAGTTTTTAGAAAAAATAAATCAAAATCACACATTGCTTGCTGTAATCAGTCATAAAAACAACAAAAACTAATCAATAAACTTTTTTACTTATCGAAAATACGATATCCCATCCTTTTTTAACGTTCTTGACGTAATATTTTTACAATTTCTCACGGAACACTTCGGCATTTTTAACGACTGCTCCCAGACGCGAGTGACACGAGACTATTTGAAATGAGCGCACAATTTAGAATGTTGCGCTCTTTTTTCGGGGACGTTTTTCAAACGTTAAATGTGCATCTTGGGTTTTTTGTTTTGTATATCAATGCTGGTGGTACTATATTGTTATTTTCTGTTTAACCAACTTCAAATTCTTAATTTGAAGTTCAATTATATAAGGCTCACACGTTATAAACTCCATGCAAAATTGACAACGTAAAGTCAGTTTTATAGACACTTTTTGTATTAAGAACTTTAAAGTTGTTAAAATAAAGTCCAAATTACAATATCAAGAGTTTAATTGTAGACTAAAGTTAGAACTTTTAACTAATCCTAGAATTAGAGAAAGGTAGGTGTAAAATCTATCCATATAATAAAATCGTAACGAGGCCAATTCTGTACATTCAATATTTTTTATAAAGAGTAATTCTCACATGTTAAATACATTATACTGAACCCAAACAATGGTTTTTAGAATTTTTGTCGGTTTGTTTGTTTGTATGTACGCGCATAACTTTTTAACTCCTGCACCGATTTGAACAAAACTTTTGGCATTGTCTTGGCAGTAACCTGAGCTGTAATCTTAGGTACAATTCATCCCGCTATGTCACATAGAGGTTAGACAGAAACAGTATGAACACTATTAACTTAAAAATACTGAACGCGAACGAAGTCGCGGGCAACAGCTAGTCATACCTAAAACTATACAAGCTGTTCTACCAGACTACATATGGCGTGGGATTCTCCCAGCTGAACACATGATCTTTAATACCTTTATCCCGCTCAATGGAAATATATAGGAAAAGCTAGTAGGCTTTTACCCCTGGCTTTGTTCTCCTGGATTATCCTAAAAGCACTGGCATTTTTTTTGGTTAAAAAAGTAACCTACATCACTCTTCAGGCTATAAACTATCTATCGGCTGTAAAAACACTTAACGGTGTTGAATGTTACATGGTATTTCTTACATTGTGGTTATATTATTTGTTCCTGCTATTCCTGTTTGTTATTTGTAATTACCCCGTTGGTTTCGTGGTCGCAAGCGCGACTGCTGAGCAAGGGGACACGGGTTCGATTCCCAGGTCGGGCAAAAAGTGTTATTGGGTTTTTTCATTAGGAATTTCTCAGTAGCAGCTTGTAGTTTCGAAGTTGGTGGTGTGACACCCCGCCTCTCTCCGGTCGTGTCGGATTGCCGTCCCATCGGGCTACGAGAGTTGGGGTAGAGGGAGTGCATCTGTGTTTGCGCACACACTTGTGCACTATAATATCTCCTGCGTACGTGGCTAGTCTGCATTAAGATTGACCGGAATCGATCTGGAGAATTACATGTATATTATTTGTTCTTAGTCATACTGGAAATCTTCAGGGAGGCAATTCCTGTAAGTTTTAGGAACGACTGAAATTAAATCTGTCAAAAGTACCTCTAATAATGAATCAACGACATTTAATAAATCGACATTTAAAATTATCCTTCAGGTATCTGAAATATTGAAGGTTTAAAGTTTCAATTTGTTTAACGCTTTTAATAAAATTGAGTTTTATTTATTTATATTAAACTTTAAACACGTCCCTTCACTGTTGGGGGCACCAAGTAGTTGTAAACACATTATCATAGACCCGCCGGCCACAGCCAAGCGCTTCATGCGACATGAGACGCGACAAGCTTCGAGATGCAAAAACAAATGGTAGACAACGTATGAAGTATGCCACAGCTACCGGCGACACTACATGCGACGCTACACGGACAAGTAGCGCGACATGTAGCGGCTACAGAATGCGCGCTGTGCGAGTGGGACAAATGTACTAGCGAGTACATTTGTCTCACTTGCCGTCGCTGTCGCAACTACTCGAGCTGTGGCATACCACTGCAAATCGTGTCGCTGTCGCATCTTCTGTCGCAAAGCGTGAAGCGTCGCCAGAGACTGTGGCCAGTCCCAGACGGTGATTTTGCACACCAATACACAAAAGTTATTTCTCAGCAATATTTTTTGTTCAAAGTTACTTAGTTTCATAGACACTATGCGCATGCGCACTAAACGGGTGTGATGTGTCTTTTTACACCTTGTGTATACCAAAAAGAATGTTAGGTAAATAAATAACAAACATACAACCACTTTTGTTTTGTAGTTAAGACTAGTAACTCACAAAATACAATGTTTACATAATTATCTGTGAGGTCGGTACATTAAAGCAAATGCATGTATAGAGTTACTGTTTATATACTGGAATGACAGAAAAAAAGAAAAAAGAAATCACTGCCAAATTCAGCATCAACTGCTTATCCTTTTCACAACTACGTTGAGGTCAGCTGCAAGTCTAATCGGATGCAGCTAAATATCAGTATTCTACATGGAGCGACTGCCTATCAGACCTCCACAACCCAGTAATGGGTAATACGATACTCTTGGTAAGACTGGTTGTCAGACTTTCGGGCTTCTGACTAACAGTAACGACTGTACTATTTGTATTAAAATAAATGTTTTGCGATATTTCATTTCACATTATTCATAAACCATGAACACAACCACATAATTCTAAAAGTATTCCACCAATCACAATGCTTCGCTTAGTTTAAAACTCATGGTGCCTAAAACCGCACTTTATATGACGGTGTTTCGCATGCAGCGTTTTGACGCCCCCATCAATCTACAGACTTATGACGTCATAACATGGTTGACGCGTTTGAGTTTTTATGTCATTTTTTACATTATATTAAATCATAATACCATGGTTTGAAACTTGGGGACGTGAGTGATTGCTTTTTTTTATGAAGGGAAGAGACATTCAGTGGGTGTTTTTGAAAAAAAAATGACGGTCATAGATCATGGAGTGAGGTTCTAGAGTCGCTAGACTTACGTCATATTAGTAGTATGGCTGAAATTTTGTTTGAAAGACTCACCGCGGCCCTGGAACGTAAAGGTCATTAGGAGGAAAACGGATGGGTTTTAGTCAGTAAGAGTCTGACACTCTCGCCCAGAGTGGAAGAAGTCAATTGAATATGTAGTTAAGAGCCTTTTTAATGCGTAGGTACATGCTAGTTTTAATGTTGGGCCATTTTTCAGCTACGCAGAAACTAGCATTTTTTACGCTTTAAGTTTAAAGCGTCTAGCTGAAGTTATTGCATAAGCAAAGTTTCAAATCAAATCAAATCAAAACAAATATTCTTTATTGCGGACCATAGGTTGCTGCATACAATACAGATGGTGGCAATTAAACAATCAGGACCAGCTATGTCCTACCCTTATAGGGCGTACAATATAACTTAGACAACTATAATGCATGTACTATAATATAACATGCATGTTTATACGGAAACGCATCATGACCCAGGTAGACTGTATTCTAATAGTAATTTATCGGCATAGAAATCGTTCACGGAGTAATAACATTTATTTACTAACAGTTCATGGAGCCTCTTTTTAAAAGATTTTATTTCAGTTATTAATCTTATGGACTTTGGGATATTATTAAATATACGTGGAGCAGAGCAGAAAATGCTTTTGTGCAAGAAATGCGTTTTACTAGGAATTATGTCTAGCTAGTCCTGATGACGTGTACGCATTCGATACTTAAATAATTCAATATTATTTTTAACAAATACTGCGACCTCAAAAATATAAAGACACGGTAATGTTAAGACGTTCATTTTTTTAAAGAAAGGTTCACACGAGTCAGTTTTTTGTAAATTAAAAATTGCCCTGACACACCGTTTTTGTGCAATGAACGATGAAAGTGTTTAGATATAACGTTTAATAGTTTTAACATACATACCTACCTTCACGCCTGTATACTGTAGGGTTAGGCGGAGGTGTACCAATATACACCCACAGAATCCGGTATATTTAGGTCCCATGTAATGGGGGGCGAGCCTATTGCCATTAACCGGAATGACCGCCGTATGTGCCGACTGAAATTCTCAGTAGCAACTCGAAGCTGCTACTGAGAATTTCATAGAAAATCCAATAAACACTTTTTACTGGACCTGGGAATCGAACCCAAGACCCCATGATCAACATTAGTGCTTGCCACCACGAGACTAAAGGGGTAGTTGAAAACTAGTCATTCTATAAATAAGTGACAGCCCTTTTACCATATATTTAAACAAGAGTCAAACTTTTTAACTACAAACCAAAACGCAAAACCCAGTAGGAATACCCTTCGTCTTTTATTTGCAAAAGTCTTTGGAAAACATCAATTATTTCAATACTGCATGTTCGGGACACAGCGCCGCGCTCCATACAGGAATACAGAAGGTTGCGTCCATACGAGTGCATATAAGATTAGTTGACGTATGGTTAGCAAAAAAGTTTCACAAAATTAATAAAAAAATATTCAATTTGAGTTTTTAATATTGCAACAAGTAGTTAAGTTAAGTTAAGATATAAAATTTCATATTTTTTAAATTGAAATTAATAAAAGCAGAGAACTTTTGTTTCTAATCGTACTTATCTATGAGTGTGATGTGTAGGTACAGTCAGCAACAAAATTAGATTTTTAAATCCTTATTATTGAGCACAATATCAAAGAAAATTCGAAATGGGTGATCTAAAATTAATATTTAATGAACTCTTAGTTATTGCCTAAAATTCTGAATAGCGGTGAATTGTGTTATTTAGTGTCTATTTAAATGATATCTATAAAAGTAGCATTATTAATCGACTTTCGTTGCTAACCGTACATGTATCTATGTTCACTTGTTTTAAAGAGTCAACCTACTGTATTCATCTACATTGTGTCCCTCCGTTCCAAAATAGAAGAGACTAAACCGATTTGTGGCTTTGTTGTGACCACTCGCACCGAATTCCGGCGGACAAAAGGTAAACATTAATAGAAATTAAATAAATATTAGGAATGCGGGCTGAATGTTAATTTCATTTGTTTTGTTTTATAGTATTAGATTTGGGAGATATTGTGCAAACAGTTTGACGTTTATGAAATTATAAGTTTTGTCAAATATTGTTTTGTGCTGTTGTTGTATTTAATTATGTTTATTTCATTTTCGAGTTGTGATGGCCCAGTGGTTAAGGCACCCGCCTCTCATGCACGAGGTTGTGGGTTCGTAACCGGGCACGGACAAGTACCAATTTGACTTTTTCTAATTCATATGTACTTTCTAAGTTTATCTTGGACATCACTGACACCGGTGAAGGAAAACATCGTGAGGAAACCTGGACTTATAATTAATATAAGTCTGAAATTGCCAATCCGCCTTGTTCAAGCGTAGTGATTAATGCTCGTGCCTTCTCTGTATGAGAAGAGGCTTTTGCTCTGCAGTGGGACAGTTATAGGCTGGTATTATTATTTATTTAATTTTTTATTGAATGCTAGCATTTGCTCGCGAATTGGTTCGCGAGATTTTTTTTTATGATGTCCTAATGATTTTTATAATAATATAGTAGCCCATAGCATTGAGGGATAACGTAGCTTGCTATTAGCGAAATAATTTTCAGACACGGATCCGTATTTCCATAGAATAGCGCATTCAAACAAACATACATTATTTATAAGTGTTTTTTTTTTGTATTGTTATGATCCTGTCAACTTCCAATTATTTTAATATTTATTAATTTTACTATTTCTATAATAATAAATAACCTAAACACAAAACTTATAAATATTAATCAAATTTCAAAGTATTTAAGCCTTAGTATTTGTAAGTTTTGTATATTATATTTAACTTAGAATTATAGTAACATTAACAATCTTGCAATAATAAAAATAATTCGATGGATTACAAACTTATGCTTAGAATAGATTTTCGTTTTTTCGATTTTTTTATCTTGGACATCATTGACATCGGTAACCATGTCAGAGGCCCTTGAGGCGGTTTAGAAACTCTGACACTAGGGTGTGTGGGGGTCTTTAGACCTTACTGCCCACACGATAAGAAGAAGAAGAATAGATTTAAAATTAATCAATCTTCTTAATTATCCAAAATCATTACAATTATTTCGAAAATTAGGAAACCGTTGACACGGCTTGGTTTGTTTTGGCAGAATTAACCCTAATTGCGTTTTCAAGCTATCCTTAGAAGTGGTGCTAATATCCTTAATTGCCTACAATTTAATTAAAATGTTAATCGTAGCTAAAGTAAATATAACTATTTTCTCATTATGTAGTATCTAATTAATTTAAGCATATGGGTACTGAATTATTTACGTACGTTATAAGTATATCAAACTTAATAGCATACTAGGTTGTGCTCGCGACTTCGTTCGCATACAAATAAGGTATACAATAATACATATCCTATGGCACTAACGAACCGTATTTTTTCCGGGATAAAAAGTATCCTACGTATTTTTCCATACTACAATCTATCTCAGTCATTCCCAGTGCCAATTTTCATCCAAATCTGTTCAGCCGTTTGAGCGTGAAGAAGAGACAAATATACACACTCACTAACTTTCTTAGTGTGATTATTTGACAAACATTTTTATTAAAATTTTATCTCGAAAATCGCCAGATTAGGTTAATTATTAAAAATCAGGTCTCTCTTCGATTGTGTCGGATTGCCGTTTCATCGAACTATGATTGTTAGGAAAGAGGGAAGTGCACCTGTGTTTGCGCACACACTTGAGCATTAAAATAATTCTCCTACGCACTTGGCTAGTCTTCATTGAGATTAGCCGCAGTAACCGAAATCGGTCTGAAGAATATTATTCTATTAAACATGCTGTATATTATATTTAACTAAAAACTTTAATCACAAAATCCAATAATTACTTGAAGAAATTAGTTGTTTAGTGTAATTTTGTTCGGCTTTAGTAAATCTTTAAGAAAACTAAGAAGTCAGAAGTTTAAGACCTTTTATTAAAGCCAAAATGTTTTTCTTTGTGTTAAATATAATAGATTCTTTACATTAATAATCTTTTGTTTTGTTAACAAAAGGTTTGTGAAGTATAAAATTGGTTATAAAAGGTCTACCAAAAGCGTACAGAATAAATCTTACTACTATCCGTACTAATATTATAAATGCGAAAGTAACTCTGTCTGTCTGTCTGTCTGTCTCTTCGTCACGCCTAAACCACTGAACCGATTTCAATGAAATTTGGTACAGATATAGTCTGGGACCCGAGAAAGGACATAGGATAGCATTTTCATCAAGGAAATCCCCCGGGAACGGGAACTATTAATCCACGCGGACGAAGTCGCGGGCAAAAGCTAGTTTATTATAAATGCGAAAATTTGGACGGATGGATGGATATTTGTTGCTGAACACGCCAGAACGGCTGAATGGATTTGGATGAAATTTGGCACAGACATAGTTTATAGTCTGGAAGAGAACATAGGCTACTTTTTATTCCGGAAAATTACGGTTCTCGTGTGATAATATATCAACTTTGACGCGAACAAAGTCGCGGGCAATTGGGTTTTTGAATCGGAATTACGTATGTACCCGTTTGAAAAGATAATATTAATTTAGTTTGAAGACTTTATTCCTGGTAATGGGTGATAGAAATGTGTTTATCGGATAAAATTGATCAAAAATGTTGTACTCAAATTAAATATTCTTAGACCAACACTGAAGCTAGCATCACCATCACCATCACGCCGGTATTCCCCGAAGGGTTAGGCAGAGGTGTACCAATGTACACCCACAGTTCGCCGGTATATTTAGGTCCCATGTAATAGGGGGCGAGCCTATTGCCATTAACCGGGCACAAATCCAAACTCCGAGCTGCTCCTGAGAATTTCATAGAAAAACCCAATAACACTTTTTGCTCGACCTGGGAATAGAACCCAGGACCTCCAGCGTAGCAGTCGCGCTTAGGACCACTAGGCCACCGAGGCAGTTTGCAACACTGAAGCTTTCAAAATAAATAAATATTATGTGCGAAATGGGTATTTTTTAACTAAATATCGATTAAATTAAGTTGCGTTTACTTTGAGAGCTTGTAGTAGACCCTCTGAAACAGAATCCTGAATGCTATTGGCACAATGGTTTGACGTTTTGCTTGCTATAATACACAGGCACAAAATTGAAGGTACTGTAATTCGGCTGCATCGGCTGTTTTAGACACAATAGCAAAGTAATAGGTAAACTCAATTTGTGATTAACCAATTTGTTATTGTTTCTCTTTACGATTGACTAATTTACATACATACATACTATCACGCCTGTATTCCCCGAGGGGTTAGGCAGAGGTGTACTAATGTACACCCACAGTTCGCCGGTATCTTTTTTTTAGGTCCCATGTAATAGGGGGCGAGCCTATTGCCATTAACCAGGCACAAATCCTAACTCCGAGCTGCTACTGAGAATTTCATAGAAAAGCCCAATATCACTTTTTGCTGGACTTGGGAATCGAACCCAGGACCTCTAGCGTAGTCGTGCTTAGGACCACTAGGCTAACGAGTCAGTTAAGGTGACCCATTTTAATACTAACCAATTTACATTTGATACATTTTTGGTTGGCCAATCTATAATTTACCAAATTTTTGTCATCACCAAGCGTAAGCAGGGATACATAGTATATTCCTTATAAAAAATACTTAACCTGACAAATCAAGCAATTTATAAACGAAAAATTTCTACAAGAACACGATCTAGGAAGCAAGAGAGGTACAAGCATCCATCATCATCTGCCTAGCCTGTTCCCAACTATATTGGAGTCGGCTTCCAGTCGAACCGGATGCAGCTGAATATCAGTATTTTACATGGAGCGACTGCCTATCAGACCTCCACAACCCAGTAATGGGTAATACGATACTCTTGGTAAGACTGGTTGTTAGACTTTCGGGCTTCTGACTAACAGTAACGACTGTCAAAGATCTACAAATGACAGCCGGGACCAACGGCTTTACGTGCTTTCCGAGGCACGGAGGAAACTCGCTATAGTAAATGGTCACCCATCCACATACCAACCTCGGCAAGCGTGGCTTAACCCGGAAGATCGGTCTATGCGGCTGTAATTATTTAGCCACGAGCTACAAGCATCCAAAATGATTAAATTGTGCTCACAAAAAATATTCGTACTAAACATTTAACGATACACTCTCGACCGTATAAAAGGTACCATCCTTCAAATATTGAATATTATGGTGCCCATGGTTTATGGGGGTCCGTTACAAGGATATTACGTGTACCTGCCGATACTGCGTTTTTTTTATAGTTTTACGCTTGTTACTCTTGGGAATGAGCATGTTTTTTATGGTTTTGTGTTTCAATTTTCATGGCAGGATGTGTAATTTTTTCTATGGGATAAAAACTACATACCTACTGCCCAAAAATATTTTTTTTTTGTTTATAGCAATATCCTACATTTTCCCAAAATTATGGTGTACATAGTTTTACCAAACTAAAAAAAAACTAAAATAATTATAACAATGTCCAACAAATACTCGAAATGATGGTGTCTATACTTTATGGGCATTTGTTCTCTACCTGTCAGGACCGCACTACACGTAAAGTCGATAAAAAAATGTGCTCTGTGGTAGTCTGTGGTTTCATTTACACTGGAAAACAAGTTAAATAGGCAAGTCTATAGATAATACCAGCCTATTATTGTCCCACTGCAGGGCAAAGACCTCTTCTCGTACAAAGAAGGCTCGAGAATTGATCACCACGCTTGCTCAAGAAGGATTGGCGACTTCTGACTTAAGTATATTTTATAAGTCCAGGTTTTCTCACGATGTTTTTCTTTACCTTGTCATTGATGTCCAAGATAAACTTAGATAGAACTAGCTTTTGCCCGCGACTTCGTCTGCGTGGATTAATAGTTCCCGTTCCCGGGGGATTTCCGGGATGAAAACTATCCTATGTCCTTTCTCGGGTCCCAGACTATATCTGTACCAAATTTCATTGAAATCAGTTCAGTGGTTTAGGCGTGAAGAAGAGACAGACAGACAGAGTTACCTTCGCATTTATAATATCAGTAAGGATTGGTACTTGCACAGATTTCAACTCACAAGCTTATGTATATGAGGCGGGTGCCTTAACCACTGGGCCATCATGACATTTATGAATTACATAATTATTAATTGAAATAGTCACATTGATACCTTCCCGGATTTGAATCCTTACTTTCTGTAAGTGAGGCGTACGCCTTAACCACTTGGCCAAAACGACATGCCATCACAATAGCCTATAGATAAAAAGCTTTTTATCTAAGCTTTAAAAAAAAAAGGTGACAAAAGGCTTAAACATACCGTCGAACTGTAGGTATTCATTGATACAACTCTGTTAAAATCGGCCAAGTGAACATTTCAAATGTCTAACCATCACGGTTCATGAGATATAGCCTGGTGACAGACGGACGGACAGACAGACAGACGGAAAGCGAAGTCTAAGTAATAGGGTTCCATTTAAATCTTTGGGAACGGACCCTTAAAAAGATGTTTACAAACGCCTACTACAAATTCGTGGAAACACGAACACAAACGCAACTCTCATCTGGGCAAACACATTTTAGGCCCGGATGAACTGATAGAGATTGCCCCAAAGACAATCCTGGAGTTCATCACAGCTACCAGGTTTGGTGGCAATGGCGATCTCTAACCATAAAAGCAGCGATCACAATAGATCAGCTATGGTCGCAGTGATACCACAGCCGCATTCAGCGAATAAAAAAATAAAAATAAATCAGGGATGAATCGATTTCAATGACTGGAATCGCCAGTCAGCGCTACCAACCCTGCTCCTCATTATCTTATCCTAACACTACGATATGAGCTTTCCTGAAGACAACAACGACCCTTGTCTAGACACATTTAAAAATCCTACATCTACGACCCGGGTCGTACCCAAGATATCTCGTTACCACATTTCTGTCGCACCTCAAAGCTCACCACACGACGGCACGCTAATTAGAAGAAAGGAAGGAGATAGGATGCTCCAAAAAGAACAAAAGACAGAGACGGTTAGAGTTAGGTCGGTTGTGTCTCGAATAACATAATTTGTATGCGAAAACTGAAGTTATTGCTTAGATGTGTAGGGTGGATATGGGATTTGGGGTTTAGAGGATTTTCTGGTTGTGAAGCTGAAGGCACAGTTTATGGTAAGAACATTGTAGGGTCCACTTTATCACTTAACTTGTATGGGTTAATTTAATAACAAGATTTTAATAGCAAGCAAGAAAATTCCTATATATAAAACAGCTATATACAAAAAAAATACCTAAAAAAATAGGGTAGCAGTCGCACTTAGGACTTTTAAGCTAAGGAGACTAGAGGTACTAAGTGCAACTGCTACGCTAGAGGTCTTGCGTTCGATTCCCAGGTCGAGCAAAGTGTTATTGGGTTTTTCTATGAAATTGTCAGTAGCAGATTGGAGTTAGGATTTTAGCCCAGTAATGATAACAAGCTCGCCCTCTATTGCATGAGAGCTAAACATACCCGCGAACTGTGGGTGTACATTGGTACACCTCTGCCTAACCCTTCTGCAAAAACAGGTATGATGGTATGTAAAAAAATCATCTAACCCTTTTTTTCCGCAAAAAAATATCTACAACATGTCCTACAACAATAAAAGTCATGGTAACCCTACTAAAGAGCGGTGAGCACACGAAACGTAATGAGACATCCCTCGTTTTATGGTAATTGAAACTATAACGTACGTACCTTTTTACATACACGTTACAATCTACATTGTTACAAGGCTTTTGTTCGATTGTTTTGTTCTGCCGGCACTTTCTGTAGAAATCTTCTTGAAAAATATGTGCTTGAGGTGGTGATGGTTCAGTGGTTAAGGTACACGCTTCTCTTTCATAAGGTTTTGGGTTCAAAGTCCTCTGGTATATTTTTAAAGTTTGCCAGTAATATACAACATTATATTAATTATGTACTGATCATGGAATTATTTTTATACTAGCTTCTACCCGCGACTACGTCCGCGTCAAAGATAGATTATCCCACGGTAACCGTACATTTTTCGGGATAAAAAGTATCCTATGTGTTATTCCAGACTACAATCTATCTCAGTGCCAAATTTCATCCAGATCCATTCAGTCGTTTAAACGTGAAAGAGTAACAAACATCCATACATCCATACTTACAAACTTTCGCCTTTATAATAGTATATAGTAGGATATTGATTAAATTATATTATTGAAGAAATGACAGCCCAGTGAAAAGAGCCAGCATCTTATACATGAGGTTTTAGTTCCGAGAAATGTGACTTTTTCTATCCATATCGAGCCAATACCGCCGACTTAGCGTAACCGACAAAAACTAAATTTTACAGGAGAAGGTTTTTTTTAAAATATTTTCTCTAATAATTGCGCTGTTAATGTGAATTAGCATTTGCTATAACTTAAATAACTGATTTATTTTGGCGGGAATATCGACGAGGCATGATCCGTTATAGTTTAAAATGTCGTTTGCGATGAAAAACGCAGTTTTTGGCTCGATATTTACTTTCTTATCTTGCACATTACTGAAATCTTTCAAAGAAAACATTGTAAGGCAACTTGGACTTATAGTTAATTTAAGTCTCAAATCACCAATCCATCTTGAATAAGCGTGTTGATAAATGCTAATTAATAGAACCGTTCGTATTAAAAATTGACAAAGAAGCACTTTGCCCATCTCCGGGAATTTCTTATGTATTGTGGGTTCATTTACAAACATATAAACTCACATACACAAACAGGCAGACCCGGAACAATTATCTGGTAAGTCATAGTCGTACAAAAATTCGTTCTGTGCGGAGATCGAACCTGCGACACGCAGCGCAGCAGTCAATCACTTCGCCACTGCGCCAACCTTGTCGTTATTCATGTAGACAAAGTCGCGGGTAAAAGCTAATAATTCCAACTGATAATATTAATAAATAAACTAAACTTAGTCATTGTTAAGAAGATTACAAGATTATACTGCGGCTTTGAATGGAACATTAATGTTTTATTAAATGACTCTACAACGGCAGTTCAAGTTACTTTAGCTATTAATCGTCTTTGAAACCCTCTTCTGGTCTGACTGTTTGTTTATGTGAGTTTATTATGTTTGTAAACGAACCCACAATACAGGAGAAATTTCTAGTATGAGCAACTGGGTAACTTTATTAAAAATAATATTTCGAAATGAAAATCGAAACACACTTTAATTGTTATAAAATTAAAATTTGTTTTTATAACAAAGTTAGTTTCACTAGACATACAAAAGCAATATGAAAAATCACAATGTCAAAATTTCAAATAAATTGTAATTACAATGTCAAAATTTAAAATACAATATCAAAAATTATGTTTAATTCACAATTACAACAGCAAAATTTAATCAACTTAAAATCACGATGTTGCAATTTAAATTCAAGTTAAGTAAGCATTCAGAGAAAAAAATATATATATATACAGGGCACCGCTGCTATCCGACCGTACAGTCCGTGCCACGAAAGATGAGACTTGGCGAGTGTCAGTTTAGGGAGCTTGCGCAGGTACTAAGTGTACGAAATAGTTATCTATAATTTGCATATCTATTCAGGGATTTTTCGATGACATTGGAATTAAAACAACACACAAAAATTCTTCACAACATTTATTACAAAATAATAAAGTTGGAGGTCAAGTCTCATCTTTCGTGGCACGGACTGTACCTTATGACCAACCACCTTAAAGAAATTGATAATAATTGTCCCCTAATTATCGGGACACGTCAGGTGGGGGGTGGGGGGAGGTGACGTGCAAAATATTCGGTCCATCTACAATACAATAATGTGCCACTAATGGCTTGGGAAATTAGCCTACCATACTAATGGTGATTTATTTTTGAATATTGTGGCCATGCTTTAAGGATTTTGAAGGATAATCAGATGAAAATTATCCCTAAGCTTTAGGCGTTTTGGGTGAAGTTCTGTTGAAACGTATTAACAAAAGTTGTGGTATTTCTCGAAATAATAAAAGTAATTGTAATGATTTTGGATCAAAGTCAAAGTCAAATCATTTATTCCAATTAGAACATTAAAAGGCACTTTTAGACGTCAATTATTTAAAACTATTGGATGTAGTATCTTAATGGTCATTAATTTAAATTGAATGAATTGTTATTGCTGTTTAACACTATACTTAACACTTTTAAGCATATTTAATTAGTTTTACGTTTATAATATATTTATTCATTGAGATAGAGTGGGTTAGCTTGTTTTGGTAAAATTATGCTCATTAATTTATCCAAAGAACCTATGTAACCTATGATTAAAAATAATAACATTTGCAGGAAGAATTTTGAATTTCGCGCTAAAACCGCATAGTAACGCGTCTTCCTTGTGCGGACCGTGCGGCCGCGTCCCTGTGGAGCTAAACTTTGTGTACTACTGTTTTAATCGTGTAAATCTAACAATAAACTGTTTACAAACTGAAGTGTAGAAGTGTTTTACTACACATTTTAATATTCTATTTTATTTATTTATTTATTTATTAAAACTTTATGCACAAAATGTATAAAATACACAGTACAAAGGCGGACTTAATGCCTTAGGCATTTTCTACCAGTCTACCTTAGGGTGATGCAGAGACAGAACAAAGTAGGTGCAAGAAACTGAAAATTTCCAAGATTTAAAAAATATATATAAATATATATTATATACATATAGGTAATATATACATAAATACATACATACAAACAAACAAAATATACAAAGTAGGGAGAGATAAGAATAAGTAGGTGGAGAAATATAATAAATCAATTATGAGACGAATCTGCCAACTTCTTATGTATGTGTTCGCAAACCTTTACTTTGAACGTGAACCGACTGGTGACCATCCTGATATTCTGAGGGAGCTCATTCCATAGGAAAACCACCTGGACGGGAAAAGAAGATTTAAGGAAACCAGAGCGGTGAGAAGGACATCGTAGAAGACGATTATTAGTGGAACGAAGATTCTTACTGTGCGCGGTGCACATATTAGGTTATACGGTATTATACGGTATTTTCAATACAGGATTATCCCCGAACTCCCCAAAATCATAGTCACAATAATTTATTACAAACAAATGAATGATGTAGGTACATTTATAATGATCCCAGCTAAATGGTTTGTATAAGCAGAGGCGGTAATTGTTCGCATTTTTTGTTCGCCTTTAAAATTCATCATTAATCATCATTATAGTGGTTTGTTTGATGTGAAAGATGCTTTTACTGACAAAGCATTTTAGGTTTTAGCCGTGTTGTAAATAGGTTTATTATAAGTTGTAGGTATATGGAATGGCTGTTTCTTGTAAAAGTGCTTTTATCTTTACTATAAATAGTCTCACTCTATTTCGTCTCTCTATTTATACTCTTTTTTATCTTTTGAACGACGAAAAGTGTTATTGGGTTTTTCTATGAAATTCTCAGTAGCAGCTCGGAGTTAGGATATATGCCCAGGTAATAGCAATAGGCTCGCCCCCTGTTACATGGGACCTATATATACCGGGGCACCGTGGATGTACATTTGGTACACCTCTGCCTAATTCTTCGGGGAACGCAGGCGTGATGTTTATGTGTAGGGTGTGCATTGGTAATTTTGAAGTCAAAAATTAAACAGCACTTTTACCAAATGTACACCCACTGTACGTTTAGGTATGTTTAGGCCCCATGTAATAGGGGCCGACCCTATTGCCTAACTCGAGCTGCTACTGAGAATTTCCCAGAAAAACCGAATAACACTTTTTGCACAACCTGGGAATCGAACCCAGCATACATACACATGGGGCTGCGGGTTGTTCGAAAGAGATACCGCGCCCCCGGAACGCAAAGGGCACATGAAAGGAACATAGACGGGTTTTAGTCAGTAAAAGTCTGACACTCCCTCCCGCCCCGCCCAGGGCGGGGGAAGTTATTTGATGATTTCCCGTCTATAAAAAAAAAAAAAAGCATACATACACATCACATACATAAACTCACACCTTACCTTTCCATTATACAAGAAACAACAAAAAAGAACCAACCATTTCTATCTCATACCGTCAGTACAACAAAACAATTTCAGTTGACAACAGTTTAAAAATACAAGCCTGGCGGTAACAACTAGCGCTGTGACGCGTTATTTGTCTGCTTAATTGTACCGCGCTCGACTGTACCTAACGTCTGTGCGCGACTGTACGTCGTTGCGTACATTACTCATAAGCTCGCGTGTAGGGTTGGTGGGTGGGTGGCTTTTAGTTGTTATTTAAAAAATAGTTTCTGACTTTGTCCGCGTCTACGTCAATATTTCCTAGGGTACATTTGTGGGAAAAAATATTGCCTATGTGCTATTCCAGTCTAAATCGGTGCAGCCGTTTAGGAGATTACCTGGAACGGCGGACAGATAGACAGACAAAATTTAAAAAACCGGCACCGGTACACCCACAATTCGCCGGTATGTTTAGGTCCCATATAATAGGGGGCGAGCCTATTGCCATTAACCGGGCACAAATCCTCCAAGCTGCTATAGAGAATTTCATAGAAAAGTCCAATAACACTTTGCTCGACCTATTAATCTAACCCAAAACCTCTAGCGTAGCAGTCGCACTTAGAAACAATAAGCTAACAAGGCAGTAAAAAAAATATAATCCGTACTAATATTATAAATGCGAAAGTAACTCTGTCTGTCTGTCCGTCTGTCTGTCTGTCTGTCTCTGAACCGATTTCAATGAAATTTGGTACAGATATAGTCTGGGACCCGAGAAAGGACATAGGATAGTTTTCATCTCGGAAATCCCCCGGGAACGGGAACTATTAATCCACGCGGATGAAGTCGCGGGCAGAAGCTAGTAATTATATATTTTCGCTCCCGTGCCAGCCCTGGTTTTGGATGAAAGTGGGGCTAATAATGTCGTGTGGATCAAAAGCTCTTTGTGTAGTCACATTTGCATGGACGAATATGTAATTTAATAAGTCTTTCGTGTTAAATTGTTGGTGTAACTTGGGTAGGTGCGTGCTTACCTTTTTAAGTAAGATAAGATAAGATAAGATAAGATAATTTATTTCGCAAATATGGGTACAGTACATGGTGTAAAAAACAATTAGCAAAGTTCAGCCACATTTTACCATTAGGCATGCGAAAGGTACAAGACCAGCAACAAAAATAATGATTACATAATAACAATTTACATTTTGTGGTAACCGTGTTTAATAGTTAAACAAATGCATTTTCTTTTTCTGCAAAAAACTCTGACATATTGTAATAGGCTTTACCCACTAGAAAAGAGCGTAGCTTTTTTTTGAATGAAGGTAGATTTAATGCCTTCCAAGATTTAGGTAGCTTAAAGTGGCTAAGTAATTTTTTCGTATGTTCGTTCTTTTTTTAGAACGTTTTTTTCTTTTGAATTTGGTTTTCAGAACACGCTTTTTGATTAAGCGGTTATTGTAATGGCTTTTCGAACTGAAGGGTTTTTAAAGTCAAGGGGGGGGGGGGGGGGGGGGGGGGGTAGATGGGTGGTTTTTTTTTATACACGGGACGGGACGTAATGTCAGACTTTTACTGACTAAAACCCGTCTATGTTCCTTCATGTGCCCTTTGCGTTCCGGGGGCGCGATATCTCTTTCGAACAACGCAGCCCGGAGGCGGCGCGCCCCGGAGGGGGGTGCCCTATGGTAAGCAAATGTAATGTAATGTCGATAATAACACATCGCGGCAATAAATAAGGTTCAAAATAGCGATTTAAGTTGTATCGAATAACTACCAAAATCAAGTATTTATCAGGAAAACATTAAATTGAGAATTAAATATACGGCTGAGTGGAATAATGTATAGATATCTCTTTAGCTCATGAAATTCTCTGTAATATTATTACATAAAATTATATAGTTTACGCTCAAAATTTTGAAATCTACGCGACAAGTTTTTTTTTTGTGGGCACTTACTGTGCCTATTGTGACATTTTTATAAGTATATAAGTACTTATAAGAGCGGTTATGCACTACGTCCGATCCGAATCCGATCTGGACCCGTGAAAATATCGAGCCATTACCGCCGACTTAGCCAACTTACCAAATACAGGAAAAGGTTTTTTAAAAACATTTTTGCTAATAATTGCGCTATTAATGTGAATTAGCATTTGCCATAACTTAAATAACTGATTTATTTTGGCGGAAAGGTCGACGAGGCATGGTCCGTTATAGTTTAAAATGTCGTTTTCGATGAAAAACGCAGTTTAGGTAAAAATGTCGCTTACGCTAAGTCGGCGGTAATGGCTCCATATGGTCCGTAGTAGCCGTAAAACTATTTGTATGGTAATTTACGCACTAGATCCGATCTCCGTCATCTGATTTATTTCGTGATGTCTAGACCAATATTTTCACGGGTTCGGATCAGGTTCGGATCGGATTCGGATCGGACATAGTGCGAAACCGCTCTAAAACAGTATGTATGTAATTGTCTAAATCATTCATATTTAGAGCCTTAAAATAAAAAAAAATATCTTAATAATAAGTAGGTACAACAAGTGAAAAGATTTCAGTAACGAGTTGAAACGCAATGTTTTTTCTTTTCAGTATTTGAAGCTTCCGACAATAGATACTTATATTATATAAAGTGTGTTAAGAATTTTACAAAGGGAATTTTATAAAGCGGCTTGTAGAGGTACTGTCGAAAGGACACAACTTGGAAAAATAACTCCGTTTACTCGAATGTACCTACTACAATGTTATGTGTGTGTTGCTGAGCGAGGGGTCCTCAGTTCAATTCCAAAGTTGAGCAAAAAATGTTTTTCTATTAGGAATTTCTCAGTAGCAGACCGGAGTGACATTCTCGTATTTCGGAAAGCACGTAAAGCCGTTGGTCCCGGCCTGACCTCTCTCCGATCGTGTCGGATTGCCGTCCCATCGGACTATGAGAGTTAGGGAAGAGCAATTATTAATAATAATAGGTAATGCAATTTGACTGGATTAGCGAGTTTCAACTATCGAATGAACAAAAATAATCATAATCATTTATTAATTTGCGAATATGGGTACAAAAATAACTATGTAGATTTATTATCCGTACTAATATTATAAATGCGAAAGTAACTCTGTCTGTCTGTCTCTTCTTCACGCCTAAACCACTGAAATGATTTCAATGAAATTTGGTACAGATATAGTCTGGGACCCGAGAAAGGACATAGGATATTTTTCATCCCGGAAATCCCCCGGGAACGGGAACTATTAATCCACGCGGACGAAGTCGCGGGCAAAAGCTAGTATTAGTATAAAGAACTATATTATGAAAAATTTAGTAAACACCACCAACAACCCCTTAGTACTAAAAAGGTTTTAATAAATTGTAAGCTAATTTGAACCTTAAATTAAAGTAGGCAAATCATAATTTATTCTAGCTAAACAATGGCGTTATTTGTCTCTCTAAGTATGAACAGAAGACTTTTTAGTTATAAAGGAACAAAATGGTATTAATAAGTGGCATTTTCACTAGTTATATTGGAATTTAAATATCTGTTTGTTCATTTATGTTTAGGTCAAGATACAACGTCCAAATAGAAGGTCGTAGATGAACGTTTTTTAATAATTTTTTTTTTTTTGTTAGGATGGTATTATTATTTAAAATCTTTATAACCATCATTTTAGGCAGTCCCCGGACACAAAAACTATTCTCCTCCCAACTATACCACCACCATTTCAGCACAATAGGGGTCCTTAAGCCCTCCGATACAGTTGAATAGGCCTCCTAATTTACGGTAGCGGTTAAACCTACTACAATAGGGTTTAAATTCCACCATAGTATTACATTCTATTGTCTCCAAAGTGGCTGGTTTACTGGGATTTTCCTGGTGTTTATTTATCGAGATTAACGTGAGGTTCTGTCTTTAGTTTGTCTGTAGACGGTTTTGCATACTGATTTTAGATTAGTTTGGCGCTAAGCTAGATTGATGAATCGTCTGCTTTTATTATGTTTCAGTCGGAGTTATGACTTAGGGTGTCTTCCTATTATATCATTACGTACTGTATTGGCACATGCGTAGAAATGACGCATTACTTTGTAATTTTTCGCCTGTCTTTGAAGTATGAAGTTGCGGCTTCTATTATAAAGTTGCAAATACCTAATTAAAAAGAGTGTCTGTGGAGTTCTTTCCTCGGTTTCCATAAAGATCTTCTATTACTTTTTTTTCAAAACATTTAAAAAAAAAAAATTTGATGGTAAACGTGCTGACAGCCCACTTCATGTTAAGTAATCACCGCTGCCTAAAGATATCTGCATATCAGATGCCCTGAAAATGCGTTGTCTTCTCATAGACAAAGTTGAAATGTCTCATGTGCTACTACACCGGCATTCGTACCCTTCAAACTGGAATACAGCAACCCTGCTATGCAGTACAAAAATGTATGGTTGTAGTACTTTCCCGGACAAAGTCCTTCACAAACAGCTCGAGGTCGTGGGTTCGATTCCCACCCAGGACAAACTTTGTGTGATGAGCATGATTGTTTGTTCTGTGTCTGGGTGTGATTTATCTATAATATGTATGTATTTATAAAATTATATAAGTATGTATATCAGTTGTCTGGTTACCATAACACAAGCTCTGCTTAGCTTGGGATCAGATAGCCGTGTGTGTTGTCCCAAGATATTTATAAAAAAAAAAACTGTTCTTTTTTTAAGGATGAGAAATCATCAAATGCGAACCTTTAAACAGTTACCGATTTTTTTTTGTACCATGTTAACCTAGCTATAAGCAGCCTATGTAACAATGAATAATAAACTTTACTTACTTACTTCTTCCGCTCTGGGCGGAGTTGAAGGTAGTGTCAGAATTTTACTGACTAAAGCCCATCCGTGTTCGTCCAAATGCTATTTGTGTTTCAGAGCCGCGGTGACTCTTTCGAACAAATTTCGCAACCTTGGAAACATCTCTAAATAAAAATAAAAAATATACCATCACGCCTGTATTCCCCGAAGGGTTAGGCAGAGGTGTACCAATGTACGCCCGCAGTTCGCCGGTATATTTGGGTCCCATGTAATAGGGGGCGAGCCTATTGCCATTAACCGGGCACAAATTCAAACTCCGAGCTGCTACTGAGAATTTCATAGAAAAACCCAATAACACTCAAAACATCTCTACTACTACTAATAATGGCTGTTAACCTTTACTAAAACATTATCAGATTAGACTTTTGAAACAATATGTTGGGTCGGCTTGAAGTTTGACTTGGTTGTCTACGTTTAAAATAAGTGGCAGTGACCTTGAAGAAATTTCCCTGGTTTGACCCCACAACACAAATTTTGGATTACGTAAACTTAAGATTAGGTAGTCTAAGTATTTCGGATCTGTTCGATCAAACTTTAGTATTCATATTGAAAACCCGTAACCGTAATTGTTAGGTACTTATTTTTTTAAGGATGGGAAATCATTAATCATGATTTCTTCCACCCCGCGCGAAGCGAAAGAGAGTGTCCTAATGCTCTGTGCGTTCCAGGGCCGCGGTGACTCTTTTAAACGAATTCCGCAACTCTGCCAGGTACTGGCCCTAGTAAACCCCGTCTACAATTTCTTAATTACTTAGCTAGTCTATTATGTGACAAGCCCTCCACTGTATTCCCAACTACTGCAACTTCTGGAAGTCAGAATCAATAGACCGCCAAAAAACGCTGAACCACAAACATACTCGTGTGTAGAAACGAGCTTCATTACTTCCTACCTTTCTTAAAGTTACCTTTGCCTCGTTTACAATATTGTAAACGAGGCATAAAAAACAACTTTCTTACTAGATCACCACAAAAACGAAGGAATTCGGCATTTTTTTTTTTTTTTATAGACGGGAAATCATCAAATAACTTCCCCCGCCCTGGGCGGGGCGGGAGGGAGTGTCAGACTTTTACTGACTAAAACCCGTCTATGTTCCTTCATGTGCCCTTTGCGTTCCGGGGGCGCGGTATCTCTTTCGAACAACCCGCAGAAGGAATTCGACATAAGAATCATTTCTGAATGTAAATTAGCTATTTCAATTTGAAGTATTGTCCATTCAGGCGATACGAAGTATGAAGAGACTCCGAATACCAACTTGAGAGATGGTTTGTTGGTAGGGAGACCATGTTTCCTTGTAATTGCAGGATATTCAAGTAAAAGGCATACAAATATAGGTATACAATTTATAATTATGTATGTAGGCAAAGTAAATTATATCATAGTTTTAGATACACTCCCACACACACCCTCAGACACACTAACCATCCGAAAATAATATTAGTTTTTAAGGTACGCGTTATCTTCAAAATGCATTTTAATTGAATACTTAAACCCTGTTGCTTAGTAGGGTCCTGGGTTTGATTTCCAAATCAGGTAATTTTTTATTGGAATTTCCTTTACGAATTTCTTAGTAGTAGCTTTTTTTTCACAGCTGGTGGTGTAACACCCCTGTGTCTCAAAAACTACGTGAAGCCGGTCTTGCACCTGACCTCTCCCCGGTCGTGTTCGATTGCCGCCTCATCGTACTGTGGAAGTAAAAGAAGAGATTATAGATCTACTTTATAGATCTTTTGCATATTCGGCACTGAGATAGGCCGCTGCAACCAAAATTCAGTCAGTAGGAATATTCGCCTACTTTTTCACCCAACTCATATGCCCCCTACAGACGACCGCAGACCACGTAGTAGTGAGTGCATTACTTATAAAATTTGCATTTCTAAACGTTTTGCGGTTTTCTGTGAACCTAATGAGATTTTAATGAGCCCGACTATTTTTATGACGTTTCTGAAGTGCTAGATATTATTAACTGCCTCGTTAGTCTAGTGGTCCTAGGAGCTACTGCTACGCTAGAGGTCTTGGGTTTGGTTCCCAGGTCGAGCAAATGTTTTTTCTATGAAATTCTCGGTAGCATTGCAATAGGCTTGCCCCCCCTCCTGCCGGGGCTGCGGGTTGTTCGAAAGAGATACCGCGCCCCCGGAACGCAAAGGGCACATGAAAAGAACATAGACGGGTTTTAGTCAGTAAAAGTCTGACAGTCTCTCCCAATTATTTATTGATTAATAATAATTCATCATCATCTGCTTAACCTTTTCCCAACTATGTTGGGGTCGACTTCCAGTCTAACCGGATGCAACTGAATACCAGTGTTTTACATGGAGCGACTGCCTATCAGACCTCCACAACCCAGTAACTGGGCAACACGGGAACCCTTGGTTAGACTGGTTGTCAGACTTCTTGGCTTCTGACTATCCGTAACGACTGTCAAAGATTTACGAATGACAAAATGTAGTAATTAATAAACTTAATTACTACATCCTAATTAACTCAGGCTCTAATCCAATTACCTACATCTCTGCTTATCTACCGTTCCGTTAATATTGTTCCAATTAGTGGTTCAATTAATTTAATCATGTTGTGTTTCAATACGTCAGCTGACCGACTATTAGTGGTCAGTGGTCGGCGCCAAACATTTTGTTTTATTCGTGTTAAATGGTGACAGAATTTACCTATTCAATAATTTATTAAATTAATTATCTACTTAAATAATAAAGCAACAAAGGTTTTTTGCTTGTTTGTTTCAACGCGCGTATCTCTGGAATTACCAGCGGATTGGTAAAAATCTTTGTGTATATGATGGCCAGATTATTGAGAAATACTTCTTTATTTATCGTGTGGGCAGTAAGGTCTAACGACCCCACAAACACTATAGATGGGAAATCATCAAATTACTTCCCTGCCCTGGGCGGGACGGGAGGGAGTGTCAGACATTACTGACTAAAAACCCATCTATGTTTCTTCATGTGCCCTTTGCGTTCCGGGAGCGCGGTATCTCTTTCGAACAACCGCAGCCCTGACAGGCATCGGCCCTTAGTAGCCCCGTCCAATGTTTGCTGACATCTCTTTGAGGCACGCGAACCCTAGTGTCAGAGTTTCTAAACCGATGGTTATCGATGTCAGTGATGTCCAAGATGAACTTAGAAAGTACATATGAATTAGAAAAAGTCACATTAGTACTCGCCCGTGCCCGGTTGCGAAACCACAACCTCGTGCATGAGAGGCGGGCGGTTTAACCACTGGGCCATCGCGACACTACTAAGGCTATAATATATAATACTAGCTGTTGCCCGCGACTTCGTTCGCGTGGTTTATTTCACCCTCTAGGATACGTCTCGGGTTACCGCTCTCGTGTGTCATAGCGAGATGTAAAATACCCTATAACACTTACATATAACGTATTTTCTATGGGTAAAATATTTTTTTAAATCGATTCAGTAGATCCAGAGATTACCCCCTTGTGCCCCGCGGTATCACCCGCGTTTTGGATTTTGGTTACTTTTCCGTTCCCGTGGCTCAAAGCGCGATGTTATGTAGCCTATAATCTGTTATTCTGAGGCAACTGAGGTAAAGGCTACGGAATGTCTCGCAGAGTCATTATTTTGCTGCGAAGTTATTTTAAAACTGTGATATCTCCTAAGATATTTATTGAAATTAAATGATGTAAAGGGCAATTTTGTTCAAAATTAAACACTTGTGATGAATAACGTATTTATGTTGATAAGGATTAATACTATGTTTATAAAAACACCTTCGCAAATAATGCATTATTTTAAAACAAATTGTCTGCCCATAAAAATGGCTATACTGAGTCAACCTTTAAAGTTAGGCATGTACTACCGCGGACTTTTTTTTTGAATATTTTAAGAGGAACAATGGGCATTGTTCATTTTTTTTTATATGTTGTAATTAAAAACCCGTTTCGAGAAATAGCGTCACTGAGCATTATGGACTAATTAATAATGAAAAATATTCATATTTTACTGATATTTTTGATAAAATACGATTGACCTTCATTGCCCTTCAAATTAGGTCAGCGCTGGCCCTACAGTTTTGTATCGTTGCCTCAGAAAATAAAAAAAAGTAAGTGGCAAGTATTGTCAACCAGTTGTCAAGTGTCAAATTATAACGCAAATGTCAAAAGTTTTTGAAACATAATAACAGTTTAAAGTTTTTCAAAAATAATAATATTCCTGCGACTTTCCTAATAATCTTGTTCCATTATTCCGACACTCGTCAATTTTTATAGTGTAAGAGTTATGGAATACAGGAAGTGCTTTGTTCCAACTTGCAGTAATAATAGCAATAATAGTCCAAACAAAATTTTTGTCCGTTTAAGGAAGATTTACGAGAAAAGTGGTGTCGTGATGTAAAATAATGTCACCTCGTCGATTGTTAACACCTTAAAAAAAGCACTCTCTGTTTAAAATTAACAGTTTCGGTTTGAAATTTTCAATTTTAGATTCGTTTATGTATGAGTTATGTTATGACGCCTATTGACGTTTGACAGACGTTGTGTTGACAGATTTAAACTTTTAATTATGTAAATAGTTGGGCAAAGACACAATCTTTTGAGCCAATGATGACGTCATCTATTTAAAAAAATATATATATTTGAATATTTTTTTAAAAAATAACCATTGAGCCAATCATCAAAATATTCAAATTAGTTTCTCAAAATGGTCTAAATTTTTAATAAATAAAATAAAATGTAGTGGTTAAAATTTTTAAACTATCCCCATTCTCTGATACATTATTTTTGCGTAACTTTAACCGTTTACGCAGCGCACGCAACAAAAGCCCTAAAAAAGAATATTTTTTCCCCGTTTTTGCCACATTTTTCATTGATGCTCCGCTCCAATTGGTCGTAGCGTGATGTTATATAGCCTATAGCACTCACGAATAATGTAGCTTTCTAACAGTGCAACAATTTTTTAAATTGGTTCATTACTTCCAGAGATTACCCCCTATATACAAACTTACAAACTTACAAACAAATGTTACCTCTTTATAATATTATTACTAGCTGACCCGCCACGACTTCGTTCGCGTGGTATCCTACCCCTACCCTACCCTACCCCTACCTTACCCGTACCCTACCCCTACCCTACCCCTACCCTACCCCTACCCTACCCCTACCCTACCCCTACCCTACCCCTACCCTACCCCTACCCCTACCCTACCCTACCCTACCCCTACCCTACCCCTACCCTACCCCTACCCTACCCCTACCCTACCCCTACCCTACCCCTACCCTACCCCTACCCTACCCCTACCCTACCCCTACCCTACCCCTACCCTACCCCTACCCTACCCCTACCCTACCCCTACCCTACCCCTACCCTACCCCTACCCTACCCCTACCCTACCCCTACCCTACCCCTACCCTACCCCTACCCTACCCCTACCCTACCCCTACCCTACCCCTACCCTACCCCTACCCTACCCCTACCCTACCCCTACCCTACCCCTACCCTACCCCTACCCTACCCCTACCCTACCCCTACCCTACCCCTACCCTACCCCTACCCTACCCCTACCCTACCCCTACCCTACCCCTACCCCTACCCTACCCCTACCCTACCCCTACCCTACCCTTACCCTACCCCTACCGTACCCCTACCCTTTTGCGATTCATTTTTATATTATAGAAGATTATAATTATAATTATAATTATAATATTAGTATATTAGTATTAGTATATTAGTATAGTATATTAGTATAGTATATTAGTATTAGTATATTAGTATTAGTATTAGAATAGATAACATCATGCTAGGATTCACAGGAGAGGAGCATTGACTACAAAACGCAGGTGAAAAATGCCTGAACTTGATATTTGGGTTTACGTATATTGTCGTTGAAATTCTCAGTAGCAGCTTTAGATTTGTGCCCGGTTTATAGCAATAGGCTCGTCCCCTATTACATGGGACCTAAATATACCGGCGAACTGTGGGTGTACATTGGTACACCTCTGCCTAACCCTTCGGGGAATACAGGCGTGATGGTGATGGATGGTGTATTGTCGTGAGCACCCAGTAGTTATGGCGTCCTCTTTTCATGCATGTTGTTGCAGTATCAAATCCAGGCAAATACCAATAACACATTAACTTTTTAAATTAAAAATATGACTTTTTAAATTAAAATATTTACTTTCTAAGTTTATCTTGGCCATCACTGACATCGGTGAAGGAAAACATCGTGTGGAAAACTTGACTTTTTAATTAATGTAAGTTTGAAATAGCCAATCTAACTTAAGCAAGCATGGAGATCAATACACGTGCCGTCTCTGTATAAGAAGGGGCATTTGCTTTGCAACGAAACGATAACAATCCACATACCATCACGCCTGTATTCCCCGAAGGGTTAAGCAGAGGTGTACCAATGCACACCCACAGTTCGCCGGTATATTTAGGTCCCATGTAATTGGGGGCGAGCCTATTGCCATTATCCGCGCACAAATCCAAACTCCAAGCTGCTACTGAGAATTTCATAGAAAAACTCAATAGCACTTTTGCTCGAGTTGGGAATCGAACCCGGAACCTTGCACATAAGTTGCACTTGCGACCACGAAACCAACGAAACAACAACGAGTATCATTAACCAAGCCCAAAAAAGGACTTCAATTATAAAAAAGCCAACTAAAATTACACCCCCAAACTACCCTACATCAGATAATTTAATTTTCATCCCTCTAAAAACAAAACCGCGGCATTCTTTCATATTTTCATCCCTACAAAAATTAATTAGTACAAGATTAAGAGTAATAAGCCTTCTGATTTATAAGGGTTGTGGCCAAATGATACCCAACCCTTTTAGGGGCCCGCACACAAAACGGGAAATAGAAAAACCCTTTCGGTATGTGTCCCTCATTATAGAAGGGGTATTTCAATGTGAGCACTTCTGCCGTCATAACTAAGAATGCAGTAATCGCAAAATGGCGGTTCCGAGATAAACGCAAAAAACATATTTCATATGATCTGAGCCAGTTGTTCGTATTTTATTGGCCATATTATATATCTAAAAAATCGGAAAAAAATCAAGCTTTTACAAGATAATTTTCCTTTATTTAATTTACTAATATATGCAATTATAATACGTATTACTGCGTTTCGGTTTATTATCAGGTCGTTTCCGAGTCACAGGATACTAAAACTAAATGCAGCACTTGCGCGTATTACTGCATTATGTCTTAGCACAAGTTGATTACTGCATTCTTTTTTAGTAATTATTGCCATTATTATATGCTCGGAACTAAGTTGAAGTGTACTGTGTCTTCTCAACGATTTATATAGGTGCATTTTAAGATTAAGGTTTTTTTAGTTTCTTAGCTACGACCTAAGTTTTTACATCGTGGAATGCAAATAAAGTATTGAGTAAACTATACGGATGTTAAAAACCTACTTTATGTTCTTATAATATGCAGCATTAGGGTGAAGTAAAAAAAAACATGTTTTTGCAAATTCGTATTCGTATTACTCCACCGAATGACGTCGCCGAACTGATTTACTAAGACAAAACGCGGCAATGGATCGCACTGCTACGACTACGGCTACGACTTCGCAAGTCTTTACTACACTTAAATACAGTAATGTGGAGTACTGCGTTTTGATTTAGCAATTTGTCTACTGGATGTAAAACAAAACAATAAAGTAGTGGATATTACTGCATTCTGTTTTAGTTTATTCTTGCAAGTACTGCATTCTTTCTTAGGTCATGCTTAATACTGCGTTTTTTCTTATCATTGAAGCAGTTTTCATGCAAGTACGGCGAAAATCATATCATAAAAAACATACTTAGAGTGAATTTTTTTATGAAAATAATTTTTTTTCATGTGCATGAACCTCCTGGGATGCCATTTCTGGAAAAAAGTGAAAATCACAAAAATGTCGATTACTGCATTCTTTGTTATCAGGGCAGACTTATGTTTGTTATGGGTATATAGCTTTTATATATTACTTGCTCAATTCAATTTAAATGAACCTTCTTTCTTTGTATGATTAACTGACCAATATTCGCGAGGGTATTGGGCATTTGAAAGGGTTACGGAATTTGTTCGAAAGAGTCACCGCGGCTCTGGTTCGCAAAGGGCATTAGGAGGAACACGGATGGATTTTAGTCAGTAAGAATCTTTTTTTTTATAGATGGGAAATCATCAAATAACTTCCCCTGCCCTGGGCGGGACGGGAGGGAGTGTCAGACTTTTACTGAATAAAACCCATCTATGTTCCTTCATGTGCCCTTTGCGTACCGGGGGCGCGGTATCTCTTTCGAACAACCCGGCAGGCATCGGCCCTCAGTGGCCCCTTCCAAGTTTGCTGACATCTCTTTGAGGCGCGCGTGGAACACGAACGCGCCGTCCGTCAATACGGTCTGTCGTTAGTGAACGTACGGGCGGTGAGCTTCCCATTGCTCACCGCCCACAGACCCGCGTCTACGGTGGCCAAGAGTCGTCTCGTGGCTCCCGACGCCCGGAGCGTCTACCGCGGCGGATCTATGCTGCCTAAGGTAACTATCCTACGAGGACGAAGTTACAGGCAAAAGCTAGTAATTATCTCTATTATCTATAATATTATAAAGCTAAAGAGTTTGTTTGTTTGAACGCGCTAATCTCAGGGACTACTGGTTGGAATTGGAAAATTCTTTTAGTGTTGGATAGTCCATTTTTTGAGGAAGGCTATAGGCTATGTAACATCACGCTACGACCAACAGGTGCTGAGCAGCGAGGGTGAAACCGCGGGGAACAGCTAGTGTATTATAAATGCGAAAGTAACTTTGCTTATTTGTTACTCTTTAACGGCTAAACTACTAAATCGATTTTGTTGAAATTGAGTACAGACTTACCTTAAACTTCAAGAATGGATACAGACTACTTTTTAACCGACTTCAAAAAAGGAAAAGGTTTACTATTCGTATGTGCTTTTACCTCCGTTTATTACCTCAGAGCTCTGTCATTAATTATTTTTATTGAAGTATGTTATTTATTAGACTCACCAACAATTTAATTATGAACAACTGATAACGAAGAAAGATATAAGATATATCCTATATGCTTATAAACTAGAGTTTCAATTCTTTACAGGAAAAGACAACATGCACTATTTATTTATCAAGTGACTTAGAAAAAAAAAATTTGAAAGGATATACTATTATCACTTTAGTTCCTTATCTGTACAAAGTCGCGACTAAAACCTGTAAATAAATGCCACAGAAAGAAATAACAGCAGATGATCAAAGTTCCGTTTTATAACTCGCGTTTTAATTGGCTTGCACACCGCGCCGTTGCCAGCCAATCAGAAACCAATAACTACTGCGTATTATAAACTGAGGCTCGGAAAAACTGATGGCCTAACGTAATTGAAAAGAGGAATGTCAATGCAATTTTGTTTTCGGAACATCACGCCTGTATTCCCCGAAGGTGTAGGCAGAGGTGTAGTAATATAATACCTACAGTTCGCTAGTATGTTTAGTTCTCATGTAATAGGGGGCGAACCTATTGCCATTAACCGGGCACAAATACTAACTGCGAGCTGCTACTGAGAATTAAAAAATGAATCAATTAATTAATGTGAATAATTTTAAAGTAATATAAGTAAATAATGTTTAAGTAAACTTGTTGTAAAACTAAGTGGTTTAGTCTTAAATATTGAGAATTTCATTTAAATAAATAATTTTATGTATTTGATTAAATTTTAAACTACGAAAGTAACTTTACACTAATAATAATATCTGAATAGTTTTTTGTTTGTTTGTTAAAACGTGCTTATTTCTGAATCTACCAGTAGGATTCGAAAAACTATTTTTAGTAACCAAATATGTAACTAAAAATGGAAGAAAAAAAGAGTACTGCACACCCGACCTTTCTGAAGAACCTCACCGATAAGGTCAGGGTAGGTCTTTTTGGGGCGTATACTGAACTAAACTTGCATATACTGCAATAAATAACACAAACATACGGAACCATACTAAAAATAAAACGTTACTATTTTAACCCACTTTTTATTTAACTTTAATTAAAACAGTGTCTTTGTTCAGCGGTAGAAAGGTGCCATTTTACTTATACCCGACTAAACGCGGACAGAAGTGTCCGACTTTTATTATTTTATATTGTTTTTTTTTGTTATTCCATTCTAGAACTTTTATAGCGGTAATAAAAGGTAGTTTTGTAATGAACAATTATTTTATAATTCTAAGTCGTGCAAAATGGTTTTTTTTTTTCGAATAAGTTTTTATGAATGTCGATTAAAATATGTTGGTATGATGTACCATAGCTAAGAATCTATAGTTGATTAGCTTCTGCTCGCGACATTCGTTCGCGTCAAATTTGTCATTTATTATTCCACGAGAACCATACATTTTTCCGAGATAAAAAGTATACTAAGTACGTGTTATTCTACACTACGATCTATCTCAGTGCCAAATTTCATCCAGGTCCATTCAGCCGTTCAAGCATGAAAGAGTAACAAAAGTCCTCACAAACTTTCGCAGTTATAATATTAGTAGGGTTAGAGGATGGCCCCTGAGGTGCTACGGCCCCTGAGGTGCTACCGTTGCCACGTGGGGAAGCACGTGGCATGTCGGTGCGCCTCGGAGGTCGACCGCAGCGCCCTATGTTTCCGCTGCGGTCAGCCCGGTCACAAGGCCGCGGCTTGTGATGCCCCGCCGCACTGCGATGCATGTGCGGGGGCTAACAGGCCGGCCGATCACCGGGCTGGGGGTAAGGCCTGCGCCGTGCCCGCCAGGGCCGGGGTAAGGCCCCGCACCGCTGCCGCCGCCGCCGCCGCACCCGCGGCCACCGCCGCCGCCGCTCCTGCGGCCGCCGCTGACACCGCGTCCGCCGGCGCAATGGATTGCCAATAACGGCACCATTGCGCCTCCCGCAGGCGGATACCGTAGGCACGCTCTGTGGACGGTGAGCAATGGGTAGCTCACCGTCCGCACGTTATTAACTAACGACAGACCGTGCCGACGGCGCGTCCATGTTCCGCGCACAGAGGTGTCAGCCATCGGAAGGGGCCACTAAGGGCCAAATGCCTGCCGGGGCTGCGGGTTGTTCGAAAGAAATACCGCGCCCCCGGAACGCAAAGGGCACATGAAGGAACATAGATGGTTTTTAGTCAGTAAAAGTCTGACACTCCCTCCCGCCCCGCCCAGGACGGGAGGGGTCATTTGATGATTTTACCATCTTTAAAAAAAAAAAAAAAAAAAAAAAAAGGGTTAGAGGATACATACATACATACATACATACATACATACATAAACTCACGCCTTTTTTTCATGGGGGTAGGCAGAAACCACGGACCGCCACCTGCTACGATCCTTACACACTTCTTTCGCCTCGTCCACATTCATACATCTGGTCATACAAGCACGCCGGTTACGAGTACTGCGCACCTGACCTTTCTGCAGAACCTCACCGATAAGGTCAAGGTAGGTCATTCTAGGGCGTCCCCTCCCGGCATTGCCACTCACATCTGCCATATAAATCCCTTTTGTTAGTCGCCTTTCACTCATCCTCTCAACATGACCTAACCATCTAAGCATACTATTTTCAACCTTTGTCACTACATCCTCTTTGTATAGTAAGAAGTAGATTGAACCAATTGGTATTACGGGATATTTTTTTAACTCTAATTCTTTTACTAAAATAAAATGAGCTAATTTTACTCCTAACATCAGTTATTTCCCAATGAAAGTCCCGTTAAAATCAGTCCAGCCGTTTTGGAATACAGCCGTAACTTTAATGGCCCTTTTCCAGTAGCAATATCGTAGGCTTCTCCCTTCATTTTAGGCGGAAACCTACGCCTATTACATCCATATACATACGTTCATTCCTCCTTGGATGTTCCTACGTCATTGCATTGTTTCCGTCACTTAAGTCAAAGCTAAAATGTTCGTGGCATGTAATTTGACCGGCATCCATTCTCTTCAAACCGGAATTCAACAATGCTGGTTGATGTAACTGGCAGGTTGGTAGTACTTTTCTGTAGAATTATTATGTTGGTATCATTTTGAAATTTGAATAGTATTGAGGTGGCAATTTTTTAATCGCGAACTCATTTGTTTTTAAAAGAATTCCAGAATGCCAATTTTATTGCAACCTCATAACGTAAATTAGAGGCTTATTTGATAGCTTGCGATCATTGACGACACGGTTGGCACAGTGGCGGAGCGATCGGCTACTGCACTGCGCGTCACGGTTTCGATTCTCGCACGGAACAAATATACTTTCACTCAAAACCTTACTGCGAGCCATTAATAAAACATCAGCATCCCATCACGCCTGCATTTCTTAAAGGGTTTGGCAGAAGTGCACACCCACAGTTCTATGGTACGTTTTTAAATCCCATGTAACGGACGAGCCTATTGCTACCTAACTGGACAAAAATCCTAACTTCGAGCTGTTACTGAGAATTTAATAGAAAAGCCTAATAACACTTTACTCGACCTGGGAATCGAAATCAAGCCCTCTAGCGAAGCAGTTGGGCTTTGTACCACTAGGCTAACGAGGCTGTCATTAATAAGGAGGATTTGGGGTTATTTTAAGTAAAATAACACCAATATTTTCTCCTTCTAAATCAGTTCTGGCAGTACAGTCATGATGCAGGTCGTAAAGAAAACTAACTAGTGTAAAATATAGTAAAATAACGTGTAAGTAGGCCTATAGCCTTCGCGAATATGTGCACATCAAAGTTCGTAAATGTGGGAACAGAATGTAAACTCGATGTCTTTAGAGTGGTACAAGTTATAAGAAACTAGCTTTTTGCCCGCAACTTCGTTCGCGTCAAAGTTGACATAATTATCCCACGGGAACCGTACATTTTTTCGCGATAAAAAATAGCCTATTTGTTATTCCGCGCTATTACCTATCTCAGTGCCAAATTTGATTCAGATCCGTTCAGCCACTTGAGCGTGACAAACATACAAACTTTCGCATTTATAATATTAGTGTGACTAGCTTTTTGCTCGCGACTTCATCCGCGAAAATGTCGGGTATCGCGGACGCAAGCGAAGTTATTGAAAAAAAGCAGCCTATGTCCTTTCTTGGGGTTCAAACTTACTTTGTACTAAATTTTATCTAAATCGGATTGGTGGTTTAGTCGTGAAAGACATAACAAACAGACAGACAGAGTTACCATCGCATTTATAATTATTTAGTTTCTATTCTCTGTTATCTACCTCGTTGGTCGCAAGCGTGGAAGTTAAGCATGGGTCTTAGGTTCGACTCCCAGGTTGGGGCGGCACAAATTACATTTTCCTAAACGTGGTCTCCACTCTAACACGTGTCTGGTTCACAGACTGTCTGTGTCTTGACGAATGAGCGAGAACAATAGAGCTTCGTTTAGACCCTTTAGGTTCTGAACCTTAAAAAGAAAAAAATATTTTAAACGAACTCTCACAGCGTCATCATCATTATTTATCAGCCACAGGACGTCCACTGCTGGACATAGATCTCACCCATAGATTTCCAACATTACCAGTTGGAAACAGCCTATCTCTTATACCTTACACCCCCTAGTATTACCTGCAAAATACTGACAGGGGCAAGCACCAAAACTTACTGTAGCCAGTTTTAAACTCAGTTGCCTTTACACTACCACTGACCCTATAACCCAAACCCCACCTTCTTTCCTAAGAAACAAGGTCAAATTTCCTTTGTCAATCATAAGATAGTTACTCGAAATGGACGTAATATATCGGATTGTAAAAGCTTGAAGATTCGTGAAAGTTTCAGTCGCTGGGGAATGAGTATTGGGTTACTTACACCCACTGTGCTCGTTTTGTCATAGTTTCCAGGCTTTTATGCTGCCCTGGTACTTTTAGTGGTATTAAATGTTCGTTGGTCTGTGTTCAGTTGACTTTTAAGTTCTTTTTCTTTTTGGTGCTCGATGGAAATCCTCTTTGACTTCCTCCGTCGTAAGGGTGACAAGAAACAAGATATTTATTTTGCTCTTCTTCTTCTTTATCGTGTAGGCAGTAAGGTCTCACGACCCCACATACCCTAGTGTCAGAGTTTCTAAACCGCCTCAAGGGCCTCTGATATGGTTACCGATGTCAGATGTCAAGATAAACTAAGAAAGTACCCATGAATTGGTAAAATTGATGAACACATTGCTGCTTGCGTGTGCCCGGTTGCGAACCCACAACCTCGTGCATAAGAGGCTGGCGCCGTAACGACTGCGCTATCACGACACTACTACAGACTACTACTATCTATTTTGCTAAATGAGTACACATAAATGCAAGATGTTACATAAAAAGTTCAAAGGGCAATGCTTTGCCGTAATGGCCTGACGGAGACACCGGGTTTGGTGACGGAGGGGCACGGATGACCAGGGTTGCGTTGGTCGCAAACGCTCTTCTTGCGTTCTTCGCTCCCCCGCCAGGGCTCTGATTTTAACTGAACCCGCTGATTTTAAGTCCTGGTCTTTCAATACCTGCCGGTGTGTGGAAGAATGCTCGTGAATACAATACTCAATACTTTATTGCTTTCCATTTGTACATATAATAATAACGTGATGTAAATGACATACCCCTTCGACTTTCTCGAGACGGCGGCAGCCTAAGGGACTGGCCACAGTCTCTGGCGACGCTTCACGCTTTGCGACAGGAGTTGCGACAGCGACACGATTTGCAGTGGTATGCCACAGCTCGAGTAGTTGCGACAGCGACGGCGTCAAAGGTGGACGTATTTAGAGAACGGCTAAACTATTAAAATTATTAAAAGCCCTATTAAAATGATTTTGTGATAAGTTGTTATAATACCTACCTAATGCCAAATTCGTTTCTCGAAACTGATAAAATGTTATATCGTATTCAATAGCGTAAGTAGTATGTTATGTACCTAGGTACTGTTTACGCTATCGAGTACGATGATATAACATTTTGAACAAAATTGAAAGCAATGTGGGTAGGTATTTATTTCATAAATAGAAACACTGTATTGAGATAAGTTAGAATATTAATTTGTTTGTTTGATGATCGATCGATTTCAATTAAAACATATTTTAAATGTATAGATAAATGCTCGCGAGCTGTGTTCGAAGGAACGTGACCTTGAAGACTGACGGTTCGCCCAGAGAGGTTAAAGTTTTAGTTGCCTCACTTTTTGCAGTCGTACTAGGTTTCTATGCGTTATTGGTTTATAAATTCTTCTCCTTTCTAATTTCTTCCCATATTTTTTTTTTTATAATATGCCTATATTTATGATGTGGATGTTTTGACATCCATATTGCTGGTCTACTCAGTACTTCACTCATAAATTGTTCAGTATTCATCATTTTTATAAGCGCAACGCGCGTCAAAAACAAAATTATTTGTTTCTGTCGCGTGAAGCCTGAATGCGTCCACTGATGAAGCAGCGCGTCGATACTCGCTAGTACATTTGTCTCACTCGCACAGCGCGCATTTTGTAGCCGCTACATGTCGCGCTACTTGTCGCGCTTCGTGAAGCGCCCCGTGAAGCGTCGCATGTAGTGTCGCCGGTAGCTGTGGCATACTTCTAAGGGAAAAGCCACAGTCTCTGGCGACGCTTCACGCTTTGCGACAGCGACACGATTTGCAGTGGTATGCTACAACTCGAGTAGTTGTGACAGCGACGGCAAGTGAGACAAATGTACTCGCTAGTACATTTGTCTCACTCGCACAGCGCGCATTCTGTAGCCGCTACATGTCGCGCTACTTGTCGCGCTTCGTGAAGCGCCCCGTGTAGCGTCGCATGTAGTGTCGCCGGTACTGTGGCATACTTCATACGTTGTCTACCATTTGTTTTTGCATCTCGAAGCTCGTCGCGCCTCATGTCGCATGAAGCGCTTGGCTGTGGCCGGCGGGTAAGAGGAATACCCATGAAAAAAAAATGGGTAAAAAAAGTCTGTAAAAAAACCATTACCTCACACTAGATTTTTTTCCTGAAACGTTTACAAACATCTTACCACTTATAATAAATGCGATATTTGGATGGATTGTTGTTTGTAACTCAATCACAACAGACCGGCTGAACAGGTCTAGTTCAGATTTGGCACAAAGATAGATTATTTTCTGGAATAGTACATAAGCTACTTTATATCCCGGAAAAATGTACAATTCCCTACGGATTATTAACTTTTACACATTATACAAAAGTTGTTAAAAAGCTTGCAAAAGTCGTTCAATTATTTTTTCTGGAAGATTAATTATTATTCATGAAGTTGACTTTATTCAAATATTTGCTTCTGTTAGCGATCTCATACACGTGTTGTCTGTTTCTTACGCATCATGTTACGTCTTTGGTTATTGCTACGCTCCCGTGGATCACAGCGTGATGTTTTATAGCCTATATTATTTCTCACGAATCTAGCTATTGTATACAAAAAGAATTTTCTAACTAGACTTAGTTTAGGTTTACGTTCACGAGACGACTCCCGGCCACCGTAGACGCGGGTCTGTGGACGGTGAGCAATGGGTAGCTCACCGTCCGTACGTTCACTAGCGACAGACCGTGTCGACGGCGCGTTCGTGTTCCACGCGCGCCTCAAAGAGATTTCAGCAAAATTGGATGGGGCCACTGAGGGCCGATGCCTGCCGGGGCTGCGGGTTGTTCGAAAGAGATACCGCGCCCCCGGAACGCAAAGGGCACATGAAGCAACATGGACGGGTTTTAGTCAGTAAAAGTCCGACACTCCCTCCCGCCCCGCCCAGGGCGGGGAAAGTTATTTGATGATTTCCAGTCTATAAAAAAAAGGGGTTTACGTTCAAAGGAAACAAAACCTCTTTCGCTTTATTACACTTCTAAAGATATAGATAATTATTTTACAAAATAACACTCAAACGCCAAGACGTAGTAAAATAAACATTAATCATTCAAAAATACTATCATCAAATTATAATTGGTTAATAGTAGATACGAATTACCAAATTAATGTAAGCAGTTGAGTACCACTGACAGCGAACGAATGGAGAATTAATTGAGTGAACGAATAAATGAATGAACTGTTGAACGATTCGGGGTTAAATGAAATATGGGTCGTCTGCGGATCGTAATTTGTTTTTTTGGGATGGTGGATTTAAATGGCATTTGTTTTATTCTTTTTTGTTTGTTTGTTTGTTTGTTTTTAGATTATTATGTTTATTCGTTTTGTTTTAGTTTTTGTGTGAAATGAAAGTAAAAGATTAATAATGCCAGTTTGTTTTTTTAGCAGCTTGATCTGAAAAAATTACTTCTTCTGGTACAGATTAAAAATTTAACCATTTATTTTTACCACATTTATTCTTATTATACATTTTGGTTGTTGACACTGTTGATTCTGGCTTTCTGGAGTTGTAGTGGTTGGGTTTGGATGGCCCCCATAACACCTTCACGCCTTTATTGCCCGAAGGGTCAGGCAGAGGTGTAGCAATGTACACTCACAATTCACCGGTATGTTTAAGTTCCATGTAATAGGAGCCTGGCTATTGCTACTAACACTTTACATAGAAAAACCCAATAACACTTTTAGCTCGACCTGGGGATCAAACCCAAGACCTATAGCGTAGCAGTCGCGCTTAGAACCACTAGGCTAACGAGGCACTCCAAACACTGCAAATTAATTTGTCGCCTACCAACCAAACTTTTTATCCCGACCGCACCTAAGCACCAATATTCTGCATCACATAACTAGTTTGCGTGACATTTATAGTTCGGAGTGACAGCTCAGTGACGTGACAGCGTGACACGTCACGATAATAGCACGCGCGGGACGAGGGTCGTGACACTGGCTCGTTTAGTGAGGAGTTTTATCGGATTTCAACTGGATTTTGCGGGTTGATATTGTGGAACGCTATTAAGAGTATACCATGGAGGATTGTAGTGGTGTGCTGGAAGAATGTGGCTCGGTGAAGTGAGGTTAATCCTCAATAGCAAATTTAGGCGTACTTTAAACATCTTCAATCTTATTTTATAATGCGCACTACAAAGGAGTGGAACTCTGTACCTGCGTCTGTATTCCCGAACGCATATAACCCTAATCTCTTACAAAATGAGAGTGAACAGGCTTCTTCTGGGTAAGCTCACTCCATCGTAGACTTTGTCTATGTCATCTCTGACCAAGACTAAAGTCAGGAGCTTACCCATATCGAATTAAAAAAAAGGTGAAGTGAGCCTTATTTGAGCTAGGTTTACAGTTCACCTCAAGTTTAAAAAAAAAAAACATCGGAGCAGAATAAGAGGCAGCTACTTACTACCCCATTGGTCTCATGGTTGCAAGCGTAAAAGAGCGTGGGGACCCAGGTCCGATTCCCAGGTCAGGTAAAGTGATATTGGGTTTTATTAAAAGATTCTCAATAACAACTCGGAGTTGGAAGTTGGAGGTGTGACAGCTCGTCCCTCTGAAAGCATGTAAAGGCGTTGGTGCTGCATCTAATAACTCTTTGATCGTGTTAGATTACTGTCCCATCAGACTATGAGAGTAAGAGAAGAGGACCTATGTTTGTTTACTAGACTAGACCCAATTAAGATTTGGCACCATGACCGAAATTCAATCGGCGTTACGGAACTGGCTAAATGATATTTATTTACTACTCTGCTTTCCTCTTTAAAAATATTACGATGATGGAATATGTTTTACAAATTCCATAATATGAATAAGTTTTTTTTAACACCGACAACTGATAATCTTTGCAAAAGGAACAATACAAGAGACATTGTTCATTCTCAACGACCAAACTTGTCTGTGTATTTTCAACGAGCTTCTGGCCGCGACTTCGTCCGCGTGTATTTTTTCGATAGTTACGTTTTCGGTTACTGCTCCGCTCCCGTGTATCATAGCGTAATGTTATAAAGATTATACTATTCCTTATAAATCTGGCTATCATATAGAAAAATAAGTTTTTCAATCCGACTAGTAGTTCCGGAGATATACGCGTTTAAACAAAAAAAAAATATCCAGCTTTATTATATTATTACCTATACTAGCTTGTGCCCGTGACTTCTTCCGGGTTGGTATAATCACCCGTGTTAAGCTATGTCTTTGGTTCGCACCCGAGTGTCGTAGCGTGATATTATATAGCCTATAGCCTTCCTCGACAAAAGGACTAACCAATAGAAAATCAATTTTCCAATTTGAATCAGTAATTCCTGAGATTTACGCGTGTAAACAAACAAACAATAAACTCTTCAGCTTTATTATATTACTATGAATAAAGGCGAACTTGAGCAAACTGAGCATTGGAATATTGAGCATTCCCCCAGTTCGTAACCGAGGCTCAATGCTCAGGGGTCCTGTCAGGTTTAGCGGTTGCTGAACTGTTGAGCTGTCTGATAACTGAAGGTGAGCTTAGTCTGAAGTATTTGATGCTGGGAAGTCAATAAAGTTTTGGTGAAGATTTGCGCGGATTGTATCAAAGTTCGGTTTATTTTGAAGTCGTGATGGCCGTCAGTTAAGGCATCGGTCAAGTATTAATGACCTTTTTAAATCTAATATATAAAATTCTCGTGTCATAGTTTTCGTTGCCATACTCCTCCGAAACGGCTTGACCGATTTTGATAAAATTTTTTGTGCATATCGAGTAGGTCTGAGAATCGGCCAACATCCATTTTTCATACCTACCATAAAAAAAAAATACAACATTTGCTGGGTCAGCTAGTAATATGTACTTTCTAAGTTTATCATCGACATTATTTTTTAACATGAAGAAAAATTTAGTAAAGATATGATTTATACCAAATATAAGTCTGAAATCGCGAACGCGCGCTACCATAAGCCCGGTTAAGAAAAAGTGCCATATACAAGAGGCATAGGTTCGCACATACATTTATTTGGCGTAAAAACCTACGATTAATTCGCCGTGTAGGTACGGTTTAACAAGGTAGGCAGTTGTGCTTTGACATTACAGGCGATTCGGAAAAAAATTAAGGGTAGTTTAGTTCCATACAAAAGGTTTGGGTCGCGCCAATCCTTTTGTATAGAAAATTACTGGCTTAACTAGTTCTAACAGGAGTAATTATTAAAGTTCGTGCCCAAAGTCGAGGCCTGCCCAAACTTTTACAAAAGCATCCTTTCTATGTTAAACAAAATGGCTAACCCCGAATATTACTCGTAATCCTGTCCCACTAATATTATAAACTTGCTTCTGACCGCGGCTACATCCACATATATCCACGTAAATTTTTCCGGAATAAAAAGTATCCTGTGTGATTCCACACTACTATTTATCTTAGTGCCAAATTTCATCCAGATCCGTTCAGCCGTTTAAGCGGAAAAGAGTAACAAACAAACATTCATCCATCTTCACCAACTTTCGCATCTATGATACTTACTTTTGCCCGCGACTTCACCCGTGTCAAATTTGATATATTATCCCACGGGAACTGTACATTTTTTGGGGATAAAAAGTATCCTATGTGTGATTCCACACTACTATTTATCTTAGTGCCAATTTTCATCCAGATCCGTTCAGCCGTAAGCGTGAAAGAGTAACAAACATCCATCCATCCATGTTCACAATCTTTCGCATTCTTTATAATATTATTAGTAGAATATTATGTGAAGGTTTGTGAAGACATTTGTTACTTAATCACGCATAAACCGTTGAACAGATTTGAAGGAAATTGGCACATAGGTAGACCATTTCATGAATTAACACATAGTGTACTTTGTATCCGGGAAAAATATTAAAATATAAGATAATAGTTCAACTTTAATATTAGGAAACGTTACTTTCTACGCGAGCAAAGCCGCGGGCAAAAGCTAGTACGCCAATAATTCTAAACATTGTAAATCACCAGTTTGGCCGGTCATTTTGGACGCTTTCCGGTCATTGTGTGTATGATTGATGACTGTAATTAGCTGCCTTCAATAGTATTTAACATAATGAGTAGCAGTTTTATTGATACACTAATTATGCTTCCTGGCTTTGTCTGACTAGTGAAGGAAGTATCACACGGAATTTATTTTACAGACGATTAAGCCTTTTCATAATTATTTTCAGAGGAAACTGAAAAACAATGTAAATGTAAAATTAATGATGAACTGTGTTGAGGCGTGAATCGCAAAAAAAATATGTTAATCTTATATATATAAACGCCTTTTTCCCATGGGGGTAGGTAGAAACCACAGAACGCCACCGGCTACGATCCTTACGTTCGCCTTTCGCCTCATCCACGTACATACATCAGCCCCCCTAGCCAAGTAACAAACGATAAACGCAAACGCTGAGTAGGCTTTAATAGATCTTCACCTTTATGTGCTTGGTTTTAAGTTGAAGATCTAATGAAGATTACATAGCGTTTTCGTTCGTTCCAGTCGCTAACGCTTAGAAATCTTTAATAGATTTTTAACTTAAGGCTCTTAGGTATTAAGTTGAAAATCTATTGGTACCTACCGAGCGTTTACGATTATCGTTTGTGACTTGGCTAGGGGGGCTGGTCATACAAAGATGTTTAAAAAAACTCACTCACGACCGAACGGCTGAACAGGTCTAGATGAAATTTCGTACAGACATAGATTTTAATCTGGGATAGCACATAGGCAATTTTTTACCCCGAAAACATGTAGGCATCCCGTGAGATTATATAATCAACTTTGACGAGAACGAAGTCGCAAGCAGAAGCGATTTCAATGAAAAAGTACACCTACTTGTAAAGATTTTATAAGACAAACAATATAAATCTCCTACTCGGTGTAAAAACAATTTTATATTCAGAAAGAACAACTTTTGAGATAAAATAAATAACACCATTTTAGAACGATATACTAATATTTGAATAACATTGTAAATAAACATTTCACCTTTTGTAGACCCTTGAGTCCCGACTGAAGTTTATTATCAAAGATTAAATTGTATCTCAGAGGCGACAATGCCTAGATTGATGTTGAATTTGTATCTCTACATACTCGTAGTATAAAAGAAAGTCGCTTCCCACGCTTAGATCTTTTAAACTATTTAACGGATTTCGACATCACGCTTCAAGCAACGGGATGGAGCAGTAACCAGTAACTGAACCGAGCCGACACTGGTATAACGCTAGTTTAATTAATATAATTTCATTTCAGGTTTCGTTGCGGGATTTAAGACAGCAAAGTTTCTCGGGGACTCGTCGAGCTTTATTTCCTCGGCGCTTTTCTGGTGGTCACCACTCCTAATGCTAGCTTTTAGGAGTTGCAGTGTTCCGAGAAAAGTATAGTGGGTTTGTTCAATAAAGACTGTCATAGGTATTTTTTTTTGCTGCTCTGGGGATTTCCTTTCTTACTTTCTCCGTGGTGGAGATGACGGTGGGGCATGCTGTTCTCTTACCGGCTAAAACCACCGCGGTATTGACCGGGAGTGCGGGATTTGCAATAAGCATTCGCCGCCATCCCGACACGCCTTGACCTGCTGATCCTCAGCGGTCCCCTCCTTCCCGAATACTGTCGCATCTGCCAACTTACTCTACATCAATGCAGAATTATTCTGTAATTCCCTAAAGTTACATACGATTTCATGATATGTTTTGCGTACGTATACGACATTTTATTGAATTTCCTCCCGCGTAATAGTCATTTGCGTTTTGAGGTTTCGTAGTAATACAGTTACTAAGATTGACAATTCTTTGATGTGATTTATATCGACTGGTTTGGAGGGCTTCTTAAATATTTGTTTGTTATTTGATTTAAATTACCTTTTAGAAAGAAAGAAAGAATGATTATCTTCTACTGGCTTCTGGCCGCGACTGCACCGCGTGGTTTTTTTTTTCGCTAGTTACGTGTTTGGTTACTGCTCCGCTCCCGTGTGTTGTAGCGTGATGTTTTAACACCTTTACTATTTCTCAAGAGCCTGGCTATCATTAGCAAAAAGTTACTTCAAATCCGATTGGTAGTTCCAGAGATTATCTTATTTAAACAAACAAAAAAAACGTCGTCTTTATTATATTTGTGTAGATCTATTTAAACAATTTCTTCATAGATGTTATTTTCCAACTCATCAATCTCTTTCTGACACTCTTTGCGGTATAGTAGGTTCACGTAGAATGGATCCCCCGGCTGTAAAAATATAACGTCATTATACATACGCTTAGTAAATTATGTAAGACGAACTTTACCATAGATTCCATGTACGATTCTAGACCGCTACGCACTGCAATTTGTCGTCGCTTAATGTATAGAATAGCTGATTTTTAACTTTCAATACTTAACTAACACTAGCAGTGTCCCTTGAACCAGTCAGCAAGGTCAGGGCAGAAAATCTCGAAAAGTCCCAGAACCTTCCGTCTTGTTCCATAACCAATTATACGAGTACATACATACATACCATCACGCCTGTATTCCCCGAAGGATTAGGCAGAGGTGTACCAATGACACCCACAGTTCGCCGGTATGTTTTTAGGTCCCATGTTATTACATGGGACCTAAATGGGGTTAATGGCAATAGGCTCGCCCCCTATTGGGGGCGAGCCTATTGCCATTAACCACGCACAAATCCAAATTCCGAGCCGCTACTGAGAAATTCATAGAAAAACCCAATAACACTTTTTGCTCGACCTGGGAATCGAACCCAAGACCTCTAGCATAGCAGTCGCGTTTAGGACCACTAGTAATTTAGTCTAGTAATTATACGAGTAATTTGCATTTTTACAATAAGCATTAGAATTGGACTCAAACATCGATCTTAACAAAATTGGCAAGGAATACTTTAAAAAATTTAACTGTTTTTAACAACCCCGACTGTCCCCATTTACAAATGTTGCTACAAAAAAAAAACACTTACTAATGGTGGCTGTATTGCCGGTGGTATTGCCATGCGCTTGTTCCAGTATCGTCTCAAAAACGCAAGACTCACTATCACGACCACCATTGTTGCAAACACCGATAGACATATAATAATGATGTCATGGTTCGTGGCATTATTATCTATTTTGGCTTTATCTTCTGCAGGTGGTGCAACCGGCATTTTTGTAAGTGATTCTGCTACGTTTGCATCTGAAATGTCGTAATATTTATTAGTTTGAAGTTTTGAACTATATCATGCTTCCAATCTTCCTTACTTGCTTTTAAAAAATCGATATGTAATTGCGCACGATCTTTTTCCTATTACCCACAACACTGTAGAAATTGTGTCCAAGAGTTAGCTTATTTATTTATGAGTATATCTACGCTAAGTCTTATATTTCGTTTTTAAGATTAACTTGTGTTTCTCATATTAAGTGAATTGTATTATTTTTGAGAAATAAATGTCTTAAACCGTAATCACTGCGCTGCGCTGTGAAGCGGTCCAAGGTCGCCATAATCACCTCAATAGATAATAAGTTGTACCGTTGTATTATCTCTCAAAATATGCTTTAAATGTTAGATTATTGCATGAATTACTGAAAATGATACGACTGATAACAATATTTCAAAAAATTACGTCATCTATATATGTATGTACGTAGGTCTTGAACCATCCAATGCTGCGAACCACATCTTAAAATAACAACGGTCCTAATATTGTACCTTGAGGAACACCATTGTAGATTTGTTATGGATTGAAAGCGGATTTTCTTTTATTACTTTCTAAATGGTTAATTAGAGTTATATAAAGGTAATATTTTATGTTAAGAATTTAATTGTTTTGTAATATCATTTATTTCTTATGTTTTAAGATTGTAAACTGTATCAAAAGGCTTACCTTTGCATTCTTCCCTTAAGTCAAGTGTAATGTGACAATTATTACCATTTAGGCAAATCGAGCTACCTGTAAAAATGACAATTTTAAATTTAGGAGACCAGAGGAGACTACTTTTATGGTATAGAATAATAAACCTTGTAGTTAGAGACTTAAGGTGCAAACGTGTAATCGTGCAAAAAGATGTAGGACGGCAAAATCAAAACTGTCTTATAATTCGGCGACACGATTAGCACAGTAGCTGAGCGATGAGCTGCTGGACCGCGTGTCGCGAGTTCAATTCCAGCACGGTACAAATGCCTGCCGGGGCTGCGGGTTGTTCGAAAGAGATACCGCGCCCCCGGAACGCAAAGGGCACATGAAGGAACATAGATGGTTTTTAGTCAGTAAAAGTCTGACATTCCCTCCCGTCCCGCCCAGGACGGGGGGGGGGGGGGGGGGTCATTTGATGATTTTACCATCTCTAAAAAAAAAAAAGCACGGTACAAATAATTGTATTTTATTTTATGGCCTTGTTTCGCCTGGTCTCTTAGGATGTATATGTGAGTTCATATATGTAATTCTCCAGACCGATTCCGGCCACGGCGGCTAATCTTAATGCAGACTAGCCACGTATGCAGGAGATATTATAGTGCACAAGTGGTTGCGCAAACAGAGGTGCACTCCCTCTTCCCTAACTCTCATAGCCTGATGGGACGGCAATCCTACACGACCGGAGAGAGATCAGGCGCAGGACCAACGGCTTTACGTGCTTTCCGAGGCACGGGGGTGTCACACCACCAACTTCCAAACTCCGGGCTGCTACTGAGAAATTCCTAATGGAAAACCCCAATAACAATATATTATGTATGTAAACGCACCCACGATACAGAAGAAATTTCTTATCTATAGTAATATTATAAAGAGGTAAAGTTGGTGAGTTGGTGAGTTTATTTATTTATTTATTTATTTATTTAGGATCTCCAACAAAAGATATACACAAATCATGACATAAAACAATATTACAAGAGTATTATGTAGTTGTACTCCTTCACTTATAGGAGACCACAGCATGCACAGGAAAGTTAACAACTAGCTAACAAAGTACTAACTAGAAACAAAGTAAGTAGTAATTAAAATAAAATAAAATTTGGAATAAAATTGAGAATAAAATTTGTGAAATCTAAAAAATAACAATACAATGAGATCAATAATAAAATGGGAGTAAGAGTATACTAATAACAATAGTAATAACAATTTATGTTATTACTATTGTTAAGTTTGTGAGGTTGTAGGGGAAATCTCTGAATCTACTGAACCGATTTTGAAAATTGTTTTATCCATAGAAAACCACTATATTTGTGAGTGCCATAGGCTGTATAACATCACGATATGACGCACGCGAGTGGAGCAGACACCAAAGACGTAACTTATCGAGGATGAAAAAATATACTAACTACTAAAAATATACTAACTGCCCCGTTGGTCTCGTGGTCGCAAGTGCGACTGCTGTGCAAGAGGTCCCGGGTTCGATTCCCAGGTCGAGCAAAGAGTGTTATTGGGTTTTTCTATGAAATTCTCAGTAGCAGCTCGGAGTTTGGATTTGTGCCCGGTTAATGGCAATAGGCTCGCCCCCTATTACATGGGACCTAAATATACCGGCGAACTGAGGGTGTACACCTCTGCCTAACCCTTCGGGGAATACAGGCGTGATGGTATGGAAAAATATACTTTTTATGTTTCTTCTCTTTCATTTGATTTTTAATACACTTACTTGTGTTGGGCGATGTTTTCACTTCTCGGCCTTCTGTTATTCTTTGTTGTAAGCACACTCCGGTATGTTTGTACAATTGTATATCTATTACAAAACGGTCGCTAGTTAATAAACGACGAACATGCAAATCAAAGTCTTCATGCTGATTTGCTATAATATCTCCTTCAATTTCAAATTTATTTATTGAGCGGTTATCTGAAAATTATATTCCTAATTATTTTAAATGATTAAATGACACATTTTTTTTTAATTGAAGTTTCCGTAATAGAATATCATCCCATATTTCCCAAATATTTTAATAACTGCCTCGTTGGCCTAGTGTGCCTAAGCGCGGCTACTACGCTAGAGGTCTTGGGTTCGATTCCCAGGTCAAGCAAAAAGTGTTATTGGGTTTTCCTATGAAATTTCAGGCGCCAAGCAACAGGAAGTTATGTATGTGTTATGTGGTGGGTATTTTGTCGCTAACTTACCTGTTATACATATATATACTGACGGCTTTTTCCCGTGGGGGTAGGCAGAAACCACGGAACGCCACCAGTGGCCTATTTAATAAAGCTGATAGGTGACATTTAACAAAATAACGGTGACAGTTCTAGGTTTACATTAACAAACATTAAATCATAATTGTAAATCGCGGTAAAGTTCAAGAGTGAAAAGAAACAGCAAAAATGTCACAGGCCTAAGTATATCTTGTATATGTCATATGTCATAAATGTCGGTTTTATTAAACAGCACTTATACCATATAAATAAATATACCATCACGTCTGTTATCCCCGAAGGGCTAGGCTGAGGTGTACCAATGTACACCCACAGTTCGCCGGTATATTTAGGTCCCATGTAATAGGGGGCGAGCCTATTGCCATTAACCGGGCACAAATCCTAACTTCGAGCTGCTACTGAGAATTTCATAGAAAAACCCAATAACAATTTTTGCTCGGCCTGGGAATCGAACCCAGGACCTCTAGCGTAGCGGTCGTGCTCAGGACCACTAGACTAACGAGGCAGTCACACACAGCACTTGTAGAGACAATTTGACAATTTTGACAAAAAAGTCAGCTTGTCAGCTTTATTAAATAGGGCACTGCTATGATCCCTTTTGCCTCCTCCACTTTCATACATCTGCCCCCCTAGCCAAGTCACAAACGATAATCGTAAACGCTCGGTAGGTACCAAAAGATTTTCAACTTAATACCCTTAAGCCTTAAGTTGAAAATCTATTAAAGATTTCTAAGCGTTAGCGACTGGAACGAACGAAAACGCTATGCAATCTTCATTAGATCTTCAACATAAAACCAAGCACATAAAGTTGAAGATCTATTAAAGCCTACTCAGCGTTTGCGTTTATCGTTTGTGACTTGGCTATGGGGGCTGGTCATACAAGCACGCCGGTTATATTATTTTATAATAACTTACCAGTTATATTACTACGTATTAACAAAAGGCCACCAGACAAATGTGAGGGCAATTTTAATCTTAAATACATGTCTAGACTATCGTTCCTTATAAACCCAAATAGAAAGGGTGTGTCCACAAGCTCAGACGAAGGTTCATCTAAAAAAAAACACAAAATGTATGTGATCTAACGAGAAATGTATAAGTAAAATAAAATATTTAGAGTCAAAAATAAATTCAATACGATTTTTTTTTTCAAAGAATATATTTTTATTAGGCAGCTGCTGTATTTTATGCTTGCGTTGATTAGATAGATTCTGATTAGAAGATTGATGCACAGCTTTTACGGATTGCAAAAATAAGTACCTATTTGATATTAATTTCAATTTTATACCTCTTCGCGTACCTTACCGCTTAGGTACATTCCCGGCGTCTCTTTTCAGTTTGGTTGTTATAGATTCAAATATAAAAAAAATACTTACTTTTTTGGCTAGTTACACTAACTATTGCAAACACTACAAAACAACACACCAAATACATTTTAAAATTCATTTTTTCTGACGATTTTGTCACACAATTCTCAATTTTAACACAAAGGGTTAAAAACTATTTTATTTAAAATTTAACAAATTACTGAAATACATTATTATTTTGACTGAAATTCTTTCATAGCACTTGCATTTAATGTATTCTAGAGAACATTGCATGTACTAATGCTGTACGATTTTTATAACAGGACAATTTTTAACGAATTTATTAGTTGTTGATTATCCTGGTATGAAATATACTAAGTATGATAATTATTAATTAGTCCCGTTAATTACGTCGGTAGTTGACATCAATAACCCATAATTTCAAATCACAAGTTCTCAAAAAAGCACTTTATTTTACCCATGAAAACCGATTAATTGTATAATAATTAGTCTAAACACTAACTAAACTGCCTCGTTGGCCTAGTGGTCCTGAGCGCGACTGCTACGCGAGAGGTCCTGGGTTCGATTCCCGGGTCGAGCAAAAATTGTTATTGGGTTTTTCTATGAAATTCTCAGTAGCAGCGTGGAGTTAGGATTTGTGCCCGGTTAATGGCAATAGGCTCGCCCCCTATTACATGGGACCTAAATATACCGGCGAACTGTGGGTGTACATTGGTATACCTCTGCCTAACCCTTCGGGGAATACAGGCGTGATGGTATAATTTGTCTATTTTGTTTGTATGTATTTATTATTATATTTATTCTTGGAAATTTTCTGTTTCTTGCACCTTTTTTGCTCTGTCTCTACATCACCCTAAGGTAGACTGGTAGAAAATGCCTAATGCATTAAGTCCGTAAAGTACGGTGTATTTTATACATTTTGTGCACAAAGTTAAAAATAAATAAATTAATTTTTAATTTATTGTAAAATTCGATTTTTTCTTACTGTAAAATCTATAAATAGTCAATTGAGTAGGCCGATAAGTGACGTCACAGCGTGCCATTGCAATACAAAATCTACGGGAGAATCAAGTTTTGGCCGTTCATAAAAAGTATGTCAATTGATGGTGGTGTCAACAACCCAATTACTTATGTTGTTGGGCAGTAAATGTTTCAAAAATAGCTTTAGTTGCGGTAAAACGAATATTTCGACGTTTTAGGATATTTAACTCTGATTATTGTTAAATTCATACTAATTACGTCACGCTAGAGGTTTTGGGTTTAATTTCCAGGGCGAGCATATTGCAAAAAGTGTTATTGGGTTTTTCTATGAAATTCTCAGTAGCTCGGTGTTAGCATGGCAATAGGCTCGCCCCCTAGGTATTACATGGGACCTGAACACACCAGTGAACTGTTGGTGTACAGTAAGCGCTCAGAATTGCATACCCACGCTAAGGTTCACTTTCCTATGAACACGGGCGCGATCCAGTCAGCGCGTGCGCATGTGTGTTTACGAGTGATGTCTCAACCTCAACATTCCACAGATAACACACACTAATGAACCATCGTCGCACTACGCGAAATGGCATTATATTTCTGTTTACCGTACGAGTCCTACCCGACGCGCGACGTATTCTTACCATTGCATTGCTAAATTTCGCATAATTATAACATGGCCTGGCAGCTGGTTTGGATAAGAAAGGGTTTACGATCATTGAATTCCGAGTTCAAATCTTATACTATGTGTGGCTGTTTTTTGTTTCTTGAAACCATAATAATGTTAGGCAAAATCTTTTTAGGTTTATGTTGAATTATTACGTATTCATGCTTGTTATTTATTTTTTATAAGAAGCAAATATTAGTTATTGTATTATTTATTTAACTTTTTATGTGATTTTATTTTAACTTTTTGTAATTGGAAGTAGGAAAAAAAGGCGTGCTGTGTGATAACAAAAATTTATTTTTAAAATTAACAAACTTATGAGAATTGTAACGTCACATTCCTACCGAAATAAAAGAAGTTCTCTTGTAACTGTTCATAAGATTTTTTGTTGAATACCCACTTAGTCAATAAAATTCATAATAACATAATAAGAGAAGGATATTTTAATAACACAAATAAATTTGGTGATGCTCACGTATTAAGTTTCTGAATTGGTATTCAGCAGAGTTAATTGAAAACTAAACTATAATTCAGACTTTATGAACAGGTTTTTTTTATGTAACGTCACAATAAACTTAGTGAGGTAATAGTTTAATAATTCGTTTTCTTGATGAAAAGAAGATTGAAACTAAACCTCAATTTAAGATCATTAAATAACTATCTACGAATATATAATATAATTATGACTAAATATTTAGTTACACCGTCTAATTATTAAAACTAAAACATCCAGGTTATTAAATGTTGCATAACACCGTCTAATACTTCTTCATAAGTAGCACTGTTGCACGCCATCCCCACATATTAAAAACGAAACGTATTTTTTCTGGTTTATGATGCATGCAGCTGTTGTTGTAAACAATACGTTATCCAGTGCGAAACCACCAAACTTAATCCACTTCGCTGTTGAGTAGGTAGGATAGGCTATCTATCCTCTTCCTCGTATTTCTTGCTCCGGAGACTAATAATAGTATTCCTCTAAAACAACAAAAAAAGTAATATTAGGCATTTATAACAAAATACTAAAGTGACTTAATTTTTTATATAATTTAATAATATTTATTTAATATAACAAATTTTAATATATTAAAACTATTTATTTATAAATTCCATAATAAACACATTTTTTTTGGCGTCATTATATATTTAAAAATCAATAATAAGTATTAATCGAAATGCCACCAAATAATTTTAGGTATCTTAGGTATAAATTTCAAATAAAAGTTTAATTTACAATTCGTTAATATAATACTCACATTCAGTCAGGTTTCATAAGATATTAATTGGGACCACTTTTATGCAGCCCAATAATAGTCGCCCTCGCGTCAGTAATATTATTTGCCTGCGTTTCGAGAATAATTACAATACCACTACGAGTATCTATTAAATCACTCGTTACTAACCAACAACCACAACCAACGACAACGCTCATTCCAATCAAGTTAAATATGCACAAAACTCATGTCTACCTCACAGAAATCTAAATTCTTTATTAGTTTTCTATGACTACCCTTTTAAATTTACGAAATGTGTGAACAAAGCGAACAAGCTAAAGAATATTATATTTCTGTTCATTTCTTCAAATTGAGTAAAAACAAAAAGACAAAAATAATGTGAGATTCGAACTCGCGGCTCATTGGTTAACGCCGTCAACTGGGCGCGCTTAACCGCTAGACCATTTTGTCTCATGTAGAAATGTTGAAATTATGAACTACATTCACAACGATGATACATGTGTCTATTCTTGAAAGTAAAAGGTCGTAAGTCAAACTAAACGTCAACCTAATACGTTTTGAGATTGGGTATGGACTTTTGGTCGCCACTGTACATTGGTAAACCTCTGTCTAACCCTCCGGGGAATACAGGCGTGATGGTATGTTATGTTAATAAATAAAACTGAACAGTCTGTTATATCTGAATTACAGTATTTTACAAAAAAATAGATCACAGACGTAAAATACACATTTCATTCGGATATATTCAACTCGAGGAAAACCAAACTAAATGCATCAAATAGAATATCTGTCTGATTCGATAGATTCTGATTGAAAACATACGCCCGGAACGTTTGCACTGTAAATATAGAGAACTAGCTACTGCCCGTGGCTTTGTTCGCGTGGAAATCAAGTGTACCATAAAACATAGCCTATGACACTCGGCAACAGTCTTCTTCTTCTTCTTTATCGTGTGGGCAGTAAGGTCTAACGACCCCACACGCCCTAGTGTCAGAGTTTTTAAACCGCCTCAAGGACCTCTGACATGGTTACCGATGTCAGTGATGTCCAAGATATACTCAGATTACATACACATACATACATAAACTCACGCCTTTTCCCATGACATACTCAGAACTACTGACATACTCTCTCTTTTCATACTCAGATTGTACATAATGAATTAGCAAAAGTCACATTGGTACTTGCTCGTGCCCTGTTGCGATCCCACAATCTCGTGTGTGAGAGGCGGGAGCCTTAACCACTAGGCCATCACGACACCAAGTAAGTATAGCATAAAATATAGCCAATAGAGTACCAAGCTGATTTTTTGTAATCGACCCGGTGGTAAAATTACTTCATGTAAATAAAAAATACAAACACTTTCACATCTTTATAAAATTAGACTAGATTCTGCCCGCAACTTTGTCAGGGTAAATGTCAAAAAATGTTAATTGACACAAATCTTGTGAACACAATAAAAATAAAAAGGCTATTATTCAATACTAGCTGTTGCCCGCGGCTTCGCTCACTAATATATTAAATTTTGAATTAAAGCCCAGAACTATATCCACATAAAGCAAAACGATATGTGCATGTCGGTTCAGTATTTGTTAAGTTAAGAGTGTGCATACTGTTTCTGCCTAACCCCTATGTGATATAGCTTGATGAAGTGTACCTTAGATTATAGCCCAAGTTACTGCCAACATACTACACAAAGTTTTGTGCAAATCGGTGAAGTAAGTACAAAATTACGCGCGTACATACAAACAAACAAACAGACAAAAATTCCAAAAACTATTGTTTTGGGTTCAGTATAATCTACCTTAAATTGTAGCAACTACTTTTTGAAAAAAATATTGAATGTACAGAATTGGCATCGTTACGATTTTATTATATGTATAGATAAAACAAAAAATCATAATTATGAGTACTGTCTCCTCCTGAAAGATGCTGCGACATCTTTGAACGCAATTCTTGTTAGTATGTTTCCACTTCCTGTGAGCAGCGGCTTCGCTAATTGGCAATGAGGTATTCAGAATCGGTGGGCATTTTTCTACCCCCACCTATTGTTGGGGAGATTTAGGATCAACCTAGGCATTGAGGGTCATCCTATCATATATTTCTATAGTAAAGCGTCTTGTCTATCTACATATATGTATGTTATAATTTTTTGTCTGTTTGTCTATTTCTTCCGGCTAATCTCTTAAACGGGTGGACCGATTTTGACGGGACTTTCACTGGCAAAGGGCATTAGGAGGAACACGGATGAGTTTTCGTCAGTAAGAGTCTGACATTGCCTTCCACTCCGCCCTGAGCGAAAGAAGTCATTTGATGATTTCCCATTTTTATAAAAATAATATATTATAAAAGAATAGGTAGAGAGTTCTGTTCTTTTGCAAATGTCTTTTATAATGAGCATTATAAAAGACATTTGGAAACGCTTAGTTCGAATTGGGTAGTTGACACCACTAATCAATGGACGTACTTTTCATGAGCAGTCAAAACGCAATTTCCCCATAGATTTTGCATGATTTCCTCTTTTTGTATGACAATACGAAACTATCACGTCACTTTTTTTTTATTTCAATTCACTAAATATTTATTGATTTTGAAGCAACTTAATATCTAGTTTTATAGTTATTTTGAAAATTAATTGGGTTTTCAGGGCTAAAATGAAATGTTTCTTTAGAGAAGTTTTCTTGGAATTATTATTTAAAGACTAATGCAGACCGAATGCGTATGCGTAGACGTAAGCGTAGACGTGCAGGTACCACTGAGTTGTAATGTATGGAACTGTATGTGACAGGAAACACCGCTTGCGTAACGTTGTCACATACAGTTTCATACATTACACATACATGCTGGAGCCCATGGTGTCTAGTAACCAATTTGTGGATTAACAACAAGGCAAGGATAGAGTTGAAATAAATAAATAAACTGTTGCAAAACTTGCTTCTACCAGGAAGTTATCTACGAGTTCTGCTTAAGCCCTGATCCCATAAACTGATGGTGTTAATAAAACGTAGAGATAGTTCATAACAGGCGGCTTAGCACCGCGTTGCTACGCGCAATATTGGTCTCATACATCACTACTAGGAAACGCAGCTTAGATAAAGGTGGGGTCCGAGTGGAAGCGGATTTTGTTCTTCATCATCATCATATCAGTAAGTACTGAAGTCCTTGGGCGGTGGAGGGATCTAACGCTACTTACTTAAAACACGGTATTCACTTTTACGTTAGTTTATTTATGTTATTAATTGTCTTATTTCTTCATTCTTAGTTTTATTTCTAGTCATTTTCATTCAAGGCAGCCCTTCACCAAAGGGCTCGCCTCGATTGAGGCGGTAAGACCCCTCTTTGAGGAGTGGCTGGAGCGGCGCCATGGCGCCCTCACCTACCGCCTGACGCAGGTCCTCACCGGACATGGATGTTTCGGGAGGTTCCTGCACCTCATCGGGCGGGAGGAAACGCCCGGGTGTCACCATTGTGAGGATCGCCCCGAGGACACGGTGGAGCATACTTTGGCGGTGTGCCCTGCTTGGGCTGAGCACCGCCGAGTCCTCGAGGCGGCCATCGGCGGCGGCGCCCTCTCGCGTCCGGCACTGGTCCAGGCCATGGTCCGGAGCGAGGGGGAATGGGAAGCAGTCGCCTCCTTCTGCGAAGCTGTAATGCTAGAGAAGGAGGCGGCGGGACGGGAGAGGGAAAGGAGGGTCCCCCGTCCCAGCGGCCGCCGCGGTAGACGATCCGGGCGTCGGGAGCCACGTGACGACTCCCGGCCACCGTAGACGCGGGTCTGTGGACGGTGAGCAATGGGTAGCTCACCGTCCGTACGTTCACTAGCGACAGACCGTGTCGACGGCGCGTTCGTGTTCCACGCGCGCCTCAAAGAGATGTCAGCAAAATTGGATGGGGCCACTGAGGGCCGATGCCTGCCGGGGCTGCGGGTTGTTCGAAAGAGATACCGCGCCCCCGGAACGCAAAGGGCACATGAAGGAACATAGACGGGTTTTAGTCAGTAAAAGTCTGACACTCCCTCCCGCCCCGCCCAGGGCGGGGGAAGTTATTTGATGATTTCCCGTCTATAAAAAAAAAAAAAAAAAAAAAAAGCCCTTCACCAACGGACTGACACCTACTTACATCTAAATCTATAATAAAGCGGCATCCATATCACATTGTAATATAATAATGAGCTTATATAGGCTAATTCAATTAAAGCCTCTACATTACCTAGTTATTTTTTAGAATAATCATAACTATGGTGAATTTCAATTAATCCTATTCTCTCTGCCTGCCTTTTCCCAACTATGTTGGGGTCTGTTTCCAGCCTAACCGGTGCAGATAAATACCAGTGTTTTACAAGAAGCGACTGCCTATCTGAGCTCCACAACCCAGTTATTGGATAACGATACCTCATGGTGCGACTGGTTATCAGGATTTCCAGCTTCGGACTATCCGTAACGACTTGTCAAAGATCTAAGAATGACAGCCGGGACCAGCGGCTTTACGTCCTTTCAAAGACACGGGGTATCCATCACTAACTTCCAAACTTTGAACTGCTTCTGAGAAATTCCTAATGGAAGAACCCAATAACACTTTTTTTTAGCCGATATTTTTTTTGAGAAATCCTTTGTCCCTTATGTTTGACAAAAAGCAACTTAGTTGCTTACAGTAAAACCATACCCTTTTCATATCTCAGTGCGCATTTAAATTATAGGGAAAATATTAACTATTTCGAAAAATGGTTTTCTATTTTAATCCTGTTTTTGTAGGGAGCGTTTATCTCCAGTTTTATCCGCCGAGCTGCTACTGAGAATTTCATAGAAAAACCCAATAACACTTTTTGCTCGACCCGGGAATCGAACCCAGGACCTCTAGCGTAGCAGTCGCGCTCAGGACCACTAGGCCAACGAGGCAGTAAAAAAATAAGTTTGCATATAATGTTTGTCAGATTTACGAGGAATAGTATAGGGAATATAACATCAAGCTATGATTCATGGGAGAGGAGCAGTAACCAAAGACGCAACTTAACATAGGCGAAAAAAGCGCTGTCGAAGTCGCGGACAGAAACTAGTCCTACTACTATTATAAAGGCGAAAGTTTGTATGTATGGATGGATGTTTGTTACTCTTTCACGCTTATACGGCTGAATGGATCTGGATGAAATTTGGCACAAAGATAGATTATAGTCTGGAATAACACATAGGCTACTTTTTATCCCGGGAAAATGTACGGTACCCGTAGGATAACACATCAACTGTGACGCGGACGAAGTCGCGGGCAGAAGCTAGTAATGCATAAAGATAAAGTTAAATAGTAAAAAAAAAACTGTGTTTTTCAGAATATGTCCCATAATATTATTACCTAATTCTTTAGCAGCAAAAACACAGGTAGCTTTAAAATCTAAGGCTACGCACTGATGCCGCTATGGTTCCGACAAAAACCTGGAACGAACGTAAAACCGGTTCTTTGCCAAAATTGGGTTGAAAATCGGTAGTGCTAGAAACTGTCGAACCGAAAATGCCGAACCGAATTTGCCGAACCGAATATTCGGATTAAGTGTAACTCAACCCTTCTTCAAAACCCACCCGAAGAGAAAGGGTAGCAATATTCCCCGCCTAACAACAAACAACAGTAAAAGGGATACTTTACAAAACTCATTAGCGAAAATTAAAATAACAATACAGAACAATTAAAACGTGATGCCGAACCGTATTGTATGATCACTGCTTCAGTCAAACTTGGCAGTCAAACTTGACAAACTTTACTGAAGTCGCGATTATTGACGCGTTTGACATTAGATACGTTTGTTATGTACTTTGAGATTGTTCGTCAAGTCTCATTGTTACTGATTATTATGTTATACTAGTCTATACCCGTGACTTCGTCCGGGTGGCTTATTTTATCTGCCTTACGCACAGTTACTGCTCCGCTCACGTGGGTCGTAGCGTGAACTTATATAGTCACCCTAACAAATAACGTGGCTTCTGGGTAAAAAAAGAAAACAAAATCACAACGATGACGGTTTGATGGATTCTAAAAGCCTCGTGCTAACTGACTCATTATCTTAGTGGTCCCAGGTCTTGGGTGCGATTTCCAGGTCGATCAAAGTGTTATTGGGTTTTTCTATAAAATTCTTAGCAGCAGCTCGAAGTTAGGATTTGTGCCCGTTTAATGGCAATAGGCTCGCCCCCTATTATGTTAGACCTAAACATACCGGTGAACTGTGGGTGTACATTGGTACACCTCTGCCCAACCCTTCTGGGAATACAGGCGTGGTGGTATGTATTATGCTCTGTCTATGTCACCTTTGACCAAGACTAGAGTCAACAGCTTACCCACCTTAAATAAAAAAATGTATGTATGTATGTATATGTTGCAGTCAAAACTCTTAACCAGTCAAAAGTACTATTGACTAGCAAAATCAGTCAAAACTACTTTTGACTGAACAGGTTGGTCAAAAGTGGTTTTGACTGAAAAATATTGGTTATTAGTACTTTTGACTGCAAATTTGCGGTTAAAAGTACTTTTGCCTAACGCTCTTCGTCAAAAGTAGTTTTAACTACAATAAAGCATCAGTCAAAAGCACTATTAACTTGTCAGATGTGAATAATGCTTAAAAAGCATAGTCGAGGAGCCCCGCTTCGCGGGGCTCAAGGGTTTACAAAAAAAATAATCACGAAGTGGATGGCGGGGTCTGTTCGCTCGCTTCGCTCGCTCTCTAGACCCCGCCATCCCCTTCTAACCTAACCTGTCCGAGTCGGGGTGCCCCAAGTCCCGAGCTCGCTTCGCTCGCTCTTTTATCCTATAATTTACTTTTATAAAGAATAGATATTATTAATTATTATTGCAGATTAGTGACTGATTTTTAAGAGTTTTGACTGATTCGGGCAGTCAAAACCACTTTTGACGGAATCACTTAGTCAAAAGTACTATTAACCAGCTCCATTGGGCAAAAGTACTTTTAACTGTTATTTTAGTCAAAAGTATTATTGACCAAAGCATACGGTCAAAAGTACTTTTGACTGATTTTGCTAGTTAATAGTACTTTTGACTGGTTAAGAGTTTTGACTGCAACATATACATTTCCCTGTGCATAAAATAAATAAATAAATAATAAATATCTTGGGACAACTCACACACGGCTATTTGATCCCAAGCTAAGCAGAGCTTGTGTTATGGTAACCAGACAACTGATAAACATACTTATATAATTTATAAATACATACATATTATAGATAAATCACACCCAGACACACAACAAACAATCATGCTCATCACACAAAGTTTGTCCTGGGTGGGAATCGAACCCACGACCTCCGGCTTAGCAGTCAGGGCCACTAACCACTAGACCAACAGGCCCGTCCAAAATGGTAACAGGGTGTACGTTAAGAATGTATGTAAATAAACGTGTTTACCTCGTTTGTATGTCTGTCACGTACCTTTCTCATATTAACATAAAGTAACATTTTCAGGGATAGTCCTTTGGGTCATTTTATGTTAAAATTGTGGGATAGAAGAATTAAAGTTCTTGCTTATGTCGTTTAGAGTGACGGGGGTCCCCACTGGGTTAAAATGGTGACCGATTGTAGTTTTATAATACTACCAGCTTTTCATCGGCGTAGTTTTTTCACCCGCGTTGTCTTTGGTTACTGTCCTGCTCCTATGGGTCGTAGCGTGATGGTATATAGCCTATACTATTAATCATGAATCTGGCTATCATTTAAAAAGAGATTTTTTCCGATTCGGAGTTCTAGAGATTAGCGCATTTAAACATATACTCAAACAAACAAAAATCTTTGCAGCTTTATTACACGAATATACGTATAGATAGATAGCTCATGCCCGTTCGTTCGTTTGTGTAAATGTGGGGGTGGGGTACAGATAAAGTCGCGGAATAAAAAGTAGCCTATATCTTACACTTGGGGTTTAAACATATTGTTCAATATCATTCAACACATGCAACGCCATCTAGCGGTGGAATGGAGCAGGCAGCCACCGGCGTGAACACCGTTCAATTTTGAAGCTTCCCGAGTGTCGTCGCAACAACTTCACTCACTCACTCTCCACTACTAAGCGTTGTGTTTGCGTCTCATACAAAAAATTATTGTAATTTCACGAAATATACGTTTATATTGAAAGGAAAACAATAAAATCAGCTTATTGAAGACATCCTTGCCCTCATCACATAGGGACAATTAGGGAACAGTCGAACATTTTGGTCCATCGAGTCGGATACGAAGAAGCACGCGGCCACGTGGAGCGTCACATAAAAAGGCATTGGAGAAGAGGATTGTCCAGGATTGTCGTCAAGTCGCATCCGGTCAGGTCACAAAACCCATCCTCCAACTCCGTGTCCAACAACTTTGCGTTAATATCGTTATTTTTACGTTTTAGTTGTTCGTTGTGTTGTGTGGTGCTGCGGCGGGGTGGTGCTGAGCGGGAAACTGTAAGTACTCTTGCTTTCTACACCCTTCCAAAATGAGTGACGATGAGAATTTTCAGTTAGCCTCGGTTCAAGATCGCGTTAAAATAAGTGAAAGGTCTAAATCTCCCCGTTTAGGTGTTAGCACAATCTCCAATCAATGTCTCGCTGATTTGAAAAAGCAGCGAGGCACACTGAAAGGCAGACTCACGTTATTTGAAAAGTATATTTCTAAATTAGATAAATTAACATTAAATTCCAATAGCAAAATGGAATTAGATTTACGAATACAGTCAACTTGCACTATTTTCCAAAGTTTTAATAATATTCAATGTGAAATTGAACAATTAGTTGATGATTCCGATTTATCTACTCAATTAGAATACCGCGAATCATTTGAACAGCAGTACTTTTCCATCATGGCTGACGCGAAGTGTTTAGTGAATCCTAACAATAGTCAACAAACCCAATCTATTACACATCAAGTTTTTAATCCTGTGTCTATTAAGTTGCCAGTAATAAAACTACCTGCCTTTGATGGTTCATATGATCAGTGGTTGGAGTATAGGAACTCCTATCTCACTATGATACACAATCGTGAAGATCTTAACGACATACAGAAGTTCCATTATTTAAAGTCGTCTCTTAGTGATTCTGCCTCACACGTAATTAGTGCATTAGAGTTCACTGCTCCAAACTACTTACACGCATGGGATTTACTAGAAAATAGGTTTCACAACAATCGTTTATTGATACAAAATCATGTAAAAGCGTTATTTACTGTTCAGTCACTTCAAAATGAATCGTATGCACATATTAGGAAATTAATAGATTCAACATTACGTAATTTGCGAGCACTTAAATCGTTAAACGAACCAACGGAAGCTTGGGACACGTTAATCGTTTATCTCATTGTTTCTAAACTCGATCAGTCTACGGAACGCGAGTGGGAAACTCATAAAAGTTCCCTTGTGTCCAAAAATGATTCAAATAACGTTAAACTAAATGATCTACTAGACTTTCTAAGAAACCGTGCGGACACGTTGGAAATGATAAAGTCAAATAATAATAAAAGTGTTTCTTCATTTAAGCACAATAATAATGACTCCAATAAGTCAAATTCTAATCAAAATAAAAGATACGTTAATAAATCAAACAACAAAAACTCGCAACCTGTCACACATTCATACGTAACTAATTCAAATAATAATAAAGATAACTCTGATAATAATAAACAAAGACGTGTTTGTGTTGACTGCGGCGGTGATCATTATTTGTATTCATGTCCGAAATTTTTAAATTTGTCAGTGCAAGATAGATATGCAATTGTGCAAAATAAAAGACTTTGTCAAAATTGTATTCGTACTGATAGTCACTTGCCAAGCGAATGTTCATATGGCCCATGTAAATTATGCAAAAAGAACCATAATACGTTACTTCATAATAATAATACTCCTAGCGAAAGAATAGGTATGGCCGCATCCACGTCTATTTCGCATCCGTTGTCGAGCGTAAGCAAATCAGCTGATACGCAAGTACATTCCGAGCGTAATGTACTCACGTGCAGTGCCGCGGTACAACCGGTGTTGTTATCAACGGCACTCATAGACGTTCCTGATTCGCGTAATAATTATCATACAGTTAAAGCACTTCTTGACAACGGGAGTCAGAATTGTTTTATCACAGAATCGTTGTGTAATCGTTTACAATTACCTATTATACAGTCCACAATTCATATATCGGGTGTGGGACAAAGCGTTACAAAAAGTTCTCACACCTGTAAAGTAACCATTCGTTCTAAAGTTAATGATTATAATACAAATATTCAATGTTGGGTTCTTCCTCGCATTACGTCGAAGCTACCTTCGTTAGACGTTCAATGTCAATGCGTATCGATACCTAAACATATTTTGCTCGCGGACCCTACGTTTAGCGTTCCGTCGGACATTGATATACTACTAGGGGCGGATATATTCTGGGATTTATTAAATAATAATAAAATCAAACTTAGTAGTGGTCCATATCTGTATGATTCCAAAATAGGATGGATCATCTCTGGCGTTCTTCGTAATAATCATTCGTTTAAACCTCAAAGAGTTCAATGTAATTTCGTTCAAATTCATACTCAATTGCAAAAATTCTGGGAGTTAGAAGAATTGTCTGACTTACCGAATACCATGTCAAAAGATGATCGTTATTGTGAGAAAATATTTACAGAGACTACAAAACGTGATGAACACGGTAGGTTCTCTGTTCGCATTCCTTTAAAGGAGTCACCCGAGTCGTTAGGGAACTCATACACTATGGCTAAGAATCGTTTTTTATCTCTCGAAAGAAAGTTAAATCGTTTACCTAACTATAAACAATTGTATAGTGAATTTATTCGTGAATATGAGGCACTTGGTCACATGACCTTAGTTCCAGTAAAAGATATTCCTGACATATTAAATAAACCGCATTACATCCTACCTCATCACGGTGTTTACCGAGAGGATAGTGTCACTACAAAGTTGCGGGTAGTGTTTGATGCGAGCGCGAGTACGTCAAACAATAAATCGTTAAATAATATACAACATATAGGGCCTCCATTACAAAATGATATTTTTTCTATTTTACTCAGATTTAGACAGTATAAATACGTCGCGTGCGCGGACATTCAAAAAATGTACCGACAGATTTTAATTCAGTCGGATCAACGTAACTTACAGTTGATATTATGGCGGGAAAATCGAGACTTACCTTTACAATTGTATATTTTAAACACAGTGACGTACGGTACTGCGTCGGCTCCTTTTCTTAGCATGCGATGCCTAAAACAATTAGCATTAGAATCTAATGATGATTTAGTTGCTAGGACGATTAACGACGACTTCTATGTTGATGACTTAATCACAGGGAGCGATGACCTTGACTCGTTAATGCAATTATGTAATAAAATATCTGTGTTATTAAAAGGAGGTTGTTTCCCGTTACATAAATGGACGTTTAATCATGACGTGTCTTCTGAGAATTGTAAAGACCTAAACATCGGTGAAAATCACTTGTCTAAAACGTTAGGGTTAGGTTGGTATACTGAAAGTGATGAGTTTTATTTCACAACAAAATTTACACATAGTGACACAATAGTTACGAAACGTATAATGTTATCAACCATCGCACAAGTGTATGATCCTTTAGGTTTGTTGGCACCTGCAGTGATTACAGCTAAATTATTATTACAAAAATTATGGTTAAATAAACTAGATTGGGATGACGAAGTTCCCAAAAACATTGCGAGTACATGGCATAATTTTCTTGTTGATTTACAACATTTACGCGATATTAAAATACCTAGATATGTAATTAGTGGAAATTATAAAGAACTTCATATATTTACGGACGCGTCTCAAAATGCCTACGGAGCGTGCGCGTACGTTAGATCGTGCCATAATGATTTTAAAGATACTACAGCTGTTTCAGTGCGCTTATTATGTGCTAAAAGTAAATTAGCGCCTATAAAGGCAGTTAGCATTCCTAGGCTTGAGCTATGTGGAGCACTAGTAGGTGCAAAATTATATAATAAAATAAAGAAGTCCTTACGTTTAAATTTCGATAAAACATATTTTTGGACTGACTCAACTATCGTGCAAGGGTGGTTGCGTATGTCACCGCATGTACTTAAAACGTTTGTGCAAAACCGCGTCGTACAAATAAATGAATTAACGTGTGATACAATTTGGCGACATGTCAAGGGCACCGAGAACCCTGCGGACATTATAACGCGAGGTGCCACGCTAGACACTCTGAAGTACGATGATAATAATAATTGGTGGTGTGGCCCTACATTTTTACAAAAACCTAGTCTCATGTGGCCTAAGAATAATAATGAAGAATCGTCATCCGTTGATTTACCCGAGACTAAACCGGACACTATTAATTTACATTCCATTCAACTAACTTCATTGTTTGATTTTGAACGCTTTTCGTCATTTATTCATTTAAAAAGAGTTTGTGCATATCTATTGCGATTTATAGATAATGCGCGGGCGACGACGCGCGGCGGCATGTGTATGCGTAAAACCGGTCCGTTATCAGTAGATGAGCTCGAGCAATCGCTCGATACGTTGACGCGTTTTGTTCAACAAGAATCGTTTAGTGAGCAATATCACAAATTAAAAAATAAGATACCGTTAAATATGAATAACAATAACAAAAATAAGTTATTATATAATAAAATATCAGGTTTAAATATATTCTTAGACAAATCTAATATAATTCGTATAGGTGGTAGGCTATCTAACGCTAGTGAATTTGATTACAATAAAAAATATCCTGTATTGTTAAGTGACAAACATCGTTTCTCAAGGTTGTTATGTGAATATGAACACAAGCGATTACTTCATGCTGGACCTCAACTTTTAGTGTATTCCATGCGTGAACGGTGGTGGATCTTAGGAGCTCGCAACTTAGCCAGACAGGTAGTACATAATTGTGTCATATGCAAACGCATGAGAGGGAAACTACTGACCCCTCTGATGGGTAACTTACCTTCTGAAAGACTGAAGCCTAGTTTTCCGTTTATGCAATGCGGTGTAGACTATGCGGGACCACTGTTCATATTGGACCGCAAAGGCAGAGGAGCTAAGCTTATTAAAGCATATATTTGTTTATTTGTGTGTTTTACGACTAGAGCCATACACTTGGAACTGGTAGGCAGTTTAAGCACACAGGATTATATTCTAGCATTAAAACGTTTTATAGCACGTCGTGGAAAACCATACCAAATTTTTTCGGATAACGGAAAAAATTTCGTTGGAGCTGAAAAGGAGTTGTCAGTAATTTTTGACAATACTAATGATATTTTTGATTTCCTTAATAATAATCAAATTCGTTTAACTTTTATACCACCTTATAGTCCTCATTTTGGCGGGTTGTGGGAGGCAGGAGTCAAGTCCTGCAAGTACCATTTACGGCGGGTACTGGGCAATGCTAAACTAACACGTGAGGAGTTTGAAACGGTATTAACGCAAATTGAAGCCGTTCTCAACTCCCGCCCTTTGTCCCCTTTGTCCTCAGACTCGAACGATCTCCTCCCCCTTACACCAGCACATTTCCTGATCGGTCGACCGCTGACTGCGCCCATCTGTGAGAGCCTGACGACGATCGAGCCTACGAGACTGGGGCGTTACGACCGTGTGGAACAACTCAGGCAACATTTTTGGCAACGATGGTCGAAAGAGTATGTTTCAGAACTCCAACAACGAACAAGATGGAAGGTCAACAATGAGGACATCACACCCGACAGCCTAGTTCTCATCAAAGAGGAGAATGTTCCACCACTCAAATGGAAGCTGGGTCGAATAACGCAAGTATTCCCCGGAACTGATGGAATATCCCGTGTAGCTGAAATCCGTACAGCGCACGGCATCATACGGCGATCGTTCTCAAAGATCTGCCCGTTGTATTCACAATGATCAAGAAGCTACAGCGATGATATTTCTTGTTGGAAGACTACATCCTGGTGTTTCCAAGGGGGCCGGCATGTTCAATATCATTCAACACATGCAACGCCATCTAGCGGTGGAATGGAGCAGGCAGCCACCGGCGTGAACACCGTTCAATTTTGAAGCTTCCCGAGTGTCGTCGCAACAACTTCACTCACTCACTCTCCACTACTAAGCGTTGTGTTTGCGTCTCATACAAAAAATTATTGTAATTTCACGAAATATACGTTTATATTGAAAGGAAAACAATAAAATCAGCTTATTGAAGACATCCTTGCCCTCATCACATAGGGACAATTAGGGAACAGTCGAACACATATCCCGTACCAAATTTTATCACAATCAGTTCAGTCTTTTAGTCGTGAAAGCGTAACAGACAGAGTTACTTTTGTACATATTATTCGTAATATTTGTATGGATAAAACCGATGTATGTTCGCGCGTGTACAAAAAAAAATGTTTGCTTTTATTTTATTTGTTCAATTTCTAAATGGTAAATATCCGTTTCGCGCATAATATTTATTTAGTTCAAAGGCTTTAATCACATCAACGGGTGATACAAATTGTACTTGTATAAATATCAATATATAGGACAGAGGAACCGCAATTTTATCAGGTGTTGCTTTTTTTTGGGACAAGCACGCCACACTCTTCCCAACCAATGCAACTCCTGAAAGCCAGAATCAATCATGGTCAGGCTTATGCCCATATAATCATCATCATCATATCAGCTGAAAGACGTCCACTGCTCGACATAGGCCTTCCCCATAGTTATCCAAAAGGACCGGTTGAAAGCGGCCTGCATCCAGCGTCTTCCTGCGGTTTAATAATAATTCTTGCTTTCTTATCATGTGCACACACCGTTTTTCCGGGGGTGCGGTATCTCTTTCGAACAACCCGCAGCCCCGGCAGGCAGCATCGGCCCTCAGTGGCCCCATCCAAGTTTGCTGACATCTCTTTGAGGCGAGCGTGGAACACGAACGCGCCGTCGACACGGTCTGTCGTTATTCAGTGAACGTACGGACGGTGAGCTACCCTTGCTCACCGTCCACAGACCCGCGCCTACGGTGGCCGGGAGTCGTCTCGCGGCTCCCGACGCCCGGAGCGTCTACCGCGGCGGCCGCTAGGACGGGGGACCCTCCTTTCCCTCTCCCGTCCCGCCGCCTCCTTCTCTAGCATTACAGCTTCGCAGAAGGAGGCGACTGCTTCCCATTCCCTCTCGCTCCGGACCATGGCCTGAACCAGTGCCGGACGCGAGAGGGCGCCGCCGCCGATGGCCGCCTCGAGGACTCGGCGGTGCTCAGCCCAAGCAGGGCACACCGCCAAAGTATGCTCCACCGTGTCCTCGGGGCGATCCTCGTGCACACACCCTAGTGTCAGAGTTTCTAAATCGCCTCAAGGGCCTCTGACATGGTTACCAATGTCTGTGATGTCCAAGATAAACTTAGAAAGTACATAAGATATGAAAAAGTCGCATTGGTGGCCCGTGCCCGGTTGCGATCCCGCAACCTCGTGCATGAGAGGTGGGCACCTTAACCAGTGGTTAAGGTGCCCGCCATCACGACAATAATGTAATAACAATACTAGTAAATTACTGTCCCATCCCAGGACTAAGGCCTCTTCTCATACAGAGAAGGCACGAGCATTGATCACCACGCTTGCTCAAGGCGGATTGGCGATTTCAGACTTATATTATTTACAACTTCAGGTTTCCTCACGATGTTTTCCTTCACCGATGTCAGTGATGTCCAAGATAAACTTAGAAAGTACATATTAGTTAATTGAAAAAGCCACACTAGTTCTTATACCCATAAGGTTCAATTTAGCGTAATGTCGTATATTTTTCCTTTTTTCCCAAAGAATTTGTATGAAAAGAATATAAGTTGCCGTTTGGAGGTAATTATGTTGCAAATAAAAACAAATTGGTAATGATTGCAAATGGTCTAATTTGGAGAAGAATGCTGCCTTAATCTTTTATGTTTATTGTTATTCGTAACGAAATTGGCTGAAATAGTCATAAAAATAATACTTTTAAGCCTGTTAGTACCATCCGGGGTTCGGCAGAAATAGATTTTATTGAGAAATCAAAGTTTTATGACATAATGGATAGACTTTTTTTAATGGGAAGATTTTTAAATTAAGAATGTTATTTTTTTTTTATTGCGGATGAACAGTTTATTGCGGTTTTTTATGACGAGCAGCTTTTTTTGACATGTTGACTGTCCGTCAAGCAGACATAATAGTAAAACAATCGCAATATCCCATACTAGCTGTTGCCTGCGACTTCGTTCATCTTGTGGTTATAAAACACGAACTGCCCGCGACTTCGTCCGCTTTGCTTATTTCACCCGCCATAAAGAAAGAAAAGAAAGAAAAGAAAGAAAAGAAAGAAAAGAAAGAAAAGAAAGAAAAGAAAGAAAAGAAAGAAAAGAAAGAAAAGAAAGAAAAGAAAGAAAAGAAAGAAAAGAAAGAAAAGAAAGAAAAGAAAGAAAAGAAAGAAAAGAAAGAAAAGAAAGAAAAGAAAGAAAAGAAAGAAAAGAAAGAAAAGAAAGAAAAGAAAGAAAAGAAAGAAAAGAAAGAAAAGAAAGAAAAGAAAGAAAAGAAAGAAAAGAAAGAAAAGAAAGAAAAGAAAGAAAAGAAAGAAAAGAAAGAAAAGAAAGAAAAGAAAGAAAAGAAAGAAAAGAAAGAAAAGAAAGAAAAGAAAGAAAAGAAAGAAAAGAAAGAAAAGAAAGAAAAGAAAGAAAGAAAAACCATTTTCGCGAAAGCGACGCACAACACAAAAATAAAATTAAAAAATAACAAGAACAATAATCTATATGAGTCAAGTGACGAGTGACGAGTGAGTGTGTGAGTGTGAGTGGTGAGTGAGTGGTGGGTCTTTAGTTAATGCTCTGCCCCCGTTAGTCGTAGCGTGATGTTATATAGCCTATGTTACTCAGGAATAATGTAGCTATATAATGGTGACAAAATGGTTAAAATTGATCCAGTAGTTTTGAAGCCTATTCGTTACAAACCAGCAAACAAATCTTTCCTCTTTATAATATTAGTATAGATGTATAGTAAATATAAAAAAACCATCACGCCTGTATTCCCCGAAGGGTTAGGCAGAGGTGTACCAATGTACACCCACAGTTCGCCGGTATATTTAGGTCCCATGTAATAGGGGGCGAGCCTATTGCCATTAACCGGGCACATGTATAATATTTGATATTATTATATTCTACTGAAATAATATGCTATTGCTATGAGTCTTAATGCCTGATTTTAATAAAAAAAAACAAATAGGAAAAATAGCTAGGCAAAAGATGATGTTGTGTGCGCGGTGTTAGGTATCCGGCCTCGGAATGGCTATTTTGAAGTCACCAGCCTATTGTCATACCACAGTCATACTATCAAAAGATAATTTGCAGCGTCGTTTGCAAGAACACAAAATTTATTCTAGTTTGCCCTACCAAAAAAGGTAGTTTCGTATGAAGAAGATTGTGCTAGAAATTACATATTTACTCTTTAAATTATTATTTTTTTCCCTCTATTATAAAAATACTAGCTTTTGCCCGCGACTTCGTCCGCGTGGATTAATAATTCCCGTTCCCGGGGGATTTCCTCGATGAAAACTATCCTATGTCCTTTCTCGGGTCCCAGACTATATCTGTACCAAATGTCATAGAAATCGGTTAAGTGGTTTAGGCGTGAAGAAGACACAGACAGACAGATAGAGTTACTTTCGCATTTATAATATTAGTACGGATACCATCACAGGTTAGGCAGAGGTGTACCACTGTACACCCACAGTACGCCGGTATAGGGGGCGAGCCTATGGCCAATGTGACTTTTTGTGAGTGTTGTAAGTACCAATGTAACTTTTTATAATTCATAAGTACTTTCTAAGTTTATCTTGGACATTACTGACATCGGTAACCATGTCAGAGGCCCTTGAGACGGTTTAGAAACTCTGACACTAGCGTGTGGGGTCGTTAGCCTTTACTGCCACCACGATAAAGAAGAAGATGGTCATAAAATGTCTCATATTATTCAACAGTGTTAAGGAATTAATGTAGAAATAATTTGTTGGTGTTTGAAGTCGTGAGATATATCACACTGGTTTTTATTCGCGATTTCACCCACGTAATCTTTTCAGGGCAGTTTTTTTTTAGTTAAAATGGTTCCAAAACATATTAATCAATGTTTATTTTATTTCTTATCAAGTGCCTAAATACAAAGTTTCATGGTTTTATAATGACGGACTCCTATACAAACTTTCACTTCCTATTTGAACCTCGTGAAGCCTTATATTAGCGACAAAAGATAGCGTATGTCCTTCTCTAAGGTCTTATCTACATTAGTACCAAATTTCACCAAAATCAGCTTCAAAGTGTAACAGATAGATAGACGGACAGAGTTACTTTCGCTTTTTAATATTAGTAAGGAAGTAGGGACAACGCGACCCACGTTTAGACCAAATGTTAATATTCAAATAATCTTAATTCACCAAACAACAGACTGCATTCACTAATATCCCGAAGACGACAGAGCGAGACAGCACCACATCCGTCCCTTTCTCCCCCTGAAACGTATACCTTTTCATTATGACTTCAGTCGCGCCGCGAACTCAATCCGAAACGGACCGGTCGCGCTCCCTCCCGAAAATTAATAAAAAACCATAATAAAACACGTGCATTCGAATTCCAAATTCAAAAGTGACGTTTCAACTTTTTTAAATCAACTGTTGAGTGCAGAGGTGTTTAAATTGTCAGCGTGTGAAGTTTGCAAAAAGTTTGGTTGTTAAAAAAAATTGTGGTGACTTGGTCGGTGATGCCAGATTATTAAGTTTAAAATAACCTGGGAATATTTTGGTCGAGGACGCAGTTTGGTCGGAGACAGGTCAACTGGTTCGTGATATATGGATCTTGGTTTTGTGTGAGTAGATAATAATAAGTAGTTTAATTTTGAGACAGTTTTATAAAGAGGTTAAGTGGAAAAAATTTCGTGAATTTTTTCAGCGTTTAATATTTTAGTGACTATGATAAATTGAGCGTGTTCTCTTGTTGTGTCTTTGAAGTTGTTTTTTTTTTTTTTGGGAAAGTTCATCTACCCGCGTTATATAGTTAATTTTGGGACGGGTAGAAACGTTCTAGTTCATGAGCTAGCAATTGAATAATCTGATGATGCTTTTATTATTTTTTATGTGCATTATGCCAAACATTTACCGTTTGACTTATTTTGCTTATATGGTCAAATTAGAAAATAATTGTAAAAAAAATATAAGTATTATTATTTATATCTTATGATAGCAAAAATAGAACTGTTTTTAATTTAAAAAGAACAGATCTTTGAAAAAAATAATATATTTATTTTATGTTTCCTACGATTTTTAATATTTACTGAAATTATGTTTTTATCTAAAGCTATGAAAATAAATTACATGAGATTACATAAAATACATTTTAGAATAGCTTGATTGGTATAAATAGATCGTGAAAACAGTAACAAAGACTTTTTTTATAAAGACATATCAATTAAGTCAAAAACAACACTTTTATCATGCCAATTTAAACATTTTATTCATTATTTTTCACAGACTTAATTTTGCTAACCCTATTGTCAGTGGGTTGGAAATATGAAAATTCCTTCCATTTTTCGGAAAAATTGCAATGGTTTTGAATGTTTAAAGCTGAATATTTTTAAATGTATTCTAAGCATGAGTTTTGGATGTACATTGTACTGTTATACCTGGACAGTAATGCAACACATTTGGCTTATTGAATTAGTTTGACGAAATTGATATTAAATAGAGATTGTGGGAAAGAACTAATTTCAATTGATCTTTGAAGACACAGATTATAATCAACTAGCTTTTGCCCGCGACTTCGTCCGCGTAGACCAAGTGGTGAATAGTTCCCGTTCCCGGGGGATGTCCGGGATGAAAACTATCCTATGTCCTTTCTCGGGTCCCAGACTATATCTGTACCAAATTTCATTGAAATCGGTTCAGTGGTTTAGGCGTGAAGAAGAGACAGACAGAGTTACTTTCGCATTTATAATATTAGTATGGATTTATCTATTTTAAAATGTATATCAGGTGGAGAAATACACTTAATGATTCCAAAACGTACATCATTATTTTTCCATCATTGAGATATTTTTTTGCTCTGTCCCATACATGGGAAACACCAGATTACGGAGATATTGATGGTCAAAACTCCAACAACATTTCACGATTTTTCAACGAAAACAAGATCATCATTGCACTTACTATGATGATCTTGGCCCTTGAGGCGGTTTAAAAACTCTGACACTAGGGTGTGTGGGGTCGTTAGACCTTACTGCCTACACGATAAAGAAGAAGATTGCACTTACTATTGCATGCACCCGTAATCACAATGTTTTGTGTGACATTTCGCGAGCAATAAACAGTGCTTTTTGAACTAAAACTAAAACTAGTTTCCCAGCAATAATGTTAGCTCAATGATACTTAGTTTGATGGGCAGTATATGTAGTTTATGACTGTGTGATGTGTCTTTTTACACCCTCGTATACCTAGTAACATTGTTTATTCCGAAAAAGTGACGATACAATTTCAACTGAGTTTAATCGTAAGTAGGTACAAATAACATGAGAATGTGTGTGTGTGTGTCGTGATGCCCAGTGGTTAAGGGGCGCCTTATACCTAAAGACAGGTAAATAAAGCCGTACTTGCCACATTAAGATAATTAATGTCACCCATGATGGATGACCCAGTGGTTAAGGCACTCGCCTCTCATGCACGAGGTTGTGGGTTCGCAACCAGGCACGGGCAAGTACCAATGTAACTTTTTCTAATTCATATGTACTTTTTAAGTTTATCTTGGACATCACATCGGTAACCATGTCAGAGGCCCTTGAGGCGGTTTACAAACTCTGACACTAGGATGTGTGGGGTCGGTAGGCCTTACTGCCCACACGATAAAGAAAATATAAGATTAGTTTTTGTCGTAAAGAAAAAAATAATCTGGCTATCAGATACTTACAAAACTATTTTTTTTTAATCCGATGTGTAGTTCCAGAGATTAACGCATTTAAACGAACAAAAAAGTTAAATATAACTTGTAAGATTTGATTATGTTCCTATGGCCAGTTTCTAGCACTATCATCAGAGTGACTCTGTGACATCATTATATTGTATTGTCATGCAAATTGAACATTATCGCTAAAATTTAGCTCAATCGAACACCGGGAAGTGGGTTAAATTTAACTTATAAGATTTGACTAGTAGACACCGGTATAGTTAAAAGTAAATAAAAACTTGTAATATTTACCTACCAGTAGTTTTGTAACATGTTGTGTTGCGTAGGGTCCTGGGTTTAATTCCAAGGTCGAGCAAAAAGTCTTATTGAGTTTTTCCATTTGGAATTTCTCAGTGCCAGGCTGGAGTTTGGAAGTTGGTGGTGTGACACCCCCGTGCCTCGGAAAGCTCGTTGGTCCTGCAACTGATCTCTCCCCGGTTGTGTCGGACTATGAGAGTTAGGGAAGAGGGAGTGCACCTGTGTTTGCGCACACATTTGTGCACTAAAATAACTCCTGCGTAGTCTGTATTAAGATTAGCCGAAGACCGGAGTCGGTCTGTAAAAATACACAGCATAGTTTTATAAAATTCTCCATTAAATAAAGAAAACATTTTCCAATTTATTCTTGACTACCTGTACCCGTGACGTTGCTCGCGTGAATATACTGCTGTTCCGGAACGAAAACATCTCTTTATATGCTAATCTAGAATACATTCTGCCTTGCACCAAATTCCGTCTATATCCGTTGACCCGTAACATCGTGATTGAGGTGCCTTTTATCGGACATGCCTTCTATGTTATTCTATTAGATTTTGGTGGTGTTATGAGCATAATATGCACTAGAATTTGGTAGTATACACGTACATCATTAAAAACTATTTCCAAACAACTTTTTCAATAGACACTTCTTTTTACCCACGAAAACCTGAGTGATTTTTCAATACAATATTTAATTTTTAGTTGCTTTGAAATCGATAAATAGTTAGTGATTTGAGTTGTGAATAATAAAAAGTATGTCAATTGATTCCTGGTGTCATCTACACAATTCTAACATGTTTTTTGAATTGACTAAAATCGTGAGTATAATCTATTCTAATATAATAAAGCTGAAAAGATTTTTTGTTTATTTAAACGCGGTAATCTCTAAACTGCCAGTCGGATTGTAAAAATTATTTTTGTGTATGATAGCCAGATTCATGCAGAATATTATAAGCTATAAAACTTTACGCTACGATACACAGGAGCAGAGCAGTAACCAAAGGCGTAACTTAACGCGGGTGAAACTAAACTACGGTGGGCTCCTCATAGGCAGAAGTTAGTATTTTCCTCACACGTCGTAAACAAAACAGCCCCCCTAGCCAAGTCACAAACGATAAACGCAAACGCTGAGTAGGCTTTAATAGATCTTCAACTTTATGTGCTTGGTTTTAAGTTGAAGATCTAAAGAAGATTGCATAGCGTTTTCGTTCGTTCCAGTCGCTAACGCTTAGAAATCTTTAATAGATTTTCAACTTAAGGCTCTTGGGTATTAAGTTGAAAATCTATTGGTACCTACCGAGCGTTTACGATTATCGTTTGTGACTTGGCTAGGGGGGCAGCTGTTCTATACAAAAGCGTACCTCGTATATTCTTTTGTTTTTACCACAGCGCACAGATAAGCTACTAAGTAGTCGAAACACCTTAGACTGAGTATAATAAATTCGATCAATAAAGGCTCTGGCTGGATAAACCGTATACAATCTTATTCACTTACTTTATGTTATGACATAAAGACTATTTTAAAATAAGAACAAGATGACAGACCGTCACTGCGGCTGACGGCTAAGTTATAATAAAAATTGGATATAAAAATATAGACAACAGTCAAGAGCAATCTTATCTAAACAAATCAATATAATAATGTGTCTATTCTAATTTCAAATTTACAGTTTTCCGCTAAATACATACGAAAAAAATATATACAGAACATACATATAAAAAAAATTGTCTGTCTATTTGTTCCGGCTATTTTCTGAAACCGTTGCACCGATTTTGACAGGACTTTCACTCGCAGATAGCTTTTATTCTAGAACGCGAACGAAGTTGCGGGCATTAACTAGTCTCAAATAAAAAAGGATAGCTTGAGCCACCCTTCGGCCAAAGGAGTGACCACAGTTGTAGCTTACTTATTTTTTAATTTGGATTTGTTTTCGTTAGATATATTGCAATCTTCATGCTATATTAGAGTCATTTATTCATTAAACTGTACTGCCAGTACAAACTGTGCCTACCCATTTGACTAAAGCTAGCGTGATAATACTGAAGCGTGGGAGAGTAAGCGACAGCTGTTGCGTTCAATATAAGAGCTCTACAATCTACATAGAGACACTTTGTATAATGGCGTTATGTAGAGCTAGTTATACGATTTTAGAACAAAACTGGCACGAATTTGTTTGCCATTTGTTTACCCTCAATAATATCTCGAATCTCGGAGTTTTGTTATTACTGAGCGGATCTCTAATTCTTTTTCTAAAATAAAAGTAGCTTAATTTACTATTTCTAATATTAGCCATCTGCCAGTGAGAGTCCCGTCAAAATCGGTTCAGATATTTCGGAGATTAGCTGGAACAAACAGACTGATATGTAAAAAAAAGTTTGTTCGTACCGTATTATTTACATTATTGTACATTTACATGTATTTATTTTGTACTAGCATTTGCTCGCGACTTCGTTTGCGTGAACCTCTTTTATAACGGGTTTTTTCTTTATGCGTTCCTCCTGTATCTTTCTAAAATAAAAGTAAGGTTAACGAATTTTTTTACTCATAAAGAACACAGTTCACTTACAATGAGCTTAAATTACTAATTATAACTAGTTACAGTTATTATATTACTTTTCATTAAATACATTGAAGACGGTTTTAATATACATTTTCATAAATGTATTGCTTCAAGCGTGTTTTAAACATTCTCATTGATTGACACTCCTTGATGTCATTTGGTAAGCCATTAAACAGTTGTGCTCCTTCGTACGTAATATTTCTCTTACCATAATTAGTTATGTGGCTTCTTAATTTAATTTTGTTTGTGTTTCTTAAGCAGTGATAGAAAGTTCTTTTTGTAAATTTTATTTCCGATTGTATTTGACCTAATATTATTTTTCTTACTAGTATGCAAGTTGTGTATGTGTACATCTGTCGCAAATTTAATATTTTTGTTTTTGAGTATAACTCACATGTGTTGGTAAACCGATTGTAATTAAATAATGATTTAATGACTTTATTTTGTGATATTTGAAGATCTTTTAAATTAGACTTGGCAGCACAACCCCATATTTCGATAAGATACTCTAAATGAGACCTCACCAGAGAGTTATAAATGGTCATACGCAGTGCACGAGGAATGCACCCCGCGGCTCTTTTAAGGGTCCCAGTTAGAGACGATAATTTTGACCTTACGTGTGAAATGTGGCTTTTCCAAGCGAGTTTATCGTCAAGTCGTAAACCTAGATATTTTTCCTGATGGGATCGATGAATTGCCACATTATTTATTGTAAGTGACGGTTGTTGCAGAATCTTTTTATTTTTGGCAGCAAACAACATATATGAAGTTTTACTTGCATTCACTGTGAGAAGGTTACTTTGACACCAAATTCCAAATTTGTGCAAATCATCCTGTGCAATATTAACTATATCCATTAGATTTCGACCAAAGTAAAAAAGACATGTATCATCCGCATATAGGGTGACGTGACCAGATAGACCTATTTTACTTATATTATTTACATATATCAGGAATAATAATGGTCCCAGAACTGAGCCCTGGGGAATACCGCAAGTGATTTTTTGACTACTACTTCGATTATTCTCGATCTTAACAATCTGGTACCGATCTGTCAAATATGATTCCAAGATCCCAAGCGCTGTACCTGCTATACCCAAGTCATTTAGTTTTTTCAAAAGGATGTCGTGACTGACGGTGTCAAATGCTTTCTTAAAATCAATAAATATGCCTAAAGCGAAATTTTTGTCATCTATATTGTTTCTAATGTTACTTACAAGATCGATTGTTGCCGATAGGGTGCTGGATTTTGGCCGAAAACCATATTGGTGTTCATACAAATAGTTAATATCTCTTAAGTGTTCACTAAGTCTATGATAATTATATAACCTTTTCATAAATTTTAGATATAACCGGCAAAACGGAGACGGGCCGATAGTTCCCAGGGTCAGTCCTGTTCCCTGCTTTGAAGATAGGGGTAACTCTAGCTATTTTTAGACTATCCGGGAAAGTACCGGTGCTTAGGCATTCGTTAATGCACTTCGACAGATTTTCAGACACAATACTAGCTACGCATTTTAAAGATTTCGTATTAATTTCATCTATCCCTGTACTACAGTTTACATCTAGATTATTTATAATTTTTAATATTTCAGTATGAGTACATGGCCTCATTTCTTTTAAGTAAGTTTTTGCTTGATTTGTGCCATATGTTAATGTGTAAAAGGAGTTATTAATATAAGTTTTCGGGATATTTGCTGCCAAATCCTTGCCTACTGATGAAAAAAAGACATTAAAATGCTCACAGATTTCGATAGGATCCGTTATATTTTTTAGATTTACTGTAAGTTTGGAAGGAGCACAACTGTTCTTATTTTTATTTTTGACTAAAGAATTTATTAAACACCATGTCTTCTTTGGATTCGTACATTTTTTAAATTCCTTGATAAAGTAACTTTCCTTTGTTTGCCTTATCAATGTTCCTGTAAAAGTAACCCTAAGAAACAGAAAGGTGGACAAAACATTTAATAAATTCCTCCTCTTTAAAGAAAATCCTTTTTTTGTGTACTTTTATGTATAGATTTAACAATAAGTCCAATTACCAATTAACTACAATACGACGTCTATCTTCCCTTTCAGTTCCAAATCAAGTACAACGTCAGTAACTCAATTATACCCGGTACCTAAAACGGCCTTATAAAACGCAGGACACTTACTGTCGGTAACAGCTGCCGTCACAGTAAGGGCGTTATTGTTTAAGGCTCAATACACATAGAGCAGGAATACGATTAAATAGTTCCCATTGACTTTATAATGGACTTACGACAAAGTCAAATCATTTATTTATGTTAGTATTAGCTACTGTCCGCGACTTCGTCCCCGTCAAAGTTGATAGGTATGTTATCCCACGGGAATCGACCATTTTTTTTCTGGATAAAAAGTAGCCTATATCCATGTAAAACACTGGTATTCAGCTGCATCAGGTTAGACTCGAACTCCGACATAGTGGAGAAAAAGGCTAGGCAGATGAAAGTCAAATCATTCATTTATATAAGACCATTAGAGCACTATAGTGAATTTCATTTCCAAGAAAAAAAAGATACAATATTCAATCTAGTTGCCCATTCCAAAAGGTAGTTTCATATGGAGAAGAATAGGCAAGAAACTCCGTACATACTCCACAAAAAGTTTTTTTTTCGTTGATTGACAAACAACCCGTTGGCCCACCTGATAAAGTTATAAAATGTCTCCTGTAATTGGGTAGATCTCACCATTAAATAATAACTCCAAAAACAACTTCACAAAAAAAGCAGTTTAATTTAGCCCCGAAAACACGATGAATTTTTAAATAACTATAAAATTCGATTTTTATTTGCTTTTAAATCAATAAATAGTTAGTGAATTGAGATGTCAAAAAAGTGACGTCATATTTGAGTATTGTCATACAAAATCTATGGGGGAATTGCGTTTTGACAGCTCATAAAAAGTACGTCAATTGATTAGTGGTGTCATCTACCCAATTACACCGGCCCTCATACCCTTCAAACCGTAACACATCAACGCTGGTTTGCGGCAGAAATAGGTATGGTTGTAATACGTCCCCGGACAAGCTCCTTCACAAAGAGCTCTACTACGAGTATAAAATAAATAAATATGTTTTACACAACATGAATAAAGAAGAAAATTGTGTGCAGCGTAATATTCCACGTAGCATTTAATTAATATAATTCTGTGCCTTCTCTGTATGAAAAGAAGCTTTTGCCAGTGGGAAAATAATAGTCTGGTACTTATTATTTATTTTTATGGTATTAATATAAGAATCTAAAATTAACAAATTTCTAAATACAAACCTCCCTAGAAAATTATGTGACAAGCGGATTATTTTCTAATTAAAAAACAGATTGAATTTACCCAAATAATAATCTCTAGACAGATTTCGGTCACGATCATAGCCACTTACCAAGTTCGCACGAGATATTTTAGTGCACAAGTGTGTGCGCAAACGCAGTTGCACTCTCTCTTCCCTAACTCTCATAGTACGATGGGACGGTTATCCGACACAACGGAGGAGAGATTAGGCGCAAGACCAACGGCTTTACGTACTGTCCAAACCACGGAGATGTCTACCACCAACTTCCAAACTCCGGGCTGCTACCGAAAAATTCGTAATAGAAAAACCCAATAACACTTTTTCCCTTGAACCTAGATCCCAACGCTTAACTACGCCCCCTATACAATGTATGTCAACAATTCCTTTTGTAAAAAAACCGCTTACATTTATCTAAGCACCGAAAAAACAAAAGAAAAGCGTTGTAAACAAAATACAACACAGTACATTACCTCAAAGGTACATCATGTTTGAGGGGACATAATTTTGGGTCAAAGTCCCCCAAACAAGGACCACTGACGGGTCATAATTACCCATTGGGGCTAGAGGAGGGTAATTTTTGACCCGCACTACCGTACTTTTGGAAGGTCCTCTTAATAATGAGACGCTGTATTTTTGTAGTAAACGTTTTTGGTCGAAATGTTTTATGGTTGGGAAAATGGTTGATAATATATAGGGTGCTTGGTAAGGGCGTGACGAATTTAAATATAGGGAGGGTTTTCTCATTATGTAAGTGACAATAAATAGATAAGTTCTGCTTGCTAAGTACTGCCTTGTTAGCCTAGTGGTCCCGCTACGCTAGAGGTGTTGAGTTCAATTCCCAGGTCGAGTAAAAAGTGCTCTTAGGTTTTTTATGAAATTCTCAGTAGCACGCGGAGTTAGGATTTGTGTCCGCTTAATGGCAGTAGGCTCGCCCCGTATTACATGGGACCTAAACATACCGGCAAACTGAGGGTGTGCATTGATACACCTCTGCCTAACCCTTTGGGGAATACGGGCGTGGTGGAATGGTATGTAAATTAATAAGTTTTTTTGTCATTAAATGGAAAACAAGCCAACGTTACGGTGCTAAGTGGCCGCGCAGATGCGTTGAAATCCCGAAAACAAAGTTTAAAAGTCTCATTTGCCCGTAATGTCACGGGTACCTATACCTACCTATACCCTTCAAACCGGAACACAGCGACGCTGTTTTGCGACAGAAATAAATATGATGGTGGTACTTTTGCTAGGTCGTGGTGCCAATGCGATAAAGCCGGGGAGATAAAGTGCAGAACTACCAGCTTTACATGCTTTCTGAAGCACGGTGGTGTCACACCACCGACTTCCAAACACCGGGCTGTTACTGAGAAATTCTTAATGAAATCTTACTATCCTACTTCCTACTAATATTATAAATGCGAAAGTTTGTGAGGATGGATAGATGAATGGATGTTTGTTACTCTTTCACGCTTAAACGGCTGAACAGATCCAGATGAAATTTGGCACTGGGATAGATTGCACTGTGTAATATAACATACAATATTTTTATCTCGAAAAAATGCACGGTTTCCATGGGATATTATTATTAACTTTGACGCGGACGAAATCGCGGCTAGAAGCACGTAGCCCAATAATATCTAGCCTCAGAAGTTGCTACCGCCAGACTAACTGACCAAAAACATAAACAGATAAAAATATATTTCATCTACCAATAAAAATTCAACTTTTGAATTCTGATATAGCCGCAACCAATATAGCCATTTTCGGGCGAATACAAAAACTTTAGCAATTTAACTTCAACGGATGAAATGTTTCCAATAGCTGCCTATTGGTACCTATCTATATATTTCAGGTAAAAAAATTAGATCTATACTAATATAATAAAGTTGAAGAGTTTGTTTTTTGTTCGTTTATTTATTTAAATGCGCTAATCTCTGGAAGTATCTGTCGGATTGGAAAAAATCTTTTTTGTATATAATAGCTAGATTAGCAATAGGCTCGCCCCCTATTACATGGGACCTAAATATATTGGCGAACTGTGGGTTAACATTGGTACACCTCTGCCTAACCCTTCGGGGAATACAGGCGTGATGGTATATTATTATTATTTATTATAATAGCTAGATTCACGAGGAATAATGTAGGCGATATAAATTTACGCTACGACGCACGGGAACGTAGCAGTAACCAAAGATGGTACCTAATACGGCTGAAATAAACCTTGCGGGCAAAACTGCAGGCAGATTCTAGTTCTAATATAATAAAGCTAAAGCTAAATTTGTAAATAATAGCTATTTTCTTAAGGAATAAAACTAGGATATAAAACATCACGCTACAACTCTCGGGACCAGAGCAGTAACCAAAGATAATGCGGGTGTAAAAAACCACGCGAGCTTTTTTGTTTATTTATTTAAACGCACTAATCTCTGGAACTACTAGACGTGTTGTAAAATATTATATTGTATATGATAGCTAAATTCATGAGAAATAATATAGGGTATATACCATCACGCTACGACCAACGAGAGCGGAGCAGTAACCAAAAACGTAACAAAATTTGGGTGAAAAAAAATCACCCAGCCTAAGTTGCAGCAGGCCTCCGTCACTCTATGTACTTGCGCGCTATAATTGCCTACCGCCCGGCCGAGCGGTCTCGGGCCGTTTGCGAACCAAATTCAGTGCGGTTTTCGCAAGCGCATCACGCACGTTGTTCAATTTTAATAGTTTCATTCATTACCTACGATGCCGTCTGGTGCCTTATGTGTTGTAGATGGGTGCAAATCAAGTAAAAGAAGGAATAATTATGTTTTATCTAGAGGTATTGCTCAGTCAGCACCAATTTATAAAAAAAATATTTTATAAACATTTACGATACAATTTTAAACTGCCACATATAAGTCAGAACATATTCACAGTTCTCAATAACATAGACATAAAAAGTTATGTTAATTTAATTTTATCGAAAAGGCGGCCCTACGATTGTTGTGGGATCGCGCGGTGCGAAGCGATCACAACTGTACGCTTGAGCATTTAGGCACATTTTAGTTTGCAGTGGTTGCTGACGCGAGTTGACGCGACGGAGTAGGCTATTATAGCAGTAGGTATTGGAAATTTTCTACTGAGTGAAGTATCTGTACTTATTTAATCTGTGGTTGCAGGCAGAACCTAGTCTAACGTACCTATATAATTCTTGTGGGTATCATAAATTCTACCTGAATCTCCAGGGAAAGAGTTTTTAGGCTGGAATTCGGAACGTAATTTTCACTCGGATTAGACTAAGATTTCTTTCAGATAAGCAGAGGTATATTATTAGGGTTTTTGTAACGCATAAATATAGATAATCTTTTGATTTTAGGTTTCTTTGTTGACTGGGTTGAAGGTTTATTGGTAGGAAGTGTGATAGTTGAGTGTGGGGTACTGGATTCCTATCCAGTTTGGTTTATTTTTTTGTCGTCAATTTAGTAAAAAGACTCATGTACTTTATAAGTTTAATGATAATTTAATAATAAAGCCAATAATAATACCAGCCTGTTATTGTCCCACTGCAGGGTAAAGGTCTCTTCTTTATATTTTACTAGCTGTTCCCCGTGGTTTCCCTCCCTCGCTGCTCAGCACCTGTTGGTCGTAGCGTGATGTTACATAGCCTATAGCCTTCCTCAAGAAATGGACTATCCAACACTAAAAGAATTTTCCAATTCCAACCAGTAGTCCCTGAGATTAGCGCGTTCAAACAAACAAACTCTTTAGCTTTATAATATTAGTATAGATAATATTAGTATAGATTTTTAATATAGGTCCAGGTTTCCTTACCGATGTTTTCCGATGTCAGTAATGTCAAAGATAGATTAGTACTTCTACTGGATTTTTATTTATGGATCCCATTTTTTAAACCAAACCTACTTATATGGTCTATAGTACTCGCTGATAATGTAGCTTGCCATAGGTGAGATGTTTTTTTAATTATTCTTTTTCGATTTTTGTTTATTTTTTCTGTTTATCCTTTACAAATAGAAATAAAAATATTTTCTCTATTTAAAAAAAGCATATTTAGAAACATCTGACACATAAAAAATGCAGCGCAATTCAAACCAAAAATAAGAACAAAATGGCCACCGTACTACCAAAATTCAAATAAAAAACAAAATGGCCACCGTACTGTCTTTTGTAATGTAAATGCTGCACTGGTCTTATTTCCTCTTAGTTTACAAGTGTTTAGTAATGAAAGAACTTCAGACGCTTGCCGGCGAAGCGTTAGGGAATACCCTCAGCTTCTCGGAATTTCAGCAATGGAAATTGGAAACTTATGTTTTTCTGGGAAGTTCTTGCAATTACGTAGTAAAAATACGAGTAACTTGGATCAGTCATTACAACGTTTGGAGGTTTTTTAACTGAATTATGTATGTTGATGAAGGACTATCTATATTAATATAATCTCTTCTTTATCGTATGGGCAATAAGGTCTAACGATCCCACACACCCTAGAAAACCCCTAGAACCTTTGATTAATATAATAAAGTTGAAGAGGTTTTTTCTTTGTTTTAAACGTGCTAGTATCTGTAACTAAAATTCGGATATTTTTAAAATTCGGATTTTGTATATGAGTGCCAGATTCATAAGTAATACATACATACATTCTGTATTCCCCGAAGAGTTAGGCAGAGGTGTACCAATATACACCCACAGATCGCCGGTATGTTTTAGGTCCCATGTAATAAGGGGTGAGCCTTTTGCCATGATTAATAGTATAGGCTATATAACTTCACGCTACGACGCATAGAACTAAGCGAAGTAGTAATCAAAAACGTAAACTAACGCAGGTAAAAAAAATATTGCGAACGAAGTCGCGGGCAGTTGGTAGTACTTACATACCTGGTGCAAAAAGATGCTTAACGGAGTTGAAAGTTGCATGTTACTTCCACTACAGCTGCGTTCATTTGTTTTTGCTCTGGAGCATATTTATTTGTATAACTAAAAAGTACAAAGGCGGACTTAATGCCTTAGGCATTCTTTACCTGCGGGTCTGTGGACAGTGAGCAATGGATAGCTCACTGCCCGTACGTTAATTAACGACAAACCGTGTCGACGGCGCATTCGTGTTCTACGCGCGCCTCAAAGAGATGGCAGCAGATATTCGGAGGGGCCACTAAGGGCCGATGCCTGCCGGGGCTACAGGTTGCTCGAAAGAGATACTGCGCCTCCGGAACGCAAAGGGCACAAGAAGGAACATGGATGGGTTTAAGTCAGAAAAAAACTGACACTAGCTCCCGCCCCGCCCAGGGCGGGGGAAGTCATTTGACGATTTCCCATCGGTAAAAAAAAGGCATTCTTTACCTGTCAACCATACCTACTTGGAAATCTTTAAGGTAATCTAACGGTAATAAGGGTTATCAAATAGTACAAGAGTCGTCATTGTATTTAAGAGTCAAATAACAACATTATGTTGGTCCCGGCTGCGATTCGTAGATCTTTGACGGTCGTTACTTAGAGTCAGTAACCGGGAAGTCTGATAACCAGTCTAACCAAGAGGTATCGTACAACGCAGTAACTGGATTGTGGAGCTCAGATGGGCAGTCGCTCCATGTAAAACGATGTATTCAGCTGCATCCAGTTAGACTGGAAGCCAACTCCAACATACTTGGGAAAAGGCTAAGCAGATGAAGATGAATAACAGCATTATTTTAAACCTTGTTTGCAGAGAAAAAATAGTTGGAACTTTGACCTTCAATATCTCCGAAAACAGACTGTTCCCAGGTATGGTCTAGACTCTAGAACAAAAGAATTATCACAATGATAGAAATAAAGAAAGAAAGAAAAACTATTTATTCGCGTGAAAGCGACGCATATAACATAAACTTACTTAACCTACCTTGTTCTTGATAGGATGAACAGACACCTACCTTTTGATTTTGTTAAGTGTAGTTTTTAACTGCCTCGTTAGCCTAGTGGTCCTAAGCACGACTGCTACGCTAGAGTCCTGGGTTCGATTCCCAGGTCGAGCAAAAAGTGTTATTGGGTTTTTCTATGATTTTCTCAGTAGCAGCTCGGAGTTAGGATTTGTGCCCGGTTAATGGCAATAGGCTCGCCCTCTATTACATGGGACCTAAATATACCGGCGAACTGTGGGTGTACATTGGTATACCTCTGCCTAACCCTTCGGGGAATACAGGTGTGATGGTATAATTTGTCTATTTTGTTTGTATGTATTTATTATTATATTTATTCTTGGAAATTTTCTGTTTCTTGCACCTACTTTGGTCTGTCTCCGCATCACCCTAAGGTAGACTGGTAGAAAATGCCTAGAGCATTAAGTCCGCCTTTGTACGGTGTATTTTATACATAATGTGCACAAAGTTAAAAATAAATAAATAAATTTTAAATTTATTGTAAAATTCGATTTTTACTTACTTTAAAATCAATAAATAGTTAGTCAATTGACTAGCTATTATAATGGTACACCTCTGCCTAACCCTTCGGGGAATACAGGCGTGATGGTATATATATATTTTTACACTCGGTATATCTTAAGTCAACTTGGTCAAAGTACCAACTTACCAAGTAACACATATACATATAAGTTGGACAATTTACATTGTTTACAAACTCGGTCCGGGATAGAACGGCAAGTAAAGTTGCTGAATTTGATTTTAATCGCCCATTTAAGTTTGTGCACACTTTCGGAAACATTAGATTGTGATTGGTTTATTGCAAGGGAAAATTTCAAGGGAAAGGTCTCTTCTGGTTTAGAGAAGAAAAGAGTAGTGATTGGTAATTGTGTGTTTATACTTGGTATTTTTAGTAACATAGAAAAATTTGATCAATTTTAATTAGTATTAAAACGTAATAATACCACTCTATTATTGTCCCACTGCAGGTCTCTTCTTATAGAAAGAAGGCATAAGCATTGATTAGCATTGATAGCTCACAGTGAAATGGTTTTAGGTTTTTCAGACTTATATTTTGGGATTTCTCTAGATTTTCTCACCGAGGTTTTCCTAGACATTCAAGGATCTCCAAAAATGCATTAATTTTGGATATCAGCTGTTTAAAATAATTATATGCAACCACAGACTTCTACCCGCGACTTCGTGCGAGTCAAAATAAAAAAAAACCGCGGAAAAGTATACATTTTTCCAGGAGAGTAAGCTTATAGGTTTTTTGACTATAATCTATCTCTCCGTCAAATTTTATCGTAATCTGTTCAGCCGTTCTGAACAGATTTCAGTTCATGGTTGTGTAACAAACAACCAAATTTCGATTTATTTATTAAGATCGAAAAAATACTTTTTTTTTAATATTATTAGATCGCAAACAACCCACCAAACCACTGCCTATAGGCATCTGCAATACCAGAGGCCTTGCCAATGCGTTGAAGACAAAGTTGAAATATCTTTTTAGATTAGTAAAAAAAAACATTTTGTAAACACAGCAACCAATAACCATACTTCTCCTAATAATAGGCATGTACTACAAGTCACACTCGTAACAATATAACACGTAATTTAGTAAAACCACTAAAAATAATCAGCCCAACCTTCATGCACTGTTTATGAGAACAGTCCTGTAATAAACGACGAACACTCCGTAAGGGACAATCGTAACCGTACTTTTAATTAACTTTTGTTGGTAACTGTACTGTATTTAATAGCACTAGCTTTTGCCTGCTACTTCGTTCGCTTGGATGTCTAGTGTATAATAAAACTTAGTCTTTGGCACTCGGTAATAGAGTTGCTTTTAATTTATGAAAGATTTTTTATAATCGGACTTGGAGTTTCAGAGGTTACCTCTTGTAAATAAAGAAACAGTTCAATGTAGGTCCCAATTATGTGCTTAGGTTAGATTTAAAATTAATCAGCATCATTTGGTTATTGGTTGGCTCGTTTTGGCAGAAATACATAGCATCACGCATGTAGTCCCCGAAGAGGCACGCATAGGTGTACCAATGTACTCCCACAGTTCGTCGGTATGTTTAAGTCCAATGTAACAGGGAGCGAGCCTATTGCCATCAACCGGGCACAAATCCTAACACCGAGCTGCTACTAAGAATTTCATAGAAAATCCAAAAAACACTTTGCTCGACCTAGAAATCGAACCCAAGACCTCTAGCGTAGTCGCGCTTAGAACCACTAGGCTAACAAGGCAGTTTTATCTGTTTGGGAGTTCCACCAAAGAATAACTTTTACAAATTCATGAGTATTTTCATATGCTGAAAGATATCCAATCAACTTAAAGTCATCTCTATAACAAATACAGGATGACTTAAAATTGTATGCACGAAAAATTTGGACACAAATGGACACAATTTGGATACTTCCTTATCTACCTCTGAAACTAAAGTCATGCCTTTATATTCTCCAACAATAAAGGCATAATACCACGAAATGTTAACCATTTATGTTCAGTTAAACTTGTAATAAAAGTTAACATGGCCGCTGGGACCGAATTGTGAGTTTGTAAGTTGTGCCCTACTCGAGGACAAGTGGTAATTAACTTTTAAATTATTTATTCAGACTTATTGTTGTACAAGTTGAGGAGACGTATTTTCATGGGTTCGATTTCTGAGTCGGGTAAAGTGAAATTTAGATATTTTCTAACACTCCAATCATCTTGTCTAGACGTATTGCTTTTTTTTTAATAGATGGGAAATCATCAAATAACTTTCCCCGCCCTTAGTGTCAGACTTTTACTGACTAAAACCCATTCATGTTCCTTTATGTGCCCTTTGCGTTCTTCCATCCAAATGTCGTCACCGAGCAGGAGCTTTAACAACTGATTAAGTATACCCTAAATTGCACCAGAAGCACAGCTAGGGGGCAATAAGCTCTATAAGTACAATATAAGCCAGGTACTTACAGTGGCCAACGAAATGTACCAACACTGCCGCATGCATAATGCATGCACCTGCATAGCATAAATTGAAACTAGCGTTCAACATTATTGTATATAGGTGGTACATAGGTCATCTATACTATTTATAGTTCAATACTAATTGTAAAGAGGAAAGATTTTTTGTTTGTTTGTATCGAATAAGCTTCGCAAATAGATACCTGATTTTAACCATTTTTTCAGCAATAGATAGCTACATTATTGTTGGGTAACATAGCCTATACAGGAAAAGTTTTTAACCAGTGCGTAATTTTTTTTTGGTAGTTCAGTGTCAGTAATAGAACACATTTCCATGTTTAGTTAAAAAAATAAATAAAATAAAATTTCATCCTTAACCGAGTTTGAAATAAGCAAAACATGGACATGATCTATTCGCCATACTATGAATGAAAACTCGCGGCCGCCGCCCGGGCGCATGGCTGGGGTGAGGGGGTGGGGAATGCGCTAGCGCCGAGTGACAATAAAATATGGTTTTTAAGTAAACATGTTTCGTAAGCGATAACTTTTTTTTTTGTACTTTTTTTTGTAATAGCACACAGCTTCAGCCCACCACTTCGTCCGCGTCAACGTTAATAAATTATCCAACGAGAACCGTACATTTTCCAAATATAAAAAATATTCTATGTGTTATTCCCTACTTTCTTATATCATTGGTTATTCCACACTACAATTTATCTCAGTGTCAAATTTCATCCAGATCAGTTCATCGGTTTAACCGTGAAAGAGTTACAAACATCCATCCATTCATCCTCACAAACTTTCGCATTTATAATATTGGTAGATTTTTTACATTTCAAGAAACCTTACATACTAATAAAATTATAATTGACTAGCTGTAGCGCGCGATTTCGTCCGCATGGCTTATTTCACCCGTGTTAAGTTACGTTACGTCTTTGGTTACTGCTCCGCTCCCATGGATCATAGCGTGATGTTATATAGCCTATGACACACACAAATAACGTGGCTTTCCATGGGTAAAATAATTTTCAAAATCGGTTGAGTGGATCCAGAGATTACCCCCTACAACCTCACAAACTTTACCTCTTTATAATCTATATATATAAAAGTAAAAAAATAAAATACGTCGCGTTGGGGGACCGACATTGCATTTAGGGTACGACCGTCCCAAGCGGTCCCCCAACGCGACGTATTTTATTTTTTTACTTTTTAAAGGGAAACTAGGATTTTGTGTCGGGGGTTTTTTAAATTTTAAATTTAATTTTTATTTTATACTTTTTATAGGTACATACTTATTATAATGTCGATTTTGTTAAGCTGTAAATACATAGGTTCCTAATAATTTAATAACCCACATGACACATCATTTTTAGTTTTTCTTCCCCACTTTCACACCCATAACTTTTAATCGGCTCAACCGATTTTCATCAAACATGTCTAAGAACACTCGTACATAAGTCACCTTTCATACAAAAAAAACTAAATTGAAATCGCTTCATCCGTTCGGGAGCTATGATGCCACAGACAGACAGACAGACAGACAGACAGACAGACAGACAGACAGACAGACAGACACGTCAAACTTATAACACCCCTCTTTTTGCGTCGGGGGTTAAAAAGAAAGTCGTGTTTGTTACAACACTTATAACTCGAGAACGGCTGGACCGATTGCCATGGTTTTTGATTTGTTGGATTTGTTTCCGTTCCGAATAGCAGAATACATCTTAAAAACAATGAAACGAAAAAAAACGTCGGAAATGTCGGTAGGGGTTGGGTAGGGGTAGGGTAGGGGTAGGGTAGGGTAGGGGTGGGGTAGGGTAGGGGTAGGGTAGGGTACGGGTAAGGTAGGGGTAGGGTAGGGGTAGGGTAGGGGTAGGATACCACACGAACGAGGTCGTGGCGGGTCAGCTAGTATTAGTATAGATAACACAACTAGATTTCTACTCAAAAGCCTTCACACATAGATAAACAGTTTTATCAAACTCTATTCATTTCATGAAACATTAATTTCATTGAAGCAGTATTTCAGGAACTATCAAAGCAGAATGAGTTTCCACAAAGCGAGACCAACGTTTCATAAAAATAAATAAAGAAAGAATATTCTAATTGAAATCGTACTAATTTTGCTATCTTTGTGAAGAAGACAGTTTTGAGCTGGCTATGCAAACGTAGTTAATTAAATAAATAAATCATGAAATAATTTAGTTATACAAAAACCGGTTTTAAACATACCGTCACGTCCGTATTCCGGAAGGGTTAGGCAGAGGTATACATTTAATATACCTCTGCCTAACCCTTCGGGAATACGGGTCTCATGTTTATATGATGATGATGAAGATGATGACATGATATTTTAAAAGGGTGTTTTTAAAATTTTGGCTACTTACCTAATAAAAGCGTGTTATAAATCGAATGTTAGGACTCTTTCATTCTAAACGATTTGTACTGATGCCTGCTGCTATTGCTACTGTCCTATCATCGTGTGAGTACGATACCGGTGCCACACGGCGCCTTCGACGCGTCAACCGTATTAAATAAAACAGCCGTCCATTAGCCGTACAAACACCGCACCTCTCCGAAAAAACGCTTAAATTGAAAGAGTCTTTGATGATGAAATGCCTCACTAACTGCTCCGTTGGTCTCGTGGTCGCATGCGCGACTGCTGAGCAAGGGGTCCCGGGTTCGATCCCAGGTCGAGCAAAAAGTGTTATTGGGTTTTTCCATTAGTAATTTCTCAGTAGCAGCCCGGAGTTTGGTGACACCCCCGTGCCTCGGAAAGCACGTAAAGCCGTTGGTCCTGCGCCTGATCTCTCTCCGGTCGTATCGGATTTCCGCACCATCGGGCTATGAGAGTTAGGGAAGAGGGAGTGCGCCTGTGTTTGCGCACACACTTGTGCACTATAATATCTCCTGCGTACGTGGCTAGTCTGTATTAAGATTAGCCGTCGTGGCCGGAATCGGTTTGAAGAGTTACATTTTTGCCTCACTAATAGAGCTTACAACATGCGGTCATGACTAAACAACATTTTTGGTCCTAAATTAAATGTTCGGGAACGGCACAAATATTTAGTGTTGTGTTCCGGTAATTAGCAAATATTTGGGAACATTGCAGTCCACCGTGGAGTTGTTTGCCAAATATTTACTAACTAATTGCTTGGTGTTGATGTAATTTGTGTGTTTTGATTTATTTATGACTGAGTTTAGGCGCGAGACTAAATTATGACGTACGATCAATTAGTACTGTAGTAGTTTTTAGTACTTAGTTTAGTGAAATTTATCATCAAAAAGACATTGGGCACACACAGAAAACCATTGACATATCAGCTGAACGCTAAATAATTGAATAAGTATTTTTTATATCATTGGATGGCACAAACCGACGACGGCTAACCTGATGTTAAGTGGTTACCGCTGTCCATAGACAACAATAATTCCAGAGGTCTTGCAACCTGCCGGGGCTGCGGGTTGTTCGAAAGAGATACCGCGCCCCCGGAACGCAAAGGGCACATGAAGGAACATAGACGGGTTTTAGTCAGTAAAAGTCTGACACTCCCTCCCGCCCCGCCCAGGGCGGGGGAAGTTATTTGATGAATTCCCATCTATAAAAAAAATAAAAAAAGAGGTTTTGCAAATGCGTTGACATTCCAGACACAAAGTTGAAATATCTAATGTGCCTGTAATAACACCGGCACTCATATCCTTTAAACCGGTGCACAGTAACGCTGCTTTGCGGCAGACATAGGTATGGTGGTAATACTTCCCCGGAAGAGCTCCTTCACAAAGAGTACTACTTCAGATTTAGGCTGAAACTTTATATTTAGGCTAAAACCTAAATCATGACATACAATCAAGTAATAGTTAGTTTATAGTAGTGTATTTTATCATCAAGAAAAAAAATTTACACAGTATCTGAACGATAATAGGACACACATCGAGTTTGAGAAATAGAAGCAAATTATTATTACATATAGATACAGTGTCGGTCACACATCAACAATGTCTACTTGCACAAGTTTAAGATTTGCACTAACTTGCATGACTGGGGAAATTGCACTAATTTATCCTTCAAACACGCTTGTGCAAGTTAAATTGGCCTGTATAATCATACTAGTAAAGTTTTATAAATGCAAAGTTTGAATGGATTAATGTTTTGTTCAATCACGCCAGAATGGGTGAACGGATCTGGATGAAATTTGGCATACAGATACATTATAGTCTAAACACACAGTCATTAGTCAATATTCTAGCCATTGGTACACCTGTGCCTAATCCTTCTGGGAATACAGGCTTAATGGTTGGTGTGTATGTTTAGTGTTTCTTTCTGTTTCTTTTTAAAAACGTTGCCCCACACCTAAGTGTCTAAAGTTATTGTGTAATAACTTCTGCCCGCGACTTCATCCGCGTCAAATTTGATATATTATCCCACGGTAACCGTACATTTTCCGGGATAAAAAGTATCCTATGTATTATTCCACACTACAATCTATCTCGATGCCAAATTTCATTCAGATCCGTTCAGCCGTTTAAGCGTGCAAGAGTAACAAAGATCCATCCAAACTTTCGCATTTTTACTAGTCGTAAGATTAAGTAAAGAATTTCTGAATTAGCCATTCCCCTTTTACTATAAAGAATCGAAGATAAAATAATCTAAATGAGGACATTCAACCCTCTGAACAGACAGCCTCCAGCATCTAATTTGACCTCATTCGCCTTTAAAATGAGTCCTCGCTTCACTCCAGAGGCTGTGCTAACAAGATTATAGACTGCGAGCCAAAATCTAGCTATAAATCAGATGCAAGACTTCTAGTAATATTTTGAGAAAGAAATATTACATCCTAAAGAATATTTTGTATGTGAAAAGTTACATTAGGTTTTTTACAGCTTTAAAAAGTGGTTTAGCGGTTGGCTGTGACGCTGTGTATCTCGCGTTTGATTCTCGAATAAAACAAATAAATCTGTTTATTTAGTTAATATCTGTTTAAAATTGTCGAATATTCAATTTTGTTATCAGGATTGTGTAAAAACCAAATTGAAAAGAGTGTCCGTAGAGTTTCTTGAACGTACATCTCCATATAGACTTATGTTATAAAACGAGCCACTAGCTTCGACTTTGTGTCTCTTCTTGATAATTATTAATTAATTATAAATATACCATCACGCCTGTATTCCCCGAAGGGTTAGGTAGAGGTGTACCAATGTACACCCACAGTTCCCCGGTATATTTTAGGTCCCATGTATTAGGGGGAGAGCCTATTGCCATTAAGCGGGCACAAATCCAAACTCCGAGCTGCTACTGAGAATTTCATAGAAAAACCCAATAACAGTTTTTTGCTCGACCCGGGAATCGAACCCAGGACCTCTAGCGTAATTATAAATATTGAGTATAATAATTCAAAGGTTCCAGTAAATGGTCTAATTAAAATAAATGCTTTGACTATGAGTTTTTCCCGGATCTGGCTATGTATGTGAGTTTATTATGCGAACGCATCCGCGATACAGAAGAATTTCTAAGGTTTTTTTTTAATTAAAAAGAAATAAATGAGTGTTAAACATCCAAAATCAAAACAACAACTTCAAAAAATGGAGAAAAAAACTGCCGTGGGTTGGTTTATTTTAGCTGAACTAAAGCCAATTGTCAATGACACGATTACGCGTCGCGTCGGCCAATGTTCCGCGTGTTACAAAAATACCTGACCTACATACAGCGGCGGGTATTCCATTTTGTTACCTCGATACTCGTGGTGTACAGGGATGGATTATAAAATATGGTAGGCAATGTAGGCAGTGGTCTAGGAGGCCTGCAAAACAATAGGGGCCCGGAGACAAAGAAAACAAAAAAAAAATTTTTTTAAATAAAACCTTCATGTAAAAAAACATATTAGAAAAATACACATATTAATATTATACTCCCTTAATTTTTTTTTTCTGTTTTCAGTATGGCAATGGCGTACCCTTAAAATAGCGCAATCCTAAACTCCACGTAGTATAAAGCAAAGCCGCTTCCCGCCGTCTGTACGCTTAGTTCTTTTAAACTACGCAACGGATTTTAATGCGGTTTTCAGCAATTGAATAAGGTTAATTCAAGAGAAAGGTTTAAACGTATACTCGTATAGCTATAAATCCAGAGGTTCCAACCATGTTGATATGAATAAAATTGCGTTGTGGTAAAAATAAAATATTTTTGGACGTTAAAAACGGGTAATTAATCAAAAACCGGCTGGTTAATCCGGCCCTGTGGCATAAAAGAGCTTACGCAACTGTCCTCCAGTGACGTGATCGGCTCTTATTTTAAGGAGCCTGCTCACTACACCATATCATAATATAATCGTAAGGAATTTGTTTGAAAGACTCGCCGCAGCCCTGGAACGCAAAGGGCATTAAGAGGAACATGGATGGGGTTTTTGTCAGTAAAAGTCTGACACTCCGTCCTGCCCCGTCCAGGGCGGGGGAGTCATTTGGTGATATCCCATCAATAAAAAAAAGAGTGCCCCGTCTAAAGAATCCATCCTGTTTAACTAGTATAATCATGATTCGATTAGCTACATTTTCAGTTAGTTCAATACTAGCTTTTGCCCGCGACTTCGTCCGCGTGAATTAATAGTTCCCGTTCCCGGGGGATTTCCGGGATGAAAACTATCCTATGTCCTTTCTCGGGTCCCAGACTATATCTGTACCAAATTTCATTGAAATCGGTTCAGTGGTTTAGGCGTGAAGAAGAGACAGACAGACAGAGTTACTTTCGCATTTATAATATTAGTAAGGAAGTAAGGATTTAAATCTTAAAACAATATTTAATTAACGAAAACCTATTTTAATTCAGCCATGTTTAAACTTTACACAAAAAAATAAGTATCTAGGTGAAGCTGTTGAAAGTTTTTCAATTTTCATTTGCTCCTCAAACTCATTTTGGACAAATACACTGGGAAGGAAATTGGTCTTGATATCTTAGTCAGACTTTTGGCCAACTTAAATTATCTTAAAGGAAGATAAGTTTGCGTTGATTTTGTGTTTGTTAAGGACTTGCGTAGATGGCAGACTTTTTGTGCCGTGAAGGCTTTTCGTGCATTACCGACTTTTTGACCGATTTTTTTGTCGGCGAAAATGAGACATAAATGAATTCTAACAAGCTAACGCACACGGGCGACAAAAAAAAAATACAAAAAAGTCGGTTAACGTTTTAGTCTTAATGTGCGACGTTCAAATGATCTACTTTTAGTGTTCCGTGTGTGTTTTGAAAGAAACGCGACGCATTTTTTTTAAATTTATTCTGAAATAGCTTTCCCGGCACTAGGAATTTCTCCTGTATCCTGGTAACGTTTACAGACATATAAAGCACACACAAAAAGAGCCAGACCCAGAACAACTATCCGTAGGCCATACTAATATTTTCTCCGTGCCGGAATCGAACCTGGGGAATGCACCGCAGCAGCTTACTCACTCAGCCACTAGATTCCCAAAAAATTATAAAATGATAAACAAAAAACACATCGTCATAAATTGTTAAGACTTCATAGACTGAGTGAGTCGCCGACTCGATCGCAGTCGCACATTATAGTCTACTGTCTGCGTAAGCCCTTAAAAGAAAACGTACCCGACACGTGCCAACGAGAAACTTTTGAATTAGAAAGTGTGAAGATAAATTAAGGTTATTTCTTTTCGTGAAAATTTAGAAAATATAATTATGGTTCAACAGGTGATAGAACTGCTTCGTTGGCCTAGTGGTTCTAAGCGCGACTGCTACGCTAGAGGTCTTGGGTTCGATTCCCAGGTCGAGCAAAAAGTGTTATTGGGTTTTTCTATAAAATTCTCAGTAGCACCTCGGAGTTAGGATTTGTGCCCGGTTAATGGCAATAGGCTCGCCCCTTATTACATGGGACCTAAATATACCGGCGAACTGTGGGTGTACATTGGTCACCCTTCGGGGAATACAGGCGTGATGATATGTACCTATGTAGGTGATATAAATAGCAATATGACACCATTGATCGATACTATTATGTCTTAGTAATATTATAAATGCGAAAGTTTGTGACGATGTATGGATGGATGTATGTTTGTTACTCTTTCAGGCTTAAATGGCTGAACGGATCTGGATGAAATGTGGCACAGAGATAGATTGTAGTATGGAATAACACATAGGATACTTTTTATCCCGAAAAAATGTACCATTCCCGTGGGATATATCAAATTTGACGCCGAAGTCGCGGGCAGGAACTACAAGATACTCAATACTCAATATCTTTATTGCTTTTCCATGTGTATTTTTAGGTGGCAAATATGTATCATTGAAATCATTATGGACCCTGTAGGGCACAGCAACATAAGTTTTGGAGAGAGGAGGCCCTGTTTTAAAAGATAAATTAAGATGATAAATATGCTAAAAACCGACAAACTGTGCGTGTACATTGATACACCTCTGCCTACCCCTTCGGGGAATACAGGCGTGATGGTGATGGTGAAATATGCTAAAAATGTTGATTAAAAAAAAGTATTAATAGACTTTTGTTTCTAACAACACCCAATCCACACGCTCAGCTAAACAAATCTACGTAAATAAAAAACAAAACAAATAGAAGAAAGATTACATGACAAACAGATCGTGTTGGACGTGAAATCGAATGTATCCAATGATTTGAGATCAGACGGGATTCTGACCCTTGTCATTGGTTCAAAGAAATGTGTCACACATTTGCAGCCAATCGTGGCGTAATGTGAGTTTTGAGTGATGATGGTGGTGACAGGGATAATTTTCGTCTTCAAATCGGTATATACAAAAACTATAATAACTGTTTTTTAAGAACCTATAAAAATTTTGAGAAAGTATTCTAATGATACACTAGCTATATACGCTTCGATGTCACCCTCGTTCAATTACGTCTTAGTTACTGCTCCGCTGCCGTTGGTCGCCGCGTGATGTTCTACCTTACCTTCCTCTTGCCGCAAAAACAACCGCATTAAAATCCGTTACGTAGTTTATAAGCGTACAGAGGGACAGACGATGGGAAACGACTTTATATTAGGTATACTATGTAAAAAAGTAATGCTGGAAGAGTCGAATGGTAACGGCGTCCACCTTTCTTTCATGAGGTAGTGAGTTCAATATTTACGGGGCAAGTGCTAATATAACTTTTCAGATGAAATGTACTTTCAAAGTTCACAAAGAAAAACCTACCCTAGAAAGACCTACCCTGTCCTTATTGGTGAGATTACCTACTCGTAACCGGCGTGCTTGTATGATCAGATGTATGAAGTGGACGAGGCGAAAGGAGTATGTTAGGATAGTAACAGGTGGCGTTCTGTGGTTTCTTCCTACCCCCTTGGAGAAGCCGTGAGTTTATGTGTTATGTTTCTAAGTTTATCTTAGACATCAAGGACATCGGTGATGGAAAATATCGTATTATTTCACTGTCATTTTTGTATCAAACCTTCTCCATATTAATCTAGACATTTTCACTCACTGCCATTCTCCATCTTCTGAAACATTATATAATATTATAACAACATTATGTTATAACGACATTAAGGCCAACTTGTACCGAAAAATTTGCAAAGGGTTGATTGCAAACACGAGGCAAAATTACGAGGCTACGGGTTAAGGCACCCGCTTCTCATGCATGGGGCAAGTTCCAATGTGACTATTTCTACTTCATATGTACCTTCTAAGTTTATCTTGAACATCACTGACATCGGTGAAGGAAAACATCGTGAGGAACCTGAACTTATAAATTAATGTAAGTCTGAAATCGCTAATCCGCCTTGAGCAAACGTGGTGATCAATATCTTATCTGTATAGGTGCCATGCTCTGCAGTAGGAATTTATAAGGCTAGTATCATCATCAATTACAAATTGACGAAACGGTTGGCACAATGACTTAGCCGTTGTTTTGGGTCTGGCTGTTTGTGTATGTGAGTTTATGTTTGTAAACGCTGGGTGCATTTACAAGTGAAATTCCTAGTGTGGGGCATAGGATGGGACGAATCCGTCAAGACCAGGGAGAGATCAGGGTAAGGACCAACCGGCTTTAAGTATTAGCCCTGACTTCTACTGAGAAATGCCTAGTGAAATAACCCGATAACATTTTTTGCCCAACCTGAGGATCGAACCGCGACCGCGACACCTACGGGGCAATTAAGGGGGGCCCGATCATCACTTGATTATCCACAAACACACCAGAACCACGTAGGATAAATGAATTTGCCGTTCAATCTAAGACACTAGACACATCTCAATTACAACCGAGATCGGTTCTACAGATTAGATATGAAATTGGATTTCATTCTAATGGACCTATGTAGGTAACTACATACATCACGTTATCCCAACGTAATTTAAGAGCAGCTTCAGGCAATGTAAGGCCTAGAGTTATCAGTGGATTCGCTTATCTTGCTCGAACAATATGTGTTCTAGACCGAATTTCTCATGCAAAATGAAAAAGTGCCTTTATTTTGGGGCAGGGACAGATTAGGCTGCGGCCGACGGCCCCATGATTGTAAAGGGCCCCAAGTCGCAATTGAGGACTAAAGTAAAAAAAACTTAATTTTTTTTGAATGTTTATTTTAATACTACATTCTCGGTTCCGTTATACTTATAAACGCCGTCACCTTCGATTTAGGCTGCAATTAAACCTCACATCTATAAGAAACTTAGCTCACTTGTAATCATATTGGACTATTATTTTTCTTATACGTATAGTATACTTTTTATGTTTCATATACTGTACACATTATTATAGTAAAAGATTTTGAAAAAATGGTAATTAATTTGATTGATTATGTAGGCCCCCTAGTAGAGTTAGCCTAGGGCCCCATAATTTCTCGGTTCGTCCCTGTCGTATAGCCATCAAGAATATTGTACAAAATTGTAAAAGCGCTATGTAAGCGTGTTTCAAATTAAACACGTATACTCGTAGTATGATAAGGTTAAGCAATTTTCAAAAAACTACATTCCCTTCAGCCATTTTGTAATCTGCTACATACAATTTTGGCAAACTAGGGGCCAATATACATTTTTTTTGGAAAGTTCGCAATCTAGTCACAGTCTCAGTCTATCAAAAATGCCTCTAATTTATGTATATTTTTGACATTGATTGTCGCTGATATGAGTTTGATTTTGTACAAAGGTAACGTAGGTTTTGTACGTTATTAATTAGTCAAATTGGCCAGCAGTCTTGTTTAGGATTTTAGCCCTAAAAAGTGAACACTGGTGGGTGCCTAGTACTAATACTTCAAAGTCAAAGCATTTATTTCAATTAGACCATTTACAAACACTTTTGAATTGTCAAGACTACGCCGATTGTCCGTCCGTCTGTTTGTTTGTTTGTTTGTGTTGTGTGTGAATCTTTGTTTGTTGGTTTAAACGCGCAAATTTCTGGAACTACCAGTTGGATTGGAAAAATTATGTTCGTATAAGATAAACAGATTCATGGGGAATAATAGTATAGGTTAAATTAATAACATAACGTTACGACTACCTAGAGCGGTGCAGTAATCAAAAACGTAACAGTCGCGGGCAGAGGCTACTAGTAGAAGTCCGATCTTAATTTTTTATTTTTTTTATTTTATTTATTTAAAGACAACCAACTTTTACTAACAGCTTGCACCAGACATAAAAGTTATTGGTCAATTAATACATACTAAACATAAAGAAAAACATAAAATTTAAAATTAAATATATGGGAATTGCTACCGATTCTCGATACTATCTATATTGAAAAATATTTTGTGGTTTATAGAATAAGGATAGGAGAACTCGTTCGCAGTGTTTCGAAAGTATCTGTAACAAAAATGTTTGGCAAAATACAGTAATATTGTTTGAAGTAACATTTTGTATTGAAACCATTTTTATTGCGCGGTAAACATTTATGGTTGGTGTTATGTAAATGGGACAAACTTTTGTGAGCTTTTTTGTGTAAAAAGTTTTGCTGTGTGGTTGATAAGGGCTGTTATCGAACGTTTTTTAGATTACGTAAGGAATTAGGTATAATAATTAAGAAAAAATAATAATTACAGATTTAAAAGTACTTAATAAATTGATATGTACACTAGTTTCTGCTCGCGGCTTCGTCTAAGGCAAAGTTGATAATAATCGTACATCTTTTCGGGTTATAAAATAGTCTAGGTACGTTCAAGATAGACACTTAAACAAGCGTGTCATAAAATAAGCAGAACCAACGCCGCCGCCATCTAAAACTAAAGTTACTTTTTAGTTTAGGCTGATGACAGACGGACCGCATTTCAACTGCAATCTAACCGCAAATTGCAGTTCGGATGCAGTTGACACGACTGCAATAGAACTGCAAACCAAACGTGCAGTCCGATTGCAGTTCAATTGCAGTCGGCGTGCGATCGTGTGTCACGTCTGTCATCAGCCTTACGAAGGCGGCTGTCCATTTTTTTTTACTTATAATTTTAAGTTAGTTTAGTCTACATGCACTATTTTGGATTTAATTTGAAGAACACGTACGTATTTTATTACACCTATCACTAACCGGTCACAAGGATTGTTGTTGAATTGTTTTGTAGACAATACTTAGTAGTAGAGCTCTTTGTAAACTAGCTTGTCCGGGAAAGTTCTACTACCTACCTTACCTATCTCTACCGCAAAGCAGCGTTGCTGTGTTCCAGTTTGAAGGATATGGGTGCCGGTGTAATTACAGGCACATGAGACAACCTTGTCTTTGTGATGGTAACGCATTTGTCAGGCCTTGGGGGGGGGGGGGGGGGGGGTTATTTGTCTTGGTTTTAAAAAAAATAAAAAAAGGCCTTTGGTATTGCAGATGTCTATAGGTAGTGGTGACCACTTAACATCAGATGGGCCGTGTGCTTGTTTACCATCCAATGACAAAAAAAAAAAAACTGTTTTTATGTTGAGGAATTTTCCTGAATAAAATCATTAAAAAACTCAAGTCAAGTAGGCATCAAAAGAAATATATTAATTAAATTTTATATTTAGATCACCCGTCCCGAGCTGGGCGCAAATTGAAACACTCACGGTGAACCCTTTTTGCATTTTAATTGAACTCAGCAAATAATTATTTCTGAAGGTATTTTTTCGTTACAATTTTGGAAAATTGTGAATGGAAGTCCTCCATTGGTACCAGTCCTTAAAAAAACGGTTTCAGGGATTTTAAGTAAATTAATATTTAATGGGGGTCTCCATTCCTTTATTATTCCTTGGTTTTTGTGGGAAGACATTATGGGATAATGGATAATTTATTTTTGAATAGACTTGGACTGTTCGAAATCGAATCAAAAATCATTTATTTGCCTAAGACGTGGTAGGTACAGATATATAATATTAAGTGCAAAGATAGATTTCGCATTTTGGTGTTGGTATGCAAATATTGGCAAATAAAATATTTACGTACTTAACAATTATTTAAACGCCTATATTTTATGGTAAACCTAGATATTTATACTGTGGTTTCCTCCGCATGAGATTTTCATCTGCGTTAAGCTATACTTCTCTAAGTATTGCTCCGCTCCCGCGTGTAGTAGTGTGATGTTACATAGCCTATACTATTCCTCATGAATCTGGCTATCATTAATTACATTTTTTTTTTCCAATCCATTTAAACAATAATAATACCAACCTATTATTGTCCCACTGCAGGGCAAAGGCCTCTGAATAAAGAGAATAAAGTAACTATAAGTCTAGGTTTCCTCACGATGTTTTGCAAAAAAAATAAACTAAAACTAACAAAAAAACTGTTAAGTCAATTAAATTGTATTCGTTTTTTTCTAACACTCCCAAGACACCAAATTCAGAAACAAAATCTCAAAAATAAAAGACCAGCTTTAATTATATTTACAATCAAATTAACCGCTATCTGCCTCTACAAGGAGCCATTATCCAAAGCAACCGGATAATGTGACCAGGTGGTGGCGGGTAATATGGACATTGACTACGTACTACGGATTATCTTAGCTCGGCTAACGATTCGAAGGATTCCAGATTAAATTTTCCAAAGTTGGGTGTCGAAGGAAGGATTTTTTTTTAGTCTTGTATTGCAGCTCGGAGTTTGGATTTGTGCCCGGTTAATGGCAATAGACTCGCCCCCTATTACATGGGACCTTAATATACCGGCGAACTGTGGGTGTACATTGGTACACCTCTGCCTAACCCTTCGGGGAATACAGGCGTGATGGTCTTGTGTTCTTTGAGCATTTTAGGAATTCATTTAATTTAGTTGTGTATTGTCTAAGCTGAAGAGTTGGTATGTCTGAACTCGTTAACCTTAGGAATTACTAGTCCAATTTGGAAAAAAAAACTTTTGCTTTACCTAGCCCGTTTGTCTAGCGGGGTATCGGCTATTGGCTATACGACATTACGCTTTGGATCACGGGAGCTGAGCAGTAATCAAAGACGTAACTAAAACCACGGAGTATAGTAATTTTAATGCAAATTAGCTAGTAATTTTAATGCAAAAAAAACATCTTATGCTCTGGTTTTAGTAAAAAAAAAAAACATATAAATATACCATCACGCCTGTATTCCCCGAAGGGTTAGGCAGAGGTGTTCGCCGGTATATTTAGGTCCCATGTAATAGGGGGCGAGGCTATTGCCATTAACCGGGCACAAATCCAAACTCCGAGCTGCCACTGAGAATTTCATAGAAAAACCCAATTACACTTTTTGCTCGACCTGGGAATCGAAACCAGGACCAAAAAAAAAATGCTTGGTGCAGTAAAAAAATGCTTAAAAAACCATAAAACCCCAAGAACTAAAAACCACCTCTGCAAGAGACAGACAAAAAGCGATAAATAATGACAATTCCACTTTTTCCTTTCAAGATACGGAACCCTAAAAATCACTTAATACATCCAACAAAAACCGCGGCTCAACACAAGACTCAACATGATTTATATTCGCGTGACCTTCAGTTGACATTGAGCATATTATTACGACATTTTCGCGTGAAAAATGGTCCTGGCAGGGCCGTAAACGTTCCCTTTTTCTTTTGTACCATGATTTGCATAGAAATATGAGAACAACTGCCCTATCTTAAGGGATTGACCGATCAGGGATGATGTTTTACTTTTTTGGACGAAATTTGTCCTTGGATGCCTGAGGGTTGATGAAGCTTTGGAGGTCAACCCCCAAGGGATAGAGGTTTTTGCGAAAAAGATTCGGGTAGAATCAAAGCATTTATTTCAGTTAGAATATTTACAGGCACTTTTGAATTGTTTTCTAAATTCTCCGAAGGGTTAGGCAGAGGTGTACCAATGTATACCCACAGTTCGACGGTACGTAGACGTCCCAAGTAGTAGGGAGCGAGTCTATTGCAATTAACCGCGCACAAATCCTAACTCCGAGCTGCTACTGAAAATGTCTTAGAAAAACCCAATAACACTTTTTACTGGACCTGGGAATCGAAACCAAGACTTCTACCGTAAAATTCGGGGTTAGGACCACGAGGCTAAGGAGGTCTCGTTGGTCTCGTGGTCGCAAGTGCAACTACTGTGCAAGGGGTCCCGGGATCGATTCCCAGGTCGAGCAAAAAGTGTTATTGGGTTTTTCTATGAAATTCTCAGTAGCAGCTCGGAGTTTGGATTTGTGCCCGGTTAATGGCAATAGGCTCGCCCCCTATTATATGGGACCTAAATATACCGGCGAACTGTGGGTGTACATTGGTACACCTCTGCCTAACCCTTAGGGGAATACAGGCGTGATGGTATATTTATATATATTATTTTTTTATATTAACTGTACATAGTTTTTCACTTAATTTTTATTATTTAAGTTAGTGTTGTTCTATTAGTAAATCCTAAAAATAAATCCAAAGAAAAGCCAACAACAAAATACCTCGATATTCTAAAACACATAACCAAAGTTTAAACATTTACCTTCGCCTAACAAGGGGTCCCAAGGACCCCTAATCCATTTTACCAGAAGGTGTAAGTATTGACAGTTGACACCTGACGTTCATCATAAACCCTTTAGTTCATACAATATTCATGTATCACGCCAACTTAGGGTTGAATACTCGGCAGAGAGGCTTTTAATAAACTGATGGATAAGCGTACATATTTGTACTGACTTTGTTGTTTATGAAGACACGGTTGGTACAGTGGTTGAGTGATTGGCTGCTGTGTTGTGTGTTGCGGGTTCGAATTCTGCTAGGAACACATATTAATTTATAATAATGGGTGTTTGTGTACATACACAAACTGCCATATAAATATTTGTGAGTTTGTACAAACGCATCCGCGGTAAAAACTGAGAAATTGATAGGAACAATTTTTAATGACTGTTTGTGAAAATACACAAATATTTGTGAGTGTAAATTTGTAGTGTAAATATTTGTGAGTTTTTTTGGAAACGCATCCGCGATACGACGGAAATATCTAGTGCAAAGTTTTTTATGTTAAAAAAGAAAAAAATATATGAAGGGAAACCTGACTAACAGACTGACAGACTAACTCACTGACGTTTCAGCCCAAAGCCGAGCGCTAAAAATAGATTTTTGTAAATTCAACCCCTAGGGGGTGAAAAGGGTTTATATTGGGGATTAGATTGACTTGTTTGAGGTTAGTTTCAATGAAATCTTATTGTTGTCTGTCTTAAACAGCTTCAAAAGTGATAGGTACGTAGGCAGTCAAAATGTTCGGAATTGACGAATATTTTTTTTATCCTGGGGTGCATCATGGAAAAAGTGCCCGTTGAAATGTCTCTTTCATCCCGTAAGTGTTTCATCATCATCATCATCATATCAGCTGAACGATGTCCTCTAATAATAGCCACAATGGTGGATCCTATAGTCCACAATCAGTCAGTCAGTGTAGTCAGTCAGTAGTGTTGGTGGTAGTGGTGTAGTAGTCTGACAACCAGTCTTATCAAGAGTATCGTATTACCCATTACTGGGTTGTGGAGGTCTGATAGGCAGTCGCTCCATGTAAAATACTGATATTCAGCTGCATCCGGTTCGACTGGAAACCGACCCCAACATAGTTGGGAAAAAGGCTAGGCAGATGATGATGATGGTGGATCCTATAGTATTTTACTGAGTAAATACAAGCAAGAGTTTTCAAGGAAAACGCTTTGAAGAAAGCGATTGGACGACACGGTTAGCGCAGTGGCTGATCGATTGATTGCTGTGCTGCGTGTAGCAAGTTCGAATCCCGCACGGAACAAATATTTCTTAAACCTACAGATAGCTGTTCCAAATCTGGTTGTCTTTGTATATGAGTTTATATATTTGTAAATGCACCCGCAATAGAGGAGAAATTCCAAATGCGGGGCAAGGTTTTCTTTTCAAACAATTTTTTACAATTCCAGGCTTAATCTTAGTATACTTGTGTTCACGAGTTGTCGTTAAGATAATTGTAAGTACTTACAGTTTGTGAATTCAGTAATGCCTACGTTTGAGGCGAGATTAGCCTTTCTTTAAAGTTTTTTTTTGTGTTTACCAGTGGGAAAGGATTTTGTTCTGAAATGTTATTTAGGCAATGGTGATAGGCCTTTAATTTGATTGTTGGTTGAAGGACAAGGATTCGGTTGGGCGGTGTAGCGAAGAATGTATGAAAACGAAAATTTTCAAAGAATTCGCTTAATTATAAAAAAGAAAAATTTCGTGATGCCCATTACTTAAGATTTCCAAGGTACCAAATGTGTATTTTTTTTTCAATTCATATGTACTTCCTAAGTTTATCTTAGACGTCACTGAATTCGGTGGAAAAAACATTGAGAGGAAATCTGTACTTATCCATACATACAGGAAAAATTTTTAACCAGTGCGTAAATTTTGCCATAATAAACTTCAACACGTTTTATTAAACACGTATATTTTATTTTGATATGTCTTAGTACTAAAAAATAAAGTTATCGCTTACGAAACATGTTTACTTAAAAACCATATTTCATTGTCACTCGGCGCTAGCGCATTCCCCACCCCCTCACCCCAGCCATGCGCCCGGGCGGCGGCGGCGGCCGCGAGTTTTCATTGATAGTATGGCGAATAGATTATGTCCTGGATGTTTTGCTTATTTCAAACTCGGATAAGGATGAAATTTTTTTTAATTTTTTTTTTTAACTAAACACGGAAATGTGTTCTATTACTGACACTGAACTACCAAAAAAAATTTACGCACTGGTTAAAAACTTATCCTGTATACATAAATATTATAAATGAGAAAGTAACTCCGCTCTCTCTGTCTGTATGTCAGTTACGCTTTCCCGACTAAACCGATTTTGATGAAATTTTGTACGGAGTAAGTTTGAACCCCAAGAAAGAACATAAGCTGCAATTCGTCATTTATGTGGACGAAATCGTGGGCAAAAGCTAGTAATTAATATAAGTCTGCAATCTCCAATCCGCCTTAAGCAAGCGTGGTGATCAATGCTCGTGCCTCCTCTGTATGAGAAGAGGCCTTTGTCATGCAGTGGGACATACGCTAGTATTATTGTTATTATCACATCATTGTCTAACTGTCAACATGATCTAAATTAGCGCCTATAGTTTCACCCACATCCTCGCTGATTTCTGTTGGAAATGCAGCCTTATTAAGTAGGTAACAATATCAAGTTTCGTGTGCGGACTTCAGACACGTGCCGAGAAGCCCCGAGGATTCCCGACAACACCCGAGTAACGTCAATGTGAATAGCTTACTATTCTCTTCTCATAATCGGTTATTGTCGGAGAGAACATCATATAAGATAAGTCTCTTTCAGGCGTAAACGGCTGAACGGATCTGCATGAAATTTGGCACTGAGATAGATTATAGTGTGGAATAAGTAAGAAAGCGTTAGTCGGGCTGGTAGAAATGGTAGGTATAAATACAATTACTTAAATAAAAAAATTACTTAATAAATTTTATTCAGAATTAATCTACGCAAATTTGCCTTTTATTGACCATTTAAACCACTGAGTTATCTACTATAATCCTTAAGATATCACTAATTTAAAAATGTTGAAACAAAATAGCGATTCCTCACAATTGAGATTTTGTAATTACAATAACGGGGGCAAGATTGTAGTGTGGAATAACACATAGGATACTTTTTATCCCGTCCGAATGTAGGGTTCCCGTGGGATAATATATCAAATTTGACACGGACAAATTCGCGGGTAAAAGCTAGTGTTATCTAATTTTTAGATATGCTATTTAACCTGTTATTGGCATCTGTTTAAGACAGTGACTGATAATTTGTAATATATAAGATTCAATATATACAGAAACTTGGCAAACCTTTATAAATAAATAAGTATGTGTAATAAATATAGTGGTAGTAGTCGTTAGCCTAGTGGTCCTAAGGGCGACTTCTACGCTTAGAGGTCTTGGGTTCGATTCCCAGGCCGAGTAAAAAGCATTATTGGGCTTTTCAATAAAATTCTCAGTAGCAGCTCGGAGTTAGGATTTATGCCCGGTTAATGGCAATAGGCTCGCCCCCTAGTACATGGGACTTAAACATACCGGCGAACTATGGATGTACCTACATTGGTACACTTCTGCCTAACCCCTCGAGGAACACTGGCGTGATGGTATGTTGTATTATGTTTACTGCGGTACGAAATTCTTCAACACACTTACCCGGTATTTTCTCATGTTTTTGTACCATGAAACAAACAATTTTTTTATACACAAATATTAACAACTAGCCCTTATATCAAAAACAACCCTTTCTTCCTCCCCCAACAACAACAACAACACAAACCTTACTATCACCATAATATAACCAACAACAGCTTGAAGACGGCCATTATTTATGACGTCACTGCCGGTCCCCCGCCGCCGGCTTCCGGTAGCGAGCCTTTATTGCCACGCGCCAAAGACAACGGTTTGAAGATTTGGAATTGTTATTTTTATTGCCAAGGGGTTGGGTTGGAGTTGGGGCGAAGCGTTGTCAGCTGGGGCAGTATTTTTATGGTGTATAGAACAATGGTTTTCTGGCAATTATGGAGCTACTAGCCATGGACTAAAGATAAGTAGGAGTAAATAATATACCTCATACCTTCACGCCTGTATTCCCCGAAAAGTTGACAAAGGTGTACCGATGTACACTCACAGTTCGCCGGTATGTTTAGGTCCCATGTAATAGGAGAGCCTATTGCCATTAACCGGGCACAAATTCTAAGTTCGAGCTGCTACTGTGAACTTTATAGAAAAGCCCAATAACACTTTGCACGATCTGGGAATCGTACCCAAGGCTTTTAGTGTAGCAGTCGACTTCCTGGTTAGCCAGGCAGTTCGTAGTAAATAAAAGTACTTTTTTGTTGAAATCGTGGAGGGGGAGGGGGGGGGGGGGGTTATTTTCAAATAGGAAATAGGCATAGCATCTAAGCATGTAGTTGGTCACTGTTCCGACTAATAGCCCCACAATCTACATTAACGTTTCAAATACCAAAGTAGGTCATAATCATCATGATGATGACCAAAGTAGGTCACTATGTTAAAAATCTGTCTTGATACCTCATCACTGCAAAACCACTAAACCGTTTGTAATGAAATTTAACAATAAGATAGCTTGGAGTCTATATAAGGACAAGGACACACTATTTTCAACAGCCCAAATATCGATCAACTCAGACGCACACAAAGCCACGAGCAAAAGCAAGTAACACTAAAGAAAGTCTTTTTATTCCTTAATACTCACGTCTTAATTCAAAAGCGACCCAAATAGACAAGAGAGTCCAAGAGTACACAACATCAAAGAATGCATCTACCTTCCAAGATTCAAAGGCCCAAACGTATCAGATAATATAACAGAGTCTTTCCACTCTGAACCCAAGAAAACACAAAGAACTATCCTTATTCAACGCGACATACCTACCCAAAATATATCACGAAAAATCCATTTCGCACTTAACATTCGGAACCCAAGAAATGGTTAGTTATACGTCACTGAGAGATCCATTTTAAGCCATTGCCGGGTGTAATAATAAAATCAACCTTTATAAGGCAGTGGTCCGACCGCCGGCGAGAAAACGACTAACTATCGGCGATTTTCTCTCTTAAAAAACGCACAACTGCCTCGATAGCCTAGTGGTTCTAAGCGCGACTGCTACGCTAGAGGTCCTGGGTTCGATTCCCAGGTCGAGCAAAGTGTTATTGGGTTTTTTAATGAAATTCTCGGTAGCAGCTCAGAGTTTGGATTTGTGCCCGGTTAATGGCAATAGGCTTGCTCCCTATTACATGGGACCTAAATATACCGGCGAACTGTGGGTGTACATTGGTACACCTCTGCCTAACCCTTCGAGGAATACAGGCGTGATGGTATACCTATTTGGTATATTTTTTGCGTAAAAACAACCTTGGGTATAACATCCTAGGGGAACTACTAATAGTTCTCCTAGGGCCCTAGGGTATGAGTGAAATCGCAACAATGTTACATACACAATATGCAATTTATTTATTTTATTTATTTTTATTTACACGTAAAAGTAGACGTATGGATAGTAGACCGCGGGCGAGTGCCGCGAGGAATCGCTCGTCGCACTTGCACACTCGCTTCTAGCCCGGCAAAAAAACTATCGAAACTACACACTCGCTTCCCGCTGACCGCCAACTCTTTTATAGTTTCTAGTTCTACTCGTTTCTCGTTCATCGTCGGCGGTCGGACCACTGCCTAAATCGGGGTTCCGTACCCCTGAAAAGAGTTTGCAGTTACACAGAAAGTGAATTTGAGGGTAACACTTGTCAACCTTTTCGGAGGTGGGGATCAATATTTGAAATACAACACCTTTAGTAATCGTATTGGTGGTTTTGGTGGAATAAATGATTTGAGGTTTGGGTTTTTGAAGTCAGGTTGGTGAAAAGGGTGAAAAATTTTAGCTTTCGAAGAGACAATGTTAAGTAAGTAAGGTAGGTAGTGTAAAAGTGTTTCGTTGATTGAAAGACCGATTCCGGCCGCGGTGGTTAATCTTTATGCAGACTAGTCAAATACGCAGCATATATTATAAGGCAGAAGTGTGTGCGCAAACACAGGTGCTCTCCCTCTTCTCAAACTCTCATAGTCCGAATGGACGGCAACCCGACTCGAGTGGGAAGGGAACAATGGCTTTACGTGCTTTCCGAGGCACGGAGGTGTCACACCACCAACTTCCAAACTCCGGATCATTACTGAGAAATTCATGCTTAAACCACTGGAACCGATCATCCTGAAATTTTGCATACACGTTGTTAAGTGTACAGACACGGACATAGACCTTTATCTAAATTTCATCCCGAAAGAAAGTATCATTCCCGAGGAAAACCACAATAACGTTCTTTTGACAATAGATGGCGCCACGTGTCTTCAGAATCATGATTGAATTTTAAATATAACCGACATTTACGCGGATGAAGTTGCGGGCAACAGCTAGTTCAAAATAATTTACACGACAAAGAACACTGTTCATCCGTTTCACTCCCTAGAGATAAAAACGACTCTTAACTATCTCCGTCCACCATTTTGTCCCGGATATTTACGCCTTAGACACAAGAAAACCAATAATTCGATTTTGTAGCCGACACCTTATCGAGTTAGCAGAGGCAACATTGTTACTTTCTTCTATTTTATGTTAAGATACGGCTGTAGTACGTGCCGAATCAACCGACTGTCTCTACGCAGACGAAGATACTTTAGTGTCCAGTGTTTGACACAAGCAACCGGCAACTAGAAGTCGTAATAGTAACAAGCAACCCGCCTTGGCTTCGCACGGGTGCAATCATCATCTGCCTAGCCTTTTCCCAACTATGTTGGGGTCGGCTTCCAGTCGAACCGGATGCAGCTGAATATCAGTATTTTACATGGAGCGACTGCCTATCAGACCTCCACAACCCAGTAATGGGTAATACGGTACTCTTGGTAAGACTGGTTGTCAGACTTTCGGGCTTCTGACTAACAGTAACGACTGTCAAAGATCTACAATTGACAGCCGGGACCAACGGCTTTACGTGCTTTCCGAGGCACGGAGGAAACTCGCTATAGTAAATGGTCACCCATCCACAGACCAACCTCGGCAAGCATGGCTTAACCCGGAAGATCGGTCTACGCGGCTGTAATTATTTAGCCACGAGCGCCTCCTCTTCGCACGGGCGCAATGCTGATACTAAATACATATAAACCTTCCTCTTCAATCACTCTATCTATCGCGCATAAAAATCGCATCAATGCCATTTTATCCGTTTTATGAAAACATTGATAAGGCAGGGACTATAGTCCTTCCATAGTTCCACAATTTGTCTCTGCATCACCCTAAGGTTGACTGGTAGAGAATGCCATTGGCATTAAGTCCGCCGCTGTGCATTTTGTGTGCATAAAGTATTAAATCAATAAATAAATAGTACTACGAAACTAGTCCATTTAAGCCACCCAAACCCATAACCCTAATCTTTGCTTTGGTTCCATATCCTGCAATAGTCCTGTGTTTTTGTAATCGATTTAAGGTAAATCCTTTTTATTTATAGTGCAAAATAGTCTTGGGCCAGCTGGACAATCCCCGTCTTTGGGTGCATTTGTATAGTGCATACAGGGATAATTATCGGTCGGTGTTTCATTTCATTTTAAAGCCGTCTAAGGGGCCTCTGCGAGTTGCTTTCGGTTCCTCGTACGCCTTTCAAAGGTTTTGGACCCCAGGGCCCCGAGATATGTTTAGAATACCAGGTTGTTATTGTTCCACTGTAAGTCAAAGAGAAGCACAAGCATTGATCACCAATTCACCACCCTGGTCTAAAGTGGAATGCCGCTTTCAGACTTACATTAATATTGCAAGTCCATGTTTTCTCACCTTTATCAATGTCAGTGATGTGCAAGACCAACTTAAAAAGTATTTATGAATTTATAATTCATTTTGGTACTGGCCCTACACAAACCAACGAATGTTCGAAAAAAAGTACCAAAAGCATTCAGTACCTACTGTAACTCCGGACTGCTAATGAAAAATCCCTAACGGAAAAACTGAATAACACTCTTTGCCCGACCTGGCAATCAAACCCACCACCCCACTCTTAACAGTCGCGCTTTCAACCACGAGCCCAACAGGCCTACCAGATAAACTGACTTAACAAAACATATTATGTAGCTTCACGAAACGTCTGCGTACACAAGATGGTGGAAGCCAAAATAAACCCAAAGCAGGCTTCAACACGAACCCATTCTTCTCTAATACTGCCTATCCATTACCTTGACACTACTGACATTTAAGCACTTGATATATTACCGTTTACTGTACCGAATATTCTAGACACAGGTATTTTAGATAGGACGGTTACCCAACGTACTAGGCGACTGACAAATGCGAAACTGCTAAAGGCTGCCTTCATTGCGTGACTACATACATACGAGTACATACCATCATGCCTATAGTCCCTGAAGGGTTAGACAGAGGTGTACCAATGTATACCCACGGTTTGCCGGTATGTTTTTTAGGTCCCATGTAATATGGGGCGAGCCTAACTCTAATTCGAACTCCGAGCTGCTAAGAATTTCATAGAAAAATTTCAAAATTTTGGTGCACCAATGTACACTCCCACATAAACATATATTCATAAACTCACGCCTTTTTCTCGTAAAACCGGGCAGAAACCACGGAACACCACTTGCTGCGATCCTTACATAGGTACTCCACTCTATGAGGTTTTAATATTACTTTGTGATTTCATTCGTAGATCTTTGACAGTTGTTACAGATACTCAGAAGCCGGAAAGTCTGACAGCCAGTAGAACCAAAACATATTATATCGTGTTACGCAGTAACTGGGTTGTGGAGGTCAGATAGGCAGTCGTTCCATGTAAAACACTGGTATTCAGCTACATCTGGTTAGACTGGAAGCCGACCCTAACATAGTTGGGAAAAAGGCTAAGCAGATTTTGATGATTCAGACTTAAAGGCGGCTCAAAAGTTAGCTGCGAGTGTAGGTTCGCTTAGATTTATTCGAGTTTATAATAAGTTTCGTTTTTTTCTGTTTATAATTTAGGCTCTTTTTAATGATTTGTAGATACTCGTATAATGTTTATGCTATAGAAGTTACCAGACAATTAAAATCTTCCATAACAGGAGCATAAATAGTTTTTAAACATGTTTTCTCTTTGTTTGCAGGTTAGTGTTCAGTGAATTAACTTTCTGGATTGGATGAAGTGTTTACGAGAAAAACTGCTCATAATCAGGTAAGATTATTTATTAGTTCTTGTATGTATGTAGAATGGTTGGCGCAGTGGCTGAGCGGTTGGCTGCTGTGCTGCACGTCGCAGATTCGATCCCCGCGTGAATCAAATATTTGTATGGCCTACAGTTAGTATACACGCCGCCGCCGCCGCCGCCGTTGCTTGGTTGGTTATGTGGTGTCAGTTAGTTGTTCCGGGTTTGGCTGTTTGTGTATACATATATAAGCTCACGCCTTTTTCCCATGGGGGTAGGCAGAAACCACAGAACGCAACCTGCTACGATCCTTACACACTCCTTTCGCCTCGTCGACATTCATACATCTGGTCATACAAGCACGCCGGTTACGAGTACTGCGCACCCGATCTTTTTGAAGAACCTCATCAATAAGGTCAGGGTAGGTCTTAGAAAACTTAAGTCTCATCTGTTTGTGTATATAAGTTTATAAAACAGAAAAGTATCTAGACGTCAAAATGATAGACGGATAGTAAGTTTTCCAGATATATGATCATAAGTCTATACATCTGAACGTTTCAGTTCTTTCATAGGAATAACATACACAAACTAAACATACTTCTACATAGGCAGTTAGACAGCTAACAAAATTACGACACACGAACCAAAAATACAAAATATTTGTAACCAAAAGAGCGCTCGGACATTTTATATCAAAATAATATGCCACATTGCGGTCGGTACGAGCAAAAATGAGCCAAATAAACTGCCACTTTAGGGTTATAATAGCATTGTACACAAACAGTAACAAACATATGAAATAATATTTAGGTAGAAGCTTATGCCCGTGACTTAGTTCCGGTTAAAAGCGGGGTTTTTTGAAGTGAAAACTTCTTTAGCGGCTTTGTACACTTTTTTTGTAATGGGTAAAAAATTTTAAACTCGCGTCAGGACACCGTGACCTGATCAAAAATTCGTAAGATTTTCGATCAGGTCGAAAATCTTACGAATAAAAAAATAAGCGCAAGAAATAAATATTGTATTACACCACATAAATGACAGGTGTACCAATGTACACCTGTGTTTAACCCTTCGGGGAATATAGGTGTGATGGTATGTATGTATGTATGTAGAAAAAAAAATACAACTTGGATTCACTTTAAAAAGATGTCATATCTTAAAGTTATTGAAAGTGAGCGAGCACTCAATTGACCCGCAGTTACTAAAAGCCCTAGTTTGTAAGTTAGTTAGTTGCCAAGTTTATTGACCTTCATTGACTTGAAAACAATTCCTGAAAATGTAGCAATGTTGGAAACTTTCGTTCTTGGGAACAGTAAGAAAGGATTCCTTCAAATACCAAATAGGGATGTTACTAGTTATTTATCGATTCGGATATTTTTCGGCAGAAGTAATGAGATATTTTCGTAAATATACCATCACGCTTGCATTCCCCGAAGGGTTAGGCAGAGGTGCGCCAATGTACACCTACAGTTCGCCGGTATATTTAGGTCCCATGTAATAGGGGGCGAGCCTATTGCCATTAACCGGGCACAAATCCAAACTCCGAGCTGCTACTGAGGATTTCATAGAAAAAACCCAATAACACTTTTTGCCCGACCTGGGAATCGAACCCAGAACCTCTAGCGTAGCAGTCGTGCTTAGAACCACTAGGCCAACGAGGGTCTCTATAGGGTTTATATAAATCTAGCTTAAGACATAATATGATAATTTTGAACCCGTTTTTGTCTTCCCGTGGAATAATTCAGGACTGTAGTTTAATATTGAAGGGTACGCAGATGAAGTTGCTGGTAGAAGCTAGTCCAAAAATATATTCAAAGAGAAATAACTTGATGAAACATACGAACTAAAACCTGCTATGAAGTTGAAAGCGTATATGTATAAAATATTTATTTGCAAGCCATTTTAGTCACCAATCCATTCGTGAACTCTTCAGTAAAAATTCAAGCTAAAAATATGTATGTGCATTTTGCAAAGCATCGTAGCAAAAACTATTAAAACCATTGCATTCATACAAATTGTACAAAAAGCGTTTCGAATTTAAATAAAGTTATGAAACAGTCGTTCCATGAAATGTTTTAAGCCATTTCGTCTCATTTAAATTTTTGGCGCGCTTGTCAAGCGGCCATATTGTAAATCGCAGAGCTCAATACGTGCCTACCGTGATTTAGTTAATATCAGTTTTGGAATGATCTGAATTGCTTAAATGAAAGAGCATGACTTTTTATAATACCAAACATCACGCCTGTATTCTCTGAAAAGTTAGGCAGAGGTGAAACTAATTTCGCCGGTATGATTTTAAACCCCATGTAATAGGGCCCATTGCCATTATCCGGGCACAAATCCTAACTCCAAGCTGCTATTGAGAATTTCATAGAAAAACCCAATAACACTTTTTGCTCGACTTGGGAATCGAACCCAGGACCTCTAGCGTAGCAGTCGCGCACGGGACCACTAGGCCAACAAGGCAGGTCTTTACTACTCCTAAGTTTATACATTTTTTTTATTCTCGCCCATCCAATACCTCTATTTTTATCTCACTAGTGTGTAACTGCCTTTACTCGCTGTCAATCATAGTAAGAAGTACTTGCGATTTGATGTGTTTAGTCTGTGAAACAGTTGGCATCGTTCGTGATAAACTGATTTAGCAATGCGCTGGTTAAATCTTGGCGCTTTGATGAATTTCTTGCTTTGACGAATTGATGTGATCAGTTTATATACCAGTTAGAATAACCTGAGAAAAGTTTAACTTTAGATATTACTAATTAAGCGTAGTGATCAATTCTCGTGCCTTGTCTTTATCAGAAGAGGTCCTTGCCCAATTGTGGGACAAAAATAAGCTGACATTTAATTTAATATTTAAGTTATGTTTAGGTATGTTTTGTTATTATGTTATCCGATTCGGATATTTAACATTTAAGTATACAACGTGATAATGCTGCCAGCCTTTTGGGCACTCGCCCCATTGACAGCGATGCGGACAAGTATTTGAATGCCCTATGTGCTTCCGTTTTTTTATAAATTGTTCATACTTCGTAATTTAATTATTATTTATAAGTTTTGTGTTACTCTATCTAAACATAAACAGATGACATTTTCCAGTATCATATACACACGGTTACATAATATCCGAACATGTCCCATCACTATCGAACCTCCGGGGGGCGCGCAAAGTTTTACGGCGGCTTGCCGCTGATATGCATTGCAACACAAGTCTAACTTTTTGCTGTTACTCTGACGTTCCAGTTATTAAATCTCAGAAGTAAATTTGAAACAATCTGACATAACTTCAAGTGACTTTTGTAATATGAAAGTTGGGTGAGCAGAAGTCTTTCACACCAAACTTTAAGTCGATACTTACTCGCAAATACTTGCACAAGAGACGGTCTCTATGTGACTACGGGAATAATTAATTATCTAAGTTAAACCGTGTCGTGATGTCCCAGTGGTTAAAGCCCCCGCCTCTCATGTTTTAGATTGTGGGTTCGCAACCGGGCACGGGCTAGTACCAATGTGACGTTTTCTAATTCGTATCTACTTTCTAAGCTTGTTTTGGACATCACTAACATCAATAACCATGTCAAACGCCCTTGAGGCGGTTTAGAGACTCTGACTCTAGGGTATGTGGAGTCATCAGACCTTACTGCCCACACGATAAAGAAGAAGAAGAAAGAAGAACCATCTTATACATACATATATAAACTCACGCCTTTTTCCCATGGGGGTAGGCAGAAACCATAGAACGCCACCTGATACGCTTACATACTCCTTTAATTAAATTAGGGCAAAAATTGACACCAGTATATCGAATTATTTTTTATGAAAAATAAAAACAAAAAATAATGATGATTGAAGAATAATCCATATGCCAGTTGGTTCTTTGATATGGTGTCAATCATACCCTAGAGTTATGGCATACAAAAAATACATTGTTTAAATTGAGATACTTGTATATGATGTTCCCCGCAGTACGTGATGGGGCGCGGCGCAGTGTGACAATCGCCTAAAACAGAATAATTTGATTAACTTTAATAAACCTAATACGAATCACAGTGTACCGTACTGCACGCATTTATAATTCAACACATTTTCAATTATGAATAAACCTATTAAGAATAATTTCATAATTTTCAGCTGAAATTCTGTTAACCACATTGCTAGTCCATATTTTGTGAACTAAAATAAATAGTTGTTTATATAAATTACGTGGAATAGAAACACAAGTTCTCACTAAAATTAATTAAATACAATTGTGGGTGCCTTATTAACGATCATTAATTATTATTATTGATAATTCCTTGATTATTGACTGCCTCGTTAGCCTAGTGGCCCTAAGCACGGCTACGCTAGAAGTCTTGGGTTCGATTCCCAGGTCGAGCAAAAAGTGTTATTGGGTTTTTCTATGAAATTCTCAGTAGAGTTTAGATTTGTGCCCGGTTAATGGCAATAGGCTCGACCCCTATTTTAAGGGACCTAAATATACCTACAGGCGAACTGTGGGTGTACATTGATAAATCTCTGTCTTACCCTTCGTGGAATACAGGCGTGATGGTTTTATTTATTTATTTATTGATAATTAATAATAACGCTGAAGAGTTTTTTGTTTGTTTGTTGAAACACGCTTTTCTCTAAAACTTCCAGTCATGTTAGAAAAAATCTTTGATAGTTAAATTGATGATAGTCGGATTCTTAAGGAATAGCATTGGATTAAATTACATTTTTGTTGACTGCTTCGCTCCTGTTAGTCGCAGCGTGATGTTATATAGCTTATGTTAATCAGGAATAATGTAGTTATCTATTGGTGAAACAATGGTTAAATTATAATATTCGATCCAGTAGTTTAAGAGCTTATTTGCTACAAACGATCAAAAAAATGATTCTTCTTTAAAATACTAATCTTATAAAGAAGAAAGATTTTTACGTTTGTTTGCATCACGCCTGTATTTCCCGAAGGGTTAGGCGGAGATGTACCAATGAACACCCAAAGTCTGCCGATATCTTTAGGTCCCATGTAATAGGGGGTGACCTTTTTCCGTTAACCGGGCACAAATCCAAACACAGAGCTGCTGCTGAGAAAAAACAAACAATTCTTTTCTCTTTAAAATACTGATAATGAAAAAAACTATATACTACTTGTATACTAATATACAATTACAGATATCTCTCATCGACACCATAATTTTAGTTAAGATGATAAAAAAATCCATCGTTTCTCAACGAATAACCCATAAGGAACGAATTTAAAACAACACTACACATCACACACAAACACATTTATCAAAGTCTCATCACCGCTGCTTGTTGATTGACACCCGCTTAACTGCTTACCCCAGAGACGTGCAACCGTGATGATACAGACATTAATCAATGGTGAACAAGATTTATCTCTCCGACACTCGTTCGGGACTTAGGAGCGGAAAATTAACTTACTTTGCATGTCTCCACGGTATTTGAGATAAAAAACGTAGGTAAATACCAATCTTCTTTTACGTGTTAGCAATTTTCTGTTTTCGGGGTTCTGTACCCGTTGGGTGGCAGACGGGACCCTATTATTTAGAATCTGCTGTCTATGTATAGGAGTGTCAATAGGGTTGTCTTTTGAATCGTAATAGGTAGATAGATACTTGAAACTTTTACAGAGTATAATGGATGCTATGACAAAATATTAAAAAAAATAAAGGGGGTCCCTATAAAAGAAATGTGTTTTTTTTGTATGTAGTGTTTTGTATGCCTTGAGGTTCTAAACGTGACTGCTATGCTAGAGGTCCTGCGTTCGATTCCCGGATCGAGCAAAAAATATTATTGGGGTTTTTTTATGAAATTCTTAGTAGCAGCTCGGAGTTTGGATTTGTGCCCGATTAATGGCAATAGGCTCGCCCCCTATTACATGGGACCTAAATATACCGGCGAACTGTGGGTGTACATTGGTACACCTCTACCTAACCCTTCGGGGAATACAGGTGTGATGGTATGTGTGTAAAGTACCTATTATATGCAGGGACGGAACCCTTCGTTTAAGACAGACTGGCATAAGGCCGGTTTCTTTTCAGAATACCTACTATTGGTTCCGAGTCGTTATTGGGTACCTACTAGCTTCTGCCCGCGATTCTGTTCGCTTAGAAGTCAAGTACCTACCATAAAACTTAATTGGTAACACTTAACAATAACGGATCTATCGGAGATGATCTCTACAATACTCTTGCAAATACCTCGTTTTTTTACAAACGCACAACGTCTCTATAATATTAATATTTTATAGATTAACTAGCTGACCCAGCAAACATTGTTTTGCCATATTTTTTTTTTTAGGGATATGAAAAATAGATGTTGGGCGATTCTCAGACCTACTCGATTATATGCCCAAAAAATTTCATCAAAATCGGTCAAGCCGTTTCGGAGGAGTATGGCAACGAAAACTGTGACACGAGAATTTTATATATTAGATTCATTAATCGTGGGTTTAATTATTTTGACAGAACAAGTTTAATGGTCTTGATAAAAATCTACTAGTTTCTGCCTACCCCCATGGGAAGGCGTGAGTATGCATGCATGTATGTATGTATGTATAAAAATCACCAATTTAAAATTAGAATAACAACAACATACCATTTTATAATGTAATTCACAACGTTACACATAACGTTATTCGTACAACGCTTAAATCGTTGAATCCATTCATCAAGCTGTTATTTACTACCCCCGTCTGATGGACCTAGCGGACTGTATTAACCGGATTGAACTAAAAATAAAAGTTTTACTGTATTTATTTGAACCAGGGACAAACAGAATGAAATAACGAAAGTTTTCACAGGCTTTTGTTAACTAAATACCTGACACGAACATATACCATCACGCCTGTATTCCTCGAAGGGTTATGCAGAGGCGTAGTAATATACAGCCACAGGCTGCCGGTATGTGGCTGTATATTACTACGCCTCTAAGGGCACATGAAGGAACATAGATGGTTTTTAGTCAGTAAAAGTCTGACACTAGGACGGGAGGGGTCAATTGATGATTTTACCATCTTTAAAAAAAAAAAAAAAAGGCTGCCGGTATATTAAGGTCCCATGTAATAGGGGGCGAGCCTATGCCATTAACCGGGCACAAATCCTAACTCCGAGCTGCTACTGAGAATTTCATAGGAAAACCTATCACTTTTTACCCGAGCAGGCGTGATAGTATGTTTTTTAGTTACTTCTTTGGTTACTGCTCCGCTCCCGTGGTTCGTAGCGTGATGTTACATAGCTATTTCTCATGAATCTGGCTATCATAAATACACAAAAGGACTGTATTAAAATGTAATTTCCTAAAAAAAATCTTATTTGATTATCACTGCATTGCAACTAATCTATCAAGGAGGGCGTGCAGATGTTGAAATGAAATAAACAAGAGGTATTAACAAAATTCTTTATTATTTGAAAGGCAAACATGTGCCATAAGGTGTGGAATAAGTCATCATTCAAATGCTCGCTTCGACTTTTTACAGTAGCACGAATCCGATTGGTCTAATTTTCAATGACTCATCTTCTTTGATCCGGCTACCTTCATAACCACATATTTCTCACATATTTTTCTATGTATACTCAAAATTTCAGCCATGATAACATGACATAGTTTTGGCGAGTCTGTGATCTCAGTCCAAGAATCTTAGCCCATTGTCTGATTAATCTCGATCCCTCACGCACTCGTCTTAAAATGAATAAATAATTCGGTAATCCTAACAAGGCGTTTTTATCTTCTAAACGCGGATCCCTAAAAGAAAACCTTTTTGTTTTATTACACCATTACTTTAACAACGAGATGGAGCTTAGTGCAAGCTTTTTACTCAAATGTATGTTGAATCAAAGTAGTATATTATTTTGGGGTAGGCAGAATTCTTAATCGTCATGGCCCAACGGTTAAGGCAAAGCAATACCGGGCAAATTCATCTTCTTCTTTACGAATCTTTTATTTTTAACTGCTTCGTTAGCCTAGTGGTTCTAAGCGCGACTGATAGAGGCCTTTGGTTCGATTCGATTCCCAGGTCGAGCAAAAAGTGTTATTGGGCTTTTCTATGACATTCTCAGTTGTTTGGAGTTAGGATTTGTGCCCGGTTAATAAACCTAAAAAACCCAATGACACTTTGCTCGATCTGAAAATCGAATCCAAGATCTCTAGCGTAGCAGTCTTGCTTACGACCACTAGGCTAACGAGGCAGTAAAACACGAGGCACTAACTTAAAGTCAGCTCAAAGTTGACGTTGCCTCACTACTTCACCTCAACTAAGTTCAAGTTGAACAACTGAAGTGCTTAGTACTTACTTGCATCGGTAACTTGCTGCAAGTTTGTGCAAGCTCATCGATTTGTGAACACCATGTTAACGCTGTAGGTTGGTGTTTAATTAGCGTTACTTGTGTAGCGACAGCATGCGAACTACTACGGCAAAACTGGCGTTGCCTAGATCGCGCTATCAAAGTTCTCCGCGACATTAGCATATATACAAAATCCCGACAACAACCGTCGAGCAGTAGCCCACCAGACACAACACCCGTCTGGTCGGAGGATCCTTCCTTTCCTACGGAGGATGAGAAACTTTACACCCTGTTTCTCATGCCCCCAAACTTGGATTTTGGATATTGTTGCATAATTTTGAGGCAGAAAAAGAAGATGTACTTCTAAAACCAAAGTAGGTCAATGTCGCAGTGTTTGACGAAACGGTTGGCGCAGTGGCTGGGCGATTATCGCAGAAGGCGCGTACGTTCTTGGGATCCTCGTAGTAAGTGTGGGAAGAGAACATCGGGGTTATTTTTAGTCAGTTAGAGTCTGACAGAACCCTCCGCCCCCGCAGAGCGGTAGACATCCATGAGGACTTTCCACCCAGGCAAAAACAATGACAGAGCGATTGGTTTGTTCCCTGCGTGTCGCAGATTTGTCTCCCGAACGGAACAAATATTTGTATGACCTTCAGATAGTTGTTCCTGGTCTGGTTATTTGTATAAGTTTATAATGTTTGTAAACACAGCCACGGTACAGTGGAAATTTCCAGTTTGTGGCAAAAAAAAAGCTGTTGCCGTCGACTACATCTGCATATTAATTATAAAAACAAAATCTTAGTTAACAGAGAATGCTGTCCGACCTAACAGAAAAAAACAAACCGTTAGTAAAAACAACGATTCGTTTTTCTTTATAGGAATCCAGAAACGGTACACAGTACAAACAAAGTACCACTTAAATCTACCAACCAATTGACTATTTACCTCTCCCGGACTTACAATAAATTGATATTTTTACCCGACTTCCAAATGGAAGGTACTGTTTCTATTTGGCTTGTTCCCCCTTCGGTTTGTACGGCAAACAATGGAATTGCCATAGGAAATAATATTACGGGCATTGAGAAAACCTTTCAGTATGGTATTATTAGTAACCGATTTTATTTGAGGTAAATAAATAAGTTAAGGGGTAGAGGGGATGTTGTAAGGGGACTTGTAGGTATTGTGGAAAAATGAGGTGGTATTTCGGTGGGTTGAAATGGAGGGCTAATATTAGCTAACTAATATTAGAATTATTTATGTTATTGTTATTCACTCCTTAGTTCACGTGCTCAGTTTTCGGCTTTTCATGTACAATTAATTTTATAATTATTTTTATTTTCCTTACCTTTTTTGATAATGATAATATATTATTATGATCTCATAAAAACTTAAAATGATTTCTAAATATAAATATTGAAAGTAATTTTTAAATTAGTGACTTTAAAAACTATAAATGTTACGATTTTATAAGAAGGGTTAAGTATGTTATTTTTTATAAAAAAAAAAAATATTTAAAAAAATATTTTTTTTTATTTTTTATTTTATTTGTTATTTTTTATGTTTTTAAATTTTAATTTTGATTTAATTTTTAATTTGTATTTTTCAAAGTTTTAATAATAATAATAATAACTGGCAACACTAGTCAACGTTACGACGTACAATTTTTTTTCTCATTTTTCTTCCTTCAATTTTAATATTTATAATACATTTCCTACAACATTACTCCATCTGCAGGCCTTAAATAATATTTGGATATATAATCAGATTAAAAACTACAGCAAAAACTACAATAAAATATGAAAAAACGAAGAAAATCAAAAGAGAATGACGGCTGTCAATGCCGTCATTAGACGATATATGGAATTAATAGAAGAAAATATGTACTAATAACTATGTTGACACGCGCCAGAGCCCGCTTAATCGCACAGCCACCATCTCCGGACTCGTCGCCCAGCTCCGCCTCGCCGCCGTCGGAAACCAGCCCCACCGTGAGTGCAGTGACACCGACCGCGGCAGTTGCGTCGAGCTCTAGCGACGAGTACTTCTCTCCGCCGACGACGCCACCACCTGTACGTCGACGGGGAGGACGCCGGCCGCCGATCAGTTTAGGACTCCGAGGCCCACTGGCCTCTGATAGGGTCCCCGCTACCGGTGGAAGTGTGCAGCGCATGAGATGGACACAGTCTATTAATGAAAGTGTCATGCGCTCATACTTTGGGGCTACAGAGGGGGGAAGTAACCTGACTGCGTACCGTGGTCGGATGCTCTCTCTGTTTCAGGTGCTTGAGCCAGCTGTCAACGTTACGGCACAACGACTGTCGGATCAGGTGCGTGTCATCTTGCGTAATCATATGTTGGATGATACTGTGCTTGATCGCATTCGAACTGAGATGCAAAGGAGCCATGTCATTACTTCTCCATCGCAGACTGTGGATGTGGCACGGCCACAATCCATCCCAACATCCAGTCGTGTGGATGAGGAAAGTGATGACATGGTTACTCATGTAAGTACCCAGTGTAGTGAGGAATTGAGGAGTGCTTTGGAGGGTGCGATTCGGGAGTATCGACTAATGCCGCTCGAGCTCAGACCACGCTTACCTCGTTTGCCCATGCATAACAAAAATAAGGCGTTGGTGTGTGCTCTGGATTCACAGTTATCGAATTATTTTGATAGCTGTGAAGACCTTGCTGATGCGCACTCGATTCTGTACTGTGCAGCTGTTGCGGCGTGTCGTGTAGCTCACGTTAGATTTCCAAATAATGATAGAGCTGCGCGACCAGCTGTACCAGTGTGGCAGTGCAGGATTGAGCGGCGTATTAGTGAGGCCAGAGTGCTCATTGGCAAATTAACCTGCTTCAGGGAGGGCAATACTCGCCCAAGAGTGATGCGCTTTGTGAGACGGGCATTCTCGGGGACTGATATCAGGCCTCGAGACTATATGTCCCAGGCCACAGAGCGCATCGACTTCCTGAAGCAGAAGGTGTATGCATGGGCGAGTCGTATTCGTAGGTATAAGCGGCGAGTGGAACGATATACCCAGAATCGTACATTCCAAAGAAATGAAAGGTGGGTTTATAGGGATTGGGAGCGACCGGACCAAGGTGTGTCTGATACGTGCCTGCCGGATGATGACGCCATGTGTTCATTCTGGCGTAGCATCTGGTCGGTGCCTGTCAGCCACACTGAGGGTGATTGGACTCGGGATATCGAGCGAGCGTGTGATCCAATACCAGAAATGGGGGCAATTACCATCAGCCCCCAAGATGTAGCTCGTGCGGTCCGTCCATTACCTAATTGGAAATCTCCTGGGCCGGACGGGCTGCATAATTTCTGGATAAAATGGTTCAGCAGATCGCACGTTTGCTTGGCGTCCCGATTCCAGTCAGCCTTGGAATCTGGATCGCTGCCCCAGTTTCTAACGACAGGAATAACCCACCTGCTCCACAAATCAGGTAGTACTGCGGAACCCAAAAATTATAGACCGATCACATGCCTGCCGACGGTCTATAAGGTTCTTACATCCATTTTGAGAGCTAAAATTAACAAACATATTGACACTAATTCTATCATGTCTCCCTCTCAGAATGGATGTAGGATTGGATCCCGTGGTACTAAGGAGCTGCTCCTCATTGACATGGCTATCAGCCAACAGGTTCGCCGATCTCGGAAGGATCTGTCGACATGTTGGATAGATTACAAGAAGGCCTATGACTCGGTGCCACATACATGGCTCATGAGGGTGCTGGAGTTGTATAAAATTGATGCAACTCTACGCGCCTTCCTGATGTCGTGTATGGGGAAATGGAGTACGGTCCTTCGCTATCCAGGATGTCGAAATATCCAGAGGAATAGCGAACCGATAAGGATTGAGCGTGGTATATTCCAGGGCGATAGTTTGAGTCCGCTTTGGTTCTGCTTAGCCTTGAATCCCCTAAGCACACTGCTGGAGGATTCAGGTCTAGGGTATCGGTTGAAGAGAGGAGGTCAGGTAATATCTCATCTGCTTTACATGGATGACCTGAAACTCTTTGCCCCCAACAATTTGCAACTGACGGAGCTACTGAAGGTAACAGAAACTTTCAGTAGCGCCATCAGGATGGAATTTGGTGTGGACAAATGTGCGGTCATGCATGTCAAGCGAGGGGAGATTATGGAGTCCGAGGGAGTTCAACTCTCGGAATCCATAAACCTTAGATCCCTTTCTTCAACGGAGTCCTATAAGTATTTAGGTATGTCGGAAGCGTTAGGCATCAATACTGTTGACGTGAAGCAATCGTTGAAGGAGCGCTTCTTTGGCCGCCTGAAAAAAGTATTTAATAGTCTTTTATCAGGCGGAAATAAGGTGCGCGCCTTCAACGGGTGGGTCATGCCGGTATTGATGTACTCTTTCGGCATACTTAAATGGACTCAAACAGAACTCGACGCCCTGGATAGGAGGGTCCGTACATTGTTAACGGCATATCGGATGCATCATCCGCGGTCATCGGTGATGAGACTGTATATTCCGCGGAAGTGTGGAGGTCGTGGCTTCTTAAATGCTAAGACTCTCCACAACCGCGAGATATGCAGTCTCAGGGAGTTTTTCCTTGAAGCCGACGTGGGGATGCACCGAGATGTGGTGGCAGTGGATAAGGGCCTCACCCCGCTCTCCTTGGCTAAAGAGAACTGGCGCAAACCAGTAGTGCTGGAGACTAAAGATCGCGAGGAGGTATGGCAGAGTAAGGAGCTTCACGGACGCTTTTTCCGGGCCTTACATGGGCCCGATGTAGATTTCTTAGCGTCCGTATCCTGGCTTCGCTTCGGTGACCTATTTGGGGAAACCGAGGGTTTTGTCTGTGCAATTATGGACGAAGTTATCATGACGAATAACTACCGGAGATTTATTGTGAAGGATGGCACGGTTGACATTTGTCGGGGATGCCACCGGCCGGGGGAATCAATCCGCCACATTATCTCTGGGTGTTCTCGTCTAGCTAACGAAGAGTACTTGCATAGGCACAACCTTGTGGCCAGGATCATCCATCAGCAACTTGCTCTGAAATACCGCCTTGTAGAATCGGAAGTACCGTACTACAGGTATGTGCCCGACCCAGTTCTCGAAAATAGCAATGTCACACTGTACTGGGACCGATCCATCATCACTGACAGGACTATTGTAGCCAATAAGCCTGATATAGTGGTGGTGGATCGCTTAGAGAAGCGCGCAATGATTGTTGACATAACAGTCCCACATGACGTGAACCTCGTGAAAGCCGAGAATGATAAGAAGATCAAGTATCTTGACTTGGCTCGCGAGGTTGTCGACATGTGGGATGTGGAGTCAGCGATCATTGTGCCGATAGTCGTTTCAGCCAATGGCTTAATTGCCAAGAGCCTCGACCAACATCTTAGGAGGCTCTCGTTGGGCGGCTGGATCAAGGGCTTGATTCAGAAAGCGGTTCTCCTAGACACGGCGCGTATAGTTAGGAGATTCCTTTCTCAGGAGCCCTGACCACCGGTGGCTTGGACCCTGTTCCCGACGCCGGTGGGCTACTATATTTTATATTTTTAAATGTTTTTATATTTTTTACTAATATTTAAAAATGTAATTTATATGTGTATTTGAAGAATAAATGGAATAATAATAAAATCATTTATTCTCTCTTCACAATAAGTGGTCTTAAAATAACAGAGAGTTAATTATACCTTAAATGTTGCTGTGCCCTAACAGGGTCCATAACTGTTCTTTTAGCTATAAGCCTTATGTAACACCTGTATACACATTATGGTACGCAAATAAATAAATATGAATATGAATATGAGGGAAATCGCTGGATGCGGGCAGAACAGGACCGGTCATTGTGGCTATCTCTAGGGGAGGCTTATGTCCAGCAGTGGACGTCACTCGGCTGATATAATGATGATGATGCTGGTTGGTTGAGCCATATACAACCTTGTTTTTGTAAGAATATTCCTATGATTAAAGCTATCTTTAAAATGAGAAGTGTTTGACAGTTCGCCACGAAGGTTGACGGAACGCGCTTTAGAATGTAAAAAAAAAAAAAAATCTTCAGACCGATTCCGGCCACGGCGGCTAATCTTAATGCAGACTATATTATAGTGCACAAGTGTGTGCGCAAACACAGGTGCACTCCCTCTTCCCTAACTCTTATAGCCCGATGGGACGGCAATCCGACACGATCAGAGAGAGATCAGGTGCAGGACCAACGGCTTTACGTGCTTTCCGAGACACGGGGGTGTCACACCACCAACTTCCAAACTCCGGGCTGCTACTGAGAAATTCCTAATGGAAAAACCCAATAATACTTTTGGCCCGACCTGGGAATCGAACCCGTCTCGCCGTCTCCGTCTGGAGACCAACGGGGCAGCTTATAAAAATAAGGTCCTATATTGTTGGAGTTCTCCCAGATATTATCCCTTTGTGCCTATTGGCCTAATTCTGTTGGTCTCCAACATGTTTGGACACAATTTAACTGGAAAATTATGTTTTTAATTCCTCCGCTGTACTTTTCTGTTTAATATTGTTGCGAAATTCAAGACAGTTGAATCGGTTCTCCGGCGCTCGTCAAGCTTCCTTGCCCCGGCGCTGTTCTAGTGGTTTCTACTGTTGATTTTGACTTTTAAGAATTTCAGTAGCTAGCAACAGTAAGTATAGTATGTAAGTTTTTTATAAAAAAATAGCAAGGTTAATAATTTCTAAGTTCCAAAAGATCAATTATAACCTTCACAATATACAAATAAAAGATGGCAAAATAATCTTTATTCTTAACAAATTCGCTCACACAAAGAGCTAATTTGGAAAGGAATAAAAATACTCAATCTATCCCAAATCAGAACACAAAGACACTTATAATACTAATCCTTATAGTCCAAGATCCCACTGTCGCCAGATTTACGTTATCTTAATGGTTGAAGTTTTATGATTAGTATGCTAGCTCCCATGCTAGTACCTTTTTCTTATCCTAACTAACATTATGCAAGATCAAAATTAATTAAATAAATTATAAATGCGAAAGTCCCCGGTTAATGGCAATAGGCTCCCCCCTATTACATGGGACCTAAATATACCGGCGACCTGTGGGTGTACATAGGTACACCTCTGCCTAGCCCTTCGGGAATACAGGCGTGATGGTATATATATAAATGCGAAAATTAGTTAGTTTGTTTTTTTGTTTGTTTGTCACCTTTTCACTCCGTAACCCCTAAACCGATTATTCTGAAATTTTGCTTATACCTAAGTTGACAGGTGTACAGAAACGGACATAAATTATCGAACCTTTCATCCCGATGAAAAGTACTGTTCCCGAGGAAAACTTCAATAACGTTCTTATTATAATAGATGGCGCCACGTGTCTTTCGAATCATGATTTAGGCCGTGTACAAACCAAACTGACTGTCAGCCGCCGAAGGTGAGCGAACGTTACGCAGTTTATTGTATTTCCATACATATTCATTTTTTCGTTCACATCTAACCGACGATACGTTATTACGCTATGCGTAGACGCTGACATTATTATATTCACAATACCGTTTATTTTCACGTTTACACACATTCGGCGGCTGACAGTCAGTTTGGTTTGAACACGGCTTTAGGCCGTTTTCACATTAGGACGTTAGCAGCGCGACAGTAGCGCGGCAGAAGTACATTCGTTCACATTACAAGAACAGATCAAAGTTTAGGTCAGTATGGTGCACTTCATTTTAAAAATAGATGCTGTGGGCGACAGCTCTTCTGTTTTTTTATTATGAAATCCTGATGGGGCGACAGTCGCGCGACAGCCGCGCTGCTAAAGTCGCCTAAATGTGAAAGCGGCCGTAATTTTAAATTTAACCGACACTTACGCGGACAAAGTCGTTGGCAAAAGTTAGTCATAAATACGTTCAATTGATAAATAAATGATCATTTTATATTCTATTTAAACAATATATATATTTAGTCAGTAAATTTCGTTTAATTTGAAACACCATTATAAATAAATGTTTTAAACAATACCTGCAAATTTTAACATTAATATTACTAAATTGTATTAAATTAATTAATTAAGACATTTCATATTTGAAATTACAACATTTTGAATTTAATTGTATTTATGTATCAATTGAAAGTAATAATTGTTAAATACATGTTCATTTACGATAATAATTATTACCTTTTAATAAAAAGTGCGTAAAAATATACCTAATATGCTGTGTTTCGGTTTGAAGGGTATGGGTGCCGGTGTAATTACAGACGCATCAGACATTTCAATTTTCTCTCTGGGATGGCAACGCATTTGCAAGGCTCTGGTATTGCAGATGTCTATAGGCAGCGGTGACCACTTAACATTAGGTAGGCCGTCGGCTTGTTAACTTGGTAAACCAATAAATAAAAGCCTTCTTAATTACAAATTCCTCTATCTACTCTCAACACAGCATTTCTTTTTATGTTGACCTTTCTTCGATTTTTACTGTATCGTGGGTGCGTTTATAAACATATAAACTCACATACACAAACAGCCAGACCCGGAACAACTATCTGTACGCGATACAAATATTTGTTCCGTGCGGAAATTGCACTGTCTCGTTAGGCCTAGTGGTTCTAAACACGACCGCTAGGTTCGATTCCCAGGTCGAGAAAAAAGTGTTATTGGTTTTTTCTATAAAATTCTCAGTAGCAGCTCGGAGTTCGGATTGGTGCCTGTTTAGTGGTAATAGGCTCGCCCCCTATTACATGTGACCTAAATATACCGGCGAACTGTGGGTGTACATTGGTACACCTTTGCCTAACCCTTCGTGGAATACGGGCGTGATAGATGATGGAAATCGAACCCGTGACACACAGAGCAGTAGCCAATTGCTCAGTCACTGCGCCAGCCGTGTCTTCAAAGCCAAACTTTGTATAAATGACGTAGATATAGCAACTCTCGGATCTTAGTCTAACATTATAGTAATCCTTATATAATTTATCTCTTAGATCCCCCATCTTACAAGAATTGTCCCTTCGACAAGTAGGTACCTAATCGGTCTTACAGAAACGCGCTGCCTAATTTCGTCACCAGCCTTATTTGAGCTCCTGAAATGATGACCAGATTTTTTTTGTTCGTGATTCTCAAAGAACAGATTTGTAGGGCAGTTCATGTTATAGTGGACATGTCAAGATATTGATGTGATCAGTGAGTATATAGGGTGGAGATTTAGTACAGAGACGAGAATAAGTAATGTTATGTTACAATTTAACTGCCTTGTTAGGTCTTGGGTTCGATTCCCAGGTCGAGCAGTGTTATTGGGTTTTATGAAATTCTCTGTGGCAGCTCCAAATTAGGATTTGTGGCAGGTTAATGGCAATAGGCTCGCCCTCCATTACATGAGACTGACTTACAGAACTGTGGGTGTACATTGGTACACCTCTGCCTAACCCTTCGGGGAATGAAGGCGTACACTCACAGTTCGCCCTTATGTTTAGATCCCATGTCATAGAGATCCAAACTCCGAGCAGCTACTGAGAATTTTATAGAAAATCTTTACAATTCTTTTTTCCTTAGAATATTACTCGTAGTTTAGATGATAGATTGTTTAAGTAACATGTCCAAGGACAGTTATTTACTTTGTTTAAGTAACATCTGTTCAAACATAAACATTATCGCACTAAATTATGTTAATCTAATCCCATTAGCATTTTTAGGAGGATAATACTTAAAATAACAATCCATTTTGATTAACATTCTGAGAAATTATTATATTATGAGTCTTCTCAAAATGCCACTAAGTTTTCATACCTCTAAAACCAACCAACCAACCAAATACCAACCTACCCCAAACCACCAACCAACCCACACCGTACCTCCCAATCCATTTTTGCATGTATTATTATGACCTACACATGTTTTGACAAATAAAATGATCTTTATCTTTATCCTTTTAATTACTAGCAACCAGCTGTTATTTATTTAGTCATGTCATGTTATCTCTTCACCACCTTTGGTTGACTGGTAGAGAATGCCTAAGGCATTAAGTCCGCCTTTGTACTTTTTTTGTTGCACACATGTAGTTTTTCACTTACATAAAGTTACGTTTTTGAGTATTGCTCCGCTCCCATGGGTTCTAGCGTGATGTTATATAACTTAAACTATTCCTCATGAATCTGGCTATCATAATTATGCAATATGTTTTTCGAAATCGACTGGTAGTTTCAGAGTTTGGTGCGTTTTAACAAACGAACAAAAAATAACTTCAGCTTTATTATTATCAGTTTAGATGGGTCAGGACATTTTTTAAGAATTGCAATGGTTTCAAATAGATTATCGTGCTTGCACCATAATAAAAAAAATGTGACAGCAGAATTGACCAATTTAACGTCACTTTTGTATATTGAGATTTTGATACAAAAATACCATCCTAATTTTATACAGCAAAAAAATCACCACCAAATTAGTCGGGCCGTTCTCGTCTAATGTTCTCTCATACATACGGCAATTGTTTTTATTTAGATATGGAGTTCAAATAATTATCTCTAGAATGTGTATGTAAAGTCATACTACCATCACGCCTGTATTCCCCGAAGGATTAGGCAGAGGTGTACCAATGTACACCGACAATTCCTCGGTATGTTTAAGTACCAAGTAGTAGGGGGCGAGCCCATTGCCATTACCGGGCACAAATCTTAACTCCAAGCTGCTAATGTGAAGAATTTCATTGAAAACCCAATAACTCTTTTTGATCGACCTGATGATCGAAGACCTCTCAAGCTCAAGACTTCTAGTAGCCGACGCGCTTATGACCACTAGGCTAACGAGGCAATTAACCATAGCATCTATTATGTCAAATAAATTTTAAATTAAATCCTCAGAACATTGATCAATGTTCTCATTAAAGCAAATACTGATCGTTTACTTAAAGCAATATTAATTGCCCTAATAAAGGAACAAATAAAAATGGCCGTCAAACAAAGGAGCTTATCATGCCCTTTCACCCGCACGCTATAGCGGGCGAGAGAGAGGGCGATAATATGTTATGCGCCGCCATTTTGAATTCGTTTGTTTAATGGCGCGGGTTAAATATGGACATTGGCAATCGTAAATGACCGTTTTGCGGACCCTTTACATACATTATGGGATAATTAAATAAACAAACATAGCATACTACCACGCCTGTGTTCCCCGAAGGGTTAGGCAGAGATGTACCAAAATACACTCACAGTTGACTATTACATAATATCACGTCTGTATTTGATGATGGAGTATGAAAAAGACTGACTGCCCCGTTGGTCTCGTGATCGCACGCGCGACTCCTGAGCGAGGGGTCCTGGGTTCGATTCCTAGGTCGGGCAAAAAGTGTTGATTCCATGGCGGCAGGCAGATACCACAGAACGCCACCTGCTACGATCCAAAACTAGCGAACTATCTGACCGCGGGGTCTTATTTGATTACTGCTCCGCTCCCGTGAGTCGTAGCGTGATGTTATACAGCCTATGTTACTCAAGAATGATGTAGCTATCTATTGGCGAAAAAATGGTTAAAATCGGTCCAGTAGTTTTTGAGCCTATTCGATACAAACAAACTAATAAATCTTTACTCTTTATAATATTAACTAGCTTCTGCCCGCGACTTCGTCCGCGTCACAGTTGATGTGTTATCCTACGGGTACCGTACATTTTCCCGGGATAAAAAGTAGCCTATGTGTTATTCCAGACTATAATCTATCTTTGTGCCAAATTTCATCCAGATCCATTCAGCCGTTTAAGCGTGAAAGAGTAACAAACATCCATCCATACATACAAACTTTCGCCTTTATAATAGTAGTAGGATATAGACGAATGAATTTCAGGAAGCCCGTTCGTATTGACTCGGTCAATAACAATGGTTTGTGTTGGATCATATTACACACACACATACATACTCTGTGGTATGTGTGTGTGGGGTTCTCGGTACTGCAATTGCAATGAGCTATTACTCAATACCAGGAATACCTTTGACGTTGGTACACGTTAATAGGTACTGTGCTCTTCCCTTTGATATTGTACAAAGGAGCTAGGTAGTATAGAGATCATTGGATTGGGGCTTCGGTAGTGTGGACTTCTGTCCTTTAATTCGAAATTTTGTAGTAGCTTTGCCACTGTGTTAGGGTGCAACATGTGTTTAATTATTCGTTCGTATCAACTTTTATTTATCCCACAGTTCGGCTGTCCCATTTCAAAACCTAGTAAGGGACACTATTTACAAAAATCGTTTTATTGCATAATTTTGCTAACCTAGTAAGTCCCTACCAAATACAAAAACACCAGCGTTGAAAACTCACATTAAAGCGGTGATATTTAATCATCGATACCCAATAAGTGCACTACTCGTCTCTGATCTAATTTACGTTTATCCGCTCTCCAGTAATATTTAGTTTTAGGTCCTTGCTAGGTTTTGAAATGGGGCAGCCGAGTTCTCCGTACATTTTCTGGAACAAAAAGTATTCTATGCGTTTTTCCGCAATACAATCTATCTCAGTGCCTTTCATCCAGATCCGTTCAGCAGTTTCAGCGTGAAAGAGTAACAAACATCCATTCATTGAACTATTCATCCATTTTTACTAACATTCACATTTATAATATTGGTAGGATTATAGTAGGATAGGAAATAGAATTATTTGGAATCAGGATATTAGTAGGATTAGATTTCTCGCCACGACTTCGTCGGCGTGGTATTTTGCTGCTCCAATCCCGTGGGTCAAAGTGTTTTGTAATATAGCCTATAGTATTCCTCATGACTCTGGCTACCATATACAAAAAAAGATTTATCCAATTATATATACCATCACGCCTGTATTCCCCGAAGGGTTAGGCAGAGGTGCACCAATGTACACCCACAGTTCGCCGGTATATTTAGGTCCCATGTAATAGGGGGCGAGCCTATTGCCATTAACCGGGCACAAATCCAAACTCCGAGCTGATACCTACTGAGAATTTCATAGAAAAACCCAATAGCACTTTTTGCTCGACCTGGGAATTGAACCCGGGACCCCTTGCACAGCAGTCGCACTTGCGACCACGAGACCAACGGGACAGTTATTATCCAATTATTTTACTTTTTAAATAAAATCATTGCCCCAAACTTGTATTTTTTCCTGTTTCGCAGTTGCGATTACAAAAACATAAAACCCAAATAACCCAACAGCCATACCCGAAACAACTATCTGTAGGCTATAGAAATATTTGACCGAGCGGGAATCGAACCCGCGACGAGCAGCGCAGTAGCCGCGCAACTCACGCGGACGAAGTCGCAGGCAAAAGCTAGTATTATATATTATGATGGATCAAAGGCACTTGGACATACGCCTATTGTTAGTAAAGACCTAAGTTACGTCACGATATGACCTTTTTGTTTATTTTTCTTTTTGAACTGACAGATTATATAAAGTAGACGATACCCATTTCAATGTTTTTCTTTATTAAAAAAGAAAAACATTTTACGTCGCGATTTCAGTTATTTTTACATAATGTAACAACGTACTATCACGCCTGTGTCAAGGTTAGGCAGAGGTGTACCAATGTTCACCCACAGTTCGCCTATTGCCATTAACCGGGCCCATATGCTAACTCCGAGCTGGTACTGAGAATTTAATCGAAAAACCCAATAACACTTTTTGATCGACCTGGATATCGAGCCCGAGACCTCTAGCGTAGCAGTAGCGGCAGCAACAGTTCTTTTTACTTTCTTTAAATTCATTCATCATTCATTATTTTAATTAATTTGGAATATATAACTTATTTACATTCATGATAAATATGTAGCACACATTTTTATATCTTTTAGACCTTTCATTTGACACCGAACATGGTACTAATTACTTTTAATTTAATTTTTTAATTACGTTTTTATGTCCTCTATAAACCTCTATATAAAGAGTTATGAATATAAATGTGAATGGATGAAGAGGAAGAGAGAGGCAAAACAAAAGGTGGATGGATCAAGGGATTCCAAAGAAAATGTGGATGGAATGTGTGAAGAATGAAATGAAAGAGAAGGGAGTCAGTGATAGCATGACAGTTGACAGGACGGCATGGAAGAAGAAAACATGTTGCGCCGACCTAAAGTAACATGGGATAAGGGCAGGAAGATGATGATGTCACATACCATCACGCCTGTATTCCTCCAAGGGTTAGGCAGAGGCGTACCAATGTACACACACAGTTTGCCGGTATGTTTAGGTCCCATGTAATAGGGGGCGAGACTATTGCCATTAGCCGGTCACAAAATCTAACTCCGAGCTGCTATTGAGAATTTCATAGAAAACCAGATAACATATTGCTCGACCTGCGGATCGAACTCAAGATCTCTAACGTAGTAGTCGCGCTTAGGACCACAAGGCTAACGAGGCAGTAAAATCATAAAACTATTTGTGAATATTTCACAGTAACGTAAAATTGGTAACTTCAATTTATTTTAGACTACATAAGTCACAAAATCCACTAACACACTGGCTCTTTGACCTGCAACAAAAGATCTTAAATTAATACTTGGTTGTAAAAATGCTAATTAATACAGATTTATCTTCCCATTAAAAGGAGTTACGACCAAAAAACTTCAACTTGAGCCAAAATGTGTTCGATGCTTTATTCTTTGACTTGTTGAAAACTTAATGGAATGAATGAAATATAATTATTCTGGTTATTAAAATTTATATCTTTTTACTTGAGTTAAAAATGGGTATGCTCTTGACTATAGTCTAGGTTAGAGGTTTTTTTTTTTACGGATGGGAATCACCAACTGACTTTTCCCGCCCTTTGTCAAACTTTTACTGGCTAAAACCTATCCATGTTCCTTCTTGTGCCCTTTGGGCCGGGGGCGCGGTATCTCTTGCTCACAACCCGCAGCCCCGGCAGGCATCGGCCCTTAGTGGCCCCTCCAAATGATTGGCTGAAATCTCTTTGAGGCGTGTTCGTGTTCCATGGCGCGCGTGGAACACGAACGCGCCATCGACGCGGTCTGTCGTCAATTAACGTATGGACGATGAGCTATCTATTGCCCACCGTCCACAGGCCTGCGTCTACGGTGGATCGTAGCGTGATGTTACATAGCTTATAACACTCACAAATAACGTGGCTTTCTATGAGTAAAATAATGTTCAATATTGGTTTAGAAGATCCAGAGATTACCCCCTACAACCTCACAAACTTTACTTCTTAGATAATATATTATTTTATCACCGTATTCTATCCCACAGCTGGGCAAAACTCATTCACTTCTCTCATTTCCCATGCTTCCACTTCGCAGACCCTAATTATTTTAATTTTTGCAATTTACCAAATGAACGATTAAAGTGTTCATTCTTTTAACCATTCTTCGACAGAGTGCTCCCTTGCATCTGCTTCACTGCACACCTTTTGATTTGCGAAGGTGATATAATTAAGAAGTTTTACTGTTCTTCTTGTACGAATTTAAGGTTGTAATTGCATTTTTTTTAAAGTTTGTTAAAATCTTTGTACCACCGTACCATATTTTACACTCCATAAAAAAAATAACCAATTTGTGTTTGGGATGTCCCGTTAATTTTAGCTTGATTTAATTTGTAATCTATACATAAAAATACGCCTGTATTCCCCGAAGGGTTAGGCAGAGATATACCAATGTACATCCACAGTTCGCCGGTATGTTTAGGTCCCATGTAATAGGGGGCGAGCCTATTGCTATTAACCGGGCACATATCCTAACTCCAAACTGCTACTGAGAATTTCATAGAAAAACCCAATAACACTTTTTGCTCGACCTGGGAATCGAACCCAGGCTAGCTAACGAGGCAGTGCAGCGACTTAAATATAACTTTATTTTCTACACGATAAGATACCTACACATTTCATTGTCACTGCCTCGTTACTAATAGAAGCAAAATCCTCCAAAAAACCGACACTTAATAATTTAACACCCTAAGTCTTGTAGAGACGATTTTCAGCCCACCGGCGCCGTGTGCCGTCCCGGTCTGCGTAGGCCTCCGGCTCCGGCCTCTGGCCTCCGGCTCCGGCGTTGTCACTCCGTGTCAATACATTCTACGGAAATCTGTACAAATATTTGACGAATTCAGTACTACCTATTAAATATTTGACATTCCCGGAACTTCAAACTATTGGTCTAAATAGCCCATTAGGGTATAGGGTTAGCCCTCAATTAAGCAATCCAATTAGTAGGACAATGTCTGAATATTGATTTAGGGCTGTGAGCATTGGTAGTTACAATTTAGGTATCAAAGTTAGAGGGATTTTATCGAATGCTTTATTAGATTTTGTAGATCTCTTTATGTGAAACTAGCTTTTATCCGCGACTTCGTGTGTGTAGTTACTACCTAAATTGTAACTACCAATGCTTTTTTATTTTACTTTTATTTTTTAATAGAGTTCCTTAGCAAAATTTAATTAAGAGGTACTTTTACCGAATGCTTTATTAGATATGGTAGATATCTTTATGTGAAACTAGCGACTGCCCCGCGACTTCGTTAGCGCAGATTTTCTTACGGATGCATGATTTTTTGAAAGAAGCATTATAATACAGAATAACATAGACAATAGTCTATGTTAGACAATAGTCTATGTTATTCGCTAATAAAGGTAAAAGAAATTCTGTAATAGGAATTGTAGTTATTGAGTTTATCCATCGCAAGTAAATATTAAGTTATGTTATATAGTCTATGTTAATCAGGGATGAAGTTAGCATTCCAGTGGTGAAAGAATTTTTGAAATCGGTCATTTTAGTTTATACATACAAATTCCTCTTTTTCTTATTAGTATAGATAGACTAGAGAACTGCCCGCGACTTAGTCCGCGTCGCTTATTTCACTCGCGTTAAGTTACGTCATTGGTTACTGCTCCGCTCCCATGGGTCGTAGCGTGATGTTATATAGCCTATGTTAATCAGGGATCATGTAGCATTCTAACGGCAAAATAATTTATGAAATAGTTCCAGTAGTTTTTTAGTTTCTTCGTTACAAACAAACATACAAATCTTTCCCATTTATAATATTAGTATAGATTAGCAAAATCACAATTCACGCAGAAATTATTATATAAAAGCCACTGTTGAAAATTTTAAGGGCCAGTTCACACCGAGACGCTGAGCGACTGAGTAACAAACATCAAAATAAAACTTTATTTACCACACGATAAGATACACATTTCATTGTCACTATTCAGAATACGTTACACGTTCTCACAATAAAATCTGTATCTTTTCCTGTAGTAGATAAAGTTTAATTTTGAATCGCTCTATTATAAAAAAACGATTTTACAAAAAAGCCAACCGCCTTCGAAAACTAATAATTGAGAAATAACTCTAACTTTGGAAGTCGGCGGCTTTGGTTCTTTAAGTAGTTCCAAAGCTTGAGTTATTTTTCAATTTTCGCCGAAGCGTCTTCACGAAATCGCGGAACATACATACAAAAAAATTATATCCCTAAAAATTGAAAACCTCCTGCTTTTCTTAAAGTCGGTTAAAAATATGCCCGCATCATCCTGTCGCGTCGCGGAAATTATGTTTTTTTCTTACTCCTCCGCTAATCTTTTCTGATTAATTTCGTTGCGGGATCCAAGACAGTTGAATCGTTTCTCCGGGACTCGTCGAGCTTCATTGCCTCGGCGCTTTTCTTGTGGTCGCCACTGCTGATTCTGGCTTACAGAAGTTGCAGTGGTTTGGGAACAGTGTGCCGGACTTGTCTCATAAAAAAAAATGTCGCGTCGCGTCTCAGTGAGATCTGGCCCTAAATGGCTCAAACGATTTGCGCACCATACCGGCTATCAGAGCCCAGTCTGCCTAGCGATTATGCCATTCAATTAAAGCGAACACGAAGGGACATTGATTCTGTCCCTTCCAAATTGAATCGCCAATACTGTTGGGTAAAATAACGTGTAATTCTTGCTATGTTAACTTTGGGAGATTGTTTTGCATTTAAAATAGGAATATAAATCATTTATTTATTTATTTTACTTTATTAAAAACGGTTACAGTTGCTACCAATTACAATAATTAAAGACATAACACTTAAAAATATAAAATAAGTATTACATTCTCATTTATTTTGACACAAAGTTAAAGTCAAATCATTTATTCCAATTAGACCATTAAAAAGCACTTTTGAACGTCAATTAATTAAAACTATTGAATCTAGTTGCCCATACTAATTGCACACAATAGTATGAGAATATAATATATACCATTGGGCCTGTATTCTCCGAAGGGTAAGGCAGATGTGTACCAATGTATACCCACAGTTCGCCGGTATGTTTAGGTCCCATGTATTAGGGGTGAGCCTATTGCTATTAACCGGGTACAAATCGTAAGTTCGATCTGCTGCTGGTAATTTCACTGAAAAACCCAACTCAGCTTAGACCCTGACTGCTTAGGTAGCCTAGTGGTCCTAAGCGCGACTGCGACGTTAGACGTCTTGGGTTCGATATTAAGGACGAGAATAATTGTAATAGTGAAAACATTATTAAAAATTACATTACAAATTATTGTTATTATTATTGAATGGCGAATCTATCCTACTATTGACATGATTATTATTGACATTTTATTTGTTATTTATTTATTCAACTAACACACACTATTTTACTGGTGGAACTCAAAACAATAGAGTGGTTCCAAAAAAATAATTATATTATATTATTTAATTTATTATTTATTATTGTATTATTATTCACTATTATTTACTTAATTCAATAATACAATTTTAATGGGACTATATTTTAATGCTTGCATGATTGTGATAATTAATTAAATTAAATATGTAACTTTTTTATATATTTGAATGCCAAAATTAAAGTCATAATAAGAGAACAATTTTGTACATTTTACCAACCTTCTTTACCTTATTTATACAAATAAATGGATTTGATTTGAAAAAACAAAATTAAATATTTTGCGAAACAGGTTCAAAGTAATTTTCTCCTTTTTAAGTGTTGGTCCCAGAGACAAAGTTGAAATATCACATCATCATCATCATCTGCTTAGCCTTTTCCCAACTATGTTGGGGTCGGCTTCCAGTCGAACCGGATCCAGCTGAATATCAGTATTTTACATGGAGCGACTGCCTATCAGACCTCCACAACCCAGTAATGGGTAATACGATACTCTTGGTAAGACTGGTTGTCAGACTTTCGGGCTTCTGACTAACAGTAACGACTGTCAAAGATCTACAAATAACAGCCGGGACCAACGGCTTTACGTGCTTTCCGAGGCACGGAGGAAACTCGCTATGGTAAATGGTCACCCATCCACAGACCAACCTCGGCAAGCGTGGCTTAACCCGGAAAATCGGTCTATGCGGCTGTAATTATGTAGCCACGAGCTCCTTTTTAAATGACACAGAGACAATGTTGAAATATCACATGTGCCCTTAATTACACCGGCACTCATGCCCTTCAAACCGGAACACAGAAACGTTGCTTTGCGGTAGAAGTATTGTGGTAGTACTACCCCGGACGAGGTCCTTCACAAAGAGCTTTAATACTACTAAACCTCCCGACCGAATATAGGTCAAGGCCATGCCCAATTTAAATGAGGAAACGCAAAGTAAGTACGCAGGAGATATTATAGTGCACAAGTGTACGTAAACACAGATGCAATCCGTCTTACCTTTTTTTATATTTATATATATACCATCACGCCTGTATTCCCCGAAGGGTTAGGCAGAGGTGCACCAATGTACACTCACAGTTCGCCGGTATATTTCGGTCCCATGTAATAGCGGGCGAGCCTATTGTCATTAACCGGACGCAAATCCAAACTCCGAGCTGCTACTGAGAATTTCATAGAAAAACCCAATAACACTTTTTGCTCGACCTGTGAATCGAACCCAGGACCTCTAGCGTAGCAGTCGTGCTTAGCACCACTAGGCTAACGGGGCAGTTTTTTTTTTCATACCACTTTTGTGGCAAACAATCTAACGGCCCGCCTGATGTTAAGCGGTTACCGCTGCCTATGGTCACTTGCAACACCAGAGGCATCACTCGTGGGTTGCCGACCCCATAAAATCCTCAATACTCGTTTCTTAAAGAACCCCATGCTGTAGTCTCTTGGGAAAACCTTAGCAGGGAGAGCATTCCACAACCTAAGCGTACGTGGGAGGAAATACCTTAATTTCTTAGCTCGATGGGAAGACAATCCGACACGATCAAGGAGAGATCTAGTGCAGGACTAACAGCTTTACGAGCTTTCCGAGTCGCAGGGTTGTCACAACACTAACTTCCAAATTCCGTATGGTAAACCCAAAAACACTTTTACCCTACCTGGTGATTTTATTTTATTTTATTTCATTAGGGATAACAAACTGTAGCGTATAATAGCGATTGTAGCGATTGAATCCAAAACCTTAGTAGTCGCGCTTGCAAATATGAAATCAATGGGGTAGTCAAAAAAAGAACATGCTCATTTAAAAAAAGTTAACTATTCAGCATTTTTTGCCATTTTCAGCCTTATTTTTCACGAAAAAAATAATCTTTATATAAGCTTCAATTCACTTTTAAAATCGACGTCTTGCTTAGCCACGTCGAGTTATTTTTAGTAGGAGAAAAATTGGTTTGTGTCACCGACATACTAATGTCACCTCATCACCGACATACTAACATGACCGCGTCACCGACATTCAAAAGGGACCGCGTCAGCGACATTCTTATGTGACCACGTTTCCGACATAATTATATCACCACGTCACCGATCCGTCCGTTACTTTCGCAACGAATAAATGGATTTTCTTTCTTTCTTTCTTTCGATATGTTAAAGCGAACGCGTCACCGACATTCTTATGTCACCTCGTCACCGACATGCTATACTGTCGTTTTGCCTTGTCTTTCTGTCAGCAATCCCCAACTAACTAACTTATTTTTTTCTTTGTAATATGTCACAACACCCGAACAGGACCCTAATTACCACGATTCAATTAAACAGGCTCACAAATCCCTACAAAGGATTATTAGGGGGCGAATGACACCATAAAAAGGGATCTTCACCAATCAAAGGGACATCCCTCCCTTTGATCGAAATAATTAGTATGTATGTGTCGTTCATGGGAATCATGGTGATAAGGAAGCAATATACGTTTCTTTTTACTCAAAGGGCGTAAGATACTTGATGGGGTGCTTACACGGGTCGGTTTTTCTCGTGTGATGGAAAACGACCCGTGTCCATTTTCCAATAGAGTAGATGTCACTTACGCTTTGTTTCGTGTTAAGTTAAACAATGGTGCCGATTCCCTTGTTCATAAACTAAACTAAAATTAGAGAATTTATATCTCTTACTAACATACAGCGAAAGAAAAGGACGGTGATGCCTTAGAACTAAGTTAGAGATGTCAAATTAGTTTCGCCTTGAACTTTTCCGTGTTTTTAATCAACGCGTTCTGACATGTCGATTATAATTGTATAGAGGTTTTAGATCAACTAAAATTGACAAGTCTTATTCATGTCCGTCCCTTTCTTGTATGATTGGAGAGAAAAAGATAGAAATAGTCTAAATTAAGTTTAGCTTGTGCATAACAGAATCGACAACAATACTTGCCAAATTCCAAAGCTAAATAGTTACTCATTCATAACACAGTAAAAAATCTGCTGTTCCATGAAAATGTAGTAGTCCGCCGACAAGGTTGGCGCAGTGATTGACCACGGAACAAATATTTGTAAGACCTACAGATAGTTGTTCCGGGTCTGGCTGTTTATGTATGTGAGTTTATGTGTTTGTAAATACATCTACTATATAGGATTCAGAGGACGAATTGGAAATTTTGGCATCAGTGGGCTCTATTTTTGTCAGTAATTACGAAACGTATAAAAATGTGAGTTGGTGTTCTGAATAGTTCATGATGAAAGCCTTATTTTGTTAGTTTTCATTACATGATTAAGTAACTTTAGTAACAGAGAAAAAAATATCAAACATACCTCTTTTTAAATAGAGATTCACATCTTATGGGCAAACGGGGCCGATTTTAGCCTCTCAACTTGCTCTGTAGACAAGTCTATAAATACTCTTTAAAATTATAGAAGGATTTTCTCAAGTTATCATTTCCGACTAAATAAAATAACAAAAAGCTTACTTACCGGGGTGTGTGCGGGTTGCGGGGGGCGCGCGCCTGGTCTAGAATTATTGTTAAACAATTCGTCGCCTTAATTGTTAGTGTGGGGCAAATATGCAAAAAAAGTGCAACACCTAAACAGTCGAAATTGTATGGAACATCTGTTGTTTTTTAATAATTGATGAAAGTTTCATGCTAGAGCGTTAGAACTATAAACTGAATACCGTGTATAAATGTTCAGTGAGCAATGGATTGTATCTTTTTTTTTTTTTTATAGACGGGAAATCATCAAATAACTTCCCCCGCCCTGGGCGGGGCGGGAGAGAGTGTCAGACTTTTACTGACTAAAACCCGTCTATGTTCCTTTCATGTGCCCTTTGCGTTCCGGGGGCACGGTATCTTTTTCGAACAACCCGCAGCCCCGGCAGGCATCGGCCCTCAGTGGCCCCATCCAAGTTTGCTGACATCTCAATGGATTGTATCTTAACGGTTAGATTTTAGGGGTGATTCCGAGCAGACCATCGCCGTGTCGGAAAGCTGCGTCATAATAAATCATGATCATTAGTCGACATAATTACGAGGTTGATAATATATTATTATTTAAACGGCGTAGGATGGCAAACAAGCCCTTGTCCCACCTGATGTTAAATGCTCACCGCTATCTATAGATATCTGCAATACCAGAGGCCTTGCAATGTATTGCCATCCCAGATACAAAGTTGAAATGTCTCACGAGCCTGTAATTTCACCGGCCTTACCCTTCAAACCGGAACACAGCAACGCTGCTTTGCGGCAAAAATAGGTATGGGGGTAGTACTTCCCCGGATTTGCACCGTGAGACGTAAATCGCCCCGTGTAAGCAGCTTATTAGGCCAGATGTGACTTACGATGTTTGGTACGCTTAGAGCGAAACTAGGTCGGAGTTAACTTCGTCATAATCATGAGGAACTTGTACAGTGTGCGCTAATGAGTACATGGTGTAGTTTCTATGGGGAAAGGTAGCCTTGTAAATATACACATACCATCACGCCTGTATTCCTCGAAGGGTAAGTAAGTTGTATCAATGTACAACCACAGATCGCCGGTTTTTTTTTAGAGATGGGAAATCATCAAATCATGACTTTTACTGACTAAAAACCATCTATGTTACTTCATGTGCCCTTTGCGTTCCGGGGGCGCGGTATCTCTTTCGAACAACCCGCAGCCCCGGCAGGCACTGGCCCTTAGTGGCCCCTTCGGGTGCTGACATCTCTGTGCGCGGAACATGAACGCGCCGTCGACACGGTCTGTCGTTAGTTAACGTACGGACGGTGAGCTACCCATTGCTCACCGTCCACAGAACCGTGTCTACGGTATTCACCTGTGGGAGGCGCAATGGTGCCGTTATTGGCAGTCCATTGCACTTATTGGCAGTCCATTGCACACAGTTCGCCGGTGTGTTTTAAATTTCATGTAAGGTGAGCCTATTCCAATTAACCGGGCTCAAATCCTAAACCTCTATGAAATTTGTTCTTCTTTTCTTTTCTTTATTTTTCTTTCTTTCTTTCGTAGCAGCTGGCGTTCCGTGGTTTCTGCCTACCCCCATGGGAAAACGGCGTGAGTTCATGTTTATGTTTTGATGATCTTATAACATTTCCCCGTTTAAAAGTCTATCTGATTATTTGTTAGCGCTCTAAATAGCAGTTTTATAAAACATGTACTATAATAATTCATACTCTACCCAGACAACGTTCAACATCGCAATTTTCAAACAAAACTCCACGCTTGCTCTACGTAGAGTTTTAGTTTTAAAAATCGGATTTTGAAAAGTTCGCTTGCAAGCGAAAATCGTTGTAGAGCTCGTCTCTACAAGGGGTTTGTAGAGCGGAAACCTCATTCTGACTCTACTTTTTATTGAAATAATCTTTATTTTTTTGTTCTCAGGTATGTGAAGTTGAGACTTTGTGGTGCTTTCAAGATGGCGGGTTTTTAGACATAGGACATGTTTTAAAGGTAATTAATTTTGTTAAAGCTATCTTTGACCCGTGACTTTAAAGCGTTTTTTTATATTATTGGATGGCGGCATACAAGCCGGAATTTCCCATGGGATATTGAGAAGACAGAGAGACGGATATTTCCATTAAATATTTTAAACCATTAGTCCTTCCGGAAGGAGTGGTCTTATTTTTGTCAAGAACTGTCTGATTTGGGATATTGGGGGTTCCGGTTTTTTTTTATATATCTTTGGATGGAAAACAAGCCCACGGCCCACCTGATGTTAAGTGGTCACCGCTTCTTATAGACATCTGCAATACCAGAGGCCTTGCAAATGCGTTGCTATCACTGAGACAAAGTTGAAATATCTCATGTGCCTGCAGTTACACCGGCATCCACATCGGAACACAGCAACGCTTTGTAGCAGAAATAGGTATGGTGGTAATACTTGTCCGGACGAGCTCCTTTATTAAAATCTCTTCTAGTAATTAATTATTATTAACCCTGTGACACTCGGCAATAGTTTAGCTTTCAATAGATTATTATTATTTGGAATCGGACCAGAACTCTCTTCATTACTTCTTGCAAACAAACAAATACTTTTATCTTTTTATAACCCTACCATCCTACGATAGACACTACTATAATAAACACAAAAGTTTGTGAGGTTATATATTCATTAAACCTTTCACGAAATTTGGTACCCATTATAGATATTCATCTAGCTTACATAGGATAATCTTGAACCCGTTTTTGTGTTTCATGGGATTTTAGCTTAATTCTGTAGTCTATAAAGGCGAAGTCAGAGGTAGAAGCAAGATACAGATTGTACAGATTGTAACACGCAACTACCTATAAACTGAAAGACAGACTGCTCAATTTTACCAACAGAATAAACTCCTTCATATTGGCACGTTAAAATTGAATTCCGTATCATCGAGAACCATGTGAAATATTCGCTGTTACATTTTATCCGATTACGAACGAAGGAAGGTGAAGTCTTGTATTTTGATGTGTTATTGGATTTTGAAACAATATAACGGGTGTAAATAGACTTAATGAAGCCGAGAGGTATTATGCTCTTCTCATCATTACGATATATTTTTGTTTTATTCCGTATCTCGGAACCTCCTGGTACCGGAGATTTTTAAGGTCATCATCATCATCATCATCATCTTCCTGCCCTTATCCCATGTTACTTGGGGTCGGCGCAACACGTTTTCTTCTTCCATACCATCCATTTTTAAGGTCAAAGTTCAATTATTTTTAATGTCTTTTTCTATGCAAACAAGTATTTTAAATACCTCTGTACTTTTGCATGCACCCCCCATGAGCACAATGCTTTTAGACAGTGTCTTTTCACACCAAAAATAAAAGTGATTTCCCAGCAATACTTTTTTACTCAATATAGCTTACTTTGGCTCGCCTTTTGCCATTAGTCTTTACGCCTCGCTTACTTTACGCCTCGCTTACATGGAATCTAAACGACGGCGAGCTGTAGATGTACATATTTGTACACCTCTGTCTAGCCCTTCGGGAAATGCAGGCGTGATAGTATGTTTAATTCAGTAATGATGATAATTTAGAACAACAATATTTAAGCACAATTAATTTTGATAGTTCCTAGTTTCTCACCGATTAACAAAAACAAAGGAGCGCAGCATTTTGCTCGTAAAAAGAATAGACAGAGCACGGAACAGCGCACTGCGCTCCAAAACAAGGATTATAGACGTGGGCAAAAAACCTGTCAGGCTCAACACAAGAAAAGGAAACCTGGAAAGCCTCCGAGGCCTTTGATACAAAAGATTATACAATTTTTTAATTAAAACCAACAGAAAAACAGCTTACTTTATGAATATACTCGTAACTATTTGCTTCTGCCCGCGATTTCATCCGCGTCAAATCCTTACTAATATTATAAATGCGAAAGTAACTCTGTCTGTCTGTCTGTCTGTCTGTCTCTTCTTCACGCCTAAACCACTGAACCGATTTCTATGAAATTTGGTACAGATATAGTCTGGGACCCGAGAAAGAACATAGGATAGTTTTCATCCCGGAAATCCCCCGGGAACGGGAACTATTAATCCACGCGGACGAAGTCGCGGGCAAAAGCTAGTTTAATATAAACCCACGGAAAATGTAGTTTTCCGCGATACAAAGTGTCATGTGATATTCCACAATACGGTCTATCTCAGTGCCAAATTTCATTCAGATCCGTTCAGCCGTTAGCGTGTAAGAGTAGCAACATCTATCCATCCTCACAAATTCACGCATTCATAATATTGGTAGAATGGTAGGAAACACTATCATAATCATACTAGCCTATTACTGTCCCACTGCAAGGCAAAAGCCGCTTCTTATACAGAGAAGGCACGAGCATTGATCAATGCGCTCGCTGTAGGCGGATTGGCGATTTCAGACTTCCATTAATTAAAAGTCTAGGTTTCTTCAAGATGTTTTCCTTCACCGATGCCATGATGTGCAAGATAAACTTAGAAAGCATATAATTATGAACTGAAAAAGTCACATTGGAGCTTGTCCGGATTCAAACCCGTAACCTTATGCATGAGAGGCAGGCACCTTAACCGCTATTCTATCACGATATTTTGACATTATCTGGACTTGTAATTAAATTAAAATAAGTCTGCAATCTCCTAAAACAAGTGTAGTGGTCAATGCTCGTGCCTTCTCTATAAAAGCAGAGCTTTAATTTTTGAATTATTTTTTTCTAATTAAAACCAACATAAAAACAGTTAACTTTTAATGACAGTCACCTTTAAAATAACAATAAAACCAACTGCAATATCTGTCTGATTACCTTGCAAGTCGTAAAGCGCTTCGAATTTATAGTAATGGGCGAAACGATTTAACTGATTGTAGATTTGTAGAACTAGCTGCAAGATTCACGGGTTCAAGCAAGGTGTGGTGGGGGGAGGGGGGGGGGGGGTTGGTGTAATAGCTTTAAGGGGTGAGTTTGCTAAAATGATCGTAGTTTTACTAAGCACAGGTGAGGCGATTTGTCTTGGGATTCCGTGGAAATGTTCTATCAAAAGTTAAAATGGGCTTATCAATATTATAAAGTTTAATACTTTTTTTTATTGTTCCAACGTGCTAGTCTCTGGATTACCAGTCGGATTGGAAAATCTTTTTGTTTAAGATAGTCAAATTCAAGAGTAATAATATACGCTGTATGACATCATGTTAGGATATACGGAATCGGAGCAGCGGTGTTATTCTGTAAAACCCTTCTTCCGTGAAGTGAGCGTGTGGCGACCTGTCAATCCCTAGCATCGTATAGTGACAGCCCAGTTTTAGCTCACTTCACCTTAATTCACTGAGGGAGATTTCTTACAGAATAAGCCGGCTGTAACTAAACACGTAGCGTAACGCGGGTGAAAAAAACCAAGCGGTTAAAGTCGCAGGCAGTAAGTAGTTACTTTAATTAATACAATGAAATTAATGAATGAATGTATCGTAATGGCTCTCGTGTTGGTTTTGGGTCCGAAACCATGCAAGTACTAATGTGATTTTTCCAATTTCTATATACTGTTTAATGTTCTCACTGACATCGGTAAAGGAAAACATCTTTAAGAAACTTGGACTTATAATAAAAAGTCTGAAATCGCCAATCCGCCTTGAGCATGCGTGGTGATCAATGCTCGTGTTTTCCCTGTAGGAGAAGATACTTTGTCCTAGGGTAGGATAATAATAGGCTAATACAAATATATGTATATTGAGTAGACAGCCCTTCTCTGACTGGCACGGGAAAGTCATCATTTACTATGACAATTTATGTCAAAATAGTATAAAAAAGACTTGTGGCAACACACTTTTATTGTACTTTTAAGAATGTAATTAGTTTTCAATTAAATTGGCATGTTTTGAAAATAATTTACAAGTCAGTATTTAATAATTATTCTTATAAAATTACCACACACAAAAAACCGTCCTTTTATTTTTGTTCTTTAAACACAAAATGACTATTCCATTTTTATCCGGATTAAATACACGCCGGTTCACACACAGCATGTACATCACCCAGGCAATATCCTATCCGGATGTACGGAATGTGGGTCTAATGAACCGGCTAACGGCCGAGGAATGGAGTTCAATAATAAATGTCTATGCACACTTCAATGACGTAAGTGCGGAGTTCAAGACGTGATTTCGGTATCCAAGTTATGTGTGGCTCTTGGACTATTTTGGTGTTGTCTATAAGGACTGGTTTTCACAGTCATATCTTTCAGGGTGTTATACTTTCATCCCCTGAATGCATATAAGTTACAACACACATACACACCATGACGCCAGTATTCCCCGTAGGGTAAGGCAGAGGTGGGGTATTAGTTTTATTATTTTAATTTACATGTACTTTTCAAGATTGTGTGGATATCAAGGGTCCAAGATAGGGTTTGGATGCCGGTGAAATGCCGCAACCTTATGCATGATAGGCGAGCGCTTTAACCATTGTGCCACAATGACATCAATACCCATTAAAGCGTCTCCGCACACTACTGATAATCGGGCCAATTTTTGACACATTTTTTGAATGTAACTGTAAAAAATCGGCCTGACAATCATTCGTGTGGAGATGCTAAGACTTTTAAATGCCAAACACCCGCCATCTTGAATTTTTACCAAGATTCTCTGTACCTCTATAATAAATATTAACTCTAAGCCGATCTCCATATTTCAAGTCATGAATAAATTAATATTTCCCATGGAACACCATGCCTGTACAAACACGGCGCTAGCATGTTGTGGCGGACGGGGCTAATATTTATAGCTATCGTATAGCTTGGCGTGTGCTAACAGGCTAATAAAGGCGAGGCGATGTATCTACGTATACATACATACAAACCATCATGCCTGTATTCCCCGAAGAGTTAGGCAGAGATGTACCAATGTAAAGCTACAATTCGCCGGTATGTTTTATGTCCCATGTAATAGGGGGCGAGCTTATTGCTAGTAATCGGGCACAAATCCTAACTCCAAGCTGCTACTGAGAATTTCATTACACGATAGGTAATTTTCATAGTTTTTATATGAGAATTCAATAGAAAATCCTAATAACACTTTGCTCGACCTGGTAATCGAACCTGACACATCTAGCGTAGCAGTCGCGCCTAGGACCACTAGGCTTTTTTTTTTTTTTTTTTTTTTTTTAGAGATGGTAAAATCATCAAATGACCCCCCCCGTCCAGGGCGGGGCGGGAGGGAGTGTCAGACTTTTACTGACTAAAAACCATCTATGTTCCTTCATGTGCCCTTTGCGTTCCGGGGGCGCGGTATCTCTTTCGAACAACCCGCAGCCCCGGCAGGCATTTGGCCCTTAGTGGCCCCTTCCAGTGGCTGACACCTCTGTGCGCGGAACATGGACGCGCCGTCGACACGGTCTGTCGTTAGTTAATAACGTACGGACGGTGAGCTACCCATTGCTCACCGTCCGCAGACCGTGCCTACGGAATCCGCCAGCGGGAGGCGCAATGGTGCCGTTATTGGCAATCCATTGCGCCGGCGGACGCGGTGTCAGCGGTGGCTGCAGGTGCAGCCACGGCGACGGTGGCGGCGGCGGCCGCGGCGGCGGCGGCGGCGGTGCGGGGCCTTCCCCCGGTCCTGGCGGGTACGGCGCAGGCCTTGCCCCCAGCCCGGTGATCGGCCGGCCTGTTAGCCCCCGCACATGCGTCGCAGTGCGGCGGGGCATCACAAGCCGCGGCCTTGTGACCGGGCTGACCGCAGCGGAAACATAGGGCGCTGCGGTCCACCTCCGAGGCGCACCTACATGCCACGTGCTTCCCCACGTGGCACCGGTAACACCTCAGGGGCCTGGGCTCGAGCAGTCTAACCTGCGCCGACACCCAGCCCACCAGTAAACGGCCCCCCTCGACAATTGTTTTGGCCGCCGTCACTGGGCAGCTGACCACAATGAGGACCACTAGGCTAACGAGGCAGTTATGCGAGGCGATGTATCTGTCATAGACATGTTGTATACTTCGTCATTATACGAACAGCGTCGTCCATTTGCAAAAGCTCGTTGTTGTGTAATGCCAAAGGCAAATTGATGTATGCTTCTAATTGTATTGATTTATAGCTAAAGTCGTGTGGTACCATTTACCTAGAAACCATGGTTTTTGAATAAATAAAATGTTATGTAAAAGAGTATTTTATTATTTTAATGTATGTTTGTTATATCATAGCTTGGTATAATGTATTATTTATTATTAATACATTGTAATCTACACTAATATAATTAAGCAGCAGAGTCCATTTTGTTTGTTTGTTTACGCGTTAATCTTTGGAACTATCTGACAGATTGGAATTTTTTAAATATATTTGTCATATATTTTCAATAATTTTATTTATTTGAGTATTAAGAGTCATAAGACATAACAATATTTGATAAAAAAAGTTTCAATAACGTTCAGTAACACTTATTATAATTTCACTAGCTTCTTTCCGCGACTTTGTGCTCGTGCTTTTTTTTACAAGCGTTATGTTACGTCTTTGGTCACTGCATTGCTCCTGTGGTTCACAGCGTGATGTTATATAGCCTATACGATTCCACATGAACCTGGCTACCATATACAAAAATAATTTTACCAATTCGACTGGCAGTTCCAGAGAGTCGTCGTTTAAACAAACAAGCAAAAAAACTGCTTAGATTTATTCTATCGAATGTATATTCTGTCTATTAGTACGTATAGATTTATCACCATTTTATGAGTCCCCGTGGTATAATTTAGAACTTTGGCGGTGCACACAAATTCGTGAGCAAGAGCTAGTAAAAATCCGTACTAATATTATAAATGCGAAAGTAACTCTGTCTGTCTGTCTGTCTCTTCTTCACGCCTAAACCACTGAACCGATTTCAATGAAATTTGGTACAGATATAGTCTGGGACCCGAGAAAGGACATAGGATAGTTTTGATCCCGGAAATCCCCCGGGAACGGGAACTATTAATCCACGCGGACGAAGTCGCGGGCAAAAGCTAATAAAAATATAAATCCACGTAGATATTTTTACTGCAACAAAAACTGCAAGCTTTTCCACACTCCTAGCAACAAATCTAATAGTGCATTTTGTGCATTTTGTTGTATCCTAGGCTCTAGGGGAACGCCTAACTAGACACTTGAAGGAACAATTAGGAGTAAAGAACAGATCCCTAATTGCACTTTCGCAATGCAAGTTCCTTTCAACAGATAGCTTTTTGTATTTTAAATTGTTGTGTGCAGTATTTTGTGAAAACTTAATTGGAAAAAGTGTTCGTGGAGTTTCTTGCTCGTTCTTTTCTATAGAGACATTTAGACCCTTCAAAATTCTTGAGAATTTCCAAGCTCAGCCTTGATTTTGATTGTCGATGCTAGGTTTGAAGTCTTGTATACAGGATAGAAATTTAACCAGTGCGTAAATTTTGCCATAATAAACTTCAACACGTTTTATTCAACACGTATATTTTATTTTGATATGTCTTAGTCTTAGATTATAAAACAAAAGGGTCTTAGTGCTAAACTAAACACGGAAATGTGTTCTATAACAGACACTGAACTACCAAAAAAAAAAAATTACGCACTGGTTAAAAACTTTTCCTGTATTGTGACGGACTAGTGAAGAAGGCAACCAAATGTGTTATTGTGTAAACAGGGCAAAGGAAACTTTTCATCCAGTGAACCCCTACTGGCGAACTGTGGGTATACGTATACGTACATCGATACACCTCTGTCTAGCCCTTCGGGGAATACAGGCGTGATGGTATGTTATATTAATTATAAGTCACGCATTACTGAGTGATAATTATGTTACTTTTAATTATAACTAAAGGTAATATTAATGACTAATGGTAATGTGTGACTTATGGACGTTTTTGGTTTAGCTTATAAACTCGTCCAGAAACATACATACGTATACTAATATAATAAAGCTAGTTAAATATAATAAAAATATACCATCACGCCTGTATTCCCCGAAGGGTTAGGCAGAGGTGTACCAATGTACACCCACAGTTCGCCGGTATATTTAGGTCCCATGTAATAGGGGGCGAGCCTATTGCCATTAATCGGGGACAAATCCAAACTCCGAGCTGCTACTGAGAATTTCATAGAAAAACCCAATAACACTTTTTGCTCGACCTGGGAATCGAACCCGGGACCTCTAGCGTAGCAGTCGTGCTTAGGAGCACTAGGCTAACGAGGCAAAGTTCCGACTAAAATAAAGAAAAAGAAATAGTCCATTACAGTCGATTTGAAATCCCATTCGAAACAAAAGACAACTATTTTATTTTTCATTTTAGTACTCATTTCAATGGACACGTGTTGAAGTTGGTAGAAAAATCCGCTATCTGCAATTTTGCTTCTAGCAAAGCGGAATTGAATGTAAAATGCTTTTATGTTAATGTACAAACATAGCTGATAAAATCTCGTGAAAGATCTAAATATTCGTGCTAAAAAACAAACCATCTGCCTAGCTTTTTCCCAACTATGTCGGAAAAACCCATTAACCCCCCCTTCTTCCCTACGAGGAATAAGAGCGTGATGGTATCTAAAGGAGTATGTAAGGATCGTAGCAGGTGGCGTTCCGTGGTTTCTGCCTACCCCCATGGGAAAAAGGCGTGAGTGTATGTATGTATGTGTGGTATCTATGTTGATGGTAACAAATGAACATCACCTGACGGCGCATCACGTCTCCACGTGACTCAGTGCGGGTAGGCGCGGGGGTCGGGGTACCGATACTGCTACGCACTACTGCGGGCCTGCCGCACCACTCAGCTCATCACCGCGATCCACTAAGGGCATTTCTTTGCGTCAATCGTACCTACTTTGTAAATATTGTAATTACGGTATTAAACCTATATTTTTATACAGTCCTCTGTTTCTATTATAAAACCCGACAGAGCATATTCAAATTCAAAATTCGAACGTTGTGATTAAAACCGTTTTTCGCGGCCATCTTGGACGTGCAAGGGGCACGGCAGTCGCACTTGCGACCACGAGACCAACGGGGCAGTTAAAGCTAGTTATTTTGTTTAAATGCGTTATTCTCTAAAACTACCAAATGGATTGGTTTTTTTTTTGTATAATAATATACTCGTAGCTACACTCCTGAAGAATAGTATAGTCAAAGTAATCAAAAACGTAACTTAATGCAGATAAAATTTACCAGCCAGGCGAAATCGCCGGCAGAAGTTATTTATAAACAGAAAGTTGAGAACCCTTTTCAACCCAATTTTGATAAGCTGCTAATCTCATGGAGAACAATAAATTTAAATTCAAAACTCCAACTTCGAATCTATTACTATTAAAGCAGAGATAACACCGGGTTTATCTTTTAAACCTGTTCATAAAATCTTGTTTAAGCCGGATTTAAAACGTCCATTTTATTTGACCTGAGGTTCGGAAGAAAATGTTTGAGGTGAAAGGTCATGTTATGAAAGTTTTGTTTGCGATTGTGCTGGAGAAATATTGATGCTGTAGGTAGAGATATTCTTAAGGTTGGTAATTATGTGTGTGTGGGTAGATTATTTTGGAAATAGAAGCAAAGGGTTATCGTTAAAACTTAGGTGGTTTTGATATGATGCAAAGGGGTTTGCGGTTATTGTAATTATGTTGTTTTACAATGTAAACGCAAATACATAATTAAGTATACAACCTGTAACAGAATAAACGCAAGACCTGAATGTAGTTTGCTCAGAATTGGCTTCTAAATCGGTTTCAGCTATTTCTATTTTTTTCTCGTTTGTGTAAGTCGCTTGAGTTAGTTTTTGTAAATAAACCTTATGCTTATTAAGACATGGTTATTTTTTATTTATTTTATGTTTAATGATATGTTTAATTTACAACTGCGTCTCAAAAGCCCTGTATTTACAATTTACATTTACGTGGAGTTTTTGCTTGTTCTTCTTCATTGAGACCTACGGAGGGAGTAGGTTCAACTTTCTGTGTAACTTCTTGACAATTCAAAAGTGCCTGTAAACGGTGTAATTGACATAATTATATGCTTTGACTTTAACTTTATTAACAAAGGGGGGAAGGCGCGGGCATCAAAAAACTAGTCCGCATTGCTGTCAATGAGACAAGTGCCCTAAAGTTTAGCAGCATTGACACGTTGTATGATGATTCTTTGGCTCAAAAATAGAGCAGCACTGTAGTCATATAAATCGCCTACCAGCCGCTTGGCAATGAATAACAAGGCTAGCTCTCGGACTCTATGGCCCTAGTGTGTACAACTCCAAACGGCTACTTTTCGCCATATGAAGATTGGTCATATAGTAAATCTTGTTCATTTTTATGACTACCGATACCATCATGCTCGTATTCCCGGACGGTTTAGGCAGAGGTGTAGGTACCAATGTTCACCCACAGTCCGCTGGTATGTTTAGGTCCCATATAATAGGGAGCGAGTCTATTGCCAATAACCGGACACAAATCCTAACTCCGAGCTGCTACTGAAAACTTCATAGAAAAAACCCAATAGCAGTTTGCTGGACCTGGAAATCGAGCCCAAGACCTCTAGCGTAGCAGTCGCGCTTAGAGCCACTAGGCTAACGAAACAGTGTTTTATGACTTCCACAATCCTTAAAAATGCGTCCCTTGCTTAACAAAGTATAATAATAATATAAACCTTTTTTTCATTCGAGTTGGCTAAGCTCTTAATCAGAGTCTTGGTGAAAGGTGACATAAACATAGTCTACGATGGAGTGAGCTTACCCAGAAGAAGCCTGCTCCTTGTATAAAAAACCATTATTATCAAAAAAAGCGATTGGTACCTAGAGGGGTACGCGACAGATATTGACTACATTTCAAATAATTTCCCACGGGATATAAAGAAGACAGAGAGACGGATATTTCCATTAAATATTTTAAACCATTAGTCCTTCCGGAAGGCGTGGTCTTATTTTTGTCAAGAACTGTCTTATTTGGGCTACTGGGTTCCGGCTTTTTTTATATTTTTATTTCATTAAATGGCAAACAAGTTGATGGCCCACCAGATGTTAATTAGTAGTCACCGGATTTGTGCCGGTTAATGTCAATAGGCTAGCCCCATATTACAGGGGACCTAAATATACTGGCGAACTGTGTGTGTACATTGGTACACCCCTGTTTAACCCTTCGGATAATACGGACGTGATGGTATAGATATATAGATGCAAAAGAATAAATCCCGTCTCAAAAACATATAAATACAGTACCTAGTAACCCAACTCACTGAAAACTAAATAGTTCCTAGTTTCCGTACAAACCCGCCGGCGTGTCTCTCGTATAAAGCTCTCACGTCTCCAACGTGACTTTATAGTGACAGTCAGGAGCTCTGCCTACCCCGCTGGGATACAGCGGAATGTGCTCCGCTTCAAAAGTTTGGCACTGAACTTTCACAGACTAAAAAAGGGTTGAATCAAGTATGAAGCGGGTTTACTAGATAGAGGTTCTGTAGTTTATATTTATTTATTCAAGATGGGTATGTTCATGACTCTAGTCTAGGTCAGAGGTGACAAAGACAAAGTCAAAGTTGGAGTAAGCTTACCCAGAATAAGCCTGTTCACTCTAACTTTAAATAAATTAGAGTTGAATGCACTCGGAAATTACAGTCTCAGGTAGAGAGTTCCACTCCTTTGCAGTGCGCATTATATAAGATGTTTTGAAACGCTTAGTGCGAATTGATGGAATGGCAACAAGGTAAGATGGTTTTTTCCACACTATCAGACGTTTTTACCATAAGTTTTTGGAGCAAGCCTGCCACACTCTTGCTTATCCATTCCAACTCCTGAAAGCCAGAGTCAACAGTGGTGACCACCATGAAAGCCCCGAGACAATGAAGCTCAACAAGCCTCACATAGCCCACCAGATCCAACACCCATCAGATTGAAAAATCCTCCCTTTTTAATAAAGGGCGAGGAATTTTTAACCCCTTTCCTCATTATTATCATCGTCATATCAGCCGCAGGACGTCCACTGCTGGATATAAATCCTCTTTCATAGATCTATTTCCAAAAGAACTGGTTTGAAGCGGCCTGCATCAAAGGCTTTCCTGCCCCCCTAGCCAAGTCGCAAACGATAATCGTAAACGCTCGGTAGGTACCAATAGATTTTTAACTTTATACCCCAGAGCCTTAAGTTGAAAATCTATTAAAGATTTCTAAGTGTTAGCGACTGGCAAGAACAAAAACGCTATGCAATCTTCACTAGATCTTCAACCAAGCACATAAAGTTGAAGATCTATTAAAGCCTACTCAGCGTTTGCGTTTATCGTTTGTTACATGGCTACAGGGGCTGCGGTCTTAATTAGGCCGTCCGTCCACCTTGTAGGTGGACATCCTACGCTGCGCTTGCCGGTGCGTGGTCTCCATCCGAGAACTTTGCAGCCTCATCGGCCATCAGTTCTGTGTGCTATGTGCCTTGCCCACTGCCACTTCAAGTTACTGACTCCCTACTGGGTTATGTCGGTAACTTTGGTTCATCTGTGTATCTCCACATTTCTTCTTTTTATATAAATAAATAAAATAAATAAATATACCATCACGCCTGTATTCCCCGAAGGGTTAGGCAGAGGTGTACCAATATACACCCACAGTTTGCCGGTATATTTAGGTCCCATGTAATAGGCGGCGAGCTTATTGCCATTAACCGGGCACAAATCCAAACTTCGAGCTGCTACTGAGAATTTAATAAAAAACCTAATAACACTTTTTGCTCGACCTGGGAATCGAACCCAAGACCTCTAGCGTAGCAGTCGCGCTTAGGACCACTAGGCTACCGAGGCAGTTTTCAACTACAGTATTTTGCAACACAATTTGTTGTCATTACGGGACAGGTATCAGAGTGCAGGTAATCAGTGCTACGAGTAGGATCGCAAATCATAATCTAGTTTGCAGCTTCATTACCTAACGGTGTGCTAAATAGTAGCTCATTGCGAGAACCTAGCTTAGTACTAATTACATTGTGTATGTAACATTATCGCAATTTCACTCATACCCTAGGGTTGATGTTATACCCAAGGTTGTTTTTACCCAAGCTCAGTGGCGCACCTTGGGAGAGGCCTATATCCAGGAGTGGACTGTGATAGGCTGATGATGATGATATAAATGTACTTGGAAATCGCTCTATGTAAAACACTGGTATTCAGCTGCATCTGATTAGACTGAAAGCCGACCTCAAATATAGTTGGGATAAGGCTAGGCAGATGATGACGTTATAGAAGTAACTGGGGTAAAAAGTATCCTATGTGATTAACGAGAATATGGTATATCTGTGTACCGAATTTTATGAAAATCCGTACAGCTGTTAATGTAGAATTATACATATGAAGAACTAAAATTTGTAAAATACCATACTTGTCTTCAGAGCTATTCATGAATCTATGTAGGTATCTATAATTGCACAAAAAATATCTAGACTCCCAACCCAAATGTAAAAAAGATACTTAATCCAGTCAGCTTTGAGGTTTCTCACCTCTGAATGAAACGAAATATTTGTCTAAACCTTTATTTACAAGTCTCAAGCCACGTGTAAGCGTACATAGATTTTTAAGGTCAAAGGTCGAAAATCTGTTATTTTTTTATTATATTATCTCGCTTTTTCCCTTAAATCGTATTTGCATTCATTACAAAATTATAGAGTAAATTTTTCAACAAAAACGTTGCACATTTTATACAATTTACAGTTTATAAGATAGATATAATTCTTTGCCTCGTCAGCCTACTGGTCGTTGTTGGTAGTTTGATCCCCAGGTCGAGCAAAAAGTGTTATTGCATTTTTGTATGAAGTTCCCAGTAGCAGCCCGAACATAGGATTTGTGCACGGTTAATGGCAATAGGCCCTCCCCTATTACATGGGACCTAAAATATACCGGTAACTGTGGGCGTACATTAACACACTACTGGAAATACATACGTGTGTATGTGTATGTACATATAAAATTCATAAAAATAAAACTTACATATTCACAAAATTACAGACAAATATTATTCAGCTACTACACATCTAAACAAGCTGTTTAAACAAATAATAAAACACGAACAGAAAACCGCTGACGAGAACATCGTCGAAATGTCCCCCATTCTCAGAAACACAATCGTTTTACCAATACAGTAACGGGACCCTAAAAATAAAAACTGTCGCACTGCAGTGTCAGGCGGTCAGCGATTCTGATTTTACGAGCGGTGCCCCTAGCGATGTAGCCTTCATGTTTTTCTTATGTTGGTAGACTTTTTCTGTAAGATTATCAGTTTTTTTACATATGTACCATCACGCCTGTATTCCCTGAAGGGTAAGACAGAGATGTACCAATGTATAGCCGTAGTTCGCTGGTATGTTTAGGGCCTATGTAGTAGGGGGCGACCTTATAGCCTAGTGTATGGGTGCCGGTGTAATTACAGGCACATGAGACATTTCAATTTCGGCTCTAGGATAGCAACATATTTGCAACGCCTGTGGTATTACCTACAGATGTTTATAAACAGCGGTGATCACTTAACATCAGGTGGGCCAGGGGCTTGCTTGCCATCCAGATTTAAAAAAATATATGTCCTGATACCACACAACCCGATCATCGTCATAATCATATCAGCCGCAGGACGTCCATAGCTGGAGAAAGGCCTCCCCCATAGATGTCCAAAAGGACCAGTTGGAAGCGGCCTGCATCCACCGTCTTCCTGCGGTCTTAATGAGATCGTACATCTACCTTGTGGGTACAACCCGATACTTACCAGCAAATTGCAAAAAAACAAAAGAAAAGCGCTCATCCCTAGTGCTTACAACTCAAGCCACCAAACAAAAAAAACGCACCTAGTCGATTAAAACTTTCAGTTTTATCCAAAGGAAAAACTTAGTGAACAAAGTATCTTGTACAGCAAAAACAGTCCATTTTTCCTACCGCTATAATGAATAACAGGGTACCGTATCAGCGATTTAAAATGAAATTATCTCGCTTTGAAATTTTTAATATAGGTGTGCCGTGCGATCGTGCAGTGCAGATTAAAAAGTTAATGAACTTTAGCTGCGTGCTTGAATGTCGAACGCATTGGTTAGTACCGTGTTTTGTTGTGTACTAGCTTTTGTTCGCGACTTCGTCCAGACGTAGGCGAATTTGTGGCAAGAAAAAGTTCCTTTTTTCCTTTTTCAGACTTCAAATTTCATCAAAATTTGTTTAGTGGTTTAGTCTTAAAAGCCTACCCTAGTTTGTTTTATAAAATAAACGCAACTAAGCCTACGTTACTCCTTATGACGTCAGTACAAGTCCTGTCAAAATCGGTCCAGCCGTTTAGGAGATAAGCTGGAACAAACACATAGATAGACATACGAATTTTTTTTTATTTTTATTCTGTTATTTTGACTTTACAAACATACACTTCAATGTTATTAATTAGTCGGTAGGTAGTTTATCCATTTAGCCTGTTAATAGTTAAAATGGGTAGGTATTATAGGGACGAGTTAGTTTTGGCATGTTTAACCTTAATTGAGTAGTTTATAATAAATAAATAGGTAAATAAATTTTATTCAAAAGTTTACAAGATATCAAATTATACAGCTTTGCTTGAATGTAAATTATGTTCCTAAGTCTTACGTGCCTGAACTAGGTAATCCTGTATTTCAAACAAGAAGAAATGAAATAGTCTAAAAAAAAAAGATTATTTGAGAATTATTACGTAAAATAACTGTGAGAGTGTGTAAAAAAGTGACAATAGACAAATTATTATATTATTTTGTTTAGTACTTCAACTCTTAGTTTCTAAGCTGAGGAATTGGGTGAATGAGTTTCCATCCTGTTGTTATCCCACTGCAGGGCGACCTCTTCTCATATAGAGAAGTCTCGAGGATTGATCACCACGCTTGCTCAAGGCGGATTGGGGATTTCAGACTTGTATTCATTATAAGCCCAGGTTTCGTCACGATGTTGTCATTCACTGATGTCAGTGATGTCTAACATAGTACATTCATGAATTTCATTGAATAAATCACTTTTTCAAAATTGACACCAGAATTTTTTCAAACGATAATTGAAGCTATTAAAGGAAGAACGACTGGTAAGTTAAACTATTCTTTTTGGTTATAGGAACCGAGCATTAAACACATCACGTATCAAAAGTTCTGATAACATCCCAACATCTCTACTCACCCCCCAAAGCTCAGAAGCTAGACAACTTCCTTTTTTCCCCAAATCATGATAATTATCAAGAAAATAATGAAGTCGCCCCTAGTTCTAAGAAGTTCATTAGGGGTCTTATTACAAACTTAGTTAACTTATCACGTCCATTATGGTGGGTCCACACGACACAGACTTAACACAGACTTCTATAGAATTTTGTCTGTACAACAAATCAGTACAGACAAAAAATGTCGGTGAATCAGAAAAATCGGAAGTCTGCGTACATGTCTGTACGATTGTCGGAGCAAAACTCATGATTATTGAATTACTTAAGGTTAAGGTTAACGAATTTTTATTTACTCATAAAGAACACAGTAATTTATTACAACTACAGATTTACGAAAATCGAAGTCTGAACTGATGAAAAGTCTGCACAGACATTTGGTAAAGACCTCTGAGTAAAAATGTTTACTCAGACTTTATAGTCTGTGCAGACAAAAGTCTGTGTCGTGTGGACCCACCATAAGAAAAAATAAAAATAACTACCTAATTAGTGAGGGTTTAGTAACTAGGCGACAGAACTTCCCAATTGAGCCAGTTTTATGTTGGGAAAGACCTCGTAAATGGGAAAATTCTTTTGGGAAACTTGGTTTAGAGTTTTGTCTTATTTTATTTTGTTGGAACTGGTGTAAGTTTTTGGTCTAATTCGATAAATGTTCTAATTATTGCTGCAAGTTAGGTCAAAAGTTAGATTTGATAGTAATTAATTAATTAGTTATCTGATGGCACGGTTGGTGCAGTGATTGAGGAATTTGCTGCTGTGTTGCGTGTATTGGGTTCGTTTCCTGCACGTGCTAAATATTTTTATTGCCTGTATATTATAGTTGTACCGGGTCTGGCTGTTTGTTTATGTGAGTTTGTAAGTTATAGGAGAAATAGTTAATGTGGGACAACGTATTTTTTTAAAACTCTTTACTTCTTTTTCTTCAAAACTACAAATTAAAAAAATATTTTTTAACAATTATTTAGCATAATATAAGTACACACATAAATAAGGTCACGCCTATTTCCCATGGGGATAGGCAAAAACCGCAGAGCCAACAGTCTAAACTATTCCCACTGCTGGGAAAATGTCATTTAAAAGGAGAATGAGCCGTATTACACCGCGCGGGCCCAGTTCGGTGATGATATAGATAGAGTAATATTAAAAACAATCTAAATCAACTGGGAAATTAAAAAAAACGTTGATTATTAATCTTCTCACACAATTATTTTAAACTGACGGAATAAGTTACAAACATCAACAGTGAAATTCTCGTTACAAAGAAAAATAAGAGGTTTTTTATCCAAATTTTTCATCCGTCTAATTTCCTCCCGTAGACATCCCTTTCAGGAAAACATTGAAAAATGAACCGTCATACATTGTAATAAAGGTTTCGGGTAATTTTGGAAGTTTATTATTTTAATCAGTTGGCTATATTGTGTTTCCGATGGTTTTGTAAAAGTAATTATAATCCTTTGAAATGTTAATTTATTTAATTTTATGCTTTTGTGTATGTTTGTGGTAATGCTCGTATGTTAAGCACCATTTAGTTTGTTAATAGTAAAAGTAGAATAAAACAATTAATGATTAATTATATGGAGTGTAATAAGCCGCATGACACGGCCGTTAACCATGTCTATTAAGTTAAATTAAATTGAGCAAACATTATTGCTGGAAATTTACTTTACGACTTTTGTTTTTGGTGTAAAACACATGACATTGTAGCGAACATGGTAAAGTACCATACATCAGTACAGGGGTCGTAGGGTTTATTTAACATTTAGAAATTACATTTACAACTCATTATTGTACAAAAAAACTAAAGGTTTGACCTTAAAAATCTAACTTTTTTTTACACCCTTTTTATCCTTACTATTAATTAATTAATAACTATTATAAATGCGAAAGTAACTCTGTCTGTCTGTCTGTCTGTCTCTTCTTCACGCCTAAACCACTGAACCGATTTCAATAAAATTTGGTACAGATATAGTCTGGGACCCGAGAAAGGACATAGGATAGTTTTCATCCCGGAAATCCCTCGGGAACGGAAACTATTAATCCATGCGGACGAAGTCGCGGGCAAAAGCTAGTTTAATTATAAAACAAAAAAGTATATTAGTTTAAATTCACAAATAAATAAATAAATAATTAATTGAATTACGATAATAGGCAGGCCGGCCGGAAAATACTTCAAATACAAGACATTACAAAAGTGTAGCAAGAATAAAACGCAGTCTAATATTTCGGTCTTAAAAGGCCTCAAAGCGACAAGTCCCGCCCATAAATAGGGCTGTGACACGATCTTAGCTCCGGGACTTTACGGGAAGAATCATTTCTGTGAAAGATTGAAATGTGCAAGACACAGGATGCTTGTAAACCGAGATATCAAATGTAATTAATAAAATGGTTATTTATTAAATTTACTTACAGTAGTTGTTAATGAAAAATGCTCTCTCCCCGGGCGCAGATTACCATCCCATCGGACTATAAGAGTAATAGAAGACGCATTTGCGCACACAATTGTGCACTATAATTATCTCTTGCATATTTTACTAGTCTCCATGGGATACGGGTCTAGAATTTCAATTTGTAATAAAACCAAAATAATCAAAATAAAAAAAAATACAATTAAAAATATCTTTTATTTAATTCTAAACTATCTACAAAACACCAGAAAATTCAGCTTCAAGCACATTTCGAGATTTCGTGTTTTCTCAGAAGTACAAGACATAAGATAAAATAAGATAAGACAGGCATTAGGTATTGGTAATTGGCACGTCCCCGCTGAAGATACAAATATCTCGCGTATTTATTTTGCAAAGGGAACTGACAAGACGGGAATTAATACTGTTATAGGCAAACGTGGCAAAAGAAAACAAAAAGAAAAGCCTTGATGGCAGGCGACACGTGCGTAGGTAGGTCCATATTATTACTTTCGTTTTTATGTAACAACTAGATTCTGCCCGCGACTTCGTCCGCGTCCCACGGGAACTGTACATTTTCCTGGGATAAAAAGTATCCTATGTGTTATTCAACACTACAATCTGTCTCAGTGCCAAATTTCATCCAGATCCGACCAGCCGTTTGGGCGTGAAGAAGAGACAAACATACACGACCAATCTTTCGCCTTTATAATATTAGTGTGATGTCTTCTGAACGACTTTTATAGGCCTTAATATCCAAGATGGCCGCAAAAACGGTTTTAATCACAACGTTCGAATTTTGATTTGGTGATGCTCGTTTGTTTTTTTTTCGAATAGAGAATAGGTATGAACTGCGGCCTAAAGTTCCTATTAGCATAGTGGTCCTAAGCGTGACTACTGCTATGCTAGAGGTGTTAGGTTCGACTCCAAGGTGGAGCAAAAAGTGTTATTGGGTTTTTCTCTGAAATTTTCAGTAGCAGCTCGGAGTTTGGATTTGTGCCCCATTAATGGCAATAGGCTCGCCCCCTATTACATGGGACCTAAATATACCGGCGAACTGTGGGTGTGAATTGGTACACCTCTGCCTGACCCTTCGAGGAATACAGGCGTGATGGTATATACATATGGCCGCGAAAAACGGTTTTAAACACAATGGTGGAATTGGTGATGTTCGTTTGTTACCATCAACATAGAAACCATAACACCCGTACTCCCCTAAGGGAAGAAGGGGGGGGGAGTGTTATTGGGTTTTTCCGACATAGTTGGAAAAAAGCTAGGCAGATAGATTTTTTTTAGCACGAATATTTAGATTTTTCACGAGATTTTATCAGCTATGTTTGTACATTAACTTGAAAGCATTTCACATTCAATTGCGCTTTGCTAGAAGCAAAATGCAGATAACGGATTTTTCTACCAACTTCAACACGTGTCCATTGAAATGAGTACTAAAATGAAAAATAAAAAAGTTGTCTTTTGTTTCGAATGGGATTTCAAATCGACTGTAATGGACTATTTCTTTTTCTTTATTTTTTTTTTCACTTTTTAGTATTTGAAGGCGGTTGTTTTTTTTGTTTAAAAGTTTTTTTTTCAAGATGGGACATCATCAGATTTCCCCCGCCCTGGGCGGGGCGGTTGGAAGTGTTAGACTTTTACTGAATAAAACCCCATGTTCCAAAACATCCATGTTCCTTATTGTGCCCTTCGCGTTCCGGGGGCGCGGTATCTCTTTCGAACAACCCGCAGCCCCGGCAGGCATCGGCCCTTAGTGGCACCTCCAATGTTTGCTGACATCTCTTTGAGGCGTGTGTGGAACACGAACGCGCCGTCGACACGGTCTGTCATTAGTTAACGTACGGACGGTGAGCTACCCATTGCTCACCGTCCACAGACCCGCGAGTTTGATGGTATGTGTTATTCCCAAAACCCGGAATAGCTACATTCCACCACTAAGCTGTCAGTAGGTATCTCCAAGTCTCGACTTGATTCTATTTTACTTACCTTACCCCTTACCCTCTGACCTAAGGCTCAAGCTACCCTATTTATTAGGGTTCCGCAGACGTAACAAAGGTTGTATGTAATGTAGTTTGTCTTCCGAATTCCGTACAAGACATATTGCGGTGTTCGCGTGTTATTTAAATGTTTGGTATTAAGGAAAATGTTATTTGTTTTAGTCTCTTGTAAGCAAGTGACTCTGTGTTATGTTTTTAAACGCAAATAAGTTTATTGGTTAGTAGACACTACCAATTAATTGATATACTTTTAAAGAGCTGTCAAGAAGCGATCCCCGATAGACTTTTTTGTTTATATTCCGGAGGTCGTGGGTTCGATTCCCACCCAGGACAAACTTTGTGTGATGAGCATGATTGTGTGAGTTGTCCCAAGATATTTTTTTTTTTTATTCTCCAGACCAATTACGGCCGAAATATTATAGTGCACAAGTGTGTGCGCAAACATAAGTGCACTACCTCTTCCCTAACTCTCACAGTCCGATGGGAGGGCAATCCGACACAACCGGGGAGAAATCAGGCGCAGGACCAACTACTTTACGTGCTTTCTGTGGCACGGGGTTTCACACCATCATCTTCTAAGCTCCGGGCTGTTTTTGAGAAATTCCTAATGGAAAAACCCAATACCACTTTTTGCCCAACCTGGGAATCGAACCCAGGACCCTAAGCTCAACAGTCGTGCTTGCCAGTTAGGGGTTTATAGCTACTACATACATAAACTGCCAAAATCATATAACTCTCCGTTGCCGGGTAGCAACAACACTATACATAACAAACTATCAGTGCCCTCCTTTTCCGTCAAAGTAGGTAAGTACACTACAGTGACAGTCCACTCAAATATTCCTCATATTTGTGAGTACCCTTATAATACAGTTAAGGACCAACATTATGATAATACTTGACCCTAAAGACGGACGCACACTGCCGACTTGCGACGTTTTTTATTTATTTCTTTCTTTCGTGTCGTGTTGGTTCAGTGGTAAACGCGACTGCCTTTCATGTACGAAGCTATGGGTTCGATACTGGGCTAGTATTAATGTGATGTTTTCAATTCTATCGGTACACTATTTTCCTCTGATTCTATTCACTATTTTTTATTTATTTAGTCTTAATTTTTGTTTGTTTGGTATTGCCTTTCGGGAGACGCTCCGGGCGTCGGGAGCCGCGAGACGACTCCCGGCCACCGTAGACGCGGGTCTGTGGACGGTGAGCAATGGGTAGCTCATCGTCCGTACGTTAACTTAACGACAGACCGTGTCGATGGCGCAAAGGGCACAAGAAGGAACATGGATGGGTTTCTGTCAGTAAAAGTCTGACACTAGCTCCCACCCCGCCCAGGGCTAGGGAAGTCATTTGATGATTTCATTTGATATCTTTAAAAAAAAAGATATTGCCTTATGAAAAGTCTTACTTACCATGTACTAGATTTACATCTAATAGATTTCTAATAGGCGTGCTCCCTTGCTACTAGTAAAATATTTTCAAAATCATACCAGTAGTTCCGGAGATAAGCACGTTTAAACAAACAAATCCTTAAACTTTATAATACTGCCGCCTCTACATCTACAGGTACTGATTACCATTTCCGAGAAAAGCAGGCGTTATGATACCTTTCTTAAAGCCGCATTGATGGTAAACGGTCGACTGTCTAAAGGCACTCTAATGGTTGGTCCACACGATACAGACTTTTGTATGTACAGATATCTGCACAGACTATAAAGTCTGAGTAAAAATTTTTACTCAAAGGTCTTTACCAAATGTCTGTGCAGACTTTTCATCAGTTCAGACTTCGATTTTCGTAAATCTGTAGTTGTAATAAAAGTAATTCAATAATCATGAGTTTTGCTCCGACAATCGTACAGACATGTACGCAGACTTCCGACTTTTCTGGTACACCGACATTTGTCTGTACTGATTTGTTGTACAGACAAAATTCAATAGAAGTCTGTGTTAAGTCTGTATCGTGTGGACCCACCATAAGACAACTTTTGTCATAATAAAAACGTAAATGATATTCCGTCATAAGCATAATTGCGTAATAAGGGAACGACAGACGCACTTCTTATGTGAGTAAAATGTTATGGACAATAAGAACAAGATTAGGGATGTTGATGATACGAGGAAGGAGTGGGGGGGGATATGGATTATGAAAGATGTGAAGTTTGTGGTTCAATAGTGAACTGGTCCATACAAAAAAAGTTTAGTTACATTTTGGTCAATAGATACATTTATAAAAGCTCTTTAGAAAGGTCAGGTGTGCAGTACTCGTAACCGGCGTGCTTGTATGACCAGATGTATGAACGTGGAGGAGGTGAAAGGAGTATGTTAGGGTCGTCGCAGTGTGATTCCTACTCATGGGAAAAAGGCATGATTTTGTGTGTATGTACCTATGTGGTTTGTTAGTTTTTTTGTTATCGTTTTTAAAAGAGTTGATCATGTACAATCCCTTCGTCCTAACTCACCAATGGCTTTTGCGTGCTTCCTCAGATATTGGGTTGTCAGATCACCAACTATCATTAGTCCTGCAATTTGGAAATCCATTCGAAAACCCGATTACACTTTGGCGGACCTGGGAAGCGAGCCCAGAAACCTACACTTAGTAATTGCACTTACGACCGAACGAGCAATAGAAAATTAATGGTTATATACTTTTTTTTTTTTTTTAAATAGTAGTATTCCAAAACTCAAGACAACTAGGTACCTAATCGTCGCATCTTAAAGTTAAAAAAATACCTACAGAACCATCCCCTGTTCTGTCACACCATTCTCACTCACTAAATCACGTCACTTCACAAACATACATCACTACGGGTATCGATAGTACTCCATTGAGTTGACTACTCTATCCGAAGATTTATCGAGCTTCGATAAATCCCTGTCTCACTGAATGTAATAGCTCCTTTTAAAGCCAACTTTAGCTCTGAAATACGTTATATTTTATTTATTTTCAAGTATCAAGACTGTTTGACTATGTCAGCGTGAGAACGTGACTGGTTGATACTTTTACGTGTCTTCTTTGATTGTTTTGAGACGATGGTGTTGTTTAAAATGTATCTATACATATACAAATAAATATTTAAGTGTCTGTTTGTATATATACCATCACGCCTGTATTTCCCGAAGGGTTACGCAGAGGTGTACAAATGTACACCCACAGTTCGCCGGTATGTTTTAGGTCCCATGTAATAGGGGGCGAGCCTATTGCCATTAACCGGGCACAAATCCAAACTCCGACCTGCTACTGAGAATTTCATAGAAAAACCCAATAACATTTTTGCTCGACCTGGGAATCGAACCCAAGACCTCTAGCGTAGCAGTCGCGCACAGGACCACTAGGCCAACGAGGCAGTGTTTGTAATTTCATATTATATAGTGAAAAGCTATTTTTCACTGAATGCATTTGAAAGGATATACGGCAATACATCGAAAAACAATTTTTAAAATGTTTGTCTGTCTGTCTGTTTATTCTGGCCAATCTCTGAAATGGCTGGACTGATTTTGATGGAAGTTTCACTCGCACGTAGCGAATATTATAAGGAGTAACTGAGGCTACTTTTATTTTAGAATACATACAGACAATCACGCCTGTATTCCCCGAGGGGTTAGGCAGAGGTGTACTAATGTACACGCACAGTTCGCCGGTCTTTTAGGTCCCATGTAATAGGGGAATGTGTAGGGATGTAGGAGGGGTTTATTTTAGAAAATTAATTTAATTAAAATCACACACGCGCGCTCCCTTTAATATAAATTTTAACAAAAAATGAAAAAAAATGAAATGAACAACGCTAAGGAAGTCACGGGAAACAGCTAGTCTAAACTAAAATTAGAGTATTGAATTCTCTTTTAGACAGACAGCTAAAGAAAAGAACGGTGACAAATAAGAACTAAGTTAGACTTGTCAAATTAGTTATCGCCTAAATTTTTTTAGTCTATGTTCTAACATTGCTGTCAACTATTTGTTTAAAAGTTTTAGTTCAAATAATTGACAGCTCTTATTTATGTCCAACAAAATTTAAGAAAACGACTTTCTTATTTTGTTGGAAGGAAAAAAATAAAAATAGTCTACATAAGTTTAGCTTGTGCAAAACTAAACTCAATCATGTTACTATGTTTTTTAGTTTGAGGGACAGTTCTCTTTAACTAAAAACTATTTGAAAAAAAAACATTGTAGCTAGGAAACTTCGAAAGTCAGTAAGAGTCTGACAGTCAGTAAAATTCCGACACTCCCTTCCACTCCGCCCAGGGCGGAAGAAGTCATTTGATGACATTAAAAAAAAAGGTATGTTGAGAAAAAAAAAGTAAGTTTCAGCTTCATTTAGTGTATTTATACGCCCATTACTTTTTATATACATACGTTACACTACATATTAGCCTATTTCCTCTGCGGGTTGTTCGAAAGAGATACCGCGCCCCCGGAACGCAAATGGCACATGAAGGAACATAGATGGGTTTTAGTCAGTAAAAGTCTGACACTCCCTCCCGCCCCGCCCGGGGCGGGGGAAGTGATTTGATGATTTTCCATCTATAAAAAAAAACTATAATCCGACAAAAAAAATAAGTTTCAACTTCATTTAGTACATTTTTACTCCCATTACATTAGTCTATTACCTTGAAAGCCCGCAAAATCGCTCCTTTTATTAGCCACACCTATTTACAAACAGGATATGGTGACCATAATAGGATAGCGAGGTGCTGTTACCCCTTTTGTAATATTTGACCTCGCCAAAACGGATACGGCGGTTTTTAAAACAAAACAGATTAAAGCAGGCCCGCACGTTATCGCAGCGTTTCGTATCCCACCGGACGGCATTGAAGTGTGATAAGCCTTTTAGGAGCAGTGTTGTTATGGCTTAGTGGTTAGGGGGCCTGCCTCTTGGAGTAGGTACGGGTTTGATACCGGGCAAGTAGTGAAGTCAGTTTTTCAATTTGTTATGCTTTTTTTAAGTTTATTTTGGACATCATTGACATTGGTGAAGGAAAAAAATGGTTAGCAATCCTGGTCTTATGATTTATTAAAGGAATAAAATCGACAATCCGCCTGGAGTAAGCGTAGTAATTAATGCTCGTGCCTTCTTTTCCATAAGAAGAGGCTTAAGCCCTACAGTGTCGTTCTAATCGTTTTTCCTTGACTCATCGAGCTTCAGTGCTTTTCTGGTGGTCGTTACTGTTGATTCTGCCTTTCAAGAGGACTTGTTATTTAAAAGATAATATCATGAATCTGGTTTGAGACGGGCCCAACAGTTAGCTACGTATGGAGAGGAAAGAGCAAGAAACTCCATTCATTACTATTAAAAGTCATTATACCACTTCTTACATAAAAGCAGCAAGGCACCCGTCAATCTAAAGAGAAAATTATCTCAAGCTCCCGAAACCACAATGTTATTATAAATTAGTCAAAAGTCGGTTAGAAAAAACCGTTTTATATAAAATTTCATTTTTAAAATAAAATATTATGACACGAATACTAAAACCTGTTAAGGTCGGTATGCACGTTATCGCGGCTATCCGAATTCGATGGTCGAACTCAAATGGATGCGATAAGCCTTTAACCTCGATTGTTAGCCAGAATGTGAATATTGAGGATTTAGTTTCGATTCCAAGTTGATGACAAAAGTTTTATTTTAAATACATCGGTGTTTGTAGTTGGTTAGTTTTAAAAAAATCTTGAAAAAATAATATTATCCTCTTCTTTTTGTCGTAAAGGCGTAGTGGTTAAGACTTTTAGTGCTTGAGGTTATGGGATCGATACCGGGCAAGTAAAAATGTGACTTTTAAAATTATCTTGAACATCACAGACATCGGTGTAGGAAATTATCGTGAAGAAACTTGGACTCTTAATTAATATAAGTCTGAAATCGCCAATCCAACTTGAGCAAGCGTGGTGATCAAAGCCTGTGCCTTGCTAAAGTCAAAATCAAATCATTTATTTCAATTAGACCATAGAAAGACACTTTTGAACGTCAATTACATGAAACAAAATTAATAATATTGAATCTAGTTCTCTGCATGAGAAGGCATTTGACCTGCAGTGGGACAATAATAGGATGATATTTCTTTTTTTTTATATTTCTTAGGCCCGTCGCGCTTACAGCCACAAATCCAACAAGGCAGATAATATTCTAAATTCAAAATGGTTGACAATAGGTACTAAAGAGCACCATAAATGCCAGGAACAAACTTCGTAAATGCAAACATTCGTAAATTATGATAAATTCGCACTAATATAATAAATTCAAAAGTCAAGCAAATAATGTAAAAATATTGACCGCTGCTATTGCGTCCGCCATTTTGGATTCCAACTCCCAAATTAGCATGTTCATTGTTTTTGTTCACTCATTCATTCATTTAGCATTGCTCAGCGGTATTCCAAATTTAAATTATGAAATTTAAAATAATGGAATTTCTGAACGGTTGTCTAAAACCACCGACTGGTTTGATTGGTTGACTGCCTTGTTAGCCTAGTGGTCCTAAACCTGAATGCTACGCTAGAGGTCTTGGGTTCGATTCTTAGGTCGAGCAAAGTGTTATTGGATTATTCTATAACCCTTAGGGGAATAAAGGCGTGGCCAAATTCACGCAGTCAAAGTGGCCAAATTCTGGGCCGCAACAATATAATATAGGTACCAATAATATAGTTTGTCATCGAAACGCTAAGAAGAAGAAGAAGGCGTGATGGTATGTTAGTATACATCCATCGGTAAACTTTAAATATACGTATATTTGCAAGCGTAAGCCTGGTTGTCAATGCTCGTGCCTTCTCTGTATGAGAATAGGCTTTTGCCCTACACACCATCACGCTTATATTCCCTGAAGGGTTAGGCAGAGGTGTACCAATGTACACCCACAGTTTGCCAGTATGTTTAGGTCCCATGTAATAGGGGACGAGCCTATTGCCTTATTGTCTTTGGCCTACTGTGGGATAATTATTAAACATTACATGAAAAGTAAAGGTATTCTATTCTTTACAAAATATCCTCTAAAAAACTATATACAATCAGTTTCAAGAGACACCAAACACATCTAAAATTAAAATCATTTCCAAAAACTCGCTCAAAATTCCAACCAAGTAACCCTACTTCGACCCAGTGACGTCACACCCATAACCCTGCGAACGCTACGTTGTGTTCACGCGAAATGTTGCCCAGCATCCGGTTTTATCAGCTTTTATTGGCAACACTCGGGCGGCAGTTTCCCTTGCTGTTACGGAAAGAGAGAAGCCATTTTTATGTGGCCACAGACTTGCCGCCGTTGCGCGTGGGTTAATGGAATGACGTCAGCGGTTCCGCGAATTTAAAAGGGTTAGTTGTGAAGTTTGAGCTTAAGTGAAATGTTTGCGTGTTTTCATGCTAAAAAGGAGTTGAAATTACTGAAAATTGGCTGATTGGCTGGTGCGCTGCGTGTTGTGGGATCAATAGGAATATGCATACATTTTTGAAGTGAAAACTTCTTTAGCGGCGTTGTGCACTTTTTTTGGAATGGGTAAAAAATGATAAACTCGCGTCAGGATACGTGACCTGATCGAAAATTTTACGAATTTATGACAATTCGCGTCAGCGAATTGTCATATTTGTGTACGATAGCGCAATAAATAAATATTGTATTATACCACTTTATAGTACTTTTATACTGATAATTAAAGCAATTCGTGCAAAATTATTCCCTTAACCATTCCAAAATATCAAAAATGCACAACGTTAATATTCAAGTTTTCACTTCTGCCGGCACTCCCGGAGTGCAACCCGTCGTTTTTTTTATTCGCTTTTGTTAACAAAAATTAAAAAAAAAACCGTAGTAAAGATGACAAAAAGTGAAATTAAAATCGGCCCAGAAATACGGTCGATATAAGCTTTTAAACTATAAATTACGCACCGATTAGACAGAGAGATCCGATATGACCAATGACGACATTGGTTACGACGGCCATAAAAAAGCGAACAAACCGGCGGCCCACCTGATGATAAGTGATCACCTCGGCCTAAAGCCACCGGCATTACTAGTGGCCTTGCAAATACGTTGCCATTCCAAAAACAAAGTCGAAATCCCACCCAAACCCTTCAAACCGGAACACAGCAACGTTGCTTTGCGGCAGAAATTGTTATGGTGTTAGTATTTTCCCAGAGGAGATCCTCTACAAAGAGCTCTACTACTACTTAATTCAAGTGGACGAAGTAATAACAATAAATAGCCTTCTAACTTGATACAATTACTTAAACACCTGACATTGATAAGGTACACAAGAGTTATTTATAAATAGCCAGTCTAATGACTGATATAACAAATTAAAATAGCTTTTTTATCGTATGGGCAGTAAGGTCTAACGACCCCACACACCCTAGTGTTAGAGTTTCTAAACCGCCTCAAGGGCCTCTGATATGGTTACCGATGTCAGTGATGTCCAAGATAAACTTAGAAAGTACATATGAATTAGGAAAAGACACATTGGTACTTGCCCGCGCCCGGTTGCGAACCCACAACCTCGTGCATGAGAGGCGGGCGTTTTAACCACTGGGCCATCACGACCACAATTAAAATGGCTGCCCACAAGCCACAAGTGTTGAGGTACAAGCTAACCGCTTCACTATTCATAAATTCTGCAGTGACTAGCGGCAACACGCTGCGTTCACCAAGTGTTTGAATAATGCAGTCTGCATTGTAGATTGCCGTTTTTGGTTGAAGTTTGTGACTGAAGTTTAAACTGATGTAGTACACCGAAAGAAGTCTTTTTGTCCAAGAACATGAACTGAATTTCAGGACTTTTGAAATGTCAAACTGTGGTGAACTGTTTGTAGGTTTTCAACTCTTTTTTAGTAGTATTCTAGTTTACTATCTTAAATATTGTATCTACCTTATATCTATTTAACTTTTTATATAACTGCCTGGTTAGCCTAGTGGCCCTAAGCGCGACTGCTAAGCTAGAGGTCTTGGTGTCGATTTCCAGGTCCAGCAAAGTGTTATTGGGTTTTTCTATGAAATTCTCAGTAGCAGCTCGGAGTTAAGATTAGTGCCTGGTTAATGGCAGTACGCTCGCCCCGTATTACATGGAACATAAACATACCGGCGGACTATGGGTGTACATTGGTACACCTCTGCCAAACACTTATGTATGAATATTGTTATCTACAAGCGAGCCTACCCGCCTACTACCAAGTGCAAATTTCCGGCTTTTCCAGAGTATCTACCAAAAAATTTCGTTCATACAAACCTTGCCCGAGAAAATATAAACACAGCAAAAAAAGAATTGATCAATATAGATGAAAGATAGGCAGATATGCTTCAAGTGGCGAAAACCACACACTACACAAATTTAATAATCTGCTCAGCTATATATTTGAACCATTAGGCGTTGAAACACTAGGACGGTGGTTAGCCGGCCTTTGCTTGGGCCAAAGCATCACCATGGCAATTCTCGTATTTTAATTAATTTTCTACATTGACCCATTCCCTTATGCCACGCACCACACAACACCAGTAACTCGTTTGACTGAAGTACGATGCCATAACGAGTTACATGTCCGACAACTTATTTCAACTTAATACTGTAAGGTACTGAGATCCCGCAGTCGTCACACCTACGTCATTTAAATATATACCAATATAAAATATAAATATACCATCACGCCTGTATTCCCCGAAGGGTTAGGCAGAGGTGCACCAATTTAGGTACACCCACAGTTCGCCGGTATATTTAGGTCCCATGTAATAGGGGGCGAGCCTATTGCCATTAACCGGGCACAAATCCAAACTCCGGGCTGCTACTGAGAAATTCCTAATGGAAAAACCCAATAACACTTTTTGCCCGACCTGAGAATCGAACCCGGGACCCCTTGCTCGGCAGTCGCGCTTGCGACCACGAGACCAACGGGGCAGTTATTAGTACGTCATTTAAACACGACTGAAATTTCAAGAGCAAATTATAACACAGCAAATAATTTGCCGTAGTATGTAAGGATACCACGTGGCGTTCTGTGGTTTCAACCTACACCCATTTTTTTTTTACCGATGGGTAATCATCAAATTACTTTCTTGGGCGGGGCGGGAAGGAGTGTCAAGCTTTTACTGACTAAATCCCATCCATGTTCCCTCTTGTGCCCTTTGCGTTCCGGGGGCGCGGTATCTCTTGCTCACAACCTGCAGCCCCGGCAGGCATCGGCCCTTAGTGGCCCCTCAGAATGTTTGCTGACTTTGCCTGACCTGCTTTCTCTGAGGCACGCGTGGAAAACGAACGCGATGTGCGTGTGGTGTTAGCGATCTTTTTTTAAAGTTCATGTTGACTGCCCCGTTGGTCTCGTGGTCGCAAGTGCGACTGCTGTGCAAGGGGTCCCGGGTTCGATTGCCAGTCGAGCAAAAAGTGTTATTGGGTTTTTCTATGAAATTCTCAGATTTGACGATTTGTGCTCGGTTAATGGCAATAGGCTCGCCCTCTATAACATGGGACCTAAATATACCGGCGAATTGTGGGTATACATTGGTGAACCTCTGCCTAACCCTTCGGGAAATACAGGCGTGATGGTATATATGTCGACACGGTTGCCTACCCCCATAGGTAAAATTTTTTGTTATGCTAAAATGACGTATTTCTAGTGACAGTGGGCTCTTAGACCATAACCCGTTCCATAAGTTAGCGAAGTATTCAGTTGAGTTACGCGTGAGTTTTTAAGGGTTTAGGGTTTGTTCATTCGGAAATTCGTTTCATGTTTTTATTATGGGTGGTCGGTTAAAAAAATAAAGATAAATAATGTATTAGTACGGTTGTCTTTTTAGTGTTTGTACGAGGTGAGTAATATGTTTGTACGGAGGAGCTCGTGGCTAAATAATTACAGCCGCATAGACCGATCTTCCGGGTTAAGCCACGCTTGCCAAGGTTGGTCTGTGGATGGGTGACCATTTACTATAGCGAGTTTCCTCCGTGCCTCGGAAAGCACGTAAAAGCCGTTGGTCCCGGCTGTCATTTGTAGATCTTTGACAGTCGTTACTGTTAATCAGAAGCCCGAAAGTCTGACAACCAGTCTTACCAAGAGTATCGTATTACCCATTACTGGGTTGTGGAGGTCTGATAGGCAGTCGCTCCATGTAAAATACTGATATTCAGCTGCATCCGGTTCGACTGGAAGCCGACCCTAACATAGTTGGGAAAAGGCAGATGATGTAAACGGTGAGTAATATGTTTTGTCAGTTCAAAGCCAAGGGTTATGCCATGCCAAAGTCATAATTATTTCTAATAAACAATATTAAAATGTGATTCACTTAATTTGGTTGTTCCTCCAAAAGGTAGTACCAAGGTAGATACCGCAGGTGATGTTTAAATGCATATTTCTACTTTATACATACAGGAAAAGTTTTTAACCAGTGCGTAAATTTTTTTTGGTAGTTCAGTGTCAGTAATAGAACAAAAAGAAATATAAAAATTTTTTCATCCTTATCCGAGTTTGAAATAAGCAAAACATGGACATAATCTATTCGCCATACTATCAATGAAAACTCGCGGCCGCCGCCCGGGCGCATGGCTGGGGTGAGGGGGTGGAGAATGCGCTAGCGCCGAGTGACAATTATGGTTTTTAAGTAAACATGTTTCGTAAGCGATAACTTTTTATTTTAGTACTAAGACATATCAAAATAAAATATACGTGTTTAATAAAACGTGTTGAAGTTTATTATGGCAAAATTTACGCACTGGTTAAAATTTTTTCCTGTATAATATTATGAAGAGAAAAGATTTTTATTTTTGTAAGTAACGAATAAACTCAAAAACTACTAAACCGATTTCAAAAATTCTTTTGCCGTTAGAAAGCTACATTATCACTGAGTAACATTGGCTATATAACATCACGCTACGACGCACGGGAGCGGAGCAGTAACCAAAGCCGTCACTTAACACTCAGGTGAAATTAGTCAGTCAGACGAAATCACCGGTAGTTCGCTTGTATTCAATAAAGTAGGTAAAACAAGCATATACACCAAGCGCTGACAGTACAGCCCCCCTAGCCAAGTCACAAACGATAAACGCAAACGCTAAGTAGGATTTAATAGTTCTTCAACTTTATGTGCTTGGTTTTAAGTTGAAGATCTAATGAAGATTGCATAGCGTTTTCGTTCGTTCCAGTCGCTAACGCTTAGAAATCTTTAATAGATTTTCACTCTTGGGTATTAAGTAGAAAATCTATTGGTACCTACCGAGCGTTTAACAATTACGTATTACTTCTAATGTTCGAATACATTAGAAATAATACATGTTATATATTAAGATACAAGAAACAAAATCGGCTTATAAACTAAACAAAGGAAACAAAACTAATTAAGCTAAGTTAACATCAAGAATAATGAGGCCAGGATAATAGGAATCGACTCATCTCTAAATATACCATCACGCCTATATTCCTCGAAGGATTAGGTAGAAGTGTACCAATGTACACCCACGTCTGCCGGTATGTTGTAGGTTCCATGCAATAGAGGATAAGCCTGTTGCCATCAAGCGGGCACAACTCCTAACACCAAGCTGCTACTGAACATTTCATAGAAAAATCCAATAACTCTTTTTGCTCGACCTGGGAATCGAACCCAAAACCTCTACAGTAGCAGTCGCGCTTAGGACCACTTTGTGACTATTTAACATCAGGTGGAGGCGGAGCATTGTTTGCTATCCAAAGGTACATACACATACATAAGTACATAAACTCACGCCTTTTTCCCATGGGGGTAGGCAGAAACCACGGACCGCCACCTGCTACGATCCTTACACACTCCTTTCGCCACGTCCACATTCATACAAACACGCCGGTTACGAGTACTGCGCACCTGACCTTTCTGAAGAACCTCACCGATAAGGACCTATCCAAAGATATAAGAAAGAAATACCTACAGGAACGTTTAACCCAATTAAAAAAAGAGTCATAGGCTTTTTTATGGCTTAGGTACTTGCCTTCCACGCGACCAAAGTCGGGGGCAGATACTAGTAGTTAAATATTCAAGTAAACATGCAACTATTATCGCTTGCACGGTCCAGTGGTTTTAATGGCGGCCATGTTAAATTTATTCCCGAATCCGGTTCTATCTGGTTCGGATCAGTGCAAACCAGTTTAAAGTGGTTAATGAGACGGATACAGATGCAAATGTTTGTATTATTTTATTAGGTACCTATGGAAATAGTATTAAATACTTAGTATGTTTTATTAGTCTCGTTAGCCTAGTGGTTCTAAGTGCGACTGCGACGCTAGAGGTCTTGGGTTCGCTTCCCAGGTCGAGCAAAGTGCTATTGTTGGGTTTTTCTATGAAATTCTCAGTAACAACTCGGAGTTAAGATTTGTGCCCGGTTAATGGCAATAGGCTCGCCCCCTATTACATGGGACCTAAACATATCGGCACACTGTTGGTGTACAATTAGTACACCTCTGCCTAACCCTTCGAAGAATCCAGGCGTGATGGTATGTACCTATGAAAATAGTTTAAATACCGAGTATGTTTTATTTTTATGGAAATAAAGCTTTTCAAAGTAGAGCAAAACATAAAAATTCTTGATGACATTTACTATATTGAATTAGCAGTTCCACTAGAATACGTTTCGATTCGCACTTGGCTCGTTTTTACAGAATAATTCTAGACACATAAAGCGCCGGTATAAAAACCCATAAATCAATTCTCCTTACAGCCCAAATAAAAGTATTTTATTTCTTTCTTTCTATCTTAACTTTAATTACAAATATTTTCTTTCAAGTTCACTGCGTCACGGATCAACCAATAAGGCGCAAAGCGTTATCCAATATTAGAAAAGAAAAATAAGGCTTTTTGAAAGAAAAAAGCATCATCTTTTATAAAACTAAATTATCTTTTTCATGCGACTTCGTTCGCGTACCCAAACAAGTTTTCAATAAATTAAGGAAATTCTAATAAAATATTATTTCGACCAAATTTTGATCACAGCGGCCAGGCTAATGGAGACTAGGCAAGTACGCAGGAGATTATAGTGTACAAATGTGTGCGCAAACTCACTTCCTTGTTCCTCACTCTCATAGTCCGATGGGACGGCAGTCTTACACAACCGGAGAGATCAGGTGCAGAATCAACGGCTTTACCTGGTTTCCGAAGCACGAGGGTGCACACCACCAACTTCCAAACTCCAGGCTGCTACTGAGAGTCCTAATGGAAAAATCAATAATATTTTTTAAGAGCCGGGGTTTAAGGCCAACACCTTATGCTCAGCAGTCTAACTTACGGTCACTAGACCAACAAGACAATACCTTACAAATAGGTAAGTCCCAAATAATTGGGTGATTATACAAAGATCTACCCTTACTATAAGAATTTAAAGTCTACTTTTCGTTAAAACAATCTTTAATTACCTTGAAAGTTGGCTAATTATGATAAATATGAACTTCAGCAATTATTAATTATTCTGTTAGTTAAAATCAGACTGTTTCTGCCAGAATGCAAAATTCAATTTCTGTTGCAGACATTTATACCAATGCGGTGTGGCGTAAGTCATAAGAGGATTCAGTACATACATGATTCTAAACGACTAAGCTTTTTAAATTTTTGATTGGATATAGAAAACAAAATCAGATAAACAAGGTGTAGCTTTGCATTTACGCTAGAGGTCCTGGGTTCGATTCCCATGTCGAGCAAAAAGTGTTATTGGGTTTTTCTATGAAATTCTCAGTAGCAGCTCGGAGTTTGGATTTGTGCCCGATTAATGGCAATAACCTAAAGGAAAAGGAGAAAAAGGAGGCCGGGAGGTCTAAAGGGGAGGCCTATGTTCAGCAGTGGACGTCCTATTGCTGAGATGATGATGATGATGATGAATGGCAATAGCCTCGCCCCCTATTACATGGGACCTAAATATACCGGTGATCTGTGGGTGTATATTGGTACACCTCTGCCTAACCCTTCGGGGAATACAGGCAGTAAAAACCATAACATAATTTTGGCTGTGTAACGTGTTGAACAATAAGTATAGAGTTCTCACCTATTCTTCCTCACATGAAAGTACCTTTTCAAACAGACAATTATATCCAAACATTTTTTTCTGTTGCAAATGACGTTCAAATTAAAATAATTTGACTTTGAATCGAAAAACTTGGATTTGATTTTGCAGAGGCGATGTATTTTCATTGAATATCCCTTTATTATTATTTATATGTGCACATGGTTTGTGTCAAAAACAAAAATAAAACCTTTCTATCTTTTAATATTCTTTAGAAATCGCTCCGCTTATGCCTGAGACCATCTGAGTCCCGGGAGTGCGCGCATACATATATCAATTTGCGCTCATTAGTGTCTTAATAATAAACAAGCTTTGATGTATCGCTGAAAATCAAGGTGCTTAATACTACGGTAAACATAATATATTAATATCCTAACTAATATTATAAATGCGAAAGTAAGTTTGTTTGTTACCTGTTCACGCTTTAACCACTAAACTGATCATCCTAAAAGAGAAACGGACATAATGAAACTAAACTTTTTTACGTACGTACACCATTGTATTGAGACCTGCATCACTGTTACATAGATTTTATTAAACTGTTTCGTCATTTGGAACACTGCAATAAAATTATTTTGTCACTAAACAGTGATCTAAATGCGCCCCTTCCGAATAAAATATACTTTCTTTGAGGTTTTATAGGACCAAGGACAGTTCTTTTACAAAACGTTCTATGGTTTTTTATAGTGTTAGTTTTTGCTGCTTGGGAGGGTACCTTTCATCCCTAACACTGACACACGGGAGAGAAGCATTGACGACCCAAAAGACACTCGCTTTCAATTTTATTTATTTATTTATTTATTCATTTGATCTTACAAGCTAACAGATATACATCCAAAACGCTTACAAGATTAATTTAGTGAACTAATTAATTTAACGAACATAATTAATGATATGACAAAGTAGACAAAATTCATAATTCATAACAGTCACTTTTACAATAGGTTTGTTAAAAATGTCAATAGTTATAAAGTCAATAAAATATAATAATAGCGATAAGTTCATTAGGTAATGATTAATTAAATGTCAGAATAGGAATTTAATATATAAACGGAATTAGTGTCAGATAATTATAATTATGGTCAATATAATGTTTATACTACGTCATTTAAAATTATGCGGAATTTATTAAACAAATGTCCAAAATGTTCAAGTAACAAACTAATATTTCCGGTTCCTAAGATGGCCACCATACGTCATGGCGACGGATGGATAAATCTCTCCGTGTCGTGAGATACGCTCCGATTTGCCACGGAAATAGAAGTCGATAAAAGATAATGTTAGGTAAATATATTTTAATAGAAGGAAGTACTACACGTACAAAACATAAAAATGATAAAGAATAATTATTATTATCTCCCATTTAAAAATAATATTATAAAGAGGGTACCTCTTTATAATATTACTAGCTTTTGCCCGCGACTTCGTCCGCGTGGGTTAATAGTTCCCGTTCCCGGGGGATTTTCGGGATGAAAACTATCCTATGTCCTTTCTCGGGTCCCAGACTATATCTGTGCCAAATTTCATTGAAATCGGTTTAGTGGTTTAGGCGTGAAGAAGAGACAGACAGACAGACAGACAGAGTTACTTTCACTTTTATAATATTAGTACGGATTTGTTTTTTGGCATCGCTGAAAATTGTTCTGAAATAAAAAAATATTTTACTGAATGAAGTGGAAATAATGGTTTACCTACTTATTAAACTTCCAGTGGATAAACTCCAAAAAAAAACATTATTTTCCTACCTTTTGGAACGAGCAACTATATTCAGTTTTATTTTATTGTATAACTAGCTTTTGCCCGCGACTTCGTCTGCGTGGATTAGTAGTTCCCGTTCCCGGGGGATTTCCGGGATGAAAACTATCCTATGTCCTTCCTCGGGTCCCAGACTATATCTGTACCAAATTTCATTGAAATCGGTTCAGTGGTTTAGGCGTGAAGAAGAGACAGACAGACAGACAGAGTTCTTTACTTTCGCATTTATAATATTAGTAAGGAAGTAAGGATAACGTCGGCCGCGTGGCTTATTTCACCCGCCTTAAGTTATGTCTTTGGTTACTGCTCCGCTCCCGTTGCTCGTAGCGTGATGTTATATAACCTATTGGTGATATAATCTATTGGTGAAAATATAATTAAAATCGGTCTAGTACTTTCGGAGCCTATTCGTTACAAACACACAAACAAATCTTACCTCTTTATAATTTTGGTATAAATGACATTCAAAAATGTCTTTGAAAAACCTCTTTAAATAAATAATTCGACTTTAACTTAAACCCTTAGCCATAACTCTAAACCCGTCTTTACAACCATAACTTGTCACCAACATTTCAGCTATAAAAAACTTACTATAATAATTATGTAATGGTCCCTCCAAATACACAATAAACCGCTTTATGAACCAGTAACCATTCATTTCCTAACCAATGGTAGTAATAACTTGATTACTAGTTATAAAAACGTCGTAAATTTTTAATATCTAGTAATCTGCTTTTACCAAGAATTTATGCCGTTTCTTCAGAGAAATTGCCAACAAGGGAAATATATTTTTTGGGCGAAATTTTCTTTGCGTTTTTTTTAGCCTATTCATCTGTCTTGTTTAGTGAGACGGTAAATGGTTCATTTAAGTTGTTCCTGAAAGTTTTTTGAGCTGGATTTGTACCTAGATAGTAGGACTAATAAGATTATTTAAGTCTAATCTTCTTTTCGTCGCTTTGTGCCTATTGGGCTATTTCTGTAGGTTATTTCAAAAGGTTTTTTGAGCGGGTTTTTGTGTACTAAGTATTGAACCTAGTAAATACTAATAGGTCTTATAAAAAGTCTAAGTCTGTAGTCTTAGTAGTAGTAGAGAAAGCGTCGGGGAAGTACTACCACCATACATATTTCTGTTGCAAAGCAGCGTTGCTATTTTCCGGTTTGAAGGGTATGGGTGCTGGTGTAATTACAGGCACATGAGAAATTTCAACTTTGTCTCTGGGATGGTAATGCATTTGCAGGGTCTCTGGTGTTACAGAACTCTATAGGTAGCGGTAACCACTTAACATCAGGTGAGACATCGGCTTGTTTGCCATACAACGATTTTTAAAAAGAAAAGAATGTCTATTATTATTTTAAATTGTCTTTTTTCGCCCATATTTGCCTATTGGCCTAGTTCTGTTCTGTCTCCTGCTTATAAGAAGGGATGTAGAACAGTGGTACAGAACAATTCGTATGCAAATCCAACTCGCACTTCACCAGTTTTTGTAAACGCTAAAATAAACAAAACAGTCCGATGCAACACGAAACCTCAACTTCCACTTCTAAATTCAAAACTAGCGAGTAACATATGTTGTTACCCACATTTTCAAACGAACTAATTATTAATTACAGAACTGTCACTTTGTTCGGCGCGTTTCGTTTTTGAGGGTAGTTTACAATTTAAAGTCGTGTCTACGAGGGTAGGAGTAAAAAGATTAATACGTTTGGAACTAAAAAGCCGTCACAACATGTTGGTTGACCGGATTACAGGGATGCATTTGGGAAATTAATTAAGAATTACACACACACACACACACACACTAAAAGATTATTTTCAGAGAGTCACAAAATCTTTGTGTCAAATCCTTTCTTCAGTAATGAAATTAAAGGCACATGAGACATTTCAACTTTTTCTCTTGGTTGATTTGACATTTGACATTAGTTAGTTGACATTTGCAAGGCCATTGCTATTGTGGAGGCACTTAACATCAGTACGTCGATTCTTATTTATTTATTTATTTATATTTATTTATTTGACACTTTGAAGTGCGAAGTGAGCGTCGAAGTGACGGTGGAATTACCGTATAGAATGCCACTGCTGGTAGGCCGTCGGCATGTTTACCATATGAGAAAGTTTAAAAATAACGTAGGTAGGTCTCTACAAAATTATTCAAGCTAAACTATAACCTATTCCTGTGAAATAATTCAGAGATGTGACGCAACCCGAAAAACACACGTCGTGTGTTTTTCCCGGAAAATTAAAAAGTTTTTGCGCGACGAGGCCCGCAGGATACATTCACGTGTGACCAAGTTTGTGTGTCTATAAAAGCCGGCCCCGAAATATCTTGGAAAAGGGTAGCATTTTTCTAAACAAACCTGCTCCCCAATTACGTGACACACTTACAATTGCTATCCGAAGGATTTGAAGGAAATTTATGGGCTATTGGTTCATATTTTATAACCGACTTTTAAAAAGGAGTAGGTTGTTAATGTAGTTCGATTTGAGTGGCAGGTCTGAGTGGTAGGAAGTAGGTTTTAAAAAGCAGAGTTTTTTTTTAAAGAAGGAAAAAAGCGATAAATAACTAGTTTTGAAAGTCGATGACAATACAAAACAATAAGCAGCACCAAAGCCGCCGACTTCCAAAACGAAGTTATTTTTCTATTTGTAGTTTTTAAAACTGGTTGATTCAGTCGGCATGGTTAGCGCAGTGGCCATATAATACACTGCTGCGGTTTGATTCCCGAATTTTAAACATAATGAATAAAAACCACTAAAAGTACTATAAATTAAGCAAAAAGAGCTGAATGAATTATGTTTGTAGATAAACATGGTGCCCAGTTTATAATAATTCAGTGTGTGAGCCATAGTAATTACCGATTAAAGAATTAGGCCATTTTTACCAAAACCCCTAAACATATTTAGCGCTAAATGTGTTTAAATTATCATTCTGTCTCAGTCACTTTCTAAACATGTGACAGGGATGCAACGATGTTCTAAATGCGTTTTGGCACTAAAAGTATTGAGTGATTTTGATGAAAGTCTACGTCTACGTTTTCCATCACCAACACCTTCCTATACATTGACTCATCAAATAGATGAAGCAATTACCTTGTATCCCAATAACGGTTTGTGGTTGTTATACTACTATATCTTAATTAAGGATTAAGGACTATAGCAGCGGTTCCTAAAGTGTGCGCCGCGGTGGCTTGGTAAGCCGCAGGGAGGACTGAGGGGCATTGTAAGCCTTATTTTATGCTTTAAAAAATGTGAGTTCAAAAAACCCGCATGTCACATTGATTAAGTTGTCATATCCTATTACATCTGCACGTGTCTTCGCCCGCGTAAATGTCGGTTACCATTGCTCGTAACTTTAATTCTCTTTCTAAAATTAAAAGTAAGTTACATAATTATGCAATCCGCCAGTGAAAGTCCAATGAAAATCGGTGCAGCCGTCTCGCACATTAGTCGACATAAACAGACACAATTTTTTAAAATTAATTTCTCTTGTTAGTCCCTTCAAAACATTATTTTTTATTGAAAAATTAAACTACTATTTTGAAAATTACAAAAGTACACTTTTTTTTTAATGTCTCCTATTGTAATGTTAATCTTATATTTTATTCATATCAGCTTATTTATTATTGTATCTATTTCGACTTGCTAGAGAGCTGAGACAAAATACTAAACCTTTAAGTCAGCCGCGAACTGAAAAACTTTGAGCAACCCTGAATTAGAGGGTTTACCGCCCCACCACTAAACTGGGGATATATAGGTACTTAACGCGGTTAGAACCGAATAATCTGGGAGGCATTAAGCCACCAGTGAATAGTATTATGCACAACCACAAGTAATTATATACTTGCACAAGTCAATCTTGTGCAAGTTCGAATTTATGCAAGTACTATCTGATGCCCGTGACTTCGATCGCGTTGTGATTATAAAACATACCAATGCTTTTATTAAAGGAACATCCTTCATATTTTCTTTTATAATAAAATTATTAAAATAAATATTTTAAAAAAACTGTTGGCGTTACTGCTTATAACATTAGCTATCTGCGAGTGAAAGTCCCATCAAAATCGATCCAGCCATTTCAGAGATTAGCTGTAATAAAAAGACGAACAGAAACAAAAAAATTAAATTGTTTTTTGATGTAACTGCTGTATATACTTTCATAATTATGCATTTAGTGAAAAACTGTTAATTTGAAATTACAAACAGACAGTTCAATTTTGTTTATTTGTATATTTGTATATTGTATGTATGTATGTATGTATATCGTCGTGAAGCATCTAATGCTTGAGGTTACTTGCTCAATACGACTTTTCCAATTCATATGTACTTTCTAAGTTTATCTTGGACATCACTACATCAGTGAAGGAAAACATCGTCAGTAAATGGACCTTATATAATAAGTCTGATATCACCATTACGTCTTAAGCAAGCGCAGTGAACAATCCTCATGCCTTCTCGGTAAGAAAAGAGGCCTATATCTTGGTTATATAAATAGATTTCTGCAATCGCCAATCCACCTTAAGCAAGCGTGGTGATCAATGCTTGTGCCTTCTCTGTATGAAAAGAAGCCTTTGCCCTGGGGCTAGGACAATAAAAGGATAGTATTTTTATACAGTAGAACCTCGTTTATCCGAACTAAATGGGACCGAGACTAGTTCGGATAATCGAAATGTGGGGTATTTTGGGACAAGATAAAAAAAAATAACACCGTTTCACATAGAAACTGTACAGTCTATTAAAATTTGACATGCATATTAATGTTGCAATATAAAACACCTAAAAAAGTCAAATTCTTTTCTTATAAAAAACTAGCTTTTGCCCGCGACTTCGTCCGCGTGGATTAATAGTTCCCGTTCCCGGGGGATTTCCGAGATGAAAACTATCCTATGTCCTTTCTCGGGTCCCAGACTATATCTGTACCAAATTTCATTGAAATCGGTTCAGTGGTTTAGGCGTGAAGAAGAGACAGACAGACAGACAGAGTTACTTTCGCATTTATAATATTAGTAAGGATGGTTAATTTATAATTGACGAACAGTGATGTGAAATGTTCGGGTAATGGAAGTTCTACTGTAATGTAAAATCATGAAAGCCCCAACCACTTAATTTAACAAAACCACTCATATAAACACACGACAAAATATTTAAAAAATCTAATTCCAAAGAAAAGCAGAGTAAACAAACCGGCTGTTTACGGTGTTTTCCTGTCATTCCCGTATTCGAGTGGGATTTGAAATAAAAACCTGTTGTAATCCTGACGGCAAAGTTTCCACCCGACGCCTTCTAAATCCGGCCCTGTTGGTATAATTACCGAATACCAGCTTATCTTGCTCGACAGTGTACTGTGAATGTAGAGAACAGAAGGTTTACTTTCATTATGATGACTGTTTTGAGTTTTGTAATTATGTAGGTACTTGCTTGTGCTATTTTGTTACATCGCGGATGTAGATGAAATCATACATATACACACAATCATGCCTGTATTCCCCGAAGGGCAAGGCAGAGATGTACCAATGTACAACCATAGTTCACCGATATGTTTAGGTCCAATAATAGGGGGTGAGCCTATTGCCACTGTAGATTAAATTGCGGATTAAAAAGAAGTTATTAAAATAGACTATAAAACATAATATCCTACGGCACTCAGGAAGAGCGTAGCTATGCTATATGTGAAAGTTTTTTTATAATTGGACTAATATTTCCAAAGATTACCCATTACAAAAAAAATACTTACCTCTCTATCACATTAGTAAAGAAGTATAAAAGCCAATTTGACTAATTGACCACTTTTAAAATCTGATCGCAATCTCATCGCAGCGACAATAGATCGACTTAAAACATTGGTATTTTGGAAGCATTATTAGATTGCGATCGTTCCTAAAAGTTAGTGGATTTGGCCCCCTAGATGTAGGTTGCTTTTTGCCTCTGAGTATTATAGAGATTTATGATATCAATTATACACATGACATTGGTCATCAAATTAGAGTGCTAACTAAAATATAAATCTAAGTAAAAATCTACTTTTTCGAAAGTTACTCAGACTGGACCTTCTAAACACGTTTGCTTAGTGGTTCAACCCTTAAAATTTCCGGCTAAATATGTCGACAAACTTTGTTATCATTTAATAAGTTCTTTTTATTAAAACAAATATAAATAAAACGTTAGATCGTTAGTCTAATTAAATAGTACTTATTTATTTTAGCTTTTCAGTACAACATTCAGTTTCAGTACTGTTTGGACAATTTTAATCTTATTTAGCGGTTACTACCCACGCAGTAAAAAGGGTGTTTTAAAATGCCTTTCATATTTTTAACACATTTTTACTTTTTGAGGTTCCGTACCCAAAAAGGTAAAACGGGAACCTATTACTAAAACTTCGCTGTCCGTCTGTTTCCAGGCTGTATCTCATGAACCGTGATAGTTAGACAGTTGAAATTTTCACAGATGATGTATTTGTTATGTTGCCGCTATAACAAGAAATACTAAATACCAGAATATAATAAATATTTACGGGGGTTCCCATGCAACAAACGTGACTTTTTTACTTGTTTTTGCTCCATTTTGATAACGGCAACAGATAGACACTTGAAATATTCACAGAATATTAAGTTACATTTTATCTTTAAAAATAATTTATTAAATTAAAATAAAACAAATATTTAGGGGGCTCCCATACAACAAACGTGATTTTCGCCATTTTTATAGATAATGGTACAAAACCCTACGTACGCGAGTCCGACTATCATTTAGCCGGTTTTTTTATATAAAACGTTGCCCTTCATCAGGAATTTCTCCTGTATCGTGGGCACGTTTACAGACATATAAACTTACACACACAAACATCCAGACCCGAAACAAGTATCTCTAAATATTTGTTACGTTCGGGAATTGAATCCGCGACACGGAACGCAACAGTCATTTTTAAATTTTAAATTATTTTTTTTAGTCGGTGGCGCGTGCATTGGATCGTTCAGTTCCCTCCAAGATGGCTGAGCTGAACGGTGCTGATGCACGCGTCATGTTCGTGAACGGGCGCTGTCAGTTGGAATGGGTCATCTCTTATCTGCCATGGCCTACATCTTTATTAGTATTATTTAATTGTTTAATATTCACCTTCATTGTTTTCACATATAGAAGCAACATGAATATTGTAACCAAGATTTTGTAAAACCAAATTGAAGAAAAGGAGTGTCCATGGAGTTTCTTTCTCGTTCTTCTCCATAGAGATCTACGCTTTGGAACGAGCAACTAGCTTCAACTTTAAACTGTAACTTCTTGACAATTCAAAAGTGCCTGTAAATGGTCTAATTGAAATAAATGCTTTGACTTTGAATTTGAAAAAAAGAAGGTTTTTTTACCCAGCAACATCTAACCATCTTTCTTTTATTTTCAGGTAAGAAAACTGTCTCCAGTACAAAGCTCATTAACGTAAGTACTTCAAAGACTTATTTCCTTCATTTAAATTCAAATGTAGTATAAATAGCTCGACTGTAACCGTCTCGTTAGCCTGGTATAAAGTATATCTTGGGACAGCTCACACACGGCTATCTGATCCCAAGCTAAGCAGAGCTTGTGTTATGGTAACCAGACAACTGATATACATACTTATATAATTTATAAATACATACATATTATAGATAAATCACACCCAGACACAGAACAAACAATCATGCTCATCACACAAAGTTTGTCCTGGGTGGGAATCGAACCCACGACCTCCGGCTTAGCAGTCAGGGCCACTAACTACTAGACCAACAGGCCTGTCTAAACGTGGCGACTGCTACGCTAGAGGTCTTGGGTTCCATTTCAAGGTCGAGCAAAGTGTTATTTGGTTTTTCTATGAAATTCTCAGTAGCAGCTCGGAGTTAGGATTTATGCCCGGTTAATGGCAATAGGCTCGCCCCCTATTACATGGGACCTAAACGTACAAACTAACTCTGGGTGCACATTGGCTCACCTCTGCCTAACCCTTCGGGGTTTACAGGCGAGACCACTTTTTGTTCATTCTAGCATTTGTCTGCGTTAGCGATGGTTATTGCGGATGCAAACGAAGTCGCAGATTAATTAACAGCCTATATTTGCCAGAAAATAGTATTTTTTTGTTAAAATAGTGACCCTGTCTTATATATACAATTCTTGTGTCACAATATTAGTTGCCATACTCCTCCCAACCGGCTTGACCGATTTTTATGTTTTTTTTTGTGTATATTATATTTATATAGAATAGGTAGTAAATTATATTATACACCGTCAAAAAAATATGGCAATACAGAGTTTGCCGATTCAGCTAGTATTATTATTAGTATCTACATTTTAAAAACAAAAATTATAACCAGGGAATTTGTTCCTGTTAAGGTATGCACCCGGATTAAAAAAAACCCTTTTAAAAGCTTACAGGATACGTCATGGCTTTCGTTATAAATTTAACTAAGCTGTAGGAAAAATATTGTTGTTTATAATTATTTTGAAGTGACAACACCCGGAAATGATTGGAAAGCAGGTATGGTGAACAAAATAAAAATAAAACTCGGTTGTGGTGCTATAATTGTGGAGATGAGATACAAACATTTTTAAACATTTTAATTATACTCGTAGTAGACTGTCTCGATAATAGGTACGCGAGAGGTCTTGGGTTCGATTCCTAGGTCGAGCAAAGTGTTATTAGGTTTTCTATGAAATCCTTAGTAGCAGCTCGGAGTTAGAATTTGTGCCTTGTTAATGGCAATATGCTCGCCCCCTATAACTAATAAAACAAGAGAGTAGCTTCAACAGACAAAATTTTATTTTTCACATGTCAACAGACAATATAATATTTGTTGCCAGTATTATTTTGATATAAAAACTAACATCTCCACTTATCAAAATAATCTAAACTTTAGTACATGTATATCTTTTTAAACTAATAGAGACAAAACATCTCAGTCTCCATTAAACATTAAACATAAAATTAAACAATGCTTTGAATACCTAACCTCTTCACAAAATAGTTATGTTTTACACCACTTAAACCTTTGGTCAGCAGGTCTGCTGGCATTTCAGATGTTGGCAGATAAACTATCTTAATAAGATTATTAGCTACCGCTTCTCTAACAAAATGATGACGCACATCTATGTGCTTGGTTCTTTTATGAAATAATGGGTTTTCCGATAACTTAAGAGCACCTTGGTTATCATTATACAATATGATTACATAATCACAAACGCCCACAATTTCACAGAACAAGTTTTTTAAATAAATAGCCTCTTTACAGGCTTCCGCTATTGCCATATATTCAGCCTCAGTGCTTGACAGAGCTACAGTACATTGTTTTTTACATTCGTAGGAAATAACAGTTCCTGAGAATTTAAAGTAGAATCCTGTGTAAGATTTTCTATCTAGGGTGTTTGAGGCCCAATCTGCATCAACAAAACCCTCCAATTTACAATTATCTTTGCTAAACATTAGTCCATACGATTTAGTTTTGCATAAGTATCTTAGGATGCGTTTTGCATGCTTCCAATGAGTATGGGAATAACAATTATTAAATTGGCTCAAATAACTTACACTATAAGCAATATCTGGGCGAGTTAAAACACTTAAGTACATTAGGCTTCCTATTAATTGCTGATATGGGTATTGTTTACAAACATCTACACCTTTCTCTAGTTTTAAATTACTTTCAATGGGAGTATCAACAACTTTACAGTTTGTCATATTAAACTTACTTAAAATATGATCTACAAACTTTTCTTGATCTAAGGAAATACAGCCATTCTCATACATTTTTACCCTCATACCCAAACATTGTTTTAATTGCCCCAAATCCTTAATTTTAAAAATTGACATGAGATTTGTTTTCAGCTCGTTAACCATATTATCACTGTTTGAAAAAATGAAAAAATCATCTACGAAAATTGCTATTATAATCTGCTCCTTTTTACATTTTTTCATATACAGACATGGTTCTAACTTTGACTTAACAAAATTCCATTTCAATAAACAATCATTCACCCTTTCATTCCAAGCCCTGGCTGATTGTTTTAAACCATAAATTGCGCGATTTAATTTGAGAACATGATTGTCTTTACAATCCAAATTAGGTGGCACTTGCATATACACATTTTCATGTAAATAACCATTTAGGAATGCTGTGGTAACATCTAGGTGAGTAATTCCAAAGTTAAGTTTGACACTTAAAGCAAATAAAAGTCTTAGTGTTGAGTAACGAAGTACTGGTGAGTATGTTTCAGTGTAATCCACGCCTTCTTTTTGGGTAAAACCTTTTGCAACCAGTCTTGCCCTATAACGCACACTGTTATCGCTTTCATACTTTTTCTTGAATACCCACCTACATTGAACCACTCTTTCAGCTTCTTTCCTATCTACAAAAGTCCATGCTTGATTGTCGTCAAAGGCCTTCAGTTCATCTTTCATTGCCTGTCTCCACTGTTCCTTATCTGGTCCATTCAGTGCAGTTTCATAACTGAGTTCATCATCGCATGTTACCAGGTTGTCTAGAATACAGATATTAGTCATACCATACCTTTCTACTGGCTTTCTCTTACGCTTAGTATCCAGCTCCAACTGAACTTCATCCTGTATGATAGACTTTTCTTCAGCCACAGATTGGTAAGAATCGGAACTATCGGAAATTGACGACTCACAATTATATGTTGCATCATTTGGATCTGAAACTGAATTTTCTGGTAAGCTTTCATCATCTTCTAGGTTTTCACTTACCTCTGACTTTTCTTCACAATTATTTACTATTATCTGAGCTGTGTCTGACTTTGTTTCCTCCATAATAATGACATCTCTGCTCATAGTAATTTTTTTAGTTGTTGGATTATATAATCTGTACCCTTTTACGTTATCTGGATACCCAACCAAAATCAATTTGTCAGACTTCTTATCCCATTTCTTACGTTTCTGTTTAGCAACATGTACCATGACAGTGCTTCCAAATATCCTAATGTTACTGATATCTGGTTTTGTGCCAGTCCATAGTTCATATGGTGTTCTATTATTCAATGCAGCAGCCACAATTCGATTCTGCAGGTACACTGCCGTATTGGTGGCCTCACCCCAAAATTCTTTTCCCAGGTTTGCATCAAATAGTAGACACCTCGCTTTTTCTACGACTGTGCGATTGAATCTTTCACATAATCCATTTTGTTCTGGTGTGTAAGGGTTTGTTTTCTGGTGTATAATACCACACTTTTTCAAAAAACTTTCTATCTCTGAACTACAAAATTCCCCACCATTGTCTGTTCTCAGTACCTTGATGCACTTCCCCGTCTGCTTTTCCACCATAGCTTTAAAATATATTTAGCTGGGCCCATAACCTAATAAAACAAGAGAGTAGCTTCAACAGACAAAATTTTATTTTTCACATGTCAACAGACAATATAATATTTGTTGCCAGTATTATTTTGATATAAAAACTAACAATAACATGGGACTATAACATAGAGGCAAAATGGATGTACATTGGTGCCTCTGCCTAAACCCTAGAATACGGGCGTGATGGTATGTATGAACTAATGTAAAATAGCAGAATTGGCATTTAGTGCTACGACGTAGCTACGGCGCCTGCGCAGTGCTACGAAGTTGCTACGGCGTAGCACAACTTGTGTTACGTCACTAATAATGAAGTTAGAACTCGTAACTATCTAAGTAGGTCTTCTCATACCGCTTTGGAGGCTTCCACCTTTCAAAGTTTACTGCTTAAGTTTTGCGAAACAGTTACTATCGGTAATTTTAACGATTCGTTTTTTGATATTGAAACCGAATATTGATAGATATTATACTATGCCAATTCAATCCAATTTTTAAAATCCTTTGTCCTTTATACGAGTACTTACTTGTATACTTTACTGCCAATATGTAAAACATCACGCTTTGACTTACGGGAGCAAAAAAAAATCAAAGCCATTACGCACGGGTGACACTGCGGAATATAGCTAGTTTATTATAAAGCAACATTGCTGGATGACTATTCTTATTCTATAAATAAGTAAAGCTTGTTTTTTTTAGGTTTTAATGTTTGTAACATAAAATCTCTTCAAATCCTGGTAATATTACAAAAAAATCTTTCACTGATCATCATCAATAGCCTATCGCAGTCCACTGCTCGACATAGGCCTCTCTCAAGGCGCGCCATTAAGCCTGATCTTCGGCTCTCCGCATTCAGTTTTTGCCAGCCACCTTGCGCAGATCGTCGCTCCATCTAGCCGGGGGGCGTCCTACACTATGTTTGCCTAGACGTGGTCTCCACTCCAGAACTCATAGAAGGCATCATTTCTGAGTGCCATAAGACATACCATCACGCCTGCATTCCCCGAATGGTTAGGCAGAGGTGTACCAATGTACACCCTCAGTTCGCCGGTATATTTAGGCCCCATGTAATAGGGGCGAGCCTATTGCCATTAACCGGGCACAAATCCAAACTCCGAGCTGCTATTGAGAATTTCAGAGAAAAACCCAATAACACTTTTTGCTCAACCTGGGAATCGAACCCAGGACCTCTAGCGTAGCAGTCGTCTTTACGACCACTAGGCTAACGAGGCAGTTAGTGTCTTATGGCAGGTAGTGCCATAAGATATGTCTTATATCCTTGAATTAATGGACGAGAGTCATGTGTCGCTAGTTGTCAATAACACACAAAGTTCAAAGCCCTTCTTTTGTTATTACGCATAAAATAAACACGAGCGAACTTGTAGTTAATTGGCATGTTACATATCAAAGATAAACATCGCTTTTGTGGCTCTAATGTCAGTTGTGGTGGTGTGGGGTGCGAGTAAGAGCGAGACTGCCAGTCTCGTGCCAAAGTCTCATGCCACGAATACCCTATTCGTGGCATGAGACTTTTCTACTTTGTCTCTTCTGGGATGGCAAGGTATTTGCAAGGCCTTTTTTCATTGATGTCTATAGAAAGCAGTGGCTATGTGTGATCAGGTGGGCCGCCGGCCTGCTTGCCATCCATCGATGCTTAAATAAAAGTCAAAATCAAATAATTTACTTCAATTAGACCATTTAAACGGCATTTTTGAACGTTATATACAATATAAAAAAACCGGTTATGTAAAAGACGCACACGGAAAACAATATTAAGACTGTAATGCAATAACTTCCTTTTTTGAAGTCGTTAAAAACACATAACAATATGTATCTTTCAGGACCCCCTTTAATTTTTAACTCATTTTTTATTATTTGTTGTTATAGCGATCATAGTTAGGCACAATTTAAAAAAATATCAAGTGATAGACACTTGATATTTTTTTACACACGATACGATTATTGTACACGGTTCGGTACAGATAAACAGATAGACGGACCCTTTGGATTCAGAACCCTAGAACGAATTGCATCTAGTTATCCCATCCAAAAGGCAGATTCATAATGAAGAAAAATGAGCACAAATAAAACATTTCAAACTTGTCTTTTCAACAACAAAAAAAAACACGTAACTTTCACCTTTATTATCTCCATAACAAGAACATACCAAGACACGACCAAAAAACAAAAAGAATATCCCAATAATGGGAAAAATACATAACTGTCAGCTTTATTATGTGTCTTTTTATACCCTTCATAGCTGGGAAAAGGCTAGCCAGATTATGACGGATCGTGGTCGTAATTTTACTACTTTGGGGTCTACCCCTATTATCCTTGATAGCGAACCCACAACCTAATGAATTGAAGACCTCTATTAAAGCCGTATTAGCTTTGTAAGACGAGACTCGATATATGTATTTCAGATTAATATACAACCCTATTTATTGTGTACCAGAAACCCGAAATGGGGTCATTGTACTTATGAGTCTTCGTTCTGGGCACGTGTTGCCGTGTGGTTTGATCCTTGTATATGATTTCCTGGACTTGGTTAGGGCCTCGCGTATGCCGTTCCAAGAAGTATACATTCCATGCAAATATGAACCTTCATTGGTATGTAAAAGTCTGATTTTCTTTAGCACATTGCGAAATGCGGTGCCCGATGGGTTGAAATCGTACATTAGTACCTATGCGGTATCTCTCCGCAGACGTACATCTTTTATCTTGCGCCGCATGCCTTTTCACCTGCACACGTGAGGACTACGTCAGCAAATGGTGTTGTCATAACTGAATTCAAGGCCAAAAAAAAACTAATTAAATAATTTAGTACTTATATTTGCCATCAGTACTCTACGAAAATTGTACCCATCATTATGAACAATTTATAATATAAGACGAGACATACGTTTACGTTTGCATTGCTAGCCAAAATGTACAGAATATCTGTTTTTTAATGTCGCCGAAGGTCGCTTCTCTTGTTAATCCAAGAAAAAGAATAGGGTAAACATACCTTAACACCATAAAAAAAAGCGAAAGAAAAACAAGAAAAATCCGTACTAATATTATAAATGCGAAAGTAACTCTGTCTGTCTGTCTGTCTCTGCTTCACGCCTAAACCACTGAACCGATTTCAATGAAATTTGGTACAGATGATTTCATGTATATAGTCTGGGACCCGAGAAAGGACATAGGATAGTTTTCATCCCGGAAATCCCCCGGGAACGGGAACTATTAATCCACGCGGACGAAGTCGCAGCAAAAGCTAGTAAGAAAATAAATTATTGACACAAACCACGAGCACACAGAAGTTGTAAATTATTATAAAAAAGGTTCACCAATAAAAACAGAAAAAAAACATTATTATTAAGATGGTCTTACCAACTCCTCATAAAAGAAAAAGATATACTCTACGCGACCCCCTATAAAACACTCAATATTTACTCAAAAGAAGCTCCCCATTAATTCCCCGCTATCACTGGGACCCGACCTCATTGTTATTGAGGTAGGGTCCATGTAAATACGGAACATTTCCACGGCATTGTTTAGCATAATCAACTGTTATGTCGCCATGATTGTTTGCTGACGAAATTAAAGATTTTATCATACCCTGTACATGTTTAGATTAGAAAGTTTTTTAGGTGAAAACACAGGGTTGGTTTTGTGTTGAATTTAATGGTTAGGAGTCTGGTTATCTTGCTACTATTATGAAAGCGAAAGTTTTTATGTATGGATGTTTGTTACTCTATACCGCCAGAACGGCTGAACGGATCTAGATGAATTTTGGCACAGAGATGGGTTATCGATTGGAATAATACATCGTGAAAAAATTTACGGTTCCCGTGGGAGCACGAACGAAGTCGCGGACAGAAACTAGATGTTTGATGATTAAAAAGAAAAACGAAGAAACGTTTGTTTCTATTAATTCTTCAATCTCCAATTGCAGTCTGATGCAGTAAGAAAATACTCCAAAAAATGTTAGTACTGTGATCAGTGGTATAACAGTTGGTAATGTATTCTCCACACCGATTCCAGGAACGGGGGCTATTTCTAATACAGACCAGCCAAGTACGCAGGAAATATTACAGCACACAAGTGTGTGCGCAAACAAAAGTGCATTCTCTCCCCTAGCTCTCATACTCCGATGGGACGGTAATCCGACACAACCGGGGTGAGATCAGGCGCAGGACCAACGCTTTACGTGCTTTCCGAGGAACGAGGGTGTCACACCACCAACTTTCGAACTCCGGGCTATTACTGAGAAATTCCTAATGGAAAAACACTTTTGCCCGACCTGGGAATCAAACCCGGTACCCACGCTCAACAGTCGTGCTTGCCACCACAAGACCAGCAGGGCTGTCGTTCAAAGACAGAAGAAGAAAGATCCAGAACTTCACAAACCGCGGTTCTACATATCAGTCTTAATATTATTTCTTTGAACACTTTCAACTTAATACAACTAGACATTCTCTTTGACTGTAACATTTACCTGTACCTAACCCCCACACTGCTGCCGAGTTTGTTTAACGTAGCTACGTAAATTACTTTTCATAATGCCGTTGTTTCTCTCAGGCACTTTGGGGTTAACTAACTTAAAATGTTTCATATATGTAGTGTACTAAGGTCTAGCTAATTTATTCACCTGTAGATATGTTGTATAACTTTTAGTAAGTACTAGCTTTTGCCCGGGACTTTGCCCAATTGGAAGTTAGGTCATAATGTCCCACTGTAGGGCAAAGGCAACTTCTCATACAGAGAAGGCACGAGCATTAATCACCACACGAAGAATTCAACCTTGTATTAATTACTAGTGAACTGCCTTGTTAGGCTAGTGGTCGTAAGTGCGACTGCCACGCTACAGGACTTAGGCTCAGTTCCCAGGTTGAGCCAAGTGTTACTGAGTTTTTCTTTGAAAATTTCAGTAGCAGCACGGAGTTAGGATTTGTGTCCGGGTAATGACAATAAGCTCGCCCGTATTACATACACAAAAAACATACCGGCGATCTGTGAATGTACATAGGTACACCTCTGCTTACCCTACGGGGAATACATTCTTGATGGTGTGTATAGGAAATGGATTAAACCAGTCTAACTTTAATCTTGATGCAGAAAATTTCAATCTTAAACAATAAAGATGCCAACAAATTAAAAATATAAGTCAAATATGTTTTGGCTTCTCATCAGCTCTTTCAACTTATTTGGCGCCAACTGTACAACTGAATGCCAAACATATGCTAGTGTGAACTGGCTTCACATTATTTCCAAGCTTATCTCGCCATTGTGAGGTTAACGAACTAGTGGTTTGTTTAGAGTTACACCGCTTCTATAACCTTGGAGCCTGATATTGCATTTTATACTTTATTCCGACAGCTATAAAGTTGTTAATACAATAACTGATTTCAGGACCTTTAAATTTTCTCGGAAGAGGGCCTAGTATTTAAGCCACACCTTCCTAACTAAATAATGTTTCTCTATGTATTCTCATAATTACAGCTATGATTAACAGTGACATAGGTCTGACAAGCTCGCGATCTCGATCCATAATATATGTAACCACTTACAAAATAACAATATTTCTGAATCGATACCTACAAATAATAACATGATAACATTCACACCATCTTAGAAATCTCAAAACTGTAATCATTTGCCCAAAATCATGAACGCACAAAAATATTTTTAATAACATTTTCTACACAACCAAAGGCACTATATACCGACGCTTAACCCGAACTGTTCCGTAAATAGGCATCTACCAGGGGCGAATTTTCATGTAGGCTTTTGCGACAGCAACCCCGGGGCCCCATGATTAAATATGGGCCCGTTTTCTTTCAACAGAGACTCCATTAAAGAAATACTCCATTTTTTTAATATACAAGAGTGTGTGTAATATTGTTCGTTACTATCCTCTCCGCTCCATTAATACTGCAATTCAGCCTAGATTGTAATGTCAAACTTTGATCACTAATATCATAATGAACTATTATTCTCCAAATACTACCTGTATTAATACACTTGATTGTACCTAGCTTTAAGCCTATTGTAACACCTTTATTGTCATTATGGTATGCAAATAAATGAATATGAATATACAATACAACAAAAAGTTTTTTTGACAAAACAGTAATTAGTTTAATTAATTAGGTTTGCCCCCAAATAGTATCAGCCCAGGGACCCACAATGTCCTAGTCCGTCCCTGGCACCTACTGTTGCATTGTATATTTCCGCATAGTCACGTGCGACCCATTACTCATAGATGGTTTACGTGATCATTGGTGCAGAAAAATGCTACTCATGTAGCAATTGGTGCTCTGATTGTGTTATGAAAAATCCTGAAAGGATCCTGAAAATGTGTTGTTGGGGCCAACGTATATAAAAGTGGTTGGGCCGCCCCGTACGTACCACAAAGGCTTAAGACGCGCAGCGCACCGCGTCTTTCGGTGTTGTTACGTCACTTGTGAAATTCACGATCTTATATTTATTTATTTTATTTTATAGCAGGCTTACAGATGAATAAACTAATGATATAAATAATGTAATATTAAAAATAGCTAATTACACACAATCATATAGATTTTGGGACAAATGTTTACGTCACGCTACAGCAGTAGAACGCCTAGCGATGCGGCACCACAACGCAACGCTTTGCGGTATGTTACGTTGCGGCATCGTGTCGTACCGCTTTAAAAAGTATGCTCACTACATACCACCACGCCTGTATCCCCAAAGGGTTAGACAGAAGTGTATCGATGTACACACACAGTTCGCCGATATGTTTAGGTCTCATGTAATAGGGGGCGGGCCTATTGCCATTACTGGGCGCAAATTGTAACGCCGAGCTACTACTGACAATTTAAGAACCCAAGACCTCTAGCGTAGCAGTCGCGCTTAGGACCCCTAGGATAACGAGGTTACATCGTATAGGTAGTAAATTATTACAAAATATGAAACAATGATCAATTTATTCAACAATAACTTAAGTAGTCGAAAATAAAAATTAACTAAGTTTTTCTTTTTTCGTTAATGTTATTCTTTTAGACAACCTAATCAGTAATAAAGTTATTTTGCAGAGAGATCGCTTTAAGAGATTACTTTTATCATTATTTTTAGAAGACTTTGTATCATAAAATTTAAAAATATTATGTTGATAACAATATAGCTATCAAAATAATGTTCAAAATTAACATAATTATATTTTTTCGCTATCACAAACTCAATAGATTTGGTTATAAACGTGTCTCTAGATAGTTTAAAACAAAGTCGATTCCCGTCGTCTGTCCCTCTGTACCCTATTTAGGTTATGTCACCGTTTTCATTACCTTTGCAGTAAAATGCTTACTGCATACAAAAATAATATCACTATGATCCAATGTCCTTTTATCCGTCAAGTGACAAATTACGCGCCATTAGCGCCCGCCATGTTGGACGCCATCTTGTCGCATTATTTATGGCCGCCATTTTGTGAAGCTTATCGCGGTTTAGTGTTTCAGGTGTTAAATATTTTTTTAACATGAGTTTGTTATTATTTTTTAATCTTTGCGGACGAGGAAAATGAAAACGGTTTTTGTTATGAAGTTTAAAGTATTATTTTCTGTTCTTTTTTAATAAACTCTCTTTTGAATTTGATGACACGGTTGGCGCAGTGACTTAGTGTTTGGCTGCTGTGCTACGTGTTGCGGGTTCGATCCCCCACAGAACCAATATGTGTATGACCTACAGATCGTTGTTCCGGGTCTAGCTGTTTGTGTATGTGAGTTTATATGCTTGTAAGTGGGATTATGTGAGTTTATGTGGTTTTCGACACATGAAAAATTCCTAGTTTGGGAAAACTTAAGAAAAAAGAGAAAAGCGAAAGAGATTTATTTTATTCATTATTCATTAAGCGTTGTATAAATTCGTTTTATTGTTGAGCTGACTTCTGCCAAAACAAGCCAACACAATCTCTAAATAATCAATTAATTATTTACGCTAATCTAATCCAATATGCCAAATGTGTTATATTACTATCCAGCAATAACAGTTCAATGAACATCCTAACTTATGCTTAGAATAGATTTAAAATTAATCAGCGTTAAATATTCAAAACCATTTGAATTACTTCGACAAATGGGGGAAACTTTGACATGGGTTAGTTACCTTTGGCAGAACAGCCCCCCTAGCCAAGTCACAAACGATAAACGCAAACGCTGAGTAGGCTTTAATAGATCTTCAACTTTGTGTGCTTGGTTTTAAGTTGAAGATCTAATGAAGATTGCATAGCGTTTTCGTTCGTTACAGTCGCTAACGCTTAGAAATCTTTAATAGATTTTCAACTTAAGGCTCTTGGGTATTAAGTTGAAAATCTATTGGTACCTACCGAGCCTTTACGATTATCGTTTGTGACTTGGCTAGGGGGGCTGAACTCAATGTTGTGGTAATCTATACTTATATTATAAAGAGGTAAAGATTAATTCTTAATTTATTAGCTTGGAGTTAGGATTTATGCCCGTTTGGCAATACGCTCGCCCCTTTTACATGGGGCCTAAATACATATACCGGCGAACTATGGGTGTACATTGGTACACCTCTGCCTAACGCTTCGGGAAATACAGGCTTGATGGATGTGTAAATATTCATTATTTTTTTTTTTTTTTGGTTTGTTAGAGATGAAAAGTGTCGTGATGGCCCAGTGGTTAAGGCACCCGCGTCTCATACGTGAGATTGCAGGTTCAATACCAGGTCACCAATGTGACATTTCCAATTAATATAATTATGTACTTTCTAAATTAATCTTGGACATCTCTGACATCGATGAAGGAAAACATTACTATAAGTGAAATCAACAATCCGAATTAAATAAGCGTGTTGTTCAATGGTTGTGCATTTTCTGTATGAGAAGAGTTCTTTGTCCTGCAGTGGGACAATAATAGGTCGGTATTATAAAGAACGGCCAGTAGTGTGATTCTCCAAAATGCAAACTCGAAAACGAGTCTCACTAAAGTGATCGCGCTCACTTCGATAACGAATCAACTTGTCATTGGTTTAGTATTCGTTCGCCGTGGTGACGTCACCGGCGTGATCGTGTTTAACAGAATACCATTTTTTAATCTCACTGCGGATTCAGCTTTCGAATTACGAAGTGAGGCTTAGAGAATCGCACTGCTGATATCAGATCGTCGTACGCTGTGCTTGCAGAACGAGGGCGCTTCCAACCGGTCCTTTTAAAAATCTATGGGGGCGACCTACTTCCAGCAGTGGTCGTCCTGCGGCTGATATGATGATGATGATTATAAACAGGATAAAGAACAAAAAAAGCCAAATCGATGACCAAAAACTCATAGCGAGATTTAAAACGCGTCTCACTTCGTAAAGTAAAACATAAAGATACGTTAACCTGAAGATACGCCAGCGAATAGTATTCCCTCTCAAAAGAGGGATATTCCGCCCTCCCCAGAGTGATAAGGGAGGCGTAAAACACTGGTTTTATTGCCAAAAAGGGCCCTATATCATCGGAATCACGCCTCAATGATTGTGGTATGGAGATTATTGTGTGTGATATTTCCTAATTTTGGGGAGAGGAATTGGGGTATTTTTGTCACGTAGGATATACTTAATGTGTTTTTTAAAGGAATTTAGACTTTATTGAGTTCAATTTGGATGATATGGATGCTCAATTCTGCTTACAAATTTTATTAGAACTTGCAGTGAAAAGCTAGTTCGTAAAAATTCCAAAAAATTGAAGCAAAATAAAAAATGAGTTCAAATAAAATTTACACGTGTTTAGACTTGACAAACAGCATAGTTTTAGACGTTCCCATTTTTTAAACTTCGTTGGATTGCAAACTAGCTGACGGCCCACCTGATGTTAAGTAACCCCTTCACCTATAGACATCTGCAATTTCCAAATGCGTTCCCATCACAAAGACAAAGTTGAAATGTCTCATGTGCCTGCAATTACACCGTCACCCATACCCTACAAACCGGAGCACAGCAAGACTGCTTTGTATGTATTTATAATAATGCATTAGTAAACAATTTAAAATCACTTGCAACATAACCAACACTCAAATATTTCAATCTCAAACAAATTAACCTCAACCACACCAAATCATCACAAAAATAAACACAGACACAATTATGACTCAAATAAATCAATTCGAAAAAAAAATGTCTAAATAACTAAAAATACCATCACACAGAGACAGCTTGGTCGTGCCAAAATAAATGGATCTAGTTGACGGCTAGCAGACAGACGAGGAATAATAAATATTATGGTTTTTAGGTGAAGGTCTAATCTGGGAATGTTGGCCTAGACAAACTTCTGGAATTGACCGTGATTATACGTAAATAAACGGTAGTACCTATTTGGGTTTTTGGATGAAATTCTCAATAGCAGCTCGCAGTTAGATTTGTGCCCGGTTAATGGCAATAGGCTCGCCTCCTATTACATGGGACCTAAACATAGTGGCGAACTGTGGGTGCACATAGGTATACCTTTGCCTTACCCTTCGGGGAATACAGGCGTAATGGTATGTATGTAGGTAACAATATTTTTTTCTTATCAGTGTTAAAAAATGTCGTTTCAAACTCATGAGCATTTTGTCATTACACTCTCGGCTACACTACACCCGTGCCCTCAGCTTGGTTCGCAATCCAAACTCGACCATAATGACAAACTCACCTCACATAGTTTCATAATGTACTGTTAAAGTTCTCACACAAAAAAAACAAGTCAATATCGACCCTAAATTCTCGTGGTTAAAGTTATTATCTCCGGTTCACCCCTTTTCAGGGAACGTATTCGTTTATCAGAAACGATAACAAACATATTTATATAATTAGTCTAATTTGCTTCATGAATATGGATAAAATTGGCACGTGCTTCGAAATTATCAATATTCTATTAGTATTTTCAATAGATATTGAAGTAGTGAATAGAATTGAGCGCTTAGTGAAGGATCTTATCAGGAGAAATACCTACTTAAAATATTTAAGTGTTTAGTCTAGTCTCCAAATTACTGAATAGGTACGTAATTGTATCTATAAGTCAATCATTAGAGAACCATCTTAACTTATCCAATTATATAAATTAAAATTAAAATCATCAACTGCCTCGTTGGCCCAGTGGTCCTAAGCGCGACTGCTACGCTAGAGGTCTTGGGTTCGAATTTACAGGTCTAGCAAAGTGTTTTTGGGTTTTTCTATGAAATTCTCAGTAGCACCTCGGAGTTAGGGTTTGTGCCCGGTTAATGGCAATAGGCTCGCCCCCTATTACATGGGATCTAAACATACCGGCGAACTGTAGGTGTACATTAGTACACCTCTGCCTAACCCTTCGGAGATACAGACGTGATTGTATGTGTAATTGTATCTTAACTTATCTATCTACATAAATAAAAAATTATATTATCAAAAATCAATAGGTAATGATAATACTATTGATTTCAAGGCTGATTTGGTGCGTGTTCTCCACTGTAAAGTCTTGCTATGATAACCCATACCTTATGAACCAGGCTATCACATATAAAAAAAAATATTCCAATCCGACTACGATTTTCAGTGATTAGCGTGTTTAAAAAAACAAAATTCTTTAGTTTTATTATAAGTAGGTATAGATTTCTTACACACATCACACATGCGCTCACGACCATAATCCCGTTCGGGGTGGTCAGAAACATTGGTACAACTACTCACTTTTTGATGAAGTCAGCACTTGTAGCAATATTCACATTTAGCCTTTAACTTTCAGGATGACATGATGTGTTAAGTGGTGGTAGGGGGCTAGCCTTTCGCCCACATAAACACTGCATAAGAAACCTCAAATCCTTTAGTCGCCTCATACGACAGCCACGGGAAGAGTTGGGGTGGTCTATTCTTAGCCGGAACCACAAGGAAATAGATATAATAGGATAGATTTCTTACCTAAGAAATATAACACAACATCTTCAAAATACTACCACCCAATATTCTTTAAAAAAACAATGAAAGGCCATTCAGTCAAACAAAGTACTAAAGATAAATAACTAACAAAAGAACAAGATTTAAGCCTTATAAGGAGCATTCGAAGCCTAAACATTATGGGGTATTAAACCTCTGTAACTGCCGACCATCTTTTGTCAAAAGTCGTCGTAATGGCTCGCTAGATAGTTGAGTGGTATTTCGTTTTGATAAGCTTCACTTGGCTGTTCATTCGAAGAGACATTTGGGATATTTCGGGTTTCTTCTCGGTGGGTAAAATTGTATTTTTTGTACTAGTTTGTGTCTGCGACTTCGCTCGCCTAAATGTCGGTTTTATTGCATGGTTTCATAAGGTATTCTTATTATTTTTCTAAAATTACTTTAATATCAGCTGTCTGCTAGAGAAATCCCGTTCAAATCGGTCTAGCCGTTGCAGAGATCACCTGGAACAAACAGACAGACAATAATTTAAATTTTTATTAGACGGAAGTCATTAATACGAGTATTTTACAAATTCTTAGTAACAATAGCTTCTCCCCACAACTTCATTCGAGTGATTTTTTTCGCCCGCTAAACACTCGAACGAAGTTTAGTTACGTTTTTTGGTATTGCTTCACTTACGTGTATTGTAGCGTGATGTTATTTAGCTTATCCTATTTCGCATGAATCTGGCTATCATACACAAAGAAAGATGTTTTCCAATCAGTTGTCAGTTCCAGAGATGAGGGCGTTTAAACCAACACACAAACTAAAACCCCTTCAGCTTCATTATATCTATACTAATAATTATTATAAAAGCAAAAGAGTTTGTTTGTTTGGTTGAATGCGCTTATTTTAGAAACTACTGGTTCGAATTGAAAAATATTTTTGTGTTGAATAGTCCATTTATCGAGGAAGACTTTACACTATATAACATCACGCCACGAGTCATAGGAGCGGAGTAGTAACCAAAGACGTACCTTAAGACGTACCGTAATTAATTGCTATTGACTTGCTTTTAAAAAATCGATATGTAATTGCGCACGATCTTTTTCCTATTACCCACAACACTGTAGAAATTGTGTCCAAGAGTTAGCTTATTTATTTATGAGTACCTACCTACGCTAAGTAATTCTTATAAGTATTTAGTTTTTAAGATTAACTTGTGTTTCTCATATTAAGTGAATTGTATTCTTTTTGAGAAATCCCGAAAGTCTGACAACCAGTCTTACCAAGAGTATCGTATTACCCATTACTGGGTTGTGGAGGTCTGATAGGCAGTCGCTCCATGTAAAATACTGATATTTAGCTGCATCCGGTTCGACTGGAAGCCGACCCCAACATAGTTGGGAAAAGGCTAGGCAGATGATGATTCTTTTTGAGAAATAAATGTCTTAAACCGTTAATACGGGGTGAAAATAAACACGCGAACGAAACGTCTAGTTAGTATAAATAGATGTTAAATCTTCGGTTACAATGTAACAAGTCGTGGGGAGTATTACCAATTCAACCCGTTTTCTCAACCCATTATTCATTTACACGTAACCTTGAGTCTCAGAACTCTACCCCTTCTTAATCAATCCCACAAAACTACCCTCTAACTTATTCATAGAGTTCTTGGAAAAAAACCGGCAAAGTGCGAGTCGGACTCGCGCACGAAGGGTTCCGTAATACAGGCCAAGGTTTTGTGAGATGCAGCTGCAACAAAAACGGTTCCACAAACAGATGCAGTGCAAGAAGGCAATGATACTCTAACGGCGAATCATTATGGTTTTAATAAAAATGATTGTTTTTCCAATTACGGAGTATTGATGTATATCCGTACTAATATTATAAATGCGAAAGTAACTCTGTCTGTCTGTCTGTCTCTTCTTTACGCCTAAACCACTGAACCGATTTCAATGAAATTTGGTACAGATATAGTCTGGGACCCGAGAAAGGACATAGGATAGTTTTCATCCCGGAAATCCCCCGAGAACGGGAACTATTAATCCACGCGGACGAAGTCGCGGGCAAAAGCTAGTTACCTATAAAAACGGCAAAAAAAAACACGTTTATTGAATGGAAGCCCCTTAAATATTTACTTTATTCTGTTTTTTAGTTGTTGTTATAGCGGCAACAGAAATACATCATCTGTGAAAATTTCAGCTGTCTAACTATCACGGTTCATAAGATACAGCCTGGTGACAGACGACGCTGCGGGATGTTCGAAAGAGATACCGCGCCCCCGAAACGCAAGGGGCACATGAAGGAACATAGATGGGTTTTAGTCAGTAAAAGTCTGACACTACCTCTCGTCCCGCCCAGGGCGGGGGAAGTTAGTTGATGATATCCAATCTATTAAAAAAAAAGTGACAGACAGACAGACAGTCAGCGATCGAAGTCTTAGTAATATAAGGTCCCGTTTTACCTTTTGCGTACGGGACCCTAAAAACGGGATCAGTTTAAAATACCCTCTCTGCAAACAAAATCCTTTCGCTCGGGTAATGCAAGGAGTTGCTGAATGGGACCAGACCCATAGGTCATTAATTCTGGTGAATAATGACTAGGTGGTCGGTCATGTGGGGTCGGCCTGTGGTAAGATTTTGGCCAAATAATTAATGTTTTTTGAGGATATTATTGTTGAAAGCGCTCATAATATAGACTAGTCATAATTGCAATAACAAAATAGGTAGTTTTTATTTTTGATTTCAAAATGATTCTAAGTGCAAAAACTTGTAACGGATTTCATTTAGTTTTTAAGTTTCAAAAGAAGTAGCTTTTCATGTTTTAGTTTTTAAAGGCGGTGTGTCTTAAAGAAATTACTCAATAGTTTTATTAGTACACCTTTTAGTCTTTTTTTAGTTTTGTTTTTATCTGTCTGTTTGTCCGGCTTCCGGGTAATCGATTTTCACAAGACGTTGACGTTGACGTCGAGGCCCTTGAGGCGGTTTAGAAACTCTGACACTAGGGTGGGGGTCGTTAGACCTTACTGCCCACACGATAAGAAGACAAGACGTTCACTGGCAAATAGGTTATGTCATAATTATGGATTAAGTAAAAAATAATTAATAATAAAACCTCGTAATAACCGGCAAACACGCGAATGGAGTCGCAGGTAACACTAGTGTTAAATATACACGTGTATAATTATATTGCTCTCTTCTGAAGTCTAACAAACACATAATGAAAAAGCTGCCGTGTCAAAAGAAAATATTATTATTTTCCTTGACAATGTATGGAACAAGGGAAATGTCATTGTTACGTGACATCTTAACAATTGTACTGATGAAAGGATTCTTTGTCGTGTTCCCTTACATATCCTAATCAAGAAGGCTGTTTTGTTTCGATTTTGAATAAAAAAAAAACAAAAAGAAACGTGTTATTTCTATCTATACAAAAAATAATTTTGTCTGTTTGCAATTTTAAATTAACAGGTTTTCACTAAATTTATTTGAAAGTTAATGCGGTACTTAAACCAGTTTTTTTTTAAATTTTTGTCTCTGTTTTTCCGGCTAATCTCTGTAATGGCTGGACTGATTTTGACGGGACTTTCACACGCAGATAGCTAATGTTATAAAGAGTAACTTAGGCTACTTTTATTTAAGAAGTTTAATTTAATTAATCAGATTTGAGGGTTAACATTTAACAAATAACAAATAAATGCTAATGAAGATTAACATTGGCATGTATCCCAAAAATGAACTATCTGCCATAAATGTTGCCAACATTAAAATTTATAGAGATTCAAACTGTCATCCATTCCCCCAAATATATATATTCTTTGATCATATTTCATTTGAAAATCAATGGACTCCTACCTGATGAATTATTGAAGATAAAATATTTCATTCTGACAAATATTTCGATATAAGAAGACATTAGTATTAGACGGGATGGGGCACGAACATTTATCAAACTTACCCCCGTTTGGTTCGGATGTGGATGGCAATAGAGATTTAAGATAGAAATTGTGGATGTCATATTGGAACCGTAGATTCTATGAATGATGTAACAAAAATTTGTATTCATTTTGATTTTAGAAAACTTCTGTTTGTAACAACCAATTAGCTTTAGAACAAACTCTGTAACTATTCAAAAGCGCCTGTAAATGACTTATCTGGTTTGAATGCTTTAAGTTTAACTTTGATGATTGATAGAGATTCATATCATAATTCTGTCTATCTGACAATAACAGAAGCCTTAGGAAATATTAATTTACTAAACATTCTTGTATTAAGTCCTTTAGCTGCCATTGTGATTACTAATTACCTCAAAATCATTGCGGCTTCCAGGACAACCACAGAAAACTATTATTAATAAAAATATCTTCTCGAATTGTGGTCACGGCAAATCTCATTGGCGACTAACCAAGAACTCACGCAAGAAATAAGTGCTCAATATGTGTGCGCAAACACAGGTGCATTACCTCTTCCCTCATTCTCAAAGTCTGATAGGATAGCAATTCGACACGATCAAAGAGAGATCAACCACAGAACCAACAACAAAGTATTATTAGTACTCATCTATACATATAATAAAATTGTAGCGATGTCAAAACTGTACATTTAATATTTTTAGAAAAAAGTAATTGCTACGAGATCGGGGAACGATTCCAATGCCGAAAATATAATTTTTAGAATTTTTGTCTGTTTGTCTGTTTGTTTGTGAACGCATCACGCAAATACTGCCGGACAGATTCTGTTCAATTTTTGTATATATATTCCACGTAGGCCAAATTTGACCGTAGGCTATAAATTATCACGCTATCTACTTTGGGGGATGAGCAATGTTGCATTATGTTTTATTCTCCTACAGATTACGACGGGTTTACAAAAAGAGGAGACAAAATATAAGAATACTTTTGATAGCTGGGGATTGAACTGCTGAAATTATTATCATCACGCTATACCTTCAAGGAGCTAAGCTGACAATCATGGCAAACTAGAACGGCTATTTTAAATCATTTTGTATCGAAGTATTTGGTCTAATAGTTCGATGACCGCTTTCCAAATCGTTGGGCTTGAGTTCGATCCCCAGAGACTGTTTTTCTTTTTGTGATTTTTAAAAATATTTTTTGCATGCTAGAAGATTTCCAAACAATAATAAAATAGAATTAGGCATTCATCTGCCATAACATTTAGCTTTCTTATTTTTTCAAAACTTTTATTATTTTAGGAGAAAATAATGTCTATACATAATTACACACAACAGCATTGACGTCAAAACTGTTATGATATGATAGTAGAGCAGAAAGTATACGTATTACTGTAGAATCTTTGTCTGTTTGACTTTAATTTTGACAAAATAGTCTTTAAAAATGTCGGGCCAACATATTGCTGTTTATTATTACGCGATTTGAATTCTTTTTCTTTTCGCATCGATGATTCGCCATTTTTTTGAACGATGGAAAATCATCAAATTGCTTCTTCTGCTCTGGGCGGGGCGGAAGAGAATGTCAGACTTTTACTGACTAAAACCCATCTGTGTTTCACTTAATGTCCTTGGTGTTCCACGGCCGCGGTGACTCTTTTCAACAAATTCCGCAACCTTGGCAGGCATTAACCCCAGCGTGCCCTGTCTACAGTGCTGACATCTCTCCGAGGCGCGCGTGGAACACAACGCGCCGTCGAGACCGGGATCGATGATACCACTAACAATAATTTACACCAGTTGATACATGTGCACTGGATGCTAGACGGGTCTATAATGCCACATTTTGTCAAATTGTGTCTGCAGCGGCCTACTTAAGAGCACAGCCGATTCATTGCCTTCCAGATACCTCACTGAAGTACTGAACCAGGAGACAGGTAGTCTCACAGCTTCAAGTAGCCATGAGGTGGTCCTCATGGGTACTTGAAGCTATGTTAAGAGAGAAGTTGATTGTGGGAAGGAAGATCCACCAGGATATCTTCCTTCCCACAATCAACATCTCGATTTGCGTGGTGGGTTTCGTAATAAATACTTAGGCTTTTTGTAATAAATAATGGGGTTAGGTAAGCATTAGTACATTATGTATATTGTTCTTGAACATTTTACCGCGGGATTGCTATAAAATACATACAATACAGCATATTAGTTAAATAATGTATGGAAATGGCTAATTGGCTATTTTTAATTGTTTTAAATAAAGTTAAAAGCTTTGCTGTTTAATGAAAGCCAAGTAAGTTATTTTGTGTGAGTTCCATCTCCATTGATTGTTACCTTTTGTCATTCTTTTAATTTTTTTTTTATATAAAATAGGTTTAAGCATAACTGAGAAACTTTTTTTTTTTTTGTTGCCTGGTTCGAAAATCCTCATGGATGTCCACCGCCCTGGGGAGGGCGGAGGTGTCTGTCAGACTTCTTACTGACTAAAAACCACCCCAGTGTTCCATTCCCACACTTACGCTGGGGATCCCGGGAACGTACGCGCCTTCCACGATCCCCGACTGGTGCTGACCCGCCACTGCGGGCCTCCTCAGGTCAGAGGGTGGAATAGAGGGCGACGGACGTCCCTAACTCCGCCACCCCTGGACCCATTCAGGGGGGCCGGAAGAGGGCATTGTCCGCCCTCCACCGACGCCCGGTGCGCCTGCTGCGGGCCGGAAGAGAGGTTGTGATCTCTCTCTCCCTTTCCACAGCCTCCTTCTGCGAGATGACCGTTTCGCAGAAGGACACCACTGCGTTCCAGGACTCATCGCTGCCGACCATCGAAGTGACTACGGCTGACAGCGACATGTCACTGCCTACTTCTGATATGAGGGCGCGGCGCGTTTCTTCCCAAGCGTTACACTGTGAAAGCGTATGCCGCGCCGTGTCCTCCCGGCAGTCCACGCAGTGGTGACACCGGGCGTCCGGCTCCCTATTAATGCGACATAGGTTTTTTCCGAAGCAGCCATGTCCCGAGAGAAACGTTAGGGAGCCATGCCTTCTCCCGAGCCAATCCACTAGAACAAGACGTGCAAGTTTTAATAATACGAAGAGAACGGAATTTGACTGATTGGTCCACAAATTCTAGCTTCGCTAAGAATATTTTTCTCGTGAGTAAAAAAACGGCACCGCAGACAACTTAAAGAGTTACAGTATGCTCAGACTCAGGTACTCTCCGGTCACGGTTGTTTCAAGAGTTGCGGATGTGGCGAGAGGACACGTCTGGGTGTAATCTCTGAGATGTTCACCATCATCATACAGCATACGGTGGAGGTTTGCTTTGCTTGGGAGGAGCACCGTCGTGTCCTCATGGTGACGATCGGTGGCGGTGATCTTTTGCGTTCGGCAATGGTTCAATCCATGGTCTGAAGCGAGGGCTATTGGGAAGCAATCAGCTCCTTTTGCTAAGCAGGATTACACACAGTTCCTGTTGATAGCGAAGAAGAAGGCGAAACGCATGATTAAAAGGCCAACCTCACGCCCTGGCCGCCGCTACAGAAGGGGGCATCCCGGGCGTTGGGAGTCGCAGGGAGATTCTCGACTACCGCAGGCGCGGGCCTGCGGTCGGCGAGCGTTGGGTGGCTCGCCGTGCGATGAGAACCAGACCCGGGTCGACGGCACGCTGTATTCTACGCTTAAACAGATGTCAGCTCAGAACACGGGGTCCATTAGGGCCACCAAGGTGCCAAGGTTGCGGATTTTTTCCGACAGAGTTACTACGCGGCTCTGGAACGCAAAGAGCATTAGGGGGAACACGGATAGGTTTTACTTAGTAAGAGTCTGACCATCCGACTGAGTGGAAGAACTCATATGATTACTACCCACGCTTAAATAACAAAGTTTACCGCACCGTGAGCCTAATAACCACCTCGACTCTTCAAACAAGTGTTTTTTCTTCATAAAGGTAGGTAGTATAAACGAAAAAAAGACTCCGGGGGTCTACACTAGACTCTACAGACAAATTCCCAAAACCCACAAGCGTAATATTAGCAGTCACCTTAGCAACCAACGACATGCTTGGAAGATTATGATGACATAGTCACCTAGGTTAACGTGAGCGAAGCCGCGGGCAACAGCTAGTAACAAATAAATCTCTCAATTCTCAACAATAAAGTTTGCCCATCGCAACTCAAATAAACTGAACCAATCTCTATTGCCATAACGACACTTAATAAACTCTTCGCAAGCGATCTGTCTTACAACTTGACATTTCACTTCCCTAACCTATCTTTTTTCTTTTCTTTCTTTTTGAAAGATTTTATTGACTTTGCGATCCACTAGAGGTCGCTGTGCGAAGTCACTTAATAATACTTTTATCTTATTTATTTCGTCCGCCCAAAGCTGAGGTCAAAATAGGTTTGGTAAAAAACTTATTTCGAAGTTAGTTCGTAGTTTTATTAAGATTTGTTGAATCGGTGCTGTGGATGTATTTGATTTGGAGAAGAACTTTTTGTAATAGTTAGGGTTCAGTTCGGGTCACATTTTTGATTATTTTATGTCACTGCGAAAAATAACCTATGCATGAATGACTTTATCTAATTTTATTTGGTAAAGTTTTGGGGTGTAGCGTGGGGTCCTGGGTTCGATTTCCAGGTCGGGCAAAAAGTGTTATTGGATGTCTCCATTAGGAGTTTGGAAGTTGGTGGTGTGGTCCCCGTGCCTCGGACAGCACGTAAATCTGTTGGTGTTGCGCCTGATCTCTCCCCGGTTGTGTCGGATTGCCGTTCCATCGGACTATGAGAGTTAGGGAAGAGGGAGTGCACCTGTGTTTACGCGCACACTTGTACACTATAATATTTTCTGCGTACGTGGCTAGTCTGCGTTAAGATTAGCCGCCGTGGCCGGAATCGGTCTGGAGACACACACATAAACCTATAAGTACAGCTAGTACTTGTGTGTCTATTTTACAGCCGCTTTCAGACGTCCCAAATAGCATAGTGGCGCTCAGCATTCTATTGTAAAGGTCGCCAGTTCAATCCACTCCTAGACTGTTGACTCACATTTAATTTCAAACTTTCGATATTATTTGTATCAAATAACAAAACTTTTTGACATTGATGTTGGTATTTATTTAAAAAGACTTTACTTGTACAAGTTCTTTCAGAGTTTGTATGGTTTAACTGTGTCACATTGACTTCGTCATCATCATACCATCACGCTTTTATTCAATGAAGGATTACGCAGACGTTTACCAATTATGTACACCCATAGTTCGCCGGTTTGTTTGGATCCTATGCAATAGGGGGCGAGCCTTTTGCCATTAACCGGGCACAAATCCAACTAGATTCATTAGTTTTAATTTTTTTTGACGTTCAAAAGTGCCTTTTAATGGTCTAATTGAAATAAATGATTTGACTTTGACTTTGACTTTGAACCCAAGAACTTTAGCTCTAGTCGCGCTTAGGACCACTAGGCTAACGGCGGCGAGGCAGTTAGCGGTGGAGGCGGCGGTAGTATGTATGATGTATTTATTATTATATTTTATTCTTGGAAATTTTCTGCTTCTTGCACTCTATATGTTTTGTCTCTGCATCACCCTAAAAATGCTTAAGGCATTAAGTACGCCTTTGTACAGTGTATTTTTTTTTACATTATAATATGCATAAAGTAATAAAATATGAAATCGTCATCTAAACATTCATTCTTAATTACCAACAAATCCAGTCTACCCACAATTATGATGGAAAAGTACGAGTGTAAAATTTCCCAAATGCCGCATCGCTCGTAAGCGGGTGGTGGTCGCGACCTCGCCTAGTTGGCAAGATGCGCACGCGCCGGTCAAGGCGCCCGTTTTACTGTTCTGTCTCATCCAAATGATATTCGACTGACTGTCGGCGCGAAGATTAAATAGTGTGACATTATTTAGTGAATGAACGGGTTTGAATGAGATTTTCTGCAAAGAAATTGAGACGCGAGGCAGCGTGCCTTTTCTTCTAGACTTTTCTGAACTATGTTGGCCTCGCCAGATGCAATAGGCTAAGTGTTATTAGGTTTTTCCCTTAACAACTTCTCAGTAGCAGCCCGGAGTTTGGAAGTTGGCGGTATGACACTCGCGTGCCTCAAAAATCCTGAAAAGTCGTTGGTTCTGCGTCTGATCTCTCCCCAGTCATATCTGATTGCCGTCCCATCGGACTAATGATAGTGAAGAGAGAGTGCAACTGTGTTCGCGCACATACTTGAGCACTTTGTTCGATTGCCAACACAGCAAACATCAAAACGACCTTCTATTTAAACATGAAAAACATCCTTAATGTAAGCCAGACCTTGGCAATCTAGCAAAACATTAACAAGATAATCTCCTGAACAAACAAGTCTACACTAATAATCAATAAATACTAATGTAACTCTGTCTGTCCGTTTGTTTGTATCCTCATCATGGCAAAACCGACCGTAATGAAAGGTGATACACAATGTACCGATTTCCAGCGCTAAACTATTCTTATGTGCTGTTGTACATAAGAATAGTTTAGCGCTGGAAATAAACCAATTACAGTAAATAAATTTGGATGAGTAAAAGGCGACTAACAAAAGGGATTTATATGGCAGATGTAAGTGGCAACGTCGCGTCGGGAGGACCTAGAAAGACCTACCCTGACCTTATTGGTGAGGTTCTTCAGGCAGGTCGGGTGTGCAGTACTCGTAACCGGCGTGATTGTACCAGATGTATGAACGTGGACAAGGCGAAAGGAGTATGTTATGATCGTAGCAGTGGTTCGTAGGTATGTGGTTCCTTCCTACCCCCATTAGAAATAGGCTTGAGTGTATAAATGCATTTATATGTACGTAGGTAAATCAATTTGCCAACTTAGTTATTTCAATTCAATAAAACATGCGCTACATTGTAAATGGTTCCTGCCGACCCCCAAGGCGTGAGTATAAGTATTTATGCATGTAAATCATTTGACAACGCAGTTATTTAAATTCAATGAAACAATGTGCTTGGTTGTAACTTAGTATATAAAAAGTATACATTTGCATACTTTCGCAGTACTTCAAGCATCCTGATAAGATCACCTTCCAAACCCAACATTAACTCAGACAAAGTCGCGGCCAAAGCTAATAGCACAACAACTGCGACTGCAGACTCCAAGACCGTTTATAATAAAGCAGATAGACGCATTGAAAATCATTTATGATCGCTATAAAATGGAACTATTTCCGAAACATTGCCGCCGAGTCGGAGAAACGTTACACATTCAAGAGGATTGCCAACTTTGTAGTTTTAAGAAGAGAGGTTTCATTTTTATTGTAAGTGTAACTTTGAATTTTGTGTTTGCCTGGTTTTTTAATGGTTGTGATCGTGGCTCTTTTCTTATCTACACTTAAAAATGCTTTTAAGAGGTCATTTTCTTTTCAAAGAAATATCTAAAAGGTTGGATAATACTTAAACCAAAAATTGGCCTTAGAATTGACCTTGGTTAGAGGCTAAGTATATACATACCACACGCCTGTATTCCCCGAAGGGTTAGGCAGAGGTGTACCAATGACACACACGAATCGCCGGTATGTTTTTTTAGGTCCCATGTAATAGGGGGCGAGCCTATTGCCATTAACCGGGCACAATGCAAACTCCGAGCTGCTAGTGAGAATTTCATAGAAAAACCCAATAACACTTTTTGCTCGACCTGGGAATCGACCCAGGGCCTCTGTTTATACAACATTATAATCAGTATATGCTAAACCCGAAACACCTATCTAGTACCTATTTTTATGTAAAGAATCTGCATACAAAATTTCAAAACTGTGCCATGAAAAATCACAAAGTTATAAGCTTGTTATGTTACCTGGTTGTCCGTACAAAAACTTGCTCACCGCGCGGAGGAGTGCATCTTGCGCTCATTGATGATTTGGCACTAGCTACTTAACCGCACGGCGATTGTATTGTAATTAACTGGTGATAACATTTTCCATCACACTTGCAATGGGGACAAAATATAACATGGTATAAAAATTATTGGAATCGATTCTGTTACTTATTCTGAACAAACTATATTCAGGTTTTGCATATACTAATTATAATGTTGTATATGTGATATCCAGATTCATGAGGAATAGTGTACGCTATATAAGGCTGGGTACTCACTTAGCAGTATAGCACGCAACGTATCAGATACGGTATCAACCTGCAAGTGGGTACGGCTCGTCCACGGTCCTCCGCGTATCTAGCTACGAGCTTCCTAGCCGCCTTTGTGTTCGCAGTGAAACCGCCACTCGGCGGGTCACTGCGAGCTTATAGCGCCCCACGCGCGAGCGGCTCGCAGCAGGCTCGTGCCTACGTACTCACTTGATACCGTATCTGATACGTTACGTGCTACACTGCTTAGTGAGTACCCAGCTCATTACGCTACAACCCACAAGATCGAAGCAGTAACCAAAGACGTACCAGATCGAACCCTAGTTTTGTTACCCTATACCCTGCGGCTTTACCGGAAACCGCACGGTATAGCCTTAAATATCACAGATCTATGTAAACCCATATATTCGCTAAACACGTGTGTTGTGTGAACGCATCAGATTTCGTTTACGATCGGCACTAAACCAGGAACGTTTCCAAAACATTACCGCTGACGCTGATGTAGGTACATATTCAGCACAGATTTGACTACATTGTAGAAGTTAGCTACAGATTCTTGATACTTTACATTGAAACTTGCTATTAACTTCGAAATTGTAAGTCAACATTGTTCCTAGTCTAACTAGTCAGTAGTAGTAGTCTAGTTAGTGTCGTCAAATCTATGAATATCTGCCTCGTTAGTCTAGTGGGCCTGAGCACGCTACGCTAGAGGTCTTGGATTCAATTCCTTGGTTGAGCAAAGTGTTATTGGGTTTTTCTATGAAATTCTCAGTAGCAGCTCGGAATTGGGATTCGTGCCCGGTTAATGGCAATAAGCTCGCCCCCTATTACATCATGGGACCTAAACATACCGACGGACTGTGGGTGTACATTGGCACACCTCTGCCCCTTCCTTCGGGGATTACAGGCGTGTTAGTATGTTATGTTATATAGTATTGGATTGGCAAAAATATTTAATTATATTTTCTCTTGTAAATGTTGTTCAAAAATGCATTTTAATAATCTAATTAAAATAAATTGCTAGACTTATTTGTCATCCTGCCGGGGCTGCGGGTTGTTCGAAAGAGATACCGCGCCCCCGGAACGCAAAGGGCACAAGAAGGAACATGGATGGGTTTAGTCAGTAAAAGTCTGACACTCCCTCCCGCCCCGCCCAGGGCGGGGGCAGTCATTTGATGATTTCCCATCTTGAAAAAAAACAATAGCGGTGGATCACTGGCTGGTTTGCCATCCAATAACATTAGGAAAACATACAGGCAAATTGTTCATGCTCCAACAAAAAATTACAAACAAACTTAGTATCATAAACATCCCAGGTAGGACAAGAAAAACAAGTACAAACTAGACTTAATTAAAAAACAAATGCCAGACTACAGTGGTGATACTCGCTGAACATTCAGGGCGCTTCGGGAACACGCCTGGAGTTTTAAAAGTGGGCAACCAAGAGTTGTAACTTACATAATTAGAAAACAAGTGAGGGCTAGAACTGGCAGTCGTTGTGGGGATGGTACAACTTTTTAATTCTGCTGACTGAATTTCTGTGATAGTCAAATGAAATCAAATATTCTGCCCTGATAACAAAGAATGCAGTAATCGACATTTTTGTGATTTTCACTTTTTTCCAGAAATGGCATCCCAGGAGGTTCATGCACATGAAAAAAAAATATTTTCATAAAAAAATTCACTCGAAGTATGTTTTTTATGATATGATTTTCGCCGTACTTGCATGAAAACTGCTTCAATGATAAGAAAAAACGCAGTATTAAGCATGGCCTAAGAAAGAATGCAGTACTTGCAAGAATAAACTAAAACAGAATGCAGTAATATCCACTACTTTATTGTTTTGTTTTACATCCAGTAGACAAATTGCTAAATCAAAACGCAGTACTCCACATTACTGTATTTAAGTGTAGTAAAGACTTGCGAAGTCGTAGCCGTAGTCGTAGCAGTGCGATCCATTGCCGCGTTTTGTCTTAGTAAATCAGTTCGGCGACGTCATTCGGTGGAGTAATACGAATACGAATTTGCAAAAACATGTTTTTTTTACTTCACCCTAATGCTGCATATTATAAGAACATAAAGTAGGTTTTTAACATCCGTATAGTTTACTCAATACTTTATTTGCATTCCACGATGTAAAAACTTAGGTCGTAGCTAAGAAACTAAAAAAACCTTAACCTTAAAATGCACCTATATAAATCGTTGAGAAGACACAGTACACTTCAACTTAGTTCCGAGCATATAATAATGGCAATAATTACTAAAAAAGAATGCAGTAATCAACTTGTGCTAAGACATAATGCAGTAATACGCGCAAGTGCTGCATTTAGTTTTAGTATCCTGTGACTCGGAAACGACCTGATGATAAACCGAAACGCAGTAATACGTATTATAATTGCATATATTAGTAAATTAAATAAAGGAAAATTATCTTGTAAAAGCTTGATTTTTTTCCGATTTTTTAGATATATAATATGGCCAATAAAATACGAACAACTGGCTCAGATCATATGAAATATGTTTTTTGCGTTTATCTCGGAACCGCCATTTTGCGATTACTGCATTCTTAGTTATGACGGCAGTATTTTATTGTGTATCAATTGTAATAAGTTGTTACAAATATGAAACATAAGGTGCTTTCTTTTTCGTGCGAAGGAAAAATGTATTCTGCAGACCGATTCCGACCAGACTAGAAGTACGCAGGAGGTATTATAGTGCACAAGTGTGTGTGCAAACACAGGTGCACTCCATCTTCCCTAACGACAAATAGGCTCGCCCCCTATTACATGGGACCTAAAACATACGGGCGAGCTGTAAGTGAACATTGATATACCTCTGTCTTACCCTTCGGGGAATACAGGCGAGATGGTATAGGCTATAGGGCGCTACAAAAACAATTATGTGTGTTAGCATTTTGTGGACATAACGGCTATTTACACACTTTGTGAACAGACGCTGTCAGTTGGGACTGGCATGGCTTATATTTTAATAGCTTTTTTGATTTGTTTTATATTGCTATCCATCTATTTTTAGTTGGAAGTTTGGAGTTTCTTGCTCGTTCTTCTCCCATATTTTTACCTATGTTTTATAACGAGCAACTAGCTTCAACATTCTGACTAACTGAATGACTGTTAATGGTTTAATTGAAATAAATGTGTATGCTCAGGACGGCGGCAGACTTCATCAAAGTCCATTAGTATTGTTGATAACACTAATCACTTTTAAATCAAGCTACAATTACGGCGATGGACAGCGATTCGTCGATAGCGTGGTGCGCTGGTGACCGCCCTCCAAGCAGAAGTGCAACCCCAGATGACAGTCGCGCTACCATCGACTCGACGCTCCGCTAGAGTGACGTTAACCACCTGTCACTCTTGACAATGACATTTTTATATGCGCCGACAAATGCATTAATCTTAAAAAATAATCTTTTTTGATAGTTAACTATCTTGTTTACTGACAATATATAAATGATTACACGTGCTCCTATCAAATCTTTCTCCTATTAATACAAAAAATGAATTTCCTTCTATGATAAAAAATCCTCTGAACTTTTTCCTTTCAAACACAGAACCGCTGTGCCACGTCAAAACTCTACCTTACGTTTTTTTATCTAACGGAGTAATTAATATAACATCGGAAATTAGTTATAGAAGATACTAGCAAGTTCCCCGCGACTTCGTCCGTTTGGTATATTTTGCCCGGGTTAAGTTACGTCTTTGGTTACTGCTCCGCTCCCGTTTGTTTTAGCGTGATGTTATATAGCCTATGTTACTAAGGAATAATGTAGCTATCTATTGGTGAAAAAATTGTTAAATCGGTCTAGTAGTTTCGGAGCCTATTTGATACAAACAAACCAAAAAATCTTTCCTCTTAATAATATTAGTATAGACTAGCCTTGGCCCTGACTTCTTCTGCGTGAATTTCGCTTATTGCGAATACAGGCAAAGTCAAAGATCAGAAAGTAGCCTACTCTCATAATCCGATGAGACTTTTTCAATTAATTTGGACTTTCTAAGTTTATCTTGGACATCACTGACATCGGTGAAGGAAAACGTCGTAAGGAAATCTGGACTTAAATATGATGAACATAAGTCTGAAATCGCCAATCCGCCTTGAGCAGGCGCGGTGATTAATACCTTCTCTGTATGAGAAGAAGCCTTTGCCCTGGCATCCTTGCAGTGGAACAATAATAGGCGGGTATTATTTTACACAGAGGAACTCACAGCCAGGAAATACATACATTCATACATACCATCTCCCTTGTATTCCCCGAAGGTTTAGGCAGACGTGTACCAATATACCTACACCCACTATTCCAGGGTATGTTTTAGCTCCCATGTAATAGGGGGCGAGCCTATTGCCATTAACCGGGCACAATGAAATCCTGACACCGAGCTGCTACTGAGAATTTCATACAAAAAAAAACCAATAACACTGCTCGACCTGAGAATCAAAACCCAAGACCTCTAGCGTAGCAGTCGCGCTTAGGACCAATAGGCTACTGAGGAACAGCCAGGAAATTACTAACCAAACCCTACTTGTGTGGTAATTACTTAAACTCTCTCCACAAAGAACCTATCAGAAATATTGTAATTTCCCAGTAAACCAATTAAGTATTAAATTAGCATAAATTGTGAACTTTGACTACAACTTGGTAACTTCCTCGGGCAGAATTCAAATTCGCCGGTCATTAGACAGAAGCCTATTCTGGGCCAGTGGTCGATTCAGCTGAGCTAGGCGTGAGATGAGCGGAGATGAGCGAGCTATAACAGCATTTTGTGGAGTGGTGTACTTGTCAAAAATTACGCGATGAAAATTCCATGTATTTACTATGCAAACTACCGGACGTAATTCGGTCTAATAGTTATGTCAAAATATTAATAAAATAGAACTGCCTCGTTAGCCTAGTGGTTCTTTGCGCGACTGCTACGCTAGAGGTCCCGGGTTCGATTCCCAGGTCGAACAAAAAGTGTTACTGGGTTTTTCTATGAAATTCTCAGTAGCAGCTCGGAGTTTGGATTTGTGCCCGGTTAGTGGCAATAGGCTCGCCCCCTATTACATGGGACCTAAATACATATACCGGCGAACTATGGGTGTGCATTGGTACACCTCTGCCTAACCCTTCTGGGAATACAGGCGTGATGGTTTTAATAAAATAAAGCTTATATTACTCGCTGATAATGTAACTTTCCATAGGTAAAGGACTTTTTCAGTTTATCTGTGCTAATATTATGAACAGGCAAGATTTGTTTGTTTGTTTGTGACAAACAGGCTCCGGTGAAAGAAGCCACGCGGGCATTTCGATAGTCCATTATAAACAAAATACCATTGTTTCTCTACGCTTATGCTATGCATTATGCTTGCTCGTTATATTTTTCTTTTTATAATATCAGTTACTAACGAACTACACGTGTCATTATCCGCATGGCTTATTTCACCCGCGTTAAGGTACGACTTTGTATGTCGTAGCGTAATGTTATATAGCCTGTTTCTCAGAAATAATGTAGCTATCTGTTGGTGTTGGTGGCTAGAACCAATTATGGCAAAAAAATGGTTACATTTGAAGGAGTGCAACTATATAATAAATTACCATCAAGTATTAGAAATGTACACTCACTCAATGCATTCAAAATTCAGCTCGGCCAATATTCAACAGCAAGAAAAACACAGTCGCAGAAATGAATGCGTTGGGTGGGTCGTGTTTGTGAAACTGTAGGTACTTAGAGGTGAAGTCGGACCTTTTTATATTGTTAACATTAATCTATTATTGTTCTCAAGTAAGTGACATTTGTTATGTTTTATTGAGAATAAAGTTTCTTTAAACCTAAAATACGTTAAAATTGTTTCAGTAGTTTCGGAGCCTAATCAGTAAAAACAAACAAAAAAAAAAAAAAATAGATGCAAGCCGCTTCGAACCGGTCCTTTTGGAAATCTATGAGGGTAACTTATGTCTAATTGTCTAGCGGCTGATATGATGATCATGATGAAACAAAAAATCTTTTCTATACCAGTTAGTTGGTCGCACCTTTAGCACTCGGTTGCAGAATTCAGTCGCAGTCTCCGTTCCAAGTAGAACTTATGTAATATCTAAAATTAAGTGTGATTATTCAAGTTCTGCTCTCAACCCTTGCAATCAGACCGCCGCAGGAATCAAGTCGCACCTCATTTGGGTTATAATGAGGGCAAAAAGTTGGACATTTTTTGCAGTCGTGTCACAAAAAAGAGGTGCTGGAAGTAAAGGGTTTATTATTTATTAGTCTGAGTCAGAATCAGAATGTTTTATTTATTACAAAGTTGAGTCAGAATCAGAATGTTTTATTTGTAAACATAGGTAGAGTTACAGTAGTTTTAAGTGTGCCAAATATTAGTAGATCCTCTTTACCTTGTCATTTGGTGTACAAAATATGTTTATATGCAAGATGCAGTTTTGCATCTTCGTCAAATTTTAGGTTGTTGTCATTCATACCATCACGCCTGTATTCCGCAAAGGGATAGGCAGAGGTGTACCAATGTACACACACAGTTCACCAGAACCTATGTTTTAAGTTCCATGTAAATGGGGGCAAGCCGTTAGTTGCCCGTTCCTTCGTTAGCGTTCACTATTTCATTAGTTTCATATTGTTTTAGCGTAACCCTCTGTTTTTTTAATTAGCTATCTGCGGATGAAAGTCCCATCAAAATCGGTCTTGCCGTTTCAGAGATTAGCCGGAACAAACAGAAAGGCAAACAAAAAAAATTGATTTATAATTGATTTATAAAAAATATACTTTTATAAACATTTAGTGAAAAGCTGTTAATTTGAAATGACAAACACACACTTCAATTTTATTTATTTGTACGTATAGTTTGTCGTGATGGCCCAGTGGTTAAGGCGCCCGCCTCTCATGCATGAGGTTGCGGGTTCGAAACCGGGCAAGTACCAGTGTGACTTTTTCAATTCATATGTGCTTTCTAAGTTTATCTTGGACATCATTGACATTGGTGAAGGAAAACATCGTGAGGAAACCTTGACTTGTAATTAATATAAGTCTCAAATCGCCAATCCGCCTTGAGCAAGCGTGGTGATCAATGCTCGTGCCTTCTCTGTATGAGAAGAGGCCTTTGCCCTGCAGTGGGTCAGTAATAGGCTGGTATTATTCTCATTTATTCATTAAATTACATATAAATTACATTTTTAAATATTAGTATAAAAAAATAAAAAAATTTAAAAATATAAAAAATAGTAGCCCACCGGCGTCGGGAACAGAGTCCAAGCCACCGGTGGTCAGGGCTCCTGAGAAAGGAATCTCCTAACGATACGCGCCGTGTCTAGGAGAACCGCTTTCTGAATCAAGCCCTATTTATTATTATTATAGATGTCATAAAGTATTCTTTATTTAAATTATTCCAGAACGAAACAAAACGACCAATGACGCAGTTCAGAGAAAAGTTTACATACCACTGCTTACCTCGATAAAGTTGGGGTTAGTACAGTTTTTGGGGAACAACCCTTTTGCCCAAAAACCCAACTTCTAGGTGACCGTTACTATGTAAAACTTCCAGGATTCTCGCTAATGGCTTTCTGGAACGAGCCAGACTGAATTTAGGAGTGTAGAAATTTTAATAAAATTCTTATTTTAGAACAGCTGGCAATTATTGTTCAGAAGTTTGAATTTCGAACAGTTTAAAAAAAATGCAATGGTTTTGCCCGGGGTCGTGCTATTGCATGGAAGTTACACGTAATGGGCAACATCGCGGGCAAAACCTAATACAAATATAATTTATACTTCTATAGATGTATTTTAAGCGTAACTGCTACGCTAGAGGTCATGGGTTCTATTCCTAGGCCGAGCAAAAAATTTTATTAGGTTTTTCCATGAAAATCTCCCTAGCAACTCGGAGTTAGGATTTGTGCCCAGTTAATGGCAATCGGCTCGTTTTTACGTGGGATCTAAAAACATACTGGCGAGCTGTGAGTGTACCTACATTGGTACCAAAGTACCTCACTTCCAATAGAAATAATGACTTAAGGGGAAACTTTGCCGGGGCTGCGGGTTATTCGAAAGAGATACCACGCCCCCGGAACGCAAAGGGCACATGAAGGAACATAGACGGGTTTTAGTCAGTAAAAGTCTGACACTCCCTCCCGCCCCGCCCAGGGCGGGGGAAGTTATTTGATGATTTCCCGTCTATAAAAAAAAAAAAAAAAGCGGAAACTTTATACGTAAATAACATAACGCTACGACTAACAGGAGCTAAGCAGTAACCAAAGACGCAACTAAACGCGGGTGACACCGCGTGGTATAATACTAGTATTTGATTTATTTATACAAAGAAGTGATTGCCAAGAAATCGTTACTCATTATTCAGTTATTTTGAATCCATTTGACTAATCAAATGATTTGAATGGGATCCAAAACAAATGCCAGTTTGATTGATAACGACAGATTCCAACTGTTCATTTTAATTAGGATTCTATTATACACTAGCCATGTGTGTATATGACAGATGTGAGTGGCAGCGCCGGGCGGGGACGCCCTAGAAAGACCTTCCCTGACCTTATTGGTGAGGTTCTTCAGAAACTTCGGGCGCGCAGTACTCGTGACCGACGTGCTTGTATGACCAGATGTATGAACGTAGACGAGGCGAAAGGAGTATATAAGGATCGTAGCCGGTGCCGTCCTGTGGTTTCCAAGTTTCTACCCCCATGGGAAAAAGGCGTGCGACTTACATTCGTATACATACATAAAAACGTATGTACGTGTGACTCGAAGGTGGCAATGCTTTCAATGCTGTTTTAACCGACTTCAAAAAGGAGGCGTGACTCAGGCTTGCCTCGTTGGCCTAGTGGTCCTAAGCACGACTGCTACGCTAGAAGTCTGGGATTCGATTCCCAGGTCGAGCAAAGTGTTATTGGGTTTTGCTATGAAATTCTCAGTAGTAGCTAGTTAGGATTTGTGTCTGGTTAATGGCAATAGGCTGGCCCCCTATTACATGGGACCTAAAAAATACTGGCGGACTGTTGGTTTACATTTGGGCAGCCTGTGGGTATAAATCTGTACACCTCTGAGTAACCCTTCGAGAAATACAGTCGTGATGGTATGTATTACTATAACTTCAAAAAATTGGAGCAATTTTTACTTCGGTTAGTTTGGTTTGGCACACCTAAACCCAATTATGTCACATTACACCTAAACAGACAGACAACCTACCCAACAAGCTTCTACGTGACACCACCTAGATCCCTGCTCACCCCTTTAGTATGTCAGTAACAAAACGTGGCAGGACAACGATACATCAAAACACGAGTGCCACTGACGCGATGCGAAAGATTAATAGCTTCGCTTGAAATGGATGTCGCACCTTTGAAAGGGTTGGGATCATGTCTGTTGATATAGACATTATATGTGATGTTGGTAAGGGCTTGTTACACTAGCTATATATAGCGTTAGAAATTCCTAATGGAAAAACCCAATAACACTTTCTCAGTAGTAGCCTGGAGTTTGGAAGTTGGTGGTGTGACACCCCCGTGCCTCGGAAAGCACGTAAAGCCGTTGGTCCTGCGCCTGATCTCTCTCCCGTCGTGTCGGATTGCCGTCCCATCGGGCTATAAGAGTTAGGGAAGAGGGAGAGCACCTGTGTTTGCGCACACACTTGTGCACTATAAAATCTCCTGCGTTCGTGGCTAGTCTGCATTAAGATTAGGCACCGTGGCCGGAATCGGTCTGGAGTGAGTTTTTTTTTATATAGCAATAGACACAGTTTTTCAGAAATTCATCATCATCATCATATCAGCCGCAGGACGTCCACTGCTGGACATAGGCCTCCTCCATATACTTCAATGTCAACGTTACGAATAAAAGCTTGTCATTCAGATATATTTTATTAATAACTAGCGAACTGCCCGCGACTTTGCCCGCGTGGCTTTAGCATCCGCGTTGAGTTACGTTTTTGGATACTGCTCCGCTCTTGTGGGTCGTGTTGTGATGTTATAAAGCCTATGTTGCTCGGGAATAATGTAGCTATCTATTGGTCAAAAAATTTTTAAAATCAGACCAATAGTTTAGGAGCTTCTTCGTTACAAACAAACAAACAAAAAAATCTTTCCTCTTGATAGTACGTATTATTAGTACAGATGTAGCTGAAGAGATTTTTCTTTGTTTATTTAAACGGGCTAATCGCTGGAACTATCAGTCGGATTGAAAAAAATATTTTTGAATATGGTAGCCCAATTCATGAAGAATAATATAATATAAGCTATATAACATTACGCCACAACTAACGAGAGCGGAGCAGTAACCAATAACGTAACAGAATGCAGCCGGGATAAAGCTAGTATTTTAATAATATCCACGGAAACCACTATACATAAATAACTTAATAGGTTATCGATACATCAATGTCCCATCGAAGTATCGAAAATAAATATTCCGTAACACACCACCATATTAAATTGACCCCTGATATTTTATTCCTCAACCTCAAAATGTAAAGGAAATATTAAAATTTCCTTATGACAAGGGTTCTTTGCAAACTGGCCGTGTTATACAAAAACTGGGTTAAGGCGTGTCCAAACGCAATAAGTTTGGACGCGAGTTAAAATTTTGTACTTCGGTTCTTTTACGGGCGACTAAAAATAATACTGGCGTAGGATAGTAAGCTGTCATTCATAATTTTAATTTATTATTTACTAGCTTATGCCCGCGATTTCGTGTGAATGTAAGTTCATCCTAGCCTTTTTCAACTATGTTGGGGTCGGCTTCCAGTCGAACCGGATGCAGCTGAATATCAGTATTTTACATGGAGCGACTGCCTATCAGACCTCCACAACCAACCAACCAACCTCCCAACCCCAACATACCAACCAACCCATCCCAACTCATCATAACTGACATTCGTGTGAATGTCAGTTATGATGAGTTTTTATTTCTTTGGCGCGGAACCCTAATTATTTTTCCTAATTTTCCTCTGGAACAGTACTTCTTTTTGGGTTGAAAGATCAAGTGGTTTAGGTTTGAAAGGGTAATAAACAAACTTACTTTATTATTAGTCAGGTAATCCTTCTTTTTTGTTAGCCTATTCCTTCCCTATCCGGTGCAAAGGTCTCCCTCCACTCCTTCCAACCATTAAAATACATTAGCGTTAAATATATCATTTAATACCTGAATATTATATTCTTCCCAATATTATAAAAACTGACAAAATCATATTTTAAATGTATGTATGTGTTTATGTGTAGACTGCCCCGTTGGTCTCGTGGTCGCAAAGTGCGACTGCTGAGCAAGGGGTCCCGGGTTCGATTCCCAGGTCGGGCAAAAACTGATATTGGGTTTTTTCCATTAGGAATTTCTCAGTAGCAGCCCGGAGTTTGGAAGTTGGTGGTGTGATACCCCCGTGCCTCGGAAAGCACGTAAAGCCGTTGGTCTCGGCTGTCATTCGTAGATCTTTGACAGTCGTGACGGATAGTCAGAAGCCAAGAAGTCTGACAACCAGTCTAACCAAAAGGTATCGTGTTGCCCAGTAACTGAGTTGTGGAGGTCAGATAGGCAGTCGCTCCATGTAAAACACTGGTATTCAGCTGCATCCGGTTAGACTGGAAGCCGACCCCAACGCAGTTGGGAAAAAGGCTAAGCAAAAGAGTATGTGTTTTAGTACAAGTGTGTTTCCACTCATTCATATCAACATCAAATATTACACCTAAGCTACCAAAATAAACAGCTTTAAAACAGAATTCCAGCAATTCTGTACAGCCTACACATAAATAGTGAAGCTATTTGATATGCCATGCCTAGGGGAATGCCCATTGTAACGCCTGTTTCTACCCCACATTTAGCGCATAGGGGCGATGCGGTTTTGTTTGCCATTACTCTCCATTTAATAGCAGGGAAATACTGCCAGTGTACATACCTAGTATATCATTCACTGTGTAGTAAGGTTTATTTATTTACATACATACATAAACTCACGCCTTTTTTCTATTTGGGTAGGCAGAAACCATAGAACGCCACCTGCTACGATGCTTACATACTCTTTTCGCCTCATCCACGTTCATACATCTGCTATGCTTCTCTGAAATAGGCAAATCACTTCGAAAGTCATCTCGATAGCCACCCTTGCTTCGCAGAATAACAAATCCTATTGAAAAACGTCAAAATACTTACTCGATATAATACTTCTCACTTACATCATCATGTGGTGGCGCTAGTGTCGAATTCACTCATTTTCAGAATACAAAACTAAAATCTCACCACGGATTCAGCGGTGTTATTCTGTAAAACCCTTCTTCCGTGAAGTGAGCGTGTGGCGAACTGTCAATCCCTAGCATCGTATAGTGACAGCCCAGTGTTAGCTAACTTCACCTTAATTCACTGAGGGAGATTCTTACAGAATAAGCTGGCTGAAGCGATTTCGCAAATTAACTTTTTAGAACATCACTACCTACTGAGCATAAACTTAGCTCATCACCAACTTTAATTCATTACCAGTCAACGTTTTTGGTATTAACAAACCCATATTTTGATTCGATATCGATAATTCTACATCTCCTCAATGTATTCAATAAGGTAGCATCAGAAAAACATCTACTTATTCCGTCTGAACGAATCTTTACCTCCCTTGTGTATAACCGATATTATTGTTATGATAATCAATAATATTTCGTTTCGAGGAGATTTGTGCTTGTAATAACATTATTTTTAGAAATAATAACGTATTCGAGTGGAATTCGTTGTTATGTCGGCTTTCACTGTAGGCTGTTGGTAATGAGATGGATTGTATAATATCATTTTTAAAACAACTTCATAAAAAGAAGGAATTATTCTCAGTAGCAGCTCGGAGTTAGGATTTGTGACCGGTTAATGGCTATAGGCTCGCTATTACGTGGAACCTAAAACATATCAGTGATCTGAGGGTGCAAATTGGTACACCTCTGCGTAACCCTTCAGGGAATACAGGCGTGATTGTATGTATGTATGTGTATTTTTTATGTTTGTTACTTAAGAACTCCGGACTTGGAATGTACCGGCTTGAAAATTGATCAAAATTCTAATTCGTCAATTTTATGTGATCCTTAAGATCTCTTTAAAACTATTATAATATTATTATATCTTCCCACGTGAACCTAAATTGGCTTAATACTTCTTTAGCTGTAGGTTTTTTATCTGATAAATAGATAAATAAATAAAATAAAAAAGAAATAGTTTATAAATTCGACCGTTGTTTTTGAACTACGATGTCCAATTTATATTTACATGACAATATTTACACGTAATAACATAGGTACTAATCATATCTATTTCTTTTATTTACAGGTACAGAATCAACTATTATTATCAACGCTGAAAACTAATTCAATAAAGGTAACGTAGGCACTAAAATCTTAGCACGTTTCTCAAAGACTTTATTTAATAAATCAATAATTAACTTTGATTGACAAATACTAATTAGAAAGTTAGAAACGTTTGAAATATAAATAAGAACATTGAATAATGACAAATAGAAAATATTTAAATTGTATTGACATACCATCGTGCCATTGTTGGTCTAATAAAGTTAATGCTAGTAACAGCCTGTTATAGTCCCACTGCAATTAAAATTAATTAAAGATACATTTATGAAATAAAACTGAAAAAAAATAATCCTATAATAAAGCAAAAAGTTATCATTACTTTAATAAATGGAACTACACATGGACCTAACTGCCCGCCACTTCATCTGCGTAATCTTTTGAATTAAGCCAAATCCTGAACTATTCCATGGGAACACAAACACAGGATAAAAAAAACCCTTTTTGTTAAGCTAGATCAATATCTGTATGTGTGCCAAATTTCATCCAGATCCGTTCAGCCGTTTAAGCGTCTAAGGGCAACAAATATCGACTCATTCATCCATCCATCAATCCTCACAAACTTTTACGTTTATTAAGTAGTAGAATTATTTAGGGTAAGTCATCAAGTTTCTTCATTTTTTTAATAAAGATGCAAGTTGTTGTATCAATGTCCTGTAAATTCTGATGACCTCGAACTTATTATCTATCTGGTAGATAAAGTGCAATTTAATATGTACATTTTTAGACCCAGTACTATGCTGAGATATAACAACATACAATCACGCCTGTATTCCCCGCAGGGTTGGGCAGAGGTGTACAAATCTACACCCACAGTTCGCCGGTATGTTTTAGGTCCCATGTAATAGGGGGCGATCCTATTGCCATCAACCGGGCACAAATCCTAACTCCGAGCTGCTACTGAGAATTTCGTAGAAACATCCAATAACACTTTTTGCTCGACCTGGGAATCGAACCCAAGACCTCTAGCGTAGCAGTCGCGCTTAAGACCGCTACCGAGGCAGTTATAAGTAAATACTTTTATACTTCTGCCCTCACTGTTCTAGAAAAAATATGCGCCATAACATTCACAACTCCACAAAAAATACATCTTAATAATATCTTCACACAAAATCAATGTCACCCATGGGTTTCCACGCTATTATCCGCCATAACCTCGTATACAAGTCGCATTTTTCAAGATTATCCGGATAAAACCGGATGAAACTGAATATATCCGGTTAAGGGACGGCTGTTATGATTCTATTCTGCCCTCTATTTGGTTTGTGTGTAAGTTTCGATGAATGAATTTGTTGTTTTTTTTTGCTAAGGGGGTGAAAAGGGGTGATTTTTGTGTTGATATTTGGGGGAGTTACATCCCCAAATTAAGTAATAGTTTTAGTTTTTTTGGCGTTATCAAATAAAGCAATGTTGGTGTTTTTTATTGAAAAATTTTAAATGCCAATTTCGAAATATGCTCTGTTTATCCACAGACTAGTTGTTTATTGACAGGGTCCATAATTGCTCCTTTATATATATTTTTTAACTACCTGTATGTGTGCATTATAGATTGCAATAAACGATTTTGATTTGATATGATTTTATGACCCACGATTTTGCCTAAATAATCGGAGCAGCATTGTGTACAAAAACAACACCTTTTGTGGGCCATTATTTTACAAAACTTATCCACTGTAATCCACTATAATTAACGACTTTATTGTCATCGAGCGCTGCCCATTAAAATCTTCACCCCGGTAATGAGAATACCTCATTTATGAAATAGACTTGCCTATTAACACTTTACAGCAGGTAATGATGGTCTATTGACATCATTAAATTAAACCCATTTCAACCCATCCACCAAACTCTACCCCATCACGAGACTACTCCCGGCCACCGTAGACGCGGGTCTGTGGACGGTGAGCAATGGGTAGCTCACCTTCCGTACGTTAACTAACTAACGACAGACCGTGTCGACGACGCCGGCGCGTTCCACGTGCGCCTCAAAGAGATGTCAGCAAACTTGGAAGGGGCCACTGAGGGCCGATGTCTGCCGGGGCTGCGGGTTGTGAGCAAGAGATACCGCGCCCCCGGAACGCAAAGGGCACATGAAGGAACATAGGTGGGTTTTAGTCAGTAAAAGTCTGACACTAGGGCGGGGAAAGTTATTTGATGATTACCCGTCAACAAAAAAAAACTCTACCCCATAAACATAACAGTACCTTTAAGACCAGAGACCAACAGCCATAAGAATTCCCAATACAGCAATAATAAATATTACAAAAACTTCTGAAAACATTTGACACAATCCTGAAATCGCCCCCACGAGAGCTGTTATAACCAACTGCACTGTAAAAGGACGTTATGATTCTCCTATGTTCGCTCAAGGGGTAGTTTTCGCCCCCTATTTTTTCGCCCCCTATTTTTTCGCCCCCAGGGGGTGTAAAGGACAGATATAAATAATGTTAGGGACGCTGATGACAATGGGTTAGTCACATAAGTCATCTGGTCGCTTCTTATCTTTGAGTTTTTCGGGTATAAGTGATATTAATAGTGAATGCGAGAGGATGTGAGAAAGCTTTTCTTTTGTGAAAGGGCCTAATTGTATGGTAATGTGTCTTGGTCTGATAAAATATGAGAACAAGTTTAGTCTGGGTTGAGTAATTTTCTTATAAACTTGTGTGACTTTTTTTGAAGCAGTTGTTCTGTTGTTTATAAGTTATAATGTCAGTATAATTTGAAGCATTTATAATAATACTACTAGATTGATAACATTCCTTACCATGTGCTTAATATCTGGCTATGGTTGTTTGTGATTAAAAGATTAAAAACGTACAGGAAATAGTAAAAACCCAAATAAATTAACCTTGTCTTGATAGCTAAAGCCAGAAGATAGAGCAGGTCAATGAAATAATGAGAAATCAAAAATAATATACTTTTCTATTTTTTTAAATATTATTGCATAGGTATTTAAAATTATTAGTAGACGTTTAAAGTATGTCCAAAGCTTATGCTTAAAAAAGATTTAAAATTAATCAGTGTTACATATTTTAAATCATTCTAGTTAGTTTGAAAAATGGGACAAACCTTTTACTATCCCCATTTTTATTACCATAGTTTGCTCGTTGACATAGAGTACAGTATATTTCTTTTACAAAACGACCCCTATTCGTCTGCTCACCCCCTAAAACCTCTAACTCTGAAATAGAATTACGAAACCGAAGCTGTAATACGGCCTTTGGTACAAAATTAAATTATGTTTCAGATAAGGCGCTGGACACATTAACGCTGCTCTAAATTATCTCCTCGTCCGACCAAGGTCTAAAGGAAGCTTACAAAATTGTATAAGAAGAGAGAGAAGCAAGCCTTTATTTTTAAGTTATACCATCACGCCTGTATTCCCCGAAGGGTTAGGCAGAGGTGTACCAATGTATACCCACAGTTCGCCGGTATGTTTAGGTACCATGTAATAGGGGGCGAGCCTATTGCCATTAACCGGGCACAAATCCTAATTCCGAGATGCTACTGAGAAATTCATAGAAAAACCCAATAACACTTTAGGCGCGACCTAGGAATCGAGCCCAAGACCTCTAGCGTAGCAGTCGCGCTTAGAACCACTAGGCTAACGAGGCAGTAAACTAATAAAGTACATAAGAATTGGCAAAGTCACATTGGTATTTGCCGGTTTTCGGACCGGCCGGCAACTTCTACTTGAGACTGAGTTATTATGACCCAAGTACGTAATACTAAGGCTTCTTGTAACAACAGTATAAATACCTACAATATTTTGTTTCTTTCTTATAACGATCGAAGTGTGTGCTTTTGGTGACGTAGATTGATTGATTACCTTCCGAAATGGAAGCGTGCTCTAATAAAAATATCAAGCTATAACATTTCTATATCAGCTTACTTTCATATATTGGCCAGAGAATTCCCAATTTGGCAAATAATTGGTATTTTATTGTTGACTCAGCAATTTTTCGTAAAGTCTTAGTAGTCCTTTGAAATGATTTTGGAATTGGAAAACTGTGTAACAATGGCCTGTTTTAATCTAGATTTAGTAATGGTAAAGACATGGAAATATTTTTCTATTAAAATTTAAGGCTGGAAAATAGTCCTATTGTCAAAGAATACTGTAACCAGGATTTTGTAAAAACTTGATTGGAAAGAGAGTCCGTGGAATTTCTTGCTTGTTCTTCTTCATAGAGGCCTACCTATGTTTTGGAACGGACAACTTGCTTCAATGTTTTGACTAACCGACTGATTCCTTGACAATTCTAAATGGTTTATTTTTTTGCATGTTCATTTAAACGCGTTAATCTCTGAAACTCGAAGTCGGATTGAAAAAAATCTTTGTGTATATGATAGCCACATTTATAGGGAATAGTACAGGCTATAAAACATCATGCTACGAAGCACGGGAGCGGGGCAGTAACCAAAGACGTAAAATAACACTGATGAAAAAAAATGAAGTGAGAAGTTAAGTTATTCTATAAAAATGTACAATTAAAAATAACCGGCAAGTAATTTACAGGATGCAGGTCGCTTCCAACCGGTTTATGTGGAGATCTAAAGGGGAGGCCTATGTTCAGCAGTGGGCGTCCTATGGCTGAGATGATGATGATGAAGTAATTTACACACGAAAATAAATCTTTCAACAAATATTTGTCAGTCTAAAGAACTCTTAGAGCGATTCCAGAAAATCAACCACATTAAGTGGAAAATAAAGTGTTTTCCTGGAAATACATGGAATTTCACAAATACGTTTCTACAATGGATGGCTTTGACCTCCATTTTAATGTGTTTACAGTTCAAAATCAACTTAATGTTGTGAGTCGGAGCGGTTTAAATTGTATGTAGGTTAGGTCATGAAGTGGGCGAAAAGCGGAACGGTAACAGGAATATTAGGACGTGGTCAGATCTGTAAGCTGTTTTCTGGCGGACTTTATATATATACCATCACGCCTGTATTTCTTGAAGATTTAGGCAGAGGTGTACTAATTTACACCCACAGTTGACCAATGTGTTAGGTCCCATGTAATAGGGGGCGAGCCTATTGCCATTTACCGGGCAAAAATCCTAACTCCGACCTGCATCTTTAATTAATTACTGCTCCGTTCGTGTTGGTTGTAGCGTGATGTTACTCAATGTTCGTGTATTCCCTGTATACGAAGAGGTTTTTGGCCTATAGTAGGATAATAGTACACTGGTATTATTATCCTACTATTATCAGGTCAGCAGTACGCCAAAATAAAATCACCGCATAAAATCGCAGTTACCGCGCACTGGACGTTGAGCAGTGCGCTGAAAATCCAACGCGCACAAAAACATCCACGTTAAAAATCCCCTACGCCAACAAACGCAAGATTAAAACTATTTTCTTTTTCACAAGCCCTAGGTAGTCCAAACTAAAATTATCTCCACAAACCACACATTTTAATATTGTTTTACAGTCACAGAGTAATTAAGGGAGGGGAAGGGAGGAGCTCGTGGCTAAATAATTACAGCCGCATAGACCGATCTTCCGGGTTAAGCCACGCTTGCCGAGGTTGGTCTGTGGATGGGTGACCATTTACCATAGCGAGTTTCGTCCGTGCCTCGGAAAGCACGTAAAGCCGTTGGTCCCGGCTGTCATTTGTAGATCTTTGACAGTCGTTACTGTTAGTCAGAAGCCAGAAAGTCTGACAACCAGTCTTACCAAGAGTATCGTATTACCCATTACTGTGTTGTGGAGGTCTGATAGGCAGTCGCTCCATGTAAAATACTGATATTCAGCTGCATCCGGTTCGACTGGAAGCCGACCCCAACATAGTTGGGAAAAGGCTAGGCAGATGATGAGTCGCAGAGTAATTAAGTTTCCCTATTCAACTTTCAAATGAGCTAGGAATGCCATACTGACTTTCGTTAGCTATCCAGCTTCATTTTAAGGCAATTTTGAGCTCATAACTATATTCATAATGGTTGAAGCTAGAACAGCTTGCCAGAAAATGTAGCTGAGAGATTATTTCGAAGGAAAATGAACCTAATTAGTGGGTATTAAGATTTTTTATGGGGTTCTTAGTGAAAGAATTCGTTTAGGAAGAGTGCTGGTGTAGGCTGCTTGTTTCCTTATGATCATGGTGTTTTACAAAGAGGTATGGCAGAGGTATTATCGTGCAGCCATTTTTAAAAAATAAATAAAAAATAATATACCATCACGCCTGTATTCCCCGAAGGGTTAGGCAGAGGTGACCAATGTAAACCCACAGTTCGCCGGTATATTAAGCCATTTCTTTTTTCCATAATTTTCATTTATGTTCCATTTTCAACATTTCTTTATTAAAATTATAGTCTTCAGACCGGCGAATGTACTCCCACAGGGTGTACATTGGTACACCTCTACCTAACCCTTCGGGGAAAACAGGCGTGATTGTATCCATGGTAAAATTAGCGCCTGCTCATGTCTTTATTCGTATAGAAGTAAAAACATCGTATTAATTGTATTTTGCAAAATTAATGTAGAAAGAAACTGCCTCGATAGCCTAGCGGTCCTAAGCACGACTGCTACGCTAGAGGTCCTGGTTTCGATTCCCAGGTCGAGCAAAAAGTGTTATTGGGTTTTTCTATAAAATTCTCTGTAGCAGCTCGTAGTTTGGATTTGTGCCCGGTTAATGGCAATAGGCTCGCCCCCTATTACATGGGACCTAAATATACCGGCGAACAGTGGGTGTACTTTGGTACACCTCTGCCTAACCCTTCGGGGAATACTGGCGTGATATTATACTTTTTTTTATAATGTGGAAGAAAATAAAAAAATAATCAATGTTCATAATAATCCTTGTTGAAAATTTCATCTTCAAAAACGTACCTACATGAAACTACGCCGAATGTAGAACAAGACACACTTTACAAACAAAAACATAAAACTCGAATGTAAAATAATATTTTGTCAAAGATTTTCTGTCGCTACAAAATCTCTTTGAACTGTGAATTTTAGACGAGAACTTTACTCGTACTAAAGTACAGAAATTGTCTGTACTCTTGACATACGGTTCAGGTGTTTGTGCAACAAAATATGTTAAATGCGCATGTACTCATTTATTTATTTATTTAGGATCTCCAACAAAAAATATACACAAATCATGACATAAAAACAATGGGTATTATATCCCATCGGCCATCAGGCTATGAGAGTAAGGGAAGAGGGAGTGCGCCTGTGTTTACGCACACACTAGTGCACTGTAATATCTCCTTCGTACGTGACTAGTCTGCATTAAGATTAGCCGCCGTGGCCGGAATCGGTCTGGAGAATTACATTTTTTTACATTTAGGTATTATAAAAGTATTATGTAGGTGTACTCCTTCATTTGTAGGAGACCACAGCATGCACAAGAAAGTTAATAAGTAACAAATATGTTGAGATCGACATTCAGTCTAACCGGATGCATCAAAGCACCAGTATTTTACATGAAGCAGTCGCTTACGTTCTCAAGCCAGTTGCTAGGCAACACGATACTTCTTGGTAAGACTGGTCGTCAAACTCTCGAGCTTCTGACTATCCGGCACCAACGCCTTTTCGTACTTTTCGAGACACGTGGGCATGCGGCAACTACTAATACTCTTAGCTAAAAATAAATTAATGACAGGTAAATAGGTAGTCAAATATGTGGTCAGTGTGAGATGTGTGAATGACAAAAATGTTTATTTTCAAACCATAGGCATTCCAATGTTTACATTACAAAATATCTTAAAGCATTCTGATGGATTGTTCCCGTTGGTTATTTATATGGAACGAAGAATGAAGCAATCTGTATCGTTTTGGCTCAGATGAAAGCGTTCGTTACATAATTATTATATTTGAATGTTACGTTAAAAAAACGGTAATTTAAAAAACTAAAAAACCCGACTGCTATTCTTTAAAAATCCCTAAAACAAGATAAATTGTAGCAGTCGGGACCCATTCTAGAAATGGAGGATTAGTGAATTGAGAGCACATACCTATATTACATTGCAGATGGTCCCGAATGGGTCCCGACTGCTACAATTTATCTTGTTTTAGGGATTTTTAAAGAATAGCAGTCGGGTTTTTTAGTTTTTTAAATTACCGTTTTTTATTTTTTATTTTTTTTAGTGTTTTAAAAAGAAATTAATGTACCCAGTATCACTCTTACAGTAAATACGAATCTACCGACACCTCTCAAGCTAAAATCCATCGAGCCGTTCAGCCTGCAGAGCGAGCCAAACATTTGAATTTGGCGCCAAAAATCCGCCATTTTGTTTTTTTTTTAATATATACCCAGTGTCACTCTCACAGTAAATACGAATCTAACGACATCTCTCAAGCTAAAATCCATCGAGCCGTTCAGCCTGCAGAGCGTGCCAAACAATTATACATACAAACATACATACATACAAACATACCCTCGAAAAACATAACCCTCCTTCTGTCGCAGTCGGGTAAAAATGATTAAGCGTTTTACTTGTACTGAAAATATAGAGAAGGCACGAGCATTGATCACCACGCTGGCTTAACACAGATTGGCGGTTTCAGACTTATATATTTTTTAAGTCCAGGTTACTTCGTGATGTTTTCCTTCACCGATGTCAGTGATGTTCAAGATAAACTGGTTTTTTTAGCCTATTCTGTGCTACTCCTGGGCAAAGGCCTCACTCCCCTCCTTAAAGATAAACTTAGGAGGTAAACATTTTTGTTCCTAATTCCACAAGAAAAAGAATGTCCAGTTACAATATATATTGGTCAAGTTACTAAATACGTGTTGGACACTGAGCATGGCGGTGGAGAGCGTTGACATGCTCGCTTTAATGTCTCGCTGATGGTGGTGCGTGCATTGGATCGTTCGGTTCCCTTCAAGATGGTTGAGCTAAATGGTGCTGATGCACGCGTCATGCTCGTGAACGGGTGCTGTCAGTTGGGATTGGTTACCTCTTAACTGCCATGGCTTTCATCTTTATTATAATTTTGTATCTTTTTATACATTCACCTTCATTGTTTTCACATATAGAAGCAACAAGAATATTGTAACCAAGATTTTGTAAAAACCAAATTGAAAGAAAAGAGTGTCCATGGAGTTTCTTGCTCGTTCTTCTCCATAGAGACCTACGTATTGGAACGAGCAACTAGCTTCAATTCTAAACTGTAACTTCTTGACATTCAAAAGTGCCTGTAAATGGTCCAATTGAAATAAATGCTTTGACTTTGACTTTGAAATAAATAAGCAACCAAAAAATGCAAAATTTATAAGAAGGGTCTACTTAAAAGTATAAAATCTTGAAACAGTAAAAAAAAACTATAGTCATAATTTATATTTTTCTTAAAACGGGATAACTTTACTATAAATTGCTCCCAAATGCAAACTTCAAACGTTTACCTACATTCAACAACACAAGCTTGCCATCCACACCGCCCGTATGTCACAAATTGCCAGTTAGAGTTTGCGCGTACCTCTAAATTGCCACGGAAAGTTATTTTTTAAACTTTCTAAAGCCTCTTTGCGAGTAAACAGTTATTTTGAACGCCAAATGAAATGAAACGCTTTTATAGAAGACTCGCTTATGCCCTCGACTTCGTCCGCGCCTATTATAACACATACATTTGTTTTAACAGGTAAGACTCACGCTAACAAAAGTAGTCATAAACAGCTAATTGGGTAGTTGACACAACCATCAATTGACATACTTTTTGTGAACTGTCAAAACGCTATTCTCCCATAGATTTTGTTTTGTAATAGCACGCTGTGACGTCACGTATCGGCCTACTCAATTGAGTATTTATAGATTTTAAAGTAAGTAAATATCTAATTTCACAATAAATTGAAAATAAATCGGTTATCATGGGCAAAATGAAGTGCTTTTTTAGAGAAGTTGTGACTTGAAATTATTGGTTAGTGGTGTCAACTACAAAATCATCCAGTCCTAAGTAACGGGTCCGAATAGAAGTTACACAGTGGATTACATTCTACGAGTAAGTGTCACCCTTTGGAATTCCACCAGAGAGCAAGAAAATATGTTCAAACGCAGAGAAACACTATTAAGTATTTCTATTTCCCAAATGACTGGTGCAAACTTTAATAAGTAGGGAGATTATCCCACGGGAACCACATATTTTTCCGGGATCAAAAGTAACCTATGTGTTATTCCACACTACAATCTATCTGAGTGCCAAATTTCATCCAGATCCGTTCAGCCGTGTAAGCATGAAAGAGTCACAAACATCCACCCATCCATCCATGCATCCATCCATCCATCCTCACAAACTCTCGCATTTATAATAAATACTACTAGCTTCTACCCGCGACTTTCTCCGCGTCAAAATATATACACGAGAAGCGTACATTTTCCGGGATAAAAAGTAACCTATGTGTTATTCCACCAGATCCGTTCAGCCATCCGTCTGCCCATTCTAACAAACTTTCCCATTTATAATAATAGTAGAAAGGACGAGTAAAACGCGGTTTCGGATTGGAATACGCCATTTCGTGTTCGGTTTTTGAAAGTTTAAAACGCGGTTTCGATGACGTGTAGTTTTGCGTGATTGCTCTTTGAACTTTGAGGGCAGGAAATTTCGTACCGTTGAAATTGTTCCGAGTGTGACTTGATGGATGTTTTTTTCGTGACTAGAATTGTAGGGTTCTGTATCCAAAGGGTATTTTGGTCCTATTTCTCTCGCTCATTCGTTCGTCTGTCTGTCACAGGGCTGGGTCTTTTGAACTGTAATAGGTTGACACTTGATATTTTCATGTAGTGTGTATTATCTACTATGGTCGCTATAAAAACCTATACGCTACGCCATACCCATACGCCCGTTATAAATAATATAATGTGGGGAATCCATACATACTAAAAACGTGTTCTTTTCGGCGTGTTTAGCTCAATCACAATACTGTAACGTGGTACGGAACCCTTCACGTCTGAGTCTTAATCACTCTTACCCAGTTTTTTTATTGATTGAATGCATAGTACGTATAATTAAAAAAAAACATTATTGACATAAAACAATAAAATAATGAGTCCCTGACTCCTGACACTAGGTTACAGGAGAACCTTTTTTTTTTTTTTATAGACGGGAAATCATCAAATAACTTCCCCCGCCCTAGTGTCAGACTTTTACTGACTAAAACCCGTCTATGTTCCTTCATGTGCCCTTTGCGTTCCGGGGGCGCGGTATCTCTTTCGAACAACCCGCAGCCCCGGCAGGCATCGGCCCTCAGTGGCCCCATCCAAGTTTGCTGACATCTCTTTGAGGCGCGCGTGGAACACGAACGCGCCGTGGACACGGTCTGTCGTTATTCAGTGAACGTACGGACGGTGAGCTACCCATTGCTCACCATCCACAGACCCGCGCCTACGGTGGCCGGGAGTCGTCTCGCGGCTCCCGACGCCCGGAGCGTCTACCGCGGTACAGGAGAACCTGTGTTATAGGAGCCAGCACTATCTTCCAATTACATGTCTCGAGTTTTATGCAACAAGAAGGGATTTAAATTACACATACAAAATGTTGCTGCCTCGTTAGCCTCTTTGTTCTAAGCGCGACTGCTACGCTAGAGGTTTTGGGTTTCATTTCCAGGTCGAGCAAAGAGCTATTGAGATTTACATTAAATTCTCAGTAGCAGCTCGGAGTTACGATTATGCCCGGGTTATGGCAAAAGGCTCGCCCCCTAATACATGGGACCTAAACATACCGGTGAACTGTGTGTTTGCAGTACATCTCTGCCTAATTTGTTAGTGTGTTTTGTGTAGGGGATGTATCTGGTGTATATTGTTTCTGTGTGGGTGTGTATGCTTGATATGTGTAGATTAAGTATACGCAGTACGCCAACGAATTTACAAGAAGCAGTGACTTCCAATATTTATTATATTCGTAAACTACCCTAATGGCGACAACACATCCATTATTAGAAAACAATATCTCTCAGCTTCAAGCAAACGTTTTTAAAGAGGCCACTCCATACTTGGGACGAAGTTGGAACTGCTCCAAGTTTTAAAGAAAAACACGATGTTTATGTATTGAATACTTCAAGTGATAAGCTAGACACGTGTTTACTGTTAGTCGGAAATGTTAGAGTAAGTAAGGCTATCATTTTAACCAACAATCTTGTTCTTTATCTTGTGGCCAGTAAGGTCTAACGACCCCACACACCCTAGTGTCAGAGTTTCTAAACCGCCACAAGGGCCTCTGTCATGGTTACCGATGTCAGCGATCATCATCATCTCATCTGCCTAGCCTTTTCCCAGCTATGTTGGGGTCGGCTTCCAGTCAAACCGGATGCAGCTGAATATCAGTATTTTACATGGAGCGACTGCCTATCAGACCTCCACAATCCAGTAATGGGTAATACGATACTCTTGGTAAGACCTAAAACTAGAACCAATTATGGCAAAAAAATGGTTACATTTGAAGGAGTGCAACTATATAATAAATTACCATCAAGTATTAGAAATGTACACTCACTCACTGCATTCAAAATTCAGCTCGGCCAGTATTTAACAGCAAGAAAAACACAGTCGCAGAAATGAATGCGTTGGGTGGGTCGTGTTTACTGACTGTACTTAGAGGTGAAGTCGGACCTTTTTATATTGTTAACATTAATTTATTGTTCTCAAGTAAGTGACATTTGTTATGTTTTATTGAGAATAAAGTTTCTTTAAACCTAAGACTGGTTGTCAGACCCAAGTAACAAAAGCTTCTATAACCAAGGCGTTTTGTCGCCAATCAGTGTTATAGTAGGCCTGTAATGGTAACCATTATGACTGCCTGTACTATAAAGGTTTTTAACAAAGCGTTTTGATTCTATAAGATAAAGAGCATTTAAGTTCTATAATTAAGCTCTTAGAACGCTTACAGGACCATACAAAAGAATCGTTAAAGTTTTGCACTATAATAGATATGAATAAAGTGATTATGGTACTATTTAGTACTATTGAAGACCTTACCGACCCTTTCATGTATCTATTTTGCACTAATAATGCGTCAAAATTACTTTTATAGTACTAGTTTTGTAGTAGTATCAAAAACATAATTACAGGATTAATCTGCACTATGAAAGCACCTTGCACAACTATTATGTAACCTTTTAGCTTTTTAAAAGCTCCCTCAGTATTGCTATGGGGCTAGTTCTGTAAAAGCCATGAAAACTTTTCTATAGTATTAAATAATACATAACCATACTAAATAGCACTATAAGTGAGTCTGTGTTACTCATACGACACTAAAGCGTGAAATAAAAGGATTAAAATGAATAATTAATGGACTAAATACATCTATACTAGCTTTTCAGAATCAATTATATGACTAGTATTTCATAAATGATGACACACTGCCGACTGTTTAGAAATCTGGTTAAAAATTTAAGCTAATAAAGGTTTAATAATGGATTTAAAATCTCTGCGTCGGTATAAAGTGAGTGGTAGTTATAAAAAAAAGGTGAAAAATCGATATACACAAGCACTATCATCGATACAACAAGCAAATGTAAATACTGGTCAAGCGGGTCCAGAAAATATAGCACATGGTTCTGTACAAAATATTTGTTTTGTACCACAACAGCGCTGTAGCAATAATGTTTCTTTTTCTCTAGTCAGGAATAAGGATGAAGAATATGAGAGGGAGAGCACCTCTGTTCAAAGTTCCCCAACATCGGAATGCTCAGATGAGGAGAGCAATAAAGATGAACAATTATGCAGTGACATAAGAATTTTGTCCCATTATTACACACTTTATGATAAGGAAAACTGGTTCCGTGTTTAAAAAAAGACTTAATGTTTCTTATTTGTTTATTAATTATAAACATGATCTATGGCAAGATGTGTTTTAATGTATGTATATTCTAAACCTAGAAAAAATAGGGGCACTTACGGTCGACATCACAATAAGTAATATTAAAAAAAAAACATAACAATTATAGAAAAAAAAACCACTTCGGCGGGCATAATCTCGCCTTCTTGAGAATAACTATCAACAAAATTATCATATCTTTTTTATAAATAAAAAAATAAACATTAAAATCTGTCTCAGGAAACAATCCACGTCCATTATATATGCCATCATTAATTTTAGTATGTTACGATGCAGGTAAAGCACTGAAACAAACGCAATTGTACATTTACTTCCAGCATTATGACAAAAAAAGGTTTATTTTATATTTGCACAACGAACCCTAATTCGTTTTCGGTAAAAATATGGCTGTTGTTTTCGGCCATGATAGCACATTAGCAGCACGGCTGAAGCCAATGTATACTATAGCAGCCATATTCGGGACCAGTCCTTATTTTATTAATTTTAATTTAATTAAAACACGTAAATTATAATGGCGCATTGTCAAATTTGAAATCAGCATAATAGTTTTATCGATACAATAATTTTCGCAAGAGCAAGTTATGGGAGAGTAAGACCATATCGATCCATGCATGTTTTATAGTATGTTATTTTAAGCAACAATGGCAAACGACATAAAGCATAACTTACCGATATATTTTGTTTTCTTGAAGAACACTCACCACTCACGATCACAACACAAACAAAAAGGTCACCAGTGTGATAAAAAAGATCACTGGAATCGTTTACGGTGCAAAATAGCACTATAAACATGTTTTGGTGGCTATTTCAGTACTAAAAAACGCGTTTCTCGACACTTTTACATTTCAACTAAAGAGCTGACTTATCACCGTGAGAGCCTTTATGTAATGTCTATACAATAAATCAGTGATAATACTAGGGCCTAATTGGGGTTTTGTAAATGTTTACAACACCATTATAGTACTAATCATGAACACTAATTAGCACGTTCTAAAACGTTCTCAGGACCTTTATAGTACCAAATTTTGTTTCTTGGGGACCGATGTCAGCGATGTCCAAGATAAAGTTAGAAATAGCAACCAACAATAATAAAAGCTTTTTATTACCCCACTGTAGGGCAAAGGCCTCTTCCCATACAGAGAAGTCACGAGCATTGGTTATCATCGGGGTTTCACTTTTTTTATAACTCGCTCACTACATCATCAGCTATCTGCCAGTGTATATCTCACCAAAATCGGTCCAGCCAGAGATTAGCTGGAACATACAAAAATTTTAAACATTGGTTTCTTCGCACCGGGAAACATCATCATCATCTTCGTCCTGGCCTTATCCCAGTTACTTGGGGTCGACGCAACACGTTTTCTTCTTCCATGCTGTCCTGTCAACCGTCAAGCTATCACTAACTCTCTCTTTCATATCATTCTTCACACACACAATCCATCCATCTTGCCTTTTTTCTCTCTTCTTTCGTACCGGAAAACATTCATATCATTTCTTTTGTAAAACTGCAGGTCTAAAGATACAGCTTTCCGAAAGATGCACAGACAGATGGTAAAGCTAAAGCAACAGGGCTCCGTTTAGACGCATACGGAACTCTAAAAAAAACTACTTACAGAACCACTATTTCCTTGTAACTACATACGTAACCGTAAGCCCGGGTTTACCTCAAGCCCCGCTAAACAATTGTGCTACTTTATATCTCTCTTGTACTCTAATTCGATTTTATAGCAGAACACTAAAACTGTGACTGTCTGCCACAGTGTAGGGACAACAGTGAACCAACGGGTTTACTGTGGCACTATTTATTTTATTACTTGTCGCTTTATTCGTTGTGTTTATTGGATAGGTAAGGGATATTGTGAAAATTTTGGTGTGATGTGGTAATATGAGAAAAAGTTTTTAATAAATAGTAAGTGGGTAGGTTTTTTTTCAGGATGGGAAATCATCATATGACTTCTCCCGCCCTGGGCGGGGCGGGAGGAAGTGTCAGACTTTTACTGACTAAAATCCATCCATGGTCCTTCTTGTGCCCTTTGCGATCCGGGGGCGCAGTTTCTCGTTCGAACAACCGGCAGCATAATAGTTATGTTGCAAATAAGTTATTTTATATACAACTGAGTTATTCCTGCGCGTTCGTCCGCCTGGACGTATAGTATACTGTTACTGTATGATACTCGGTAACAGCATAGCTTTAAGCCAGTGAAAACATTTTGTAATTAAGCTACTACTACATCTCTTACAAACAATAAGTAACGCTTTTAAATTAAAAGACAATTGCAAAGGTTACCTTTTTTATATTGCTCTCAGAAAATATATTGACAGATTATCAATAAATCAATATTAAAGCGTAACGTGACTCATTCAATCACTAACTAAACATGGAATTTAGTAAAAAAAAAGTCAAAGTCAGAAATTCTCTCCATATTTGTTATATATCATCTATTGATACACCACCACACCAGACCTACTGCTTTTGCCTACACTATGTGCACCCTTAGGCCGTCTCCACACGGACGTTAAGTCGCGATCGGCGGCTGTAAATCTCGCTTGCCACAGATAAAGTAGATACGTGAGCGGCAGCCTAATGCGCCATCTTCATTTCTCAGTTTACGAGACAACTCCGGTGGTATTTTTTATGTCCGACCTTTTTTTTTAATATCTATGAATCTATTAAGTAATAAGGTTTTCAGAAATAGGTGGGATGTTCTCTAATTTTGATTATGTTCAACCTCAGCTTTTGGTTTTGGTTATAAAGTCGTGTTATTAAATGGTTCAACGAAAACAATGTCTTAACTGTATGTAAAACGGGACGGGAGAGGGAGAGAAGAGTCCCCCGTCCCAGCAGCCGCCGCGGAAGACGCGTGTCTGTGGACGGTGAGCAATGGGTAGCTCACCGTCCGTACGTTAACTTAACGACAGACTGTGTCGACGGCACGTTCGTGTTCCACGCGCGCCTCAAAGAGATGTCACCAAATATTCGGAGGGGCCACTAAGGGTCATGCCTGCCGGGGCTGCGGGTTGACGAACATTGATGAATACGCTTGCTCAAGGAGCATTGGCGATTTTAGACTAATATTAATTATACTATAAGTACAGGTGACAACAATGGCACACTTACTTCAGTGCCCAAAGTGTCCCTGTGTACACATTCTAAAATTAAATCATACAAATTAAATTATCATCGACTTGAAAAGGTCGGTGAAGGAAAACATCGTGAGGAAATCTATTTGCAACATCTGGCTTAAGTTGTGCTAAAATTGTTTGAAATAAATCTGCCTCTGATATATTTTACTAGCGATGTCACACGCGTTTCGTCACGTCTTTGGTTATGTTTCGAATCCGTGTCATTACATGAATGCCTACCCTATTCCGATCACATACAAAAAAATATTTCAATCCGACGGCAGTTCCTTAGATTTGCGAGTTTGAACAAACAATCAAAACACTCTCCCGCTTTATAATATTAGTATAGATTTAAATTACACAGACATACCATCACGCCTGTATTCCTCGAAGGGTTAGGCAGAGGTATACCAATGTACACCCACAGTTCGCCAGTATTTTTAGGTCCCATGTAGTAGAGAAGATTTAAATGAATTGAATAATATTTCCCTTTTATTATAAACTTGAATTTTTGAATCACACATGTACAGTCGGTTGTCAGCATTATCTGATCCACCCTAAACACAATCGAAATTGGACCTTCTGCCTATGACAATAAGGTTTAATTTCAATTTATATGAGGTTATCAGTCAAGTGCTCGAGAACTGAGAAGGAATAAATACAATAAAAATACACACACGCAAATTTGATCTTTATCACGTTAGCATTGGGTTAAATCTTATAACAACTTGTTATAATATAATAAGTGTAATAGCTTATTTTAATGAGTTCGGTCAAGTAACTCTGGTCTCGTGGTCTGTGTGTAAGACTGAGAGTGACAAGTTGCGAGATCAAATCCCGCGACGAAGATATTGTTTTGCTTTCAATTTAGAATTTATTCTAAAAGTATTTCTTGTATTATTGTAAAGAACTATAGACGGATAATCTTCAAATATAAAGTTTCTAAAATGGTAATATTTTGGCATAACTTGTATTAAGTGGGTAGTTGAAAAATAAATATTTGTATTCATTGTAAAACTGGTATTCAAATGCTACTAACTAAGGGTATGCAGTGACAACGCGCAAACATATTTTTCCTTGCCTTACTAAATTGCAAAAACAACTTCTCTTTACAATTTATTTTTGTCTATTTTATAGGTAGTTTTTTTATTATCATGTCTTAATGGAGTGATTAAATAATAATGAAGGGATAAAATACAAAATAATCTATTTGCACTAGGATAAGGTTGGCTGCTTGTGCTGTGCAAGAATAAACTTTATTAAAGTGTATATATGGTTTAAATTCTTTAGTCTAGTGGTCACTAATCGTTGTTTACGTTCGAAATCAAGTTTAACCTAAATATAGCTTCTGCTCAGGTGTTTCTTTTTTAATTATTTTATTATACTTTTTTTACAGTTCTTTAATGGACAACGCATAGAAATAAAACTAAACAATTGCAAATTTAAAATGTTTATTATTTCATTAAAACACTTAGGTAAATAAAGTAAGTAAATGCTCACATATTTCCAAATTAATATACAATATATTATGAGGATGCCATAATCAAATCTACCCATTTATAAACATTAAAAAAGGCATGTTTTCTTGAAAGTTTGTTATCGAGAAAATTTATTTTATCTGTGAAATGCTTTAAAGATTTATAGCTGCCTATTATACGTAGTGAATAAACATGTCATTTAAATAGAAAAAAAACTATTTATGACAATAACATCACCACGTAATTGGCAACATTTTAATGGTTTAACAATCTATCCATTGAGCATTTACTTACATGGTGTGTTTAAAAATATCCTAGATTAATTAGTAGCGGAGTGATGGCGCACCGTTCCTTGTTACGTTCATCTTTGTTCGATTTAAATGTTTTTTTTTTCATCAGTGAAGATCACAACATTTTCTTCTCAATTAAAATTTAAATATTCCTGGGCAAAACGGACCCCTCTTCAGCAGGTGTCAATGCTATTTTCTGTGCCGGTTTATAATTCCTTATTCCAGCAGCGTGTAAATGCCTTCTCACTGTTTCCACTGAAATATGGTGTTTTATTATTGCGGTTACACTAATGGGCAATCGCATTCGGGACTATACTTGATGTTTTTTGCCCCTGGACGAATCCGCTGAATATTTACTTTGTCTCCATAACGTCTTAGCTACAGTCGTATTTCTCTAAAACAAAAAAAAAAAACTTTTTTGGAACCGTTTATGTAACTTGTAAGGAGTGAATGTAATAGTAAAATAGCCAACTACGCGTTCATTAATCACAATCAATTAAATAAAATAGGTATAAAAAAAAACACTTACTGCTATATTAAGACGACGACCAATCTCTCTAATTCCAACATTCTGCTCATGTAAAAATATGATTTTATGTTTGGTATAGTCATTAAGCTGCGACATGATGCTTTTTTACACCAAATTGCTTAAAAATACTTAACGAGTTATGCGAAACGATTTACAAATGTGTGTGCACAGTCAATGCTAATAGGCGTAGTGTAACTTTTGTCACTTAAGTAGACGAATTTATTATCTACCTCACGAAGCAAATATATGTGAACTTAAACTTTTTTAATTTACCCACCTGTTTACAAGATAAGTTATTAGGCGTAAATCATATTGGCCGTTCTTTAATAATGCAAACAATTTTGTAGAAATGAAATCAAATTAAAAAAGAAACTGATAACAGGTGGACTGTGTTTTCGAACCCACATGTTGTTCCTCGCCAATCCAACATCAAACCGCCAAGCCACAAGAACTTGTTAAGACTCCACGAAATTCAAGATTGGGTTCTAATTATGTAAGGTGACTTAAAAGGTTTTTAACTTTAATGTCAACGAGATAATGATTAAAATAGCTTAACAAAATGATATAATGCCGGTGGCTCCGACAACGTTGGGTGGGTTTATGCGTGTCTGTATTCATCGATAAATTGAAATTAAACCTTATTATCATAGGCAGAGGGTCCAATTTTGGTTGTGTTTAGGGTGGGTCAGATAATGTTGACAACAGACTGTACCACGATATTTTGTTTAATCACTAAGCTGTCACGACAGCTAAGTTAGAGGTCTTGGGTATGATTCCCAGCTCGAGCAAATTGTTATTGAGTTTTTCTATAAAATTCTCAGTAGCAGCTCGGAGTTAGAATTTGTTCCCGGTTAATGGCAATAGACTCGCCCCTATTACATGAGACCTAAACATACCGGCAAACTGGGGGTGTAAATTTTTACCCCTCTGCCAAACCCTTCGGGGAATACAGGCGTGATGGTATGTGTGCTCAGTTATCAAGTCATTTAGCTGCAAAACCATTTACTATATAGTCCATTAACCCCACCTGTATTGCTGCACAGAGTACATTATAAATCAAAGCAATAACCACAAAAAAGCCCTTACTATCCTATAACAATAAATATTAAAAATTACCGAGCCCCAACCGTAAATGACGAAACGGTATCGACAACCGTAAATTATCGAAAATACCATAAAATTTGTTATTATATATCAAAATTTATAAAAATTTACGACCACACCGCATAATAACGAGATTGTGTGTATAGATCGTGGATTAATGGATGTGGCTGAGCGTGGTATTTCGGAAAAGCGAAGCGTTTACAGTATGCAGAATTGGAAAGTATTAAAATTCTTTATTTTTTTTAGTAAAAGGCAGTTTCTGGTCTATGGTAGAAATATTATTTCAGTGGTAAAAAGGTACACTATTCTTGAGTGTCATAAAAAATGTGTTTAATGGTATTAACGTTCACGCGATCAAAGATGTGACTAAAAGCAAAAATAGCTTTGTTTATTCGATTCAGATTTAAACACATTAATACAAAAATTTACTTAGTGCAAAAAAATACAGTATTTTGTGATTACCCTGTCCTTTCTTGTATCATGCTACAGTATGGAAAAAACTCTTTGAAAAATGGACGGTTTTAAGTGCTTAAGCACGATGACTCGCGGTCGCGTTGGCGGGCGCGGTCAAGAATAAATATCAACTATTATAAGTATATGTATAAGACATTCATCATAAAAATGACGGAATTTAATTTATAAAATCGCTTATGTATAACCGATCTTTACAAGGTTTACCACCATTACAATAAGTAAGTAGGTACCTAAATAGGTATGCACTGTGTCATTTCTAGTCCAGCATCGATATCTTTGTCAAAACCTCATATTTTATTCCTCATTATGGTAATTGCCTCATCCTGAGCTGAAGTGCTCTTGAAGTGGTGTCCTTGGAATACATCATGAAATATTTTTAGGTAAAATATAATATTCTCGAAATATTTTTTTAATAACATCCTGTATTTTGACTAAAATCTGCCATTATACTGATAAATATGAAATATTTAAAATTCATATTTTGAAATTTTCCATATTAATATTTTCTCGCGACAGTGTAGGTATTTTAATTATCCATATGTATTTTAATTTTACATACAACATTTTCTATATATTTTAAGTTGTTTGATAATAAGAGGTTAATCCCTGTAAGTTCTGGTATCTATGAATACAAAAATTTATTTACTGATTAAAAGCTACACTATCTAAGTACCATAATATGCTATCTTTAAGAGCGTGTACAGAAAGTGGGCAACGTCGCAAATAGCTGTCAAATATTTCGCTGTTTAGATTAATTTGTCAATATTACTGTATGAAAATAAGAAATATGGCTAACTAATGAACTAGAATATTGATTATGAAATGCAATAATTAATATCGTAACACCGAATATTTAGTTTAAGATGTAAAAAAGTATTTGAAAACTTTACAAATGCCTTTTTTACACCTAAAACGGTTAAAATATCAAATTCAGGGTTTTAATTGCAATTCATTATTAATATTCTAGTTCATTAGTTAGCCATATTTCTTATTTTCATAGAGTAATATTGACAAATTAATCAAAACAGGGAAATATTTGACAGCTGTTTGCGACGTTGCCCACTTTCTGTATACGCGCTCTTAATGATAAACTTGATTTCTACGCACACTTAATCACTGGGAAAAGCTAGACTTTTGTTCTTAGACTTTTATTTTTAGTAGTAATTTAAGAGTATGGATCGATGGATATTTGTTACTCGTTCACGTTTGAATGGCTCAAAGAAATCATCTAAAAAAAAGAGACCCCTATAAATATTAATCTAGCATTTTTAACTGCCTCGTTAGCCTAGTGGTCCTAAGCACGACTGCTACGCTAGAGAATAGTCTGGCTTACAGGAGTTGCAGTGGTTTGGGAACAGTGTGGCGGGGTTGTCCCAATAAAAAAAAAGATCTCTACTCTATGGTAACTAATTGAGCTGACGTATGTTGATTGAAAAAATAATTTGAAACTGCTTTGTTATTTAATTATCTGTTACAACACACAATCATGATGTTTATGATTGATGAAAATTTATCAAACCTTAAAAAGATGTTTTTTTTTTTCTTATTTACTATAACCTTTTTTCTGCGTCTTCATCCGCGTTAATTTTCTCATCGGTCCCTATTTTTCTTTATGAATTTCTGTGTTACTCGCTAATAACGAAGCTTTCTGTAGTTGTAAGTTTGTTTTAAACGGTTAGTAGCTTATGAATTAATCCATAACAAATCTTTTCTCTTTATAATATCAGTTAGATAGGTCCAAATCTCCTTACGACATTTTCCTTCACCAATATCAATAACCTCTAAGATAAACGATCTTTCTTTATTTATTTATTAAAACTGTATGCACATCATTTAAAAAATACACCGTACAAGGGCACGCTTAATGCCTTGGGCATTTTCTACCAGTCTACCTTAGGGTGACGCAGAGACAAAAATCAAAACAATCTTTAGTTTCATTACCAAACAAAATCTGTCTGTCAAAACAGTTTCAAACTATAAAGATACTTCCACACATGCAAACGCCACCATCCCTTTTAAAACCGCAGTCGCTCGCGCCCTCTGGCGGCTCTTGAGCGGTACTCGCAACACTCGCACGCCACTTGTGTGTGTGGAGTGGCCATTACGCTCGCGACTATGGCATATTGCCGCTTTGTTTCTAAGCTGGGGACGGAATATTTATAGAAAAATATGAATTTAGTGTCGTGTTTTGTGTTTAATGCAGTTTTTGAAGAGTTTGTAGGTTATATACCATCACGCCTGTATTCCCTGAAGGGTTAGATAGACGTGTACCAATGTACACCTACAGTTCGCCGGTACGTTTTAAATCTCTCAATATATTATTACTTTTATAACATGCAGCAAGTGCTTATATACCAACTTTTTTAATGAAAATTATGGATGTACATTGGTACACCTCTGCTTATCCCTTCGGGGAATACGGGTGTGATGGTATGTCATTATATGTTATGAATATGAACAACTTTTATTACAGGACCAACTCTGAATTCAGTTTAATAACAGGTTCTTGGAAACATACATACATACATACATACATGGGTACACCTCTGCTTAATCCTTTGGTGGTAATACAGGCGTGATGGTATGTGTGTCTGTATGTATATCTAACTCGGGTGAAACCGTGGGGTAAAGCTAGTAGTATAGATGAGCAGACCCATGTGTCTCCCGCAAAAACAAAGTTACCTATTTTCCCTCTTTCTCCCAATAATTCGGGGCCAGAAACTCATAAATAAATTACCGAACTAGTTCATAATATTCCGACGAAGGCCTGACTCATAGGAGTTATTAGGTAATTGTATTACTGAAGTGTTTCCTAATTGGTGGCCTCCGTGTATTCCTTTATTGTCATTGTTCTATTGTTTTAGATAGGGGTGCACTGACTGGGGTCAGAGCAACCCCCCTAGCCAAGTCGCAAACGATAATCGTAAACGCTCGGTAGGTACCAATAGATTTTAAACTTTATACCCCAGAGCCTTAAGTTAAAAATCTATTAAAGATTTCTAAGCGTTAGCGACTGGAACGAACGAAAACGCTATGCAATCTTCATTAGATCTTCAACTTAAAACCAAGCACATAAAGTTGGAGATCTATTAAAGCCTACTCAGCGTTTGCGTTTATCGTTTGTTACATGGCTACAGGTGCAGAACAGCCTTATGTATGAATAGTATACATACACATACATAAACTCACGCCTTTTTCCCCATGGGGGTAGGCAGAAACCACAGAACGCCTCCTGCTACAATCCTCACATACTACTTTCACCTCGTCCACATTCATACATCTGGTCATGCAAGCACGCCGATTAGGTTACGTTCGAAAATCGAATCGAATCGAAACGAAACGAATATCGAATCGTGTTTGAATAGTCTCCGTTTATTAATTGACAAGCTGTACTCAGTTACACCCGCGTTAAGTTACGACTTTGATTACTGCTCCGCTTTCGTGTGTCGTGGCGTGATGTTATTTGACCTTCCTCGATAAAACCTTTTGTTTCTGAGATTATCGCGTCCAAACAAACAAACTCATCAGCTTTAAAAATGTCAATCTATAGTAATTACATAAAGAGGTAAGACTAAGAAGAGAGGTAAGAAGAGATATATTTGCGGTTAGGAAAGATAGGCCAACGAGGCAGTCATATTTATCATTCAAAATATTATTTTTTTAGAATCTTACGCCTCGATTCTAATAATTAAGGTATCTACAAAAGTAACTAATCCAATTTCACGGTAATCGGCTCTCGAGAGAACTATCTTTGATTTAATTAATATCACTTTCCTATCAACGTCTTCATTCCCTCCAATAGAAAATAAGTACAGTCAGCAACAGAAGTAGATTAACATTTCAGATTTTTAAATATTCAATTTAATTCTGAATTAATTATTAATATCAAAGAAAATATGAAATGAATCTTAAATTTAGACAAAATTAACTCTTAGGTATTAAATTCTGAATAGCAATGAATTGCGTATTTTCGTGTTTATTTAGATAATATGTAAAAGTAACACTGATAATCGACTTTTGTTGCTGACTGTACATATGAAAAAATCTTAATTACGAGACATCGCGAGACTGTAATAATTTATTTAGCAATTTTCTTTTGTTCACAGGTCACCTAGCGGAGAAGTGCCTCTAATTAAGACGGTACTAAGTGGCAGGGCTTAATTACCTCTAGACAGATACTAATGAAATAATTAATAAAAAAGCATATCTTTAAAGTTAGGTCAAAGTGTTAAAAAGGTTATCAAAAAGTGTAAATAGTGATACAAAAAAGTTACAGTATAAAATAACAGTGTTTTTAAAAAAGTGCAATAAAACAACAGTGTTACTAAATTCTAAGAAAAAATAACAGAAATATCTGTTTAAAAAAAGAATAGTGAATTTGAACAGTGTTCCGAAAAAAGTGCAAATAAAAATAACAGTTCTAAAAAAAGTGTTATTAAATATTAGTAAAAAATAACAGTTCTAAAAAAAGTGTTATTAAATACTTGCAAAAAAATAACAGTTCCGAAAATACTTGTAAAAAAATACCAGTATATTGTCAAAGTGACAGTGACAACTTAAAAGTAGTAATAAATAAAGTTTAACTGAGTGGAGTAACAATAGCAATGCTTTGGTAGTGTGGTGATATTGATGATTTTGCTAGAGTCATCACGAATGCGGGCGGGCGGCCCCTCCGGCCGGCAGGTCAATGACATCGCCGGCACTACTTGTGCTTTCCTTGGCCCTTGGTAAGCTTTGTTAAGTTTTTTATTTTTTCATAGTGAGCTCCATCTTTTTTGCAAGGAGCTCTTATTTTTATTTATTTATTAGGGAAAACAAACAATTGTACATTAAGTCTTACATCTAGTTACATAATGAAGTACAGTTTAACGTACAATTCGTCCGTTTCCACATATTACCATGAGAAAAACAAAAATATAGGTACAGGTTAGAAGTGTCTACAATTGGGTAGATGAAACCACTAATCAATTGACGTACTTTTTATGAGCTGTCAAAACGCCATTCCCCCATAGATTTTCTATGACAATACTCAACTATGACGTCACTTTTTTGTCATCTCAATTCACTAACTATTTATTGATTTCAAAGCAACTAAAAATCGATTTTTATAGTTATTTAAAAAATCATCGGGTTTTTAGTGCTAAAATTAAATGTATTTTTGTGAAGTTGTTTCTTGAAATTATTGGTTAGTGGTGTCATCTACTCAATTCTAGACTTATTATATAAGCTTATATCTCTAAGGGCGACATGCCTGTAATCCATACTAAGTAATATTATGAATACAAAAGTAGCTCTGTCTGTCTGTCTGTTACGCTTTCAAGACTAAACAACTAAACCGATTTTGATGAAATTTGGTACGTTGTATGTTTAAACCCCAAGAAAAACATAAGCTACTTTTTATTCCGCGACTTTACCTGCTTCCATAATAACCTATATTTACGCAAACAAAGTGGCAAGCAAAAACTAGTATCGAATAATACAGAAAATGATTCTCAGTTTTTTGTTTCAAATCTTAACAAAAAGACAAAGTTACTTTCGAATTTTTAATAGATCATTTCCAGGTTTATTAGAAAATGCTGTTCGGTAAGTACTAAAATTAATAGTTGAATGAAACTCAATTAACAAAAAGTTTCGCTTCAAAAGTTTTATCAAACTGCAAACTGTTCTATAAACCCAGTATTTAAAAAGGAGGACAGAGAACAGATGAAATTCTATAGACCAATAGCTTTAATACCTGTTATTGCAAAAATTTTTGAAAGAATTATCTATAATAATCTATATAATTATTTTGAGTCTAATAATATATTCACAAAAGAGCAATTTGGTTTTCGAAAAGGCAAGTCGACTAACGACGCTCTTTTAAATTTTTTTAAAACTGTAATGAATGGTCTTGATAACAAACAACAAGTAACTGCTTTATATATGGACATGTCAAAAGTTTTTGATCACGTAGATCATAATATTCTCTTAAACAAGCTAGAAAAGTATGGGGTGAGAGGCAACGCAGTAAATCTAATAAAATCATACCTTAAAGACAGATTTCAGATAACTGAAATAACCAGAATAGCTAAGGATACACAATTTGAACAAACATTTAAATCAGAGCCGAAAATTGTAAATTACGGAGTGCCCCAGGGAAGTATCCTCGGCCCACTTTTATTCATTATATATATAAATGACCTCCCAAAAGCTATAAATAATGACATGGTTCTATTTGCAGATGATAGTACTGCTATCTTCACTGACGACGACCACAATAAAATAGACATAAATAACTCTCTCGGAAATATAATAAATTGGTTAAGGGACAACAATTTGAAAGTTAACATAGAAAAAACGTGCTTTATGTCATTTGTAAATAAAAATAAAAAACTAAAAACGCACGAAATAAATTTCAAAGGTGAGGCTGTTAAAGAAGTCAAAACTACAAAATTCCTTGGCATCCATATTGACTCTGGGTTAAACTGGAAAACCCAAGTAGACCATGTTTGTAGAAAATTAAATCAGTGTTCATATGCCCTCTATATGTTAAGGAAAATTGCAAATGAGAGCACTATGCTAAGTGTATATCATGCTTATGTAGGCTCCACACTGAAGTATGGTATTCTTTTATGGGGAAATTCAGCTAATAGGGATTATGCTCTAAAAGCCCAAAAAAAATGCCTTAGAAGTATATGTGGACTTAGACAAACTGACTCATGTAGACCAGTGTTTAAAAGATTAAAAATCTTAACCCTCCCCTCACTATACATATTTGAAGCGGCAATGATGATAAAACGCGATATAGGAAACTACGAAACGTTGAGAAGTGCGAGACATAATACTGAACTAAGAGGCTTTAGATGTAGGACTATTAAATATAAATCAAGTGTGTTTGGGATGGGGATAAAAATTTATAACAGGCTTCCAAGTAGTGTTAAAAATATTCCATCCTTAAATATGTTCAAGCGGAGTGTTGAGTGTACTTGTTTGTTCTTTCTTGTAATTTGATTGTTAGCGTGGTAAGTAAAACACCTTGTGGTTGTTATAATAAAAACTGTAATGACTTTTACTGAATTACAATACTAATTGGTACTTGTATTAAATTGTGCACTGGTTATGGTAATGGATAATAAAATGTCTGATTGCGTGCGCGCTTGATGGCGGATCTGGGTGGAGTGGGAGTGCGTCTGCTCACGCGCTGTCATCCGGCTTCCGGCCGTCGTGGCGATAGTGATGGGCCGGCGTTTAGGGATGGGACGGCGTAGACATCCTCCCGCGCCTTGAAACCTCTCGTTTCAAGAGTCATCTTCTAGTAGTGGGCATATACGATTCACTGCTCTGCGCACGATGCCCTTGGTGGTTTTGATGTCGGCGACTCGACAGGCGCCATCAGAGCCTGGGAAAACAGCTTCAATCCTTCCCAGAGGCCACTTCAATGGTGGGGTAGCTTCCTGTTTAATCAGAACTAACTGACCAGGTGACAGGTTCGGGTGGCGCTTCTGCCACTTGGTGCGCTGCTGTAGCTCGCAGACGTATTCGTGGCTCCATCGTCGCCAGAAGTGCTGCCTGGCCTGCTCGATCCGGGCGTACCGGTGTAGGCTGCTGCCCTTAGCTTCCTGTAGATCTGGCGCTGGCAGCGACATCATAGATCTTCCGATAAGGAAGTGCCCTGGGGTAAGAGGGGACAGATCGTGAGGGATAGAAGACAGAGGGGAAAGGGGCCGTGAGTTTAATATTGCTTCTATTTGTGCGAGCAGAGTTGTGAGCTCTTCAAAAGTAAAATGGAAATCACCCAAGGCCCTTTTCAAATGGTACTTAGCAGACTTTACAGCCGCCTCATGCAGACCTCCAAAATTTGGGGAGTATGCAGGTAGAAATTTAAATTTTATGCCTTCTTCTGCAAAAGGCTCTGACACAGAGTTAGAGTTAGATTTGAGAAACATACCCAATTCACGACTGGCACCAACAAAATTTGTGCCATTGTCGCACCATATTTCAAGGGGTTTACCCCTTCTACTTATAAAACGACGTAAAGCTAGAATAAAAGCTTCTGTACTAAGACTACTTACTAATTCTAAGTGTACAGCTTTAGTCTTAAAGCATACGAAAACACAAAAATAACATTTAATTAGTTTGGAACCACGGCCTTTTCTATCACTATATAAAAACGGCCCAGCAAAATCAGTACCTGTGACTTCAAATGGATAACCTGGAGTTAGCCTAGGAGCTGGTAAGTTACCCATTATTTGTTTGGCAACTGCTCCTCTCATACGAGTGCATAAAATGCATTTTCTAAAAACCTTTCGGGCTAAAGCTCTCCCTCTTAGAGGCCAGTACTTTTCGCGAATTAGTGAGAGGAGGAGTTGTGGAGCTGCATGCATGTGTAAAGTATGATAGTAGTTAAACAATATCTTTGCTAAGTGATGATTAGAATCAATGATAGTGGGGTGCTTCTTATTATATTCGAATTGGGAGTTTTGCAGTCTGCCCCCAACTTTCACTAATCCATCGTCATCAATAAATGGACTTAAACTTAACAGAGGAGCTACTTTACATTGCATTTCAAAATTTGGGAAGCTCTCTTGTTGAGAGATATAAACTAACTTATTCTCTGCATATGCTAATTCTTCTACAGTTAACATTTGTTTAATTTGATTCTTGGGATTCCTTATATTATTATAAAAACGAAATATGTATGCAACAATACGTCTTAACTTAGTGAAACTAGAATAATTCTTAATATCTATTACAAAATTAGGAGATTGCGTCTTGTTGACACATGCAGTGTTTACCCGCACTTCAGGTAGTGTTACATAAGTTACATTACTGCCTTGACTTGGCCAATATTCTTCGCCGTCGTGAATGAATGTAGGTCCCTGCCACCATAGGGACAATGATTTCACTTCGTCTGGAAAAACACCACGAGAGGCTATATCAGCCGGGTTCTGTGATGTAGGGACATACAGCCATTTGCTGTCATTGCACAGTTCATTAATGGATACTACACGGTTAGCAACAAAAGTTTGCAGCTTATGAGAAGGTGTGCACAGCCAACCCAGTACTATTTTAGAATCTGACCAATATGTTTTATTAGAAATATCACAACGTAGTGATTTACAAATTTTGTTGCATAAGCGAGCAACTAGAAGTGACCCACAAAGTTCTAACCTGGGTATGGTTGTCGTCTTTAGTGGCGCCACCTTAGCTCTAGCGGACAAAAGCCGTACGGTGCAGTTGCCTAGAGCATCAGTTGACCTTACATACACACATCCAGCATAAGCCTTCATACTGGCATCCGAAAATGAATGTAACTCAATGGTTACAGGATTAGCACAACAAACATTTCTAGGTATAGCAATAGTTTGCAAGTGATATACATTATCAATAAATTTTTTCCACATTTGATTGATGTTAGGAGGTATCTCATCATCCCAGGCTAGTTTCTGAGACCATAGCATTTGTAGAATTATTTTACATACAATAGTACAACAACTTAGTAAACCCAAAGGGTCAAATAGACTAGAAGTAAGGGATAGAATGGAACGCTTAGTAAATGGAGTATCATTATTACAATCATATAGTTTAGAGGATACCATTAAAATGTTATCGGTGTTTGGATTCCATTCTATTCCGAGTGCATGGCTTGGTGATGAGATAATCTTAAAGTTTGTTTGCTCAAAATTACTTGTACTTGCAATAGAATTTATAAATTTATTAGAATTACTTTTGACTTTTCGAAGATTGAAACAAGCTGACTCTAGTTTTGTAATGATCTGTTGATATATTTCTGCAAGTGTGGACTCATCATTGCACCCAGTAATCAGGTCATCTACATAGAAATCATGAGACATTATCTCTCTGATCAACAGGTCATCACATTCCTGACTCAGCTGGATTAAACATCGCGTACTTAGAAAGGGGGCCGATGAAGTACCATAGGTAACAGTGTTAAGCTGTAAGTACTTCATAGGCTCCTCCTCGTTTTCACGCCACAAAATTACTTGCAAGTACCTCTGAGATTCTTTTACTAGAATTTGACGGTACATTTTCTCAATATCGCCAGTCAGTACGTACGTATGTTGCCGAAACCTGATCAATATTGAGAAAATATCGTCCTGAACAGTAGGCCCTACCATAAGCAAGTCATTTAAAGAGAGACCTGACTCGGTTTTTGAAGAAGCGTTAAATACTACTCGACATTTTGTCGTTTCGCTCTGTGCTCTTAAGATTGGATGATGTGGCAATAGATTCACCGGGTCAGGTCGCTCTACTACAGATAAATGACCTAGACTAGCATACTCATTAATAAAGCTTACATACTGTTCCTTTATGTCAGGTTGCCTTTTGAGTCTTTTTTCTAGTGAATACAAACAATGCTTAGCTCGAGCATGAGAATCACCTAATAGTTCTGGTTTATCACGCAAAGGCAACGTAACACAAAATCTGCCGTCTTCCTGGCGGCGCGTGTGCTGCACATAGTGGTCCTCGCAAGCACGTTCCTCCACCGTTAGCTTCGATGTCTCTGGCAGCTCCTCCAGCTCCCAGAACTGCTTCAATTGTTGTCGTATGGCTTGACTGAAATTACAGTGAATTTCCTTACTTGGTACATAGTTAGGACACATGATGGGCCCCACTACTAACCAACCAAACTGGGAGTTTTGTAGTACAGGTTGATTAGAATTTCCCAATTTGATCTGATTAGTAGGACAAATCACATCCCAAAAAATATCAGCTCCCAACAACAGATCTATTTGCGACGGGTTATAGAAAGTAGGATCTGCAAGTGTGATATTCTTGGGCATGTTTAGTGTTGATACATCAACTTTAGAATTAGGTAAGCTACTTGTTATATGTGGTATAACAAATGCTTTAATTTCTTTACTATATGAATTAGTACAAGATTTAATAGTTATGTTACAGCATTCTAGAGCTGCACATGTCATGTTATTGATGCCAGTTACAGATACAGTGTTAATAGATTGGCTATCAATACATAGTTTAGATTTTAGAGATTCCGATATGAATGATGACTGACTGCCGCAGTCCAATAAGCATCGGATCTCATGGCTTTGCTTATTGCTACTTAATATAACAATTGCCGTTGATAGAAGTACCTGGTTTTCGATACAGGTTGATAGTGCAATTGGATTGCATACACGTGTAGGAGGATTAGCATTATCCTTTCTTTCTACATTATTAGAACTAGACAAATTAGTTTTATGTAACAAGGAATTGTGTTTCCTTTTGCAAAATCTGCACGGAGTGGCTTGACATTGATGAGCAAAATGCCCACTCCGCAGACAATTTGTACACAGCTTATGTTTAGTAACTTCTGCATTTCTTTCATCGATAGACAGGCTATTGAATTTCTCACAATAGTAAATTAAATGTTCATTTCCACATATTACACAGAATTTAGATTTAGGTTTATTTGGATTGTCTTGGCATGCCGCGGCAACAAAAGTCTTATGAGACCGTTCAGAACGAGATTGTTTATCATTTGACTTCTGTGGCTTTTCATTGGTAGTATGTTTGTCACCGTGGCTTGCATTGACCATTTCCAATATATCAGCACTATTTCTTAAAAACTCATAAAAATTATTCAGTGTAGGTTTATCTGGTAAACTATTTCTATACTCCTCCCATTTGGTGGAGGTAATTAAATCCAATTTTTGACTGAATAGAAAGATAATTAAGGTATCCCAATTTTCAGTTTTTTCATTTAAACTATTCAATGCTCGCATGTGCTTTGATACGTGATCAACTAGTGCTCTTAGTGATGTTTCTGATTTCTTTATACAAGTTGGTATATTCATAAGTGAAACTAAATGGTTGTGCACTAATTGTCTTGTGTTATTATATCGATCACAAATCAATTTCCATGCTACTGCATAGTTACATGTGGAAATTTCTAATGATTCAATTACTGATGCTGCTTGACCGCTTAGTGACAGTTTAAGGTATTGGAATTTGTTTATCTCATTTAAATCTGTATTATTGTGAATTAACGAACTGAAAGTGTCATGGAACTCGAGCCATTTATTGAAATTTCCATCGAAATTTGGTAATTTAATTGTAGGCAATTTAATATTGTTGAAGTTCTTCTCACCGCACTGTGATACAGTACTTTCAAAAGTATCTTGTGCATTATATGATTTAGATAATAATTCTTGTGCTAAACTTATTTGGTTATAAAAAGTATTTTCAGTTGAAACTCTGTCTGAGTCTAGTTCCTCAGAGGAATCTATTATCTCAATTTTATTTTGCACTACATCATAGTCACTAAACAACGATTCAATTTTACTTAGTCTTAATTTTAATTCCAACAATTGCTGTTTAGATAAGGAATCTTCACATTTAAATTCACTTAAATAGTTTTTGAAATTTGTTAGCCTTCCCTTTATGGATCCCCTTTGACGTCTCAATTCTTTTAACTCCGTGTCAGACATAATGCAAATAGAAGTACACTGGCTTAAGCCCACCAAAATTAGTAAACGTTAACTGAATACCTGATCTCCACGCAAACCTTGCGACCATACATGCAGCAGCTGCAAACCAGCGTCAGTAGTCCACTTGTTGAGGTCCCGGCGCTCCGGTTCGCCTTGTACAATCGCCACGTGCGCAGGGAGGTTAGTCCGGTACAGGCAGGCGTTACTCGCCACGTGCGCCGGCCGATGTGCGCTCTATGTATGTACCTATGCCTAGGTACTTTAGGTAGGTGCTTGAGCTGAAAATGGTTATAAGATGCGCTGTAAGGCGGTGCAAAAGCTAGCAGCGTGCAGTGTTACGTGTTGACACGTGTCACAGAAGTATGTACGTGAACGTCTCTTTAGGCGGGGAATGCAAAATGGCAATAAAATAGACAGATAAGAGAGACAATAGCGTTAGGTAATTGGGGTTACATTACAGTATATGTACGTACATGCGCTTGAATGTACATTAGACGTAGCTGTACCACTTTATTTGCCCCGTATATAATAGGTACGGTTAGAATATTATGTGCAAGCACTGACTCTACCCAGTTAAGCTAGACACCCGCAGCCGAAATTCTTAGCAATTACAATGCTCACACAAACAAAAGAATAGATAGGTACCGGAATCGGGTATGTCTGGTAGGTAGGAATAAGGAACGGGCACACCTTGTGATTGATGTAGCTTGCTGCCAGGCCCTGGATTCCACTTCCAATCTCGACTGGTCCGTACTTCCGTGGATAGCTATCTTCTATTTCTTCTAATTATTCCGCGCTTCCCGCACAGAAAATAGTCGTGTCACGGTCGCCATCTTGTTGAGTGTACTTGTTTGTTCTTTCTTGTAATTTGATTGTTAGCGTGGTAAGTAAAACACCTTGTGGTTGTTATAATAAAAACTGTAATGACTTTTACTGAATTACAATACTAATTGGTACTTGTATTAAATTGTGCACTGGTTATGGTAATGGATAATAAAATGTCTGATTGCGTGCGCGCTTGATGGCGGATCTGGGTGGAGTGGGAGTGCGTCTGCTCACGCGCTGTCATCCGGCTTCCGGCCGTCGTGGCGATAGTGATGGGCCGGCGTTTAGGGATGGGACGGCGTAGACACGGAGGCTAAAAGAGTTTCTTGTGTCCAAAACTTATTATTGTATAAATGAATTTCTTAATGACCGAGATATTGATTAAAACTAACACAATTTATAAAATATAAATATCACTTTTTCAATTGGCAATTATATACAAATGTGACATTTAAATTCTATTTATTAGGTATATTATTTTATTGTCTGACTAAAATTGTGAATTTAATAAGAACTCGGTATCTTAGAGTATAAAATTAGGCAGTGACCATTATTGTTTTATTTTCTTATTATTTATTAAAATGACTAACATTGTACACCTCATGGGTATGTTACAGCGATACCTAAAAATAAATTTGTAAGATCTGACATTTCACCTGTAGCAAGCAATAAATGAATTTGTATTTGTATTTGTATTTGTATTTGTATTTGTATTTGTATCTATTTCGGGCCTAAAAAATATGACACGTGCGAAAAATTTAAATACATATCACTTTTTCATAAAAATCCTGCCGTTTCGTTTAATATGAAATTCTTTTTCATCACTACTGAAAAAAAAAACTTTTTTGGAACCCAATTGAAATTATTGGAATTTGAAATTGGCGTGCAGTTCGGAACAAGCTCAAAATAGGACACAGTATATAGTGAAGTCCACAGCTATCATACCATCACGCCTGTATTTCCCGAAGGTTTAGGCAGAGGAGTACCAATGTACACCTACAGATCGCCAGTATGTTTAAGTCCTAATGTAATAGGGGGCGAGCCTATTGTCATTAACCGGGCACAAATCCTCACTGAGAATTTCATAGAAAAACCTAATAACACTTTGCTCATTCTGGGAATCGAACCCAAGACCTCAAGCGTAGCAGTCGCGCTTAGGACTACTAGGCTAATGAGGCAGTATAAGTTACGTCTTTAGTTACTGCTCCGAAGTAAGGATTTGTGCCCAGTTAATGGCAATAGGCTCGCCCCCTATTACATAGCTCCTAAACATATCGGTGTACTGTGGGTATACATTGATAAAAATAAAATAAATAAATATCTTGGGACAACTCACACACGGCTATCTGATCCCAAGCTAAGCAGAGCTTGTGTTATGGTTACCAGACAACTGATATACATACTTATATAATTTATAAATACAAACATATTATAGATAAATCACACCCAGACACAGAACAAACAATCATGCTCATCACACAAAGTTTGTCCTGTGTGGGAATCGAACCCATGACCTCCGGCTTAGCAGTCAGGGCCACTAACCACTAGACCAACAGACCCGTCACATTGATACACCTCTGTACGTAACTTAACACGGGTAAAATAAGCCACGCAGACGAAATCGCGGGCGGAAGCAAGCTAGTAATAAATTTATATGGAAGAGCGGGCAAAATTGATTGAAAATCGCAACGAACGAAAATGTGTCAAATGACGATTTCAAAATTGTGCAGTAAATATTGCAACGTAAAGCGCGCTCATATATAAATTGGTAAATGAAAATGAGCTTTAAGTACTCAATTTGCACAGCCACCGCAGTCGCTCGATTCGTCGGAATAGAATCTGTGAACATTGCATAATGTACAATTTATATTATATACAGGAAAATTTTTTAACCAGTGCGTAAATTTTGCCATAATAAACTTCAACACGTTTTATTAAACACGTATATTTTATTTTGATATGTCTACTGAAACTATGTGTACTATGTGTACTAAAAAAAAGTTATCGCTTACGAAACATGTATACTTAAAAACCATATTTTATTGTCACTCAGCGCTAGCGCATTCCCCACCCCCTCACCCCAGCCATGCGCCCGGGCGGAGGCCAAGAGTTGTCATTGATAGTATGGCGAATAGATTATGTCCATGTTTTGCTTATTTCAAACTCGGTTATGGATGAAATTTTTTTTTATTTTTTTTTAACTAAACACGGAAATGTGTTCTATTACTGACACTGAACTACCAAAAAAAATTTACGCACTGGTTAAAAACTTATCCTGTATACCATCACGCCTGTATTCCCCGAAGGGTTAGGCAGAGGCGTACCAATGTACACCCACAGTTCGCCGGTATATTTAGGTCCCATGTAATAGGGGGCGAGCCTATTGCCATTAACCAGGCACAAATCCAAACTCCGAGCTACTACTGAGAATTTCATAGAAAAACCCAATAACACTTTTTGCTCGACCCGGGAATCGAACCCGGGACCCCTTATAATTATATACAATTTATGTAGGTACATTTCGTTCCGTAAGGGTGTAAATTAGCCAGGGTTGCGGAATTTGTTCGAAAGAGCGTGCGTGGGAGTTCGTGGCCCTGGAACGCAAAGGGATTTACCAGGAACTCAGATAGGTTTTTAGTCAGTAAGAGTCTAACTTTCCCTTCCGATCCGTCCAGAGCGAAAGAAGTCATTTATAAGTGATTTGTTTTAAAAAAGGGCTCTTAATTTAACTGTACACCTTTTTATTTCTGAGCAGAATCTATACAATATACAAATAAATAAAATTGAAGTATGCAAGTGCAGTGAGTGCAACCGCTGTGGGCCTTCAAGTGCCTTTTTGTAATGTCAAAGTAACAGCTTTTAACACGCTTTTTTTACAAATATGAAAGGTTACACGAACAAAATATTTTTTTGTCTGCCTGTGTGGCTGGACCTATTTTGATGGCTCCTTTACTGGTAGATAGCTGAAGTTTTAAGGAGTAACTTAGGCTAATTTTATTTAAGAAAAAGAATTAGTCATCCCCCCAAATAAAAAACACAGTGTTAGCCGAAATTCACGCGCCCCAAGTCGCGGGCATAACCTAGTACAAACTAAAATGTAACTTACATCGAATGGAATAAAGACTATTATTCAAATCTAAAATCAATACTAAAACAATACTTGATTTTGTTGAAAACTTTTAACATAACAATACTTTGTTACTCCCAAAACATTATTTACAAGGTCTTTCTCCAAAACAAAGCTTAATAAATCTAAATAACCTTAATAAACCTTCCAACTAAAATTCAACTTTATTTTTCGTGAATCAAAGTTGATTTTTGCCTGTCAGGAAACTGAACTGCTGACCCAACTTTCAGACTTTTAATTGTTATTACAGCAGTTGAACAATAATTATCTGATTTGCATATTATTAGGGATTTTGTTTGAGGTATGACTTTTTTAGTGTGTTCATTTATAAAAGATGGATTTAAGTCTGTTGTTTTTTGTATATTTTTGTTTAGTACCATCACGCCTGTATTCCCCGAAGGGTTAGGCAGAGGTGTACCAGTGTACACCCACAGTTCGCCGGTATATTTAAGGTATTTTTTTTTTCTTTTTCTTTAGTATCTAAGGGAATTTTAGATTATCTTTTTAACCCTTCGGGGAATACAGGCGTGATGGTATATATATATGATTTTTTTATTTGTTGGCATAAATATATATTGTTAAGGAAGTTGTGTTCTTTGATGGCGATACATTCTTTTTCACAGTAGTATGCTAAATCTAAAGCTAAGTAATTGTCTGTATGTTTGCCTAGAATAGAGTAACCACAGACGTCTTGTGGGAACTGTTGTAGATTACCACGAAATAGTGTTAAGCTGAAAGCTTACAGCAGTTAAGTGTTTAGTCTTGGTTAATTCAGTTACATGTGAATGCAATGTATTGCAATTTGCTACTTACTGTAAGCATTTATAAGGTATTTTTTTGCATTCCCGTCGTATTTGAGGAGGCTGTCATAAGATATTCCAATAAACGACTTAATAAAAATTTTGGTAAAAGCGTATGCTTAGATGGTTGCTGATGGGCGACTAACAAAAGGGATTTAAATGGCAGATGTGAGTGGCAATGCCGGGAGGGGGGACGCTCTAGAAAGACCTACCCTGAACTTATTGGTGAGGTTCTTTAGAAAGGTCAGGTGCGCAGCACTCGTAACCGGCGTGCTTGTATGACCAGATGTATGAATGTGGACGAGGCGAAAGAAGTATGTAAGGATCGTAGCAAGTGGCGTTCTGTGGTTTCTGCTTACCCACAAGGGAAGAAGGCGTGAGTTTATGTATATTGTATGTAAGTAAAAATTTCGGCTTCGGTTGAACGAAGTTATTAGTTTTAGTTTCGGGTAATAGAACCTCATTAATAACAATTTTCTTCCGTCTAACATTTGATTATGGCCGTCAATCTATTAATAACAGTGTGACGAGACTAGCCAAACGTAAGAGTTCCACATTAAAGTGCACAAGTGTGTGCGCAAACACAGGTGCACTCTCTATTCCCACACACTCTTACATATATAGTCCGGTAGGACGATAATCTGACAAGGCAGGGGAGAGATCATAAGAATACTGATGTACATATAAGTGTGCGTGTACCTGGCTCTTCATGACATGTTCTTTGTCTGTAAATATTAGATTCTAGTTTAAGTACAAAAAAAAAATATACCATCACGCCTGTATTCCCCGAAGGGTTAGGCAGAGGTGTACCAATGTACACCCACAGTTCGCCGGTATATTTAGGTCCCATGTAATAGGGGGCGAGCCTATTGCCATTAACCGGGCACAAATCCAAACTACGAGCTGCTACGGAGAATTTCATAGAAAAACCCAATAACACTTTTTTGCTCGACCTGGGAATCGAACCCGGGACCCCTTGCACAGCAGTCGCACTTGCGACCACGAGACCAACGGGTACTTTAAGTACAAGAGGTTGTAATGGCTTGAAGGCACAGAGGACAACACAAACAAGTCGAAAAATAGCAAGCGTACCTAAATGCGACTTATTCAAATTCATAATTGGGCATAGTTCTGCTAAAATGAGTGAGTCTACCCATTATCTCTCAAATCATATTAACATGTTAAAGTTGAATTGTTATTTTATTTTTGTGTTAAACGGGCTAATTTCTGAAACTACTAGCCAATTTTGAAAAAATCGTTTTGTATATTCCTTAAAAGAGGATGTAGTGACAAAGGTTGAAAAGAGTATGCTTAGATGGTTCGGTCATGTTGAGAGGATGAGTGAAAGGCGACTAACAAAAGGGATTTATATGGCAGATGTGAGTGGCAATGCCGGGAGGGGACGCCCTAGAAAGACCTACCTTGACTTTATCGGTGAAGTTTTTCAGAAAGGTCAGGTGCGCAGTACTCGTAACCGGCGTGCTTGTATGACCAGATGTTGTATGAATGTGGATGAGGCGAAAGGAGTGTGTAAGGATCGTAGCAGGTGGCGGTCCGTGGTTTCTGCCTACCCCCATGGGAAAAAGGCGTGAGTTTATGTATGTGTATGTATATTCCTTTTAATATCTAGATTCATGGAGGCTATTTAACATTACGCTTCGGCTCACAGGAGAAGAGCAGTAACCAAATACCTAACTGAACGCGAGTGCAACCGCTAGCAATAGCTAGTTTAACAATAAAGAGATTGTGAGTTGACTTCTTTTGAATTAAAAAAAAACCTAATATTATTATCAAAATGAACGGTTAAAAAAAGTACAGCCGCACGCAAAACGTTCCGCGAAAATAACAGGCTACAATAAAAATCTCAGTAAGCATTATAGCATCCATTCGTATATTACGCTTTGTAGCTCGACTAATGATAATATATTACCTAATACATCGCCAGGGTGAAGCTATGTATGTATGACACGAATTTTATTACTACAATAATACTTTTTGGAACTGTTATTTTTCACTGTTATTTTTCTTTGAAATAGTGTGGTTGGTAATGGCTATTTTTGAGAATAGGTACTGGGACTATGTTAGTGTAAAAAAGTGTACCTATACAAGTTATTGTAAACTTTTGTTCTAAAGAATAAGTATTGAATTTTTTGCCGAATTATCATGTTTAATTCGTCATGTTTTTTCTTACTCCTCCTTAATTTCGTTCTGGGATCCAACATGAGACATTTGGCATTTTTTTTTTTTTGGTCTCTGGGATGGCAACGCATTTGCAAGGCCTCTGGTATTGCAAATGTCCAAAACCACTTATTATCAGGCGGGCTGTGGGCTTTTTTTTTTTTTTTTTTTTATAGACGGGTAATCATCAAATAACTTCCCCCGCCCTGGGCGGGGCGGGAGGGAGTGTCAGACTTTTACTGACTAAAACCCGTCTATGTTCCTTCATGTGCCCTTTGCGTTCCGGGGGCGCGGTATCTCTTTCGAACAACCCGCAGCCCCGGCAGGCATCGGCCCTCAGTGGCCCCATCCAAGTTTGCTGACATCTCTTTGAGGCGCGCGTGGAACACGAACGCGCCGTCGACACGGTCTGTCGCTAGTGAACGTACGGACGGTGAGCTACCCATTGCTCACCGTCAACAGACCCGCGTCTACGGTGGCCGGGAGTCGTCTCGTGGCTCCCGACGCCCGGATCGTCTACCGCGGCAGCCGCTGGGACGGGGGACCCTCCTTTCCCTCTCCCGTCCCGCCGCCTCGGGCTGTGGGCTGGTTTAACATCCAATGGCATAAAAAAAAAAAAAAAAAAAAAAAAAAAACTAAAACTAATCTAATCGTAATATTATCATCAAAGGTATGTTCACACTATATACACATTTCATACAATAACGACCCTATATCAGTATAAAAGTCCTGTTCATAAACAAACAAACATTAGGATGCATTTTACCAAGTTTCGTCATCTCCAAAACTTCTAAAAGAAGACTACTAAAACTGGACAAGTGTGAGCCGGACTTGCAGGCGAGGGGTTCCGACCATTGTACCTACAATAACATTGTAATACTAGTAGTGAATATAAAGTCGTTTCTTGAATAACAACCACCTTTAATTTTATTTTATTTTTCTGCCTTGACTGCCTCATTAGCCTAGTGTAAGCGCGATTGCTACGCTAGAGGTCTTTTGTTCGATTTCTAAGTCAAGCAAAAGTGTTGTTGGATTTTTCTATGAAATTCTCAGTAGCAGCTCGGAGTTCGGATTTGTGCCCGGTTAATGGCAGTAGGCTCGCCCCTGATTACATGGGACCTAAACATACCGGTAAACTATGGCTGCCTAACCCTTCGGGGAATACAGGCGTGATGGTATGTGTAGATGTGTGAGTCTATGAAAATTTCAATTCCTATTCATTCATTTGCATGCTATAATGTGTATGTTACATAAGGCTTAAAGCTAAAGTACAGTTATAGACCCTGCCGACTTATTCTGTAAGAAATCTCCTTCAGTGAATTAAGGTGAAGTGAGCTAAACCTGGGCTGTCACTATACGATGCTAGGGATTGACAGTTCGCCACACGCTCACTTCACGGAAGGAGGGTTTTACAGAATAACACCACTGGTAGGGCACAGCAATATACATATTTCATTTAAATTAAATTTTAAAGTTGTCAATATAACGCTATCGTTTCCAATTATAAATTATCTACAAAGTACGGTTCAAAAGCTACAGCCCAATGATAGACGAGCTACAGTCTTAGTAGTATTGCGTAATAATAGGGTCCCGTAGGCACACTTTGTGAACGGAACCCTCATAAAAACTGCCAGCTAAGCGAACTTTGAGCCTACTCCAAAAGTTGTACATACATAACCAACATAAAGGACAGGTGAGACTTAAGTAGACAGATCATCATCTGCCTAGCCTTTTCCCAACTATGTTGGGGTCGGCTTCCAGTCTAACCGGATGCAGCTGAATATCAGTATTTTACATGGAGCGACTGCCTATCAGACCTCCACAACCCAGTAATGGGTAATACGATACTCTTGGTAAGACTGGTTGTCAGACTTTCGGGCTTCTGACTAACAGTAACGACTGTCAAAGATCTACAAATGACAGCCGGGACCAACGGCTTTACGTGCTTTCCGAGGCACGGAGGAAACTCGCTATAGTAAATGGTCACCCATCCACAGACCAACCTCGGCAAGCGTGGCTTAACCCGGAAGATCGGTCTATGCGGCTGTAATTATTTAGCCACGAGCTCCTTAAGTAGACAGATACGGGTGAAAAAGGTAGCTTTATTTGTTTTTGAACGATAACCTTAGTTGCTAGTATACAGGTTTTTTTTTAACCATGCGAAATCATCCAATGACTTCCCCCACCCAGGGCGGGGCGGGAGGGAGTGTCAGACTTTTACTGACTAAAACCCATCTATGTTCCTTCATGTGCCCTTTGCGTTCCGGGGGCGCGGTATTTCTTTCGAACAACCCGCAGCCCCGGCAGGCATTCGGCCCTTAGTGGCCCCTCCGAATGTTTGCTGTAGTATACAGGATGACTTTTTAAACTACTAAAAATCTTTTAGGGGCTCAAAGTACTTATGAATATGAACAACTTTTGTTATGGGACCAAGTATGAAGTACAAAAAAAATTGCTGTTCTAATATATTTCTACACTGACGGATAAAATTTTACGTCTATTGTTTAAATAAGATTATATGTTCCAAACACCTCGGTCGATATTAATGAAGCAGCATTTTTCGACGCAGAATATAAGTACTGGGAGTTTAAGACCATGCACTGAATTCATGGTAAATGGTTCTCGTTACAAAAATCGCAAAAAAAGCCGACGGCCCACCTGATGTTAAGTGGTCAACGATGCCTTTAGGCATCTGCAATAGCATACTTTGGCGGTGTGCCCTGCTTGGGCTGAGCACCGCCGAGTCCTCGAGGCGGCCATTGGCGGCGGCGCCCTCTCGCGTCCGGCACTGGTTCAGGCCATGGTCCGGAGCGAGAGGGAATGGGAAGCAGTCGCCTCCTTCTGCAAAGCTGTAATGCTAGAGAAGGAGGCGGCGGGACGGGAGAGGGAAAGGAGGGTCCCCTGTCCCAGCGGCCGCCGCGGTAGACGCTCCGGGCGTCGGGAGCCGCGAGACGACTCCCGGCCACGGTAGGCGCGGGTCTGTGGACGGTGAGCAATGGGTAGCTCACCGTCCGTACGTTCACTGAATAACGACAGACCGTGTCGACGGCGCGTTCGTGTTCCACGCGCGCCTCAAAGAGATGTCAGCAAACTTGGATGGGGCCACTGAGGGCCGATGCCTGCCGGGGCTGCGGGTTGTTCGAAAGAGATACCGCGCCCCCGGAACGCAAAGGGCACATGAAGGAACATAGACGGGTTTTAGTCAGTAAAAGTCTGACACTCCCTCCCGCCCCGCCCAGGGCGGGGGAAGTTATTTGATGATTACCAGTCTATAAAAAAAGGCATCTGCAATGCCAAAGGCCTTGCAAATGCGTTGCCATCCCAGATACAAAGTTGAAATGTCTTACGTGCCTGTAATTACACCGGCACTTATACCCTTCAAACTGGAACACAGCAACGCTGCTTTGCGGCAGAAATAGGTATGGTAGTAGTACTTCCCCGGACGAGCGCCTTTAGGCTGAGGCTACATTAGGCCGCGACGCGACCTGCGACACGTGAGCGATTAAAACAATTAAATGAATTCTTACGTATATGCAGTAGGCTACACTGTACATCAAATATTAGTAGCGATCTTTGATTTTTTTATGCGATAGGAACAACATTACTGTAATCATGGAATCGGCTACATCAACATATCAGAGAATTTATTAGAAAGCTTCTCACTTGTACGAAAATACGCCGGATTTTCGCTATTAATGTAGCCATACCATGGTTATCTTGTTTCGCTTGCCAGTCGCATCGCAAATCGCTGCGTACTGTAGCCTCAGCCTTAAAAATAGCTCTAGGTACAAATAAAAGTCCTTTCTAGATTTATATTCTAAGACAAACAAGTACCAAAGAACTAATATTTTATTCCCAAACGGTTGTAACAAGATCGCATTATATTTTATTATCAAAGATCCCCATTATCAAAATGGATGGCTGATAGACACGCCCTCGAGCGATAGGCTGCGATAGTTAGCGATAAGACGGGACCATCTGAACAGGGTCTTGTACAAACTGCTGATTTGTAGGACACGCCCAGTAGAACAACTTAAGGTAAGTATTTATTAGGGTACTTAGGTTTGCGGGAATTTATTTTTGACTGTCTTCTGCTTGTGGTTTTGTGTGAGTAGGCTCTAGAGTTTGTTTAAGTCCTGGATTATCCCATGGGATTTCAAAACTGGGTTATAAATTAACCAATGTGTAAAGATATTACATAACATCACGCCTGTATTTTCTCGAAGGGTTAGGCAGTGGTGTACCAATGTACACCTACAGTTCACCTGTATATTTAGGTCCCATTTAACAAAGGGCAGGCCTATTGCCATTAACTGGGCATAAATCCTAACTCCGAGCTGCTACTGAGAATTTCATAGAAAAACCTAATATTACTTTGCTGGGAATCGAACCCAAGACCTTTGGCGTAGAAGTGGCGCTTAGTACCACTAGGCTAACGAAGCGAGTTAGTTAGTTAGTTATTTTTTAATTTTATTTTTGTGTTGTGCGTCGCTTTTGCGGGAATAAATGGTTTTTCTTTCTTTCTTTCTTCCTTAGTAAGTTGTAAAGGTAGATTTATAGACAACAACCTTCTTGTAAGCTATATGGGGCCTGAGAGATCACCTTGTTTTTCGAGACATCGCACAAGTGACTGCGTCTGGACTCTCCCATGGCCAGAGGTCTAGTTTTTTCTTGAGACAAAGAATCAGTATTGCCCTACAATGTGGCAGTGCTGGGGCACTTACGTTTAGGTTTTATGCGTTCAAAATAACACCCAAAAACGTCATAGTATAAACTTCAGCAGAACTTTCAGCTTTTCATATTCTTGACATATTCAAGTAAACTCTCAAACAAAAATTACTCAGCATAAAAATTCAAATCACGTTGTTCCCAATCATAGACATACGCGGGCCATATTTATTGCCCCACTCGTGTAGCAGGAGGGAGAGTGACCAAGTTGTCCCTCTTAACTACTTATTATTTGACTAACTTACTTGCCCGCCCTTTCACGAAGTTCTTACAGTAAATAGAACGCACTTCGCAACTGCTATTGGGGTTTGATGACGTCAGAGGGAAAATATTACGTAATGTTCGAAATAATGTTTATTATCGGTTTATTTTTTCGCAGTTTTGCCGATTGTTGGCCGATTTTCGAATCGATTTTTGATAGATTTTATTGTTAGCGAGAAAAAAAACTGAAAAACTGTCAAAATTGGTCGTGGGCGAAGAGCCTAATGTTAATTTGAAAGGTTTTTGACCAATAACATAATAAACTAGCGAACTACCTGCGTCTTCGTCCGCGTGTCTTATTTCACTTGCGTTAAGTTACGTCTTTGGTTACTGCTCCGCTCCCGTATATTGTAGCGTAATGTTATATAGCCTATGTTACTCAGTGATAATGTAGCTTTCTAACGGCTAGAATTTTTGAAATCGGTCCAGTAGTTTTTTAAGTTTATTCGTTACATACAAAAATACAAATATGTCCTCTTTATAATATTAGTATAGATAATATAGACATCAGCTAGCGATGGAGTAATAATATTACTCAACTAGCTATCACCGCCTTCAGTAACATCTTTGGTTACTGCTCCGCTCCCGTTGGTCGTGGCGTGATGTTCTATACGTATAAACCTTCCTCTTGAATCACTCTATCTATTGATGAAACCGCATTAAAATCTGATGTATGGTTTAAAAGGTCTAAGTGTACAGACGGTGGGAAGCGACTTTGTTTTTTTTTAATATGTAGATACTAGCTTCTGCCCGCGACTTCGTCCGCGTCACAGTTGATGTGTTATCCTACGGGTACCGTACATTTTCCCGGGATAAAAAGTAGCCTATGTGTTATTCCAGACTATAATCTATCTTTGTGCCAAATTTCATCCAGATCCATTCAGCCGTTTAAGCGTGAAAGAGTAACAAACATCCATACATCCATACATCCATACATCCATACATCCATACATACAAACTTTCGCCTTTATAATAGTAGTAGGATACTCCTACGCTGTTGCTTTCTGATTAATTTCGTTGCGGGATCCAAGACAGTTCAATCGTTTCTCCGGCACTCGTCGAGCTTCATTGTCTCGGCGCTTTTCTGGTGGTCGCCACTGTTGATTCTGGTTTTCAGGAGTTGCAGTTTCTTTTTTACGATGGAAAATCATCAAATGACTTCCCCGGTCTCTAGTGTCAGACTTTTACTGACTAAAACCCATCTATGTTCCTTCACGTGCCCTTTGCGTTCCGAGGACGCAGTATCTCTTTCGAACAACTCGCAGCCCCGGCAAACAACCCGCAGCCCCGGCATAGAGTTGCAGTAGTTTGAGAATAAGTGGTGGGTTTGCTAAAAAAAATATAACAACGGCAAATCTCATTGGAGACTAGCCAAGTATGCAAAAAATATTACAGTGCATAAGTGTGTCTAAGATAATAATACCAGACTATTACTGTTCCACTACAGGTCAAAGACCTTTTCTCATTTTGGCCTTGCGTCTAATCTCTCTATGGTCGTGTCCTATTATTGCCGAGGGAAGTGGGAGTGCACCTGTGTGTGCACACTTGTACACTATGACATATCCCGCGTGTTTGGTTAGTCTGTGTCACTGATATTGGCCGAAATCCTAACTTAATATTATAAATGCGAACGTAAGTTTGTTTATTTGTTATCCTATCACGCCAAAATCTCAGATCCGATCATCCTGAAATTTTGCATATACGTTGTTAGGTGTATAGACACGGACATAGGGTACCATTCGTCCCGAAAAAAGTACTGTTTCCGAGAAAAACAATAATTACGTTCTTATAACAATAGATGGCGCCACGTGTGTTTCGAATCATGATTAAATTTCAAATTAAAAAAGAACACGCACGTATTCGTGGGCGAAAGCTAGTTGTGTATATTTAAGTCTCATGTAATATTACCGATTATAAATCTACAGTGCTCAAATCCTAACTCTAGTTACTGAGAAATTCCCGACATAAAACCTTCACACACTTACCACGAGGTCCCTAACCCACCGATGCCATCGACCTCACCTGCCACAATACTGTACCCTGCATCAGCATGTTTTCCAAAAAATCCTTTAACTTACAACATACGACATCGGTATCATGTTTTTTTAATATCCCATCTGTTTCTGGCCGGGTTCCAACATACACGTCTTGGTTTTATTAAATTCAGCTTACCAATATATTTTGGTTTGACTCGAGAAGAAAAGAGCTCATCTGAAAATGTTTAGGGTGATATTTATGAAGCTGAAGTGTTTTTTGAATTTGAAAGAGGTTAGGAAGTTTTTGAGGGTGGGTAGTTTAGTTTTTATTTGTGCCTTTTGAAGTTTATTTATTTATTTATTAAAACTTTATGCACAAATGTAAAAATACACTGTACAAAGGCGGACTTTATGCCTTAGGCATTTTCTACCAGTCTACCTTAGGGTGATGCAGAGACAAAACATAGGAGGTGCAAAAAAAAGGAACAGAAACAGAAAATTTCCAATAGAAAATCGCCGAGGAGACCGCCGAGGAGGGGATCGCCGGGGAGTCGCTAGTACGCGACTTCAAGAACATTAAAGCAGTGGTAGCCCTTTACAACGCTCTAGTGAGAAGTCAGCTAGAATGTAACGCAGTCATTTGGGCTCCGCATGAATCTAAATATAGGCTCATGCTGGAGAAAGTTCAAAATAAGTTTGTGAGGTACTTGTACTTAAAACTATATGGGGTATACCCATTTTATCCATTAATGTACCCTACTCTATTTATTCTGGGTATGGTTGGATATAACGAGTTGAGGGTCAGGAGGGATCTCGCACTCAACTCATACCTATTCAAAATACTTAGAGGAAGGGTGCTTAACGCAGATATATTGGGGTTGATGGGTTTGTGTGTGCCGGATAGGTATGTGTGGCGGCGTAGGCGGCCGCGGCTGCTGGCGGAGCCGCGCGCGCGCACCAACCTCCTGAGCGAGGCGCCTCTGACGCGCGCACTGCGCACTCTCAACCTTATAGCAGGGGACATAGATCTGTTCAGCTGTACTCTAAATGAATTCACAAAGGTGGCAATGTTTATAATTTCTTACAGAAGTGTGTAATATGTGTACCTGTGTGTTAATAGGGTATGTTGTACCTAGTGAAATGTAGAATATTATATGTGAGTGTGTATGTTTAACTATCGTCTTGGGTTGCCTGTAAAGATAGTTTAAATATGGTTAAATAAATAAATAAATCCTACTACTATTATAAAGGCGAAAGTTTGTATGTATGGATGGATGTTTGTTACTCTTTCACGCTTAAACGGCTGAATGGATCTGGATGAAATTTGGCACAAAGATAGATTATAGTCTGGAATAACACATAGGCTACTTTTTATCCCGGGAAAATGTACGGTACCCGTAGGATAACACATCAACTGTGACGCGGACGAAGTCGCGGGCAGAAGCTAGTAAAATATAATAATAAGTTCATATTTTTTTTTTTGAAGTTGTGGTTAGGTGTTGGATATGTGCCCATTTTCATGGTACAAATAGGTACTTGATTCGGTCATGTTGAGAGGATGAGTAAAAGGCGACTAACAAAAGGGATTTATATGGTAGATGTGAGTGGCAACAATGCCCTAGAAAGACCTACCCTGACCTGATTGGTGTTGTTCTCCAGAGACGTCAGATGCGCAGTACTCGTAACCTGCGTGCTTGTATGACCAGATGTATGAATGATAACGAGGCGAAAGGATATAAGGATCGTAGCAGGTGGCGTTCCGTGGTTTCTGCCTACCCCCATGGGAAAAAGCGTGAGTTTATGTTTGTAAGTAGGCGTATGCACTGTATGTGTTATGCATCCTTGCTTGTGAGTTTCCGGATATTTTTTTATGCCTTTGAATGGCATACAAGCCGAAGGCCCACTTAATGGAGCAAATAGGTTCAATTCTTTATTCTGCTTATAAAATAAGGCACTTTTGATCATCATAAATGTTCAAAAGTGGTCTAATTGAAATAAATTAATTGATTTTGACTTTGATTTTAATTGTTCACCGCTACCTGCACACATCTGCAATACCCATTTATTAGTTTTACTCTTAAGGTACAAAAACCTAAGATGTATGTAATTCTATGTTACATAACAGAACCACAGTATACCTTCATTATAACCTTCATGAAAACTATTTTCTCCGTCGCTACAGTGTAAAAACTTCAGTCTAACAAGAATGCAAGTAAAATTCCCAATTATGTTTGAGCAACTATTTGGCTGGGGGGCGAAATACCAAGTGGGGATGTCTTACGTTATTAAATAACTAGCTGTTGCCCGCGACTTCGTTCGCGTGGCTTATTTCACCCTCTTGGATACGTCTCGGGTTACCGCTCCCGTGTGTCATAGCGAGATGTAAAATACCCTATAACACTTACATAATTATAACGTATTTTCTATGGGTAAAATATTTTTTTAAATCGATTCAGTAGATCCTGAGATTACCCCCTTGTGCCCCGCGGTATCACCCGCGTTACGTTAGGATTTTGGTTACTTTTTCGTTCCCGTGGCTCAAAGCGCGATGTTATGTAGCCTATAATCTGTTATTCTGAGGCAACTGAGGTAAAGGCTACGGAATGTCACGCAGAGTCATTATTTTGCTGCGAAGTTATTTTAAAACTGTGATATCTCCTAAGATATTTATTGAAATTAAATGATGTAAATGGCAATTTTGTTCAAAATTAAACACTTGTGATGAATAACGTATTTATGTTGATAAGGATTAATACTATATTTATAAAAACACCTTCGCAAATAATGCATTATTTTAAAACAAACTGTCTGCCCATAAAAATGGCTATACTGAGTCAACCTTTAAAGTTAGGCATGTACTACCGCGGACTTTTTTTTAGAATATTTTAAGAGGAACAATTCTCTGATACATTATTTTTGCATAACTTTAACCATTTACGCAGCGCACGCAACAAAAGCCCTAAAAAAGAATATTTTTTCCCCGTTTTTGCCACATTTTTTATTGATGCTCCGCTCCAATTGGTCGTAGCGTGATGTTATATAGCCTATAGCACTCACGAATAATGTAGCTTTCTAACAGTGAAACAATTTTTAAAATTGGTTCATTACTTCCAGAGATTACCCCCTACATACAAACTTACAAACTTACAAACTTACGAACAAATGTTACCTCTTTATAATATTAGTATATTAGTATAGAAGTATAGACTAAACCAATATTGTTATGTTGCAAAATAAAGGTATTTTTATACAGAAAGTAATATGTTACGTGGGTGTATGAGAAAGTTTTAGGCCGGGAACATTTTTCTCGTTTTTGTAGTGGGACAATATTAATATGTCAAAACATTATGACGGCTGTGACATAAAAGCCCGGATGATGGATGATTGTGAATGATAAATAAAACAAACGAATTCTTTGTTTAAAAAAATCGACTTAGGAACAAAAGAATATTGATGGCTAGAGTCAGCATTGACAGAACATGAAAATCTTTTCGTATTTTTTTTTCAAAACGTTTTAATGGTAGATAACCTTAAACAATGGAATTGGGTTTGAACAGTAATTTTTAACTGTCTCGTTCGCCTAGCGGTTCTAAGCGCGACTGCTACGCTGGAGGTCTTGGGTTCGATTTCCAGGTCGAGCTAAAAGTCTTATTGAGGTTTTTCTTTGAAATCCTCATTAGCAGCTCGGAGTTAAAATTTGGGCCTGGTTAATATCAATAGGCACGCCCCCTATTACATGGACCTAAAACTTACCGGCGAACTGTGAGTATACATTGGTACACCTCTACCAAACCCTTTGGGGAATACAGGCGTTATGGTATGTAGGTATGTATGTTTAAAGATTGGGGTAATTTTTGTTTCAAAGTTAGAGTGAACAGGCTTCTTCTAGGTAAGCTCACTCCATCGTAGACTTTGTCTCTGTCACCTCTGACCTAGACTAGAGTCAAAAGTAAACTCATTACAAATAAAACAAGTCTTCTTCTTTCTTCTTTATCGTGTGGGCAGTATGGTCTAACGATCCCACACACCCTTTTTTTTTAAGACTGGTCAAATAGCTTCCCCCGCTCCTAGTGTCAGACTTTTACTGACTAAAACCCGTCTATGTTCCTTCATGTGCCCTTTGCGTTCCGTGGCGCAGTATCTCTTTCGAACAACCCGCAGCCCCGGCAGGCATCGGCCCTCAGTGGCCCCTTCCAAGTTTGCTGACATCTCTTTGAGGCGCGCGTGGAACACGAATGCGCCGTCGACACGGTCTGTCGTTAGTAAACGTACGGACGGTGAGCTACCCATTGCTCACCGCCCACAGACCCGCGTCTACGGTGGCCGGGAGTCGTCTCGTGGCTCCACACACCCTAGCCTCAGAGTTTCTAAACCGCCTCAAGGGCCTCTGACGTGGTTACCGATGTCTAATTATTTCTTGCAATAAGACCATTGTAAGGCACATTTTTATGTCATATACAAAAATTGAATCTAGTTGCCCTTTCCTAAAGGTAGTTTTGTATTGAGAAGAATAGGGAAGAAACTCCATACTAACTCTTTTAAAATAACTGTTTTACAATGTTGTACTCGTGAAGTCGATGTTCCTGGAATTACCTTTAAGTTACTCCAGTACTAACTTCAGTTTAACCTAATATTTATCGAAGTTTAAAGTCATAACTTTACACTGAGTTTGGTTAAAATTACCGATCTCTTGGACTAAATATTATTTTAATCCCAGAAACTGAGGCTGAAGAGATTTTTGGTTGTTTGTTTAAACAGTAATCTCTAGAACTAACAGACGGATTGGAATTTTTTTTTTACCCTCAACTCAAAAAGCGGTGTGTTATAAGTTTGGCGTGGCTGTCTGTGGCAACGTACCTCTTAAACGAGAGGCACCGATTTGAGAGGTTTTTTTATGGGAAAGCAGATTTCCTAGCGATTGTTGTTACACATACATACAATCACGCCTGTACTCCCCGAAGGGCTAGGCAGAGGCGTACCAATATACACCCACAGTTCGCCGGTATTCGGTTTTTGATTGTTGTTAGATATGTTTTATCAAACACTGTTCAGCCGTTTCAAGGTTATCAGCTTTTTTGTTAGCTGCAGTAAGGATCTTTATTCTTCTTTCGGGGGGTTACTTAAAATTTTCTATATGATAACCAGATTAGTGACGAACACTATACGCTATATAACATCACGCTACAACCCACAGAATCAAAGCAGTAACCAAAAACGTAACAGTAAAAAAACCACGCGAAGTAAGTTGCTAGCAAAAGCAAAGTAAAAGATATTCTCCCTCCATCTCCATACATACATACATAAATGTATACATTATACATGTACCAAGTTATAATTCAAAGCCAACAGCTGCTACGTTTCACGGAATTTCGTCGAGTTGAACGAACGCGAACGGGTTTGAATAACCTTGAGACGTCGTTCACTGCAGTTCATGTAATGTAATGAGATTTTATGTCAAATTGGGAGAGGGAAACTTTGAGAAATTCTGTGCAATCATGTGGTTTAAGAAAATTCTTTAAATATTGCCCGCGAAATTTAGAATTTTCTTAGGTTTTTTGCAAATTGCAACGGTATTTTAGGTTTCAGGTTGATTAAAAATTATTACGTGAAGATTACGTTTTATTTATTAAAGCCACTAGCTTTTACCCGCGATATCGTTCGGGTAAATGACGGTAATTGCTGACTATACGAAGTCGCGGAATAAGAAGTTGCTATGTCCTTTCTTGGGGTTCAAACTTACCCTATGAGGCCCTCAAGGCGATTTAGAAACTCTGACACTAAGGTTTGTGGGGTCGTTAGCCCTTACGTCCCACACGATAAAGAAGAAGACTTATCCTATACCAAATTTCATCAAAATCGGTTTAGTGGTTTAGTCTTGAAAGCGTAACAGACTGACAGACAGAGTATTTTCGCATTTATAATATTACTAGCGCACTGCCCGCGACTTTGTCCGTGTGGCTTATTTCACCCGCCATAAGTTACGTCTTTGGTAAATGCTCCACTCCTGTATGTCGTAGCGTGATGTTTTATAGCCTATGTTACTCGGGAATAAAGTAGCTATCTATTAGTGAAAAAATGGTTAAAATCGGTCTAGTAGTTTAGGAGTCTATTCGTTACAAACAAACAAAATATGTTACTGCATATAATATTAAGTACTAGTTTCTACCCGCGACTTCGTCCGCATCAAATTTCATTGGTTATCTCACGGGAACCGTACATTTTTCCGGGATAAAAAGTATCCTATGTGTTATTCCAGACTACAATCTATCTCAGTGCCAAATTTCATACAGATCTGTTTAGCCGTTTAAGAGTGAAAGAAAAAGTTTCGCATTTATAATTTTAGTTTCCGGGATAAAAAGTATCCTATGTGTTATTCCAGACTACAATCTATCTCAGTGAAAAATTTTATACAGATCTGTTTAGCCGTTTAAGAGTGAAAGAAAAAGTTTCGCATTTATAATTTTAGTAGGATAGTATAATAACTATTATAGTATTCATGTACCACAAATAACTTACCTACACTGCCATAAGTCAAAAAAAATCACAATAAATAATATTCTCCAAGCCATTTTCTAGTAAAAAAAGATAAATAAAGCTAAAGCTAGACTTTATCTTTGCAAAGATAAATGATATCTTGTGACATCTTTGCCGCGAGTTCCTAAAGGATTTTTGTTTTACAATTTCTTGTGCATTTTATATAAAATAGGGTTAAACTTTACGCCAACTGTTTAAACTGTATGTCTTTCTCGAAGTTTTTTATGTGGTATGAAAATAGCTGGCATTTCTTTAAGAGTAGACAGTTTATTTTGTGAAATTTAATGGAATTGTGATTTTAAATACTTATTGTGTACGAGTATATACTCGTACGTGATGTATAAAGACGCATGTTAAAGCAGTTAAATAGGATATACTGCTTATCAAACTAAGAAACGTTGAGTAAAAAAAAAATACTTTTCGATTTTATTATTTACAATTTTCATTTTAGGTGTAAAAAAATGATATTTATGTATAACATGCAATGTAATGCACATAATGTAATTTAAAAAAACATTTAAAAGTTGTATTTTTTTTTTTTAAGTTAAAACTTTCGACCTTCAAAATCATCGTAACTAAAAGGTTACCAGGGATGATCCAGAACAAAAAAAAATAATCTCAATTATGAGAAAACTCTTACTTATAGTATTTTCGTTAGTTAGTGAAAAAAAAAACTGCTAAAACATACATTTGATCGTGAAGGCACTTTTGTATGAAATAGCTCATTGTTTACCGAAAAAAAAACCGAAAAAAAATATACCGGCGAACTGTGGGTGTACATTGGTACACCTCTGCCTAACCCTTCGGGGAATACAGGCGTGATGGTATATTTATATATTTTTTTTTTATAGCTCATTGTTTTTTAATAACCGAAGACGAGAAATTTCTTTTGCTGTTGGGCCTAGAATTATGTACTAAAGTCATGTTAAACTCTTTGTTACAATGTCCCTTTCACCCCGTCTATATCTCATGCCGGCACAAGAATACATATAGAAGAATGTACTAACATTCTTCACAAGCAAAACTCACCGAAACGCTCCACGATGCATCATCGGATACTAGCGTAGTTTACGAACGAACGAGTATCTTAGTATGCATGAAAGAGCTAGCGAATGAATGGGCAATACATGAATGGCTGGACGCTTGAATGAACAAATGATTCAAAGTCGGAGCGAAGAGAATGAATGCAGAGGTGAGTCAAAGAACGAGTGAGTCAATGATGCGTCTTTTGTTTTTTTTTACGCTTGGCAACGACACTATAATATAAACTTTCTTTAAAAATATAATATACTGGCTTATCATTGTCCAACTGCAAGGTAAAGGCCTCTTCTCATACAGAGAAGGCACGAGCATTGATCACCACGCTTGCTCGACGCGCATTGGCAATTTTGATACTTTTATTAAGTAATTAATAAGTCCAAGTTTTTTCAAGATGTTTTCCTTCACCGATGTCAGTGATGTTCAAGATAAAGTACATATGAATTGGAAAAGTCACATTAGTATGATCGGCAACAAAAGTCGTTTAACAACGTTACGTTTACTTATCATTCAAATAAAACGAAATAACACAATTCACAGCTATTCAGAATTTTTGGCAATACCTAACAGTATATACCCCCGTAGACTGCCCCGTTGGTCTCGTGGTCGCAAGTGCGACTGCTACGCTAGAGGTCCTGGGTTCGATTCCCAGGTCGAGCAAAAAGTGTTATTGGGTTTTTTATGAAATTCTCAGTAGCAGCTCGAAGTTTGGCAATAGGCTCGCCTCCTATTACATGGGACCTAAATATACCGGCGAACTGTGGGTGTACATTGGTACGCCTCTGCCTAACCCTTCCGGGAATACAGGCGTGATGGCTAACAGTATATCTAAATTTTAGATCCATTTCCTATTTCCTTTGATACTATACTCAAAGTAAGGTTAAAAATCTGAAATGTTAATCTACTTTTGTTGCTGACTGCACAAGCCCGGTATCGAACCTTATGCATGAGAAGCGTCTAACCACTGAGCCATAACAAAATTCAAAAACATAACCTTTTTAAAATAAATTATGTAAATACAAAATTCAACAAGCCACGTTCCATTGAAAGTTCACAAAATATTCCTATGCATCTTTCATATCCATTGTACGGCAAAACCCACATTATGAATGAGTGAACGAACCCGTGAACGACATGAGTGAATGATTCACGCGCATGACAGGCCGCCATTACTGAACGGAACGAATGGAATGAGTATGCGGACACGCGTGTAATAGTAGCTTTATTTTTAGAGTGGTGACGCGGCGTAGCTCTAGTGGCGCTTGTAATTGAAATGCTTGGAGTGTCAACGGTTAAACTTTATCATGCGTGTGGATTTTAATTGCATGTTTAATTGTTTTTTTAGCTTTACGAATTTAATTATGTCACTTTAGGGTTTCTGTTTTTAAAGAGTGACAAACGGGACCCTGTTACTACGGTATCGCTGTCTGTCTGTACAAGGCTGTATCTTTTGAACCGTAATAAATAGACACCTGAAATTTTCAAGGATCGTAGCGGGTGGCGTTCTGTGGTTTCTGCCTACCCCCATGGGAAAAAGGCGTGAGTTTATGTATGTGTATGTATGTGTTGAAATTTTCAAGGTGTGTGTATTACTATGGCTGCTATAACAAGAAATTATAATAAGAAAAATAATTGTATTAAAAGACGATTTTTTATGCGCTTGGTGGCCACCTGCAAATTCTACTCTAACTAATATTATAAATGCGAAAGTTTGTGAGTAAGAATGGATCAATGTATGGATGGATGGATGTTTGTTACTATTTTACGCTTAAACTGCTAAACGGATCTGGATAAAATTTGGCACTGGAGTGTGGATTAACACGTATGACACTTTTTATCCCGAAAAAATCTACGGTTCGGGATAAGTTTGACGCGAACGAAGTCGCGAGCAGAAGCTAGTTATAAATATTTAAATCCTGAGACATGTGGCAAATGGAAATTTCGTATTCCTCACTCTCGTCCAATATCTGTCAACGTACTGTCAACTTAAGTAAGGCCACGCAATAAGTAGGTATAATATCTGTATGAAGAAAGCTTTTTTACCATTCCGGCGGACTGTAAGTGTACAGTGGTACACGTCTGCCGAACCCTTCAGGGAATACAGGCGTGATGGTATGTATGTAATAGAATCAAAACCGCCGCCTTCCAACAGTATAATAGTTTTCACGTTGTAGTTTAGGAAACCGTTTGTCTTGTTCGTAAAAAGTTTTCTTGATTTAAAAGCCAATCTACTAAATTGATTTGAATAAAAATTACTATGGGATCAATCTGAAAGTATCGTCATCATCATCATATCAGCCACAGGACTTCCACTGCCGGACACCTCACCCGTAGATTTCCAATAGGACCGGTTGGAAGTGACCTGCATCCAGCCTGAAAGGACCTGCCAAATATTTAAAAAATACGAAGCCGTTCGATAAATAACGGAGTTCTAAGTTAAGAAACAAAAAAAAAACAACCGAATTGAGAACCTCCTTCTTATTTGAACTCAATTAAAAAGACAGTCCGATACCCACTACTCCAGTACCGCATACCTCCGTAGTCTTCTACACCAGTTTTGCAGCAGTCCCGCGCTAAACACATAAATAGTAGACCCTTAAGCTCTACTTAATTTCACTTGGAATGCTTGTCAAAAGCCTACCCAAGAAAATATTCAGTTGACATAACTAGAGCACGTTAAACATGCCCATTTGAAAGGATTCTTTAATAAACTAGGACCCTTTTCTCTTGGGGTCCTTAGGAAATGGACCCCTATTTTGAAGGGTATTTATCTGGGCTTAGTCCTTTAAGTGAGGAGTGAAAGTATGGAATGAATGGAATGTGTTAGGATAGTTCTTAGACCCTATTTAAGTGGGCTTTTGTAAGATTTAAATAAGAAATGGAATGAAGGTTTTGTGAACGTTGCCTTGTACAGTCAGCAAAAGAGATATAAGTAACCTGGGTTGCCTATTAAATACAAAGTTTTTCAAAAACCGATAGAAGTTTTTTTATTAAATTTTATTTTTATAAATAGAAAATAAACAGTTTATTAATTAAATTTAATTTCATCTAAAAACGACCACCGGTTTGAGAGAAAACTTCAACTCTATTGGATGGTCCGGTTACTTATCTCTTTTGTTGACCGTACCTATTAGAATTTTAAGCAGCTAAATTGATATTAGAATAGCGACATTTATATAGAATATAGGGTGTAAAAAGACATATCATATAGTTGTTAACTACGCATACTGCACATTAAAATAAGTAACATCGAGCAAGAATTGTTGCTGGAAAACGAGTTATATTTTTGGCGTGAAAATTCAGGTAGCGCGCGTAAAACATTGTGCAGTACAGGGGTCGAAGGGCATATAAACTTAATTTTTATTTAATTGGAACATTGGGCATTAACTCCGCCTTTGTACGGTGTATTTTTTTACATTTGTGCATAAAGTTTTAATAAATAAATAAACATTCATCGCCTACATCTCCGTTACCAGAAGCTACCTAAGTATGTTCCAAAATAACAGAAATCAGAAATCAGAATAATTTATTTGTAAACATAGGTCAGATTACAACAGAGTGTGAGGTGTTGAAAATAGGTAGGTCCTCTATGCTTTGCCCAGAGGCAAAAATAAAAATAAAGAAGAACAAGTAACTAATGTCTTCGTTAAGTCACATATTACACAAATTATGCAAGCCCCACCGAATCGAAAAAAGTGTGATAAGGTTATAAAAAAAAAACTGCATAATCAAATGTTTATTTTTCATAGTTTGTGATTTATAAAATTACTAGCTGTTGCCCGCGGCTTCGCTCACGTCAGCCTTAGTGTTACTTAACCAATTAAGGATTAAATACTATGTCATCATAATCTTCCAACTATGTCAAATGGTTTCTAACGTTAAGAATAGTTACGACTGTGGGTTTTAGAAATTAGTCAGTAGACGCCCGGAGTCTGATTTTTTGTCCGGTTGGTAAAAAAAAACTGCATAATCAAATGTTTATTTTTCATAGTTTGTGATTTATAAAATGATAACATACCAACTTGAAGTCTTACCTTTTTGGAGGACGTTTTTGTGGTACACAAATAATAACATACAAGTAACGGTAAAAAAAATATTATGTGTTATGTTGTGTTATACTCCTTTACTGAGAGGGTTAAAGATTTTTTAATATTTTTTATAATTGTATTTTTTTCTGGAATACAAATTAGGTACAGCATATCTCTATCAGTTACCCTCGGATACACAAACATAGTACCTACATAAAAAACAATATACCTAGTTATATGGATACGACTGCATCCAGTGCGCTCCCGACCTAGGTTCGAAATCCACGTACAGACAAACGGCATTAAATCCAGACCAAGTCTGAATCCAGGCTGAATTAGCAGCGGTTGTGAAACTATTTCCAATTGTTACGTATGAACCACAAACAGTAGACCGTGCAGTTGTATTCAGTTAGGATTCCAAGTTTTAGTTCGATATTGGGTTTAGGTCGTGATGTATGTGGTTAGGGCTGTCAGTTGGGTTTGGTCATCTCTTAATTGCCATGGCTTACATCTTTGTGCTCATTTATTTATTTACAATGCACATTAAATACATAACTTCCTCGTTAGCCTAGTGGGCCAAAACGAGACTGCTACGCTAGAGGTCTTTGGTTCGATTGCCACTTCGAGCAAGTTCCAAGTGTCATTTGGTTTTTCTACGAAATTCTCAGTAGCGGCTCGGAGTTAGGATTAATGCCCGGTTAATGGCAATAGGCTCGCCCGCTATTATATGGGACCTAAAACATACCGGCGAACTGTGGGTGTACACCTCTGCCTAACCCTTCGGGGAATACAGGCGTGATTGTATGTATGTATAAATCTTTCGATGGCAAACAAGCCGACGCGACGGCTCGTCGGTCAGTAGAGTTTCTTGCTCGTTCTCGATTTTAGACTTATATCGAGGTTTTCCTCACGATGTTTTCCTTCAACGGTGTCAGTGATGTCCCAAAATAAACTTTGAAATTACGTATGAATTCAAAAAGTCACATTGGTGATTGCTGTGCATCGAGCCTGCAACCTACATGCATTAAGCCGGATTAGAGCCGGGCGCCTTAACCACTGGGCCCTCACAACCTTGCATGTATTCCGATTTTCCATCAGTTGATTGATTAAGCACAGCTTTTCCACAAATTTTGATCATGTAGGTGTATGACGAAAAATTTCACAGCGGGTGGTCTAGAATCGAACAGAATACCATGTTAAAAATTCGTACCCACAATGTACAGTCCACCCGTTATATTTTCCTATTCAGTGAGAACTTCTACTCACCGTAACGCCTTTCAATTCGCGCTGCATATGCAAGAAATTTCCAGATAGAATCTCAACTATTCCGTACTTTAATGGTTTCGCTCGCCCAGATTCTAAGGAATATTGACAGTAAAAGAGATATTTCCGATAGCATAACGATCCAATTATCGTAAGATGTGAATATGGGTTTATTTTAACGTGGAAATAGGGAACTGGTATTTAGGACCTTCTGACATTGGAATTACGTGTCATTTTTGCTTTGCGTGAATGATGCTGACGAGATCGCGTCATGTTCGTGAACGGGCCGCTGTCAGTTGGGATAGGTCAGCTCTTAACTGCCATGGCTTACATTGTTTTTTTTTTTTGTTTTATATTCATCGTTTTCACGTAAATAAGCAATAAGAATAATGTAACCAAGATTATGTAAAACTTAACTGAAAAGAGTGTCTGTGGAGTTTTTTGCTCATTCGTCTCCATAGAGACTTACCTAGGTTTTGGATTAAGCAATTTAGCGTCATATTGTAACCAGGATTTTGTAAAACAAAATTGAAGATTGCCGCTTCCAACCGGTCCTTTTGAAAATCTTTGGGGGAGGTATATGTCCATTGCTGAACTGCTAGACTTTGACCGATTTTTGACAGATGTCTTTCCGGCAGGCACAAATCTGTCAAAATCGGTGGTGGGCGGAGAGCCTCACGATTTTTTGACCGATTTTTTGTCGGCGCGCACAAGTGTTTTTATATGCGGTATAAAATCGGTGATGGATTGATCGATTTTTTCAAAATCGGCAAATAAATCGGTCCTAAGCGGAGAGGCTTAACAAAACTACCTCCACCAAAAAGCAAAAAGGTGACAAGTCCAATTTCCTCAGAAACACGCCCCTTTCTTCATCCCATAAGTAATAGGCAATAACCCTTAAATCCCACAAAATATGTAGTGAACCATGGCTATACGCGTTCACGGAACGACCGATTAAAATAAAGGTTATGATCGCTGAGACATTGTGGCGGTCTTGTACGGAACTCGTGATGTTAGGAAAAGTAATCCTTTTTAGGGTTCTGTAGTCATCGCGGCAACGGGACCCTTTTAAAAAGGTGACGCTGTCTGTCCGTCCGTCAAATACTGGCTAGTATCTTTAGAACGCTGCGGGTTGTTCGAAAGAGATACCGCGCCCCTGGAACGCAAAGGGCATAATTATGAAGGAACATGGATGGGTTTAGTCAGTAAAAGGCGGGAGAAGTAATCGGATGATTTTTAATCGGTAAAAAAAAGTCTTTAAAACCGTAATTCATAAGTCAAGTGGAGGGAAGTAGAAATATATGTTTCTCGCACTCCTCCACTAATCTTTTCTGATTAATTTCGTTGCGGGACTCGTCGAGCTTCATTGCCTGGGCGCTTTTCTTGTGGTCGCCACTGTTGATTCTGGCTTACAGGAGTTGCAGTGGTTTGGGAAGAGTGTGGCGGGCTTGTAACAATGAAAAATATATTTGTACGTTATACGTAAGTGAACCTATTACCTACTAGGTTTGCTCCAGGACCTGCTCGTGGTATTCTGACCCGCGTTATGTTACGTCTTTGGTTACTGCTCCGCTCCCGTATCTCGTAGCGTGACGTTATATAGCCTATACTAATCTTCATGAATCTGGCTATCATATACAAATAATTTATATTAATCGGACTGGTACTTCCGAGTTTAAATAAACAAACAAACAAAAAATCTCTTCACCTTTATTGTATTAGTATAGGCAACATTTTACCAAACACAAAGCAAATAATCTCTCTATAATCTTAATTAATTAATCATATCGATATCACATCAGGATATCTACAGCAATTTCGGAGATACGTGCCAATAGACACACATACATAAATATCTTATGTTTGTTTATGGCTAGTTCAGCTTCAGATTACCCAAAGGGCTATTAAGGGTACGTGACTGTACCGGTACAGTCGTATGAAACGTTTTCAGTACGAGAAAGGATTTTATTGGAAATAGATAAGTACTTGTAATTTATTAGTTACTGTGATATAGGCTGTGGTTTGGTATATTTTTATTAGGTGGTCCCCTTTGGTTCCGAAACTACACCGTTGGTCTCATGGTGGCAAGCACGACTGGACAGCGTGGGATCTTGGGTTCGATTTCCAGGTCGGGCAAAAATATACTGCGTCTACGCCTATACTATCGTTTAAAATTAGGCTAACAAATTTTATAAATAAATAATATTTAAGTACATAAAAGTAAAACCCCCCTTCTTTCCTTTACCCTTCGGGGAATACAGGCGTGATTGAATGTATGTGTATAAAAGTAAAATTTCAGTGCTTGTAATATGATTGTAACTTAATTTTCTAATCGTGGTGTTCGAGGGTGTGTGTTATTTCTGTTACATGTTATATGTAACAATTACAAGTCAAGTCTGTCAAATAATTTATTTAAATTACACCAATAAAAGGCACTTTTGAACGTCAATTACATGATAAAAAAATATTATTACAACCAGTTGCAAAAGGCAGTTGCAAAAGATAGTTTCGTATGGAGAAGAATGAGCAAGAAACTTCATACATATCTTTAAAAAAACAGCTACATTAATATAATAATCATACGAATGTTAAGACCATGTACTTAATATAAAGACACACATTTACATTGTTTGAAATATAACTTCAGATTCAAAAACATTCTAAAACAATCTTCTTAATTAAAATAAAACAATTTGTACTCATTCCGTATATACGAGTACAACGAGTATTAGCTTCAAGTAATTGAACGTATATTATGAGCAGCAGTGTGATTCTCTAAGCTTCACTTCGTAATTCGAAAGCTGACTCCGCAGTTTTCTCGTGGTCGCAAGTGCGACTGCTGTGCAAGGGGTCCCGGGTTCGATTCCCAGGTCGAGCAAAAAGTGTTATTGGGTTTTTCTATGAAATTCGCAGTAGCAGCTCGGAGTTTGGATTTGTGCCCGGTTAATGGCAATAGGCTCGCCCCCTATTAAGGCCTATTCAGACCTAAGCGGTATTCGCTGCCGCTGTGGGTAGAGGTACATACCGCGCGGGTTTCGCTCAGGTATTTAGTATCAAGTACCGCGGCTAGCGCGACCTGAGCGATATTCGCTGCCGCTGTGGGTAGAGGTACATACCGCGCGGGTTTCGCTCAGGTATTTAGTATCAAGTACCGCGGCTAGAGCGACCTGAGCGATATTCGCTGCCGCTGTGGGTAGAGGTACATACCACGCGGGTTACGAACGGTAGCGAATACCGCTTAGGTCTGAACAGTAATATTACCGCATACCCACTGGGTTTTCTCTGCCGCCTGCGGCAGCGAATACCGCTTAGGTCTGAATAGGCCTTTACATGGGACCTAAATATACCGGCGAACTGTGGGTGTACATTGGTACACCTCTGCCTAACCCTTCGGGGAATACAGGCGTGATGGTATATTTATTTATTTTTGTATGGAATCAGCAGTGAGATTACAAAATGGTATTCTGTTGTCTGTACGTCACCACGGCGAACGAAAACTAAACCAATGACAAGTTGGTTCGTTATCGAAGTGAGCGCGATCACTTTAGTGAGACTCGTTTTCGAGTTTGCATTTTAGAGAATCGCACTACAGTATGTAATACATATTGTAGGTAATGATATAAGTGAAGTACGGAACGCTCGCGTAGTGATGTACTCTGTGAAAGGCGGCGAGACGTTTGATGTTGGCGGGCGAAATAGTGATGGGAAACGGTGGCGGTAAAAACCGGTTTTAGTGTTTTTTTTACAAGTTTATTTCATTAGACTGAATCAGTAGCCTAGTGAGTTAAAGCGCGACTGCTACGCTAGGAATCTTGGGTTCGATTCCCAGGTCGAGTAAAAAGTGTTATTGGGTTTTTTCTATGAAATTCTCAGTAGCAGCTCGGAGTTAGGATTTGTGTCCGGTTAGTGGCAATAGGCTCGCCCCCTATGACATGAGACCTAAACATACCGGCGATCTGTAGGTGTACATTGGTACATCTCTGTCTAAACCTTCGAGGAATACAGGCGTGATGGTGTGTTATGTTATGAAACAGCAGGTTTTATAGCGTTTTTTTTTATTTTGCCTTTTTTCTGCGATCAATTTTATTATTCTGGATCGGTTTTCTATTAATATATGCCTGTAACAACATACTATAAATATACAAAAATGCTCGTTAATTACACAATTTGCTCTCTTTGTTAGTCGGTAAATGAGGCGTAGCGACCGCGTAGTGGGTTTTTAAACATATATTTTGGAAATAAAAATAAATTGCCATCGGATTCCATTTTGAAACAAAACTTGCTTCATAATATAATTATCTATACTTCTATACTAATATTATAAAGAGGCAACATTTGTTTGTATGTAGGGGGTAATCTTTGGATCTACTGAACCGATTTTGAAAATTCTTTAACTCATAGAAAGCCACGTTATTTGTGAGTGTCATAGGCTATAAAATATCACGCTACGACACACGGAAGCGGAGCAGTAACTAAAGATGTAACGTAAGGCGGGTGAAATTAGCCACGCGGACAAAGTCGCGGGCAGTTTGCTATTAATATTATAAAGAGAAAAGATTTTTTGTTTGTTTGTTACGAATAAACTAAAATACTGGACCGATAAAAAGAAATAGATTAATCCCAAACGTATACCTGTACAGTCACGAGCAGAAACATGTATACACTTGGCAAAAATGAAAAGCAATTTTCTCGTGAATGAACAATTGCAACGTTGAGATAAGATCGATTTCATAGTAATATAGGATCCAGAATATGGCATTCGTAACAACACTATATTTTAATCGATCCTTTGGGCAGAAACTGCTTTAGAATGAGGCTAAGTGTATACATGTTGATGCTCGTGACTGTACTATTGCTGAGTAACACAGGCTATATAACATCACACTACGACCCACTGGAGCGGAGCAGTAACCAAAGATGATGTAAAAAGTCGCAGGCAGAAAACCTACTATAATTTCCAACTTGTAATATATAATATTATAAATGCGAAAGTATTTGAGGATAGATGAATGGATGTATGTTTGTTACTCTTTCACGCTTAAACGGCTGAACGGATCTGGATGAATATTTGCACTGAGATAGATTGTAGTGTGGAATAACACATAGCATAATTTTTATTCGGGAAAAATCTACGGGTCTTGTGGGATAATAATATTAATGCGTTCGAAGTTACGGGCAGAAGCTAATCCTTACTAATATTATAAATGCGAAAGTAACTCTGTCTGTCTGTCTCTTCTTCACGCCTAAACCACTGAACTGATTTCAATGAAATTTGGTACAGATATAGTCTGGGACCCGAGAAAGGACATAGGATAGTTTTCATCCCGGAAATCCCCCGGGAACGGGAACTATTATTCCACGCGGACGAAGTCGCGGGCAAAAGCTAGTTTATAATAAAAGGATGCCTCACAAAATATATTTCATAATGATATCATTATTATGTAAAATACACAATACAACAGAACAATACAATAATATACAATTTGTGAAAGTTCAATTATATTGCGAGTAGCAACTAGGAATAAATAATATTTCATTGTAATAATGGAATATGATTATAATAAATGTTTTGTATGTTTACCCAATTTGAGAACGGATTCTTTCATTATAAATATAAATATATTAGGTTTCTTTTATTATGTACTTAAAATAATTTTTGTTTTAAAAGTATATTTATTTGTTTGCAATAAAAAAGAAGAAAGGCGAACTTAAAGTCAAAGTACCTATACATACATACATAATACTCATGCCTTTTTCCCATGGGGATAGGCAGAAACCACAGTACGCCACCTGCTACGATCCTTACATACTCCTTTCGCCTCGTCCACATTCATACATCTGGTCATACAAGCACGTTATAATCAAAGTATAATTGTCAATAAATCGGTGTTATTTCTAGGGACTATTCACAGACATTTCTGATAGAAATTATTTATTCAAAAGTTCTGTTAAAACAAACCAATACACGTGGAATTCTCTGTAATTATATTTAGATTTAGATTTTAGATATTTAACGATGATTAATTACAAGTAATGTAAACCTAATGTAAATCTATTATAAGAATTTTAAATATTTGTTTAGTATATAGATATTAAATAAGTTTTAGTAGGTAATAATTTAATAAATATTCCTTACTACGTAACAAGGAAAATATTACGTTGCAAAAAAAAGATTTTTGCTAATTGCCCAAAGGCTTTTCTTATCCCCTATACTAGAAACCAGAATCTTTATCTAACTCTCCAACATATTTTAAAGACAGGTTCAACCCAAAACAGCATTAGAACACATACATACATACATACATAACAACACGCCTGTATTCCTCGAAGAGTTCGGCAGAGGTGTACCAACATACGCCCACAGTTCATCGGTATGTTTAGGTCCCATGTAATAGGGGGCAAGCCTATTGCCATTAACCGGGCACAAATCCAAACTCAGAGCTGCTACTGAGAATTTAATAGAAAAACCCAATAACACTTCCCTCGACCTGATAAACGAAAACCCAAGACCTCTAGCGTAGAAATCACGCTTAGGGTAATGTAATTCTCCAGACCGGACACAACGGCTAATCTTAATGCAGACTAGCCTCGTACGCAGAAGATATTATAATGCACTAGTGTGTGCGCAAACACAAGTGCACTCCCTCTTCCCTAACTCTAATAACTCGATGGGACGGAAATCCGACACGACCGGAGAGAGGTCAGAGATCAGGCGCAGGACCAACGGCTTTACCGTGCTTTCCGAGGCACGGGGGTGTCACACCACCAACTTCCAAACTCCGGGCTACTACTAAGAAATTCCTAATGGAAAAACCCAATAATGCTTTTTGTCCGACCTGGTAATCGAACCCAGGACCCGTCGCTAAGCAGTCGCACTTGCGGCCACGAGACCAATGGGGCAGCTAACGCTTAGTACTACAACGCTAACGAGCCAATTACAGACTAAGAAAAAAAACCGAAAATAAAATAAATAAAAAAAAACGTTTTTTTTTTTCGTAATTCCCGCGTCTCGTCCCCTCCCTAGCGCCATTGAAACGAATCCCGCGGGGCCCGCCCTGAGGTCAACACTAATTTATTCATTGCTCATTTTGAAGTAACTGTCACTGCTTCGCGTCGAAAAATTTGTTACACAGTATCTCAAGGCATTCCTAGAGGAATTTCTGAATTGTAGACAGGATTTGCCATTGAGATTTTCGCTTTTGAACTGAACGTTTATTTTACTAATTATTTGTAGATGTCTGAGATTATTTGATCTGTTGGTATTTTTAGGTGGAGGAAAAGGAGGATATTCTAGATTATATTTCTTATTTCTTTTTTATATGATTTTAGAGGGTTTCTCCAAAACGAATTATGTTTTTAAAATTCTCTTTTACATTTTTTTTAAGTTGTAATAGTTTTGGAAATCTCACGCTGATTAAATTAAATTATCGAGAAAAAAACAGTATTTAAATAGCTATAGATACGTTGCACTGTTCGCCTCGTTTTAATCTGTGGCCTCGTGGTCGCGACCGCGACTAATGAACGTTTGGTCCTGGGTTCGATTACAAGGTCGGGTAAAAAGCGTTATTGGGTTTTTTCATAAGAATTCCTCAGTAACATCCCGGAGATTAGAAGTTAGTGCTGTGATACTCCTGTGTGTCGGAAACCACGTAACGTTGTTGGTCCCGCCTGTCATTCGTATCTTTTTGACATTTTTACGGATACTGACACTGGGAAGTCTGACAACCAATCTTACCAAAAAATATTGTGTTGCCTTGTCTTTTTCTTAGTAATCGACGTTAAGTTTCACCTTGGCCGGTCTAAGATCATGTACACTGAGTAAATGGTAAAAGTTTTTATTATTACAATAACTTTTCTACCTCATAGATATCACATAATACACACTACGTGAATAATTTAAAAACTCACATTCCATACACTCACGCTTGTATTCCCCGAAGGGTTAGGCAGAGGTGTACCAATATACACCCACAGTTCGCCGGCATGTTTTTAAGTCCTTTCAAATAGAGGGCGAGCCTATTGCCATTAATCGGGCACAAATGCTAACTCCTAGCTACTGTTGAGAATTTCATGGATAAACCAAATAATACTTTTTGCTCGACCTGGGAATCGAACCCAAGACCTCTTGTGAAGCAATCGCACTTAGAACACTAGGCTAACGAGGCAGTTAAGCAACAATAATGTGTTATTTATATACATATTATACAACATACATACGAGTAGTACTACCAAAAAAAAAGTCCCCACATTTTAAATATAAATGTTACATTTCATACACTAAACCCTAAAATACTGACGCAAAAAAGATATCACATAATACCCACTACGTGGATAATTTAAAAAATCACATTCCACTTTTAAAATTTTAAATTCAAAATGTCTGCCATTCGTGAAACGTGAAAAAGTTAATTCCGAAATCTGCAGCATTCGGATGAATGCTAAAATAATAGTACACGGAGTATTATTTTTGCATTTTACACAGTTTTGAATACCTTTTCATTTGGCTTGGCGTTTGTCTAAATGAAAAATTTCCGGTATGCATTTTTCATTTTACAATATTTTTATTTTTAAATTAGTTGTGTTACTTTTTTGGATAAGAAATAAGGATGATTAAAATGTATATTACTAAGCTCTGCCCGCGAATTCGTCCGCGTCAGAGTTGATTTATTATCTCACGGGAACCATACATTTTTCCGGGTTAAAAAGTAGCTTATATGCTTTTCAAATAGTTTTACATGATCGGGTATTTGACACCATTGACCAATATTTCCAAGACAAATTACTTTATTTTAGTTATGAAAACCCTGTTAATATTCTGTTAACATTTAAACTAGATTTATAGATGCTTCGAAATCAATAAATAGTTCATCAATCGAGTTGGCAAAAATGAGATGTCACATTTATTGTCATACAAAATCTATGTGGGAATCGTGTTTTGACAGCTCATAAAAAGTACGTCAATTGATTACTAGGTACTGTCATCTACCTAATTGTCAGATACTACAAATGTCAAAGTGACAAGTGACAACCACCATATTGTCTATGCGTACTTAAACGTCAAATATTTCCTTATCATAAATAATATCTACCTACATCAGATCATGCTAATTTATTTGAAGCATGTTTTTTTCGTCAAGGGATAAAATGATCAACCCTTATGTACCCTCCAAAAGCCGGGAATAATCTCAAGGGGGTAAAGAACCTTTTGTAAGTCAATGATATGATAGGATTATTAAGGGTTAAAATATTTATTCTAATTTATACCGGGTGGATGTATCATATCTTAATCTTTTTGTTTGGTACATTGATAGGTACGATAAGGAATAGTTATATTAGGTACTAGCTTATGGTCTCGACTTCGTTTGCGTAAATGTAGGTCTTTTTTAGCGGGGAACTATAATCTTTTTTCTTAAAAAAAAAGTTGCCTTACTAAGTGCCCACGTCCGATTTTTTGTGGAACCGATTATCGGACTGATAGTTTCGAGGTACTTACCGACTTTTTGAAGGACATTTACGTTGGTATTTTATTTTTTATATAATGTTCCATTCTCTCCGATAATAAAATCGGTCACGGATTGTCTGACGTGACTATTTGCTGCAACATTAACGATTGACATCTTCTTATAATATCAGCTATCTGGTAGTGCAAGTCCCGTCAAAATCAGCCCAGCCGTTTCGGAAATGAGCCGGAACAAACAGACACACAGACAATTTTAAAATTAGTTTTTTTTATGTAAATCCCGTGTAAATATTAATTACATTTAGTAAAAAGCAGTTATTTTGCCGTTACAAACAGACGCCCAAATTTTATTTATTTTTATAGATTTACCATTGTAAATCTATTGTATTTTTTGGTGTTGGAGATTATTATTTCCAACACTAAAAAAGTGGGTGTACAACCGCATTTTTTATTATGTTTTTCAACATTTCTTTTTCTTTTGTTCCAGTTTGCTCAACCATCGGGCTCACTTCGGAACAAGCAGCTGATTATGACAACAAGCCACGAAGCAAAATGAGCATAGCAGACTATGACTTAAGCATAGACAGTCATTGGACCAAGAAGCTTAATAGACAACACATACATTACAACGAAAATCTAGACGAAATTAAGCCTAAGAATAATGTTATAGGCGAAGACATACAGAGCAGAAATCTAGATATTCATAGAAGTAATATTATAGATATGAAGAATACTAAAATGAGGAATTTTGATACTAGTATTGTGGATGCCAAAAGTAGGGTCAAAAGAAACGATAAGGATATCAGATGTGAATCCTTTAAATATGACGATAAGGATAAGTTTATAACACACCCACATTCTAAGGATTCTGGCAATAATTATTATTATAATAATACTAATTGTGTCACTAAAATTAACGGTAAGTTTTAGTTGATTGAGGACTGGTTACAATCTAAATAATTTTGATGCCTAAAATGTGGTTATTTCACTTAGACTGGCTCAAAATCCTTTATTAGACTAAAATGTATTAGGTACAGAAATGGTACATTGGTACATTGAGTGCAAAGACACGATTCGCCATTTTGTCCCGGCGTGCAAATAAAATCACATATTACAGGCCTATATTTTATATTAAAAATACACTCACGCATTACTTATAAATAGTCAATGAAGTAATATAACTTGATTCAATTGAAAAAATTATTTGAAATAATAAGACTGACACGATTTGTTTATGAGAAATTCAGCAACTGAAAAAAAGCTTTGATAATCAGTCATTTTTCAAGCCTTTCAAACTGTAATGGCTTTGGTTATAACACGGAATAAGATTTCTCGCTTATATAAAAGTACACTAAAAAACAAAACTGATTTGATGGCGTTTTTAACCATCTTAAAAGAGAAAAGTTAAGATTTGTGTCCAGTTAATGGCAACAGGCTCGCCCCCTATTACATGGGACCTAAACATACCAGCGAACTGTGGATATGTTTAGGGGACATGTGGGTACCTCTGCCTAACCCTCGGAGAATACAGGCGTAATGGTATTATGATGTGGTAATAAAAAGAGGTTCCAACTACCACTTGACCACCATCACCAGGCCTTTACCACTAGGCCTTCATCACAACTAAATCAACTATTACTAAACTAGGAACTCACAGTTACTGAGCATTATTACCCACTTGTGTTCAAAACAGGGCATTGTAGATCCGAGGCTTATGAGAGTCACCGCGACTGGCGCTGCGGACCGCGCAGTGAGTGACGGGTTAAGCTGCATAAAGACGGAATTTTGTATTATGTGTCCAGGAGCATGTTTAGCAGTAGGGTTGAATGGATGAGGAATATTTTTGGGTTGGAAAAATTTATACAAATGAATGAAAATTTAAAATGATTTGTCTTTGGGATGGCAAGGCATTTGCTAGGGCTCTGGTATTGCATATGTCTAGCAGCGTTGACCACTTTGGGCCGTCTGCTTGTGTGCCGTCCAATAATATTAAAAAAACATACATAAACTCACGCCTTTTTCCCACGGGGGTTGGCAGAAACAGAAGAACGCCTTATATATTTAAAAAAAAGTTGAAAAACCGGCCAAGTAAGAGCCGAACTCACACATAGGGTAGGTAGTCTTGTACAGCCGTACAAAATTAAGATCGCAAAAGACGTTTCTTGCAAGGGGACTCCCATTAATTTTAAAATTTATTTAAGTTTTATTATTTCATGTTATAGTAATACACACTCTGTGAAATTTTCAATATACAGGAAAAAAATTTAACCAGTGCGCAAATTTTGCCATAATAAACTTCAACACGTTTTATTAAACACGTATATTTTATTTTGATATGTCTTAGTACTAAAAAAAAAGTTATCGCTTGCGAAACATGTATACTTAAAAACCATATTTTATTGTCACTCGGCGCTAGCGCATTCCCCACCCCCTCAGCCCAGCCATGTGCCCGGGCGGCGGCCAAGAGTTGTCATTGATAGTATGGCGAATAGATTATGTCCATGTTTTGCTTATTTCAAACTCGGATAAGGATGAATTTTTTTTTATTTTTTTTTAACTAAACACGGAAATGTGTTCTATTACTGACACTGAACTACCAAAAAAAATTTACGCACTGGTTAAAAACTTATCCCGTATATACCACCACGCCTGTATTCCCCGAAGGGTTAGGCAGAGGTGTACCAATGTACACCCGAAGTTCGCCGGTATATTTAGGTCGCATGTAATAGGGGGCGAGCCAATAGGCTCGCCCCCTATTACATGCAAAATGCCCCGCCTAATGTGTGTCCCGTATATAATTTGTGCCCGCTTGTTGTAATTTGTATGTAATTTGTGCCCGCTTAATGGCAATTGCCATTAAGCGGGCACAAATCCAAACTACAAGCTGCTACTGAGAATTCCACAGAAAAACCCAATAACACTTTTTGCTCGACCTGGGAGTTGAACCCAGGACCTCTAGCGTAGCAGTCGTGCTTAGAAACATTAGGACAACGAGGCAGGGAAAAAAAAAGAAAATTTCAAGAATTTCAAGAGTTTGAAGAATTTGTTTTTTTTTTGAGATTTGATGACTTGAAATTTGAAAATTTCGAAAAGCCACCTTTTACTGTTTAATATATACAGCCCTTTACAGGCAAACAGACAGACAGACAGACCTTAAGAAATATGAAACGCTTTTAGTCAGCTATTGATCTGCCGAAACCATAATATTATAAAATATCTACTGTTACTATTCCGTAGAAATATCTTTTGGGAAAAACTACGATAATTTCTCTTATAAATGCCAATTTATCATTTTTGTAAGAACCATTGTGTAGCGTTTTCACGATAATATTAGTTCGATAACATTCACATTATTTTTATTAGTCTCGTAATAGCTAAAAGAATTATTACGTACTAGATTTTGCCTGCGACTTCGTTTGCGTTGAAATCAAAGGCAAAATTTTAGCTAACTTCTTAGCTGATGTTCCCATCCAGTAAATTATCTGCTAAACAGCTTTATAGGTCAAGTACTTAGTTTTCAAGATTTCTTGTTAAGTCAATCAATCAAACCGTTAACTTTTATTATGTAAGATTACATAAATATTATACATACACACATACCATCACCGCTGTATTCCCCGAAGGGCGAGGCAGAGGTGTACCAATTCAACAAGCAACACACAGTTCACAGTATGTTTAGGTCCCATTACAATTAGGGGGCGAGCTTATTGCCATTAACCGGGCACAAATCCTAACTCCGAGCTGCTACTAAGAATTTCGTAGAAAAATCCAATTATACTGCTGAACCTGCCAAATCCCACCACCATATGCCACACACACACTCATGTAAGATTTTACCATAGGAGTAAAACCCGGTACCCAGTCAAATGAAGAGTGTCCATGGAGTTTCTTGCTCGTTCTTCTCCATAGAGACCTACGTTTTGGAACGAGCAACTAGCTTCAATATTAAACTGTAACTTCTTGACAATTCAAAAGTGCTTGTAAATGGTCTAATTGAAATAAATGTTTTGACTTTGACCTTGAATCCAAAATTATTTTTATTTTCTAGTGCCTTATACTTAGTCAAACACTGTATTGTATTATTTGTTTCAGCTACAACAAACGATCAGGTGATACAACTGACGTTCGTCGATGTGTTTCACATAGAGTACCATCCAGATTGCAATTACGACTATTTAGAGGTAAGTAAGTATAGGGCTCTCCCATCACGATCGATTTTTTTACCGATTTTTGACGGATTACTGTCTCGACGAGAAGAAATCTTTCCAAAAATCGCTTAAAAAATGATTTGGTTATATCTGTAAGAAAATTCTTCTTACAGATACACGTAGAACCATATCAGCCATTTTTTTAAGGCAGGAGAACTGCGCAGACCTTTCTTTTTGGTTCAAGTAGTTTGCCGACTGTAATTATATCATAAAGAATATAATTATTATCCATGTACACAGAATTTTCCTTTGATATTTAAATTTTTATTTGGGTCTTCCAATCAGTGAAGGAAGAAATTGGACCAGTGTCATGTGTACGCCCAGAGAATTTTTCCATTATAAATATTAGTTTAGTTAAAAGGTTTTATCAATTGCTTCTTGTATTAAAGATACAAGAAGCAATTGATAAAACAGACAGGATGAGACTACCGCCCCAGTTTGTCCCACCCTGTCCCACTCTGTCCCACTCTGTTTCACTCTGCCTCACTTTGACCCACTCTGTCCCACCCTGTCCCACTCTGTCCCACCGTGCTTATGTTCCACCATGTTCATATATTTCGTTTTCCACCAGATTCGCGACGGTTTCTATGGTTACGCCGACCTGATGGGTAAGTTCTGCGGGCAGGCGTTCCCAAGAACGTTGAAGACTAAAGGTCCTAATGTTTGGCTAAAGTTCCATTCAGATGACACGATAGAGTACGAAGGTTTCAAGATAAACATCGAGTTTAAGGATGGGCCGAGCCGTGAGTATGAGATCAAATGCCTGTTTTACCAGCTTCTAATAATTTCGTATTCAATTAACCCACAACAAAAAAAAATATGTAAAATCGAGCCAAGTTCGGTAAAAAAGCCCTTCGGGGTAGTCGGTGTCACAGATAAAAGAATTGCAAAAAGGGCTTCCGCACCCGTCCGACTTTTAGAAGGGCCGATTATCGGACCATTCAATAGATAGTTTCGTGTGACCGAATTCTTGTAGGACATCAGCGGTGGTATATTAGGATTCATTATTATGTTTCACTCTCACCGACAAAAATGTCGGTCACCGATTATCTGACGTGTGTGGTCAGCCAAAGGGTGTCAAGTTCCACAGCGGGTCCTATAATTACCTGAAGAAATATAGAATGGATTTCAAATAAACATATTATATTATTTATTTCTTCTTAAGTCTTCCTTTTTAACAATTTATTACTAACCAGTAACTGTAACCACAATACTATTCGTTAACTACGCATACTGCCCATCAAACAAAGTAACATTGACCAAACAATTTTGCTAGGAAACTTGTTCTATTTTTGGTGTGCACAATCACTCTATAAATCGCACGCAAAACATAAGTACTTTCGATTCTACGCAACAGTATAGGGGTTGTGGCAGTACTTCAATTTTACAACCTACAAAACTGGTTAACGTAAAAAAAACGTGTCAGAAACTTGAAACTTTGAACTCCAATATCTCAGTAACCAAACGGTTCCCATGTGTGGTCTAGAAGAAAAAATTTGCCTCTTCGTCCACAAACGATTTTTTGCCCGATTTCGATCCGTCAAAAAATTGGTCAGTAAATCGGTCGTCTGTGGAGAGCCTGATAAGAAAAACATAATATAACTTTCCGATACGTTGGGGTAAAAACTCACAAAGCGGTTTACAGCCGCGCCCGTTGTAGGAACCGAGGTTTTATTTCCAAACTTACGAGACCGGAGTTCTATGCGGTTATGCAGCCATCGCGGTTGCGATTATCGCTCGCAAAATTGCCGGGCGATTATCGCAAGACCACCAACCAATCAAAGAGCGCACGGGCGCAACCGCAGAGGCTGCGGGTAACCGCGACCCGCGCGATTCTACTAGTTGCCTGTCGATGCAGCGGGTACCACAAACAATCACACACGAAATGGGCGTAAATCACGTCGTGAAATGTGTTTTATACCGTATGTTACTTTAAACGAGGGACATATTGAAATTCAAGTCAAGTTCAAGTTGTTATTGGGTTTTTCTATGAAATTCTCAGTAGCAGCTCGGAGTTTGGATTTGTGCCCGGTTAATGGCAATAGGCTCGCCCCCTGTTACATGGGACATAAATATACCGGCGAACTGTGGGTGTACATTGGTACACCTCTGCCTAACCCTTCGGGGAATACAGGCGTGATGGTATATTTTGTTTTTTTTAATATTGAAAGTCACATGAGTACATGCTTACATGATACTAATGAAAATATAGCTGTAAGGATTAGCAAGCTGTGGGCTGGTCACATTTGTCGCAGAACCGATAACCGATGGAGTAGATGACCTCCACAACCCTGTAACTGGGCAACCTAGTACCTCTTGGTTGGACTGGTTGTCAGACTTCTTGGCTTCTGACTATCCGTAACGACTGTCAAAGACCTACGAATAACAGCCGGGACCAACGGCTTTACGTGCTTTCCGAGGACCGGGGGTGTCACACACTGCCAACTTCCAGACTCCGGGCTATTCCTAATGGAAAAACTCAATAACACTTTTGTGCGACCTGGGAATCGAACCCAGGTCACCACGCTCACCAGTCGTGCTTGCGACCACGATACCAACGGGGCAGTCACGAATCGAATACACAAATACCCTCCCTCAATAAGTGCCCTCGTTTAAACTAACATACTGTATAACTGCATTTTACTGAATCTTCGTGAATTTTTAGCCTATTTTTACACACCTGTTGTTTTATTCTTTGCAGACCACATACCAGAGTCTTGTTACACGCGGTTTTCCGACAAATGGGGCTTCATAGATACTAAGGATATTGATGAATCTTGCAAGACCAACTCTAATCAAGCCTTAGACGTTTTATGGACCATTGAGGTTCCTGAAGGTATGAAGGTAAGTCTAGTATTTTTTAGTGGCGCCATCTATCATGCCAATAATGAACTGAAAAATTGGCAGCTTTTACTATGGGAGAAATACAGTAAAGAACATTTTTCCACACGAAGTCGCGGGCACAGCTAGTTCAAATATATGCATTTAGTAAGAAGCTGTTATTTTAACATTATTAATAATTACTACATTATGTGGGTGTCGTGATGGCCCAGTGGTTAAGGCGCCCGCCTCTCATGCACGAGGTTGTGGGTTCGCAACCGGGCACGGGCAAGTACCAATGTGACTTTTTCTAATTCATAATATGTACTTTCTAAGTTTATCTTGGACATGACTGACATCGGTAACCATGTCAGAGGCCCTTGAGGCGGTTTAGAAACTCTGACACTAGGGTGTGTGGGGTCGTTAGACCTTACTGCCCACACGATAAAGAAGAAGAAAGACTACATTATTAATTAACAATTTAACTTATTTATTTGTTTTAGATTTTCCTTAATTTTACTGATTATGTACTGAAGAAACCAAATGAGTGCAACGAGAATATAATCCAAGTATTCGAGACTGTTGACCAGGAGTTGGACTCCAAGTAAGTACTTCTTAGCCTTTTAACCACCACTGTCATATATAGACGTCAACCAAATTGTGTCCAGCACTCCACAGTCACGATCCCATGACAGACTTTTATACGAAGACTCGTAAAACAACATCGATATAATTCCGAACTGAGTACTATTTTGTAGGTGTTAAAGGATGAGTTTAAAATCTAAATGTTTACATGGTTTTCAACAGGTTAGCGGAATACTGTGGATCCGTAGCCAATTCGGTGACCACAAAAGGGTCAAATGGCAACGTGATGTACGTAAGGCTATATCTTGCTAAGGATGTCCGCGGCGACTCCAAATTCAGGGCTACCTTCAACGCTTACAGAACCTTAGATACCAATAATGGAGAAGGTAAGACAAGATACAGCATGGTTTCCAACCCTCATCATCATCTGCTTAGCCTTTTCCTAACTATGTTAGGGGCTTCCAGTCTAACCAGGTGCAGCTGAATACCAGTGTTTCTCATAGAGCGACCCAGTTACTAGGCAACACGGTACCTCTTGGCTAACCAAGAGGTACCGTGTTGCCCAGTAACTGGGTCGCTAACACAAGTTTAAGAAGTCCGGGGAAGTACTAACACCTTACTCATTCCTGCCACAAAGCAATGTCAAACCCGGCACCCATTGGTTGCACGGCAAGGCAATGTAGTTTTGGCGACAAATAAAAATAAAAAAAGAATAGAAATAAAGTTTAAATTCTAATGTTAACGGTCGTAGAACGCTTCGTTAGCCTAGTGGTCGCAAAGGGCACAAGAAGGAACATGGTCACGGCCCAGGCCACGGCCCAGGCCACGGCCCAGGGCGGGAGAAGACAATAAGACAATAAAAAAAAAAACAAAGAAAAAGTATACCACATCTGCTTAGCCTTTGTCCCAACTATGATGGGGTCGGCTTGCAGTCTAAACGGATGCAGCTGAATACCAGTGTTTTACATGGAGCGACTGCCTATCAGACCTCCACAACCCAGTAATGGGTAATACGATACTCTTGGTAAGAGTGGTTGTCAGACTTTCGGGCTTCTGACTAACAGTAACAACTGTCAAAGATCTACAAATGACAGCCGGGACCAACGGCTTTACGTGCTTTCTGAGGCACGGAGGAAACTCGCTATAGTAAATGGTCACCCATCCACAGACCAACCTCGGCTAGCGTGGCTTAACCCGGAAGATCGGTCTATGCAGCTGTAATTATTTAGCCACGAGCTCCTCTAAAGATATAAGTTAATGGAATAGAAATAAAGTTTAAATTCTAATGTTACCGGTCGTAGATTGTTTCGTTAGCCTAGTGGTCGCAAAGGTGAACGCAAAGGACACAAGAAGGAACATGCAATATGGAAGGGACATGGTTTTAGTGAGTCAAAATCTGACACTCCTCGCTATAAATAAAACGCTACGCGAATAAATTTATTTAATTATTTTTACAGATAAATGTGCAGATGATGAATTTGATTGTGAAGACAGTACTTGTATTGACAAGCATTTGGTTTGTGATAATGATGCTCACTGCCGGCTGAAAGCTGATGAGCCGTCCAATTGTGGGGTAAGTACTTTATGCAAGTTGGTTGCCAACACCAAACACCCTGATCTCTTCAAAGTTATGTTACCGCCCGGAACAAATATTTATAAGGCCTACATACAGTTGTTCCTTGCCTGATTGTTTTACATGTTTGGAAACGTACCCATAAAAAAAAACGGTACCTAATTTAAAAACTATAAAACCCGTCTGCTTTTCTGTTTTTAAGTATTATACCGTTTTTTTTTTTTGTTTTTATTTTGATATACCCAGTGTCACTCTCTCAGTAAATACAAATCTAACGACACCTCTCAAGCTAAAATTCATCGAGCCGTTCAGGCTGCAGAGCGTGCCAAACAATTATACAAATATATATATAAATATACATACATACATACATACATACACACATACATACATACTCTCGAAAAACATAATCCTCCTTCTGGCGCAGTCGGGTAATAAATAGGAAAATAACCTAGTGCGAGGCACAGTTTTTAAAAAATGGCAACTTTCTGCCTGGTTGACTCTTAGACAATTTAGAAGTGCGTATAACTGGTTAATTTCAAATAAATGGTGTCAAGTTTGAGTTTTGGCACTTTTTTGTAGTCACCATTGTTGATTTTAGCTTTCAGTACGTCGTATCTGTAAAATTCAGACATGAACTCGCATCTCAAGTCGCTATTCAATCAAATTCAAATGACATTGATTAATTATTTGACACTTTGAAGTGCGAAGTGAGCGTCGAAGTGACGGTGGAATTATCGTATAGAATGCCACTGCAGGAGTTACAATGGTTGGAATAAACTGTGCCGGATTTGTATCTAGGAGGCAAATACAAAATTTCAGGAATTACCGTAATCCAATCTCAGTCTCAATCTGTCAAAAATAACTTGTAACCTAATTTTTGAACATTGATTGTCTTTAAGATAACATTGTTAGTTTTTTTTTAGATTTAATCTCTGCGTCTCTCTAGGATTTTTTTCTGTATCGCGGGCCTTTACCATCACATAAACTCATATACACAATCAAAAAAATAAAATATACCATCACGCCTGTATTTCCCGAAGGGTTAGGCAGAGGTGTACCAATGCACATGCACAGTTGCACACCCACAGTTCGCCGGTATATTTAGGTCCCATGTAATAGGGGGTATACACAATCAGACATCGGAATAACTATTTGGAGGCCATACAAATGTTGGTTCCTTGCGGGAATTGAACCTACAACACGCAGCCCAGCAACTTATCACTCTGCCACTGCGCTAACCGTGTCATCACTAAGTAGAACTGTCCCTGTAGCCATGTAACAAACGATAAATGCAAACGCTGAGTAGGCTTTAATAGATCTTCAACTTTATGTGCTTGGTTTTAAGTTGAAGATCTAGTGAAGATTGCATAGCGTTTTCGTTCTTTCCAGTCGCTAACGCTTAGAAATCTTTAATAGATTTTCAACTTAAGGCTCTGGGGTATAAAGTTGAAAATTTATTGGTACTTACCGAGCGTTTACGATTATCGTTTGCGACTTGGCTAGGGGGGCTGGCCTTGCATTATGATGTTTTTCTTAACAGGAGAAAACGGAGTCAACGATAAACCAGCCTCATATCATGGTAATCCTCATCATCTTCTCGCTGATACTCTCCGGGATGAGCTTCGTGTTCATCTTCAAATGCATGCGGAAGCTGTACCAGGACCACAAAATCATCAAGGTGAGTTAAATTCATTTTTCCGTTTTAAAGCGAGTTATCTTTCAACACTTTTTTTTTCTTCTTATAAGCAAACTATATCCTCGGTTTTACAGGCGTTACGTAACGTCTTTAGATACTGCTCCGCTCCCGTATGTTTTAGCGTGATGTAATATAGAATATACTATTATTCCACATAAATCTGGCTGTCATATACATTTTTTTTTTTGGCAATTCAACAAGTTTAGAAGTGGTGTATTCTGAAATACCACAGAACAATAAAAACACATGAAATACTGTTAATAGCATAAACAAAAACAAAAAAAAAACAAGTATTTATTATTATTGTGAATTTCTCAAATTACTTCTTCCGTTTTGGGCTGAGCGGACGAGAGTGTCAGTCTCTTACTGACTAAAACCCATCCGTCTTCCTCCTAATGCCCTTTGCGTTCCAATGACGCGGTGACTCTTCCGAACAAATTTCGCAATCCTGGCAGATAACCTTGAACCTACCTTAAACCTTGTACAAACAGCGACATCAATTGCTTGCCCCCCTTGCATCAAAATTTGTTCGAAAATAGGGTAACCAGTTGATGACGGTGCCTGTGCTAGCTTACATTGACAATCACTTAACTGTAACCAATATCCTTGATCCAGGAGCACATAAGACAGTCATGTGAGGACCGGCTGGACAGCCTGGTTGGAAGCCGCCTGACCTTGGACCCGAAGAGGCTCCAGAGGGACAGCGAGCCGCGAGCGAGTCTAGAGAGGGAAAACCACAACAATGAAATGGTCAAGAAGCAGAGAAGCTTCTCTAAACATAAGGTAATTGTCTAAGATCTTGGAGGTTTTTTTTTTTTTTTTTTTTTTTATAGACGGGAAATCATCAAATAACTTCCCCCGCCCTGGGCGGGGCGGGAGGGAGTGTCAGACTTTTACTGACTAAAACCCGTCTATGTTCCTTCATGTGCCCTTTGCGTTCCGGGGGCGCGGTATCTCTTTCGAACAACCCGCAGCCCCGGCAGGCATCGGCCCTCAGTGGCCCCATCCAATTTGCTGACATCTCTTTGAGGCGCGCGTGGAACACGGACGCGCCGTCGACACGGTCTGTCGCTAGTGAACGTACGGACGGTGAGCTACCCATTGCTCACCGTCCACAGACCCGCGTCTACGGTGGCCGGGAGTCGTCACGTGGCTCCCGACGCCCGGATCGTCTACCGCGGCGGCCGCTGGAACGGGGGACCCTCCTTTCCCTCTCCCGTCCCGCCGCCTCCTTCTCTAGCATTACAGCTTCGCAGAAGGAGGCGACTGCTTCCCATTCCCCCTCGCTCCGGACCATGGCCTGGACCAGTGCCGGACGCGAGAGGGCGCCGCCGCCGATGGCCGCCTCGAGGACTCGGCGGTGCTCAGCCCAAGCAGGGCACACCGCCAAAGTATGCTCCACCGTGTCCTCGGGGCGATCCTCACAATGGTGACACCCGGGCGTTTCCTCCCGCCCGATGAGGTGCAGGAACCTCCCGAAACATCCGTGTCCGGTGAGGACCTGCGTCAGGCGGTAGGTGAGGGCGCCGTGGCGCCGCTCCAGCCACTCCTCAAAGAGGGGTCTTACCGCCTCAATCGAGGCGAGCCCTGCACGAGGTTGCGACAGTCGTTCTCTCCATGTCGCCATGAGATCGAGCCGGAGTTCCGTCCGCAGGGCGGCAATTTGCCGCGGCAGCGGAGTTTCGCCCCGGCCCAGTGCCTCCGCGCGCCACTCGTGTAGGCGCGCGAGGACCAGCGCCTCCAGATCCCATGGCGGCAATCCGGCAAGGAGGCTCGCTGCCTCGCCGGAGATCGTGCGGTATCCGCGGATGACCCTTATGGCGATCACCCGCTGGGACGCGTTCAGGTAGTGGGCGGCAAGCCGCCTCAAGCCCCGCGCCCACACCGGGGCCCCGTAAAGGGCCATCGAACGCACGACCCCGGCGTAGAGCCTCCGGCAGGAGGCGTTTGGCCCCCTCAAATTGGGCAAGAGCCGCTTTAGAGCGGCCGAAGCCCGTGCCAACTTGGGAGCCAAACGTCGGAAGTGCTCCACGAAGTTCCATCGGCTGTCGAGGACAAGTCCCAGGTACTTCATCGTCGACCCGAAAGATCTTGGAGGTTGCCGTAGCTGAAATTTTGAGAATGTATAGTTAAGAATGTATGCGTAATTGCTAGCTTGAAAGCTAGGCAGTTTTTCAGGTTTCAGCTAGTCTATTCTGTAAAATCTTAGTATATCATAATATAACATCTTAGTGTATCATAATATGTATGTTATGCTTTTGGTTTTTATTTGTCAGGATTTTATAATTGTGTAAATAAATAAATCGATATTATTTATTTACACAATTATAAAATCCTGACAGATAAAAACCAAAAGCTATGCTATATATAACATACATATTACACAATGAAATATTCTTACAAAATTAAAAATTATTAGTAATACATGCTCATAAATCTTTGGTTCATTATTCTTCCTGTAGGGACATCTATCGCATAACATATGCACTATAACTGACGTATCTACATCACGATATCAAAGTTCTCCATAACATTAGCATATAAGAAAATATCTAGAAGAAACCTGGACCTATTTAAAGTCAAAGTCAAAGCATTTATGTCAATTAGACCATTTACAGGCACTTTTAAATGTCAAGAAGTTACAGTTTAAAATTGAAGCTAGTTGCTTGTTCCAAAACGTAGGTCTCAATGGAGAAGAACGAGCTAGAAACTCCATGGACACTCTTTTCTTTCAATTTGGTTTTAACAAAATCTTTGTTATGTGCTTATAAATAGGATCTGAAATCGCCAATCCACCTTAAGCAAGTGATCAATGACCATGCCTTAATTGTAGGAGACGACACCTTTGCCCCACAGCAAGATTTTCAATATGCTCTTATTTTACAGCAATCAAGCATAGATTCAGACTACCAAGAAACCCATCTAGACCTTGACGAAGAAATATGGCGACGAGAAGTAGACAGCATACCAATAGAAGAAGATGTAAGCATTGAACGGAACGGAAGAGCAAGAAAAAGTGACTTGAGTAAAAAAGAACAATCAATGAGGAGTAGAACGAAAGAGAACGAAGAGAACAGAGAAAAGAAGGAGCATAGAGAACATAAGAGAGAGATTAGAGATGTGTCGGTAGGAGCTCCTGATACGAAGGAGTCTGGGTGTCAAACGAGGGAGAGTCTGTTCCAGACTGATCCTCCGCCTAGTTCTGATGGTAAGTGTTTAGAACATACTTATAATTACATGCAAAAACAAAAAATTTACAAAACAAAAGCATTAAGGACTGGTCAGTTTAACATAACATATCACACATCATCATATCAGCCGATCGACGTCTACCGCTGGACATAAACCTCCTCTAAAGATAGCCACGATGACCGGTCCTGCGCTGCCCTTATCTAGCAATAATATACAAAATTATACTGGGTTTTAACAGACACTTAACGAAGGCAAAAGTTAAATGTTTTGCCCATCATTGCTATATTTTTGTGTTTTGGACTATACCTGGGAATCTTCTGATTACTGAAGGTCAAAGTTCCAACATTATATTTTACGTAACCTAATTTTAAATATCCCGACGGCCCCTGTACACCTATAAGCGCAATATTTAGCGTATGTTACAATGCGAACTACCATAAACAGTAATTAGTCACATTAAAAAAATCGTTCCCTAGAAATATTTTTTGCTCAAAGCTCAAATCAAATCAAATCAAAGCATTTATTTCAATTAGACCATTTACAGGCACTTTTGAATTGTCAAGAAGTTACAGTTTAATATTGAAGCTAGTTGCTCGTTCCAAAACGTAGGTCTCTATGGAGAAGAACGAGCAAGAAACTCCATGGACACTCTTTTCATTCAATTTGGTTTTTACAAAAACTTGGTTACATTATTTTTGTTGCTTCTATATGTGAAAACAATGAAGGTGAATATAAAAAATAACAAAATTATAATAAAGATGTAAGCCATGGCAGTCAAGAGATGACCAATCCCAACTGACAGCACCCGTTCACGAATATGACGCGTGCATCAGCACCATTTAGCTCAACCATCTTGAAGGGAACCAAACGACCCAACCCACGCGCCACCGTCAGCGAGACATTAAAGTGAGCATGACGAAGCTCTCAACTGCCATGCTCAGTGTCCAACACATAGTAACTTAACAAATAAATGGCTCCATGGTACTCACATTTACAAAATTGAAATAAATTATGTTAAATTATATAAAACTAAGGTTTTTAGTGAACCTATTCAACTGATGATCCGTGGTATGTATTAAATAGTAATAAAATAACGGTAAACGTTATTAAGGTCAATCAGAATGAAAAAGGGGTAAGAAACATTCCCAAAAAACAATATCTATTAATTTGTGAGCCCGAGTCTCTGTGGAGCAGGACCAGCATTAAGCCAAGCATTCTTGTCATTAATATAATCTTCTAACTTATAATATGCTTGACTACATAGTGTGCGTTTGATGCAAGTTTTAAATTTTCTCTCATTTAGTTCGAGAATATCGAGTGGTATTTTGTTATAACATTTTACACAGTACCCCATAAACGAAGTGTGTACTTTAGACAATCTGAAACCTGGTTGATCTAATTTATTCCTATTTCTAGTATACACATTATGTCTATCACCAATTTTTTTGAAAAGATGAAGGTTTTTTCGAACGTGCTTAATGTTTTCATATATATATTGACAAGGAACCGTCATGATATTAATTTTTTTGAACAATTCCCTTAGAGACTCGCTCCTGCAAAGATTATAGATGGCTCTGACAGCCCTCTTTTGCAGAATAAAGATAGACTCTATATCTGCAGCCCGCCCCCAAAGCAAAATACCGTAAGACATAATGCTATGAAAGTAACTAAAATAGACCAGCCTCGCGGTATCCACGTCTGTTAATTGTCTGATTTTTCTGACAGCGTAAGCGGCTGAGCTCAACCGCCCTGCTAGAGATGTTAAGTGAGGACTCCACTGCAGCTTTGAGTCAAGCGTAATCCCTAGGAAAACTGTCTTTTCGACGAATTCCAGTATATCCTTATTTAATGTAACGTTACATGACATACTTTTAACATTTGGCAAAGCGAATCTTATGCATTTAGTTTTCTTCTCATTTAATACTAAGTTATTTATAGTAAACCAATTATGAACCTCATGCATAGCGTTATTTACGTCGTCAAGATGTTGTGCCTTTCTATTTACTTTAAAAATCAGTGAAGTGTCATCAGCAAATAACACCATTTGAGGTTGGTTTTTCAGTAAATGAGGTAAATCATTAATATATACTAAAAAGAGAAACGGACCCAATATTGAACCCTGCGGAACCCCCATCTTTACTTTTAAGCCTAATGAGTTTACACCGTTTATTTGCACATGCTGCAGTCTATCATTTATATTTTATTATTTAGGATTTTATCAAGTCACGCGCTAGATGACCAAGTCCGTAATGCTCGAGCTTAAGGAGGAGTGTTTCATGATTTACGCAATCAAACGCTTTTGAGAGGTCGCAAAAAATGCCAATGGCATCCTGCGAGTCCTCCCATGCATTAAAGATGTGTTTAATTAAAGTGACACCGGCGTCTGTAGTGCAACGCCCTCTGGTGAAACCATACTGTTGATCGTGCAAGATGTTGTTGCAGTTGAAATGATTGAGCATTTGATTGAGCATCACTTTTTCGAACACCTTGCTGAAAACCGGCAAAATCGACACAGGTCTATAATTGTTGGTGTCTTTGCTATCCCCGGACTTAAATAGGGGTATAACCTTGCTGTGCTTCATTAAAGTAGGGAAAACTCCTTGGTCTATACACAAATTAAATATCAAAGCTAAATAGGGTGCTACTGTCTCAATTATTGATTTACATACATTAGTAGACATGCCCCACAGATCTTCGGTAACCTTGCTCTTGAGTTGTTTGAACGTCTTTATAACAATCAGAGGGTTAATATGTTTAAATTTAAATTCCTTGGGACAGGCTGAAACATTAGCCCTTACTAAATCCATAGCAAGTGCGGGCGAGGAATTTAAAGCTTCAGTAGTTTTAATTGGAATATTGGTAAAGAATGTTACAAATTCCTGAGCCACATCGATATTTGTGCTTATGGGACCTCGGGAAGTCTCTAGACTATAATCAGCATTATGTCTTTTATTACTATTTGTTTCGTTACCACACTTAACTTAGGGACACACTCCAAGACACTCTCAGACTGGGACGGGTATTCTATTACCTCAGGCTGGGGACCCTCAAATTGGGATTCCTTCAGTAATATACCTTGAGTGGTACTGTGCGGCACTGGGTCCATTCTGTCTGCACTAGAGCTACAAATATCCACTAATACATTTGTTGCAAGTATATGCTCTTTAATTTGATGTTGTGAGCTCTCAGCTCTCTTCTGAGCTCTTCTCCGCTGAGCTCTCTTCGCTACTTAGCTTGACAGGCCGTATGCATAATTAACAGCAATGTGATATATGTATATGTCTTTTTACACCCCCTACTGATCAAACCAATATGGCCGCCCGATTAGATTGACAAAACATTTAAGTCGACACCAGAAAATTTTCCAATATCCGATTCATTAATGACAGTAAATAGGTACCTACCTACATAAAGCCAATAAAACAAACGTCCTGTCTACATTTCCGAAGAACACCTAGCCTTCAATTCGCTGAGATTGGAACTCTGAGAGAATCAGTACGTCGATTCTGTAAAATTCAGACATGAACTCGCAACTCACGTCGCTATTCACCCTCACTTCGCTTAAGGTTCACAGTGACATTGATTTATTTGACACTTTGCCCTTACTAAATCCATAGCAAGTGCGGGCGAGGAATTTAAAGCTTCAGTAGTTTTAATTGGAATATTGGTAAAGAATGTTACAAATTCCTGAGCCACATCGATATTTGTGCTTATGGGACCTCGGGAAGTCTCTAGACTATAATCAGCATTATGTCTTTTATTACTATTTGTTTCGTTATTAATAATTTTCCAAACCGTTTTTATTTTATTATCTGCTGATTTAACCTCGTTACTAATGTACAAGGCTTTAGCTGACTTACAAGTATTTTTAAAAATTTTAGAGTAAGCAGCAACATACTTATTAAAACTTTCAGTATTTACATAAGGCTTAAGGCCATACAATTCAAATAGACGTTCCCTACTTTTCCTGATACCTTTAGTTGCCCAATCACTAAATAAAAATTTTGGGCAAATTATTTTGGTTTTTTTCTTAAAAATATTATTAAACTCTGTTTGCACGACTGAAAAGAATTCTTCATACAAAGTACTACCACCATTCATATCAAGGCTTTGAACACATAACTTACTAATTAAAGTGCTATTAAATTTATTCAAATTACCAGATGTTATTGGTCTTGATTGTATCTGCACTTTTTGTAATGATGTTTTATACTCAAAAGAAACAGTTTGTCCGCTGTGATCAGACGGAAGATAATTTACTATGGCTTTATCCAAGTAGGTGCAGCAACAAAAAACATTATCAATACATGTAGCAGTAGTCGAAGTTATTCGAGTTGGTTCTAGAAAAACATATGATAGATTGAAAGATTTAAAAAGACTTATTAATCTACTGCTATTTAAATTATTTTCTAGAATATTGATATTAAAGTCACCACAGATTATTACTGATTTATTACCAGTTGTAAGTTTAGACAAAGCATCTTCCATTACAGTCTCAAAAATAGAGTAATTTTGGTAATTTGGGGGTCTGTAGACGCACACTATAACATGCTTATCTAGCTCAACACAGGACAGCTCAATAATATGTTCAACCGATAGTTCAACTATATCTTTACGGGGCTTTGATTTAATATTATTTTTAATAAGGATTAGTGAACCACCACGCTGCATAGATTTACGGTTGAAACAACTGGCCACAGTATAATTCTCATAATTAATTAACATTTCATACTCTTTTAACCAATGTTCTGTAAAACAAATAATGTCGAACATTGTCTTTTCTAAAAACAGTTCAATTTCTAATTGTTTTGAAGAAAAACCTTGAATATTTTGATGAAATATTTTTAAGGAATGTTGCTTACCTCCATGTTTACTATTTGGTAAGTGATTGCTAGAAGATACCTTTTTGTTGATAAGTTTAACTAAATTGTCGTTGGTATCTTCTGTTGTCTTAATTACTAGTTTAAAACATTATTTTTTGTTACCACCTTAACATTAGTATTATTACTAAATAGTGTGGTGCTAATTATGCAGGACTTCGACATACTAATTATGTCTGAGTTAATATTAAAAGCTAATAGCCAAGCTATTTGACGTCTAAATCTAATGGGCAGATACGCTGTATCCCTAGTCGATCTTAATTTGTCAACAAAACTGTTGATGTCCAGAAACATAAGTTTGTCACTATTGTGACTAACAAGAAAATGCATATGATTATTTAACATAATATGAATGTTATTATTTTGTCTCTTTGAGAGGTGCTCAAAGTAAGGAAAAGCACACAATATTATTTTCTGACAATTAAGTTTTAACATTTCTGTGACGCTGTCAGTAATGTCATCTTTTGTTACATTTATGCTATTACCTAATAATATTGTTATGATAGAATTTGCATTATAAACATTTTTTGTTATTGAAGACACTATTTCTTTGTAGGAAGTTCCAGGCATACAATAATTTAAAGCAGATTGTCTAAGGTTGTTGTTAAGTAATTTCCCCAGACCCCTTCCTAAACTATCTGAAAATATAATGGGACAGCAACAAACTTCAATATCAGATAGAGAACTACTGTCTTGCAGATCCAGAGATGAACCATATTCAATATCTGGTACCACACTTAACTTAGGGACACACTCCAAGACACTCTCAGACTGGGACGGGTATTCTATTACCTCAGGCTGGGGACCCTCAAATTGGGATTCCTTCAGTAATATACCTTGAGTGGTACTGTGCGGCACTGGGTCCATTCTGTCTGCACTAGAGCTACAAATATCCACTAATACATTTGTTGCAAGTATATGCTCTTTAATTTGATGTTGTGAGCTCTCAGCTCTCTTCTGAGCTCTTCTCCGCTGAGCTCTCTTCGCTACTTAGCTTGACAGGCCGTATGCATAATTAACAGCAATGTGATATATGTATATGTCTTTTTACACCCCCTACTGATCAAACCAATATGGCCGCCCGATTAGATTGACAAAACATTTAAGTCGACACCAGAAAATTTTCCAATATCCGATTCATTAATGACAGTAAATAGGTACCTACCTACATAAAGCCAATAAAACAAACGTCCTGTCTACATTTCCGAAGAACACCTAGCCTTCAATTCGCTGAGATTGGAACTCTGAGAGAATCAGTACGTCGATTCTGTAAAATTCAGACATGAACTCGCAACTCACGTCGCTATTCACCCTCACTTCGCTTAAGGTTCACAGTGACATTGATTTATTTGACACTTTGAAGTGCAAAATGAGCGTCGATGTGACGGTGTAATCACCGTATAGAATGCCACTTCTTACGTGATCTCATACTTTATCTGTTAAAATTTCCCCGTCAATTTAGTTCAACTCGCTGACACGCTCGCAAGAGTGGCGCTAGTGTAAATTCGAATTATCAACCGAGTTTTTAGAATGCCAATCAAGAAAGTCACAGCGGATTCAGATTCGAAGTTTAGAACGAGGTCTTACAGAATCACACAGCAGGAATCAAGACTTCCTTTTGAAAAATCCAATCACGATTTTTGCTCATTTAGGTATTTAGAATTCGAGAGCTACCGACGAAGTTCAAAGGTCTGCTTGTTTTAACAATTTCTTTAGCAAAGATTTTTTTACGGTTAGAAGATAAAAGAAATATTTCTTTTAGATAAAGTCGTCTTGTTAGACCTAAGACCTATTTTTCTTGAGTAAATTCTGATAGAAATCTTACGTTTGTTAGTTAGTTAAAGTGGTATTTATAAATAGAGCAATTTTATTACTAACTACCTTCGTCTGCAAAGTTTTTTCCACCCACGAAAAGTTACATCTTTGGTTACTGCTCTGCTCCCGTGGGCAGATTATATTATTGGCAAAACAATCTTTCTTTAATATCATTGGATGGCAAATAGTCTGACGGCCCTCCTGATGTTAAGTGATCACCGTTGCCTATAGATATCTGCAATATACCAAAGGCCTTGCAAATGCGTTGCCATCCCAGAGATAAAGCTAAAGTCTCAAGTGCCTGTAATTACACCGGCACGCATACCCTTCAAACCGGAACACAACAACGATGCTTTGCGGCAGAAAAAGGTGTGATGGTAGTACTTCCTCGTACGAGGTCCTTCACAAAGAGCTCCACACTAATATTAACCAAAATCCCACCCCTCAACATCCCTTTAACTAAAATACTATACCATACCATCACGCCTGTATCCCCCAAAGGGATAGGCAGAGGTATACCAATATACACGCATAGTCCACCAGTCTGTTTAGGTCCCAAGTAATAAGGGGCAAACCTATTGCCATTAACCGAGCACAAATCCTAACACCGAGCTGCCCATCACCTAAAACGTCCACTAAAATCTAGAATACTGTTAGTACGGTAATAGCGTTAGCCATGTTAATTTTAGGGTTCCCTTAACAGGCCATAAGGAACCCGTACGACCTCTGCTTGGTAACGTAGGTGACAACTATTACGACATATAAAGCCTTCTAAACTATATGACTCGACTCCAATTACAGGATTTGGTCTTAACGTGTAAAGTTAGATTATTTTGGTTGTTTATTACTGTTTTGCTGTATAGGAAACTTTGCTAGTTTTGTGTAAGATTTGGGTGTGTCTCGCAGATTGTTTAGTTCGAATTTTGTTTCTTTTTTGGGGGTCTGTACAAGAAAGGTGTGTACGGAACCCTATTGCTAAGCCTCGTGTGTCCGTTCTTTTATTCGTCCGTTTGTCTGACTGTCAACAGGATGTAGCTCATAAACCGTAATACGTAGAGAGTTGTTTTCACTGAGTATGTATTTATAGATAAACGCTAAATAATAGAAAAAAACACATGTACATCGGCACATGGGGTCTACCTACTACAAAACAACACCATTTTGATATTACTTTGTAATTTTAGTTGTTGGATTTTAAACTAACGACGCTGAGCCGAGTGTTGAAAATCCAACAGTGCGCAAGGCAGAGTAATATTATAATACTAGCTTCTGCCCGCTACTGCGGCCGCATAGATATTTTCGTTACGTTTTTTGTTACTGCTCCTCTTTCGAGTGTCGTAGCGTGATGTTATAGCCTATGAAATTTACAAATAACGTGACTTTTTATGGGTAAAAGAATTTCCTAAATCGGTTCAGCAGATCCAGAGATTACCCTCTACAATCTTACAAACCCACAAACATTACTTCTTTACACTATTAGTATAGATAAATCTGTTTTTAAGAGGTTGCAGTAGTCCCCAAAGCACGCAAGATGGATGGGCAAGACCTATGAAAATCCATACCAGCTATGCTATTCTAAAATAGGCAAATCTCTTCACGATGGTCACGCTTGCTTCGCAGAATATCAAATCCTATTGAAAAACGTCAAAATATTCATTCGATATAATACTTCTCACTTACGACATCACGCGGTGGCGCTAGTGTGTCGAATTCACTCATTTTAAGAATACAAAACTAAAATCAATGATTTTGCAAATGTACTTTTTAGAATAGCACTACAGAATAATTCAGCATAAACTCTCTCTTTCTCAAACAGTCTGTTACGTCGGAACAAGAATATTGAAGCAATTCTCAAACACGTTGGATTGCAGATCAAATATCAAACTATGTAGATGAGGAACTATTTGCACCAAGTGTTTGCGTAGGACCACGTAACGGAAGGACGGCACTCTTCTTGTAATATTGATACTTTACTATGTTTAACTTAGATTTATTTGACTACTCGCTTCTGCTATAACTTCGAGTGGTTTTTTTCACCAGCGGTTTTTTTTTTACCTATGGGAAATCATTATATGACTTCCCCCACCCTGGATGGGGCGGGAGGGAGTGTCAGACTTTTACTGACTTTGTGTGATGAGCATGATTGTTTGTTCTGTGTCTGGGTGTGATTTATCTATAATATGTATGCATTTATAAATTATATAGTATGTATATCAGTTGTCTGGTTACCATAACACAAGCTCTGCTTAGCTTGGGATCAGATAGCCGTGTGTGAATTGTCCCAAGATATTTATTTATTTATTATTATTTATTTATTTATTTACTGACTAAAATCCATCCATGTTCCTTCTTAAGGCCTATTCAGACCTAAGCGGTATTCGCTGCCGCTGTGGGTAGAGGTACATACCGCGCGGGTTTCGCTCAGGTATTTAGTATCAAGTACCGCGGCTAGCGCGACCTGAGCGATATTCGCTGCCGCTGTGGGTAGAGGTACATACCGCGCGGGTTTCGCTCAGGTATTTAGTATCAAGTACCGCGGCTAGAGCGACCTGAGCGATATTCGCTGCCGCTGCGGGTAGAGGTACATACCACGCGGGTTACGAACGGTAGCGAATACCGCTTAGGTGTGAACAGTAATATTACCGCATACCCACTGGGTTTTCTCTGCCGCAGGCGGCAGCGAATACCGCTTAGGTGTGAACAGTAATATTACCGCATACCCACTGGGTTTTCTCTGCCGCAGGCGGCAGCGAATACCGCTTAGGTCTGAATAGGCCTTTATACCCTTTGCGTTTCGGGGACGCGGTATCTCTTTCGAACAACCCGCAGCCCCGGCAGGCATGGACCCTTAGTGGCCCCTCCGAATGTTCACCCGTGGTAAGTTACGTCTTTGGTTACTGCTCCGCTCCCGAGTGTCGTAGCGTAATGTTATATACTTTACTACTTACTTATTACTAATGAATCTGGCTACCATATTCAAAATGAATTTTCCAATACGGCTGTGTCAGAGATAAGTGTGTTTAAACAAACACACTAGCTTACAAAAATCTCTTTCATCATCATCATCATCATCTCAGCCATAGGACGTCCACTGCTGAACATAGGCCTCCCCTATAGATGTCCACATAAACCGGTCGGAAGCGAAAATCTAAAAAATCTAAAAAAATCTCTTTACCGTTATTCAATTAGTATAGATTTTAAATGTTTTTAGTGCGTAAGACAAAACTTTTGGAACAAGTTACGCTGTTAATGAACAGTATTTTTTGCTAAATGTTATGTAGCAATAATGTTTGCTCAATGTTGTAATAGTTTGATGGGCATTATGCGCAGTTAACAGGTATGTCATGTCATGTGTGTTTAAACACCCTGTTTGTTTATTTTATTAAGCAGACGAAGACGCGGAATAAATATTGCCTATGTCCTGTCTTGGGGTTCAACCTTACTCCTTACCGAATTTCATCAAAATCCGTTCAGTAGTTTCGTCGTAAAAGCGTAAAAGACAGATACACAGACAAAGTAACTTTCGCATTTATAAGATTACAGTATAGATTACATTCGTTCAGAAAGCTCAAAATATAATTCAAAAGCAAGCCTTCACTACCAAAACTCTTGTCAACTTCCAACGCTCGTCTCACTTTTGAACTTAACAGTACTCAAATTAATTTCACTGCAAATAAATTGAATTAAATCGTACACTTTCGGCTCCCCTCCCCCTTCATTATTGACGGCGAAACAGCGAGAATTCGTATTACTTTTTTAATAAAACCCCTATCTTTCAGTGTGACGTCATGAAAACAAGATGGCGGATCTTCGCGAATTGTGCCATATTAGACATTTTTGGAAGTATTTGTTTCTTTCTGTGTGTGTAAATAATTGAAATTAAAATAATAGCATTTATATTTAACTAGCTTCTGTCGCGACTTTGTATGCATCAAATTTGATATATTATCCCGCAGGAACCGTAAATTTTCCGGGACAAAAAGTATCCTATGTGTTATTCCACACTACAATCTATCTTAGTGCCAAATTTCATCCAGATCCGTTCAGCCATTTTAGCGTGAAAGAGTAACAAACATCCATCCAGCGATCCATCCTCATAAACTTTTGCATTTATAATATTAGTAGGAAGTAGGATAGGATGTAATCTTAAAATAGATGAAGAATTCGGGAAGTTAATTTAGTAATCTGGAACCTAATTACGTAATAAACGTCATGGCCTTTCAGTTTGATAATGAGTTTGACGTGAACAAGTTACAGAGATAAAAAGGTTTTTAAGTCTTAATACAAATCCTGGTCTACTCAATCTCAAAGCATTTATTATACATATTGCATAAAATAGCAATTTACATCAGGCAGTTTTGAGTTGTCATGAAACTCCACGGACATTCTTTTCGATCAAGTTTTTACAAAATCCTCATATGTGTTGCTTCTACATGTGAAAACAAGTAAGTGAAGAAATGAATATGCGAAGACCAATCTCAACTGACAGCGTCCATTCACGAACATCATCCTAAAGGAAACCGAATGATCCAATACACGCGCTACCATCACCGGCGGGGTCCCATATGCTGTCCCTTTGCAGTTAGTCACTGCTGGACACTGTCCTCCCGAAAAATCACCACATCGACCTATCCTGTCTTTCTCTCATTCAGCGGATCCCCGCGACTTTCTCCAGAGTATCAGCCCTACCTAGTGGAGGACCTCCTCGCGGTTGCTCCAGAATATTTCTGGAAGATTCTTGTCCCATTGTCCATCTGTTCTGCGAGTAATGTGCCCTGCCCTCTACCACTTAAGTTGGGCAACTCTTCAGGCAATTAAATGACTCCTAATTGTCTAAGCTCTCCTTTCAATTGCTTGGGTAAAGGGCCTAAAAATCTTCCAAGGAGCCTAAAAATTTTCGGAAAAAATCTGAAAGGTGTATTCATGATGAAATCTCGTCCTGCAGGTTCAGGCAGCAACAGCCGAGGGTTCTCTACCTTCGGCTACTCGGGCGCTACAATCGTTAGGCCTTCGCCCCCTGCCACCACGAACACCTCTGAGATCACCATCGAACTGATGAAGCCAGTACCTTCGCACCAGGAGTCGAAGCCGCGTAAGTTTCTGCCCTCTAACCATCATCAGCTTATGGTATGCTGAATGTCACTAACCCTCACGTGATTCTTCTAGAAGATTTAACTAACATTCTCACTAACCCATCCATCCATTCTTTACTTCTACAAGAGTGGGTAACCCTGACTAAACTAACCTCGTGTCCGGAACCTTTCATAATAATAACCAAGTATAATTTATACAATGAATTTAAAAGTAGCAAATAGAACCTAATAACATTTTCATTAAAGTTTTAATAGTTCACAAACAAAATTGTGATTCCCTTTGAAGTGCCCTCAATTTTGAAAAGGTAATGTAAATAAATAGTAGACGCTTATCTAAGTTAAATCTTAAGTTATTATATAAAACAGGACGAAGATCATCAAAGTATTTAATTGGACGCTTTACGCCCTAGCAAGACCTGACTTTGTTAGTGAAGTTCGGTTCAAAGGTCGTTTCGTAGTAGTAGAGCTCTTTGTGAAGGAGCTCGTCCGGGGTAGTACTACCACCATACCTATTTCTGCCGCAAAGCAGCGTTGCTGTGTTCCGGTTTGAAGGGTATGGGTGCCAGTGTAATTACAGGAACATGAGACATTTCAGCTTTGTCTCTGGGATGGCAACGCATTTGCAAGGCCTCTGGTATTGCAGATGTGTATAAGTAGCGGTGATCATTTAACAACAGGTGGGCCGTCGGCTTGCTTGCCGTCCAATGACAAAAAAAGGTCGGGTGCGCATTACTCGTAACCGGCGAGCTTGTATGCCCAGACGTATGAACGTGGGCGAGGCGAAAGGAGCATGTAAGGATCGTAGCAGGTGGCGTTCTGATGTTTCTTCCTACACCCATGGGAAAAATGCTTGAGTTTATGTATGTATGTATGCACGATTTATGTAAATCTTGATTGAGAAGTATTTTTAGGATTCGGACTATCTCTGGAGTCTTGGGTTAAAATCCTAGGTCAGGCAAGATATTATTTTCCATTAGGAATTTTAAAGTACGGGTATCAGCCCGGTGTTTGGAAGTTTTTGACGTAGCACCCCCGTGATTCGAAGCAAATGTAAAGCCGTCGATCCTTCGCCTGATCTCAACCCGATCGTGTCGGGTCGCCGTCCCATCTGACTATAAGATTTAGGGAAGAGGGAGTGCACCTGTGTTCACGCACACACTTGTGCACTAAGTTGTATCCTGCGTAATTGGTTAGCCTCCATTAAGATTGGCTGCCGTGACCGAAATATAGTCGGGAAAATATTATTTATCTGAGTTTAACCTTAACTTAGTTATCATAGACAGGACAAAAATAAACCAGACATTTAATTGGACGCTTTATGTGAATCTTGGGAATATTTTAGATATTAGATCTCTTTTTAAGATAACTTTGTGAGGAAGGTCAAATGAGCCAGGATTTCTGAGTGTACTTAAATAAATATGAAGTCAATTCCAACTTATAGCAACGGTAATTTAGGGCCAGATGAAAAAATAATAACGCCAGCCTAATTATTGTCCCACTGCAGGGCAAAAGCCTCTTGTCATCTGTACGAGACGAGGCCTTTTGCCCTGAAAGAAGGCGTTGATCACCACGCGTGCTCAAATCGGATTGTCGATTTGTGAACAACATTACTTAAGTCCAGCTTTCCTCCCAATGTTTCCCTTCACCGATGTCAGTGATGTCTAAGATAAACTTAGTGAAGAAAAAGAAAAAGTTACATTATTACTTGCACGAATTTGAACCCGTAAACTCATGTATGAGAGACCCTTATCCTATCTACAATTATAATTTCTTTCATCTTTCAGTTTAGTTATTAACCAAAATATTTAAAGAACTAGACTACATCGATATAGGGCGCATAGCAACGCAAATTTATTAATTTTACGGGAAATAAAAATAAATAAAACTTGAACATCAGGCTTGTCTAAAAAAAACCACATGTTCTTCTAAAAATACAGTACCTCCCTTAACAAGTAAAACTTTAAACAAAAGGTTTTCGATAAAATGTACAATATTTCACTTAATTAACAGGCCATCAAACCTTTTTGTTTTGAACCGGTGTACACCCAATTAGCTATATGTATAAAAACTTTGCATGTCCATCGGAACTTCTATTATTTCAAAATTTTTGTTACAGAGAAGAAAATCCCGGACCGCCGCCCGATCAGTACCGAGACTACCCGATCAGCTCCCGACGTCATCATAGTCTCCAAACCGATTCGCTGAGGCTGACCTTTGGGGCCCCCACCGTGGGCCCCAACTCCCCCCGACTCCTGGTACCCCCTGGAACCCAGAATGAGGCCGGAGGGCTGCTATCACCCCCACACTTGCCACCTAGACGCCTTTTCAAAAAGCATGTCATTTGACAACTGTGAAGGGTACTACAGCAAATATTTTAACGAAAAACCTAAACTAATTTATGACTATTGTTTGAAAAGTGATGTAGAATATAAAAAATCTCAGACACTTCCTAGGAATTTGGGGTCTTCAGTGGACTATAAGCCGAGAGTGTTCCCCCAACGTAGTGTCTGCTTCTACGGTCTTGATGATGAAGAGGATACGTTCAGAAGACCGCGGAAGACGTTCGTGGTAACAGCAGACGTGGAGCCCCATAGATAACATTTGTGAGAACTTTTATAGCATTTTTTAAATAGGTAATAAATAAGATTGTTCTATTTTTTGGTTTGTGAAATTGTTACTATAAATATTTAATAGAATAATGGTGTTTTTTTTGTGAATTGAAATTATTGTTTGGAAATTCATTTTCTGCGGGAACGTGGGACCTTAAGGGTCATGGAAAAGGGTAGTTTGTTTTGTTGTTTGTTTCGGCAATCTCCTAAATGACTCTCTAGAGGCTATCGGGAAAATAGTATCGCCAATCACAACAGCTTGCCTATAAGCTGTTTTATAAGAAAATCGAATATAGAAATCGATTATTTAAGTACTACTTTTTGTCTCAGTTACAACACTTCAAAAATGTTTTTTCTTGTGGCAAGCTTGATAATAAAAATTCGTCACATTTTAATGGGAAAATCACCAAAGTGCAATCAGCAACAAAAGTAGCTTAACATTTCAGATGTTAAAAGCACAATATCAAAAGAAATTCGAAATGGATTAAGATACAATAAACTCCTAGGTATTGCCTAAAATTCTGAATAGCAGAGAATTGTATTATTTCGTGTATATTTAAAAGGCGTGACTTTATGTATGTATGTTATTATAAGATTTGTAAAAGTAACATTGTTAATCGACGTTTGTTGCTGACCTACTAATAAAAATGACGAAATTGCCTTTTTCAATTGCTTTGAAAACGTTACCTAAAGAATAAACGCACATACATTTCATTGTATTTTATGCCTTGTTAAATCAAAGTAAGTAAGGCTAAAGAATGTTAACATAATTATTATTATGTAATTGTAATACATACTGCCATAATTTAATTATAATTTATTGTAGAAATACTACGAAATAAAATTTTTAATTACAGCTTTTTGTGGCGTGTGCGTTCGCGCAGCGGAATGTTGTTGAATTTAAAGATTTTAATTATGCAGATATTTAGTGTATGACGTCGTATAATTGTGTATAGTAAAAAAAAATTTGTGCACGCAGCCATTGTGGAGAAATTCACCAAAAACTGATTCCGCTGGGCGAACGTTGTCCTGGCGGAACTTTTTTTAATCCGTAGACTTTAGAAGAAAAGAGATGTGTCCAAAAATTTGTGTGTATTTGTGTGTAATTGTGTATGTATTAATAAAATTAGTGCATGCATAAACTTCGGAGAAATTCAAGTTTCCGCTACGCGAACGTTTGGCCATCAGCTAGTTTTCATATAAAGCGCTTACATAGAGAGCTGTAGAATTTTACATAGGTTGTTTTGAATTTGTTTATATTTGTTTAAAAAACAGATTTAGAAAAAATCGTAGGGCTTAAAAGATAAAAATATAAACGTAAAATACGCTTATTAGGTCTAAGTTCTTAAAGTATGCACTTTGGGGTCCAGATTTTCACGTTTATACAAACCTTGTAAGTGTCTGCAACATGTTGCCAAGTATCAATAATGTTCCGTTAGTAATTAAAGAGTTATAGGACAATTTACCATGAATAGATCACCGTTTACAAAGCAGTCAAATATCACGACGTTCTAAAGGAATTGCATGGTAAAATGTATGCCAATAATTAGTGTATTCATTCGTCTATTCACATGCAAAATTTCATGTCATTAAATTCAGTAATTAAAGAAAAACAATTATAATACTGACGAGGCATCGAAAACCTACATAACCCGACCAAGTTCGGATGGCTACAAAAAAGCGGCCGTGCCATATATCTAAGACACGTTCTTAACCTTCCAATATAGTATTTATTAATATGGTACAGTTGCGTACACAAGCGTTAGAAAAAAATAAAACAATTGCATTTCTTGAATGATTTTTTTTTAAAAATAATAACGCCACTATCTACGGTAAAAATAAATCTTCAATAATAAAATACATAGTTGCGTACACAAGCGTTAGAAAAAAATAAAACAATTGCATTTCTTGAATGTTTTTTTTTTTTAAATAATAACGCCACTATCTACGGTAAAAATAAATCTTCAATTAACGAGTACTTCTCTATTTAAATATTCGTGTACAAAAAATTTAAAAAAAAATTATAATGGCGTTTAATTGACATTTGTATGGCAGGTTTCTTCATCTGGTAATTAAATAATTCAGCTAACTGCTTTTGTATACAGTCATACACCTCATGGCTAACAGAAGGAACAGATTTAACAAATGTGTCTTTATGTATTCGTACTACTACTTTCATATTACTTAACGGTATAGTACTTTTTCTGCCGGCCATTTTAATTTTTTCCTCCCACCGGTAGCGCCGCATGATGTGTTGGATGAATTGGTTTGGTTTGTAGAATTAGGTTACACTATAACATTAATAACACACTTTGTCAATATTATTATTAAGTACAGAGAATTGGCGATGCATAGAGCAAAACAACAGGGCATACGCACATTGTTCTTGACTGCACATTTGTTTGTGACTGGGATTAAAACAAAATCAGGTTCAAGTTCAACAACAAACGAAAACCTACCTAGCTACCTTTTGGAATGGGCAACTAGATTCAATAGTTTTTAATTATTTGACGTTCAAAAGTGCCTTTTAATGGTCTAATTCAGCCTTTCCCAAAGTGGGCGATAACGCCCCCTTGTGGGCGCTGCAGGCCTAAAGGGGGGCGGTAAGAGACCCAGAGAAAAAATGGGGGCGTTGTGTAGAGGCTTGGGGGGCGATTTGTAATTTCATCTTGTTCGGATCTTATGGTGGCTCCACACGATACAGACTTTTGTATGTACAGATATCTGCACAGACTATAAAGTCTGAGTAAACATTTTTACTCAGAGGTCTTTACCAAATGTCTGTGCAGACTTTTCATCAGTTCAGACTTCGATTTTAATGAATAAATTAAGTAATTCAATAATCATGAGTTTTGCTCCGACAATCGTACAGACACGTACGCAGACTTCCGACTTTTCTGATACACCGACATTTGTCTGTACTGATTTGTTGTACAGACAAAATTCTATAGAAGTCTGTGTTAAGTCTGTGTCGTGTGGACCCACCATTAGACACCGACTGAGCTCTCGACTCTCGATTACAACTTGTGAACATTAACTAATAATATTAATTAAGAGATTGCTCAAACTCGGTTCGATTTTTCTCTCCGCGTAGTTTATATATATTTTGTCCTGTATTTTTAGTAGAGCCCCCCCGCCGTATGACAAATTTCTAAACGGGTACAGAAAAAAGGGGGGCACTAACAAATTATTTATTCTTAAAGTGGGCAGTAGACAAAATAAGTTTGGGAACCTCTGGTCTAATTGAAATAAATGATTTGACTTTTTAACTTTTGAATACACGCGGGCCGCGGCCACAGATTAAATAATTACAGATACTTCACTCTATAGAGAAAACTCAACCACAGATTAAATAAGTACAGATACTTCACTCTATAGAGAAAAGTCAACACTTAACGCTATAATTACCTACGAAACGTTCGTGCGTGAGAGAGAAAAATAGCAATAACGCGCGTCATACAACACAGCACTAGGGCTATCTATTTACTTAGACTATTTAACCAAAGGACTAGCCTTAAGCGTACCGCTTCGAACAAAATAATTCTGCATATTTTGGTGGGGTGCGGGGGAACACGCTCACATATATAAGCCACTACCAGTATACTTCAATTAAAAAATCGATTCAAGAAGTAGTTTTTTAAAGTTATTAGTACCTACGTAAATAGTACCTACTTTCTGTAATAGTCAAATACATTTAAAAAGTAGGTGTACAAAAATAAATGACCTATAAATTATATCGAAAAAACAATTGTGTTATCACCTGTACCAATAAAAAACCGGTATTATACTGTAAATTTTGGGATGTTACATAAATATATGGCACGGCCGCTTTTTTGTAGCCATCCGAACTTGGTCGGGTTATGTAGGTTTTCGATGCCTCGTCAGTATTATAATTGTTTTTCTTTAATTACTGAATTTAATGACATGAAATTTTGCATGTGAATAGACGAATGAATACACTAATTATTGGCATACATTTTACCATGCAATTCCTTTAGAACGTCGTGATATTTGACTGCTTTGTAAACGGTGATCTATTCATGGTAAATTGTCCTATAACTCTTTAATTACTAACGGAACATTATTGATACTTGGCAACATGTTGCAGACACTTACAAGGTTTGTATAAACGTGAAAATCTGGACCCCAAAGTGCATACTTTAAGAACTTAGACCTAATAAGCGTATTTTACGTTTATATTTTTATCTTTTAAGCCCTACGATTTTTTCTAAATCTGTTTTTTAAACAAATATAAACAAATTCAAAACAACCTATGTAAAATTCTACAGCTCTCTATGTAAGCGCTTTATATGAAAACTAGCTAATGGCCAAACGTTCGCGTAGCGGAAACTTGAATTTCTCCGAAGTTTATGCATGCACTAATTTTATTAATACATACACAATTACACACAAATACACACAAATTTTTGGACACATCTCTTTTCTTCTAAAGTCTACGGATTAAAAAAAGTTCCGCCAGGACAACGTTCGCCCAGCGGAATCAGTTTTTGGTGAATTTCTCCACAATGGCTGCGTGCACAATTTTTTTTTTACTATACACAATTATACGACGTCATACACTAAATATCTGCATAATTAAAATCTTTAAATTCAACAACATTCCGCTGCGCGAACGCACACTTTTGTGGCAACAAAATAATATTCATTTCAAAATATAAAATACTTATATTGTCCATTTTTTTCTTTTTGTATTATTTTAATTGTAAACACAGGTTTTTGCCAAGCGTGTTTCAACGAAATATTTATAAACAATTATATTTTTCTAAGCTCACTTTTTCTGATAACGTAATTAATAACATTAGCTATTTTCTGCGGTTTCAGCCGCTTTCCGTTACGTCTTTGGTTGCTGTTCCGCTCACATGTGTCATAGTATTTTTATATACCATCACGCCTGTATTCCCCGAAGGGTTAAGCAGAGGTGTACCAATGTACACCCACAGTTCGCCGGTATATTTAGGTCCCATGTAATAGGGGGCGAGCCTATTGCCATTAACCGCGGGCACTAATCCAAACTCCGAGCTGCTACTGAGAATTTCATAGAAAAACCCAACCCAGGACCTCTAGCGTAGCAGTCGCATGTGTGTAGTGTGATGTTGTATAACCTATACTATTTCTTACAAATCTGGCTATCATATACAAAAAGTTTTTCTCCAATCCAACTGGTAGTTCCAAAGAGTAGCGCTTTTAAACAAACAAAAAATCTCTTTAGCTTTATTTTGTTAGTATAGATGGATATTGAAACAAACGGTTGCATATAATAGGTGTAGCACACGCTACTGACAAATTAAATGTTCTGTAACTATGTTGAAGTCGGATTCCAGTATAACCGGATTTAGCTGCATAGGTACCAGTATTTTACATAGAGCGACTGTCTATCTGACGTCCACAACCCAGTTACTGGGAAACAGGGTGTCACTGCTCGAAACTTGAGGAATGGAAGTATGTTTTTAAAATTATTTAGTTTCTAAAATTGTATATTTTTCTTGGAATTAAAAATATAAAAAAAACATATTTTTGAACTTTTAACTTTGTAAATTAATGAATTTTTCAAACATTTGTTTTCGTAATATTTCTACAATAATTAATTCAATGCAATAACATTGTTATAACTTTAAACTATTAGTTTGGTAAGTTATTTGAACGAATTGTTTTAAATTAGCTCTTAAGATTTATAAAATAGATCCTAATTTTAAATGAAGTTACTATTTCTTTGATGAAGTTGGAAATTCAAATAGAATTATTCAAATGTTTATTTATTTATTTATTTATTTATTTAAACTTTATGCAACAAAAGTACAAAGGCGGACTTAATGCCTTAGGCATTCTCTACCAGTCAACCAAAGGTGGTGAAGAGATATCATGGCAGGTGCAATCGTAAGAGATTAAAACAATATTTAAACAACAAAAAATAAAAAAAACACAATTCGATTATATAGACAAACTAATTGTACACAAGTACAAAACAACTAAAATTATCCAAACGAAAATATATACATACATACATACATAAAACATAACTATATACCTACATACATACATACATAAATACATACATACCTATATAATTAAATACAAATATAAAACACATATCTTATGAAAACAGTAGAGAGGAGGATTATGAGACAACTCTTACTATTGGTTCTGAAAATAACTCCGCAATTTCTAATGAATCTATTTATTTTCTAATGTTTCTATTAAATTGTTCTAATCTTTTAAATTGTGTTACATTTGAAAATAGAATATTTGACATTGTTAAGAGTATAATTTTGTTAAATTTATAATATAGATTTATTTGAAATTTAAATGAAATAAGGTTTTATTTATTTATTGAGGGAGTTTTTATGAAAATTCAAAATCTTAACATTACACAAGTCTTCCAAAAATAAAAATAATAAATTTGAAAAATAATATTTAATTTCAATAATATTCACAACATTTTTGCTAATTTTAATTTTAAAGGTGTGTCCACACCATATAATTATGTCAACGTTTTTAGACGAACCATGAACATGATAGAAGCGTCTTCTTTTATTTCTAAATTAACTTTATACCCCGCAGTGTCACCAGGTTAGTTACGTCCTCGGTTACTGTTCTGCTCCCGTTCGTCATAGCGTGAAGTTCTATACGTATAAACCTTCCTCTTGAAAGACTATCTATTGATGAAAACCGCATTATAATCCATTGACAGTTTATAAAGATCTAAGCGTACAGACGGCGGGAAAAGACTTTGTTCTATACCATGTAGATATATATTTGTAACTAAGAAATGTTATCTGTATTGTCTACATAAAACTAAAAAGTTGTCATTATTTTGTCTCGGATAAAAAAGTCACAAGCACTTTTTTAGGTAAGTCGTTTTATTTAGCGAAAAGAAAGTTTTTGTATGTATAAAAATGTTTGAACATTAATCTTAAACTTCTATTGGTATAAATCTACATAATCGGAGAGTTGACTCACATTATTTGTTGACTGTAAACTACATGAAGGCCAAGTCCTTTTACCGCTGAATAAAGCTTGAAAAAAACATGTATATGTATTAAAGCATGAAAAATATATCTATACTCCATTCAAGGCATTCAATATAACAATAGAAAAACAACGTTACAAAAGCTATCGTTATTTCAATGTTAGGGTATAATGGCTGTGTTATTTCACGATAACGATGAAATAAAAGCAGTTATTTAAACAATATAACATTTAATTACTGCCATAATTTTTGGGCGTTATTTTTCAAATGGCATATTAAAGTATCTATTTAAAAAAAATACATTTGAAAAATCTGTTTGTTGTTAATGTGGGCACACCTTACCTTGTTTTAAAATCAAATGTAAATTAAATGTAGTTAAAATGTTAGCTATTTAGTTAATAAATAAATAGACCAATTCGAATAAATCATATTTTATAAGAATCAATAACAAGTAAGAGAAAATTTAATGTAAATAAAATCATGTAGATACATTTGCAATAATAAAGTGTTAATATAAATTTAAAATAAATTATTTTAATTAATGTTAAAAATAATTACAATTTGACAATATGTTGATTAATGATTTTTGGTGTAATTTATAAAATGTGAAATAATAGTCTAATTAAATGAAATATGAAAATATTATCTTAAATTTTGTGAATTATCAGAGATTTTTATAGTAAAAAAGTATTGAACAACGGAAGAACTAAGGGATTCAAGTTGCCATTTTTACTTTTCATTCACCTACCATCTTTCAAGGGTTGAAAGTATTCATGAATATGAACAACTCTTGTAATGGAACTAACACCGAAATATGAAAAAAAAATAGTTTCTACAAAAAAGCACTGCAAAATTATCAAAATGTTTAGAACAATAAGTGACCTTTTTCATATTTCGGGGCCGGTATTTTAGTAAAAATTGATCGTATTCTTAATTACTTTTACCGTCTGAAAGATGGCAGGGGAACGAAAATCACCCTGTATACAGTCATACCAAGTAGCATGAATTTAAGCTGTCTTCCTACACGTCAGACAATCGGTGACCGATTTTTTTGTCGGAGAACAATCTTACAAAAAATCGGTCCAACAAAAAGTCAGAAGTCCGCGTCGGCGAAGGCTTATCGATCCTAATAACAATTATTGTTCGAATAAAATGTGTTTCTATTTCAACAAAAAGAAAGTACAACAAAATAAAAGTAACAAAAAAGAAGCAATCTTAGCATGTGTGGGTCACATCTGTCGTAATTTGTTTCTCGATGTTCGGGCAAAAATAAAATACAAGTGAAGAATTTAGTGAAACAAATGCTGATGTTAGCGTTTTTGTGTAAGACTGGGACTGGCATTGTGTTGATACTGACCATTTTATTTTATGTTTTTGAGTCTTTACCCGACTTTACTGTTTGAGTTTTTGATTAGTGAAGATGGATTTAAATAGGTACTCGACAAACATTAAAGTGTACATACAGGCTGTTGGAATATTACAAAAAACAAGTGTTTAAAAATAAAAAGTATTTAATTCTATCTTTTAAATAACTACGCATCTTTGGGCGGGTGAAAATACCCATGATTTTGAACAACTTTGATTTTGGAACAAACTGAAACAGGTCTACAAAATAAATTCAGTCTACAAAAAAGTATGACACAGTTTTTTTTTCCACAAATAAATAATATAGTATATGACACTCAAGGATAACATAGCTAAAGAATTTTAGAATCGGACCAGCAGTTCGGGAGAAAGCCACGTTCAAACAAAAATACAAACAAACTTTTCAACTGTATAATATTAGTATAGATGTGTAACATAACCCCTCAATTTCCCCCATGTCTCTTAAAAGTCTCAAAGTTGTCTCAAATAAATACCACTCAGAAGTAAAACGACGCCCCCTCCCCCTCCCAATCTTCACTCATCGAAACAAATTATTCGCGACTTATCTCACCCCAATTTATTCTAAGACAACTTCATAATTTCAAAAACCGTTTCAAGAAAATTCTTCAACAGCCAATCGGGCAAAAGGAACGCCAAACCTTTTTCAAATTCGATTTCTATAACTTCCAAATTTAAATTAATTGAATAACAAGACTTCAAAAGGGTACACTGTCTTAGAGGTATTGGGTAAGACTGCGAGTAAAATTATTATTAGCCAATCAGCGGTCTGAATTTTCAAATTTAATTTTGTGTTCTCGAATGCGTTTTAATCAAGGATAATTCAGTTGGAGGTGGCTCTTGTTATTTTTAGTACATTATGTGTAATTAGGTTTGTTTAAACAGATACGAGAAATTTAATTTTTGAGTTAGAAGTTGAGATGTAATATTTGAGTGGTTTCCGAAATGAAATTGAAGGGAAATGGGGTCGGCAGTAAATTATAATTGGTTGTACAGCCAGCGTCGGAAAGTAGCAATCATTTTTTTGAAGGTGACTTATTAAGGTGATAATGTCAGGTTTCTTTACTGTTATCATTCATATACAATTGGTTATAAAGCTGAAGAGTTTGTTTTTTTGAATACGCTCACCTCCATAACTACTAATCTGATTCTGCAAATTCTTTTGCTATTGCGATAAATCCATAAAAAACACAGATGAAACCGCAAGCAAAAGCTAGCATAACCTAATTACAAGATAACTTTAACGAAAATAAAAACAAAACTGTAATTAAAAGGACGTCATTTGACTTTTAATTAAAAAGTAATTAGATACTTAATTTACAAACGTGAAATTGACACTAATTTACATTTTACAGTGTAAAAAATAATCAACAGAACCAAAGGTTGGCGGGCCCTTTCGACCTCAAAAAAAACATTTCTATCGAATACTAAAGGAGTGTAAAAACCTCGTCAGGCCTCGGTCGAATGGCCTCCAACAAGGTTTATACTAGGGATGCCTCGAAACACCTTTTTATCGATACGATACCGATACCGATACATAATACATACATAAACTCACGCCTTTTTCTCATAAGGGTAGGCAGAAACCACGGACCGCCACCTGCTACTATCCTTACGTACACTCCTTTCGCCTTATCCACATTCATACATCTGGTCATACAAGCACGCCGGATACGAGTACTGCGCACCTGACCTTTCTGAAGAACCTCACCAATAAGCTCGGGGTAGGTCTTTCTAGGGCGTCCCCTCCCGGCATTGCCACTCACATCTGCCATATAAATCCCTTTTGTTAGTCGCCTTTCACTCATCCTCTCAACATGACCGAACCATCTAAGCATACTCTTTTCAACCTTTGTCACTACATCCTCTTTTAAACTGCAACGTTGTCGTATCATTTCATTCCTCACTCTATCGTTCAACGTTACACCACACATACCGATACTCTTATAAAAATATCGGCGATACCGATACCGATACCAATACGCTTATTGAATTCAAAAAGGAAGGTAGAATAAATAACACACAATTAATTAATAGTTTTAGTAATCAAAATTAACATTTATAAGATTTTTATTTAAAATACAAAGTATTCTTGAGTTTTGCGGGCAAATGCGATTTCGCAAGTCCGTTTGAATAAGACCTGTGGTGGAAAATAGTCTCTCAGATGCGAAAGAAGTCATTTGGAAACTAAAGTATCTAATATCGCCGATACCGATATATCGGCAAACCCGAAGTATCGCCGATATATCGGTATCGGTATTGGTATCGGATGCATCCCTAGTTTATACCAAATTTTGACTCCGTTCAACTTTACAACTGAAATTAAAAACTTTGTCTGAAAATGAAAGAATGCTTTGGAACAAAAAAAGTGGGTTTAACAGCTATTTCTTTGTTGAATTGTAAGAATGACTTTCTAATTTCAGTTTATATTTACGCTTATTTTAACTTACCTATAAATAGTAATTTTTTTTTAAGGTTAGTGTTACAACGACTTTTTTATTGACGTCTAAAAACGCTACAATAACACTTTTTGCTCGACCTGGGAATCGAACCCAGGATCTCTAGCGTAGCAGTCGCGCTTAGGACCACTAGGCCAACGAGGCAGTTATTCAATGTTTTATTATAATATGACATTAATTTGACCCCACAAAATTAATTATAACAAATTTTGAGCTGATAAATTTAAATATACTTTCCGGAAAAAAATCTAATATTGCTCTATTTTTGTAAAACAAATAAAAGAGAAAAACGGCAATCCATCATAAAAGAAACACAATTTTATTCGATTTGAAAACCGAACACACAGTGTTTTGTTTACTGGGAATACAAAAAACAGAAATGACTTTTATTTATCTATTTTCGAAGCGTTGAATACAGATGAATGAATTTGCTTTCCAAATACATCGGAATTCCTGTACGAATAAAATGTATATAACATGTAAATAGATTTATATATTGTTAAATTTGTAAGTAAATAAATTTTAAGCGTTTTTCTTATGACTGTGTTTTATTTTATTACTCTACCCTTTCTAGCTTTTTTTTTTAAGATGGTAAAATCATCCAATGACCCCCCCCCCCCCCCGCCCTGGGTGGGACGGGAGGGACTGTCAGACTTTTACTGACTAAAAAACCATCTATGTTCCTTCATGTGCCCTTTGCGTTCCGAGGGCGCGGTATCTCTTTCGAAGAACCCGCAGCCCCGGCAGGCCTTGGCCCTTAGTGGCCCCTTCCATGTGCTGACACCTCCACCCTTTCTAGCTTGGTATAGGTAAAAAATTGAATACTGGTATCTACGTATACAACTTTTTTTTTATATTCCATAACTACCTAGAGTCATCATCATCTGCTTAACCTTTTCCCAACTATGTTGGGGTCGGTTTCCAGTCTAACCGGATGCAGCTGAGTACCAGTGTTTTACATGGAGCGACTGCCTATCTGACCTCCACAACCCAGTATCTGGGCAACACGATACCCTTTGGTTAGACTGGTTGTCAGACTTCGTAACTAGAGTATGAATGAGAAAATATCAATGAATCAACTCGCGTATGAATTATTTTTCAATGATATTTGAATTTTTCATACAAAATAATTTAACAAAGTCCCGATTATTAATGTAAAATACCCTTACGTCAAAATGACAACGTCGCATTTTATTAAGGTGCGTCCAGACCTGGCGGATGCGGCTCCAATCCGTCCCTCGCAAGCCTCTTGCGAACTGAGTAGAGCGGACGGCCGCTGAGGTGTAAGGATCTCGATTGCTAACCACGCACCGGAAGACGCAGTGTGGGAAGGGCTCTACAAGCTGGTGGACTGACGACCAAAGGTTGCGAGAAGCCACTGGATGCGGAAAGTCTAGGACCGATCATTGTTGCTTTCTTTAGAGGAGGTCTATGTCCAATAGTGGACTGCCCCGTTGGTCTCATGGTCGCAGCGTGCGACTGATGAGCATGGGGTCCCGGGCTCGATTCCCAGTTCGCACAAAAAGTGTTATTGGGTTTTTCCATTAGAAATTTCTCAGTAGCCGACCGAAGTTTGGAAGTTGGTGGTCTGACACCCCCGTGCCTCGGAAAGCACGTAAAGCCGTTGGTCCCGGCTGTCATTCGTAGATCTTTAACAGTCGTTACGGATAGTCAGAAGCCAAGAAATCTGACAACCAGTCTAACCAAGAGGTATAGTGTTGCCCAGTTACTGGGTTGTGGAGGTCAGATAGGCAGTCGCTCCATGTAAAACACTGGTATTCAGCTGCATCCGGTTAGACTGGAAGTCGACCCCAACACAGTTAGGAAAAGGCTAAGCAGATGATGATGATGTCCAATAGTTGACGTCTTTCAGCTAATAAGATGATAATGAGTATTGACAAATTGTCTAAACAATATTTATTCAGACTAATGACAACCCGTCGTGTGTGTCGTGTGTTGTCTTATCTTCCTAAAACCGTAAATGATGCTCAACTTCCTCAAACGCCGAACGGCACGGCATCTCGTAAATCCACAAGAAAACATTTCATATCAGTCGCAGTCGTAAGCCGGTCGTCATGTGTTTAGATTATGGTAAGCAGTAGCTATATACAACGGCAGTAAATACGGCGTGATAAAGAAGGATTATCGCGTCTTTATTTACAAGTACAGCCAGCAAAAGAGATTGGTAACCATGCCGACACATTAAATAGAAAGTTTTTAGACGCTAAAAGATGATTTCGAATAAAATTTGATTTTATTATTAGAAAACGAACAGTTTGTTAATTTAAATTAAATTAAACTCGCAGACATCCACTATTTTGGAAGTAAATCTCGATTATTTTTGTCAACCCTGGTTACTTATCTATTTTGTTGACTGTACCTACGATATATAAACATTATTGTTTGTTCTAAAACTAAGTGAATGTGTGATGTGCCTGTTATCAGCCTTGTAAGCTATAATTTACATGCATACATACCATCACGCATGTATTCCCCGAAGGGTTAGGCAGAGTATCAATGCCGGGGCTGCGGGTTGTTCGAAAGAGATACCGCGCCCCCGGAACGCAAAGAGCACAAGAAGGAACATGTTTGGGTTTTAGTCAGTAAAAGTCTGACAGTACTATTACTTCACCCGCCCTGCGAAATCGGGAGAAGTAATTTTGATGATGAAAAAAGATGTGTACGCTGTATGTACTCGCGCTGAGGACCACTAGGCTAACAAAGCAGTTAAAAAAAGAAAGAAAGATATTCTTTGATTTAGCAATTAATAGAATTTACATACATTACGCTTACTCTAGCACTACTGTAACTTTGCCAAACTACTAAGAGAAACTTACCGATCGGTAAGATATAGGAACCGAACATATTTCAACTTGAAACAAAATCTTTGCAGAATTCTTCTCTTGTTCTTAGATTAAACTTTTCTAAGCTACCATTTTAAATTCCAAACACAGGAGCGCATGAAATGTTGCTATCTACTACTGAAACAGCTGAAATTATTTATAGTTGCAATTTTCTGCGAGCTCCACGATGCATTTTAATGCAAATATGATGAACTGACTTAGTAGGAATGAGCTTGTCGTGTAGAAACTTATGTTGTAGGGATTCAACAAATGTTTTGCTATTTCGGCGTTTTCTTGGGATTCTTCTTCGTTATCGTGTGGGCAGTAAGGTCTAACGACCCCACACACCCGAGTGTCAAAGTTTCTAAACCGCCTCAATGACCTCTGACATGTTTACCGATGTCAGTGATGTCCAAGATAAACTTAGAGAGTACATATGAATTAGAAAAAGTCACATTGGTACTTGCCCGTGCCCGGTTGCGAACCCACAACCTCGTGCATGAAAGGAGCCTTAACCACTGGGCCATCATCATTTCTTGGACTGAAAAATCAACATTGCCAAACAACATGGCAATAATGATGATGGACATGATTGAGGCACATGAGAAATTTCAACTTTGTCTCTGGGATGGCAATGCATTTGCAAGGCCTCTGGTATTGCAGATGTCTATAGGCAGCGGTGATCACTTAACATCAGGTGGGCGGCGGTTTGTTTGACATCTAATGATGTAAAATAAAATGATATAAAAATGTAATGTGCACACTTATTTGCAGCATTCATGAATTCTATATGAATGTGCGCAGTTTGTTTTTAGAGAATTTTAAATGTTAAAAGTAACTTTCGTTTTGCCATAATATGGACAGCAAATATGTATTTATTTTATCTTTTTAAAGTTTAAATATTTTGTGAATATTAATATGCGATTTTTAAGTGTATTTTATATATGCTTGTGGTTAGTGTGGTTTTAGTAATAGTGTAATAATAATGTCTGTCTAGCTGGTCAGACAGGGTTCAACCACTTGTATGGTGCAATATGATAGATAATATACAAATAAATATTTTACAATTAAGAGGGTTTACGCCGGCGGCGCGCCGTCCACGCGCTATTTGCCTCAAAATCAATGATTTTCAAACCTGTTAATACCCATTAATAACTTATCGTACAAACATGCAATTTGCGAATAATATTAGGAAATTTTGGCTTCTAGAGGACGTGAGAGGTTTTTTTAAAATTAAATAGCATGCTTGTAAATTATATTAAGATAACTAAAGTGAGATTTGCGTATTTTACGTTCAGAGTCAATTTCGAAGCCGTTAATCTCCAAAAATTGCTGATAGAATCAATAAACAAAAATATTTTCTAATTGGTAATATCCTTAATAATTTTTTTGTCAAGACAGAATTTCTGATTTAGGTTACTTACTACGGAAAATAAAATCAAAACAATGTCTAATTATTAAGAAATTACGCGTAGATAAAATGATCTTTTTCAACGTTTTAACTTGCATTTATCATTATAATAATAGCATATTCTAATAGAAGAACATCTCTTTTAAAACTTGCAATTCAAAATTTTTGTGTGATTAGCTTTATAATTTTTTAATAAATATTTTAAAACTACTATAAATTGAGGCGCGCGGCCGGTAGCCAGTTCAGAATTGGATTGAATTGCCTACCGGCCGCGCGCCTCAATTTATAGTAGTTTTAAAATATTTATTAAAAAATTATAAAGCTAATCACACAAAAATTTTGAATTGCAAGTTTTAAAAGAGATGTTCTTCTATTAGAATATGCTATTATTATAATGATAAATGCAAGTTAAAACGTTGAAAAAGATCATTTTATCTACGCGTAATTTCTTAATAATTAGACATTGTTTTGATTTCATTTTCCGTAGTAAGTAACCTAAATCAGAAATTCTGTCTTGACAAAAAAATTATTAAGGATATTACCAATTAGAAAATATTTTTGTTTATTGATTCTATCAGCATTTTTTGGAGATTAACGGCTTCGAAATTGACTCTGAACGTAAAATACGCAAATCTCACTTTAGTTATCTTAATATAATTTACAAGCATGCTATTTAATTTTAAAAAAACCTCTCACGTCCTCTAGAAGACAAAATTTCCTAATATTATTCGCAAATTGCATGTTTGTACGATAAGTTATTAATGGATATTAACAGGTTTGAAAATCATTGATTTTGAGGCAAATAGCGCGTAGACGGCGCGCCGCCGGCGTAAACCCTCTTAAGTGGAAAACTATAGTTCATCTTGTGACTTGTAATAAACATGTAAAATGGCCAGCGGTACCAGTCGCGCTTTGGACCACTAAACTGTAAAATGTAATTCTCCAGACCGATTTCGTCTGAATGCAGTCTAGCCACGTATGCAAGAGATATTATAGTGCACAAACGTGTGCGCAAACACAGGTGCTCTCTCTCTTCCCGAACTCTCATAACCCGATGGGACTGAAATCCGACACGACCGGAGAGAGATCAGGCGCAGGACCAACGGCTTTACGTGCTTTCCGAGGCACGGGGGTTTCACACCACCTACTTCCAAACTCCGGGTCGCTACTAAGAATTTCATAGAAAAACCAAAAACCACTTTTTGCTCGATCTCGGAATCGAACCCAAGAGCTGTAGTAAAGCAGTGGCGCTTTGGACCACTAGACTAACAAGGCAACAAAGATATTGATTTGTAATTGCACAAATAGATATCGAACCTCATACATCATCTGTTGCAGTCGGGCAAATACAATTCCTGCGGCTAAGTTAGCTTTCAACATAGTTGGAGCTCTGTTTACTCAATTTATTGCTGTTTGTGGCCTATACAGATACGATAGATGGATGAGATTTAGGTAGATATTACATAACATTTAATATTATGTCTTGCCATGGACCTTATTAGCAAGCTCAAAGTAGCCCAACGAACTATGGAGAGGGATATGCTTAGAGTCTCTTTGCGAGATTGAATCAGAAATGAGGAGATCCGCAGACGAATCAAAATTACCGACATAACCCAGCGAATCTGCAAGTTGAAGTGGCAGTGGGCAGGGCACATGGCACGCAGAGCTGATGGCCGATGGGGCCGCAAAGTTCTCGAATGGAGACCACGCACCGGCAAGCGCAGCGTAGGATGTCCACCCACAAGGTGAACGGACGACCTGATTAAGACCGCAGGAAGACGCTGGATGTAGGCTGCTTCCAACGGGTCTTTTTGGAAATCTATGGGGGAGACCTATGTCCAGCTGTGGACGTCCTGCGGCTGATATGATGGTGTCTTGATTGCCCAGGGGTTAGGGTACCCGCCTCTCATGTACGAGCCTGTGAGTCTTTCTAAATTATATAAAGCCTGGAAATAAATCGTAAAACATAGTCAAAATATAAAACTTTTATTACTTTTATAAACTTTAACTTTACGTGCTTGTATGACCAGATGTATGAACATGGATGAAAGGAGTATGTAAGGATCGTACCCCTGTGAAAAAATGGCGTGAGTTTATGTATATAAATATACTAGTATGTACTATAAAGAAGCAGTTTGACTATTTTTTTTATTGCAACTACACTCGCTTAATAGCAAGGGCCGACCAATCCCTCGCTTGGTGTCTTACGCTGACAGTTTTTTTCTTTAATTTCATTATACGGCAAACTAGCCGACTGCCCACCAGATGTTATGAAGTCACCACCGCCTATACACATCTGCAATACCAGAGGCCTTGCAAATGCGTTGCCAAACACAAAATTGAAATATCTCATGTGCCTGTAATTTCACCGGCACCCACACCCTTCAAACCGGAACACAGCAACAGTAGCAGCAGTTTAAAATAATAGTAACAAAGTATTACGCAGTTAAGTTAAACTGTATTATTTTGTAGTTACCATAATTTACTATGCAGGAGTAAATTTTAGTGGCTAGACACCTGGCAAGTTAAATTTTAATAGTACTTAAAAGTTTTAACCCGCTGTACAGGTTATCGCGAAGTTAGCTTTGTTGAGCTCTGTTTAATAGGGCGGTACACGTACTTTACACCCGGTTTCATTATCTGCCTAGCCTTTTACCAAGTATGTTAGGCGGCTTCAAGTCTTACCGGATACAACTGAATACCAGTATTTTACATGCAGCGAATGCGTATGTGAATGTACCTAAACCCAGTTACTGGGAAACACGATGATAATTAACATCTTGGTACTTGTTAGTCGAATAATTTTCTAATTTATAAGATTTTAAGTTGGTATTGATAATTAAATAAATAAATAAATAATTAATTAATTAAATCAAATTCTGTTTTGTGAAATTATTAATCTGTCAACGATGCCTCTAGGCAGCGGTGACTACTCTGCGGGTTGTTCGAAAGAGATACCGCGCCCCCGGAACGCAAAGGGCACATGAAGGAACATAGACGGGTTTTAGTCAGTAAAAGTCTGACACTCCCTCCCGCCCCGCCCAGGGCGGGGGAAGTTATATGATGATTTCCCGTCTTTAAAAAAAAAAAAAATAGCGGTGACCACTTAACATCTGGTGGGCCATCGGCATCAGCCTCGTTGGCCTAGTCGTCCTGAGCGCGATTGCTACGCTAGAGGTCTTGGGTTCGATTCCCAGATCGAGCGTAAAGTGTTATTGGGTTTTTCTATGAAATTCTCAGTAGCAGCTCGGAGTTTGGATTTGTGCCCGGTTAATGGCAATAGGCTCGCCCCCTATTACTAGCCTAACCCTTCGGGGAATACAGGCGTGATTGTATACTACATCAGTTTAACTGTCGGTGCCTGGTTTCACGAATGGAAAATTAATATTGTGATAGATTGACAAGCTCTTCTGATTGGTTGACTACACTATCAGCAACCAATCACATCTGCTTGCGGGCACTTGACAATGTCACATTAATAACTGTCACTTATGAGTACTGATGGAGTTTCTTACTCTTTCTTCTCGATATTAAACTATCTTTTGTAAGTGGAAACTGTAAGTAGATACTATATTTTTTTTCTTTTAAATTTTGACGTTGAAATGCTCATTCAATCGTTTATGTGTATGGGACAGCCAAATCTACTTTTAACTCATAGAATTTTGACAAGGTTAGATACTTTAAATATAAATTAAAGATGTTAATAATCATTGTTGTAATTTTCGAAATTAAGAATGTAAAGAAATATAGGCGAGTCAATGACCTGACAGATCTCTCACCAAACTAGACATTACCCGAGTAATAAGACAATGAAGTCGGTTAAAAATCTACGTATATTATACCCGCGTAACGCACCGCAGTACTCAATCGCTCAGCCACTGCGCACAACCACTACTAAAGTCTACTTTAAAGTTCCACGCAAACGTTCCACTGTAGGTAATTACCCCAATACCCATTTTTTACCCTTATTTACCCTCTCAGAGGTTTAAATAACATTACCTTAACTAGTTTCGATACAACTTAAATTCTACCTTAGAATCCTGGAACGGATGCATTTATAAATTTTCATTACTACACTATATTGCTGTACCTTGACCTGCGCTTACACGGGCGATTATTTTGCAATTGTTGCTCGGCAACTGTTGCCGAAGATAGCCGCTTTATTTTAAAGTATGCTTAATTATTTTATAAATTAAATAATTGATAATGTCACTCGTATAGGGAAGTATTTTTTTTATTGATTTGTTTTATTTTTATAACTAAGTGATAATATCTGTAAATGTTAGTCCAATTACATAAAAATATTTCACCGATGGAAAGCAGCACTATTGCCGAGTATCAGAATGATATATTTATGCCATTCGCCTTCTAAACATAGGAAGTCGCAAGCAGAAGCTAATTCGTATAATAATTACTTCAATTGTTTGGGCATTTAAATGCAATGCACACTTTTAATGCTTAGTTTTTGTAACTTCTTCTTTACCGTGTGGGCAGTGAAGTCTAACGACCCCACACACCCTAGTGTCAGAGATTCTCAACCGCCTCAAGGGCCTCTGACATGGTTACCGACGTCAGTGATGTCCAAGAGAAACTTATAAAGTACATATGAATTAGAAAAAGTCACATTGGTACTTGCCCGTGCCCGGTTGCGAACCCACAACCTCGTGCATGAGAAGCGGGCGCCTTCACCACTGGGCCATCACGTTTTTGTTCACGTTCTGGGTTTTTGTTTGTGAAAGGTAATCTCTGGAAATACTGGTTCGATTGCAATCAATATTTCACCGATAAAAGGCTACAATTGCCGAGTTTTTATGGCATTCGACTTCCAAAAATACGAAGTCGCAGGCAAAAGCTAGTTCTTAATAAAAATTACTTCAATTATTTCAGGCATTACTTTTAAATATTTAGTTTTTGTAACTAAAAACTATAGCAACTCAGTAAGTTGCTTGATTGCAATTTAAGTTGCTCGTGTGGTGCAAGCGTTCTTCTAAACACGTAACTAAGTTTTATGGGATAGCTGGGAAGACTTTTAATGGTATATAACATTACTAACCCGTGCGTTAAAGGGGTAAACAGAATTCTAAACGGAAATAATAAATTGTTATCTATACTAATATTTTTGAGAGGAAAGATTTTGTTTGTTTGTATTTACTGAACCTCCGACACTACTGGACCGATTTGAACCGTTTTTTTTTCACCATCAGATAGTTAAATTATTAATAGGCTATAATTTATAAGGTTTAAAGTACGCTACCTCACGTCTTAAAATATCTTGGGATAAATAAATATCTTGGGACAACTCACACACGGCTATCTGATCCCAAGCTAAGCAGAGCTTGTGTTATGGTAACCAGACAACTGATATACATACTTATATAATTTATAAATACATACATATTATAGATAAATCACACCCAGACACAGAACAAACAATCATGCTCATCACACAAAGTTTGTCCTGGGTGGGAATCGAACCCACGACCTCCGGCTTAGCAGTCAGGGCCACTAACCACTAGACCAACAGGCCCGTCGAAAAAAGCAAGTACCAATGTGACTTTTTCAATCCATAGGTATATACCTCTTTTAAAAAATTATATTTTTCTTACTCCTGCGGGATCCAAGACAGTTAAATCGTTTCTCTGGGACTCGTCGAGCTTCATTGTCTCGGCGCTTTTCTTGTGGTCGCCACTGTTGATTCTGGCTTACAGGAGTTGCAGTGGTTTGGGAACAGTGTGGCGGGCTTGTCCAAAAAAAAAAAAAAAAAAAAAATATACCTCTTTTTTTAAGTATGGGAAATCGTCAAATGACTTCTTCCGTCTTGGGCGGAGTGGAAGGGAGTGCCAGAGTCTTATTGACTAAACGCCATCTGTGATCCTCCTAATACCGGACCGCGGTAACTCTTTTGTTAACAAAAAAAAGAGTTCCGTTGTGTCACTGTTAACAAATGCTAACACAATACTAAATCATCATCATCATCTGCCTAGCCTTTTCCCAACTATGTTGGGGTCGGCTTCCAGTCGAACCGGATGCAGCTGAATATCAGTATTTTACTTGGAGCGACTGCCTATCAGACCTCCACAACCCAGTAATGGGTAATACGATACTCTTGGTAAGACTGGTTGTCAGACTTTCGGTCTTCTGACTAACAGTAACGACTGTCAAATGTTACAATGTTACAATGCTAAATGTTATCATAATGTTAACTAATTAACATTTTCTTTTTTCTATCTTAATTAGGCTTGCGTTTGACCGCAACCCACCTGATCTTAAGTGATGATGCGTCCTAAGGTGGAACACGCTTGTCTAGGATGAACCAATTCACATAAGGATAATACAAGGATTTCCAAGAAAAGGGAACACGTACCGCCCCCTAGCGTGAGTAATAATAAATTTTGAAGCTGCAGCAAAGCGATGAGCACTTTATAACACACAAGGGATAAATACGTTTTTATTAAAGTCTCCCTTCAAAGAGCAATCTTTTGTTGAACGATTTTATATGTCTACTTACTTGCATGTTACTAATAAACTAGAATAAATTTAAAAAATATATCACAAGTAATAAAATTTAAAAAAAAACTAAGTATCCCGCAATAGAAGAATAAAAATCCCTGTCGCCGCTAACAAAAAATCTGTTAACCTTAAAACGGCTGAACCGATTTTGATACAACATATCTAATAAGAACAATCGCCATTATAATTAAATTAACTCTCGTTTCTTTTCTTGAAAGCTGTTGTAAAAAGTACTTAATTGATTGATTGGTAATCGTTTCTGGTCTTCACATTCATAAAATTATTAAATTTAATGCACAAATGATTGTAAACATTTTCTTTTAATAGAGTCATTTAATAGAGTACAGAGTTTTTGCCAATTCTTCTATATGCGAAACTACCTTTTGGAAGAGGCATCTAGATTCAATTTTATTTTCTTTTTATATTTGACGCTTACAAGTGCCTTTTAGTGGGCTCATTGACATAAATTATTTGACTTTGACACCAAAACGCATGACCAGCACCTAAACATTAATTGTATTTAGATTTTTGTGTGATTTCTTAAAAAAATCTATTGACAATAAGCATTATACTACACACAAATACATAATTATGAAAAAACACCAAATTATTATCTGAAAGCCACATAGAACGAGCCATTAAAAAACAAACCTAGACATATTATGGACCACGTCACATACAAACTTTAGCAGTAACATAATAAATCCTTAAATCATATTTTTATACCGTCTAGCTCCCTAGCGAGATATCATATAGTTATGACTCACTTGTCGGGCGTTAGACAAATAATGTGAAAGGATAATATCTGGTTTCTTACTTTTTTATTGAGACTATTTTTAAAACAGTACACTCGAACAAGCTATTTGGTGGCAACCCCACTGGTCTCGTGGACTGCTAAGCGTAGGGTCCTGGAATCAATCTCCAGGTGTTCTCCAAAAAGTGTTATTAGCGTTATTATAAGTGTTTTTTTTTTTTATTGGAATGATTAGAATTGCATAGTAGAATCCCGGGGTTTGAAAGTTGGTAGCCAAAGTCAAAGCATTTATTTCAATTAGACCATTTACGGGCACTTTTGAATTTTCAAGATGTTAAACACAAAGATGAAGCTAGATACTGGTTTCAAAACGTAGGTCTCTATGGAGAAGAACGAGGAATAAACTTTACAGATACTGTTTTCAATATGGTTTTTTACCTTATCCTATATGCGAAAAAAATGAAGGTGAATATAAAACATATATAGGTACCATCAAAAAAAATATACCATCACGCCTGTATTCCCCGAAGGGTTAGGCAGAGGTGTACCATTGTACACCCACAGTTCGCCGGTATATTTAGGTCCCATGTAATAGGGGGCGAGCCTATTGCCATTAACCGGGCACAAATCCAAACTCCGAGCTGCCACTGAGAATTTCATAGAAAAACTCAATAACACTTTTTGCTCGACCTGGGAATCGAACCCGGGACCCCTTGCACAGCAATCGCACTTGCGACCACGAGACCAACGGGGCAGTTATAAATAAAACAATAATAAATAAAAATAAGAAATGACAAATCCCAACTGACAGCGCTATATGACGCTCAGTGTGACATCCCCGTCTCTCAGAAAGCACATGCCAAGGTTGGTCCTGTGCCTGATCTCTTCCCAGTCCATAATACCTTCTTAACTTCTAACTATTCCTTTACCAATCTTAAATGACTTAAAACTAGCATCTAAAGCAATAATGTTAAAACAATTAACCACATCACCCACAGCACTGCTGATCCCTTAAATTGACCGCAACGACAAACAAGCGACATGACTCACCTGGGTTGCAGCAATTAGTGTCGCGAGAGCGCGGCCAGACACTCCAGACACTCCACTGACACTTGTAGTACTGGGAGAGGCGACACTCGTCTAATTAGAGAAGCGAGACCGCTCTAGCTTAGAGTAACCATGGTTTTTGGGAATTTTTGGGACAGTGTTTTTTTGGTTGCGGCTTTTAAATCATTGTGGATGGTTGGTTGTGTTTTATTTATTAAATAGGAAACACCTTTAAAAAGTTTATTTGAAAACTAGCTTTTGCCCGCGACTTCGTCCGCGTCAAATTTTATATATCACCCCACGGGAACCGTAAATTTTTTCAGGATAAAAAGTATCTGTTATTTATATTCGTTAGTTAGTATATGTTATTCCACACTACAATCTATCGCTGTTTCATCCAGATCCGTCCAGCCGTTTGAGCGTGATGAAGATACAAACACACAAACTTTCGACTTTATAATATTACTGGCTGTGCCCCGCGGTTTTACCGGCATTACGTTAGGTTTTTGGTTACTGATCCGTTCCCGTGGCAAATAGCGCGATGTTATGTAGCCTTTAATCTGTCATTCTTTTTTTTTAACACGGGAAATCATCAAATAACTTCCCCCGCCCTTAGTGTCAGAATTTTACTGACTAAAACCCGTCTATGTTCCTTCATGTGCCCTTTGCGTTCCGGGGGCGCGGTATCTCTTTCGAACAACCCGCAGCCGGCAGGCAATCTGTTATTCTGAGGTATAAGCCACGGAATCTCTCGCAGAGTCATTATTTTGCTGCGAAGTTATTTTAAAACTGTGATATCTCCTAAGATATTCATTGAAATTAAATGATGTAAAGGGCAATTTTGTTCAAAATTAAACACTTGTGATGAATAACGCATTTATGTTGATAAGGATTAATACTATATTCATAAAAACACCTTCGCAAATAATGCATTATTTTAAAACAAATTTTCTGGCCATAAAAATGGCTATAGTGAGTCAACCTTAAATGTTAGGCATGTACTACCGCGGACTTTTTTTTAGTATATTTTAAGAGGAACAATTCTTTCATACATTATTTTTGCGTAACTTAAACCGTTTACGCAGCGCACGCAACGAAAGCCCTCAAAAGGTTGGTTTTTTCCCCGTTTTTGCCACATTTTTACTGATTGCTCCGCGCCGATTGGTCGTAGCGTGATGTTAAATAGCCTATAACCTTTCTCGATAAATGGGCTATCCGACACAAAAAGATTTTTTTAAATCGGACCGGTAGTTCCTGAGATTAGCGCGTTCAAACAAACAAACAAACTCTCCAGCTTTATAATATTAGTATAGATGAAGTGTGTTGTGTGATAAGGACCTTGGATCTTGAAAGGAGCAACTAGATTAAACACGATATTATTTGGGTTAATTTTGATGTTCAAAAGTGGACTTTAATGATTTAATTTTTAATTTTTATAGTTACTAGGTTAAAAAAATAACTACTTAAATGTTTAACCAGGAATGTCCCACAACATCAAAAACCATACCCACACTACACTAGACGCAAACGAGCGATCAAAACAGCTTAAGCCGTCGCTAAGAACATTTCATTTGTGCCAACAGCAAGACTTGTGCGGCTGACTGTACGGGACGACACAATGTACACTACAATTGATGGGTTTCACCGTAGTTTCTAGTTGTTAACGGGACAAAATATAAAGGGTGCATGTGGACCCCTTATACAAGGTGTTGTTTTGTATCCAAAAAAAAGGAGTACCTAATCAAATATAATTACGATACCTGGTCAATATTTAATAAATAGGTACTTGTTTTTTTTTGTTGTAACTATACGATCACGCCTGTATTCCCCGAAGGGTTAGGCAGAGGTTTACCAATGTACACCCACAGTTCGCCGGTATGTTTAGGTCGCATGTAATAGGGGGCGAGCCTATTGCCATTAACCGGGCACAAGTCCAAACTCCGAGCTGCTACTGAGAATTTCATAGAAAAACCCAATAACACTTTTTGCTCGACGTGGGAATCGAACCCGGGACCCCTTGCACAGCAGTCGCACGTCTTGCGCAGTTGTATTCCAGTTAGTTGTATTCCAGCAGTATTCCAGAATACACCTCTTGCAAAAATCAGAATCGCCCAGTTGCGTATGCGTTAGGCGTGTCGCGCGGCTATATCAATGCGTGCGTAGCGCCTAAACCCCCTGGCAAGATGGCTAGTCCGAATTCGAAAATCACGTCCAAAAATATAAATTTCAAAACCAATTTATTTTATTATTGATTCGTGTTAAGAATCACATGCAAAGTTAACTCCTTGAATTTGACGAGGATGCAAAACTACATCTTGTATAAGCGGTTGTATAAGACAAAATATAGGGAGTCGGATTGCACCCCCCTAAAGGGGTGCAATCCGACTCCCTATATTTGGTCTTTTGTCCCTGTTTGGTTTTTGGGGGAGTGGGGGGTAGTGTAACCACATGCAGGCTACTAGTATTTTATTTGGAGCGAATGCCTATCTGACGTCCACAATCCAGTTACAGGGTAACACGATATCCTTTGTTTGACATACGTCTGTTGGCTTGGTTGAAATTTTGTGAATAGATTAGAGACAGAGAATTGACTGCAGTTCGGTAGCCCATTAGTTCTAAGCACGACTGTTACGCTAGAGGCCTGGGTTCGATTCCCAGTTCGAGCAATGTTATTGGGTTTTTCTATGAAATTCTCATTAGCTAGTATTAAATTGTGCCCGATTAATGGCAATAGGCTCGCCCCCTATTATATGGGACCTTAAACATACTAACGAACTGTGGGTGTACATTGGTATATCTCTGCCTAACCCTTCAGGGAATACAGGGATGATGGTACGAAACACTGGAGAATGACCGATCCAGCGCTGCCAATATCAAGCGCAAGACTAGTCATAATAGTTATCCAAAAACCTCTATCTACCCTCATAATTACAACCCGGCTAATATGTAGACCGTCTGCCTTCCCTGAGATCTTGGATCACTACAAATGACATCCAAAGGCAACAACTTAATATCCTTTCCAAGCCAAGGCACTGATTGGTCTCGACATGAAAAAAAAGGTCACCCATCCACGGACTGACCTCGGCAACCGCTGCTTAACCTTAATCGAACGACTCGTGCGGCTTTTAGCGCGCAACTGTATCTATTTACCTAGTTGTGACGTCACCGTAAAACATAGTGATTTATACTGCACACATAAAGTTGTACAAATGGGAGAGGTGTTACTTCAAATGGTGTGACTATACGTAAATCTATCACCTGAACATTTGTGCGTCATAATAGCGGGGCCATAAAACAATACACACTCAAAGGACACTGGTCTAAAGAAAAAGATTTTCGGCTCATACAGAGAAGGCATGAGCCAAGGCCAATTCACGATTTCAAACTTGAGCGTGGGGTCCTGGGTTCGATTCCCAGATCAGGCAAAAGTGTTATTGCTATGATATCACCTGCGTACGTTGGTCTGCATTAAGATTAGCTGCCGTTGCCGGAATCGGTCTGGACAATACCTTTTTAACGTATTTTTTTTAAGATTTCTCAGAATGACAAACTTACTTTACACACAATATCACTGAAAATATATGAACCTAGCTATTTGTTTGTTTGTTACGCCTTTACGACTACACTTCTCAACCAATTTTGATAAAAGCCTCAAGAAAAAATATAGGCTACATTTTAATCCATAACTTCGTGTACATCCACAATAATCAACATTCAGCGACTAAGTTGCGAGCAAAAACTTGTCTTAGATAAATTATAAAAAGTACATAATAAATTAGAAAATAAGCACATTGGTTCTTCCACGTGCCCGGTTGCGACCCCACAGCCTCGAGCACGAGGCGGGCGCTTTAATCACTAGCGATAACTCAATCACGACATTCCATTAGCAAAATACCGCATTATAATTCACAGAGTAGGTACATTCAAAGTTGAGACAAAGTAGGAACGATGTCGCTAATGAGACCCTTGAGAATTTTATTTAAATGCAAACAGTACAAAATAATAACTATTTTGAATTTCGAAGGGTATTTTGGTCTTCACGCCAAATTAATTACTGAATTTGTTCGAAAGAGTCACCGCGGCTCTGGAACGCCAAGGGTATTTAGGAACATGGATGTGTTTTAGTCAGTAAGAATCTGACACTTCCTTCCACTCCGCCTAGAGCAGAAGAAGACCGTTGATGATTTCCCATCCATAAATAAAATAAAGGATCTACCAAAACGTTACTGAATTTTTAAAATAAATGTCTAAATATCGTGTTAATTTGACTAGTACCAATTAATGGTTAAAACGCAAAAAATATTCACACAAATCGAAAATTTTTTTGTTACCATGAGTAGGTAAAATAATTAAATCTCATAAAATATTCATTTAAATATTGAAAATACATTTTTTACAAATCAACCCGTTTTAACAATAACACGTTGTGCCCTTAAAAACGCGGAATACCTATATTTTTTTATTTACGCACTAAATTTTTTAGTAACAAAGTAAATAAATGTTTTGACTTTGACTTTCACCCAACCTCAACTACCCCCGCCATCACCACGCACACTCCCTGCCCACCGTCTCCGTTTCCAAAGTAGCACAAACTCAATACTGCAGCCATGACACTTTTAGACAAAGTCCCACCGACTTGCTTCGGTTCAAATGAGAATCCAGTTAAGCAGATGCCTTTGATATTACACCGTAAACGGATCCGGTATAAGGTGCATACTGGTATTTCTGTCCGGGAATACCGGAATTGGGAAATGCAGAACTGATGCGTTTTGGCAGTATGTGTTCGTAATATAGTAGTGTATAAAGTGGCAACACTGCCCCAGTGACATGTCAAAATTTTAATCCGTATTTTAAAATTAGTTTTAATTATTTTTTAAGTAGTTTTAAGGTGTAATTTTATACAAATAAGCAACTTAAGTGCATAATAATCCGGGATTATTGTTTTCCCGTCGATAAACACAATAAAACTCAGCGTTTGGTTATCCACCGTTACCGGTAACCTATTTCAAACAGCTGATGTCAACCTGCGGATTTTAACGGGGAGTATTGTTCACTTTTATTCTATCGTAGCCATATATTAGCACACAATTATTGTCACTTATAATTTGTAACGCGCTCTCATTAAGTCCAAGCATAATTTATTTTGGTAGAATTGCTAGACTGACTGTACTAAGTCTTGTATCATTTTGTTTTCATACTGAAGACGAAAATTAGTATCTAAATAACGTTAAGATATTAGTATTTCAGAATATATCAACAACCGAGTAAATTTATTTAAAACATTGATATTTATTTAAAACATTGATATAATTCTGCTACCCACAAAAGAAAAAGTAAAAAGTCTTTTTTTTTTTTTACTTTGCATTTAATTTAATCATAGTAATTTAATTCTAATCAGCAGCCTACCTCTTTCTTCTCTGATAACCACTAGACACTAACATTCCCACTCCACCTTTCATTTCACACACCTTACCTACTTTAGTCTTTTTAATTAGTTCTCACTGTTTCTTCAATTCTAATTTCAGTAACTATTCCTGAAACCATGTCAGTGATGACCCGTAAGGCCACGGCTCAGGTTATGGAGGTAAAATTAAGAACAGCCCTTGAAGAACTTAAGGCATCCAACATCCAATGCCAACAATTACTACAAGAAAGAGACGAATGTGAAGAGGAAGTTAAGGGTATTATCAATAAAAATACAAGCCTGAAGCGGGAGCTAGTGGACCTTCATCAGCAACTCCTGGATGCTGTTGATGAACGGGACAAACTGCGGGTGGTCACTGATGGATTCAACAACTGTAGCAATCTATATGAGGAGGCTTTGTGCAAGGTTAGGGACTTAAAGGAAGAACTAATTCACGCTAATTTAAAAATTTCTAAGTTACAGAAAGAAAAAGAATGTTCTCAGGCTAGGGAAACTAATCACTTATACAATGAACTGTTGAATAGTAAGTGCAACCCAAATTCCTTAGTAACAATAGACCTCACTGAAGATTCCCTTGTAAAATTTAATAATAGTAGTTATACAGTGAGTCATAATAAATTAAAAAAATATGCAAAGTTTAATAAGATCATTAATAAATGTAAAAAATTTAGAAAACAACAAAAACACTATTCCAATAATATTAAACTAAGGAAAGAACGTGTTTTTCTAGTAAATAAATTAAATAACTTTCAAATAAAATTAGAGGACAGCATAAACATTTATGAGGTTGACACTCAACGCCTACAGTCAGAGATTGAGGTGCTTGAAGGGTCACTATATTCACTTTCCAAAAAGTATGAAAGCTCTCAACAACAAATAAAAGAGCACATACTGGCAACAAATGTACTAGTGGAAATGTGTAATCCTAGCGCAGACAGAGTGGATCCACTGCCTCACAGTACCACTCAATGTACCTCCCAGAAGGATTCTCATGTTGAGGCTCCCCAGCCTGAGGTAACGGAATACACATCCCAGTCTGAGAGTGTCATGGAGTGCGTCCCTAGGTCAAGTGAAATACCTGTTACTGAATGTAGTTCATCTCTTGATCTGCAAACTGACAGTAGTTTGTTATCTGATAATAAAGATAGTTGTCCCATTATATTTTCAGACAGTTTAGGAAGGGGGCTGGGTAAATTACTAAACAACAACCTGAGGCATTCTGCTCTTAATTATTGTATACCTGGGACTTCCTACAATAAAATAATGTCCACAATAACAAAACAAAATTATAATGCAAATTCTATTATTACAGTATTAGTTGGTAAGATAAGATAAGATAAGATAATTTTTATTTGTTCAAAACATGAGTATACATACATAGCATGCAAGATGTTAAATCCAATTATAATTTCAGTCATGTTTTGCCTGAACGGCGTACAAATATGAGATGTCGAAGTTACACAGCATCAATTATTTTTATAGTCGTTAATTAAATTGCAGATATACCAATTAAACAATCCAATTTAGAGCATACTAAAAGCTAAATGGTAGAATAAAATACAATGATAAATAATACTCATTCCAAAAAAAAATAAAAAATAAAATAATTATACAATCATGTCAATATACAAATACATCTAAAGGAATACATACACATGTCAAAGCCTGTTAATAAATTGAATGTCAAATATGCAAGTCAAATTAAGTTGTCGGTTAAGAATTCGTCAGTGCTGTAATAGATTTTCTCTAACAAAAGGTTTTTTAATCTATTTCTTAATTTTTCAATAGGTAATTCCCTCCAATGTTTTGGCAACTTATTATAGAGAATTGGCGCCATACAGAATACACTTTTACGCATTAGAGCTTTTCCGGATCTCGGAATACATAGCTTACTATTGTCGCGTCTATTTCTAACTACTTTATCTGACTCTAAGGGGAATAGGTGTGGATTCGATTTGACGAACATGACGATCTCTAAAATGTACATTGACGGAAGGGTTAATATGTTATATGTTTTAAATAACGGCTTGCAACTCTCTGTAACATGGAGACCAGATATAGCCCTCAGGCACCTCTTCTGTGTTTTAAATATCACATCTTTATTTGTTGAGTTTCCCCAAAAAATTAGTCCATATCTCAAGTTAGAGGACACCAAGCCGTGATAAGCAGTTAGCAGTGCATCAACATTTAAGATGGGGGCCAATTTATATAGGGCATATGTGGCATTACTAATTTTTTTGCTTAATTCTTCCGTATGAGCTTTCCAATCTAATTTGCTGTCAATAGTTACACCAAGAAATTTGGTTGTGTTTACCTTATCTATTTTGTTATTACAATAATGGACATTTACATTTGGTATGGATGATCTTTGAGCAAAATGCAGAATATTAGTTTTCTCAAGGTTTATCTTAAGATTATTGTTTTCCAGCCACTTTACCATTGATTCTAAGGAATTGTTAATATCAGATTCGTATGTGTCTCTGTTTTTAAAAGCAATTGTAATAGTACTGTCGTCGGCAAAAAGTGTCATCGGGTGGTCGATGCTTTTGGGTAGGTCATTAATGTACAGTATAAAAAACATCGGGCCAACGACAGTTCCTTGCGGAACGCCAAATTTAACTATACGTTCTTTGGACTTATACACAAATTCCTTTTTATTACTTTTATTTACTGCTGAGATTTCTGTAAATTGAGTTCTATTGCTTAAATAAGATCTAATGAGGTTTGAGACATTACCTCTAATGCCATATGCTTCTAATTTTTCAATAAGTGTGTCGTGCCGGACATAGTCGAAAGCCTGTGTCATGTCACAGAAAATCGTACATACAGGTATATTTAAATCTACTTTTTGCATGACATAATGTAAAAAATCGTATATTGCCAAGTTTATTGTTTTACCAGTTCTAAACCCTTTCTGTTCATTAGTGAGTATGTTTTCTCTTTCCAGGTACGTATTCAACTGTTTACATAAATACTTCTCAAATATTTTGGAGATTATGCTAATAAGAGATATTGGCCTATAGAATTGCATTAGCTCTTTATTTTCCTTTTTAAATAACGGCTTTATGACAGATACTTTTAAAGCATCGGGAAAAACACCTGTCTCGATGCACAGGTTAATTATATAGCTTAGATGCGGTGCTATTTCTCCCGCTACAGATTTTATAACTTTTGTTGATAGGCCATCATGTCCTACACTATTTGTATTTTTCAATTGTTTTATAATTTTAAATACTTCGATTGGCAGACAAGGGGCAAGAAAAAAAGAATCTCTTCTTTTTGGTATCAGTGATGCAGCATTTTTACCAGACCCTGCTATAGGGTTAATTTTGTCAATGAAGTAATTATTAAATGCATCTGCAATAGCCTTTGGATCTGTAATGACGTCATTTTTTACACAAATTTTATCAATACAGTTTTTTGGAATGTTGAATTTCGAGTCATTTATAATTTTCCAAGTAGCTTTTGATTTGTTATCTGACGTCTTTATTGCATAGTTATTCTGTGCCTTTTGAGTAAGTTTTACAATTTTTTTAAATATTTTTAAATAGCAAGTTAGTTTTCTTTTATTAATCGAATTTGGTTTTAGTCTATATTGCCATAATAATTGCCTTTTTTTTTTACTACATAGTTTTACACCACGTGAAACCCATTTTGGTTTTTTCATCGTGCTGATTCTAACATTAATTTCAGGAAAGCACAATTTGTAGAATAACGAAAACATGTCAAAAAAGGAATTGTACGCTACATTAGGGTCATCGGTTTTGTAAATGTCAGAAAAGGATAGTTTATCTAAGCAATTTTTAAATATTGTCATATTTTCGTTACAGTAGTCGCGTCTTGTAACCTGCCAATATTTAATATTACATTTCTTTTGCACTGGAAATGACATTAGTTGTGCCGTATGGTCCGATAGAGCAAGTTCTAGGACTTCAACCTTGCCTGCTTTGCGAAAGTTATGAGCAATATTATCAATACAAGTTTTACTCTTTAAGCGTGTAGGTTGATTTAAGGCTAACTTTAAATTGTAATTCAGTAATATGCATTCAAATTCCATTGTCTGGACGGTCTTTTTTAAGATGTCGATATTGAAATCCCCTGCTATGACAATATTATGATGGCATTTCTTCGTTACCTCTTGCAGGAGGAATTGTAATTTGTCCATACATACGTTGAAGTTTGTTAACTTGGGAACCCTGTACACACATGCCAGGACAATGTTATAACTAGGTAACTCTATCGCGCAGCATTCAAATACTCCAGGTTCTGATATGTTGGCTATCCTCTTTAATTCGATGAAGTGATGTCCGTTCTTTACCAGGATGCATGCACCACCTCTCTTGCTTTCTTTTCTGCAATACGAAGCCGCTAGTTGATAATTTGGTATGGTTAAATATGATTCGTATCCTGCCATAATAAAGTGTTCAGTTACGCACAATATATCTACACTAACACCCTTTTCCGATAATAGCTCATCTAGGCATATTGTGACATTGTCGGATTTATTTAGTAGTCCGGCAATATTCTGATGCAAAACACAGACATTTTTAGTCACGAAAAAAGTCTGTTATTTTTTCCTGGTTCCCTGCCATGTCATCTTGATTAACAGATTGTCGAGTCCGGTTATTTTCATTATTTAGTGTCGTATTATTTGATTCTTTTGGGTCTGCGTAGAAACGTTTGATATCGAGTACGAGGTCATTTAGGTCGCGAATAATTGTTCTCATGCCAGCGTTATTAAGCTTTCCGCTACGTCTATTGAACATTTTACAGTCATAGGATAGGTTCAAGTTTGAGTCGAGAAAGTAAGCGTGTTCATGGGTGAAAATGTCATGGCACAGTAGGCTATTGAAATATTCCACCTTCCCATTAAAAATGTTCGTATAGCTGCCACATTTATATGTCGGTGCGCAGATAATAATATTGGTGTGTTGAATTTTATTTATCGATGCTCGTATATTAAATATCAAATTAGTGTAGTCATTTGAGTTGACGTCTTCTTCTCCTATTAATACAATACAGAAGTCGTTCATAGTAAATGACTTCACTTTGGTTTCTATATTGAGCAATATTTGGTCCATCGTACGGTGTGGCATTATGTAGTGACATATTTCTGACTGGAGTTGCAGTGTTGTATTAGATATTGAAAGTATTTTGTTGTCTTTGTTATTGCTAAGAATGCATATCTTACTGGTTGTCGTAGTATGTTGCTCAGATCTTGGTTCTTGTGTGCAAGCTGCATATTTTATTGGTATTTTATTTTTTTCGGCTACTGTATCATTATCAGTCTGTGTTTCTTTATTTATACATCTTGTAGGTTTTGAGCATTTAATTCCTTGCTTTTTTGGTGTGGTGGAAGCTTTTAATGGACTAGCCGCTATTTGTTTGTACAATGAGTTTTTCCGAACTAGGTTTTCATTTTCCTTTTTAAGCTTTCCAATGTCTAGGCTTAATGAGTCAATTTCTCTATTTGCGCTACTAAGTTTACTGGTGAGGTCTTCGATGGTTTTCTTTAACTGGGTTATTAAATCAATATCATCATCATCCGATATATCTGGCATACTACATACAGTGCCATCTAGTGTGTGATTGACAAAAGTTTCATCCAAGTTATCGGAGTTTGAGTGCGCTCGTGCGCGTCGGACAGTGATGTTATTGATTTCGTCCATGGTTGTGTATGTAGTACCGATATTAATCGCTAGATGTCTATTACACAGTATCACTTGTTTTGAAACTAGATGTCACTTCGCTCAATATTTATGAGTCATTATGTAGACTACAAATTCAAAATGTTGAAAATTAACGATCTTTATTCGCTCTTCGTGAGATTAATGAGTTTTTAATAGAACTAAGTTATTGTACCTGTAGTCTTTGGTGTTGTTACGTCGTAAAATCCGTTTAATCGCTTTTTTTTTACTCCTTTGGCACTGATTTATTTGTTTTGTAAACACTGGACGTATGTTGTTTGTTTTGTCACATAACACTTGAGTTTTGCGAAGATAACGTTATTTAGGGTCAACAGTCACTTTCTGGATCCACTTATACTAATAATTACTTAATTGATGCACTATTACTATTTAAATACATTTATCGAATACGGAGTCGATGTTAACTGTGCGCCACTAGCGCCCTCTCTCCAATGGTAATAGCATAAATGTTACAAAAGATGACATTACTGACAGAGTCACAGAAATTCTGAAAATTAATTGTCATAAAATAATATTGTGTGCTTTTCCCTACTTTGAACACCTTTCAAACAGGCAAAATAATAACATTCATATGTTAAATAATCACCTGCACTTTCTTGTAAGTCACTATAGTGACAAGCTCATGTTTTTAGACATCAACAGTTTTGTTGAAAAATTGAAATCGACTAGGGATACAGGGTATCTGCCCATTAGATTTAGACGTCAGATAGCTTGGCTATTAGCTTTTAATATAAACTCAGACATAATTAGTATGTCGAAGTCTTCCACAATTAGCACCACAATATTTAGTAATAATACTAATGTTAGGGTGGTACCAACAAATAATCTTTTAAACTAGTCATTAAGACAACAGAAGGTACCAGTAACAATATAGTTAAACTTATCAACAATAAAAAGGTACCTTCTTGCAATTACTTAACAAATTCTAAAAAAGGGGCTAAACAACATTCCTTAGCATTATATCATCAAAATATTCAAGGCTTTTCTTCAAAGCAATTAGAAATTGAATTGTTTTTAGAAAAAACCATGTTCGACATTATTTGTTTTACTGAACATTGGTTAAAAGAGTACGAAATGTTAATTAATTATGATAATTATAGTGTGGGCAGTTGTTTCAACCGCAAATCCATGCTGCGTGGCGGTTCCCTAATCTTAATTAAAAACAGTATTAAATCAAAGCCACGTAAAGACATAGTTGAACTATCGGTTGAACACATTATTGAGCTGTCCTGTGTTGAGCTAGATAAGCATGTTATAGTGTGCGCTTACAGACCCCCAAATTATCAAAATTACTCTTTGTTTGAGTCGATTATGGAAGATGTTTTAGCAAAACTTGCAACTGGTAATAAATCAGTAATCATTTGTGGCGACTTTAATATTAATATTTTAGAAAATAATTCGAATAGCAGTAGATTCTTAGATCTCTTTAAATCATTCAACTTATCAAATGTGTTTCTAGAACCAACAAGAGTGACTTTAACTACTGCTACATGTATTGATAATGTTTTTTGTTGTTGCGACTACTTAGATAAAGCCATTGTAAATTACCTTCCTTCTGATCACAGTGGACAAACCGTTACTTTTGAATACAGCACACCATCACAAAAAGTGCAGATACAGTCAAGACCAATAACATCTGGTAATCTAAATAAATTCAATAGCACTTTAATGAGTCAATTATGTGTTCAGAGCTTTAATATGAATAATGGTGATACTTTGTATGAAGATTTTTTTTCAGTTGTGCAAACGGAATTCAATAATATTTTTAAGAAAAAATCTAAAACAATTTGCCCTAAATTTTTATTCAGTGACTGGGCGACTAAAGGTATCAGAAAAAGTAGGGAAAGACTCTTTGAGCTGTATGGCCTTAAGCCTTATATAAATACGGTAACTTTTAATAAGCATGTTGCTACTTACTCTAAAATTTTTAAAAATACATGTAAGGCAGCTAAAGCCTTATACATTAGCAACAAGGTAAAATCAGCAGACAATAAAATAAAAATGGTCTGGAAAATTATCAACAACGAAACAAATAGAAATAAAAGACAAAATAATGATTACACTCTGGAGACTTCCCGAGGTCTCATAAGCAATAATATCGATGTGGCTCAGGAATTTGCAACTTTCTTTACCAATATCCCAATTAAAACCACAGAAACTTTAGATTCCTCGCCCTCACTTGCTATAGATTTATTAAGAGCGAATGTTTCAACCTGTCCTAAGGAATTTAAATTTAGACATATTGACCCTGTGGATGTCATAAAGGCTTTCAAACAACTTAAGATCAAGGTTACAGAAGATATGTGGGGCATGTCTACTAATGTGTGTAAGTCTATTATTGAGACAGTTGCACCCTATTTAGCTTTAATATTTAACTTATGTGTAGACCAAGGGGTTTTTCCGACTTTAATGAAACACAGCAAAGTTATACCACTTTTTAAATCCGGGGATAGTAAAGACACTAATAACTATAGACCCGTTTCGGTTTTGCCGGTGTTCAGCAAGGTGTTTGAAAAAGTGATGCTCAATCAAATGCTTAATCATTTTAACTGTAATAACATCTTACACGACCAGCAGTTTGGTTTCACCAGAGGGCGTTGCACTACTGACGCCGGTGTCACTTTAATAAAACACATCTTTAATGCATGGGAGGACTCACAGGATGCCATTGGCATTTTTTGCGACCTCTCAAAAGCATTTGATTGCGTAAATCATGAGACCCTCCTCCAGAAGCTTGAGCATTACGGCCTCGGTCAACTAGCGCTTAGCTCACTGAAATCGTATTTAAATGATAGACTACAGCAAGTTCAAATAAACGGTGTAAATTCATCAGGCTTGAAAGTAAAGATGGGAGTTCCGCAAGGTTCAATATTGGGTCCGTTTCTCTTTTTAGTCTACATAAATGATTTACCTCATTTACTGAAAAACCAACCTAAAATGGTGTTATTTGCTGATGATACTTCACTGATTTTTAATGTAAACAGACGGGCACAGCACCTTGACGAAGTAAATAACGCTATGCTTAAGGTTCATAATTGGTTTACGATAAATAACTTAGTGTTAAATGAGAAGAAAACTAAATGCATAAGATTTGCTTTACCGAACGTTAGAAGTAGTGCATGTAACGTTATATTGAATAAGGAAGTACTAGAATTCGTCGATAAGACAGTTTTCTTGGGGGTTTCGCTTGACTCAAAGCTGCAGTGGGGTCCTCACTTAACATCTCTTGCAGGGCGGTTGAGTTCAGCCGCTTACGCTGTCAGGAAAATCCGTCAATTGACAGACGTGGATACCGCGAGACTGGTCTATTTTAGCTACTTTCATAGTATCATGTCTTACGGTATTGTGCTATGGGGACGGGCTGCAGACATAGAATCTATTTTTATTTTGCAAAAGAGGGCTGTCAGAGCCATCTATAATCTTGGCAGACGCGAATCTCTAAGGCAATTGTTTAAAAAAATTAATATCATGACGGTACCTTGTCAATATATATATGAAAACATTATGCATGTTCGGAAAAATCTTCATCATTTTAGAAAAGTTGGTGATAGACATAATTTTAATACTAGAAATAGGAATAAATTAGAGCAACCGAGTTTTCGATTGTCAAAAGTACACACTTCTTTTATGGGGTACTGTGTAAAATGTTATAATAAAATACCGCTCAATATTCTCGAACTAAATGAGAGAAAGTTTAAAACATGTATAAAACGCACACTATGTAGTCAAGCATATTACAAATTAGAAGATTATATAAATGATAAAAATGCTTGGCTTAATGCTAGTCCTGCTCCACAGCCACTCGGGCACACAAATTAATATACATTTTTTTCTAAACATAACGATGTTATTAGCACCTTTTTTATTGACCTTAATAACGTATACCGTTATTATAATTTTTACTGACTTTTTTCTTCTACTTACTACAGTTTATTTTTTGAAAAGGTTCGCTGATGACCTTAGTTTTGTATAATTTTACATCATATATTTCAATTTTGTAAATGTGACTACCATGGAGCCATTTACTTGTTAAGTTACTATGTGTTGGACACTGAGCATGGCAGTTGAGAGCTTTGTCATGCTCACTTTAATGTCTTGCTGACGGTGGCGCGTGGGTTGGATCGTTTGGTTCCCTTCAAGATGGTTGAGCTAAACGGTGCTGATGCACGCGTCATATTCGTGAACGGGTGCTGTCAGTTGGGATTGGTCATCTCTTAACTGCCATGTCTTACATCGTTATTATAATTTTGTTATTTTTTATATTCACCTTCATTGTTTTCACATATAGAAGCAACAAGAATATTGTAACCAAGACTTTGTAAAAACCAAATGGAAGGAAAAGAGTGTCCATGGAGTTTCTTGCTCGTTCTTCTCCATAGAGACCTACGTTTTGGAACGAGCAACTAGCTTCAATTTTAAACTGTAACTTCTTGACAATTCAAAAGTGCCTGTAAATGGTCTAATTGAAATAAATGATTTGATTTGATTTGATTTGATAAGGTTTAGAATTGTGTGTCTGCATTTGAATTGCAGATTACTGTTTGTATTGAGGTTTCGTGTGGCGTAAAATTTGGATTGGAGATATTGGATTAGTGAAACTGCGTTTAGCGTATATATGTCACCGGAAAATAACAAGATCCGTAAGTTTATCAATTTACTAGGAAGTTTATAAACTTTCGTAAGATTCTAAACGGGAGATAAATTGTAATATTTTACGTCCACATTTTCGTAAATTTATCAATTTCCGACGTCATACGGTAAATTTATAAACTAACGAATATCTATTCGTAAGATTTTATATGGTTCGACCAATCACAGAAACTCTTTTAAATATACGATCTTTGAAATACGTAAAATAACACACTGCTCTCTGATTGGTCAATGTTCATAGTGGCAATGCTTGTGTCCAGCTGGCGGCCGCGAGGAACATTACACGTATAACGTATCACTGATATTGGTGAAGGAAAACATCGTGAGGAAACCTGGACTTATGCATACTAATATTAAAAAGAAGAATTATATTTTTGTTTGTCTGTTTCTACCGCATAAGCTCCGAAGCTACTGGACCGATTTAAACCATTTTTTCACCAATCGACAGCTACATTATTCCTAAGTAACATAGGCATATATAACATCACGCTACTATCCACGGGAACGGAGCAGTAACCAAAAATGTAACTTAACGAACCGACGACTCTAAGCTGATAAAAAATCTCGTAATACCATGAAACCGATACCGCAGAAAAACATTGAATTTTGTTTGAAATTGTATATTTTGAAAGAGATTTATGACCGCGCTCAGAATATCAATGAAAAAGGTATCCACGAAGCGATACTTCGATAAAAACTATCGCTTTATATTAAAATGGATACTCTTGGCAAGTTTTGTTATTGTTCAGAGCTGTAACTCATTTTCAACGATGTTTTTTTGTGGTCTGTGTTCGAGAGGTAGAAGGATTTATTCAATACTAGCGACCTACCCGCGACTTCGTCCGCGTGGCTCATTTGACCCGTGTTAAGTTACGTATTTGGTTACTGCTCCGCTCTCGTGTGCTAAGCGTGATGTTATATAGCCTATGTTATTCAGAAAAAATGTAGCTATCTATTGGTGAAAAAATGTTTAAAATTGCTCCGTCTTTTCGCAGCTTATTCGTTACAAACATAAAAACACACAAAATAATCTTGCCTCTTTATAATATTATATAATATAGAGTAAATAAGAGAGAGTTTTTCTTTCCTTTTAAGAGTTTTTCTTCTTATATTGCATGCAAACCAACGGCCCACCTGATGTTAAGTGGTCACCGCTACCTATAGACATATGCAATGCCAGAAGCCTTGCAAATGCGTTGCCATCCCAGACACAAAGTTGATATGTCTCATGTGCCTGTAATTACACCGGCACCCATGCCCTTCAAACCGGGACACAGCAACACTGAAATAGGTATGGTGGTAGTACTTCCCCAGACGAGCTCCTTCACAAAGAGCTTTACTACTACTACGCCACACGGGAGCGGAGCAGTTACCAAAGAAGTAACTTAATGCAGGTGAGCAAAAGAAGAAATGGACCAAGTCGCGAACAGATGGTAGTACAACAAACAGAACCAAAAACAAGTCCTTAATACACATACATACCATCACGCCTGTATTCCCCGAAGGGTTAGGCAGAGGTGGACCAATGACACCCACAGTTCGCCGGTATGTTTTTAGGTCCCATGTAATAGGGGGCGAGCCAATTGCCATTAACCGGGCATAAATTAAAACTCCGAGCTGCTACTGAGAATATATACCATCACGCCCGTATTCCTCGAAGGGTTAGGCAGAGGTGGACCAATGACACCCACAGTTCGCCGGTATGATTAGGTCCCATGTAATAGGGGGCGAGCCAATTGCCATTAACCGGGCATAAATTAAAACTCCGAGCTGCTACTGAGAATATATACCATCACGCCCGTATTCCCCGAAGGGTTAGGCAGAGGTACACCAATGACACCCACAGTTCGCCGGTATGTTTTTAGGTCCCATGTAATAGGGAGCGAGCCATTAACCGGGCACAAATCCAAACTCCGAGCTGCTACTGAGAAATTAATAGAAAATCCCAATAACACTTTTTGCTCGACCGGGGAATCGAACCCAAGACCGCTAACGTAGCAGTCGCGCTTAGGACCACTAGGCCAACGAGGCAGTTCCTTAATACACATAACATAACATAACAAAACAAATAACTGCTTCAATGACTAACGAACATAATCAATTTCCCTATTAAATGAAGCAGACTGTGCTTCCGTAAGTCTAAAGTTATCTCCTTAAGTTACTCGTACGGCGCCCGCATCGCTCACAAAGCTGAGCCGCGCCGCGTGAAAACAATAGCTTGTGAATACGCTACACGGTTCCAACAGACGCCGAGGAGATATAGGTGGTGCTGGATGTGGCAATGAGGTAGAAGCTATAAAATTGATGTTCAAAATACGTAAGCATGCCAAAAAAAACATTTTTATATTACATTACAATCTATTTGTTCTGAGTAATCTATGGCTGGCTGGACCGAATTTGGCGTGACTCATACTGGGAGTTTGAACTAGACTTTAAAAGAATTAAAAATATGGAAAAGAGGTTGCGCGCAAAAAAAAACAACATTCACACGCACCATTTAATTTTAAGGAGTTACAAAGTCGAAGCTTTACTAATTCCAAAACGTAAGTCCATACTTTTTTAATTCAAATTCTTACAAAATACTGATATTATTCTTGCTGAAAGTTGAAACATCCGTCCGTTATTCTACTACAAAAATTCACACAGTTCTAAGCCACATCTAGTCAATAAAACTCCGCGTTCCATCTTCCGCCTCCCACAACCCATCTGTTTAGGGATGTCAATCCTCACGCCCGCTTCCCTCTGGGGTGTAGGCAGAAATACGGAAGCTATCAACATTAAACTTGTCGGGGCTTACTAAAGCCGTATGGCAACTGACACGATAGATTTTTGGTGATATACCTAGAGAATATATTCGACATAAAGGAATTGGGGGAGGCCTTTGCCCAGCAGTGGGACAGTACATGCTAAATAAAAAAATAAAAAAAGGGTGTAAAGAGACATATCTCATAGCTGTAAATTTAACTAAGATTTGCAAAATTTGGAAGATGCTCATGCCTACCCCATTGGAGGAATAAAAGCGTGGTGTTTTTACTATAGGACAAATCGACCACACCATTTGCAACCACTGCATTGCAACTACTGAAAGCCAGAATCAAAATCTTTCTGGTGGCGACCACCAGAACGCCAAAACAATTCAGCTCGACCAGTTCCGGAGAAAAGATTCCACTGTCTTGGACCCCGCAACGAAATTAATCAGAAAAAAAAATCAGAGCAGTAAAAAAAACATGATGTCGTCTTCCATGATATAACGAGACTATGATATAACAAGATAGCCGTTACGTACACATATCTTATCTTATCAAACTAACTAAAATTGAGTAAAAAGTTTTTTTGGTGGTTTTGGTTAAAATTTTTGGTGTGAACAAGCAAAATTTATGATAGTGCATAATCTAACACACGGTAGGTAAACATTGTACTAACAGGTGCAAGCAAAAGAACGAAAGTCATGGGAGTATATAAAGATTATATATTTCTTGAAAATCTTCTGTGGAAGTACACCTGTTTTTACGCATACACTAGGGCACTATAATATCTCCTGCGTACTTGGCTAGTCTCCACTGAGATTGGTCGCTACAACTGAAGTCGGTCTGAAGAATATTATTGTATTGTTATTAGTAGACTGTTGTCGTTGTTCACCTTATTAGTGTAAACAGTAAACCTCAGGGGAATAGTGACGTCATTATTTACGTCCAAATATGAGGCTATTTTTATCTACAATACCAGAGGCCATTATTATGTAACAGAAATAGACAAATAATATTTTTTGTGGAGGATTTATTTGGAATCTTTTCTATACTAATATTATGAAGAGGCAAGATTTTTGTTGTTCGTCTGTTAGTTTGTTTGTATCGAATAGGCTTCGAAATTACTGAACTGATTTTAACCATTTTAGCATAACATAGGCTACAGAACATCCGGGGCTGCGGGTTCTTCGAAAGAGATACCGCGCCCCCGGAACGCAAAGGGCACATGAAGGAACATAGATGGGTTTTAGTCAGTAAAAGTCTGACGCTCCCTCCCGCCCAGGGCGGGGGAAGGTATTTGATGATTTCCCGCCTATAAAAAAAAAGGCTACATAACATCACGCTACGACCCACGAGAGCGGAGTATTAACCAAAAAGTAACTTATGGCGGCTGAAATATGCCACGCGGTCAAAGTCGCAGGCAATTCACTATACATATAGTAGTAACAGTAGATCTCTTTATGTAATAGCTCGTCCGGGGTAGTACTACCACCATACCTATTTCTGCCGCAAAGCAGTTTGCCGTGTTCCAGTTTGAACGGTATGGGTGCCGGTGTAATTACAGGCACATGAGACATTTTAACTTTGTGTTTTAGATGGCAACGCATCTGCAAGGCCTCTGGTATTGCAAATGTCTAAAAACAGCAATGACCACTTCTTAACATCAAGATGCCGTCGGTTGGCTTGCCATCCAATGATATAAAAAAAACTGTCTTTTAACTGAGATCCCAGAGTCTTCAGATCTACGTCATTTTATCATGGCTGAAAGTTTCAAAACAGAGTAAGAATGTCGTTAGTGGGTATGCGCACTTTCTTCAGTGCTAAAGCCTTCATTTGTAAAAATCTGTAGAAATCAAAATCACTTCAGATTTTCACAGAATTATGTTCAAGTAGTCGCTAGTTTATAAACATGTTTTGAGGGATTTCGAACCCTAACGTAAAATTACTTTGAGTAACAGACCAAGCAAAAAACATCAGACTTAGGGCGCTTTCAATTTAGACGATTGGTGCCGGACTGCTGCAGTCCGAGTATCGTACTGCGCACGGGCGGTTATGATTTTTCATACAAAATGTCTCGACGCAAAGTCGTGCGACAGCAGTGCGGCGCACGTCCGTTGGCGGAACGGCAACAACCTGTCTCAGTGTCTCAGCTCAGTCGTTGTTCAAATATAAATCACCAGTTTTATATTTTAGTGCGCCGTCGTTTATGTTTCTGCCGAAGCATGAGAACTAACAATAACACTTCCTCGTCAGAGTCCATGGCACCGACTAAAGTTGGGTTTCGATTGAAATCACTAAAATTCGATCGGACTGCAGCCGCGTATCTTTTCAAATAAGACGATTTACGTCGTACTGCTGTCACCCGGCAGCAGTACGGCTCATGGTCGTAACAACCGTGCGGCAGCAGTCCCGCACCAACCGTCTAAATTGAAAGCGCCCTTATTGGAGCTAGTACAGAAAGATTGCTTTGCTACGAAAGCGTAGCAGCGGTGCTACGAGCGTAGCAAATACGAAGCCATTTCCCGAAGCATAATTTTTTACTACTTCTACCCAAAAAATAAACGTATAATAACGAAAATAAATTGAGCAACGTTTAATAAAAGAGTAATTATAGCATTAATTAAATGAGCATTAACATGTTTGTTAATGTTCAATAAAAGCCGGATAAAGTTCGATAAAGCACGATTTTACAACATCACGTACGCTTGTATGTATTTTACTGAATTTTAAACTTTATACTCATCACGCCTGTATTTCCCGAAGGGTTAGGCAGAGGTGTACCAATATACACCCACAGTTCGCCGGTATGTTTAGGTCCCATGTAATAGGGGGCGAGCCTATTGCCATTAACCGGGCACAAATCCAAACTCCGAGCTGCTTCTGATAATTTCATAGAAAAACCCAATAACACTTTTTGCTCGACCTGGGAATCGAACCCAGGACCTCTAGCGTAGCAGTCGCGCTCTGGACCCCTAGGCTAACGAGGCTGTTTAGCTTTACTACCCGTGACCATTATAATAATGTCTGTTGTATGCGCGATCGTAACTCTGAAACGACTGAAGGTATTTAGAACGAGGGACACTTAATGTGATGATCTACGCTCTACGCGATCTATGATTCGGCTTGGTCATCTCTTGGCCTTTTTTTCCGATGGGAAATCATTAAATGACTTCCCCCGCCCTGGCCGGGGCGGGAGGGAGTGTCAGACTTTTACTGACTAAAACCGATCCATGTTCCTTCTTGTGCCCTTTGCGTTCCGGGGGCGCGGTATCTCTTGGCTTTCATGGTATAAATTATTTTTTGCTAGACTTCTTCTAGTACGAAGAAAGGACGAGCATTGATGACCTCGCTCGCTCAAGCCGGATTAGCTAGTTCAGACATATTAACTGAAGTCCAGGTTTCCACGAAGTTTTCCTTAACCGATGTCAGTGATGTCCAAGATAAACATAGAAAGTACATAATTATGAATTAAAAAATTCACATTGGTACTTGCCTTAACCGCAGAGCCTCCACGACAAGTACATGCTTGACGGTACTGTTGGCCCTGTAGTCAAGCGATTGGCTGCTGCGCTGCGTGTCGCCTGTTCTATTCCCACACGGAACAAATATTTGTATGGCCTACAGATAGTTGTTCCGGGTCTGACTGTTTGTGTATCTGAATTTAAAAATGTTTGTAAACCCACACACGATACAGGCGAAATTTCAAGGGTGGGGCGAATAAATGCTTTGACTTTGACATATCAATTCAAAACATCACACTGGTTCATCCCTTCACCACTATGCCATCGCGACCCTTACTTGTATTATTTTATTTATTTTTTAGTTTACCTTCCCACAATCCTCCCATAACATAAACCATAGCCTACTTTACGGGAATCGGAGATCCGGATTTCCAATCGTAGTAAATCTCGTCCACTAACATGGCTACTGAATACTGAACGCGAGAGCGTGAAGGTGGCAAGCTGGCGATATTTCCCTTGAGAGCTGTACAAGCAGGTATTATTGCCAGCAGTTGAGATTCGTTCTGCATACGATCTCGGATGTATGTGGTGGGATTTGAATGTATTTCTTTTGTGGTTTAACTGTGGTAAATTTGCACATCTGGTCATATTGTCTTGAGTGCATTTCAGTCTTAATGGAGACAAGCATTTGCCCGCGGCTTCGCTCGCATTAAGAAGTATTCAAACTTTCATCCCCTATTTTATCCCCTTGGGGGTAGAATTGATCAAAATCCTTTCTTAGCGGATGCCTACATCATAACATCTACTTGCATACCAAATTCAGCCCGATCCGTCCAGTGGATTGGGCTGTGCGTTGATAGATCACTATGTCAGTCACCTTTGAGTTATATATATTTAGATTTGTCAAATACGCAGTATATACGTATATTACAGTGCGCAAGTGTGTGTGCAAACATGGGTGCACTCTTACCGCCCTCACTTTTATGGTTGGATGCGGCAGGATCGACGGCTTTACATGCTCCGAGACACAGGGGTGTCACACCACTTACTTCCAAACTGCGAGCTGCTACTGAGAATTTGTAATGGAAAAAAACTCAATCACACTTTTGGTCTGACCTGAGAATCGAACCTACGAACTCACGCCCGGAAGTCGCGCTTGCGACTAAAAACCAGGGACTTGAAACGTTACTCAAAATAACGTTACGCGTAGTTCCAGTACCGATAATTTGTACCGTTCCACCAGGATCGTAACAAAATTAATACCTTGGCTATAACGATACTGACAAACGGAACGAAATCTTAAAGTGTTCACTAACAATATTATCAATATATCGTTATTAGTATAACGATATAATAACGTTATTCATTACAGTGGTGGCTTGTGCCGAGGCTACCGGGGCGCGGGCGACGACGGAGCGGTAGTCAGCGAGAAAAGTTCTTAAGAATAACGTTACAAATGAATCTGTAACGTTTCAACTGTAACGTTATTACAAGCGGATAAGCTTAATGTTACTGATACCTGTAACGTTACTTAAAATTTTGTTCTACGAAAATGATATTCTTTAACGTTTCTTTCTTGTAACGTTATTGGTATTTTTAAGTTTTAGTATCGTTACAAATTTTGGAACGTTATATGATAACATTAATGATAACGGAACGAAATTCATTTCGTTTTCAAGTCCCTGCTAAAAACTAACAGGCCAGTGAAACGGGACCGTGATGGCCTATCCTCAAAATTTTTGGTACCCAAAAAACCTACAAATAAAGTTCCAATCAGCTGTAGTATGATATTTTGACCGTGTAGGTATCACACTTTTAGGAACACCGTTTTTTTCACAATAACTGACGATACCGTCGCTCCGAGGTGATTAATGCTCGTTCCATTTCTATGTGAGAGGAGGCTTTTGCCCTGTAGAGGGAAAATAGTAGGCTAGTACTATAAATGACGAAAAATATTTTAGTTGGTGTAGAATCATATACTCCTCGTAATTAAATATACCATCACGCCTGTATTTCCCGATGGGTTAGGCAGAGGTGTACCAAGGCACTGCCATTAACCGGGCACAAATCCAAACTCCGAGCTGCTACTGAGAAATTCCTAATGGTAAAACCCAATACCACCTTTTGCCCGACTGGGAATCGAACCCTGGACCCCTTGCACAGCAGTCGCGCTTTGCGACCACGAGACCAACGGGGCAGTCCGGGGGGGGGGGGGGGGGGGGTTGGGGTCTAGAATCATATACTCCTCGTAATTCAATAATAAAAAGAAATATTACCATACCCCCTTCCACACCGTAGGTACATCAATTAGGCATACTCACTGAAGATTATTCTGATAATATCAGCATTGTACTGATTAGATCTCCACATTACCGAGGCTTTTAGGGTAAAAACCCCCTAATCAGGTACTTTAATTGACCCTAAGAGTCGGTGATAATAAATTATAGGCGTAAGGCTTGCGAGGCGCGATCCAATCTCTACGGGGTTTGTTTGTACGTATTTGTACTAAGGGTAGTTAGATCGTTACGGAAGGGTAGGAAGGGATTTTTTGGGAGCTTAGTTTTATTTTAGCTGCCCCGTTGGTCTCGTGGTCGCAAGTACAACTGCTGTGCAAGGGGTCCCGGGTTCAATTCCCAGGTCGAGCAAAAAGTGTTATTGGGTTTTTCTATGAAATTCTCAGTAGCAGCTCGGAGTTTGGATTTGTGCCCGGTTAATGGCAATAGGCTCGCCCCCTATTACATGGGACCTAAATATACCGGCGAACTGTGGGTGTGCATTGGTACACCTCTGCCTAACCCTTCGGGGAATACAGGCGTGATGATGGATGGTTTTTATTTTTAAAAAGGGTAAAATTGAAATCTTTTTTTTTGCTTACCGGTTTTTTTATGAAACGTTGCCTAATACTAGGAATTTCTCTGGTATCGTGGGTGCGTTTACAAACGTAGAAATTCACATTCACAAATTGCCAAATAATTGAAACTACCGGCCACCTACTGCCACCCACTAACCCACCACCAACACCACCTACTAATAATCGGCTATACAAAATTTTGTTCCTTGCGGTTATCGAACCCGGGGACACGCGAGAGACACCGATCGCTCAGACACTGCGCCCAAACATTTCCTTTGTGTATGTATGTTTATATGTTTGCGCACACTCATGTGCACTATAATCTCATCCGTATCGGGTTAGTTTCCATTAAGATTTTAATAAGTAAGTACATACACTTATATAAAACTAGAAGAATTTAAGTTATTGATTTAAAAAAAAATACTACTTGAGACCACTTACTATATGTACCTTTCTTAGCTCTCGAAACTCGCAAAATAGTTTAAACTGAGATAGATAGATCCATAATCCGACGGGCCTGTTGGTCTAGTGGTTAGTGGCCCTGACTGCTAAGCCGGAGGTCGTGGGTTCGATTCCCACCCAGGACAAGCTTTGTGTGATGAGCATGATTGCTTGTTCTGTGTCTGGGTGTGATTTATCTATAATATGTATGTATTTATAAATTATATAAGTATGTATATCAGTTGTCTGGTTACCATAACACAAGCTCTGCTTAGCTTGGGATCAGATAGCCGTGTGTGAGCTGTCCCAAGATATTTATTTATTATTATTTATAATTATGTTACAGTAGAACCTCGATTATACGAACCTTCAATTATCCGAACGCTGACGTACTTTATCCGAACTCTCAATTATCCGAACACAGGCGAGAATTTGTTGCTGAAAACGCGCTGCGGTGCAGCTGTTCGTCAGTAAGAAATTGTCTATTTTATAAAAAAAGCATTTCACTTTTTTATAGGTGTTTTATACTTCAACGTCTTCTTCTTATCGTGTGGGCAGTAAGGTCTAACGACCCCAAACACCCTAGTGACAGAGTTTCTAAACCGCCTCAAGGGCCTCTGACATGGTTACTGATGTCAGTGATGTCCAAGAAAAACTTAGAAAGTGCATATGAACTAGGAAAAGTCACATTGGTACTTGCCCGAGCCCGGTTGCCAACCCACAACCTCGTGCATGGGAGGCGGGCGTATTAACTTCAACGTTAATATGTATTTCACATTTTAATAGACTACAGTTTTTAGGTAAAAAGGTGTTGTTTTTGTTTGATCTTATTCCAAAAAGCCCACATTTCGATTATCCGGACTTTTGATTATCCGAACTAGACTCAGTCCCAATTAGTTCGGATAATCGAGGTTCTACTGCATTTAAAAATGTAGATTCTACTATCGTATAATATTAATACTCGAGACCCCTAGAGAATATTCTTCAGTGCAATAAGCCGGTGGAAAATTAAAACAAAACTTAAATATAATTATTTTTGCAGTTCATGTTGTGGTGATAATAGAAATTAGGACATTTGAGGAATCGTCTCAAGCTGTACATTTCCAATTGGGTAGTGGACACTGGATACTGCTCCGCTCTCGTGTGTTGTACCGTAATGTTATTTCATACTATTAATAGCCTATAATATTAACTACTTATTCACTACTATCCACTTACTTATTTACTATCAATTAGCCTAGTGGTCGAGAAAGTGTTATTGGATTTTTCTATGAAATTCTCAGTAGCAGCTCGGAGTTTGGATTTGTGCCCAGTTAATGGCAATAGGCTCGCCCCCTATTACATGAGACCTAAACATACCGGCGAACTTCTTCTTCTTTATCGTGTGGGCAGTAAGGTCCGAACCCACTCACCCTAGTGTTAGAGTTTCTAACACTAGGGTGGCTTCAGACATGGTTACCGATAACTGGCGAACTGTGGGTGTGCATTGGTACACCTCTACCTAACCCTTCAGGAAATATAGGCGTGATGGTATACCTATATAACTGTGCCAGAAAATAGACTGCCAAATATTACCAAAAATAATACCTAAAGACAGAAAACCGCCATTTTCCCTATAAGGAAATAATTGAAACATTCAACCCCCGAATATATTCCCCAAGTACTACTTAATATCATCTCGTAAAGGAGTTTTACTGCCGATAAAATTAAACTATCAATTAGTACCATCAGGTATAATCAAGGGAGCCATTTAACGCATATTTGACACCTCGTGAAAGATTATAATTAAATCATTGTTCGTAACTGCCTCATTAGCCTAGTGGTCCTAAGCACGACTGCTACGCTAGAGGTCCTGGGTTCGAATCCCAGGTCGAGCAAAAAATGTTACTGGGTTTTTCTATGAAATTCTCAGTAGCAGCTCGGAGTTTGACCTAAATATGCCGGCGAACTGTGGGTGTACATTGGTACACCTCTGCCTAACCCTTCGGGGTATACAGGCGTGACGGTATATTTATTTATTTATTTTATTTTATTGTTCGTATTAGCGTAAATTATTTTGCAATTTGTTTGTTAAAAAGGAAGGGTTTTGTAAAAGAAAACTTGAAGACAGCATTACCTCCTTCTTTTTTTAAGTCGGGTACAATAGAAGTATTGTAATTAAACCTAAGGTGAAAAGGTCTCCACACACTACAACAGATTTCTTTGGCGGCAAGCAGAAATCCGACATTTTGTGAATCATACATTTTCCGACCGGTATATGTGGACATCTAAAGGGGAGGCCTATGTTCAGCAGTGGACGTCCTATGGCTGAGATGATGATGATGATGATGAAGCAGAAATCTGTCAAAAATCGGTCAAAAAGCCGATCGTTGGTGTAAAGAAGGAAGGCTTTACGAAACTGAAAATTATAATTATGTTCTTCCCAACATTGCAATATTTTATCTGTCTCTCCTAGGAACCTGGTTACGGAGATATTTAAGGTCAAAACTAATTTTTTGACTTATATTTACGACTAGCGAACTACCCGTCTACTACTCCGTCATTCGCGTTAAGTTACGTCTTTGGTTACTGCTCCACTCCCCTAGATCGTAGCGTGATACCTATGACACTTACAAATAACATAGCTGTCAATGGGTGAATTTTTAAAATCAGTTCACAAGATCCAATTCAGGCGGGCCGTTGGATGGTTTGCCACCCTCTGTCGTATAAAAAAAAACTTTTCTTTTCATATAGTATACATTCCTCTTCTTAAACAAAGAAGAGATTTCTAAGTATTTATTTATTCAGTTATGTACAATATATACAACTAAAAGAAGAAAAGATTAACTAAAGATACTATTTCACTTCAGACAATTTTTTCAAGCAAAATTTCCAAGATTTTTCTTACATTAACTCAACAAGTTAGTCATTGAACGAGTGACATTGTCTGGCAATAACACTAGAAAAAGATTATTGTATTCCACAAACAATATAGCATCAGAGACTAAAGTCCTTCAAGCTTCTCAGACCTTGTTCAAGCATTTTCCATCAGATATTTAAATTGATATCAAAGAAAAATATACTCTCTTAGCATCTATTTTGAGGAGCTACTTGAGAGAGTTGGTACTAGAGACTGTTTCAGTTAAATTAAATACCACTTTTTCTGTAGACTTTTGTTTGAAATATTTAGATTAATCAGACAAAAGGTTTGTCTCTTATTTGTCCTTACCTTATTTTAACTATATTCTGAGAACGTAAGTTAAGTGTAAAAACCGTCTAAGTGCGAGCCGGACTCATGCACGAAGGGTTCCGTACCAGTATCTATAAAAACGGCAGAAAATCACGTTTGTTGTATGGGAGTCCCCCATACAACAAACTGGAATATTTGTTTTATTTCAATTTCAGCTGTCTACCTATCATGTTTCATGACATACAGCCTGGTGACAGATGGACAAACAGACAGACGGACAGCGAAGTCTTAGTAATGGGGTACCGTTTTATCCTTGGGTACGGAACACCAAAAAATATTGCTTAGAAATCAATAAATAGGCAATACACACAACAACAACAACAACAACAACAATACACACAACAAGCAATACAACACAATAGGCAATAGGCATAGACAATAGGCTCGCCCCCTATTTCATGGGACCTAAATATACCGGCGAACTGTGGGTGTACATTGGTACACCTCTGCCTAACCCTTCGGGGAATACAGGCGTGATTGTATGTATGTAAATCAATAAATAGTTAGTCAATTAAATTGACAAATAAATGACGTCACAGTACCATATTGCCATACAAACTCTAGGGTGAAACCGCGTTTTAACAGCTCATAAAAATAATGACAATTGATACACAATCAACCAATTTACATAAATTTTATGAGCTGCTACTTGACATATAAATCTGTTGACAAGTAAACCTAGACATTTCCCAAAACGCCCAAGTTCGCTCACTACCTACAACCTCGTACAAACAGAGCCACTACAAAACAAGTGCATATTGGCTGGTCGCCAGCGAGTGAATTTTTTACCACCCCTAGCCTGATGCTCGGAACTTAAGGCGCTGCGGGAACGTGGACACGTTAGTGTCTTGTGTCTGACATAAGCAACCGACAACTTTAGTAGTGAATATTTTTGTTTTCATAATAGTAAACTAGCGAACTAACCACGGTTTTGTGCGCGTGGCTTATTTTACCCTCGTTAAGTTACGTCTTTGGTTACTGCTCCATTCTCGTGGGTCGTAGCGTGATGTTATATAGCCTATTACACTCATAAATAACGTGACTTTCTATGTCTAAAAGAAATCAAATTCGGTTCAGTAGCTCCAGAGATAACCCTTACAACCTCACAAACTTAACGTCTATTTAATATTAGTATACATCTGAATAGAATCAACTCACTCATGCGCAGACACAGCCACACTGGTTACCTTTTGTTTCCACTTGACACTGACACACACTGATCGCTGATCACAAAAGTATTCAGTGTTAGCAGCTAGACACTGAAGTTTCCAGTTGAACAGGCATGCAACGATAACAAGTTTCAATACAAATTCTATAAGTAAAAACTTTTTGCACACATTAGTTGCCTCTGTCTGACACAGGGCCCTGATAAAAGTGGCCAGTAGCAACCGGCAACTGTCTCCGGTTGTCGTCCTCGCACATAGCAACTACTTGGTGTCCTGTAAAAGTGACTACGTTGGCGCAGCGCCTTAAGAGTGAAAGAAATACTTTTCCAATGATATCGCATTTTTATCGATATTTACATAAACTGTGTTTGATTTAAAATAAACGATAAATGATCTTTAAGGCCTACTTGCGCCGTAAAATTAACTCAGAGTTAGCTGAACACGAGGTTCAATTGCAAAATGGACCAGAGTCAGCACATAAGTAGAAATTTCAAACGAGCCTAGAGCGATATGCTACACTTTTACTAAAAGGTTGCTAATCAGCCAGGCTAGTTTGACCCCTAAGTTACCCCTACGCAGAAAAAATCCCCAATTTCGAGCTGCTACTGACAATTTCATAGAAAAACTAAATTACACTGCTCGACCTGGGAACCGAACCCAAGATCTCTAACGTAGCAGTCGTAATTAGGACCTCTATAGAGGTCCTAATTACGACTGCTACGTTCAAATAGAAAATAAAAAAAAAAAAAACAAATCAGGCAGCTAGGATTTGTATTTTTGAAAAAAAAAATGCCTATTTTGCTAACCAATTAATGAAGCCCCAGCGAAGCGTCTACCAAGCCGCATTGGATTAACGTGGTAGTCTTAAGTCATATATTACACCAAGTTTTCATTCGAAAATAAACTCTAAAAGCGTCAGTAAATAGTCTACATTAAATAAAATAACAATTAAAGGTATCAGCATTTGAACAGCGAATGTTAACGACGACTAACTGTCATAAAAACCATTAGACGGCTCATAACAGTCATATAACCGTCATATAACGGAGTTATAATAGTGCCATCTTCTTCGTAATAGCACTATTATGGAGCTTAACGGTATGAAGGGAAAACTGAGGAACTGCTCCTATTTATAGGGTTGGTTTTTGAGATAGGATTTTGGTAAATTATGAAAATATGGGACTGCCTCGGTGGCCTAGTGGTACTAAGCGCGACTGCTACGCTAGAGGTCTTGGGTTCGATTCCCAGGTCGAGCAAAAAGTGTTATTGGGTTTTTCTATGGATTCTCAGTAGCAGCTCGGAGTTAGGATGTGTGCCCGGTTAATGGCAATAGGCTCGCCCCCTATTACATGGGACCTAATACATATCGGCGAACTGTGGATGTACATATATTGGTGCATCTCTGCCTAACCCTTCGGGGAATACAGGCGTGATTGTATGTGTATGGGATATAGAGGGAAGTGGTAGGAAAATCATACTAATATTATAAAGGCGAAAGTTTGTATGTTTGTCTCTTCTTCACGCTCAAACGGCTAAACGGGTCTGGATGAAATTTGGCACTCAGATAGATTGTAGTGTGGAATAACACATAGGATACCGTTTATCCCAAAAAAATGTACAATTCCAATAGGATAAGTCACAGGCAGAAGCTAGTCCGCCATAATTTCAAAATCCAAGTAAACTAAGACTCTGATCTTAGTTTAGGTTTTTGGACTCTAAGTTAAATTTTACTTAAAACTATTCTAACCAATCAAATAGCTTTAGATCCGCTCTCAAATTAAGATCTATCCTTAGGTATCATTCTATACCAACGACTTTACTCTAAAGTGTAATATAAGAACTATGTATTTATACTAACATTATAAAGACGAAATATTTATGTTTTGTTTGTTTGTAACGACTAGGGTCCAAAACTACTGGACCGATTTAAACCATTTTTTCACCAATAGATAGCTAGATTATTCCTATATAACATAGGTCATATAACATCGCGCTGCGACAGACGGGAGCGGCGCAGTAACCAAAGATGTAACATAACGCAAGTGAAACAATTCACCCGCAATTCAGTTCGCTAGTATATTTATATAACGTAGAAAGTTGGTCTTCCAGAAGTTTGGCAAGCAATCCCGTGGGCAGTAGGTAGTCAAACAATATTATGGTGTGACATAAAAACACCATTCTACTCTCTTATGACCAATAAAATGGTTTGCACGACCGTTCGTTCATTTATGTTTTTGTTAACCCACTTTATGTGGTGAAAACTGATTTCTGATACATGTTTACTATTAATTTGTCTGTTTTGTATTTACCTGACTCATTATGAAAGGTAATGTTTTTGTTTATAAATACATAAATTCACGACTTTTTCCCATGAGGGTATACAAAAACAGAACAGAACGCCACCAGCTATGATCCTTACATAAAATTTATACACATAAATACCATCACGCCTGTATTCCCCGAAGGGTTAGGCAGAGGTGTACCACTGTACACCCACAGTTCGCCGGTATATTTAGGTTCCATGTAATAGGGGGCGAGCCTAATGCCATTAACCGGGCACAAATCCGAACCCCAAGCTGCTACTGAGAATTTCATAGAAAAACCCAATAACACTTTTTGCTCGACTTGGGAATCGAACCTCTAGCGTAGCAGTCGCGCTTAGGACCACTAGGGTAACGAGGCAGTTTACATAAAATTTGATAAGTAGCAATAGGCGTTTGACGTTAAAACTATTTATGCAGTTGTTTAAGTGCACATTATTTATACTCGTTTTGCGAATTAACAAGCCACCGCCAGTCACTGCAGGATAAAAGCTTCTTCTCATATAGTGAATGTGCAACGATTACCACGCTGGCTCAAGTTGGATTGGCGATTTCAAACTTATTATAGATAGATACATACATACATACATACCATCACGCCTGTATTCCCCAAAGGGTTAGGCAAAGATGTATCAATCTACACCCACAGTTCGCCAGTACGTTTTTAGGTCCCATGTAATAGGGAAAAACCCAATTTATTTATTTTTTTTCCTATTGCTTATTGTTGTAGAAACATGTATTATTATGTACAATCATTAATTGCTACTAGAAACGGACGTATTCTAATCTCAATTTCAATCTATCAACAATTCTTCCTACATTTTTCATAAGAATTAACCATTTATTTTTTATCGAAATGACGTTGCAACTAGATTTTGATTTTAATTGCGGAATTTACATGTATTATTATGTACAATCATTAATTGCTACTAGAAACGGACGTATTCTAATCTCAATTTCAATCTATCAACAATTCTTCCTACATTTTTCATAAGAATTAACCATTAATTTTTTATCGAAATGACGTTGCAACTAGATTTTGATTTTAATTGCGGAATTTACATGTATTATTATGTACAATCATTAATTGCTACTAGAAACGGACGTATTCTAATCTCAATTTCAATCTATCAACAATTCTTCCTACATTTTTCATAAGAATTAACCATTAATTTTTTATCGAAATGACGTTGCAACTAGATTTTGATTTTAATTGCGGAATTTTATTTCTGATTCGACCTGCAGGAGAAGCGTTCCTGGGAGATTCGAAGAAGCCTTTTGCCCGATAGTGTACAAAAAACCACTTATCTTATTTTTAATCCGGCAAAAGCCTGGATAAAATACCTACCAAACCACTAACTACTTTTCCCAGCCCAATCGGGCCCATTGTAAGAATATTTTCCCGTAAGCACACTATCACCACTCAATCTTACAATATTCCCGTATCCTTACGCCGAAGGGTACACGACAAATACCCTTCGATTTACCCTAGTGATACCCTAGTGATCGCCAGTGTATAATAAATTCAAGGATGGCACAGCTCTGTAATAAAGCTGTTATCTTTATAGGAAACCTTTTTGCTGCCGACAGCCCTACAAAATGGTTGCATAAAATATTGAAATCGAAATGTGTTTTTTTTTTTGTGTAACTATTTTATTTTTTTCACATAATTTTGTTCATTGTTTTACACATACATACATACATACCACCATGCCTGTGTTACCCGAAGGGTTCGGCAGAGGTGTACTAATGTACACCCACAAATCGCCAGTATGTTTAAGTCCCATGTGATAGGGCAAGCCTATTGCCATTAACCGGGCACAAATCTTAACTCTGAGCTGCTACTGAGAATTTCACAGAAAAACCCAATAACACTGCTCGGCCTGGGAATTGAACGCGAGATCTCTAGAGTAGCCCTTAGGAACAAAAAAGAAGGAACGAAGAGTTAGGGAGAGGTGTAAAAATGTACGCCTCTGCCTAACCCTTCGGGGAATACAGGCATGATTGTAAGTGTAATTTTATTGTTTGATGGGCAATACGTGCAGGTATCGGGCATGTAAAGTGTTTTATTACTCATATATGTATGTACACACCTACAGCTGTGAATTTATACGTTTCTTAACACACCCGCGATACACGAGAAATTTCAAGACAGGGACAAAAGTTATTTTAAAAAACAGTCAATACTACCAAAGTCGAAAGCGACACCTAACGTCTAAATAAAAAGTAAAGTAAGTACCACTTATAAAGAAGAATGATCATGACATCAGAATAAAAAGAAAAATAAAAAGAATATTACTTAAGACGAATGACCTATAACTTGGAATGATCTAAGAATGCTTTATTTACTACTTCATTTATACTATATTTACTTCATTACATTTGGATGGGAGCCAGAAAAAAGTGACAGTATTTTAGGGAGGTTTGTCGTTTAAGAAAGTTTTCGTGAACTGGTGTCGACTTCGAAATTTCGAGACGAGTACGATTTGATTTTAAGGATCATATGGATGAAATAAATCTTAATAGTCCTACTAATATTATATCCAAATTCCTACTAATATTTTAAATGCGGAAGATGGATAGTTGTTACTCTTTCAAGCTTAAACGTCTAAAAGAATCTGGATGTTTGGCACTAAGATAGATTGTAGTGTGGAATACGGCACATAAGATACTTTTAATCCCGGAATTTGGATCCCAGTGGAATAATATATGAAATTTGTCGCGAACAAAGTCGCGGGCAAACGTTGCTTAACTATGAATAACTTATAATTAAACAACGTGTAACATAATAAACTCACATACTGAAAGTAGTTTGCTTAGAATCGGCTACTGAATCGATTTCAGCTATTTCTAAAATAGGTAATTCTTTTTTGTTTGTACAAGTCGCTCTGATTACCTTTTGTAAATAAACTTTATGCTGTTCAAGACAAGGTTATTTTTCATTTATTTCATGTTAAACGATAGACTTTATTGCCTTAAGTTTAACTTTCGTTTGATTCCACTGTTAAATGGAGAGGTGACCGGTATTTTTTTTTTTTTTTATAGACGTGAAATCATCAAATAACTTCCCCCGCCCTGGGCGGGGCGGGAGGGAGTGTCAGACTTTTACTGACTAAAACCCGTCTATGTTCCTTCATGTGCCCTTTGCGTTCCGGGGGCGCGGTATCTCTTTCGAACAACCCGCAGCCCCGGCAGGCATCGGCCCTCAGTGGCCCCATCCAAATTTGCTGACATCTCTTTGAGGCGCGCGTGGAACACGAACGCGCCGTCGACACGGTCTGTCGCTAGTGGACGTACGGACGGTGAGCTACCCATTGCTCACCGTCCACAGACACGCGTCTACGGTGGCCGGGAGTCGTCTCGCGGCTCCCGACGCCCGGAGCGTCTACCGCGGCGGCCGCTGGGACGGGGGATTGTCCTCTCCCTCTCCCGTCCCGCCGCCTCCTTCTCTAGCATTACAGTTTCGCAGAAGGAGGCGACTGCTTCCCATTCCCTCTCGCTCCGGACCATGGCCTGAACCAGTGCCGGACGCGAGAGGGCGCCGCCGCCGATGGCCGCCTCGAGGACTCGGCGGTGCTCAGCCCAAGTAGGGCACACCGCCAAAGTATGCTCCGCCGTGTCCTCGGGGCGATCCTCGCAGATGACCGGTATGGGATAATTATTTTATGATAATAAGTTTGGCTGTTTGTGTATGTGAGTTTAATGTCTGTAAACGTACCTACGATACATGAAACATTCAGTATCGTAGTGAAAGGGCACGTTTTTTTTTTTCATTTTAAGTTGATCACCGATTCTGTCAAAGTAGTGATCCGTAAGTATACAATATGCACAAAGAAATTGTAACCCACTCTTAGCCATAACCAAAGGGTACAAGCCAGACTGTCCCTACCTCCCAAAGATCGCCAGTCCGTCTAGGAGCGCCTTATTTATGACATGTTTCAGTTTGGAAGGTCGCCAACTGAAAAATTGTGGGGTTACGTGTACTGAAGTGGTTCAAAGGTCTAAGCACTTTGTGTATAAGTTTTGTGGCTGTTCTTGGTGAAGTATGATGGGTATGTGCAATATTTTCTGGCAACAATTTCGGTGAACTGGATTCCTTTCAATTGATACACTTTTCTCTATCATAAACTGTCTTACTGCAGATGCTGGGAAAACATAATCCATTGTTAAAAATAATAACGGCCTATTATTGGCTCATTACAAGTCAAAGGCCTCTTCTCGTACAGACAAGGAAACATTTGTTTAAAAAAATATTTAAAACTTATTTTTTACAAAAAATACGCGAAAAAAAAATACGCAAGAACTAGTTGAGAGTAAAATCGTAAAATTACATGTAACGTTAAGTCTCTCCGCCAACAACCGCTTTTTTTACCGATTTGTGTCAACTTTCTTTTCGCCGAAACGACATCTGTCAAAAATCTGTCAATAAATCGGTCGTGGGAAGAGAGCCTTAGTGTCTTTTTACACCCGATATAAACGTCATAATTTTATTGTTAAGCCTCGTCATTCGTCAACAGTCATACAGGAAAAACAAACAGCAAAATTCCCAAGTCCTATGACAAAAGAATAAAAAAAAACAGAAAAATAAATATTCAAATCCCAACGTCAACAACCACCATAAAACAATGGCGGCCATTACAAAAACGCGGGAAGTGTCAACTGTGTGACGTCATCACAATGGCGTCGGGTTAGTGACAAATTGAGTGAACTCGTCCGTGCAATGGCGTGCTGTTAGTGTAGTATTTTTTATTTTTATGGGTTTTTGTTTCTATTTCTACTGTGTTTCTTCTATTTTTAAGTAAATATAAAAATAATATCTGAAACAGCTGATACCATGCCTATTCAATATTAGTGACAGTATAACATTTAACACTACATAATTATGGGCATTCAATGTATTTAATTTTGAAGTGAAAACTTCTTTAGCGGCGTTGTACACTTTTTTTGTAATGGGTAAAAAATGTTAATTTCCCGTCAGGACACGTGATCTGATCGAAAATTCGTAAGATTCTCGATCATGTCACGTGTCCTGACGCGAATTGTCATGTTTGTGTACGATAGCGCATTAAATAAATACTGTATTCTACCACATAAATGATAGTACTTTTATACTGATAATTAAAGCAATTCGTGCAAAATTATTTCCTAACCATTCCAAAATATAAAAAATGTACAACGTTAATATTCAAGTTTTCACTTCTGCCGGCACTCCCGGAGTGCAACCCGTCGTTTTTTTTTACCTAGTGATTGACGTTTAAAAGAGCTTTTTAATGGTCTAATTGAAGTTTATGAGTGACTATGAATATATTTAATATTATTATGTTTTTAATTCCCTCATTTTTCTACTTTATTATATGTTTATATTATTGTTGTTATAGCGGGCATAGTAATACAAATTCCGTGAAAATTTCGAATATCTACCTATAAAGGTTCAAAATATACAGCCATGTGACAGACGGACTGACAGCAGAGCCTTAGTAATAGTGTCCCGTTTGGAGCAATTTGGGTGCAGAACCCGAAAATTAGAACAGATTTTAAATTAAACGCTTTGCCAAGTAATTTAATCCAAACTTATAGAAACATGGTGAAACAGGCCCCTTAGTCCGGTAAATTAGATATAATTTGTAGCCTTCCAAGAATTAATTAGTAAAATGTTAATCTTAAACTTAAATTGAACAATATCTTTTGTAAAACGTTAATTATAAAGGAAATCGTGTCACACCTTTATCTGTAGTTATTTACTTAGTATTAATATATAATAATTTGTATACAAAGAGGCAAAATTTGTTTGTTTTTTTATGCCTTTTTTCCCGATCACAAAAAAATATTTCAATAATTGAAAGTAACACTATTGCTGAATGTTATAGAATATTATTATGCTTTTGTGGTATACTTCACTTCTACGTGGAAGTAAGTTGGGGGTGAAGCTAGTCTGTTGTAAATTTCAATATTATAAATGCAATCCTTCCAGTACAAAATACAAGCCTAATAAAATGAGAAACTATCTATACCTACTAATATTACGAGTATAAAGCTAAGATTTTGTTGAATTTGTTGTTTTGGTTTGGATGCGCGAATCTTAGAAACTACTAGTCCGATTCTCAACACTAATAGGAGGCAACGTTATTCCAGAGTGTTATAGGCTATATTTACTTTAAACCAAATCAGAGATCTTAGGAAAATTCACTCAGACAATAGCTAGTGACAAGGTAACATTAAACTGCCTAAAGCACAGTTCAGAAAAAAACTACTATCATAAGGTTAAATTACAAAATGTCATCATCATCATATCAGCTGATTGACGTCCACTGCTGGACATAGGCCTGCCCTATTAATAGCCATAATTACCAGTCTTGCGCTGCCAGCTGTTATATAAATTTGTCATACTTAATCTGTATTTTAACCTCGTGTCAGCAACACCCTTTTTTTGTTGCCGGTGTGGAAAATCCTCATGGATGGCCACCGCCCTGGGGCCCAGACTAAAATATACCCCAATGTTCCATTCCCACACTTACGAACGGGAACGAAAACGCCTTCCGCGATCACCAACTAACTCTAAGTTAAGTTTTGGCGCAACTGGGCCTAAGAAATTTAAACAAACTAATTAGATGATCAGCCTTAGTCCAAACCCTCCCTTCACGTCAACGTTCAAATAACTTAAAGAGAATATTTCTTTACATTTCTCGGCGATAAATCTCTCTGAAAATACAATACTATTATACAAACTTGCCTAACAAGTTTCCAGAATTTAAACAAACTTTTAGCTGAACCATTCTAGTTATTCCAAAAGTTTCATAAAAGATGCTTAGAGCCTTCGAAATATTAACAAAGTTGAAATATCTATTGACACTGTTTTCTGACTTACAATAAACGAAATAATTTCCGAAGAAAATGGTGTAACTTCAGAGAAAATGTGAGAATCATCATCAAAATTGATCTTTTCAACCCGAAATTACGGACCCGCGTAAATTGTGTAGAAACAAGCAAACAATGGTCGATTGTTATGCCAAAAATCACGGGTTTTGGTGGGAAAAAAATGATAAAATGTTATCGCGGTGAATAGTCGATCAATCATCGAGCAATCGTGTTTATTTTTGTATTTTTATTTTCGTTCGCAGGATACAATATTTTACGCGCGAAAAATTTTACGTAAATCTCCTCTCGCACTGGCTGGCTGAATAAAAAAGAATGTGTTGAACTCTGTTGTCTATGATATTTTGACAGCTGTTGATATTTGGCGCCAATTTGTGTGTGTTTATTGTTTTAAAAAAGTTTATCTGGCGCTTCCTTTTTTGAATGGCTTCGTCAGTTTTTATTTACATTGGATTTTTGTATTTATTTTTTGTTTTCCCGCGATTTCGTCGGCGTTAAAATCAGTTATCACGGATGCATATAAAGTCACAGATTAAAAAGTAGCCAATATATCTTCTTGGGGTTCAAGCTACCACATCAAAATTGGTTCAGTAGTTTAGCCATGCAAAGCAATAGTGTAAAGTCAGCTCCCTAATTTTAGTGAAACCCTCTTAAAAGCATAGGTGACGATACATTACGGATTCGCGGTCTAAAACCGATTCTTCTTGCAAGACCAATCGATCAATCTAGTCCCCCTAAACTGTATAAAGGCATCCCTATACACGAGCGATGTTATCACCCCAGCGATACATTTTTTTTTGGCGTTGTCCCACAGATCCCAGTCCCGGTAGGTACTACTATATACAGGTCATACAAATATTTATTCCGTACGGAAATCCGAAACATGCAAGGCAGCAGTCAATCACTCAGCCATTGCGCCAACCGTACCGTGAACGTCATCGAACCGTAGTAAAATTTCGATTTCGCGTTATCGCTACCGCGATAATATAACTCGTGTCTGGGGAAGCCTTTAGGGTACTTCAAAAAAGACTGAATCACTGAATCGTAATATAGAACCATTATATTCACTATTCGAACAATGAAAACGGAAATAATTATGCTTTAGGAGCAACTGGATTTATTGTAGGTATGTCATTAGCAATACTCGTTGGGAAAGAATTTGTGTATCTCTTTCAAAAGGTTTTGATTGGTTTTTTTCTTCATTCTTTTTCGTAAACCGATTTAGCTACATATTAGTTTTTATTTGTTGTATTTTCATTTTGAAATTCAAGTTTCTTATCTTATGTTAATTTTTATTCAATGCTTTTTAAACTTTTAAATAGTTTAAATTCGATTGTGTATTTTTTATGGATTTTTAGCCTTGCCCGCGACTTCTTCCGCCTAAGTTTTCTTGAGCCTGTGTCCTGTCTTAGAGTTCAAAGTTACCCTGTTCCGAATTTAATCATAATTGTTTCAGTACTTTAGTTGTGAAATCGTAACAGACAGACACGAGTTACTTTCCCATGAATTTACCAATATATTAGATAACTAGCTCCCGCACGCGACTTCATTTGCCTCAAATTTGGTATATTACCCCACGGAAACCGTACTTTTTTCCGGCATAAAAAGTACCCTATGTGCTATTTCACACTACAAACTATCTCAGTGGCAAATTTCATCCAGATTCGTTTAGCCGTTTAAGGCTTGAAACAGTAAGAAACATTCATCCATTCTCTCAATATTTCTCATTTATAATATTAGTAGGATTAGTAGGAAGTAGGATATACATAAGTAGGATATTTTATGTAGCGCTTTGTCTATATACTTTCCTTTAAGAAGAATACACGTGTTTTCTCTTAGAATGATAACTTACAACGAAGTCTCGAGTATTGTGGGTGTATGACCTCCAACAAAATATCAAGTTAAAGTAACTTGAACTTCTTCGTTCTACATAATAGGACTTAACAACGTCAATAGGAATAATACCCAAGCAATCAACTACGACAACAGTTTTGTGTAGACAATTGTTGCAAATTGCTCAATCGTTTTAGTAAAAAACCGGCCACGAGAAAATTGGTACTGAATTATTAAGGTTCCGAACAACACAGAGGTTTTGATTAGCGATATGTGTGCGCGATAATAAGATTTAATATTGTGTCAAAATTTTATTTCCTACATTGCACAGATCTGCGTTGTGTGTCGTGGGTTTGAATTCCGCAAGGGACAATTATTTGTACGGCCGAAAGATGGTTGTTCCGGGTCTGGCTGTTTGTGTATGTGAGTTTATGTGTTTGTAAACGCACCCATAATACGGGAGAAATTCCTAGTGTAGAGCAATGCTTAAAAAAAAAGACTGAAATTGACTATCGACCAATGAACGTGCTTTCTCTGTATGTAAAGAAGCTTTTACACTGCAGTGGGACAATACCATCATCACGCCTGTGTACCCCAAAGGCTTAGGCAGAGGTGCCAATGTCCACCTACAGTTCACCAATATTTAAAGGACCCATGTAATGGGAGGCAAGTCTATTGCCATTAATCGGGCACAAATGCTAACTCCGAGCTGCTACTCAGCATTTCATTAAAAAAACCACTTACTGCTCAACACTTTTTGCTCAACCTGGGAATCGAACCCAAGACCTCAAGCGTGGCAATCGCGCTAAGGACCACTAGGCTAACAAGGCTAGAGGACCATAATAGGCTGGTATCTTCCATGACCCTGTAGATCGGACCAATCAGCTAACAAGTCTTTATATGGGGGGTCTTTATGTGGGCCCCACACACCACTGAACGCTCGATCATGCTAACTTTAAGACCATCAGTGTTGCCATCTGACTCTCAAAGTTCACGACTAACTTTTAGGGCATGACTTGTAGTATGAATAAGATATAGAGCGTTTTGTAGAACATAGGTTCCGTAAAGTGTGGCAAATGTAATTTTTTGACAAGATTTTGAGTCGAAGTTAATATTACCTAAAAATTTTTGTATATTATTTTTGATTTTAAGAGATATTATGTAAGTAATAATTATTAAGGGTATACAGCACAGATTTTTATTGATAAATCATTTCGAAAACAGTAACAGTTCTTAAATACGTTTGATATAATTTTATTTATTGTTAAACAATTTTTTATATTTGTCTTTAAAAATCAACTTCAGTGAATTTAATCCATCTAATCATAACATATTGACAGCTCACCACAAGCTCGTTTCACCAAAATTCAACGAGGGATATTTTTACAGTTATTTTTACTGTATCTGTTTTCACTGAAATATTGAGCTTAAATATTGTTTTCACATTTTCATTCTTACGTTACGTAAGCGTACGCTGTGAGTTTACAACACCCTCACGTGTGTACTTTGTCTATTTTATACTCTAAGGCCCAAATATAAAGGGCAAGTCATAAACTTGAGCCCAAAACTTTAGAATAGTTTGGAATAGTTGGCGAACCACAGGGACGCTGCGTGAAGTCACATTTTGAATGATTGTGTATCAATCATTTGGTAGTTAGAGCCCAAAGGGGGGACGGAGACTTGTGGGAGAACAAACAAAAAAGAAACCAGGAGTCGTTGTGTGATATTAAGTAGAATCTGTGATCTCTTTGCCGACGAATGGAGTAGAATTATGCGTGTACTAGCTTTTGCCCGCGACTACGTCCGCGTGGATTAATAGTTCCCGTTCCCGGGGGATTTCCGGGATGAAAACTATCTTATGTCCTTTCTCGGGTCCCAGACTATATCTGTACCAAATTTCATTGAAATCGGTTCAGTGGTTTAGGCGTGAAGAAGAGACAGACAGAGTTACTTTCGCATTTATAATATTAGTATGGACTAGTAAGGATGTCTGATGTTTTGTGAGAAAAAGTATGCTAGAGTGACCCCTATTATACGTTTACGTTGAAAGGTTTTTTAAGATTAACTAATATGGAAAAGTACTTTATAGCGTCTGGCTAAAGTTGTAGCCGACGGACTAATGAAAGAATAATGATTTTTAACTATGTCCTTTTAACATTATGTAAAACCAGCTGTTACTCTTGGACGTAATTCACTAAGGTACCTTGTATACTTGATAACCGGAAAAAGCCCAGTATTCAAACTAGCAGGTAAACATACATACATACATACATACATACATACACATACATACATACATACATACAATCACGCCTGTATTAGGCGTTAGGCAGAGGTGTACCAATGTATACCCACAGTTCTCAATAGGGGGCGAGCCTATTGCCATTAACCAGGCACAAATCCTAACTCCGAGCTGCTACTGAGAATTTCATAGAAAAACCCAATAACACTTTTTGCTCGACCTGGGAATCAAACCCAAGACCTCTAGCGTAGCAGTCGCGCTTAGGACCACTAGGCGAACGAGACAGTTACACATTGTATACATAATTAATGACATATACCTCTATCTATCTTCAACATTTCAGCCATGGTAAAAAGACGTAACTGCCAAGTGCCTTTTGGAGCAAATTCCATTTTACATTGTAAACTATTAAATGTTCTAGACGGGCCTGTTGGTCTAGTGGTTAGCGGCCCTGACTGCTAAGCCGGAGGTCGTGGGTTCGATTCCCACCCAGGACAAACTTTGTGTGATGAGCATGATTGTTTGTTCTTGGTCTGGGTGTGATTTATCTATAATATGTATGTATTTATAAATTATATAAGTATATTATATCAGTTGTCTGGTTACCATAACACAAGCTCTGCTTAGCTTGGGATCAGATAGCCGTGTGTGAGTTGTCGAGATATTTATTTATTTTCTTTTTTAGAAATCCACTTACAAATATGATGCCTAATACCCGTGAAAAACATAAACCTTTGATGTCATGCAATTGGGTAAAAAGACTCTTCCTCTTTCAGTCTCCTCAAAGAAATTACATTAAATATCCTTCAACCAATCAAACACTACTTACCGTAAGTATTATAAGTATTTCTTTTTATAAAAGAGACATAAAACATAACAAGGAAATATTTTATCATCCACGAGTCAAGGGGTTCCGCACTTGTCAAGATTCACGTCCCTTTTAGAGTTCCTTGGGGAATAGTTCGAGAGTAATGCTTTTAGATGTCGTGTGACTAGATGTGACATACGTGTGTTATTCTGACGTTTCGATTTAAAAAATCTTTGACATTTGGTAAAGTCAGCGATAACAAAAATAATTCACACTTAAATTAGGTCTGAATAATGAACACAATATTAAAGGAATGAATAAAATATCAAAATAGTATTAACTCTCGGCTTTTATCTGACAGCTAATTCTCGTAATTAAAAAACGTCAAAAATGTAGGTAAAATAGAATTCTCTAAATGACATTCTTGATACTCGTAGTTTAAGACTGAGATTACAATGCGAACGTGTCAAAAAGATACAAGAATTGCCCCTTGAAAACACGGCATGCAATGCGTTGTATTATTTTGTGTCTACTTATTGAATTAATTTGAAAGTAATAGTGTTAAGGTATCCCCACACAAGAGCGATACTATCATCGGAGCGATATTTACGATCAGATGTTGCCTCGAGTGAAACATTTTGTTTAAGAAGTTCTTGTCCATTCTTCTCCTTACGAAACTACCTTTTGAAATAGGCAACTGGATTTAATTTTTATTTTTATTTTCATAAAATACGTTCAAAAGTGTCTTTTAATGGTCTAATTGCAATATAAATGATCTAATTTTGACTTTCGATTTTGAGTCTAAAAAAAACACCTACAATTAGAAAAAATCTACAGTGAAGAAACAACTCCTTCTCAAGAATCTTGCTTTTTGCCATTTTAATCGCAAATAACACAGTCAAAGGTATTCGATTTAAATGACAAATAATGTAACTAAACAGTACCCTTTTAAGGCAATCTAATTCTCTTCGTGTATTGGTTTAATCGAATGCTTTGTAGTAAGTCGTCCTAACCCGATTTGAGACCTAAATCAACAAAAACTTTTTGGACATTCGATTTAATTCTTTATTTGAAAACCACTTAACTACCTATTTAGTTTTTTTTTTATGTTAGAATGGCTTTGATGTCAATAAGCCAACGTTTGAGTTGGGTTTTGAATAAATAAATACTCAATAGGGTATAAAAAAGACAGTACATCACATAGTAGTTAACTACGCTTACTGCCCATTAATCTTAGTAATATTAGGCAGAAGTTATTGCTGGGAAATTATTTTTCTTTTTGGTGGGAAAAATCATTGTAGCACGCAATGTAACCCAAATAAAAAATTGAACTTATAGGTCCATGCAATAGTACAGGGGTCATAAACCTGGACTAATAATGAATAAAAGTCTGAAATCGCCGTCTTAACCAAACGTGGTGACCAATGCTCGTACCTTCTCTAAATGAGAAGAGGCCTTTGCCCTGCAGTGGTACACTGATAGACTGGTATTATTATTATATTATATATGTATGACCTACACTACGATTCAACAGTAATATTAAAATCCTAATCACAATTTTTATTTCAACCATTTACCAATTTTTTTTTAACCTACATTCGAAAAAGAAACCCGCTTTGAATGCCAAACCCGAGGCTCCTTAGAAATCCTGTTAGCCTGGTACTTTAGATAAACTACTTAGCTCTAAGAATGTAACTTAAGTTATTTCTTAGATAGTTAGGACATTTTATTCTGAATCACTAAAGCTGTCCTTTAGACTCTCCGACAAGGGATAATGTGCGAATAAAACTTCAAAAAGAATTCCCGAAGAAAATCTTCTTAAAGAATAGAATCTATACTAATATTTTATAAAGCTGAATAGTTTGTTTGTTTACTACTGATCTGATTCTGAAAATTCTTTTGGTAATAAGAAGATAAGTTATGATTGAGTTCACAGACTACCTTAATTTAAAAAAAAAATTAGGTCCCGTAAAAAAGCCCAGAAATAAAAGATTCGACTTTGACATTTTTGGAATAAAAAAAAAACTAGTATGTTCGTGTGTTTGCGCACACACTTGTGCACTATAACATCTCCTGTGTATTTGATGACTTGCATCATTGTGATTGCTGGTCCTGACCGTAATTCAGTTCAGAGAACATTATAAAGAAAACACGTTACCGACACGCCAGGCGTGTTCTTGTAAATTTCTCCAAAGCGATGAGAACAATGGCGTGTTCAAAATCTTTTAGCAATACCTTATTTAGAAATTAAGTTATAAACACAAGAAGTTAAAATATTAGCAATATATCCTTGAGCAATCGTGAACACACCTAGGTTGTCCTGTCATTTTGACTACCAGTACCGGCGACACGCTTGGAGTGTCCAACAAAATTTGTTCGACAGAACGTAGTAGAAATTGGGGTGGCAAGCCAACATGAAAAATGTACACAGACTTAGTCACTCTACAACCTAGCTGACTGTCTATGGCCTGAGCAAACCTCATTTCTCAAGACACGAAACATCTTCAATCACAGAGAATGGTAACATCTAGGACAACTATGACCGTTCTCTTTTCACATGCCGGATATCCGGCGTCGGATATCCGCTCGCTACTTCACCGTTCACACGCCTCCGGTCGCCGTCCGGGTATTAAATATACTCTATAGTGACTCACTTTAATGTAAGTATTGAGATCCTGAACCGGATCAGGCGACGGAACCGATTTCAAAGAGGCTTTGATAGCACGGTTCGACTTGCAGACGAAGGTAAAATATGGTTCTAAGATTTGTAAAAGAGAATATATTTTTGCATTTTTACATTAGTGGTAATAAAATACGGGATATAAAAGACATCTAACTAAGTAACATTTAGTAAAAAACATATTGTTGGAAAATTTAGTTTTAATGTAAACAATCAGTTTATAATACTTACGAGTATCTTCAAAAGTATAGGGATTGGGAGGATATTTAAAGGTTGAATTATAACATGAATTAGTTTTTTTTTTTAAAGTTGGACCTTCCATATATGGTAAATAATTCCATAACGAGAACAAAAAAAAAAACCGTTGCACTCCGGGAGAGCCGGCAGAAGTGAAAACTTGAATATGAACGTAGTGCATTTTTGATATTTTGGGATGGTTAGGGAATAATTTTGCACGAATTGCTTTAATTATCAGTATAAAAGTACTATCATTTATTTGGTATAATACAATATTTATTAATTGCGCTATCGTACACAAATTGACAATTGTCATATTTGTGTACGATAAATTCGTAATATTTTCGATCAGGTCACGTGTCCTGACGCGAGTTTAACATTTTTTACCCATTCCAAAACAAGTGCACAACGCCGCTAAAGAAGTTTTCACTTCAAAAATACAATGATGTAATTTTTGGCGTCATTGAGTGTCATTTTAAACCGGTAATTTCTGGATGAACCTCGAGCTTGGGATTACTTAAAAAAAAAACTAGCATTAGGATAAACAGGAACAAAACAAATACAGTTACCAAATAATTTGTCAATTTCAAGAAACAAACAAAGATTATTATGTTGGTAAACCAGCATTATAAAAAAAACCTCTAAAGCCCAAATTGTTGAAAAAACATTCAAATTATAACCATAAACCTAACACTGAAAGTCTAATCTCAGAAAACCACCAAACGTTTCCAATTTTTCTATCCTAAAAAATACCCAAAAAGATGAACCAGAAAACAAAATGGCTTAATCCGTGCCATTTACAAGACTCAACAGTTCGAAATGGCTATAATAATAAGTCGTTTACTCGTCTATTCAATGACCATAGCTTTTATACGTCTTCACCGTTCTTCCTTTCGATCCGGACTGGCCGCCACAATCGCAAATCACATTATATGGAAGCCGGGCACTGTAAAATAGAAGTTGGAGTATTGATAAGAGAAGCTTTCAGTGTTTTAGAAGGCAACAACTATACGCGGGTCTGTGGACGGTGAGCAATGGGTAGCTCACCGTCCGTACGTTAACTAACTAACGACAGACCGTGTCGAAGGCGCGTTCGTGTTCCACTCGCGCCTCAAAGAGATGTCAGAAAACTTGGAAGGGGCCACTGAGGGCCGATGCCTGCCGGGGCTGCGGGTTCTTCGAAAGAGATACCACGCCCCCGGAACGCAAAGGGCACATGAAAGGAACATAGACGGGTTTTAGTCAGTAAAAGTCTGACACTCCCTAGCCCCAGGGGAAGTTATTTGATGATTTCCCGTTTATAAAAGCTTCAAGCTGTTACACTGAGAATTTCATATAAAACACACTTACACTTACACTTTGCTCGACCGAAATCGAAACCGTCGCGCGACAATAATACAATAGCGCTCTGTAGATCTATTGCTACTTTTAGGCAACTCCTAACCGAATCTATCCGTAGATCGAACTCCCGTGGCTCGCGCCTCTCGTTACGCAAGATCAATCGGCTAGCGCACAATGTGACGACTTAGTTACGAGTTTACAGACTTTAGGGTAGTTCCGGGTAACCGGGTAGCAGTGTACTGCACCCGGTTAAAGGTTCTAAGATTGGAGAATAGGGTACTATTGTATCGGATTAACAAAAGAATCCCATTTGCGTTCGGTCAGAAATTATGGGAACGATGTGTGAAACCAGGGCAATTCCACTAAGTTTTAAGCGCGATCGCAATCTGATCTCAGTTCTAATCTGTTAAAAATGTCTATAATTTTTCTTTTAGCATTGATTGTTGCTCAGTGAGATAGATTTTGAACGTTTTTAGTTAGTAGAATTGTTCTTTTGAACACAGTTATGTGCTCATTGTACATTATGTATGTTCATTAAAATCAACAATTATATGTAGTTATCTATATCTATCTGCCAAGCCTTTTTTTAACTACATTGGAGTCGTCTTCCAGTCTAACCGCATGCAGCTGAATACCAGTGTTTTACATGGAGCGACTGCCTATCTGACCTTTACAACGTAGTTACCTCTTGGCCAAAAAGATACCTCTAAAAGACTGTTTGTCGGACTTCCCGGCTTCTGACTATGACTGTCAAAGATCTATGGACAGCCGAGACTAACGGCTTTACGTGCTTTCTGAGGCACACCGCCAACTTTTAAACTCTGGGCTGCTACTGAGAAATCCCTAATAGAAAAATCCAATAACACTTTTTTCCCGACCCAGGACCTTACACGTTATGTCGAGTTATAACTACTAATATACTACTAGAAACAGACAGGGCGTTTCAATTGAAAGATAAAATCATTAGCTGAACAATGAACAAGATATAAAATAAATAAAATGTCCGGGTTGCACCTGCCAAAGTCACACAACGCAGTTGATATATGTTCTGACCATGGAGCAGGGAAGTTGCAGAAGTTTCACTCTGTTTCGTTCTTTAACAACCGGTGTAAATCAGTGACATTTTCTTCTAATTAGTATGATTACTGCCCCGTTGGTCTCGTGGTCGCAAGGGCGACTGCTGAGCAAGGGGTCCCGGGTTCGATTCCCAGGTCGGGCAAAAAGTGTTATTGGGTTTTTTCATTAGGAATTTCTAAGTAGCAGCCTGGAGTTTGGAAGTTGGTGGTGTGACACCCCCGTGCCTCGGAAAGCACGTAAAGCCGTTGATCCTGCGCCTGATCTCTCTCCGGTCGTGTCGGATTGCCGTCCCATCGGGCTATGAGAGTTAGGGAAGAGGGAGTGCACCTGTGTTTGCGCACACACTTGTGCACTATAATATCTCCTGCGTTCGTGGCTAGTCTGCATTAAGGTTAGCCGCCGTGGCCGGAATCGGCCTGGAGAATTACATTACATTACATTATTATGATTATTTATTTAGTTGTTATAGACCATATCTTTTTCTTATTTTTATCGTGGATCCTTTATATCTTCAATGACTATCCTCAGTTTGGGAGACTCTGACCGGCTAAAACCACCACGGTGTTCCTCAACCGACCTATGGGCACAGGACATGGTACAGGATTCACACGTTCTATCACCGTGCCTCCTCCAGGCTCCGTCAATAATAATGTTGATGATGATGCTGAGAAGAGTTTTAAATATATTAAATGACGAAGTTCCAACGTTAGTTATATACGTATTTATTAACGGTTTTTTTTCTTACTAACCTAAATGTTAAAAACCCCCACGACCCCTGTTCTGCTACACCTGTAAGCTAAATGCTTTCCATGCGTTATCATAAAAAAAACCATAAATAACTTCAGCTTATGCATTCTTTATTCAAAATTTCAACTCAGACTGAACCTTCTTAACTTATATATTTCTATTGAAAGTAACAAAACTGCACTCAACTAGATATAACTGCAACGAGGCCAGTCCGAACCGCTTCAAACTGGAATGAACTGGATCTGACTAGTTCGAGCTGGTTTTGCGCGAAAGTTGTTTTTGTTCAAGTTCAGCTATTTTGTGACCTCATGTCGACCCTGCTCTCGTTTGCTGATCGGGTCACGACGGAAAATGGAACATTTTGATCAGAAAATTAATATTGATGGGTCAATTTTAAATGGATTTTCCTCATGTCAATATTATGATGTTTTAATTGCCTTTTGGGACGTTATTATCAGTGGCCGTTTTATTAAAAACTGAGGTACAACTGACAGTTACCAAGTTTGTTATCTAATATCGTTTACTATCTGACTTGGAAAAAATACTACCTCTTTGGAGAGCTTGGGTTCGATTCCCAGGTCGAGCAAAGTGTTGTTGGTTTTTTTTTATAAAATTCTCAGTAGCAGCTTGAAGGATAGGTTGCTTTGCAACTACAAGCCTATCGAAGGATCAATATCTTATATCTGCAGTGCTATTATGAATGTATCTATCCCTTGGTATATTTGGGTGAGGTCAGCTACGGAGCTACGTAGGCTACGAATCTGCTACGCTTGTAGCAGCGCGGCTACACTTTCGTAGCAAGTCAATCTTTTCGAATAAGCTCTAATAATAGGACTGAGTTTTGTTTATTTGGTCTATTTTGGTTACTAGTAAAAGTAAAAAGTAAGGTTAGTTTAACGGTCAAAATGCGGTGTCACGCACGCATGCTTTTTAAATTTCGTTACCGCTCTAGTGGAGTAACGATGTTCTTTTTTGTAATTTTGACAAAGTATTTTGATTGATTTATACCTAAATATTTAGTTAATAATTGAACTAAGTCTTCTACTTGTAAAAGAAACTTGTTGACACCTGTACAAATGATATTATATGAATTTTTATATCAACTATAACAATGTTTATTCCTCACAAGTGTATTGAAAAGTTACATTCATTATTACTCTAGTATCATAATGCGCTGTAACAGAATAGACTGGCTGTATACTGTTATTTCCTCACCGTGTTCTCATCCTATTTACAACACTATAAGTGTATTTTCGTCTCACACCAGTGACGTATTAACAAAACTCCATATTGATGGCGTTATTGCTCGGGCATGGCTAGGGTTGCCAACCAACTGCTAGTGTTGCGGAATATGTCCGAAAGAGTCACTGCGGTCCTGGTACACAAAGGGCATTAGGAGGAACACGGATGGCTCTTAGTCAGTAAGAGTCTGACTCTCCCTTCCGCTCCGCCTAGAACAGGGGTAATTTGATCCTGTCGTTAAAAAAAGGGTTTTTTTTTTGTTTTTTTTGTTAGCCATTACTGTCCCACTCCTGGGCAAAGGCCTCCCTCCACTTCCTCCATTCTTCTCTTTTCAGCGCCTCGTCTCTCCAGTTTTGAAGAAATTTATCGAGTTCGTCCCGCCATCTCCTTCGTGGCCTGCCGCGACCTCGACTCACTGTCTCGGGGCACCAGCTTTGAGTTATTCTGGCCCACAGTTTGTCCGGCATGCGGCAGACATGTCCTGCCCAGTCCCATTTGAGTTGGGCAACCTTTTGACCTACGTCAGCCACCCCTGTTTTGGAGCGCAGTATACTGTTTCGAACTCGATCAGTTAATTTAACACCCAGTATACTGCGCTCCATTGCTCGCTGGCAAACCTTGATAAAAACCTTGAAAAAAAAACGGTAATTTAAAAAACTAAAAAACCCGACTGCTATTCTTTAAAAATCCCTAAAACAAGATAAATTGTAGCAGTCGGGACCCATTCTAGAAATGGAGGATTAGTGAATTGAGAGCACATACCTATATTACATTGCAGATGGTCCCGAATGGGTCCCGACTGCTACAATTTATCTTGTTTTAGGGATTTTTAAAGAATAGCAGTCGGGTTTTTTAGTTTTTTAAATTACCGTTTTTTATTTTTTATTTTTTTAGTGTTTTAAAAAAGAAATTAATATACCCAGTATCACTTTTACAGTAAATACGAATCTACCGACACCTCTCAAGCTAAAATCCATCGAGCCGTTCAGCCTGCAGAGCGAGCCAAACATTTGAATTTGGCGCCAAAAATCCGCCATTTTGTTTTTTTATTTTGATATACCCAGTGTCACTTTCACAGTAAATACGAATCTAACGACACCTCTCAAGCTAAAATCCATCGAGGCGTTCAGCCTGCAGAGCGTGCCAAACAATTATACATACATACATACATACATACATACATACATACATACATACATACATACATACATACATACATACATACATACATACAAACATACCCTCGAAAAACATAACCCTCCTTCTGTCGCAGTCGGGTAAAAAAGGGTTATCAACCGATATTTTTTTTTAAAAGCACTGCACATTTTTTTTTTGTTGTGTGTGAAAAAAAACGAATGCTTTCTTCCGCTCGGAGTGGAAGGGAGTGTCAGAATCTTACTTACTAAAAGCCGGCCGTGTTCCTCCTAAAACAGGAGGTTTGGCACCCCCACCTTGTTGCCACTCCATCAATTCGCACTAAGCGTTTTCAATCATCTTTTCTTCGACGGGCCTGTTGGTCTAGTGGTTAGTGGCCCTGACTGCTAAGCCGGAGGTCGTGGGTTCGATTCCCACCCAGGACAAACTTTGTGTGATGAGCATGATTGTTTGTTCTGTGTCTGGGTGTGATTTATCTATAATATGTATGTATTTATAAATTATATAAGTATGTATATCAGTTGTCTGGTTACCATAACACAAGCTCTGCTTAGCTTGGGATCAGATAGCCGTGTGTGAGTTGTCCCAAGATATTTACTTATTTATTTATTTATTTTGTAATGCGCACTGCAAAGGAGTGGAACTCTCTACCTGCGTCTGTATTTCCGAACGCATTCAACCCTAATCTCTTCAAAGTTAGAGTGAACAAGCTTCTTCTGGGTAAGCTCACTCCATCGTAGACTTTGTCTATGTCACCTTTGACCAAAACTAGAGTCAGGAGCTTAACTATCTCGAATAAAAAAAAAACGACGGTTTGCACTCCGGGAGTGCCGGCAGAAGTGAAAACTTGAATATTAACGTTGTGCATTTTATTGCGCTATCGTACACAAATATGACAATAAACGATAAATTCGTAAGATTTTCGATCAGGTCACGTGTCCTGATGCGAGTTTAACATTTTTTACCCATTCCAAAACAAGTACACAACGCCGCTTACGAATTTTCGATCAGGGTCACGTGTCCTGACGCGAGTTTAACATTTTTTACCCATACCAAAAAAAGTGCACAACGCCGCTAAAGAAGTTTTCACTTCAAAAAGGTGGTAACCCATCCGTGTTCTTCTTAATGGAGTTGGTAGCCCTAGGCATGGCATATTAACTTACCTACTTCCTCAAACACGAACCTCTCCTTGATTCAATTACAAAGCGCTGATGTGTGCGCCCGATAATATTACGATGTGTTGTGTTTTCTGTAGAAGGTGCAGTGTTGATTACTAGAAGATAATAAATATTTGTTTTATTTTCAGGTTGGCATCAAAACGTCAAAATTCTTTAAACGTCAAAGTGACAGTGACAATGTCACCTGTCAATGTGACGTTTGAAGATGATTGTCAATTTTGTTTTTTTTTAAGGAACATAATTTTAGAAAAAGGTCTTTGTTTTCTGCCCTTGTGTCCTAGTATGTTGTTATATAGTCTATAACCTACTATACAACATGACTTTTCATTCGTAAACGTGAAAAACAGCAGCTGCACAAAAATACAGTACTGCACGATCAAAATTCTTCTTTCATTGTTGATAGATGTATTACGACAATAACAAGAACCGATTCCATGAAAGACCTGGGAGTCACATTCGACCGTAAGCTCACTTTTCACGACCACATCACATCCACTGCTAAGGAGTCCTTCAGGCGCCTTGGCTTTGTTTTAAGGAACTGTCGTGACTTTCGCAACCCCCACGTTATCAAGCTCGTTTTTGGGGCATTGGTCCGTAGCAAACTTGAGTCTAGTGCGTGCGTATGGAATCCTTTTGAAAAGCAGTATGCACTAGCTTTAGAGAAAGTACAGAAAGCATTCCTCAGAAACCTTTACAAGCACTTGTATGGGTTTTATCCCTACTTGTATCCCACTGAATTCCTGTTGGGCTGCCTTAATTTCAATTCTCTAGAAGTAAGACGGTCGCGCGATCAGATGACTATAATATTTAAAATTCTTAGGGGGATTATTGATGATCCCGATCTGCATTGTGAAATCTGCAATCTGTTTGTCCCAGACAATTACTGTCGTGGCAGAAAACACCGCCTACTGGCTGTTCCAACTTGCCGTACTATTGCACACTCGAAGTCGCCTATACCTCGGACATTAGCCGCTATTAACGCTCTCCTGAACTCAAACCCAGGCCTTGATATATTCACGGATGAATGGAAGATGATATTGTCAGAATGTTTGAATTTTTGTGAGAAGAATGTATGACTGAGTTAAATAAATTATATGTTTAAATAGTGTAATTGGCTTCGGCCGTTCTATTTAAAATAAAATAAATAAATAAATACGAATTAAAAGTCATGTTATACACGGTTACTTTTACATCGTTCTGGAGTCGAAACACGGGAACCCCAGTCGAGTAATAGGTACTATTGGCGTTGTTTTTTTTTTAAGACGTTACCTTGAAAATGTATCTAAATTTTTACGAATTTCGAGTTAAATGTTAGTAGCGCTTCTGTCTGATCGATGAATGGGTTTTTCAATGGCTATCGTTCGCATGTGTAGTTGATAAGGTTTACATACAAATATGAATTGACTGCAAGGAAGCGTATTTCGCGTATTAAGCGTATTCAGGTGTATTTTTTTTATGTTTTGAAATTATAGTGCCAATAGTTTCTGTTACTATGTTAGAGCTTATGGCTTTCGGTTCCAGAACGATGTAAAAGTAAGCGTTTATAACGCATTTTTTTTTCAACCCAGTTGCTCCTGATATAGCGCCTTCAAACAAAAATACAAACTTTCCAGCTTTATAATACATATTAGTTTATATATATCATTGATCATATAAAAGTGGTCACATAACAACATTAAAACGAATAACAGTTTCCATTATTCGACTGTTGGCAAGAAGCCACCATCATGTTTATTTCATATTCACAAGTTCATGTAAACTAGTTAATGTATATTAAATATACTTCGCCATGCTATTTAATCTACAGTTCACATAATTATTATGTAGTAATAATTATGTGAACTTGATTCAGTGGTTATAAAATATTGTTATTGTTTTAAGAATTGGCAAATCCTATGATTAAATGTTTGATATACTGACATAAAAATCGTATCACCGTACAATATTAAACATTGCACATTTACCAGAAAAAAAAACAATTAATGTTTAAATTTATTTTATTTTTACGTTATTTGTTGTTATCACACAAGCTCTATCTAAATTGAGAAGCATCTACCTATTACGGTTTTTAAAGATACAGCCCTGTGCAGACGAACAAACAGCAGAGTCTCTGTAATAAAGTTACGTTTGGCAATTTGGATAAGAAACTCTAGAAAAAATCGACGGGTTGCACTCCGGGAGTGCAAAAGTGAAAACGCTAAAGACGTACACAAATATGTGTGATAAATTTTCATATTTGTGCGTGATAAATTCGTAAGATTTTCGATCAGGTCACGTGTCCTGACGCGAGTTTAACATTTTTTACCCATTCCAAAATAAGTGCACAACGCCGCTAAAGAAGTTTTCACTTCAAAAAACATGCAGATCGAAATCATCATGTGCCATGCACCTTTTCCCAACTGCGTTGGGGTCGGCTTCCAGTCTAACCAGATGCAGCTGCATACCAGTGTTTGACACGGAGCGACTACCTATCTGACCTCCACAACCCAGTAACTGGGAACACGATACCTCTCGGTTAGACTGGTTGTCAGACGTCTTGGCTTCTGACTATCCGTAACGACTGTCAAAGATCTACGAATGACGACCATAAATGACATCGAAATGAACTCCTTTTTTAAAATCTGTAAAGTGAATATTCCAAAAAAAAACTCCAGCATTTAAAACAGAAGTAGTTCTCTTTCCCTCCCATCTTAACACTTCATTTACTACCTACTCCTTACCATTCCCTCCAGACACAGCTGTTCCAAAAGACGCATTTTTTTAAATTAATTTATAAAACTACAAACAGGAACAAAACATAATCTCTTGGGAGAGCTGTCGCGCTAGTCGATTCATCAGCGGGACGGGGGTTAAAAGCAATAACTTAGCCTGTCGTTCAGGTATTGCCAATAACGGCACCATTGCGCCTCCCGCAGGCGGACACCGTAGGCACGGTCTGTGGACGGTGAGCAATGGGTAGCTCACCGTCCGTACGTTATTTAACGACAGACCGTGTCGACGGCGCGTTCATGTTCCGCGCAAAGAGGTGTCAGCACAAGGAAGGGGCCACTAAGGGCCAAGGCCTGCCGGGGCTGCGGGTTGTTCGAAAGAGATACCGCGCCCCCGGAACGCAAAGGGCACATGAAGGAACATAGATGGTTTTTAGTCAGTAAAAGTCTGACACTCCCTCCCGCCCCGCCCAGGACGGGGGGGGTCATTTGATGATTTTACCATCTTTAAAAAAAAAAAAAAAAAAAAAAAAAAAAAAAAAGCCTGTCGTTCAGTCTAGACATGGCTAAGCCTACGTCAATCTGCTGGACCCGGAACCATCCATCAGTGGCAGGGTTAAATTATTGATGTAGATTTTGAGTGAGTGAATTTAAAATCCAGGATACTAGGAAAATATTTTTTAATAAGTCATGTTCGGGAATAGGCTCTGTCAGTTGTCATTGCTTTATTGATTACTAGCTTCTGCCCGCGACTTCGTCCGCGTCACAGTTGATGTGTTATCCTACGGGTACCGTACATTTTCCCGGGATAAAAAGTAGCCTATGTGTTATTCCAGACTATAATCTATCTTTGTGCCAAATTTCATCCAGATCCATTCAGCCGTTTAAGCGTGAAAGAGTAACAAACATCCATACATCCATACATCCATACATCCATACATACAAACTTTCGCCTTTATAATAGTAGTAGGACTAGCTTTTCACGTCTTCGTTCACGTCAAAGTTAATATATTATCCCACGGGAACCGTACATATTTCCGGGATAAAAAGTATTCTATGTGTTATTCCATACTACAATTTATCTCTATGCCAAATTTCATCCAGATCCGTCCCCGCCCCGCGAAACGCGTAACTGCCCCGTTGGTCTCGTGGTGGCAAGTGCGACTGCTGTGCAAGGGGTCCCGGGTTCGATTCCCAGGTCGAGCAAAAAGTGTTATTGGGTTTTTCTATGAAATTTTCAGTAGCAGCTCGGAGTTTGGATTTGTGCCCGGCTAATGGCAATAGGCTCGCCCCCTATTACATGGGACCTAAATATACCGGCGACCTGTTAGGCAGAGGTGTACCAATGTACACCCTACATTGGTACACCTCTGCCTAACCCTTCGGGGAATACAGGCGTGATGGTTTTTATTTTATCCGTCGTTCTGGCGTGATTGAGTCACAAACATGCATCCATTCAAACTTTCGCATTTATAGTTTAACTTCTTTTTTATTTACTAAGAACATTAAGGTAAGGTAGACTGGTAGAAAATGCCTAAGGCATTACGTCCGCCTTTGTACAGTGTATTTTTACATTTGTGCATAAACTAATAAACATTAGGAACCATTATTACCATGGTCTTATAATTCTATAAATCCATCGCCAATCCAAGGTAGATTGGCGATTTCAAGTAACACTTAGGTCGATGTGAGCGAAGCCGCGGGCACAACTAGTACAATATAAGTCCAACTTTGGAAGGACTGTACTCGTCAAAGTCGTGATAGTTCAGTGGTTAAGGCCTGCCTCTCGTTCATAAGGTTGTGAGTTCAAGTGCAAATGTGACTTTTTTGAAATCGGTGAAGAAAAATATTTTGAGAAAACCTGTTCTTATCGGTAATGTAAATCGGAAATCGCAAATCCACCTTCAGCAAGCATGGTGATCAATGCTCGTGTCATTTCTGTATGAGAACTAGCCTTTGTAATGAAGTGAAACAATAAAAGGCTTATAATATAATTTTCAATCAATCAGTCAATGAAAATGCCAAAGTAAATAGCTGTTCTATCTTTTTGTTCTTTTTTTTTAAGACGGGATATCATCAAATAACTTCCCCCGCCCTGGGCGGGGCGGGAGGGAGTGTCAGACTTTTACTGACTAAAACCCGTCTATGTTCCTTCATGTGCCCTTTGCGTTCCGGGGGAGCGGTATCTCTTTCGAACAACCCGCAGCCCCGGCAAGCTGTTCTATCTGCGTTCCAATACAGCACAACAATCACTTTGCTAAATTGCCAATCGACTGGAAAATTGTGTCTGAAATTGAATCTAGTCTAATCTATAGCCAGTCTATCTTTGATGAGTACTCAATCGATTGCAGTATCGTTATTGTATCGAATGCAATAAAACAAGGATTGGGCTCTTCTATAAATTGATGCTACTATCTTAAAAGATTGACTTCTTTATAGCCTGAAGGGGATGCGATAAGATTGCACGGTAAAAAAGTATCTTAAGTTTTTTGCAATTCAACGACTGATACGCTAGAGGTCTTGGGTTCAATTCCCAGGTAAATAAAACTTTTTGCTTGACCTGGAAATCAAACCCGAGACCACTGACGTAATAGTAGCGCTAAGGATCACTAGGATAATAAGGTAGTCACTAACTATTTTAGTTGGTGTTCCAACTTTTACACGAATATAAGTTTTTAATGTTAAAAAAAACTTTAAAGTATAAAATCAAAGCATTTATTTAAATTAAACTATTTACAGGCACTTTTGAAATGCCAATTACTTGGCAGACAGAAAGTTGAAGCTATCTACTCGTTCCAAAACGTAGACAAGCCTCTATAAAGAAGAACGATCAAGATACTCCACGGACACTCGTTTCAACTTTACAGAATCCTGATTGAATGTGCTAAATACCCACACGACCTCTAAACTATTGTATGCACCCGTAATTATAGGGCCTTACTTATAAAAGTAACGCTAATTCATACTTAGCTACCTCTTATGTGACTGATTGAACGATAAAACACTATTTTAATCTGCCAACACTTAGACGGTCAGCAAGCATGACCAAATTATACGACTAAAGAACGAAATTGAACGAACAATTGAGCATAATTGTCAAAATTTACAATAGAATTCATAGACCAAAAATGTCATCGTCACAGCTAATTGTAGCCCGCCATCTTACTTCCGAACTATACTTAAACAACGGGTCGTCGCTATTTAAATTTTCTGTCACTTAGGCAACATCTCAACGCTCATTAACGTTTATAGGTAAGATTTTTCACCTGAGACACCGTTGAAAGTGGTTGCTATGTGAAAAATAATTGATAAGTAGCTAAGTATTATTTAGCGTTATATTTATAAGTAAGGCTGTTAGTGTTTAAATACCAATTTCCGTGGTCCTAAGTCACCCTACTTTTTAGTTTTTAGTTCAACGGAACCAAACGATGAACGTTAATTAGTTGGTAATAGTTAAAACAGTTGGCATTGTTGCCAACGTTATCAGATAAGAAGTTACTAAGTTAGTCGGTCCAAACGAAAGCTCTTAATGACCAGAAGTTAGCGGTGAGCGATGCTAGCTGATAACTTTGTTAAAAAGGGGGTTATTCTGGAACGTTTATCGTTAAAACTAGTCTTACATGAAATTGTCACAATGTTTGAATTTTTGTGACAGCAATGTATGACCGGGTTAAGTAAATTGTATTTTTACATGGCTGTGTAATTGGCTTCGGCTGTTCAAATAGAACAGCCGAAGCCAATTACACAGCCATGTAAAAAACATGCATGCATGCATGCATTTTTTGCATGTTGTGCTCCTCGGTACATTATAGCAGACACCTGTTTAAATAAAACAGGTGTCTGCTATAATGTACCGAGGAGCTCGTGGCTAAATAATTACAGCCGCATAGACCGATCTTCCGGGTTAAGCCACGCTTGCCGAGGTTGGTCTGTGGATGGGTAACCATTTACCATAGCGAGTTTCCTCCGTGTCTCGGAAAGCACGTAAAGCCGTCGGTCCCGGCTGTCATTTGTAGATCTTTGACAGTCGTTACTGTTAGTCAGAAGCCAGAAAGTCTGACAACCAGTCTTGCCAAGAGCATCGTATAACCCATTACTGGGTTATGGAGGTCTGATAGGCAGTCGCTCCATGTAAAATACTGATATTCAGCTGCATCCGGTTCGACTGGAAGCCGACCTCAACATAGTTGGGAAAAGGCTAGGCAGATGTCTGCTATAGTGTACCACCGTACGTTAAGAAAAGGAAAAAACCCAGGTAGAGCTCTGTAAGTATCTGATTTCTTGCCGCAAAGAAGAATGAGGTGTTTACATGTAAGTTTCGCCCCTCTGTTAGGAGTATCGTATAGTATAGACACTTATTATAATCATATTTTATCACCTTTAGAAATGGATGCAGGCCGCTTCCTACCGGTCTTTTAGAAATCTATGAGGGAGGCCTATGTCCAGCAGTGGACGTCCTGCGGCTGATATGATGATGATGATAACCTTTAGAATAGTACCGAACTAGTAATAATATAAATTAAAGTAAGTTGTTGATACAGAATTGGAAAGGAAAGGAGGGGAGGAGGTTTGTGTATTTATATGTTTGTAAAGGAACCCACGACACAGAAAATTCCCAAAAAATACCTAGCGTGGGATAAACATTATAAAGCTAACCTCTTTAGTTACAAAATAACACACATACCTCAAAAAGAAATATGAAGAAACTTCCACATAACATCATAAAATAAGCACACAAAACTTCATATACTAAGATTATTCTTAATACCAGCGCAAATATCCGAGAAAATCCGTCCGCAATGTACCTCGCCGTATATTCGTTAATCCTGAATGTTTTCATAACAGCCTCCAGTAAACTCGATTAGTGTACTTAAGTGGTATAACTAAAGTATCCTAAATAAATTAGGTCGAACTGCTAATTTATTCTGCCTCGTTGACCTAGTGGTCCTGTGCGCGACTGCTACGCTAGAGGCCTTCGGTTCGATTCCCCAGGTCGAGCAAAAATGTTATTAGGTTTTTCTAAGAAATTCTCAGTAGCAGCTCGGAGTTTGGAGTTGTGCCCGGTTTATGGCAATAGGCCTATTACATGGGACCTATACAGGATGACATTGAATAGATGCGACAAATTTAACTATACAATATTACGTGTTATCAAGAAAATTTTGAACATACCAAAAGAAAAATTAATAAACTTTTATTAGTGTTACGAAAAACGTTAAAAAATTTCAAGTATCAAAGAATTTCGCGCACTACCGTTTTCGTGTAGCGGCCACGATACGAGTATAAGTACATTCTCGCTATGAATGAATCGCTCCGCCTCCCGTCAGCCCGGCCGCCGCGCCCGTGCAGCGGGATTCTTTAAAACTAAATTTCCCTTCATACTTTCGTCGGCTTAGAACGATCAAAAATACAATAAAAGTAAATAGTAAAACAATGATAACGTATTAGGTATAATCTGAATAATGTTTGTCACAATAACAAATTAATTAGGTATTGTATTTTTGGCGTATTTAAAAAGTTGTCACGTTATCACGGTATTTACAACAATTATTAAGTATTTACAATAAATTAAATAGATAAACTTACGTGTATTTTAATAATTGTTCAAAATGTCCACCACCGTTTTGTAAACACAATCGAGCACGGCGCCGCAAATTGTCCTTAAGTTTTAATAGCACTAATGTTTGTGATTTCACAGTTTCAAATGCACTTATGATTTTGTCTCTTAGCTCGTCTAAAGTTTCGGACTCTTCTTCCCACAAATAAAAGTCTAACGGTGTTAGGTCAGGTGATCGTGCCGGCCATGCTATGGGGCCGCGGCCGCCGCGACCTATCTACCTATCACCGTATTCACTTTGTTGTTTGTATCTTACTATGTTGTACCACACGACAATATCGAGATACTGTACGTTGGTCAACGGTTCACGACTATTTCGTCTCGTCCTAGGCATTGTTACACAAACACAAGACAACAATACGAATTATTCGCGATACGTAATTAGGATTTGCGGAAGGCGCGCGCGACCATGACCTACAAATGTTTTAGGGCGACTAATTAACGAAGGACCCTTCCTTCGTTCGGGCGGCGGGGCGGTCGCCGGGAAGGGATGTCATTGCGCTGGCGCACACGCGAGGTTTGGCAACGTCGCGCGATACTTATCTTACACTAGCAAATAAATTAGGTAAATTACCGCTATGAACGGCAACGTTTAATAACATTGTAGTACTCCACGACGATTACTGGGGACTGCGATGAGTCGGACGAGATTTCTTGATACTTTAATTTTTCTTATTTATTTTGCATATTTTTTTTTCTGGAATGCCGATAATTTGTATTTAAATGAAGATAACAACATCAATGGGCCATTTTAAAACGATAATAACTTAATTTTTTTTAACAATTTAGATTGTAGAAAAAACATTAAATAATTACTATGTTACTGTAACTGAAGCTCCCATTTCATTTTGTCGCATTTATTCAAAGTCATCCTGTATATACCGGCGAACTGTGGGTGTACACTGGTACACCTCTGCCTAACCCTTCGGGGAATACAGGCGTGATGGTAGGTATGTACTAATTTATTCTGGAAGCCGATTTTGTAGGACATGCTATTTTAAGACGGAACACGTGCCGGTAACTTTTTGTCTCATAGGGAAAAGGGGTTTAGAATTAATATTTAGACGGATAAAATACTTACGTAACTCTGCTATTTAATGGGTTAAATAGTTTTTAAATATTGTCGATTTTAAGGGTTTAATCGATTTAGAAAAATGTTCTAATCTAATCCTTAGACATGTGTAATATCATTATTTTAAAGGTTATGAACTTGTAAGTTTGTATGAGCTACCATACTACATATATAGTCTTAATACACTGTTTACTAGCTTCATTATTGCCCCATACATACATACCATCAGGCCTGTATTCCCCGAAGGGCTAGGCAGAGGCCCCTTCTCATACAGAGAAGGTACGAGCATTGATCACCTCGCTTGCTCAAGGCGAATTGGCGATTTCTGATTTAAAGATAAGAACAGGTTTCCTCACGATATTTTCCTTCACTGATTTCAGTGACGTCCAAGATAAACTTTATACATGAATTGAAAAAGTCACATTTGACTTGAACTCACAACCTTATGAACGAGAGGCAGGCCTTAACCACTGAACTATCACGACTTCATAGGCGTATATAGGGGGGGGGCCGGGTGGGCCGGGCCCACCCCAGAATGGTCTTGGGCCCACCCCAGGCTGTAGGGCTCACCTTCCGCCTGACCGCATTGCATCGTAGCGACCATGGCATCTTAGGGGCCAGGCCCCCCCTGAAAACTAACTCTAGATACGCCAATGCACGACTTTGAAAGGAGTACAGCCAGTCGATTCTGTAAAATTCAGACATGAACTGGCATCTCAAGTCGCTATTCAATGATATCTTTTCAATCAAATTCAAATGACATTGATTTATTTGACATTTTGAAGTGCGATGTGAGCATCGAAGTGACGATGGAATTACCGCATAGAATAGCACAGCTGTCCTTCCAAAGTTGGACTTATATTGTAGGTATTGTATAACGAGCTAATGTCCACATCACATCACATAATATTTTCCATACAAAGTAGAGAGATATTCCACAACAATATTCTACTAAACACCTCTAAGAAACACACGCGACAATATCATTTAGAAGCTATCCTAGAATACTTCCCCTGGCTACCGGCCAGGCGACAACCAGCGGATTAAGCGACGGATAAAATATTATACGAGTATGAACTGTGAACTAGTCGACTGGGTCGCATTATTGAAACTAGAACTAACTGTTCATGTGTTTACCTCTTTTTTACCGACTTCAAAAAGAAGGAGATTTTTCGTTTACATATTTTTATACCATGATGTCGATAAATAGTAGTAAAAACGGATTGTTACTGGCCCACTGCATAGCAAAAGCCTCTTCTCATACAGAGAAGCGCGACAAAATCAGTCTTATGATTTATAAAAGTCTGAAATCGCCAATCTGCTTTGAGCAAGCGTGGTGATCAATGCTCGTGCCTTCTTCTTTATATACTTTTTTTTTAATAACTTTGTATGCCAAGCATTCCGACAGCCTACCTACTGTTAAGTGGGCACCTATAGACATCTGCAATACCAGAGGCCTTGCAAATCCGTTGCCATCCCAGAGACAAAGTTGAAATGTCTCATGTGCCTGTAATTACACCGGCACCCATACCCTTCAAATCGGAATACAGCAACACTGCTTTGCAGCAGAAACGGGTGTAGTGGTGGCGGTGGTCACTTAAGTAAACATAATGAATGACATTAAGTAATAAAAGCATTTAGAACTGCCTCGTTAGCCTAGTGGTCCAATGCGCGACTGCTACGCTAGAGGTCCCGGGTTCGATTCCCAGGTCGAGCATAAAGTGTTACTGGGTTTTTCTATGAAATTCTCAGCAGCAGCTCGGAGTTTAGATTTGTGCCCGGTTAGTGGCAATAGGCTCGCCCCCTATTACATGGGACCTACATATACCGGCGAACTGTTGGTGTACATTGGTACACCTCTGCCTAACCCTTCTGGGAATACAGGCGTGATGGTATAAAAGTTTAGAAAAATCGTACCATTAGTATCGAAGTCCAATCTACTAGCGTTCCGGGCCCCAGAGACAGAAACCTCCTAACAACACACAGACACGACAAAAAAACACCCAAATCCCTAATGAAGAAAAATATCCTTCCGCATAAAATGTACACAGAAGCTAATTTTAATTTCGCATACATACATAAAAAATTCGCATCAGTAAGTACCAGAATCTACGAGTACAACAAAGATATATTTTCGGTAACAATCAGTTCATTAAAATGACACAGCATTACACTGGCGGGGCATAAAAGAGTGTAAGCTTTTCTCTTTTATTCGCTCTTCCAACATTAATGTTTGGGTACACTTGGGGGCAAAAGAACAGACGCACCGAGATTTATTCTTTGTGTGCTGCGTTGCATATATCTTTGTGTTATTGAATGTGAATGTGTATTGCATTTGCATGGTATGGTTGGAGAATGATGATATGTGAAGTGTATTTTAAATGGTTTTGCTGTTGTTTTTTACAGCTTCTGAAAAGGAACTGCAGTACTTTTGTTTAAGAACGTGACGTCGAAATATAAATGCATAATGCGATGACTTACTACTTTATTTCTGTCAGCACACTACCGCATGAATGTTTACACGATACTTATTACAAAAACAAAAACAGCTATCGATGTGCACTAGCAATTAGCTAATGATTTAACGGGTCACTTAGGCTAACTTTTTAGGAAAATAATTAGAGTTCCGCCCAGAAAAGAAAACGGTAAATCGCGAGCATAAAGCTAGTATATATGTCACCGGAAAATAACAAGATCCGTAAGTTTATCAATTTACTAGGAAGTTTATAAACTTTCGTAAGATTCTAAACGGGAGATAAATTGTAATATTTTACGTCCACATTTTCGTAAATTTATCAATTTCCGACGTCATACGGTAAATTTATAAACTAACGAATATCTATTCATAAGATTTTATATGGTTCGACCAATCACAGAAACTCTTTTAAATATACGATCTTTGAAATACGTAAAATAACACACTGCTCTCTGATTGGTCAATGTTCATAGTGGCAATGCTTGTGTCCAGCTGGCGGCCGCGAGGAAGGAGAAGTGACACGTGACAGCGAACCAATCAGATCGCGCGTAGCGTTTGGTTACTGCTTACTTATTATTTTACGAGTGAGTTCAGTAAGTTTATCAATTTACAAAAATGTGGACGTAAAATATTACAATTTATCTCCCGTTTAGAATCTTACGAAAGTTTATAAACTTCCTAGTAAATTGATAAACTTACGGATCTTATTATTTTCCGGTGACATATATACAATATAAAAATAATTATGTATAACAACAATATTTAATTAAATTCTCCACTTTAGGAAATTCATATAACTCGAAAAAATTGACTCCCAAAATACAGTCGAGTAGATAATACAAAACTACTCAAAGCCTACCTAAAATAATAAAGCAAGTTACAACACGTACTTCGTCGTGCGAAACATGTTTCTGTATTATTTCTTTTCCTAACAAACTGTGTGTCGCTTTCCGTGCACCAAAGTGTATTTATCTCAGGAGGAAAGCCTTTCAATTTGCTAAAAGGTTGACAGAACAAAATGGTTTTAATTTTGGAATGTTACAAGAGAAAAAAAAATATGTTTTATGTCCATATTAATATTATAAAGTGAAAAGATTTTTTGTATGTTTGTTTGTTTGTACCGAATTAGCTCCGAAACTACTGGACCGATTTTAACCATCTGTACTTTTTCTGTACTAATATTATAAATGCGAAAGTAACTCTGTCTGTCTGTCTGTCTGTCTGTCTCTCTGTCTGTCTGTCTCTTCTTCACGCCTAAACCACTGAACCGATTTCAATGAAATTTGGTACAGATATAGTCTGGGACCCGAGAAAAGACATAGGATAGTTTTCATCCCGGAAATCCCCCGGGAACGGGAACTATTAATCCACGCGGACGAAGTCGCGGGCAAAAGCTAGTTATTTATATGCTAATATTATACATAAAGACGAAAGATTTTTTTGTTTGTTTTTGCCGAAAATGCTCCGAAACTACTGGACCGATTCTAACCATTTTTTCACCAATAGATAGCTACATTATTCCTGAGTAACATAGGCTATATAACATCACGCTACAACACAAGGGAGCGGAGCAGTAACCAAAGACGTAACTTAACGCGGCTTATTTCGCCCGCATTTAGTTATGCCATGCAGACGAAGTCGCGGTCAGAAGCCAGTGTTTTATTTCTTTTCTTTATGTAATTTTTTTGTAATATTTTTTAAATGTATTGGACCAATTGTAAGGGTTGCGAATATTCACTGGGTTAGAAAAAAAACCGAGTATTGTTAGGCGCTTAATGACTCCTTGACTAAAAATATCTCAATAAGAATAGGCTCGTTGAGGCAAGCATTGTGGACTGAGATCCCGGAGTAGTCAGACCTACGTCATTGTCATCACAAGGAATATGCAGTTAAGAAGATAATTACTACATTTTATTAAACATAATATCACGCCTGTATTCCCTGAAGGGTTAGGCAGAGGTTTAACGAATATACACCCGCAGTTCGCCTATATGCTTAGGTCCCATGTAAAGGGTAGCCCCCTTTTTAGTCAGTAAAAGTCTGACACTCCCTCCCGTCCTGCCCAGGGCAGGGGAAGTTATTTGAAGATTTCCCATTTAAAAAAAAAAAAACAAAAATAGGCGGGAGAAATAAGCCACGCGGACGAGTCGCGTAAAGTTCGCTAGTGCACTTAACATCTCCTGCGTACTTGACGAGTCCTTTTTGAAATTATTTTATTATTTATTTTATTTTTGTTACTTTTAAGAAGGCTTACAGGCTAATGAAATTATAATGGGTAACAAAAACACTTTATCAAATTGCTAATAACAAGCCTCCACAGATAATGAGAGTATACCCGGTTTTAGCACTGAACTGATCTTTCCACGTCATCAAGCTAATATATTCCTTTACTACCAACATTACAGAGTAAACGCATAGCTCCTAAATTGAGCACAGTCGGTTAAAGCTCAGACGGTGCTGGAATGCATTATATACGGGGCAACGGAATGCAACAGATTGTTGTGCATTTGCTCCAATTGTGCACATTACTGTGCGCTCAATGTACTAGAGATAACTGCTTGTATTTGATCTTGCGAACAATCCTGAGATTTAGTAATACAAGGTTAAAGGCATTCCTCTATCTAACTACGAACTTAACTTCATTTACTGCTAAAAGTTTTAATCTTATAAATTTAATATTACAAAGAGGTTAAGTGTGTGAGTTGGTGAGGTTGTAGGGGGTAATCTCTGGATCTACTGAAGCGATTTTGAAAATTCTTTTACCCATAGAAAGCCACGTTATTTTTGGATGTCAAAGGCTAGATAATGGTGCTAATTCTCTTGTTCACAAACTTAACTAAATTTAAGTTATTTTCATCTTTCTCTTTCCATTTCATTAATAAAAGGACAAAAGATAAAAATATTTTAGTTAAGTTCTGTCAAATGTAGACACGAAATAGATAATTTAGACGCGATTAAAAACGTGGCGACTAGAAACACGCCAATTTTCTTCAGGCGCTGTCTAATTTGACGCGACTAAACGAATATGACATCTTCTGTCCTTTTCTTTACGAAATTTTAAGAGAAAGATGAACATAACTTAAATTTAGGTTAGATTGTGAACAAGGGAATCGGCACCAATATCATGCTATAGCACACGGAAGCGGAGCAGTAACTAAAGAAGTTACGTAAGGCGGGTGAAATGAGCCACGCGGATGAAGTCGCGGGCAGTTTGCTATGTTTTATAATTACAACGAGAACGAAGTTGCGGGAAATAGCTAGTCTATTATAATATAATAAATCTAAATAGATTTTTTATTAGTTTGTTTAGTCACGATAATCTCTGGAACTACAAATCGGATTGGAAATATGTTTTTGTAATACGATAGCCAGATTCATGAGGAATAGTATATGTATAGGCTATATAACATCCTGCTATGATTCACGGGAGCAGAGCAGTAATCAAAGACGTAACTGAAGCGGGTGAAAAAAACCACTAAAACGATGACGCCGTCAGAAACTAGTTTATCATAATTGGGCAAGAAAGTAGAATATTGTAAAAACTCATCATCTCGATCTTCTTCTTATCGTGTGGGCAGTAAGGTCTAACGACCCCACACACCCTAGTGTCAGAGTTTCTAAACCGCCTCAAGGGCCTCTGACATGGTCACCGATGTCAGTGATGTCCAAGATAAACTCAGAAAGTACATATATGAATTAGAAAAAGTCACATTGGTACTTGCCCGTGACCGGTTGCGAACCCGCAACCTCGTGCATGGAAGGCGGGCGCCTTAACCACTGGGCCATCACGACATCCCTAAATCACACAAGTATTCAAATATTATTTATCATAAATTTTAAACAACTCCCTCTAAATTCACCCTAACAATATTAAACCCCCGCTAACAAACTTCATAAAACAAAAGACACATTTTTTCTACCATTATAAATTAAGCCATTAAGTAAACTGGTCTTCAAATGGTGACAAAAGACGACTACCGACCGCCATTTTGTATTTAATGACGTCATCCCGTGACATTGTGTTTAACAATGGAGTCTAACGACCCCTCGTTTACCCGAATCTGTTTAGACGTTTTTGATGTGAACGCACATAGATAGACGTACAGGGGTCATTACACTTCCTTTTGTGTTAGAAGAGGGGTGTCTTAATCAAAGTGTTTTTGTATCTTGCAACAACAGACAGTTGGATCTTGTGCTGAGCGCGAGCGCGGGCGTGTCGGTGACTGCGGCGGACGAGGGCATACTGCCCGTGGACGCGTACCACCCGGCGCTGGCGGTCGGCATTGAGATAAGCGGCCGCGCGCCGCCATCGCCGCCGACTCCGGGCGACGTGGTGCCGCCCGCGGTTGGTGACGCCGCCGTCACTCCTTGCACCATAGTTAGCGCTAACACACTCGCGCCTTTTTCAAATAAACGCAACAATAGGTCACAATACAACTTTTATAAAGCGGATTATGAGTTGTTATATTCAATGTTGGGGTCGACTGACTGGAGTGAAATGTATGATATGAATGATTTAGAAAACATCTTAGACTTTTTTTATAGTAAAATTTATAGTATATTAGATGAAAGTGTCCCTCTGAGGAAACATTGTAGGAAATCTAAATTTGTTTATCCGGTGTGGTATACGACTGAAATAATTAGCGGGTTAAAAACGAAAGCGGCTTTTCACAAAAGGTATAAACAGAATAAAAGTAGCGTAGATTACTCTAATTTCTCTGAATTCAGATCTCATATTAAGAAATTAATTAACACTGCTTACTTACAACACAAAACTAAAATGCAATGTCAATTTGCTAAGGACCCAAAGTCGTTTTGGCAGTTTATAAGATCGCAGCGAGGTGCAATGGGTAGACAGGCAATTGTAAAAGACGGTAAGTATCTATCTGACAGCGAATGTGCTCAGCAGTTTGCTGCCTTTTTTGAGTCCGTATATAGTACCGAACCGCCACGACTGAATCCACGAGAGGCGTCAGCGTCGGCGAAGACGGGGAACAGTACAGAGGTGGAGATCGGGCAGCTTACTGTCAAGGACGTACACAGTGCCCTTGTACGCTTAAAGGCCAAGCGATCGGCGGGTCCGGATGGCATACCAGCTTTTCTTGTTAAGGACTGTAGTAGAGTACTAGCGGAACCATTGCGTTTTATATTTAACACAAGCCTGAACTCAGCCACTTTTCCTACCCGCTGGAAAATCACCAGAGTCATTCCAGTACCCAAAGGTAAGGCAGGATCTAACATTGATGGGTATAGACCAGTGGCAGTGTTGTCGACTCCGGCTAAAGTGTTTGAGTCAGCGTTGCAGCTCTGCTTACAGGCACAGATACACGGACAACTGTCGGACGCACAACACGGATTTAGACCGGGTCGTAGCACAGCCACCAACCTCCTCAGCTTTATGACGAGGGTGGTACCAGCGGTGGATGCTGGAGTGCAGGTTGACGCGGCTTATTTTGATTTTAGAAAAGCATTTGACACCGTGGATAATGACATCTTATTAAGGAAGCTGGCCGAGGTTGGGTGCAAGCCGCAATTATTACAGTTTTTTGCTAGTTATATGAAAGATAGGCAGCAGTATGTCGACTACAATGGGTGGGAATCTAATCCGTATTACACCAGATCCGGAGTGAGTCAGGGCAGCAATTTGGGGCCTCTGGAATTTTTAATTATGATAAATAATTTACCGCAAGTTGTCAAACATGGCTCTTGTTTGTTGTTTGCAGATGACCTCAAGTTGCTGCTTGAAATTAAGAGTGAAACAGACTGCAAGTGCTTGCAGGATGACATTAATAGGATAGTACAATGGAGTCATGGAAATAAGTTGTATTTCAATGTATCAAAATGCTCAATGATAAGTTTTACTCGCGCGCGTTCACCCCTGCTTCATGAGTACATGCTCGAAAACACACCATTGCAACGAGTCACACAGGTGCGTGATTTAGGTGTTTACATGACCCCCGAGCTATTGTTCCGTGAGCACATAATTAAAATTTGTAAGAAAGCTTATAGAAATCTAGGGTTCTTACTGAGACAAACACGTGATTTCACAAATATCTCTGCAGTTCGGGCCCTATATGATGCATTAGTCAGAAGTCATTTGGAGTACAGTGCAATCATATGGGCGCCTCATGAGAGTAAATACTCACTGATGCTAGAACGCGTTCAGAATAAATTCACACGTCACTTGTACTATAAGTTGTATGGAGTGTACCCGTTGTATCCGTTGATGTATCCCTCTCTATTCGTCTTGGGCATGGTCGGGTACAACCAATTGAAGGTGCGTCGAGAATTTACTCTGGTCACTTATCTGGTGAAATTAATTCGGGGACTGGTACATAACCCAGATGTTCTACAAACAATCAGTTTCTGGGTACCAGACAACTATGTAGGGAGGCGGCGGCGTCCGCCTCTATTGGCGGTGCCAGTGGCTAGGACGAATTTACTGGCAAAAGCCGCGGTCGCGCAAGCTATCCGAGATATTAATGTTGTGCACGAGCAAATAGATATTTTTACATGTCAGCCGAGTGAATTCACAAAGATTTTGTTATATAATTTGTGTTATCAAGATAGATTGTTAAAGTAATTATTTTATTTTTTTAGTATTGTAACAAGGACAGTGTTGCAGGCATTGCTGTTTCTTAAATAAGTTAATTAGTATTAAGGTATAAAGTTTAATATGGTGTATGGTTTCTCTAGATATAAGTAGTTATGTAATGTTTTAAAATACCCTGTTATCGCATTGGGTCTTAATAACCTGTAATGTTAGCAGAGTAAGGATAAATAAATAAATAAATAAATAAATAAATCTTTGTGCAATTTCTTCTTTTTAAAGACAAAAGGTTGACGATCCCTTCGTTTGTCATTTCTTGGTGACTGTGAAGGGAAATATTCGAATGAAAGCTGTGAAATGGAGAGACTGGAACTGAGAACCCATAGTCACTAGACCTATGTCATCTTAACTTTTTTTTTCATTGGATGACAAACAAGCCGATGTCGAGCCCACCTGATGTTAAGTAATCACCGCTACCTAGACAAGAGGCCTTACAAATGTGTTGCCATCCGAGAGAGACAAAGTTGAAATGTCTCATATGCCTGTAATTACACCGGCAACCCGGAACATAGCCACGCTGTTTTGCAGCAGAAATACGTATGGTGATAGTACTTCCCCGGACGAGCTCCTTCACAAAGAACTCTACTACTACTGAGACATGGCTGAAAATTTGGGGAGAGATAGAGGAAATAGCTACACCTATACCCTGGTGTCACCCGCGCTTAGCTAAATCTTTAGTTACTGCTCCACCCCCGTTAGTCGTAGCGTGATGTTCTATAAGTATAAACCGACTTTCCGAGGTACTAGAGAATCAACTTTCAAACTACAACTACTGAGAAATACGTAATAGACAAAACTTAATCACGCTTTGCTGAACATGAAAATCGGAGCTAATAGATCATACTAGCGAGCCAAATGGTTTTTTTAAGGATGAGAAACCTGACTTGACTTCTTCCTCACTGGGCGGAAGGTAGTGTCAGACTCTTACTGACTAAAACCCATCCATGTTCCTCCAAATGCCCTTTGCGTTCCAGGACCGCGGTAACTCTTTCGAACGAATTCCGCAACCCTGGAATCAAATAGTTAATTGCTAGAAAACTTTGAATTAAAGACTGATTTATCATCTACATATATATTATGTACCTTTAACAGACTCTCCTTAACATAAGTACCTAGCTACTTAATTCCCAGTCCCCCCCAACTAAGTCTTGGCAGCATCTTCCACGTAAACTGGCGTGCAATGTACCGGTAACAGATTGGCTCGCATTTAGCTCAATACGGACCGCCACACAGGCGCAACTTTAATAATAGCGCATATTTGTCAAGTGTGCGGCGAGCTTTAGCCGTGGGATGTACTAAGTAATCTTGGGTAGGTAGTTGGAAGGATTTAAAAGCTTTGTATAACAGTAGTAACTACTTCAAGAACACTGCAATTGAGCTTTGTGTACAAGTAACTATTTCAAGGAGAGTCATCATCATCATCATCATCTCAGCCATAGGACGTCCACTGCTGAACATAGGCCTCCCCTTTAGACCTCCACATATACCGGTCAGAAGCGACCTGCATCCAGCGTCTTCCGGCGACCTTTATTAGGTCGTCTGTCCATCTTGTTGGTGGACGTCCTACGCTGCGCTTGCTAGTCCGTGGTCTCCACTCTAGCACTTTTCGACCCCATCGGCCATCTGCTCTGCGAGCAATATGGCCTGCCCATTGCCACTTCAGCTTGCTAATCCGGTGGGCTATGTCGGTGACTTTAGTTCGTCTACGGATCAAGGAGAGTAAAAGTTGATAAATTCGGTTTTGTTTTGCTACAATGAACTATAGCGTGTTTTTTTAATCTAAGACACTGATTTGACGGCTTCATACGTGAAACTTAAAAATAGGGTGCATTATGTTTAACTGCCTCGTTAGCCTAATGGCCCTAAGCGCAACTGTTTTGGGTTCGATTCCCAGGTCGAGCAAAGTGTTAATTTGGTTTTTCTATGAAATTCTCAGTAGCAGGTCGGAGTTTGGATTTGTGCCCGGTTAATGGCAATAGGCTCGCCCCCTATTACATGGGACCTACACTTACCGGCGTACCGGCGAATTGTGTGTGTACATTGGTACACCTCTGCCTCTGGTCACTGCTCTGCTCCTGTGTGTGGTAGCGTGATGTTATTATAGTCTCTACTCATGAATCTGGCTACGCGCTAATCTCGGGAACTGCCAATAAGATTAGCAAAAATCTTTTTGTACATAAAAACCAGATAAATAAGTAACTAAAGACGTAATTGAACGCGGGTGAAACCACGGGGTATAGCCAGTAAGAAAATAAAACTACAGCAATAAATTTATTGGAAAAGGGTTTCAATAATTGGCTAGTAAGACAATAATATTACAGTAAGAAATTATTAGAACAGGGATTAAATTATTAGGCAGAATATTAATTCTCCCAACGGAATTTCGGCAACAGCGACCATTCACAATTGAGACTAGCCTAATACGCACTAGATCTTATAATACACAAGTGTTGCCAACGAAAAAATACACCACTCTATAACTGCCTCGATGGCCTAGTGGTCCTAAGCGCGACTGCTACGCTAGAGGTCTTGGTCGAGCAAAAAGTATTATTGGGTTTTTCTATGAAATTCTCAGTAGCAGCTCGGAGTTTGGATTTGTTCCCGGTCAATGGCAATAGGCTCGCCCCCTATTACATGGGACCTAAATATACCGGCGAACTGTGGGTGTGCATAAGTACCTACACCTCTGCCTAACCCTTCGGGGAATACAGGCGTGATGGTATATTTGATATTTTATATATATTTGATAGTAATTTCTCAAACTTAAACTACCGCATCCATCTCACCTCTATCGCGATACATCTCAATGATATATTCGCCTGTGTGCCTCACTGAAGGCATCCCGCTACCGGCCCCATACAAGGCCTTATACGATCATCTGTCAAATTGCCGGCAGTCGCGAGTTTTGCTGGCAACTGGCAGTCTAGGTGTCTAAATAGAGGCATCCATCTTGTTTTTGAAACGCCGCATACAGACTTTTTGAATGCGTTTTTTGTTTATAGAAGTTTAAAGATTTATTTTAAACTTTATGCAACAAAAAGTACACAAGTAAACTAGCTTCAACTTTAAACTGTAACTTCTTGACACTTCAAAAGTTCCTATGTAAATGATCTATTTGAAATAAATGCTTTGATTTTGACAAAGACGAACTTAATGCCAGACATTCTCCACCAGTCAACCAAAGGTGGTGAAGAGATAACACGTCAGGTGCAAATATTGTACGAAGAACAAAATTTGATCTTCGTACAATACGATAGTTTGATTTTTTTAAGAGTAAGTATGGAGTTTCTTTTCCTGGCTTTACAATAAACTACCTTTTGGAAAAATTCAGATGTAGAAACATACGGGGGTTAAAAAAACCCATCACACAGCCGTTAACTACGCTTACTATCCATTAAACTAAGCGACATTGAGCAAAAAATATTGCTTTGTTGTGGGTACTAGAAGTTTCTCTTTTAAAATATTTTCGGAAAAAATTGTAACATTGACTCTCCAAATATCCAAGTCTAGAAAATTCCCAGGTATGCTCGAAAAAAAACACAAAGATGGAAAGAACATTTAGCATTCGGCTTCCTCAAGTGTCACTGTACACCCGTTATAAACCTTACTTACCATCACGCCTGTATTCCCCGAAGGGTTAGGCAGAGGTGTACCAATTTACACCCACAGTTCGCCGGTATATTTAGGTCCCATGTAATAAGGGGCGAGCCTATTGCCATCAACCGGGCACAAATCCAAACTCCGAGCTGCTACTGAGAATTTCATAGAAAAACCCAATAAAACTTTGCTCGACCTGGGAATCGAATCCAGGACCTCTAGCGTAGCAGTCGCGCTTGGGACTACTAGGCCAACGAGGCAGTCCAAGGCAAACCATACTTCTATTATTATAAATGCGAAAGTTTAGATGGATGGATATTTGTTATGACAAGGGCTGAAAGAATCTGGATGAAATTTGTCACAATGATAGATTATAGTCTAAAATAGCACTTAGACTACTTCTTATCTCGGAAAAATGTACATTTCCCCTGGGATAATATACCAACTTTGACGCGGGGAAATCAATGTCTTTATACATATTGACCCAACTTAGAATCAAACCTGGTCCCGTTGAAATAGATCCTTATCTTAGCTGGTTACTTTCAATAGATCAACAAACAGACGGACTGTTATTTCAAGTGATTTCAAACTTTACGGCCCCAACATTGTGGTTTTACAATGTACGATCAGCGACAAAAGCCTTTTGACTATTTAGATTTTAGGATCCTAATGATAATAATACCAGCCTATCTACCTTTTTTTTATCGATGGGAAATCATCAAATGACTTCCCCCGCCCTGGGCGGGGCAGGAGGGAGTGTCAGACTTTTACTGACTAAAACCCATCCATGTTCCTTCTTGTGCTCTTTGAGTTCCGGGGGCGCGGTATCTCTTTCGAACAACCCGCAGCCCCGGCAGGCATCGGCCCTCAGTGGCCCTTCTAATCTCATAGAGAGATGGCACTAGCATTGGTCACAAAGAATGCTCAAGGTGGATTGGCGATTACAGACTTAACCCCAAAATTATTATATTTTCTTTTTTCCTATTATTTTATTTTGTTGCAGTTCTATTGTATATTTAGACTTTCTGAGGATTTTTATATTTTATTGTATTTATTTATCCACGAGATAACGGACTAAGAATTTTTACTTCTGTTAATATTAATCACTATTACTATGACTTTTATCTCTGACTGTCCAGTTTCTTAGGATCCCATAGTTTCATCAGTTTGTTGGAAGTAAGTCTATAATTACCTAGACACTCAGGTAAACAGACTAGAACTATATTCATTATAAAATCAATAGCCTTGTTCAACTAAGTTAATGTGGGTGTACATTCGTACACCTCTGCCTAACCCTTCGACGAATACAGGCGTGTTAATATTCATTGGTGTTGTCCGCGAGGTCGTGTACCGACTCAAATAGGGTTTTTCTTTTTCAAAGAAGGCGGTTCGGATTTAGGTGATTTTTGTGTAAATAATAGCTTCTACCCGCGACTTTGCCCGCGTGATATTCACGCGCGTTAAGTTACACCTTCGGATACTGTAGCCCTCGCGTTGGTCGTAGAGTGATGTTACATCTGGCTGACATTTTCAAAAATAATTGTTTCAATTCGACTACAAGTTCCAGAGATTAGAACGTTAATACAAGAAGAAACTTAGCTATTAAATTAGTATAGATGTAGATATAGGTACGTAAATACGAATTTAGCAAAAACGCTATGAACTGCCTTGAACACGAATATGAGAGAGGGCGCACTGCGGTTTTTACAGCACGATTTTAAAATCGATTATCTGTACTTTTTTGTTGCCTTATAAATCCGTGTGATATATTCTTTACGATAATAATCACAGTGCAGTGCGAGCGCTCTTATGTACCATAACCACAAAACGCGATGTGATTTTTACAGTGCAATTTTAAAATCGCTTTTCATTGTGATTTTTAATCGGCTTTTGCACGATGTTCCGTATACATTCAAATTTCATTTTAAATTTTGTGATTTTAAAATCTTTGTTACTCTTACTTTTTCATATGAACTCTTTTACTCACACTCCAACCGAATTTCAAAGAAAAACAATTTCCAATAATTCCAAGACAGCTTCTTCAAAAAGACCGTTTATTTTAGCCATGATAACCCGATGAATTTTCAGTTATCTGTAAAATTAGATTTTTTGTTGCTTTGAAATGAATAAATATAGTTACTCAATTGAATTGACAAATAAGAGACGTCACAGTTTATTATTGCCAGGGGAATCGCGTTTTGACAGCTCATAAAAAGTATGTCAATTTATTAGTGGTGTCTAACACTTTTTTTTATTTCTTAAATCATTTCAAATCTGAAATGAACAAGATAAGAAAACAATATTGCCAAAACACAAGAGGTCATAGAAGTCACAAAAAAACATAACATCCTTAAAATCCACGTCGACAGCAATAACGGCGGGAAAACATAGCGCCATGTTGTTTTGTCTGACAGCTGTCAAATTACTACATATCAGTGAAGCCGGCTATGTCACTTGTTTGTATTAGGAACATGTTCTTTTTTTAATTTTATTTGTTGTCTATTCAATTTGGATGCAAGCCGCTTCCAACCAGTCCTTTTGGAAATCTATGGGGGAGGCCTATGTCTAGCAGGGGACGTCCTGCGGCTGATGTGATGATGATGATGAGTTGATATCTATACTAATATAATAAAAGTAAAGAGTCTGGTTATTTGGACGCTCTAATTTTTGGAACTACTGGTTGATTCTGATAATGTAATGTAAAAACCACGCGTGTACTATATATATTACTTATTATGCTACATTATAACCCTAAAAGCGGTGCCATTAGAGCCACTTTGTGAAATTGTGTTGAAAAATTATTTACAAAGAAGTCTTTATCTTACAACTAGCTTTTGCCCGTGTCTTGATCCGCGTAAATATCGTTGATCGCGGACGCAGATGAAGTTGCTTAATCCATTCAGTGCGGGTAATGCGCATGCGCGTCAAAAAAACGCGTATGTGCGTTACCCGCACTGAATGGATTAATATAAGGCAGCTTATGTTCTTTCTAACTACCCCAAACCAAATTTCATCGTAATCGGACCAGTGATTTAGTCGTGAAAGCATAACACACAGACAAACAGAGTTACTTTCGAATCTAAAATGTTAGTATGAATTAAGCAAAAATAAATCACAGTAATAAATCATAAAAATATAACAATAAAGCTTAAAGTAAACCTGATACGACCAATTACAATTAAATTGAAATATAAATCAATATCCCGAATTTCGCTAGACATACCCGAATTTCAAGACCTTGGACTTTGCAATAAGAATTTCAACTCTATCTCAATAGCGTAAGGTTGGTTTTGGAAATGTGTGTGTTTTAATGCTGCTAGATTTCACGATGGGATTTCACGATCCATTGGAGAAACGAGAGGTTTACTCATTAACTACGTTTAACACTTGGTTTTGCCTAGATTTATTGAAATATTTGTAGCTTTACGTAAGGAGCCGAAAAATATAAAATAGAAATGCACACAAGTAAAATAATACAAGTCTATTATTGTCAGATTGCAGGACAATGGCCTCTGCTCATACAGATTGACGGATTGGCGATTTCAGTCTAATATTTATTATAAGTCCAGGATTCCTCACGATGTTTCCCGTTACCGATGTTAAGGACGTCCAAGATAAAATACAAACATACAAAATATCATACATATAACATATCATCACGCCTGTATTCCCCGAAGGGTTAGGCAGCGGTGTACCAAATGTACACCCACGGTTTGTCGGTATATTTTAGGTCCCATGTAAAAGGGGTGAGTCTATTGCCATTAACCAGGCACACATCCAAACTCCGAGCTGGTACTGAGAATTTCATAGAAAACCCAATAACACTTTTTGCTCGACCTGGGAATCGAACCCAAGCCCTCTAGGCCTCTAGCGTAGCAGTCGCGCTTAGAACCACTAGGCCAACGAGGAAGTTAAACGACAGATAAATAAAAATAAAATGCACATAAGTATAATTGGATCCTTTTACGACTAGTGTGACGTCAGCTAGACGGTGCCTTAACTTTTTTAAATAACTACCCTCCATTATTACCTTTTTTATTTTATGATTTGATCCTCCTACATTTTAAATCAAATAGTTTTAAACTAATGTGTAACGTTAAACAAAAATCTGTGTCTAATATTTGCTCACTTTTAATTTTTAAATTTTTTGTCAAATTCTACACGCCAAGACCTGTAATTGGCTTCCTGTCATCTATAGTTTCCTTTCTACTTAGTTTGTTAGCTGTAAGTCTTCCATGCTGCGTTAAATAAATAAATAAATAAATAAAATAATACCAAATAGTAGCGAGATAGTATCATTAAACAGATACGCGGAACCCGCCTATCGGAAATGGAAGCACTTTCGCGTTCAAAAAGCAATTTATATCCGTATGCCTACTGTGCTAAGCGGTAACGTGCATGCTAATCAGTCGTTCATTCACTCGTTCAGTGATTTATTTCGATTCATCATTCGTTCGTGTTTCCGGAAATGGATTTCTGAGTAATAAAAAAAAGAAGAGTGATTTGGCTGTTGGTTTATGAAAATGGTATTTTTTAATCAAAGTATGAGAGGAGATGAATGTTTTAGTATAACTATCTATATGGGTACCCCGTGATGTCTATAGTTACTGCTCCTTTCCCGTTGGTCACAGTGTAATGTTCTATTCGTATAAACCTTCCTCTTGATTTAATCTATCTAGTTCTATCGTCGGTTTATTTAAATATGTATGTATGCATTTACTAAATCCATGATAAAAGTCCTTCCACAATGTACTTAGGTTTCAATATTTAATTACCAATCTTTCCAAAGAAACCTGTAACGCAGTCAGTATACTGCATAATAGATATTAGGATTAACACAATAAGACGTAAAATCCCTTGGCAGATCTTCCCCAACTCTCAAAAACAAGATGAGAAATCTTCCGACCGGAAATCGAGAGCCACTTGCTTTGGAAACCGATTTATACCTTTATTCCGTCAGCCTTCACACTCCGTCGATCAACTAGTTCATTCACTCACTCTTCCGGTGATTTGTTCAGTCAGCTACGGTTTTTGATTCGTTCATTCATTCGGTGACGTGGCTTATTTGTTCATTGCCGCGGTTAATTTGCTGTCTTTATTTATTTAGGGTTAAATTGAACTTTTGAGTTAATCTTGTGAGTTTGGTATTGTTTTGGCGTAGGGTTCAAGGCTTTTTGTTGTTGTAATATGAAGACTATTGACTGCCCTATTAGTCTTGTGGTACTAAGAGCTACTGCTGAGCGTAGGGTCTTAGGTATGCTACCCAGGTCGGGCTAAACTTTATTTTATTAGAAATTTGTCACATTCCCGTGCCTCTGGAAGCATGAAATGCATACGCCAGATCTCTCTTCGGTCTTTACATATTAAAAAAAAAATATCTTGGGACAACTCACACACGACTATCTGATCCCAAGCTAAGCAGAGCTTGTGTTATGGTAACCAGATAACTGATATACATACTTATATATTTTATAAATATATACATAAAGATAAATCACACCCAGACACAGACCTGCCGGGGCTGCGGGTTGTTCGAAAGAGATACCGCGCCCCCGGAACGCAAAGGGCACATGAAGGAACATAGACGGGTTTTAGTCAGTAAAAGTCTGACACTCCCTCCCGCCCCGCCCAGGACGGGGGAAGTTATTTGATGATTTCCCGTCTATAAAAAAAAAAAAAAAAAAAAAAAAAAAACCCAGACACAGAACAAACAATCATGCTCATCACACAAAGTTTGTCCTGGGTGGGAGTCGAACCCACGACCTCCGGCTTAGCAGTCAGGGCCGCTAACCACTAAACCAACAGGCGGATATTGTCCGTGCAATCGGACTACAAAAGTGAGAAAAGAGGAGTGCACCTGTTTGTAATTGTGCACTATCATATCTCCTGCATGCCTGGCAAGGCTAGAAACGACTTTTATTATTGGTGTGAAAAATCATTGTTTTTAATAAGACTAGAATAGCTTCATATAGAGCGCACTTTCAGTAAAACCCTCATAATTCCTATCTTCTTCTACCAATATTATAAATGCGAAAGTTTTAGAGGATGGATAGATAGATGAATGAATGGATGGATGTATGTTTGTTACTCATTCACGCTTAAATGGCTGAAGGGATCTGGATGAAATTTGGCACTGCGATAGATTGTAGAGTGAACTAATACATATTAAATTTTTAACACGAAAAAATGTACGGTTCTCGTGAGATAGCATATCAAATTTGACACAGACGTAGTCGCGAGCAGAAGCTAATTATAAAATGAAAATCTTAGACCAAGTTGTGACCGTAGAGACAGAGTTCATTTATAATAGTTAGTTTTAATTCCAGTGAGGCAGCATTAAGCTGGGACTTGATACTTCAAGTTATTTACTTGGCAGGGGCGTTGGCACTTGACATCACTGCCAAGAAATTGTTTGCTGGTGACGAAGAGAATGTTATGCTGTTTATTTAATTACAAAGTCAAAGTCAAATTGCTCATTTTAATTAGACCATTACAAAGCACTTTTGGAAGACATTTATATGAGAAGTTTCATATATGTAAAGAAGGATAAGCGAGAAACTCCAAACTTACACTTTTCAAATAAATGTTAAAACAATGCTTTGTTTATATCTATACTAATATAATATTACAAAGAGGTAAGATTTGTTTGTTTGTTTGTTTGTAACGAATAGGCTCCTAAGTTCTGGACCGATTTAAACCGTTTTTTCACCAATATATAGCTACATTATTTCTGAGTAACATAGGCTATATAACATCACGCCACAACCCACGAAAGCGGAGCATTAACTAAAGACGTAACTTATGGCGGATGAAGTAAATCACGCGGACGATTATAATTATATAATTATCTACACGTGAATACGATGGACCAATAATACCACAAAGTATTAAAAATTAAGATATGATAGCTAAATATATTTATTCTACTGATAAATAAGTTAATTGCCCTTCATCTGTAGTACAATTAAGATTACACTATGTTCAAAATACAATAAAAATAAATCAATCATTCACTAGTATCCCGTTCACTTCAAACTACAAAACAAAATTCCTTTTTCAAAATTAATGACTCAACAAAAACTTCACCCTTTTGTTCATTGAATGAGTAAGTTAAAGAACTGACATTTAACCAATCACTCAATTACTGAGTGAGTGAATGAATGAAATGTAAAGTTATTCATTCCTGGTAATTAATTGATGTACTATCCGAAGGCTGTCATGATAATTAAATTGCTATAGCGTAATTGTATTTGTAATTATGAAGATGAATGGCAATGCTAATTAAAACACAATTAAGTCACTCCATTTAACAAGTTTTGTTCAATTAAAGCCACAAACTCATGTTAATGAAGATTTCATACAAATCTTACTGACTTAGAATTTAAGCCGGAAAAATCGTATTTTTCTTTGATGACATTTAAAAAATATACAATATACCATCACACCTGTATTCCTCGAAGGATAAGGCAGAGGTGTACCAATGTACACCCACAGTTCGCCGGTATATATATAGGTCCCATGTAATAGGGGGCGAGCCTATTGCCATTAACCGGGCACAAATCCTAACTCCGAGCTGCTACTGAGAATTTCATAGAAAAACCCAAAAACACTTTTTGCTCGACCTGGGAATCGAACCCAGGACCTCTAGCGTAGCAGTCGTGGTTAGAACCACTAGGCTAACGAGGCAATCATTGCAAGTCATGACATTTTAAAATTGAATCAATGCAGTGCACAACGATTTAATCAAGTAAATCCCTAATTGGTACTGCGTTCTTCGAAATTCCAATGGACGCAGTGTTAGCAATAAACGCCATATGAGTGAGCAAAGGTATTTATAGTCGTTTGTGTATTAAATTAATGTTTAAGTCAAAGCCAAAAAAATTATTTCCATTAGGCTATTTTAAGGCTCTTTTGAACGTCACGTAGGTACAAGAAAAACGAAAGAATTTATCTAGATGCCCTTAATTTAGAATAGAGAAGAATGAGCAAGAGATTATTTTGATAAAATATACAGAATTATAAGTAAACTACCTTTTGCCCGCGACTTCGTCCGCGTGGATTAATAGTTCCCGTTCCCGGGGGATTTCCGGGATGAAAACTATCCTATGTCCTTTCTCGGGTCCCAGACTATATCTGTACCAAATTTCATTGAAAACGGTTCAGTGGTTTAGACGTGAAGAAGAGACAGACAGACAGAGTTACTTTCGCATTTATAATATAAGTACGGATGAAATGTGAATCTTATGTCTTGTACCCTAAACTATTTTTCTATAACATAGTTTGTCCCCACAGTGCAGTCGTCAACTCCCCCCTCCCCACATTTAGTTCAGTTAAAACTATAGTGTTAATTAAATTAATTATTATACTATTTGCGTACTTATTGTTAGAATCTGAGTTCATTACATAGGATAGTTAGTTCATTTACCTCATTAACGAGGTGGATTCTTACGACGCAGACGAAGCGAAAGTATACTCTGATAGTTTTCATTTATTAATTGACAATGAACTTAAAGATAATAGAAATACAGTTCAAAATAGCGCAAGAGTCTGATAGTAAGAGACGCGCTTTTCGCAATTATATTTGTAATGAATTAAAGTTTATTATTTAAATCAAATTGAAGTGTTTGTTTGTAATGTCAAAATAACAGCTTTTTACTGTTTAATAAAAAGAGTTTTTTATGTCTTTGAATGGTAAACAAGCCGGCGGCCCATCTGATGATAAGTGGTCACCGCTGCCTATAGACATCTGCAATACCAGAGGCCTTGCAAATACGTTGCCATCCCAGAGACAAAGTGGAAATGTGTCATGTGCCTACAATAACCTTCAAACCTTCACAGCGATGCTGCTTTGCGGCAGAAATAGGTATGCTGGTAGTACTTCCCTGGACGAGCTCCATTACAAAGAACTCTACTACTACTGCTACTAGCTGATAGTCGCATTATTTTGTAAGAGATATGCACACACAGATAAACATACAAAACCTTCATAGTCGGATAATAAAAGCAAAATACCACCCACTGATAAATCACGAAATTTCGAAAACTATTTTACCTTGGAAGCTAAAACTTTGCTTGTAGTTAGATAGTTTATAGTTAAGAGCAGACTGAACTTTCATATCCATGCAGACAAAGTCGCAAGCTACACCTAGTTACTGCCTGCCGGGGCTGCGGGTTGTTCGAAAGAGATACCGCGCCCCCGGAACACAAAGGGCACATGAAGGAACATAGACGGGTTTTAGTCAGTAAAAGTCTGACACTCCTTCCCGCCCCGCCCAGGGCGGGGGAAGTTATTTGATGATTTTCCTTCTTAAAAAAAAATAAAAAACACCTATTTACTGGATAGTATAGTATTACATTAGGCATATTATTAGGTGTTATTGAGTTTTTCTATGAAATTCTCAGTAGCAGCTCGGAGTTTGGATTTGTGCCCGGTTAATGGCAATAAGCTCGCCCCTATTGCATGGGACCTAAAAACATACCGGCGAACCGTGGGTGTACATTGGTACACCTCTGCCTAACCCTTCGGGAACTACAGGCATGTTCGTATGTACCTACTCGTATAATTATGTGAATTAGGCATATTGAATTAGTTTGACATAAATTTATTATTTATTGAATGGGTTGGCTCATTTTGGCCAAACTATGGTACATTTCAGGGTATAGGACACTTCTGTCTCTATATGGCACCATCCTCATAGCAATGGTAATTGCATGGAACGTGGTCTTCTCATGTACAAGATGCACTATACAACTCTTGGTTCTAACTGCAAGAACTTAAGGCGAAAGCGCTCGGGAAGCCCGCGAAAGTCTATTTTTTTTTTTTTCAATCTTTGTATGGCAAATAATCCTGCGGCCCACCTGATGCGCTTGCCTTTAGATATCTACAACACCATGAGACATTTCAACTTTGTCTTTGGAATGGCAACGCAAATGTAAGGCCTCTGGTATTGCAGATGTCTATACATATAGGCACAGGTGACGACTTAACATCCAGGTCGGCTTTATGGGACAAGCCCGCCACACTGTTCCCAAACCACTGCAACTCCTGTAATCCAGAATCAACAGTGGCGACCACAAGAAAAGCGCCGAGACAATGAAGCTCGACGAGTCCCGGAGAAACGATTCAACTGTCTTGGATCCCGCAACGAAATCTAGGTCGGCTGTCGCCTTGTTTACCATCCGATGATATAAAAAAATCATCATCATCATATCAGTCACCGGACGTCCACTGCTGGACATAGGCCTCCCCCATAGATTTCCAAAGACCCGTTTGGGAGCCGTTTGAGAAAATTTGAATTTCACGGGCAACCTTAGCGCATCCCCCTTAAGTTGTACCTAAGTAAACTAAGCTAAACATGAGTAGTAATAAGTTGCGCTGCTAGCTGCGCGGACACCTGGCGCAATTTGTGCTGATGAGTGCAGTGGGTACCTACATAAGCACGGTTTAGTAAGCTGAATTCATTGGGGACACTCGTTGGTTTCATTGAATACGAAGTATTTTTGGTTATTTAATTATTTGAGGGTTTGGAAGACCAACAGAGTGACGCTTTAGAAAAATGCTTGAAAATCTAAATCGATACAAGTCTCAAAAAAAAAAACTAGTTTCTTAAACGTTAAGCTGCTAATATTTTCTTAAGTTTAATTAGTTAGTTATAACTTGTCTTGGTAAAGCTTCAATTATTTCCTGAATGACTTACAAGCACCGGACTAGTTTTAGACTAGTATCGACTAGAGCCGGACTAGTTTCACACAATTCTCAACTAGTTCCGGACTAGTCTTTGAGTGTCACCTAGTACTGACTAATTTCGGACTAGTCTTGATTACTTTAAGACTAGCCCCGATTGGTTTCAGACTAGTTTGGAACTATGTTCAGACTAATAATTACTACTAACTAACTAGTTTCGGACCAGTTACAATTACTCGCCTCGATTATCTACGATGCCTTCAAATATTGAAGAAAGTAACAGCTACTGCAGTGTGATTCTCTAAGCCTCACTTCGTAATTCGAAAGCTGAATCCGCAGTGAGATTACCAAAATGGTATTCTGTTAAACACGATCACGCCTGTGACGTCACTACGGCGAACGAATACTAAACCAATGACAAGTTGGTTCGTTATCGAAGTGAGCGCGATCACTTTAGTGAGACTCGTTTTCGAGTTTGCATTTTAGAGAATCGCACTACTGATTCGCGAATTCCATTTACTGTCCCGTACATCAAAACAAGAAACTATATTAAACAAATACATAATAAGCATGTATTGCCTCGGCTCCGGACTGACCTAGTGGCCACGTGCCATATAAATCTACACTCCCGATCAGGACGTAAAAGCCGATCATAAAATAAAACATTACTTTTACCCAAGAAATGTCGGTGTCAGGAATGGGGTGACTATGAGTGCGAGTTTGGAGGGATTTTTGATGGAATAATTTATTTGTTTGTTTTTTTTTTTTGTACTTTTCTCTTTTTTTTGGATTTTACAATAGGTTCGAATCGCTGAAAATTCACAATTTAAAGCGCCTGCCATTTGTTTAGAATTCAATTTTGTGCGATATTGCTATTCTGTAAAAATCGATTTTGGTGTATTTAGCGTGAGCTGTCATCCGGCTTACTTTAGCATAAACCCTGACGCAGTTGGCTGCAAGCGTGAACGCTGACTCTAAGGGCCTAGGTTCTAAATTCCGCGTCAGGCACTATCTATTTGAGTTTTAACATTTTTCATTAGCGGCCCGGAGTTTGGAAGTTAATTGTGTGACACCCGTGGATTTGCTCCCTGGTCGTGTCTTATTGCCGTCCCGTCAGACTATAAGAGTGGCAGAAGAATGCATCTATGATTGCGCACACACTTGTGCACTATAATATCTCCTGTCTACTAGTGTCACAAAATGGACACCATGACCAAAATTCGTTCAGAAAGATATTATTTTATACGTTCGTATTTCCTTTAAAACGTCTACATGACCTCCCCAAGCAAGTTTAATAAAAATCTCAGCATGTTGGTTAGCCTATAATTCACAAATAACGTGACAAGCTGTAGTATTTACTGCCGCACTCAGAGAACACATCGTACGGTTTATTGCGCTCCTGAGACGGTTAAATTCTTGGAGATATTTTAGAATCAAAACTGGACTTTCCAGATTTCTTTAGGCTTGTTTTACATCTGTTATTTCTGCCCACAGTATTAGGTTACAATTCAAATGTAAAGCTGTCAGAAGGAAGAATATTCAACATTATTATCAAAGCATTTAAAACCTCATTTGTTATAATCTTCGATAAATAGACGATTTTTTTTTTCATCTACAAAAATTTTGTTTTTTTTTACTCTCGTATAATAATTTGCACCTGCCGTGTTATCTCTTCACCACCTTTGGTAGACTGATAGATAATGCTAAAGCATTAAGTTGCCTGTGAACATTTTAGTTGCATTGTGTTAATATAAATAAATTCCTTTTTACACTCGCAAAAAGTGTGGACCCGTGGGTGTACATTGTTACACCTCTGCCTAACCCTTCGGGGAATACAGGCGTGGTTGTTTGTATGTTTTTACATCCGTTATATTTTTGTCCTAAAATAAGAAAAACAAGCCTAGTCACCCTTCTTTAAGGTAGGGTACACGACCGATTTTTATACGTTTCACCTGTTCATAATATATAGGTAGTATTATACCCTTTAAAATTAATATATTGAAATAATTCCCTTTACCGCTATCGTTGCCTTTCTGATCTGCTATTGAAAGGGACATAATAACTTCCTTATTTATTCGTTGGTTTGAATAAATCGAAAGAATTGTCCTGGTTTTAGCTGTTGAGTGGTGGGAAGGAAAGTTATGATTAAAATACTGGAATTGTTTATTTTTGACGGGCCTGTTGGTCTAGTGGTTAGTGGCCCTGACTGCTAAGCCGGAGGTCGTGGGTTCGATTTGCACCTAGGACAAACTTTGTGTGATGAGCATGATTGTTTGTTCTGTGTCTGGGTGTGATTTATCTATGATATGTATGTATTTATAAATTATAGTGTGTATTTCAGTTGTCTGGTTACCATAACACAAGCTCTGCTTAGCTTGGGATCAGATAGCCGTGTGTGAGTTGTCCCAAGATATTTTTTTTTTTTTGATGGAAAGGAAAGATTATATTGGAGACTGATAACGGCCTATTATGGTCCCATTGAAGGGCAAAATCCTCTTCTCATACAGAAGGCATGAGCATTGATCACCACACGCTTGCTAAAGGCGAATTGGTAATTTCAGACTTTCATTTTTTAAGTCCACGGTTCCTCGAGATGTTACCTGCCCAAATAAATAAATAAATACAAATGGTTGTTGTGCAATTTAATTTTTCTCATTAGTAGGATAATAATAGCTCTATTTCAATACAGATACGATTTTTTTACAAATTAAAACACCACGTAATACCTACCTTTCTTTTTTTTTAATGATTATTTTTCTCTCAGAATTAGGTTAATTGCATTAAAAATCATTTGGGGTGTCTGAGGTTTTGCGCACTTAACATTACACTTTTTTTTTTTTTTATAGACGGGAAATCATCAAATAACTTCGAAAGAAGAAATTGGGATGACAACATATGATATGTCAAGTTTAACTATTATCATATTGTCATGTTAATCTGTTACATGTTTGTTCTTGGAGTGTCAGACTTTTACTGACTAAAACCCGTCTATGTTCCTTTCATGTGCCCTTTGCGTTCCGGGGGCGCGGTATCTCTTTCAAACAACCCGCAGCCCCGGCAGGAACATTACACGTTATATCGGTACTTTTATAAGTTAAGTGTTTAACGAAAAACAGCTGCATCAACCGCAGGTTAACCTACGCCTACCAATGTCGGTCACTCGACAAGCAACCATACCAATACACCACTTCAAAAACAATCTAAAAATCACAATTCACTACAAACGATTCATGTTAACCTAAAAAAAATAACACAAATCGTCAGAATATGTAAATAAAAGGTCCGAAATCCAATTATTCACAACAAAGGAACAGGTAAACGAACATTATTCAAATTTCCGATTATTCAGGTATTCAAGTATTTGGGAGTAAGGAGCCAGGTGCCCGGATCTCGACTCATTACTGTCGATTGTTTGCGAAGTATCTTTAATGTTTGGATAAACAGAGTTTGAACAAGATTCTATAATTTGTTATAAAAAGTTTTGGAACAGGAGTAAATTTTCTACTGGGAAATTTCATTGATCATTGTTTCTCATGCTTTATATCGTATTAGCAAGTTTTCTTAACACATAAATACATACATAAACTCAACCCTTTTTCCCATGGGGGTAGGCAAAATCCACAGAACGCCACCTGCTACGATCCTTACACACTCCTTTCGCCTCGTCCACATTCATACAACTGGTCATACAAGCACGCCGGTTACGAGTTCTGCACACCCGACCTGTCTGAAGAACCTCACCAATAAGGGGAGGGTCCTTCTAGAACGTTACCTCCCAGTTGCCACTCACATCTACCATATAAATTCTCATCATTTTTTTTTTTAATATCTTTTGATGACAAACAAACCAATGGCTCTCCTGATGTTGAGTGGTCACCGCTGCCTTATACATCTGCAATACCAGACTGCAAACGCGTTGCCATTCCAGACACAAAGATGAAATGTCTCTTGTGCCTGTAATTACACCGACACCCATACCCTTCAAACCGGTACACAATAACGCTGCTTTACGTTACACATAGGTATGATAGTAGTACTTATAAAAAAATAAAAAAATATACCATCACGCCTGTATTACCCGAAGGGTTAGGCATAGGTGTACCAATGTACACCCACAGTTCGCCGGCATATTTTAGGTCCCATGTAATAGGGGGCGAGCCTATTGCCATTAACCGGGCACAAATCCAAACTCCGAGCTGCTACTGACAATTTCATAGAAAAACCCAATAACACTTTTTGCTCGACCTGGGAATCGAACCCGGGACCCCTTGCACAGCAGTCGCACTTGCGACCACGAGACTAACGGGGCGGTTCGCAGTACTTCCCCGGACGAATGCTTTCACAAAGAGCTCTGCTACTACTAAAATTGTTAATAAATAGCTCATTAGCTTAGCCAAATAGTTCATTGTCATCTTGCACAACACGACAAATCTAGTATCACACATAACCTAAAGTAAACTCAATTCAGGGCATACTAACGTTATTATTCTCCTACCGTCACAACTTCTGCGGGTTGTTCGAAAGAGATACCGCGCCCCCGGAACGCAAAGGGCACATGAAGGAACATAGACGGGTTTTAGTCAGTAAAAGTCTGACACTCCCTCCCACCCCGCCCAGGGCGGGGGAAGTTATTTGATGATTTCCCGTCTATAAAAAAATAAAAAATAAAAAAAAAACCGTCACAACTTCCACATTCCCTATCATAGATGAAGGTAGTAAATACATTTTGATATACCTATCTCAGTATAAATTAAAACATTGATTTTTCACACCAAAAATAAAATTATTTCTTTGCCCCACACTAGGAGTTTCTCCTGTATCGTGGGTGCGTTTACAAACATATAAACCACATACACAAACAACCAACCCGGAACAACTATCTGTAGGGCATACAAATATTTGTTCCGTGCAGGAATTGAAATTCTAATATTATTTAGTTTGTCAGTATGCGTTCCAATTCAAACATTTTCAGCCATGTTCTAAAATGGCGGCCGTCCGCCGACTCTCGTATCTCTGATTTGCCTAATCGATTTAATATTTTTATAACTTTTTTTTTTTTAGAGATGGGAAATTATCAAATGCCCCCCCCCCCCCCCCCCCCCAATGGGCGGGACGGGAGGGAGTGTCAGACTTTTACTGACTAAAAATCATCTATGTTCCTTCATGTGCCCTTTGCGATCCGGGGGCGCGGTATCTCTTTCGAACAACCCGCAGCCCCGGCAGATTTTTATAACTTAACCTAGTTGTCAATATCGGTGAACGTGCCACGATATGGTGACATAATTATATTGCAGCTTAGGTGCAGTTTAGCAGCCATCGATGTACAGCCAGCAGCAGTGAAGCCTGGCTAGTGTAACTTAGTTAGCGCGCCTGAGGTTGTATGGTCGGCAAAAACAGTGTTAAAATTGATTTATAGTATTTATTGGGCAGTTTAACTATTGGGTTAGTTCTTCTGCGATATTTTTTTAATTGTTGTAGGTATACAATTTAAAGAAATCACATTAGAACTTACGTGTGGATATTTATTTTACTGGCCATTAGCAATCTTTTAAGGGGCAAAAGTACCCATGAATATAAACAACATTTATTAAGAAACGAATGCTTAAAATATTAGGAAAAATCTGTTCTTTCTAACATTTTGAAAATAAGTACTGACTGTATTTTTGTAAGGAACTTTTGTAAAATAATCAAACTCGATGGCCATCGTTTGACAGAATAAAAGCGTTTATTTTACGGTCTATGATTTTAATAGGACTTTGAGGGACGCCCCCCGGCTAGATCTGCGCAAGATGGCTGGCAGAAACTGAATGCGGAGAGCCTAAAATCGGGATCAGTGGCGCGCCGGACTGCGATAGGCTGTTACTGATGACGACTTTACAAAAAAAATCGTGAATTCAAATTTGGAATAAAAATAGCCAGAAAGTCGCCTTCAAAACTGCATAAAAACTTTTTTCTGACTCATTATTTTGATATTCTATGCATTTATATTTTTACTGCCCCGTTGGTCTCGTGGTCGCAAGTGCGACTGCTGTGCAAGGGGTCCCGGGTTCGATTCCCAGGTCGAGCAAAAAGTGTTATTGGATTTTTCTATGAAATTCTCAGTAGCAGCTCGGAGTTTGGATTTGTGCCCGGTTAATGGCAATGGATGGATGGCATGGAAATACATGCAGAGTGTATTAGGTACTCAATTAATTTTGCACACCATACCGACCCAGTAAAGTGTACAGTTAATATACAAACGGGCACGGCTCATGAGTGAGCACACAACACCGCCGCGTCACCGCCGCTGTCGGCTAACTTTAATGCACTGCACGTCTGAATAGTTCCCTCACTTTCTTGCGTCAGTGTGGGGCTATGGAGGCAGCGGGGTGGGCTATTGTCTTGTGGTTGAACGAGGGGGTTGATAATAACTTACAGCACACTCAAATCCCGTGGTAATTGAGACTAAGCAAGACCTACACTTTAGCCAAAATCGAAAAAAGAATCTTTAACAGCAAACATTGAATAAAATGTGGGTATATAAGCTCTTGCTGCATATTATAAAAGTAATACATTTAGAGTTACAACTCACTTTTATATTATTTTGTAAGTACTAGCATTATTACATGTTTTTCTTGATAAGTTTGTCTTATTACGGTTGACGGGCCTGTTGATCTTGTGGTTAGCGACCCTGACTGCTAAGCCGGAGGTCGTGGGTTCGATTCCCACCCAGGACAAACTTTGTGTGATGAGCATGATTGTTTGTTCTGTGTCTGGGTGTGATTTATCTATAATATGAACAAACTAAGTTTGACATTATTTGCTTAACTGAACATTGGCTAAATGAACATCAAGTAATGTCTATAAATTATGAAAATTATTGTGTAGCTAGCCATTTCAGCCGAAAACGAATGATACATGGCGGATCATTAATATTAATTAAAAATTCAATTAATTCTAAAGAAAGAAAAGATATCATCGGATTATCAGTTGAACACACCATTGAATTGTCCTGTGTTGAGCTTGATAGGCATGTTATAGTATGTGTATACAGACCTCCAAGTTACCAGAATCTATCTGTGTTTGATTCTGTGATGGAAGATGTGTTGAAAAAAGTTAGTTCCTCCAGTAAATCAATCATCATATGTGGCGATTTTAATATAAACTTGTTAGAAAATAACTCTATTAGTATTAGATTATTGAGCCTGTTTAGGTCATTTAATTTGTCAAATGTGTTTATAGAACCAAGTAGAGTGACAGCTTCTTCTGCCACTTGTATTGATAATATATTTTGTAATTGTGATTACTCACATAAAGAAATTGTAAATAAGCTGCCATCTGACCACAGTGGACAAATGATAACGTTTTGCGCCTACATACCTGTACAAAAGATTCAAATAAGGTTTAGGCCAATAACATGTAAAAATTTAGAAAAATTTAATGATTCCTTAGAAAGTAAATTATGTGTTCAGAGTTTTAATAATATTAGTGACCCAAATGAGTTCTATGCCGAGATTTTTTCACTATTAGACGCGCAATTTAATAACACGTTCCCAATTAAGACTAAAAATATTTATCCAAAGTTTTTATTCAGTGATTGGGCGACTCCTGGCATTCGTAAAAGTAGGGGGAAATTATTTGAACTATATGGTCTAAAGCAACATTCAATTAATACAAGCTTTCATCAGTATGTTGCAAAATACTCGAAAACTTTCAAAAGTGTATGTAAAGTAGCTAAATCTCTTTATATTACTAATAAAATAAAATCATCTGATGATAAGATTAAGACTACCTGGCAAATAATAAATAATGAAACAGGTAGGAAGAAACAGCGTAATAATAAATTTAGTTTGGAGACTTCACATGGGGTTGTGAACTCTGATGTAGAAGTAGCTCAGGCATTTGAAAACTTTTTTGTTAATATTCCCCTAGTCACAACGGAATCATTAAATTCATCACCTGCACTTTCCGTTGCCCTCCTTAGAAATAATGTAAAGGCATGCCCCTTGGAGTTTAGATTTCAACATACGAATCCCCAGGCTGTTATTAAAACTTTTAAAGATCTTAAAATGAAATCAACAGAAGATCTTTGGGGAATGTCGGTAAAAGTCTGTACATCTATAATAGAAACTATTGCGCCTTATTTAGCTTTCATTTTTAATATAAGCGTGGATCAGGGAGTCTTTCCGGATCTCATGAAACACAGTAAAGTAGTTCCATTATTCAAATCCGGTGAAAGTAAGGAACTTAACAACTATAGACCTGTTTCAATACTGCCAGTTCTCAGTAAGGTGTTTGAAAAGCTATTACTCAATCAAATGTTACGTCACTTTAATAAAAATTCCATCTTTCATGACCAACAGTACGGTTTCACCAAAGGGCGTTGTACAACTGACGCCGGTGTCTCCTTGATGAAAAACATTTTTAATGCCTGGGAGGAAGCACAAGATGCCATTGGAATCTTTTGCGACCTCTCCAAAGCGTTCGATTGTGTGGACCATGAGACACTATTATTGAAACTGGAGCACTATGGGATTAGAAACACATCTCTCGATTTAATAAGATCATACTTGAAAAACAGACAGGTAAAAGTTCAGGTGAACGGCGTGAACTCATTGGGGTCTGAAATGACAATGGGCGTTCCTCAAGGTTCGATTTTGGGTCCATTTCTCTTTTTAGCATATATAAATGATTTGCCACAATTACTGCAAACACAACCTAATATGGTATTATTTGCAGATGATACGTCATTAATTTTTAAGATAGACAGACGTTCTAGAACTCTTGACGACGTTAATAACTCTATTCTTCAGGTTCAAAATTGGTTCACGGTAAACAATTTGGTACTAAATGAAAAGAAAACCAAATGTATTAGATTTTCTTTACCAAATGTTAAAAATACCGCATGTGACCTCATACTGAATGGCGAAAAACTGGCTTTTGTTAATAAAACGGTTTTCTTAGGAATCACGCTAGATGAAAAATTACAATGGGGACCACATATAACATCTCTTGCAGGGCGGCTAAGCTCAGCAGCTTTTGCTGTTAGGAAGATTAGACAGTTAACAGATGTCGATACTGCGCGTCTGGTCTATTTTAGCTACTTTCACAGCATTATGTCGTATGGCATTCTACTGTGGGGTCGGGCTGCTGACATTGAATCCATATTTATTTTGCAAAAGAGAGCTGTCAGAGCCATTTATAATCTCCGTCGCTGCGAATCTCTTAGGGAACTATTTAAAAAGATTAATGTTATGACAGTGCCTTGTCAATACATTTATGAAAATATTATGTATGTAAGAAAAAATTTACATCTTTTTGATAAAATAAGTGATAGACATAATTTTAACACTAGAAATAAAGACAAATTAGCTCAACCATTTTTTAGATTGTCCAAAGTACACACATCTTTCATGGGGTACTGTGTTAAATGTTACAATAAAATACCTAATGATATATTAAAATTAAATGAAAGAAAATTTAAAAATTGTATTAAAAGCACACTTTGTAAACAAGCATACTACAAGTTAGAGGATTATATTCAAGATAATAATGCTTGGAAACATGCTGGTCTTGCTCCTTAGGACAATTTTAAGTCTTGACAAAATCAACTGGTTGCTTATTTAATCATAAAACTAATTTGTTTTGACCAATAATTGTTTTTCTCCTCGACATTAATTCTACTTTTGAGTTTGACTCACACACTGATTCGTTGTGTTTGAAATGTTAGAAGTAATCATCTACGATCACAATATTGGCGTTAAATGATATGATTAATTTAGCTTTCATTTCTAATTTGTAGCACTGAGTACGTATTGTAGTACTTTGAGTGACTTTTATTTTATTTTTTTATTTTTTTGATTGATCGTTTTGACATTTATATTTTTTTTCTTATGTAATGAATGTAACTATACAACTTATTGTAATACATTGTTTTTTAAAAGAGTATGTATGGAGTTTCTTGCCCGTTCTTCTCCATACGAAACTACCTTTTGGAATGGGCAACTAGATTCAATATTAATGTTTTTTTTTTATGTAATGACGTTCAAAAGTGCCTTTTAAGGGCCTAATTGAAATAAATGATTTGACTTTGACTTTGACTTTGACTTTGACTTTGACTTTATGTATGTATTTATAAATTATATAAGTATGTATATCAGTTGTCTGGTTACCATAACACAAGCTCTGCTTAGCTTGGGATCAGATAGCCGTGTGTGAGTTGTCCCAAGATATTTATTTATTTATAAAATACAATAAAACAGTTTAAAGGTTGTGACAATGACGTTTTTGGACCGGTACTATTCCTTAATTTGAGTAAGGAGTGGACGAAACACCGTTTCACTTTCTAGGAGAATGCGGAACTGATCCACAAACGCAACAATCATCTGGTCAAAGACATTTTAAGCCCGGATGAATTAATAGACATTCCTCCAAACTTAATCCTACAGTTCTTCACAAAATCACGGCAATCACAATAGATCAATAAACCAATTAAAAAAAAACAACTTTATGTAAAAAAATAAGGATCTCCGCAGTTTTCGTGGCCCCAATTTGCCACAAAACTTGGTCCCCGCTTTGTACTATACCCACGGTTTAAACAAACTGTCTCTAAACAAATTAGTTTACCGCTTTTATTTAAGAGAAAGAAAAATATACCCCGACAACTATTCTATTTTATTAAACTTTTGCATTTAATTCGCTACATAGTCTAAAACAAAGTCGCTGCCCACCGTCTGTCTTTGTACGCTTAGATCCAATCCTTCACGCTCAAAGTTCAACTTACAACTGGTTCATTTCAGCGGCTTCATTTTGAAAGTCGGTATCTCAATTTTCGACTTTCGATGATTCTTCTGTATCATCAACATGGATGAAAAAATTATACACCACTGACTCGTCTACTGTTGTACTATTTTTGCCAATAAGGTGTCCAGATTTGTTTGCAGCATCTTCTACTATGCGAACTTGACGGGTAACCACATCAGTCGGTTGATTAGGATAGAATTTAAGCTCCCATCTATGATTTCCAGGTGATAAGTCAACTTTCTTATTCTTTTCACTTTCTTCGTCTTTTATGGCAAAAAATATTGTGTTTATTAATGTTATGTTTCCGTTTTCAACGTAATCCTTTACTCCTATAAGCTCCACTACTATTTGGTCACATGCTGCAGGGCTTTCAGCCTTACTCTCTTCCACATCTTTCACAACCCCACACATTGTACTTGCTATGAATAGGGATATAAATAAAATGATCTTCATTGTCGGTGTTTGGTTGGTGATGTCCTTGATCTTCTATAGCCGTTTATTCTTTAGAACACTTGTTTTATACTTTTGCACCTTTTCGTCTGTCACTTACGGTAGTTTTTTCTTCCACTAGTTTGTTTGTTATATTAGAAATAAAACTCAATTTGTAAACGACGAATCAGTTAGGTTGACTGCGCCGCCTTTGCAAAGGAGATGGCTAAATGGAAGTATCGACCACTGCCCCACTGCCCCATAGTAATATATAAATATGGTACCTAGCACAATGTAATGCTGAATGGCTAAATATTAGTATTTCATGTAAAACAAGTTTCAGGTACTTTTAGGGAATAATAATAAATAGTAAAATAATATTGCCTAAAAAGGAAAGAAGCTGTGTGTGACAGTATATAATTTTCTCCAAATGACACTTTAACATTTTCGAAAAAGAATAAAATTAAAACGAAAATGAGGTTGTATATTTATAAGCGAATGGTTGTGATGAAAAAGTTTTTCATCACAAAATTCAGGTATCCAAAACATATTTGCTAATGAAGATTTTCTTCTCAATTAAAATCGACATAAGTTATAATACAGCATACTTCATGTTAATTTACTTTTTAAATCAATCGCGTGTTATGTGCGTTATTATAATGCTATTAAGTATGGAAGACCCACGTTTTGTTTCATCAAGTCAACATACAAAAATGCTTTTTATTTTTTTTACTTGCAATATAACTTAAGATTTGTTTTTAAGATTATTGCATTATGCTTTTTACACAATTCTGTGTGTTATAGTTTTAAAAAAAGCGAGATTTTTTCTTTTCTTTTCCAAACGAAACGAGGCTATATAATTAGGTCGAGTTATACGGTTCCGACGGCTTTTCCTTCATAACATAACCTGATAAAGTAACAACCAAACAAACTCGCATTTAGAGCACGTACTAGCCATGTTAGGTTTAATAATGTGTATGGAAATAACACATGACTGGAAAAGGTTGTTTACAACTGCCTCTAACTGCCAAAAAATCAGTTGCCTAGCAACGGTTTGTTTATTCTTTTTCAAATGTGGAGAAATGTCAAACATGGTCTGTCAAACAAAAATAGCTTAAAAAGCAATTGAGATACTTTATTATGTTTAATAGTTCACGAAAGTGCTAGGAAAGTATTAAACACTACATAATTTATGAATGATTTTTTAAATATCATGAGGTTATGTAAGATTCTTATACATTCCAAGTGCTGACTGCCCCTGGGGCAGTCATTTAGCCATCACCTTTGAAGACTATGTTACGGCTTTTATATAATAGTTGCCATCACCGTTTGAAGGTTAATCAATATTATCATTCTGAAGTTCAAGAAGAAGTTCAAGGTTTATGTAAATTGAAGTAGATTTGGCTTATTTGTTACTACTCGTATGTGCTGTATTTTTGGTGATCTTTCTTTTTTAATCTTTTGTTTCACGCTGCAATTCCTTGCCTTGTCTAAGTTACGGTTTCTGCTGAAACAAATCTCCTTCAGAGAATTTAAGTAAATTAAATTTTACGTAATCTGCAATCTCACTAGAAGCGCAATTCTCTCGGTTTTTATCATCATCATCATCATCAGCCTATCACAGTCCACTGCTGGGCATAGGCCTCTCCCAGCCACAGAGCCCAATCTGAAGTGGCAGTGAGCTGGTCACATTGGTCACAGAACCGATAACCGATGGAGTAAACGTGTTTTCAACACCGTGCAAATTCTAGTTTCAGTCGCAATCTGCTTCTAATGTGACAAGTTTGTTTTGCATTGATTGTCGCTTAGATGAGATTGTGACCAGACATTTAATGTTTTTTATTAGTAGAACTGGCTTTCTGAGACTAACTCTAGACCTCTAGCGTAACAGTCGCGCTTAGTACCACTAGGCTAACGAGGCATTTTGATCATCAATAGCATTCATTTTCAAATTAAATTAAACACCATTGTCTATATTGACCCATCCTCCTCTGTATCATTACGGCAGCCGGTTCAGATAACCTAAGATATAAAAACATTTGTTTTTCAGATGTTTCTTATTAGAAAATCTAGTTATATAATTCTTGGTAATATCTATCATAAACATCTTGGAAGAATTATATAATAATTAATAATCATTAACTGCCTGGTTGGTCTAGTGGTCCTAAGGGCGACTGCTACGCTAGAGGTCCTGGGTTCGATTCCCAGGTCGAGCAAAAAATGTTATTGGGTTTTTCTATGAAATTCTCAGTAGCAGCTCGGAGTTTGGATTTGTGCCCGGTTAATGGCAATAGGCTCGCCCCCTATTACATGGGACCTAAATATACCGGCGAACTGTGGGTGTTTTGGTACACCTCTGCCTAACCCTTCGCGGAATACGGGCGTGATGGTATATATATATTTATCATTACCTAATCGTCATGCTGGCCCAGTGGTCTAGGCGCCCGCTTCTCATGCATGAGGCTGTGGGTTCGAAACCGCGCACGGGCAAGTAGCAGTGTGACTTTTTCTAAAAGGTAGTTTTGTATGGAAAATAGGGATCAAGAAACTATACTTACTCCTTTTAAATAATAATAATGGTACCAGCATGAATCAGAAATGAGGAGATCCGCAGACGAACCAAAATTACCGACGCCCAACGAATCAGCAAGTTGAAGTGGCAGTGGGCAGGGCACATAGCACGCAGAGCTTATGGCTGATGGGGCGGCAAAGTTCTCGAATGGAGACCACACACCGGTAAGTGCAGCGTAGGACGTCCACCCACAAGGTGGACGGACGACCTGATTAAGACCGCAGAAAGACGCTGGATGCACACTGCTGCCTAGGACCGGTTGAAAATCTATGGGGGAGGCCTATGTCCAGCAGTGGACGTCCTGCGGCTGATATGATGATACCAGCCTGAACTGCTCACTGCAGGGCAGAGGCCCCTTCTTATACAGAGAAGGCACGACCATTGAATAAAACGCTTGCTAAGGGTGGATTGGCGATTTCAAAACATTTATTGTAAGTCCAGATTTCCTCACGATATTTTCCCCCACCGATTTCTGTGATTCCAAGATAAACTTAGAAACTATACTATACCATCACGCCTGTATTCCCTGAAGGGTTAGGCAGAGGTGCACCAGCATACACCCACAGTTCGCCGGTATATTTAGGTCCCATGTAATAGGGGGTGAGCCTATTGCCATTAACCGGGCACAAATCCAAACTCCGAGCTTTTTGCTCGACCTGGGAATCGAACCCAGGACCTCTAGCGTAGCAGTCAAGCTTAGGACCACTAGGCTACCGACTAAACTACGCACCGGATTTTAATGCCGTTTGCAAAAATAAATAGAGCGATTCAAGAGGAAGGTTTATAAGTATAGGACATCACGCTACGACCAACGGGAACGTAACAGGTCAACCGTAACTAAACGTGAGAGATACCGCGGGGTATATAGGTAGTACCTAAGTACTACATAATAAAAACATTATTATGTCGCGATAACCCAGTGGTTGATGACCCCTTAACGGTTGTAAGTTCGAATCCGGACACAGGCAAGTACCTACCTAGTGTATTTAATTTCTAATGTTCATTCTGAACGAATGATGTTCATTCTTGACGACTCAGCAATGGACTGTTGCGCTGCGTGTCGCGGGTTCGATTCCCGCAAGGTACAAATGTTTGTATGACCTACAGATAGATGTTTCGGGGCCGGCAGTTTTGAGTTGTGCCGGGTGATTTTATAAAAAAAAAAAGAAAAATAAAAGAAAGCAGGATTGTAAGTTTATCTTGGACATCGGTGAAGGAAAAATGTAATCTTCCAGACCGATTCCGGCCACGGCGGCTAATCTTAATGCAGACTAGCCACGTACGCAGGAGATATTATAGTCCACAAGTGTGTGCGCAAACATAGGTGCACTCCCTCTTCCCTATAGCCCGATGGGACGGCAATCCGACACGACCGGAGCGAGATCAGGCGCAGGACCAACGGCTTTACGTGCTTTCCGAGGCACGGGGGTGGTGTGACACCACCAACTTCCAAACTCCGGGCTGCTGCTGAGAAATTCCTAACGGAAAAACCCAATAACACTTTTTGCCCGACCTGGGAATCGAACCCGGGACCCCTTGCTCAGCAGTCGCGCTTGCAACCACGAGACCAACGGGGCAGTCAACGGTGAAGGAAAACGTCGTGAGGAAATCTGAACTTCCAAGATGTTTTTTTTTAATATTTTTATCCTATTTATTTAACCCGGGGTTAAACACACACAACTGGGGTCCACATGGATACGCAAACCCATTTCCAAGAGGTTTATGATCGATATTACCAAGAATTTTATAATTGGAATTTCTATTAAGGAAAATCCGATAAACAAATATAGTTACTGCTAAACGCCTAGACTTATCTCTTAGGTTATCAGAACCGGCTGCTATAATGATATGCAAAGGAGGTAGGGCACATATGAACAATGGTGTTTAAATTAATATAAAAATCGATGCGATTGATGATCGAACTGCCTCGTTAGCCTAGTGGTCTTAAGCTTGACTACTGGTCTTGAGTTCAATTCCCAGGTCGAGCAAAGTGTTATTGGGTTTTTCTGCGAAATTCTCTGTAGCAGCTTGAAGTTAAGATTTGTGCCCGAATAATGGCAATAGGCTTGCCCCCTATTACATGGGATCTAAACATACCGGCGAACTAATGTTACACAGAGCGAATATATGTTACACATTTCTGAATAAATAAATATTAAAAAAAAAAAAAAACTGTGGGTGTACATATATTGGTACACCAGTGCCTAATCCTTTGGAAAATACAGGCGTGATGGTATATGATGTTAAAAATCGATGACTCCTTTACATCAATGACTGACAGAATGGTAAATAATTCTAAGTGTATTCAGGTGAAATGAGCTTGATCAATCCTTAGTCTAAAAAGGCTAATTCTAGTAATTCTTCTTCTTAGCGTTTCGATGACAAACTATCATCATCTGCCTTTTCCCGACTATATTGGGGTCGGCTTCCATTCGAACCGGATGCAGCTGAATATCAGTATTTTACATGGAGCGACTGCCTATCAGACCTCCACAACCCAGTAATGGGTAATATGATACTCTTGGTAAGATTGGTTGTCAGACTTTCGGGCTTCTGACTAACTATAATAGAGGTATTTATATTGTTCCGGCCCAGAATTTGGCCACTTTTACTGCGTTGTCGGTGGCAGTCATTAAATCTTCCTGCTGATCTTCCTTCATTCTAGTAAGTAAAAACGTTCAACATTCAGTACAATCTCATCTTTGCGACAATCAATACAAAAAAAAAACTTGTCAAATTAGAGGCAGATTGAGACTAAATTTAAAATTAGAACGTTTAAAAAAATACAAGAATTGCGTTTCTGTTGAGATCACACATAACCTCAAAAATTTAATTTACTTAAATTCACTGAAGAAGATGCTTATAAAAGAAACTGGCCTGAAGATGAGGGAAGGGAGTTCGATGCACTGCAGTGTGAAACAAAAGACTTAAAAAGAAAAAACTACTTAAAATACAATAAAGAGTATTAACTAAAATAATGTCCCAAATAAGCCATATCTACTTTAATTTACATAAACCTTGAACTACAGAATGATAATATTGATTGACCTTTAAACGATGATGTCAACTTTTATTTAATATCTGTAATGTAGTCTTCAAATTATCGAAGAAGGTAGCGCAGTCAACATAACGTTCTCGTCGTTCATAAATTGAGTTTTGTTTCGAATATAATAAACAATAATGTGAATATAACACCTTAACTAGTGGAAGAACTTACTACCTTAAGTGAAAGACTGAAAGATACAAAATTATAAAACAAGTGTTCTTGTGAGTAGAAAATCTAGAAATAATAAACGGCTATAGAAGATCAAGGACATCACAAACCAAACACCGATAATGAAGATCATTTTACTTATATTTTTATACATAGCAAGTACAAAGTGTGGAGTATTGAAAGATGTTGTGAATGAGAGTGAGACTCCAAACTCCGAATGTGACGATATAATAGCGCTTATAGAAGTACAGGATTTCGTTGAAATCGGAAATGTTACATCAATTGACACAATATTTTTTGCCGTATATGATCAGGAAAGTAAAGAGAAAGATAAAGTTATATTATCACCTGGAAATCATAGATGGGAGATGAAATTACTTCCTCATCAAACTAATATAATTAACCGTAAAGTTCGCATAGTAGAAGACGCTGCAATCAAATCAGGACACCTTATTGGCAAAAACAGTACAACAGTAGATGACTCAGTTATCTATAATTTCTACATCCATGTACCAGAAGAACCAGTATCGAAAATCCAAAAAAGAGATACCAGCTTTCAAAATGAAGCCGCTGAAATAAACCAGTTGCAAGTTGAACTTATAAGCGTTAAGGATGTTGTTGAAGTCGGAGATGTAACTTTCATAAACCAACTCGTTCTGGACACTAAAAATAGGGCAAATAATGCACGACTAGTATTGTCTCCAGGAAACCATTTGTGGGAGATTAAATTTAATCCCAATAATGAAACAGCATACACAATTATGGATAAAGTTAGCATCTTAGAAGACGCCGCCAAGTTATCAGGACAAGTTGTTGGTAAAAACTTCACAACCATTGATGATGCAGCTGTCTGTTATTTGAAGATCCAAGTACCAGCTACAAAAGACACCCACAATAGTGAACATTCCACAAGTGCAGAAGAAACTAAACCTGATGTCAAAGAAAATACAACTGCAGATGCGCCAAATGCTGTAGAAATGAACCAGTTGCAAGTTGAACTTATAAACGTAAAGGATTTTGTTGAAGTCGGAGATGAAGCTTACATAAACGAACTCGTTCTTGACACAAAAAATAGGGCAAGTAATGCACGACTAGTATTGTCTCCAGGAAACCATAAGTGGGAAATTAAATTTAATCGCAATAAGGAATCAGCACATACAATTATGGAAAAAGTTAGCATCTTACAAGATGCCGCCAAGTTATCAGGACAAGTTGTTGGTTTAAACTACACAACTGTAGGTGATACAATTGTCTGTTATTTGACCATCCAAGTACCAGCTACTAAAGAACCCCAAAATAATGAAAATTTCACAAATGCAGAAGAAACTAAACCTGATGTCAAAGACCATACAACTGCAGGTAAGCCAAATACTGCAGAAATAAACCAGTTGCAAGTTGAACTTATAAACGTAAAGGATTTTGTTGAAGTGGGAGATGAAGCTTACATAAACCAACTCGTTCTTGACTCTAAAAATAGGGCAAGTAATGCACGACTAGTATTGTCTCCAGGAAACCATAAGTGGGAGATTAAATTTAATCGCAATATTGAATCAGCATATACAATTATGGAAAAAGTTAGCATCTTAGAAGACGCCGCCAAGTTATCAGGACAAGTTGTTGGTAAAAACTTCACAACTGTAGGTGATACAATTGTTTGTTATTTAAACATCCAAGTATCAGCTACTACAAAAATAAACCAGTTGCAAGTCGAACTTAAAACCGTAAGGGATTTTGTTGAAGTCGGAGATATAACTTACATAAACCAACTCGTTCTTGACACGGTACATGAGGAAAATAATGCACAACTTGTATTGACACCAGGAAACCATAAGTGGGAGATTAAATTTAACCTTAATGAACCAATTAGTACAATTGTCTATAACCTTCATACAATAGAAGAAACCGCAAAGTTATTAGGACAAGTTGTGGACCAAAACTATACAACTGTAGATAATGAATTTGTCTGTTATTTAAACATCCATGTGCCAGCTACAAAAGACACCCACAATAATGAAAATTCCACAAATGCAGAAGAAACTAAACCTGATGTCAAAGAACATACAACTGCAGATACACCAAGTACTGCAGAAATAAACCAGTTGCAAGTTGAACTTATAAACATAAAGGATTTTGTTGAAGTCGAAGGTGAAGCTTACATAAATCAACTCGTTCTTGACACAAAAAATAGGGCAAATAATGCACGACTAGTATTGTCTCCAGGAAACCATTTGTGGGAGATTAAATTTAATCCCAATAATGAAACAGCATACACAATTATGGATAAAGTTAGCATCTTAGAAGACGCCGCCAAGTTATCAGGACAAGTTGTTGGTAAAAACTTCACAACCATTGATGATGCAGCTGTCTGTTATTTGAACATCCATGTACCAGATACAAAAGAACCTCAAAATAATGAAAATCCCACAAATGCAGAAGAAACTAAACCCGATGTTAAAGAACATACAACTGCAGGTGCGCCAAATACTGCAGAAATAAGCCAATTGCAAGTTGAACTTATAAACATAAAGGATTTTGTTGAAGTGGGAGATGAAGCTTACATAAACCAACTCGTTCTTGACTCTAAAAATAGGGCAAGTAATGCACGACTAGTATTGTCTCCAGGAAACCATAAATGGGAAATTAAATTCAAGCCTAATGAACTAGGTGCCAAAATTAACCATACGGTTAGTATCTTAGAAGACGCCGCCAAATTATCGGGACAAGTTGTTGGTAAAAACTGCACAGCTATTGATGATTCAGTTATCTGTTATTTAAACATACATGTAGCAGCTGCAGAGGAACCATTAGTAAACATTCAAAAAAGAGATACCGACTCTCAAAATGCAGCCGCTGAAAAGAAAACTGAAGATATACGCCTGATCGAAAAAGTAGAACTTATACAAATTAACGATTTTGTCGAAATCGGAAATGTAACATTAATAAATCCAGTGATTCTTGATACGAAAGACAAGGAAAGTAATAAGGGAGCTGAATTGTCCCCTGGAAGTCATAGATGGGAAATAAGCTTCAATCCCAATGAACAAACTGATAAAATTAACCGTCTACTTGAAATAGTAGAAGACGCAGCACAGAAATCAGGAATACTTGTTGGCAAAAATAGTACAATTGTAGATGGTTCAGTTGTCGCCAACTTTAACATTTACGTAGATGCTGTAAACCAACAGGGATCAAAAATTCAAAAAAGAGATACTGACTCTGAAAATGCAGCCGCTGAAAAGAAAACTGAAAATATACGCCTGATCGAAATAGAACTTATACAAATTAACGATTTTGTCGAAATCGGAAATGTAACATTAATAAATCCAGTGATTCTTGATACGAAAGACAAGGAAAGTAATAAGGGGGCTGAATTGTCCCCTGGAAGTCATAGATGGGAAATAAGCTTCAATCCCAATGAACAAACTGATAAAATTAACCGTCTACTTGAAATAGTAGAAGACGCAGCACAGAAATCAGGAATACTTGTTGGCAAAAATAGTACAATCGTAGATGGTTCAGTTGTCGCCAACTTTAACATTTACGTAGATGCTGCAAATCAACCGGGATCAAAAATTCACAAAAGAGATACTGAAACTCAAAATAATGAAAAACCTACAGATGTAGAAGAAATTAAACAATTAATTAACCTCGTAGAAACCGCTGAAAACCAAACAGGAGAAGTAGACGGTAGAAACTGTACAACTACAGATGATGCTCTAATTTGTAATGTCTATATTCCTGATAATTCAGAAATAAGTAAACGAGAAACCGAATTGCAAAACAGCACACTGCCTACAGATGATGAAGAAATCAAGAATATACATGATGTTATTAACGCCGCTATAAACATGACAGATATAGCAGTCAATAATACTGAAAACTGCACCACTGTAGACTGTTTATTTTCAGGCACATCAGCCCTTGTAGGAGGTTGTCCTGCAGGAAAAGAGAGAGCTGATGATAATACTTGTGTCGATGTAGTTTAGAGAAAACCTTCAAGATAGAAATGTGATTTTATTACATATTTTTTACATCATTTAGATTCATCATCTTCCTACCTTTATCTTATATTAATTGGGGTCGGCGTCATGCTATCATGATATGAAAGAGAACGGAGTCAGCTCCGTTCTCTTTCATATCATTCTTCACACAATCCATCCATCTTTTCTTTGGCCTCCCTCTTCCTCTCCGTCCATCCACATTTATATTCATAATTCTTTTGATCACATGCATTTTAACCCTCCTCTTCACATGCCTATACCAAGACAAACGGTTCCCTTTCAACTTTTCTGTCACTGGCGCTAGTTTCAACTCCCACTTATATTGTAATACTAAAAACAAAAATGTTTATAAATAATTGTTTTAAGATAAATGATACTGTTCTGTAAAAACAGAGACACCAAGAAACCCGTGTTTTATTTTACTGATTAGATAAGCCGTAAGTTATAAAAAATACTGTGTTCCCAGTTATATCAAAATCAGTGTTGTTTATAAATGATCTTTGAACTACGATATGATAATTCACTTTGTAATATATGAGGACGCCATTGTTTGGCCAGACATTTGTGAGCTACAACACTATTATAATTAACGTGTTTTTTACTGATTAGTGCTTCAAAATTCAAAATTCAAAATTCAAAGCATTTATTTCAATTAGACCATGTACAGGCACTTTTGAATTGTCAAGAAGTTACAGTTAAAGTTGAAGCTAGTTGCTCGTTCCAAAACGTAGGTCTCTATGGAGAAGAACGAGCAAGAAACTCCATGGACACTCTTTTCTTTCAATTTGGTTTTTACAAAAACTTGTTACAAAAATTGTGGTTGCTTCTATATGTGAAAACAATGAAGGTGAATATAAAACAATAAAATATAATAATAAAAATGTAAGCCATGGCAGTTAAGAGATGACCAATCCCAACTGACAGCACCCGTTCACGAGCATGACGCGTGCATCAGCACCATTTAGCTCAACCATCTTGAAGGGAACCGAACGATCCAATGCACGCGCCACCATCAGCGAGACATTAAAGTGAGCATGACAAAGCTCTCCACTGCCATGCTTAGTGTCCAACGCATACTTAGTAACTTAACAAATAAAAAAAGTGGCAACACTGCCCGAGTGACATGTCAAAATTTTAATCCGTATTTTAAAATTAGTTTTAATTATTTTTTAAGTAGTTTTAAAGTGTAATTTTATATAATTAAGCAACGTAACTGCATAATAATCCGGGATTATTGTTTTCCCGTCGATAAACACAGTAATACTCAGTGTTTGGTTATCCACCGTTACCGGTAACCTATTTCGAACAGCTGATGTCATCCTGCGGATTTAAACGGGGAGTATTGTTTACTTTTATTCTATCGTAGCCACATATTAGCACACAATTATTGTCACTTAATATCTGTAACGCGCTCTCATAATTTATTTTGATAGATTCGAGACATTGGATTACCTAAGTCTTGTAGCAGTCCTGTATTTGTATTTATATAGAACACGAGACTTAGTATCGGAATAACGCTAATAGTTAATCATTTGAGACTATACCTATATAAACTATCTAGTAAATTCCTGTCAATTAATATTGTACATTCATTTAAATTTAGATTTTAGTTCAGCTACACAAGTACCCACACAAAAAAAAAAAAAAAAAAAAAAAAATTAACATCATTTTGAATTATTATAACTTTGCATTAAATTTAATCATAGTCATATTCCAACTAGCAACCTACCTCTTTCTTCTCCAGTAAACCACACTAACATTCCCATTTCACCTTTCATTTCACACACCTTCCCTACTTTTGTCTATTTAACTAGTTCTCACCGTTTCTTTAATTCTAATTTCAGTAACTATTCCTGAAACCATGTCAGTGATGACCCGCAAGGCTACGGCTCAGGTTATGGAGGTTAAATTGAGAACGGCCCTTGAAGAACTTAAGGCATCCAGCATCCAATGCCAGCAATTATTGCAAGAACGAGACGAATGTGAGGAGGAAGTAAAGGGCATAATCAACAAAAACACATGCCTGAAGCGGGAGCTAGTGGACCTTCATCAGCAATACCTAGACGTTGTCGATGAACGGGACAAACTGCGGTCAGTCACTGATGGGTTCAAAAACTGTAGTGACCTGTATGAGGAGGCTTTGAGTAAAGTTAGGGACTTAGAGGAAGAATTAATACATTCAAACTTAAGAATTACCAAGTTACAGAATGAAAAGGAATGTTCCCAGGCTAGAGAAACAAATCACTTATATAATGAATTGTTGAACAGTAAGTGTAACCCAAACTCCTTAGTTACAATAGACCTCACTGAAGATTCTCTAATAAAATATAATAATAGTAGTTATTCAGTGAGTCGTAACAAAATAAAAAAATATGCTAAGTTTAATAAAATCATTAATAAATGTAAAAAATTTAGGAAACAGGAAAAACACTATTCCAATAATATTAAATTAAGGAAAGAACGTGTTTGCCTATTAAATAAGTTAAGTAATTTTCAAATCAAACTAGAGGATAGCATAAACATTTATGAGGCTGACACTCAACGCCTACAATCAGAAATTGAGGTGCTTGAAGAGTCAATATTTTCTCTTTCTAAAAAGTATGAGAGCTCACAACAACAAATAAAAGAGCATATTCTTGCAACAAATGTTTTAGTGAATATTTGTAACTCTAGTGCAGACAGAGTGGATCCGCTGCCTCACAGTACCACTCACTTGCAGCGAGAATCTCATCTTCAGGCTTCCCAGCCTGAGGTAACAGAATACCCATCCCAACCTGATAGTACCTTGGAGTGCGTCCCTATTTCAAGTGTAATATCAGATATTGAATGTGAAAAAAGTAGTTCTCTATCTGAAAATAATGTTTGTTGCTGTCCCATTATGTTTTCAGATAGTTTAGGAAGGGGACTGGGTAAATTACTGAACAACAACCTGAGACATTCTTCATTAAATTATTGTATGCCTGGGACTTCCTACAATGAAATAATGTCTACAATAGCAAAGAAAGATTTAAATTCAAATTCTATTATTACTATATTAGTAGGTAATAGCATAAATGTTACAAAAGATGACATTACTGACAGGGTCAATGAAATCTTGAAAATTAATTGTCAGAAAGTAATATTGTGTGCGTTTCCCTACTTTGAGCATCTCTCAAACAAGCAAAATAATAACATTCATATGTTAAATAATCACATTCAATTTCTAGTTAGTCACCATAGTGACAAGCTCATGTTTTTAGACATCAACTGTTTTGTTGAAAAATTGAGATCGACTAGGGATACAGCGTATCTGCCCATTAGATTTAGACGTCAGATAGCTTGGCTATTAGCTTTTAATATAAACTCAGACATAATTAGTATGTCGAAGTCTTCTACAATTTGCACCACAATATTTAGTAATAATACTAATGTTAGGGTGGTACCCACAAATAATATTTTAAACTAGTTATTAAGACAACAGAAGGTACCAGTAGCAATTTATTTCAAATTATCGATAAAAAGGTACCTCCTAGCAATCACTTGCCAAATTGTAAAAAAGGGGCTAAACAACATTCCTTAAAAATATTTCATCAAAATATTCAAGGTTTTTCTTCCAAGCAATTAGTAATTGAGCTGTTTTTAGAAAAGACAATGTTCGACATTATTTGTTTTACTGAACATTGGTTAAAAGATTATGAAATGTTAATTAATTATGATAATTATACTGTGGGCAGTTGTTTCAATCGAAAATCCATGTTGCGTGGTGGTTCACTAATCTTAATTAAAAATACTATTAAATCTAAGCCACGCAAAGACATAGTTGAACTTTCGGTTGAACATATTATTGAGCTGTCCTGTGTTGAGCTAGATAAGCATGTTATAGTGTGCGTCTACAGACCCCCAAATTACCAAAATTACTCTATTTTTGAAACTGTAATGGAAGATGCTTTGTCTAAACTTACAACTGGTAATAAATCAGTAATAATCTGTGGTGATTTTAATATCAATATTCTAGAAAATAATTCAATTAGCAGTAGATTAATAAGTCTTTTTAAATCTTTCAACCTATCAAATGTTTTTCTAGAACCAACTCGAATAACTTCGACTACTGCTACATGTATTGATAATGTTTTTTGCTGCTGCACCTACTTAGATAAAGCTATAGTAAATTATCTTCCGTCTGATCACAGCGGACAAACCGTTTCTTTTGAGTACAAAACATCATTACAAAAAGTGCAGATACAATCAAGACCAATAACATCTGGTAATCTAAATAAATTTAATAGCACTCTAATTAGTAAGTTATGTGTTCAGGGCCTTAATATTAATAATGGTGATTCTTTATATGAAGATTTTTTTTCAATTGTTCAAACGGAATTTAACAATATTTTTAAGAAATCTACTAAAACAATTTGCCCTAAATTTTTATTTAGTGATTGGGCGACTAAAGGTATCCGGAAAAGTAGGGAAAGACTGTTTGAGCTGTATGGCCTTAAGCCTTATGTAAACACGGAAACTTTTAATAAGTATGTTGCTAATTACTCAAAAATTTTTAAAAATACGTGTAAATCAGCTAAAGCCTTGTACATTAGAAACAAGGTAAAATCAGCCGATAATAAAATAAAAACGGTCTGGAAAATTATCAATAGTGAAACAAATAGAAACAAAAAACATAATACTGATTATACTCTGGAGACTTCCCGAGGTCGCACAAGCAATAATATCGATGTGGCTCAGGAATTTGCAACATTCTTTACAAATATCCCAATTAAAACTACAGAAACCTTAGACTCCTCGCCTACACTTGCTATAGATTTATTGAGAGCGAATGTTTCAGCCTGCCCTAAGGAGTTTAAATTCAATCATATTAACCCTGTGGATGTTCTAAAGGCTTTCAAACAACTTAAGATCAAGGTTACAGAGGATATGTGGGGCATGTCCACTAATGTGTGTAAATCTATTATTGAGACAGTTGCACCCTATTTAGCTTTAATATTTAACTTGTGTATAGATCAAGGGGTCTTTCCGACATTAATGAAGCACAGCAAAGTTGTACCCCTATTTAAATCCGGGGATAGCAAAGACACCAATAATTATAGACCTGTTTCGGTTTTGCCGGTTTTCAGCAAGGTGTTTGAAAAAGTGATCCTCAATCAAATGCTTAATCATTTTAACTGTAATAACATCTTACACGATCAACAGTATGGTTTCACCAGAGGACGTTGTACTACAGACGCCGGTGTGACTTTAATTAAGCACATCTTTGATGCATGGGAGGACTCACAGGATGCCATTGGTATTTTTTGCGACCTCTCAAAAGCATTTGATTGCGTAAATCACGACACGCTCCTCTTGAAGCTAGAACATTACGGCCTCGGTCAACTAGCCCTTAGCTTATTGAAATCGTATTTGAATGATAGATTACAGCACGTTCAAATAAATGGTGTAAATTCATCAGGCTTAAAAGTAAAGATGGGGGTTCCGCAGGGTTCAATATTGGGTCCGTTCCTCTTTTTAGTATACATAAATGATTTACCTCATTTACTGAAAAACCAACCTAAAATGGTGTTATTTGCTGATGATACTTCATTGATTTTTAATGTAAACAGACGGGCACAGCACCTTGACGACGTAAATAACGCTATGCTTAAGGTTCATAATTGGTTTACGATAAATAACTTAGTATTGAATGAGAAGAAAACTAAATGCATTAGATTTGCGTTACCGAACGTTAGAAGTAGTGCATGTAACGTTATATTGAATAAGGACATACTGGAATTCGTCGACAAGACAGTTTTCTTAGGAGTTACGCTCGACTCAAAACTGCAGTGGGGTCCTCACTTAACATCTCTTGCAGGGCGGCTAAGTTCAGCTGCTTACGCTGTCAGAAAAATCCGACAATTGGCAGACGTGGATACCGCGAGACTAGTCTATTTCAGCTACTTCCATAGCATCATGTCTTACGGTATTTTGCTTTGGGGGCGGGCTGCAGATATAGATTCTATTTTTATTCTGCAAAAGAGGGCTGTCAGAGCCATCTATAATCTTTGCAGACGCGAATCTTTAAGAGAATTGTTTAAAAAAATTAATATCATGACGGTGCCTTGTCAATATATATATGAAAACATTATGTATGTTCGGAAAAATCTTCATCTTTTTAATAAAGTTGGTGATAGACATAATTATAATACTAGAAATAGGAACAAATTAGATCAACCAAGTTTTAGATTGTCAAAAGTACACACTTCTTTTATGGGGTACTGTGTAAAATTTTATAATAAAATACCACTCAATATTCTTGAACTAAATGAGAGAAAGTTTAAAACATGCATAAAACGCACACTATGTCGTCAAGCATATTATAAATTAGAAGACTATATAAATGATAAAAATGCTTGGCTTACTGCTGGTCCTGCTCCACAGACACTCGGGCTCACAAATTAATATGCATATTTTACAAAAAGGAATTATGTTTTTCTTAAGCACCTTTTTTATTGACTTTAATAACGTCTACCGTTATTATAATTCTTATTTCTTTTTTCTTACATACTACAGTTGATTCGTTGAATAGGTTCACTGATAACCTTAGCTTTGTATAATTGAACATAATTTATTTCAATATTGTAAATGTGAGTACCATGGAGCCTTAATTTATTTGTTAAGTTACTGCGTATGCTTACTTGCTACATGTATCATAACACGTCATAGCTTTGTCATACAATGAAGATACCTATCTTCATTATTTGTGTTTTAATAACATTTAATTGTAAACTCACAGAAGCTTTTAAAATTAAAGAAAACATAGTAAAGAACTCAACAATAAATCAACTTCCTAAATCTATTTTTACAAAACATACTAAAGTGACAAATAATAAAATTATTTTAACAGAAAATGACAAAACAACACGAGTGAACAGTAACTATCGAAGACCCAGTGAAACCAGTGTTAACAAAACTATATTGAATAATGTGTTAAATTCTAATGAAACAAATAAAGAACAAAATACTCAAAAAATTAAAAAGAAACTATCAAACAAAAAGGAAACTAAACGCATTAGAAATAAAGCAAAACATCACGAAAATCGTGTTAAAAACGGTCGATTTTATGGCATTGGCGTACACATGTCAACGTTATCAATAGATGAATGCAGTACAGGAAAAGAAAGAGCTGACGATGGAACATGCATTTCTATAGAGATCACTCTTGATTCTGATGAAGTAATAGACATTGAGATAAAGGGAAGAGAAACAGGAGCTGAGACAGAAGTCGAAATAGAAATCAAAACAGAAGCCGGAACAAAAACCGGCACTGAAGCCGGGACAGAAGCTGGAACAAAACCCAACATGACAAATCAATAACTTTATTCAACAAGCATATTTAGTAACCACTGTTATCGAAAAACACAGTACATTGACTTCAATTTAACCTTGGGAGTGTAACATCAAGAGTTTATAACTGCGCACGGGCCACGAGCAAGTGCCAACGTGACTTTTATATGCCTACTTTCGATGTTTATCTTGAACCAACGAATGAAGGAAGGAAAAAACATTGTGGGGGAAACTTGGACTGCAGGACGTAAATACAGGTCTGAAATTACCATCTCGTCTGGGACTTGTGTAGTGATCAATGCTCATGCCTTCTCCGTATGAGAAGAAGAGAGGTCATTACCCTGCAGTGAGATAATAAAAGACGAAGGTTTTATTAATATTACATTAAAGAGTAAGAACATTATTATTGTGGGCAATTTAAGTTATTGATTGAGTCCATGAGTGAGAATTATGAAAAACGTTTTATAATGGCTTAAAGTAAATAACAGAAGAACTGCATAAGAAATTAATGCAGCATTACTATTTCCCAGTTACACTCAAATGAACTTTGAACTAACAGCGATAAGGTTAATAAAATGATTATTAAACTTAGTTTTATTGATTATTGTATTCTTCTCAGTGACCTACAAACGTTATCCAGACATGAAGTCCTTCTTCGTTATATTTGTATTAATTGTGAGTTCTGAATGTGGACTTTTAGACGACCTGGTCAGTTCTAAAGAGGAATCGCAAGGCTTAAAAGGTCTGCTTAATAAAAAACCTCAAAGTGCCACGGAATCGAAGAGAAAAGAGTATAATCAAGGTGTGATCTTAAAAGTACGTGAAACTCTTGAGAATGGAACGAAAATTATTATTGATGCATTAGGTAATGTTATCAGAATTCATCCGAAAGAAAACTCCAAAACAGAAAGTCCTGAATCAACCACTAACAGTTCTTTAAAAGACAATGAAGTTGTGAAAAAAGACGAAGCAAGTAAACCTACTGATCCAGTAACAGACTCGCCTACTAATTCTACAGAAAAACTGGAAGATGCAATACCGAAAACAGATAACAATCAAAACAAAACACTGCCTACGGAACAGAATGCAAAAACTAACGGTAGTGAAACACCAGCAATAGTTGAAGATCAAAACGAGACACTACCTACAGGAACGAACGCAGAAACAAAAGACGGTGCTAGCAATGACAAGGAAAATGTGGAAAATACTGCAGATACTATAAATAAGATTGATGGTAATACAGGTAATAACTGTACAGCAGATAATGGCAAAGCCTGTGCAAAAGTGCAAAACAGAACATCTTTTAATGGTGATGAGTGTCCCGCTGGTAAAAGCAGGGCTGATGATGGTACTTGCGTGGAAGAAGTAAAGTAGAAATTGCTTATAAAAGAATGTCAAGGTTAACTTTTTATTCGCTGCACAGGGGGTGAGTGTACTCATTAATATGAACAGGTTTTATTTTGAGACCAAGCATGCAATGTGAAAGAAAAATGTGCTGTTACCTATAAAATCCACTACAATATGGTCAAAATATATGAAATTACTTATTTATATTTGTGATTTGGTCCTATTCAAAAATACGCTCATATATAGGTATATGTGTATTTCACCCCTGACAGATAAGCAGTGAGTTAAAAGTAAGCCTATAATAAAAATTAAATTAAATATTTGGCTGATTCATATGAAAAGCACTATCTGCAAAATAAGTCCCCCGACACTTAATCCGGAGATACCAAAAAAGGTCATTACTCTGGCAAATTATTGTTTTATAATTGTGATACTAGATGTAGATAATAAACATAGTTTGATTTTTGATATGTTTCATTCTTTTTTTTCCTGAAGTCGATCCCCTGACGGCACCATTACATCCTCGCCTTCGACTCAGGCTACAAGCCAGTCTCGAGTATAATGACAAAGTTAGTTCATCATCAAGAGTCATCAAGAGTTGTGTTCAAGTGTTATTAGGTTTTTCTATGAAATTCTCAGTAGCAGCTCGGAGTTTGGATTTGTGCCCGGTTAATGGCAATAGGCTCGCCCCCTATTACATGGGACCTAAATATACCGGCGAACTGTGGGTGCACATTGGTACACCTCTGCCTAACCCTTCGGGGAATACAGGCGTGATGGTATATATATATATATTAGTTCATCATCAACCGCAGGACGTCCACTGCTGGACATGGACCTCCCCTTAGATTTCCAATAGGACCGGTTGGAAGCGGCCTGCATTCGGCGTCTTCTTCTTAAGGCTCTAGACAGACGGACTGCTGCAGTGAGAATGCAGTTAGTACGACTGCAATAACACGCTGCACACTATAATGACAGAAATACTGCATTTAAACTGCATTCAAAGTGCAAGTTTGCAGACGGAGTGCAGTTGAAACGCAGTCCATCTGTTTAGAGCCTAATTATGGAATTATTTGCATACACAAAACTTAGTTGAATAATAATAATTAAATTAAAAACTATGTACAGTTAAAAATAAAAAAGAAAGGAAGGTCATAGGGCATCAAAAAACTCATCCGCATCGCTGTCATTGGGACATGTCAGAGATAGAGCCTTAATAGCAATAGGCTCGCCCCCTATTACATGAGACACAAATATACCCGCCAACTGTGGGTGTACATTGTTACACCTCTGCCTAACTCCTCGAGGGATATAGCCGTATGTATGTAGGTATGGATGTAGCCTTATGTATGTAGGTATGTATGTATGTAGAAATATCAGTGCCAAAAAACGTTATTATCTCCAAGAAAATTATATCTTGTAATAAAGACTTTCCTGGAAATATTTTAACTGAGCGAAGTTGTTTATATTTTCTTATAATTTTCTAGAATTGTATCAAGCAGCAAGGGCTCGTGGAATTATATTCCAGTCAGGTAGGTAGTCCCTTAAAAGATTTTGCTTAATTTAAAAAGCTGCCGGCAGTGAACTGCTGTTTATACTGATATAATAAATCTAAAGAGATTTTTTTTTGTTCGTGTGTTTGTTTAAGCGCGGTAATCTCGGGAATTAAACTAGATGGCTATTCCAACTAGAATATGACTGAACCTAACTTTAATCTGTTTATCACCATGTACTGTACCCATAATTGCACAATACCACTTACTGACGGTCATAATATAATAAAAAAATATTTTTGTATATGATCACCAAATTCAAAAAAATATAATATAAATACCATCACGCCTGTATTCCCCGAAGGGTTAGGCAGAAGTGAACCAATGTACACGCACAGTTCGCCGGTATATTTAGGTCCCATGTAATAGGGGGCGAGCCTATTGCCATTAACCGGGCACAAATCCAAACTCCGAGCTGCTACTGAGAATTTCAAAGAAAAACCCAATAACACTTTTTGCTCGACCTGTGAATCACCCAATTCATGAGGGATAATATAGGCTATATAATATCACGCTACGGCACATAGGAGCCGAGCAGGAACCAAATACTTACGTATTTGGTTGCGCTTGTGAAAGAAACTACGCCGACGAAGTTGCGGGTAGAAGCTAGTATATTTTCAGAACAATTATGTACTAGCTTTGGATCTTAAAAATTCAATGAAATCTCATACTTTATGGGGTATAGAGAGGCACATCAAAATAAATAGCTGTTAATTATGCATACATCAAACTAAGTAAAATTTAGCAAAAATTACTGAGAAACTAACTGCCCCGTTGGTCTCGTGGTCGCAAGTGCAACTGCTGTGCAAGGGGTCCCGGGTTCAATTCCCAGGCCGAGCAAAAAGTGATATGGGGTTTTTCTATGAAATTCTCAGTAGCAGCTCGGAGTTTGGATTTGTGCCCGGTTAATGGCAATAGGCTCGCCCCCTATTACATGGGACCTAAATATACCGGCGAACTGTGGGTGTACATTGGTACACCTCTGCCTAACCCTTCGGGGAATACAGGCGTGATGGTATATTATTATTACTGAGAAACTTGAGTTTATCTTGGACATCACTGACATCGGTAACCATGTCAGAGGCCCTTGAGGCAGTTTAGAAAACTCTGACACTAGGGTGTGTGGGGTCGTTAGACCTTACGGTAAATAAGAAGAACTGAGAAACTACGAAATAAATTAATAAATCACAATCCGCCTTGAGCAAGCGTGGTGATCAATGCTCGTGCCTTCTCTGTATGAGAAGATGCCATTGCCCAGTGGGACAATAACAGGCCAGTTTTATTACTTTTAAAAGAAAAACAGAACATTACAAACGCATTTAAATTGTACAAGAACGTATTAACGACATCTGTAATTTGCGCAAATGCAGACTAATTGCCTGGAAGGGGCGGTGGGGGGGTGAAAGGGTGTGTAATGAATAAGATTATTTGCTAAAGGGGATGATCTGTTATCTTAAGGTGCGGAAACACCTGGAACGTTTAAATATTGGTAATGATAATCTGAGCAATGTTTATTTTTGTTTTGCTGTTTGTAAACAGGGGGTGATTTTGAGAAATGGGGTTTCTTTTGTAAATTAGTGGTTTTTGAAACGCTTTTTAGAACAGCAGTGGCATTCTATACGGTAATTCCACCGTCACTTCGACGCTCACTTCGCACTTCAAAGTGTCAAATAAAACAATGTCATTTTAATTTGATTGAATATTTGATGTCATTGAATAGCGACGTGAGATGCGAGTTCATGTCTGAATTTTACAGAATCGACGTACAGGTCGAATGATATATGTACGTAAACCCAACTAACGACAACGTCGACTAACGTTAACTTTTTCGTCAATCCAAATTATTTAAAACTAACTTTTGCCCGCGACTTCGTCCGCGTGGATTAATAGTTCCCGTTTTCGGGGGATTTCCGGGATGAAAACTATCCTTTCTCGGGTCCCAGACTATATCTGTACCAAATTTCATTGAAATCGGTTCAGTGGTTTAGGCGTGAAGAAGAGACAGACAGACAGACAGACAGAGTTACTTTCGCATTTATAATATTAGTACGGAAATAGTACGGACTAGCGCACTACCCGCGACTTCGTCCGCGTGGCTTATTACTGCTCCATCATTGATTATAACGTGATGTTATATAACCTTTTTTTTTTTTTTTTTTATAGACGGGATATCATCAAATAACTTCCCCCGCCCTGGGCGGGGCGGGAGGGAGTGTCAGACTTTTACTGACTAAAACCCGTCTATGTTCCTTCATGTGCCTTTTGCGTTCCGGTGGCGCGGTATCTCTTTCGAACAACCCGCAGCCCCGGCAGGCATCGGCCTTCAGTGGCCCCATCCAAGTTTGCTGACATCTCTTTGAGGCGCGCGTGGAACACGAACGCGCCGATGTTATATAACCTATGTTACTCAATAATAATGTAGCTTTCACACGGCAAAAGAATTTTTGAAATCGGTCCAGTAGTTTTTAAGTCTATCCGTTACATACAAAAATACAAATCTAAAAATCTAAAATTTCAAATCTTAAATTCATCAACTCCTAGATTTTTATTAACTTGACTGTAAATTTTTCCACAGAGTTTTCTTTCAACATCCATCCAACATCCTACCATACCAATTTCAATCGTTTCAATAACGTTCAATTGTATGGTAAGTCTACAGACACGATGCCTCCAAATTCAGTGGCTGTGGTGATAAATCAGAGCAGGCGGTGATCTCCGCAGCCTCCGGCAATATTTACTGTCTCAATGACAATTATCCTTAACGCACTGAGGGTTTTAGACGGGAGATGTAACGGTTCACGTTTTGGAAAAATCTGGTTTGTGCTAGTCATAATAGAATTCATATATTACGTCGTTTTAATTGAAGTAAACTAAATAAATACAGTCTGAAGTAAACTCATTCAAATTAGACCAATTTGGAGATTTAAAACTAATCAGCGTGAAATATGCAAAATTATTACAATTGCATAAAAAAATGGGAAACATTTTGAAACGAGATGTTGTTTTGGCATAACTAGACTATTGATAGTTAATAACCTGCAAAGCAGAAGCGAAGTACTAGTAATTCTTATACCAACCAAGAATTTTTTTTTCTAGTTTGACATGAAATCTCTTTAAAATCACACTGAAATATACGGGTACCACAGTGACCCGTAACGACAAGGTCCATATAATCTTAACTTAATATTACATAACTATTAGAGACATAAGTGCAGTGTCATTATTTAACTTAAATAGTCAGCTTGAAGTTTGCGTGGAGGCTGTGTGAGTTGGCGGGGCAAGGGCACCCCGCGCAGCAGGTTGTTTGAAAGAGATACCGCGCCCCCGGCACGCAAAGAGCACAAGAAGGAACATGGATGGGTTTCAGTCAGTAAAAGTCTGACACTCTCTCCCACCCCACCCAGGGCGGGAGAAAACATAACATGATTAGTTTAATCAAAAAAGGGTACCCCGAAGATTTTCAAAAACCGCCGCACTCGCATTTTTTTTTAACTATTCGCTTACATAGATGTTTCACGCTAAACCAACAGCTATACGTACACAAAAATTTTGTAGTAGACACAAAACCGTAAACGCAAACGTTTACGTCTCACAACCCCCATAGCACACAATGTTCATGGGGTACTTATTGGAACCCATTTATTGTTCTAACTACCACCGTTATTTGCTTTTATTTTCATGTCATGGGTTGAATGTTGTGTATGGGGACCGGATATCCTATACCTATATAGAGAAACGGTACAAGATTTGGGTAAATGGTACGTTATTGGGGTTTTACCCATCTTTTTATGTTAATATAATATCTCGGCTGCCCGACGGACGCAAGCGCGACTGCTGAGCAAAGGGGTCCCAGGTTCGATTCCCAAGTCGGGCAAAAAGTGTTATTGGATTTTTCCATTAGGAATTTCTCAGTAGCAGTCCGGAGTTTTTCATTTGTGCCCGGTTAATGGCAATAGGCTCGCCCGCTATTACTTGGGACCTAAATATCTCGGCGAACTGTGGGTGTACATTGGTACACCTCTGCCTTCGGGGAGTACAGGCGTGATGGTATACTTTATGTTAATATAATATCTGTCTTTATACGATATGATTTTTAATTCGTTATTCATGTTTCGGGGGATGAAATTACTTATGAATATAAATTTATGTTATAACATAACATAACATACCATCACGCCTGTATTGCCCTAAGGGTTAAGAAGAGGTGTAACAATGTACACCAACATTTCGCCGGCATGTTTAAGACCCATGTAATAGGGGGCGAGCCCATTGCCATTAACCTGGCACAAATTCGAACTCCGAGTTGCTACTGAAAATTTCACAGAAAAACCCAACAACACTTTTTGCTCGACCTAGAAATCGAACCCAAGACCTCTAGCGTAGCAGTCGCACTTAGGACCACTAGGCTACCGAGATAGTTAAATTTATTTTATTAAGATTAAAATACGGGAAATACGGCCCCTAACAATAATTTTGTCTATTTCTAAACGATGAGGAAAAATAACAATTTACTGAAAAAAAAAACATGAAAACAAATTTGAACCCCCAAATCGCGACACAACATTAAATCATTTCGCCACCCCCTCAATTATCCGCCAATTTACACCCAAGAATCGAAGTCTCGCCCCTTTCAGCAAAAAACAGTAATAAAACCAAGTTGGCAAGTACCTACGTTTCATTCGTTAAGTACTTTTGTTCAAGTGTTCAAGTCGCGAAGTTTTCAGGCTTCTTTAAGTGCCTGAATTACAGGAAGCGTTTGTTTAAAGTTTAACACTTAAATAATCGATCGAGGAAGAATGTTTTAAACATCGATTTATAACGGACCTATATATACCATCACGACTCTATTCCCCGAAGGGTTAGGCAGATGTACCTACACCCGCAGTTCGCCGGTATATTTAGGTCCCATGTAATAGGGGGCGGGCCTATTGCCATTAACCGGGCACAAATCCAAACTCCTAGCTGCGACGCTAAAGGTCTTGGGTTCAATTGCAAGGTCGAGCAAAGTGATAATGGGGTTTTCTATAAAATTTTCAGTAGCAGCTCGGAGTTAGGATTTGCGCCCGGTCAATGGCAATAGGCTCGCCCCCTAATACATGGGACCTAAACATATCGGCGAACTGTGGGTGTACTTAGTACTTAGGTACCTACACCTCTGCCAAACCCTTCGGGGAATACAAGCGTAATGGTATGTATATATGTAATTAGGTAAATCATTGTAAATTAGGTTGTAGAATAAAGCGCTTTATTTATGCATATTTAGCGACTATGTGAAGTCATTTTACCACGTCGCATTTTTAACAAAATTGAATAAGCCTTCATAATGTAAAAGGTTGAACTTACAGCATATAACATAATCATCGGTAGACGGTCGCCATTTGCCGAGATTTCTTCCTAAATTAAGGCTAAAAGCTTTTATAGGAGACACAAAACTGAATTTGGTCCGCCAACCGACCTATGACTTTGTAAAAATGTCACCAAATTGGGTTTAGAGTTTTAAGCTTGTCACAGATGTAGCTATAATATGTATTAATATACTGTGCTATATTTTTATTAACCCCAACTCAAAAAGACAAGTGTTACAAGTTTGACGTGTATGTGTCTGTGGCACCGTAGCTCTTAAACGGGTGAACCGATTTAAATGCGATTTTTTTAATATAGATATTAAACGTTATGAAGTATTAGCTTCTGTCCGTGACTTCCTCCGTGTCAAATTTGATTTTTCCGAGATAAAAAGTATCCTATGTGTTATTCCACACTACAATCTATCTCAGTGTCAAATTTCATCCAGATCCGTTCAGCAATTTAAGCGTGAAAGAGTAACAAACATCCATCCATCCATCTATCTATCCATTCACAAATTTTCGCATTTGTAATATTAATAGTAGGATTAGTAATAAGCCACCACACACAGTAGATATACAATGAATATACAATATTATATTAATATGACTTGCTATATCTTTCCACATATTTTGGTGACGTAATGGAAATGTATATTATAACTACACTGTGGTCGCTCGAAGATTACTATTAAAAATATATCGTAATACTAGCTTCTTCCCGCGACTTCCTCCGCATAAAAGAAGAACTTAAAAAAAAACCTTCAATGTTTTGTTGCAAAAAGTAACCTGGTTTGATGATCAGTATGCGTAGTGCGTAGTAATTAGCCTAGTATATTTATGAAGTGTCTGTTTATTATGGCTCCGTCAGTGGTGGCTCTAAGAGCTTTTATACACAAGCGGCATGGGACAAGCCCGCCACACTGTTCCCAAACCACTGCAACTCCTGTAAGCCAGAATCAACAGTGGCGACCACAAGAAAAGCGCCGAGACAATGAAGCTCGACGAGTCCCGGAGAAAAGATTCAAATGTCTTGGATCCCGTAAGGAAATTAATCAGAAAAGATTAGCGGAGGAGTAAGAAAAATACAACAACACAAACACAAGCGGCATGTCGCCAAGGGCAGAGGTAACTGCAGCCGGCGACACGCGTCCGGTGACAGCCGTCGACGCGTCAGCGACAGCTGTCAACGCGTCAGCGGCAGCTGTCAACGCGTCGGCGTGCCATCAACATGCCAACTTCAAAGATCAGCGAAGTTGACATGTCGATGACAACCAACAACAAAAATTTGTATGAGTAATAAATAAATAAATAAAAAAAATAAAAAACGGGCCGTTGTTGTTGTCGTGACAACATGTCGCCCGTGTGTAACAGCTCTATAATTACTATGGAAAATATATCGCAATAACATAACATACCATCACGCCTGTATTCCCCAAAGGGCTAGGCAGAGGTGTAATCAATGTACAGCCACAGTTCTCTGATATGTTTTAAGTCCCATATAATAGGGGGCAAGCCTATATTGCCATTACCCACAAATCCTAACTCCGAGCTGCTATTGAGAATTTCATAGAAAATCCCAATAACACTTGGAAAAATATAATTATCTTAATATGTCTCGTTTATATTATAGCTATATGTGTGCTTACACGTTATTACATTAAATGTAACGTAATGAAAAACCGTTACGGTTTAGGTCGGAAATGGAATGTAAGACCGTGTGGGTTCCGCGCAAATAAAATGCCACCTTTTGCCTCAAAGGGTGTAACAGCCGAATAAATGTAGGAATTCGAAATTACATGTAGAAGGGGTGATTTTTCAATTGTGAGGTAAGTTCCATTACAAATAAATAAAATTGAAACCCCTGCTTGTTGCGTCAAAATAACAGGTTTTTTACTAAATATATCGGGATGGCAAGCGTCGTGATGGCCCAGTGATTAAGGCACCCGCCTCTCATGCATGACGTTGTGAGGTCGCAACCGGGCACGGGCAAGTACCAATGTGGCTTTTTCCAATTCATATTTACTTTCTAAGTTTATCTTGGACATCACTGACATCGGTAACTATGTCAGAGGCGCTTGAGGCGGTTTAGAAACTCTGACATTAGGGTGTGTGGGGTCGTTTAGACCTTACTGCCCACACGATAAAGAAAGAAGACTAAATATATTTTTTTATATTGTTTGACCGTCTGGCTGTTGGTTTTGTGCAAAGCCTTTATTCAAATTAGTCAATTTTCAGACACTTAAGAATCGTTAAAGAGTCGGTAGTTAGTTCAAAAAGTAGAAGGTAGTTGCTCCTTCTAAAATGTAGTAAGGCCTCTATGGAGAAGAACGAGCAAGAAACTCCACAGACACGGCTGGATTGATTTACTCTATTGACCGAAATTGGTCTAGAGAATACCTAGGTACAACGACTATATATTATATAGTCAGTAATATATAGTCGTTGCCTAGGTATATGTAGATTTATTGCCTGCCTCGTTAGCCTAGTGGTCCTAAGCGCAACTGCTACGCTAGAGGTCTTAGGTTCGATTCCCAGGTGGTTACCCCAGGTCCCAGGACGTTAACATATTGATGCACCTCTGCCTACCCTCTCCGAGGAATACAGGCGTGACGGTATGTTTACGTGTGTATATGTTATGTAGATTTACTATTTATTTCAACATTTATTCCGAGAATACCTAAACAATCAATACTTTTGAACTCTCCATTCAATTAAGATAAAATATAATCAGATTGAGTTTTAATACGAACGCAATTCTGAATCTCATTGAAAATTTATTAACTCTCAACTTTGGTCGCCGTCAGTTAAAATATTCAGTTGTTTTGTAAAACGTCTGCGTTCCTCGTTAAGTTTTATTTACAAAGGTCGTTGATTAAAGACGAATGGTTTAAATTTGTAATTCTGTTGTAAATGACAGCCAGTAGGAGTTTGAGATCTTGTCGTAGTGAATAGTTTTGCTCGCTGTGTATTTTGACAGACAAAAGAGCGTAATTTTGTGATTCGTGAGTCGCAGAATTTCGGTCGCGTAATTTACTTTCTACTGAAACTGACAACTCATTTTGAGTCGCCGTGTGAACGAAACAGGAGTTTTGTATGAAATCGAATGTAGCAGAAAATAACGCGACAGAAAATCTGCGACACACGACTTAAATTACGCTCGTTTGGCCTCACCCTAAAGTGAACTGTACCAACAGCATGCTTAGTGCAAAACATAGTCATTATTATAAATGCGAAAGTTGGATGGATGGACGTTTGTTACTCAATCTCGCCAGAACGGCTGAACGGATCTGGATGAAATTTGGCACAGAGATAGATTATAGTCTGTAATAGCACATAGGCTACTTATACTACTAATATCTGGGATTTTGGTTAATCAGTAGTAGTAGTAGGCTTATGTTCAATAATTCGTAACGGAATTTAATTTATTCTCAGTTAAAATTTGGAAAGATTATAACCGAGATGGGAATGTACATAGTCGTGCATTATAACACCTGTATAGGTACTTGATTAGTCTCCCTTCAGACTTGCCATCGCTTCCAAAGTTCGGTTAGGCAGTATTACCAGCATTGGAGTAGCATAGACACTATTAGGTAAATGGCCAACAGTGGTACTTACCAATCCAAACATTTCCTAAAATAACTCATTTCACAATAATGCCTGCGACATGTAAAACCGAAAACGTTCTATTCTTAAAACAAAACTAACCGTGCTCATGTATTTTAATTGAATATTAAATAAAATGGTTTACTTAAATTGAAAAATAAAACAAACAATCTGATTCCTACGCAAAAAGAAAATAACTTTGTAAGTATAAACGGATAAAATAGCCTTAGGAGATGGAAAAAATATTGTAAGAACCGCTTATCCGGGAGATTTGAATCTACATAACATATATAACGTACCATCACGCCTGTATTCCCTGAAGGGTTAGGCAGAGAAAACAATATACACCCACAGTTCGCCGGTATGTTTTTAAGTCCCATAGGGGGGCGAGCCTATTATCCAAAATCCAAACTCCGAACTGCTGAGAATTTCATAGAAAAACCCAACAACACCTTGCTCGACCTGGGAATCGAACCCAAGACCTCCAGGCTGACGAGGCAGTTGAACCAACCACGCCCCTTTTTTTACGTCTTTAGATGGCAAACAAGCGAACGGCCCACCTGATGTTAAGTGGTCACCGCTGCCTATAGTCATCTGCAATACCAGAGGCCTTACAAATGCAATACCAATACTTACACCGACACCCATACCCTTCAAACCGGAACACAGTAACGCTGCTTTGCTGTAGAAATAGGTAATTTCATTGCTGTGTTCTAATCTAACAATATTCTTCCGACCGACATTCGGCCACAGTGCCGCGGATCTCAATGTAGACTAGCCAAGTACGCAGAAAATATTATAGTACACGACTGTGTGATAGGCTCGCCCCGTATTACATGAGACCTACACGTACCGGCAAACCGTGGGTGTACATTGGTACACCTCTGCCTAACCCCACGGGGAATACAGGCGTGATGTTATGTGGACGACTGTGTACAAACACACGTGCACTCCCTCTTCCCTCACTCTCATAGTCCGATGGGACGGCAATCCGACACGATCGAGGAAAGACCTCACGCAGGACAGTATACTCCCAACGGCCACCACTAAAACTGGCACCAGTGGTGGCCGTTAGATCAGTGCATTAGTTTTGGTTCCAACGGCCATCAGTGGCGGACGTCGCAACATTCCAAATAATATTTGTCTCAACGGCCACCACTAAACTGCCACCACTGGGGGTCGTTTCGTGCTATCCGAGGCACAGGAGTGTCACACCACCAACTTCCAATCCAGCATCATCTACTAGGTGCATATCCAAATGTGTTTATTTGAAAGATGGTAGCTTTGAATGAGTTATGGCAACGTTGGCAAAATGCCGACAACTGCCGCAGTCATTTGTTATCCTGTCAAAATAATATGACTATTTTTCTAGAAAAATTAAGTGCTAAAGATTTTTTTAAAACGTAAATCAATATTGCAGTAATTTTAAAAAAAGCCTCGTTTTCCGTTTCCTACCAATATCATATAACTTTTTATTTCAGGTACTCTAGAAAATGTCTTTAATTATAATATTTTTAGTATCATCAAATGTCACAAATATATGTTCAAAAGGTGAAATATACTCAGACATTTCACAAAGCTGCACGCCTACACTTCGATATTTAAAACATACTAACTCAATTAAACCAAGATGTCCATGGTGCAACCTTAAACCAGAAAAAGAAAAAGTTAAAAAGGAACCTGTGTTTCTGGAAATAAGTGACAGTGACAGTTTTGACATAAAAGATGGCGTTCCCGCGCCCGCCATACTCAACGTATTTGACATACCGAAATACGCGGCGACGATAAAAAATAATAAGACAGTAAATAAAAAATGGTTAACTGAACTTATTGATAGATTGTATATACAACAATTGAGATGACGGAGGATTTTTATTTTTCCTTTTAATTAATTTAAAGCACATTGACTTTTATAAATATCTTACGCATAGATTTACGTTAATAAATCTATGATCTTACGATGTGTGACGTCATTGAATCTGTACATCAATACAAATAAATCAAATTGAAATGTCTCTTTGTAATGTTAAAATAACAGCTTTTTATTAAATGTTTTTTTTTGCTTGTTTGTCTGTTTGTTCCGGTTTGTAATCTCCGAAACGGCTACATCGATTTTGACGGGATTTTCAATTGTAGATTATTGATGATACAAGGAGAAAGTAGTAACATAAAAAAAAATTGATATTTTCTCGATTAAAGGGGTTTTACGTTTTTATTGAGCGACAAGAAAAAATTAATCCCTCAGAAAACCGCGAACAAAGTCGCGGGCATATTATAAATGCGATAGTTTATAAGGATGGATGGATGGATAAATATTTGTTACTCTTTCACGCCTAAACGGCTGAACGGATCTGGATGAAATTTGGCACTGAGATAGATTATAGTATGGAATAACACATAGAATACTTTTTATCCCGGAAAAATGTACGGTTCCCGTAGTATAATATGCCAAATCTGACGCGGTTGACATCGCGGGCAGAATATAGTAAAATTATAAGCCGGTAACCCCTTCCCGTATACATTTTGAACAGATTAAACCCTTATTCGAAGGTAAGGTTTTTGGGTGAACCGTTCAATCGGTAACGAGAATGATAAGGCTAACCCATTCAATAAAACTGTTATCGTTTTAATTGGATTTTCGCTTCACCGGGTTTAAAGGTATAAACCGGACCTACAAGATGTTACTAACTTCATAACCGAATGAATAGCTTACCTTTACGAGTTAACTTTTAAGCGGCGCTGTACCTACATAGATTCCCGTTAATTCCTCATATACAATTATACATATACAATAGTATATATAGTAGTAGTCTATGATATACAAGCTGTTGATTTGCATCCTTGTCAAATTTTAGGAGCTTGTCATAAAAAAAGAAGTAAATAAATATAATTACGATACCTGGCCAATATCTAATAAATACTTGTTTTTTTTAGTTGCAACTATCAAATAACAGTATTCCAGAATACACCTCTTGCAAAAATCAGAATCGTTCAGTTGCGTATGCGGTAGGCAGAGTTGTGTGCATAGCACCTAAACCCTCTGGCAAGATAGCTAGTTCGAATTCGAAAATCACGCCAAAAATATAAATTTCAAAACCTATTTATTTTATTATTGATTCGTGTTAAGAATCACGAGCATAGTTAACTCCTTGAATTTGACGAGGATGCAAATCAACAGCTTGTATACTTATGTAAACGCACCCATGATAAACGAATTTTGGCAATACTTTAAAAAGAAACATTTGTTTGCCGGGGCACACAGCCGTCGGTTTAACGTACAACGTCTATGTCAGCGAGAAATATGAAACCTATTTCTACTTTAAAGACGATTCACGACAATAAATAATCTGTGGCAAAAGTCGAGGGAAATATAATAGTATATAACATCATATTACCATCTATTAACATCTGTATTCCCCTAAGGGTTGGGCAGAGGTGAACCAACGTACACTCACAGTTCGCCGGTATATTTAGGTCCCATGTAGGGGAGAGTTGGATATTACCGCGCGGTTGATAATTCCGCGCATCAGCATAATTCTAAAACTATCCACTAGTTCTGCGATGTAGTGCGTATACATCGAAGCCGGACATGCCTACACCCTTCCCCAAGCACCGCCGTTATGATATGCACGACGATGGGGATAGCATGCGCTGAAGATGTTTTTTTCGTAACTCCTTATAATTTTTGGTGTACTTTCGGTAAGAGGTAAGTAATACTGTATTTATATTGTAATACTTTGATACTATACATTTGTAATGCTTGTATACTGTAGAATTAATGTCTGAATACGTTTTTACGTACTGTAATATTTTCCATAAAATTATATGGTTAAAAAATAAAATGATCAAGTTTGATAATTCCGCGCTGGGGGAGTCGAACTATGAAAAGTATGTTTTATTTACATTAACTTGTTTTTACCTCGACAAAAGAGTTATGTATGATGTGTCTCTATGTGCGTCTGTTTGTGGCATTTTATATCCTAAGCGAAAAAACTCAATTTTTATTGAATTTGAGTAATTTATTGAGTTTAAGATAAACAATTGTGTGTGATATCAATTGTTGTGATTAATATGACTTTTTGGATGAAAATACTTATAATATAATGAATAAATACAATACCTACATTTACTTTTATTACTAACTATTGTTAACCCTGGGCACGATATTATCAGACCAGTTTGACAATACCGCGTTTTCTCATTTTTTAGTAAATTGACAATAATTACTTTTTGTTTAAATTTTGGAAGTTTTTGTTATACGGTATGCGTACCTGAATAAATGTCCTACTAATTACTCAATTTTGTTTCTTTTAATATCAAACAGTTTCCTAATTATAGGTCCAAGTCCTTAGGGGCTCGGTAATATCCAACTCTCCCCTAATAGGTGGCGAGCCTATTGCCATTAACCGGGCACAAATCCAAACTCCAAGCTGCTACTGAGAATTTCATAGAAAAACCCATTAATACTTTTTGCTCGACCTGGGAATCGAACCCATGACCTCTAGGGTAGCAGTCGTGCGTAGGACCACTAGGCTAACGAGGCAGTAAATATAATAGTATACATTCAATACTTCGACATACATGTACCACACCGAATCGGGAGTCAGTATGACCGAAACTGGCCGTTCCAAACCGTTTTGGCGCTTTGCAGATGACGGTGTGGGGCAGTTTGATCGAGAAGCAATAAAGACCGCGTCTGACCGTCGATGCCCGCGGCTGCCCTCACCGCGATACCTCATTGATATGCCGCGCCGCCGGTCTTTATGCCCTCAATGTGCATTGGTAGCATAGGATTCCCTTTGCACAAATTAACCAGCCCACCCCGCCGCGCCGTGTGCTTCACGCCTTTTTGTCGGTGGATGTCAAATGTAAAAGAAAAACGTAGCTACGTCTAGTCGCTAGCTTAAACAGAGAAGCTGACGGCCCATGTAATGTTGAGTGGTCACCTCCACCTATAGACATCCGTTATACCAGAGACCTTGCAAATGCTTTGCCGTCCCAGAGACAATTCTGAAACGTCTCCTGTAGGTACTTGTGATTTATCGTATCACCGACTTTGTGTTTCTAAACGTGTCTTTTTGCAGCCCATTGTTTGATACAGTCCACCAAACAGCAGCTCATTTAAGGCGGCCATAGGGAGCAAAATCCGAAAGCATATAGAATAATTTAAAAGCATCATCATCTGCTTAACCTTTTCCCAATTATGTTGGGGTCGGCTTCCAGTCTAACCGGATGCAGCTGAATACCAGTGTTTTACATGGAGCGACTGCCTGTCTGACCTCTACAACCCAGTAACTACATGGGCAACACGATACCCCTTGGTTAGACTGGTTGTCAGACTTCTTGGCTTCGGACTATCCATAACGACTGTCAATGATCTACGAATCACAGCCGGGACCAACAGCTTTACGTGCTTTCCGAGGCACGGGGGTGTAACACCACCAACTTCCAAACTCCGGGCTGTTACTGAGAAATTCGGAATGGAAAAACCCATTAACACTTTTTGCCCGACCTGGGAATCGAACCCGGGACCCCACGCTCACCAGTCGCGCTTGCGACCACGAGACCAACGGGGCAGTCAATAATTTAAAAGCATATAGGGCATATATAGGGTGTCCACTGTTCCATGTTAGTAAGTAGAGAATAGTTGTTTATGATTGAATTGTCTGCATTAGTTATAGTTTTTGTTTTGTTTCTATGTTAATTAATGTAATTGGTATTATACCGTGTTAATTAACTATAAATAAATAAATAAATATAAAGTGTAACATATTAAACGCAAACCCTAACAGTAGTTTGGTCAGAATCGGCTACTGAATCGATTTCAGCTATTTAAAAAAATAGGTACGATTTTTTTTGTTTGTATAAGTCGCTCGGATTACTTTTGTAAATAAACCTTATGCTATTATCGAGGTTATTTTTATTAATTTTACGTTTAACGATAGATTTTATTTCACTGTTTAACGGAAGATGACTGGTGTAATTATATTAGAATTAAAAAAACCTATTTTAGAAATACTTGAAATCGATTCAGTAGCCGATTCTGAGCAAACTACTTTCAGGGTATGCGATTAATATGTTACACGTTGAATAAAAAGGAGAAAAAAAAGGTGTTCTGCGGCTGACTTGCAAACATAAACAAAAATCTGAAACTAAAATCAGTAGAATTGTAATAACTTCTTAATTTATATTGGCAGAAACACGTGTCTGCAACTTATTTTCCACAAAGGTGCATGTTGATGAGACTTACAATTAATATCATGGTTGAGATCCTTTCTTGATTGCAATCCAACACAATCCCAGCTACTCGGTCTCAATGTACGAACATATGGATTTTAAACTATGTATAATTTTATTTATCTATTTCCAAAACGTTATAAGCTACAAAATTTACCAGCTAGATTCCGATGAAGGAAATGAGGTACTACCCAAAATAAGACAGCTCATTCTAGATCAGAGAACTAACGAAGTGGGACATCTGAATCCGACCAATGTGGAGAGACAACATCCCCAGCCGAAATCATTTGGAAACTCGGTCTTCGTTAAGAGAGTAATTCCCCATAATTACGAGACCGGAGAATACGAGTATGACCCGCAATTGAATACCTTATTCAAGCCATTGAACAGGTTCCACGTCAATAAACCGGTAAAAGAACAGGGATTTCAAATAGAGTCAATGCAAAACCCAAAAAACAAGCCAGAGAAAGACCTGATAGTGCTCGTTCAAAAAGAGCAAGACCAAAAAGCCTTGGTGCGACAAATTCAGAAATACTTAGACCAAAGTGTGAGGGAAAAGAACAACCGATTGAAGAAGAATAAGAAAAGGTTTAGAGGTTTATTAAGCAGGCTGGATAAAGAAGACTTGTTGTTTCTGAGGCAGTTGGGCAAGTCGGCAGAGCAGTATGACCCTCTAGCGCCAAGACAACCGAAGCTTTCTGAGATGCTGCCTAAAAGCAATTCATTGGAAACAACTGAGAAAACTCCTATAGCGGAGTATCCGTTTTGGAACTATTGGACGGTAAGTAAAGATAAGATTTTTTTTACCGGTGGGACAACGCAGTCAAAGTGGCCAAATTCTGGGCCGCATCAATATAATTTATAATAATAGTATATTTATTTATTTATTATAATATAGTTTGACCGGTGGGAAATCATCAAATGACTTCCCTCGGGGCGGGAGGGAGTGTCAGACTTTTACTGACAAAAACCCATCCATGTTCATTCTTGTGCCCTTTGCGTTCCGGCGGCGCGGTATCTGTTTCAAACAACCCGCAGGAGTAAAGACAAGATAAGGTGTAGTTTGGACAACCACTACCAGGGCTGCGGTGTTACAAGGATGTGTTTTTGTCAGTAAGAGTCTGACACTCCCTTCCGTTCCGATTAGAGGGGAAGTATTTATTTGGCGATTTTTCATCATCATTATACAGCTGTAGACAGTTGATTTCCTAAAATCTGTGGACCTAGTGGTCCTAAGCGCGACTGCTACGCTAGTGGTCTTGAGTTCGATTCCTAGGCCGAGCACAGTGTTATTGGGTTTTTCTATTAAATTCTTAGTAGCAGCTCGGAGTTAGGATTTTTGACCGTTTTATGGCAAAATTCTCGCCCCCTATTACATGGGACTTAAAACATACCGGCGAAATATTGGGGTACATTGGTACACTCTGCCTAACCCTTAGGGGAAACACAAGCGTGATGGTAAGTTAAAAACAATTTTTGGACATCCAGTCCCGGTGAATGTACGTCTGACTATTATTTTGTCTATGTATAAAAGTCACCGTACTCTATGATGAAATTTGCCCTTTACAGCATGCATTTGAGACCCATGGTATAAGGAATAATTTTTAATAAGGAAATACTTTAGGTAAATAAAATATTGGATGATAAACAAGCCGATGATTGCCCACACGACGGCCAATAGGTACCCGTTATAAAAAAAAAGCGTTTAAAATCTACATACTAATATAATAAATGGTATGTTTTGAGCATGTTACATCACTTACCAATTAATATTTGCCTCTGTATGTATGGTGAGTCATACGTATGACTCACCATACATACAGAGGCAAATATTGTATGAATGATGACCTCTCTCTTGAACGTCCTCTTATTGCACCAGGCCTAGAGACGCCGCTTACCATGTTCAAAACATACCTATTTCGAATATCTTGCTTCATCATCATCATCATATCAGCCGCAAGACGCGAGAGATGCGAGATTTTCTGTGGAGGCTTGTTATTAGCAACTTAGTTATATGTTATTGTTATTATAATGTTATTAGTCCGTAAGCCTTCCTAAAATAAAATAAATAAATAAATAATAAGACGTCCACTGCTGGACATAGGCCTCCCCTTACCAAAAAGACCGGTTGGAAGCGGCCTGCATCCAGCGTCTTCCTGCTATATCTTGCTTACAGTCTTAAATGCCAATATTTTTTCAGTACACAAAAACTTTGCAAGTAGACAGATGCCCTGGGCATCTTATACAGGTGGGTAATATGTGTGTGAACTCCCTCGGACACCGCAGAGCAGAGATCCTACCAAATACTAGAAGGAACTCCATTAAGAAACGTCATTCTATGAGGGCGGCGCGCAAAAGACACCTTTACGGCCTAAAAAAATAAAAATATTATTGTAAATACATTCTATGAAATATAATAAAATTATATGGGACTTACTTGTCTTTTTTCTTACTTTATGCCTTCCTTTGCATAGCAGTTGGACATAATGATTTCAATTATACTGTTTGCCACCTAAAAATAAATAAAGATGGAAAATCAATAGATAACAGCCTTACTCATAAAGTAGTGTCACATATTTAAGATACAGCTAGACATTACTCAGCGACTGATCAGAAAAAATCTCACATATAATCGTTAGTTATTGATCATTACTCTAGGACTTAAGAGTTAGTTGATTGAGATAGCTAAGTATTATTTAGCTTTATTTTTATAAGTAAGGCTGATTGAGAATAGAGTATAATAATATAGGCAAAGAAAAAAAATAAAGGAAAAAAATATTCTCCAGACCGATTTCTGACACGGCGGCTAATCTTAATGAAGACTAGCTTAGTATGCAGGAGATAATTATAGTGCACAAGTCTGTGAGCAAAGACAAGTGCATTCCCTCTTCCCTTATTCCCATAGTCCGATTGGACGGCAGTCTGACACGACTGGGGAGAGATCAGGGCCAGGATAAACGGTTTTGCGTGCTTTCCGAGCCACGGGGACACCACGAACTGCCAAGCTCTGGGCGGCTACTGAAAAAAAAAACGGAGAGAACAGCTAACCACAGCTAACTACGCACTCGAAATTGACATTTCATATTTGAATGTGACGTAAGAATTTTATTTTTTACGTCAAATTCGCTATGATTAATAGCGATGCTTTTCAAATATTTTAAGGTAGGCAGAAACCACAGAACGCCACCTGCTACGATTCTTACATACTCCTTTCGCCTCGTTCACATTCCTACATCTGGTGATATAAGCACGCCGGTTACGATAACTGCGCACCTGACCTTTCTGAAAAACCTCACCAATAAGGTCAGGGTAGATCTTTCTAGGGCGTCCCCTCCCGGCACTGCCAATCACATCTGCCATATAAATCCCTTTTGTTAGTCGCCTTTCACTCATCCTCTCAACATGACCGAACCATCTAAGCATACTCTTTTCAACCTTTGTCACTACATCCTCTTTTAATCCACAACGTTTTCGTATAATCTCATTCCTCACTCTATCATTCAAAGTTACACCACACATACTTCGCAAGGAAGTAAAATAAAACTCAAATAAATTATTCTTTGCAAAATTGTAATTCTTAAAAACTTCAGAGAGCATTGTAACACACACAGCCTGTTTTAAGACGACATGAAACAAACATTAATAAGTGCAGTTTTAAACAAATATGAAACCTATCTTAATGTTAGTAATGTACATATTCGTTTAAGCGAATATGAAAAAAAAAGCGCTTCATTTAAATTTAATCCTTATTTTAATGCAATAATGTTTACATCTGTATGAAACACTTAGTACATGATATTATGATCTTTTTGCTTCTCTAATACCTAATAAGATCTTATCTAACAAGAATCAAATTCATTGCTTTTAAAAATCATTTCTTGCCAATGACATTATGAACGTTTAAAACTTAATAATTACATAGGTTTTTTCTGTACTGGTATCACAAATAATTGTATTATTATAACGACTGTAACCCACATAATCTCTCTTACTCTTTGTCATTCAAACTTGTAGGCAAAGTAAACAAAGTTCAATTGCACACAGTGTGAGTTCAACTGCACACACTCGTGTGAAGTGGAGAGTAACTGCACACACTCGTGTGAAGTGGAGAGTAACTGCACACAGTGTGAGTTCAACTTCACACAGTCATGTGGAGTGGAGAGTAACTGCACACAGTGTGAGTTCAACTTCACACAGTCGTGTGGAGTGGAGAGTAACTGCACACAGTGTGAGTTCAACTACACACACTCGTGTGAAGTGGAGAGTAACTGCACACAGTGTGAGTTCAACTGCACACAGTCATGTGGAGTGGAGAGTAACTGCACACAGTGTGAGTTCAACTTCACACAGTCGTGTGGAGTGGAGAGTAACTGCACACAGTGTGAGTTCAACTTCACACAGTCGTGTGGAGTGGAGAGTAACTGCACACAGTGTGAGTTCAACTTCACACAGTCGTGTGGAGTGGAGAGTAACTGCACACAGTCGTGTGGAGTGGAGAGTAACTGCACACAGTGTGAGTTCAACTTTACACAGACGTGTGGAGTGTAGAGTAACTGCACACAGTGTGAGGTCAACTGCACGCGGTCGTGTGCAGTGGAGAGTAACTGCACACAGTGTGAGTTCAACTGCACACAGTCGTGTGCAGTGGATAGTTACTTTAATAATTACAATAGCAAAACTTAAATCACGTCGCTTTTAAGGCACACATAGCCTACATATGACAATACACACAGTTTACAATATCTAAAAGTTCAAATGACAAATAACGAACTTTACCCTAAGTTATGCTAAAAATCTGTATTACCCTAAAGATGGAAATCGAATTCGAGATCAAAAATTTAAATTCAAGTTTACATTTCTTCCTTTTTCCTATAATATTAGACAGCCTGCTTTGGAGTTCTTCCAAAAACACTAAACTTTAATCATTTGCATTGCTAGGAACTGTCAACTGTCAACTGTTAACTGTCACTTTGACAATGACATTTCTTTGTTGACATTTGTGATTCCGAATTCGATTTTTTTGTATGACTTATATCAGGACGTAAGTCGGCGCGGACTGTACGCCGCAGTTGTTGTCCTTGGTGGACATTAGCACGTAGCCGTCGTTGCCCCACATGTTGGACCAGGAGTTCTTCACCAGCCAGTACTTCTGACCCTTGAGGATGCCGTAGCCCACTGCTAGCACTGCGTGGTCGAGCTCCTCGACTTTATTGTGGCTAGAAGATTATAAAAAAATATTATTGGCCTTTGGTCTTATTTTTTATTTTTAGTCCTGGTCTTTTTTGTCTTGTCTTTTTTTAGGATTTTTTGTGTTTTATTTAGATTTGGTTGTCTAATTAATAAGGTGTTTTACTGTTTGATTTGTTATTATTATTACTTTGCTTGTTCTAATAGGGTGTTGCAAATGTTGGGTATTTATACAGTGTTGTATAACCATTTGGTATATGATGTTGTATAAAAAGAGTTTTCCCTAATTTTGTGATTACATTCCAAATTTATTATTTGCACTAATATTGGATGTATTTCTGCAAAAACGAACCAAGCCACGTCAAAGTTTCTCCTATTTTTCGACGAAATTGTTTTTTTATAAAAACACATATTTTGGAAATACTTCGAAATATTATTACTGCATAGTAATATAACATATTTAGCATATTTGATTAAATTAGTTTGACGAAATATAATTTCATTGTTCAGGAGTTGGAGGTTGGCTCATTTTAGCAGGAAAGAGCTCATTTATTTTAGTAGATGCAAACTCACCATGTAGGCTCGTAGAAGACGCCGTTGGAGTAGAAACTAAAGCTCTTGTGGGCCGCGTCTATGGCTACTGATATCGGTCCGTGCTTGAAGATCGCCAACTATGAAAAAAATAACATCAAATTATCATATTTTTTTATCAGCAGTGTGATTCTATAAGCCTCGCTTCGTAATTCGAAAGCTGAATCCGCAGTGAGATTACAAAATGGTATTCTGTTAAACACGATCACGCCGGTGACGTCACGCCGGTGACGTCACCACGGCGAACGAATACTAAACCAATGACAAGTTGGTTCGTTATCGCGATCACTTTAGTGAGACTCGTTTTCGAGTTTGCATTTTAGAGACTCGCACTACAGTACTGTATTGTTTTAGTAGGTTCGGGATTCAGGAGCGAAAGCGAAGAAATAAATAGTTTCACTTGTCCATAATTGGATTATACTAATTTATTGACTTACTTTTTATGACCTGTCAAAACGCGATTCCTCCATAGATTTTGAAGAGAATACTAAATTATGATTTGATATTTTTTTCATCTCAATTCACTATTTATTGATTTCAAAATAACTAAAAATCGAATTATTTATTAATTATTTAAAAATTCATCTGGTTTTCAGAGATAAAATAAAGTATTTTTTAGAGGAGTTGTGTTTTAGGATTATTGTTAAATGTTGTCATCCATCCAATTTAAATAAATAACTTGACATACCTTGAGCGCATTCTCGTTGTTTGTAGTAACGTTCACCCATCCCTTGATCTTCGTGGCGACAGTCGCGTTGTCCATATGGCAGTACCCATCCTGGATAAAGAAATTAACATTATCTATACATACAATAAAATCGTAACGAGGCCAATTCTGTACATTCAATATTTTTTATAAAGAGTAATTCTCACATGTTAAATGCATTATACTGAACTTAAAAAAAATGGTTTTTAGAATTTTTGTCTGTTTGTTTGTTTGTATGTATGTACGCGCATAACTTTTTAATTCCTGCACCGATTTGGACAAAACTTTTGGCGTTGTGTTGGCAGTAACCTGCAAGTAACCTGGCAGTAAGCTGTAATCTTAGGTACAATTCATCACGCTATGTCACATAGGGGTTAGACAGAAACAGTATGAACACTATTAACTTAAAAATATTGAACGCGAACGAAGTCGCGGGCAACAGCTAGTGTTAGATAAACTAGTAACTTTTCATTTTAATCATTAATGTTAACACTTAAAATCACAATATACAACTGTTTCATAAAACAATTATAGCAGACTAATGGTCCCACTGAAGGGCAACGGCCTCTTCTTATATACAGAAGGAACGAGCGTTAATCACTACGCTTGCTAAAGGCGTATTGGATTTTTCATACTTATAAAGTCCAGGTTTCCTTACTATGTTTCTTTCACCGATTTCAATAAGAACGAAAATAAACTTAGAAGGTACATACAAAAGTAGCAAATGTGGCATTGGTTCTTGCCGGGATTTGAACCCACCACCTCTTGCATGAAAGGCGTCTCAACCAATACAACAATATACTTGTGTTCTATATACAAAAATATTCAGTTTTATATAAAAATGGGTTAAATAGGGGATAAAAGTTTGTATGGAACTCCGTTGTTTACCGAGCTCATCGGGCACACTTCTAGTACTAAAATGTAATAACGCAAGATTTTTCTGATTCATATGTAACTATTTATGTCTAAATAGATAAATACCTGTCCCAAATACCCTCCATACGCCTCCTCGGAAGGCAGACCATGCTTTATGATCCACTGGTACGCCCTGAAGTCTTCACCGCCGTCACAGCCGTTGTTGCCGAAGCTAAGGATTCAACATACAAGAGACAGATTAAGGTGAATGCACCGACCAGCAAGCGAAATTTAATTTTTCTTACGTTTTTTGGAATTTGCAAGTCAGTATTAGGTTTAATGTTGATTAAAGCGTAAGAAGTATGTATTTTCAAAATTATAACCATTAAAATCAGTCAAATGACTCCATAAGTCAAGCTTCATGTAAAATGTCAAGATTTCATGACATTTTACATGAAGCTTGACTTATAATAATACCACCGTCGTCAATGTGGTCGGAGCATTCACCTTAATAATGGATAAATGGACATAAGGATTATGTAAGGGATCGTAGCAGTTGGCGTTCTACGGTTTCTGCCTACCCCTATTGGATAAAGGCGTGAGTATATGTATGTTTGTAATGGACATAAAACGTCATAATAACAAACTAGGATGAAGGCGCTAGGGTATCCCGCTAAATTACTTATTTTACATACGACTATCTAATACTAATATAATGAAGCAGAAAAGTTATTTTGATTTTTTATTTAAACGACCCTACAATAATGACTCTAGAACAGTAGTTCTAGAGTCATTATTGTAGGGTCGTAGATTTTTGCAATCCGACTAGTAAGTCGGATTGCAAAAATCTTTAGAGGTAGTCCCTAAATCTTTTTCTAAAAAAAACTACTCCTTATAACCTCATAAATCTGCCAATGAAATTCCCATCAAAATCGGTCCAGCAGTTTCAGAAATTATCCGCAGCAAACAAACAGACAAAAAATTCTTTTTTCCTATTATTATGTACCGTGTAAACATTCATAAGGCATGCCTAAGGCATTAAGTCCGCCTTTGTACGGTGTATTTTTACATTTGTTCATAAAGTTTTAATAAATAAATAATAAAACTCGATACACAATATCCACTCAGCTCCATCTCTACTTACCCCCACGAGCAGTCGACGAGTGCCTGCTGCGACAGAGACACCAGCTTCCCTCCGTTGCTGAGGAACAGCGCGCCCTCCACCGCTCCCGTCGTGCCGAACGACCAGCACGACCCGCATACTGACTGGTCTGATGGATATTAAACAAATAATATTATATTAGCTTATTATTGTTCTACAGCAGGGCAAAAGCGTCGGGAGACGCTCCGGGCGTCGGGAGCCACGAGACGACTCTCGGCCACCGTAGACGCGGGTCTGTGGACGGTGAGCAATGGGTAGCTCACCGTCCGTACGTTTACTAACGACAGACCGTGACGACAGCGCGTTCGTGTTCCACGCGCGCCTCAAAGAGATGTCAGCAAACTTGGATGGGGCCACTGAGGGCCGATGCCTGCCGGGGCTGCGGGTTGTGAGCAAGAGATACCGCGCCCCCGGAACGCAAAGGGCACATGAAAGGAACATAGATGGATTTTAGTCAGTAAAAGTCTGACACTAAGGGCGGGGGAAGTTATTTAATGATTTCCCATCTATAAAAAAAAGGGTAAAGGCGTCTTCTCATATAGAGAAGGCACGAGGATTGATCACCACGCTTGCTCAAGACGGATTGGTAATTTCAGACCTTGTGTTAATTTTAAGTCCAGGATTCTTCACGATGTTTTCCTTTACCGACCAAAAACAAAAATAAAGGGTGGTATGCGTATTTTTTTTTCATGACCATCGCTCTTATTTTCATGTCCCTAGATATTTTACGAAACGTAATAAAATACGGAATGTATTTTAGATGTGTATGAGTTAAACTGGAGTGCTTGCGTCATTATTTTTTTATTTTCCATGTCCGTGGGTTTGTTCAAAAATAGACCCCGACTTCAACACCCCGACTTCCACACCCCGGCTTCCAGACCCCGACTTCGACACCCCGACTTCAACACCCCGACTTCCACACCCCGACTTCCACACCCCGACTTCCACACCCCGACTTCCACACCCCGACTTCCACACCCCGACTTCCACACCCCGACTTCCACGCCCCGACTTCCACACCCCGACTTCCACACCCCGACTTCCAGTTATTCGCTTCTTACCTTTGACAGGAGTGACAGCTCCAAACAGCCTCCAGTCATGTTCCGTCGGTAGCTTGTCTGCCTCCGTGTCTATCACTGATTGGCTGTACGGGAACGGCAGACCTGAAAAAACAACAATATTTATTTATCCCCACCAAACTTACAACTATTATAAACACGAAAGTTTGGATGGATGGATGTTTGTTACTCAATCACGACCAATCGATAAAAAAAGAACAGCTGAATGGATCTGGATGAAGTTTGGCACAGAAATAGATTATAGTCTGGAATAGCAAATAGGCTACTATTACTATATTTTTATGGAAAAATGAACGGTTTCCGTGGAATATATCAACTGTGACGCAGAGGAAGTCGTGGGCAGAGTTTAGTATTATATTACAAAAAAAAATACAAAAGTCACTGTGTATGTTTGTTACCTCATATCGGCAAAACTACTGAACCGATCGTTATGAAATTGACAATGAGTTAGCGTGGAATCTATATAATTACATAGGTTAGTTTTTTAATCAATGCACTTCTAATTGCAGGCTCGTTATATAGTTCTTCAAGATACAAACACTTTGCCCGACTGAGGAATCGAACCCAAGAGCTCATGCCCAACAGTGACGCCTGAGACATGTGAAGGCAATCCATTAGTCAGTTGTATCTACCATCCTACTTCCAACTAATTCTACAATTCTACCAATAATAGAAATGCGAAAATTTGTGAAAATGGATGGATGTTTGTTACTCTTTCACGCCTAAACGGCTGAACGGATCTGAATGAAATTAGGCGCGGGATTACACTATAATGTTAAATCAGACATAGGCTACTTTTTATCCCAGAAAATGTATGTATCTCATGGGATAATATATCAACTTTGACGCAGACGAAGTAGCCAGAAAGCCAGAAGCCAAGGTCAGAAGCTAGTGATTAATACCTGAGTTAGGTCCGGAGTACCGCCTGCCTCTGAGCGCGGCCAGTTCATCATCAGTGCGGTCTGTGAGGTGGTTCACCGCCATCGTGAAGCTGCGGTGAGCGCGGTTGTGAGAGTAGATCAATCTGTGGACAAAACGACCACATTTTATCAGTTTCGGTTTTATGATATTTCTGACGGACCTGTTGGTCTAGTGCAGGGATGGCGAACCTTTATCGGTGATAGTGCCATTTTTATAGAAAAATAATAATGTGACTATGACGTGCCATCAAAGAATCTTGGCTTAGTCATTGAATGGAGAAAAATACAACTAGAAGCTGTTAACACTCTTTGTTTGCAATTAGTTTGTACAAGAATCGTAATATTTACTATTTTATGTTTATTTTAATAAAAGGTTAGTGTGATTTCTGCTGTTGTAAATTGTTTTCGATCAAATACATATACAGTTGTCATATATTGGCGTGCCCGAATTATTTTGTCGCGTGCCACTACTGGCACGCGTGCCATTGGTTCGCCATCCCTGGTCTAGTGGTTAGCGGCCCTGACTGCTAAGCCGGAGGTCGTGGGTTCGATTCCCACCCAGGACAAACTTTGTGTGATGAGCATGATTGTTTGTTCTGTGTCTGGGTGTGATTTATCTATAATATGTATGTATTTATAAATTATATAAGTATGTATATCAGTTGTCTGGTTACCATAACACAAGCTCTGCTTAGCTTGGGATCAGATAGCCGTGTGTGAGTTGTCCCAAGATATTTATTTATTTATTTATGATACAAAAAAGAATCACGTGTAGAACACAGATAGATACATACCATCACGCCTGTTAAATTAGTATGTTGTACGTGGCGAAGCCGACATAGTTATCTTAGCAGATTAGTAAAGGATTTTATTATTTTTATGTAGGTATACAGGAAAAGTTTTTAACCAGTGCGTAATTTTTTTTTGGTAGTTCAGTGTCAGTAATAGAACACATTTCCGTGATTAGTTAAAAAAAAAATTAAAAAAAATTTCATCCTTATCCGAGTTTGAAATAAGCAAAACATGGACATAATCTATTCGCCATACTATCAATGACAACTCTTGGCCGCCGCCGCCGCCCGGGCGCATGGCTGGGGTGAGGGGGTGGGGAATGCGCTAGCGCCGAGTGACAATAAAATATGGTTTTTAAGTAAACATGTTTCGTAAGCGATAACTTTTTTTTTTAGTACTAAGACATATCAAAATAAAATATACGTGTTTAATAAAACGTGTTGAAGTTTATTATGGCAAAATTTACGCACTGGTTAAAAAATTTTCCTGTACCTATGTGTCTTTTGAAGGTTAGCTAAATAATCTCTATTACAAGGATTACACCGTCACGTGTATACCCCGAAGTGTCAGGCAGAGGTGTGCCAATGTACACCCACAGTTCGCCGGTATGTTTAGGTCCGATGTTAAGTCAAGTGTAAAAATATCTGCAAAATCTAAAAGCTCACCAGCATAGCACACTTCAGATCGGAGGATCCTCCTTTCGCAATGGAGGATGAGGAACTTACCATCCTGTACCTCATATCCCTAGGCCCTTGCGGCGGTTTAGAAACTCTGACACTAGGGTGTGTGTGGTCATTAGACCTTACTGCCTACACGATAAAGAAGAAGATCTCATATGTCAAAGAAATGATGATAGTCCATTATAAATATTACTTACCTAAGGTTCTGTCTAAAGAGGTTTAATCTCTTCTCGTGTTCCACCTCACTGACATACTGCTTGCTGTGCTTCTTCTTAAACCTAGAATTTAAAAAAGAAAAGCAGCCATATTAGATTTGTAATATTAAAAAAAACAGCTTTCTGCTGTACATTTATTTATTTATTATGTGTTAATTGAATTATTGCATTAATGTGTTTCATTTTTATTGTACATTTACCTAGATTAGTCTGTAAAGTTGTACATTTAGATTTTTATTTTTTTTTACTTTGCCCCGCAATTGGAATTTCTCCTGTATCGTGGGTGAGTTCACAAACATATAAACTCGTAAAACATACAAATATTTGTTTCGTGCGGGAATCGAACTCGCGACACGCAGCTCAGCAGCCACTACGCCGAACGTGCCGACAAATAAAATAATATACATTTATGTTCGCATGATCTCGCAATTTCAAGGTTAGTCCCATATTAAAACCTGCCCATTATCATGGCTACCATACCACGTTTGAGCAAATATCCCATGTTCCCTAACACCTGGTATAAATATCCTCACCTGTCAAACTCATGGTGTACGTGCTCATCATTTCCAGGGTGCACGAACTCCATCATAGGGTTGAAGGTAGCGTAGTGCCGGTTGCCGGGGCCGGGGAACGACGAGCATTTCAGTGCTGTAAGGAAAATGTTGCTACAACTTCAGCTACATGTAACGCAGGGAAAGTCTTCACGCAATGGAGATTCAACAAGGAGTTAAATATAATGTGTTAAGTAAGCTTCAAAAGAAGAATAAAGATCCCTACCGCAGTTAACAAGAGATCTATCAGATCATTTGTTAACCTTTTGAACGCCAACGACGCTTAAAAGCGACAAACGTAATCGGCCGCTAGAACGTCAACGACGAGTTTAGGCGACAAATAGATGTACTACTTTATAATCTAATATCATAGAAAATAGGTGAAATGATTATGTTTTTAAAATTTTGTTATGTGGGGAACATGACAAAATAAGTCACTTAAATAAAATTGGACTAAAGTTAAGCTTGATCTTTTAGTATTCATCACTTGCAAGTATTTAATAGTGAATAAATGGCTCGGCGTAGAGAGCATACTTCTTATGAGCTGCGCTCGGCGTTCAAAGGGTTAACTGCGGTAGGGAATATGAATGATAAAAAAAACGTTCATAACAGTTGACTTAAGTAAACACTTATTAAATAGTTTCAAAAGCGTATTATTAATCTTATTTCCAAAAAGAATCAAATGTTATTTAAGTAGTTCATTTATACAGATGGACCAAATATTGACGTCAAATAAATTAGATCACAGGCGTAACCGAAAATACTCCATCATGTTCCGAAAAAAATATACCTTTATTTTTACACGACTTTTTCATATTTCTTTTTGGAATTTTCATTTTTATGAAATAGTCTTTTAGACACAGAATAATCTTCTTCACTTATTCCTTTTTTATATCCTACTAGCTGTTGCCCGCGACTTCGTTCGCGTGGCTTATTTCACCCTCTAGGATACGTCTCGGGTTACCGCTCCCGTGTGTCATAGCGAGATGTAAAATACCCTATAACACTTACATATAACGTATTTTCTATGGGTAAAATATTTTTTAAAATCGATTTAGTAGATCCAGAGATTACCCCCTTGTGCCCCGCGGTATCACCCGCGTTACGTTAGGATTTTGGTTACTTTTCCGTTCCCGTGGCTCAAAGCGCGATGTTATGTAGCCTATAATCTGTTATTCTGAGGCAACTTTTTTTTTTTATAGACGGGAAATCATCAAATAGCTTCCCCCGCCCTGGGCGGGGCGGGAGGGAGTGTCAGACTTTTACTGACTAAAACCCGTCTATGTTCCTTCATGTGCCCTTTGCGTTCCGGGGGCGCGGTATCTCTTTCGAACAACTCGCAGCCCCGGCAGGCATCGGCCCTCAGTGGCCCCATCCAATTTTGCTGACATCTCTTTGAGGCGCGCGTGGAACACGAACGCGCCGTCGACACGGTCTGTCGCTAGTGAACGTACAGGCGGTGAGCTACCCATTGCTCACCGTCCACAGACCCGCGTCTACGGTGGCCGGGAGTCGTCTCGTGGCTCCCGACGCCCGGAGCGTCTACCGCGGCGGCCGCTGGGACGGGGGACCCTCCTTTCCCTCTCCCGTCCCGCCGCCTCCTTCTCTAGCATTACAGCTTCGCAGAAGGAGGCGACTGCTTCCCATTCCCCCTCGCTCCGGACCATGGCCTGAACCAGTGCCGGACGCGAGAGGGCGCCGCCGCCGATGGCCGCCTCGAGGACTCGGCGGTGCTCAGCCCAAGCAGGGCACACCTCCAGAGTATGCTCCACCGTGTCCTCGGGGCGATCCTCGCAATGGTGACACCCGGGCGTTTCCTCCCGCCCGATGAGGTGCAGGAACCTCCCGAAACTTCCGTGTCCGGTGAGGACCTGCGTCAGGCGGTAGGTGAGGGCGCCGTAGCGCCGCTCTAGCCACTCCTCAAAGAGGGGACTTACCGCCTCAATCGAGGCGTGCCCTATTCTGAGGCAACTGAGGTAAAGGCTACGGAATGTCACGCAGAGTCATTATTTTGCTGCGATGTTATTTTAAAACTGTGATATCTCCTATGATATTTATTGAAATTAAATGATGTAAAGGGCAATTTTGTTCAAAATTAAACACTTGTGATGAATAACGTATTTATGTTGATAAGGATTAATACTATGTTTATAAAAACACCTTCGCAAATAATGCATTATTTTAAAACAAATTGTCTGCCCATAAAAATGGCTATACTGAGTCAACCTTTAAAGTTAGGCATGTACTACCGCGGACTTTTTTTTAGAATATTTTAAGAGGAACAATTCTCTGATACATTATTTTTGGGTAACTTTAACCGTATACGCAGCGCACGCAACAAATGCCCTAAAAAAGAATATTTTTTCCCCGTTTTTGCCACATTTTTCATTGATGCTCCGCTCCAATTGGTCGTAGCGTGATGTTATATAGCCTATAGCACTCACGAATAATGTAGCTTTCTAACAGTGAAACAATTTTTCAAATTGGTTCATTACTTCCAGAGATTACCCCCTACATACAAACTTACAAACAAATGTTACCTCTTTATAATATTAGTATAGATATCCCACCTAGATTGTCAAAATAATTTAGGAATCTGGTAGTTTTCTCTGTAAAAATTTCGACTACGTGCAGGTATCACTCGAAAGTAAATTCCCCCTTTCCGATCAAAATTCTGCATGCAACGTGACGAAAAAAGGTAAATCGTGCAAACCGTTTTCTATTCTATTTCGTCACATGTTGTTTGCGCAAACCTTTGTACAAACTGTTTGCGTTTGCAAGTCGCGACCTGCCTGTTGTCAGATATATTATCACACAATGAACTCACGATACTCACGATTAGTGTTGGGTAATGATAATAATCCGGTTAATATCATTTGGCTAATAATCGATTAAAAGCCAGTAAGTAGCCATTAATAGCAATTATGGATGATAACCCTGCTGTTATTGTTATTTTAGTGATTGCAAATTTCCCTTCATGGTTTTCAGGCTTAGGACTGTCAGATTACACGCGATTACGATTTTGACGGGCCTGTTGGTCTAGTGGTTAGTGGCCCTGACTGCTAAGCCGGAGGTCGTGGGTTTGATTCCCACCCAGGACAAACTTTGTGTGACGAGCATGATTGTTTGTTCTGTGTCTGGGTGTGATTTATCTATAATATGTATGTATTTATAAATTACATAAATATGTATATCAGTTGTCTGGTTACCATAACACAAGCTCTGCTTAGCTTTCCTGCCGGAGGCTCTACGCCGGGGTCGTGCGTTCGATGGCCCTTTACGGAGCCCCGGTGTGGGCGCGGGGCTTGAGGCGGCTTGCCGCCCATTACCTGAACGCGTCCCAGCGGGTGATCGCCATAAGGGTCATCCGCGGATACCGCACGATCTCCGGCGAGGCAGCGAGCCTCCTTGCCGGATTGCCGCCATGGGATCTGGAGGCGCTGGTCCTCGCGCGCCTACACGAGTGGCGCGCGGAGGCACTGGGCCGGGGCGAAACTCCGCTGCCGCGGCAAATTGCCGCCCAGCGGACGGAACTCCGGCTCGATCTCATGGCGACATGGAGAGAACGACTGTCGCAACCTCGTGCAGGGCACGCCTTGATTGAGGCGGTAAGTCCCCTCTTTGAGGAGTGGCTTGAGCGGCGCCCTCACCTACCGCCTGACGCAGGCCCTCACCGGACATGGAAAGTTCGGGAGGTTCCTGCACCTCATCGGGCGGGAGGAAACGCCCGGGTGTCACCATTGCGAGGATCGCCCCGAGGACACGGTGGAGCATACTTTGGCGGTGTGCCCTGCTTGGGCTGAGCACCGCCGAGTCCTCGAGGCGGCCATCGGCGGCGGCGCCCTCTCGCGTTCGGCACTGGTTCAGGCCATGGTCCGGAGCGAGAGGGAATGGGAAGCAGTCGCCTCCTTCTGCAAAGCTGTAATGCTAGAGAAGGAGGCGGCGGGACGGGAGAGGACAATCCCCCGTCCCAGCGGCCGCCGCGGTAGACGCTCCGGGCGTCGGGAGCCGCGAGACGACTCCCGGCCACCGTAGACGCGTGTCTGTGGACGGTGAGCAATGGGTAGCTCACCGTCCGTACGTTCACTAGCGACAGACCGTGTCGACGGCGCGTTCGTGTTCCACGCGCGCCTCAAAGAGATGTCAGCAAACTTGGATGGGGCCACTGAGGGCCGATGCCTGCCGGGGCTGCGGGTTGTTCGAAAGAGATACCGCGCCCCCGGAACGCAAAGGGCACATGAAAGGAACATAGACGGGTTTTAGTCAGTAAAAGTCTGACACTCCCTCCCGCCCCGCCCAGGGCGGGGGAAGTTATTTGATGATTTCCCGTCTATAAAAAAAAAAAAAAACTCTGCTTAGCTTGGGATCAGATAGCCGTGTGTGAGTTGTCTCAAGATATTTATTTTATTTTATTTATTTATTAGACTTCATTTCCATCATCTTTATTTGTAGTAAATAAATGTGCAATTTAAAACTAATCTGGCCCATTTAAAAATTTTCAATCAGCAATTTACATAGATTTTTGATAATTCGATTTTTATGTACCTACTTAGTTTTTTTTATTCTTAATCAGGGACTTGAAACGTTACTCAAAATAACGTTACGCGTAGTTCCAGTACCGATAATTTGTACCGTTCCACCAGGATCGTAACAAAATTAATACCTTGGCTATAACGATACTGACAAACGGAACGAAATCTTAAAGTGTTCACTAACAATATTATCAATATATCGTTATTAGTATAACGATATAATAACGTTATTCATAACAGTGGTGGCTTGTGCCGAGGCTACCGGGCCGCGGGCGACGGCGGAGCGGTAGTCAGCGAGAAAAGTTCTTAAGAATAACGTTACAAATGAATCTGTAACGTTTCACCTGTAACGTTATTACAAGCGGATAAGCTTAATGTTACTGATACCTGTAACGTTACTTAAAATTTTGTTCTACGAAAATGATATTCTTTAACGTTTCTTTCTTGTAACGTTATTGGTATTTTTAAGTTTTAGTATCGTTACAAATTTTGGAACGTTATATGATAACATTAATGATAACGGAACGAAATTCATTTCGTTTTCAAGTCCCTGTTCTTAATCAGTCTTTAAAAAAAATATAAAAAATATCCCCCATATTTTTTATATTTTTTTCCGAAACATATCAGTCGACGTACTGATCCCGGATTCGGTTGGCGTCACTGTAGTGCAGTTTATGCATCTCTTTCTGGCACGAATAAATATTAGCGCCAGAAAGAGATGAAAAACGGGGGTGCGGGGATGCATGTTACCTACCTTCCGCTCCTATTTTCCATTGTTTATAATTTACCTACGTCGTATTCACAGAAAAGAGCTAAAAATAACTTACTTATTGTACCTTACATTTTTACGTAACGGTTAAAGTTTATTTGTAGGTATACATACACTTACATATTTAGCTCGCTTTTTTAAACCAAGTAATTAATTAGGTAGATGGTTAAATCACAAAGCGATGTGTCAATAGTAATTTTGGTATTGGCACTCGAAATTAACCATCTGAATTTTCCAAAAAATGTGTACCTTTTATATACATATTAACACTTTTTCTTGTGCAAAAAGTGAAAATAAATAAAAAGAATTACAATACTTTGAATCACACTGCGTACACGCACCCAATTTAAGTTCACACCCACAGATATTACACTAAACAAAAAAAAAGCATTTATTTTTTTAACAAAACATTAATAGCAGGGTTATCATCCATTGCAAGGCTATTTATGGACACTTATGGATTATAATCGATAATAACTCAAAGCATCCGGCTATTTACCCAACACTACTCACGATCAACCGTTATTTCTTTGTATGAAACTATCGCGGTAAGGAAGTGACGCCTTTCCTTTGTATGAGATCAACCATTTAACTCTACAACAATGTAATTATTGAAAGCTGATATTGTTATCTTGCATATAGGTACAACTTTATTTTTACCCGACTTCAAAAAAAGGAAGAAGTTCTCAATTTGTTTGTATTTTTTTTTGTTTACCAGAAACCTGAAAAGAAGCCATTGTACTCAACATTATTAACAACTTTTCTGCGAACGTTACTGTCTTTAATCTGTCAACGAAAGCACCCTCCAAATCGGTCCAGCCGTTTCAGAGATTAGGCGGAACAAATAGACAGACATTTTTTTTTAATGTATTTTTGCTTGTGCTTATCGTGTTAACATTTATAATATGCATACACATACATACAATCACGCCTGTATTCCTCGAAGGGTTAGGCAGAGGTGTATCAATGTACACCCACAGTTCGCCGGTATGTTTAGGAGAGTAGGCCGGTAGGTTTAATGATATGCATTTAGTAAAAATCTGTTATTTTGACGTTACACACATTACATTACATTTCATTTCATTTTTATTTATTTATTTTTTATGTAGTAGCTATTTATGTAAGGTAGATAAGGGTGGTACTTACAAGGGTCAATCTTAAAGACGGCGGGGTCAATGTCCTCCACGTCATAGTCCACGTAATCGATGTAGTAGTGGTCGTAGTGGGAGCCCAGCAGGTTGTTGTAGCCCTTCATCTCGTACCTGAGTGATGACAAGTGATAATGTTACCATCACGCCTGTATTCCCGGAAGGGTTAGGCAGAGGTGTAGCGATGTACACCCACAGTTCGCCGGTATATTTAGGTCCCATGTAATAGGGGGCGAGCCTATTGCCATTAACCGGGCACAAATCCAAACTCCGAGCTGCTACTGAGAATTTCATTGAAAAACCCAATGACACTTTTTGCTCGACCTGGGAATCGAACCCGGGACCCCTTGCACAGCAGTCGCACTTGCGATCACGAGACCGACGGGGAGTTATAATGTTAATGTAAGTTATAATGTTTAAAAGTCAAAGTCAAATCATTTATTCCAATTAGACCATTATAAGGCACTTTTGAACGTCATCACCATCATCTTTCTGCCCTTATCTCATGTTACTTGGGGTCGGCGCAACACGTTTTCTTCTTTGACTTTTTTAATTCATTAACTTTTGAATGTCAATGAAAATAAAAAAATATTTTTAATCTAGTTGCCCATTCCTAAAGGTAGTTTTGTATGGAAAAACACGGGCAAGAAACTCCATATATACTCTTTTAAAAAACGTATTACATTATGTTGTACAGTTACATTCATCATCATCTGCCTAGCCTTTTCCCAACTATGTTGGGGTCGGCTTCCAGTCGAACCGGATGCAGCTGAATATCAGTATTTTACATGGAGCGACTGCCTATCAAACCTCCACAACCCAGTAATGGGTAATACGATACTCTTGGTAAGACTGGTTGTCAGACTTGCGATCTTCTGACTAACAGTAACGACTGTCAAAGATCTACAAATGACAGCCGGGACCAACGGCTTTACGTGCTTTACGAGGCACGGAGGAAACTCGCTATAGTAAATGGTCACCCATCCACAGACCAACCTCGGCAAGCGTGGCTTAACCCGGAAGATCGGTCTATGCGGCTGTAATTATTTAGCCACGAGCTCCTCCAGTTAAATAGGCGTCAGATAGGCAGTCGCTCCATGTAAAACACTGGTATTCAGCTGCATCCAGACTGGAAGCCAACCCCAACGCAGTTGGGAAAAAGGCTAAGCAGATGATGAGCTCCTCCAGTTACATTCATTCCATAAAAAATATGGTAATGTTAAAACGATCTATCAATAATAATTCACACACCAGTCTATAGGCGGCGGTGACCACTTAACATCAGGTTGGTGTTTATCATTTAACGAAATTTAAAAACATCACGCAGTATTCGTAACTCTTACCTGACAGGAATAGGCACCGATTCTCCTCTCAATTTTAGCGACTTCTTGTACTTGATCCACATCGTGTACTTGTTCAACTTCTGGCCGATAGTCTCTACGTGCTGCCATTTTGACGTTTCAGAATCTTGCATCGTTTCTGTGCCTGAAACAAAAAAATAAAATATTAGCAATTTTTTACTTTTAAATTAACTTTTTTTTTATTATCTGTATTTTCTTGAAACAATAAATAATTCTAAGGGTCGGTTCATATCTGACGGAAAATGCGTCGCGTTTTATCGGTCGCGTAACGCCAAAACTGTCAAATACATAATAAAACATTCAACCTTTCACACCTAACCGCGATGATGCGTTAGCGCGTCTACCTAAGAGCGACGATACGCTCGACGCATTTTCCGTCAGATATGAACCAACCCTTATTCTTAATTTTAGGTCTGCCCGCGACTTAATTTGTAAGGAAACCAAACGTCACAGTCAAATTATTTCAATTAATCCCTTACAAGGCACTACTGAACTTCAATTACAAGAAAAAAAAATCTTATTGCCACACATCCGATCTCTACTAAAGAGGTAAAGTTTATTTGTTTATAGGAGGTAATCTCTGGAACTCCTGGTCTGGTTACAAAAAATATCGTAAGTCATAGCTTATATTTTGTGGTATTCTTGTCATCGGAGCGGACAAATCAGGGGCAGTAAGCTAGTTACTAAACAGACACGTCGACAGCTTCAATAATGGCCTCACAAAATTATAATACAGTTACAAAACTTACCAATAAATTTGAAATCAGACAAATCAGGTAGAACAGTCTGGATCCCTATCGAGTTCTCACTCGATCCGTTCACTTGTAGACAGGTTTCCTGGTTGAGAACCTCCTCTGTTGTCACTGGCGCCACCTGGAGAAATAACTCGCCATTTAAAATAGGGGATAGACAAAAAAGGACTCTATGATGAGAACAACAGAATTGTAATCTGCTTTTTATACTATTCTCCTGATCGAATTTCGGAAAGCCGACAGAGCCCTTTGTGAATGAGCTCATCCGGGAAAGTACTACCACCATATCTATTTCTGTCGCAAAGCAGCGTTGTGATGTTCTGGTTTGAAGGGTATGGGTGCTGGTGTAATTACAGGCACGTGAGACATTTCAACTTTGTCTTTAGGATGGCAACGCATTCGCAAGGCCTCTGGTATTGCAAATGTGTATGGGCAGAGATGACCACTTGACATCAGGCGGGCCGTCGGCTTGAGGACTAGACGTGCGCAGGATATATTACAGTGCACAAGCGTGCACGCAATAACAAGCACACTCCCTCTTCCCTCACTCTCATAGTCCGATGTGACGGTAATCCGACACAACCGGGGAGAGATCAGGCGCAGTACCAACGGCCTTACGTGCTGTCTGAGGCTCTGGGGATCACACCGCCAGCCACCATACTCCGGCCTTGGAAAAACTAGCCAGTAAGGCGCGAAATACACAGCGGGGCAGGCCGGGCCGGTCAATTTGCCCGCGAACGATAGTGCAAACGGAACCCTATACTACCAACGCATAAAGAGGACAAAAAGAGGGCAAAAATAAGGTCTTCATTGCTTCGCGGTCAAAAAGACTGCCTCCTCCCGTCGTCTGCAAAGGGCCTTATTCTGCGCTCAGCAGTCGCGCTTGCGACCACGAGACCAACTGCGAAGTATTATGAATTCAATGCATATGTCAATAAAGTTCATATTAGCATAAAGACTAACCTTGATGGATGTACCATAAGGCTTGTAGGCATCGGCAGCCAGCTGGTAGGTCTTCACCATGCCGCCATAGTAGTCTATACGAGATGTACTGACTTTCTTGTCATACCTGGTAACGAAGAACAGTTTTAAAAAAATATGTCTGGTGGTTCAAACTTCTTTGAGATAGATAACTTAAAAATCAAAGTCAAAGTTAAACTACTTATTTCAATAAGGCTTTTGAAAGACACTTTTGAATGTCATATACAAAAAAAAAAAAATCTAGCTGCCCCATACAAAAGGTAGTTTTGTATGGAGATAATAGGCAAGAAACTCCATACTAAGACCCACTTGCAGCAAAAACGCTAAATACATTTAGTGCCTAAACGTATGTAGAACATCATTGCATCACATTGTTAGATGATAATCTAAACACATTTACTTAGAGCTAAATATGTTTTGTGATGTGTGGTGAAAGTGGGCCTTTATATTTTACAATATTTTGTATACTTATAGAAAATATATCGGGATTTTAAAGTCAAAGTCAAATCATTTATTTCAATTAGACCATTAAAAGGCACTTTTGAACGTCAAAAAAATTTAAAACTAATGAATCTAGTTGCCCATTCCAAAAGGTAGTTTCGTATGTAGAAGAACGGGCAAGAAACTCCATACATACTCTTTTAAAAAAAACGTATTACATTATATTGTACAATTACATGCATTCCATAAAAAAATATGCTAATGTCAAAACGATCTGTTAACAATAAAAGTCACTCAAAGTACTAACAATACGTACTAAGTGCCACGAATTAAGAAATGAAAGCTAAACCAATTGTAATATTTAACACCAATATTGTGATCGAAGATGATCACTTCTAACATTTGAAAGGCAACGAATCAGTGTGTGAGCCATAGTAATTACAAAAAGTAGCACTATTGTCTAAGAGAAAAAAAAAGAAATAGTAATAATAGTCAAAAAGAAATTACTTATATAATTTAATTAGCAACCAGTTGATTTTGTCAAGACTAAATTGTCCAGTGGAGCAGGACCAGCATGTTTCCAAGCATCTTGGATATAATCCTCTAATTTGTAATATGCTTGTTTGCAAAGTGTACTCTTAATAAAGACAGTTCGCAAAGCCTAAAGTTACAAGATATCCTCTTCATTGCGAGAATTTTTTAAACTGAACCACACCTGAGAACCTTCTTGTTACGGAAAAAAGGTAGGTAAAACGTTTTTTGATGTTGTTATAAATATTCTAATTAAAATTTAAATAACCCCTCGACCTCTGTACTCATGAATGCACCTGTAAGCACAATTTTTGTGCCTACCTACTAGTCCGGTCAATTTAGACATTCGAAGTTACATAAAGTCCCAACAAGCTGAATTTCTGTGAAATTGTTCAAAACATAATTATAAACAATGTCTAGAAGTTCCCCATCATTCCCCTGTAAGGAAAAAAAAATGTTCAAGGTCAAATGTCAAAAAAATGAGTTTTTCGCGATTTTCAGCAAAACGGTAAGTTTTATCATAAAAGTACCTCAGACAAAAATTATAGATCATAAAATTATCTATAAAAACTGTATCAATACTTTTTTCTTACGAGCCACCGCTTCTGAGATATAACGATTCAAAAAGTTATAAAAGTTGTTATCGTCATAATATGCACACGTTTCCACGCCACCTATGAGGTAGTGTACTTAGCGCGTTTTTTTAACCCCCGACGCAAAAAGAGGGGTGTTATAAGTTTGACGTGTCTGTCTGTCTGTCTGTCTGTCTGTCCGTCTGTTGCATCATAGCTCCCGAACGGATGAAGCGATTTCAATTTAGTTTTCTTTGTATGAAAGGTGACTTATGTGCGAGTGTTCTTAGACATGTTTGATGAAAATCGGTTGAGCCGTTTAAAAGTTATGGGGGTGAACCGATGTTGCATATAGGGTACGAGCGTCCCGACCGGTCATCCAACGCGACGTATTTTATTTTTTTACTTTTTAAAGGGTACTTAGGGTTTTAGGTCGGGGGTTTTTTTATTTTTTTATTATTTTTTTTATTTTATACTTTTTATAGGTACATACTTATTATAATGTCGATTTTGTTAAGTTGTAAATACATTCAGTTTTTCTTTCCCACTTTCACCCCCATAACTTTTAAACGGCTCAACCGATTTTCATCAAACATGTCTAAGAACACTCGCACATAAGTCACCTTTCATACAAAGAAAACTAAATAGAAATCGCTTCATCCGTTCGGGAGCTATGATGCAACAGACAGACAGACAGACAGACAGACAGACAGACAGACACGTCAAACTTATAACACCCCTCTTTTTGCGTCGGGGGTTAAAAAACGCGCTAAGTACACTACCTCATAGGTGGCGTGGAAACGTGTGCATATTATGACGATAACAACTTTTATAACTTTTTGAATCGTTATATCTCAGAAGCGGTGGCTCGTAAGAAAAAAGTATTGATACAGTTTTTATAGATAATTTTATGATCTACAATTTTTGTCTGAGGTACTTTTATGATAAAACTTACCGTTTTGCTGAAAATCGCGAAAAACTCATTTTTTTGACCTTTGACCTTGAATATTTTTTTTTTCCTTACAGGGGAATGATGGGGAACTTCTAGACATTGTTTATAATTATGTTTTGAACAATTTCACAGAAATTCAGCTTGTTGGGACTTTATGTAACTTCAGTCTCATTTTTTGGTCTAAATTGACCGGACTATACCATAAACAGTGATTTGATGCAATCTTGTTAAATTCATCATTGCCTATTTAACAGTATTCCTTGGTTAGAATAATTTTAAAAGCGAATTGTACTATGTAATTAGTCAATCGCTCAAAATCTAGTCGTCACAATCTCATCTCAGCGATTATAATCAATGTCTTAACATATATGTGAATTAAAGGCATTTTTGACAAGTTAGTGGGATGGTCAGGTCAAAAAATGTAATAAATTATCGCTATTTTATCAGGGAGGCATGATAAAATAGCGATAATTTATTACATTTTTTGACCTGAACAGCTACCTACAGCTACATGGCTATATGGCAGCCATTCCCACTTAATTATCTCAAAATTCCATCTTATTCTATCCCCCCTGATGAAATACCGTGACAATTTATAACATCTTTCGAGCTGAACAGCTCAGGACAGCAAACCCTACTTATTTGTAAAGAAAAGGAAAGGTCAGGTGCGCAGTATGACCAAATGTATGAATGTGGACGAGGCGAAAGGAGTGTGTAAGGATCATAGCAGGTGGCGGTCCGTGGTTTCTGCCTACCCTCATGGGAAAAAGGCGTGAGATTATGTATGTATGTGTAAAATTCTATCTCAATCAAGATATTTCTTTACAAACAACGCAGTTTAACTTTCAAACCGAGATTACTACAAGTAAATAGCGCAGTATCTAGCAGACAAAGGCGAGAGATTTGTTTACGCGTTTTTTGAACTTTATCTAAAGGTCGGGTCGTCTGATATGCGGTCATACCATATCTGTCGGCGGTCGCAAATATATATCAGCGTTTATGTATGCTTTGGTATGTGTAGGGCCGCCTTGACCAACTTCGTATAATAGCGAGGTACAATAATATAGTACATTTCTTCTGTATTCAATTAACAGTTTGTGGGAGGCCCAAAGGTTGTTCATGAAATTCAAAATTTCTTACGATTCTTTTAATATATTATGCAGTTCAGTATCTAGTATTATGGTAATCAAAAATGTTACTGCCTCGTTAGCCTAGTGGTCCTAGGCAGATAGAGTTGAAAGTTGCGTTCAAGATAATTATAATTTCATGCGAAATATCTTGAACATAATTTCCGGCTCTTTTCTAACATAATGATTCAATAAACATTTTTTTTTAAGGCAAATCATTAATTTCAATTAGACCATTACAAGGCATTTTTGAACGTCTTTTCTTACAGGAAAGAAAAAACGAATCAAATCTAGCTGACCCTTCGAAAAAGTAGTGCCATATAGAGAAAAACGGTAAACTACATCTACTCTTCATCTACTCTTACCTATAAAATGAACGAAAAAATCCAAAATGGCCGACCTGTCATCACAATAGCCAAGTCAAATGCACCGATGATGTTGACCCCACAAAACAGTTAGCGTGTTCAAAAGCCAGAACATTGTAACATAAAAACTTGTAGCCTAAATTAAAAGTACGCTAGGCAAAAATAATTGCTGATTCACAGACCCATTATGCGCATGCGATTATTTTGTGTTACATCACGTTTATGATCGCTGAAACTTGAGATTAAAAATCATTTTATCTACAGACCTATACAGGATATAAAAACTTTAAAAAACAATGGCTTTTTAGTATCCAGTTTCAGTCATCCTAGAATGACCTATAGTAGTAACCCTGAGGAGTTTTGTGATGAGAAGGTGGTCAGATGCTCCATTCATCGGTACTTATTCGTTTATGACCTAACTAGTTTTTGCCCGCGATTTCGTCCGCGTGGATTAATAGTTCCTGTTCCCGGGGGATTTCCGGGATGAAAACTATCCTATGTCCTTTCTTGGGTCCCAGACTATATTTGTACCAAATTTCATTGAAATCGGTTCAGTGGTTTAGGCGTGAAGAAGAGACAGACAGACAGAGTTACTTTCGCATTCATAATATTAGTACGGATTGTACTGCTGGAAATCGAAAACTGAGCAATTTGCTGCACACTTTTTGAAATCGGTTAATTGGCATACGACGTACTGCCCATCAAAATGAGTAACATTAAGGAAAACTGATTCTTGTTTACTTTTTATATTGTAAATCCACAGTTCGCCGGAATGTTTAGGTTCCATGTAATAGGGGCGAGCCTATTGCCATTAATCGGACGCGAATCCTAACTCCGAGCTGCTACTGAGAATTTCATAGACTCCTTAGAACCGATATTTACGCAAACAAAGTCGAGGGCATGAGTACAGCCGGCTTATTCTGTAAGAAATCTCCCTCAGTGAATTAAGGTGAAGTAAGCTAAAACTGGGCTGTCACTATACGATGCTAGGGATTGAGAGGTCGCCACACACTCACTTCACGGAAGGAGGGTTTTACAGAATAACACCGCAGGACAGAAATGAGTTCACAGGCAACAGCTGCAAGGCGTTGTAAGTGCCAACGAGTACTATTGTCCATTTCCTCGAATTATGTTGATTACAAACATAAGGACTGTTTACGCGACTAACCAGAATTCTTGTTGTGATTTGACAAGTACACACGTCGGGGTCATTGTGCCAGAATAATTTTTCAGACTAGAGGTTCCCAAACTTGATTATGACCCGACCCCTTTCTACAAAGAAATAATATCCGCGCCCCCCTGTTCAGATAATATAATTTTAGGTTACTATCAAAAGATTATATATATGTTGCAGTCAAAACTCTTAACTAGTCAAAAGTACTATTGACCAGCAAAATCAGTCAAAAGTACTTTTGACCGTATGCTTTAGTTAATAATACTTTTGACTAAAATAACAGTTAAAAGTACTTTTGCCCAATGGAGCTGGTTAAAAGTACTTTTGACCAAGTGATTTCGCCAAAAGTGGTTTTGACTGCTCGAATCAGTCAAAACTCTTAAAAATCAGTCACTAATCTGCAATAATAATTAATTATATTTATTCTTTATAAAAGTAAATTATAGGATGAAAGAGCGAGCGAAGCGAGCTCGGGACTTGGGGCACCCCGACTCGGACAGGTTAGGTTAGAAGGGGATGGCGGGGTCTAGAGAGCGAGCGAAGCGAGCGAACAGACCCCGCCATCCACTTCGTGGTTATTTTTTTTGTAAACCCTTGAGCCCCGCGAAGCGGGGCTCCTCGACTATGCTTTTTAAGCTTTATTTACATCTGACAAGTTAATAGTGCTTTTGACTGATGCTTTATTGCAGTTAAAACTACTTTTGACGAAGAGCGTTAGTCAAAAGTACTTTTAACCGCAAATTTGCAGTCAATAGTACTAATAACTAATATTTTTCAGTCAAAACCACTTTTGACCAACCTGTTCAGTCAAAAGTAGTTTTGACTGGTTAAGAGTTTTGACTGCAACATATATGAATAGAAAAGAACTGCCTCGTTAGCTTAGTGCTCCTAAGCGCAACTGCTACGCTAAAGGTCTTGGGTTCCATTCCTAGGTCGAGTTAAACAAATTAGTTTACCGCTTTTATTTAAGACAAAGAAAAATATACTCCGACAACTATTCTATTTTAAACTTTATTTTTAGTGACTGCCTAGTTAGCCTAGTGCTCCTAAGCGCGAATGCTACGCTTGAGGTCTTGGGTTCAATTCCCTGGTCGAGCAAAGTGTTATTGGGTTTTTCTATTAAATTCTCAGTAGCAGTTATGATTTGTGCCTGGTTAATGGCAATAGGCTCGCCTCCTATTACATGGGACCTAAAACATACCGGCGAACTGTGGGTGTACATTGGTACACCTCTGCCTAACCCTTCGGGGAATACAGGCGTGATGGTATGTTATGTTTCTGTTTAATACCTATATCTAAAAACTACTCATCCTTTTCACAGAAGAGTGATATTAATTTGAATTTCTCAAGTTATTAAGATCATTTGTTATTATGTTATTTAAACAATATTATTGACACAGCTGTTCTGCAGATGTTGTTAAACAAATGACTCACAAAATTATTGATACTTTTAGAGGTCAAAAGGTCAAACACCAGCGTAGAATTTCAATACATGTTGATTGTAGTTTATTTACACTTATACTAACTAAACTATTGTAGGCGTTATTTATTTTAGCATTTTCTATTATATCTATATTTATATGTTTGGAAAATAGGTACGTATGTAAGTACGTAGATTTACAGGCATAGGTTTTTTTTCAAAATGGGAAGTCATCCAATGACTTCTCCAATGAGAGAGAGTGTCAGACTTTTACTGTCTGAAACCCATCCATGTTCCTTCTTGTGCCCCTTGCGTTCCGGGGGCGCGGTATCTCTTTCGAACAACCCGCATATTTTGTTTTGTGTGTCCTCCTAGCGAGTAGAAATTGAATTGATTGGTGGAAATCGTATATTGTGGGATACGACGGTCAAATACGGTGACAGCCCCGTGTATACGGGACTTATGGCAATCCTGCCTATAAGTGTAAAACTACCTACCTATTCGAAGGCCACTAAGGGCCGATGCCTGCTGAGGCTGCGGGTTGTTCGAAAGAGATACCGCGCCCCCGGAACGCAAAGGGCACAAGAAGGAACATGGATGGATTTTAGTCAGTAAAAATCTGACACTTCCTCCCGAAGTTGTTTAATAATTACCCATCCGTAAAAAAAAAAACAAAATACCAAAATTCACTCGCTTCACATTTCCGCAACTCGTCTATCCAGCTCGTCAGAATTTAAAATAACGACCACTATACATATACTTAATAAAAAAAAAACTTCAAAATCAAAAATAACTTATTTCAAACAATATAACCTACACCCGTTAAGAATTATTATTTCGAAGAAACCAATCTTTTTGCGGTCGAAAAATAAATAGGTCCCTACCTACGTACAGTCGCCAGCACATCACTAGGCGAAACTGTCAAATTTTCGCAATCAACTTTGAACCATATGCTGCAGTGATAAAGTTGAAAATCTATTAAATAAATTTGACAGATTGTAGTAGCTTAATATGCTGGCGTCCGTACAAAATAGTTTTGTTGTATGGGTTTCCTGGTAGTCTGCAAATCCGTATCTATACTAATATTATAAAGAGGTAAGTTTGTGAGGTTGTATGGGGTAATCTCTGGATCTACTGAATCGATTTTGAAAATTATTTTACTCATAGAAAGCCACGTTATTTGTGAGTGCACAAAGCGGAGCAGTACACAAAGATGTTACTTAAAATATCCACGCGAACGAAGCCGTGAGCAGAAGCTAGTCTACTATAAAGGAAAGTAAATCTGTCTGTCTGTCTATTACGCCTTCACGCCAAAACCACTAAACCGTTTTTTATGAAATTTAGGTGGAGTAAGTTTTAACCCCAAAAAAGGACATGCACTACTTTTTATTCTGTCTGCATCCGCGATTATCGATATTTACGCGAACGAAGTCGCGGGCAAAAGCTAGTACATAATATATTTTTATTGAGGAAAAATATAGAATTAATAATGTAACCAATAGTGAACCCGACTGTGGGTCAACTTCAAGGTCGAAATCTTGTTTTAATTTCATTATTTGTCACCATCACCATCACGCCTGTATTCCCCGAAGGGTTATGCAGAGGTGTACCAATGTACACCCACAGTTCGCCGGTATATTCAGGTCCCATGTAATAAGGGGCGAGCCTATTGCCATTAACCAGGCACAAATCCAAACTCCGAGCTGCTACTGAGAATTATTCTATTAACACTATCAATAGTCAATAGTGGTTTTCTTATTTTTACTATTAATTATTTTATTTTTCATTATTTGTATTTTTTTCATTCTCTCCTTTTAACTATTTTTATTATTTTGAATTTCAATTTTAAGTCTCAAATTGCCAATATGACTTGATCAAGCGCGGTGATCAATGCTTACGCCATCTCTGAGAATAAGCATAGGTCCTGCAGTCGGACAGTAGTAGACTGGTATTTTTAATCAGCAACAATCAATGACAAAAAAATTAATAGATAACTTCGGGACTGAGCTTAGATTAGCAATTATTCCTAAAAGTTAGTAAAATTGGCACCCTGAGCAAAAGTTTTTTATTGTTTACTATTTGTAATACAATAAAGAGACATGAATAACTGTTTGTTTGTTTGTAAGAGCTAATACTGTTTTGAGTCTAAAAAGTGTACTGATAGGAACCTATGCCATAGCCGAGTATCTTAAGAAATATTTTATGGTATATGTGTACTTGATTTCAATGTGAAATAGTCACAGGTCAAAAAGAATTCATTATAAGTACTTATTAAAACATAAATAATATTAAACTTACCAGATGTAGAAAGGTTCTTTTAGTTCCGCATAGGGAATGCTTAACATACCCTTCACAGTGTAAACAGGGCTCCATTGTGGAGGAGCATCTATAAAAAAAGAAATAGTTTTGATATCTGACATTTTAGGCATAATGTTTACATTCCTTGGATTAAAAATTTTAAAAGTATTTTTTTTTCTTTTAGTCTATGTCATTGTTTCTACCCCCAAAATAAAAAAAATGAAAATGCTAAGATTTGTTTAGACTATAGTTTAATAAACACAAATATTTTATTTTATTTCCTATGCCTAGAAGTAAAACACACTATTATGCACATAAATAAATCATGGCAACATAAAATGTGTTCCATTTACATTGAACTACTTTGTGAATTGCTATTAAAACTTAATTTCAGATAAGAGTGTGGAAAACAGTCTCGGTCCCGCCTGCTTTTGTTTTTATTTGTCTAAAACAGGTTTTATATTTAAATTAACTACAACAGCATGAAGATTTAAAAAAAACATTTAAAAAGTTTTGTAGAAAAAAGGTAAGTACATAGTCACAGACTACCTACATCGCAGAAAAGAAACAAAAAAAGTAATATTTTTGCAACATTTGCAATATCTAAGTATACTGAACTTGAATCTCAGCAAATTTACATTGTCCTGCTAATAAATTTTAATTAAAACATCACTAATGATGGTAATTACTCACCCTTATCAATATATCCGACGGCCGAGCCGAGGATAACACAGAATATCGGCAACACAAACATCGTTAACGACCGCTCAGGACCGTAGCCCTACGCAGAATGACGACCGTACGACCTAAAGAATAACATTAAATAATTGCATGCTAGCGGAAAAGCTCGCATCGTTAGCATTTAAAGAATTCAAAGGATTTACACGTGTAATTATTATCTATTTGCTGTAAATTTAAATATTTGCAAATGAAATGCTTTTATTTAGAAATTCGGAGTATTTTTTTTATGTATTTGAGGTAGTTTCGATAAAAAAGTAGGTATGTAGGTAAAGTTAAAACAGATTGTAATGTTTTTAATACTTAATCTTAACGCTTGTATTTTAGATTGTTTATTATGCTTACCTAATCTTTTCTCTTAATCTTCTAAAACTTAGATTAAAATATTACATTTGCAGAAAAAAACCGTACACTTGATCGTTGATTCAATAATTGAGATGATTTGATGAATTTGATTTGATTGAATTACAAATATTTCGATGTCAAACTTTAGTGACACTGACTACTGACAAAGTGACAACCGCGTAGTTGAAGGAACCGTTCGTTAGTCTCTTCGCAGTAACTTAACGCAATAATAAAACGCAAGGCGTAATAAATAAGAATGATTATAAAATAAAACCTATATAGTGTTGATTAAAAATTTATTATGATTGTTGACTAAACACATGATAACAATTATTATTTCATACTTGTTAAGTAATATTCAAACGATATAAACCTCAGAAATTAACTTTGAACGAAACAAAACGCAGCCGCTTTATACCATTTTTGATAGTCAACCAAAACCAAACAAACTTTATCGGATGCTTCAATAGTTGACATCTTAGTTGTTTATATTCAATCTCTGTCTTATGTTCCTGCGAGATAAAAATCCAACATATTGAATGCTAATTTCTGAAACATTTCAGGAGCTACAATGATTTTCCACGGCGTAATTTTTGACAAATCGATTTCTTTTCGATCTAACTGTCAATGTCAGTGAGTTTGAATGAACACTGAAAGAACTAGACATTTGCAAAACAAAATTCAATTTGATCAAATTCGTGAATTTGTGATTGAAAAACGTAATTTGTGAATTGGGTATAAAAATGTGTTATTTATTATTGAGATAAGTATTCATATCTGGTATAAAGGCATAATTTTAAGAATATCGTTTAGATATCGCGATCGTTACAATCGATAAATAGTACCTTAAGATAACTGAATATTAAATTGAAATAATTAAAAATCAAATAAAGACCATCAAGTCTTAAAAGATGCACAAAAAACCAATTTCCTTCGGGAAAATCAAGTTTAATATCAGCAAAACCGGCGAGAACAGCAACAGAAATGAAGCCAACACCTCCGGTTTCGGCACTTTTGGGCGAACACCCATTCAAGAACACAAGGAAATCGAAGAAATAGCTGAAGATTTAGAGAACCAGCACGTACAGCAAGTCATGGGGATCAGAAACTTCGGTAAAAAAGCCAAAAACTTCGACCTCGTTGAATTGGTGGAACAGGCAAAGATAAACGCTCAAGAAGCCACTAAAAGGAGGTTAGAGGCCGAAGCTTTGATGCCAAAAAAACCAGAGACAAAAAAGCATGAAAAAAGTGATGATGATGTGGTTGGCCCATTGCCTCCAGGGCCATCACAAGATGATGATGATGATGAAATTGGTCCTCCAATACCACCAGAGCTACTGAATAAAGTTGATAAGACTAAGAAAACTAAGGGTGATGGAGGTGAAGACAGTTATGATGAGTTGAGTGGGTCTGATGATGAAGATCTTCCTTTGGAGAAGAGGATACCAAATAGTCATGAGGTGAGATTGTGTTTGGAATATTTTATTTCCCCTTTTTGCAATATAAAATTAAATTAAATATAATGTAGTAAAATCTAGATACTGTACAAGAAGCACCTTCATCAAACAACTTTATTACTACAAAAATATTGATCAGCATTTGTGTGCATATTTGAATTTCCTTGCTGGATAGTCATAGCCTAAAAGAATTTAGTCACAATGTACTAAAACATGACATATTGTGTGTATGTGTTTTGGTCCTATATCTTTCCATGTGTACATCAGCCTTCTTTTTTTTTTTTTTTTATAGACGGGAAATCATCAAATAACTTCCCCCGCCCTGGGCGGGGCGGGAGGGAGTGTCAGACTTTTACTGACTAAAACCCGTCTATGTTCCTTCATGTGCCCTTTGCGTTCCGGGGGCACGGTATCTCTTTCGAACAACCCGCAGCCCCGGCAGGCATCGGCCCTCAGTGGCCCCATCCAATTTGCTGACATCTCTTTGAGGCGCGCGTGGAACACGAACGCGCCGTCGACACGGTCTGTCGCTAGTGAACGTACGGACGGTGAGCTACCCATTGCTCACCGTCCACAGACCCGCGTCTACGGTGGCCGGGAGTCGTCACGTGGCTCCCGACGCCCGGATCGTCTACCGCGGCGGCCGCTGGGACGGGGGACCCTCCTTTCCCTCTCCCGTCCCGCCGCCTCCTTCTCTAGCATTACAGCTTCGCAGAAGGAGGCGACTGCTTCCCATTCCCCCTCGCTCCGGACCATGGCCTGGACCAGTGCCGGACGCGAGAGGGCGCCGCCGCCGATGGATGTGTACATCAGCCTACAGCAGTCCACTGCTGTACATAGGCTTCTTCAATACCAAGTCTCACCCAGCTACTTCCAGCCACCCTGTGAAGATTGGCACTCCACTTCCCATGAGAGAGTTCATAATTAGACAAAAACAATATTAAAAGTAAATAACAAAGGATATTCCACAAAGTGAATGACATCAACTCTCTGCTTTAGGGTGTTCCCACATTTATCGAGGCGGAATCGGCTAACACCGGTCAAAAAAGCCTTTATGTCTACATAGTAAGGGTGTTACATTCGCATGGGCTCGGCTCGGACGACGCGTCGCGACGCCGGCCGAAGGCGAAATGAGCCGTTTGCCAATTAGCTGATCGCATCTACAAGTAGTGTGGTGATACACACTCGGCTTAAGCCAATTCCGTGTCGATAAATGTGGGAACACCCTTATTCATAAGTCCCCTCAATTGCCCAAAAGAGGTCCATTGTTGTCAGGTTCATTTTTATTTATATCAAGGTATGTTTTTCTAGGTGGAAATGCTGCATGGCACTAAAGCTGTGGTGGCACTAGCAGTTGATCCTTCAGGCGCTCGGCTGGCGACTGGGTCTATTGACTATGATGTCTCGTTTTGGGATTTTGCTGGTTAGTAAAATGTATTGTAGTGGTTCTGCATATGTTTTATAATTAATATAGCACGCCTGGCTTCATAACATATACAGTAGTAGAGGGTAGATTATCTGATCTAATTGGAAGACTGACTTGAAGATTGTGGCTGCCCCATTTCAAAACCTAACAAGGACCTAAAACTAAATTTTACAGGAGAGCGGATAAACGTAAATTAGATCAGAGACGAGTAGTGCACTTATTGGGTATCGATGATTGAAGATCACCGCTTTAATGTGAGTTTTCAACGCTGGTGTTTTTGTATTTGGTAGGGACTTACTAGGTTAGCAAAATTATGCAATAAAACGATTTTTGTAAATAGTGTCCCTTACTAGGTTTTGAAATGGGACAGCCGATTGGGTGTTGGGAAAACAGGGTTTTTTCGGATAACCACTATATTGCCATACATGTTGAGGCAGGGCGGGCGTAGTAGTTCAGATCGTCGTTCGGTTGATCGACGCTCGGATATTCGACATTTCACTGTATTTGAATACACTTCTCAAGTAGATACTAAGATTTGACGACACAGTAAATGCAGGCTGAGCAATTGGCTGATGCTTACATGTCTAGTTGTTTGTGTACGCGAGTTTTTAGATCTGAAAGCACACCCGCAATTCAAAAAAAAAATTTATGGGGCTGAACATTACAAAGAAAATCCTAACCAACATAATCATCCCTTCACAGGCATGGACTCCTCAATGCGGTCATTCCGAACCTTACAACCCTGCGAGAACCACCCTATCAAGGCCCTGCAGTACTCCACAACCGGAGACTCCATCTTGGTGGTCAGTGGAGCAGCTCAGGCCAAGGTGCTGGACCGAGACGGCTTTGAAGTGCTGGAGTGTGTGAAGGGAGACCAGTACATCACTGATATGGCTAAGTATGTTGTTCTGCTAAAAAATATCAAACCAACATCAAAATTCCTCCCAATTTTTAAAGTAATTTTGAATATTTATCGGTGACTAATATAAAATCTATTGTAAGCGTCAGTGTGGATGTACATTGAACTTTATTGATGAATAGTAATTTAACAGATTTGGCTTATTAAATTAGTTGGACATTATTAATTTACTTATTGAGGTATCATGGATTGGCTCACTTTAGAAGAAGTAAGCACAATTATTGTTTGTATCAACTCATAAGTTCTTAACTTAATCTACTCTCTTCCAGAACAAAAGGCCACACAGCAGCTCTAAACAGCGGCTGCTGGCACCCTCAAATTCGGGAAGAGTTCATGACTTGTTCCCAAGACGGGACCCTTCGACTCTGGACCACAGAGAACCCCAAACAACATAAAGCCGTCATCAAACCTCGACAGCAAGGAGGCTTGAAGGCCAAACCCACGGCTTGCACCTTTTCTCGCGACGGTAACACCGTAGCATGCGGTTGCTATGACGGCTCCATTCAAATGTGGGACCATCGGAAGAACTATGTCAATACAACAGCATGTGTCCGAGATTGCCATCAGAAACAGTCAGAAATCTCCAGCATCTCATACTCTTACCTCGGCTCCTATTTAGCAAGCAGAGGAAACGATGACACACTCAAAATATGGGACTTAAGAAACTTTAGAAAGCCGCTACACGTTTTTGGGGACCTATTTTCAAGATACGAGCAGACTGATTGCGCTTTCAGTCCGGATGACACTTTAGTCTTCACTGGAGAGTCCCTGAAGAAAGGCCAGGATATTGGAAGACTGATATTTTATAACACTAAAACCTTTGAACAGACCACGCATATAGATGTTACCAAATCCCATGTAATAAAGGGCATTTGGCACGCGAAATTGAACCAGATATTTGTTGGGTGCGGTAATGGTGTTGTCAAATGCTATTTTGATCAGAAGAAGAGTTTGCGCGGCGCGAAACTGTGCATAGTGAAGACACATCGTAAGAAACACTCCGTGGAAGTCGTGAGTGCTCAGCAGATCATAACCCCACATGCTCTCCCTCTGTTTAGACAGGAGAAACTAAGAACTAGCAAGAAGAAGATGGAGAAGGATAGACTGGACCCGGTGAAGTCTCACCGCCCTGATCTCCCCATAACCTCAGGGCAAGGCGGAAGGGTAGCCGCTTCTGGAAGTACCCTGAGCTCCTTCGTCATCAGAAACCTTGGTCTCAGCAAGAGGGTGGATGATGAGCAGGATCCAAGAGAGGCTATCTTGAAGTATGCTAAAGAAGCTGAAGAGAATCCGTTCTGGGTGGCCCCGGCTTATAAGAAAACTCAGCCGCAGCCCATATTTCAAGCTGGGAATGAAGAGGATGGTGGCCCATCTGACCCTAAGAAGCCTAAGTCTTCATAGATTTGTGGCTGAAAGTCGGATGAATCCAGATTTGACTGGCCGGTCTAGAAGTTGAACGGTTTTAGGTGAAGAGTCATAAGAATTTTAACTAATAAAATAGTAGAGGCAGGGTCACATTATAGTCTCACGGGCACCTCGCGTTGCCCCGTGAGACTGCCAAGTTACCTTACTATAATTATGTTATTATATAAGGTATAACATTCTCGTCAAGTTTGACGTTCATTCATTGGCTAAAGATCATTGCTCACTTTAACAGCGCCGATCTGACTTAGCAATAGAGAATGCGCATGAATTTTTGTAATCGGAATTATTAACAAAATATGATAATACGGGCCCAGAAATACAGCCGATTTCTGGGCAGCATTTAAAACTATTAATTACGCACCGATTAGACAGAGAGATCCGAAATGAACTGTGACGTCACATAACACTACGGCCATATAAACTCCGTGTTAAATATCGTTTTGCTAGAAAGAGATAGAAACGAACCTTCGATGGCTTATATCTTTTTTAATTTCATAGTTATTCGAAAAACAGTTTCACTAAACTGTTTTTTACACGAATGCGGATAATAAAGAAACATGCATATTCCCTATTTCTTGCCATTCAAGAGGATGCTTTATATCCTGTGCATTAAAGTCAATTTTCTCTTGTTGGCAAGATTATAATAGACTTAATTTTCTATGTAGAACGGTTCTAAAATACAAATAAAGTACTTATTAGCATTTTCAAAATATCTTGATGTTTATAGAACATTTTTATAATAATAATGATGTGTACATATGGGGAGATCTTTGCCCAACAGTGGGACAGTAAAGGTTAATTAAAAATAATAATAATACTGTAGTATTTTGTTGTTATTTTTCAGTAATCTGTAAATATTTTGTAAAAAATAAAATTTTAATTATGAATTTATTCTCAATAGCCTGTTTTTCTTTTGGAGTACCCTTAATTCGTCCAACAATCGGTGACCGACGTTTTTGTCGGAGAGAATGGAACATGCGTTCTAAAATACCAAGGCACACGACCTATAAAAAGTTGGTCCCAGAAAACTATGGATCTATTGAACGGTCCGATTAATCGGTCTTACAATATGTCGGACGTAGGCCCTTATAATGAAATAATTTAAGTGCTAATTACGATAGTAGACACGAGTTCTACCAAGGGTAAGCAGACACCAGTGCGCTAATATAATAAAGCTACAGAGTATTCTTTTTTGTTTAGTTTCTCATAAGTCTCTGGAACTACCAATCGAATAAAAAAGAATTGTTTGTATATGATAGCCAGATTCATAAGAAATAGTATAGGCTAATAACATCATGCTAAGACACACGGGAGCGGAGCAGTAACCAAAGACATTACTTAACGCGGGTGATAAAACCACGCGGGCAGACAAATATGCATATCTTTTCAGTGACACCCCACTTGCCTCGGAAAGCACGTAAAGCCGTTGGTCCTGCGTCTGATCTCTCCCCGGTCGTGTCGGATTGTCGTCCCATCTGACTATGAGAGTTAGGGAAGAGGGAGTGCACCTTTTATTTTTCGGATGGGAAACCATTAAATGACTTTTCCCGCCCTGGCGGGAGGGACTGTCAAGCAATTACTGACAAAATCCCATCATGTTTCTTCTTGTGCACTTTGCGTTCCGGGGGCGCGGTATCTCTTTCGAACAACCCGCAGGACCATGGCCACTAAGGCCACTAAGGACCATGCCTGCCGGGGGCATGGTCCTTAGTGGCCCCTTCCAAGTTGCTGACATCTCTTTGAGGCGCGCGTGGAACGCGAACGCGCCGTCGTCACGGTCTGTCGTTATTCAACGTATGGACGGTGAGCTACCCATTGCTCACTGTAGTATCTCCTGCGTACTTGGCTAGTCTGCATTAAGATTAGCCACCGTAGCCGGAATCGATCTGGATAATATATTTTTTTACATCTTTTCAGACAATAGTTAATTAGGGAGACAATAAAAGTCGGATAAACTCTTAACATGTTTAATAAAATTAAAGATACCTAACTAAACTACTTATAATTACGGACTAAGGTACTATCGTGTTTACGCCTTCATCGCTATGCTCTGCGACTCTTCGCGGTCTACTGCTTTCTGGATTGGTGACTTGACGGTATTCTGAAAGTCAAAGTCAAATTCAAATAAAATCTATAGTTATACATCATCATTCATTATTCCCCGAAGGATTAGGCAGAAGTGTACTAATGTAGACCTGCAGTTCGCCGGTATATTTAGGTCCCATGTAATAGGGGGCGAGCCTATTGCCATTAACCGGGCACAAATACTAACTCCGAACTGCTACGAGTTTCATAAAAAAAACCAATGACAATTTTTTCTCAACCTGTCGAACTCAAGCGTAGCAATCGTGCTTAGGACCACTAGGCCAACGAGGTTGTTCAAACATTTTTTAAAAATAATTCCAGCTTCAAAAATTATTTCTCAGTTAGAAGGCTGTTCCGAGTGCCATAGCCTATGTTTTATGGTAAACTTGAGACAAAATTTGAAAAAGGAACGTAAACGATAGACAACACACACATAGACATAGTCATAGACAGCAAATATTTGTACACTCACCAGTTTCTTAGCTCTCTCGGTGAGTATGGAGAAGGTGAAATGGTTCATGAGTACTCCGGTCGGCAGCGCGACGCCCTGGAATCTGTACAGCTGTTTGTCACCACCTGTGAAGTAAGTTACTTTGTTTAATACATATAGGCAAGCATGTGTAAAAGAGCTAGAAGTACAGGTGTGATGAGAGATGAAAGATATTTAGAATGAAACTGCGGGTTCATTACCAGATGAGTAACAATGTGACTTTCAGTTTATTTTGTTCTTTCATAGTATAGCTAAGACAGCACTAACATCGGTTAAAGAAAACATCGTGAGGAAACCAAGTATTTAATATAAGTCTGAAATTGCCAATCCGCCTAGATCATTCACTCATTTGAGGAGAGGCCTTTGTTCTACAGTGGAAAAATAACAGGCTGGTATTATTAATGTAAAGATATTTACCATTTAGTTTGTGTACGGACACTACGGAAACCCTTCCGATCTGTTTGGTATTGCTGATCATGGGTCCCTTGGAGATATCGACGTGTTTGCCCACTTTGTACAGCGTCAGTTTACCTGTAAAATTAATATTAATTTATTAGAGAAAATGTTTCAATATAATATATTTTACAAAACAATTTCCACATATATGAAAGAAGATCACCACTTGACACAACAACTAGAGTTTTTTGGTGATTTCTGTCATTTCTATTACCCACACCTTAAATGGTCCGATAGAGCTTTTGGATCCCTAAACAAAATAGGATTGATTGGCATAAAAAAATGGCATTTTTTCACTAACTGTATATTTTTCCAAAATCTGTGAATGCAGTTCAAAATATCTGAAAAAGTAATGAAAGGTCTCCTACGAACTTTTTCCTGTAACTGTAATGGCTAAGGTACATACTTGCCCTTAGTGCCCCGTCTCAAAAATCCGCCCTGTATGTGCTACGCAAAATTAAATCAGTTTAAGTTTCTTTTTTAAAGTGACTACAGTTATAAAACAATACTGGTGCCGATTCCCTTGTTCACAAACTAACCTAAATTTAAGTTATGTTCATCTTTCTCTTTCAATTTCGTAAAGAAAAGGACAGAAGATGTTATATTCGTTTAGTCCTGTCAAATTAGACAGCGCCTGAAGAAAATTGGCGTGTTTGTAGTCGCCACGTTTTTAATAGGTTTAAAGAATTTATTCTCATAAGAACAATAGGTTCACTTATAATGAGATACAAATATCTTATATCTAAACAAATACATTTTGCCTTCGTTGCGCGCTGATGAAGTTATATAAACAAATAATTAGGTGGATGTGTAGTTGCTAATATTGTATTCGGTATGACTACATTTCATAAACATGATTTCTTAGTTTCCGTTTGAATGTATTGATACTATCACAATCTTTTATATCATTTGGTAGGTCGTTAAACAGCTGTGCTCCTTCGAACAATATGGTTTTTTTACCGTAGTTTGTCCGAGCTTGTCTTCGATGTAATTTATTTTTATTTCTTAGGTTGTGCGATATTGTTTTTTTATGAAATTGTAAATTTGATAGTAAGTTGTTTGACATGATTTTTTTTATTAGTATGCAGGTGCCGTATGTGTACAGTTGTGTGAGGTTTAATAATTTAGTCTTTTTAAATATTGTTTTTGTTGGAGTAAGGTATTGATAATGATACAGGGTTTTTATAATTTTGTTCTGGGTTCTTTGTAAAGGCATCAGGATAGTTTTCGCGGCAGATCCCCATACTTCGATGAGGTACTCGAGATGTGATTTTACCAATGAGTTATAAATAATAGTACGTATTTTCCTTGGGATGCAATTTGAAATTTTACGTAAAGATGCTAGTAATGACATTAATTTGGTTTTTAGATGTTCAATGTGCAATTTCCATGTGAGTTTGTCATCTACCCTCAGACCGAGATACTTTTCGTGACTTGACCTTTTTATGATATCATTGTTTATAGTAAGAGGCGGGAATTCTGGTAGTGGTTTATTTTTTGCTGTAAAAATCATGTAATCGCGTTTAAATTATCTATGGAGTGTCTAAATTTGACAGAACTTAACTAAAATTTTATCTTCTGTCCTTTTCTTAATGAAATGGAAAGAGAAAGATGAACATAACTTAAATTTAGTTAAGTTTGTGAACAAGAGAATCAGCACCACTGTCTGTCTGTTTGTTACATCATGACACCAAAACCACTGAACCGATTATAATGAAACCACTCACCGCTACTCTTCGCTATACTAGGTATCTGCCGCGTCTTGTGCTCATTGTCCACAAACATCTCCAGAGCCAACTCCTCGCCGACCTCCAGCCTCTCCACGGGCTCGTTTTGGCGCACCAGCTTGATGTACTCCGCGCCCAGGGTCACCAGCTCCTGGGGCGACGGCTTCCAGTCGCCCAGGGTCGGGAGCTCCACGTCGTAGATGAAGGAACCGCTGCGGACTGGGGGTGGGAAGAGTTAGATGATGGGTAAGGTCTAAGGAAAGAATTGCTAGCAAGCCAATTAAGATGATCTTGTTGATTGTTTGTTGGGAGTGTCATATTAGGTAAGTATTTTGGTCTTCCATAGAATAAAAAGACGCAATCGCGGGGCAGAAGCTAGGGAATAATAAGTAGTTGATGTTAATGATCATCACTGATTATGACAGTACCGCTTACTACAATACGTCGCCTTTCGTTATCTTGTCTTCATAAAAATGTTTTAACACACAATTTAAACCCTTATTTAAAAGGCATATTATTTGCTGTGCGCCATATTGTGATAATAATGCCATACATTCATTGGTTTGGTGTAAACTTTTATGGAATCTCCAACTGTAGCCACTCAAGAACAAGTATTAATTCCAATATTTGTAAGAGCATCTCACTGTCAGGTCCAGGAAAGCTGTGCAGTTTGACAGGCACGGTGTCTTTGAAGGCTAGAGTCGCGCAGGCGCCGAGCATGAAGGAGCATGTTCTCCAGAACGCCTTGTTGACTTGCTGGGGCTCCGCTATTGTGAAGTTCTGAAGCTGTTGGCAACAAGATGGATGAAATTATATGTTGTGTAGCGGAACTACATTATCAAAAGAACTTTAGCTTGTTATTGCTAGGGGGTTTAGAATCATGTCCTACTTAATTAAATCCATGGTAAAAAATTGCATTACAATGTTTCCATTGTGAATACAACTTAGATATAGGCAACTGAAAGGACTTCTTTTGTTGTACACCATTTTTTAGTTGCACGATTTAAATCCTTCCGAACTTTCATTGTTGTGGCGGGTGACAGGCTAGAATGCCGGACTCTTACCGGCTAAAACCACTGAGGTGTTCCACCTCTGCTCTGAGTGCGGGATTCGCATAAGTATTCTTTGCTCCCTACTTTTGTTATACACCTGGATTATTTAACCAAGGTTATTTATTCACCTCGTTATCATTTTTTTTTTTGTATGGTCAGTATAATCGGTTTATGTATAATGGTATGTGACATTTAATTAATTAATCTATTGTGATGTAATAAGTATTATTCTGCCGTCCGTTAACTTAAAGGGCGCAAAGCCACAAAATCAAATTTTGAGTTATGAGCGAAAAACGCGGTAAACATTTGAAAAATATGCCACTTAAAAACTATAGGTCGTACAACATTAAAGTAAACGTTCATAGATAGCTTATTAAATTTACAAACAAATAGCGATAATCATATTTAAATATAATTTATTTTAAATAGAAAAATAACACCTTTTTCCTTTTAGCAGTGCATAATTTGGTTATTTAAAAATAAACACTTACCTAAAAAGTCACTAAGTACACCTTAGCGACTTTGTAGCTTATGATTTCGACATAATTTATGTGTTTTATTTTTGTGTACAAAAACTATTCAAACTTACTTAGCTAAAAAGGCATTTAGTTACTTAGCGGCTTTATACTTATGTATTGACGATTTTCATTTTCACTAAGTCTTAGTTACATTGGCACAATAGTGTTTTAGTGTCTTTATAGGTGAGTTTTTGAGTTTAGTGTCTTTTAAGAAACATTTTATTTCATTCTTACTACACTTAAAGGCCGTTACACGTTAAAACTTTTATCTTAACGGCTTTTTAGATATGCATTTAGGGCTGAATACGCGAAAAAAAAAACAAAATGTATTAAATTCGTTTATTCAAACTTCAGAGAACTTGAAAGTAGAAGGAAACTTCTTGAAAAATTAAAACTAATAAGACCCTGTTTTGAAAAATGAGAACACCTGAATAAAAAATAATAAAATCTTTAAAAGCAATTGAACATAGTTACATATTATTGTACTTATCAAAATTGGACATGTTTAATGTCTAACATTATAATATTCTTAATTAATCTAATAATCCTGTAATTAAAACGAATCAAACCAATTCACAGCAGACTAAGTTAAGTGCCTTTATTAAACGTCCAGTAGGTATAGTAAGAGAGAAAAAAAATAATGATTTAATTTTTAAAATGATAGTTAAAGACTTGCAGCCGATGTCTGTAGTTGAAGACGCGGGTTTTAAAGATCTTATTAGTTACTTAGAACCAGGTTACAAAATGCCTTCAAGGTATATATTAAGCAATACTTTATTGGATGCTCAATACTCAGAAGTCCAAAAAAAGTTAAGAAATGAATTGGAGAGTGCCAAATACGTATCAATCACCACTGATGGCTGGACTTCCAGAGCGACCACGTCGTACCAAGCTGTGACTGCGCATTACTTTATAAATTGGGAAATGAAGTCCGCTTTATTAGGATGTTTTGAATGTCATGAGCGACACACGGCCGATTATATAAAAAATGAACTGAATAGGTTGCTCTCCTTTTGGAGCATTCAAAATAAAATATTTGTCTGCGTTACGGACAACGCACCGAACATGAAGGCGGCAATACGGCTAACAATGAACATTTGCCTTGTGTCGCTCACACACTAAATTTAGTCGTGCGTGCAGGACTCCAGGACAATGGACTCGGGGAGCTGATAAAAAAAATTAAAGCTATTGTGGAACACTTCCATAAGAGTCCGATTGCTACTAAAAAACTTATTGCTATGCAGGAGCAGCTAAGGCCTCATCAAAAACCATTAAAGTTAAAAATGGATGTAGTGACCAGGTGGAATAGTACCCTGGAAATGATTGAGAGCATTTGTTCCCTTCAAGAACCTTTGGAAGCGACTCTTGGAATCCTGCACAGTCCGGTACAAAATCTTTCGGAAGGCGAATGGCAGACACTGCCAGAAATAATAAAAATTCTGAAGCCATTTAAACAACTTACTAAGGAAATGTCTTCAGAAAAAAAAGTGACTGTCTCAATGATCTTGGCTTCGACAGAAGTATGATTAAAATTTTTCAAAATTTAGATTTAAATATTGTAACAGATACAGGAAAGAAATTGGCTGATAAAATAATCATAGAATTCAAAAGTAGATTTAAGAATTGTTACAGGCATCCGGTGTTATCTGAAGCAGCACTGTTAGACCCGCGTTTTAAGAAGCTGGCATTTAGGTTTGATGTATCAAGTTATGAGTCTGCTAAAGATGCATTAAAAAATGAGCTGCAAACCGTGTTTAACTTTAATATGCAGACAAAAGAGCCCAACGAGAACGAATCTACGGTAGCTGTATCCACTGGCGACACCGACGCTGATAATGACTCTATATGGAAAGACTTTGACGCTTTGGCAACGTCAGCGTCTACTCCAAACTCGACGGTTAGCAGCAGCATAATTACCATGAGGAAATATTTAGAAGAACGTATTATTCCTCAAAATGAGTGTCCGTTAAAATGGTGGCAGGCGCGGGCAATTCTATACCCCGAATTGTCAAATTTGGCTGAGAAATATTTATCAGTGACGGCTACCTCGGTACCATCTGAAAGGACTTTTTCAAAATCGGGCCAAATATTAAGTGAGAGACGCAGCTCTATTCAACCAAAGCGAATGGAAAAGATTTTATTTTTAAATATGAACCAAAGATTTCTGCCCTAGAATGTCTTTATTAATATATATTTATTTGATTTTATACTGAGGTGGCGCAACGAGCAAGTTGCAGATGCTAAATGACTGTAGGATTCGTTTTATTTTACGTTTTTTTTATTATAAGAAAAAAAACAGTTTCTTTATTGTTTTATTTTGTTTAAAATATATTTTTATGTTAAACATTACCACAACATTTTATTTCATTTTAAGAAACATTTTTGTTATTTTAATTTAGTTTAAAACATGTTTTATTTAATTTTTTTACTTAATTTCATTCAAAGCAAAAAAAAAATGTTAATTTTACATTAGAATGTTGTGATTTTATTGTCAATAAATTATTCTCGAGACCCATTTGTTGCTTTTTTATTTATAATCGATTCATAATGGATTTCGATGTTATTGTGATTTAGGTAACACGGTTATATTACGAAATAAAAATAGTCCATCCATCCGGTTCTTTGTAATAAGCGCACGCAATAAGATTCGATGGGGGTGAGAGGCGAGAGCAGATAGCGTCTTTTTAGGCAATTATTGCGGCTTAGTGTCTTTTATGCGGAGGATTTTTACCATAAAATGAGTAACTAAAGGCGGTTAGAGATTTAAAAAAAATATTTCTTGATTATTGTTGTACGAGTTCTACGCTAAAAAGTCGTTAGCAGATTTTAACGTCTTTCTAGTGTAGTATTTTCATTAGACGCCTTTTTAGCTTGGGATTTTGATGCAAACTACCAATATGCTTCTTGGCTTGAAAGTAATTAAAGTATCTTTAGGGCTTTTTAGTGTAGCAGTGTCAAGAAAACGACTTTTTTGCCAAGCAAAACTTCGGAAAAATAATAAAAATTATGGCGCTAAGGGTTACGTGTGCCCTTTTAGTTAAATACGGATGGTTAACGTACTTTAAGTTGCGTAAAATATTACTTTTTTAGTGTTTAACGCCCTTTTCGTTAAAAATATTTCAAAAAGTATTAATATAAAAAATATAATAATTAGACAGATCGATAGAGAATTTTTTTTTAAATACGATGGCGCTGAAAGCTCAAAATCGACCCTCTGAGGGTTAACGCCTTTCTTGTTAATGGACGGCAGTATTCTGCCTATTGTTTTTTTTTTTCTTGGTGTATTGTGAAACATTCAGACACAATGTAAATTGTTTTTTGAATAAATAAATAAACCATTTTAATTCTCAATTTCAAGTTTCAAATCATTGTGACTACAATACCTGCTTACTAGTTGTAATGGTTACTTACTTCTAAAGTACAGTTTTCTGTGAGTGGTCTGTGCATGTCCCAGTACACTGAGCCATCAAGCAGAGCCAGGGCACTAGTGTCTGAATGCCATTCACTTAGATCTGAAAATATTGTAACATGCATTATTATTTGGCCCACCAAGCAATTGCCAATGCACCTTGTCTGTCCGCAAACAACATAAAGCTTGTTATTATTATAAAAAAAACAAGCACTATTTAATTTACATAAAACTGTTTCTTGTAAGACCCCTTTACTTTTTTGGTGTGCTAATAGCAGCTATAGTTATGCATACTAGTGAATTTCAAGCATCTACCTATTATGGTTCAAAAGTTACTGCCTTGAGAAAGACGGACAGACAGTGCAATAGGTTGCCATTTTCCATCCTTTGGGTACAGGTGCACAATGGAAATCATCATGGACTTCCTCCGTCGTGGGGGTGAAGGAGGGGCATGCCGGACTCTTACCGGCTAAAACCACCGCGGTCTTTTACGTCTGCCTATGGCCGGGGGTGCGGGATTCGCATAAGCATTCACTGCTCCCCCGAGAACCCGAATAAAGAATTAATATTTATATATTCATTGAACAAATTTGAAACTTACGTCTCGCGCAATCGTAAGGCGTAGAAATACCCTTGTTCATAACCAATGTGCAATCATTTGGTACACCTTTATATTGTACTTCGATTTTCTCGATTCTGCCGACTTTATCCAACTGGCGCTTCTTCTCCAATGTGAAGAGGTGATAGCGACGATCTATTGCCTCCTGGGTACTTAGGAATCCTAGTAAAAATCCATAGAATTATTGTTTATTCGATCGTGAGACTTTAGTTGAATTTTGAATTATAATTCGTCGGTTTTTACTTACTCGTCAATGGTAATGCTTTTGTGCAGTTATTTTGTGTTAGTTTTGTTGATAAACATAATATTTGACGTCTCATTTTGGAAAATAAATGCAATATTTATGCGGAGAAGAATTTTCAGGTTACCTACGCGCAGATGATCATGGGATGAGTTTGACACTGACAGTTGTGTTCCGTTAGAATCTTACTTACGTATTTTACAATTATGAGCATTGGGCCTTTCGCTTAATTTTTGGCCGAGAGCCAGGCAAATGAGATTGATTAAAAGAGTTTTTTAGTAGCTGGATTGGATTCTGGTTTTATTTGCGCCTGATGCATAACATCTCGAAAATAGGAATTTGAAAAACATACTATACAAGGCAGTACATTTTCATACTAGTTACAGGGCTAAAGCTACCCTATCATCGTTATTTTCATTCAAGACGCTTGCCAGTAATGTGTGATTCACCCACAATAGCTAGATATTACGTTCTGTCGACCTCTTCCTATGAATAAAGGCGAGATTTTATATGTAGGTGGATAAATAAATGTCTAATCTGTCTAAAATAAACATATTAATACGATACGAGCAAACGTATGCTTGTAAAAAAAACGACACAGCCCGAGGTTCAAGTAAATTATAACTGCTAAGCGTTTATGTGAGTAAATAACTGCAGCATTCATGAAATGAAACACACAGGTTCAAAATAAAAAGTTTATTTCTTAAAACTACCCAACCATCGTTCTTTTCCTTCCTCTTGCCCTCACTTCCTCAAACTTACTTATAGTTTCTCCTACGTTTTTCTTACTTTGCTTCTTATACGCTTCTAAAATATTTTCAAATAAATGTCGGTTATCATTATGGGTACTTAGAATCGCTCGTTCAAGTACATACAAGTCCACGCCTCTATCCTCTCCACTTGTACTAGTGAATGACAGACCAAAATCAATCATTACCAGTTCTAATTCCCCCTCAAGCCAGTTTTCATCATCGCTCTTTACTTTTGGGACAAGTAACATGTTGGATGTTGTCAAATCTCCATGAATAATACTAGATTCATGTAATTTCCTCACAGTTTGGCCAATCAATTTACTTATTAGGTCTAATTTAGGTTTATCCGCTTCATCTTTCACATGATTGATTATATAATCTTTTACAGTTATACTTTTTTCCAAATACTCCATGTAAATTCGGGATCTATGAAAATCCACCAAGTATAATGCTGGAGTTCTAACCGAAGCAGCTTTGCAGCGGACTATGGAACGCGCCTCGTTTTTCATCCGATCTTTGGTTATCGCTTCATCCAAATCTGGGTGCCGGTACTTTTTCTTGAATCTCTCTTTAATTAATGTCGGCTTTCCAAGATAGTTACAAATATACAGCTTTGCTTCCGCACCTTGTTTCACAATTTTCATTTGTTTCAAGTCCTCTGCCATGCTGACCGATTTGGAGGTCTGCTTTACCTTACCACTCGTCTAAATATAATTAATGGTATGCTATGGTGGTAGTACTATTTAAAACACGCGTAAAATTCCACTTTTACTTATTTTATTTGTAGCTATTCAGTTTGTTTATTTTTGGATTAACACGGTATGATTGTTGACACTGTTGACAGTTGCTGACTGACAGCAAGTGACAGGAGCTATGCAATATATAGGCATTCGCAATCTGACAGTTGACATTTGGCCTTTTCATGATTTACTTTTAGTTTGGTTATTAAAGGCTGAAATAAACATTTTTTTTAATATTTTTGTTTTTGCGCTGTTATTTCATTAACAGTTTTTGATCTTGGAAGGATGCACAGAACAATATTTTTACATAGATTCAAAACAAAACATTGCGTGCACCTACCCTCCTACGTACATCGGAACGTTGGAAACACTGAAAACTAAAATCGTCGTATACAAGCCGCAACTTAGACTTAACACGTAGGTAGGTATGGATGTTTATCTACTTTCTATGGCTATATATCTGTATGTATTCACTCACTGGAGAGCGAGGGAGGCTGTGGGCGTGATATTGGTTGCTGCACCCGTGCCGACCGCCGGCACCACGTTATAATTTCATTCAAACAATAATTCCCATCAAATACTTAATGGAAACAGTGATTTATCTCTGTAAGATTTAGTGCCGGTACGTCTTTCGAACGCTCCGTTAGCTCTACGTGAAACTATAATACCGTAGTGCGTTAAAACCGGTAAAAATACCAAAAATAATAATTTTAGTGTTCAATTGTGATTTAAATAAATTGTGAGAATGATGTCCGAGGGCTTAGAATACGAGACCATTGTGCAGAATGGACCAAGAAAAGTAAGTGTTTATTTTTTAATTCCTTTCGTGGCATGGAAGAACAATGTTGTGCCTCTTAGTCATGGCAAGCGTGCCTAAGTTATATATATCGCTAGGTTCGGATGGGGGGAGGTAGTGTCCTATACGAATGTCTGGGTGCATTTTCGTAGTTATAGGATACTACAGCCGTCTCGAAATGCCGGCTGATGCGATTTCCTGCGTTCCCGTTTTAAGCAAAACGTTGGCGGGAAATTATACGTGGGTCGCGACATTTCATATGCGGATATAAACCGTTAAGGAACCGTATACAACAATAAAACATTTTATTACTTCATAAATATGATTTATTTTCCGCCGTAAATGTTGAGTTTTTAGTGTCTTAGATTTCAGCGTGGCTTGATTGGATAAGTAATAAATTATTTGATGTATACTCATGTTTTTACAATAAATGAATATTCTATTCTACGCCATAGTAAAGTAAGAAGATAGGTATTATAAAATATTTCTAATTAAATATTAGTAGCTAACAAGAAAAATGACGGGCCATTAAAAAAAACTGACATTAAATTTTATTAGACAATCGGACATTTCATTAAATTTTCTCTAATTAAGGCTCGCTCGCAAATGAAAAATAATGTCTCGTGTAGCGCACCCCTTAATTCCTTTGCCTATTGTGTCTATGATGTACTCGTAGGAGCGGAAAATTAAAAATCGAACCTTTCAAAAAGGTTTAAACGTGACTGAAACAATAATTTGATTAATGAAAAGCCAGAAAGCATAGACAGTCGTTCTGTTTTCAAAATCTATTAAACATGGCTGGATTATATTTCTATGACACGCCCGGGCGTGACACGCCTTTATTTTGATGAAATACTGTATTATTAAATAGTATTAAGCATGTAAGTATCAGCTGATTTAAATTATTACATACGATTGTTATAGGTACAATAAAACTGACGAGAATTTTTGGGTATTTATTTAAACGCGCGAATCTCTAGAACTTAACAGTTGGATTGTTTTTTGTTTTTGTACACGTAATGACAGCAAGGTTCATGAGGAATAGTATACGCATAGTCGGTCGTATCACGCTACGACCAACGGGGACAGAGCAGTACCAAAAGATGTAACTTGACGCGGATAAAAAAAGTCGCGGGCAGAAGCTAGGTAATTTATCTAAACCTGGTTTTCTTAATTTAAGAGGATTGTAAAGTGCAAGTTTTGGAGGCAATTACCTATATTTCCTTATAGTTATATTGTTTCGGGCGATAACGTTTTCGACCCCCTAAATCTTTACGAAATGAGACAATTTTGGTCTCGTTAGTTTCAGTACACTTCAATCCACTCCTTTTTAGTCATTCAGTTACTTAAAATAAAAACACTTGGGGAAGTTTTTTAATTAAAAACATATCTGATAATATGTACCTAGATATTTACCTACACTTTCGGAACTAGTTTTTCATTAAGTATGTTTGAGTCCCATGTAATAGGGGCCGAGTTTATTGCCATTAACCAGACATAAATCGTAACTTCGAGCAGCTACTGAGAATTTCATAGAAAAACCCAATAATACTTTGCTCGACCTGGGATCGACCTGTAGCAGTCGCGCTTAGGACCACTAGGCTAACAAGGCCAATATCTATCTCATAATCTCGTATCGTTGACTGCCTCGTTGGCCTGGTGGTCCTAAGCGCGACTGCTACGCTATAGGTCTTGGGTTCGATTCCCAGGTCGAGCAAAAATTGTTATTGGGTTTTTCTATGAAATTCTCAGTAGCAGCTCGGAGTTTGGATTTGTGCCCGGTTAATGGCAATAGGCTCGCCCCCTATAACATGGGACCTAAAAATATACCGGCGAACTGTGGGTGTACATCGGTACACCTCTGTCTAACCCTTACAAGGGAATACAGGCGTGATGGTATATTAATCTATAGTAGGTATCTAGTACTAGTAAGACAATAGAAGGATAGACTATCGGAATGATAATAAACTACATGATCCGAGAGCCATTATAATGGATTGTACCTATAAACAATAATATCAATACAGTATTATGCCATTATGTCTGATCCGACCATATTAAATATTGTTTTTATCTTACGCCATTGATGGCAAACAAGCTGATGGCCCACCTGATGTTAAATGGTCACCTCTGTCTATAGACATCTGCAGTACCAGAGGCCTTGCAGATGCAATACCAACCCATCCAATGCATCCCAGTGACAAAGTTGAAATGTGTCATGTGCCTGTAATTACATCGGCACCCATACCCTTCAAATCGGAACACAAGAACTTTGCTTTGTGGCAGAAATAGGTATGGTTGGAGTACTTCCCCGGACGAGCTCCTTCACAAAGACCTCTACTAGGTACTCTACATATTGTGGATGGTTATAGTAATTTTAGGTTCGTGTCGATCTATTATATTGCCAAAAGTTATATCAATAGAGCTGCTTTAGGTATATTGAAATGAAATTATTTGACAGAAAACTGACTAACCACAAGCATAGATATTTATGCCTTATCCTATCTACAAAATATCATCCACTTGAGTAACATGACTAAAATATGACTAGACTACTTTTTGTATGGGTGACGCTATGAGTACAGTTTTCATAAATACTTACCTACTTTCTTAAAAATATCGCTGTCTCACTGGTATCGCCAAGCTAGACTTGTTGTCTACAGTAATAATGTTGTCTCTGGTTACAGGCTGCCAGTAATCGTTCTTGTAAGACGCATAATATCAGCTGGTTGACTTAGTATCGACTAAACAGGTTTCCCTGTGAAATACTGCTTGTAACTTTACAATTTTGCATTACTTTGAAACCTGTTCTATTTGATTTATAACGATTTTCAATTTTTAACCCCCGACGCAAAAAGAGGGGTGTTATAAGTTTCACGTGTCTGTCTGTCTGTCTGTCTGTCTGTCTGTCTGTCTGTCTGTCTGTGGCATCATAGCTCCCGAACGGATGAAGCGATTTCAATTTAGTTTTTTTTGTATGAAAGGTGACTTACGTACGAGTGTTCTTAGACATGTTTGATGAAAATCGGTTGAGCCGTTTAAAAGTTATGGGTGTGAAAGTGGGGAAGAAAAATTAAAAATGATTTGTCATGTGGGTTATTAAATTATTAGGAACCTATGTACTTACAGCTTAACAAAATCAACATTAAATAAGTATGTACCTATAAAAAGTATAAAATAAAAATTAAATTAAAAATTTAAAAAACCCCCGACACAAAATCCTAAGTTCCCTTTAAAAAGTAAAAAAATAAAATACGTCGCGTTGGGGGACCGATGTTGCATTTAGGGTACGACCGTCCCAATCGGTCCCCCAACGCGACGTATTTAATTTTTGGCGGTTGGTTTTTGAGAATGTTTGCTAACGAAACGAAAATTAGTCTTGAAAATGTGGCCCTTTGGCCAAAACTAGGGCTGCCATCCGTCCGGGTTTCCCCGGATTTGTCCTAGTTTAGAGGGCGTCCGGGGGACGTCCGGGCGGGGTTGTCAAAAAATGTCCGGGTGAAACCCGGACACTTTCAGTGTTAGGCGAATCCCGATTAATTGAAAGATAAGCGATAAATAAAATAATAATCCTGGGATGTCCGGGAAAAAAACTAAATTTCACCCAAATGTCCGGGGTTTTTGAGTTTTTGTCCGGCGTCGGCAATTTAGGTGATGGCAACCCTAGCCAAAACAAATGCTGAAGATATACCTCCATGACGTAACGTGTGTCCCATAAGAAATTATTCATAACCCAACCCTTTTCAATCTCTTTTCAACTGTCACCATGGAATACTGGGAGGAAACATTACAAAATGTCAACACATTTTTTTACCTAGCTCTTCCGTAAATAGGAACGTTCCCCTTAACTGTCAGATATAATTACGCGCGTAAATATTTAAAACTGTTTTTGTTTTGAAAAAAGAATGTTGTACGACTCATTATAATAAGTTTGTATTATTTTTTTGCCTTCCGTATTTATTTCTGAAATTCTAGATGTGTAGAAGCATAATATTATTTGCGACTAGCTTTTGCCCGTTACTTTCTCCACGTGGTTTTTTTACCCCCGTTAAGTTACGTCTTCGGTTACTGCTCCGCTATCATTTGTATTGTAGCGTGATAATATGCCCATACTATTTCTCATGAGTCATTTACAAAAAGATTTTTTCCAACCAGGCTGGTAGTTCCGGAGATTAGCGCGTTTAAACAAACAACCAAACAAGAAACTCTACAGTTTCACGTCAATAAAGATTACCTGAAAGAGACCAATATCTTTTTTATTGACTTGCTTATTTTGAATTGACATAATGACAAAATTAGATAAGTTCGCATAATATCTACTACACCTTTTTATAGTTTCAATTTATGAAACAAACGAACAAAGACGAAATTCCAAGCGGAACCAGAGCAAATCATAGAGTCTTGAGTCTGTATATTTTGAGGTAACCTCCCACATAATGTTAGTTAGTTACTAACGGTATTAAATATAACCGTGAGATCTTACGTGTGACTCACTGGTAACTAGGCCAGCTCAAAATTAAAGATCAAAAACTAGATTTTAACCGCTCTCGTGTATTTAAGTAATTAAATCATGTCGTTGATTGGATGGGTAGGTCTATGGTTGCTAGAGTAACTGCAAAACGCGACGTCCTTCTATTGTCTGTGGCCGATTTCTAGCGGTAATTATAGTACCTACGCTACTAATAGGCCCTATTACATGGGATCTAAATATGCCGGCAAACTACATTGGTACACCTCTCCCTAACCCTTCGGGGAATACAAGCGTGATGGTGGATGGTGTAATAGGCCTGTGCAATATTTGCTAGTGTAAGACCGACACAGTATTGCACAGACCTATAGTAGCGAGGTTCGGTGGGCATGGCTGCAGACTTGCCCGTTGCCCGCGGGCATGTCCATCTAGTGAATTGTCCGCTTATCACAATACTCCAAATATACTGACAAGATCGTCTTTCATTCGTCCGCGAACACATCACAGTCAGGCTTGGCCGTCCTATAGAGCGTCAAGCGAGAACAAATTCCGACGGAGTTTGACAGAAGTATAATTATATATCCATCTCTCTGACCAACTGACGGACTCCTAGAAAATTCAAAACTGCCTGTAAATGGTCTAATTCAAATAAATTCTTTGACTTTAGACTTACAAAAAAATATTGTGTAAAAAATGTAATTCTCCTGGCTGATTCCGGCCACGGCGGCTAACCTTAATGCAGACTAGCCACGTACGCAGGAGATATTATAGTGCACAAGCGTGTGCGCAAACACAGGTGCACTCCCTCTTCCCTAAGTCTCATAGTCCGATGGGACGGCAATCCGACACGACCGGAGAGAGATCAGGCGCAGGACCAACGGCTTCACGTGCTTTCTGAGGCACGGAGGTGTCACACCACCAACTTCCAAACTCCGGGCTGCTACTGAGAAATTCCTAATGGAAAAACCCAATAACACTTTTTGCCCGACCTGGGAATCGAACCCGGGACCCCTTGCTCAGCAGTCGCGCTTGCGACCACGAGACCAACGGGGCAGTTAAAAAATAATGTAATGATACCTATAAGCTACATCATTGCCGAATGCCATATGCTATGTCTTATGACTTGATTTTCAAGCGTACGAAGTCACGGGCATTAACTAGCGATGTTATATTTTGGTACACTGCCTATCACATAAGTAATTATCATGTTAACTGGTAAAGTGGGGTCATAAGCGCAACGCACCTTCATTGATAAGTGTCTGACCGCTGACGAGTTTCTTTTCATTGATAATGAACTCACGAGAATATGGCGTCATTCTATGAAATCTGCGAAGCCTGCTTATGTTATTTTTGGCTTTAATTAAGTCATTCAATAGTGGACTAGTGTACATGGAGTGGACAAGAATCCATGAAGTGGACTAACGTCCATGGAGTGGACTAACGTCCATGGAGTGGACTAGTGTCCATGGAGTAGACTATATACTGTCCTTGGCGTGAAACAGTGGCCAGTGCCTGAATTAAATTAATTCGCGTAGTCCACTCCATGTAGTAGACCAATGTACATGGAGTTGATTAGTGCACATGGAGGATACTAGTGTCCAGTCAGTGGACCAGTGTTAATGGAGTAGACCAATGTCCTTGCAGTAGATCAGCCAGTCTCCATGGAGAGGACTAATGTCCATAAACTTCCTTCCCCATAGGAATCTAAATCTTCTCTTTGGAACGAGCAACAAGCTTCAACTTTCTGACCAGCCAAATTCTTGCCAATCCAAAAGAGTCCGTATTTAAATAACCACAAGGTACAGTTTCCCTACTCTGCCACCCACCAAGAAACACATGTTCCCAACATCAAGAAAGAACTGTTTGTCCCACAGATAATAAAACCATTGAGTACCGTTAAGAGGTTATTTGAATGTAATCAGAAATGTGTTTTAATTAATGGGGTCAGTCCCCCGTTGCGGGTCGTTGCGGGTCGATGCGTGTGCTCCTGGGAAACATTACATAAGTAATAATAATTATTACTACAATAGTAATAAGGCAATAACGGTTACGATCGCGGACACGCCGAATTAAAATAAGAACGCATTTAAATCAAAAAGGAACTTTTTTTTAAAATCAATTCTCTTGTTAAAATCACGTTGCTTTACGCTTGTATTTGCAAGAATAAATTTATACATATCTACTTATAAACCTACTCTCACTACAAAATATATACCTACCATCACGCCTGTATTCCCCGAAGGGTTTAGCAGAGGTGTACCAATTTACACACTCTCAGTTCGCCGCTATGTTTAGGGCCAGTGTAAAAGGGGGCGAGCCTTTTGCCATTAACCGGGCGCAAATCCTAACTCCGAGCTGAGAAACTGAGAAAGTTCAAGTTCGAGTTCAAGTTCAAGTTCGTTCGAGTTCAAAGAAAAAACCAATAACACTTTGACCTCGACACCCGACCTGGGAATCAAACCCAAGATCTCTAGCGTAGCAGTCGCGCTTAGGACCATTAGGCTATATAATTATGTAGTAAATAACCTTATTGGTGAGGTTCTTCAAAAAGGTCAGGTGCGCACTACTCGTAACCGGCGTGCTTGTATGACCAGATGTAATGAATGTGCACGAGGCGAAAGGAGTATGTAAGGATTGTAGCAGGTGGCGTTCCTTAGTTTCTGCCTCCCCCTGGGAAAAAGGCGTAAGTTTATGTATGAAAATAACCCACTAAGTTCATTCTAGCATTCCTGGATTCCTGGCGCCTATTCAAAATGACCTCAATAGTACAATGTAAGTTCTTTCACTCTACAGCCTTCACACCGGATATGTTATCAGTAATCGAACGCCCTTATCAGTAGGCATATACCTACACTTCATAAGTATTCACGAATCAGCCTACTCGCGATAAATCGAGGTATACTTGAGGAGTATCTGCAACGCCTATACAAATAAATCAACTTGAACTGTCTGTTTGTTACTGCCCCGTTGGTCTCGTGGTCGACTGCTGAGCGAGGGGTCCTGGGTTCGATTCCCAGGTCGGGCATAAAGTGTTATTGGGTTTTTCCATTAGGAATTTGTCAGTAGCAGCACGGGGTTTGCAAGTTGGTGGTGTGACACCCCCGTGCCTCGGAAAACACGTAAAGCCGTTGCTCCTGAGCCTGATCTCTCTCCGGTCGTTGTCGGATTCCCGTCCCATCGGGCTATGAGAGCGAGTGAAGAGGGAGTGCACCTGTGTTTTCGCACACGCTTGTGCACTATAAAATCTCCTGCGTATGTGGCTAGTCTGTATTAATATTAGCCGTCGTGGCCGGCATCGGTCTGGAGAATTACTTTTTTTTTACATTATGACACGATCCATATAGGAAAAACTATTTTTATAGCCACAATGGCTGGTCTTGCGCTGCCCACATCCATCCTGCTTACTTACTTTATCTAAATTCACCAAGGGATATTTTAGAAAATAATATAAGAATACGTATAATAAAATAACACTGCTTTTTTTTTACCAATCATCCATTGACTTCTCCCGCCCTTAGTGTCAGACTTTGACTGACTAAAACTCATCCATGTTCCCTCTTGAGCCCTTTGCGTTCCGGGGGCGCGGTGCCTCTTTTGAACAATCCGCAGCCCCGGCAGAATAGCACTGCTGAATTTACGATTACAATATTTATTGTAAGTATCCATTTTTATAGCACATAATTCCTATTTACTACAGTCCGTAATATATCTGATATAGGGCTGCTATGTGTCCGGGGTTTCCCGCCCTAATTAGGGGTGTCGAAAAAAGGTCGCACAAAAAGAGTCCGGGTCAAAACCGGTATTAGGGGAATCCCGGATTAATTTATTACGGATCTCTAACAGAGGCAACAAAATTGCATAATAATAAGTAATCAAGAAACAATTAAGATAAGCAATAAATTAAAATATTTAAAAAAAAATGGAAATATACACGAAATTTTAATTTGTATTGTAAAAATATTTTTCTCAGGGCTGTCCAAGATAAAATCTCAATTTCTCCTAAATATCAGTAGTTTGCGATCTTTTTGTCGGGTGTCGGCACGGCATCGGCACTTTGTGTGGCAACCCTGATAACTAGTTAATCTCTAAAGTGATCCACGATACAATATACAATCCTAGAGCAGACGCAGGTCGTTGACCTCCACCTACAACACGCTACCTATTGAACTGACAAATCCGGTATTTTTAGGGTTCAGCACGCGGGGGTTTTTTCGTAAATTTTTAATTTGTGTTTTGGGAATTCAAATAGATTTGTCTTCTTTTATAGCAAGATTTCGTGGGGTAAGGTTTTTGGTAAATTACGGTTTTTGAGTAATCTAATATGAGCAAAATAACGTTATAACGCTATCATTATTTTAATCTTACCGTTTGTTAAGTTACCGGTAATTGTGGCTATCTTTAGGGATGGCCTATGTCCAGCAGTGAAGGTCAATCGGTTCATATGATGATTAATAAATATAGTTCCAATAGAAAAAATATCACCATAATTATTGTAGTTATTGCAATAATAAATATACTTTAACACAACAACTGCCGTTAATTTTGTAATCTTACTTACTAATTATAAATACGAAAGTTTGGACGAATGGATATTTGTGGCTCAATCACGCTAGAACGACTGAACGGATCTGGATAAAATTTGGCACCGAGATAGATTAATATAGCCAGCAATAGTACACAGACTACTTTTATATTGGAAAAAGGTAGGTACTGTTCCCGTGGGATATATTATTATTGACACTGACATGCAAAAACCTTACCACGTCTCACCGAAGGGGGAAGGAGGGCTGTGGGGTACAAAGTTGCTAAAACCATCACGTGGTTACTAGATGACCTCTTTAAATAGAGAAGGGATCCAGGAAGCTGCAGATTATATTTATGTCATTGCTCTATATATCCTTAGATTAGCTTCCTGCCAAACTTGTTAGGAGTCAATTGAGATGACTCGGCTTATGTGTTAATTGTGACTATCAAACAGTTGTCACTACTACAATTGAGATGTTTATTTAAACTGGTATTAATAGGTTATTTCATCCTACCATCCTTTCTTAATCCTTATCGTTACAAATATTATAAATGCGAAAAATGTTATAAATGCAAAAATAGTCTGAGACCCGAGAAAGGACATAGGATAGTTTTCATCCCGGAAATCCCCCGGGAACGGGAACTATTAATCCACGCGGACGAAGTCGCGGGCAAAAGCTAGTAATATTATAAATGCAAAAGTTTGTGAGGATGGATCGATAAATAGTAACCTCTTTCACTCTTAAACGGCTGAACGGATCTGGATGAGCTTTGGCACTGATATACTATAGATTATAGTGTGGAAGAAAACAGAGAATATTTTTTATCCCAGAAAAAATTACAGTTTCCGTGGGATTATAAAGTTTGACGCGGGCAGAAATCTAGTTCTCCATATAAATGTCTTCAAATAAGATTAGTATCTCTAATTTGATTGGATACTAAGGAGGCTTTCGGTTGGATCAAGGGCTTGGTTCAGAAAGCGGTACCTAATCCTAGACATGGCGTATTGTTAGGAGATTCCATTTTCAGTAGCCCTGACCACCGGTGTCTTGGACCCTGTTCCCGACGCCGCCGGCCGGTGGGCTACTATGTTTTATATTTTTACATAAAATCAATAAAGGAAGTAATCATATTAGTCTGTAACACTGCTGGACAAATGCCTCTTCTCACACAGAGAAGGCACTAGCACGAGCACGCTTGCTCAAGGCGGATTGGCGATTACAGACTTAAATTTATTACAAGTTCAGGTTTCCTCACTATGTTTGCCTTCACCGATGTCAGTGATGATCAAGATAAACTTAGAAAGTGCATATGAATTGAAAATTCATATTCGTACTTGCCCATGTCCGGTTGCGAAACCACAACCTCGTGCATTAAAGGTGGGCGCCTTACGCACTGGGCCATCACGACAACAACTAACTGCTTAGCCTTTTTCCAACTATGTCGGGGTCGGCTTCCAGTCTAACCCAACAGTTTAGAAGTAGTAGAGCTCTTGTGAAGGAGCTCGTCCGGGGAAGTACTACCACCATACCTATTTCTGCCGCGAAGCAGCGTTGCTGTATTATTCCGGTTTGGAGAGGTGCTGGTGTAACTACAGGCACATGAGACATTTCAACTTTGTCTCTGGGATGGCAACGCATTTGCAAGGCCTCTGGTATTGCAGATGTCTATAGGTAGTGGTGATCGCTTAACATAAGGCGGGCCGTCGGCTTGTTCGCCATCCAATGACTTAAAAAAACCCGAATGCAGCTGAATAACAGTGTGTTACATGGATTGCCTATCTGATCTCCACAAACCAGGTTAATGGCAATAGGGTCGCCCCCTATTACATGGAACCTAAATATACGCCTCTGCCTAACCCTTCGGGGAATAAAGGCATGATGGTATGTATGTAAATACAAGATTATATTTAAAATTCTATTTCTTTTACTTTCAGACCTTGTAATAAGTTAAAGTGAAAGTATAATTAAACTCGGTCCAGTCGTTTTGGCCCGAAATTATACAAATTATTATGAGATTATGACGCTTATCGTTCGTAAAATTATCTAATCTTTACGCTTTTTTCTTACTTTTAATTACATAAGGCAGATAATCAGCGTCATCTTTTAATTAAATTAACTCCAAAAAAGTACTTTTTTTAATTTCGAAAAATAGAAAAATAATTGACGTCATGTTTAGCAGTGCTGATATTTTATTTTGTAGAAATTATTCTTGGTAAAAAGTCAAGTCATTTATTTAAATTAGAGTTGAGAGTAGGGCATGCAAAAACCGGGTTGTTTAAAGGACACGGTTTTTTCGGGTTTTTATTTTACAAAACCGGTGAAACCGGTTTTATCGGTTATTTCGGTTTTTTTTTCCATTTTTATTAAAGAAATCAGAAATACGTGTGTAAAGAAATAAAAATGCTAAAGTTTAATCAAAATGGCGTGAGCGTGGCATAGAGTAGCGGGACAATGATCTATCCGAGACAAAAAAAAAACGAATTCGAGATCAAAAATTTAAATAAAGGTGTTGCCAATTTTAAATAATAACTTCAATTGTGCAGTTTGCCCAAAAGTACTATTACATAGTTCTAAAATTGTAGGCATATCTTTAACAATTAAAATATAATATTACACACAGTTTTAAACTAAGTGACGTAAACGACGATCCGCAATCAGCCGAAAATCTAAGAAGATTTATACAAACTTTCATCCCCTATTTTATCCCTTTAGGGGTGGAATTTATCAAAATCCTTTCTTAGCGGATGCCTACGTCATAACATCTACCTGCATACCAAATTTCAGCCCGATCCGTCCAGTGCTTTGGGCTGTGCGTTGATAGATCACTATGTCAGTCAGTCAGTCAGTCACCTTTGTGTTACATGATTTTTCGGTATAAATTAACGTTACCGGCCGTTAGTGCCGTTGGAACTAACGCCGTTTTGCCGTCCTGTCGACGTTTGTCAGTGATAAATTTAAGATTTTGTTTGAAAAGCAAAACCGAAAAATCCGAAAAAACCGGTTTTGTTATCATAAAAAGCCCGGTTTTCAAATCAGTCGGTTAACCGGTTTTTTCGGTTATCCGGGTATCCGGTTTGCATGCCCTAGTTGAGAGGCACTTTTGAATTGTCAAGGAGTCGGTCGGTTAGAAAGTTGAAGCTAGTTGCTTGGTCCAAAACGTAGGTAAACCTCTATGAAGTCTTCTCCATAGAGGTTTACCTATCAAAGTCAAAGCATTTATTTCAATGAGGAGCCACAGGCAAAACTGAGTATAGATGGCGCCAGGAGCAACTGTACCGTGTTTACTTGTCAAGACAAGATTGTGATTGATTTTTCGTTAATATTCTAAGTTAAATTCATTTAAAATGTACTCCTTTCTGACTGTCCCTCAACTAAAAGATGAGTTACGTAAGAGGAATGCGACAACTGCCGGTAAAAAGGCCGATTTGATTGAAAGGTAAAGACTTAAAACGGTTGAGGTTATAATTGGTTTGTAAGGTTTTTTTTTGTTTCTATGGACTAACTATCCTATTTTATTTGTAGACTAGCTTTTGCCCGCGACTTCGTCCGCGTGGATTAATAGTTCCCGTTCCCGGGGGATTTCTGGGATGAAAACTATCCTATGTCCTTTCTCGGGTCCCAGACTATATCTGTACCAAATTTCATTGAAATCGGTTCAGTGGTTTAGTCGTGAAGAAGAGACAGACAGACAGACAGAGTTACTTTCGCATTTATAATATTAGTAAGGATAATATTAGTAAGGATTAGAATCATATGACCGGAATCAAAATTTTGGTGCCAATTGCGACATCCACGAGGACTCCGTGTACCAGTGTCCACCTACACATTCATAGATATAAAATGCAGATACTCCTCTACCAATGATCAAAAGAGAGGTCATACAGGATTATTTTGAAAAGTATGTACCTATATTCAAATAATAAATCTTTAAGAAGCTGTTTTCTATATACATAAGATAGTAGATAATGTAAGAAATATATTTATTGAATTAAGAACTTAGGTTCGTCAATTACTGACTGATAGTAGAATATTATAAGTAGAACCACTGCGATGACTCACCTGTATACTTGCTTTTCCCATGATAATCGTCTTCAGTAAAATGCGCAGCACACAAGCGTGCAGTATTACTTGCCTTAAAGTTTTTAATACGTAACGCCGATTCCCATTGTTTTCTGCGTTTATTATCCTTTGGAAACAAATGTACTCCTCTATTTTTACAATTTAACGCACTACACTGAGGCATCTTTCTTAAGATTAGGGAAAAAATAAATTAATCATAATATTTACTGAATGCAAAAAACCATACGATTTGACAACTGTTATGTCAAAACAGGGTACAGTTGCTTATGCGCCCTCTGTCGTGATAAAAAGTTAGTGCTCCTCCCCATTAGACCATTTACAGGCACTTTTGAAATTGAAGCTAGTTGCTCGTTCCAATACGTAGGTCTATATGGAGAAGAACGAGCAAGAAACTCCATGGACACTCTGAAACTCCTGAAATTAAAAAGACTGTCCGAGGAGTTTCCTGTTAGTTCTTACGAGCAGGAAACTCCACGGACACTTTGAATTAGGTTTTTCAAAATCCTGGTTACACTATTGAAGTGAGATCAACATTGACAGCCGACGTCAAAGTCACTTCACATAGAATGTTTTTATAGAATAGACCGCCTGTCAAAACCGCTTGATTTAAAGGTTTTTTTAGTGTGAACATAAAACATAATTATTATTGTTATGATTTGAGTGAAAAAAGGTAATAAAACCACTTTTGCTATCGTTCGGCACGACCCTGTGGTTCTGTAAGTATGGCAAAAAAATAAAATATTAAGATTTACATATAGTTACGCCTTTAGTTATTGCATTTGATTACAACCGTAACCGTTATAATAAAAGTAAAAATAAATAAATAATACCTACCTACTGTCGAGATTTTTAAAAAAGGTTTTTTTTAATCGGAGCTAAGTAGATCTCCTGTAAAAATTAAAACTATAAGGTACCTACTAAATTCTAAATTCAAAAAAATCTAGACCTGCCTACGTTTTGGAACAGGCTAGCTTCAACTTTCTGACTAAATGACAGACTCTTTGACAATTCAAAAGTGCCTGTAAATGGTTTAAAAATATTGAAAATAAATGCTATGACTTTAACAGAAGTTAAAAATAACAAAAGAGGTTTTTACTAACTGTGACTGTTTTATACTTATAAATATTTGTCATCATACTATATATTATCATAGGGATTTAAATAGTATTAGGATAAAAGTTCATCCTGTTATTCAAGTTAAAAATGTATTACAATAGTACTTAATGAAAGCAAAATTATTTATGCAAGTGCGGTTTTGCATCCTAGTCAAATTCAAGGACATGTTGAAATTTAATATTGAGAACCTCTTGAAATTTTACGAGGATGCCAATGCACACAGTGTGCTAAAATCATAACCCTCCTTTTGGCGTTGCCCTAGTCGGGTAAATACCAATGCGTTTCCTACGCACACATTTTTTTAACCGACTTAAAAAAAAAGGAGGTTATCAATTCGACCCGTATGTATGTAATATTGCCAAAATTGCCCAGTTTTTATATCTTTATTCGCATTTCGCTCTTGACCGCTTTAAACCTCCACAATGCAAGATAATACTGAATCCAAATATGGTGGCCCAAAAGGTAAGAAGATAGCCTTAAAGATGCCCCTATTTGGGTAACTGGCCACCAAGGTTGGCGCGAAATATTTTATTTATTGTTGTCATTCCGTTAACGGGTTAAAATTTGAATTTCATTGTGACGTGTTCTTATTTCGAGCAATATGGCGCGAAACGCGCTGTCATCGTCATAAACATTTAGTAATAATAGTATTTTTAGACGGAAAACAAAGAATTGTTTTGTTACTTATTGTTATTTATTTCTTTCTTGGAATTATTGTTCATAAAACTTTGCCTTTTTTGCGTGTTAGTCAGAAGTTGAAACATTTAAAACTTGTGTATCTGCCTATTATTAGAGAAAGTACGGTCTACATACGTTGAAATATTATTTTTCATTTCGAAAGTGTCCGCGGAGTTTCTTGTTTGTTCTCTATGGAAACCTACGATCTGCTTTTTGGAACGAACAACTAGCTTCAAGTTTATGACGAACTGACCGACTACTTCACAATTAAAAAGTGCCTGTAAATGGTTTAATTACAATTTGTACATACTTAAATGCATAAATCTTAAAGACTAGGTAGTGATGACCTACCACAACCGTAGTCATTATCCCCTCCGGTACTTTTAGTACCGTTTCTCTCTCTACCCTACTACGTTTCCTAACAGATCCTAAACTATATATTTACAGCAGTTCTGTCAAATAAATAATGCTTAAATACCATTGGAAACACAAAATAACGTTTACTAAGCATACACGCATGAAGAAAACCCCATTTGCTGTGGCTCCACAATTCCAGGACATAGCCCTTTCCATCTCCGATAGCATTGGGATCCTTGGTGTTGATATCTCCAGCGACGTCCAGTTCCGACGTCATTTGGAAGGAAAGGCCAAGCTGGCATCGAAAAAGCTCGGTGTGCTCAATAGAGCAAAGCAGTATTTCACACCAGGGCAAAGACTTGTGCTGTATAAAGCGCAAGTCCGGCCCCATATGGAGTACTGCTGCCACCTTTGGGCGGGAGCTCCGGGATACCAGCTTGGGCCTTTTGACTCGGTCCAAAGACGCGCTGTGAGAATTATTGACGATCCCATGCTCACAGGCGGTATTGAACCTTTAAGTCTGAGGAGGGACTTTGCCTCCCTTTGTGTGTTCTACCGCCTGTACAATGGGCTGTGTTCCGCGGAATTATTTGAAATGATGCCAACGGCCACTTTTTACCATCGCACCTCTCGCCATCGGCAGGGGGCCCATCCTCACACCTTGGAACCGAAATGGTCCCGTACGGTACGGTTTCAGAGGAACTTCCTCCCTCGTACGCTTAGGTTGTGGAATGCGCTCCCTGCTACGGTTTTCCCAAGAGACTACAGCATGGGGTTCTTCAAGAAAGGAGTTTTGAGGTTTTTACGGGGTCGGCAGCGCACGAGTGATGCCTCTGGTGTTGCAAGTGTCCATAGGCAGCGGTAACCGCTTAACATCAGGCGGGCCGTTAGCTTGTTTGCCACCTACAGTGGTAAAAAAAAAAAAAAAAAAAAAAAAAAAAAAAACGCATATTCGCTATAATTAGAAAAAAAAATGCATTGAACCCACACCACGCACTCACTTGCCAAATTTAACTTGACATTTCAGGATGGCGCTGCTTGTCAAGGCAAATGTCAACTACCTGTCAAATTCAGTACATTTTTTTTAGTTCCATATTTCGCCGCGTCTTTACTCAAACTGGCTTCTTTTTAGCGTTGTGACCCCGAACTACGCTGCGTTTGGACAACTGCCAACACAGATTTATTATTAGAAATGTTATTAAAGGATCACTTTAGGGGAATTCGGTATTTCAAATGTGGAATGAGAAATATGTTAAGTAGAAGGAAAATAGAGTACAAGGATTTGCTTTTATGACCGTGAAAATATGGCAGGATTAAAAAGGAGTGGATTTAGGGATTTAGTTGATATTTTATATTGAGAACGGTGTGGTTATTGTTGGTTATATATAGACAAACCGCACTAAATGATCGTAGGGATTTTACAGAGGACTGAAAAACAAACGAAATTCGTACTTTTCTGCTTAGTACCTCTTTCTAAACAATAATAATTCTAAATATAATTTTAAGACTACTAAGAGTTTTCGGTTGAAGTTGCTAATATCCGGAACTACAGGATCATTTCTAAAAATTCTTTCCTTAAAAGGAAGCTGCGGTATCTCTGGGTCATAACATAAATGTACGAAACATTTGAATACTATGGTCCGATACAAGTAAATACTAATACCTATAAAAATTCACAAATACGAGTATAATTCCTCTTTCTCTGTTTTTTAACCGACTTCAAAAAAAAAGGAGGTTATCAATTCGACCCGTATGTATGTAATATTGTTTACAAGATAACTTGTCATCCCAGACTACACAAGTACTCCAAAGACGTATACCAATAACATTCCACATCTCTCACAGGACATAGACAACAAGCTACATTCATAAAAAGAACATCGAAGCCGCATTTGAAATGAGAAAAAAAAAAACTTATCCGGAAGTGATCTCCCAGCCACATGTGCCACACAAAGCCACATTGTACTACTGGCCAGTTATGGCGTGGCCACACATAGAGGATTGACAAGCCAGTGCAATGAACCGAAGAAAAAAATCATTGTTGTGGATCATTGGTTCGAGGATAAACCGCCATTCGGGTTTTTTAACGATATTTTTATGTATGTAGGTATTTGAATAGGCAAATTGTAAATAGTTTTTGACGTAATCTCCGTAAAGTATGAACCGAAGTCGATTCCCGCCGTCTGTGCGCCTTAGATCTTTCTAACTCTGTAACCGATTTTAATGCGGTTCAGCAATAGATAGAGCAATTCAAGAGGAAGGTTAATACGTAGAGAACATGACGCTACCACTAACGGGAGTGGAGCAGTAACCAAAGTCGTAACGGTGACGCCGCGGGGTATATCCATACCGTCTTCGAATTTTAATTGACATAAAGTACCTAATAAGTAACTAACTAACTAAGTCATTTCCAACGCGGGAATAACTTCAGATCTCATTTTTTTTGGTAATAAAATAAATAGTCCATAGCGCTCAGGGATAACATGACGTCACAGTACAACAAAATCTACGTGTTTTCGCGTTTTGACAGCTCATAAAAAGTATGTCAGTTGATTCGTGGTGTCAACATCCATATATTATTGTTTTCTTTGTTTTAAGTACAAATTAATTACTAATTAGAACTCCGAGATCATAATTATTGGTATTTATTAATGGAATTAAGCAATTAATAAATAGCAGGTAAACAATGATCTGTAGCTATTTGAAAATGGGAAAGCGCCGTGCGTTCCGCGTCGGAAGAGCATTGTCTCGTACGGTAGCGTACGGCAGGACGGCTGCACGCGCCCGATTAGTCGGGAGAAAGAAAAAAAATAAAACGCACTGCCTTTATTAGGATTATTTGACTAGGATAAATTTCAATTTCAATTTAACTGCCTCGTTGGCCTAGTGGTCCTAAGCGTGACTGCTACGCTAAAGGTCTTCGGTTCGATTCCCAGGTCGAGCAAAAAGTGTTATTGGGTTTTTCTATGATATTCTCAGTAGCAGCTCGGAGTTTGGATTTGTGCCCGGTCATGGCAATAGGCTCGCCTCCTATTACATGGGACCTAAAAACGTACCGGCGAACTGTGGGTGTACATTGATACACCTCTGCCTAATCCATCGGGAGATACAGGCGTGATGGATAAATTCCACACATACACATACCACAGAACACCACCTGCTACGATCCTTACATACTCCTTGACCGTGTAGGTTTTGCAGTTTTGTGTAGTACAGCAGATGGTTAATTTCCTCGCTTTTGGATCTATACTTCATATCTTTATTGGTTTTCCATATACTATATTCTCAGATGGTAACATTATAAATTAGATCATTATGGACCCTATAGGGCACAGCAACATAGAGTTATGAGGAAGACCTGCATTAAAAGATTATTAAGTTCATCTAGAATCATGCACCTACTGATTCCACTTGTTAGATCAAATAATCCCTTTTCGACAATCTCAGCACAAAAGTTCAAGCCAAAAGATACCTAATTTTGACACGGATTGAGTACAATTTACATGTTCAATGCTCGTGAGAGGAATTGACAAGCCTACACACCGCCTACAATAGCACCGTTCACTATTACAACTCATTTACTTAAATTGACACTAACTAATATTTATGTATAGTCCGGTTGATTGACCCATTTCTATCTACAAGAGAATCTGTTATTATATTAGGATACACATTTTAATAAACCATTAGCAAGCATATTTATTAGGTACTAGCGAACTGCTTGAGACTTAGTTCGCGTTAAGTTACGTTTTCGGTTATTGCTCCGCTCCCATCGGTCGTAGCGTGATGTTATATAGCGTATGTTACTCGGGAATAATGTAGCTATCTATTGGCAAAAAAAAAAACGGTCTACCTGGGGAGATTGTGCTGTTATTTATGCACTGGTACAAGAATCAAAAGAATTTTGTAAGATGGGCAGGCTCTCTTTCGGGGGAGTATAGGCTGGAATGCGGGGTGAGGCAGGGGGGGCTGACCTCTCCTATGCTTTTCAGCCTGTACGTCAACCGGCTGATCGATGAGCTCAGCAGCACCGGGGTAGGATGTCATATAGATGGAGTGTGCGTGAATAACATCAGCTATGCAGATGATATGGTGCTGCTGAGCCCGTCGATTGGTGCCTTACAAAAGCTCCTCGACATATGTGAGTCCTACGCGGTGGCTCATGGGCTCAAATACAACGCGAAAAAGAGTGAAGTAATGATTTTCAGGCCGGACAACAGGCGATACTCATTCGTTCCGAATTTCACTCTAAGTGGTACAGTTCTAAGTAACGTCGTGAGGTTTAAGTATTTGGGCCACTGGGTCACCGAGGACCTTAAGGATAGTGTGGATATCGAAAGGGAGCGCAGAGCGCTGTCTGTTCGATGCAACATGTTGGCCCGCAGGTTTTCAAGGTGTACGGGGACTGTCAAAGTTGCGCTTTTTAAAGCGTACTGTCAGTCCTTTTACACCTGCAGCCTGTGGGTTAACTATACACAGCGGGCATACAGCGATCTGCGCGTCCAATACAATAACGCGTTCCGGGTGCTGGTGGGGCTGCCGCGCTACTGCAGTGCCTCCGCGATGTTCGCGGCGGCTGGCACGGACGGCTTTGCGGCCATCATGCGCAAGCGGTGCGCATCTATCATGCGCCGCACGCGCGACAGCCCCAACACCATCCTGCGCGCGCTAGTGGACCGGTGGGATTCTCCGATGCTGGCTCGCTGGATACGGATGCACGCAGTCATTTAGTGATTTGGCACCTTCATCGGGTAGTCCACCCGGACCGATCCCGTGTTTGTGTTTGTTTTTGTTATGTTATTTTATTACTAACATTAGTTTTGTAAGCTCGCAATTTTACTAACAAATATGGATGTAATCTTATGATGAATCTGAAATAAATGATTATTATTATTATTATTTTTGTGTTTAGATTTTTATCTCTCCCATTACTGGGGAACTACACCAAAGTTGCGGGCTTTTGGCCAAACAACCTTGCCGGTTCATCTTAGTCGATAGATAAGAATTTCCTGACTAGTCTGCAAGTGTTCAGTATAACTGCTTTCTGTAAATTATTATTATTAGTTTCGGATCGTATTCGGAACAAACTAAAAATATTTCCTCATTATACATAGAAATACATTCTACAAATTTTTAAAAGTAAAATGATAAATTAAATACAATCGTCATGCCTTTCTGTTGGTCACAAACAACAAGTGTGTTAGATATTTTTTTAATAATTAGACGTACTAATTATGCAAATAACACTCACGCACAAACTCTCAGTGATCATATCTCTACGCTAGCGACTCATCGCGTAGAAATCCGACAAGTCGTCAGCGTGTGGGCGGCCTTATATCAAGTAATACATATCTTGAGTCATTACGAAAAATTTCACTCATTACAGTAACTATTTAAGATGGAAAACTTAAATCTATACTAATATTATTAAGCTCGAGAGTTTCATTATTTTAAACACTAGGGCCATGGGGACCGAGCGCTCATCTAGTTTTTCGGGATGGTCCAAGAGACTGGTCGATTCTTCACGTGACCAGAGGGCTGGCCTTTTCTTGAGCCAAAGAATCAGTATTGCCATATTGCAACGTGGCAATCCTTCCGGGCACATGTCCCATTGACAGCGATGTGTATGACTTTTTTGATGCCTTTTTTATATTAACTGTACATAGTTTGTAATTTAATAATTATTATTTGAGTAAGGTTTCATTTTGTGTGTTTGTTTAAACCTGCTAATCTCTGGAACTGCTAGTTGGATTAGAACAAATCTTTTTGTATATGATAGCCAGATTCATGAGGAATAGTATAGGCTATATAACATTAGGACAGCCTGATTAAGACCGCAGGAAGACGCTGGATGCAGGACGCTTCCAACCGGTCTTTTTGGAAATCTATTAGGGAGGCCTATGTCCAGCAGTGGACGTCCTGCGGCTGATACGATGATATAACATTACAATTTTTTTTCTCATAGATCAGGGAAATTATGGGACGGGAGGGAGTGTCAGACTTTTACTGACTAAAACCCATTTATGTTCCTTCATGTGCCCTTTGCGTTCCGGGGGCGCGGTATCTCTTTCGAACAACCCGCAGCCCCGGCATAACATTAAGCTACGCAACGTAACGCGGGTGAAAAGAACCATGCGAATGAAGTCGCGGGCAAAAGTTAGTATAAATAATATTAGTCGTGACATTGCTCATTGTGATTCAAAGGAAAATTATACGAAAAGTAATAAACATTTAACGATTTCTGCTTAAATTCTGATAAACTTCGTGAAATCATTATTTTTACCAAGAAACATTTAATTTTGTAGTTTGAGAAACTGATTGAAATTTCAAACAAGGCTAGCTGATCATTATTTACTGTAGCCTTTAATCCATTCTAATATTATTAATAAGTAACTCTGTACGTCTGTTAAACTTTCATGCTTCAAATATCTAAAATAAAAAACCTTTAATGTTTAACATTATTTTATTTTGTTATTATAGCAGCAATAGAAATACACTTTCTGTCAAAATTACAACACTCTTCCTATTACGGTTCATGAGATGCAGCCCTTTTTTTCTATGAAATTCGCAGTAGCAGCTCGGAGTTTGGATTTGTGCCCGGTTAATGGCAATAGGCTCGCCCCCTATTACATGGGACCTAAATATACCGGCGAACTGTGGGTGTACAGTGGCGACCAAAAGTCCATACCCAATCTCAAAACGTATTAGGTTGACGTTTAGTTTGACTTACGATCTTTTACTTTCAAGAATAGACACATGTATCATCGTTGTGAATGTAGTTCATAATTTCAACGTTTCTACATGAGACAAGTTGGTCTAGCGGTTAAGCGCGCTCAGTTGACGGCGTTAATCAATGAGCCGCGAGTTCGAATCTCTCATTATTTTTGTCTTTTTGTTTTTACTCAATTTGAAGAAATGGACAGAAATATAATATTCTTTATCTTGTTCGCTTTGTTCACACATTTCGTAAATTTAAAAGGGTAGTCATAGAAAACTAATAAAGAATTTAGATTTCTGTGAGGTAGACATGAGTTTTGTGCATATTTAACTTGATTGGAATGAGCGTTGTCGTTTGGTTGTGGTTGTTGGTTAGTAACGAGTGATTTAATAGATACTCGTAGTGGTATTGTAATTATTCTCGAAACGCAGGCAAATAATATTACTGAGGCGAGGGCGACTATTATTGGGCTGCATAAAAGTGGTCCCAATTAATATCTTATGAAACCTGACTGAATGTGAGTATTATATTAACGAATTGTAAATTAAACTTTTATTTGAAATTTATACCTAAGATACCTAAAATTATTTGGTGGCATTTCGATTAATACTTATTATTGATTTTTAAATATATAATGACGCCAAAAAAAATGTGTTTATTATGGAATTTATAAATAAATAGTTTTAATATATTAAAATTTGTTATATTAAATAAATATTATTAAATTATATAAAAAATTAAGTCACTTTAGTATTTTGTTATAAATGCCTAATATTTTTTTTTTTGTTGTTTTAGAGGAATACTATTATTAGTCTCCGGAGCAAGAAATATACGAGGAAGAGGATAGATAGCCTATCCTACCTACTCAACAGCGAAGTGGATTAAGTTTGGTGGTTTCGCACTGGATAACATATACTGTTTACAACAAACAGCTGCATGGCTTGCATCATAAACCAGAAAAAATGCGTTTCGTTTTTAATATGTGGGGATGGCGTGCAACAGTGCTACTTATGAAGAAGTATTAGACGGTGTTATGCAACATTTAATAACCTGGATGTTTTAGTTTTAATAATTAGACGGTGTAACTAAATATTTAGTCATAATTATATTATATATTCGTAGATAGTTATTTAATGATCTTAAATTGAGGTTTAGTTTCAATCTTCTTTTCATCAAGAAAACGAATTATTAAACTATTACCTCACTAAGTTTATTGTGACGTTACATAATAAAAACCTGTTCATAAAGTCTGAATTATAGTTTAGTTTTCAATTAACTCTGCTGAATACTGAATTCAGAAACTTAATACGTGAGCATCACCAAATTTATTTGTGTTATTAAAATATCCTTCTCTTATTATGTTATTATGAATTTTATTGACTAAGTGGGTATTCAACAAAAAATCTTATGAACAGTTACAAGAGAACTTCTTTTAATTCGGTAGGAATGTGACGTTACAATTCTCATAAGTTTGTTAATTTTAAAAATAAATTTTTGTTATCACACAGCACGCCTTTTTTTCCTACTTCCAATTACAAAAAGTTAAAATAAAATCACATAAAAAGTTAAATAAATAATACAATAACTAATATTTGCTTCTTATAAAAAATAAATAACAAGCATGAATACGTAATAATTCAACATAAACCTAAAAAGATTGGGTCCGTGGGTTACGCTCCCAGTCATCGAGGCACCTGTGGTCGACGCACCCGTTTCGATTTGTTTAATTCAAGTCAATTTTTGATCAAATGTAACGTCAGGCACAAAACTGTTTTACAAAAATATTAAATGTAATATTGTTGGTACTTATAATGTATAACATAAAAATCATAATTATATTTAAAACAAACAAATGCTTTTATATTGGTAGTATGTTTTGAAAAATTTAAGATTCAGTAATTTTTCATTCTTTATTTATGTAACTCAATAAGAACACTAGTAAAAAAAAATGTTTACTATAATTATACCTATCACAGTTTTCATCACCTATAATCAAGAGAATCATTTAACTTAATTAAATAATAAGTCTCACATGTCTTAAAAATTACTGCAGAGCAACTAAGTTTATACATAAGTAGTGAAATATTATTTTCATCTTTGTAACAATAATAATTAAACATAATCAAACTGTGTAACCAAACAAATGAGAATAATTTAACCTAAATATAACAGTCACTTTCAATAACAAAATAATCAAGCTTTCAAAATAACTGTATGTGAAATGTATCGTTTTTTTTTAGCGTAGTAATAATCTACTGTGAAACCTTAAATATATATTTAAAAAAAAAACAAAATAGTATATACAAGCAAATCATCATTTTTCACTAAAGGTGTGTAAGGAGGTTAAGTGGCGATCGTATACTCTCTATGTGATAGATAACTTTTGCTTAGCAAGGAAAAATACTTTATTATTATGATGAAACACTTTTTTCGTTCACTGTACTAAGTGAAAAAGTAGAATAAAAAAAAGATATGAAATTAATCGAATCGGGTGCGTCGACCACAGGTGCCTCGACAACTGGGAGCGTAACCCACGGACCCAAAAGATTTTGCCTAACATTATTATGGTTTCAAGAAACAAAAAACAGCCACACATAGTATAAGACTTGAACTCGGAATTCAATGATCGTAAACCCTTTCTTATCCAAACCAGCTGCCAGGACATGTTATAGTTATGCGAAATTTAGCAATGCAATGGTAAGAATACGTCGCGCGTCGGTTAGGACTTGTACGGTTAACAGAAATATAATGCCATTTCGCGTAGTGCGACGATGGTTCATTAGTGTGTGTTATCTGTGGAATGTTGAGACATCACTCGTAAACACACATGCGCACGCGCTGACTGGATCGCGCCCGTGTTCATAGGAAAGTGAACCTTAGCGTGGGTATGCATTTCTGAGCGCTTACTGTACATTGGTACACCTCTGCCTAACCCTTCGGGGAATACAGGCGTGATGGAGATGCAGCCAGCCAGACAGACAGACAGACGGACAGCGGAGGCTTAAAAATAGGGTTCCGTAGGCACTCTTCTAGTCATCATATCATCCTTTAGCCGTCCACTGCTGTACGTAGGCCTCCCCCAAAGAGCGCCAACCATCCCGGTCCTGGGCAACCCGCATACATCCGCTGCCAGCCACCTACTCTTTACATCGTATGTCACCTTGAAGCAGGGCGACCAATACGACCCATTCTTCTGGTACGGAACCCTAAAAAGTACACAAGATCGATATTTTGAGTGAATGCCACTCAATTTGCTCTTAACAAGTGTCGGTAATGTCTCAAGCACAGTTGTTGAGCACTGAGCGAGGGGTGCTGAGTTCGATACCCATGTCGGGTAAAATATTTAGTAGGCATTTTGAATATTAGGTCTTGCTGAAATTTACTTTAGCTGTAACTATAAAACACATGAATGAAATAAAGAGTTTTCATGACTATCAATCTCTACATAGTATAAAACAAAGTCGCTTCCCGCCGTCTGTACGCTTAGATCTTTTAAACTACGCAACAGATTTTAATGCGGTTTCCACCAATAGATAGAGTGATTCAAGAGGGAGGCTTATACGTATAGAACATCACGCCACGACCAACGGGAGCGTAGCAGTAACCAAAGACGTAACTGATCGCGGTATACATAATTTATTATAAAAAAAAACGGAATCCGTAATAAAATTCACGCGGACGAAGTCGCGAACAAATGCTAGTATGTGATAATTTTGATGTAAAGAGAAGTATATTTTAACTACTAATCTATTGTGTAAATAAAGTTGTTTTACTTATGTTTAACACATAATTAAGATATCTATCTATCGATAGTAATATTTTAAAGATCAAAGACTTTTTCGTTTGTTTGTCCCCAAAAAGCTCCGAAACTACTGGACCGATTGTAACATTTTTTTCACCAACAGATAGCTACATTATTCTTTAGTAATATAGGCATATAACATCACGCTACGACGCACGGGAGCGGAGCAGTAACCAAAGACGTAACTTAACACGAGTGAAATAAGCCATGAGGACGATTTTTCTTACTCCTTCGCTGATCTTTTCTTTAATTTAGTTGCGGGATCCAAGACAGTTGAATCGTTTCTCCGGGACTTGTCGAGCTTCATTACCTCGGCGCTTTTCTGGCGGTCTCCACTGTTGATTCTGGCTTTTAGGAGTTGCAGTGGATGTGTTTTAGTGTGTGTTTTTCAAAATTAGTGCGGTGAGCTTGTCCAATAAAAAAAAAACGACGGGTTGCACTCCGGGAGTGCCGGCAGAAGTGAAAACTTGAATATTAACGTTGTGCATTTTTGATATTTTGGAATGGTTAGGGAATAATTTTGCACGAATTGCTTTAATTATCAGTATAAAAGTACTATCATTTATGTGGTATAATTATTTATTTATTGTTTATTTAAATTCGTAAGATTTTCAATCAGGTCACGTGTCCTGACGCGAAATTATCATTTTTTACCCATTACAAAAAAAGTGTACAACGCCGCTAAAGAAGTTTTCACTTCAAAAATACACGCGGACGAAGACACGGGCGGGTCTCTAGTATAACATATTTCTTGTCAGTTTCTGAGTAACCAATCGCTTTGATAGCAAACAATAAAGTCTTACAAATGACATTACCACAGATAAGATAGAGTAAGTGCAAGCACTCGAACGATTCCTAAGCAATCACTAGTACAGTGTTTGAAGATTAGTGCGTGGAATAACTCGCTTAGCGGTGAGTGACTTTGATGTTCCGTTGTAATTTGGGTCCTTGGGATAGTTGACGGGATAGTACAGTCAAAGGAAGAGTGAATGTAAACAGGGCTTTGAAAGTTTTGATGTGAACTTGTGTCACATTTCTAGCTGTACCAAGCGTGTGTCACCCGCGTTTAGTTTTAGCTTTGGTTGCTGCTACGCTCCTGTTGGTCGTGGCGTGATGTTCTATACGTATAAACCTTCCTCTTGTATTACTCTATTCATTGACGAGAACCGAGATTAAATCCGTTGCGTAGTGTGAAGGATTTAACCGTATAAGCGGCGGAAAGCGACTGCTTAGCACACGACTGATAAATCGGTCCGATTCTCCGTCGTGTGGGGAAACGCATATACAAGGTGTTGATTTGCATCCTCGTCAAATTTTAGGAGCTTGTCATAAAAAATAGAAGTAATCAAATATAATTCCGATACCTGGCCAATATCTAATACATACTTGTTTTTTTTGTTGCAACTATCAAATAACAGTATTCCCGAATACTCCTCTTGCAAAATTCAGAATCGCGCAGTTGCGTATGCGGTAGGCAGAGTTGTCGCGCGGCTGGCTAGCTCGAATTTGAAAATAACGTCAAAAAAAAAAAACAAAACCAGTTTATTTTATTATTGATTCGTGTTAAGAATCACGAGCATAGTTAATTCCTTAAATTTGACGAGGATGCAAATCAACGCCTTGTATATGCTATGTGAAGAGATTTAAGTGTCGACCTTACTGCGGCACTAAAAGTTCTTCAAGAAGGGTGGTGATCAATGCTAGTGCCTTATCTGTATGGGAAGAGGCCCTAGCCACCCTAACCCTGCATTGGGGCAATAGGTTGTATTATTACGTCGCGTCCCACTCATCATCTGCCTAGCCTTTTCTCAACTATGTTGGGGTCGGCTTCCCGTCGAACCGGATGCAGCTGAATATCAGTATTTTACATGGAGCGACTGCCTATCAGACCCCCACAACCCAGTAATGGGTAATACGATACTCTTGGTAAGACTGGTTGTCAGACTTTCTGGCTTCTGACTAACAATAAGGACTGTCAAAGATCTACAAATGACAGCCAGGACCAACGGCTTTACGTGCTTTCCGAGGTCCGGAGGAAACTCGCTATGGTAAATGGTCACCCATCCACAGACCAACCTCGGCAAGCGTGGCTTAACCCGGAAGATAGGTCTATGCGGCTGTAATTATTTAGCCACGAGCTCCTCCCACGACTCCTTTTATAAAGAGTCCAGACTCACAAACTGATGTCCATCGGGAGATGACACGAACCCAAGGTTAACACTCTATGGATCTAAATACAGTCAATGACGCATGCGCCGGAGTTGAACGAACGCGATCGAGTTAGGTTCGTGGCAGACGGGATGCTGAGAGTTTGGTGGGCGACTGTTTGTGGTCTAGTAATCCTACTTCCTACTAATAATATATAATTGCGAAAGTTTGTGAGGATGGATGGATGTTTGTTTGTTGGTTTGTTGTTTGGTTGTTTGTTGTTTGTTGTTGTTTGTTGTTTGTTACTTTTTTACGCTTAAACAACTCAGCGGATTTGCATGAAATTCACCAAAATGCAACAAATTTCAAATTGTAACAATGTAATACAATACCTGTCGTTATTTTTATAATAACCTGTAATATAATAAAATATTATTTAGCATATTTATTTCTATAATGACGTCCTCAAATATCAGAAATATCAGTCTATAGCTCTAGTCAACATTTAATTGGAACAAAATAAAGGAATAATTCATTCCTATATTACTCGACAACTTTTTGTAGCCCAACAAGCGTTCATAACGTTGCTCGTCTGTACAAAATCTTAAGCCGTAAACAATAAAAAGGAAAACATTATTAAGTTTTAATGAACATAATAATAATTGTATTTACTCGTTTATTTCACCAGATGTCGAATTAAACTAAACTCCAGATGAAAGAAAGATAAATGCCTCTTAGGTCTAGTAGTCGCAAGCATGGTTACGGTGATTACTCGTCCTGGGGTACGAATCCCGGGTCGAGTAATTTGTTATAAAATCTTTACTTTAGGAATTCCTCAATAACAGCCCGGACTTTAAGACTATCATCATATATCATCATACAAATGTAGTCCATCAATCATTAATTTCAAAATATTTTTAATTTGTACAACATTTTGAGTAGTGTCTGACTAAAACACTCTGACCCTGTGTTAACTGGCCTGTTGGTCTCGTGACCGAAAGAGCGACTGTTGAGCGTGTGGTCCTACAATCGATTTCCAGGTCGAGCAAAAAGTGTTATTGGGTTTTCTATAAGGACTTTCTTTTCTAGGAGGGCGAGCCTATTGCCATTAACTGGGCACAAATCCTAACTCCGAGTTGCTACTGAGAATTTCATAGAAAAACCCAATAACAGTTTTTACTCGACCTGGGAATTGAACCCAAGACCTCTAGCGTAGCAGTCGCGCTTAGGACCATTAGGCCAACGAGTTCGAAGTAAAATAGTCATCCAAGTTTATTACTTATTTACTAAAATATATGACTAGACAACTTGGTATGCAGGCAATGGACTGACCCGCTTATTTCATTGTACTACTAAAAGTTAACACCTCTGTCTATATCTTCAAGAAAATCAGGCGTGATGAAGCGAAAAAGCTTACTCATAGTCATTCTTTGAGGTTAAGCGTACTTTAATCCGGTCAGTTATTCGATGGGTGACCGTTAGTTCGACTTTGTGTTCGATTAGCGGGAACTTGAAATTATGTATTGTCATATCTTTAGCTGTAGTAATGAGGTTAGTTTATTAATAATTATGTGTAGTCAGTAGTTTAGTACAGACATGCTAAGTTCAAAATACAAGACAATTGATGGATCATTCGAAAGTAGAAGCAACAAGAATATTGTAACCAAGTTTTTGTAAAAACCAAATTGAAAGTAAAGAGTGTCAATGGAGTTTCTTGCTCGTTCTTCTCCATAGAGCGAGCGGAACGAGCAACTAGCTTCAATTTCAAACTGTTACTTCTTGACAATTCAAAAGTGCCTGTAAATGGTCTAATTGAAATAAATGCCTTGACTTTGACTTTGAGTAAAAAAATAACGTTGTCCCACACTAGTTTTTTTTCTGTATCGTGTGTGCATTTAAAAGCATATAAATTCACATACCTAAACAACCAGATCAGGAAAAACTAGGTAGTTTTTGGTAGACCATTTATATACAAACATTTATTTCGTGCAGGAATTAAACCTTCAACGTTAAATTGGCATAACTAGGCAAAAAAATATAAAAAATGTGCCTGAATAAATTCGTAGCTCAAAAAACATACTCTACCTACCCTAAAATAACACGTTTTCAAATACTAATTAATAACCTTAATTAGTTTATCCTGGTAACGTAAACACGGAGAGGAAACAATGAATCTTAATTAATTCTATCAAATTAATAAGTACTATGACACGTGTACTTATTAACAGGGCCGGATTATGTTTTAGGCAGTGTGGGCAAATGCCTAGGGACCCCGCTTGGGCCCTGAGTCTGAGAAAAAAAAACAAAATGGTTGAATTTTTTTATGTAATAAACAGTAAATTAATAAAAGCTATTGAAAAATTTACCTACTTAAGATTGTATTCCTATCATTGTTTCACTTTTTTTTACAGCGTACTTAAGAATACAATTGCGTTGTGGTAGAAAAATATTTCTTCGAAGTTAGAACAGGGTAAAGGAGCTTGGGATCGTAAGGCGCAGTGTGGGAATGACCCCCACGAGGCAGACTGACGACCTTGCAAAGGTCGCGGGGAACCGCTGGCTATCTGCCTATGTCCAGCAGTAGATTTCGTTTCGATAGCTGATTGATGAAAGGCGCCTTAAAAACGTGTATTTACAAGGGGCCTGGTCGTGGATAATCCGGCCCTGCTTATTAATATAAATCTTTCCTGCTTGACAAAGTTCGTCTGTGGTCAACCATAGATTCATTTATGTCTTTCCTGTTACTGTCAGTCACAGTTTGTCTTTGGTTAGCCATAGATTCGTAGCCATTACGTTAACGGCGCGCGGTTTGGCGTTTAAATACCTATTTAAATTTTAATTACTGGGTAAGTTACTCTTTTGTTTAATGAAATGAATACGCTAAGTAACTTTACTGATTAGACAATTAATGAAAATAACGCCGGTTAGATCCTTAGATATTCATTTCTTGGGTTTTGTAAAATTATACCTATTTATAAACCATTTTCATCGATGTTTGCCTTAAAATTCTAAATAAGATTCCTAAGCTACCGTAAGTTTTAGAAAACAATAGCACAAACAAAAAACAAAAAGTTTTATTCATGATTAAATAACATAACTTCACGCTAAAATCCTCCGAATTGCTATTCGGAGGATTTAGGCATGAAGTTATGTTATTGACCCTTCTGGCAGAGATGTTAAGTGGTACATAAATTAGTTGGTTATAATGTCCTATGTCATAGAGAACAAGTCTCATTGTAAGGGCCTCCGCCCACGACCGATTTTTTTGGACCGATAATCGGGCAGAAAAACGGGCCCGTTTTTTCAAAAATTTCAACGCCCACGACCGTGTTTTTGTCGGTGACTTTCGAGGGAGGAGCTTAAATAGCGGTCAAATTTTATATCGCAACTTTTATTTGACAGAGTTACCGATAGTATAAAAATAACGTTAATAGCTTTAAGGTTATTTAAGTTACAATTTATCGTTAAATTGTTTATTGACGATATTTTTATCGTTTTTTTTTAAACAATTGATCCTTCTAAGATGGAAGTAGCGCAGGACGGAGGTGTGGCGGGTCGCCCACCTTTGCGTCGCGCTAATGTAGTGCCTAACAATACTTTGCCCGATTCTTACGAATGAGAATTATACACGCTTACTTTTACATCGTTCTGAAATCAAAAGCCATGAGATCCATCATAGTACCTAATAGAAGCTATTGGCACTATTATTTTCGATAAATAACAAAAATAAATAAAATAACTCAAACATTTGTGAAATAGTAAGAACGCGAAGTAACGCTTCCTTGCAGTCAAGGCATATTTGTGTGAAAACCTTATCGACTATACAATGCGTAAGGTAGCCTTTAAAGAATACATTAATCGATCAGACAGGAGAGCTACTAACATTTAACTCGAATTAACAAAAAAAAAAGTGACGAATTTCCAACATCTTTGAGACGTCTTAAAAAAAAAACACGCAATAATAACTATTACTCGACTGGAGTTCCAGTGTTTCAGCTGCAGAACGATGTAAAAGTAACCGTATATGTTATTATTAGACCTGGTAATCGAACCCCGACTTCACGCTGATCAGACGCGCTTTGCGACCACAAGCCCAATATAGTTAGTCAGTGACAATTAATATAAACGTACAAAACGGCAACTTACCTAATTTAACGGTAAAAATAACGATTAATTCATATTCTACATTAATGTTAATTAACATTATATTACTGGTAATGTTATCAAATAACGTTTTTATAAAGTTACTTTTTTCAAAATTTTCGAGTTCATGGAAATTAACGTTACGTAACGATTATTATTTTTTGATTTCATAACGTTAACAAGCCCTGGATTTAAGTCATTACATATTTAGCAAGCTTAGTCGTTGAAAACGAATGTTATTTTCATTCTTAAGAATTTATTAAATTCGTTTGATTATAATATATTATTTTTTTAATCCATTAACGTTATTTTTATATTAACGGTAACTCTGTCAAAGGTATTTTTATAAATATTTACCGGTATTTAAAACCCTGCGTAAATCAACACAATATTATTTACTTATTGAAATCACAGAAGATTAATTTAGAAAAAATTGATTTATCATATTATTAATAAATAAATAAGCGTTTTAATAATAAATTATTGTTATTATTCAAATGCTTCAAACTCATAAGTACTAACTTAACATAACACCACAATTGTACACTTAATTCGCAATAACTGCTTTTGACTTTAGACTTTTGACTTTAGCAATGACACAATGTTCTTCCCTAGTAAATCCATGACGCATAGGGTAAGTGCCCCAGTGAATGAACACACCCGAGTGAATTAACAAATCCGTATTTTCCAAAAAATAATAAACTAAGATATTACCTTCTACCCAACGCAGTATTTTTTTTTGTAATTGCTGCTATTTATTCTAGCATAGTAACAACATTCATGTATTGCGATCCGAATCGGTAATTAAAGTATGTACTATAAGTTATTTATAAATTCGAGTAATGGGTAGTTATAATATATGTATCAAATCAATTTCATTGCAATTTTAGCTAGTTTTAAGTAAATTATTGAGTGTTCCAGCATTGGCATTAAAAAACGTTTGAAATCCAGTGAATAAACGACCGTTAATTCACTGACCAATCGTTAATTTCATGAAATCTAGTGAATGAACTATAACATTTTCATCATGTAAAAATATAAGCTTTCGTCATAAAAATGTAACCAATAAATAAATGAATACCACATTTTTAGTTAGTAATCATCATTTTAGAGAACGGAGAACTAACAAATAGATCACAGCTCTGAGACTCTAACTCCCAAGCTCATAAAGGAAAGACGGGAACGGAACGGGCAGTCTTCAGTGGGTGCAGGTTCAGTCGGAAGAAGCTCGGCTTATAAGGCAGATCCTGAAATCCATCAAACGCGACACACCTCAAATGCTGACGAAGCTGGAGACTAACGATGACTCATCTTGTCTAAACTAGAGCTTTTAAGGGTGGTAGAGAAGTTCTAAAAACCCGTCTCTAGTCCAACAAAAGACCCAAGAGCTAGACTGACCTGACACTACACCGATGAGTTCCCGGACGTCAGCCTATATGAGATAAATATGGCTTCTTAACAACTTAAGGACAACAAGGTGCCGGGGAAGACGGAATCACTTCTGTACTACTGAAGAGGCCTATGTCCAGCAGTGGACATCGTTCGGCTCATATCATGATGAATTGATTGTTGACGTTGGCTAGGCTTATGAAGGTATATAATGATTAAGTAAGAGATTGAAGGCTTACACTTTGTTAAAAAAAAAATGATTGTAGCAGATTTAGAGGCTAAGGATTTATGTTCATTTATTTATTCCATTTTGAACTGCATTTGATATAATAATAAGGATTTTTCGTAACTATTAATTAAACAAAAACTTGTGTTCATTCACTGGTTCTAATGCTGTACATTTACTGGAAAATTTCATTCATTCACTGGGGTTTTAGGGTATTTTTCAATATATTGCCAAATATATAAAAAAGTATACAGGTTATGTCGTAAAACCAAGTTAAAAAATATTCTTTAGTAGACATAGATTACCAAAATATAAAACCGCATACTTTAGAGGCAACATAATGTAATGATTTTTTGAAGTCTGAAGATTGCTTAAGTGTGCATTCACTGGAGCATTTACCCTATTTTCTATTTTTCACCGATAATCGGCGGCCAGGATGCGTAGATTTTGTTTTTGGACCGTTTTTTTCTCGGCCGTGGGCGTTGATGTACTAGAATCCATACGTTCCATTCTCGCCGAGAAAAAATCGGCCGTAAAAAATCGGTCGTGGGCGGAGGCCCTAATTCAGGTAATAAAATTATGTACATAATATGAATTGATTCTAAACCAGAGAATTTCTTGATCAATTGATCACATGGATTATTATAATTTTGAAAATGTGTATTTGGTATTTTTTAAGCACATATTTGTGTAACTAATAAACAATTTTCCTTTCTTAAAGACTAATCTTGACATTAGCCGTTTATTAACAACTCAAACGGATAGAAACGTATAATTTATTTATTTATTTAACGCAGCATGGAAGACTTACAGCTAACAAACTAAATAGAAAGGAAACCATAGATGACAGGAAGCCAATTACAAGTCTTCGCGTGTAGAATTTGACAAAAAATTAAAAGTGAGCATACATTAGACACAGATTGTTGTTAAACGTTACACGTTAGTCTAAAACTATTCGATTTACAATTTAGGAGGATCAGATCATAAAATAAAAAGGTAATAGTGAAAGGTAGCTATTTAAAAAAGGTGAGGCTTAAGGCGGATTAAAACGAAATGATTTATTTGGCACACTAAAATAAAATTTTGATAAAAGCTCGGGACTGTCAATATTATTGTTAAATATCTTTAACAGAAACAGACAGTCAGCAATCTTACGTCTATCTTCAAGTGGCAACAAATGGAACTTCTTACAGAGACGGAGATAATCAGTAGAATCGTAAGGAATCTTTTGATGGTAACAAAGATATTTAACGAAGCGTCTTTGGATATTTTCAATTCGGTCGATGTACCTATGATAACGTGGGTTCCAAATCTGAGATGCATACTCTAACTGACTTCTGACAAAGGTGCAGTACAAAATTTTAAGTGTTTTAGCATCTAAAAAGCTTTTAGAGAGACGCATTATAAACCCAAGTAATTTAGAGGCTTTTTTTACAATGACGTCAATGTGTGAGTCAAAAACTAGCTTACTATCTTGGTGGATACCCAAGTCACGAATAGTGTTGCACCTCGGCAAGGTTTGGCCCGATAGAGTGTATGTGGTAGCTAGGACCGCACGTTTCCTAGTGTAAGTGATAACTGAACACTTCAATGGATTAAGATCTAGTTTGTTGGCCCGACAATACTCTTCAAGACGATATAAGTCAGCCTGAAGTGCTGACTCATCCTTAAGCGATGATATTATATATATATTTACCGTCTAAACCACACACCAACGATTAAATCGTGCGATATCCGAGAACTTTCTTTCGCTAACTTTAATCGAGCAAATAAAGTGTTGAACAAACGTAAGATAAATAAAAATATTTCCGTTTGTCATTTACAAACACTTAGACTGGTGCAAGTTGAAAGTGTGTAGCGATTTACCTTCACACTCAGTGCCGTATTAATTAACCCATTTTCTTCTTGCTAAGGGTCAGGTTTTAGGGCAGTGTAGTACCTACAATTATTATTAATCCATACTATAAACATACATAATAAAATCATTACTTTTTCATTAACAATAATTAGTCTTACGATGTCTGATACCAACAAGCGGACCTGACAGTTGTCCACCGAATTTCGGTCATGATTGCCCGAACACAATGGATCCACGAGATATTATAGTGTACAAGTGTGTGCGCACTCTCCCTTCCTTCATTCTCATAGTCCGATGACACGGCAATTCGACATTACTAGTTTTCCGGGGCACGGGGATGACACACTACCACCTGAGTAAGCTCCCGAGAAACTGATAGAAAAACCGAATAACAATTTATCCAACCTGACAATCGAAACCAGGACCCCATGTTTACCAGACTCGCTTGTGACTACTAGACAAACAGGTAACAGGGAAATCAAGTACAAGCACTAAATCACCGTTACACAAAAACGTGAAAACTGAGTCCTGAAAGAAACACTACAATAACATTGTCAGCCTTGAACTCACTAGTACATACTAGGTATACTTCGCGACCGTTTAGTCACCGTCGACAGTCAAGGTTAATAAGACTGTCGGGGGTTACCGAACAAGGGCACGCGACCAGCGGTAAAAGCACTTTGCTGACATTACATAAAAATACGTCAGTGTAATTCGATTGACGACCCAGCGAACGGCAAAATCGCTGAAAAAATATTTTTGTTTTCTGGTGTTGGTGATAAAGTTTATGCAAGGATATGAAGGTAGGTACTTCTTGTTCTTAGCGTGGTGATGTCAATCTAGAATGGATGTCCCTTCATCCATTGTATATTGACATAGTAAAAAATCAACTGTTGATTATGAATTTATGACTGTCGGACATTTTTTTTATGGAACAGCTGATTTTAGATTTTATTAGTTGATTAGTTCGTAAAATCATGTCCTATTATCATTAGGTAACAAAAGGCTAAAAGAAGAGAGAAATTTGACGAAAAGAACTATACCAAAAAAAAATTGCAACCGGGATCAAAAATTACAAACGGAACCAAAACAGTTCTTTTTTGTTTTTCTCCATGCAGCGAACTTCCGCGGGTCTGTGGACGGTGAGCAATGGGTAGCTCACCGTCCGTACGTTAACTAACGACAGACCCTGCGACGGCGCGTTCGTGTTCCACGCACGCCTCAAAGAGATGGTCGGCAAACATTCATAGGGCCCACTAAGGGAAGATGCCTGCCGGGGCTGCGGGTTGTTCGAAAGAGATACCGCGCCCCAGAACGCAAAGGGCACATGAAGAAACATAGATGGGTTTTAGTCAGTAAAAGTCAGAAAGACACTCCCTCCCGCCCCGCCCAGGACGGGGGAAGTCTTTGATGATTTAAAAAAATAAATAAAAATAATCAGCGAAGTCCACTACGCCCTCTCCGTCTCCTCCCTTGCACCAGCGCCCGTTTGCTCCAGTTCCTCAGATGTTTTCGCTTCAAATGAAAGTGATCCGCGATCTTGCCGTGTAGCGTCGCGCTCGGGCGCCCCTGCCGTGCTCCGATTGATAAACTTTTTGCTAAATAACAGTTTTTTTGTCCCACGCCTGTCTGCAAGATGGCGACGGAATGTGTGCTGCGCGATGAAAGTTTTTGTTCTTTTGGAATATGACGGTGTCAGTCATACATACATACATAAACTCACGCCTTTTTCCCAAGGGGGTAGTAGAAACCACAGAACGCCACCTGATAGTCAAAGTCAAAGCATTTATTTCAATTAGACCATTTACAGGTACTTTTGAATGTTAAGAAGTTACAGTTTAAAATTGAAGCTAGTTGCTCGTTCCAATACGTAGGTCTCTATGGAGAAGAACCAGCAAGAAACTCCATGGACACTCTTTCCTTTCAATTTGGTTTTTACAAAATCTTGGTTACGATACGATACGATCGGTGTCAATCATATTCTTAAAAGATGAAGCAGCTCGTCCGGGGAGGTATTGCCACCATAACTGTCTTATAATTATGTTATGATATAAAACTGGACGAAGATCATCAAAGTATTTAATTGTACGCTTTACGCCCTCGAAATACCTACCACCTTATTGGTGAGGTTCTTCAGAATAGACGTTTCGTAGTAGCAGAGCTCTTTGTGAAGGACCTCGTCCAGGGAAGTACTGTCACCATACCTATTTCTGCCGCGAAGCAGCGTTGCTGTGTTTCGCTTTGAAGGGTATGCGAGCCGGTGTAGACCCAGGCACACGAGATATTTCAACTTTGTCTCTGGGATGGCAACGCATTTGTAAGGCCCCTGGTTTTGCAGATGTCTATAGGCAGCGGTGACCACTTAGCATCAGGTGGGCCGTCGGGCCCGTTGGCTTGACGCTAAAAAAATGTGCTGATTTTGGTCATTGCTCTGTAAGTAAATATAGGTTTCCCGTCCTGTGGGCGGTGTTGCAAAAATAGATGTTTTTGTATGTCTTTCCTGTTATATTCCGCTCTTAATTCTGTAGCGGTAAACATTAAAATAATCTTCATTTCGGTGAAGTATATCCGTTGTGTTTTTGCTAGCAAGAAGCTTATAATTATGTTAATTGGGACCAAATTATTGTGGGAGATACCTTGTTGTGCCCAGTTAATGGAAATAGGCTCGCCCTTTATTAAATTGGACCTAAACATACCGGCGACCTGTGGGTGTATATTGATACACTTGATTGTATCGGGGAATACAGGCGTGGTGGTATATGCTTATGCTATACATCATTTTATGTAACAAAATATCGGAGAATCGTTTCTCCCTGCTATGGATCTTCAGATAGCAGTTGCCCGCAAAGCAAAGAGGAAAGAGGTAGATTTCTGTCTAATAACGATGGCATGGGGAGCATACCAGATGCACTGCAGAAACGGGGCAACACCCAAAAATATCTTGAATCGGTTTTTCATAAATGAGGCTTTATATTTTCTTTCATGGATTAGCCTTTCTCATTGAAATACTTCATTCCATCTCCTCAAAGGATAGACAACATTTCCAAAATTCAAATGACGCAAAGAGGTTTCATTCCACAAACGAATCTTTCTTCAATAAACGACGAATACTGGCCGAACACCGGCCGTGAATTTTGTATCGTTCGTGAAATTATGACCCAAACAAACCAAACCTAAATAAAAAACATTAAATCCAACTGTCAAATATGACAAAACACTCAAAACGTAATAGTAAAACTCTTTGAATAAAATGTACAAATTTTGAGCCCTGAATATGGCCGGGGAAGAAACGTCCCATGTAGAAATCGGCTACAAGTTACTGCAAGACCACATAGACAAGTTGACAGAGAGCCAGGCAAATATAGTTAGCAAATTCGAAGTTCTGAACAAAAATGTGAGCGAACTGCGGAAAACTTTAGCGCAATTTTCAGATAAAATTGTCACTTTTGAAGAGGTGTCTTCAGACAGGAGGAAGCTCAACTCTGAGATTAAAATCCTGAAGAGTCGGATAGATGAGCTGTTTGCCATCGTGAAGGAGGGCAAGGAGGAGGATTTGTGCCCCAGCCCTGATGGACGGGACCTCCGTACGGAGGACGTAGAATCTTGCCATTCGGGATTCTCCTGCTCTTCTAAGGTACCCATTAGTAACACCAGGACTTATACATATATGTTGTAGGACCCTACATTACCATTGATAAGCCACAATACCAAATACCGGTCTACCAATGTCCCAATCCAGGGCTAAGACACCAATAGAGAAGGCATAAGCATAGATCGCCACGCTTGCTTAATATAGATATATTAATTATAAATATAGGTTCTCACGATGTTTCCCTAGACCGATATCCAAGATAAACTCAGGGCACTCTAGTAGTAGTCAAACTTATAATTACTCCACATCTCTTCGATAGATTTTGATGCCCTTCTGCAACTTTAAAGACTATATTGTACCACTGTCAATACGAGTACGACTGTCGATTAGTCAGTTTGTTGACAATATTCAATACTAGTTTATGTACGCGTCTTCGCCTGCGTGGATATTTTCATCTGCGTTAAATTACGTCTTCTGTTACTGCTCCGCTCTCGTGTGATATTATATAGCTTGCATATATGTTACTTCCTGATAATTTAGCTAGATATCCATTGGTGAGAAATGTCTAAAATCGGTCCTGTAGTTTTTCGAGCTCATTCGATACAAACAAAAAGATCCTCTTTATAATATTAATACTATAGATTTAAATCGTCTGACAAACTAGTCACTTCCTTCAAAACTGCATCCGCGTCAAAAAATGCAATCGATTCTCGACAATTCGATAAGGAAATGAAAAAGATGGAATCGATTAAAGTCGTTTAAGCTCTGCACAGACTCCGATTACTTACAAAATAAACGGTTTAACAATTTGTAATCAGTCTTTGACGTTTATTGAAATCTGGGCGAGAGACAGTCGGGTTTCGAATTACGAAATAACTTTTATTTGTGAGCAGTGGGAATTAGTTTATAGATGGTATTTAATAATGTCCAAATCAATCAATCAAAAAGTTTGAAATGAAAACCAATTTCATGGATTTTAAGTCGAAAATTAAATTACTCAATAATAACTCTCTCTAATTTAAATGGTGGTACTAACTTACACTAAAAATGGTGTATAATCGCAATTTCTTGATTAATTCAAAGTCAAAGCCATTTATTTCAATTAGACCATTTACAGCCACTTTTGAATTGTCAAGAAGTTACCTCTAAATAAAGTTGAAGCTAGTTGCTCGTTCCAAAACGTAGGTATCTATGGAGAAGAAAGAGCAAGAAACCATCTGCCTAGCCTTTTCCCAACTATGTTGGGGTCGGCTTCCAGTCGAACCGGATGCAGCTGAATATCAGTATTTTACATGGAGCGACTGCCTATCAGACCTCCACAACCCAGTAATGGGTAATACGATAGGTACTCTTGGTAAGACTGGTTGTCCGACTTTCTGGCTAAAAAGAAAGAGCAAGAAAGCGAAGTTTATAAGTTTTAAGTCCTGGCTGGAGGCCTTAATTTTTAAGACACCACAGGAAAGCCGACCACTTCCTAGGTTGACCTGTGGGACGCCTCGGGCGTCGGGATACGCAGTTTTACGTTCCACGCGCGCCTCAAAAATATGTCATCATATTAGACAGGGCCCACTTGGGCCAGTGGTCGCCAGGGTTGCGGAATTCGCTCGAAAGGGTCACCGCGGATCTGGACCGCAAAGGGCATTAGGAGGAACATGGATGGGTTGGTTGAGAAACACGGTCATTAGTCATCAAGAGTCTGACATTCGCTTCAACTCCGCCCAGGCGTTTTCCCATCCTTAAAATAAAGGAAGACCTGTGGGATTCCACACATACCATCACGCCTGGTTTCCCCGAAGGGTTAGGCAGAGGTGTACCAATGTACACCCACAGTTCGCCGGTATATTTAGGTCCCATTCCATTTGGAAAAAAAAAACACCTGAGTCGATAGAGCTGTGCAGCTGTCGAACTGGAAACGGTCGGTAGTTTTCTGCCATAAAAAAGTGAAGAAAAAGTGTCATTGGCCAGTAGGTAGCCTACTTTCAGAATTAATTGGATTATTGCAGTCTGCACCTAATGATGTCATTCGGTATTATGAAACTTTCTTATCTAAGAGGTCATTGACCGCAGAATTGGACTGTGACGGCTGTCAACTCGTTCTTTTTTTTTCCTTTTGGTGAACAAAAGTGTCCGCTACCAAAGATTTTAGCTAGATTGCTAAAGCTGGCGTAGCGCGCTAGCCTGGAAGTTTTTAAATGAAGGAATCTTTGTGAAATCGCCGTTTGTGTTTTTTTTTTTGTTTTTTTGTCCTGTGGCTTTAGAAAATGCTTCCTGTGTCGGCGTATCGGCATGAACGCATAATGTAGGACTTGCTTCTGATCGCGACTTCGCCCGTGTAGAAGTTAAAAAAAAATAACTATCAACGGTTACTTACGACTCGCGTGAAGTTTAGTTACTGCTCCGCTCCCGTGTTTTGTAGCGTGATTTTATACAGCCTATAATTTTCCTCGATATTCCTATTCTTAATACCTAAGAAATAAATAAGTATAATACCTATACCTACTTATTCGCATCATTTCTTCAGAGAAATTAGATTGCGATTTAAATAAAAATGTACGCCGCACGTAATGGCAAAACATGGACCTATTGTAACATTTTTGACTTTACTTACTTACGTTTTACAAACGAAATATCTTTATATTTAAAAAAATAATTAAATCTAGTTGCCCCTTCTAAAACATGGTAGAGGTAACTAACAGAACTCGCAGGGATATTTAATTAAAATAATTTCTCAACAAAAAAATACTTTCATCTTTATAACGTTGACAGAAAGCGTACTTCAACTTCTAATTAGGGACCCTAATTAAAGTACCTAAGTACCTGTTATGAAGGAGATAGGGCACCTAAGATCGTATTTGATGTAATAAATACCGTAATTATGTAAAGTGTGTTTTTTAATCTCGTAGACTGATTTGACGGCTTCTTACGTCAAACTTGAAAATAGTGTGCTTTATGTTCATGGGCCGAAAGCACATTATTTTTATATTTGACGTATGGAACTGTCAATTTAGTCTACGAGATTAAAAAACACACTATAGGTAGGTACCTATATTTCTGTGCAAAAGTCACCTATGCATAAAGGTGAAGGAAGAGTTTGTGTTTGTTTGAAGGCGCTAAACTCCGGAACTACTAGTCCGATTTGAATAAATGTTTTTGCGACATATAGCCCGTTTATTGAGGTAGGTTTGGGCTATATAACATCACGCTACGACACAAGGGAGTGGAGCAGTACTAATTAAAGCTGAACTAAACGTTAAAATATTCCTCGATTTCTGTACTGTTGGATGCACCCGTAAGCCCAATGGCTGACCTTAAACAGTAATTTTTCACACCAAAAATAAAAGTCGTTTCCCTACAATGATTTTCCTTTAATGTTACTTAGTTTGATTGGCGTTGGTCTCGTGGTCGCAACGTGCGACTGATGAGCATGGGGTCCCGGGTTCGATTCCTAGGTCAGGCAAAAAAGTGTTATTGGGTTTCTCCATTAGGAATTTCTCAGTAGCAGCCCAGAGTTTGGAAGTTGGTGGTGTGCCACCCCCGTGCCTCGGAAAGCACGTAAAGCCGTTGGTCCCGGCTGTCATTCGTAGATCTTTGACAGTCGTTACGGATAGTCAGAAGCCAAGAAATCTGACAACCAATCTAACCAAGAGGTACCGTGTCGCCCAGTTCCTGGGTTGTGGAGGTCAGATAGGCAGTCGCTCCATGTAAAACACTCGTATTCAGCTGCATGCGGTTAGACTGGAAGCCGACCCCAACATAGTTGGGAAAAGGCTAAGCGGATGATGAGTTTGATGGGCAGTATGCTTAGTTAACGGCTGTGATGTGTCTTATTACACCCCGTACAATATGACGTAATAGTTACTGTAATAAGTCATCATTTCTTATAAAATTTTATCGCGTTTCCTATCTAATTTCCTCAAAATTAGATAATGATTGTTTATCACTGAAATGATTTCATATGATTAAATACTTTCAGTCTTTCATTTTGTAAAGTTGGTGTTAGCGATACATTATTTGGGACATTAATTGATTAATCAAGTATTTTACAAGGTTAGTAATAGGCAAAGTAAATACTAATGAAAGTAAATCATCTTTTATTATAGGACCAACTCTGAAACATAAAAGTGTGCAGAACAACCAATTTTTTAAAATATATCAACGGTCTTTATGAGGCCCATAGTAATGTACGATTTCCACCACAGAAAGGATAGATATTTTTTCCTGTTCCCTGAATGAGTTCACAAAAATTATGTTATTAAATTAAAATAAATATACCTATATACATATAGAATTGATATACTTACTTAAGTGGAATTAGTGTAGTAGACCAGACTACCGATTTGGGGGTAACCCGTTATGGTAGTTATGTTGTGATAATAAATAAATAAATAAAAAATAAAATTCAGGCTTCATATTTCAGTTTGCATTGAATTTATGCTGCCTGGAACTCGGTTATGTCCGCGCGTATGTCGTTCCAAGCAGTATTTAAACTCTATGCAAAAATGAACCATAACTATTGTGTAGATGTAGGAACCTGAATTTTCTTTAGCACAGTGTTAGCACAGTTGATATATTATGCCTAATGTGTTTTCTTTCCTTGTTCCAGGTGACAATGACAACTGGACTTGACAGAGATACGATACGGGCCGCCTACGAAGATGTACGATCTGACACATCGCCCACGGAGTGGTAAGTGTTATAAAAGGTTGTCGCCTCAAAGAGATGTCAGCATAGCAGACGGGGCCAGCCAAGGCCAGCGCCTGGCAGGGTTGCGGAATTTGAACGGGAACAGGGAACGCAAAGGGCATTAGGAAGAACACGAGTTTTAGTCAGTAAGAGTCTGATACGCCCTTCCGCTCCACCGAGAATGGGAGATGTCATTTGATGACTTTCAATCCTTCAAAAACAAGTTTTATCAAGATGTTTTTCGATGACAGCACTGACATCGGTGAAGGAAAACATCACGAGCTGAACTTGGAAAGTAGAAAAGATAATGTCAGGTTTAATGTGGTCAGGTGACTATAATGATCGTGTGTGACTTCCTCAGGGCAGTGTTCAAATTCGACGGCTCCCGCATCGTGTGTTCTGCGCGCGGCTCCGACTTCACGGAGTTCCGCACCCAGTTCTCTGATGACGACCGCGCCTTCGGATATCTCAGGTTATTATCTTATTTTATTTATTTACATACCTACCTACTAACTAACCTATGTACGCCACTTTGACCGCGTGAATGTCGGTTTGCTGCGGTGTTTTTTTAGTTTCCGTGAAATCCTAATTACTTATCCAAAACTAAAGCAGCCTAAGTTACTTCTTATAACATCATCTATCTGTCTGCAAAAGTCTCCTCAAGATCGGTCCAGCCTTTTAGGAGATCAGCCGAAACGAACAGACAGACAGTTATAAAATCGTTTTTTTTGGAATAAGAACCGTGTAAAAAGTTATTGCTTATGGATATTCAATTGCACCCGACAATCACATTAATGTTTCGTTCGGAAAGATTACGATTGTTTGAAGTTATGCTATGGCCTAATTAGGCAACTTCATTTTAAGTAAGAGGTGAAGCAAGTGCTGTAAAATGATTATATCGCTAAGTGGTGGCCGGCCCGCCAAGCGTGGCGGTACTGGTGACATAATTTTATTGTACTACTGTGTCTAGTGTCCACTCCTTAATACTAAAGAAAAGACAACACTTCAAAAGTCACTAGAACTTAATAATCCATACTAGTATCATACACAACACTTCAAAGGTCCTTAGAACTATCTATACTAATCTTGGAAGCGATCGACTGCTGCGCTGCCTGTCGCAGGTTCGATTCCCGCACGAAACAACCTAGTATGGCCTACAGATAGTTGTTCCGCGTTTGGCTGTTTGTGTATGTGAGTTTATATGTTTGTTATGGCACCCACGATTCAAAAGAAATTCCTAGTGTGGGGAACGTTTGGAAAAAAATAAAAATAAATTCGAATATAACTCTTGTCCGTTTGTTTGTTACACTTTCACGAATAAACTACTGAATCGATTTTGATAAAATTTGGTTTGGAGTAAGTTTGGACCCCAAACAAAGGACATAGTCTAAATTTTATACCGCGATTATCGTTATTTACGCAGACTAAAGTTAATAAACATCAGCCGCCGGACGTTCACTGCTGGAAAAGGACCGGTTGGAAGTGGCCTGTGTTATATATTATGGCTTTTAATGATAATAATCATTAAAAGTTATAATATATGTACTATATTTTTAATTGTTAAAGTTGTATTTTGTGATTTGTTGATACCGGAAGTTGGTTCGGTTATGATTCAAATCATAAAATCATAGCTAAAACCAGTTTTACGTTATTTATATTTTATTATTTATGTCATTACATAATTATAGCTTTTTATACACATAAATATAATTTCTAGACACATTTGTACAAGTCTCTGTACTAACGACTCGATGACGTCACTTGTTTGTCACTGTCTATAAAGGCGAGAGCCCAACGCTTTGAGTGTCATTCTTATCTGAGCTGTCGGACCGAGCAGATCGCTAGTTAAGTATATTTCCTCTTTTATTAGATATTATAATTATAATTATATAATTATAATTATGTGTTCCTTATATTCTTTTGTAATGTTGGTTATTTACTTGATATAGTTATATAATTGATATGGTACCTAAATAATGTTATTAGTGAGCAATAATGTTGTATAAATATATTATATACTATATGTATATATATACATTATGTGTATATATGTATACGTATGTATATAAAGACACTTTCCTATATGTGTTAACATATATATACTTTTGTACTGCTGATAGCAGTGTTGGTTATATACTTGATGTAGTAACTAAATGATGTTACCAATGAGTAATAATGTTGTGTACATAGTATTTGTGTAAAACTATTTATGTATAAATGTTGGTGTGTATACATGATGATATAGAATCATTGTTTAATAATAATGTAATAAATGAAATGAGTAATAATGATAAATGACTTTCATTGATACATAAGGTTAGTTTCAATATTGAGCAACTTTAATAAATAAGATAATTGCCATATATTAAATAAATAAATATATTTGATTAAAATTTATTTTAATTATTTTACCTTTCTTACCTATTTCTAACATCAGAAGTGGGATCACATACCAATATTTATTATAATTATGTTTTTATTTTTATATTAAATGTAAATAAAATAAGGATTTATTAAGTGAATGAGAATATATTTCCAGGATTTTTTTTCACTACCCGAATGGAGACAGAGATTATCTAGAAGCTGCTTGAAGCGTTATCCAGCAAGAATAGGCAGGATGACGTGAATCTCTCAATATTTGATCAAACCAACACCGCGGTAATATGTCAGACTGGCCGAACGAACTATGAAAATGGCAGTAATCCATAAATACCACAGTTCGAAATCTACGGGTTTTTCCCCTATACGACTACTAATTGGTAGTAATGCGAATATACTTTGTGTTCAGCCTCGCTTGAACAAAATTTATGGCTGTGCCTGTGGCTGTCCCTGTGGCTGTCCCTATGGCTGTGCCTATGGCTGTGCCTGTAGCTGTCCCTGTGGCTGTGCCTATGGCTATGGCTGTGCCTGTGGCTGTGCCTGTGGCTGTGCCTGTGGCTGTGCCTATAACAGCAATAAAAGTACTACTTAAAAAGATATAAAAAAATATATCATGATTGTACTTCGAGAACGAAGTACTTATCAGAATGGCCGTGTTATATATTATGGCTTTTAATGATAATAATCATTAAAAGTTATAATATATGTACTATATTTTTAATTGTTAAAGTTGTATTTTGTGATTTGTTGATACCGGAAGTTGGTTCGGTTATGATTCAAATCATAAAATCATAGCTAAAACCAGTTTTACGTTATTTATATTTTATTATTTATGTCATTACATAATTATAGCTTTTTATACACATAAATATAATTTCTAGACACATTTGTACAAGTCTCTGTACTAACGACTCGATGACGTCACTTGTTTGTCACTGTCTATAAAGGCGAGAGCCCAACGCTTTGAGTGTCATTCTTATCTGAGCTGTCGGACCGAGCAGATCGCTAGTTAAGTATATTTCCTCTTTTATTAGATATTATAATTATAATTATATAATTATAATTATGTGTTCCTTATATTCTTTTGTAATGTTGGTTATTTACTTGATATAGTTATATAATTGATATGGTACCTAAATAATGTTATTAGTGAGCAATAATGTTGTATAAATATATTATATACTATATGTATATATATACATTATGTGTATATATGTATACGTATGTATATAAAGACACTTTCCTATATGTGTTAACATATATATACTTTTGTACTGCTGATAGCAGTGTTGGTTATATACTTGATGTAGTAACTAAATGATGTTACCAATGAGTAATAATGTTGTGTACATAGTATTTGTGTAAAACTATTTATGTATAAATGTTGGTGTGTATACATGATGATATAGAATCATTGTTTAATAATAATGTAATAAATGAAATGAGTAATAATGATAAATGACTTTCATTGATACATAAGGTTAGTTTCAATATTGAGCAACTTTAATAAATAAGATAATTGCCATATATTAAATAAATAAATATATTTGATTAAAATTTATTTTAATTATTTTACCTTTCTTACCTATTTCTAACACCTGCATCCAGCGTCTTCCTGCGGCTGATATGATGATGATGAAAGCTAATAATAATAATACATAGAAAGCGGTTCTCCTAGACACGGCGCGTATCGTTAGGAGATTCCTTTCTCAGGAGCCTTGACCACCGGTGGCTTGGACCCTGTTCCCGAAAACATTTAAAAATATAAAATATAGTAGCCCACCGGGGGCATACATAAAAATGTAATTTGTATGTATTTTAATTGAATAAATGGTCATAATACATAATTTTCACCCAACCGAATTTCGGTAATGGCGACAAATCTTAATGAAAAGTAGCCAACGCAGGAGGTATAGTGCACAAGTGTGTACGCGAACTCAGGTGCACTCTTTCCTTGCTCTCTAAATCAGTAAATAACATGTTTTTTGTTTCCCCCCAGGTTGCAGATGGGCGACGAGATGTCAAAACGCAAGAAGTTCCTGTTCGTCACATGGGTGGGGCCCAACGTGTCGGTCATCAACCGGGCCAAGATGTCCACCGACAAAGCGATCATTAAAGACATCATCTCTGTGAGTACACCCTTTTTCAAACCCTGTAGCGTTGCCCCGGTTGTTGCGCACACGCATCTCGAGCGCATAAGCTACGATAAGCCGAAAGTTAGTTAGTGTTCTTCCCATCATTGCAATAAATGTGACAGTACAGTTGGTGCAGTGGTTGAGCGATTAGGTGCTGCACTGCGTGTCGCGGGTTCGATTCTCCCACGTAGCAAATATGTATTTGTGAGCTGCAGAACAGCGTACCTACAGAACCTACAGTTTTGTTCTTCCAGGTCTGGCTGTTTGTGTATGTGAGTTTATATAATCATAAACGCACCCGTGATACAGAGGAAATTCGAAAGGTTTTTTAAGAACTAATAAACCATTTATAGTCACTTTTGAATTGCCAAGGCCTCAGAAAGTTAAAGCTAGTTGCTTGCTCCAAACAGTAGGTTTATATGAAGAAGAACAAGCAAGAAACTCCATGAACACTCTTTTTGAATCAATAAAATATTAAAAAATTACTTTACATTCTTCATGTGCAATTAATGGGATTTCAATAAAGATAAAAAACTATGTTTCCCATTTTCAAACATTGTATATTAAAAAATGCAATAAATAAACACAAAACTAAAAAAAATCAGATCACATAAAATCATACAAATACTTTCTAACATTAAAACCGACAGTTTGAGCGACCGCAGAAATGAAATCGTAACCAACAATGCATTTGTACTTTGCCGTATCCAAATCTATCTCTTTACTGCCGGCAATCAGCTTTAGTTCAACTAACGTAGCAATTTGAGCAAGCAAGTTACTTGTTAAACCGATTTTTTCTTCTAAGATTGCGTAGAATATTGCTAGTAAACGATCTAGAGTGAAGACTTTTGGTCCGAGTTGCGTGTTTAACTTCTCAGTAATCTTTGCTTTTGCTCTGACTTGCTGTAACCTCTTGCGTTGCTTGCCATGGTGCTTCATAAACAGTCTTTTATCCTCCTTCGGTGGGTTGTAACTGGCTAAGTATGCTGCGATAAGAAGAAACTTTGCGTAGTACGGTAGTTCAAAACTTTGTGCAAATGTTTTTGTAGATGTGAGCTCTTCTTTTAATGTATTTTCGAAATTATGACTTGGTGTCATGTCCGCATCACTATTTTCTTTTCCCGGTGAAGGTTTGACAGGTTTAGAGTTACTAATGCGTAGATAAAGCAGTTCTAAGCTGGATTTGAGAATTGGTGATATGAGACGCCAGAGTTTTGATAAATCGGAGGCGTTTACTTCACTTTTAATGATTGGCTCACAGTATTTTATAAAGTTGACGCATGCCATGTGTTGCAATTCGATCAGATCACGACACGGTCTATAAAATACGCTTAAAAATGCATTGAGAAAGTTTGCAAACAACTCTGGTTTCTCTAATTCTTCTTTAATTTCTTCATCAACTTCATAAGTGATAAGGAGATGGTGTATAAACCTTTTTTGGTGCAGGAATATGATTTTGAACAGTTCTTCTTTGTTGTAATTCGGAAAATACATTTTGATAGGCTCACGAACACCCATTTTGAAGTAGAAGTTCTCGTAAACCAAATGTGTGATGAATATTGTGCAAATGTTAAGGTTACAGAGCTCTTGTAGTCTTAAAAACGCGCTCATTATATTATGATCCATAGTACGTAACCTCTCAGCTCTGTCGAACAATATTATTACCGGCTCATAACCAATTTGCGTCTCTTGTAGCCTATTCAAACCATTTGTTAGATCCATCAAAGTTTCACATTTAACGTCTATTTCCTCATCTTCTAAACCCGACAGGATACTCTCGAACATTATTTTAGGTGTATAGCACTCGATACAGTCAATAACAACATGTTTATAGTTCAATATTCGTAATACAGAGTTCACGCACAAAGATTTTCCTGTTGCCATACTGCCACTGATAAATATAGAACAAGGTAAACATTCGTCACCTTCGCCGAGTAAATTAAACAAGTCATTCAACTGATCGTCTCTGCACGGCACTTTGTTTTGTAATTCTTCCATTTTTGGTTACTTTTTCTGGTTTTGCGGTCTTTTACTTTGTTGTAACGAACGTTGTTTTCACTTTGGTTTGATAGTTGAGTATTATTTTGGCGGCTTAGTTGACATTGACAAGTACAACTTGATTTTAACGTTCCGTTTTCAATCCAAAGCATGTGCAGTGCGGCCTCGCTACGTTAATTTTGTTTGAGCGATTCCCTATCGTACAGAAATCTAATAACATTATTATTTAAAGTAATCTCTGTGTGATGAATCAGAAAGCGTTTGTAAATTATTCCATTAATTAATATAACTTTTCGTTTGTTTACAGAATTTTGCAGTGGAGTTACAATTGGAAAATCAATCCGAAATAGACATCGATCAATTCAAAGACGCCTTGAATAGGGCAGGGGGAGCAAACTATGGGACTGGGGTCAGGGATTTATGAATTGCACAATAAATAAAATATCCGCCTATATCCTAAAACATATCAGTACTTTGATTTTAATGCCAATCTATCTCTTTCATTCGCAGCGAAAAAACCAAATGTGAATGAGAGATAGCTTTAGTTTAAATCAAAGTTATGGTAACTTTTTTACTAAATGGGCCATCATCAGGCCCAAAATTGATTTTTCTCAATGTTCTATAAGTAGGGATGTGCTTTTTATTTTTAAAAATTTATACTGGTGTGATTAAGTTCTGCATTAGTCATTTTAAGCTGTTTCGGTCGAAAAGATACCTATTTATTTTTTTACAATATTGATATTGGAACTTATTTTTTATTTAGGGAAATTGTAAAATTTCAATAATTTATTTTTTTAAAGTCATTGTGCAATTTATACTCGATATTGTAACGTAAGGATTTGCCAAAAAATCTTAAGTGAATGTTGCCATGTATAGGGCGCGTTAAGTGCATTTATTTTTTTGTTTACCTGTATTTTACTGTGGCGAAATTTTACAATGAATTGTATACAAAAGTATTTGGATTTTAACTGGCTTTTATATACATTGACTAGTGTTTTTTACCCAGCATTATTGGTAAACGAATTGAGTAAATACATACATAACCAAACGACCTTAGTTCTTTTTATTTATTTACCCATACACCAGTGAACCTAATGCATAACTATAAAAACAAGGAGAAACATTTAGAATGAAGTTCATTGACACTTGACAGCAGCTGCTGCTGTCTTTTTTGTGTACCTCGAGGTAATATTTTAGATTGGCAACAGTTTTTAAACGTCAACGGCAAGGAAGAAATTCCCTTCATTCCGTCACTTCCGTCATTCGTTGTTACCGTTGCTGGTTGGCGGGTTTTTACGATTTTAAGGTTTCCCAATCCATATGCATATCTTAACATCGGTACAAGTCACAGTTATTATCGTACAGCAATTATCAAAAGGGTAGCAGCAGAAGAAGGAGTAATGTAAAGGTAAAACACCAAGCTTTGTTTGCGACATTCCTTGGATGGATTTATAAAATGGGAAGTAGGCAAGGTTTAGGAAAAAAACATTCAATTCAAATACAACTTTATTTAAAAACGTCAACACTTTCCCTTATGAATACATTTTATTGACAGGTTATTCGTTTCAAAATGAATAAAAACAATAAAATCCCGTGTTTTTATTGCAAATTGAAACTAAATGCAGTTAGTGTAGTATTAAAACATTATGGCTTATGCTTTTTGGCCCTAAACGAACACATTTTAGATTATTGGCAATATTTTTAGATTCCTAGCATGTTCTTGGTGTTTTTAAGATGTCCTAAACTGTACAAAAGTGCAATATTAGCCGTAGAACTATTTCTAAGATAACTTGGGCGGACTTTCATATCTACTGTAATTATTCTGGGATAATTTAACTTGCTTGTGATCTATCACACTTGTGTGTTTGACGCTTATAAGCCTGTGAATGTTGCCAGACATAAATACCCAGTTAGCCAATATTTGCTAGCTTTAGTAATTATTATTATTATAAAGAGGTAAAGTTTGTGAGGTTGTAGGAGGTTAGTCTCTGGATCTACTGGACCGATTTTGAAAATTCTTTTACCCATAGAAAGCCACGTTATTTGTGAGTGTCATAAGCTATATAACATCACGCTACGACCCACGGGAGCGGAGCAGTAACCAGAGACGTAACTAACGCGGGTGAAATAAGCCACGCGGACCAAGTTGCGGGTAGTTCACTAGTTATAAATATTATTGTCTGTAACAGGTACCTGCAAATAATGTTAAATATTGGTTATTGTATATTATTGCATTTCGTTAAAATTAGTTTGCATTGCATTATACTGTTGCTATAGTTAGGGTTGACAAAAAATCACATAATTAGTTAAGAAAATTGTCCGTTGGTGTAAGAAATATTGGGAACCCTGCATCTGTACTAATATAATTAATCTGAACAGTTTTTCTTTATGATAGCCAGATTTATGAGCAATATAGGTATAGGCTATATAGGCATCACGCTACGACACGCGGGAGCGGAGCAGTAACGTACAAACGTAATGCTATCCTCTTTCAGTGATATTTGAGGTGATGCCAGCGAATACCTCTAAATGCTAGGACACAAAAGAATGATTAACTAAATACGGACTTTTGACAACCCCTGCACATGACACGCTATTTTTACTTCTTTAGTAACTAAATTAGTCCCTATTTATATTATTTATAAGGTACAAAATACACAGCTAATTCTCGTAATTTTAAAAACGCTCGCTTTTTATCTCTGTCTCAATCTGTCAAAAATACTTATAATCCTAACTAATAGAATTAATGCGAAAGTAAGTTTGTTTGTTACCGTTTCAGGCCTAAACCACTGAACCGATCATACTGAAATTTCGTATATACATTGTCAGGTGTACAGAAACGGACAAAGGGTACCTTTCATCCCGAAAAAAATCACTGTTCCCGAGGAAAACCACAATAACGTTCTTATGATAACAGATGGCGCCACGTGTCTTTCGAATCATGATTCAATTTTCAATATAACCGACATTCACGCGGAAGAATTCGCGGGTTATTCCCAGTTGGAGCAAAGTGTTATTGGGTTTTTCAATGAAATTCTCAGTAGCAGCTCGGGGTTTGGATTTGTGCCCGGTTAATGGCAATAGGCTCGCACATGGGACCTAAATATACCGGCGAACTGTGGGTGTGCATTGGTACACCTCTGCCTAACCCTCCGGGGAATACCGAGCCGATATCCGAGCGGGCCGAACTTCCTGCTGCGTCCTGCTGTACCAGTGACGCCACTGTACGTGTCCCGATTGCATCACTCTACAAAGGTCGCGGAGATTGTAGAGTACATCAGCATAAAGACCAAGTTCACTCTGAGGGTCGAGCGGTTGGAATCTCACCACGGCGTGAGTTTCAATTCCTTCGTGGTGAGGGTGCCGACTGAACATCTGTCGACTTTCATGAAGGAGGAATTTTGGCCGAGAGGTGTAGTGTTCCGGCGATTCCGAGGCCGGATACCCGACACCGCGCGACACACGACGCCGACTTTACGTGTGAAGTAGTTTATAATTAAGTTATTATATTGTTTATGTATAGTATTTTTAAGTTATTGTATGTACTAAAATATGTATTTTCTATGGGCCTTGATGCCTGATTTAAATAAATAAATAAATAAATAAATAAATAAATAAATACAGGCGTGGTGGTGATGGAATTCGCGGGGTAAAGCTAGTTGTTTAGTATTTTTGACAAGGTTCAACATTGATTGTCGCTGAGATGAGATTTTGAACGTTTATACGAGAAATTGCCTTCTAGTCAAACTTTTACAGGTCGACAATTATTGCTATGAGAAAAAAGAAAATAATCCGCTGCCCCATACATTTTGGTCGTAAACACGATATGTATGGAACCACTGATCATCAAATCCTCATGTAAAAGTTCGACCAAGTATTTGGACCTTTTATAACAATAATATAGTTATTCAGTTATAAATGTATAAAATCATCTACATAATATATTGCCCGTATTAGTAGATAACCCTTTAGATTCATAATTATTTGTCTAAACAAGTTATACATATTTAAAACTACCATTTAACTAACGTACACTCCCAAAAAAAAGAATTGATAATCTTATTTCAGTTAAAAAAATATGAAAAAAAAAAACTAGTATTCTTTGATATTAATTAGAAATTAAGCCCCACTAAGGCCCGCTTTCACCAAAATCAATAAACATATTTAGCGCTAAATGTGTTTAAATTATCATTCTGTCTCTGTCGCCTTCTAACAATGTGACAGAGATGCAATCATCTGCCTAGCCTTTTCCCAACTATGTTGGGGTCGGTTTCCAGTCGAACCGGATGCAGCTGAATATCAGTATTTTACATGGAGCGACTGCCTATCAGACCTCCACAACCCAGTAATGGGTAATACGATACTCTTAGTAAGACTGGTTGTCAGACTTTCGGGCTTCTGACTAACAGTAAAGACTGTCAAAGATCTACAAATGACAGCCGGGACCAACGGGTTTACGTGCTTTCCGAGGCACGGAGGAAACTCGCTATAGTAAATGGTCACCCATCCACAGACCAACCTCGGCAAGCGTGGCTTAACCCGAAAGATCGGTCTATGCGGCTGTATTATTTAGCCACGAGCTCCTGACAGAGATGCAATGATGTTCTAAATATGTTCAGGCACTAAATGTATTTAGTGATTTTAGTGAAGGTGGGTCTAAAAGGATTATTATTTATGGTTGAACTTGAAACACATTTCTGTAAGGTATTGTTGATTTTTCCAGCCATATCTGTAGAACACTGCAGTCCGTACCTGTAATATAAATACCATTATTTATTTTTATTTTAACATTATTTCGACTGCCCCGTTGGTCTCGTGGGCGCAAGTGTGACTACTGAGCGTGGGGTTTTGGGTTCGATTCCCAGGTCGGGCAAAAAGTGTGTTCAATTTCTTAGTAGCAGCCCAGATTTTGAAAATTGATGGTGTGACACTCCTGTGTCTCGAAAAACAGGAAAAGCCTGGCTGTCATTCCTAGATATTTGACAATCGTTACGAATAGGCAGAAGCCAAGAAGTCTGACAACCAGTCTTACCAAGAGGTATCGTGTTGCTCAGTAGCTGGGTTGTGGAGGTCAGACAGGCAGTCACTCCATGTAAAACACTGGTATTCAGCTGCATCCGTTTAGACTGGAAGCCGACCCCGACATAGTTGGGAAGAGGCAGATATATAAAAGTTTACATAAGCTAAAAGTGTTTGGGGCCTTAATTTCTGAGGCAACCACAGAGAAGTCTGGTTAAACTGTGAGAAGCCAATCTGAAAAAAAAAGCTAAAATGACGATGCTAGAACCAGAGTGATCTAAGTGACATTTTTGCCAAAAATGGTTCTTTTATGGTAAGGAAAAATCATAATTTTTTCAGACCATACTGATCTAAGTGCTTCCCAGTATTTTTTTCCTTGAGAAATCACAACGTCACGTTATAAATATAAAATAACGACGACGACGGGCCTGTTGGTCTAGTGGTTAGCGGCGCTGACTGCTAAGCCGGAGGTCGTGGGTTCGATTCCCACCCAGGACAAACTTTGTGTGATGAGCATGATTGTTTGTTGTGTCTGGGTGTGATTTATCTATAATATGTATGTATTTATAAATTATATAAGTATGTATATCAGTTGTCTGGTTACCATTGTAGTATATTTATAATATTGCAGTCTGGCGGTAGATCTAACATTAAGTGATAATTGTATGAGAGGGTATGTTGAAATAAATTAGTGTTTAACCAACTTGCGTGTGTTTCACTACATGGTGGCAGCGGTGGGAACTCAAGCTCTGCTTAGCTTGGGATCAGATAGCCGTGTGTGAGTTGTCCCAAGATATTTATTTATTTAAATACCAATAATAACGCGTAACGCATTTCCTTCATTTTCTCAGAAACATAGTATTGTGCCCTAGATCAGTCTGGTTCCAGCGTCGTGAAATGATGTTTGCAGCTCATACTTGTGGTGTAGCAGACAGGTGGTGTGTATCAGAGCGCGTGTGCGGGCGCGAGCGCTCGCAGCAGGCGCGACTGTGTGTGAGCTCCGAACAGCACGCACAGCAGGGACACGCCGTAGCCTGTCGCGCGCTCGCCCTGCAAACAAGAACAACAGTGTAATAATAAGATAGCAATTTTAATATATCCCCTTACCGCATAGTGTACCATATTTGCACACCAAAGTTTTCGTTCTAAAATTCAAATTTTATTCATGTTTGAATGCTGGTAACGCTAAAGATCTTGGTTGCATGTCGCCCATATTTGGTATAAACAATATTATTTAATGTAATGCATAATGTACCATATATGCACATTTTTTATTTCGTTAATAATAATATCAAAAAGGGGGCTATTATTTTTTATGGGTAGATTAAACTCAAAACTACAACATATATGTTTTCCACAAAGATGCAGAAGTCCATGCAGTAAGGGGATATTATACAAAATGTTTCGCACGGGTTTTATTTCCATTAAAATTTCTAACATTTTGAGTGAATTTTCCAATAATAAATCAATTATAAAAATCATGCCCTAATAATTGCGAATACTACAACAAAAAGAAACTCAGCCAAATCGGTCAAGCCGTTTTCAAGTGATGATCTTTCATATTGTATTTTTTTTATACAGTGTGTTACAGAAATGTTATAAACAGATCAAAGGCGCTGGTTCTTTTATGTCAACAAACCACATAGCAACATTTTTTTAATATCTGTATAGGTATTAACAAAAATGTTGCTTTGTGGTTTGTACCGGATACATTCTTCACTCCTATTGTATGAATATACCCTTTCCGTAACACGCTGTATAGAAGATCTACTAATAAATTAAGTTAAATTATAGGTTTTCTCACCACACCAGCCCATATTAACTAAATATATTATCATGGTTGCTCTCACAACAACACGGCTGTCATTCGCAGATCTTTGGCAGTCGTTACGGATAGTCAGAAGCCAAGAAGTCTGACAACCAGTTTAACCAAGAGGTACCGTGTTTCCCAGTTACTGGGTTGTGGAGGTCAGATAGGCAGTCACACCATGTCAAACACTGGTATTCAGCTGCATCCGGTTAGACTGGAAGCCGACCCCAACATAGTTGGGAAAAGGTTAAGCAGATGATGATGGTTGCTCTCACAACAATATAGTAAAGCGTACTCACACAGGTCGCAGGCGACGCCATGTCGACGTGCAGCCAGGAGCCGGGGAAGTCGAAGCCCAGGTGCGACAAGATGAACAGGCCCGCACACGACGACTGCGCGTTGTTGCGGTCCTGCAAATAAGACTGGCTGTAGAATTTCTGGCTGTGACTGTTCAACTTTTTTTGGTCTTCCTACATAAGCTCTTTTGTTGCTAGGTCAAGAAGCGTGCACATGAATGCCATATCCATATATCGCACCTTTAGAATAGAAGTGGCGTAATCCAAAATTCTTGTTTTTTGGGAAACGCCAAAAATGAAAAAAAAAATCGGTCATTTATGAGGTTTTTGATTATAATTCTTTAAGCTAAGCGTCTGATGACACAAATTTTGTTATCAACCGTAGGGTAGGAATTGTTCTAATGATTGAATACTAAACCTGTAAGTATAACTAATTAGAACCTTTAATAATTAATCATTGAAAAAAAAGGTGTCATTTATTTTCCGAAATCATTTTAATATTTTTGGCTTATTTGACTTTGGGTCTATTCTTTACTTAAGAATCCAAAAAAAAAATGGTGACTAAGTTTAAAAAAGCCGATTCATTTCTGATGTTATATTTTTGTTTAGTGGCTCATTTTGGAATATGCCAGTTTACGTCGCTTACGGAGCAACCGCACGGCACCCAACGTTTAGCACTGTCCACGCAACCCTGAATGGGCTCCTTCAATACCGAAAAACGCGCGGTAAGAGCGTGATTTGAAAGAGACGGAAACAGTACGTTTTTCCTGTTCTGGTCTAAAAGAGTCGGTTTATTTTTAATAAACTGATAGAATACATGTTTATAAGTCGTTTGATGTATAAAAGTCATTTTCTTAGAATTTTTAGTTAAGCCACTTTAATTCTAAAGGTGCGATATGTATGTTAATTAATTTAAAATAATAATACGACCACCAAGAGGACCTAATTTGATAAAGGTCTACTAATCTACGTAGACTAGGTCTAGATAGTTAAATGTAGTCTCTTTTAATGGTGATATTTAATGTTCAAAAAAAAATAATCTTGTATTTTTTTTTTTTTGGGGAACAATGTGTCAGACACTATTCTTAAACACTGCAGCTTCCCAAAGTTCGAATTGACCACAAGAAAGGCGCTGGGGAAATTAAAGTTGTATAGTTATGTAAAGGTAGCGGTTACACGGCTGTGTAACCGCATTTTAAAATCCCGTTGCTCATTACAACAGCACCGCTCCGACACGGCAACGACTCATCCGGAATCCCTTGAAGAATGTTACCACTAGCTGCAAGCTCGCCGCCCACATGCCGTCACCGTTATTATGTCATGGTAAAAAATATTTTACTGCACACGATTTAAAGTGCCAATTCGAATGGTAAAATATTTGCTGTTATAGTGAGCTATGACTATACCTAAACCCAAACTGTAACCAAGGGGTGTCGTGTTGCCCAGTTACTGGGTTGTGGAGGTCAGATGGGCAGTCGCTCCATGTAAAACACTGGTATTCAGGTGCATCCGGTTAAACTGGAAGCCGACCTCAACATAGTCGGGAAAAGGGTAAGCAGATGATGAGTGAGCTATGAGTTTAAGACGTACGGCGACGCTATTCTTCATGTCGGCGACGCAGCTGGTGAACTCGGTGAAGTGCAGCTCGGGCGCGAAGGGCAGCGCGTGCGCCAGGTCGCCCGAGCGCAGCCCGGCCGACACGCACGCCGCCTCCAGCCGGCTGCTGTTCGACACTATGGCCGCGTGGTACTTGCCGGTTGCTGTGCCCTGGGGGCAAGGAGATAGGGATAAATAATAGTCTACCGTGACCAACACATAGAAAAAAGATGAATAATACTAATAATATTTTTTTTTAAATTAGTGGTAACACTTGAAATAAATATAGGAATATAACTAAATATTATTTAAAACTAGCAGTGGCCTTCGACTTTGTATCTTTTTTGAGTCAGGAATATTCACGATTGTATGCGAAACAATAGAATCAATGATTGACACAGGACGATCATACAATTTTTTTAAATATAGATCTTATATTATTGTGTAGTGTGTGTTGTGTCGTTGAACTTAGCAGTTTCCATCTTTATATAAATAATTCTTCTATATGTGTGTAAAACTAGACAGTTTAATTTTAAAAAAAAATGTGTTCAAGTGGGTCCCTGGATAAATAAAATTCACAATTCGACCCTGGCATTACGAGCCAACGTTCCAGCAAGACAATGTATATAGGATCCGATAATATTGGATAATTAGCTGTATTTATCAGGAAAATGATATGTAACGTACCTGAGCGCCAGTCAAAGTAGCGATATCTACAATGGTGTCAGCTTTTAAATCCCTGGACGCGTACACCACGCCGTCACTGAGGACTAAGCGACCTGAAATAGACAACACAAGAACATAGTAAATAATATAAAAAGATTCCATTTTATTTTTATAAATCATAAATATGTTGAATGTTGCCTAAGGGTAAAATAACTTACAATAAGCGAGAGAATTGGGTAGATGACACCATTTATCAATTGACATACTTTTTATGAGCTGTCAAAACGCGAGTCCCCCATAGATTTTCTATGACAATACTCAACTATGACGTCACTCATCACTAACTATTTATTGATTTCAATGCAATTAAAAATCGATTTTTATAGTTATTTAGAAATTCTTTGGGTTTTCGTGGCTAAAATAAATTGTTTTATTAGTGAAGCTGTGTCTTGATATTATTAGTTAGTAGTGTCACCTACCCAATTTTTTAAATCGGACCCGTACTCAACAGATTTAGCAGAAGTGAGCTCATGTAAATGCGTACAAAATCTTAGCCGTTGTCAAAATAATAAGCCTAAATATTAAGTTGAGGGGAAAGTGACATTTTCCTAATAACTACCTTCAGCATCGGTGTTGTTGATTTCGACAGTACGCCCTGAATACAGAGTGTGGATGTCGTCAGGTCTGTGAATAGAAATTATTATTTTAATATTACTGAGATTACTGCACTTTAGGTGGTTTTTTTGGATGTAAATGTTTAATAGTCATTGCTTTGTATTTTTTAGTAGGAGGCTCGTGGCTAAATAATTACAGCCGCATATACCGATCTTCCGGGTTAAGCCACGCTTGCCGAGGTTGGTCTGTGGATGGGTGACCATTTACCATAGCGAGTTTCCTCCGTGCCTCGGAAAGCACGTAAAGCCGTTGGTCCCGGCTGTCATTTGTAGATCTTTGACAGTCGTTACTGTTAGTCAGAAGCCAGAAAGTCTGACAACTAGTCTTACCAAGGGTATCGTATTACCCATTACTGGGTTGTGGAGATCTGATAGGCAGTCGCTCCATGTGAAATACTGATATTCAGCTGCATCCGGTTCGACTGGAAGCCGACCCCAACATAGTTGGGAAAAGGCTAGGCAGATGATGCTTTGTATTTTTTAGTAAAATAATCTATTTTATTATTAACATTATAGGTATAATATAGTAGTAGTGTTGTATAGTGTAGTAAGTTATTTTGAATGTAATTACCTCTTCCAAAAGGTTAAAAAAAATATGGAAGAAATGGGCAAAAATCCCACCTTCACACTAAGTGGTTTAGAAGTTACGATGGAACAGATAAACATACATACATCGTTCAAAATCACCCCTCCTGTCTACCTCACCGTAGTCTAATAAATCATAAAAGTTCATTTATTAACACTGACCTAGTAGCCAGTGGTCCGACAGAGTTCTCAGCTAGACACAGCACTCCATACAGGTTGATGGTCGGCTTGGACTTGACGGCGAGCGCGAACGCGGCCAGCACTGCCGCCGCACCGCCGCAGTCGCCCTTCATGCCCACCATGGACGCCTGGCGAAATGGACAATGTTGTTAGAGATAGAGAAGAAGATAATGAAGAAAATAAGTGATTTTGTTTACTTGGATAACATTTTTTTTTTCAATAATTTTGATTTCCGAGCTACTAATGAGAATTTCATAGACATACAATCACGCCTGTATTCCCCAAAGGGTTAGGCAGAGGTGTACCAATGTACACAAACAGTTCGCTGGTATGTTTTTTAGGTCCCATGTAATAGGGGGCGAGCCTATTGCCATTAACCGGGCACAAATCCAAACTCCGAGCTGCTACTGAGAATTTCATAGAAAAACCCAATAACACTTTTTACTCGACCTGGGAATTGAACCCAAGACCTCTTGCGTAGCAGTCGAGCTTAGGACCACTAGGCGAGGCTCAGAGGTTTTCTCAAGAAACTACAGTATGGGTTCTTTAAGATGGGACTGAATTGGTTTTTTAAGGGTCGCAACGCGTTATTTATGTTTTTTGCGTATATTTCTATCCATATCTTCTTTTTATTTTGAGTTAATGTAAAAGTTTGATTTTTTCACAGCTTTATGGGGCTATAGATTTGAGTAAGTATATAGTTTCAATTTCAACTCTATACTTTCACGCTTTCCTGAGATATCGGGTGGTAACAGACAGATAGACGGACAACAAAATGATCCTGTAAGGGTTCCGTATTTTGTTTTTGAGTTACGGAACCCTAAAAAAGACAGGACATGTGTCTGTTGGGCATACATACATGATAATATCGCGCATGATGATAATATAGCGGAGAACTTCGATATCGCGATGTAGAAAACGTCAATTATAGTTCACATTTAGTGCGATAGATGTCGCCACCCCATTACCTCAAATACCTCCCAAAAAGCGTTAGCTGCAGCCACTCACCCTGCCCTTGATGCTGAGTCCGCCGGTGTCGTACACGATGCCCTTGCCGACCCAGGCGACGCTGTCGCTGGCCCCGGGCGCGTTGTACCGCAAGGCCACTAACGCCGGCGGACTGGCCGCCGCCCGCCCCACGCCGTACAGCCCGCCCATGCCGCGCGCCTTCAGCTCCTCGCCACGGATGATCGTGGGCTCCGGGATGTCCAGTTCTTTTGCTACTTTACATGCTTCCTGTGATGGAAAGTCGGAGTCAATTAAATTGTTTACACTCAATACTCAATAGCATATGCATGTGATTCAAATAAGAGTCAAATATTATTTTTTATAATTTTTATTACTCAGGAATTATGCCTCCATCAAAATATCTCAAAAAATGTTTTTTTTTTTAAATTGAGGAACTTTCAAATATTTGTTTGAATGGAACTTCTTACTTCACATTTCATTCAAATGTGAAATGTCAATTCCGTGTGCGTAATTTGATGTTCTCTCCGCTGCTTTTTTTTGGTGTCATAAACTATCACGTCGCGTTTAAACTGCTCGTGTGGGTTGGTTATTTTGAAATTATTTTTTAAATACTTTAATTTACTACATTGTTAATTTTTTTGTTAAGTATTATCCTTATCTTATCCTACACGCGAAGACCTGTAATTGGCTTCCTGTCATCTATGGTTTCCTTTCTACTTAGTTTGTTAGCTGTAAGTCTTCCATGCTGCGTTAAATAAATAAATTATATAGAAATGTAAACTTTCAAATAATAAAAATGTTAAAAAATACATGAAAATTCCCTATTCTTTATTCCATGTGTAGTAAGTACATGATGGTATAACAAAGCAAAAGATCAATATGGACCCCGTCGGGAACAGCAAAATTAGGAGAGAGGTCTCTCTCCTAATTTAAGGAATTCAACTACAAACCCTCACCTCAATAAAGGCATCTACATTCATGAAGTTGGCTGGCGTGTCGGTGATCCTGGCGGCCAGCCTGGTGGCGTCGGCCGCGTCCTGCAGCGTCTGCAGCTCGTCGGCCGAGAGCGCGGCGTCGCACAGCGCTGCGTCCAGCGGCCCGACGCCTTCCTCGTCTGCGTCGCCGTCTGGAACGACGGCTATAGTTAGGTGGCTAAGGGTTGAAGGGTTTGGTGCGGACCAAATGAAGTAACACACGTCAATATTTGTCCCATTTTTAGGGTTCTATACCCAAAGGGTAAAACGGGACCCTATTCTTACGCTTCGCTGTCCGTTCGTCTGTCTGTCTGTCACCAGGCTGTGTCGCATGAGCCGTGATAGTTAGACAGTTGATATTTTTTCACAGATGATGTATTTCTGATGCCGCTATAACAAGAAATACTAAAAAACCTGAATAAAATAGATAATTATGGGGGGTATTTATAACGGCAACAGGTAAACGCTTGAAATATTTACCAAATACACATACACACAGACAGACAGACGGACAGCGAAGTCTCAGTAATAGGGTCCCGTTTTACCCTTTGGGTACGGAACCGTAAAAGCTAGGCAAATAATTACTGTTAGCGCCATTGTCATTAATGGGGACTAGGGGCCCTTAAAATCGTCGGGGCCCAGGACCGGGGCCCATAAAGCCCCTAACTAGGTCCATCTCTGTTGTCACGCTAATCTCACCCTGTTTGTCCTCAGTGAGATGTATCTCCACGGTGACGGTCCTGGTGTTGAGCGGAGCGGGCGTGTTGCTGAGCGGAGTGGCGGCGGAGCGAGCTTGGAACAGCGGGAACGAGCGCGCGATGCTGACCGCACTCGCTAGGGCGTCGCGTTTGCGGCATACCAACTGGAAATAAGAGCAGCTATTGAGGTCTTGGTTGCAGTCTTGCAGAATTTGTTCGAAAGAATCACCGCGGCTCCTGAACGCAAAGGGCATTAGGAGAGTCTGACACAAGACACGACACATGAAGAAATCATTTGATGATTTCTCAAAATTAAAAAAGGGGGTGTTTTAGGAGCTGTTCTTTGTAACTTTTGTCATTCAAAAAGCGCCGATTACTCCCTAAAGCCTAATTTAAAATTTACATACAATACATTTTCATTTTGACCTAATAATGTCGTGATGTCCCTGTAAATAAGACGCCCGCCACTCATGCATGCGTTTGTAGGTTGGAACCCAGCCTAATTACTGAGTTTCAACATTTTTTATATTAGAGGGTTTTGGGAATATTCTTGACTCTAGTCTAGGTCAGAGGTGACAAAGACAAAGTCGACGATGGAGTGGGGTTACCCAGAAGAAGCCTGAATGCAATTGAATATGCACTTTTTAAGTTTATCTTGGACATCACTGACATTAATTCCGAATCATCAATCCACCTTAAGCAAGCGAGGTGAACTGGCAACCTGCAGTGGGAACATGGCAAGCTAAAATTAATATTTTTAATTTATTTTGGCTGTTTTGAAAGCATCCTTGTGTAAATGTAATTCTCCAGACCGATTCCGGCCACGGGTGCACAAGTGTGTGCGCAAACACAGGTGCACTCCCTCTTCCCTAACTCTCAGAGCCGAATGCATCAAAAAAATAAAAATAAGCATCCTTACCACAATAGTCTCATTAGTAGACCGCTGTGTGTTCCTCACGATCTTGGCGAGGGCGTAGCCCCGGGCGGGCGCGGCGTGTCGCGAGCGGCGGGACGGCAGCGACGCCAGCGACACGGCGCGGGGCCACAGCTCGCACGTGTCGCCGGGGGATGACGTCACGCACTGGATGCCGCGGCGCCATGACTGGGGGTAACATGGTGGTTATGATGGAAATGTAAAAGGGGTATAAGAAGTAAGTATTCTACGGACCGATTTCGGTCATGGCGGCTATCTGTCTGACCTCCACAGCCCAGGTACTGGGCAACACGACACCTCTTGGTAAGACTGGTTGTCAGACTTTCTGGCTTCTGACTATCCGTAACAACTGTCAAAGATCCACAAATGACAGCCGGGACCCTTTGGTCCTGGCTGCACATAAAGCCGTTGCTTTATGCTTTCCGGGGCACGGGGGTGTCACAACACCAAAATTGGAATGTCTTAAGTGCTTGTAACTTCACCGGCACCCATACCCTTCAAACCGGAACGCAGCAACGGTGCTTTTCGGCAGGAATAGGTATGGTGGTAGTGCTTCCCTGGACGAGATCCTTTATAAAGATCTCTACTATTACTAAAATAACATGAATAACTCTCATACTATTGCTTTAGCAGACTTCTTTCTTATTTTTAAAAACCATCACGCCTGTTTTCCTCGAGGAGTTAGGCAGAGGTGTATCAATGTACACCCACAGTTCGCCTGTATGTTTAGGTCACATCCTAACTCAGAGTTGCTACTGAGAATTTCAAAGAAAAACCCATTAACACTTTGCCCGACCTGGGGTATCGAACCCTAGATCTCTAGCGTCGCAGTCGCGCTTAGGACCACTAGGCTAACGAAACGAGGCAGCCAATAAAAGTAAAATCGGTCCAGTAGTTCCGAAACTTATTGAGTGCAAACAAACAAAATAATCTTTCCTCTTTATAATATTAGTATATATGTAGATGGCATAAAAGCCCTCCTCCTCTAACTAAGCAGTTTCTATCACTAGGCACAGTTCCTTACCTCCTCAGAGACTCTGGGTTCCAGCTTGCACCGCACATCGTCCCAGTTTAAGGCGCTGAGGTGGGGGCACTGCCCCACTATCAGCACCGGCTGCTGCTCAGGGTCCGAGGGGGTCAGTCCACTCCGGAACTTTATGTTCACTGAAGTGTTGGACATTGTGCGAACTGGGGTGCAAATGGAAGTTATTAGAATTTATTCATTAGTAACTTATCTTATGATATTAAGTTTAGTGCTATTAATTTTTAGTGCTATTATTTAGTGCCACTTAAAAAAAGTAAAAAGGTGCCCTCTGTGCCAAGCTACAAATTCATCCTTTGATAGCTACAAAATAGTAGTGAGTTCGGAATTATATCGAAACGCCGATTTAATTACGACAATTTTGGCGATTATGACGTATATAAGGTGTTACCAAAATATCTGCCACGGATTTAATGGGAGGTAGTATTGTGTTTAAAGATTACAATAGTGAAGATAAATTATTGATAATTTGTCATATTTTTTTAAATTTGTGAACCGCTTTATGCAGAGTAGAGTCAATGTTTATTAAATTACTTTATTTCCTCAAATTGAATTAACTATTCTGGGGTATGAAATTTCTTCACTATTGTAATCTTTAAACACAATACTACCTCCCATTAAATCCGTGGCAGATATTTTGGTAACACCTTATATAATATACGTATAAAGTTGAATATACTGCGATTGAGGAAAACTGTTCCACCGTAATACAGTTTATACTAGTACGGGGGACAGGGCGAATCATATCCGTATAAATAAACTAACAACTAATTAATAATTAATTAATTTACTCTTCAAATTTTATTGTTGAATATTAGTCTTAAGTTAATTCCTTCCATGTTGCTGTGCCCTACCAGGGTCCATAATTGTACTTTAGCTATAAGCCTATTATAACATCTGTATGCACATTATGGAATGCAAATAAACGAATATGAATATGAATAATATGTTGTGTTACCTACACTAAATTAGACTTAGCTTAAAATTAGCCTTTGATAAAAAAACTGTCTTAGAAAATATTGCGCTAGGTTGTTATATTTACTTTAGCAAATAAAGAAAGTTTTTTTTTAGCAAATAAAGAATATGTTGTTGTTAAGAGCCTATACTACCTCAAATGGCTTAGCAGAATCCTCCGATACGCCGAAAATACTGCAGCATTAATTTTGACATAAATATATTCTAAAGTTGAGGATTAATGTTAAGTCTTATATTTGGCGAAAACACAATTCCATAAAATTTTCTCGATAGAAAAAAATCCCAAAGTTACCTCTAAACTGAACAATAAACCGCTGGCAATCATTAAATAATTCAAACTAGAACATGAAACTTTTTATACTAACTGAACTAACTATAAAGCAGGTCTTATATTATTTATTTTTTTGAATTTCCTGTTTTTTTCGCCGTAATATAAATAACCTATAATATCGGTCATTTTCCCTGCCGCGCGCCCCCGTGCTCACTCCTGCTTCGGCTTCCGTACGGGAGGGCTGTGTCATTTTGCACACAGGACACATTGAAAGCAGAAGTATGCGATCGAGATAAAGAGTTAGGCGGCGCGGTGAAGTGGGGGCGAAATTCGAATTTGTGCTGAGGTTGCATAGACTCTTAAGAAATAAAATCAAATAGAATTGAATTGAATTGAATTCCGAATTCACTACTACATATTTTTGTTTAAGTCTGTCATGGGATCGTGCCATACTGAGCAAATTTTGGTTTGTCACCTATATATGACTGTGGCGACATATGACATGACACCCAAGTTGCTTTGACTGTGACTTCACCTGCATCTCTAGGCAAAAAAAGTAGCTTTATTCTAGCCGCTTTTTAAAACTAGTATTAACATTTGAATTCACTATTAACACTGCTATTCACTGCATTACACTATATTTGACAATTCTTTTATCAATCACTTAGCCTATATTTCTATGTTTTATACCAACTTTACAAAGATGAAATATTTAAATTTACTTTGTCTAGATGCCCATCTGGAAGAATTAGATTTTAATCTATAAGGCATCTTGTCAGGTGAATCTCTTTAAAATAAATGATAAGAAGATCTAAATTCATATATTAAAAATCTCGTATGACATGTTTCTGTATGTTAAATTCTTATTTATATTCTGTATATTCATTTTGAAGTGATTTTGTTCTATTATGTAAAATGGAATATTTTTTTCAACCGGTATTGTCTTACAATTATTTTTAGAATTGAATATGGAACAGTAATAAAATTTATATCTAAATATTATGATTCACACATTTAGATTAATAAATAATTATCCTGCTTGTCACTATCAGGAATCTGTATGCCCAGTACAGACGACGTATCTTGGCAGTCCTGACGTCATCCAGTTAGCTGCGAAGTAGACAACTTTGTTTCTAAAAGGTCTGTTGCGCAGCAAAACAGCAAACTTCAGGACCACCATTACATAACATTATTTAGGACTAAAACATAGATTAGCGAAACAAATGGCCAACTAGTTTAGAGGCAAGCTTGAATCTAAAGTTATGCTGATTTCACCAAGACTAGACGCGATATTGAAATGGTTATTAAAGTCGTAATTTCCGCCCAAATACGTCCCAAAACAAGAGCCTTATTTTAACATAAGACTATACAGTGAACATAGCCATCTGAAATAATGGTATTTAAAACATAATTTATGAACTAATCATAGAATAAAATGTATATATCTCCGATGCCCTACAAAACTACAACTTTTCTTAAACTATAAAAAAAGATAGGCACTTAAATCAAAAATTACAAAACTTGAATTCTAAAAACATTTCCAAACAAAAATTACCTTCTCCTTCTTTGTACACCAAACCCATCTACTTCGGTTCACTTTTCAAACGATCATCACAAAATGTGAAGCGAACATGACAAATAAAGTATTTAAAGACCATATGTGCTTAAAGGCACATAAAACCAGTATTTTTACGATGTATTGATGCAGTTGCAACGGTAATTTGGAATTTACTATGGGCACAGTAATAACTTTAGTGTAATGCATGATGTCCACTAGTTTTACTATGAAGTTAGTGGTAGAAGTTGCAGGGAATCGCTTGATCAGGGCAGCGCAGGACCGGTCATTGTGGCTATTGTTAGGGGAGGCATATGTGCAGCAGTAGACGTTGTTCGGCTGATATGATGATGATGATGATGAGTGCGGATTAAGGTTTAATGCTAGGATGCTAGGGATTGAAATTTTAATGCATGAGCTATTTCCTGTAGATTTAATAGGGGAGATTGTTACAGAGTTAGACAGTTTTTGTTTTTTATGTAAGAAAATTGCATCTAGTGGATGACAAATTTTGCTAATATAGACACTATTGTGTACAATACTATGTACAGTATTAAATTATATGTACAGTACTTCGTACGTCATTATATACACTAAGAAAATGAGCCATTTACTGCTGTATAATAACGGTCATGTTAGATCATGTACCATAAAAAATAACACAGGGTTATTTCAAGAATATGTGGGTTCAGAGATGTCTTTCGAACCAATCTGGGGACCCGCACAGTACATGCCATGACTGTTTAAGACATTTGCTGGTTATTACACTACTAAATGCAACTGATTATCATCATCATCATATCAGCCGAATAACATCCACTGCTGGACATAGGCTTCCCCTAAAGATTGCCGCAATTACTGGTCCTGCGCTGCCCGCATAGTTAATAGTTACAAATGATTATATACCATCAAAATAAATAAATATACCACGCCTGTATTCCCCGAAGGGTTAGGCAGAGGTGTACTAATGTACACCCACAGTTTGCCGGTATATTTAGGTCCCATGTAATAGGGGGCGAGCCTATTGCCATTAACCGGGCACAAATCCAAACTCCGAGCTTCTACTGAGAATTTCATAGAAAAACCCAATAACACTTTTTGCTCGACCTGGGAATCGAACCCGGGACCCCTTGCACAGCAGTCGCGCAAATGATTATATCATGGGTCAATTTGAGTAGTTCAAAATTAGGATTTAGTTCTAGGTTTAGTTGTAAGTATAATATGGTAGTAGGTGTGCGTTACCTACAACACTGGTCATTATAGTCCCTTTTACAGTCGTGAAAAAACATTACCTAGTGTACACCACATCTAATAGTACGTAGAGAACATTAAATAGGTTTCATTAAAGAGAAAGACATTGTCTTTTAATTAGTTAGCAGCTCATGATTCTGAAACTCGTGACAATGAGTTGAAAAGTTAATTAATGTTCATGATTAGTAAATAAATTGCATAATAATAAGCAAGTTAGTAATCAACAAGTAATGAAGGTGTTAGTGAACGAAATGAATTTCTCTTTTAAATGATGTGTGTGTTTCGTGTACAGGTAGGTGGAGCGGTTTTGCGGTTAATCTCGTTTCTTTGGTATTAAATTTGGTATTAAAATTACGGACAATAAAATTTTAAGTCATGTTCGTGAACGGGCGCCGTCAGTTGGGATTGGTCATCTCTTATCTGCCATGGCCTACATCTTTATTAGTATTATTTAATTGTTTAATATTCACCTTCATTGTTTTCACATATAGAAGCAACATGAATATTGTAACCAAGATTTTGTAAAACCAAATTGAAGAAAAGGAGTGTCCATGGAGTTTCTTGCTCGTTCTTCTCCATAGAGATCTACGCTTTGGAACGAGCAACTAGCTTCAACTTTAAACTGTAACTTCTTGACATTCAAAAGTGCCTGTAAATGGTCTAATTGAAATAAATGATTTGAATTTGAATTTAAGGATATAATATTTTAAATCAGGTGTTACGTGACTTTGTTTGTGTAGAAGTCAAATTCATTCTTGGCTGAGGTCTTCTATAATCTATCTACCTGTCAATTACAGTGGCATTGTTGGTCAAGCAGTTTTAGAGATTTTGTTTTTGTCAGTGAGTTACCTTATGCTTATATAATTAGAAAAATATGATTTGATAAAAATACCACTGTGCATTGAATATTTATGACTGACATAACAATCAAGCATTTATAATATTTTTAATTAGGTTTCAGGCTACCTACATTTCATAAAAAAAACATAAAATCTTTATCTATAGTGAAATGAGTTATTAACCTCCTTTTTATTGTAAGAAAGCAGGTTATGTTTAAAATAATGCAGTTAGAAATAAAACGGTGAGTACTAATAGTCAGGCAACAAGTGGTTTTGATAAGCGAGTGTCGATAGCAGAACAGATGCCCTCTTTGACATGCACACAACAAAGTTACAAAGACGTATTTATTATCACAGGTTATGTATTGTGAAGCATAACGATAAACAGTAACGGTTTTCATTGATATTACATGCATTTTCATTCAAAAAACGATAAAAAAGGAAGTATTCGTATCTCTATATTCGAAATTTAATGTAAAGATTATTAATACGTGTCCAAAAATACGACAAATTAAACAAACAGACAAAAATGTTTAGGTCGTTCACCTGCTATGTATGTAGGATGTTTAATTACACTTATGTACGTATTAAATACTCTTAGCAACATGATGACTTATATAACACTAAAACATGACAATATACAACGTAAACAAGGTTTTCTAACATCGAAAACCGCTTGGCCGACGACCGCTAATTTTTAAAATCTAAATACACTCACCGCTTTTCACATTCACTTCCTATATAAATGTTTTAACGTTTCAAATACATTTGTTAGATAATAAATGGTTTAAAGTAGTTATTTTACTTAAATAATAGCGTTTTACAGTTTACTTTCGTTAAAAAGAAAGTGATTGATAGCAATTTCCTTCACCTCCAACATGCCAAATCATTGTATAGTTTCGTTCTGTAATCAAATGAAACGTCATCAGTATTTCGTAATTGTTAAAATTTAAAAGCTTTTGTGTAGTTTACTTTGTTAGATATAGTTGTAAATATGTCCAACTGTATTTTTACACAAGAAACAGTTGATAAGTTTTTTAATTGTTATACTTTCCGAAATTAGAAAAAAGCATAGTCTATTCCTTGTTTTCGAACGAATGGAACATTTGACAGCGTTACATTTTACGCAGATTTCTTTATAAAGTTCTCTTTTATTTCCTTTAAAGTTCTCTTCTTGATAAATCTTTAACCTTACCTGACCACAGGTAAGTAAACAAATAAAACCTGAGCAAATAAATACCATTTTATAGTACAACTCTCATATTATGGACGTGGTCAAATCTTCCTTTGCTTGCAGAAGTCAACAACTAGCCAATGGAACTACCTCAGCCACATCAATGTAAAAAAATGAAACGTACATTAATGGCGCCAAATTGAAAATCCCATTATATTTTGTTCGTTGTTTTTAAGTTAAAGCTATTTAATGAAAGAAGTAGAATAATCTAGGTATCTTAGTGCCTACTTACCGAGTTGCCGCGAGGGGATTGAACCCAGACTGCCCTTGCCAGATTCTTCAGGGATCGAACATCTTACGTTAGACTTTTTGTACGATCCATTTTATAATCGGATCGTTTAATAGTTACATCTGTGATGGCCCAACCGCACACGCAACCGGACACGGGTAAGTACCAATGTGAGTTTTTCTATTTCTCACGTAATTTCTAAGTTTTCAAGTTTACCTTGAACATCACTGACATCGGTGAAGGAAAACATCGTGAGGAAACCTGGCCTTATAATTTATTTAAATCTGGAATCGCTAATCCCCTTTGATCAAACGAGATGACCAATCCTCGTGCCATCTCTGTATGAGAAGAGGCTTTTGCCTTTGTAGAGGGACAATGATAGGCTGGTATTATTACTAGTAAGGGGGTGTTTACTAGGAGGGGGGACAGCTACGCTAGAGGTCCTGGGTTCTATTCCCAGGTCGAACAAAAAGTGTTATTGGGTTTTTTTATGAAATTCTCAGTAGCAGCTCGGTGTTTGGATTTGTGCCCAGTTAATGGCAAAAGGCTCGCCCCCTATTACATGGGACCTAAATATACCGGCGAACTGTGGGTGTACATTGGTACACCTCTGCTTAACCCTTCGGGGAATTCAGGCGTGATGGTATGTTAATTATTATTTTAAGGGGGTAAGTATATGTATTAATTAAAACAACCTAATTAAATTGAATTTCCTTTATTAATTTCATCATTATCACCTACAGAACATAACCACATAACAAATGTCAACCGTAGCATATTGCATTAGCGTATAATTACAATATTAATAGTTAAGCTTTATTTATTTATTTTTACAATCTTTAGAATAATTCATGACTGTACTGCGAGTAAAATTATTGCGGTGCAGCAAGCCTGGTTGAAAAATTGACCTTATTACTTATGAAATTAAGTTTATTTTTGCGTGTAATGGAAGTCGGTAAAATGTGTCGAAAAAATTTAATGTATCGTCAGCGTCAAAATGATGTGATAATTTTATGTACAGTGATGAATGTATTTGTATTTTTGAGTATTAATAAATTAGAAAATAACACATTCATTCATTGTTTGGCATCCCAAGGGGCAACATACACAATATTTAGAATATTAAATTTTGGAAATTCGAAAATGGAATAAATACCGAATATAACCATAACATTTTATTAAGACTTCCATTACAAAAAGTCCCGATACATGATCCTAAAAATAGTCTTGAATAAAACAATTAATTATTAATAACTTAAGTTATGTACTTACTTATATTTTATCTATGGAAGCGCCTTTTTGTATTTTATCGTTGGCTTAACATTTAAGTGTAATTAAAGGTACACCGCAACCTATTGAGTTAAAAAAAGTAATTTTTAATGTTTCTGCGATCTCAAGGGACTGATTACCAAACAATACAATTGTTTGACGTCTTTGTTAAAAAAATCACTAAATAAAAAATAGACAAAACAATTTAATTAAAATAAACAAAAATTTTGGTTTTTTATTACTAAACTGTGAGATAGAGAAGTATGAAAGATTAGTGTTTCTTCTCTCTTCTTTTTTCTTGGCTTATAGAGTCTTTTGATAATAAAAAAAACATAGATACAGTCGTTCTGTGGTTTCTGCCTACCCCCATGGGAAAAGGCGTAAATTTATGTATGTATAGATACAGTCACTTGAGATCGAAAAATATTTGACATACATATTGACAGCTGCGAAAAAGCAGTCATACAGTCGGCTGCAAATAAATCTCTGTCATTTTTAAGTATTACTCTAAAACAAGTATTTAAACACCTAGCTAAACTATCCGTGAACCTTTGATTTTCTTATTTTTAATATTTTGTACAATCTGATTTTACTATAAAAACATTTATGGACGATTGATATTACATAAAATTTTTCATAGGTACTTTTAATTGTCAATATGTATGCCGTGCCATGACGTAGTATGTTGCTTTGTAATGGTAAAAAAAAAAAAACTATGACTTTTGGCTAAATGCAACTGTCTTGTCTATTAAAATCAAACGGCAGGCAAAGGCACTTATATAATGTGTAATTTATAATACATTGCTGTAAAAAAACCTTGTATAAACTATAAACGCCGAAACTAATATAGATTTATCATAAATATATTTAAACTACGAATTGCTTACTATTCTAATTTCAAAAACAGTTAAAAAAACGTTAATGAAAACAAAAAAAAAACAAAACAATAAAATATTACTAAGTTTTATTAGGTAACATTTGAACGAGATTTTACAATTTATTAATATTTAACAAAAAATAAAATGAAAGAGTATGCACCATAACAAAGCAAAAGAATGTAATAAATAGTATATATACCTATAACTAAAAATTAAGTACATAACAAAATACTAATAGTGATTTCATGTAAAAAACAAATAAAAAGCCCAATTTAGGTACAGTTAGCTACATAATAACTTATTTGTGACCAATTTTACTCCGCAGTAGTAGGCAATATTTAGCGCGATAATCACCAAACTTTTATACTTAGTTAAGTATTTTATACGTGGAATAAACTTGACTTGAATTCAAAATTAATTAACATTATACTTATACTAGGTATGAAAGCTTGGTGAAATTCACACTAACTTACCGAAAAAATCAGCGTTCAAGTGTCTTTTTTCTTCACCGTCTACTGACAGCTTACTATAACATATTCACGCAGCTAACTGTACCATGTACCCATTTAAAAAAGCGTGTATCACCAAAATAAACACTAACAAGATTGTGTTAAAATATTTGTTAAAACTCAATAATAACAAGAGAATTATAAATTGTACTTTTAGTATTTAAAACACTAGCCCCCCTATTATACATAAAATTCACTAGCCACGATTTTATAATTAAAATTGTTAATTCATTAAAAACTAGGTATTATTAATGTTTTTTTTTCTTTTGGGATTTTTTTACTGTCCGGGAAATTTCAACGTCTAAAACACGTACCTATATAATAATTCTACAGTCCCGTTCCCGGACAGTAAAAATAATAATTATAGGTAATCCAGTACTTTCTTAGGACCACACAGTGGTATTTTAAGCATAGGCTTAGACACTGCCTAGTAGTGTCCAAGAAAATACTGACCATAGTTGTTTTGGGTTTTATTAAAACGAAAATAGGGTTTAAATTGTCAAAAATGGTAGGTTTAGAAGAAACTGGAGTTATTTGGAAATTAATACCTGAATGTAGAGAAAGTGGAAGCTGAAAGGTTAAATTGTTTGACTTTTGAATGCCTTAAATTAGGTAGGAGACACCATAAACCAATAATTTCAATATACAACTAAAACCCAAACCGGTACACCGTACCGGCACCTACCAGTACCAGTACCTAAATATACCGGCGAACTGTGGGTGTACATTGGTACACCTCTGCTTACCCTTCAGGGAATACAGGCGTGATGGTATATACAACTTCTCTAAAAAATAGCACTGAAAACCCGGTAAATTTTCACTATACTGTAATTTCAGATTTTTGATTGCTTTGAAATCAAGAAATACTCGTAGTCAATTGAGTTGGCAAATAAGTGACGTCACAGCTTGCTATTGTCAAACAAAACCTATGACGGAATCACGTTTGACAGCTCATAAAACATTTATTTCAAGTGATAGGTGGCGTCTAGTACCCAATTACGCGATGAAGTTTATAACTATTTTATACAGTTTTAGTTGCAATGTTACAACTAAAAATACGATTTAAAACTAATTTGTTCTGGGCCTTAAATAATATCATAACAAGTTAATATACTCACTTACTTTGTAGGCATTCAAAAGTTGAACCTCTCATAAAATAGCAAATAGTGAATTACTTTCAAGCTTATATTAACTAAGCGAAAAGTAACTGTCACTTTTGCATAGCACGGAGCAAGAAAAATTGACAAGTGCCATAATTTCGGTTCTTTTAATAATAATAGTAACATTTAGTTTATTAATAATAATTTATACGCAAAAACATTATTTATTGTCAATTTGTTATATTTTTGAAAATGGCTTACAGTGTTTTTCAGTTACGTGGATTAATTGTTTAATATTAATAAAAATATTAATTACACTAAGTAAAACAATTCTTTACATTTTTTTTCATACACCTTTGGCATTACGCGCCAAAAAATTAAAACTATTAGTCAAATTATGTAATAATATCTCTCTTCATCTTATACTTATAATAATAACATTATTCATTTAATAAAAAGCTACCTTTGCGAAGAAAACTTTCTAAAATTGTATTTTCAATAGTATATTTTATTAGCAACTGTAATTACGCGCCAAGAAAAACGTAGCGCATATTATTTTGGCGCGAATTTACTATTTACGTTACGTCACGCTTATTTTAACCTATAAAAATGTATTATATGTTATACTAAAATATGATTTATTTCATTTTCCTGAATCGGATCGTTTCGCAAACTATGGCAAGATATTTGTAAGTAATTATCTGCTACACTGCATGGTATTGACAACGCCCATGTTTTTTCTCTATCGTAAACACTATAGACCATTTTCACTAGTTGATTAGATAACACTGTGACTCGGGTACTGTTACATAACTCGTAAACAACCAAAACACCCGTATAGTATACTAAAATATACAATAAAATTTACAGTTTTTGTGTCATAATATTTTTAGTAGCGATTGCGATATTACGGTTTTGCATACTTAGCTTTTGCCCGCAACTTCGTCTCCATGAATGTCAATTATTGCGTACGTAGATGAAGTCACGAATTAAAAGTGGCTTAAGTTTTTTTTTTCTTAGACAAAATCGTAATAGACAGTCATACAAAATTATAATCTAAGCACATATTTGCTGTAGGTATATTACGCTTTTTGAAAGGACATCGGTTAAAAATACAAAAATTACAATTGTATGACACAAAAACACTTCAGAATTAACGTAAAATAATAAGCAGCTGTGTTACTAGACTTTCTTTAGTAAATAAGCGAATGTTTTGTAAGATTTTTATCAAAAAGCAGAAACAATAATTGTTCGTCCATTGCTATGAACAGCCGAAACGAATTGTCGAGATTAGAATTCTGTTTCTTGCTTTGTACGATATCAGTAAAGGTTATGTGGTCGATCGGCGTAGACGCGCAAAATTCAGTAAATGAGGAGTAGGACAATGGGTCACCTTCCTGCTTGCGCCGTATGCCCTGTCATTGGCACACGTAAGGACCTAATGACTGCGTCAGGGGATGGCGCATCCGCTAAAGCAGTGATCGATACGCTAAGAAGAAGGGCAAAAACGGCAAAGAAGAAAGGTTCGGGCGATTATTTAAAAAACATTGCTGTTCCATATAAAAGTGCCATGCCTACAAGATTAAAATGTATGGAACAGCTGTTTTTTTTTATAAGTGGCGATAATTTTGCTCTTGTGTCCGTGGAAGATGTACCGAATCCATGGTAATAGGTTGTGAGTCGCATTGTCTACTACCGACAACCTCGTAGCTCCTCAGAGTAGACTTACGTTTGTTCAGAAAAATCAAACCTCATTTGTCATCTGCCTAGCCGTTTTCCAACTACGTTGGGGTCTAACCGGATGGAGCGACTGCCTATCTGATCTCCACAACCCATTTACTTACTGGTTAACACGATACCCCTCTTGGTAAGTCTGGTTGCCAGTAAACTTTCGGGTTTCTGACTACCCGTAAAATCTACGTATAAAAACCGGGACTAACGGCTTTACATGCATCCTGAGAGTGCTATATCACTAACTTCCAAACAACGGGCTTCTACTGAGAAATTCGTAAAGGAAAAAGCCCAATAATATTTTACCCGGCCTTGGAACTCAGGGCCTCCACGACCAACGAGGCAGTTAAAGGCTTTTGGAGGTATATGATGAAGAAAAAAATGCCCTATTTACTCAAGAAAGTCAGTCACAGCCAATATATAACTTCATCTATATACAAATATATTCTAACACTAGCCAACGACACGTACACCTCACAAAGACATACATTTATGTTACAAGAAGCGCTATCTTAGACGTAGCTGTTTATACAACATAGGTACTGAGAATTTTACGAAGGAAAATCGCGGTGAAGTTATCCACTGGGCTTAGTTTTGCCAAAATTAACCATCAAGTAATAAAAATGTCTCCCATATCTCGAAGTAATCGTTAATAATTTTGGATATTTGGCGCTGAATAATTTTCGAAGCACACGTTTTGGATGCACATTGTATTGTTATTGCTGGAAAGTTTGTTATAATTATTGAGAAATTGTGTGAATTAAGCAAAGGGTAGTCTTAACGAGTATTAAACACGCTTGCTTGTTGGCGATTCCAGAATGTTATCAGATGCTCTATAGCCAGAATTTTCTCACGGAGCTTTCCACCTTTTTTGTATAATAAAAAAGTAAAATTATGTTGTTTTTGATTTTCAACGTATTTTAGTTAAGAAAAGAAAAGGGTCGTTCGAGTACTTTTTAATTAATTAATTAATAGATAATGAACTCAAATACAAAACACATAGTTGAAAGTTGTGTGCAAGATATTTAATGTGGCGCGAATTTATATCTTGCACACTTAATTTATTTATTTTGTTCATCATCAATTAATAAATTAAAACTACTACGCTTATTCCTGGCTTGTTTGAGCAGACCAGCGTTAATGGCTTTTCTAGTACGTATGAATTTAATTTCTTGATTTTTTGCGCAGGGGCAAATTATTTATTTAATTTACTTGTTTTTAAACATTAATAAAAGATGATATTGCGAGCCAGGTGTGCAACTTGTTCTAGTTTTATATTAAAATAGTTTCTCACGCTTTTAAAGGAAATGTGTAGAATCCTGCATTTATATGTTTACATTTACATAATTAAAATTATCTTAATTGCCTATTATGTCGCGGTATATTATTTTTTTATTACATTTCGCTTAAAAGCGTTGTATTGATGAGACATTTGAATTAATGTATTTTTTTAATGTGTTTTAATGTCTCTGACCTCAAATATAAGTACCTCTTGACCAGATGACAACTTCACCGCGATATTTTTTTTAATAATAAAGAAGTATTTGTCTTTTTTTACTTTTTACAAACCCGTATTATTAACCCCGTAACCGCTTGTTATAAATTTATTTTTTTAATAACGAATTTATTATTTATTGTGCTTTTCCATTCTGCCCATTCATGCTCTGCCCTTACTATTAATTGACGAGATATATTTAAAAAAAAATGGTGCCCGGATGTTTTATTTTGTATCTTTATAAAAGAAATAGTGTGACTAATTTGTAATTTGTATAAATATTTGTTAGTTTAACTTCATTGTTTTATAAATAAGTGTCAATTTTCTTCGTGGTAACGTTGTGAAAAAAAATCGAGAAAAAAAAATTTTTTTTTTCGTTTTGAAATGGAAACATTTCACAGCCAACAATGTTTTACAAAGCGTATCATTTTTTTGGCCCATTTGCGCCAAAAACTTAATTAGAGTTAATTGCTGACACATGGTTATATTACAAAATGTCATACATAATGGGCAGGTGTCAGCAGCTAACTCAGGGTTAGAAGATGACCCTGGCTGGTGCAAGCCGGCCTTGTAATGTCTGTTCTGTTATTATATAAATAGAATACAATTTTATTTAGCTAACAAAATTAGAATAGGATTTTGAGTGACCATAACTTACACGCATATACAACATGAAATTTAATTCATATACGTTTTTTAGGAGGTGAAAAGTACTCATGTATATGAACAACCTCTATTACGGGACTTATTCTGAAATATGAAAAAATCTGCTGTTCCATACATTTTCATCGTGTTGAAGTGCATTTTGTAGAGAACAGTAGATTTTTTTAATATTCCAGAGTATATTGAATTAAAAGTCATATTATACCTATACGGTGGAAAGAACTATTTTTGTTGCTTAATAAAAAAACAGCTATTCTATACATTTTACACTTGTTGGCATTGTTGTATGGAACAATGTTAATTTTTTATAAGAACGAGGATAATTTTCAACTCTGGGCGGTCTAGGTACTAAAGTCATAGCAAAAGGCTGTGATGTTCCTTTCACCATGTTTAATCATAGCTACCGATTCTGTACGAGAGCCAAGTGGCAGCCATGTCACTATTCCATAATCCTGTTCTAATTTTTGTCAACGTAAAATAATCTGAATCGGGGGGTCACAATTACCCAACGTGTTGAAGAAAATGTACCTCACAGGTAACAAAAATAAATTAAAATAAAATAGCTTCGATACATATCGTATAGATAGGGACTGACAGGAATACCGAATCGATACTGTTCTTATTTACATTGTTTTCTTATATTTTAATACTAGGTGACAATCGTTGAGTTTTATTACTGGCTGGACCATCATTCTCATAATCAGAAGAGCAATTTCCATATTTTTATGTAACGTTCACGTTCTAACCGCAGTCTTAATCTGTCAAAAAATACCTATAATTTACATACATTTTTGACATTGATTGTCGCTGAGATGAGATCGTGATTTGACATTTGAAACGACACGGGGATTGGCCATTGCTCTTTTGAAAAGTAAATTGATTGGTCAGCAATAGAAGGTCTTCACATTAAGCTTAAGTCCAGCGTCCTGGCGTAGACGCTGCGTTAACCTCAGAAAACCGCACAACCGCCGCGTAAACGCTTGTACCAAAAATAAGCGGCGTTTACGCTGCGTAAACGCCGCGTATCTGTCAACAATTGTCCCATAGTAAATACATAAATGTTCGCTCTAATCATTTAGGTCTTTTATCACTTACTGATAGGAATCATTATTATTTCTGCTCAAATAAATATCTAGTACGTATATGAACTATTTCATTATCAGTAAGTTATGACAAGCCTTTATAATAATATGTTCATAAAAATAATTGTATCTCACAATGTATAATTAATATCTTTTGTTAAAGTTATATTTATAATGGTTTTATTTTGTACTAATATCTGATATTTATCGCTTTTTGAGACTATTTTACCCTTTCAAAATCACACAAACGGTTTTAACGTTTTAATGTTAAAACCGTTTGTACGATCCAAACTTAATGGCGGTTCGGAAGTAAGCTGCGAGTGCAGCAGTGCGATTCTCTAAGCCTCACTTCGTAATTCGAAAGCTGAATCCGCAGTGAGATAACAAAATGGTGTTCTGTTAAACACAATCACGCCGGTGACGTCACCACGGCAAGCGAAAACGCAACCAAAGTCAAGTGGGTTCGTTATCGAAGTGAGCGCGATCACTTTAGTGAGACTCGTTTTCGAGTTTGCATTTTAGAGAATCGCACTACAGGTTCGTGCAGCTTTATTCGAGTTAATAATCATTTAGGCTCCATTTAATGATATCTAGATATACATATATGCTATAGAAGTAATTATATTGCGCCTAAACTATTATTGACTTGAACAAACTCGCAGCTAACTTCCGAACCGATATTACGTTTGGACCGGATCATACCTGGGTACATTATTATACATTCTCAACGTATCTCGTATGTTTTGAATGCCTTCAGCCGCTTTATACGCCATAGCTTAGAAACCTTTGTAATGAATTTTCCACTTAAGATGGAAAATTGTCAAAACCCTTATAAATATAACTCTAACACATTACAGGTACCTGACGCATATTTTTTAGAATATTTCGAATATTATATTAATATACAAGTAAATTCTACTATCCAACTCTTTTGTTACACTTTAAGGCTGCATGCACGAGGCAATTTGGCGGGAAATCTTATTGGAATAGATATTTTATCTAGGACCCAATAAAAATAATAAACATTTACGCTTTTTAATTCGATTTTTTTTTTGTTGTTGATGGCAAACAAGCTGATGGCCCACTTGATGTTAAGCGGTCACCGCTGCGTATAGACATCTGCAATACCAAAGGCCTTGCAAAAGCGAAACCATACCAAAGACAAAGTTGAAATGTGTCATGTGCCTGTAATAATACCCGGCACTCGTACCCTTCAAACTAGAACATAGCAACGCTGCTTTGCGGCAGAAATAGGCACGGTAGTATTCCATGAATAGTGTCAAAATTAACGTTTATTTACTGATTTCTCATGTATTAATTTTCCCGCCAAATTTTCTCGGCCATATTAGCCTTCCATCCTAAAAACATTGTCAATTAATTAGCTACATAGTAAATAGTTACCCATCATACATCACACAATCACGACCAATTACAGAAGGCTATGCCCCTGTTCCTGAAAGCCTATTGGTGCAAATACTACGTCGGCTGTTCTGATTGGCTGTTGTTACTTTGGTCAGCCAATCAAAAACAGCGAACATAGAATTTGGCGCCAGATTTACTTTCAGACACATGAGGATAGGTACATTATTTAGCGATAGACATCTTATATTCTCTCTCTTTCTAGCGCGTTTTATAACATAGCGTTGTCTCTTTTATACATTGGTTTGAATATCATTGCTATATAATATACCTATTTATATTTTAAGATGGCGCTTAGTCCAATACTGGAGTGAATTTTAGCACTTCCCTAAAAGCTTCCTATTATATAATTCACTATAATAGAGTCAGCCATTTTGTGTTCCGTCTTTTGGCGCCATCAATAAAACATATAACTTGTTTTTAAAGTCTATTTAGCCTTCACAATAAACAGAGATTAAAGGCTATAGTAAAACTCTATTTAATGCTAAGCGGGAAGCGAGACACAACCATCTAGCAGAGCCATTCGCACTGCGGTATACGCTGCAACAAAATATTGGAAATATTAGTCAACCGACCTGACTATTACAGTCATTGCCTATGACATAGCAAATAATTTGCTATTCAATTTAGGGCTTTAAGTCAAAGGCTTAAAGTAAATTTTACAATGATAAGACAAAATAGGTGACGGCTGGGCTATGCTGTCGAAACAGTGTTGTTGCTGCCATTTTTTTAAATAATATTTTATGAATAGGATTTAGAAGGTTTTATTGATCTTTTTTATGATGATAATTTAACCAATTTTGATCATGGTTACGATTAGCAAAAAAACGTATGATTTTTTTTTAATTTCGTGAACTCGTGAACTTCGTGGCGGAATCATCTGGGTCATAAGTACTACGTTGCCTTCCCAGAGACAAAGTTGAAATGTCTCATGTGTGCCTGTACGCATACCCTTTAAACCACAGTACACAGCAACGCTGCTTTACTGCAGATATAGGTATGTCAGTGGCGTGCGGTTCATACAGACAAATAGACATTGCCTACCCTATAAAATACGTATACTTATACGTAGATGATTTATATCAGCCAATCTATAAATATTTGAGGTGGCAAATCAAATACATCATTATTTAATCGACAAAGCGACGAACCAAAACCAACAGGTGTTTTTGGTAGGTACCTTTTTTGCCTACCCTGTCTAAAAACTCTATGCACGCCACTGGGTATGGTGGTAGTACTTCACCGGACAAGCTCCTTCACAAAGAGCTTTACTACTACTGTAAGTACTTACAAGTATAAGTAGACGTGGTCACCAGATCGTGGGCGCGGTGTCGTCGGGGAAGCCTGCCTCCCGCGCCTTCCAGTACTCCCCGTTGAACACCCACGTCTCCTCACCGCCTTCGAACGATTTCCTGTAACAAACAGATACATGTACCATCTTGTTTCAAAATCAAATAATCTATTTCAATTACACCTTTAGGATGTAGTGATAAAGTGAGTTCGATTCCCAGGTCGAGCAAAAAGTGTTATTGGGTTTTTCTATGAAATTCTCAGTAGCAGCTCGGAGTTTGGATTTGTGCCCGGTTAATGGCAATAGGCTCGCCCCCTATTACATGGGACCTTAATATACCGGCGAACTGTGGGTGTACATTGGTACACCTCTGCCTTACCCTTCGGGGAATACAGGCGTGATGGATGTAGTGATAAAGGTTGAGAAAAATATGCTTAGATGGTTCGATCATGTTGAGAGGATGAGTGAAAGGCGATTAACAAAAGGGATTTAAATGGCAGATGTGAGTGGCAGTGCCGGGAGAGGACGCCCTAGAAAGACCTACCCTGACCTTATTGGTGAGGTTGTTCAGAAAGGTCAGGTGCGCAGTACTCGTAACCGGCGTGCTTGTATGACCAGATGTATGAATGTGGAGGAGGCGAAAGGAGTATGTAAGGATCGTAGCAGGTGGCGTTCCATGGGTTCTGCCTACCCCCATGGGAAAAAGGCGTGAGTTTATGTATGTATGTACACCATTAAAGATTTTGAACGTCATTTACAAGAAATAAAATAATAATAATATTGAATCTAGTTGCCCATTCCAAAAGGTACTTTTGTATGCATACTTGGGCCCACTTTTACCACAAATAACTAAACATATTTAGCGCTAAATATGTTCAAATTATCATTCTGTCTCTGTCACCTTCTAACATGTGACAAGGATGCAATGATGTTCTAAATACGTTTAGGCACTAAATGTATTAAGTGATTTCTGGTAAAAGTGGGTCCTTACTCTTTAAAATCCTAAAGCTATACAGTAAGTTATCCCCTCAACTGACAGGCTCGCGCCATGGTCGTGACAGTTGAGAGGATAAACACATAACATAACATCACGCCTGTATTCCCCGAAGGTTTAGGCAGAGGTGTGCCATGACACCCACAGTTCGACGGTGTGTTTAGGTCCCTTGTAATAGGGGGCGAGCTTATTGCCATTAACCGGGCATAAATCTGAAATCCGAGCTGCTACTGAGAATTTCATATAAAATCCGAGAGAGGTACGTGGAGTAGAGGGTATACAGATACATTAATTCTATAAATTATACGAATGTGAAAAAGACGATGATCCTAATGTAAAAGTCCTATATATAGTTAACTAGCGATCTGCCCGCGACTTCGTCCGCGTGGCTTATTTCACCCGCCTTAAGTTACGTCTTTAAATACTGCTTCTCTCCCGTGTGTCGCAGCGTGATGTTATATATCCTATGTAACTCAGGAATAATGTAGCTATCTATTGGTGAAAGAATGGTTGAAATCGGTCCAGTAGTTTCGGAGCCTATTCGATACAAACAAACAAAGAAATTATTCTTCTTTATAATTTTAATTTAGATAAAAAAAACGAGATTTCAGGTCTAAAATAAAGTGTGTTTTTGTAAAGTTGTGTTTTAGAATGATTGGTTATTGGTGTCATCTACACAATTGCGCACGAAATTGAAATGTATAATTTGGCGGAGAACTTCACCGCATCGTTTAACCTTTTGAACGCCAGAGCGTAAACACATCGGCGCCACTGCTACGCCAAGCTACAAATTCAGCATTTCGACTAGCAATTTTTAATTATTGTTTTTTTCTAGTCTTCTTTCTTTATCGTGTGGGCAGTAAGGTCTTACGACCCCACACACCCTAGTGTCAGAGTTTCTAAACCACCTCAAGGACCTCTGACATGGTTACCGATGTCAGTGATATCCAAGGTAAACTTAGAAAGACGAACTTAGAATTTTTCAAGTGAAATGTAAGAAATGAATATATCTTTGTGCTATTTTACAATATTTTATTAATGTAGTTTTAAATAATAGGAAAGAGAAACACAAAAAACTTAATTTAGGACATTTTTAAGTAGAAAATAAGTATTGAAAAATTTCGCTTTTCTTGACGGCTGTAGACGTCGGTGGCGTGTTTGACACATTTTCGTTTGTCGGCTATAGCCGTCCGTGGCGGTCAAAAGGTTAATGAATAACGATTTTTTTCTGTTCATTATTTTATTTTGTCTGATGTCGTGATGGCCCAGTGGTTAAGGCGCCTGTCTCTCATGCATGAGGTTGCAGGTTCGAAACCGGGCAAGTACCAATGTCACTTTTTCAATTCATATGTGCTTTCTAAGTTTATCTTGGACATCATTGACATAGGTGAAGGAAAACATCGTGAGGAAACCTGGACTTGTAATTAATATAAGTCTCAAATCGCCAATCCGCCTTGAACAAGCGTGGTGATCAATGCTCGTGCCTTCTCTGTATGAGAAGAGGCCTTTGCCCTGCAGTGGGTCAGTAATAGGCTGGTATTATTTATTTATTTTATTTTAATAATGGGACAAGATAGATTTACATTTGCAATGTACCCTTACGTAATGTACATTTACAGAGAAACTATCGTTTTCTGCTTCGTTTTCCTGTCGCGGATTTGAAGATAGTTTTAGTTTTTAGGGAAATTAGTTTTAATTATATCACTGAATCCTTTTTTTATAATAGATAAATTTCTCCTGTATAGTTTCAAAGCTGCTGCGCTGGATTCTTCCTGAACTTTTCTTATTGTTCCAACATACGTTACTAAAATTTTATTTATCTCACGATCCAATTTGGAAATTTTGGAATTTGGATCGTCGGAAAGTTGATCTCTGGATCTACCGCAACTATTTCCAACGCATCGTAACCCGTTACTATCGTCCCTATAATCATCTCTATAGTCATCTCTGTCTTCTCTATAGTCATCTCTTTCATTCCTATATTCATCTACATAATATGTATTTTCATTTCCATCACCTCTATCATTATTATCACCTCTGTTGTCATACCTATCGTTAAATATGACATCCCCATTTTCATCTCTATCGTCAATATTAATATTGTAGTCATTATCATATCTGCTATTCCTGTTATCTCTGGCACCATCTCTGTCGTCTCCATCATCCCTATTTTCATTGTTATTATCTCCGTCGTCTGCATCTTCATCTTCGTTATTGGACATACGCAAAATATGACTTATATCTTTGTTAAAACTACTTGCGTCTATATCATTTGCTTTTCTACTGCATCTGCTGCCGCGACATCGGTTATTATCTGCATAGTTTACTTCGTTATCGTCTCTAACAATACTGCATCTTTTACCATTGCATCGCAAATATATATTGTTATTATCATTACGATTACGATTATTATCGTTTCGGTTATCGGCGCAGCCGCTACCAAAGCATCGCAGTTCAAATTTGTTTCCTCCATTTTGTTTCAAGTTCGTGTCTAGTTCATTCAGCAGTTTCACAACTTGCACAGTGTTCCCTAAATCTCTTTGAGCTTTAGGCCTCTTTCGGAGGAATATATTCAAATTTTGTAAGCTTGGTAGGTTATTGTAGTTTATGTTATTTCCATACGAAGCTTGTTTGGAGTCTGCGTTACGGTATTGTTGATCATTGTGGTAGCGATTACTTGGTCTACCATCATTATAAGTTATTGTAGTTGTGTCTTCATGGTGGTGTCCCATGCGATCCTCGTGGTGTTTCAACAAGACATCGTAGTTACCTTGTTTCATCAGCAGCTTTAGCAACTTCTTGAGGTCATGTTGATTGTAGTCATCAAGAGAATTTTGCCTGTAAGCCGGCTTCGCATTTGCAAAGAAAATAATTACGAGAAAAATGAAATATGAGATTGCAGACACCATCATTTAAAATGGGCTTGATACCATACTGTTATCTATGTAAATAGTAATGATGGCAAATGTATCTGTATCTTTTGGTTACAGGGCAGAATAATTGATTACAAGATTACTTAAAGATTGCAATATACACTGCGTAACTAAGCATGAGATTGGTAATCAAAAAAACATGTCGACTGCGTATCTGATAATTGTACCGGTTGATTGGCAATTCGACGCGTTCCTTGAAAGGGGATTATTAAGCTAATTTGGAATTTTGACCGCATAACTTAGGGTAGATAAAGGGTTGATTGGATTGATGATGAACACAAAATCTGGGGGTGATTGATTGTTTTTGAGTTATAGATTGTTTTTTTTTTTTCAACTTTTGATCCACTTACTTAAAGACGCTAATCTTATACGTTTCTGAGAGCTCATGAACGAATGAATACTTCGAAAATTCATTCAATAAAAACTACCCCGACTACTAACTGCCTCGTTAGCCTAGTGGTCCTAAGCGCGACTGCTACGTTAGAGGTCTTGGGTTCGATTCCCAGGTCGAGCACAAGTGTTATTGGGCTTTTTTTACGAAATTCTCATTTAGGATTTGTGCTCTGTTAATGGCAATAGGCTCGCCCCCTATTACATGGGACCTAAACATACCGGCGAACTGTGGGTGTACATTGGTAACCATCTGCCTAACCCTGTGGGGAATACAAGCGTATTGTATGGTATGTGTGTGGTCATACGTCAACGTTAACATTGAAATTTCAACTTTATTTCTTTACTGTAAAGTTTTATTTTTATTTGTCGCAAAAAAATACTCTGCCATGCCGTGCCGCCACTGGCGCCGGGCCTTGGGCATTAAGTCCGCATTTGTGCAGTGTATTAGTTATAATAAATAGTTTTAATAAATAAAATAAATAGCATTTTGTAATTCATACCGGAACCACGCAGCCTGGTGCAGTGAGCTGTCCCGACGTCTGTCTCGTTGTGACTGCTCCAGTTGGTGCTTCAGCTGCTCAGCAGCATCCACGTCTCCCTCCTCCAACGCGCGCTGGTCGGGCCTGAGGCGATAGAATATTGGAGGTCAACAGCTTTTGTAAGGGTCAGTTCACGCTGAGACGCGACGCAGCGCGCACATTTTAATAGAGCTACTCAAAATGTTACTTTATTTACTACAAGAAAATATACATAACACATTTCAATGTTTGAATTCAGAATACTGTAATGTTCTAGTGCGCGGGGGTTGGATTGGAAAGGAAAACCTTTTAAATACAACGATTCATTAGCACGGTTATTTCCTGACAGCTCACCATAGATTGTGCTGCCCGCTATGACTTATTGTCTATTATGACAACTTATATCTAAGTAGGTTACTACACTACAAATACTTTGCACCTTCTCACAATGAAATGTGTTATCGGATGATGAATATGTCCATCTGTTGTTAAATGGTGAGACCGAGGCCTTGCAGATGCATTACCATCTCAGAGACATAGTTGACACATGCGCGTGTAATTAAATCGGCACCCATACCCTTTAAACCGGAACACAGCAACACTGCTTTGCGCCAGAAATAGGTATGGTGGTAGTACTTCCCCGGACCCGGAGCTCCTTCACAAAGAGTTCTACTACTGGTACTACTAGTAGTAATACTACGGGTTTGTCTTAAATATCACATACCTGAGTCTAGTATCTGTGTGAGGTAGCGTGTCTCGCATGGCGGGCTCCATCTCGTTGAGCTCCATCGCGAACCGCGTGAACCCGTAGTACAGCTCGTGTTCCGGCGGCATTGCACCTGCAAGAGGAGAATTAATTAATAGTAAATTAATAATTGTTACTGTCGAATAAATTTTTGAAAATGTATAAATAGTAGGCAAGGTAAGGGGTAAGGTTAATTGGATAGTACACGATTAAACAATAAATCCAAGAAACAAATTAACAAAACAAAAAAATGATTGTGATGAATTATGAACCCGGTAAATTTTTAAATAACTACAATATTCCATTTTTGGTTTCTTTGGAATTAATACATATTTACTGAACTAGACAAAATAGTGACGTCATTTTGTATTGTCATACAAAATTTATGGGGAACCGCGTTTTGACAGTTCATAAAAAGCATGTCAATTGATTAGCGGTGTCATCTACCCAATTTGGCAGCTGATACCGCCATCAATTGACATACTTTTTATGAGCTGTCAAAATGCGATTCTCCCATAGACACACACAAGGAAATATTGCAAGTAAAAGTCGAATTTTACAAGAAATTTAAAATTAATTAGTTTGCAGGAGTAAAGTAATGTGTTTTTTAGAAGTTGTGTCTTGGAATTATTGGTTAGTGGTGTCAACTACCCAATTAATTGATCCTTTTAGAAATCTATAAGAGAGGTGTATACCCAGCAGTGGACGTCCTAAGGTAGTGTCGCTACATACCGGGTCTCCACAGACAGCGTGCGGCGGGCGGGTCGCCGGCGTGCAGTGCCTCGGACCAGCGCCCCGCCAGGCGCAGGCGCGACCCGCCGCCACACACCGCGCCGCGCACCTCGTGCCGGCTGCTCGACCACGAGCTCGCCTGCCAACCACATCAATAGGATACATCATATTTAGGATCATCATCTGCCTAGCCTTTTCCCAACCATGTTGGGGTCGGCTTCCAGTCGAACCGGATGCAGCTGAATATCAGTATTTTACATGGAGCGACTGCCTATCAGACCTCTACAACCCAGTAATGGGTAATACGATACTCTTAGTAAGACTGGTTGTCAGACTTTCGGGCTTCTGACTAACAGTAACGACTGTCAAAGATCTACAAATGACAACCGGGACCAACGGCTTTACGTGCTTTCCGAGGCACTGAGGAAACTCACTATAGTAAATGGTCACCCATCCACAGACCAACCTCGGCAAGCGTGGCTTAACCCGGACGATCGGTCTATGCGGCTGTAATTATTTAGCCACGAGCTCCTCAATATTAATAAGTACATAATATTCGGGAACATGGTTAAAAAAAAATTTCTTTCTCGGCACTTAAAAAAAAAGAGAACATGGTACACATAATACAACAAAATTTTGTCACAATAACAAAACTAAATACATATAAGATTTCCGGAAAATATATTAGAAATTATTATATCGAGATACGGAATCCTGAAAATACGGAACATAGTTCTAAGGTAAAAATGACCTTTATTAAAATGGAAAATTTCTGTAGGTGGGATAATTTTATAGATGTTATCATTCAATGAAACTTTTTTATCAGACTGCGACGAAAGACCTGTATGGTGGATATTTTTTTTTTGTTTCATATCTTGAAATAAAAATATAAAACTTTAAAACATCACTTTTTACAAATTAATGTGGTTCTAGTGTTAAAATTAATATGCACTAAATATATAAACTAAATATGCCTTTTAGTTAACTTTAGCGTCTATTTTTTCTTCTACAACTTAACAAACCATACTGCACAATTACTACACATACCTTAATAAAGTTAAGTTTGCAAGTAATATCAGTTCCATGGCAGGTGATGTGCATGTCTCCGTACTGGTCCACCCACCGCTGACCACCGAACAAGTTGTGCACGCACGTCGTCACCTGCGCATTGACAAAAACCATTAATTAACCTTTGTTATTTAAATCTTACTTTCTTACTAACCTAACACACATACACAATTTTTTTTTTAACGTCTTTTTGTTACGGGTCTTTTACCATGAATTCAGTACACTATTACTATGTTATAAAAAGTTCATACATTTTGACCATGTAGGTGTTACATTATGTATGGAACAGCAGGTTTTTTTAAATAACCGACTTAAAATGTTAGCTGGTAACCGCTGGGAGGTCTAGAAATCATGTCCTAAATTCATGGTAAAAGAAGTCTTCCATGCTGCACCTAAAAAAAAAATACTATTTCACAAAAATACTAAAAGCCCAATAACATACCTTATTCCAGCTATAATGGTCTCCAGTGCTCAGCAGCCTGACGTGCACCCTGCCGGTGGGCTGGAACTCCATGGACTTGCCCCAGAACTTGGTTTTGATGCGCGCCTCCTGCCAGAAGCACCACTTGGACGACTCAGCGTGACACGCTGATATCGGTGGGTGGTGGGATACCTGGTCAAAATAAAATCGATTATATAAAAATACAGTACAATACAGGCAGAAACCACAGAGCGCCACCTGGTACAATTCTTACATACTACTTTCGCCTCTGCCACATTCATACATCTGGTCATACAAGCACGCCGGTTACGAGTACTGCACACCCGACCTTTCTGAAGAACCTCACCAATAAGGTCAGGGTAGGTCTTTCTAGGGCGTCCCCTCCCGGCGCTGCCACTCACATCTGCCATATAAATCCCTTTTGTTAGTCGCCTTTTACTCGTCCTCTCAATATGACCGAACCATCTAAGCATACTCTTTTCAACCGTTGTCACTACAACCTCTACAACTATAAATATAAACATCCGATTTGATAACCTCCTCCTTTTTGTAGTCGGCTAATAAACAAATAAATATTAGGACGGCACAACTCCATGAAAAATATCAACACAACCTCGGTAACCAAGTTACCGAGTGGACTCGGTAGCTTGAAAATTCCCAAAAAAAAATGCCCAGTCTAGCAGCTGCAATTACTACGTACCTGTTCAGCAATAAACCGGAACCCCTTATCATCTCTGACGCACTCGTAGGTCTCAGCCAGCAGCGGGTTGAACGGCTTGGAGGCGGCGCGGTGAGCGGACGACGCGTACGCGCTCACCGCGAACGCGGCGATCAGTGCCATGCGCTCGATCGCGTTCTTGCATTCTGAGGCTGAGTCCAGGAGCTCGGAGTACTCTAGCTCCTCGCATAGTCGCTGGGGAAGAGGTTAATCGGTCATTACAAGTGATGAAAAAGTTTGCAAGATTTCAGAATTTCCAGACTGTGGGGTAAAAAATTGAAAAATATACTGAGTAAAAAGTTTTAATACAATGTAAGTACTTAAAAATATTTCACGTAAACAATATTTATTTTGATTACGATTTTTTATACTTCATTTAATATAACATTAGATATCATTACAACGATAACGTTACTTCACGACAAAAAAGCAATGTAGACTGAATATTTATAAAAAATATAGCTAAAATACAGAAATTTCAACAATATAAATCAATAACTGCTAGGCTCAGGCTGTCTAGGGTATATCAGTATTATAAATAATAAAAAGAAGCTTACCTGCAACATATTCAACGGCTCATTAATAGTGACCGGCATAGAAATCTGGCTCAAATCTTTGCCAATATTCTTGTACAGCAGGTTCCAAAGGCTGGGCCCCCCGGGAGTCGGGCGGGTGGAAGGCAGGCGTGTGCGGCGCGACCAGCCCGCGTTCGCGTTCGGGTCCGTCGCGCGGAGCGTCACTTGTTCCGCTGACACTACTGGCGGATGTACGTGGTAAGTAAATATTATCGCTTTTGTAGAAGAGGGGGAAGGGTGTGTTTGACTTTGTCTTTTATTTGTATGGTAGTAGAATCTAATATTAAAATGCAGGTTTTTTTTTTTGTAGCAGGTTGATTTTAATGTGACTAGATTCAGTTTAAATGTATATATCGGTCGTATGTCTTGGCCGATTTATATTATTCATTTTGCCATCTCTACTAAGGTATTTTCATATTTAGTTAATAAATGACATTAAAAAAAATCATGCGTATTCATAACTAAGGTTCTCAGAAAGAAAGAAATCAAAGAAGACTGTCAAATCTAACTCGATAGCTAATCGGAAATTTGACAGTAGTGGTCAAGTGGACAGTTTTAGTAGTCTAAGAGGTGTCTACAAGGGGTCTACGAGGGGTCTATGTGGGGTCTACCAGGGATCTACGAAGATTGGAGGAGTGGCCCTCAAGGTGTGTTTAACTTGGTGTTTCCGAAGATTCTATGGGGTGTCTACCAGTGGTCTACGAAGATTCAAATAGACTCGTACGAGGGGGCAACTAGACTGGTACAAAACTCATGGGAATTAAAAAAAAAATCTATTGAGTAGGTTCTTTTAGGCGTTCTTAAGTGGGTCCTCAGTTCAAATTGAGAAGTCATCTTAATCTGGGAATATGGCCGCGCTCACAACAAACCTAATGATTGTTTACCGTCAATATTTACCAGTGAAGAAACTTAATTTTTCATACATTTAGAACTTAAATGCTTGCAATCGGCGAATGACTATACGTTTGATGTGAAAGCGGCCCTAAGATCATCGCACATTAAAACAGCAAGGCGTACAATAGCTTGAAATTCAAATTAGGACCTTAAACCGTATGCATTAAAATATTTTTTACAACGACAAGAAAAAAAGGCGACGACTTGCAGGCGGAGCAATCCAGCCGGGCCATTGCCGTGCTGATGTAGTAAGAGATAACCATAAAGGTCATAGTTCACTTTAACAGCACGGCTCCGCCACACCAAATAATTTGCCATTCAAGTTAGGACTGTAAATAGTGTGCGTTAAAATATATTTTATCATGATAAAATAAAAAAGGTGACGGCACGCGGGCGGCGCGCTGGCAGCTAAGGGTTGGATTTTTCAAGGGATTCTGGCTTTGCCGTTGCCGTGTCGTGCTGTTGTAATAAGCAATTATCTAAAACGTTCTAAATCCTCGTCTACAAATTACATTACTCACAAATATCCTCGAACATGGCGCGCTATGAATACACGATCAGGTTAGTGAAGCTACACACACAAGTACAAACTCACTCGCACCGTCAGAGTTGTCCGAGCTGGCCGAGCCCTCCTCGCTGCTGAGGGAGCCGGCCTCCGAGGACGAGTCGCCTTCCAGCTCGATGACGCCCGACTGGAAGATAGAAATATATATAAATATACTTGGAAAACATAACCGGTGCAGCGCAGTCGGGTGAAAATGAGGTAAGGTCATTTATTGTCTGACAAATTGTATAGTAACTATTTCATTGAGACAGACAGCTTACTTTATGAGACAGATAACTTTTTTAAATAAATGTAAAAATATTTTTTTGTGCTTTATATTAATAAGTAGTAGTAGGGTATTTGACACCACTAACCAATAATTTCAAGTCACAAGTTTTCAAAAAAAGCGCTTTATTTTACCCATGAAAACCGATAAATTTTCAATTTATTGTAAAATTAGATTTCAACTTACTTTAAAATCAATAAATAGTCAATTGAGTTGGCCGATAATTGACGTCACAGCGTGTTATTGTCATACATAATCTATGTGGTAGTCGCGTTTTAATAGCGTATAAAAAGTATGTCAATTGATTGATGATGTCTACACCTATATCGAAACCTGAATCGGCAAGCATAAACTGAGCCGCCCTCAGGCTCGGTGGAGCGACGATCTTCGCAGGGTAGCTGGTAGCAACTGGATGAGAGTTGCCGAGAATCGAGCTAAGTGGTGTGCAAGTGGAGAGGCATATTTCCAGCAGTGGACTGTTGTAGGCCGATGATAGCACCTGTGTGGTCATAGTGTTTGTCCTATTTTTAGCTAGCTGTAAAATAAGGCCCAGAATGCCTTACCTCATCAGCGGCTATGATCTCCGTGGGCTTCAAGTCCTCGTGCTCCTCTGCATCAAAGAACTCGGATGCGGAGACGCACGAGGAGCTGTAGCTGAGCGACTGCTGGAACGGCCGACTGTTCACCTGCGACGGGGATATAGGGGTTAGCTGGAACAAGCGGTATTTGGTCACTATGTGGTCTAAGAAGTATATAAAATAAAAAAAAAATGCTGGGTATAAATGGTAAAAAGGCAGGGTAAAAATCTCTTCTCATATAGAGAAGATCACCCAGCTTGCTCAAGGCGGATTGGCGATTGCAAACTTATATTCATTTTAAGTCCAGGTTTCCTCACGATGTTTTCCTCCACCGATGTCAGAGATGTCCAAGCTAGACTTACTTTACATATGTAGAATATATTAATTGAAGAAGTCACATTGATACTTGCCCGGTATCGAACCCGCAGCCACATGCATGACAGGCGTATTTAATGCACCTAAAGTGCTTATATTTCTTTCACAGATAGAAAGCTAATTGCTGCTGGGCAAAGGCCTGCCCCCGTTTATTACACTTTCTTCAGTGTTGTGACTGTTTTATGGTTAAATTGTCATCCACGCAGTCAAAGTCGCGGTAAGAACCTAGTACTTACGGCCTCAGGACGTATAAACTGGTAAAAAGATTTAAGGTAATTATTTTATTTATTTATTTAAATACATGTTAAAATTGTCCTTACAGGCTAACCTAATTCGACAATCAAACAACAAAAACTCTTAAGGTCACAGCTCATTAGAGCCACCCGGCACCCACCCCGCACCGCCTCGTCGTACGGCGTCCACTCGTTGTCGACAGGTGGTTCACGGGTGGACGCCACGTTATCACCAAAACGTTGCACGATCAACCAGTGAACCCAGCGCGGTCAACGAGTGAACACCGCGTGGTCAACGAGTGAACGGAGCGTGGTCAACGAGTGGACGTCGCTTAGTCCACGAATTTTCTAGTAGTCTGTTAACAATTGAATGAAGGGAGGGTGGGGAGCGGCGTATTGCCAACGTATCGTCCTCGCGTGAATCACTCGCGGGCAGCGCGCGGTCCGCTCCGGACCCGCGCGTTGGCGATGCGCAGTCAACGCAGGGCAGCGAGTTGTCACCGAGTGGTCCACCCGCCGTCCGCGCGTGGACGGCTTACGATAGAGGCGATCCGGTGACGCTACGGAGTTGATGTAGTGAGCGCATACCCATACAAGTCCATATCAAGAATACTAACCGCACGAGGCGAGGCGGTGCGGAGTGGGTGCCGGGTGGCTCTAATGAGCTGTGACCTTTAACGTCACTTTTCTATCTTGACAAATAGGAAAGTGTCGTCCTTTCGAATTCCGCCAATGTACTTGATGATGTAGTGAAAGGTAAACTTACAGCATCCGAGTTGGGCCCGACGGAGGAGATCTCAGCGAGGTCGGACGCGTCGTGGATCCGGCTGAGGCGCGAACGTAGCTCTGTGCGGAACACTTCACTCGTCATTATTTACGTTACGACCCTACTGATTGTACAGACAGCAAAAGTAGATTAACATTTCACATTTTTAAATCCTTGATGTTTAAATTATTGAGCACAATATTTTAGATTTTTAAAACCTTGTTTGAGCACAATATCAAAGGAAATGGATCTTAAATTAAGATAAAATGAACTCTTAGGCAGACCAAAGTCTGCAATTCTGAATAGCAGTGAATTTTGTTATTTTGTGTCTATTTAAATGATAATTAGTAAAAGTAACATTGTTAATCGACTTTTGTTGCTATTACTACACTAACTAGCGGCAAACTGTAGCATTCATTAGAGTGAAGTTTTTAAGCTTGAAAGTGCTTTTCGCTGTAAAGTATTTCATACAAACTTTTCAGAAACTTGGAAATGAAATTATAATTTCATTTAAAAAAATCGTTGTGCCTCTTTAGAAGTTCTCGTTTATGCGTTTACAATCATATGAACTCACACATACAAACAGTCAGACCCGAAACCACTATATGTGGGCCATATACGTATATTTGTCTCATGGGGTTACAGTATCTATTAAATAAATATTTAGAATCAATAATAATAATAAAACATACCATCACGTCTGTATTTCCCGAAGGGTTAGGCAGAGGTGTACCAACATACACCCACAGTTCGCCGGTATGTTTAGGTCCCATTTAATAGAGAACGAGCCTATTGCCTTACCCGGGCACAAATCCTCACTCCGAGCTCCTACTGAGAATTTCATAGAAAAACCCAATAACACTTTTCTCGACCTGGGATTCGAACCCAAGACCTCTAGCGTAGCAGTCGCGCTTAGGACAACTAGGGTAACGAGACAGTAAAACCTATCTATGTATATGTATTCTCAAGACCGATTCCGGCCACGGCGGACTAAGCCGCAGGAGGTATTAAAGTGCACAAGTGTGTGCGCAAAACTATCTACAACACGTATAATGCAGTCTCACCGGAATTTTGCTGTAGTGCCGTGGTGAGGTTCGTTCTTAACGCTGCCATTACAGCGCCAGGCGTGGAGGCGGTCTCCGCCGCGTCCATTGCGGCGCGGAGACGACCGCGTTCGCATACCTGTGGAGAGAAAAGGGTAATGGATGACGAACAAGGGCAATGAACATTTATTAAAGTTACTCTTATAACTTAAGATCTGAATAGTTAATTAAGGGTAGGTAATTATCTTTTCTTCCTACCTTATTTTTTGGGGTTTACTCCATTTTTGGTAATTGTGAAGATGGTATTAAATGAACGGAAATTTCTGAATATTTATCGCTGATTAATTTGATATCTATTCTTATTTTTTGTAAAGTCATGGTCTGTTTGAGAAATGAATTAATAATTTTACTATAAATTAAAAAGTATCGTAATTGCAATTCTAAGCATAAGTTTAGAATGTAATGTATGTGTTTCTGTAACTGTAATTGCTAACTAGCAGAGCAACATATTTGGTATATTGAATTAGGTTACATAATTAATTAAATTCAAATCAAATTCAAAATTCAAATTCAAATTCATTTATTCAAATTTACAATATATAAAATTAATTCAATTTTGCTTAAATGTAAGTCATATTTCTAAGATTTACTTGCTTGAACTAGGTAAAACCTAAGCCAATTATTAACCTAACCTAATTATTGAGAGATTGCGTCATTTTGGCAAAATAAAGTAAAGCAAGAATCGTAGCAGGTGGCGTTCTGTGGTTTCTGCCTACACCCATGGGAAAAAGGTGTGAGTTTATGTATGTATGTGTAAGTAAAGCAAGTGTATACACACCTACAATCTACAAATATCCTTACCAGCGTAGACACAACAGTCTTCAAATTAGCCACCAAATCCTTAGCCAGTACAGTAAAGTCTTCTCTCAGCTGATGATCAGGAGTCAGGGATGTCAGGGAGGCAGGTCCTGGCGCCGTGCTCAGCGTCTCCGCCCCCGGGAGCGACTGAGGCCGGGCCGCGGCACACGCTGCAAGTCAACACGAGAGTGAACTAATGAAGGTGATGGGAGTGACTGAAGAACGGAGTGAATGATTGATTGGTTTCGCTGTGATGTTGTAGCTATTAAAAAGGATTGATATTGTGGGATTTGGTGATGCTGTGTCGCATTGTGATTGAGAAACAGTCAGTGTTATGTACGTAACCACCAATCGGGGTCCAGGAGCGCATTTTACACGTGATAAAAAAATCAGGCTTCTACATAATTTATTCCATGCGCGCCTCAAAGAGATGTCAGCAAACATTGGAGGGGCCACAAAGGGCCGATCCCTGCTGGGGCTGCGGGTTGTGAGCAAGAGATACCGCGCCCCCGGAATGCAAAGGGCACAAGAAGGAACATGGATGGGTTTTAGTCAGTAAAAGTCTGACACTCCTTCCCGCCCCGCCCAGGGCGGGGGAAATTATTTGATGATTTCCCGTCTATAAAAAAAGGCGTTTTGGGTGTATTTCGGTTGTAACGTACTAATTGTAATTGTAATGATTTTGGACATTTAATGCTGATTAATTTGAAATAATTGGGAAAGTAATTTGATGATTTCCCATACGTAAAAAAGAAACGCTTCTTCATAATAGGTGAGGTTCATGTTTGCATGGAATTTATACTGCTTAGATCGGCATAAGCGCGAACCTAAACGAGTTCCAAGCAGTATAAATTCCACGCAAAAATGAACTTTAACTATTATGTAGAAGCCTGAATTTTCTTTAGCACAGTGTGAAATGCGCTCCTGCGCCGTCTGTATGGTGGAAATTGTACATTAAAGTTGTTTAATTATAATAATTTATACACGATTATTTTGCGATTGGTCAAGTTGCTGATGCGCAAAGTGCAATTCATTCAGCTTAGCTTCTTGTAAAGGTAGATAGAGAATATAAGACATTTCTATCAAAATCGTGAAGGTCTTAAGAGTTAGTTGGTAAAGATATGAGATTAATTTAAAGAAATAATTTGTATGAGGCTAAATAACACAGTAGCGGTACTTGAATGAGGTGTTCAGATAAATTATACAGTACATAACAGTTAAGAAACATTTGAATTGTATACACGCTTACTTTAACATCGTCCTGGAACCGAAAGCCATAAGCTCTAATATAGTGACAGAAACTATTGGCATTATTATTTACAAAAAAATATTTAAAAAAATTGCACCAAAATGTAATTTGTGAAATAGTGAGAAGTCGAAGTAACGCTTCCTTACAGTCAATTCATATTTGTATGTAAATCGACTACTCATGCGAACGGTAGCCTTTGAAAAATACATTCATCGATCAGAAAGAGGCGCTACTAACATTTAACTCGAAATTTAAAAAAAAATGAGATAAATTTTCAAGGTCTTAGAGACGTCTTGAAAAAAGAAATAACACCAAATAGTAACTATTACTCGACTGGAGTTCCTGTATTTTGGCTCCGGACCGATTTAAAAGTAACCGTGTTTAAAACGTGTAATTATATTAAACGCACGCCCTGAAAATAGTTTGCTCAGAATCGGCTACTGAATCGATTTCAGTTATTTCTGATATTGGTAATTTTTTTTTCGTTTGTATAAGTCGCTCGAATTACTTTTTATAAATAAATCTTACGAAATTTAAGATAAGGTTATTTTTTTATTTATTTTATTTAAAATTGCGTTCTACTCGTAAAAAGCCTTATTGTTTTTACTTTAGTTTGATTCTGTTCAACGGAGAGGTGACTGGTATACTTATATTAGGATAAAAATATACTAATTTTAGGGTGTTACCACACCAATCGATCGATCAATGGTAGAGCTGGGTGCTAAGTGTGAGTTTTTTGACTTACGTTCGATTGCGAGCGCGTTTGAATTTTGTATGAGAAATTAGGTTTCTCCTAGTGACCACCAGTTGGCGTTATAACTTTTTCCTATACAAAATTCTAACGCGCTCGCAATAACGTGAATGAAAAAACTCACACTCGGCACCCTGGCCGTTGATCGATAGTTTCTACTACACCAATCGATCGATCGTCAACCGGGGCCATCGATTGATGGATGGCATCTATCCAATGGTGTGGTAGCACCCTTAGACACAGCTAAAATCGATTCAGTATCCGACTCTGAGCAAACTACTTTCAGGATTTGCGTTTAATAAGTTGTATATGTATAACAATTGTATATAAATATTTGTATATTGTAAGCTTTTGTTTGATCTGTGAAGCAACGCATGCGTCAACAAGGTTTTGAAATGGTGGTGTTCACTGATCTGTGATATTGTATTTAAATATACAATTTATAGAATATAATGAGATGTTTTTGCTACTAGTAGACTAGACTATAGGTAATGTAATTCTTTCATTGTAATAGTTATTACTTTTTTGGATGGTAAACAAGCCGACGGCCCACCTGATGTTAAGTGGTCACCGCTGCCTATAGACATCTGCAATACCAGAAGCCTTGCAAATGCGTTGCCATCCAGGAGACAAAGTTGAAATGTGTCATGTGCCTGCTATTACACCCATACTTTTCAAACCACAACACAGCAACGCTGCTTTGCGGCAGAAGTAAGTATGGTGGTAGTACTTCCCCGGACGAGCTCCTTCAAGGAGCTTATACTACTACTAGGTACTACATAAATATGTGGTGTGACTTTTTATGCCCAATTATACAACTGTGGGATTTTACATAAAAAGTACGGAGTGGATAGGAAATCTTAATTTAAACTTTTACAATGGATTTAGTATATGAATGTGGACTATAAAATTGGTGGCTATTAGAAAAAAATCTGTTTGTTCATACAAAAGTGTTACACCTACACAGTCAAGATGTATGAGACAGCAGATTTTTTTTTTTTTAGTCTCCGCAATTTCTGTCACGGCAGCTAATTTCAATGGACAGCCAAGTATTTAGGAGATATTGTCCACAAGTGTGTTCAAAAACACAAGTGCTCCCTCTTCCCTCACTCTCATAATCCGATGGGACGGCAATCAGACACGACCGGGGAGAGACCAACGGCTTTACGTGCTTTCCGAGGCACGGGGTTGTCACACCACCAACTCCCAAACTCCGGGCTGCTACTGAGAAATTATACAAAAATACCCGGAGTTTCAGTGTTACTGAAAAATGTTTACGACCAACGGACCAACGGGGCACTCAAAATAATGTCCCCTAAATCCATGGTAAAATTGTAATCACGATATCCCTACCACCCTGTACAGAGGTGCTACTAGAACAGCCCCGGATCTACGATTTTTTCGAACAGGGGCAAAACCTTGATAGTGGGGCCCCCACGTTTGAAAAAAACTGCCAATGAGTAGCATTTTTGTGACCATTTGTTAAAATAATAGGTAATCCTTTAATTTTAAACTTTTTATTAACTAATAACTTTCAATTGTGACATAAAACAAAAGTTTGTTTGTCAAACATATTATTTTAAGATTCGATTACTTGATAAAAACCTATGAGATTGTAGTAAAAGAGGCTTCATTTGTTCGATATTTCGAATTCTTATCCCAAGGATTTGGGGCCCCCATGAGACTGCCGCCCGGGGCCCCCCGGTTTGCCCCCTTAGATCCGGCGCTGTACTAGAATATGTACAATTTGTAATCCCTGCTACATTGAGGTCCTAGCGAGATAATAACAAAAACACTCACAGCAGCGCTGCGCCTCTTCTCTTAACACCTGCACTATGTATTGGCAGATGAATCTGGCTAGGGGCACAAATATACCGTCACTTTCTTTTGACATTTTTATATTGTCACTTTAGTTGTCAAATTATGGAAGTTTATTTTTTAATTACTAGCTTAACTGGGGCAAGATTCGCTGTGACACAGTAAGATCAAAAAATAATAATATGAAGACACTTTACTGTTTAAATGCAATGTTGTGTAAAAAAATGGATGTTTTTTCCATCAACCACTTTCCGAGTTAAACGGACACAAATATACGGAAGCTGAATTTTTATGTAGGTATAAAGATTTTTCTGATTGCACAATTTTCGTAACACTTTGGTAAGATGAAGTTTTTCAAAGTTTTATCCAAATTTATCCTAAATATTTTTCTTGAGGATTTTATTTTCACTTGAATTCAAATTGTTAAAAAACTTTCAAAGAGCCACAAAGATACAACCATTTCTTAGTTTGTAATTCACTGATTATATCACAATTGTAACAACTAAGTACTTCTAACTAATAAACTTTATTATTATTTTCCACACAATTATTCGCCATTGATATTAAATTAACAAACTTTCACAATATCGATTCTAACACTATTGTACATCACGGAAATTACTAGCATAGTATGATGACAAATCGACCCATATAGATGATCTTAACACCACTTGAAAATATACCTTAACACTGCTACATAAAGTTGAAATTGCTTTGTTACAACATGTACTAAGATGTTATGGGTATATTCAGATCATTGATAATCTGAGATTCTGTTTATCTATGATAAAGGAGAGCGAGAGATAAGTGTCAAGGGTATTGCTTTACGTTGTATAGATTTTGAATCATATTCTCTGTGACATAAAGTCGAAAATGGGTAAATTTATTTTCTATGACTAGTTGTATTATGTCACCTATGTTATTATAGAGTAAGCAGGTATGTTTAAATATTAGGGCATAGAATTAAATCGGCGATTTATTACGTTTCAAATTATCCCTATTTCTAACCCAATTACGGAACTTCCTTTTTGAAGGCACAACTAGATTATAATATTTTTTCTTGCAAATGACGTTCAAAATTGCTTTTTAATGGTCAAATTGAAAAATGATTTAATTTTTATCAAGGTCTTTTATACAAAGCGTCTAAAATTCTAATCAGTAGACTCATCTGCTGTAAAATTCCATGTTAGTTGCAGAGATTGGCTAAACAAAACAAACGGTCATCTTGACAACAGATTAAACTGAAATATCTATTGAGATACGCCTAAAATCTCCATTGAGATAATGCCTACTTAAAAATATCGTTCTAGAATTATAAGTCAATACATTTATTTACAATTAGACTATTAAAAGGCAATATTGAACATTAATTACATTAAAAAAAACATTGAATCTAGTTGCCCATTCCAAAAGCTAGTTTCGTATGGAGAAGAATGGGCATGAAACCCCATTCTCCAGAACATTATACTTTTAGGCCTCAATTCAAGACTTTGTAGACCTGATTTTTTTACATTATTTTTGTCTTAAAAATCGACCATAATAAATAAGATAGGTGAAGCATTTTATAGCTCCATCAGCTAAAACCATGCACTATAGCAGGTGTAAAAAGACGCTTATCAAAGCTGGAGGTGACATATTCGTCCCATCATTGGGACATTTGACTATATTTGAGAACCTCTGACAATAGGAATATTGGAGGTCAAAGTTTTCAATTTAAAATTACTTTAAATACTCTTAACCCTTGTACAACCGGGGCTGCGGGTTGTTCGAAAGAGATACCGCGCCCCCGGAACACAAAGGGCAAATGAAAGGAACATAGACGGGTTTTAGTCAGTAAAAGTCTGACACTCCCTCCCGCCCCGCCCAGGGCGGGGAAAGTTTTTGGAATTTTTTTTGGGAAATCATCAATTAATGATGATTTCCCAAAAATAAAAATAAAAACCCCTAGTACAAAGGTTTAGGGTATATGCAATAGCACCCGTAATCTTTTGCGTGCGTTTCATTGAACATTGAAAGCTAAAGTAAACAGCTGTTTTTCATACCAAAAATAAAACCACATTACTCAACAATTATTTTATCTAAATATTACTAAAACTAGAACCAACCATTTAAAATTATTGTGAGCATAATATGCTGTGATTGGCTGTTGATAGTAAAGTCAATCATCACAGCGACTTTTTTTAAACTATTTATTTGAGATGGTTTTGCCCTTGTCTTTAGTATAGGTCAGAGGTGACGGGCAAAATCGACGATGAAGTGAGCTTACCCAGGCAGAAGCCTGTTCACATAAGGCGCTTGACAACATTAATTTTTGGTTGAGAAATCGAAGACAGTTTGACGTAGATGACAGCTTAGTAATACGTCTTTCTACACCCCATTATATATATGCTATATGCTAGCGAAGTGAGCGTCATATATACAGAGAATGCGATGCGTTCGAACAAGGAACAAAAGGGGGCCAAAACGTAAAATAAAAACAGTCTTACGAACTAAGGTAGATGCCAGAAATGTTGAAAGAAACGCTGGAACGAAAAAAGAAGAGAATTTATTATGTTATCCTTTGGGAAGTGCGTTAAGTGATGAGTTATGGTCTTTGTCAATTGAATTTAATCGTTAACTAATCGAAATAAGGTATATATTTCAATGCTTCAGAGCCGATCATTGCCGATCATTGCCGACATTGAAAAATAAACCTTATTTCCATTTGATAAGTATTAAATTCAATTCGCAGGCCATTAAGAAGCCAGTTATCCTAGCGTCAGTATGAGGTAAAGATGATATTAGAAATTATATTTCCTAGGGCGTCTATCAAGGCAAATTAACAGGCACGCTTGTCTAGTTTCAATGACTTGAACAAAAACAGCTGTTCCATACGTTTTGATAGTTTTTGTATTGAACAGCTGATTTTTCAGGGTTGGTCCTGTACTAAAAGTTGATAATTTGTATGAGTAATTTCATCCCCTAAAAGTTTAATTAAAAGTTTACCTGTTACATACTCATTTAAAACTGTAGTAGGTACTATGAATTGGGGTTGAATGAGAAAATAGGGGTGAATCAGATCAAGATTTTAAACGGGAGTGAAACATTGGAATAATATAGTTTGTTACCAGTAAGGATGCTAAATCGTTGAAAAAATTCAGTAACTAAAAAAAAATATATCTCGACAAATTGAGAACCTCCTCTTTAAAAATAAATAAATAAAAACTGTTTATTCTCAGACAACTACAGTCCATAAAAGTCGGGTTAAGGTTTTAAGTCGGTTAAAAATTGAGTACTTTTTGACAACAAACTATATTATTTTGACACTGAAATCTCTTTTACAGGATGGTTCTAATTCACCCCGTGCGTTACTATTCATCCCCTTTTACGGTACTAATTATTTTTTTACGCTCTCATGGTAACAAGCAAAATCCCTGTTCGAAATTTGAATGTTAAGACATGAATTGAGATGAAGGCTTTTAGCACCAATTCTACAAGAGCCTAACATGCCTGGCTTAATGTTATGTCAACGTGCAAGTGATCGGCGCCATTTTGTTTTTTGCTTTTTTTTCAGAGCCATGCCAAGGCGGCGCTTCAATTCCCAAAACTTACCAATTTCGTAAAATCCTTGCAAAGACATAAGTTTCAAAATAATTATTTGATTTTTGTGAACAAAAAAGTTTTCTAATTTTTTAAATAATAAATTAAAAATTCATGATCGTGTATACAATTGTATGTACCTATGTATACATTTTTTGTACATATTTTGGTATATTTTTGATTGGGAAAAACAAGGAGTGGGTTTATTGGGGTTCCTAAAAATAAAATGTTTAATCACATTTACAATTAATTTGTTTGAGGATATGCACAGTAAATACTTAAATAGTTTACCTTGGTCTATCAGAAACTGGATGACTTTTTTTTATGAAATAACTAGTAAATAATTATAAATAAATTCGCAGGCTAACATTCATCATTTACTATACTATAACAGCACCGGCGCCGCCCGCAAGCTGTCACCTTTTATCTTTATATTTTTACTGCTACATAAAATACGCTACGACTCACAAAAGCGGAGCATTATCCAAAGACGTAATTTTACTTTTTTTACGTATGTTTGTTCGTATGTTTTAGCTTTAAGGCCTATTCAAACCTGAGCGATATTCGCTGCCGCTGTGGGTAGAGGTACATACCGCGCGGGTTTCGCTCAGGTATTTAGTATCAAGTACCGCGGCTAGAGCGACCTGAGCGATATTCGCTGCCGCTGTGGGTAGAGGTACATACCACGCGGGTTACGAACGGTAGCGAATACCGCTTAGGTCTGAACAGTAATATTACCGCATACCCACTGGGTATTCTCTGCCGCAGACGGTAGCGAATATCGCTTAGGTCTGAATAGGCCTTTATGTCTGTCTGCACCTACTAACACAATTTTTTAAATAAATTGTTATTAAACCATGGACTTTGTCTATACTAATATTAAAAAGAGCAAAGATTTATTTGTAACGAATAGGCTCCGAAACTACTGGACTGATTTTAACCATTTTTTCGCCAATAGATAGCTACATTATTCCTGTGTAACATAGGCTATATAACATCACGCTACGACCCACGGGAGCGGAGCATTAACCAAAGACGTAACTTATGGCGGTTGAAATAAGCAACGCGGACGAAGTCGCGGGCGTTTCGCTAGTCGGAAATAAAGTTTTATTTTACTGTACATACCCTCAACAAATAGCATGAGTGAAGCGACTAACACACACACAGTTCTAACACTCACACATGTGCACGTATATAGGTGACAGTATATAATATAGAGGGTGTTACCTATAGGCAGGGAGGCGGCGGAGTTGGGCACTGAAGACGCGCCGCCGCCCGGGGACGGGGGCGCCGTCAGAGCTGATAGTGCCTGTGGAGTACAGACGGTGGAATTAGGGGTCAGTGTGGTTTCAATTAAGAATTAAAGAAAGAAAGACAAAATATTTATTGACACACACCATGTGTACACAAAAATAATAACAAAAAAAGGCCACTCAATAAATAACTACCTCGTTGGCCTAGTGGTACTAAGCCCGACTGCTACGGTAGAGGTCTTGGCTTCGATTCCAAGATCGAGCAAAGAGTTATTGGGTTTTTCTATGAAATTCTCAGTAGCAGCTCGGAGTTAGGATTTGTACCCGGTTAATGACAATAGGCTCGCCCCCTATTACATGGGACCTAAATATACCGGCGAACTGTAGGTGTACATTGGTACACCTCTGCCTGACCCTTCGGGGAATACAGGCGTGATGGTACATGGTTACCGATACCATGTCAGAGGCCCTTGAGGCGGTTTAGAAACTCTTACAATAGGGTGTCATCATCTGCCTAGCCTTTTCCCAACTAAGTTGGGGTCGGCTTCCAGTCGAACCGGATGCAGCTGAATATCAGTATTTTACATGGAGCGATTGCCTATCAGACCTCCACAACCCAGTAATGAGTAATACGATACTCTTGGTAAGACTGGTTGTCAGACTTACAATAGGGTGTGTGGGTCTTTAAACCTTATTGCCTACACGATAAAGACGAAGACTGCTCTTGAACGTACCATATGTGAGCTGGACGGGTCTATGTGTGTGTGTGATGCCTGTAGTTCTACGGAGGCACACTTGCTGTTAGACTTCTTCTTCCGCAGACCGAACTTGCGCCGGTCTTTCTTTACGTTGGGGGAGGCGCCTTCCAATGACACCTGGAGATTGGAAGTCAGGTTAGAATTATATTCATAGTTGGTGAGATTTGACATCGGAAAAATTCACGTTAATAAACATATACTTTCATCCCCTATTTAACCCTATTAAGTGATACATTTTCAAGAATAGAGTAAAAATCTCCTTCATTAAATTTAATACGATTTTTCATCAACCCCTTCAGAGAATAAATTTTTCATATTCAATTTTTCATCATACTTAATGCTATTCTATCTTATGCTAATGATTCGTAATAGAAAGCTACGATAACCCTTAGCCATAATTTATTATTAAAAATATAAAGGTCCGTAAGACTCAGTTCAGAGTATTTTTTGACATTGCCGAAAATGGTACACGGTACAAGCTGTTCTACAGAATCATCCACAGTTTGATAAATCACCAATTTCAAAGTGTTCCTTGACATTTCCAAAAATATTACACGGTACAAGCTGTTTTACAGCATCATTTATAGGTATCCCACAGCAGCTTCTCCAACTTACATCAGTGTCATGGTGCAACTGTTGCTGCATCTCCAGCGCATCCAGCAGTCGCTGCAGCTGCTGCACGGACAGTTGCGCCTGCCCCAGCTCGCGGGACGCCGTGTCTAGTGGACCTCCTGACTCTGCGGATTGACGACAACGTTACATACAGTTTGATATGTATAGCTGTCCCTTATAAGTAGACTGATGTTTTGAGAGCCATTAGGATCATCTTATACAATCCCAAAAAATAAGTTATAATAATACCAGCCCATCACTGTACCACTGCAAGGCAAAGGACTCTTCTCATACAGAAAAGGCACGAGCATTGATCACGCTTGCTCAAGTCCAGGTTTCCTCACGATGTTTTCCTTCACCGTGTCCAAGATAAACTAAGAAAGTACGTATGAACTGAAAATGTCACATTGATACTTGCCCGGATTTGAAAACCTCATGTGTTAGAGGCGGGCGCTCAACAACTAGGTCATGACGATATAAAGAAAGACACTAAGCAAAGTTCTTCAAACCAGAAGCGAGATTATGAATGGATTTTGGACCGTTCATCTAGTCGCTTTCACATCATATGTCAAAAAATTTGGTTAACTGGTGAAGTGTCGTATGAAATGATACACATGTTTACACGGTAAAGGCTCACTTTATTGTGTCGACTCGCAAGTACAGTGTCTTAGCTTAGCTACATACATATAACAACTATCTAGGTTTACATATACTTACATACTAAAGACGTACATACACTACACCTCCGGGGGTGAAAGAAAAAAAAAAATATATATATAGGTGTATAGAGTTTTTTTTTTTTTTTTTTTATACCTTAACTTAATTATGGAACAATTTTGTCCTATCCTTATGAACTAATTCTATTTTATTTTGTTTTAAAATTTTAACATTGGGACCTATGTCCTCTATTACAATGTAAGGGCCTTCAAAAATATTATCCAATTTTTTCGTTCCTTCATTTTTGAGTAACACTAAATCGTCTTTACTATATGTTACTGGATTACATTTCTTATCATATGCTAATTTTCTATTTACCTTACTTAGCTCTAAATTAGTTTTAGCATCCTTAAGTGCTACTTGTAGTCTATATCTTAAATCTAGACAATAGTCATTAGGATTATATAATGGATCTAGCCTATTACAATTCTTAATATTATTAGGTATATTACACGACCTACCGAAAATGAGTTCGAAGGGCGTGTACTTCGTCTCTGAATGGACGGTATTGTTATAACTGAAACACCAAAACGGGATCCAGTGTGACCAGTCGTAGCCGTTATTGCCTGAATAGGTCCTTAGAAAAGCGCCTAGATGCTTATGAGCATTTTCAAGTGAACCGATTGATTGATGATGGTATGCTGTCGATATTAATTTTTCTATGTTTAACAATTTGCAAACTTCAGACATAGTGCTTGAAATAAATTCTGAGCCCCTATCGGTAGCTATAACTTGAGGTATACCAAAACGTAAAACAAAATTTTGTATAAATGATTTAGCTACCGTTATTGTTTCTTTATTTTTTATAGGATATGCTTCAATAAATTTGCTTAATTCGCATTGGATTGTTATAAGGTAACAGTTTCCTTCCTCATCTTTATCCAAAGGGCCTACCAAGTCTAAAAATATTTTTTCAAAACCTGATGACGCAGTTGTTGTGATTGTCATCGGCTGTTTTGTGTACCTACTATACTTAGTCTTTTGGCATGTAGGACATTTTTTAACAAAATCAAGAACATCTTTAGAGATACCTGGCCAGAAATATCGTCTTTTGATGTTGTTAGTCATTCTACGCACACCAGCATGTCCACTGGTGGGGAGCAGGTGAAAGTCATTTAAGATAAATTTCTTTTTATTATCGTCATCTATTCTTTCTATTCCTCTTAGTATGCATACTCTCGGACCGGTCCAATTTTTTAATGTTTGTATTTCATTACACAACTCTTTAATAAACTCTTCATTTTCATTATTTTTAATGATGCATACTTCTTGTATATTTATATTTTTGCAAAATTTCTCTAACTTAGTCACAAATTCGGCTCGCGAGAAATGTGCTCTGAAGTTGAGGTTTACGCATAATAACATTTTTTTTGGAATATAAGCGAGACACTCGTCTTCAGCTCTTATCATATTATCTCTTCTATATTTATCCACTGTATCTTTCTCTAGCAAAATCATCTCCACAACATCACTCGGCTTCTTTAGTAATTCCACGACTCTAGGCTGATCAGACCTTTCGTCAGTAGGTTTACTAATTGGCGGTGATACATTCTTACTCTTCTCATCACTTCTCTTTTGTGCTCTAGTCATGATATTAACTTCCGAAATTTTCTCATTCATACTCTTTAATTCGCTAGAAGTCACATTTACCCTGGATAATGCATCTGCGACTACATTATCCTTTCCTTGCACATACACTATTTTGAAATCATACTCCTCTAAAACTAAACGAAACTTCAACAGCCTGCTAGAGGGATCTTTCATACCAAACAAATAAATAAGTGGTTTATGATCCGTCATTATAGTAAAATGTCTGCCGTATATATATGGTCTAAAATATTTCACTGCCCAGACTATAGCAGTAAGTTCTTTTTGTATTGTGGGATAGTTTAATTCTCCCTTGTTCAAAGGTCTACTAGCATATGCTACGGGTCTTAAGTCCTTGTTGCACAAAACTGCACCAACAGCTACACCTGACGCGTCTGTTTGCAAAATGAATTCATTTGATTCTGAAAAGTCTGGGTACTGAAGAATGGGCGGGCTAATCAACTTTTGTTTTAAGACCTCAAAAGACTTTTGACATTCTGCTGACCAATTAAAATCTACATTCTTTCGGCTTAATCGGTTTAATGGTAATGTGATGTCAGCAAACGATGGTACAAATTTACGATAATAATTGCAGAAGGCTACAAAGCGTTTCACTTCGTCTACGTTTTTTGGTACAGGGTAATTTTGTAAAACTATTGTTTTTTCAGGATCGGGTAAAACTCCATCTGCTGAAACTAAATGTCCAAGATATAATATTTCCTTTTTAAAAAATTGGCATTTACTCGGATTTAATTTTAAATTAACTTTTCTTAACCTTTCGAGTACATCAATCAAATTTTTATTATGAGAATTTAAATTTCGCCCAAATATAATTACATCGTCAAGATAAACAAAACATTTGTCATACGTCAGGCCGGACATGGCTATAGACATTACTCTACTAAAATTGCTACAGGAAGTTTTAAGTCCCATAGGAAGACGCTTTAATTGATATTGACCCGAGCTAGTGGTAAAAGCTGTATATTTACGACTGTCAGGACACAATTTAACCTGATAATAACCTTGGTTTAGGTCCAAATGTGTGAAATACATTGAGCCTGAAAGTGAGTCTAAAATGTCGGTGATGTTCGGTAGTGGGAACTTATCATCGACTATCACATCATTGAGTTTTCTGTAGTCCACTACTAAACGCCACTTCTTACAGCCTTCTGATTTTTTGGGAACGAGTAGCACTGGACTGTTCCACTCGCTTGAGGCCTCTTCTATTATATCGTCCTTCATCATTTGTTTTATTTGACGATCAATTTCAGGTTTCATAGATTGAGGCAATCTATAAGGTTTAACGTATGTAGGATTAACGTTTGGTTTAAGTGTTATCGATTGTTCATACACGTTGGTGGTTGCTAACTTATCTCCTGGCAGAAAAAACACATCTGAATATTTTGTACAAATTGTTTCGATCGAACACTTTTCTTCACAGTTAAGATGATTTAATTTTAACGACGAGAGTAAAGTTTCGGCTCTATTAGCGTTTGCATTAGTTTTATCAAAAGAAAAAACATGATACTCGCTTAAAAAGTTAACTTCCGGAATAAAATTTTCTAATTTAACTTCTTTATCTGTAACGTTAAGTATTTTGACCGGTATCCTACCATTCGTAGGTTTAACGATAGCCCCTGCTAGAAAAATATCTTTTTCTATCTCTCTCGAGCAAACAACACAATCATCTTTTACATCAATACTTAAATGTACGTAATGGATCGATTCACTTCGGGCCGGTAACACTAGATTATTATTATTAGTAAACGTTAAATCTGGTCTAGCTGATATAGGTAAATAAGTAAATTTTCCTGCATTATTAACAACTAACATGTTGGAAGCCAAATCAATATTACAGCCATAAGTAGAAAGAAAATCTAGACCTAAAATACCAGTTGCCTGGAAGGGCAAATTTTCAAAAACATAAAATTTATGCGTAAACGTGTCATTATTTTCTGACACAAGTTTTAAGGTTACGCATCCCAAGGAGTTAATCTGACCTCCAATTCCGTTTATAGTAGTATTATTATAACTTATGCGTATCGTTTCGGGTAATTCCTTTTTCCCTATAATTGATATCGACGCACCTGTATCAACCAAAAAGGAATATTTTTTGTTATTGGAATAAAATGTCACAAATTGACATCGTCCCCTACAAGCTAAAATATAGTGATTAAAATCGAAAAAACTGCTTATTATTCACAGATTGGGTATCATCGTTAGAACTTTGTGAAACAAGCCCTTTCGCCGATTCTTGTGTGGGTTGTATGGGTTGCGCGGAATAAATATTATTTCGGTTATAATTATTTCCTCGCCTGTTACCACGATGATTATATCGGCCATAGTTAAAATTCGGCTGAGAAAAAGATCTACCACGGTTGAAATTTTGAAAAGATCGTCCGTAACCGCGGCGGTAATAATGATTAGGAGGGCCATAATTACGGCCACGTTGACCTTGACCTCTAGGTCCTGAAGAAGGTGTAAACCTACCTCGACTTCTTCTGGAATACTGCATAACGTCCGGCTTAGCGGACGTCGAGGGTGTTGATACCTCTTCGTCCTTTGCACCCTGTATGGCGTCCTTGAGGTTGTCATAGTTGCGCGCGGCCACGATGGTGCTCAGCCTTGAATTTTTCAACCCATCTGAAAATTTCTTAATAGCCATTTTTTCATTTAATGGCTTCAAAATAGCGAACTTTGACGAGTCTCCGTCTGCCTGTGAGATGGTTAAGTCTGTAAAAAGTTGTTCTAATTCTGAACCATACTCGTCAATTGACCTAAAACCTTGGTTCATATTTTGGAGGCGGGACTGAATCGCGGTAAATGATTTTGAAGTTAACAAATGTTTCCTTAAATCCTGTATTAAAGCGGAAACTGTGTCATAGTTGTTCGACAAACGTAGTTTTGCGTTCTCAGAAAGCCGACCTTTTAGCACAAATTTTATTAAAAGTTTGTTTCCCGAATCGTCTAACATATCCGCATACATTTCTACAGCATCAATCAATCGTTTCGTGGTCTCCTCCCTACCATCCATAAGTGGGATTAAATTACACGCCGTCCGAATATCAAATTCCATTTTTATTATTTTTATTTCGCTAGGAGGCGAAACACACAACTCACTTATATTTAAAAATATACTCTTAATTTCATCGAAGGTGGTGGTCAATTGCGTCACTAAATTAGGCTTTAAATCATGCGATAACTTAGAATACAATAATTGCGCTTCACTAAATAAATCCTTAGCCTCTCTTGACTTATTCAATGCAATAGAACCTGTAAATCTAGCTTGACCTTTCTTTATTAAATATTTACGAATATCCACCAAATCTGCATATATCCTATTAAAATCATCGGCCATAATTTAAAAATAAAACATAATGGAATGCAATGACATCCTTTTAACAATAAAATATCTTCCTACGGTTCTCCGCTTACTATCTTCCAGGAATACAGTGCGATAACGCTCCACCATGCGGCGCGAGGTATCGAGTTCGGTGTGTCGCCGTGCGAGATTTATGAACTGTTACACATTTATAATAACTACTTACTTTTTAAACGCGTTTATGCGATATAATTGCAATTATTTTGATACTGTTCAGAGATGAAGTTATAGCAAAATATCACTTTACTAACTATTGTAGCACTACGCGGCGATTGTATTTATAGTAGAAACACTTTGTTTTTTTTTTTCACACGGAAGTGTCGGCGTCGTTGGGTTTCTTGAAGTAGGTCTGCCTACGACATATGGACCTGCGGTTCATCTGCCTCTCCATCCATTTTACATGCATCTTCTTATAATAATAACAGATAGCATAGCATGCCGCTGCCAACAGGACAACTGTGATTAGAGTGAGAAGGATATTTGTCGTGCTGATGCTGGAGTAGCCCATGTTGGCTGTCGCGTCATTCTTTCCATCACCAGCAGCCGTTTGCGCGATGATTGTTTCTTCTTTAGTTTGAGTAGTCCCCATGTTTCAAAAATTTACGTTTGTTTACACATTTCACAACACTGTGCCACTGTCTATATTTTTATTTTGAAGTGTCCGAAATTAAAATTATTTTATTTTTCTTCACTGTCCGTATTTCACTAACGATAAGACCTTGTATGGCAGGGTCGCCATGAAGTGTCGTATGAAATGATACACATGTTTACACGGTAAAGGCTCACTTTATTGTGTCGACTCGCAAGTACAGTGTCTTAGCTTAGCTACATACATATAACAACTATCTAGGTTTACATATACTTACATACTAAAGACGTACATACACTACACTGGAATTATTCTAGACAGACGGAGATTGTAGTGCCAACGTTCTTAAAAATCCGAGAACTGTCCCACCAGATTTCGTTGTTACTCTTCATTAACCAAAACTTACTAAGTGTTGGTTCTTTTAAGCTTTGCACTAATCACGATAAGCATCTAACACTCATGTGCCCAGATGTCACTTTGCAGTGACAGGAATAATGCCAAAGCACTTGCTTCCTACTTAGTAACGTTTATTAATCTAGTAATCCTTTAACCAACTGGGTAGTAGACACCTCAAATCCATTGACATACTTTTTATCAGCTGTCAAAACTCAATTCTCTATAGATTTTGTATGACAATAGCAAACTGTGACGTCACTTATTTGCCAAGTCAATCGACTAACTATTTATTGATTACAAAGAAACTAAAAACCAAAATTTACTGTTAATAATAAATTAACCAGATTTTCAAGGCTAAACTTAAGTGTATGTTTAGAGAAATTGTGTCTTGGAATTATTGGTCAATGGTGTCTACCACCCAAAGTCAAAAGCCAAAAATTCTGACAACCAGTCGAACCAAGAGGTAACGTGTTGTACAGTTACTGGGTTGTGGAGGTCACATAGGCAGTCGCTCCATGTAAAACACTGGTACTCAGCTGCATCTGGTTAGACTGGAAGCCGACCCCAATATGGTTGGGAAATGGCTAAGCAGATGATGATGGTGCCTACCATCCAATTTCTGTGGAAGTATAACTTCCAAAGTTATTCAAAACTTGGGCTACAATGTAAGCAACGCCTAAACTATTTACTTTACCTACTTTAGGCATGTGCTTAGCTTTACAAATGCAAAACTTATAAAACATGCAAAATCAATCAAAACGATATATGCAAAATCATTCTTAATGCATGTCTTCAAATAACTATTTTACGATTTTTCATGCATAAATAAAATAGTCATTTGGTATGAAGAGGATAACTGGAAACATTCAATGTTTTGGAAGGTAACAAAGTAATATTGTTCTACTGACACTAGCTAAGACACAGATGTATAATAAAGAAAAATACATTTATATTCTGGAAAAAAGAAAGATGTGTTTAGATAGGAGTTCGTAGAAGCCGCGTATTTAGATACATTAAAATTATTATGCTTGATTTTTTACATTATAAATAGCGTTAAAACGTATGGTTTATGCTTTATACAAGTTTGAGGTATTATTTTTGCATGTAGCTGTTGCAGTAACTTTCAGATTTAGATTTGTTGTTTGTAAATATTCATTTTATTATTCATTCACTTTTCCCAACACTGGGAATTTCTCCTGATTTGTGGGTGCTGGGTGCGTTTACAACAAACACCCAGACTCGGAACAACTATTTTTTCCGTGCGGGAATCAGAGTCATGACACGCAAAGCAGCAGCCAATCATTTCCGTGCACCACTGCGCCAACCGTGTCAATACATATTTTTTCTTTTTGAAGTGTAATTCGTAAATACGCAGCTTCATTGAACACATAAGGGGTGCTACATACCTATGATCCAGCCGGCGAGGCGTCCCCCCGGCGTGCCGGACACGAACCCCGCCTGAGGGCCCCTGAGCGGCGCAGCGCTCGGGCTCAACAGCCCTACACACCAGACACGTCAGTGGGGGGATAGGGCTCCAGCGTTTTGGAATATATTGCACGAATATTGATGAAGCTGTAGACTTGCGTCTTGTAAAATAAACTAGAACATTACTGCCGTATGTTGACGTGCTATCGCCTCTGCTGTCCGGAAAATACAGGTGGGAAGATATATATACCATTACGCCTGTATTCCCCGAAGGGTTAGGCAGAGGTGTACCAATGTACACTCATAGTTCGTCGCTATGTTTAGGTCCCATCTAATAAGGAGCGAGCCTATTGCCATTAACCGGGCACAAATCCTAACTCCGAGCAGCTGGCACTGAGAATTTCATAGAAAAACCCAATAACACTGCCCGACCTGGGAATCGAACCCAAGACCTCTAGCGCAGCAGTCGCTCCTAACGAGGCAGTTAAAAGGCCTCTTGTAAAATAAACTAGAAATGGCGGAATTTTGATGGGTTATCGACTCTGCTGTCCGGAGAATACAAGTGCAATGATATCTAAACTAATATTATAATGCTGAAAGGTTTGTTTGTCCGTGCTAATCTCAGAAACTATTGGTCCAATTTGACTTTGACGTTTTGTATCGAAAGCTTCAGACGCCATGTTTGATAGTCAGTTTGACAGCAGCTTATAAATTTTCGTTTCTAATAATCGTTTCCCTTCGCAATATATTCCAAAACACTGAAATCACATGTTTGCATGGGGGAAAGGTGCATGACACAAACTTATTGAATAACTAACAGTACAATATTTAAAACCGGTCAACTGGTCGATGGCGGGTGCGAGTTAGTACACTAAGAATAGTCTACAACTTTGCTCTGTTTGCCCTCTTAATAAAATAATCAAAAATATCACTTGTATACTATTTCATTTATAAAATATCACTTGTATACACAGTTATTAATTTCATAAAAGTAAAAAACGTTTATACGTCGTCAATAATTCAGAAAATTTATCAGTATTGTCAGTGGCGGACTCAGGGGGGCCGTCCCGGGTCCCTGGTGCGGGCGGGCCCCAAATCACGAAATGTTTTTTAATCTTACTCTATGTCTGCGTCACCATGTGGCGGTAACGTAAAAGTTTCGTTCAAAACTACGAATTGAAAACATGTAAGTAAACAATTTTTTTTTTGACGGGGCCTCTTACCTTTTCTGCCCCTGGCCCCTGACAGAGTTAGTCCGGCCCTGAGTATTGTAGAACTCTTATTGTACTGTACTGTTAATTATTCAAAACATACAATCGAAAAAAACAAAATAAAACTCATGCATTTACTAAAAACAAATACACAATGAGAATTACTTCCATACTTCACTAAACTAACCTATTCTATACTAGCTAAAACGTATATAAATATACTAAATCTATACTAATTTAATAACTATAAATACTAATTATTAAAATACTGAACCGATTTTGATGAAATTCGGTACAGGGTAAGTTTAAACCCCAAGAAAGGATATAGGCTACTTTTTATTTCGCAACTTCGTCTGCGTTTTTGATAAACTACATTAAGGCTCTAGACAGACGGATGTCTGTAATGAAAGGCGGACTGCATTTCAACTGCATTCAAACTGCATCCAAACTGCAAATTTGCAGTCCGTCTGTCTAGAGCCTTACGCGGACGAAGTCACAGGCAAAATCTAGTTTTCTATTTATGTTTTTATGTTTCCTATTGTTTGTAGTTTACTAAGCACTAACATACGGGTGTAAAAAGAAATATCACATAGCTATTAACTACGCATACGGCCCATTACTAAGTAACATTGAGCATAAAACATTGCTAGGAAATGACAGCTTTGAACTTAGGCTCTAGACAGACGGACTGCAAATTTGCAGTTAGAATGCAGTTGAAATGCAGTCCCTCTGTCATTACAGTCAACAACTGCATCTTAGCTGCATCTCAACTGCATTCAAACTGCAAATTTGCAGTCCGTCTGTCTAGAGCCTTAAATATCTCCGTAATCAAAGGGTCATCACAATGATGCGAAGAACATGTAATTTTTGCTTTCGTTAAGTGTTTTTTTACACCATCACGCCTGTATTCCCCGAAGGGTTGGACAGAGGTGTACTGATGTACTCCCACAGTTCGCCGGTATATTTAGGTCCCATGTAATAGGGGGCGAGCCTATTGCTATTAACCGGGCACAATTCCAAACTCCGAGCTGCTACTGAGAATTTCATAGAAAAACCCAATAACACTTTGCTCGACCTGGGAATCGAACCCAGGAACTCTTGCGTAGCAGTCGCACTCAGGACGACTAGGCCAACGCGAGGCAGTTTTTTTACACCCTTTATTTTAAAACATTAAAAAGGAATCTTACATGATTGTGAAGAAGAAGAATAATTATTATTTTATATATCACACTATTATTCTTCTCTCCTATTACGCTCTGCGAAAACAGAGCAGAAATATCCTTATCCAAATCTTCCTGGATTTATTGAAAATGAACTAAAATCTAACAACCATAGAGTTGAGAATTGTGCATTAATAAATGCCCAGCGAAAATTTCTCACACAATTTTCAATTCTACTCCCATTGCAATTTAGTTCATTATCGATTACCAATATGTGCAGAGCAGGAATCCAAATAAATAATAAATGTAAGTTTGCCATCCACTACTCCAAACTACATTTGAAATACTTTAGAGAACATTGAAAATAATTTATTAATTAATTCTACATCATCCACATACAATCAGACCGGAACAACAGGACGGATCACTAGTACAGCGGTACAATGTCTTCATCTCGTCACTAGGACTTATTTCCACGTTAGATTCAGTCAAAGAACTGGTTCTAGTAAAATACAGTTGATACACGTTAAAATCATTTTCGACTATCTTGTCTTTTGCAAAACGTAAATACTTCCTATCCGTCTGCGATTGAGTTGAGACCTTAAGCGCTGGTGTGAAAAGCGACATTTCCGTGATAAAATTTTGTCTCAATGTCCGAATTGCTTTATTTTTTTTTATTGCACTTTTTTGCCCTTTCCCTATTTGCAAATTGGAGATTTGTGCTTTCGTGTCTAACATGCATTTTATGAGGGTGGACATCGAACATTCCTTCGTTTGAACTTTGCGAAGCCAGTTCGGGTGCGACGTGGAATTTTCGACAGTCTTCACACCATATTCGGAAACCACCAAACTGTTGACGGAACCCGTTTGCGCCATATTTGACATCAGTGACGTGTCAGTCACCGACGGTGGTTTATTCGGAAGGTTTGTGTTTAAGTGGCGAGGTTTCTGTAATGTTTGACCTTCAGAATTTATCAGTCGCGTCAAATCTATGGCACTGATGTAGGCATCTTTCATAGTGTCTCCTTTCTCAGTAGTTGTCGTGTTTACAGCCTTCTCTTTAATGGGTGAATCTTTGTCGTGTACGGGACACAGAACGACGTCCCATTGAGTGTTGACGTCCTTTTTGCTGATACCACTCGAGTCTTCGTTATAAATCTTACCTAACAGACTCAACCCTTGTATGTTAACACAATTTTTTAGTATTTTCTCGTGTTTCTTCCTGAGTTTTGTGAACAAGCTGCTGATTTCTTTGTGCAAACTTGGCACATTCTTTGATAGTAGGGACAAATTTTCTAACAGCAACAGTATAAACTTTTCATCGATCACTCTGGAGGTAGGTTTTTCGAACATTGACGACTCAGTGTACTTCGTAGATGTAGCACCTTTCACTTTCTCTCTCTTGATAGGAGAGCGCTGTGGAGACATCAGTTTTGGAGTCGCTTTCATTCTCGACTGTAAATTTGAGGCTAAAATTTCTTTTTTGAATGACATGATGTAGCACGATTGTGTACTTGGATTTTCGAAGGACTGTCCTAATATTGAACTGTTATGGAAGGAGTGACTACTTTTAAATGATAGACCCAAAGAGTGCTCGCTTTCGTGTGTCACTTTGTAGGCCTTTGAAGTGGCGTCGCTGGTACTCGAGTAATGTTTTAAACAAAAACGTTTTGGGACAGTATCAGCAACATGATTATTAGATTGTATAGTCTTGGGAGCTTTGAATTTCTTTACGAATTCCTCATTATTCTTAGCGTTTACCGGATGCATATACTTTATCCACTTGTCAGCATTAGAACACTCCTTTTTGGATTCTTTGTTCTTACGCTGATCATCATCAGCAAACTGAAGACTCAAATGTGTGCGTTCGGGGTCACTGACCGTCACAGGCTTTTCCTTCAGTTTAATGGTTATAGACATAATGCCATGAATGACTGGATCATTGAACATGGAAATATGTTCCAAATTGAATTTAGTGAGATCTATTACGACTGAATTCTCGTCGAAATTTTCGTAAATGAGACTCTTTCCACGGTACTCATTCATCGGGTTCACATGTTCATCCCTCTGTTTTTTCATCTCTGTCGCAAAACCAGTTTTTTTGTCTTCATCAGATTTGCCATTTTTCGTATTCTCATCCAGTTTCTTCACTTTGGAGAATATCGTTGTTATTTTGTCTAGAATATCTTTTAGATACTGTTGTCCTGGATCTATAGGTTTTATAGTTTCCGTAGATTTCACAGCTTTAGATGCTTTTACATGTAGTTCAGCGTCGCTTTTCGACACTCTTTTTGTGACAGCTTCAGTTAAAACATCACAGGAAAGGTCACATTTAGACATTTGAGATTCGATCGAATGATCACTGGACATTGAACTGGTGTTCGTTAAGCTTTTATCATCTTTGAGTAGCACGTCTAGGTAGGCACCCAGGAACTCCTTAGCAACGTTGGGAGGTATGGAAGTCTCACTAATGAGGTGGTGTATCGTGTCTTTAATTTTTTCAGTAGAAGAGACAGGACTATTTTCGTTTCTTTTCGTATCAGGATTAGGCGTACCTAGATTGTCTAGTTTATTGATAAGAGTTCTTGTTATTTGAATATCTTTTAGTTTGTTAGGATTATTCTTGATCGTTTCACACATGTAGACTGTGTTCTTAAGCAACCGTTCGAGTTGTTGTATTCTTCGTTCTTTCTGGAAACTGTCGGTTTGGACCTGGCGTACGGACAAGTTAGCGTCGTTTTGCGCCATTCTCGTTGAAGATTTAGGCATAAAACGATTCTTTTTGTATTGTACCACCATCTCGCTAACCCCGTGAAACTGGGTTTGTTTAGTGACGTTGCTAATGTAAAGACTCGACAGATTTTCGTCTCTAGTGAAGAATCTGTTCGATTGTCTGTCGATCGACTGTGTCTGTCTCATGGCAGCTTTCACCGGTTCAGCGCTGGTAGTCTTCAACCAGTACTCCAGTAGACTCCTGAAGAGTGCCTTCACTGGATGTACTTCTTGGAACTTGAAGTCGTACAAGTCCTTTACTACTTGTTTGATACAATACTGCGCTTCGATGGAAGGAATCTTTTTGATCTTTGGGAATATGGACAGTAGGAGTTTGCTCGTGATGTTATCGTAGTCTGAAGTGGTCGTGGCGTCCTGTAGAGACTTGTTGCTGTCGAGAATGGTGACTTGTACCTCGTTACTTTCCTGAAGCACAGGGTCACACGCGACCGAGCAATCCGCACTCTTATTAGTATCGGACTGCCGCGACACTTTCAACGTATACTTCCCTAGCAACATACATTTACTCAAAGGCCTCTTCAAAGTAGGCTCATCAAATTCGTTCCTATACTTGACTAAATTCGTTGACTTCTTGCTCTTTTTCATTGGTGAATTTATGCTACCGCATGCCTTGTTGCGCGAGAAGAAGAAGAAAGCTGTTGTAGGCTCTATTCTGTCTAGGAATACGGGTCGTTTTGCTTCGGTCGACACCGGCGAGGTTCGAACGGGCGAATAGTCTTTGGAGCCCATGACTTCGTCTTCCATGACAGTCTCAACGGTTCGTATCGAGTTGACATCGAGATCCGTACTGTGTACTTGTTTCTCAGCGTCTGTGCTGCCAGGTGAAACGTTAGGCGACAACCGAGTACTTCCATTTATCATTCTGGCAACACAGTTCATAGAGCATAGACTTTTGTGGTTATTTAAAAGCTTTTTTTTTATCTGATCATATAAGTTTAGTGGTTTGACGGGGATGTTGGGGATTTTATGCTTGTCTATGGATGGGTAGAATGTGGAATGGCAGAAACAGAAGCTGTCGTTGCATAATTCTTGGGTTAAATGGTCTTTGACACTGGGGAAGGGGAAGTCATCGCTGGTGCTGAAGGTGGAAGACTCCATGCTGTCCTGGGATGTACCTTGGGAGTGGAAGGGAGAAGGAGGTTTGGTTAGGATAGGTGGTTGGGTTTCTTCTAAGATATATCAACTTCAGGTCGAATAAAGACTTGACTTATTTTTATATTGCATATAATTTGACGGTAATGGAGGTCTGTTTATGTAGAACAAACAACAATTTCTTATGTATTTTCTATAACATAAAAATTTTGGATGAATAAACTGAATTCTATAGTCACTTAATATTAAAATCTCTAGTGGGTTCCGTGTAATAGAGCTATGCTAAACAATGTTATAATGAATCAGTTTTGTGATATAACTAAAAGATCAACTAGGCATTCTCACAAAAACTCACACTCATCTCACACGATTACAAACTACCCTCAAAAGTCTCATAAAAACATCTATTCTAAAACTATCGCATGCCAATCATCATCACAGCAAATCAATCATTAAAGGATATGGCACTTCATATGGCTTATTCGTCTAAATATTTAGATTATTTGAGTACATAATACAAAGTATACTCTACAGTTATTGAAATAAAGTAGCTTTTTGCATAACGCAAATATTTGCACAAATCCGCCAAAGTGAAGTACCAGGATTTTATTAAAATTAGCACTTAACATGGCGTGTTCATCCAAATATTCAACTCACTTGGGTAATACAAAATATACCCTATTACTATTGAAATAAAGTTGATTTTCGTTCAAATAAGCCAAATGAAGTGCTAGTGTTATGTTAATATTACGACTTACGAGACGAGTTGTCAGTGGCAGGTACATCGTCGAGGGGCGGGTGGATCTTAGGCACCGACTCCCGCGCACCGAATGTTAGCAAGTGTTGGCGGTACAACCTGCAGGGAGGATTAGGGAAGGATTAGGTGTCACTAGTTATTGACAACTGAAATTCAACTTTAACAGCTTTTACATAAGGTTGAAATTGGTCTGCATTGCCCAAACAAAACTTGAGTGGGGTCTCGCTTATAGTCGGACCCCTACAAGTGCATGCAAACTCAACAATAGCTTCCTAAAAACACCTTTGTCCAACATCGGTAACCTTCGGAGAAATCACCGTTATTCGAAATTCAAACACCAACCTATGGGCCTTGAGCACATTCAACCACGTTCGGAAGACCTCGGGCGTCTTCGCTCGGAGGTGGTAGATGAACTCGTCGGCGTCGATGTCGATGCGGCGCCGCCTCGCCTTGGCGGAGATGACGGAGAGCCCCACGTCTACCGAGCCGTGCAGGCGGCCGCGAGCCACGTCTGTCGGGGAGCGGGCGTATACCAGGATACCGCCGTCTACTACGAAGAAACGCTGGAAAGTAATGTGGTGAAAGTTAGGTAATGGACTTGAAAATGTAGTGGGTGCATGTGGATGTGGGTTCACAGCCAGGTTCGAACATGAACCAATGTGATTTTAAATGACATACTAGCTTTTACCTGCGACTTCATCCGCGCCAAAGTTGATATATTATAGTTTTTAAAGACCCTGTAGTTGTTGTGCTTTTGTATTGAACAGCTGATTTTTGATCAATAACCGACGAAAAAGGTAATCTCTCTCTAGAACCATGTTCTGAATATAAGATAAAGGCGTTTGTTACGAAGTCCCTTCTACCCGTAAAACCCTTAATAAACCTTATTACCTTGTGCCACCCTTTCAGAGGCCATTTCCTCTTCTTGTGCAGGTAGCCGTTGAAGACGTCGGGCCTCTTCTCGAACCTTTGGCCGTCTTTGAGACCCTCTAGCACCTCCCACTCGCTACCCCGACGACGGCTGGAAACATAAAAAAAACGTTCATTGAATAAAAAGATAATGTACTTTTTAATTTGACATTTATTTTACAACGATTTTGATTTATTCTACATTCATCCTAAAACAATAAGTTATAATTGGACATTTATCTATACTAACCTATCTATACTAATATTATAAAGAGGTAAGATTTGTTTGTTTGTTTGTTTGTTTGTTTGTAACGAATAGGCTCCGAAACTTCTAGACCGATTTGAACCACTTTTTCACCAATAGATAGCTTTTTGTTTATATATACGGGAAATCATCAAATAACTTCCCCCGCCCTGGGCGGGGCGGGAGGGAGTGTCAGACTTTTACTGACTAAAACCCGTCTATGTTCCTTCATGTGCCCTTTGCGTTCCGGGGGCGCGGTATCTCTTTCGAACAACCCGCAGCCCCGGCAGGCATCGGCCCTCAGTGGCCCCTTCCAATTTTGCTGACATCTCTTTGAGGCGCGCGTGGAACACGAACGCGCCGTCGACACGGTCTGTCGCTAGTGAACGTACGGACGGTGAGCTACCCATTGCTCATCGTCCACAGACCCGCGTCTACGGTGGCCGGGAGTCGTCTCGTGGCTCCCGACGCCCGGATCGTCTACCGCGGCGGCCGCTGGGACGGGGGACCCTCCTTTCCCCTGTCCCGTCCCGCCGCCTCCTTCTCTAGCATTACAGCTTCGCAGAAGCAGGCGACTGCTTCCCATTCCCCCTCGCTCCGGACCATGGCCTGAACCAGTGGACGCGAGAGGGCGCCGCCGCCGATGGCCGCCTCGAGGACTCGGCGGTGCTCAGCCCAAGCAGGGCACACCGCCAGAGTATGCTCCACCGTGTCCTCGGGGCGATCCTCGCAATGGTCACACCTCCCGAAACTTCCGTGTCCGGTGAGGACCTGCGTCAGGCGGTAGGAGAGGGCGCCGTGGCGCCGCTCTAGCCACTCCTCAAAGAGGGGACTTACCGCCTCAATCGAGGCGTGCCCTACCAATAGATAGCTACATTATTCCTGTGTAACATAGGCTATACAGGATAAGTTTTTAACCAGTGCGTAAATTTTTTTTGGTAGTTCAGTGTCAGTAATAGAACACATTTTCGTGTTTAGTTAAAAAAAATATAAAAAAAAAATTCATCCTTATCCGAGTTTCAAATAAGCAAAACATGGACATAATCTATTCACCATACTATCAATGTCAACTCTTGGCCGCCGCCCGGGCGCATGGCTGGGGTGAGGGGGTGGGGAATGCGCTAGCGCCGAGTGACAATAAAATATGGTTTTTAAGTATACATGTTTCGTAAGCGATAACTTTTTTTTTTAGTACTAAGACATATCAAAATAAAATATACGTGTTTAATAAAACGTGTTGAAGTTTATTCTGGCAAAATTTACGCACTGGTTAAAATTTTTTCCTGTATAACGTCACGCTACGACCCACAGGAGCGGAGCATTAACCAAAGACATAACTTACGGCGGGTGAAATAATTCACGCGGAAGAAGTCGCCGGCAGTTCGCTAGTTTTAAATAACATTTTGCTAAAATTCATTGTCATTCATTATCTCGTGAAAAATTCACGACAGTTAAAATGTAGGTATTGTATGTCAATTTACTCATTGTAAATGCTCTCATTATTTTATGAATTTCTTATGCCTCAATGACGGGACATAGCTGACCTAAATAAATGTATATCTAACACATCATAAGATCCACAATAAACTATTTTGAATAAGAATTTACAACTGACATTATTTTATTACATCGCGACGTTAGCACTTATACAAAATCCCGACAACCATCGCCCACCACAACACAACACCCGTCTGGTCGGAAGATCCTCCCTTTGAAATCGAGGACAACGAACTTTCCACCCTATACCACATACCCTTAATAGCTAAAATACAACAGCTCGCGAATGTCGGACCTATAAATAGCACGCCACGTGTGACCCTTATCAACGTCAGCGAATTAAAAAAGGTGCGAACATGTTAATATTAGATCAGGCCAAGTTTTGAGTTAATTGTGGATGACGATAAAGGCTACATTTGAATATTGCTATTTTTATTTTCAATTAGGGGTTTCGTTGATCTTTTGACAGTCGTTACGGATAGTCTGAAGCCAGGAAGTCTGACAACCAGTCTTAACAAGAGGTGTCGTGTTGCCCAGTAATTGGATTGTTGAGGTCAGATTGGCAGTCGCTCCATGTAAAACAATGGTATTCAGCTGCATCCGGTTAGGTTGGAAGCCGACCCCAATATAGTTGGGAAAAGGCTAAGAAGATGATGATTAAGGGTTTTAATTTTTTTTTATACCACTGGAGGTGGCAAACAAGCTATGATGTTAAGCGGTCACCGCTGCCTATGGACACTTGTAACACCAGAGGCATCACTAGTGCGTTGCCGACCCCGTAAAAACCTCAAAACTCTTTTCTTGAAGAACCCCATGCTGTAGTGCTCTTGGGAAAACCTTAGCAGGGAGCGCATTCCACAACTTAAGCGTACGAGGCCGAGGGAGGAAGTTCCTCTGAAATCGTATCGTACATTTTCTCGTACTAATTTAATAAATGCTTTGGATGTTTGTTAAGATAGAGTATACAGGATCTGCGGGTTGTTCGAAAGAGATACCGCGCCCCCGGAACGCAAAGGGCACATGAAGGAACATAGACGGGTTTGAGTCAGTAAAAGTCTGACACTCCCTCCCGCCCCGCCCAGGGCGGGGGAAGTTATTTGATGATTTCCCGTCTATAAAAAAAAAAAAAAAAAAAAAAAAAAAAAAAAAAAAAAAAAAAAAAAAGAGTATACAGGATGAAGAGAATCGCCCCGTTACGCATGCGGTAGGCAGTGTCGGGCGACTATATCTCAATCTATCATCATCTGCCTAGCCTTTTCCCAACCATGTTGGGGTCGGCTTCCAGTCGAACCGGATGCAGCTGAATATCAGTATTTTACATGGAGCGACTGCCTATCAGACCTCCACAACCCAGTAATGGGTAATACGATACTCTTGGTAAGACTGGTTGTCAGACTTTCTGGCATCTGACTAACAGTAACGACTGTCAAAGATCTACAAATGACAGCCGGGACCAACGGCTTTACGTGCTTTCCGAGGCACGGAGGAAACTCGCTATGGTCACCCATCCATAGACCAACCTCGGCAAGCGTGGCTTAACCCGGAAGATTGGTCTATGCGGCTGTCATTATTTAGCCACGAGCTCCTCATACATATCACAATCTATACAAGAATGTAATTCACGCTCGAGACTGCTCGGTTCTAATTAGTCGTTACGATGTCGTCGTACAAAACGATGTGTCATTACGAATAAATTAAACTGTTACGAATTGATTAGCTTAATTAGTTTAGGAAGTAGGTGACGGTTGATTGAATGGTCTAAATAGCAACGCTTGTATACCATTTATCAGTTTTGGTTTGTTTTTTACACGACTGTCCTAAAATGTTTTGAAACAAATGTTGTGCAACATTGTTTTCTGCAACATTTATATGTTGCAAGATGTTTTTTTTTGTGTTTTCATGAATGTGGATTAATAGCATGTTACCAGTACCTACCGATGCAACATTTCATGAAGCAAGCAACATTGTTTATTGTAATAAAAAACATGTTGATGAACAATCAGATGTCACAAGATGTTTGTTAATTAATGTTGAACATGTTGCCAATACCAACGCAACATTCCATGTAGCAAGCAACATTGTTTATCGCAACATAAAGCATGTTGTTAAACAATGTTTTACAACATGTTTTTAGTGGAATATAATTCAATGTATCTTACCCCCTATTCTTTCCAACGCGCGTGGGCAGGGGCGGAGGCCGGGGGGCGCGGTCCCCGCTGTCGGCCGACAGCGAGGCGGTCTCCCCGGAACAGTCCGAGTCGGAGGGCGCGCGACGTAGCGCAGCCGCGCGACCCGCCGCGCCGCGGCGTCTCTCACCTGGAAACAAAAGATTGTATGAATTTCTAGCATCATTTAAAACATACCATCACGCCTGTATTCCCCGAGGGGTTAGGCAGAGGTGTACCAATGCACACCCACAGTTCGCCAGTATGTTTAGGTCCCATGTAATAGGGGGCGATATCCTATTGTCATTAACCGGGCACAACTCCAAACTCCGAGCTGCTACTAACAATTCCATAGAAAAATCCACTAACATTTTTTGCTCGACCTGGGAATCGGACCCAGGACGCTTAAAGGTGGTATAGGTGGTATAGGTATAGGTGCCTATTATAATAATTATACCAGGCTATTGGTGCTTAAACACGTTGCATCGCGGTCGCGGTCACGAGATATCAAATATATATTATGGCGTATTATCCAAGTGTTCACATACGAAACGCACGTGCGGTTTATATACGCCACCGCGCCCGCGATTCAGTGTGCACTTATTCTCCCACTGCAGGGCAAAGACATCTTCTCATACAGAGAAGGTACGAGCATTGATCACCACGCTTGCTCAAGCCAGGAGAAAAGAAACAAGGGCCTATAGTCGTCTATACTTTAGCTAAATTCGAAAAAGACTCTTTAGCAACACACATTTAAAAAATGTGAGTATGAAACAACTTGCTGCATCTTATAGAAGATATTTAGTTACAATTTACTTTTGTATTGTTATATATTACTAGCTTTTGCCCGCGACTTCGTCCGCGTGGATTAATAGTTCCCGTTCCCGGGGGATTTCCGGGATGAAAACTATCCTATGTCCTTTCTCGAGTCCCAGACTATGTCTGTACCAAATTTCATTGAAATCAGTTCAGTGGTTTAGGCGTGAAGAAGAGACAGACAGATAGAGAGACAGACAGACAGACAGAGTTACTTTCGCATTTATAATATTAGTACGGATTACATGTGTTTCCTTAACAGTTTGTCTTATAAAATACTTACAATAAAACGTTTTCAAGGTTGTGAAAAACTCCTTTTTTTACCCGCACTATTACTTAATTTGACAGTTGTTTGTTATTGAATATTCTGCATTTAATGTTGCGCAAGTATAATTTATTGAAAATCAAGACGAATACTGGTTGATTTATTCCGACATTTTTGTCCTATAGCATGAAACTGCACTTTTTAAGCGAAGTAAGAGTGACTTAGCGATATGTTTTTATTGGCTTGCTTCAAAGGTGACGTGTTGCGGCAATATTGATCCTATATTCCATTTAATTTGACGAAAAGTGTTTACTATCTATAGCGTAAAGGCATAAACATTGTGTTGAGGCTGCGTGAATTCGAAAACTAGCTTTTGCCGTTAACGTCTAATAATAAATAATATAAGTCTGTAGCACTCAGGGATAATCCAAAGAAATAATTTTCAAAATCAGACCAGTAGTTCTGGAGTTAGCGCGTTCAAACATTATTCAGCTCTATAATGGTTGAAATGGAATGCAACCAAATGTCAAGTTGTTAATAAAGTCACCTGTCAGTTGGAAGTTAAGACATGAGCTCATGTCACAGCTCATTCAACTATTGTGCTGTATTGTATTAAGTCTAGTTGTAGAAGTTCTACAGTGATATTTTTATTCAATATCTATTTTTAAAACATAAAAGATCTGATTTTATGTATTATATATGATCTGATATTACTAGAAATATTAGTTAGTACAGATAAGTTGCGTTGACGCGGCGTTAGAGCTGCGTCTACGCTGCGTGTACGGTTCCCGAATGCTTACGCTAGTTGGACCACAGCCAGATGGGACGGAACCCTAATTGACGAAAACTAGAACGTGGCGAACATAGCGAATGTTTTCGGCAAAGTTAAAAAGTATAATACTTAATGTGTTCTGAAATTACACAGACGTCCTTCAAACTAAACGTTTAAGATACAGCTGTTTGGTAACATAGAATAAAATGGGCGCGAAAAACACTTAATAAAGCCGAAAGTTTCATGTTATTTCTATCATTGTGATAGTTTTAAACTTCTGGGCCATAGCTGGGAATGGTTATGGAGGTACTGAAGGTCAAAGGTCCAAAAGTTTTTACGTTTTATTATAAACTAGCTTTTACCCGCGTCTTCGTCCGCGTGGATTAATAGTTCCCGTGCCCGGGGGATTTCCGGGATGAAAACTATCCTATGTCCTTTCTCGAGTCCCAGACTATATCTGTACCAAATTTCATTGAAATAGGTTCAGTGGTTTAGGCGTGAAGAGACAGACAGACAGACAGAGTTACTTTCGCATTTATAATATTAGTAAGGATAATTTGTAACAAAATTTCAAATGCATCCGTAAGCATAGGTTTTTGCGTACATTGCGCACTAGGTACAAACAATTTAGATTTTGCACATAAAAAAATAAGTCTTTTATTATACTAAGCTTGCTAGCTTGCTACCTTACAAAGGACATGGGTTGCTTATATGTAATATATAAGTATATATAGGTATAACTTGAACCGACATTCATTGAATGAGTCGCGGTCGCGGTGTGATCTCTAACTACCAACATTTTTTCCACAGAGTTCAATAAACTCAAATAAAGTAAACAGAATTAATTTAATTATAAACCGTGAAGTTCATTAACGATTTCACGCGGCGGTAAATTACGTTAAAGGCAATCTCTTAAGTAAACGACATCATCACTTCATCAGCGCTTGTTTGAACAGCTTGATAAACAATGGCGGTATAGGCGCCATGTTGTGTTACCGTTTTTGAGTGTTTACTATTAGATATTATTCACACACACATATCATCATGCGTGTATTCCCCGAAGGGTTAGGCAGAGGTGTAACTAATGGTCAATTTTAGGTCCATTGCCTGTTTCTTTTTATATCGTGGTCAATGATAAGGATAAAAAATCTGAAATGTTAATCTACTTTTGTTGCTGACTGTTTACGTCCCATGTAATAAGGGGCGAGTCTATTGCCATTAACCGGGCACAAATCATAGAAAAACCCAATAACAATTTGGACTTGAGAATCGAACCCAAGACATCTAGCGCAGCAATCAGAGCATTGATCACCACGCTTGCTCAAGGCAGTTTGAAAATTACAGACTTACATACATTGTAAATCCAGGTTTCCTCACGACGTTTTTTTTTTACTTATGTCAATGATATTCAAGAAAGAGTCACATTGGTACTTGCCAGGTATCGAACCTATAACCTAATGCATGAGAGGTGGGGGCGCCTTAACCACTGGGTCATCATGACAACGACTAATTTCTCAATCTGTTGACTATTATAATTCTATTATGCGATAAATAAAATAACCATTTTTTTTTTGTGCGAATAAACTGTCAAAAATTCAAATTTTTCGTAGTATTTTAAGACTTATAGACACCTGTCCCTATTATATGGGACCTAATAACATACCAGCGAACTATGGGTGTACATTAGTATACCTTTGCCTAACCTTTCGGGAATATAGGCGTGAGGTATGTAACAGTTATAGGTACTTGCTCGGTGTAAAAGTTCGGCGAAATATAGCCCCTAACTCCAAAAAATTGACTTTGACTTCCAACTTACTCAAGACGCAAGTCTTTGAATTCCAATAAAACATGAACATTATCAGGTCAGGCCTAAGTGGCGCAATGCGACGCTCAAACTAGTGCAACATAATGCGATTGCCATCACAGGGTGTAGCCTATTATTGCCTTAAGGAGTTAGTTATCACGCGAGCCAAAATTATCATAACTTTTGTTTAATATCGACATGACCTGAATCCGGGAAGTCTTACGAAGAGACCACCAATATGGCTGAACAGGTTTTCTTTATGTTCATTGATAATGAACCTTAACCGAATAGATACAGAGTTCAAAATTGCGTAATTGTGTGCTACATAATAGGTGTCGTGTGGAATCTTTTAAACAATTTTGAGCTCTATTTGTGATGTTTAAAGTTTAGTTTTTTATGTAAGTTCTTTGTCATTTAGTCTCCGGCTCACTGAAAACTTCAATTCTACATCTTTCGCAGTTCAGGAGATAGAGCCTGCTGACATACGTACAGACGGACAGCCAAGGCTTAGTAATAAGGCCCCTTTTGCACCCTTCGGGTATATACGTAATCCTACAAACGGCTATTGATCCCAACGCGCGTTGACTTTTGCAAAGCCTCTGGTATTGCAGATGTCTATAGGCAGCGGTGACCACTTAACATCAGGTGGGCCGAATGATACAAAAATAAATACTCAGCCTATTTATACTGATTTTTTCACACATGCTTTCAGACTTGAAATACCACTAATTTCCCACACAATTCCACGTTAACTTAAGTGGCTGCTTACCCAACAGATCCAACTAGCGTGCTGATAATGTGCTACAATTGAGATTCACCATGACCTATGTGATGAAATGTCTTCTTGTCAGGCATGGTAATTCTAAATTATAGTAAGTTATTAGAATCAAGTCTCAAGTCAATGAGACTATTAAAAGTCACTTTTTAATGTCAAAATAAACATCATCTGCTCAGCCGTGATACGGGAGTGTCACACAACCAACTTCTAATCTCCGGGGTGCTAGTGAGAAATTTCTAATAGAAAAACCCAGTACTTTATTGCTCGATCTGGGAATTGAACCCAGGACCCCACGCTCATCAGTCGCGCTTGCAACCGCTACACCAACGGGGAAGTTCAATGTCAAAATTACCAAATGTGAAATTTAACAAGAATTAAAAAAAAAATGAATCTAGTTCCCCCTTCCAAAAGACAGAAAAAAAACCTTTTTGTAATCTTTTGTTTGAACGTCGTGACGGTGTATTGGTTAAAGTGCTAGCCTCTCATGCATGAGGTTGCGGGTTCGATGCTGGGCAAGTATTAATGTGACTTTTTCCATTCATATGTACTTTCTAAGTTTATCTTGGACATGACTGACATCGGTGATGGAATATATCGTAAGGAAACCTGACCCTGTAATTAATTAATTAATAAAAAAAAATGTAAGTCAGAAATTATAAATCCGCCTTAGGCAAGCGTGGTGATTAATGTTCGCGCCTTCTCTGATTAAGAAGAATGCTGCAGTGGGCTGTGTGTGTGTATGTTTGAACGCGCCTCATCTCTGGAACTGCTAATCCGATTCTGAAAATTCTTTCGCTAATAAGAAGCTACATTATCTCCGAGTGCTATATATTAATGTACGATTTTCACCAACCGGGCGCATTTATACTGTGCCAAAGAAAATTCAGTCTTCTACATAATAGTTAATGTTCATATTTGCATGGAATTTCTCCTACCTGGAACTCGGTTACGTCCGCTTGTACAGTCAACAAAACTATTTGGTATACAGGCAAAATTATTCATCTTTCTACTACACTGCCAATATTAATTTTGATTAAATGCGTAATTACTTTTTAAGCTTATGACACACTTAAGAGAGTTATTTAAAAGAATTGACTGCTCAGCACACTCATAACATTGTTTAAAAGTAATCGCAAGCTGCCTGTATACCGAATAGCTTTGTGTACTGTACCTATGTCCAAGCAGTATAAATTCCATGCAAAAATGAAACTTAATTGTTATGTAGAAGACTGATTTTTCTTTAGCACAGTGTAAATGGGCTCCGAAGCCGCCTGGTTGGTGGAAATACTCGTAGTACATACATTTTACTAGACCTACCTGGATTTTGTGACGTGTAACTACCTTCAACTGCCTGACTAACCGATCGACTCCTTGACAATCCGAAAGTGCCTGTAAATGTTTTAATTGAAATAAATGTTTTGATTTTGAATTTGGAATAATGGATTTAAAATGGCGGAGTTTAAACAATTGTGTATTGTATGAGAATCAAATGTGTGTGCCAATTTTTAGCCCGATAGTTTGAGTGGAAGTGGGTGAAATATTGATTGTAAGAATCCAGGACATACCTACATACATCCATACATACAGCAAGTGAAGTTATTTTTTTGTATACAACTTACCACTACGTCTGTATTCCCCTAAGGGTTAGGCAGAGGTGTACCGATGTACACACACAATGCGCCGGTATGTGAGCCAATTGCTATTAACCGGGCACAAATCCTTACTCCAAACTGCTAATGAGAATTTCATTCGAGCAGTGAATAACACTGCTTGACTAGAAAAACCGAATGGTTGAGCACACTGCACGACCTGGGAATCGAACCCAAGACCTTTAGCGTAGCAGTCACGATTAGGACCACTAGGCTAACGAGGCAGTCATAGACACTACACCTACATAAATATATGATACTCTTCCAACAATCAAACTGAATTTCGATCACGGTGGATTTTAGGCGCTTTGCACATGGAGCAACTTAAGTTGAGGCAACTATCAACACTTTTAAAGTTTCCTGTAAAAAGTTGATAGTTTTTATAACGTTTACGGTTGCCGCCACTTTGTGGCAATCTGTCTACTTTCATAGCCGAGTTGCTCAATCTACGCAGCGATCTTAAAAAACCGGTATAATATTTAACATTTGCTAGTTGCGGCAATTAGGAACTAACTTGGTCATCGATTACAGGAACTGAGAACTGTAGTGCGATTATCTAAAATGCAAACTCGAAAACGAGTCTCACTAAAGTGATCGCGCTCACTTCGATAACGAACCAACTTGTGATTGGTTTAGTATTCGTTCGCCGTGGTGACGTCACCAGCGAGCGTGATCGTGTTTAACAGAATACCATTTTGTAATCTCACTGCGGATTCAGCTTTCAAATTACGAAGTGAGGCTTAGAGAATCACACTGCTGTTGACGATCACCGGAACTCGAAAATCGAGTTGCTACGTGTGCGCGTTGCTAGTCCAATTAAAATATATGTAAACAGATACTTGCCAGCTAGTTGCCAGTTGCTGCAATAGTAGCTCTATGTGCAAAGCGCCTTAAAGAAAATTCACGCGGACGAAAACGCGGGCAAAAGCTAGTCTACGTATACTCACGCTTGTTCTCGAGGCGCGTCGGCTCTGTGACATTCTTGAGTCCTCCTTGATTCATGACGTTGCCACTACACGCGCCCAGCAGTAACCATCTTAGTTCAGCTGGAACAGAGGAAAATGTCACATAAATACCGACTAACTTGGATGAGCCCCCCCCCCATCAATACAATCATTCATTGCAAAAAAAAACAATCTGTTTTGTCGGGATGGGCTTCCAGTTTAACTGGATGCAGCTGTATACCAGTGTTTTACATGGAGCGACTGCCTGTCTGACCTCCACAACCCAGGTACTGGGCAACACGATACCTCTTGGTAAGACTGGTTGTCAGATTACTGACTGTAACGATTGTCAAAAATCTACGAATGTCTGTCACACCACCAACTTCCAAACTCCGGGATGCTACTGAGATACTCCATATTAAAAAAAAACGACGGGTTGCACTCCGGGAGTGCCGGCAGAAGTGAAAACTTTAATATGAACGTTGTGCATTTTTGATATTTTGGAATGGTTAGGGAATAATTTTGCACGAATTGCTTTAATTATCAGTATAAAAGTACTATCATTTATGTGGTATAATACAATATTTATTTATTGCGCTATCGTACATTACGTATCGTATATTTGTGTACGATAAATTCGTAAGATTTTCGATCAGGTCACGTGTCCTGACGCGAGTTTCAAAAATTACATACTGTAATCTAAAAGAAAACTCTTTCAAATGACAGCGAGACTCAGTTTCAACAGAATACAATCTGTTCACATTCGACTTCAAATAAAACTTATGACCACACAATAACAAAACAGCTGAAACAATCCACGTGGCTGTCTGAAGCCATATTACGGACAAGATTACGTAATACCGCATCACTGAGATCATACATCATAATCTCGATACTCGTAAATTTAACCATTCTAACTATGATTGCTTAATGTTTAATATCAACAAAGACAATTCAATGTAAGCGGTAATGCGCTTTATAAATAATATGTAGGTACTAGCTTAGGCCAAAACTACGCAGACACAACTATTAAAAAAAAATGGTTTTCTAATTACCGTGTGAACATTCACATAAATTTTATGAAAATGCGGGTATTTTGGCTTTACAAACAGACACAGAATTTTTATTTACTTGTATACATTAGTATATCTGGTGTATCCGGACATTGTGAGCAGTAAACATCACTGCTTTTTTGGTTGCCCCGTTCGTCTCGTGGTCGCAAGCGCAACTGGGGAGTATCGAGGTTTACGTAGAGCCATTAAGATTATCAGTAGAAGTCTGGTGATGGAAAGTTGACGGTGTGTCACCCCCGTGGCTCGAAAAGCTAATGGTCCTGTGCCTGATACTATCTCTCTGATCGTGTCCTATCCGACTATGAGAGTGAGGGAAGAGGGATTGCACCTGTGTTTATGCAAACACTTGTACATAATAATATTTCCTGCCTCGAAGGTTATTTAAAATCTTTATTAGAATCCATAATGAGAAACATATGGGTGGTAGATGTAAATAATCATGTTAATAAAGGTTTCGTAATTTGTTAAGAGTTACTGTGGCCCTGAAACGCCAAGGATATTAGGAGGAACATGGGCTTTATTCAGTAAGAGTCTGACACGCTCTGCTCGGAGCGTAAGAGAGTCATTTGATAATTTCTCATCCTTAGAAAAAATGAAAAAGATGTTAATAAAAAAATTATGGACCCTGTCGGACACAGCAAAATACGCTCACAGCTAGTATTTGTTGATTTGACATTGGTCGCCATTATTTACTTCGGTATAAGCTATTTATGTCCGAAATAACATTCCAGTTAGTTTTGGACCTCATTTGGTATTCAGAAGACACAGAAAACATTGGCTAATAATTCGCAGAAACTTCTTACGGTTGAACGTCAAAATTAGTTAGAGAAATGTTCCCTCCATATTATCCGAAGGGCACCAAAGGGAGCTCATATTCGAAGTGAACGTTTATACAGAGCTATTCAACAGCCGTGGATCCCTGTTATTAGATTATATTTGGGCAGGGCTGCCTTCAATACCCCCGACATTTTTACAAGAAAGAAATTCTCTACGTCCTGCTACTTTTATTTTTATTCAAGTTTTTACTGTTTTGGTTGTTGTGAATGTTAGAGTACAAATTAAGCGTTTACTTTGTGTGAATGCGGCGCTCCTGACCATAGGGGTTTGACGCATTTGGTGCACTTCTCAACTTGTACACCATTCTCAAATGGTGAACTTAGCAACTGGTGCATTTCTCATATGGTACACTTCGCAACTGGTGCACTTCTCAACTGGTGCATTTCGCAAAAGGAGCACTTTTTAAGATGAGTGGATATTTGGAAAAATTGACTAAAAATAAAAGAAACTCGGGTGTTGCGTACGAAATTTTCTAAAAAATACAATCAACAAAATAATTTTAATTAAACTCTACATAATCAGAATGCAATTTTTATTTTTTCAAAAATAAAAAAAAAAGTTTCTCCAGTTACTTATTCAAGTCATTTAATTTATAGCTATTTACTTAATGAATTGTAAGTTTGTAACAATTACTAAGTAAGAAACAAAGGTTTATCTATATTATTTATAACCTGTTTTTGAGAAACAGGTTATAAATAATATAGATTAAGAAGAATATAGATTTAATTTAAAGATTTTATATAATTTATAATCTGTTGGGCAGTAGCGACCCCGCGGACCTCATCCCCCGGGAGAAGTCTTGTTCTTCATCTCTGGCTTTATTAGCCGGCCGGAGTGGACACTGATGAGGAACAGAGCTCCCACCTATCTCTTACCGGCATTGGCCGGTTTGAGTGGAGATTTGCGAGAGCATACGTGTTCGGGGAAAGGAAGTATTTCAGTAATTTCAGTGATTGTCCTGATAGCCTTGAAATACCTCTCCACCTCCTCAAGCACCTCAGTCTGTGTTGCCCTCTTGTCGCTACATCACTACGTGCTAGCGGCCGTTTTAGGGGGGGCATTTATCGAGTGTGCTAGTCACCCCCTGCCATTTTATCTATGTCATAAAAACATTGATTGGCAGGGACCATAGTCCTTCCATAGTAAAAATAAAAAATATAATATAATTTCCTTCATTTTTATTTTCCTTCCATAGTGTCAGGAAAATAGCCTATTTAAGCCACCCCAATCCATAGCCCTATTCTTTGTTTTCATATTCTGCAATAGTCCTGCGCCCGCGCCTTAAAGAGATGTCAGCAAACTTGGATGGGGCAACTAAGGGCCGATGCCTGCCGGGGCTGCGGGTTGTTCGAAAGAGATACCGCGCCCCCGGAACGCAAAGGGCACATGAAGGAACATAGACGGGTTTTAGTCAGTAAAAGTCTGACACTCCTTCCCGCCCCGCCCAGGGCGGGGGAAGTTATTTGATGATTTCCCGTCTATAAAAAAAAAGCCGGGGATTGTCCTTGGGTGCATTTGCATAGTGCAAACAGGGATAATTGTGGGCTGGTGTTCCATTTCATTGTAAAGCCATGTAAGGGGCCTCTGCGAGTTGGTTTCGGCTCCTCGTACGCCTTTCAAAAGTCCGGAACCCTAGAATCCCGATATACGTAACGACTATAACTAAAAGAAGTACAGTTTAAATTATAATGTAAAAAATAAATAAAGATCATGATCATTGATGTAATATGATATTATATCATGCCTTTATTATGATAACTTTTTGCTGTAAATTTATATTTTTACCACTTCCGAGTGACTTTTTTTTATTTTTGAAAAAAATAAACACGTTATTCTGATTATGTAGAGTTTAATTAAAATTATGTTGTTGATTGTAATTTTAAGAAAATTACTTACGCAAAACCCGAGATTTTTTCCAAATCTCCACTCATCTTAAAAAGTGCTCCTTTTGCGAAATGCACCAGTTGAGAAGTGCACCAGTTGCGAAGTGTACCATATGAGAAGTGCACCAGTTGCTAAGTTCACCATTTGAGCATGGTGTACAAGTTGAGAAGTGCACCAAATGCGTCAAACCCGACCATAGTATGGCCCACTTATTACAGTGCCCATGGTGGCCCTACACCTGTACTTAAGAGGACATCAAATGTCACCTATTAGGTATTGGGCCCAGAAATTGAAAGGTTATTTTCGACTGGAAAAAAGAAGCACTTCCCAGCCTCTTTTTTTGTTGCCGGGCTGCAAAGGTGTCTGTAAGACTCTTACTAACTAAAACTCGCTCGTATTCATCCTAATGCCGCGGTGACTCTTTCTAACAAATTCCGCAACCCTGACAGCATTCCGCAACCCTTTTGGAGGCCCCTGAGTATGTCTACAATAAAAAATGAAAACAACGTCTACATTTTTATTATTTTTCAATTAACCAAAATTCCTCTGGCTCGAAAACACACAAATTTTGATAATCTTTCGGACGGTCCCGGACGTTCTCTAAACTGGGCCAGATCCGGAGAATCCCGGACGGATGGCAGCTCTACAATTGGGGCATACCAACAATAGAAGCCATGTCGCATATTATAATCTTTTAATTCAGTTCAACCTGAACTAGGCTTAAGATACGGTACTAATTTTAGCCTGTTTTGTTTTAAGATAAGCTACGATTAGAGGCTTGGTTAAAAATACTGTTAATTTTTCAACTAAATATACAAGTAGGTACATATTGGTGTATTTTACTAATGGTCAGCTACACTATTGCGGAGTGCTATAGGCTACGTTTTATGGTATACGTAACATCCACGCGGACAAAGTAGCGTGCAGAAGTTAGTCTTTCATTTCTTCCCCAATGGCAATTACTTTTAGCGCCTGTTTCCCTTCTTCCAATAAGTTCCGATTAAATTGCTTGCCAGATCATCCTTACTAATATTATAAATGCGAAAGTAACTCTTGTCTGTCTGTCTGTCTCTTCTTCACGCCTAAACCACTGAACCGATTTCAATGAAATTTGGTACAGATATAGTCTGGGACCCGAGAAAGGACATAGGATAGTTTTCATCCCGGAAATCCCCCGGGAACGGGAACTATTAATCCACGCGGACGAAGTCACGGGCAAAAGCTACTTTCATATAAATTCTGTTCCATTTTTTATTATTTATCTGCAGGACTATGTCTGCAAAAACCTTCTTCGGTGAATATATGAGAAGTGGGGGCATCCTACCTGATGCTAGGAGGTGAGATATTTGCAGAATGGACCGACTCGTCAATTGAGTCTACGGAGAGGTGATGAAAGTTCCTTACGGCCAAATTCTAAAACCCAACTCAATTTTAAGTCGCCTTTAAGTCTCATGCTTTCTCGGTCACTTTAAGGTGTATTGTGGCGACAGAGATACATTTCAGAACGTCTGTAAAGTGTCGTTTGAGAATTCTAAGGTTATAGGTTTTTCTATGAAATTCTCAGTAGCAGCTCGGAGTTAGGATTTGTGCCCGGTTAATGGCAATAGGCTCGCCCCCTATTACATGGGACCTAAAATCTACCGGTGAACTATCAGTGTAAATTGGTACACTTCTGCTTAAGCCTTCCGGGAATGGTATGATGGTATGTTGTTAATTAAAAACATTGTTTTCCTCACAAAACATTAATTATCATTACGTGTTCGTGTATATTTCGTTATAGGAAACATCAGAGTTCTATATGTAGCAATGCGCTACGGTGCAGTTAGTACAAAAATGTAGGCCGACAGCGGTAAAACAAATACGATAACAATATCTTTTATTGCGATAATAATATTGTTAATAATATGGTTTCATATCACGTGTATGGTCATGTGATTCCACAAGGGTTTATGTTGGGTCCAGGTTTAGGTTGGTTTAGGTTTCTATTTTATTTGATGCTTAATACCAGTCATATGCCATAAAATCTGGAAAAACTTTGACCTTGACTCCTTAAATAAAAGCTTTTGGCCTAGTTTAGGAGTTTTCAGTTTTCCATTTAATGTGACTCTACCAAATCTAATATTAGAAGTTGTTGGTCGTCCGCCTGATCTCTCTCCGGTCGTGTCGGATTCCGTCCCATCGGGCTATGAGAGTTAGGAAAGACGGAGTGCACCTGTGTTTGCACACACACTTGTGCACTATAATATCTCCTGCGTACGTGGCTAGTCTGCATTAAGATTAGCCGCCGTGGCCGGTATCGGTCCGGAGAATTGCATTACAATATTTGAAAGAGGTAGTTTGTGAGGTTGTAGGGGGTAATCTCTGGATCTACTGAGCCGATTTTGAAAATTCTATTATCAATATAAAGTCACGTTATTTGTGAATGTCATGGGCTATATAACATCACGCTACGATCCACGGGAGCGGAGCAATAACCAAAGATGTAACTTAACGCTGGTGAAATAAGCCACGCGGGCGAAGTCGCGGGTAGTTCTCTAGTTGTATATTTTTTCCTGAATCCTTGTACATGTTTTTCTATATGTATGAATAAGTATTTTTTATTTACTAGCTGTGCCCCTCGGTGTTACCCGTGGTTTATCAATTACAACTTATCCAACGGGAACCGTACATTTTTCGGGATAAAAAGTAGCCTATGTGTTATTCCGCACTATTATCTATCTCGGTGTCAAGTTTCATTCAGATCCGTTCAGCTGTTTCAGCGTGCAGAAGAGACAAACACACAAACTTTCGCCTTTATAATATTATAAATAGCGTGATTATTATTCTGTCTGGGTTTTAGATAATATTGACTGATTGATAACACAAAATCAGCGGGTTCATACATTTTGTTAATCTAATAAAATAATAATAGGCTAATTGAAAAGAGTGTTAGTGGAGTTTCTTGCTTCTCCATAGAACCCTAACTACGTTTACGAATGAGCAACTAGCCTCAACTTTCTAACTGACCGACTCCTTGACAATTGATATTAAAAGTGCCTGTAACTGGATTATTTTAAATAAATATTTTGATGTTGACTGCCTCGTTAGCCAGTGGTCCTAAGCGCGACTGCTACGCTAGAGGTCTTAGGTTCGATTCAAAGGTCAAGCAATAAGTGTTATTGGGTTTTTCTATGAAATTCTCAGTAGTAGCTCGGAGTTAGGATTTGTGCCCGGTTAGTGGCAATAGGCTCGCTCTCTATTACATCGGAACTAAACATACCGGCGAGCTGTGGGTGTGCATTGGCATACCTCTGCCTAACCCTTCGGGGAATACAGGTGTGATGGTATGTATGTTTTGATTTTGCTACGGAAATATAATGTGTATGGATCAGCTACTGTTTTATTTCATGATTTCTGGTTTGGTTCCGTAGTAAGACTTAATCATTATCATGAGTAGGTACAACACCCTGTTATCGGGTTTTCAAACAATTCCATTACACCTTAAAACTATTACTAAGCTGTAAATACTACAACGTTCTATAAATAGGTAAAAAGGTTTGTTTCAAAGTCAAAGTCAAAGTCAAAGTCAAATCATTTATTTCAATTAGGCCCTTAAAAGGCACTTTTGAACGTCATTACATAAAAAAAACATTAATATTGAATCTAGTTGCCCATTCCAAAAGGTAGTTTCGTATGGAGAAGAACGGGCAAGAAACTCCATACATACTCTTTTAAAAAACAATGTATTACAATAAGTTGCATAGTTACATTCATTACATAAGAAAAAAAATATAAATGTCAAAACGATCAATCAATAAAATAAAAAAATAAAAGTCACTCAAAGTACTACAATACGTACTCAGTGCTACAAATTAGAAATGAAAGCTAAATTAATCATATCATTTAACGCCAATATTGTGATCGTAGATGATTACTTCTAACATTTCAAAGACAACGAATCAGTGTGTGAGTCAAACTCAAAAGTAGAATTAATGTCGAGGAGAAAAACAATTATTGGTCAAAACAAATTAGTTTTATGATTAAATAAGCAACCAGTTGATTTTGTCAAGACTTAAAATTGTCCTAAGGAGCAAGACCAGCATGTTTCCAAGCATTATTATCTTGAATATAATCCTCTAACTTGTAGTATGCTTGTTTACAAAGTGTGCTTTTAATACAATTTTTAAATTTTCTTTCATTTAATTTTAATATATCATTAGGTATTTTATTGTAACATTTAACACAGTACCCCATGAAAGATGTGTGTACTTTGGACAATCTAAAAAATGGTTGAGCTAATTTGTCTTTATTTCTAGTGTTAAAATTATGTCTATCACTTATTTTATCAAAAAGATGTAAATTTTTTCTTACATACATAATATTTTCATAAATGTATTGACAAGGCACTGTCATAACATTAATCTTTTTAAATAGTTCCCTAAGAGATTCGCAGCGACGGAGATTATAAATGGCTCTGACAGCTCTCTTTTGCAAAATAAATATGGATTCAATGTCAGCAGCCCGACCCCACAGTAGAATGCCATACGACATAATGCTGTGAAAGTAGCTAAAATAGACCAGACGCGCAGTATCGACATCTGTTAACTGTCTAATCTTCCTAACAGCAAAAGCTGCTGAGCTTAGCCGCCCTGCAAGAGATGTTATATGTGGTCCCCATTGTAATTTTTCATCTAGCGTGATTCCTAAGAAAACCGTTTTATTAACAAAAGCCAGTTTTTCGCCATTCAGTATGAGGTCACATGCGGTATTTTTAACATTTGGTAAAGAAAATCTAATACATTTGGTTTTCTTTTCATTTAGTACCAAATTGTTTACCGTGAACCAATTTTGAACCTGAAGAATAGAGTTATTAACGTCGTCAAGAGTTCTAGAACGTCTGTCTATCTTAAAAATTAATGACGTATCATCTGCAAATAATACCATATTAGGTTGTGTTTGCAGTAATTGTGGCAAATCATTTATATATGCTAAAAAGAGAAATGGACCCAAAATCGAACCTTGAGGAACGCCCATTGTCATTTCAGACCCCAATGAGTTCACGCCGTTCACCTGAACTTTTACCTGTCTGTTTTTCAAGTATGATCTTATTAAATCAAGAGATGTGTTTCTAATCCCATAGTGCTCCAGTTTCAATAATAGTGTCTCATGGTCCACACAATCGAACGCTTTGGAGAGGTCGCAAAAGATTCCAATGGCATCTTGTGCTTCCTCCCAGGCATTAAAAATGTTTTTCATCAAGGAGACACCGGCGTCAGTTGTACAACGCCCTTTGGTGAAACCGTACTGTTGGTCATGAAAGATGGAATTTTTATTAAAGTGACGTAACATTTGATTGAGTAATAGCTTTTCAAACACCTTACTGAGAACTGGCAGTATTGAAACAGGTCTATAGTTGTTAAGTTCCTTACTTTCACCGGATTTGAATAATGGAACTACTTTACTGTGTTTCATGAGATCCGGAAAGACTCCCTGATCCACGCTTATATTAAAAATGAAAGCTAAATAAGGCGCAATAGTTTCTATTATAGATGTACAGACTTTTACCGACATTCCCCAAAGATCTTCTGTTGATTTCATTTTAAGATCTTTAAAAGTTTTAATAACAGCCTGGGGATTCGTATGTTGAAATCTAAACTCCAAGGGGCATGCCTTTACATTATTTCTAAGGAGGGCAACGGAAAGTGCAGGTGATGAATTTAATGATTCCGTTGTGACTAGGGGAATATTAACAAAAAAGTTTTCAAATGCCTGAGCTACTTCTACATCAGAGTTCACAACCCCATGTGAAGTCTCCAAACTAAATTTATTATTACGCTGTTTCTTCCTACCTGTTTCATTATTTATTATTTGCCAGGTAGTCTTAATCTTATCATCAGATGATTTTATTTTATTAGTAATATAAAGAGATTTAGCTACTTTACATACACTTTTGAAAGTTTTCGAGTATTTTGCAACATACTGATGAAAGCTTGTATTAATTGAATGTTGCTTTAGACCATATAGTTCAAATAATTTCCCCCTACTTTTACGAATGCCAGGAGTCGCCCAATCACTGAATAAAAACTTTGGATAAATATTTTTAGTCTTAATTGGGAACGTGTTATTAAATTGCGCGTCTAATAGTGAAAAAATCTCGGCATAGAACTCATTTGGGTCACTAATATTATTAAAACTCTGAACACATAATTTACTTTCTAAGGAATCATTAAATTTTTCTAAATTTTTACATGTTATTGGCCTAAACCTTATTTGAATCTTTTGTACAGGTATGTAGGCGCAAAACGTTATCATTTGTCCACTGTGGTCAGATGGCAGCTTATTTACAATTTCTTTATGTGAGTAATCACAATTACAAAATATATTATCAATACAAGTGGCAGAAGAAGCTGTCACTCTACTTGGTTCTATAAACACATTTGACAAATTAAATGACCTAAACAGGCTCAATAATCTAATACTAATAGAGTTATTTTCTAACAAGTTTATATTAAAATCGCCACATATGATGATTGATTTACTGGAGGAACTAACTTTTTTCAACACATCTTCCATCACAGAATCAAACACAGATAGATTCTGGTAACTTGGAGGTCTGTATACACATACTATAACATGCCTATCAAGCTCAACACAGGACAATTCAATGGTGTGTTCAACTGATAATCCGATGATATCTTTTCTTTCTTTAGAATTAATTGAATTTTTAATTAATATTAATGATCCGCCATGTATCATTCGTTTTCGGCTGAAATGGCTAGCTACACAATAATTTTCATAATTTATAGACATTACTTGATGTTCATTTAGCCAATGTTCAGTTAAGCAAATAATGTCAAACTTAGTTTGTTCTAAAAACAATTCTATTTCTAATAATTTGGAAAAACAACCTTGAATATTTTGATTAAGTAATTTTAAAGTTTGTTGCTTCCCCTTTGGTTTTTTATCTAATAAATGTAAATTGCCAGAAGCTATCTTTGTATTATTCAATAATAACAATTGGTTATCTAAACTTGAAACTTCTGACTGGATAACTTCTGTTGTCTCAAAAGCTAGTTTAAACAATAAGCTTTGTAAGAGCTTTGTAAGTTTGTAAGAGCTAATCTCTGAAAATACTGATCCGATTACAACAAATCCTTCACTATAACACCTACAGTACACGTAACGCGGTCAAAGTCGCGGTCAGAAGCTAGTTTTCTATAAGAAACATTATTCTTATGAAACATCTAGTAAATTGCCAACCGAAAATCGATGGTCCACTGGCCGAACCATACCTACTACTATTAATCACTTCAACCTTCATTTAATGGGGTGGCTTACGAGCCGTTTTGACATTAAATAATATTATGTTAATGCACTGCAGTGGTTTTACCTCTAATATCATAAATAATATGACAAAGATGCAGAGAGAGAGGATGTAGTGACAAAGGTTGAAAAGAGTATGCTTGGATGGTTCGGTCGTGTTGAGATGAGGAGTGAAAGGCGACTAACAAAAGGGATTTATAAGACAGATGTGAGTGGCAACGACGAGAGGGGACGCCCTAGGAAGACCTACCCTGATTCTATTGGTGAGGTTCTTCAGAAAGGTCGGATGCGCAGTACTCGTAACCGGCGTGCTTGCATGATGTATGAACATGAAGGCGGCTAAATGAGTATGAAAGGATCGTAGCAGGTGGCGTTCTGTGGTTACTGCCTACCCCAATGGGAAAAAAGCGTGAGATTATGTATGTAGGTGGGTGGGTGTACTATAAATAATAAATAATAAAGATAAGATTTGTTGAAATCGTATAAAGGAAGTAAAGAGACATTAAGGAAACCGAAAGGTGACACGTTCCTTCCATCATTTTGAACCATACCTTCCCAAGATTTCGAATCACCCTTAGGAACTTTTTGGTTGTGTAGATATTTAAGGTCAATTTTTTTTTCTACGACAATAACTTTTACACGCTCCCGCGACACCTGTAATGTTGCATGCAATTGCACACGTAAACACAATACTTCTGATTTTTCACGTCAAAAATTAAAATTTGCTTCCCAGCAATATTTTTTGCTCAATGCTGCTTAGTTTGGAGGGCAGATTACCTACGCAGTTAAAGGCTATATGATGTATGTTTTTACATCCTGAAGATGTATGATGCATGCTTACCTAAACGCACTAAACTGAACGGATTTTTCACTTTCATTATACTCAACACTGCACTATACTATCACATTATACAACAACCACAGAAGGTAACACATTCCATTAAAAAATAATCATTTACGCCCTAATAAACATAATTATTTAACACTATTAAAATGTATTATGAAACGCCGCAGTATCACAAATGGTGCACCTCCATTGTACCACGGTTTGTACTGAGGTTTTATCTGGAAAATAATAACGATATCAGCTTTATCTATGTTATTATCCAAGGATATCAATAAAACATAAGTTTTATCTGCGTTTATCTGGTGAACGCGAGAATTACTCATATCTTGAGGAAACTCTAATGACTAGATGCTGACAAAATGTAAAAGGGAAATATTTATTGTCAACAATGGAATTTAAAACTAATGAGCTAGTAGAGTAGAGTGGACGGCCGTCGGGATGGTAAAGTGCTCGAGTGGCTGATGGTGCAACGTGGGAAGGTCTACGAGGTGGACCGACGACATGGTACATGTTACGGGAAACAGCTGGAAGCGGGCGGCGCCGGACATACGCCTCTGCTAAACATAGCCACAATAGCTATGTTTAGGAGAGGCCTATGTCCAGCAGCGGACGTTGTTCGGCGGCTTGTACGCCATGCAATGATATAGAAAAATCTTCTTAGTTCCTTTGAAAGGAACTGCTTAATGGTACTGTTGTGATTGAAGACGTATTTGACAGGGTACATTTTAATAAGACCTAAGCTTTCATTCTTTACTTATTTCTTTTACAGGAAAAAGTTGTTTCACTCTAGGATTCTCTCTGTATTGTAGGTCTGTTTACAAACATATAAACATAAATAAACAAACAATGAAACCAGTTACAACTACCTGTAGGCCATACAAATATTTGTTACGTGCGGGAATGCAACCCGCGACACGCAGCATTAAACGTGTTGTCAAAAATCTCATTCTAGATTCCTTCAAATGACCATAATATGAAGAATTTATAGAGTAATGCATTGTTGACGTCTAAGATTTTATCAGCTTACTTTCCCATGGAAGGTATAGATTTTTAACTGAACGACATGCTTGGAAGTTTCAAAGAAATAATCCATACTTCTACACTAATATTATAAACACGTAAGTAACTGTACCTGTCTGTTACGCTTTTAATGATAAAACCACTGAGCCGATTTTGATTAAATTTGGTACCTTTGGGGTAAGTTTAAACCCCAAAGGACATTAGCTACTTTTTATAACCAACCGCGATAACCGACATTTACACAGACGAAGCCTCAGGCAAAAGCTAGTTCAAAATAACCCATGACTTAGAATCAAGATAAAACGTAGCTAATATACCAAGGCTAATCACTCTTAGAAGTGTTGATTGATGAAACAAGAGGTCACGACGAGGAATCAAGAGCTAGCACAGGTCTATGAACTCCAATACAGGCAACAGGCCTGATCAGAGACAGAGCCGGGAAAAAAAGCAAATATAGGTAAAACTTTGATTTACATTCATTGCCTTCGAGGAAAATTATTTTTAACTATAATTTAGATCTGCCTGATCCAGGTTTGTTTTGAGAACAAGGCGTGTTAGATGTTCCCTGTGCATCTTTCTGGAGTCATAGCAGCCGGTGAGTGAAAGCCACACCGAATGACAGGATCCATTCTGTGGTGGTGGCTGGTGTTACCTGCCGGGATACGGGACAATGCACCGTGCCCAGGCCGAAAGGAAGGTAGGAGAAACACCGTGGGGTTATAATCGGTTGGAGTCCGATATAAGAATTTCCGCACGAGAAAAAGGTCTGTGAACTTAATACGGCAGCCATGTCAAAAATGGCACGCGACGCATGAGAAACGAAGTGATTGATTTTGAAAATAAGCAGTGAATGACCTTGAATAGCTTTATTGAAAAACTGTAAATTGAAATTGAATAAAACAATAACTGTAAGCGCTATAAAAAACATGTGTTTGAAAAACCATGACTTCAGAACGGATTGTTGTGTTTGTAATTGTCAGAAGATTTGTATCAAAGATATTTTTTTTGGTAAATCTACAGATCTATCATGAGGGCTGGTTCGGGGGCAAAAAAATAATACTTGGAAGGAGTCTGGGGACGCCTTTAGAGCTTGGTAGTGGAACATTAAAGGCTAGTAAAAAAAACATACGGTTAGGTCGGAATTGGATGGTATTGATGTGAAATTCTCAATAAAAAATGTGACGTTTGGATTTTTGCATGCTTGTAAAGCCGCAGCGAGTCGCTAGATATAAATGAACTAAAATAGAACAAAAATTGAGTTGAAAAATGCGTAATTGCGTGCAAGATAATAAATAACGCGAAGATGTATATCTTGCACACAATTTTCATTTCTATGTGTAATGTGTTTTTATCTATTAATACGTTAGAACAGGCTCAAGCACATTTGCAGTTCTTTTTTAGCTGACTTTAAGAGTGCAGAAGATAAAGATCTTGCAAATATCAATCCGCCTTGAATGAGCGTGGTGATCATTGCAATGCTCGTGCCTTATCTGTTGGAGAAAAGGCTTTTGTGCTGCAGTGGGACGATTATAGGTTTGTATTAAAAGCCGAGAATCTACATGATTTTGAAGCAGTCATAAGCGAAATATCAGTTAAGTGTTCCAAGATAAGGAGAAAAGAACTGTTTAAGCTATTAGGTTACGTGATTGATTATTTCAATCCATCTCTGTGACGAATTTAAACCAGATCCGTTCAGCCGTTCTAACATGATTGACTAACAAACATCAGCGTATCCTAACTTTCATATTTATAACAGTAGTAAGATTATTACTGCCCCGTTGGTCTCGTGGTCGCAAGTGCGATTGCTGTGCAAGGGGTCCCGGGTTCGATTCCCAGGTCGATCAAAAAGTGTTTATTGGGTTTTTCTATGAAATTCTCAGTAGCAGCTCGGAGTTTGGATTTGTGCCCGGTTAATGGCAATAGGCTCGCCCCCTATTACATGGGACCTAAATATACCGGCGAACTGTGGTGGCCATTCGTACACCTCTGCCTAACCCTTAGGGGAATACAGGCGTGATGGATGATGGTAAGATTATTAGTCAAAGTCTACCGTGCATTAACATAAGCACTAAGCTAAAGAGGTACCTACACTTCACTATCGATATTACTTCCATGCGATAGCAATTTCCTCTAAGTGTTTTTATCATACAATCCAAAAATACATAAGATTACGTACCTAGTGTATATGTAGGACAATGACACATCTGATGATAGAATATTTTTTTATAGATCCTAACGTGTAAACATTGAAGTGTCTGTCTTTCTGCGAATACTTTATTTGTGTAAGCATTCGCTGGCTGTAAAAAGAACAGATGGGATACGGAACACTACGCTGCGCTGCTGAACCGGGAGTACATATACCATCACGCCTGTATTCACCGAAGGGTTAGGCAGAGGTGTATAAATCTACACCCACAGTTCGCCGGTAAGTTTAGGTCCCATGTAATAAGGGGCGAGTCTATTGCCATTAACCGGGCCCAAATCCTAACTCCGAGCTTCTACTGAGAATTTCATAGAAACATCCAATAACAGTTTGCTCGACCTGGATTATGGCGTGGGTAAAAAGGCTGCCAGGCTCAAATGGGATTAGATGGGTCACGTAATCCGCATGCCTAGCGACCGCTGGCCAAATTCTCCACGCAATGGGTATGTTAGGGTATCTGAGAAAGGTCGGCGTTGCCGAGGTCGGCCCAGGAAGAGGTGGCTAGATGATCTAGACTTGCACTAAGAAGGCTGGTTCAAGGTGGCGCAAGAACAGAAGATTTGGAAGGACATGGGGGAGGCCTTTGCCCAGCTGTAGCACAATAGAGGCTAAATGAAAACTGGGATAGAATAGGGTAGATAAGAAAGAATTGGCCGTTTCCAATATTGTCAGTCACCAGATTCTGCCGTTATTTAATATCTTTACCAATATAACGAGTGTAAAAAGACACTCTCTCCGTAATATAATAAATCTTTGCGATCACTTTTTTATTTGGAACCGCATCTGAGAACCTTCTTGTTACGTATAGATATTGAAGGTTAAAATTACAACGTATCTTTTTTATATTATTATCTACTAAACTGCCCCTAACTAGCCTTTATCCCCTGTATTATTGTATGTACCCGTAAGCACAATGAATTGCGTGCGTTACTATAAATAATCAGTGATTTATTATACCAAAAAATAAAAGTAATTTCCTAGCAATCATTTTTGCTTAGTATAACTTTCCTACCTAGTTTTGATAGGCAGTATGTGAAGTTCACGGCTATATGATAAGTCCACACACCATATCTTTTTCCGAAAATTAGTTCAAGTCTGCCAATCCAAATATTATTAATATTAGATACATTGTTTCTGCATTCCCCTATCCTATTCTATTTCAAATCAGATATTACATTCCTGGAAGACGAATATTGAGATCATTCATTTCATCGATTGCGTCAAAACAGTTGGGATGCCGCGGAGATTCGGATACAGTTGCGAACTTCGCCCGAGGGGAGCGTGTAGGAAGCGGATGGACAAGGAAACCGAATTGTCGCTCGCCTTGGCTGGGAATAGTCACATATTATACTAGCTTTTGCCTGCGACTTCGTCCGCGCGAAATTTCGTATATTATCCCAAGTACATTTATCAGGATAAAAAAACGGTAATTTAAAAAACTAAAAAACCCTACTGCTTTTCTAAGTATTTATGAAAAAGCCCTAAAACGAGAAAATTGTAGCAGTCAGGACCCATTCTAATATAGACATGTGCTATCAATACACTAAGCCTCCATTTCTAGAATGGGTCCCGACTGCTACAATTTTCCCGTTTTAGGGCTTTTTCATAAATACTTAGAAAAGCAGTCGGGTTTTTTAGTTTTTTAAATTACCGTTTTTTATTTTTTACTTTTTTTATTTTGACATACCCAGTGTCACTCTCACAATAAATACGAATCTAGCGACACCTCTCAAGCTAAAATCCATTGAGCCATTCAGGCTGCAGAGCGTGCCAAACAATTATACATACATACATACATACTTACTTACATACATACATACTCTCGAAAAACATAACCCTCCTTCTGTCGCAGTCGGGTAAAAAGTAGCCTATGTGTTATTCCACATTACAATCTACTGCATTGCCAAATTACGTCCAGATCCGTTTAGTCGTTTGAGCGTGAAGAAGATATAAACATACACACACACAAGCCTTTACCTTTATAATATTAGTGTGATATCCTAGCCTCTGCGTGAAAGTTGGTATATTATTTCACGGGAACCGTAATTTTGCGGGATAAATAGCTTATGTGCTATACAGAACATATCTTGGATACCATTGACGTCGGTGAAGGAAATTATTGTGAGGAAAGCTGGATTTATCCTACTAATATTATAAATGTAGACCTAGTCACCTAGACTGGAGTCAAGAGCTTACCCAACTTGGATAAAAAATGTTTGTTACTCAATAACCCCAGAACGGCTAAACGGATATGGATGAAATTTGGCACAGAGATAGATAAAAGAGCGCGCTAGAGGTCCTGGGTTCGATTCCTAGGTCGAGCAAAAAGTGTTATTGGGTTTTTCTCTGAAATTCGCAGTAGCAGCACGGAGTTTGGATTTGTGCCCGGTTAATGGCAATAGGCTCGCCCCCTATTACATGGGACCTAAATATACCGGCGAACTGTGGGTGTACATCGGTACACCTCTGCCTAACCCTTCGGGGAATACAGGCGTGATGGTATATATATATTTTTTTTATATAGATAATAGTCTGGTCTAGTTTGTAAGTGAACTGTAATGTTATTTTATTGAGAAATAAAAGTCCTTAAACAAAGCACAAAGGTTACTTTTTAACCCGGAAAAACGTACAGTTACCGTGTTGATGTACCATCCATTTTGACTCGAACGAAGTCGAGGGCAGACGCTAGCCATTATTTCCTTCCTCGTATCTCACTAATACAGTATACCCATCGTAACGTTCTACCAACTAAGTTCATTATACATTTGATTCACGCGATGTGAGCCGCGCAATTATGTCACTACGGTGACATCATCGTCTGGCGAAACCTGTGCGGCTTACTTAGGGCTACCAAAATCTAAATTTCTGTTGTCGGACGAAAACTTCATAAACCCCGGACATTTGAGAGAAATCGAGACTCAAAGAAAAAAAATTTAAAATTAAAAAAATAAACATCATTTTACACTTTCATGTTTTTATAGTCTTAATTTATGGCTTAGCTTTCAATAAACGGGATTTCCCTGACACAAAAAGTGACACATAACTATATAAGAAGCCCCTCCGGACGACCTCTAAATATTCTGTAAACTAAGACAAATCCGAGGAATCCCGGACGGATGGCAGCCCTAGTTGCTTTATGCCGGGTCAAATCGAAGGTGTGAATCAAGGTCGAATATTGTGATCCTTTTGTTGTTCTCGTGGCGTGTTTGACTGGGAATTTGAAAGCCTTAGAAAACATAGTTTTGTAGGTAATTTCTTAGAAACTAGCAAGAGATAGGGAGAATGGGATGGTAGTGTTATTGGGTTTTTCCATTAGAAATTTTTCAGTAGCAGCCCGGAGTTTGGAAGTTGGTGGTGTGACACCCCCGTGTCTCGGAAAGCACGTAAAGCCGTCGGTAATGCGCCTGATCTCTCTCCGGCCGTGTCGGATTGCAGTCCCATCGTACTATGAAAGTGAAGGAAGAGCGAGTGCACCTGTGTTTGCGCACACACTTGTACACTATACAAATCTCCTGCGTACTTGGCTAGTTTGCCGGAATCGGTCTGGAGAACACTATTTTACATCTCAAAGCATATCCGTACCAATATTATAAATGCGAAAGTAACTCTGTCTGTCTGTCTGTCTCTTCTTCACGCCTAAACCACAGAACCGATTTCAATGAAATTTGGTACAGATATAGTCTGGGACCCGAGAAAGGACATAGGATAGTTTTCATCCCGGAAATCCCCCGGGAACGGGAACTATTAATCCACGCGGACGAAGTCGCGGGCAAAAGCTAGTAGAAAATAAATGAGTTTGTAAACAGCTCATTCAAACTCCCACTACCTTTTTAAACTTAACTTTGTATGCTACAGAAACGGTCAATGGATAAACGGAACGCATCGCTGAATAGCTACGTTGGATCCCCCGAAAAGTGTCACAGCCTTGACCCAAATACTCGGCGCTCTTTATGTTAAGACACGTCGACTATCAGGCAGAGCAGAGAGACCTGATAACAATGTTCTTTCATACCTCCGCTTTGAATGTGATAAGTGTTCTGAAAATCTTTAGAGTTAAATCTTTTCATTATTTTTTCATTACCGGACCGGTAACCAAAGAGGTAACTGAACGCTGGTGACACCGAGGTGTGTACAGCTAGTTACAGCCATACATACATATTATGTATGAAACATATCAGCTGACATTCTTCGTAATTAAGCCTTTAACATACCATGACCACGCCTGTGTTCCCTGAAGGGTTAGGCAGAGGTGTACCAATATACCACAGACAGTTCGCCGGTATGTTTTTTTTTAGGTCTCATGTGATATGTGGCGAGCCTATTGCCATTAACCGGGCACAAATCCAAACTCCGAGCTGCTACTGAGAAATTCATAGAAAAACACTTTGCACGACCTGAGAATTGATTCCAAGTCCTCTAGCGTAGCATTCGCGCTTAGGGCCACTAGGATGGAGAGGCAGTCATAAAAAAAACAAAACGGTAAATATAAAAACGTGTTTTCAATTATAGAAGATTGGAAATCCTAGTACAAGTAGGGATCCCACATCTTGGGGTCGTTACAGTTAACAATCGCACACCACCAATCAATTGTCACACTTTTTATAAGCTGTCAAAACGCGATTCCCCCATAAACTTTGATTGCGAACTGTGACGTCACTTTTGTGCCAACTCAATTGACAGGGCTTCAACAGAGGGCTTTTCTATGAAATTCTCCGTAGCAGCTCGAAGTTAGGATTTGTGCCCGGTTATTGGCAATAGGCTTGCCCCCTATTACATGGGACCTAAACATACCGGCGAACTGTGGGTGTACATTGGTGCAGTAACTATTTATTGATTTTAAAGCAATTAAAGATCTAATTTCTTTCTCTCAAATACCTTGGAATTATTGGTTCAGGTACAGTCAGCAACAAAAAGAGGATAATATTTCAGATTTTTGTACCTCTGTCTAACCCTTCGAGGAATACAAGCGTACGTGTGTGTGTTTATTAAAACCTTATTATTATTGAACACAATACAAAGGAAATACAAAATGGATTTAAATTAAGATAAAATTAACTCTTAGCTATTGCCTCAAATTCTGAATAGCAGTGAATTGTGTTATATCATGTCATTTAAATGATACTAGCTTTCTGCCCGCGGATTCGTTCTCGTGGCTTATTCCACCCGCGTTATATTTTTGGTCACTGCTCCGCTCCCGTGGGTCATAGCGTGATGTTATATAGCCTATGTTATTAAGTTATAATGTAGCTATCTATTGGTGAAAAAATGGTTAAAATCGGTCCAGTACTTTCGGAGCCTATTCGTTACAAACATAAAAACAAAAAAAAAAATACCTCTTTATAATATGAGTACCTATAGAAATAAAAGTAACACAGTCAATGGACTTTTGTTGCTATTCAATTGAGAGATAAGTTCGGTACCAAATTGTAGTTTCTTCCTTCGGGATTACGCGAAGTGAATCCATTCCTTACATAGGTACTTATTAATAAATCAAAGGCTCTATGCCATGGGGAGGATCCTAAAAGAAATGTAAGTACGTACATGTCACCCGAGATTATTACATTTCACTATCTGAAACTAATCTTTATAGAACTGTGTTGTGTACTTGTCTTTATTGTAAACTAGCGAATTGCTCCGGACGGACGATTTGATTAAGACCGCAGGAAGACGCTGGATGCAGGCCGCTTCGAACTGGACACTTTAGAAATCTATGGGGGAGGCCTATGTCCAGCAGTGGACGTCCTGCGGATGATATGGTGATGATGAATTGCCTAAGCTTCCCAAAGGTGCAAAATTTCCGATTATTCCGGTGGGATAATCAAAAAATTTGTTTTCTAAGAACCTTGTATGGGAAATTACGAAAACTACAAAAAATAATCAGCCAAGTCGCCGTTCTCGAGTTTTGCGCTTAGCAACACATTTAGCCATTTATTTTTAATTATAAACTAGCTTCTGTCCGCGACTAAGTTGATATATTATCCCACGGGAACCGAACTCTTTTCCAGGATGACAAGTAACCTATGTGTTATTTCACCCTACAATCAGTGCCAAATTTAATCCAGATCTGTTCAGCCGTTAAAGCATGAAAGAGTAATAAGCGTCCATCCATTCATCCATCCATCCTCACAAACGTTCGCATTTTTAATATTAGTAGGATACACCAGATGCATAACTTACTACAACCCTTAGATTTGGACATCACAATGATCCCAGATTTCGACAGAGACCACACACAATATTCCTTATTTCACAAGTCAGAGGACAAAACAATAAATGAAACAAACGTCAGTCAAGGAAAAAATTGTGAAGAAACTGGTAAATACTAGCAGTGAAGGTAAAAATAAAACGTTGCATGTACCTAATGTTAGTGTTGGACATGAATAATTGAATGCCCAGGCTTCTAAAGCTAACGACTTAATCATAGGGCTGCCATTCGTCCGGAATTGACGTAGAGCGTCCGGGGGCCGTCCGGAAGGGGTTTTCCAAAAATATCCAGGTCAAACCCGGGCACTTTTTGTGTCAGAGGAATCCCGATTAATTGAAAGATAAGCAATAAATCAAGACTATATTAACATGAAAATATCAGCGATGTTTTAATTTTTGTTAAAAAATATTTTCTCTGGAATTCGGAAAAAAACTCAAATTCACCCAAATGTCCGAGATTTGTGAAGGTTTCTTCTGGCGACGGCAAATTTAGGTGATGTCAGCCCTACATACCTACAACGAAAGTGCGAAAAATGATGTCCCTTCTCTTTCTACTTGTACCAGGGAGGAAGAGACAGCTATACCCTAAGTTAAAGTGCAGGGCGAGATACGAGTAATACAAGTCTGTAGACCCTAACCTTAGGATATCAGCAGTAAGTAATTGGATTGTGGAGGTTAGATGGCAGTCGCGTCGTGTAAAATTCAGTTATCTAGCCGCATTCGGTTCAAAGAAAACTGGACCTAACGCAATTAGCGAAAAGGATAGCGATCAATTTATTGGTTGAGGGTAGAGATCGGTCTACAGATCGTATTTAGAAAGTGGCGGTTGGGCAAGGTGATAAGATGCACCTTTACTAACCCGTATTCTTGGTTACCTTTTGGGAGGAGCAATTAGATTCAATTCTTTTTCTTGCATATGACGTTTAAAAGTGCATTATAGAAGTCCTAATTGAAATAAATGTTTTGATTTGGACGGTCTTTTTTCTAACTTTTTCTGCTCTGGGCGGAGCGGATCCTCAGACTCTTACTGACTGCAAACCATCTGTGTTTTTTCTAATGCTCTTTGCGTTCCAGGGCCGTGGTGACTTTCGAATAAAATCCGCAACCCTGGCAGGCACTGGCTCTAGCGGGCCCGACTTTGTAGTTTCTGATAATAAGACGTACCTACTTTTCTTGTGCGTGTCGTTAAGATTACGTCCAGGGGAAACGGCAGCATCCTTTTGTGAAACAACTAAGATAAGACAAAAGAACAACGCCTCATCTATTGTCTCTTGTGACAGGTCATCAATTTTGATATTTTTGGGAGTATTATAACATTCTTGGGGTTCAAAGTTTTGAAGGGTATCGACTCTTCACACAGGCCTTTATTATATGGGGAAAGATATCGATCATTCTTCGAATATCGATACCTATGAGCGGTTCATAGAAGGACTTTGCCTGACATCCGTGATTTTTAACATGAAATGACGACGACAGATCCAGAAGATTAGCTAGTTATAGCCTTATAAACATCAATGCGACTTTTTCTAATTTATATGTACTTTCTGAATTTATCTTGGACATCACAGACATCGGTAACCATGTTCGAGGCCCTTGAGGCGGTTTAGAAACTCTAAAACTAGGGTGTGTGGGGTCGTAAGACCTTACAGCCTACACGGTAAAGAAGAAGGTAATTCTTACACTACGATGGCAAATTTAAGCCTTAAGCGGCCTTCCTCGGGGCCAAACAGTTGCCATCGATATGCTAAGACTTGAACTTGAGTGTCTTGAGACACAAGTGCAAGCCCACATTTTGTGGCTTTTCGACAGAGCGAGAATTTAGAGTTTTCATGTTTAGCACATGTTTTATAACTTTATAAAAGAAACGAAAGAACCCGAACCACTTTCAGTAGTCAAATGAACAAGAATAAATAAGTATATACATAATCAACTTCTTATTTTAGTATTTTTATCATGTCCCGCTTTCATAGAATGTATCCCGATTATTAACTTGGAGAATTTGAATTTGTCCGAAAAAATATCTGGTATACTACTCCTACATATCGCCAGTTATATTTTGGTCCCACGTCATAAAGGGCGAGCCCATTGCCAGTTACCGGTCACAGATATAGAGTGAAATTCGATAGCCATTAGCGTTTCGATAGATGATCGTATACATACACGGTGACTGGTAATTAGTGACCCATACTTATGAGTGTATGATTGTACTCATAATAACAAACAATGATTACTTAATTTGCAAAGCCTATGACCTCTGAACCCTAATAGTAGGTATACCTACTGAGTTGCCACTCCACCAATTCGCACTAAGCGTGTCCAAAAGTGAATTATCCACCTGCTTCTGTATGTCCGAACGAAAGCCAAAAAGCCGAAGCCAGAAAGTCTGACAACCAGTCTTACCAAGAGTATCGTATTACCCATTACTGGGTTGTGGAGGTCTGATAGGCGGCCGCTCCATGTAAAATACTGATATTCAGCTGCATCCGGTTCGACTGGAAGCCGACCCCAACATGGTTGGGAAAAGGCTAGGCAGATGATTCTGTATTTCCGAACGCATTCAACCCTAATATCTTTAAAGTTAGAGTGAACAAGCATCTTCTAGGTTAGCTCACTCCATCGTCGACTTTGTTTTTGTCACCTCTGTCCTAGACTAGTTTTTTTTTCATTTCACTCTGAACTGGACGGAACCCGCTCGTGCTAGCCTTAGCTGTGATTGGGGTAATATGCGTTGCAAATTTTTGTTTTAATTCTTTGGGAAAGTTGTTTGTTACTTACCAGTAACCCTATTATACCAGTAACCCAGTAAGAACCAAGTCAATATAGATTAATTGGGATATATTTAAGACGAATATAGTTCTCTTAGGAGTAGTACTAAGTTAATAGTTGTCTAGAACTTTTCATCTATTCCCTAGTGCGTCGTAGAGAGGTGAGTGGTATGGAATAGTTTAGTACTATCTTTAGAATTCTAGATAGATTGCGTCTTAGTGCTCCCAAGAAGTTACTTTGTGAACACAGGCTATGAAGTTTTGGACTTAACCAAGTTATATTGCAACGTTTTAATGTACTAAGAGTACTGCCTGTGGTACTGCTACGGTCACCAAATAGAGAGCATCAATATGATACAACAGTTTTCATGAATTAATAAATAATGAACTAAGAGTTAACAGAAATAGAGTTGGAAATTGCCTAATTGCGTGTATATCATAAGTGTAGCGCGGTATATCATTTTGCAGACAATTTTCGACTTTATTTTGTGATCCGTGTTTTAGCTGATTATCAATTAACAAATGAAAGGTGCTCGAGCATAATGTTGCTCTGTTTACGCTGACTAATGCCTGTCAAAAGTCCACACAAGGTGCGTAGTACCAACATTATGTTATTTTGCCTCCAATGTCGTATATCTATACTAATAATTATTATAAAGCTGAAGAGTTTGTTTGTTTGTTTGTTTGTTTGTTTGAACGCGCTAATCTCAGGAACCACCGGTTCGATTTGAAAAATTCTTTTTGTGTTGGATAGCCCATTTATCGAGGAAGGTTATAGGCTATATAACATCACGCTACGACTTACGGGAGCGAAGCAGTATTCAAAAACGTAACTTAAGGTGGATGAATAAAGCCACGCGAACGAAGTCGCTGGCAGAAGCTAGTATCCATATATTTTTTTAACTGCCTCGTTAGCCTAGTGGTTCTAAGCTGCTATGCTAGAGGTCTTGGTGCGTACAGGCGTTATAGTGTGTTATGTTTTTTTTTTTAACGCGGAAAAAATCTTTAATGACGTCGTTTAGGACTGACGGTTCTTAAAATACAATTAGCGCCTATATTTCCCGAAGGGTTAGGCAGAGGTGTACCAATGTACACCCACAGTTCGCCGGTATGTTTTAGGTCCCATGTAATAGGGGGCGAGCCTATTGCCATTAACCGGGCACAAATCCAAACTCCGAGCTGCTACTGAAAAATTCATAGAAAACCCAATAACACTTTTTTCTCGACCTGGGAATCGAACCCAAGACATCCAGGGTAGCAGTCGCGCTTAGAACCTCTAGGCTAACGAGGCAGTGAAAATCTTTTGAGCGTCAAATATTACTTTGACAGGAACTTGAGTGATAACGTGATATCACACAAAAATTATGTTGAGTGGTTTATTAACGCAGGCTTAAGATAACTAATCTGTCTGATAATGAGGTGATTATTTAGCCACATCTATGTTTCGGAATTGAAATAGTTACCTACGTGACAATGATTTGCAAATTGCAGTATTAGGTACGTCTAATCTACACCCCTTTTTTATAGATGGGAAATCATCAAATAATTTCCCCCGCCCTGGGCGGGACGGGAGGGAATGTCAGACTTTTACTGACTGAAACCCATCTATGTTCCTTCATGTGCCCTTTGCGTTCCGGGGGGCGGTATCTCTTTCGAACAACCCGCAGCCCCGGAATCTACACCCCTATACTAATATTATAAAGAGGTAAGATTTTTTGTTTGTTTGTACCGAATAGGCTCCGAAACTACTGGGCCGATTTTAACCATTTTTCAGCAATAGATAGCTACATTATTCCTGAGTAACATAGGCATTATAACATCACGCTACGAGTCATTGGAGCGGAGTAGTAACCAAAGACGTAACTTGAAGCTGATGAAAAACAAAAAACAACCACACGGACGAAGACGCGGGCAAAAGCTAATAGGTCTCTATTAGCTTTTGCCCGCGTCTTCGTCCGTGTTGTTTAGATAAATCGATACCAACCATAATTTGAAGCCCCGAAGTAATAATAATGACCATTATTAAAAAAAAATACACAAATTGTAATTAGGAAAAAAATTGTGAAGCCATTTTCCCAGACACATAATCAAAGTCTTTGAAATTATAATTAGTCTTCATTACGAGTGTTGCCGCTCTTTATATTATCTCATTCAGTCAGTATTACAGTAGGTTACTATTAAAAATAGAAGATTGCGAATAAATCTAAAAAAATGTCAAGGTCTCGTCAGTTTAGACATGTTTGGATTTGGTTTGAAGTTTAAATAATGTAGTTATCAATCTACTGGATGTTTATATTTAGCCCCCGACTCAAAAAGAGGGGTGTTTTAAGTTTGACGTGTCTGTGTGTCTGTCTGTGGCACCGTAGCTCTTAAACGGGTGAACCGATTTGAATGCGGTTTTTTTTATTTGAAAGTAGGTTTCCTAGCGATGATCATCGTCACCATCTGCTTAGCCTTTTCCCAACTGTGTTGGGGTCGGCTTCCAGTCTAACCGGATGCAGCTGAATACCAGTGTTTTACATGGAGCGACTGCCTATCTGACCTCCACAACCCAGTTACTGGACAACACGATACTTATTTTTACCCTAGATTAGATTACCCCCTACAACCCCACAAAATTTATCTCTTTATAATATTAGCATAGATTTGAACTAACAGCATTAATAATGAGCTGGAAAGACTTGCTGTCTAGCCAACCCACCGGATCCATAACCCGATAACAAGTACATAATTATCAATTGATAACAAGCCCTGCATCCAGTACCTATTCAATTACGTATGTTAAATTAGCGGAAAGATAATGTCGCAGTCGATCGATAAATAATAACGATAATGGGTCGGCTTTGGTTTTTGTTTTATTGTACTTTGCTTTTTGTTCAAAGGAGAAAAAAACAATCTATAGGTACTAATAATATTAATATTATAAAGCAGGCACTACAAGTTCGAACTGAAGAATTATTTTTGCAATAATTAGTCCTTTTGTCGGGGAAGGCTATATGACATCACGCTACGGCGCTCGGGAGCGGAGCAGTAATTAAAGACGTAACTTAACACGAGTGATTAAAACCACGCGAACGAAGTGGCAGACAGAAGCTAGTATTTTATACATAAGTACTAGCTTTTGTCCGCAACTTACGCGTAAGTTTCGGTTATCGTGGAGGCAGACGAAGCCGCAGATATAAAGAAGCTTATGTCCTTTGTTGGGGTCCAAACTTACCCTGTACTAAATTTCATTGAAATCGGTTCAGTGGTTTAGTTGTAAAAGCCTAACAGACAGAGTTACTATTGCATTTTCAATCAGTACTAATATTATAAATGCTAAACCATTGAACCGATTTCCATGAAATTTGGTACAGATATAGTCTGGGACCCGAGAAAGGACATAGGATAGTTTTCATCCCGGAAATCCCCCGGGAACGGGAACTATTAATCCACGCGGACGAAGTCGCGGGCAAAAGCTAGTATTAAATATTTGTAGGGAAGGTGGGAATGATTAGGGTTTTTTCTGATGGGAAATCAACAAATTACTTCTCCCGCCCTAAGCGGGCGGGAGGGAGTGTCAGTCTTATACTGACTAAAACCAATCCATGTTACTTCTTGTGCTCTTTGCGTTCCGGGGGCGCGGTTGATTAGGGTGAGTTAAATAAACGTTCAGGCACAAACAATGACTAAGCAGTATACCCGTTACTGTCGCACAATCTTGACACTTCAAGAGAAAGACAGAGACGACAGTATATCTTAGCTAATGTATAAGCTACGTCATATTTATTTATCTTGGTCTAAAGGTCTTTCACACGTACTACAACCATATCGCAACGACATTATAAAGGATGAAAGACACACGTTACAAAACCGAAATTTAAATGTCATTAAAATATGAAATACAGACCAGGTAAAGCAAACATTGCTGATCCATTATCAAGACTGTTAATATCGGAATGTCCTCAGGGGAAACATTGATAATTTCGCGCAGCAAATATGTTCTTCCATCATTGTGATCAATTTTTGCTAGAGAGTTCTAGGAGGAGCTAACTAACTTGTCGTTACTGTTAGTCAGAAGCCAGAAAGTCTGACAACCAGTCTTACCAAGAGTATCGTATTACCCATTACTGGGTTGTGGAGGTCTGATAGGCAGTCGCTCCATGTAAAATACTGATATTCAGCTGCGTCCGGTTCGACTGGAAGCCGACCCCAACATAGTTGGGAAAAAGGCTACGCAGATGATGAGTTCTAGGAGGAGCTACTTGAGAAACTTCTAGTTACGAAGATATTGAAGGTCAAATTTTCAACTTTTTCTATAAAAACAATGTTCTAACTAGACTTTAAATACTTCCATGACCCCTGTACTGTTGTCCGTGTCTCGTAAGGCACGTAAAGCCGTTGGTCCTCCCCCTGATCTCTCACCGATCGTGTCGGATTTCCGTCCCATCAGGCTATGAGAGTTAGGGAAGAGGGAGTGCACCTGTGTTTTCGCACACACTTGTGCACTATAATATCTCCTGCGTACTAGTCTGCATTAAGATTAGCAGCCGTGGCCAGAATCGGTCTGGAGAGTTTACACTGTTGCATACACCACAATGGCAAGAAGCGCAATGTTGCGCGCATTACATTGGGCACCACCATAATCAGTAATTTTTCACACCGAATATTTTTTGCTCAATGCTGCTTAGTTTGATGGCCAGTACGCGAAGTCGTGATGTGTCTTTTTATACCCAATACGTGGGCGGGTGCCAATTTGTTAGAAAATACGTAGTTTATTCACAACAACAATAATCTGTACCATTTCATTGTTATACCTACATTGTATGCAAATAATATGTTCTAAAAACGTGTTGCGTGGTGTGTTGTTGCTTAGATGTTTCAGTCATGTTGAGAGGATGAGTGAAAGGCGACTAACAAAAGGGATTTATATGGCAGATGTGAGTGGCAGCGCCAGGAGGGGACGTCTACCCTGGCGTTATTGGTGAGGTTCTTCAGAAAAGTCGGGTGCGCAGTACTGACCACAGTAACCGAGGCGAAAGGAATACTCGTATGTAAGGATCGTAGCAGGTGGCTTTCTGTCATTTCAGCCTACCGCCATCGGAAAAAGGCGTGAGTTTATGTATGTAGTGTTCTATTCTATGTATATTGCAGAAACGTTTTTTGTCGTTACATCAAGAAGCTACTATGCTATAATATTAATTTAATGTCCTACTATACCATTGCATGCCCCCTTTCTGTCGTTGCGTATGGTAGTAGCACGTGTGAAAGCGTCTTAAGAATTGTTAGTCAAACGACTGAAGAAAAGGAAATGAAGATCATGAATGAAATAAAGATCTGCAATGGAACTCGGATAGACGAAACTTCCCCGTTTATGTGAAACTAACTTTATTCGCGAAGGATAAAGTTTACTTTGCATTTTTAAGCGTAAAATATGCGGGCGGAAATTCTTACGACCCCTAAAACATTTTATTATGAGCAGGACAAAGCTTACACCGTCGTAGCTTAGAGTTTTAGACGAATACTTTTTAGTTCTTGGCAAGTTTAACAAAACGGTATGATTGGCCAAGAGACACAGTTGGGGCAGTGGCTGACCGATTGACTTCTCCTCTGCGTGTCGCGGGGTTCGATTCCCGTACAGAACAAATATTTCCCTAGAGAAAAAACATCTTTACCCTTGTGGCTCATAAGCAGTTGGTATCCTATCCTAATACCTAATCCTACTAGTAATATTACAAATTTAAAGTTCGTGAGGATGGATGGATGGATGGATGGATGGATGTTTGTTACTCTTTCACGGTTAAACGGCCAAACGGATCTGGATGAAATTTGGCACTGAGATAGACTGAAGTGTATAATGACACATAGGATACTTTTTGTCGTGGAAAAATGTACGGTTCCTGTGAGATATATAATTTTGAAGCTAGTTTACAATAAAAAGCAACAATAGCTATGATTTTAGCAGCACTACAACTATTGTAACATAAATACAAGTTATAAAATATTAGTAAATCACTACTAAACATAATAATGATTCATTTCCCGCAATTATTTGCGTTGTAACGAACTAAATAACTTTTGGGGCACGTAATATTCTATTGTGGCAATGGCAACACAATACATACTAATATTTACATATTTAAAATGCGAAAGTACCTAAGTCTGTTTTTTACAGCCCGTTCCTTTCCCACTTGTCGGTTATCGGGCCCGGATTATATCCTTTTACCCGCCACAGTCATGTATAAATGACAAACCAAAATGTGCCTAGCACGTCACGGTCACGATCCCATGACATACTTTTATACGTAAATAAAACTCGTAAAATAACATCGATATAATTCCGAACTCACTACTATTATTGTAGCTAATAAGGGTTAAATTGGTTGCTTTTTTTTTTTTTTTTTTTTTTTTTTTATAGACGGGAAATCATCAAATAACTTCCCCCGCCCTGGGCGGGGCGGGAGGGAGTGTCAGACTTTTACTGACTAAAACCCGTCTATGTTCCTTCATGTGCCCTTTGCGTTCCGGGGGCGCGGTATCTCTTTCGAACAACCCGCAGGTAGCTTGGCGCTGAGGGCACAGTTTTGCTTTTTTGACGCAGCGGTTAAAAGGTTCATCTGATGTTGCAGTAGCAGAGCATTTTATATGAAGTTTGTCGGATACGAAATCGGTATCGGACAAGTGTTAGCTTCATATAAAATTCAAGCCCGACGCGACAACCGACAAGTGGAAACGGGCTATTTCGCTTGCACGAGTAAACCACTGAAGTGATTTTGATGTGATACGGGGTAAGTTTGAACCCCAAGAAAGGACATAGGCTACTTTTTATCCCGCGAGTTCGTCTGCGTCCGCAATAACCGACATTTACGCAGAGAAAGCCGAGGGCAAAAGCTAGTCTTTAAAATAACTGTGATTTAATACGTAGAATTCAGCTAAAAGTGATTGTCTAAATATCTCAAGGGCGACTATTTAAAATCATTTGTATATGTTTTTTATTACCCATTTGCATATAATTGGAATAACTAGGTATTATTTTTTAATACTACATAAATATATTACACGGGAATACATTTTGAGTACATTTTTCCAGGATAAAAAGTAACCTATGCAATTCCAGACTATAATAATCTATCTCTGTCCCTAACATCCAAATCCATTCAGCCGTCCTAGCGTAATTGAGTAAGAAACATCCATCCATTCAAACTTTCGCATTTTCAATAATAGCAAGATGTCACTATGATTTTTAGATTTTTGTAATTTATTAGCTTTACATATTCTGTTTTACTGGCGGCAGTTTGTAGCGCTTGCGCATCTTTCATTCTAATTGGTGGATATCCTGTCAAACGACTCGTGCGCAATGTTCTCACACTAATGCGGAACTGTGTAGTTGATGGGGCTATACAGACAGTTGTAAAACAGTAACCGACAATACACAAACCGTCACGCCTGTATTCCCCACAGGGTTAAGCAGAGGTGTACTAATGTACCTACACCTACAGTTCGCTGGTATGTTTAGTTAGTTCCAATGAATTAGGGGGCGCGCCTATTGCTATGTGCCCGGTTGCAGCAATCCTAACTTCGAGCTGCTACTGAGAATTACATAGAACATCCCAATAACACTTTGCTTGACCTGGAAATCGTAGCAGTCTAGGTAGCTTAGGATTACTAGGCTACCGAGGCAGACTAGGATAGATCTGACAAAACCGGTTAGAAGATTAAAGACTTCAATAGACGTTTAGATGTTCCCTGGAGCCAGTGATATCGGTTGCTTGGCATGAGAAGTAGACCTCCCTAAGAGGTACAAGATCAAAGATACCTTTAATTTATCTACATTTGTGCAGAGTTTTTGACATTTATTGTCGCTGAGATGAGATTGCGACTAGATTTTAATCATTTTTTTATTACGAGATTAGTCTTCAGATATCTGTTAGAGCAGTTTACGCAGATTTGCGTGAATGTAGCATGCATCAGCGAGTATACTGCTAAAATCTCCCTCACCTGTCGCCTATCTATATTCAAATATTTTTACATAATAATACTGTTAAAGTACTGTGCGATTTAGTAAAGAAATGTTGAAAGATATAATGAAGAAGTGAAGGCGTCAAGGATTTACTCCATCTTAGAAAGGCGGATATGGCTAAATCCTTACAACTACCAGACCTAAGACCATTCAAAGTGGAAGTCAAGATTACCAAGTCTAAAACACGAAGTATCAAAATGGATTCTGGCATTCAATTCAAACAAATGATCGTGTCATCACCACTAACAGCATCCGCAGGATAACACGAGACCCCCAATGACATCTACTTCTTATGAGGCGGCGGACTGTGGGTGTACATTGGCAGTTACACCTCTGCCTAACCCTTCGGGGAATACAGGCGTGATGGTGTGTGTAGAAGTCAGACCACACAGCAATCATCACGATGTTAGATGTAAACAATAGAATTAAATCATTATTACGACGCCGTAAAAAACCAGTTCTAAATAAGGTGCTCGGCTGAACCGGTTGCCATGCAACATTAATATTATGTTAGCGACGTAGTTAATGGCACTGCCGTGGTGTGTAGTAGGTATTTTGAATGAAATCATCTAGCATCTTATTGAAGATGCGCACGCAATTATATTTTTTGTAGGAAGAAACTTTGATGCTAACTTAATGCTTTTATGCTGACTGGCGATAACACACTGGTGACACCGCAGATACACCCCGCGTTCAGTTATATCTTTGATTACTGCTTCGCTCCCGTTGGTTGTAGCGTGCAGTTATATGCGTATAAACCTTCCTCTTGAATGAAACCACATTGAAATCCGTTGCGCAGTTTAAGAGATCTAAGGTACAGACGGCGGGAAGCGACTTTGTTTTTAATACTATGTCAAGCAGATTCAAGCTAACTTGACCGACGAAATGCAAATTTATTTGCATTGAATAGGCTGATTTTGAACGATATTGACCTAGTTACCCAAAAAAAGGTTACTGGACTGGCTACACCGTCCTATTTAAACACCCATTTCTAGCAAAATCTATCCTATAAGTCCATATTCGCGTAATTTTCTTCCCTCATAGGCATTACGCAAGCCGTACCTACGATAACAGTTCACAGCGAGTACGAGGTGAAAAGATTATCCATTCAGCAAGGCTCCGCGACTCAAAGCCGCCAACTTAATTAAAAATATGTACCTAGTCGCCAGAGAGACCTAAATACTTGAATAAGCACACCTCATGTACTAGACTTAGAATAGATTTCTCAGTAGCAGCCCGTAGTTTGAGCGGCAAATGCTTATACGAGAGCGGTGAATGCTTGTGCGAATCCTGCACCCCCGGCCATAAGCAGAGGTGGAACACCGCGGTGGTTTTAGCCAGTAAGAGTCCTCTACGATAGATAGCCCTACGTCACTCCCGCGACAGTGGAAGTCCATGAGGATTTCAACCCCGCACCAAAAGAAGAAAAAAACCCAGAGTTTAGAAGTTGGTGGTGTGACACCCCCGTGTCCCGGAAAGCATGTAAAGCAGTTGGTCCCGGCTGTCATTCGTAGATCTTTGACAGTTGTTATGAATAGTCAGAAACCGGGAAATCTGACTACCAGTCTTACCAAAGGTATCGTGTTGTTCAGTAACTGGGTTGTGGAGATCAGATATGCAAAATCTAGTGTCTACATTGCTTTTTTTATACATAGATCATCATATCGCTTCTTCCGCTTTAGGCGGAGTGGCAGGGAGTATCATACTCTTACTGGCTAAAACCCATCTGTGTTCCTCCAAATGCCCTTTGCGTTCCAGGGCCGGGGTGATTCTTTCCAACAAATTCAGTAAACGTGGATCCCAGGAGCCAACAGATTTATTCAAATTGATTCTATTGTATAGCTATTTGGATTGTTGTCGAATGCTATTCCTTCAGTGATTGAGCAATAGTGTGTTCAGGTGTTGATCATTGTCGAGAATAATGGCGGGCTCCGAATCTTTTACACAATGGTTTGTATTCAAATACATTCGTAACATTGATGATTGAATTTTGGGTGAGAGGTGTCGCTAAGAGGGTTTTAAAGATGGCGAAATATTTCCCCCTTCCTGTCAACATTGTCCTACCAACATTTTCTGGTATAGTAGGACGGTTTGTGGCCCTCCGCTTTCAAATTCAAACTCATTTATTAGTCCGAATATGGTGCATTACATGGTCTTAAATTTAATAAACTAATAACTGCCTCGTTAGCCTAGTGGTCCTGAGCGCGACTGCTACGGTAGAGGTCCTGGGTTCGATTCCCAGGTCGAGCAAAAAGTGTTATTGGGTTTTTCTATGAAATTCTCAGTAGCAGCTCGGAGTTTGGATCTGTGCCCGGTTAATGGCAATAGGCTCGCCCCCTATTACATGGGACTTAAATATACCGGCGAACTGTGTACATTAGTACACCTCTGCCTAACCCTTCAGGGAATACAGGCGTGATGGTATGTGTGTGTAAATTTAATAAATAGTCTCATCACATTCTGCCACGTGCGGCGTGCAAATATTAGGTACACAAGAAAAAAAAAACAGAAATTAGGTTAGCATTTGATTAGTACTTTCAAATTAATATGTCAGTAAAAAAATAATCCAGGTTAATGTCCAAACTGCGTGTGTTTGAAGACTGCGAATCTTACTACTATTATAATCAAAAAGTTTAGATGTTTGTTACTCGATCACGCCAAAACGTTTACCGCAAAAGTTTACCGCCCCCATGCGATAATACATTGACTTTGACGCGGAGGAAGTCACGGGCGGAACATAGTTCGAAATAAATGATTTATTTATTTAACTGGCAGTTGGCATGGTACCAAAATACTGTTATCATCACCACCAGTCTTGGTGATAACAAAAAGACTGTTCTTGTGGAAAGCCCATACACATATGTGTGGACATTGCTGTCAGCGAATAATATTTACAAAACTGATTCACACTCCGTTCGTCACCAACACCACAATATCTAAAGCCTAAGATTATTTTATTTACTTCTGCTCATAAATATTAAAACTAATTTACAAGTCAACCGTATGAATATCTACAATGTAGGTAAATCATTAACAGTATAATTTGTAGACAATTATGCATCCGCATAAATTATTGAAGTCTTTTGCTTAAAGGTTATTTCCAGTCCGTTCTGAAGTTACGGTTAACAATTTAAAGTATGAATATTTAAAATGCTTTTCATCATGTACGGTATGCCCACCGTGAATGTCAGATGTAAGGTTAGATAATAATTCTTCAATGAAAATATTAAATTGCCTATAAACCATTCAACAATTTGGCTAAATATGAGCAATTATTTATGGTACCGCATGGAGCAAATTATTACAAAACAAAACCGCAGAAAAATAAAGATTTAGTAGAAAAATATTTTTGATAAAAACATAAAAAAATTAAGTAATAATAATTTTCAAGGCAAGATTATTTTTCAATTTATTTTTTAATTATAAGTAAAATAACGAATGAATAAATTATATCACTACGCATGTTATAAGCTTTATAGCTGCTGTCATCATTCAAAATAGACAGGATTACGCTTAGTTTGACTCATAAATGAGCACAAATAGATTATTTGCATGGACAATAAAAAATCCATCTTAAGTTTACACAAACAAACAACGCATACATACTTGCATGCATACAAAGTTCAGTTACTTATTTTTACAATTACAAATCAACTAGCTAAATGGATTAATGACTTTAGAAAGAAAGCTGGGATGCGCTAGATGCAGGAGGCAGAGAACCTGGTGTTATTAAAAAAATTGGGATAAGTCTATAATCAACTACGGAACGGTTAAGGAAACCGTGATGTGCTAAGTTGATTGTGTAACAACAACAAATATAATGTTAGTACTTAAGTAGTTAGTATAAAAATAAATTATATCAGCCTATTACTATTCCATTCCTGGGCAAATTCCTCTGGACATACAAAGGCGGCATGAACATTGATCACTAAAGGGGGATTGGTGATTTCAGACTTATTTCTATTATAACTCCAGATTTTCTCCGAATTTTAGTATAGAAAAATATTTTAATTTTTTTTGGTACAAAATGAATCTAGACATTACGCCAATTTTGAATAATTAGGTCATAAAAGAACCAAATAAAATAAATCTTATAACGAAGTTAGCAAAGCGATTATTTAATAACCACAGTCCAAGGTTCAAATCTTTGCTATAGGATTGCGTGACCTTCAATAAAATACGGAGATTAAGAACCGTATGTACACTTCCTTGTTACATCTGTGTTAAAACTACGATGAATGGAATTTTAAGTGGTTTGACTGCATATTATAATGGTAGGTGTATTCATACCTTAAGTTTTTTGTTACTCTGTATGTTTGATTAATTATAATAATCCTATAGGTATTTAAAATAAAAAAATTCTTAAATTAATCATAGTTTTTTTTTCTTTACTTCAGATTAGTCTATACAGAGATAAAAGATACTTTGTGACCCTTTGACCTAGTGACCAGGGTTTTAGGCATAGTACAGACTTTTAAAGGTGTATGTATGTATGTAACAGATCAATGCAATAGGAGTAAAAAATGAGACACAGGAGTTTCTGTGTGGACTGCAACAGACCATAAAGATTATGGAGTTTAGAAAAAATAATGGCAGTATTTTTTTTTAAGTGACATGTACCTCTTTATATGCACATGTAAGTGACCACACTTTAGTGGGTTTTTTTTTTGGGATATTCTTAATATGTAGAGAATGGTTTGTGAAGGAAATATCAAGTTTTTCCAGCAAACAAACATTGCAAAAGTGTGATCAATAATAAGGCATTTAAAATTATTCCCAGTTATCTTATTTTGAAAGCCACTTTGATGTATGTATTAATAGTGCCTAATAAAATATTTCCGAATGATATAATTTATATTTCTGGCACAAATCCAACCATAATGTTTTTTAATAGATTTTGTTTTGATTTATAAAAAGCTTTTTCAAATCAGCTAAGAGACATGTACCAGCCTAATAATAATTACTATGATCACTGGTTTAGTTAACAGACAAAGTAGGAAGTCAATGAATCTAAATACTCGTCCATTCTATGAATAAACTTGTCAGTTATATGTATGTATATCAAAAATGTTGTCAATGCCAAGTCTGCGGCAGGAAAAAATAATACGGCTTCTTTAACTTATTGCTTCCCATTCGTTGCAAAGTACAAAGCGTGCTAGCCTTCGACGGTACCAGCAAACAGGTTTTATCGCATCGCAGACACTAATAATGTTTAATTACCTTCATAACAAACACTAATGCCGCCAAAATTGCTAAAAAAAGGGGTGTCTTTTGCGACCAAATTCGATCTATTTAAAAAATATATCATTAGCGCGTACGTAAAAGTTGGCACTGTCAGCTCGCGCTAAACGTGTTTAATAACAAAAATATGCAATATACTTACGTAATACACTCTAAATAACAGTCAGAACACTAACATCACAGTAGTAATTGATTTTGGATAACGCCGATCAGATTTTTTTTTTAACACACAAGATTTGCTAATCTAAATTATCACAAATAATTTTTATATACAATAAATAATGGTGTTCACTTATTACACTTATAATTTACAGTTCATTTTATTATAATTGATTTAATTTAGAAAGAAACTCGTTAGTATGAAACACCATTTTGAAAGATTGAAGAAAAGATCGTCAAGGATTTTTCCCCTTCTTTCATGTCAACTGCTTGCGTCATTGCGGCAATTTGACGTTTGTTTCTTTAGTGTTGCCAAAAATTATTGCAAAATTTCCCATTAAAAAAAAAAAAAATATTGCACTCAATTATTTTAATTTTTAAATAGTTTCTATATTTTTTGTAAGTTTTGATTGTTGAGCAATATCCCGATAAGTACTTTACTGTCTAGGAACAAATTTTTTAACAAGCTTTGTTGACATTTTCATAGGAAACCAAGATAACCATTCTAAAAAAATAAATGGTCATTCATTTAGACGTCGTCGTTATAGATGTTGTTGTTTGAGTCAAAATAGGTAATCCATATTTGGTTTTTCCTACAAGTTCAATCTTTACTTTTTCGTATAAATAAGGGAAAATAAATTCGATAGCAACATTATTTCTGCTCGTATTATTGAAGTTGCGTTCGTAAATTGTAATTTATATTACAAAGTTGCGTTCACAAATCACGCAGTAACAATATTTTAATACCATGTAATTTTATGTTTTGCAACTACGTACGTAGTGCACTTTGCTAATATTCCATACTTAGTGTCTACATTGTAATTTACTGGCTACTGCAATATTTAAATCGTAAATTACAGTTCTAATTTCAGTTTTCATAAAAATCTAATCTAGTCTTATACAAGACTTACTTATAATTAAAAATACACTCAGAAATAAACTCTGAATATTCGTATTACAAAATTCAACCTTTCATAAATAAAGCTATGAAACATAAAACTGGTTTTTTAATTAGTTTAGATTGTTGAGTGAGCAGATTTAATAAATGTCTTCTAAATTAGGTAATCAATAATTATTTTACAATCATTATTAGCCATACACTGCAAGACTTGGCTTGAATAACTTGTTACCTGTTGTAGTAAAGTCATAGTAAGGCAAGAATACAGATCATCTATTAGCATCGTACTAACAATTGCAAATTAAGATACTAGAGGACTTTACGAAAACTGCCTTGCTAACCCAGTTGTCTTAAGCACGGCTGCTATGCTAGAGATTTTGGGCTTGATTCCCAGGTCGAGCAAAGCGTTATTGGGTTTTTCTGTGAAATTCTTGTTAGCAGCCCGGACAGACCCCTCTTCTCCACTGGGCACTCTGGGCAGGTGCCCAGGGCCCCGGGATTATCGGGGGCCCCAGCCTGCCCAAGCTTATGAAATATTAGTATTATTTCTTTTATATAATTTAATTAGGTTCAATTTAACAGTGAAATAAATTTAATTTGGCAAATATGAACATACGTAAAACACACAGGGGCCCCGTAATTCTTGTGCCCAGGGCCCCCAATACGTTAAAGACGGCCCTGAGCCCGGAGTTAGGATTTGTGCCCGGTCAATGGCAATAAATATACCGGCGAACTGTGGGTGTACATTGGTACACCTCTGCCTAACCCTTCGTGGACTACAGTCGTGATGGTACGTTTATGAAAGAAGTAATGGACATTGCATAATTACACAATCAAATAATTTTGGTAAAGAGTTGGGCGCCAAATATCTCTACTGTTTATTTCGGGAAGTCGGTCAAAATTGTTTCCATTACATATACAAAAGAATGTAAATAGAATCATTTGTTGAGTGGTACATAATTATTTCTAGCTCAATGGTGACCTGATTTTGTAGAAAATCTTTGTTGAGAATTTTGAGATAAACTCATTAGTAGATTGGAAAATGACAATCTTAGCGTCTGTCCACAAGACGGACGAATGTTCCTTCTCGCCGACGACAGAATCTGCCAAAAATCGGGCCGTTTATCGGTCGTGGGGGCAGACCCTTAAAAGTCAGAATATAGACCTCCCTATTTATTACGAAGGGAATGGAACATCTATCAATTCCAATATACCAACAAAGGGGGCATACAACAAAAAGTTGGCCCTACAAAATTTTTGCAGCATTGCGGGTCGGTCTTGAAACTGTCCGATAATATTCAGACCTCGGACATTTTTGATTGAAGGGATTTGGGGGAGGGAAGGGGTTTGAAGGGATTTACATGGCAGATGTGAGGGGCAATGCCGGGAGGGGACGCCCTAGAAAGACCTACCTTGACCTTATTGGTGAGGTTCTTCAGAAAGGTCAGGTGCGCAGTACTCGTAACCGGCGTGCTTGTATGACCAGTAGTACGATTCTCTAAAATGCAAACTCGAAAACGAGTCTCACTAAAGTGATCGAGTGAACTTGTCATTGGTTTATATTCGTTCGCCGTGGTGACGTCACCACGGCGAACGAATACTAAGCCAATGACAAGTTGGTTCGTTATCGAAGTGAGACTCGTTTTCGAGCTTGCATTTTAGAGAATCGCACAGCTGATGTATGAATGTGGACGAGGCGAAAGGAGTGTGTAAGGATCGTAGCAGGTGGCGGTCCGTGGTTTCTGCCTACCCCCATGGGAAAAAGGCGTGAGTTTATGTACCTATGTGTGTATGTATGTATGTCGGACATTTTTTGTAGGACCATTTTAGACACTACCGAGCCTCTGCGCTCACGACCGACATTTTGTAGTACCATTTATCGGACCGATTCAATATAATAATATCCATAATTTCGTGGGACCGCCTTTTGCAGTACGTGTGCGTTGGAATATTAGAATTCATGCGTTCCATACTCACCGACAAAAAAATCGGTCACCGACTGTCTGACGTGGGAAGGCAGCGTAATGTAGATACCTATCTATAGAAAATATATATCTTGGGACAACTCACACACGGCTATCTGATCCCAAGCTAAGCAGAGCTTGTGTTATGGTAACCAGACAACTGATATAAATACTTATATAATTTATAAATACATACATATTATAGATAAATCACACCCAGACACAGAACAAACAATCATGCTCATCACACAAAGTTTGTCCTGGGTGGGAATCGAAACCACGACCTCCGGCTTAGCAGTCAGGGCCGCTAACCACTAGACCAACAGGCCCATCAAGAAAAGCACCGCGGCTCCACGTTAAGAGAAACTTCGTGACTATTTTCAAACGATTAAATTGATGACCTTATAAATATTCTGTTAGTTTTAACTAGGCATTGTGTCATCGTTGGTTATTACAAAAGGTAGGGCTGCCAAGGTCAGGGAAGGGCCTAAATTGGGCATCATAGTGTGTCATTAGGTTTTAGTGCTGTGACGACATTTTGACGGATAGCTAGGTAATCATAAAACTTTTACAAAGATTTTTTTAAGCCCGCTTGCACCGGACTCAGTTATTTTTTTATAAGTTCTCTGCCAGTCCCGCATGTTTGCGCAGCTATTGTACGAAATTACTGGCTTTATTTAGTTGTTAGGCAGTGAATGCTTTAACTTCGAATTAGTTGACAACGCAAGCTGATACATATTCTGTACCGTTCTGTACTAATATAATAAGCTGAAATGTTTTCTAAATCTCTGGAACTACCAGACAGATTGGAAAATCTATTTTTGTATATACCTACATGTAATTGCCAGATTCATGAGAAATGTAGGCTATATAACATCACGCTACTAGCCACGGGAGCGAAACAATAACCAAACACGTAAACGACGCGGACATAATTATTGCTAGTGTAATAATAAAGAAGAAAAAAAAAACGCAACGTTTTTCAAAAATATTTATTTTAGTCACAATATAAATAATTTATTCATAAGGTAGGTAGGCACTACAATATTTACTTAGTAAACAGGTAGTTAATACTTCTTTAGATATTAATCTATAATAAATAGGAAGGTACCAACCTACTTAGTCGTTTTATCAGTTAAACTTACACTATGGTACAATACACCCCGTTTATGACTACGCAGTGATGAAAACTATGCTACATTTGATTCACCAGGGTTGTCCAAACAGTATGCGACTTCGGACCAATAGATACAAATTCACAGTTCAGGCATTCTCAAAAAATAGTGTCAGAAAACTTGTTGCCCTCGAACTTTATTAATTTATTTAAGATGACAAACAAAAATAATACTTTTGTTAAAAATAAATACGAAAGAAAAAATTGCGGTTAATTAAAAACACGTTGCAGGTCTTACTTTGGACAGCTCTACTACAATCACCTCCAACACAAATAAATAAAACTATATTTTGTTATTTAAATACATTTTAGGTAACTATTGAATGTTCTGTTATTATTCAGGCTGTTAATTTATAGAAAACCTTAAAAAAGGGGTATTTTTGTACTCGTCATTATTAACTTAGTCTACTGCTACTTCTTCTATTCTATTCTATTCTATTCTACTTTTAATATGGGACCAGCCCTGAAATAACGATAATAAAATCAGCTATTCTATAATTATTTTTCAAGATCTATGCTATGTAGTAATTTGAATTTTAGCACAATGTTATTAGATCTTGATATCGCATACACAACACCAGTAACAAAAAAGATATTTTATTACCCGACTGCGTCAGGGTTATGTTTTTTAACAGCCGAAATGCATTTTTGTACAATACTGTATTACGTATAGATCTCCGTCTCATCCCCACTATTAACATCGGTCAACCTTTTCCAGTATACATTCTCCTCTTTCAATCCCTTCGCCCCCAAATAGAAAGGGTACTCCATAGTCGTGGCCAAATAAAAAATCCCCCTTTTATTTTTATCTATACTCTCCCCCATGAAGATAGTTTCCATAGGAACATTGGCATAGCATTCAGAATCCCTTGCCTGCTGAATACTTTTACATTTCATTGCAATAAACTTCCTAGGATTCTTTAACGCTGATACCCATAAGGGCAGCACCCTAAAATGGCTACAAGTTGTCGTGCAAGGGTAGAAACTAATGTCTGAAGGTTGGTACTCCCCCCCATTCACATAAATATCCACATGACCCATAGGAGTAGCCATGCCGTAGCCATCAATGTTCGTGTGTAGAACTTGAACGAAATCTGCATCAGAAGCATCGAGTCTGTCTTTTGGTCCTAAGTTCCGAAAACATGGTCCTGATGGTTCTAAAGCTGCGATTGTGGATATGTTTTGTCCTGTCATTTTCTGGAAGTGTTTAGCGATGAAGCTGGCTGTGTGACATCCGAGGCTGAAACCGAGGATCTCTAGTTTGGATGGGTCTAGGCCGTATTGTGTGAGCTGGACCAGAATCTCGGCGACGTGCTTGCCTACAGGACGCATGAGACGGGTTGCCCTGGAAAAAATATATGAATGGTTAAAATAGGTATATTTTAGTCGAGGAAGGCGCTTATATTCCTGGGATCCCCGGAGTAAGTGTGGGACGGGAACATCAGGGTGGAGTTTAGTTAACCTGACAGACCCCTCCCTCCCTTTCAGGGCGAGAGACATCTATGAGTATTTTCCATCCCGAAAAAAGGTAAGTAATTTATAGCTAAGTGACGTGACGTCAGCTTAAAATAGATTTTGCGTCAAAGCTGAATTAAGAGAATCTTTAGCCTGTACGCGAACGAAGTCGCCGACAAAACCTAGCCTTGAATAAACAAAGGAGATTTTAAAAATAACAATCGTGCAATACTTACAAATGATAATGAACAGTAGCAAATCTCTGGTTGTCCACCAGGATGACGTTGTACCCTCGGTCTTCGTACTCGTTGGCGAACATCGCGGATATCGGCAGGTTGGGGCTGTCCAGGTAACCAATAGCTACTAGAAGCGTCCTCCTGAAAACAAAACGTAATTAAAGTAAACATATGTATAAAATATAAAAAAGTTACTGATACGAGTCCCATGCCCACAGCGTCGTGCATAAGAGATGGGTACCTTAACCACTGGGCCATAAAGACCATCTCGGCCACCTTTCTAAGTTTATCTTGGACTTCACTGACATCGGTGAAGGAAAACATCGTGAGGAAACCTAGGGACTTTATGGAGTTGTGGACCAGAAGTTAATGTAAGTCTGAAAATGTTTTAAATCGCCAATCCGCCTTGAGCAAGTGTGGTGATCGATACTCGGGTTTGCTCAAAATGAAAGCCAAGATCATATTTATTTACCTCTTAAAATTAATCCTGGGATCCTTGGCAATGTTCTTAGCGTTCCAATAGGAGTACTTGTGCCTACTCCGACCGTTGCCCTGCACCACGAACGACAAGTACTTCAGCTGGCTCTTGGGGATCGATGCTGGCTTTGTGGATCCGGGACCTGGAAGCAAAGGGAATGAGGTTTACTCTCTATCTGGTGGCGTTAAAATTAGGTAGGTTAGGTAAAAATCCGGCCAAATACGTAAGGACAAAAACAGACACCAAATAACGTTTCTTAGGGCCTCCACCCCGGGCTGCGAGTTGTTCGAAAGAGATACCGCGCCCCCGGAACGCAAAGGGCACATGAAAGGAACATAGACGGGTTTTAGTCAGTAAAAGTCTGACACACCCTCCCGCCCCGCCCAGGGCGGGGGAAGTTATTTGATGATTTCCCGTCTATAAAAAAAAGGGCCTCCACCCACGTCCGATTTTTTTTAGGATTATCGGACTGTTCAATGGATCCATAGTTTCGTGGGACCGACTTTTTGTAGGACGTGTGCGTTGGTATATTAGATTCATATGTCTCTAAGACAATAAAATCGGTCACCGATTGTCATAGGCGTATATAGGGGGGGGGGGGGGGGGGGGGGCGGGTGGGCCGGGCCCACCCCAGAATGGTCTTGTGCCCACCCCAGGCTGTAGGGCTCACCTTCCGCCTGACCGCATTGCATCGCATTGGCCATGGCATCTTAGGGGCCAGGCCCCCCCTGAAAACTATCTCTAGATACGCTAATGCCGATTGTCTGTCGTAGTCGGACAGCCGGAGATCCTCTTTAACTTTTAGCTTAATTTCATTTTTACTATTTGTTGTTTTAGCGGCCACAATACTGATACTGACAGACTGACGGACGGAAAGCGCAGGCTAAGTAATAATGTCTCATTGGCACTCTTCGGGTTCCAACAAAACTCCAATAAAAAACGGTAATTTAAAAAACTAAAAAACCCGACTGCTATTCTTTAAAAATCCCTAAAACAAGATAAATTGTAGCAGTCGGGACCCATTCTAGAAATGGAGGATTAGTGAATTGAGAGCACATACCTATATTACATTGCAGATGGTCCCGAATGGGTCCCGACTGCTACAATTTATCTTGTTTTAGGGATTTTTAAAGAATAGCAGTCGGGTTTTTTAGTTTTTTAAATTACCGTTTTTTATTTTTAATTTTTTTAGTGTTTTAAAAAAGAAATTAATATACCCAGTGTCACTCTCACAGTAAATACGAATCTAACGACACCTCTCAAGCTAAAATCCATCGAGCCGTTCAGCCTGCAGAGCGTGCCAAACAATTATACATACATACATACATACATACATACATACATACATACATACATACATACATACATACATACATACATACATACATACATACATACATACAAACATACCCTCGAAAAACATAACCCTCCTTCTGTCGCAGTCGGGTAAAAATAGAGGAATCTTTTGCTTGAAATTTGGTATATACAAATGATGTAGGTAAGTACAAAGACTGTTAGAGCATTGACGCATTTTGTCACAAATTAGCATGCATCATATGCATATCGTGAATATAATTAATAATTAATGGTTGTTTTTCCGCAGTTTCATGATTTTGTTTTGATACTACAATTAATTTTAAAATGTTCTTTTTTTATATGAATAAAAAATGGTAGATTTGAAAGAATGAATATTTTAACCATGATTTTTTTAAAATTATTTGAGAAAGAAAACATTTTTTTTTAAGTTCATTTCTTGCAATTATAATTACAGCGTATTTGAATAGTTTGCTAAACGAAAACAGCAAGGAATTATTTTTATAAAACAACATATTTATAACACTTACACAATTAATAATAAGGTTGAAAATTCGTCAACCGGTTTTGCCATAGTCGGGTAAAAATTACATATTGCATGATGCAAGCTGTAAGTCGCTGTTTAATGTTATCCGTTAGATAAGTCACTGGAAAACTTATCTAACAATTTGTGCTACATAGTTTTTAGATTGCAGTTTTGTAAACGGGGAAGTTTTGCCACATAATGAAGAAGGAGCTCTTCACTACGATTATACCACATATATATTAAGGCCTATTCAGACCTAAGCGGTATTCGCTACCGCCTGCGGCAGAGAAAACCCAGTGGGTATGCGGTAATATTACTGTTCAGACCTAAGCGGTATTCGCTACCGTTCGTAACGCGCGTGGTATGTACCTCTACCCACAGCGGCAGCGAATATCGCTCAGGTCGCTGTAGCCGCGGTACTTGATACTAAATACCTGAGCGAAACCCGCGCGGTATGTACCCTACCCACAGCGCAGCGAATATCGCTCAGGTTTGAATAGGCCTTTATAGGACCAGTTTATACCCCGCGGTTTCACCTGCGTTAAATCTTTGGTTACTGCTTCGCTCCCATAGGTCGGGCACGGGCTATACATATCAACGCTTTTATCGGACCAGTAGGTATACAAAATATGTAGGTATAGGTATCGGAAGGTCAACTCCCGTAACTAAAACGTTCAAAATTCACGGTCTCATCTCAGCGATAATTAATGTCAAAATCTGAAAAATATAAAATAAACTTTACCACTTTATAATATTAGATATTAGTACAGATTGTCTATTTGTTACTTTTAGAAAGAAAGAAAAGCCATTTATTCGTTGCGAAAGCGACGCACAACACAAAAATAAAAAATATATAAAAAATAACAATATAACATTTTTTATATTTTTAAATGTTTTTATTTTTTTTATACTAATATTTAAAAATATATCTAATATGTATATACAATGAATAAATGAGAATAATAATGTATATGCGCCACTACCGCTTTTGTTGCTTAACACTGCCCACACACGTCAGACAATCGGTGACCGATTTTTTGTCGGAGAGAATGGATCATATGAATTCTAATATACCAACGCACACGTCTTACAAAAAGTCGGCCCCACAAAATTATGCATTTATTGAATCGGTCCGATAATCGGTCCTACAAAATATCGGACGCGGGCACGTCACGTTAACACGTTGTCGGCATGGTCATGGCCCGGGGCTGCGGGTTGTTCGAAAGAGATACCGCGCCCCCGGAACGCAAAGGGCACACGAAGGAACATAGATGGTTTTTAGTCAGTAAAAGTCTGACACTCCCTCCCGCCCCGCCCAGGACGGGAGGGGTCATTTGATGATTTTACCATCTCTAAAAAAAAAAAAAAAAAGCATGGTCATGGCACGGTATGGTGTAGAGGGCAGACTGGTTTAAAGTGGTTTTAGATCTGGCAATTGGTTTGAAGATGTCGTTACGGATAGTCAGAAGCCAAGAAGTCTGACAACCAGTCTAGCCAAGGGGTATCGTGTTGCCCAGTTACTGGGTTGTGGAGGTCAGATAGGCAGTCGCTCCATGTAAAACACTGGTATTCAGCTACATCCGGTTAGACTGGAAGCCAACCCCAACATAGTTGGGAAAAGGTTAAGCAGATGATGAATTCGTTTAAAGATGTTTGGTAACGGTAACCCCACATTTAAACATTTCTCAGGGTCAGTCAGTTAATTAATTGAAGTAATCAGTCAGCTTTAGCGTACTCTAGGTATGCGATTTCTGCACTATCTCTTGGTCTATTGCAACAAAAACTGATTGATTGATGTTGTTGAATTATACAGAGCTTGTGTTTACTAATAACGTCAAATTATGAAACTATCTCGGGATGGTTAGATTGCGATCGTTCCTAAAATTTGCCAACGTTTTTTGACCAGAGGTTAAGAGACTAGTACGGAATGTTTTAAACTAGTAGAATTGGCAATTCGAATTGACTTTGGAATCCTTATTATTTTAAAATATACAGCATCCGAAATATCATTTAATACAACCTTTAAAAACCCTCGAAAAACATACGTGAAGTGAGCTTTAGGTGAGCTGTAAATCCGTAGGTGCAGCAGTTGCGCGATCGACTGTCGTGCTACGTGCTGCGAGTTCGCTTCCCTCACGAAACAAATATTTATATTATTAGTTATGCGGAATCTGGTTGTATCACGTGTATGTATGTCTATAGGTTTGTAAATACATTGACGATACAAAAGAAACGATATAACGAATAATAGCAGTTCAGCGGTGTTATTCTGTAAAACCCTCCTTCCGTGAAGTGAGCGTGTGGCGACCTGTCAATCCCTAGCATCGTATAGTGACAGCCCAGTTTTAGCTCACTTCACCTTAATTCACTGGAGAGATTTCTTACAGAATAAGCCGGCAGTTCCAACGATATAAATTCAACGATTTCTTTACAGAATTACCGTTTAAGTTGTACCAAATACTCGTACAGTGTAGGACTCTTAATGTTCCTAAACATATAAATTAGGCACCTACCTGTGAGTAAAGTTACGTGATCCAAATCTAAATCACAATGTCAAGGAAAAAAAAGGAATATCAATCACAGATTATTTGCAACAAACCAAGCATTGTTGCAAATAAGTGGTTAATTTGTGTATACTTGAAAAAGTAGAAATACCATCACGCTTGTATTCCCCGAAGGGTTAGGCAGAGGTGTACCAATGTACACCCACAGTTCGCCGGTATATTTTAGGTCCCATGTAATAGGGGGCGAGCCTATTGCCATTAACCGGGCACAAATCCAAACTCAAAATCAAATCTTAGAAAAATATTTTTAGATAGACGAAGCCTTCACATTGACGGCAATTTTATTTTGATCACAACTTAGGACATACATACCATTACGTCTGTATTCCTCGAAAGGCTAGGCAAATGTACACCCACAGTTCGCCGGTATGTTTTAAGACCCATGTAATAGCCCTATTTCCATTAACCGGACCTAAATCCTAACTCCGAGCTGCTACTGAGAATTTCATAGAATACCCAATAAACTGCTCGACCTGGGAATTGAACCCAAGAGTTCTAGCGTAGCAGTCGCGCTTAGGACCACTAGGTTAACGAGGCGGTTAGTTTTCAATTAGTCTTCTTCTTTATCGTGTGGGCAGTAAGGTCTAACGACCCCACACACCCTAGTGTCAGAGTTTCTAAACCGCCTCAAGGGCCTCTGACATGGTTACCGATGTCAGTGATGTCCAAGATAAACTTAGAAAGTACATATGAATTAGAAAAAGTCACATTGGTACTATTGGTAGTTTAAGTGAAAATCAATGACTAAGTTAAATTAGTGATCCTTACAAAATATCTACTAAAGCAGATGATTTTCCTGTTGTTTTATTGAAGATTGAGGTCAAGTCAATGTCAACGATTTTATTGTGAATAGAATTTTATGACTTTGCAAATCCTTCGAGTGCATTGTTTTAACTTAATTAAACATTACCTTGCTTCGTTAATAATACTAGTCTATTATTGTCAAAGTCAAATCATTTATTTTAATTAGACCATTAAAAGTCACTTTTAATAGTGATTTACAAGAATATAAAATTAAAATAAAATATATATATTATATATACCATCACGCCTGTATTTCCCGAAGGGTTAGGCAGAGGTATACCGATGTACGCCCACAGTTCGCCGGTATATTTAGGTCCCACGTAATAGGGGGCGAGCCTATTGCCATTAACCGGGCACAAATCCAAACTCCGAGCTGCTACTGAGAATTTCAGAGAAAAACCCAATAACACTTTTTGCTTGACCTGGAAATCGAACCCAGGACCTCTAGCGTAGCAGTCGCACTCAGGACCAGTAGGCCAACGAGGCAGATTTCTATTTAGGTCAATTAACAAAGTGAGAGGTAATACGTTTACCGGATAGATGAGTAATGGGCTTCCTGCCATCAGCTATTAGAGCACGAAGATAAATAACAAGTCAATAATTATCTATTGAAGATTAGTTTAGTATGAATAACTTCTCCAGAATTCTCTTGGGATACTGATAAATAGCTAGTAAGTATGGTAATGAAATACCAGACTGTGTTCCAGAACGCAAATTGTCGGAACAGGCTAACATAGTTAGGTTGAAGAAGATGACAGGCCGTCTTGAACGGTTTCCTCAGGACCTGGCTAAATAAGGCACAACATCGAGGCATGTGGAAGGAATAGGGAAACGCAATTTTCCAGGAGTGGGACGGTAATGGGGGAAATGCAAGGTATGTAACACCTAAACCGCACAGGGCCACTTACAGCCCTCTTCCCATTGTAGAGAGGACGCCTGCGAGACAGCTGTGAGCACATTTCAGGTATTTTGCTGGTTTTCGAAAGCGTCGATGAGTTTTTCTCCATTATGAATTATGAATTTCTTAGTAGCAGCCGACTTTAGAAGTCGGTGTGTCACCCCCGTGTCTCGGAAAGTAAGTAAGTGATGTTAAGCCGTTGGTCCTGCCTCTGATCTCTCTCCGATTGTGTCGTATTGCCATCCCATAGGACTATGAGAAGGAAGTAAACAGATGCACTCCCTGCATCTGTTTACGCATACATTGTCCACTATAATATCTCCCGCATACTTGGCTAGTCTCCATTGTTTTACTCTCACACAATAATTATTTGCACCTGCCATATTGTCTTTTATTAACCCCCGACGCAAAAAGAGGGGTGTTATAAGTTTCACGTGTCTGTCTGTCTGTCTGTCTGTCTGTCTGTCTGTGGCATCATAGCTCCCGAACGGATGAAGCGATTTGAATTTAGTTTTTTTTGTACGAAAGGTGACTTACGTACGAGTGTTCTTAGACATGTTTGATGAAAATCGGTTGAGCCGTTTAAAAGTTATGGGTGTGAAAGTGGGGAACAAAAACTAAAAAAATGATTTGTCATGTGGGTTATTAAATTATTAGGAACCCATGTACTTACAGCTTAACAAAATCGACATTATAATAAGTATGTACCTATAAAAAGTATAAAATAAAAATTAAATTAAAAATTTAAAAAACCCCCGACACAAAATCCTAAGTTCCCTTTAAAAAGTAAAAAAATAAAATACGTCGCGTTGGGGGACCGCTTGGGACGGTCGTACCCTAAATGCAACATCGGTCCCCCAACGCGACGTATTTTATTTTTTTACTTTTTAAAGGGAACTTAGGATTTTGTGTCGGGGGTTTTTTAAATTTTTAATTTAATTTTTTATTACCTTTGGTTGGCTGGTAGAGAAAGCCTATTAAGTCCGCCTTCGTACTTTTTTTGTAAAAAGTTTAAATAAATAAATTGATGAGCAGAAATTCTGTTTTAAAATATTATAATTACATGTATTGTACTAACTTGCCCTTAACAATATTTTGTTAGATGTGTGGCGTCAATAAACTGGCGTCCAGCCAATCATTGTGTATTGATTGATCAAACTTTCATTTTATATGGCATCTTAGCGGGATAATATTCCATGGAAATGGGTAGCGATGACCTTGTTGATACGCCAAGTTTTGGGCACTGAAGGTTGCGGTATTGTAAATACTAAATACTTAGGCTCAATACACAGCACCTCGAAAAGAAATATCATTGCGCGTGTATTCGTCAGATTTTGTAGTACTTGTTCGAAGGTTTTGTGTCATCGAGTTGCTGCTGCATCCACGGTCTCAGTTGTCACATTGCTGAACTTTTTTTTTACCCAGTGATCTGAATTTCTTTCAATATAAGCTATATTATTTTTGCATTTTTTTTGTTCTTATGTAAATAGTGTAAATAGATGAATAAATGTAAGTGAACTAGTCGCAAACACTGTTAAATTTGTTATGTTCAGCAGTGGACATTCTACGGCTGATATGATGATGATTATAATGACTGTTATGTTTTAAATAATTAAATAAATTTGATCCTCCGGAATCAGCGAGAATGCGTCGGAAGAAGACCTGCCACTTTTCCAATTTGCACGTTAAACAATGCACATAAAGTACAATATGCAATGTCAAAACAAATTTATTCCGACGTATTCCGCGGCGGTATGGATTGAGCCTTAGTACCTATTGCAGAACTCTTTGTGAAGGAGTCCAGTCGGGGAAGTAAATACTACCAAGAAAATAAAAACACTAAACAAGGACTGCCTCGTTGGCGCGACTGCTACGCTAGAGGTCTTGGGTTCGGATCCTAGGTCGAGCAAAAAGTGTTATTGGGTTTTTGTATGAGATCTTAATAGCAGTTTGAAGTTTGCATTTGTGCCCGGTTAATGGCAATAGGCTCGCCCCCTATTACATGGGGCCTAAACATACCGGCGAACTGTGGGTATACATTGGTACACCTCTGCCTAACCCTTCGCTGAATACAGGCGTGATGGTATGTATGTAATTTCATAAGGCTATAAGAGCCAGCACTTTTACCTTGAAGCTATTAAAAGGTTAGTACTTAGTTTTTTAACTTGCGAATTAACGTTTACACACGTAATCTAATTTATTCAAGTTTCGCAGCTAATTATATTAAACGAATTGACCCATCTCCTCCATCTTCAAGGCTTCTTACAAAAAAAGTATATATTTATCTATACTAATATTATAAAGAAGAAAGATTTGTATTTTTGTATGTAGCGAATAAACTTATAAACTACTGAACCGATTACAAAACTTCTTTTGCCGTTAGAAAGCTACATTATCACTGAGTAATATAGGCGATATAACATCACGCTACGACATACGGGAGCGGAGCAGTAACCAAAGACGTAAGGTAAGGCAGGGATTTTATTGTGACACTGCAGGGCAAAGGCCTCTTCTCATACAGAAAAGGCACGAGCATTGATCACCACGCTTGCTCAAGGCGGATTGGCGATTTCAAGCTTATATGAATGGTAGGTAGATGTTTCCTCACGATGATTTCTTTCAACAATGACAGTGATGTCCAAAATAAACTTAGAAAGAACATTAACATTAGAAAAAGTCACATTAGTACGAAACAAGTGTACCTGTTTTGTTTTTACGAAATCTTTGCCCATCTCTGGGAATTTATTTTCCGGTATTGTGGGCCTATGTGTTTATTATACGTACATATAAAGTCACATACACAAACAAGCATATCTGCTTGTATTTTTATTGTGTTGTATGTATTGTTGTTGAGTCAAATAAATAAATCAGTAGTCTTATCAAAGTCAAAGCATTTATTTCAATTCAACCATTTACAGTCACTTTTGAAATGTCTCAAGGAGTCGATCAGTCAGAAGGTGAAGCTTAAGTACCTAGTTCATCAAGTTATCAATTAGACCATTTACAGGCACTTTTGAATGTGAAGTTACAGTTTAAAGTTGAAGCTAGTTGCTCGTTCCAAAGCGTAGATCTCTATAGAGAAGAACGAGCAAGAAACTCCATGGACACTCTTTTTCTTCAATTTGGGTTTACAAAATCTTGGTTACAATATTCATGTTGCTTCTATATGTGAAAACAATGAAGGTGAATATTAAACAATTAAATAATACTAATAAAGATGTAGGCCATGGCAGATAAGAGCGAGAAGGAAACTCCATGGACACTCTTTTGAATTAGGTTTTTACAAAATCCTGGTTACAATATTCTTGTAGCTTCTATATGTGAAAACAATGAAGATAAATTTAAAACAACAAATAAATAATAATAAAGATGGCATGACTGAATCTATTGCAGTGATTCTTTACGTGACCAGAAGGCTGGCCTTTTCATGGGTCAAAGAATCAGCTTTGCCATACAACTTGGCAATCAAATGCTGCTAGCCTTTTAGGCACTTGCCCCATTGACAACAAACGAGATTTTTGGATTATGAGCTTCCTTTTTTTATATATTGTTCATAATTTGTATATTGTTGGTAATTTAATTATTATTTATAATTTTTGTGTTTAGATTAATTATATTGTTAAAGGTAAATAAATACCCAGCTGTGCCAGTAAGTAGAGAAATTAGTACATACAAATAGACATCAATCCAGCTGGATATCCGAACTCTGCTCTATGAACATCCGCCACACTAGGATACGAAACCATAAACAAGAAAACACTGGCACGAAACACAACCTTTAACATTTTCACTTAAACTTTAATAAAACATTCACTTTAATACTGTTCTTAATTCAAATAACAAAAATAAAATTGTAAAAATAATACTTTCTGTTTATTTTTATAATAAATTAGCAAAACTTTTTTAGTTTTCATACTAATTTTGGCGCGTAAAGTTTTTTTTTGTTGACGTTGCTCGGTGCAACGGCCGCGCGCGTATACAGCCTCTTCAACACTGGCTTGTTGCTTAGAAACTCTTTAGCGAGGGACAAGGGACCGTGGATTGTATGTCGTTGTGAAAAACTGAGGAATTTTTGCGATAATCTTTGAGATAAGTAATAGTCCGTAGTCTGTTTGTCTTTTTTTGTTACTTAAGTTAATGTGAAGTTGATTTGTTTTTTTGTGTCGTTATTATTGTAGGTATTTTGACATCGTAAATTGATGGTTGTTTAATAATTAGTAATCGTGTTAGTTAAGACGTAAGCATTTCATACATAGCTGAGTGTTTTTTTTTCAATTCATAATTTATGTATTACCTACTTTCTAAGTTTATTTTGGACCTCTCTGAAGTTAGGAAAGGAAACCTTGACATATCTATATGCTAATATTATAAAGAGGTAAAGCGTGGTTTTTTTTATTATTTTTGTTTGTAAGGGGTAATCTCTGGAAGTTCTGATGCGATTGCAAAAAAATATTTACTGATAGAAAGCTGTATTATTGCCGAGTGCTACAGGCTAAGTCTTAAGATGTATTTGACTTCCACGCGAACGAAGTTGTGGGTAAAAGCTTAAGTAATGAATACAAGAATCAAATCTGAGACAGACAGCGCAACGGTCTTACACTCAGCTCTCTGCCTGTCCCTTCAAGATTTAACGGCGTGATGTTGTGTTGCTATACAGTACAGCAATTTCAGTATACTTTAGTGAAGGTAGCTTTATTCTCGTTGCACAATTTGTTTACTATGAAATCTGATTTCGTAAATGCTGGGGTCAAACTGGTAGTTGCTCTGCTCTGCTATAAAACAGAATCAGGTTTACTAACAATATCAGTGCACGAATTTACGATTTGTATCCTAGTTACTATCATTTGATAAATACACTAATACCCCAGCTTACGCGATAGGCAGCAATAATCGCGTAAGTTGAATTCGCGTAAGTCGGGGGGAGTCTGGTATATAATGCCCGATGTATAATTCACATACGATTTTTTATTTTCATTCAGACTAGACTCTAGTCTAGGTCAGAGGTGACAGACACAAAGTCGACGATGGAGTGACCTTACGAAGCTTACAGAAGAAGCCTGATCACTCTAATTTTGAAGAAATTTTAAAATACAGACGCCAAAGTGTAGATTCCGGTAGATCATTACAAATTGTTATTTTTTATATATTTACCAACTATTACTTAAATGATATGAATATTTTATTATTCTATAATGCACAGTCCATAACAAAACAATTTTTTTTTTATTTATTTAGCAATTATTACTAATGTGGATATTTATGAATATGAAGTGTAAGTAATATTTTGTTATTTCACGCATGCGCAGTATTATAATATAATAGTAATCCTATGATATACTTGTTTTTGATAAGTTATTTAAATGAAAATAAAGAGGCTATGTTATTATTATATTATTATATCTACATGCAAGGTTTTTGTTTTTTATAAACAAAACACGAATCGATAGGATTTGAAATGTCGTATTTCCTGTATTAAGTTACTAGCGTATTCTGTATGTAGTTGATGACTAGGTGAATGAAGGTTGCAGGAATTTCCTTAGGATAGCTGCAGCAGTTTTTTTGTAAAATTTTCTTCTGGTATATTAAGGTTATGCCGGCGAACTGTGGGTGTACATTGGTACACTTCTGTCTAACCCTTCAGGGAATACAGGTGTAATGGTTGATGGTATATGAAGTGAATTTGAGGCGACCTGTCATTTCCATGAAGCGTTACCCTTCTTCCTCTTCTTCTTCTTCTTATGAACCTTATGTTCACTTCACCAATGGAGATTTCTTATAAAATAGCACTGTAGAGATTCACACAAATTTAACACAAATGTTAATTATCAAGATATTTTTATTACTTTGTGTTTGAATACATTAGGTATATTTTTATTAATTAATATGACAGCACTATTTTTCATAATGTTACTAGACTAGCGCTATGATCTCTTATTATTTTATTCAGTCTTCATAATTACTCGTACTTTAGCCAAACTTAATAAATAACTTGGCTTAGCTTGGCCTTACTCTCAATTGAAATTAGTCCTGTAAAAATGAACCAAGCCACAATCTCTGTATAGTTATCTAAAATACGTCACGAGTACATCAAGATGCGATTGTATTACATTACTATCAAGTAATAACGTTCAATGTAGTCTAAAACTTATGTTTAAAATAGATTTTTTAAACAAGCACAAATAAAAATCTTTGAAAAGAGAGACATTTTGCCGCGAATTCGTTCGTTTTGGTAAAATTAAACACAATTTTAATATAAGGCAAGACTAAGCATATTTTCAGCCTCCTTTTGCTTATTTCTCACATTTGGACATTAGACACCGTTTTTATTATGAACTGTCAAAAGCGATTCCCCTATTTTTTTAATGACATTAGCAAACTGTGACGTCACTCTTATGCCAACTCAATTGACCAACTATTTATTGATTTCTCAGCAACTAAAAATCTAATTTTCAGACTACCGAATATTAATGAGATTTTCAGGGCAAAAATAAAGTATTTTAAAAAGAAGTTATGTCTAGGGTTGTGGGGTTGTGTTGTGTCTGCTTAATAGTGTCGAAAACCCAATTCTGTTTTTTAAACCTCAAAGGCTTGGCGTACTGGCAATCTTCACACTCATTCACAACTTTAGGCCTGCACACCCCCCCCTTGCAAGGATACTCCCCCTTCCTAGGGTACTCCTGGGGCTTGTCTGGCGTGAACCAAGGTTTGTGCAGCTTGTTCAGCATGGTCAGCTCGTATTCATGAAGGTAGTCTGTCGGAGCTGGTGATGAGACATGGAAGGCGGCTGTGAGGATCACGATGATGGGTAGCTGGAAAAGAAAAAAAAGGTCAGTTAAAAAAATGCACCAGAGCTGGAAGTTTTTTGGTGGAATGACAATAATTTAGTATCAATATAGAGTAGCCAAGTACGTAGGAGATATCAGATATAGTATACAAGTGTGTACGCAAACACAGGTGCACTCCCTCTTTCCTCACTCTCATAGTTCGATGGGACGGCAATACGACACAACCGGCGCAAGACCGACATCTTTACGTGCTTTCCAAGACACGGGGGTGTCCCACAACCAATTTCCAAACTCCGGGCTACTACTGAGAAACTCGTAATGAGAAAAGAATAACACTTTTTGCCCGATCTAACCATACACTTAACAGACAAATGTGACCAATACTAATATTGAGAAATACTGATGGGCAGTTGAATAATGATCTCAGACTACCATCTGTTTTTGAAGGAGTGTGAGCATGAGGTGGACCGGCGCCCTGGTGAAGGTCGCGAGAAATCGCTAGATGAGGGCAAAGAGGACCGGTCATTATGCCTATCTTTAGAGGAGGCCTATGTCCAGCTGTTAATGTTATTGGGCTGATAATATGAAGATGATGCAAATCAGCCGGTCCATTCTGTAAAAATCCATTCTGTGAATGTTGGTGCAGTAAGCGTGAGGTGACCTGTCATCCCATTTCAGGGACTGTAGGAGGGTAAGTAGACTTGCAGAGTAAGTCAAACGCGTTTAAAAAACCCCATTTTTCTAAATTATGCTTGCGAAATAAATTGACCAAGATAGTTTAAGAGTAGATAATTAGCCAATTGTTTCACTTGTGGCTACACACGCGATGTTCAAATCCTAATCTATATTTAACATAACACAGCTGAACAGTTTTTAGTTTGTGTGTTTGTTTAAACACGCTAATCTCTGGAACTATCCGTCGGATTCTTTTAAATCTTTTTGTACAAGATAGCCAGATTAAAGAGGAATAGTATAGGAAAATAGTATATGTATAACGTCACGCTACAACAAATGGGAGAGGAGCAGTAATCAAATATGTAAGTTAAGGCGGGTGAAAAATACTACGCGGACGCAGTTGCGTGTAGAAGCTAATCGTCAAATTGAAATACACACATGCGCATGAGTTAATAGCGGAAATTACTCACATTGATAACACTATACTAATTCAGATGATTGTCCTAACAAACGTGGTTTAACGAATCGCAATAAAAGTAGGAAGATTCCGACTCTCCACGGAAGATTATCATGAAGGCATGTTTATAAATAAGTAGCTTTTGCCCGCGACTTCATCCACGTCAAATTTGATATATTATCCCGCGGGAACTGTATATTTTTTCGGAATTAATGGTATCCTATGTGTTATTCCACACTGTAATTTATCTCAGTGCCAAATTCAGTTCCTTTGAGCCGTTTTAGCGTGAAAGAGTAACAAACATCCATCCTAACAAACTTTCAAGTTACATGGTTTAATTTTTTTAATGACAAACTCCCATACTACATTTCATCCCCTATTTCAACTCCTTAAAGCCTTTTTTTCGCGACAAAAGGTAGCCTATATCCATTTTCAAAGTCTAATCTTTCTCTGTACCAAATTAAATCAAAATTGGTTCAGCAGTTTAGGCGTGAAAGCGTATCAGACAGACAGACAGACAGGCAGTTACTTTCTCATTTGTAATATTAGTAGGAATTGACAGACACAATAATAAAGATATTTCACACGAAAACTGTAGATTTTTTATCAAATTGCATTAATTATTCAATGTATTGTTCTTAGATGCCTAATGAGTTAACCAAAAAAATTAATCAAGACTTAATTAGAGAGTTATTAATCTCAACAATGTTTGAAGGTTTATCTTTTGATAAGTAAATACCTAATAAAATTTAAATTCTGTAAAATCCATTGTAAAGATGTTTACAGGAAAAATAATACACAAATACGTATATGTATGGATGATTTTACGAATCACTTTACTGAACTGTAACAAAATAATTGTAATATACTGCCATTTTGTTTTAGTTTATTTTTTATTATTCATTGGTTTTATATATTATAAATACTACTAGTAATCCTAATAACATTTTAAATACGAAAGTTTGTGAAAAAGGATGGATGGATGAATGCATGTTTGTTTGTTTGTCTTTCACGCTTACATAGCTGAACGGATCTGGATGAAATTTGGCACTGAAATACATTGTAGTGTGGTTTAACACATAGGATACTTTTTATCCCGAAATAATGTACGATTCACGTGGAATAGTATATCAACTTAGCAGAAGCGAATATTTACTAAAACAGTAAATATTGTATTTGTATTATTGAATAAAACTGTAATTTAATTTAGTTTGATAGTGACCATAAGCGTTTCCGTGACATAAAACACTAAAACGAAATTAGATAACACACCACGTTTGATACAATTATCAAAATCAGAACAATTGAAGGCGTTGTTAGCAAAATAAACTGTGACGTATACAACTAAACACACACATTTTTGAAACTCTACAACTATTGACCACTTGAATCCCCGATAAAAAAACTCCTTTAGTCCCAATTTTCACACAAAATCACTCACCACAATATTCATGGCTGCGTCTGTAATGAATTTAACACAAAATAAAGTAGTTTTAGCTTTAAATACTAAGGAGGACCGCTCTCCGGCCCAGATCGGGTGTTTGTACATCAGCTGGGAGGACCGTTATCTGTTTGATATAAAAAACTAAGCGGTAAAGGTTCGGACACACTGTCGCTGGAGTGGAGTATAGTAGGCGTAGTGGAATAAAGTTGGTTTCAATTTTTTTTTAAAGTATGTATCAGTTTTGTAAATTCAAAGGTCAATAATTCAAGGTCTGTCGGAGAGAAGCTGCTTAATGCTGTTTGGCCAGTAATATATATTTTTCGTTTAAATCAAAGTCAAAGGCAAGCTGGCAATATTTATTACAATAAAAGAATCGCCTGATATTTTTTGTGCACGAAAGTTAAATAAATAAAAGGTGCTTTTGAATGTTATTTACAAAAAGTAGTGTCCTGTGGAGAGACTTATACTTTTTAATAAACTAGGTAATTACTAACCGGGCACAATGTTTTACAATAATTTATATTGATCAATCAATTACACGTAAATTGAATGTGCTTTAAATAAAATCACTACACTAGAATAGGTAAAATAATTTATTATCTAAATAAAAAATTACAGCTAAATTACATTCATAGATACATGATGCTCACATAATTTACAAATACGAGTAAAAGATTGATTGATACGACTGATCTTAATATTTCAAAGACGCTGTCAAAATCAAATAATTTATTTCAATCAGATCATTAGAAGGCACTTTCATTCACTCTTATTGCCTCTCCCCAAAAGGCAATTTCGTACTGAGAAGAATGATCAAAAAACTCCACTTCCACACCACTTTTTAACAAATGTTGGTGTAACATTTGTTAAAAAGTGGTGTGGAAGCGATAGTGTGGCCTTGTCTTAACACCACACCGACGATCAATGAATGAGTCAGGATGAAACAAACAAAACAATTTATTAGTAAGGCAACGCCTAAGCTTACTTCTTTTGGCATTATGTACATAAGACAATGTATTATTGTGTATAAGTGTGTCAAATGATTCATCTTATATGTAGAAGTTTATTGACTTCCTGTTGGCAAATATTTATTTACTTTTTCTGGGTCAATTGAGGAAAACTTATGTAGCCGTGTGTGTATTATAGACAACGGCTGATTGATATACAGGGTGGAAATTTATTATGCTACCTGGAGGGAAAGTCCTCTAAATACTTGAGTTAGCAAATTTTACTGAAAGGAAACAAACCTTTATTTTTAAAATGAAACAAAACTGCATTTAAATAATTTTGAAAATATTCTTGCCACACCCAGGAATCGAACCGACTAAAATTCGAAAAAATTGCATCCTGTACTTTTATGGCACTAATCGATAGGGTCAATCATAAGGATCAAATCCCTGCAAACATGGTAAATTAAAATAAAATAAAAACACGCAATTTTATTGTAAATTTATTTTTTTCGGACGAAACAAACGAGTAAATTCACTAAGTAGTTGCTGGAAATGAGCTTCATTTCTTGGATGCATGAATTTATTCCTTTAAAAAATCATTTTAAGTAACTTTTGGTAGCGTAGTAAAATTTTCAATATTCACCACAACACCCTTCTAAAAGTTATTCAAAATGAATTCCTTCAAGTAATGAATGTGTGCATCGAAGAAAGTGAAGCTCATTTCCAGCATGCAATTAGTTACAGTACTCGTTTTTTTGGTCCGAATAAAATAACTTTAGATTGAAATTTCATGGTTTTTGTTAAATTTTGTTTACCAGGTTTGTAGAGATTTGATCCTTGTGATTGACCCTATCGAGAAGTGCCATAAAAGTACAGGATGCTATTTTATCCGATTTTAGTCTGTTCGATTCTCGGGTGTGGCAAGCGTATTTTTAAAATTATTTAAATGCAGTTTTGTTTCTTTTTAAAAATAAAGGTTTGTTTCCTTTCAGTAAAATTTGCTAACTCAAGTATTTAGAGTACTTTCCCTCCAGGTAGCATAATAAATTTCCACCCTGTATAGCCAACCTTATGATATGAATATGAGAATTTGATTGATTAAATATCTAAAACTGTTGTTAACTGCCTCGTTAGCCTAGTGGTCCTAAGCGTGACTATTACGCTAGAGGTTTTGGGTTCGGATCCCAGGTCGAGCAAAATGTGTAGGTTTTTCTATGAAATTCTCAGTAGGAGCTAGGATTTGTGGTCGGTTAATGGCAAAAGGCTCGCCCCCTTTTACATGGGACCTAAATGTATTAGCGAACTGTGGATGTACATTGCCATACCTCTACCTAACCCTTCGGGGAATTCAGGCGTGATGGTTTGTAAAATGACTTATGTTAATGACTTATTGTACTCCTGCCCGCGATTTAATTTTTTAACCGGTCTTCAGTTTTTTGAAAATCAAATGAAGCCTAATGTTACTCGCTGATACTGTAGCTTTCCATAGGTAAAAGATTTTAAAAAAAGAAGATTTTCAGTTTATTACAGTCATCGAGAGGAGAAATTGTAATTAATTAATTCCTATTGTTTAGTATCCTTATTGGTAACTTTTTCGAGCCGTTTGGTGTGGAGACCCTCGGGCCGTGGGGTCCATGTGCCCATACACTTTTTGAACATTTATTTAGACAGTTGGTTGATAGTTCTTGCGACCCAAAGGCTGACTTGTACCTTGGCCAAAGGTTAAGCATTGCCATCCAACGTGGCAATGTCGCCAATCTTTTGGGCACTTTTCCGGTTGACGGCGAAAGGCGATTAGTTTATTTGTTGTTTAATATTAAGGTTTTTTTTTAAATCTAATTTATAAGGTTGAAAATATTTAATAATATTGTTGAAAAAAGTATAGGCTACCTACCTACCAGTCTATAGGCTGTGTACGCTGATTATAGCCCGTTATAGACGGCTAATGTTGACATACAGGCCGATGTTACGATGAAACCAAGTCCGATTGCCAAATGTAATGACTACGTAGGTGCCACATGTGTTCATGGAGCCACATAATACACGGCTAGTTGTATGGGTAATGGACTTTCCACGGGAAATCGTGGAAACCTTTGCATAAGCTATTATTTTATCTAAGTGGGTTTATCGACATGTTCATGTACCTATTTGTTGATGATTGAATGACAAAATTACGAGTCTGGGACACTTAACTGAGCTTGATATATAAATGTAGTTATTATGTATCTAATATTTAAAAATAAACACTTGTTATACTTAATGTAATTATCTGTTTAATATATTATGATCAATTGTTAAATTAATTAATGAATTTACTAAATGATTATTATACCAACTTATTTATATAAATCAAACACTGATTTGACTCAACTGTCACTTGTGAATCATACTTGTTTGTTAACGGTTATAAAAGAGCGGAGCTAGAGTGGGAGCGGTTCAGTTGATCCTCGGCTTTCAAAGAGTTAACATCTAAGGTGATATTATTCCAATTATTGTTACTTTATTGTTGATGATGATGATTTATAATGAAATATGTAATTGTGTAATGTTATTATGATGATTGGTGTATTTTAAATACAAGTCATAATAACTTCTATATTGATTATGGTTGTGTTATATACATCACTACTATAGCTAAAGTTGTTATATACTTTTTAGTAAAATGGATGTATATGATGTAATTATAATATAATGTAATAATAATATAATGTAATACTTTTAAAAAGAGTATGTATGGAGTTTCTTGCCCGTTCTTCTCCATACGAGACTACCTTTTGGAATGGGCAACTAGATTCAATAGTTTTAATTAATTAACGAGTCAAAGTGACTTTACTATAAAAACAAATATAATGCTATTATGAATTGAACTATATTGTTTATATTTTCCCCTTAATGCAATACCTAATAATTAACGAAGATTAAAATATACATATACATTAGTTACATATCTACATATATACGTAATATCTAACATCAGAAGTGGGATTAACTTCACCCCTATTAAGACACTTATAAGTTTCAGAATGGATCCTACTGTCTACTGGAAGGCCTTCTCAAAGCAATCAGTGATGCTGTTTGTGGTCGTCACCGTGCTGATAACGACGTGGGACTCCCGGTCTTCGACCCAGTAACTAATGATAGCGGTGCGGAAGGCATCGCAGCGAGCAGCATCGAGAAGCTATCAAAAGAATTTGGATGGAGCAGTATCGCAACAGTCGATAGAGCCGGGAAAAGGTAAGACTGCTGCATAATACGAAAATATCATTTACGGAAGACCAATTAGTAGAATGGATCTGCGGTAGTTAAACCGATGTAAACGTTAGAATGTCTGATTTTAACAGCAATGTTTAAACTACTTCTCAATTAATATCCTTGTCCTCCACGAAATAAGGTTCCTGATAGGGTTACTTGTACCTTCTGTAAAAAAGTCGGTCACAATGACTCAGTGTGCTGGTTCTGATTTTGATAAAACCAACACTAATAAAAATTCACGATATTCCGATTGAATCCCTTATGGACACAGGTGCTAATTGTAGCCTAATTAGACAGTCCATTGCTAAACAACTTAGATATAATATACTGCCTTCCCAAGTAACAAAATAATGTCATATAAAAGGTACAATAACGTTTTCAATTTAACTTTCAGTCATACCAAAACGTTTTATAATAGTTTTTTAGACGTGAATATAACGCGGGTTTGGGCGCAGATTATATAACATTTCAATTGTGTTAAGGTCGTGTTGCAGTCGCGTTAGTGACAAATTATGTTGAGTAAAAGTCACGTAGACGTTGTGAGTTTAACTAATAAGGTTTGTAATCGTTTGTAGTAATACCAATGAATAACTATATCATCGTATGAGAGTGTCAGCGACAATTTATTGTGTTATGGCAAAACTTATATTATAAAGTTAAGTAAAATGTCGTATGAATCATTATTAAGAATTCTTTAATATAGAGAAAGCATATTGCGGTGGAAGATGAAGAGCGATGACTTATACATGGGAATTAAATTTTTTCGATGATATGTATGGTTATCTTTGTCAATATTTTCATGGGCCTTCATAATACTAGAGTTTTCATATTGTTTATAAAAATAAAATATATTAATTGACATCAATAGTTTCGGCCATATTGCCAATAGACATTGGGCGACTGCATTTCGACCTTTAAATAACTATTGGTCGTATACATGTTTTTATACGATTTATGGCGTCCACCATGACGGTTGCAATTAGAGTTCTGTTGGAAAATAGTAAAACCCTTTGCGTATAGTCATGGAAATACTTCTGTTTTATTTACAGGGACATCATGGTGATTCTGGCATTGATAAGCTTGTGAATCTCTCATTAAGTTTTTCACATTTTAGTTTAGTCATAGATTGGCACACGTTGTAGGAATATAAAATAATTAGTTATAAAAAAAAAACATAAACATAATGAAACAGGACGACTGAGTTATAGAAAAGATACTAATAATCGCTTAAATAATAAATTGGCATATATAAGTTATCCTTACTAATATTATAAATGCGAAAGTAACTCTGTCTGTCTGTCTGCCTGTCTCTTCTTCAAGCCTAAACCACTGAACCGATTTCAATGAAATTTGGTACAGATATAGTCTGGGACCCGAGAAAGGACATAGGATAGTTTTCGTCCCGGAAAGACCCCGGGAACGGGAACTATTAATCCACGCGGACGAAGTCGCGGGCAAAAGCTAGTATTAGAATAATGTTTCAAACTAAAAGTTATTTAAAGGTTTAGTATATGACCTATTATGAAGATTGTATAATAGTTAACTATAAAATCATTACATAACGGTTTGTTATTTAAATGTTGAATAAAAGGTTCTAAACTTACAAAACATGGCGACTCATCACTATTGTCCGACTGAAACGTTTACTCGACTTAACATTATATGACCGTCGTATAAATTAATTGAGACGACGTTTACCAGACGCATTAATATGACTTAAATATATATAACTAATACGTCGAACTGAATACTATTTTACAACAGTTTAGTTGCTTCATAACTATTTCAAACCCTTTACATGACTGTTAGTCGTATAATTGTAAACTTATATAACTTTTTTGCTAGTTGGGTTGTTTCAAATACCTAACAGGAATAGGTAATGTTAAGTTGGAAGTCTCTGGTATAATAACTGGCCCTGTAAGATTCGATGACATATACATTAAACTTGATTTATTAGTTGTTAATGATCAAACAATTAACTATAATCTTTTAATTGGTTGGATACCCTGATATTGAGATAATTAGATTTCGAAGCAAAACTCCTAATGATGTAGACTTAAACGTAACTACCTTGATCCAGCTAGATTATTGTAATATCCAAATGACCGAGTTAAAATAAAAATTAATTCACTTGGAAGAAAAATTGCACAATCAAATTATGAATATTTTTGATGCATATAGCCATATTAAATAAAACTGGGTCAGTCACAACAGGATTATTAAGGATAAGGTTAAAAAGTGAAAAAGTAGTAAATTATCGTCCCTATCGATTGGCACCTGTGAAAGAGATAAAGTAAAACTCATTATTAAGGATTTAATGGAAAAAAAAATTAAATCCATTCTAATTAAATGTAGGATTTAATAGATATAATTCGTGAAAGCAAATCACCGTTTGCAAGCCCCGTAATTTTAGTGAAAAAATAAAATAAAAATAAAAGGTGGCAGTGATAGACGTTGCGTCGATTATAGGTCCTTAAATAAAATCATTGAAAGTGACACAAATATCCGCTCCGCGGTGTTTACGGGTAATATTTTCCGGATATGTATAAAAAAAAAAAGACTAGATTTTTTTTACTGATTGAAAATAACACGTAAGTAACAATAATAACTTTCTACCGGAATGAGCTAAAATTTATAATTAGAAATATGGTTTTTAATTGAATGTAGTTCTAAAACTATCTCCGTAAACAAGCTGTCAGAAAAAAAAAAACGATATCTATTTTGTTTTAGCATTGGTCATAAACATTATAATCATTTAAAAAAGCAAAAGAACAATTTTGATGAAATTATTGTTGTTTTAGTAACAGTTTTTTATTTATTTAACAATAAAATCGTTCACAATCGTGTTTCTTTAGACTCAATTTAGACTGTTTCAAAAAGAAAGAAAAAAAAAAAAAAAAAAAAAGACGGTGTTTGTCAAAATGTGAATGTCACGTCACTCCCGTCAATTCCCGTCATATTTTCTGGTCCGTTTTTATTTTACCTACCTACCTAATTCCTTTTTGTGCTATGCAATAATATGCTAATAGTAACATACAAATATGTGTTTAAACAATTAAATCAATGTGCTTATTTGATTATGGTATTTACAACACATTTTGGCGTTATATAGGTACCATTCGTACCATCTGCCGCATAATATAACCTCGTGACCCAAAAACTTAATCTCTTCCCAATTCCAATAAAAAAAAAACTTTCTGATATGAATATGTATGTGTTTTATCTATTAAATAATACATAAATGATCACTGTTCACATTTGGCCCAACGATGTATAGATTTCTGGCGATCTCCTTTAATAAATGACCCGCAATCTTGGCTAGAACTTCCACAACAAAGAGACCCTGAAATACTATCAATTATTCATAGAGTACAAACGGGGAATTAAAATTGTACATTCCAAAGAGTACAAGATTGAGTATTTTACATCTGAACAAAATGGTCTTGTTGGCTTTCTTTAAAATACGTAAGCATTCCTGGTTCCCTGCTATGACAAGTTTTTGAAAAAAAAAAAAAAAAAGTAGTATCTATCTCATTGTTTGGTTTGCATCAAGCGCCAGGCAAGGCTTCCAACACCCAATTCAAATAACCGTACTATCTTTCCATACAATACACTTGAACTGTTCTGGGCCTTTTTCCCCAGTCAAAAGAAGGTTTTGTACATATTTTATTAATAGTAGATGGGTTTACCAAGTTCTGTTTGCTTAAACCACTCAAAACCCTTAATGCCCAAGAATTTGTACCAGTTTTACGAGGTGTCATTACCTTATTTGGAACTCCTTCTATAGTAATTTCTGATAAAGGAACAAATTTTAGCAGTAGCCTAATTAGGTCAGTTTTTTGATGAACTAAATTTAGAAAATCACCTTTATTTGCACTGGTACTCCCAGAAGTAATGGTCAAGTAGAACGTAACGTGTCCACTGTAACTGATATGCTTAACACTATGTGCAATGAGCAGTCAGATTGGCCGAACGTTATGTGGAAAGTACAACAATCGGTTAATACAACTTTACAAAAATCTACAGGCTCCCCCTTGCGATTACTGATCGGCAGACACAAATACTCCACCCGTCCTAGCTCGTTTAGACGACGTACTTGACGAAAATGATAGACGAAATCCTAGACGTAACGATAAATTAAAATCTAGATTTAAAGGTCCTTACGAAATACTCTCAGCCCTTCCCAATGATCATTACACTCTCAAAGGTCAAGGTAATATGACAAATATTATTGTAGCATAAGAAAAATTACGATTTTGGCCAGGAGAATGGTTAGAAGTAAACATTGCTGTTGAAAATGTCATTTAGGTATAAGGTAATTGTACATTTCAAGGCTTGTGTGATTTAATGATAAAAATCATTAAAAAATAAAATAATAAATGTATATGATTGTTTGGTGATTATGTTATCATCAATTAAATCCGCTGTTCGGCCCTCTATTTGGTGTCAGTTATCTCACCGGCAGCGGGTGAATGTGACTGGCATGTCTATGTAGTTGGCAAATTTTCGCTGTTACCTATTTGTTTGGTGGTGGTCTATCTCAATGATAATGACAGCGAATTGAAGGGGACCACCATGTCTATGCAAATAAACAAAATTATGGCTCAGTGATGAAAACATAATCACATTTTTGTGGTATATCCATGTACAATAGAACTTAATTTGTAAATTAAGTAAATAATAGTGATCGTTGGTTATTATTTTCAATAAATTTAAAGGGCCTTATGACATATCTTCTGTCTACGAAATATTTCAGTAGACAAAGAAAAATTAAGGTTCTGGCCAGGTCAATTATTGATGAAAATGTAAGTGTCGAAAATGATATGACACGTTAACTCCTTAGTATATTATAATAAATACTATAAGATTAATTGTATAAATATTATAAGAAATACTTTACCTGATTACATTTATATATTACTGACTAAGAGATAAACAAAACAAAAAAAAAAAAAAAAAAAAAACAAAAATCTTATTTGTTTCCGCTGGTCGGTCATTTGCTTGGTGCAAGTCTATCCCACTAGCAGCGGGTGGCTGGGGACTATGCATGTCTAGGCACTTGGCAAAACAAAAGAAAGATCTTATTAAAATTTGTTTCCGCTGGTCGGTCATTTGCTTGGTGCAAGTCTATCCCACTAGCAGCGGGTGGCTGGGGACTATGCATGTCTAGGCACTTGGCAAAACAAAAGTAAAATACAATTATAGAAAAAGGGAGTTTAATGTACTTCGAGAGCGAAGTACTTGTCAGTATGGCCGTGATATATAAATGTAGTTATTATGTATCTAATATTTAAAAATAAACACTTGTTATACTTAATGTAATTATCTGTTTAATATATTATGATCAATTGTTAAATTAATTAATGAATTTACTAAATGATTCTTATACCAACTTATTTATATAAATCAAACACTGATTTGACTCAACTGTCACTTGTGAATCATACTTGTTTGTTAACGGTTATAAAAGAGCGGAGCTAGAGTGGGAGCGGTTCAGTTGATCCTCGGCTTTCAAAGAGTTAACATCTAAGGTGATATTATTCCAATTATTGTTACTTTATTGTTGATGATGATGATTTATAATGAAATATGTAATTGTGTAATGTTATTATGATGATTGGTGTATTTTAAATACAAGTCATAATAACTTCTATATTGATTATGGTTGTGTTATATACATCACTACTATAGCTAAAGTTGTTGAGGGTATCTCCACGTTGTCGTCGTGGTGGGGCTTGCGTGTCTCGATGATCTTTGGGGCTATGCCGGTAGAGTCACTCACGCCGGACAGGTCCAAAAGGAGAGACCAGACTAAAAGAGATACACGGAAGGGTCCGCTCCTTTCTGTCGCTGGACGAAAGTCTAGCGACAGAAGGGATGCAACCTGGGCGACAGACCTGGTCTGTGGAGACCACAGATTGGTCTGACACCGCTGCGGTGCAGGCGCACTATTGCGGCGTTTGTTCTCTCCTTTTACAGGAGAGAACTTTCGGCGGGTTCGCTGAGTCGGGTTGGCCGGACAGCGAACAGAGGTATGATTAATACCGCCGTCGGGGGCTTGGCTTAATTGCCTGGCCCAGAGGAAGGTTACCTCTAAGATAAAAAAATCCCCTAATCCTAAGCTTGAATCGTGGCGAGAGGATGAATGGCTGGAGGGTGTCCAGTTGTTAGCGATTCCCCTGCAAAGTACCTGCCGCCCTTTGCAGTATTAGGCTTACCCAGATGAGGCTCTGTTTGGGTGGACATGTATTTCCTCACTACTCGTGGGAATAAGAATGGGAAAAATTGAAACTAAAGAAAACGGCAAAATAAATGACGACGTAAGGCTAGAATCAGGGACACCGATTTGTAATGCGGAAGGCAGTGCTACGGACGTGGCGACGGGCATTTCTGCCCTTTCCACGCCCGCGGTGCAAAGTGAAGAGCGGGCAGCGGCAATAGACTGCTGCTCGGGTCAAAAAGGCGAGAAGGTGAGGCGCAGCTCCAAACTTTGGAAGAGGAAGCGCTCAGCCGAACCGGGAGTGTCAGAGGGTTCCTCCAGCGAGGACAACATGCCCGCTCCCAAAGTTCCAACGGAAAGGGGAGGACGTGGTCGATCGTCCTCAGCTCAGGCAACTGCGGTGGGGGCGTCACGCGACGCCAAAGGGCGCTTTATCAAGCGTGCTGTCACAGCCACGCTTAACGGCGAAAGCGATGGTGGAGACACAGATGGGTCCCACGTGTCTCTGTCAACTTTGGACACACGTGGGTCGGGACAAGCTACTGAAGCTGCTGTTTCCAGCGATCAGGCTACCAAGAGGGACCTTACGGTAGCCGAACAGGCTGCTTTGAGAGAGATGAGGATGACAGCGGAGAGTTCACCTTCTCTCTCTGCCGCGGAAAGAGAAGGAGATGAAATGACCGCGATGGAGCTGAGGTCGAGACTTCACGACGCCGTTGTTTCGATCCAATCCGTTGCAAAGGAGTCCAAGGGCCTTAAGGGCACTTGTCAGAAAGCCCTAAAGAAGGCTGCAGCCTCCATTCTGGAAGCTACGGAGGCGCTCATATCGCGGTCGGCCTCGGAGGAGAAGGCCCGGCTTCAGGTAGCCAACAAGCTCCTGCTAGCACAGATAGTGGAGCTCCGAAAAGAGCAGGAGGAGATGCGTGCTGAACTCGCTGCTATTCGCCAGGAGCGCTCTAATGGCGAGACCATGGTCATTACTGTGCCACAACAGGCGCGGCCGATCCAGCCCGAAGAGTCAGAGCTGCTTCGCCTCATCCGATCGGAGATGGCGAGCCTATCGTCTCGATTTTCGGCACTGGAAGGCATAGTTCTGCAACCACCCCTGGGCGCAGGAGGAAGCTTTGCACGGGCAGCGGTGCCATCTTACGCAGCCAAAGCTGCACCACAAACCTCGACGGTGACGGAAAGAAAGACGTCGAAAAGGCGCATTTCCACGGCATTGGCCCAGGCTACGCCCTCACACGACGCCTCTTACTTGGTCCAGGCTTCGACCTCAGGCCAGGCCTCTTCTTCAGCGCAGGTTTCGGCGGCGGCAAATTCCACGGCTGCAGAGTCGCCAGAGCCTCTTGCTGACTCCCGGCGAGACCAAGGAGGGGAGGCTTGGCAGACGGTTGGGGCCAAAAAGGCGAAGAAGAAACAAGAAAAGAAGGCGGCCAGAAAAGCGGAGGCTGACAGGAAGAAGAAGGCAGCCATACTTCGCCCTCCCGGTTCTACAGCAGTGGTCATCACGCTGCAACCTGCGGCGTCGGATAGGGGCCTGACCTATGGCGAGGTTTTGTCCAAAGCCAAGGCTGAAATAAACTTGGCAGAGCTTGGGATCGAGAGCATTAAATGTAAACAGACTGCAACAGGTGCTCGTCTGCTTGAGATCCCAGGCAACACCAGCGGCCCGAAAGCTGACGCCCTCGCTGACAAGCTGAGGGCAGCCTTTGCTGAGGGAGAGATCCGGGTATCCAGGCCTACACTATGTGCTGATTTGCGCATTGCGGGTCTGGACGACTCCGTGACGGTCAAAGAGGTCGTAGCCGCTGTTGCCGATGTCGGGGGATGTTCTCCTGAAGATGTCAAGCCTGGTACTATCCGCTTGGGCTTCCGAGGGACCAGGACCATTGTGGTTAGCTGCCCTGTCGCGGCTGCAAAGAAGCTAACCAACAGCCACAGGCTACTGGTGGGTTGGGTGTCAGCGCAGGTGAAGCTCCTGCTGCCTAGGCCGCCGAGATGCTTCCGTTGCTTAGCCAACGGTCATAATGCAGCGCAGTGCACCTCGGGTGTAAACTGCGATACTGTCTGCCATCGCTGCGGTGAGCCCGGACACATTGCGGGCTCGTGCGACGCCACGCCGCACTGTGTTTTATGTGCAGCGGCAGGCATGCTGGCGGGACACTGGGCGGGTAGCAAATCCTGCACCGCCTCTCAAAAGAAGGGTAAAAAAAGGAAGAGGAAGAGTGGGCTCGCTGCCCAGGGAGTCTCAGCTCCTTCGCAGCCGACCTCAACTTCAGCGTCAGATAAGACGCGGCCAGAGGGGGAGCTCATTAGGGACAGTCACTGATGGCCCCATATCTGCGCTTCCTTCAGGCGAATATCAACCACTGTGCCCGCGCTCAGGATCTTTTGCTCCAGAGTATGGCGCAGTGGTTGATTAACGTAGCGGTGGTCTCTGAGCCCTACTTTGTACCAATCAGGGACGACTGGGTGAGTGACATCCTTGCCTCAGTGGTCCTGATTTCGCAAGCCGCAGTCAATTCCCCGTCTTTTGAGGATATCGCCAGGGGGCAGGGATTCGTTGCAGCGCTGTTTGGGGAGGTAGTCATTGTGGGAGTTTACTTCTCGCCGAATAGGCCTCTCGCCGAATTTGAGGACTTCTTAGTCGAGTTGGGCACCGTCGTCGGTCGCAGGCATCCTCACCCCGTTGTCGTCCTTGGGGACTTCAACGCCAAATCTACGGCTTGGGGTTCCCCGAGGACGGACGCGCGGGGCAGGGTGCTCGAGGAATGGGCCGTGGAAAACGGCCTGCTCCTTCTAAACCGGGGTTCCGTCCAAACGTGCGTACGTCAGCAGGGTGGCTCTATAGTGGACCTCACGTTCGCCAGCCCTGCTATTGCAAGCCGTGCTCAGGGCTGGCGCGTTATGGAGGGGGTGGAGACTTTGTCGGATCATCGCTACATTCGATTCGACATCTCCACCCAGACCACCGCTGACCCAGCCCCAGCGGCCCCCGGCGAAGTTGGTCCGCGTTGGGCTTTAAAGCAATTGGATCGGGAGGCATTGCTAGAAGCCGCAATCGTCCAGGCCTGGATAACAGCATCGGACAGGCCTGCTGATGTTGACGAAGAGGCAGAATGGCTCCTGGAGGCAATGTCGCACATTTGCGATGCGGCGATGCCTAGGGCTCGGTCCAGCCAGCCCAGGCGCCAGGTATACTGGTGGTCGCCAGACATCGAGGGGCTGCGCGCTGCGTGTGTGACCGCTCGGCGCCAGTATGCCAGGCAACGCAGGAGGCGTCGCCGCAATCAAAATGCGGCAGACGAGGAGGCGGAACTGTACCAGGGATACAGGGAGGCAAAAAAGGCACTGCAGCAGGCCATCGCGCTGGCGAAAGCCAGGTCCCGCGAGGAACAACTCGCGACTCTGGACCGTGATCCCTGGGGGCGGCCCTACCGGGCCGTGCGAGGGAAGTTTCGCCCCTTTGCCCCCCCACTGTCCCAGAGGCTGCAGCCTGTCCTGCTGGAGAACGTGGTGAGTGCTCTCTTTCCATCAAGAGAGGAGCACTCGGCACCGCCGATGGTTCCGCCTGCCGTGGATCCAAACGCGGATGAAGACGAAGACGTGCCCGAAGTGACCCGGGTAGAGTTGAGAGTGGCGGTGATGAGGCTTCAAGCCAAAAACACCGCCCCAGGGCCCGATGGCATTCCAGGCCGCGCTTGGGTTCTGGCTTCACAGGCTCTCGGGCCCCGATTGGGAAGGCTTTTTAGTGCATGTATGGAGCGGGGCCAGTTTCCACGGCGTTGGAAGACGGGCAAAATGGTTCTGCTGAAGAAGGAGGGGCGCCCCGTGGACTCACCATCCGCATACCGCCCCATTGTGTTGTTGGACGAGGTGGGCAAGCTCTTTGAGAGAGTACTTGCAGACCGCCTCGTTCAACACTTATCGCGAGTGGGTCCAGACCTGTCGGATAACCAGTTCGGTTTCCGACGTGGGCGCTCCACCGTGGATGCGGTCATGCGCGTAAGGGCCTTGGCGGAGGAAGCAGTGTCCCAGGGTGAGGTCGTCTTGGCGGTGTCGCTCGACATCGCCAATGCCTTCAACACCTTACCCTGGAGCTCCATTAGGGAGGCACTTCGGTATCACGGGGTGCCAAACTACCTTCGCCGCACTGTCGGGGATTACTTGGCGGACCGGTGTGTCATCTACCCGGGTCGAGAAGGATGGGGTCGGCGAGAGGTGTCGTGCGGTGTTCCGCAGGGGTCGGTATTGGGGCCACTCCTGTGGAACATCGGATATGACTGGGTGCTGCGTGGAACGCTCCCCCATGGAGTCGACGTCACCTGCTACGCCGACGACACGCTGGTGACAGCGCGGGGGAGTACGTACCAAGACGCAGCACAACTAGCGACGGCAGGGGTTGCGCGGGTCGTTGCAAGGATCCGGCGGTTGGGTCTCGAGGTGGCCTTGAGCAAATCCGAGGCCCTGTGTTTCCATAGGGCTCGGCGCGCGCCACCTTCGGGATCCAACCTAATCGTGGGAGGAGTTTCCATCGCTGTCGGGTCGACGATGAAGTACTTGGGACTTGTCCTCGACAGTCGATGGAACTTTGAGCCGCACTTTCGGCAACTGGTCCCCAAATTGATGGGCGCAGCGGGAGCGTTATCGCGGCTGCTGCCCAATCTGAGGGGGCCCGACACGTCCTGCCGGAAGTTGTATATGGGGATCGTGCGGTCGATGGCGCTCTACGGGGCGCCCGTGTGGGCGAACAACCTGAAGGCCCGCAACAACGCTATCTTGCGAAGGCCGCAGAGGGCGATGGCCATCAGGATTGTTCGCGGGTACCGCACGATCTCATTCGAGGCAGCGACCCTTCTTGCCGGATCCCCGCCTTGGGACCTGGAGGCGAAAGCACTCGCGTCACTTTACCAGTGGCGCAAGGAGGTACTGGAGCGTGGCGGGAGTCCCCTGCCTCGGGTTCTTAAGGCACGGCGGTCAGAGCTCCGCCAGGCCCTAAGGCTAGAATGGGAGACACGACTTGCGCAACCCACTGCAGGGCACGCCGTCATAACGGCGATAAGACCCGTCATGGAGGCGTGGATCATGAGGCCGCATGGCGCCCTCAGCTTCCGGCTGACGCAGGTACTTTCTGGCCACGGCTGCTTTGGCAAGTACCTGTGTCGTATACGTCGGGAGCAGACACCGGTGTGTCACCACTGTGCTGCTTGCCCGGAGGATACGGCGCAGCACACGTTGGAGGAGTGCTCAGCCTGGGCAGGGCCGCGCCGTGACCTCATTGCGGCAATAGGCGGGAGGGACCTCTCGCTTCCGGCCGTCGTTCAATCGATGGTCGAGAGCGTGAGCGCATGGGATGGGGTTGCCTCCTTTTGCGAGGATGTCATGTCGGCAAAGGAGGCGGCCGAGCGAGACAGAGAAGCTGCATCCTCTCGTCCCTCTCGTAGGAGACGCACCGGGCGCCCGAGAAGGGTGCAAAATGATTTACGGCCTCCATGAGAGGTAGCCTGCGGGCGGCGGACTACGGGGCGTCTGTCGTCCGACCAGGAAGGCCCGAGTGAGCGGCGCAGTGTTCCTCGCGCGCCACTCAAGAGTGGGTGCGGCCATTATTGGAATAGCTGCACGGGGAGGAGGGATCCGCTAAGGTACAGCGGGTCGAGGCCTGTCGGGGGAGCGGTGAATGCTTATGCGAATCCCGCACCCTCGGCCATGGGCAGAGGTGGAACACCGCGGTGGTTTTAGCCGGTAAGAGTCCGGCATGCCCCTCCGTCACTCCCCATGACGGAGGAAGTCCATGAGGATTTCCACCGCGTACCAAAAAAAAAAAAAAAAAAAAAAAATATACTTTTTAGTAAAATGGATGTATATGATGTAATTATAATATAATGTAATAATAATATAATGTAATACTTTTAAAAAGAGTATGTATGGAGTTTCTTGCCCGTTCTTCTCCATACGAGACTACCTTTTGGAATGGGCAACTAGATTCAATAGTTTTAATTAATTAACGAGTCAAAGTGACTTTACTATAAAAACAAATATAATGCTATTATGAATTGAACTATATTGTTTATATTTTCCCCTTAATGCAATACCTAATAATTAACGAAGATTAAAATATACATATACATTAGTTACATATCTACATATATACGTAATATCTAACAAGCTCAAAAGTTATATATTCTTGACCTGATCCGGGAACCTTCTGGTTAAGGAGATATTGAAGGTCAAAGCAGGTAACAACTTTTCTTTATTTAAGCGCCGATACATACGGGCTATGCATGACTGTCTTCAAACTGATATAATACTATCTTACATACTCTTGTATGTATACACATGTTCAAATAAATAAATATTACGTATCATTACATACCATTACGCTTGTCTACCCCGAAGGGTTAGGTAGAGTATACCCAATGTACACCCAAAGTTCGCCGGTATGTTTAGGTCCCATGTAGGTAATAAGGGGCGAGCCTATTGCCATTAGTTTCTTGCTCGTTCTTCTCCATAGAGACCTACGTTTTGGAACGAGCAACTAGCTTGAAGCTAGTTATTAAACTGTAACTTCTTGACAATTCAAAAGTGCCTGTAAATGGTCTAATTGAAATAAATGCTTTGAGTTTGAGTTTGAATTAACCGGGCACAAATCTTAACTCCGAGCTGCTACTGAGAATTTCATAGAAAAGCCCAATAACACTTTGCTCGACCCGAGAAACAAACCCAAGACCACTAGCTGCGCAGTCGCGCTTTAAACCCACGTTTATACCCCTTTCGCTCGCCACCTGAAGGAATACCGACATATGTGTGTCTCTCCCTAGTAGAACACAGGTAATAACCCTGCTCATCCACTAGTAATGCAGTAAAAGGTACAAAATGCGTGACGATCGTTGTCTCCGCCATCTTGCGTCACACACATACTTACGTTGCGATATCATCACGCTACTTATTTTATAACGTAAGCAGGCTCATTAAGTGGCCAAGGTTAGAGTTTATAAACATACTGATGACTGATGTTACATTTTGAAACTTACTTAAAGTTAGGGTTCCGTACCTTGAAAGGAAATAACGGGAGCCTTTTAAGATTTAATTTGTAGTAAAGGGGTATTTTTAATGTCAAGGTTAGGATTATACGAGTATGATATACATCGGGGATCACGGAAGACGCGTATGCTCTCGGAATCCCTGGCGTGTGTGGGATGGGAACACCGTGGTGATTTTTAGTCAGAAAGCGTGAAGCCATGAACACTTTCCATCCCAGAACACAATAAAGTATGATAACTCCACATCCACATATTGCCAGTTACCATCGTACATACAGGTACGTCGATTCTGTAAAATTTAGACATGAACTCGCATCTCAAGTTGCTATTCACTCTCACTTCGCTTAAGGTTCAAAATGACAATGATTTATTTGACACTTTGAAGTGCGAAGTGAGCGTCGAAGTGACGGTGGTATTACCGTATAGAATGCCATTTCTTACGTCATCTCATACTTTATCTGTTAAAATTTCCCGTCAATTTAGTTCAACTCGCTGACACGCTTCGAAGAGTGGCGCTAGTGTAAATTCGAATTATCAACCGAGTTTTTAGAATGCCAATCAAGAAAGTCACAGCGGATTCAGATTCAAAGTTTAGAACGAGGTCTTACAGAATCACACAGCAGGTGGAGAATCCGGGCTGCAACTGAGAAACTTCTGTTGAAGAACCTTAATATCGCTGCCCAACCTGAGGATCGAATCCAAGAGCGTACGCTGAGCAGTCGCGTTTGTAACACTTGCCCAATGATGTAATCAATAATAATATATTACTTAGGACATAAAATCACTTAAAAAAGAAACATTATTTTAGCTACAAAAAGAATGGTCTTAGTTTTTTTATAGAACTAGTTACTACCCCTGACTTCGCCTATACTACAAAAATGACAGCTTTCTGTGGAGTTTTTGTAACCTGACCAATAATTCTAGTGATGACCTTTTGTCAACAAACAAACTGTCAATTTGCCCTTTTTTAATATTCGTTTGAATATAATGAATTTGGGTCACTAATCAGTCTGCTCACCCGCTTTTGCAAAAACAACGTGATATTAGGGAAACGAACTAATCTCTCCATTGATTTAATTAAAATAATCAGTTCAATGATTAAAATGGTTAAAATAACTAACTGCCTACTGTCTAAATTAGCTTAAATATCGCTAATTGAGAGTTTTATCTAATTAACATAAAATGTTAGATTTTTATATAAAGGATTATGCTCACTATGGTTTTTGAGTTTTGATGCTTTTTTTATGTGTACTGCGTATCTAGAATAAATTGCTTAAATATAATATACTAGATTCTGTCCGCAGCTTCGTTCACATCAAAGTTTTTGTATTATCTCACGGGAATCGCACATTTTTGCGGGATAAAAAGTAGGTATTCTATGTGCTATTCCAGATCTCTGTGTCTTTCATCCAGATCCGTTCAGCTGTTCTGGCGCGATTAAGTAACAAACATCCATCTATGCAAAGTTTCACATGGTAATAAGTAATGCAATTTCCTATTTTATATTTACTGTTTTGATAAAGTTTTTTTTTAAAGATTGTGAAATAATAAATAAATAGTAATAAATATCTTGGACAACTCACACACGGCTATCTGATCCCAAGCTAAGCAGAGCTTGTGTTATGGTAACCAGACAACTGATATACATACTTATATAATTTATAAATACATACATATTATAGATAAATCATCAAATGACTTCTTCCGCTCTTAGCGGAGGGGAAGGAATTGTCCCACTCTTACTGACTTAAACCCAGCCATGTTCCTCCTAATGCCCTTTGCCTATCACGGCCGCGGTGACACTCAAACAAATTTCGTGACCCTGAAAAAAATACATTCTGCGGTACGTAATTGCTACTATTTATCACTACTATAGTGTGCATGGGCCTTAATTAGTACATTTTCACTATAAATAGTGGAAATTTGCAATAATTGTGTCAATCCATCATTAGAGATTCAAGATGGCGGCCCTTCCCGCCACTTTAGTTTTGTGTCTATTTTTTACTTTAGCTACCAGTTACACTCTATTACGTAAGTTTATTTTTAATATTTAATTTTAACTTTTATTCTGTTGCTTGTAAAGTAGGTAGGAATCCTACCCATCTTCCCAGGGATGTGCCCTAAGGGCCATACCTCACCGAGATGCCATGGCGACGTGGCCAGCGACGTTGCCAACTAGTTCATACTGAGATGTATGACGGCTAATTCACTTGGCGACCGACTGGCGACGTTGCCATCCTACGTCAACGCATGGCAATGTCGCTGGCCACGTCGCCATGGCATCTCGGTGAGGTATGGCCCTAACAGGCGTCGCACTGGGAGAGTTCTGGTGAGGTGTTTTTAGAGGAAATGGAACATTCTCCATGTTCTGCTGAACCGGGGTAGTTTTAGGGAGGTAAGAATCCCATACTGCCGGGGGTCTTGTCCTTAAAGACCAGGTGCAATTTGAAGGTTTCCCCCCGAAAAAAAAGGGGTTTAAATCATTAGATGATTTCTTCAGCTCTGGGCGGAGCGAAAGGGAGTGTCAGACTCTTACTGACTAACATCCGTGCTCCTCCTAATGCCCTTTGCGTTCCAAGACCACAGCGACTCTTTCGAACAAATACTGCAACCCTGGCAGGCACTGGACTGTAATTTTCACAGGCAGTAATTTTGCCTTCTTTATTTTATTTTCAAACTAGCTTTTGCCCGCTACTTCGTCCGCGTGGATTAATAGTTCCCGTTCCCGGGGGATTTCCGGGATGAAAACTATCCTATGTCCTTTCTCGGGTCCCAGACTATATCTGTACCAAATTTCATTGAAATCGGTTCAGTGGTTTAGGCGTGAAGAAGAGACAGACAGACAGACAGACAGAGTTACTTTCGCATTTATAATATTAGTAAGGATATTGGAATAAAATTTCAGTTTATTCGTTTTTAGATTATATTCATTAACAATAACTTTACTCAATTAGCAATAAATGTTAGCAGTTATTATGTAAAGTTGTTGAAATTACTGATATTTGGTGTTGTGTTTTAAATGATCATTAATCTGTATTGCTGTATTTTATCGCGAAATAACAGAGGTTTTATGTTAACATTTAAATAACGCGTTGCAACGTTTTTTTTAAATGTCATGTTGATTGAAGTTTCCAAAGACCCATACCTATTTCTGCCGCAAAGAAGCGATAAGGTACTGATACACATGCTTTAAACTAGCATGCTACTAGCATGCTCAAACCAATCACAGCACGGGAAGCTCACGTGACTTTGATTTTCGCGTGCTGTGATTGGTTTGAGCATGCTAGTAGCATGCTAGTTTAAAGCATGTGTATCAGTACCTTTACTGTTGTATTGTCCCGGTTTGAAGGGTACGGGTGCCGATGTAATTACAAGCACACGACACATTTCAACTTTGTCTGTGGGATGGCAACGCATTTGCAAGGCCTTTGGCACGGTAATATAATAATACAGTAGTGTAACTCGGCCGCATGACAGAAATAAATGCGTACAGCCGCGCGGTACGTAAACATGCGTTAGAGGCTGCCCGTCTCAAGTATTTTAATGTGTCTGCACCGCGCGCGCACCCCAAGATCGAGGCGCGTAGGTATAGCTCGCGTTTCGTCCGTTTGTATGAAGTTGGAGTACTGTATTATAATATTACCGTGCCTTTGGTATTGCAGATGTGTATAGGCAGTGGGAACCACTTAACATTAGGTGGGCCGTCGATTATTTTACCTTCCAATGATGTTATAGAAAAAGAAAGATTAAAATCAAACATACTTTCTTTACTTTTTGTTTCTCTTTGATTTTTATTTAGATTTTTGATTTTAAATGTTTTTTTCTTTGTCTGTACAGGAGATGACGAAAATGAAATAGTATGGCCGACCGAATACCACTTCAGGGGGGAAAAGCTCAACTTTCTGTCGTCCCTGAAAGAGAACTTCGAAATGTGGTAAGTAAAACTACTTATTCACTTCTTTAACTTCTACGGGCCTGTTGGTCTAGTGGTTAGCGGCCCTAACTGCTAAGCCGGAGGTCGTGGGTTCGATTCCCGCCCAGGGCAAACTTTGTGTGATGAGCATGATTGTTTGTTCTGTGTCTGGGTGTGATTTATCTATAATCTGTATGGATTTATAAATTATATAAGTATGTATATCAGTTGTCTGGTTACCATAACACAAGCTCTGTTTAGCTTGGGATCAAATAGCCGTGTGTGAGTTGTCCCAAGATATTTATTTAACGTAGCAAAATAATATACTTAAAAAAAGTCATATTTTTTTACTGAAAAAAAGCTGACGGGGGACTTTTATGGCAATCTGCTTTTATGTATTTACAGGCTTATGTACATACATAAAGATATAAAACTGTAAAAGTGCCGTAATTTTTTTTCTACCAAAACTAATTTCAAATCTAAAATATAGTTCAAAATCATAACTCTCCTTCTTTCTTCACTGTAGTCGGGTAAAAACTAAACTAAAAAAGGAGTATTATGATTTTGAACCTTACGATCCCTGTACTGTTGAATGCACCCGTAAGCATAAAGTTTTGCGTGTGTTTCATTGCACACACCCCTCTGCATTCCCTGAGGCGGAGGGGGTCCATGAGGATTTTCCCGATGTTTTATATATACTTCACTGGAGTGCCACGGTAGCCTAGTGGTCCTAAGCACGACTGTTACGCTAGAAGTCTTGGGTTGGATTCCTAGGTCGAGCAAAGTGTTATTAGGTTTTTTCTATGTAATTCTCAGTAGAGCAGTTCGGAGTTAGGATTTGTGCCCGGTTAATGACAATAGTCTCGCCACCTATTACATGGGACCTAAACATACTGTGGACTGTGGGTGGTACATACATTAGTTCACCTTTGTTTTTCGGGCAATACAGGCGTGATGGTTTGTTATGGTGGTGTGTTTATAATATATACCCCGCTTGTTCCAGGTACAATGGTGACCTGAACCGGTCCCGCATCGAGTACTACGACGGCACAGTCAAGAAGTGGTACTACGGAGACACCGGCATGGCTTATGTGGTATGACCGTCCTTGTCCTACCCTACTACACTATTTTATTTTAAACACCAAAGTTTGTGAGGATGGATGAATGCATGGATGTTGTTTGTTAGTCTTACTCGCTTTAAAGAAGACGCTGGAAGACGCTGGATGCTGGCCGCTTCCAACCGGTCTTTTTGGAAATCTTTGGGGGAGGCGTATGTCCAGCAGTGGACGTCCTGCGGCTGATATGATGATGATGATGACTCGCTTTTAAAAATGACTGCTATAGTCTTGTGGTCGCAATTTCCAATGCTGAGTGTCGGATCCTGGATCGATTCCCAGGTCAGAGTTAGCTAGTAGCTACAGATATTGAATGAATGAACGAATGCATTTATTTGCTGGAATATAGAATGAGCATGAGGTGTTTATACAATTTGTATAAATTGTATAAACACCTCATACACCAACAACACACCAACACACCAACTGTATTGTTCATTAGGAACATATTAATTAAAATCAGTCGCTAATCTATATCTACAATTTTTTATGAAATTTTAGACAATAACAAAAAGCTTTTAATGGCAAAACATCGTTTGGCGTGTCAGCTAATAAATAAAAATTAATGGCTAAATGTGTTGTTAAGCGCAAAACTCGAAAACAGCTGGAGCATCTTGGCTGATTCTGATATTGTTGTGTTCAGAGCGCTGGCCTTTTCTTGGGCAAAAATTCTAATTGCATTGTTAATAGTAAAACTGAGAAACTAAAGATACAGTAGAACCTCGATTATCCGAACCCTCAATTATCCGAACGCTGACTTACTTTATCCGAACCCTCAATTATCCGAACGCTGACTTACTTTATCCGAACCCTCAATTATCCGAACGCTGACTTACTTTATCCGAACCCTCAATTATCCGAACGCTGACTTACTTTATCCGAACCCTCAATTATCCGAACGCTGACTTACTTTATCCGAACCCTCAATTATCCGAACGCTGACTTACTTTATCCAAACCCTCAATTATCCGAACGCTGACTTACTTTATCCAAACCCTCAATTATCCGAGCGCTGACTTACTTTATCCGAACATAAGCAAGAATTTGTTGCTGAAAACGAGTTAAAACTGTTCGTCAATTAAATTGACTATTTTATTAAAAAAGCATTGGACTTTTTTTAGGTGTTTTATACAGGATAAACTTTTAACCAGTGCGTAAATTTTGCTATAATAAACTTCAACACGTTTTATTAAACACGTATATTTTATTTTGATATATCTTAGTACTAAAAAATAAAGTTATCGCTTACGAAACATGTTTACTTAAAAACCATATTTTATTGTCACTCGGCGCTAGCGCATTCCCCACCCCCTCACCCCAGCCATGCGCCCGGGCGGCGGCCGCGAGTTTTCATTGATAGTATGGCGAATAGATTATGTCCATGTTTTGCTTATTTCAAACTCGGATAAGGAAGAAATTTTTTTTTTTTTTTTTTAACGAAACACGGAAATGTGTTCTATTACTGACACTGAACTACCAAAAAAAATTTACGCACTGGTTAAAAACTTATCCTGTATTTCAACGTTAATAATATGTATGTCACATATTAATAGACTGTACAGTTTCTAGGTGAAAAGGTGTTGTTCTTGTTTGATCTTATCCTAAAAATCCACATTTCGATTATCTGAACTTTTGATTATCCGAACTAATCTCGGTCCCAATTAGTTCGGATAATCGAGGTTCTACAGTACAGATTTTACAAAAAAAAAACAGGAGAAACTACAGGCAATGGTATGTCATTCGGCTTGTTTTCTAATCAAATACATATTTTTTTATTTTTTTTATTCAGGTGCACCCAATAACTACTGAGGAGGTGACCAATGAAGAGGTCTGTTATGCAAGGTCTTCGGATGATGAGCAGGTCGACTTCCTACCTGACGTGTCGGAGCTTACCTTCACAGGTAATTATTTTATTATACAGGGTGATTGGAAGATGGGTGCAAAGCTTTAAGGCGAAGATAGTACAGACAATTCAGAACTATTTAAGCCATGGTTGTCTTAGACGAAGTCTTACCATTTTTTTAAAATAAATTTTTATGTTTGTTTTCGAAAACCCAAACATTTTGTTTTTCATTAAAAAAAGTACTTTATGTGTTCGAAATGATAACTTAATTTATCCTATGATTTTTTTGCCATAAATAAGCAGTTAAGTTACAATTTTGGGAATTTTCGAAAACAAACATAAATAAAAATTAAGTTAAAAAAAAGTGGTAAGACTTCGTCTAACACAACCATGGCTTAAATGGTTCTAAATTGTCTGTACTATCTTCGCCTTAAAGCTTTGCACCCATCTTCCAATCACTCTGTATAACGACATTCGCCGTCTTTTGAAATGTTAGAAGTGATCATCTACGATTACAATATTGGTATTAAATATTACAATTAATTTTGCTTTTATTTCTTAATTTGTAGAACATGGTACGTGCACTTTAGCACTATGAATGGCTTTTATTTCAGATAGATCGTCTTGACATTCGAATAAACTTTCAAACCTTTCAAATAAATAAAAACGCACTCAAATCGGTTCACCCGTTTAAGAGCAACGGTGCCACAGACAGACACAGTTTCTCAGTTTTACTGTTAACACGGCAAATTTATAACACCCCTCTTTTTGAGATGGGGGTTAATAAATAAATAAGATCTCTCGTATTGGTGACGAAGCACACATACAAGCCTATCTTCTTCTTCATTCTTCTCAATTCTTCCCCAGGTCAGACCATGCAGCTGTACGACAAGGTGGTGGACATCTGGGCCAGCACCGAGGAGGTCGGACCTAGGCAGGTTTTGGAGCGGACGCTCTACGTGTTCAAGACTGATTCGGGTATCGACCTGCCCGTCCAGTAAGTTTAAAATTCTGCTGCTAGGTATCATACATGCGCCCCCGGAACGCAAAGGGCACATGAAGGAACATAGACGGGTTTTAGTCAGTAAAAGTCTGACATTCCCTCCCGCCACGCCCAGGGGGAAGTTATTTGATGACTTCCCGTCTATATAAAAAAAAAGTAATCATACATTATATGTATATTCGAAAGTTTGTTTCGATGAGTGGATGGATGGATGTTTGTTTTGCTTTCGCGCGTAAACGGCTGGATGGAATTAGGTGAAATTTGGAACACATTGGGCCTTACTTATAAAAATAACGCTAATTCATACTTAGCTACCTCTTACGTGACTAACTGAACAATGAAACACTATTTTAATCTGTCAACACTTAGACGGTCAGCATGACCAAATTATTCGACTAAAGAACGAAATCGAACGAACAATTGAGCATAATTTCCAAAATTTACAATAGAATCCATAGACCAAAAATGTCATCGTCACAGCTGATTGTAACCCGCCATCTTACTTCCGAACTATACTTACTTAAACAACGGGTCGCTGCTGTTTTCTGTCACTTAGGCAACATCTCAACGCTGATTAACGTTTATGGGTAAGATTTTTCCCCTGAGACACCGTTGAAAGTGGTTGCTATGTGAAAAATAATTGATTTTTAGTCAAGGATTTGAGAGTTAATCAATTGATAAGTAGCTAAGTATTATTTAGCGTTATTTTTATAAGTAAGGCTGATTGTGTTTTATTTTTAATTGTTGTTCCGGGTCTGGCTGTTTTTGTATGCGAGTTTATATGTTTGTTAACGCACCCACACAGGAGAAATTCTTAGTGAGGGGTAACGAATTTCTTTAAAAAAAAAATGAACACCTACAATATTTTTTAACCCGTTTTTGTATTGCCGTAGGATAATTTGTGACTTTGAGGTAACTCATAATTTTACGGCGAAGAAATCGCGGGGAAAGTTATATATACCATCACGCCTGCTTTCCCCGAAGGGTTAGGCAGAGGTGTACCAATGTATACCCACAGTTCGCCGGTATATTTAGGTCCCATGTAATAGGGGGCGAGCCTATTGCCATTAATCGGGCACAAATCCAAACTCCGAGCTGCTACTGAGAATTTCATAGAAAAAAACAATAACACTTTTTGCTCGACCGGGGAATCGAACCCGGGACCCCTTGCACAGCAGTCGCACTTGCGACCACGAGACCAACGGGACAGTTAAAAAAAGCGCGGGCGCGGGGAAAGTTATCTGTATTAATTGTGATATTCTCCCCAGGTCAGTGAGCAAGAGGTACAACTACGACCTCGGGGAGGTGGTGTCCCACGTCATCACCAACTTCTACGACTTCAGAGATTCCGTCGCAGAGGAAGAGGTCACCGTTTCTGATGGTAAGGACATTGAATTCTTGTTATAAACTGTAGTTATGCTTTTCTTCTTCTTTATCGTGAGGGCAGTAAGGTCTAGCGATCCCACACACCCTAGTGTTAGAGTTTCTAAACCGCCTCAAGGGCCTCTGGCATGGTTAATGATGTCAGGGATGCCTATTAAGGTACACTTAAAATGTACATAATAATATAAATTAGAAAAAGTCACATTGGTACTTGCCCGTGCGCGGTTGCGAACCTACAACCTCGTGCATGAGAGGTTGGCGCCTTAACTACTGGGCCATCACGCCAACATGCTTTTAACTGTCAAAGATTAGACAATCAAATTCGAGTGATTTCCAATTAATGTGTTATTGGGTTATTCCATGAAATTCTTAGTAGCCGGTCGGAGTTAGGATTTGTGCTCGGGTAATGGCAATAGGCTCGCCCCTTATTACTTGGGACTTAAACTACGGGCGGACTGTGGGTGTACATTGGTACACCTCTGCCTAACCCGGGGAATATACTCGTCATTGTGTATTAAACTATTTAAAAAAGAAAACACGAGCTAAAGCTTGGGACATCCTCAGTTTCTTTTTTATAATTTTCGTGTTATTCCTTACCAACCCTTATTTACAATTCCAGATTACGAATGCGAAATATTCTTCCTCGGAAGCGACTTCAAAACTGATATGAAGTTCTTCCACCCTGACCTGCCTTCGGAGCTGGACTTAGCTTTCGACATCTACCTGAATCACCATAACAAGCTGTACCATGATAAAGAACACCAGACCAGGAAGGCCATTTTTGAGAAGAACTGGAGGTGAGAAAAGGCCTTTGGTCTTGGTCTTGATGTCTTAAAATCCCACACATTTGTCTCTGTAAAAAACGCAACGTGCCGCCGGCATGAGACTAAATAGGATTTTTACTACACTCCAATTTTGACTAAATAGAAATTTAATAAATAGTGAATTTTAATCAAGAATTTAGTTTAGTCCAATAACATTCTAGATATTTCTGAATGCATTGTAATTCTGTCAGTGTTCAAATTCGACTATTGTACGAGTATATAGGCACATAGGCACTTTTGAATTGTCAAGAAATTATAGTAAGTTGCTCGTTCCAAAATGTAGATCTATAAGGAGAAGAACAAGCAAGAAACTCCATGGACACTCTTTTCAAATAGGTTTTTACAAAATCATGGTTACAAAATTCTTGTTGCTTCTATATGTGAAAACAAGAACGTATGTGAAGACAACAACCTTAGTTCCTTACCAAGCAATTCTTTAAATCCAGGATGGTAGAAGAACACAACCGCAAGCGCCTGGGCTTCAGGATGAAGCTGAACGAGTTCTCCGACAAGACTGATGAGGAGCTGAAGTTCATGACCGGTCTCTACATGTCCACGCATGAGGACCCTGACATGACGCCCTTCCCTCATACCCTCACGGAGGTTGATGACATCGCGCAGGAACTGCCCGAGAACTTCGATTTAAGGATGGAGGGAGCTGTTACTCCTGTTAAGAGTAAGTTGGGGTTGAAGATTAGGGTGGGGATTTGTTGGAGGTTTTGTAATTAAGAAGTAAAGGAAGGATCGAAGGTTCTTTTTTTGATAACTGACGAAAAATGTTGACGTTTGAAGGTCAATAGAATTATTATCTACTTATGTCACTAATATTATAAATGCGAAAGTTTGTGATAGATGGATGCTAGTGTAGAATACATCTAGATGAAAGGAGACGGATACTCTTTCATACATTCTTGGGCCCGGGTGTAAAAAGATAAAATTGGTATCAATTAATGGCTTATAATATAATAACAATGTATTACTAAACATTCGGCGAATTTTGAATCTGAGAGCAGAGTTATAGAAGGTTTTCTAAAAGTGAGGTTATGCAATAAATTGGCAAAAACCTATACTAAACCGACGAATTTTGAAGAGCGATTGCTATTTTATTATGTTATACTGTTATTTACTATATTAATTGTACTGTATTGAGTGTATTGTATTGTATTGTATTGTATTTACTATATTAATTAATAATAACATTAGGAAACTCACAAAACGATATTAAGAAACTAGTGAATGACAGTCTACTAGAGCTGTCAAAAAGTATTCTATGTCACTGCCAGCACAGATTAAAAATACAAGTAATAAATCTAGATAATAATGTGTTCAATTGTTGAAACTCATTCACATTAATCGATTATAGTAATCGATATCCCCTTTTAGTCGTGACATAAACTTATTTTTAAGATTTCTCGTCTTCCTGACATCGAATTAGGCAATTTTTTTTGTAATTTGAAATAGAAAAATATGACGCTTTTTTTAACCCATATATCACAACTTAATACAATTTGGCCCAGAAATCCCCGTCTCCTTTGGCACAGAGATAGATTACAGCATGGAATAGCACAAAGGCTACTTTTTATCTTAAAAAAATCTACGGTACCCGTGGGATAATACATTAACGCTGACGAAGTCGCGGGCAGAAGCTAGTACATGAAAAATGTTTGTGTCACGATGTTTGTTCGTGATGAACTCCGGAACTACTTAACCGATTTTTATGAAATTTGGTTTGCTGTGTGTATCTTTCTCAAACCTAAACGATAGTATAACTTTTGCCTTGATTATATAGCTCAAATATTTCTTTTTTGAGTCACAGCAACATGAGGCCTTTTCAGCTGATTCTGACATATGTTCCTGTCTATCCAGACCAGGGTCACTGCGGTTCCTGCTGGGCCTTCTGCACCACTGCTGCCGTGGAGGGGGCCGTGGCCAGGTCCAACGGAGAGAGGCTCCTGGATCTGAGTGAACAGTCTCTTGTGGACTGTGCTTGGGGGTGAGTGCGGGATGATGATGATGAAGTAGCATTAGTTTAGAGAACTTTAGTTTCATTCAGTAAGATTTTCAGGTGATGATAGATTATATTGACCGTTGATTAATACCTACCATTTGGCATAATATATTTACCTTCCTTATTTTATCATCATCATCATATCAACCGAATGCCGTCCACTGCTGGGCATAGGCCTCCCAAAAGATTTAAAATGAATTTGCGTTAAATATTTAAAATCAAATTGCTTCGGAAAATGGGAGTATCGATGTGTGAACCAACACACGTTTTGGCAGAACTAAATCTTATTGACTGCTAGATTGGTCTTTTGAATCGCAATTTTCGTTCCAAGCTCATATTAAAGTCGTCGGTAAGAAAGAGATTAAAAAAAAAGAAAAGGACTTCAAAAACTACACTCCCAAAGATACAGTTGAAGATTGACATTGTTTATTTGATCACAGTTACGACAACTTGGGTTGCAACGGAGGTACCCTGGATGGCGCCTTGAAGTACGTGCTCACCCACGGAATACCCACTGAAGAGGAATATGGCATCTATGAAGCTAACGTAAGTTGACTTATTTAAGTTGATGTGAATGTTTGCTGACATGAAGAGTTCTAAGCAGATTTTTAATCCATTGGCCATTTTCCAATACAAACAAGAATAATGTAACCAGGATATTTAAGAAACTTAATTTATTTATTTATTAAAAAAAGGTTTGCCAACAACAGTTTCTACTATGTATTACATGTTAAAGGTATTGATTTCTACAGGCTTGGACTTACATAGACGCCAATTACTGACCAACCAACATTCTCAAAAATATGTGTTAACACAAGAATACTTAATCCTAAATTTCTTTAAATGGGAACTTAAAACTCCTTAAATTAAAAAAAAGACATAGGTATAACGGTATAATTTTTTTTTTGGTACAAAACAATAACTGAAATGACATCGTATCTAAAAATAAAGAAAAAAGTAGTATGATGCCCCGATGATGTAACTGCCCCGTTGGTCTCGTGGTCGCAAGTGCGACTGCTGTGCAAGGGGTCCCGGGTTCGATTCCCAGGTCGAGCAAAAAGTGTTATTGGGTTTTTCTATAAAATTCTCAGTAGCAGCTCGGAGTTTGGATTTGTGCCCGGTTAATGGCAATAGGCTCGTCCCCATACATGGGACATAAATATACCGGCGAACTGTGGGTGTACATTGGTACACCTCTGCCTAACCCTTCGGGGAATACAGGCGTGATGGTATATTTTTTTATATAGTATGATGAAATAAATAAATAAATTGAAAAGTTCTCCATGCAAGGTAAATGTAACCATAAGACTATTTGATTCTAAAATTATTTTTCCCATTCCCAGGACGGCTTCTGTGAAATCCAGAACATGACAACCGCGTACAACATCCGCGGGTTCTCCAGGGTCACCCCAAGGAACCCTAGCGCCCTGAAAGTGACTCTGTTCAAGTACGGGCCCGTGACCGTCGGCATCCACGCCAGCTCACAAATGTTCCACTACGCCAGTGGACTGTTTTATGACTTCTCATGGTAAGATCTTGTATCTAACTCCATAATTTCGTAAAAAACGGCCCGATAATCGGGCCGATTATCGGTCGGCAGACGTCTTTTATACAAATAATGACATTAAGTTGCTGGTCATAAAAATGGCCAGTGTCAAAGATTATCTTTACAAAAATTAAATTCGAAATATGAAATTTCGAAATTTGACATTCGGAATAATTTGACATTGCTGTGTCTGACGTGATCTGTCAAAAATAAGGAGGTTTTATGTTGTAACATTTGTTTAAATAAATATTAATCTGTTCGATTTTGATACCCTATCTTCACCACTTCTGTCATAAAAGACAAAAAAGGTTAGAGGCCACCAAAACTGACACAACTAAACCAATTTCCAGCGATGACTCATACCCCAACCACGGCGTGACAGTGGTCGGCTACGGCGTCCGTGACGGAGAAGACTACTGGCTGGTGAAGAACTCCTGGGGAGAGAACTGGGGAGAAGACGGCTACATCCTCATGTCTGCCAAGAACAACAACTGCTTCCTGCTGGACTCGCCTTTCTATCCCATCGTTTAAGTTTACAAGTTTACAAATAAATTCCACGTGCTGTTGATAAGAGAGTTTTATTTACTTTTGTAACACGAATTCATAATCCATTGCTGCTTATGTTCGAAAAATTCGTCTGCTTCACAACGTAAATAATTCAATGGATGTTGTTGTACTGTCAAATGAAAGGAGTTTTCATTGTAGGCATGGTTTTTTGATGACTTTAGATAAAAATTGCCAGTGTCAAATATAATCTTGACAGTACGGAAAATTAAATTCAAAATACAAAATTTTGAATTTGGAAATTCGAACTAATTTGTCTTTGGACAATAAAGCGAACCTGAATTGAGCTATCAACAATAAGGAGGTTTTATGTTAGTAACATTGATTTACATAAGTAATAATCTGTTGTCCTTGATGGAGAAGACTACTGGGTGGTGAAGAACTCCTGGGGAGAGAACTGGGGAGAAGACGGCTACATCCTCATGTCTGCCAAGAACAACAACTGCTTCCTGCTGGACTCGCCTTACTATCCCATCGTTTAAGTTTACAAGTTTACTAATAAATTCCACGTGCTGTTGATAAGAGAGTTTTATTTACTTTTGTAATATTTTTGCAGTCTCTTAAGAGGTTATTGTAAACTAACGACCCTCCGGGCTTCGACCGCTGATTTTTAATTAAAATTCAAAGATGAGCTAACGTAAGCAGGTTAGTTTTCCAAGTGTTGGTCTTTTGGGTCAAATACTTGGTCCTTGTACGAGATTAGATAAATAGATTACAAATCTATGTGCAAACGATGCAATGGTGGAAAAACAACACTTCTGAGTGCTAGAACACATTAGAGGTAACGCCATCTGTTGAAATTTTCCTGAAACACTAAGCCAAACAACTTCGTTACTCAACTTCTTGTTAGACACGCAGAAATATTTCAGAATCAGACTGGTATTATTAAGAGAAAGCAAATATGTTTTTACAATACCAAATTCACGAATCATTTTTAAGATGATTTAATAAAACTTCATGTAACAAGTATTTTAAAAACAGCGCCATCTACCGGAATTTTCTCGCACTACTTTTTGCAATAAACACAGTAATGACTGCTATAAAACCGTTTATGTCTTTGTTCATTTCCATTTTATTTGAACACATTAATTTTTATAACAATATCTTTATTACATGCTGGGCTACGTGACTGAATTTACAAAATATGAGTCGGAATAAAATGAAATTACACAGGGCGTATGCTAATGCTAAAAAATACTTATATTTTTAATTAGTAATGACTTTTTAGTATTTATTCACACAAACTAGTGAGTAATCCGGCCCAATATGGAATCAATCAAAATTTAATTATTTTAATTATGAATATTTTTCAAAATTATGTATTTTCTGATTTCTCGAATTTGACACGTTTAATTATTTACATGCGAGTCATATGGATCTAAAATCTTTTTGCAAAAACTATTGCACTTGTGTTGTGTGTTATTATGATCATAGATGTCGCTAGTTTCCTATGACTATCAAGACATTTGATTTTATGGGCACTAACGTACACTGCCTACACCAGGGATGGCGAACCTTTATCGGTGATAGTGCCATTTTTTATAGAAAAATAATAATGTGACTATGACGTGCCATCAAAGAATCTTGGCTTAGTCATTGAATGGAGAAAATTACAACTAGAAGCTGTTAACACTCTTTGTTTGCCACTAGTTTGTACAAGAATCGTAATATTTACTATTTTATGTTTATTTTAATAAAATGTTAGTGTGATTTCTGCTGTTGTAAATTGTTTTCGATCAAATACATATACAGTTGTCATATATTGGCGTGCCCGAATTATTTTGTCGCGTGCCACTACTGGCACGCGTGCCATTGGTTCGCCATCCCTGGCCTACACGGAGCACAGCTGTGCCTAACATTGTCACTTAGGTACGTTTAACGACCTTAGGTAGGACTAGTACCTATATACCCGGATAGGTAGTATATAAACTACCCATTTACTGTAGACATCCAACATTACTTTAAAAGTTTATTATTTACTAGCTTTGCCCGCGACTGCGTTTACGTGAATTTGTTACGGATTTCTAATGATTTTGATAATGCTATGTAAAGCCTATCCCAATTACCTAATAGCAATTAGAGATAACGTAGCTTCCTATTAGCGAAAGAATTTTTAGAATTAGATCAGTAGTTCCGAAGATTTACTCGTTGAACCAAAAACAAAACTCTTTAGTTTTATAATAAAATTGGTAATGGTAAAAGTAACAGGATAGAGAAGTTCGTCCACGGCTTTTATCACCCGTGTTAAGTCTTTGGTTACTGCTCCGCTCCTGTGTATCGTAGCGTGATGTTATATATACAGGGTGATCTGAAATTGCTCGTATTCCTCTCGGGAGAAGAAACTATGACTAATGTAGAATGATTTAACCCCTATCACTTGGGGGTCGAAAATCCGCCATTTTCGAGAAAATCTACTTTGTTTTTATTTTTAGAAAAATCCGAATTTTGGTAATTAACATTTAATAAAAAAAAAACACTTTTTAGCCAAAAATTTTCTATGATCTGATAGCTTACTAATTGACCAACCTCTCTAAAGCTGAAAACTGTATAATTTACTGTTAGATTTAATGTTGTATGTTAAAACTTGCAATAATTAAAAAAGATATCTGATAAGTGATGAAGTTTTTTTTTTATTAATTTTTAATTATCAAAATTCAGATTTTTCTAAAAATAAAAACAAAGTAGATTTTCTCGAAAATGGAGGATTTTCGACCCCCAAGTGATAGGGGTTAAATAATTCTAAATTAGTCATAGTTTCTTCTCCCGAGAGGAATACGAGCAATTTCAAAGCACCCTGTATAGCCTACGACATTCACAAATAACGTGGCTTTAAAAAAAATTGAGGGGCGTGGGTAAAAAAAAATCAAAATCGGTTCAGTGGATCCATAGATTACCCCTTACAACCTCACAAACTTTACCTCCTTACAATGTTAGTACTCGTATAATCTTTAACCTTTGTTATTTAATAATAATAAAAAAGATTATACAAATATTAAATAACTAGCTTTTGCCCGCGACTTCGTCCGCGTGGATTTATAGTTCCCGTTCCCGGGAGATTTCCGGGATGAAAACTATCCTATGTCCTTTCTCGGGTCCCAAACTATATCTGTACCAAATTTTATTGAAATCGGTTCAGTGGTTTAGGCGTGAAGAAGAGACAGACAGACAGACAGAGTTTCTTTCGCATTTATAATATTAGTAAGGATTGACTATCAATTCATCATGACACATTTGTTTTTACATATTAATTTAAATAATTATCTTTTACTTGTTATCAGAGTTAAATTCTAGTATACAATCGCACCTAAATTATCCCGGAGACTGCAAGGCCCTCACATTACCCACCTAAACTTTTTATCTTAGTTCTATTGTCTTGAAGGAATTCCAGTAATTCCGTGGTCTAGTCTAGACGTATTAATTAGCTTTGAAATTCTAAATTGTACCAAAGTACTGGTTTGATAGAAGCTTGGAACTTTTCCTTAGGTACGAATTTGGTCCTTTTGTACGATTGTGTGAATAAGGACCAAAAATATTAAAGTTACTCATGATTTAGTTAAGAAAAATTTTACCATGTTAAAATTTCTTCCGTTTTTTTTATTAAGAAAATGATATTGAACGCTGATAAATTTTACATATATTCTAATAATTAAATGTAACAAACGTTTCCATTTGATCTACTAAAATAATTGAATAACTGCCTCGTTAGCGTAGTGGTAGTAAGCGCGATTGCTATGCTAGAGGACTTGGGTTTGATATCCAGGTCTAGCAAAAAGTGTATACAAGTGTGGTGGTGTGTGTTATGTGAATTATTTATTATTTATTTATTTAAACTTTAACAAAAAGTACAAAGGCAGACTTAATGCCTTAAGCATTCTCTACCAGTCAACCAAAGGTGGTGAAGAGATAACACGGTAGGTGCAAATCATAAAAGAACAAAATTTGATACTTTCAAAAACAAAATAAAAATTAACCCAATGCAATTTTATAAATAAATTAATTCGTACACAAGTACAAAATACTAAGAAATACTAAGAAAAGAATAATACTAAACAAAAAGACCTACCAAACCTACCTACCTAGACCTACTAATTACTAAGAAATTATGGGTTAGCTCATTTTGGCAGAACCTTGTATTATTAACACAACAATTCCTTATTTTAAGAAGCAGTCATCGTCATATTTACATTATAAAGCTCAAAATAATTTAAGAGAAAGAAAAAATGGTCCGCCATAAATATCTTGACCGCGCGTTTTATTTTGGCCAAAATTAAATTCAAAGTTGGCTGACTAAGACCAGTTTATTATTCAACAATTCTTTTTGCGGTAAATACCTATTTACTTTTGGAACATTAAAACCATAAGAAAATAAAACCTAATTGCGAACCTACTTTTTTGAAGGCGGTTAAAAATGCCAAAAAGTATTTTTGTATAAGGTAGCCTTTTTTTCATTTTATTTTTAACTTTGCCCTACACTTAGGATTTCTCGTGTATCGTGGGTGCACTTACAAACATATAAACTCACATACACAAACAGCCATACCCAGAATAAACTATCTATAGGTCATACAAATACTTGTTCCATGCGGGAATCGAACCCGCGACGTCACGCTACGATCCACGGGAGCGGAGCAGTAACCAAAGAAGTGATATAACATCATCTACCTAGCCTTTTCCCAACTATGTTGGGATCGGCTTCCAGTCGAACCGGATGCAGCTGAATAGCAGTATTTTACATGGAGCGACTGCCTATCAGACCTCCACAACCCAGTAATGGGTAATACGATACTCTTGGTAAGACTGGTTGTCAGATTAAAAAAAGAAGAAAAAAAAAAAAAAAAAGAAAACAAAAAAAAAACAAACAAACAAACAACAAAACAAAAAACAACAACAAAGAACAAAACAACAAAGAAGTAATATAACGCGGGTGAAAAAAAAAAAAAACACGCAGACGAGGTCGCGGGCAGATGCTAGTAAGTAAACTCGATGTAATTTTGTAGATAGAACATTAATATCTAAGGTAGTGGTTAGTCAGTTTCCCGTCAAATAACCTAATTCCAAAATGATACGATCAACTCTAAATCTCGTTGATGGAAAACTGAACCTTACGCCCAGGAATTAGTGGTGTTACTGTTATCCTATCTGCAATTTCATCAAGTTTAATTGCTTATTGAATAGAATATGACTTGACTACTTTTGTATAGAGTGTGAAGTCTAATAAAGTCCTTAAAGATAAAGATCGTGCGGACCTTAAAATCCCAAGAAAAACATAAATGGAAAAAAAGAGGCCAAGTTCGGCAGCAATAACAATTGGGGTAGTCGGCGTCACGAATAAAAAATGAGGTCTAACAGATGCTAAGTTCCAAAACAGTTCCTTTAATCACGATTAAATTAATGTGTAATGTCCTTCGATTTATTTAATAAAAACAATTAGTATAAGACATCTTTGAAAGGTGATGGCTAAATGACTGCCCCAGGGCAGTCATACACTTGAAATGTATAAGAATCTTACATAACCTCATGATATTTAAAAAATCATTCATGAATTATGTAGTGTTTAATACTTACCTAACACTTTCGTGAACTATTAAACATAATAAAGTATCTCAATTGCTTTTTAAGCAATTTTTGTTTGACAGACCATGTTTGACATTTCTCCACATTGGAAAAAGAATAAACAAACCGTTGCTAGGCAACTGATTTTTTGGCAGTTAGAGGCAGTTGTAAACAACCTTTTCCAGTCATGTGTTATTTCCATAATATACATTATAAAACCTAACATAGCTAATACGTGCCCTAAATACGAGTTTGTTTGGTTGTTACTTTATCAGGTTATGTTATGAAGGAAAAACCGTCAGAACCGTATAACTCGACCTAATTATATAGCCTCGTTACGTTAGAAAAAAGAAAAAAAAAATCTTGCTTTTTTAAAACTATAACACGCAGAATTGTGTAAAAAGCATAATGCAATAATCTTAAGTAATATTGCAAGTAAAAAAAATAAAAAGTATTTTGTATGCTGACTTGATGAAACGAAACGTAGGTCTTTCATACTTAATAGCATTACAATAACGCACATAACACGAGATTGATTTTAAAAGTAAATTAACATGAAGTATGCTGTATTATAACTTATATCAATTTTATTTGGGAAGAAAATCTTAATTAGCAAATATGTTTTGAATACCTGAATTTTGTGATAAAAAACTTTTTCATCACAACCATTCGCTTATAAATATACAACCTCATTTTCGTTTTAATTTTATTCTTTTTCGATAATGTCAAAGTGTCAGTTGGAGAAAATTATATACTGTCACACACAGCTTCTTTCCTTTTTAGGCAACATTATTTTACCATTTATTATTATTCCCTAAAAGTACCTGAAACTTGTTTTACATGAAATACTAATATTTAGCCATTCAGCATTACATTGTGCTAGGTACCATATTTATATATTACTGTGGGGCGGTGGGGCAGTGGTCGATACTTCCATTTAGCCATCTCCTTTCTAACTACCAGACCAAAAATTGCTGTAAATGTTGCATTTAAAATACATTCTCCAATTGTCACTGAACTTGGCTATCACACTGCCATATATCCAGATTACGAAGACAGTTCAACAAATGAAACATTGAAATCTTGTCCTCCATATTAAAAAGAAAAGAAAACAAAATGACTTACCAACCTAACGAAAATAAAAACACGAACGTAAAAACGAAAATCCTTCGTATTAATTTTTCTATTTCCCTTCGTATTTATAAATGAAAACGGACAGACTGAAAAGCTTTTACGTGACTTTATTTTGCATATATATTTTGTTACGGAACCCGGAATTTGTAACTTTTGTCAACTTCGGTAAATGAAAAACATTGGGAACCGAGTATGAATGGTTTGGAAATTCCTTCACAAAACACGCGTTGTAATCAAACGCTATCCTATGTTCGCAGTATAATAATATTATGTGCCTATAGACAACAGAAATAGAGTACAAAATTGCATATTTGAATTGACTGACCATACTATCTACATACTATTACGCCTGTATTCCCGAAGGATTAGGCAGAGGTGTACCAATGTACACTCGCAGTTCGCCGGTTTGTTTAGGTAGGTGTAGGTGGCGAGCCTATTGCCATTAAACGGGCACAAATCCTAACTCCGAGCTGCTACTGTGAATTTCATAGATAAATCCCTTATTACTTTTTGCTCGACCTGGGAATCGCACCCAAGACCTCTTACGTAGTGTAGTGCTTCGACCTTAACCTGGTTTGGGGTATGTAGTCGTACACTGGCTCACTGACACACCAAGTAGCTATCCTAACACGTCCGGTTGCGCCGGCGCTCATCGCAAGACTCACGGCCGATCCCGCCCCACCACTACTTGTGTGAGTGAGACAGCGTTAGTACCTCTTTGCATAGATACACAAACACTACATCTCTTCCTTATTTTAATGAAAGTTTTAGATATAATAACTTTTATAATATTTAGTTCTACATTTAAATTGACATCACTAATTATCCATAAAATTGCTTTTTAATGGTCTAATTGTAGTAAATTACTTGTTAAATTATCCATTAACTTCAAATATCAAAATCCACCAAAGTTTACGATTAAGCATAACATCAATAATATTTCCAATATTCTGGTTTTAACAACCACTTTGTAATAACTAAATCGATTGAATACTTCCCTCACTTCCCAATTAATCTATCATTCAACCTTCAACCTGACAACGCTTCGCTTGTTTTTTTTTTTTTTTTTTTTTTTTTTTTTTTTTATATTTCCCATCTGTTGATTCAAAACAGGATGGGCTGGGAGGGTAATTATATTTCAGATCACCCTTCATAATATTGTAATCGGACTTCACTTAAGGTTGCTTACTAGTTAATAAATGGAAAATATTTTTCATCATTCCTGATGGTTGATGTTCTTTTAAAATAGTTCCTCTAGTCTAGTTTAAAGGAATCTTTTTCAAATGCTTTACGGGTCCTTATGAGAGCTGAGGCACGAAACCCCAATAAATTGAACTTCAACTACTTTGTAAAAGACAAATTGCAGTTATATACAGCTATTCGACTTTTTAACAAACTATTAGGTAATTTGGATTAGTCTAGCCTATTAAATAACTGCCTAATTTAAAGTCCAATTTAAAGTTTGGCTTATTGACAGATGTTTTTATATGGGTTCAGAGTATATTATGTCATGTAGTAAACTTAATAAGCTGTAGTTTACCTGTCAGGTAGTGCAGCTGATTCATTTTATAAAATAATACTAATTTAATTGTATATAATGTACGTAAAATTTTAAAAAATAAACAATTCCATTTTTAAATTAACGATTAATGTAATTCTCAACTTTAACTTTGCATGCCGTTAAAAACGGTTAGACATGTAGTACTGTACAGGATTAACACCTTTGTACACACACCTTGTTTCGGCAAATAATTATATTCTATTCCATGGCATGACATATCTTGTGCCTTTTGGAAAAACTGTTAATCAAATTAAAAACTTAAATTGTAAATTCTCATAGCAAATAAATCAGCAGTAGGCTTGCCAAACTTTCTTTCAATTTGTTTCAATGGATCTATTGATAATCCATACTCAGTATAAATGACAGCTTTTTTTTTTTCATTTGCCAAATTATCTTTAGATTTTTTACATAAGATTTACACACATAAAATTAATTGATCTAGCTTTGTACCAATTCCATTTCTTCCTGCATCTTTGAGATGTGGGAATTGTACACTTACCCATTTTGTTAACATATGCTATGATGGTAGTTTCGTCAATCTAAAGAAGAATAGTACAATTACTTCTTGATTTCGTAAGCATTTCAAACCAAAATAAGCTGCCATTAATACTGATTTGTTTACATGTCATCTTGGTTCCGACTGTGAGTATAGGTCTCCATCCAACACTCTCAATGTTCCAATGAGCACCCCAACCTAATAGAAACGCATCTCTATACACCTGTAAAAGTCCAATATGTCCTGTAATGTTACTTTTACATATCATTTAAATAGACACAAAATTACACAATTCACTGCTATACAAAATTCCAGGCAACACGTTAGAGTTCATTTTTCTTAATTTTAGCCTCCTTTCCTTTGATATTGTACCCAATAGAAAAATCTGAAATGTTTATCTACTTTTTTTGGTGACTGTACCATACATATTATGGAATAGTTCTCCATTCTGTCCTGCTACTAATGTGCCCAGTAATTGAGTAGAAAGAAAACATAGCAAATTCCAATCTTTATTTTCCAATAGTAATTCAAAACACATCGACGTGGAGTTTATTATGAACCCAAGAAATTTGCAATATTTACTAGTGTTGCTTTTTTTTTTCAAAATTAATAATAAAGCCAAGCAATTACTCATTGTCATTGTTCAGTCAATACATGAAATATCATCAATATAAATTGTATATTGTGGATAGGCAATTTACATTTCTTAGATAACCAACTACTGGTTTTAATAATTTGGTGAATACACTGGGTGCTATACCAACCCATATATGGCAATGCTGTAAATGCATAATTATAAAATGTCATGGAAATGAAATCAGAGACATTTTCTATGTAAGTATAGATATGATTCCTTAAGGTTATGCCATCTATGTTGCACATAATATAATAATTATGATCAATTAACCTTATTGCAGTTCTAATTGCCTCCATCTCAAAATAGCAAACTGTTATGAACTTGTCAAAAGATTTTAAATCAAATATAAATCTTTTTAAATTTTTTTTTTTTTTTTTGTTTTGTTTTGTTTATGTATTCCCCTTTTGTGTAACGACATGGAGTTATAGTTTTAACTGTAAAGGGTTAATAATCCTTCCTTCCTGCCAGTGGAATTTCACTACTTAATAAATCATTTTTAGGGTATACATTTTAATAGGATTGGACGTAAAAGGAATATGTAGTGACACAGTACCTGTCACAGTTACCTAGTACCTTCATACCTCGAACCACCTTACCACCATAACAGTTACCAGTTACCAGTACCTCAGAACCAATACCACGTTTGACATCCATCAAGGAATAGACGCTTGACAACTGTTTATAAATAGTGTCGTATGCAAAACAGCGCCCCGCGCCCCGCGCGCGCCGCCTGACCTATGCTCTTCTCTTATTGGCTGATTTGTTTTAGTATTAAGATTACCATACCAAACCACACCATACCAAACCGTATCGTACCATATCACTATACCATAACTAAGGTGTTTTTTTCTTGGAAAATAAAATATTGAAATACATTGAATCTGATCACATACATAGTACGGTCCTGAGTTTTATTTACGACGAGACAGTACCTCTGCTCTATTAGCTACTCCAACGCTAAAAATATAATGTCCGTTAACCCACTGCAATATCATGAAGTCCTTTATCAATGATATTTAATGTTTTTGCTGGAAAGCCATGCTCCTGTCTCTAGTTTCCCCAATTCTAGAGGTCACCGCTCCTACCCCTTTATTTAAGATCAAGGCATCCAGAAGTTGTCAACCTTTGACAAGTTATCATCACCCGCCCAGCCTTCTCCAAACCATGCTGGGGTCAGCCTCCAGTCCAACCGGATGCAGCCGAATACCAGCGTTCCACATGGAGCGACTGCTCATCTGACCACCACAACCCAGCAACTGGGCAACACGACACCTCTCAGTTAGACTGGCTGTCAGACCTCTAGGCCTCTGACCATCTGTAACGACTGTCAAAGATCTACGAATGACAACCGGGACCAACGGCCCCACGCGCCTTCCGAGGCACGGGGTGCTACACCATCAACCTCCAAACTCCGGGCCGCCACCGAGGAATTTCCACTGAAAAACCCAATAACACTCCTTTGCCCGACCTGGGAATCAAACCCGAGACCCCACGCCCATCCGTCGTGCCCGCGACCACGAAACCAACGGGGCAGTCAGGTCAATTTTAATTCAGGTCCCGTCATTTAACAAGTTATGCATCCCCAAAACAACCTCTTTCGCTATCATAGGCAGGTCAAGAGTCAGAACCCAATTCCAGCATTTGCCATTGTTATTTTTAACTAAATAGGTTGCAAAACGGGCACCATCCGTTCGTTGACTTCAGAAAACACATTTATGCAAGCCTCCATCACCACCCATCACAATACCTCTGGTCATGAACAGGCATCATCCGTTCCGACCAACAACACATCATTACACTTTTAGCCATGAAAGGACATCGACCGCTCTGACCAACAACATTCCTCATCATACTTTTAGTCATGAAAGGCCATCAACCGTTCCGACCAACCTTTGTCTCCAATTTAATGGTGACCATGTCTCCAATTTAATGGTGACCACATAATCTGTCTCCAAATTAATGGTGACCACATAATCTGTCTCCAATTTAATGGTGACCACATAATCTGTCTCCAATTTAATGGTGACCCTGTCTCCAATTTAATGGTGACCACATAATGTCTCCAATTTAATGGTGACCCCGTCTCCAATTTAATGGTGACCCTGTCTCCAATTTAATGGTGACCACATAATCTGTCTCCAATTGAATGGTGACCCTGTCTCCAATTTAATGGTGACCCTGATTTTCTGATTTTTTAGTTCGTTAAAAACCATATTATTTCTATTCTATATTCCTAGGTCTTTACCTAATTATCTGCGTTTTATTTTGTACGGTGTATCAAATACCTACCTATACTAAAACATTATCCTTTTACAAGCTCAATAGTTTAAAGTGTAGTTAAAAAGCTAAAAGCATGTACAGTTACTTTGTGTGCCTTGTAAGCCAATGTGCTTATTGAACCACATTATTATAAGAATGCTAATCTATTAAATCTTTGTTCGTTGTCAAATACTCTTAAATGTTTTCGATCATTCAGTTTACTAAACGGCTCCGTATACATAATCATTGTTTATATTTCACTGTGTTGATACTATAATCTTCAAAAGCGCTCACATTAGAAAAGTAAACGAGCAAAATAATGGTACGTACAGTGTAGGTACTTACATAACTTATTTTCCGGTGTAAAATACCCAGTCCGGTAAGTTCCCATCACACTAGGTTCCATCAGCTATAATGTTTTGTTTACATTCCGATGTCGCACTGTAGAAGTATTCGGGCCTAATCGTATTGTTTACGGTTTCGCGAACCGTACGTATACTAACTAATTAGGTATGTACTTTGTAATATAATAAATAAGAAACCTAACTTGGCTACTAATACAATTGACCACTGTTTATTTATTTATTTACCACTACTATTAGGTACTTCTTTTCGTATATTAATATGCATTATCTATTTGTATTTATCGCGGTAAAAAGACACTTTGAGTATTATGGTTTACTCGTTACCTACCTTCTTCAAATAAAAGCAAACTCGCATCGTATGAATACAGGGTCGACTAAATATTTTTTCCTGGTGCCTAATCAGGTGATTTTAATTGTGAATATTATCACTACCCTTGATCCTCGTCGCCACTTGTAGTGCTTCGACCTTAACCTGGTTTGGGGTATGTAGTCGTACACTGGCTCACTGACACACCAAGTAGCTATCCTAACACGTCCGGTTGCGCCGGCGCTCATCGCAAGACTCACGGCCGATCCCGCCCCACCACTACTTGTGTGAGTGAGACAGCGTTAGTACCTCTTTGCATAGATACACAAACACTACACGTAGCAATCGCTTAGGAGTACTAGGCTACCGAGGTTATCTTATATTAGCAATATAATAATATTATATACCTATAGACAACAGAAATAGAGTACAAAATTACATAATTGAATTGACTGAAATAGTTATTATTTTGAACTCTAACTATTTGAGAAGGGTTTCAGTTCATTTATATATAGGTACTACTCTTATCTATAGTATTAAAAAACAAAGTCTCTTCCTGCCGTCTGTATGCAAAGATCTTGTTAGATTTTTTAAACTACGCAACGGATTAAAATTCGGTTATCAATAGATTTAAGAGGAATGTTTATATTTAAACTCCAAACTTCAAGCTACGACCAAGACTAAACAGAACGCGGGTAACACCGCGGGGTATGGCTAGTATATATTAAAGAGGTAGGTAACCATGTTTCATTGATAGAAATCTACAATATTGCCGACTGTCATCAAACTTGGTTTAAGGTATACTTGACTTACGAACGACGACGTCGCGGGCTGAAGCGAGTGTATGATAAGACGTATTGAATATTTGTATGAGCTGAGGAATTTCAGGAACTGTGGAAAGTGATATCTATGGGTGGTTGACAGGATGATGTTATCAATGAGACCTCTGTTACAATTGACCCTTGTTAACACCCTTTTGTATCCTTGTAAAGAATTGTAAGAGAAAGACAGTATAATTATTATGTTTCCCAAGATAATGTCTGAATATCGTGTTAGCCCAGTGGTTAAGACGCCCGCCTCTAATGCATACGGTGCGGGTTCGAAATAAAGCAAGTATCAATGTGATTTTTTCAATTCGCATGTACTTTTAAAGTCCCATAGACATCACTAACGTCGGTGAAGAAAAAACATTGTGAAGAAACCTGGATTTATAATTAAGTCTGAAATCGCCAATCCGCCTTGAGCAAGTGTGGTGACCAATGCTCGTGCCTTCTCCGTATGAGAAGAGGCCTTTGCCCTGCATTAGAACAATAATAGACTGGTATTATTATGAAAAGAAAAACCAAAATCAAAATGAACAGTAGTCCTCTACTCTTATCGGTAAAACCAGCGATAATCATTAAAACGTCCGTAGTTAATAATTTATTTAAAACTTTGTCAATTTGACGTCTACGATTTCGGAAAGTTTAAGACCACCGTAACACCCCCCCCCCCCCCCAATCCCCCTTCCAGCCCCCTCAGGCGGTCACTGCTATCATCCAATATTTTTGACATATTTTGACTCTAAGGGTCTGCCCCCACGACCAAGAAGCGGCCGTTTTTTCTAGCCGGCGAAGAAATCTGTCAAAAAAAACGGCCCGATAATCGGTCGTTGGGGCAGACCCTAAAAGTTGGCGTGTTTTCCTTGCATTTAATTTCTATAGCTATAATTGGGCAGTTGACACCACCATCAATTGACATACTTTTTATGAACTGTCAAAACGCGATTCTGCCATAGATTTTGTTTGGCAATAGCACGCTGTGACGTCACTTATCGGCCTACTCAATTTGACTAACTATTTAAAGATTTTAAAGTAAGTAAAAATCTAATTGAACAATAAATTGAAAATTAATCGGTTTTCATGGGTAAAATGAAGTGCTTTTTTAGAGAAGTGTCAATTTTTGGGTGTTGTGACTTGAAATTATTGATTAGTGTTGTCAATTACCCAATTGGGTAGATGACACCACTAATCAATTGACGTACTTTTTATGAGCTGTCAAAACGCCATTCCCCCATAGATTTTCTATGACAATACTCAACTATGACGTCACTTTTTTGTCATCTCAATTCAAAAACTATTTATTGATTTCAAAGCAACTAAAAATCGATTTTTATAGTTATTTAAAAAATCATCGGGTTTTTAGTGCTAAAATAAAATGTTTTTTTGTGAAGTTGTTTCTTGAAATTATTGGTTAGTGGTGTCATCTACCCAATTATTGTAAGTGACTCATTAAACTTGCTACGGTTAATGTCTATCGCCTGAACTTCTGCTGATCACGTGAAGGTGTACGCGTGATTGATACACACGGCCCGCTACGATATAGAAAGCAAAACGGAATTGTTTTACTTTCACTACATAACGCAAATCTGTGGAACATACGCTTGTATTCAGTTCCTGTACTAAACAGCGCCAGCGTCGCTGTGTTCCGGTTTGAAGGGAAAAGGTCACATGTGCCTGTAATTATGGGTGGGTAATTACAGGCACAAAGTCTGACAACCAGTCTCACCAAGAGTATCGTATTACCCATTACTGGGTTGTGGAGGTCTGATAGGCAGTCGCTCCATGTAAAATACTGATATTCAGCTGCATCCGGTTCGACTGGAAGCCGACCCCAACATAGTTGGGAAAAGGCTAGGCAGATGATGAATTAGACACATGAGACATTTAACTTTACCTCTGGTATTACAGATGTCTATAGGCAGCAGTGAACACTTAACTTCGGTTGATTATCGGCTTGTTTGCCATTAAATGATAGGTATAAAAAAATAATTTTTGAAAAGTTTTAAAAAGCTATCGCTTTATTGATGGACTCTCGCTTTGATCATGTCTTGGATGGGGATTATTGTGAATTGTGTTGTAATAAATATTCGGCCGGGTGCTTGACCGACTAACAAATATTCAGCAAACCGAATATTTGCAACAACTTTTGATTGATTATCATGCAAATAAAAGGTGATAAGGATGTTTAAATACTATTGCCTATCTGTCAAATGGACATATCCCCAGATTATGTCACAAACGCTTTTACTTCACAAGTGACAGAAAAATCTGTCAGTTTTTTTTTTCCATTCATTTTTTATATTATATTTTTTACCTCTCACTTGCTATATCAATTCACTTTTGATATTAGCAGATTAATCCACAACGCCATTGGTTCCCATAAAAAAAGAATAGATAAATAAAGCAAAAATACCCCATCAATATATCTTAAGCAAATCTGAAGTAAATACTACTCGCAATTTCCACGCATTGCTTTTCAGATTTTCCGCCCGTGTATCCGATCTCCCAGGGCTGTAGCAGGGAGGGGACCAAAGCCACCACCTCAGATCGCGTCGGACCGCCGCGAAGGACGGACGCGTTTATAAAATGGTCCTTTGAGCCAGCCTCCGTACCAGTGTCGAGACAATGGTGAAATACAACGTTTTATTTGCTGTCACAATCGCCATCTCATTGGCAGTTGGTAAGTGGTAGATTTTATTACGATTTTAATGGCTTTTTATTTTAATGTTTTCATTGGTTGATTTTTTGGTTGTACGATTCGTGTTTTGGTCCTTTTGTTGTTTTTTTTGCGTGTTTTGTCAAAGGGTAATCAATTCTTTTTTCGTTTTTTATTTGACAATGATTTTGTGTTCTATTTGGCCGTGTTTAATTTAATGTTCGGGTTAATTGTTATGATCTTTTTTTGTTTTATTGGAAATGTAAAAGGATTTGTTTAGTTGTTTGATGTTAATTACATTTCTTTTTATATATTTTATGAGATTTTATCTAAAAGATGTCACTTTAAATATTTTATTAACACAAATGACGTTTATTATCGTTACGACGGAACTACGCAGTTTAAAAAAAAAACAGCTGTTGCTGTTGATTGACAACCCTTCAAAGTTAGATGTAGAAGTCCACTTCAAGACTTTTTATTACAGAAATAAGACCTGATTTTTTCTACATGTTTTTATGACTACCTACATCAACCAATATTAAGGATTTGTTCCACCACGTTCCAAAAAGTTACAATCAAATTAATTGGCAGATATTTTTTACAAATTCTGTTCCATTCTTAAATGTATTTTGTTCCATTTTTAAATAGTGTTTTGAGCGGTGGTGGAATAGACACTTTATGTAATTGGCCACTAACTGTCACTCTTTTGACATCTATTCTTTATTCAAATCTACCTTCAATATCATTATATTATGCCGTCAGCGTCGGTTGTCTAGTACGAAGTAAAATAAATTCAAATGGCATATTCAATGGAGAATTATTTTATTACATGACTCTTGACTTGGTGGTGTTACTTTTTACACCAGTTAAATATGATGGTAGTCCTTGAACTTTAAACATATTCTGACTTATTAAAAAATAAAGTTTATCATCAGATTTAAACCTTATTACCTTACCTATAACAGTATTTTTTTTTTGTATTTTGATCCTAATTCCGATTTCAGTACCTATAGTTCTTAATACAAAATGTGGGTCAATGGTCCTAGTATCAAGATAAACCTTGTTTTATAATAATACAGACTTACTAAACCGCACATGGACGTACTATGATTGACGTACGATCGAAATAAAAAAGAATTTGGTTTTTACATGTCATTTTGACAGATGTCAATTTTGACACGTTGAAAGCTCTATAAGGAAGCATTCTTAATTTGAATTTAGACAGAGGTGTACCAATGTACACCCACAGTCCACCGATATGTTTAGGTCCCATCTAATAAGAAGCGAGCCTATTGCCATTAACCTGGCACAAGTCCAAACTCCAAGCTGCTACTGAGAATTTCATAGAAAAATCCTGTAACACATTTTGCTCGACCTGGGAATCGAACCCAAGACCTCTAGCGTAGAGCGCGTTACCTAAACACACACAAAATATCCTCCAGCTAAATAATATTAATGCAATATTCAAACTAATCTACCAATAATTTTGAATATCGGTTTCGATGTAATACCAATAAAATTACGTCGAGTTTACAATCAAAATGTCCGCTGTGAATTAGATCGACCATTGTTTAGCTAATCAAACTACAAAATGAGTTATTGGAATACTTGTTTTGTGGGTGAAAGGACCACTAATCTCTCCTACTAATATTATAAAGCTGTAGACGTTTTTTGTTTGTTTGTTTGTTTATTTGTGTGTTTGTTGGTTTAAATGAACTTATCTCTGAAATTGACAGTCGGATTGAAGAAGTTCTTGTTGTATATGATAGCTAGACTCATAAGGAATAGTTTAGGCTATAAAACATCACGCTATGAACCACAGGAGCGAAGCAGTAACCAAAGACGTAACTTAACGCGGGTGAAAAAACCACGCGGTCACAAAAGTCATAGAAGCTTGTAACATAATGCTCAAAATAGAATTTTGAACTGTTACATCACAGAGGAATGCTCTTGGTGAGGGAACGCCTTAAAATGGTTACTGTTTTTTTTAAACATCGGTGGACTGCAAACCTTCTGACAGCTCACCTGATCTGCGGGTTGTTCGAAAGAGATACCGCGCCCCCGGAACGCAAAGGGCACATGAAGGAACATAGACGGGTTTTAGTCAGTAAAAGTCTGACACTCCCTCCCGCCCCGCCCAGGGCGGGGGAAGTTATTTGATGATTTCCCGTCTATATAAAAAAAAAAAAGCTCACCTGATACTAAGTGGTCACCTCTGCCTATAGACATCTGCAAAACTAGAGGCCTTGCAAATGCGTTGCCATCCTAGAGACAAAGTTGAAATGATTCATATGCCTGTAATTACACCGGCACCCATACCCTTCACACCGGAACACAACAGCTGCTTTACAGCAGAAAAAGGTGTGGTGGTAGTACTTCCCCGGACGAGCTCCTTCACAAAGAGCTCTACTACTAATAAAACTATTACTATCTTCCATAACCGAGCAATTTCATTCAAAAGTTTCACGAAGATGTCAAGTTACTTAGGTACTATACTAGATGGTGTAACAAACAGTTGGGAAAACGATATTGTTGTCATCTGCTGTTATTGTAGAACTTAATTAGTTTGTTTGCTTAATTAGAAGCAGTCGTGTCGAGTTGAATTGTATGTTGTTGTATCTAGTTTGGGTTGAAAGCAACAAGTACCTTCTAGTATTTTATGTGTCTTTGTATTATTTAGAACTAGTTTTTCCCGCGATTCCGTTCGCGTCAAATTTGATACATGATCCCAACTACTTTTATTTTTTTACCGATGGGAAATCATCCAATGACTTTTCCCGCCCTGGGCGGGGTGGGAGGGAGTGTCAGACTTTTACTGACTAAAACCCATCGATGTTCCTACTTGTGCTCTTTGCGTTCCAGGAGCGCGGTATTTATTTCGAGCAACCCGCAGATGATCCCTACTACTATTTTTTTCAGGGATAAATGTGTCAAGTAACACTACAATTTATCTCAGTGCCAAATTTCATCCAGATCTGTTAAGCCGTTTAAGCGTAAAAGAGTACCTAACAAACATCCAGCTAACAATCCAGGCTCACAAACTTTCTCATTTATAGTATTAGTAGGGGGATATTAAAAAACTTGTTCCTAAGTAAAATAGAAAAAAGCCAAATTTCAATTCATAGTGCTTTCTATGTTTATCTTGGACACCACTGACATTGTTAAAAGAAATCATCGTGAGGAAGCCGGGACTTACAATAAATATAAGTCTGAAATCGCCAATCCGCCTTGAGCAAGCGTGGTGATCAATGCTCGTGCCTTCTCTGTATGAGAAGAGGCCTTTACCCTGCAGTGGGATAGTATTATAAGCTGGTCCTTCTTTTATGTCTTATTTATTATACCTACACCAATAATGGAGATAAAATACAGATTTTTCCATTTTATCTTTAGAATATGATGATATGAAATCATGATTTTAACTGCCTCGTTAGCCTAGTAGTCCTAAGCATGACTGCTACGCGAGTTCCTGGGTTCGATTCTTAGGTCGAGCAAAAAGTGTTATTGGGTTTTACTATGAAATTCTCAGTAGCAGCTCGAAGTTTGAATTTGTGCCCGGTTAATGGCAATAGGCTCGCCCCCTATTACATGGGACCTAAATATACCGGCAAACTGTGGGTGTACATTAGTACACCTGTGCCTAGCCCTTCGGAGAATACAGGCGTGATGGTGATGGTGAAATCATGATTTTCTAAACCTCTATTTTGATTCTTTAGTGAGTTATTTGACGAATGATTGAATGGTCTGCACATATAAAACATATTGTATGAGTACAATGGGTGGTCTTATCGCTAACATTGATTGACAGGCAACCTTTATATGGACTGTGGAAGGGTTTTTCAACCCCTGAAATTCATCAATTCATCAATTCATTTCACGGCTTTTACGCAGGCGGTCGAGTCCATTTTCAAATCGGAAATTTTAGGATCGTATAGCATTTTGGTTTGATTTTATACGACTAGCAACATAAGTATCACTCATTGAAATCATAATATATGTACTAGTGAACAACCCCGGCTTTGAATTGGTGCAAATTATTTGAATTTTCCAAAAATTACGATCACAACAAAATAAGATGAGAGAGAACGAATTAGCTAACGGCGGTCCTGCCGTTCTTGAGTATGTGCTCAACAACACATTTTTATTTTTATCTATACTAATATTATAAAGCTAAAGAGTTTGTTTGTTTGAACGCGTTAATCTCAGGGACTACTGGTTGGAATTGGAAAATTCTTTTAGTGTTGGATAGTCCATTTCTTGAGGAAGGCTATAGGCTATGTAACATCACGCTACGACCAACAGGTGCTAAGCAGCGAGGGTGAAACCGCGGGGAACAGCTAGTAGATAGATAGATAAATAGAAAAAACTTTTACACTAAACAAGACATGACAAGACAAGACCGACATTTTGTTGGACCGATTCAATAAATCTATAGTTTCGTGGCACCAACGTTTTGTACGAAGTGTGCATCATTTCGTTCCATTTTCACCGACAAAAAATTGGTCACCGATTTTCTGTCGTGAGCGGGCAGCGTTATTTTGAAAAAAAGAACGTTTTCAAAAATCGTTCGAATTCATGCTACGTTTACACCACACGCTACTAGCCTTCAAAACTAGTAAGTACTAGTACCCAGTAAAAGTTTTATTACATTTACAGCCGAATCAATACGAATACAACTGGTACCGAGGGATTTATTGCAAGAACGATATCAATAACTTCTGCAGAACATGACGTGGGGCGATAGATATTTCCCTTAGGAATCGACTTGCTTGTTCAAACTAACTATATAGGTATACTAGCTTTGGCTCGCGACTTCGTTCGCGTGGTTTGCACAGGAGACATTTTAACTTTGTCTCTGGGATGGCAACGCATTTGCAAGAGCTCTGGTATTGCAGATGTCTATAGGCAACGGTGACCACTTAACATCAGGCGGGCCGAAGGATTATTTTCCATCCAGCAATGTTTTAAAAAAATATATAAAGTGGTTTTGGTAATAGCCTCGATGGCCTAGTGGTCCTAAGCGCGACTGCTACGCTAGAGGTCTTGGGTTCGATTCCCATGTCGAGCAAAAAGTGTTATTGGGTTTTTCTATGAAATTCTCAGTAGCAGCTCGGAGTTTGGATTTGTGCCCGGTTAATGGCAATAGGCTCGCCCCCTATTACATGGGACCTAAATATACCGGCGAACTGTGGATGTGCATAAGTACACCTCTGCCTAACCCTTCGGGGAATACAGGCGTGACGGTATATATAAAGTGGTAAGTTACGTCTTTAGTTACTGTTCCGCTTCCTTGTGTTAAAGAGTGATGTTAAAATATAGCAAACTATTCCTCATAAATCTGGCTATCATAAATTATTCTTTTAAATATTTTGTAGTAAATTAAGCACAGTCCATCATTCTTGACTAAATAAAAACAAAACAATATTTAGTTTAGAATTTGTATAACTTTCAAATTAGCGTGAATTCGAAATTGGAACAGAATTATATTTTATTTTTAAATTCGCGTGGGAGTGTTCCTTCAAATAAAAATAACAAAATTGATTCATTCTTTTTATAAAAAGTAATTTTAAAAAAAGATATTTTAGTGACATTGTCTTTTTTTATTTTAAATGGCGGGCACTGAACCTTATTTAATCTGTGACTGAACTGTTTTTTAGTAATAAAGGTTTTAAACAAATAATTGTAAGGCCCAGTAGCAATAAAAAATAACTTAGAGTTAGGTGCTAACACAAGGTTAAATCTATATAAATGAAATAGAATAGCTAAATGTGTTGCTACACGCAAAACTCGAGAACGGCTGGACTGATTTGGTTAATTCTTTTTTATGTTGTGTTCGTAATTTTTTTAACAATTTTTTTAAGAAATAAATCCTTTCTGTCCATTTGAGAGGACGGAAGCACCCGCGTGAAGCCGGGACGATTCGCCAGCAACAAATATAATTGGAGTTAATAAGATAACCCTATTTGACAGGAACAGGACAAAGAAAACCAAAAACATTAACGTTTTAAAAGTATCTATCAAAAACAATATAATTCCAAGTCACCAAAAAAATGGAAATTGAATTTCCAACTTAAAATAAAAGTCAATGAAAAAATTCTTTTGAAAGGAAGTTTCCAAAGATTTTTTCTTTGACTTCTTTTTAAGCAAAGGAAGTTGATTCGTTAGACTAACTCAAGTCAATTTGGGCCAGGCAGTCAAAAGGCTCCAGAAATAGCGCCATTCATAGGTCAAACGGTTTTATTTTCCGGACACAGCAATCTAATAAAACAAGTTATACAAAAATGAAAATGAAAGAAGAAAAAGCATTTTGTCATTCTAAATTAACGTTCTTGTTGTCAAGTTTAGAATTTTGGTGTGTTGCCAGCTTATAAAATGTAAGTAGACTACTTTGTCTATGGAGAAAATTATTGAGCTGGATAATTGGGAGATTTGATTTGATTGGATTGGCCCAGTGGTTAAGGCGCCCGCCTCCCATGCACGAGGTTGTGGGTTCGCAACCGGGCACGGGCAAGTACCAATGTGACTTTTCCTAATTCATATGTAAGTACTTTCTAAGTTTATCTTGGACATCACTGACATCAGTAACCATGTCAGAGGCCCTTGAGGCGGTTTAGAAACTCTGACACTAGGGTGTGTGGGGTCGTTAGACTTTACTGCCCACACGATAAGAAGAAGATTGGAAGATTCATTCTAGCGTAGCCTATAATTATACTAGCTTCTGCTTTCGACTTCGTCTGCGTTGGTCCCAAAGTCAAACTTATTCGTATTCATTAGGTGATCCTCCTGAAAGGTATGCAAATTTCGCGACACGTAAAAAAAAAGCGCTCATTTAAACTGGTACAGTAACAGTTCAGCGTTATTTTTACGCGGCGCGCATATTACTAAATTAAAATTAGGCCTATAAAATGTTATTTTAAAATCTATGCGCTCGTTACATGGATTACCTACTTAAATCTTTCGTACACGTTCTTTTTTTAAACAGTGGTTCGAAATCGATTTTTTATCACAACCTTAGCATTAGTCCGACCTGCGGGTTGTTCGAAAGAGATACCGCGCCCCCGGAACGCAAAGGGCACATGAAAGGAACATAGACGGGTTTTAGTCAGTAAAAGTCTGACACTCCCTCCCGCCCCGCCCAGGGCGGGGGAAGTTATTTGATGATTTCCCGTCTATAAAAAAAAAAAAAAAGCATTAGTCCGACGAGAATAATTTAATTTTGTATCTAATCGCATTTTATTATTTAAAAGTCTACGATTGTTAATACCTTAAATGTTGTGAAAACCGTTCTCAGTAATAAATCATGTCAAAATGCAAAACATTTAATCAGTGCGTACAAAGGAACGCTTAACAATAGGTGTTGCCATAAAAGAATTTTCTCAGGTCACTTAGTGGAATGTATTGAATTGGTTTTCTTTGGGTCACAGTTTAGATTTGAATTCCGAACTTAAAATATTTTTGACTATGTTTTTTTGACGTGAAACCTCCTTAAAATTACTTATTGAGGGCACCAAATCAGAAAGTGAACTGTAACGAAATAGGTTTCAATCTTCTTCAAAACTACTGAACCAATTTAACCATATCTTCATCAATAGATAGCTAAATTATCAGGAAATAACATGAGCTACATAACATCACGCTACGACACATGGGAGCGGAGCAGTAACAAAAGACGTAGCTTAACGCGGGTGAAAATCTCCATGCAGACGAAATCATGGGCAGAAGCTGGTACTTAATAATTTCATGCCTACATTTCATATTAATTCTCTTTTTTTGTTATTAACTTTCGACTCAAAAAGTGGGGTGTTATAAGTTTGACGTGTCAAACCAAAAACCAAGCCACGAACCATGAACCAAGAAGCCAAGAAGTCTGACAACCAGTCTAACCAAGAGGTATCGTGTTGCCCAGTTACTGGGTTGTGGAGGTCAGATAGGCAGTCGCTCCATGTAAAACACTGGTATTCAGCTGCACCCGGTTAGACTGGAAGCCGACCCGAACATAGCTGGGAAAAGGTTAAGCAGATGATATAACTTTGACGTGTTTGTGTCTGTCTGTGGCAGCATAGCTCTTAAACGGGCGAACCGATTTGAATGCGGTTTTTAAAATTTGATAGCAGGTTTCCTAGCGATGGTTCTTAGATATGATTTGTCAAAATCGGTTCAGCCATTTCAAGGTTATCAGCCTTTTTTCTTAGCTACGGTAGAGATCTTTATTTTCCTGTCAGAGGTTACTTAATATTTATAATTTTATTACTTGTCGCCACAAGACATTGACATGCCAGTGTTCTTGACAAGTCCTTATTCTGTAATATAATATTATCTAGTCACAAAGTTCTCGCTCGAAAGAAACATTAAGCAAAGAATTACAAAACTTTGTGCTCGTGTTTCTCGAGAATATTCCGCTCACAAATGATCAAGAGTAGTTCTTTATTTTTCTTTAACTTTCAGAGCGTATGTAAATGGTAGAATGATATGTGACTGTGCGGGCTTAAGGTGTATGTACACTTAAGTATTTTCTCAAGAACTTTTTATGTTCTTATTGCATTTCTATGTAATGTTATAATTATATTCTCTCGACCGAATTTCGGTCACGGTAGCAAATCACACTGGAGTCTAACCAAGTACCTACGCAGGAGATATCAAAGTGCACAAGTGTGTTCGCAAATTCAGGTGCACTCCCTCTTCCCTAACTCCCAAAGTCCGATGGGACGGTAATCCGACATCACTCCAAAGAGATCAGGCGCAGGAGCAACAGATTTGCGTATTTTCCAAGGTACCGTGCCACACCACACCACCAACCTCCGACCTTCGGGTTGCTACTAAGGAATCCGTAATGGAAAAACCAATAACACAATTTTTCCTCCACCTGGAAATCGAACCCAGGACTCCAAGCTCATCAGTCGCATCAGTTACCACGAAAACAAGAATTTATTATTTGACTTTACTACAACTTTCTAAAATTACTAATTCACTCGTTAGTTTGTAAAATGAAGTTGTAACAAAGCGTCGAATATTACAATGTTACATAACAGTTCGATGTTATGTTACACGTTACAAGCTGAAGTGTACACCCACCTTAACGTTATCATATCGCGACCGACCCGCGCCAGTTATTCTAATTCCTAAAACATGAGTTTTATGTGTATTTAATGACCCGTGTTTTATTCAGAAGGTCTCCGGAACGTTACGCCAGAAATAATACGACAATCACGAAATAAGGTTTATTAATGAGATTGCTGTACAATCTCATTTAATTTTATTACGAACTAGCTTTTTCCCGCGACTTCGTTCGTCGTTCTTTTTCTTTTTCTGGAATTGATTTTAAGTAGGTATCTTTATTTTCTGCCTCGTAACCCTAGTCGTCCTGAGCACGACTGCTACGCTATTGGGTTTTTTTAATGAAATTCTCAGAAGTAATTCGGAGTTAGGATTTGTGCCCGGTTAATAGCAATAGGCTCGCCCCCTATTACATGGGACCTAAACATAGGCATATGACATGGGACCTTTACCTAGCCCTTCGGGGAATACAGGCGTGATGGTATGTGTATGTATCTGTATTTTTTAGCGAATGACGATTTTGAGTTTGTTATTAAATAAATATTATTTATGTATTATTTTTATTTATTTATCTATTTAACTGAATAGAGTACTTTTGCGTACTGTGATGCGTGTGTGTAATATATGTACACAGTCACGAACGACATACAGAATAAAATTATTATAGAACTAACTTTCGCCGCGACTTGGTCTGCGTGGATTTTCTTACGAACTTAGAAAAAAAAAATCGCCTATATTACTCGCTTATAATGTAGCTTTATATAAGCGAAAGAATTTTCAAAATCGATAAACTAGCTTTAGAGTTTATCCAAAATAAAGGAAATACAAATCTGATATTGGTTTAGATGGTTGGCCCCACTAGCCACAGTACCACTCTACCGCCGCAATAGCGACCACTACACTAGCAACGCGGTCTGAATACACAACGAATCCATTATTCCCTATTGAGGTACACACCTAATTCAATTTACCTTAAACCTATATTTCTGCCGGTACCCTGGCCATTGTTCTACGCGTACTGAAAGCTTTTATTCAAGAACAATGGAGAGATAACCTCGCGCCCTCAAATGCAATGCGTTACGCCGTTTGAATTCATGCTACCATGTTGAATTTCGTGTGAATACTATGTAGGTTACAGACCAGATGTATGAATGTGGACGAGGCGAAAGGAGTATGTAAGGATCGTAGCAGGTCTGTGGTTCCTACTTACCCTTAAGGGAAAAAAGTGTGAGTTTGTGTATGTATGTAGGTTTTATTTAGGTAGGCACTGTGAATGTTGTACAGCTCGACATGCTGGCTGAAATAGTTTTATTCCAAATACTCAACCGAATTCCTTTTTTGGATTCGAATTTAGAATAAGCTACGTTTTGTCAGATTGTTTCATGTTTACTAATATTATAAAAAGAAAAGACCTCTTCGCCCACGAACGACTTTTTGATCGATTTTTTACAGATTTTTTATCGACCGTGTGCGTTGGCATCGGCCATAAAGTATGGCCGGCCCGGTCGTCGATCGGACCGATTTTTGATTTCTATGTCGACGAGAAGAAATCTGTCAAAAATCCGAAAGCAAATTAGTCGTGGGTGGAAAGCCTATATGTCTATTCAGAGGTTATAAAACAAAAGTAGGTACCCACCAGGTTACCACGGCAAGAGCCACCGCCCACGTACTTTTTCTAAGACCGATTATCGAACCGTTCTATAAATCCATACTTTCGAGGACCGTCTTTTTTAAGACATGTTTGTTGGTATTCATATATATTTCATTCTCACCGAAAAAAAATCGGTCAGATTGTCTGACATTGGCTCCCTACTTAGAGTAAGTACAAGCAACTAAAAACTCCTTACTCAAACGACCTAGCCAGCTGTTACCGTATCCCTTTATATTATTCCACCATTAGAAAGAAAAGACATTATTCTTCGTTCACACGTAAGTTTAACATTAAAAAGTTATATATTCTCGTCTGGAGGCGCCTCACTGCGAGTCTAGACAGCTATCTAGACATTATCGATGAAACAGGCGGGCTGGAAATCCATTATGGAACGTAGGCGACGTATGAGAAATATTGTTAAGGCGAATTTGGAAATTTTTAGGTTATGTTATTTTTTGTACGTTTTTTTACCTATATTTGAGAATACTGCCTCGTTGGCCTAGTGGTCCTAAGCGCGAATACTACGCTAGAGGTCTTCGGTTCTATTTCCAGGTCAAACAAAAAGTGTTATTGGGTTTTTCTATGACATTCTTAGTAGCAGCTCGGAATTTGGATTTGTGCCCGGTTAATGGCAATAGGCTCGCCCTCTATTACAATTACATGAGACCTAAATATACCGGCGAACTGTTGGTGTACATTGGTACACCTGCCTAACCCTTCGGGGAAAACAGGCGTGATGATTGGTGATAGTATATTTGAGAATAGATTAAGGAATATGTAGCTAAGAAGATGGGTGTACTTGCTACCTTCAATGCTGCGTCATTTTTCAGGTATAAGGTACAACACAGGTTCAACTCAGGTTAGCTGCCCAGTTGGTCCTGAGCGTGGGGTCCTGGGTTCAATACCCAGGTCGGGCAAAAAAAAAAAATATTGGGTTTTTCCATTAGAAGTTTTGAGAAACTTCTAATGGAAAAACCCAATAATTTTTTACTGAGGTAACAGCCCGGTGTTAAGATGTTGGTGGTGTGACACCCCCGTGCCTTCCCGATTGTGTCGGATTGCCGTACCATCGGACTATGAGAGTGAGGGAAGAGGGAGTGCACCTGTGTTTGCGCACACACTTGTGCACTATAATATCTCCTGCGTACTTTTTTTACATCAGGTACCTACAAAAGATACCTTACTTGCTTATTGTCTAGTATCATGGTTGGTTTTTATGTAATTTTTACAGGGCATTGTTATAAAACATTATTACCAGATAAATTATTTATTATTGTCAAATGAGGATAATATTCATGAGTCGTAACTTCAGCAGGGTAGACACTTTTTTAAAGTGTCACCACGAAAAGGGTCTTGTCCTATGTAAGTATGCTAATTGTAATGATAAAAAAATTTAACTGGGTAGAAAAATGTCGTATGAAACGCGTGAGCATTTTATGATTAAACTTTCGACTCCATCACGCCTTTGCCTTTGGTTCGGGCTTGCAATCCAGCTCCGACAGTAATGACAAACATTGTGCACTAGTATCATACATACCATCACGCCTGTATATTTTTACCTTAATATTTTTCAGGGGTTGAAAAAACCCTTCCACAGTCCATACAAAGGTTGCCTGTCAATCAATGTTCGCGATAAGACCACCCATTGTACTCATACAATATGTTTTATATGCGCAGACCATTCAATCATTCGTCAAATAACTCACTAAAGAATCAAAATGGTGGTTTAGAAAATCATGATTTTAAATCACCATCATCACGCCTGTATTCCCCGAAAGGTTAGGCAGAGGTGTACCCATGTACACCCACAGTTCGCCGGTATGTTAAGGTCCCATGTAATAGGGGGCGAGCCTATTGCCATTTACCGGGCACAAATTCAAACTCCGAGCTGCTACTGAGAATTTCATAGAAAAACCCGATAACACTTTGCTTGACAGATTTAAAAAAAATATTTTTATATTTTCTAACCTACGCACTGTTTATTTTTACCTAAAATCATCATTTTATTGCACTTTATTTGCATTTTATTTTTCAATAAAATACAGAAAACAAGTTTATTATTTTGTTTGAAATCCATCCCAAGTTCTCCTATTATTTCATAAACTTTCACTAATGGCTTTAAAAACTCTTCTCAAAGCTTGGCTGTTGCCTGCAAGTACTCGTATGTACTTTCTTATTTCATCATCTGCTTAACCTTTTCTCAACTATGTTGGGTCGGCTTCCAGTCTAACCGGATGCAGCTAAATACCAATGTTTTACATGGAGCGACTGCCTATCTGACCTCCACAACCCAGTAACTGGGCAACACGATGTCCCTTGGTTAGACTGGTTGTCAGACTTCTTGACTTCCGACTATCCGTAACGACTGTCAAAGATCTGCGAATGACAGCCGGGAGCAACAGGTTTACGTGCTTTCCGAGGCACGGGGGTGTCAAACCACCAACTTCCAAACTCCGGGCTGTTACTAAGAAATTGCGAATGGAAAAACCCATTAACACTTTTTGCCCGACCTGGGAATCGAGCCCGGGACCCCACGCTCACGAATCGCGCTCGCGACCACGAGACCAACGGGGCAGTCTAGTCTATAGTCTATATAATTATGTACTTTCTTATTTACGTAAATACAAGCATAATCAAATCTTTTTACTTACGTAAAATATATCCTATATCTTAGATGTTTGTAATATTATCTTCGCATCTCCATAACTACTGTAATTTGAGTAGCTAATCAGATAGTTATCGTAATAATAGAGTTAAGTTCTAATCTTACTCATGAAGTTACCAGCTTATGGAATGTTTGTAGTAGTACTAGAGCTCTTTGTGAAGGAGCTCGTCCGGAAAGTACTACCACCGTACCTATTTCTGCTGTAAAGCAGCGTTGCTGTGTTCCAGTTTGAAGGGTATGGGTGCTGGTGTAGTTACAGTCACGTGAGACATTTCACCGACCGATTTTGTCAAGACTTTAATTGGTAAAAAGCTGATGTAACTTAGGCTTTTTTTTTTTTCTTTTTTTATAGACGGGAAATCATCTAATAACTTCCCCCGCCCTGGGCGGGGCGGGAGAGAGTGTCAGACTTTTACTGACTAAAACCCGTCTATGTTCCTTCATGTGCCCTTTGCGTTCCGGGGGCGCGGTATCTCTTTCGAACAACCCGCAGCCCCGGCAATGTAACTTAGGCTAATGACTAGATTGGATAGCAACCAAGTCGATGTTAAGTGATCATCGCTGCCTATAGACATCTGTAATACCAGAGACCTTGCAGATGCGTTGCCATCGCAAAGACAAAGTTTAAATGTCTCATGTGCCTGTAATTACACTGGCACCCATACCCTTCAAACCGGAACATAGGGCTGCTTTGCGGCAGAAATAGATATGATGGTAGTACTTCCCCGGACGAGCTCCTTCACAAAGAGCTCTACTACTACTAATAAGCTTCTTACGTAACAAATCAATTAAGTGCTTACTCCACTAAGTCGAAAAACGTCCAAGTTTTTTATTTACTTATTATTTTCCAATCCATTTTGCTAACATGGCGCCGTATCCACTGCAGTCAGCTACGGACTCAATAACCGTTATTTATCGTACGCAATCCGGCTCTCAGCATATCGACAGTTTCCCGGACCGGACGCGGACCGTACTCGGGCCGGACAGGCGGACGTATTGCCGATCGATACGATATTTTTCTGTTATACGTTCAATGTCGAAAATGTAATGAAAAGAGTGTTGTATTGGTTAGGTTGGCACTAATCTGAACTGGTTATTTAGGTTATAATTTTTGTCGTGATGGCCTAGTGGTTAAGGCACCCTCTGGTGTACGAGACTGTGGTTTCGCAACCGGGCACGGGTAAGTATCAATGTGACTTTTTCTAATTCATATGTACATACTTTCTAAGTTTATCTTGGACATCACTGACATCGGTAACCATGTCAGAGGCCCTTGAGGCGGTTTAGAAACTCTGATACTAGGGTGTGTGTGGTCGTTAGACCTTACTGCCCACACGATAAAGAATAAATAAATAGAAGAAGTAGGTTATTATTTTTCCTGAACGTTTACTATTCTTATTGTTTTATGTCAATTTTTCAATTCATATTTGCTTTCTCAGTTAATCTCGCACATTTTTGTCATCAGACAAAAGTGTTATTGGGTTTTTCTATGAAATTCTCAGTAGTAGCTCGAAGTTAAGATTTGTGCCCGGTTAATGGCAATAGGCTCGCCCCCTATGACATGGGACCTAAACATACCGGCGAACTGTGGGTGTACATTGGTTACACCTCTGCCTAACCTTTCGGGGAATACAGGCGTGATGATGGTACTAAACATACCGGCGAACTGTGGGTGTTCATTGGTTACACCTCTGCCCAACCTTTCGGGGAATACAGGCGTGATGGTATGTGTATATGTGTGTAAATTGAAAAGAGTGTCCGTGGAGTTTTTTGCTCGTCCACAGAGAACTATGTTTTGAAACTAGCAACTAGCTTCCACTTTCCGTCTAACTTTTAGACAATTCAATTTTCACTCTGCGATTATTTTAAATGTCTAACTATTACAGACAGACAGACAGACAGACAGAAAAGTTTTAGTAATAGTAGTAGTAGCTAATAAGGTTCTCGGGTGCGTTTGGCATTCTTTGAATCCTAGGAGAGCCCAGAAGGCATTTTAAGTTTTGAAGTTCAAATTTTAAGGACATCTTTAAAAAAATATTTTCCTTACATATCTTGTATAGAAATTTTTGTAAAAACAATTGTCGGTTCGGTCCAGCTGTTCTCAAGTAATAACGTATAAACATACTAAAGTTTTTTTAACAAAATTAGTTTGACAGCTCAACGTTACTTCTATGTCTATTAAAAAGAGTTAGCAACACCGCGACTGCTACGCTAGTGGTCCCTAGTGACCCAGTCCCTAGTCCCGCTAGTGATTCCCAGGTCGAGCAAAGTGTTATTGGGTTTTTCTATGAAATTCTCAGTAGTAGCTCGGTGTTTGGATTAGTGCCCGGTTAATGGCAATAGGCTCGCCCCCTATGACATGGGACCTAAACACGACCTACGCGCGAACTGTGGGTGTACATTGGTTACACCTCTGCCCAACCTTTCGGGGAATACAGGCGTGATGGTATGTGTATATTATGTATTGTGTGTAAATTGAAAAGAGTGTCCGTAGAGTTTTTTGCTCGTCCACAGAGAACTATGTTTTGAAACTAGCAACTAGCTTCCACTTTTTTTGTCTAGGGTTCGATTGCCAGGCGGAGTAAAAAGTGTTATAGGGTTTTTCTGTGTTTGAATTCACAGTAGAACCTCGGAGTTAGGATGTGTGCCCGGTTAATGGCACTGACACAGCTGGCGACAGCTGGCACCGGCCGAATAGTTGTTTTTACATTGCAGTACACCTCTGCCCAACCCATCAGGAAATACATTCGTGACGGTATGTTATAGCAAAGCCGTACCTTTAGTTGACGTAATCTAAAAAAAAATATACTAACATTTATTTTCTTCACAAAAAGTTAGGTCTATAAAGAATTCTGTTTAACGTATGTGCCTATAGGAATTAGATCCCAATGGAAATGATTGGATTTTGAGGTCAGGCGACCGTCCATATGAATAACTAACATTGAGTCGCTACTGGTAAATTGGAAACCAAATGCAATTACTGTCAGAGCAGAGACTACGTAATTGATGATTTTAGGTAGGTACGTCTATTGGGAAGAGGGTTGATTATATTTTTTATACAACCTGTATTTTCCCAGAGCTGGGAATTGGGTCTCCCTTTGCCTTCTGCTTTCTTTTCTACCAGCTTTCGCCCATGGCTTCGTCCGCGTCAAAGATAAATTCAAATTCAAAGCATTTATTTCAATTAGACCATTTACAGGCAGTTTTGAATTATTAAGAAGTTACAGTTAAAGTTGAAGCTAGTTGCTCGTTCCAAAACGTAGGTCTCTATGGAGAAGAACGAGCAAGAAACTCCATGGACACTCTTTTCTTTCAATTTGGTTTTTACAAAATCTTGGTTACAAAATTGTGGTTGCTTCTATATGTGAAAACAATGAAGGTGAATATAAAACAATAAAAATATAATATAATATACAGGGTGGAAATTTATTATGCTACCTGGAGGGAAAGTACTCTAAATACTTGAGTTAGCAAATTTTACTGAAAGGAAACATTCCTTTATTTTTAAAAACAAACAAAACTGCATTTAAATAATTTTGAAAATACGCTTGCCACACCCGGGAATCGAACAGACTAAAATCGGATAAAATAGCATCCTGTACTTTTATGGCACTTATCGATAGGGTCAATCACAAGGATCAAATCTCTACAAACCTGGTAAACTAAATTTAACAAAAACCATGAAATTTCAATCTAAACTTATTTTATTCGGACGAAAAAAACATATATATTGCGTTCTCTTGCCAGCTTCCGAACGTCTCGTAAGACATTAAGTTAGCGACCCAGGTCTCGTTGATGACACCAGTCTACCGGGATCCACTGCATGAGAATCTTGGTTCACCTGTCATGATTAACGCTTTGGAGGAAACTAAACGAGAAACTGTTACGTACGCGGGTGCGGGAAGGGGAGTACACAAATGAAACGCTCGCTAGCTAGCAACGCACTGATGTATTCGTGGTTTTGGACTCTCTGTTACAATAGCGGGAGCGGGGAGCGGCGCGGGGAGCGCGCGCCTTGCACACATACATAACAATTCCTCCCTTTAGTCTAATAACACCGAATACAATCAAAATGAATAAACATAGCTTATTCTAGTACCTACCTACTACTTAACATCTCACGTTAGAAGTACTTCTTAAAACAAATAACGGGACGATTACGTGATGATCTCTTTGGAGCAACAATTTTTGACTCATCGTGTTTTACGGTCTGGGAGTCGAGTTCAGTCCCTGCCGTGTGCGCAACATCCTCGGAGTCCGAATGCCTCTTTGTTGTATCAACATCTCCGTCGTTCGTACCAGCTGGTTGTTCATCATTATGGGCCTGTTGTGGATCCATGTCTGGCTCTTCCCCTCTCGATGACGGAGAAGTACTTCGTACGTACAATCCTGCTCTCCTCCCTCTGGCCGGACTACCCAGCAAGGGATCTGGTACGTGCGTTTCCGGAGCAGCTGACGACGGAGAAAGCGGCGGCGATGACGGTGGCGACGGCGACGGTGAGCGTAGCGGTAACGACGGCTGTGCAGGAGGACGACACGACCCAGGTAAGTACTCTTTCGAGTTTTGTACATTATTATTATAATTATGTAGTAACTTATCTCGGGACCCTAGGGTCCCGGGCCTTTGGAAGGCGTACGAGGAGCCGAAGCCAACTCGCAGAGGCCCCTTACATGGCTTTACAATGAAATAGAACACCAGCCGACAATTATCCCTGTTTGCATTATGCAAATGCACCCAAGGACAATCCCCGGCTGGCGCAGGACTATTACAGAATATGGAAACTAAAAATAGGGCTATGGGTTTGGGTGACTAAAATGGACTGGTTTCCTGACACTATGGAAGGACTATGGCCCCTGCCAATCAATGTTTTTATGACAAAGATAAAATGGCAGGGGGTGACTAGCACACTCGATAAATGGGCCCCCTAAAACGGCCGCTAGCACGTAGTGACGTAGCGACAAGAGGGCAACACAGACTGAGGTGCTTGAGGAGTGGAGAGGTATTTCACGGCTATCAGGACAATCCCGGAAGTACGGTCAAGATCCCTACCAGCACCTTACTGAAATACTTCCTTCCCCCGAACACGAATGCTCTTGCGATTCTCCACTCAAACCGGCCAATGAAGGCAAGAGAGAGGTGGGAGCTCTGTTCCTCGTCAGTGTTCACTCCGGCCGGCCAATAAAGGCAAGCCAGAGATGAAGAACAAGACTTCTCCCGGGAGATCAGGTCCGTGGGGTCGCTACTGCCCAACAGCTCGCCACAAGCTGCCCTGCGGATTTATTATTATTGTTACTTGTACCTTTATATAACATTAGTTGATTAATGTGCCTTTTGTGGCTTTCGAAACTGTTAATGTCTTTCACTAAATACAAAACTTTTCCTATTCTTTTAAGTATGACGCCCTTACACCATGTATAACTTGCTTTATTAACAAACTTTTATATAATACAATATCGTTTTTTTTATAATATCTTGTTTTATTTTTCCCTTGTTGCTTACTTTGAATACACTGTTGATTTTTTAAAACGTTAGGATCAGACGGTGACATGGGTGCCGATGACTTTGGGTCCATCAGATCCAATCGCGACCTTAATTTGTGCCCAAACACCAATTGCGCAGGGGACAACCCAGTAGCAGAATGAATTGAATTACGGTAATCCATAAGATATTTAAGTAATTTAATCGATGTTTCTTTCGCGCTGTGACTCGACATAATACAAGACTTTATTCCCTTTTTAATTACCTTAACAAAACTTTCGGCCTGGCCGTTACTAGGTGGGTGATAAACCGGTGACGTCATATGCGAGATTCCGTTTGTCGCGCAAAAAAGTTCCAATTCCCGTGAACAAAAAGCTGTGCCATTATCACTTACTAATGTTTTCGGAACTCCAAACCTTGACATAAAATCACAAAGTTTCTCAATCACCGCGGTCGACGAAGTAGCCGTGTTCATGTTGTAAACTTCTACCCATTTAGTATGTGCATCTACCGCTACCAAATAAACACATCCTTTAATCGGACCTAGGAAGTCTATGTGTATTCTGTTGAAGGGAGAAGGTGGGAATTGCCAGTTAGACGGCGGCGCACGCGGCGGTGCGGGGCGCAACTGAATACAAACATCGCATGAACCTATCATTGTTTCTATAGCCTGGTCAATCCCTGGAAACCAAAATCTTGATCGCGCTTCAGCCTTGGTTTTTACTACGCCTAAATGGGAAGAATGTAATTCCTTAAGAATGATTTTGTATAAACTCGAAGGAATAACTACCTTATGGCCCCTCATTACACAACCATTCTCATAGGATAATTGTGATCTACATAAATAGAATGGTTTTACTCTTATATCGTTTATCTTCGGTGGCCAACCATTCAAAATAAAGTCTTTAACTATCCTTAAAACTACGTCACTACTTGTCTCTTCGCGCAATTTATCTAATGTAACGGGCATGCTTCCGTCTACAACAAAACAAACATAAGTCGCTCGGTCATACGATACTTCGCAATCGCAACACTTACACTGTTCGGTGCACGCGCACTCGTGAACCGCGCGCGGCAAGCTCGCGCGGGAAAAATAATCCGCGCTGTTATCAGCGCTGCGAACATATTCTATTTTATAGTTATAACTACTTAAGAATAGAGCGTACCGTTGTAATCTATTTGCTGACATTTCTGGTATACCCTTATGGGGCCCAAAAATTGCCAGTGCCAGGGGCTTGTGATCCGTTCGAAGAATAAACGATTCCGATCTGCCATACAAATATTGATGAAACCGACGCACGCCATAAATAATGGCGGTTGCTTCCTTTTGGATCTGAGCATATCGCTTTTCAGCAGAGTTTAGGGTACGCGAAACAAATGAAATAGGTTTTTCCACACCATCTGGACCTACTTGTGAGAGGACTGCTCCCAACCCACTTGGGGAAGCGTCTACCGTTAATATTATAGTCGCGTTTGGGTCAAAATGTGCAAGAACCTGTTCCGATGTCATGAACTCCTTTATTGACCTAAAAGCCGAGTCATGAATATCAGTCCATGTCCACTCGCAACCCTTTTTTAGCAATTCGTACAACGGGCTCAGGATAGTGGCTGCGTTAGGTACGAAATTCCTATAATAGTTTATTAGGCCCAAAAACGATTGAAGCTGATTAACATTTGTGGGCACCGGTGCTTCCAACATTGCTTTAATTTTTTCCGGCGATTTTTTTAGTCCATCCTTGGTGATAATATAACCTAAATAACTGATTTCGTCTTGAAAAAAACTACATTTTTCTTTTTGTAATGTTAACCCTGCTTCTTCTAAGCGCTTCAAAACTAGATTTAGTTTTTGTAAATGCTCCTGTCTATCCTTTCCCGTTATCAATATATCGTCTAGCAGGCACAATACTCCGTCTATACCTGATAACAAGCCCTCGATAGCGCGCTGGAAGATAGACGGCGCGCTGGCTAACCCAAACACTAACCGTGTAAATCTATATAGCCCGCGGTTGGTATTTATGCAGGTTAGGTTTTTTGACTCCTTGTCCAACACTAGTTGGTTATAGGCCATAGATAAATCGAGTTTGCTAAACTGCTGACCCCCATGGATTTTTGAAAATAATTCGTTAGTCGTGGGGAGTGGATACTGTTGTATTAGTAACTGTTTATTTATACTAATTGAATAGTCGACACATAACCTGACAGTCCCGTTTCGCTTTAGAACTGGAACTATCGGCGAAGCGTATTCCGAATATTCTACGGATTCAAGAATACCTAACTCGACTAGTCTGTCGATTTCTTTATCAACCATTGCCCGCAACGCAAACGCTACGGGGCGCGCTTTACAAAAAACCGGTTTTGCTCCTTCTTTCAACAATAGTTTTATTTCGTATTTGTTAAATTTCCCTAATTCATTCGAAAATAACTTCGGGTATAGCCGTTCTAAACCCGTTGTTTCACAATAGTTGACCGGTACTAACTGTAAGCGAAACAAAGACAAGAAATCTCGACCGAGAATTGGCGGGCCGCCGTCGCGGACCACGTACAAGTACATATTATTCGTTCGATCCGCGTAGCGTATCGGTAAACGCAACGTACCTAGGCACACGATTTTCCCGCCGTTATACGTTATGAGCTGTTTACATGTACTTGATAATGGCACCTTTTTGAAATAACTTTCGTAAAACCTTTCCGAAACAACGGTTACCGCGGATCCGCTATCAATTTCGAATTTGAATGACACGTTCCCAATCCAAACAGTTTCTACCATGGGTTCTCCCCTGAATGAACGGATATTATACAGCTTACCGTCATCATCATCCTCACCCGTGTCACCGCCATCCACCTGTACGTAATTCACTTTAGGACACATTTTACGCAAGTGGCCTTTTACGTGACACTTTTTACAAACTAAGTTTGCGAACCTACACTCAGCCGATTTATGGTTCGTGTACCCACATACACTACACTTCACTTTTACTGCACTTTTCCCTTTGTCACCTATCTTGAAAAGCTGCTGGTCTGCCACTGATGCCTGTGCCTGCGCTCCCGCACTGGCCGCAGCGGCGGCGCGGGAACTCCGGAGGTTTTCCGCCATCTCCACGACCTTGGCCAGCGTAAGGTCGGCCAGGTCTTTCGTGTACAGATTCTCCTTCTCATGTCCTGGCTGCATCCCCATAATGAACTTATCGCGGAGTGCCTCCTCCACGTTAAGGAAGGCACATTTCTCTGTGAGCCCTCGCAATCTCGCTGCCCATTGAGAGTGAGATTCTTCTGCTCGTTGTGTCGCCGCGTAAAAGTTGTGACGAGCACCAAAACCGACACATTTTGGAGTAAAATGGTTGTCCAATAGTGACAAGAGGTCTTCGTAGGGCACATCGTCAACGGCTTTAGGTAGAACTAAATCTGTTGTAAGTTTGAAGGTGCCCTCCGTGAGTGCGCTGAGCAAGATGGCCTTTCGTCTTTCACCTGCGGAATCCGTCTTGTCGTTGATGCCATTTGCCACGAAATATTGCGATATACGCCCTTTGTACGTTTTCCATGTCTGTGTGTTATGATGTATTCGTGGTTTTGGACTCTCTGTTACAATAGCGGGAGCGGGGAGCGGCGCGGGGAGCGCGCGCAATACAAGTTTTATTGTTATGACGCCTATGGGTGGTTTGTGTCCTTCATAGTGGCTTTAGAAAAATAAACCAAATCATTAAATAAATAATAATAAATAAATAAATATCTTGGGACAACACGCATGGCTATCTAAGCTAAGCAGAGCTTGTGTTATGGTATCCAAACAACTGATATACATACTTATATAATTTATAAATACATACATATTATAGATAAATCACACCCAGACACAGAACAAACAATCATGCTCATCACACAAAGTTTGTCCTGGGTAGGAATCGAACCCACGACCTCCGGCTTAGCAGTCAGGGCCACTAACCACTAGACCAACAGGCCCGTCATTGGAATACGACACCCTGTATTTTGCCATCCACGTCTAAATCTGGTGCCAAAAATCACACGCAAACCAGCGTTCAACCAACTCATAGGAATGATAACAACCCTTCAGTATCTTCGGTTCAGCTTTGCGCCACATAATAAATAGGTGATTACAGAAGGACAGCTTTTTTATGATGAGAGAGAAATCGCACGCACACACACTCGATTCCAGGTATAGAGTGGGTACTGACAATTTATATGACGAGCTGATGTCAATAACTCCAAGTTTCATGCGTATTTTGCGTATAGAGGGGAAACAGATCGTTTGGGGTGGATCACACTCGATCTACCCCAATTCCTCGAGAAAGGCCAACTCAGCCTAGATGTTATTGATGGCCTCTTGGTTGATATCTGGGTTACCAAAGTATTTAATCCTGTATGTGATGACCTCAGACTGTCATCTTCCTCCATTTAGACTCTACTCAATGGGCTGTCTGCACTCGCCATTTTAATTCATTTGGCATTGCTGCGTCTAATAGTCATCGCTGACAATAAAAACACCGTCCCGTCCCGGGCACGTTCCGGCTCGGAATCGACACTTGAAATCCAGCCGTTATGGTGGGTCCACACGACACAGACTTAACACAGACTTCTATAGAATTTTGTCTGTACAACAAATCAGTACAGACAAATGTCGGTGTATCAGAAAAGTCGGAAGTCTGCGTACATGTCTGTACGATTGTCGGAGCAAAACTAATGATTATTGAATTACTTAATTTATTCATTAAAATCGAAGTCTGAACTGATGAAAAGTCTGCACAGACATTTGGTAAAGACCTCTGAGTAAAAATTTTTACTCAGACTTTATAGTTTGTGCAGATGTCCACGATGACCCACCATTAGCTGCCAGCGCGCCACCCGCTATCCGTCGCCTTTTCATCCTGCCATTATAATACACAAGTTTGACTGGCAAAATTATTACTTTAGTTTGTGTGTTTAACATCGCTTTGGTCATCTGTCAGATGTTGTACTTATTTATATGAATAAATAAATAAATAAATAAAATATTTGCTCGGTTACATACAAAATTTTTTTTCACTCGTTACATGAACCTGAACTTCTGAAATCTATCTAGTTCATGTCTCCGGTCCAGCGCTCCACCCCCTTCAAGTATCTACCCCTACCGAAAGGGAAGGGCGGTGGGGAGGCGTTTATTTTATTACCACTTCGCACCCCTATTAAGTGGTATCAAAGTTATGGCCGACTTGATGCCGAGCTCTTCATGTTGGGGTTTTTGGGGGTTGTGGGTAGGCAGACATGTTGGCAATGTGTGGGAATAATATGTGGGACTGGCTGTGATTGGGAAATAAATAGAGGTATTCAATGCAATGTACGGTGAAGAGAAATGTCGTGAGGAAACCTGGACTTGTAAATAATATGAGTCTGAAATGGACAATCTGCTTCGAGCAAGCGTGGTGATCTATGCTCGTGCCTTCTCTGTATGAGAAGAGGCCTTTGTCCTGCAGTGGGACTATAATGGGTTGATATTATTGTCGCTGGATGCAGGCCGCTTCCAACCGATCCTTTTGGAAATCTATGGGGGAGTCTTGTACGTTTTTGTTACATAAAGTTTAAATGAATACCATTTTTACTTCATGAACAATTTTGTAATGTATTTACTCGCTGCTATTCTTTTGACTGCTTGGTTTCATAAGCACGACTGCTACGCTAGAGGTCTTGGGTTCGATTTGTAGGTCGAGCAAAGTGTTATTGGGATTTTCTATGAAATTCTTGGCAGTAGCTCGGAGTTAGAATTTGTGCCCTGTTAATGGCAATAGGCTCGCCCCCTGTTACATGAAACCTAAACACCCTGGCCAACCCTTCGGGGAATACAGGCGTGATGGTAGATGGTAGGAATGTATCTTGTAGCTGAATTGAGCAAGTAACATAGAGGCTTCATTAATAAAGTAATAGGAAATTCCTAATTTATAACCCAGCTTAGTCATAGTACAAGCATAATATCCTATTCCTATAGGATCTATACATCATACCGGGACGTCCTGTAGCCACACAGGACTTAATTAAGCGGGTATCGGGAAAATAGAAGCAAATATCAAAGAAATCTCTGTTCGGTTTAATTAAAAGCAATTAATATGGCCGGTGCTGGCGGATCTGCGGATGTGTGCGGATGATTGTGTAAATCCGCTTTGTGGATGTTCAATATGTAGCTTTATTACATGTATGATTTTAATATCTGGTATTGGAGATAGGATATGGGTTCATTCATTAATGTACGTGTGGTTTATATGATTTTAATTTGTTATATAATGTACTAGCAAAGTCAAAGTCAAAGTCAAATCATTTATTCCAATTAGACCATGAAAAGGCACTTTTGAACGACAAATAATTAAAACTATTGAATCTAGTTGCCGACACTGCTTTCGACTTCATCCGCTTGGCTTATTTCACCCGTCAAAAGTTACGTCTTTGGTTAATGCTCCGCTCCTGTGGGTCGTAGCGTGATGTTATATAGCCTATGACGCTCACTTATAACGTGCCTTTCTATGGGTTTTTTTTAAGACGGGAAATCATCAAATAACTTTCCCCACCCTGGGCGGGGCGGGAGGGAGTGTCAGACTTTTACTGATTAAAACCCGTCTATGTTCCTTCATGTGCCCTTTGCGTTCCGGGGGCGCGGTATCTCTTTCGAACAACCCGCAGCCCCGGCAGGCATCGGCCCTCAGTGGCCCCTTCCAAGTTTGCTGACATCTCTTTGAGGCGCGCGTGGAACACGAACGCGTCGTCGACACGGTCTGTCGTTAGTTAGTCAACGTACGGACGGTGAGCTACCCATTACTCACCGTCCACAGACCGCCTTATTATGGGTAAAAGAATGTTTTAAATCAGTTCAGTAGATCCAGAGATTACCCTCTACAACCTCACAAACTTTACCTCTTTATAATATTAATTATAGATGAATAACTCTTCAACTTCACAAACAACACGTATTTATAATCAGAAAAATAGAATGACTAATTTCTCTATGAAGCACAAATATTATTATCTACAAATTAATAATAATTACACGTCACTTCGAATCGCTATGATTGATAATGGCCGACTGTCACCTCCAATGACCGAATGTATCCGCTGCGGGTATCTGTCACGCCTTATTAATGACCGCCAAATAATTAAGTTGTTGCGGATATTTTTTCACTGAATGATTGAAGATGGGAAGATGGGAGGAGCTCGTGGCTAAATAATTACAGCCGCATAGACCGATCTTCCGGGTTAAGCCACGCTTGCCGAGGTTGGTCTGTGGATGGGTGACCATTTACCATAGCGAGTTTCCTCCGTGCCTCGGAAAGCATGTAAAGCCGTTGGTACCGGCTGTCATTTGTAGATCTTTGACAGTCGTTACTGTTAGTCAGAAGCCAGAAAGTCTGACAACCAGGCTTACCAAGAATATCGTATTACCCATTACTGGGTTGTGGAGGTCTGATAGGCAGTCGCTCCATGTAAAATACTGATATTCAGCTGCATCCGGTTCGACTGGAAGCCGACCCCAACATAGTTGGGAAAAGCCTAGGCAGATGATGATTGAAGATGGGAAGTTGATTGATGATTGAAGCATTTGAGTACTTTTAATAGGTTTCTTTTTAGGTGAATGAATGTAGGTATTCTAAAGGAGAGTCAGTAAGATAAACGGTGTTACTTGTATTTTTTTTCCGGCTACGACACACGGTAGCGGAGCTGCAACCAAAGACGTTAGTTAACGCGGATGAAATAAGCCACGCAGATGAAGTCGCCAAAAGTTCATAAATAAACGGGCCTGTTGGTCTAGTGGTTAGTGGCCCTGACTGCTAAGCCGGAGGTCGTGGGTTCGATTCCCACCCAGGACAAACTTTGTGTGATGAGCATGATTGTTTGTTCTGTGTCTGGGTGTGATTTATCTATAATATGTATGTATTTATAAATTATATAAGTATGTATATCAGTTGTCTGGTTACCATAACACAAGCTCTGCTTAGCTTGGGATCAGATAGCCGTGTGTGAGTTGTCCCAAGATATTTATTTATTTATTTTAAAGCCTGGATTTTTCACTATCGAAAATTGCTTGAAGACCTTTCTCAAAGCAATAGGGTTTAGTTCTGCTAAAATGAACACATAACAAAAAACTTAATATTCAACGCTAATTTAATTTATTTTAAGCATAAGTTTAGGTTGTACATTGAACTGTTATTGATGGATAATAATGAACATAAGCATTTGGCATAATTGTATTAGTTTGAAAATACTATGTATTTAGAAAGAAAGAAAGAAAGAAAATCCATTTATTCTTGCGAAAGGGACGCACAACACTAAAATAAAAAATAAATAAAAAATAGCAATAATAATAATGTATTTGAATTATAGAGATATATTTTTACTTTGTAGCAGCTTGGAGTTAGGAACTGTGCCCGGTTAATGGCAATAGGCTCACCTATTACATGGGACCTAAACATGCCGGCGAACTGTGGGTGTACATTGGTACACCTCTACGTAGCCCTTCCGGGAATACAGGCGTGATGGTATGTTTTTGTAAAGAAAATAATCATCATCATCTGCCTAGCCTTCTCCCAACTATGTTGGGGTCGGCTTCCAGTCGAACCGGATACAGCTGAATATCAGTATTTTACATGGAGCGACTGCCTATCAGACCTCCACAACCCAGTGCAATACGATACTCTTGGTAAGACTGGTCGTCAGACTTTCTGGCTTCTGACTAACAGTAACGATCACTGTCAAAAATCTACAAATGATAGCCGGGACCAACGGCTTTACGTGCTTTCCGAGACACGGAGGAAACTCGCTATGGTAAATGGTCACCCATCCACAGACCAACCTCGGCAAGCGTGGCTTAACCCGGAAGATCGGTCTATGCGGCTGTAATTATTTAGCCACGAAAATAATACCACCACGGTATTATTTTCTTTATAAAATATCAAAGACGGCATCGAAAATTATGCCTTGAAATTGCTTTAGAGAATATCTGAAAATTGCTGTTAGCAGTTAGTATCTACGATGTTATGTGAGCGTCAGGCATACGATGCAGCTGCTCGGAAAATTGGAATATTCCCTTTAATCCCCCACCGAACCTCAAAATATGGGTGCAGGGTAAACTTATGAGGCACCTTACGTTCGCTCGTCCGACGTTTTCGATTAAAGATTCTGATTTTATTCTACACTAGCTTTTACCCACGACTTCGTTCGAGTTACCGGTTAATGGCAATAGGCTTGCCCCCTATTACATAGGACCTAAATATACCGGCGAACTGTGGGTGTACATCGGTACACCTCTTTCTAACCCTTCGGGGAATACAGGCGTATATTCGTTCGAGTATTTTTTTTCACCCGTGTTACGTTACATCTTTGGTTACTACTCCGCACCCGTAGGTCACAGCGTAATTTTTTTAAGGGACAATCTTACCACACTTCACCCTTCCACTGCAACTACTAAAAGTCAGAATCAGCAGTGGAGACTGCCAGAAAAGCGCCTGAGGCAATAAAGCTCGACGAATCCCGAAGAAATGAATCAACTGTCTTAGATCTCGCAACGAAATTAATCAGAAAAGATTAGCGGAAGAGTAACAAAAACATAATTTTCACTTCATAACCTGGCTAGTGCAAACGGGCCTAAGACTGATGTTATATTAAACATACCATCACTCCTGTATCCCCGAAGGGTTAGGCAGAGGTGTACCAATGTACATCTACAGTTAGCTGGTATGTTTTAGTTCCCATGTAATAGGGCGCGAGCCATTAAGCCGGCGCAAATCCCAACTCCGAGCTGCTACTGAGAATTTCATAAAAAAACCCAATAACACTTTGCTCGACCTGGGTATCAGACCAAAGACCTCTAGCGTAGCAGTCGCGCTTAGAACCACTAGGCTAACGAGACAGACGAGGCAGAAAACTAGTAATGTCATAATCCTGCCTATTACAAACGAGCCGAAGACTAATGTTATAGTAAGCTACGCATTATGCAACTAAGTATCCAAAGTGGTGTATTTATCGGACTGTTATCGAACGGTCAATAAACGTGTGTAGCCGCCCTTAGCATTAATAATGGTCGCGTAGATAGCAATGAGGGTATTGTTCGTAACAATGAACATACGGATAGCATAGTTTCGCATATTGTGACCAAAATCAATTCACAACTTACCTCACTGTGTAGGATTATTGGTGGGAAATAAATGGTAAAGATAAACAAAATTGTTCTCTATACTAGCGCCGCCTGCGACTTCTACCGCGTGGCTTATTTTACCCGCGTTATGTCTTTGGTTACTGTAGTGCGATTCCCTAAAATGCAAACTCGAAAACGAGTCTCACTAAAGTGATCGCGCTCACTTCAATAACGAACCAACTTGTCATTCGTTTAGTATTCGTTCGCCGTGGTGACGTCACCGGCGTGATCGTGTTTAACAGAATACCATTTTGTAATCTCACTGCGGATTCAGCTTACGAATTACGAAGTGAGGCTTAGAGAATCACACTGCTGCTCCGCTTCCGTTGGTCCTGCGCCTAATCTCTCCCCAGTTGGGTCGGATTAGGGGAAAAGGGGTACACACCAGTTTGCGCACTCATTTGTGCACTATAATATATCCTGCGTACATGGCCAGTCTGTAATAAGATTAGCTGCCGTGGCCGGAATCGGTCTAGAGAATACACACAATTTCCTGGGAAGCTAGTTACGGAGATATTGAAGGTCAAAATTTACTCAGGAATAATGTAGCTATCTGTTGATAAAAAATGGTTTAAATCAGTTCAGTTCTTTCGGAGCCTTTTCGATACAAAAAATATTTCTTCTTCATAATATTTGTTTATACTGGCTTTAAAGTCTAACGTCAAAGTGGATACATTATCCCACGAGTATTGCAAATTTTTCCGGTATAAAAAGATTGAAGTCTATGTGCAATTCCAAATTGCAATTCCAAACAATCTATCACAGTGCCAAATTTTATCCAGAACTGTTCAGCCGTTCTGACGCAACTTTCTTACTTCATTTATAACTAGCTGCTGCACGCGACTTCTTTCGCGTTCAGTATTTTTAAGTTAATAGTGTTCATACTGTTTCCGTCTAACCCCTATGTGACATAGCGTGATGAATTGTACCTAAGATTACAACTCAGGTTACTGCCAACACAATGCTAAAAGTTTTGTTCAAATCGGTGCAGGAATTAAAAAGTTATGCGCGTACATACAAACAAACAAACAAACAGACAAAAATTCTAAAAACCATTTTTTTGGGTTCAGTATAATGTATTTAACACGTGAGAATTACTCTTTATAAAAAATATTGAATGTACAGAATTGGCCTCGTTACGATTTTATTATATGTATAAATAAGTAAGATTTTTGTCAGTCTTTTGAAAAATACTCTTTCTTCTCTTACCACACGCTTCATACCACTCACTCATTCACTCCACAAATGTACAACAATCCAATATTAAAATTGAAATTTTAATCCTGTTAATGCATGCAACGGGTTCAATTAGCTCAATTCGGAATCGAGTAAAATATTTTGCAACGTTTAAAAAATCACTGCAACAAATTAAATTAAAATCAATTAGTGAGCCGGACGGTGTATACAAGTTCCGGATATTCGAATATATTCGGATATTTGCGGATATTTGCGGTCATTTGCAGCCACAACATGCGGTTTGCATTCACATAATGGTTGTAATATGAAGAGCTAAATGGTACATTGGTGAAGCTCGCCTTTTGTGCTGAATTTGGGTGAAGCAAACTTTAGATTGGTTACTACGACCGATTTTGAAGTTGGACTTATTTGATTTACAGAAGTTTGTCTTTTGGAAGTGTAAGTAACATTCACGACTTTAATTAGTTGATCCCCTTTATTTAAGTTGATATACTAAAATAATACTTTCTGATAGTAGGTTGGTGGTATGAAGGTAATGTTTCAAAAGGTTTTTCAGGTTTCACCCCGTTTAGTTACGTCTTTGATTACTGCTCTGCTCCCGTTGGTCGTAGCGTGATGTTATAAAGCCTATAGTCTTCCTAGATAAACAGGTCATATAACGCAAATTGATATTTTCAAAATGGACTAGTAGTTCTTGAGATTTGCGCGTTAAATCAAACTCTTAGGCTGAAGCTACATTAAGCCGCGACGCGACCTGCGACACAAGAGCGATTTAAATAAATAAATGAATGCTCATGTGTATGGTTACACCGTACATCAAATATTATTAGCGATCTTTGGTTTTTTTATGCGATGGGAACAACATTATAGTAATCACGGCATCGGCTACATCAACATCAGCGAAATTGAAGCTATTTTATTAGGGAATTTCTCACTTCTAATACGATTTTGGCTTATAATGTAGCCATACCATGTTTATTTTGTTTCGCTCTTGCAATCGCATCGCAAATCGCTGCCTACTGTAGCCTCAGCCTTAAGCTTTATAAAAGTTCTATAGCTTCTGCTTTCGACTTCGTTGACGTACTTAATTTTCATCCCCCGCGTTAAGTTACATCTTTGGTTACTGCTTCGCCCCTGTGAGTCGTAGCGTGATGTTATGTATCCTATATTATTGCTCATGAATCCGGCTATCATATGCAAAAAGATTATTCCAATCCAACAGTTAGGTGTAGAGATTAGTACGTTTAAACAAACAAATAAACTATTCAGCTTTATTATAATAAGTAGAGATTGTGGATGGATAGTAATTAAAAACCATCTTTACGTTTTTCAAAACCCGATCATACCACTAACTCAACCTAACAATACAGTTATTTACTTTATAGTCTTGATACTTCGTAGTCTGTTGCATGCATGAACTGCCTCGCAACTTGCTCTGTATACTCCGACCGAAACTAATAGATACTTTGATTGTAAAGTTGGGCGAACAACTCCACGGTTGAAGCGGGTTCGCTAATGAAACTGATATATTGTGGAGCTTACTTTGAGTTGTTGCAGTAAGTAAGTGTTTTAGCACGTAAGGAATGAAAATGTTTATTGTGTTTAAGACTGAGTAACGTTTCATCACATAATTTGGTTTAACTACATTATTTAAGAGAATAGCGCTATCATACCATCACGCCTGTATTCCCCGAAGGGTTAGGTAGAGGTGTACCAATCTACACCCACAGTTCGCCGGCATGTTTTAGGTCCCATGTAATAGGAGGCGAGCCTATTGCCATAGCGGGATTCATTTCATAGAAAAACCCAATACCACTTTGCTCGCCCTGCGAATCAAACCTCAGTCCTCTAGCGTAGCAGTCGCGCTTAGGAACACTGGGCCAACGAGGAAGATTTTACTCTACTTTTAGTGGCTTAACCGACTTCTTCCAAACTTGTCAGAAATCCTTCAGCGTTTTGCCCGATGAAGTCTCAGTCTTAAAGCGAGCAAATCTTAGACTCGTGAACAATATGGGTTAAGATTTCATTAAGAAACGTGTCGTATGACTAATTCCTTTAAGACTTCTCTTTGTAATAGGGGATCTTTGACTTTTCGAGGGTACGAAAAGCCAGTAAACACTCCCGACATTTTAATACCTGTTTGAGAGTTTTAAGAGCTTGGATTTTTATTTGATCTTTGTTATGTGTTTAAATGCTTAAGGAATTTGGGCACATAACACATAATGAGTGTGTAAAGGAACATAAGAAAATTGAAAGTTACATGTTTTTTTCATCTTTGCAATATATTTTTTGTACTACCATCGAAGGTTTTGGTCACTGCAATTATTAAAGGTCAAAATTATATCGCTTTTTAAGAAAACAAGTTTTAAAAGCCATGAAGGTCATGGAGGTCTTTGGGTTCACCTTTTAGGTCGAGCAAAGTGTTTTTGGGTTTTTCCATTAAATTCTCAGTAGCAGCTCGGAGTTAGGTTAATGACGATAGGTTCGCCCCCTATTATATGGGACCTAAACATAGCGGCAAACTGTGAGTGTACATTGGTACATCTCATCTCTGTCTAATCCTTCGGGGAATACAGGAGTGATGTTATGTTATGTAAGTTTTCAAAGTTATAACAAAAAAATACCTTTGTGTACTGTTGCATCACCCATATTATGTACAGTCTTGTGCGTGCCTTACTTTACTTATAAACAGTGTTTTTTTCACACCAAAAGCACGATACATACAGTGGAACACAGAATCTCGTAATTTATTTGAAGTCTTACAAAATAAAGTTCGTTCTCCTGCAATATTTTTTGCTCAATTTTAGGTATTTAGTTCAATAAGCATTATGCGTTTTTAACGGGTATATGATGTGTATTTTTACACCTAGAACATCGGTGCTATGAATTATCTTCAGAATTTCAATTTACAAAAATAAAAAATAAAAATATACCATCACGCCTGTATTCCCCTAAGGGTTAAGCAGAGGTGTACCAATGTACACCCACAGTCCGCCGGTACATTTAGGTCCCATGTAATAGGGCGAGCCTATTGCCATCAACCGGGCACAAATTCAAACTCCGAGCTGCTACTGAGAATTTCAAAGAAAAACCCAATAACACTTTTTGCTCGACCTGGGAATCGAACCCGGGACCCCTTGCACAGCAGTCGCATCCACAGTTCGCCGGTATTTTCAATTTACAATATGAAACCCGGTTTCGAATACCCGGTTATCAGATATCCGCAGTCCAGTACACTCCATCTTGATTGACAAATCACCCGTATAGTACCCGTATGTGTTTTGACATCGACGAGAATTGATGGCATTTCCACAGCAAAAAACATGCAACAACACGAACGCGAATTTTAATTAAAAGATCAGCTTCCGTGATATTGGTACCAATTCTGTTGTTCACGTAAGCTTTAGCTATTCCTTTCTTCGTATGTTTAGTGAAATTAGAAACGTAGATATAGATAAGAGCTGTCAATATGGTTTGGTGTAATTTTTCTACAAAAATGTGAACTATATTTTTTTATATTAGACGTCTATATTCTAATATTTTATAAACGTTCATTTAGTTGCAATTTCATATAAGTAACAATCAATGTCAAAAATGTAGGTAACTAGGTACATTAGAGGATTTTTATAGATTAAGATTAGATTGTAAAAGTTAATAATAAATAAATAAAAACGTTTATTTGCACACAAAAAATTAAAATTAAGTTAGGTACCTACCCCTAGAATATTTACATTCTGCAATTGGATTAAATTAAAAATATTGTTAGAGGAGAGCTGTGGTTTCCCTGATTTAAAATGGAGTATTATATAGTTGTATGTTGAAGGCGAAACGATTTTCTTCACAGCGAAAATTTTGAATTCCGAATTGAGAAGTTTTCCATTTTTAGCATTATGTAACGCAATGATATTAAAGTGTAAGACTAGACGGTTCGCGCAGTAGCTGAGCGATTTTCTGCTAAGCTCCGTTTCTCGAGTTAGATACCCGCACGGAACAAACATTTGTATGTCCTACAGAGAGTTAAGACGGGTCGAGCTGTTTGCGTTACTTGAGTTAAATGTTTGTAAATGCACCCAAAATACGAGGAGAAATTTCTAGAGTAGGACCATCACCATTCACGCCTGTTTTCCTCGAAGGGTTAGGCAGAGGTGTAACAATGTACACTCACAGTTCGCCGGTATATTTAGGTCCCATGTAATAGGGGGCGAGCCTATTGCCATTAACCGGGCACAAATTCTAAGTTTGAGCTGCTACTGAGAATTAATAAAGTGGGACAAGGTGAAAAAAAAAGTTTGTAGGTACCCTTCGGCTACCTTTTTATAAAAGTTGGCCTTCACCAATACCTTGATATGTAGCTACCTATATTTTTTATCTTTTCCTCCACACAAACACATCCTTGCCAAAGACACGCTCCTACAAATTACAATCAATTAATAGACCAGTATACCCGGTTAACAGAATACCCAGATGTGTGAAGTCACCCGGCTATCGGCGACATGGTGCCTCGTGATGGATGGCCTGGATTACTGCCAGCCCCCTGTATTTATGCGCTGCCTATAGCCGTGACAGATTGCTGGAGAACTCCGACTAAGCTGTTTAGTCTTAATCGTTGTTTATATGAAGTGATTTGTCGCTTTTTTAACCCCCGACTCAAAAGGAGGTGTGTTATAAGTTTGACGTGTTTGTGTGCCTGTCTGTGGCATCGTAGCTCTTAAACGGGTGAACCGATTTGAATGCGGTTTTCTTTATTTGACAGCAGCTTTCCTAGCGATGGTTTTTAGATATGTACTATCAAAATCGGTTCAGCCGTTGTAAGGTTATAAGCTCTTTTGTTAGCTGTGGTTTCAAATTTTAAATGTTTTACTTGTTAAATATTACCTACTAATGTTTATCAAGACACTTATAGACACAGTCAGTTTGCCTAGCGTTTTCCCTAATTATGTCGGGGTCGGCTTCCAGTCTGACCGAATGCAGCTGAAAACCAGTACTGTACATGGAGCAATTACCTGCCTGACCTCCACAACGCAGTTACTGGGCAACACGATACCTATTAGTAAGTCTGGTTGTCAGATTCCCTGCTTCTGACTATCTGTATCAACTGTTAAAGATCTAAGACATGACATATGATAGCTGGTACCGTGGGACCAATATATGAAAAAGGCTAGCTTTTGCTCGCGACTTCCTCTGCGTCAAATTTGATATACTATCCCACGGGAACTTTAAAATTTTCCGGTTTAAAAAGTACCTTTTATTCCACACTACAATCTATCCCAGTACCAAATTATATCCAGATCCGTCCAGCCATTTAAGCGTGAAAGAGCAACAAACATCCATGCTCACGAACTTTTGCATTTATAATATTAAGTAGGATTTGCAAACCAAGACAATATCCATCCGGGACTCGTAAAAAAATCAATAATTAGTGAAGACCAATCTCAAATGGAATCGTCTCGACTTTATTACCAGAGATTTGAGTAATAACATAATATTCCTGATTGAAATGCGAGCGTTTCTGAAATCGTATCGATTGGATTCCATAAAAATTCAGTGACCGTCCAGCTTTCATTGCGCAATGCGAGGATTTGGGGCAGTAGTACAAGTTTTAGAACTTCTTGTTTTCGTGAAAGTTTGAGGGGTTTAAAATTTGTAGTTATTATTGTTGTAATAAGGTTCATATTTCTGTTTAAACCAATGAAATTGTAGTGTGTGTTTGTAATGTGAAAATAACAGCTTTTTACATAACAAAATATAAACTGTGAACTGTGGGTGTACATTGGTACACCTCTGCCTAACCCTTCGGGGAATACAGGCGTGATGGTATATTTTTATTACTTATATATTTTATATATAAAATATAAACGAAAGTATACATGGCAGGTACCTACTTACATGAAATATAATCAATTGTCATTATTTTGTCTGCCTTTCTGTTTGTTTTTTGCTAATATTCGAAACGGTTAAAATTATTTTGACGAGACTTTCACTTTCAGATACTTAGATGAAGTTTTATGGAGTATAATTTAGACTCATCATCATCTGCCTAGCCTTTTTCCAACTATAAATAAATAAAGTAAATAAATAAATAAATATCTTGGGACAACTCACACACGGCTATCTGATCCCAAGCTAAGCAGAGCTTGTGTTATGGTAACCAGACAACTGATATACATACTTATATAATTTACTAGCTTTTGCCCGCGACTTCGTCCGCGTGAATTAATAGTTCCCGTTCCCGGGGGATTTCCGGGATGAAAACTATCCTATGTCCTTTCTCGGGTCCCAGACTATATCTGTACAAAATTTCATTGAAATCGGTTCAGTGGTTTAGGCGTGAAGAAGAGACAGACAGACAGAAAGACAGACAGACAGACAGAGTTACTTTCGCATTTATAATATTAGTAAGGATAAGGATAAATACATACATATTATAGATAAATCACACCCAGACACAGAACAAACAATCATGCTCATCACACAAAGTTTGTCCTGGGTGGGAATCGAACCCACGACCTCCGGCTTAGCAGTCAGGGGCACTAACCACTAGACCAACAGGCTATGTTGGGTTCGGCTTCCAGTCGAACCGGATGCAGCTGAATATCAGTATTTTACATGGAGCGACTGCCTATCAGACCTCCACAACCCAGTAATGGGTAATACGATACTCTTGGTAAGACTGGTTGTCAGACTTTCGGGCTTCTGACTAACAGTAACGACTGTCAAAGATCTACAAATGACAGCCGGGACCAACGGCTTTACGTGCTTTCCGAGGCACGGAGGAAACTCGCTCGCTAGTGTATAATTTAGACTACATTTTTAAAATGATTGTGGTTCCACGCAAAATCAATAAAACCTCTTGATTGCTGACATTTACACAAAAAAAGTCGCGGATATGGAAGATAAAATTCTTTTCTATAATATTCTATACAGTTTTCCTTTACCAACAAAATAATAAAATCTCTCCCGTGAGTTATTAACAGAAAACTGATGGATTACACGTGGACACAAATATAAGAGGAAAAAGTAACCAATTATATTGTGACAACGGCAAAAATCTCATTAAGATAGGACACAGAAAGCAGAGACAATACCGAGTTTGCTTTTCAGACCATAGAGTAGAAACACAGGTAATTAAAGGGCACAGTATCAACAAAAATCCCGTCAAGAGCGAATTAGAGATACACAAGGGGTTCCGTATCGTACAAAATTTTACACTACTTACAAAAAATACGTTTCGTATATTAAAAAAAAACGACGGGTTGCACTCCGGGAGTACTTACCGGCAGAAGTGAAAACGCTAAAGACGTACACAAATATATTTGTGTACGATAAATTCGTAAGATTTTCGATCAGGTCGCGTGTCCTGACGCGAGTTTAAATTTTTTTACCCATTCCAAAAAAAGTGCACAACGCCGCTAAAGAAGTTTTCACTTCAAAAACATATTGATTTTTTACTAGCTATATATTAGTTACTTCCTTGGTTATTGCTCCGCTCTCATTGGTTTTAGCGTGATATACCATAAGTATAAACCTCCCTTTTAAATTATTCTATCTATTGCTGAAAACCGCACTAAATCCATAGTATGCAAACGGTGGGAAGCGAGTTTGTTGAATACTATGTGAAGATACCGGCCATAGTAGTACACACTGCTTAAATTTCAAGTGTCTACCCATTACGGTTTAAATGATACAGTCCTGAGATAGACGGAGACAGATAGACATACATATATACATACATAAACTCACGCCTTTTTCCCATATGGGTAGGCAGACCCACCGAACGCCACCTGCTACGATCCTTTCGCCTCGTAATCGTTCATACATCTGGGTCATACAAGCACGCCGGTTACGAGTAGTTCTTAAAAATAGGGCCCACTTTACTACATACGGAACTCTTAAAACAAAATTTCACGTAACATGTAACTAAAGTAAACTAAAACTAGGAACGTTCATCAAACACGAGCCCGAACTAAACCCGCTACTCATTGCAAGATAAACAGCAAAGTTAAACTTCTGCGACCTCTCTGCAATTCACCTGACTCTGAACGAAACGATAAAATTCAGTAAAATAGGATTTTATTCACTGACCGATTCGTTCGTTCGTTTGCCAGCCGACTGGGTCCTCCGTCCAATTCCGTCGCCCGTCCGGGCGTGTCGGCTGTCGGGAATAAGGCACTCGTAGTAACGTCTGTAAAACGAAATTGGCGGGATTATTCGGACATGTCTCGATTTTTGTACTGATTTTGAAATTGGAAAATTGTACATTTGGTTGTGTTTTGTTTTAAATGAGAAGAGTTTTTAAGTACTTTAGAATAGACTGCTGTTAGTCTTGTGGGATTAGGTTCGTGGGATTTGATACCCAGGTCGGGCAAAAAGTTTGAACTAAAGTACCTTTTAATGGTCCAATTAAAATAAATGATTGGACTTTTTTGTGTTTTTTCTATTAAGAATTTCTTATTAGCAGCCCGGAGTTTGTAAGTTGGTGGTGTGTCACCCCTGTACTACGGAAAGCACGTAAATCAGACAGACAGACAAACGGACCGATGAATGAGAGATAGCAATAGGGCTTCATTTGGATTCTATGTGTATGGATCTCTATAAAAAGGGTGATTGAGAGTAAATCAAAGTAAAACCTTGTACAGGAAAGACCCTGTAAAATTCCCTATTTAATCCCTTAAACGTCTGACAACGCTCTTGGGAACTGGAGTCATCCCTATTAAGTAAAACCTTCATTTATCGCCGTTTATTTACACATAATATTAATTAATACTTGCTTTTTATCGTACTGCCTAACTGGCCTAAGTGCGACTGCTACGCTAGAGGTCTAGGTTTCAATTTCCAGGTCGAGTAAAAAGTTTTTTTTTGGGTTTTTCTATAAGATTCTCAGCAGCAGCTCGGAGTTAGGATTGGTGACCGGTTAATGGCAATAGGCTCGCCCCCTATTACATGGGACCTAAACATACTTGATTGTGGGTGTATACTAGTACACCTTTCCCTAACCCTCCGGGGAATACAAGCGTGATGGTATGTGATAACATCCTCCTTTTTTGAAGTCAATTAATAAAGACACTTAATTGATCCGGAAGTTACATGTTTATCGTTGTGATATTTTTAACCCTTCGGGGAATACAGGCGTAACGGTATATTATGTTAATACTCACTAGCATATTTCAGCACATCCCATAGTTCATTCTCGCCCAATGTCTATTATCTACAGGTCCATTGTACACCCGGATTTGGACTATCGCCAAAGTCATGGTCCGTCGGTAATCCACTGCACTTTGTCAGTTACTACCCGGGTCACCGGACCCGGATAACCGCTCAGATAACTTGCTCTAACCCGGACAATCTTTGCGAGGCTTTGCCCTCAATTCCTTTACATTTCGAATATAATAAAAACTGGATTACGTTGGTTCATTCTGTGGTAAAGTTTAGATTGTGAGTTGAAATGTTTAATAATTGAAGAAAACCATTTTGGAACAAGTTTTGTGTAATTACGCGTACATGTCCGGAGGCATTGCCCGGTTTTCTTTTGTTTGAGTTTTTTGTTAGGATTTGTGCCCGGTTAATGACAATAGGCTCGCTATTACAATACCGGCGAACTGTGGGTGTTCATTGGTACACCTCTGCCTAACCCTTCGTGGAATACAGGCGTGATGGTATGTATGCCTTATACGACGGCCCAAAAATAAGAAGCGTCATTATGTCTTTATGTATTTCACCATACCTATTTCTGCCGCAAAGCAGCGTTGCTGTGTTCCGTTTTGAAGGATATGGATGCCGGTGTAATTACAGGCACATGACACATTTCAACTTTATCTCTGGAATGGCAGCGTATTTGCCAGGCTTCTGGTATTGCAAATGTCTATAGGCAGCGGTGACTACTTAACATTAGGTGGGCCGTCGCGTCGGCTTGTTTGCACTCCCATGAAATGTAAAAAAAATGTAAGCAAAATAAGCGATTTGATTTAGACTTTATGGTTATATTTATAGTGGTTTTATGTAATAGGCAAAAGCGTTACATCGATTTGTACTTTAGAGAAATAACGAAGCGGATTATTGAACCATAAACGTTATAACCGTTCAATAACTCGCTGTTTCAAGCGACAATTCGCGGTATACTTCAACGAATTAAATGCTGGCTCGCTTCAATCAGCGCTCGAGCGCTTGAAATATCGATTAACTTCAGATTACTTTGGTCAACACTTCGGACGAAGCGTTGGGTGTGGTCCCACTGGCAGCGGAGAGCGTTGATTTAATTCCGATGGTAAGTAGCTATATTTCTACTTATCCCTTCGGGGCACACGTTTTGAGGAAAGTAAAAGTTCTTTAAACCACCCTGTCACTGACAATTTGGAATAAAAGTTTCCCAAATTCAATTTACCTAACTTGGGATCTCAATGTCACTTTTGGGCTGTTGAGCAGTTGTTGTAAGCACTTGTAAATTGAGATTGTTTGTTTAGTTTATTATGATCGGAAGTTTTCTCTACCTTCGTACTTAATTTAGAGAATTCAACGGTGTAAAATGTAAAAATAATAATAAAATGTCAATGTAAAAATAGACTTATTGAAGCCTAAAGCTACTAGTTCTTCCTACCATTGCGATCATTTATACAAAACTCTAGGTAGGTACTGAGATATTGAAGTTCCGAAGTTCCAACTTTCTTTTACTAAAACTGGCTTTGAATGTTCTAGGAAACTAAGCTTGAAATACCCCGCAATCCCTGTACTTTCGCTTGCATCTGTAAATAAAATGTTTCGAGTGCATTACATTGCGTTGTTACACCATGATTAGTAATTTTTTACAACAAAAGAATGTGGCTTAGTATCTGTTGTAATGAGACCCCGTATTTTAAACAATTGCAACTTACAAGAAAATCTAATCATTATTTTTGTGAACTCATTCATAGCCCGCTGAAACTGGAGCCTCATCTTTTCGACTACTTTCCAACTCGTTAGCACTGGGACCACTACAAAAGAGAAGTTAGTGCAATAATTTACAAGTAACTGCTGTAGCTACACAAAAGTAACGCGTTTTGTATTCAGTTACTTTCCATCCAATCTATACAGTTCAAATTGATGCAGTTTTTTGTAGTTCTGCGTAAAATGGAACGGGATAAAATTTCAATATTGAATGTTTCGAGGGCTTTGGCAACTGGCTGGAAAAATTGTTCGAAGTTTAAAATAAAGTTAATTGCTCCACTTTTTTATATTTGGAACGTCGGTTTTTTGAATTATTCAGTTAACAGAGGAATGAGGGACCCATTTCAATATCTTTGCCAACGATCTTTGCATTTAAAAAAGAGATTATTTGTATTGGTAGACCAAATTGCTTATTCAGTAGAAATGGCGGTATTGATTGAAACGTTTTTTGAACTTCTTGACTTTAGACAAGAGATCAGTGATCAGATCAGTGTTGAATATTTTTATTTACAGCCTCGCAAGATCTCTTACAAGACGCCATGACAGCATAGTGCATTTAAAAAATATAAGAATAAGGTCAAATAAGACAGAAAAAAAAACCTATTCCAAACATGCTGTTTTTCCTTCTTCCTATCATGTTGCGTATTTAATATGATGTAGGTAAGTAAATACCCATAAAAATTATAGAAAGTCGCCCTCTACATCTCAGTAGCATAAAGTTCTTAATCAAATAACCTCGCTCTCACTGGCACCCGACCCGAATCCGCTTAAAGTCCGCTATACTGAACCCACAAAGCGAAGTCGGTATATTTGCAAGTTGGGAGCTAACGACCGTGCTGCCCCCTAGCGGAGGATTCAGCATTGAACGCGGGCAGTCCCACAAATTGCACTGTTTCGTTCAACGGAAACATTTTACTATGACTCTCTGAGAATTGGCTAACTTCAAAGATGATTGGATGGAGTTAGATCTAACTGTAACTGCTTTAATAGTTATAAGTTATCTGTCAGGCCTTGTTCTCTTCAGTATCTTTAGTTACTATATGTACAAGCTGTTGATTTGCATCCTCGTCAAATTTTAGGAGCTTGTCATAGAAAAAAATAAGTAATCCAATATAATTACGATACATGGCTAATATTTAATAAATGCTTGTTTTTTTTTAGTTGCAACTATCAAAATTCCAGAATACTCCTTTTGCAACAATCAGCATCGCCCAGTTGCGTATGCGGTAGGCAGAGTTGTCGTGCGGCTACATCAATGCGTGCATAGCGCCTGAACCCTCTGGCGAGATGGCTAGTTCAAATTGGAAAATCACGCCAAAAAATATAAATAAAAAAAATAAAAACAATATTATTGAATCGTGTTAAGAATCACGAGCATAGTTAAAATTTGACGAGAATGCAAATCAACAGCTTGCATAAATGGAGTGGTTTGTTACTATAATGGTTACTATAACTGCCTCGTTGGCCTAGTGGTCCTATGCGCGACTGCTACGCTAGAGGTCTTGGGTTCGATTCCCAGGTTGAGCAAAAAGTGTTATTGGGTTTTTCTATGAAATTCTCAGTAGCAGCTCAGAGTTTGAATTTGTGCCCGGTTAAAGGCAAAATGTAGAGACTACTAGTTTTTATGGTGAAAAAATGTTAGGTGACATAGACCGTCATGGATTAAAAAGTAGCCTATATCTTTATCCAGATCCAAAGCTGCTTTTTCGTCAATTTTCATTATGATCGGTTCAGTGGTTTTGTTGTGATGAAGGAACAAACATACAGAAAAAAGATACAATATCAATATCATACATGTTACATATAACAAAAAAAAATGGTCAGAGAAAATCCCTTTACACAGCTTTCGATCAGTGCTATGTCTCAAAGACTGACGGCATTGCCAACTTGGATTTTTAATTAAAAGTCTAAGATCGCCAATGTACCTTGAGCAAGTGTGGTGACCAATTCTCGTGTCTTCTCTATATAAATGCCTTTGCCCTGCAGTGGGACAATCACAGGCTTTTATTGTTGTATTTATTATATTTAGTGGTGGATTCATACATAAACTCACGCCTTTTTCCCATGGTAGTAGGCAGAAACGACAGAACTCCACCTGCTACGATCCTTACATACTTCTTTCGCCTGGTCCACGTTCAACCACCTGGTCGTACAAGCACGCCGGTTACGAGTACTGCGTACCCGACCTTTCTAAAAAACCTCACCAATAATATGGTGTTTTTTTTTTAACGATAGGAAGTCATCGAATGACTTCCCCCGCCCTGGGCGGGGCGGGAGTGAGTGTCAGACTTTTACTGACTAAAACCCATCTATGTTCCTTCTTGTGCCCTTTACGTTCCGGGGGCGTGGTATCTCTTTCGAACAACTCGCAGAATAATATGGTGGATACAGAGTAACTTTATCCGAAATTGAAATCCGCAAATCCGAATAACTCAATTCGGTATATAGCGATGCAATATAAAGTCCGTCGTATATTTGCATGTTGCCGCAGTGTCTAACAACCATGTTTTGCATTCAATGCTTGGGTGCATCGACAAATTGCAACATTTTTAGGGTTCTGTCGTTGGAATAAAACGTTTTATTACTATTTTTCTCGACTGAGAGTTGTAAAAATACTGGATTTTATATCGCTTCAAGAGTTTGTAGATTTTAATCAAATTTTGAATGAAAAGAGATGGTATTTTAGATGTTGTACCTACATTTCACTAGTTACGTATATGTTGACATTTGCGACATTCGACTCTGAGACTTGTGACATTTGACTCTGACACGAGACGAGACACGGCGACACTCGAGCCTGAATCTCGCAATACTCGACACTAGACTTTGACATTCGTGACACTTAAATCAGAAACTCACGACGCTTGCGATACTCTAGTCAAACATTTTTCTCTGATACTTGTGTCAATCAACAACTCTATTTTGACACTTGACTCTGACACTTGATTCTGACACCCCTGACACTTGAATCAGAAACTGACGACACTTGCGACACTCTAGTCAGACACTCCTGACACTCTTCTCTGATACTTATGACGCTCAATAACTATAACTGTGACATTCGCAACACTCGAGTCCGACATTCATGACACTCGTCTCTGACACTCGTGACACTCGAGTCCGACTTTGGACTTTCTCTATTGTAATCGTAAGAGGCGACAAGTTTGCCGGGGCTGCGGGTTGTTCGAAAGAGAAACCGCGCCCCCGGAACGCAAAGGGCACATGAAGGAACATAGACGGGTTTTAGTCAGTAAAAGTCTGACACTCCCTCCCGCCCCGCCCGGGGCGGGGGAAGTTATTTGATGATTTCCCGTCTTGAGGCGACAAAGTTAGTTGTTACTAACGTGTTAATTTTGTACAAAATCTTATAGACTTACGTATTATTAACTTTCACATAGGAAAAACCATATAGAGAATGAAAGTTTCCTTATTTGGCTAAATGCCCATTAAAATGAGGAAACATCCATAAAATAGTTTGAGCACATAATCATCACTATTTACGTAAGAATATAGCATTTTGAATTTTCTCCAACTAGCAATATTAAGTGTCAATTATTAATTAAAACAATGGTATTGGTTTCTCTCAGAAAGTCTTTATTTATTTAATTATTTATTTAGATAAGTTTAATGTTAATGAGTCGAAATCTGAAATGTTAATCTACTTTTGTTGCTGACGTAAAGATATTAACCCCACCACGTCTTCATATTATTGTTAATCCCTTTGAAAATTCGTATCTAATTAAATGGCCACTCAAACTAACTACGTGTTGGATCGTGTAGAACAAAGCCAGTGATTGTACCCCCTCGCCCCCTGGCGGGGTGTCTACTGGGGGCTAAAAGGGGTGGGAAGGGCAATTGGTCTATTGTGACCTATTTTCTTAAGCGCCTTTTATAGTTGGATTCAATAAACGATAATAACGTAAATGGCACTGTCTCTGGAGTAACTGCTTATAGGTTATAGGGATTGTTTTAAGCGTCTGGCTGGTTATTATTGGCCCAGTGCTGGGCAAAGGCTTCTTCTTATATAGAGAAGGCATGGGCATTGATCACCATGGTTGCTCAAGACGGACTGGCGATTTCAGGCTTATAATAAATTAGCTTCTGCTCGCTACTTCGTTTGCGTCGAATTTGATATATTATCCTACGGGAAACGTATTTTTTTGGGATGAAAAGTATCTTATGTTTTATTCCACACTAGTTAAAATCTATCTCAGTGCCAAATTTCATTCAGATCCGTTCAGCCGTTTACCCGTGAAAGAGTAACAAACATCCATCCATTCATCCATCCACCCATCCATCAAACCATCCATCTATCCATCCTCACAAAATTTCATATTTATTATATTAGTAAGAAGTAGGATATAAATCGAGGTCTCTTCACGATGTTTTCCTTCACCGATGTCAATGATGTCCAAGATAAACTTAGAAAGTTTATCTGAATTGTAAATCACATTGGTACTTGCTCGGTATCGGACCAGCAATCTTATGCATGAGAAGCGCGCATCGAAACCACTGGGCTAATGGCCCAACATTTGACAGTTTAATCGTATCCAACCTTATTTTATTAGTTTATATTTCAGTGAGATAAACTCTGTTCTAAATTTGAATAAGGATTTGACAGCCCGCCACGAGGCCTGACAGGCGGGTTTTGGCATTAAATATTAATTTAAATAATCGATACAAAAATTATAATGGTTAGAAATATACTTTACGATGTTGAAATATACGTATTCTTTATATCATTGTGCTATTATTTTTCTAGATCATACTTGGGCACCTAAGGTTACGGAGATATTATTTTGATGCCGCAATAACTTGGCCTCGTACTCAGGCCAAGTACTATAAAGATTAAAATAAAAAGGATTTACGTATATCAATTCGAAAAGAAGAAGAAAAATGGAGATATTGAAGGTCTAAGTAAAAAAAAACTGGTATTTTTTACGAAAATCAACTTTAAATGAAATGTATCAATCAATTTTAGGGTTAGTTAGGATTTGCGCCCGGTTAATGGCAATAGGCTCGCCCCCTATTATACGGAACCTAAAATATGCCGGCGAACTATTATGGGTGTACATTGTTACACGTCTGCCTAACCCTTCGGGGAATACAGGCGTGATGGTATGTGTAGTAAGTCCATCACCATCTCGCCTGTATTCCCCGAAGGGTTAGGCAGAGGTGTACCAATGTACACCCACAGTTCGCCGGTATATTTAGGTCCCATGTAATAGGGGGCGAGCCTATTGCCATTAACCGAGCACAAATCCAAACTCCGAGCCGCTACCAATAACAATTCCCATAAATAAAAAAATAAAGTCAAAAAAGTTTCCATAAAATGAAAGTCATTTCCCATAAATATAAATATGTGTATGTTAGTTTGTCCGTCTCTCACAAAGCAGCGGAATTACGACGCGATGCTACATTTTTTCATAGAGTGTAGATAGTATAGATAGTTTATGATCAAAGATAAAATAAATATATATAAATATACCATCACGCCTGTATTCCCCGAAGGGTTAGGCAGAGGTGTACCAATGTACACCCACAGTTCGCCGGTATATTTAGGTCCCATGTAATAGGGGGCGAGCCTATTGCCATTAACCGGGCACAAATCCAAACTCCGAGCTACTACTGAGAATTTCATAGAAAAACCCAATAACACTTTTTGCTCGACCTGGGAATCGAACCCCTTGCACGGCAGTCGCACTTGCGACCACGAGACCAACGGGGCAGTTTATGATCAAAGAGTGGCATGTATAGGCTTTTATCCCGGAAAAAGGAATGTTTCCTGTGGGAATCTTTATGAATATTTATCGCAGAAACCGCGAGGCGAAGCTAGTAAATCTATATAACTTGAACATACTAATAAATAAAATTGAAATGAATGTTTGTAATGTCAAAATAAAAGTTTTTTGTTAAAGGCACGTGGATCATACAATAAACATTATTATCATTTTTTTTATATTTTATATACCCAGTGTCACTCTCACAGTAAATACGAATCTAACGACACCTCTCAAGCTAAAATCCATCGAGCCGTTCAGCCTGCAGAGCGTGCCAAACAATTATACATACAAACATACATACATACATACATACAAACATACCCTCGAAAAACATAACCCTCCTTCTGTCGCAGTCGGGTAAAAAAATAACTTAAAACTAAATGGCATTAAAAATTTCCACCACATCATCAACTGGAAATTTGCCCAAAAGACTGGCGGCATTGCCATCCAGCGTGGCTATTCTGCCAGTCTTTAATAAAAGCACGGATGTCGTATGGATGGATGTTGTTTGACACGGATGTTGTTATAGCGGCTATTAAAATACACATTGCCTCGTTAGCCTAGTGGTCCTAAACGCGACTGCTAGGCTAGGGGTCTTGGATTCGATTCCCTGGTCGAGCAAAGTGTTATTGGGTTTATCTTTGAAATTTTCAGTAGCAGCTCGGTGTTACGGTTTGTGCCCGGTTAATGGCAATAGACTCGCTCCCATTAGGGAGCGAGTACAGTTTACCGGTATGTTTAGATCCCATGTATTAACATGGGATCTAAACATACCGGTAAACTGTGGGTGTACATTGATACATCTCTGCCTAACCCTCTGGGGAATACAAGCGTGATGGTATTATGGTAGTATTACACGCTCTGTGACAATTTCCTTGTAATTGGCTGTCAGTTTCACCTACTATTTTTAACCCCCGACGCAAAAAGAGGGGTGTTATAAGTTTGACGTGTCTGTCTGTCTGTCTGTCTGTCTGTCTGTCTGTCTGTCTGTGGCATCATAGCTGCCGAACGGATGAAGCGATTTCAATTTAGTTTTTTTTTGTATTAAAGGTGACCTATCTGCGAGTGTTCTTAGACACGTTTGATGAAAATCGGTTGAGCCGTTTAAAAGTTGTGGGGGTGAAAGTAGGGAAGAAAAACCGAATATCTGTAAAAATACTCGAGTGGGGTCTCAAACTTAACAAAATCGACATTATAATAAGTAGGTACCCATAAAAAGTATAAAATTAAAAATTAAATTAAAAATTTAAAAAACCCCCAACACAAAAACCTAAGTTCCCTTTAAAAAGTAAAAAAATAACAAAAAAAATACGTCACGTTGGGGGACCGATGTTGCATTTAGGATACGATCCTCTCGAGCGGTCCCCCAACGTGACGTATTTTTTTTGTTATTTTTTTACTTTTTAAAGGGAACTTAGGTTTTTGTGTTGGGGGTTTTTTAAATTTTTAATTTAATTTTTATATTCTGTTTTTAACCCCCGACGCAAAAAGAGGGGTGTTATAAGTTTGACTTGTCTGTCTGTCTGTGGCATCATAGCTCCCGAACGGATGAAGCGATTTTAATTTAGTTTTTTTTATATGAAAGGTGACTTATGTGCGAGTGTTCTTAGACATGTTTGATGAAAATCGGTTGAGCCGTTTAAAAGTTATGGGGGTGAAAGTGGGTAAGTAAAACTAAAGATGATTTGTCATGTGGGTTATTAAATTATTAGGAACCTATGTATTTACAACTTCACAAAATCGTCATTATAATAAGTATGTACCTATAAAAAGTATAAAATAAAAAATTAAATAAAAAATTTAAAAAACCCCCGCCACAAAATCCTATGTTCCCTTTAAAAAGTAAAAAAGGAAAAGGCGGGGGTTTTTAAAATTTTTAATTTAATTTTTTATTTTATACTTTTTTGTTTAGCTGTAAGTCTTCCACAGCTCATAAATAAATAAATAACACGCGCGAAACAAAAAATCTCTTCCTAAAAATTTCGGTATCTATCTTTACAGTTCAAAAGATACAGCCTATCCCTGCCAGACAGATATCAGGATCCTAGTCCCATTGACACATTTTAGGCAAAACCCTAAAAAACAAAGTACCTACTTCATACATTACATAACCATAGTACGCGACGAACCGAACCAGACGCCGTACCTATTTGGAAACTGTAAAATAATCCCGCGATAAGCCTTTTCAGCCGTCTTTAAGCAAATTGTGCCGAAAACCCTTTCCTATCTACACAGCGATATCATGAGCTTCCAATAGTTTTATGGAGTGTTGATACGATAGTCAGCGTTTCCTACCGTACTACTGGATGTGAGTACAGAAGGCTTATTCCGTACGTGATATGCCCTTTATCTTCAACAATGCACTGTGCAGGCCTCAACTTGCTTGGAAAAACGCCCCATACATTCAAAATTCTTCTTTATACTACTAATAAATGCGAAAATTTGTAAGGCCGGATATTTGTTGGAATAGGTTTTTTTATATAGTTAGATAGCAAGTTGCCCGCGACTTCGTCCGCGTAGATTTAGTACTTCACCTACAAAGACAATTTCCAAAGTATTCGCCGCCCCCGACAAATGAATTTTACAGGCAATTTTTTTATACCTTGGGTTGCATTATTGCAAGTTTTGAAGCAATCTCTATTACTTTTTACCTTATATTTTATTACTTACTGATAATGTAGCTTTCCATTGGTGAAATATTTTTTTAAATCGGTAAAGCAGTTTTTGAGCTTTTCCATTACAAACAACAATACAAATCGAATATTTTATCAGACGTAATATGAGTTTATAAAAGCTATCGTATCACATAACTTAACATGAGTATAATACAATTAATTTACAAAAGCACCTGACAACTCAAAGACATGGCTCATACAAAATTCTTTATAGGTATTTTTTTTTCACTTGTAAAATTCCGTAGGTTTTAATTCCTTGCCAAAGATTTGGCGTTGAACTTCTGTACTATTCTATGTCGTAAGTAAGCACATTAGCCGGGACGGAGCATTACCATAGAGACGATGTCGGGCCGGCGTTAGACCGGCTATCACACCGGCGAAGCAGATTTTGTTGAATATTTAACGTTTGGGGTTTATCAATCTTTTAGGTTTAGTCAGAATAAGGTGTTAGCTATTTATTTATTTATGTAGTCACTTCATTAGCGTTGATTGCCTCGTTAGCCTAGAGGTCCTAAACGCGACTGCTACGCTAGAAGTCTTAGGTGAAACTCCTAGGTCGAGCAGTGTTATTGGGTTTTTCTTTGAGATTGTCAGTAGCAGTTAGGAGCTAGGATTTGTGCCCGGATAATGGCAGTATGCTTGCCTCTTTTTACATGGGAGTACATTGATTACACCATTGCCTGCCCTTCGGGAATATACCATTACGCCTGTATTCCCCGAAGGGTTAGGCAGAGGTGTACCAATGTACACCCACAGTTCGCCCGTATATTTAGGTCCCATGTAATAGGGGACGAGCCTATTGCCATTAACCGGGCACAAATCCAAACTCCGAGCTGCTACTGAGAATTGAATAGAAAAACCCAATAACACTTTTTGCTCGACCTGGGAATCGAACCCACGACCCTTCGGGAAATTACGATTTTTTTTTTCTTACATCATTGAAGTCATTGATGAATTTATGACGCCGAAAGTTCCATGGTTATTCGTTTTTATTCTGTAGCTGGCAACCATCTGGTTACAGAAATATTAAAAGTCAAAGCTAAAACCAATTTTCACGTATTTTTATCGAGTAATCTATACAAATAAATAAAATTGAAGCATCTGTTTGTAATGTCATATAAATGGATCCCCGCTATTTATATCGAAAACCCATTCTTTTTGGTTATTTGTTCCCACTAATCTCCAAAATGGCTGGACCGATTTTGACGGACCTTTACTGACAGATAACTGATTATATACCTACAGAGAAATCTAGAAGTACTTTAATTTTACTAAAATAATTAGGGGTTTAGACGCAAAAAAAGTAAAACCTTGCTGATAACCGTTATTCGTCGATCGGACGAAGCACAGGCTTAATCTAAAATTCATATGAGTCTGAAATCGCCAATCCACCTTAAACAAGTGAAGTTCGGTATTATTACAATTTACAAAGTAAACCATAAAGCAAACACACTAAAGTCTAAAGTTAATCCAAGTAGAAGTTAGACGAAGGCAACTGGCATGTTTCACTAACAATCTAAACCACGTTAGAAGCACTGCCTCAAGGTATACGATACGTAACTCTCCATGCATGAAACACGGAGAGGTCGGGACATTCAACCTGTATGCAGATCTAGACTGAAAAGCGGCTAGAAATGTGCCTGAAACTGAAACGTAGCGTTATAATCTCTTTATGTAGTCTTCAGACCGATTCTGGTCATGGCGGCTTATATTAATACAGGCTAGTCAAGTATGCAGGAGATATACTCCGGGATTTTACTGAGAAATTAATGGAAATTGAAAAGCCCAATAGCACTTTTTACCCGACCTAGGAATTGAACCCAGGACCCCACGCTCAACAGTCGTGCTGCCCGTCTTATGTGTGCACCAAATAAATGGTTTATCCCTACATATCCTGGGGCTGCGGGTTGTTCGAAAGAGATACCGCGCCTCCGGAACGCAAAGGGCACATGAAGGAACATAGACGGGTTTTAGTCAGTAAAAGTCTGACACTCCCTCCCGCCCCGCCCAGGGCGGGGGAAGTTATTTGATGATTTCCCGTCTATAAAAACACAAAACTTAGTTAAATAATAATAATTAATTTAAAAACTATGTACAGTTAAAAAAAAAAACAAAAAGAAAGGAAGGTCATAGGGCATCAAAAAACTCATCCGCATCACTGTCAATGGGACATGTGCCCAGAAGGCTTCCTTCGCAGCAGCCTGACAGTGACGGCGCTTCGGTTCTTGTTTGCGTCTTAACTAACGTCAGTTATCTTGACGTTTTGGTAAACCCGCCTTCAGTCTCTTGAATTATTGTAACACTAGCTGTACCCCTCGGTTTCACCCACGTTTACGTTACGTTTTTGGCTACTGCTCCACGTCCATAAATTGTTAATATAGTTATACTAATCGTCAAGAATCAGGCTACAAAAAAAAAACAATCCTATTGGTACCTATTTCCCAAGATTTAGCGCATTTAAACAAACAAATTAACTAAAAAATCTCACTACTACTACTTACTAGTTACACATTTTTTGGTTCAGGCACAAACCAGGTGTCATTAAACCAGGATTTATCAACATATATTTAGTATGTATTCTTAGATAAATCCTGGTTTCCTCACGATGTTTTCCTTCACCGATGTCAGTGATGTCCAAGAAAAAATCTCTTCATCCTTATTATATCAATATAGACTGCGGTTAAACTAATATGATACAACCGACCCATCACATATATTCTGTTGTTATTAACATTGTCTGTCTGTGTAATGAAAGCTGCTCAGTGATGCATTAAGCCTACTAGCAGTTGCTGGTAACAAAGCTTCAGACATGGGCTTAATTCTAATTTAATAGTATTACGCCGTCGGGGCTTAGGACGGAACCGGCCTTACATTTGAAGGAAAATAGGGCAGTAGTTTACCTGAAGGTCAATTTTGACGTTCTAATAATGATAAAATAATAATCCTAGCTTATTATTGTCCTATAGTAGGGTAAAAGACCTCTTTCGTACAGAGAAGGCACGAGTATCGATCACTATGCTTGTTCAAGATGGATTGGCGATTTTAGACTTATATTATTTAAAAGTCTAGGTTTCCTCACAATGTTTTCGTTCGTCGATGTCAGTGACGTCCAAGAAAAACCAAGAAAGTACTTAAAGAATTACAAAATGTTACATTGGTACTTACCTGTGCCCGGTTGCGAACCCACAGCCTCATGCATGGAAAGCTGGCGCCTTAACCAACGGGCTATTACGACATTGGAATTTTAAATATAGAACTGTTTAAATTTTCGTTATTTTAATTACTTTTATAAATACAAAAATTTGCATGGATGGGTGTTTGTTACTCAATCAAACCAAAACAGCTAAAAGGATGCAGATAAAATTTGACACAAAGATAGATATACACGCTGACTTTTAAAGCGTTGCAAAGCCGCGGCAGATCGATTTGCCCTCAGTAGTACTAATAGATTATAGAGTTAAACTTAAAAAATAAACATATTTTTATTTTAAAATATTAAAAAAAAGAATCTTTAACTCGAAAGCGTGAGTTACAATAGTTACACACGGTAGACACACACAGACGTAACGTAGGTACATTCAAACTCGCGCGCAGCCACGTGCTGCCGACAAAGGAAAAACAAAATCATAAATGTTCAGAGGAAAATAAGCTCTCGCGTCTGGTGATACGGTATAAACTAGAAGCCACGCGGTGCCCACAAAGGAAAAAGCGAAAAATTAAATGTTCAGAGAAAAACAAGCCTTCGCCCCTCGTGATACGGTATAAACTAGAGCGCGTTGCTCGCACACTCGCCATTCGCAACAAAAGATAAGAAGAACGCCGTCGAGACGCGCCGGCGCCGCGCCGCGCCGTGTTGCGCCGCGCACTCGTCGCTCAGTTGCCTCGCGAACCTTGTACTTGTAAGTTCAAGTAAACAAAAATGAACAGAAACTACAATTACGGTAATTTAGAGTACGTCACCATGGTGCAACTGTACGCTAGGGCGGATCACAATGCGTCTGCTGCTCGACGACTTTACTCCGATTTGACTCCATTGGACTTCTTGTGGTCGGAGCTAAAATGCCTGGTATATCGCGAGGAATACGAAACTCGGGACGCGTTAGTGACTCCGATAGTGAACGCTTTCGATGTGATTAGAAGTGACAGAGACATATTATTAAAACTAAAACCAAATTCACTAAATCGTGCTCGTTTGTGTGTGGAACGTAGTGGCTTACACTTCGAACAATTACCGGGAAATGTAGGTAAGTATTTAGTAAATAGTAAACATTAATAATAGGTTACGTAATTGAAATCATTGTAAATAAGTTGATTCCAATTTTAAATACGCCTAAAATACTTTACTATCTTCTTATCACGAAATTATTTTCTTCTAAGATAACAAACAATTATTTTAATTTCTCTGTTCAGTACGTTGTAGGTAAAAAAGTATTTTTGACGGTCCTAAACCCGTAAAAGGATGAAGGGAAAATTGGTTTAACTTCTTCAGTGTTGTGTTCCATTAAATTAACTAAAAATCAGCAAATCAGCTGTTGATACGCGCAGGGGTATCGACCCTGTTCAAAGGCGCGCGCGCCGCGCGCCGCCACCGTATGCCGCCCGCGTCTCGACCGCTGCGCGAGATACCTATTTAAAGTGGTTACTATTAGATTGAGGTCGCTTTCGAGTTTAGTTTTTCACAATTGTAAATCTGCCATTTTTATATTTACATAAAAAAGATATTTAGTAATCGATTCTACTACCAAAACAAAATCATTTCGCTGCCGCTTTGCAACGCTTTAAAATTCACCGTGTATAATCTTCAAAAGCACATACGCTACATTTTATCCCGGAAAAACGTACATTTCCCATGGGATAACATTAACTTCGACAAAAACTTTGAAGCTACTCGCTTAATAAAATGTTGCGAGTAAAACAATAACCGACATCAAAGATGGCGGCTGACAGTTTGATTGTCACTTTCCCCGACTTTACAACAATGGCGGATAAGCTGTCAGAATACATTGTTTACCTTTTATAGGGAAATAAATAATATAACTTGCGTTTCCGAGACTATGTGACGATCTTTTACGAGCTGTAAAATGTACAGATAAAATTGTATGTATAACATAGAATATTATGTGAACAGTAAATGGTAGTAAAAATCGTGTCAAAAATACGTATTTTACATTTTAAAGAGCTTAAAGCTATGATATATCATATCTTCTGCCTAGCCTTTTTCCAAATATGTTGGGGTCGGCTTCCAGCCTAACCGAATGTAGCTAAATAATATTGTCTACATGGAGCGACTGCCTACCTGACCTCCACAACCTAGTTACTGGGCAACACGATACCTCTTGGTTAGACTGGTTGTCAGACTTCTTGGCTTCTGACTTTCCGTACCTACACACGGGATTGTCACACCACCAACTCGGAAACTCCAGACTGCTACATTAATATAAGTCTGAAATCGCCAATCTTTGAGCAAGCGTGATGATCAATCCCCGTGCCTTCTCTGTATGAAAAGTGGCCTTTGCCCTACAGTGGATGCCTGGCATTATTTAAATCAAATCAAAATCGTTTATTGCAATCCATAATGTACACATACAGGTGGTAGTTCAATATATATATTTAGAAACAATTATGGACCCTGTCGGGCACAGCAAAATTTTAAATAAGAGGAGAGAGGAATGAATTTATTGCAGTGACAAAACCTTACGCAAGTCTAAAGCCAAAAAAATTATGTCTAAAGAATTATATTATATGAACAGCGCACTATGTAGTTGAGTGAGTTTACAGACCTAATTAGCAACGAAAACAAAAATGTTTTGTTAATAAAAATTTCTACCACACAAAATAACATCATGGCACAAAAACGATAAATTCTGAAGATATTTTTTCAGCGGCTGGAATGGTGTCGGTTTAGTACTAAGTAGCACTAACAATAAGCTACTTTAATTAAAAATCTTATAATTAGCGAAATAACAAGCACCTACTTACTTATTTCTGAGACCAAAAATGTAGCTGATTTTTTTAAGTTGAAAATATGGATAGTTTCAACAAAAAGCATTAAGTTCGTTTAGTTTAGGTACTTTTTGATCTTGTATCGGGAAATTTTGAACCGCATTACTTATTGCTTTAATTGGGCTTAATTCTGCTAAAGTGAACCAATAAAATGTCAAATAAAAATTTATTGTAAAAATGGGATTTCTCTCACTTTTACGTAAGTATTTATGTTTATTTATTTGGTACGCTTTGTAGCCTACACGGCTTGATGAATTTCAGCTTGAGAGGTGACGGTAGAGAGTGACACTGGGTATACCAAAATTATAAAAATTAAAATGGGTGATTTTTGGCGCTTTAATATAATATGAAAGAAAGAAAAACCGTTCATTTGCGTGATAGATATGCAATAAAAAATAACAAATGTTATGTCAATGTAGTTTGTTTTGTTATGTTTTCAAATATTTTTTTCCTGGAAACCCATCAAGAAGTAAAATTTTTACACTGTCGGTTTTTTTTTTACTATTCTGTATATTTATTTAGGTTTAGGCAGAGGTGTACCAATGTACACCCACAGTTCGCCGGTATATTTAGGTCCCATGTAATAGGGGGCGAGCCTATTGCCATTAACCGGGCACAAATCCAAACTCCGAGCCGCTACTGAGAATTTCATAGAAAAACCCAATAACGCTTTTTGCTTGACCCGGGAATTGAACCCGGGACCCCTTGCACAGCAGTCGCACTTGCGACCACGAGACCAACGGAGCAGTTTTTTTGTACTATTTTGTATATTTACTTATTTTTTTGTACTATTTTGTATATTTACTTATTTTTTTGTACTATTTTGTATATTTACTTATTATTTTGTACTATTTTGTATATTTACTTATTATTTTGTACTAATTATTTATTAACTACTACTACTACTCTACTATCCACTACTACTATCTATCTTCTTTACTATTTTGTATTTTTTTTTGTATATTTACTCTCTAATAAATATCTACAGTCTTTACTGATTAAACAGCATCTATCTAGACCCAAGCTATACTTAAAACAATTTCCACTGCAACCCGCAGATTTCCCGATACAATTCTTCCACTAACTACTTACTTTAAGTTTCAACTAAACAATACAGTTTCCTATCTGTTTCGCAATACTTAGGAAGTGCTACAAAAAGAACTAAGTAACGCTAAACAATGAGAGTTGGAGTGTGTTTATAGTGGAGGGATTGAACGGGCGCGGTAAGCGGGGCGGTTAAAATCTCGCTCAATGTGGGGCCCTCCTGCTGTGTGATTCTGTAAGACCTAGTTCTAAACTTCGAATCTGAATCCGCTGTGACTTTCTTGATTGGCATTCTAAAAACTCGGTTGATAATTCGAATTTACACTAGCGCCACTCTTGCGAGCTTGTCAGCGAGTTGAACTAAATTGACTTAAGATTGCCACTTAAGAAGTGGCATTCTATACGGTAATTCCACCGTCAATTCGACGCTCACTTCGCACTCCAAAGTGTCAAATAAATCAATGTCATTTTGAACCTTAAGCGAAGTGAGATGGGAATTCATGTCTGAATTTTACAGAATCGACGTACTGCTATGGTTGCGGAATTTGTTCTAAAGAGTCACCGCGGCTTTGAAACGCAAAGGATATTAGGAGGAACACGTGTGGGTTTTAGTCAGTAAGAGTCTGACACTCCCTCCCACTCCGCCCAAAGCGGAAGAAGTGATAAGTCTGGGGTTCTCAGTTCGATTCAAAGATCAGGCAAAATACTGATGGTAATTTTCAATTAGAAAAAATCTTAGTTTTAAAAGTTGGTCGTGCCTAACTGTACCTAGGCAAGCACGGTATACACGTACATAGGCAGTGGCGTCGTGGTAACCACTGCTATTCAGCTGTAGCCGTCCACCAAAGTTGGAAAAAAGCTAGACAAATGATTATGAAATTCTGCAGATTTACAAAACCTAGCTACAAAATTTTATAATCTAGCCTAGCAATCTAGTCTATCTTGCAAATATTCCGTATTCATTTGAGTTGATTTTGAGTCACACATAATTATTGAACAAATGATTAACCTACATTTAAGAGCGCTTATTCTATTTACAAATTATAATCAAGGTACCTACTTTGAAATCCTCTTAAGAACCAATGCTAAGTCCAATTTAAGCCATTATCTGAGCTGAAATTTTAATCGTTTTTGGGGGAATCTTGTCTATAAACAATTCAAGAATTGAATTCGCCCTCGTAATTATTTGAGTAGGTTTGATTTCAGAGTAGAACATGTCAATAGAATTTAGGTCTGTCTATATGAAAAAAGTGGATTTTTCATTCAAAAATCAACCTTATTTCGTTACATAATAACATCATAATTTCATTTTAACCTTTCAACATTGTCACGGCCAGGTCGGAACGTCAGAATGGAGTCAAGACACGCGGATATGGGATCGATATTCGAACGATATGTAGTAGTTAAGGATCTGACTTCGTCTATGTAGAATCGTGGTTAAGACAAAGTCAAATTATCTCAAGAGGACATAAAAATATGTAAATATCCATCTATCCTTTCAAACCCCTCGAATTCGTCCGCCTCAAAGTTGATAATACTACTTCACCCCACGGCAACCGTGTTTATTCCGGGTTAAAAAGTAGCCTATATACTATTCTAGACAGCACTATCTCTATGTCAAATTTCATCCAGAACAGTTCAGCAGTTTACGCGTGAAAGAGTAACAAACATCCATCCATCCTAACAAACTTTTGCATTTATAATATTAGTGTGTAACTCTCTCCAGACCGAATCCGGCGACGGCGGCTAATCTTAATGCAGACTAGCCAAGTACGCAGGAGATATTATAGTGCACAATTGTGTGCGCAAACACAGGTGCACACTCTCTTCCCTAACTCTCTCTCTTCTCTCGGGGTTTTCCATTAGGAATTTCTCTGTAGCAGCCCGGAGTTTGGAAGTTGGTGGTGTGTCACCCCAGTGCCTCGGAAAGCACGTAAAGCCGTTGGTCAAATATTAGTAGAATAGGATTATACTATTGAATATAATAAAATATATTTTTTCCCATGGGGGTAGGCAGAAACCACGGACCGCCACCTGCTACGATCCTTACATACTCCTTTCGCTTCGTCCACATTCATACATCTGCCCTCCTAGCCAAGTCACAAACGATAAACGCAAACGCTGAGTAGGCTTTAATAGATCTTCAACTTTATGTGCTTGGTTTCAAGTTGAAGATCTAATGAAGATTGCATAGCGTTTTCGTTCGTTCCAGTCGCTAACGCTTAGAAATCTTTAATAGGTTTTCAACTTAAGACTCTTGGGTATTAAGTTGAAAATCTATTGGTACCTACCGAGCGTTTACGATTATCGTTTGTGATTTGGCTAGGGGGGCTGGTCATATAAGCACGCCGGTTACGAGTACTGCGCACCTGGATAGTGTACATAGTAAGATAATATAGTATTTAGTATTTACTCTGGTCGAGGCCTTAGACTTAAATCTATTACGAAGGTAACCTGCCGTGGGACCGGTGACTATTGTATCTTCACGTATCGGTGGGTAGGCAGTTATATAAGTATCGCGAATGGTAATATGGTTTATGGGAACTACTTAGTATGTACACAGTTCGTTGCGACTTCGATTGAATATAGAACTGTGTTGTATAAGCGTCTCCACACAAGTCTGAGTTTTTTACATTTTCTTCCCCCGACGAAGAAATCTGTCGAAAATCAGCCCGATATCGGTAAAAAAATCGGTCGTGTGACGTTTCCTTCTGATATTTGAGTTTAGAAAATGCTTTATATTTATATAACATAATTAACTAGCTACTGCCCGTGACTGCGTCTGTATAAGGTTCAAAATCAAGCCAAAGTCCTAATCTAACCCAGGGGAACAAAAAGTCGGGATAAAAATGATTCTGTGAAGATCAATCAATCAAAATATATCAATGTCTAATATAATTATGTGCCTAGTGTTCGAAATAGTGGCAAATATCTATCCATCCATCCATACATACAAACAATTACATTTATAATATTGAATGGCTACATAGAGTATAACATAGTCCTTTGCTGTCTCGCTGTCTGTCCCTCCGTACATTTTGATCTTTTAAACTACGCAACGGATTTTCATGCGTTTTTCATCAATAGGAAGATGATTCCCCGAAGGGTTAGGCAGAGGTGTACCAATGTAAACCCACAGATCGCCACTACATTTAGGTCCCATGTATTAGGGATCGAGCCTATTGCCATTAACCGGGCACAAATCCGAGCTCTTACTGAGAGTTTCATAGAAAAACCCAATAACACTTTTTGCTCGACCTGGGAATCGAACCCAAGACTTCGCGTAGCAGTCGCGCTTAAGACCACTAGGCTAACGAGGCAGTTAAATGATAATGGTTCCGTTCTATCTTTTAAAGCTACAGACCCCTAAAAAGCAAAGTATACTAAAATCATTTATATTCAGAAGTAACGATAATTTATAACAACAATTTTGTCGCGATAACAGAGATGTTTCCGTGACAAAATTGTGTGGAAATATTTGAAAATATGTCCCTACAAACCATTTACTATTTCTATTCAAAATGGGGCTGTCAGTCTGTGTGTCACAATACGGTGTCTGTCACGTCCTAGCGTACGATTGTGTGAAATAAATTGTGGTTAGGTGAAAATATACTGACATTGATGTTCGTACTTGTTCATGAATAGATTTGATGTTGCCGACGCGACGGTTTGAATATAAATAGTGTTTGGGCTAAGAGTCTTGTATGGGGCAAACTTTTTATACATACATACATACATAAACTCACGCCTTTTTTCCATAGGGGTAGGCAGAAACCACAGAACGCCACCAGCTACGATCCTTACATACTCCTTTTGCCTCATCCATGTTCACTGGTCATACAAGCTCGCCAGTTACGAGTACTGCGTCCTCAACCTTTCTGAAAAACCAGACTGTTAATATTTTTTATTTGTATTACTTGATGAACTCGGGATCCAAGGGATCTGGACCTTTAAAAGGCTGACAAAGATCCGAGGCCAACTCGAAGAGGCTCGGTTTAAGATGAAACGAAACAGCAACCGACAATTTTATTAACCCTGTATGCTCTTTGCAAGGGCACGGGGATTGGCTATCATCAAATGACTTCTTCTGCCCTGGGTGGAGCAAAAGGGAGCGTCAGACTCTTACTGACTAAAACCTATCCTTGTTCCTCCTTATGCCTTTTGCGTACCAGAGCAGTGGAAATTCTTTAAAAAAAAACCGCAACAATTTTACCTTCTACCATTTGCCTTTTGTTAGTAAGTTCTTACTCTAGCATTTCATACTAGTAAAATCGTAGAGTACCTACTAACCCCAAAGTAAACGCACCTCTTCACCAAAGTACATAAGTTACAACACACCCTCAAAATTGCGACCATTAACGAAATTCAGTAGACAGCAACAATTTCAGAGCCCGATAATCGATATGATTTACAAACTCAATCCAAAATCAACCTTAGATAGACGAGTTAAAGTTGACTTTTAAATGGAGGGTGGATTTTGTTCAATTTATCATTTGAAGGCATAATTCAGGGTTTTGATATCATATTTGGGGAGATAAGGTGAGGAGATGCTTCATTTTATTACGTATAGGTATATATGGGGTAGGCAGGAAGGTCGTAATTTTAATGTTTTATAATATGTCGCTGACTAAAGGGGTTTATTTTAATGTTTTCGATTATTTTTCGGGATTAAATTCTTTCTGCACGGAATAACGGGAATATGATTTGATAACTGCCTCGTTGGCCTAGTGGTCCTAAGCGCGACTGCTACGCTAGAGGTCTTGAGTTCGATTCACAGGTCGAGCAAAAAGTATTATTGGGTCTTTCTATGAAATTCTCAGTAGCATAGGCTCGCCCCCTATTACATTTCCTTCCATTCTTTCAGTTGTGACATAGAATGTAAAATTTAGAGTTACAGGAAAACGATATGGCGCTGGATCAACATTTTCTTCCATGTCATCATCCATATACATAATTATTTTTTGTCGATTGATTATTGTATCGAAAAAAATCTTACGGTTCTGAGAATGAAATCATATATGTAAATGCTATTTAAATAATAGGGTTAGATTAAATTAATTTATTTATCTTGGTACCTTCCATCGTTGTGAACGATAAATATGTTCTTTTTTTTAAATAGGTCAAAATATAATTTGTTATGCCATCCCGAAATCTCGGGATTAACTTTCTACAAATCAATTATTTCTAAAAGTCGTATCCATACTTACCTAGCAAGACGAATTCAGGTTAAAGTATGCGTAATAACTTTTTAAGCGCCATACTTAAAACTGTGATGTTTACGAATTGACTACTCAACACATACACAACATTGTTCTCAAGTAGTTAAGTTTAAGCTACCTGTATGTAGGGCTACCATGCATGTGGTATTACTCGGATTTTTTTCTAGTTTAGAGAGTGTCCGGGAGTCGTCTGACGATCCTCTGGTGATCTTTCGGGGGTCGTTAGGAAGGGGTTTTCATAAAGTGTCCGGAGGAACCCCGGTCACCGGACACCACTGATACCGGACACCACGGACACTTTTTGTGTCTTGATAATCCCGATTAACAAAAAGATATTGCGGGCACCGCAGGCCCGGTAACTGCTAGACATAGGCCTCCCCTAAATATAGCTTTAGGACGTAAACATAACGGCGTAATGTGGGTGTACATTGGGTACACCTCTGTCTAACCCTTCGGAAACATCGTGAGGAAACCTGGACTTTATAATTAATATTAGTCTGAAATTGCCAATCCGCCTTGAGCAAGCGTGGTGATCAATGCTCGTGCCTTCTCTGTATGAGAAGAGGCCTTTGCCCTGCAGTGGGTCAGTTGTAGGCTGGTATTATTTATTTATTTATTATTTTATGGGCAATCATTATATGACTGTTTCCGCTCTGGGTGGAGCGGAAGGGAGTGTCAGACTCTTCCTGACTTAAAGCTATCTGTGTTCTTCATAATGCCCTTCGCGTTGAGTGAATGTCGAAAAAATTCCGCAACCCTGGCAGGATGATAACTCTACCTATACACCACCTTTCGCCGGTCCCTACAAGTAGTAAAACTGGTAGTTCAGCAACAAAGTTGCATGTCATCTTCCTCTAATCTTGAATGTCAGCTAAAAAGAAACGATTTCATGACTGATGTGCCATGAAGTAGCAGGTTCTGATATATGCTGCTTCATTGTACATCCATCATGGCCGCTGTACCTCTGTAACATTGCGAAAAGACCTTTCTGGGCAAATAGTTTCGGACATAATTGAATGTACGACGAAAAACAGCAGCTTTCAGTTTTTAGGGTTCCGTACAAGGGTGTCGAACGGAACCCGTTGTTAGTAGTGGCCGTTCTTCCGTCAGTCTGTCTGTCTGAAAGCTGTATCTTTTGATACAAAAATAAATAAAGCCTTGAAGAAGGACTTAGGCTACCATTAACCGCGAAAAAAAGCTTGAAGTAAAAATTCTACGCAGATGAAGTCGCGGGCAAAACCTAGTAAATAATAATAAAAGTAATACTTCTTTATTAACACATTAAACACACATGTCTTCCTGTGTTGTCATGAAGTATTTCTTGTGTAAAAAACACAATAGTTTAGTGTTACCGGCGAACTGTGAGTGTACCTAAATTGGTGCAACTCTGCCTATCCCTTCGGGGAATACAGGCGTGATGGATGATGGTGATGGTATAGTTTAGTGTTAATTTTTTTACGATGGCGCTCCACACTGGCACTGCGTTTGCGATGAGTGAAGAATGCAGGACATGCGTCACCTCCTCAGTTGCCAAACCACCTGCACCATCCAAGACCTAAACGAGGACAATGGACAAAATTTTATGAGTCAATCAAAAGAAGAAGAATATTGTATGATACTATGGAACTCTTCATGTGCCGGTTCGACTCGCACTTGGCTGATTTCCTTTTCTTTTGATGTCACGCAGTCGGCTGTAAAGAAATGAGGACCTTATGTTTCATTGTTGACCTCCGTTCAATGACCTGTGAGGTAACGACCTCCTGACCTTATACTAATTAATTTGTTGTACTCACAGAATGTCTTTTTCAGTTCTTTCATCCATACTATCTTCATTTATTATACTTCTTTAATATTATCATAGAGAGGGTGAGTCGCTCTGTTGTGTTTGCGACTTTGTCCGCGGGTAATAATGTAGCTTTGTATCAGTAAAAACATACCATCACGCCTGTATTCCTTGAAAGGTTAGGCAGAGATATAATGTACCAATGTACACCCACAGTTTGCCGGTACGTTTAGGTCCCATGGCCGGGCACAAACCGGGCACAAATCCTATCTCCGTGCTGCTACGGAGAATTTCATAGAAAAACCTAGAAAAACTTTGTTCGACCTGGGAATCGAACTCAAGACCTTACCTTAGCGTAGCAGTCGCGCTTAGGACCACCAGGCTAACGAAGCAGTTCCAGTAGCAATCAATCTTCTAAATCATAACAAAATTCCCAGCAATTCTAACAAAAACGTTACTGGATAAGGCTAGTGACCAATAATATCGTCTCTTAATAAAGATCCCTATAGCCAACGGAACCCATCACATCAATAATCGCGACAATAGAGGGCCGCTCGTAAAAACCGAATATTACCGGGTAATACCGATTTTTCGCTTGATAAATAATCGGATATTTTTTATTACGTCAGAAATTGCTTTATTGGCGCCTTTTTAGAAAAAGTGGCGCGTCGCGAGGTTCTTTGAGTGTATATTTCGAACTTGGATAAAAAATAATAATTTATTCTGTGGTTCTGCCTACCCCATTGGGAAAAGGCGGGAGTTATATTTATATGTATGCTTGTCTGCGTGAACTTCAGAATAAATACGGAGTTCTAAATTATCCCTCGTGAACACAAAATGAAGACAAAAATAAACAACAAGTCATCATCATCTGCCTAGCCTTTTCCCAACTATGTTGGGGTCGGCTTCCAGTCGAACCGGATGCAGCTGAATATCAGTATTTTACATGGAGCGACTGCCTATCAGACCTCCACAACCCAGTAATGGGTAATACGATACTCTTGGTAAGACTGGTTGTCAGACTATCTGGCTTCTGACTAACAGTAACGACTGTCAAAGATCTACAAATGACAGCCGGCACCAACGGGTTTACGTGCTTTCCGAGGCACGGAGGAAACTCGCTATAGTAAATGGTCACCCATCCACAGACCAACCTCGGCAAGCGTGGCTTAACCCGGAAGATCGGTCTAATAAACAACAAGTCATGCTTAAGCAAGTTTATTTATTTGCATTCGACCACTAAAGGGTTCTTAAGAATGTTATACGAGTAAACAACAAAAAGTAATGAATCTAGTTGCTCCTTTTAAAATTTAGTTCCGTATGGAGAAGAATGGGCAAGAAAGTTTATACTTACGCATACACGACCTCGTAAATTTCTTATTTATTTATTAATACTTATAGAAACACGAGTACCTACACTAAGCAACTACAAATTCCTACGTCAAACAGTTTTTGAGATAACCACCTATGACACACTGACACCGGTAACTAGCTCCACATTACATACCTACATTGAATCACAGCTCCTGAAAGCTATTTTAAATTCGCATTATACGAGTAGGTACTAATAATTCACACACACATTAATACGTAACAGTAAACACAGCACGACCTCTGCTCACCCCCTTAACCTTCCGGAAGCACTCTCAGCACTGATTGTTGAGGAGACATCCACAATTTACCGCCATTGTGTAAATCAGCCCTGCCATCGCGCCCCCCATTATTGTAAGGGCAACCCTTAACCCGGATAAAACCTTGGCCTGAATAGCCGGTACATAGAACGGAGAGACAATGGAGGCGGCAAGGCCATTTTAGCAAGCTTTTATTTACTTTTACCTGGTCCAGTGCTTACTGCCTCTATGGCCATTTATTGCTACGCTAGAGTTCTCTTGGCTCCTAGGCCGAGTAAAAAGTGTTATTTGGTTTTTCTATGAAATGTAGTAGTTCTGAGTTAGGATTTGTGCCCGGTTAATGGCAATAAGCTCGCTATTACATGGGACGTAAACATACCGGCGAACTGTGGGTGTACATTGGCACCTCTGCCTAACCCTTCGGAGAATACAGGCGTGATGAGTATGTATGTATGTATCTATCTACAAATCATATATAGAGGTTAACTTTCTACCATTTTATAACCAACATTGTTCTGTCAATAGTATACAATTCGTATTTCTTGTGGCAGTGCGTTGACATCGCGTGCATAACCTCACTTATATAAGAGTCAGTCGGGTATGTGCGACAATACACATAATACGTACTTTCCTTTGAGAAGAAGTTACATGTTCTTTGCTTTATTTTCTAGTAAGTTTTTAGTGTTAGAAGATAAATTATGATAATGTTTGTTTACTTGGAAAAATTAAGTGTGCACCCACAGTTCGCCAGTGAGTTGAGGTTCCATGTAATAGGAGGCGAGCCTATTGCTATATCATCATCTGCTTAACCTTTTCCCAACTATGTTGGGGTTGGCTTTCCAGTCTAACCGGATGCAGCTGAATACCAGTGTTTTACATGGAGCGACTGCCTGTCTGACCTCCACAACCCAGTAACTGGGCAACACGATACCCCTTGGTTAGACTGGTTGTCAGACTTCTTGGCTTCTGACTATCCGTAACGACTGTCAAAGATCTACAAATGACAGCCGGGACCAACGGCTTTACGTGCTTTCCGAGTCACGGAGGAAACTCGCTCTGGTAAATGGCTATGTATAGCCTATTGCTATATACCGGGCGCAAATCCTAACTCCGAGCAGCTACTGAGAATTTCATGGAAAAAAACCCAATAACACTTTGCTTGACCTGGAAATCGAACCCAAGACATCTAGCGTCGCAGTCGTGCTAAGGATCACTAGGCTAACGAGGCAATTGTAGATAATACCAGCCTATTATTATCCCACTGCAGGGCGAAGGCCTCTTCTCATACAGAGAACGCACGAGCATTGATCACTACGCTTGAACAAGACGGATTGGCCATTTCAGACTTATTATAGCGTCCCATTGGGTTCTGTGAGCGCGGAACTCTAAAAAGGTACTCTTTCTTTTATCTTTCTTGTAAAAGCTTGATTTAACGCAAGATTTAGTAGTAGTAGAGCACTCAGTGAAGGAGCTCGTCCGGGGAAGTACTACCACCATACTTATTTCCGCCGCAAAACAGCGTTGTTGTATTCCAGTTTGAGGGGTATGTGTGCCGGTGCGATACAGATAGGTACATCAGCCCCTGTAGCCATGTAACAAACGATAAACGCAAACGCTGAGTAGGCTTTAATAGATCTTCAACTTTATATGCTTGGTTTCAAGTTAAAGATCTAATGAAGATTGCATAGCGTTTTCGTTCTTTCCAGTCGCTAACGCTTAGAAATATTTAATAGATTTTCAACTTAAGGCTCTTGGGTATTAAGTTGAAAATCTATTGGTACCTACCGAGCGTTTACGATTATCGTTTGCGGCTTGGCTAGGGGGGCAGACGTTTCAACTTTGTCTCTGGGATGGCAACGCATTAGTAAGGCCTCTGGTGTTGCAGATGTCTATAGACAGCGGTGACCATTAAACATCAGGTGGGCCGTCGGATTGATTGCCATGCAACGATGTTTTAAAAAGAAATAAGTAATGTGGGTCAAAATATTTGTAATCTAAAACATGTCTAACTAATTACTGCCGACTTAAAAAATACCTGTAATCTATAAATAATGATCAATTACCTACATAAATAAAGTCCTTTAAAGTCTTAAGGCAAACTGTAGAAGAAGGCTTAAGACTTAGGGCAAGGATACTTTTTCTTTATTTAAGAGTAGCAATCTTTTTAAAATTAATGGTCCTTTCTAATTCTACTTGAAATTAACTTTTCATGATGATATTTATTCATTATTTACGTTTTTAGTATCAAGAAATAAATCGTCTAGTCGGTTAAAACTCGCATTTGCAATAAATATCTTTTCTATAAAACTACAAGTCGGAGGGCTAGGCAGAGATGCACCCACACCCACACCCACCGTTCACCCACAGTTCGCCGGTATATTTAGGTCCCATGTAATAGGGGGCGAGCCTATTACCATTAACCGGGCACAAATCCAAACTCCTAGCTGATACTGAGAATTTCATAGAAAAACCCAATAACACTTTTTGCTCGACCTGGGAATCGAACTCAGGACATCTAGCGTAACAGTCGCGCTTAGGACCACTAGGCCAACGAGGCAGTTCCCAAAACAACTCCTCCTTAACAAAATCACAGTCTATTAATATGCGAAAAACGAACGAAAGAAAAATTAATAACTCGAAGAATTCTCACAAAATTTAAATATCAAAGAGAGTCTAATATCCTGTGAATATAATTAAGTGTCAACTGTTTCTAATACGGAGCAAGTTATAGTCAAGTTATATTAAGTTGGGGAAATGCAAAGTTTAGGCGTTCGTAAGTTGGGAACTGTACCTATGCCTAAACAAACATCCTACTATCCAACTTAAATTATAAATACGAAAGTGTGGATGGGTGGATAGTTGGATGTATGTTTGTAACTCTGCCAAGCTTAAACGGCTGAACGGATCTGGATGAAATTTGACACTGAGATGGATTGTGGTATGGAATAACACATAGGATACTTTTTATCCCAGAAAAATGTACAGTTCCCGTGGGATATATATTAAATTTGACGCGGAAGAAGTCGCGGCAGAAACTAGTAGGTATTGTGGAAGGGACATCGTAAGGAAAACTTTTACCATGCATGCTGTACTTGATTGTAGAACCCAGTGTTGAGGAATTGGTTCGAAACAGTCACCGCAGTCCTGGAGCCCAAAGGGCATTAGAAGGAACACAAATGGGTTTTATTCAGTAAGAGTCTGACATTCTTGACCGTCCACGACAAGAGCGGAAAACGATTCATCGTTTTCAAAAATCTGCTGTTTTCAAAATGTTGACTGTGTAGGTGTTATTGCACTTTAGAATGGAACTGCCGATTTTTTTTTAATGTCCTTTCATAAATGGTCACTTTAGAAGATGGGGGGGGGGGGGGGGATGTTCACCTCGTATGGATCGTGAGTGCAGTCCATTAGTCCCGGGAGCATTAAAATACCAAAAAAGTAATAGTCGTTGTAGCGGCCATAGTTGCTTAGTTTATTGCGGTTCAAAAGATACAGCCCTGTGACTGACAGACAGACAGCGGTCTCCTAATAATAGGGACCCACTTGGTACCCTATGTGTACGAAACCTTAAAAGTTAATTAAATTCGCTTCCTATCAAGAACGTAAGTGCGTTTTTTGCGGAGTTTAAAGCTATTAATATTAAGGACGTCATCCATCACTTGACATCAAGAGATTGGGGTCAAGAAAGGAACCATTTTGTAATGAAAAATGTTAGATTCAAATCTTTGAGATAAAACTTGGGATACAATATAAATTAAGTAACCATTTTTTTCAAAAATTCGAGTGCGCTTAATGACGCGGTTTCGATTTACTAAATTAACTTTATACAATAAAAACGTACAAAGGCGGACTTAAATCATTTAAAGAATTTGTATGGCCTGCAGATAGTTGTGCAGCTTCTGGTTGTTTGTGTATGTCCTACTTCCTACTAATAATAACTGGATGGATGGACAGATGGATGTTTTTACTCAATCATGCAAGAACTGCTGAACGGATCTGGATGAAAATTTAGCACATAGGCTATTTTTTGGTTGGATTACGTATTGACTTTATGAGTCGCGGCCAGAACCTAGTTCTTCTACAATGAGGTTAATTAGTCAGTAAACCTTATTTAAAATTATAAAAAGAAACAATTAAAACTAACCTTTTTTTCAACCCACACAACCCGCCCCAGAAGTAATAAAAGTCACCGAAGACTGCAAACTTCTACACAATTTGAGAGCCGTGTGTCTAAACAAACAGACGGGCGATACGGGCGTATGTGGGTCGTATGTGCGCGCCCTTATAGCCAGCTTATTACTCGTCAGCTTTTTAATTTAGAACTCTGTTGAAACAAATCTGCTTTGATAGGGTTCAGGGCAAATAGCCTGGTAATTAGGCTTGAGCAATTTTTGGCTTGACTGCGGAAGGGCCTAAAAGGGTTATGGATTTGACCTGTATGTATCATCATCATCATCACCATCATATCAGCATATTATAGCCGTCCCCCAAAGAGCGCCAACAAATAGATAATATATCACGTAGGTATGTTTGTCCGCTTGTTATTACTCAACGGATCAACCGATTTTGATAACTGATACGTCTCACTAGAATCTGATTTATCTTGATAGCACGACAGTTACTGAGTAGGTTCTGTGCAAAAGATTCTTATAAAATTAAAATGACAGAATATTAACTAAATTATGTAAAAAAAAGTAAGTTGAAAAATCTAAATGGCGGATTTTATACTAAAACGTGTAAAGCAAAAAGTAAATTAAAAAAAATAAAAATCAAAAAATGAATCATAAAATTTACCTCGTCAATAAATAAATAAATAACTGTAATTAAAATCTAAAAAGTTAAAAACAATCAAGAGCTCTAAACGTCACGTACTCTAACTACTTGCTTGTTCTTTTCTTTTTAGTTTTTAATTAAGTACTGTAAATTTTTATTGATTTTTTAACGAGGTCAATTTTACCCAAAGGACCAATTTTACCGGCTGGTGATTCGGCCTTCTTATTTACGATCTCTCAAATCTATCTATGGCTACACCAAACGTCATCACTATTCGGCCTACATACGCATAACAAACCCTGACATTGCTTGATTTACAAGCATTATTGTCGAACATGATTCCCTGGTATGTATTTTGGCTCACAACCAGCTTGTGAATACAGCTTGAACTGTTTCGTGTGTTGACTCACATAGCTCGTGTTTGGTGATAAATAGCTGGCTTATAGCTTGTGCAAATAAGATTGGTTGTGTATGCTTTATTTAACTCCTGTGTGATAGACAATAATTTGGGTATCGGGGGATGTAAAAAATTACATGACATCTGAATTTGACTGAATCATCAATTAAGACTTTTTATGTTGACTCTTACGACGGTCTCAGCGTTAATAACCACTTGGAAGCCGGAATGAACAGCGGCAACAAACAGAAATTATGTTTTTTCTTAGTCCTTTGCTGTTCTTTTCTATTTCATTTCGGTGTAGGATCCAAGACAGATGAATCGTTTTTCGGGACTCGTGCAGCTTCATTGCATCGACACTTTTCTGGTGATCGCTGATGTTAATTTTAGCTTTCAGAAGTTGTAGGTTAGGGAAAGAGTGGCAAAAAAAAGATATATTATAGAAATACCATCACGCCTGTATTCCCGGAAGGGTTAGGCAGAGGTGTACCTATATAAACCCACAGTTCGCCGGTATATTTAGGTCCCATGTAATAGGGGGCGAGCCTATTGCCATTAACCGGGCACAAATCCAAACTCCGAGTTGCTACAGAGAATTTCATAGAAAACCCAATAACATTTTTTGCTCGACCTGGGAATCGAACCCAGGACCTCTAGCGTAGCAGTCGTGCTAAGGACCACTAGGTTAACGAGGCAGTTATATATTATAGAGTACAAGTTTACTCGCAAACATACTTACACTTCCCTCTTCCCTCACTCACATACTCCCATGGAACGACGGATGGCCTAGGGACAATGATTTACCTTACCAACTGCCAAACTCCGAATTGCTACTGAGAAACTAAAGAAAAACTCCATAACATATGACCCCAATCTAGGAATCAACATGTACTACTTTCCAGTCAAACCAGATACGCCTGACCAGACAATTAGGTCCCCACTTAGCTAGAAACACAGAAAGACTGGTGCCCCCCATCCAGTTTCCCAGCGGTTGGAACAGAATACCTTCCGCTTACCCAACACGAGGCGTCGGCCAGTTCCGGTAAAAGTGTGCGCTCTAATGACTGCGTAAAGGTGGGGGCCCAGTGCGGCGGAGCGAGAAGCGGGGAGCGGGCGTGTGACAATATTGGTGCTAGAGGAAATTGAAAAGGGAGTGTGGTGTGATATTTGGTAAATTGGTTGTTTCTGTGAAGGTTAGATAATGTTTTTGAACAGGTTTTATGTATATTGGATGTATGAATAAAGCTAGGGTCATATTTTTTCGTTATAACGTAATTGCTTACCTATCTAATCTACTCATTTCTTACTGGCAGATTCAAAGGCGACAAATGCAATTTTACGGTATACAACAGACCTAATTGTGATCTAGGAGATAAATCTTTGATCTTTTGGGCACAACAAAGTCGTTGGGATATTTGATGCCCTATGATCCCCCCCACACACACACCTCTGCCTAACCCTTCGGGGAATACAGGCGTGATGGTATATTTTTTTTTTTTTTTTGATCCCCCCCTCTCTTCTTTTAGTTGTAGCATTCGATATATGTATTTAATTCTGATTTTAAGTGGAAAAATGTATTTCTTGCTTTGTAGAAGATTTATTGCTACACAATCCTAATAATAAACCACACTATAATTCAAAAAGAGATCTTAAACTCAAAGGACCAACTATAAAATTTCCAAAACACCATTTTATTTAAACGCTCCGCTCCGCCTTGGAACCTCTACCTTAACAATAGCGTGAGCGCCATCGACTATGAACTCGCGTCGTCTACACAATATAAAGTAATTGTCGACTTTATTGCGTTTCCGATTTACAAGCAATTCTTATTTCTATTGCTATTATGATATGAGTCAGCTGAATCCGTCTGTTCTCATTTTGATTTTAACAAGAACTTGTACTTTCGTAGTTTATCTTGGAAAACATTAACATCAGTAACGGAAACACATCTTGAGGAAACTTGGATTTATCTATACTAATATAATAAAGCTAAAGAGTTTGTTTAGATTGAATATTTTTTTTTATTTGATAGCTAGGCTCAAGAGGAAACAGTATAGGCTATTGTAATGTCACACAATGACTCATGGGAGCTAGCAGCAACCTAAGACTAAGTGAAAAAACTACGCGGATGAAGTAGTTAATATGACGAAGCCCATACTGAACGTAGTACTCGCCGGGTCAGTTTCATAATTTTACCAAAAATGAGAACTAAGTTTGGCAAAAAACAATTGACATTTGATGGAGGACAGTTGTACAACAAAATACCCGCTTGTATCAAAAATGTACACTCATTCAATGTATTCAAGACTCAGTTAGCTGAATATTTAACAGCAAATAATACCCGTCTTAAAAAACTGAATGTATTGAATGGGTGTACCGTGAACATTATCTAATGCAGTGACGAATCTATTATTAATATTAGCATAAGGTCCTCTGTTCTCATGTAAGTGACTTTGTGTCTTTTTTGAGAATAGATTTCTTTAAACCTAAGCCTTAAGTCTGAGATCGCTAGTCCCGAGTTCACCTTTAGTAAACACGATGATCAATGCTCGTTTCTTCTCTGTATTAGATGAAGCCTTTGCCCTACAATAACAAGCTGGTAGGTATTATCGTGGAAAAGCTGAAGACGTGGTTGTAGGTCAGTTGGTGATTAACTGGCTCCCGCCTTAATCAATAGGCTATCACAATTACTCCACAGAACAAAATTAGCGAAAGAATTTAATTATTCGTGCGTGCAACAAACAACACTTAAAATTAACATTCACGTCATCGTTATGTTATAACTAAGTCGTGTCTGGATTTCGTGTTAACTACAAAAGAATGAATAAAATAATTTCCTTTTCACATTCCTTATTTCTTTCCTTTTGTTAATTGATTATGAAATGTAGCAGTAAAATGGATGTTAAGTAATGTTTATGTGATCAGAGGGCGGTAGATTGCTGCTGGTACCGAAAACCTTATCATCATATTTATTTATTTATGAGTTATGTTAGAATCTAGTCGTTGGTCTCGTGGTTGCAAGCGCGACTGCTAAGCAAGGGGTCGCGGGTTCGATCCCCAGGTCGGGCAAAAAGTGTTATTGGGTTTTTCCATTAGAGGTTTCTCAGTAGCAGCCCGGAGTTTGAAAGTTGGTGGTGTGACACACCCGTGCCTCGGAAAGCACGTAAAGCTGTTGGTCTCGGCTGTCATTCGTAGATCTTTGATAGTCGTTACGGATAGTCAGAAGCCAAGAAGTCTGACAACCAGTCTAGCCAAGAGGTATCGTGTTACTGGTTTGTGGAGGTCAGATAGGCAGTCGCTCCATGTAAAACACTGTTATTCAGCTGCATCCGGTTAGACTGGAAGCCGACCCCAACGTAGTTGGGAAAAGGCTAAGTAGATGATGATGATGGAAGACTTAGAATCTAAAGAAAACAGAATATAAAATAGTAGGTAAAACTGACAGCCAATTACAAGTCTTCATTTATAAAAAACAGACTGGCAGAGATGGTGTAAACAACACACGCACTGCCCACACAAAAAATAAAAGCGGAACAGCATCAAAACATCACATCAGCCGTAGCACGTCCACTGCTGGACATAGACCTCCCCCATAGATTTCCAAAAGGACCGGTTGGAAGCGGTCTTCTTAGAAGCTGTATGAGGAGTAAAATACTACTTACTACAGAAGAAAAAGGTGATCATAATTACGAACTTAAGTAATTGTTTAAAGTTTAATTATTGAATAAATAAAAAACTACTATTATTATCAAATACTTTCTATTACTCGAAAACAGATTTTCCGAAAGGACCAGTTTTCTAAACTAAAAGAATATTGGTCTTTTGGGAATATCTTTTTCTTTAACTGTCCTGCTAAAGGAAACTTTCTCCCATATTTCTAAGTACATAATTGCAATAATTTTGGATTTGGATATTTCACGCTAATTAATTTTAAATCCGACTAACCATAACTTTAGGTAGAATATTGAACTGTTATTACCAGATACAAACTAATATATATGTGGTATATTGAATTGGTTTAACGTAATTAATTAATTATTGAGTGAACGCGGGTCGACTCGTTTTTCCAGAACTCAATTACATTTCACACAAATGTTGACTACACATTCTAACCTGCTTAATATAATTAAGTCTTTTGTTTGTTTGTTTGTTTGTTTGTTTAAATGCTCTCTGGAACTACCAATCTGATTGGAAAAGTTCTTAGTGTATAATATGATAGCGATAGCCAAATTCACGAAGAATAGTATAGGTTACTGCCTCGTTAGCCTAGTGGTCCTAAACACGGCTGCTACGCTAGAAGTCCTGGGTTCGATTCCCAGGTCGAGCAAAAAGTGTTACTGGGTTTTTCTATAAAATTCTCAGTAGCAGCTCAGAGTTTGGATTTGTGCCCGATTAATGGCAATAGGCTCGCCCCCTATAACATGGGAGCTAAATATACCGGCGAGCTATGGGTGTACACCTCTGCCTAACCCTTCGGGGAATACAGGCGTGATGTTTTTTTAGTATAGTCTACATATACAATATGATACTACGACACACGAGAGCTGAGCAGTAATCAAAGACATGATTTCACGCGGGTGAAAAACCAGGCGGATAAAACCGCGGGAAAAAGCTAGTATCTACATACGAATCACCATATAGGTACTACGGCAGTTATTGAAACGTCATCATATCAAAACAAATGACTGCAAATGATTTGTGTTCCAATTTTCATTTCCGATTTGCAATCTGATGGTAGATTTTATGTTGCTAGTCTGATTAATGTTCGAGAGATAGAGTTCTGATTTGTATAGCAATATACAAAGGTAGGTAATTTGTATATTCGTAGTTTGTCAATTTAACACATAACATACCATCACGCTTGTTTTCCCGGAAGGGTTGGACAGAGGTGAACCAATGTACACTCGCAGTTCGCCGGTATCTTTAGGTCCCATGTAATAGTGGGCGATCCTATTGCCATTAACCAGGCCCAAGTCCTAACTCCAAGCTGCTAATGAGAATTTCATAGAAAAACCCAGTAACAGTTTGCTCGACCTAGGAATCGAATCCAAGACCTCTAGCGTAGCAGTCGCGCTTAGGACCACTAAGCTAACGAGGCAGTTATTTAATTTAGGTTTAAATCGAAGTCAAAGCCAAAGTATTTATTTCAAGTAAACAATTTACAGACAATAGTAATTTTTTAATAGTCAAAGCGTCTGTCAGTTATTCAGAAAGTTGACGCTAGTTGCTCGTTCCAAAACGTAGGCATAAAATGCCTGTCTATAACTGGGAATCTCCCTTAATCCCTCTAGGAAATCTCCCTTGATTGGGAATATTTTTAGGCAACTCTAGGCGAGACTTTTAGTACTTAACCTAGTTCCTAAGTCACTAACTCGTGTATTCTTTCAATCTTAGTAAGTGTTTTGTTATCTGATTATAACGGAAAGTTTTTGCGTCCAAGGAATTTTGGCACAGCCAATCTAATAAATTTGGACTTTGTTTTACATTATATCTTTAGAGGTATTTGAATCTAGAATCTTAGATAGTTACTTAACATTTTGTATATACTATAATATTCTCAAGATCGATCACGGCGGCTGATCTCAAAGAAGACTAACCAATTATGCAGGAGATATTATACTGCACGAGTGTGTGAGCGAGCACAGATGTACTTCATCTTCTTTCACTCTCATTGTGCAATGGGATGGCCATCCGACACGACCGGGGAGAGATCAGGTGAACGACCAACGGTTTTACGCACTTTCCAAGCCCCCGTGCCTTCACACCACCAACTTCCAAATTCCGGGCTGCTACTGAGAAATTCATAATGGAAAATCCCAAGAACAGTTACCCAACCTGGGAATCGAGCCCAGGACCCCACGCTCAGCCTTTGCGCTTGCGATCACGAGGACCAACGGGACAGTTTATACTATAACAGTTGTATAAAGATACTTAACTAAATCATCTTCTTCTTAAATAATCTTCCCAACACTGCAATCATTTTTCTATTCTGGACCATACCTGGGAACCTGTTAATTACGGAGATTGTAATATTAAAAGAAAATCTTTACTCAAAATGATTCTAAGATTTCTTATTTTTTACAACACAGACCTAAGAATGTACGAAAGCGTATCCACCTCTAGTGACTTTCTATCGCTCTCCGCTCCGCTTATCGCTCCGCTAATCTCGAACCCCACCTTTACCAGTTCCGTGAAGCGAAACAAACGTCATCATTACTAATGTGGCTCAAATGATTAATTACATAAATTCCTGCTTTGTATTGTGTTCTACTTTGTTATGGTTTAGCGGTGGTGTGTCTTAGCATGTATTGTTTGGTATTATGTGCTGCGTCAGCGTGGCTTGGAAGAAATATATTAGAGGAAGAGGGAGATAGATTCTATCCTTTGCTGGAACCATTTTTTTCTTCTGCCAACCGATTTTCGATTATGGCGCCCTATCTCACTAAGACAAGCCAGGTATGTACTACATATTATTTTAGTGCACAAGTGTGTGCACAAAAACAGATTCATTCTCTCAACACAGCACTTACATATAAGAATACACACAACACTTTTATATAAGTGGAAACTTGTAATTGGCTTTCTTCTGCACATTACTTCTGACTATTTTATGTATTAGCTGTAAGTTTTCTTAAAATCAATAAAATAAAATAAAATAAATAAAACACTTACTCTTATAGACCGTGAAAATATCAGGCGCAGGGCTAATAAATTAACGTGCTTTACGTTAGTTACGTGATACGGATGTGTCACACCAACAACTTTCAAGCTCCGTCTTGGCTATTCATAAAGTACTAATGAAAATACACAATAACACTTTTGCTCGATCTGGCAATCACACCAAGGACACTCAGCTCTGCAGTCGCACTACCGACCACGAGACCACATATGAATAAAAAAAGAAACGTTACTAACTCGCAAAACCGCAAGACAATTAAAAAACCATTTGCAATAAATTAAAACCAAACAAACCGTTTCACGGGAACACTAATAAACTATCGATCTACTGAATCCCGGGGCGGTCTCCGAGGCCCCGCGTCCGGGACTTCAGCCAAACTTGTAGTAGCCGTTAAATAAATAATTAACCACTCAATCCCCGACTGCTAATCTTCGGGGACTGTTCAATATGGCACAGGTCCCGGCGGCTGATTGGAGATGGTACCAAAGTTGTTGCCTTCCATCATAATAAGGAAGATTTTAATCTGATTTGGGACACTAGGTTAAGTTACCTTTGTAACGAATAATATACAAGGTTTAACGTTAAACGCGCAAAACCTCAAACACCCCAAATGATTTTTAATTCAATTAACCTAATTCTGAGAAAAATAATCATGTTTTAGTTCGTAAAAAAATCGTATCCACATTCAAATAGACCTATTATTATTCTAATAATGTGAAAAATTAAATTGGACAACAACCATTTGTGTTTATTTATCTATTTGGGCACGTTTGCACATGTGATGGCTTGACTTATTAATGAATAGACATGGCAACATTTTTAATGAATATTTTTTTTGAAAAATGTGACCTACTTATATTAAAAAGTTTTTCAATTGATTCTGCTTATTCCGATCAATATATTTTCTAGTTTAGCGCATTTATTTATTTAAACTTTATGCAACAAAAAGTACAAAGGCGGACACTTAATGCCAACGGATGCCAGGCGGATTTAACGTTACACGTAGTACAGGTGGAAGGTAGACTTGTTTTATGGTTATAATTATATGGACTAGAAACTAGTGGTCCTTCGATACGAGATGTTGTGTAGGCATAGTAAGTTAGCAGGCTTGGCGAAAATAGTTTACGATTCCTCAAAACCTGATGGAGCTTTTCGAATGACATTTAATTTAATTAATAGAAAATGATTATTCTCAATAAAAACTTATGTAAAGTTGAAGCTACTTGTTCGTTTTAAAATGTAGTTTAAAACGAGCAACTAGCTCCAACTTCTGACTCTTTAACAATTCAAAAGTGGATGTAAATGGTCTAATTGAAATAAATGCTTTTAACTTTGACACTGACGTTTTAAAAGTAGAGACGGGCTAGTGAAAAAACAATTGATATTTATCGATGTTTTATAATAACTCCGTAACTAGAATGATCTCAGGACCAAATCGTAATTATAATGAGAAGAATATAGATAACTGTCGGCTTTCTTAAGTGTCTCTACATTATTAATATATATATATATTCGACGGGCCTGTTGGTCTAGTGGTTAGTGGCCCTGACTGCTAAGCCAGAGGTCGTGGGTTCGTTTCCCACCCAGGACAAACTTTGTGTTATGAGCATGATTGTTTGTTCTGAGTCTGGGTGTGATTTATCTATAATATGTATGTATTTATAAATTATATAAGTATGTATATCAGTTGTCTGGTTACCATAACACAAGCTCTGCTTAGCTTGGGATCAGATAGCCGTGTGTGAGTTGTCCTAAGATATTTATTTATTTATTTATTTATTTATATATATACCATCACGCCTGTATTCCCCGAAGGGTTAGGCAGAGGTGTACCAATGTACACCCACAGTTCGCCGGTATATTTAGGTCCCATGTAATAGGGGGCGAGCCTATTGCCATTAACCGGTCACAAATCCAAACTCCGAGCTGCTACTGAGAATTTCATAGAAAAACCCAATAACACTTTTTGCTCGACCTGGGAATCGAACCCAGGACCTCTAGCGTAGCAGTCGCGCTCAGGACCACTAGGCCAACGAGGCAGTAATTACCAGTTAGTTATAACAATAACTTAACAGCGACTTCGTCCGCGTGGCTTATTTCACCCTCGTCAAGTTACGTCTTGGTTACTGCTCCGCTCCCGTGTGTCGTAGCGTGATGTTGTATAGCCTATGTTACTCAGTGATAATGTAGCTTTTTAACGGCAAAATAATTTTTGAAATCGGTCCAGTAGTTTTTAAGTCTATTCGTTACATACAAAATTTATTTTTTTTCCTCTTTGTAATATTAGTGTAGATGTACTGCGGGTTGTTCGAAAGAGATACCGCGCCCCCGGAACGCAAAGGGCACATGGAACAGGGAACATAGATGGGTTTTAGTCAGTAAAAATCTGACACTCGGGGAAGATATTTGTTGATTTCACAACTATAAAAAAAAGTGTAGATAAAAGGAACAAAGAAAGAAAAACCATTTATCCAATGCGAAAGCGACGCATAACACAAAAATAAAAAATAACAATAACAATAATGTATAGATGATGAATGAAAGATGATGAACAACAACAATACAATGATGTGTAGATGTAGAAGTGTAGATACATAGATAATATGTAGATTTATAGTGTATTATTTTGACTTCTCAATATATTTTTTTCCAACACAAGAAAATCCAAGCCCAAACCCCACTTATACCTGTGAGTGGGAACAAGCGACATCCATTTGAGTAAGAAAGCAATTATCCTGGTCCTTTCATCCTTCGGTGCCCTATTATGTAATTAACGTCCCTTTGTCATTACGCACACTTCAGAGTAATTAGATTTACGAGACAATGACTACATGTGGCTTCTCCGTTAATTATAGTAATCACACAGTTGAATTGGGAGCGATAATTTTTTTGGCATATTTGATTAATGTTGTGTTGGTCCAGTGGTTAAGGCGTTTGGCTCTTATGCTTGAGGTTGTGGGTTCGCAACCGTGCTGGGGCAAGTTCCAATGTGATGTTTTCTTTTTTATTACGTACTTTCTAAGTTAATCTTTGTTTTTATTCGATTTGGGTGAGCTCTTGACTCTAGTCTTGGTCAGAGGTGACATAGACAAAGTCTAGGATGGAGTGAGCTTACCCAGAAGAAGCCTGTTCACTCTAACTTTGAAGACATTAGGGTACCTTGATTAGGGTATCTTGGACATTACTGACATCGATGAAGGAAAATATCGTGAGAAATCAGTCTGAAGAATATTACATCAAATAGGTAATAATAATACCATTCTATTATTGACCCACTGCAGGGCAAATGCCTCTTCTCTTACGAAAAGGCGGCAAGCATTGAACATCACGCTTGATCAAGGCGGATTCGCGATTTCAGGTTTTATATTAAGCCTAGGTTTTGTCACGATGTTTACTTTCACTGATGTCCAAGAAAAACTTAGAAAACACTATGAATTGAAAAAGTCACATTGGTTGGTACTTCCCCAGATTTGAACTTCATATTTGAGAGACGGGCGTATATACATGTATATATATATATATATATACCATCACGCCTGTATTTCCCGAAGGGTTAGGCAGAGGTGTACCAATGTACACCCACAGTTCGCCGGTATATTTTAGGTCCTATGTAATAGGGGGCGAGCCTATTGCCATTAACCGGGCACAAATCCAAACTCCGAGCTGCTGCTGAGAATTTCATAGAAAAACCCAATAACACTTTTTGCTCGACCCGGGAATCGAACCCAGGACCTCTAGACATCCTCTATACATGTATGTATTTATATACAATAATGTCTAAAACACATAGGTATATATATATACCTAACCTATATAGGAAACGTGGAAGTACTAATTACACCAAAAGCTAAAATACGAGCGTCAATTTTAATGAGAAATACTTGGTGCTTCCCACTCCGTGAAGTAACGCGCCGCTTTTATGACGCCTACGCAAAAACATTAAAATTGTTAATTCATACGCACGCTTTGATACAAGCGCCCCCGGGAAGTTTAACCCTAGCTATTTATAGATATATCACAAATATTTGGTACAACAATTTATGATTCTGTCTTCCAGGGCAGTTATCATACCATCACGCCTGTACTTCCCGAAGGGTTAAGCAGAGGTGTACCAAAGAACACCCACAGTTCGCCGATATGTTTTAAGTCCTACGTAATAGGGGGCGAGTCTATTGCCATTAACCGGGCACAAATCTTAACTCTGAGCTGCTACTGAAAATTTCATAGAAAAACCTAATAACACGTTTATCTCGACCTGGGAATCAAACCCAAGACCTTTAGCGTGGCAGTCGCGCTTAAGACCACTAGGCTACCGAGGCAGTTAATTAGGTTTAATGGGCTATTTCCGGACTTAGCCTCTTGATTGGGCTATTGTTCGTATCTTTACGTGTGATCTACCAATCCTAGGCAGTCCCAGAAGGTTAGCAGCCTTTTCAGACTGCCGCAGGCTTCTAGACTGACGTCGGGGTTTGGAGAATCCATGTAAATTGATATGCTATGCTCTTGCGTTCCGTAAGCACTTACTGCAGTGTTTCTTTAGTTTTTCGGGGTAATTAACGGTTATATTTTACCAGAATGTCAATTACCGCAATTGAAAACTTCAAAACTTCCTCGTAATTTCAATATCAATGTCTAAAATTGGCCAAAATGTAGGTAAATTTATAACATTTTTGACAGATTGAGAGATTGGAATTATAGAGGCAACAAGAATATTGAAACCAGGATCTTGTAGAAACCAAATTGAAAAAAAAATCCGTTGTTTTTCTTGCTCGTTCTTCTCCATAGCTTTAACTATCTGACTAACTGACCGACTCATTGATAATTCTAGCGTGCCTGTCAATGGTCTAATTGAAACAAGTGCTTTGAATTTGACAGCAAACGTCCTTAAAAGATACCATTTGGCCTACAGGTGGCTATATAGCTTTTCTTTTTTAATTAAAAAAAAACCAATGTTGCCTTTTTAATCATGTTTTAAAAACGAGTGTTGCAACTAGACAAAAATATTTATTTCGTTATGAAAATTCTTATGAACTATAAGAATTCTTATCTGCTTCGGAGTTATAGCGGATTCTTTTAAATTCTTAATGGTAAAATTGCATTGTCGGGGTGCGGAAGAATGCTCAGAGCGACTCCCGTGCTTCGGCCAAACGTTAAAGAAACACCTTAGATGATGGAGGTATGCATAACTAACGGCTTTGTGCTGTGTCTTATTACACCACGCTATAAAACTATTTACTCTACGCATCTCGGGACCCCGACCCCCGGACCCCCGGACCCCGGACCCGGACCCGGCCCCCGGACCTTTGAAAGGCGTACGAGGAGCCGAATTCAACTCGCAGAGGCCCCTTACAAGGCTTTACACTGAAATGGAACACCAACCGGCAATTATCCCTGTTTGCACTATGCAAATGCAGCCAAGGACAATCCCCGGCAGGCGCAGGACTGTTGCAGAATATCTCTTATTATTATTTATTAATTAATCATACAAACTTAAAGTTTTATAAATTAGAAGAATACCTAGTCTCCCAAAACTAGACAGTTTGACTGGGAGATGAGGCAGTCTCATTCTCTTCCATAAATATGAAAACAGTAATTAATATATTATATGAATTTAATAGGTAATGAGATAACAAATAGTAAATACTATCTAAAACATGCTTTTTAAGCATTTTCTTAAACTTATTTATGTTTAGCTCCTGGGTCGCCATAATAATTGGGTAGTTAACACCACTAACCAATAATTTCAAGTCAAAACTTATCTAAAAATGCACTTTATTTTACCCATGAAAACCGATTATCTTTCAATTTATTGTAAAATTACATTTTTATTTACTTTAAAATCAATAAATAGTTAGCCAACTGAGTAGAACGTAGTAACTGACGTCACAGCGTGCTATTGCCATACAAAATCTATGGGAGAATCGCGTTTTGACAGTTCATAAAAAGTATGTCAATTGATGGTGGTGTCAACTACCCAATTGCTGACCCTAGGTACGTCATACTTGCCCGCGATAACTGACCTCGTGCTATGGCTATGACTTACAGACGCCTTATTGTTGCAGTATCATCCCTGCCAAGCCCGACAGCAGCTGACGATGATGATGACGAGGACGAGACGACGCAGCAGAGCCGAGCGGACGCTGATGATGATGGCAGGATCTACAAGAACCCGAGGAACTCGCCCTCGGCGCAGTGCCCGAGAGATGAGGAGCAGGCTACCTTGCTGGTATGACATATAATACTAAATTTAAAGATATTTAATTGACATATCATCATCACGCCTGTTTTCCCCGAAGGGTTAGGCTAGCTAGGAGGTGTACCAATTTACACCCACAGATACTATTACTACACCATCACACATTATACCTACTATTACTGCGTGTTACTTGAAATATTTGCACGACGGGTAAGTCGAATATATTATGGTGAGACAAAAAATATTCTACCATGCTATTGAAAGTACCTACATACACATACATAAACTCACGCCTTTTTCTCATGGGGGTAGGCAGAAACCACGGACCGCCACCTGCTACGATCCTTACATACTCCTTTCGCTTCGTGCACATTAAGTCCTTACCTAAGTACCAGTAAGTACCTATATTTCTGCAAATAATAAAATTTCATCTCATTTCACAGTTCGCGCTTATGTTTAGGTCCCATAAAATCGGGGGCGAGCCTATTGCCATTAACCGGGAACAAATCTTAACTGCAAGCTGCTGCTGAGAATTTCATAGAAAACCCCAATTACACTTTTTGCCCAACGAGCCCAAGCCTTCTAGCATATACATTGCCAACAACTTCATTAAAATATGATGATATGCTAAATTCCTCTTCCTTTCCAGGGTCAGAAATGTCTCCGCAAGTGTTCATCGGACGAGGATTGCAAGAGTAAAAAGAAGAAGTGTCTCTGCGACGGAGCATGCGGCATGTCCTGCATCAAACCAGGTCAGTGGGTCCTTCTAGAAGTTCCTGGATATTACAGCTGGATGCTATTGATTGAGGGATCTACGTGAATCAGTTTATTGTGCATGCTGTGGTCTCCAATCCGTGAAAAAGTGGAAGGAGTAAGATGTCATGATTTTTGTGTATACCTTTTGTTGGAGATCCTAAATAAATTAGGTAAATTAACTTACTTCTGACACTCTATAATAGGTGGAAACATCGTAGGGAAAACTTATGTCAACACTAATCATTTTAGGAAGGTTGAAGTTTAGAAGTTAGAAACATAAATAAAGCTGTTGCATTATTTTGGTCCTCAGATCTAATATAGACTATTACGATAAGAATTGAAATGATCGCTGCCGTATCTTTTCACTATCTTTGACTAGAATAGGATACCTAAGGTATTAAGTCCGCCTTTATTTATTTACTTAAGGACAACAAACAGCAATGTTACAATAACTACACATAGGGTATAACTTAATAATAGAGGTAACCAATACTCTAGTAGTTAAGAAGAACGATATAAAAATAAACAGATTCAAAGCAAATATTACTTAATTATCAGGATTCTGCAAACTTAAAATAGTCTTTGTAATTTTTGTTGCATTATGTAAAGTTTAAACAAAAAGTTACTGTGAAGAAACAAAAGACCTACGTAAACCAAACGTACACTAATAGAGAAACTATCACACAAATTCAGGCAATTTTATTTGCCAGTCCCAGGCAATGGAGCGATATTCACAAGAGGCTCGGAGCTGGAGTGGAAATTGTACAAATTGCATAGTTGTCGGCCCTGGAACCCCGCGCCAGATGCTGAGTATTATTGCGCCTTCTGTGTGCCAGAATTATGTGGGGAATGGACTTCAATTGTGGGTTTGCTGTGAATGGGATGGCTTGGGTAACGATGTGGTTATTTGATCTTTAATTATAATATATTGATTTAGTAAATTAGTTGCAATTATTTATTTATTTATGTATAGCTATGTAGGGCAAACTCAGGCGACTTTGGGTCATACAGTCACACATCTTGTTTATTTCCCAGTGCATGCATGAGAGGTTCAAGTCCGGGCAAGTACCACTGTGTCTTTTTCAATTCATATGTACTTTTTAAGTTTATCTTGGGCATTACTGACTTTAATTTCTTAACCGTCACATTGGGGTAAAACCGTTATAGTATAAGCTGTTAGAAATAAATAAATAAATGTTGCCTTACGACCTTCTTCATCCACATTAGTTTCGATATTGTTGATTTATCCATGTTTACTGCAGAGGTAGTTCTCCGTAGCACTACGTCATCTTTCATCGACATTGCTGCTCAACAGACGTCTATACCCTGCGACGTTTATCTCACAACTGAAGCGTGCGGCTTCAAAGACCAAATCCGGTAACGTTGGCAGACTTCTCGTAAAATGTCTGGAACAAATGTCACGCGACACGTGTCTTGGAACATTATTTTGTCCCAGAATGAAACGGAGGCTTAAAAGTAACATGTTTTACTTATTTATTTCTACGTCTAGACATTGCCCTTGATTCAAGGCCACAATCTCTTTAAGCCAATCTCTTTAACTGCCTCGTTAGCCTAGTGGTCCTAAGCATGACTGCTACGCTAGAGTTACTGGTTCGATACCCCAGGTCGAGCAAAAAGTGTTATTGGGTTTTTCTATGAAATTATCAGTAGCAGCTCGGAGTTAGGATCTGTGCCCGGTTAATGGCAATAGGCTCGCCCCCAATTACATGGGACCTAAATATATATACCTGTGGGTGTACATTGGTACACCTCTGCCTAACCCTTTGGGGAATACAGGCGTGATGGTATATATATCTCTTTAAGCCCAGACATTTCGTAGTTCATGAATGTCTTAAACAGTTAGTAATTGTTCCACAATAGAGCAAAGAGTTTTCTCATGCAGAAAAGGAATGAGCATCAATCACTTCGGCTCGTCGCGTGCTGCCGTGTTCACGATTTCAGACCATTAAAGTCCTGGGATTCTTCATGAGGATCCCTTTAGCTATAAAACGTGATGTCTAAGCAATTAAGATGGTGCTGCATTTGCTGTTATGTTCTTTTTGTAATGGTGCTTTAGCTTTATACGGACGAAAGATTACCCGAAGTTAATATCTGTTGAATGAAATTGAAACTGTATAGAAATAATTTATGTGCTAGTGGTAATCTAGACTACTACGCTAGAAGGCTTTGGGTTCGTTTCCCAGGTCGATCAAAAAGTGTGCATGAAATTTTTAGTAGCAGCTGGGATTTAGGATTTGTGCCCGGTTGATGGCAGTAAGCTCGCCCCCTATTAGATGGGACCTAAATCATACCGGCGAATTGTGGGTGTACATTGGTATACCTCTTTTTTTTTTTTTTTTTAGAGATGGTAAAATCATCAAATGACCCCTCCCGTCCTGGGCGGGGCGGGAGGGAGTGTCAGACTTTTACTGACTAAAAACCATCTATGTTCCTTCGTGTGCCCTTTGCGTTCCGGGGGCGCGGTATCTCTTTCGAACAACCCGCAGCCCCGGCAGGCATTTGGCCCTTAGTGGCCCCTTCCGATGGCTGACACCTCTGTGCGCGGAACATGAACGCGCCGTCGACACGGTCTGTCGCTAGTTAATAACGTACGGACGGTGAGCTACCCATTGCTCACCGTCCCCAGACCGTGTCCACGGTATCCGCCTGCGGGAGGCGCAATGGTGCCGTTATTGGCAATCCATTGCGCCGGCGGACGCGGCGTCAGCGGCGGCTGCGGGTGCGGCCACAGCAACGGTGGCGGCGGCAGCGGCGGCGGCGGCGGCGGCGGCGGCGGCAGCGGCGGCGGCGGCGGCGGCGGCGGCGGCGGCGACGGCAGTGCGGGGCCTTCCCCCGGCCCCGGCGGGCACGGCGCAGGCCTTGCCCCCAGCCCGGTGATCGGCCGGCTTGTTAGCCCCCGCACATGCGTCGCATTGCGGCGGGGCATCACAAGCCGCGGCCTTGTGACCGGGCTGACCGCAGCGGAAGCATAGGGCGCTGCGGTCCACCTCCGAGGCGCACCGACATGCCACGTGCTTCCCCACGTGGCAACGGTAGCACCTCAGGGGCCTGGGCTCGAGCAGTCTAACCCGCGCCGATACCCAGCCCACCAGTAAACGCCCCGCCCCAACGATGGCTTTAGCCGCCGCCACTGGGCAGCTGACCGTAATGGTCTGCATACCCAAGCGATCCGGGCGGATGGTGCCTGCCCTCACCTCCTCGGCAAGGCATCCACCCGTCCTGGCGACGGCGGCTACCACCTCCACCGGGGTGACGGAGTCGTCCAGACCCAGGATGCGCAAGTCTGCGCATCTGACGGGCCTGGACACTCGGGCCACGTCCGCATCCAGGGACGCTCTGAGCCTCTCTGCTAGAGCGTCTGCAGACGGGCCGCTGGTGGCACCGGGGACCTCCAACATCCTGGCCCCCGTTGCCGTCACCCTGAGCTGGAGGCCCGTGATCCCCAGCTCGCCAAGATTTATGGCCGCCTTGGCCCTGGTGAGAACCGCCGCGTAGGTCACGCCCCTTTCTACCGCCTCCGGCTGTAGCGTAATTACTACAGCCGCGGATTTCGGGGCGCGGAGCTTAGCCGCGGCGGCTCGCTGTCTGCGCCGCCGCCGTTCCTCCGTCTTCCTATTGGCCGCCCTGGCCGCTCTGGCCGCCTTCCGTCCCTTTTCCTTCGCTCCAGCCACCTGCCATTCGGCTTCTGCTGGAGGATTGGGATTTGGGGGCGGAGTGGGTGGAGGTGGCTGGGACGCCGCCGCCTTGCCCCTCCTCGGGGGCACCGTATTTGGCGCCGGTGTCGCCGGAGCCGGTTTCGCGGTGGCCGCCACAGCCCTGCTGGGGGGCTGGTTGCCTGGCCTCGGCGTAGAGGCGGCGGCCGCATAGGAGGCCCGTTTGCCGCCCGTGGCCGTCCCGCTCGCCGCCAGAGGGGGGCGCAGCACGATTCCCTCCAGCACAGAGAATCGCGAATTAAACGCCGCCAGCTCCCTCTGGACCAGGGCCAGAACCTGGTTCTCCACAGGCACGGGCTTGGGCTGGGGTTGGGGCTGGGGTTGGGGCTGACCGCGCTGGCCTCCCGACTTGGGCGCCTGGCGGGAACCGGACCCGCGGAACTCGGCTAGGTCTTCCTGGAGCCTCCGGTTCTGCTCCATGAGGAGCTCCACCTCAGCCGACAGGCGGGCCACCTCCGCCCGTAGCTGCGGGACCTCGCCCGCATACCTTGCCTCCGCAGCCGCCGCAATAGTGGCCGAAGCCTCGTGCATGGCCCGAGACTTCGACCCCCTCATCTTTTTGCGCGCCACGCTCGCGACCGCCGCATTCACTGCCTCCAGGAATCTGGACTTACGCTCCTCCTCGGAGCCGCCAGGTGCACCTGCCTCGTCGCAGGACGTCTCGATCGGGTGCTGCCCGTCCGCAGCAGGTGTCGCCGGTCGCCCAGCAACACTGCTCCCCCGGGCAGTCACCCTGAGTGGGCCCCGCTCTTGGACCCCACCGCGTCTGCTGGTGGGGATCTTGCGAGCCGAGGCCAGCTGCTCGCCGTCGGAGGACGCCCGTTCGTCCTCCGGTCTGGGCCGCTTCCTAACGAATTTGCCCAGACCATCCAACTCATGGTGGGAGCCCAATGGGCTTACGGTCACCATGCTGGAAGTCGAGTCGGACTCCGACTCGGCATCTCCCTTTCCTCCTTCTACGTCTTTTGTTTTAATTGTATCCATTTTGTTCCCACGAGTATTATCATTTTCCAACCATCCAACCAAAAGCAAGTGGTTCGCACTAGCGACTGATGTCCCATAGGGACGCCCGTCAGCCATACATCCCGTCACGGTGCGCCGCCGCTTGGGATTCGGGGTGACTTTTTATAGAGGGTTTCTACCTCGCGGTCCGGGCGGTTAAGCCAAGACCCTCGGTGCCAATCGAAGCCGCGAGACATGACCACGACACTCCGATATGGGGTTACGATGTACGACGGTGACAGAGAAGGACCACCCTCCTCTCTGTCTGCTCGGTGGCAGGGTGAGTGCACGCCGAGCCCGTCCTCACTCCTCCGCTGTGCCCTCTGCTGATCAGAGGGACACGCGGAGAAACGCCCTTGGTCCGTCCTCGGACCCCGCCCGTCAGAATATTGGCCACGAGCAGTGACATTCCCCAAAGAATAGGAATCTCTTCCCATTCCTCAGGGAAGATCACTACCCGCGCCCAGGGTGCACCGGCCAGCCAGCTGCCGTTCCCTCAAGACGTGTCCGGAGGGACAAGCAACCGACGGCACGCGTGGAGGTTTTCTGACTAGCACCCCATTGGTATACCTCTGCCTAACCCTTCAGGGAATACAGGCGTGATTATATGTATGTGTGTATGTATGTAGAAAGAAATTTGACTCAAAGGACCAAATTTTAAAATAGCTTTTCTTATTAATTTATAACTTCCCAATAGTTAAATTAATTACGTCAAACTAATTTATGCATTACATTACTAAAACAATTCAAAGTAAAACACACGCTTAGAATAGATTTAAAATTAATCTGCGTAAAATAACCAAAATCATTACAATTAGGGACATCGAAAACGGGAGCAATTCAAACGTGGGTTGCATATTTTTGAAATCAGTTCAAATTACTCTGTCGTTAGCCTACTTAGTGCCAACTGGTGACAGTAATTGCGCCTTTAGTGTAGATGTCAGACGTAAAGAGGAATTTCATTGCATTTTCTCATACATACATACATACATACATACGCCTTTTCAGGGGGTAGGCAGAAACCAAGGAATGCCACCTGCTACGATCCTTACAGACTACCTCGACCTGGGAATCGAACCCGGGACCCCTTGCACAGCAGTCGTACTTGCGACCGCGAGACCAACGGGGCAGTTGCCACTCACATCTATACTTAATATTACTTAATTACTTAATCTATACTAATATTATAAAGCTGAAGAGTTTGTTTGTTTGTTTGTTTGAACGCGCTAATCTCAGGAACCACCGGTCCGATTTGAAAAATTCTTTTTGTGTTGGATAGTCCATTTATCGAGGAAGGTTATAGGCTATATAACATCACGCTACGACTTACGGGAGCGAAGCAGTATTCAAAAACGTAACTTAAGGTGGATGAATAAAGCCACGCGAACGAAGTCGCTGGCAGAAGCTAGTAATATTATAAAGCTAAAGAGTTTGTTTGTTTGAACGCGCTAATCTCAGGGACTACTGGTTGGAATTGGAAAAATATTTTAGTGTTGGATACTCCATTTCTTGAGGAAGGCTATAGGCTATGTAACATCACGCTACGACTAACAGGTGCTGAGCAGCGAGGGTGAAACCGCGGGGAACAGCTAGTCTGCCATATAAATTGCATTTTCTTGTATGGAAATAAATACAATAGTAGAGATTTATTGTTGTTGGTGCAGACTTATTGTGTTACACAATAAGACAACACTATACAATATTTATTTATTTAAACTTTATGTACAAAAACAGTACAAAGGCGGCGTATCTTCTGCTGGTCAGCTCTGTAAACATTTATTAAAATTCCTCTGTCTGCCCATTCGTCAGTCACTGGATTATATAATTTGAACTGTAATTGGTCGACATTTGAAATTTTGTGTACTACTATGGCCGTTAGAACGACAAATCACAGAGGTAAAATAAAGTTACAATAAAAGGTGGTGCTACAAGAAACGTATTTTGTTTTATTTTATATTGCACGGTGATACGAAACGATATACATAGGTATGTGCAATTCACAAATAGGCATTTTTATAAAACAGCACTTTTAGACTAAATTTTAGTTACTTAGATTTGTATTTTTCAGTGTAAGGCACACTGAAGTATACATTTAAAAATGTTACAAACAAATTCTGCTCCTTCCACCCTGTATTTTACAAATCGGCACAAATAGCTTAGTTGCGCCACTCTGTCACTGGCGTGCCAACGGGTGGCGTTTATTGCTGAGTGTGTTTATGTACTCACTTGAATTATGTACTATATACATGTAAATGTGTACCTAAGCACTTACTAGGCAGCGCCTAGTAAGTGCCTCGTGTTTAAGCAAGGTAAGGGATTATTTATTCACATGTAACACTTACACTATTCATGAAATAAATGAAGAAAATTGAGGTTAAGAGTTTTTGTAGTAGCTAAAACTAAACCGGGTCAAAAGGAGAAGATAATTATAGAACAGGTAGTAAAAAATATCAATTTTCGCCGCAATGGATTTGTATGTGTAAAATAAGAGTTTTCTAACATTATTCTAGGCGAAGAAGAGGGATGAGACACAGGTGACCAAAGAAGTTATCAGTATAAATGTGGATGGATGAAGAGGAAGAGGGAGGCCAAAGAAAATATGGATGGATTCTTCTCATATCATTCTTCATGTCTGAAGAATCGGTGATAGCATGAAGGTTGACAGGATGGCATGGAAGAAGAAAACGTGTTGCACCCCAAGTAAGGGCAGGAAAATGATGAATGTTAGTTTACTAAACTATGCCCATTGCTCTACCTGATAGTTAACATTTTTTTTTTTTTTTTTATGGACTGGAAATCATCAAATAACTTCCCCCGCCCTGGGCGGGGCGGGAGGGAGTGTCAGACTTTTACTGACTAAAACCCGTCTATGTTCCTTTCATGTGCCCTTTGCGTTCCGGGGGCGCGGTATCTCTTTCGAACAACCCGCAGCCCCAGCAGGCATCGGCCCTCAGTGGCCCCATCCAAGTTTGCTGACATCTCTTTGAGGCGCGCATGGAACACGAACGCGCCGTCGACACGGTCTGTCGCTAGTGAACGTACGGACGGTGAGCTACCCATTGCTCACCGCCCACAGACACGCGTCTACGGTGGCCGGGAGTCGTCACGCGGCTCCCGACGCCCGGAGCGTCTACCGCGGCGGACCAAAATTGGGCTAGACATCACCTTAGGTTGATTTATTTAGGTAGAAAAACTCAATTGAATTATAGAAATAGGCATCCACATTGGAAAGAAATAAAATTGTCTGACATTGATTTCGGGTTTTCAAACGATTTTATTTATCTTCATACCTTTCTGATTTTCCCAATTTTTGTGATCAGATTGTGTTGAAATATGCGACACGCGTGTGGGTCTGATTTTAATATTATGCTGTCAAATAGATGATCTAATAATGGAAATTTTGGAAATAGAAGTTGATTCATAGTATCTGGCTTTCATACGAGGTGGAAGGGACATTTTAATGAAAACATGGAATTGGTACATGATTATATACCCACCAGGGTTAATATTTTTCATCGATTATGCAACAAAAACTCTGTTTTCTCCTGTTCTCTGTAGATGTTGCACTTTTATATAGAGCAGTCGCTTTTTTAGTCATCATCATCATATCCGCCGCAGAACGTCAATTGCTGCACATAGGCCTCCCCCATAGATTTCCAATAAGACCAGTTGTAAGTGGCCTGCAACCAGCGCGTCTTACCGCGGTATTAATTAAGTCGTCGCTTTTTTTAGTAACCGACTAAAAATTTCATCGCTTCTTTCTCAGTAGCAGCTCGATGTTTGGAAGTTGACGTTTTAACAACGAATGCTTTAATTGAAAGAGCTCTAATACTTTAAAATACGACTCAAGTTCGAGAAAACTCAAAAAAATCATAGTGGAGAGCTGAAATACTAAACTAGAAAATCTTTTTCATGCAATCTTTTACTAGACATATAAATAAAATAAAATAAATATACCATCACGCCTGTATTCCCCGAAGGGTTAGGCAGAGGTGTACCAATGTACAGTACATCCACAGTTCGCCGGTATATTTAGATCCCATGTAATAGGGGGCGAACCTATTGCCATTAACCGGGCACAAATCCAAACTCCGAGCTGCTACTGAGAATTTCATAGAAAAACCCAATAACACTTTTTGCTCGACCGAACCCAGGACCTCTAGCGTAGCAGTCGTGCTTAGAACCACTAGGCTAACGAGGCAGTTCTAAAAAAACTTAACAATAAATAATGGAACAATAGTCGACAGAGAGCCAATGACGCCAGTTCGAGAAAACATAAATAAAATAATAGAGAACTAAAAGTAGAAAATCTTTTTCAGATAATCTTTTAATCTTATAACCTTAAAAAAAAACGTCGCAAAGACTAAATAAATAATATGTTACGTACAAAGAATAAACACAACTTGTAGATCCCATTTCTCAAAGGATTACTCCTCCTTTGTAGATAATTCTTTAGTTAATTAAACATTGTCTGGAAGACTTTACGTATTTATTACTGGCTGAGATCCGGAGATAGCTTAGCGGTATAATTCCCAGAGGAAGTCCTTGGTCCTTTGGTCCTGAATGGCTTTCTATACTAATTTAATAAAGATGAAGATATTTTTTTGTTTGTTAAATGTGCTAAAATCTAGAACTACCGGTCGGTCTGGAGATTATAGCTGGATATATTATTGTGTATTATAGCTTCTTCTTTTAAGGATGGGAAGTCATCAAATGACTTCTTCCGCCCTAGTCGTTGCGGTAGGGAGCGTCAGACTCTTCCTGACTAAAACTCATTCGTGTTCCTCCTAATGCCCTTTGCGTTCCAGGGCCGCGGTAACTCTTTCGAACAAATTCCGCAACTTGAGTATTAGGGTCTGCGCTGGTCACGGCCGAGAATCGAGCCGATTCTCGGCCGTTTTTTCTAGCTGGCGAAGAAATCTGTTAAAAAAAACGGCCCGGATTATCGGTCGTGGGGGCAGACTTTTTTAGCTGGATGCAAACCGCTTTCAACCGGTTTTGGAAATGTATGGGGGAGGCCTATGTCTAGCAGTGGACGTCCTACGGCTGATATAATGATGATTATAGACAGGTATCTGTCTATACCTATCTATGCCTATATCTGTCTATCTATATGTAGGGTATCACGCTACGAACTACGGGAGTGGAAGGGTAACTAAAGTCGTAAGTTAACGCGGGAGAAAAAAAACCACACGGAGAAAGTCGCAGGTAGAAACTAGTACATTATGAAACTTCTATGAGTTATTTGCGACATTTATTGCACCCTTACTAATGTACATTGCTTAAAGTTACACCAACCCTGCACCTGGATGTCATAGAATGATAATGCAATACTAATTTGTTAAATAACTTAATATAATAATGCATGCAATAATAATTTAATTCTTAATTAAGAAACATAATGTTGCGGTGCCCAAGCAGGGGTCATGTACGAAACTTATATGTATTTGTAAGAAGACCTTGTAAACGACATGAATGCAATAAATAAATAAATAGTATGTTTTATGAACACTCGACCTCCTCACAGACGACATCGCGGGCAGAACCTAGTGTAAAATCTACACGTGTAATTAAATCATATCAAAGTAATGTTTTTAAAACATAGCGCAATTACTACGCTATGTATGTGTGGCGATTCTGTTTAAATTTTGAGTGAAAATTCTCTACTGGCCTAGTCAGTCTATAGGCTATCTTATACACTTATATTAAAAAGAGGAAAGATTTGTACTTTTGTATGTATTGAATAAACTTAAAAACTACTGAACCGATTACAAAATATCTTTTGCAGTTAGAAAGCTACATTATCACTGAGTAACATAGGTTATATAACATCACGCTACGACATACGGGAGCGGAGCAGTAACCAAAGACGTAACTTAAAGCGGGTGAAACAAGCCACGCGAACGACGTCGCTGATAGGCCGCTAGAAAAATTATAACGCTATTTGCTATGGGGGATGAGCAGTAATGTATCTTTTTTCTCACATATTATCACAGAATTGCTGTAAGACTTAGAGCAACTATGTTTATTTAAAAGCTTTTTTACCGATGGAAAATCATCAAATGGCTTCCCCCGTTCTTAGTGTCAGACTTTTACTGACTAAAACCCATCCATGTTCCTTCTTGTGCCCTTTGAATTCCGGGGGCGCAGTATCTCCTGCGAACAACCCGCAGCCGGTATTTAAAAGCTTGTGATGACATAGTATTCAATACCTATTTTTACCTACTTATTTTATTTTTAACTGCCTCGTTGGCCGAGTGGTCCTGAGTGCGACTGCTACGCTAGAGGTTCTGGGTTCGATTCCCAGGTCAAGCAAAAGTGTTATTGAGATTTTCTCTGAAATTCTCAGAAGCAGCTCAGTTTGGATTTGTGCCCGGTTAATGGCAATAGGCTCGCCCCATATTACATGGGACCTAAATATACCGGCGAACTGTGGGTGTACATTGGTACACCTCTGCCTAACCCTTCGGGGAATACAAGCGTGATGGTATATATTTTTTTATTTTTACACTTAGCTTAACGTAAGCGAAGCCACGGGCACAGCTAGTAAACTTTAAAATAATAGTACCTAACTAAAGTTTTCTTAGAGAACAACTAGACGAGAATAAAAGACGTACCGAGGTACAAGCTAATTAGCGCAAATAAGTCTTTGTCTAGTCCTTTATAAAGAAGTCTAGCTCAGACGGCGCTTTCAAGAAACTGCTATTATAAAAACCTCGCTATTAATTATAAGAAAACCTATCATCTTGAGACTGAACTTAATATAACATTTTAATTTTATTTAAGAGTTATTTAATTCTCATAAGTTGCGCGAATTGCCCCGTTAGTATCGTGGTGGCAAGTACGACTTTGAGCGTGGTGTTCTGGGTTCGATTACCATTTCGGGCAAAAAAAGCGTTATTGAATTTTTCTATAAGGAACTTCTCAGTAGCAGCCCGAAGTTTAAGTTAGTGGTGTGACACCCCCGTCCCTCTTAAAGCACGTAAAGCCGTTGATCCTGCGCCTGATCTCTCTCCAGTCGTGTCGGATCGCCATCCCATCGTACTATGAGAGTTAGGGAGGAGGGAAGTACACCCGTGTTTGCGCACACACTTGTGCACTATAATATCTCCTGCGTGACTGCCTCATTAGCCTAGTGGTCCTAAGCACGACAGCGATGCTAGAGGTCCGCTATGAGAGGTCAGCTATGCGATTCCCAGGTCGAGCAAAAAGTGTTATTGGGTTTTTCTATAAAATTCTCAGTAGCAGCTCGGAGTTTGGATTTGTGCCCGGTTAATGGCAATAATCTCGCCCCCTATTACATAGAACCTTAACATATCGTCGAACTGTGGTTGTACGTCTGCCTAACCCTTCAAGGAATACAGGCGTGGTGGTATGTTGTTATTAATTCTCTTATATGTTGCACAAATAATTTGTTTCCAATAAACAAGGCAGCTAATAATTAATGGTCCTTCGCACCGCATACAATAGTTCTCTCAAAGCGAGATTCAGTGACAATAGTTAATTAAACACTAGACTAGATCTAATTAGGCAGATCTCACTGACTTATTTATTACCAGCTTTGTCGTAATTCTGTTAGCTGCGTAATGAACGTTCATCCTTGCTGTGATTAAATGGTTGGCAGAAGTTCTGCTGATTTATGAGTGTTAGAATATACTGGTAAGCTCATTTATGATGCTTCTCACTTTTCATGAACTCTGTTTAAATAGTCAGGGAATCAGGATATAAAGTGTCAACGTTTAAATTTTACAAACTTTCACTAATATTATTAATGTGAAAATGAGTTTTTTTTTTATTTACCTTCATTGTTTTCACATATAGAAGCAACCACAATTTTCTAACCACAATTTTGTAAAAACCAAATTGAAAGAAAAGAGTGTCCATGGAGTTTCTTGCTCGTTCTTATCCATAGAGACCTACGTTTTGGAACGAGCAACTAGCTTCAACTTTAACTGTAACTTCTTGACAATTCAAAAGTGCCTGATTTGATTGAAATGAAATAAATGCTTTGAATTTGAATTTGACTTATGTTACGTTTTTATGAGTAATTCAGTACACGGATTTTGATCAAATTTGGGATGGAGTAAGCTTGAATCCCAAGAAATAACATAGGCTAAAGGTTTTCCGAGATATGGGGGTGTCAGATCACCATCTTCTAATTTTACGGTCTTAAAATCCCAATAACACCTAGCCCGACCTAGAGGAATTGATCCCAGGACCCAACGCTCAACAGTCTTGCTTTTAACCACCACGCCACCAAGGCAGGCTTGTCAGAATAATTAACACGTAAAACGATCTAATATTCACGATGTCCCACTTCAAAAACCTAATACTTTATTCACCTCTTGCGATACTAACAACAAGAACAACAAAAAAAGTCCTATTCTCGTACCGAAGGACCTCTTCGTAAAAAAATCAAGTGCGAGTCGGAGTCGCGCTTGATGGGTTCCGTGCCATCACACTAATAAAGGCGAAAGGTTGTGTGTTTGTCTCTTCTTCACGCTCAAACGGCTGAACGGATCTGAATTAAATTTGGCAGTAAGATAGATTGTGGTCTGGAATAACACATAGGATACTTTTTATTTCGAAGAAATATACGGTTTTCGTTAGATAATATATTTACTTTGACGCGTATAAAGTCACGGGTAAAAGCTAGTTATCTATAAGAACGGCAAAAAATTATCATGTCTGTTGTATGGGAGCCCCCTTACATAAAGAAAGAAGAAAGAAAAACCATTTATTCGCATGAAAGCGACGCAAATAACATAAACTTACTACTTATATAAATAAATAAATAAATATCTTGGAACAACTCACACACGACTGTCTGATCCCAAGCTAAGCAGAGCTTGTGTTATGGTAACCAGACAACTGATATACATACTTATATAATTTATAAATACATACATATTATATATAAATCACACCCAGACACAGAACAAACAATCATGCTCATCACACAAAGTTTGTCCTGTGTGGGAATCGAACCCACGACCTCCGGCCTTCGGATATACTTATTTTATTCAATTTTTTTGTATTTGTTATTATAGCGGCAACAGAAATACATCATCTGTGAAAATTTCAACTGTCTAACTATCACGGTTCATGCGATACAGCCTGGTGACAGACGTACAGACAGACAGACAGCGAAGTCTCAGTAATAGGGTCCCGTTTTACCCTTTAGGTACGAAACCCAAAAAAAAGAGACGTTGAAACTTTTTCATGCTTTAATCAAAACTTGGTCGGCTTTTTATAATAATTAACTCAATATAACTTGGCTAAAATGAACCGAAATGGAACCTAACAAATCCATGCCTCTCTTAGTTCATAAACAGGCACTTTTAACTTTAAAATGTCGAGAGGGTTCGCTTCAAGTTTTTCTTTTTATAATTTTTCGTACTCCTACCCCTGACACGGTTTTGAGTTGGCTGAAAAGACTGTAGTTTGAATACATTTTGGTTAATTAAAGGGTGAAATTTTCATTGGGTATGGCTGAAAAGGATGGCGGAGTAAGCCTTATCTACATATACGGGGTATAAAAAGATGTTGTAGTCGTGAACTACTTATTTTGCCCATCAAAGAATAAGTAATAATAATTTGCCCATTAAAGAATACATAACATTAAGAAAAAATTAAAGCTGGGACTTTTATTTGAAGTGAGAAAAATCATGCAATCACGCACACAAAACATTGTGCTTACGGGTGCATAAAATAGTAGAGAAAAACATTTAAAACATGTTTTCGTAAAAATAGTAAAGGAATTTGTAGGAGCCTGTGGCTAAATAATTACAGCCGCATAGACCGATCTTCCGGGTTAAGCCACGCTTGCCGAGGTGGGTCTGTGGATGGGTGACCATTTATCATAGCGAGTTTCCTCCGTGCCTCGGAAAGCACGTAAAGCCGCTGGTCCCGGCTGTCATTTGTAGATCTTTGACAGTTATTACTGTTAGTCAGAAGCCCGAAAGTCTGACAACCAGTCTTACCAAGAGTATCGTATTACGCATTACTGGGTTGTGGAGGTCTGATTGGCAGTGGCTCCATGTAAAATATTGATATTCAGCTGCATCCGGTTCGACTGGAAGCTGACCCCAACATAGTTGGGAAAAGGCTAAGCAGATGATGATGAGTAAAGGAATTTGTAATTTGTCTTCAATATCTCCAGTTTTTTTTAATCTATAATATGTATGTATTTATAAAATTATATAAGTATGTATACAGTTGTCTGGTTACCATAACACAAGCTCTGCTTAGCTTAGGATCAGATAGCCGTGTGTGAGTTGTTCCAAGATATTTATTTATTATTTATTTATTTATTATTTATTTTTTGCAGTGATGGAAAGAACGCGTATCTTTCAGCGTTGTTTAGTGTCTTTTACATCTATTTTATTTTGTTTAAGTAGCTTAAGGAATCGGCTATATATAAGGTGTTACTAAAATATCTGCCACGGCTTTAATGGGAAGTAGTATTGTGTTTATAGATTACAATAGTGAAGATAAATTATTGATAATGTGTCATATTTTTTTTAATTTGTGAACTGCGTTATGCAGAGTAGAGTCAATGTTTAAATTACTTTATTTTCTCAAATTGAAGTAACTATTCTGGGGTATGAAATTTCTTTACTATTGTAATCTTTAATCACAATACTACCTCCCATTAAATCCTTGGCAGATATTTTGGTAACACCTTATATAGTATAGGTACTTCAGTACTATCTATACATATACAGGGCGAAATTTTCGAAGCATACCGTACTACTCTAAATACTGAAAACAGCAAATTTTACCCATAAAAACATTCCTTTATTTTTTAAATGGAATAAAATTACATTTAAAAATTTTGGAAAATAGCTCGCCACACCCGAGTTTCGAACCGACTTAAATCCGGAAAAATAGCACCCTGTACTTTTATGGCAACAATTCCTTTCTGTATATAGTACTATACCATAATTATACTAAGACATAGTATAACCAAAGTACCTACGTTCCATACGAAGATAGGTACAGTCAAAAACGTGACAAAACATAATTACAATACGTTCCAATTTTCCTAACCCGTGTCCTATTTTTAATAATAAAACGAGTTCATTACAACGTTGCTGTTCCATACGAATAATAATTACACAAAGCGTCTTTTACAGCGACAAGTTTCGTATGAAAATGGTTAGTTCAAAAGAGGCAACTTTCATTTGTTCTATGTTATTGTCACGTTGGTACCGATGTACCTACAATTGGGTAGTTGACACCACTACCCAATAATTTCAAGTGACAACTTCTCTAAAAAAGCGCCTTATATTTTTACCCATGAAAACCGATAATTTTTCGATTTATTGTAAAATTTGATTTTTCCTTACTTTAAAATCAATAAATAGTCAGTCAATTGAGTTGGCCACGCTGTGACGTCACAGCGTGCTATTGCCATAAAAAAAATATGGAATCGCATTTTGACAGTTCATAAAAAGTATGTCAATTGATGGTGGTGTTAACTATCCAATTATTGAAGTACTTGTAACTATCTATATCTATACTAATATTATAAAGAGGAAATATTTGTATGTTTGTATGTAACGAATAAACCTAAAAACTACTAGACCGATTTCAAAAATTCTTTTGCCGTTGGTAAGCTGCGTTATCACTGAATAACATAGGCTATATAACATCACGCTACGACACACGGGAGCGGAGCAGTAACCAAAGATGTAACTTAACACGGGTGAAATAAGCCACGCGGATGAAGTCGCGTATAGTCCGCTAGTAGTTTATAAACATGCTGTTCAAATAAAAGTTTCAAATACGTAGTTTTGTTAAGCTTAGTTCTACAAGCTAACCCACAACTTCTGAATAATTAAAACAATTACATAACAAAGTCAAAAGTCAAATCATTTATTTCAATTAGACCATTAAAAGGCACTTCTGAACGTCAAAATAATTAACACTAATGAATCTAGTTGCCCATTCCAAAAGGTAGTTTCGTATGGAGAAGAACGGGCAAGAAACTCCATACATACTCTTTTAACATACTATCATCACGCTTGTGTGGTATGTTTAGGTCCCATATACCGGGCACAAATCCCTAACTCCGAGCTGCTACTGAGAATTCTATAGAAAAACCCAATAACACCTTTTTCTCGACCTGGGAATCAAACCCAAGTAGCGTCGCAGTCGCTCTTAAAAGGACTAGGCTAACGAGGCATTTAAAACAATTACGTGAAACTAATTAGGTATGCTAAATGTGTTAGATTACTATTCATCAATAACAGTGGTATGTCTCAAACTTATGCTGAGAACTGATATAAAATATTCAGCGTTGAATATTCAGAATCATTACAATTATTTAGTTAGAGAAATTGAGCAAATTATTATTTATTTATGCTCAACCATCATGCAGGCCGCTTCCAACAGCCCCCCTAGCCAAGTCACAAACGATAAACGCAATCGCTGAGTAGGCTTTAATAGATCTTCAACTTTATGTGCTTGGTTTTAAGTTGAAGATCTAATGAAGATTGCATAGCGTTTTCGTTCGTTCCAGTCGCTAACGCTTAGAAATCTTTAATAGATTTTCAACTTAACGCTCTTGGGTATTAAGTTGAAAATCTATTGGTACCTACCGAGCGTTTACGATTATCGTTTGTTACTTGGCTAGGGGGGCTGGTCTTTTTGGAAGTCTGTGGGGAAGGTCTATGTCCAGCAGTGGACGTCCTGCGACTGATAATATATGATGATGATGAACTATCATGACTTAAATTTGTTCTTATGAAAAATCGAAAAAAAATAAAACAATAAGGACCATTAGTACAGTACCAAAATACCAAATTATTCATTTTATTTCTAAAACAAGCATGAGCAAAACATGCTTTGTGAAAGAAAAACTAAAACTTTTTACCATGGATTTCATACATGATTGCATACTCCAAGTAACGAAAAAAAATATTATCGTTTCGTACAGAAGTGCAACACCTACATAGTGAAAATGTATGGAACAGCAAATTATTTTGACCCTTTTAATTTCGTCCTTATGGGTCTATATAGAATAGTGTTCTTTCTGCCCCATATACCTAAATACACACCCCACACCACACCTAGAATATATACATTATCTCTCTCCGATTGTGTCGAATTGCCGTCCCATCGGACTATGAGAGTGCACCTGTGTTTGCCCACACACTTGTGCACTATAATATCACCTGCGTACTTGGCTAGTCTGCATTCAGATTAGCCGCTGTGGCCGGAATCGGTCTGGAGAATACAAAATACAACTAGATACAATTTACCCCTTTCCGAATATACTACACATGTACATATCACTTTCCTGTCGTAATAAACATGGCTTCACAAGCTACACGCCTTTATTGCAGCCACACATCACGCGACTAAATTGAAACAATCCGTTACTCGGTTAATAAAAGGCCACACGACATTAATCGTCGCCAAACCCGGTGAAATTAAATACCGACGATAACTAGCGACGTGCGACACAAAAATCGCAGTGTGTGTAGCCAACTGGTTGGGTTTTATTGATGCTGTGTATTGGTTCAAAAGGTCGCTTGGTTATTGTGTTGTTGTAGGGTTAATGAGTGTCCCAGTGGTTATAGTCTAGGAATGAAATACTGGGGTGGTTTTAGTCAGTAAGAGTCTGACAGACCCCTCCCCCCCAAAGCGGATATTCATGAAAATTATCCACCGCAAAACAAAACAAACACCAGCAGAAAACACGACTGAAAAAAAAATACGCAATTTCGTTTACTTGGGTGACATTATTTATTCATTGAGATCCGAAGTCATCATCTGCTTAGCCTTATCTCAACTGCGTTGGGGTCGGCATCCAGTCTAACCGGATGCAGCTGAATACCAGTGTTTTACATGGAGCGACTGTCTGTCTGACCTCCACAACCCAGTAACTGGGCAACACCATCCATGCATCCATCATCCACTCATGGTTCATTGAGATCCGAAGTAAAAAAAAAAAAACAAAAAATACAACCAAATTAAAAACTTCCTTATTTTTGAAGCCGATTAAAAAAGCCAGCAGATTAAAAAACGGTTACATAGTATTGCGATTGGATTCGCTAAAGTTTCATCATTACCTAGTGCAAATTACCGACGACTTTTCATCCCTGTCTTTAAGATCGGAAGTCCCTTGGCTTTTTGACGATATCCTGCAGAAATAGGGTAACCACTATTCATCAAGGAGAAAGTCAAGATTTCCAACAAAAACAGAGCTATTTCTTGCTTATCCTATGCCTGTTAGTAACATTAACAAGAGATTAAACTTCAGTTTAAAATTACGACCAAATAATCGCGTCGTCTACCACCAAACTGCTAGAACAAACGGCCCGGCTTATTGCACAAATAAATCACTCTAGCGCTGCAGCGCTTTAGAATTATAGCCGTCTAGTGGGCTCGTTGCTACAGCGGATTTTTTGTCGTCTTAATTCATTGTTCTTTTGTATAGAATGAGAATTTGAATGTCCTAGTTTATTGGACTGATTCGTTAGCCTAGTGGTCCTAAGCACGACTGCTACGCTAGGGGTCCTGGGTTCGATTCCCAGGTCGAGCAAAAAGTGTTATTGGGTTTTTCTATGAAATTCTCAGTAGTAGCTAGAGCTACAGCTGGAGCTAGTTCTCGGAGTTTGGATTTGTGCCTGGTTTTTGGCAATAGGCTCGCCTCCTATTACATGGGTCCTAAATATACTGGCGAACTGAGGGTGTACATTGGTACGCCTCTGCCTAACCCTTCGGGGAATACAGGCGTGATGGTATGTATAATTTATTGGAAATGGACTTTTATTGACTTGAATCCGTTGCTACGTTCTGCGCTGATCTTTATAAAAATGTCTGTAAGGTACCGGCTGTGCTTGCAGTGATCGGTTTATTGAACGGTTATCGGTTATCGGTAACGGTGAACGGTTTATCGAACACTATCGAAACTGCAAATCACCTATTTTGCAGGACAGTAATTCAAAGTTTTAAATCTATGTACAAGAGTCGCGCAACATGCTCTATATCGATTTTGTTCAATTAAAAACTTCTTCTATTATGACTTTTTAATTTTAATTTTTAATTTTTCCGACAGAGTTTTACATTATCTCTTCAATAATGTAAACAAGCAAAATTGTTTTTTTGCAGTTTCGATAGTGTTCGTTGCGGCAGTCGATTTAGTTTATAGGGTTTCGTATCCAAAGGGTGCCAAATGGAACCCTATACTAAGACGACGCTGTCTGTCTGTCTGTCCATATTTTGAATTGTAATACACTTGAAAGGAGACGGGGATTTCTGGGCCAAATTGTATTAAGTTGTGATATGGGTTAAAAAAAGCGTCATATTTTTCTATTTCAAATAACAAAAAAAATTGCCTAATTCAATATCAGGAATAAGAGAAATCTTAAAAATAAGTTTATGTCACGACTAAAAGGGGATATCGATTACTATAATCGATTAATGTGAATGAGTTTCAACAATTGAACACAATATATCTTGCACCAGATGATTGATTTAACATAATGCCCGCAGTTAAAAAAAATACATTATATAAAGAAATCTTAAAGTTGATTCTCGTTTACAATTCGATTTATTACTTGTATTTTTAATCTGTGCTGGCAGTGACATAGAATACTTTTTGACAGCTCTAGTAGACTGTCAATCACTCGTTTCGTAGTGTCGTTTTGTGAGTTTCCTAATGTAATACAATTAATATAGTAAATACAATACAATACACTCAATACAGTACAATTAATATAGTAAATAACAGTATAACATAATAAAATAGCAATCGCTCTTCAAAATTCGTCGGTTTAGTATAGGTTTTTGCCAATTTATTGCATAACCTCACTTTTAGAAAACCTTTTATAACTCTGCTCTCAGATTCAAAATTCGCGGAATGTTTATTAATACATTGTTATTATATTATAAGCCATTAATTGGCACCAATTTTATCTTTTTACACCCGGGCCCAAGAATGTATAAAAGCGTATCCGTCTCCTTTCACAGAATGTGTATTGCTAGGGGCCACTATAACCAGAAATATACTTTTAATTAATATACAAATATATACAAGAACCTAGATAGATAACCCCCATAGATTTCCAAAAAAACAGGAATTTTATCTATGGGGGAGGCCTATGTCCAGCAGTGGATGTCCTGCGGCTGATATGATGATGATTATTGATACAAGAACCTTGTTTTTTTTTGATTTAAATATTTTACGGTAGTACTGCATCTTTCAAATACAGCTGGTTTCTTAATCTGCTAAATATTCTTATTTTTTAATAAAACCCAAACATTCTTAATCTACTTCCTCCAAAAAACCGTCTTAAACCTACAAAAGTATCCGAGAATATTGCAAATAGCGTCTGTATACAAAATATATATATTTTGAATTATTCATGTGCGCTTAGAGCGCTTATATAAGAACGAGGCGACAGTATTCCGGCTTCAGACGATCATACGATTATTCTAAATGAATATTTATACTTAGCTTAAGATTTACTATATAGAAGCAAGAATTTTAATGCGGATTTATAAAAGCTGGGATGGTTTTTTTTTAATTAAATTTATATGAATAATAACGTTGGCAAATGATTGCCTTGTTGGTCTTGAGCTTGGGGTGTTGGGTTTGATCCTTGAGTCGGGCAAATTGTTATTCGGTTTTTCCTTTAGGATTTTTTTTAAGAAGTTGGTGGTGTCTCGGAAAGCACAGAAAGCCTTTAATCTCGCCTGTCATTCGTAGATCTTTGACAGCCGTTACGAGTAGTAAGAAGCTCAATAGTCTGCCAAGGGGTATTGCGTTACCTAGGAACTGAGTTATGGAGGTCAAATCATGTTAAACCCTAGTATTCTGCTGCAGTCGGTTAGACTGGAAGCCGACCCCAACATAGATGGGAAAAGGCTAAGCAGTAGGAATGGATGTTTTGAAATAATTGATGTGCAAAACCCATTAACTTTGCAATCTGTAGTATGATACACATAACCAGCCAAACATACAATGGTAATGGTACCACAAAGATACACAAATAAGTTATTCTACGCAGACAAAACCGCGGGCAGGGCTTGTGCATTTATAACATCGTTCTTACTAACCATTTATGAACCGGTCCATTTCTAGATATACGGAACGAGCTCCATTTCATGTAAAATGCAGATGAAATAGTTATAATTGTACACACTACTGTAGATATTTATATTGTAAACTAGCTTATGCCCGCAACTTCGTTTGTGTGCATGTCGGTTATCAAGAGGTTTTTTTTTCTGTGGAGCCCTAATTCCTTTTCCAAGATATAAGCACCTGCGTAGCCTTTTTTTTATTTTTTTAAAGATGGGAAATTATCATATGACTTCCCGCGCCCTGGGCGGGGTCAAAGGTGTCAAAGTCTGACACTCCCTGTCAGACTTTTACTGACTAAAACCCATCCATGTTCCTTCTTGTGCCCTTTGCGTTCCGGGGGCGCGGTATCTCTTTCGAACAACCCGCAGACCTACGTACCCTAAGTTACTGCCCTTATTCTTTTTTTTTATATTAGTTTAGCCTAAGTTACCTACTTCTTATAATATTAGCTACATATCCAGCATGTGAAAGCCCCATTAATATCGGTCCAGCCTTTTCGAAGATTAGCCAAAACAACAGAAAGACAGGTCATCACCATATCAGCCACAGGACGTCCACTGCTGGACATAGGCCTCCCCCATACACGTAAAAAAAAAGGTTTTTTTTCTTGTAATGTTTATGTGTATGTGTTTTGACATTAAAACCAGACACTATTTATTTGCACCAGTACTTCCACAGACCTACAAACAAATAATTGTACCTTTTTATTTAAGTATTAAAGTTTAAACTAGAAGCTTTTAGACTAAATATAGCTATTTCACCTATTTGCATCTGCTTAGCATATAATGAGTCGCTGGGTTGACTGTAGTTCTAACCCCACTGACCTCTGCAACCTAGTTACTGAGAAATACCCTTGTTTTACAGCTGTGACAGTTGTTAGTGGTACACTTTGGGGTTAAAATAACTGTCATACTAGTTATTTTAACCCTAAAGTGTTAGGTATGACAACCATGATTTTCAGCCTTAGAGAGCTTTCCGAGAGTAGACATTTCTATGGAAATGTGATTAACTTCTAAATACATACCATCACGCCTGTATTCTCCGAAGGGTTAGGCAGAGGTGTACAGGGAATTTAATAGAAAAACCCAATAACACTTTGCTCGACCTGAAAATCTAACTGAAGACCTCTAGCGCAGCGCTTAGGACCACTAGTCTAACAAGGCAGTTCTAAACTAAACCACCTAACTAACTTCTAAATATATGGAGAAAATACTAAATACCTACTCAACGCCTCGAACAGGGTTTTATTCAGGCAACTAAGTTTCGAAGTTAGTGATTGTCCCTAGATACAAGTTAATATACCCGCGGTACGGAAAGGTGCCGCCTATTTATTGTCAGGATTTGCACATAGGCTACTTTTTATATCCGAAAAATTTACGGCTCTCATGGTATAAAATAAGTATTAACTTCGTAAACGCGGTCGCGGGCAGATGCTAGTATCACATTATTATTTATATAAAAACCTTTTCACACATCTTAGGCCTACTTTCAAAATTGAACTCATAGTTAGTCACAAACCATCATACCAGTACGCCTGTATTCCCCGAAGGGTTAGGCAGAGGTGCACCAATGAACACTTACTTACTCCGAGCAGCTGCTGAGAATTTCATAGAAAAACACTTTGATCCACCTGGGAATCGAAACCAAGACCTCTAGCGTAGCAACTAGTCACAAAATGTCAAAGCATAATGGGCCCATGTTACCAACTAATTCGAAATATTCGATAACCCCGCCTAGCGCAATAGGCCTTACAAAAATGCATTTTTAACCGGGTAGTCAGAATATGTAGGTTACCCATAATGAACCCTGGTTTTCATAAATCCCAGTCAAAAGATGTTTTTTAGCTAAAAGAGCTTCCGACACCATACGCGGCGGACACATAAAGAATGCAAGAGGTCAGATATAGGGTTGCCAGTGAGAAATTAAAATGGAAATTGGATTTTAAATGAAATAAAGTGTGTTCATTAAATTCGGGTAGGGCGGTGAGATAAATGTTGTGTTTTTTGCGAGTTTTATGGTGGTGAAATGGGTTATTATTTTTTGTCTTGTCTTTTGTTTTTTTTTTTTGCCTTTTTTATGGTGGTGTTTATTAGAACTGGTAGAAGGGGCTATTTTGTTGAGTGAGCCTAGGTTTAAAAAATAGTTTAGTTTTAGAAAAAAATAGTTAAAAAAATATTTAAGGAAGACAAAACAAAGAAAGCAATCTATAAATTAACATTACGTAACTGTAATAAACTGTATTTCAATACTGACGTCTTTACGGTGTTTTTTCGCCTTCGTCCGAATGGTATCGGAAAAATGCTGTATTTTATTTTTTGCCTTGACTAATAAAAGTGAAATTTAAGTACATACATATATTTTGTAGGAAAACAATTTTCTTCCCTCAAGAATACAATATCAAAACGTACGTTGTCCTCAGCGCACCGCTGACTTTGAATTCATGAATTTTGTTTGCGTATTTTATTAATTTGCATTACCGAGTTCAAAAATGTATTTATCTACACATAAAACGTAGCCTCTGGCACTTAGCAGTAGACTAGCTTTTTATCAGTAAAATATTTTTGTACTCGGACCAGAACTTCCAGAGATTACCTCTTACAAAAACAAATATACAAAATGAAAAATGAACGAATATAATATTTTAATGGAAAGCTATTAGCGTAATTCGTTGTTTGTGTATTATTGTTTTTTACATTGTAAAGAGTATTTTTATAATATACACTATGGACGAGCTATCGTAACAAGATTTTTTATCATGGATTCAGTACATGGTAGATCCCCAGTCTTAGCTGACAGGTCTAGACTGCCAGTGCTGCAGAATTTGTTCGAAAGAGTCACTCTAGCCCTAGAACGCAAAAGAGGAGAAACACGGATGGGTCTTAGTCAGTAAGAGACTGACACTCATTTCCGCTTCGCACAGAGTGGAAGAAGTCATGTGACAAGTTCCTATCCTTTAAAAAAAAAATGGAAAATGGGGGTCTACTATTAATCATGTATCCAATCAATTGTCCATTCAATCCACTTAAAGCCTACTTAAAATATGAAAAAGAAATAGTAAAGACTACTGAACTGTACTGCGGGTGTACATTGGTACACCTCTGCCTAAACCTCCGGGGAATACAGGATGGTATGGTTAAATAGTAAAGAAAAAATATTTTGATGTTAGCAACCCTATTTAGTACGTAAGTATGCTGACCTGAGGCCTGTATTTCATAATAAGCATCATTCACGCGTTCCTCATGTATCTACTGGGAGTTACGTTTCATGCATTCCGAGCCGGAGTCTCGTTCAGTAGGTTTGGTGCTGCAAAAGTATTTTTGCATGAAATCGTTAGGAGAAACTTTTGGCGCAGATTTTTTCCATTTTCCAGAGATGAAAGTTATTACCAGAATATATTTTCTTCTAGGCTCGCCCCCTATTACATGGGACCTAAATATACCGGCGAACTGTGGGTGTACATTGGTACACCTCTGCCCAACCCTTCGGGGAATACAGGCGTGATGGTATATTTATTTTTATTTTTTATATTTTCTTCTTGCTTCAATTTTGTTGATTCTGTTCACTAATCTATTTTAAGTAACGTGAAAAAACCCGTAAAGTGGAGTCTAGGATTCGACTCCTAGGTTGGGCAGTGATATTGTGTTTTTCCATTAGGATTTTCTCAATAGCATTCCGGTAGTTGGTGGTGTGATACCCCCAAGGCTTAGTAAAAGTAAAGCCGTTTGTCCCGCGCCTTATTTCTTTCCGATCATGTCTCATTACCGTCACATTGGCCAATACACTTGTGCTCTATAACAACTCATGCTTACTTTTTTACTGAGGATCCTGTGACCAAAATCCGGTCGGAAGAATACAATTCACTTTTATTTCAACGCTTTTATTACCCATCACATTACCCACCACATTAAACTTAAAAGAGAACAAAAAGAAAATACTACCTCCGACAAAACTACAAAACTATAACATTTCGTATCAAAGGACCAAAAAAAGCAAAACGACGAAAAAACTCCACACAAAGATAGAACCGTTCCAACAATAAAACCAGTTCAAAGAAAACTTCATGATAAACCACACTTACAATCGTCCCCACTTCCTGAGCGCAAAAATTTAAAACGAAAAACTAAACAAAGACTAGGACCATAAATTTCCCGTAGAAAAGGCATCGGAAGGAAACCACGACGAGACTCGTTGTAAATTACAAGTTAAAAGGAAATGTTTATTATTTAGAATGGTGCTTGTATGTAGGTTATAGAAGAAGTTTACTGTACTTTCTGCTGGTAACATGCATCTGGGTCGAGGTTATTTAGTAGCTTAGGTGACCTGGTTCAACGGGTTACTAAGGCTTTTTTCTTGGGGCAGCACTTAATTGCATTGTAAGCACACATTCTGCTTTTAATGGGGGTGAACTATAAATATACTGGCCTAGTTCTAGAACCTACTTTCTGTTTTACATTATTTTCCGAATCAGCAAGGCAAAAACTCACTTTACATTTCTAGTTCTGTTGTTAGTATTCGGACATACCCTCACAAGTAATTTAGAATTCTAGTCTAACCAGAACCGGCTGAACCCCATTAGTTTACACGGAGCGACCGTTATTAATTTCAGTGTAAAACTCAGTTCTACATTCAAATAAATTCCACATACTTCTCTACACAAACGCTCATTAAAATCTACCCGAAGGACCAAACACAAAGGACCAGTTTTGTAAATAATAGACCAAAAATTTGACTCTACGATTATTTAGTTTATAGGAGATTATCGCCCAGTCGTTGCGGGTCAGCTAATTTGTTCTGCGGGTCAGGGGAGGCTGGCTGTGATTAATTGGAGGGTAGGAAGATGAAGAGATAGTATTGCGGTTGTTACATGAGGTCCGGGGGTCGAATCCGGCGTTGTGGCGGCTTTTGACTCAAATAATGTGAAAATTTGTTTGAAATTTTGGGTGATGTTTGGATGTCCTTTTCGGGGTAATGTCCAAAGTAAACAGGCCATCAAAGGGTTATGATGGATGTGTTTAATTATCTCAATCTTGTTAGCAAAACAAACATCTGTTTTAACAAGGTCAAGGGATAGTCAAACATTTCCAATTACGGTCTTAACTAACACGTAGGTTTTGGAAAGGAAGACCTTCCAGCTCATTATTATTCCAATGCAGGAAAAAGGCCAGTGTTGTGGAATTTGTTTGAAAGAGTCACCATGGCCCTGGAATGCAAAAGGCATGAGGAGTAACAGGATGGGTTTTAGTCAGTAAGAGTCTGACACTCCCTTCCGCTCCACCCAACCAGAGCGGAAGAAGTTATTTGATGATTTCCCATCCGTAAAAAATATAAGGGTAAAAGCCTCTTCTCATATAGAAAACGCACGATGCTTAATCACCACACTTGTTTACGGATTGGCAAAAATACCAAATTGCATTCCCTCGAAAAAGTCGCGAGGAAAAGCTAGCAAAAAAATAAAACCCTGACTTTATGTACAGTATGTTTACATTTTCCTAAGAGACTGTACAAGGTGATTCAAGATAGCTAGTAACCTGTCAACTCTTGTAAATGCTACCGTGTCGTCTTTGAAACATCGTGGCGCCAACCTTTTTCATAACACTATTACATTTTACGTATTTTCTGTATCGCAAAAAAGTGGTCCTAGGGTACAAAAAGGATGATGTAAATAAAATAAAATAAATGGAGTAAAGAAAAACTATAGGCAGAGATTTCAATTCGAATCAGATTTAATTAAAATTGTGGTTGGAATGGGATTTAAAAGAGTGCCTTTGCATCTGGGTTTGGTTGATGTTGCATTAATATCGCGTCTACGCTAGTGTAGCGAGTGTAGTGGTTCGATAATACCGTTGCGTTCACGCGGGGTTTGCGTGGCGTATACGTTCGATGAATACAATACTATTGTTTTTTTCTATTTAGCCTATTATTATATCCTCCTTCCATAGTTGGGAAAAGGTTAAGCAGATGATGATGATTATATCCTACTCATCATCATCATCTGCTTAGCCTTTTCCCAACTGGGGTCGGCTTCCAGTCTAACCGAATGCAGCTGAATACCAGTGTTTTACATGGAGCGACTGCCTATCTGACCTCCACAACCCAGTAAGTGGGCAACACGATACTATATATAGATAGGCATAATTTCAACTCGTTTGTGGTGCTTGTTCCGACTCATTCTCTCAAGACCTTCCTTAAGGAAGAGTTTTGGTCGAAGGGTGTGTTTCGTAGATTCCGCGGAAGGTTAAGCGACACCACGCAGCGCGATACGACGCCGTCACTTCGTGTTAAATCCTTATTTACTTTTACTATAATTTACTATTTTTACTATTTTACTATCCTTACTAATATTATAAATGCGAAAGTAACTCTGTCTGTCTGTCTCTTCTTCACGCCTAAACCACTGAACCGATTTCAATGAAATTTGGTACAGATATAGTCTGGGACCCGAGAAAGGATATAGGATAGTTTTCATCCAGGAAATCCCCCGGGAACGGGAACTATTAATCCGCGCGGACGAAGTCGCGGGTAAAAGCTAGTAGTTTATATTTATGTTGTGTTTGTTTTTATAAATATGTATGTTAGTCTCTAAGGTGTAGGTTATGAGCCTTTGTTGCCTGAAATAAACGGTATTAAGTACTATAATCCTCCCCTATGTCCTTCCAAATATTTTTCCAGCGCCACCTCGAACCAGCCCTGCCAGTAGGTACTATTGTTATGAAATATTTAAAAAAAATCTATTGTCATTATTAAAAGTCGCCGACTTCCAATTTTCACGTTAACATTCTTTACACGTGCTCCCCAAGTACCGACTTCCATTCAAACTTTCTACCACAATATTACCTGCGCAGAATTATGAACAAACAAATGTATTGTTCAGTCAGCCATTATTTTCGTTCACTCCGACCCCGCGGCTTCAGACAAATCAAATAATATGAAACAGATCATTGCTTTGCAAGTGAAGCGGTTACCAAAATTAAGGGAAAGCCTGAGACAGTCCTATTATGGTTATTTGTTTTTTTTTTGTAAATGAGGGAAATGTCATGAATGTGGGAATGTGCGCAATAAATAGTTGCGAGTATAATCAAAGACTTTAGTGAGATTGGTCTAAGTGCTCGAGATATAGAGGCTTGAAAATAAAAAAGAGAGGCATTTGCCCTGCAGTGGGACAAGACAGGCTAAGAAAAAAAGAAAATCAAATATTTTTGAAGACTAATTTAAGCAGATCTTTATTATTATTACACACCATTTTTATCATTTAAAAAATAACACATAACATACTGTCACGCCTATATTCCCCGAAGGGATAGGCAGAGGTTTAAAAATTTACACCCACATTTCGCCGGCGTGTTTTAGGTTTCATGTAAAAAAATCCTAATTCCGAGCGGCTGAGGAGAATTTCATTGAAAAACCCAACAATACTTTGCTCGACCTGAAAATCGAACCAAAGACCTCTAGGGTAAAAAAAAAAAAAAAAAAATATTAATAAAAATTCTTTTAGTCCCTTATTTCCTCAACTGATGCGCACCCTACCCGCCGTCGCTCGCAACAAGAGTTCGCTTGTATTTCATTACACCGAATACTTTATAAACATAAGTACATTTAATATAACGCGAGTACATAGCTAGGTAGCTACAAATATAGCACAAATACGAATATGAACGACAAACCAGCTCAGCTTGGATGTTTAGCTTTATGACGGATTTTATCATGAATTTGGCAGCATTTTCTTTTATTTTACGCCGTTGCCGTCCCGTGGGTCGTAGTGTGATGATCTAAAGCCTATATGTTACTCAGGAAGAATGTAGCTATCTATTGTTGAAAAATTTGTTAAAATCGGTCCAGTAGTTTCGGAGCACAGTTTCGGAGCCTATTCGGTACAAACAAACGAACAAAAAATCTTTCCTCTTTATACGAGTAATATTAGTTTAGATATTTTCTTGTATTACATTCCTCATTTAAGTTACAATAGTCGTGAGGGAAGCGAAGCTTGAACAATTCACTTTATGAAAATTGAACAAAAGACATGTAATTTAAAACAATAAGAAAATTCTTTTGCTAGATGTATAGGTAAATATAAAAGAACTAGCTTGAGCCCGCGACTTCGTCTTCGTGGATTTTTTCACTTGCGTTAAGTTACTTCTTTGGTTACTGTTCCGCTTCTGTGTGTATGTTATTTAGTCTAGTCTTCATGATCTGGCTATCATATATAGAACTATTTTTCTAATCCGACTGCTTACAGATCGCATAGTAAAACAAATAAGCAAACAAAAAATGTTCAGCTTTATTATGCACACTTTAATATTTTAAATGCGAAAAAAACGGTTTGTCTGTTTGTTTCACTTTCACTACTAAACTACTGAACCGTTATTTTTATGAAATTTCGTACGAAGTAAGTATGAACCCCAAGAAAAGACATAGGCTATTTTTTATTCCTAGACTAAGTCTGCGTTATGAATGTAATTAATTGATTAATTTAATTGCGAGGCATTAAATAGGCACGGCTCCTATTGCATTGACCCGAAACATACCTCTGCCTAACCCCTCGGGGAATACAGGCGTGATGGTATGATGTTACGTGTGCATCCGCGATAACCGACATTTACGCAAACGTTAAATATTGTTATTGTAAATTACATCAACATTGCAAGCGTCGTTTTAAAAACACTCTCTAAAAATTCATAACTCTAACAAAAACTTCTCGCCAAAATTGTATATTTTATATAACAAAAAACCCAAAAAAAACAACAATCAAATAAAGTTTTAAAAAACATAATACAAAGTTAGCTCACCTGTTTGGATTTCAAGTAAAGTTTTAAAACTTGGCCAAGAATGCCGCTGTATTGCCAAGTTTCCAACGGTAAACTTGGACTGCTTGGCAAACTGGCCAAGTGATGCCAAGTCGCCGAGATTTAAAACGAAATGGCTATAAAAGTTTTGTCTATAAAAAATAAGATTTTCTGTTTAAAAAGATGGAGTTAGTTGTACTTGGCTCTAGTTGTTTTTTGTTTTTACGTTGTCTGGGATTAAAAAAAGTTAAAGCGTACCATTTTGACTTCGTTAAGTTTCACAAAATGGCTGGCGAGTTTTATTTATAATTCAGTTCATATTTTAAGAATTCCGTCTTCTAGTAGGGCACGAAATTAACTTGACTGGAACATTCTTATTGCGTGCCTGAAAACTAAGTAAAAAACCGGCCAAGTTTTAGTCGCCTTTGCAAATTGTTTGGTGCCACCGTACAATAATATGATCAACTACAAAATGCCAAATAAAAACGTTATTATTTTAGTCTCGAACAATAATTCACACCTTTCATGTTATCTTTTCATCATTTTTGATTGACTGGTAGAGAATATCTAAGGCATTAAGTTAATTTGTTTCATAAAGTTTAAATTAATTATTTTAGCATAGTACAACAACGTCAGTTCCCACCGTCTGTACGCCTAAATCTTTATACTTCGCAACAGATTTGAATGTGATTTTCATAAATAGATACTGTGATTCAAGAGGAATGTTTATACGAATAGGATATCACGCTACGACTAACGGGAGCGGAGCAATAACCAAAGATGTAACTGTACGCGGGTGACACCGCGGAGTAAGATACATATAGCTAGTTAATAAAATAAAAGACTTATTTTTAGGCAATAGAGCTTCGTCTCTTACCATTAAATAAAATAGTAAATTCCAAACAAAAGAAGAAAAAAAAAAACAAATTTCACTTATCCCTTTTCCAATTAACTTGAAGGTCGTCCTCCAGTCTACCCAAATGTACCAGATATTATCAATATTTCCCCAGAAAACGGTTGCCAGCCGACCCCCATAACCCAATTACAGGTCAATCAATATTGATATTGAAAATATTCGGCTCAATCAGTTCTTTCAAGAAAATATTTCTGGAACACTTTGTGGAATGCTCAACAATTGAGAATGCTTAACGATTGAGTTTAGGCTCGTTTACATGGAAGAAGTTTGTTGCCGGTTGAGAGGCAAAGATTACGAAACTGGCAGACGAGAATTAGTGATTATTATCTTACTTATGTATTTACGTTTTAGTGAGAAACATAAAAAATAAATAAATATGAAAAAAAAAACTAAAATTAACAATGAATTGGTCTGAAATTAATGATATTTTTTAATATAAATTCGCCTTCGGTTACTGACATAGGTACAACAATAATGTCAGACAGAAGAATGTTTACTAACTTACCTAATCGAATTGAGTTTTTTCTTTCACCAAACTATTTATTTAGCTAAAAGTTTATCAATATTAATTTTTGTTATTAGAATCGTCATCGTCATAATCATATCAGCCGAAGAACATCCACTGCTGGACATAGACCTCTCCTATAGTATTCCAATAGGACGGATTGGAAGCGGCCTGTATCCAGCGTCTTCTTGCAGTCTTAATCGAGTCGTTCGTCCACCTCGTGTGTGGACGTCCTAGAATCATCAGGCGATTTTTATTTGACAGCTAAAGACAATTTTTTATTGCAATTTCCGAAGCCTTCCTTGGGCTTTGGAAATACATGAATTTAAAAAGGCGTAAGTAGCTTGTACTTACGCCTATCTAGACCAGTCAATATTTCTGGTATTTCGAGGCGAGAATCTCCCTTCTTGTAGATGATCCTTTACAAGATATTCTATTATTAGAATTTCTATTGATCAACAAAGATATTTATCGGAACATTCCAAAGCTGGACTTACTGGAATTTCTCACCCCTTTAGATAATTCGAGATCCTTAGAATTTTATGTTCAACTTTTTTTTAGGAAAAGGTACTACTTCGTTGGAATTTCCGAGTAATACTGCCGATGGCCAATCACGTTTCTTTTTCTACTGTGTATAGAAATTTGAGTTTTTTTTTAAGAATCAGAAAATTTGAGAATCTTGTCCATTTTTAAAAAAAGTTGTAGGTACCAAACGACGGGTAGTGTTTATTAAAAAAAAACCTGTTCTTCTGCAGGGCAAAGGCTACTTCTCGTACAGAGTAGCTATATGCATTGATGATTACGCTAACTCAAGGTGGATTAGCGATTTCAGACAAGTCCAAGTTTCTTCACGATGTTTTCCTTCACCGATGTCAGTGATGTCCAAGATAAACTTAGAAAGTCGATACAAATTGAAAAAGTCACATAGGTAGTTGCCCGGTATCGATCTGGCAACCGCATATATAAGAGACGGGCTTCTTAACCACTGAGCCACCACGACTGTTAATTTTAGCATTTATAATGATATTCTCTCGAGCAAGTTTTTGGTCACGGCGGCCAACCTCATATAAGACAAAGGATAAGAACTAATATACGCAGGATATATTTTAAATAAGAAGTGTATATGTTAAAGGCAATGTGTATAATCCGGCATTGTATAGAATGCCTAGGCATTATATATATTGCCTAAAACGTTCAGGCAATGTATATAATACGATTCATTCCATACATTGCCTAGGTATTGTATAAAATGCCCAAAGCGCATCAGGCAATGTGTATAATGAATGACCACGAGAAGGAGACACGTGACTACACATTTTAAATACCTACATATGAAACCTTTTTAGATGATTTTTAATTTATATTATTTAGAGTAATGTTTGTGTTAAATTAAAGTTTAATAATGTTGATTTTGAATGGTATAAATCAAACTTTACCTAAGTATTTTTTGAATAATATGTTATTACTTTGATAACGTAGCGCATAGATTTTGTGTTGATTACTGAACATGTGAAGATATTTAAGAAAATTATTGTTTTTGTTATTAAGTACCTACAAGTAACTAGATTGCAATTTTCATATTACTCTATTTTAGTTTGTTTAAAGATGTTACCTAAGATTTTATTTCCTTTCAAATTATAATTATGTTACCTACAGTTTATTAAAAGTATAGACCGATCTTCCGGGTTAAGCCACGCTTGCCGAGGTTGGTCTGTGGTTGGGTGACCATTTACCATAGTGAGTTTCCTCCGTGCCTCGGAAAGCACGTAAAGCCGTTGGTCCCGGCTGTCATTTGTAGATCTTTGACAGTCGTTACGGATAGTCAGACGCCAAGAAGTCTGACAACCAGTCTAACCAAGGGGTATCGTGTTGCCCAGTTACTGGGTTGTGGAGGTCAGATAGGCAGTCGCCCCATGTAAAACACTGGTATTCCGCTGCATCCGGTTAGACTGGAAAGCCGACCCCAACATAGTTGGGAAAAGGTTAAGAGATGATGATGATGATGATGAGTTTATTAAAAGTATAATAAAAGCTTATTTTAAATGAAAACTGTTGGTTTCTTTCGTATCATGATCAAATTTCCATAATCAAGTGGTAAGAAATGAACAGGGCGACTTTCTGCAGCAATTTTTTGGTACGTTGTAAATGTAAATGTTTATTCGAAGGCAACTGCTATGTGAGAAACACTCTCTACGCAAAAACTCGTATGTACTTAGGCATACAAACCAATGGAGCACATATCTTATCGCTGTCTGCTAATGGAAGTTGAAATTAGGATTAGCTCTCAAAAGATCAGTACCTATCTAAACTAAATTATAGAGAAGAAATATCGATTACATACATTGCCGGTGCTTCGACTGGCATTCTATACAATGCCTAGGTATTTTATACATTCCCTAGGTAAAGTCTAAAATAGTTTAAACATTGAACATCATTTCATACATTGCCTGAACGGCCCAGGCATTCTATACATTTCCTAGGTATTGTATAGAATGCCTGCATTTTACACATTGCCTATAACATATACACTTCACGCATTTTTTTCTCATATTACTTACATACTTTTTGACTGCCTCGTTGGCCTAGTGGTCCTAAGCGCGTCTGCTACACGCAAGAGGTCTTGGATTCGATTTCCGGGTCGAGCAAAGTGTGTTACTGCCCCGTTGGTCTCGTGGTCGCAAGTGCGACTGCTGTGCAAGGGGTCCCGGGTTCGATTCCCAGGTCGAGCAAAAAGTGTTATTGGGTTTTTCTATGAAATTCTCAGTAGCAGCTCGGAGTTTGGATTTGTGCCCGGTTAATGGCAATAGGCTCGCCCCCTATTACATGGGACCTAAATATACCGGCGAACTGTGGGAGTACATTGGTACACCTCTGCCTAACCCTTCGGGGAATACAGGCGTGATGGTATATTTTTTTTTTATTCTTAGTAGCAGCTCGGAATTAGGATTTGTTCCCGATTAATGGTAATAGGCTCGCCCCCTATTACATGGGACCTAAACATACCGGCGAACTGGGTATGTATACATTGGTACACCTCTGCCTAACCCTTCGGGTAAAACAGGCGTAATTGTATATGTATATTATATGTATGGTAACTAGACATTGAATAATTTATTTATTTATTTATTTATGTCACACTTACAACTATTATTACAGGTCTTAAACCTAATACAATAGCGTAGTTCTAGTACTTACTTATATATATAATTTGCATGCATAATTGTAACACACTCACAAGGGATTCAGTTCTGTGATTTCCTGAAAAAGTATGAAATATTCCGTAAATGTTTCCCAGTAGTCTCTTTTGAGAGATGCCTTTCTGGGAAATAGGTACTTTGAAATCTTTGCGAACCAAATCACTGGAACTCTCTCTGTTCTATGTTCAAATGAAATGGTCTAAGAGCCCAGAGTCGTTATCTCATTTTATCATGGCTCAAATTTCGAGAATGGATGGAGGAATATGTAGTTATTATCTATACTATATAATATTATAAAGAGGTAGGATTTGTTTGTTTGTAACGAACAGGCTCCGAAACTACTAAACCGATTTTCACAATTTTTTCTTCAATTGGGTAGATGACACCACTAACAATTAATTCCAAGACACAACTTCACTAAAAAAACACTTTATTTTAGCCCTCTTCTTCTTATCGTGTGGGCAGTAAGGTCTAACGACCCCAAACACCCTAGTGACAGAGTTTCTAAACCGCCTCAAGGGCCTCTGACATGGTTACCGATGTCAGTGATGTCCAAGATAAACTTAGAAAGTACATATGAATTAGGAAAAGTCACATTGGTACTTTCCCGTGCCCGGTTGCGAACCCACAACCTCGTGCATGGGAGGCGGGCGCCTTAACCACTGGGCCATCACGACAGCCCTGAAAACCCGATAAATTTTTGAATAACTATTATCATCAATTTTTAGTTGCTTTGAAATCAATAAATAGTTACTGAATTGAGTCGACAAAAAAGTGACGTCATAGTTGAGTATTGTCATACAAAATCTATGGGGGAATCGCGTTTTGACAGCTCATAAAAAGTACGTCAATTGATTAGTGGTGTCATCTACCCAATGGTTAGGATAACATAGACTATACATATCATCACGCTACGACACACGGGAGCGGAGTATTAACGAAAGATGTAACTTATAGGAGGTAAAAAAAACCACACGGACGAAGTCTCGTGCAGCTCGCTAGTACTTAATAAGAAAAGGGCATTAGGAGGAACACGGATGGGTTTTAGTCAGTAAAAGTAGGACACTCTCGCTCCGCCTGGAGCGGAAGAAGTGATTTGACGATTTCCTATCCCTAAAAAAAAAACCTTAAAAAGTACCTTACTCATTAAAGTTCACAAAATATTGTTAAAAAAATATTCGTTATTATCACACTTTTTGCGGGTCCTAACTTTACAACTTTTCTAACTATGCTCAAAATATCACGCATGCTAAAATGACGCAGGCATGGCGACACTGGGATCTCAGTGCGCACCTAATGGGCACTACCGAATCTATTTACCTCCTATTTGTGCTCTTTTTTACTGACTAGAAACACACGGTAGACAGTTTCACTTGAAATCGCACAGATTAGACTAGCTTAGACTATAATTTACGACGATATAAAGTTGAGCTCGCTATGTCTTCCGCGTAAATATCAAACAGACAAAGTCGTGGGTTAATTAATAGCCTATAATTTTATTATTGTTTTTATATGTTACTAATACTAGCCTGTTATTGTCACACTGCAGGGCAAAGGCCGCTTCTCATGCAAAGAAGTATAAGTATTGAACACCAACTTTGCTCAAGGCGGATTGGCGATTTCAGGCTTACATTCATTATAAGTCCAAGTTTCCTCACGATGTTATCCTTTGCCGAAATGAAGTTAAAATTTGAATAGTTTGTAATATAGGTATGTTTGTAAATGCACCCGCAATTTAGGAGAAATTCCTACAGTCAGACAATGTTTCTATTAAAATTAAAATCAGAAACATTTGCTTCCACATCATCATCACCTAAGCCTTTTCTCAACTATATTGGGGTCGGCTTCCAGTCTAACTGGATGCAACTAATTACCCGTATTTCACATGAAGCGACTGCCTATCTGACCGAGAAATCAGAAACATTTGTTTTCCCATAAATAAAACAATAATAAGCTCACAATAATCCGATACATTCCCAAATGACAGCCATTAATTCATTCAATCACCCATAAATTATTCATGTCCACGGTTCGGGCCGCAGCGCGCCTGATCGCGATATATACACGTATGTTGTCAGTAAACACTGCCTTGTATATTAGTGCTTTGGGACTGAATCCGTGGATGTAGGTACTACAGTTTTATTGGACTGCCCTGTTGGTCTCGTAGTTGGAAGCGCTACAGTTGAGTAGGTCCTGGGTTTGGTTTCTAGGTCGGGGAATGTGTTATTGGGTTTTTCATTAGAATTTTTCGAGAATCCGTGTTGGGATGTACTACAGTTTTATTGGTTGCCCTGTTGGTCTCGTAGTTGGAAGTACGGCTGTTAGTTGGTCCTGGGTTCGGTTCCTACGTCGCATCGGGGAATGTGTTGTTGGGTTTTTCATTATATTTTTTTGAGGTGTAATAAGTTTGACGTGTCTGTCTGTGTGTTTGTCTTTTTGTGGCATCGTAGCTCCCAAACGCATGACCCGATTTTGATTTTGTTTTTTTTTTGTTTGAAAGGTGAATTAGTAAGGATTGATTTTAGTTATGTTTTCTCAGTAGCAGTTCGGTTGATTGCTCCATTGGTTTGGTAGCCGCAAGTGGTAGGTACTACTGTGCGTGGAGTAATGGATTCAATTCTCAGGTTGGGCAAAATGTTATTGGGTTTTCCATTACGGCAACCCGGAATTCGGAAGATTGTGGATCGATACCCGTGTGGCTTGAAAAGAACGTTAAACCGTTGGTCCTGCGCCTGATCTCTCCCTGGTCGTGTCGGATCGCCGTCCCATCGGTCTATGAAAGTGAGGGAAGAGGGAGTGCACTTAGGTTTGAAAATATGCACTATAATATCTCTTGCGTACTTGCCTATAGTCTCCGTTGAGATTGGTCGCCGTATCCAAAATTCTGTCGGGAGAATTATTATGACAGTTTTATTTATGTGCTAGTAGATAATTAACTCTCGGGAAGGGATTTTAAAGTTGATAATTAAATGAGCTTATTTCATTCTGTATTAACCCTTTTCTGTTAGGACTAAGGGTTCTGAAACCTGATTAGGATTCTAAGTGTCTACTAATTAGAGGATGTTTGCTTGTAATTGTAACATAACATACTATCACGCCTGTATTCCCCGAAGGGATTAGGCAGAGGTGTACCAATGTACATTGGTACACCCACAGCTCGCCGGTATAAACGAACGTCGTGGACGGGTGCTGTCAGTTGGGATTGGTCATCTCTTAACTGCCATGGCTTACATCGTTATTATAATTTTGTTATTTTTTATATTCACCTTCATTGTTTTCACATATAGAAGCAACAAGAATATTGTAACCAAGACTTTGTAAAAACCAAATGGAAGGAAAAGAGTGTCCATGGAGTTTCTTGCTCGTTCTTCTCCATAGAGACCTACGTTTTGGAACGAGCAACTAGCTTCAATTTTAAACTGTAACTTCTTGACAATTCAAAAGTGCCTGTAAATGGTCTAATTGAAATAAATGCTTTGACTTTGAGTTTGATATTTAAGATCAAAGTTTCAACTGTTGTTATGAAACCAAGTTTTCAATGAACTTAAAACAACCAACTTCTTCACTTAAGCTTACCTCACAATGCGTTACATTGTGCACTTTAACGTGATTTATATCTCACTAGAAGTAAAAGATGTTTTCCAGTAACAATAACTTCATTCGTGTTAAGTTACGTCTTTGGTCACTGATCCGCTCCCGTAGGTTGTAGCGTGATATTATATAGCCTATGTTAATAGGGAATAATGTAGCTATCTATTGGTGAAAAAATGGTTAAAATCAGTCCAGTAGTTTCGGAGCCTATTCGGAACAAACAAACAAAAAATCTTCCTCTTTATAAAAATCAGCATTATCTGCTTAGCCTTTTCCCGACTATGTTGGGATCGGCTTCCAGTCTAACCGGATGCAGCTGAATACCAGAGTTTTACATGGAGCGACTGCCTATCTGAACTCCACAACCCGATACCTCTTGGTAAGACTAGTTGACAGACTTTCTGGCGTCTCACTATCCATAATACACTCCCGGACTCCTAAATCGAGCCACCTAGCATAATGAGTTTGTATCGTCCTTATGTTCAAAAAATTATATGAATGACAAATGAATGAAAAATCAAATTCAGAACAATAGTACATGAGCCTAATGTTGATTATGCCAGCTACAAACTTGCATAAAACATATTTAGCAGTAAATGTGTTTAAATTATCATCCTGTCTCTGCCACCTTCTAACAATGTGACAAGGATGCAATGATGTTCTAAATACGTTTAGGCAATAAATGTAGTTAGTGATTTTGGTGAAAGTGGGCCTAAGACTATTTTATTCTAACAAATAAATCCCCCATGAGAAAAAGGCGTGAGTTTATGTATGTATAGAATAGAATAGAGGAGAGGAGCTCGTGGCTAAATAATTACAGCCGCATAGACCAATCTTCCGGGTTAAGCCACGCTTGCCGAGGTTGGTCTGTGGATGGGTGACCATTTACCATAGCGAGTTTCCTCCGTGCCTCGGAAAGCACGTAAAGCCGTTGGTCCCGGCTGTCATTTGTAGATCTTTGACAGTCGTTACTGTTAGTCAGAAGCCAGAAAGTCTGACAACCAGTCTTACCAAGAGTATCGTATTACCCATTACTGGGTTGTGGAGGTCTGATAGGCAGTCGCTCCATGTAAAATACTGATATTCAGCTGCATCCGGTTCGACTGGAAGCCGACCCCAACATAGTTGGGGAAAGGCTAGGCAGATGATGATGAGAATAGAATAGAATCATTATCATTATCATTATCTTGGGACAACTCACACACGGCTATCTGATCCCAAGCTAAGCAGAGCTTGTGTGATGGTAACCAGACAACTGATATACATACTTATATAATTTATAAATAAATACATACATATTATAGATAAATCACACCCAGACATAGAACAAACAATCATGCTCATCACACAAAGTTTGTCCTGGGTGGGAATCGAACCCACGACCTCCGGCTTAGCAGTCAGGGCCGCTAACCACTAGACCAACAGGCCCGTCAAATATAACTAGAATAGAATAACTTTATTCCCAATTAACAATTTATACAAAAACGATAGTTTAGTACTTTGACAATAAAAAAAGTAAAGTAAGTAAGTCAGTAAGTTTAGTATGTAAATCTCCTAACCATTTAACAGACTAACATGACCGTCACGGCAAAGCTCACAAACTGTCTTCGTATGTAACGAGTATTAGTGCCCAGGGAGACTACCCATGTCGGAATGTCTCGGCGTGTTACGTGTCACGTCCCTCACGACGCGGGACAGTATTAGCGTCACTTTAAAACTGAAAACTATGTGCAATATTATTTTTTACTTGTTAAGATATGTATACAATTTTAGAACTATGTTATAGACTTATCGATGAACTGCACTATTGAGGTTATTTCAAATTGGCGACAGATTTTTTGACAACATTTTTGATCTCAAATTCGATTTCTGGGTATAGTCTATTGTATTTAAACAAATAAATCTCCCAACCATTAAACAAACTAACATGACCAGACCAGACTCCACGGTACAGTTCACAAACTGTCCTCGTATGTAACGAGAATTAGTGCCCAGGGAGACGACCCATGTCGGAATACCTCAGCGTGTTACGTGTCACGTCCCTCACGACTCGGGACTTTATTAGCGGCGATTAAAGGTTTTGGTATCTGGAGTAATTAATTACGACGATTAATAATTTATCGGCTTAATTAATTTTGGACTATCGTAGTCCACGTAATTTAACACATTAGTTAGAAAGGGATTTAGATAGGGGGGTTGGATCTGTTTCTTTGTATCTATACTAGTATTATAAAGTTGAATGGTTGGTTTGTTTGTTTGTCCGATAAAAGTCTTTTTGCGTTATGTATAGCGATTATCAAAGTGGAACATTAACGTTACGATTAATGGACACATACATAACATACATAAACTCACGCTTTTTCCCATGGGGGTAGGCAGAAACCACGGACCGCCACGTGCTTCGATCCTTACATACTCCTTTCGCCTCCTCCACATTCATACATCTGGTCATACAAGCACGCCGGTTACGAGTACTGCGCACCTGACCTTTCTGAAGAACCTCACCAATAAGGTCAGGGTAGGTCTTTCTAGGGTTGGGTTTTCGGTTTCGACTAATGCAGCTTAGTAATAATCAAAGACGTAATTACACATGACAGCTTTTTACAGGCAATTTTACAAAAAACAACAAAAAAAAGCATGATTTTCTAGAAAAGCTTGTTTCATTGGTCTAGGGGCAAAATGACTGCTGAACGTGAAGTCTTTAGTTCATATCCCCAGGCAGTGTTTATTGGGAGTTTTCTATTAGATAACTTACCATACCAGCTGTATTTCTTGTTTACTTAATTTTAAGGCTTAACTAAAATATAGATGTTCTCGTGAAATCAGCCTATGTCAATCAGATCATTACAGGGCATTAAGACTTCTGCTTACCGCCCTAGGCAAATAAGGCGTAAAGCTCATATCCAAAAAGCTAGACCCAATCCTACTCCATCACTTCGCTGTCCTACAGACAGGTCACTGGTCACACAAGACACGCTCACTCCTAAATGTAAAGCGTGTTTATTAGTGTCCGGGGAGACGACCCGTGTCGTAGCACGCTGGTACGTGTCACGTCGCCCACGAACTACAAGCAAGGACATGATTAACACAGATTAGGGGACGGTTGTAATGTGCTATGGGGTAATGACTTTAGATTTATGTATATACTTAGTAGACGGATTTATGTATTAGTGGCAATCGGTCGATGTAAGTGCATACGGAACAGTAACCTAGGATACTGAAATAAAATAATAATATACCATCACGCCTGTATTCCTCGGAGGGTTAGGCAGAGGTGTACCAATGTACACCCACAGTTCGCCGGTATGTTTAGGTCCCATGTAATAAGGGCGAGCCTATTGCCTTACCCGGGCACAAATCCTAACTGCGAGCTGCTACACTACCTTCAACAATGTCAGTAATGTCCACGATAAACTTAAACTACATAATTGTGAAATAAATTCAGATTTTTGATTGCGATGTCAGTCTTACTATTGCTAAGTTATCTTTCTCATTTTGACCTATATAAACGGGGAATACTGGAGGGTAATAAAACAGATTTATGGCAATTGCGAACACTTAAATTTGGTTCTTACTCCATGCCAGCAGTGTTTTAGCATAACCTAAGATCAGACTAACTTCCAGCCTAGATATAAGTTTCCTTATTCTATCTACATACCTAATCCTTTCGTCTCTTCCACGTTCATAAAACGTGGACGAGGCGAAAGAAGTATATTATTATAATGATCCTAGAATTTGGCGTTTTGCAGTTTCTGCATACCCCCATGGGAATAAGGGGTGAGTTTATGTATTTATGTATTCTATCTGCATAATGTCATCGAATTTATTGACTTAAAAACGTACCATCACGCCTGTATTCCCCAAGGGTTAGGCAGAGGTGTACCAATTGTTCGAGGTATATTTTAGGTCACATGTAAAAGGGAATAACCAGACCAGTTTTGCCTATAACACGCTATCGTTACAGACCCCGTAATACACAAGAACATTTCTCTCTATCCAAGGACCCATTTGTCCCATTTTCATGAGGGACACATCACGTAACTCACCATAGCTTCCTCAACTAAGGTCATCCCAACACGGGCTGTCCCCAATCGAGGTCATCCGAGCATCTCACCTTGTATCATGTACGTGTTACGGAAATACGTGGTTGACTGAGTTCTTCTTCTTCTTATCGTGTGGGCAGTAAGGTCTAACGACCCCAAACACCCTAGTGACAGAGTTTCTAAACCGCCTCAAGGGCCTCTGACATGGTTAAAACGCATCTTAGTACCAAAGAAACAGATTTTTTATGTAATAAAGCAATAGAAAAAATATTTTCAACATTCACATCATCATCTGCTTAGCCTTTTTCCCAACTATGTTGGGGTCGGCTTCCAGTCTAACCGGATGCAGCTGAATACCAATGTTTTACATGGAGCGACTGCCTGTCTGACCTCCACAACCCAGTAACTGGGCAATACGATACCTCATGGTTAAACTGTTTGTGAGACTTCTTGGCTTCTGACTATACGTAACGACTGTCAAGGATCTACGAATGACAGCCGGGACCAACAGCTTTACGTGCTTTCCGAGGCACGGGGGTGTCACACCACCAACTTCCAAACTCCGGGCTGCTACTAAGAAATTCCTAATGGAAAAACCCAATAACACTTTTTGCCTGACCTGGGAATCACACGCAACATAAACACATAAAGAACTAAAATATGTAGATCACGCAGGCAAACCCGCAGTAGCAGCATAAAGTACTGAAGTGGTCCACGTCCCGTCAATCGAACATCTCATGTCGCAGTCAGATCACGTACCAGGGAAATCACGGAATCACCCAGAAGGGTCCAAGGGGATCCAAGTAACATTGTTTTTATATTTATTAGTCAAGACTCGGATGGATTACCAACACATGTTGCCATACAAAAAGGATAGACGGAAAGTAACGGGTAAAATAAAACCCTTTTGTCACGGGTCTAAGGGAATAAATTATTTGATTTGTTCCGTTGTTACTCCATGAATAATATATTTGTATGATTAAATAAACTTGGGACCAAATGCTCTTGAAGATGCCATGAGGTGGTGATAAAAAATATACGACAAAGATGATGGTTACTGTCTGGTTTACTGCTGGGTCCTTAAAAAGTTAGTACCGTCTGACGGCTCGTCTGAAACTAACATCTATTTCGCAGTCGTGTTCACATGTGTGTCACATTTCACTGTGACTCGTTAGAATAGTGGTCCTAAGCGCGACTGCTGCGGTCTTGGTATCGATACAACTACATTCATTAGTTTTAATTATTTTGACGTTCAAAAGTGCCTTTTAATGGTCTAATTGAAATAAATGATTTGACTTTGACTTTGATTTTCAGGTCGAGCAAATAATCTTATTAAGTTTTTCCATGAAATTCTCAGTAGCATAGGTGGTAGCAGTAGGATTTGTGCCCGGTTAATGGCAATAGGCTCGCCCCCTATTACATGGGACCTAAATATACTGGCGAACTGTGAGTGTACATTGGTATACCTCTGCCTAACCCTTCGGAGAATACAGACGTGATGGTATGTTATGTTCGCATATTGTTTGTGACTGTCTCGTTAGTCTTGTGGTCGACAAGCCCGACTGTTGTGTGTGGTGTCTTGGATTTAATTCCCAGGGCGGGCAAAGCATTATTGGGTTTTCCATTGTGACAACCCGGAGTTTGTATGTTTGTGGTGTAGCACCCCTGTGCCTCAGATAACGTATACAGACGTTGGGCCTGATCTCGCTTCAGTCGTATCAGATTGCTGTCTCATCGGGCTATGAAAGTGAGGGAAGATGGAGTACACCTTTCTTCCTAAAAACACGTCACACACAAAGGTCCAGCTGAAAATCAGCAACACGCACAAGTGGTCTGGTATTTATGCTGAACTGGGCCTGTATGGCGCAGCCGTGAGGCACATAGGTTAGGTATTATGTTCTCATCTTATTTTTGGTTTTTATTGAATAGCCTCTTTATTGTTATTTTTGTGTGCACATGGTCTGTGACAATAAATATTTACCCGACTGCGACAGAAGGAGGGTTATGTTTTTCGAGGGTATGTTTGTATGTATGTATGTATGTATAATTGTTTGGCACGCTCTGCAGGCTGAACGGCTCGATAGATTTTAGCTTGAGAGGTGTCGTTAGATTCGTATTTACTGTGAGAGTGACACTGGGTATATAAAAAAAAAAACAATATGGCGGATTTTTGGCGCCAAATTCAAATGTTTGGCTCGCTCTGCAGGCTGAACGGTTCGATGGATTTTAGCTTGAGAGGTGTCGGTAGATTCGTATTTACTGTAAGAGTGATACTGGGTATATTATTATTTTTTTTAAAACACTAAAAAAATAAAAAATAAAAAACGGTAATTTAAAAAACTAAAAAACCCGACTGCTATTCTTTAAAAATCCCTAAAACAAGATAAATTGTAGCAGTCGGGACCCATTCGGGACCATCTGCAATGTAATATAGGTATGTGCTCTCAATTCACTAATCCTCCATTTCTAGAATGGGTCCCGACTGCTACAATTTATCTTGTTTTAGGGATTTTTAAAGAATAGCAGTCGGGTTTTTTAGTTTTTTAAATTACCGTTTTTTTCTTTCTCGTTTCTTATTCCTTTTTTTTTTCACTTAAAGCCCTTGGTCCTGAACTCGCCTAAGTCGTGTGAGATTGTTGGATGGCTGTCCCATCGGACTAGTCAGAAGAGGAAGTGCACCTGGTCCTGTGTTTACGCACACACTAGTACCTTATAATATACCTTGCGTAACTTGTCTAATCACCATTGAAATTGAACACTGTGAAATCCTATCGAGGAGATAGATATTTTTTTCTCGGAAGATCCTCAAAACATTTTCCAAGAAAAAAGCAACTATTTTCCAATTTCCACCCGATATCCTCCCGTCAGAAACACAAGCTCCCTATTCCCACGAACTCTACAAAGCCAAGACTTGAAAAGTGCAACAAAATAAATCACTTGACAAGCCGGTATCGCAGTGGAAAGTTCCAGAGTTTCAGAGTAACGCGAGCGAACACATGTGAACGGGATCAAGTCGGATCGCATTCAGCTATCGTTGCATAGAGGCGTATGTTGTGGGGCTAGGAGGCCAGGCGGATGGCGGGCTTATTTATTTGTCTTTTCTTACTTGACTTGACTTGACTTCTAAGAAGCCAATTAATTTCCAGAAAACACTTTATAAGAAATTAATTCTAGTAACAAGTGGACTGTTATCGTCATGCAGTGGCTGGTTCGTTGGTCTTGCGGTAACTTACGGCAACCCAAGACCTCACGATCAGCAGTGACGCTTTCACTGCTGATCGTGAAGTCTTGGGTTTCATTCCCAGGTTAGGCAGTGTCATTGGGTTTTTTTAACCTTTCTTTAGTAGCAGTCTGGAGTTTGTAGGTTGATGGTGTGACACCCACGTAAAGCCAGTGGTCCTGCGCCTGATCTCTTCGCGTTTGTGTCGGTTAGCAGTCCCATTGAGTTAAGAGAGTAAAGGGAGGAGTATATCTATCTGTGATTGAATACACACTTGTCCACTATTATCTCTCCTGTGTTCTTACTGCATACACGAATGGCCATCGTGACCGAAATTCCTTCCGGAAAATATTATTAAGTTTTTCCTTGTTTCATCGTTATTACCACATCGCTCGTCTCATAGCCCCACGTAAGCTGAAAGCACGCAGCCCTCGTTCAACATAAAACAACGCAGTAGGTCAGCGTGCTGTCGATATGTCACCACGGTTTATATCTAAGGATGCTATCTCACCGGGAGCATTCGCCTGCGAAATAACAATCCGAGATTCGATTTTGAGCTTTAGATAGTCAGAGTCAAAGTATTTATTCCAATGAGACCATTTACAGGCACTTTTGAACTGTCAGGAAGTCAGTTAGAAAGAAGAAGCTAGTTGCTCGTTCCAAAACGTAGGTAGCCCTCTGTGGAGAAGAACACACGTTAGAATACTGCCCCAATGATTGACAAGCATTCGCTTGTAATTGTAGATATTACAAGCGAATGCTTGTCAAAATAAATATATTTTTCCGTACTAGCTCATGCCCGCGACCCCGGTTCGGGGCCCGGGTCGAGCAAAAAGTGTTATTGGGTTTTTCTATGAAATTCTCAGTAGCAGCTCGGAGTTTGGTTTTGTGCCCGGTTAATGGCAATAGGCTCGCCCCCTATTACATGGGACCTAAATATACCGGCGAACTGTGGGTGTACTTTGGTGCTCCTCTGCCTAACCCTTCGGGGAATACAGGCGTGATGGTATATTTTTTTTTATTTATAAAATAAAAGTAAACTCTTTATAACCTAGAGGTCTGTCAGTGAAAATCCCGTCAAAACTGGTCCGTTTTGGAGATTAGTAGGATCAAACGGGCATACATCCCACCACCTATAGACATCTGCAATACCAGAGGCCATACATATGCAGCTGTCTAATCGATCTTGCAAACGCGCTGCAAATTGTGGTAGGTGCAAATAAGAAAAATGACTTTAAAATTAATCAATATTAAGATAAAAAATATAAAAAATAAAACTGAAATTCAATATACCCCAGCTATCATCCCAGAGACAAAGTTGAACTGTCTCATGTGCCTGTAATTACACCGGCACCCAAACCCTTCAAACCAGAACACAGCAACGCTGCTTTGCGGCAGAAATATTCTTGGTACTCGGTGTATTGTGTAGGTACATACTAGTAAAATATTGAATTCAATTCACTTTTTCGTTGGTTAGACAAAAAGCTTTTAGGATAGTGCCAATCCCAGCTTTGTATTTGAAATAAAAATGCATGTTCATTTTGTACCGTACCAAATTCATTGAATTGAAAAAAATCTATGCGCATATTTTTAATCGGCCTACAAAATATACGGGGGTGGAATACATTGTAACTAAAACTGTTAACATGGATTCAGTAGATATCCTATCCTATCCTTTATCCTATCCTTTATCCTATCCTATAATCCTATATCCCATAATCCTATATACTATAATCCTATATCATATAATAATAATATTAAAAATGCGTTAGTTTGTGATAATTGATGGATGGATGGATGGATTTTGTTACTTTTTCACGCAGAACCGACTTAACGGATCTGGATGAAATTTGGCAATGAGATAGATTTTAGTCTGGAATAACGCGTAGGATAATTTTTTTCTCTAAAAAATGTACAGTTCTCGTAGGATATAATTATATAAAATTTGACGCGGATGAAGTCGCTGACAGAAGCACTAGCAAGAACAGTACACAAATATACCTACACTAGTAGGTATATTTGAAACTTATCACAAAATGAAATATAACTAATTATGGCTTTTTATCATCACTCGCTCAAAGTCAAAGTCGAGCATTTATTTTAATTTAACCATTTAAAGGAACTTTTGACTTTTGTCAGTCAGTCAGAAAGTTAAAGCTAGTTGAACTCCACCCACTCCGTTAGTTTATGGAGGAGTTCGAGCAAGCAATTAGCATTTTTGAGAACTTTCTTATTTCATTTGACAGAAAGTTCTCAAAAAACGGCCGGCGAGTCGGACTCGCATACGAAAGGTTTCATACAATATTTAACACCAAATTAAAAAAAAAACACGTTCCTTGTATGGGATTTGGGATATTTTTTTCTTTCATGTTTATCTTTATTTTGTCATTTTTTCGACCTCAGTAATAAACTTTTTTTTTTAACTATTATACCTGTATGGAGTTTTTTTACCCATTCTTCTAAATACAAAACTACCTTTTGGAATGGGCAACTAGATTCAATAGTTTTAGTTAATTGACGTCCAAAAGTTGGAATAAACGATTGAACTTTGAAACACTGTAAAAATTTTTCAAGTATCTATCTACTACGGTTCATGAGATACAGCACGCTTACAGACAAACAAACGGACAACGGTAGCTCAGTAATAAGTTTCTACTGACACGCTTCAAATGAACTTAACCAAATTCGCCATCCCAATACACTTTTTCAATACACTCCATACTCCGCAAACTGGGCATGAAAAAACCCGTCCACTCGTCCTCTCCAACCTCTGGAGGGCTATTACGGAGGGCTGGAGGGCCCTCCTCCCTCCTCTTTGTACCCAAGGTCAAGACTACGCTAGCGGGGACCTGAAATGCTGAACAGCTTGACTTTGTGTAGTGGCCTAATGCAAATGGTCGTACTTTTGTAGTGATGCTTCAACACTGTGTTGGAGTGTTGGAAAATCTTGAAGGGTAGTTTTATAAACTTCTACGTCCTAGTAAACTACTTTTTACTTATTATTATAAATGCGAAAGTTTGTGAGCATGAATGGATGGATGTTTGTTACTCTTTCACGCTTAAACGGCTGAACGATTCTGGATGAATGATGATTATTTATTGGCCCTGAATTAGATTGTAGTGTGGTTTTATACGACTGCGAAACCTGAGGATATATTATTACAGTCAAAAAAAATTTGGGATCCGTAAGAAAATCACACAAAAGCTAGTCAATAAGATATATAAATTATTTTGATTGATTGCACGTACTTTTTAATTTAATTATTATTTTATATCCTACTAAAATTAGAAATGTAAGATGATGTGAGGTTGTTTTTTACTCTTTCACGCTTAAGCGGCTATACGGATCTGGATGAAATTTGACACTCCGATAGATTGTAGTCTGGAATAATACATAGGATACTTTTTATTCCGGAAAATGTAACAGTTCCCGTGGGATAATATATTAACTTTGACGCAGATGAAGTCGCAGGCAGAAGCTAGTTATTTATAAGTTTTATGTTTAGGTTCGTTATAACCGTAAAATAAAGAAATAGACCATTGAATCCCTCAATCAAAGTAGACACTTCAGCACTTAAGTATTCCCATAAAAATATTAACGAATAAAATTACCGCGAAAAAGCTTTTTAGTGGAAACAAGATAATTAATGGGAGGCGGCCATATTGCCAAAGAAATCCTAAAACCTCGGCGTAAGCTTAAGGCGTTTTATTTGGGTTCCGTAGACAAATTACCGTTAAATATGGAATGGTTCTGTAGTAGCTGGGAAGATCGCGGGTCTGTGGACGGTGAGCAATGGGTAGCTCACCGTCCGTACGTTAACTTACGACAGACCGTGTCGAAGGCGCTTTCGTGTTCCACGAGCGCCTCAATGAAATGTCAGCAAATGTTTGGAGGGGCCACTAAGTGCCGATGCCTGCCGGGCTACGGGTTGTTCGAAAGAGGTACTGGGCCCCCGGAACGCAGAGGCACAAGAAGGAACATGGATGGGTTTTAGTCAGTAAAAGTCTGACATTAAGGGCGGGAAATGTAATTTGAAGATTTCCTATAAACAACAAATGAACTGGTTCTGTAATAGCCAGGAAAATAAAAGGTACGTGTTTGCTTTTGTGTGAAGAGAATTCATTTGTATAAGGAATTCGGGATTTTAAATAAAGGTTCTCATTACCAATATTAATTAACAAGCTTCGTATTGGTAGAGAGGTATATATGTTTAACTAGGTTCTGGCCTCGACTTTGTTCCCTGTACGTCGATTCTGTAAAATTCAGACATGAACTCGCATCTCACGTCGCTATTCACCCTCACTTCGCTTAAGGTCCAAAATGACATTGATTTATTTGTCACTTTGAAGTGCAAAGTGAGCGTCGAAGTGACGGTGGAATTACCGTATAGAATGCCACTTCTTACGTGATCTCATACTTTATCTGTTAAAATTTCCCCGTCATTTTAGTTCAACTCGCTGACACGCTCGCAAGAGTGGCGCTAGTGTAAATTCGAATTATCAACCGAGTTTTTAGAATGCCAATCAAGAAAGTCACAGCGGATTCAGATTCGAAGTTTAGAACGAGGTCTTACAGAATCACACAGCTGAAGTCAAAATGTACCTACTATATAATATATGGCATATGTCTGTCACTCTGGACTGTCTGTATGTATGTATGTATGACTCTGACACTAAGGTGTGTGGGGTTGTTAGACCATACTGCCCATGCGTTAAACAAGAAGAGCGTATGGCTTAGCAATAGTTCTTTATTTATTCATACATACCGTCACGCCTGTATTCCCCGAAGAGTTAGGCAGAGCTGTACCAATGTACACCCACAGTTTGCCGGTATGTTTAGATACCATGTAATAGGGGGCGAGCCTATTGCCAATAACCGGGCGTAAATCCTAACTTCGAGCTGCTACTGAGAATTTTATAAAAGACCCTTTGCTCGATCTGGGCATCGAACCCAAGACCTCTAGCGTAGCAGTCGCGCTTAGGACCACTAAGCCAACGAGGCAGCTATTTCTTTAGTTACTTCTTTATTTATATATTTTACTTTAATTACAACGGATAAGCAACAAAGCAACTAGCTTCAATTTTCTGGTAATCTTCTTGACAATTCAATAGCGGGTACCTAAATGTTCTAATTGAAATAAATGTTTTAGCTTTGACTTTGACTATAGTTGAAACCAATTACACTAAGTAGCTTTTTATCACTGAAAATTGAAAGAAAAAATAAAGAAAGTATAACCTTTGTAATCGGAAAAGTACTTTAAGAGATTATCTCTTTTCCTCCTATAGAATACAAACAAATGAAAAACAAATATATTTAAATATATAAAAACAAATTTATTTAAAAATATACCTAAGTAAGTCAACTGCCCCGTTGGTCTCGTGGTCGCAATGCGCGACTGTCGAGCAAGGGGTATTGGGTTTTTCCATTAGGAATTTCTCAGTAGCAGCCCGGAGTTTGGAAGTTGGTGGTGATACCCCCGTGCCTCGGAAAGCACGTAAAGCCGTTAGTCCCGGCTGTCATACGTAGATCTTTGACAATCGTGACGAATAGACAGAAGCCAAGAAGTCTGACAACCAGTCTAACCAAGAGGTATCGTGTTGCTCAGTAGCTGGGTTGTGGAGGTCAGATAGGCAGTCGCTCCATGTAAAACACTGGTATACAGCTGCATCCGGTTAGACTGGAAGCCAACCCCAACGCTGTTGGGAAAAAGGCTAAGCAGATGATGAGTCAAATACACATACCATTGACAAAATATATCATTCTAAATTGAACTGCCCGCCATTTCATCCGCGTTAAGCTACATCTTTGGTTACTGCTCGGCTCCCGTAGGTCTTAGCGTAATTTTATATAGCCTATGTTACTCAGGAATAATGTAGCTATCTATGGCTGAAAAAATGGTTGAAATCGATTCAGTAGTTTTGGAGCCTATTCGATACAAACAACCAAACAAACAATATTTCCACTTTACAATATTATTAGTATAATCGACATAGACAATAAGAGTCTACAAAAAAAGAATATTGTCTATAAAACAAGGCATAAAAGCGTTTCGTGCTTGCCCAAAAATAAAAATAAAATGGCGTCCTTCAAATCCGTGACGGATTCATATTCGTCCATTCGTCAGTAATTTTAATTAAAATCTGCGTTACAGAAAGTTTCGTTTGAAATAACTTTGACGAATCACAAATGTTCAGATAATGGAAGAAGCGAGAAAGCTAAATTAATTAATTACTTAAGTATCATCTTGTTTTAGATTATTAATTACATTCTCTGTTACTACTGACTGATACCTACTTTGTTTTACATTTTTAAGGTTCAATTCATTCATTTATTTCGAGATCTCATTTGAAGACTCCGCATCGGTCTGTTTATCTGTTAGTTCGTCTGTCACGTCACGGGGCTGCATCTTTTGAACCGTACTAGGTAGACATTTCAAATGTTCTCGGAGTGTGTTTAAACTGTCACCACTGTAACAACAAATAATAAAATTAAAATAAAGTAATAAAAATAATAATAGATGATATATTTTTAAATGTTTTTATTTTTTTATAGCAATATTTAAAAATGTAATTAATGTTTATATTTAATAAATAAATGGAATAATAATAGTCCCTATACATGAAGCTTTTCTAAATAATTTCAAAATTAATATATTGTTTTCTATATTGTACAATTATACGGAACCGTTGAGCAACTTCGCAACTAGCTGTAATATCTTTTTTTGTAAAATCTATGGTTCATAAAGCATTTTGAATTTACCCTCCTACAGTATTGTAATTGCCCTATTGGTATCGTGAGGTCCTTGGTACGATTACCGGGTCGGGCAGATATTAGGAATTCCCATTAGGAATTTCTCAGTAGCAGCCCGGAATTTAGAAATTGATGGTGTGATACACTCGAACCTAGGAAAGTACGTAAAGCCATTAATCCTTCGCCTGATCTCCCCCGGTCATTTCAAATGGATTGCAAAGTATCGCTGGTATGTTTAGATCATGGGACCTAAACATACCGGCGAACTGTGGGTGTACATTTGTACACCTCTGATAACCCTTCGGAAAATACAGGCGTGATGGTATGTGTAAAATACACAAAAATATAATCGAATCAAATATCAAAGTATCAACTCAAATCCGCAGGTTATTCTTATATCGGCTTTCCACAAATACCACTAAGTACCTACCTACTGTAAGGAAACATTCTGAATCCAAGAGTTTGTCTCGGGGCTTTAGAGATTAGTGATTTATCTCCACGACGCTTCCTTAGGCTTTCAGGATTCTGTGACAGCGAAGCCTATATAAATCTATCGAGTTTTTTATAAAGACTGGTGGCGACATCTACGGGTTTTTAGCTGACTTCAAATTTATTTCAATTAGACCATTTACAGGCACTTTTGAACTGTCAAAAAAGAAGGTCGTTATCAATTTGGTTTTTCATGTTTGGTACCTCAGGACTCCGTCATTTATCAAACAATTTGGAAAAGCCTTATTGTTTGGATTTATCTCTTAAACGGTTGGACCGATTTTGATGTAATTTTCAGTGGCAGATAACTGATGTTATAAGGAGTAACTTAGGCTTTTATTGTACTTTGTAAAAAAAGTAATATAAAAAAGACTTAAGACACCGTCACTACGGCCGACAAGCACGACAATTAATTAAATTATAAATCAAACATTTTAAGTAACCCTTGACAGAAGAATAAAGATCCCTACCGCAGCTAACAAAAGAGCCTATAACTTTAAAACGGCTAAATCGATTTAGATAAAACATATCTAAGAACCATGGCTAGGAAGCCTGCTTTCAAATAAATAAATAAACGCATTCAAATCGGTTCACCCGTTTAAGAGCTACGATGCCACAGACAGACATACAGACACGTCAAAATCAAACAACCCTCTTTTTGAGTTGGGGGTTAAAAATATAACATACCAATAACTTAATTAATTGAATAAAAAGTCTTACAATTCAGACAATCCATCAAATCCCGCATCTAGAAGCTATTACAGAACCTAACTATCGACGCTTTTCAATATAAAACGGGCGCGCAGAACTTCGATAGAAATACCATTAGCTCGACGGACGAAAAAGAAGAAAAAAACGAAAGTAAAACTGTTGGAAAAACTGCTCACGTTTATATTGGAATACATTCTATTGATTGATTGCTAGCTTTTTCCCGTGGATTCGTCTGCGGATTAAGTCTTTAGAGAATTTCTAAAGAGGGAAAACTTAAATCCACGTTTTATTTCCATTGCATCGGTATTCTAGATGAATGCAAGTAAGTTTATTTCATTTGAAAATGTGTTTTTTGAAAGGTATATTTATGAAAAGATTAGCTGTACACTTCGGATTGACCCGCATTAACTTACCGTCTTTGGTTACTGCTCTTCCCCTATTGGTCGTAGCGTGATGTTATGTTACAAAGTTTGGATGGATGGATGGATGGATGAATGTTTGTTACTCAATCACGCCAGAACGGCTGAACGGATCTGGTTGAAATCTGGCACAGAGAAAGATTCTCTGGAACGGTACATAGGATAGTGTTGCTACCAACTTGCATGCTGTCTTTTCTTGTATGTATGTGTCTTTATCTAAGATAGTTTTGATCCCAGCAAAATGTACGGTTCCCGTAATATAGTATATTAACTATGATAATATTTGTAAATTTATTTCTTACAAATTCAAACAGTAGCCAGTAAAACTGATCACTGATCCGACTTTGTTCACTAGTTCGTGGGTTTTAATTTTATTGTGCGGAACCCTAATTCTTTTCCAAAAATAAAAGTTTTCTTAAAACATTAACTATCTGTCAGTAAAAGTCCCGACAAAAAAGGTAAAGCCGTTTCGAAGTTAAACCGAAACAAACATACCTACATATCTACCGTATAAACATTAATTACACATTGAGTAAAATTCTTTTATTTTGACGTCCTAAACAGTCACTTTAATTTCATTTATATGAATTTTTAGGCCACAAACAAACCAACACGGTAACATAAACTCCAGTATGAAAACTTTTAGCTCTGACATAATTTTTATTCCTCGCCGTCTGAGCACTTTCTGTCCGACAGTTTTTATATCACTTTGTGCTTCTCAGCTATAAAATTTATATCAAGTGGTCGTATTAATTTTAGCGGAGTTGGCAATTGTTTCTTTTTTATGCTCTCTCTAGTTGAGTGGATAAAAAGGGGTGGTTTTATTACTGAGGTATTGTGAAATAGTAGTTTATTAGGATGCTTATTTACTGCTAGCTTTTGCCTGCGAATTTGTTCGCATAAATGTTGGTTTGGTTTAAAATTTAATTATGATTCGAAAGGACGTGGACGTGGACGTGGACCTGTGGCAATGGGCTCGCCCCCTATTACATAGGACCTAAAATATACCGGCGAACTGTGGGTGTACATTGGTACACCTCTGCCTAACCCTTCGGGGAATACAGGCGTGATGGTATATTTATATATATATTTTTTAAAGGACGTGGAGTCATAAGAACGTTATTGTTATTTTTCTCGGAAACAGTATTTTTTTTAGAGATAACCTATGTCCGTTTTTGTACACCTGACAATGTATTTTCAGGATCATCGGTTCTGTGGTACTGCTACGCTAGAGGTCCTGGGTTCGATTCCCAGGTCGAGCAAAAAGTGTTATTGGGTTTTTCTATGAAATTCTCAGTAGCACCTCGGAGTTAGGATTTGTGCCCGGTTCATAGCAATAGGCTCGCCCCCTATTACATGGAACTTAAAACATACCGATTAATTGTTAGTGTACATTCGTACACCTCTGCCTAACCCTTCAGGCAATACATGAGTGATGGTATGTAAGATTCGAAAGACACGTGGCGCCATAAAAACGTTGTTGTTGTTTTCCTCGGGAACAGTACTTCTTTTTAGGGATGAAAGGTACCCTATGTCCGTTTCTGTACACCTGACAATGTATATGCAAAACTTCAGAATGATCGGTTCAGTGGTTTAGGCGTGTGAACGGCCGATCATCATCATCATCTGCCTAGCCTTTTCCCAACTATGTTGGGGTCGGCTTCCAGTCGAACCGGATGCAGCTGAATATCAGTATTTTACATGGAGCGACTGCCTATCAGACCTCCACAACCCAGTAATGGGTAATACGATACTCTTGGTAAGACTGGTTGTCAGACTTTCTGGCTTCTGACTAACAGTAACGACTGTCAAAGATCTACAAATGACAGCCGGGACCAACGGCTTTACGTGCTTTCCGAGCCACGGAGGAAACTCGCTATAGTGAACGGCCGATCGTTCCTACATTAAAAAATTAATAGTTTAAAAAAACACTAAAAAACACGCTTTTTCTATTAATCGTGGTCAAAGTTCATTATACGACCTTTCTAACAAGTCCAAACACGGCTATGATACGATATTTCATCATGAAGTTCCAGTTCATATCTTTCGGCTCCATCATTAGATCAGCTCGACAGTACCATGTTATTGTATTGTTATCAAAATCACATACAACTGCCAATTTTCATAATGCTACGATCTTTAGATTAGTTTTCTTAGATTTGATTACATAGTTACATACATACAGGTCGACCTAATAAAAGCGTGTTAAAAGTCGGATGTGTGCGGAGGCTCTTAAATTAGACAATTATTATTGACATCTTTTATTGACAGACGGCTAAAGAAAAATACGGTAACACGTGAGAACTAAGTTGGTCATGTCAGATTATTTTCGCCTTAAACTTTGTCGTGGTTTGAGCCGATATGTTTTGATATATCAATTATATTGTTAGGAAGTTTTAGATTAACTAATATTGACAGTTCGTTTTTTATATCCGTCCTTTGCTCATTTTATAACAGAGAAAAAGATATAAATAGTCTGAATAAGTCTAGCTCATGTCTAATAAACTGTTTTATACGTTTTTTCCGGGTAAATGTTGCATTTTCTCATTTCTCATTTGCATTCTTTTTTCTTAAACGTTGCGCCGCACTAGGAACTCCTTTTATATCGTGGGTGCACTTCATCATCATCATGTCAGCCGCAGGATGTCCACTGCTGGAGATAGGCCTCCCCTGTTGAAAGCGCTTACATAATAATATAAATTCATAATTAAACAACAACAGCCATTCCCAGAACAACTATCTGTAGGCCATACAAATATTTGTTCCTTGTAAGAATCAAACCAGCCGCATGCTACGCAACAGCCAAGCGCTCGGCTACTGCGCCAAATGTGCCGTGTTTGGTATGCAACAACTTTTTTTTTAATAACCGTAGCTTACAGAAATTTCCTTGGTGTCCATAATCATTTTTCTTCCAATCGTTATAGAACAAGTCACATAAACCATAGACCTACATTGACTCAATATATATAAATACCATCACGACTGTATTCCCCGAAGGGTTAGGCAGAGATGTACCAATGTAGGTACACCCACAGTTCGCCAGTATATTTAGGTCCCATGTAATAGGGGGCGAGCCTATTGCCATTAACCGGGCACAAATCTAAACTCGAGCTGCTACTGAGAATTTCATAGAAAAACCCAATAACACTTTTTGCTCGACCCGGGAATCGAACCCAGGACCTCTAGCGTAGCAGTCGCGCTCAGTACCACTAGGCCAACGAGGCAGTTTGACTCAATCAATTACCAAAACTTATCTATGACCTATTTCTGGAACCACACACCAATTAAACCTAACCTTCCAGAAACTAATTAATTCGTAGTCAAACACAAAGGCAAAGCCGACGAAATTAACGAACACAAATAATTTCACAAATTTACTGAGCCAAGTAAATAACTGAACTGAATTGTAATACTGATAACAGCTGTTTATGATCTCACGCACCCATTGTTGGGATGCTGGAGTAAGGTCTATTGTTTTTACAGGCAATGGCGGGTGGGATAAGATTTGGGGATTTATAAAGTGTTTCTATCATAATGCCCCGTAACTGCCCCGTTGGTCTCGTGGTCGCAAGTGCGACTGCTGTGCAAGGGGTCCCGGGTTCTTTTCCCAGGTCGAGCAAAAAGTGTTATTGGGTTTTTCTATGAAATTCTCAGTAGCAGCTCGGAGTTTGGATTTGTGCCCGGTTAATGGCAAAAGGCTCGCCCCCTATTACATGGGACCTAAATATACCGGCGAACCGTGGGTGTACATTGGTACACCTCTGCCTAACCCTTCGGGGAATACAAGCTTGAAGGTATATTTATATGTTTATTTAATGGTTTTGTTTAAATACCCTTAAAGCCGTACCATACTGGAGCCGACATGGTGGATCGAAATAAAATTATCTGATTAATTATTGTTTCAAATCATTAATTTCCAACTGGTCCTATTAAAAATCTATGGAGGAGGCCTATGTCCAGAAGTGGACGTCTTGCGGCTGATATGATGATGATGATTGATTTCAATGAAAGGGTAGTTTCGGATGTAATTTACAAGGGAAAAAAAAATCCTTCCATTTTTTCCTTCCTTTGTATCAAGAACCGCGTCCACGACAGCAACTGTCGATGCAAGTTGTTCCCTCCGGTGTGACCGTGCCTCTATGGAAATAAAAGTGAACAATACTCAATATTCAATATCTTTATTGCTTTTCCATTATGTATTCTTAGGTGGTACGTAAATAGTAACAATTTTGATTCCTGTTCATAAAAATCTATTCAGTACTGAAAAAGATACTCATGTATAACTTAGGCTGAACGTATAACACTTAGCTAAAGACTCAATGCAATGTGCTGAGGATTCGAGATAGTGTTGAGTTTCTAGTAGTTACAGGTTACTAGAAAGAAAGAAAGAAAGAAAGAAAAACCATTTACTCTTTGTTAACAAATATTTACTTATTTTTCTTTTTGCTTGTTTCAGATCGTGAATGTCCCGAACTAACACAGCCGGAAATCGGGAAGGTTACACTAACTGGAAGGCTCTTTGGCGATAAGTAAGTTTTTTTCTTAATCCCGTAATATCCAAAGTCTTTCAAGTATTTTCATGAGGTATACCGTTTTATGAATATTTCTTAGATTTTTTATTCAATATTTATTTTGTGCTTCATTAACATTCTTTTTAACCGACTTCAAAAAAAGGAGGAGGTTATCAATTCGACTGTATTTTTTTTTTTTATGTTTGTTACCTCGAATTTCCCGACTGGGTGAACCGATTGTCATGATTCTTTTTTTATTTGAAAGCTGGTGCTTCCCGTGTGGTCCCATTGCCACCATTTCAATATCTGATGATGGGATCTTGTAGAAATCGAGGGAACTCTTCAATAAATAACAGCAGATTAACCGCGATTGTTGCTATATCATATCTAAGCATTGTTTATACCATCACACAACATAACATCACGCGTGTACACTCGAAAGGGTAACACAGATATATTCAGTAGTATTCGAAAATTGGTCCTCCAAGTAAACGAAATCGCATAAGTATTCTGCTTTCTTATGACTATTTAGTGGTGTTAAGTTAATTTACGTAGTATGACAGTTCCTTCATGGATTTGGATGACAGGAAGTTGATACTAAAAAGCAAAAAATAAAAAACTTTTAAACAAAAAAACAACCGCCTTCAAAAACTAAAAAGTGAAAAATAACTTTAGCTTTGGAAGTCGGTGGCAATACAAAACAACAAACAGAACCAAAGCCACCGACTTCCAAAGCTAAAGTTATTTTTCACTTTTTAGTTTTTGAAGGCGGTTGTTTTTTTGTTTAAAAGTTTTTCAATAACTCAATAAATATGACGTGTTACTGAGCCTTGAACAACTTCTTTGATAGCAACCTGAAAGTATACCCTTTTTAATAAAATAAAAGAATTTTCCAAATCGGTTAACAAATAACGGAGTTTAGAGGTAACGAAGAGAGAAAAAAATATGACCTCCTCCTTTTTTTTAGTCAGCCAAAAAGACAATATTCTTTGTATTGCCTATTTTTTTTTACAGTATTTGCTTTATAATATTACAACAACCTCCATACATAAATGTACCAACTTGAAGTTTTGTTTATAAGTTTTTAGTAGACGGGTTAAGGTTTTTAACTTATTTTTTTAAATAATTTCTTGTCACCCCCAGAGCGGTATACTCCTGCCCCCACGGGTACCACGTCGTGGGTCTGCAGAGCAGGAGCTGTCAGGCGGATGGCAAATGGGCTGGCCAGCCACCAGCCTGCAAGGAGAACAGTATGTATTTATAAACATGTTACTTCATTTGATAATTGCAACCCGTGGTGCTTGGCAATCTGGGCGCTCCCAGTAATAAACATCCCTTTGTGCCTATTGGCCTATTTCTATTCTGTCTCCTGCTTGTTTAGAGGGAAGTGGATATTATATAAGTGGATATTTTTTCTTACTCCTCCGCTAATCTTTTCTGATAAATTTCGTTGCGGGATCCAAGACAGTTGTATCGTTTCTCCGGGGCTCCTCAAGTTTCATTGCCTCGGCGCTTCTCTGACAGTCTTCACTGTTGATTCTGGCTTTCAGGAGATGCAGTGATTATGGCGGGCTTGTCCCATAAAAAGTAATTAAATTTAAAGCACCCGAACTTAAGTAGGACTGGGCCGGCCACATCTTCCGCAAGTCGGACTGATCATAGGCTAAATCAATCACAATGTGGGTTCTGAGAAACATCAAGTGACATCGTTTTAGACCCACGCGAAGATATTGGGGTGAGCTTGATGCTTATAGACAGGTTTGGTCCATTCTAGCTAACAATGAAGAGAGCCTTTGCCCTGTAGTGGAACAACAGAGCCTTAAACTTACTTAAGAAACAGCCAATCTCAAAAACTTTGTTTCAAAGCGAGTTTGTGAAGAGAGGTAAGATCAGGATCTTGCCTATCATTAAATCATAACATAGCAGCAAAGTCCTAAATCAACACAAAGCGATACAAAAGGGACGTAATATTGCCCACTTGAAACTAATGACAAGTAGGAAGTCAATAAAGTCCTGATCCCAACTTCTGATGTCTAATCTTTATGGGGTACTGTGTAAAATGTTATAACAAAATACCACTCGATATTCTCGAACTAAATGAGAGAAAATTTAAAACTTGCATCAAACGCACACTATGTAGTCAAGCATATTATAAGTTAGAAGATTATATTAATGACAAGAATGCTTGGCTTAATGCTGGTCCTGCTCCACAGAGACTCGGGCTCACAAATTAATAGATATTGTTTTTTGGGAATGTTTCTTACCCCTTTTTCATTTTGATTGACCTTAATAACGTTTACCGTTATTTTATTACTATTTATTACATACCACGGATCATCAGTTGAATAGGTTCACTAAAAACCTTAGTTTTATATAATTTAACATAATTTATTTCAATTTTGTAAATGTGAGTACCATGGAGCCATTTATTTGTTAAGTTACTATGTGTTGGACACTGAGCATGGCAGTTGAGAGCTTCGTCATGCTCACTTTAATGTCTCGCTGACGGTGGCGCGTGTGTTGGGTCGTTTGGTTCCCTTCAAGATGGTTGAGCTAAATGGTGCTGATGCACGTGTTAGAAATAGGTAAAGAAGGTAAAATAATTAAAATAAATTTCAATCAAATATATTTATTTATTTAATATATGGCAATTATTTTATTTATTAAAGTTGCTCAATATTGAAACTAACCTTATGTATCAATGAAAGTCATTTATCATTATTACTCATTTCATTTATTACATTATTATTAAACAATGATTCTATATCATCATGTATACACACCAACATTTATACATAAATATTTTTACACATATACTTATGTACACGACATTATTACTCACTGGTAACATCATTTAGTTACTACATCAAGTATATAACCAACACTGCTATCAGCAGTACAAAAGTATATATATGTTAACACATATAGGAAAGTGTCTTTATATACATACGTATACATATATATACACATAATGTATATATACATATAGTACATAAGATATTTATACAACATTATTGCTCACTAATAACATTATTTAGGTACCATATCAATTATATAACTAAATCAAGTAAATAACCAACATTACAAAAGAATATAAGGAACACATAATTATAATATCTAACAAAAGAGGAAATATACTTAACTAGCGATCTGCTCGGTCCGACAGCTCAGATAAGAATGACCCTCAAAGCGTTGGGCTCTCGCCTTTATAGACAGTGACAAACAAGTGACGTCATTGAGTCGTTAGTACAGAGACTTGTACAAATGTGTCTAGAAATTATATTTATGTGTATAAAAAGCTATAATTATGTAACGACATAAATAATAAAATATAAATAACGTAAAACTGGTTTTAGCTATGATTTTATGATTTGAATCATAACCGAACCAACTTCCGGTATCAACAAATCACAAAATACAACTTTAACAATTAAAAATATAGTACATATATTATAACTTTTAATGATTATTATCATTAAAAGCCATAATATATAACACACGCGTCATATTCGTGAACGGGTGCTGTCAGTTGGGATTGGTCATCTCTTGACTGCCATGGCTTACATCTTTATTATAATTTTGTTATTTTTATATTCACCTTCATTGTTTTCACATATAGAAGCAACAAGAATAATGTAACCAAGTTTTTGTAAAAACCAAATTGAATGAAAAGAGTGTCCATGGAGTTTCTTGCTCGTTCTTCTCCATAGAGACCTACGTTTTGGAACGAGCAACTAGCTTCAATATTAAACTGTAACTTCTTGACAATTCAAAAGTGCCTGTAAATGGTCTAATTGAAATAAATGCTTTGATTTGATTTGAATAATTTGGTTCGAACTTTGTTTTATCTACACGACATATTACTTTGTCCAAGATTGCTGTCTTTTGCAGATCTTTGACAGTGATTAGGTACAGGTAGTCAAAAGCCCGAAAATCTGACAACCCATCTTACTAATACTATGTTTTTCTCGTTACCCAGTTTCTAGGCTTCTCGCACTAGTTTAAGCATAAATCGGGGCGTCAGATAGACAATCGTCCCATATAAAATACTGGTATTTAGTTGCATTCAGTTATACTGATGGCCGACCTCAACATAGTTGAGAAAAGTTTAGGCAGATGATGATTACCTTAACTAAAATCTTGTCCAACAGTATCCACAGTAACCAAGTTACGTATACCTTCAGTTTTAGACAGACTCCCTCTGAAATAGAATTTCTTACGAATTGTATAAATAATTGCCAACTCTTCACCTGGTTTCTCAGTCTACTGCCTCCAACCGCCAACGATCGAGCACGCGCGTCACTCTGCTCTCCCCGAACAAGCGACCTTCGACCTTGATGCTACAGTCCAGTATAACTGTCATACTGGTTACGTGACGAACGGCTTCCCGAGAGCCAAGTGCTTGGCTATCGACGGCCAAGCGTCTTGGTATGGACCTGATATCAGCTGCGAACGTGAGTACAAACATTTTATAAGGACATTTTGTAAATGTGATCTTTATTATCTTTCACCATTTTCTTCTTTTCGAATCGATTTCGCTTCCAACCGGTCTTTTTGGAAATTTATGGGGGAGGCCTATGTCCCGCAGTGGACGTCCTGCGGCTGATATGATGATGATGATGAATCGATTTTAGGTGAATCCTTTTTATTTTACGTACTTTATAGTACTTGGCCACGTTTTTGTGATCAGTGACATTTTTTATATTATTATCCTCTTTCATCATTAGAATGAGGAATTATGAATAGGAGTGTACCTAAAAGCGAATAGCAGTTTTGGAGACTTTTGATTTTTTATACTTTCTGGAAAACTGCCAGGATCTTCTATCGACTTTAGTTTCCACTATACGATCTAAGAGGAAATTGTCCTTTCTGAAACAATCGCAATTTAATGTCAGTCTCAATCTTTCACAAAAACCTCTAATTTACAGGTTACATTTGTTATTTATTTAAAATTTCGTTGATGACACCATTGCAGCTAAATAATGCCAACGCGATGCTGTAAATGAAAAAACCGAACAGAACGTTATAATTTTTCAACGCACTTCAGTGAACATCAGGCGACCCGTTAGCTTGTTAGCCACCTTCAGTGATATACAAAAAAAAAATCGTCTCTTTTGACTTTGATTGTCGCTGAGATGAGAATTATGCGACTTGACTTTAAACGTTTTCAATTAGAAAAATTTGCGTTCTACCATCAGCAATGTCCTATGTATCTTTACTATCTCCAAAGGCAAACAGGACATTGCCTTAATATCTGTAGAAATCTAATGACCGCTGTGAGGATCCTCATCATCTTTTACCCCAACCTACGCACAGCCCGTTCCTGCGGCGAGCCGGGCGACGTCCCCCACGGCTGGGTGACCGCTGACTGCCACACTTTCGGCTGTCGGGCGGTGGTCCAATGCGGTCAAGGGTTTGAGCTCGTCGGCAAGGCAGAGCGGTACTGCCAGGCCGACGGTGCGTGGGCACCCAAGGAGTTACCCACCTGCGTCCGTAAGTAGATTTTGATTTGGACTTTTTTAGGTGTCTTGGTGATGAGTCGGGTGGATTGGAAAGTCAGAGTAATATCGTTTATTTCATCACATTAAAAGTTACTTTGTCGTTTACAAGAAGAAAAAGATATTGAATCTACTTCCCCCTTCCAAAACGTAGTCTTTAATATTGATTTCAAATAACACAATGGCATGTTGTTCGCATAAGGCTTGGAGAGCCCTGTAAAAAAGGGAAATTATAGTAATGATAGATTTGGAAAAGTTAAAGTAAGTTTAGTTTAGGAATTAACTAATATTGAAAGCCAATTTGTAGCTCAATTCAATCGTGTTTACAAAAGTGATTTGGAACGGATTTAAAAATGTTATCGAAATTGGACTTCGAATGTGAGCTTTTAAACTTCGGAATTAAAATTATGTCCGGCAGTTTGCAAAAAAAAACAGAAAGAAAATGAGTTTATTTGGCACAGTCTATGTGGTACACAACAAAAAATACATACATAAGAAAAGAAAACCAATAATTCAAATGCTCATTATTGCGTGCCCCGCAGCTGCGCCAAATAAACCACTAGTGCTTGACGCTGATTTTCAACTGGACCTTGTATTGTAACGTGTTACGGATAACAGTTTTACAGTAAACCATAGACAACCAGAAAACCAGAGACTCATCATCAAGACCAAAGATATTTTTAAAATTCTCCGCGAGTGGTCTTGCTTCGTGACAATGTAGTTGCCGATTTCAGTGTTGTCCTTCATTTTGGAATGTTGCATGGTACCGGTCTTTAATTCTAACCTACATATACATCGGTATAGTTCGCATGACGCTTAAACAAATGATTATCATGGCTATCATCGGAGCAATTTCATTGTCATGACGCAAAATAATGGAAATCCCACTTTTATTGGTTGTTTTTGAAGATAGTTTATTCTGATTGGACATTTAATATTGGCGTTGTAAATCGTTGGAACTTTGGGGCAGTAGAAATTTTTTGGAGAATTTTATTGGGTTCGGGAAAGTTAAAATTTTATTTCGGGTGGGAAAGTGGTCAAAAAGTGGGAATTCCTCTGAAATTTGCCCAAAAATGGATTATTCTGATTGTTTTTTCTCCTTTCAATGCTGCTTAGAAGGAGATGCCGGGACAGTTTGAGCATCCATTACATTACGTAGTATATCAAAAGTAATGTTATTATAGAAACGTTGTCACCTTCAAATTCTATGAAGCTATCGTTTTTCGCAACTTCAAAAGTTGTTTCTTTCTGTGGCCATGATAAAAAATTGTCGTTTACTGCCTATCTGACTATTAGATGATATAGCGATGTTAGTAGTATTCGATGTTTATTGTAAATTTCTATCTTTAAACGCTGTAGTGAAATAAATGTACAACAAAAATGGAATTTGTTTTATTTTTGCATGTTCGTGCATGGTTGAAATTTTGGTATCAGCGCCATCTATGTTCTGTTCGGGTATTGTTAAAGCGACACGTGTCGCCATCTAGTGGTAACACAGGTGCAGTGCCCGCCTCCTGAGGCGCCGCGCCACGGCAAGGCTGTGTACACGTCTTGCGCGTACAATTCCGTCGTCTCGTATGAATGCAAGTACGGATACCGACTCATGGGAGACGCGACCAGGAGATGCGGTGCCGACAAGAAGTGGTCTGGTGGACAGCCAATGTGCAAAGGTAATCTGTCAAAGTATCTGTCATATAATTTTAGAAAAAGTGTAACGATAAATCATAAACCTAACCAAATACATAAAAAAGAATCCTCTCTCTTTTGCCCCTACAGTAGTAATACGAAACGTAACTCTTTCTACCTTCACTAACTTATATCTCCCTCTTACCTTCCGTTCGTTTTGCCCGATCACACTTTTCGTAACGCTCTCGTCAAGCGTTCACCAGTACCATTTACCTAACCTAAGTTTTACTTCAAAAACATATTTAAAGTGGATTTGATATCTGTGAAGGGAAAATTGTTGGGGAAATTTGAGACGTGGTGATCAACACACATGTCTTACCTGTGTAAGAAGAGGTCTAACCCTTGCTGTGGAAGTCCCTATTATTGTTATTTATTCAAACTGTGCAAACATATATAAAGTAAAAATCAATGTAGCTGAAATCTCATCAACACCACATTGAAAATTGCTTACTTCTGAACCCCCTTTACTTCCAGAAATAAATTGCGGCCACCCAGGTCAGCTCTGGAACGGTTGGCTGGAGAACATTTCATCTGGTACGGGGCTGGGTGCTTCCATCATCTTCAGGTGCCAGGATGGCATGAAGATGGAGGGCAACGGCTCTGCCATCTGCCAGAGTGATGGCACTTGGAGTCATCCGCTACCTATGTGCTTAGGTTAGTTCATATATGTAGCAGCATGAAAAATTTATAATTATTGTGTCATCTGATGCTCCCGTACTGTGGGTGCATTTGCAAGCTTATAAAACCACATTCTCAAACAATCAAATCCAGTATAATATATGTTACCTGTAGATCATACAAATGATTGATTCCGTGCGTTCGGACCTTCGACATGCGGCGCAGCAGACAATGTCTCAGCCACTGCATCAACGGTATCATCAAAAATGTCAAACAGGACAGTCTAGTGATGCAAGTTTGGAATATTTTCATGAGGCTTATGAAAATCCTACAGGTTTTAACCTACCCAAAAGCTTGTGAAAATGGGTTGAAGAAGAATAATTGCTGTTAACACTTTGCTCCTCTTACTTTTCAGCGCCGTGCGTGGTACCCCACGTATCCCAAGGTCGGGTGGTGTTGGTGGAGAACAAGACGGGAGACAACAGCACCCAGGAAGCGAACACACAGATCGTTGGCAGTTCTACCATGGTGCAGCATGGTGAGTCATATCACCAATGTCACAAAACTGTAGGATGCTAATTCCTGTACCAAAAGTAACATTCACGTCTTTTGTTTGTTATATCTTTATTGAGTTCTTTATATTCACTGTTCTATCATCTATGCCCTTCTTTCAACCTGTATACGAACAAACATAATGTTTCTAAACCTTTGTGATAATGAGAACCAGTCATTTATCAATGTATTATTTTATTTTTACTGCAGGTGAGATAATAGTGGTGGACTGCGAGAAGAATTACGAGTTTCCGTCAAGCAACGCGGCTGTGACGTGTAATAATGGCACTTGGACGCAGATACCGAGGTGTCAGCCAGCAAGGTTAGTTTTTTATAGATCTAGAATATAAGATGTGGCTTTGAATTTCTGTTCTCGCTAGCAATTGATACTGCAAGTGAATTAGCAGATTACTTGAAAGACAATCTCAGCCTGGCTGACTTTTTCTATTACAGACGTAGGTACTCTTAGCTTCGTAGGTCTAGTAGGCGTCGATATTTCTGGTTTAGTCAGTAGTGATCTTTCACTTTTATTATATAAAATTAGATCGATCGTTTTTCTTAGATTTTGGGCATCCCATATTATATTTTTTCATAATATAGACAGATATTCAGGTCTACTCTGTAAATTTCTGGCATACTATAGACAGAGCTGCAGGTTTATTCTTTAAAATTCTCCCTCTGTGAAATTTGGTGAAGTGCTAGTTCCTACGTAAGATCGACCACCGAATGCCAAAGATTGAAAGATCACCTTACGCTCCTTTCATCTATTTTAAAGAGATATTTTGAGGCAGTAATACTGCAGTTTATTGTATTGTTTGGCAACATCAGCTGTTGACGCATAAGATTATTTTATCGTGATATATTATATCATTTATTACAATTGATATTCTTTTTGACAGATGCAAAAAAATGCCGAAATTCCCTCGCAATGGCATGGTGATCGCGCCCAAGACGGAGCACGGCATGAAGGCGCGGTTCCGCTGCAAGGATGGGTTCGAGCTGAAGGGGAACCCTATTGTGGTGTGCTCCTTTGGAGTGTGGAGCGGAGATACCCCGAAATGCGAAGAAGGTAGTAGATAGGATGAAGCTCTTTGAACTTCTTGTAAATTTTTGATGCTTATAAGTTCCTCCTATAAAATACAAAACTAATTGGAGTTACTTCTTCCAATTTTTTTTTTTATTAATCTATCTATCACAAACACTACTAAAATTACAGGAAATTTCTAATGAAACAACCCCTTCCAAAATGATCCCTATTACGTTGTTTAATTTTAATTCTAGTCTAAACATAGTTTGCGATGCATTGTTGTTGTTGAATACTAGTGTAACACATTGCATTGCATTAGTTTGGTGTAGTTAATCTGATAGACAGTACAGGTTTAATAAAAAAATATTTTTAAGAGATGGTGGCTCGTCTTGGCAGGCAAAGCTCGTATAGTAGTCTATCTGTACAACACCTTTAGATATTTAAAATATTGTGTTTCAGTGTTCTGTCCATTCCCTGGATACATAGAAAACGGCAAAGTCCTGCTTGTTGGAAATATGGGGTTATACGATTATCGACCCTACGTAAAAAAGGTATTCAATATTACAATTATGACTCATACTATTATCCTGTTGTTATCTACATGAATTATTGCAAAAACTACTATTAATATTCTAGGTTGTAAACAACAAACAGATAATGTATGAATGTGAGAAAGGGTATGTGCTGTCTGAAGGTCCACCTGGAGCCACTTGCGTTGGTGGTCATTGGAGTCCCAGAGAACTGCCCAAGTAAGATCTAATCGAGATGTTAAAACCTAAAACATTTTCAACACATCTTTACAAATTCTCTACTGCTCTCATTCTCAGATGCACACTCTACCAACATCCTCGTATTCGTTGGAGCAGAAGACGCCGTTCAATCCCTAATCCAGAAGTTCGTAGACGTCGAAGGTCCACCTACAGACAATATTACAACAATCCTCATCGCCCTTCAGATCCCTCCCAGCAGTACCTTAACCGGCTCTATGACAAATACAACCACGGAACCTCTAAACCTACTCTAAGACATGCAAACTTCAAAATCATGAAGAAGTTTGATTTTGAAGAAGAAATGGAACCCCCAACTAGTGTGGAGAAGAATGATGAAAACTTTCCAACTGCTGTGTACACTATTTATAATGTACATGGAGAACCAGTAGGTCATAGACTTTATTCTTATCAGCCAGTGTATGAACCAGAAGAGGATGACATTATACAGCATGACGACATTTCAGAGTATGAAAATTCTGATGAAAATGACGATGAACTTTCGCACATAACTGTACTAAAAGGTGGAATGTTTGGAGATCACAGTTTAAGTTCAGATAGTAATGCCGACAATATCAACAAGTTAAAACATGAATATTTCGAAAGGTATGTTGATAAAAGACGTAAAAGGTTCTTAAATAAGAATTCTGAAGAGACCAAAAAGGGAATAGAAAGCCTAGAGGAAGATGAAGCTGATTTTGGAGTAGAAGGAGACGATATCAAGAAAGAAATGGATTTGGAATTAGAAGGCGACGAAAGTAAAATTGATCTAGTAACAAAACTTCCTCCTGAAGTCACAACAAAAGCTAGAGTTAAACGTGGTACTAATAATGAAGAAATTGATACCAACAATTGGACTCTAAAACCATCAGTACACGACTTGGAATTGAATAACGAAATAAATTTAGATTTATTAAAAGTGGTGCCTTTGACAACAGTAACTAAGCATAGTGAAGAAGATTGTAAAAACAGTAAGGAAATGTCAGTTATTCCTTTAAAGCCTAACTTTGAAGGGCCTTACAAAGATTATAGCAAAGAAATGGCTGTAGTGCCTTTACAGTACAACAAGACGAATTCTACTGAAGTTGATAATATTTTAGACAAGCGTGATAAAAGGACTAGTAGGAAAACTGATCGGTTGAATCAAACGACAGCTACCATACCTAAAACGTAAGTCTTATTTTACCATAGTTGTAGTAGTAGCAGCCGTGCTCTTTGTGAAGGAGCTCGTCCGGGAAAGTACTCCTACCATACTTATTCCTGACGCAAAGCAGCGTTGCTGTGTTCCGGTTTGAAGGGTGTGGGCCTGTGGGCACATGAAATATTTCAACTTTGTTTCTGGGATGGCAATGCATTTGCAAGGTCTTTGATATTGCAGATGTTTATAGGTAGCGGTAACCACTTAACATCAAGTGGGTTGCCAAATTGTTTACCATCCAATAATATTGAAGAAACAGGGAAAACAAACTTTTTTATTGACGGTTAACCGGGGCCTCAAAATGACAAGGAAAAAATTTCAGTAGCTACACATTTATTTATTTTAATACTAGTGAACCGCCCCCGGCTTCGCACGGATGCTCGAGCTTTTCCGGTGAAGTTTATATAAATTTTCATACATATAAACCTTGTCCAGGAAATTACGAATACAACAAAAAAAGAATCAGCCAAATCGGTCCAGGCGTTGCAGAGTTATGCGCTTACCAACACATTTTGCGATTCATTTTTATATTATAGATTACTAGTTACAGCTATCAATATTGTAAATTGCAGAGGCAGAGAAGGCAAAGGCGGCAGGAGGCAACAATCCGCCACAGGAGATGACCCAGAAGCTGACAGCAAAGACCTGGCTGATGGTGGAAGCGCCCAGAACACTACAGAGAAAGGCAAGAAGGGACGCCCTAAGAGCCCGTGTGAACCTATTGAAAGTGAACCTTATGTTAATATAGAGATTGTCAAGTATGGACGGGATCCTAATAACACATTTAGTTCAGGTAATTTTAAAATATTTTACCCAACCTTCAATATACAAAGTAAATTAAAAAGTTACTCTCGGTGAAAAGATTTTTGTAATATATTGTCAAGCACGCGTAAGTTTCTGTGATTTTCGTTCGAGAAACCGAAGGAATATTTTCCTGACCGAATTTCGGTCAAACCGGCTATTTCAATGAGGAACACCCATGTACGCAGGTTATAGTCCGATGTGATGGCAGCAACACAACTGGGGAGAGATCAGGTGCAGAACCAACGGCTGTACGTGGCACGGGGGTCACTCCACTAATTTCCAAACCTGGGCTGCTACTGAGAAATTCCGAGTGGAAAAGCCCAATGACACTTTTTGTCCGACCTGGGAATCGATTTAAGGCCCCTTGTAATCGTGTGCCTGCTACTACGACATTAACGGGGCAGTCAATAATGGTAATATATTTAAAAGCAAGGTTTTTCTTTTCAGGCACAATAGTTCGTGTGGCATGTGGCAAAGGCTACGGTTTGAACTTAGAAACAAATGCCACCGCCAAGTGTGTTAGAGGGAGATGGAAGCCTGAGAAGCCTAAATGTGAAATACGTAAGTTAGTTTGATTTACATTTCATTCCAAAAATCACCCAAACATTTAGGTTAATTGGAAGCATTTTTAACAGGTTGAGATAAATAAATGTTCTTAAAAATATGAAGAAAAATCTATTTTGCGGTGCAATTCTCGATCGCAATTCAGTCTCAATTTGCTGTAATTTTTTGAAATTGAGCTTTTGCTCTCCCAACCGAGAATCGGCCGATTATCGGTCGGGGGACAGACCCGAATTTTTGCCGAGATGAGGTCTTATTTAATAGAATTTGCTATCTAGTCTAAGAATATTGTTTTTCGATCGTTTTTATCAATATTTAAATACCATTTCTGGTTTTAGTCAAATAGCCTTGCTTTTACTACAGTAGGTATAAGACTTTGAAAATACACAAAGTGAAGTAGAAATTCCTCAAATCCTTTCACCGGTCCCCAGTACCCTGCCACGTACCCTCAACGGAGTACGGAATCTACACAATGTCTGCGGATGCTGGACACCCCATGACAGCCAGCCAGGTGTTGGGCTCCAACTTGCAAGATGAGAAGGAGCTGAATGAGACTGATCCTGTGCCCAACGGTCAGGTGGTGCATTTCTCTTGCGAATATGGGTAAGTATTTATATTTAACTAGTTTTAGACCGCGAATTCGTTCGCGTGAATGTTGGTTAGCACAGACAGAGTCGTAGATCAAAAAGGAGCCTATGTCTTTTCTTGGAGTTTAAACTTAGTAGGTACCAAATTTCATCGAAATCGGATTAGTAATTTAGTTGCAAAATCGAAAAAGCTTGGGTTCGACCACTATTACATGGTAGATAATGATGCAGACAGTAAGAACTTCAATCATGTTTTATTTCAGGTACAACGTACAAGGACCCACTAACCTACGGTGCTGGCTAGGAGAGTGGGCGGTGACGAGTATGCCAGAGTGTGTTGCAGGTTAGTAACTTCCTATGGGTGGTTAAAGTCAGTAAAAGTGCGACAGAACTATCTTTAGAATGTGTATGAGTATGACGGGCTGGTGTCTCCGCAACTGCATAATTTGCGTACGGCTTATCTTAAGGATTTACCCATGATAAAATAAAAAAGAATTCACAAGGGCTACTACTGTACAATACTAGATGGTAACACATCATCCATGTTATCCTATTAATGTACAATTGTACATAACACACTTCCACCAAAAAACACGTTTCAGCTCCCTGCGAACTCCCACTGCTTCACGGCGCGACCTATGAGGCGGGGTACCGCGCAGGCCTCACAGTAGCCCATGCTTCCTCTGTCAACATAGCCTGCGAGGCTGGCAGGTCACCGCCAGCCACCCTCAACTGCCACTTGGGCAGGCTGCAGCCAACCGTCCATGATTTCTGTAGACCTTTGGGTAAGTACAAATATTCTACCATTAATTTCTCGAAAAATAAATGACGTGATTGTCAAGCACGCGCATTCGCGCATGCTGTGATTGGTAGACTGAATAGTCAAGAACCAATCACAGCCCTTGGCAATTTGTCATATTAGTCTTCGTTATCGACTCCTCAGTATTCAGTTATCGTTTTGAATCGTGACAGACTTAAATAATTAGATTGAACTATAACTTTCAGCATATTTGTGCTTTCCTACTTAAATATAAATGTGAAAAGCAGTGAGGATAGATGGACGTCTGTTAATCTTTCACGTCTAAATGTCTGAAGGAAATTAGCAAAAGAAATCATGTATAGACAGTGATTTAGGTTACTACAAAGGTTAGGTAATAAAATTGTGAATCCGTTTTCGTGTACCCGTGGTATAATTTAGGTAGTTTACTGATCTAAAGTCTACGCAGCACTCGCGGGCATAATACAACGCTAATCAATCTCTTGCCTCCAGCTAATCTAAGCCGTCCACGGCCTACCTCGGAATACCAGAGCGGCTCTGACATCGTTAGAGAAGACATCTCGGAGTTGGAGCCAGATATAGACAGCACGACCAACACAGACTGCGGCCCACCCGCGAGGTAACCCAGATGATCATACAGTAATTGAGAGAGAGAAGAGCTAAGCACATGTTATCGGTTGAAATAGATTAAAGAAGTAGAAGAATTGAGAATAGAGAGAGAGAATTGACAGACTGTAGAGAGTAACAAAGAGTATAAGAAAAAAGAGCAATGGTTTAGGATTAAGAAATACATACTTCAGATAGATGAGATATTTTAGAGATACATATGAAATACAGATTTAAGAGCAAAATGATAATTTAAACAAAGTAATTAAAGCATTCAATGATTAGTGTGGTTGTGGTCCGGTTTGAAGGGTATGGGTGCCGATGTAATAACAGGCACATGAGATATTTCAACTTTGTACGGGATATTGCGGACAGCACATTTGCAATGCCTCTGGTATTGCAGATGCTTATAGGTAGCGGTGACCGCTTAACACAGGTGGGCCGTTGGTTAGTTTGCCATCCAAGATATAAAAAAGTGATATCATTCAAAATACTTCCAAAGTAACAAAAATAGGTAGAAATAAAATAAATAAACAGAAATCATCAGTAATTAAGTTTTTAAACGTTGTCATTTTTTGTGCAGGAATCCACAAGAAGTCAGGTAATGTGTGATTAGCTCTGAATGTAATAAGAGAAAGCTGAAATGATATTAACATGACATTAGTTTGTGATATTCGAGTTGGTTTGTTTAATTTGACCAAATGCTTTCATTGTAGCTTCTATGTGGTTTTTGTTTTTAGTATGTCTTGTATCGCCATATTTGATTTTGAGAATAGGATTCAGCCATAACAAAATGAGGGAATAAACAGTCGTTAAGTCTGATTTTAGTTTGAAATTTAATGGACTAAATTACAGAGTCATGTCGCTTGGCGTACCTCAAGGTACTATATTGGGTCCCGAATTGTTTTACTGTAATTTTTAAAATTGTTTGGTTTAGAACAAAGTATAGAAACTATGATAGTTTATTTGGGCTAAGTGAAAAACTGATTAATATAGACAATGGAAGTTGCAATACATAAGTACAATGCAGAAATGGTTTTTTTTTTTTGTGTCAAAATGTCTAATTTTGTAATATGGCGTACAGACATGCAATTCAAGTGTTTTTTGTTCCGTCACTCATCCAAATCACGTAAAGGATCAAACATTGCAATTTTCATAGAAAAATAGACTTTCACTTAAAGTAATACGATACATTTTAGAGAAGCAATGATGTTAGATCCTAACGCTTTGGAGCGATTGGTTTGATTTTTTTATTTTCTTTTTTTATTTTATCTTTATGTTTGCTGTTGTACAATGTGATAAGCAAGATTTGAAGTTAGTTGTGTTCAACACTTAAGTTAACTTTAAGTTAAAATTGGAAATCATCAGTTTTTGAACTATACACACTACGTCTGAATATTTTTTTAAGATTAAAATTGTAGCTACGGATCAGAGAATTGCTTGCATATTTGCCTAAACTTCAGGTGATTGAATGGACTTGAAGCCCACGACGGTATTTTTTCTCTTGAAGACATATTTAGTACTTTCTCAGCGAAAAATGAACTTTAAGCTACTAAATATGCAATCAATTATCCTAGAGCAACTCATGATTGAACACAGCTACCTCCAACCAATCACTGTCCTCTAAAAGAGGACAAACCGAGCCGCGATAAAAAAGAAGTAATGTGTTTGCAAAGATATGCGTTTCTTATTTGCTCGCTGAAGACTGAAGGGAACCCAGGTGTTCAGGGATGCCAAGCCCTGGTGAGAGCCTTATAGGTTCGAGATTTTGCTTCTTTACCTCCTACCTTACATCATCATCATCTATTGCTCATCGATGATCATGACCATTAACTGTAACTTCATGTTTTGACGTTTCTTGGTGATGACTGGTGTGGCCAGGCTGTGGGATTGACTAAGACTGGCTTTGTTGAAGAAAAATTGCACTTTTGTCCTGAGATTTAGTACTGTGAGAACTGGTTACATCTTCTTGTACGTCATGGTCTAAATCTTTTATAAAACGTGTAACATATTAAACGCATACTCTGAAAGTAGTCTGATCAGAATCGGCTACTAAATCGATTTCAGCTATTCCGGTAAAGTACCGGTCAAGTGACTTTTCAATTCATACGTACTTTCTAAGTTTACCTTGTACATCATTGATATTGATAAAGGAAAACATCTTAGCGAAACCTGGACTTATAATTAATGTAAGTCTGAAATTGCCAATGAGCTTTGAGCAAGCGTGGTGGCCAATGCTCGTGCCTTCTCTTTATGAGAAAAGGCGTTTGCCCTGCAGGGGGTCAATACATAGGCTGGATATTCTTTCTTATTTTAAAAATGAAGTCTTGATCGATTTCTGCCTAATTTCTCTGAATGATCTTAGTCATTCCCAACACATCACTACTTTTTATCACTTTTTCAAGGGTTAAAAGGTCACTTTCATGGTACAAATCCTCGGAAGGCAGGGCTTAGTTAACGTTGGAAAATATACTTTATATCTATGTTAATAAGAACGCTAATTGTATGGCCGTAACCTGGCTTCTTATGTCTTGGCCAAGCTTTTGTTTGGTTGCTAATTATTTAAAATTTCGACTTACCTATAGTGCATGATATGTTGTGTTTTCAACGGAATATGTTTTTTAATAATATTCTACAAGTTTTTAACTATTTTAACTTTTTAAATGATTTTTTATTGGCCACTGATGAAATTATGTTTTTTTAAGAACATCGTCCATACAAGTCGCGGTACAGTTTTGCAATCCTCGTCAATTTCAGGAGGCTATCATAAAAGACATAGCTAATCATAATAAAATTACGACTCCTGGTTCATAATCAATAACCACTTGATTTTTTACTTGGTTATGATCGACAGTATTTCAGAATAAACCTCTTTCAATGAACAGAATCGCCCTATTGCGTATGCGGTAGGCAGTGTCGCATGACTATATGACTATATGCATGTAGGTTCATCGCCCCGCCTGGCTAAACCCAGCGGCAAGTGGACTAGTTTGAATTCGGAAAATCAACTACTACTTTTTTGTCCCATGTATTTTATTATTGATTCGTGTTAAGAATCGCTAGCATATTTAGCTCCTTGAATTTGAAAAGGTTGTAAAACTACACCTAGATTTGTGGAGAATTCCTAATCCATATTGTAACAATCCCAATTTTAAAGAGTCTTGAAGACCTGATAATGTTCAAAACAAGATTTTTAATTTTTTTTTTCAAAATCATGGTCAAATGATTTATTTTAAGACCATTAAAATACACTTTTTAACAAAGAAAATTGAATCTAGTTACCTCTACCAAAAGGTAGAAATCATCAGTGGTTAAAACATTATAATCAATAGTTTTTATACCACAGTGTCTTGGAATAATTGCTTGAAGGGTCCAGGGTACGCTGATATACCGGGATGGGGCGGAGGTGAACAGTTCCCTGGGGGTGGAGGGGTACCCCCATGGGACGGAGATCACGTTCAGATGCATAGCCTCTATCATGGGGGAGAAGACCACTTGGAAGCTTATCTGCGAACAGGGGAATTGGGTCGGCAAGAGTTTTAATTGTGGTAAGCAATGTATAAGAACGTTTTTGTATCTTAAATTTCATTATTCTCATTTTTGTTCTAGAGATCTAGGTACAAACATAGATAAAAAAAAATAACCCTCGTCTCTTTGAAATGTCAACATACCAGCTTTTTCTAACTATTTTTATGAATGTTCACATAATACATACGATAAACGGAAAATTAAAAAGGATTTTGTTGTGTCTGTATGTTTATCGCGGGTAATCTCTGAAACGCCTTGATCGATTATGACGGGACTTCCACTGGCAAAAATCTGATGAATAAATGACATTTGGTATATTGATTTAGTTTGATATAACTTATTGAGAGATTTGGCTAAAAGCTTTACACATCTACTATTTATTAAAAAAATATATATAACGTGGTAGTCACTAGTAATTTCTCCTGAATCATGAATAGATTTACAAACTTATAAAGTCCAAAAAAAACTGAGCTCAAATCATTTTAATCTTGAAGTGTAATTGGGACATTCTTTCCAAATTCACAGAGGAGCTGGAAGCTCAGAATGAGGAGTTGCAGAACAACAACAGCTGCACGTTTGAGAACGACGAGCCCAACGTGGTCGCCTTCTACAATGACATGCAGATCACCGAGGTGGTCGACTTCCCTGCTGGTGCTATGATCACATCCAGGTAAAGTGATTTGTGAACTATGGTAACTGATATAGCTCTCAAAATTGCGAAACTCAAGTGGTAATAGGCAGGACACTTAGAGCGGATGTCAATTGGGATCTTAAGGCTCTTCAGTGACGATTGAAGGCGCACTGTGGGAAAACCCAACACGAGGTCGACCGACGACCTTAAGGGAAGGCCTATGTCTAGCAGTGGATATCGTTTGGCTAGAATGCCGGAAGGCCAATTCATGTTTAGTCGCAATCACATCTCAAAATCAGTTAATGTCAAAAAGTTTAGGTAAATTAGGAGCAATTTTTGAAAAATTTGAGACAGATTAGGATTGTGATCGTTCCTAATAGTTAATGGAATTGATCTAAGATCTTTGTGGAATATTTGGACAAAAGCCTATTGCTTTTGTCCCACTCAACTCAACCATTTTCCAATATTAATTGTTATTTCAGATGCAGTGACATCGGTAAATATGCTATGACGGGATCTCAAACACGCAAATGTATCGGAGGCTCGTGGGATGGAGTCAAACCGTCCTGCTTTGGCCTCAATCAACAAATGGACTATGCAAGTAAGTCTAACATTGTAAATGAGAAATATTTTTGTTTTTCTGAAAAACCTACTGTCTGACAAGAGTCTAAATAATAAAAACCGATCAAATGCTCGTAGAAATTGCACACGATTGGTATCATACCACCATACAATATTAAAACTACATATAAAGCGTTTCTTGTAATGGGTTCCCCCTTTTATTTTTAATTGTTTGTTGGTTACACTCACTAAAAAATTCAAATGTCTACCTAATAGGGCTCAAAAGACATATCCCTGTGTTATACGGCCAGACAGACAAAAGAAAGATAAAAAGACGAAAGAAACTAATATCGATGTCCAAAATATACTGAGCTCCGTTGGAACCTAAATAGCTGTATTATAAACTTGACCATCTCACCCACAGTGGAGAAGCGACCTACGATCCTGTTCCGGCACTCCCAAGGTCCTATCGCGCAGACCAACGACGGCAAGCTGCTGGTGTACCCCGGGACTGTACTCCACATGGAGTGCCTGTGGATGAGGAGGTTCGGCAACCCCAAATGGAACGTCACGCATAATAATCCTGAGTGAGTATATAGGTGTTCTTGTAAAACAGAGACTTAATGATGCAGAGATTTCATCATTCCGTGGGCTAGTTTTCATAGAAAAAAAAATTGTTATAATAAATATTTCCAGTAATAACTTTGACTACAATTTCTCCTGTATTCTCCTGATCCTCTCTGAACCTCAAACACCCAGGCCTGATAAAAACTGCCCGTTTTCTAGTTTGCCGAAAAGGAGGAGACGCCGTTTTCGAAATCGCTAAAGATGGTTATAAAGCGTGGTGCAAATAGTGACGTAATAAAACAAATAAACCTCATGCTTAGCATCCGAAAAAACTCCATTTATGTTCCGCGATTCTTGAAAATTCTTGACAAAGCATTTTTTTTTCTTTGGAAAAAATTTCATGAGCAGATTTTTTTTTAAACGTTTACAATTTCCAGGACAGATCGCAAGTACCTGGAGGGCTGGACCACCGACCCTGGTCGAGACAGCGCGTTAGAGTACAGGCTGAGTATCATCGACGCCGTCAAGGAAGATTCTGGCATCTACCGGTGTGAGACTCCCGCGAGGCAGAGCCATCAGGTTGAGATTATTGTTGAAGGTATGAAGTTCACAGCTACAAAAATTGCCTACAAAAATAACCTATTTATTTTATTATTGACTAGCTATTGCCCGCGATTTCGTTCGCGTCCACTGTATCATTGGTTTCAATTTTGTTTTCGCGTAACCCCCTTTTTCTTATCTTTCTTTATCATGTGGGCAGTAAGGTCTAACGACTGTTATGCTGTGCGTGATGAAATATTGAGTCTATTCCATTTAAAAAAAAAATATGAATAATTAACTAACATAACATAAATGACTGCCTCGTTAGCCTAGTGGTCCTAAGCACGACTGCTACGCTAGAGGTCCTAGGTTCGATTCCCAGGTTGAGCAAAAAGTGTTATTGGGTTTTTCTATGAAAATCTCAGTAGCAGCTCGGAGTTTGGATTTGTGGCCCGTTAATGGCAATAGGCTCGCCCCCTATAACATGGGACCAACATATACCGGCGAACTGTAGGTGTAAATTGGTACACCTCTGCCTAACCCTTCGGGGAATACAGGCGTGATGGTATGATGGTATGGACCATAAATAAGATTATTGCTCAGCCAACCAAAGCCTCTATAGTCATCATCATCATATCAGCCTTTGTTTTTTTTTTGTGAGCGAATAAAATGCCTAACGCATGCCACGCCATCCGGGGAGACAACGTGGTTATGTGGGGCTTGCACTCACTAAAAACTCCGCCTGTGCACCTACTTTCGCCTTGATGAATGGGCCGCGAGAACTGCTACGCATGACGTTCGCGACCCATCCAGCGTGGCCCACATCTGGGCTCCATCTTCTTTGCCCGCCTCCGGGCTCTCTCCTCCTTCAGCGATGTCCGGGTACCCTGAGACATCACCACTACTCCATCATCATATCAGCCTATAGCAGTCCACTGCTGTCCGTAGGCATCCCCCAAAGAACGCCTACCATCCCGGTCCTAGACAGCCCGCATCCATCCGCTGCTTTTATAGTACTTATCAGAAAATTCACTACTAGGGCTCATTACCCGATGACTTTTCCTGCAGACGTCCACTGTCCCCCGCTGCCCATCCGGCGCGGCCTGGTGGCCAGCAGCCTGGGCACTCGACTCGGCACCGAGATCCGGTTCCACTGCGCTAACGGCAACGCGCTCCTCGGTGCGCACACGCTGGTCTGCCGAGCATCGGGTAACTGGAGCTCGCCGCTGCCTGTCTGTGAAAGTGAGTACCTATTTAACATACATACATAAAAAAGGGAGAGCAGAAACCACAGAACGCCACCTGCTATGATTCTTACATACCTTTTACATTAGCTTGTCATTCTAGAGCTTATAACTATTATAGGCCTTTTACAGTTTCACAGAGACCTACGTTTTGGAACGAGCTATAGCTTTACAACTTTTTTCTTTCTACAACGATTAACTAACTGACTTCTTGATAACACAATAGTGCCTGTAAGACTGTAAATTATTTAATTGTAATAAATGCTTTGACCTGCAGGTTCCAGTAGAATAATTGACTGACCAATTTTACGCTCGACTATATCCACTGATACCTTTGAACAATAGAATGATGTTCTTTTATTATTATTAAATTTAAATGCGGGCCAGTTAACTAATAAAAATATTTAAAAAAAAAAATGTGATCAAGTAGACACATGACCGAGACAGACAAAAACAAGGAATTGATAATATACTCAGGATGTATAGATCTTTTCGATTTAAATGAACTGAAAATTGTGGTTTATCTTATTGTGTCTTTTACCAATATCTAAACTAACACGTGACCTCGCTTTAGCATTAATAACTTCTGTCCAACTTCCCTAGGCGTAGAATGTGGAGAAGTAGTCCACGACACCCCGCTAGCGGAGGGCGAGCGTCGGCCGCGTGTTGCCGTGGTTTCCCGCGGCGTGGGGGGGCGCGCCGCGTTCTCGTGCGCGCCGGGCTGGGCGCTGCGCGGGGCCCCGGAGACCGTGTGCCTGCCTGCGGCCGACTGGGCCAAGCCTTTCCCTGTTTGTAGAGGTGAGTTTTGCCTGATGTTAATTTGATAATGAAATCAAATTGAATGTCTTGAATGTCTTCTCCATAGAGACCTACGTTTTGGAACGAGCACCTAGCTTCAATTTTAAACTGTAACTTCTTGACAATTCAAAAGTGCCTGTAAATGTTCTAATTGAAATAAATGCTTTGAGTTTGACTTTGACTTACTAGCTAAATCCGTGGTGATAAAGAAACGCAATTTTCAAAATGACGCCACAAAGGTTAAGAATATGACAGCTATCTAAAACAAATTCACAAATTCTATTCTTCAGCCAAAAAGTTATTCCATTTTTAAATGTTATAATTACTTTTTTATATTGTTCTGTAACTGGCCTGTTCCAAATATAAATAGCAGACTAGGAGTAGGGATGCTGTCATTTAAATTTCCGAAGTCGAAAAAAACTTTAAACATCCCCGACATTTAGGAGAATTGTTTTTTCCCGAACGACCCTAAAAAAAATTATTTCTTCACCAAAAATAAAACATCGTTTATATTTCAATTTTATTAATTTAATTTATTACTAAATTTTTAAAAACCCTTCCGGATAACCCCCAGAGCCTTATAACATCACATTTTTTCTAAATTACTTTCTCATTATGTTATCTTGTAAATAGTGTCTGTCTACACCCATTCACACCAAGCCCATGGCCTTCCCTTATTCCAGAGGTATCGTGTCCAGCTCTCCCGCCGCCCACCTCAGGCTACGTGCTGGGCCGCGCGCCGTACCGCGCCGGGGACGTGCTGCAGTTCCACTGCAACCCTGAGCACACGCTGCACGGCAGACCCATACTCGTGTGCCAGGATAGCGGACGCTGGAGTGATAAGCCGCCTACTTGTGAGTACCTATTATACAGGAAAAATTTTTAACCAGTGCGTAAATTTTGCCATAATAAACTTCAACACGTTTAATTAAACACGTATATTTTATTTTGATATGTCTTAGTACTAAAAAAAAAAGTTATCGCTTACGAAACATGATTACTTAAAAACCATATTTCATTGTCGCTCCGCGCTAGCGCATTCCCCACCCCCTCACCCCAGCCATGCGCCCGGGCGGCGGCGGCGGCCGCGAGTTTTCATTGATAGTATGGCGAATAGATTATGTCCTGGATGTTTTGCTTATTTCAAACTCGGATAAGGATGAATTTTTTTTTTTTTTTTTTTTTTTAACTAAACACGGAAATGTGTTCTATTACTGACACTGAACTACCAAAAAAAATTTACGCACTGGTTAAAAACTTATCCTGTATAACAGGTTTATAAAGAATAACGAAGCCGAAAGTTAGGTACACGCAGCAAAACTATTCATCTTTCTACTACCACCACGCCTGTATTCCCCGAAGGGTTAAGCAGAAGTGTACCAATGTACACCCACATAACTACACTATATCTACTACACACACCTACCACCATCATACCTACCTATACCTACTTGTGTATCTTTCTACTACACAACAAATATACATTTTTATTGTATGCGTAATTACTTTATAAGCTTATTTAATTCCTTTAAATAACTCCCTTATGTATGTCACATAAGGGAGTTATTTAAAGGAATTGACTACTCGCAAATAAGCTGCCTGTATACCCAATAGTTTTGTTGACTGTACATGTTCTTCCTATCTTTGCGAGTTTTTTTTTTTATTTGGATCATACTTTATAGTTACGGACATATTGAAGGTCAAAGTCCTAAATTTTTGTAACGTAAAACAAGTCTTAGTTTTATATGTTGTAAATAACACTGTAAATACCCCAAACCGCCTGTACAGTTAAATACACTCGTCATCACAATGTGCATCACATTGCGCGTTACCATAAACAGGAGCTTTTCACTTTAAAAATAAAAGTCGTTTCACACACCGGGTATGGATTTTGTTGTGTTACCGAAATGACATTGCTTTGCTTTCTTAATTAGTATTTCAAAAGGACAATTCATGTTTAGTCAATAGTTTCATCCATTAGCATTAATTTTAATACAACATTAGGAAAACAAAATCAACTAATCTTATACAAAATTCTCGTGACACAATGTTAGTTACCATACTCCTCCGAAACAGCTGGACCGATTTTACATCTCTTACCATTTTGGCGTACACTCCTGTAAGAAAAATCATAGCAAATACAACGGATCGCTGTACTCCACAGGTGCTCAGGCGTGCACATACCCGGGCACCACGATATCCGGGCGCATGTCCTCCGTGAAGTTCTACTACAAGATCGGCGAGACCATCACCTTCACCTGCGAGCCAGGGTACCGGCTCAAGGGAGCCCCTATGCTGCGGTGTTTGAAGTAAGTTCATAACTTTTTTTACTCTCAGTTAAATATACCCAATTTTATGCCTTTTGATGGCAAACTAGCTCTCGGCCCTCCTGATGTTAAGTGGTCACCGCTACATAGACATATGTAATACCAGAGGTCTTGCAAATGCATTGCCTTCCCAGAGATATAGTTGAAATGTCTTATGTGCCTGTAATTACACTGGCACCGCGCACAAAACCATAAAAATACTTGATTACTCTTGGTATAATGCTCTCGACCCTGGTTTTGGTATCGAAGCGTAAGTCATACCTAGCTTTTCCTCGCCCTTCATTTTGTAAGTGTGGAAGGAGTACAAACGTTCAAACCCTGATCATCATTGGTACTCAAGTGACCACTATATGCTACGGTTCTTACCAGGGTACTTAGCACTTGAGACCGTCGAAAAGCAAAAGTCTATCCAGCATTTTGTAAAACCAGATCAGTTTGCTAATGTTTTAATCTCTTTACAGAAACAGAAAGTGGTCCAACGCGATCCCGCTGTGCACACCCAACACAAATTACACATCGTCCGACACAGTCGCCATGTTCAACGGCGACATAGACGCCATGTTGTCCGACGCGCCAACCGACATTTTGAAAACGCGGGAAGCGCCCGCCGTTCTGTCACCAGAGAGTTATAAAGCAGCTGTCACACGAGCCGCAGTATCGAGGTTGTTGCGAAGAGGTCCTATTGAAAATTATAGGAATAGAGTATACAGAGTGAATAGGTTACTAAGGAGGGACACTGAAAGATAATTTTTGGGTTTTTTTCGGTTTTTTGTGTGCGGTAATTTGATGGCGATGGTGTGAGCGTGGGTTGTATGATTTTTACGGTTTTCTTAAAGCGTGGGAAATAAAATGAGCGAAGTATAAATAGGGATCTGAGTGCTTAACGGCCTACCACGTCCGATTTTTTGTAGGACCGACTGTCGGACCGTTCAATAGATCTATAGTTTCGTGGGACCGTCTTTTTGTAGGTCGTGTGCGTTGGCCTATTAGAATTTATATGTTCCATTCTGTCCGACGAAAAAATCGGTCACCGACTGTCGGACGTGGACGGACAGCCTAAATGTGGTATGTACTTAGTTCTTTTAAGGATTGTATCAAGGTTGTCAATTATATGATTAAATAATTGTTTTAAAGGGGGAAATAAATGGAATTGATATTAATTAGTTGAGGAAAAAGTGGAAAAAATTCTAAGTACCTACTTTTAGTACTTATTATTTTATTTTTTATTCTTTTTTATATTATCATTTTTACCAGTACATTACCGCATGCAAAAATATATCAATAAAAATAATAATTACACTACTGTGGTATTTTGTTTTTAGTTTAGGTATATTTATATTTATCATGTTTTATGTTGTTACCAAAATAATACTCAAAAAAAGATCGATTTTCGTTCCAAAACGATACTATCCGATTTCAATCGAAAGATAAATCGATAAAGCATGGATTTGAAGAAAAAAACGAATGAGACTAAAAAAATAGAGTAAATTAGAAATTGTAGTAAAATATTTATTTATTTATTTTGCTTTTGAAGACTGTTTAATTATAGTGAACGCATTCCAGTTGTTGCCAAATTTTTACCTCCTTTTTTTTATTTGTCAGAATTTTATTTTTTTATCAATTTTTACAATTGTAAATAAAAAAAATTGCTTCGCCAAAGAAAATTAGAATACTCTTATAAATATTAGATACAATTATGTAGATAAACTATTATTGTAATAGTTATAGTTGTAAGTTTAAGAAAATGTACCGCTTAACACAACTAATTTTACGAAATAGCCTAATTACTAATTTAGTCAATGATAGTCCAATTATTTGACAAAACCAATTGACTATAAAATAGTTGATTTAAAAAAACAGTTGTTAATCGGTACATTTTATATTTTTAAAAGTCGTAATATTAATTGTAAGTAATTTTGAATATTGCGCTAGATACTACCACGCACAAAATATTTGGAAACATTTTTGGATCATTGTCTCTAGTTCATAATTATGTGGATTTAAATTTAAGTGTGGTTAATTAAAAATAATTGTTAAAATAAAAAATCTTCACACAAAACGATTTTTTTTTTGCTAATTTTCTCTATCGATTTCGAATGCCTAATTTTATAATAAGTGAAAATAAATGATTAATTATTTAGAAACTTATTTTGTAAATAAACTGTATATTATTTGAACCACACTTAAATTACCTCCACGTAACATTTTTATGCATATCAGAAAAAAAAAACAAAATTGCATATCTTAATAAAAATAAAACGAAAAAATCTCCAAAAAATCAGATAAATCTTTAATTAATAGTTGTATACTTTTTCAAACATAAAAACTATGTAACTCTGTCCCATTAAACAAAATAAATTAATAAATAAATTGTGAACATGTTTCTGTATTTTATTTAACAAATTTTGTCACATTAAGCGTCTTTTCAATTTTGACACGACCGATTTTTTTTACCGATTATCGGACATTTTTGACAAATTCTTCTTCTACAAAGAAATCTGTTAAAAATCTTTACGATAATCAGCCAATAAAACGTGTGCGGAGACGCTTAAACTTATTTTTAATTTTTTATTAGACACTCATCAATTTCTGCTTCTTCAATAAAATGGTACATACGGTTTAATGTTTTTATTAAAACACATCAATTATTCCATAGGAATAAAACAAATATTAGTCACTATTAAAATAAAAATACCTGTTAGGTACCCAACATAACATAACTTATAAGACATTTATAAAACAAATTACATTTCAGATTAACTAAAAGAAAACGCATTAATCAACCAAGAAAATGACGCAATGAACTACGCTTGTCCAAGATTCAATCGTGATTGATTTGCGTCTTCATTTCATATCAATTATAACAAAATAAACTATTTACATTACCGCTTTTACAAGAACGTCTTACCAATAGTCCTAGTCAAGTGAGCAATGGAACTCAAACCCAACGATATTACACAAAGAAAATTAAAATAACTTAAGATCGCAGTACGTATTCGAAAACCAAAGATTTTCAATTCAGTCTCGCGCTAGCCGCGCTCATTGAATGACGTATAGTGAGTCGCGCGTTTTCGCGCCAAAACGCGTGTTACTTCTCGACTGTCGAAAAAATTCGAAATACGAAAAACGTTCCATTGTTTTTTTTTCTATTCCAAGATGGCTGTGATTTAAAAAAAGGTTGAAATACATCGTTTTTTTGTTGAAATATTGTATGTGTTGTGTGGTGTGATAGTGTTTTTTTCCTATGGTTTTCTTATGGCGCAGTGACGCGATAAACAGCGATAACTCGCACTGGAGGTAATTTGAACAGATTGACTTAATGTTAATACTATACGTAATTAAGATAAGTGTGCGTATGCGCAGTTGACCTGCATTCCTTCGTCTACCCTCGATTAGTAAATGTTTTAGTGCCGTCATTAGGATCTTGAGTGATTTAAATATACCTATTAGTTAAATATCTTTATTTTAAACGTAAGTATAGTGTATGTATTCTCCAGAGCGATGTCTTGTATAGTGCACAAGTGTGTGCGCAAACTCAGGTGCACTTCCTCTTCTCTAGCTCTCATAGTCCGATGGGACGGCAATCCGACACAATCGGGGAGAGATCAGGCGCAGGACCAACGGCTTTACGTGCTTTCCGAGGTACGTGGGTGTCACACCACCAACTTCCAAACTCCGGGCTGTTACTGAGAAATTCCTGATGGAAAACCCCTGGGAATCGAACGCAAGACCCCACACGGGGCCGTTCTTCACTTGAAGATATTATTTAGTTCGACAGCACTCATGCTTATCATCATCAGCCTGCAACTGTTCACAGCTGGACATACGCCTCTCCATTTACATCAATTTTTCCTCATAAATTACACATACAAGGGCATTGAAGCTTGCAAAGTACTCATACCTTACCTTACCATTCACACGTATATACCATCACGCCTGTATTCCCCGAAGGGTTAGGCAGAGGTAAATATCAATGTACACCCACAGTTCACCGGTATGTTCAAAGTCTCATGTAATAGGGACAAAATTTCAGACTTGCTTAGATGACGTTGATCTGGCGGCAATGGGATCTTGGACTACTTGTTGGCAAAAAAGGTGCTAACGTGTTCTTTTAGAGGTCGGAAAGTCTTGTGACAAGGAAAATCGAAAAAATATATTCTCGACTTATACCTACTTTAGATTTTTGTTTTTTGACTTTGGTGGTTGTTTACTTATAAAAACATATGATGTACCTATTTTACAAAAAAAACAGGTAATATTTTAAACCCTAAAAAAACTAAGAATCTGTACTTACCTAAATATCTTTTTCAAGCTTAACACATTAATGGTATTTTTTTGTAATGAATTTCGCAGTAAATTAAGTCGTACTCAAAAAAAATAAAAAAACTGAACAAACAAATAAATAAATACAATTTAAGTGTCTATTTGTAAAGTCAAAATAAAAACTTTTTTCTAAATACATCATCATATCAACCGCAGGACGTCCACTGCTGGACATAGGCCTCCCCCACAGATTTCCAAAAGGACCGGTTGGAAGCGGCCTGCGTCCAGCGTCTTCCTGCGGTCTTAATCAGGTCGTTTGTCCATCTTGTGGAACGTATAATAAATTAATAAAAAGCTGCATCCAGTTAGACTGGAATCCGATCCCAACTTAAATAAGAAAAATCTAGTCAGATGATGAAGACTTCAAGACCCTAGCTCCCAAAAATCACACAAAAATCGTGCTCTAGAGAAACCAATTACATCGAAGACTGCTCCAAAACGAGGCATGCAACAAATCGATTAGCCATTCGAGATATCGATCTGTACGCATATCGATTGTAAAAATGTTCCGTGTATCGAAGTGGTTCAATAAAAAACCGGACAAGTGCGAGTCGGACTCGCGCACGAATAGTTCCGTACTGTTTTCTATAAAAACGAGCAAAAACATGTTTGTTGTATAGGATCCCCCCTAAAATATTTGTTCTATTTTAATTTAATTCTTTATTTTTAAAGTAAATACCTATATAACAAAATATCTTTTTTTTTAATTGGGACAAGCCCGCCACACTGTTCCCAAACCACTGCAACTCCTGTAAGCCAGAATCAACAGTGGCGACCACAAGAAAAGCGCCGAGACAATGAAGCTCGACGAGTCCCAGAGAAACGATTTAACTGTCTTGGATCCCGCAACGAAATTAATCAGAAAAGATTAGCGGAGGAGTAAGAAAAATATAATTTCCACTTCCCCCCAAACAAGCAGGAGACAGAACAGAATTAGGCCAATAGGCACAAAGGGATTATTTACAACTGGGAGAAGCCCAGATTGCCAAGCACCACGGATTGCAATTATCATTAACTTTAATGGGTCCTAATGTGAACTGTTGTTACATTTGATTCCAGTAATAGGTATGGCAAAAACGCTTGAACGCACGGAAATTAGTTCTAGTTTCTACAAGGTCCGCATAATAAACAACACCGGATGTAACCTGTACACTATCTAACATAATATTTCGCTCATTCTGCCAAAGAATACACTCCCATAAGATGTGATGAGCAGATTGTTCATATTCACAGTCAGATGTAGAACAACAAAATATCTTGTGAATATTTCAAGTGTTTACCTTTTGCCGTTATCAATATATTGGGCAAAAACGAGCAGAAACATCACGTTTGTTGTATGGGAGCCCCCTTAAATATTTAATTTATTCTGTATTTTAGTATTTGATGTTATAGCGGCAACAGAAAAACATCATTTGTAAAAAAAACAGCTATATCTAACTATCACAGTTTATGAGATACAGCCTGGTGACAGACAGACGGACAGCGAAGTCTCAGTAATAAAGGTGCCGTTTTACTTAGACCATTTACAGGCACTTTTGAATGTCAAGAAGTTACAGTTTAGAATTGAAGCTAGTTGCTCGTTCCAATACGTAGGTCTCTATGGAGAAGAACGAGCAAGAAACTGCATGGGTACGGAACACTAAAAACTGTATTCAATTGTTTTCTAGCGTGTTCTTAGATAGCGGGCAACGATCCAACACCGCGAGTAGGAAATCTATGGAATTATTACAAAATTCTGTAATTTCTTTACACTCCATTTCCTACTTAGTGAACTAGATTATATTTTAATTGGCTAGTGGTAGAATTGTTACGTTTTTGAGTGGTGTTAGGTGGTCAAATTGGTAAGAGGAAGTGGAATTTCCAGCTTGTAAAAAGCCTTAAAATGAAAGCTTATATTACTACCTCTGAATACACGCTATTAAAAAAAGATTACAGAATTTGTATGACAATAAGTGTCAAGTAATTTAAATAAACTTTTGGATACGATTGCAATCTAATCTCCGTGTCAATCTTTTAAAATTACATTTGCCTACTTACTAATTTACCAAAATTTTTAACATTGATTGTCGCTGAGATGAGATTGCGACTAGATTTTGAACGTTTTTCATTTGAATAAAATTGGCCTTCTGATCAAAAACAGATCCATTTTCTGCGATAATTTAAGTATATGTGTAGTTTGATCATATGCAGGAAATTCGAAAAAAAGCGGAGTAATTTTCAACGATTTATATTCATTTATTTGTATACCATAATTCTTTCCTTTGTAACCGATAGCTCTCTTCCATCGTTCTTCTCTTTCTAAAATTGAAAGACATTGGTCCGTTTGACCATTCTACAATCTAACAAACCGCAAACATCGAAAATATTCTCCTATTCAAAGATAGAAGAAGTACATAACAGTACATAAAATTAACCCGTACCTTACCTGGCAACGATTAATAGTTACCAACCAAAGTAACAAAACAAAAATCAATGCCAACATACATACTATCACGCTTGTATTCCCCGAAGGGTTTGGCTGAGGTGTACCAATGGACACACAGTTCATTTTTAGGTCCCATGTAATAGGACGTCAGCTTAACGGGCACAAATCCTAACTCCGACCTGCTACTGAGAATTTCATAGAAAAACCCAATAAGATTTTGCTCGACCTATGGATCGAACCCAAGACCTCTACCGTAGTAGTCGCGCTTACTACTAAGCTAACGGGGCAATAATTCTCCCATTCAAAAGACTTTTAAGTCCATAACAGTACATAAAACCAACCCGTACCTTACCGGGCAACAATTAATAGTTCCAAACCAAAGTAACATAACAAAAATCGATTCCTTCTACATTAGGACAGGATTAGCCTTAGTTAGAGGAAGTGAGTGAACCCATACAGGAGCTATTAGTAGTCTGTCCGGGGTCCGGACGTGACGCGCCGTGGTTACAATATTGATGCACAGTGACAGGTTACTCGTTGATCACCTATGCATTGAGTAACCCGAGTAGAGTGGGTTAAATAGTCCCTATGGCCTTGGTGTTTGGTTAAACGTAAAAGCTTGTAAGTACGAGTATAGTCGATTTAAAATTATGATCGTGATTCTGATTATGATTTACCGATTTTAACCATTTTGTTTTAGTTTATCAATTTAATTGACTGCCTCGTTAGCCTACTGGTCCTAAGCGCGACTGTTACGCTAGAGGTCTTGGGTTCGATTACCGGATTAGGAAGTCTTAATTCATCATCATCATCATCTTCCTGCCCTTATCCCATGTTACTTGGGGTCGGCGCAACACGTTGTCTTCTTCCATGCCGTCCTGTCAACCGTCATGCTATCACTGACTACTTTCTCTTTCATATCATTCTTCACACCGGACCAGACCAGACAAACGGTTCCCTTTCAATAAGTCTTAATTATTGAGGTTTTTTTATGAAATTCTCAGTAGCAGCTCGGAGTAAGTATTTGTGCCCGGTTAATGGCTTTAGGCTCGCCCCCTATTACATGGGACCTAAACATACCGGCGAACTGTGGGTGTACATTAGTGCACCTCGGCCTAATCCTTCAGGGAATACAGGCGTGTTGATATAATAATAATATGTGTGTCATTTTATATGAAAAAACAGAGTAATTATGTGCATATCAATGGAAAAATTCATTCAGTTTTAGCTCGTTATAGTCCTATGACAGATAGCGCGGTATTTCAATAACCTTATCTCAGCTTTAGGTGCCTACTCCATACTTATCGTCTGGAAGCGAAAATGGCGGTGGATTAAAGTTATCAACAGTGGAAAAAGGATAATAATTTGGCATCATAAGGCCTTCCACGAGCATACTTTATATTAGATATCCCTGATGGCTGTCCCTCCGCAGGGCAAAGGCCTCTTCTCATCCAAAGAATGCATGATCATTGATCACCACGCTTGCTTAAAGCGGATAGGCGATTTCAGAACTTTAATTAATTACAATGTATCGACTAGAAAATAATTAATTAAAGTGTAATTTAAGTCAAACAACAGAAAAGAATCTTAATCATTGTGAGTGACGTCCAAGATAAACTTAGAAACTCGTATTGGTACTTGCCTGGTATCGAACTCACAGCCTCGTGCATGACAGCGGGCGCTTTAACCACTGGGACATCACAACACCTTGCCTTGCCTTGGTAATTAAAGAATAATAAAAAAACTAGTTTAAAATTTGCATAATTTAAATACCCCACGACTACACCCATGTATCCACAAGCTACCTAAAAATCTTGGCAGTAATTAAATTATCTAATTAATACAACTAAAATCGTGAAACTGAGCATGATTATAATTAATGTGACGTCTTTATACATTTAAAATCATCTTCAGCTGAATTTTAATTACGAAAACGTTGACGCCAAACAAATAAGTACTTATTACGTTTGCTTAGTACCGCCATTACTAAAATAAATGGCAGAAATCCTACTCCGTCGCAACTTTTATTTATTCTCCAGACCGATTCCGGTCACGGTGGCTAATCTTAATGCAGACTAGCCAAATACGCAGGAGATATTATAGTGTACAAGTGTATGCGGCAAATATAGGTACACCCCCTCTTCCCTAACTCTTATGGTCCCATGGGACGGCAATCTGACATAACCGAGAAGAAATCAGGCGCCAGACCAACGGCTTTACGTGCTTTCCGATGCAAGAGGGGAGTCACACCACGAACTTCCAAACTCCAGGCTGTTACTAAGAAATTCCTAATGGAAAATAAGTATTTTTTCCCTACCTGGGAATCTCTGTAACATCTGCAATACCAGAGGCCTTGCAAAAGCTTTGCCATCCCAGATACAAAGTTCAAATGTCTTACGTGCCGGTAATTACACCAACAACGCTGCTTTGCGGCAGAAATAGGTATGATGGTAGTATTCCTAAGGCGTAAAATTTAGAATAGTAAAGTTGTGTGTAATATCTAATAGAATATAGTTACAATGTGGGCTTCAACTTCGCTCTTATTGAAATTGCTAGGCCATCAAACGCAGGAGAATAATCGACGAAAACCGTTGGTTCTTCTGCCTCTCTTATCTTGTTACCAAGTTGTCTAGCTATGTTTGCTAACTGGCACCAGTCTCTATGCCAAGGTCAGCCGGCTCTACGGACCGGCTGCCAGCATTGTCTATTATAATTAAAAGGTAATTGCTGTTTGACTTGACGAGTGAAACGCAAAAACTTTTGTTCACGTTTGTCGGCAAGCTATCGGAAATGTTTGCGGGGTTTCTACGATTGTTCTTTTGGTCTTTTGCTCGTCTGCTAAAAGACACTTAAGATACATGGGTTATGTTTTTTTTTAGGTGTCTTTTGGAAAGTGGAAAAATCTTGATTTTATAATTTTTCAAACTATAAGGAACATTTTTTTATTTCTTAATGAACGGTGTACTTTTCCAAAATGTCATCATGATTGGTTGAGGAATTATCGCGTGAAAATGTAACAAACAAACATATAAACAAACTCACTTTCACATTTATATTATTAAGTTAACATAATACCTAATACCAACTGCAGGGCAAAGGCCTCTTCTAATGCTGAAAAGACAAGCTTTGATCTCCACTTTTACTCAAAATGGATTGGCGATTATTATAAATCCAGGTTATCCAAGATTAACTAAGAAACTTGGATAACCTGATATATTTTATGTAATAGAAGAAGTGAAATTGATAAAGTCAAATGTACTTTGAAAGAATTTTCTGGCTGCCGATAATATTTTCAGTTCTAAGTTCAATTCAAGTATACCCCACAAATCCTGACTACAGAGTTCTATTAAGAACTTCCTAATATGTATAAAAACTCAAAGTCACATTACCCGACCAACGAATCAATCCTTCGACCTAACACCACACTCAGTCACAATAAGAATAATATTATCGTAACAGCAAGAATGAGTTAAGAGAAACGTTACATAATAGCGAGTACGCAGGTAGTATTAGTAACGAATCTTGAAAGATTGCTATTCAACCATTTATAAACACAATCTAACATACACACACACTTACTCCTTCTTATAATTTCATGTGTGGGGCGATAAGGGTCAACGCAAACTAAACAGTTACAATACTTGAACATTTTCAATGAAACATACATACATTATACAGGAAGACGCTGGATGAACGCCGCTTCCAACCGGTCCTATAGGAAAACAATGGGGGAGGCGTCTGTCCAGCAGTGGACGTCCTGCGGCTGATATGATGATGATGCATACATACATAGCAGGAGCGGGGCTCCTTACATACTCTTTTAGCCTTCTCCACGTTCATACATCTAGTCATATAAGCACGCCGGCTATAAGTACTGCGCACCTGACCAATGAAATACGGTATACACTTCTGGACACATCTATTGGCCCACCTTAGAGTTTAGGTTTCGATGGCCGTTACCGAAATATGATTGCTAGATTGAACAAAAACTGTTGATGCAGTTTTAAACCTGAAACATTTTACCATCTTTTTCGATCGTATTGTTTCAAATTTGAATTCAGAATACCATACGACATGGAGCTACGCCTAACAAGTCGGATATGCGCCTTGTTAAAGGCAATTGATTTTTGAATAAAAAACATGTTTTATCAAATAAAGGTTTAATTTAATAACGCATGTTGCCTCCATGGGCATCTACCACAGCTCTCATACGATTAGGCATAGAGTTTATCAACCGCTCTATGAAATTTTGAGGGATCATCTCCCATTCCTCTTCTATGGCAGTTTTCAACTCCTGCATCGTCTGGGCAACTGGCTGACGAGCCCTAACACGTCTTTTTAGCTCGTCCCACATGTGCTCAATGGGGTTCATGTCTGGGCTTCTGGCTGGCCAGTCCCTAACTGTGATGTTCACATCCCGAAGATATTCCCTGACGATGCCGGCCGCATGGGCTCTTGCATTATCAATCATAAAAAGGAAATTTGGGCACACATAGTCCGCGTATGGTATCACGTGAGGTTCTAAGCACTCAACATTAAATGCTGAATGTACCTTTCAGCATTTAATGTTGGCAGCCGTGGTCCTGTAACAACCTCAAGTTGAGTTTTGCCGCTCGCGGATATACCGCCCCAGACAGTCCATGAGCCACCGCTATAAGCAACCCTCTCTTCAAAGCAGCATTGTGCGAAACGCTCTCCCTTACGTCGGTAGACCTTCTTCCTTCCATCATTGCCATGTAACACAATTTTAGACTCATCAGAAAAGAGTACACGGCTCCAATCTTGCTGTGTCCAATTTAAATGACTGCGTGCGAAATGAAGGCGCGCTGTTCGGTGGGCTCGCGTTAGTTTGGGCCTATTAGCTGGCTCGTGTGGTACCATATCACGTTCTTTTAACCTTCTCCGAACAGTTCGAGCGCTCACAGATACTCCGTGGAAGTCGCGAAGTTGGTTTTGTATCTCAATGGAGGTAAGGTGACGATTTCTCAAGCTGGTCGTCACTATGAATCGATCCTGCCTTTCAGTTGTGACCCGAGATCGTGGCCTTCCTTGGCGACTAACAAAGCCGCTAGTCTCTAGGTACCTCCGATAAACATTTCGGACCGCAGATCGACTTAAATTAAGTTGAGCACTCACGTTTCTTTGGCTGTGTCAGGCCTGAATAAGTGCCACAGCTTGGGCGGCGACTTCAGGTGAAGTATCCATAGATTTTTGATAGAACCTCACCTTAATGTTAAGAATAAGTAATGTTTGTTGCAAAACAAAAGATATCAATCACTTTTTTAAGAATTAAATCCAAGTAAACCAATAAAACCAAGTTTTCTTAGTATTCGATTGTTTGATATCAACAAACAGGCTTCAAATTGTCTTTTGTTTCTTTAAATTCTGTGTTCGAAATTCAAAAAAAGACTATTGAATGAAATTGTGAATGTGCCAGGATCAAAACTGCATAAAAACTTTTTGCTCGACCTAATATAAAATTTTAGCTAGGACCAAACGAAACTGAAAATACAAGGTGGGCCAATAGATGTGTCCAGAAGTGTATTTTCAATGATACATCCTAATCCATCTTACTGGTATTATAAATGCGAAAGTTTGGATGGATCGATGTTTGTTGCTCAATCCCTCCAAAATGGCTAAGCAGATTTGGATGAAATTTGACACAGAGATAGATTATAGTCTGGAGTAGCCCATAGGTTACTTTTTATCTCGAAAAAATACACAAGGATACCATATAAACTTTGAATAAACGGGAGAAACTAGTTATAAATACGAGAGTAACTGCCACACTCAGAGACGTTTAACGTCTCTGAGTGTGGCAGTAAGTTTGTAACGCTTTCACGGCTAAACTACTAAACCAATTTTGACAAAATTTGGTACAGACTAAGCTTAAATCCCAAGAAAGGGCATAAGCTATCTTTTAATCCGCGACTTCGTCTATATCTGCGACAACCAACATACACGTGGACTATGTCGCGGACAAAAGCTGTTGTACTATATACCTATTTCCTCTAACACATTTGTGATCTATTTACTCAACTACATAGTATGCTAAGTAATACCTAAGCCACTAAGTGCAAATAACTCCATATCTCATTATACCAACAAGTTATAGGTACCTATGTACTGTTTACACGTGTATGCTAACCATTATACCTCTTTGTAAGGGCTTGTGCACACCACGTTTTTTAAACGCACCGTTGACGCGCGTTTGTAGCAATACACACACGAATCAGACAAAAACAAACTGCAAAATGTGGAGAGAAAAACGCGCTGTCAACGGCGCGTTTAAAAACGTGACGTGCTCAGGCCTTAAGAGTTAATTTTATTCGTAAGTACCTAGGGGCAATTAACACATGACTTGCTTACTTGATGAATCTGTTGTGATCCGTCAAAGTCAAAGCATTTATTTCAATTAGAGCATTTGCAGGCGCTTTTGAATTGTCAAGAAGTTAAATAGGAAGTTGAAGTTTCTCGTTCCAAAACGTAGGTCTCTATGGAGAAGAACGAGTAAGAAACTCCTGGTTTTTACAAAGTCCTGAATACAATACTTTTGTTGCTTCAATATGTGCTATAGAAGAGCTCGGTATAAAGGAGCTCGTCCGGGAAAGTACTACCACCATACCTATTTTGCCGCAAAGCAACGTTGCTGTGTTCCGGTTTGAAGGGTATTGTTGCCGGTGTAATTACAGGCACATGAGACAGTTCAACTTTGTCTCTGAGATGTAACACATTTGCAAGGCCTCTGGTATTGCAGATGTCTATAGGCAGCGGTGACCACTTAACATCATGTGAGCCGTCGACTTGTTTGCCATTTAATGACGTCAACAAAAAAGAGATTATTAAGCTAACCTTCAAATAACACATACTTACCTACATAAAAATAATAAAATCCTCAGGTAATAATCTGCTAAGAAAACAAACTCCGTCGCCATGTACTAACGTACTAATTAAATAAAATTAATATATTCTCAGTGGGTACTCAACAATACCTCTTATCTTATGCAAATACCTACCTACATAATTTAGCGTAGTGGTCGCTCTTTTATACAAAACAATGGTAGAAATGGAGAGCCCAGTGGTTAGGCGCCGGTTAGGGGTTCCATACTGAGCAAGTACCAATGTGACTTTTTCAATTGATATGTAGGTACTGTTTAAGTTTATTTTGGACATCTCTGTCATGCAGCTCGGAGTTTGGATTTGTGCCCGGTTAATGGCAATAGGCTCGCACCTATTACATGGGACCTAAACATACCAGCGAACCGTGGGTAGGCATTGGTACAGCTCTGCCTAACCCTTCGGGGAATACAGGCGTGATGGTATATTAATTTTTATTTTTTCTCCGTTATCGGTGAAGGAAAATATCGTGAGGAAACCTAGACTCATAATATAAGTCTGAAATATCCTATTTGTCTTGAGCAAGCGTGGTGATCAATGCTCGTGCCTTCTCTGTAAGACGCATTTTCCTGCAGTGGGACAATAATGGGCTGGTATTACTCCTCATAATTACTATGAGTGTACCCTAGAACTCCACGTCCTCATCCTATATGCCCCTTCCTCCATCAGACATCTAGACGCACCTCATGTTACCACCCCCGCTTTGTTGCCATTCCATCAACTTGCACTAAGCGTTTCCAATCATCTTTTATAATGCGCACTGCAAAGGAGTGGAACTCTCTACCTGCGTCTGTATTTCCGAACGCATTCAACCCTACTCTTCAAAGTTAGAGGGAGCAAACTTCTTCTGGGTAAGCTCACTCCATCGTGGACTTTATCTCTGTCACCTCAGACCTAGACTAGAGTCAAGAGCTTAACCATAACAAATAAAGAGAACAATCAAACGAAGTTTTAATGACGTACCTAAGTCTAACGGCTGGGATCTCAGTCCAAAATTAATCCTTGAACTATCAATACCTGAAAAACTAAACAACACAACATAAGAAATAAGAAACAAGAATACACGGATGTAAGCATTTTTTGTGCCTATATTAATATACTCATTTGCGGAGTATAATTTAGCAGTTAAATACATGATGGTTTTAAAATTAACGAATTTCAAGATGGCGGGCGCTTCATACATATTTAAGGAGATTTTATAAAGAATTGCATTGTATATTTATGTACATATTTTAAGAGTAATGAAGGTATATTGTGTTCTTGATTTTAGCTTTTATGTTGAGTGAGTGAATGAGTATTTTTTTCTTGTAAATAAGACGTACTTTTATAGAGGTATAATAGGTTTACTTATTATAATATCTCACTAATATTATAAAAGCGAAAGTTGCTGTGTTTGCCTCTCTTCATGCTCAAACGGCTGAACGGATCTGGATGAAATTTGCCACTGGGATAGATTGTAGTGTGGAATAACACATAGGATACTTTTTATCCCGAAAAAACGTACGGTTCCCGTGGGATAATATATCAACTTTGACGCGGACGAAGTCGGGGGTAAAAGCTCGTTTTTATATAAAGAAGTACTGTGGAATAAATTAATAACTAAATATAATGTGTAACACGGGTATTTCCAATGTCAAAGCATTTTTTTATGTCTCTGGATGGCAAACAAGTTGACAGCCCACTTGATGTTAAGTAGTCACCTCTACCTATAGACATCTGCAATACCACAGGCCTTGCAAATGCGTTGCCATCCCAGAGACAAAGTTGAAATGTCTCAAGTGTCTGTAATTACTCCGGCACCCATACCCTTCAAACCGGAACACAGCAACGCTGCTTTGCTGCAGGGATAGGTATGGTGGTAGTACTTCCCCGGACGAGCTGCTTCACTAAGAGCTCTACTACTAATATCACGTGGTATAAAGTATGTATAGTACTTTTTGACTCACGTGTTTAGATTTTTTGCCTAGAGCTATTATTCTGTCTGACAACTTTAAACTTTGAACACAATAATAGACATACACGTGAACTCCGTTTTGTGGTCAAATTATGTTTGAATCATATACATTAGTAGCTGCGATGCGTTCCGCGTGGTTATTTTCACACGTGTCAAGTCACGTCTTTGGTATCTGCTCCGCTCCTGTGAATCGTAGCGGGATGTTATAGAGCTATACCTATTCCTCATAAATCTGTCTGGATGGACTGCCTCGTCAGCCTAATGCCTCCTAAGCGCGACTGCTACGCTAGAGGACTTGGGTTCAATTCCCAGGTCGAGCCAAGTGTTATTGGATTTTTCTCTGAAAACCCAAAAGTAGCTCGGAGTTAGGATTTGTGCCCGGTTAATGGCAATAGGACCTAAAGATACCGGTGAACTGTGGGTGTACATTAGTACACTTCTGCTTTACCTTTCGGGGAATACAGACGTGATGAATGATGGTATGAAACTGGTTCTTATTTACAAAAATATTTTTTCCAATCCGGCTGTAAGTTCCAGAGATTATCGCGTTTAAACAAACAAATAAACAAAAAATCTTCACCTTTATAATATTAAAGATATAAATAATATCTGCTCCTAGAAAGAAAAGCAACTTTCGATTGTATCCTTGACAAATCAATATCTAATTAACTTTAATTACAGTCCAATACCTAGCTGTATTTCATGGCAATTTGAGAGTCGTACGTGCAACAAGCAATTTCCAAAGTTAACTGTGAGAAAGAGCTATAAAGTCCACGAAAGCTATTAATGTCTAACTCAATTCAAAGTTTGCCTCGTTAGCCTAGCCCTGATCCTAAGCGTGGCTGCTACGCTAGAGGTTTTGGAATACCTATATCAGCCACGAAGCAGTGTTGCTGTGTTCCATTTTGAAGGGTATGGGTGCCGGTGTAGTTACAGGCACATCAGACATTTCAACTTCGTATCTGGGACGCACGCATTTGCAAGGCTGTGGTATTGCAGTTATCTATAGGCAGCGGTGACCACTTATCATCAAGAGGGTCATCGGCTTATTTGCTAGCCAAAGAAGTTAAAAAGGACCCCTAAATTCAGCCCCAAAAAATCCCAAACAAATTCAAACAACTAACAACCTAATTCTTACCACAAATAAAGCTTAAAGTGTAACGAACTCTCTACCAATAAAAACCAGGCCACGATCCACCATGACATAACACAAAAACCACACGCCACAGCCTAGCATAATCATGGTTGACATAAAAACACGCAGTACACCCACAAGGTCACCATCATTACTGAACCAACTGAGCGTGACGGTGATTGCAGCCGGAGTTTATACTCTGTGGTCATTAAATCAGATGATAAGTGCCACATGGATCACGGGACTAAACCGGTAGTATTGTTTTGATCTCTGAACTAGTTCTATGGAGTAATCTGATTGGTTATTTGTTGAATAAGTTGTTTATTTTCCTTAGAGAACCTTGTACGAACGCGCGCTGTAATATTATATCGTTTCGATCGAATTTTGGTTACGGCTAATCTCAATAGAAACATCACGGTGTTATTGGGTTCTTCTATGAAATTCTCAGTAGCAGCTCGGAGTTAGAATTTGTGTAATGGCAATAGGCTCGCCCCCTATTACATGGGACTTAAACAGACCGGCGAACTGTAGGTGTACCTACATTGGTACACCTCTGCCTAACCCTTCGGCAGGCGTGATGGTATGTGTTAAACACTCAAATCTAATAATAAGATGCTGCACGTTTTTAGGACCACTGACTGTAATTTTGATCTTTATTTTCTTTACTCTTCTTATTTACTACTCAAAACAGCTTAATGTTTAATTCGAATATGTTATTGATATTATTCGATAATCTATACTAACATCTAATATCATCAGCTATACGGAAAGTTTGTTTGCTTTCGGTGAGGAAGTACTGTTCTGATTACAATTAATCTTTCACTGATACACACCTGCCTCGTTAGCCTAGTAGTCCTAAGCGCGACTGCTACGCTAGAGGTCTTGAGTTCGATTTCCAGGTCGAGCAAAAAGTGTTATTGGGTTTTCTATGAAATTCTCAGTAGCAGCTCGAAGTTTGGGTTTGTGCCCAGTTGATGGCAATAGGCTTGGCCCGTATTACATGGGACCCAAACACATGCCAGCGAACTGTGGGTGTTCATTGGTACACCTCTGCCTAACCCTTCGAGGAATACAGGCGTGATGGTATGTGTATGTGTGTACCAATAGCGGTGTCATAGGTATTTTATGACAAACTTGGCTAGCACGAGGATAAAGTCACGGGCATCTATTGTTTTCTTACAAACCTCAAGACGTTTATACTTAGTATTTGAATGACATAGGTGCAAAAACTCGTGTTTTTCTCGTTTCCTATTGTCTTTTGCTGTTAGTTTACAAAATGAGATAGGAAATAGAAAACATTGTTGATATAACTGAACAATTTATCACGGAATTAGCCATATTCTCAACATATCGTGAACTGTATTTTGATCTTCTTCTGTTTCTGGAAAAAATGAAGAGTCAAATTCGGGCGTTGACCTTCAATATCTCCGTAACCAGAAGACCATAGATCTCCCAGAGACCCCAATCATTGCCTCTTTAAGGGAATGTGCGCTTGCAGGACAGGCCCCTGACTAATGGTAACACGAGGAACAACGTTGTTTTAATCGGTAAGAGTCCGACATAATCCCCGTTCTCCCCAGACGGATGCTATATGTGAGGATTTCCTTGCGAAAGAAATAAAAAGGTTCAGAACAAAACAATTAACGCAATGAAGTGAAGAATATTAAAGTTTCAGCTCAGTTAAGAGTGTTTTTTACAAGCTTGTATTTAACTTGCAATATTCGTACACGTAAGTTGTCGCTTCAAAATTTGCAAACCATTTTTCGACCATTTGTTGGTATCCGATTGAGCTAAAATTTTGCATACACCTTTCATTCTAGAGACAATACAATATACTACACTCAATATTGTAAAAAAAATAAAACATGAGCCATCAATACGCTAAGAAGATTTTCAAAAGCGTGCACTTGGCTCTGCGTGCGCCCCGTCACGGTTGGGAGGCGTCCTCTGTCTGACCTTGTACTCCTGCCTATACAAACACTGCCTCCTATGTTATATCACTTGCATGTACTTTCTTGTGCACACATCTTCATTACCTTTCATATTGCATTATTTCTTACTAGTTTCGCGTTAAGTTACGTTTTTGGTTACAGGTCGGCGCCCGTGTGTCATAGCGTGATGTTAGATAGATTTTTTTCAGTTATTTTGATATTAAAACTAAGCTACTTAACCGATTTACACTAAATTTCAAGGTAACAAACATTTACAAAAAAACTAGATCAATATGATATGCTCCTAAAACTTGATTGTTTCACACGTTAGCAACTGCAACTCAATCTATAATAGCGTTGGCGACCAGTTGTTATGGGAAGCCGATGGTATTGTTTACTTGGAAAGCTGTGTTGACAGTAACACTGACTTTCATTGTCAGATAGCTGCTACATTGCACACTGTTTTCACTTTGAGGTAAGCAGAAGTGCTGGTTACAATAACAGGGGATAAGGTTCTGGATTTGAGGGTAAGTGACAACCATCATGGCTCATGATAATACATATCATACTTTAAACATCGTATAAGTTGGCATACAAGCCGACTGACGGCCCACCTGATGTTAAGTGGTCACTTCTACCAATAGGCATCTGCAATACCAGAGGCCTTGCAAGCAAATGCGTTGCCATCCCAGAGACAAAGTTAAATTGTCTCATGCGCCTGTAAAATTACACCGGCACCCAAACCCTTCAAGCTGGAACACAGCAACGCTGCTTTGCGTCAGTAATATGTATGGTGGTAGTACTTCCCCAGATGTGCTCCTTCTCAAAGAGCTCTACCACCAAATACAACAAGAGCATAATCGTATCAAAATACCAACTGGGTTTTGCTACGAAATTCTCAGTAGCAGCTCGGAGTTTGGATTTGTGCCCAGTTAATGGCAATAGACTCGCCCCCTATTACATGGGACCTAAAAACATACCGGCGAACCGTGGGTGTACATTGGTACACCTCTGCCTAACTCTTCGGGGAATATAGGCTCGCGTGAGGGTATATAATTATGTATACCAACTGTTACATAATAAGTAATCTTCTTCACTCTACTATGAATGACTTCGTTTAGCCTTAACACCGAAAGTCATTAGCTATAGGCACTCCCGCGCAGCGACCTCGCTGTGAGGTCAGACTAAACGGTAACATAAACTAGCTAATAGACAGTGAAGACGTTATGGAATCTAGAGTAGCTTGTACACATACATAAATACATAAGCTCACGCCTTTTCCCATGGGGGTAGGCAGAAACCACAGAACGCCACCTGCTACGATCATTACATACTCCTTCCGCCTCATCCACATTAATGCATCTGGTCTTAAAAGCACGTCGGTTACGAGTACTGCGCACTCAACCTTTCTGAAGAACCTCACCAATAAGGTCAGGTCAGGGTAGGTCTTTGTAGGACGTCCCTTCCCGGCACTGCCACTCACATCTGCCATGAGATTAAGTTAAATTAATAAAATTGCCATTATGTAATAGATAGATATTAAACAAAAACCTACTGTCCTATATTTAGCATTTGGAGCTCCTGCAGCCTGTGACACAGGATTATCCTAGTACAGGCATCTAACATTATTTTACCTACATTGTTAATTTTAGATTTATTATGTATTTTACCTTTTGAATTTCTGAATAAAAATTTATTATTATTATTTATTATTATATAAATTCCTTTTGCAAGTCGCCTTTCACTCATCCTCTCAACACGACCGTCTCATTTAAGCATAATCTTTTCTAACTTAGTGGATCCACCATCTATTTCATTAACCTCGCTTACTCGAGGACCACTCAATTATGGCGTGAATATGAAATCAAAAAGTCTTTTTATAATGTTACCCTTCGTAATTATGTCCGGTCTAGTGATTTTATTACCATTTAAATTTAGCCGGAGAACGCCATTCTTTGAATCGCATTCAGCACAATGGAACTGTGAAATTATTGTGTTACATTTTAATAGGAGTTAATTGATGACATGATCTGGTGTAGCTAGATAATCACTATCTATTTGAACTTAATTCTGTTTAACGAGGCAACCTATTGTCTCTTTAAAAAAGTAAATTTTGACATACAGAGTATTTTCGTATAGGTCCAAATTTTTGGTAGCTATAGACTTAAGCGGATTGATAACTTTGTATTAGACTGCCGAACCGAATCCGACGACCCGCTTATGTGAATATTAGCTATTATTATTATATTATAAATACGACGTATTATACTGTTCACCCCAAAAAGAAAAACAAGGAACTACGAACAGTCCATTCAAATTAGCATTCTATAGTCGACAATACTTTGCTGATCCAGAATATAAAAGAACCTCAGCCATTCAAAAAATTTAATCAAAAGACGTCTCCCCATTTAATTGACAATAATATCAACTAGCTTCTTGCCCGCGACTTCGTCTGCGTAGCCCTCAAAATTAAGAAAAGGTCCTAAATCATCCCACAGGAACACAAAACCGAGTTAATAAACTATCCTATGTGTTAAACTAACTAACATAATTATTTACACTTGTTAAGTTTATCTTGAACATCACCGACATCGGTGAAAGAAAACATCATGAGTAAATCTGGACTAATAAAAGTCTGAAATCACCAATCCGCCTTGAGCAAGCGTGGTGATGAATGCTCGTGCCTTCTCTGTATGAGAAGAGGCCTTTACCCTGCAGAGGGACAATAATAGGCTGGTATGATTATGTGTTAGTATGTTGGTTTTGGTTTTTTTTATGAAACTCCCAGTAGCAGCTCGGAGTTAGGATTTGTGCCCGGTTAATGGCAATAAGCTCGCCCCCTATTTCATGGGACTTAAATATACCAGTGAACTGTGGGTGTACATTGGTATACCTTTGCCTAACCCTTCAGGAAATACAGGCGTGATGGTACGGTATGTTATTATGTGTTAAACTGCGTGTCGGATTGCCGTCCCATCGGGCTATAAGAGGTAGGGAAGAGGGAGTGCACCAGTGTCTGCGGACACATTTGTGCACTAGCATAAATCTCCTGCGTACGTGGCTAGTCAGCATAAAGATTAACCGCCGTGGCCGGAATCGGTCTGGAGAATTACATTACATGTGTTAAGTTAGATCAATATCTATTATATGTGCCAAATTTTACCAAAATCCGTCCAACCGTTTAAGCGTGAAAGCAGAACAAACATCCTTCCACCCACACATCCTCACAAACTTTCGCATTCACAATACTAAGTAGGATAACCAAGAAAATTCTATAGCACGGGCAGAACTACATACTACAGAGCAAGTCCTATAAAACAAGAGTTAAGTTGCCCCATAAGGGGACACCATGAATGTACAGGAAGTGATGTGCGTGTGTGAGTGTTTGTCAGTGTGTGCGATGCGTCATGCACGATCAAGTTTAAGTGAGGGGTGGCACGTCAGGTTACAGACTTAGAGCTGAGTTTTGCTTGTGTTTTTTTTTGACAGCCACGGTGAGTCGTGTTGGTAAGGCAGTATGGGTGTCAAAAGTGAAGAGTCATTTTTAAAACGTCAAAAATTATTTGAAACTAATTTTAAATTATATTTGGCTGTTTTAACTGTTCCGTTTGTCTTATGGTCGTAAGTATAACTGTTGAGGTGCTTGGTTCGATTCTCAGGTTGGGCGAAGGGTTATTGGGGTAAGTTATATTTGGTAATTTTAACTGTCTTGTTCGTCTCGTGGTGGCAAGTATGACTGTTGAACATGAGGTCGTGGGTTCGATTCCCAGCTTAGGCAAAGGGTTATTGATTATTTATGGTTATTTTTTCTTTAGGATAGTATTTTAACTGTCCTGTTGGTCTCGTGGTTGCATGTATGACTGATGAACATGGGGTCGTGGTTTTGATTCCCAGGTTTAGGGTAAAAGGGTTATTGGATTATATTAAAACTGTTCTTTTGATTTATATTATGCATTTGACTGTATTAACTCTTTGTTGTAATAAAAATACCATCACGCCTGTATTCCTCGAGGGGTTAGGCAGTGGTGTACCAATGTAAACCCACAGTTCGCTGGTATATTTAGGTCCCATGTAATAGGGGGCGAGCCTATTGCCAATTACCGGGCACAAATCCAAACTCCGAGCTGCTACTGAGAATTTCATAGAAAAACACAATAACACTTTTTGCTCGACCTGGGAATCGAACCCGGGACCCCTTGCACAGCAGTCGCACTTGCGACCACGAGACCAACGGGGTTTTGTTGTAATATTTTGAAGTAATTTCTTTTGACAGTCCTCTTACATTCAACACTTCACAAATTATATTCTAAACAACATCTAGCAACCTCATGTCTACATAAATCTCAAAACCAATAAACTCAACTTCGACAGCCCTAACAAAACTTCACACTCCACTTGCGCATGCACAAATTGATCGCTCGTATCTCCGTCCCTGTCCCCCACACCATACAACCATACATCCATCCCCTTCCCACCTAACTGTGGCTTGCATACAGTTATTCGGCGTGATGGATGTTCGTGATTCTCGGCTTAAATACCTTTTGGGGATGATTAGAAACAATGGCGAAGTTATTGAATGTGGTAGATTCATTATCACGGTTTTTTGTATGGTATTTACGAGAGACCGTTGTGTTCTGTTATGAGAAGTTCTTGTATAGTTTTTGTTTACTTTCACTGTCTATTGGTTTATGGTGGATTCGTTTAATATTACTTACCGTTTTTGTATTAGAGTAGTTACTCCTGCCCCTTTTCTCTTGAACTATCTCTCTATGGCAACATCTGGTGGGCAGACGCCCACCTGATGTTAAGTGGTCACCACTGCCTATTAACATCTGCAATACCAGAGGCCTTGCAAATGCGTTGCCATCACAGAGGCAAAGTTGAAATGTCTTAAGCCTGTAATTACACCGGTACCCCTACCCTTCAAACCGGAACACAGCAACGCTGCTTTGCGGCAGATATAGGTTTGGTGGTAGTACTTCCCTGGACGAGCTCCTTCGAAAAGAGCTGTACCGCTGGGCCTGTAGCTTTAAATTTGTCCCCAAGTAATCAAGAACGCGGACGCCCTAAACTGAGATCCGTAGATCACAAGGGGTGCTCCGGTACTTGCGTCATATGCTGGTATTATTACTATTATAGACTAGCGAACTAGGTGGCTTATTTTACGCGCGTTAACTTACTTCTTTGGTTACTGTTCCACTCCCATGGATTGTAGCGTGATGGTATATGATGGTATATGTAGTATATGTATGTATTTTATATGTAGGTATATAGTTGTATATGTATGTATGTATTTTTATGTATGTTTATTTGTTTTTTATTCGGTGTTAGGAATAATATAAATTATTAAGTCATAGTTATAGTTCTTTTCAAGTTTAGAGTATTAAAATTATTTTGTACTTGTGTACATTTAATTTTGTTTACTCTCGTACAATAATTTGCACCTGCTGTGTTATCTCTTCACCACCTTTGGTTGACTGGTAGAGAATGCCTAAGGCATTAAGTCCGCCTTTGTACTTTTTTTGTGCATAAAGTTTAAATAAATAAATATATAGCATAAGTTACTCAGGAATAATGTAGATATCTATTGGTAAAAAAAATGGTTTAATTCTGTATAGTACTTTCGGAGCCTACTCGGTACAAACAAACAAATAAAAAAATATTTTCTTTTAATATTATTAGTATAGATGAATTACAGCTTGTAGTTAGGATTTGTGCCCGGTTAATGGCAAAAGGCTCGCCCCCTATTACATGGGACCTAAACACACCGTCGAACTGTGAGTATACATTAGTACACCTCTGCCTAACCCTTCAGGGAATACAGGCGTGATGGTATAAATGAACGTTTCAATATTGTCTTAGTTTCCGTGTAAAAGTTAGCCGACACTTGGAATGTCACTCTCGGTGGTCAATGTGGCTGAGTTGACACCACACCGGTCGATATGTGGTCGTGTTCAGCAATATGGCTCGTGCCATCATGACCATATTGTGGTGCGGAGTTTCTTGTTTGTTCTCGTTTATCTTAATGACAATAATTATTGTGGATAGGTAGTATGAGACGGAGTAAGTAATTACAAGTATAAGTGAGTTTAATTGTAATACTTGTTCAAGTACTATTAAGTTGACATTACGTTACGGGTTTCATGTTGGAATTTACTTTATATGCAATGAAGAGTTTGAGTTTTAATGTATAATAATACCTAAACCTAGGTATTACCCGTCGCCCTGGAACGCAAAGGGCTTGGAGGAACACGTTTGGTTTTTAGTCTGTAAGTGTCTGACATTTCTTTCTGGTCCTCCCAGAGTAGACCAAGTCATTTGATGAACTCCCATTCTTAAAACCAAAAACAAAATGGTATATAATACAGAGAAAATCTTTGAACATTGATTGTCGCTGAGACTAAATTATAAACGTCTTTAATTACAAGAATTAATCAAGTCAGACTAAAATCAATTATTTCATTTAGAAAATTAAAATACACTTCTGAATGTCATGCATTGAATTTACATACTTTTCTCTTCTTTGGCCTTCAGTTCTTTGTAGAATACTTTAAAGACTTCTATTATATAATGCGACAAAGACACGCTAAGGGTAAACGCCGCGCCATGCATCTCTAAGGCTTCCCACGCCATTTTAAAACTATCGATTCTAAACCCCGCCATAATTGAATAAGGCGTTGTCTTAATAGAACGCGACTATGAAATTATCGCAAGTTCGAGCGAATTTTATTATTATAATATTAATTAAAGTTACTGATGTCAAATTGGTGCGCATCTATAATATTTGTTATCTCTTCGCGATGGTCGCATTATTTACTCGTGCAATGATTGCGTCATCATCATCATATCAGCCCAATGACGTCCACTGCTGGACATAGGCCTCCCGTAAAGATAGCCACAATGACCGGTCCTGCGCTGCCCGTATCCAGCAATTTCCCGCAACCTTTATCAGGTCGTCAGTCCACCTCGTGGGACCTTCCCGCACTGCGCCTTCTGGTGTGGTGGCCAATCGAGAGCCCCACGGCCCCATCAGCCGTCCGCTTTTAGAGCTATATGCCCTGCCTATTGCCACTTGAGTTTCGCAATTTTGAGAGCTATGTTGGGTCCTTAGTTCTTCTACAGATCTCCTCATTTCTGATTCGATCACACAAAGAGACCCCGATAATAGCCCTTTCCTTGGTCTCTGAGCGACTTTGAGCTTCGTTATGAGGCTTCCTTTTTATTACCGTTGGGAAATCATCAAATGACTTCTCCCGTCCATAGTGTCAGACTTTTACTGACTAAAACCGATCAACACGGTCTGTCATTAATTAACGTACCGACGGTGAGCTACCCATTGCTTACCGCCAACAGACCCACGCGGCCTATATTAAGAATTTCTGTGTCATATTTAATCACTGACAATACACAAAGAGTAAAAGACTACGAGGCGATATATGAGGACAACGCCTTCGACCTTTTTCGAGAGAAACCTTGCAAGTACAACATTGAGCTACTTTGTAACCATTAAACAACAATTAGTTGTTTCTAATTAATATTTAACAGAAGTCACTTAATCGTTCCTTAAATGGGGTAATCGTGTGATGAATCATTCAATTGGCAGTTTTATTGAATTTCTTTTGTTTTGTCTTGTATTTTTTTTTCGGTTAATTGGGTAACTAGAAAGAATTGTTGCTATTTCGAAAATAATTTGTGTCACTCATAAATTATCTATACTTATTACTATCGAACTACCCGCGGTTCCGTCCGCGCGGCTTATTTCACCAGCGTTGAGTTACGTCTAGTTACTGCTTCGCTCCCCTGTGTCGTAGCGTGATGTTATATAGCCTATGTTAGTTCCTGGTAGTTTAGCTATAGTATAAATAATGGGTTAAATCAGTCCATGTACTTTCTTGCTTTTTTTTATGAGACGTATGTAACATTTATTTGCATACACAAAACTTAGTTGAATAATAATAATTAAATTAAAAACTATGTACAGTTAAAAATAAAAAAGAAAGGAAGGTCATAGGGCATCAAAAAACTCATCCGCATCGCTGTCATCGCTTTCTTACTTATTTTACTTATTCGGTACGAACAAACAGAAAAATCTTTCTTCTTTGTTATATTAGTATAGACTACTAAAAAACTGTACACCATAAATTACTAATTCCAACAAAAAAATAAACAAAACCTTTTTCACCAATGCTTCCTCAGGAAAACAACTTGATGACAAAGAACATTTTTTTCTATGAGGAAAAGACACATTCAGAGTGCTTCACAAGGACAGGAAAAATTGACGAAACCTTTACCTTGAAGATCGTTTGTCAAGGGATATTCCTCTTTGATGATTTTTCTAGAACGTTCTTAAAAATTATGGCGTTCCAGATTGGTCAGTATCGGTATTGTTTAGTGATAGGAGCATAAAATGGGTAAAGCATTAAACCACGCTTTTCTAACCCTCCTCAAAAGATCATCATCATCTGCCTAGCCTTTTCCCAACTATGTTGGGGTCGGCTTCCAGTCGAACCGGGTGCAGCTGAATATCAGTATTTTACATGGAGCGACTGCCTATCAGACCTCCACAACCCAGTAATGGGTAATACGATACTCTTGGTAAGACTGGTTGTCAGACTTTCTGGCTTCTGACTAACAGTAACGACTGTCAAAGATCTACAAATGACAGCCGGGACCAACGGTTTTACGTGCTTTCCGAGACACGGAGGAATCTCGTTATGGTAAATGGTAACCCATCCACAGACCAACCTCGGCAAGCGTGGCTTAACCCGGAAGATCGGTCTACGCGGCTGTAATTATTTAGCCACGAGCTAAATAATCCGAGCCCTCCTCAAAAGATCATAGAATTTTAATTTAATTAACATAAAAGACTTAAAGCAAAGAAAAACAAACTGGGAACAGTATATAAGACTTACAGATAATTACAGGTCTTCATTTATTACCTAATTATATGTAAATTAGTAGTGTTTTAAGGCTGTAGCTTTGAAACCGAACAAGTACCAATGTGACATTAAAATAATGTAAATCATAAGTTAAAAAACTGACTAAGTACGAGTCGGGTAACGGGTTCACACAAAGGTCGTTTCTCCGTACATTATTTAACACTAATAATAAAATTTCAAATGTCTACATAATACCTACGGTTCAAAAGATACAGCCTTTAACAAACAGAGGGACGAATGGACGGTCGGGCAGATAGACAGCAGTCTTAGTATTCCCGTTAGGTATTAGGTCCCGTTTAGCACCTATTAAGTACGGAACCCAAAAAAAAACATAAAAATATAACGTAAAACCCACCAACATAAATACTACCAACATCATTTTGTCACACTTCTTCAAAGCAGCCGTTTCATGCGTAAATAATGCGTTTGAAATCGGAACGTTATCGCCGCCATGATGGCAAGGGCGTGACGTCACAGCGTAGATAACACGCACAAGGTCGCGGGCTCCGTGCAGCCTTCAGCGGTGGTCATAGTGGAGATATGGAGGGAATTAATTGAATGACTCACTTCCGTATTTTCGTGTGTTTTGTTGACAAACATTGGGTGTTGACCTAGTGCAGTTACCGACTTCTAGTTTAATGAAAACGGGTTTATCAAATTTTATATAGCTTTTCTCCGGAACTTCGATCACGGGAATTTTCTTACAGATCCCTTATTCATTTCAAAATATAATACAGCCTATGTTACCCGCTGATACTGTAGCTTTCTATATGTGGAAGAATTTTTAAAATCGGTTTAGTAGTTTTGAAGTGAAAACTTCTTTAGCGGCGTTGTGCACTTTTTTTGGAATGGGTAAAAAATGTTAAACTCGCGTCAGGACACGTGACCCTGATCGAAAATTCGTAAGCTGCGTTGTGCACTTGTTTTGGAATGGGTAAAAAATGTTAAACTCGCGTCAGGACACGTGACCAGCCGTGCGATTCTCTAACATATTTCAACGTTGCGCTCGACGTTGAGCTCGTCGACGACGCTACTGTCAAATCAACTCTATGCGTTGTGCGTAAAGTTGATTTGACAGTAGCGTCGTCGACGAGCTCAACGTCGAGCGCAACGTTGAAATATGTTAGAGAATCGCACGGCTGATCGAAAATCTTACGAATTTATCGTACACATCTTTGTGTACGTTTTTAGCGTTTTCACTTCTGCCGGCACTCCCGGAGTGCAACCCGTCGTTTTTTTTAAGTTTACCCACAACAAACAAAAACACACATCTTTTCTCTTTATAATATAAGTTTAGACTACTCTCCTTCCTTGTTTACTCTCATAGTTCGGTGGGACGGCATTTCGACATGCTCAATGAGAGCCTAGGATTTATAAGCAGGATCTACGCCTTCACCTTTTTTTAGAAACACGGGGGTGCCACACCACCAACGTCAAAACTCTGGGCTGCTACTGAGAAATTCCTAGTAAAACAACTCAATATGCTGCCCAAGCTGGGAATCTAATCTAGGACCTGACGCTCAGCAATCGCATTTGTAACTACTAGACCAATGTTGTATCTCTTAGTCGACTACCGGTGACTAACGGTGGATTAAAAAAAGCGCTCATCTGCAAATTTTGCATGATTGTAAAAAAATAAGATATTGAGGTCAATTTTAAACACTCATTGATACCAAAAAAGATTATTTCTTTTGCTCCGTCATGCACTAGTAAATAGACGCCAACGCAGCCTCCACTGCTTAGAAATTAAGTATACTATGTACCTATTTAATATTATGAGGAAAATTTGACTTAAATAACCATAGTTTCTGCAGACATTTAGCGTACTTTTAAAGATCAAAAGTTTGTTTGTTTTTTTTGTTGTCTAATCTTCAGAACTGCTGATCCGATTCTGAAAATTATTCTGCTAATAAAAAGCCCTATTATATTCGCTAAGTGTGCCATATAAGTATAAGGCCCTATATTTTATAGTGGCTATATTTTATAGGTATATTATGATTTCTCCTCTTACCCACATATTTCGTTTAAATTAAAATAACATACCACCACGCCTGTTTTGCCCGAAGGATTAGGCAGAGGTATACCAATAGAGGTTCACCCACAGTTCGCCGGTATATTTAGGTTCCATGTAATAGGGGCCAAACCTATTGCCATTAACCGGGCACAAATCCCTACTCCGAGCTGCTACTGAGAATTTCATAGGAAACCCCAATAACTCTTTTTTTCGCTCGACTTGGAATTCGAACCCAAACCCTTAGCATAGCCATCGCGCTTAAAACCAGTACAGTACCAAGGCAGTTAAATTAAACTGTAACTGTTATTCATTAACAAGGCGTACTTAATGCCTTAGACATTCTCTACCACTCAACCAAACAAAGGGGATAAAGAAACAACATTACAGTTGCAACTAACCTTCAATTTTCTTTACCGTCATCACCAAACTTTCCTTATACATCAATGGATGCGTGTGCGCAGGCAGCGGGTGCGTACAAATCCGTTTAATTATAATTACCCAGCCTTGAACCAGTGCGAGCGACCTCGCGTAGAAATGCGGACAACCAGAGCGTGGTGCTGCGGTGCAAGTGGGAATAGGGCTGTTTGAGAAATGTCTGGGAAGAAAATAGTGTGGTGAAGTTTGTGAATGTCTGAGATGTGTTGGTGTAAGAGAAGAAAGGAGATGCGTATGGCTATTTTGTGTTTGAAATGTAACGATTTTTTATGTTATATTTTTATATTTTTGAATTGGTTTACGGGATTCATTTTTAGACAATAAACATAAAACTTAATTCTCTGGCATGCAGAACAATCCACCAAAGTTTTATCATAATCGAATCAATGGTTTATATACAAACATTAATTTTACTACAATCCTTATTCTTAAACTGAAAAATCTACTACCAAACTTATCATTGCATGTTTCGTCATTAGACGACAATCTATTTATTTTTTGCTGCAAGTGAACTACGTCGTATTCTTGTTTGAAATAGCAGCCAAAAATTATCCCACTGCAGGACCAAGACCTCTTGACTTATAAAAAGTGACATTAGTACTTGCCCGTGCCCGGTTGAAACCCGCAGCCTTAACCACTAAGCCATCACGACACTAATAAAAGCTGCTAAAAGAAAATTGCCGGTCATTTATCAAAACCCCCCACTACACTACTGCACGGTAACATAATAAGCATCTTTCTCTGTTAGCCGTAACTAAACACAGCATGTACTCTCTATCATTACACGAGTTAGTTAGTATGTATGAATGACCATTCCAAATTAATGCTTGTTGGGCATAACTGTTGTTCGTACTAGCCTTTCCCCTCGCTAGTGGCGGAGTGAATGAAATCAGCTGTTCTTTGCGTTTTGATCGTGTTATTGTATTTTTTTTTGGATTTCGTACCCAAAAGGTTTATTATAGAGAACGGAACACAGCTAAGTCAAACCTACAACATACATACATAAAGTCACGTCTTTTTCCCAGGGGGGTAGGCAGGAACCAACCAAACCAAGAAACCAAGGAACGCCATCTGCTACGATCCTTACATAATCCAATCGCCTCCTCCACATTCATACATCTGGTCATACAAGCACGCCGGTACAAACCTACAATTAATCTAAATATCCTTTATATATTAGACTACCAGGTTAAATATATCGAAAAATACAGTTCCGACGAGCAGATTCGTTCCTTTTTCGGGTTACGTGCCTAAAGGGTGGCAAATGGAATCCTATTACCAAGACTCCGCTTTCTGTCCGTCCGTTCTTCCTCCAGTTACAGGGTTGTATCTTTTGAACCGTAAATAAAATTAATAATCCTGGTGAGTTGGGGTCAAACGCAAGCCTATTACTATTATTATTATTGTTTGACGGGCCTGTTGGTCTAGTGGTTAGCGGCCCTGACTGCTAAGCCGGAGGTCGTGGGTTCGATTCCCACCCAGGACAAACTTTGTGTGATGAGCATGATTATTTGTTCTGTGTCTGGGTATGATTTATCTATAATGTATGTATTTATAAATTATATAAGTATGTGTATCAGTTTTCTCATATTTCTCTTAAATCACTCTATCTATTAATGAAAACTTCATGAAAATCCGTTGCGTAGTTTAAAAGATATAAGATATAAGCGTACCTACAGAAGTGATTTTGTTTTTTTTTTACTATATTATGTAGAGATTATACGCTCTCGCACTTGGCCGGGTTTTTTCATAATTTTAAGTTGGTTCCGTAGTAAAAGTTGTTTGTATTCATGAGTACCTACTTTCACTCCTGAAAGTTGCGCTGTGAATTTAACGTCAGCCTGTATAATATAATACTACTTCATTATCTTTTGGAGAACCAATTTATTCATCAGCGTTATGCATTTTTTTTTGTTTTTTATTTTTGTTATTATGCCTACTTACAAACCCGACGAGTCGGACACCATAATTATTAAATCCTTTATTTTATTTTATTTTATTCAAATTTCTTTAATGGACTCTTGATTTTTTTTTTGTAATATTTGTTGTTTTGGTGTCCATAGTAAGATACACTCTGTATTTAAAAGGTCTATTCATTACGGCTCATGAGATACAGTCCGCAGACAGACGGTCGGACAGCTGCGGTTTTGTTATAGGGTTCCGTTGGTATCCATCGAGTACTACGGAATCCTAAAAACACATTTTTAACTTATTTTGTTTTTAATTACATATATTGTTCAACATTAGTAACTGTCTGTTAGTCTGTGTCGTGGGTGCGTTTACAAACATACATAATAAACTCACATACACAAACAGCCAGACCCGAAAAAACTATCTGCAGGTCATACAAATATTTGCTGCTGCAATGTGCAATGTTACTGCCACTGCGCCTACCGTTCCGACAATATCCTTTGAATCATATATCTACCTGCACTTTGGCACAATGATATAAATCAGCTGATTCACTGAACTCTGCGTGTTTTGTACATGAGTAGGCCCTTGATTAGGGTGCTCGTTGCGTCAGTATTTCGAAGAAGTTCAGTACCATTCTGTGTATTTAGAAGAAATAATGCATTGTAAGGGTTTGAGTGTGTTAGACAATCTATACAAGTAGGTAAATAAAAAGGAAGATAAGAAAAAGTTTTTTTTTTTTTCACGATAAATATATTTACCATTTTTGTCTGTGTTTTTGTTCCGGCTTATCTCCGAAACGATTAGACGAATTTAGTTCGGACTTTTACTGGCAGATAACTGATGTTATACGGAGTAACATAGGTAAGACCCCGTGATAACCGGAATTCACGCAAATAAAGTCACAGGCATAAGTTAGTCTGCCGGGGCTGCGGGTTGTTCGAAAGAGATACCGCGCCCCCGGAACGCAAAGGGCACATGAAGGAATATAGATGGGTTTTTAGGCATAAGTTAGTACAATTTATTGTTATTCTTTTAACTATGGAATTTGGGCCACGACGACCAATCTCAATAAACAATAGCCAAGAACGCAAAGATAATATAGTGCACAAATGCGTGCGCAAACATAGTTGAACTCCCTCTTCCCTCGCTCTCATAATAGCGGATACGTGGGTCATAAACAACAGCAACAATTGTCAAACATGTGTCTAACAACAATGTTATGTTTATCACAAACATTTCCTTGTTTTTGTACTCAAAGGAAACACTAGTCAAAGACCCAGCTGCACTGGAGTGAACCATGCTAATTCATTCAAAGTCAAAGTCAAAACATGTATTTCAATTACATACATACATACCATCACGCCTGTATTCCCCGAAGGGTTAGACAGAGATGTAGCAATGTACACTCACAGATTTTGGTCCCATGTAATAGGGGGCGAGCCTATTATCATTAACCGGGCACAAATCCTAACTCCGAGCTGCTACTGAAAATTCCATGGAAAACCCCAATAACACTTTTTGCTCGACCTGGGAATCGAAACCAAGACCGCTAGCTTATTTTTGTACAGTGTCAAACATTGAACGATGGCACCGAACCCTTGACATGCGAGTCAATGGCCGGTTTTAAATCAAAGAACAAATTCTCAATAACATTTAAATAAGCAAGGTGAGGCAAACTATTAAATATGTACTTCAATTTGCGTCAAACATCTTAATATTTTTTTCTTGTTATGGAAAACTGAGACGAAATACAAAAGGTTTGCAACTGCCTTTTGTTAAACGTTACAGCAGTTTAGGAGGTAATTATGTTAATATTACGTACTAGCTTTTGCCCGCGACTTCATCCGCGTGGATTAATAGTTCCCGTTCCCGGGGGATTTCTGGGATGAAAACTATCCTATGTCCTTTCTCGGGTCCCAGACTATATTTGTACTAAATTTCATTGAAATCGGTTCAGTGGTTTAGGCGTGAAGAAGAGACAGATAGACAGACAGACAGACAGACGGACAGACAGAGTTACTTTCGCGTTTATAATATTAGTACGGATTAACATACTTGAAAGATAATAATGAGATATTAAGGTATCTATATTAAAATTTTACGATTTTAAGGAATGTGTATTAGTCTGATTATGATAATATCCTAAGCATGTAATAGTTAAGATTAGACTAAGTGTTATCTAGATAATTGACAAAACATTAAGAATGATAACATGATCGCCTCGATTATAGGATTTTATACCTATATTGTACCTGATTACTAAAATTCTTTCACTGATAGTCAAGTAAAACTATTGCCGAGGGCCATGGTCTTATACTTTATAGTTTACAAGCTGTTGCCTTCGCGAAAATAAATAAATAAAAAAAGCTGTTCCCGCGACTTCCTGCCCTCGTGTTATCCCATGGAAACCCGCCCAGTTTAGAGTAAAAGAATATAAATATACCATCACGCCTGTATTCCCAGAAGGGTTAGGCAGAGGTGTACCAATGCACACCCACAGTTCGCCAGTATATTTAGGTCCCATGTAATAGGGGGCGAGCCTATTGCCATTTACCGGGCACAAATCCAAACTCCGAGCTGCTACTGAGAATTTTATAGAAAAACCCAATAACACTTTTTGCTCGACCTGGGAATTGAACCCAGGACCTCTAGCGTAGCAGTCGCGCTTAGGACCACTAGGCCAGCGAGGCAGCAAAAGAATTTAAGGATAAAAAAATTCTTGGTGGTACAAAGTTAAGAAAAGATAAGAAAGTGATAAAGATAAATAACATAATAACATAACTATTAAGAAATATTTATTACCCTTTATGGAAATTATGATAGCGCTCTTCCTCTCTCCTTATTTACTATTTTGCTGTGTCCAACAGGATCCATAATTGTTTCTATTTATTATTACCTACCACCTGTATGTTCACATTATGGAATGCAATAAAGATTTCAGATTAGTTTACCGAATCATTTAGTTGAAAAAAACTTTTTTACAAAAAAAGACAACCGCCTTCAAAAACTAAAAAGAGAAAAATAACTTTAGCTTTGGAAGTCGGCGGCTTTGGTTCTGTTTGTTGTTTTGTATTGCCGCCGACTTCCAAAGCTAAAGTTATTTTTCTCTTTTTAGTTTTTGAAGGCGGTTGTCTTTTTTTGTAAAAAAGTTTTTTATTTCTCGCTTTTTAGTATCAATTTTTTTATCCAAATCCATGAAGGAACTGTCATGTCATGTAAATTAACATGACACCGCTAAAAAAAGTCATAAGAAAGCAGAATACGCGATTTCGTTTACTTAGATGAGAAATTTTCAAATATTACTGTAAGTATACATCTGTGTAACTCTTTCGAGTGTACAGGCGCGATGTTATGTTGTGTAATTGCGTAAACAATGCATATTTATGCGATAGCAGCAATCGCAGTTGATTTGCTGAAATTTTTTGAAGAGTTCCGTTGTCTGTCTCCGTAATCCATCATCAGATCTATATGAAATTTAAATGGAACCATTTGGGATTTTACCCTTTCCAACAAAAAAAAGAATAATCAAAATCGGTTCATAAACGACGAAGTTATCCGCGAACAAACATAATATAATAAAAAGTCCCTATCTCAAAAACTACTACCGTTAAGGAGTACTGTAGCATCATCATCAGGACAGCAGCATCAGATGTTGACACCCTGAAGCATATACCTGAGTAAGACATTATTACGTAACAAAAACACCATACGAGCATACAATTTTCGGTGGTTGCCCTCGATTTCTCCTGGATTCCATCATCAGATCCTGGACTGGTGAAAATGGGACCACCTCAAAAGTGAACTCTATCCAACAAAAAAAAAATTTGAAATCGGTCTATAATTGACGAAAATATCGGTGAACATACATAAAAAAAAATAAAAAAAATATTATACATACAGACGAATTGAGAACCTCCTCCTTTTTTGAAGTCGGTTAATAAAATGAAGTAATCATTGGTAATTTTTTTTTACAACCATACGCTAAAAAGCCCTTTAAGAAACCCAAAGAAAGTCAAAGCCAAAAAGATTACCTTATCAATTTAAACTAAGGACAATCTCTAACGATGGCACTCCTAAACCTAATTCACAAACTGTCTCTCGTTACGCAACACGTATTGTTACTTACTCCGCGTTGTAACAAACGCCATAATAGTTATAATTAGTTGAGAACTTCGCCGCCCCTACAATCGGAAACAGAAAACAATTTACTATCTTGTGTATAATAATAATAGTAGACTATTATTGTTTCAGTATTATTGTTTTGAACTGCCCCGTTGGTCTCGTGGCCGCAAAGTACGACTGCTGTGCAAGGGGTCCCGGGTTCGATTCCCAGGTCGAGCAAAAAGTGTTATTGGGTTTTTCTACGAAATTCTCAGTAGCAGCTCGGAGTTTGGATTTGTGCCCGGTTAATGGCAATAGGCTCGCCCCCTATTACATGGGACCTAAAATATACCGGCGAACTGTGGGTGTACATTGGTACACCTCTGCCTAACCCTTCGGGGAATACAGGCGTGATGGTTTTTTTTTTTTATTGTTTCATTACATGGCAAAGGCCGCTTTTCTTCTCATACAGGGCACGAGCATTGATCACTATGCTTGTTCTAGGTTGATTACTAGCAATACTCACGTTTCACTTGCATTAAGTTGCGCCTTTGATTACTGCTCTGCTCCCGTGTGTTGTAGCATAATGTTACATAGCCTTCCACGCATTTTTTTCCTGAGATTAGCGCGTTCAAACATACAAACCCTTCAGCTTTTCAATGTTAGTCTAGATATAAGACCAAGTTTCCTTTACTGATGTCAGTGATGTCCAAAATAAACTTGAAAAGCTCATATGAATTGAAAAAGTAACATTGGCGCATGCCCGGTATCAAACCCACAACCTAATGCATGAAAGACGGGTGCTATAACTCTGTACATAAATTATACTAACTAAGGAACTGAAAACTATATCTAAGGAACTTAATGAAGCATCTTAAACTGACATCAGAGATATAAATTCTACCTATGTTTGTTAAAAAGATTATAAACTAACATTTTTGCTATAAAAACAATCTAGTATCACAAGCGATTACTAAACAGCTAGATAACGCTATCTTTAAAGAACAAACAAACTAAAACTCGGTCGAAATGACATCAATATTGAACCAACCATTACTCATTATCTTTATATCGTAATTAATCTTGTAATTCATTCATTACAGGTACTCGTAAAGTGCGCACGCGACGATAAAAACTGCTGGATGACAGTGTAAACTAAAATTCAAAAGTGGAATCCTAGATTGGATACTAAAAATCAAAAGTAAAGTGATAATTCAAAAAAAGAACACCGCAATCAAATCCTCTAGTGAAAAAAATAAAATTCGAATTTTGTTCTGTGAATTGTGTTGTGACGAATTAAAAATCCAAATTGAAAATTAAAAGTGTAAAGTGTGGGTCACTTTGGATGTGCATGACAGTGTAGTGCTAAGTGTTCTCCTGTGTATGATGAGTGGCGGGTATGGATGAGGCCCAGACTATCCACAAGACCTGCGTGCGGGTGAACTCTGCGGAGGATGATGAGTCCAGGGATGAGGTGGACCATGAGTTACCAAAGAAGAACCCTTTTGTGCGGGTAAGTGATAACTGAACCTTTTATTAAGCTAGGTAAAGTTTGAGATTAAATTTAAAATGGCGCAAAGTTATAGAAGTAGTTTATATTCATGGTGCAAGTGAGGAATCAGATTGACAGTAGGGTGTGCTCGAGATTTGTCTCATGCGCAAATCATACAAATACTGACATCGTCAAATATTTTTCCAAAATCTTCAATAAAGTCAAAATATTTATAACTGCGATTTTTTGTGATGTAACAGGTCTTAAATATATTTTATAGTAACGCAAAAATCTACATACTGTGCCTAATCACTATCAATTTTAAAAAATAAGAAATAATGTAACCTTAAACAAAATACACTTTTAATTTAATAATATGACAAATTAAATAAAACGTAAATACCTAATACTAACAAATAAAAAGTCTTTGGAAAAAATATTTTAATAATACAAAATAAATGATTAATCACAAGAAATGTCAGCAAGAAATTGGTCAATGCTATACGAGCATTGGTCTATCACAAATGTGTACAAAGAAAAACATAAACGCCGGAAATATTAACGCGTTTTATGAGTAAATAAAAGGAAGGATTTATTTGGACATTTCATTGAAAAACATCGTTACATTTGCAATAGTTCTGCCTTGAGGCACCTCAGTTATTCTACATTAGTGATAGCGTAACATCCGGACGAGCACGTGTGTTCATTTTATTTACATTTTGTTAAAACAAAGGAAAACTAGCTTTAGTAGTAGTAGAGCTCTTTGTGAAGGAGCTCGTCCGGGGAAGTACTACCACCATAGCTATTTCTGCTGCAAAGCAACGTTGCTGTGTTCCGATTTGAAGGGTATGGATGCCGAGTATTGACAGGCACATGAGATATTTCAACTTTGTCTCTGGGAAGGCAAAGTATTTGCAAGGCCTCTGGTATTGCAGAAGTCTATAGGCAGCGGTGACCACTTAACACCAGGGCGCTGGCTTGTTTGCCATCCAATATTACATGAAAAAAAGAAAAACTAAATGGATGATTTACGGTATCGCGAATGATGGAAGGAGAGGAGGAAGACCTTGGCCTGGAAGCGAGACAGTATAGACTAACAAAAAAAGAAAAGACACTGCAGTGTTATTCTATAAAAATATCCATTGAATTTCAATGATGTGAGCTCGGGATAAGCTGTCAATTCCTATAGCGTCCTTTTTTAAGATATAAAATCATCAAATGACTTCTTATACTCTGGGCGGAGCGGACGGGAGTGTCAGACTCTTACTGACTAAAACCCATCCGTGTTTCTCCTAATGCCCTATGTGTTCTAGGGCCGCGGTGAGTCATTCGAACAAATTCTGCAACATGAGTATTCCTGGAATGGTATCTCACTTCACCGAAATTCTTGAAGACAGAATTTTCCTACACTTTACTAGATTATTTACTTTTAGTTCCAATAAATATTTTCTTTAGTCATAAGCACCACGAGGAGGGATTAGTCATAGGTCGCTCGTCTATGGTCGCTCGTAACTTTATGTTTGGTTAGATTAGTCACGCATGCGGCTTGCAATAGGCGCCATTTGCATTTGAAAGTAATTATAATGCAAGTGACTGCGTCGTTAGCCTAGTGGTCCTAAGCATGACTACTATGCTAGAGGCCTTGGGTACGATTCCCAGGTCGAGTTAAAAGTGTTATTGGGTTTTTTTATGAAATTTTCAGTAGCAGCTCGGAGTTATTGTTTGTGTCCGGGTAATGGCAATAAGGTCTACATGAGACCCAAACATACCGGCGAACTGTGGGTGTACATTGGTACACCTCCGCCTAACCCTTCGTGGAATAAAGGCGTGGTATGTGGTTAAATACAGCAAAATACAAATACAGTCAGCTTCTACCCGTGACATCGTCCGCACGTTTTTTATGCGCGTTAGGTTATGTATTTTGGTTGCTGCTCTGCTCCCTTAAGTATTGCGTGATGTTATATAATTTTCGCTATTCCTCACTTATCAGGATAGTATATACAAAAAGAATTAATCCAAACTGATGCGTAGTTCAAGAGATTACAGCGGTTAAACAAACAAACAAAACTCTTCAGCTTTTACTAGTATATAGATTAGCATTTATTTTTCTTTCTCTCTGTTTTTTACAAAATAACATACCATAACGCTTGTATTCCCCATAGATTTGACAGAAGTATACGTGTATGTTTTAGGTCCCATGTAATAGGGGGCGAGCCTATTGCCATTAACCGGGCACAAATCTTAACTCCGAGCTGCTACTGAGAATTACACAGAAAAGCCCAATAACACTTTGCTCGAAATTGGAATCGAACCCAAGACCTCTAGCGTAGCAGTCGAACCACTAAACTAACGAGGCAGTCTGTTTTTTTTAACAGTATTACATATAATATACACAAGCCATGGTTAGCTTATAATTACTACTAAGTATACCATCACGCCTGTATTCCCCGAAGGGTTAGGCAGAGGTATACCAATGTACACCCACAGTTGGCCGGTATATTTAGGTCCCATGTATTAGGGGGCGAGCCTATTGCCATTAACCGGGCACAAATCCTAACTCCGAGCTGCTACTGAGAATTACATAGAAAAGCCCAATAACACTTTGCTCGAAATTGGAATCGAACCCAAGACCTCTAGCGTAGCAGTCGCGCTTAGGACCATTAGGCTAACGAGGTAGTCAGTTTTTTACAACAGCACCTTTTACTTATTATAATACAAACCATGGTTAGCTTTAATGACTACTAAGTATTGTGTTATTTTCATCATGGGCAACCCACATTACCTACTACCTGCATGAAACCTCGCCCTTCATACACTAAGAATAGCCTTTTCTTTTCGAAATGAACAATTAGAATTAAAGTCAAAGCATTTATTTCAATTAGACCATTTTCAGGCACTTTTAAACTGTAAAGAAGTAACAGTTTAAAGTTGAAGGTAGTTGCTCGTTCCAAAACATAGGCCGCTGTAGAATATTTCATCATCATCATCATCATCATCATCATCATCTCAGCCATAGGACGTCCACTGCTGAACATAGGCCTCCCCTTTAGATGTAGAATATTTATTTTGTTATGATTTTTAGCCCAGTGGTTAAGGGTCGTCTTTCATGAATGAGGTTGTGGGTTCGATACCGGACAAGTACCAAAATGACGTTTATAATTCATTCATTTGTTATAAATTATCTGTGCTGTGTGACCTTGCTTCGTACCAAATTTCAAGATCAAGTTCACGGGAAGTACACTGTAGGTTTTGATTCCCTTGCGAGTGTCGAAAATTTGCGGAAATTTGCGGCATAAACGGCTGTATGTTTTGATTGCGTTGGCTTAGAAGTTTGATATTTTCACAGCACCAAGGGACAGTAAACCTGAGTATTTGATTTAAATTCCAGCTTGATAACTCCACGCGTTCCTGAGAAACAGGGTATTGACTGATAGACGGACGGACAACAAATTTATCCTATAAGGGTTCCGTGTTTTCCTTTCGAGGTACGGAACCCTAAAAATCCTTACTAATATTATAAATGCGAAAGTAACTCTGTCTGTCTGTCTGTCTGTCTCTTCTTCACGCCTAAACCACTGAACCGATTTCAATGAAATTTGGTACAGATATAGTCTGGGACCCGAGAAAGGACATAGGATAGTTTTCATCCCGGAAATCCCCCGGGAACGGAAACTATTAATCCACGCGGACGAAGTCGCGGGCAAAAGCTAGTAAAAAATAAAATCTGGAAGCTGTATCAACAGACCATGAGTCATCACAAACACATGGAAACATCAATATTCTCAGTATATAATGTGGGCCAGATGATTGTCAGTTGTACCTGCGCCTGCGCCGTTGTCGACAAAAACTAAGGCAAGTGGCACAACGACCTCTCGCCATTGCTTACTCGTTACTATTGCAATAACTGCTACTTAAGTGTGCACGGGCGTTATCTGTGTACTTGAAATAAGTATTTATTTAATTACTAGTGAACCGCCCCGGCTTCGCACGGGTGCAGATTTCCGAGTTATCCGGTAGTTTTTTTTTACATATAAACCGTGTCCGGGAAATTACCAATACAACAAAAAAAGAATCAGCAAAATCGGTCCAGTTGTTTTCGAGTTATGCGCTTACCAACACATTTTGCGATTCATTTTTATATTATAGATGAGTATAGTTTATTGGTTGTCAATTCTGTCAATATTTTTTTTAAGGAATTTTATCGTCTGTGCGTTCTTTATTTAAGTTGTTCATAATAATATGTTGTTTAATTGACTGCCTCGTTAGCCTAGTGGTCCTAAGCGCAACTGCTACGCTAGAGGTTTGAGCTCGATTCCCAGGTAGAGCAAACTGTTATTGGATTTTTCTATGAAGTTCTCAGTAGTAGTTTGGAGTTTGGATTTTTGCACGGTTAATGGCAATAGGCTTGCCTCTTATTACATGGGACCTAAATATACCGGCGAACTGTGGGTGTTCGACAGCACGACTATACGTTAGTACATCTCTGCCTAACCCTTCGGGAAATACAGGCATGATGGTATGTGAGCTCAAATAACTCCTAAAGAAGAAATAAGGAATTTTTAGGCTGCCGTGTATCGTTTGGAAAGCTTTGGCTTTTTTTTTTTTTTTTTAACTAGAGTACCTTTTTATATGGATTGGTCGGTATAGTCCACTAAAGTACACGTATGTTTCACAATAAATACCTGACGATACTCACATCCTAGCGGTCACTGATAAGATATCAATTAGGATAATATAACTCTAAGTACTTCTGATAATTATTATGAAATATTCGTAGATTAAACTAATAGCTATACGATTAGACAAATGGATATAGTTCTAACGTAACGAACCAATCCACAATAACATACCTTCCATTTGTTTAAGCACTTGATATTTTTTATGATGATGATGATGGTTTTATTTTTTATGTTTAGTTCATTTTAAATGTAATCTAAGCATAAATATTCCCAGAAACCCAAAAACACTTTTACCACTTATAGACCACAAGACCAAAGAGGTAGACAATACAAGACTATGGCAATATCTAACTCGCCTGGCTAGGTTTTAAAATATAAAATTCGCTCTAACTCAAGACAGACAGAAGATTTGTCTTTAAAAGGGTATGATGGGGTTGTCATATCTGAGATAAAAACCCCTAAATAAAAGCAGATTAAAAAAAAAAAAAAAAAAAAGATTTGTCTTTTTGTTTATAAAGGATAAATCAAAAACTACTTAACAGATAAAAAAAAATTACCTATAGAAAACTGCATTTCCAGCAAGTAGGTGACATAGGCCACATTTAAATTTCAGTAAAACTTGGAAATCGACAAAAATTCGTGCATTCGACGCATATTGAAAATTGGATAACCCTTTTTATTGTAACTTCCAAGGTATCTCTTATATCTAATTCCTTTCATATATTAATAGCTGCTTCGGTGGTCTAGTGGTCTTAAGCGCGACTGCTACGCTAGAGGTCTTGGGTTCGATTCCCAGGTGGAGCAATAAGTGTTATTGGGTTTTTCTAAAATTCTCAATAGCAGCTCGGTGCTAGGATTTGTGCCCGATTAATGGCAATATTCTCGCCATCTATTACATGGGACCTAAAAAAAAAATATACCGGCGAACTGTGGTTGTACATTGGTACGCCTCTGCCAAACTTGTACAATACAGGCGTGATGGTGTGTGGTATTTCAATTAATTCTTTCAATATCTCCATGTCGCGGGCAAAAGCTAGTTTCCAGTCTCCAACATTTCCTCTTCATCTCAATAAGGAAATCCCGTACGAGTACTCTGTCGGTTCCCGGTACCGCACGACGGTATGCAAGTAAAAGTGCCCGAGACGACGTGAACACTTGTGTGAGACTTGATTTAAACCCGCCATGTTGATTTTATATCGTGTTTTCTATACTAATATTATAAAGAGAAAAAGTTTGTTTGATTTTTTTGTTTGTCAGAGGTAAATCAAAGTCAAAGCCAAAGTTAAAGTCAAAGCATTTATTTTAATTATCTACAGACACTTTTAAATTGTCAAGTAGTTACAGTTAAAAGTTGAAGCTGGTTTCTCGCTAAATACTAATCCGATTCTGCAGTGTGATTCTCTAAGCCCCACTTCGTAATCCGAAAGCTGAATCCGCAGTGAGATTACAAAATGGTATTCTGTTAAACACGATCACGCCGGTGACGTCACCACGGCGAACGAATACTAAACCAATGACAAGTTGGTTCGTTATCGAAGTGAGCGCGATTACTTTAGTGAGACTCGTTTTCGAGTTTGCATTTTAGAGAATCGCACTACAAATGTATAAACGTGGACGAGGCGAAAGTAGTATGTAATAAGGATCATATCAGGTGGCGTGCTGTGGTTTCTGCCTACCCCCATGGGAAAAAGGCGTGAGTTTATGTATGTATGTAAAGTTTGTTTATTTTTTTGTTGTAAGAAGTAATTGTTAGAAGGCACTGGTCCGATTGCAAATGATCTTTTACTGGTCGAAAGCTACACTGCTAACTGAATGCCTTAGGATGTTTTTTGGTAAACCAGCTATATTAAGCTGGTAATGGCAAGGTATATTAAGCTGGTATAATATCCTTATGGCCCAGTGGTTAAGGCGCCGCTTCTCATACATAAGGTTTCGGGTTCGATAACAGGGAAATACATAGGTATCAATGTAACTTTTTAAATTATGTACTTTCTAAGTTTATCTTGGACATCACTGACATCGGTGAAGGAAAACATCGTGAGGAAACCTGGACTTATCAATAATATAAGTCTGAAATCGCCAATCCGCCTTGAACAACCGTGGTCATTAATGCTCGTACCTTCTCTATAGGAGAAGAGGCCTTTGCCTTGCAGTGAGTCAATCATAATCTGGTATATTTACAATAAGTTTTTGAAGGCGACAACCTTCGTTAAAAAAATATTGTCCTCTTTTCAGTACGTTTTTTAACCGCATACCTTTCCCAGTAGATCTATCCACTCTTAATCCCTCACAGCATCACTCCACCGTCCTCCGATCCCATAATAAATTCTCATTCGACTCCACCGAGCCTCAACAATAGAAAGCGACACGCGTTCCCATGGCAACGACATAGACAATGGGGTTCACAAAATAAGCTATTATTTTCACCAAATACACAACACTGCAAGTACCTCTGTTTCCGTGCACTTTCACTGATTCCTCATATTTGACTGCGCTTTGGAATGGTAAATATTAGTTTAATACAAATACCATCACGCCTGTATTCTCTGAAGGGTTAGGCAGAAGTGTACCAAAGAAGACCCACAGTTCGCCGGTATTATTTAGGTCCCACGTAATAGGGGGCGAGCCTATTGACATTAACCGGGCACAAATCCAAACTCCGAGCTGCTACTGAGAACAACTACTACAATGACTTCTACTGCAACTGCTAATATTACTACTGTTATATAGTAGTAAATAAAATAAAATAATAGTCATCATCATCATATCATTCGAGTAACGTCTACTGGACGTATGCCTTTCCCGAAGACAGCCATTATAACCGATCCTGCCCCCTTAGCCATGTAACAAACGATAAACGCAAACGCTGGGTAGGCTTTAACAGATCTTCAACTTTATGTGCTTGGTTTTAAGTTGAAGATCTAATGAAGATTGCATAGCGTTTTCGTTCTTTCCAGTCGCTATCGCTTAGAAATCTTTAATAGATTTTCAACTTAAGGCTCTGGGGTATAAAGTTGAAAATCTATTGGTACCTACCGAGCGTTTACGATTATCGTGTGCGACTAGGCTAGGGGGGCTGCGCTGCCCGCATCCAGCGATTTCCCGCTACCTTGACCAGGTCATCGGTGCACCTCGTGAGGGGCCTACCCACCCTGCGATACTTCCCAATAATAATACCAGCCTATTATTGTCTCACTGCAGGTTAAAGGCCTCTTCTAATACAGATAAAGCACGAGCGGTGATCACCACACTTGCTTAAGGCGGATTGGCGATTTCAGCCCCTCTAGCCAAGTCAAAAACGATAATCGTAAACGCTCGGTAGGAACCAATAGATTTTCAACTTAATACCCAAGAGCCTTGAGTCGAAAATCTATTAAAGATTTCTATTTTATTGAAGATTGAAGCGTTAGCGATTGGAACGAACGAAAACTTAAAACCAAGCACATAAAGTTGAAGATCTATTAAAGCCTACTCAGCGTTTGCGTTTATCGTTTGTGACTTGGCTAGGGGGGCAGTTTTAAATTAGCTACTGCACACTACAGCTACTATATTACTTGTTTTTATTCAGTCACTAGTTTCTTCGCGTAGTATTTTCACTTACGTCTTTGGTTACTGCTCCACTCCCGTGAATCGCAGCGCCGCGTGATTTAGTAAGTCGCAGGTTTCCAGCCTATACAATTTTTCATAAACCGAACTTTTAAATACAAAGATTTGTTCCGATCCGACTGGTAGTACCAGGGATTAGCGCGTTAGAACAATCAAAAACACTTATCTTTCTATTTTTATTTGTTATTATTAGTATGGATAACAGCTAAGACACAGCAATATAGTATTTTAATCCTAAAATATTAATTATTCGAGGCTTTGTCCGAAGGGATTATCCAATAAAAACACTTGTAGTACCGCCTAGTGGTACGCCGTTCACGCACTAAATTTGAGAGTAAGTCATTAGGTAATAAAAATAAAAATACAAAAACAATACCTTGTTGGTCACCCAGACTTACCCGCTCGCGTCATTCGCTTTTTAGTGTTCGCCGCGAACGCACATCTCGTGTCTTTTTAAAAGCTTTTATAGTTATTATTCAAGGAAGTTTTTTAAAGTAATGCCTAAGCGTAAAAATGATAAAAGTGACGATTATGAACATTTATATAAAAAGTTTAGGAAGTTGGAGAAAAAACTGCAACGTCGCCGCCGACGTCAGCGCAGTTGCAGCAGCAGTCGATCATCGGATAATTCGTATCCCTCAGAGTATGAAGGTTAGTGATGTGATTTTTATTTTCTTACATACTTGTACCTATACGCTAGGTATGTTGGATAAAAATGAATAATATTTTTACAATCTCTGCCGGATTGAAATATCGGTTTGAAACTACCCTCATATTTTTTATTATGCAATCAGTATATTACAAGGAATGTATTGTAATGTAAACAATAAGCAGAGATTATAATTTTACTAATAAGTACCTACGTAAAGTCATCATATTTATGTATTAAAATGGTATTACTCTAACGGGGTTTGCGTACCTTTCTTTGGAACTGTACTACCCATAATGTTCGTTATAGTATTCCTGCCAAGGTTTGCGTACTTTTCTTTGGAACTGTACTTACTGCTATATAAATAGGTTACACCTTAGGGTTTGCGTACTTTTCTTTGGAACTGTACTACCCATAGGTACCTACCACTATGGTTTGCGTACCTACCTTTCTTTTAATGCGCTACCCGAAAAATTCGTTTGTACTTACCAAGGTTTGCGTACTTATCTTTGGATCTGTACTACCTGATAGTTAGTTTTGCAAACAATACTTTGGTTTGTTTCTTAACTAATAGGTAACGAGAAATCTATTGATTTCAGAACCAGAATACGAGTATCTGGGTCGTAGTGATACCCATGAACTCCCGAATGATAATATCACTCGATTACTGGATGGTAGCACAACTGCCCTTGTGTCTGAAATCTGTGCTGACCGCGATGCGGAAGTTACTGTGGAATCCACAAAGGAGCCCTCTGCCACTACATCCGCAGTTCCCATAACTGCTACAGCTATCGAACCCAGCACCAGCACGGTCATTATTGAGGACCCAGTAAACACGAACTCTGGTGAAGTGCTGGGATCCACAGAAATGACACTGGCCAGTGAAATATTAGAAATATTAGGGGAAGATCCTACTATTTCTAATACCTATGGCGATGACATCCACAAAGACTTGGCAGTGAGACTAGAGCATACTGCCGTACATGGAATAAGTAAAGAGCTTCGCAAAGAGTTACTTGAAAAGTACTTACTACCAGGTAACTGTAAACTGGTTGATGCTCCAGCATTAAATGCCGAGATAAAAGCTGCTGTTTCAGATATGACCGCTAAGCGGGACAAGAGCATTGAAATGAGACAAAAACAGGTGGCTTCAGCCATATCAAACCTGGCCCAGGCCATAAATATCCTGATTTCAAAAGACAATACGGATCCAGTATTAGTAAAGATGCTTATGGATGCAGAGCGTATTTTATGTGATTGTCAACATACCGATTCAGCAATTAGAAGGAATTTCATTCTATCTACAATGAAAAGGGATATGAAAGACCAACTACAAAACACCAAGCAAGATAACTTGTTGTTTGGACAGAACTTGACAGATACAATCAAGACAGCCAAGGCTATCAATAGATCAGGTGCGGAGTTGAAGACGTCACAGCCTAAACCACAAACGGATACAGGCAACAAGAAGTTCCAGTCAACAGCTAGTACTTCCAGGAATTTAAACTGGAAAGGCCCATATCCTCCGCGGAAGCCGCCGAATCATCCGAATCATCCGAGGGTGAAGGAGCCCCCTCCGAACAGGAAGAGGCCATCCAACTCATCGAGACACTTGCAGCAGCGGCGGACGCGCGACCGCCGCTAGACCTGGTAAACTATTCTGGCAGATTGTCATTATTTTATGATCAATGGTCCCTTATTACCAATAATCCATTGGTTCTTGCTTGTATCAAAGGTTATGAAATTCGATTTACATGTCCAGTTGAACAATTGTCTCTACCATCTATAAGAGAATATTCTGACACAGAAAAATATTCCTTTTATGAGGCTATTGATAATTTATTGTCTATAAGGGCTATTACTAAATGTCACTTTATAGAGGGTCAGTTTTTATCTAGTGTGTTTTTAGTGCCAAAGCCAAATGGTAAATTTCGTTTTATTCTCAACCTCAAAAACTTGAACAAATTTATATCAACTCATCATTTTAAGATTGAAGATTTACGCACTGTCTTAAAATTGATAACAAAAGATTGTTTCATGACAAAAATAGATTTAAGAGATGCTTATTATCTAATTAAAATTCATCCAAATTCAAGAAAGTATTTAAGGTTTCAATTTGACGGCGAAATGTATGAGTTTAATGTTTTACCGTTTGGCCTCAGTACTGCCCCGTATATTTTTACAAAAGTAATGAAACCGATAGTCCGTTTGTTACGTCTAGGCGGACTTATTTCGACCAATTACTTAGATGATTTTTGGCTAATGGGACAGTCTTATGAACAGTGTTTATTCAACACAACGCAGACTAAGAAATTAATAACTTCCCTTGGTTTTCTAATTAATGAGGAGAAGAGTTCCATGGTACCAAACAGGACTTGTACATTTTTAGGTTTTGTACTAGATTCAAAGAAGTTCCAGATCACGTTACCCTCTGAAAAAATTGAATGCGTTACGCAAGAGATTAAAAAATTTTTATGTCTTAACTTCTGTTCAATTCGTGAATTTGCTAGACTAGTCGGTATACTAGTGTCAATATGTCCTGCTGTAGAATACAGTTGGATGTACACGAAATTTTTTGAAAGATTAAAATTTCTGAATTTAAAACCAGATGATAATTTCGACAAGCTCATGAAATTACCTGTAACGTTGCAACCTGATTTAAGATGGTGGTGTAACGCTATACAGAAACCTTTCTGTAGAATCAGGGAAGATAAACATGATCTGGAAATATTCTCTGATGCCTCAAATACGGGGTGGGGGGCTGCATGCGGGAAAGAGAGGACCAGCGGTCTGTGGAGTCCTGAAGAACGAGCTCAACACATAAACTATTTAGAAATTAAAGCCGCTTACTTCGGTCTAAAAGTTTTTGCTAAGACTTTAAATGATTGTCAAATTTTACTTCATATCGACAACACGACGGCCATCTCTTATATCAACCGAATGGGAGGCATTCAGTTCCCACACCTTGCGGATATTACCAGACAATTGTGGCAATGGTGTGAAGGTCGTGGATTATATGTTATGGCTACATATATAAAATCAGCAGATAATAGAACGGCCGATGCCGAATCTAGGCGCATTCATCCTGATATTGAATGGGAATTAGCGGATTGGGCATTCCAGGAAATTGTCATGTTATTCGGTAGAGCAGAAGTAGACCTGTTTGCTAGCCGTATTAATAAAAAATGTATCAAGTACGTTTCTTGGCATAGAGATCCCGACGCAATGACTATTAATGCATTTACAATTGCTTGGACTGATTGTAATTTCTACGCTTTCCCCCCATTCTCTATCATTTTGAAGGTTTTAAGAAAAATCATCTCTGACAAGGCTAAGGGTATTGTTGTTGTTCCCTTATGGCCTACGCAGCCTTGGTATCCCCTTTATAGAAGCCTCTTGATATCTGACCTAATCACATTTAAGGCAAATAAGTCCCCAATCATGTATTTCGGTTCCAGCAATCGCAACATCCACACCACGCTTACCCTGGTGGCAGGAATCTTATGCGGACAGCGTGGCTAAAGAGAAGTGTTCCCCCAACTGCCATTGATGTTATGATGTCATCACTATCAGAAAATTCCCATAAACAGTACGATGTTTACCTGAAACGTTGGTACTTATGGTGCAATAAATATAATTATGATTTGTATAACGCGTCGGTTCCACAAATTATTTATTTTCTTAATAAACTATTTGAAGAAGGATGCCAATATGCAACACTTAATTCGTGTAGATCTGCGTTAGCCTTATTATTAGGAAAAAACATCGGAGAAGATGACAGAATAAAAAGATTTTTTAAAGGCGTATTTCGTTTGAGACCTCCATTGCCGAAATATTCTATGACATGGGATCCTTCAATAGTAATTAATTATATAAGCCAATTATATCCAAATGAAACCCTTACTTTAGGTAAAATTTCGAAAAAATTGATAACTCTTATTGCATTACTAACCGCTCACAGAGTTCAGACCATGTCAAAAATCAACATCAAAAATATTGAAATACTTCCTTCAAGAATTACTATAAAAATTCCAGATTTCTTGAAAACTACACGGAGAGGCTGCTTGCAGCCCATTTTAGTATTACCCTTTTTTGAAGAAAGACCAGAAATATGTCCAGGAAAAGTCTTGATGACTTACCTGGAAAAAACAAGCTCCTTCCGGAAAGATATTAACTCCCTGTTCATTAGTCTTAAAAAACCATATAAACCCATAGGTTCTCAGACCTTAAGTCGATGGATTAAAGATACTCTCTGCGATAGTGGAATCGATGTCAACATATTCTCAGCCCATAGCACAAGGCACGCAGCTACTTCTGCCGCCCATAGGTCGGGTGTTAATTTAGACCAAATAAGAAGAACCGCTGGATGGAGCGGTTCTTCCAGTACATTCTATCGGTTCTATAATAGAACTACAAGTAATGTCACTAACAATAATGATAATTGTTTTGCAAGGGCTGTTGTCAATGGACCTTCTGATTAGGTTATATTGATAAGTTGATTAAACTAGTATTGTGTAAATAAATCAAAAATATTTCACACCATGCCTCTAAACGTCTACAAGTGTTTTTATTGGATAATCCCTTCGGACAAAGCCTCGAATAATTAATGATTAAACGAACTTACCTGTATGTGAAGTTCTATCATAATTATGGGAGGCTTTGTCCGAAGGGATTAGCAACCCTCCCTCCCTGTTACAGGTCTGCAACTCCCACAGGTTTGGTAAAATATTTTTTCAAGTACCTATCTCTAAACTAAATGACGCGAGCGGGTAAGTCTGGGTGACCAACAAGGTATTGTTTTTGTATTTTTATTTTTATTACCTAATGACTTACTCTCAAATTTAGTGCGTGAACGGCGTACCACTAGGCGGTACTACAAGTGTTTTTATTGGATAATCCCTTCGGACAAAGCCTCCCATAATTATGATAGAACTTCACATACAGGTAAGTTCGTTTAATCATTAATTATAACCTACCAACCTATTAAAAATGTATCAATTATTATAAGTTCAAATTGAAAAACTTCTATTGCCAAACCACCTTTACACAAGAAATATCTTCAAAACTAAAACAAAAAGAAACTCAGAATACCTACACCACTTTCATATCGACCTACATTGCAAAACATTTCTCCTAAACTGCTGAACCAATCCGGAACAAAAAACAAAAGTAAATGAGATTTTGATGTAAAAACAGACAACTAAGCAACTAACTTACTGTTTAATTTAACTTTTTTTACTAAAACGTGCTTAATTTTATGCTGGATAATACTCTGCGGGGGGCGAGCAGTAATGAACTGAGTTTGTGTTAAAATATGGGCAAGAATTTCTTATGGTATAGTTACCTCGTTGATCTGATAGTCGTAAGGTAGGTGTACTAGGTTCAACTTCAATATTTTCTTTTAATCCGTACTAATATTATAAATGCGAAAGTAACTCTGTCTGTCTGTCTGTCTCTTCTTCACGCCTAAACCACTGAACCGATTTTAATAATAATAATAATAATAATACTTCTCTCCGCCGACGACGCCACCACCTGTTCGTCGACGGGGAGGACGCCGGCCGCCGGGGGGTTTGGGACTCCGAGGCCCACTGGCCTCTGATAGGGTCCCCGCCACCGGTGGAAGTGTGCAGCGCATGAGATGGACACAGTCTATTAATGAAAGTGTCATGCGCTCATACTTTGGGGCTACAGAGGGGGGAAGTAACCTGACTGCGTACCGTGGTCGGATGCTCTCTCTGTTTCAGGTGCTTGAGCCAACTGTCAACGTATCGGCACAGCGACTATCGGATCAGGTACGGGTTATACAACGTAATCATATGTTGGATAATACTGTGCTTGATCGACTTAGGCTCGAATCACGGTGTAGTCATGTTACACCTGCTTTGTCACAGCACACGGCCGCGGTGCAACCGCAAAGTTTACCCTGTGCTTCACCGCGACCTGAACGCGTTGATGAAGAAGATGATGGCGTGGCTATTCCCGTGAGTTCCCAATGTAATGAACAGTTGAGGAGTGCTTTGGAGGGTGCGTTCCGGGACTATCGCTCCACACCGCCTGAGCTTAGACCACGACTACCTCGTTTGCCCATGCACAATAAAAATAAGGCGCTGGTGTGTGCTCTGGATTCGCAGCTGTCAAACTGTTTTGACGGCAGCAAAGACCTTATCGATACCCACTCAATCTTGTACTGCGCGGCTGTAGCGGCATGTCGTGTAGCTCACGTCAAATTTCCCAGTGACGGAGCTGCACGACCAAAACCACCTGTACCAGCATGGCAGTCCAGGATTGAGCTTCGTATCGATGGGGCTAGAGCACTCATCGGCAAGCTAATCTGCTTCAGGGAGGGCAATACTCGCCCTAGAGTGATGCGTTTTGTGAGGCGGGCATTCTCGGGGATTGATATTAATCCTCGAGATTATTTGTCCCGCGTCACAGAACGTATTGACTTCCTGAAGCAGAAGATAAGTGCATGGGCAAACCGTATTCGTCGGTACAAGCGGCGAGTGGAGCGATACACCCTGAATCGCACATTCCAGAGCGATGAGAGGTGGGTTTACAGGGCTTGGGAGCGGCCAGACCAAGGTGTGACTGATGCGCGCCTGCCGGATGATGATGCCATGAGTTCGTTTTGGCGCAGCATCTGGTCGGTACCTGTCAGTCACGCTGAGGGCGATTGGACCCGGGACGTTGAACGAATGTGTGATCCAATACCACAGATGGGGGCAATTACAATCAGCCCCCAGGACGTAGCTCGTGCAGTTCGTCCGTTGCCTAACTGGAAATCTCCAGGGCCGGACGGACTGCACAACTTTTGGATCAAGTGGTTCCAAAGATCACACGCTCGCTTGGCATCCCAGTTCCAGTCAGCCTTAGAGTCTGGATCGTTGCCCCAGTTCTTAACAACTGGTATAACCCACCTGCTCCATAAATCGGGTAGTACTACGGAACCCAAAAATTATAGACCGATCACATGTCTACCGACGGTCTATAAAGTTCTCACATCTATTTTGAGAGCTAAAATCAATGATCATATTGATAACAATGCTATCATGTCTGTCTCTCAGAATGGATGTAGGAATGGGTCCCGTGGTACTAAGGAGCTACTCCTCATTGATATGGCCATTAACCAGCAGGTTCGCCGTTCTCGAAAGGATCTGTCTATATGTTGGATAGACTATAAAAAGGCGTATGACTCGGTGCCACATACATGGCTCATGAGGGTGCTGGAATTGTATAAAGTAGATACAACTCTGCGCACCTTCTTGATGTCGTGTATGGGGCAATGGAGGACGGTCTTACGCTATCCAGGATGTCGGCAAATCCGAGAGAACAGTGAACCAATAAAGATCGAGCGTGGTATATTTCAGGGCGATAGTCTGAGTCCACTGTGGTTTTGTTTAGCCTTGAACCCTCTAAGTACACTGCTGGAGGGTTCGGGGCTGGGTTATCGGTTGAGAAGAGGTGGTCAGGTCATATCTCACCTCCTTTACATGGATGATCTGAAACTCTTTGCCCCCAGCAATTTGCGACTGATGGAGCTACTGAAGGTAACAAAAACTTTCAGTAGTGCCATCAGGATGGAATTTGGTGTGGACAAATGTGCAGTCATGCATGTGAAGCGAGGAGAGATTATGGAATCTGTGGGAACCCAACTCTCAGATTCCATAAACCTTAGATCCCTTTCCTCAACTGAAACCTACAAATATTTGGGTATGTCGGAAGCGTTAGGCATCAATGCTACTGACATGAAGCAATCGTTGAAGGAGCGCTTCTTTGGCCGCCTAAATAAAGTTTTAAATAGTCTTTTATCAGGCGGTAACAAGGTGCGCGCCTTCAACGGTTGGGTCATGCCGGTTTTGATGTACTCTTTCGGCATACTCAAATGGACTCAGACAGAACTTGACGCCCTGGATAGGAGGGTTCGCTCACTATTGACCGCAAATCGGATGCATCACCCAAGGTCGTCAGTAATGAGACTGTATATCCCGCGGAAGTGTGGTGGTCGAGGATTCTTAAATGCTAAGACCATGCACAACCGAGAGATATGCAGTCTCAGGGAGTACTTCCTGGAAGCCGATGTGGGGATGCACCGAGATGTGGTCTCTGTGGACAAGGGCCTCACCCCGCTCTCTTTAGCGAACGAGAACTGGCGCAAACCTATGGTATTAGATACTAATGATCGCACGGAAGTATGGAAGAGCAAGGAGCTTCACGGGCGCTACTACCGGGCCCTACATGGGCCGGATGTTGACTTCAAGGCGTCCGTATCCTGGCTGCGCGTTGGTGACCTCTTTGGGGAAACTGAAGGTTTTGTCTGTGCTATTATGGACGAAGTTATGATGACGAACAATTACCGGAGATATATTGTGAAGGACGGTACGGTTGACATATGTCGGGCATGCCATCGTCCCGGGGAATCAATCCGTCACATTATATCTGGGTGTTCTCGTCTGGCTAACGGAGACTATTTGCATAGACACAACCTTGTAGCCAGGATTATCCACCAGCAACTTGCTCTGAAATACAGTCTTGTGGAATCGGAAGTACCATACTATAGATATGTGCCCGACCCAGTTCTTGAAAATGGGCATATCACGTTGTATTGGGACCGGTCTATCATCACTGACAGGACTATTGTAGCCAATAAGCCTGACATAGTGGTGGTAGATCGATTAGAGCGTCGCGCAATGATCGTTGATATTACTGTTCCGCATGACGAGAACCTCGTGAAAGCTGAGAAAGATAAACAAATTAAGTATCTTGATCTGGCTCGCGAGGTTGTCGACATGTGGGATGTGAATACGGCAATTATTGTGCCGATAGTTGTGACGGCCAATGGCTTAATAGCCAAGAGCCTCGACCAACACCTGAGGAGGCTCTCGTTGGGCAGTTGGATCAAGGGCTTGATTCAGAAAGCGGTACTCCTAGACACGGCGCGTATTGTTAGGAGATTCCTTTCTCAGGAGCCCTGACCGCCGGTGGCTTGGACCCTGTTCCCGACGCCGGTGGGCTACTATTTTTTATATTTTTAAATGTTTTTTTTTTATATTAATATTTAAAAATGTAAATAATATGTAATAGAAATAAATAAATGAGAATAATAATAAAACTTTATTTCAGACCAGGGTCCATAGAAAATAAGAATTACACATAAAATTAATAAAATTAAAATTAAATCACAATTAAATTACTTCAAAATAAAATTAAAATCAATATTAAATCAAAATTAAATTAAATTAAAACATTCTAAATTAAATTAAACAAAGTTAAATCAAAATTAAATCAAAAATAAATTAAAACATACCAAATTAAATTAAAACATTCCAAATTAAAATTATTGAAACAATCAATACAAGTGACTGGATGACGCTCGATGGGTCGTCATCCAGTGCCACATTATTGGGCTGTCCATCCTGCGGGCTATCGTGGACACTAGGCTGTTGGAGCTATCGCGTACTCGCCGCATCAAGGATGCTATGCGCGAACGGATAATAGCATAGAAATCTGGCACACCGGCTTCCGCGAACATCCCTGACGCACTGCAAAATCGCGGTAGCCCCAACATAACCCTGAAAGCGTTATTATATTGGATACGCAAAGCATTGAACGAGCTTTTTGTATAGCTGACCCATAGGGCACACGTGTACATAGATTGGCAATACGCTCTAAAGAGTGTAATTTTCACCTCTCTAGTACAACGTGCAAACCTACGAGCCAGCATGTTACATCGAACTGCCAATGCTCTGCGTTCCCTCTCCACGTCCACATCGTCGGACAGACTATCGGTGACCCAATGCCCCAGGTACTTGAACTTCGTCACCCTGGAAATCTGAGCGCCCCCCAAGGTGACTGGCGGGACAGTATCATAACATTTGTTCCCCGCTTTAAAAACTAGGAGTTCACTCTTGGTAGCATTGTACCTGAGACCATGGGCCACCGCATACTCCTCACAAATACGGAGAAGCCTCCTAAGTCCACCGATCGATGGGCTCAGCAACACCATATCATCAGCGTAGCTGATGTTGTTAGCACAATGCCCATCAATGAAGCAACCGACATTGGTATCGCTAAGCTCACAGATCAGCTGGTTAACATACAGGTTGAAAAGCTTGGGTGAGCTGCGTCCCCCCTGCCTCACCCCGCATTCCAACCTGTATGCATCCGACAGGACACCCGCCCACTTAACATGATTGTATTGATTGTCATACCAATATTTAAGCACCTCCATGAGATCTCTAGGCAGGCTTGTGGCAGACAGCTTCTCCCACAGGCAGCCATAAGACACCAGGTCGAAAGCCTTGGAGAGGTCCAGGAAACACGCATACACAGGGGTTTTCCTGTTAGCATAGTATTGAACAGTTTGTTTGAGACACAGAATAGCTGTTTCCGTGGATAGACACGGCTTAAAACCAAATTGGGCATCGTGTGATGATATATGCTTATCCAGCTGCCGGTCAATCAAACTGTCCAACACCTTCGCAATAATAGTCGCCAAGGATATAGGCCTGTAATTGCTCGAGTCACTCGCATCTCCCGTCTTATTTTTGGCTATGGGTACTACAATAGTTTTAACCAGGTCAGCTGGAAGATAAGAGTGATTCAAACAAAAACTAAATAACATTGCCAGGACCCGCGGCAAGTGCTTACCTGCATAACGTAGATGTTCCACGCTCAAGCTGTCATGACCTGGCGACTTCCCCCTTTTCATACCCTTGATTACAGTACCTATTTCCCTAGCCGTGAACCTCGCAAGCATAGGCATGTCTCCGGCCCTCCCCACTGCCTCCGCATCCGACCCACCGGGCGACGGACTCATGGGGGAATCCACCTTAAAAGCCCTACTGAATAAGTTAGCGATCTCATGGGGGTCACTCACACCCTCAATACTCACGGGCAAGTCCGACCTGGGATTCAAACTATTCGTGGCTTTCCAGAAACTACTGAACTTTTTTGCCTCGTGATGACTTGCAATGATATTCATTCTAATTTGGTCTTCATTATTTTGACACCACTTTAACTTATTCTTAAAAATCTTCCTACTTTCAACCATCTTATCATACAAAAAACCACTTTTAGGTCTACCGTATTGAGTCCAGTTTTGAAAATCAGACCGTGCTTGCCCGTGTGCGTCCTTTACATGTTTATTCCAGCCAGTTATGTAGCGTTTTTTGCGCTGCACACCCTTATGATAAGTAGCTGCTGCACCTTCACACAAAATGCCTACAATCTGCCCATATATATTATCTATAATTTTTTGGTGCTCTATATTAGCACACTGATTACCACAGCACTTAGTAAATTCTACCGGAAAATCAACATCTCTTAGCTTATTGTTACAATATTCACTATAACTCTTTATTTGTAGCAGGTCTCTGTTCCCCCATATTATCGTGTTATTCTTTGGCAACTTTAAAGTTATTTTAGGCCTTATTATACTTAGATCGCATGTTATTAACATTGGTAAATGGTCCGACCAACTTACATCATACAGTACACTAATGTCCTTAATTGAGCTCCACGCCGCATCAGTTACCACACAGTGGTCTAACCAACTAGTAGTACCGTGTGCATCACTTACGAACGTGTATGTGTCCGAATCCCTGCCAAGTACGCTGACGTCAGCGCAACGCCACTGTACCTCCGATGAAAAACTCAGAAGCTCTTTGCCAAATAATCCATTTGGTTGCGCATTGAAGTCACCAAGGATATACACTGCATCCACACCACTACCTTCTATAATTGCGTTAATCTCACTGAGGCACTCCACAAATTCTCCAAGATTATCCATCGACTCCGTTGGCATGTATACCGAGAACACTAAAAGCGTTTTTCCGCCTACAGTTATTTTAATAGCAATGAGGCGCACACTTTTGCACTGAACAGAAGATACATTGTCATAGGCGCTCTTTCGCCATAGTATCGCCACCCCTCCATACGGTCGACCTCGCAGGATACCCTTAGACGTATCTACCGCCGATTTGCCCACAAAATCGAACTGGGGGTGTATGCTGCTCAAAAATGAAATATCGTGAGGCAGCAACCATGTCTCCTGCAATGCCACTATGTCGGACGTTTGACATAATAATCTAACATAGTCTATCGACCTGGTAATAGATTTACAATTAAAAGTAACAAGGGTAGAAGGTTTTGAATTAGAACTATTATTAAAATTAATGTGTATTAATGAAATTTGGTACAGATATAGTCTGGGACCCGAGAAAGGACATAGGATAGTTTTCATCCCGGAAATCCCCCGGGAACGGGAACTATTAATCCACGAAGTCGCGGGCAAAAGCTAGTTAAAAATAATTAAGATTATAATTTTTGGGAGTTTTTAAAGAGCTACACACGCTTTTACCCGGATAAAGAAGCAAATAAAGAAGCTTATGGCTTAGAATTTAAACTTACGCGGTTACGGCGTATTAAATTTCATCAAAATCAGTTCAGTGTTTCAGTCGCGAAAGCATAAACAGACAGACAGTCAATCAGTTATAATATTATGTATGGACAGTATGGATTAGAAGACCGTCGTTAAAAATACAACCTTTAAACGAAGTATTGGAAAACCATGAGCTAGCCTACATTTTGCCACTCCTGGGCAATGGGGAGGCCATTACTACCACTCCTCTGGATGTTGTACCTCATCTTGCTAACTCCTGAGGAAGCCATCCAAGGCATCCCGCCATCTTATCCTCGGTTTACGCCAATCCCGACTTACTGCGCAGAACTTGAACTACTACCTAGATTCAAAAGCAATACTTAGAACATATTACTTTAGTTCAGCTAAAGGTTGCAAAAACAATGGAATTATCCTTGTACTGTTCACACCAGATCACATCTTTACAAATACTATAGAGCTAAAGAGTTTGTTTATCTGTTTGAACGCGCAAACCTCCAAAACTACTGGTCCAATTCCGAGAATTCTTCCACTAAAAGAAAGCTCTGCTATCCTAAAATTCTAAAAGATATATTTGATTTTAAAGAAATTAGAGATCCCCCACAAAATTCACGCAGACAAATTCGCGGTAAATGCTAGTATTTCACAAGTAGAACCCCTGATCTATCACAGTTTCGCCAATTTAAACTCTATTTCTTAACATATAGAGTTCAAATTCACAGTCAGCACGGTACCTCCCTAGATCTGATAATCGAAATGAATGACAACACGGCCCGTTTCATTCACTAGAGCACTCTGTTGTAGTTCATTCAACTTTGAAAAAGGAAATCTGTTTTCATGGCCACCTAGGAGTACTAGAAATCAGCTTATATAGTTGACAAAGTGATTGGGCAAAATAATCATTGATTTGTAACGATCAAAGCTGACTTTAGTTAGCTTAGTTACTTTAGTTTAGCTGATTTTAGCTATTAAATACATAATACTATTTTCGCCTCTCCACGTTCATACATCTGCCCTCCTAGCCAAGTCACAAACGATAAACGCAAACGCTGAGTAGGCTTTAATACATCTTCAACTTTATGTGCCTGGTTTTAAGTTGAAGATCTAAAGAAGATTGCATAGCGTTTTCGTTCGTTCCCGTCGCTAACGCTTAGAAATCTTTAATAGATTTTCAACTTAAGGTTCTCGGGTATTAAGTTGAAAATCTATTGGTGCCTACCGAGCGTTTACGATTATCGTTTGTGACTTGGCTAGGGGGGCTGGTCATTTAAATAGAGCGCTAGACGTCTTGAGTTCGATTCGGGGTTAGGATTTGTGCTCGGTTAATGGCAATAGGCTCGCCCCCTATAACATCAATAACATGGAACTAAACATACCAGCAAACGGTAGATATACCTCTGCCTAACCCTTTGAGGAATACAGGCGTGATTATGATTGTAAGTTTGTTGTAATGAATAATAATGAAAAAAAAATATACCATCACGCCTGTATTCCCCGAAGGGTTAGGCAGAGGTGTACCAATGTACACCCACAGTTCGCCGGTATATTTAGGTCCCATGTAATAGGGGGCGAGCCTATTGCCATTAACCGGGCACAAATCCAAACTCCGAGCTGCTACTGAGAATGTCATAGAAAAACCCAATAACACTTTTTGCTCGACCTGGGAATCGAACCCGGGACCCCTTGCACAGCAGTCGCACTTGCGACCACGAGACCAACGGGGCAGTCAATAATGAATTGATGAAAATACCTCAAACAAGCTCGTAGGTTATAGGAATGTCATAAATATTGACACTCCTTGCAGTGCGCAGGTGTCTAACTACACTATTCAACCATATTTGTTTACCATTTTGGCGTCAAGCAAGCTTTAAGTATTTATTCTATGACCCCAATACCTCTTGTGTAAGCCCTGCCGAGCCTATCTTGTACTTTTACACCTTCAAAGAACCTTCAACCTTACGATTTTTACTCTAGAGTTTATTGTCAATTGCAGCAATCCTGGAGTTAAGATGTTTGGTTATTGGAGTGGTCAAGTTAGCTTGCACATCTGGGAACAAAATTGTAGGAAAGAATTTGTCTCATTAGTAGTAATTCGCTGTAGTTTGAGGTACTGTAGCGTTCCATGGTTTGCAGGAATGTCGGCTTACTAACGAGTTTTTGACAGCATGGTTTACCTTGTCCATATATCGCATAGAATAACATAACGTACCATCACGCCTACATATATTCCGCGATCGGTTAGGCAGAGGTGTATACCAATGTACACGCACAGTTTGCTGAACGTATCTTTAGGTCCCATGTAATAGGGAGCGAGCCTATTATCATTAACCGGGCACAAATCCTAACTCCGAGCTGCTACTGAGAATTTCATAGAAAAACCTAATAACACTTATTGCTCGACCTGGGAATCGAATCCAAGACCTCTAGCGTAGCAGTCACGCTTAGACCCAGTAGGCTAACGAGGTAATCCACTTACCTCCTAGTATGTTTATATTTTATTTAATCAAAAGACACATAGAATGGAAGGAACATAGATGGGTTTTAGTCAGTAAAAGTCTGACACTAGGGACGGGGGAAGTCATTTGATGATTTCCCATCTGTAAAAAAAAAAGCATAACATATCTTCCATTATTCACAACCTAGATAACTAGCTCTCTGCCTGTACCAAATGACTATGTTCCACGGCAGACAGCCGTGGGAACGAGGCTTGTATGTACTGTATATTGTCACGGTAATTGAAAACATGGCTGATCTACTTCGAGATCGTCGGGATGTAAGAAAAGGCATGTATTTGCGACATTTCTCTTGTGAACTTATTAAGGAATTTCTTGATAGATTCGTCTTGGGAACTCGTTTTGACTGGAGTTTTCTCATTTACGAACAAGAAAAGATTTGGAAGAGAACTTACTCACTCGCTTAATTAACTCTTTAGTAGAGAGGTCAAGTAGAGGTCTTTGTGACGAAGCTCGTCCGGGGAAGTACTACCACCATACCTATCTCCGCCGGAAAGTAACGTTGCTGTGTTCCGATTTGAAAGGTATAGGTGCCGGTGTAATTACAGGCACATGAGTCATTTTAACTTTGTCTCTGAGATGGCAACGCATTTGCAAGGCCTCTGGTATTGCAGATGTCTATAGGTAGCAGTGACCACTTAACATCAGGTGGACCGTCGGCTTGCTTTCCATCCAATGACATAAAGAAAACAGAACTTTGTCTGGGTCTATAAGACGCACGCTTACTACCCAGATCCTACAATGATTGTGTAATTATTGTCTCCTTAGCCAACAGTCAAAGTGCAACTTAAACAACAACAATTTCTCAATAGCTCCTTTCAGTGTCAACTGATCCGGCAATTGTTTACTTGGGTTTTTCCGAAGTAATGTTATTGACTATTTGACTACTTTGATAATTAAGAGAGATTTCAATCAATATAAATACAAGGACTTTAAACTATCCTACTGTACGTATTATTATAAACGCAAACGTGTAAGGATGATGGATGGATGTCAAAAGAAAAAAACGTGAACTCATTTCTTTCATTTAAATGCACATTTGAATGTCCATTTTTGCACCACCTCACCGTTATGTAACAATGAGAATGTGTAAATGTAATAATTTGGAATATTCGGAAAATGACAATTTAAGATTACGGAAAAATAATAGGTAATATGAACAATATAGAACTTGGACAATTTATATTTCGGAAAAAATCGCTTACACCAACTAACTTTACCCTGTGGTTTCACTCTCAACAATCAAACTATACAGCTTTATTATAAATGTATTAATCATCATCATCATCATCATCATCTTCCTGCCTTATCCCATTTTACTTGGGGTCGGCGCAACATGTTTTCAATATAGGTAGATAATAAATAGATAGGTATAGGTAGATATATAGGTGGTAAGGATCGTAGCAGTAGGCGTTCTATGGTTTCTGCCTACCCCCATGGAAAAATGGCGTGAGTTTATGTATGTGTATGTATGTATAGCTAGATATTGATCTTATACGTTCACACATAAGATCATTTATTCACATTTTGTGTTTCTGTGAGACTTTGACTTCATTCTGAATTCTATGCAGACAAAATCATGGTCAGAAAGCTAGTAACTAAGAAACGTTCAATAAAGTCATTCATTTCTGGTATTTCACTTCAAGAGACGAATCTCATTCAAAGTTCAAGCATGTTGTAACGGAGTAAGTAACAGTGCACCGAGGCGACCGTAATGGTGTCCATTCAGCTGTCAGCCATCAATCACGAAGGGTGGGGCCCGTTCTGAAGTGTTGGAGGATGATGAGTCAGCAGAGGTAGCGGGTACAATAGATGATGAGATCCCATCATCATAGATTGGCTGAAACTGGATTAGGCTGCATAAAAAAACACAACACTTCTTTTTTTGCCTTTACTGTACTTGCTTTGGCTTGGGTAATAATAGGCCAATCATCATCTGCCTAGCCTTTTCCCAACTATGTTGGGGTCGGCTTTCAGTCGAACCGGATGCAGCTGAATATCAGTATTTTACATGGAGCGACTGCCTATCAGACCTCCACAACCTAGTAATGGGCAATACGATACTCTTGGTGATAATAGGCCAATATCGTACCATAAAAAAGGTATGATACTGTCGATAGTAATACTGGCCTATTATTACCCCAAACCAAAATGACTACAGCAAAGGCAAAAGGAGGGTTATAAATTTTTACGTACGTTGTCTCACACTAGGAATTTTTCTCACTACCATCTACTACATCACGCTACAATCTACGGGAGCAGAGCAGTAACCAAAGACGTCACTGAACGCGGGTGAAAAATTCCAAGCAGGTGAAGTCGCGGTCAGAAACTAGTTTGGTAACAAAACGTTAATAAGCTCAAGGAATACTAGATTCAAACTAGGATTCTTCCTACGCAAGTAGTCGCGTGCCTATAAAGCACCTTACCAATTATAATAGGCACTTCAAAAACACTGCCTCGTTAGCCCTAATGGTCCTAAGCACGACTGCTACGTTACAGGTCTTGGGTTAGATTTCCAGGTCGATCAAAGTGTTATTGGGTTTTTCTATGAAATTCTCAGTAGCAGCTCGGAGTTAGGATTTGTGCCCGGTTAATGGCAATAAACTCGCCCCATATTACATGGGACCTAAACATACAGGCAAACTGTGGGTGTACCTAGATACACCTCTGCCTAACCTTCGAGGAATACAGGCGTGATGGTATGTATGTATGCAAAAATACTGGCGGTTTGCTGCATGACTGCATTTCGACTGCATCTTGCATATGCATATTAACTGCACTTGTGCAGTTGTAACGCAGTTATTCTGTATGGACGCGTATTGCGGTTTGTTTTATGGTAGAAAGCCTGTATTTGAAATGTAAGTCATTCTTAAAAAATATTTTTTTTTAATTACACATAGTTAGGGACACCTATGTCGTGATGGCCCAATGGTTAAGGCGCCCGCCTCTCATGCACGAGGTTGTGGGTTCGCAACCGGGCACGGGCAAGTACCAATGTGACTTTTTCTAATTCATATGAACTTTCTAAGTTTATCTTGGACATCACTGATATCCATGTCAGAGGCTCTTGAGGCGGTTTGTAAACTCTGACACCAGGATGTGTGGGGTCATTAGACCTTACTGCCCACACGATAAAGAGAGATCTTAATTCTTCAGTAAACAAATTATATTATTTATACTAGAATCCGTCTAAATCTGAACGAAAGCGACAGTACGTTACGGCTCGTCACCGCTACGAGTCGTTATCCTAACTGTCGGTAAGCTAGCCTACCACTCGTATGCTGACCACCGTTACCACACTATATTTGGCTCTTTTGTTGATCTTACTGAATTGTGAAGAATGCTGTGTGACTGGTTTTAAAGCCATGACTGCTGTTTTTTGGCCATTATTAATAGTGTTAGAAGGCTACTGTAATAGTAGGTTATTTTTAGCAGTATCACTGTTATTCAAGTACATATTTTGATAATATAAACATAAGTTCTATTTACTAGAGCCCGCGACTTCGTCTGTGGTACTTATTTCACCCGGGTCATAGCGTGGTGTTATATAGCCTTTAATAATCAGGAATAATGTAGCTATTGTAAAATAAATGTGAATGTTGCAATTGGTGAAAAAATGGTTCAAATCGATCCGGTAATTTCGTAGGCTATTCGTTACAAACAAACAAACACACAAAAAACACTTACCTCTTTATAATATTAACTAGTATAGATGTAATTTTGTTCATCTCATAATAGCAAGTGCGGTTGTTGAGCGTGGGGTCCTGGGTTCGATACCCAAGTCGTGCAAAAATTGGTATTGTGTTTTGTTCATTGGGAATCTCTCAGTATCAGCGCAGCTCACTTCAAACTCACTTCATCTGAATTCACCGCGGGAGATTCTTACAGAATAGGCTTTAGTAACTAGTGGTAAATTTTTGCTCTGATGACTATCGTGATAATGTAACCTACAACTCTGTTATAGCCCTCATAAATAAGAAAGCGTAAAGACTTACATTAAGACTACTGTTATGAGGCGTGACGAGGCATTAATAACATCATGTGGTGTGCCTTACTCTCATATTGGGGGGAAATGTTCGTGTATTATATCAATTTGAATAGATACGCCTCGGTAGCCTAGTGGTCCCAAGCGCGACTGCTACGCTAGAGGTCTTGGGTTCGATTCCCAGGTCGAGCGAAAAGTGTTATTGAATTTTTCCATGAAATTGATAGTAGCAGCTCAGAGTTAGGGTTTATGCCCGGTGGCAATAGGCTCGCCCCCTATTACATGGGACCTAAAAACATACTGGCGCACTGTTGGTGTCATGGCACACCTCTGCCTAACCCTTTGGGGAATACAGGCGTGATGTTATGTATGTTATTAATAGATACGGTAGGTACAGCACGACGGAACAATTTTCTTTGTGAGATTGTACCTTTCAAGACCCTCATTATAAAGGTGCCGCTTTGAAGGCGACGGCACACCGCAGACGGCAGCGTCTTTGCCGTCGTGCAAAAAATTTTAAGGATAGTTCGGTGGATATATATTTGTTACTTTTACACGCTTCAGTGGCTAAACTGAATTAGCTAAAATTTGGCACACATATAGGTACCTATTTCTTTACTTTAAAATCCGTACTAATATTATAAATGCGAAAGTAACTCTGTCTGTCTGTCTGTCTGTCTCTTCTTCACGCCTAAACCACTGAACCGATTTTAATGAAATTTGGTACAGATATAGTGTGGGACCCGAGAAAGAACATAGGATAGTTTTCATCCCGGAAATCCCCCGGGAACGGGAACTATTAATCCACGCGGACGAAGTCGCGGGCAAAAGCTAGTATTCAATATTTTTTATCCCGTTTTTGTGTTCTTGAGGCTTCATTCTGAAGTCTAAGCAGACAACGCCACGGGCAGAAGCTAGTTTTTAATATCCTGCTATTGTTTCATACCTAACCTTGTCCTTAGGCCTTCTACTATCCCTTTATAGAGGAACTCCTACAAATTCTCGTCACCTTCGTCAAATAGTTACATATGTACGCAATGCCATCTTACGTCTAACAGAAAGCAAATTATCAATACCATTGTATGCAAAATATGCCACCCACGCAGATATACTGTCACTTCAATATTGAACTTTAAATCTTTCATGTTAAAGTAGAACTTACCTTGTGTTCTCTCAATTAAACTAGATGCCGTTGATTAAACATGATGACGTCACAATTCTATATTCAAAATTTTTAATCATCACTTCCAAAATCAATTGTCGTTAATATTGGATACAGTTCCATTACAATTTGAACTTTACTGTTTACGTAGCTAAGATTGAAAATAGTTTGTAACACCAAGATGTGTGATAAAAATTTGACAAACCTGAATGACTAGAAGACAGTTTAGAATTAAACTCAACGCCGTTAGAGATAAAGTTGAAAGTCATTTGAATATAAAATTATGGTCCACATTGAATGGTACAGTTGGTCGTGACCAGGACACATGAAGTGGTACCCGGTTTTTTGAGTGATTATTCAAGATGGCGGCATTGTTACCTCGACCGGTTATGTGTTAGACTGGCTCAGATCTGGGTTAACTTGTGTTTTTGTAACTGAATGAGTCATATGTAGATTATGAGTAACAAGCAGCGGTGATGCGTCCCGATTTTTGAAAGATTTTACATACCGTACTTACAGACCTGTACCTTCGGATACATACATACATATCATCACGCCGATTCACGCCTCTTTTCCTCGAGGGGTTAGGCAAAGGTGTACCAATATGCACCCACAGTTCACCGGTTTGAGGTTCCATGGAATAGGGGTGAGTCTATTGCCGTTTACCGGGCACAAACCTAACTCTTAGCTGCTATTGATTTCATAGAAAAATCCAATGACACTTTTTGCTCGACCTGGGAATCGAACCCAAGACCTCTGGCGTAGCAGTCGCGCATAGGACCACTAGGCTAACAAGGCAGTTGCTCTTTACCTACTTACATTAATTATAAAATACCGAAATGACTTATAATATATTATGTACATTGTCCACAAGATTAAAAATCGAACCCAGTACAAACTCGACAGCCAATTGGTTCTCGTGAACAAAACAAAAAAGTCATAAGAAACCTGGTATATAAACTTAATATAATTTGTCGGTAAGTTGTCCATTCGATGGGCACCGCATTCCTTACCCTGATGAACGATTGACTGCTACTATAAATTGTTGTTAAATACTTAGCTACGAGTACAACGACACGTTGGCGGTATTGCCTACGAGCTACGCCTATCAGTTTGAGGATGCCACGGAGTATGGAGAAATGGAGTGCTAATGTGAGCGAGTAAACTTTGTGAGAACGGGTTTGGTGGGAAATTGGGAGAACGCTTGACATAGGAAAGAAATTTTTGATAAAAATAAACAATACTGGCGTCATTCAATATTTTTAAATTTGTGATAAATTAATGTAATGAATGTGTAAGTAAATTAATGTGTCATAAAATCAGAAAAAATAAAACTTTTCAAAATAAAAACAGGAAATCCCATGAAACGTTTTTGAGATATTCAATAAAAGAGCCAAAAAAAAAATACCAGAAATTAAAGTTTCCTTACCTTTTTTTTCAAGCTGGACCTACTTACTACTTACGCTCGTACTCGTATAGTACTGTCAGTCTACAGTCATAGTGTTCCATCACACATGAACTACATAGCAACAACAATACTCACTATTTATTAATTTATTTAAACTTTACACCCAAAAAAGTACAAAGGCGAACGTAACACCTTAGCCAATCTCTACAACTCAAACCAAAGGCCACCATATATCACACTCAACATAAAACGCTTCCCACTGAACACTCCATTCACTCAGCATCCATGACCAGTTCGAACCATAAGCAGTGCATACTACCTGCCGATCCCACATTCTTGCTGCGGTGTCGTGCCCAAATGCCGCGTTCCCAGCGAGGACGGTGCGAGGTCGCCGCTTCAATCTCGAGCCCTACTGTACCAATAGGCTCTACCTAGTCATCTGAGGAGACGGTGTTCATGTAACATTGTGAAATTGTGAAGGATGAGCTATGAGTGTCAATGGTTTTAAAAAAGAATGTTTTTTTAGAAGATTTTAGGAGATTATCAATTCTTTTGTACTTTTTTTTGGTTTGTTATTTAAAAACTCCTTCATTTATTTGGAAAATTATTATTATTATATATTTTTTTTACATACGAGGAGATATGATTATTTCAAATTTGTCCTATAAATTTTTTATCAAAAACAGTTCAGTAGCTTGGTTTTTGAATTATTTCCTTTTGTATTTAATATGGCAAAAGGGGTATACTTTTAGAGCTTCTACATTGAATACTGTTTAACTAGCTGACGCCATTTCGACCCTGTGCCTATGTGTTATTCTGATGCATTATTACAAGGTTATATCGAAGGATTTGATACGCAGAAGTATTAAGAACAAACATTACAATTGGTTCGATGAACTATCATCCTTTAAAGAGTTTTATGACCTATTGTTTTAAAGAAGTCTAGTAGAAGACGTCCGGTCATATTTGGAGGGCTAACTACTCAAGTTAAGCACATAAGTAGGCACTTTAATTGACTTGGAACTGTCAATCTGTATTTTTTGTTATGTCATTGAATGGCAATCATGTCCCATCTGATATATGCAATATCAAAGGCCTTGCAAATGCGTTGCCATCCCAGAGACAAAGTTGAAATGTATCATGTGCCTGTAATAACACCGGCACCCATACCTTTCAAACCGGAACACAGCCACGCTGCTTACGGCAGAAATAGGTATGGTGGTAGTACCTACCCGGACGAGCTCCTTCGTAAAGAGCTCTACTACTACTTACTACTATTCATCTGCATTGTAAAATCCAGACTGCCCCGTTGGTCTCGTGGTCGCAAGCGCGACTGCTGAGCAAGGGGTCCCGGGTTCGATTCCCAGGTCGGGCAAAAACTTTTTTCAAGGAGTCTTTCCATTAGGAATTTCTCAGTAGCAGCCCGGAGTTTGGAAGTTGGTGGGGTGACACCCCCGTGCCTCGGAAAGCACGTAAAGCCGTTGGTCCTGCGCACAGATATAAGAAAGATGGTCCTGCGCCTCATCTCTCTCCGGTCGTGTCGGATTGCCGTCCCATCGGGCTATGAGAGTTAAGGAAGAGGGAATGCACCTGTGTTTGCGCACACACTTGTGCACTATAATATCTCCTGCGTACGTGGCTAGTCTGCATTAAGATTAGCCGCCGTGACCGGAATCGGTCTGGAGAAATTACAAAATCCAGAATACATTTACTGCAAATCAGTAATGTCCAAAGGTAATAAACACGTTTATTTTGCAACAGAACATTCCCTTCGCCTTGCATAATTGTCAGCACCATACCGCACCATGGTTGCAAAGGTCGGTCATGTCGTGACCTCGAAACCTTCACCTTTGACCTTCTACATGTAATGGAATGATTGCATGTTACTGTTTGTAAACCTGTCATTAGTTTTGGCAATAACCTTTTAAAAAGTGCTCTCTGCTAATAGATATAAGATTGACAAGGCTTTGGCTATGTTTTATGTTGTAAGGTTATGGCAATAAATAGTCTAAGTATTGATAGTAGACCTCATAAGGGCGTTTAAGGGTTATGGTGTCTCATTCAAATTTTTAATTCCAAAATCTCACAAATAAATGTATGTAGTAATCTAAATTAAACTAAACTAAAACAAAAAAATGAGTAAACAACATTTTTAGGTAAAGATTCTTTGTTTAAATAATCCTTATACATTAGTAAAAACTTGTCCTTCTTCGGATCAACAAAATATTCGTTAGCATTACAAGTCATCAACAGTCAGCGAGTGGCAACGCCGGGAGGTGACGCCCTAGAAAGACCTACCCTGACCTTATTGGTGAGGTTCTTCAGAAAGGCCGGGTGTGCAGTACTCGTAACCGGCGTGCTTGTATGACTAGATGTATGAACGTGGATGAGGCGAAAGTAGTATGTAAGGATCGTAGCAGGTGGCGCTCTGTGGTTTCTGCCATTATACATTACAAGCCATCATTAATCATGAAAATATCAAATAGCGCTAAACATATTTAAATCATGTTCTCTGTCTCTAGCAACCTCTAACAGTTAACAGAAACAAAACTATGTTTCAAACTACTTAAATGTTTTTAACGATTTCTGGTGCAAGTGAGCGTATTGTCTCGTCAAAAATTTATCGACAAATAAACACTATTATGGTCGCTTAAGATGGCGCTCGGTTGAACAACACAACTATTTTTACGAGTACCGGTTTTTATGACCGCACAACTGGCGCCGAATATCTGTGGGTTACAAGTTCAAATCCAATGTCGTATTTTATATTGAAAACTGTTCTTTTTAGAATATATTTGGAGTTAATGTTACTGTTATTGCTATATGTTAAATAAACTATCTTCCGCCCGCGACTTCGGCCGCGTGGCGTCTTTCGTCTATGTTAAGATACGTCTTTGATTACTGCTCCGCTCGCGTAGGTTGTAGCGTGATGTTATATAGCTAGCTAGCCCAGGAGTAATGTAGCTATCTATTGGTGACAAAATTGTTAAAATCGATCCAGTAGTTTCGGAGCTTATTCGGTACAAACAAACAAACAAAATATCTTTTCTTTTATTTTTATACCACTGAAGGTGGCAAACCAGCTAACGGCCCGCCTGATGTTAATATTGTAATATTAATGTAGATAAATGTTTTTGTAGATAAAAGCGGGAAAGAGTAACAAACATCCTTCCATCCATCCATCTTTACGTTCTTTCTCATTTATAGGTAAAGTTTTATATTAGTAGGAAGCGCGGCGTTTGACTAAAAGATAGTTAACTTAAGTAGGTCCCTAAAATAATGGCCATCGAGACACGGCATCTGATCAAATTAACGGTATTTAGTCTAATACTTTCAATGCAGCACTAAAATCTTCCACTAATACTTTTCATACATCTTTTTCCTTAAAAACAGCACATTAAAAAGTAGTTGTTTTTCTTAAAAACTCCGCTGTTAATCTATTCCACTTACTTTATTGCTACATCTTTAATAGAGCGTAGCACAACACAGTTGCTTGGTGCTAAAAAAACGCATTCCTAACATAGCCAGTTCAATGTCATAACGCCTGACAAGATAGTTATAGCAAGATATCGTGAAACACGCACGTAACATTATGCTATTGTTTATTACGCAGGCGTTCTCGTGTGTTATTTAATCGTGGTATTTATGTAGGCGCTTCTTCTTGATGATTAATCCAGATAATCCTATTTTTACTGTAGCTTAGAGTTCTAAGACTCATTAGATGGCCACGTTTATCGCACCATTAATAGTGTTATTAAAATCCTCTAAATTGTAGGTGTAGAGACACTCTGCCAGGGTTGCAAAATTTGTCCGAAACAGTCACCGCGGCCCTGCTACACAAAGGGCATTAGGAGAAATACGAATAGGTTTTAGTCAGTAAGAGTCTGACACTCCCTTCTGCTCCACTCAGAATAGAAAAAGCCATTTGATTTCACATCCTTAAAAAAAAGTGTAGGGACATGACTGTCGACAGGCGCTTAGAGGGAAGCATAAAAAAAGGATTTTGTGCATTATTTGTTCCTTGACATAGACAAATAAAATTATTTCTGTTTATAATTCCAATATCCAATATTATATTGGAAGCACAACATACAAATTATGCAAATCATTCCTAATAATTTGAAAAATAAAAGATTATATTTTTACACAACAAATACTGCACCTTTGTTGTTTTAAAAATATAATCTCTTTGTATGCATGTCAAATCAATTAATAATCTGCAAATACAGGTTGCATGTCCAATAAATTATAAATTAATAATTTGTAGTAGCTTACATTATACGTATTGCATAATTAAATCGTTAGATTACGACACTCAAAATTATAATTTTATTAGAGAAAAAAAAACTAATTTGTTAATTTATATCATGATAAAAGCACGGTGACGGATTTAACATCAATACATTAATTAACCCCTATTTTGAGTAATCTAAACAAATTCGGGTCTCATCCACGTGACCAATCACAATTATAAAGAAGTAATTCATATAAATGCTAAAGTAACAATGTATGTTTGTCTGTCTGTCTGTTACCTTTTCGCGACTAAACAACTGAACCGATTTTTATGAATACCAAGAAAATACATAAGCTACTTTTTATTGCAACCCACTCAACAGTTTTTCAGAAACCGAAGACAAAGTGTTATTGTAAAACATAGGTAACTTTGACTTTGAACTCAGCTTATCCCAGTTATTTCCTATATATAGGCCTCCCCCAAGTATTATCACAAAACCTGGTCCTCCGACCTCCTCAAACAGAATATCCCAGCCGAGCTTGTATGTATTCTTTAGACCGATTGCGGCAAATCTTAATGCAGACTAGCCAAGCGCACACACTTGTGCACTATAATGCACAAGTGTGTGCGCAAATACAGGTGCACTCCCACTACCCTAACTCTCATTGTCTGATGAGACGGCAATCCGACACAATCGGGGAGAGCTCGGGCGCTAGACCAACGACTTACGTGCTTTTCAAAGCATGGGAGTGTTATGCCGCCAACTTCCAAACTCCGGGCTGCTACTGAGAAATTCCTAGTGGAAAAACCCAATGACACTTTTTGCCCCACCTGGGAATCAAACCCAGGACCCCACGCTTAACAGTCGTGCTTGCCACCACAGGATCAACGAGGCAGTAAGCCAGTCGCGTTTAAGAGGTCATCAGACAATCTAGCAGTTTTCCAAAACTCCAGATATAAGGCACAACAGCATGTCATATCTGGTCATAACCAAAGCGTCCAATACATCTGACCCGCCGCAAACCCCCCGCTGCTGATTGGCCGGTGTACTCCCAGCCGGCAGTCCGGCACCTTCACGCCACTTACGGTACCGTTACGCTTGATATAGTGTTTGTCGAGCGGTGCCCGCCATCGCTTCCGTGTTCGGACGCATCCTCTTAAGGAGAAGATTGTGATTGTGGATGAGTTATAATAATAATTATAACTCATCCACATAATTTCCTAATTATATTATAGTATAATATATGATAATTTCCTTCTCAAAAACTGGAAAGATGAAGCACGGAATCGTGAGAGATGGAATGAGTGGAGTGAGGTCTTTGCTCAGGATTGGGACAGACCTGTTAATAAAATAATAATAATTTAATCTGTTAATAATATCATATATATTATGCGAAAGTTTGTGAGAATGGAAAGATGGATGGATGGATGTTTATTACTCTTTCACGCTTGGGCTTCTTTTCATCCCGTAAAATTGTACGGTTCCTGTGGGTTAATATACTAACTTTGAAGTTGACGAAGTCGCGGACAGAAGCTAGTCAGATGATACGTCGTCACATCTATATTCGATACCGGGCAAGTGACCAATGTGACTTCTTAAGTTCATAATGAAACGAAAAGACGTCGGTGATTTCCAAGATAACCATAGAAAGTACTCTATGGTTATCTTGGAAATCACCGACGTCTGTTGGTGACGGAAAATATCGTGCTGAAACATGGATGTATAATGAATATAGGTATGAAATTGCCAATTGGGTAGATAACTCGATTTTTAGTTGCTTTGAAATCAATAAATAGTGAAGTCAGATGACAAAAAAGTGACGTCATAGTTTTGGTATCGTCATACGAAATCTATGGGGAATCATGTTTTGACAGCTCATGAAAATTACGTCAATTATTTGTGGTGTCATCTACCTAATTCCCTTTGAACAAGCGTGGTGATCAATGCTCGTGCCTTTTGTATGAGAAGAGGCCCTTGGCCTGCAGAGGAAAAATAGTAGGCTGACTAGCGTTTCAGGTCTGATATAGTTTAGAATAGCGTAAAATGAGATCATGTTTTCTATCATTATATGTTTCAATGAAAAAGGCGTACACTCAAAATTGGGTGGACACGGTTGAGAAAGGTAATCTTTCATTTGGTTGGTTTAATTTAAAATTGGGAAATATGAAATAAAGTTAGGTATTTAAAAAAACTTATCTTTTCTAGAATAAAAAAAGGATTCCTTTTTTTGCAAATTTTTAGAACTTACTTTACCTACCATTTAGAAACTTTTGCTGTGCAAATTAAATAACATTTGTTTGCTTAGAAGGCTAATAAACTTAATTGACCTTTGTGATTGTTAGAAGTTGGGAGACTACTCGCTGCTTACGACATTCCACCATATATGCACCAACGTATTAACGGTTAATTGAACACAACGAAGCAAACCACTAATTAGACAATTAACTTAAAGGTCAAAAACCGTTCACTATTATCGGTAACTGAACTTTAAAAAACATTTCTTAATTACACGTAAATATCAATCCTTACTCAAACAATTTACCAATTTTCTGCCAATATTAAACAAATTGCACAATTATCAATATTACGTCAACTTCGCCTTAACAATCGGAGCAGGCGTTTCGCTGCGCATGCGCATGCCGGGACCGTCCGCGCGCATTCTCTCGTTGACCGCCGTGGTGTACGCACGTATTACCGTTATCAACTCTCGAATCGAAACAAGTGAAGTGCAGTGTGTGATTTTCAGTGAAAAAATGTGAATATTCCTGTTTTTCTTTTAGTGATTTTTCTACGTCACTGATATGAAGACCGTCGATATTTTGGAGGTAAATTTTGCAATTATTCGAATTTTATTTTCCGGTCAGTTGATTTTGTTAATGAGGCAATGTTGTGTATGATGATGAGTAAAAGTGCATCGTCCAAACATTTAAATAATGTTGAATTTTCGTGTTTTTTCTTATCTGAAAATGGTTGAAGATGATCTATCAGTTTGATTTATAAAGACTGGTTAATTGACTAAGTGGTTACCCATATAAAGCTCGCAGATTTCACTTGTATGGAACACTGCTTACCTGTTTTATGACCATTGACCATACCTCAAGTCTTGAGGTGTCGTAAAAATAAACATAAATTATGTTTCTCTGATTATATCCAGTTAGCTGTTGTTGTTTACCGTTAGAGAGAATTAATGAAAGCATCTGTTTTGGCCCTGTTGAGCCTTAGAACCAATAATAATAAATAATATTATTTTAAATAAACCGACCCGAGCCGAAATATACCGGCGAACTGTGGGTGTACATTGGTACACCTCTGCCTAATCCTTCAGGGAATACAGGCGTGATGGTATATTTCTTTTATTTTTTTACACCCACAGTTTGCTGGTATGTTTAGGTCCCATGTAATAGGGGGCGAGCCTATTGCCATTAACCGGGCACAAATCCTAACTCCGAGCTGCTACTGAGAATTTCATAGAAAACCCCAATAACACCTTGCTCGACCTGGGAATCGAACCCAAGACCACTAGGCTAACGATGCATGCCAAAAGTGGATGCAAAAAAAACCAATCTGTCAATGAAAATAACGTGTGGCATGCCCCAGGGTACTATCTTGGGACCCGCAACGAAATTGGAGCAAAGAAAAAACAAATGTAGTATTATGAAAATATGTTTCCATTTACTTTAACAACAACAAATTCTTTAACACTCTTTGCGAGTAATGACAACACAATAGTTTATTTATTTTAACCTTATTTATACTGAGCGCAAGAATGCAAGAATTTCGATGTGAAAGCGGAGAGTACGTCGCAAGTAATAAGTACGATTTACAATTGATTAACGTTATAGCATTCCGGAGAATACTGGCACATTACTTAAGATCACTGCCTTGAAGAAGAAGTTCTGTGAAAAGAACTGCCTCGTTGGCCTAGTGGTCCTAAGCGCGACTGCTACGCTAGAGGTTTTGGGTTCGATTCCCAGGTCGAACAAAAAGTTATATTGGGTTTTTCTATGACATTCTCAGCAGCAGCTCGGAGTTTGGATTTGTGCCCAGTTAAAGGCAATAGGCTCGCCCCCTGTTACCTACATGGGACCTTAATATACCGGCGAACTGTCGGTGTACATTGGTACACCTCTGCCTATCTCTTTGGGGAATACAGGCGTGATGGTAAATATATAAATTCTGTTAATACACAACATTGTTGTATACTTAAACATCTGACAAGAGGTCATAGAACTCATAATTATAAACAACTTTTACTATAAGACCTAAGCCAAAACCTGAAGGCCAATTCTACCAATTAAAACTGTTTAAAATCTAGTCGCAATCTCATCTCAGCGACAATTCAATCAATTAAGGTAGGTAAATTAAAGGTTTTTTTTTACTGATTGAGACAGATTAAATTGCGATCGTTCTTAAAAGTTAGTAGAATAGAAGAAAAAACGTTCGTTGATCCATTCTCAACTACTTCATGTGCGTGACAAGGGATACCATAGCTCAGCAGTGGAAAAAATATAAATCTAATAATGGGTTTCATATATAAATATACCATCTCGCCTGCATTCCCCGAAGGGTTAGGCAGAGGTGTACCAAAGTACACCCACAGTTCGCCGGTATGTTTTTATGTCTCATGTAATAAGGGGCGAGCCTATTGCCATTAACTGGACACAAATCCAAACTCCGAGCTGCTACTGAGAATTTCATAGAAAAACCTTATAACACTTTTTGCTTGACCTGGGAATCGAACCCAAGACTATTAGCATAGCAGACTACGCGCTTAGCATGACTGAGACATAGAGGCCTACTTGCGTTTTGAACCGGAGCTACTACTTGGCAATTCAAAAAGGTCCTGTAAATGGTTACATTGAAATAAATGCTTTGAATTTGACAGTTTTAGATTACATTGTTCTCACATTGTCAACATGGATTTGAATCTACGAGTACAATGCGAGAACAATGTAACAAGTTGTACAATTCAGGTTCTAGTACAGACAACCAACCTGATTGAACCAAAATAACCGATCAGGCAATTTTGTAACCTAACCCTAATTGTAGGGCAATTTTGCAAAACTGTCTGACAGGCTTATTTTAAGATATAATTACGCTGATGTCCACTTGAGCCTGAGCAGTTTAATATGTATATTCAAGCAATTTTGCATCGGGTTAAGTAGCTCTCGAACCGGTATATTTGCTGCTAGCCGGTAACAATAGTGGAGAACAAGTGTGTTTGAAAGCGCAAGACCAATATTATGATATTTGAGTATACATACACATACATACATGAACTCAAGCCGTTTTCCCATGGGAGTAGGCACAAACCACAGTACGCCAACTGCTATGATTCTTAGGTACATACTCCTTTCGCCTCTTCCCTGCGCACCCGACCTTTGTGACGAACCTCATATTTGAACTGCCTCGTTGGCCTAGTGGTCCTGAGCGCGACCGCTACGCTAGAGGTCCTGGGTTCGATTCCCAGGTCGAGCAAAAAGTGTTATTGGGTTTTTCTATGAAATTCTCAGTAGAAGCTCGGAGTTTGGATTTGTGCCCGGTTAATGGCATTAGGCTCGCCCCCTATTACATGGGACCTAAATATACCGGTGAACTGTGGGTGTACATTAGTACGCCTCTGCCTAACTAATCGAACCCGGGACCCCTTGCACAGCAGTTGCACTTGCGACCACGAGATCAACGGGGCAGTTACATACATAAACCAATCTCAAATTAAATAATAAAAATAATCTCAATTGAAAATATTGAATAATTGAAATCCAGCAAAATTTCATCCGCACAAATGCTCAGAAGCTGATGAATGGTTGTCACCCAATGAACCCAATAGAATTGCAAACTCAAAACCAATAAATATCAGTACTAACCTACCTGTCCTGCTCTTAATCCGCATCCTATCCACAATTCAACTCATGCGCATCTGTCACGATGACAGCTTATGTGTTACGGATGACCATAATGTTTGATGTGCGTTTTTATTCGACTGCTGCCATTCGATCGGGGTTTATGTTCGACATAGATCCGGCTGGGCGGCTGTGAGCTAGACGAGTTTCAACTGACGAATGATTGTTGAGATTTTGATCCGAGAAGCGTTTCTAGTATGTTTTGAGAACGATCGCATTCTTATCTCTGTTTAAATCTGTCAAAAGTCCCTATAAATTAAATACAATTTTGATTAGAGGAACAATACAATTTTTTTTAAGAATGATCGCATTCTAATCTCGTTCGTAATCGACAAAAATGCCTGTAATTTACATAATATTTTTGACAAGTTTTTGACATTGATGGTCACTGAGATAAGATTGCGACCGGATTTTGCACGTTTTTAATTTAGGAATTGGCCTTAAATGCAATGAAATGTGGAATTACACACCTCTGCCTACTCTTTTAATTTAAAGATAGAAACATGATGTTATAAAAACACTAAAAAGCAACTATCAGAGAAACACAGTTTGATCTCATCTCGGCAACAATCAATATAAAAAAATATGACGTTTGTGTATTTTCGACGACATATTAAGATTGATATCTGAATGCCAAATTTACTAAACTAAAACATTCAAAATCTAGTCGCAATCTCATTTCAGCGACAATCAATGCACAAAAAATTTAAATAAATTAGCATAACATTTTTGACAATTGGTTTTTTAATTTTATTTTTTGAGTTTATATTTATACTATCTAATATTTTTGAGTTTCGTTTGATTGATACAAACACAATGGACATTTCATTTATCTAAATATTTAAATAAATAAATTGAATTAAATTAAGTCTGAGATTAAATTGCGATCATCCCTAAAACTTAAAAGAATTAAAAGTTAGTAGCCTCTGTTCTAAGATCTTAAAAAATAAATAAACAGCGGGGCGTTGAGAATGTGGGTAGGTACTCGGGCGAGCTGTCAAGTGTTGCACATAAATCTAGTCGCGTGCGCAGGTGTCATTAGTGCACAGATGTTATAGTAAAAGTTTTATACCGTATGTAACTTTGGTGAAGTTTGTGGTGGTTTATTTAGAGGTAGCTATTTAAAGACTTTAAGGGTCGGCGGGGAGAGGAATGGTGTTCTTGAGAAGATTTTGTTGTTTAGTAATTAGTTTCGATTTGCAATCTTACTTCGCCATCCTCATTCGCGTGAATTTTCTAACAGATCCGAATTTTGTTTGATAGTAAGGTATAGCCTATAGCACTCCTGATAACAAAGCTTTTCTATTAGTGAAAGAATTTTCAAAATCGGATCTCTAGTTTCGGAGTAAACAAAGATACACAAACAAACAACTACACAAACTCACAACAAACAAACTCTTTGCTTTACAATATTAGTGCATATATGGTAATGACCCAACAACTTCTAAAGAGCTGAAAATATCTTTAACATAGACAAAAACAATTGCATATTTTCAAACTGATTTGTGTCACCGGAATGATTTGTTTTGTTATAAAATCCCAAAAAAATTTTAAAGCTATTGCAATAATTTGGATATTTAAGACTGTGTAGTTTGAACTGTTATTGCTGGATAGTAATGTAATAGATATAAGATAATGTGGATTAGCTCATTTTGTCAGAACTAAACTCAAATTATCCCCTTACTACCAACGCATAAAAACCATCAACCCGATTACTGATATCACGGCAAACTGCAGGCAGATTCGAAAAGGAAAAAAAACATAACATAGCTTACCATCACGCCTGTATTCCTCAAAGTGTTAGACAGAGGTGTACCAATGTACACCCACAGTTCACCGGTATATTTAAGTCCCATGTAATAGAAGGCGAGCCTATTACCATTAACCGGGCACAAATCCTAACACCGAGCCGCTACTGAGAATTTTATATAAAAATCTAAGAAATCAATTCACATAAAAAGAATCTTCGACACAAACAAGAGCTTCCTCTCAACAAGTAGATAAAGCCATAGACCTGCAATATAGAGCTATAGAGATATAAATACTGACTATTAGCTGTAACATTGTGGTGCCTGTCTCGGAGACACGATGTTGCATTTCCTGCCGATATAAATAAGTACCTGGGAAGACTAGGGAGGGGGTGGAGTCGCGAAGGTTGAAAAGAAAAAAAGGGGATAAATTTGAGCTAATTTATAGATGACTGACTATTTTTTTTACCGTTGGGAAATCTCCAATTGACCTTCCCCGCCCTGGGCGGGGCGGGAGGAAGTGTCAGACTCTTACTGACTAAAATCCATCCATGTTCCTTCTTGTGCCCTTTGCATTCCGGGGGCGTGGTATCTCTTTTGAACAACCTGCAGCCCCGACACTGATAATTTGGGATCAAAATTGGGTTGATTTGAATTATTGCACTTTATTTAATTCTAAACGCAAATATTGCACTTTCCTGAATTTGAATTAGGGTGCAAAGACTTCTTCTGGGGAAGCTCACTCCATCGACTATTTTGTATTTGTCACCTCTGACCTTGACTAGGGTCAAGAGCAAAACCCATCGCAAATAAAAATAAAGTTCATAAACCAACTTATCTTTCGAAAAACAATTTATTATATACTAGCTTTTGCCCGCGACTTCGTCCGCGTGGATTTATAGTTCCTGTTCCCGGGGGATTTCCGGGATGAAAACTATCTTATGTCCTTTCTCGGGTCCCAGACTATATCTGTACCAAATTTCATTGAAATCGGTTCTGTGGTTTAGGCGTGAAGAAGAGACAGACAGACAGAGTTACTTTCGCATTTATAATATTAGTACGGATACAAATATGTCACCACTCAAAATCGACCCTAAGTTTTTGGGGTTAAAGTTCCAAATTAACTCAAGTTTATCCTCTTCGGGTTTATATTGTTGATAATGTATCACGCTATTCTTTACACAATCCCCTACAAACACATAACACCTGATGCTTATCTAAAAACTTTATGTCATACGTAAAAGTTTATATAAGAGTATTGTGGAAGTCTCCATGCATTTCCTGTTCGCGCCGGGTCGTCGCTCCGCCGCCGGTTGCATAATAATGTCCCCAAGGGGTAGGGCTACCATTAAAGGATGTATGTATGGGACAAATAGTCCTTGATGTTGTAATACACTTTATTTGCAGTTGCTATAGGTCGTTTTTCAATTAATTTTGTATGGGTCTCCTGACCAAGGCAGTAATCTCGTGATGGAATTTCGGTGACGGCCGACAATCAATGGGGACTAGCCAAGTATCAAGTATGTTATAGTGCACGAGTGAGCTGTTTGTGTAAGTATGTGAGTTCACAATGTTTGTAAACGCATCCACGATACAGAAGAAATTTCTAGTGTGGGGCAAGGTTATTTTCTAAAGATAGATTTATTTGTTATTAAAAATGTTATTTTAATAAAACCATTAAAAGCCACTTTTAAATGTGTCAAGTTACAAGAGACAAAAATGTCTGGTTGCCTCTTCCAAAGCGTAGTTTAGTGTGGAGATGAATAGGAGAAAATGTCCATTCATACAACGAAAAAAAATTCGCAGGTCAAGTCAAGATACTTAATAAACTTTTCTCTAACTCCACAAATTAATTATCTTTACTTTAAGATTTAGATATATTCGCATTCCTAATCACAGTCTCAATCTGTCAAAAATGCCTCTAATTATACAACATTTCTTTGACACAGAGTGCCCCCAAGATGTGATTGCAACAAAATTATTAACGTTTCTAATTACGATATTTAGCCTTTGCTTGTAGGCTCGCCCTCTATTACATGGGACCTTAAAACATACCGGCGAACTGGTACACCTTACATTGGTACACCTCTGCCTAACCCTTCAGTGAAAACAAGCGTGAGGATATATTATGTTATTTAACCTTCAAATCCAAATCCATAAGATCCATTATTGACAATTCCAACCAAATCAAAACATATTTATAAAATTCCGACTTCCCTGCAAAGACAAGAGCTTCTCTCGAACAATAGGTGTTACCGCTAAAGTGTCGGGTTCAGTAGTGCAACGTGATCTTAACGACATATTGTGTCTTCAGACAAAGGCCATGATGATTGCTTGAGGGTTTCTGAAGCTGATTGAACTCTCGAATTACAGGACATAATGATTATGTTGTTGAAATTGGATCTTGTGTTCATTGATGAGTTATCGGATACAAAGCATTTTTATCTTCTTCTTTATCATGTGGGCAATAAGGTCTTACAACCTCACACACCCTAGGTCAGGGTTCAAGGGCCTCTGTCATAGATACCAGCGTTTTAAAAAATTGAATTGTTACCTTCTTATGTTTGATTAAGGTGGCTTTTTATGTATTCGCATCTACAGATGATATCTCTAGATCTATGCATACAGGCATAGTAAGTGTCATGTACCCAAAATGGTAAATATTTTCAAATAGTTAAAGTTTTGTTTGACACGGCTGCTAAGCTTGGGGTCCTGGGTTCGATTTCCAGCTTTTTCTATCAGTATTGAGGATTTGGAATTTTGCAATTTTTCTGTCCAGAGGCTAGTCAAACCGTTGACCCTGCACCTTATATCTCCCCGGCGGAATGGAGTGCACCTGTGTTTGCTCACACATTTGTGCACTATAATATCTCCTGCGTACTTGACCGTGCTCCTTAGAAATTTCTGACCGTGACTAAAATTTGGTTGAGTCAAATATTTAAAAAAATAACAATAGCACTCCTAACTTTGTACGTATTATACAATTACCATTATTTTCCGTTTTCCTGATTTCATTTATATTAAAACTTTGCGACTGTTTTGCTACAACTTGATAACTCAGGCTAGTAAATAAATGCAGGTCTAGGAATCAAGGTTAAGATGGTAACCCTACATGCCTGGTCGCCAGCGATCGATTTAAGACCAGCAGGTAACGTGTTCGCAATATTATGAAATATCTATAAATAAAGACTCCTTGCTTATCTAATGGATTTAAAATAGCCAAGAGTAAGATTTAGTTAGACTGTTCCTATAACTGTTATATTTACTGCTATATTCTGCCCACAACTTCGGGTGTATGGTTTTTTTGCCCGCGTGTAGTTACGTCTTTAGTTATACAGCCTAATTCTATTTCTCATAAATCTGGCTATCATATACAAAAATATTGTTTCAATCCGACTGGCAGTTCCAGAGTTTAGTTTGTTTAAAAAAACACACACAAGAAGAACTGCAGCTTAACTATATTAGTATCATTATTTGAATAATCTTAAATATTTTTAAATCAATGGATTTTATAACATAGGTTATATTATGGAGAACTAATTATAAACATATATATTAACCTTCATGAAAGTTATATGTTTGAGCCGTTTGGGGTTGAAACACTAGGGCCGTGGGGACCGAGCGCTCATCTAGTTTATCGCAATATCGCGAAGCGACTGGTCGATTCTTCACGTGACCAGAGGGCTGGCCTATTCTTTGGCCAAAGAATCAGCATTGCCATACAACGTGGCAATGCTGCCAGCCTTCTGGGCACATGTCCCATTGACAGCGATGCGGATGAGTTTTTTGATGCCCTATGACCTTACTTTTTATATTAACTGTACATAGTTTGTAATTTAATTATTATTTAGTTTTAACTTTGTAGTTGAATTATTATTAATAAAAAAGTACAACATAAGAATATAATTATCAGATATTTAATTAATTATTTATTTTTATAATTCTAATTTAAAACTAGATTTGATTGTCACGCATTCCAGTTAAAAAAAAAAACATTTGATGGCAAACATTAAGTCGACGGCCCACCTTATGTTAAGTTCTCACCGCCTCTCTATAGACATCTGCAATACCAGAGGCCTTGCAAATGCGATGCCATCCCAGAGCCAAAGTTGAAATGTCTCATGAGCCTGTAATTACACCGGCACCCGTACCCTTCAAACCGTAACACAGCAACGCTGCTTTGCGGCAGAAATGTATTCAAGAAAAGTAGCTTCAACAAAAAAACAATGAAACTCTCTAGTTAACATAGTTAGTTTAGACATAAAATTTATAACGGTTCGAGTTGTTGACCAAATTTGTGGCACTAGCCACGCTCGCTATGACAGTTATTTGGTCAGTGAGCTGTCATAATGTTATTGAATCATCAGTTCCGTGACCCGAATGCTAATTCACTGAGGAAAGGAAATATTATCTGTATGTTGTTCGTCGTAATATTGCGTCGAGTCGCCTTTCTCAACAATTAATATTATACACGTAGAAATAGACAGAAGATTTAGCCCAGTGATTCAGATGTCCGGTCAGTTTAATTCCGGACAAGAACTAATTCTAATGTGACCATTTCAATACATACCTATGTGACTTGGTGAAGGAAAATATCGGAAGAAAATCTAGACTTGAAATTAACTTGCTTCGACCCGCGACTTCGACCGTGTGATTTATTTCACCCGAGCTTAGCTACGTTTTTTTTACGTTTTTCCGCTCCCGTGTGTCGTAGCGTGATGTTATATAGCCTATGTTACTCACGAATAATGTAGCTATATGTTGGTGAAAAAATGGCTAAAATCGGTCCAGTAGTTTCGAAGTTTATTCGGTACAAACAAACAAACCAAAAAATTATTTCCTCTTTGTAGATATTCTCTCTGAAATCCTTCGAGATAAATTATCCCTCGGGAACAAAAAAAACAGGATAAAGAATAACTTATTTGCTGTTCCAAACTTTAATCTATCTCTGCGCCCAATTTTATACAGATCCGTTATTCATTTATCCAAAATTTTGGGTTTATAATATAGTAGTGTGAATGACATACATATTTTTTGACGGGCCTGTTGGTCTAGTGGTTAGTGGCCCTGACTGCTAAGCCGGAGGTCGTGGGTTCGATTCCCACCCAGGACAAACTTTGTGTGATGAGCATGATTGTTAGTTCTGTGTCTGGGTGTGATTTATCTATAATATGTATGTATTTATAAATTATATAAGTATGTATATCAGTTGTCTGGTTACCATAACACAAGCTCTGCTTAGCTTGGGATCAGATAGCCGTGTGTGAGTTATCCCAAGATATTTATTTATTATTTATTAATTTATTATTATTTTTGTATATAAAGTTGCCTAACAGTGGCCCAGTATGAGTAAACGTAACACATCATAAAACCGTTTTGCTCGTAAAATAAATACCCGTTTCGCACATTAATATTAATTGAGATTAAAGGCTAAATTCGTATCAATGGGTGATATATAATATGCTTGTTGCATAAAATTAAAAAAATATGCTACAAAAAAGTCGGATTTCCAATTCGAAAGTTGGATCAAATTTAATTCTAGGCCCTCCTGTTTCGACTACAAATTAATGTGTTTTTAATTCTCAGAACCGTGGTTATATCTATCTTGAATCTTAGCACTTCTAGAGCCTAATTTATAGTCTAGAATCTAGACCATAAAAAAGACTAACTATTAATATGAAAATTATGAACATAATATTTAATAAGTTTCCGAGTAAAACCGGTTGATAACTAGAGTAGAGACATCGTTAATCATAATGATATTAGTTATAACATTATTATTTATGACGTAATTTTGATGTCTTGGTCATAATTATGATTTGATTTGACTTTCTTTCCATGGTAGATCAGTTTCATGAATTGTTCGTTTTTGGTACACAATAGTAGACATATTATATGAATTGTGTTTTTTTTTTTTGGTTTGCCTCCTTAGTCAGATAACTCTTAAAGTAGCAATAAACAAAAAAAGTGTTTGAACAGCTTTCTTAAATAAGAATAATTAAATTACAAACTATGTACAGTTTTAAAAAAGAAAATTCTAAAGTTGTCTCTGAATTTACGCGTTGATGTCTTTGGTTTGAACAATAATTATAATTATCAAAAGTTAAGTTAAGTTATTAATTGGTAACAGATAACTGGTCCGATTATTGTAAAAAACTTTTTACAATCAAATAATTATGTTTTGTTTTTTTTTTCAATCAGAGGTCCCCCATTGCTTGGCAATGCTGTCCCCCATTAAAAATAATCCACTCTAATATACTATCTACTATCACGCCTGTATTCCCCGAAGGGTTAGGCAGAGGTGTACCAATGTACACCCACAGTTCGCCGGTATATTTAGGTCCCATGTAATAGGGGGCGAGCCTATTGCCATTAACCGGGCACAAATCCAAACTCCCACTCCACTCCTCTCCACTCTAATAATACTCTATTTATACGTTTAATTAACAATAATTGTTAGACAGCTTAGCCACCATAAGAAGCCATAGTTTCTCTCATAAACTATACATTAAATGATAACAACTTTGCGGAGTTAATTAAGTTAGTTTCATGCTCTAGATCGCAGCCATGGTTGGAATTAAAAAAATAAACTGCTTGCCTGATATCTTGTGAAAGTTGTGTACCTTTCTTACTATCTACAGAAGGTTTTGCTGCAGAAATCTTACTACTATTATAAAGGCGAAAGTTTGTATGTATGGATGGATGTTTGTTACTCTTTCACGCTTAAACGGCTGAATGGATCTGGATGAAATTTGGCACAAAGATAGATTATAGTCTGGAATAACACATAGGCTACTTTTTATCCCGGGAAAATGTACGGTACCCGTAGGATAACACATCAACTGTGACGCGGACGAAGTCGCGGGCAGAAGCTAGTTGTTCATATAAATAACTGATTTTTATAATATTGAGCAAGGGGTCCCGGGTTCGATTCCCAGGTCGGGCAAAAAGTGTTATTGGGTTTTTCCATTAGGAATTTCTCAGTAGCAGCCCGAAGTTTGGAAGTTGGTGGTGTGACACCCCCGTGCCTCGGAAAGCACGTAAAGCCGTTGGTCCTGCACCTGATCTCGCTCCGGTCGTGTCGGATTGCTGTCCCATCGGGCTATGAGAGTTAGGGAAGAGGGAGTGCACCTGTATTTGCGCACATGCTTGTGCACTATAATATCTCCTGCGTACGGGGCTAGTCTGCATTACATTTATTAGAATAGAGAATTACATTACATTTATAATATGTTTTTGAGATCGAATTTCGGTCATAGAGGCCAATGTAATGAGGATTAGCCAAATACGCGGGATAATTATTAAGTGGATAAGTGTATGCGCAAATAATGGTGCATTCCCTTTTTGCTCAATTTGTCTTCTTCTTCTTCTTAGCGTATCGATGGTAAATAAAAGAATATAAATAAATGAATGAATGAATAAAATATATTTTAAATTTTAACGGTTGGCCCATAATCAATAATTTATGTAAAAAACATGTTGAAGTAAAAAATACGGAGAATTACATATTATATGAAAAAAGAGGGAACACGATTGATTAGGACATACATATATACCATCACGCCTGTATTCCCCGAAGGGTTAGGCAGAAGTGTACCAATATACACCCACAGTTCGCCGGTATATTTAAGTCCCATGTAATAGGGAGCGAGATTAGGACATCATTAAATTTAAAAAAAATACAACTAGACTACATTATCATGCTACACGCTCTTGTCATCTTAAAGTATGAAAGTCAAGGTCAAAGTCAAAGTCAAATCATTTATTTCAATTAGGCCATTAAAAGGCACTTTTGAACGTCATTACATAAAAATAAAACATTAATATTGAATCTAGTTGCAAGAATCCACCGATCAATAGTACCATCTCACAACAAGCGAATATAATAAGTTATAGCGTCGAAAGAGAAAGGTGTCGTCGCTGAGACAGCCCGAATTCCGGCGCGGTTAACAGACCGCGACCGACTTGGTTAGCTTGTAACCGACATACAAGGGTTACGGTTAAAACTAGTTTAAGTTTTTTCAGTTTGGGAAGAGTAGATAGAGCTTTTTTTAACTGAAGAAAAATTGGCAATTTGTAAGTCAGATTTCCACATGAACGGTTTGATTAATAAGAAATCCTTCATGTGTAAATCTGTATAATATTTAAAAAACTAGTTTCATTTTTATTATATACAACCACGCCTATATTCCTCGAGGGGTTAGGCAGAGTTGTACAATACAGCCGCATTTCACCGGTATGCTTAGGTCTTATGTAATAGGAGGCTAGCCTATTGCCATTAAACGGGCACAAATCGTATCTCCAAGCTAGAATTTCATAGAAAACCCCAATAACCCTTTGCTCGATCTAGGAATCGAACCCAGACCTTTAGCGTAGCAGTCGCGTGTAGGACCACTAGCCCAACGTGGCATGATTTTTCGTGTTCTAAGTTTTTCCCTAAATGATGTTTTTCTATGTATCGTGATGTCCCAGTACCTTCCATTGTACGAGGTTGAGGGTTCGATACCGGGCAAGTGCGCTTGGAAGTAAAGTACCTATACTATAAACCATAACCCATGAAGTGTAGCTATCAGTAAAAACTATTTTGCTATCGGACCAAAACTTACAGAGATTAACTCTAACAAAAAAAAACAAAATTTACCACTTTATTATATTAGCATAGATACAGGTCTAAAATTCCCAATCACGGTCTCCGAAAACTTATTTTTTACTTTTCAAAATCATGATCACACTACCTATTACAAAAATCTTCCGTCACCTACTTTGCAAACTCATTGTTTAACGAATATAAACTCAATTGTATAAACAAATAGTGCCCAAACTCAATTGTAAAAACAAATACTACCTAATCCTACAATAGTAATTCATAATTTGTTTGATGTACAATAATGAATACTCCATTCTATTCATACTCTATGTTTTCATGATGTGATTATACACTTAACTATTCAGTAACTATTTTATAATAGTATGATACAATATGTTTATAATTAACTAGCATTTGAGCGCGAGTTCGTTTGCGCGGAATAGTTCCGTTGAAAGATATATATTTTCTCAAAGAACAAAATTACAGATCACATAAAAAGAAAATCAATTATATTAAGGTTGTAATTTACATTATGACGTTCAAGTCATCCAAGAAATGGAATACCATTGGGTCATTTATAATATAACAACACAAAAGCATATACAAAACAGTTCAAACTTATCATCATCATCTTCCTGCCCTTATCCCAAGTTACTTGTGGGCGGCGCAACACCTTTTCTTTTTCCATGCCGTCCTGTCAGCCGTCATACTATCACTGACTCCCTTCTCAAACTAAAGTGTCTACTTGAGGAAGCCGTCATTCTTGGGTTCCAATTTTTCAAAAACGCTTAAAACAAAATGTTTCGTTTTTTCTTATCAGGTGCCTAAATACAAAGTTTCAAGGTTTTATCTTTAAAAACGACGGACTCACACGCAAGATTTCATCTTCTATTTCATGTCCATCAAGTCTTTTTCTAGCATCAATAGGTAGCCTATGTCCTTCTTCAAGATCTAATTTACCTCTGTACCAAATTTCATCAAAATCGGTTCAGCGATTTTGGCATGAAAGCGCAACAGACAGACAAAGTTACTTTCGCATTTTCATTAAGTATGAATTATGTTGTACTACTTAATAAGTTGCGCCTTGCGTTTGACGTAATTACTAACGAAATACATAATAGATTTAATAAATATTTCAATACTTGCAATACGGCGGATTATCGTAAAATAAAAACAAATGCAATCGTAATTCTTGACTCAAAGTTTTACAATTTCATTTGTTTTCAAAAACTTATGTTGAGTAATTTGATTGGCTGTCGTTATACTGGGCGTTTTTTAATTAATAGGCGAAACTTTACAGCTAGAGTAGGAATTGAAACTAGATATACAAACTAGCTTATGCCTGCGACTTTGTCCACGTAAATCTCGGTTATCTGCGAAGTATTTTTTTTTGCAAAGAACCATAATTACTTCTCTAAAATAAAAGTAACCAAAGTTAGGTATAGCTTGTAATATTAGCTATCACCCAATAAAGGTGACGTTAAAATCGGTTCAGCCGTTTAGGAGTTTTTTTTTATTTCAAGTAAAAATTTTAAGTAAACTGTCGATGAAAAATGTAACTCCCTCATGTCGCGTATAATGTACTTGCTTTAATTTATGTGCTTTTTTATAATAAAACAAATTCATTCGTTTAAGATTATTAGCATAGTGCTATTTGTGTGTTTTTATTATGTTAGTAGCAGTAAACTTAAAACTATCATCATCATCTGCTTAGCCTTTTTCCCAACTATATTAGGGTCGGCTTCCAGTCTAACCGGATGCAGCTAAATACCAATGTTAAAGTAAACTTAAAACTATGTTAGTCACAAATTCGAATAATTTAATTTAAGTTTAGTATTTATTTCTTCGCATGCACACACATCCACAGTATTTAGCACGTGAATTAAAACGATTCTGTATTCAAATTAGCCAATCACTCCATTTCAAGAGACGCGGATGTACAGTCAACAAAGCTATTCGGTATACAGGCAGCTTACTTGCGATTACTTTTAAACAATGTTGTGAGTGTGCTGAGCAGTCAATTCTTTTAAATAACTCTCTTAAGTGAGTCATGAGCTTAAAGTAATTACGCATATAATAAATATTAATAAGCAAGTATTATTGGGTTTTTCTATGAAATCTCAGTACCAGCTCGGAGTTTAGATTTGTGCCCGGTTAATGGCAATAGGCTCCCCTCTCACATGAGACCTAAATATACCGGCGAACTGTGGGTGTCCATTGGTACACCTCTTCCTAACCCTTCGGGGAATACAGGCGTGATGGTGATGGTAAACATTAATATTGGCAGTGTAGTAGAAAGACGAATAATTTAGCCTGTATACCAAATAGTTTTATTAACTGTACCAATCAGAATTGTAACAAGCCTTTTTATAATCAAGACTTGACTATTTAACTATTCCAATAAAAAGTATGATAAGTACCTGAGACTAGATTAGAATGGAAGCCGAGACAAGGAAAGGCTAGACTAATGAAATATGTCATAACTGCACTCGCTAGCTATTTCCTACTTTCACTGGTCAATCTAGGCAGCAGGTGGACTGACGACAATTCATTACAGTACTGTGTTACGCCATATGTGTGCTCTGTTGTCTTTACACACATTTGTCAGCTTATATCAACACATGAGACATTTCAGCTTTGTCTCTGGGATGGCAACTCATTTGCAAAGCCTCTGATGTTGCAGATGTCTGTAGGCAGCGGTGACCACTTAACATCAGGTGGGCCGTCGCCCTCTGCTTGATTGGCAACCAACGAAATTAAAAAGAAGCTGACATACAGATGGTTCGGTCATATTGAGAGGATGAATGAAAGGCGACTAACAAAAGGAATTTATATGGTAGATGTGAGTGGCAATGCCGGGAGGAGACGCCCTAGATAGACCTACCCTGACCTTATTGGTGAAGTTCTTCAAAAAGGTCGGGTGCGCAGTACTCGTAACCGGCGTCTTTCTAAGACCAAATGTATGAATGTGGAGTATGTAAGGATTGTAGCGTGGTGGCGTTCTTTGGTTTCTGCCTACCCCGATGGGAAATAGGCGTCAGTTTATGTAAGTGGCCAGAATCTATAGCATGACATTTTCGGCCCTGAACGTCAACTGGCCGACCATATGTCTGTCAGCGGCTTGTATCCAGAAACCGTCATAAAGAGTTTAGAAATATTCATTGAGTGTGTATTACTATAGCCGCTATATCAACAAATATTAAAAATGAAAGGGGTTCCCCATCCAAGAAACCGGTATTTTGTATGTTGTTTTCAATAATGTACCTACGATGGTACCTACGTAACCCTTTTTGTGCGAGTCCGACACGCACTTGGCCGGTTCTTTTCATAAGCTTTCGATCGCCAAGCAATAATCAAATGCCGATAATATTACATCACAATACAATGACAATAAGTACTTAGCGATTTTGGAAAGCTATCACCATGGTCATAAAATAGAGAGAAGACAGAAGGCACAATAATGGTGGGCAGCCATGCGATAACACAATCATATAAAAATAAAATGGTTTATAGTAAAATCGATGAGATAACTTTATTGGCTTTATTGACGGGCCTGTTGGTCTAGTGGTTAGCGGCCCTGACTGCTAAGCCGGAGGTCGTGGGTTCGATTCCCACCCAGGACAAACTTTGTGTGATGAGCATGATTGTTAGTTCTGTGTCTGGGTGTGATTTTATCTGTAATATGTATGTATTTATAAATTATATAAGTATGTATATCAGTTGTCTGGTTACCATAACACAAGCTCTGCTTAGCTTGGGATCAGATAGCCGTGTGTGAGTTGTCCCAAGATATTTATTTATTTATTTATTGGTGTCATCACGAACTAACAATATTGTTACCAGTGAGTTTTGTAGTAGTAGGGCTCTTTGTGAAGGAGCTCGTCCGGGGAAGTACTACCACTATACCTCTGCCGCAAAGCAGCGTTGCTGTGTTAAGGTTTGAATGGTGTAGGTGAAATTACAGGCACATGACTCATTTCAACTTTGTCTCTTCTTCTTCCTTATCGTGTGGGCAGTAAGGTCTAACGACCACACACACCCTAGAACACTTACAAATGCCTACGCCTTGCAAATGCGTTGCCATCCCAGAACTAAAGTTTCAATGTCTTATATATGTGCCTATAATTACACCGTCATCCATAGCCTTCAAACCTGCTACTATTTTTGACGCTTAAGTTTCTGAAGATAGATGTATGAATGAATGGATGGATGTTTGTCATTTTATCACGGTTTTTCGCCTACACACAATTCTCTGATATGGCTCGAGCTTAACCCCTATCATAATTTTTATACATTAATTTTTTTGAGTTCCCATGGGATAATATTTCAACTTTAAAGAGGACGAAGTTACGAGACTAAGCTAGCAGTTCCATAAGTATACCTTTTCCATCTATCTTCACGTTGACAATAGTATTGTCAAATCTTGCGTAGATCAAACAAAACTCATCGACTTTCACATTGAAGTGAGAGTTAGGTTACGACCTTTTGTTAACTATTACCGTATTTACACTATGGCGTAGAATCTATACAAATAATTGAGTTCCGTGGCCAACTGTCAAGCGGATAACGGTACAGAAGATAGATGTTATTGTTCATAGATAGGCAAGGGTTAGGCAGAAGGGTTTTTTTTTTTTTTTTTTTTTTAAATATATATAGACGGGAAATCATCAAATAACTTCCCCCGCCCTGGGCGGGGCGGGAGGGAGTGTCAGACTTTTACTGACTAAAACCCGTCTATGTTCCTTCATGTGCCCTTTGCGTTCCGGGGGCGCGGTATCTCTTTCGAACAACCCGCAGCCCCGGCAGGCATCGGCCCTCAGTGGCCCCATCCAATTTTGCTGACATCTCTTTGAGGCGCGCGTGGAACACGAACGCGCCGTCGACACGGTCTGTCGCTAGTGAACGTACGGACGGCGAGCTACCCATTGCTCACCGTCCACAGACCCGCGTCTACGGTGGCCGGGAGTCGTCACGTGGCTCCCGACGCCCGGATCGTCTACCGCGGCGGCCGCTGGGACGGGGGACCCTCCTTTCCCTCTCCCGTCCCGCCGCCTCCTTCTCTAGCATTACAGCTTCGCAGATGGAGGCGACTGCTTCCCATTCCCCCTCGCTCCGGACCATGGCCTGAACCAGTGCCGGACGCGAGAGGGCGCCGCCGCCGATGGCCGCCTCGAGGACTCGGCGGTGCTCAGCCCAAGCAGGGCACACCGCCAAAGTATGCTCCACCGTGTCCTCGGGGCGATCCTCACAATGGTGACACCCGGGCGATTCCTCCCGCCCGATGAGGTGCAGGAACCTCCCGAAACATCCGTGTCCGGTGAGGACCTGCGTCAGGCGGTAGCTCCAGCCACTCCTCAAAGAGGGGACTTACCGCCTCAATCGAGGCGTGCCCTGAGGCAGAAGGGTAATGTACACCCACAGGTCGCCTCTATGTTTAGGTCTTATGTAATAGGGGGCGACCCTATTGTCATTAACCGAGCACAAATCCTAACTCCGAGCTGCTACTGAGAATTTCATAGAAAATCCAATAACACTTTGCTGGACCTGGGAATCGAGCCCTTCAACGTATATTGCCATTCAAGTTACAGCTTTAAATCGTATGCATTAAAATAATTTTTGTAATGATAAGATAAAAAAGGTGACAGCTGGCAGGCGGCACTGGAAGATAATGATTGATTTTTTTATACGATTCAAAGAGGACAAAAATCTACTGCAGATCTTTGACCTCCTAATTCTTAGCTATACATAATAAAATAAAAAAACCAGCCTATTACCGTCCCACTGCAGGGCAAAGGCCTCTTCTTATACAGAGAAGGTACGAACATTGATCACCACGCTTGCTCAACGCGGATTGGCGATTTCAGACTTACATTAATTAAAACATACAATTATTATTTTCATATTCATATTCGTTTATTCATCAAAACATAAGCTTACAGTTTACAAACCAAGTCGCTTATATCTATACTATAGGTGCTATTCACTTTAATTATTATTGTAATCCACTAGTGCTTTTTTATTTTTATATTGAAACAAGCAATTATTTTCATCGATTTGTACTATTGCTCCAAATAGTCCATTACTGCAATATCCAACGTACATCGAAATACACAATTAACTGTAAACATCTATTACAGCATTCCTGTACTAAATTACGCCAAATACACGGAGTTTCATAACTGCATCGTTTTCTAATCTATGATGGTTTCCAACGCGAAAATGTTTTACACGCTAAAATGAACCTTGTTGCTTAAGACATAGGTGTGGTGGGTCGTTTTGGTGGTATCGCGAGTAAGGTGTAGGTATAAATTGATCGGGAACACGCAATTGTAATTGTTTCTGAAATCTAATTGCGTAGTTGTGATGGTTAGTTAGTATATTAATAATGAATGACAGGTTTATTTTATACTGAAGTGCTGTTCTGTAGAAATCAGCCGGTAAATAGATCCGGTGGTTTCGTGTAATTTCAAACTTTTTTAAACTCAGAATATTCCCATCCTTGCATTTCCATAGGGTCTACTTCAGCGCTCGGAAATACCATTATGTAAATTAGTTAGATTTTTAAATTCGCTTAAAATATTTATTTAGATTTAAGGATTTTATTAAAATTAATGGATCGATCTTGACTTTGCCGATACGGTTGGCGTAGTAGCTAAGCAATTGGCTGCTGCGCTGCGTGTCAAGGGTTTGATATAATAATATTTATTCAAAATAATATAAAAAAAACAGTTGTACTATATCATCTAAAATCATGTTGGTGAAGTACTTTTCTCCTAGTTAAGTTTTGAAATGACCTGTGTTAAAGAGATACAGTCTGATCCTCAATCCCCACGGAGATAATTAAACTCAAGAAGAGAAAATAAACCAAAATTCCATAGGACACACCCGTGCTTCCAATAAAATTTGAAAATAATAACTAATCGCATATTATAACGTTAGTACCTACATTAATTTTAGGCCTTACAGGATGACCTAAATCATATTACTATAACAGCCGCAGAAAGAGTTGAAACGAAATCATAAACCGTACGTACCTCTAACATTTGACAATGCAAACTCGAGCAAAAACTTATAACTAAATTGAATAGCGAACTCTTTTCTCTTCTCATAATAAAAAATAATCAAGCAATGATGAATGAAGCCAGATTATTATCTGAGAAAGTCATTTGGCCGAGTTCTGAATAGCTGATACAGATTCTCCTGGGTTTAGTTTTTTTTAGGGTTCCTTGCCGAAATGGTCCAAATGGAGCCCTGCGCCTATATCACCATCTCTTAAACAGTACCATTTTGATATTACTTTGTAATTCCAGGTTTTCGATTTTTACCTCTCGGCGATAAACCGAGGTTTGATAATGCAACAGCGCATAAGGCATAGTAATATTAAAATAATAGTGTTTTAAGAAATTGGGGTTCGTCTCTCAGGACTCTAATATATGTATAGACACTTGAAATTTTCACAGAGTTAGGCCGCTATAACAATAAGATAATAAATCATCAAAGTTAAAAATTTAAGTCTTCATCCAAGAAAAATGATATTTTTTCGGCGTTTTTTGCTCGATCTTAATATTGTACTGTATTGGACGAAACACAACATTCGCGCCGACCCCAAGTAACATGGGATAAAGGCAGGAAGATGGTTGTACGGAACTCATCATGTGCGATTATGATTCGCACTTGGCCGGTTTTTTTCTTGCTTGTTAATTAATTATCTTTGGGATGCAAAAATCTATGAACTTTACTTCTCGTACTTATTTAATTGCGTTGAGTGATAATAATAAAATTATAGTTTAAGTAATTAGTGGAAATCCTAGTAAGTGTGTGCGTCCAATATGTTAATACATCAAACTTTGAAGCAGACAAAGTCGCACGCATCCGCTAGTAATTTTATATAAATGATAACAATGAGCCACTTGCCAACCAGTGCACTTTAGATAAACAAAATATAAAAGTTATGAATATGCAAACAGACTTGGAACGTGTTCAAAATAAGATGACTTTCTTTTACTATCTCACTTCATTCATCATTCCAAAGTAGTAGTTTATTTTTACTGTCTATTATGCTTGTGTGAGTGTTTTTTTGTGAATGGACTATTCACTGCTACGCTAGAGGTCTCGGGTCCGATTCCCAGGTCGAGCAAAGTGTTATTGGGTTTTTCTATAAAATTCTCAGTAGCAGCTCGGAGTTAGGATTTGTGTCCGGTTAATGGCAAAAGGTTCGCTCCCTATTACGTGGGACCAGGGGCGTAGCTACCGCCGTATCTGCCGTATCAATTATACGGGGCCCCAGGGCTACGGGGGCCCCCAATGTGCGTAAGCAAAAATTAATAAAAACTTCCCAAATTTTTTGTTATTTCACAAATGACAAAAGTCAAAACAAGCAATTCTTTTTTGCCCGCGCAAAGCGTGCGTTCAAAAGTTGGCAACACCCTACATCGGTTATCGCGGTTATTATCCATAGAGGCAGTAACTTTAGAAAACTAAAGTCATCATCAGCTATAAATAATTCTGCAGGTTGTTCATACCGCGCCCCCGGAACGCAAAGGGCACATGAAGGAACATAGACGGGTTTTAGTCAGTAAAAGTCTGACACTCCCTCCCGCCCCGCCCAGGGCGGGGGAAGTTATTTGATGATTTCCCGACTATAAAAAAAAAAGAAAAAAGCTATAAATAATTGAATAAATCAGTTTGCCGAAAAAAAGGTAAGGAGGGTGTAGATACCTATTTAATTTGTTTTTTTTTTTTGGAAGAAGTGACAGATACGAGTATATAATTATGATTTAAAAAATATTTCTTTTAATTTTATGCATTTTTTTTTATTGTGAGAAATCTTTACCTTCCTAAGGGCCCCCAAACCAATGTTTATACGGGGCCCCGCCAAGCCACGCTACGCTTCTGCGTGGGACCTAAACATACCGGTGAAGTGTAGGTGTACATTGGTATTTCTCTGCCTAAGATTTTGTAGAAATTTATTTACATAATTCTTGTATACTACAATGAACGTGAAAGCTTTTAAGGATAGCTGGATGGATGGATGTTTATTACCCTTTCACGCTTAAATGGCTAAACGGAATTAGCTAAACTTTAGCACACATACAAAGAATGATGGTGAGCCCGCTTTTTTGTTCCCGGGGAATAATTTAGAATTGGGTAGATGACACCATTATACAATAATTCTAAGACAACTTCACAAAAGAAAAACACTTTATTTTAGCCCCGAAAACCCGATGAACTTTTAAATAACTATAAATTTAGATTTTTAATTGCTTTGAAATCAATAAATAGTTAATGAATTGAGCTGACAAAAAAGCGACGTCATACTTGAGTATTGTCATACAAAATCTTTGGGGGAATGGCGTTTTGACAGCTCATAAAAAGTACGTCAATTGATTAGTGGTGTCATCTACCCAATTTTGGCTTAATTTTGAAGTGGATATGCAGAATAAATCACTAGCAGAAGACCTCCTAATTATTATTGAATAACTCTTTGTAATCACAATAAATTTACTTAACAATCCAACAATACACATTTGGCTTATTGACTCAGTTTCACTTCATTAATTTATTTATTGTGCTTTGTCTCCTTGTGACGGAACTATGCTAGATTATATCTCGTAAAAGTCATCACTGTTGTTGTTCGTACACCCACGATATTTCAAAGAATGAAAATCCATCACTAATCAAAGATTTCTACTATAAAATGTGTGTTTCAATGCCAATGTTTATTATATTATACAAACGCGTTCATCGATCGTTAAATGAAAGATTTGTAATATAAATAACGTTAAAACATTATTAAGTTTATAGTTTTTAACAGAAATTTAAATTGAGTAACTATATTGTTTTATAACTTAAATAATTAATGTCCGTGACATTGGCGAAAAGGCGTTTATTTCTTTGGTTATCTTCTTGATATGAATATGATGATACAAAATTATGTGTTATACTTATTACTGAGTTTGACGGACAGTATGAGTACAAGTTAAGTTAACGGCTACAATATTCATTGTTTTCACGTATAGAAGCAACAAGAATATTGTAACCAAGAGTTTGTAAAAACCAAATTGAATGAAAAGAGTGTCCATGGAGTTTCTTGCTCGTTCTTCTCCATAGAGACCTACGTTTTTTAACGAGCAACTACATACAAAGCTTCAATTTTAAACTTCTTGACAATTCAAAAGTGCCTGTAAATGGTCTAATTGAAATAAATGCGTTGACTTTGACTATATAATGTGTCTTCTTATACTATTATATTACTTCTTATACAAGAAATAGAATAAAACGACTTACGACTACTATTTTTTTATTACAGGTACGTATTCGTGAATTACACATTTTTGTAGCAGCGTAATCCGGTAAGTGTAGAATATATACCGTCACGCCTGTATTCCTCGCAAGGTTAGGTTGAAGTATACCAATGCCCATTAATCGGGCACAAATCGAAACTCCAAGCTGCTTCTGAGAATTTTCATACAAAAACTCAATAACACTTTTGCTCGACCTGGGAATCGAACCCAAGACCTCTATCGTCGCAGTCGCGCTTAGGACCACTAGGCTAACGAGGCAGTTAAGTCAAGAGTTACATTTTTAATTACGATATTCCTTCTTTCCACATCATACAATTTCCCCCCACTCCTCATCATCATCATCTGCCTAGCCTTTTCCCAACTATGTTGGGCTCGGCTTCCAGTCTAACCGGATGCACCTGAGTATCAGTATTTTACATGGAGCGACTGCCTATCAGACCTCCACAACCCAGTAATGGGTAATACGATACTCTTGGTAAGACTGGTTGTCAGACTTTCTGGCTTCTGACTAACAGTAACGACTGTCAAAGATCTACAAATGACAGCCGGGACCAACGGCTTTACGTGCTTTCCGAGGCACGGAGGAAACTCGCTATGGTAAATGGTCACCCATCCACAGACCAACCTCGGCAAGCGTAGCTTAGCCCGGAAGATCGGTCTATGCGGCTGTAATTATTTAGCTACGAGCTCCTCTCAATTTCCCCCCACTCAACACACTCCCAAAAAGGGTATGAAAGTCCACTCGTCATTTAAAAAGCGATAGTGATCACAAAAACTGGCTATCTCCACATTTTATGGGCTATCACTGTCCCTTCATCTGAAGCTCCATATACAGCGGCGGTTAGAAAGCCGCGCCTGCGCAGTAATTAGCTGCTTATTACTAATGCTGGCCATTACTGGCGCATGCGTATAACGTACTTGACACTTTCACCTGGTCGGTGCGAATCTTTAGTTTTCGAAGTTTTTGGAAGAAAAACATAAGTATATCTTTGAATTAAACGACCTGGTAAAGACCGCAGGATGACGCTGGATGCAGGCCGCTTCCAACCGGTCTTTTTGGAAATCTATGGAGGAGGCCTATGTCCAGCAGTGGACGTCCTGCGGCTGATATGATAATGATGATGATGAAATGTTGACTGGTAATCATGGAAAAATTGAATGTTTATCCAGTTTATATATTGTATATATTGGTCGTGATGTCCTAATAATTTAGTAGTGGTAGTACCTACCAATGTGACTTTTTCAATTCATTCATTTATCCTTCCTGACTGCATTTTGGATCTCTCTGAAATTGGTGAGGGAAAACATCGTGAGGAAACCTGAACTTATAATTATTATTACTCTGAAGTATTCGGCTGATATAATGATGACGATGATAATATGACTATGATATTATAAGAACTCAGTTGTAAATAAAGAGTTCTAAATAACACAACACAATAGTAACATGCAGATATGCAGTCGTGTTTACCAATAAAATATGCTTCATTTAAAATCATAACAATACACTTTCAGCAAAATGGAATTAGTAATAGAACATTTTATAACAATGAGATAATCCGGATTCTTTGTTTCATTGACAAGACAACTTTTAAAATGCTAAGCGGTCTTACGAGAATGAATCACCACACTTGCTTTGTTGACCAGCATTACGTCTTTGCTCCGCTCCCGTGTGTCGTAGCGTAACGTTTTATAGCCTACAACATTTCTCATAAAACTGGCTAAAATAATTATACAAAATTAAATAATTATTCCAATCCAACGGTTTTAACAAATAAATATTTCTTTTTCAGCTTTTTTATATTAGTACAGATGAATCCAGGTTTCCTCACGATGTTTTCCTTCATTGTCGTCAATAATGTCCAAGATTAACGTCACATTGGTACTTGCCTTAATCACAGGGCTATCACGTCTCTACTAACTGCTTAGCCTTTTCCCAATTATGTTGGGGTCGGATTAAAGTCTAACCGAATTCAGCTGAATACCAGTGTTTTACATGGAGCGACTGCCTATTTGATATCCACAACCCAGTTATTGGACAACACGATACCTCTTGGTAAGACTGGTTGTCAGACTTCCCGGCTTCTATCCATAACGACTGTCAAAGATCTACGATTGTCAGCCGAGACCAATGGCTTTACGTGCTTTCCGAGGCACGGGCTGTCACAACAACTTCCAAACTCCGAGCTACTACTGATAAATTCTTAATGGAAAAACCCAATAATACTTTTGGCCGCCGGGAATCTAACTTAGGACCCGTTCATCAGTGGCGCTTCCGACCACAAGACCAACAGTTAACCAGCCGTAATATCTACTGCAGTATGTTAATCAGTTATTACAAGCACTTTTCTGCCTATACCCATTTCATCAAACGCTTTCACTGGTGTTATGATTGTAACTACATATTTAATGAGTTTATTTATGAGTTCAACTATGATTTATGAGTAGTAAATAACTGTGATTTCTTCGCAGAAAATTGTATTAGTACTGCTTGTTATAAAATCTTTTCTTTAAATGGCTGTGTATGATGTTGTTCGAATTTCTCTTTGGCTATTGTCGATGGATGAGAATTGAGATCATGTTCTGATATATTTTATCTTATTGTTGCATTTTTCGAATACCAAGAGGTATCGTGTTGTTCATTAACTGGGTTATGGAGGCCAGATGGGCAGCCGCTCTATGTTAAACACTGGTATTCAGCTGCATCCAAAAATCAGCGACTGCGGTTAGACGACCAACATATTTGGGAAAAGGCTGAGCAGTTTAAAATCTAGTCGCAATCTCGTCCGACCGCTGTAATGTCAAATGTAGGTAAATTAGGAGATGATAGATTAAGACTGTCCATTGAACTGCCCTAATGATGTTGGAAGGATTATTTTTAGTTCTTGAATTCGATTGTTTTTAGTTTTTTTTGACATCATCACGTTGCAAATAAAGCCATGTCAGAGGCCCTTGAGGCGGTTTAGAAACTCTGACACTATGGTGGTTGGGGTCGTTAGACCTTACTAACTACACGATAAAGAAAGAGAAAGATAACAAAATTTTAAAAAAAGAATCCTGATGTTCATATTTATTGACATAAAGTCATATAACATGCCTCTTTCGTCTCGTGATCGCAAGCGCTATGTTTTTCCATTTCATTTACCTATTTTATTTCATTAAACAATTTACATTGTGTTTGAGTTATACAGATTAGAAGTCAAAAGTAAAGTAATAGAATTAAGGAAACAGTGGTTATTTCATTTAGACGGTACAATCTTGCCATTAAAGGTATATTAATATAATGTCACTAACTCTACATTAGAACAACTAAATAAAGATAAATTAGTTAATACAACGTCATATAATTGTGATTAAGTCAAATAAGTTTGGAACACCAATGTTGTCAAAAGGAAATTGATATATTATTTTTAGCATTAGCAATTTCTGTCAGAAAACTGTCATTTTAGACTATGGGAGTGAGGGAATAGGAACCACCTATATGTTTGCACACTCTCTCGTGCACTATATTATCTCCTGCGCACTTGGCTGGTCTCCATTGTTATTCGCCAAAGTCGCAATTCGTCTAGGCGTTTTAGTTTAGATAATGTAATTGTTCAATTCTATGCATCGACCTTGGACGAATCTATGGCTGATCTATCACAATGGTGTTCAAAGCAATCTGCATCGGACTGTGTCCATCTAACAGCTGCCTAATTTGTACAATCAGCCAATACAACATTAGGTATACCATACTAGTTGCTGCTTGCGACTTCGTGCGCGTGTTTTTTTTTATCCAGATTAAGTTATGTCTTGGTTTACTGCTCCGCTCTCATGTGTCGTAGCGTGATGTTATATAGCCTATACTATCTCTCATGAATCTGGATTTTCTATACATTTAGCTTTTTGTTTAAACACGCTAATGGTCGGATTAGAAAAGTTTATTTTGTACAATGAAAGCCAGATTCACGAATAATAATATAGGTTATATAACATCACGCTAAAATACACGGGAGCGGAGCAGTAACCAGAGGTAGGTAAAACCTTGGGGCAACAGACACACAAATAAACTTACCAACACACTACGATTACCAAATTCACACAGTGACCTATTTGTGAAGATTGGTGGTTATTTTGCCGACCGTTGGTCTACGCTCCGAAATCCTATTGTTGGTGTGAGGCAAGCAATAGGCACTGCTATTGTTCTTGACAAATTGCTCGTTTCGGGGAGTATGTTATTAGCTTTATTTAATTTGGAATTGGGTAACCAGATCTTTACCTGAGTATGCCTTGTTGGGTAAGATAGGAGTAGTTGTAAAAAGTCGGCCAAGAACATGGCGGTCTCGCGTATTAAGGTTCCGTACCACCGAACAATATTTAATATCTACTACGTACAAAAAACAAACACGTTTATTATATGGTGGCTTCTTTTAATTACATACATAAACTCACGCGTTTTTCCCATGGGGGTAGGCAAAAACCACAGAACGCCACCTGCTACGATCCTTTCATACTACTTTCGCCTCCTCCACGTTCATACATCTGGTCATTGCATTATTTTAATTGTTTACCGTATTTTATTCATATTATATGTGCTCATAGCAGCAATAGAAATGCACTCTGTAAAAAATTCCACTCTTTACCTATTTCGGGTATTAGGTTTTTCCAATAGGAAGTTTTCAGTAGCAGCCCGAAGTTTGGAAGTTGGTGGAGTGACACTCCCGTGCCTCGGAAAGCACGTAAAGCCGGTGGTCTCGGCTATCATTCGTAGATATTTGACAGTCGTTACGGATAGTCAGGAGCCAGGACGGTGTCGTGATGGCCCGCCTCTCATGCACGAGGTTGTGGGTTTGGAACCAGGCACGGGCAAGTACCAATGTGACTTTTTCTAATTTATATATCCTTTCAAAGCTTATCTTGGACATCACTGACATCGGCAACCAAGTCAGAGGCCCTTGAGGCGGTTTAGAAACTCTAACACTAGGGTGTGTGGGGTCGTTAGAGCTTACTGCCCACACGACAAAGAAAGAAGTAACAGCTCCTGAGTTTGGAAGTTGTTAGTGTGACACCCCCGTGTCTCGGAAAGCACGTATGGCTGTGATCTATGCCAGTCGTAATGCGGCGGGACGGGAGAGGGAAAGGAGGGTCCCCCATCCCAGCGGCCGCCGCGGTAGACGCTCCGGGCGTCGGTCGGGAGCCGCGAGACGACTCCCGGCCACCGTAGGCGCGGTTCTGTGGACGGTGAGCAATGGGTAGCTCACCGTCCGTACGTTCACTAAACAACAGACCGTGTCGACGGCGCGTTCATGTTCCACGCGCGCCTCAAAGAGATGTCAGCAAAATTGGATGGGGCCACTGAGGGCCGATGCCTGCCGGGGCTGCGGGTTGTTCGAAAGAGATACCGCGCCCCCGGAACGCAAAGGGCACATGAAGGAACATAAACGGGTTTTAGTCAGTAAAAGTCTGACACTCCCTCCCGCCCCGCCCAGGGCGGGGGAAGTTATTTGATGATTTCCCGTCCATAAAAAAAATAAAAATAAATGCCAGTCGTAACGGATAGTCAGAAGCCAGGGAACATTTTTCGAATCTAAAATTAGTTGTAGCGACATTTTTCAATATAAAAATTTCCAAACCGCCATTTTGAACCCAGAATCCGGTTAATCGCTAGAACGTTAAATTCTTATAGCTACATTTACCAGTAGTAAGATAAATTGAAAGCCAGTATTTAGATATGGTAACTAAACTGGTATTTAGATAAGTGTACCAACATCCGATTTCGTAAGCAACATCCCGCGATCAACCTTGGCTGGAGTACTTACAGCAATTGGTTTTGGTATTAACACGAAAGGGCTCGATGTAGCAATGTTTATATGCTTGTTGGTAGTGTGGTTATTAAGAAATATAAAAATCGTAGTCCCATCATCATCATACCATCACGTCTGTATTCCCCGAAGGGTTAGGCAGAGGTGTATCAATGTACACCCACAGTTCGCCGGTATGTTTACGCCCCATGTAATAGGGGCTGAGCGTATTGCCATTAACCGGGCACAAATCCTAACTCCGAGCTGCTACTGAGAATTTCATAGAAAAACCCAATACCTAGCACTTTGCTTGACCTGGTAGTGGAACCCAAAACATCTAGCGTAGCAGTCGCGCTTAGGACCTCTAGGCTAACGAGACAGGCCGTAAATCGTGTTACTAGTGTACCTATTATTGTCCCACTGCAGTGTAAAGGCCTCTTCTCATACAGAGAAGGCACGATCACCACGCTTGCTCAAGGCGGGTTGGCGATTTCAAACGTCCCAGGATTCTTCAGAATATTTTCTTTCAATGATGTCGGTGACGTCCAATATAAAATTAGAAAGTTCTAATTCAATAAACCAACTCCATTGTTTTCTAAAACCTAACAACACACGTACCTATTCAACCATATAATTATTGCAAAAAATTAATAATTACCTCATAAATCATCGATAAATCGGTAATCGTTATAATCTAAAATCGTTCGCCATCCGCTGCATCAAAACATTACATAAAGTAATCAAATGCTTACGTAAACTAATCGAGTTCGATTCGATTGAGAATCGGTGGCCCGTGACCGCTTCCGATTGGAGTCGCTACAATCGGAGTGACCTTTGTGTTCGGAACTCGATTGTATCATCTTGTCTCGTTTTCATCATCAGAATTATCTAGTAGCTGAGTGATATGTATAGCATTTTCCTTTTGCCTGAAAAATAAATCAAATCGAATAGCTTATTTCCCAGGTCGGACAAAAAGTGTTATTGGGTTTTTCCATTACGTATTTCTCAGTAATATCCCGGAGTTTGGAAGATGGTGGTGTCACACCCCCGTGTCTCGGAAAGTACGTAAAGCCGTTGGTCCCGGCTGTCTCCGGCTATGAAATAAAAAAGGTAGATGGGACGGAAATTATTATGTATAAATATTATTATTATAGGTATAATACAATTTATTAAATAGTTAAAAAATTGGCACAATACACTTTTACAAACTGTTTCGAAAAAATATTATAAAAGATCTAGATAAATCTAGATATGTAGGTATGAGAGGTTTACAAGACACGGAAATGTAACAAATTAATATTTAATTGTTAACAAAGTGTACCGCGACCGTGGGACGTAGAGCTGTGCAACGTATATTAATCTGTACCACTGAATAATAATCACTGCCTCGGTGTCGGTAGCCTAGTGGTACTAAACGCGACTGCTACGCTAGAGGTCTTGGGTTCGATTCCCAGGTCGAACAAAAAGTGTTATTGGGTTTTTCTATAAAATTCTCAGTAGTAGCTCGGAGTTAGGATGTGTTCCTGGTTAATGGCAAAAGCTCGCCCCCTATTACATGGCAACTAAAACATACCGCCGAAAGGTGCCTAACCCTTCGAGGAATACAGGCGTGATGATGGTATGAATAAAAGTCTGACAACCAGCCTTACTAAGGGGTATCGTGTTGCCCAGTAACTGGGTTGTGGAGGTGATAGGCAGTCAAGCTTTTTGGATGCGTGTCCGGCCAAATTATTCGGAGTCCGGGTTATCAGGCTTATGTTTGGATTTTTACATTTAATTCATTAGAAATTGAGATGAAGTTATCGGAAAATTTTAATACAATATTTTTTTCTTGTATTTTACAGAAGACTTACAGACTTATAAACTTAATAGCTAATTACAAGCCTCCACAAAAAAGTCGATAAAAAAAAGTACATACAAGTTAATACAATTTGTTAAGAGTGTTGTAGACAAGTTTAAAAAATAACCGTGCCAAAATAATAATATTGTTAATATTTTCAACAAAATCCGCAAAAGTTCAACTTAGCTTGCTGGTCATTCGGCTTGCCTAATGGATCTAGCAATCCTAGGTACACCTTTCAAAAGTCCATTACGAAAGATAACAAGTCTATCAACTTAAACTTTAACTACCATCATCTGCCTAGCCTTTTCCCAACTATGTTGGGGTCGGCTTCCAGTCGAACCGGATGCAGCTGAATATCAGTATTTTACATGAAACGACTGCCTATCAGACCTCCACAACCCAGTAATGGGTAATACGATACTCTTGGTAAGACTGGTTGTCAGACTTTCGGGCTTCTGACTAACAGTAACGACTGTCAAAGATCTACAAATGACAGCCGGGACCAACAGCTTTACGTGCTTTCCGAGGCACGGAGGAAACTCGCTATAGTAAATGGTCACCCATCCACAGACCAACCTCGGCAAGCGTGGCTTAACCCGGAAGATCGGTCTATGCGGCTGTAATAAGTTAGCCAAGAGCTTTAACTAAACTACCACGGTTTTCTAATACATCTTGCCCAGTCCAGCGTATCGCAAGCATGCATTTTATCAAAAATCCCGCTACTCTTATAGAATTCACAATAAATCATAGCGCGGTATAACCGGGAAGTACTGGACTGTAAGCTGTAATCCATGGCCATAACACTTAATTGCTTTGCAATCCGAGTGTGAACTAGTGCGGGGACACGTTGTCGATAGAGTAGGGTAGAGTAGTTGAGCTCTTTGTGAAGGAGCTCGTCCGGGGAAGTATTACCACTCTATTCCTATTTCTGCCGCAAAGCAGCGTTACTGTGTTCTGGGTTGAAGGGTGTGGGTGCCGGTGTAGTTACAGGCACGTGAGATGTTTCAGCTTTGTCTCTGGGATGGCAACGCATTTGCAAGGCTTCTGGTATTGCAAATGTGTATAGGCAGCGGTGACCACTTAACATCAGGTGGGCCGTCGCTTCTTGTGGATTCATCGATGATCGAGATTTCTCTCTCGTTGTATTTACGTGCTATCAATCCCTAGAATAAGATGAAAAGGACTACGAGGGGATTTGTTAAACGATTTGTAATGCTGTTAGGTATATCTAGAAAATTGTTATTTTAGTTAATTGTTATTAGTGTTGCTAGAATAAATATTATTATGTGTTATTTGAATCTGACTACATGATTTTACTGCCCACACACAAAAAATCAAAGCAAAGACCTGATATTTGACAAATTTTTGATGATCATAGGCTTTATACATAATAGGTTGACATTTACCGAACCACACAGTCAAACCAATAACACGGTTTTGTGGGGCAATTATAATCCCGGACAAATAAAATAAATAAATAAAACAAAATATTATTATGATTTTATTACCTTAACTACCAATACTCGATGGGGCGCATCACTAGCGAACACAAATGTATGCGCGGCCGGCGCGGGCGCAGGCGCTAGGGCAATGTAACGGTTCTCCGGTTCCCGGTACCGACTCATTATAACGCTGAGGCGCTGCAAATTATTGAACTTAGCTTTTGTTCTGTCTTACAGCGAATTTCAACAATGATAAATGATATTCATCTATGCGAATCGAATATTAAAAAAAGCTGTAGAGTTTGTTTATATTAACGCGATTATCTCTAAAAATCACAGTCAGATTAGGAAAAATATATTGGTATATGATAGCCAGATTCATGAGGAATATTATAGGCTATATAACATCACGCTACGATTAACAGGAGCGGAGCAGTAACCAAAAACGTAACACGGGTGAAAAAACCACGCGGTCGAAATCGTAACGCATATTCTTCTACAGTATTTAACACTTTCCCAGTCACTTAGTCACGTTCCCTACCTTAACAGAAGTTTCTAGACTTAACTACCACTGACACAAGCTAACTACCATTTAAGGTACAGCTAAATATTCATCAAAAACATGGTTTTAACATGCCATGTCTTCAACTTTCCGAAGTGAAATGGTTAGAAAATGGCCGCCGCGCGCCAATGCATTCAACGGCATGCGTTTGACATTCTACAAGTAAATGAACCATTGACAAGTCGAATTGATATTGTACTTCCTACGTTTATGTAATGTGTTGAATTATTTAATTGTTGATGCGATGGTGGGAATTAAATTAGTATTTTACGTGAGGGAAAGTCCTTGAGTATGACAGTAGTAATGGCGGTTTCTTTTTGGTAATGTCATAAGAGTTTGCGTGCAAAGAGTTCTTGTCTTTGGTATGTTGATCATAAAGAAGAGGTATTGTACCAAGTATCAGAAGGCAAATTCTACTTATTGAAAAGGTTTGAAATCTAGATGTCATCGCATCTTAGCGATCGTCAATGCAAAAAAATAAGCCAAAAAATTTGGGTAAATTAAAGATTTTTTTTGTCAGATTGAGACTGACATTTTATTGCGATCAATGTTAATTGAATTACCCGTGATTCAAGTGTTTGAAATAATGTATTATCCTAATCAGCTTTTCACTTATGTGCTGCTCTGGCGGCCGCAGAAAAACAAAAGCGACCGCCAAAAGGTGGCAAATAAATTCGTTCATTTTCCATTTTCTATGGACCGCAAGGCCACCGATCGCAGGCGCTTGAAGCTAATTATTTATTCATAGAGATAACAGTTTTCCAAAGAAAGAAATGCATCTCTTTTAATTAAAAATGAACTAAACATCTTAACAATTAAGGTTGGAAATTGTATACCCTACAAGTTATAATTAAGCGTGGCATTTATTAGTTACGCTATTTTCAACTCTGTGACCGTTACTTTTAAGCTCATTATTCATGAATCGATGAAAACTGCTCAAGCATATTGATTCTACTGGCTGTAAGAATACCAATGTCCATTCAAATAAAGAGCTGCTAATTAAACTTCCTAATTACAATAATAAAGAAATAAATCAGACAGTATTGATCGTAAACATAGTTTTTAGGGTTCCGTATGGAAAGTATGTGAAAACAGGAACGAATACTAAGAAGCGGAATACTAAGACTCTGCTGTATGTCTGTCTGTTTGTCACAGGTCTAAATCTTTGGAACATTAATAGACACTTGCAATTTTCACAAAGTGTGCATTAGGGCCGCAATAACATCAAATAGTAAAGTAGTTTAGAGCTCTTTGTGACGGAGCTCGTCCGGGGAAGTACCACTGCCATACCTACTTCTGTCGCAAAACAGCGTTGCTGTGTTGTACAGACAAATGAGAGGCATTTCAACTTTGCCTATAGGATGGCAATGCATTTGCAAGGTCTCAAGTATTGCAAAAGTCTATAGGCAAACGGTGACTTCTTAACATCAGGTGGACATTGGCTTGTTTGTCATGCAACGCCAACAGAATCCCTCATATTTACACGTTTGGAGACTACCATACAAAAAACAAGTTTTTTTTGTATATAGTCTAAAATATTGGTACAGAACCCCTTTGTAAGCGAATCCAACTAGTTCTTAGCCAGTTTTTTAATCATTATCAACTTGCTGACGTATCCAATGATGCGGTGAACATAAAAACATAATGAAATCCGCGGAGAACTGCTATTGAATCAGAAAAAACGATAAACGGTCCAGTGGAGATTGTAAGACCAGAAGTTCCGAGTATTGGAGAAGATGGCTTGAGTTTCAGGTGTACGCCAAATATGGGGGACAATGAAACGAATACATAATTATCATCCATACTTACTTAATAGGTACAGTCGAAGTAATTTTTTATACAAGCAGCTTTCTTGCGATCACTTTTAACCCTTAACAACCCAGTATGCTTTAGTAACGTAAATGACCAGTAGTGTCTAACGGACACATAAAAAAAATTGATGGTATTTGAACGAAAATAAAGGTATTGTGAATAGAATTTCATCAAAATCTTTTTAATTATTTATTTGACTTGAACAATTACCTCATAAGTCCCATTAATTACAAAAATATAGCAAAGTCTGGTAAAAAATAAAAAATTACAGATATTGCATATATATTTTTTCACAGAGTGTTCTGCGCACACGTTGCGTTTGCATTTATCACAACACTGTATTGAGACCCTAGACATTTTTGAAGGACATATATGTTAGTCAATAAGAGTCCGAGAAATGCTTGTATTTCGATATTATCAGTCTGTTTCCATCTGTCCTGCAGCACACTTTGAGCTTCAGCGTACTAACGCTGAAGCTAAGCAAAAATATAATACAAATTATAGTGAAACACACTAGTGTTTCACTATAATTTGTATGATATTTTTGTTGAAAAATAGTTTGAAACTTTCTATTGGATCGTATATAACTTTGCCCGGTGGAAGAATCACCTTATGAACACCACCACGAATTATGTTGTGATAAGGTGTTCGACTTTGTCTCTCAGGTTCTGATGTTCAAGTTGTTCCATTTTTGCCTTGATAAACGTTTATCGATGTATAATTTTGTAGTGGTAAATAATCACCTTCACTCCATACCTGTTCCTCATCGGATTTAGAGGCTACTTCTGTCGCGTTACTTTCATTGTCCGAACAACTATCAACACAAATGTTTTCAGTATCACTGTCATTTTCACGTAACAAAACATTTTCATCACCGTTTTCATCAAGAGCCTGTTGAATTTCGTCTGCTGTTAGTGTTTTTTTAGACATTTCTACGATGAAAAATAAGACCGAGTAGGATCACTTTATCACAATTACTAAGTATTGCCTACGTACTAAAACCAAACAAGTAATAAATAAATAAAAGCACAAATATAGTTTTGTTATACGAATAATAACACTACGAATGTCGGGTGTACTAAACCAAGATACTAAATGTTTATAAACAATGTTTTGTTTATAAACCGACCTACCTACCCTCATACTCCTGTTAAAAATTGTTATTGTGTCTTGTGGACACTTGTGGGTTGCTGAGTTACTAACGTGGTTTATTGATTATAAATAAGAAACTAATAATATTATAAAAAAAAACATTACAGTTTTGGAATCAGTAAACCATAGGGATAGATTAGATAAAAGGGTTTTTTGCAGAGACAAATACTTTCGTCTTTATACGCCTTTAAAACTAAAAATGTGTCCGCGAGACACTTGTGGGTTGTTAAGGGTTAAACAATGTTGTGAGTGTGTTAAGCAGTCAATTCTTGTGTGTCGTAAGATTAAAAAGTAATTTCACATACAATAAAAATGAATATCGGCAGTGTAGTAGAAAGATGAATAATTTTGCCTGTTTACTAAATAGTATTGTTGACTGTACAAGTGTACATACTAGCTCCTGCCTGCGACTTCGTCCGCATCTTTGATATATTATGCCACTGGAACCGTATACAGGAAAAAATTTTAACCAGTGCGTAAATTTTGCCATAATAAATTTTAACACGTTTTATTAAACACGTATATTTTATTTTGATATGTCTTAGTACTAAAAAAAAAAGTTATCGCTTACGAAACATGTTTACTTAAAAACCATATTTTATTGTCACTCGGCGCTGGCGCATTCCCGGCCAAGAGTTGTCATTGATAGTATGGCGAATAGATTATGTCCATGTTTTGCTTATTTCAAACTCGGATAGGGATGAATTTTTTTTTAATTTTTTTTTTAACTAAACACGGAAATGTGTTCTATTACTGACACTGAACTACCAAAAAAAATTTACGCAGTGGTTAAAAACTTATCCTGTATTTTTCCGGGATAAAAAGTATCCTATGTATTATTCCACACTAAAATCTATCTCAGTGCTAAATTTCATCCAGATCCGATCAGCCGTTTCAGCGTGAAAGAGTAACAAACATCCATCTGTTCTCACAAACTTTCGCATTTATAATATTATCATCAGTAAGACTATAAATGCGAAAGTAACTCAGTCTGTTCGTCTGTTACGCTTTCAAGACTAAACTACTGAACCGATTTTGATGAAATTTGGCACAGGGTAAGTTTGAATCCCAAGTAAGGACATAGGCTACTTTTTATACCGCAATTTCGTCTGCATCCTCAATAACCGACAATTACGCGGACAAAGTCGCGGCGAAAAGCGAGTTCCTTATAAAGAAAATTTCAAAACCGGTTTTAAGTGAGCCAGTGTTGTACTAAACCGTTCGAAATTCAAACAATGAGTTCGCATATCGTTCCATTCTTGAACTGTCCCGCCGGCATATCGACCAATCCCGTTACAGTATTCAGGTTTGAACTCATACGCATCGGTTTCTTATTAACTGTATGTTTGAAGCTGTTTTTATGATCGATTGTTTGTATTGACATGTTTATAATTTGTTGGTTGCTATATAACTAGTTTCTGCCCGCGACTACGCTTGCGTACACATCAGAATTTAATTTGGAAATTTTTCACCCAGCATCAAGGTGTATGTCAATTAAAAAACTAGACACGAAACTTATTATCTTACTTACTATTGTAAATGCGAAAGTTTATGAGGATGGATCGATGTTTTTTACTCTTTCACGCTTAAGCGGTTGAACGGATCTGGATGAAAGGACAATGTCCGGAATGGCCCTATGCAACAAAATGTATTGGAATACGCAAAAATTAACTGTCTATTATATTATATTAGTTGCAAATACTTTTGTAGCACGGACTAGCTTTATGCCAAAATGAACAATAAAAAGTATTTTACGCGGCTAATAACATTAATCGCCGCCATCTTCACCAAACGTCATGTCGTGTCGATAAAGAATAGGGATGGCCAATTGATTGTAATCGATCGACTGAATTTTTAAGTTCCTTAAAGAATAATTTAAATCGATTCGAATCGTAAGCCAATGTATCGACTTACAAAAAAATCGTGGTGTAAAAGATCGATTTCTAAAAAATCCATTTTATTTTTCAAGTTTACATTTATAATGTAAATATTATACATTTTAAGAACCACAAGAAAGAATAAATAATCCCTTATCAGTAAAATCTGATTTTTTCGATCAAAACAATTGATCTATTGGACCTGAAGAATCGATTCTTCGATTAATTGATCTCAGATCGTCATTCCTAGTCACTTGTCACTGTCAGTCTACTGATGATTACAATAGCGTCGCTTGCTGTTTGTAATTTTATTGTTTGTATCGGTGAATTTTGGTGACTTTTGGGACTATTATTGCATATTACGACTTGGCTATTTTAACGTACTCTGATTGCTTTAAAAAACGACTTACTTGGCTGTGACTTTCGGAACTGTGTACCGCTCAAACGATAAACTGGCACTCCTTAACGGACTTACGCATACGCAATGGAAAGTAGATTTTGTGTAAATTGTTATCTAGGGAGGTGCTTAAAATAGCTAAATATAATTATGATATTGCTTTTCAGTTTCTTAAAAATCACTAAGCTATGAAAAACTATACCTAATATTCGTTGTTATGGGACGATTATAACCTCAAAATCTGATTTTTTTTTTGGAATATATCTATTCTGCAGCTAGTCCGCTATAAAAATAAGATCATATACGAGTTTACTAATGATTGACAACACACAATATAATTTTCCGATGCTCTTGGGTCCAGGGCGAACAATGTATGGGCGCAGAGCAATCTCCTTTAGTACTGACAATACTGACATAGACTGTAGTGTGTAATAATAACATATAGGCTACTTTTTATCCCGGAAAGCTTTACAATTGCCGTGGCATTATAAAACAAGTTTGACGCGGATGAAGTTAAAGGTAAAAGCTTGTAATATTATGCAATGTTAGTTAACACATAGATTAGGGCGAATTGACACCATAGTGCTAAGAGCGCTGTCCATGCCCATGTTCCATACAATACCCACTTTCTACCGGTAATAAATATTGTTATGTATGGCGATGGTGTGATGTTGTGGTGTAATGGCGGCTGGATGCAGGCCGCTTCCAACCGGTATTTTTGGAAATTTATGGGGGAGGCCTATGTCCAGCAGTGGACGTCCTGCGGCTGATATGATGATGATGATGATGATGATGGCGAAAGAATGTGAGCATATGGTCAGGAACTCAGGCCCTACAGCATAGTTAGGTGTAGACATAATATACATACCTATACATAAACTCACGCCTTTATCCCATGGCGGTAGACAGAAACCACAGAACGCCTACGATTCCTACATACTCCTTTCACATCATTCACTTTCATACATCTGATGATACAAGCACGCCGGTTAAGAGTACTGCGCACCTGACCATTCTGAAGAACCTCACCAATAAGGTCAGGGTAGGTCTTTCAGGGGCGTCCCCTCCCGGCGTTGCCACTCACATCTGCCATAAAAACCCTTTTGTTAGTCGCCTTTCACTCATCCTCTCAACATGACCGAACCATCTAAGCATACTCTTTTCAACCTTTGTCACTACATTCTCTTTTAATCAGCAACGTTCTCGTATAATTTCATTCCTCACTCTATCGTTCAAAGTTACACCACACATAATTCGCAAGGACCGCATCTCCACAACATTAATCCGACTTTCATGCTTTATGCTTGCTTGGCTTTCATGCTTGATGTGGAATCGGGGATAAATACAAAAAATATATATATACCATCACGCCTGTATTCCCCGAAGGGTTAGGCAGAGGTGTACCAATGTACACCCACAATTCGCCAGTATTTTTAGGTCCCATGTAATAGGGGGCGAAATTATTGCCATTAACCGGGCACAAATCCAAAATCCGAGGTGCTACTGAGAATTTCAGAGAAAAACCCAATAACACTTTTTTGCTCGACCTGGGAATCGAACCCAGGACCTCTAGCGTAGCAGTCGTGCTTAGGACCACTAGGCCAACGAGGCAGTTCAGGAATCAGAGATAAATGCTCTGAAAAACTTTAACTTTGCTCCACACTAAGAGTTTTTCCTGTAACGTTTCTACCATTATGTAATACAATTTAGCTAATGTCTAAATGTTGTGATAATATTTAAACTATTGCACTGTCGTATTTGGTAAAAAAAAGTGATAATAAATTCAATCATGTAAATAAAGTCGTTGGTTATTTATTTACGCAAATATTCTTATTAACGCAATAATTATTATCATGCAATGATTCTCATTATTAGATACAATTATGACACATTAATTTTCTAATGTATTCATAATAGTCTTAACATCAAATATAAACTGCCCGTGACGTCATCCGCTTGGCTTATTTCATCCGCGTTAAAATTACGTCTTTGCTACTGCTCCGCTACTGTTTGTTGTAGCGTGATGTTATATAGCTAGACTCATAAATAACGTGGCTTTCTATTGGTAAAAGAATGTTCAAAATCGGTTCAGTAGATCCAGAGATTACCCCCTACAACGTCACAAACTTTAATTCTTGATAATATTAGTATAGATTATTTCGACTCAAACAAAAAAGAACTTGACATTTATAATAATCCTAATAACCCCTTTTCAAATAGATGCGTAGGTACTTTAACCAACGCGATGCCATTTAAGGTACGGTTCCAATAAAACGACTGTTTGACTACAGACGATCCGTCCATTCCTAATTACTATAATCACGGGGCTGGTGTTCAACTGACCTTATTTCTTACAGCTGTGGGATAAATGTGGGCTGTGTTTTGACCTACTGCTTCTAATAATAGTGTAGTGATGGTTGAAGTAGATTTTTTGTTTTACTTTTTGTCTTTTTTCGTGTCTAGTTAACTATGTACTAGCTATACCCCACGGTGTTACCTGTTTAAAGTTACTTTTTGCTTACTAATCTGCTGCCGTCATAATCTCCGATAAATGGGCTATTTAGTGCAAAACCATTTTTTCAAATCGAACCAGTAGTTCCTAAGTTTAGTGCGTTCAAACAAGCACACAAAGTCTTCAGCTTTATAATATTAGTAGGTATACATTAAATTTTAACGTTGCAAGATGCAGTTGGATTTTATTTTAGCAAACATTTTGTTTTTTTTTCAAAGGTTTTAGGTAATACTAACGTTTTAAATAAATACTTTTAGAATTTATCTTTAATTTTAGTGTTTCACCGAATTTTTTAGTCTTATTATTTATTTAAAATTAAAAGAAAGATACTTAAAAAAATGAAATAAATAAATGTTTTTTTTTAAGTATTTTTTTTTGTATTTTTTTTTCTTAATGATACTTTGGTAAAAAAATTAAAAAATAAGAACGTAGGTTTTTCAAAGAGACTACGATGCAATCAGTGCACTTCCGTTGTCACGATTAGTTACAATAAAAACTAGTACACCTCTTTACGAAGACAGTAAATAAACGAATCGAATGAGTTCCTCTTTTGTTCATTTGAACTAGTTTTTAGTAATTTGTGATTTTATTACATCACGTTACAAAAACCCCAAATAAAAACTAGTTTCCTAATGAATGTTTAAACAAAATTATTTCAATTTCGTGTTAATTTATTCAATCTTGTTGACCGTAAAAACATAATAAAACGAATGAATATATTTTAAAAAAGCCATTACAATGTCTAGTTTCTTAAAACTGTATTCTCACGGCAATTATTATAATGTTTAATTTGTAATATAAAAGATGCTATAAGGTTCATTAGCCTCTTGTACTCTGACAGTTATTTTACTGCCCTGTTGATCTCATGGGGACCTGGGTTCGATTCCCAGGTCAGGAAAAAAGTGTTATAGGGTTTTTCCGTTACGAATTCCTTAGTAGCAGCCCGGAGTTTGGAAATTGGTGGTGTGACACCGCCGTGCCTTGGAAGAGCGTAAAGCCGTTGGTCCCGGCTTTCACTCGTAGATCTTTGACAGTCGTTACGGTTAGTCAGAAGCCAGGAAGTTTGATAACCAGTCTAACCAAGGGTAGATAGGGTAGGAGGTGTCGTGTTGTCCATTACGTGGATTATGGAGGTCAGATAGGCAGTCGCTCCATGTAAAATACTGATATTCAGCTGCATCCCGTTAGACTGGAAGCCGACCCCAACAGAGTTGGGAAAAGGCTAAGCAGATGATGATGATGCTACAGTTATTTATTCACTAGCTCATCAAATAAAATAGAAATACTTTAAAGCAGTTATATTGCGAAAGCTTATTGAGTAATGACACGGTTGGAATGTCACTATACACTAAACTACGGGTAATCGAGCTTGAAAACATAAAAACATCACTTAGATGTCTTTAAATCCATACTTTATTAATATTACAAATGCGAAAGTAGGTCTGTCTGTCTGAATAATCCGACAACCAAGCGTAGCCGTTTTCACGCCTAAACCGCTGAACAGATTTTAATGACTGCCCCGTTGGTCTCGTGGTCGCAAGCGCGAGTGCTAAGCGAGGGGTCTTGGCTTCGATTCCCAGGTCGAGCAAAGTGTTATTGGGTTTTTCTATGAAAATCTCAGTATCAGCTCGGAGTTAGGATTTGTACCCGGTTAATGGCAATAGGCTCGCCCCCTATTACATGGGACCTAAAAACATACCCGCGAACTGTGGGTGTACATTTCTACACCTCTGCCTAACCCTTCGGAGAATACAGGCGTGATGATGGTATATAACTAAAATACGCATACTTTGAATGTTTGGCGATTTCGGAACGGAACGAACGGGGAAATATCTCGCGAGAACCATCCGTGAGAAGTAAGCAGTCGTTGTACTAAAATGTGCATTGCATTCTATTAGATCAGATTAGACAATACCTCTACTTTATGAGTAGAAACTGGAACTGAATTTAAAGAAAACTGAGATTGGTGCGAATCAAATAGATCCGCACCTAACATGGAATGAAAATATTGCTCCTGTTTGTTTTTATAGATAAACTAACGTTTGCCCTCGACTTTGTCCAAGTGGAGTACTTTGGGCAGCTTTTTTTATTTTTAAGATACAATTTTTTCAACAACGCTTGTATTATGTTCAGTTATTTTTATTAAGTATATTGCCATTAACCGGGCCCAAATCCTATCTCTGACCTACTACTGTGTATTTCATAGAAAAACCCCATAAACCCTTTGCTCGACCTGGGAATCGAACCCAAGACCTCAAGCATAGCAGTCGCGCTAACGGCCACTAGGCAAACGAGGCAGTCGAACAGTATTGCAGTAACAATTTAATTTAAAATGCGTTCTCCGTTTTCAACGCTGCTGCAATCGATGCATTGATTATAAACTAATATTGACTGAAATAGTAAACTAATTTGCATTTAGTATTTTCACAATACTTAATTGGTTCCTTGTGTATTAGAAAAGTTGTATGTTTTTCTTGATTTTGAATACCTGTGTGATTTATTAAGTAATGAACTTAGTAATTGCGTCATTATTCGTTGCTTGCTGTTTTTTTTTTTTTGCGACAGACAATTTTATAAATAGCAATTTAAATATTCCTAATTAGCTAAAGCAGCTATTTCTTTGCTATTTTATAATTTACTTACGTAATTTTTTTTTATTACCTACTTATTTAGTTAGCAAATTATTACTATTTCCCCACATTTTCTCATAAACCATACATTTAAATAAATGTCGTCCGGTCTGACCACATTTATATTTTAATTAAATAAATAAAATTTTATTTTAATGTCTTCTAACATTATTAAAATCAAGTTCTTCTTTATTAAGTAGTGGAACAAGCCCTTAAACATGGAGTAATCAAATATGGCGGCAAACGAACTGTCAACTTATTTTTTTATCTGTTCCTGTTACGCAACGCATACAGCCTTATTGATCTAATCACACTAATATTATAAAGGCGACAGTTTGTATGTTTGTCTCTTCCTTACGCTCAAACGGCTGAACGGATCTGGATGAAATTTGGCACGGAGATAGATTGTAGTGTGGAATAACACATCTGGATACTTTTTATCCCGAAAAAACGTACGGTTCCCGAGGGATTATATATCAACTTTAACGCAGACGAAGTCGCGGGTAAAAGCTAGTGAGATATAAGGGCGAATGGCCACTTATGTTGTGCAAGTTGCATGAAGAAAGGGTCATCAAGCAATTTGTAACGAAAATTCTATAACTTTCCCCGACATACTTTCTTAATTCTATTATTACTGTATTTAATACGCAATAATAGGTACTGTGGCACAAAATGTGCCAACATCAAAATAAAGTAAATACTATTGCGACTGATCATGCCACTAAATATGTTTAACTGTTTTTTTTTTACATCATTGGCAAATCAAACGATGTCCTAAACACGTTTTAATTATTTACTTATATCATAAAGAGGCGAAGTTTGTTTTTTTGTTTAAAAGAGGTAATCTCAGGAAACATTGATCCGATTACAAAAAATCTTCAGAGTACGTCGTATTAAAGCTCTTTGTGAAGGAGCTCGTTCGGGGAAGTACTACTATCATACCTATTTCTGCCGCCAAGCAGCGTTGATGTGTTCCAGTTTGAAGGGTATGGATGCCGGTGTGATTATAGGCACATGACACATTACAACTTTGTCTCTGGGATGGCAACGCATTTGCATGGCCTCTGGTATTGCTGATGTCTATAGGCAGCAGTGTTCACTTAACATCAGGTGGGCTGTTAGCTCGTTTCTCGGTCAATAATTTTAGAAAGAAAATATAAACCCTATCTTTGTTGGTATTTATTATTCAACGTCTCTAGGATGGCAAGTTGGCAACACATTTGCAAGGCTTGGTATTGAAGATGTCTATAGGCAGCAGTGACTACTTAACATCAGGTGGGCCGACGGCTTGTTTGCCATCTAATAACATAAAAACGTGGATAAAGTCGCGGGCAGGCGCTAGTGTCCAATGAATTCCTTTCTCCATTTAGTTAGCATTGCATATCTCGTGGCCATTCGCCTTAAGCCATTAAACGCGATCTAACAGACATTACAGAGATAACGTCTATCTAATAGGCTGGCAGCACTAGAATCTTCCTATTTAATGATCTCAACTAGTTTTCTTAGGGTTCCGTAAGCGAAGATGCCTACGGGGGGGGGGGGGGGCGTGGGCCATGCCCACCCCAGAATGGTCTTGTGCTTACCCCAGGCTGTAGGGCTCACCTTCCGACTGACCGCATTGCATCGCATCGGCCATGGCATCTTAGGGGCCAGCCCCCCCCTGAAAACTAACTCTAGATACGCCAATGAGCCTCGGCTGCGAAGAAAAGATGGATGGATTGTATGAAGAATGACATGAAAGAGAAAGGAGTCAGTGATAGCATGACGGTTGACAGGACGGAATGGAAGAAGATAACGTGTTGCGCCGACCCCAAGTAACGTGGGATAAGGGCAGGAAGATGATGAGGTTTCTTTTCGTCCGCCTGTACGTCCGTCCGTCTGACTGTATGTCCGTGTGTCCGTCCTTCTGACTGTCTGTCTGTCTGTCAGCGGGCTGTATTTTATAAAACGTAACATAAAGAGAGGTACAATTTGTACAGGGTGTGTAATTTCTGTTACAGCCGTAACAACAAATAAAACGATTGGAAATTAAGGGGCTCCATACAAGAAACTAATATTGTACTAACTAATATTGGTGGGACGGAACCCGTGTGATTCCGACTCGGACTTCGCCAGATATTTTTTTTCTCCTATAATCTAAGTCTGTTCAAATATAGACATGGATATAAACATATACTTAGAGCTGTTGAACTCAAGATCAAACTAAGAGCAAAAGTGTTTAAGTTAATGTCATCAAAATCGATTCAGTGGTTTAGTCGCAAAAGCATAACAGACAGACAGAGTAACTTTCGCATTTAATATAAGTATGATTAATTAAAAATATAGTTTTTTTTTTTTTTTAAATAACGACAACAATACCTTATTTATTACTCTAAAAAACCATCAAAGTTAAAACTAAATAATAATTAGATTTTAATTATATTTAGTCGTTGAATAACAAGAAGTAATCTCAGAGATGGGTTTTTCTATTAAATTCTCAGTACCTAGCAGCTCCGAGTTAGGATTTGTGCCCGGTTAATGGCAATAGGCTCACCGCCTATTACATAGGACCTAAATATACCGGCGAACTGTGGGTGTACATAGGTACACCCCTGCCTAACCCTTCGGGGAATACAGGCGTGATGGTGTATTTATGTAATCTCAGACATGTTAAATCTAAAATTGTATAGTATTTATACAGAACAAAACAATCTTCACATTATTTCTTCATATTCCATTTCTCAACGCTTTCTTATCGATGTTGCCATATTACAAAATGATTTGCGGTTGGATTGTATTTTCCTAGTGGCAAGTAATGCAAATATCATTCTCATAAACAACATGTTGCGTATTTCACGCACGAATGCGCTAAACATTATCTATGGATTACCAATACTTATGAGTTAGCGAAGTAGGTAATGTAAGCTGCGTGTATTGGAATGTTGCACTGTACTACAAGTAAGCTCGTTGTGTCAAAACACTGTCAGTTGTACCTAAATTCTTACAATTCTTACGCACTTCATTAAAGTCAAGATCACTAATCTCGTAACTCAAAGATTTTATGGCGCACGAGATGATTTAGTAGTAGAGCTCTTTGTGAAGAAGCTCGTCCGGGGAAGTACTACCACCATACCTATTTCTGACGCAAAGCAGCGTTGCTGTGTTTCGGTTTAAAGGGTGCCGGTGTAATTACAGGCACATGAGGCATTACAACTTTGTCTCTAGTATTGCTGATGTCTGTAGGCAGCGATGACCACTTAACATCAGTTGGGTTGGCGCTTGTATGCCGTCCTAGTATATTTAAAAATCTTATCTTGTTGATATAACATCCAACTGTTAGAGTAGTGGCTAGGCGGTAGGCTGCTGCGCTGTGTGTCGCGGTTTCGGTTCCCACACGTAACAAATATTTATAAAACCTACACATAGTTATTCCAAGTCTGGCTGTTTGTATTATAATTATTATGTTTGCAAAACGCACCCATGATACAGCAAAACTCCGGGCAAGGCAAAGGATAAAAGCTCCCTTCTTCTTCTTAGCGTTTCGATGACAAACTATATTGTAATAAATAAATAAATATACTATTATTATAAATTATAAAAGTCCCTATATAGATATAAAAGAAATCATGAGTAATTCTTATGAATGTAATGAATTTGACGTAGCTTGACTACCGATGCACCACGTTACTACTGACCCCGTTAGCTAAAAGAGCGTGAAGCTCACACATTAACCTGTTAGTCACATTTAGCAATAAAAAAGAAAAGTTTAATTGTTGGAAAATGGTCTTATCATATAATTTTTGAAGTTAAAACTTCTTTAGCGGCGTTGTGCACTTTTTTTGGAATGGGTAAAAAATGTTAAACTCGCTTCAGGACACGTGACCCTGATCGAAAACTCGTAAGCGGCGTTGTGCACTTGTTTTGGAATGGGTAAAAATGTTAAACTCGCGTCAGGACACGTGACCTGATAGAAAATCTTACGAATTTATCGTACACAAATATGACAATTCGCGTCAGCAAATTGTCATATTTGTGTACGTCTATAGCGTTTTCACTTCTCGGTTGCACTCCCGGAGTGCAACCCGTCGTTTTTTTTTTGCAATGAAATCTCGCGGTTCATCCTAGTTGTTTGTCGGAAGCTTATGGTATGTTATAAACTATGCCCCAAAAACCGTTGTAATGGTTTGAAATATTTTAAAATATTCTCCACTAACATTCTTTCTCCACACACTGGCAATTTTTTAGGTAAACGGCTTTTATAAGTTAATAAAATAAAACTGGATGTTATCATAAATCATTAACTAGCATTAATTAGTCTAGATTGGCTAAAAAAAACATTAAAGTTACCTAAATTAACCTTGACAAACACAGAATGTATAATATTGTAATTAGTTAAAAGTTAAGTAAGTACTAATTAATTATTTAAATTCTAGATCAAATGTTACAATTTTCTCATAGGAATCTTTAATTTGATTATTTATTAGATATCATAATCCATATTTTTATGATTATTTAATACAAAATTCTGTGGGTGATGAAAACAACTAAGTTAATAGATTCACTATTTAATCAGCTTTTGAGTTTTTATCGCTAAAATTAAAGTGTTGACAGGAAACGTCAATCATTGTAAATGTCAGTGACAATTTGACAAGTTCTTTTTTTAATCAATATGGCGGCCATTCTGTAATTAAGATTGTTGATGATTATTTTAGATTGTGACTTTTTTTTGGTTTTAGTAATTTTAAAACAATTAGTTTGTTTATGTTTAGATATGTGATTATAAAAAAAAATAGGAACTAGACTATCATAAGTACGTTTTTCTTTTCAAAGAAATAGAATCAAAGAAAGGATACATTGCCCAGGCAAATTATTGCGAAAGAAAATCTCTTAAAAACCCTGTCTTTAACCGTTTGAACTAAGCTTCTTATTGAATGTGGAATGGTAGGGAAAACTACCAATTTTAAACGCTAGAGGCGCTAGCAGCACTTACAGTAACCAGGTTGAATCAAACCTAAGAAATATTGATAGGCGACTCGTCAATAGGAATGTACTAAAAGCTTATATTTAAACCATCAATTTTAATAGGACCATCCATCACGCCTGTATTCCCCGAAGGGTTAAGCAGAGGTGTACCAATGTACACCCACAGTTCACCGGTATATTTAGGTCCCATGTAATAGGGGGCGAGCCTATTGCCATTAACCGGGCACAAATCCAAACTCCGAGCTGCTACTGCGAATTTCATAGAAAAACCCAATAACACTTTTTGCTCGACCTGGGAATCGAACCCGGGACCCCTTGCACAGCAGTAGCACTTGCGACCACGAAACCAACGGGGCAGTTTTAAAAAGACATACGTCGACATAATTTCGTCATTATGATCAAATCTTAACCATATCAAATTATCATCATGTTTACTCATTGTGCTGGTGATGCCACTTATGCGCGTCATTTAGCGTATGAAATCCCTTTTGTTGACATATTTTGTATTGTCAAAATAAATAAACACTATCGTTTTCTTTTTCAAAACATTATTTGAAAACATTACAATATCTACACGAACATGATAAAGCTGATGAGGTGTTTGTTTGAACGCGCTAATATCCGGAACTACCAGATTCATTTGGAATAGTACAGGCTATATAACATCACGCTACAATCCACGGGAGCGGAGTATTTATTATGCGTGATGTTATAAACCTTATTGTGTTATGATCTTTCCCGATAAACGTGCTACGAGTATATAATGCATTTTTTTTATTTTATTATACTTACCATTTTTTTCTTCGGTTAGCACTCCAATCAAACTCTTCAGCTTTATAATATTAGCATAGGTTTATTGATCCGTAACCCACGTCAATGTCAAAAACCTTAACGCCATCTATGCAATCGAAGAAATGAAAAAAAAACTTGTTCAAAAATAAACTTTTACTTTTTACATTGCAGCACAGTCCCAAGGCGATCCGCTGAACATTTTGTATAAATGCTGACTATTTTGTCAGCCGTGACATTACGCTGAGTTATAGCCGGCGACCGGCACTTTCTTGCATAATGCTATATTATATACTTACTAGGTTTCTGCCCGCGATTTCGTTCGCGTAGAAGAGTTTCTTTAAGCAGCCTTTTTTTTCTTACTCCTCCGCTAATCTTTCTGATTAATTTCGTTGCGGGATCCAAGACAGTTGAATCGTTTCTCCGAGACTCGTCGAGCTTCATTGCCTCGGCGCTTTTCTTGTGTCGCCACTGTTGATTCTGGCTTACAGAAGTTGCAGTAGTTTGGGAACAGTGTGGCGGGCTTATCCCATAAAAAAAAAGACATTTTTTTCTTCAAAAATTTTATCTTACAAAAGAATCGTGTATGTTGGTTACACCTCTGCCTAACACTTTGGGGAATACAGGCGTGATGGTATGTTATGTTTTTGAAAAACGCTAAATAATGATGAGATGTTTTTTTTTTTTATCAAGTGCCTGAATACAATGTTTCATGATGTTATCTTCAATTATGACGGACTTCCAAACAAACTTTGATTCCTTTTTTCAACCCTTTCAAGCCTTTTTCTCGCGATAAAAAATGCCTATGTCCTTCTCCAAAGTCTAATCTATATCTGTACCAAATTTTATCAAAATCGGTTCAGCGGTTTACCCGTGAAAGCACAACAGACAGACAGACAGAGTTACTTTCGCATTTACAATATTAGTATAGATTCCATTTGTCGCGTTTTATCTTTTGTACGCTTTCTTTGAATTATGTTTATACATAATGTTTTTCTTTTGTTTTGTATTCGCTTTTACAAAAGTAATCCGTCATGTAGACCAATTACGATAAACAAGATACGAATTGTCTGGTTTTCAGAAGTGTGCCTGATTTTTCCTGTAGAAATTAAAGCTAGTTTTTTTTTGTTATTTTTGCAGTGAATTTAGGTAAGGTGAGCTTTTTGAATAGTGATTACATCACGCATGTATTCTCCGAAGGGTTAGGGAGGGGTGTACCAATGTACACCCACAGTTCGCCGGTATGTTTAGGTCCCATATAATAGGGAACGAGCCTATTGCCTTAACCGGACCCACATCCTAACTCCAAGCTGCTACTGAGAATTTCAAACAATAACCCAATAACACTTTTTGCTCGACTTGGGAATCGAACCCAAGACCTCCAACGTAGCAGTCGCGCTTAGGACCACTAGGCTAACCAGGCATTCACAAACGTACAAATTGTGTAAAAAAAAGTTCAGAAACCTCAAATCTTTTTTATTTCATTTCCCATGGAAAGACCCCGATATTTCTAAATATGCAGATAGACTTGCTATGTGCAATATAAATATTTGCGTAGGTATATGAACACGCTTTGCATTTCCGGGTGCGCGCGCGCCGGCCGAGACGGGCCGCTACGCAATCACGAGTCTATGGTAATGACAGGCGTTGTTCTGCACTATTGCCGCGTGTCTCTGGATTGTACTGATAAGGTAGAGTAGTAAGGAGATTTAGATCGTTGTCTATGAACATTAACAGCCATAATCTGTGACAAATGTTCAAACTGCCTCGGTGGCCTAGTGGTCCTAAGCGCGACTGCTACGCTAGAGGTCCTGGGTTCGATTCCCAGGTCGAGCAAAAGTGTTATTGGGTTTTTCTATGAAATTCTCAGTAGCAGCTCGGAGTTCGGATTTATGCCCGGTTAATGGCATTAGGCTCGCCCCCTATTACATGGGACCTAAATATAACGGCGAACTGTGGGTGTACATTGGTACACCTCTGCCTGACCCTTCGGGGAATACAGGCGTGATGGTATATTATTTATTTTAAACGTTGAAAGTTTGACAGTTACAAAATATTCATTGCGTTATTTACGTGGTCGCCTATGTCTCGCAGTAGACGTCCTAATATGACAATGATACTGAATCATCATTAAAAAAAATAGAAAAAGATAAGAATAAAAAAGTTCGCCTGATCGACTACGTAATTCATTACGTAGTCAACCAGACGAACTTTTCAAAAACATAAAAAAGCAATGGATCTTGGATGAATAAATTAATTGATAAATGGACCTTATGTCGAAATTCTTAGAATTCAGGTAGCCACAATAACGTAATAGTCCACAAGCATATGCACAAACACAAGTGCAATCTAACTTCCCTCACTCTCAAAGTTCGATGGATCGGCAATCCGACACTGTCGGAGAGAGATCAGGCGCAGGACTAACGGTTGCCGGGGCTGCGGGTTGTTCGATAGAGATACCGCGCCCCCGGAACGCAAAGGGCAGAAGAAGGAACATGGATGGGTTTTAGCCAGTCTTTGATGATTTCCCATCGATAAAATAAAACATTAACGGTGTAAAATCCTTCTCGAGACAAGACAGATCAACCCACCGACTTGTTAACTCCCGACTGGCACTAAAGAACTCTTGATTAAAAAGCTTGAACCCAAAGACCAAGGGGGCAGCCCTGACGGTATACTACCAAGAATTACTCCATCTAGAGGTCACACCGCTACTGAATCACGAAGCGTATGGTAATGCTGCAGTTCTGCGCTATTGCAGCCTGGTACACAAGCTTAATGGAACGTACCTTCATGCTCCTTTTGCTTACCAGATCGACTTCATTAGCGTATTAACCGTGGCCACCTACTGCACCCAAAAATAAAGAAAAATGAATAAGTTTATCGAAAATTATCGATTCGAAAATAAAAAATATTATAAATGGTCTTTGCAAGCTAATAGATAGCAATGGAGGCACACAATATAATCTTCTCTGTGTTTTTCAACATCAAGCTTCAAAACGCCGATATCCAAAAAAAAATTGTTCGAATTTAATCGTGATGGCCGTGGCCCAGAGCCTTCCGCCTCTCTTGCTTAAGGTTGCGGGTTCGATACCGGGTCAATATTTAGTCTGAAATCGCCAATCCGCCTTGAGTGACTTCTCTATATGAGAAGAGGCCTTTGCCCTGCAGTGGCACAATTATAGGCTGGTTTTATTATTAAACAGTTTGAATAACACTTCAAATAAGACAAACCCCTTTTAGCGTTGACATGTCAAATTCACACCTTTACCATGATCTGATAAATTTCACACTTAGTCGCCAAAACTGAAGAAATCAACCACCAACAGGCATAATCAGCTTTTTTTTATATCATTGGATGGCAAACAACCCGACAGCCCACCTGAGATTAAGTGGTCACCACTGCCTATAGACATCTGCAATACTAGAGCCCTTGCAGATGCGTTGCCATCTCAGAGTCAAAGTTGAAATGTCTCATATGCCTTCCTCATCTATGGGGGAGGTCCATGTCCAGCAGTGGACGTCCTACGGCTGATATGATGATGATGATAGGCCTGTAATTACACCGGCACCCATACATACCCTTAAAACCGGAACACAGCAACGCTGCTTTGCGGCAGAAATAGGTATGGTGGTAGCACTTCCCCGGACGAGCTCCTTCACAAAGAGCTCTTCTAACTTGCTGTCTAATAGTACATATTAAAACGTGCAATCGTGTGACCATTATGTGCATTCTAATAATACACTAAGCAATAGTAAAAACTGCATTTCTCAACATTGTCATCTGTAACGTGTTGGTAAATATAACGACATCGCGGTATGGTAATGAGCCGTTTGTTTCTGCATCGGTAGAGCCAGTGCCTTTCCTTGTGTGCACATATTTATTTCTGTTGCTATTTGAGTTTATTTCTGAAAACGAATTGAGTCACTGCAAAATTTCTTGCATTTTTCGAAATAATTTTATTAATGTCTTGCTGTTTTTTTTAATATTTTGAAATGTTAATGTTTATAGAATTTTGAAATATATATATACCATCACGCCTGTATTCCCCGAAGGGTTAGGCAGAGGTGCACCAATGTACACCCACAGTTCGCCGGTATATTTTAGGTTCCATGTAATAGGGGGCGAGCCTATTGCCATTAACCGGGCACAAATCCAAACTCCGAGCTGCTACTGAGAATTTCATAGAAAAACGCAATAACACTTTTTGCTCGACCCGGGAATCGAACCCAGGACCTCTAGCGTAGCAGTCGCGCTCAGGACCACTAGGCCAACGAGGCAGTTAGAAAATATTTAAGAGTACGAGGCAGTTAGAATTTTGAAAATATTTAATTATGTGTGTATTTAGAGAGAATGAAGAAGAATAAATAATAAATCTATGTAAATAAATGAATTTGAAGTGTCTGTTTGTAATGGCGAAATAACGGTTACTTACAAAATAAATATGAATATTAAAATTGTACTTAAAAGAAAAAACTTTTTTATTTTTTATCTCTGTCTGTCCGTCTGGTGTGTTTATTCCGGCTTATCTCCAAAACGGCTAAAGCGTTTTGACGGAACTTTCACTGGCTGATGTTACAAGGATTAACTTAGGTTACCTACTCTTATTTTATAAAAAGAATTAGAACTCCGCGCTAAAAATTAACACCTCGCAGAAAGCGGACAATAACACGAAGCTAAAAGCTAAAAAATGATAAATATTTAACTTAAAACCTTCGTCAAAATGATAAAAGTGAAAAGCCCCCAACATCGGTTAGTTCCCTCGCGTCGTGCATCATTCGGTGCATATAAAAGAAGCACATATTTATGCAGCCCTCGGTCGAGTCAGTATGCGAGTCACGTGCAAGTGGCAACGTGTGAACGACTGACGTTTAGTTTTATTTATTGCCTTGGGTAGTAGTTACTTGATGTTTCATAAGCGTACTTTTGGCGTTGTTCGTTATGTTATGATATAAGGAGACCGTACCAACTGAAAGTTGTCATATTTTAGTCAAAAGCAACTCGATGAAATTTTGTGGAAAAGATAAAAGTAATAATAGGTTTGACGACCTTGGGAACTTGAGCCATAAGATCAGAGAGGCAATACTCTTGGCTTTTAGGAACGAATGCCATCTAATCTCAGTCTCGGTCTGTCAAAAAAGATATACATTTCAGAATACGTTGCACCTTCTCACAGTAAATAAAGTTATATTTTGAGTAGCTCTAATAAAATGTGTATTAAAGGTGTGCCCGGTTAATGGCAATAGGCTCGCCCCCTATTACATGGGACCTAAACATACCGGCGAACTGTGGGTGTGCATCGGTACACCTCTGCCTAACCCTTCGGGGAATACAGGCGTGGTGGCTCTATTAAAAGGTGCGTGCAGCATCACTGCACTGACCGTAACTGACCACACATAGTAACTGTCAAAGATGTACAACGACAGCCAAGATCAACAGATTACTTAAAATATATAAATAAATAAATAAACAAACAAACAATCAATCACGACATACTTAATGCAATTGCAACTTCTCTAATAAAACATTATTTTACACCTAAAAATTAAATAGTTAATCAATTGACAACAAAGTGACGTCACAGGGAATCGCATTTTGACAGCTCATAAAAAGTATGTCAATTGTAAAAAATGTAATTCTCCAGGCGGATTCCGGCCACGGCGGCTAACCTTAATGCAGACTAGCCACGTACGCAGGAGATAATATAGTGCACAAGTGTGTGCGCAAACACAGGTGCACTCCCTCTTCCCTAACTCTTATAGCCCGATGGGACGGCAATCCGACACGACCGGAGAGAGATCAGGCTCAGGACCAACGGCTTTTACGTGCTTTCCGAGGCACGGGGGTGTCACACCACCAACTTCCAGACTCCGGGCTGCTACTGAGAAATTCCTAATGGAAAAACCCAATAACACTTTTTGCCCGACCTGGGAATCGAACCCGGGACCCCTTGCTCAGCAGTCGCCCTTGCGACCACGAGACCAACGGGGCAGTCAATGAATGAATGAATGAATGTCAATTGATTAGTTGTGTCAAATACCCAATTATAATCTTGACGCTCCCTGACCCAGATGAACGGTTCTGCGTCATTCAGTTAAGGGAGCACATTATTACAGAGTTACTTCACTCATTATAATGATAATCACGTAATTATATTATACACATCATTAATAATGGTCTCGTTACGCGACTGACCATTATAGAAAGAGTTAGGTAAGCCTCAATTGTAATGGCGATCGTGTCATCATATAGTAAACGAATTGAATTGTTGATTTTACGTTACGAAGTTGTCTTGTCATTAAATTGGATTAGTTTTAGTTTTGTAACCATATTTATCTGCAAATAAATCTTTGACTTTGACTTTTGACTTTGACTTTGACTTTGCTGTGTATACTAGCTTCTGCCCTCGACTTTGTCTTGATGGGAGTCAAGTATATGATAAAACAGCCAGTGATACTCGGCAACAGTGTAGGTTTCTATCAGTGAAATATTTCTTGCAATCGGATCAGTACATCTAGAGATTTTTTACATCAAAATAAACAATAGGCAAAAGTCTCTTCTCATACAGAGAAGGCACGAGCATTGATTACCACGCTCCCTCAAGGCAAATTTACGATTTCGGACCTATATTTATTATAAGTCCAGGTTACCTCACGATGTTTTCCTTTACCGATGTCGGTGATGTCCAAGCTAAACTGAAAGCTTGTACATAATTATGAATTGAAGTAAGTACCTGCCCGGAAATTGAACCCAGAATCTCATGCATGAGAGGCGGGTGCCTTGTCAACTGGAGCATCACAATTGACCCTCTTCCCTTCTTACCTCTTTGTTATATTACTCTAATAGCCAGATATGATTTGGAATAAAAAAAAAATATTCAAAGATAGTTTAAAATACAAATAATAGAAACACCAAGATCAACTTCTATTTCTTCAAACCGATCACATCAACGCACGCGCTCAGTGTAACAAACCTCTTTATTTATCGATAAACAAGTAAATAATTCATCAAATTAGCCGGCCAAGTTGTCGATGATGCAGTCAAGTGAGTGAAAGCTAGTGATGGCATAAATAGCATTCACATTAATTGTTAGCATGCTAATGCTAACAATTAATTAAGGGGAGGCCTATGTTCAGCAGTGGACGTCCTATGGCTGAGATGATGATGATGATGATGCTAATGCATATTTAGCATTTAGCAAATGAAATTTATTTGCGAAATTCTGTGAAATGCTAATTCATCGCTTCGTATTTGTACTTAATACCTAATACTATTAATATCAGCTTATAATATATGGTTATTATTATCATGGAATTATTGCGATTTAGCATTCATTTCATGAGCATGCCAATTATTCCTGAGGAGAGGCCGCGACGCGACGAACGCTCTCTTTATTTATTTCGCAAATTAACAAAATTCGCATACTTTATTTTCATCAATATCGTTATATTAGCAAATAGCATAGCAATAGCAATTAGCATGCTAAGACTCATGAATTCGCATGCTAATGCATTGGCGTATCTAGAGTTAGTTTTTAGGGGGGGCCTGGCCTCTAAGATGCCATGGCCGATGCGATGCAATGCAGTCAGGCGGAAGGTGAGCCCTACAGCCTGGGGTAGGCACAAGACCATTCTGGGGTGGGCACAACCCACCCGGCCTCCCCCCCTATATACGCCTATGTGCTAATGAAATGAATGCGAAATCGCATTAATTCACATCACTAGTGAAAGCCGTCGGTCAGTACATCACACCCGCGCATACCTGATGTTGATGACATGCGCGTGCGACGCTTTGCGGGACGGTAACGAGATGTTTGTTTTGTTGTGACTAAACTGCTAGGATTTATGTTTTGATGTTTGTGGCTTTCGTGATATAGTTTTTGCCCTGTATATTAACATGTTATAGAGCATTTATATATTTCTGAAAAACCTGAAATGCTTATTTTACTAATTAAAACGTTCAAAATCTAGTCTCAATGGCATCTAAAATTAAATGTAAAGACATTTTTGCCAGATTGAGACTGAGATTACATTGCGATTGTTCCTGAAAGTTACAAGAAGGACATAATTCAGGAAGGCTACTCCCTGAATGATGTCCTTTTATATCAGTATCGGTCGTATTGCAGGTTTTAAAGCTTCAGTTATTATCATACTTTCTATTACCTAGGTGCCTAGATGGCCTTTGACCACTAGCTGGTGCATTCTGTAAAATTTTGCCTCGTGAAGTGAGATCGAAATGAGCTATCAGTCCCCAGCATCAGAAGGCATGTCAAGGCTCACTTCACTTGAATTTACCGAGGCAGATTGTCACAGAATACACCTGGAAACCTTCCAGCCCAAAGCTTTAGGTCCAAAGCTTGCCAAAACCACTCTTATCTCATAAACATAAGCCTCATATTCCTTCTCTCTTGTTCCAGGGTTCAGACCCTCGCGTGGCCACATGCCGGGGGCGGCTGCAGACGCGACGTTGCCAGCTCAACCAGGAGATCAACAAGGAGCTGCGCCTGCGCGCCGGCGCTGAGAACTTGTTCAAGGTAAGAGGAACTGGCTTGAGGAGTGAGAGAATATGCAGCAGTAGTGGCGAGGGCTCCGTGCAATTCGATTTATTTATTTACTTAGGGACTACAAACGCCAGTGTAATAAAAAGTACACATAGGTTAGAACTTAATAACTACTCATTCCAAAAGATTTCTACCGCGTAGGGTATCATTTCTAATTTCTGTAGTGCTCTTAATATCTTTTCTTTAAAAATAAAAAAACGTTGCCCCGCTCTAGGAATTCTCCTGTCATGGGTGCATTTACAAACACATAAACTCACATACAACTATATCTAGGTCATACAAATATTTGTTCGGTGCGGGAATCGAACCCGAACTCTTTGGATGGCAAACAAGCCGAGGGCCCACCTGATATTAAGTGGTCACCTCTGCCTATAGACATTCCAGAGACGAAGTCGAAATGACATGAAATGATGAGTCGATATATTTGACAGAACTGTGACTTAACCACGAGCCTAAATATTGCCGGAGCTGCGGGTTGTGCAGAGGCTGAGGGTTGTTTGAAAGAGATACCACGATAACGCAAAGGTCACAAGAAGGAATACGTATGGGTTTTAGTCAGTAAAAGTCTGATACTACCTCCCGCCCCGCCTATCATTTGATGATTTCCTATCGGTAAAAAAAAAAGAAAAAGCCTATCTACAAAACATCGAGCTTACTGTTGGCTAAAGTATGTCTAGACTATTTATGGGAAATATGTATGTGTGTGGAAAATGTGTAAGGAAATATGAAGCGGCAAATATATCCAATAAATGGCAAGTTATATAATAGTAGTTAGATACTTTTGCCTACTATAAATTATTTACAGCAATATTGATTGGCCATCTTTCAATTTACTACCGGCCATAATATACATATAACTTACGGAAAGCAATTCCAACTTACTAATTCAAATAAAAAGCACTACTTCTAACATTTCCCTGTAACATACTTCCTGATACAAATCGCCGGCCTATCGCTACTCGATCGCGGTAATCGCCATCTTGTCGTGACGTCACGTGCTTGACACTTTCCCTGCGTCTGCGCATTGCGATGCTGGTCTGTTTTTGTGGCGTTTAGTTTAGATTGGTTGTGTGTTTCTATGTTATTATGGGGACTGGGGTGACCTAGTCTTGTTAGAGCTGGATTTCTAGTACATTTATTTACAATTTACATTTTACAGTCTGTTATTATGGGCACTGGGGTAACCTACTCTTATTAGACCTGTCCTTCCAGTAAATTTGTTTACATTTTTGCTTATTCATCATCATATCAGCCGCAGGACGTCCACAGCTGGACCCCCCCCCCCCCCCGCCATAGGACCGGTAGATGGTCACGTTTATCGCTGCGTCAGTGGCGTTGTACAGACCTTCAAGGATAAACATGGGAGTATAGTTAGTTTGATCAGGAGCTCCGCACTCGCATCGGATGGGTCTATTCTCGATTATGTTTGCCTGTCTAATAACTATGGGCTTTATTTATTCCCCAATAGTTCAGAGTACTACTTGTAATTTTGCATTCTAACAGAGAAGAAGCTCATTTGAAATAGAATTTTGTACGCATTGAATAATGAACTTTAGGCACATCGATCGTTTAAAAGAATAAACGTGAAAAAATCTTTTTTAAAATAATCGCATTCCCATCTCAGTTTAAGTTGGTTTCTCTCACTGATTGTTGGCGATGAGATTGCGAGTTGATTTTGAACGTTTTTAAATCAAGGAATAGGCCGTCTAATCCCGAAAACTCGAGCTCTCGTCTTTCTACAAAACTCACGAATCCCGGAGAATCGAATTCTACAGATTCGTGCGGATCTTAGCTTTAATACCGCGGCGTTGCTACTGCGTAAAGCCATCATATACCTACACAATTTTTTCACGGCAATCTTAAACAAAACCACTCATTGTAACACCAGACTTCCTTCCAACAATCCTTTGACTTCAAGACAAAGACACGCGGGCATTGACCCAGCATTGTGTGACGTGGGACCGTGACGCCCTTCAGGCCGTGAACTTTGACCTTGGGGCAGTGCCGTGCCCCATGGGGACCTTACGACCAATGGGAAGACAGGTGGCGTGTTACAACAAGTGTTAGTTGAATATTCAAGACTAGGCCCCGCGCGTTACGTCTTTGGTTACTGCTTGGCTCCCGTGTGTCGTAGCGTGATGTTACATGGCCTATGTTATTGCTCATCAATCTGGGTATCATAATATACAAATAGATTTTTTCTAATTCGTCAGTTAGTTTCTGAGATTTCCGTGTTCGAAAAATAAACCTTTCAGCTTTATAATATTGGTACCTACGAGGGGAGATCAAAAAGTAATGAGAATCGGTTACTTCAGGTCCGCATAAAAACGCAAAAAAAGTTTTTTTTGCTTGCTTATGTACTCACTACTTCAGCCTAAAAAAATCATATACATATATCACGATATCCGGGAGTTATATTCATTTGAATACGAACTGTCGAAGAGATAACACCAACTTGGAGAAAAATGAAATTAGAGCAGTCATCAAGTACCTCTGTTTGAAAAAAAAATCTACAATAGACATACACAGTGACTTAGTGGGAAAATTGGGGGACTCTGCTCCTCCATATTCTACAGTTGCACGCTGGACCAAGGAATTTAAACTGGGCAGAGCATCCACTGAAGATGAACATCGCGAAGGACGCCCATCAACGTCCCTCACTGAAGACAACGTGAAAAAAGTCGAAGATGTTGTGTTGCCAGATCGAAGAGTGACCATCAGGCATGTAGCTGAGGTCACAGGGATCTCATATGGCAGCATTCAAAAAATCCTTGCGAACGAGTTGCATATGAAAAAGGTCTCCGCGCGTTGGGTACCCAGGATGTTAACCGACGAGCAAAAGCAGCGGTTCACAAAGCCGCAGTTGCGATGGCTGCCATTCAAGAAACGGGATTCGAATTGCTCGAACACCCTCCCTATTCGCTAGATCTGGCTCCTAGTGACTTCTACCTCTTTCCTCGGCTCAAGGAACACCTCCGAGGTAAGAAATTTGAAGACGATAGCGAAGTGATGGTCACTTTTGAGGCGTTTTAGGAGGGTCAAGAAAAATATTTTTTTCAAAGGGAATCCTGGGTTTAGAAAAAAGATGGAATAAATGTATTGATTTGTAAGGAGACTATGTAGAAGAATAAATTATTATTTTAACTTTAATTACCGCGTTTTATCTTCATTCTCATTACTTTTTGATTCGCCCTCGTACAGATGTTGTAAAGGCTATATAACATCACGCTACGACACAGGAGAGCGGAGCAGTAACCAAAGACGCTACTGAATGAATGTGAAAAAGGCCACGCAAATCAAGTCGCGGGTAGAAGCTAGTTTAAGCAAAATAGATTTAATTTTATACCAATATACTTCTTCATTTTCTTTTCCTATTTACTCCTTTAAAAAAGCTTTTTTTGCTCCTCATTGGCCAGTCAACTTAGCTCAGTTACATTAGTACATGTTTCTCAGACAATTTGCAACACAATACATTTGTTCCGGCGTGTGGGTTCGATGTCCGTATATTTTCATTCACTGGTACATTACATTACAAGTTCAAGAATCGGTATAGGTTAACAATCTAGTTTTTTTTTGTTGCCAAGTAGTTAAGGCATACCCATACACGAGTGATGTTATCGCGGTGTATCGTGTTATCGTTGTTGTTTTTTTTTTTATTAACTAACTTATATTATGAGTTTGCACCAGATAATTATACAAGTTAATTTAAACTTAGTACTAAGCGAAAAATTTGACAGGATTATACGAAATATTTTATTTTTTAAATAATTTAAATTCTATCTATTCTATAGGTACGTTAATAATTAAACTATACCGGAAATTATAAATATTCATAAAATTACAAAGTATATCATTATGTACCGTCAACAAAAGAGATAAGTAACCAGACCGTCTAATATAGTTGAAGTTTTCTTTCAAACCGGTGGTGGTTTTTAAATGAAATTTAATTTAAATAATAAAATGTTTATTTTGAATTAATAAAAATATAATTCATTAAAAAACTTCTATCAGTTTTTGAAAAACTTTGTATTTATTAGGCGACCCTGGTTACTTATCTCTTTTGCTGACTGTACACTTTATAAAAAAGACAAAATTAGATAGTATTGACAACAACAAAAAAATGCTATTTTCGCGCCGGCGATAATATCCCTCGTATGTAGGGACACCTTTATTACTCGTCAAATGCGCTGCAGTTTATACCAGTAGTCCACTCATGAGTCATCCATCATGCCGGCATTAGACAACCATACATTCTAGTTTTGACATAATTGTATTATCTGACATCTTGCTATGACAGATCGGTATTATTATGTCAAACTGTCTACTGTAGAGTGAGCACGCTAACGTAAAAGTATTCTTATACATATTTAAATGTATAAATTGTTAAATGTAAAAAATGTATAAATTAGTTATCTATTTTGGTCACATTTTATGCGACAAGCCCATAATCGCCGAATTATGAATAAAGCCTTCAAACTATAATAAATATTATGTGCGAAACGGATGAATATTTCTAATTTCAAAATCGATCGAATTAACTTTTATTCAGTGTGCCTATAAATGGCGCTGTATAATGATCTAGATAGTAGAAATAAATAATTTATTCAGTGCAACGGTGGAGGAAACTACCTCTATTTTAATACTTAACACATTATATTTTGTGAATGTGTTTTTATATTTTGTCTCTATTTTAATTTACTTGACAGCCGTAGTAACGGTCTGTCACTCTTCTTTACATTTGAAAATGGCGTTTATCTTCTAGCACAAACTTCTAAAATGAGTTTGTATTCGGCTCATTCAGCCAGAGCTTCTACAGTACTTACACTGAACGGAGACTTAGTATTATATGTCACTCTCTCCAAAGAAAGCACTGGACCCCTTTTCTCAATTGTCTATTTACCATATTTCCAATAATTTCTTCTTTTTCCCCAGGCGACGACGAACAGAAAGCTACGCGAGACGGTGGCCCTGGAGCTGAGCTTCGTCAACTCCAACCTGCAGCTGCTGAAGGAGCAGCTCGCGGAGCTCAACTCCTCGGTGGAACTGTACCAGAGCGACAGGTAGGCACTGCTGTTTGACAGCTGTCACTTTTGAGTGGACATGAGTTTCTATAAGGTTGACGTATATTTTATGGAAGATGTTCTGCGTAATATCAATAGTCAAATAGACACTAAAACATTCGCCCTTACACCAATGATGCTTATGTACGTCCTCCTTTCTGTAGCTTTGTCTTGTATTAAGTCATTGAATAACATCCACTAGCCGAACTTTTCACACAAAACATTAAAATTCCAAACTCTTTCCTTAAATTTTGTGTGACATCTATTTATTTAAAATCTGTTTAAAGCACTGCCGTTCTATTCTGTATTTTAATCTCCCTCGGTCTCGGTGAATTTAGATGACGTGGGTTGTTATCCCAACTATGAATATAGGCATTGACAGTTGACAGCTCACCTCACGTTCACTTCACCTAATTTCACCCGAGGGAGATTTTGACAGAATAGCACAGATAGTTGACATCTACTTCTATATTTTACAACAACCTTGAACAATCAAGCAATCTTTCAATTTCGTTCCCACACATAAGCGGTACCTGCCTTATATAACTTTAGTAATCAAGCTCTACATAATGTAGTTAAATTAGTTTATTATATGGGCCCAATAAATTATTATTTTTAAATCAAATTATCTGATTCACCTTGACTAGTTATCAGTATACAATATAGCCTAGGGCCCTAGATGTAGGATTGCCATACTAATTATAATTTTACTAAATTACCAAAATAGCAAATTATTTAACTTTTTTTATTTTAGTTATTTAACTTCTTTTACTGTTTTTTTTTTTTTTGCTAACAACTTTACGATGGGACGACTCCGAAATATTACAAAAAAAATGTCTTCTTATCAAAATAAATGGACCAGCAAATCTGTCATCAAAATCTGAGTATTGAATAAGGAATTTTAGTACTCTTCGTAAAAAGACATAACATCGGATAGGCTCGCCCTCTATTACATGGGACCCAAATATACCGGCGAACTGTGGGTGTACATTAGTACACCTCTGCCTAACCCTTCGGGGAATACAGCCGTGATGGTATATTCGAAAACAAAGACGGCACGAGCATTAAAAATCAAGCTTATTCAAGGCAGATTGAAGAATAATATGCGACCCACAGTCCACTTCAGTCTTGGAGCTTTTTGAGAAAATTCTGTCCATAGTTAAGTTAAAACCTAGATCCTTAGATAAAGGTGAAACCAAAAAGAAAATCTGGTGGCCAACTACCAGGCAATGATGAAACCAAACAACCTCACATCAACTACCATCAAAAAACGCCTGAAGGCGAAATTACAGCTCCAAAACCGCTTTCACAAACTTCGCCCTAGGATAATAATAATAACACCATAATGATACACCTACACACTAATAATGATCGATATTTTAATAAAGAACGGTAAACAGGTACTTTGCAGTAAAAGTAGATATGTCCAGAGCTAGGTTACGCAATATAAGCAATCAGATGATTTGCATAAAGTTAGGCTAGGTCGCACTGTGAGCGGGGAGCGGGGCGGCTTAGCTATAGGTACTTGTATGGTAATAGCAAGAAAATGAATTTATTAAGAGAAGGCACGAGCATTGATCACCACGGTTACTCAGGCGGTGGTGGTTAAGAAGCCTGCCTCTCATGTATGAAGTTGCGGGTTCGATACAAAGCAAGTACGAATGTGAGCTTTTTAAATTCTTAAGTGTGATTTCTAAGATAGGTATTTTGGACATCACTGACATCGGTGAAGGAAGACATCGTGCGGAAACCTGGACTTATAGTTAATATAAATCTGAAGTCGCTAATCCGCCTCAAGCAAGATTAGTGATCAATGCTTATGTAACTCTGTACGAGAAGAAGCCTTTTCCATAATAGGCTGGTATTATTCATATTTTGAACAATGTTTTTGTAATTTTTTCTATGGCTTTCGCACTATACTGACAGAGAAATAAACTTGCTACAATTTCGCAAAAAAAAAACTTTATTAGGTCTTGTTATTTTAACCGTGACACCGTTGCAGGCTATAAAACAAAGTCGGCAGTTTAAATGTCACCGTTGTAGACACACATTAATTTTATTGGTAGACATTTAATATGTGAGCACTTACATTACATGTTGTGTAATGTGGAGCAATAAATAACTGGTGTAAAGATACTTAACGAAGCCAAAAGTTTTTCTATCATTGCGATCATTTTTTTGTTCTGGATTATACTTGGGAACCTTTTTGTTACGGAGATATTGAAGGGCTAAGTTCCGATCAACCTTATTTTGCATATTTTTATAAAAGCAAGTTACCAAAAATGTTAAAACTAATATTTTATTATAGTTATATGAACCTGTTAACACATATTTTTGTGTGGGTTACATTGTACGCTAGCATAAGTAGTGAAGTAAGGTTTTAAACGTCAAGTAGTAGTAATTAAGTAATAATTATAGGCATTAACTCCGCCTATGTACTTTTTGTTGCATTAAGTTGAAATAAATAGTATTTTGTCACAGAAAAAATGATAAAAGCCTTTTTATAATAAAATATTGCCTATAGCACTAAGAGATAACCTAGCTTTCAATTAGCGATAGCATTTTCAGAATTGAACCAGTCGTTCCTGAGATTAACGCGTACAAAGAAAAAAAAACAAATTCTTTACAAAACCTATAAGCATAAATAGATGGCCAATATAACATATTATATCGACGTAAATAAAATACCTCGTGTAATATAAACATGCCTAATTAAGAAATTCTCAAAGATGTCACCCGCTTACAGTGAGACCTCGGCTCATAAAATTAATGATGGCAAACAGGAAAACTATGTTGTAAGTCGATCCAATTAGTCAGCTGTCCAGTTCTTTTTATTGTTTAATTACTAGATTTATATCTTTCCGATTATGCCTGTCTATATTTTAAAATGAGCTCCTAATGACTCCAATACAGGCTTACTTTTAATCTTTTAGGGGGTGAAAGTACTCATGAATACGAATAACTTTTATTATGGGGCCAAACCTAATTTCATAAAGAATTAAGTCACCTGTTACTCTGCCGGGGCTGCACGTTGTTTGAAAGAGATACTGCGCCCCCGGAATGCAAAGGGCACGAAGGAATATGGATGGGTTTTAATCAGTAAAAGTCTGACACTCTCTCCAGTCCCACCCAGGGCGAGAGAAGTCATTTGATGATATCCCATCGGTAAAATAAAACCTGTTACTAGCTTTTGCCCGCGACTTCATCCGCGTCATGTTACGTTTTTGGTTACTATTCCGCTCTCGTGGATCTTAGTGTAATGCTATATAGCCTCATGAATATAGCTATAAAAATATCTAAATATATATAACTCAAAGATGACTGACTGACTGACATAGTGATCTATCAACGCGCAGCCCAAACCATTGGACGGATCGGGCTGAAATTTGGCATGCACGTAGATGTTATGACGTAGGCATCCGCTAAGAAAGGATTTTGATAAATTCCACCCCTAAGGGGATAAAATAGGGGATGAAAATTACTTCTTAAGCTAGTTCAAAAGCTAGTTACATACATACGGGTGGAATTGATAACCTCCTTTTTTTTGAAGTCGGTTAAAAAAAACCGATACGACTGGCAGATCCAGAAATTAGCGCGATTAAACAAACAAAAAAAATCTTACGGTTTATTTTATTAGCATAGATAGTTTATTGGTCTGAGTAAATAGAATGACATTTCAAAGCAGTGTCAGTCGGTCTGTGTAATAAGAGACAAAAACAGCAATGCTATGTCAAAATCCTTACCAAATTATAATCTAGTTCCTTATTCAGTAGTGTCGATATAATATATTGGTCTGGTCCGGTAATACCGGATTGATTCAGAACAAAATTCTAAAGTTTACGATGCTTATTTGTTTAATATGCATGTGACCGGAATTCGAACCACTGTGGTGATGTAATGGCGACAAGGCCGTTGATAGAAATGTCTTGTTTAAAAGGATGTTGGATACTGTATGAATTATTTTAATTCGATGGATGAGACATGGTCTGGTCAATTTCTAGTGAACTCTAGAAGATGTAATTGAGAAAGGTTAATAATTTCAAGCTTTTGCCCGCGATTTTGCCCATGCAAATAAATATTTTTTTGTGTCTGTTTGTAATTTCAAATTAACAGCTTAGCAACAATTCCATAAAAAAAAAACAATTTATAAAATGTTTTATTGTCCAGGACAAACTAAAATTTTAATAATTGTAATTTTTTTCTAATCTCAGAAACGGCTGGACCGATTTAGGCGGGACTTTCACTCGCAGGTAGCTAATGTTACCACTAGCAGTAACTTAGGCTATTTTTATTTAGGAATTGTATGTTTTTTTTTAAATGTTTGTATGTTGGATAACCACAACGCGAACGAAGTCGCGCAGCAACAACTAGCAATATCTAAATTTTTAAATTATCCTGGAGTGTCTAGTCGAAAAATGAAACAACTAACAGCACCAAATCAAGAAATAATGCTAAAAGCATTTGTGCCTACAATTAATTCCAGTTTTTATGTTTAGTAACAAGTTCACCCGTTACCGTAATTTGTTTTCTCAAGACAAACGAAGCGGCAAAAGCAAAATATTTGAAACATCTACAGGCCTAGCGCAAACGCACTGACGATGTCAAAGTCAAATCATTTATTTCAATTAGAACATTCAACGAAAGTCTTTGTCATTTACAAGAGAAAAAATTATAAAACTGAATTTAGTGATGTAAAAGTATTCGTATGTTCTATGATATCATATTCAATTATCCGAAAATCGAATTTGAATAATATTGTGGTAAATATTATACGACAAGCACAATAAGATTAGTATCCACCCAGTGATATGAATAAAGAATTTAAACTATAAATATTATGTGCGGAACTAAGGGGTAATTTTTTGAGATAAACTTATAAAAGCAATCGCAATCTCAATCTCAGTTATCTCAGTCTCAATCTGTCAAAATAGTTATTTTAAATATTTGACAACAATTGTCAATGTCAAATGTCAAATGCTTTTAATTTGAAAATAGATCAGAATTTACGTTCCATTTATTCCGCGCGCTCACTCTAGGCTCTATGGAAACAAAAGAAAGATTTAAAAAACAGGTTGTATGAACACTATCATCATGCCATAACACTTGGGGGCTGCACAACAAAACGAAGAACCCTTTAGAAGTGTAAAATTCTAGATAATCGTTGTTACTATAGGAAAAAAGTAAGTACAAGTGGTTCAGGTTAAAAGATGGGACACAAAAAGTGAATGAGCAGTAATGGAACGCGTTGCGGTTACATGGAGGATATGCTATGATGTTCACGGGGTTTTGCCCGTAAGATTTTGAGTTTTTAGTCATACTAGCCTATTATTGTCTTCCTACAGGACAAAGGGCCTCTTCTCGTACAGAGAAGGCATGAGCATTGATCAACGCTTGCACAAGGATTGGTGATTTCAGACCTATATTAATTATAAGACCAGGTTTCTTTACTTTGTTAAGCTTCAACGATGTTAGTGATGTTCAAGATAAACTTAGAATTTACGAATAGATATGAATTTTGTGGAAAAAACTACATTGGTCCGCATGGATAGAGGTTGGTGCCTTAGCCAATAGGTCACCTATAGTGTCCTGTACCAATAGTGTCCTGGGTCCTGATTTCCGCATGCTTCAGGAATATAAGGACGGTACTGATATAACTCGTAACATTCAGAGCTGAAGTTCCCCGTCATGCTCACTTATCCGACTAGTAACTAGAAAATAATTAAACTTTTGAGTTTAATTAGGCACATTATTACATAGGCACTTGGCCTATGATTTAGTTTAATTATTTGTCTCCTTATCAATATCCAACAGAATTTCTTACAAATACTAAACAATTAAAGCGAGACAAAAATATCGTTACAATTCAATTACCGCTCGCCAATTAAAGTTAAGTGAGATAAAATAAAAAACGGTTTCCGCCATTGTTGCGTTTTCCCGCGGTCCGCCATATTGTAACCATAGACTAATAGAGAGGAATGCGCGCGCTAATCTACGTTCTTTTGTGAGGTATGCGAACTTTTTATAACTGTGTAGTTTGTTGTAAGTAGTTACAATAATGAAATATTTTTATTTTGTTTTGTAGGCAATTTCTTTTAATTAGTGTTATTTATTTGCCTTTCTTGTTTAAATTACACTTCTCATTATTCTTTGCCTAGCGAAAATATACGTATCCCACTAAAGGTGTTAAAATGTCGAGTAGGTATGCACTATTTAAAAATAAATAAAAATAAAGCGTGGTATATCATGTCATGAGAAACGACCTCCAGTCTCCCTCCGTAGTCGATAATTATAGAGCATCCAAAATGGTTTAAGACTTAAAATAATAACTATGTTCATATTAATACAGATTTCTACCTGCGATTCGTCTGAGCGGAAGTCAAGTATACCATCGCTGTATTCAGCTTGCTCTTAGTTAAAGATTTTTCGTACTTGCACTAGTACTTCCAGGGAATATCTCTTATACACAAACTTTACCTGTTTAAAGATAATTATAATAGCTTTTACACGTGACTTCACCCACGTGGAAGTCAAGTACCTACACCATAAAATATAGCTAATGACATTCGACCATAGTGTGGCATTCTATCAGTTTAAACCTTTTTGTAATCGAACGAACAATTCTACCTTTACTAAAATCGTTGCTATAATCTGTTCTTCTTGTCCACAGCGGCAAAGAATGCGTGATGCCAATGATACCACTGGGGCTGAAGGAGACCAAAGAGGTGGACTTCCGGGAGCCGTTCAAAGACTTCATCCTGGAGCACTACAGCGAAGATGCCGCGGCGTATGAGGACGCTATTTCAGATTTTATGGATATGAGACAGGTAGATATCTTTAACAACATCATCTGCTTAGCCTTTTCCTAACTATGTTGGGGTCGGCTTCCAGTCTTACTGGATGCAGCTGAATACCAGCGTTTTACATTTAGTTACTGCCTATCTGACCTCTACAACCCAGTTACTGAGCAACACCATACCTCTTGGTTACCTACTGGTTGTCAGAAAGTAAAGCCGATTATCTCGAGATCTCTCCCCTGTCATGACGGTCGTTGTTGTCAACTATGAGAGTTAGGGAAGGGGCAGAACACCTGTGTTTGCCCACAAGCTTGTGCACTGTAATATCTGCTGCGTACTTGGCTAGACTCTTTTGATATTGGTCGCTGTAGACCGGAGTTTCGATCATGGGTAGTATCTAAAAGAAGGTTGCCCAATAAAATGTATGATTAGAAAGACCTTTGTTCATTGGACGTTTCCTAACTTAACTATTATTTCCAGGCAATGCGTACGCCAGTGCGGTCGACCGCGGGCGTCGCGTTGCTCTTCAAGTACTACAACCAGCTGTACTTCATCGAGCGACGCTTCTTCCCGCCTGACCGCTCGCTCGGGGTCTACTTTGAGTGGTTCGATTCGTTAACAGGTATGTACAATTTTATTATATGGTTTCCTTTCATGTATGTTGTTCCTGTACGCTGCAAGATCTAGCATAAATTGTACGTTTTCATTTATAGCTTTCATAACGCCATCTAGTTTGTTAACAGTGGAACTATTTTTAGTATTCCAAACTTTGAACATAGATGGCCCTTCTTGTTATAGAGAAAATGTAATAGATGGCGTCAGTTGTTTTATATTTAAGAGTGGGTGATAAGGATATTTAAAATGGATTGAATTTTGGAAATAAATTATATGTTATTATTCTTGTAGGAGTCCCGTCATGCCAGCGAACAGTGGCTTTCGAGAAAGCTTGTGTCTTGTTCAACATAGCTGGCATATACACACAACTCGGCGCTAAACAGGTAAAAGTTCAATAAAAATACTTAATTCTAAGTTGTAAACCAAGCATTCAAAGTCAAGTCATACGGCTTTCCAGAAATACCGGCAACTCGCAACGTGCTTACTTTACCAGGGTCAAAAATAATATTTGAAATAAGTAAGTAAATAAAGATTGGTTACACAATCACTGCATGATAATAAGTACTTTGTTCTGATCATGAGATTCTCAATCTGCTAATCATTTTGAAAAGCCATGGAACGATAGTGCTTTGCATAATTTGGAATAATTGTAACATTCTATTCACGTTTACTTCACAGGATCGCGCGACGTGTTCTGGTCTGGACGGCGGCGTGGAGGCGTGGCTGCGCGCGGCAGGCGCACTCCGGTACGTGCTGGACAACTTCACCAACGCGCCCTCCGTCGACCTCGCCGCAGACACGCTGCTTGTACTCGCCGCGCTTATGACTGTGAGTTATTATTTAGTATTTATCTTTGATTGCCTATGATAACCAAAAAAGGAAAATTAGTTCAAACCTGCTGAACAGTCAAGCAGACACTTCCTTTCATCATCATCATATGAGCCGTAGGGCGTCTACTGCTGCATATAGGCCTCCCTCATAGATTTCCAAAAAGACCGGCTGATAGCGGCCTGCACTTCTTTTCATCACCATCATCTATTTAGCCTTTTTCCTAACTATGTTGGGGTCGGCTTCCAGTCTGGAAGCCGACCCCAACACCGGATGCAGTTGAATACCAGTGGTTTACATGGAGCGACTGCCTATCTGACCTCCACAACCCAGTAACTGGGGAACTATTGGTTACACTGGTTACCTGCACTTCCTTTACAACTAAATTAAAACTGCTTTGTACGTAGAACAATAAATTATAAATGAACTGTATATTCCAGGCGCAAGCTCGTGAATGCCTGTTCGAGAAGCTGCAGGTGCAGGCTGGGGAGGCGCGCGGGGAGCTGCGGCGCGCGCCCGAGCTCTGCCTCGACCTCGCGCACGAGAGCGCGCATCTCGCCAATACGTACCGACAGCTTTATGATAAGGTAATAACGACACCAGCAGGCTATTACTTAAAATAAACCTAAGAATTGTCAACAAGCAATAACAAGCAATTGTCGTACTTATAACGATGACATAAAGCCGTTTTCGCATAGCAAACACCAGGTCTAGAATTGTTTAACTACCGAATCTTCAATCAACATTTAAAAGTGGCTACCAGGAGTATTAACTATGAATTCGGTTTAAAAAAAATCTGTAGGCTTGTTTACTTTGTCAAATAAGGTGGTATAATAAATTGCCATTCACTGCAATGCTAAATGCAACTTGAGTAGGTAATTAATTACTGTAGTATAAAGGCCTAAAATTGAACGTTTAATATATTTGTTTTCAGATGCAATCGGAGGGTGTGTTCAACTACGTGCCATACTCGTGGGTCTCATTAGTCCACGTTAAGACTGAGTTTTATAAAGGTATGTGTAAAACACAATATTACCCTAATTCTTAAAAGGTCTAAACTCCCTATCGACATCCCAATTTCCAGGACCAGGAGAAGAATTTGTAAAAGTATTTTCACCATATTATTCTTGGCAACGTTTCCAGAAAAAAATCGCAATCTGTTCAACCGGTTTTCACTCACGAAATAAGTTGCTTTTCAGCCGCTTTTTCGGGTGTAGGAATCAACAAAACTTTATAACATCCTGATCAGATCATGGAACCATATTTCTAATAACATACTGCTATTATCTCCAGCGTTGGCGCACCAGTACTGTGCGACAGGTCTACTGAACATGCCGGAGGCGGCGCGCTCTCCCAGTCGCCTCGCATCTCTGTACGATGCTGACACTCATCTCGATAATGGTAAGATGACGAAGGAAAGTCTAGGTCGCAAAGACATATAGTAATAAGGAGATCAGACAGGTAATGCCTTCATTTTCTAAAATAATAATGCACACATGCAGTATTTAGTGCAGCAAATGCTTTAACTTCGTTTAACCAACACCGCTGTGCTTAAACACACAGACAATCAACCGCTGGGTTCTTTGGAGGGCACTTTGTTTTATTTCTGAACTACTTAACAGAAAACCAACAAATCACTAACATCGGTAACCATGTCAGAGGCCCTTGAGGCTGTTTAGAAACTCAGACACTAGGGTGTGTGGGGTCGTTAGACCTTACTGCCCACACGATAAAGAAAGAAACAACAAAAAAGTGCTACAGTCATTACATCGCATTGCCTGTTCGTGTTGAACTAATCTAAGCTAACTTAAAATATTGTTGTAAGTCTGATAAGTTATCTGTTCTTATTGTGTTTATTCATTCAGGCTCGTCCATATCCCCGACGTTGAAAGACGCCGACGTGGACTGGATAGCGTTGGGCCGCGCGCATCTTGCTGAGGCGCTCACCTTGTATGAAGAAGCGCTCAGACTGCAGAGGATGTGTCGGTTAGTTCTCATTGTGTACAAGGATTCTTAATAACAGTTAGGCACGATCCAAACACCTAATGTAATGCATAGAATTTATACTACCTGGAAATCAGTCAGGTCCAGGCAGTATAAATTCCAGGCAAACATGAACCCATGTAGAGGCCTGAATTTGCTTTGGCACGTGTGAAATGTGCCTTTGCGTGGACCGGTTGGTGGAAACCTATCATAAGTCTTTAGATAATTTGATACCAGATAATTCTAGAACTCTTTCATCCGAGTTCATTAATTTTCTATATTGACATCGGATGCAATACAAAACTGTAACAGACAGGCAGCTAAATAATCTTATAAACAACGCCGTCTACCTTCAACACCGTACCTCCTACAAAGTTGTCTCGAATAAACTAACATATTCCGATATTTTCCTGTGTAAATAGCGGAATATGTTAGTTTTAAATTATTTAGCTGCTGTCAGCTAAAGAAATTATAAACAGCGCCATCTATCTTCAACACTATGCCATCTAAAAAATATCTATAGAACAAACTAACTGATGTCGCTATTTACAGGGAGTTGCGCGGCAAGGAGGCGATATCTTTAGTAGTGCGCGCGCAGCTGGAGCGTGCCGCGCGGGAGAGAGCCGCGCATCACGACAATGACGCCAATGACTTCAATGATCTTATTGACGCACCTAACGTACAGCGTAAGTAAAAGATACTATTTTTTTAAGTATTAATTTAACTCAAATTTTTTTTTTAATGCTAACCAATAAGTAACTAACACTATTTGTCTGCCTTTATCGAATATTTGAATCTTTCTCTTTCTTTAACTTGATCAACTAAGTTTTCTCTTTGATCCACAGCATCATCAAAATTCCAACTCGCTTTAACGCAACCAGACTTCGCACAGCACAGAGTGGAAGACTTATTCAAATCTCTGGGACCTATCGCCATATTCTCCGCCAAACGCCACTGGAGCGCCCCCCGTCTCGTCCAACTACAGAAGTACAGGGACGGTTCCCGACGTATTGAGAGACCACGAAATGGAAATACCGAAGAGTACGAAGAAACAAGAAGCGGTAAACACAGAAGTGACAAACGAGACCGGTCAGAAGACAACAGCACTTACTACAACCAAATAATCAGGAGCGACGAGAAATATTCCAATGATTACGAGAAGAAGAAACTTCATAGAGTCACAAAACAGAACGGAGTATACATAAATAGTTACAACAATAATAATTATGAATATCATCCGAAAGTCTTGGATTATGACTCTCCGAATGAGTATAAGATAAAAGGGGAGGGGAAGATTGAGAACGGAGTGAAGGAGTGTAACGGTAAATTGAAGAATGGGAGGAGAAAGGATCCTCTGAGGAGGGCGGCGAGTGAATACAATGTGTCGAACGCGAAGACTGAAGATGAGGGCTTTGGGTTCTCTGTGCGAGGAGATGCACCGGTTGTCATAGCAGGGGTTGAGCCTAACTCTTTGGCTGATGTAAGTATAGTTAATTTGTTTGCTGTTAAAAAAAGCTATATTTTTTCGTAGCTATCTTGGCGATAATATCTTGAGGTGCTGCGTTTGAAATATTCAGATACTGATATGTAATAATCCAAGTATGTTTCGGAGAATAAATTGCTAATTTTGTTCATTCCAGATCGGTGGCATGCGCGAAGGCGACTTCATAATCTGCATCGGTGACACGGACGTGAAGTGGAGCTCTCATGATGAGGTGGTGCGACTCATACAGCAGGCCGGAGACACCCTCACCATGAAGCTAGCCACGCCAATGGATAAGAGTTGTCTTAAGGTATGGTTTGCAAAACTTTTAACGAAATAAGTATATTATAAGTTAGACACGGGAACTTCACAGATCTTATAAGGACAAAAAGCAAGGGCAAGATCAAACTTTGCTTTTATTTTTTTATCAAATGAGCACAGTAAGGATGGGGAGTCATTAAATGACTTGGTCCGCCCTGGGCGGAGTGGAAGGGAGTGTCAAACTCTTACTGACTAAAACCCGTCCGTGTTCCTCTTAATACCTTTGCGTTACAGGGTCGCGGTGACTCTTTCGAACAAATTCCGCAACTGTGGTCTTCGTATCTACCTAGATTCTTGATTATTTGAACTTGCTGATTTCATAACTTTTCCCTTTTTAGTTTAGAATCGATTTGAAAAAAGCTCGTATTATATATGTTAAATACAAAGAAATATAGCATTACCTTTCTGCTACTTTTTTCAGGCGTCACCTGAAACACCACGGCAGTCCAACTCGAATCAAGGCTCGGTGTCAGCCGCGTCCACAGCATCCAGTGGCTCAACAGCTGTCACCGCGCGGTCTTCAGCCCGACGGGCGCCATCTTGGAACCCCTTCCGACGTCACACGACAAGGGACAACAGCTCACACCGCGGCTCACATACCAGCAATATAATATTCAGATAAATAAAAAACCTTGTGTAAAATTTTGTAACAACGCCATCTATTAGCGCGTTTCAAACATTCGTGGTGACATTTTAAAATGTCATTTAGTGTTGCTAAAATTGTTGCTAATTTATGGTTGAAATAATACTGGGTATGTGCAGATTTATTAATTGCTTGTTATTTTAATTGTAATTGATGCGATTAGTGCGTTAAACATCACTGGTCATAGTTAGATGAACAATAATTGTTTAAAATATTTGAGGTTTAAAAACTGTATGTAGCGAAATACACAACCCAGTCACAAAATATACCTAAAAAAAGTTGGTCTTTAAAATCGATCAGTAGCGCCATCTATATTCATTAAGTCGGAAACAATTCTATTATAAGTAAACCTAAGCTAAAACTTAAACCAACGCCATCTATTATCGGTTTCTTGTACTACTTTATAGATTCTATTTTATGGTGTGTGTGGTAGAAGAATTATTTAGGTACTTCGGGCAGGGCGACATGGGCTGCTATTATATTTAGGTTCCTAAATATATAGTTAGAAATGGGGACCTTACATCGGCTATGATACTCCAAAGTTTTTCTTTTATTATTATTTTAAGTTTTCAACTTGGCAATTGGGCAGCAAATAGTGAACAATATATTTTTTTTTTGTATCGTAAATATCGGAAAATATTTTTTTCTTTTTAAAAATGTCAAGTAATTTTTTCGTCTTTCTTATACATATTAAGTATTATATTATTTGAATTGCCAAGTTATCTTCATATAATTTAATCATTTTTCTTTCTTACTAATATAATTTTGCAACATTTGCACGGATTACTTAAAAAAAAAACAATTACTTAGTCAAAAATTATTGACTTCTAAAACTATTATTAATATAACTACAAAACTTAACTAATAAACTATTTTATTTATTTTTTATTTGTAGCTACATATTTATACAATAATATGTAAGTTTATATAACTCGAATATTAACGTTTTAAATCCGTGTAACTTTGAGCAATCACAAAAAAATACTAAATGTTGGTGTGTACCTATACAATTATATTTATTGAAAAAGTGCATAAAATATAATTTACTATTCTATTACTTGTAATGCCTACAGAAAACTGTCACCTCTTTGTATCACAAAAAGACGTGTGCAGTTGCATAAAACGTCGAAATACTGAAAAAATAAACGATACTTATAACCTATTCCTTTTTCAAAACTTAACTTTTCTTAAGCTTTCTCTTAAGCTTAGTACGTGTGTAATTAAATAAAACATTTTTGAGATAGGAATCAATTTGAAAAAGTCAAAAACATTTAAATATAATATAGAGTAATTTAAAATATGTACTTTTGGTAAAAAAAAACTACTATGTAATTAGTGCCAACTTAAATTTTTAAATTATTCTTTGTTAAATTAACAATTATTATATTAATAAAAAAAGATATGTCCCACAAAATAGGTATTACGACTGATTGAAAGTTAAACAGATTATAATAAAATATGTAAGTATATTTTGATTTGAAAAAATTACATTAGGTATAGGTATGCTATTCAAGATACTTAAATAGAAACTATAATGTCACAATTAATTTAAATATACGTGTAATTACAGTATTTTTAGTTATTAAAATAAATAACACTACCTATATTACTTTAAATATTTTGGATGTGATCGATTTTAAAGTTAAAAAAAAACTTTTAAAACATTGATCGCGTCCAAAACGTAACATTTTAGATTGATTGTAACAATTTAAAATTTGTAATTCGATTTGTTATAATTTTTTTTTTGTATAATATTTTATAGAATAAAAATGTATATCATTGTATAAACTTGTAAGTATAAGATAAAATGTATAAATTGTTGTGGTTACTTTTGAACAATAAAGGTTATTTAAAGGCAAGATGGTTTTTCATGTTTATTAATATTTAACCAATCAATTAACCAAACCGTCAATTAACCTTCGCATAGATTAGAAACATTTTGTTATCACACTCAAAAACATACCTCATAAAAACATATTTTTATTTAAAAAAAATAAGTTTAATTAAATAAATAACATGCCCCATTGACAGCGATGCGGATGAGTTTTTTGACGCCCTTTGACCTTACTTTTTTATTTTAACTGTACATAGTTTGTAATTTAATTATTATTTAGTTTTTTTTTTCATTCTAATTAAATGTAAAATCGAGAATTGAATAATTATAAACATTAAATAAAATGCACGGTTCACCAAATCATTATACGTTTTAGTATCCAATTTCTACATACATACATACAAAATTTTACTACGATACCAGCAACCGTTAAAGAGTTCCCTTGCATGGAGACGATCCTGGCTGCAGCATCAGGTTATCTCGATAAAAAAAAATATACACCTAAATAAAACGATTAAACAAAGTTTCATTATGGTTGGTTGGGTTCAAAGAATTCATCTTACCACTTTAAAACTACCAGGAGCGCATGAATAAGCAAGAGGTATAAACAAGAAATATAATTAATTCCATCTGAATGAGACGAAAATGCAAAGATTCATCACCATCGAAACGGATGTGGTTCAAAGTTAGGTTCAGAGAATTCATCTTACCGCTTCAAAAGTACCAGGAGCGCATAAACGAACAAGAGGTTTAAACTTTACAGCCACGAAATACGTACGTTGTTGCTATCTCGTTCTGCCATGTACGTTTGTCTCTGTCGCACATCGCCAGTTCAATGGCACGCACATAGCACACTAGCACAATTGCGAGAAAGAGAGGTCAGATACTTGTTTTGCTCGAAAAAGTACTAGGATTGTCTTCATGGTCGCTGCAGTTCTCTTAAAAAAGCAGGACCGAATTTGATGATTTATTTTTATTATAATTACTTGTTATTTATTTTTTATTTTTTGTTTTGTCAAAGAATCTGGTTTACAGATTTGTTTTACGTTTATGGTAGGCAGAGCGCGCCTTAGGTTACTACCATTACAATTACCATAGGTTTCTATGGTAATTATTGAACCAATAAAAAGCAGGAATATATTTTTAAAATAATTTTATTTAAAAATCTTTTACGTATATTATATACATACAGAAGTAACAAAAACTTAACCACATATAAACTATACATTGTATAACAACACGATTATTATATATAGGTCAAATAAAAACCTTAAAAATATATTTTTGACAGCCTCAAGGCAAAAGTATCTACAAAAACCATAGGAACATAAAATAGTGAAATAATAAATGAAAAGTGTATGAGAATATAGCTGTTCTGTGTCCGCCGACCCGTAGAGATTGCTCGCTATGGTTTTTTTATCGCGTAAACAACCACTAAGAAAGTATTCTAGACGCTAACTAAACTAGATACTCAGAGATCTCACGTAAGAATAAAGTATTTTAAATTGTGAATTTTTAATTGGGTGGTAAACACCATTAATCAATGCATACAAGACACAACTCTCATTCATCTTACATCAGTTAATTATAAAGATTTTTTGTTGCTTTAAAATTAATAAATAGCCAATTGAGTTGGCAAATAAGTAAGGACGTCAGTTTGCTATTTGCCATACAAAACCTTTTGGGAAATTAAGTTTTGATAGCTCTTAAAAAGTATGTCATTTGACTAATCAAATGACGTCCACCACTAATTGTCTACTACCCAATTAGGTATTCACCAATAGTACCAAGATCTTTTATGAAGAAAAAGAAAAGTAATAATTAAAAAACAAGTTAATATTTTAGCCCCGAAAACCCAATAAATATACAGTTAGTATAAAAATAAGATTTTTATTGACTTTGAAATTAATAAATAGTTGGTCAATTGAATTGACACAAAAGTAAAACTAAAATCAACTGTTACCATAGAAAATCTATGGAGCAATCGCGTTTTGACAGCTCATAAAAAGTATGTCAATTGATTGGTAATGTCTACTACCCAATTATTTAGACATGTGCCACAATATAATTAGTTTTATTACATAATAAAAAGTTAATTTATGTTGTTCTTTAAGTAACATTATCGAGTGCAGCAGTAATTAACATAATTTACATACTATACAGGAAAATTTTTTAACCAGTGCGTAAATTTTGCCATAATAAACTTCAACACGTTTTATTAAACACGTATATTTTATTTTGATATGTCTTAGTACTAAAAATAAAAGTTATCGCTTACGAAACATGTTTACTTAAAAACCATATTTCATTGTCACTCGGCGCTAGCGCATTCCCCACCCCCTCACCCCAGCCATGCGCCCGGGCGGCGGCGGCGGCCGCGAGTTTTCATTGATAGTATGGCGAATAGATTATGTCCTGGATGTTTTGCTTATTTCAAACTCGGATAAGGATGAAATTTTTTTTAATTTTTTTTTTTAACTGAACACGGAAATGTGTTCTATTACTGACACTGAACTACCAAAAAAAATTTACGCACTGGTTAAAAACTTATCCTGTATACAGCTAAATACATAACAGCAACTCGGTCACCATTTTTCTTTACAAAACAAAACAAATAAAACGAAAAAAGCATTTTTCCTTTCAAAAATGTTATTATAACTACCTACTTACACTAACATTGGTCAAACTTAACACATTTTTTACTTTCAATAATTTCTAGTAATTATAAGTCTGAAATCACCAATCCGCCTTGAGCAAGTGTGGCGATCAATGCTCGTGCCTTCTCTGTATCAGAAGAGGCCTTTAGGCCCGGCGCCCATTTATAAAAATATAACTAAAATGCATGGAAATAAAGTTGAAATTTCAATGTTAATTGGGTAGATGACACCACTAACCAATATTTTCAAGAAACAACTTCGCAAAAAAACATTTAATTTTAGCACTAAAAACCCGATGATTTTTTAAATAACTATAAAAATCGATTTTTAGTTGCTTTGATATCAATAAATAGTTAGTGAATTGAGATGACAAAAACGTGACGTCATAGTTGAGTATTGTCATAGAAAATCTACGGGGGAATGGCGTTTTGACAGCTCATAAAAAGTACGTCAATTGATTAGTGGTGTCATCTACCCAATTGTCGTAAGTACAAAATCTATACTTGTGTCGTCTATACCGCGTTAGCTTACGACTCTTAACATTGAAATTTCAATTTTATTTCCATACACCTAAGAAATATTTTTATTTGTCGCCTTACCCTGCAGTGGAACAATACTAAGTATTACAAAGTTCAACATCACACATCATTAACATCACCAACAAAATTGCTATCTATCACAAAAATAACTTTGCAAATGTTTCTTCGAATCTTCATACACACCGAAGAACACAAATCCACCAATCATGAACGCCGTCATCCTTGGCATGACCCCGGCGAACAGACCTTTGACCCCTGACTCGACGTATATGTTGGACAGCACGGGGACGATGCGTAGCTTGCGCGTCACCGTGTACTCGTCTGCTAACATGATGCGGGTTTTAGCCAGGTCTAGAGGAGTTGTGACGGCGGCTGCGAAGCCTCCGGCTAGGGAGCCGCAGAATGCGCTCTGGAAGAAGAAATGTCTTGTTGGGTTTTTGGAAGATCTTTTTTTTTTTGAGTTGGTTAAGCTTTTGACTCTAGTCTTGGTCAAAGGTGACATAGACAAAGTCTACGATGGAGTAAGCTTACCCAGAAGATCTAAAGAAACACGAAGTTTTCTCGGATAATAAAGAAATAAAAGTATAGAATTAAAAATTGTCTATGACAAAAAGTCCATATAAAGGCATAACAAGTTTTAAGTTGACATTTATCTGTTACTAGCTTCTGCTCGGGACTTCGCCAAGTTTTAAGTTACATCTTTAGTTACTGCTCTGTTCCCATAGTTCCTAGCGTGATGATATGAGCCTATGCCGTTCCTCGTGAATCTGGCTATAATATTATACAAAAATATTTTTTCGAATCTGACTGGTAGTTCTAAGGTAGATAAGAGTGTTGTTACAAAAACCAAAAATCTCTTCATATTTATTATATTAGTATACATAATATACACAATTTTACTAATCAAAAACTATTTTATTTTAATCCTCCTTCTAAAATCTATTTAAAGTTTAAATACACGCACCTGAAAACTGCTAATCTGTCCATCATTATACTTCCTGACCGTGGTCTTGAGCAGCTCCCAGACAGGCAGCTCTATGAAGCTGAAGGGCAGGTCCCGCAGCACTGTGGACCCGAAGCCGCGGTACACGCCGCGGAAGAAACCCTCCGATCTGTACGCCTGGAAATGTTGTACTGAGGATTAGCTCCACGACTTGGCATGGTTCCTAGGACTTAGTGGAACCCTAATTCTTTTTGCTAAAATAAAACCTGTCAGTGAGTCCTGTTTCAATTGCACCAACCATTTCTAAGTTAAGCTTGAACAAACAAGTCAGTCAGCCAAAAAAATTTTAAGAAGCTTTTTTTTACAAGTTGCCATCTTATAGGATGCAGCTGAATACCAGTGTTTTACATGGAGCGACTGCCTATCTGACCTCCACAACCTTGTTAAGTCTTCTTCTTTATCGTGTGGGCAGTAAGGTCTAACGACCCCAAACACCCTAGTGTCAGAGTTTCTAAACCGCCTCAAGGGCCTCTGACATGGTTCCCGATGTCAGTGATGTCCAAGATAAACTTGGAAAGTACATATGAATTAGAAAAAGTCACATTGGTACTTGCCCGTGCCCGGTTGCGAACCCACAACCTCTTGCATGAGAGGCGGGCGCCTAACCACTGGGCCATCACGACATTCAGACATTGTTAAGTAAGTGGTTGTAGGAGTTCCTAGTATTACATTATATGCATTTAGTCCTGTTTTTCAGTCATTCCGTAGTGATTGAGTAACAAACATACATCCATACTTACATGTAAAAGTATGGACATACTGCTCCTGGCTTGTGTTCCGACATATGTCTGCTTCCTCTGCTTCGCTATCTCTGTTGGTACTCGGATCAAGCAAGCCAACTGTAGGAATATAAAAGAAAAATTAACTAATTATTTGATGTTTCAATTCAACTTTACCAAATATTTAGGAGTGTCATATAAAACTTTTTTAATTTATCAGTTTTGGGATAACTAGTTATCCTGTAGTAATGAGGTTGCAATTATCACTCCCTCCTCCCCTTTCTTATTAATTAGTGTGTTTTATCCCTAAACAAAAGTCCTTTCACTCCTTTCCCTCCTTTCACTCCTTTCCCTTCTTTCACTCCTTTCCCTCCTTTCACTCCGCTCCCTCCTTTTACTCCTTTCACTGCTTTCATCTTTCCTTCAATCCGGTAAAGTTGCAGGAAATTGTTCTATGTCCAGTAGTGAACGTCATCTGGCTACTGACGATATACTTTATGACCATATTGTTATTGCAATCCTCACTTACCACCTCACCAACGCAGGCAGCCCACATATGAACGACGGGTGCATACTGCGGAGCCACAAGAGGTAGACACAACGTCTTTGTTGCTTCATATGATGCAAAGAACAGGGCCGTTGTGGGCATAGAAGTTGTTGCTACTGTTAGTAAACCTATAAATTAAGACATTAATATTGTGAATAACTTTGTGGAATTATGGTTGCTTACTTTATGCGTTTCTTTTTTCGAATAATTTTGGATAGCACAGTACAAAATTCTATTGCATTATTAATCATACTTATAGGTAGTTACTTTATATCCTTGCTCTTGTTCAAAAGTCAAGAATGGGTTTTTCTTGAAACAGAACAAAATACCCACCCATTTTTTTGTTAAATTGATAGAGAACGAGAAACAATGCTAAACAACCCAATATCACCTAAAAGCATTAACAAAATCTTAGGTATTTAGACTTTTATGATATTTAAAGTTATGTTTGTCTAACCTCTGTAAACTCCACTAAAACCTCCAGCCTTCTGGAAGCCCTGAGCGCTTTGCAGACGAGTCTTTAACGTATCCAAGGGGTACAGGGTGACATCTACAGAAAATCCAGCCATAGCCCCCGCCTAAAACAGGGACAGCAGACATTTCATGAGATGAACTCACTCAAAGAAAATAATTACTGTTGACATTGTCGTATACTCACGAATAGCGGTGGCAAATGCGTAGATTTGAGAGACTGCGATTGAATCAAGGGCGTCATGTTAATTATATAGTAAAACCACTGAAAACTACAATGTTATGTAAATTAAGCATGAAATAACCTCGAAATATTTTCGATCCCAAATAAAAGTATTCTGTTACTCAAATTAAGTTGTTTTACAAATCAAGATGTTGTTTTCACTAGTAAAAGTAACAGGAACATTACTATTTGTAATAGAGAAGGTTTTAGGGAAAATTAACTATTCAAATCTTCATTCAAATATTTCCCGGGTTCGATGAGCCTTTCTCTTCAAAAGATCCAAGTGACAATATCTGTCAATGTCAGATTCAGAATGTGACAGGCAGTGACAATGACAAGACACATTGACTGATATCATATCGGATCTATACTAAAACATTGAGCTAATACTATGGATATACCGGAATACCCAATGCTGCCGAGTCAAAAAAAATCACTTGACTCAAAATGGCTACCGTATCCGTTCCGGAAGTATTGCATTTAATAGAGAAACTTATTTCAAACAGATAACTCTGACTGAATAATTATATTGAACAATTATGCTCACAACTAGCTTCAGTCCGCGACCTTGTTCACGTGGTTTAATCACCCGCGTCGAGTTAAGTCTTTAGTTACTGCTACGCTTCCGAGTGTCATAGCGATGTTATATAGCCTTCCTCGATAAAATTAACCTAGTACAGATAAACAAAAAAAAACTACAAAATGGATCTATGAAATAAATACAAAAAAAAAACAAAAATAACTGTTGCCTAGCAACTGGTTGCACGTGCATGAATTCATGCTAACGCACAGTTCGTAATTTTCATTGCGTTGTTATATTTTCTATAATTTTACCATGCCGAAGACATATAAAACTGCTCACGATGGCATTCCTTACCACGACGTTCAAACCGGGGCAGAACCAGGGTGCTACCAGCTTCATAGGTAAAGAATTCAACTGTTAAGTTGTAGACTGTCTTCGTACCAAAAGGTACCTATGCTGAGGATATAAATAATTAATTATAAGGGCCTTATTTATATGCAACGTAGCAGTCTTTAACCATAACACTCCAATTTTAAGTGAAACCTCTGGTAATCTAGAATTAGCTCTGTTCTCTAGTACATAACTTCATTCCACGGTGTTCAGCCAATAGCGTTCTTCCAGTCTTCCTTATAGTACTACGAACAAAGAACACTCTTATTTCCACGGCAATAGGTACCCCTACCACCAACTACTGCACTCTTTTAACATTACCTGGTAATTCTTCTCTCCTTCAGTTAGACGAAAAGAATTGCAGTTGCCATGTCGGGTGCTATTGTAAGGGTGTAGTGATGACCATTAGCCTACTCTATGCCTGACGTCATACAGTATGGGCTGCCTATAGAGGTAACCGTTATAATACGGTCCAAACGCTTAATGACCGCTCCGAAGTTAGCTGCGAGTGTAGGTTCATGCAGGTTTATTCAAGTCAATAATAATGTAGGCTCCATGTAATTACTTCTATAGCATTTTTTTTTTTTTTACTCGAGTTGGTTAAGCTCTTGGCTCAATTTTTGATCAAAGGTGACATAGGCAATGGAGTGAGCTTACCCAGAAGAAGCCTGTTTACTCTAACTTTGAAGAGATTGCAGCTAACTTCTGCGCCGCCATTAAGTTTGGACCGTACTATACCATTAACTGCCCCGTTGGTCTCATGGTCGCAAGCGCGACTGCTGAGTAAGGGGTCCCGGGTTCGATTCCCAGGTCGGGCAAGAAGTGTTATTGGGTTTTTCCATTACGGATTTATCAGTACCAGCAGCCCGGAGTTTGGAAGTTGGTGGTGTGACACCCCGTGCCTCGGAAAACATGTAAAGCCGTTGGTCCTGCGCCTGATCTCTCTCCGGTCGTGTCGGATTGCCGTCCCATCGGGCTATGAGAGTTAGGGAAGAGGGAGTGCACCTGTGTTTGCCCACACACTTGTGCATTATAATATCTCCTGCGTACGTGGTCCGCATTAAGATTAGCCGCCGTGGCCGAAATCGGTTTGGAGAATTACATTACATTATACCATGTATTTCCATCAACAGACCATCACAATGCCGCCTGAAGTTCCCGATAAGCAGCCGCCCGATCCACAAATGCGAGATGGTGAAGATGGAAACCATGTTGATCCCGGAGATGGGCAACTTTAGGCAAATGATCATCCCGAAGAAGACGCGGAACTTCTACCCTGCTGTGATGCATAAGCAGGAGTTCGACCGTTTGAGGAAGCAAGCTCAGGTAACATAGCATGCCAGGGTTGCGGAATTAGTTCAAAAGTCACCATGGCCCCGGAACGCAAAGGGCATTTGGTGTACCCAGTAACGTAATTACAATTAGCCTTTTATGCGCCCGGTGCGAGCTTCTATAACTGCGCCCTTGAATTTTTTTTTCTGATCCCGGTCTGGTCATTTCTGCGCCCCTCCAGGGTCTGCGCCCTCAAGGCACTGCGTGGACCACGGATGGGTTTTAGTCAGTAAGAGTCTGTCACTGCCTTCTGCTCCGCCCAGAGCGGATGAAGGTTTTTGATGATTTCGCAAACTTACAAAAAAAGGTAACATAATCATCCTTAAGGCGTCATCCATTTATTATGAGACAATTTTTGCTAGATTTTGACACTTTAAAAAGAAATAAGAAAAGGGCGACCCCCTCCTATGTAAAATTTATTACGTAAGAATTTAAAAGAAAAAAAATACACATTTTCGGTTTATTGTAATTTAATTTTTTCAATGTAACTATTTTGTGGAGTGTTTGTTTGTACGTAAGAGCACAGATTAAATAAGGTATAGGTAACAAAGGGACTACTTAGTAGTTTTTCTTTTTTGGTAGCAATCAATTTTAATTTGTTATCGAGGTTCGAGTATGCCTAATGGCAGTCAATGATATCAAATGGTGCGTGGAGAAGGCAGTGCCTAAGGCAAGACAAGCTTCTCTGGTGAACCTACCCTAATGGTCAGTTTACACCGAGCCGCAACGCTGCGCGCACGTTTTAAGGCGCGTGGCCGTGCAAAACGCAGCGGCAGCCGTTTTTAGGGCAGTTTTTAGGAGCCCACTTCTCTATATTAAATAGAAATACCAACTAATAAAAAATACGTTAAATTTCTACACATTGTTGACTCGAAAATGGTAGATTTATTTTTAACTTTTTAGTAACATAATGCTTAATTATAGGGTCATAACGAAACTACAGAAATGAGAAATAATAGTTTTTGACATGCATCTCCTCGTAAAGTGAACATTATTTTGATTTGCGACTTAAACTAATAATTAGGCAATTTAATAAAGAACATTATGCTAGTTTTATTTTTTTCAAAACACGAAAATTTGATTTTATATAGATTTTACTCTAAAATCTAAGCGTATTTCCTACGTATCTCTTGCGCCGCGTTAGTGTGCCGCCAAAGGGAACGAATACTCAAGGTTATTTGGTCAGGGTAGCGCCTTAATAGAGCGATTCAATATATAACTTTATTTTCTACACGAAAAGATACACATTTCATTGTGAGAAAATGCAACGTATGCTGAATTTAAACAATGCAATGTGTATCTTTTCGTGTGCCTAATAACTCCCACTCATAATGTAAGGTCACCCTTACAGGTCGTGTCCAAAGAAGAGCAACTCAAAGCCATGCACGAACAAGAGGCAGCCATACAGAAAGCCGCCAAGGAGTCTGAAGCCAGGAAGCGACAGCTGAAGAGTTGCCTGAAAACTCAGCCAGGAGCCGAGACGGCGACGGGCACCGCTGACCCTGAGCTCGAAGGGCCCGACCAGGCAGCTCACACCATGTCCAGGGCTGAATGTAAGCTAGAAGACCACCAGCTCGGAGTTAGGATTTGTGCCTGGTTAATGGCACACGGCTATGGGGTCGCCTCGTATTACTTGGGACCTAAAAACATACTGGTGAATTGTGGGTGTACATTGGTACGCCTCTACCTAACCCTTCGGGGAATACAGGCGTAATGGTATCTCTGTATGTATGTATGTAATCTGTCAATGCTATGCTTGTCAGTATGTTGATCTCACATAATGATGGATTGAGGCTGCGTTGCCACGTAATTTATTTACATGATCGTAGATACTACTATTAAATGCGTACCTAAGTTTGTGAGGATGGCCCGTTTAGCCCGCGATAATGATGAACCGAAATCGAGGTGCCGATGAATCTGTTAGGCCGCTTTCACATTTAGGCGACTTTAGCAGCGCGGCTGTCGCGCGACTGTCGCCCCGTCAGAATTTCATAATAAAAAAACAGAAGAGCTGTCGCCCACAGCATCTATTTTTAAAATGAAGTGCGCCATACTGACCTAAACTTTGATCTGTTCTTATAATGTGAAGGAATGTACTTCTGCCGCGCTACTGTCGCGCTGCTAACGCCCTAATGTGAAAACGGCCTTAAACGGCTGAACGGAGTAATCTGAAAGGCACACATATATAGATATTGACATATGGCTAATTTTTATCCCGTTTTTGTGTTACTATGGGATAATTTAAGCGTTAAGCCAAGTTCTAACTTGGCTTAATTCTAAAGCCGAAAACTGCATATTCCAACAGGCTTCCTTATATCATGTCTTTCTGCGAACTTCTGTCTTACCGAATTCAACGTTCTGAATGATCCCTTTATTCCTGCTCAGTGCTTCGCGCGGACAACATGCAGGGTCCCCGGCTGTGCAACCGCATCATCCTGGCCTCCAAGTGCCACGCCATACGAGACGCGCAGCTCACTGAGAAAGAGCTCATCAAGAAGGAACTTGATGAAGAACAGAGAAGGTTTATAAAATTCTTCTTTAGTTTGTTATCCTAAGCTTATGTTCTAGGTCGTGTCAGCTGTGGTCATTTAACGTGGGAAGAAGACGATAAATATATTGTAAGGGGTTTCCAAAACTGAACTGATTCAAGAAACTCGCACACATCTCTTGCTCTCACCTCTCAAGGTCACTTGTTTTGTATGTACAAGACCTTGCCTCCGCTAAGCCCCTTTCTACCAGAACTAAGCTAAGCGAGGCATAGAAAGTGAAGTAATTATTTTGGTCGAGTGGCACTGAGGTGGAAACAAGCGGTGCGGAGAGCACACCGGAGCAGGAATCTTGAGATTATGTCTCCACACCGCGCATGTGATTGGTCGATTGCTGCACATATCCTCTCCGCTCCGATCGTCTCTGTCTCGATCGCGCGTCACGCTAAAGGTCAAAGTCAAATCATTTATTCCAATTAGACCCCTAAATTAAGAATTAATTAAAAAATATTGAATCTGATTGCCCATTCCAAAAGTTAGTTTCGTATGGAGAAGAACGGGCAAGAAAGTCCATCGACACACACACGTCACATATCGACATTAGGATCTTTCCTTTTCCAACCATGAATGTCCCAATCAAAGCCTATCACAGCTATGTTATATACTTTCCCCAGACTTGACGCAATAATGGAGGAGAACCGCCAGAGTGCGGTAAATCGTGCCGAGGAGGAAGAGGAGCGCCGGCACCGGCTGCGGCTGCAGAACCTCTCAGCACTCAAGGAGCAGATAGGGGCACACGAGACTGCTAAGGTACACACACGTATCATAGTTTTCATATCCCCGGAAAACACCTTATCTGCGTAAGTATCGGTAGGCGCGGTGTCTTATACAATCTACTATTGTTTTTTTTATAAAAACTTTATGCACAAATGTAAAAATACACCGTACAAAGGCGGACTTAATGCCTTAGGCATTTTCTACCATTTCCTACCTTAGGGTCATGCAGAGACAAAACATAGAATACATAGAAATCTTTTAAGTCCTATTTTGGAAATAAATAAACCAATTTTAATGAATCTTGATACGTATAAGCAGGATTCAGGATACACTAAGAGTCAGCTGATAACATTTCTGAATATTATTAGTTCGAAACTTTATGTAGAATTTTTTTAAATTTTCTATAAAAAACTCGATTTCTTGTTTTTCTGTACCTATGTACTCCATCTCATTTTCTCGCCCTGAGCCTATGATAACTTAGAATTTCTCCTGTAGATACAGCTCCAGAGCATTTTCATCGAGCAGTTGTATACATCATAACATATAAAGTTACTCTAAACATAGATATGTATCTCCATCAGATAATGGAAGCGGAACGCATAGAAGAGGAGAGTATTCGCGTGAACCAGGCCAACATCGCGATGCAGATCGACGAGGCGCAGAAACTGAAGGAGAAGCACCACAGACAAGCCAAGCTTAAGGAGATGCTTGATCAGGGTATGCTTTTTTCTTCCACTGTGTTGGCAAGCTTACAGATACAGCCTGGCTGATGGTAAGCGGTTACTGTAACCTATGGACGCAACACCTACACCCTTGAAGTATTTATTCACTCCCATCTTGAAGAACGTCGCTATTGAAATATTTTAGGAATGGGTATCTGATATCAATCTAATCATGCGTTCTTTGTATGAGAAGAGGCCTTTGCCCTGCAGTCGTTCAGTCAGAATTATTTCGCGGGAAAAAAAAACTATCTAGAAACTTCGCGTCCTCAATCAAACTTTTAACCTTTTGACCGACACAGCCATGGATCATAACAAACCAAAATGTGCTCAGCACGCCACGGTCACGATCCACGTCAAGTCAAGACCATTCGGGGGTGGGCCGTGCCCCCCCCAGAATGGTCTTGTGCCCACCCCAGGCTGTAGGGCACACCTTCCGCCTGACCGCATAGCATCGCATAGGCCATGGCATCTTAGGGGCCAGGCCCCCCCCCCCCCCCTGAAAAGTGACTCTAGATAAGTACGCCAATGTTTGTAGGTATTAAAGGATGAATTCGTAGCTTGGCGCTGAGGGCACGTTTTTGCTTTTTTGACGTGGCGGTCAAAGGTTAACGAATCATGACACAATCCCACCTCTTTCGGCGGGACGGGAGGGGGAAAGGAGGGTCCCCCGTCCCAGCGGCCGCCGCGGTAGACGCACCGGGCGTCAGGAGCCACGAGACGACTCCCGGCCACCGTAGACGCGGGTCTGTGGGCGGTGAGAAATGGGTAGCTCACCTTCCGTACGTTCACTAAATAACGACAGACCGTGTCGACGGCGCGTTCGTGTTTCACGCGCGCCTCAAAGAAATGTCGGCAAACTTGGATGGGGCCACTGAGGGCCGATGCCTGCCGGGGCTGCGGGTTGTTCGAAAGAGATACCGCGCCCCCGGAACGCAAAGGGCACGTGAAGGAACATAGACGGGTTTTAGTCACTAAAAGTCTGACACTCCCTCCCGCCCCGCCCAGGGCGGGGGAAGTTAATTGATGACATCCCGTATTAAAAAAAATAACCCACCTCTTTAAACAGGTAACGCGGAGCTCCTGTACTTCAAACAACTTCAGAATGAAGAGGAGCGTATCATGAACATGCGCATCGCGACCTTCCTGCGCCAGAAGCAGGAGCGCGAGTCCAAGAACAAGGCTGATGCGGAGGCCATAAAGGCAGCCAAGCAGAAGGGGATCGACCATATCTCTAAGGCTCAGAAGGTTGGGAGCACCTTTGTTTTTAAATGAAGGGACATTGGCGCCAAAACTTGCTCCTATAGATTAATTTACTGATACCTACTAGACCCTCCAGTGACCAAATTAATCGTCACTTAAGTGTGAAAATGACTTTTCACGGCGCGGCGGCTTGGCGATAGGCTGCTGCGCTGCGTGTCACGGGTTCGATTCCACACGGAATAAATATTTGTATCGCCTACAGATTGTTGTTGTTTGACAGAAGGAAATTGTACAAAACATCGTATAAAACGTGTAAAATGGATGGACGTCAATGATAACATCTTCTCAGAAGACACCATAAACACCAAAAAATAAACTAAAAATATATTAAACATCATCATCATTATAAAATCTAGAACAGTACCTAAGTATATTAACATTTTCCAATTAATAGCGCGATAGGATCTTTCTCAAACTTCGATTTCCTTATAGTGTTTTTCTGTACGTTTCCCAGGCTGAACAAGAGCTGAAGGAGGAACTCGAGCGCATCCGCAACTTGAAGATACAAGAGGACGTGGAGCGAGAGTACCGCCGGCGAGAGAGGGACGCCGCTATCAAGAAGAACAAGGAGATGAAACAACTGCACGAGGCTAGAGTGCAACAGGTCAGTGCATCATCTTCCTGCCCTTATCCCATGTTACTTTCGAAAGAGATACCGCGCCCCCGGAACGTAAAGGGCACAAGAAGGAACATGGATGGGTTTTAGTCAGTAAAAGTCTGACACTCCCTCCCGCCCCACCCAGGATGGGGGAAGTCATGAGATGATATCCAATTGGTAAAAAAAAATACCCATGTCACTTGGGACCCCAAGATGCGCAACATGTTTTCTTCTTCCATGCCGTCCTGTCAACCGTCATGCTATCACTGACTCCCTTCTCTTTCATATCATTCTTCACACAATACATCCATCTTTTCTTTGGCCTCCCCCTTTTCTCCATCCATCCATATTTACATTCATTACTCTTTTGGTCACGTGTGTCATCCCTCGTCTTCACATGCCCATACCAAGACAAACGGTTCCCTTTCAACTTTCCTGTCACTGGCGCTACTTTCAAACTTCCTCTAATATAAGTACTCATTCTTTACCTTATCTATACCCGGGTATAGTAAACCTTGCTATCCCTTTGCTGAATGGCTTACATTTATCATGGCATAAGCTTGTTTTATAAAGAAAATGTTAATTGATGGTTGGTCAAAGTCAAATCAGTTTTTTAAATTAGGCTATTAAAAGGACTTTTGAACGTCAAATAAATAATTGAATCTAGTTACCCCTTCCAACGGTAGTTTTGTATGGAGTAGAATGGGTTACAAACTCCATACATACATAATTTCAAGTGAATTGTGTACCTTGCATAAAAACTTCTTTAACATACGTAAAAACTACCATCACCATCACGCCTGTATTCCCCGAAGGGTTAGGCAGCCGAGTTCGCCGGTATATTTAGGTCCCATGTAATAGGGCGCGAGCCTATTGCCATTAACCGGGCTCAAATCCTAACACCGAGCTGCTACTGAGATTTTTATAAAAAAACCCAATAACACTTTTTGCTCGACCTGAGAATCGAACCCGGGACCCCTTGCACAGCAGTCGCACTTGCGACCACGGGACCAACGGGGCAGGTAGTAAAAACTACCTATTACAAATATTTGAACGATAGACAACCACTCTTATCATTTGAACCAACAGCTAAATAGATAATTTCTCATTGGTGTACTTCCAGATCAATGATATACACCGCCTCATCGCGCGCGAGATCGCTAAGGACGAGCAGAGCTTCAACAACGCAGCCAGACAGAATGAGGAGTTTATACAAAGGGAGAAGGAGGTAAATATCTTACTATAGCGCGTTATCCCGCTACTGCAAAATCAACTTCTTTCCAACTAACGTAGGGTGTATTTTGTATAACTCAAGTAAGACGAATATTTAAACAATTGCGCCATCAAATTTGTTACAATTTAAATCAACGTCTAGTGATCAAAAAACATCAACTTGCCAAATATCAGTTTCATAGATCAAAATCACCTTAGACCAAGACTAAAGTCAAGAGCATTATACCTATCTCGAATACAAAATAAAAATAACGTAGTTTTAAACATTTCGTGATAAATCAGTGTTTGAATGACTTCGCCTTTTTACCCCACTATGGCAAAGCAAAAAGGAAGGTTATTTTTATGATAAATAATACATAAAACATATTATTCATAGCTGGACGACCAACGCAAAGCCAGGGTGGAGCAGCATCGGCAAGCGATTATGAAACAAATCAACGACAAGGAACGCGCCAGGTAAGCTGATCATCATTGCTGCATCATCATCATCTGCCTAGCTTATTCCCAACTGTGTTGGGGTCGGCTTCCAGTGTTACCAGACGCAGCTGAATACCAGTGTTTTACGTGGAGCGACTACCTATCTGACCTCCACAACCCAGTTACTGGGCAACACGATACCTCCCGGTTAGACTGTTTGTCAGATTTCTTGACTTCTGACTACACAGAGGTACACCTCTGCCTTACCCTTGGTGGAATACAGGCGTGATGGTATGGATGTGTGTATGTGTATAATACCGTATTGTGATTGGTCAGGATGGACTTGCGCGAGAAGATCCACAACGAGGGCGTGGCGCTGCGTATGGAGATAGAGCAACAAGAGAAGTACGAGAGAGTCATCATCAAAGACAAGGTGAGACACGATTATTATGTATTAAGTAGCTTCGGCCCGCGACTTTAGCTTTGGTTACTGCTCCGCTCCTGTAAATCATAGCGTGATGCTATACAGCCTATACTATTCCTAATGAATCATCCACAAAGGCATTATTTTCCAATCTGACTGGGAGTTCCAGAGATTAGCACCGTTTTAAACAATACAAAAAACTCTTCAGCTTTGTAATCTATATTATTGTTTGTTTGGTTGATTGAAAGCGCTAATCTCCGGAACTACTGGTTCGAATCGAATTTGAAAATCGAAAATAGGTCGTTTTTTTTATTGAGGAAGGCTATAGGCTATGCAACATCACGCTACGGCACTCGGGAGCAAAGCAGTAACTAAAGACGTAACTTAGAAGCTTGTATTAGTATAAAATTCGATTCTCAAAACTGATGCAATGCTTTTTCTCCAGGTGGCCACATTACGAAACCAGAAGGTGGCTGAGAAGTACGTCAAGGAGGTTGAACAGACCCTCACCAAACATGGATATAAGCAGTAGTTTGAGGAAAGACAAAGATACTTGGAATAAAAGATTATGGAGTGACTGTGGTACAAAATACCATTTTATACAAATTATTATGATCATTATAACAGTACCGCTCCCACACGGCCCGAAAATATCAACCGTTACCATGCCAACACGCCGCCGGCGAGCCGTCACCTTTTCTATCTTGTCATAGTGAAAAATACTGTAATTCACACGATTTAAAATTCCAATTTGAATGGCAAATTATTTGCTGTGTCGGGAGCAAGGCTGTTAGACTGAGGTCTAGTACTTTTGCTAGGCATCTGTGTCTGTGTGTGTTTAAAGAGCGTAAGCGCGATCTCAACCGATCTTTAGAATTCAAACTCTATACCTCTAGTAATAAAGCTCATATTCTTAATTACGTAGGTCACCTACTTGTCACCTGTGCTTGACAGATTGTTAGCACTCCATTTCTTCATAATCCATATTTTACATGCATTAATAAAATTATTGAACTACTATAATAATTGTATAGTTATTTACTTTTTCTTGAAACTGTCCTAGATTATGATTGTCAATGGATGACTTCCTGAATATTCTTTTTCGTGCATTTCTCAAGTCATTATATTTTTGATAAATAAACACATGGACGCGCTTTTTATTTAAATAACTTGTAATTTCAAGTTTTTGATATTATCGTTTTGTGTGATTAGTGTTTTTAAATTGCGATTTTAGAATATAGAGAGTTATTTAATACCGATCATTGTTTTTTTTTTTAATTATTTGAGATGGCTTTTCTTCTTGACTCTAGCCTAGTCAGAGGCGACACACAAGTCGACGATGGAGTGACTTTTCCCAAAATTACTCTTATTTATTTTGTAATAATAATGCATATTTACCATCACGCCTGTATTCCCTGAAGTGTTAAGCAGAGGTAGGAGGTATCAATGTACACCCACAGTTCACCGGAATGTTTAGTTCCCATGTAATAGGTGGCGAGCCTACTGCCATTAACCGGGCACAAATCCTAACTCCGAGCTGCTACTGAGAATTTCATTAAAATTAACCCAATACCACTTAGCTCGACCTGGGAGTCGAACCCCAAGACCTCTAGCGTAGCAGTCGCGCTTCGGACCACTAGGCTAACGGGGCAGTTATAGACCATTCTTACATAGTATTATCTAAAATAAAATCAAAAATATAATTAAAAGTCAAGATTTTAATACTATAATCATCATTAAAAAGGTACATACACAAGTCAGCCATAACATTAAGAATTAATTCATAAACAATAAAACATTCACACTCATAAAACTAATATTACCTATAGTTACCACGCAATGGGAATATTCCCAGGCACTGGATTAGTACTAGTAAATACTGGTAAACAGTTAAACAAACTAACCTTTGTATCCGAACTAGTAATTTATATATAAAAGGGAATTAGCTAGGTTAGTTCCCAACGGCTGGAATTTTCCCAACAGCTGGAATCTTCCCAACGGCTGGAATTTCCCCAACGGGTGGAACTCTCCCAACGGCTGGAGCTTTCCCAATGGCTGGAACATTCCCAACAGCTGGAACTTTCCCAACGGCTGGAATTTACCCAACGGCTGGAAGTTTCCCATCAACTGGATACTGGTCACTTGATGGCTTTCTCTCCTAGTTTGACGACTTTATCCAGGTTGTCTTTGAGCGTCTTCAGTTGGCTGAGCACCTTGGAGTCCATTAGAGAGAAGGGGATGTAGGCTTGTGATTGGCGGAGCTGTTTCGGCTGCAAGGACAGCATAGTGCCGTCTTGGAGGAGGATGTTGCAGTTTGCCATCTCGTCAGGTTTTAATCTGTAAAGAAGAAAGTCTTGATTACTTAACTTGGTGTAACAAGAGTGATTCTGAAAAGCAGTCATTAAATAGCTAACTTGACTTAACTTAATTCGGATTAAAAAAATAAAAATAATATAGTCAATCGTTAAAGTCGAGATTTAACTATTTAAAACCGCCTTAGATGGCAGTTTAGTTTTGACTATTATTTAAATCGATCGATTTATGCTAAATCCTTACTAATATTATAAATGCGAAAGTAACTCTGTCTGTCTGTCTCTTCTTCACGCCTAAACCACTGAACCGATTTCAATGAAATTTGGTGCAGATATAGTTTGGGACCCGAGAAAGGACATAGGATAGTTTTCATCAACGGGAACTATTAATCCACGCGGAGGAAGTCGCGGGCAAAAGCTAGTAGATGATATGCGAGACGCTAAGCGCAGTTTAACCTTAAGCCGAGTTGATTTTATGTTAAATCGAGATTTATCTGAGTGCTCTAAGCCAGGCTTAGATACAGGTAAACTCAATGAAGTGTTGTACTCACGTGTAACAAGAAGGCACCATGACAGGCGAGCCGGACATGGAGACTACCATCTCTCCCTGACGCGGCTGACGCAGCACCGTCAGCGGAGTGTGAGGCGTCACCTGGAAACAAACCAAGTAGCTTACTATACACTAATTATATTTATTCTGTAAATAAGAAGCATGCTAAAATCTGTAAAAAGTAATTAAGTATTACACTTATACACATAAATTTTTCAATTCTATGACAAGAAGCCATTGATATACAAAAAACCCAAGATGCACATTCAACGTTTGAAAAACGTCCCCGAAAAAAGAGCGCAACATTCTAAATTGTGCGCTCATTTCAAATAGTCTCGTGTCACTCGCGTCTGGGAGCAGTCGTCAAAAATGCCGAAGTGTTCCGTGAGTAATTGTAAAAATATTACGTCAAAAACGTTAAAAAAGGATGGGATATCGTATTTTCGATAAGTAAAAAAGTTTATTGATTAGTTTTTGTTGTTTTTATGACTGATTACAGCAAGCAATTTGTGATTTTGATTTATTTTTTCTAAAAACTTCATTCAACATTCAAAGTACAATACGGCCAACTTCAATGGCCGCTTGTTCAGTATTAGAACAACGCATTAAAGCGTCCTTTTTATTTTAGTCGCATTATAAAAATGACCCTGTTCTAATCTAGTGGAATCGTTTTTTTTATTTGTGTTAATTTTTTTTTATTATTAAATTTATGTACTTTTGAACTTTCTTGTATGTTAGTTTTTTTTAAGCCGAATAATTCAAGTGTCGTATGTTCCGAGCATTTTTTGAAGGAAGATATGTATGTCACTTCAAAAGGCATAAAACGTCTTCGTAAAAAGTAAAATTGTCTTTTTTTTTTCATTTGCTATGGACAGTTAATTTAGTTGTATTTTAATTTTAATGTTTTAATTGTCTATGACAATTCAAACCACACATTTTGAACCAAATATTTTAATAAACAGTTTTAACAGTTATTATTTGTTTTTTTTTATATACCCATAAACATGTTTATGCCCAAATAAAGGTATATTTATGTGTTTAAAACACAATTTAACAAACTTGTAAAATACTGACTAATAAAAAATAATAAAAAAAAGTCATGTTCGACTCCACTCAATGCCTTGTCCTACCGATGACAGTCGGTCGTAAAATTTTATTGCTTAAGTACACTGCGTTGTAATATCAACTTTAAACAATTAGCGTAAGGTTGAACTTGCAATAATATATGCTTGTAGCTTATAGAAAGAGACAGAAATATGTTTGGGGACACTTTCGTGCGTTACTTTTATTCGAGACTGTGCATCTTGGGTTTTTTGTATATCAATGCAAGAAGCACAGAAAAGCTAGTTGTCAAAAGTACACACAGTTTTTTTGTAAGGCCATCTATGAACACAGGTTACGACTTACATGTCCAAGATGGTATTTTGGAGAAAGAGCCACACAGATCTGAACCACTATCTTTGGGAATGAATTTAGAGGAACCCAACTACATGATGCCAAACAATTTGATGATGTTGATCAGTAGCAAGACAGTCATAGGCTAGTATTATTATTTTGTATGTGTCTTATTATTATGTGTTTTTGTATTATTGTCTTGTTGTTTGGTGTGTGTGTTTTGTGTCCTATCTCAAGCCAAGTTCGTTACCTTAGGCGTAATAGCGGGATAGTTGACAGCAGCGTTCTTGTTGTAAGCGGGCGTGCGGTAGACGGAGCGGGAGCGTCTCCGCTGTACGGTCTTGCTGGCGGTGGGCGGCGCCTTGCGACACGACGCGTCCGCCGAGCGCGAGCGACGCGACGCCGCCGTCGCGCGACCTGTCGTGGGGCGGCTGCCCGGTGTGGGGACTGCTGGGAAAGGAAAAGATTAAATTGTATAGTCGTGTTAGCCTAGTGGTTAATGTGCCCGCCTTGCATGTATAAGGTTGCGAGTTCGATATGGGGCAAGTAACAACATGACTTTTTGAATTCATGTACAGTTTCAAGTGTGTATTGAGTGTATACTTAAGTGTATAGCGACCCCTTACGACATAATGTTTAGATTAATGATTATTTTAATTCTCATAAATCGGTAATTTACCAAACAAGACACGCATGATGATTTAAAAGAACCCACAGAAAGCTGCGGCTATGATTTTTTATAAACGTTTACCCGCGTGAACGGTGCCACCAGAAACTATGGTGTATAAGTGAACAGTATACTACACAAATAAAATACCTTCAATAATGCTACAACTAGATACTGCCGGTGGAACAACGTAACAAAAACTATAAACAACAAAATGTTTAATAAGTGATAAAATAAACAGCTGTTCCGAACAAAAGCGATATACCTACTGTCACCGGCATGTAACATGGCAAGACGCGGTAGATGTGCAGAATAAGTATTAGAATTAGTAACTTTATCACACTACGTCAAACCTCGCCAAATTACGTGCCGGCAACTGCAACACAACAACTAAAGGTTCGAGCACATTATGCCGGGACGGAGCGGAGCGCAAAAATCCGCTCAAATCGCTTCAATACAATTTGTATGAAATAACGCACACTGTGTCGGGCCGCAGCGGCTCGCATTATTGCGCCACGGATTTCCATCCGTGCGATGCGGCCCGCCCCGCCCCGACAACAGTGTGCTAGGTACGCATTTTGCGCTGCGCTGCGGCCCGCTCCGACCTGCTGCGGCCCGGCATTATGTGCTTGAACCTTTACACAACAACAACAACTGCAACTGCAACTGCTGCTGCTGCTGATGCGCAACTGTGTACACAGTTGAAATTTATGAAAAGTTTTCTTTTTTAACAGAATCATGATTGTACTGAATCCGCGGTAATAGTTTATATTACAATGCGAAGAATACTGTCACAACTATACAACAAGGCCAGATCCATCTATGTGCAATAGTAAAGCGCTTACTTACCGGTGTGCTTCTTGCCGCCGCCACCGGAGCCCTGCGACGAGTTCTCCGTCAGATAGCCTGCCCCAAGGAAGCACCCCGTTAGTGGAAACATGGTTGAGGGGTTAGTACATGGCTATAGCCCGATGAAAAGCTTTTAGAAGATTGAAGAAGTTATGATATGGATTTTGAGTGAATAGCCCTCTTTACATTTTAATTTTAATAGACAAGTATCATACAATGAAATGATAAGATTATGAAATGCCTAAAAAACTTGTGATTTTTAATTACATGATTGCTGCTCTGCCAATTAATCCAAATAAACAATTAACAGAGAAGAACAAGCAAGAAACCATGAATATAATATTGTTTGTGATTGTTATTGTAAAAGCAATCAAATTATGGCACTATGCCACTACAACTACTGTGCGCTATAGACATTATTATTCTGCACAACACAGCTACAAACTAAATGAGTACCTACTATAATACATACTACAAAGAATTATGTACGATTTCCACCAAACGGCCCTCATCAGAACGCATTTCACACTGTGCTAAAGAAAATTCAGGCTTCTACATAATAGTTAAGGTTCATGTTCGCATGGAATTTATACTGCTTGGAACTCAGTTAGATCCGCACTTATACTTACTTCCATTCTGCGAAGCTGTAATGCTGGAGAAGGAGGCGGCGGGACGGGAGAGAGAAAGGAGGGTCCCCCGTCCCAGCGGCCGCCGCAGTAGACGATCCGGGCGTCGGGAGCCACGAGACGACTCCCGGCCACCGTAGACGCGGGTCTGTGGACGGTGAGCAATGGGTAGCTCACCGTCCGTACGTTCACTAGCGACAGACCGTGTCGACGGCGCGTCCGTGTTCCACGCGCGCCTCAAAGAGATGTCAGCAAATTGGATGGGGCCACTGAGGGCCGATGCCTGCCGGGGCTGCGGGTTGTTCGAAAGAGATACCGCGCCCCCGGAACGCAAAGGGCACATGAAGGAACATAGACGGGTTTTAGTCAGTAAAAGTCTGACACTCCCTCCCGCCCCGCCCAGGGCGGGGGAAGTTATTTGATGATTTCCCGTCTATAAAAAAAAAAAAAAAAAAAAAAAAAGCAGTATAAATTCCATACAAACATGAACCTTAACTATTATGTAGAAGCCTGAATTTTCTTTAGCACAGTGTGAAATGTGACCCGCCGCTGCCCAATTGGTAGAAATCGTACATGACTGTTATAAATTACTAACTAAACATCTACCCATATAACTTGAAGTAGACGACAGAAAGATATTAGTGATGATTTCTTAATATACCCATGATTGTGAAGTGAGAGATAGTTAGAAGATACATTACCATCATCATGTGACGCTGAGAGACTTGAGTGCCGGGTTCTTCTGGTGTTTGTGCCTTCCTTGAGATGAAGCTCCGTTTTCTGGAAAATCATTCAATAATATTTTCACTGGGAAAATTAAGTTTACTGGGACTAAGTTGGGGGTATTACAAAAAACGTTGAATTTAAATGTAATAGTTGTTTTAGGGCAAGCCTTCTCAAACAATTCTCCTGAAAGTATAGACTGTGGCAACTGCTAAAAAAGAGTGGAATTAATTACAAGAGAACAGCGGGGAAGTAAAATGAATACATAATTTCCAGTTCTTAAAAAACTAAGTTTCCTTACCAGCTGTCCAACAGTTTTCTGCAGGTAAACATTGCTGATAGAGCCGAGCAGTATCTTGAAAGCGAGCTCCACATTACGGAGTTCCATGTGAGCACGGGAATCTATTTTATTCTTTTGGTCAGTGACTGAAAAGTTTTTATTCAAATTATTTTAAAGATTTATGTTGATCCACAAATATTGTTGAAAGAATATTCGATAACCCATCGAATGTCGGTTTCAAATCGATATAACACGAAGGAAGTTAAAAACATTCCTATGTTTACTTTTTATCTACTATTTTTTTCTTTGTTAAGTATTTCAAAAACAAATTCAAAATAAGTCATAACGTCGTAAGTTATGAAATTTATGGATGGTGTTATTTTAATACGATGGGTTTATGATTATAGGCGTTGGAAGTAAAGATATTACGAAAGTTTACTTTATCTTACCAAGTTTATTCAGTTTTTTCAATGTATCATCGTCTTCAGTGGACTTTTCCTGTCGTCTTACCGGCCGTTTAGTTCGCGGCATTTTCACTAAACAAAAGTATTTACAACTTAATTAAACTATTACAATGATGTCTCACTTATATACGAGAGATTTATGTGTTCAATTACAGCATTACTATTTATTTTAAAATAAAAACTACAAAGGAAATTCAAACGTGAAACAGTGACAAAACAAAACAGAAACGGCCATTTTTTAAATTCAGTCAGCCAGTCATAGACTTTCACTCACCATAAACAAACAAAATCAAACAATCGGATTCACGCAAGACGCAAACGTCAAAATTGACCAAGATTAGCTTTTTCGTCGAGATCAAGAAGTTTCGCGTCAGTCTTTGCATTCTAATTTAACCCAACGGCTAATTTAATTTAAGACGGGCCTGTTGGTCTAGTGGTTAGTGGCCCTGACTGCTAAGCCGGAGGTCGTGGGTTCGATTCCCACCCAGGACAAACTTTGTGTGATGAGCATGATTGTTTGTTCTGTGTCTGGGTGTGATTTATCTATAATATGTATTTATAAATTATATAAGTATGTATATCAGTTGTCTGGTTACCATAACACAAGCTCTGCTTAGCTTGGGATCAGATAGCCGTGTGTGAGTTGTCCCAAGATATTTATTTATTTATTTAAAGCGCTAAACTAAGTAAATATAATAATAATGTATTAATAAATACAAAATTATTTTCTTACCGTGTTCAATCAAAGTATCGAATAAAAAGTAAAAATCTATTTTATCTTTACGTTTCCATTGTAACCAAAAGAGTTTAGATTTGTATCCGAATACAGTATTTCGTTCCAAAAGTAACATTTCTTGGAATTTCGAGTTTAAGTCGTTCAGAAATTAAATTGAGTTCAAGGAAACAGGAAATCGAAACTTAAAGGAAGCGATTCAGAGTCTATTTAATACTATTCACATTGTAATATGAACGTAATGAAACATCAAAAGTATTTTATTTGAAATTAAATTTCAAAATAATATTAAAAAGCATGAAAATATTGGCTAAATTCTATATTTACTACTACTTATCAAAATTATACGATCGCAATTTGATCTCAGTAGTGCATTGTTATGATGAATGAAGAATGGCGGACGTTGTCATTTTACGATATTTGTTCACATTTCTATTGATAAATGCTTGCTGGGGTAAGTTTTTATAAATATTATAATGGCCAGAGTATGCCCCAAAGTGTTAAGCTCGGTTTACATAAATAAAGAACGTCCTAAACGTGTGTAAAAGTGAATTTCATAGTGGCTTCCGTATTCCAGTTTTCTATTATTGTTTTTCAACAGAATTCTCAAATGTGGTACCTAATGTATCTGTTGTACTTTGTGTTGCGCTTTGCTATGGACGTATACACGAAATCAAATCACGATGACGAGCTGTTATAACGAATATGTGTGATAGTGGTCGCGTAGTGGTTCATTCATGGTAATGTGAAGGCCTAACTTGGAACTAGAGTAAGTCAGCAAGCAATCGCAGTATTGTAGGAAGGAGTTTCTGTGTGACATGAGCTTGAGATACCAGTCTAAACCCTACAATTAAAAAAAAAAACAAATTGTTTGGCCATCAAACTTATTCTTTGTAATAATATATTTGGTCATCTCATACATTTTCTCAAAGGAGTTCACCTTCAGTGAATCAGTTGTATATTTCTTTTGCGAATCTCAATTAACTCCCCTTAGTACCAGACATCCTATTGGTTTTTTGTTATATACTTGAATTTTGCTGAAAACCTCATTATTTGAACTTAACAACTTTGAAAAAAGAATAGAAATTTTATTTCCCATCCATTGCATAAGGTTAGTCATAAAAAGTTTATGCTTTCAAAGCTACTGTTCTTTGGGCCAAAACTCTTTATAAACGCACTAGGCTAAATATGATTTGAATGAAAGTTGTCTATGTAAAGACGACAGGAACACGCTGGATGCAAGCCCCTTCCAACTAGTCCTTTAGAAAATCAAAGGGGGCATATGTCCAACTGTGGATATCCTATGACTGATATGATGATGATGATGTGGACTACGTAACAATATTATAATTACAGCAGGTCTACCCAGTCTGGATGAAGATGGTGTATCAGGCAGTACACAGGGCCCTGACACGCAACAGATTGATGAGCCTAACTCCATTGAAAAGATGATGGTACAACAACCCAGGTACTTATCACAATACTCCTTTAAGGTGTATATTGTACTCATATACGGTCAAGCAAGATTAGTTAAATGACCGTTGCATTAAACATAAAAATGTTATATAAACTGCCTCGTTAGCCTAGTGGTGCTAAGCGCGACTGCTACGCTAGAGGTCTTGGGTGCGATTCCCAGATCAAGCAAAAAGACTTATCGGGTTTTTCTTTTTAATTCTGAGTAGCAGCTCAAAGTTAGGATTGGGTCCAGTTAATGGCAATAGACTTGCCCCTTGTTATGGGACCTAAACACACCAGCGAACTATGGTGAACATTGGTATACCTCTGCCTAACCTTTTGGGGAATACAAGCGTGATGGTATGCTATTTCATAAGCAATAAGAGATTTTGCATGTAAATGTTCGATCAATGTAAAGTTTTACATAGATATTATAATATTTAATGAGGAATTTTAAGTTACCTAATATTCTATGTTAATTAATTGAAATGTTACCTTGAAATATTTAAAGACACAATATGCATAATCTAACAAATTAATCCATTCATGCTTATAAATTACATGAAAATTTCTTGCAAAAATTTTGACCATGATGTTTTTAAAATCTCTGTTTATATTTTATATCGCTAACCAAAGAAGGAGGAAGTTTCAAAAAAGGTAAATATGTACAAACACTACCATCACACTAGCCTGTGGCTTCGCTCGCGTATAACAATAATAAGTTTATGTGATTTATACACTGGTATGCATAGTTTAGACTGGCCCATGATAGGCCCCGTTCCCACTACGTGACCGGCAGATTTGCCGCGCCGGTAAATCTGCCGGAAGGGCTAGTGGCTGTACAATTTATATGAAGCTTTTCACATTATCCCGGGTCCGGCATTTTTGCCGAGCCCGGCATTTTTACCGAGCGTTTTGTCACTAGGAATTGCCGGTAAAACGACCGGGCCCGGAGTAATGTGAACGAGTTTTAAAATAGGGTGTACCCAATGTTTTCTTTTATTTTGCCTTCTATTAAGATACCACCACAACACAACAATTTCGGCGTCCATTGTGCGCGCAGGTCCAAATTCAACTGTGAATTTCTTCCGGTATCCGGTGTAACGTGAACACTCTGTCCGGCATCCGGTTTTCGGCAAATCTGCCGGTCCGGCGTAGTGGGAACGGGGCCTTACAAATGCATTTTTTCGTACCATCAATTATCCAGTAGTTGTAAATTAGTATAGGTAAAGTTCCCGTCACGTGTAAAGAGCCCTAATTTGAACTGGTGCAGTAATGTACGATTTCCACCAAACAACCCGCGCCATCATGACCTAGTAGTCACAAATTGATGCTTTCTGCACTTCTACTTTAACGATGTCTAAAAGGAGGCGCATGTTTTCTATTTACATATTCAAATACTAGCTTTGCCGGCTTCATCTGCTTTAGATTAGCAAATGTAGCCTAGAAGTGGGGGATAACGTAGTTTCCTATAACCGAAAGAATATTCAGAATCCGATTAGAAGTTCCGGAGATTAGCGCGTTCAAACAAACTCTTCAGCTTTATAATATTAGTCAAATCAAATCAAAATCAAATCAAATAAATAGTATAGAAGATTTTATATAATCTAGCTCCCTACTTCCCTAGGTACAAATGCCATCAATGCGAGACGCCAAAATGCGAGTTCACAGACGAGATCTGTCACGACGCGCTCTACTGCTTCAAGTCGTCCGTGCGGGCTTCCGACGGCGAGCTGAGGCACTCGCGAGGGTGCTCCACGCACCGGGATCACTACCAGTTCACTTGCAGAACTAATACACCACAACAGAGGTATGTTGGTTGAAGGGTCATGTTGTATAAGGCCCTTTAACCACATTTTGTTTTTGAAGGACCGATTTTTGGGAATCAGGGGGCCGGAAGTGGCGGCCCGTCCTGGGCCCCTAGTTCAGTGGGCCCCCAAATCACGAGAAGTTCTCTTAGTCGAGGTTAAGAGGCTGTGTGGATTTAGTTGGAGACCCCATAGATAAAATATGGTCTCATTTAGTATGAGACTCTAACAGGCGTTAGGGCCTCATACTGATTATTGTATCCGACGATTATATTATTCCATAGTTTAGCAGATCTGAGTTTTTGTGGGATACATTTTGCATTGGCGTTATTTATTTATTTAATCTTAGTATGTTAGCCAACTACTATCCCACTGCAGGGCAAAGGCCTATTCTCATACAAAGGAGGCATTGACCGCCACGCTTACTCAAGTCGAATTGGCGCTTTCAGACATATATGAATAAAAAACTTGGGAAATTTATAGAGACACTAGCTTCAGCCCGCGAATTCGTCCTCGTCAAATTTTATATAATTATCATCCCACGGGAACCGTACATTTTACCGGGATAAAAATCTATCTCAGTGCAAAATTTCATCCAGATCTGTTCAGCTGTTTAAGCGTGAAAGAGTAACAAACTTTCGCATTTATAATATGCGTAGAAAGTAGGATTTTCGCCATATTAATGAGACCTGGAAACTATCCCCCCAGCCTGCGCAAGCGTCACGCGGGCCTGCACAACATCTCGTGCTGCCAGGGCGACCTGTGCAACGCGGGCTCGTTCCCTGCGCTGGCGCCGCTGGCCGACACCGCCATCGAGCCGCTGCCCAGCAACGCCTGGAAGCTGTGGCTGAGCGTGGCAGCCTCCGTCATCATCGTCAGCGCTATCGGCGCCATGGCTATATTTGTGTTGAGGAGGAGTCATAGGTAATGTGCCAATGGTTTTGTTACGATTTTAGATAGTAGCTTTTCTCAAAATTTATGCAATGTGGGGAGGGAGATGATTACATTCTTCCAAACTTAAGATATGTCGTATGGGTGAACCAATTTTAATCTTCTTCTTAGCGTTTCGATGACAAACTATATTACAATAAATAACCAATGATGACCAATTTTAATAAATAAATTAAGGCATGAGACCTAAAACATTCCGGTGGACTGTTGATGTATGTACATTGGTACACCTCTGTCTAACCCTTCGAGGAATATCGGCGTGATGGTATGTATGTAAAGTTCTCCTGTGCTAACTCCTTACCGCTTAGTATACCATATTTGCACACCAAAGTTTTCGTTCTAAAATTCAAATTTTATTCATGTTTGAATGCTGGCAACACTAAAGATCTTGGTTGCATGTCGTCCCATATTTGGTATAAACAATATTATTTAATGCATAATGTACCATATATGCACATTTTTTATTTCTAATTTCAAAAAGGGGGCTATTTTTTTTTTTTTTTTTTTTTATGGGTTCCCTAAACTCAAAACTACAACATATATTTTTTCCACAAAGATGCAAAAGTCCATGCAGTAAGGGGCTAAGCTACATCAATATGTGTGTGTAAAATTTTAGCTAAAACTGTTTAAAAGTGAAAGAGTGACGAACAACCATCCATCCATTTATCAATTTTCGCTTGTATAATATTGGTCTGTATGTTGCAGGTTGCGCGTGTCCCGAGCCGCGTTACACAAGCTGGGAGCTGACTCCAACTACTTCTCCTCCAACCTCTACAGTCCACACGTCACCAGTGCGTTCTACGAAGGTGAGTGTAACGAATGGTAAACAGAGAGTACAGAAATATAGATGACCCTTAATGAACAGAGTTTGATGATATACTAATACTAGTGTATGGATTATTAATTTGTTGCAAGATATAAAATTATGTATGAGTTTTGTTAAACTGTTTATTCTGGTTTTGTGTGTAATCAGTGATTGAAAATTAATGGTCGTCGTTCACAAGAACATCACCAAATCGCCTGGAAAAATCTAACAGTTAGCTGTCAGATCGCCACCCGCGAGCCGTCACATTTCCGTCGTCTGATTGTCTCATTTGTAACTCGAATAAAATAGCTTACTTCTCGTACTCTCCGCAGGTGTGGAAGGCTCTCAGAACGGCAACTGCATCCGCGCGACGGCAGCAGGCGACTCGACGCTACGCGAGTACCTGGAGTGCTCCGTGACCAGCGGCTCGGGCTCCGGCCTGCCGCTCATGGTGCAGCGCACGCTCGCCAAGCAGGTCACGCTCACCGACTGCGTGGGCAAGGTAGTCTGGATACAGCTGAATACCCGTGTTAATTAACAAACACTTGATCGAAATCTCGGGGTTTTTGTTTAAATTTAGATCAATAAAAAAAAATATTTTTTTCTAGAATATCTTAGTCGATTCCATACTTTTTTAGCAAAAAATTATAGCACTGCAGAAATTCGGTTATGCACAGAATCAAGTTCTTTTTATCATGACTAATAATGTGTCTGTAAACAACATACACAAACAACCTTTCGAAGGTTTTTATTGACAAACATTACTATTTCTTACTTACTTACTTACATACTTGCATAACCTTGTCCCACAGGGTCGCTACGGCGAGGTATGGCGCGGCTCCTGGTACGCAGACAGCGTGGCCGTCAAGATCTTCTTCTCGCGCGACGAGGCCAGCTGGCGGCGCGAGACCGAGATCTACTCCACCGTGCTGCTGCGACACGAGAACATCCTCGCGTACATCGGCAGCGACATGACCAGCAGAGGCAGCTGTACACAGGTATACTGTAGCTAGGGGGTTATGGGTTCGATTCTTGCACCTTACAAATCCGTACTAGTCCGTACTAATATTATAAATGCGAAAGTAACGCTGTATGTCTGTCTGTCTCTTCTTCACGCCTAAACCACTGAACCGATTTCAATGAAATTTGGTACAGATATAGTCTGGGACCCGAGAAAGGACATAGGATAGTTTTCATGCCGGAAATCCCCCGGGACCGGGAACTATTAATCCACGCGGACGAAGTCGCGGGCAAAAGCTAGTAATTGTATAAATAAATAGGTAATTTATTCGGGTCTGGTTGTAATATACATGTTCCCATAATAGGAAACATGCATTAATTTTTTCGCCGATTAGGCAGAGAGATCCGTCATGAACTGTGACGTCACATAGCACTGCGGCCATTGATAAACTCCTACTGTACTGGAGAATTCCCTAGTTTGAAGCAACATGTCGCACCCTTAAAAATAAGAAGATGTAACGATGTGGGAATCGGCGATTAAAGTTTTCAACTTATTCCGACTTGTCTTTGATTCAAAGTTATAGAACACTTACTAGGTCTTTCGATAATTTAACTACTGATTTTGATTGACAAAACTATGGCCTTTTAATATAAATGGTTACTTTTGTCTTAATTATGTATTATACCTTAAAAAGATTGAATTTTGTGTTACATCTTTTTTTTTAAACGAGCAATGTGTCTTTAATGAAAAAGATTGCCAGAAAATCTACGTAGGACTGCCATTGTCATCCTTCCAGCTACAAAACTTCATACGTTCTTGTATTTCCCCATAGCTCTGGCTGATCACGCACTTCCACCCGCTGGGCTCGCTGTACGAGCACCTCAACCGCACCACGCTGACGCGCCAGCAGATGATGGCCATCTGCCTGTCCACCGTCAACGGCCTGCTGCATCTGCACACCGAGATACATGGCACACAGGTATGGCTTAAACTAACTGAAAGCATGTCCAGTGCTTGTTTTGCATACATTTTATTTGCATACAAAAGTCGGTGGAAGGGTGTGAGTGAAATGGTCTGTGTGAATGAAACGAACCAGCTATCGCCAAAATGTCTACTATACATTTTTTAATTGTTATGATTTTGTATATTTGATTAACGGCTATTTTGGGTTCATCTATTAACACCATCATTATCCAATAATTTCAAGATACTCCATGGTTTCACAGCTCTTAAGGCCTATGCAGACCGGGACATGGAAACGGATTTATTTTTTTATTAATGGACATTCAAACGTATCGCTTTATAAATACAACATAATTTGCTATGCTTTTGTCTATTGCCCAATAATTCATACGAATGTTCTCCGTAGGGCAAGCCGGCCATAGCGCACCGCGACATAAAGACGAAGAACATCCTAGTGAAGGTGAACGGCGAGTGCTGCATCGCGGACCTGGGGCTGGCCGTGAGCCGCCGGCACGTGGCCGCCGGCCTGCAGCACAACCCGCGCCAGGGCACCAAGCGGTACATGAGCCCCGAGATGCTCGACCAGAGGTAATGCACACAGATATAACAACTATTACATATGTCTATGTTACATCAAGATAAATTGTCACGAATCCAGAAATATTCTTTTACGGTACTATTGTTTTACAGACCACTCTTTAAGAGTAGATTTTTTTACTTTTATTTCAAGAATATTATAAGATAGTATTACATAATATAAAAGTTGGCAAACTTTCATATTTTAGTAGTAGTCGAGCTCTTTGTGTAGGAGCGCATTCGAAAAGTACTACCACTATACATATTCCTGTCGTAAAGCAGCGCTGCTGTGTTCCAGTTTGAAGGGTATGGGTGCTGGTGTAATTACAGGCACTTAAGACATTTCGACTTTCTGGGATGGCATTGCATTAGCAAGGCTTTTAGTATTTATTGCAGATGTCAGAGATGACGACTAAAAATCAGGTGTATCGAAGACTATAGGTACTATAAACGGAAAAATCACCATCTTTCAATGTGTACTGAACACCATTTCTATCTACCCCCAGCATCAACGTGACGTGCCTGGAGTCGTTCCTAGCATGCGACGTGTACGCGCTGGCCCTGGTCCTGTGGGAGACGTGCCGTCGCGTGCGGCCGGCACACGAGTACCGCGCGCCGTACGCCGAGCGCGCCGCCGCCGACCCCAGCTTCGACGACATGCGCAAGATCGTCTGCGTCGACGCCGCCAGACCTGACCCGCCTGATGACCCGCATCCCGTGAGGATCTTTATTATGATAATGTTTTGCAAGAGATGGTTACAAAACTTCCGCTTCAAAATGTGTGAAAAAGAAATGGAACGCAACCTAATGGATGTGAAAAGATAAGACAAAATATGGAATACCGCACTGCATTCCAAAACAGATATAGACTATACCAGACTCAGATGAAATTGACTAATTCATGTCAATAATTTCAAATTTATTTATTTATTTATTTATTTATTTCCACAACATAACTACCATAACGGGTATTAACCTTTTGAACGCCACGGACGTTTATAGACGTCTAACGAAATCGTGCCAAACACGCCACCGACGTCTATAGACGTCAAGAAAACGAAATTTTTAAGTACTTATTTTCTACTTAAAAATGTCCTAAATTAAGTTTTTTGTGTTTCTCTTTCCTATTATTTAAAACTACATTAATGAAATATTGTAAAATAGCACAAAGATATATTGATTTCTTACATTTCACTAGAAAAAACAATAATCAAAAATTGCTAATCGAAATGCTGAATATGGTAGCTTGGCGTAGCAGTGGCGCCGATGTGTTTACGCTCTGGCGGTCAAAAGGTTAAAACATATATACTCGCACTGCTGCAAACTCAATCAAATTGGCTAAAAAAATGTATAAAACCTATTTGAGCCTTGTCAACACCTTTAGAGCAATATAATGCAATAGTATTACAGCTCTTTGTGTAAAAGCTCGTCCTAGAAAGTACTACCACCATACCTATTTTAGTTGCAAAGCAGCATTGCTGTGTTCCGGTGGAAAAGGTATGGGTGCAGGTGTAATTACAGATCCATGTCATTTCAGCTTTATCTCTGGGATGGCAACGCATTTACAAAGCCAAATTACAGATACCTAGGAACAGTGAACACTTAACGCCAAGTAAACCGTCGTCTTGTTTTACCATCCAATAACACAAAAAATCTTTTTCCTTTCAGACAATGGTGGGCATGGCGAACTTAATGCGCGAGTGTTGGCACCAGAACCCATCGGTTCGTCTTCCGGCGCTGCGCATCAAGAAGACTCTCCTCAAACTCGCCAGCAATGACAACAGCATACGACTTAATGATGACAACGAAGTATCAGTGTAGCATACCACCAGAAAAATATGGCCTTCAAGAAAATATAAGAAGAAGGAAAAATTATAATAGGATACTGTAAAGGTAAAATCCACTTATTTTACTGAGCTCTCCTTGTCTGACTGCAAAATAAGGTTTATCTTTAGACATAAGGCTAATTCTTTATTTGCTGTTGACTTTAGTCTAGGTCAGACGCAAAAAATGATTTAAACCTGGTCTCAAGAAAAAACATGTTATTATGTAATAAGACAAATTAGGCTCCTATTTATTATGAACCTTCTAAATATGAAAGTGGCAAAATATTTGTATTTAAAAAACGCACTAAACTAGACATATAATTGTCTTAAAACTTTCCTTCAATGGCAACACTACTGTAAATGTGATGAATCTTCCATTAAGCCACTAATGAAGAATGGAAGCTGTAGTTGATTTTATATTGAGGCTAAAGAAACTTGAATACTCTTGAAGTTAGTACAGTCACAAGCATAAACATGCATGTATACACGCGGCTAAATTTAAAAGTTGCAACATTGAGATAAGACTATGATGTTAAGAATATGATGTTCGTAACACCATTACATTTTAATGAATTTTTTTGAAGGAAATTGTTTTTTTTTTTTTTTCACGAAAATCACTAAACGTATTTAGCGCTAAATGTGTTTAAATTATCATTCTGTCTCCGTCACCTTCTAACAATGTGACAGAGATGCAATGATTCACTAAACGTATTTAGTAATTTTGGTGAAAGTGGGTCTTAGTAACATGTTGCATGTTTAGGCTCGTGACTGTACAGCAGTTTCAGAGTAATCAATACACAAACAGCTCCACACAGTTGCCGTAAAACAAACGTACTCGATAGCTTTACTTTGAAGTTAAACATGTAATTGCTTATTATTTATAGCGTAGGTATTGTTTATGAGACTACTGCCGCCCCTGCCGGTGACAACCTAGAGTACTGTTAGATAGGACTCGGTAAATACAGACTAACATGCAAGAAAATCAGTTTAAAAAAAGCTGTTGTAAATTATTTGAGGTTATGTAAAACTTGCACGCGTTTTTTGTAGAAAAAAGTTGGACCTGTAGCAAAAGTAGTTTATATTTAAGAGTATTTTCATCCCCTGAAAGATAAATAAATAATACCAGCCTAATATTGCCTCACTGCTGGACAAAGACCTCTTCTCATACAGAGAAGGCACGAGCATTCACCATCACGCTAATAGATGCATAGTGAATTAAAATTCAGCTTATATAGCAAGTTGTCATATCACAATTCAATCACTGAACATTTTATACAAGCTTTTATTTACTTTCACATAACCCGGTGTGTCTATTAGTCAAATCTTAAAAGTTAAGAGCGCGCATCCAGAAAGTTGGCAACGTCGCAAACAGCTGTCAATTATTTCCCTGTTTTGATTAATTTGTCAATATTACTGTATGAAAATAAGAAATATGGCTTACTAATGCACTAGAATATTCATTATGAAATGCAATAATTAATATCGTAACACCGAATATTTAGTTTTAGATGTAAATAAAGTATTTGGAAACTTTACAAATGCCTTTTTTACACCTAAAACGGGTACAACATCAAATTGAGTGTTTTAATTGCAATTCATTATTAATATTCTAGTGCATTAGTAAGCCATATTTCTTATTTTCATACAGTAATATTGACAAATTAATCAAAACAGGGAAATATTTGACAGCTATTTGCGACGTTGCCAACTTTCTGGATGCACGCTCTTAAATTTGACCCACTTCCCGGTGTTCGATGGAGCTGAAATTTTGAATACATATGCACGTTGCATGACAATGCAATAAAAAAGCTTGTTTTTTTATAGACCTTGTTAAGTATACTTTTGAATCCTAGAATACTTTTTCGTCAATTGGTGACAATATACACGACCCAATCCATCAGTCAAAAAACTGACCATGCAAGCTTAGCTTAACAATAAAATGCCTAAATATTGTCTGTATAATACCAAGTCCTTGTTAGTTACTTAAACATGAAGTGCCGAATAGTATAATTTAGATGTAAATGTAAAAATATAAATATAATATACTGTAAATACTTTTATCATTTATCATTTTATAAGTAGACCGCTGTGGATTTTAATGACATTAGTTTGAATCTCGAAAAAATACCAGTAATTGTTTTGTAGCTAAGTTTGGTAGCTATTTAAAAATGAAGATATTTATTAACTTATAAATAGTGAACCGCCCTGGCTTCGCACTGTTGCAAAATTCCAACAATACAGATCGATTGTCCAAAAAACAAAACCGTATAATAAGCTCCGATATTTCACGATAAGCATAAAGCAAAAAAGTAGACTATTATCCATTTTAATTCTAAAATAAAATGAATTATATTGTCATTAAAATCCACAGTCGATTTGATTGTAAACTAAGTTTTGTATAAGCAAGAACAATATTTGAGTTGCCATATCGTATGTATTGTAAAACACCGATTTATTAGCATTTTTCGTTTATAAGTTATTGCTAAGTTTTGACTGTTAGGCAGAGATAAATAAATGGTACTTAGCGCGTAATTTGGCTAAGCATTATTCCTGTCAATGTTGCACATATGGCATTTAAATATTACGTAAGCAGTCATATTTGACCCTCCTTTCGCCCTTTGTCTTCAAAAGTAAAGGTACAGATACATATGCTAATTTCTAGCATGCTCAAACCAATCGGAAGGGAAGCTCTCGTGACTTTGATTTTCGCGTGCACTGATTGGTTTGAGCATGCTGGAAATTAGCATGTGTATCTGTACCTTGAGCTCATAGCTACCACAACCCCCCCCCCCCTTTAAATTACTTTTTTTAAAACCTTATCCCAGTAGAAATTGCACCTGTAATGTGGGTGTGCTTACAAACATATAAACAGTCCAGACCCGGAACAAGTACCGAACCCGAGACAGGATCCGCAACAGCCAATCGCTCGGCCCACTAAGCCAACCTTGTCGATGATTATTATGACGTAATTAATTTAATTATTTATAGATTGGTGGTTGGCTAGTTTTGGCAGGACTAAACATAGAGACTTACGTCAAAGTACACACTAAGTAATGTTTATTTAATTCAGCCTCAGTATGTATGACAAGTAATAAATATTAATGTTAATATCTCGTATAGTTTAGTAACGAAATTATTTGACTTGTAAATGTTGTTCAAGAAAATATAAATTTATATTAATTAAAAAACAAAAAGTACAGTACGGTAGACGTATCTTGGCGTCTGTGAAGTTAGCTGATTAGCTGCGCAGTAAACGATTTTGTTCCTAAAAGATCTATTGCGCAGCCAAACAGCTAACTTCAGGAATCTAAGGCTGCCATCAGATGGATTGCAACCGGGGCTGCGGGTTGTTCGAAAGAGATATCGAGCCCCCGGAACGCAAAGGGCACAGCAAGGAACATAGTTGGGGTTTTAGTCAGTAAAAGCCTGACACTCCTTCCCGTCCCGCCCAGGGCGGGGAAGTTATTTGATGATTTCCCATCTATAAAAAAAAAGTTGCTCGGTTGCCGGTGTGAAGTCGTGTGGAGTCGACATTAACTGCACACAGTCGTGACTTCACGCGACTGCAGCCGACCGTGTGAAGTTGATACCATGGCTGAACGAAGTCGAACGTATGACTGCATGCAGTTGAATATATCGACTCCGTGCGGTCACTGCGATGCAGTCCGTGTGATGGCAGCCTAAATGCCAAAAAGCTTTCGTTCACGCGAAGCTTCGTATAAAATGAAACCGTGGTAACACACACAGGCGAAATTTTGATCGAAACTTCGTTTTTCGTTGAATAAGAGTAGATCTCCAGGACCGCCAAGATACGTTTGTCGCACTGTATTTTATTGTAATAAAAATATCTCTTGTTTCGCCATCATTAGTGTAACTTTAAGTAGGTAGGTACTTATTAATTTTTAAATTAAAATATTAGAAAAAAACTTTATTTAAAAAGTAAATTTGAACGACATTTACAAGCAACAGAAGCTTTATTGAAAGAAAAATTCTAAGAATCTCTGTTTATATTATTATGAGAAAATAATAAAAAATATAATGTAACAATAACTCACTTGTTGACACTACACTGTAATTTAATAACAAAGATAGTTGTAAGTTTGTACCGTTGTGTGATAAGAATGGGATAATATGCAGGCGACGCCGCGGCACAATACATGTGCAAATGTGATCACAGTAAGAAATAGAATCGTTTGGCAACAGTTTATATTTTTAGCTGATTAATCGTTTTTCTGTACAAAAAAGTATGGGAAACACTTTTGGCAATTTCTGTCATTTCTAGGTAGTCATACTATTTTTTCCCAAATCTGTGAATGTAGTTCGGAATATCTTGAAAAGTTATGGATGGTCTTCTAAGAATGTTTCCCTGTAACTATAACGGTTAAGGTGTGTAGACCTATTTTCAATAAATCACTAAATTAATGTTTAGTGCCTAAACGTATTTAATGTTTGGTTCGATTCCCACCCAGGACAAACTTTGTGTGATGAGCATGATAGTTTGTTCTGTGTCTGGGTGTGATTTATCTATAATATGTATGTATTTATAAATTATATAAGTATGTATATCAGTTGTCTGGTTACCATAACACAAGCTCTGCTTAGCTTGGGATCAGATAGCCGTGTGTGAGTTGTCCCAAGATATTTATTTATTATTTATTTAGAACATCATTGCATCCCTGTCACATTATTAGAAGGTGGCAGAGACAGAATGATAATTTAAACACATTTAGCGCTAAATATGTTTAGGGATTTTGGTGAAACTTGGGCGTAGTTTCGACAGAGAAGAATGAGCAATTCTGCATACAGTGTGCATGTTATCACTCCATCTTATCACATAACGGTTTGTATGTTTAGGAGTTACAGAAACAGGCATTTAATTCCGTTCCTTTACTTACAAAGTACTCAGAAAGACAATAAGAACAGTGTTAGAGCTATCTCAGTAACTGTTTTGATAAGCCATGGAAAGATGGCGTTATCAAAAATGCGGGCTCTAATACCTGATTGTTTAATTTTTGTTTTTTTTTTTTAATGTTGGTTGTAGTGCAGTACAAACTAACGAAGATTTGTTTAAATTTTGTGATGTTTATTAAATACATACTAATATTATAAATGCGAAAGTAACTCCAGACTGCACTGAAAGCTAGTACTAAGCGTCTGCCCGCATGACCGAGAATCTTCCCGACTATGGGGCCGATTTTTGACAGGTTTTTCACGCCGACAAAGAAATCTGTCATAAATCGGCCCGATTTTCGGTCGTAGGGGCAGACCCTTAAAGTTACTTACTCAGTGCTTCAAGTACAGTTGACTACTAGGAGAGTTATTCAAAATTATTGACTACTTAAAACTACACACAACATTGTTTAAAAGTAGTTGCAAGTTGTATACCAATTAACTTGTTTGCCTGTACCCCCGTTAGTTTGTACTGCACTGCAATCAAATATTATTTATTTGAAAATTAACTGTACCTGATAAATAAATTAATAACATCATCGTTTTGTGGGTGGGCGACACTATTTATAAAAAACGCGGTAAATTATTGAATGACATTTCACAAGTGTCAAAATTTGACAGGTTTTTGACATTATAGGATGTAACTAGCCGACTCCAACATAGTTGGGAAAAGGCTAGGCAGATACAAATGTTCAAGGAGCAACCGATTTCATTCTTTATTGCAATCAGGTACAGTTCATTTTCGAACAGAGTTCTCTTCAATTACACAAATATACCAGTAGCAAGTTCTGTATGACTATTGTGTTCAGTTATTGTAAATATCTAGTGTAGCAAGTAAGTAAGCCTTATAACAGACGCGACGCGTCACGGTTACGAAGATAAATAAATATTTGTCTATTAGTTTTGAGTTTTATTATCATCCACCATCATAATAAAATACTAATTCATTAAATTTTCAGAGTAAACTTTACGTTACAAAAACAAAATAGAGTTAAATTTTGGATCACGGACAGTTTTTGTTCACGAACCAGTAGTAGTACTACATATTCGGTCTAGATGGCGCTGTTACAATTTTCGAAAATAATAGTCGATGGCAACCATTATCGATATCATTATCATTCTTGTTATTTTTTTCTTTGTATGATGATACATTTGATGTTCCCCGTTCCTGACAAATAATCAAAGGAAGGTGAAAGTCGTAAGACCCTCAGCTAACGTCAACACATAGATGGCGCCACTTGTTCATATAACCGTCAGGTATGTAGTTCAAAGCTTTTCTTGTATCGTATTATTTTATGAGTTAGTTGAGTAGTTTAGCGAGTGGTTCGGTTTTTCTATGAAATCTCAGTAGCAGCTCGGAGTTTGGATTTGTGCCCGGTTAATGGCAATAGGCTCACCCCCAATTACATGGGACCTAAAAACATACCGGCGAACTGCGGGTGTTAGTATACCTCTGCTTAACCCTTCAGGGAATACAGGCGTGATGGTATGTGTGTATTCTTTTATTCCCACACTGTTATAAAATTTTGGCAACTATTCATTAGGGAGGACAGACAACAGCGGTGTTATTCTGTAACACCCTCCTACCGTGAAGTGAGCGTGTGGCGGCGTGTCAATCCCTAGCATCGTATAGTGACAGCCCAGTTTTAGCTGACTTCACCTTAATTCACTGAGGGAGATTTCTTACAGAATAAGCCGGCAGACTTCTGCAAGAAGTAGGTGATGGAAATAGCCCTCGCAGTTAACAGTAAACTAAAAATACAATTTTCACTGGTAATGTTTATTTGCGCAGACAAAAAGACGACTTGACTACAGCGTCCGCTATTACGCTTCCTGATTTGTGACACATCGGAGATCCTGTATGTCCTTACTTCCCGTTTAAATGTCGTTGACTTACAGGAAGATCTCTCTGTTGTCATCTTGATACTATTGTTTAATCGCTTTTAAACCTAGTGTGACGGGTGAGTCGTAAACCCCAATTATTCAAAAAATAAATGCAGAAGAGTTGGGTCTTTTGTAACTTTGGTTCTTTTAAAGTGCTGATTGACAGACTAGATAAGAAAAAGAAATGATTTTTGAAGTCTTGTTGCAAATTAATGAGAGTAGCTTTAGGTAGCCGGTACTATTTTCAATCTAACTTTGCCTAATTTTGAGAACTTGTTCGGGGATATTACTCACTCAATGAACTAAATAAATAAATAGCAGCCTTTTATTGTCCCTTTGCTGGGCAAAGGCCTCTCCTCATAATGATAAGGCACGAGATTTGATCATCACGCTTGTTAAAGGCGGATTGGCAATATCAGACTCATATTCGTTATGAATCCAGGATGTTTTTCCCTCACCGATGTCAAATAAATAAAACATCAAAATAATTTAAAACATTTATTATAAATTAATATAATAAAAAGCATACAAGACAATAACTTAAGCTAAGAAATGCACGAGTTGGTACGTTTCTTAAAGAGTTTCCACTTATACTAATCTTCGAATAATACTATCATTTGATAAATTGTATTGTTATTCATTCATTATTATTGCACATGAAACGTCAATGTCGTTGACGGGTCAGTGCGAGGGTGATAGAATTCGGAAAACGTTCGTCGGTCCTCAAGGACACTTTGGTAATAAATGCACGCGACTTAGCCTCTACGTTTGGAAAAAATATAAAAAGTGGTATAAAACTGGTCCGGCGAGCGTCTGCGCCCTTACAATATATCTGTAACTTACAATCTACCACGACACAGGATAGGGCACACTTTTACTAATTTAAGACAAAATATATTGCAAAAATACGATCTAATGGTCTGTGTGGTGGTAGGCTTACAGTACGCTATACTAAGACTTAGTGAGTGTCGCCACGCGGCGGCTAGTCGTGGTGCTCGTCCTGCGCCAGCTCCTCCATGTCTTCCTGGTCGAACTCGGTGTCGTCCTCCGCCGTCGCCTCCTGGTACTGCTGGTACTCCGACACCAGGTCGTTCACGTTGCTCTCCGCCTCATTGAACTCCATCTCGTCCATGCCCTCACCAGTGTACCAATGCAAGAAAGCTTTACGCCTGAACATAGCGGTGAACTGCTCAGATATTCTCTTGAACAGCTCCTGAATGGCTGTCGTGTTTCCAATAAACGTAGAAGACATCTTCAGGCCCTTGGGTGGGATGTCGCACACGGCGGTCTTCACATTGTTCGGGATCCATTCCACGAAGAAGCTGCTGTTCTTGTTCTGAATGGAAAGCATCTGCTCGTCCACCTCCTTCATGGACATGCGTCCGCGGAAGATGGCGGCCACGGTGAGGTAGCGGCCGTGGCGCGGGTCGCACGCCGCCATCATGTTCTTGGCGTCGAACATCTGCTGCGTGAGCTCGGGCACGGTGAGGGCGCGGTACTGCTGGCTGCCGCGAGATGTCAGGGGAGCGAAGCCGGGCATGAAGAAGTGGAGACGTGGGAACGGCACCATGTTGACCGCCAGCTTGCGGAGATCCGCATTCAGCTGGCCAGGGAACCGCAGACACGTCGTCACGCCGGACATGGTGAGCGACACCAGGTGGTTGAGGTCGCCGTACGTGGGGTTGGGCACTTTGAGGGTTCTGTAGCAAATGTCGTAGAGAGCTTCGTTGTCTATGCAGTAGGTTTCATCTGTGTTTTCGACTAGTTGATGAATAGAGAGCACTGCGTTGTAGGGTTCCACCACGGTGTCCGACACCTTGGGCGAGGGCACCACGGAGTATGTGTTCATGATCCTGTCGGGGTACTCCTCGCGGATCTTGGAGATGAGCAGCGTGCCCATGCCGGAGCCGGTGCCGCCGCCGAGCGAGTGTGTGAGCTGGAAGCCCTGCAGACAGTCGCAGTTCTCGCACTCCTTGCGGACTACATCGAGTACTGCGTCGACGAGCTCTGCGCCCTCGGTGTAGTGTCCCTTGGCCCAGTTGTTGCCGGCGCCGGACTGTCCAAACACGAAGTTGTCCGGCCGGAAGAGTTGGCCGTACGTGCCTGACCGGACGGCGTCCATTGTGCCTGGCTCGAGGTCGAGGAGGATGGCGCGGGGGACGTACTTGCCCCCGTTCTCCGCCGTCGCAACTGTTGGCAAAAAGAAACAATCATTAGCTACTTTATTTAGATTCATCCAGTTTCCAATGACATTGAGTTCATGCAAAAAACAAGGACATTAGTTAACCGACAGCTGGTGACAGACGAAACAGGAAAATGCATAGTTAATTCAAGTATTGAGACTGAATTGAAAGGCAAATTGACACGTTCTTGTAAAGATTGATGTGAGATCAGTTTTTTTAGCCAATTCTAACAATGGCAGCCTGATAGCTGAACATTGATACTGAGGTCAGTTTTTTTTTAGTATTAGATTCAGCGTGAAAATCTCGATCGAATTTTGACAGACCGTATGATACTCAACCAAAACCTATGTAAAAAAATAACTGGTTCAGTAGGTCCACTTTTTGTATGCCGTATAAGAAGACCAATTCTACTAATTAAAAACATTACAAATCTAGTCACTATCTCATCTCAGTGACAATACATTTTTGACAGATTGAGACTGAGTTTAAAACGCGTTCTTTCCTAAATGTTATTACAATTGCCCTCCTAATATCATTAATCTATCTTAGACAAATTGGGCCAATTCCATTCATCAACTTGTCAGCTAACTTCCTTGTTCGGAACCACAATTGCACTTGTAAGCAAAATCGCAACTTAGACAATGAACGGTCACAGTCGGCGATTCCGACGAGGTCGTTCACACCAGTTATCTGCACTTGAACTTAACAAAGAGCACTTTGTACTGGACATTGAAATCATTTCTAGGTATTCAATGAGAGATACCGAATGTTTAAATAATGTAGACCGTTATAAGGTTTTGCTTGGGTCAATTAATCTGGTGGGTAATATGATCATGGTTACATAGATGGGGTGAAAAAAAATTACATAAAAGGGAGGAAACAGGCGGTAGATAAATAAAGATTACGCCAATCCTTCCATTAGTAGATTTGTTGAAATGGATCATAATTGGAATTATAGCTCCCTTCGAACAAATAGGTATATTTTTGAAAGAAGATTCACAAGAAAAGAAAGAAGGTTTCTTTCTAAGAAAGAAGGTTTCTTATGATTTGGAAAGATGTAAGTACCTACTTTCAAAAGTTTCAGTATTGCATTGCATGTACTCCATCCAAGATAATATTGGAAAAATAACTCCAAAATAGTGTCAGTTATTACGTTATCTATAAATATAAATAAATATACCATCACGCCTGTATTCCCCGAAGGGTTAGGCAGAGGTGTACCAATGTACACCCACAGTTCGCAGGTATATTTAGGTCCCATGTAACAGGGAGCGAGCCTATTGCCATTAACCGGGCACAAATCCAAACTCCGAGCTGCTACTGAGAATTTCATAGAAAAACCCAATAACACTTTTTGCTCGACCCGGGAATCGAACCCAGGACCTCTAGCGTAGCAGTCGTGCACAGGACCACTAGGCCAACGAGGCAGTGTCGTATTACGTTATCTATATTGTTGAAATTACTGCGTTTTACTAATGGTAGATTACATTGCTTCGTATTTTTCGTAAATCGAAATACCGTTATTTCTCTAATGTTATCTGTAACACCAGGATCACATGCGCGTTGCCGGCCCTTAAAAAACCTATTTACTCCCATCTTCAAGAACCCCATACTGTAGTCCCTTGGGAAAATAAGAATAAGCATTCCGCCATACCGACTTTTGATTAAGATCTCAAAAAAGCGATCACAGAACTTGACATAATGAGATATGTCAAGTTCTGTGATCGCTTTTTTCATCTCATCTCATCATCTTTTTTCATCATCATCATTATCATATCAGCCGCAGGACGTCCACTGCTGAACATAGGCCTCCCCCATACATTTCCAATATTTCTTTTGACATAATTCTTGCTACCCATAACTTAAACACTTCAAACTTTTTCCATACCCATTCAAATTACCCGAGTATTAAAAAACTGCAATAAAACTGACGCGGGCGCATCGAACTGTGGACTACAGGCGGCCAGTGTGAATAATAACCGCTAACAGTACCGGCACTGTTAGCCGCCGAGCATGCGGTCAGCCACACTCCGATATTATACACGTATCAAATGGCAGATCGACGGAGAATGGACGCTTTCAGATCGATTTCCGTGTAGACAAGAGTTCAGATGATTTTAGTAGTATTTTTTAAGACGTCTGTCTCTTATGAACGGGGTTGTGGGTTAGGAACTGAGCATGGGGATAAAAGCCAAGGCCATTAAAAGGCACATTTGAACGTCATATGCAAGACAAAAACATAAATCGAATTGCCCCTTTCAAAAGGTAGTTTCATAAGGAGAAGAATGGGCAAGAAACTCCATACTTAGTCTTTAAAAATAAATATTTCAATACACGACCGATAATCGGACCGATTATTGGGCCAATTTTTGACAGATTTCTTCGTTGGCGGGAAGAAACTGTCAAAAATCGGCGCTTGAAAAAATAAGGGTTAGTGCTGATGTGAATACTTAGTTCAGTCAGTTAATCTTGGACACCACTGACATCGGTAACCATGTCAGAGGCCCTTAAGGCGGCTTAAAAACTCTGACACTAGGGTGTGTGGGGTCATTGGACCATACCTACTGCCCGCACGATAAAGAAGAAAAAGTTCAGTCAGTTCTTATTTCAAAGTCACCTTTGGAGAAGGAGAGGGAAAAGACCAAATATCTATATTAGATAAACAACTCAAAAGATTAGGAACAGAGACGACTATCAATAAAAAAGAGGAAAGTCAAGTACTAAAATTGCCAGTAACAAAAATTTCATCAATTTTTTTTCGTCTTGCAATGTTGGTCTCGTTAATGCGGATTAGTGTTGCATGAGGTCATTGCACTGCCACTATTTAAGTCAACAATAATGTGCGGAGAGTTTAATTGATGTAAATCAATTTTAATTGTTGATAATGACAGACGTGACAGTTCTGTGTTAACATCTAGAAATGTGATGACAATTGTAATGTCTTCCGGGTTGTCTATGCACGAGTGTTGCAATATGAAAATATCTTGGGATTTACATGAGTTTATAACTAGCTTTTGTCCGCGACTTTGTCTGCGTATCTTACGGATCCCCATATCTTTTTGTAATAAAATAAAGCCATTGGCGCTCAGGGATAATGCAGCTTTCTATTAGCGTAAGAATTTTCAAAATCGAATCAGTAGTTTTCAGTAGAAAGAAAGAAAGGAAGAAACGAACTCTTCAGCTATATAATCTTGGTATAGATGTGCTTCAATAACATTGAAAAACAAACATAGATACTTAGTTATTTTTTTTTCGCGTATTGCCATCTAAACCTACGATTCATAATTGTTCATTATTTTTGTACTATACATGATATTAAATAAAGTGACTACTTCATTATAAAAACAATAGGTACATCTTTATCGTCAATTACTTTCTCTACAACAAAAGTCGAGACATAAAATATTTTTTAATTAGACGCTTATTACAAACTGTCACCATTTTATTATTTTCACTTGGCGCAACTGACGTAAACTTTCTATTCCATTATTTTTAATTGGAGCGAACGGATTTAATCAAACATTTCTAATCTGTAATGGAAATCAAGATAACAATTTGCTTATTAAGATTTTAAGATGAATATTCTTTTTGTTTCACAACTAAATTGATGGGAGTCTAATGCAAAAAATATTTTCTTTGATTTTTAGAACAGTGCAATTTAAATTTGAAATTAGAAGCAGAATTGATATCTACGGTGGTAAATGGTAATCATGTCCTCTCACTCGTTGGCTATAGGGTGCGAGTGAAATGGCATGTTAATCTTCTTTGTTTGGCCGCCATTTTTAATTCGTTTTTTTAATGGCGCGTTGTCTAATAAGCCGTTGGTCCCGGCTGTCATCTTTAGATCTTTGACAGTCGTTACTGTTAGTCAGAGAGCAGAAAGTCTGACAACCAGTCTTACCAAGAGTATCGTATTACCCATTACTGGGTTGTGGAGGTCTTTTTTTTTTTTTTTTTTTTTTATAGACGGGAAATCATCAAATAACTTCCCCCGCCCTGGGCGGGGCGGGAGGGAGTGTCAGACTTTTACTGACTAAAACCCGTCTATGTTCCTTCATGTGCCCTTTGCGTTCCGGGGGCGCGGTATCTCTTTCGAACAACCCGCAGTCTCTTTCGAACAACCCGCAGGTTGTGGAGGTCTGATAGGCAGTCGCTCCATGTAAAATACTGATATTAAGCTGCATCCGGTTCGACTGGAAGCCGACCACAACATAGTTGGGAAAAGGCTAGGCAGATGATGATGTGTTCTAATAAATCGGCCAATGATGATGTTTTACCAGCTGCTGTCATTTCAACATAATTGCTAAGCGCCATAAAAGCTCCAAAAAAATGACTTTTTTCTACCCTATTCCTTGTATTGTAAGTATTAATGACTAATAGTCCAAACTAACTAAGAAAGCGACGTAATTAAAACCTTGAAAGTTGGAAACTTGTACCTACCTAATAACCTGTCTTTAAATATCGGAACACCCAGTTACAGCCTACCAGACCGGATAATGAGCTAAATAATGTGCTTTAAGTATAGTCCATGGTAATTTCACTACAGTTCGATTTCCAATGATCGTCCGCTAAATACCTTGGTGGATTTCTTTAGGTTAAAAGCAGCAATGGACGGTAAGAAGGTGATTAGCTTTTTATAAGTAGATAGATGATAATTTTCTGTAATTATTTGGTAGTTGATTGACCTTTTCGATAACTACTTTTAGGTATTTAATAAAGCCATCTGTTGTAGTACTGAAATTATCTTCAAAATTGGTTTCTATTGGTATTTCTTTGGTTATTTTACAAAATTGTGCTTTGCTATTTTAGAAAAAGTAGCTTATATTGAATTAAGGTGGAATTCGAAGGTCAAGGTTTCAAGCTCATAATAATTAAGACCATAAAAGAATTTGTTTGTTGCGTGCATGTTTAGTGGCGCCTAAAGCGGTTCACTAACATTCCTTAGTTGTTTATGAGCAAATATTTTATTACAGCTATTCAGAATCCTGTAAACTTCTTTGGCGACGATACGAAACTTTTCTATTTATTTTGGATATCGGATAATGCTTTTCGTTGTGCATTTCAAACCTCTTTCAAAGATACATACACAATTTGAAAAGCGAACTCATTTGTTTGACGTTTGCGTTCGAATTTTGAAATGTTTTGAAGAGATTTGAGATTCGTTTCGATATTTTTTTCTGTCTCACAGTCTAACGTTCCTAGATATATAGGCGAAAAAAGCCAAGAAAATATGGTGAGTATACTGACCAGAGGCCTCATTGTAGTAGACGGAGATTCGCTCGAGTTGAAGGTCGCTGGTTCCTCTGTACACACCGTTGGGGTCGATGCCGTGCTCCTCCGATATGATTTCCCAGAACTGAGGACAAACAAACATACACGTAAGCATTTTTATAGAAAAGATTTTTGATGTTAGTAATCATTTATAAAATAATAAGGGTAAATAAAATTTAAACCTGGCAACATTATGGAGATGTCAAATGGAACACCAAACAATAGTTAAATAATTTAAAAAATATGTGATGCTATTGTGTCTAAACCGCCTTATTAGAATTCTTTTGTTAATGTTTGTTTTTATTTAATTTTATTAATTGATACCTAAAGCAATTCGTGGAAGTTTATTTTCATATTTAACTAATTCTAAATTAGGTGCGTAAACCCTTAGGTATCTACTTAAAGAGTTTTAGAATTATGTTTTTGTACTGCTGTTTTAGCAAACAGGTAAAAAGTAGTAGCAAATAAGTATTAAAATCAATCTGCAAAACATAAAGCTTATTCATTTCAAAAGTTTCAAAATCTCAGCCATATTCAATACCTATCACGGGTTCATGGCGACTCTTCCCCTTCGTTTCGTCATCTTTTATTTTTAAACAAACATCTGTCTGCCTCTTTACAATTAAGTAAGTAAACATGTTTGAACTTGTCTGATTTATGTTCTAAAATATTCTATTCTATTTTTATTTAATGGCAATTAGAGCCGATGTCGACTATTCTGCCAATGTCACAAGTGAATTTGGAGTAGCAAGAGTGGGAACTCTAAAAATAAATAATAATAATTGGTAATTAGGTACACGGATCATTATGAGAAAAAAAAAAGTGATTTATGGGCTCATTGTAGTTTGGTTAGTGCGTTCTAAAATATTATTAGTTATTCTGATAATAATTTTTGATAAAAGTGACCGTTAGTATTAGTCATTTGTCTAAAATAAAAAGGTTAGGGGGCATTGTGATAAATTATTTGATAAACGGTTGTTCATTTATTAGTCTTGTGATTGTCAATAATTCGGATGGTAAATGAACTGTGTCTTATGATGTTTTTATTTCCGTATAGGGGAAATTTCATTAAAACTAAAAAATGCATAAAGGTTTACTTAAAAGAAATTAGCAAGGTAGGTCTGTACTAGGTAAGTAATCTTACATAAAAGAAAGTTTATAATACGCTAGATGTTGTTTAGTTAAAAATAATAATGGGAGCCTATTATTACCCCACTGCAGAGCAAATGCCTCTTCTCATACTGAGAAGGCACGAGCATTTATCACCACGCTTGGTCACGCCAGATTGATTATACTTATATTAATTATAAGTCCAGGTTTCCTCACGATGTTTTCCTTAATCGATGTCAGTGATGTCCAAGATAAACAAAGGAACATTTACCCAACGACAATAAAAAATAACATCATAGGTAAGTAAACAAACCACTCGAAGTCATAAGTTGCCATAGACAAGTAAACACCATAAACAAAAGCTAGCGTTATCGATGTTACGGGGAAAATGGAGTGTGCTACGTGAGTTCGAAAAATGGATATGCTATAATTTACGCTTGCGCGATAGAACTGTACTGCGACACACGATAGTTGGAATGCACGCTTGTGCAACACACTGAAGCTCGACATCACATCAGTGCACTTAAAGGTCGAGGCTGCAGGTTGCTCGAAAGAGATACCGCGCCCCCGGAACGCAAAGGGCACAAGAAGGAACATGGATGGGTTTTAGTCAGTAGAAGTCTGACACTCCCTCTCGCCCCGCCCAGGGCTGAAGAAGTCATTTAATGATTTCCATACTAAATAAAAAAGTGCACTTAAAGGCTTAAAAGTTTGTATTCAGCGTGATTCCCAGGACGGGCAAAAAGTGTTATTAGGTCTTTCCATTAGAAATTTCGGATTTTGGAAGTTGGTGGTGTGACACCCCCCTGTGTCTCGGAAAGCACATAAAGCCGGCGGTACAGTTCTGTCGCACAAGCGTGAATCGCACATCCATTTGTCGAACTCTCTTAGTACTCTCCGACACTTGTAAGAGATAAACTAGTGATAAAGCCATAAAACGAAAACACGGAAATGCGTGTTGTCCGATAATGTCGAATGTGTTACTTAGTCAAATTATTTGTTTAGTAGATAATTTCGTTTGAATATGGGATTGGTTGATTGTGTGAAAGGTAAAATGGAACACGATCATGATAACATTATAATGTGTTAATTTTGTGTAGGTTATGAATGAAATATAATGTCGAAAGCGAAGTCTATATTTTAATAATAAAGCTAAACAGTCTAATTTGTTTGTTTGTTTAAACACGCTTATCTCTGGAAATCTCAGTCGGATTGGATTTTATTTTTTTGTATATGGTAGCCAAACTCATGAGGAGTAATATAGGCTATATGACATTACTCTGCGACTCACGGGAGCGGAGCAGTAACCAAAGACCTAACTTAATGCTGGTTATATCGTGTCTATTGAATTGCTAAAAAGCATGCGTAATGCGTAAAAGTAACATTGTTAATCGACCTTTGTTGCTGACCACCTATATGAATACTTAGAATGTTAAACTCCTCAAAGTTAGAGTGAACAGGCCTCTTCTGTGTAAGCTCACTCCATCGTCGACTTTGTCTATGTCACCTCTGACCTAGACTAGAGTCAAGAGCTCACCCCTGTCGAATAAAAAAAAACTAAACTTCCACTAGACCACAATCAATCTCTGAATATAGTCGTAACTCCATCAATCGCACCACACAGTGCAACGGTCACCCGTATGCACCAATTGCGGCCAATCACGGACTATTGACACGCCATTACGGACAATACACCCGCACACGTATAAAGAGTAAATCATCGTTGACTTCGATCGTATATCACACGTCATCACACTTGAAGAATTGATGCTATATTAATTTACTAGCTTTTACCCGCGACTCGTCCGCGTAAATATCGGTTATATTTAAATTCAATCATGATTCTAAAGTAGGGTTGCCATCACCTAAATTGCCGACGCCGGGCAAAAACTTCAAAACCCGGGACATTTGAATGAAATTTACTTAGTTCTTTTCCCGGACATCCCAGGATTATTACTATTATTTTATTTATCGCTTATAAAAATAAAAAATAATAATTTATCTCTTATCTTTCAATTAATCGGTCTATCTTTCAATTAAACTAAATATGTCCGGGTTTTTGCCGGACATTTTTAACAACCCGTCTCGGACGTCCCCCGGACGCCCTCTAAACTAGGACAAATCCGGGGAAACCCGGACGGATGGCAGCCCTACTAAAGACACGTGGTGATATCTATTTATCATAAGAACGTTATTGTTCTTTTCCTCGGGAACAGTAAATTTTTTCGGGATAAAAGGTACTCTATAACCGCGTCTGTACACCTGACAATGTTTATGGAAGATTTCAGGATGATCGGTTCTGTGGTTTAGGCATGAAAAGGTAACAAACACAACTGCACTTCATTCCTCATTCACATATTCCGATGGGACGGCAATCCGACACGACTGGGAAGAGATCAGGCGCAGGACTCAACGGCTTTACGTGCTTTCCAAATTCTGAACTACGGGCTACTTACTCCAATACCTCTAATGCAAAATTTACATGTTATTTAAACCCATTATCATTTAGCCTCACCTTCGAACATAAGACCCCACGAACCCAACTGGGCGGTTTTTTCATGAAATAACTTCCCCCGCCCTGGGCGGCGGGAGGGAGTGTCAAACTAAAACCCGTCTATGTTCCTTCATGTGCCCTTTGCGTTCTGGGAGCGCGGTATCTCTTTCGAACAACCAGCAGCCCCGGCAGGCATCGGCATCGGCCCTCAGTGGCCCCTTCCAAGTTTGCTGACATCTCTTTGAGGCGCGCGTGGAACACGAACGCGCCGTCGACACGGTAAACTGGGCGGTTAGAACATAACATACTGAAGGACTAATGTAGAGAAGTAGACTACGTGGGAATCTTCTACAGCGGTAAGTTCTCATCGCTAATAAATGGCTGGCTCTAATAGAAAATAGAACCTTTGAAAGGTAAATTATTAATTTAAGCAAACGCACAGTCTTGGCTCTACGCCATATTAGTTGGCAACAAGCCAAATCTAGTTTTATTACCTATTCCATATGGTCCCTTTAACTATGGCAGTGAGTCACTCCTTTTCTTTTGTTTATTTTACCTTTGGTTCGACATGGTGGAAATGTTGCTTGGCGACAGAATATTACTGTCTTCTGCTCGTAACTTCGATTGAGTGGTGTTTTCACCGTGTTCGTTTAAGTCTTTGGCTACTGCTCCGCTCCCTAGAGTCGTAGAGTGATAGCATATCTATATTACTCCTTATGAGATAGGCTATATAATTTTTCCCATCCGGCTGGTTCCATAAATTAAAAATAATACAGGATAAGTTTTTAACCAGTGCGTAATTTTTTTTTGGTAGTTCAGTGTCAGTAATAGAACACATATCAGTGTTTAGTTAAAAAAAAAATTAAAAAAAATTTCATCCTTATCCGAGTTTGAAATAAGCAAAACATGGACATAATCTATTCGCCATACTATCAATGACAACTCTTGGTCGCCGTCCGGGCGCATGGCTGGGGTGAGGGGGTGGGGAATGCGCTAGCGCCGAGTGACAATAAAATATGGTTTTTAAGTAATCATGTTTCGTAAGCGATAACTTTTTTTTTTAGTACTAAGACATATCAAAATAAAATATATGTGTTTAATAAAACGTGTTGAAGTTTATTATGGCAAAATTTACGCACTGGTTAAAAAAATTTCCTGTATATACCATCCCGCCTGTATTCCCCGAAGGGTTAGGCAGAGGTGTACCAATGTACACCCACAGTTCGCCGGTATATTTAGGTCCCATGTAATAGGGGGCGAGCCTATTGCCAATAACCGGGCACAAAACCAAACTCCGAGCTGCTACTGAGAATTTCATAGAAAAACCCAATAACACTTTTTGCTCGACCTGGGAATCGAACCCAGGACCCCTTGCACAGCAGTTGCACTTGCGACCACGAGACCAACGGGGCAGTTGGTTCCATAAATTACAAAATCAATAAAACTCTTCAGCGGTATTGTTCTGAAGAGTTTTTGTTTGAACGCACTAATCTTGTGTATAATACTACTGTGCAATTTGAATAATCTTTAGCGTTTTTTTTTAATTTTTTTTTCCTCATAAATCTCGCTATTATTATATATTTTTTCTCATACGACTGATAGTGCCAGGAAACCAAAAAATCTTCTAGCTTCTTTAGATCAAAATGCATGGAATCAGTGATATAATATTATATTTTTTACATTACATAGTTGGTTTGGTACTATACCAAAACTTATTCGTCATCATAAGTACCTACCTACCCCAAAAAAAACCTACTTAACCCTACTTTCCCTATCAAAAAACCTAGATCGGGGTCAAAACTCCCCAAGCACAAATTACCTGTACCCAAGTAAATTCGAGTACACGACAATCTTTAATCTACATGTAGGCACCAATTATCTTTGACGACACGTATGACATCCAGGTCACCGGCTGATGGATGTCCACCATCAATGGTGGTTGGATGACCGTTCGCGTGTGTACATTCACCTATTATCCTAATGTCTCGAAGACTTTGACCTGTCCTGCATTAGTAATGATTTAGGTTCGATTCTATTTAGGAGAGGACGTTGACTTGTAATTGATTTTTTGTTTTATTTGGGACACCATAATCTGATAAACTTTTAAGTTTACCCGTGTTGTGTCTTTGGTTACTGCTTCACTTCTGTGGGTTGTAGCGTGATGTTGTAAAGGCCATACTATTCCACATGAATCTAGCTATCGTATGCAAGATTTTTTCCAATCCAACTGGTAGTTTCATAAATTACAGAAACAACAACATTGTATTGTATTATTGTATTCTCAAGAGTTTGTTTGAACGCGTAAATCTCAGGTTTTGAAAATATCTTTATGCGTTACATACTCCGTTTATCAAGCTAGGGTAAAGGCTACATAACATCACGCTACGACTCACGGGACCGGAGCAGTAACCAAAGGCTTAACTTAACTCGGGTGAAACTGCAAGGTATTGCTTCTTAAAAGTTGACCACTTATGTCTACAGCCTGCAGCTGATATGATATCTTTAACAGCCATATGATAATATTGCAACATACCATATTCCAACTACAAAAATCCACTCAGCATACTAAGTAGTACTACAAATAAGTGCTCCAGTTCATAAAACGCGCGACACCCACCATACGTATGTAAATTCAGGTCTAATCTTATCTAGTCCAGGGCATCTACCCTGCAAGTGGTCACACCACCTCATGCGACGATCCTGAGTACTGTTGCCATATACTACTACATTAAATATCTACTATAGATATTTAAAATGGTTCTACATACTTTGAACATTTGTATTTAAATAATCAGAATCTTTTGCTTTTTAAAAAAGGTGGAATTTTGAGCTTTAATGTCTTTGAAACGAGAAGGCTCCCACGTATGGTGTAGGATAAAAATATGATCGCGACGATGGGAAGTATATGTAATGTAACTTTCGGTTTCGGTAAGTGCCTTTTACACCGGTTAGATCAGGAGTTTTCAAAATAGGGGGCGCCGAAACTAGCAAAGGGGGGCGTAGATCACCAGTGAAATTAAGGATCCTATTTACAGATTACAAGCGCTTACTGCATTTCGTACAACAACAAAGGAGATGGCTAAATGGAAGTATAGACCACTGCCCCATGTGCCAGGTACCATGTATAAATATGGTACCTAGCACAATGTAATGCTGAATGGCTAAATATTAGTATTTCATGTAAAAAAGTTTCAGATACTTCTTGGGAATAATATAATGGTAAAATAATATTGCCTAAAAAGGAAAAAAGGTGTGTTTGACAGTATATAATTTTCTTCAACTGACACTTTCGAAAAATAATAAAACTAAAAACGAAAATGAGGTTGTATATTTATAAGCGAATGTTTGTGATGAAAAAGTTTTTCTTTTTTTTTTGATACTTTATTATGTTTAATAGTTCACGAAAGTGCTAGGAAAATATTAAACACTACATAATTCATGAATGCTTTTTTAAATATTATGAGGTTATGTAAGATTCATATACATTCCAGAATGTATCTGGCCCGGGGGCAGTCATTTAGCCATCACCTTTAGTAACATTTACTTAGGTTTAAAAAATTTAAAAAACCCCCAACACAAAAACCTAAGTGCCCTTTAAAAAGTAAAAAAATAACAAAAAAAATACGTCACGTTGGGGGACCGATGTTGCATTTAGGATACGATCGTCCCGAGCGGTCCCCCAACGTGACGTATTTTTTTTGTTATTTTTTTACTTTTTAAAGGGCACTTAGGTTTTTGTGTTGGGGGTTTTTTAAATTTTTAATTTAATTTTTATTTTATACTTTTTATAGGTACCTACTTATTATAATGTCGATTTTGTTAAGTTTGAGACCCCACTCGAGTATATTTACAGACATTCGGTTTTTCTTCCCTACTTTCACCACTACTAATCACCACAACTTTTAAACGGCCCAACCTATTTTCATCAAACATGTCTAAGAACACTCGTACGTAAGTTACCTTTAATACAAAAAAAACTAAATTGAAATCGGTTCATCCGTTCGGCAGCTATGATGCCACTGACAGACACACAGACAGACAGACAGACAGACAGACAGACACGTCAAACTTATAACACCCCTCTTTTTGCGTCGGGGGTTAAAAAGTTAGACATTGAACATTTTCACAAAAAAGACTTGTAAAGGTTTTTTTTCCTATTTGTGTAGGTAGATAGTAGTAACCTTATTGTATATTATGTGGGCAGCGGGGCGCGTATGTTTTTTGTTTGTAGAAATGGGGCGCGTCGTGGTGCATTAGACTACACATAGAATATCTACAAGCCCATACTTTCCAAATACTTTGGTACGTACAATTCGGTAACAAAGTTATTAAACTAGTACTATTTAGTTTGATGTTCGTGTTATGCATTGCGCTGTATTTAGTGTCAAGTCGGACCGTCAGTAAGTACATGCTTCGTGTTCTGTGTTATATGACAGGGGGTGACGTCCAGTCTAGACTATATCGATCTGTTGTAGTGATAAAGAGTTACCATTCAGTATAGCTTTGTTTATTAGTGTTTACTTGTTAGGTCACAAAATGTGGAGCGGTGATTAGGAGGTGGTTATTAGGTCAAAACAATATTTTTTTCAAAGCTAGCTTTGGTAGGTTACTTATGGATTATCAGAGTAAATATTTGATAAGTGACTCAGTTTGAATTATGTATCTACTTAAAAAAACATTTCTTAAACTGAATACCTACCTTTAGAAATACAATCGACTGTCCAAAATTTCAGAGATTTTAAATGACGTTACGGTTTTTTTTTTTTTTTTAAATTCGCATACCACAAAATGCTAAGACTCTACAGCTAAACAACAATTAAAAATCGAGTTCAGTACTTCAAAAAGCAATTAAACAACTTTAACTGCAGTGTGTTATTGATTTCCCGATCAGCAACCCTAGAGTACTGTCCAGTGCCTTCCTGGTATCGGTATTAAATGCAGTAGCATCGGACGGGCTTCCCTCATTACCGGTATTGACCGCTTATGGCGCCGGAAGGGGTGGCTTCGACCCCTGCTAATTGCTTCAGCAAAATTGTATTGAACAACAGACTAACTGCCATACTCAGAGACGTTTAACGGTTACTTAAGTCGTTCCTTAGTAACGATTTCGCTTGGAAATCTTTACTAAGGAGCGACTTAAGTAACCGTTAAACGTCTCTGAGTATGGCAGTTAGTAGGTTTTTTTACTTTATTATTTGAACTGCTTTGTAAGCCTAGTGGTCCTGAGCGCGACTGTTACGCTAGAGCTGTTGGGTTGGAATCCTAGGTTGAGCAAAGTGTTATTGGGCTTTTCTATGAAATTCTCAGTAGCAACTCGGAGTTAGGATTTGTGCCCGGTTAATGGCTTGCCCCCTCTTACATGGGACCTAAACATAACAGCGAACGGTAGGTGTAGGTACATTGGTACATCTCTGCCTAACACTTCGGGGAGTACAGGCGTGATGGTATGTTTGCGAGCAAAAGAACGAATTTGTTAGGTATTCACGGTCAAGGCTGACCTAACCAGAACAGCAAAAACCTGTAATTTTTTTTTGTGTTAAGGAAAACGAATGCCAGTCTCTTGAATTTCTAGCTCAAAGCTGTTTTTGTCTACTTCAAACTTGAATTGAATTCGTTTTTACTTTTTTTTTAATAAGCAAATAGGTAGGTTATCTTTTTAAATGTCACCTTGGTGTGTTAGTTATCTGTGGTAATTACTCTAATGGCGGGAACAAGGATGTTCATTACTATATTTTTTATTCTGTGTCTATTGGCTTCTATTTCGATTTTCTTTAGTCAAAATTGTCGCTTGTGTTTATTTAATTATACATAACTATCTAAACGTTTCATTGGCTACCTAAATATTTAATTAACCAAAATTATATTGTTGGTGGGCACTTAGAGTTAGGTGATTCACATCTTGGGAAACAATGATTAGGTAGGTAACTATGTAATTTTAGTCGAAAATTATATTGCTATCGATAATTTAATTAGTTATAGATTTACGAAAATAATTCATATTAATGACAAACAAACACAAACACACAAACAAAACACAAACAACAACAAACACAAAAAAACAAATTATGAATTGGATTAAAATTGAATTGTTTTTTTTTTTTATTTGAATGTTGGTTGAAGTCGATTAAAAATAAAATAATCTAAAATTAGATTAATTGAAAACGGCCGAATTCCAGATTGATTTAATAAAAGCTGTAAAAACAACCGTCATATTAATTTACAATTAATAAGTAATCCTCAAAAAAAGTGACAGCTAATTAAATAACTAAGTCAGCTTATCCAATCACGACAATTTCTATAAAAGTCTGACCGAAATCTCACAGAACACAATAAATCTGTACAAAATGTTTTCATGGCTATTCCAAGTCGTGATAATAAAAAGGTTACAGCCACAAATCAATAAAGAACATTAACGTGAAAGTACCCACAATACAACCTGTCACACGATCGTTACAAAAATATAAATTTCCCATAAAATGGAAAAGACTTTTAAGGCTGGCAACACAGTTGTTACGATGGCGAGCGCGCGAACCGTGCAACCACAGATAACAGTACTTCGACACTAAAAAGTTTAGTTATAATTAATTGTGTTCGCTCGATGATTCAACGAGACGTAGGAAATGCATTAAAACGAAGATCGCTGAAGGCTGATAAGGGAATCTTATGACCATAAGCAGTTTGTGCTACTACTTAAGTATGGATGATTTGCGATCTTGTTTCTTGGGAATAGAGTTTATCTTTGCATTTTCCTTATTTGCTTTGTCCCTTTACGGGATGAGTAATTCCAGGAATTGTTGACATTTGGTTTTCGCTGAAATATGGGTTGTAATGCAATCTTCAGAATTATTATCTTCTGCTTGCCACATAAGGGATATTAAACCTAAGTTATCGACAAATCCTAGCAATGCCTGTTCTATCACATTCCAGCTAGGCAAACATTCCCACGAAGATACCAAGTAATCCTATTCTCGATGCAACACGTTAGCTACTTAGTATAATTTAGAACCATTTCCTAGACACTTATTTGTGATGGCATACGACGCTAATAGCATCAACATTAGCCTCCATAATCTCTGCTTTGACAGTTTACATGCTTAAATCACCAAACTATATTTGATTTTAAAGCGTTCTGAATTCCGACACACAAAACTGTAACCTTTTTTGTTGTTCGCCATCTTGGAGACGCTCTCCACTGCAATTTGAAAATAGAACGTATTTTTCTTTTTCTCTTATTGCATCGCGTGTTGGCCGTTGACATCAGACTGCATTTTATTTTCGGCCAGCCACCGGGAGTGTTGCCATAAATGGAAGACTAAATATACCTTGTAAGACGACACTGGGCAGACTTAAATCCATATGCATGTCTGGATGTTAAAATATTAATCGTGGGGTAGGTAATGAATATAAACTGTGGACATATCTGAACACTGTGTCGTGTGCACAGGAAACAATGGTATTAAAGAAACGAAATGACAGGTTGTCAGCAGGAAACGCTAATTCCAGTTTCCTTCATTTGAACGCAACCGGATGACAAGCAGCTGATGCACATTTTTCTCTTACTACACATACGACCTTTTTCGTCAGCAACATGACTGGCCATTAATAAAATACACCTTTTTAATGTTACACTAATAAAAAAGTTTAACAGTTATAAAAGGCGGAGGGCTTGTGGTAAAATATACATAAAATTAAAGGGTTTGGACTTAGCAACAGATGCTGTTGATGGAAGGAAAACAGACTTACACACTTTAATTAGAGAGGTAAGTACTTATAGGTAGTAGTAATAAAAGTTGAAATTATTTTTCAACTTTTATTTCTTCACGTACTGTTACTACATAAACTATTTGAGAAAAAAAAACTGCAGTGTGAATTGGGTAGTGGACACCACAAATCAATTGACATACTTTTTAAGAGTTGTCAAAACGCGATTCAGCATAGATTATGTATGGCAATAACATACTGTGACGTTTATTCACTTATTCAATTGACTAACTATTTATTGTCATTTTTATTTCAAGCAATCTTGCAGTTTATTGAATTCAAGGTTAAAATAAAGTGTTGTTTTATAAAAGATGTTTCTTGGAATTATTTGGTAATGATGTGCAATGTAATAAAAGTTATTGAAACCTCTTTATGAATGACTTCTTTGAAAGAAATATTATGTGGTGTTGAATTTGGTTTAAGTGTTTTCTGTGCTAAAGAAATTAACAAGAGTAAAAGTTTTTACAAGAAAGGAAGTTTAAATAATACTGCTGTTAACATTTTCTTTTACTTGATTTCCTTGTGACTGAACGTTTTGTAAAATTGTTGGACTGTAGATATTTATTTTTTGACTACCTTTTGCCTCGGACGTTAATGTTATGGCGGACGTAAACGAAGTCGTGGAATAAGAAGTCTATGTCCTTCCTTGGGGTTTAAACTTACCCCATACAAAATTTTATCAAAATCAGTTCAGTGGTTTTTTCTTGAAAGCGTAACAGACAGACAGACAGACAGAGTTACTTTCGTATTTATATTATTAGTACAGATTATAATTAAAAAAAGTAGGAGGTATTAATGTAATATTTTTAATTACCTACTTAAGTTTTTTTTTTCTGTGAAGCGTCTATCTACATATTTATTTTTCTGCTGTTATAAACAATTTTAAAACAATAAACGTTTTATGTTTTTACGACAGTAAAGTGCTGATTCTTCAATAATAACCATTTATGAACGTAAAACACACGTCAGTTTATTTTAAAAATATCCAACGTAAACACTCGCCCCGAGTGTGTTGCAACAAGGCTGAATGTAAACATTCATTAGCCACTTGCTCTGAGTGAAAAAAAAAAAAGAAAGCAGCAGCCATATTGAAATTTTAAGCGGGAATAAGATATTTCTATCCTAATATTATAAGCAGGAAAGACTTTTTGTTACTTTGTACAGAATATGCTCCGAAATTGCTGGACCGATTTTAACCATCTTTCACCAATAGATAGCTACATTATTCCTGAGTAATATAGGCTGTATAAGATCACGGTAGGACACTCGGGTGCGGAGCAGTAACAAAAGATGTAAATTAACGCGAGTGGAAAAAGGTACGAGGACGAAATCGCGGGAAAAAACTAGAATTTTATAACAGAAAAATACCTAACAGTTTTTTATTAGCTGATAATAAATTAAATATGTAAGTATTTTGTTTTTAAGGAAAATTAACAGTTTATATTGAGTTTTATTGTCTTTTTATATAAGCCAAGCAAGACGACAGAGCAATATTCTCTCGTTATTATTATTAAACTTGATATTCTATTCTTGCATTTCAGAGTTACAATTATAAATCATTAATTGGCCGTTCAAAACAGGATAAATAATTTTGAATTTAATAATAAATCGATACACAATACCTATATTAGTTGACATTTACGCTGTGTTAAAAGTAAATAGGTACATATATTGATTAATATTAAAATATGCAAATGGTGCAATAAATTACTAATGGCAATCGACAAATACAACCTGATCCCTCCTTACCCCATTAATCGAGGCGTGAAGATACGAGCATAAGTAGTTAAGTACCTACCATCCCATCAGGCACAGACAGACAGATTAGCCATTACTCAGCGACAGAGGGCAATGACCTCAACGGTGCAGAAAAAAAAAAGTAATCATGTATTGTGGGTACTTATTTAGACCTAATTGGCAACACTGGAGACGGCGGGAAATTGCAGGTAGGTAATTAATTTTAGAACAAAATGGACGCATTAGATTAGGTAGAGTATTTTTTTTTTGCGTTAAGGGGGAGTTATCCAGGCATGGCGCACGTCTTTTGCAGAGTGAATCTTTAGAGAAAATACGAAACAATGTAGGTAAAATACTGTAGGGATTCTGAGTGGTTTAGTCATGTTTAACCTTATTATAGGAGACTATTTATGTAGAGATAAAACATGGTCTGAAAATAGAACGCCCTATGTGTTTGACAGTTAGCCCGTCAACCAAATTGAGATATTTATTCTGTGATTTTAATAAAGTAACTAAGTTTGGCTTGCAACTTAGTCTGCTAAGGCTGCAAAATGAAGTCGCAAATTAACTATCTTACGGGAAAAAAATGCTATTATTAAATTCCAGTTACGCTGCACGAAAGTAATTCCAGTTACTTTCGTACAGCCGGTAAGTTGTAAATCTGTCCAAATTTGAAAAAAATAGAACCTATTAGGTCCCAGGGAATTAAAACTCCTTACAGTACCTATTATATTTTTGTACATGAATTCTAAAGGACCAACTCAAATCTCGAGCTACTTCCTAGTACTTAGGTATAATCGTGCTAATCATTTTCTTTAACGAACTTGATCAAGTACTCGAGTTCGAAATTCACGCTAAAGATCCATCTTGAAAAATAACCTTGTACATAGATCTAAGCAGGTACTTAGTAGATTAGCTCAAATGCATGATAAAGGGATTTCCCTCCCGCAGGGAAATTGCCGCAGGTATCTATCACTCAAAATAAATTGCTACGGAAGTAATCCAAAGGTCTCGTGGAAGCCACAAATTACAGTTGAGTCATGTGCTTAGCAAGGTGTCGGGAAGTGGCTGTGAGTAGCCGAAAATTAGTTGTAGGCACGAGTTTGAGGGCTTTTTGGTTAGTCTATGGTAGCTATAAGTCACGCCTGTATTCCCCCAGGGGTTAGGCAGAGTCAAAACCACAGTTCGCTGGTATGTTTAGATCCCAAGTAATAGGGAGCGAGACCATTGCCATTAACTGGGCACTAATCCTAACTCCGAGCTGCTACTGAGAATTTCATAGAAACACCCAATAAAACTTTTTGCTCAATCTAGGGACACAGGTCTATGGTAAAAATAATACTCTCCAGATTGTTTTTGGTCACGGCGGTTCTTAATAGAGACTAGCTAAGTATGCAGGAGCTGTATAGTAGAATAGGATACGGGTAGCGCAGGACCGATCATTGTGGCTATCCTTAGGGTAGGCGTATGTCTATAATTATATGGATATGGTGATGATTATAGTAAATAGTGCTCAAGATGTGATGCTCAGTTACTCCCCCTCTTCCCTCACTCTCATAATACGTATGATGATCTACAAACGAGATAATAAACTTATTTTTTAAACTCACACAATGGTCAAAGTCAATTAGATGATGAAGCTAGCTCGTTCGTGCGTAATCCTTTAATTGAATGATTCGGCTAATTCGAGCTCAGGCCGAACTTCTCGGTTCACAAGCAATTTGCGAGTTCAATGCTGTACATCATACATTGATGAATCGGCTGGGAGAAGATCTTGCAGAAAGACTACTAAACGCCTTTGTTGCTTAGCTGTGTCATCTATGCGACTTCGAGGAAAATGTTAAGTTTATTTATAAAGATTTGGAGAAAGGTGAGATGAAAATGAAGCCAATTCTATTAAATCTATACCTAATTAATATATTTTATATTATATACCTAACCAATCTTCTGGTCTGGAGAATAATTATACCTAAAGCTTTTACCCGCGACTTCGTCCGCGTGGATTAATAGTTCCCGTTCCCGGGGGATTTCCGGGATGAAAACTATCCTATGTCTTTTCTCGGGTCCCAGATTATACCTGTACCAAATTTCATTGAAATCGGTTCAGTGGTTTAGGCGTGAAGAAAAGACAGACAGACAGAGTTACTTTCGCATTTATAATATAGTACCTACGGATAACAATTGATGAAACATTAAAAGTCAAGTTAGATTAGGTACAAAGATTTCCAGAATGACATTTATGCATGTACAGATAGAATCAATTACAAGGCAGATAAATTATCCTTAAGGTATCCCATTAGTTGGAAAAATAATAAATTAATTCTACGTAACCCATCTTGCAACCTTTTGCTATGGGATAGGAATTAAGTGGTTGGTCCTTCTGACGAGAAAATCTTCCAATACATAAAAGACCTCGAAAGAACATTGCTGACATGAATCACCAACCAAAATAATTGGCCATTGCATTACACTATTTTGGTCAACTTAATCCCTATATTCATTCCATTCTAGGAACCAAAAACGGGTGAGTAATCTGCGATAAAAAGTTATTTTCCAGCTGTTCTACGGAATTGTTGAACGATCTATGTGATTCAGTAGTATGTCTCAGACGAGTAATTACGTTGTGAATAACATTGTTTATTTAGGCTAAAGATAACGCAAAATGTTGTAAAGATGAATCACAAACATGGTAAACAAAATCTATAGGTAGTTAATTTTCTTTTTTGGTTGTTTGTGGTTTTAAATGCGCTTATGCACACTTGAAGATGGATTGGCAATTTCAAAATAATATTAATCAAAAGGTTTTCTCAAGATGTTTTCCTTCACTGATGTCAGTGATGTCTAAGAAAAACTTAAAAGTCGTGATGGCTCAGTGGTATAGGTGTTTGCCTCTCATGAAGGAGGTGGCTTTGATGGTATCAATATGACTTTTTTGATTCAATACGAAAAATAAAACTTGTTTTGACCGATCGTCCTACATTGAAAGTGGGCGTAACATAATCTTGCATAATTATCTACTGACTAACGCTACAGATGAATCTAGGAACTATTATTATACAATATGATAACTCCTAATATTTAGATTAGAACGAACTAGCACCTACTGCAATAGGACAAGGCACATACTTTGAAGACCTTAATGAAAATTTTACTACTATTTATAAATGCGAAAGTTTGGATGTTTGTTACTCAATCATGCCAGAACTACTGAACGGATCTGGATGAAACTGGGCACAGATATGGATTATAGCCTGGAATGGCACACAGTCTACTTTTTATCCCGGAAAAGTGTACAGTCCCCGTGAGATAATTAAGTATACCAAATTTGAGGAAAAGTCGCGGGCAGACGCTTATGTAAAATAATATAATGGAACTCTTATAAATATGCAAATATTGGAAACTAACAAAAAACAGAAACTACCAGGGACGCAGAATACGCAGATAAATCGATAAAGCAACACAAACAACAGTAATCAATCCTTGAACATCGTACAAACAACGTTATTTTTAATCTGTATCAATGCCCTTGCCTTCTCAGTTTACCGAGTAAATAAAACCAATAGCTTATCTATGGTTAAATCTGTTCAGTATGCATTCTGTAGATCCTTGTCTGCACTGACAACATGCAATGAATACCAGTTTGATGAAACCATGGAGATATATCTAGGTATACCTACCTATAATATTATAAAGAGGTAAGATTTTCTTGTTTGTTTGTTTGTTTGTAACGAATATTTTCCGAAACTACTGGATCAATTTTGACCAATTTTCACCAAAACATAGCTACATTATTCCTGAGTAACATAGGCTATATAACATCACGCTACGACCCATGGGAGCGGAGCATTAACCAAAGACGTAACTTATGGCCGGTAAAATAAGCCACGCGGACGCAGTCGCGGGCTGTTCGCTAGTATTTGAATATAGGTACTTTGCACATACGTCTCTGAATCAACAGAGAGTTACGCCCACGCGAAGCCGAGACGGGAATCTTCATTGTTTAAACACACAAAGAAATATGTTTTTAATATACGTATTGATATGCAGGCATGCAATTTTATTGTATTGTACTCGTATAAGGAAAATATGCTTTGACTAAGAAAGTAGTATCGAAAACCAGTATGGTTCGCTTGAATTGAAATGAAAGTGAAAGGTTTTTTAGGTTAATCTTTAGATAGTTTTAGACATTTTCTGTAGTCGTACAAAATGGTAGGTAGGTACTAGAAAGGTTGTGGCTAGATGAGCCGTATACAAACTCATATTTTGGAAGTTTAAGCTACTAGATACACACTACTTTTAAATTAAGAAGAGAATGACAGACCACGACTACGGCTCTCAGGAAAACTACGAGTAAAACTAGATGTCAAAATCATCGAGAGGAAAGAATTTTTTGTTTGTTTGTTTGTACCGAATAAGCTCTAAAACTTGAGCTGATTTTAACCATTTTTTCACCAAAAGATAGCTAAATTTTCAGGAAGTAACATAGGCTATATAATATCACGCTACGACATACGGGAACAGAGCAGTAACAACTTAACAAGAGACGTAACTTAACGCTGGTGAAAATATCTACGCGGACGAAGTTGCAGGCAGAAACCAGTATATTATAATAATAATATTTAAATACACAAACAACATGTTTCATCATTTATTGGTCATCATAATATTCAATAATAACCTAACCTAATCTAACATTAATTTCAGTTATAAAATCATCCTTAGTGAAGGCAATGGTGTTAATATTCAACGCCATAGATACACCATGCCGTACAAGCAATAACTGGCCCAAATTGTAAGGATAACACAACACTTAGTAAGTTAGTAGAAGCTATCGTTAAAATTCTACAGAGCTGCCCCACATTGACGTCCATTAAAGTCGTGTTAGATGTTACGCTCCAATTTCGACAGTGCGTCAGTCAAAACTGTTTACAGTTACATTTTTAAATAGAGAACGTTCGAAAGAGGCGTATGGCACAGGGCGTAAGTGCGCAGGTACGTGAGTAACTGAGATTATCACCAGTCTTGATCATGTTTGAGTCTGCTTGGTATTAAACGAGCGTGAAATTAAAAGGGAACTAAAATACGATTTGAATCGAGGGTTTATTAAACAGCTGCGATTATTGTTTAATTTACTTGTAAAGTATGATGGTTGCCTTTCTTCTTTAATGGCGACGTTGATCACAGACAAAATGCAATTAGCATGTCAACTTATCAAGAACGTAATTGACATTTTATCTCACTTTCGGTTATCACAGCGTTGTGATTCAAACACCAATTTACCCATCGATAAACAAGCTATATTTTAGTTAAAGTTACAAGAAAATCCGTTAACAAATTCCCAAGAAAAACCGCAACAGAAATCTGCTTTAAAATTGGCACGTTTAATTAAACAGAAGATAATTTTACTTACAGTTTTCCAACGAGGATGTAGCACACAACACGTCTGACTCAATAGCAGGTAAAATTATAACTAAACGTATGTAAACACATCAATACATGCACACAAACACACAGACACACAGGCCAGGCCGCCTTTAGAATTAATTCGCGTTCTCAAGGGCAACTGGAGAGATATGGATATTGTTTTCGAATACTTTTAGAAACTTTATCAACACAGACCTTGTCTTTGAGACGTGTAAGACAATAATGTTACTCGATACTGTAGGCACTGTAGCGGTGTTAATTTATCCCTGTTAAATAGTAGTTTTTCCCTGAGTTCTGTTTTTTACGGGTAAATTGTGACGTAGAGAATCAGCTGTCGTGACGTAGGTGTTGCTGTGACTACATCTTTGACGTCATACCACGCCCAATTTTATCGGTTACTGATTGGATGGTTCCAGAACGGTACTTACATAAGTACATACATAAAATCACGCCTGTATTCCCCGAAGGGTTAGGCAGAGGTGTATCAATGGACACAAAGTTCACCGGTATGTTTAGGTCCTATGTAATAGGGGGCGAGTCTATTGCCATTAACCGGGTACAAACACTCCAAGCTGCTACTACTAACGGTACTTGCATGTACCTACATATAAGTACATAGCAGTATGTGCAGTACCGCAGATGACGTTTGAAATGATGTCACTTGCCACAACACGCGCTCACACTCTGTACAGGGAAAAGGTTGAGGAAACTAACCCTTCGCTGGGTTTTTTTGTTGTGTCTGAAGTCTAGACTAGCATTTTTTAAGCTATAGGTTATGATTCACGTGTAGGTCATGCGAATATTGAACAGGCCCCTAAAAATAGGAAAGAAATACTTATTTCTGGCTGAAAAAGAACATTTTACGTTTAATTAGTTAGATATTACTATGTTCGTTGGTAACTAAATGGAGCCTATCTTACCTCCACAACCCAAACACTGGGTAATGGGTAACACAATACACCTTAGTAAGTCTAAAGGTCTGATTGGTGACCATCCAGAGTTAGGACAAAGCTGTATATCAACCCATGAAGCTATGGCCTCAAGTTGACTGCACTTCACATCCGAGAAAAAGTGTAAAATACTTCAAGTCCTTGGTTCCCCAAAAGCTGTCAAACTGGCTTATCGTGTTGGACATCATACCATCACGCTTTTATTCCCCGAAGGGTTAGGCAGAGGTATACCAAAGTACACCCACAGTTCGCCGGTATGTTTTTTTAGGTCCCATGTAATAGGGGGCGAAATCCGAACTCCGAGCTGCTACTGAGAATTTCATAGAAAAACCCAATAACACTTTTTGCTCGACCTGGGAATCGAACCCAAGACTTCTAACGTAGCAGTCGCGCTTGTGACCGCTAGGCCAACGAGGCAGTATCGTGTTGGTTGGTTAACTTAAAAAATAATAACTAATTCCGGTTTTAAAATAACTACTATATTCGCTAAACGGGGAGATTGGCTTTCTTTCGAGAATAATTAATCGTTGCCATTAATTTTCTCAATATTTTTCTGAATGTAAACAACAGGGCAATTTGTATTGTTATTTTATTGCTTTCAAAATATACAAATCCTTTTTTATTGAGTGTTTGTTTTCTTAAGAAAGTTTATTATTTCGTTGTTTATCGGTCCCAACTTCAAAAGAGAAATACTTTAAATAAAAACATGCAAAGTATGTAGGTATATAATTAAAACAGAATAGAAGTTTTAATACTAAAAAAGTACCTATTATTTATGTTAAATAAATAACACATTCTTGGCTAGACAGGCATTCGAACTATAAATGTATTTATTTCTGCGTCATAGACAATTTGTGGCGCCAACTGAAGATGGCATTGCATTGTTACTACGGCAATTTGATCTAGATTCTAGATACAATTAAAAATAGTATAAAAATAAGATCTACCACAGTTTTTTAGGACCACGCGGCTACGACGGCAACGAGGCAGTTAGCCTAGTGGTCCTAAGCGCGACTGCTACGCTAGAGGTCCTGGGTTCGATTCCCACGACGAGCAAAGTGTTATTGGGTTTTTCTATGAAATGCTCAGTAGTAGCTCGGAGTTAGGATTTCGCAATAGGCCCGCCCCCTATTACATAGGACCCAAACATACCGGCGGACTGTGGGTGCACATTGATACACCACTGCCTACCCTTTCGGGGAATACAGGCGTGATGGGTTGTGTGTGTAAGATTGCAAAGATATTATAAAACGTGAAGTACACAAAAAAGGAAGAAGTAATTTAAACTTTGCGAATTTAAATAAAAGCGCTCAGCCATTGTAATTTAACTTACTCAGCTAAGCTAACTGACGTTTGTTAAGCAAGATAACCTAAAAAGCAGCTTTATTGTTCAAAATTATGGCAAGAAATCCCTAATTTTGCAAATGAATTCGTCAGACATCCAAATAAGATCATCCACCATAAAAGTAAGACAAAACAGGCCGGATATTCGTCAGCTGAAGACCATAGGACAATGCGCGACAATATGGCGCCCGCGACCCGCCATTATTGCCGGCTAATGACAAATTCAGCGCATGCGTGCAACTTCCCAGCGCTATCGTGATTCACGGCCGACTGTGGAGCGAATTTTGAATTTCGAATGATCTTGTTTGATTTATTGTTTTTATTGTCAACTGACGGTTTTTATTTTTAAATGAGGAGCTTGTTCGTTTTAACGGGCATCTGTTCAGAAGGATTAATCTCAAAAGGTAGTTTAAAAATAATACATACCATCACGCCTGTATTCCCCGAAGGGTTAGGGCAGAGGTGTACACTCACAGTCCGCTGGTAAGTTTTAGACCCCATGGGTTTTAGCCTATTGCCATTATCCGGGCACAAATTCTAACTCCGAGCTGCTATTGAGAATTTCATAGAAAAACCCAAAAACACTTTGCTCGACCTGTAAATCGAACCCAATACCTCGACAGTCGTGCTAAGGATCACGAAGCTAACGAGACAGTTTAGAAAATAAAAAGAATAAAATCACGGTTGGTTCCATGAGTCATCCGGTTTTCTGAAACGAATTTATTTGTATGAAGGTATAGATTACAGCTTACGTGTACAGCGGTATCTAATTGAAAGAAAAATCGTGACTAATCAGTTTTACACAACAGAATCTGATTAACATGAATTTCCCGAAACTGCAGTAGGTATCATCTTTTCCTAAAAACTGAGTAAAAGAGTCATTTACTGGAAGTTATCTAGAGTTTTAGTAAGAAAAGAATGCTGATGTTTCTCTATGGGCTGTGACAAATGGAATTGTGTTTAAATTTTCAAAATAAACACGTACTCGTACGATGAGTTATGCGTTTGTAATAGGATAGATTATTATACTTCCGGACATGAGCCTTATAATACTAAGATATCGAAGATAGTTCAACAATCGAGAAGTAACGTTTCAAATTATTTGATAAACGATCAAGTCATGATTGGACAATATCCTTAATATTTTTTCATAAATAGAACAGCAGCTCTGTTTAAATGCTCCAAGGAGTTCTAAACATGCCTTTTTTTAGAACGTTCCAGCCAGTCATATTAAATTTCGGATACGAGATCTAAAAAATTGCTTTGTTTGTTTTTTAATTAGAAATTTGTTTGCACTAAAACGGCTGGCGTAAAAAAAAGACAATTAGCTACTTAAATAGGTAGCTAGTATAGTTTTTTTATCAGAAGCACTTAAAGTGTTGATCTGAGACCGTCGTCGTCGATTGAACTGATACATTTGTATAACAAAGAAGATAATAATGTATTTTCGATCATATTTTCTTTCTTAGAAATCCAATGTTATTGCCTACACTAACCTATCTATAAATGCGTCTAGACAGATTTTCATTGCTTTAGCTGTTGTTGAATTAGATAGACTAGGTTTATAGGCAATAAGCAGGAGACTATATATTGCTAATTTGCTTTTGTTTGTTTATATTTTCTCCAAAGCTTTTAATACAGGTAATCATGGAAAATGCTCTTAAAATCTAGACAGATGGGCAGGAGTTTCGAGCTAAATATTGTAATTAATTTAGACAGGTAATTTTACATCTCACAATCCCACTATCATCTATCATCTCTGTCAACTAATAGGTCAAAAATCATGAACAAAATCTTATGGCGTCTCCCAAGGAACTATCTTGGGACCTGCATCGAAAACAGACGGCAAAAATGAGGATAAGAAATAGAAATCCGGTTTTGAACACATTTGTCTAGTCTTCGTGTTTATCAGTTTATGAGGAACTAATGCGAAAATAGGCATTTCAAATCGAAACATTAAAATTTAACACTTCTGAACGTGGCTGTAGATAATTTTATTTTTAATTGATCGAACGTATCCAATCAGGTTTTAAAATTGGCTAGTGATTGATTCGTCGTATCTGAAAACATAGTTAGTCTGTGCTAGTGATGTCTATGGTCTGTGGTCTGGCCGTTTTTTCCTTCCTTTTTTAAACTGGCTTCCTGTAACTGATTCTGTTGTTGAAGGACAAATGCTACATTGTATGGTGATTGTCGGATTCAAATTAGAAAATTGTTTGGATCCTTTTGGTAAGTGATACATGTACAAGAATGCCGGTTCCGTCTGTCAACTACTTTAGAAATTATCTAATTGCCTTAAAGATTTAAAAGCTTGGTAGTTGCGTCGTTTGTTTTTATGTCAGTAACCAAACCAAGTTCCGCCATTATATTATTAAAAACATACCCACATACCATCACGCCTGTATTACCCGAAGGGTTAGGCAGAGGTGTACCAATGAACACCCACAGTTCGCCGGTATGTTTTAGGTCCCATGTAATAGGGGGCGAGTCTATTGCCATTAACCGGGCACAATTAAATCTTAACTCCAAGCTGCTACTGAGAATTTTGACTTAGGAAAACCCAATAACACTTCGCTCGACTAAAAATTATTAAAAAATTAAAATAAAACCTCATTTTGATTGACACCTTTTCCTTTCCAGCCGGCACTTCCAACTTTCACTAAGTAGGTACAATACATTTCAATCATACATCAGATGATATAGAAATTATTATCACATACATAAAAATATAACTGTTATTAACCGTGGCTACCTCACTCTACCCAATAATAGTTATAATGACAATATGAATTATAGTAGGTATGCCGCTAACCCGCGGTGAGAGGCAATCATGTCGAAATTACTAATGTTTTATATCAAAAGAACAGTCGCCATTTTGCTTTTTAAGTCTAGTAACTGTGGTCTTTATTTGAAGATATTTCAGTAATATTCATTCTGCATTTGAAGTTCTTAGATATGAAAGTGTTATTAACAAAGATGGACGCTTAACTATCGAAATAGACGAATAAAGAAAGTTCATAGGTGTTCTAATTTTAAAAGTATAGAATAATGTCATTCTCAACTGTAACTGCTTGCATGAAGAAGCTTTATTTTTTAAATTTTATCATCCTTATTCTCACTGCATGTATCTTCAAGATACTAAAATAACTCCCCTTTCTTATATCTTAAGCACATAAAAATCGCTTCCCAAATCTCTAGTCAAGTGATTTGATTGGCTGTCAACCAATCAATAACATTTAGACACACAGTCTAACCGGGGTTAACCACCGGTTTGTATGGGGCAGCCCTTATGACAGATGTCAAATGATTAAATTGTCTATTGCCAAGGACATTTTTGTGTAATGCCATTCGAAAAATTCTTTCATCGTATTTAACTCGCACCTCCTTCAAAAAGCTGGTGCCTTTGAAGGTAAGCAACGTGACGGACACATTAACACCCGGTTTCTGAAAGGCTGATCAACGTAAAAATTAAGTAACTAGCTGTCAAATCTCTTGCTAAGTATCAATTGAGTTGCTCAAAGCATGATCTGCTGCTTTGATTTGATCATCTTGTTAGTTGACTGCGCTGTCAAATCAAAGGTAAGAATTACATGTCAAACTCCACTTTGGGTTTCTGAAACGCTAATTACGCCTTGATCATAGATTAAACTGCTGTCAAAAGCTTGGTCAAGTAATCAGTGCATGTTGGCGAATTAAGCAATAAATAATATTGTTTATTTACTTGAATCTACTGATTTCTCGGCAGATTATCATTTCTACGGTATGTAAATCGTGTTCATTCAATTAAATCAACAGTGTTTTTGTGTGTTTTTACAAAAATCATTTCATTTTGTGTTTGTTGTAGATGTATAATTAATTGTAATTTGCACTTTTCTTTTTCTGTGAAATTTTTCCCTCGTGAAGCCATTCTAACAAAATCTCTCTCTTGTAGACGAGACACCACAATTTTGCCAATTACACTTGCGATAAAACCATCAAACGCTGGAGAGTATTTAGCGCGAATTCATAAAAAGTTGTTTGTAACAAAATCTCTATAAGAAAATTTTATTCGAAATTGGCGGAATTTGTTATCAAGAATGACAGCAAATATTTTTTTTACCAGTTTGATACAAGGTCTTATGGCACTTTTTGACAGTTGAGAACGAACTATTGAACGATAAACTAAATTACTAACCAATGTAACCATAGTTATAAATAATCTACATGTCAAATCAAAATGATCACAGATTAGTAAACTTTTCGCTAAACATTTTTTCAGCAACCCAAATTGATTTGACACAACTGCTAAGCTAATAGTTGTGTTAGTTGATCAACGGTTTGATCAGCCTTTCAGAAACCGGGTGTAAGACTGCTAATTACTGTGCCAATTAAGTTGTAGCTACCTACCACGTTATGACATTCTGTTAAGAAATAATGATCCAAACAGTTCTGAGAAGAACTTGGTAGCCACAGTAGGTATACAACGCGGCGATCGAAGATCCTGGTGTTCCTGGAGACGACGCGTGGCATCTGGTGTCAGTCCTTCTCAGGGCTGTATGCTTCCTTGTTTCTTATCACTGTTGTCAAAACGTTGTATACCTACTGTGGCTACCAAGTTCTTCTCAGAACTGTTTGGATCATTATTTCTTAACAGAATGTCATAACGTGGTAGGTAGCTACAAAGTCAACGTTCTGTTCCATTTAGAAAAGTACCTACCTAATAAAGTCCGGCTTTTATTACAAATTAGTTCAAGTAGTAACCTGATTACGACCTCTTTTGGTAGGCTATAACTATTGCCATTTGATTCTATTTTTGAATAATTTAGGGAAAAGAAAATGTAACACTGAAGGCAAATGTAAAAAAAGAAGAAATAATAACACAAGCCCACTGCATGTTCCCACTGCAGATGAAAGGTATCTTCTCATACAGAGAAGGCACGAGCATTGATCACCTCGCTTTGTTAAGACGGATTGGCGACTTAAATGTTATCTAAATATGATTTTTGGTTTTGGGTTTAGTTTTAAGAAAGAGAGAATTGTTTTATGTTCAATAAATATAATGAAAATTATTAGCAAATTCAGGAAGCGCCTTTACTTATAGCAAGTTTGCGAATTTCAGCATTGTGAAAGCCGCATTTAACAGTTCGTTTCGCAATTAAATTAACTAGACAGTTACCGCTAGTTCGCCACAATATTTTTTTTATTAAAAACAGTTAATATTAATTATTTTTCACTGCAAAACTTAAATAATTTGACAAGCGTTAACGCCAAACGTCACTGAAACCGAAAAATTGTTGAAAAGTAACCATTTTATGTTAGAAAGCATATCATTTTGCTTTGCTCCAATAAAAGTTGTAAAAGCGTAGCAAGACCGTTATACTTGGTAGAATGAAAGCCGGCAGCATAATAATAGATCTTTGCTTTTTGAAACAAGACAAAGAATATCGCTTTTTATTATAGTCACAAAGAAAGTAAACTTTTCGATGTAGACATTATTATTTTGACATGTTTAGATCGAATTTGAATATCGAACGAACATCGTGATGAAAAATTAAATTGGTAACACAGATTCGAAATTCAAAGTTTTCTTTTTTATTTTAGACTAGCTGCGCCGTCGACTTCGTCTGCGTGACTTATTTCACCAGTGGTAAATTACGTCTTTGGTTATTGCTCCGCTCCTGCGCTCTCGTGAGTCATAGCGTGATATTATATAACCTATGTTACTAAGAAATAATTTAGCTATCTAAGGATGAAAAAAAATGGTTAAAATCGGTCCAGCAGTTTCGGAACTAATTCGGTGCAAACAAACATAAAAATCTTCCCTCTGTATAATAATCAGCTTATAAGATTACCTATCAACAATTTTTAAAATCAGAACGTTTTTTTAAAAAAAATTTGAACCATTGTACATTAAGCCGGGTTCAAGGAAAATCGTAAGATTTTGCGTACAGATTAAAAAGTAATGATTGTTTCTCATGACAGTCTTATGTGCTGGTTTAGTTTTCGTTCACGCGATAGGTACCGGTAGCCATAAGCCATAACACGCAATACTGACCGTAGATAAAACCATAATAATGTACATAGCGGTAGTAACATTTAGGTAAAAATAAAAACTAAAAATAGGAACGTACTACTGGCTGGTAACAAAACATCTCGTGGCTAAAGAAGAAGTAGAATTTTAGAATAGTGTTCAATAGACAATATTTAAGGGTAAATTAATTAGGGTTGCCACAAAAAATACTAGTAACACCCCGCGACCGTTTAATTACATCTTTGATGATTGTTCCTCTCCCGTGTGTCGTACCGTGATGTTATATACCCTAAAATTATTATTAATATTAGCTATATAAAGCAAAAAGATTTTTCAAATCTGACCAATAGTTTCAGCTATTAGCGCGTTCAAACAAACAAAACTTTTACCCTAATCCATATCTGGATATAAAACTAACCGGTTTGGGGTACTTATAGTTTATGCTAAATCAATCAATTTAGTGGTTTGACTGTAAATTCCTAACTACATAAAGAAAAACTCATCACTCGAGTGTTCTTCCAACCATGGCTAATCTCAAAGACCTTGATATTTGCGAGTGGTTTAAGCCTAGTTATATTAAAGTTAAAAGGTCGCCTAATCGCATACATTCAAGAGAGCGTAAAGTTATGCTTATCACCTGTAATATGCTAACGTCAGTGAAGTTCAGAGTCAAGTACTTAGGTACCACGCAACTAGTAGTAGTAGAGCTTTTTGTGAAGGAGCTCAAGCTCGTTCGGGGAAGTACTACCACCGTACCTATTTCTATCGCAAAGCAGCGTTGCTGTGTTCCAGTTTGAAGGGTATGGGTGCCGGTGTAATTACAGGCACATGAGACTTGGCTTTGGGATGGCAACGCATTTGCAAGGCCTCTGGTATTACAGATGTCTATAGGCAGCGGTGACCACTTAACATCAGGTAGGTCGTCGGCTTGATCGGTATCCCCCCCTTTTCGCTCTAAGTAATAAAGTTGTAAAGTTGTCAACCACCATAGTCCTTGGTTGTACCTAGCGCTTAATCTGACATTAATTAACAAATGACGCTTGGAACTTGCATGTCGTGTTTTGTGTGGGTAAGTACCTACTTAATAATAATAATAATAATAATACATTTATTTCAGACCTTAATCCATAAATAAACAAACATAATTACAATTTTAATTAAAAACAAAACATAAACATACGTAAAAACACACTATTTTATATACTGGAAGGACGCACAATGAGTGGTCATCCATTTCCACATCATTGGGCTGTCCATCCTGTCGGCTACTATGGCCACCAAGCTGTTGGAGCTGTCGCGCACTCGCCGCATCAGGGATGCTATCCGTGTCCGCATCAGTGCGTAAAAACTGACACTCCATTCTCTGCAAACATCCCCGATGCACTGCAAAAGCGCGGCAGCCCCAACATAACTCTGAAGGCGTTATTATATTGGACTCGCAGAGCATTGTACGAGCTTTTTGTATAGCTGACCCATAGGGCACACGTGTACATAGATTGGCAATACGCTCTAAAGAGCGTAATTTTCACCTCTCTAGTACAACGTGCAAACCTACGAGCCAGCATGTTACATCGAACTGCCAATGCTCTGCGTTCCCTCTCCACGTCGACATCGTCGGACAGACTATCGGTGACCCAATGCCCCAGGTACTTGAACTTCGTCACCCTGGAAATCTGAGCGCCCCCCAAGGTGACTGGCGGGACAGTATCATAACATTTGTTATCTGCTTTGAAAATAAGTAACTCGCTCTTGGTCGCATTGTACCTAAGGCCGTGAGCCACCGCATAGTCCTCACAGATGCGAAGAAGCCGCCTAAGTGCACTGATCGATGGGCTCAGCAATACCATATCATCCGCGTAGCTGATGTTATTGACGCAGTGCCCGTCAATGGATAAAAAAACAAAAAAGAGTGGATGTTATTTTTTTGAGTGTACAAAGTAACAAAAATTCGTGGGAAATATTATAATGTTAAACCTAAATTGCTGTGTAAAATTAAGGCTTTTTTTCAACTTGTATTGTCCCACAGCTGGGCATAGGTCTCTTTAAAGACTTCCACTGAACCCTGAGTAATTATGTTTTTATAGAAATTAAATTTAAAGTAAATTATTAAAATAGCCCATTGGTTAAAACTCCCGTCTCTCATGCACGAGGTTATAAGTTCGATACCATACCGGGCAAGTGAAGTAGCAATGCAACTTTTTAAATTCATATACGTTCTTTTTAAGTTTATCTTGGACACCACTCACTGACTTCGGTGAAGTGTCAAAAGTGTAGATCTATATTCATTATTGTACACTACTAAACATTTAAAAAATGAGTCATGACTAGCGAAGCGAGTCTTGTGTTACTCACAGTTATGTTAATCGTTAAACCAAAGCCATTTTCCTAAAACAAACACAACTTAATCTGATTAGTCCGATTTTCTATGCTGATAAAGACTTTGTGTAGTAAATACTTGTTAGTTCTCTTTATAAAATAAATAAGTGTCTAAAGAGGTTTTATTAAAAAAAAAAAAGAATAAATGCAATTTCGAAAAAGTATTAAAAAGATGTTGACGCGCAATTTTTTAAAAAACGAATACAGTAATTAAATGTGCAATTTAGTTTATAATTAAAAACTTAAAAAAGGACTGCAGAGTATTATAATTATAATGCGTCTTTGTGTTTGCATAGTCAATTTTGTCTGAAAAAAATAATTAGTACCTACTTGAGTACTAAGTTTACTCAGTTATTTTTTTATTCGTCTTAGACTAAATTCATTTGAACATAAGATGAAAAGAATGACTTAAATTATTTATCTTACTTATTATTTACCGACCAACGCTTTTTTTCATTACCGTTCTGTTAATTAATCATCATCAATAAAACCTCATTCATCATATACCTCGTGTAGTTTTTAAATATTCAGGTCGCTGTCAGTTCTTGTAGAAAAATGCATACTTTTTCTGACGAGTCAGCAACAGTAGAACAATCGATAAGTCATCATTTCTATTGTCACTTTTAATACGTGCTATTGTATGAAATATTTTTATAAACGTGATCAGCATTCGAATCATATTCATTGGCATTCTTGAATACTTTTGTTATGTGATATAGGTATTTTCCACCACCAGTAGAATAAAAATATTTGACGTAATTTCAAATAAGGAATGGATACCATAAAGTTTTGTTTACAGTTAAGTCGGTAATCGGATAGTTACCCCCATCCAAGAAGGTTACAATGCTGATTTGACAGTCGTTATCTTTTGGTACCCACATACATACAACACGAAATAACAAATGAATTAATGAGGAAACATTAGATACTATTGAATTGACATACCTAATTATTTTTAAATATTTGGCTATAAGAACTTTAACTGATCATTATTAATAACATTTATGTATTCAAAAGATTCTGTTTTCAAAACTTCTATAATTTGAACACAAAAAAAATCGAATCTAAAACACAATTCCTTGTGCAAGAAAGAATCAAACGTCTTAAAAAAAAATGTAATCTTGACAACTGCAGCAGCTGTCAAAAAGAACGTTGCGAAATTTAAATTTTATATAAAAGTACTCACTTTGGCTCCGATCTGGTTACCGCATTGTCCGGCCTGCAGGTGCACTATTTCCCTCATATTTCTGTTATAATTCCTATTATATTCAACTAAATAATATTAGTTTGTTTGTTAGCGCGATCCCGTCACACGCACGGACGGACTGCCCGAATGAAATCAAATGAAAAAGGAACGGTGAACGGCGAACGAATCGGTTCTGCTCGGGGTGAGTGTGTGGCTGCGGTACGAAATTCTCCCCGATTTCGGGGAAATTGAGTACTGTTGTGAGGTTGGTATTGAAATAAGGATTGAATGGTAGACGCAACAATTATATAGAATTGAAATGACGATAAGAATATAACTGATAAAAGAGTTGTTATAAAAAATGACGCAAGTTCTACTAAATTAATTAGTAAATAGTCGTGATTCAGAATTTTTTGTTTGTTTTATTAACAGCAAGGAAAAAAGATAATTTTGGTGGTTTTAGTTTTTTGTCATATCAAACATACATACTTACATAAACTCGACTCAACTTCATACATAAACTCACGCCTTTTTCACATGGGGGTAGGCAGAAACCACAGAACGCCACCTGCTACAATCCTTACATACTACTTTCGCCTTGTACATCAAACATCAAAAATTCATACATCAAAATAAACACTACCTACTAGATAAATTAAAAATATTCGTATGTACTAATTATTTTATTCTAAAAAAAACTCAATATTTCAATAACCATTTACCATTTTTAAATGTAATTTCTCCCCCGTACAACTGGCAACCCAGCGACATGATTCACCGAGCGGACACAAGTTCACGTCGACAATGAAACCATAAATTATAAATTAATTCAAGCACTAATTACATTCTCTATGGCGACGACCGCTGACGACTTTTAAGTTTTAAACGTTTTAGCTAAGGAGTCTTGTAGTCAAAGAGAAGTCTTTTCACCCTTGGCATAACAGAAATAATAGGTTCTAACTACTAAGTGTTTTGACCTTTTCTGTTGTTGTAAGCAGAACTGGGGGGCCTACCATCTCTTATTTTAATACTAGAGTCTGCCCGTGACTTCGTCCGCGTCAATTTGGATTTATTATCCGTACATTTTTTCGGATAAAAAGTATCCTATGTGTTATTCCACACTGCAATCTATCTCAGTGCCAAATTTCATCCCGATCTGTTCAGCTGTTTAAGTGTGAAAGTGTTACAAACATCCATCCATACGCCCTCACAAACTTTCGCATTTATAATATTAGTAGGATAGGATAGCAGGAAGTAGGATTCTACTAATCCTACTTTATTTTATTTACCTTGCGCACTGTTGGATTTTCAACCCTCGCCTGAGCGCCTAGAGTTGAAAATCCGACAACTGAATTAACAAACTAATATCAAAATGGTGCTGTTTTAAGAGATGTTGGTAGGCTCACTGTGTACAGTCAGAAGTTTCAGTGAGTCATCGTGTATTTTGTCTAAATTGGTACCTGCTACATAGCAATCTTGGTTTTTTCTTTTCAGTGGCTGAATGGAGTTGAAGGTCATAAGGCTTTATTTTATATTGCAAATTGTAGTTCTTATCAAAAGTTTCTATGGATTGTTCTGTGGTCTTTATTCGAGGAAAAGGCAAATAATTATATTAAATAGGATAAGTTGAATTTTGTTGTTTTTTTTTTGGTCCTTGCAGACGAAAAAACGGTAGCTGCGTTTTTTTAAGATTTGGTCCCAATTAGAGTCGAATATTATGATTGTGTAATGTAAATGTAAAATGATTGTACCATGGTTTTGAACTCTGTGTACAATTTAGGACAACTAATGCCATCTACCATTTTTAAAACGAACAATACTCTTAGCGCGCATAAATTTTCCAATACATAAGCAAAAAAATAGCTTTTATTTATTTATAACTTAGATAGATATATTTTTTATTTATGTGTCCTACCCTAAGTAAAGTCTTAACAGATAATTAGGTACTGTAGAGGCTGGGTAGTTTCGGTCACAGCAGCGGACCTCAATGGAGACTAGCCAAGCACACAGAAGATCTTAAAATGCACAAGTGTCTGCGTAAACACAGGTGCACTCCCTATTCCCTAACTCTCTTAGTCCGGTGGGATAACAATCCGATACGAGCGGGGAGAGGGCCAACTTAGGCGCAGGCAGGATCAACGGCTTTACGCGCTTTTTGAGGCACACTTGCGACTGTGAAAAACCCAATAACACTTTCAGCCCGACCTGGAGACATTAGCGTATCTAGACTTAGTTTTCAGGGGGGGCCTGGCCCCTAAGATGCCATGGCCGCTGCGATGCAATGCGGGCAGGCGGAAGGTGAGCCCTACAGCCTGAGGTGGGCACAAGACCATTCTGGGGTAAGCCCGCCCCCCCCCCCCCCCCCTTATTTTCGCCTATGCCTGAAGATTGAACCCAGAACCCCAAAGACCGGAGCAGTCACATTTGCCTCGCACACTATAAGTCAAGAGTTTTATTAGCTTCTAGAGTGAACGCTGTCGCTGACTCATAATAAATTCCGTTATTCCTTACATTACATTCACACAAGTGCAGTCTTTGTGCAACTAATAGATCTTACTTTATGACTGACAAATTGAGAATGTTGTTCAATATAAAAACTCTTTTGTATTGGCAATTAATTCATTTATTGTATTGCCATTTAAAAAGTAAGAAAGGTTACTTACTGCATCTGATAGTTAAACTGAAGGTTATACTGTTGAGTTCATTGGTCGTAATTCTAATTATAGTTTGATCTATTTCCTGGCGATCGAAATTCTTACCAGCGTTTAATTGACATGGTTGTTATAAAAAAAAAGTCGCCCACACTAAGAATTTCTCCTGTATCGTAGGTGCGTTTACAAACATATAAACTCACATACACATCAGCCAAACCTAGAACGACTATCTGTAGTCCTTACAAATATTTTGGAATTCGGGAATCGAAACCGCGACACGCAGCGCAGCAATCGATCGCTCGGCCACTGCACCAACCGGGTCGCCAATTTATTATGCCACTGCAGGGCAAAGGCCTCTTCTCATACAGAGAAGGAACGAGCATTCATCACCACGTTTGCTAAAGACGGATTGGCGCTCTCAGACTTATATTATTTAATAGTCCTGGTTTCCTCACGATGTTTTGGTTTGCCGATGTCAATGATGTCCAAGATAAACCTAGAAAAGTACATAAGAATTAGAAAAACATCACACTGGTCATCATGACATTTTCAATTGACATATTTTACTTTAAATATGGTAATTTTCAAAGGGTCATGCTGGCAATACCTAAACAATATAATTCACGTGTCCATGCCATCTTCAAACCAATGCAGTAATCATATCAATCGATATCAAGGCCACTTATGGTTGTGGAGCTGCAATTCTATCCAATCCTTATTCATTTATACTCTATATTTACTAATATTATAAAGCGGAAAAGTTTGTTTGTCTGTTTAAATGCGCTAATCTCAGAAACTTCTGGTCTGATTTGAAAAAGTCTTTTTATGTTTTATAGACCGATTATTGAGGAAGATTATGACATTACGCTACGACTGAGTACAACAGTAAACCATAACGTAACTTAATGCGGATAAAACCGCGGGGTGTAACTACTTATTTAACATCATTCGCAGTTGCTCATTATATTACTTATCATTACGCCTGTATTCCTGGGTTAGGTAGAGGAGTACCAACGTGCATCCACCGTCCGGCGTATGTTTTAAGTCCCATGTAATATGGGGCCTCCGTATTTCCATTACCCGGGAATTCTAGTTGCTACTGAGAAAATCACAGAAAAGCTCAATAACACTTTGTTCGACCTGGTAATCCAACCCACGACCTCCAGCGTAGCAGTCGCGCTTAACACCACTGGGCTACCGAGGCAGTGCCTCATAGTGTTCCCCTTATTAGTATAATTAAAGGGATGTTACGGCTCTTATGAAATCGATGGTAAACAAGAAAGTATCGAATTAAGGTCGCTAATTACGACACTAATTAGAAAGACGCCGGTAAATAGGTACTCTTTTGTTATGACTAAGTGTGAGCCGTGGAGTAACATTACGCAGTGTTACGGCGCCTGTGAAGTTCTTATCGGGGTAGCCATATACTTTTATGATAATACTAGCTATACCCCGTGGTTTACCCGCGTCTTTAATTACTGCTTCCGTGGATTGTAGTGCTATGTTATATACTCGAAAAACGGGCTACGTGTATAATGCAAAACTATATTTTTTTTTCAAATCGCACCATTGCTTCTCAACATTAGCACGATCAAACAAATAGACAAACTATCCTCCTGGGTTTTTAAGAAGTTCAAACAAACCTTATTTATATCTACTAACGAGGTGGACTAGAAGGAAGCAATTTGGGCACTGTTTATGGTGTTGGTGTGTTGCGAAATTACACGATTATTATAACACTGTTGGACGTTGAATATTCTTTTGGAGATTTTCCTAAAATATTTAGTCAAGCACATCTCAATTTATAAAAACAATTTACCAAATAGCACTCCATTAAACATCACGATAAAATTGCAAAAGCTCTACGATTCTGCCTGAATACACAATCGAAATGTTGCCATACTTTCCCCTTCGATTTACAGTATTTTGTGCCCCGCTCGTCTAACAGTATTTTCCTCTAATACACCCGAATTCATTTAATGGCCGCCAAACAATAGCCCGCGCAAATTCCCCGCCATTTTTACTGTCAATTTGACAGCCAGACCTGCAATTAGGGATGCCAGCCGTTATTTTGTTATTACCTTTGGTATTTGAACTGTAAATCTTTGACCTGACTGAGTGATCACTTATTTTACTGCCGAAAAATCTAGTATTAGCAGTAGTAACAGAGCTCTTTGTGAAGGAGTTCGTCCGGGGAAGTACAACCACCATACCTATTTCTGCCGTAACGTTGCAGTGGTCCGGTTTGCAAGGTATGGGTTTTTTTTTACGTTAGTCAAATAATCAAATGACTTCTATCACCCTAGGCGGGGTGGGAGTGTCAGACTTTTACTGACTAAAACTCATCCATGTTCCTTCTTGTGCCCTTTGCGTTCCGGGGGCGCGGTATCTTTTTCGAACAACCCACAGCGAAGGGTATGGGTGCCGTTGTAATTACAGGAACATGAGACATTTCAACTTTGTCTCTGGGATAGCAACGCATTTGCAAGGCCTCTGGTGTTGCAGATGTTTATAGGCAGCGGTGACCACTTAACATCAGGTGGGCCGTCGGCTTGTTTCCCATGCAATGAATAACTAAACAACTAGTTTTCTTTATTAATCATGTTCATTGAAGATGGACAGACAGACAGCTTAAATTAATTGCAAAAGTAATTATCTAAGTATAATAAATGTAGAATCTAATTTATCTACAGTAGCATATTTATGACGTGTTATTAATTTATTATACCGATTCATCTATTTGCTAATTTACAAGCATATTATCCGCGTCTTCATATGCGTTAAAGTTGATAAATTATCTCATGGGAACTGTTCATTTTTCCAACCCTATGTGCTATTCTAGACTTATAATAATTCTATAATCTATTCTAGCCGTGAGTAACAAACATCCATCCAATCAAATCGTTTAATTTTTGTGACCAAATAATATGAAATCTAAGGGTTTTTTCAAATGATGAATATATTGTATCTGAATGGATTATTAGTGTTGGATTTCTTCACAAAGGTCGGGTACGCAGCACTCGTAACCAGCATGCTTGTATGACCAGAATGTACGAGGACGAGTCGAAAGGAGTATGTAAGGATCGTACCAGATGGCGCGGCGCAGCGTTCTGTGGTTTCTGCCTACCCCCATGGGAAGAATGCGTGAGTTTATGTATGTATTATTAGCAATCTACACGCCAAACGACATGTAGGTAATTGTCCGATAGCCAGCAGATAATCTAGATTACAAAGTAACAGGTAAAAACTAGACCGGAACAAGATGATTAGCATATGCGATGCACTCCACATGAGAAAGTCTAGCAGATTTCTAGGTGAAGGTGAAATGGATTGTCTAGACTGCTGATTGGTTACTGGACAAAGTAACAAACTATTACTGTATCAGGGAATCTTTCAAAGTATGACTGATACAAGATAAATTAGTTGAACAACGGTACTGATTTATCTTGAACATCCTTAGAACATGCCCGCATATTCTGAGAATGGCCGGTATGTCACATGACAAGAAGAGTGCTTGACCAAAAGCCAGGATCGAAACAGCGTGGAAGACTCCGATTTACGAAGATGGAAAGGTGTTGTACTGTACGCTTTGGAATATGCAACTAGCTTCAACTTTAAACTGTAACTTTTTGACACTTCAAAAGTGCCAGTAAACGGTCTAATTGAAATAAATGCTTATACTTTATTGTTTCTGTAAAAATATTTCGTTTTGAATTGAACTTAGATCTTGAATGTTTTCGTAACCTGAAGATTCCTAGGTATGGTACAAATCGCGATATACATGTTTCGGTGCGAAAGGGGTTGCGTGATTTCATTTCTCTCCTATCCTATCCACTTCGCGCCGATGTGAAATCACCCTAACACTTTCAAAAAAGAAAAAAACACCATTCCAGCTTCTGAAAACATACCTAACCAATATATTCAAATTCATATTCGATCACTGGATGCGTTCCACAGACAATTAAAAAGTTTTAGCGCGCACAAACGAGTAGTTGTGCACCCGTAGAGAATTGGCGTCGATTATTTTATGCGTCGTGGAAAGTGATTCCCTTGTGTTTGGTTTGTATGTGTATCGAAGTAGAATTATCCTGGTTTGATGACAATGACCCACTTTATTTATAGCAAAAAGGAAAAGGCTGGGAAGACAACGTTGGAATGATTCAAATCAAAAGTGTCCTTTAATGGACTAATTTAAATAAATAATTTGAAATTAATAGACACAAAATACGTTAGGTACTTGGCGAAAAATAAATTTCAGGCATTTTTTTCCAATGATCGGTGTTTCCTAGACGGCTGCTCTGAGAAGAAAATATAGAAACAAACGCAGAGGTCGAGTGCCTTTTAAACTCCACACAAACAGTGTCTTGTAAACGGTCAGATCATGAGATTGAGAACCATATATACGTGGGCTTTATTTATTTATTTATTTAAAAAGGTCTACCGACAGCTTCCATGTACTACATTTATTGGTATTGGTTATTAAAGTCCTGGACTTACACAGTCGCCAATTTGAATAATGAACCACACAGATATCGATGTGGATCTATGTGGACCTGCCTAGATAGTGCACGCAGGTGTTGGCTAGGTATCGATACGATTGTATATCAAATGTCACGGACGAAGCCGCGGGCAGAAGCTTGTCATAACTAACACAAAACTTGCTACGGGTAAGTCTAACAACACAGACAGAACACATAACCCCTTCAGACAGCAAAAAGCAGCAAAACAAACCGTCTCTCTAAACCACGACTACACTCCCGTTACTCACAGACGTAGCCAATCGCGCAAAAAGTCCACGACAGCGGCGCAAGCGCAGGCGACGTTTCCGAAGCTATGAACCACGAACATCGCCCTTACTACCACGTGATAAAGGCCGTAAATGATGCCGTGGCATAAATCCCTTCTGATGCCACAAAGCATAGCAATTTATGTCGTATTTCTATATATCGTTATGTGTCAATGTCCATTGGTAAAAATTAAAATCCCTTGCCATGCCGTGTCTGCGTAGGCCTTTACTTTAAGCTGCTGTCAATGGCACACTACCACAGGGCGTATGTTGACAGTCCAACATGGGAGAGGTGAATTTTAAACGTTTTACATACCTACAATGGTATGACCCCGTATTGTCAATATTGTGTGTTTGTCTTATAAAAGGAAGGAAATAATATCGAATGCAGATTGTGCTAAATGCAGAGCGATTTACAGACTGCAGAGAATGATGATAAACTTATGTTAAAAAGCGTCAATATTAGTAGTCTCGCAGCAAGAGGGCTGGTTCAAGGTGGCGCTAGAAAAGGATATTTGGAAGGATTCGGGGGGCCTTTGACTAGCATGGACATTTTAGGCTAGAAAAAAAAAGGAGAAAAGAATGAGTACCTAGTTTTTAATAGACTAGCTTATCCCTGCAGTTTCCCCCACGTGAATGTCGGTTATCGCGGACGCAGACGAAATCGCATCGAGGGCAATTTTGTTTTTATAAAAACAGCTTAATATCTGCCAGTCCAGCCAGGATGGTTCCAGCCGTTCTAAAGTTTAGCCGGAACAAACAGACGCACAGATTTTTTTTTTCTGCCAATGGAACAAGTGCCGTCTAGTAGCTTATGGCAATGCTGATTCTTTGGCCCAATACTAAGTTGACTCACTGAAACCCGTTTGAAAGAAAATCGAGATAAAATACCAACAAAGCTATCACCTAAGTACACGTTCCTAAGAAGTGTGTCAAGCTAAACTTAAAAGCTGTTGTAACTCGTGTTTTTATCTCTAAGAAGCTCTTTATAATGTCGACACTGCATGCATGAGGAATTCGACGCGCCCGTTATCATTCGACGTAAAAAGTGTACTGTCTTGAAGGAGATAGGGTTCATTTACACGTTGTAAGTTATTCGGGAAGTATGTAGTTAATGTAGTGTTCACAGTAAGAAGTGACAGGTTACGACTAATACACGTCAATTTGACGATGAGGAACCTATTGTTCGACTTCTGGACGTGACAGTAAATGCAAACTAATCCATACTAATATTATAAGAAAAACTTTGTCAGTCTGTCTGTCTGTCTGCTAGACCTGCTGAACGAATATTGATGACAGTTATACAGTAAGGTAGACCCCAAGAAACGACATAGGCTAATTGCCAAACCGTGACTGAGTTTTCGTCCGTGACAAATAACATTCACGCGGTAGAATGAAAAAGGAAAAGTAAGTCATAAATAAATATTACCTATCTATATCTAAGGCTGCAAAGTCCTGTAGCAATTGATTTTCAGGCCAGAGCTTCATTGACACTTACTAATGTATTTTTATTTAAGTAAATACTGCAACATTTTATATCTTATATTAGAAAGAAATATCGCAAATTTTCCTGCCTAAGCCTCTGGAAGAGTAAATGCTTTGTTCCCTATACGGAAAACCAGACGTCTGCAGCTCCTAAAAAGGTCTTACCATTGTCTGTTGGTCAGTGATTCCCGAACAGGTCTGGTGCATACGCAGTGCATAATCTTGCGTTTAACATAGTGCCCTCGTTTGCCTTGTTGCATTCTTGTGGCCTCTGCGTATATGCATATTTTGTAAACTAATATGAAATAAGCACGTTCTGTTTATAAAAATTGCATAATTATTATTCTAATTCTATTTCATATGTGGAATGGGTACTTAAACCTAAATAAACGTTCAAAATCTTATTAAAAAATGTAGATAACCATACATACCAGCAGTCCTGTTTTTTCCAAAGGGTTAGGCAGAGGTGTACTAATGTACACCAACAGTCCGCCGGCATGTTTAGGTCCCATGTAGTAGGGGGCATGCCATTAACCGGGCACAAATTCTAACTCCGAGCTGCTACTGAGAATTTCATAGAAAAACCCAATAAAAATTTGCTGGACCTGGGAAACGAACTTAAGGTCTCTAGCGTAGCAGGACCGCCAAGCCAACGAGGCTGTTCAGGTAGACAAAGTAGAAGTATTTTTGATACTGATACGAGTAGATTAAGACTGAAATACTTTAATTATCCTTCTGGTATAGATTCCCGGGTAAGGCTAAATGATAGCGATTATGTGATAGGCTCGCCCTATTTTAGATGGGACCTAACCGGTAGTGGTACCTACTTAGAATAAACCATAGTCTACACTTTCGCATGCGAATATGAATCATCACAACACGATTCAAAAGCGCATTTTTTATTTGTTTTTGCATGTCTCTCCAGTCACTTTCCCAAAAGTTTGATTCCAACAATCTATGCAAAACTATAAAGCAATGAAGACAGACAATTTTGTAGCGACCTAAGGAAGCTAGTCCCCTGGCAGCGTGCCAGTAATGTCGTTGACTGTCGGCTAGCTACTGGCGCCAGCAGCCGCAGGAAACTAAACACATTTTTTTAACTTTTTTCCGTTGAAGGTGCGTATTTTTAACTAAGCGTTGTTTAGTTAACTTTGAGAGTTAACTGAGACTGCTACTAATAATGTTTATTTTGTTATTTTATGGTGATGTCTCATGGCAGTGACTACGTTGTATGGTGATAATATGTCGGCCTACCACGACTGTGCAACGTAAAAGTATTTGATTCGATTGGATTTTTTAAATGAATATAATACGACTATGGAGTATGACTATAGTCACTTAGTTTGATTTCTAACTAGATGCGTATATTGTTTTTTTTTTTTATAAATAAATAAAAAATGACCCCGCACTATAAATTTCTTCTGTATCTCTATCGTAAGTATGTTAACGAACTCTCATACACATACAACCCGATCCAAAACATCTACCTGTAGGTCATACATACATATATTTGTTCCGTGCGGAAAACGAACCCGCGCAAGCAGCGCAGCAGCCAATCGCTTAGCCACTGCATCAACCATGCCGTCTTAGCTAAGTATCACCTATTGATCCAATGAAGCCTTCAAATTAAATAAATATTATGCTTCAAAAAGGTATGCCTAATTCAAAAATCGAATCTACGTTTCGTTTAGTCCACGCTCTGCGCCCAACTACACAAGAATCTCATAATTATTTTGTTACACTTATTTATTTACTCTATTTTAGTTACCGGCCAGTATCAAAGCCCGCGTAAATTCCGAGCGCAGGCCTAATCATAACACAAAAAAAGTTGCGCCATTGTCGATGGATGTTGCGCAGTATCTATGGTAGGCAAGTATGGCGGCCGGGCCACAGCTGTTTGTTTATTTATCGTGAACTATCTCCGCGATCCGGCAATGTTTACGACAATTAGGCCGTTACCCCGGACCCGGTTCCGGGTACGATGTACTTGGAACATTTATTTTTGATTTTTATGAGTTTATTGGCAATTATTTAGGTTTTTTATGCGCTAATTTGCGATTGGAAACGAGCTACTTGACCGAACAAGTTAATGTGCTCTAAAATTTCTTTAATCGCAAGCGGCTTGTAGAAAAATGTTGCTAAGATATTTTTGCTTAGCTGGTTGCGGTGATCACAGAAAATATTCTTTGGTGGCGCACAGGAAGGGTGCATTGAGTAGCAGAGAGTAATCAACTTTTTCTAAAAAGAAACAACTTTTTTTCGCCCTGAAGACAAGATTAATTGTCAGTTAACTGTAAAATGTTTTTTTGTTGATTTGAATTAAATAAATAGCTAATCAATTGAATTCGCGAACAAATTATATCTGCAGATGATAAATAAATGAAGGATAATGAGCCTTCCCCTCTAGTCTCTTAACAAAATTTGCCACCATGTTAACGCGCTAGTGCAAAGTCTAGCAAGAGACAAATATCACCAATTTACAAAATATATTGTGTGAAAGTACCTGTTTAGACTAATTGCCGAATACACGTGCTAGACGAAAGCTACTGATCTTTAACCTGACGCGTTATGTTATGTGCCTGCTCTAAGTTAACGACCGCTACTTCTGCTCACTCTAGAAAGGAAATAGGGCGTAAAGATAAGTTTGAAGTGCGGTTGCACGTAGTGTTACTGTTAGAGGATAGATGGCGTTGTTCTCAACATTGTTTATTTTATTTTTACTTTAGCGCTGATTTAATTATTTAATGTATTCTTTATGTGATATGTCGTTTTCCAAGTTAGACTACTACACGAAATTCTTAATTGACAGAATAGTCCACTTGTTTGCATTATAAAGAATCTCTAATAATCAACTTCCCTTGGACTGTACATGTTGTGGTTGAAAATGAAATAAGCCTTCACAATTTAATGGAAAAAATATAAATATCTCGTGAGGTTATTCCGACGGGCATAAAGAAGATGACAATGAATACAAGTAAAAACAAAAGACCAAACTAGGAACGTCAAAATTAAAAAAAAACTTCTAAAAAGTTCAACAACCAAAGAGTTCGTAACGCTCTTGACAAGCGAAACTACCTACATGTCCCTTGCAGAACATTTAAATGAAAAAGCCGTAGAACTGTTCAGTTTCAAATTAAATTAATACATAAACGTCTGCGTTTCTGAAAATAGTCACAAATCCCCGACAAGACAGACCAAATAAATAAAGCAACAAAAATTCATTCACTTTTGCGCTCCGGTGTAAGAAACTCGCTCAAATACACTTCGTAACGTAATACAAATAAGGTTTATTTTCCAAAAATGCATTTAGTTAAAGGCCTTTTGTAAGCTTGCCTTTGCTTTACAAAACTTAGGAATGTGTTGTCTATTCTTGTGAACGGATGACAAAATGAAAAGCAAACTGCTTACTGTTTCAATTTAAGATTTATTTTCAAGTTTCCCACACGCAAAGTGTAGCAGAATAGCTAATTAATCTTACTAGGTATTTCTAGATTTTATTACCCTCTAAGCTAGGTCCAGGCAGATAGTAAATAACATGACTAAGTTTTTAGGAAGGCGATATAAAATCTTATTGAATTTAACACTAGTAAAAATACTTTGTTATAAATTGGAGTTAGAACTGCGAAACCGAACTAATCCATATCAAAATCTCTCCCATTTTTCTAAGAAATTGTATCTATCTTTACATACATACAATACATAATGCATACAATACCAATTAATAAAATTGAAGAGTCTGTTTGTAATTACAAATTAACTGCTTTTAAATAAATGCATATGAAAGTATCAATGGTACTTACATCTTTAGGTTAATTATTGTAATTGGTGTGTAACCGTTTTAATTAACTATAAAAAAATAAATAATAAATATCAAAAAATCAGCTCTAAAAACTTTTGTCTGTCTGTCCGTTTGTTTGTTCTGGCTAATCTCGAAAACAGCTAGACCGATTTAACGGGACTTTCGTTCGCAGATAGCTAATATCATAAAGAGTAAATTAGGCTACTTTTATTTTAGCGCGAACGAAGTCTCGGGCGTTGATACCTATAAATTTACACGTGTGCTAGCTCGCTTTGGCAGATATGTTAATTCAAAATAAGAGTATTCAAAATACATAACCAAAATCAAAACTGGAAACATGTGTATGGAGAAGAGTCAGTGTCAATATAAGATAGTATCCTTGGCATGGACTTTTCATACAAATATTTTTGTCTGAATCTATAAGTAGTTTGTTGCTAACGAGCTTTTCTATAGTAATAGGTATTTTAAAGCCAGAGAGTTTGTTTGTTCTCAGGAAATACTTAATTCGATTTGAAGAAAAAGGAGTGGAACTCTTTACCTGCGTCTATATTTTCCGAACGCATTCAAACCTAATCTCTTCAAAGTGAGAGTGAACAGGCTTCTTCTGGGTAAGCTCACTCCATCGTCGACTTTGTCTTTGTCACCTCTGACCTAGACTACAGCAAACAGCAAGCCCATTTAAAAAAAAATCGAGGTTAGTTTATAAGATTACGCTACGACCAAGCAACGGTAGCAGAGCATTAATCAAAGACAAAATTTGGGTAAAACCGCGTGGAATAGCAAATTCTACCATGAAGAAAACAAAATCTATGATCAATGGTTTTAATTAAGTCTCCTATCAGATGTAAGATAATTATGATACCATTAAGCTGTTATACGTTTATTGTGTACCGGACAGTCGATATATAATGTATTGCCATTTAGATAGCTCTTAAGTGGACCTAAAATACCTAGACGGCTAACTTCTTAAAAGGTCACTTGATCTATATTCAAATTACCTAAATGGATCTTGTTTACTAATTTCAATTGTTAGACGGTCCCGTTGGTCTAGATGTCTAGTCTAGAGGATTGTCCTGGGTTCGACACCAGCCTCGGGCAGCGAGAGAGGGTAATTGAAGTATTTTTTACTGCTTTGACTCGTGGTCGCAAGCGCTACTGTAGAGTGTTTCGTGTCCTGGGTTCGATTTCCAAGTCTTGAAAATTCCAGAGTTGCGGAATTTATTCGAAAGAGTTACCGCGGGCCGTACGCAAAAGGCATTAAGAGGAACATGGATGGGTTTTAGACAGTAAGAGCCTGATACTCCCTTCCGCTCCGCCCTAAGCGGAAGAAGTCATTTGATGAATCCCCTTCCTTAAGAAAAGGTCTTGAAAATTGGTCGTGAAATTGTTTTTTTTTTTTGTTTTTGCGGTATTAATGTGTTCCTGAAAATTGACAATACAAACAAACAAATTTATAAACATATCTGTATTATATTATAAAATATAAATTGATTGATTGATAGATAAGGACCAAAGAGATTAGATGAAGTTTTGTTATCTCACCGTAATCTAAGCGGAAAAATACCTATTAACGATTCATTAATATTGAATAACTAATTAATGGCCGCTGGTGGTATTTCTTAGAATCAACAGAGATAACGCTAGAAAGTCACTACTTCATCTGCAAACATAAAAAAAAATATTTTCAACAATTTTTTCCTCGAAAACTTTAATAGTCAACAAATGACGATTAGCTATTATATTTAGGGATGAATAACCTTTTCAATATCGTGATTGCCCAGTTGTTAAGGCACCCCCGCCTCTCATGCACTAGGCTGTGGGTTCGCAACCGGGCACGAGCAAGCACCAATGTAACTTTTTCTTATTTCATGGTTACTTTCTAAGTTTATGTTGGACATCACTAGCATCGATAAAGGAAAACATTATAGGGAAACCAGGATTTATAATTATTATAAGCTTGTTATCGTGAATACGCCTTGAGTAAGCGTGGTGATCAATGCTTATACCTACCTTCTCGTAGGTTTAATTGGTGGTTTGTATTAAAGGTGTTATTGGGTTTTTCCATTAAGGATTTCTCAGTTGTAACAGCCCGGAGTTTAGAAGTTGGTGGTGTGACACCCCCGTGTCCCGGAAAGCACGTAAAGCCGTTGCTCCTGCGCCTCAACTCTTTCCGGTTGTGTCGGATTGCCGTGCCATCGGACTATGAGAGTTAGGGAAGAGGGAGTGCATCTGTATTTGCGCACACACTTGTGCATTGTAATATCTCTTGCGTACGTGGCTAGTCTGCATTAAGATTAGCCGCCGTGGCCGGAATCGGTGTTTAGAATTATTTTTTTTTACATTATATTGCCAGCTCAGGACTGTTATTGTGATTATGTTTTCAGGACGCCTATATCTAGCAGTGGACGTCCTTCGGCTGATATATGACAATGATATGACCAGTACCTACACAGAGAAAAACGCAGCAGTAAAATTACTTTCTCAAGTAAAATGTGCATCAGACAGCCTGACCTTCTACAAGCGGACCTGTTCGCATAATGGCTGACTCATTAGCTTATCGGCGACGTAAATTATATCGTAACGAGCCACAGATTCTTCCACATTAATAGTGTTGTGGAAAGTTTGTCTATGTATTTATTTAAACGATTTATAGCCCGTGTATTGATTGATCTCGATTTGTAATGGTCATTGCTGTTACAACAGTATTGGTGTCGTTTTACTCGAACAACGGCCTGGCGGAAGGCACCTCGAAAAATCCAGCTGTTAGCTGCCAACGCGCCGCCAGCCAGCCGTCACCTTTTTTATCCTGTCATTAGGAGCCATGCCCCGTTGGTCTCGTGGAGGCAAGCACGAATATTGAGCGTACAAAGTATTATTGGGTTTTTCCATTAGGAATTTCGAAGTTAGAGCCCGGAGTTTAAAAGTGGAAGGTGCGACACCCCCGTGCCTCGAAAGCACCTAAAGCCGTTGGTCCTGCGCCTGATGTCTCTCCGGTCGTGTCGGATTGCCGTCCCATCGGTCCGAAATAGGTCTGGAGATTACATTACAGGAGCCATTCTATTGCATTGAGAGGTACCTACCTACCAACACGGTAATCGCATGGTAACAGATTTCGGAAAAAGTCCTTGACTCTTTGGTTTGAAGTGGACTCTTGCACCATAATATCATAACTATAATATTTTCTCTAGAAGCTTTTTACATAGGCATTTGAAACTTTTATCTAGTTTAAATACTTATTACACTTCAATAAATACGAGTCGGAAACGTTGCTAACATCATTATCTATGAACAAAAAATTAAAGCAAGCGACGCCGTGGGCGAGAGTTATAATACCTACCTATACAAGCTATTAACTTAGGTATTACTTAGCAAACATGTTTATTTCATTAAGTCCGTCCGATAGCTCTCGAATACATGTATTTTGTGTTTCAATAAAAAATACCAATTTAAAAATTCATCGTTCCGGAATTTCGCAAAAAGTGATGCTCCATTTTTAAAATTCAACCATCGATAAAAACGTGACGTTTCGATTTTTTTTAAACAGTTCTAGATATATCGATTTTTGATAAACTTTTAACGTTTTTTTTTGTGTTGTGTTTCGAAAATTTAAGAGTGTGTGTGTCTCACGGAAGCCATTACATCCAATAAGGGAAATGATTCATTGGCGTTAGATGCTGAAGTCCAAAGATTTAGGCCACTTATGTACCAATATTTTGGCTCCCATAGTAACCACGTTACTGCTGTGTGGACCTCCGAACTGAGTTGACGTTGACGGAGGAAAGAATTGTCAATTTTTATCGGAATTCCTTTAAAACACGTAAGTATTTATTTTTGTTAATGTATGAGACATAATCGCAGTTGTTTATTATTGAATTGAAGCGCAATTTGTTTATTATCGAGAGAGAGTATCCTTGAGAAAGTGACGACAGTTGTCGGTATCCTTACATATAGCTTACATAGCTATATGTAAGCAAGTATATATCATGTACAGTTACAAAATAAATATGATGTATTTTACCCGAGTGTGCGAAAGGAAAGGTTAGGTTATGGTTTTCATGCCTATTACATGTGTATCTTTGTGGGTATGTATGGGTTTTTTATAACCTCGAAGTATCCTGACAGTTGGATGGATTTGAAGTCTATCGAAACGTCATTTGTATTAGCGTCTTTAAAAAAACAATATTCTAAATAATTATGGTCTAAAAACTTTTTTGATAGTTTTAGATTTATAAAATAGTTAATAAAACTTAAATGAAACAACTTGTTTGTAGCTTTTTAGTAAAAGTTTTTCTTTATTATTATTTTTTGTAATTTTGATTGTGACATTGACCTAAATAAGTAAATTATTTGAAACTAGCTTTAGCCCGCGACTTCCTCCGCGTGGTTTATATTCTACCCGAAGTTACGTCTTTGGTTACTGCTCCGCTCTCGTGACTCATAGCGTGATGGTATATAGCCTATGTTAGGTACTCTGGAATAATGTAGCTATCTATCGGTGAAAAGATAGTTAAAATCGGTCCACTAGTTTCGGGGCCTATTCGGTAAAACAAACAAAAATCGTTCCCTTTTTATAATACATACAAACATACATATTTGTTGTAAAGATAACTAACATTCAATTGAGGATGCCAACGACATAATGTTTTGAAAACAATGACATCTCTTGTCATAAAAGCAATTAAATGAATACTATTGAATTATAGCATTATGCTTATCGTAACAGCTGATATGAGCACAACACTACTTTGTTCCAATTTTAGGAATTATTTTTTAAATCCGTTATCCGTCCTCTTAGCCATCAGCTTGGCAACGCGTGTAGGCAAGCATTACAAATATGTAAATCCTTAAAAGAAAGATTTTCTGTTTTTAGTATCCAGATTTTAACGTGTCTGATGGCGTTTAGTCTAAAAATCACTTTATTCACGTCATTGTCACCAATTAATTACTAAGGTAATTAAGTAGAACAAGTTAATAATGGATAGTCAAACTTGTTACTACACTATTTAGTATTAGTACTGCCCGTCTCATTGGTCTAGTAGTCGCTAGCGCCACTGCTGAGCGTAAGACCCTGAGTTCAATTCCTAGATCGGGGTGTAGATTTTTGGGTATATTCCATTAGAATTATCTTAGAAGCAACCGTGACGTCTAATTTTGTGCCTTGTAAATGGCAATAGTCAAGAGCAGTTTTTGACATTGATTGTCACTGAGATTTGATTTTAAACGTTTTTATTAGCAAAAAGGTCTTCCTTTTTATAATCTTTAACCTTGATGAGACTAAGCTATCAATAGATTAAAATAATATCCAGAAGAGGTAGTTAAAAAAGCTAGACTAAAAACAAGACTTTCACTTTGAAGCAAATACTCGCACATGAATATATTATTCAGCATAATGTCACAAAAACCGTCGGAATTTTCCCCCCTTACATCAGAACAACATCCGACACCACAATACCATGAGGTCACGCGTTCTTCTGTAACGATCAGCTGATGGACACGTGGAGGCCGTAAATAGGCTTCAAATAATAATGCAAATTTATACTACCTAAATATACCGGCGAACTGTGGGTGTACATTAGTACACCTCTGCCTAACCCTTCGGGGAATACAGGCGTGATGGTATGATGGTAAATCTATACTATTACTATCTTAGAAACTAGCTTCTGCCCGCGACTTCGTTCGCGTCAAAGTTGACATTTATTTATTTATTTATTTATGTCACACTTACAACTATTATTACAGGTTTTAAACCTAATACAATAGCGTAACATAATAACTATCCCACGGGACCCGTAGTTTTCCAGGATGAAAAGTATCCTATGTGTGTTCCACACTACAATCCATCTCAGTGTCAAATGTCCTCACAAACTTTCGCATTTATAATATTAGTAGGATAAGGAAGTAGGACAGTAGGAAATGCGAAAGTTGTAAGGATGGATGGATGGATGAATGTTTGTTACTCTTTCACGCTTAAAAAGGTTTGTAAGGTGATATCCTACTGATCCTAGTAAGCTTGTAGGAATTACTACGATAGTTGGAAGTAAAAATTTTAATCCATACAAACGGACACTATAATTTTATTTATTTGTATAGATACATATTGTTGCCATAATATAAAAAGTTGCGCAACATTTAACATGATATACATAAAGGTATATAAAAAAATTGTGTTAGTTCCACGCCAATTAATGTCCCAACTTGAAATTAATATGTATTTGACAATGATATGTATTAATAAAAAAATATAGACCGGTTTTCACAATGTGAGCAAGGAACTTTTGCTGTTCACGTGTTCAGTATATTTGATTACAGCATAATATTAACCTTATTCAAGGTTTTACCGTTCTTGAAAGAAATATGGTACCTTTAAGTAGATTATGAATACAAATGTGATCAATTATGATGACTTTTCACGCTTACGCCTTCTATAGTTATTATAAAACAAAGTCACTTCCCGCTGTCTGTCCCTCTACGCTTAGATCTTTTCAACTGCACAACGGATTTTAATGTGGTTTTTATTAATAGATAGAGTGATTCAAGATTACTGATTAAAGCCCCCCCACCCACCTAATTAACCTACCACCTACCTAATTTATCACATGACAAACCTTCCTCTTGAATCAGTCTATCCATCGATGAAAACCGCATTAAAATCCGTTGCGTATTTTAAAAGGTCTAAGCGTACAGACGATGGTCAGCGACTTTTTATATTAGGACGTCTAAATCCTTTCATGAAGACAGTCCTAACTCCTGTGCTACTGCATGTTTCAGACGATGTCATCGCTGGAGGAGCTAGCAGTTCGTCTGTTCGACGCTGGGGCGGTTCGTCTGGGAGACATCGAGGCGAAGGTTGGAAGACACACGCCCATCTACTTCGACCTGCGAGTGGTCGTGTCACACCCTCAGATCATGGTAAATATTGAGATCAACCTGCTGTAATATTGTGGAAAAACCTCTCTTGGTTTTAGATGAAGTGAGGTTTAATTGAGCTATCCCTAGCATAGGTCGACCTATTCTGTAGAAAAGTAGAAATAGTTTTAGTTCGCAACAGCATTGCTCTTTGTATATAAAGGAGCTCGCCCGGGGAAGTACTACCACCATACCTATTTCTGCCGAAAAACGGCGTTGCTGTGTTCCGGTTTGAAGGGTATGAGTGCAGGTTTATCCATGAGATATTTTGTTTTTGGGATGACAACGCATCTGTAACGCCTCGTTGCCACATTGTATGTCAACGCTGATTCTTTGGCCCAAGATAAGGCCAGGCATAATCGTACCACTGAACTAGTCCATTCAGTTAATTTAGAATTGCCTACACTCGGCAAGAATATTAGGATAGTAGATTTTTTTGCCAAAATGTACCTAAATGCTCTAATTTTATGTTACAGCTTTCAGTGGCCAAACATCTAGAGAAGCTGTCAAGGGACATTGATCACGACTTGCTGTGTGGCGTGCCCTACGCCGCGCTACCGCTCGCCGCAGTCATGTCTGTCAACACCAACATGCCCATGATTATGAAAAGAAAAGAAACCAAAATGTACGCCACTAAAAGAATACTTGAGGGAATATACGAGAAAAATCAAAAATGTCTTGTTGTAGAGGACGTAGTGACATCTGGTGGCAGTCTAATGGAAACTGTTGACACTTTACGTTCAGAAGGTTTGATAGCTACACACGCCGTAGTAGTTCTCGACCGTGACCAAGGTGGCGCTAGTGTATTAAAACAAAATGGAATTCATGTTAAATCGATATTCACTCTAACCGGTTTGCTAAGAATATTGAATGAAGCTGGCAAGATTAATAGTAAAACTGTTGAAATTATATTAGAACATATTAAAGAATGCCAATTTAGCAACTTAGATTTCATGAAGGACAATTTGGAACTTTTGCCTGTATAAAGTTTTAGACAAATGAAAAACCCTATTTGGTGGTTTGTTCAATTTTAAGTTGCAAAAACAAAAATACTCATATCCTTACCTATATAAACCGAAATAAGTTATTTTTAAAACTGAAAAAGTGCTGCCATCTCTATTTAATATCTAGCATCAATTTGGAGTATATTTACAGAACAAATGTGGTTCAGGCCACTTACAGCCCTTTCAGTTTTACCAGCAGGGCTGCTAATGATGTTCGCATGCCGACAATTGACAGATTAACAGACAAATCTCCATTCAGTGACATTTTTAGCATGCAATCAGTAGTCCATAATTTAGTTCTGACTCTGCTTTGCGGTCACTGCCTATCCGCCCTAATCCTGTAAATGTGCCACAGATACACAATTTGCATCAGGTGTTGAGAAACGCAACTAATGGTGGAAAAATCATGATGGTGACTCATGAAAGCACAACAGCAGCAGGGTTATCTCATTATTTATTCTAGTTATGTACCTATCTTGTTATTTATATAACGTGTAAGTATATAGGGTCTGTCTTGATGTACTGTTGTCTGTAGATAAATAATTAAAATCGTGTTTCTAAAATTAATAAATTATTATTAATATAAATGGGCTATCTATAAGGTAATACAAACAATAGTTTGCGAAGCTATTTATATTGGTTATAATATAGTAGTTTAGCAAAATATAGGTTTCCTGCACGATACCCTTATCCATTTTTCCTGTTTTGAACTGCTTTGTAGTAACCTCTATTTCTGTACACCTATGATATGGCTATGACAATGCGCGGTGGATGCATGGAAATAGTACCAGTAGGTATTTAATTATGGAACACCGTTGTCCCTATAGATGAGTGAGGAAACAGCCACGTCCGGCCAATGCAAATGCATTTAATTGCAATTGTTTTATTGTCATGCAGACCTCAATTTGCGTTTACGCTTTTGACTAGTACAGACAGTCATTGGTTGGTTAGGTACTCCTCTTGCATCAAAATTCGTTCGAAAAGAGAGTATCTATATACACCTGTCTAACCCAGCCTAGGTATTAGACCCTACCTACATACCTAGGTCTTATTTGTGTACTGCGAATAATTGTTGTGTACACCCAAATCTATAAGCTAGCTTTTCTTTATTTATTTATTTAATTATTTAAACTTTATGCACAAAAAAAAAAAGTACAAAGGCGGACTTAATGCCTTAGGCATTCTCTACCAGTCAACCAAAGGTGGTGAAGAGATAACATGGCAGGTGCAAATTATTGTACGAAGTAAAAAGAAATGGAATGTACACAAGTACAAACCAATTGAAATACTCCATACATTTAAATGAGTGATCCACTATATAATACCCTAAATTCAAAACATACATATATCTAGATACACATACATACATACATAAATACCTACATACATACCTATATATATATATATATATATTTCTTTCTATTCTCCATTTAGTATAAGTATAAACAAAAATAAAGGCAGTTATAAGGTAGATGAATTCAATTGTTGAAGAACGACGGTTTTTTTTTGTGTAATGTTTATATTTTATAATTATCATGAAATAACGGAGTTTTTTACGCTAACGATAGTTGTTTTCCTATGTTTTACTGAATGGATTATAATCGCAACTCAAAAAGATTTGAATTTATTTTTTGTGTGCATGTTGCATGTGTGTCATAAAAAGTGAGATCTTCTATTAATATTTGAGACAAAAAAAAGACTTGGGGAAAGTATCAAGATGTCAATAAATAAAACGATTGAAGTAAAATCATTGTAGTTTTATTACTCACTGGAATATAATAATTAAAAACCTTTGATCGATTTCGAAATGTTGTACTAGCTTCTTAGTAAAAAAGCCAATGAATAACACATTAACTGCACAGTATCAAACGAAGTATTAAAATTAAACTTAGGCATTAAAAAATAGTTCAGCCTTATCAAAAAAAAGATCTTTTCCTTTGTGTCATCAGTGTGTCGACAGCACTGTGCTGGTGGTCAGGCGAAGGGCCCACGTCGCTGGGGGAACCTGTTTACAGCCATAAACATCCGAGAGTCGCCCTTCGGTCAAGGAAAACACACACACGGGAATGTAGACGCGACGTCACCAACGTGTAGGTACGTCCTACGTAACATAAATAAGTTCACGACGGTACAGTTACACGGAAATACTAATGCAAATCAAAAGCCGTCCCGTGCGACGCGCCGGACGCTCGGATCGGGAGCAAGGGGGGAGCAAGGTGTTGGGGTGGCGGGAGGGGGAGTTGGTGTGAGTGCTTAGTTGTCCTCGATCTCCTGCTCTGCCTCCTCGTCGAACTCGGCGTCCTCGTCGGCGGTGGCCTCCTGGTACTGCTGGTACTCGGACACCAGGTCGTTCATGTTGCTCTCCGCCTCGGTGAACTCCATCTCGTCCATGCCCTCGCCGGTGTACCAATGCAAGAAAGCCTTGCGCCTGAACATAGCGGTGAACTGCTCCGAGATGCGCTTGAACAGCTCCTGGATGGCGGTGGAGTTGCCGATGAACGTGGCGGCCATCTTGAGACCGCGAGGTGGGATGTCGCACACGGCGGTCTTCACGTTGTTCGGGATCCATTCCACGAAGTACGACGAGTTCTTGTTCTGGATGTTGAGCATCTGCTCGTCCACCTCCTTCATGGACATGCGTCCGCGGAAGATGGCGGCCACGGTGAGGTAGCGGCCGTGGCGCGGGTCGCACGCCGCCATCATGTTCTTGGCGTCGAACATCTGCTGCGTGAGCTCGGGCACGGTGAGGGCGCGGTACTGCTGGCTGCCGCGAGATGTCAGAGGAGCGAAGCCGGGCATGAAGAAGTGGAGACGTGGGAACGGCACCATGTTGACCGCCAGCTTGCGGAGATCCGCATTCAGCTGGCCAGGGAACCGCAGACACGTCGTCACGCCGGACATGGTGAGCGACACCAGGTGGTTGAGGTCGCCGTACGTGGGTGTGGATAGTTTGAGCGTGCGGAAGCAGATGTCGTATAGTGCCTCGTTGTCGATACAGTAGGTCTCGTCTGTGTTTTCTACTAACTGGTGGACTGATAGTGTGGCGTTGTAGGGTTCTACTACTGTGTCTGACACTTTGGGCGAAGGTACAACTGAGTATGTGTTCATAATTCTGTCGGGATATTCCTCTCTGATTTTGGAGATAAGAAGTGTGCCCATACCGGAACCAGTGCCGCCGCCGAGCGAGTGTGTGAGTTGGAATCCTTGCAGACAGTCACATGACTCAGCTTCCTTGCGTACGACGTCTAATACTGAATCGACTAGTTCAGCGCCCTCGGTGTAGTGACCCTTAGCCCAGTTGTTACCGGCTCCGGACTGTCCGAACACGAAGTTGTCCGGTCGGAAGATCTGTCCGAAGGGCCCCGAGCGCACCGAGTCCATGGTGCCGGGCTCGAGGTCGACGAGGATGGCGCGGGGCACGTACTTGCCGCCGGACGCCTCATTGTAGTACACGTTGATGCGCTCCAGCTGCAGGTCCGAGTCGCCATGGTAGGCGCCGGTGGGGTCGATGCCGTGCTCGTCCGAGATGATCTCCCAGAACTGGAACAATCGAAACAATACTTATTAACATGAACAAAACATTAATTAAACACAGGAGAAATAATAATTATTGTAGTTAAGTAAGTTGAAAATAAACGCACGCGGTGAGAATATCTATTAGCACAAGGCAGGGCGTCTGTGTGTGCGTAGGATGAGTCACGGTCGCCCCGGCAACGGGGTTCGCAACAAACGGCAGCTCCCGAGCGTTGCCTCGACATTAACATATTTACGAGGCCGACATTATCGATCCAACCCACTACCATAAAGGTACATCAACGATTTAAATCACGTCTTAAACTGATGAATAAGCATAATTGCAGCAAAAACATTATGGCCGCCCACTTTCGTGTTTATGTCATGTTGCCTTAAAAGAGGAGAGCGCAAAGCAAGTTTCTCATTTGGTGCGACAGCCTGTCGGACAATAAATCAGACGGGTCGGGGTTGCAGTGCCGTGCGCGCACCCGATGTTCGTGTGGCATTTTTAGGACGAATCGAGCATAATTCTTGGTACAAAACACAAGTCATCCATTAACATTGCGGCGAGATTTTATCGCGAATCAATTGAGAGGCTTTCTAGGTAAATGAAACTCGGCGAATAGAGAACGGTCGATAAGATCGGTTGTTGACTCATTCGTGGCGAGATTATAATGTTAAGAAATATTTTTAAGCAGTGCAGTCACGTCACATGTTTTAATCATGACTACTTTTCAGGAGTTGTCAACGCTAACAATGGGCAGTATTTTCGTCTGAAAAAGGGCAAGCGGTGCTCACTCAGAAAGCAATCCATTGCCTCGCCATTTAGGACACCAAGTTTTGCACGAGCTAAAATTATTCCAACCGATATTGGTTCCTTCTACAATTTTCTATCTTGTTTATCAATTTGTTGTATAAAGTGTTGTTGTAAAGTTTATCTTTATCAGCATTACTTATAATAAACTTATCTTTAGCGACTATCGATTCGATGTGTTCACTTGGAAACTTTTCGTAGAAGTCTTAAAAGGAGTGTGCGTCATATTGGTGGACGTGCTGCGATGATACACACCACGACTTCATCATAACATTAATACTGTAGCGCCTTGTTGGTAAGCACATAAGTAGAACACTTCATGTACCTTCATTGAAGCGCATAGCGTAGCGTCTAACGTACCTTGACATATCAATGGTTATGGGCATGGGTCTTTATCATCTCATAAACTTCATTTACAACCGATTCTGAACATTTTATTGCCGGTAAATCATTCGTTCGATACGTTGATCACGCTACAAAAAGCGGGTCAACGCGGAAGACGCCGCGGGATTGGCTTAGCTCGTAAAATCACAGACTGGCACGGAGACAGTCGCGTGTCGTCGGCAATTACCTACCATCAGAGACATGCAAATAACTAAGAAAGTTTTGAAAAGTACGCCTTATTAGCATTTAGGTAAAACAATGACTTACGGTGAATGTTTACGGCGTTTGGTGTGTAAGTTTATAATATTATTCATTACCTACACATGTTCTACATCTAAATATATATAATTCAAAGGTGACTGACTGACTGACTGACTGACTGACTGACTGAGATAGTGATCTATCAACGCACAGCCCAAACCACTGGACGGATCGGGCTGAAATTTGGCATGCAGGTAGATGTTATGACATAGGCATCCGCTAAGAAAGGATTTTCATCAATTCTACCCCCAAGGGGATAAAATAGGGGATGAAAGTTTGTATGAAACTTTATCAATTTTAAACCGATCGAGCTGAAACATTGCATGCAAAAAGTTACTATGACGTAGGCATCCCCTAAGAAAGGATTTTGATAAATTCCACCCCTAAGGGTATAAAATAGGGGATGAAAGTTTGTATAAATCTTCTTAGATTTTCGACTGATTGAACTGAAATTAAAGATTGGAGCTACTATGATGAAGACGTCCGCTTAAATAGGATTTTGATAAATTGAACCCCCATGCGGTTAAAATAAGGGATGATGGAGGATGTAAACATATTAGTTTGAACCTATCAGTACCTAATGGAACGAAATACCTAATTAATAATAATACTTCTTAACGCGAGCGAAGCCGCGGGCAAAAGCTATATTTAATAAATTGTATTCCTTTCTACTGCAAAATACTGAATTTCGTACACTTAATAAATATATTCAATGCCTATTCGAATGTCAATGACTTGCCAAGATTTTACCTACCTACCTATAATCGTGAACATATTTGAGCGTTCACTTTATTTCTCAAAATACTTCTATAAATTGCCCAAGAACGTATCGCTGCATTTCTGAAAAGCGCTTCACATTTCATGAATGTGGAAAAAATAAAAAGCGCTCCACTGCACGGTGGCCATTTGAAAAGTTTGGGCATTTTGCCAAATGCTGAAAAAATCGCTTCCGACATCTCGGACGTTTGAATAAACCGGGATATACCTACCTACCTACCTAATATTAGTAGGTAACATGGTAACATTTTACGTTCAGATGAAAGTTCATTGATTTTTTAGTTACCTAATAAAAACAATGTGTTTTTAGCTCGCCAAGTCGGTTAAAAATACTTATGAGTAAACAACAACACAAAAAGGCCACGGATATTGACCGTTCTCCTTTCTTTTACTTCGATTCAATACTTTGCTAGTTGTTTATGTCATTATGAAATCATTTTCAGAAATTGCATGTTTTCAGGGGTATGTAGGTACCACACTACTAACTCGTGATGCATTACTGAATCATATCAGTGTTATTTTCCAGTTCATAAAATAAATAAGATAGGTGAAACACGTCAAATGATAAATTGATATTGCTCTGATTTGCACTAATTGACTAACTCAAGCAATAAGGTAGCCAATTATTAATCAACTAGGTATTTAATCAATTAAGAAAGTTTGCTATACTTAATTATTGCCGTAAAAGTTAATTGATTTATAGGCAATTGTCTTTTCAACTAGATCGTTTGAATGCCACAGGCTCTAATTACGTTTACAAATCTTACTTGTAATTATTCAATTTACTTTATTCATTAAATAATTGGATTCGTTTATGTGTTTTATTCAATTAATCCTATTAAATATTTAACTGGTTAACTGACTGGGCAGATTAATGTAATTTATTTGTCCAGAGGTAATCTTTTGAATTAGGTCAGCTGGTTTATATTTCCGGGTGTTAAGTATTTATGTAGGTGTTAAGAATACGTAGAAAGACGGGAGTTATAGGCACTAATCCTGTTAATTTACAGCCCGCAGGGGGGCAGACATTGATATTGGTTGTAAATGTCCGGTCCGGTCCTAGCCTATCATTGCTAATAATGGCGACCTTGGTTTGACAGAAAATTATAGAATGTAGAAGCCTATCTAATTTTTTGTAATTTATTGTTCGTACAAGAAAGGTAACTACGAATTGTTGACAAAAAAAATACATGTTGAAAAAATAATCAATATTATTATAATGCCGTATTATAGTAACTAAGGGTTTCATAGGTTTTTGTTACAAAATGTAACTCAAAATTCAAATAATTTTAAAAATCCGTTGAAAATTGACGGAGATTTCGTTAAACAGTACGTCTGTTTAATATACCTAGTACCTACTACATCAAACCTAGAACCTCCTCTTTTTTAAGTCAGTTAAAAATAAGTTGATACATTACGTTATATCCAATTTTAAGACATCAAAGAGCCTTCTAAACATCAAAACATACGTCTTAGGATAGTTCTCTCGTCGTAAAGTTTACTTCCACTAACATGTGCTAAGCCGTGCTATTTCGGCTACCGCGGAAGAGCGTCGGTCATCGAACTTCTGACGACCGGTAACTACTTCTACCTATCTATTTAAATTTCATAATTAACTTTTTGCAGTACGCGCATGAAATTAAAATCTACAATTACCTAGGTAGGCGCGAGTTTTTATGTTAGATACATAGGTATTGTAGTTTTTATCGCGATGAAGTAAAATTAATGCCGTGAAATAACATTATAGAAATGTAGACATAGATACCCATATAACTTTACGTCTTTTATCTCAAAATGAATTAATGAAAGTCAAATTAAAACAGAAATGTGTCGCTAATATAAATACCTACCTCAATAAATTAAAATTCTTCGTTTGGTTTTTTTTTTCTACAAAAAAAAACCCGCGGCAGATGGCATAACATTTGGCGGACTTCGCGCCGTTCCAACGTTAACGGAAAGGACTCAAATTTCGAACGTTACAAACGCACGCCTATGATTGGCCGGCCCTTATCATGGGACGCGAGCCGGCAACCTTGAGCGGGGATCCAAACATGCGTGCCCTTTATTTTTATAACGGTTTTTTTTAATGTATGGCGGGAAGTTAGTTAGAAAGCTTTATTGAACAATCAACATAGGTTCTTTGTTATGAACTAACCTTTACAAAAATACAATTAGCTAAAAAAAAATAACATTGAATGGAATTCCTTTGTTTGAAACAGGACTGAGCGACTTGCGGGCCGGCCGGCATTCTGTATAGGTTCCGGACTATGTACCTACCTGTCACTCGACATCATTCAAACTTGCTACGTAAGTGCATGATTCAAGCTGTATATTCTTATCCAGCAACGTGAATTAATATCTACGTGTGAATCGATAATCCAAATCCTCAGTTGATCCGCCAACCGGCGACTAACACGTGGAAGTAGGCGACAGCAGACTCCGATGTTCCTGCCTACGTATCGATCGATAGCTGCCCAAATCCGTTGGGTGCGGCACATTCACCGAAACTCTCCTTTTACATAATATTTACACGAAAACTGATGACGTGACAGTATAAACGCGAGAGTCGTGAGAAAATTGACACGATAAGTAGAACAAAAAGATCGACAAAAAGTCCACAATCCACGACCACACCCACTGACTCTAAATGGCAAACACTCGACCACCGTTAATTGAACACAATTTCAGACAGTATTAGCGTGAATTAATAAAGGAAACAGTCGTCAATTGTTTCATTTTTTCGAGTCGTGGCGTGAGGCCGGCGTCACAAAATGCCGGCCGCTATGCCCCACGTTCGAAATTAGATGTTTGAGAAACAAAAGAATAGCTTACCTTGGCTCCAATCTGGTTACCGCATTGTCCGGCCTGGATATGCACGATTTCCCTCATTTTGTTTTATATGAACTTATTTTACTTAGTAACTATAAAAATTGTTTTTCTGCTCCGCACGCACCACGTACTCTCGTGGTCGCTTGAAGAATAATTTTGTTCCGTTTCGTCCGATCGACCTAAGCTACGGATGCAGTAGTGCTGTGGTAAAATCAGTAGTATTATATATCGATAGAAATTGTCGCATTGCGACATACTTTTAAAAATGTATTGAGAGTATTTTTCTATATTATTATTCGTAGGTCCTTAATTTTTTTGTTTTTAATATTTTTTATTGTATCTGTATCGGTTTATACCTATTTTGGATATCCAATCATTCTTAGAATATTCAGTCAGTAAAATAAATCAATGACTTTCCAAAAAAAAAAAAATAACCCGCCACTACTTTTGATGTATAGTATAGTGTAATATATACAATAGTATTATCCTCCTATAAACTTATCGTAAGTTATAACAATTAACGGTGAAGACTACGTAGAGTACATATTTTATAGTACTTGGTAGTCAAACATGTCAGTCTGCGATATAAAAGCCTATCAACTTGCGGTTGTCTGTACCTACTGTACGGATTCATCTACCAACATATATTATAATAGACTTAAAATTTGTTAATTACATCATGGAAACACTGATTACAACTAAATCGATGCTGGTTTCTCATTTTAGCTTCTGTCCTGTCCTGTATCTCGGCATTTTGCTAGCAACTTTACAAACAGAAACATCAGCGCAAGTACTATTTACTTCTGCGGGTTGTTCGAAAGAGATACCGCGCCCCCGGAACGCAAAGGGCACATGAAGGAACATAGACGGGTTTTAGTCAGTAAAAGTCTGACACTCCCTCCCGCCCCGCCCAGGGCGGGGAAAGTTATTTGATGATTTCCCGTCTATAAAAAAAAAAAAAAAGTACTATTTACTTACTTCCTTTTTATATAATACAATCACGCCTGTCTTCCCCGAAGGGCTAGGCAGAGGTGTACCAATGTACACCCACAGGTTGCCGGTATGTTTTAGGTCCCATGTAATAGAAGGCCAGCCTATTGCCATTAACCGGGCACAAATCCTAACTCCGAACTGATACTGAGAATTTCATAGAAAAACCCAATAACATTTTTGCTCGACCGGTGATTCGAACCCAAGACCTCTAGCGTAGCAGTCGCGTTTAGGACCACTAGGCCAACGAGGCAATGGTACTTTTTATAATCTTCCAATCAAATGTGACATCATCATCTGCCTAGCCTTTTCCCAACTATGTTGGGGTCGGCTTCCAGTCAAACCGGATGCAGCTGAATATCAGTATTTTACATGGAGCGACTGCCTATCAGACCTCCACAACCCAGTAATGTCCAATCAAATGTGACAATGAGCTCAAAAAATAAATGTACTTTTCGTGTAAGTAAATGGCGAAAATATCGATATCATGTGTCGATACATGGACAGCCCAATTTTGCTAGCTGCTTTCCTATTGGTCGGATGACGCTATATCGAGGCCATGGCTGCCAACATAACAAAAATAATTGGCGTCCCATTTTAGTCATGAATTACATATTTCTTCGATTTTAAAGCCTATCGGGAAGCTAAGATGATAAACAAAGTTATTATAGGTTAAAACATCGTATGCATGCTTTTATTTGTAATTTTATCAATACTAAAATGCTGTAATTTTCGTTATGAGCCACAGATGTATCATTTTGTTAGGTTGGTATTTCCCTTCGGTACTGGCGAGGGCGACTAGCAATGGCGAACACTGGCCAATGCTGGCGATGTTTGGTACGTCATGGCGCCACTCGCCGGCCGGCACAAAAAAAAACAAAACAAATGAAATTAAATTCAATCAAATTAACAGTATTTAATTAATAATGGTATACTAATATAGTTTAGCTCGATAAATACGTTGTTTATGTATATTATTAATATTATGTAGTTTCAAGTTATTGTAGATTGGTAGCCTAAGTATATGTATTTTTCATTATAATTTCTCTAATTTTTTAACGTTGTTTGGTAGATATTGTATTTTGTTACGGTAGCTATGTAGATAAGTAATCGGCAGAATGAATAATACTGGGGCATTACAGCTAATTGGTATTATTTTCCTGATTATTGCTGTACTTCCGTCCTATAAACTGAAAAACCGTTTCAAATAATATAATACTATTAACATAACATACCATAGCGCCTATATTCCCCGGAGGGTAAGGGAGGAGACGCAGGAGTGTACCAATATGTACTCACTGTTCGCTGGTATGTTAAGGTCCTATTTAACAGGGGGCGAGCCTATAACCATTCACCGAGCACAAATCCTGAGTCCAACCTGCTGCTGAGAATTTTACAAAAAAACTCAATACCTACCTAAAACTTTTTGGTCAACCTGGGGATCGCACGACCACTAGGCTAACGAGGTAGTTCTTATTATAGACAGGGCAGAAATTCCAGAGTAATTATGGAAAATCCCGAAAACGTTGCTGCTTTATCTGGGTATCAAAGCGGACCCCACGCACAGCTGTCGCGCTTGTTCGTCCACTATATCAACGATAAAAAAATAATCTAAGCACCCACTACATCAAATGGGTTTAGCTTTTATCTAAAGGGCTTAATATATTTTGTAAACAGAAGCTGTCAAACCGTCTTTTATTTATTTTATTCTTAAAAAAAAAACAAAATATGAAAGAAGAAAAATGTAATCTGACGTTTGAAAATCTGTTGTTAAAATAAATTAAAGTTATGTTAGGTAAACTATAAATTAGGTTTCCTTTTTCGGATGGGAAATCATCAAATAACTTCTCTCGCCCTAGTGTCAGATTTTTATTGACTGAAACCCATCCATGTTCTTTCTTGTGCCCTTTGCGTTCCGGGGGCGCGGTATCTCTTTCGAACAACCCGCAGCCCCGGCAATAAATTAGGTTTAGGTACCTACATAGTCCATTTTTGTCATGCTAGTCTATAATATTTCTGTAAAGGTTAAAATGGCGTCCATAATGGCACGCCCAGACATGCTGTCCGCAATTCCGCGGGTGTGTTCCCGACGTCGATACCCGGGTGCCGCCATACTGCAGTGACGTCACTGCCGGCACGCCCGGTCGTTGACATGCACTTTAAAAGATTTTAAATTAAGAATGTTTTTGTAGGTGCTTCATGCTTTTAGAATCACAATTGGAAAAGATGCAAGGAGTCTGTTGTCAAAATGTTTATTTTAATTAAACGACTGTAATTATGGTTGAAATTAACTGTATTTTTGGATAGGTACGACGATTTCTGAATTTGTTAATTATTACTAAGCCAAAAGTTATTCCAATCCACCGGTTTTGCCATGCCAAGTGGTCGGAAAATCCTTTTGACCCGGCATTACGAGGGATATTTTCCTATTGTGGTACCTATTCCACATTTAGTTTTCCAAATTTTTCAATCAAACATAAACCGTTTGAATTCATCATGTAGATAAGCATCATATTCTGTAACTTATATTTATAAAGCTAAAGAGTTTAATTGTTTGTTCTTTTGTATGCGCCAATCTCAGAAACAACTGGTCCGATTTGAAAAATCTTTTTGCATTATGTAGCCTGTTTATCGAGGAACTTTATAGGCTATATAACATCACGCCACGACCTATGGGAGCGGAGCAGTAATCCAAGACGGTAAGTGTTGCTAGTCGTAGTAATGAAAGAATAGCTAGTTGCCCACTGATTAGTGTTCCGTGTGCAACATCGGTGTTCATACTGTTCAGTTTGTTATATTAATGTCAGAAACATACATTTTCTAGTGCTTCAACTTCAAGCTAATTAGCAAGCTTGGTACCTACCATCAACAAAAGTCACCGCTTTTGGCACTTGGCTATGGATTTACGTCAAAACCGTCGGAAAGTTCCTATATGTTACCTACATATAGGAACTTTCTATGGTATATGGTAATCGTATGGTAACTTCCTTTTAAGTATTGAACGGAACTTGGCGATAACCGATAGCTGTAGGTAAGTAACCTACAGCTAGAAGTTCCTAGAAAACCAGACTGCCCAACCGGGCAGTTGCTAAGGTATCGAAAATTATAGAAAGACTAGCTACTGCCCGCGATTTCGTCCGCCTGGTATTTTTTACCCGCGTTAAGTTATGTCTTTGGTTACTGCCCCGCTCCCGTGGGTCGTAGCTTGATGATATGTAGCCTATGACCTCGTTGGCCTAGTGGTCCTGCGTGCGACTGTTACGCTAGAGGTCTTGGGTTCGATTCACAGGTCGAGCAAAAATGTTATTGGGTTTTTCTATGAAATTCTCAGTAGTAGCTCAGAGTTAGGATTTGTGCCCGGTTAATAGCAATAGGCTTAGGCTGGCCCCCTATTACATGGGACCTATATATGCCGGCGAAGTGTGCGTGTACATTGGTACACCTCTGCCTTACCCTTCGGGGAATACAGGCGTGATGGTATGATGATGGTAGGACCAACCCCAAAATGTGATTAATAAATCAGCTGTTTCATATATTTTCTCCATTTTGTAAGTAGGTTGACACTTTTTGTATTTACGAGTACTTTGCTTTAAAAAGTCAACTTGTATTGCCTACGTAACCTAATAGTAGGTACCTATAACGTGCCAAAACTCCGCAAAAACTAAAAGCTGCTTCAATATTTTATCTCCAAAATTCTGTCTTATATTTCGTAACGCCATTATTTGTCTCCGTGTGTGTCAAGTAAATAGGTTAGTATCGACCTATAGCCACAGTGTAGCTTCGCTTCAGTCTGCACACAATGCTGGCCATCTGTTCGGTTCGCACACTGGAGATGTACGAATTTCTCCACTCTGTGGCGCCGAGTGCTGTCTGGCGATTATTGTGGATTGGATGATGTACATTGCTTGTTATTTTTTTTAGGTAGGTAGGAAAGTACTTATATTTTTTTAAATATATGCTATTCTAGGTTTTTGAAGCTTATGTTGTAGGTCTAAAAATAAAACAAATACTGTACCAATCAAATCAACCAATGCGAACTTTCTGTAGTTTAAAATAATTAGCCCAAGTCGAGCAAAAGTGCTGTTTACCTATGCCTATTCTCAGTAGCAGCTCAGAGTTAGGATTTGGCCCCCTATTACATGGGACCTAAAACACATACCGGCGAACTGTGGGTACATTTGTACACCTCTGTCTAACCCTTTGGGTAATATAGGCGTGACGGTATATTATGTAAAACTAGCAACGATTGACATTTCTAACCATAAAAATGACTAGGCCAAACCTAGCAATCAGCTGTTTTTTAAATAAGTTACATATCAAATGGGTCATGTAGGTTTAGTAAACTTTGCAGAGGTCATGAACTCCAGCAATAGCCTCCACACGACAGGCGAACGGAATAGATGATTGATCTCCGTTTGTTGTCGATCAAACCTTATTAGTATCATTGAACCCGTTAGTTCTTACCAAAGCAAGACAATACATTTTGAACCTTCATCTTCAACTACCTCCTAATAGACATAGTTCACCACATATTATATGAAAAAATGGAACACTATTTGAATGAACTGTCAAGTAATTAGGCAGTAATATCCACCAATCAATTGACGTACTTTTACAGATTAATAATTAATCAATTGACATATATTTTTAGGAATTGTCAAAACGTGTTTTCTAGATTTCGTATCATCACAATAGCAAACAGTGACGTCACTATTTGCCAAATTGACTAACTAACTATTTATTTATTTATAGATTTGTAAGCAACTAAAAATTTTATTATGCAGTTGATTGAAAATTAATTTAGTTTTTCGGGCTACATATAGACTATAGTGTTTTTTATAAGGTCCTAAATGAAAACAAACCTCTTTAGTAAAATTCCAGTAACATTATTTCCAGCCAGCAATGTACCGGGACGGGAGAGGGAAAGGAGGGTCCCCCGTCCCAGCGGCCGCCGCGGTAGACGATCCGGGCGTCGGGAGCCACGAGACGACTCCCGGCCACCGTAGACGCGGGTCTGTGGACGGTGAGCAATGGGTAGCTCACCGTCCGTACGTTCACTAGCGACAGACCGTGTCGACGGCGCGTTCGTGTTCCACGCGCGCCTCAAAGAGATGTCAGCAAAATTGGATGGGGCCACTGAGGGCCGATGCCTGCCGGGGCTGCGGGTTGTTCGAAAGAGATACCGCGCCCCCGGAACGCAAAGGGCACATGAAGGAACATAGACGGATTTTAGTCAGTAAAAGTCTGACACTCCCTCCCGCCCCGCCCAGGGCGGGGGAAGTTATTTGATGATTTCCCGTCTATAAAAAAAAAAAAAAAGCCAGCAATGTACGCCATCTTGCGCTAATTCCACAATGAGTACTATTTCGAAATTGTCCATGATTCACCGCTTTCTACAGTTCGCTACCTATCGATCATCCAACATGGCGACCATTTAACATTTTACATCATACAACTACACCGTGTATGGCATACAAGCTGAATTGTTGCCAGGTGAAATTGAAAATAATGTTTCATAATTTATTTCATTTGATGTGGGAAGGAAATAAAACGAATACTTATTTGTAAAAAGGTTTATTTTTATACTAGCCGTTCCCCGCGGTTTCACCCTCGCTGCTCAGCACCTGTTGGTCGTAGCGCGATGTTACATAGCCTATAGCCTTCCTCGATAACTGGACTATCCAACACAAAAAGAATTATTCAATTCGAACCAGTAGTTTCGGAGATTAGCGCGTTCAAACAAACAAACAAACAAACTCTTCAGCTTTATAATATTAGTATAGATTTAAAGTGTATTTCTACTTGTAAACTGATGACATTATTCTGTTTTTTTTTTGACAGACTCTATTTATTCTACTTATTAGAAACTGGTCAAGTAAGAGTCAGAGCCCAACACGAAGGGTTCTGTACCATTGCACTATTGTTTCTGTTTTTATTCGTTGTTAGGTATAGCAACAATAGAAATACACTCTGTGAAAATTTTAACTCTCTACCTATTGCGATTCATGAGATACAGCCCGCTGACAGACAGACGGACGGTCACCGGAGGCTTAGTAATCGGGTCCCTCCGGGTAAGGAACCCTGTAACATTAAGTTACACGAATTTTTGAAAGATTGAGACTAGATTGCGATTGTTCCTAAAAGTAAATCGGATGAATTGCCCCCCTTTTATTAGAAGTCTTCTCCATAAAGGTAATATAAAAAAAAAGGTTGTGTGTAAAGGATCGCAGTTAACTTGTCTATGGTAACTATTCGCGCCAAAACCAGGGAACGGGGTCTAATTTGAATAAAACATGGTGGCCACCTGATGTTATGCGGTAAACGGTAAATGGTCACAACTGCAGCACCTCACAGGTCACCTCACTTACAACTCACGACACGACGACCCACATTGTAGACTGTACCTATATTTTCATGCAGTTATATTAATAAATTACAGGAGTAAGTAGTAATACCTAGGTAAATACTTAGGTATAGAAATATTCTATGTATAGAAATAAATAAAATTCAAGTGCCTGTTTGTAATGTCAAAACAGGTTTTTGCTAAAAAAAATATATAAATGTTTACATGGTATTTACACTACAAAATTACTATTTACTTTTTTTTATCTGTCCGTCCATTTGTCTGTTTGAATATCCAAAACGGCTGGACCGATTTTGACGGGACACACACTGGCAGACAGCTGTTGATATACGGACTAACTTAAGCTAGTTTTAGGTATATTAGAACAATAATTAGGGTTCTGCGAAAAAACAATGAAACCCAGTAGAGAACCAACATTTGCTCGGGAAAACTCGCAGACATAAGCTAGTTATTTAATAATAGGTGTGACATACATACACACAACATTGATTGACAGCTAAGGCCGTGTACACGCGAGACTGCGCCACTCAAGTTAAGGCTGTGCCTTAGGTACCAGTGATGTCATTCACAGCTAGACTACTTATTTTTAGCGCCTAAGAGTAATGACACGATAGTATGACTATATTATTCATGTTTGTAGTATAGGTACTTAATTGGTAGTTTTAGTATTCGTTTTCATTTCAATTGGGCTAAGTTCTGTTGACAACGAGCCAGCCCACAGTTTATCGAAAATTCACTCAAATTAACTCAATATACATTACTTTCCAACAGTAACAGTTTGATGTAAGCTACCAATGTTTTCAATTTCAAAGATTTTAAATTAATCAGCGTTAAATCATCTAAGATCATTATAATATTACAAAAAATGGGAATCAGTTTGAGCCTGCCTTCAGTCACATCTTTGCTATTATGTTGCTAGTCTTTTTTTTTTATACACGAGAAATCATCAAATAGCGCGGGGCGGGAGGGAGTGTCCGACTTTTACTGACTAAAACCCGTCTATGTTCCTTCATGTGCCCTTTGCGTTCTGGGGGCGCGGTATCTCTTTCGAACAACCCGCAGCCCCTGCACTGTTGCTAGTCTTCTCCCGTTGGTGGTAGCGAGATGTCCATGCGTAAACCTTCATCTTGATTCTTGAATCACTCTGACTATTCATGAAAGCCGTATTGAAATCCATTGCGAAGTTTAAAAGTCTAAGCGTACAGACGGCAGGAAGCGTCTTTATTTTATACCATGTAGAGAAGATTAGATTTGTATTGGCTTGTTTATCCTACATGTTGTACTGGTTTTGCTCATACGTGGTGGCGGTAGGTACATGGTATCACCTAGGCACAGTGGGGCACATTGTGGCACAGGGGGTCACAGTGGGGCACAGTGGGGCACAGTGGGGCACACTGGAGCACCGTGGTCTCGTAATCAGACTAGACAAGAGATTTCTTCACAAACCTACCTACATGAATACAAGAGCATGATTCATCTTTACATAAGCATCTTGTAAAAGTGAACTTAAGTTTCACATTACGTCAGACACGGCTGTATTTTGACAGCAGTAACACAATACAAGTGAAACCAAGTGTGATTGTAGACAAAAACTGAATGGTTTGGAGACCGGCGCATGCGCAGCGTGGGTGGCGCCGTGTGCACTTGTTAGGATTAGGAAGTTAGAAGATTGGCTTTGATTGATTCATAGCATAACATAACATCACGCCAGTATTCCTTGAAGGGTTAGGCAGAGGTGTACCAAGGTAAACCCACAGTTCGCCGGTATGTTTAGGTGCAATGTAATAAGGACATGATCAGGAGGGGGGTGTGTAATTGATACATTAGGATATAGATAATAATACCAGGCTATTATTGTCCCACTGCAGGGCAAATTCATCTTTTCATACAGAGACGCAGAGAGCATTGATCGCCACGCTTGCTCCCGGCTTAGGTATATAAATGACCTTGGATCTTACTGACATCGGTAACACAAAAAATCGTGAGGCAACATTAAAAAAAAACAAACGCCATAGGAATGCTTTTAAGAGGGTAAGGGTGCGAGGTACCTGTTGACCATAAGGTGATGTTAGGTATATAGTCTACCCTATTCCTCATAAAACTGGCTACCATATACAAAAATATTTTTTGAAATGTAACCGCTACTTAGATATTGCCGCGTTTAAACAACCGAACAGAAAAACTTTTCAGCTTTAATCTATAGATATAGATTAGCAATTCGAATATCGACTTGAATCAAATACTTCTACGGTAGCACATTCGAGCTAGGCTCTTTGACACGTCATTCATTCAGATGCTGGTAAACTAGTAACAGAGTACACAACCTTGGATTACCGCCTTCAAGTGACACGAGCACTACACCCACGATCTTAGTGTTGCTAGGTGTTCTACGAAAACATGACATACGACCTTCGATGTTGCTAGCTTTGATATAGTTAGCGATGTTGAAGGTTTTACTTGAAAAACGTTGCCCCACACTAGAAATTTCTCCGGTATCGTGGGTGCGTTTTACAAATAAATAAACTTACATTACAAACAGTCGGACCCGGAACAATTATCTGTAGGTCATATATGATTGCTTCCTGCGGGAATTGAGCCCGCGACACGCATCCGCAACAGTCAATCTCTCAGCCACTGCGCCTTCGCCAACCGTGTCAAAGGTTGCAACAGGGGATGAAAGTTTGTATGGGAGGCCGTCTTTATTGAAAATAAAAGTATGAAATTTTGTATTTAGGCACTTGATAAAAAATAAATAAACATTTGTTCAAGTCTTTTTGATAAATGCATGTCCAAAGTAACTACATATTACACGCAAACAGTCGCACTCGCAGGCAAAGGCTAATATAAAAGATAATTTCTTTACATTTATTTGGTTTGCAGATTTCCCATTTCTTCAGCTCTCTTTCTCTTTTGTATTTGCATATTACTTCCACTATTGATTTGCAATAGTCATTCTGAAATTACCGAACAGTTGACCTAGCAATAATAATATCTAAACTCCATTATTACAGTAGCGCAAATACTGGCCAGTTATAACAATCAAATTGTAACGGTGAAAACAATTGATTCGTTTTAAGACTGGCCACTAAGCTATACATTCTTTTTTTGCTTACAACTATAGACTAAAAAAGCCTTATAGGTACCTAATGTCAAAAAATAAACTTTGTTTTTCGAACGGATGGCGTTCGAGACTAGGATGTCCGCCGTGACTAATATTGTAATAAGATAAATAATTAAGTACTAGCATACATAAGCGGTAATTATATTCGAGGTGTCACGATAACCTGTCGGACAAAGTTCTCTGATAATCATTTAAGTGTTGAGCAACACCTGTTTTACACACGATGCGATGTACGAAAAACAAATTAATGTAAAATAAACTTAAATCATTTATTTTAATTCGACGGTTGAAATTGAAAGGCACTTCTTGTAACGTCATTGACAAAAAAAAATTTAAATAGCTTTATATCCCGCGGCGTCACTCGCATCAGTTACGTCTTTGGTTACTGCTCCGTTACTGTTGGTCGTAGCATTATGTTCTATTCTTACGCTAAACCTTCCTCTTGAATGACTATCTATTGATGAAAACCGCATTAAAATCCGTTGCGTAGTTTAAAAGATCTAAGCATACAAAAGTACACAGACCAGGAACCAAATTTGTTGTATTACTATGAAAAAGATTTGAGTGCCCCTTTCAAAACTTTCCTTGATGCTAGGAATTGATAGCTCAAGTAAAGCTCAATTCACATTAAAAAACAACAGTACGGCTTCCAAGTATCAACATTTTATTTTTTCTACTCATCTCTGTATACTTACAACCCGTCAAGTCAAATTATCGACACAGATTTGACATTAACACATCCGCCATTTTGTTTAATAAAATCATCATAATAAACACTTTTTAAATCACTAATTAGTTGTGAAAGTTAATTTATTAACAAATATAGTCTTAAAAGTCTTTAATCTTGTAAATAAAATTGTACATACCCAATAAAATACGAAGTGAAAGTATTTTATTTGTAAAGAAAGTGAGTACGACATTTATTTTTATCGATGCTTATTTTGCGTGGTGCGAAATCTTTAATCTGCTGAAGATAAGACAGATTTACTTGTTACCTGTCCTGCATCCGTTGAAATTTCAAGTGTCAATTTATAATCTACATATATTCAAAGAAAGTACTATCTATCCATATTAATATTCGAATGTTTGTTTATTTGTTTTAAACGCGTTAATCTCTGAAATTACTGGTCCAATTCTGAAGATTCTTCCGCTAATGGGAGGCTGCTTTATTATAAAAAAAATTGGCAGCCGTACGAAAATTCACGTGGAAGAAGTTGTGGGCAAAAGCTAGTTGTAAGAAAATTCTACTGCGAGGACACCACAACACACAGGGACCAATGCAGAGAGCTAAGCTGGTGATCAACAATCATTCCTTCTCGGCAGGAGGGTATATAGCAAAAGCATTATATTATTATCGTTGATTTTTCTTACAAAGCCATACTGTGATGTAACTAAATTGACATCTGTTTATTGAAATGACCGTGCGGCTCTGGGCAATGCACAGTAATGACATAATAAAAATAATAATTTACTATGCAAGTATATTATCTTACGAGCCATTGTGTGGATGACTCCTTTTGTTCCTTTTCGGAATGCCATTTCGCAGGTCAACTTAGAAGTCGCTCTTTCCCATGGACTCTGTGGTGCCTTGAAAACTTTAGGCCTCCAGGCAGGGCTTAAAACTCAGGAGGGTACGGAACTCGGCTTACGGCGTCCTAGTCGTTCCAGCAAGGGAACAGCCTGGTTTAGGTCTTGATTATTTAGGAACAGAATTAAGAGGTACGGGAGGATCCCCATATTTCTAAAGATTCAGTTCTGGTTCTAAGATTACCTTAATGTTACCACAGCGAGCACAGAGTACCTTACGCTAATGTAATAATTTTAATATGACATTTATTATAACGGTGACCCTCAAACTAGATTACCTGCACCTTGGATGCTATGAATCATCCATTCATTTCAAATATAAAGGAAGTATAGCTACATGATCTTATTTAATGTCTCCGCACAATATAAGTACATAATCTAAATACTTAGGTATAATTTTATGCAATATTATGAAGATACTAGCTTCTGCTCTCGACTTTGTCTGCCTAAATTACTTAAAAAGCGTATTTGCTATTCCAGCCTCTAATCCATTTCTATGCTAAATTTTATCTAGATCCGTTCAGCTGTTTTCGTGTGATTGAATAACAAACATCCATCGCATACTTTCGCATTTATTACAGTAGTAACATAGCCGAACGCTCCGAACAGAAAAGGACCCAGGATAGTCCCCTGTGGCACGCCTCATTCAACTTAGTGTTACAATTTCAAATATAAACTCAAGTACTAGGACAACTGGACACAGTTCAAACGGTTTATCGCCATTAAACTACTATCTTAGAGCTGCATTAATTTAACATACCTACTATACTCAATGCAACGCCTAGGTAGGTACAAAAAAAACTAGTTTGACGTCAAAATTATCTCAATCATTGAGTTATTTGCCATCTTACGCATGTCCAAACACATCATTACGTGTGAAAACCTCACGTTTTTTTTATAACAACGATAATTTAAACATCCAATTAATTGTAGATAGTGCATAACTGCATGTCTTACATGTAGTCTGAGATCTGTGACCTAATTGTGGCAGAATGTCAACTGTTATCACTGATGTAGTCATTCTATAATAATGTGGGCACTTTTGTTATGAAAACATTATGGCATTGCTATTTTTGGAATAGTGCAATTTACTGTATGGTCTGCATTGGCGTGGTAACTAGGTGTTTTCCAGACAGCGCCTTTAGGAGGAAAGGATGGGGTGTAGGTATTGGGATGAGCCGGTCTAGATTTTTAATGGGTCCCGACCTTGGTCCCGACTGTTACTTGTCAGAATTTTAAATTACTGTTTTTTTTCTTTCTTTTCAGTTTTAATTTAAAGTTCATGTTTTACGCAGTCGGGCCTAAACATTTTTTTATTTGTTATTTTTTTTGTAGAGGAATCTCCTTGTATCGTGGTGATCGATTAAGATTATTGCGATACCTCTTTCGGAATTAGTAGATTCTGCTTGAAAAAAGATGATACATAGGTAGCTCGCAAAAGTAATACTTGACTAATTTTAATCTGACAGATATTTGTTTATTGTTATTAGCATTTAGCGGCCAAGTTTAGCAAAAATTAATTATCTATTGAACTTGTCTAGCAATAAAACCTTTTTTGTGTGCAGCCTCCTTTGACGGATCATTCTTAGTTTTTAATTCGCGAATATCTATGCTCCAAAATTCGAAGCATTCAATTTTCAAAAATTGGAACCTGCCAAAATGTTTAAATGCTGTGCCTCCATAATGTAAGTTTTTATTTCGGGCAAAATTTAAGCCGTCTAGCCACATTCTTATCCAAGTAAGATCCGCTAATTAACATTAATCAATTTGCTAAATACCTTGGTAAATTGACGTAGATACTAACCTACTCTCAGTGAAGAAGATTGTTGTATTTAGAAATTTTGTAAGAAGAAAAATACGGTCATTGATATTCTGATTACCTAGGTTATTATCATGACTTTAAATGTCTAAGGACCTCAACAAAAGTGCAAATAAAACAAGGTAAGTAATCTTTATGTACCTATATTATTCGAATGTCACACAAACCCACATGACATAACTTGTTTGTTTATGACGAATACAATGACATCATACAGTTATCACCTGACCAATTTAAATTGACACCTCTGAGCCCCCATTTATTTCGTTTATTATTGCAAATAGAGGCTATAACGGGAATTGGTAGTGTCCACTCAACATGGCCGCCGCATGCCGTATTATGTGTAAGTGCATTTTTAAATTTAGAACGAGGCGATGATGTCAGGTGCGTAGGTACCTACTTTTTGCTGTTACCAAGTTATTAAATGAATCGTTCGCTGTGTTAAATAGGTATTTAAGATAATTGAATGTTACAACTAACAATGGATTTTATTGTCTGTAATTTTTTACTTGTGCGCTACGTGTCCAATGTCCATGTAGGTCGTGATATTTTGGGGCATAGATAGTAGAATATCTTATCTATGGATTATGTCATGGCTTCCTAAGTTGTTTGTTTGTCGTCTATGATTAATTAGTTGTTGATATCATCAACAGATTACGGCTGCCTTCAGCGAACTCATTTAATTCTTGGAATCTTATTTGTATTTCAATTATGACGTAAGTCTTGTCCACCTTGGCATAGGGAGTTGGTAAACAAAAAACAATCAATTAAATAAAAATCTTTATTATATACATTAAATTATAATGTTGAAAACAATTTGTAATCGTAATAAAACTTCGGTTATTGAAGCACTCTATAATTTTTGTTTGTATGGAGACATTCTAACTTTATCATACATACGTAAAGAGTGTCTATCAGCCTTAGAAATGTCAGATCTTGCTCTCAACGAGGCCAGGCATGGAATCACTAGGAATGTATATGTATACAATTACATAATATATGCCCACGAGTCGCATAATGTCATATCCGGGGTTTTAGTCGTGCGTTCTGTTAAAAGTTAGAAAGCATGTCTTTTCATTCAAAACACATCGTAGGAATCATTAATGTTACTTAAACATAAAGTAACCAGTAAATACAATGGCAATGTACTAATGGCGCGCCCTCTAGTGGTGGTCGTCAAGCTCCTGCTCTGCCTCCTCGTCGAACTCGGCGTCCTCGTCGGCGGTGGCCTCCTGGTACTGCTGGTACTCGGACACCAGGTCGTTCATGTTGCTCTCCGCCTCGGTGAACTCCATCTCGTCCATGCCCTCGCCGGTGTACCAATGCAAGAAAGCCTTGCGCCTGAACATAGCGGTGAACTGCTCCGAGATGCGCTTGAACAGCTCCTGGATGGCGGTGGAGTTGCCGATGAACGTGGCGGCCATCTTGAGACCGCGAGGTGGGATGTCGCACACGGCGGTCTTCACGTTGTTCGGGATCCATTCCACGAAGTACGACGAGTTCTTGTTCTGGATGTTGAGCATCTGCTCGTCCACCTCCTTCATGGACATGCGTCCGCGGAAGATGGCGGCCACGGTGAGGTAGCGGCCGTGGCGCGGGTCGCACGCCGCCATCATGTTCTTGGCGTCGAACATCTGCTGCGTGAGCTCGGGCACGGTGAGGGCGCGGTACTGTCTGCTTCCGCGGGAAGTGAGGGGAGCAAAGCCAGGCATGAAGAAGTGGAGACGAGGGAAGGGAACCATGTTGACGGCAAGTTTGCGGAGATCAGCGTTCAACTGACCGGGGAACCTGAGGCAGGTGGTGACACCGGACATTGTGAGGGAGACCAAGTGGTTGAGATCGCCGTAGGTGGGTGTGGATAGTTTGAGCGTGCGGAAGCAGATGTCATAAAGAGCCTCGTTGTCGATACAGTAGGTTTCGTCTGTGTTTTCTACGAGCTGGTGAACTGAGAGAGTCGCATTGTAGGGTTCGACGACAGTGTCTGATACTTTGGGGGAGGGGACGACTGAGTAGGTGTTCATGATTCTGTCGGGGTACTCTTCTCGGATCTTTGAGATGAGGAGTGTACCCATACCGGAGCCGGTACCACCGCCGAGTGAGTGTGTGAGCTGGAAGCCCTGCAGGCAATCGCAGGATTCGGATTCTTTGCGTACAACGTCAAGGACGGAGTCCACTAGCTCAGCGCCTTCTGTGTAGTGACCCTTAGCCCAGTTGTTACCGGCTCCGGACTGTCCGAACACGAAGTTGTCCGGTCGGAAGATCTGTCCGAAGGGCCCCGAGCGAACCGAGTCCATGGTGCCGGGCTCGAGGTCGACGAGGATGGCGCGGGGCACGTACTTGCCGCCGGACGCCTCATTGTAGTACACGTTGATGCGCTCCAGCTGCAGGTCTGAGTCGCCATGGTAGGCGCCGGTGGGGTCGATGCCGTGCTCGTCTGAGATGATCTCCCAGAACTGGAACAAAAGTATTACCGTTAGCGGAACGAAAGCAGTGGTGTAGTGAACACGGTATAGAATGCCGTCAATTAAGATGCCTACACGAAAGCTCTTGGCGCACTATTTGTAAGTGCGCCGACGCTACTTTCCAACCGGTTCTGTGTCGTGTTAATATCACGGGAGAGCCGTCCCTAGCGAGTTCCGTTCGAGTTTCAATGGGCACTTTCGTGATTCTATTCAAATGTAGTTTTCTAAAGGTTATAAAGCTCAATGAACCGTCGTAAAAGGTAGACAGGATACATAATACATCATTAATGAACGCTCAACTTCGGGAAGGGTTACGCAAGACAATGGCATGAGTTATGACAGCGGCACAATAGCTCGCCTCGACGACGGCCGACGCCCACGTCCTCCCCGTATTTGGTTTATCTCGCCGTATAAGCGGAGAATGTCTCGAACGACTCCGCTTATTAGCATTCAATTTTTCGATGCCCCTTGAAATCCCCGACCTGATTTCAGGGCTGGCGACCATATGGTTGCCCAAATTTCGCAATGAAACAATTACTGTGTGTTTACTTTCGTAAATTGCAGTATGTAATATATCCGTAGTTGCGGATACGTGCAATTAACTGACGTAATCGCCACGCCTACCAATTTGATGATCAGAAGTTGTCGGAATCAAGTTTTGGGTGTTGTAGTTGGAGCTTGTGCTGTCTCGCACACTTCACAAAAGCTAATCGCCTCGTAAATCAATTTATCAACGCTTACGTAATTTTTTAAACTTGCGGTGAAAATACTTAGCAACGCAAGGCTGTATGAAGCGATCGTCGTGTTGTTACTACATTAAAATTCAGCGGCGTGCGCGCCGATCCTGGTGATGTCATCCGAGTGGGCACAACTCGACATACAGTACATATATGGTAATATGACTAAGATGGCCGCCTTCGGTTCAGGGTTTAACTTCGACTCTTGTTTATTTAGTGTGGATATTTTAAATTAACTCGAGTCCTTATGAGGCGTTCGGTATTTTTAGATACATCGATTTTCATTTTGGATGTTGTTAAAGTATCTCTGAGTTCTTTGGCATTGCCAAAAAAGGGATCGGTGAGTAAGTCTTTAAGTATTTTATTATCTAGCTGGATTAAATCATTTAAGTATCCATATATGGCATTTTAAAACCCATCTTTATTAGCTTTATATTAATCTTGTGGTCAATGACTGACCAAATTTGACTTTTTGGAAAGTTGCCCAATATTTTTAAAGCGGGTCTTGTCTTGCCAAGTAATTACATTATGGTTACCAATAGATAGATAGATAATGCTGTCTTTAGATAAATGTACAAAAATCCAATCTGCAATACACGTCAATTCATCAAGACTTTCATAGATGACATTGTAATGATTTTTAATAACAGCGAAAAGTGAAAGGCCTGTTCGAACGGCTTGCTTTCTTAGTAACTAGATAGAGCAAGTTGAAAGTATCGTGTGAACAGACGAAGGGAAACTATGGCGTCTGTGTAATGGTTTCATGGTCGTAATACTATTACTATTGTGTTAGATTTCACCTTACAGTCCGGCCGCGATGTGTCTGACTTTCGAAGTTTGCAACTTGATGAATGAATGAAGTTTTGTCTTTAACTTTTCCAACATTAAGAAATGTATCTATTTCATTCTACTTGAACTCTTTAGTTCAAGTTGAATGATGTGAAAGGGCATTTGTAAAAAGTATTTCAATTTATTTTCTGTCTGATATGATATGAATCAATTAAGACCTTGCGAATTCCAGAGTTCAATGCTCCAGAATGTAACACAGTACTCGTATTATTGTTGGGCTACATCCCTGACTTCCTGGAGTTAATCCACCCATCCGAGGTATGCATACTGGGCTTCAAAGGCAAAGTTATAAAGCTAACGGGACTGCGTTGCAACTCTATGGAAGCTATTTATAAATGGGCATCGACCGCCTGCTGCCGGGGCCGTTGAACTCTGTAATCTACAGCTCCCATTGCCAAACGTCTGATAAGATAAGCTCACTTATGAACACAATTAGGAATGAGAAATGCCAGATCTTAATGGTGATCTTAAATGCGTTTGTTCGAGTTGGTCTCTGGATGTTGCATTACCTTTTGATTGGATTTTATCGTTCCTATTAACTTGATAGTTCGTTCTCTGTTTCAATCGGTAATTGAACGTGAAATCGGTTTTTGATTGTTCGCTGTTGTACGTAATCGACTTCAACAAATTCCCTTTTGATTAAAATATGTGTTTCATTATTTTCAATTTTTACTTTTCCTACTACTTACTATAACGTTTACTTTTTTGCTAATATCCGTTAACTTTTTTACATCACTTATGTATGTGCAAAATCTCTCTTTCCTAACTGTTGTACTGTACGCCATATCAATAAACTACTTAAAATGATTCACGGCACAACGATCTTTATAAAAAACCGATCGACGTCACAGACAATTTCCTCGGGCAGTGAACGGATGAAATTGCTCGCGACTATCCGATTTTATACAATAACTATCGTTACTATAGAGACAACATTTATTACAAGTATGAGTAATATTAAATACTGGCTTCTGCCCGTTGCTCCGTAGTTACGTTTTTGGCTACTGCTCCGCTCCCGTGTGTGGTAGCGTGATGTTATATAGCCTATACTGTTCTTCATGTATCTGGTTTTCATGTACAAAAAGATTTTTTCCAATACGGCTGTTATTTTTAGAGATTAGCGCGTTTAAACAAACAGACAAAAAATCTCTTTAGCTTTATTATATGTATATTTTACTCATTTGTTTTGCTACGAGGTTTTTACTATTCAGTTTCAAGGTTTGCTTACGCATCATAGAAGCAGTTAACAGTCAATGATGTCATTTATTATGACTACATAAAAATTTAGCCTAATATCCAACAACGATATAGTTAGATGTAATTTTCTTATCCCTACATCGCTAAATTATACCCTTTCACAATGGCTGCTCTTCGCTGAGATGTTAATTCAGCTGTTACAAGTATTCCTATATGTGTATCTGACTCGCATTCAAATACCGAGACTCCATGATTCATGATTCTGACTAACTAATGACTTACAGACGTAAATAGTCATGAGAGCTTGCTCAATCAATAACAATTTGAGTTCCAATTTGATGAGAACTCTTTAGTGTTGCACATCGTTAGTTTTTGAAAGGTTCCTGTTGATAAATACGGGCTAAATTTAACTTTTTTGATGTTGGTACTGCTGAACATTGATGTTCGCTTTATTTTAGGGCGTTAGAAGATTTATGTGATTTTGTTTTTGGATTGAAAAAGGACTGCGCACACGCCGTGGTTGGTTTTGGAATGTTCGTCTTTAAAAAGTTTTAAACGTGTCATATTGCATTTAAATACGGGTTTTAAGGACGTTTCTTCTCTCTTTTTTATGTATAATCAAGAGAATAAAGTTCTTGCCTGACCCTGTCATGATTTTTTTAAGTTATTAGATTCTCTGTGGTACTAAATCTGACAAAATGAACACTCACTGTAGCATAGACAAAAACATTTACCGTTAAATCCAATCAGAATCCGTTTTATCTAACATTATTGTCTTGATTGAATTTAAAACAAGACAGATTGATGACTTATTTGACCTCAATTTGTTACAATCGCTTGTTCCACTCAAGCGCTGCTGACAAAGCATGGAATTGGAACAAATCTAGAAAAAAATATGTGAGAAATAATATTTCTGAAGGTGTTAAGGCGTTGTGTAGCATGTTATTCATGCACCGACGGTCAACAGCGGTATTTTCTCTGTAGTATTTGATAAAGAAAGCATTTTAATTACTGCTTTGCAAAGTAATTAGTTAAGCTATCTGGGACATCGGCATATCGGTTATCGACTGTCGGATTTGTATTTTATCTGTAGTCAAATTGCCATGGTGACAGGATTCTATAGATTTTGCTCTATGATCTTTTGAGATGCATTTTCTGTCAAGTGTGGCCGGATGCTTAAAGGCCAGGGTCGTAATCATTATTCATTCATCCTGTACACTATTAAAGTTGTCTAAACGAATTACAGCGCAATCTTCCTATGATTGTTATTCCAACTTCAATTTATAGTTGTCTGAGACTCTCCAATCAAGACTTCAATTATACGACCATAAAACGGACACAAGAAATGGAGAAAGGAGATCTCAAATCAAGTTGATTTACCATCTGTCAAATTGTAATAAAAATCCTTTTTTATGACTGAGGTTTAACCACAGAGAATAAAAAAAGATTTATGATTGTAAAACGAGTTCGTAATAGACTAAACAAGTTAATAATTAGATTTAAAATTCGTGGATCTTTCGATTTTCAACCAGTTTTATAGGTAGAATCTACCTATTTTTAGGTGGACCAATGAAATTGTTCCACATACTTAGGTGACGGTGAGAATGTCTTTACCAATTTTAGAATGTTATTATCTTAAATATGTACGTACATAATTAAGTATGTACAAACTTTCTAGAAACTTTTTACCTTTTTAATTAGCTTTGTTAATAAAAAGTGCAGTTGAAAAATCTTTTTCAAAATTAATAGTTAAACAATTTCTAAAAACATCTACAAATAATACATAAAAAACCGTCTACAAAATAAGTAAATTTGAGACTTTTTTACGTCTATAAATAATTTAAATATCATGTCATTGTCTTCTGTTGACCTTCCGATAAAAAAATATTGCCTAACTACACACACGATACATAATTTTAATCTTTTATTAGTGCAGTACGCACGCGTTTTTTGATCATGCGCCGTGCGTGCTAGGGGATGACAGCTGCCCTCCTTACCGGTGCGTTCGAGCGCGAAAAATAACCGTTCTGTCATTGTCTATTCCCGAATTATGAACGGAACTATGCAAGAACATAGTACCGGTCGACCTAGTTCTATACTTATGAAAAATTATTTAACAATGGCATTTTTTACTACATTATTACTAAGATACAGTAAACAGCGAGTTAAAATTACTCTAAGTACAATTCCGATTGTGTAGTTCTAGCGGATTCCATGGTAAAAACCGTTAGTAACGGTTCCCGTACAGCATATCTATAATGAAAACAACAGTGAATATTGTGGATAAAACATACCTTAGCTCCAATCTGGTTTCCGCACTGACCGGCCTGGAGATGCACGATTTCCCTCATATTTGTTGATTATTAAAAAATACTTTGTCAGTAATAAATAACTTATACACTATACGCGACTCTCGCACTACACAACTCGCAGATTTGATCAGCCGGCCGGCCCGGTGGGGATTTTTGAGGCTTGCTTCGCCTCCGCGCTGCGACCGGATCGCGGGCTGTGATTGGTCGGTGGCGACAGCACGCTGCCAACTTCACGGCACGCAAGACGCTTATCAATTCTAAAATGGAATCATCCCACATTTCTATGTATGGTTAATGTCGTGTTTGTATTGATGGTCTCTCGGTTAGAAACGAGTGTTCTTTTTTTAAATAAGGTGTGACATTCATAGAGCCGGCATGTTTTTTTAATATTCTTTTGTTTTTGGTTCTGTTTGACATGAATGCGTGTCGGGGTGTGATCATGCGTGTATTTTTATCGGGATAGTTTTGTGAGACTAGTTACGTGGCGTGTCCGCACCCCTGCTTATAGCTGCTAAACACGTAAACTGTCTGTCTGTTCGATAACGGCAGGTTGTCATGTAACTAAATGTGAACCAGACGTATAATTAACTTTGTTTATTTCATTGGGTTTTGGTTAATATTTTCGCCGAAATGTATTTACTTCGTGTTTATTTCATTTATTTTCGCGGTGGCTATTGAAATACAGGATAAACTATGATAAAATTTTGTGAACAGATCATTTAATGGACTCGTAATTCTAGGCTTTATGATAACATCTTAAAATAATACACTTGCCTATCTAATCTTAGTATTATAAATCAATAAATACATAGAACATAACAATTCCATAAAATAAATCTGATACTGATCTACAAACTATTATAAATGCGAAAGTTTGGATGGATGTTAGTTTGTTACTCAATCACGCCAGAACGGCTGAACGGATTTGGATGAAATTTGGCAAAGAGATAGATTATAGTCTAGAATAGCGTAAAGGCTACTTTTATTCCGAAATATTGTACGGTTCCCAAAGGATTATAGCTATATTAACTATGACGCGGACGAAGTCGCGGGCACAAGCTAGTATTTAAAATAAATAGGCAACCTACCTATTTACCTAAATTAATTCAAGTATTTATTTGCATTCCATATCTGTTTAAGATGTTACAACAGGTTTTAAGCTGAGTACATAATCGATCCTGTTAGGGCACAGCAACTTAAAATTAATATTATAAGTAAATAAATTACTTATTCAACAATTTATAAATATATCGAAGTTTGCGACGTTTAAAACAATTTATCCTTACATTAGATTACTAGGTCAATCATCAGCTGTTCTTAAATTATTACCTCATAGCGAATACTTCGGGATGTGGGCGAGGACAGTGGAATGACGGCAACAGAACGATCTTCAATTGTCAGATCTTAATAGTTAGGTCATTTGCATGGTCATACATGGTCTTATGTAAGCTCCAGATTTAAGATGTTTACTAAATATCGATCTGTGTATGTAAAAATAATAGTAATACCAGCCTATAAATTGTACTACCAGTGCAGAGCAAAGGTTGCTCAAGGCGAATTGGCGATTTCAGACTTATAGTAACTTTAATGTTAGGATTTCTCACGATGTTTTCCTATACCGATGTCAGTGATGGCCAAGATAAACTAAGAAAATACATTTGAATTAAAAAAACCACATTGGTACCTACTGGCACGGATTTAAGCAGGCAACCTAATGCATAAGAGGCGGGCGCCTTAACCGCTGGGCTATCACGACGACATTTGATTTGTACTTCCTATGAATTACTCAAAAATTCTAGTGGCCTTCCAAATTTTATTAGTAGCGGTAATCAAATCGGTACCGCAGAACCACAACCACCAGAAGCAACCACTGCGGGCGCCGGTTAAAACGTATTTATTGTCTTTTGGTTGACAATAAAGTAAAAGTCACTATCACAATGCTCGTGCTTTCTCTGTATGAGAAGAGGCCTTTGCCCTGCAGTGGGACAATAATTGGTTGGTATTTTAATGTCTTAATTAAAAGCTGTATTATGACGTAATAAACAGTGTCTCTATGTACACATCATTAACATACCACCACGCCTGTATTCTCCGAAGAATTAGGCAGAGGTGTACCAATGTACACACACAGTTCGCCGGTATGTTTAGGCCCCATGTAATAAGGGGCGAGCTTATTGCAATTCACTGGGCACTAATCCCAACTCCGAGCTGCTACTGAGAATTTCATAGAAAACCCAATAACACTTTTTGCTACTTACACCTAGGAATCGTACACAAGACCTGAGGGTAGCAGTCGCGATTAGGACCACTAGGCTAACGAGGCAGCTTACACACACTTAGGTACACATTATTATTAAATTAATATTCTTTATTTAATGTGTCAATAATGATAATGAAACAATGTCAGGTCAGGTTTTAACCGCAGAGTGTAGACTCATCATAGATCTGACTCTTGCATTACCTATAGTTAGTTGTTCTGCTGCTACCATCATCCTTTTACTCTTAGGTATATTCATTTATTAAATAGCCGTTATTACAGTGTTTATTGAGCGTAGTTCTGTCAAAATGAGTTAATAATTGAATTGCGTCAAATTATTATCAATATTTTTTATATCACTAGATGGCAAACAATTCTCCGGCCCACCTAATGTTAAGTGACCGCTGCCTATAGACATTTGAAATACCAGAGGCCTTGTAAATGCGGTGCCATGACAGAGACAAAGTTGAAATGTCCCATGTGCCTGACACCGGCATTCATACTCAATCATCACAGCAACGCTTCCTGCGGCAGAAATAGGTATGGTGGTAGTACTTCTCTGGACGAGCTCCTTCACAAAGAGCTCTACTACTACTACTTTTTGAAAGTTGATACTATCTAGCATGAGCTTTCAATCAAAAATTTTATAAGACGGCCTTTAGCATTTCTGCTTACTTACATCAGCAAAGGCGTGAGTTTATAATGCGTACCTAATCCAAGTTTTCTTAAGATGTTTACTACCTATATTACCATTTAATACATACATAAATAACAGTTTTATGACAAGCATCTGTGTCCTCACGCCGAGCTGCACGTTCCGAGCTCAAGGCGACATGACTCAGGCGGGAGAATGTTTTCATAGTTTTTCCTGCATTTATAAACTATGCAGTAATGAAATGTGTGCGTAATGACTTAATCTAATACACGAGAATGATTGAAAATTAAACATTTAACTTCTGTCCGCGACTTTGTCCGCGTCGTAGTTGATATATTATTCCACGGGAGCAGTACATTTTCCGGGATGAAAAGTATCCTGTGTGTTATTCCACACTACAATCTCTCTCAGTGCCAAATTTCATACAGATCCGTTCAGTCGTTTACGCGTGAAAGAGTAACAATCGTCCACCCATCCGCACAAACTTTTGCATTTACATATAATATTAAGTAGGACGGGAAGTTGTTTTATGTTATAATTGATACTATCAAGCTAGAGCTTTGCAGACGAGGTCACCGGTTAAAAAGTAATTTACGTTCTTTATTAGAGTTTAGTCTGTGACAAATTTCATCAATTTTTTGATGAAAGTCTTGATTGTCGTGTTTGAATTTTCGCATTTATAATTTTAATATGGATAATGATTGGTCCCAGGATAGTGCCTCGTCCACGTTCATACGTCTGGGCATACAAACACGTTGTTTACGAGTACTGCGCACCCGGCCATTGAGTAACATTTAATAGTATGTTTTCATCCGTGCTATTGTCGCACTCGCATACAAGACCGTTTAATGCGTGTCCTCTTTGACTTTATATTTTGTCTTCTTTTACGACCCATTCACATGGTGCACGCAACAACTAAGCCAGGAAGTCTGACAACCACTCTTACCAAGAGATATCGTGGTGCCCAGTAACTGGGTTGTGGTCCACAACCCAGTTACTGGGCACAACTTGTGGAGGTCAGATAGGCAGTCGCTCCATGTAAAACACTAGTAAACAGCTGCATCTGGTTAGACTGGAAGCCGACCCCAGCACAGTTGGGAAAAGGCAGCTAGACAGTTAGTTAACTATCCAAGTTATAGACTCGAATATCGTATTCATTGAATTGGTTTTGTTAGAAGCAGTATTTGACCACAGATGTACCGCAAATCTAGTGGCTGATACCAATCAACATTACAGGCTTAAGATAACGGTAACTAAAGAGATTTGTTATAAAAGGAAAGATTAATGTTTTGAGGAAGTTTTTCAAGTAGGCGTGTGAGAATATCTACATCAATAATAGATGTATTAGTTAGATTGATAATATTGAATCAAATCTATACTAATATTGTAAAGTTTAAGAGTTTGTGTGTTGAATCTTAGGACCTACTGGTTTGAAAATCCTGTTTGTATTGGTTAGTCCTTTTATCAAGGAAGGCTATAGGCTATACATATAACTTCACGGTACGTGCCATAGTGCGCACAAGTAACGAAAGATGTAACTTAACGCGGATGAAACCGCGGGATATAAGTAGTGAGATATTAATCCGTACTAATATTATAAATGCGAAAGTAACTCTGTCTGTCTGTCCGTCTGTCTGTCTGTCTGTCTGTCTCTTCTTCACGCCTAAACCACTGAACCGATTTGAATTTAATTTGGTACAGATATAGTCTGGGACCCGAGAAAGGACATAGGATAGTTTTGATCCCGGAAATCCCCCGGGAACGGGAACTATTAATCCACGCGGAGTCGCGGGCAAAAGCTAGTGTTATAATAATTATGATATCTAAATACATCATTTCAGACTCCCACACTGATATTACGCATAATGTTGATACGTTCATTCGTAACCAAATAAGTGCAGCAGACATGAGTGGTGCGTTACCGAGGGCAACTACTAAATATGTATAATTAAACTAGCTCCTAACCGCGACTTCGCTCGCATCAAATTTGATAAAAGTATTATCCCACGGGAACCGTACATTTTGGGATAATAAGTATCCTATGTGTTATTCCACACTACAGTCTATCTCAGCTTAAGTGTGAAAGTAAGTAACAAACGCCCGCCCATCCATCCTCACAAACTTTCGCATTTATAATATTAGTACTTATTTAGTTAAAAGATACTACTGTGATTGTAAACAAAACGTTTCCATCACAATATTATGGAATATTAAAAACAAAAATGTACTGGAGGCTTCGTGACCTTAATTATTGGTTTTGAAAAAAGCTTAATTTAGGCGGCAGTATTTGACAAAATAACTTTAAACCGTAGTAATAAGTCTTAAGATTCTTTTCATTTTATTCAATTCTTTTGTGTTTATCTCACAAGTTATCATTCGTTTTGAAAAATATCCTTTTTTTTAAAGAGTGAAACAACAAAATAGCCCTAGTAGTAGCCGTCTGTAATAAAATAGGAATGAAAGTCAGTTAGTAAGAATGACAGTTGCTTAATAATTGACCTCTATGTACGCACTATAAATGGCATTACTGGTAGATACCTACGGTAACAATCATTTCACAATAAATTCTAGGTTTCTAATCCCTAATTGAGCAAAAAGCTAGTTCGTTTTTGCTTCGTTTTTGCTCAATTAGGGATTAGTAAACAAGTACAGATTTTCTGATTGCTCTGACCACTAAGTATTTCTTGGCCAAATATTATAAACTAGCTGTTCCCCGCGGTTTCACTCTCGCTGCTCAGCACCTGTTGGTCGTAGCGTGATGTTACATAGCCTATAGCCTTCCTCAAGAAATGGACTATCCAACACTAAAAGAATTTTCCAATTCCAACCAGTAGTCCCTGAGATTAGCGCGTTAAAACAAACAAACTCTTTAGCTTTATAATATTAGTATAGAAGTATAGATGGGACTGTCTTGTTGGTCTCGTGGTCGCAAGCGCGACTGCTGAAAGTGGGGTCGTGAGAAAGAAGACATTTAACCTAGCCGAAAGTTACATATCTCTCTTACTATATTTTTTACCATTCCTGGAAACGAAGGTTTGAAGGTCAAAGTTACAACATTTTAACCTTTTGAACGCCAGAGCGTAAACACATCGGCGCCACTGCTACGCCAAGCTACAAATTCACCATTTCGATTAGCAATTTTTGATTATTGTTTTTTTTCTAGTGAAATGTAAGAAATGAACATATCTTTGTGCTACTTTACAATATTTCATTAATGTAGTTTTAAATAATAGGAAAGAGAAACACTAAAAACTTAATTTAGGACATTTTTAAGTAGAAAATAAGTACTTAAAAATGTCGTTTTCTTGACGTCTATAGACGTCGGTGGCGTGTTTGGCACGATTTCGTTAGACGTCTATAAACGTCCGTGGCGTTCAAAAGGTTAATACGAGAGCAAGTTTTTTTATGTTTTGGCTAAACTAGAAATACCACCATGACCTCGGAACAGTTGGATGGACCCGTAAACACAATGTTTTGCGTGTGTTACCCTACGTACTAGGTACTATAGACAGATTTGTCACACCAAAAATGAAATCGTTTCTCAGTAATATTTTTGCTCATGCTGCATCATAGGCAGTATGCGACTTTACCAGCCAAGCATTTGTTTTACATCGCGTATATCACGTAAATTATATGTAATACGTACTATGAAAGTTAAAGTAGCAGCTCCTATTTTTACACGGTTAGTAGCAATAAGCCGCCTTTGTACGGTGTATTTTTTACATTTGTGCATAAAGTTTAATAAATAAATAAATAAGCGCGCCCCCTATTACATGGGACCTAAACATACCGGCGAACTGTGGGAGTACAATTGATACACTTCTGCCTAACCCTTCGGGGAAAACAGGCATGACGGTACGTGTACTATCAAAGTTCTAAATAACCTTCTTAGTAGGGCCAAACATTCTACATTAGCCGTAAAAGGAAAATCTCCGTATTTACAACTATAGCTGGCAAGTTCTAGCTAATGTACATTATGGTGCCAAGGACGTCTGTCATGGCTGGCTCATCGGACGCGTTTCATAGAACTCTGACAGTGATGTGATCTTGCGGTTACTGAAGCATTCGAAAATAACTTTGAAGTAACTTATTTGGGTCATAAACAGATGCAGCTGCTAATGTTTTCGTTTTTGAGCAAAATTTATTTATGTATTTAAAGTTTATTAAATAAAAAGTTAACAGTTAACCAAAGGTGGTAGGGAGATAATATACGTACTTACATAAAGTCACGCTTTTTTATTATGGGGGTAGGCAGTGAGCACAGAACGCCACCTGCTACGCTCATTATATACCAAATGTATGAACGTGGAGGAAGGGAGAAAATAATTATGGCAGTCATGGCAGATGAAAATTTTGTACGAGAGTAAAACAACAAAATTAGAGAGTCAAAAGACCCGAAATAATTACATAGATAAACACAATTAAGTACAAAATAATTAAAGTCTGTCTAGCTTTGTCTGAAATTTGCTTTTGCTGAAAGCTTTGTCTGAAAACAGGAAATTTGGAGTAAAATATTTACCTATTGGATATGACATGCATTTTATCACGTTTATTTGGTCAATGATTGAATGAGATGCTGACAAACTCTCGAGTCTTTGGGTTTTTCTACGAAACGCTCAGTAGCAGCTCGGAGTTAGGATTTGTACCCGGTTAATGGAAATAAGCTCGCCCCCCATTGTATACATTGGTGTACATTGGTACACCTCTGCCTAACCCTTCGGGGAATACAGGCGTGATAGTATGTTGTAAAAGCTTCATTTCTTCAGGAACTCGTCAGGTCATCGCCCCTTGCGCTAAAGTTCATCTGTTCCGGAAGTATTGATCTTGTTGCATTGCGCGGAGGCTACACAGAATACACTAGGTTCTTGTACTTGTGTGCGTTGTGCGCATGTGTGCGTCTGTTTTGCAATGGACACTGCAATTAGCCAGGGGGTGATGCCCTGTGCGTGCGTGAACTTTGATATCTAGTCGGAGTTATGTAATGACTGAATTATAGATGGCTTATGACTTCTGATGAGATTCTTTGAGTATGTTGTGATGCTTGGGAATTGTGTCATAACAATTGGAAATAATAAGCTTTCAGGTCTGGTAAAACCAACAGTCCCTCAATAATAGTGTTTAGTACTCTCAATAATAACTTACTTAAAATGCGAAATGTGTTGCCTTTACTACCTATTCAGGCTATTTTTAAGCACTGCTGTTTGATGTACGATGCTGTTGGTGTACTAAGTAAATAACAGTGTTAAATGTTATACTATGTTTACGCGATACTCATTAAAAACAAATTTTATATTTTGGTTGCATGTCTGTTTAATTGTTTAGGCTAATCTCCTAAAAAACTTGGCCGATTTTGACGGGATTTTCAGTTGCAGACAGCTGATGTTATAAAGAGTAACTTATCCTACTTTTTTTTAGATAAAGATTTATGGATTCGCGCAAAAACACATCTCGGATAAAAATCATAAGTGAATACTAAATTCGGTCGCGCGAGACTTGGTATTGATCTACCTGCGCCAGTCTAGCTGCTAACGGGAACACTGTGACCTAACATGGCCGACTAAAGTAACACAATGCGTCAAAACTCAAAATAAAGGCAATGCATGCGAATTGGGTAGTTGGTGGGTAGTTGACACCATTAATGGTGTAATTATTTGTTAATTAACAAATAATTCCAAGCCACAACTCTATAAAAATACACTTTATTGTAGCCCTGAAAACCGATTAATTTTCAATTTATTGTAAAATTTGATTTACTTGCTTCGAAATCAATAAATAGTAAGTCAATTGAGTAGCCCGATAAGTGACGTCACAGTTCGATATTGCCATACAAAATCTATGGGAGAATCGCGATTTGACAGTTCATAAAAAGTAATAATTACGTAAGTGGTAATTGATGATGGTATCAACTACCTACCTAATTGACTTTATGTACACTTACTAAGTCTATCTTGGACATCTCTGACATCGCTGAAGGAAAACATCATGAGAAAACATGGACTTATAATTAATATTAGTCTGAAATCGCTAATCCGCCATGAGCAAGCGTGGTTGGTGATCAATGCTCGTGCCTTTTCTGTATGAGAAGAGGCCTTTGCTCTGCACTGAGACAATAATAGGCTAGAGTTATTAGGCGAATTGACTTGGTGGGCAGACCATGGTGTGAATGTTAACGGTAAACTTAAAAATGGTCAACAGAATATTTGACTAGAAATTAATAATTGGATTTAACTAGTTCTGCCAAAAACGAAGTAACATTTTCCTATTTTTGGAAGTAATTGAATTGAATTTAGACATTCTCACGATCATTAATTTTTAATTTATTCTTAGCATAAGTTTTGGGTATACATTGAACTTAGATTTGGTAGGACTGACATTATGGTCAACTGGTTCCTTTCATGTCGATTGATTGATTAAATCTTGTTGTTCTATACTATATCTGAAGAGTTCCACAGGAAAACTCTCACAGGTCATGGCAACTTTAAGAGTAAATTATTCTCTTTTAAGCTTGTTGCCTCTCCTTTGTGTCAATGTTCTACATCTGACTGTGAATATGAACAATCTGCTCATCACATCTTATGGGAGTGTATTCTTTGGCAGAATGAGCGAAATATTATGTTAGTTGTGTACAGGTTACATCCGGTGTTGTTTATTATGCGGACCTTGTAGAAACTAGAACTAATTTCCGTGCGTTCAAGCGTTTTTGCCATACCTATTACTGGAATCAAATGTAACAGTTCACATTAGGACCCATTAAAGTAAATGATAATTGCAATCCGTGGTGCTCGGCAATCTGGGCTACTCCCAGTTGTAAATAATCCCTTTGTGCTTATTGGCCTAATTCTGTTCTGTCTCCTGCTTGTTTGGAGGGAAGTGGAAATTATATTTTTCTTACTCCTCCGCTAATCTTTTCTGATTAATTTCGTTGCGGGATCCAAGACAGTTAAATCGTTTCTCTGGGACTCGTCGAGCTTCAATGTCTCGGCGCTTTTCTTGTGGTCGCCACTGTTGATTCTGGCTTACAGGAGTTGCAGTGGTTTGGGAACAGTGTGGCGGGCTTGTCCCATAAAAAAAAAAAAAAGGAAAACTCTGGATGCAGTCCGCTTTCAGTGAACAGGCTTCTTCTGGGTAAGCTCACTCCATCGTCGAGTTTGTCTCTGTCACCTCTGACCTAGAATAGAGTCAAGAGCAAACCCATCTAAAAAAAAAACAAAGTAGAAAATTCAGTAGCTATGGAGTTTGTCTGTAACCATTACATAATAATTAGGTAATATGTACATTAATATTCGGCGTTTGTTGACAAAAACATGTTTAATGAAGCGTGAACTGCTCATTCATTATTCATTTATTCAAAATAATTAAATTTGTGTATAATTTTAGGTTTTCCACAGCTGGCAACAAATACAACACCTTCGAATTTAGTTTAAAAAAAAAACAAGATTTGATTAGGTAAAACTTAAATTGTTATTTAATCTGGTTTAATAATAAACGGGTGGTTTTTTTTACTTTTTAACAACAATTTGGTAGTAATTATGTTGTTTTGATATTATTCCTAGGATTAGGTACCTATAGATATTATTTTGTATAGGTAAGCACTGTCTTGACCCTGGCAGGGTCACAGTACCGGTTAGGGTACGAACTAAATACAACAAAAATACTGCCTGACCTATTACTTTGTGATATATGAAAATTAAATTAATTAATTAATATATTATGCAAAAATAAAACTTGTCTGTCAACTCACTATCGTTCTATTTTCAAACAGTATTAGTATTAGTATACTCTTAATTTAATTTTACCTAATAGAATGAGGTTGATTGAGGCTAAGCTGGCCAAAACATCTACCTATAGTACCTATGTAAGGTTCTTTAATAATCCCTCTAATACTGCCAAGACTGAGTCACTTAGTAACACGAAGCAATGATGCGATTCAAGGAATTCAAACCACAAAACTTGAAATATTACTGTATTTATTGAGTAATTGTTAAAAATACATCATAACGTCTAAACAATACCTTTAGTTGCCATCTCAAGAAAAACAAATAATTATTCATTTATTTGTCTCGCGCATTTGGCGCGAAAATGAGTCACAGACAAAAAAACATGGCGTCTAATACCACAGAATAGACTGATATTTAGCTGTTACAATTAGTACAATATTTATACAGCCAATATTAATTGTAAAGCAAAAGAATATTTTCGGTGTCATGAAATCAAATATTTAAAATGACCTTCAGTCTTGTTTTGGACAGAAATCTGACGTAATTTAAAATTTAAATGATGTCAAGTAAGTAGGTATTGATAGTCCGTAATTCTTTTATCATAATGTTCGAAGAAAAAAGGCTGAGCCAGAGGATTATAGATTTCAAAAAATAAACAATATTATACGTGTCTAAAAAATCCCTATTTTTCCGCGTTCATTAATCAACCATTTACATACAGAGTAGAAGGGACATCTTAATGAAAAGTCTTATCATGAATTCAGTACATGAATCTAGAGTCCACGGCGATAATATTTTTCAGCGGTTATTAAAAAAAACAGCTGTTCCAAAGCTTTGCCCGTCTGTGGGACTATGGAGACTGGCATTATTATTTTATTCAGATTGGAGTCCTATATAATATTTTTCACATTATTTCGGCTACGGATTACCAGGGCTTCATGTTTGATATTAGGTGAAAAGAACATATCGGCTAGTTTTGTTAAAATATACCCTAGCTAGACCTATTCTTACCACGAACGCGTGGCGTAAATGTAACATAAATTCGATCTATTTCCAAATTTAAAATACCCGTACCATTTTAAATTTGAAAGTAATTATAGTTATCGTATTTAATATTTATCTAGTTTGAAGGTTTTATTCATAACGAGTACGTAGGTCTCGTAATTCAAATATCGACTGAAAATCGAATACTTTTCTATTTAGCGCGTTCTAAAGCCTACTGTTCACTGCTACAGATGTTTCTCTCAAATCACGTCATCTCCACTCATAATGATTGTTATTCCAGTCAACAAGTAATTAATGTCAACATTATGTGAACTAATATAATCTGTGAACCGGTTCCGGTATCACCGTATGCGGTCATATCTGTTTAGTACAGTGGTGCCAAATCATCACGCGCCACCGCCCACACGTAGGAGAAGAGTTTCTTGAAGGAGTCTTGCCTTTTATTACCCGACTGCGACAGAAGGAGGGTTATGTTTTTCTAGAGTATGTTTGTATGTATGTATGTATGTATGTATGTATAATTGTTTGGCACGCTCTGCAGCCTGAACAGCTCAATGGATTTTAGCTTGAGAGGTGTCTTTAGATTCGTATTTACTGTGAGAGTGACACTGGGTATATCAAAATGAAAAAATCAAAATGGCGGATTTTTGGCGCCAAATTTAAATGTTTGGATCGCTCTGCAGCCTGAACGGCTCGATGGATTTCAGCTTGAGAGGTGTCATTAGATTCGTATTTACTGTGAAAGTGACAATGGGGGTATATTAAAAATAAAAAAGTAAAAAATAAAAAACGGTAATTTAAAAAACTAAAAAACCCGACTGCTTTTGTAAGTATTTATGAAAAAGCCCTAAAACAAGAAAATCGTTGTACCCGATTGCACTTAAAATTGTAGCAGTCGGGACCCATTCTAGAAATGGAGGCTTAGTGAATTGAGAGCACATACCTATATTACATTGCAGATGGTCCCGAATGGGTCCCGACTGCTACAATTTTAAGTGCAATCGGGTACAACGATTTTCTTGTTTTAGGGCTTTTTCATAAATACTTACAAAAGCAGTCGGGTTTTTTAGTTTTTTAAATTACCGTTTTTTGACAATATAACTGTAGCATTGATTATTTGGAGTTTTGTGGTGTATGTATGACAAAATAAGTAATTATTTCCTAATGGCCATCTTAAAATCGCCATATTTAGGCGTCATTTCAACGTGGTAGATATTTTAGGATAGATAGAGGATTTGTTTTTGATGGGAAATCGTCAATTCACTTCTCCCACCCTGGGCGGGGCGAGAGTGTCAGACTTTTACTGACTAAAATCCATCCATTTTCTTTCTTGTGCCCTTTGCGTTCCGGGGGCGGCAGGCATAGATAGAGGAATATAGTATGTCGTTATGAAAGTGCGTTTGCTGGTTTCTAGTCATAAATCTTTATCTCAACATCATGCAGGCACTGGATAATAAAATGCACAATCTCAAATGGAGAAAGGTGTCTGAGGTAGACTTAGTACTAGTTTTAGCAGTACTTATAAGAGCTATTTGTGAAGAAGCTCGTCCGGGGAAGTATTACCACCATTCCTATTTCTGCCGCAAAGCAACGTTGCTGTGTTCCGGTTCCGGTTTGAATGGTTTCGGTGCCGGTGTAATAACAGGCACGTGAGATATTTTAACGTTGTCTCTAGGATGGCAACGCATCTGCAAGGCCTCTGGTTTTGCAGATGTTTAAAGGCAGAGGTGACAACTTAACATCAGGTAGGTCACCGGCTTGATTGCCATCCAATGATATTTAAAAAAAAAGCTATATCTAACCTATTAGATAGGACATCTTATTTGACAAAGGTACAGTCAAGAATATACATTAATGTAGGTCTGATGACTTTGGGATCTTCGATCTTTCTCATACACAATGAGAGATTAATTTAGTCATGTGTATGTTAGGTAGATAGATCTAAGTTTAGAAGTCCTTTGCGCAGTTGTTGAATGTCGAATCATGGAATTACGAGGCATAGGCTAGTGATAGTTTGGGGTAGGCCAGTAGCGCTGCCATAAGTCTGGGATTTCCTGGGTTATTCCTAGATTAGAGGGCGTCCGGGAGTTTTCCGGCTTTTTGATTGAAAAATAAGTAATAATAAAAAAGTGCAAAAGTGTTTTCACGTTTTTCTAAGAAATTCTCAGTAGCAGCTCGAAGTTAGGATTTGTGCCCAGTTAATAGCAATAAGCTCGCCCCCTATTACATGGGACCTAAAACAAACCGGCAAAATGTTGGTGTACATTGGTACACCTCTGCCTAACCCTTTGGGGGAATACAGGCGTGATGGTATGTGTTAAAATAATAAAAAAATAAAATTTACGAAGTTGTTTTTATTTCACTGTAAAATAAGACCCAATTTCATTCAAATGTCAAACGTCGGCAATCAAGGTGATGGCTGCCATAGTTCGGGGTGTTGACCGGTGTAATGGACTTCTTGGCCCGTAGGTTACATTCCAAGGTGACCCCACTTTCAATCTCGAAGATTGGCTCAACTTTATGTCGTAGTGGATGTCAAGGATTGACGTGGACATCGATAGTGAAAGAAGTTTAAAGAATGTGAATTTTAGTTGAGTTCCTCGTTAGTCTAGTGGTACTAAACGTGATTGCTATGCTAGAGGTCTTGATTTTGATTCCCAAGGTTTTTCTATGAAATTCTCAGTAGCAGCTTAGAGTTAGGATTTGCGCTCGTTTGATGGGAAAAGGCTCGCCCCCTATTACTTACATGAGACTTAAAAACATACCGGCGAACTGTGGGTAAATTGGTACACCTCTGCCTAATCCTTCGAGGAGTACAGGCCTGATAGTAGGTATGTATGTAATTCGAGTTTACAATCTATGACACTCCTCCTCAAAGAGCTTTCTATGACAGGTTAATTTCACAGAGGTCGACATTCTTGAAGCTATCACTATCCTCTCGTGATATCAACCTTAAACAAGATTAAAAAAAATAATATTGATAAGGCGAGATTACACACACAAATCAGTCGTCCCACTTACAGCTTGGTCGCGCCAAGCTTCCATACGTGGCCGCTATTGGGCACACCGCCTTATACAGAAGCGAACGAGGAAAATGTGCACAGATGACATACATGCAAAAAAACAAGTTTGTAGTCTATGGTGCGACTTAAAAATTCGTGAAGGCTTTTTGAAAATTTCTGAGAAAGTGGCAAGATGAAGCGCAAAATCACGATAGATGGAAATAATGGAGGGAGGTGTTTGCCCAGTAGTGGGACAATACGGGCTTACTATAATAATAATACGTGCTAGCGGCCGTTTTCGGGGGCCCCCATTTATCGAGTATGCAAGTCACTCCCTGCCATTTTATCCGTCATAAAAGCATTAATTAGCAGGGGCCATAGTCCTTCCATAGTAGTCAACTAGTCCATTTAAGCCACACATACCCATGTCCTATTCTTTATTTCCATATTCTGCAATAGTCCTGCGCCAGCCGGGGATTGTCCTTGGATAGTGCATACAGGGATAATTGTCGATTGTGTGTTCCATTTTATTGTAAAGCCATGTCAGGGGCCTCTGCGAGTTGGCTTCGGCTCCACGAACGCCAAAGGTCCGGAACCCTAGGATCCCGAGATAGGCAAAGAAAATTATAATAATGAGAAAGTGGTAAAGCTGTGTTCGATAATCCTGAGTGTTCTATTGTGTACTCATAAGTGGCATAAGCTATGCAAAGTGGCAAAACCACATGCAGCTACTGCACTTTGGCTCGGCAAGTCGGCTCTGAAGTGATTCCTATATGGTAGCAAGGCCCGTTAAATACTCTCTGTAGATTGTATTTACTGATAAGCATAAACAAACAAGTATTAAGTAAAAGTTCTTTTTAAGAACATTTTTTCTTCAGGTCACATAATACCTACTGACTTGCGTAATTCAGTAAAGATACTAAAATTAAATTTGTAGGTATTCTTACGTAAATACAAACACAAATGACATTATTGCTACATTTGCGGTATCATAAAGAGCAAATACTAATTAATACAACAATGTAAAAGCAATAAGAATAATGTAACCAAGATTTACCTATTAAAAACTTAAATGAAAAGTCTTTTCAATTACTTAAGTTTTTACAAAATCGTCCGTCTGAGTTTCTTGCTAATCTTCTCCAGAGATAGACATACAAACCTACTTTTTATTACTTTACTTTTTGGAACGAGCAGCTTGCTTAAACTTCGTGACTAAATGACCAAGTCCTAGACTGAAAAAAAGTTTTTCTTAAGCGTCGCTTATAACGATAACTGATATAATTTACTGTGCTATCTATCAACGTTCACAGCATGAGAAAATCCCATCTTTATAACCGCCTACCATCCACCAAAACATAATAATAAACCAGCCAAAAACATGGTGAAAATAATTATGTTTAAATACAGAGGACTGAAAATCTATACTAGTAAAATAAAACTTAAGATTTTTTTGTTTGTTAAAGCGCTCTCATCTCTGGAACAGATAGTCGGATTCGAAAAAAAATATTTTTTATATATCATAGCTACATTCATGAGGAATAGTATACTAAAGGCTATACAAACATCACGCTACGACTTACGGGAACGGAGCAGTAACCCAAGACGTATCGCGGGTGAAAAAAAATAACGAACGAAGTCACGGGCAAAATCTACCTAGTATCAAATAAAATAAAAAACAGACAAAAATATACTATACACCTCACTATCCCCAGTGGGCACACCTTTACCCATTACTGGCCAAAAAATATATATTCCCCGCGTGTGCATTACTTAAATTACCGTCGCCGTGGCGTCGTGCCGGGTTTCAACCCCAACCCCGGGGTGACGTCACCGCGTGACTCACACACCACCCCTTCGGTCGATACGCCTCACTGGGGTTCTTTGGTACTTCCACCTGATGTATTTACTTGGTTATTTATTATGTTTTAGTTGCCTAGAGGGAATAATTGAAAATTGTGTTTTTAGTGGTTGTGGCGGTAAGGACATGTTGTTGGTTTAAAAGTGGTGATGATTAAAAGGTCAGCGATGTTATTAATTAGAAGATGAAATTGCCTTGCCTCCTTTGTTGCTGCTTGCTTCAAAGGGCGTTACTGTAGAAAAAGTTATCGAAGTGTGCTTACTAGTAAATCTCGAATTTCTCTAGATCAATATTGCTTTGTTTTTAATGAAACACCTAAGTACTAAAGTTTCCTTATTTTTAGCGATTTTAGGTAAGAAGTACTTGTAATGAGCTGTTGAACTCAAGTTCATCCTCATCACATCAGCCGAACGACGTCCACTGCTGGGCATAGGCATCCCTTTAAGATAGGCCACGATGACCTAAAGCTCACTTCACCTGGATATTCTCAGAGGGAGATTTCTTCAATGCATTACAGAACCATCCCTATCATAATATTATGATTGTAACTACTATTGTATAGATATTGTTTAAATCAGACTTTCCTGATATCTAAAAATAATATCACATTTTACCCCATATAAGTATCTATTATGTTAAACATAATGCATTATGTGGACACAATACCTGTAAACTCCCATGACTAACCCGATTTATCATTTTAAAATACATCAACTAGGTATCATGTATCGAATCGATCTGGCTTGGTATCGAGTACTAGATATTAGATTAGTTAAGTAGGTACTAATCTTTCCACTAATAATTGAGTCATCACCCGCCTAGCCTTTTCCCAACTATGTTGGGGTCGTCTTCCAAGCTGCAGCTGAATACCAGTGTTTTACATGGAGCGACAGCCTATCTAACCTCCACAACCCAGTTACTGGGCAACACGGTACCTCTTGGTAAGGCAGGTTGTCAGAGTCAGGCCTCTGACTATCCGTAACGACTGTCAAGGATCTTTGAATGACAGTCGGGACCAACGACTTTATGTAGAGTTAGTAACTAGTTTTGAAGTTATTTTCTATTCATGGTAGTTACAACTTAAATATTAGGAATTAGGAAGAATTCTTTATAAGTAAAGCTGATAATAATGCCTTATGAAGCCGGAGGTCGTTGACCTTTCGCCTACGACCACCATAACTAGCGAGCTATTAATTATAGAAACATTGTCTTTAGCGTTTCCCACGAATAAATACGTATTCTATTTCAATTTGATCAATATTTCATGAATATTTTGTTAAGACTTTTAACTTCGGTTTTGAAAATCAATGGATTTGGTTTGGCAATGGTTCTGTTTGTTGTATTGTACTGCCAAGTTCTGAAACTAATTTATCCAATTCGGTTGAGAAATGTTCGTACCTGACGAACATAGACAAAAAATTCATGCGGGTTGAATTAACAACCTTTTTTTTAAAGTCTGTTATGAAGACAAATATAAGTACCTACCTAGTATGTCCAAAAATCATTCAAGGGAGGCAATTCCCATATTTTTAAAAACATCGCATTTAATCTTAGTCTCAGCCTGTCAATAAAATACTTATAAAAGCTTATAAAAATGCATTTACCTATATTTTTGGCATTGACTGTCAAAAAATCTTCACTACATTCAATTATTTTAGTTACAGCAATTAACCTTCCGAACTATTTGAAAACAATCTTATAGTCTACTCAACTTTAATGAATTTGAAAATTGTACAAACAAAACTACATAGTAAGTAGGCGCGAACTAACAAAACAAATTAAAATTTTATTAGGTTGGTGGTTCTGTAAATTGCGATCCTAATCTACGGCATGCCAACGCATTAACTAATTTTATGGTAACAACCTCGGTAACTGTTAACACTCGGCCTGTCTGGGTAGGCGAATAGGCGTAGGCACACCCCTACCCTTCTTCGAATGTCGTAAAACAGACGTTTTCACTGAATAAAGCTAAATTGACTGTATCTAATTGAATTATGTGTTAACTAAACTTTGACGTAAATTAGGCAAATTGTGTTTGTCTGTCAATAGCTAAATTGTGGTAGCTGTTCTAAGTCACTAATATCACCAGAATATAAGTTAAAGTTAAATTGGGTTTAGTATAGTAATGCCAATACAAATCTCCTTCGGATTTTTGAAGGAACAGTAACTCTACCGCCATTGAAAAATAGAACCTACTAAACTAAAAATAAACTAGGTACCTTTTGAAGGGACAACTATAGTGTGTTTTTTAATCTCAGAGACTGATTTGACGGCTTCTTACGTCAAACTTGAAAATAGTGTGCTTTATGTCTATGAGCCGAAAGCACATTATTTTTATATTTGACGTATGAAACTGTCAATTTGGTCTACGAGATTAAAAAACACACTATAGATTCAATTATTTTTTCTTGTTTAAAACGTTATAATGTGCATGTCAATGGTCGAGTTGCAGTAAATGATTTGACTTTGACTTGACCTCACAAAAATCTAGCCTAGTTTCATCTGCCAGATTTCAGCAAACATCTAGCCACTAATATAGGTAGTATAGGCAGTTGTCGCCATATTAGGTCTGGTATCGATCGCCGGTGGCGTGGGAGGAGCGCGCTCGGGGGAACTCGAATAACAATTAGTTTTATGTACTTTTGGCGAATTTGTTGTTACTATGTTGTTTTGGGTTTTATTTGCAGGTCTGGTTGGGTTGATAGCAACTTAAGTATACGCTATTGTATACAAAACAAATATAGGCAGATAAGTACCTAACGTTCAAATGTCTTACTGTACGGCAAAAGTCACTTCTCATACAGAGAAGGCACGAGCATTGATCACCACGCTTGTTCAATAGGAATTGGCGATTTGAGACTTAGATTTACTTATCCAAGAAACTTAGAACAGAGTTGTTGCGTAGGTTAGTTCGATTGGACATAACTAACCCAAAGGCTCTTATTCGTCTCATTTATTTCCGGTAGATTTTTCAAAAAATATCTTTGACACTGACCATGCCCAGAAAATTGCGAACATAACAAAAAAGAATTAGCCAAATCGGTTCAGTCGTTCTCAAGTTCTGCGCTTAGCAACAAAACATATTTGTATAGATACATAGATTAAGTAACATTCAGAATGTATATTTAAAGTAGAACTAAACCAGCTTAACCTTATAGCCAACTAGGCTTTGTGTCTTATAGTCCCTTCTTCTAGCAAAGTCATGTTTTCCTTATACTTATTTAAATACAGTATAATATTATAATAAATTCATGAAGATAATCGTGTTTATCTTACAGCTAAGCATCTCAAATCGCTGTAAACACAATACGCTCATTACAATAAAACTATAATCCGCCTTGACTGGCACCGAGGTGGCGCCATCTGCCGGCTGACTCATCGCCACTATTGTGAGTATATGATATGAGTGTATAAATAAATAATGATATTGTTTACTAAGGATTAATGTATATGATTTATACACACATCTTTACATAGTCTAAAATAAAGTCGCTCCCGCTGTATGAGATCTTTCAAATTACGCAACGGATTTTAATGCAGTTTTCAGCAATAGATAGAGCGATTCAAGAGGAAGGTTTATATGTATAAAACATCACGGTACGACCAACGGGAGCGGAGCAGTAACCAAAGACGTAATTGAACGGGAGTGACACCGCGAGGTACTTATATAAAATGCGAAAGTCAGTTTGTTTATTTGTTTGTTTGGGACACTTTAACGGCTAAACTACTAAACCGATTTTGATAAAATTTGGTACAGACTAAGCTTGAATACCAATTAAGGACATAAGCTATTTTTTATATCGAGACTTTGTCTGTGCCTTCGATAAACAACATTTACGCGGACGAATTCGCGGGCAAATGCTAGATTATAATAAAGCTTTTAAGTACGCCATAATATTAAACGAGTGGTTATAAAAAAATATCTGCGGGTAGCTCCACATAATGGAACTGAAGTTCTTTCTTCAAATTAGGGAGAAAAGATCTTTAAATAAGTATCGAATAAAATAACTGGGTCAGCCATTGTATTAAAAATATAACCGACAGATACCGCGCTTCGTAATAAGAAAAAAGAAAAGAAGATTAAATTTTGCAAATAGGATTAGGATTTTAATATCAAGGCTTATGGGAGGTCAGTTTCCTGACATGGTTGGGGAATTTGCTCGAGTCACCGTGGCCCTGAAAAAGGACCGTTAGGAAGAACACGCATGAGTTTAAGTCAGTAAGAATCTGACACTTTCTTAGTTTATTTTGGACATCACTAACATCGGTGAAGGAAAGCAACGTGAGAAAATCTGGACCTATAATTAATATAAGTCTGAAATCAGCAATACGCCTTGAGTAAGCGTTGTGATCAATGCTTGCGCCTTCTCTGTATGAAAAGAGGCTTTTGCCCTGCTAGGACATTAATTAGCTAGTATTATCATTTTATAATAGGTACCTAGGCTTTTATAATAGGTCTAAAACAATAAATCCCAAAACAAAAAGCGCCCCCAGAATATTTCTAAACACATCTACTCTTTCCTAAAATAAACCAACCTTATTTCATCCCAAAATCCACCCAAAACCGTCCCCCAAGCCAAAGTTTGCCCGCAAATGGTAACAAAACACACCGTCAACGTGATTACCTGCGTGTAATAAAAGACCCTGGTACAAGGTCACCGCGGTGGGGCGATGTGTCACGTGGGTGCACGGCCGAGCCACGAGGGTTGAAACTTGTAACGTTGGGCTGTTGGGGGGTGTACTTGTAAAGGGTGACGTCAGCTCATTTGAAGTGTTTGTTTATATCGTCTTGTGTTATAGCTACTTAGAGGTATTGATAGTCTCACTCATCTTAAGATGTTAATAGGTAATGCAGTCATAGCACAGGTCATAGGCAGCAACATTGTATTAACGAAGCCGATACTTACCTACATGTTGTTCCCATTATTGCGATTATTTTCTTGTTTCATGACCGTACCTGGGAATCTTCTGGTTACATAGACATTGAAAGTCAGCATTCAATTTTTTTACGAAAACAAGTTATAAATGTTTTACGAAAGTTATAATACTCTCATTGCCCCTGTATAGTTCGATGCATGCTTAATGTTTTGCGTGTGTTACAACGTCCCCAACAATATTTATTGCCAAAACTTACTTTGATGGGCAGTTAACAGCCATGTGATGTGTCTTGTTATACCCTGTACGCAGTACGACTTAAATTTCTCAAAAAAATGCTATAAAAATGCCGATTGAAATGAACTGAATGATGATTGGTGGAAGTTGCTTTTAAAATTTTAGAATAATTCTCATAATAAAAGTTATCCGTACTACTTTCTGACTTTTACGCCCTAAAAGATATACAGTAAATTCAAAATCAGCCTGTAAATTAAAATCATTTCAATGACAACTTACAACCGGAAAAAGCAACACGATACAACATACGCCCTTTCTTTAGCGTAATAAAATCGATACCATTACATTACCGGCCCACGCTACAAGCTTCAAGCATTCTCATTCACTTCTCCTTGAGTGCAGGCGCCCACTGCGATGACTTCAGCCGGCGTCGAACCTGCTACTGACTCATACCCGTCCGCCTACGGACGACTGTGCCATATGGAAGTACTTTCTTATGTTTTTACTATATGGTTACGATGTGGGATATTTGGGGATGTGGGATGATGTTAGGGGTGGAATAAGGTAGGGGTGGAAATTGATTTTTGGTTGCGGATGTTTTGTCTGTGGTAAACCATAGGTAACCAAGGTAATAATGTTCTTATTTTATTAAATAAGGTAACAGATTCCAAGATATAATTTGTCTAAATAAAACACTTGATTTTTGCCCTTGTACACGATTGATTAACTGTAAAATATTTGTTGCTTTAATTATTAATTGCTTTGAAATCAATATAAAGTTAATCAATTGACTTTGCAGCTGTCAAACAAAATCTGTGAACAAATCGCGTTTTGACAGCTCATAAAAAGTATCTCAATTGATCAGTACTTAGTATCTAATACTCAATTGACAGAAAGTTATCAACATTTAGGCAGATCAACTGTAGGCGTTGCAGTTATTACCTTAGTACTTGCAATCCCGTTTACCTCAACAATACCTTATCAACAAGTAATCGGCGACAAGACCCACCAAAACACGTTATAATGGAACCAAGGCTATCAGATACACCCGTAGGCGTTTAGTAGGCGATTCTTTCCTATTCCTCCTACCAACTTTAAGTTTACAGTCCTTGGAGACTTTAGTGGCTAAGGTTTAAAGGTCATAATCGTTTGTGTTGGTGGTTAAATTTAACGAGGCCATAAAAGTCACTTGTGCCAGCAATGTGTCTCAATTTACGTGGTTGAAAGCCATCAGGAGTGTCGGTCACTGTGGCAGACGAGCTGGATTTATAGGTGATTGCGTTTAGGCGTTGTCGACTGGTCGCAGCGTCTCAGATGGGTCGCAGACATGTTAAATAAAAATGATTCCTGGGTAATGCCTTTAATTTTTGGCATGAAAATTTATTGTTTGTGTAGTTTGTATTGTGTTTATTGTGTCGATTATTATATTTATATTGCTTAAACCCATTTTTTTTTTTGTTTCATCTTAGCTTGGCAACGGCTGGCTAAAAGAAATCACTTAGAAAGATTTACAACATTTAAACAGATTATTTAAACAACTGAAAATAAAGTAAAATATACCATCACGCCTGTATTCCCCGAAGGGTTAGGCAGAGGAGTACCAATGTACACCCACAGTTCGCCGGTATATTTAGGTCCCATGTAATAGGGGGCGAGCCTATTGCCAAAGTAAAATATAAAGTAAAAGTAGTAGTAGTATAAGTTTTAAAGTAAAATATAGGAAGCTAATATTTGAAGCTAGCTGAAAACACGTCGCCATGTGGTGCGGTGAATGCCACGCCCTGTTGTATGCAACCTCCATGCACGTTCGGTTTGACTCACTAATTATTTATTTATTTTAACTACCAAGGTGCAATTATGTAATACCTACTGAAGTAACTTAAAACTGTAGTGGTATTCTGTGAAAATCTCCCTCGAATGTAATAAAAAGTAAAGTGAATGTGAGGTGAGCTGTCATGCCATCTACGAGTAATGCTCACATATTTTTCCTATTCTATTTCTTGTAAACGTACCTGGATGCAGGCCGCTTCCATTCGGTCCTTTAGGAAATCTATGGGAGAGGCCTATATCTAGGAGCGGACGTCCTGCGGCTGATATGATGATGACGATGATACCTACCTTGATTGTGAAGCTTAATATCAAATACAACTGTATATATCTAGCTTGGGAATGGTGGAGAATCCTAAAACAATCAAGTTGCTTGCTTAAGAAGATACTCCTCATAGTGATTACTTAGTGTAAGATATTTTAAGTTGCTATGAATCAATAAATAGTTAGTGAATTGAGATGACTTAAAAGTGACGTCGTAGTTTAGTATTGTCATACAAAATCTATGGGGAGCCGCGTTTTGACAGCTCATAAAAAGTTTGTTAGTAAATTGATCAGTGGTGTCCAATAGACATTTTAATTTATTTTACAATACTGCTTACTTCACGAAGTATTTTACGGAATACACCGTCAGAATCATATTTCTCGGCAGAGACGCGCCGCGGTGCGGGCGCGGCGTAGGCGTAATATTTTATAAAAGATTGCGGAGATCTGTCTGGGTCTGTGCCCGCATTGCGTTATATTCACCGGAGTTATGAAGACTTCTTATTAAATTAGGTACTGCAGAATTCATTGTAGAAAATTTGTGTAACAAAATAAAAGGTTAGACTTAATAGCCTTTAGGTATTTCTTCGTCTTTATCGTGTGGGGAGTAAGATCCAACGACCCACACACCCTAGTGTCAGAGTTTCTAAACCATTTAGTTTAGGTATTCATATTCATTTAATTACAAGCCATAATGTGTATAAAGATGTTACATAAGGCTTAAAGCTAAAAGAACAGTTATGGACCCTGTTAGGGCACAGCAACAGCATCAGACAACTAAGAGAAGAACTAGAACAAGGAAGAATTACCTACTTAGAAATACGCTAAAGATGAGAAGCTCTTTATTTGCAACTCTAAAGTATAACAATCGTATTATTTACATGAAAGAAAATGCTGCCGCAAATATAAACCTTTGTCAATATTGGCGTGCCCGAAATGTTTCGTCGCGTGCCCCCACTGGCATGCGTGCCATTTGTTCGCCATTTGTAATTTAGCTAAATGTAGTTTGACAGCCCTATTTTTATGTAGATAGGTACCTAACCTACATCGCATAGGTACTACATTAGTGTCAAGAAAGATGCAAATGTTTAGTTTACATTATTACTTAATTATTGTTTACCTATTTGATAACCTCGCTAATTCGGTAGAAGACACTATTAAACACTATTCGAACACGCAACTTCACTAAAGAAACACTTTATTTTAGGCCTGAAAACCTGATCAATTTTTAAATAACTAGGTATCTTAAAATTCGAGTTTTAGTTGCTTTGAAATCAATAAATAGTTAGTTAGTGAATTGAGATGACAAAAAAGTGACGTCATAGTTGAGTATTGTCATAGAAAATCTATGGGGAATCGTGTTTTGACAGCTCATAAAAAGTACGTCAATTGATTATTGGTGTCATCTACACAATTAATAAATGTATACTTCAATTATTTGTGTAACTGTTCTAATTTATTATTATTTTAATTTTCAGTAGGTTCGCTACGTACATGAAATTGTTTCACAATATGATTTACAATTCTTGCTACACAAAATGGCTGTTTCCATCCAATCTGACGTTTTTACGACTCCCTAAGGACGGGGAAGTGTTATTTTTGTAAGAATACGGAACATTTTGTAAGAAGCTATTTTTGTTATTTATTTTTAATTGAATTACAAAACAGTTTGGGTTATGTTGTAACTTGTCTGAAAAGGGATTTATAAGAGGTTATATAAATAAATTTATTTTGATCATTGTTAAGAGATTTTGTCATTATTATTTTATTAAACAATGTAATCTAGATTTATAGGTACATTTTTAAAACTTTTTGTAAAAATGCATGTTTTTAATAGCATTTTTATTTTAAAATACCTACTAAATTTATTTTGATAACAGACCTTGCTAATTTCAAGCCATGGGAAAAGTATGTAGATAGCTAATTTACTGATTATTCAGACCCGGTTAATAGACGGTCACACTGTAAATTATCTGTCCGAGAAAAATATTCTGTGCAAAACTCTCAGAGTTACAACAGAAACCGAATGTAAGTTACAGTAAGTGCTAAGTTATTCGAAGTATATTAATTTTCTGAGCTCTACAGCCCTGCCCACTTCTGGAACATTCCCTGTTTTCCCTCGACCAGACATTTCAAACTTCAAAACACGTGCCAAAGTTATACTTCAATATTGATCCAGAAACAAGAAAACATCGTGTAGGCAAGAAGACAAAAATTTCCTTGCACTTCTCATAGAGAATTAGATTATCAACCTTACATACCTTTATTTACAGTCTATGTTACATAAACTCGTGGTGTATACCTTATTAGCTTTTTCAATAAAAAAAGAGTATTACATAACACAATAAAATATGGTCGCATTGATGCCTAGTCTTCTCCCGTTGTCATGGCAACCGGACATACCAGAGTTCTTGCGAGTCGGAGGGAGAGGGGAGATAGTGCGGTGCTCGTCGCTCTTAGGGCTCCGTGGTAATGCAGGCACCCCACCCACGGCCTAGCCTAGGCTGGAGAATTGGGCCTAAGTTGTGTATTATAGGTAGGTGAGAGGCCGGTGGCACCACTGTTCAACTTAACTCGGGTTTACACGGCAATTTTAGTATAAGAAAGCGTAAACTAAAATTGCAATCAAATGTATTTATGACTGTCTCGTTAGCTCAGTGTTCCTAAGCGCGACTGCTACGCTAGATGTCTTGAGTTCGATTCCCAGGTCGAGCAAAGTGTTTTTCTATAAAATTCTCAGTAGCAGCTCGGAGTTAGGATTTGTGCCCGGTTAATGTCAATCACATGGGGCCAAAACATACCGGCGGGCGGGTGGGTGTATTGTGCCTCACATTTCGGGAAATACAGGCGTGATGGTGTGGTATGTGTATATCTATAATCTAGTGATAACACCTATCTATTGTATTCTACAGAATTATATAGTAGTGTAGGCTACAATATCTCTACAAAGCATAAAACAAAGTCGCTTCCCGTCGCGTCGTCGTTAAATAGCTCTTTATAATATTAGTATAAATTATTCACAATGCAATACTCAATCTGATTGATGCAAAATATATTCATGCTACCAAAATGAAAGGTACAATGGACTCACAACGTCCCCTAGCTTTATTCGCACCTGGCTTTCTCTGCGCCCTCCACTAATCGAGTCTGACCTTGACAGTCAAATACAAAGGGGTACCTTCAGCTTGCAGTTTTCAACCCCAAACAAAAGCGCAGACCCCTCGTCTGGATAATTGCAGCAACGTCCACCTATGCAGTGGGTTATATCGATGCAGCTTTGCCAGGTGTCAAGATTTTTAATCTTTATAAACAGGTAAATGTGCCTACAAAAATAATTATACTAGCATTTTATATGCGGAAGTAACTCGTATCTGTCTGTCATTTACGCTTTCACTAAAATTTCATCAAAATCGGTTCAGTGGTTTATTATCGGTTCAGTGGTTTATTACCACTGAACCGATTTTGATTAAATTTAGTACAAAGTAACCTACGTCCTTGGGGTTCAAAATACCCAAGTTTGAACCCCAAGAAAGGACAAAGGCTACTTTTTATTCCACGATTTTTTCTGCGTCTACGGTAACCGACAAAAACGTGAACTGAACTAGTATATTAATAAATAGAGGCACTATAGACTTCCTTATGGAGCGTTTTAAGTCCCGCTTTCATTTAATGAATCCCACCTTTTTAATCTAAGAATTTCAGCATGCCATTTTCTCTCAGAAAAAAAACTAGCAACGGTGCTTTGATGTTAGCGTTCACTTCTTCCAAATCCGAATTACAAGCATGATAGTAGACATACTATCAGTAGATTTAATTACATGATTAAAAGCTTTGAGCCGTCTTCTATTTTTGTCTATGACATAAGATTACAATAGAGTATAGACGACTCGTCAGATGAGGTCAAATTAAACTAACTGACTGGCTATTTATTTTCAAAATTAGCTTTCATCTCACTTACTGAGTTACTTAGCTTTTAAAATCCATGAACTTTAGTAGAAAGTTATGAATAGTGGCTGGAAAGAATAGATTTCTTTAATATTTTTTTCGTGATTCGAAAATCTAAAACGAAAAGCAGGTAGTTACTGGATGAAAGGTCGAAAATGGTGAAGGGGCTCGCCAATGGCAGTCCAATACTATTCGGGGACGCGGATCACGCATCAAGCGAATACCGGGCCCCCGACATATGGTAACAGGAGAAACCGTGGGGTTTCTTTTATTTTCCCAAGAAAAAGAAAGGTAATGACCGTCTGAATAAATAATGTTTTATCTTTTACATACTCAATTACATAAACGGCATCTAATTTATGTAACTGGTCAGTATTTGTAGAGGGACGCCCACACGGTGATGTAAAATAAACTAGATAATTGACCGGAGAAATAATTTATAATAGACGTTTAATTGCAGCACATTGAGAAGTAATTTTGAAAGGTATTGAAATGCTAGTTGTCGTGTTTGCAGCCCACGCACATGATAGTTTGTCTGATGATAATCGTTTGTAGACTTGGAGAAACATCAGCTATGGAGTTTAGGAAGTACAGGTCCATAATGTCTGAATTAGCAAGTTTTTGTGCCATGTATAAAAACTTCAGAAAAATAAATGCTACATCCTAGTGTCGCAGGGAACTTGACTAACAGCTGCACGCAGGAAGATTTAATGGCTGCCACCGACAACGCAGTCAAAGTGGCCAAATTCTGGGCCGCATCAATATAATTTATAATAATAGTATAAATTAATTATATATTTATTATAATATAGTTTATAAATATAATAATATAATAAATATCTTGGGACAACTCACACACGGCTATCTGATCCCAAGCTAAGCAGAGCTTGTGTTATGGTAACCAGACAACTGATATACATACTTATATAATTTATAAATACATACATATTATAGATAAATCACACCCAGACATCACACAAAGTTTGTCCTGGGTGGGAATCGAACCCACGACCTCCGGCTTAGCAGTCAGGGTCGCTAACCACTAGACCAACAGGCCCGTCAGTTTGTCATCGAAACGCTAAGAAGAAGAAGGGAACTTGACAGAAAAAGGGTACTTTGAACTATTTTAAACATTATGCTGATTTGTTCCAATAAATAAAGCATAATAGACTAAGGGAACATTTTTTTTAGTCGGATAACTTTTATTGGAAGAATACATATGACAGCTTGACATATTGTAACGAAAACGAACTGTCAAACCGCCATATTTCTCGCTAAGCGGTATCTGACAATTGAAAAATCGGCCCTAAATGTAATAGCTAAAAGTCAAACAAATTGCCATACTCTTACGCCAAACAAACCCTGTCACCAAGCAATGAGGAAACAATAAATAAAAGAAATAAAAATAAAAACCTACAAACACAGGTACAGTACATAACCCAATTCACGACAACCATGTACACAAACTTTATATTCCATCGATTCAGATTACAATCTCGCGTACATCCGCAATTTTTTCATGTAAAAGTAACATTTGCATGGAGTCACGCGGCCTAGGCTCAAGTCACGGTTAGCGCGGTGCCACCCGCCCTGGAACGAACCCAGACTGTATTGATTTCGTGGTATAACGACCCGACGGCTGACACACACATTGACAGTCACACGTAGGGTTACTACCCATACTTATGAATAAAGTATTGTACGTTATTTTGGGTAAACGGAATCTACTTGGTTTGTTGGAGGGTAAACAAGTCGTCGGCCACCTGATGTTAAGTGGTCACCGCTGCCTATAGATATCTGCAATATCAGAGGCCCTGCAAATGTGTTGCCATCCCAGAGACAAAGTTGAAATGTGTCATGTGCTTTTATTACACTAATGTACAAACTAGAACATAGCAACGCTGCTTTGCGGCAGAAATAAGTATGGTGGTAGTACTTCCCTGGACGAGCTCCTTCACAAACAACTCTGCTACAACTAACTTTATACTTTATAAAGTCAATAAGATACGTAAAAATGCTTTTTTTTATGTCGAACTTTATTTGTTTCACTACCTAAAGTAAATAAGCTCTATTTACTTAAAAAAAAACGGTAATTTAAAAAACTAAAAAACCCGACTGCTATTCTTTAAAAAGCCCTAAAACAAGATAAATTGTAGCAGTCGGGACCCATTCTAGAAATGGAGGATTAGTGAATTGAGAGCACATACCTATATTACATTGCAGATGGTCCCGAATGGGTCCCGACTGCTACAATTTATCTTGTTTTAGGGATTTTTAAAGAATAGCAGTCGGGTTTTTTAGTTTTTTAAATTACCGTTTTTTATTTTTTATTTTTTTTGTGTTTTAAAAAATAAGTTAATATACCCAGTATCACTCTTACAGTAAATACGAATCTACCGGCACCTCTCAAGCTAAAATCCATCGAGCCGTTCAGCCTGCAGAGCGAGCCAAACATTATAATTTGGCGCCAAAAATCCGCCATTTTGTTTTTTTTTTTATATACCCAGTGTCACTCTCACAGTAAATACGAATCTAACGACACCTCTCAAGCTAAAATCCATCGAGCCGTTCAGCCTGCAGAGCGTGCCAAACAATTATACATACATACATACATACATACATACAAACATACCCTCGAAAAACATAACCCTCCTTCTGTCGCAGTCGGGTAAAAAAGCCCTAAAACAAGATAAATTGTAGCAGTCGGGACCCATTCTAGAAATGGAGGGTGAGTGAATTGAGAGCACATACCTATATTACATTGCAGATGGTCTCGAATGGGTCCCGACTGCTACAATTTATCTTGTTTTAGGGCTTTTTAAAGAATAGCAGTCGGGTTTTTTAGTTTTTTAAATTACCGTTTTTTATTTTTTATTTTTTCAGTGTTTTTAAAAAAAAAAAAAAAAAACCTGAGTCACTCTCACGGTAAATACGAATCTAACGACACCTCTCAAGCTAAAATCCATCGAGCCGTTCAGCCTGCAGAGCGAGCCAAACATTTGAATTTGGCGCCAAAAATCCGCCATTTTGTTTTTTTTTTTTTTCATATATCCAGTGTCACTCTCACAGTAAATACGAATCTAACGACACCTCTCAAGCTAAAATCCATCAAGCCGTTCAGCCTGCAGAGCGTGCCAAACAATTATACATACATACATACATACATACATACATACATACATACCTACATACATACAAACATACCCTCGAAAAACATAACCCTCCTTCTGTCGCAGTCGGGTAAAAAAGGTGGCAACCCTAACCACACATCACACATTCACAGTTGACTTGTGTATATGTATGTAGCTGTCTGAGAGTGCATGCGGGCCCTGGAATTTCAGCAAATAGGTTTTATGTTATCTGCGTATGTATATTTTTATCAGGCTAGTACGCAGGTTCGCGCCGTATTGATTTTTCACTTAACCGCCTAGTTACGCAGCGAAAATAGATTTTAATTAACTTTGCTTGGTAACTACATTGATGTACCTACAGCCTATATCTGTCAAGTTGACACTGTCAACTTTGATTTGACAGAACATTTGATGTTGGCAGAGACAAAATGATGATTTAAATATGGAACAGGTTGTCCTTAGAAAATAACTTCAAGATAAGTCGTCTTTCAAAATAATAAGGTACCTAGAGTTTCGCTAACATCTGACTAAAATAAATAAGAAGTGACAGGAACAGGAACACAAAAGCATATTTTTGTGTGTTTGTTTAAACGCCGTAATCTCTGGAACAAGCAGTCGGATCAGAGAAAATTCTTTTTTTGTACGTGATAGCCAGATTCTTGAGGAATAGCACATACAGGCTATATAACATCACGCTACGACCTACAGGAGCGGAGCAGTGACCAATGATGTAACTTAACACGGGTGAAAAAACGTGGATAAAGTCGCACGCAGAATATTTGTAAAAAAAAGTGTTATTTTTGAAATTTTATTCTGTACAATATAAATTGTGTTTTGTCTAATAAAGTTGCGTCCATTTTATTTTAGCTATTTATTTGTTCGTGGTGGCGGCGCATTGCGGTCTCCGCATGCACTTAGCATATCAAGTAGGCTTTTTATGATCTTACTTACACGAACGTTATCGCGTGCTTCAAAAACCGCTAGCCCAGTATGTATTCGTAAATATTGCTTATTAAATTAATGTTGAAGCAAGGAACTTTTGTCAAATCATTTAATTCAATAAGACCATTAAACGGCACTTTTGAACGTCATATAAAAGATGAAAAAATTATTGAATCGAATTTGATTCAATATTATAATATTTTTTTCTTGTACATGAAGTTCAAAGGTATAATGGTCTGATTGAAATAAATGATTTGACTTGACTTAAATTGACCCTTCCAAAAGGAAGCTTCGTATGGCGAAGAATTAATAAGCAATTACGATTACGATGTACCTAAAACTAAAAACAGTGTACTACAATAGGTATAAATTGCTACAAAATTAGAAATAAGACCTATATCTATTGTGTATAGAGACACAGTGAGACACTAATTATATAACCCGCGGTGTCAACCACGTTCAGTTACGTCTTACGGTGACTGCTCCGCTCCCATTGATCGTAGTAGCGTGATATTCTGGTGTAAACCTTTTTCTCGAATCACTATCCAGAAAAAGGATTAAAATCTGTTGCGTATTTAAAAAGATCTAAGCGTACAGACGGCGGGAACCAACATTATTTTATGCTATGTAGAGATGTTTCTCAGATTAAGAGGTTCCTAGTGGATAACTTGATAAAACATTGCCTAATTGAGACTGGCATCCAGGAATCTAACGAAGGATAGATTAGTGCATCTAAATATACGATATTGTCTTGTACCTACTTAACGAATGACCTGCCCATAAACAAACTAAGATCACTTGTCATAAATAACCTCATAATCTTCTCATACAGTAGTACTTAGTCTAACGCTATAATGGACCATTTATGTGGAGTGACCACAACGCTGTATCCCGTGGTGACATCAGTATACGTCAGTGCATGTCGGTTGCAAAGTGCACTGTGGCGGGTTGTGAGTTATCATAGGTACTTATCATATCAGCTGATATCCTTGTGGGTTTATCTGATAGGGAAGTTGGTAGTTGTGTGGTTACAGACACGTAGGCGACAGAGGTAATTAGGAATTGCGCTTTATTGCATTACATAATGGGTGTAGTTCTTGTCAAACCAAATAGAAGTAGTACTGCTCGTCCGGGGAGCTTCTCTTTTTCGAAGTAATTGTAATGATTTTGAGTATGTCTAGACTATATGGGATCGTAATGTCATGTTGCATAATATATACTAGGTATGTCCTAGAATTGTTTAGTTGCATGCTCCCTAAACTCCCTAGCGTTTTCCGAACTATGTATGTTGGAGTCGACTTCCAGTCTAACCAGATGCAACTGTATACCAGTGTTTTACATAGAACGACTGCCTGTCTGACCTCCACAACCCAGTTACTGACCAACACGATACATTTTTTTAAGACTGGTTGTCAGAAAGTGCTTCTGACTTTAGTCAGGTGAGGTGTTACACCACCAACTTTCAAACTCCGGGTTTCTACTAAAAAATTTCTAAAGGAAAAACCCAATAACACTTTTTGCCCGACCTGGAAATCGAACCCAGGATCCCACGCTCATCAGTCCCGTTCGCGAAGGGGTGGCTAACGAGGCAGTTGCTTCCTAAACACATGAATGCTCTAAACTCCATCCAAAAGCCGTAAATCATTGAAGGAATATTATAAAAACGCCTTCAAAGAAAATAAATGTGAAACTTGAAGCTATTTTCTTTTATAAATTTAGGAAACGAATAATGATCCAAATTGTACAAATCAAACCTACATTTGTAAATGTCTCATTTAGGTACTTTACGAACAGAATACAAAATCCCTCAAAATAAATAAGATTACTCATCAATCAAATCAATTGATTATGATCTAAAAACGCGACAAGGTCGATGAGAACTGCCGAAATATAATCGCGACCATATTTCATTCGATTGTCTATGGGCAATCGAGTGTGGTGCCGGCCAGAGACAAGGCATTTTTATTTTTATATCGTTGCATCATTTCAGGCACTAGTGGACTTTATTGTTCGTTCACTAAAATTAGGAGCATTCTTTAATCGTTTTTGACTAGACTCGTAAAATGTTTATTGTATCTTCAATTTTATTACAAAAGTTTACCTAGTTAGTTTAGCTAACATTGTTTTAGATCTAAATTAGGGATTTTTTATTACACAATTCGGGTTCGGGTCTTGGGTTCGATTTCCAGGTCGAGCAAAAGGTGTTATCGGATTTTTCTATGAATTTCTCATTGGCAGCTTGGAGTTAGGATTCGTGCCCGGTTTATGGCAATAGGTTCGCCCCCTATTACATAGGACCCGAAACATATCGGCGAACTGTGGGTGTACATTGGTACACCTCTGCCTACCCCTTCGGGGAATACAGGCGTGTTCTTTCTTACATCTGTGGGCGTGATCGTATGTGTGACTTTTTAATTTCAGGGAGATCTACTGAAAGTTACAAAGGCCATAGGTACCTTTAGTGGCACTTCATTGTAAGCAGGTTACTTACACCTCCTATCGCCGAGTGCTTCCGTAATAATATTTAATGTAATGTAGGCCGTAGTAAAGTACTTACGCTGATAATAATAATGATTGATAGAACTCTGTTCTCAAGATAACACCTTCCTATTTGCATTAATCTTTATTCCATTTGATTCGGCTAAGGAGGTCATCTTATATGTTTGTAATGTTCATTGTGCGTTTTGTTTGTGCCAGAATGAAATGTTTTCTTTTTTTTTGGAGTTTGAAAATAGAACTCTGAAAGAGTTTGAAAATCGAAGTCTATGTGTACAGTATCGCGACGTCAGTCTATTCGCCGCTATTGTTAAAAATATAAAAAATAAAAGATTTTTTTATTTTCTTTAACAGAATTTGAAATGCGTAAAATATTTTTACTGTTGTAGCTTTACAGTATGGAGGTTTCATCAGATTCATGCAGTAAATATTTAATTAAATTAAAAAAAAAAAATACCGCGGGCACTAATTTTACCTGTCATCACCCCATCAAATAATGTAATGCGGAGCCAGAACCATCTTCCTGGCAACACGCCAACAGCAAGACAAGAAAAATCAATAGACGCATCCTTTTCAGACGAATAGACAACATCTTGCGACATACGACCTACTTTAATGAAAACGCAGTTCCTACCTAGGTATTAATAACCGTTTCAAATTAAATAATTGGTTTATTTTTCCGTATGTAGGTTTCTTAGTTACCTACGTATCTTGGATATTATTGACATCGGTGAAGGAAAACATCGTGAGGAAACCTAGACTTATCTATATAATCATCTATTCTAATATACTAAAGCTCTTGAACTACCTACTTGGCTAACTAAGGCATTAAGTCCGCCTTTGTACTTTTCTTTTGTGCATAAACTTTAAATAAATAAATAAATAAATGCTTGTCGGATTGGTAAAGTTCTTTTTGTAAATGACAGCCAGATTCATGAGGAAAGCTAGATATCATCATGCTACGACCTACTAGAGAGGAGCAGTAACCAAAGACGTAAATTAACGCAAGAGAAAAAAATATTAACATAAGTCTGAAATCACCAATCCGCCTTCACCAAGCCTAGTGATTAATGCTCGTGCCTTCTCTGAAAGAGAAGAGGCTTTTGCCCACCAGTGGAACAATAATAGGCTGGTATTATTATCTTCGTTCTTTTTAAATATTATTACCTACTATTACCAACAAACGACCTTCACAACCGCTTACTCATCAATTCTTGTAAAACTGCCTACATATTGTGATCGTAGGCCGTAGGTACATAACTAACAATAATATATTATAAAAACGGCAATATAGAAAAAATAATATATTACCTATGGTAATGTTGACATACTTTTTTATTATGTGACCTACATAAAAACTATTGTTGTTTACAATGAAAATTGTGCCTACTTTATATACTTAATACCTACTATTACTACACATAAGTAGCTTTATACCGGAAGGCAAATTATTCTGCAAATTATAAACATTCAAAATCTAGTTGCAAACTTATTTCGGCGATCATCAATGTCAAAAATGTAGGTTAATTGGAGCCCTTGCTAGGGTTTGCGAGAAAGAGTCACCGCGGCCCTGGAATGCAAAGGGCATTGAGAGGAACACGGATGGGTTTCAGTAGTAAGAGTCTGACATTCCCTTCCGCGCCGCCCAGAGCAAAAAAAAAGACATTTAATTATTTCCCATCCTTAAAAAATTAAGGGTAAATTAGACCCCTTTTTGCAGATTGAGACTGAGATTAGAATGCAATCGTTTCTAAAAGTTGGTAGAATTTAGCTTCCTAAATTATTGACTTTCTACTTAGTTCCGTAGAGACATAAGTAAATAACATAGATATTTATGACTGCAAGTGTACACGTTCTTCTTTATAACTGACTTAAAAAAAGAGGTTTTATGTTAGTTAATTTTTGTACATATTTTCACCTACTATTCTTCCCTATTTTTTTCTCAGTAGCAGCTCGGAGTTTGGATTTGTGCCCGGTTAATGGCAATAGGCTCGTCCCCTATTACATGGGACCTAAAAACATACCGTCGAACTGTGGGTGTACATTGGTACCTACACCTCTGCCTAATCCTTCGGGGAATACAGGAGTCATGGTATGTATGTGTATTTTCACCTACATCTTCGTAAGTTGTTACATTGACATTGAATAGTAATTGTCCTGATTGTAAAGGTACAAAGGCGTCATCTCCCGGACTCCGGGCGTCGCCTGTCAGTCGACAGCTTCCGGCAGGTGGCGTGTAGCGCGTGGAGCTAATGATGGATGTGGGTCGGAGTGACGGGACTCAGCCGCGGAGTGACTTCCTTGCGAGTTTGTGTAACACTTCGGAATAGGTAGCTACTTGTACTTGCATTGTTTCATATCTTTGGTCGATTGAATAGCAGTTAGAAGTAGAACATAACAATAACAGCTTGATATCCCCCGAAAAGTTACCTAATGTTCAAAAATAAAATGTTTATTTTGTAAAAAGAATTGCTCATTAAATTAGCACCTCTTTTATTTAATTTAGGTCTACCATGAGTTTGGTGTAGCATTAAAATATTTGACTTTTGTATTTAATAGAAATGCTCACATACTGTCGCCACTTATTTATTCCATACGCACAAAACTCAAGAACGGCTGAACTGATGTTTTTTTGTTGTGTACGTAATTTCGCGGATAATGCTTTTAATTTTGTTAAATATTCGATCGATAAAGTCGGTTTGACACTTTGCACCCGTGAGAAATTGGGGCGGTTTGCTAGTATTTAATAATTAAATTAAACAAGTTCCTTACCAATTGCCATCCTTAAAAAAAAGGTAGGTACCTAAGTTTTATACGGCAGGCTACTAGCTAATTTTTGGGCTGCCAATGCCAAATGTCTGATAGCACGATCAGTAAACCAGGAGGGCCAGCACCTCATGCTCACCACCTGCATCGACGGAACCAATGAGGCGGTCTCGTGACTAAAATAACAATTATTACCCTGTATTACGTTTCCGGTACTCCACTCCCTTGAAAGTACGCACGAATAGGGCGCTGAGTCAGCACAACCCTCAATAACTCACATATCGGGGTCACAGTCACAAAGAGGTTATTTAAACAATACCATTAATAAAAGAATCGTCAAAAACTGCTAATATTTACGTAACACGCGATTGGTTTTCGAATAGTAAGGGAAAATGGCACTTGTCACCATTAAAATAAGGGTTGGTTTGTCTTGAACTCATAAAAGGACAAAATTGCGTGATTTTTTCACTTGTTTATTATTGTTTGTTAGTCAAATAAATTGGATGATAAAGCTTTTTATGGCAACGCATTTTTTTAATTCTTTTGTCTTTACTAAGAAAGAAAATTCTGACACAACTAAAAACCCAATTACAATTTGTGCGTCGTCCCAGGCTAGGTATGAACCCAGTACCCCATGCTCAGCGGCGGTCTATCGTTGAGATTTGGCACTAGCTTGTCGTAAAACGCGTGGTAAGCGTTGGCTGTTTATCTGTAGTAATAATATTCTATTCTCCAGACCGATGAAGACTAGCCAAGTACGCAGGAGATATTATAGTGCGCAAAAAACACAGGTGCACTCCCTCTTCATTCACTCTCATAATCTAATGGGACGGCAATCTGACTCGACCGGGGAGGGACGAGGCGCTGGACCAACGGCTTTACGTGCTCCAGAGACGCGAGGGTGTCACACCACCAACTTCAAACTCCGCCCTGCTACTGAGAAAATCTAATAACAATTTTTGCCCAACCTGGGAATCGAACTATCGAACCCAGGACTCCACGCTCAGTAGTCGTGCTAGTGACTACGAGGCTTGTCAAATAAAATATACTTTATTATTAAAAAAATAGGGATCCGCAAGAAAATATACACGCAAAGTTGCGGGTAAAACCTAGCTTCATAATAATTATACTTCATAATATAACCCTATTTTTTTCTGATTCTACGAATGTTTTCAGTGACTCAATTGTTTTGACAAATAAATCTAAATCTTGTCTCGTGCATTACCGCACCGTCGTAATGTGTCTCTTGCGTGCCACCAATTTGTACAAATCATCGGTCTGACAGGCGACCTCTAACGGGACTATTCGTAATTGTATAATAGAGCTATTCGTGTGCCACTGTCTTCAGTCGAAGTCATGTTATTGCAATCAAAGTTCGCTTTATCTCTTTAATATTACCGACGAAATGTATTTGCGGCCCCTGGGCGGAATATAGGGGTTTTGCTGTTACTAATAATATTTTTCCGTCAAGATTCCGGCCACAGCGTCAAATTTCAATGATTAGATTACCCAAGTAGACAGAAGGTAATATCTATATATATAAAAGAAAGTCGTGTTTGTTACAACACTTATAACTCGAGAACGGCTGGACCGATTGCCATGGTTTTTGATTTGTTGGATTTGTTTCCGTCCCGAATAGCAGAATACATCTTAAAAACAATGAAACGAAAAAAAAAGTCGGAAATGTCGGTAGGGGTAGGGTAGGGGTAGAGTGAGGGTAGGGGTAGGGTATGGGTAGGGTAAGGGTAGAGTAGGGTAGAGGTAGGGTAGGGGTAGGGTAGGGGTAGGATACCACGCGAACAAAGTCGTGGCGGGTCAGCTAGTAGTGAATAAACACAGATGCACTCTGTCTTAGCTCACTCTCAGTCCGATAGGACAGCAATCCGATAAGGTGCAAGATCGACTTTTACGTGCTTTTCGAGACACGGAGGTGTAACACCATCGACTTCCAAACTCAGGGATGCTATTAAAAAATCCCTAATAGAAAGCCCCAAAAACACTAAGCCCAACCTGGGAACCGAACCCAAGACCCTACGCTTAGAAGTTGCGCTTGTCAATACGAGACCAACAAGGCAATCTTGGTGTTGTTACTATATGTATTTATTGGACGGACCTTAGTTGCTTGGTTACTTCAACCCTTGCATTATAAACAGCCTCCATGTATCTAGGGCATTCTAGCTATATTACGATTCTAGACGTATCCTGAATCCATATTTTTAGTTTATATGCGAAAGTAACTGTCACAACTGTCTGTCTGACGATTTCACGGCTAAACCGATTTCAATGAAATTTGGTAAGACGGGTAAGCTTAAAAACCCCAAAAATGGACATAAGCTACTTTTCAAACTACAACTTCGTCTGCATCCTACCTACCCTACAGTCAGGCAAACAAAATCGCAGCCAAAACCTTATAAAACATAAATAAAACAACAGAAATTCCTTAAGAAAATATATTAAGACAGTTGTGCCTACGCGTCGGCGATGGTAACCTCAACCTCTACACCCGGCTCGATGTTGATGGAGGTGATCTGCTTCACGATCTCGGAGGGCGAGTGGAGGTCGATCACTCGCTTGTGGATGCGCATCTGGAACCGGTCCCAGGTCTTGGAACCCTCACCACAGGGAGTCTTACGGGTGGTGATGCGGAGGATCTTGGTCGGCATGCGGACGGGGCCCTGGAAGAATGGAAAAGGTTGGTTGGTTAAAAACGAATGAGGTTGAATTGAGCAATTTGAATAGGCACATAAAAAAGAGAAATAAAGGCGCGAAAATCGAAAGATGATTATGTGATGGTTTTCAAATTTAGAACAATAAAAACTTTGCAACAATAAAAACTATACAGTTTTCAAATTATTGAAAGCTTGTCATCATAAAATAGTTTATAATATTACTAAAGAAGATGTTGTAATATTTAAAAATTCGTGCCTTTTATATTCTATTTATCATCTATGGAAACCATCTGCTCCATAGAAATTACTAGCTGGGCTAAAAATTTTTAGATTTAAATAAAGTTTTTGCAATTTTTTAAGTATTCATTTATATAAAGTATTTTCATTTAATAACAACAGAAAATATACCCAAGGTTGTCAAAAGTCTTGAAGTCATTACTAGAATAATCATGCAACAACCAAAAAAACAATAATAAAGTAAAAAATTAAACTTTACAAAAAGAAAAGGAGTATTTTATTGCATTATCCATAAGTGTAACCCTCTAATGAACAATATGCAGTGTGCAGACTTGCATAAAGCACTTTTGAGAGTGTTGCTCTGGCGCTGTTTGGTGAACACAACTGTATACAACATGCTGTGTCTTCATCTAGCGCTGACTAGTTTGCTGAACCTACTCGGAGACCAATTCTACCAACTTTTAGGAACAATCGCGATCTAGTGTCAAGTCCCTATCTGTCAAAAATGCCTTCATTTACAATTAGCTTTGATTTCGAACATTTTGATTAGTAGAATTGGTTTTTTAAATATCTTCATAGAAAAGTACAGGTGATTAATAAGAAGCTATCTGCATGCAATAATTCATTCCTATTAAGTTGCAAAATAAATATTCTAGTTGCAAAGTAAGTATTATCATCAAAACATTGAGACACATTTCTGCACTAAGTTTAAGTGAAAAGTAACTATTAGAACTTACCTAGGAGTTATGAATGGCACATTATTGTAATGTTACTGTAAAAGTTTCACAGTGACAAAATAATTATATTAAGATGTTCTAAACCTCCTTACGCAATGTAGATGACCAACTACATACTTTAATAAGTTTTACTATCTAGAACTTTTCGTATCACAAACACTAGCTAACATGCACATATTACTATGGAACTTTGTGCCCACCTTAACACGGAGCTTCTGTTTCTTGGCTCCGTTGATGAGGTCCGCGCACACCTTCTCCAGAGAGCGGACGTTGCGGGAGGTCAGCGTGATCCTGATGCGATGGATGGGCGAGATCTCAGCCTGGGGCTTCTCGATGTCCTTGCCTGACACGACTGCGGCTGCCTGGAAGTGTAAACAAATTAATTTAGATTTGGCGGCATTTTGTACTGCTAGAAAGAAAGAAAGAAAGAAAAATCATTTATTCTTGCGAAAGCGACGCACAACACAAAAAGTTAAAAACAAATAAAAAATAACAATAATAATAATCTATAAACGCCACTACCGCGCGAAAAGGCTGACGCTCAGCATAAAGCCATGGTCCGTGCACGAAACACGGAACCACAGCGCTGGTTTTCAGCGTCAGCCGGCGTGTTGCTGTCTCGGAACTATAAAGTACGACACCACCCACAGTGGGGGGGGGGGGGGGGGTGTGGGGGGGGGGGGGGGGGGGGGTGTGGGGGGGGGGGGGGGGGGGGGAGTTGTGCCAGGATGATCCTTGATTTTGTATACGGTACGTAAATGAAACCAAACACTATCGTTTTACTTCATTTGAGCATCAATATAGAAGTTTAGTCAAAAGTTGTCATACCCAAGTTGAAAAAACACGATGCCATCATTTTAGACGCCTTCAGGCGATATAAACTAATTATGGGCTTTCAGAGAATAGCTAGAAACAAATATATTATATCGGAAAGATGAAAAACTGAAAATAGAGCTAGTTTGTGTTTACACGTGCATTCCTACATAACCTCAAAATCTAAAGTTCAATTTAAACTTGGAAATTCCCAGAATAACTGCAAATTCACTTAAATTAACAAATCGAAGTAATAAAACGAGGATTACTTACCATTTTTATGTGATATTCCGGCCGAGATAAACAATTTCAAGACAAAATTGTACAGCGCTGAACCGGAGTACAACTTCACTTCACTTGCTAAGAGAAAGAGAAAGAAAACAAAATGTCGTCGTTCTTCTGTGTCATGTCAAAGCGTTTCGTTTTCGTCTTGTATTTATGAAAATCAAAAAACACATTAATTTAACCATGTTCATAATATTTTATACAATTCTATCGATAACAAAATATTTTCTCATTCTAAGAACAATGTAGGTATAACTTTCACAAATACGAATCATTAACAATTTTAATTTGCAAAAATAATAACTAAACGCAATTATCGCCAATTATCTATGGTTTTATTTGGAATGTTGCCAGCAGATCTAGGTCAGGAAAACCAACTTATTGTGGTATTTTGCCACAATTTTGGCTTTTCATTATATTTCATTTCGTAACATTATAAAATGAAATCAAATTCAAGGAAAGAAATAAGACAACTTACTTACCTCAAGGAAATGAAAAGAATGATTATCAACAACGTAAAAGAACAACAAAGATTTTCAGTAAATAATTAGGTTTATTTATAAAGCATAATATAAACAGTCAAACATCGTCCGATGTCGATTAACTTAACATTAAAATTATAATAACTAGATAATTAATGGAGGATATTGTGGGTATGAACTATTTTAGCACAATTTTGTACTTAAGCATTTAAACATAGCAATACATCAGGATTACACGTTGTTGAGCATTATATTCTTTACTTGCTTGTCGAATTTCCTGTAAAATAAAAGTGCGTTAGGTAATGGCAGATTAATCACATTTCTAAGTCGTCAATAATTATTCGAAATAAATAAAGCATCAAAAGGAAATTGCCTCGCACTGAACTGTCTCGTTGGCCTGGTGGTCATAAGCGCGACTACTACGATAGAGGTCTTGGGTTCGATTCCCAGGTCGAGCAAAGTGTTATTGGGTTTTCCCATGTAATTCTCAGTAGCAGCTCAGAGTTTGGATTAGTGCCCGGTTAATGGCAATAGGCTCGCCCCCTATTACATGGGACCTAAAACATACCGACGAACTGTGGGTGCACATTGGTACACCTATGCCTAACCCTTTGGGAAATACAGGCGTGATGGTATGTAAAAGGAAATAATCAAAATTCTTACTGCGAAGTAATTTGGTCTCCAGGCAGATGGAATGGGTTACAGATGGCGTCAGCGTAGAGCGCGTGCAGGCGACGGAGTGCAGTCCGCACTTCAGCGTCACGGATGTTGGAGCCGCTCGGGGAAGTGGAGGACGTGACGAGGACCAGCTTGATGCGAGTGTTTGTCACGTAGCCATAACTACAAAAAAAGATTATGTGAGTACAAAGGATTACAAACAGGCCAATACTGATCGCCATAATAATATACCTACTGCATTTAAGCACAATTAGGTATTATGGAGCTTTTTGCCCGTTCTTCTCCGTACGAAACTACCATTTGGAATGGGCAACTAGATTCAAAAGTTTTAATTAATTGACGTTCAAAAGTGCCTTTTAATGGTCTAATTGGAATAAATGATTTGACTTTGGCACATTTGTCATGACAACAGCTAAACTTACATCTTATGAGTATCAGTCGAATACAGCAGCCCGAGATACAGATCTCTCAGATCGGTCCGCGCGGCGTTAGAGTTGGCACCGGAGTTGTTAGTATTAGTGCTCGCGAGTCTTTCCTCGAGCGCGTCCAGTGCCGTGTGCACGAGCCATTGGCGGGACAGTTCGTTGTCCGTGCTTGTATCATTGCCAATACCACCAATGTACAAGGGGGAATTCTGGAAACATAAAAAAATTGCTATTATTTGTCTATTCCTCATTAAAATAAGTAAAAAATTAAAGTGCATGTGATCACATTTTAATGTGTTTCCACACGTCAGATGTTTAGTAGTTTCATTATAAGGGTAATTTGTTTTTCTTCTCTGGCAATTTAGAATTTGTGTACGTCATATCGTCTTATCCTTGTCTATGGCCACAATATATTTTGTGTTCAATAAAATTACAGATTTGTGGAATATCCGAAACTGAATTGAATTCCGAAATCAAACAAATTAGCGTTTATTAGTGCTGTGGATAAGTGTTAGACTAATTGACAATGACGTCACCATGAATAGTAATCTAATGACGTTCGTGAGTGCGAAAATACATTGAGATTATTGAATTTTCGGTTCACTCCCTTAATTTCAAACTATGGTGCAATTATGTTGTAATGTAAAGCCCTGACGCTGTCTGTCAATGATTAGTACAATGTATCTAAGTTTAGATAAAAGATAGTGCAACAAAACTTACATCTTTGCCGATAACTGCTACACAAACTGCCATTGTTGACAATAGTTCGACGGAAGTATTCTCGCTCGACACTTCTCGATCGACTCGACCAACATTGACATTTCACAATTCGCGGGAATTTCAAAATTTTTGTGCGCGGTTTGTGCATAGTGCACAAGTGATATTATTAGTAAGTGAATCTTTTTATCTAAAAATGGCTATAAACGACGGCTTAGTTTACGAAGTGGACGAAAAAGGCGAGAATGTTGTTGTGAAATCAATAAACTCTGATCGTCAAGCGTTTCTTCGCTTCACAAACCGGACATCCCGTCCTGTGGACGTGTGGTGGCGAGATTTCGACGGGAGACGGCGGTTTTACGAGCGCATGGAGCCGGGCGCTTTTTACGATATCAATTCGTACCTCACTCATCCCTGGGAGTTCACTGACTCTTCAACTAGGGAGCGCTATGTGATCAATAACAAGTATGTGTTCCGAGCGCCCGACCACGTCGGCGACATGATGTACAGGACTAACTGGAACATCACCGTACCTGTCCGTACTCTAAGAACCACTACAATGCTGACTCTAGCTACTCTGCTACCTACCCCTGAAGCTGCTTCGGAGCTCGACCTGCCTGTTGTGCTGACCCAGGAACTGAAGGACTTGGTGACCAGGCTGCGTCGCACTCCACGCGCTATGGAGGGCGAGGAAGAGGACCGCATGGACTCCGACTGATAATGGTTACTCATGCCAGTGCTTGCAGTCTTTGTGACACTGGCAGCGATTATTGTCTTTTGGTGCGTTACAGTAACAAAGAAGCAAAAAATCGCATTGATTATCCTCTTCTTCAGTATTTCGCACCTGGTGCATGCGTTCAACAATCCTGAATCGAGTCTCATTTACCATGTTAATCAACAAGTGATTAGGAGGCAGTTGTTTTAAGTAGTGTTACTCTAGTCGGACGGTTTCTCTAAGAGACGGACTGCACAGCGGTGCTACGGATGGAATGGAGAAGTGTAGTGAGAAAACTAATTAAGTATAATATACCTTTAAGGATTGAAGTAATATAAAGTGTAACATAATTTATTAGAATTTAACTACAAGTACCTAATATATTATTGTTTATTTTGAGCATATATCTGTTGTTATGTTATGGATTTGAGATTGTGATTTTATACTTTTTTTGCATTTATCAACATTATTTTGTTTATTACTTATTATTTTATTATTTATAATAAGTAGATAGTAGGAGATAAGTAAACATACATTTAAGACTTGCCTAATTTTAAAGAGAAGCGATTGATATAAATCTAAGTAGACATGTCATACTGATAAATTCATTTGGGTTGAGAGTTTCGCAATGTTTGAACATTTCCATGACAAAAGTAGAATGTATTTTATAAATATAGCTTTTGGATCAGCTTGACACTTCCAAAAGGCTTTCCTAGGTGATTTTAAAATTCTAAATCTAAGATTGATAAAAGCAAAGACCTGATTGTTAGCCCCAATGGAGACATAAATGGACCCTAACAGTTTTGACACTAAATAAACTAAATAGCTTTACTTATTTCTTTTGCTAATTGAATATGCCAATCAAGATAATGTGGAGTATTGACGAAGATTTGCCATTTCTCAATACAACAATTGTATTTTGTCATTTGATGGCAAAAAGGCTATTGCTTTAAGAAAACCAGACAGATGTGTTGCCATTCCAGAGACAAAGGTCCACTTGTGTCTATTATAAGTTGGCCTACTTAAATATGTAACAATGTTAATTTGTAGGACTCTGTAAATTGTCAACACATAGACTTGTGCATTGTGTAATATTGTTCATATCTTTAGTACAGTGACCTAGATGACGCAGTGGCGAGGCATCCGCTTTAGATGACGGGGTCACAGGTTAGATTCCTGTTGCGATTCGAGTATTTTTATGTGTATTATATTTTTGGTGGATTTTTTTTGACAGAATAAGTCGGTAAATTAAATATTGCGATATTGCTACGTTAGTAACCGATTCCAGTAAAGATCGCAAGTAATCTGAATCGGAATTGAATGTAATTGCTTCAATATTGATGATATAATCATGACACTAATTTAGGACAATTTTAGAATTCTAGATAACAGTTCCAGTCGGGAATTATAGTAGATCGATTTCGTCGCAAAAAATTGTACATTAGTTATTCAGTACTAATTACAGTACCTATTCAAAATGATTCCATCATTTAAATTCTCCACAGAATAAATTTTATAGCTACATCATTATTATCTACTAGTAGGTAAGCAACTATATACTATGTCGTCACTCTCAGTAATAATTGATAAGCCAGATATTATCTACGCCCACTTGAATCGAAAATGCTTCGCTCATTACTAATGGGAAGCGATGTTACAGATATTTTGAAGTATGGCTACTGCATAAGTTTGCCCGAATAAGTAGGACTTTGCCATACCATCACGCCCGTATTCCCCGAAGGGTTAGGCAGAGGTGTACCAACACCCACAGTTTGCCGGTATGTTTAGGTCCCATGTAATAGGGGGCGAGCCTATTGCCATTAACTTTGCCTTTGAGGTATAGACTGGTATGGTTCAAGTAAGTAGATAGGTGACAATTAATTATAATGTACCTAGTTTGTAAACCAAAAACTTAAGAAAGTCACAAAGAACTTGAATGTAAAATCTTGAACTATTATGTAAAATCTTGAACTATTTGTCGTGATAAATATTCTAAAGAAAGTTTGAAATCTGTGTCTAGATATTTTGTTAGATGCCAATTAAAGGCAACTTGTCGTAGTAGAATATTCTTCGGTATGCATATACACTACACAATTAAATACTAATTATACAATACTACTTGGTAGGCACTTATTGTTTTTAGTAAGTGTTAGCCGTGCGACCTGTTCGCATTAATTAATGGTTTCAATGTGTAATAGACTGTAAATTAACCGGCTCATAAACCAATTTACAGAGTAGATTTTTGTCTAGATAATTCTGATTTGTATAACAATATAAGTGTAGGTATTGTACTTGTATAATGAATTATACATATTAATCTATAGATAGGTAGGTTGTTTAGGTATTTAAAAAAATATTTCATTGTAATCAAATAATTCCATGTCTTTAATATTAACCGTCGGTCTCTCGAACAAAAATCAATTTGAAATTAATGTAACAAATTGTCAAGCGCGCGTAAACTGCGGTTATTGGTTGGCAGAATCATCAACAGCCCATCAGAACACTTGATTTGCGTAAAATTTTGACACGTTAGTAATTCTCGTTCTAAACTGGGTGTTAGAATTCCAAGGTATTTTTTGTGTCTAACTCAATATAATATGGATGTAGTTATCCTTTTTCTTGCATTTTCATATTATTTATGTAATACGTAGCCACTACTAAGCAACTACATTGTATAGATTAGCTGTTATGAATGTGCCATATCTCACAAGTGCATCATTATTATTTTTCTGTACCGCTTTCTGTGTGAATTGGGAAATGTGTAGTAATATTACCTACTATTATAGTTTTAAGGACTATTGGCGAAACGCCACTTATACAATAAACATCTGAATGTTCAATGTGATAAATATTTTGTATTATTTACTTGTCCATTTTACGTGTGGTTTGCAGAACAGCCCCTCTAGCCAAGTCGCAAACGATAATCGTAAACGCTCGGTAGGTACCAATAGATTTTAAACTTTATACCCCAGAGCCTTAACTTAAAAATCTATTAAAGATTTCTAAGCGTTAGCGACTGAAACGAACGAAAACGCTATGCAATCTTTATTAGATCTTCAACTTAAAGCACATAAAGTTGAAGATCTATTAAAGCCTACTCAGCGTTTGCGTTTATCGTTTGTTACATGGCTACAGGTGCTTAGCAGACTGGGTAAATTAACCTTTTGACCGCCACGTCAAAATAGCAAAAACGTGCCCTCAGCGCCAATCTATGAATTTATCCTTCAATACCTACAAAATAGTAGTGATGAGTTCGGAATTATATCGATGTTGCTTTATATAGGAACTAGCTTCTGCCCGCGACTTCGTCCGCGTCACAGTTGATGTGTTATCCTACGGGTACCGTACATTTTCCCGGGATAAAAAGTAGCCTATGTGTTATTCCAGACTATAATCTATCTTTGTGCCAAATTTCATCCAGATCCATTCAGCCGTTTAAGCGTGAAAGAGTAACAAACATCCATACATCCATACATACAAACTTTCGCCTTTATAATAGTAGTAGGATGTTTAAAAGTCATGGGATCGTGACCGTGGCGTCCTGGACACATTTTGGTTTGTCATCTCACCATGACTGGCGGTCAAAAGGTTGAGGAGTTTAAAAAACAGACCTATACAGCAGAGTATATTGTAAAAAACTTCCTCGAACATGTAAGCGTATGGTGAGGTGAGATGACAGCTCACCAGCTCAAGTAATAAAACGACAAAAAATCGGGTATAAAAAATAATTTATTGTAAAAAAAAAACAAATTAAGTATTGCAATCACATAACTGGTTATGGCAAGTCAATGTTTGTTCTGGTGCATGTGCGACACGATGGCGAGCGCGCCGCCCGGGATGAACCGCACGAAGTTATCCGCCGTCAGCGGGCCCAGCGCGTACATCCCTTCAGGCGCGTTCAGTATCTCGTGGGTCGACTTGTCTATGGCGATAGGGTTGGCCCTCCCGTCCACAGCCTTCTTCGGATCAATACCAAAACCGAGACCAGAAGAATAAGGGTTCATCGCCTCACAAGTACATTTCACCTTCTCCTCATCTGAATATGGAATGATTTGACATTTCTCGATCATATCGTTTTTATCGATATTCCGCTTGTTACAGTCAGGTACGACGCATTTGGTGTCAGTGTTGCCATTGATTTCGGAATAATTTAAATATCTGGACTTGCAACTCTGGATGCTTTGTCCTAGCATGGACTTGATGTAATGCCAGTGGTTTTTCAAGAAGCATTGTTTTTCTTCGATCTTCCGTTTTGTCGTTTTGGATTCGTCGATACACTTTGCGCAGTCGATTTTGATGTCGATACAGTCTAGGAAGTTAGTTTGTAAGAAGAAGAGGTCTGGTTTGGAGCCGATGTAGACTCCGATGAGGTACACTTGTATTTCGGTGACCTCCTTGGTGTTGAGGTTGAGTAGTTTGACCGTCTTGAGCGAGAGGGCGCAGTCGTCGACGTCGTCTGTGTGCAGCGTGTGCACGCGGCCCTCCTCGGGCGTCACCTCCAGGATCATGTGTTCAGGGTATGGAGTGTAGTTGGTGTGGTTGCCGGCGGGGCCGTCGCACATCATTTTGTATACCTGGAAGAAGAAATGGAAATATATTAGCTTATATTTTTTTAGCACGAGTAAGGTAGAATTTTCTGAATACACAGCTTTTTCAGACGTTTGTATTAGGGAATAAACCATAAGTAAGTAATGCTTTCAATGTTAATTTCGCAAAGATCATGAAAGTCCATACAATTGTGAGTAAAAAGGTCTGGCAGATAAATGTTAACATGACGAGTTGAAAACTAGGCTCAATGAGTCTTGATACTTGAAAATAATCATTAAACCAAATAATTAACACCAGACCGATGTAATGGTAAAATATGGAGAACTTTATTATAAAGAAACATCTATGTATCTCTTACCCACGTTTGTAAATAAATAAATGATTTACTGATTTAAATTAGACCTATGTAACTATATTTCTATATGATCAAGTGCCTCACCGTGCAATAATCCGGGTAGGCCTGCGGCTCGAGCCTGGCGAGCGCGTCAGCCGGCGTGCGGTGCAGGTGCCGCGCGTGCAGGCCGGCGCGCACGCACAGCCACACGGCGTCGGCCGCCGACACGCCCGACCCCACCACCAGGACCGACGGCGGGGTTGGAGACGCTGTAGGAAGATAAATGATTCATTATAGACTTTATATAATTCTATTATAAATTAGATCTTCAAGTAAGTATGTATGGAGTTTCTTGACCACACTTTTGGAGTCAACTGGATTCAAATAGATTACTGCTAAAAACGTTTTAAAGTGTTTTTTTTATCGTCTAACCAGACCTGAGAGAAGTTGGCGTGATGATTTAAAATGTCTTACCGTCCCTGCTGAGCACCTGCACGGCCCGCTCGAGCGCGGCGAGCGAGTGCACGGCGTGCTTGGCGACGTCCCGCGCGAGCGTGTTGGGGCGGTCGCCGCCGCCGCACGCCAGCACCACGCGCCCGCACACGTAGCGGAAGGGACGGCATGTAGACGTGTCGTAGCTGGAGGGGGGAGGGAAATATGATGATTAGGTATTTGCTTGTACACTGTAGGTAATATAGTGAGTGACAACGCGTTATTTCCAAATTGGGATGTAATGATTTTTTTTATCCATTCAGTGGTGCGGGCAACGCGCATGCAAACGTCAGAAAAATGCGCCTGCGCGATGAATGAATTAATCAATTGTTTTTTTTTATTTCTACGACCATTTGTCATATTCAGCATTTGTTCATTCATCAGTATTTAGAAAGACTGAAAAACCTTCTCGATCGAAGTAGTGTTATTATGAAGTGTGCCACTAGATGGCGTTACTTGTCACGTTCAACGAAAATGTTACTAGTTACAACAGGTACAATATCTTGTCTATAAAGATGAAACACTATATATCTGTCATCAGCGGGTAAGCTTTTATGGCAATGAATCTTTAAACTTCAATTTTTTTTATGACAATGGATGCAAGCAACCTAACAGCCCACTAGACGTCAAGTGATCACTTCTTCGAGAGATAAAGCTGAAATGTCTCAAGTGCCTGTAATTACAAACCAAAGTTTTTAAATTTTGTCCAATTCTTAACTAGAAGTCTACATAAGTGTGTGTATGCTTACCCGACGACGCAGAACTGTGCGTTGAGCGGGCACTGCGTGTTGTGACATCGCGCGCCGCCCGACGCCGGGATGCGCGTCACGCTCGTCACCGTCACGCCAGAGCGGAAGAATTTCTGCAAACAATGCCTGTATGTAAATAGGAGGGCCGAGGAAATGTTAAAGGGATCCTTACTGATGGACTCGTGTCGTGATAGCCCAGTGGTTCATATGTACTTTCTAAGTTTATCTTGGACATCACTGACATCGGTAACCATGTCAGAGGCCCTTGAAAAGGTTGTTGCGGTTTAGAAACTCTGACACTAGGGTGTGTGGGATCGTTAGACCTTACTGCCCAGACAGTAAAGAAGAAAGAAGACTGATAGGGAACTAGTCATATTTTGAGTAGGTAATCTGTAAGATGTTATTTTTATGTTTAATTAAATAAATCTAGATTTTTATCGAGCTTGTTAAAACGATGACCGGTAAAAACAAAAATTGCTACCTAGGGGACCAAATTACCGCAAAATAGCGGAAGACTTAGGTATCTGCTGCTTACGTTTTCAGGAAAAACAATGCAAATGTATCAAGGTGAAAGGTATTCTACTGTAAAGATAAGTAAGTACTTTTTATTATGCGTAATAATGGCAAAAAGGCCTTCCTCTATTCTTAAAATTACAACCAAATATTCAAATAATGTAGATCTGGCGACCTTAGGATTTTATGCTAAAGGTGAGATGTATTCTCCAGACCGATTCCGGCCACGGCGGCTAATCTTAATGCAGACTAGCCAACTAGCAGGAGATATTATAGTGCTCAAATGTATGCGTAAACACAGGTGCACTCCCTCTTCCCTAACTCTCATAGTCCATACACACACATCACATAATCCTACACAACAGGGAAGAGATCAGGCGCAGGATTAACGGGTTTACGTGCTTTCTGCGAGACGGGGGTGTCACACCACCAACTTCCGAACTCCGGGCTGTTACTAAGCAATTCCTTAGGGAAATACCGACACAATAACACTTTTTGCCAGACCTGGAAGTCGAACCCAGGAACCCTCGCTCAGCAGTCGCGCTTGCGACCACGAGACCAACGGGGCAGTACAGCGGGGGCTGCCTGCATGTGCAGTTGCAAGGAAACAGTTCTTATACACAAATGATGAGTTGACTACGTTTTCCTAAATTTCTACACAATGTATATCGTTCTGAAATAAATGATTTATGACTAAAGGTACTGTTGTAGGGACGTACCTGCAGCTTGCAGGCGTGCACGTAGCGCCGGCAGTACTTAGCGACGGCGCGCGCCGACAGCCGGCCGGTGCCGGCCGGCGCGTGTGGCGGGAGCGACAGCCACGCGCCCGGCGACAGCGTGCGCACTGTCGGCGGGAACGTGTGCCACGCGCCCCCCGGGGGGCCTCGCCCCAGCACTATGTGGTCTATCTGTGGGGCAGGGGCTCAGTGATACAGTTCTAAATAGAGACCTGATAGGGCAAAGACAGCATTCAAAAACATACAAAAATGTTTAGGGACTTTTATAAATGGTTTTGTTAATATGTCCTTTAAAAATATTTCAAAAAGGTTTAATAGGAAAATAAACTTAATTTCTAATCATGTTTGATATTTTTTATCTGATTCCGAAAATTACTGTAGGAAACGACGTGTATAATAGCTCAATTTAATTTAAAAAGTGATTCACATAAGCTGAAGAGTTAATTAATTACCTGTTTCTCTATGTCATATTTCCATTCGATGAGTGGGTCAGCCTGGATTCCCATATCTGCACAGGGTCTTAGCAAATTGTCCATCTGGAATAAACGAAACACCAATATTTAGTATACAAGCATTGAAAACTATTAGATTACTAACAAGAGCAGATGATGGCGGAAACCGAAACTGCGTACGTAGACCCGATAGTTCTGTGGCGACATCTATCGCGACACACATTAACTACAACTGACGTCTCCTACATCGCGCTATAAAAGTTCTCTGTGACATTAGTTTACATGCAAAAACATTGACAGGGTTGGGGGAAATAACCTCTAAACGCGCTTAGGTGCATAGAATATTCCCTTGCCGCTTCACCGGGGGGAGAAAAACCCAACGCCCCGACTCCGCTCATGCCTCATTGTCGGGGCGCCTAGCTGACTAGACGAACGAGCAGTATCCCGCCAGACACAACACCTGTCTTGTTTGAGCGCCCTCCCTTTAAGGATGAGGGACTTTTAACCTTATTCTCCATACCTTTAAAGTTCAATAAATCTTACAGAGCTGGCTCAGTGCTACTTTTTATTTACGTCCATTACACAAAGGTGTAAACATTCAGATATATAATTACATAATTCTTAAACGAACACGTCCCGTCAATAAAATTAATTGTAGTATTGTTTTAACAGCTCATTATGTAGTGTTTTAATGACAAAATATGTTTTACTTTCTTCATTAATTTTTATGTGTCTCCATAAATAAGTTATTGCTAATATTCTCTTCTTTGTAAATGATTTGTTACAACGTGACCGTGTTACAACTTAGCCTAACTCTAGCGTTCAAGGTCTTAATTGTTAATTTCCTTATTGTATAAAAAATGTCGACCTTTCTTCCTGTTTTACATTCATCATGGCGGATTGAGGAAGTCATCTGAATTGGACGGAAGTTGATCAGCAGTGTGATTCTCTAAGCCTCACTTCGTAATTCGAAAGCTGAATCCGCAGTGAGGTTACAAAATGGTATTCTGTTAAACACGATCACGCCGGTGGGTGGCGTGAGGCGTCACCACGGCGAACAAATACTAAACCAATGATAACTTGATTCGTTATCGAAGTGAGCGCGATCACTTTAGTGAGACTCGTTTTCGAGTTTGCATTTTAGAGAATCGCACTACAGTTACTTAATATTTGATTTCGTTAAAATAAATTATTGTAGAAATAATTTATTTAGTTCCTAGATGTTTCATCACTGAACATAGGTGAAGGAAAAAATCGCTAGGTATCTTGGACTTTAAAATTTATAAGTATGAGTCTGAAATCGCTAACCCGCCTTGAGTAAGCGTGATGGTTAATGCTCATGCCTTCTCTGTATGAGAAGAGGCTAGTGCCCTGCAGTGGGGCAAATATTCTAGTATTATTATTTACAAGATTCTGACCACAGACACCGGTGAACTATGTTCTTATAAAACATGTTTATATGATTAAATTATGTCTAGAAATGTTTTGACGGCGTGTTGGCGACATTTCTAATGACTATTAATTGACTAATGACCACTCAACCCACACGTTTGGAACTATCCACGTGCAATATATCTTTACATTGTAAATCATATGTACTATCTAACGTACCTAAGTACCGCCTCATTAGAATAATTACGGGTAAGCAGAACCCCAGGCTGATAACTAGACTTAGCAAGGGGTATCGTGTTGCCCAGTAATTGGGGTGTGGAGGTCAGATAGATAGTCGCCTCGTGTAAAATACTGGTATTCAGCTGTGTTCGGTTAGACTGGAAGTCGGCCGCAATTTAGTCGAGAAGAGCATAGGCAGATGATCAATGAAAGTAACCCTATTATAAAAAAGTGAACTATTAACATAGTTTGTTTTAAATATAATAATAATAATATATTATGTACTATTAAATAGACTACGGGCCTGCGAGCGAGCGTAACGTAATAAAACGTAATAATTAAAATTTCGATCGATTTTTCAATATGAAATACCCGTGTTGCAAGTTTAAAAGCTTAATTCATATCAGTAGGTAATACTAACTGTCTTTTTCGTATGCTATAGTAGTAGTAAAGCTCTTTTTAAAGAAGCTCGTCCGAAGAAGTACTACCACCATACCTATTTCTGACGCAACACAGCATTGCTATGCTCCGGTTTCAAAGGTATGGGTGCCGGTGTAATCACAGCTACATGATAACTTTCAACTTTGTCTCTGGGATGGCAACGCATTTGCAAAGCCTCTGGTATTGCAGATGTCTATAGGCAGCGGCGACCACTTAACATCATGTAGACTGTCGGCTTGTTTGCCATCCAATATTATTTTATTTATAAAATCAACTAAATTCGAATACTTTTACCGTAGACGTTTATTATGTACCTCCAATTTACAAATAGGTGTCGAAATTATCGACCGGGTGTGGCCTCTCTATAATTTACTATTCAGTGTTCAGTTGTTAACTATAATTTTCATACAACTACAATCGGGTGTCACGAAAGGTTAAGGCTGTGGGAAAATGATCGATTTTCAATTATTAATCGGTTTTTCAAGCGACCTTGACTATGATGAGTCAGTATACTTTAGTTTGTTTGAAATATATGTAGGATTTATATTACCAGAACAACATTTCTGAACGCTAAAGAACTTTGTTTCAGAACGAATGAATGTGTGAGTGTAAGAGATGGAATGAATGATAGAAAAAAAAGGAAGATCGAAGACTACGATGATAAGATGGTGTACGTTTTTTTTGTCTAAGGTGAAAATAAAATACAAGTAAGTTGTAACATTGTTTTATTCTGGAATATCCCACTCTACAACTTGGGGGCTCGTCCGGGATACCAGAAAAAACAATAAATAAGAAGATTGCCTTGTGTGTACATCGCGGTAAGGTGAGCTGCGACCACGTGCGCCGGGCGAAAAATTGACGACGACGAAATTTCAAACTTAATTTACAACGATGTCCGACGAAAAGCATCCCGTTCCAACATTCAGCTACGCCGATATAATTCCGAAATTTAACGGCGTCGACAAGACGTACTCGTCAGCAAAATGGGCGCAAGACATAGAAGACAACGCGGAGATATTCGGGTGGACGGCGGCGCAAAAGCTGATTCTGGCGAGAAGGTCACTAACGGGCACAGCAGAATTATGGCTCAAATCGGAAAAAGCCTTCAAAAGTTACGAAGAATTACGGACGGCTTTACTTAAAGAATTCCCGGAAACCGTGAACAGCAAAGAAATGCACGAACTCATGGCGTCCCGCAAAAAGAAAAGCACTGAAACTTATTACGAGTATATGTTAACGATGAAGGAGTTGGGTAAGCGTGCTAAATTCCCAGACTATGTGTCGATACAATATATCATAGACGGAATACAAGACTATGAATCGAATAAAACGATCCTGTACGGTGCGACCACATACTCGGTGTTAAAAGAAAGAATTATCATCTACGAAACCATGAAGAGTAAAAGTAAGAAAAGACAAGATGATACGACGAAGCAGCAGAAGCAGGACCTGGAAAAGAAGGGTCATTCGGAGAAGTCTATTAGTCGCCGGTGTTTTAAGTGTGGTGAGACAGATCACGTCGCCAACGCGTGCAAGAAAGGTGTAAAATGCTTCCGATGCAACTCGTTCGGTCATATCGGACGAGAGTGCAAGGAGCCAATCTCAAATACAGATTCGCAAGGCAAGCATAAAGATGGCGGCGGCGGTCATAGTTCTCGTACTTCCATGTTGTGTACGAAGATTTTGCCGGAACTTGCGGAAACGGAAAGAAAACATGGCGGCCACGATGAAGATGAACGAGGAAGGAACGAACGTACAATACGTATGAATAAGTCAGTGTCAACGTCAAACTTCTGCCAATCATGTCAGTGTCATAAGTGTCAAAGTGAAATGGTGTTAAGCGTAAACAAAGACTTTGCGAGTAACAAATCAGTTAAAAACATTAAGATTAGTGGAATAAATGTTGATAGCCTCGTAGATTCTGGTAGTGATTTGAATTTAATAGCTTCTAATTTGTTTTTCGAGTTGAATGTAACATCCTACGAAAAGGTAAGAGTCACATTGTCAGGACTCGGTTCTGCAAGCGTTTTTTCTCATGGAAAGTTTAATGTTATCACAGAAATGGATGGTTATTGTTTTGATGTTTGTTTTTATATCGTTCCACAAGAAGTAATGCCGTATAAAGTTATTTTAGGCCAACCATTCTTAGTAAATGTTACTGCTGTCATTGATAAAGGTTCAGTCACGGTTATGCCACACCATAATGATGTTTTGCTGCAGTGTATGCTTGCCGAGGTTCCAGAACCAGTATGTTATGTTTCTGATCCACAGATACGAGAGGTGGCTCAGAGTTTGGTTGACAACTACCAACCTAAGGGGATAAAAGAGGCTCCGATAGAGATGAAGATTATATTGAAAGATGATAATTATTCCTGTTGCACAGCGTCCACGAAGGTTATCACTCGCTGAGCAGAGAGAAGTTGAGAAACAAGTAAGTGAATGGTTACGAAATGGTATTGTTAGGCCAAGTTTTTCTGAATATGCGAGTCCATTAGTTCTTGTAAAGAAGAAAGATGGATCTACAAGAGTATGTGTCGATTATCGAATGATCAATAAAAAGATGGTCAAGGACGAATTTCCACTTCCAGTCATAGAAGATCTTATTGACAAGTTATCAGGGGCTAAGGTGTTCAGTAAATTGGATTTAAAAGACGCATTCTTTCATTTGAAGATAGAAGAAAGTTCAGTTGGGTATACCTCATTTGTAACACACCATGGTCAGTTTGAATTCCTCAGAGCACCATTTGGATTGTCAATTTGTCCTAAGTATTTCACAAGATTTATAACAATAATTTTCCGTGACCTCATAGCCAAAGGTCATATTCTTATATTTATTGATGATGCCATAATTCCAGCAAATGACTACAAAGAAGCAGTTGAGAGATTACAAGAGGCACTACAAATAGCATCAGATTATGGACTTGAAATAAACTGGAAGAAGAGTGAAGTATTGACGACGAAAGTTGAGTATTTGGGTCACATTGTGCAAGATGGTGAAATCAAACCCTCCACTGAAAAAACTGAAGCGGTTGTCAAGTTCCCTGAACCCAAGACGGTGAAACAACTGCAAAGCTTTATAGGGCTAGCATCATACTTCAGGAAGTACATACCTCATTTTGCTAAAATAGCTAGTCCATTGACTGACTTGTTAAAGAAGGATCAAAGTTTTGCATTTGAAGATGAACACAGGTACGCATTTAATATTTTAAAAGAAAAATTAGGAAGTGGTCCGGTACTGAAGATATTCAACCCAAAAAGACGTACAGAGCTACACACAGATGCCTCGGGTATGGCCTATGCAGCAGTATTAATGCAGTGGTGTGAAGACAGTGGCCTACATCCTGTATATTATATGAGCCGGAAGACCAGCGATGCAGAAAAGAAATATTCTAGTTACGAGTTGGAAGCTCTTGCTATAATAGAGGGTGTAAAGAAGTTTCGACACTATCTCTATGGCATTCCATTTAAAATTATAACAGATTGCCAAGCCTTTCAGATGACGCTACAAAAGAAAGATCTGTCAACTAGAGTTGCCAGGTGGGCATTGTTATTACAAGAATTTGATTTTCAGGTTGAACACCGGTCTGGTACAAGGATGAAACATGTAGACGCATTGAGCCGTAACCCATACAGAGGAGTGACTACTAATAGCCTACATGAACAAATAAAGAAGGCACAGGAGCAAGATGAAGGATTGAAAGCTATCATGGAGATACTCTCTGAAAAACCCTATCTCGACTACTACTTGGAAGGCGGTGTGCTGTATAAAGGCCTGGAAAGAAAACTGATGGTACCTAAGAATATGGAGATGGAGGCCATAAAAAGAGTGCACTCAAATGGACATTTTGGTAAAAAGAAGATGACGGAGCTTATAAATAAAGATTATTATATAAAAGATTTATCAAAGAAATTAGAAGGGTTTATCATAACTTGTATCCCATGTATACTTGGTAGCAGAAAAGAGGGCAAACAAGAGGGATTTTTATACCTTTTAGAGAAGGAAGATACACCTCTACATACTATCCACATTGACCACCTTGGACCAATGACGGAGACAAAGAAGATGTACAATCATCTACTCACAATGGTAGATGCATTTACAAAGTTTGTGTGGATATTTCCCACAAGAAGCACCACGAGTAAGGAAACCATTGAGAAGTTAAGAATCCACCAGCAGCACTTTGGAAATCCCACTAGAATAATTAGTGACAGGGGAACAGCATTCACTAGTCAAGAATTTCAACAATATTGTGAAGAAGAAGGAATCAAACATGCCAAGATTACTACAGGAGTGCCTAGGGGAAACGGGCAGGTAGAAAGAATGCACAGAACCATAATATCAATCCTTACGAAGCTGTGCATTGAAGACCCTACCCAATGGTACAAGCATGTCAGTCATGTGCAAAGAGCATTGAATAGTACTTGGCAGAGAAGCATCAATTGTACCCCATTTGAACTACTTGTAGGAACAACTATGAAAACCAAAGAAGACATTGAAATCTACGACTTACTAATACAAGAGGGAAGAGATATCTTTGTACAAGATAGAGAGGAAAACCGACGGAAGGCGAAGGAGCACATTTTGCAGGTGCAGGAAGAAAATATACAAACTTTTAACAGAAAACGTAAAGAAAGTACTAAGTATAAAGAAGGTGACTTAGTAGCAATCAAACGAACTCAGTTTGGGTCTGGAATGAAGCTTAAGCCTAAATATCTTGGACCTTATAGCATCACTAAGGTCAAAGGGAACGACCGATATGATGTAAAGAAGGTGGACCCCACTGCAGAAGGACCAGGTAAGACATCCACTGTAGTTGATTTCATGAAGAAATGGCCCAATGACTGAACCAATATCATTTAAGCTTAAACATTATTATTTTATTCTGTGTATCCAACATAGTTTTGGTTGGTAAAACTATAACGATGTGTAAGACTGTATTTTTGTCAGTATTAGTGTGTTTTTAGAATAAGTTGATAAACGATAACGTTGTGTAAGACTGTATTCTTATTAGTATTAGTATTGTGTTAAGCAGGCTAAAGGATTGTGTTCTGGTAGTGCTGTATCATTTCTGAGGCCAGAAATAACGGCAGGATGGCCGAGTTGTAGGATTTATATTACCAGAACAACATTTCTGAACGCTAAAGAACTTTGTTTCAGAACGAATGAATGTGTGAGTGTAAGAGATGGAATGAATGATAGAAAAAAAAGGAAGATCGAAGACTACGATGATAAGATGGTGTACGTTTTTTTTGTCTAAGGTGAAAATAAAATACAAGTAAGTTGTAACATTGTTTTATTCTGGAATATCCCACTCTACATATATGTATTTAATGAAGCGACGAAATGTAACAAAAATGGTGCCTACTTAGGCGTGTAAATTAATCCTACTACTATTATAAAGGCGAAAGTTTGTATGTATGTATGGATGTTTGTTACTCTTTCACGCTTAAACGGCTGAATGGATCTGGATGAAATTTGGCACAAAGATAGATTATAGTCTGGAATAACACATAGGCTACTTTTTATCCCGGGAAAATGTACGGTACCCGTAGGATAACACATCAACTGTGACGCGGACGAAGTCGCGGGCAGAAGCTAGTTAGTAATATGTAGTAAAGGGTGGAGTAAGGGAAGGTGCACCTGTGTTTGCGCACACGCTTGTGCACTATAACATCTTTTGCTTGGCCATATAGTCTCCATAGGATTAGCCACCGCGACCGAAATTCGGTAGAACGAATATTGTTATGGCAATAGGCTTGCCTCGTATTACATGGGACCGTAAACATACCGGCGAACTGTGAGTGTGCCACCTATGTCCCGCCAGGGTTGCGGAGTTTGTTCGAAAGAGTCACCGCGGCCCTGGAACGCAAAGGGCATTAGAAGGAACACGGATGGGTTTAAGTCAGTAAGAGTCTGACACTGCCTTCCGCTCCGCCCAGAGCGGAAGAAGTCATTTGACGATTCGACAATATTAAAAAAACCCTCTGCCTACCCTTCGGGGAATACAAGCGTGATGGTATGTTATGTTATGTTATTATTGTAAATCTCTTTTGTTGTCAGTACCTAACGACAGCTTTTCGTGACTGTACAAGGACGAGTCAAATTACAGCGATTTTAGTAATGACGGACTTTTATGTGACGGCGGGTGATTGACTTTTAACGATAGGCTAACTACATAGCGACATTTTGTATAATAAACCTGTGACTCACTCAGGTATAGGTTTGTGAATCAGCTACCATTAATGTCTAAATTATATACACACACACATCACGCCTGTATTCCCCGAAGGGTTAGGCAGAGGTGTACTGTACACCCTCAGTTCGCCGGTATGTTTAGGTCCCATGTAATAGGGGGCGAGCCTATTGTCATTAACCGGGCACAAATCTTAACTCCGAGCTGCTACTGAGAATTTCATGGCAAAACCGAATAACACTTTGCTTGATCTGGGAATCAAAACCAAGATCTCTAGCGTAGCAGTCGCGCTTAGGACCACTAGGCTAACGAGGCATTTATAATTTTAAGAATTATTTATTTATTTAAACTTAACATGCACAAAAAAAGGACATAGGCGGACTTAATGCCTTAGGCATTCCCTACCCGTCAACCAAAGGTGGTGAAATAAAAATGAAAGAATGAATGAATTTCCAAGAATGGAATACTTAGGTATTAAGTTGAACTAAAATGTATTAACAATAGCTACTTAAGTACCTACTTGAGAAAAGTATTTATTCGTGACGTCATTAAGTACACGTATACCATAGCTATCAATTATCAATTCTTGTTTATCAACAATCAAATCTTTAATTTACGATCACATCTAAATATAGCATTATCTAAAAGATAGATAAGTAATTAAACTTTAATGATTGTATTATAAGTTGTGCCTAAGGAGATATGAAATATAATCAGTAACATGTAAAAAACGTGTTCCGATAATTAAGCTGTAGGTACGACCATTCATGTCGGCATGACGAGGCGAAATGATTGCATTATGCGCAGTACATTATGAATTGGGCTTTTTATATTACTAGCAAAATGCCCGCGACTGCACCCGTGGTGCTTATTTCACCCGCCATAAGTTACGTCTTTGGTTAATGCTCCGCTCCCGTGGGTCGTAGCGTGATGTTATATAAATATATCCTATGTTCATCATCATCTGCCTAGCCTTTTCCCAACATAGTTGGGGTCGGCTTCCAGTCGAACCGGATGCAGATGAATATCAGTATTTTACATGGAGCGACTGCCTATCAGAACTCCACAACCCAGTAATGGGTAATACGATACTCTTGGTAAGACTGGGTGTCAGACTTTCGGGCTTCTGACTAACAGTAACGACTGTAATATATCCTATGTTCCTCGAGAATAATGTAGCTATCAATTGATGAAGAAATGGTTAAAATCGGTTCAGTAGTTTCGGAGCCTACTCGTTACAAACAAACAAAAAAACAAATCTTACCTCTTTATAATATTATTATAGTACTTATAAAATACTACAATACATTTGTTATGAAGCTAAAGAGTTTGTTTGTTTGATAGCGCTTATCTTCGGAACTACTCGTGCAATTTGGAAAAATACAAGGAAGGTTATAGGTTATCTGGTTATGTCATATCACGCTAGGATTCATGGGAACGGAGCAGGAACCACAGACGTTACTTAACGCGGATGAAAACGCAGGGTTATAGTCCATCTGTACAAATTTTTAATGTGTAATTATGTGTAAAAGTCCTTATAATAAATGAAAAAAAAAAAAAAAATTTTTAATTAAATATTTTTTTGTTGTTGTTTATACTGAATAGGCTCCGAAACTACTGAACCGATTTTAAGCATTTTTCACCGATAGATAGACGCATTATTCCTGAGTAACATAGGCTATATAACATCACACTACGGCACATGGGAGCGGAGCAGTAAACAAAGACATAACGCAGGCGAAATAGGCGGGCGAAGTCTGGGGGAACAGCTAATATTACATAAACATTGTAGTTTTTAAATAATATGTCATGTTTACATATTAAATAATAAAACATGACGAGTGATATGCATGTTACCGTGTAAAAGGCGCGACGGGCGGGCGCGAGCAAATTGATTTAAATACGGCTGTAATATGTCGGAGGTACAGTTCGTAAACGAGATCGGTGTGCAGGTGAGCTGTGCCCTCCAAAATGCAATGAGTATTGTCGTTATTTACGCATTTTTTTTTGTAATTTGATAAATTATAATAATGCTGTAATCGATAGGAGGTACAATCGCGTCCTTCTTAACTACATTTGTGCTTCATTTTTCGTCTAAGTTTGTCCAAAACGCATTCAAAAATTAATTAAAAAAAAAAATTCTTTGCATTTAGGTTTTTTTTTGCTTGCGCAAATCAAGTATTTAGTATCTTGCCTACATACCTAACGCTTTCGTTGCCTGTACCTACTTGTGGTCAGTCTTTTGTGACTAACATTTTATTGTTATTTAAATAGTGTGAAAAATATTCTCGTAGACATGCAAATGTGGAGCATAACAAGCACGTAGGTAAGCAGGCGTTATTGACAAATGGATTACTAAGAATTATTATGTAATTCATTGTGTATGGAAACTTGAGATCAACAATCAATTTACGTAGGTACATTTAATAAGCTGTCAAAACGCGACTCACCCATAGATTAACATCAGGCGGGCCGTTAGCTTGTTTGCCATCGTTTGTGTTGATGTGTATCACACAAACAAATCTATTTTTTTTATATAGATTTCTATCAGAATACTAGAAAGTGACGTCATTTTTTCGCCAATTCAAATGACAAACTATTTATTAATTTCCAAGCAACTAAACGTCTATTTTCACAGTAAATTCAGGTTTACAAAGGTAAAGAAGTTGTAAGTTAAAATTCCAGTAATTGTTTTTAATCGGGTTTACAGAGCTAAAATAAAAAATGTTTTTGTTTTATTTTGGTGTTGGAATCATTGGTGTCAAGTACCCAATTATGGCTAGAGTACATTTGAAATGTAAATGAGACTCGACTTTAATTTCTAAACAGAATGTCAAAAGCACTCGAGAGCTTTTATGAATTTATAATAAACTTACATAGTACCCACTATGTAAGTTTATTATAAATTCATAAAAGCTCGTACACGTATATTTCTCATTCATGTTTAAATAATAATAAAGCAAAGGGACTTTGCAACGTAACAAAATAATTGATTTATGATAATAAATTATTATAAAAGTAAGATATATAAAAATACCCTGAGTGTTGGCTAGACACAGCGCAAAATCACGATACATGGAAGAGATGGAGGGAGGCCTTTGCCCAGCAGTGGGACAGCACCGGCTAGTCATAATACTTAAATAATAATAAAGGCAACTAATACATAAGTACTTTAATGCTTTTGTCGTCTGTACTTTAAGTAAGCTTTGATGATAAATGCGTATTTTGTATAATTCCTTCTCAAGTTAATTTTAACTTGAGAACTTTAATTTAACAGTTCTCTTGATTTCCTTGAACTCACAACTTTTTTATTAAGTACCATTAATATTATGTTAGTATAAATTATTATTTTTATTTTTAGCCTGTGTTAACGATGGACATATTAACTACTATAATAAAAAAGCTATATTAAGTAATACTTACTTAATAAAAAAAGGACATTTAAATATATTTCCACAAGGTTTAGTTTTTTAGCTTAATATTTAAATAGAACTACATAAGTTGCCAATTTTTCTATTTATATATGTTTTTTTTTTTTTTTTTTATTGGGACAAGCCCGCCACACTATTCCCAAACCACTGCAACTTCTGTAAGCCAGAATCAACAGTGGCGACCACAAGAAAAGCGCCGAGGCAATGAAGCTCGACGAGTCCCAGAGAAGCGATTCAACTGTCTTGGATCCCGCAACGAAATTAATCAGAAAAGATTAGCGGAGGAGTAAGAAAAACATAATTTCCACTTCCCTCCAAACAAGCAGGAGACAGAACAGAATTAGGCCAATAGGCACAAAGGGATTATTTACAACTGGGAGAAGCCCAGATTGCCAAGCACCACGGATTGCAATTATCATTAACTTAATGGGTCCTAATGTGAACTGTTACATTTGATTCCAGTAATAGGTATGGCAAAACAATCTATTATTCTATTTATATATCTATGTACTCGTGCCTATAAGAACCAATAATGCATAGATCATATTAAACTTCTGCCCGCAACTGCGTTCGCGTGATTTTTAATTCACCCGCGTTAAGTTGCGTCTTTACTTACTGCTACGCTCCTGCGGGTCGCAGCGTGATGTTATATGGCGTATACTATTCCTCATGAATGTGCCTATCAGATACAAATAGATTTTTTCCAATCTGACTGGTAGTTCAAGAGATTAGCGCGTTTCAACAAACAAAAAACCTCTTAAGCTTTTTTATATTAGTATGGAAGTATATTAGATACCTAATACATATGTAGAAGTATTCTAATCAGTTATATTAGACGCAGTAGACCGTGAACCGACTGATATAATATTAAATCGCCATGAACTTCGCGTCAAGGTTACGCAAATAAATTTAGACGAAAATGGAGTCAAGATTTCCATAATCTCGAATTATGTAAATTATTATGGCGAAAATAAATCGCCTGTGTAAAAAATGCAATATTATAAATGGTAATAATAGTTAACGATGGTAGTAACTTAAATACCTAATTAAAATTAAAATAAAATAAGTTAAAGCCAAAAGTCGAGTTGTCAAAATACTTAGACTGAGTATAATAATACGAAAGATAATAATACGGTAATTCTATCTCGTCAATCATAGAATGCTAGTAAAGCCAGACATGTAACAAAGATAACTGTCTCGTTAGCCTGGTGGTCCTAAACGCGACTGCTACGCTAGAGGTCTTGGGTTCGATTCCCAGGTCGAACAAAGTGTTATTGGGCTTTTCTATGAAATTCTCAGTAGCAACACGGAGTTAGGATTTGTGCCCGCGCGGTTGATGGCGATAGGCTCGCCCCCTATTACATAAGACCTAAACATACCGGCGAACTGTGGGTGTACATTAGTATACCTCTGCCTAACCCTTCGGAGAATACAGGCGTGATAGTATGTTTTATGCATGCAACAAAGATTTTGAAAGAAAGGCTGTTTCTAAAGACATAATTATTTGAACTAAAACTATTTTAGTGAAATGGGTGATTTCACTCAAATAATTTTTGTTTTTGATTGAAATTTAATGAAATCAACTGTCAATTAATTCCTAGCATGTCAGATGACAGCTCACCTCAAACTCGACAGATATTTACAGAATAAACCAACTGATTCCGGTAAAACAAATATTGTTTTCCCAGTTTCACGATGTTGACATGAAAATGTTTAAGTTCTCATCATATCTTTTAGCGTGCTCGGAATCTCGCTTGTTGAATATTGTGTATTTAAAATTTTTGTTGAATAAAGTAAGATTCGTTTGTTAAAACATTCATCTCATGTTCTGAACAGGTGTCGGGAAGCGCAGTTTAAATATTTATACATTTTTGGTGAAGTACTGCCGATCTATAACAGTATGAAAGATTGAAAGAGTGAAATATCTTACCACAGAGAAAAAATCCGATGTCTGTTTAGCAAAAAGTTTTGATGTGATTTTAGGTTCTTTTGTTTTTGGTGTATTCTAATAAATATTGTAGGTATTTCATGTTTTTTATCTACACTAATAAAATGGACCTGAAGAGTTTTTTTATTTGTTTGTTTGTCTCCGACACTATCGGCCAGATTGGAAAAAAAATGTATTATATGATAGCCAGGCTAAAGGTCATGTCATGAGGGATACCTACTAAGACGTAACTTATTGCGGACGAAGTCGCGGGCAGAAGCTAGTGTTGTATAACAGAAGTATCTTTAATAGATAGAAATAGTAAAAGGCAAAAAAAAAAACACATATTAAGACTGACAACAGAGGGCCATTATAGGTACTGACTTTAATAGGAACGATCGCAATCTGATCTGTCAAAAATGACTCTAATTTTACTACATATTTTGACATTTATTGTCTCTGAGATGAGATTGCGACTCGATTTTGAATATAGAATTCGCCTTCAGTCGCTGTCAGATTAGATGCAGTCTGACAGCACTCATACAATAGGTATTTTTTTTATTTAGTGTTATTTTCCACGGAAAACATGCTTAAAATAAAAAAAAAATACCTACTCTTAAATCTTTATCACCTTAAAAAAATCTGCGCAGTTTAGCAGTACTGGCCACAGATAGCACATGGTAAAATACCAGTTTTTATCAAATGTATTATTATTAGAAATACTATATATGGTCTATGTCACGTTGACTGTCATGTGGTGTACTGTACATAGGTACTTGTCAGTAGGTATGTAGGCATGTTATTTATGTGTTTTTTATGTAATTATGTGTGATGATATGCGGTTGTTCCGCTACTGGTGCAATTATTATCAGGAGCCATAAGCGAAGGTTCAGTAGATATTTAAGAAGTTAGATTAAATCGTAGGCATATCGGATAGGATTTTTTACGGAAAAGGTAACTATCTACATATTTCAAAGCCTTTGAAAAAGATTTGACCATATTTTTATTGTAAATTTATCGTGTAGGTACTGTTTTCGAGTTTTTAGTGTATCTAAGTGCCTACATTAAAAATGGCCACCTACTTGACCCAAGTACTTTAATAAAAAACTAAATTAAATAAGTTAATTCTTTAGTTAGGTACCTAATTTCATGTTTTATTTAGTCCAAGATCTTTTTAGAAGTTATAGTTAGTAGTAGTTTTTTTTTGGAAGTTGCAGTTGTAGTATGATGTCTATTTGTTTCTGGTGTTGGTGTAGGTACTCACCAGCAGTGGTATGGGGTTCTGGCTCCGTCCCTCGAGCCCCTCCGCCAGCTCCAGGAGGTCTGTCTCGAACAAACTCTGTCCGCGGGGCAGGTTTGATAATCTGCAACCATCACGTTTATTAATGTTGTTATAATTGCAGATCTTACAAAGAAGAGATGATTTTACGATGTTTTTCTAGCAGCAATTAAGTGATGGCCGAGATAAACTTAGAAAGCACATGAATTGCAAGATTTTAAAAACCAGGTATCGAACTAATAATCTCATCTAAATAAAAGAAAAATGTCAAAGAGTTGGTGCCTTATCCATTAGGCGTTCACATCGAGTCGAGTTTAACCGATAGGAAAATAAACTAGGAATAGGACTAATAATAAATTAAACTTTGCCATTACAAAAAGTATCTACTAAAAAAAAGAAAAATCAACCGTCTTTTTAAGATGTTGTTCAATTATCTTTGCTTCTAACCGAAAGGTCCAAAGGTCAAGGGTTAAAAGGTTATCAAGATTATCAAGATTATCAAGAGATAGAAGGTTATATTCACCTGGCTCTTAGCATTTCATCGATGGGCAAGTCTTCTGGTATTTCCTTTAGGTATGGCACGTTACCGGCAAGCATGAACGATGTGACCATACCGCTTGGACCATTACCTGGTAGAAAAAGAAAAAAACATTCAAAAATAGAACAACTTTAAACAGGTCGGCAACATTACCTGGTAGAAGAAAAAAAAAGGATTCAAAAATAGAACACATTAACTTTGAACACGGTGGCAGTAATAAAACCTATTTCTTGTATAATTTTTTTGGGACAGATTATTAATGGCGCGAAAAAAACGACGATTTGATTATTTATAGGAACAAGATTTTCTATAAAAAGAAGAACAAGTTTTTCTACGGAATATTCTGTGGTTGGTGTTGATTCAAGGATAAAAAGAAAATGTTTGCCATTGGTTTAATGCTATTAATTTTTAAGCTAGATTTCTCCTAAGTAGACACTTGCTTAACAGAATTGGGCAAAGAATAGATATGGAGTTCATTGATATCTTAAGATAGTACTAAGTGTACATATCTAAACACAAAATATTATTTTTTACGATAAATGCGCGCCTATAAAAAAAGTTACTTAATTACACCTATGGCTATTAAATTATTAAACAATCTATTTCTCGTGAATATTCTGGGAATTAGGTAGTTAGTTATAATACGTATAAAAATGTTACAAAATACGCATTGCTGGTAAGCACGTGGTACGCATAAGAACTAAGAACAAATATCTGTAGCTATAAAAAATACTATCGGGTTCAATCGTTTTCGATATCGTTCGAAAACAAATGAACTCGATCTTGTGAAAAGAATTTTATATACAAATGTTATTTTTTTACAGAAATCTCTTCGATGTGGGAATTTACAGAATTAGGTATTAAGCACCATTAACTAATAATGCCAAGACATAATATCTCTGAAGAAACCCTTTATTTTAGCCCTGAAAACCTGATTAACTTTCAATTAACTGTAAAATTAGACCAGGTGGATGAATTTACCAGATGTATGAACGTGGAAGGAGTATGTAAGAATAGTAACAGGTGGCGTTCTGTGGTTTCTGCCTACCCCCATGGGATAACGGTGTGATGCATGTAGAAATTAATAAATAGTTAGTCGATTGACTTGGCAAAACTGTGACGTCACAGTTTGGTGTTGTTATAAAAAATCTATGGGGAATGGCGTTTTGACAGCTCGTAAAAAGTACATCACTTGAACAGTGGTTTATAATATAACTAATTGCATATAATTAATGTACAACAATTAAATCAATATAGGAAGTCGTTAATTGGATATCCATTGCAATTCATATCGTTCTATTTATGGAGAATATTTTATGATACGATGAATAGGAAATACGCATATGCATGGTTCGATAATCTTTTATTTTTATACTAGCTTTTGCCCGCGACTTCGTCCCTGTAGAAGATAAATTAATCGGAGTTAACGATGACTCTAGAAATTTCGACTAACTACCGTACCCATTTTTATTTTTCACCGATTTGACTTAAATGCATAAAAACAAGTTAATTAAAACAATAAATTAATGAGGCGTTGTTAAATGCTTCATTAATTTATTGAATTCGTTCTTTGATGTGTTTCATGTTTTAATGTTTTTAAGTCAAATTGGTGAAAAATAAAAATGGGTACGGTAATTATGTATGAATGACCGCTTTAAAACATAGTACATATACGAGACTCGGCAATAGTGTAGCTTTCTCTCAGTGAAAGAATTTTTGTAATCGGTCCAGCACCTGTAGCCATGTAACAAACGATAAACGCAAACGCTGAGTAGACTTTAATAGATCTTCAACTTTATGTGCTTGGTTTTAAGTTGAAGATCTAATGAAGATTGCATAGCGTTTTCGTTGCTAACGCTTAGAAATCTTTAATAGATTTTTTACTTAAGGCTCTGGGGTATAAAGTTTAAAATCTATTGGTACCTACCGCGCGTTTACGATTATCGTTTGCGACTTGGCTAGAGGGGGGCAGTAGTTCTAGAGATCTCTAACAAACAAACTACATAAACTCTTTAGCTTTAATATTGGTACAGAATTTGTTTACAATAATACAAATCTATTCTAATATTATAAAGAGGTAAAGTTTGTGAGGTTGTAGGGGGTAATCTCTGGATCTGCTGAACCGATTTTGAACATTCTTTTACCCATAGAAAGCCACGTTATATTTTGTGTGTTTCATAGACATCACATCACGCTACGGCCCAAGGGAGCGGAGCAGTAACCACAGACATTACTTAACGCGGGTGAAAATATCCACGCGAACGATGTAGCGGGCAGAAGCTAGTCATTAATATTAGTACAGAATTTGTTTACAATAATACAAAAAATATTAAGTAGATAATTAACCAATAGCAATTAATTAATTGGTCCGACCTTCATATTGGAATGTCATATCATTATAAACAGGACAATAAAAAATACATTATGGACCCTTAATGGAAATATGATAAATAAGTAGGTAACTAAAAATGGCAAAATTCTGCAATTATCATTAGGATAAAATTGAAGTTGGCTGGATTTAAAATTGTCTTAAATGACAAATGTATTTCGAAAAGCGACACGAGTGACATCTTCTGGGATAATGTGGAACTATACAGTTATCAACAGCTCTGTTATTTATAAAATTGGAACACAAGCATTGTTTTTTTTTTGTAGTAAATAGGCTATTGTCTATTGTTATTCGAAAAAAAAAAGTAATGCAAAAGTAGGTCGGTCTTCGCTATGAATTAGTTGAAGGCCGCACAGTATTTGAGTAAGATCCATACTAATATTATAAATACGATAGTAACTCTGTCTGTCTGCCAATTTTGATGAAATTTGGCACAAAAATAGATAAGGCCTTGGAAAAGGACATAGGCTACCTTTTGTCGAGATAAAAGGGCTTGAAAGGGTTGAATTAGGGGATGAAAGCTTTTATGGGACTCCGTCATTATTGAAGAAAACACGAAACTTGATAAGAAATAAATACACATTTGTTCAAGCGCTTTTAAAAAAAGAGTCTAAAAAATAAAAAAGGCTGCATAGGACCTAATTATTCCACGCAAACGAATTCGCGGCCAAAAGCTAGTTCTCTACAAAGTTGGCACGTGTCCAATTCCTGATTGGAAGTCATTTGGTGTCAATTTTATTGAGCACTAAATAGACGATGCGTTCCATTTTGTTTGCCTTGTGGTACCTAGTATTTTTTTATTCGGTTCAGCATCTCATTAGACCGGACTTTTCTATGGTGCCTTAAAAATTAATGATACTTACTGCCATACTCAGAGACGTTTAACGGTTACTTAAGTCGCTCCTTAGTAAAGATTTCCCTTGGAAATCGTTACTAAGGAGCGACTTAAGTAACCGTTAAACGTCTCTGAGTGTGGCAGTTAGTTACTTAAGCTATTTTCTGCCGATAACAAACTGGAACTTTTATTTGTACGAATGTTTTATTTATTAGTTTGTAAAAAATCTTATTTCTGTTAGAACATAGCTTTAGCTTAGGTTTTTGTTCGCGAGTTTTTCCGAAGTCGTCGACGAAGACGCGGTATTAATACTAGCTTATGTTCTTTTTTGGGGTTCAAACTTACCCCGTACCAAATGTGAATTAAATTGGTAAGTTACTTTCGTATTTATAATATTAGTCTGGATTTCCGCATTTTGTCCGTATGTAAGAATGGCAATTCGACTATCACAAAGAGCCTATATTTTATATTATTTAGGTAACACCTAACTTTGAAAAAAATTTGACAAATTCTAGAAAAACAAACACATGTTTAAACCGTGTACGTTTTCATGGCTACTTGGAATTGGAAATGGGTCAAACAGACAGACAGACAATTTTTCACTTTAATAATAGAAACAGTCAAACAGCTTTTAAAATAAATGACCAGTGTTGTGTCTGTAACGATTCCCTTGATCACTAAAACGTGATGTTCACGGAGAATTCTGGACTGTATCGTAACGGATGGGATGGGCGAAGGCCGCCTAATGTGTCTACGTAATAGCGTAATAGTAAGCGATGCCAAAGGGCCAAGCACGAACGTGCAGACGTGAAATTAGATTGATTTTTAAATAATAATAAAAAAAACTGTTTTACACAGAATATTTATTTGTAGTTTGATGGCTTTATTTATATTAATTGGTTATACTAGTTTCGTGGTTAGACTGGGAGCCGACCCCAAAATAGTTGGAAAAATGCTAGGCACATGATGACTAATTGTCGTACCTAGGTATAAAATTAATCCAAAATACTCCAAAAAGTTGTACAGTACAGTAATTTATACTATTATTTATTTATTTATTTATTATTTATTATACATGTAATGCTCTACAAAAGTGATTCTGTACACAAAAGTTTAAATGTCTGAAGCCAAACTAGGCGTAGCCTGTATTTCAGCTTTCAGAGGCTATCTTTTCGAGCAAGACAAATACTTATTATAGAATTTTAGCAATCTTATGGATTCACAGAAACTTACGTTGATCGGTTATATTAAATTGTATTACGAGCATTGCAAGCGTAAAAATGTAGTAGATGCTCCAAAAAAAGAAACAGTTTGAATGCAAAATAGATATAGGCAAGCTACTAGGCTGGTATTTCCAAACAATCCGTCGTAAATGGCGTCAAAATATGCACGCATTGCACGCCGCGCGCGCTGTTATGTGGAAATAAACTACATAGGTACTATAAATTCGCAAATCGAATTCTCTTACGCCAGCGCCCTCGTGCTAGGCCTACAGATATAACAAATCAACCGTGATTCTGCGCTGTGTCGGTCATGGTCACGATAAACAACGCTTTGTGTATTGTTTTACTCCAACGAAAACAATCAGATGTTGTTATATCATCTGCTAACCAAGTAATGCTTCGTGATCTGCTCATTTTGTTCTATGGGTTAAGCCCGGGCCATTTTAACTAAACTTCCGCATTTCTTAAAACGATCGCATTCTAATTTTAGCCTCAATACTGTCTGTCAAAAATACTTCTAATTTAACTGTAACTTTTTTGACATTGATTGTAGCTGACTTATGGAATTGCAACTAAATTCTGAACGAGTTAATTACGAGACTTGTCTTGTGATATTTCCGCACACGGATCTGCTCTACCTTTCACGCATTTAAAATTAGTACGAATATATTAGGAAGTAGCATGCAATTGGGTATAAGCCACCACCAATTAATTGCCATAATTACGTTTTAAGATCTGTCATACCGCGATTCCCCCGTAGACATAATAGCCAATAGTAAATTGTGACGTCACTTTTTGCTAAGTCAATTGACTTTTTATTGATTTCATAGCAACTTAAAATCGAATTTTACCTCTAATTAAAAATGTATTGTATTTTCAGGTCTAAAATGAAGTATTTCTTTGGAGAAATGATGGAATTGTTGCTAATGATCTCTAGTACCCAATTACTTTTAAAATGAACAGTTCAATAATGATATACGACAAAGTAGCTCCACAGCGGGGTGGAGGGTCAATTGATTCGTCTGTTCGTCTCGTCTGCGCCACGACAGGTCTCGGGGTGACGGGAATATTCCGCGCGTTCATGCTTAGCACCCGTAACGAACTGATTGATGGCAAGCAGGGCCAAGTGGCCTCAATAGACAACACAATATGGCTGGAAATTATGATATCTGATTGTGGAATTACGTTTTGGAATATTTTTGGGGAAAAAAAAGGATTGGTAAAGTTTTGAAATCAAGTTTTACAAATAAAAGTAAAATTGAAGTGTCGGTTTGTCTATATTGTTAATCACTAAATGCTTATGACTGTTTTAATGTATAGCAAAAAAGCAATTTAAAACATTTTCGTCTGTCTTTTTACCGGCTTCAAAAAAAGGAGGTTATTGTTACGGCTAATCTCCGTAACGACTGCACCGATTTTGACGGGATTTTCACTGGGATTTTATTTTAGAAAAATAATTAGGGTTAAGCGCATAAATATAAAAAGAAAATAGAATGAGAACTTACCGATAACAACAACTTCTTTGTACACGACGTCCTCTGACAACGCGTGCTGGCAGGATTTCATACTGTCCTTCATGTTACTGTCCGATTTTATCGCATACAGCCTCCTGAGATCCAGCCTTTTTGCTTTCCCTTCACTTTTGTCTACACTATCAGTTCCCTTACTCTATGGCTAGTTCTATTCGAATGGTGGTTTTATTTTAAATAGCGAATTCTAAATTCTAAATGCAGTCAGAATAAATACTTTTTTTAATAAAATTAATATCACACGCAGTTTTGAGTCTTACGGACTTTTTTAGTCTATTTCTTCTTCGTCGTAATTTTATGGGTCTGTGGTAGGTTTTGGGCGCGAACAGCGTTTTAGCTTGTATCTGGTGCAATTGTGATGGTTGCTATCTGAAACAATAATAAAGAATAGGTTAATAAAATGTGACTTACATAAATCCTAGATATTTATACTACTAGCTTTTGCCCGCAACTTAAATGCCTGTTACATTTAAAATTCAAAAGACACGTAGGGCTAGTTCAGACATGCGGGAACCGCGCGATTCTATTTTCTGGCGGTTGGGTTGCCGTTACCGCGCGGTTATGTCTGAACGATTACTTAATAACTCATACAAATAAGATTCGCGCGATTTCCATGCGATTCTGAAATCGCGCGGTTCCCGCCGTGTCTGAACTAAGGCGTAGAGCTTAAAGAACTTTATTGTTGTTTTCCTGGGGAACAGTACTTTTTTCGGAATAAAAAGTACCATTATGTCCGTTTCTGTATACCTGACAACGTTGAAACAAAATTTCAGGATGATCGGTTCAGTGGTTTAGACGTGAAATGGTAAGAAACAAACTTACTTTCGCATTTGTATATTAGTTACGATTTAAACTACGATTGAAAAATAATGTCCTTAAATATTGGTAATATTTTGTAAACTTTAAAAAAGTCTACGTTGCTTTATATTTCTCAGGAAATAATAACATTAACATAACGAAAGCGTTGTTTTACCTAACGTTAAACTTATATTTTATTTCGGATTTATAAAGTTCCATAGATTGTTCCACACATTAAAACTTAAATTAATGTTAGATACATAAGTATATTGAATGGAGTTTACTGTCAAAACACTGTCAGTAGTAAATCCTTGCGAACTTAATCAAAGTCAAGATCACTAGTCTCGTAACTCAAAGATTTTATGGCGCACGATATGATTTAGTAGTAGTAGAGCTCTTTGTGAAGGAGCTCGTCCGTTGAAGTGCTACCAACATATCTATTTCTACCTAAAAGCAGCGTTGCTGTGTTCCGGTGTGAAGGGTATGGGTGCCGGTGTAGTTACAGGTACATGAGACAACAACTTTGTCTCTGGGATGGCAACGCATTTGCAAGGTCTCTGGTATTGCAGATGTTTAAAGGCAGAGGTGCACATAAAGTGGGCCGTAAAAATAAAATACCTCCAATCTATTTAGATGTTCTATAGTCCAAGTCCGCCACACTGTTCCCAAACCACTGCAACTCCTGTAAGGCAGAATCAACAGTGGCGACCACAAGAAAAGCGCCGAGACAATGAAGCTCGAGGAGTCCCGGAGAAACGATTCAACTGTCTTGGATCCGGCAACGAAATTAATCAGAAAAGATTAGCGGATGTTCTATCGTCCAGTCAGCTCCATGCCTCGGCCAGGTGTGTGAATCAAATCTAGGTAACCTAAAGCTCTTTGAGTGCTATAAGTAATATTATTAAACAACTAGTGCGCATGGTCTGAAACCCACGCACTAATGTCCGTAATATCGATTAAAACATAATACTGTATTTACAATACAGGCTGCATGGAATATGTTGTTTATTTTTAGCAAGTCATTATTTTAACTGCCTCGTTGGCCTAATGGTTCTAAGCGCGAAGTTGCTACGCTAGAGGTCTTGGGTTTGATTTCCAGGTCGAGCAAAGTGTTATTGGTTTTTTATGAACAGCAGCAGCTCGGAGTTAGGATTTGTGCCGGGTTATTGGCAATAGGCTCTAGGGACCTAAAACATACCGGCGAATTGTGGGTGTAAATTGGTACACCTCTGCCTAACCCTTCGGGGAACACAGGCGTGATTGTATGTTGTTTATTTTTATCAGCAAGTCATTAATTTTTATTAGGTAAGTATATCACAAGTGACTGGCAATAAAACGAAATATACTCATGTTGTTTTTATTCCCATATCACAATAATTGCTGTACTTAATTTAAAAAAAGAATTGTGGCAATTACGGGGCTATCAGTTTTTAATAATAAATGACACGAGTTATATAATAACATGAAAATATTATTATGTAGAGGCTCTGGCTGAATGAGCCGAATAAAAACTCTTCGAACAAGGAAGAACTCTATCTCACTGTCACTTAAAATAAGAGGAAGAGAGCATAGACTAGAGAGTGAAAAACCCTGACAGCTGTCAAGAATATTAAAATAAATTACTTAGGTAAGATAGCCATCATCATCATCATCTCCTTAGCCTTTTCCCAACTATGTTGGGGTCGGCTTCCAGTCTAACCGAATGCAGCTGAATACCAGTTTTTACATGGAGCGACTTACTGGGCAACTGTGGGTTGTTCGAAAGAGATACCGCGCCCCCGGAACGCAAAGGGCACATGAAGGAACATAGACGGGTTTTAGTCAGTAAAAGTCTGACACTCCCTCCCGCCCCGCCCAGGGCGGGGGAAGTTATTTGATGATTTCCCGTCTATAAAAAAAAAAAGTTACTGGGCAACCTCTTGGTTAGACTGGTTGTCTGACTCCTGGCTTCTGACTATTCGTAACGACTGAAAATATTACAAAGTAAGAGTCTAATTAATAATCGAATACAGGAAGTCGTAAACATATATGTTTTATTGTTATAATAGATAGATCCCACCGATTAGATAGACTTCTACAGTATTATACTTGTTACAACATAATTATTTTAATGGCGTAATATAAGATATAATGTCTATTATACACGTATGTGAACGATCAATACTTCAGCTACCATAGTAGTATCTATAAATAATGATAGGTAAGCTATTGTGTATTGTGTACATAGGAAACCTATGGTGCTGTCATAGAAAATCGATGGTATGGTAATACGTTGCTTTCAGAACCTCGCGATAGCACCAGTATAAAAGTATGGAAACTATCTTTATTTTTAGTCCATTTTGTTTTTACGAAATGGTTAAATATAAACCTTATTTCTTTGTATAAAATATATATAATTTGTATAAAACATACAGTTTATATACTGACTATCAGGTGGGTACGCAAAGTACGGTATTCAAATTATAAAAAAAATACGTAAATGTTTTGTCGACTGCGGTGGCCACATTAGAAAACAAAGTATACGTTACTACTAGCCTATAATTGTCCCACTGTACAACAGGGTTAATGTCACTTCTGGCACATAGAAGACACGAGTATGGATCACCACAGTAGCGAATTCAGACTTCTAAATTATCGTTCACGTTGTTTCCTTCTTCGATATCAGTGAGATGTCCATGATGAAGATGAACTTAGAAAGTACAATGAAATAGAAAAAGTTACTTTGGTAAGTAGTACCAATGAAGACTTAATTAGTTATAGTTGAAACTGAGTGACCCACCTCGGCACCCTTCAAGATCATAGAAGTGACATCCAGTACAGTAAGCATTGTAAAGCTCACGTCCAAAGTTCATATGTGACTAGGTAGAAACTTACAAGCACTGCCTACGAATCAATAAGTACCATTGATCGCGTATACAGTGCGTGTGTTGAACGCAAAACTTGCAGACATAAATCGTGTACGATTAATTTCAGTCGTAAATTATGATAAGCTGGTATTGCTTGATAACGAGACGGAGGGGGGACTGATACGGGCCTTTTAATTATATTGTTTTATTACTTAATTTGTATTGGAGGAATCTTAAGCCTAACTTCGGTGGCCAAGTCAATTTTTTCATGACGAATGGCCCACCTGATGTTAAGTGGCCACCGCTGCATATTGACAACTGTAATACCAGAGGCCTTGCGTATGCGTTGCCAGTCCAAAGAAAATTTCAAATGTGACATGTGCCTGTAATTATACGGGCATTCAGTTAACCTATACTCTTCAAACTGAAACACACCACCGTTGCTTTGCGGCAGCAATAGGTATGATGGTAGTACTTTTCCAGACGAGCTCCTTCACAAAGATCTATTGCCCGAACGTACCACCCGCAGACACTACACCCCATAAAAGCTGGTGGCACTGCAGCCAGTCTTTTGGACACTTTTAGGAATTTTGTGATGCAAAAAATAAGCATAAGTTTTAGATGTATAAAAATCTTCAAACTTAGGAAAATGTTAACGATGTGGAACCTAGAATCACGTACTGTTTTCCTGGTAAAACTTTTTATTATAAATATCGATAATGTCAAGGTAGGTTATCAACATATTTCGGCTTCTCATGCTAACACAGAATAAAGCTTGATACGCGCTATCACAGGACTCATATGTAAACACTTACTGTTGGTCTGATAACCTTATCTTTTAATTATCTTTATCTACGAAAATAAAACCTTATCTTGATAATAAGTTTAATCAAATACAACATGTCATAACTGGCTAAATAATTAGGTGCCCGGGGTGCAATAATGACATCATGGCGACATGCGTCACTGCCAACATTATGACTGATAATGTTAAGTGAGGTAGCATATTTTATAAGTACATTCAAACAAATTATTTGGTTAACAGGCAGCTTACTTAAAAAAAATGTTGTGAGTGTGATGAGTAGTCAATTATTTTATATCACTCTCTTAAGTGTGTCATAACTTCATTTATAAGCTTAACCTTTTGCCCCCCACAGTAATGTATAGATGACAGACTTTTATACGTAAATAAAACTCATAAAACAACATCGATACAACCGAACTCACTACTATTTTGTAGGTTTTAAAGGATGAACTCGTAGCTTGCCGCCAACACGGCAAGTTTTTGCTTTTTTGACGTGGTAGTCAAAAGATGAGAGAGACGAATAATTTTGCCTGTACACCAAACAGTTTGTTCGACTGTACGTAACTATTATTGTGAATTGTGATGGCAGTCCATAATAGATTTCGATGCAGTTTCAGAAGTTGTTGATTATTATGATGTCCAAAAGAACTAAACAATGGGTTAGTGAATACAATAGGGTATTTAAATATACGTGAAGCGCATTCAAGCATAGATGTAGCCAGATTGGTCAGACGAGTCCAAAATACAACTTTATTTTTAACCGACTTAAAAAAAAAGAGTTTCTCAATTCGACTGTATGTTTTTTCTCTTATGTTACATTTAAGGCAGTTAAAGGCTATTAAGATATTTTTGTCGCCAAAAAATCTAAGTGCGATTTTATCATTATAAGTTATTGAGTCGGTTAAAGATGATCGGTCGGTTACAGGACACCACGCAGCGAAACACGACGCCGTTAACGCAACGTGCATAGTTATAGTGAAATAAGGTTTTTAATATGTTTTAGTTTATTTTTGTTTATGATTATTTTGTGTATTTTATCTATGGGGTAGTCTGATAATTAAATGATTTATTATATTTATTAAATAGTTAGTTATTTGAGTATCCTATCCAGTGATGACGTCTGAACTTCACAAGTCGACCCAACCGTCAATCTTAATGCAAAAAAAAAATACAAATCAAATAAATAGTTTGTCGTATTTAGGGCAAATATGCGGAAAGCATTACTACGTCTATTTGGCAGCCGCTCAGTCGGCTAAAGATATAATTAGTATGTTTGACTTAATTCTTTTTGACGTCTTTTGTCGTGTGGGGTGACCGTTACGCTAAATGCTAACATTCTGTTTCGTTAGAAAATGAAAAATGATTGATGTAAAAAATGGTCAGATTTCGTTTTAAAGAAAAATCGTCTTTAGCAGAAAGTACTCATTTACTTTTTATCTCATTGAATAGCAAACAAGCCAACGGCCCACCTGATTTTAGTGGTCACCGCTGCCTATAGACATCTGCAGTACCAGAGGCCTTGCAAATGCATTACCATCCCATAGACCAAGTTGCAATGTCTCATTGTGCCTGTAATTACACCGGCATCCACACCCTTTAAACCGGAACACAGCAACGCTGCTTTGCGGCAGAAATAGGTATGGTGGTAGTACTTCCCCGGACGAGCTCCTTTACAAAGAGCTCTACTACTATTAAAATGTCTGTTGGTTAACAAGGAAAGTTACGTGAACTAGGTGAAGGTGCGCAGTTCTCTACTGATAAAATAAAAATGTCGAGGCTTAGCAGTTGAAGCACCTGTCTCTTATCGTAGGTAATGACGTTGTGGGATTAAATCCGGGCAAGTACCAATGTCACTTTCTGAATTCATGTGTATAGTTTCTAAGATTAAAAGGAGGCCTTGTAGTGAGACCATAATAGGCTGGTATTATAATTATATGATTTTTTTTTCCGAAAAAAAATGTGTTTTTTTCCGACCGATACTCATTCTAATATCTCAACAAATTCGAGGAATCTTTTATATTTTGCGAACAATTTTAGGAATATCTTTTATGTGGATCGGAATCTGGAATTAATTCAATAAGATTTAATTCCTAGAACGCTTCTGTACGGCTACGCCTGACCTAATAATTTACAAAACTTTATTCTTGGCGCAGAAACAAACCCCATGTATTCAGTGCCTTAGATCTTGGTATTCATGCCAAGTTTTGAAAGAAATATGCTCTTCCAAGTAACAGCCGTTTTGGAAAACAAATTATCAATAAAAACATTCGTAAAAATGATTTTAAAACAGGAAATGAGCCATAAACGACTCATTATTACGAAAATATTTAAATTGGCCCTTGAAACTTGACTTATGAAGTTTAAATGTTATAACTACACATTTATAGTATGTGTTAACAGCAATAAATTGGCACCACTTAGCAGTAAATTAGCAGAAATGTCAAAATGGCAGACCTCTAATAAATCTTATTTAAATAAGACAACAAAGGATTTATTAAAAAAAAAGATACAATATACTGGCACCATACAAATAATGTAGCAATCATTGAAAAAAAAAAGGCTTTGACAGATCATTTGGCGGGATTCTCCAAAGACAACTTTTTTTTTCCTCATTCACTAATGAGATGATCTAATGTATCTGTGTTACCTTCCAAGCAGGTAGTATCTATTAAGTATTTATATTATCCTCAATTTAAAAAAAAAGACAAGAAATAGGAAAAGTTTAGGTAAAATGCACGTGATGTTGTCATTATTTACAATAGCAAATATGAATAAGATTTTGAATGTCTCATAATAATGACATTAGTAATGTATTTACCTAACCTAAAAAGCCTAGTCTATTGTATATTTATCTAGCTCATGCCTTTTTCTGTGGTTTTCCCCATGTTATAGGTACAGTTTTATAAAAGAAGTTAGTACTCTTATAAATGACATATGGCTTCTTCTAATATCCTTATTGACTGCATATCGCGGGTCTCAAACCATAGGGGCGTACATGCAAAAATGCGATTTTTCGTTTTTAATGCCATTGGATTCTACTATATGCAATACATAACCTCAATTTTTCTTCTAATTTAATATTAATTACTTTTTGTATAAATTGCAAAATATCGTTTGCCGTAAGATAGACAGTCTATAATTATTTTCAAGCCATAGAGCCGTATATTGGACGTAAAAGCAATATTATTGCTTATTTAGTCAGTTTTGAAGTGCCATATAGACGTATGCACGTACGACTTTAAATTTTATTATAAACCAAGGAAAACGTGTCGGGCCATAGAGACGTATGTTCATACGACCGTCAATATCAACACTATCCTGGGGATGTTTAGTACCTAATCACTGCAGATTTCTTCAATACGCGGACGTATAGTCATGTCAACAACACCCAACACAGTCGTTCTGCAGAGAGCTATCATAGCGAGTAGATTGTAATTTTATATTTATTTATTTATAAAACATGAAGCGAAGACACAATATCCTACGTTTAGTACTTTAGCGCATTAGAAATCCTCATGGATTTTCATCATGGGGGTGACGGAGGGGCAATCCCGAACTCTTACATATTGCAAATTTGACAGATTTCAATTATTTTAATGACAAATTGCATAAATGAGGGTAACATTGTTCACTAAATACATAGGAAAAGTAAGAAAGGCTTAAGTATCTACAGCGTGTTTTGGTTTTTTACTTTTGCAATGTTTCCTCTGCTCTAATTTTCGGATATCTTTTTTGTTTTTTATTGTTTTAGAGAATTTATTCTCCTTGGCTTTTATTATGACTATTTTTTTATTAAATAATTCGATATTATTATTTCTAAAGATTTCATTGCTGTAAAAGCCTTTTTTTTTATAGATGGGAAATCATCAAATAACTTCCCCCGCCCTGGGCGGGACGAGAGGGAGTGTCAGACTTTTACTGAGTAAAACCCATTTATGTTCCTTCATGTGCCCTTTGCGTTCCGGGGGCGCGGTATCTCTTTCGAAGAACCCGCAGCCCCGACAGGCATCGGCCCTTAGTGGCCCCTTCCAAGATGCTGTCATCTCTTTGAGGCGCGCGTGGAACACGGTCTGTCGTTAGTTAACGTACGGACGGTGAGCTACCCAATGCTCACCGTTCACAGAACCGCGTCTACGGTGGCTGGGAGTCGTGTCGTGGCTCCCGACGCCCGGAGCGTCTCCCGCGGCGGCTGCTGGGACGGGGGACTCTTCTCTCCTTCTCCCGTCCCGCCGCCTCCTTCTCCAGCATTACAGCTTCGCAGAAGGAGGCGACTGCTTCCCATTTCCTCTCACTCCGGACCATGGCCTGAACCAGTACCGGACACGAGAGTTCGCCGCCGCCGATGGCCGCCAAGAGCTCGGCGGTGCTCTGCCCAAGCGGGGCAAACCGCCAAGGTATGCTCCACCGTGTCCTCGGGGCGATCCTCGCAATGGTGACACACGGGCGTTTCCTCCCGCCCGATGAGGTGCAGGAACCTCCCGAAGCTTCCGTGTCCGGTGAGGACCTGCGTCAGGCGGTAGGTGAGGGCGCCGCTCTAGCCAATCCTCAAAGAGGGGACTTACCGCCTCAATCAAGGCGAGCCCTGCACGAGGTTGCGACAGTCGCTCTCTCCATGTCGCCATGAAATCGAGCCGGAGGTCCGTCCGCTGGTCGGCAATTTGCCGCGGCAGCGTAGTTTCCCCCCGGCCCAGTGCCTCCGCGCGCCACTCGTGTAGGCGCGCGAGGACCAGCGCCTCCAGATCCCACGTCGGCAATCCGGCAAGGAGGCTCGCTGCCTCGCCGGAGGTCGTGCGGTACCCCCGGATGACCCTTATGGCGATCACCCGTTGGGATGCGTTCAGGTATTGGGCGGCAAGCCGCCTCAAGCCCTGCGCCCACACCGGGGCCCCGTAAAGGGCCATCGACCGCAAGAACCCGCGTAGAGCCTCCGGTAGGAAGCGTTTGAACCCCTTAGGTTGGGCAAGAGCCGCTTGAAAGCGGCCCCAGCCCGTGCCAACTTTGGAGCCAAACGTCGGAAGTGCTTCACGAAGTTCCACCGGCTGTCGAGAACGAGTCCCAGGTATTTCATCGTCGACCCGACGCCGATGTGAACCCCTCCTACCGTGATTTGGGATCCTGACGGTAGCGCGTTCCGAGGCCCATGAAAACACAGGACCTCGGACTTGTGCAAGACCACCTCGAGACCCAATTGCCGGATCCTCTCAAGATAAAAGCCTAAGAGTTTTATTTTAAGAAATTTTAAGTTTTAGACGTTTTTTTACGAGATTTCATTTACATTTGGTTTCTTTGGGATGTGCCTGATCGCAATTTCAAATGTTTATGATTTTAAGTAATATAAAATAATAATTTTCGGATTTATTAATATTTTTTTTATTTATTCTTATTTTTATTTTGACACAAACATTGTCTAATTACTATTATTTGTTTTTTTTTCTAGATTGTAGAACAAGACTGGTTTATACTTCTACTCTGAATTCAAATATCTCTTAATATTAATGACAAGCCAGAAAGGCGTATGAATTTTTAAAATCACATAAATAACGGTAATTTTGATGGGTTCTCATTCCTAAATTGCAATATTTTAAGTTACCAACTAGGTAAAAATTTATATTTGTATAAATATTAATAATTTAACGACACGAGTTTTACGTCCATAACGTCCATGCATTTTTGGGAGAATTTTGACGGAGTTTTACCGTATACTCGTTATGCCAAATAGACGTATCAACCAAAAACCAGTGTTATAGCGGTAATACCTTAAAATCAAGCATCTCATAATAACCGTAGTGTAAATATATAGCTACATGCAGAAACACAATAACCTAGGTCAATCACAAGAAAAGTTATTAAGTTTTTTGTCTCTCCTGAAAAGTAGGTGTTTGGTGGATACGCCCCTATGGTTTGAGACCCGCGATATGGTATAAACCAATGAATTAACACAATGGCCGGAAAAACAGATTTTTCCTCAGACTTATAGGTAGGTATCAGTTTTATTCAAGAGACAAGTCTTTATTTGGGTTAGGTTTGAATTCTATTTTAGGCACGCAAGGTAAGAAAATATATTCAGCTTTGTCATCAGTTTTTCAGCGGCGACTTAAAAATAATCTCTTCATCTGTCACCATTTTTAAGAAAAAGCACCGTTACGTTCGAAATTTAAAATTGTAATTTACTCCATCGAATGATTGAAATGGATTATCCTAAAAGAAATGTTACGCATTAACGTTTTAATGCGGCGATTTCGACACAAAAGCTACTTTTAAATTCAGCTTATCGACACTATGACAGCTGTTGAATATTTCAATTTATGGAAACTTGGAAAAATGGAGACCATAAACCATATCCATAGAGATAGTCCATAATATCTGACGTCAATGTTGTCGGTTTTCCGGTGGTCAACAGTTATCGTTTATCAATTCACATACAACCGCATAATTTGCTGTGAAAGTTACGGTTTGTCGTGGAAAATGGGCCATTGGCCCTTATTACACAATCTTAGACTGACAAAAAAATAGAAAGTTTCGGTGTGAAGGCGGTTAATCTAATATCTCTCTCTTCTATTCTCATATTAGACTGCTTAAAAAACTCTATTTCCATTTTATTGTTGGAGTGCGAAGAGTGAAGAGTGACTTCCTAAAGAAAATTATTAAGATAAGGTTTACAATTATTTGATTGTACGGGAAACACTCAATGATTCTTATGAATGGTATTGCAGTTATTTTTAAATAATGGGTTTCATACCGGGCAATTTTTTAATTAACTTTTTCAATGTAAGTATTTTCTGAATTTATCATCATTTATTTCAGACTTACGTATATTAGTCTGAAACCGCCAATCCGTCTTGAGCAAGCATGGAGATAAAAACGCGTGCCTTTTCTGTATGAGGAGAGGCCTTTGCCCTGCAGTGAGACAATAATGGTCTGGCATTTTTATTCCATTCTAGAATCAGACCTTTATAGTCAATAGTCCAGCAACTGCGTTGACAAATGCCAGTTCTAACTAAACACATCAGACGCCGCGCAGACATCCCGCGTGGGTTCAAGGATACTGGCAGAGCGCCAACGAGACGAGATCTTATCTCCTGTACCATTATTTATCTGAACATACTCTTATTTGTTACGCAAAGTTATTAGTCCACTTTATGAGTCACTTGTACGATTATGTTTTTGGAAAATTGTAATGACGTTTTTCTTCAGAATGTTTTGATTTTCTGTTGGCAGGACATGGTGTTGGCTTCTTACATAGAAACATGAGGCGACGGAGTTAGTCAGCGTTTTATTAATAACTCTACATAGGCGAGTTAGCAGCAAATAGTTTATTTTTATTGGTAAAAATGCAAGGAAGGCGCCGCCGTGTGGGAAGGCCTCACAAGAGGTGGACCGAATGATAAGGAACTAAATACGATTATTCAGTTCAATTTAGTTTTTATCCATGGAAGACACCAGTCTAGTCTAGATGCGTAAGTATGCGTTCAGCTTTTCGAGTCTGACATTTGAAATTCTACAGACAAAAGCAGAATTGAGCCGTATATAATAAGCCGTAAAGATCACGGAAAATTGCTGGATACGGGCAGCGCAGGACCAATCATTGTGGCTATGTTTAGGGAAGGCCTATGTCCAGCAGTAGACGTCGTTCGGCAGATATGATGATGATCTTGAAGATGGAAAACGGCAGACAATTGTATAAAAGCTCTATTTTATTATTGTTTATTAGCAGACTGACAATAAAAAAGAAATGTGTTTTTGTTTATACTTCGGTACTAGGTAAACAAACAAAATGATTAAAAATATTGTTGTTATTGCATCAGTTTCATTGTTAAAAGCCCTCTTGAGTTCAGAAATGGAACTTGACTTATATGATACTGTAGTGTCTAAGGTCCTAAACGAGCAATGTCAAGAAGAAACAAATGAATGAGTTTTATCTTTACTCTTCTGTAGACACGATGAATAAGTTAAACATGAATGGATTATGTCGTTGTAAAAATATAAGCCAATCGGCGAGGTGATAACAAGCTACATTAAATTTTATACTAATTATAATAAAGCTGAGATTTTATTGTTCTTTTTCTCTGGAACTACCAGTCGGATCGGAAGAAATAACTTCTTTGGCTACTGCTCTGCTCCCGTTGGTCGTAGCGTGATGTTATATAGCATATAATATTCCTCTTGAATCTGGCTATAATATACAAATTACTTTTTTCAATACGACTAGCAGTTCCAGAGAATAACGCGTTTAAACAAACAAACACAAAAGCTCTCAAGCTTTATTTGTTAGTATAGTTCAGCTTATAATATTACGTTACATAAGAACTTGTTTTAACATTCATCTTGCATTGTTGAATAAATGAATGCTAATAAAATAAATTTGCATGGAAAATTATCTGCCTAGATTCTAGATGGTGTGTTTATTTAAAATTCATGATTTAATGATGCAGCGCTTTTCTAGAATACCTATTTTATTTTTTGAAACCCACTAGTGATTTTAAACTAAATTAATAAATAAGACAGGTTTTCTGTTTCATCAGTATGTCTGTAGATTTCTGCGTGTGTGTGTGTGCTTTTTTCAAAATAACAGACCTATTTTCCCATTGGTTTAGTATGTGAAGAATAATAGGAAAGAGAAGGGAGTCAGTGATATCATTATGCTGCGGGTTGTTCGAAAGAGATACCGCGCCCCCGGAACGCAAAGGGCACATGAAGGAACATAGACGGTTTTTAGTCAGTAAAAGTCTGACACTCCCTCCCGCCCCGCCCAGGACGGGGGGGGGGGTCATTTGATGATTTTACCATCTTTAAAAAAAAAAGTGATATCATGACGGTTGACAAGACGGAATGGAAGAAGAAAACGTGTTGCACCGACCTCAAGTAACATGGGATAAGGGCAGGAAGATCATGAGTTTCAAAAGGATGTTTTTATTTCTATAGAAAGTAATAAACTTACGTTAATGATGAGCAAAATGATGAATGTTGATAACAGTTAAAAACCGATTAGGGAAATATTTACTTAGTGATTACATCATGTAAATTGATAGATTAGTCTAAGTAGGTAACAAATTAATCTAATCGGGCTCGATCATTAGCAAATTCAATTTATTAATTAATTCGTCATATTAGATAATATTTAATATCAGCAAAACAGTAATTTATTAAGTACTTTTTTCTTGACTATAAAAAAAATATTGGCCGTCAAATTATTGGACAAATCGGCCAATTGCGAGTCACATACGAAGGGTACCGAACTACTGTACCGAACCACGGTACGATATTATCGAGCAAAATTTGTCGAAAATTAACACGTTTTTTGTATAGGGACTCTTTTTAATCCTTAATTTATTTTTATAAGTATTATTTCGTGTTATAGCGGCCATTCAGATATAGCTCCTGTGCCAAAAGGACGGCAAGACAGATAGACGGATGTGCGAGAGCAATAAGTCTGTTTTGAACCCTTTGGTTACGGAACACTAAAAACGAACTGTCAAAGTAAAATTTTTTCAGCCCATTTTTTCCAAAGGTCTTTGACTCTGCTTACGTCAGTGACATAACCGGCTTGAATATAACATTGTTCATATTTATGGTACGCTATCAGTTACATTGGCACTGTAATCAAACTGATTAACTAATTGTCAAGGTTGAAACGCAATATCCAGTTTTACCTATAGGAAGATTTTTCTCAAATAGTATTTACAAATAATTAAAATAAGTACCTATTAAATATATTATAATCTTAATTAAGACCTTCTGCACTTTAGAATATATTCCGGTTCTTATCTATTCAAATAGTGTTCCATTTTTAAATTTATTACCAGATAATTAAAAAAGAAATACACGCCATTTTAATTTTCGAACACGAAAGCTATTTCGAATTCAAAATTTCAAGTCTAAAGAAAAGAAAAGTAGAAGCATCTTGGAAATTAATGATTCGATATTTAAATACTTGATAGGAGCTTTTGCCTGTGACTTCGTCCGCGTGAATATTTTTATGGATCCCTATTTTTTTTTTAATTAACTATATGCGTACCTATGCTATTCGCTGATAATGTAGCTTGCCACATGTGATGGAATTTTTTAAATCGGTAAATAAGTTTTTGCGCTAATCTATTTCAAACAAAAATACAAATCATTTTTTTTAATAATATTAATTAGTTAAGATGTATATGGAAAAAGAGTTTTGTAGCCAATGTAGATTAATTTAAAGTTTCTATAGAAACTGAAAATAGCTCTACAGTAGCTCTACATTCTTCAAATGTAAATATAAAAAACTGAAGATTCATGGAAAAGTAAAAAATTGTTGCTATAACAATATATTTCATTGTCAGTCGCGTGTTCAAATAAATTATAAATAAAATGTTATAATAATATTATGAACGGACATTGCAATAATGTAAATATTTATTGTTTTACAATACACAATACGCTTTTCAATATCGCCTTGAACATAATAAAATGAACAGGTGTTCATTCATATTTTTTTACGTAAGTAGGTAAGTAAATAAATTACAATAGAAATGAGACTTTGTATCTTAGAAATTAAGGACTAATTTATTTTCTAAATGATTAAAAACACTAAGGCCCGTTTACGCCAGCCAGCGTTATCTTCTAACTCCGAATTAGTTGGTAATACGGGTCCGTTAATTTGACAATTTGTAATTTAACGTCGTTAACAACTAACTATAAGTTTAGTGTTTGGTGCAAGTTGGCCTAAAGTAAGTTTTATTTAATCGAATAAACTTTATTTATTTAAAAGAATTTGAATTTAAAAAAGCAGTCTATTCATTATCAAGTGAATTTAAATTCTACTAATTATTCGAAGTCTTTTATTGGCTGTACATACGTATGCAATTAAAATTAAGAAACTCGCAAGTAATTTTCAGTTGTATTTCTACAGCGACCGGTATTACACAATAAAACATTAAATAAATAAATAGGTACATACCTAGTCAAACTAATTTACACTAAAGTATACACACACAACACTAGTTATTATGAAAACGAATAAAACACAATTCTTTATTTAAATATCGTGAATATTCAGGTAGAGCGTTTCGCTCGGCGTGCGCACTCGATGGCGGTTGGATGCGGACTGAAAATATTACCGCTGAGACAACTGACATTGATATCCGATTCTTAATTTGAATCGTATCGCACACTAGTGCCGATTCGGCGGTGTGGCACGAACACGTGTTTCACACACATTTGTATTATGCGTTGTCAGGTGTGAAAAAAATGATTTCAGTAACTTATGGATATCTTTGGCAATATTACGCTAATCTAGTATCTCGTAGCATTGTTAACTAGTAGATACAATTTTCTTTTTCACGATTTGAGGGGTCATTAAACTGGATTAAATAAGTCAAAGTCAAATTTTAATTGGATCATTAAAATTTTGTTTGTATAAGAACATTCATTCATTCATTCAATAACACCTGAGTACAAGAGATAATAGCGAAAAATACAAGATTTTTTGTTGCCTTCATCTTCAGTCTGTCTGTAAAATTATTTCGGTTTTCAATTTTAATCACATACAATATCATCAAAAAACGCACATCCTTGTAAATACGAGTTTAAAAACGAAAGTGACATCTAATCGAAACCGAACACAAAGTCAAATTTGGAACATGTATTTGAATTATTTTTTCTTTTTAATTATCGCGAGCTAATGAAATTCACGGTTGAGCAACGATCATAAATACATGTGAAAACTACGACTGCCATTGAAACACAACGTAGTACTAGTAAATAAGATCCAATGAGATATTCAGGAATGCTGAACAGTGAAGGAGGTTTCATACCGGCGAGGCTAGGAGAGGATGAGCTAGAATTAGTCTTAGAAACTTCGTCTGGTCTTACCTACGGATTTTTTTTCAGCAATCATTTGCTAAAGTTTTTATGAGCCGTTAATAACAACGCAATTTCTCCATAGATTTTGTATGGCAATAAACTGTGATGTCACATTTTAGTTAGTCAATTGACTAACTAATATTGCAATTCATTGAAAATTAACCAGGCTTTCAGGGTTAAATAAAGAGTTTCATAAGAAAGTTATGTCTTGGAATTATCCGAACACAGGACACCCAAAACACACATTTTTTTGTGGCGTAGTTTGGTATACTGGTACATATTACCTACAAGGTGGAAAAAATAAGTGCATAGCCAAGGGTTCAAAGAAAATACTTATCTATAATGTATATTATGAAAATAAAGCAGTATCATGTTAAAAAAAATCGCAAAGGAGCGCGTAAAAAATCTTTTTTGTCGCGTATATCTCAAAATTTTGAGCGTGTAACAACTTACATCTCTATCTATTTTGAACCTCATTTGTAGCCGCGATGCGTTTTATCGATATTACATTACATTTGCTTACCACAGGGCCTTACTTGTTACTGGGGTCAACTATCCAATTGTTGGTTCCAGCACAATGCTATCTAAATGAATAGCAAGTGCCACGTGTCACCACACGTTGGAAGACATGTGTCCCTAGTGCACTTACTCGTACATACTAAGTGGCCGGTCGATTGGCTAATTAATAACTGATTAACATCAAGCCATTGTTTATCTACGCACTTAAAAGACAACATCTACTTACATGGGCTTTAATTAGATTTTGTTTACGTGTGCCTTTGATAGATTAATGGCATAGCTTTGTCGGTTTTAGAGCGTTTCATGCTAATTGGGATATAGTGCCTGAAAAGCCAGCAATCTTCAAAAATATTTCTTTTTAAGTCAAAAATTCGAAGACTTCATTTTTTCAATTAGACAAGAAAACAGAATTGGGTCTAGCTGTGCCCTCCAGGGGTTCTGTCTTATGGAGCACCTATATACTGAACAAGTATTAGGATGACAAATAATCAAATGACTTCTTCCGCTCTGCGCGGAAAGGAAGGGAGTGTCAGACTCTTACTGACTAAAACCCATCCGTGTTCCTCCTAATGCATTGTCATGCCTAAAAACAAATACTTCACAGAATTAGTTTGTTTCTAGATTGAAACTGCTTGGAGTTTTATTAATTTAAACAGTTTTCATTCTATATTAGGTTATTTCAGAAGTCACTAGGTGTATTGATCATAGTTTCGCTTACCAACTGCCGATTTCTAGAATGATCTCGACAATTGTATTACCCCTTCGTACAGACAATAATGTTTCGTCTTTCATTGAAGACGGCACAGGAAAACACGCTTCCTCCCTAGATCATTCATTGTACAGTGTGAGTGTCAACAATACCAGTATAATAGATGAGAGTGGTGTGGTTCTGTAACCATCATCATTCACAACCGACTTCACCTACTACTGCGTATAAATCAATGTTTGATTATGTCCATCCCTATGCTACTTACTAGTAGTAGAGCTCTGTGTGAAGGAGCTCGTCCGGGGAAGTACTACCACCTATTTCTGCCGCAAAGCAGCGTTAGGTACTGTGTTACGGTTTGAAGGGCGTGAGTGCCGGTGTAATTACAGGCAAATGAGAGATTTTAACTTTGTCTCTAGGATGGCAACGCATTTGCAAGGCTTCTGGTATTGCCGATGTCTATAGGCAGCGGTGATCACTTAACATCAGGTGGGCCCCACACAACAATTTTGCTATCCAAGGATATAAAAAAATCAGCCAAGTGCTAGTCGGATTATTCTCGCTTGTTTAAAATCCAATGATATAAATAAAAAGCGATCAATGACACAAAAGAGTTTAAATTCCAACCGATAATGTATTCACTTTCGAAGTTAAATTGAGTTTCGAAAGTGACCTGACCCCTACATTCGTTCAAGGTTCGACTACTACGTCTGATGGAGTGAAGTTCTTGAAGTTACTCGTAGTGAATGAAGATAAGGTGAGTTGTAACGCAATAACCCGTACTATATCTGAGGTTAGTTATCTGAATGCCCTTTAGACGAATGCGGCGGGTGACGATGATATATGGGAGGCTGGAGCGAGTATTATAACGGAATGCCGTGGGTTTGGTAAACTTGGCAAAAGGATGATGTTTAGCAAGAGTGATATTTTACTATAACTCAAAGGCTATGGCCTATGGCTATGACAGGATCGATTTAGCAGTACACGGTTATAGGATGATAATGATGATGATAACAGTGTTCCTCAAAAGTACACGTGTAACGAGAACTCACGAAATATAGCTCTAATTTCGTCAGCGAAGACATTATCTACAGATAAACAGCCGGAACCATATTCTTTAACAATTCTACGTGTATATTGTGAAGTGCCAAAACCGCCTCGTCACTGCCTTGCCTCGTCATGCACGTCGGTCACCTGTCGAGAGTTGTCAGGACTTGTTTGTACTTGTCTCTCTTAGAAGTCTTCATCACGCTTATCATTGATATAATACATCTATGATGTAATACATTATTTGCGCGTTTTTTTTTTGTTTGTCTGTATTAGGGTTGCCGTCTCACCGTCTGTACGAGGTCTCCCAGATTGGTATTAGATTAGGGGGTGTCCCCTGTCCGGGGGTCGTCTGGAAGGGATTTTCAGAATAAGTAGGTAAGGGAAATGCCGTTTAACTGAAAGATGAATAAATAAAAAGAATATGAAAATGTAAGCGATGTTTTTATGTCAATTGTTAAACAATTTCTCGGGGCATCCAGGAAAATAGGTTGTAGAAGTTTTGGTTTGGCTTCGGCAATTTTGGTTTTGACAGCCATAAGCCGTGCTTATCTTATTTACTTATTGTTTTAAACTTGTCATAACTCTACGACCAATATTATGGATTACGTTTCCGATAGAGCCTTTATCGCGAATATCAGAAAGATTAAATTGTAGGTGTGGAATATTTTGCTGAAATATTGCGCGATTTTGTTTTATTTCCTGCTTTGATCGCCAAAGGCTTATTATAGGCTCTCATCAATCAAATTGGCGATTGTCAGTGATAGGCTATTCTTAAGCCTATCATAATCACATCTGATATGGTTAGCCTTCTTCGTATTACACAATATAGATGTAAACAGTGGCTATTTAAGGGATCATGGAATTGCGTAAGGATAAAAGAAATCTTGTGTTCCCAATTTCCACTTAATCAGTTCAGTAGATTTGGAGGAAATAGGCGGTGACATACGGACAGATAGATGAGTGATCCTGTAAGAGTTCCGTTTTTTTATTGGGACGTACGAAATTGGCCAGTAAAAGGCACTTCTAATAGTCAAAAATGATTCGGGTTTCCCTGGGTTGCCCGTAACAAAAGGTAGTCTCATATACATAGAGAAGAATGGGCAAGAATCTCCTTACATAGGTACTCTTGTTCGATTCAGTCTAATGAACATAGTCGGTGTCATGTTTAGTTCCGAACCCGATACATGCCTTTAGCTCCATCATTCAAGGTTGTGGACACAGTTTCCTTATCACCAGACAAAAAAGAGGATAGAAGACCCGTCCACACTAATCATCTAATATTACTTTGCCAACACAAAAAAGAGATAAATACCATCTGCCGTGCCCAACATTACAAGCTGGTTGTCAAGGTTACAAAGGGGACGCAAAAAGTCTTAAGTTATGATAATCTAGGTAGGTATACAATCAGATTGTCATTACAAATAACCTCCTTTTTTTTGAAGTCGGTTAAAAATGGCAACCGCCTTTGAAGACCACAAAGTGAAAAATAACTTTAGTTTTAGAAGTCGGCGGTTTTGGTAACTTCTGCTCATTGTTTTCTATTGTAACCGACTTCCAAAAGTAAAGTTATGTTTTACATAAGTATTTTTTTAGTTTTTTTTTCTCTTTTTTTATTGACTTCCTGTCATCTAAATTCATGAATGAACGCTAATACCTACATTTTAATTAACAAGACACCACTTAAAAGTTGCAAGAAAACAGATTATATAATTTCGTTTAATTGGATGATATATTTTTTCAGCTATTCTGATTTATAAATTAAGCTACTTAACCAATTTCGACAAAATTTATACGGGACCTCTGAAGACCTACCAAACAAAAAAGAATCATCAAAATCAATAATAATTGGTGGAACTACGAAAAAATCAGTCGAATTGAGAACCTCCTAATATTTTGAAGTCAGTTTAAAATGAACAATGAATGAGTGTTATCACAGAATTAGTCGCCGTTATGTCATTGTCTTATACTACCCGTGTTTATTAAACAAACTTGTTAGCATTGCGTTTTTATTAATGCATTTAGTTATAGTCACTGTATTATCAAATCAACTACCGACTATTATATGCGTACGTTTAAAAATATTATCATATATACTCACCATGTTGGATCAAATATTTATATATTATCGAGACACGTGAGTTTTTAGTTTTTGTGACTGTTATGGTGACTTTTCATTCATTGCGCATCTTTTATGAAGTCTGTGTTACACAGACTTCTATTGAATTTTGTCTGTACAACAAATCAGTACAGACAAATGTCGGTGTACCAGAAAAGTCGGAAGTCTGCGTAAATATCTGTACGATAGTCGGAGCAAAACTCATGATTATTGAATTACTTAATTTATTAATTAAAATCGAAGTCTGAACTGATGAAAAGTCTGCACAGACATTTAAAGACCTCTGAGTAAAATTTTTTACTCAGACTTTATAGTCTGTGCAGATATCTGTACATACAAAAGTCTGTATTGTGTGGACCCACCAGTTAAAATATTGATAAAACGATCAGCTGTTCTTTCTAAATATGTTATAGTGAATTTTACAGGATCTTCTTTCTTTTTATATCGTTGGATGGCAAACAAGCCAACGCGATGGCCCTCCTGATGTTAAGTGCTCAACACTGCTTATAGACATTCTGCAATACGAGAGGCCTTGCAAATGCATTGCCATTTCAGAGCCAAAGTTGAAATGCCTCACGTGCCTGTAATTACACCGGAACCTATACCCTTCAAACCGGAACACAGCAACGCTGCTTTGCTCCAGAAATAGGTATGGTCAATGGTGGTAGTACTTTCCCGGACGGGGTTCTTCACTATGAGCTCTACTACTAGTAAGTAGCATAGGGATGGACATAATAAATTATAGATTTATACGCAGTAGTAGGTGTAGTCGGGCTGTGAATGATGATAGTAACGGAACCACATTACTCTCATCTATTTTACTGGTATTGTTGACACTCACACTGGACAATGAACGATCTAGTGAGGAAGCGACCGTGTCGACGGCGTGTTCGTGTTCCACGCGCGCCTCACAGAGATGTCAGCAAACTTGGATGGGGCCACTGAGGGCCGATGCCTGCCGGGGCTGCGGGTTGTTCGAAAGAGATACCGCGCCCCCGGAACGCAAAGGGCACATGAAGGAACATAGACGGGTTTTAGTCAGTAAAAGTCTGACAATAGGGCGGGCGAAGTTATTTGATGATTTCATCATCATCATCATCATCATCATCTCAGCCATAGGACGTCCACTGCTGAACATAGGCCTCCCCTTTAGATGTCCACATTACCGGTCGGAAGCGACCTGCATCCAGCGATGATTTGATTTGATGATTTACCGTCTATAAAAAAAAAGAGAGGAAGCGTGTTTTCCTGTGCTGTCTTCAATGGAAGATTCTTGTATCTTATACTAGGCCTGATCTCTCTCCGGTCGTGTCGGATTGCCGTCCCATCGGACTATGAGAGTGAGGGAAGAGGGAGTGCACCTGTGTTTGCGCACACACTTGTGCACTATAATATCTCCTGCGTACTTGGCTAGTCTGCATTAAGATTAGCCGCCACGGCCGGAGTCGGCCTGGAGAATTACATTACATTTTTTTTTTACACTAGGTACTTATTGCCCAGTGTACGAGAACCACCCATAGAAACTAAACCTCGTAAGAGCTACCATACAAATATTTACCCCGTGCGGAAATCGATCGAAATTGTAAACTAAAACGCCAATCCCAATCAGTCACCCACCAAACGGCATAGCGACCATAGCAATAATGATAAGATAGTTTTAATGTATACCAGTACAATACACCCACGAACACACCTCTCATATGATAAAAGGTGAATGAACTTGAAAGTTTTATCTGATCGAAGCGGAATCAAAGGTTAATATGAGCTGAAGTGAGTTGTGTTGCTATGTAGCACTGGCATTTGTTTGTATTTTTGTTCTCGTCGGGTAGAAAATGGCTTTTCTTAAAAACGGGAGGACCCATCTTCAAGCTAAAAGTTCGCTGAGCACAGTTGCATATCTAGTAATGCTTAGTTGATTGTGTTTCTATTTGTTCTTCTCTTCTTCTTACGTTTATTTTAGACATAAGACCATTCTTCTGTGATTTACCGGCTAGAATTCGAATAAATAAACAAATATACTATTTCATTCAAAGGGCACTACAACACGATCGAAATTACAGCGCAGATATTTTTTTCTTTGGAATTCTTTGGACCAGTATTGGCCCCATAGTAAAAGTAGTTCATGAGTATTCATGAGCAATATAATCCTTTGAAAGATGTACTGAAATAGAAGTCAGCCTGTTAAAATTTAAGAAGAAACTGATGGAGGAGTAGGTAGAGAGAGATGGTTGTTTTCAATTGAGTACACTTTAGCTTCACATAAGCAGAAAAAAAAGAATTGAATCTAGGTGCCTTCTCAAAAATCTTGTGTACTATGGAGAACAATAAATACTGCTTGAAAGTGAAACTCCTTACTCGCTTTTTTAAATGTTTTACAATATTTTGTACACAGAATAACACGTGTCAGAATCAATAATGTCAAGCCAATAGCACGGCACCAATTACAACTAGAAAAATATCCAGCTGAAAGACACCACACTCATTGTCTCTCACAACGATATTTAATTAAACATTATCATCAAAATTAATTGTACTCCAAGCGCTAATTATAAACAATTCACTTTCATTGAAGACAAAGGCAATAAATTATCATCAATAGGTTTTTCTACAAGTAGATACGGTTGATATAATACTGTAAGCTGACCCTCGGGTCATCAGTACTACGCAGCACCTAAATGGTGGTCAGGATAGTGATAAATCTCATGATAATATGCCACTGGAAGATTTACCCCTTTTTGATAAGGAAATAGAGTCTATAGTTGCAGTTTTAGTAGCAGCTAGGATTTGTGGCAATAAGCTTGCCCTCGCTCGCCCTATTACATGGGACCTGCCGTGCGATTCTCTAACATATTTCAACGCTGCGCTCGACGTTGAGCTCGTCGACGACACTACTGTCAAACCAACTTTACGCACAACGCATAGAGTTGATTTTACCGAAGTTTCGTCAACCAGCTCGACGTCGAGCGCAGCGCTGGAATATGTTAGAGAATCGCACGGCAGAACATACCGTCGAGCTATGGGTTCACATTGGTACACTTTTGCCTAACCCTCGGGGAATACAGGCGTGATGGTGTTAATATGGTAGAGTCTATAATAATACAATAGCCAAGTACCCAAGAGATATAATAGTGCATGCACTCCTTTTCTGCTTAATTCGCACAGTTTAATGAGACGGCAATCTGCCACAACCGGGGAGGAAAGACCAGGCGCAGGGCCAACGGTTTTAAGTGCTTTCCGTGACACGGGGGTGTCACGCCACCAACAAATTCCGGGCTGCTACTGAGAAGTTTCTAATGGAAAAGCTCAATAACACTTTGTCCAACTTCGGAATTGAATTAGGAGTGAGAGGAAAATGTAGATCAGCTAGCATAGCGTGGAATACCCATGAGCTAGATGGATAGACCGATATTTAAAAAGGCTTTCAAGTGTTAGCGGATATTTATTGAAGACCCAGTTCCTTTATGCAAAACGAATAGTACCAGTTGTAATTCCTTTGAATGCTTGCGTTTGTGAAAATTCTTGTAATAAACTTCAATAACAGCGAAAATACTAAAGCATTTGTTTGTTACTGTGGTTACAAAATACCGGTCGGTAAGTTATAGGAATCGGGCATTAGACAGGCTTTCCATGAAACAACAACAGTTGCAAACAACGAGACAGTACACGCGCACGTTTTCCAAAATCACAGTACTCGTCACATGCGGTCATATCTGTGTACTCACATGTTCGGCCACGACGAAGGCTTATCATTTGGGCTGATAACGCAGTAGGTACCTACTCTAATGTTACCTACTATCAAATAAATGACACTAAAACATAGTACCTACCCACTGAAACCATTCGCAGATGTTATCAAATTACTCCAATTAACCTTTTCGGGTTAATTGCGCATTGCCCAGACAAAGCAATTGAACTTTTAATAAAGTATTTAGTCTGCGTGGTAACTGCAAGCCATGTGTGGTGTGTGTGGTCAAAAATATATTGAGTGTAACAAGAGACAGCTCGGTCGTGTCTGTCTGTGTTTTTGGATAAGGATTTGAAACTACTGGATGGATTTAGATGTCCACCATCGGACATCTAGACGCACCTTTAGCTACCACTCCCACCTTGTTCCCATTCCATCGATTCTCACTAAGCGATTTCAACCTTCTTTTATAATACGCACTGCAAAGGAGTGGAACCCTCTACCTGCGTTTGCATTTCTGAACGTATTCAACTCTAATCTCTTCGAAGTTAGAGTGAACAGGCTTCTTCTGGGTAAGCTGTAAGCTCACTCCATCGTAGACTTGGTTTATGTCACCTCTGACCAAGACTAAAGTTAAGAGATTAACCATTTCGAATAATAAAAAAGATATAGTTTTTGTCATTATTCACATAATTTTACTTGAGAAGATGGATTATGAAGTTTAAAATTAAGTCGAAATTCAAATGAGCTGATTTTGGACTTTTTCTTTGCAAGCAATACCGCCATGAAATGGCAAGCGAACTTATTGTTCTATCGCGTGACATAAAAAAAAACACTTGAAGGAACATGGCTGGGTTTCAGTCACAAAAAGTCTGACATTCCCTCCCGCCCAGCCTAGGTCGGAAGCTGAAGTCATTAAATGATTTAAAAAAAAAACCTTTATACAGGGTGATTTGAAATTGCTCGTATTCCTCTCGGGAGAAGAAACTATGACTAATTTAGAATGATTTAACCCCTATCACTTGGGGGTCGAAAATCCGCCATTTTCGAGAAAATCTACTTTGTTTTTATTTTTAGAAAAATCCGAATTTTGGTAATTAAAATTTAATAAAAAAAAAACGTATCACTTTTCAGCCTGAAATTTTCTATGATCTGATAGCTTACTAATTGACCAACCTCTCCAAAGCTAAAAACTGTGTAATTTACTGTTAGATTTTATGTTGTATGTTATTATTAATTTTTAATTACCAAATTCAGATTTTTCTAAAAATAAAAACAAAGTAGATTTTCTCGAAAATGGAGGATTTTCGGCCCAAAAGTGATAGGGGTTAAATCATTCTAAATTAGTCATAGTTTCATTTCCCGAGAGGAATACGAGCAATTTCAAATCACCCTGTATAAGTACCTAGACTACTTCATTCTTGAGAATACACCATGACAAAGCATCTCAACGCACAGACATATTGAAATCATAAATCATTCTACAAAAACGATCAATAAATTCAAACCACAAGTTTTTTATCAGTTATTTTAGTTTTTATTTGTATTCTGTAACCATGGCGGCCGATGACGGGCAGAAAGCGAAGGTCAAGGCAATGACTTCACTTCATACATACAATTACTGTGCCTGACTGGCACAGTAATTGTATGTATTATTATTATTACAGAGGTAAAAAGTTACTGCGATGTTGTATCAAATTGATGGGTAGGTTACATAGCTTATGTAACGACACTTGGTTCCGTACCCGAAGGGTGTCAACGCAACGGGACCCTATTACTAAGCCTTTGCTTTCCGTCCGTCGGACTGTCAAAAGTGTCAAAGTCAAGTCAAGTCAAGTGAAAACATTTATTTCAATGTGACCGTTATCAGGCACTTTTGAATTGTCAAGAAGTTAGACGGAAAGTTGAAGCTAGTTGCTCGTTCCAAAACGTAGGTCTCTATGGAGAAGGGCGAGCAAGAAACTCCATGGACATATCAGCTGCTGTATTACATAAACAGTGTTTTTTATTTACAGATGGGAAATCATCAAATGACTTCAACCGCCCTGGGCGGGGCGTGTTAGACTTTTACTGACTAAAACCCATCCATGTTCTTTCTTGTGCTCTTTGCGTTCCGGGGCCGCGGTATCTCTTTCGGACAACCCGCAGCTCTGAGTGGCCTCTCCAAATGTTTGCTGACATTTCTTTGAAGCGCGCGTGGAACCCGAACGCGCCGTCGACACGGTACTTAAACCATATAGAGTTAACATTTTCAGTGTGTATTTCTAATATAATATAAAATAAAGTTAACAATTATAGGGGGTCCCTATACCCCGTAGATAGTGTGTCCAAAATTGACCAACGACAACTTTCAACGATAAGTACCTCATTAATTACTGTATGACAAATGGCGTAGGAGATATATGCACACAGATGAACACTATATAATAGAAAAGAAAAGAAAGAAATAAGAAAGAGGAAAATGCCCAAGCCATTAAGTCCGCGTTTGTACGATGTATTTAGGTAATCATTATTTGCATACAATTTAAATAAATAAATAGATTGCAAACCTCATAAATAACCCTCCCTTGGCAGTATTTGCCGTATCCAGATAAAAAGTAGAATAGAGTTGAAGATGTGTAGCTAGTTCCTAAGTAATGCCAAAAAGTCCGTTCCTGCAAATATTACTCACTCCGAGATAAAATCGCTATCTGCCGGATAATCCTAGATTACCGTATCTATTACATGCGCAATAGATTATGAAATTCCTATATATATTCCACTTATCTCAATACATACGTGTAACTTTACGCTTGCACTTGCCAAGGGTACAGGCAGATGTGTATACTGTGGCACATGATGTGGCACTTACATCTCTACCGTTTTAATTTTTTTTTCTTGGAATTGGGCTTAGTTCTGCCAAAATGAGTCAATAATATATAATTAAAACAATTTCGTCATTGCAATCAATATATTTGGCATATCAACATTCTGCTACATAATACGTTGCAAGGTAAATGGCTTAGAATATACAAAATCAATAGGTACAATTACTTTGAATAATTAAAGAAATTTTGACATTTGCTGGTGGTCTCCAGTGTATTTTGTACCTCTAAGTAAAGCCAATTAGAAAAGACAAAATATCCATTTTGTCTTTTCTAATTGGCTTTACTTAGAGGCTAGCTTTTTTTTTCCGCAAACGGAAGGCCAAATACGAATAAAAAACGTTCAAATTCTAGTCGCAATCTCAAATCAGCGACAAAAAATATCAATAAAAGTAAATTGACAAGCTCTTACTCAAACTTCTAAAAGCCAGTATCAATAGTGGAGACCGCCAGAAAAGCGCCGAGGCTATGAAGCTCGACGAGTCCCGGTAAAACGATTCAACTGATATAGATCTCGCAAAAGAACAATGTGACTACCTAGTACGTAAATAAGAGGCATTTTTGACTGAGGCTAGGTTGCGACTTGCAATAGGCTCACCCCCTATTACATGGGACCTAAAATATATCGAACTGTGGGTGTACATTGGTACACCTGTGCCTAACCCTTTGAGGAATGCAGGCGTGATGGTATGTATGTGTATGTGTTAGATTGCAATTGTCCCCAAAACTTTGTACAATTTCCCAAGATGTTTGTATCCCTAAGGTGTATAAACAAATTGTCATCTATTTAAAGAAGTACCTATATAATCAAAGTTATAATCACTGCCAAGTGATAAATGGAAGCGATTGAACAAAGGTTTGGCATCCAGTGATACGGTGATTTATAGCTGATTAAATGATATTAACACGTCATGTCAACTGTAGCACTTATCTACGTATGATAGATTGAGATCATAGGCGATAGAAATAGGCTCTTTATTTTTACATAGCTGAAATTTTAAGAAAAGATAAAATCAAAGTAATGTCATTTATGTATTTCCATTAGACCAATACAAGATAATTTAATTTTCAATGTCATATACAGAAAGAAAATCTAGCTGCCGCTTCTAAAAGGTAGTTTTGTATGGAGAAGAGTGGCAAGAAACTCCAAACAAATTACATATACTTTGAAAGGGGCAACTATAGATTATTTCCTCTTCTTGTATGACGTTCAAAACCCCTTTTATTGCAATAAATAATTTGTCATTCGCTTTAATTCCTCTTTCTATTCTCAAAATTTTTGCAAAGCTAAATTGACATAGGTCTGGCGACTCCGGGATCTCAGACCATACTTATTGAGGTAACTGGTACTAGGGTGTGTGGGGTCGGTAGACCTTACTGCCCACACGATAAAGAAGAAGGTAACTGGTAATGACATAAATTGGATGAACGTTTTAATTTTAGTTATTTATCAGCTATTAGCCAAGAAATCTGACAACCAGTCCAACCAAGGGGTATCGTGTTCCCCAGTCACTGGGTTGTGGAGGTCAGATAGGCAGTCGCACCATGTAAAACACTGGTAAAGAAAGAAAAAAGAAAAACCATTTATTCGCATGATAATGTGACGCAAATAACATAAACTTACTACTTCTTACTACTTGGTATTCAGCTGCATCCGGTTAGAATGGAAGCCGACCCCAACACGGTTGGGAAAAGGCTAAGCAGATGATGATGATCAGCTATTTAAGAGTAAATTACAGGCTAAGCAGAGCCTAAATACCTAGCTAAAGTTTCCGCAAATGCACATGTAGGTACTCTAACATTTCTGGATTGAGGAAAAACCCGAAGTACACCATAACGTGCACGTTCAAGGTCACAGATGTTTCCTGCTCCTGCCATACGAGGTACCAGATGGTGCGTCACACCACACCATAAATACTAATATTATATAGAGGCAAATTTTTTTGTTTGTTTGTTTGTAACAAATAGGCTCCCAAACTACAGCACCGATTCTAACCATGTTTTCACCAACGTATAGCTACATTATTCCTAAATAACATAGGCTATATAACATCACGCTATGATCCATAGGAGCGCAGCAGTAACCAAAAACGTAACGCGTGTGAAATAAAATAAGCCACGCGGACGATCTCGAGGGCAGTTCCCTAGTAAATAATAATATTGAATGAAACGACGACATTGTACTATTATTTTACCATTATAATATCGGACACAATGATGTTTACTTACTGAATGTCAAAGGTAGCGAAGACAGGGGCTTGTAGTTGTCACACAACAACGTACTTGAAACAATAATAATACACGTCTATTATTGTCCCGCCCCCGCCCCCCCGTATTGTGCTGCCCCGTTGGTCTCGTGGTCGCAAGCGCGACTGCCGAGCAAGGGGTCCCGGGTTCGATTCCCAGGTCGGGCAAAAAGTGTTATTGGGTTTTTTCCATTAGGAATTTCGCAGTAGCAGCCCGGAGTTTGGATTTGTGCCCGGTTAATGGCAATAGGCTCGCCCCCTATTACATGGGACCTAAATATACCGGCGAACTGTGGGTGTACCGTGTAGCCTAACCCTTCGGGGAATACAGGCGTGATGGATGATGGTATATTATTGTCCCACTGCAGGGCAAAGGCCTCTTCTCATACAGAGAAGGCACGAGCATTGATCACCACGCTTGTTCAAGGCATTGGCGATTTCAGACCAAATTCATTATTAGCTATCAATCATGACTTCATCCGTATGAATTTTCTTAAAGGTCCCTGATTTTATTGATGATAAAATATAGCTTATAGCACTCAGGGATAACGTAGCTTCCTATTAGCGAAAGAATTTTCAGATTCGGTCCAGTAGTTTCGGTGATTAGCGCTTTCAAAGAAACAAACTCATCATCATCATCATATCAACTGCAGGGCAAGTTGTTGCCGGATAAATTATAACTCTTCAGCTTTATAATATTAGTATAAATAAATCCAGGTTGCCTTACAATGTTATCCTTCACCGATGTCAGTGATGTCCAAGAAAAAACTTAGAAAGTACATGACATACTCGAATGAAATAGAAAAAGCTCACGAACCCACAGCCTCAGGCACAAGAGGCCACTGCGCCATCGCGATGTTTTGCGTGGAAAAATACTTCAGTAATATCACAGTGAGATAATAATAATGGAAATAGCAGATATGTACAGTTGTTATATTGAGTAGCCGTATCCGGTGTTATGTATTTACTTGCTTTAAACCACGCTTGTTTGAGCTGCCTCGTTAGCCTAGTGGTCCTAAGCGCGACTGCTACGCTAGAGGTCTTAAGTTTGGTTCCCAGGCCAAACAAAGTGTAGGTTTTTCCTATGAAAACGACACTGAAACATACATACATACTTTTACGCCTGTAGTCCTCGAAGGGATAGGTTACACCTCTGGTGTACCAATGTACACCCAGAGTTCGCCGGTATGTTTAAATCCCATGTAATATGGGGCGAGCCTATTGCCATTAACCGGGCACAAATCCTAACTCCGACCCAAGTTTTTGCTCGACCTGGGAATCGAACCCAAGACTCCTAGAGAATAGTTATTCTCGAATTCCACATACAATAGTGACACAAGTCTCAGCGCTGTGTGTCGTAACTCTACAGGAGTTACGACACTGCACCCTCGGCCAATGTCCGATAAACCGCATTTCCTCATTGAAAAAATACTCCATGCTACATATAAACAAACACACAAACATAAATAACACTCCTGATAACTGCTCCGTATATTTATGTACATAACATTATGTTTGTACGTGCGTCACTCGCACCACACCTCCTGAAGGCGTGCATGTGTGTGTATGGTGTGTCTGTGTTTGAAGTACTTCAATATTCTGCTGTGTCATTGGTTTAGGTAATAAGTAGTGGTTAGTGTTCAGTTTGGGCTGGTTTTGTGGTGGCAGGTGGGTCGTTTTAACCTTTGTGACCTTTGGAAGGACATAAGTCTATTATGTAATAGTCGTAAGTAGAATTTATGGAAATAACTTACAATAGCATATTGTACTATTCATACTCAGTGAGGAACCCGATAGTGTTGCCAAACGTCCCGATATAAACGGGACATCCCGATTTTCCGCTTAGATTGGATTTCCTGCGCGGGAAGGGTACTGTACCGTTTTTATGTGGTTTTCAACGGTACACTGGAAATTAAGAGTATTCGTGTGCCGAGTTTGATAACTTTATAAAAGAAAAGAAGGAGCCCATAAAAGCAAGAAAAATATAAATTAAATTTTAATAATCTTCTTTTTAATTTTTACGTACACTGGTCGTCAAAAAAATCGGTCAACCAGTGTTTTTATTACGTTAAAAAAAAAGAAAATCGCTTTTAGCTAAAATGTATACAAGTACATTGCTTATCGGAAGCAGCTGTGTCGTCCCACGGCAATTTATAAAACCAACTGTAGCAACAGAGACCACCTTGTTTGAACTGAAGGCCATGGGCGAACTCAGGCCAATTCTTTTTTTTTTATAGAATCTTGTGCAAATACACAGTATAAAAACAGTAACACTACTCAGTCAGCTACATATCATCATACCAATAACAATAATAGTTGGTCAAAGCCGGTCATAAATATAAGTCTAAAATCGCCAGTCTGTCTTGAGCAAGCGTGGTGATCAATGCTCGTGCCTTCTCTGTATGAGAAGAGGCCATTGCCCTGCAATGAGACAACAATAGAAGCATGCACCTACTGAATCCATGATAAAATATTTGGGTACCGTTTTCGTTCGACATGGGGATCAGTAAATTTTGTCCAGCATCGATGACAATCACATTCATTTCGCCATAACGAAATCCATAGATTAAAGATTGCAATACGCGATAATGATAAACTATTCTAAACTCATTTTCCCGAAATCTCGGGAGAAAATCAGGAAACCCGCAGTTCATTGAATCGATCAAGATCAATGCAAGCCGCATTGGCAATACTGTTATACAATACTATTGAATCAGTGCCAAGTTCACAGAGCACGACTGTATTATGTTACATATCAACGAGCTCATGTATCCATACGGTTTTGACACTTAACACCAAGACACAGAGGTGGTAATGGTATGTATGGTTTTCAGCAAACTTGGAGCACATGTTTTCTTTATGTGTGAATGATTTGAGATCTTATATTGTAGACATTAGGAATTAATTTAGGTTGTACTGTTTTTAAGTTTGTTGATCATTGTATGTCAACATAGTTCTGTCATGCTCATGTCACAGTTGTTTCTAATTTTAAGTAATGTCCTATTGTGAGTTCGATGCTCGGGTTACTCAGGTGTGCCGAACCCTCGAGTCCTAGACTATTTTTAGTTTGTGGTCAAAGCCGTTTTGAGTAATTTTGTCTTTACAGAAAAACATTTGAATTTTTGCTGTGAACTGATTGATGGTTTTGACTTTGAAACGAAACCAATTTATCCAGCTGTCTATAGGTTTTGTATCACGGCCCTCCTTGGAGCATTTTGTATCTAAAATCTAGTATAAAAGCAATTTTTCTTTATTTTTAGGCTTCTGTACCAAAAGGGTGCTAAACGACACCCTTTTACTAAGACTCTGCTGTCAGTACTCGGACTGTATCTTTTGAACCGTAAAAAATGCTTGAAATTCAGTGTGTATTACTTTGGAATAAAAATAAAATAAAGTCCGAAATTCAAACAAATAACTTAATTTTGTACAGTGATACGGAACATTGTCTTATGTGGGTCCGACTCGCCTTTTGCCGATTTTTAAACTATCACCATCTTCTTTATCAAAAGACCAACTTATAATGACGTCACACTCTCTAGTCTAACCGACACTTATTTATTTCCATATCCATTAATCAGTTATACCTACGAACGTGCAAAATAAGTCCTATTCATCACGCATTGTATGTTACAAGGAAAATTCTAACACTGCCTACTAAGCAGTTTGCAAGACGTTGCGAAATGTTACGCAATACTTCTTACCTGAAGTATGAAGATAAATATTTATTTTAGTACTGCATTCTTTACTTTTTTTAAACCGTTGTTTATGTGTTGGAAGGCAAAAACTGAAAGTCATGCTTTTAGTGTGCTAGTGTTTAATTTCAAGGAAGTTATTTAAATACGTGACTTGATAGATTGACAGGACTTTGTGAGCATCGATCTAAAGAGTACTTTAGATAAAATATTTTGTCGATAAAAACAAAAGTGTGGAAAACGGGGCCAAGTTCGGTGGCAACGATGTTTGGGGTAGTCGGTGCCAATGATAAAAGAGTTGAGATTTAACAGGTAAGTACTAAGTTCCATAGCAATTGTTTTGTTTAATGTTTTTTACATTGCCCCACTAGGAATTTCTCATGTATCGTGGGTGCGTTTACAAACTTATAAACTCACATACACAAACATCCAGACCCGGGAAAACTATCTGTAGGCCATACAAATATTGGTTCCGTGCGGGAATCGATCGTGCGACACGCAGCGCAGCAGCCAATCAGTCCACCACCACACCAACCGTGCCGTGCCGCAGTTCTTTTAATCAAAGTTGAAAGTATGAACAATTTTCCAAATAATTTGTTACTTTCTTTGACATTTTTTTATCCTCAATTCCCTCGATCTGGAGAGAGCGGAGGGTTATGTCGGATGGTTACCGGCTAAACCCGACGGTTCCTCTTGTTACCATAATCCAGGAGTCAGGTACTCGCTTGACGCATAATCCGCGCCCCCGACTGACTTTCTTTGACATCGAATTTCTAACTTGGCAAGTTTTAATTGTCATTCAATATACACTCCAGAGTTTGTCGCTTTTCTTTTCCGAACTTGGCTAGCTAAAGAAATGATGTCCAAGCTTTCGTTGACAATTCTCATGACCCAAGGGCTGGCTTTTACTTCGTAAGCATCGCCATCTAACTAAAAGAAAGGGAAAATAATAAATAGCTTTCGCTCTTCAGTGACAAAAATGATGTCAATTAATGCTGATTGATCGGAATTCGTAGTATTGTTGTATGTTGTGTTGTTAACAGTAAGCTACATCGCGTGCTGGTGACAATGTGCAGTATTTGCACTTCTTTATTTCTTTCGCGGAAAAATTATTGATAGGCATTTGTTTTTTTCTTTATAACGAATGAACGAGTAGTTCATTTGTAGACATACGCCAAACACGAGCGCAAGAATAAAACTATTTTTCGATTCGGATTACGACTATCTTATAACAATATAACCTTTTCATTCAATTTTAAATACAAGCATAATTAGTATCGCTCATTAATATTATTATTTAAAAAAAAAAAAATTAACTGTTACTCCTAAAAGGAGCGCTTCGAGGAAGGATTAAAAATATTAAAATGTATTTCCTCGTAGCGCTCCCATGATTAACTTTCGGATAGAGATGGGACTATACTAACTGAAATTATCGATAATAAATAAGTAGGGAATAAGTAGAACACATCGTTATAATATACAACTAGCGGCCCGTCCCGGTTTCGCGCGGGTTTGGTATTTTTTTTTTGTTTTATTGTAAATCCTTTAGTCCACCAAATAGATGAATACTAATCTGCCGACATAACCTATTCATATATTTGTATTGTTTAGAAAGCTTATGATTTCTTTCTATTATGTTTCCCATAAATCAAAAAGATATTATTCTCTCAATTACTTTTCTAATTTTTTTTTTTTTTTTTTTTGGAAAAAATCGTTACCCCACACTAGGATTATCTCCTGTATCGTGGGTGGTTACAAACACATATTCTTACATACACAAACAGCCAGCCACCCGGAATAACTATCGGTAGGTCATACAAATATTGGTTCCGTGCGGGAATCGAACCCGCGACACGCAGCACAGCAGTCGATTGCTCGGCCACTGCGCCAACCGTGTTGTCAAATTGGTTCAACTTCGAAGTCGATGATGCACACATGAGTTTTTAAAAATTATCAATATAATTAATTACGTTTACTTCATGCTTTTCCCTATTTTTACACGTGGGAGCGCTTCGAGGAAATAAATTTTAATATTTTTAATCCTTCCTCGAAGCGCTCCTTTTAGGAGCGCTACGAGGAACAAAACAGTAGCGCTTAGATGGGCGCGCTTCAAAACGGGAGCGCTACGAAGAATACCTCGAAAATGGAGGTACCACATGGTAAATAAAATAAAAAGAATCCTTTTCTCAAACCGGATGACAAACAAGCCGACGACGGCCCATCTGATGTTAAGTGGTCACCGCTCCCTATAGACATCTGCAATACCAGAGGCCTTGCAAATCCGTTGCCATCCTCGGGAAAAAGTTGAAATATCTTATGTGTCTGTAATTACATCGGCACCCAAACCATTCAAACTGGAACTAGAACTGGCAATTAGTCAGATTCATTAGATAGGCCCCCAAGCAGTGTGAGCCCAGGGCCCCACAAATTCTCAGTCCGTCCCTGAGTTACTGTGTACGTCACACTCGAGCTCTCCCGAAATGTTGAAACTCGCGGCAAACGGAAAAGTTTTGACGAAATATCGCACGAACTGACTGTGTTTGTAAATATTGACTATCGTAGTTACCACTGCGTTGTTACTACTTTCATTCATTGATAAACTATATCTATATAGTTACAGTTTGTTTAGTTGTCGAACCCAAGACACATGTCTTTGACATGACAACTAACTTGGTATATATTGTAAGGAGGTTCTTTACTCTGGATTTCTCTCTCTCTATCTCTCTTTGGACTTTCTTGCTCCTTTTTTTCCATGACCTACGTTTCGGAACGAGCAACAAGCTTCAACTTCTTGAAAATTCAAAAGCGATTAACTTAACGATTGATTTAACTGCCTCGATGGCCTAGTGGTCCTAAGCGCGACTGCTACGCTAGAGGTCTTGGGTTCGATTCCCAGGTCGAGCAAAAAGTGTTATTGGGTTTTTCTATGAAATTCTCAGTAACAGCTCGGAGTTTGGATTTGTGCCCGGTTAATGGCAATAGGCTCGCCCCCTATTACATGGGACCTAAATATACCGGCGAACTGTGGGTGTGCATTAGTACACCTCTGCCTAAACCTTCGGGGAATACGGGCGTGATGGTGATGATCAAAAGCGCCTGTAAATGGTCTAAATAAATGGTCGAAATAAATACCATACCATACAATACGTTATTGTCCATAAGGTCATACAGAAATGGCACGGGCATTGATCAACATACTTGTTCAAGACGGATTGACGGGTTTCAGATTGATTAGTCCAAGTTTTCTCAATGTGTTTCTTTACCGAAATCAGTGATGTCCAAGGTAAACCTGGCACCTGCTTGGTATCGAACCCACAACCTCATGCATGAAAGGCGATCGCATAAAGTACACCATCACAATTATTTTGGTCTCTTTTTGTATTTTTTTACCCGACTACGGCGAAGCAAAAAGGAGGGTTATGAGGTTGACCGGTATGTATGTATGTATGGATGTTCATCTGTTCCCTCATAACTTCTAAATTATCTAACGTAAATTGACAAATGAGGTGTCATTGGAAGCGTCTAAATTGTCCGCTTATTATAGGCTATCTTAAGTTTCAATAAATTGTATGTGGCGCCCTCTAGGGCTAATGAAGATGTGAAATAATATTTTTTTTCTTCCAAATATGGTCGTGTTACATATCAAATTAAAGGGTTTAATTAGCACATTTCAAATATATAAATATTTTATTAGTAAATTATACATACACCCGTACACACACCCTTTAGAACGCACCATAAACCTAGCCAACTAACCAATATTTTGTTTGGGAGACCTAATAGATTATTCCATATATTGTGTATATGTTGCAGTTCCAGTAATATTACATAATATATAAATGTCTAAATTTAAACCCCAAAATAATTTAAATAAAAAAGTAGTTTAAAAAACTAAAACCCGACTACAAAAATTCACGTTCTAAAAAGTATGAAACAAGAAAACATTCTCATCTGAAAGCCGTGGTCGTATGCCACCTATTCCGGTAAAACAGTATGTGTATAGTAATAGAACATTAATCTTTAGCACTAAAGTTTAGGGCAAAGTGGCATACGACCACGGCTTTCAGATGAGAATGTTTTCTTGTTTCATACTTTTTAGAACGTGAATTTTTGTAGTCGGGTTTTAGTTTTTTAAACTACTTTTTTATTTAAATTGATTACATATTCACTGCGAATTTTTATGTCAGGTACATAGATAGCATATGTTTTATTATACACCCTAATAAACATCCGAAGTTTCAGTAGGTTTTGTTATCTTATCGCTTAATCTTAAGAGGTCGAGATCTCGTCAGTCTAGACTGGAATATTCGAACAAGGTTATTGACTAAACATGATTACCGACTGTCATCGTAGGCTGTTCAATTCTCAGCAGCAGCTCGGAGTTAGGATTTGTGCCCGGTTAATGGCAATATGCTCGCCCTCTATTACAATTACATGGGACTTAAATATACCGGCGAACTGTGGGTGTGCATTGGTACATTTGGTATACCTTTGCATAACCCGTCGGGGAATTCAGGCGAAGTCGCGGGAGAAGCTAGTTTATTAATAAGAGGAAAGCATTATTGCGTAATTCGCCATAAGCAGTGTTTGTTACAAAGCAGAATGAATTGATTTGATTTATTATTTTATCGATTACCTATAATTTTCTATGGTTTTAAATTCTGCTACGTTAATTTAGGACTAACGACAGAATACCTACAACATTTAAATCATCATGCAGGCTGCATGGAAGTCAAGTAAAACTTAATGACATTTCCACAATAGTGTAACTTTCTATCCGTGTTTTTTTCTTCTTAGGTAGGTACTTCCAAAGATCATACTGTACAAAAAAAAACTATAGATTTCTTTGCCTTTCAAACCTTCCAAGCTATTTTTTACAGCGTAAAGTACTTCGATCTGCGGGTTGTTCGAAAGAGATACCGCGCCCCCGGAACGCAAAGGGCACAAGAAGGAACATGGATGGGTTTTAGTCAGTAAAAGTCTGACAGTCCCTCCCGTCCCGCCCAGGGCAGGGGAAGCCATTCGATGATTTCCCATCGGTAAAAAAAAAGTACTTCGGTAGCCCAGGTGGGCAAGAGATCGCCAGTAATATCAAGGCGCTCTGCTGACCTCCCTTGTAGAGCTAAGGAGGACGAATGATCTACTTCCCGACCTTATGCGCCGAGATTATAGACTTACGGATACCAGCCCCTTATACAATACAACAAATCAAGCATTCAATTTTCTCACATTGTCTAAATGAAAGGGAATGTCATAGCGAATGTGTAAGAGCCGCACACGATGCGTTGCGGCGCCGCACCGTAAAGATTTTACCATACCGACGGGCACACGAGCGGTGCGTGCAGCGGCACCGCCGGCGCCCCAGCAGCCTCTGTTGTTGGCGCTTCCTTGTGACGCATAAACCTGAGCGGTGCCGCTCCGACGTCGCAACGCATTCACCCCTCCCCGCCTCGTCTCGGTGGTTGCAAATCCGGTGCGGCGCCGCAGCGCATCGTTTGACATGCCACAGATATTTCTATGTAAAACGACGCAGCTTCACCGCTCCGCCGCCGCAACGCATCGTGTGCCCCCGCTCTTACGTAATTAGGGCGCCGTCGCATGATGGATGGTCCACGCCACTGGTACTCACGCGTCTGGAACCGTCTCGAGCAGCGTGACCGTGTGACATCGAGGCCGAGCTAACGAGGGCAATGATAGTGCCATGGAAAAGTTTACATTCGAAATAGACAACGAAAACGTAAATAAAAAGAGTTTAGTTGATATTAATGACAACACTATTTATGTAAAAAATTGTGATGGGTCAACTCGAGTTAAACCGAGCCCATACCATTTATGTGCTTTACATTAATTCTAATTTCAGCTTTCTGATTGCTTGACAATTCAAAAGTGCTTGTAATGAATTTATTTGGAACTAGTGATGGGGGAGGTCTACGTCCAGCTGCAGCAGTTGACGTCCTGCGGCTGATATGATGATGTTATACTCTAGTACCCGAGTCACCCTTATTTTTGGTTACTGCTTCACCGCACCCGTTGGTCGTACCGTGAAGTTCTATGCGTATAAACCTTCCTCTTCAATCACTCAAAAAGATCGAGTACAAAAGGCGGGAAGCGACATTTTTAAAACTACGTAAAGAAAATTTGATTTAAATGACAGGACTCCTGAATAAAGGTAAGTATATAATAAATCATCGTATGGTATCTAAACAAAATCGACTGTCGAAATTCCCCCAATTCATAAATTGACAAGTTTATAAATTAGGGGAGTTTCACTATCGTTCATTTTTATCGAGATGTCTTTGTCGATAAGTCGAAAGGTTTATTGTGGGCTGTCAGTCTGAAAATCGATTTCAGTGAAAATGAAATGGAAAATGTCCTTGAGAAGAAATTGTTAAGTAGTAAATAGGTAGGGTTATTAACTATAGGGTGTATAATTTATAGACTGATAACTGGTCATAAATAATCCATTAACGTTTTAAAGACATGGAATTCGGTCTTAAAGGCTGAATTAAGATTATTCATTGTAATAATACCTAGTTAATTTTCATGATACCTATTTAATCTTAAACCTCTTTGTTCAATACCCTTTACCTAGGCTTGCCATCATTCAGTTGTCGACCCGAAAATTAATATCATACCATTTCATTTCATTATTTTAATTTATATTGCTCATCTTTTAATTTGGGATACCATAACATTAAAAGCGGTTCGATGCTGTTCACGGGAGATTGCGTTCTCTTTCGTACGAAAAAAAATCTCAAGCATGTTTTTTTTTTCACCTGTGTTAAGTTACGTTTTTTATTACTGTTCTGCTCCCATAGTTAGTAGCGTAATGTTACTTGGCCTATACTATTTCTCATGAATCTAGCTACTACATACAAAAACATTTTTATCACTGTATTATTTGTGTACTTATAAATAAAATTTACTCTAAAAGTCAGGTCAATTTCTAGTCCATTCTGTCGCTTGTATATATGCATTGTCAGACATGATATAACACACAATTGTTTAACTAACTAACATTAGATGATCTATGCATCATGTTTTGACAACACACTAGTGCTACATCATTGTTCAAGTTTACAATGTGTTAATGTATCTACATACATCATACATGCATTTACATTGTAAATAGTAACATGATATATAACATTTGAATGGATTCAATTTTGTAAATAAAAAGTGACTGGCTGAAATGAATTTGAATTGAATTTGTTCAATTGTTAATATGTTGGCAAGACCATTTTGTCTATTCTTTTTTTGAATTAAGGCGGGAATGTCATTTTAATTGACAGTGACAGTCTAGCCTTCACTGATTTAGTCCTGCCAAATAATGAGCTAATTTACAATCTTGAATTCAATAAATAACTTCAAACCAATCAATAGACAATAATATGTTTTATTACTATCTAGCAAACAGTTTTTACACCAAAACTAATGTTTGGAATATATTTAGAATCAATCAGCATTAAATTTCTTCAAAAAAAAACCAGCAAAATTTTAGACACAGATTGTTTTCTCTTTTGGTACTTACCTATATCTACATTGATTTACGAAATAAAAACATATTGATATACTTTACTATTTAGAAAAAATAACTAGGGTTCATTGAATGACCTGAAAGTGAACTAAAGTCACATCAAAGACTGAAGCATTATAATGAGTGAGTCACAAGTTGCATAACTATCTGCATAAACTAGAATAAATCAATGGAGAACTGGGTCACTACCTATGCAGTACCTACAATAACACAGCATAGTAATTATGAACTACTAGGTACTAGATACAGTCAAAGCCAAAACACCAATAAAGGCCGGGATTGGTCTACACTAGCTCAGGTAACAAACAAAAGAGGTTTGAAAACGAGAAAAGGAGGTCTTTGCCCTGTAATGTGATGATGATACAAGCTTACATAAAATAAATAATATTTTAAAGGGCACTTTTGAATGCCACTGTACGAGATAAAATAATAATCTATTTGCCAAATTCAAAATCTTGTTTCGTATGGAGAAAAATGGACAATAAACTCTATGTTATTATGTGTATGACTGCCATATAAAAAATAAAAAATAAAGAATTAGGTATGTAAGAAAATTTTTGTAACATGAAGGTAATACAATTATCTATGAATATATTCAAGATGTTTCTAAATTTTGCGTATAGGTAAGCTGGTAGAGAGGAAAAATACCAAAAGGACAAAAAATCTAGTTAGAACCTAATTAAATTCTAGGTAGATTAACTTAGCATTGGATGTTGGATGCCTCTAGAAATACCTCTTTCATTATCTACCACATACCTTTACCTTAATTTATTTATCTCTAATCCACTAAGCCTTTATTTTTATTGACATTGAGTCTACTTTATTGCCTCTAATTCTTTATTTATATCCTAACACATTTTCGAGATAAGTATCGTATTTGACAGATATCAATGACAGCTCCTAACACCCACTCTGTAGAAGCATACACAAAGGTTTTAATAGCTCAATAATTAAAGAAGTAAAGAGGTTGGTTCACATGAAATAGGTTGTATACCACAAATACTGGCCAGTAACACACGTCGCGTGCAGCGAAGGCGCGATGTGTTCAGAGAAATGGGAACGCTTGCCGGCTGTTCTGCTGCAGACAAATCATAACAATAGCGACGATAATTGTTTTCCGCGCGGCTAACATCCTATCGTATTACATAAAACACCTCCGTTCTACTCTTTGACATACGAATAAAAAACAAAGTTGCACTTGCAAATCGATAAAACACCACCAACATAAACGTAAATAAATCAAAAGGACCATACTTGTTCGTATTGATTTGACCAGCATGTAAGCGTAAATTAATCGATTTTCACCATTTAAATTCAAGTTAAAACTGTAAATATCTATCCTTTTTAATAATTAATACATAAAGTATGGCTTATAATACAGAAATAATGAATTACTTACCAAAAAACGAAGCGAAGCTGTGATGGTGTTTAAAGAATTGCACTAAATTATTTATGTTGCACTATACGACTTACGTAATGTTAATCTAATGCAGGTTGATAATTATACGAGTAAGAGGTCAACGGTCTTAATTTGTGAACAGGTTTAAGTGCGGAAATTGCAAGAAAAACTATTAAAACGTGTAATAACCTTCCGCAAAGTGTTTCAGGTTCGCGAAGATTTTTCTACGAAAATGGTTCGATATAGACATGTGTAAGTAATGCGAGTGATGCATCACGCGTAATATCACCCGAGCGCGTACTGTTACATGACACATTTCGCGACCAAAATAAGCATCACACCATTACACTAAACATCACGCGTACGGTAGCAGCGCACTCAGCGCAGTAGCTCGCGACATAACTTGCAGACTCGCTCGAACCGACCGAGCCGTCCCGATTACTTCCGATCCCGAACGCATCGCATCGGTATATTACTATACTATTTCAATAACATGTCCTATTACGTACACTAGAACATTTCATTACATTATTACGCGCGATGGTGTGCTATCGAATGGCACTACATCACAACATCACGCGTGATGTTTGAAGTGATGGTGTAATGTAATATTACGCGGCACGAAATGTAATGTCATATAACATCACTTCGTGGTGCACTGTTTTGCGCATGTCTAGCTTTTGAAGCCAGAGGGCGCATGGTAAATGTACATTTGACATTTCAGCAATAGCTGCGTTCAGAAAACAAAAAAATATGAAACAATATCTATTTTGGTTTAAAGACTCATACACAGGTTTCAAAACAGTTTTACGTTTTTCCTTAATTAAAGCTGAATGCAAACCAATAAGACACGTAACAAATAATTCAAAAATCTAGATACGTTAGTTTTCCGAACGCATGAAAATTAATTGTTCTAGTGTTTCCATTTTAGGGCAAAGTTTGGTTAAGAGGAAAGTTGAAATCATTATACGCACTTTGGAAAGGTACATATTGTTTTCTTGAAAAATGAAGAAATTGGGAATCACTTAGAAAAAAATCACTAGTCTATTTTTTTCATTATGCCTGCTTTTCAAGCCTGATGACTTATTTATATTATGTTTAGTACAGTCGGTTGTCAACATTATCTGACCCACCCTAAACACAAAGGAAATTGGACCCTCTGCCTATGAAAATAAGGTTTATTCAATTTATATGAGCCTCGATGAATACAGACACGCATAAACCCACCCAACGTTGTCGGAGCCACCGGCATTATATCATTTTGTTAAGCTATTTTAATCATTATCTCGTTGACATTAAAGTTAAAAACCTTTTAAGTCACCCTACATAATTAGAACCCAATCTTTAATTTCGTGGAGTCTTAACAAGTTCTTGTGGCTTGGCGGTTTGATGTTGGATTGGCGAGGAACAACATGTGGGTTCGAAAACAGTCCACCTGTTATCAGTTTCTTTTTTAATTTGAATTCATTTCTACAATATTGTTTGCATTATTAAAGAACGACCAATATGACTTACGCCTAATAACTTATCTTGTAAACAGGTGGGTAAATTAAAAAAGTTTAAGTTCACATATATTTGCTTCGTGAGGTAGATAATAAATTCGTCTACTTAAGTGACAAAAGTTACACTACGCCTATTAGCAGTGACTGCGCACACACATTTGTAAATCGTTTCGCATAACTCGTTAAGTATTTTTATGCAATTTGGTGTAAAAAAGCATCATGTCGCAGCTTAATGACTATACCAAACATAAAATCATATTTTTACATGAGCAGAATGTTGGAATTAGAGAGATTGGTCGTCGTCTTAATATAGCAGTAAGTGTTTTTTTTATACCTATTTTATTTAATTGATTGTGATTAATGAACGCGTAGTTGGCTATTTTACTATTACATTCACTCCTTACAAGTTACATAAACGGTTCCAAAAATGTTTTTTTTTTGTTTTAGAGAAATACGACTGTAGCTAAGACGTTATGGAGACAAAGTAAATATTCAGCGGATTCGTCAAGGGGCAAAAAACATCAAGTATAGTCCCGAATGCGATTGCCCGTTAGTGTAACCGCAATAAAACACGATATTTCAGTGGAAACAGTGAGAAGGCATTTACACGCTGCTGGAATAAGGAATTATAAACCGGCACAGAAAATAGCATTGACACCTGCTCATCGCGAAGAAGGAGGGTCCGTTTTGCCCAGGAATATTTTTTTGGGAATTTTAATTGGGAAGAAAATGTTGTGATCTTCACTGATGAAAAAAAATCATTTAAATCGAACAAAGATGAACGTAACAAGGAACGGTGCACCATCACTCCGCTACTAATTAATCTAGGATATTTTTAAACACACCATGTAAGTAAATGCTCAATGGATAGATTGTTAAAATATTTAAATGTTGCCAATTACGTGGTGATGTTATTGTTATAAATAGATTTTTTCTATTTAAATGACATGTTTATTCACTACACATAGGCAGCTATAAATCTGTAAGGCATTTCACAGATGAATTAATTTTCTCGATAACAAACTTTCAAGCATAAACATGCCTTTTTTAATGTTTATAAATGGTTAAATTTGATTATGGCATACTCATATAAATTGTATATTAATTTGGAAATTTGTGAGCATTTACTTACTTTATCTTACCTAAGTGTTATAATAAACATTTTAAATTTGCAATTGTTTAGTTTTATTTCTATACGTTCTCCATTAAAGAAATGTAAAAAAAGTATAATAAATAATTAAAAAAGAAACATCTGAGCAGAAGCTATATTTAGGTTAAACTTGATTTCGAACGTAAACAACGATTAGTGACCACAAGACTAAAGAATTTAAACCATATGTATACTTTAATAAAGTTTATTTTTGCACAGCACAAGCAGCCAACCTTATCCTAGTGCAAATAGATTATTTTGTATTTTATCCCTTCATTATTTAATCACTCCATTAAGACATGATAATAAAAAAAACTACCTATAAAATAGAAAAAAATAAATTGTAAAGAGAAGTTGTTTTTGCAATTTAGTAAGGCAAGGTAAAATATGTTTGCGCGTTGTCACTGCATACCCTTAGTCAGTAGCATTTGAATACCAGTTTTACAATGAATACAAATATTTATTTTTCAACTACCCACTTATTACAAGTATTACCATTTTAGAAACTTTATATTTGAAGATTATCCGTCTATAGTTCTTTACAATAATACAAGAAATACTTTTAGAAAAAAATCTAAATTGTAAGCAAAACAATATCTTCGTCGTAGGATTTGATCTCGCAACTTGTCATTCTCAGTCTTATACACAGACCACGAGACCAGAATAACTTGACCGAAATCATTAAAATAAGCTATTACACTAATTATATTATTAACAAGTTGTTATAATATTTAACCTAATGCTAACGTGATAAAGATCAAATTTGCGTGTGTGTATTATTATTCTATTTGTTAATTGAGTCCTCGACCACTTGACTGATAAGCTCATATAAATTGAATAAACTTTATTTTCATAGGCAGAGGGTCCAATTTCGTTTGTGTTTAGGGTGGGTCAGATAATGTTGACAACCGACTGTACTTACTTAAGGGATAAAGGTAAGGACAAACCGAACCCATACGCAACGTATGCAACGTTACGTACGTTGCGTACGTGGGTTCAGTTTGTCCCTACCTTAAGCCTCGCGAGAAATATAGGCCGTTTTGTTTTGGCTGTAGCGTAAAAGTGTCAGATTTAGAATTTTTTTATCAAGGTACTAAGTAAAACAAAATCAGAGGATGGCAACACTAATGTGTTCAGCTTTGTCACTGTCAAGTGTCATTGTCAGTTGTGACTTGTGAGGCAATTAGGCAAAACGTCAAAAATCGCGGTGTTGTTGTTGTTTTACGAGGTTACAAAAACCGTTAATTTTACACAATTAATCATGATACCCAGTGCTCGGACAGCGCGTTTAGCAAGAGAAGTGAAAAACTTCGAAATGAAACCACCTTGGGGTATAATTTGCCATCCGAGAGAAGAAGATATTTACGATGTTTTGAACTTTACTCTGCAGGGTCCTAAAGGATCTCCATACGAGAATGGATCGTTTAAATTAACCGTTACTATACCACAGAAGTATCCTTTTGAGCCCCCTCTTGTTAAGTTCTCTACGCCTGTTTATCACCCCAACATTGACAAAGGTGGGTAACCTACAGCTGGTTTGTTATAAAAGTTTTAAGTATAACAAATAATTGTCAGTTAGCTGTCCATAAGTTCTATTATTAAACACATACCTAAAGGTAAAAACCGGCAAAAATGGCTCAAGCAAAGCTATTTGGAATCATTTATGTTACTTTTAACCTAATTTGAAGAATAAATCAGTACCTATCATTATGAATCAATTCTAATTTGTTATAGTTATTTCATCCCATTTAAGAACTTCCTAATCTATAATAACAAACCTCTTTTACAGGTGGCCGAATATGTATGGACATGTTAAAAATGCCTCCCAAAGGTGCATGGCTGCCGACGATCACACTGGAGACCCTTCTAGTGTCCCTTCAGACCCTGATGGCCAACCCCAACCCCGACGACCCCTTGATGATGGACGTAGCTAACGAATATAAGTACAATATAGATAAATATCTGGAGAATGCTAAGAAACATACAGAGAAGTATGCTAAGGGAAAATAAATGTTTTGTACGGGTTAGTACACACCGAGATGTGACGCTGCGCACACCTTTTAATAGAGCTACTCAAAATATAACTTTATTTACTTCATTAAAAAGATACAAATTTCATTATAAGAAGGTGCAACATATTCTGAATGCAAGCAATGAAATGTGTATCTTTTGGTGTAGTAAATATAATTAAATTTTGAGTGTCTTTATTAAAAGGTGCGGCGCAGCGTCGCTTCGCGTCTTGGTGTGAACTGAGCCTAAGGCTAGTTAGTGCCCATAATTTTGTCTATGTGAATGACAGTGAATGTTAGTTATCATGGATGCAACATGAAGTTGCGGATGTCCTTTCTTGGGGTTTAAGTCAGTGAACAGAAAACTATAGTAAAGTAAAAGAAGGCAACTTATATTTTACATTCCCTTAGAATACCAATTAAATTACCTACTTATGTATCCTAAATCCATTCGGGTTCTTTTTGTAATGTTGCTTAGAAGATGCATTTAAACATCAGAAAATTTATGGATAAGTAGATGTTTAAGCAACCTTTATATGACATGAGTTAATTTTAACCTGCTGGTATAGTTTGTGTCATTTGGTTTAGAACCCTAAAATTTTTCTGCTGCACTTGATTTATTAATACAAGCATGAATATCAGTTACCTTATGAATGTTATTTATGCTTGAATTAGTTAAAATAATGAAGAGATTTCATAACACTACAGTACCACTGTACTGCCCTTCCATAAAAACTTGATAAACGAAAACCACCCTTATTGCTACTATGTAAAACTCAAATTGTTATCTAATGCAGAAACTGTACATGTAAATAAGAGACTGGTAATTACTATTTTTAATAAACATTTCTTTATTACTTATTGTTTTATTTACAAGATTACAAACTGTAGATATGCTGATTACTGAATTATTGTGATTTATTATAGGTTAGTTATACATACATCAGTTATACATATCAAAGACACATATTTGTGAATTTAACTATAAATTACCTTGATGGCAGACTTGAATTTGTAGGTTTCCATACTCTTCAACTACAGTATTTATTCAAGGCTTCTATGATAGAGAGAGGAGAGGCCTCATGACATATTTGGGCAAGTTTGTTTAATCAGGTAAAAGTGTTGTATGTTGAGTAACAGACATAGCCAAGCATTTATGGTTACCCTCAGAAAGATATATAAATATATCAACAAATTTCTATAAAATGTCTACATCCATTGCATCGGAATATTGTATTCATCATTATACTATTGACGAAACATTAAAATAAACCCTGTAATGATAGTATAAGCCAGGGATGGCGAACCTTTATCGGTGATAGTGCCATTTTTTATAGAAAAATAATAATGTGACTATGACGTGCCATCAAAGAATCTTGGCTTAGTCATTGAATGGAGAAAAATACAACTAGAAGCTGTTAACACTCCTTGTTTGCAACTAGTTTGTACAAGAATCGTAATATTTACTATTTTATGTTTATTTTAATAAAAGGTTAGTGTGATTTCTGCTGTTGTAAATTGTTTTCGATCAAATACATATACAGTTGTCATATATTGGCGTGCCCGAATTATTTTGTCGCGTGCCACCACTGGCACGCGTGCCATTGGTTCGCCATCCCTGGTATAAGCCATTAAAAGAAAGAAGGAAATAAATCAATGTAGTAATGAAACATGCTAAAATTTTGCGATGATTACTTCAAATTGTCAAGTTGCAGTAAATAACATTATTTGGTGACAATGAATTTGTGATGTAGACATTTTAATCTTCTTTCTTTATTGTGTGGGCAGTAAGGTTGAACAACCCCACACACCCTAGTGTCAAGAGTTTCTACACCACCTCAAGGGCCTCTGACATGGTTACTGATGTCAGTGATGTCCAAGATAAACTTAGAAAGTACACATGAATTAGAAAAAGTCACATTGGTACTTGCCCATGCCTGGCAACCTCGTGTATGAAAGGCCTTAACCACTGGGCCATCATGACACTTACATTAATTACTCACTAAACATTTTAATTGGATTTGTGCATAAATACATCTTTTTGAGGGTGACCACCACTGTACTATAGTCAAAAGATATACCACAATGCATAGACATTCCATCTCTACAGATGTAAAAGTAATTTTTAAACATTATTTCATGAAATAATATGTGGAATCCAACATCAAACCAACACAAGATTAGAACAAAATAATTTAGTTCTACACATAACAATATTGGTAATTAATATTTACATCTTTTTTAACTTATAAATAAAATAATCTTTGTGTGAGAAATTGAAATAATTAAAGCCTGTTTAAAATGTACATTTTGGAATGATGCGGTAAGCAAAACTTCTGAAAGACAGAGATCTGAAAGAATTTTATCAACTTGAGATCTGTGAAGGTTAGAGATTTTAAAATGGGAATTAGTTTCTTAAGCACTTAATACAAAGCTTAGGGAGTGTTCCCCATCAACCAACCAACAGTATATACCTAGTAGAAAGTAGGTAGTTCTTGAAGGAGCATTCATTTAAAATCCTAAGGCAAAGCTAAAAATATTGCTTCTAACGTATAAGCTATATATAATTTATTTTTTTAAATAACAGTACTACAATTCAGCCTGTATCCGTGCTACTATCATCACCAGAGCTCGCACTCTCCGTTTCAGAAGAACTACTGTTCCTTTTAACTTTTCTACCAACATTTTTGGAATTTTCCGCATTGGCAACACTGGGCTCTTTATTATTATTACTTTCATCACTGGTCAGATCTTTTTTCTTGGATTTCTTGCTAGTTTCACTTGTAGTAGGTTTTAGAGTTTCTGTAGACACTGTGGCCACCATTTTGGATTCCGGTCTGTTGTCGGAGGATTTGAAGTCTTCATCATCATCGTCTTCTGCTGGTCTTCTGTTTGCTATTGATGCTGCTACGGCAGTTTTGTAAGCTTCTGGATATTGGGTGCTGAAATGAGTAAAGAGTTTATTAGGGTTGCATAAAGTAATTTCACTTTACTGATACCTAACACATAAGCTTCGCGAATAATTAAAAAGTACAGAGAATGTAGAATGTTATTTTGCAAGTCATAAGTTAAATTCTTTGGTTTCTTACAAACCCTGAAACATGCAAGGAGTTGACAATGGATTCCATTACATTCAAGGAGAACATCAAAAAATAAACTAGGGGCAACTGGAAATGCATCCAAACAATCTGGCTACTGCATTGAAAACAAGAAATTAAATAATTGAATCCCATATGGAATGCCATTGAACAAGATTTTTAATAAATTCCGAATTGAATTAGGTGTTCTTTTATGTCAATAAATTTATTTATATTATCATAATAGATTTAAGTTTATTTCCTATTATGAAATAAAGAATATTTAAAACTTTCTACTAACCTAAGCTTAGTCTTGATGGCTCTAATCTTCTTGAATATAAACTCCAGATCCTTCCTCATTTCCAGAAGCAGTTGTGTGTGTTTCTTGAACTCGGTGGAGGCAGCCCGGAGACGGCTGGCTGACAGCTGGTTGCAGTTTGTGAGCATCTCGGTAGTCTTCTCAAAACGCTGTAACCTAGAGACAGAGCCCATTGATAGATTGAAACTAGTCTTATTTTATTTTATACAAATAATAATTCGTTTCAATAATAAAAATCAAACACAAGCTCTGGGTCTTCAATTAAAATGGTGTCAAAGAAAACTGGGAGTCAGTGGGTCGTATTAGCAAGACAGTACAATAATAAAGATATGATAAACAATAGTTCTAAACTCACATATTTTTCTGTGCCCTTATTACAGTTTCCACATCATTTTGATTAACCATTCCCGCCAAACCTTGCACGAACACCTCCGGGGCTGAATAGTTTTGGAAGCATTCTATTGAAAAGTCACTCTCTGGTGTGTCGTTTGCCATTTTAATGCGGTTTTAAATTGTAATACTTTATTAGTTAATGACGAAAAAATAATCAATAGTCGTTGACATTACGGCTGGCGATACGTACGAGTAATGTCAACTGTCAAGATAAGAAATAGTGTTGCCACTATCTGAATTTACATTTCGCCTAGCTTCCTGCGAAAATCTTTAAACCTTATCAATCAAATCATTTATTTCAATTAGGCCATTAAAAGGCACTTTTGAACGTCAAAAAAAATTAAAACTAATGAATCTAGTTGCCCATTCCAAAAGGTAGTTTCGTATGGAGAAGAACGGGCAAGAAACTCCATACATACTCTTTTTAAAAAAAACGTATTACATTATATTGTACAATTACATGCATTCCATAATAAAATATGCTAATGTCAAAACGATCTGTTAACAATAAAAGTCACTCAAAGTACTACAATGCGTACTAAGTGCCACGAATTAAGAAATGAAAGCTAAACCAATTGTAATACTTAACACCAATATTGAGATCGAAGATGATCACTTCTAACATTTGAAAGGCAACGAATCAGTGTGTGAGCCATAGTAATCACCAAAAGTAACATTATTGTCTAAGAGAAAAAAAGAAATAGTAATAATAGTCAAAAATAAATTACTAATTTAATTAGCAACCAGTTGATTTTGTCAAGACTAAATTGTCCAGTGGAGCAGGACCAGCATGTTTCCAAGCATTTTTATCTTGGATATAATCCTCTAATTTGTAATATGCTTGTTTACAAAGTGTACTCTTAATAATTTTTTTAAATTTAGTTTCATTTAGTTTTAGTATATCGCAAGGTATTTTATTGTAACATTTAACACAGTACCCCATGAAAGATGTGTGCACTTTTGATAATCTAAAAAATGGTTGTGCTATTTTGTCCTTATTTCTGGTATTAAAATTGTGTCTATCACTTATTTTATCAAAAAGATGTAGATTTTTTCTTACATACATAATATTTTCATAAATGAATTGACAGGGCACTGTCATAATATTAATCTTTTTAAATAGTTCCCTAAGAGATTCGCAGCGACGGAGATTATAAATGGCTCTGACAGCTCTCTTTTGTAAAATAAAAATGGATTCAATGTCAGCAGCCCGACCCCACAGTAAAATGCCATACGACATAATGCTATGAAAGTAGCTAAAATAGACCAAACGCGCAGTTTCGACATCAGTTAACTGTCTAATCTTCCTAACAGCAAAAGCTGCTGAGCTTAGCCGCCCTGCAAGAGATGTTATATGTGGTCCCCATTGTAATTTCTCGTCTAGCGTGATTCCTAAGAAAATAGTTTGATTAACAAAAGCCAGTTTTTCGCCATTCAATATAAGGTCACATACATTACTTCTAACATTTGGTAAAGAAAATCGAATACATTTGGTTTTCTTTTCATTTAGTACCAAATTGTTTACCGTGAACCAATTTTGAACCCGAAGAATTTAGTTATTTACGTCGTCAAGATTATTGGAACGTCTGTCTATTTTAAAAATTAATGACGTATCATCCGCAAATAACACCATCTTAGGTTGATTTTGCAGTAATTGTGGCAAATCATTTATATAAGCTAGAAATAGGAATGGACCTAAAATCGAACCTTGAGGAACTCCCATTGTCATTTCAGACCCCAATGAGTTTACGCCGTTCACCTGAACTTTAACCTGTCTATTTTCCAGGTATGATCTCATTAAATCAAGAGATGTGTTTCTAATGCCATAGTGCGCCAGTTTCAATAATAGCGTCTCATGGTGCACACAATCGAACGCTTTTGAGAGGTCGCAAAAGATTCCAATGGCATCCTTTGCTTCCTCCCAGGCAGTAAAAACGTTTTTTATTAAGGAGACACCGGCGTCAGTTGTACAACGCCCTTTGGTGAAACCGTACTGTTGTTCGTGGAAGATAGAATTTTTATTAAAGTGACGCAACATTTGACTGAGTAATAACTTTTCAAACACTTTACTGAGAACTGGCAGAATTGACACCGGCCTATAGTTGTTGAGTTCCTTACTATCACCGGACTTGAATAATGGAACCACTTTACTGTGTTTCATAAGATCCGGAAACACTCCCTGATCTACGCTTGTATTAAATATGAAAGCTAAATAGGGCGCAATAGTTTCTATGATAGATGTGCAGACTTTTACTGACATTCCCCAAAGATCTTCTGTTGATTTCATTTTAAGATCTTTAAAAGTTTTTATTATAGCCTGGGGATTCGTATGCTGAAATCTAAACTCCAAAGGGCACGCAGTTACATTATTTCTAAGTAGTGCAACAGAAAGCGCGGGTGAGGAATTTAAAGATTCTGTTGTTTTCAGAGGAATTTTAACAAAAAAGTTTTCAAATTCCTGAGCTACTTCTATATCTGAGCTTACTGCCCCATGCGGAGTCTCCAAATTATATTTAGTACTACGCTGTGTCTTCCTACCTGTCTCATTATTTATTATTTTCCAGGTAGTTTTAATCTTATCATCTGCGGATTTAATTTTATTGCTAATGTAAAGTGATTTAGCTATTTTGCAAACACTTTTAAAAGTTTTTGAGTAATTTGCAACATACTGATGAAAACTTTTATTAATTGTGTGCTGCTTTAGTCCATAGAGTTCAAATAATTTCCCTCTGCTTTTACGTATGCCTGGAGTCGCCCAATCACTAAATAAGAACTTTGTGTTAATATTTTTAGTCTTAATTGGAAAAGTGTTACTAAATTGAGTGTCTAATATCGAAAAAAACTCGGCATATAACTCATTTGGGTCACAAATATTATTAAAACTCTGATGACACAATTTACTAGACAAGGAATTATTAAATATTTCTAAATGTGTACATGTTATTGGCCTATACCTTATTTGAATTTTTTGTAAAGGTATGTAGGCGCGAAACGTTATGGTTTGTCCACTATGGTCAGATGGCAGTTTATTGACAATTTCTTTATGTAAGTAATCACAATTACAAAATATATTATCAATACAAGTAGCAGAAGAAACTGTCACTCTTGTTGGCTCTATAAAAACATTTGACAAATTAAATGACTTAAAAAGGCTCAATAATCTAATACTATTACTGTTATTTTCTAATAAGTTTATATTAAAATCGCCACATACGATGATTGATTTACTAGTGGAACTAACTTTTTTTAACACATCTTCCATTACAGAATCAAACACAGATAGATTCTGGTAACTTGGAGGTCTGTATACACATACTATAACATGCCTATCGAGCTCAACACAGGACAATTCAATAGTGTGTTCAACCGATAATCTGATGATATCTTTACGTTCTTTAGAATTAACCGAATTTTTAATTAATATTAATGATCCACCATGAATCATGCGTTTTCGGCTGAAATGGCTAACTACAGAATAATTTTCATAATTTATAGACATTACTTGATGTTCTTTTAACCAATGTTCTGTTAAGCAAATAATGTCAAACTGAGTTTTTTCTAAAAATAATTCTATTTCCAGTAATTTGGAAAGACAACCTTGAATATTTTGATTTAATAATTTTAAAGTATGTTGCTTCCCCTTTGGTATTTTATTTGCTAAATGTAAATTGCCAGAAGATATCTCTTTATTATTTACTAATGTTAATTGGTTATTTGAACTGGAAACTTGTGAATGGATAACTTCTGTTGTCTTACAAACTAGTTTAAATAATTATCCGGAGTGTTCTCCATACCTACAATGGAATTGTCTGAATGAATTCCAGCGGAAAGACTATACCCTACCTGGCTGGTAGTGGCCTCCAAGGTTATTGGTATTGTAGGTGGACCCTCCTTCGTACGACATGAGGATTCACAATAATTATTCACTGTGTTGTTAGTATAACTAGACAACACAGGTTCGTCTCTTATGCTACAATGCGTTATATTATCTATAACATTATTAATATTATATGCTATCAACATAGCAATCATATGTCTACATTCACCAGACAGAGATAAACTTCTCTGAGTTAATTTAAACCCACTAACAAATTTATTAGTGTCAAAAAATAATAATTTGTCACTATGACAGCATGTCAACCTATGTATTATATTATTTAGTTTTAAAATATTACTATTTTCCTTATCTGACATTGTCTGAGAATAGGGAAAAGCACACAATATTATCTTCCCTATGTTTAATGTTAATAAGGTGTTCACACCATCCACTACATCCTTTTTGGTAACATCAGTACTATTACCTAATAATAGAACCATTGTAGAATAATGGTCTAGATTTGATTTGATTATTCTTCTAATTATTTGTAAATAACTTATGTTGTGGTAACTATGATTGGTAAAGCTATGGCTTAGGTAATTGTGTAGTATTTTTCCAAAACCAGATCCTAGTTCGTCACAAAATAAAATGGATTTTTGAATATCCTGTGCATTAACACAGGTCTCTGCTGGAAGAGCCAACACCGGAGGAGACATGTCAGGCTGAGGCTGAGGAGCCGAAGGTTGGTTAGCACAACTACATGAGACGGTATTAGTCAGAGACTCACACCTCTCAGCGTTGAACTTAACTAAGTCCAGTAATTCCCCAGCTTCAAACAAACGTTCACTGAGTTGTTGTTGTGACAACTCATATTTTTCAAAGATATCCTTCAGCAAATACTCCTTGTATAATAAGTCACTACGGAGTTGCTGAGTATCAGTTTCATATTTATTTAACTCAATAGTACAACTGGTTACTTTCTTAGTAAGCATAACACATTCCTTTCTGAGGGAAAGATTTAATTTTAAAAGATGTTGTTTTTTAATTGCTTTCTGTGACCGTTTTATGAATTTCTTGATTTTAATGTACCTTTTTAATTTTTTGTGACTCATAATAGGGTGAATTGGGATGGTGTCATCACCAGTCAAATCTATTGTGACAGTAGACTCACACACTGATTTTGCCTTACTACCTACCAACTCCTGATATAAGTTATTAGTGTTTATTACTTGTTCATTCACTTTGACAGACTCTAAGTGAGATAGGGCCTTATGGGCAGTACATAATTCTTGCTCAAGGCAAGTTATTCGCTTTAAAGCAATGTGGTGGGTATCACTGCACTCTTGGAATGATAATAGGGTGTCTTGTAGTTTACTGTGTTGGTCGGCTAAGTCCATATGCTGTATGTGCAGCTCAGCCAGCTCATTCTTAAGGAATGTGTTCTTGTCTACAATGTTCTTAACTTCCACCTCACTATCATCTCTTTCCTGTAGCAGCTGTTTACACAAAGCCTTAGAAGCCTCGAGCTCCTTTAACGTTGATCTGAATTTAACTTCCATCTCCCTAATTGTAGCACTGCGGGTCATCATTTTGGTTTTTGAAGATGTTAGTTACCTGGAATGAGTGAAGTTGTGCAGCTGAATAAAAGTGCAAGGGGAGATGTTTTTTTTTTATTGTATTAGTAGGAGGTAGTAAGAAAAAATTATAATTAAGTAAATGAAATAACAATTATAAAAAGAAAAATATCTACTAAGAATAAAACAGAAAGATGGGAATGTTAAATATAAGTACAAGTAAATAGGAATCAGTACAATAAACTAGTTTGAAAGTTACATATGTACAAGTTAATGACATGACATCTACAAGATTGGACTAAGTTTAGTAAAGTAATAAGATATAAAGATAAGAAATATATATTGAGCTGCTAATAGGTTTATCTTGAATAGTAATTCATGCAGTGTTTATTGTCTGGGCGAATGTTTTCGTCGTCGATTTTGCTTCCACAACTTGTCAAGCAAAAGGAGACATAAACCGTGCCAGTGTGTGATGGACGAAGCTCAGGGACCTGAGCAGTATTTCGTGATGTTCAGTAGTGTAGTCTGTAAATACAGCATAAATAAAACAAAATACTCCCCGGGTTCGTTGGTAGTTCAAATCCTTCACCGTTAGGTTAGCTGACAGCCGGTTTTTGTCGTTTTGCTGCGCGAAGTTTTCGCAACAAAAACACTGTACAAACACTGTACGTAGTACTTAACACTTATTTTAACTATATTACACTAAGTTACAGTAATTTTAAAGACTTTTATTAATTTAATCTTTAACACTTATACATTTTTGTGTAAGTGTTTATAAATAAAAACACGAATTAACGTTTTTTGTTATTATTTATAAAACAACGCTTCTAAATAGTCTTATAAATCATCTATTGTTGAAGCGTAAATTTCAAACATCATACATGTATGATTTTAGTTTTTTAAATTTATTCATGTTGACAACAACATACTATATCAACGATTCCCTCAACAATACCTTGTATAATGTTAAACAGTAACTAAATTGCTTTATATATGTCCTAAACTCCTAAGATAACAGGAAAATACCCCAAAGGTGGAAACACCTTGTCCATATGACAACGTCAGTTTTTGAAATTGACACATGACAGAAGGGATGCGTTCTAAAAGTTGCTTGGAAATGATTCTAGGCCGAAAGCTTTGGTTTATCATATTCTTTATCATTATTAATATTCGTTTTAGATAATAGAGATTCATTCGTTTAATAACAACATTCTTATTCTATGATAGTACCTGGGGAGATTGGTCAGATAGGGCAACGCATAGGGCTGAGTGGAAGGTAATAGGGGAGGCCTTTGCTCAGCAGTGGGACAAAATAGGTTGAATAAAAAAATGTTAGTACTTACCTAGGAACAGTGACATTGTTTATGTGACAAGCGACTATATAAATTGACTTTGATATCTCTTGATAAGAACCAATTTCTTGGCCAGAACACTCTGGCGTGGCATCTAGAATGTAATTTTGGCTGCCATGGAGTCTGTACAGCAGAGAGGACGCTTTCTGTCGCCTTCCTCGTTGAATCTGTCGGTATGTGCTTTTGAAGTTTGTAATTTGTTTGAAAGAATATAGGTAGGTACATGAAGTTTCTTGCTCGTTCTTTCCCACAGAGACCTAACTCGTTATTGAAATGAGCTAGCTTCATCATTCTGACTCAATGATCGACTCCTTGACAAATCAGAAGTACTTTTGAATGGTTTAATAGTAGATAATAAATGCCTTAATATTAACTGACTTCCAATTCATCCGTGACCAGTGGTCCAAGTGGTAAACACCAGTTCACGCCGCGCCGTCTAGTAGAATTGGAGGGTTGGTGCTCGGACACTTGTTGGACTTTGGTGCTTGACTTAAGACCTTGTATTTTGATTTTCCTTAAGTTGTTGACAGGCCTATGTGAGTAACATGCATGTTTTGAGGAATTTGAGGAGCTTACTTATAATATTGGGATGTTGGGTACATTCTGCCTACAACGTAGTTAGAATGTTATAGATTTTGCTGCCTAAAAATTCTCAGTGACAGAATCCACACGACACGTCACTATCTATAGAACGGAAATAGGTCAGGGCCGGCTTCCAGCCTAATCAATTTTTTTTTCGGGAAATCATCAAATGACTTCTCCCACCTTGGGCGGGGCGAAAGGGAGTGTCAGACTTTTACTGACTAAAACCCATCTATGTTCCTTCTTGTGCCGTTTACTTTCCGGAGGCGCGGTATCTCTTTAAAACAACCCGCAGCTCCAGCAGGCAAGCCTAACCAGTGCTGCCTGTAGGTAAATAGCCAACCAGTATTTTACAGGAAGTGACTGCCTGTCTATGTAACACAACCCGGTGGCAAACCTGGCAGCCAGTGTCCGGCTGAGGCTGTATGCAGCGATATGCTATGCGACTGAAAGAGCGAAACGAAAAAAACATGGTATGGCTACATTATTAGCGAAAATCTGGTATTATGTTCGTATAAGTTTCGCTGATATGTTGATGTAGGCGATGCCATGATTACAGTAATGTTGTTTCTATCGCATAAACAAATCAAAGATAAACGGTGTAGCCATATACGTGAGCATTCGTTGATTTGTTTTAATCGCTCACCACGTGTCGCATGTCGCGTCGCGGTCTATTGTAGCCTCAGCCTAAGTGTTAGGTCGTAAATAATAGCTAGCGATGCAGCCCTGTGACAGAGAACGAGGCAGGTGGAGGGGTAGACTTAGTGATAGGACTTCATTGACTTGGAACCCTTCTTTTTTTATAGACGGGAAATCATCAAATAACTTCCCCCGCCCTGGGCGGGGCGGGAGGGAGTGTCAGACTTTTACTGACTAAAACCCGTCTATGTTCCTTCATGTGCCCTTTGCGTTCCGGGGGCGCGGTATCTCTTTCGAACAACCCGCAGCCCCGGCAGGCATCGGCCCTCAGTGGCCCCTTCCAAGTTTGATGACATCTCTTTGAGGCGCGCGTGGAACATGAACGCGCCGTCGACACGGTGCCTGTGACCGATTAAGGTAACAATCTCATTTGAAAATAACTGAAACCCAAATCTTATGAAACGAATAAAACAATGATTATTATCATGATTTTACGTCAATAAGTTTAAATATCATGGATTAACTTGACCTAATCCCTTAACTTCCAGGTGGAATGGAGCGCCCACATCCTGAACTAAGTTACGGCGAAATATTCGTTGGGTATTTTGGTTTCTGCTGCTTTTTTTTTTAGCAATTCTTTCCTTCTGCTGCCTCGTTAATGGGAACACAGATTTCGACTTCATCGGCTTTTCGTTAACGGGTAATTTCTTTGAATTAGATCTGGATATCACTTCATCAAGTAACCATTGTGGAAGGTATACGTTCTCCTCTTTACGCGGTAATTTACTGTTACTTGTTTTGTCTGTTTCAATTAGCTTTGCCAGATCTTGCGATGCTTCCTTCATATTATCAGCAAGTCCGTTTGCATAATCGTCATACTCGTCGTAGGACCCCGCCTCATTGTTTTGTGAAAGCAACTGTTTGATTTGTTTTGCTACAGTATCACCGTTTTCTATTTGTGTTAAATCGAAGACTATGGCTTCTACGTTGGATTTTTTATCACCACTGCTTCTGCTGTTAAGAAGATTTTCTAACTCTACATTTTTATTCAATTTTGCACCGGTTTGTGTGTTTGTACGTTGCTGTTTTGCATTTAATGTTGTCAGTAAATTCTCCACATCCGTCAAACCAAGAATAACAGCATCTAATTCATCGTTGACTTTGATTTTGTTTGTTCGTAGTTTTGGATCGTAAACTATATTGGTGTCATCGTCATCATATTTAGCACAACTCTTGCCCGTGCAGCGCAAACGATTGTTCTTGTCAATTCTTGCACAAGTTTTCCCATTACAACGTAGATCATATCTGTCATTGTAGTCCGTCCGTAGTTTAAATCCAACAATTTTTTGAATTAATTTAATTACTCCTTTTTTTGCCTGAACCAACAATGACCGGATACGATTCAAAAGGCTTTGACTTTCTTTTTCTTCATAACGACTGCCCCCTGTAGGATTGCCAAGTTCCGCTATAGATCTTGGTAATTCAATGTGAGCATTTTCATATAAGTCGTTGTTCCTATTTTTGCTCTCTTTGATACTAAGCACACTTGCGTAGTCTCCATCGGCAGCAATGTTTGTCGGTAAGCCGTCGAGCAAAGCCAGAATATCTTCGACTTTGTCTGTTTTATCCTTTGGCTTGAATATTTTGAACTTATTACGATCCGATGATAATACATTTTCAAGTAAACCTTGCACATTACTAGCCTCTTGATTATCATCGTTCCTGTCTAACAGTTGGTTGATTATCTGTAAGCTGTTTATGCTTGACTGATCTTCTACTGCATTATCGCGGGTATCGAAATATAGAGGAGCATCAGCTTTGTCATTGCGGCCGTATGATTGACGTGGTTTGTCATCGAAGCGTGATGAACTAGCTTTGTTGCCACGATGGTTGCTAAGCCCGTTTTCACGGTATGGAGCTGCTACTTCGTAATTATCTTCGTGATTATTCAATAATTGCAATAACTTCTGAAGATCATATTCATTTTTCACGAAAAGAGTTTCACCGTTATCGATATTTGCAGGTTTTCCTATTGCAATAGTTATAATTCCAAATAAAATAAAATATGAGATCTTCACCGTCATTTTTCAAAAGTTGTATCGTAGCATGCTAGGTTTATTACTGAAACTAATAATTATAAAACTTTATTATGGGTTTGGGTATTACAGTTGATTGAGAAAAAAACTAGTTAAAGTAACGGTATCGACTTGTAATCGAGCGTGAGATTGGAAACTGTGATTAGTTGTGACGTCATAGTCATGTGTGGAATAAGTTGCAAGCGATTAATTAGTTTTAGAAGAGCATTATTAATACACGAGAGGCCGCGAAACGGCAACATTACAACATTTTATGACTTATTGTTCTCGCAGTTTCGTTTGAATTTATGATGAGTTTTCCACGTCTGAGGTCCGAGCGAGACCCCTTCATTGATAGTTATTTTTCAGCATTCTGTTTGTTGACTTTACCTTACTAGTTATTATTCTCATGCTACATAGTAAAATAGGGTTTTCATAAAAGATAGATTAGGTATTCTATATCTATATACAGGTTCTATACATACTAAAGTAAAAAATGAACATCTCATTTTTATTTTTACTCAACATAATTCTGGGAGGAGCTCGTGGCTAAATAATTACAGCCGCATAGACCGATCTTCCGGGTTAAGCCACGCTTGCCGAGGTTGGTCTGTGGATGGGTGACCATTTTACTATAGCGAGTTTCCTCCGTGTCTCGGAAAGCACGTAAAGCCGTTGGTCCCGGCTGTCATTTGTAGATCTTTGACAGTCGTTACTGTTAGTCAGAAACCCGAAAGTCTGACAACCAGTCTTACCAAGAGTATCGTATTACCCATTACTGGGTTGTGAAGGTCTGATAGGCAGTCGCTCCATGTAAAATACTGATATTCAGCTGCATCTGGTTCGACTGGAAGCTGACCCCAACATAGTTGGGAAAAGGCTAGGCAGATGATGACTCTACATAATTCTGGGCCCTGGGGTCCTAGACCTTTGGAAGGGTTACGAGGGGCCGAAGCCAACTCTCACAGGACCCTTATACTCCTTATTTAACGGTTGATTATCTCAACATGCATCATGTGAGTGCTCTCAACCTCCTGAGATTGATATCCTGCAATACCCCTGTATTCTCCTTCCTGTATATTGGATAACTGGAATGGAATTATGGAATGACCACGGCCTCTGCCTGACCTATGTTAGTATATATGAATAAAACGCTAGGGGGTGACTTGTACAAGCCCCCCGAAAAAGATCGCTAGCAACTAGTGACATAGAGACAATGGCGCAGCATATCTTGGTATTTAGCATATATAGGTGTTTAAGCAGTAGAGTATGTCCTTTTTGTATGAAAGTGTGGCCCAAAACTACGGTCAAGATGCCTACCAACTGCAGCGCCATACTGGAATACTTCCCTATCTCCGAGTACGTTTGCTCTAGCGAATTTCCATTAAAATCGATCAATGAAGGATAATGTTTTCGGTCAATTAAAGGCCAGAGATGAGGGACAAGACTTCTTCCAAGAGATTGTTATATTGACGTTGGTCAATGTCTTGAGTGTTCTGTGAAAGTTTTTGGTCAGGTCTTGTTGACTTGCATCAAATCCAGACGAATAAAACAGACATAACGATTTGGATACTGTAGATTGTATAAAATTTATTGACTACCTATTTAATAATAATACCAGTCTTCCATTGTCCCACTGCAGGGCAAAGGCCTCTTCTCGTACAGAGAAATACTAGCATTGTTCGCCACACTCGCTTAAAGGGGTGACGATTTCAGGTTTATATTTTTACGATAAGTTCAGATTATCTCACGATATTTTCTTTCATGTCTTTCATGATGTCCAAGAGAGTACATTTATGAATTGAACATTGGTACTGTCCCGGTATCGAAGTCGCTGCCTCATGCATGAGAGACAGGCGCCTTAACCACTGGACTATTACGACAATCAATTACTTACGGAGTCAGGTAATTAGAGGCAATTACACAATGGGCGAGATAAACGAAGTGTTATCGTAATTGGTAATTTAATAAAACTACACTACCTGCACTAATTGCGAATTTGTTATTAATTTACATTAATATTATAAACTAGCTAACCGCCCCGGTTTCGCACTGGTGCACATTTCTGACGTAATCTGTGGTTTTTCGAAAAAGATCTTATAATACAAACTTTGTCTGGGAAATTACAAACATAACACAGGCACATGAGACATTTCAACTTTGTCTCTGGGATGACAATGCATCTGCAAGGCCTCTGGTATTGCAGATGTCTAGTAGGCAGCGGTGACCACATCAGGTGGGCCGAAGAATGTCTCTGCCTAGTGGTTTTTACCTGCTCTAGGGTTTATAGGGAAAATGATTGTTCCAGCTATTTACAGTTCGTGCCACGAAAGATGAGACTTGGCGAGTGTCAGTTTAAGGAGCTTGCGCAGGTACTAAGTGTACGAAATAGTTATACATAATTAGTATATCTATTCAGGGATTTTTCGATGACATTGAAATTAAAACAACATACAAAAATTCTTCACAATATTTAATACAAAAGAATAAAGTTGGAGGTCAAGTCTCATCTTTCGTGGCACGGACTGTATATACGTATATTATTACCTTCATTTTAATTTTGTAGTGCATGTATCATATTTTGAATGCTGCAGTAAATCTTCCTCGGTGACGACAAATGATACGAGTTGGCCGTTAGTCCTTAATATTCTTGCATATTGTTGGGTTGAGGTTGGTAGTCGTAGGACTTCATCGGTCCTGCCTGTTGTGGCGTTCCAAACGTTTGCATTAAACCTATCGGATGTCCAGCATTGAAATTATAGTTTCCATTATAGTTCTGCATTTCCTTTCCTTTTAGAACTTTTGCTTTTTGTTTTTCTCTTTTTCTCTTTTCAGCTTGTATCATTTGTAATTTTTGTTCCGCCGCCAAAAGATTAAACTTTTCTTTTATAGTTAAAACACTTGGAGTAGTGCCTAGAGGCGGACTCGGTGGGTTCTCTTCGATGTAGTGGTTCCCTGGGTGGGATTGTTTGAACTTGTCCAGTGCGTTCCTGAGACCCCCAATATGACCGAAGGTTAGACCGAACTTTGATTTTAGATTTGACAGCGTTTGTAGCAAGTCTCCTGGTGCTTTGTCAGTCTCTCCATTTGTGAGTATTATTACTCCGAACAGAAGGAGGTGAGAGGGAATAGAAACCATGTTTTAATACTTGTATGTAGATTCGTTTGTTGATTCTTGTACGAAAAAGACAATCACATTGACTTGCTTGAACTTTGTTAATGAGAAATATAATTGATTGCGGACATACGAAAGCGTTTTCGACGTCCAATTGATTTCGAAATTGGAAAGCAAATGGTACTGTTTACGGAAGAAATAGATACATAAGTAGGAGGTTATAAATCTCCTCCTATCTTTGAAGTCGGTTATGAAATGAAGCAAATGTTGCATTGATCGGCACGACATTAATAGATGTTACATGAATGTATGATTTTGAATAGGGACCACGGCCATTCCCTTCGCCTCGTCAACAACTAAAAGAACATTTTCTTTTGTTTCTATCTAAGTCGTGTCTGGCCGGCCGACAAATAAAAAAATGCCTATTTACTGCCTTCCTTTCAAGGTACAAAATTGTTGTTGCGGGAAACCAAATCACACTTTGCCGGTTATTACTTTGGTTTTATTTAACGATTGTAATGCGGCATAGATGTAGATAAATAAGGCTTATCGATTACCAACATTGTCATCTCGCAGCTCATACACTAAATCAAATATTAAACCACTTAAATGATGAATAATCAAAATGTTATTGATCAATATCTTCTGCCGGGGACTTGGACCGCGTCAAAGTTGGTATACTATCTAACGGGAACCGTACATTTTTCCGGAATAAAAAGTAGCCTATGTGCTATTCCAGATTATAATCTATGTCTGCGCTACATTTCATCCGGATCCATGCTGCCGTTCTGACTTAATTCAATGACAAACATTCATCCATCCAAACTTTCACATTTATAATAGCAAGATTGTGAGTCTTAGGTACCTATTTGTGTCTTTTTCAACGTCCCTAACTATGTAGGTGCTTATATAAAATTCTAGGACGGTGAGTCTACATACATCCAATTCTTCCAAATTGGAGAATTCTGGAGGTTCCAAATATCTAAACTGCATGACGTAGCCTATGATTTAGTAATCTAAAATAACATTTTAGATCTTCAAATATAATTTTCTTTACAATAATATCAATAAACACAAAATTCAAGAATTCTTTTAATATGCAATTTACAGTAATTTTTATATAAAAAAATATCTTTTCTATCGTCCTTTGGTTATGGCTTATTAGTGAGAACGAATGGAGGGAAGAGCTAAGTTTTAAATATTAGAAGGTCACACTAAAATATAATACTTATTGCCATTTTCACGGCCACTGCCACCGCTGTCTATAAGATATTAGTAGTTTGAGTTATCGTTTTCATATTGCATTTTCTATTTCTTCCGCATCCATTTTTAATACAGCGTAGGTAAATTATAGGCTCTCTCTTTAATTATAGTCTCTGCTGCATCTACCATTACGGCATCTCAAATTATCTCTAGCATCGTTTTCGTTATCGCTGTCATCGTTTCCGTTATTTATTTCATCATCTCTGTTGCATCTTCCCCTACTGCATCTCAAATTATTACTATTATCGTTTTGGTTATCCCAGTCATCGTTTTGGTTATCACTTTCATCGTTTCTGTCATCTCTGTTGCATCTTCCCCTACTGCATCTCAAATTATTACTATTATCGTTTTGGTTATCCCAGTCATCGTTTTGGTTATCACTTTCATCGTTTCTGTCATCTCTGTTGCATCTTCCCCTACTGCATCTCAAATTATTACTATTATCGTTTTGGTTATCCCAGTCATCGTTTTGGTTATCACTTTCATCGTTTCTGTCATCTCTGTTGCATCTTCCCCTACTGCATCTCAAATTATTACTATCATCGTTTTCGTTATCCCAGTCATCGTTTTGGTTATCACTTTCATCGTTTCTGTCATTTCCGCTGCATCTGCTCCGACTGCATCTCAAAGGATATTTGTCATTGTTAACATTGGTTTCAACGTTTCTATCATCCACGAGGTAATCTCTGTCGTCCCTGTGGTGATGTCTGCCAGCTTTGTCATCGTCTCTGTCATTATTTTGGCGGTATCTGTCGTCTCTGACATCATATCTTTCATCCCTGTGATGTCTGTAGTTTTTGTTCCCGCAGCTTCCACCAACACAATTTAATTGATCTATGTTTTCAACATCATCTATGTTTCTGCCGCATGCGTCTCCAATACAAAGCTGACCATTTGAATTACCTCGGTTATTACCATTTCCATTGTTTCGGAGACCAGTATATTCATCATCTCTGTAATTGCTATTTCTATCGTTGTTATCTCTATCATTCTCGTCGTCATATATGGTTCTGCATCCCTTACTATTGCAGCGTAGATGTGTGACAGAGTTTTGGTTGTTATTGTTTTGATTGTTATTGTTTTGATTGTAATCTCTATCTCCATTATAATTGTCATCTTCGTTGTCGTTGTCGTCAAAGTTATCTTCATTTACATTTGAAGTTCTTAGAATGTTATGTAGGGGGTTGTAACCTTCATCGACGTCTTTTACAGGCTTTTTAACCTTCTTTTTAATGAATAGATTCAAATTGTGTATGTTTTTAAGGATTGGTTGTTTTCTATAGCGTTTGTTTTTTCCAAGTAAACCTTGGAGATGAGAAAAGCCGTATTCTTCACCATAGTTATTATCACTGTAATGTTGGAACTTTTGTTTCCCTCCTTTATAAGTAACTTGTATTGTATCCTCATGATGATTTCCTGGACGATCCTCGTGGTGATTTAACATAATATTATCTTCGGTACCTTGTTTGAAGAGCTCTAACAATTTCTTGAGGTCATGTTGAGGTTCGTTGTTATATGCACCTAGTCCATATCCAGGTTTCGCATTTGTGAAGGATATTACTCCGAAAAGAACAACGTAGGAGATTTCAGATGCCACCATACTGTTTAACTACTCAAAAGAATAATGAAAGTAGCCTTATATTGTACTTCGGTTATAGGGCAAAATGATTGATTGTAAAGTTAATGTAAAAATTAAGCGTGAGATTGGAAATTAAAAACTTGTCATGTGCGTGTCATCTGATAATTATGTATCTGCAAACGACACCACATTCAGAATGTCTATTAAGAGAATTCTTAGATTTTTTGCTATTCAGAAGGTTCAATGAAATGAAGTTTAATTTGATGAAATGTTTTGATAATGTTTAGAAGAACACAGGTCTAGTGTTCTTCTAAACATTATATCAAAAGGTTTAGGCTATTAAATGAAACTTACGGATTTCAAAGTTTGATAATTATCATCTATTTTTAATGGAAATAAAGTTGTTATTTGCTTTGCACTTAAAATATTGATCTACTGTAGCCGGGTCTTCAAATCATCGACTTTTATTACTTTTAAGAACAATGTTGTGCTTGATAAATTTAATTGTCAGCAAATTCATCACTGTTTAACAATTTCCTTCTGCTAGCTTTTGGGAGACTCATGAATTGTTTTAAATTTTCCTCAAAGTCAAGGTCCACCATATTGTCGGTGCCAGCCCTTCCTATCTTCCTAACCTCATCGGGGTCATACGGAGCAGCTTCCTTAGATCTTCGTGTTATAAAGATAATAGTTTGAGGTTTTTTCTTGATCACTTCTGAGAGGTGAAGTGTCTCTGTATCTTCATTCTGGAGCTGTCGCCTGTAGGACTTTTCAGATGCCATCTTTCTCCTTTCACCGTCGTCTATGAAAGGTATGTCGCGGTTCATCCTGTTGCTTGCCCGTACCACTGCCGCCAGGTCAAACCGGTCGTTGTCGCCCGTATAGCTGACATCTGGCCGGATTGAATCTACATTTCGCACTAGTGCGGGAGTAAGCAGAAGGATGCCGAGAATTTTATGGATCTGGAAGAAAATAAAGTAAAATAATGACGTAATCATATAGAAACTGGGTTTATTTTTGCAATTGTCGTTTTATGTTTTCCAGAATTAAGTCTGAAAAACAACAATGTTTAAAAATTGTTGTAACTGACCAATCATTTAATACACAAATGATACTTTATCCGGTCGCCCGAATTGATAACCTCTCGATTTGACTATTTGCTGTGGCTCATAAGATGGCCTTTGTGGCGAAAGTAGGTATAGGTACGCATCAACTGTAAATAAACCTTTGACAAGACTTACGACTCCCTATCCGCTGTCCGTCTGCAGGTCTGTCACAGGGCTGTGTCTTTTTTTAAGTAGTGTTAAATATTTAGCGGTCGTACGGAATCCTCACGTGTGTGAGGCCAATTCACACTTGGCCAGTTCTTTTTCATCGACTTCTTTATCTTTATAATCGTTTATCACTTGCGGGTTGTGTACAATCTAGTGTAGTATCTATGAAGGTACTTTTAATTAAATAATTACTTACCATTTCGTTTATGTCAAATAAATATTACTGAAGAAGTCCACTTCGTAATGTGCATAAATTCTTCTCCGCGATAGTGAGTAAATTTATATAGGTATTTTAGTGATAAGAACCGCTTTATATTAAACTATCTCTAGATCGATCCCTGCCCGCAATAAATCAATAACATGTGTTTGGTTACGGGTAGGGATCGATCTATAGATAACCAGCGATCGATATCCAATGATCGAATGCAATGATTGGATTTCGCAAAAGTCTACGTAACACCGCGCAGCGCAATACGACACCGTCGCTTCTTTTAATTAGTTTATCATTTGTTTGTATTTATGTATATCTTATTCTATGGAAATAAATAAGTAAATAAAATAAATGCAATCTCTACTACTTATATTGGTACAAAAACTAAAGAACCAGCAAATAATAGTACATTTTAAAAATCTCGGAATTAATTGAAAGCAAAACCATAAAATTGATGCTTACTAGGTAGGTAATATATCTTGGAGTAGTAAATGAAAGAGAAAATATGGAAATGTGATTTGTAATTGAAATATTTAGGTAGGTAGGTTAGCAAAATGGTAAGATATTGTTATTTCTTTATTATTTTTTAAATACCGGATAAAAGCGGGTTTCTTTAACTTACGGAAAAATGTTTGACAGGATCTTGTACTTTACCTTAGAGTACCTAAGGCTCAGCCGTTTTTATTTTGTATTTGATAATGAACTAAAGTATACAACAAACAAAGTTGAAAATTAAGTGCGATTATGCAAATTTTGACTGAATTTCTTGTCTGCTGATTTCTTGATTATTCCCGAACAAATTAGGTACCCAGTCAAGATATGAAAGGACAGATGGAGTATATACAATATCATAATTTTAATACATAATATTAGTTCCTGCAATTTATAGTAAGTATATAGAAATTATTACCTTTAAGTGGTAATCCCCTCATACGCCACGAGTCCACGATCTTCTATCCCTTGGAGCGTAAACTCATCGACTGACTGTGCATGCTGCCCATGTAAAGTGAACCTTAAAAAGGTCAACGTTAGGTCCAAACTCAAGGTTTGCCATTTATAGCTAAACCACTTAATTGAGTCCTCGCCTGCTGACACTGTTCACCGTTAACCACTGTGACGTCACACATGGCCCAGTGCACATTTTGTCTCTTATGTATCACGTTACTGCACCCGCCGCTCCCACCTCCGCCAGTCCCGGTTTTCGTTCCACCCCCGCGCCCTTGTGCCCCCGCAGGCGAGGACTAAATTAAGCGCTATAGCTATAGTCAACTACAAAAATGTAACAGAAAATATTTTCTTTTTCTTCACAGATCCATAAAATTCTCAGCATCCTCTTACTTCTCACCGCCGCACTAGTGCACAATGCAGATTCTATCCAGCCAGATATAAGTTTCACTGGCAACAACGACAGGTTTGACTTGTCTTCCATGATGAATCCCAAGAGGGAAGCACCGGTACCTGAGGGCTCCGACAGCGACAGCGACGTGTCGTCTGATGATGACTACAGGCGGCAGCTCCGGACCCGAGATACGGAGACACCTGAACTGCCAGAAGAGCCCAAGAAGCCATCTCCTCCTGGTAAAATCCTGACACGGAGAGCTGATGGTCAAGTCATAGAAGGTAATTTCGGCGAAGACGATAGAATGAACAGTTTTGAAGGTGGCACCGAGTCGGACTTTGAAGAAAGCCTGAAACAGTTCCAGTTGAAATATATCAAGCCTGCCAGCAGAAGGAACATGGGTGATGATGCCAAATTAGCTGAAAATGAAGTCTTTATGAAGAACGCTTTCCCTTTGGTGATGACCGTTGATGGCTATCTGACGGCGCCGGAGGAATAATAAAATAAAAGACGTTTTTAATTGTTTTTTTTTGTTTTTTTAAATATAATCAAGCAGATGAGGACGCCTTATATTAACGATCTTGACTTACTTCTAAATTTTTAAATTAGAGTTTCCATTATTATATGTATTTTCTTTTCCAATCCAAAACACCATAAATTAAATCTCTAAATAAAAATGATAAATACAACACTTGTGTTTGAATAATAAATAAAATTCGTATACAACAAACGTATACAACGCTTAACACTAACGCACCCCGCAAACGCGCGGTTGGCGGGAAAAAAAATGCAAATGGCCGCGCTTCGTGACGTCACGTACATAGGCGCCGGGTGGCGCGCGCGTGTGCCCGCTTGATGGCGTTTTAATTACACGACATTGGTGTTTTATTGGCGAGCTGTGCTGATTTCCATGCCGAACACAAAGAGAGAAATATGTAGTGGAGCGAAATGCTTTTAAGAAGCGCTTGAATTAGAATCGTACTGCCTGGGTTGGTAAAAGATCAAGGGGAGCTTTCTTTCTAAGTTCTCTTCTCTCTAAGTGCTTTTGATAAATATTTAACGGTTTCATTTAATAGGTATTCAACTGCCGTGGTTGAAAGCACAACTGCTAAGCGTGGGTTCGATACCCAGGTCGCGAAAAGTATTATTCGGTTTTTCCATTGGAAAAATTTTCAGTAGCAGCCCAGTTTTAAAGTTGGTAGTACACCTCCGTGCCGCAAAGGCTCAAAACATACAGTACACGTTTGGTTCCGACGGTCGTTTGTAGATATTTGACAGTCATTACGGGTAGTTGGAATCCAGCAGATCTGACAACCAGTCTTGTCGTGTTACCCAGTAACTGGGGGTTGTGAAAGTTAGATAGGCAGTCGTTCCATGTAAAACACTGGAATTCAGCTACATCCAAGCAGACTAGAAGCTGACCCCAACTTAGTTGTGAAAAAGTCTAGACCGACGATGGTTTGATGGGATTCGGTAGAAATGAACTGCTTACAAATACTCCACCAGAATATTTAATATGATAGCATCGGAACTCAGCAAACTCACAATCATTCTCCTTTGAACTTGGATGACTTAAGATACTTAATACTTTCTTACTTACATAGCGTTGCTGTGTTCCGTTTTGAAGGGAATATGGATGCCGGTGTAACTACAGGCACATGACACATTTCAACTTTGTCTCTGGGGTGGCAACGCATTTGCAAGGCCCTCATATTGCAGATGTGTGTAGGCAGAGGTGACCATTTAACATCAGGTGGGCCGTTGGCTTGTTTGCCATTCAACGAAATTTTCATCAGCCTTTAACATAGGTACCTTTTTTAAACAAATTCAGCTCCATAAATAATATCTATGTAAATTACAGACCACTTCGACACAAAAAACTTCGATAAATATTTGATGGCGACATAAAAATGGTGGGAACCATAGACAATGGTAAACAGTGCTTATAGAGTTAATAGTTTATGAGCAACGATGAGTGATTTCTATCAGCCAGGGAGGGACACACCCCTTGTAGGTTTTGTAGATAAAGCCAAGTTAATACGTTTAAAATTACTTTGACAGAATTAGAACTTGTTTTTTTTTTTCACATAGCCTGGATTTTCCCTCTGCTGGGCAAAGGCCTTATGTACTTCCAAATATTCTTGTCTTGCTCGACCTCAAATCCAATTTATTAACGAATTAAAATTGAGGCCCATTTTGGTTTTTGGCATGTCAAACATGGATTTTGCTAAAAAATCTCTCTAAGCGCGTAAATGCTGCCTATGACCATTTAATATGCATACATACATACAATCACGCCTGTATTCCCAGAAGGGTTAGGCAGAGGTGTACCAATGTACACCCACAGTTCGCCGGTATGTGGCCGGTATGTTTAGGTCCCATGTAATAGGGGGCGAGCCTATTGCCATTAACCGGGCACAAATATCCACCGCCACCACCATTTAATATAATTAATAATAATAAATACATGTATCTGTTATGGACCAGGTGATTAATGCGGGCATTATTTATAATGCACGAGCATTATGCATAATGTCTAGCTTTATCGGGCTAAGTGATTAATTACTTTCTTAACTTCATTATTTATCACATTGCACGGTCATTATTATATTGCTACATGATAGTTGGGCAATTTGATAATAAAGCTATATGTGGCAGTTGTTCTAATAAATAAAGGGAAATTATAAGTCTAGCCACAAAATTATTTATTGGACACGTGATTAAACTTCTAATTTTATAACTAAGCAACGGGAAAATGACATAGCCTCTAATAAACTAATTCATCTTTTTTACAACGCCCACTAAATATTCTATAGAAAGCGTCAAGTAAAGATCATCAATTATTGTAACTTGTCCTTCTTATTTATGCTAACTCGGCCACGGATACTACATCCCGTCACTATTTTACGTTTTACAGCTTCAACGCAATGTCCTCAAAATAATTTAATTCAGACTTCCACAGTCAGCATCATTTATTATAACTTAGCATGTAAAATAATACATCATGTTCTTTTATCGTGAAAATAGCCGACAGGGCTCATCAACGATGCAATTTATTTCGGGACTTGGGGCACCCCGACTCGGACAGATTAGGTTAGAAGGGGATGGCGGGGTCTAGAGAGCGAGCGAAGCGAGCGAATAGACCCCGCCATCCACTTCGTGGTTATTTTTTTTGTAAACCCTTGAGCCCCGCGAAGCGGGGCTCCCCGACGAAGTTGGCGAAGAGTCCTGACGGCGAAGAGTCCCGGTTTTAAATGCAAAAACTAGTGGATTTTTAAGTAGAAGTCCTTCGTAATTAATCCAAATAATGTGTCTGATTATTTAAGAGGTTTAATATTTAGTTTATTTTATGTTACATGACAATATAGACAATACAACATAAAAAAATAGTTATTAAATATGTTTGTATTACTCTGCCCAAAAGGTGATGTGCAATATGTATAGTGCCCGGCCAATTTGATTATTTGAATAATAATTATCAAATTGCACTCTCATATTGGGCATTTTTCACAATGACCGGGCATTATGTATACTGCTCAATTTATCACTTGGTCCATAACATATCTACTACTTGGTTTGTCCAATTGCAATATAATTTGCATCGGTTAAAAAAAGTGGTAGTGAAAATATTGTGGTAGTAAGCGAAACGATTCACGATGACTAGCCAAATCATTTATTGCAATTAAACAATTAAAAGGTAAAACATTTTGTATTTACGAAAACAAATGTTGAATATAGTGTTCCCTTTGAAAATGTACAGCTAATGTATACTTCCATAGGCAACAAGGAAGTTACAAAATCCTGAAACTTATTTTCAACACACAAGTACAGTAAGCGGCTGTTAAATAGTAAGTACCTATACGATAGTGGGTGTCGTCACCTCAATTACTTATACCTGTGTGACAATCTCCTTCTAAAAGTTGATAGAATACTTCCAGCGGCATCTTGAATTAACATTGCAATTACGGAAAACCTTAGCTTTTTGTTCTCATGAAAAACAGCAACAAAATACCTGGGTGAATATCAACAAGTGCATATTTTTGTCCATTTTGGTGGGGAAATTTTTTCTTTACTTTTCGTGAAAGGGTGAATATTTCATTTCGTGCATATTAGGAGGTTTTGAAAAAAATAAAAAAAATGTGCTTAATCAGGTTCTTTATATGATTTTCGGATACTGTTTTACAATTGTAAGAGTAATTTAATAGAGGGACAGTAATCAGACATTTCATTTGGAAGTTATCGGCTTTTGTTTTTTTTGAGGGAACGGTAATGAGATTTCATTCATATGGAAATGAGATATCAATATATGGTAATGAGGTAGGCTTAAATGGTAAATAGAAATAAAACAAAAATGTAATAAATCAGCCTTTTAATTTACAATAATTCGCTCAGGCTTTTATAGGAACTGCAGTAATTTGTAATTTTTAATTAGAAATAAATCTAGAACATAACAATAATAGCTATAATCGATCACATACCTGCCGACGGTCTATAAGGTTCTTACATCTATTTTGAGAGCTAAAATTAACAAACATATAGACATTAATTCTATTATGTCTCCCTCTCAGAATGGATGTAGGATTGGGTCCGGTGGTACTAAAGAGCTGCTCTTCATTGACATGGCTATTAGCCAACAGGTTCGCCGATCCCGGAAGGATCTGTCGACATGTTGGATAGATTACAAGAAGGCCTATGACTCGGTGCCATATACATGGCTCATGAGGGTGCTGGAGTTGTATAAAATTGATGCAACTCTATGCGCCTTCCTGATATCGTGTATGGGGCAGTGGAGGACGGTCCTTCGCTATCCAGGATGTCGAAATATCCAGAGAAATAGCGAACCGATAAGGATTGAGCGTGGTATATTCCAGGGTGATAGTTTGAGTCCGCTTTGGTTCTGTTTAGCCTTGAATCCCCTAAGCACACTGCTGGAGGATTCAGGTCTAGGCTATCGGTTAAAGAGAGGAGGTCAGGTAATATCTCACCTTCTTTACATGGATGACCTGAAACTCTTTGCCCCCAACAATTTGCAACTGATGGAGTTACTGAAGGTAACAGAAACTTTCAGTAGCGCCATCAGGATGGAATTTGGTGTGGACAAATGTGCGGTTATGCATGTCAAGCGAGGGGAGATTGTGGAGTCCGAGGGAGTTCAACTCTCGGAATCCATAAACCTTAGATCCCTTTCATCAACGGAGACCTACAAGTATTTGGATATGTCGGAAGCGTTGGGCACCAATACTGTTGACGTGAAGCAATTGTTTAGGGAGCGCTTTTTAGGCCGCCTGAAAAAAGTATTTAATAGTCTTTTATCAGGCGGAAATAAGGTGCGCGCCTTCAACGGGTGGGTCATGCCGGTATTGATGGACTCTTTCGGCATACTTAAATGGACTCAAACGGAACTTGACATCTTGGATAGGAGGGTCCGTACATTGGTAACGGCATATCGGATGCATCACCCACGGTCATCGGTGATGAGACTTCCCGCGGAAGTGTGGAGGTCGTGGCTTCTTAAATGCTAAGACTCTCCACAACCGCGAGATATGCAGTCTCAGTGATTTTTTCCTTGAAGCCGACGTGGTAATGCACCGAGATTTAGTGGCAGTGGATAAGGGCCTCACCCCGCTCTCCTTGGCTTGGAACTGGTGCGAACCAATAGTGTTGGAGACTAAAGATCGCGAGGAGGTATGGCAGAGTAAGGAGCTTCACGGACGCTTTTTCCGGGCCTTGCATGGGCCCGATGTAGATTTCTTAGCGTCCGTATCCTGGCTTCGCTTCGGTGACCGTTTTGGGGAAACTGAGGGTTTTGCCTGTGCAATTATGGACAAAGTTATCATGACAAATAACCACCGGAGATTTATTTTGAAGGATGGCACGGTGGTCATCACATTATCTCTGGGTGTTCTCGTCTAGCTAACGAAGAGTACTTGCATAGGCACAACCTTGTGGCCAGGATCATCCATCAGCAACTCGCTCTGAAATACCGCATTGTAGAATCGGAAGTAACGTACTATAGGTATGTGCTAACCCAGTTCTCGAAAATAGCAAAGTCACATTGTAGTGGGACCGATCCATCATCACTGACAGGACTAGTGTAGCCAATAAGCCTGATATAGTGGTGGTGGATCGCTTAGAGAAGCGCGCAATGATTGTTGACATAACAGTCCCACATGACGTGAACCTCGTCAAGGCCGAGAATCATAAGAAGATCAAGTATCTTGACTTGGCTCGCGTGATTGCCGACATGTGGGATGTGGACTCAGCGATCATTTTGCCGATTGTCGTTTCAGCCAATGGCTTTATTGCCAAGAGCCTCGACCAACATCACATTTGTATCATAATGTATTTTAATCTTCTTATCTTCTTCTTTAATCTTGCTACAGTGAATATTTCTTCAGGTTGAGAAGTCGAAGGTTGTGGATCTTCTTTTACGCATTGATTCTGTGATCGATCACATTCCTCTTCGGAATTTACTTTAACCGTGTCTACTTCAAGAAGATCTTCACTATCACTGCAGCTTGGAATATTAGCGTTCATCATTTCAATACCACGATTTAGTAACCGTTCTTTTTGGTAAAATTTATTGAAGTTTTCTCTCCATTTTTTTCTTTGCACTCTCTTGGCTCTAGGGGTAATATCACCTATGGATAAAATTAATTTTTGTTCCTTTCCCTTTAGGTATCTTTGGTGTTCTTTTTCTTTTTCTGAAGCATAAAGGACGGGTCTGATTTATTTTTTTCTAATATTTCTCCTCGTGTACACATTTTTCGCGGCATTATGTCTAAAAAAAAATATTATTTATATTATTAACCATAAGATGGACAAACAATCACAATAAACACGTGGGTTAGTAGTTTTTAAATACGTTTTTATAACGGCAATAGATCTACCAATCGAAAAAGAAATAGCTAAAATTTTAAAATAAATTAGTTTATAAATTCCTCCTTTAGAAGGAACCTACGCTCTACTCAACGTCGGTAATGGCGAGGATATAAATAACACTTAACGTTGCACTATGAGGAGATGATAACAAGAGAATCTACAAGAAATAACATGCGCTCGCGCCGGTATACATTATTTTTGAGAATTTGTCACAGAGTACAATAGACAATAGTACATTTTTATAGACTGAAATGTGAAGTGGGGCTGCCAGGTATATGTAACAAAATCTTACCCACCTAATGCTATACGAGCGTATTTATATTTTGCATGAATTACAAATTTATATTTATTAATTTTAAATAATATTAACCTATATTCAACACACAACAACACAACCTATAAATCAGTCGAAATAATATATATCAGGTAATTTATTAATTCATAATTTGAACTAAAATGTTACTAAAACTACCAAATGGTAGCTTTTTAACACGTATGTATCTTTTCTGTTTTATGAATGTTGCCATCATTGAAAACGTCATTATTAGAGACCGAAATTTTTAGGTCGCACATAATAACGAAGAATATGGCAACACAGCTCTAGCCCCCGTAGGCATTACACGGTTTACCCAATGAGTCGACCCCGCCTGCCCGCGCACGACTGAGAAATACAGAATATAAAACGCGATAAGCCGGATCCACACCGGACGATCCAAAGCGCTCCGATCGCGCGCGGCATGGAGCGCGCTCCACGGAGCGTGAAGTGTAGACGTGCCGCGCGCGATCCATGTGCGCGGCGGAGAGCGCGCGCTCCTCGCCGCGTGCGATCCATTTGTTGTCGGTTTTTTGGTCACGCACAAAGGGGCCTCAGTCGCTTGGCGCGCGCGGTCTGGACGATTGTGATTTTAGAATCGCGTGATCCGCCGTTATGGATAATTCGCAATGTATCCGTTTAATTTCTTTATATAGGGAGAATAATGTTTATGGGATCCTAATGATACCAATAGAGAGAATAGAGGTCTAAGAGAAGATGAAGAACTCTTTGTAAAGTCGAGTCCCATATTCCAACCGATTTTTAAAAATTGTTTTAACCCAATACTGTCTTTTTCGTTTTCGTAATTTTTGCCGTAAATATAACGTAATGTAAAATGTAGCTTGTTGCTGCTACGGCTATTCGTCGCCGTCGTTGCACGTGTGACTCCATAGCCAGACAAATTCAACTGATTCAGTATGGATCGGCAGGAGCGCGTTGGAGCAGCCAGTCAGGATCGCAAAAGATTGCTGTTGGATCGACCTAGAACGATCCACGCTCCACGCATCACGATCTTGGATCGCGGATCGCGGGATCGCCGATCCATTTTGGATCGTCCGGTGTGGATCCGGCTATTGATCGCACACGCACAAATCTTCATGCTAATGTAAATTGAAAAAGTGCTACCAAAATTATGATTTTTGCTAGGACAAACTTGAATCGAGTATCCTGTGCTTTTAAAATCAATTTTATAATATGGTTTAGTTGTTTTTAGATAGTGTGTCTTATGCATATACCAATGAAATGATTTGTTTTTTACTTCACTTTAAATTGTTACTTTGGTAAATACATTTATATAAAAAAATGGAGCTAGGACAAGCCACCAAACTTGAATTTTAAAGTTATTTATTTTTCCTAGCTTCCATAGGTAAGCCTATTTAAAAAAAAAATGTGGCCCTAATTGGAATAAGTTAAGTAGTTCACTATAAAAAAATATAAGAAACATCCCATCATTTTACACCATGATTCTCAACGTGGACACGTAAAATTAGCGCCTGGGATATTCACCCACCTATTATCTGTAACAATGATATTTAATGTATATTTTACTCCCAGACAAGGTAAACGAAAATCCAAAAACAGATCTTCATAAAAGTTTGTATTATCACATAATATCTTGGTGCCAACTGTGAAAACAGCGGAGCATAGAATTGGCACGTGCGCTCAGCTCCGCGGCCGGCGCGCAACTGATCAAATATAATTTGAAATTAACGTTCGATTTGCAACGGAACAGGTGGCCAGTTACTACGCCCGTGTCTGTGGTCTTTGTCTTTTGTTATGTTGATAAGGTATACTTTGTTGGTGTGGTGAAAGGTGATGAGAGATAAGGCACATAATAGGCGGTGAAAATTTCAGTTCGAAGCAAACCAGTGTATTTTTGTGGAAAAACAGATGAGAGGAGCATTTTTTTAATATTTTTAAAAACGTATTTGAATTTTATCTGTGTCTATGTCGAAAATATTTCTAATTTAACTACCTGAATTTTCAACATGTAGATGTCCACGATTCGAGATGAGATTTCGACTAGATTTTAAATAATATTGTTGGCGTATGACCATCCTACTGCAAGGTAAAGGCCTCTTCTAATATAAAGAAGGCACGAGCATTCACCACCACGCTTGCTCACGTCTCCTTAATCGATGTTAGTAATGTCATTCAAAAGGTGAGATGTTCTTGTCAAACGTTTTTCCTTTTTGAGCCAAAGTTTCCTACAGGGATAAATAGTCCCCTTATTTACGGTATCCAAGTCTAATTTACTGCGCTCATGGATAACTTTTGGAGGAACAACCAATATTATGATGATTATACATCAAAAACTTAAAGCTATTCAACACAGCTTACGTGCCTCTCATAAAATGCAACGATCGAACTCAAAGCATCATAAACTCAGGTTTAGGCAGATCGGTGGGGGAAGCTGCTCCGAGCTATTTGCGAGCTGTACCACACCTGCTCCAAAACGATACCATACTTCTAAAAATTACAGGTATTAGTCCAAGATCCTAAAGTCAAGAGACCTATGTCATTTTAGCATGGCTGCAGTTTTGAGGATTTCAAAATACCGATATTATTCCACTGCAAGGCAAAGGCTTCTTTTACAAAGAGAAGGCACGAGCATTGATCATTACGCTTGCTTTAGGCGGATTGGTGGTTTCAGGTTTATACGTATATATTTTACTTTTATTATTTGTTGTTATATCGGCCATAGTAATTAACTCTGTAAACCTTCATTGTTTGTCTATTACGATTCAAAATACAACACTCGACCGAGCACGGAGGGAGACACAGCGGAGTCAGTAATAGAGTTCCCTAATTCTTGAAAAATAGCCCAACACCAAAGCTGGCACGTACCTTTTTAACTACATATTCCTCTTCCTTTTCTCAAATTGTCAGCCATGCTAACATGACGTAAATCTGACGACTGGGTGCTACGTCTACATAGCTTATTGATGTAGTTTAGAGCTTTACCAGTGCTGCCACCTTAGCGCTTTCGGAGTTAGATCTAGCGCTTTTTTGGGGCAATTAGCGCTGAAATTTTAATATTAACTCCTAGCGGAAAGTATAGCGCGTTTTTATGACAGAACAAACTTAACAGTAATCACGTCGCATTCTCGGCAAAAAGTAAGAAGTAAGCAGCAACACCGATTCTATAGCTTCCGTTGAACTCAAAAAGGCTAGATCCCAAAGCTGTTTTGTTTCTGGTCGTTGGTTTTACAATGTGCCTTTATGCGGTAAGAATAAAGTAGAATTTAGAATGTCAAATAATTTCGTCTTTTGTGACTATTAGTCTATAAATATTAGATTTAAGATGATGAATACAATTTGTATTGAAATAAAATAAAAACTTCTTACTATTACGCCTTTTTTGTGTTCATGCAAGCTAGCAGATTCTAGCGCTATTTTTTGTTTTTGCAATCTAGCGGAATCTAGCGCTATTTTCAAGCGCTTTTAGCGCTTATTGGCCTCAGAGAGGTGGCAGCACTGAGCTTTACTCATTTTTAGCTATAGTTTAATTTCAGGTGGCTGAAGGGGAGGCAAGCAGCATTCCAGGTCATGTCAACAGTTAATGAAAGCAAACGTAGTTAGTGTAGGTCTTCATTGTTATTTGTCTAGAGAATATCGAATGTCTAGAAAACACGCAATTGTAAAGACTCGCTAGGTATACAAGGTAATAAAGGACACATCACATAGCACACACATAGCATAGACAATTTAAAAGACAAGTAATTAAATGAAATAAATGCTTAACAAAAATTAATGCTTAATGCTTTGAATTGACTTGACAAAAAAAAGTGACGGGTTGCACTCCGGGAGTGCCGGCAGAAGTGAAAACGCTATACATAAATTCGTAAGATTTTCGATCAGGTCACGTGTCCTGACGCGAGTTTAACATTTTTTACCCATTCCAAAAAAGTGCACAACGCCGCTAAAGACGTTTTTACTTCAAAAACATTGCTGGGAAACAGTCAGCAATATTTATGTCGTGATAATAATGGCATAGCAAGTAGGCAGCCTTATTTTTGGACTATCCCGCCTCACTATTCCCTACCACTACAACTTCTGAAAGCCAGAATCAACAGGGGAAACCGCCAGAAAAGTGACGAGTCCCGGAGAAGCGATTCAACTGTCTTGGATCCTGCAACGAAATAATGTCACAAAAGCTGCTTGGCTGATACAATGGAATAGAAGGTTTATTTTTTGTTACAATTTACCATACTGCTGGTATATGATATTATACAAACAACCTACATGGTATTTTAAGTATTTTAAGTTTAATTAACAGAAATCTATACTAATACTAAAGAGTTTGTTTGTTTGAACGCGCTAATCTCAGGGATTACTGGTTGGTATTGGAAAATTCTTTTAGTGTTGGATAGTCCATTTCTTGAGGAAGGCTATAGGCTATGTAACATCACGCTACGACCAACAGGTGCTGAGCAGCGAGGGTGAAACCGCGGGGAACAGCTAGTTAATAAATAAAGAACAGGCGAGTTGTAGGAATATACCTAACTAGCTTCCGCCCGCAACTTCGTCCATGTCAACCGTAATCGTACATTTTTCCAAGATAAAAAATAGTCTAATGTTGACCACGGCTTTCATCTGAACATCACATACATACAACCAGCACGCAGGGATAGGCAGAGGTCTACCAATGTACACCCACAGTTCGCCGGTATGTTTTTAGGTCCCATTTAATAGGGGGCGAGCCTATTGCCATTAACCAGGCACAAATCCAAACTCCGAGCTGCTACTGAGAAATTCATAGAAAAACCCAATAACACTTTTTGCTCGACCTGGGAATCGAACAAAAGACCTCTAGCGTAGCAGTCGCGCTTAGGAGCACTAGGCTTTCGAGGTATCTAAACATCAATAATAATAAATATTAATAAACTATAAAAATATACATGCATACATAACGTGAATGTAATACACGTGTTATAATGTTTGTTTAATGGAAGATAAGCCCTCTACATTGAATTGTTTGTAGATAGTTTTCAGATGAAAATGTTTTCTTGTTTCATACTTTTTTTTTTGTTTTCATTTTTTTTACTTTAGGCAGTCGCTCCATGTAAAGTACTGATATTCAGCTGCATCCGGTTCGACTGGAAGCCGACCCCAACATAGTTGGGAAAAGGCTAGGCAGATGATGATGATACTTTTTAGAACGTGAATTTTCTGTTGTCGGGTTTTTGTGTGCAATATCGCGATATTTGGCGGCGCGGCGGCGGCGGTGACTTTAGTCTTTAGTGTAGCCCAAGCATAAAGCTTTGCTTACCCTATTCACCGAATTTCAGGACTAATGGTTTTACCTTCCCTGAAGAGGTGACCGATTGAATTATCGGAAATATGTATTTATTGCTGACGTTTTTAATAGATTTCCGAAGTTAATTAAAAAAAAGTTAATAGATTTCTTTATTATCTATTACTTTGTGTTCGCGACTATGTCCCCGTTAAAGTTAAGTGCTAACTATAAAACATAGTCTATCGCACTTCTATAGATTTATCAGTGAAAGATTTGTAATCGGGCCAGTATTTTCCGAAGAATTCCTTTTACAAACAGAAAAACAAGCTACATAAAATACTCTTGGATTTTAAATACACTGAACGAAACTAAAAATTGCATTTTCTCTCCATCATTGCTATCATTTTCTTTTTTCGGATCGTACCTGGGAACCTACTGCCTACTAGTCCAAATACTTCAAAAATAAATAATGCTAACACCATTGTTAAATCATAACAAAATTAGGTTAAATACAACGTTAAAAACGCCGGCAAATATGTATTTAATATTAAAACTGAATCAGCAAAAACTACAATATAAATTTTCCACTTTTCCATAAAACCAAACGCCCAGAGAATTAGCAATATCCACACTTTGAATGTGAAAAACAGAGGCAGGATGTTTGGTGCCCAACAGTTGAACAGTTTTCATGAAAAAAAAAGCGATTTCGAATGGCGCTTGGACGCAGGCGTTCCCGCCCTCAGTGCTAATCCGACCGCGGGGAGACCAACACGTATCATTTTCGCGCGCTCGACAACCCGACAGATCGCGGCGGAAAAATAAAAATAAAATAACCCTCAAAGTTTAATCTTTATCTTAAATCATATTAATTTAGTTTCAATTCATTTATTTCGTGAATTTCCAGCTTCAATGTAAAGTGATTTATTACAATAGTGTGTGTTACTGTGGAACACTGCAATAATAAAAAGCGGGGGAAAGCTGTTTGCTGTCAGCTGTCAAAAAGGTTGAGGTGAGCGATGAAATTTAATTTATTATCTAGTTGTAAATTATACTAATAACGTACAATATTTCTTTCTTGTAAACTTAATGTTACATTTACTACTAAAGGATATCTAATATAATAAAAACATGTTCCATGCTTTCCGGTGTCGAATTAATTATTATTTATGTTAAAGTTTAACATAAAAATATGTAAAACTCCTATTTACAATTTAGCAAAAAGCTCTGTGTTGAGCTTTTGGAAGCTGTAATAAAATAACACTTGGTTTTAGTTTTGTTTATTTAGGAATAAAGAATGTTTGTGTAAGTACGTTTTATGATAATGCACAGCCATAGAGTTGCATGTTGCATCTCGCAACGATATACTTGTAAAACGTGGTCGGTTCGAAACTTCGAATAGATATAAGGTTAGCTATGATTGGTCCGGTTTGATGTATCATTGACAGATTAGCCACCAATCTCGTGTAGAATAAGAATAAACTTTGTACGTTTGTAGACGAATATAAGACCTATAAGGTCTTATATTCGTCTACTGAAAGTTTACAGCCGAAAACTGCCTCGGCTCTTATTATATGAATCGTAGATATAATATTGGCGAAATGTGTGTTTTGTAGCAGTTCTGCCTACTCCTTCGGAAAGTACAAGTATGAAGTAAGTTATCTGAAGACCCATATCTCGTCTTAGTTTTAAACACAGAACAGATATTTTCTATTCTGTGGTTAAACACGAGTTTTTGCCACTAACCAAAATGATTATGATGATGACTATACTGGCGTATCGAAACTATTATCTACATTAATATTTTTTCAGTTTGCTGTAACAGCATAATTCCAAGTTTTGGCCTAGGAGATTCTCAATGGTCTTTTATGATCTTGATGGCATGAAGTACGGCATAAGTACGAGACTGTGATCACTAGGTTGTGATCAAGATACCGGATTTATCTGTACGGGGCACTAATTTATACTTGATTGAAAGGCAGACTTTGCTTGATAATTTAAACAAGGTACAATTTAAAATAACTTGCTCTCTATATGAGACTGAGCAAACACTCCAATATAAAAAAAAATTGCCTATTATTTTTAATTTGAATCCCTTCCCTGGAATTCACGTGATTGTTGGGATAAAACTATTTTTCCCAGGCAGGTATTAGCATACAATCTTTATACCTATCTTGTTGTTTGACCTTTTGTAAAATTGAGAAACGACCTAGGTAATAAAGCTTAAAAGTTGTTCACAAAAACGAAGTATCTATTCACATCTAGACTCAAAGGACCAAAGAAAAATCTGAAAATCGTTGAACTCCACGAAAACCGATCGATTCAATTCTGGGCAAACACAATGGTACATAAAAGTGTGCTATTACTCAGAGCGCACGTCGCACGGGAATAAATAAAACGTTATTAGTTTTCATAAAGAGGGGGGGCCACCTGGGGACTGCATCAGCTGGTCCTCCCAATATAGCGATCATTAAGTATGGCGCTGCGTTGAGGACCATACGGGTTGAGGTCGAAGATGTAGAGATTTTGGAAAAGGTACATTTATTTGTACCTCCCATGGTCTGGTCTAGCATTCTGTAGCTATCTGGATATGCTGGTTATGCTGCCGTATCGGAACTATAACAATGATTTTTCGGTTAGCTATAAAAACCCAAAATCAACTTATGGTCACTCCAAAAAGAAGGAAAACTCAATGAAAACTTAGGTAAATCTTCCGAGTACCTTACAAGCACTACTTTTTTTGTTAATACGTGCGTTTATACAGCTCTTGTGTGTGTAGAAATAACCCACGCCAAAAAGCAAAAATAAATAAATTGAAATAAACTGCCTTTTTTTTTTTTTTTTTTTTATTTAACTGCCTCTGTGGCCTAGTGGTCCTAAGCGTGACTGCTACGCTAGAGGTCCTGGGTTCGATTCCCAGGTCGAGCAAAAAATTGTTATTGGGTTTTTCTATGAAATTCTCAGTAGCAGCTCGGAGTTTGGATTTGTGCCCGGTTAATGGCAATAGGCTCGCCCCCTATTACATGGGACCTAAATATACCGGCGAACTGTGGGTGTACATTGGTACACCTCTGCCTAACCCTTCGGGGAATACAGGCGTGATTTTATATATATATATTTATATATAATAAATTGAAATATCGCAAGAAGCAGAAATATCTTAGGGAAAGGACTATTAACTAAGTAAACTTTACTTTACCTTTATTTTATTTCTAAAATGATTAAATAAATGTTTCTTTAGTTATTTCATTTAATTAGGAAAGGTCCGAGGAAAACTGAGGTCAATATTACACTCAACAGTAACAGTTTCTTAGGATCACAAACAGAAATACAGATGATCTAGGCTATATGTATACTTCGACATACATAATAGGTAATTGAGCTTAGTTCTACGAAAACGAGCCAATCTACAATCTGTCAAAACTACAATAACAGACTAATTAAATCCCTAGATGCACATACACATACATGTACATTACTATCCTGCAATAACAGTTCAATACACATCCTAACTTTTACTTTGAATAGATTAATTAATCAACGTTAAACATTCAAAATCAATACAAACTAACAAAAACTGGGCAGTTCTGGAAATATTACATACACACGGGTCGAATTGATAACCTCCTTTTTTTTTAAGTCGGTTAAAAAAACATAAGTTGGTCCAATATGGCACACCAAAAGCCAATTAATAGTTACAATCATGTATCAAGTATTAAATGCAAGTGTATAGCAACTGAAACCAGAGGTTTTTACTAGTGTTCTACATCAGCTGGTCCTTCCAATATAGCGATCATTAAATGTGGCTCGGCGCGCCGTACCATGTGCGTTACTGTGGGCTGTGGTACGCATTACTGGGTTCGATAGGAAAATATAGATTTCACAGTAGATTTCATCAGAGTGCTGATGTAAGTTTTAATTCTAGTATTGCCTCTATACACTAGAACTAAACAAGGAGTTTGTTGCCCATTCTTCTCTAGATATACGAAAGTATCTTTTCGAAGAAGCATCAAGATTTTTTTTTCTTGTTATGACCTTAAAAAATGCCTTTTACTGGTGTAATTCAAATACATGATTTTCTTTTGACTTTGAGCAACGTTATTTTGCCTGTCAAAAAGTAAGCTCACGGTGAATTATCATATCACAATTGCTAGAAATGCTAGGGTTGACATTTACAGAATACCTCTGCAGTTTATAAATAATAGGAAAGAAGGATTTTTTTTACTACCACATTTACAATATATAGCTTCTGCCTGAGAAGTCAAATATTCCCAATTACATGGACTATGCACTGGACATTAGTGCAGCTTTCTATCGTTGAAAGAATTTTTGTAATCGGATCAGCACTTCCGGCGATAACTTTTACAACAAAAGAAAAAAAATGAAAACAGTCAAATTTTACTTCTTTGTAATATGACAAAAAGTATAGATTCCATTGAAAACAATTTGGTAATGAACTGCATCCATTTCTTCCGTCTATTAATATCTCAAAGTACACAAGGAATTTATTTTTAAACACAAAGTTTACTTTACACCACGCGCCAGTACACTTGCTTCCTGTTTTAGAAAAAAAAACAACGGCATTTTTTTGTATGGCAACTCTTGTTAACAGAATTCCAAGCTTTTTTCGTTCTAGTAATATTTTCCAAAGATATTCGCTATTAGGTTTCGTATTTTCCGCCTGGAGTCGACTCAAAAGACCAATTTTCGTTTAACGTAGGACCAGAAATCGATGTTTAAGAAATTTTGTTTTCTTACCAAGCGTTTGTTTTCTAATTAATATTCTTTGAAGGTAAGCTTTAAATTAATGGAATGAACATATGGCGGCTTCCTAGATAAAAGTTTCTTTTGATAAAACGTAATGGAGGCGTTTGAAGTGTACTCAGGTTCCTACATACCTATATACCTAAGGATTTTTTTCAGGTTTTTTTGCCGCTACATCGACATAATTATTTCATTTTTGTTTCCTCATACATTCGGTTATTAAGACTGAAATGCGCTTGTCTTGTATAACTTTTTGGAAATGTATTTTTGGTCCTTTGAACCAATTCTGTAAACCATTTTATAATCAATCGCTTTTAAAACGATACGACCAATAGTAGCCTGTACAAAGCTAAGTAAAGCTACCAAATACATACATACATACATAAACTCACGCCTTTTTCCCATGGGGTAGGCAGAAACCACGGAACGCCACCTGACACGATCCTTACATACTCCTTTCGCCTCATCCACATTCACACATCTGGTCATACAAGCACGCCGGTTACGAGTACTGCGCACCTGACCTTTTTGAAGAACCTCACCAACAAGGTCAGGGTAGGTCTTTTTAGCTACCAAATAATGAGAACTAATACCACCTAATACAAAGACATCGTGAAATAAGCAATGATATTAATACTACTTACCCGCAACATCAGCTTGAAACATTGAGAAACAATTAATGTCATGTCACCTCGACCACAACCCACTTTCCACCGACCACCATATACACAGACACACAGACAGATGCGTATCGTATGAATCACTTGTGCCCGTATGCAACACTCTCAATGCTGTGCCCTTATTCAGGTCACCTTAGACCCGCATCGCTGTCTACCCCCGTTTACTTGCTCATTCAATTAAATATACTGTTGTAAATCGAGTGGTGTACTTTATATTTGGTCTGTTGTATTGTTATTATTGATAGAAAGGATCTTATGAATTTTGATAATACGGTATGGATGTTGGGAGATTGGCTGCTAGGCTGTCTCGGTTTTGAATGTAATAACATCACGCTTGTATTTCCCTGAAGGGCTAGGCAGAGGTGTACCAATGTACACCCACAACTCGCCGATATGTTTAGGTCCCATGTTATAGGGGGCGAGCCTATTGCCATTAACCGGGGACATATCCTAACTCAAAACCCAATAACACTTTTTCCCCGACCTGGAAATCGAACCCAGGACCCCTCCCAAAGCAGTCGCGGTTACAACCACGGAACAAAGGACCAAATAGTATAGGTATTGTATAAGTATCACTTATACATAATTATAAAATCACCGGACCGTGTCCGACTGTCTATAAGTTCGATTTAATCTCCTAAACTGCTAAGTGGATTTTGGTGCAGTTTTCACCACAACTCGGAGTTTTTCGAGCAAGGTTCGAGCTTCAGCATTAATTCAACGTGCGGGGGCCGCCATTGAAAGATAAACATCGCATCAGCTGTGCCGGTTCCCGCGCTAAACTGACGGGAGTTTGGCTATGACTCGTTTGACGTATCGCAAAAAGGAGACAGAAGATCTACGAGTGAGAAGGACAACATTACAAGACAATTTTTTTTTCCCAGTGTTTCTATAGACAACATTGTTTTAGTTTAGTGCAACGTATTCCTTTTTAAATAAATTCGCGGTGGATTTTAATTTTATTGGGAAATCTTTTTTCTTTATTCGGAAAGATCTTTACAAGTAACTGCAAGTTCGATATTCGATTATTGTTTTTTTTTTTTAATGTTGTTGTGTTGTCTTGTTAGTGCCTCCTTAGCCTAGTGGTTCTAAGCGCGACTGCTACGCTAGAGGTCTTGGGTTCGATTCCCAGGTGTTATTGGGTTTTTCTATGAAATTCTCAGTAGCAGCTTGGACTTAGGATTGGTGCCCGGTTAATGGTAATAGGCTCGCCCCCTATTACATGGAACCTAAAAACACACCGGTGATTAGTGGGTGTACATTGGCACACCTCTGCCTAACCCTTCAGGGAATAAAGGCGTGATAGCATGTATGTACTATGTGTTGTCTTATATTGTGCAACTTCTGAGTCAAGATATATTTCGTATGATGAACCGCTCGTTGCTATGGTTACCTATTTCTGATAGAATAGCAACTTGTGACGTAATTACGTAGAATGAAATATGGTTTGAATGCGTGACCGAGCTGAGTAACCGGTTACAGTTCTATTCGGTATTGTTTCAAGGTGTTCTGAAACAAATGATGGGGATTCCGATTTTCTCTTTAGGTTTACGAATTTATTGTCTAAGTTACGAAAACTAGTTTTAATTACCTCCAGGACCCCTCTGATGTTGTGTACACCCTTAAGCACACTGTTTTACGTGCGTTTCGTTGCTCATTAACATAAATTGATTTTTTTGCACACAAATAATTGGTATTACATGGGACCTAAACATACCGGCGAACTGTAGGTATACATTGGTACACCTCTGCTTCAGGGAATACATGCATGATGATATGTGTTTAAAAATTTGGTCTGAGGCCAATAATTTTTGCTAAATATTTGATGGGCAGTAGAAAAGTTAACTGCTATGTGATGGTTTTTTATACCTCGTATGTAAAATCGAGGATGATGGCACTAAACCACTTTTAGACTCTACAAGGCGTAAGGGTGAAGTGTAGTTTACCGCCATTGTCCACACAGTGCCTCAACAAAATCTCATACAACCCCAATTTAATCTGCAGATCTAAACTCCCAACACACGAAACGACATCTCCCCAAACCTTTTCACCCCTCAAAACTGAAGCCTCCACACGGAATTAAAAGTGGGATCCATAACAAAGCTAGCACATCCAGTAGTGCACATCTGTGTCAACAATAAGGCCACATCTGTGTGCCGCAGGTGTACCGCGCTTTACGTATAAATTGTAACAGGAAAATTCCAATATCGGAGGGTTGTCTCAGAGATTTAGTGGTCACGACACGGTGACGTGATGGATTGGGAACTGTTAGTTTCATATTTTATAGAGGAATTGTCTTTAGTTAACATAAATCTAGTTTTCTTTATCGTGTGGGCAGTAAGGTCTAACGACCCCACACACCCTAGTGTGTGACATGGTTACCGATGTCAGTGATGTCCAAGATAAACTTAGAAAGTACATATGAATTGCGAACCCATAACATCATGCATGAGAGGCGGGCGCCTTAACCATTGGGCCATCACGATATTCATAAAACTCATGGATTATTTTGTGATAATAGAGGTAAGTTGGAAAATAAATAAATAAAAATAAATGTACGCGTCTTTGGCCAGACATTTGCTGTTGAAAACATGAAGAGAAGACATAGCAAACGTGAATAAATAAAGTGTTATTAAATTAAGATGTAGCTAATTGAATTACCTTCAACTTGAATGTATTTAAAGCAAATTTGCATATACCTACGTAGCAAAGCTGTCGAAGATACCAAGCAAACACCGGACAATACAAATGCATTGACTGAGACAAATCACACGTCATTTGTTTAATCAAATGATAATTAATTAATGCAGGTTATTACGTAGCTATACGTATTTTTATTTAAGAACAAATTCAGTACTTATGTTTAATCAAAATAACATTAATAAGTTGCAGTTTCTACCTGAGACTGTATTACTATTTAAAATAAACAGTTTTTTATTTTTTTAAATTTTATAATCTTTTTTGGTCCTAATGTCCGCGTTAATAAAAGCTTTTGGTCTTAGAAGCCAGGAAAAGCTAACGGCAAAGAAAACTTATATAAAAACTAGATTCAATTTTTTAATTAATTGACATTCAAAAGTGCCTTTTAATGGTTTAATTTGAATAAATGATTTGACTTTGACTTTTTTTACTACTTCCCATTTTCCTTTCATCACATTTCACGTCGCCGGTGTGTCGTGTCGCCATCGTGTCGTGTCGCAATCGTGTCGGACCTCTAAAGAGCTCTCAATAACGTAAAGGGTTAGATTTTGTGAATAGACTGCGGAGTTATTAGATTTTTTCCTGCAGAAGTTATGGCGATCGTATTTTCTTCACTTCAATTATACTGATGTAGGTCTATCGAATTGTCCCTTCACTTGATTTAATATTCCTTTTGTCACCCTTCCTGGTAATGTTCTAGCAAAGACTTGATAAAGCTATAGGCATTGTACATAGGTATTATTTCCATGCGTTCTATGGATTTGTAAGTAGATGCCAGGGTTTTTTACGCTCATAGTAAAGATTTTTTTATCACATTTTGTCTAGTTTTATGTCTGGGGTCATTATAGAGCTTATGTAAAACAATCGCACTAGTTTTTACCGATCTCTGGGAATTGGGATAAAGAAGCTCATATAAAACTCAATCACACTAGTTTCTAATCGATCTCTGGTGTAAAATAATTAAAAAATATAAAACATACAATATTTTTATTTAAAAATAATATATATAAAAAAAATATACCATCACGCCTGTATTCCCCGAAGGGTTAGGCAGAGGTGTACTAACCGGGCACACATCCAAACTCCGAGCTGCTACTGAGAATTTAATAGAAAAACCCAAATTATATATTTTTATTTCTATTCAATTAATTTGACAACTATTTCAGTACAACATGGAGAAAAATGTAGCATAATATGACAATACAGCACAGAAAACGACTGTTTGGAACATAACAGGAAATTCAAATTTTGACAGTTGGATTAAAATGACTCTAAGCCAAGCATACAAAAGACGAGGTAACGCGAAGGTTCGTTAAAAAAACTCCAGAACCTACTTTTTTTTTCCTTTCATCCTAAAAATCCAGGTCTTTATAATATCCTCACAGCATCTATTAATATCAGACAAAGGACCCGGCAACAGTGTGAGCAGCAACACTCGCGTGTGACGTCACACGGCGTTCGGTTACAGTGTCGTTGGCGGCGACACCTGTGTCAACGAGCGGCGCGTGCGACCGGCGCCGGCGCAGGGGCCCGGGTGGCTCGGCGACGAGCTTTGATGTGTTTTGTGGGTTTTCTCTTAGTTAAATAAGATATAGATGTTTTTTTTTACCGATGCTAAATCGAATGACTTCCCCCGCGAGAGAGTGTCAGACTTTTACTGACTAAAACTCATCCATGTTCCTTGTGCCCTTTGCGTTCCGGGGGTTCTTTGCGCGCGGTAGTTCTTTCGAACAACCCGCAGCCCTGGCACTGCCCGGCAGGCATATTTATGGTGATACCTACGGTGGCTTTTTTCTTAGTTAAATAAGAGATGGTGATACGGTGGTTTTGTTGGCAGAATTTGGAGTAGGGATTGAGGATGATGTTTGATATTTTAGTGAAATTTAAAGACTTCTTCTTTCTAAACTATTATATTGTTGCGGCCCAGAATTTGGCTACTTTGACTGCGTTGTCGGTGGCAGCCATTAAATCTTCCTGCGTGCTGCTGTCAGGGCACGCAAGGCACTATGTAAGATGGGCCATCGTTTGTGCTGTACCGTACAAACAGTTAAAGTCGCTACCGTCACTGAATCCCCAAGTAAACATGTTGTCTTTTCTACGACCGACCTGAGCTCGGAGTCTATGATATATTAATATTGGTTTTCATATTGCTTGATCACTCACAGATGCACTACTAGCTACATTACTAGTTAAGTAGTTACAACAATACTAGTTACTTCTGGTAGTTAGTCGTTTACAACAGTTTTATCGTAGGCTCGTATTACTTTTTCATAACGTACAGTATCTAACAGTTCAACATTAACGGTACAGAGTACCTCTATTTCCTAGCCAGTGAAGTGGTCTTTTGGTCCGAAATTTAGGTACATAAGTACCTAATATTGCTGTTCGTTTGTCTGTCCTACGTTACGACGCTCGGCGTTCACATTATCAGGGATAGGTAATAGTTTAGGTACCAGCATATCCTCAATGGAAAAACTGGTCCTTTGGTCACAAACCATGTCACTATTACTAGAGACGTCTATAATAGTACAAGAAAGGCCATAATTCTTCTACATAAGGTACATTTTCGCCGTAAACCGTGATAGATTGTTCCTGACAACAGACATTTGGTTTAATATTGTTTTTGGCGGAAACATCTGTGCAAACGTCCGTCGGCGCGTGCGGCGCCTGCGCCTGCGCACTGTCGTCGTGGCTTTCTGATGATTTCTTATATTTGTTCTCGTTGCATGTTAATTTTGAAGTTGATACATGGAGAAAAATAATGTAAGATTATTCTATTTGGTTTTATCGCAAAGTTGGAAAGAGGTTTTTGTTTTTAGCAATAATTTATTTATTTCAGTAGATTTAGTTATTTATTTACTATGGTGGAATTGGCTAATGAAGAGGTTTTACCTTGCTAATATTAAAATTTCAGATCCGAAAACATCACTAAAAATCTCTGTTACCATGTCAGAAATTCTTGCTTCAAAACACAAACCTTTTACGGGCACTTGTTACGAAGTAATTAATACCATTCTATTATTTTCCCACTACAGGGCGAGAGATACTTCTCATACAGAAAAGACCCGACATTGATCAAAGCGCTTGCTCAAATCGGATTGGTGATTTCAAATTTAGATTATGAGTCCAAGTCTCCTCACGGTATTTTTGTTCACTGATATCACTGATGTCACTTTGATATGCACTTGTCCGGTATCGAACCCTCAACCATACGCATGAGAGGCGAACACCTTAACCATTGAGCCATCACGACATTGTCAAGGAGTAGGTTAGGCAGTAACCTGTAGCCAGTAGCCCGTTCCACACCGTAGCTCCTGCCGCTATAACTCAGGGAGGGCAAACGTTTAAATCATAGTATAATTAGTGCCCTCAGGTGCTGGGCCCAGCTGTGAGCAGCTAATAGCACCATTACATCCACCATAACGAGACTACCTAATGATGCTGAGATGGACAATGGTGTACTACTACTTGTGACCTGAAGGACCATTCTACTAACTTTTAAAACCAACAACCCCCCCTCCTTCACCTCCTTTAACTGCGAAGGTAGCCTAGTGGTCATGAGTGCGACTTTTACGCTAGAGGTTTTGTGTTCGATTTTCAGGTCGATTAAAAAGTGTTATTGGGTTTTTCTATGAAATTCTTATTAGCAGCTCGGAGTTAGGATTTGTACCTGTTTAATAGCAATAGGCTCGCCCAATTACATGGGACCTAGACATACCGGCGAACTGTGGGTTGCATTGGTACTCGGGAATACAGGCGTGTATGTATGTATGTTTAAAAACCAAATTGAAAAGAGTGTCCGTGGAGTTTCTTGCTCGTTCTTAGCCATCGTAACTCACTTCATCTTATTGTTTAACTTCTTGCCAATTCAAAAGTATAAATGCTGCGACTTTGACTTTTAGGAAAGATCGCAATCTAATATCAATCACAATCTGTCAAAATGCATTTAATTTACGTATTTTTTTGCCATTGGTCATTTATATGTTATAGCAAGTGAAATATAACATGTTCAGTGATCTAAACACCCAGCCTCCAGCACACACGTCACACTCCATTACAGCAGGCGTGGTGGTAACAAGTCCGCCATTGTATAAATAACGCTAAGAGCCCAGCTGTGCGCACCCGTGCTCACGACGCGCGGCTAAATGCAGCTCCTTCGCGCCGGTTACAACCAATGAACCAACACCGGGTTAAATAAAGAACCAGGTGGAGTTGTGGTAGGTAACTAGTGTGGCTGATGAGGTGAGGAGGTGAAGATTGGAAGGAGAGGAGGTTCGAATGTAAGCTTTGTTGGGTTTAAATACGGTATTATTTACAATAATAATAAATACTCACACCTCTGCACTGCCGAACTTCTGCTGAACTACCTCGTTGGCCTAGTGGTCCAGAGTGCGACTGCTACGCTAGAGGTCCTGGGTTCGATTCCCAGGTCGAGCAAAAAGTGTTATTGGGTTTTTCTCTGAAATTCTCAGTAGCAGCTGCTAGTTTGGATTTGTGCCCGGTTAATGGCAATAGGCTCGCCACCCATTACATGGGACCTAAATATACCGGCGAACTGTGGGTGTACATCGGTACACCTCTGCCTAACCCTTCGGGGAATACAGGCGTGATGGTATATTTTTTTTATTTATAATAATAAATATAGGGGAAACTCTCTGCGTTTGTATTTCCAAACGCATTCAACCCTAATCTCTTCAAAATAAGCGTGACCAAGCTTCTTTTGGGTTAGGTCACTCCATCGTCGCCTTCGTGTTTGTCACCTCTGACCTAGACTAATCAAGAGCTTACCCATCGCGTTAAAACAAAAAAACAATTTACGATCGTCATGTAATTACATACATAAACATACGCCTTTTTTCTATGGGGGTAGCCAAAAACCACAGAACGCCACCTACTACGATCCTTACATACTCATTTCGCCTTGTCTACATTCATACATGATCATACTGGCACGCCGGTTACAAATACTGCGCGGTGAGGTTCTTCAGAAAGGTGAAACGGCACCTTTCTGAAGAACCTCACCAATAAGGTCGGGGTAGGTCTTTCTAGGGCGTCCTCTCACTGTATTGCCACTCACATCTGCTATATAAATCCTTGTTGTCAGTCGCCTTCCATTCATCCTCTCAACAAGTAATTGTGGTATCAATTTTCCAATTGTTTTCCCGAGTACACAATCATAGAGCGCCTGTACCCTGCCGGTACCCTGAGCCCTGAGCCCTGTCCTGCAGCATGGCAAGCAATTAAATGTAGATTAGTGTAAACAGTCCGGGGCGCGAGATAAAACTGTCCCCCATGATCGAGAGTTGCGCGCCTATCACAGACATGCGGGCGGGACCGACAGCACACTCAGTGGACGACTATATTTATTTGAGAATTTTTACTGAACTGTAAAAAAAAACTATTTTCTCTTACTTTACATTAAATTAGCTTTTACCCACGGCTTTGATTGGGTTCCCACTCCAACCCTAAGAAACAGTACTTTTTTTTCTGAATAAAAGGTACTCTGCCCGTTTATGCCCTGACAGAGTAGTTTAGGCGTGAAAGTGTAATAAGCACACAAACTGACTTTTGCCTTTATGATATTAGTTGGGATAGTAAAACAGGGAATAAATAAAAAGGTAGGTCAAGTCAAAGTCAAAGTCGATGAAAGCATTTATTTCAATTAGACCATTTACAGGCGCTTTTGAATTGTCAAGAAGTTACAGTTAAAGTTGAAGCTAGTTGCTCGTTCCAAAACGTTGGGTCTCTATGGAGAAGCGTAGCAGTCGCGCTTAGTCCTAAGCGCGACTGCTACGCTAGGCTAACTTCTTCTTCTATATAAGTAAGGTCTAACGAACCCACACACCATAGTGTCAGAGTTTCTAAGCCGCCTCAAGGGCCTCTGACATGGTTGATGGTGATGTCCAAGATAAACTTAGAAAGGACATATATGCTAGCTAGGGCTAACGAGGCAGTACTATTTACTATTATACTACCATACTATTTCATTAAGTTTAAGGGATAAGGGCAGGAAGATGATGACTATTTCATTAAGTTTCTAATCTCTCAATTTCAAAAATATATCCGCCGCCTATTTTGCCGTCGCTACCGCTCGGCCCCGCATACGGGCTCGATTTGAGTCCGTTTGCACTGGCGTGCTCGGCGTGAGCGTGATAAATTGTCACCAGCATCGCCCGGAGGACCACGAGATAAGTGCCGGTGACTTGTAGTCTTATGACCCTTGGCATTAAGCTGCTATTGCCTTGCACACAGCCAGCTGGGTGTAGACTAGCGAAATTTATGTAAAAATTGGATTAGGTTATATTGTTATAGAAATATTGGTTCAGGCAAAGAAGGCCTATGTGTCTTGTGCTTAGAAAGCGTTGCACAAGCACTAAAACTAAAAAATCGCAAATTCGACCGATTTTTTTCTGGCAATTACCTACCTACAACATTTTATATTCATAAGAAAATAAAAAAACTACCACTAGCCTTTTATTCTCTTACGGCAGGGCAAAGGCCTCTTCTTATACAGAGAAGACATGAGCATTGATCACCACGCTTGGTAAGGCGGATTGGCGATTTCAGACTTATATTCATTATTATAAGTCTAGGTTTCCACTAGGTTTTGATAAAAATTTACTTATAAACTTTATTCATAAGTACCTTTAATAGTGTCGTGATGGCCCAGTGGTTAAGGCGCCCGCCTCCCATGCACGAGGTTGTGGGTTCGCAACCGGGCACGGGCAAGTACCAATTTGACTTTTCCTAATTCAATAATAATTCATATGTACGTATGTACATATGTATTCATATGTGTGTGTATGTGTTTTATATTTATAATAATTCATATGTACTTTCTAAGTTTATCTTGGACATCACTGACATCGGTAACCATGTCAGAGGCCCTTGAGGCGGTTTAGAAACTCTGACACTAGGGTGTGTGGAGTCGTTAGACCTTACTGCCCACACGATAAGAAGAAGAAGAAGTACCTTTAATAATAATTTAATTAAGAAATTAAGTTAATTAAAATGTATTTCTTATTTTAAATGTTAAAAGAAAACAAGTTAAAAGTATGTAGAAAAAGTTATTATTGTTAATGAAAAACCACTCTTATTGTCATATTCTTAAGGCTCATGACAAAGGAACTCAATAAAAATAGTATGACGTAACAATGTTTACCTTTTCTAATTTGGTGATTTCATCATAGACTCGATGGAAAATAATCAAATGTATTACAAAACTAAATATAGGCAAACCCGCAGCATTAAGCTTGATAAACGACTTGTGTATTATGTAATACGTCACACATAGGTACTATATTATTTACTACTTCGACCTATACATAAAGGATACTGATTATCGTAAAAAAAACACAAATTAAAACATTTATTTTATACCTTACTAGCGACCCGCCCCGGCTTCGCACGGGTGCAATGCTGATACTAAATACACTACAGAAAAACTGTTATTAAACATATAAACCCACACTATCTATTAAAAAAAAAAACGCATCAAAATCCGTTGCGTAGTTTTAAAAATTTATGCATACATAGGGACACAGGGACAGAGAAAGCGATTTTGTTTTATACTATGTAGTGATAGTTGGTAAGTTTGAAGTTCGTCTCCATACGAAACCACCTTTCCTAAGGGGCAGCCTGCATTCATGCATTCATTTACAAAAAAAATGAATCGAGTCTAGCTTTGTTCTTGTTATACTTTACATAATTACTGAGTTGACCTTCTGAAGGCCGATTCTCATATTAAAATACGCACAAAATCTAGTTACGTCCTCTCAAAAATCTCTTGCTCTCTCTCTCTTTTTGACAGATTGAGACTGCAAACGTTTCTTATAGTTACTAGAATCGCCCCCCTGGTCTAAGGTTATCCCTTGTTTTTATCAGGCGGCTAGTATTCTTGCTTCTTACAAACCAGCATGCGGTATACTGAGACAATTGTACGTTTTCTTCCACGTACATCTTACCACAAACGCAAATAGTCGTTCCAAAACGACTACCCATTCAGTATCGACCAATCAGCGGCGCCCGCCCCCCGCAGGCGTCTGGCACCCCAGTAGACGCGCAGTCCCCACACGCAACTGACGCGCTTTGAACAACCACAAAATGGAGAATCGATTATCGGACATTCAAGTATACCATTTAACTAAAATATACAGAAAATACGAGTGCTTATGGGATGTTAACAATGAGAATTATAAGAATAGAGAAGCAAGACATAATGCGTATAAGGGGATATTGGAGAAACTAAACATTCCAGGGTTGAAGCTGAAAGATATTCCGCAGAAAATAAAGAATTTGAGGACTTCGTACTATACGGAATTGAGGAAGATTGACGCGAGTATTAAAGAAGGCGGGGAAAGATATAAACCAAGAGTAGCATGGTTCCGGATGGTTGATAAAATAATGAAGAATGTCTCCAGGACTTTACTCAACGCAGAAGCTGAAGCTGTAAGTTCAATATTTTGTTTTTATTTCTCAATACAGTGACAAACCTCGTTGTAAATGAATAATGCTGCTTGTAAAGCGCTTAGCGCTTATGTCAAAAACCTGTCAAGTGACATCCAACTGTCACTGCCAAATAGGGTTGCCAATTTAACTGTTATAAGCAGTAATATAGTTTTTATTGCGTTTCACTTTTAGCCGTTGAACAAATATAAAGAATACACAATACTGTTTTCCAAATTGCTAGTATCTAGAGCCAAAAATAAAACCTGTTTGAAAAGTAAACGGTAATATAACGTTATACATAAACGCGTATTATTACGTCACGTTATAAATAAAATAGGCAGTTATGGGAAATGCCGACCGAAGTGAAATCCTAACGTCACATGACCGTGTCGGTGACGCGACCCCCTAATTATAGCCCCTACCAAAAATCGCTCAAAGCGTCTAGAACCGTTTTCACTTCAAAAATTTAATACTGTTAATTTTTTATTTTGCTTCTTCTACTTTTTCTTCTTGTTACATGACATTATTTTTATGTGCATTTTATTGGTGGCGATGGTATTGCCATAGGTATTTTACTTCGTAGCTCCTTTTTATTTTGTGAGTGGTTAAATATAATATGATTGAACCAAATGGCTTATTTATAAAGATGTAACTGCGTTTGCAGATACTGTGTGTTTTTTGATTTTTGCACTTTGATATAACTTTGTTATACAGAAACAGCCATTATTGTTACCTCAATGTCGTAGTGTTAGTTTTGTTCTCATATACGTGAAAAAAAGTACTTATGAATTAAAAAAAATGACATTTGTACGGCTATCCCGACATTACGGGTGTTAAGATTTGTAATAAGAAGAATTATTATGTTTCTGCTTTAGTAAGTAAAGTAGTTAAACAATTACTAACTATTTATCTCAATTTAATAATCTGTCCTTTTCAGGATTCTGATACAGACTTCAGCGTCACTGAATTAATAAACACAAAAAAGAACGAAACACCAAAGTTAATCACCACAGATGAAACACCAAAGGCTGTCACCATAGATAATACACCACAGACTAAAATATATGTAGACGATGAATATGAAAGTTATGGTAAATACATAGCATTAACTCTACGATCTATGCCCCGAGAAATGTCGATAATCGCGAAGTTGGAGCTACAGAAAACAATGGGTGAAGTTCAATTACAGGCATTCAAGTATATGAAAGGGGCTGATGGTACTGTGGCATGTGATCTCTCCACTCCTAAGATGGAGGAAGATCCTCTAAAGGACTCGGTAGATAATGCTGGAATGGATATCGAGACGGATATGTCAAACGTCAAAACAGAGGAAGAAGTTTGTGAAACTCTGTGAAAATTTCATTTCAGTAATTTATATTCCATTTAAATACAAGTATTAGAAGAAGTGTGAAGTGAAGCGTGAAGTGTGTGTGTGTGAAGTGGAAATGACTGCATTTTTGTGATATATTTTTTTTGTAAGTAGCTATTTGTCTATTATTGATTTATATTTATCGTGAAATAACGAAGCTTATTATAAACTAACATTGAAATAACGATAACGTTGTAACGTTATTTATAACGAAAGAGATTTTTCAGAGTAGCAATACGGTGTATTTTATAAAAGTCTTCATCGATGAATTTAAGTGGAGTGAGCGTATGGTGAGCTGTCTCACCTAAAAAAAAATTGCACTATTCTGTAAAAATCTCTTTCAGTTAATTTGCAGAACTTTCTTTTTCTTTACGATTTGTGTGATAACTAGAACGACAGAATTTGGTACTTGACATCAACAATTAATTGACATACATTTCATGAGCTGTGACTGAATTTTGAGAATCAAACATGAAAAACTATTAATTTATTTAAATTGATTTTATATGGCAATACCTAGTAATCTTGGATGTCACTTTTCTGTCAACTCAATAGACTAACTATTTATTGATTTAAATTAAAGTTCTAATTTTACTGTTAATCGAAAATTAGTCGTGTTCTAAGGCTAAAATTAAGGGTTTTTTTAAAGAACTCGGTTTTGGAATTGGTTAATTATGTCTACTGTCTAATTGAGTACATCGCAGTATTAATGGTAGGGGTTAAGAATAACTTTGTCATTTGCGCCATCTAGTGTTAATTTACAGAAGTATGTCTGTTTGTCAAGTAATTTTGTAACTTTGCTTTGAGCAAAATTTATACTAAGTGGTGTTTAAAATTAAAAATAAACTTTGAACATTTTTGTATGATTAGTCTTTTATTTAAATGTAATTCACCATATTTCCCATACATTGATAAAATGAAAATTAAAAATTTCAAATTGACAATTATTGATGATGAGCAACGAATGACGAGCAACTAAAATAATCGAGATACATGGCAGTTAACAGATTACCAATTTCAACTGACAGCACCCGTTCACGAACATGACGCATGGATCAGAAGACTGTCAAACAATTAATAATTTAATAAATGGCTCCATGGTACTCTCACATTTGGGGTGTATTGACGACAATCTGTACTCTCTACCCACCCACCAAGCGGTGTCGTGAAGCAACCTCAGGTGTATCAGTGTTGTCATTGTATTAGTGAGTACATACGGGCCCCGCATCTCGCACTCGTCATTACAGAGTGACGCAGATAAACTTGTGTGAGGATATGTGGGTGCTGAGCTGAGCCACTGGGGTTTTGTACTATATTTAACCTTCACCGTTATTACATATTTAAAGTAATATACGAATATTGACTGCTCTGTTGGTCGCGAGGTTGTAAACGCGACTGCTGAAAGGGAGGTCCTGGGTTCGATTCCTAGGTAAGGTAAAAAGTGTTATTGGGTTTTTCCTATGAAATGCTCAATGCGGAGTTAGGATTTGTACTCAGTTAATGTCACCTAAACATACCGGCGAACTGTGGGTGTACATTAGTACACCTAACCCTCGGGGAATACAGGCGGTAATATTGACTGGCCCGTTGGTCTCGTGGTGGCAAGCAGGACTGTTAAGCGTGGGGTGCTGGGTTCGATACCCAGGTAGGGCGAAAAGTGTTATTAGACTTTTTCATTACGAATTTCTCAATAACAGTTTGGAATTTCGAAGTTGGCGGTGTGACACGGTCCTGCACCTGATCTTTGACCGATTGTGTCGGATAGTCGTCGCATTGGATTATTAATTTATGAGATTGAGAGAAGAGCGAATGTACCTGTGTACTTCATACCTTTTACATCTCTTGTGTACTTGCCTAGTCTTCATTAGGATTGGCCGTCGTGACAGAAATTCGGTCGGGTCGGGAGGATATTAGTATTATCTTACTAATATTAAGAATACCAGCCTGTTATTGTTTGACTGCAGGGCACAGTATAGATGACTTCCACCAGAAGCTAGTTGTAACTTGTATTCTAGAAATTAATGCAAAACATAATTTAAGTGTTCCAACTTCCAACATACCTGTCTCGGTAATCCCACTGTTTACGAAGCACGTCAATCATGGCGCTAACCCAATTTAATATCAGAACCCCATCAACATTGATCAAGAAGTATCTAAACACAAACAAACATTGGTGTGTCAATTCCGAGGGTAGGTAATCCACGCTGAGTGAGGGGCGGTGGGGGGAGTAGGGGGGGGCGTGTAATTAATCGCTAGCGGACATTAATCATGTCGCACACCTGACGAACGGACGTCTCGAGAAAAATTGCATTCCGATTGGCGAATTAGGTCATTGTTTTATTGTTGAGTAGGTTATGATATTTTGGTGTACAGAAATCATCATCATCATATCAGCTGTAGGACGTCTAGTGCTGGACATAAGCCTCTCCCATAGATTTCTAATAGGACCGGTTGGAAGCGGCCTCCAGCATTTTCCTGCGAATGCAAATCAATAGTATCTTTTGTTTTTTTTTTAAGTTTGGGAAATTATCAAATTACTTTTTCGGCTCTGCTCGGAGCGAAATGGGAGTATAGGTCTCTTACCGACTAAAATTCATCCGCGTTCCTCTTAATGCCCTTAGCGTTCCAGAGCCGCAGTGACTCTTTCGAACATGCAATCGTTGCAGAATCAATATCTAGGATTATATTTCGGTCTTACACACTTATCCACAAGTATCCATTGTGGTAAGGGTGTTGGAAATACTGAGAAATGTCGGCGTACTAACCCGCAATGTAAATACTTTATCTTTATAAAAAGGAACACATTTCTGGTCGAGAATTTTATATCCAAAAAAAAATTTATTCTATGCTATGCATACGTAACGTTACCATTTATTAGGGAACCTATAGCGTCAATCCTGCTATAACGCTCATTAAAATGATAATTGAAAGTATCATACGGTGTCATGTTAAACATTTGACACTCTCTAACAACACCCAGCTAGGAATAGTACATACTATTTCCATGCAAAACTCTCTTGTTTCGTAGCCAGTTACAAAAAAAAACAACCACAAACAAAACACATCCGACAGTTTAACGAACAAACCAATTCGAAATTTGAAAATCAAAACACCTGAGTTTGTTATCTAGCTCCGCTTAGCTGATTGGTTCGGTTTTAAGGTATTAATAGACGTTCGAATATGGTGCGCTCCGCACCCGCGAACTTGGTGTGCTCCGGACCACATTCGAGGGTATGTGCAGCGGTCCGCCGCACATTCACCGTCAATAATAATAATAATGTGCGGCGGACCGCTGCACATACCCTCGAATGTGGTCCGGAGCACACCAAGTTCGCGGTGCGGAGCGCACCATATTCGAACGTCTGTTAATACCTTAAATCAAACTTTTGCGCGGGCTCTGCTGCCGTTGACAGGTCGATTATGGCGGGATTGCGCTTAACATACTCGATTATGAGCAAAAACTGTGTCGGTTGTGTCACTTGCATGCTTTCTTTGTTCTCTGTGGTTTGTTTTTTTATTTTTCATGTTGGTACTATGTGGGTGTGTTACTTTGTTGCGTCTTCTGTTTTATTTTGGGAATTTTGATTATTTTTTAAAGGTTTTGTTGAATTATCACCAACCTTTGTATACTAATATTTGAGGTAATTGTAAAATCGTGGTGACGTCATAATTCAATGACATGAATTTTGACAGTTGTTTTACAGGCTGCCAAAGACAGTGAATTTTTTTTTACACTATCCAGCAATGTTGTTACGTGAGTTTTTATTATATTTTCAGCCCTTTTCAAGGACTTTTGAAATTTACACTACTAAGGCGCGCTCTGGGGGGCAAAGAGAAGGTCGAGGTGTTTAAAATAAATACCAAGCCCTCAAGCGTGTCAAGAACCCTTGGGGTTTTCTAGCCAAGCGTTGGACTACTTTCTAGCTATTTAACTACACCAGGGTTTTTCAGAGAATTCTGATTGCTTTTGAAGTAATAATGGCTGTTTGGTAGATTTTCCTTATTACAATAGGGTCTAGTTCTCCTAAAATGATTCTTATATTTTTCTAAGTAATAGGTACCTACTCTTTCTTTTTCTAAGAGGCATTAGTGGTGGATGTTCATTAAAATGTTATTGCTGCATAGTAATGGTACACATTTGATTGGCAATAGACTCGTTCCTTATTACGTGGGCCGTAAACATACGCGCGAACTGTGGGTGTACATTGGTACACCTCTGCCTAACCTTTTGGAGAATACAGGCGTGATGGTGTGATGTGATGATAATGGGACACATTTGGCATACAAGGAATCAGTATGACATAAGTATTTTTTAAAATTTCAATCCGCCATATTGATTTCTCTCTTGTCTATAAACTTGTTAACCAAAAATGGTAAAAATATTGTCTAATTTATTAAAAATATAAGAAGGTCTCTGTCGGTGCCTGCTTTTACAAAATTAACATTTTTATTCTGCGTAGTTAATTATCATAACATATCTGGTGGATGTTGATTTGAAAATGGAAGAATAACAAGACAGCTGGTAATTTTCCCGCGCTCCAGAGACGTTGCTATGGCAACGGTAACAGTTAGTTATTGTTGGAGTTACTTTTAGTTTTGATCCAGGTTACTAAATAATTGTATTATAAACGTACGTACGTATGTAAATTAGCTATGTAAGTACATTATGATTCGACAGGCAACATTTTGGCGGTCACTAAATGTAATTTTTCTATTTTCTACTAGACCAAATTCAACAAAACTGCATAACAATGTGACAAATGACCATCTTAAAATATATTGTCGTGTAAATGCTTTTCCTTAAAAAAAATAAGAGTGCTAAGAAATCACTAGCACAGATAAAAAAAGTCATAGACAAAATCACACTTTCACTACAATTAAAAAAGTATAGCAAAGGCAACCTTCCATACAGCCATTCCCACTTTTAACAAAGAGGTTATAGTACGAAACAGGTACGATGTATAAGCTATAATCCTTGCTTAGGCCGCTCCAAGTGTTGAGCCGATGGTCTGCCAGTGACAGCTCGATTACGCCCCCCCTCCCCTCGCCTCACCCCGCACCGCCCCCCCCCCCCGCAACCGCACCACTCCGCAACTTCAGGCTGAATGTTTGCATTCTGTGTTTTGGGTTAAAAAAAAACTAAATTATGGGGTGGAATAGGTCAGGCAGGGTAGTGAAGGGCGAGAATTTTGGGATAATAGGTAAAATGATAGATTGTTTTATTGATCTTTCATGTTAAGTAAGCAAAAAGAAATCACCCACGCACACCTACATGAATAAAAAATAATGAAAACATACTCTAATTTTCTATGAGTACGAAAATTCTCTGAAATTGTATTTTTAACAGAAGATACTAACATAGTCTTATATTATAAGGTAATTCCTTAATTTCCCATGAATGTTATTTGAGTAATAAAATAACAAAATAAACTGAGCTATCGTCTTCTTACTATTATGTTATAATTACAATTCGATATTACTAGCATGGAGTTGTATGCTGCAAGCTGCAATACCTATGTTTGCAACCTACACTATGGGTTTAGAGCTTTATGTAAGGAATTAGCAAACTCGTATATTTCATAGACTTCTTTTTAGCCGCGTATTTACCGAAATATTCTTACGAACCCCACATTTAAAAAAAATATTATAGCTTTTGTTACTCGCTGAGAATGTAGTTTACTATTAGCAAAAGAATTTTCAAAAATCGGTAAAGGAGTTTTAGAGTTTATCCATTAGAAACAAAAATAAAAATCTTTTCTTTTTATAATATTTAGGATAATAGATAACCCGGTATACACCTATGTCCTTAGTACCTATTCAATTTGTCAGTCAAAAGAAATATTGCACATTGCATTAAACTTTCCGACTGACATTATTATTTAAGTAAACCAATTAGGTACGAATCAATCGGAAAGTTGCAGCTAGTTGTTCGACCCTTACTTATCTAGTGAGAAGAACGACCAAGAACCTCCATGAATTAAAACCGCACTATAGCGCATCTAAAAACACAAAGTACCAAGATCATAATTCCTGACAATTTAAAAGCGTGACAAGCGACAGACCATATCCCTCATCATTTGCAATTCCAACCATCGTTCAAAAACAACGGCGACACCTGAATCTTCGACTGTAGTTAATCAAACGTGTTGTAGGGGAGCAAATTAGGCGGGGGTGGGGTGGGGTGGGGTTGAGTGGGGGTGAGACGTCAGCTGTCGGCGTCACCAGCACCCGGCGCCGCACTCTTAAACTTTTACATACACCCGCTGCTATGCTTCATATCTTGCGAGATTCAATGATGTAAAACGAATTGTTGAGTCTGCTGTGGAAAAGTTGTTGATGTGGCTTTAATTGTGGCGGTTCTAGCAATAGATATGTTTATAATGATGGTTGTTGTTGTACATGTTTCACTACTTAGTATAGACTTCGAAAAGCCTTTTTCAGTTTTACGGGATTTCTTTTTGGTTGTTTAACATACATACATACAATCACGCCTGGATTCCCCGAAGGGTTAGGCAGAGGTGTACCAATGTACACCCACAGTTCGCCGGTATGTTTTCAGGTCCCATGTAATTGGGGGCGAGCCTATTGTTTTTAGTATTTAAAAATGTCCAACTTGAACTAAGGTTCTTTTTTAAATATAACAGCCCGGCCTAACTTCCCTAGGGTAATTTGTTTATGATAGATGCAATATGCAACTGAAATATTACAATAAAAAATCCAGGAACTTTCTTAAGTAACTGACGAATCATCACTGTTGTGATTAATTCCTATACATATTATAAAGCTGTTTAAACTCGTTAATATCTAAAACTATTGGTCCGGTACAAAAAAATAATCTAATAAGAAACTACATAATCTCTAAATGATATATTTTTAGACCAACAAAATTTTGGCCTCAGTAAAAAAACGAACACGAACGAAGTCACGGGGAAAATTACACATAAATAAAATACAGTATAATTTAATTCTACATTAATATGTAGAGTTCTTGGTATTTAATTGTAAACCAATATTATCACCTACAAAACTCCACCATTGCAATTCCAGGCAACATTGTATTACAAAGAAAATCCTACGAGAAATAAATCCTTTGCGTTCAAAGCTTTGCAAGTCAATCGCACAGTTCATTACGAACGTACAGTTATACAGTACACTTTGTGCAGTAACTTTAACTTATTTTAATATCAATGGCAGCTGTCACGGCTAGCCCCCGCCTTCACTTGCTTGGAGCAATAAATCATTATTTACTTTCGACTTAAGAATTATTGGTAACTAATAAAATATAATGGTGACTTGCAGTTTGGTGGTATTTGACATTACTAATAAATAAATAAATAAATATCTTGGGACAACTCACACACGGCTATCTGGTCCCAAGCTAAGCAGAGCTTGTGTTATGGTAACCAGACAACTGATATACATACTTATATATAATTTATAAATATATACATATTATAGATAAATCACACCCAGACACAGAACAAACAATCATGCTCATCACACAAAGTTTGTCCTGGGTGGGAATCGAACCCACGACCTCCGGCTTAGCAGTCAGGGCCGCTAACCACTAGACCAACAGGCCCGTCAATTGACGTACTTTTTATGAGCTGTCAAAATGCTATTCTACCATAGATTTTGTGTGACAAAAGATAACTGTGACGTCACCTTTATGCCAAGTCAATTGACAAATTATTTATTAATTTCAAGGCAATTACAAATCGAATTTTACATTAAACTGAAAATTGGGCAGGTTTTCAGGGCCTAAATAAAGTGTTTCTATAAAGAAAGAAAAATCGTTTATCCGCGTAAAATTTACGCACATAACAAAAAATCATGTCTTGAATTTATTGGTAAATGGTGCCTTATACCCAACAGTAACGTTGCGATTATTTTTGTTGTACCGAACCATACCTGGGAACCTACTGGTTACTGAGATGTAATGTAATTCTCCAGGCCGATTCCGGCCACGGCGGCTAACCTTAATGCAGACTAGCCACGTACGCAGGAGATATTATAGTGCACAAGTGTGTGCGCAAACACAGGTGCACTCCCTCTTCCCTAACTCTCATAGCCCGATGGGACGGCAATCCGACACGACCGGGAGAGATAATGAGAGAGGGTTACTGAGATATTCAAGATACAAAACAATTTGAGGTTTAAAAAAAAAGCGATTATAAAATTCGTTTGTCAACAATAATTTTACCTCAAGTACATATTTAGATAGCTAACTAATTGATAAGCTCAAACAGTAGACATAAAAACAAGATAAATAGGTATTATTATTTTCTAAAATAAATGAGGAACAGCAACCTGCCTAGTCCTATCTTACCATCCCGGCACCACAACAAGATAACCAGAGTATCATTGCAACCCGCATACGAACCTAATCAGGCAAACACAAAAGATATTAAAATAATATCAAAAAACTCACCCCCATTTTTTCCGTAACATCGATAATTGTAATCCTTTCCCCCGGGGCGGGCGGTGGGGGTGGGTGGTAACATCTGTGCCGCCATCCCTCGCAGGCGGCTGTCAACCGCAGCGGGGCCAAACCGTTTATTTATTTGAAGACCCCTAAATTGATTCGTTGATACGAACATGCTCTGCCCAAAATACTGTACAGTTGGGATGCTGTGGTGGACCTAGCAGTAATTGGGTTCTTGACGCTACTACCCAATATTCCAAGACGCAACTTTTCCGAAAAACACTTATTTTACCACTGAAAACACGGCGAATTTCCAATTTACTGCAAAATACTAGATTTTTGTTGCTTTCAAATTAATGAATAGTTTGTCATTTTTATGAGCAAATAAATGACGTCACGGTTTACTATTGCCATGCAAAACCTATGGGGGAATTGAGTTTTGACAGCACATTAAAAGTATGTTAATAAATTGGTGGTGTCTAGTATCCATTAAAATATAGATTAGATTTTCAGATGGTAGCTGAAAAGAGAATTAGAATTAATTTCTATGCATGTGGCATTCCACAATACATAAGAAGTTTTGTTGACTTTTCATCAACATCTCGGAGGCAACGAGAGAAATAAAAGGAAATAGAAATAACTTCTATCTTTTCAATACATCACACATACTATAAAAACAGTTATAGAGCTGTTATTATAAAATACTAGCTTCTGTGTGCGACTTTGTCCAAGTGATATCTTTTTTTTTTCTTTTTTTAAAAACAACGTTGCCCCACCCCAGGAATTTCTCCTGTATCGTGGGCGCGTTTACAAACATATAAACTCACATACACAAACGACCAGACCCGGAACAACTATCTGTAGATCATACAAATATTTGTTCCGTGCGGGATTCGAACCCGCGACATGCTGCGCGGCAGTCAATCGCTCGACCACTGCGCCAACCGTGTCGTCCATATCACAAAACATATCCTTTAACACTCGTCAATAGTGTCGCTTTCGATTTGCGAATGAATTTTTGTAATATCGGACCAGGATTTTCAGAGATTAGGTCTTACAAACAAACAATATTATTTCTTCTAATATATTTTTTTGTATTCCGGAAATCACCCGATCTTAAGTGATGATGCGGCCTAAGATGGAACATGCTTGCCTAGGCCTAGGATGAACCGGTTCGCTCGTGGCTTGAAGATATCTAGATTGTACTTATCAGGGAACAGAGAGGCGGGCAGTGAATTCCACAGTCTGGCAGTTCGCGCAATAAATGTGTTATCAAAGCGCTTGCTTCGATACCGTGGAACTTCTTATATTCGAACTAGCTTCCGTCCACGTCAAATTTGATATATTATCCCACGGGAACCGTACCTTTTTCCGGGATAAAAAGTATCCTGTGTTATTCCACATTACAATGTATCTCAGTGCCAAATTTCATCTAGATCCGTTCAGGCGTTTGAGCGTGAAGAAGAGACAAACACACGAACTTTCGCCTTTATAATATTAGTAGGATACTAGGTCATCGAAAACACAACCCGAACACTCAGAAATCCCTCTAAACTTTTCAAAAATAAACTCTCAATCGCCATATTCTTTCCCAGTCGCAAGAACCCTCCATCTTTCTTCTTCCAACTTATTCTCAATAAGCCAGCAACATGTCGCACTGCCCAACGACATATTTTAAAAGTCGCGCATAAAAATTCGCATTAGCGTTAAGCCTGACGATGTTATACGTTTTCCTAAATGAAATCCCGTATAACATGCCTCTCGGAGGCACATGGCGACCTACAAGGATGTGCGGTGGTACTGGAAGAGGCAGGGGCGTGGTGTTAAGCGTGTAGTCGATGTTAGCGTGGTTGATAATTGTGTTGGAACGAATCTTTAGTGGCTCTAGCTAGTAGCGTTTTTCAGATCTAATATTATGTACTAGGTTTGTTTCTAAATCCACAAGCTATAGGTATCTGACTCAAAAATAACAATTATTGTCCCACTGCGCACTGCAGGGCAAAGGCCTCTTCTCATAAAGAGAAGGCACGAGCAATGATCACTACACGTGCGTTTATGCTTGCTGTTTCTATTTTATACATCCTACTCAATCCTAATATGTGTTGTGAATTCAATGTGCTGCTCAAAATGAAGTAACACAATAAATAATTTTCTTAAAAGTTTGGTTTTATTCATTCGAATGACTGCAATTTTCTACATTCAAGAATAAATACTCAAATTTAAATCTCCTAGGTAATTAAAACACAATCCATCTTGTTAGGGTTACACCAAACCGCAGCCAGAAACAAACATACACATCTACGTACGTACAAAGCCACATCCAGCGCCACAAGCTCGACGTCGACATTCATTAAAATTTGCCAAACCCGCGGCGCCGTCGGCCGCACCTGACGGCGTCGACCCACACTGCTGTGTGCCATTTACATCGACGCTTTGCTAACACAGCCCCCACAGACGCACCGTGCCAGCTTGCAATGTATAGCGTGCACCGCGATAGTTTCGAGCGTAAATATAGGTACGGGCGACAAGAAGGCGCATTTTCGATACATTTCCATTGATTTTTTTTAGTTATGGCGAAGTGGGAGTTTGTAGGTTTCAAGTTATTTGAAGAGTTGTAAACTAGTGACAGACGTGCAGACAAAATTATGATTTTAAATAAGGCAAAATAAAGGGTGAATTGTTATTGTTTGAAATCGCCAATCCGCATTGAGCAAGTGTGGTGATCAATGCTCGTGCCTTCTTTGTATGAGAAGAGGCCTTTACGCTGCAGTGGGACAATAAAAGGCTGGTATTATTATTGATATAGTAGATTTATAAATGAAGGAATACTATGGAGGGAACGTCAACTTATGTCTTTAGAGTAGGAAACGATTTCTATGTCTTTACGAATCGGCAAACGTGCGTTTATATATAAGCTTATGTACCTATGCGGTGTATGCGACACTCTAGGGCTTATCTTTTATTATTTTGCCTCATTATACATGTAGCATAAACTCACGCCTTTTTACCCGACTACGGCGAAGCAAAAAGGAGGGTTATGAGGTTATGAGCCGTGGTCGTATACCACCTATTCCGGTAAAACAGTATGTGTATAGTAATACAACATTAATATCTTTAGCATTAAAGTTTAGGGCAAAGTGGCATACGACCACGGCTTTCAGATGAGAATGTTTTCTTGTTTCATACTTTTTAGAACGTGATTTTTTTGTAGTCGGGTTTTAGTTTTTTAAACTTCTTTTTTCCCATTGAGGTAGGCAAAAACCACAGAACGCTAACTGCTACGATCCTTCCTTACATACTCCTTTCGCCTCAGTCGTACATCTAGTTACACAAGCACGCCGGTCACGATTACTGCACACCCGACTTTTGTAAAGAACCTCACCAATAAGGTTAGTGTAGGTCATTCTTTGTCTTTCGTGTAATCCTTTCCAAAAATGTCTATGGTCGGGTATTCCCAGACCACGTGACACATCACATCTATACATATAATAAAATCGCAGCGATGTCAAAACTGTACATTTAATATTTTTGGAAAAGAGTGATTGCAACGAGGTCGGGGAAAGATTCTAATGCCGAAAATATATTTTTTAAAATTTTTGTCTGTTTGTCTGTTTGTTTGTGAACGCATCACGCAAATACTGCCGGACAGATTCTTTTAAATTTTAGTATATATATTCCACATGGGCCAAATTTTGCCGTAGGCTATAAACTATCACGCTATCTGCTTTAGGAGATGAGTAATGTTGCATTATATTGTATTTTCCTACAGATTACGACGGGTTTTTGTAAAAAAACGAGAAACAATATAAGAATGCTTTAGATAGCTGAGGATTGAACTGCTGAAATATTTATTATCACGCTATACCTTCAAGGAGCTAAACAGTAAATCATGGCAAACTAGAACGGCTATTTTAGAACACTTTCCATCGAAGCATGTGGTCTAATGGTTCGACAACCGCCTTCTGAGTCGTTGGGCTTGAGTTCGGTCCCCAATAAGTGTTTTACTTTTTGCGTTTTTTTTATTTTATCTTTGAATGATAGTGGACTTCCAAACAATAATAAAACAGAAGTAGGCATTTTTATACCATAACATTTAACTAGCTTATTTTTCCAAATCTTTTATTATTTAAAAAAATATGTCTATACATAGTCACAAATAAAACAGCATTGAAGTCAAAACTATTCATCGAAAGAAAGAAAACGAATAGGTGTGGGAACGAGTAGAGCGGGAAATATACGTACTGTAAAAGAATTTCTGTTGGTTTGACTCTTCAAAATTAATTTTGTCAAAATAGTCTTTAAATGTTGGGCCAACACATGGCTGTATATTATTACGCGAATTGAATTATTCTTTCTACAATGAAAAGGATAGCTACATTTTTACGAAACGTTTATTTTATGGTTGTTTATAAACCAAATAAATAATAATAACAAGTAGACTTCTTTGAAGGGGGCTGAACACAATTGGGTACAACGGCGTATTACAGGTGAACATTTTCAAAACATGATTTTCCACAAACATTGTTTTAGGCACTTTTTACATTACCAGCGTACTCTTGCGTTACATAAAATGCATATTCATGGATTTTATAGCTTTTGTGAATAGCGTCCTGCTCCATCTTGAGGCAAATCTGAGATCAACGAAGACGAAGGTCGCACATTATGTAAGATTTTTCTGCGGAAATGACATCTTGCTACGGAACAGCTCAACAATAGTTGCTCCATGCAACGGCTGTGACTTTGCAAGAGCCATATCATACCATGTAGGTAAATCAGACCCACCACTACTTCTTTACCCGTACATCCCGAAATATTTGTGGTGGCATGGCCCTTGATATAAATTCAACACCTACTTTTTCATCGAAAAATCTTCCAAATGTTTGTGAAGATCTCCAAGCCGTTCTTTTACCAGTTTCTGTCTGTCTAGCACATTAGTTTTATCTTCGGTTGTAGAAGAGTATTTTGGAGAACAGTTACGCTGCACTAGCGGATCTGGCTTATCATCGCTGCTGTTGTTATCGTGTCGTCCCCTCTATATTACCAGGCACATCCCGTAGCAAAGATGCGGCAAATAAGGTTATCTTCGGTACTTTCTTTATCGCTCGGTTCTGGTGGTGTGACTGCCAAGTCGTACTCACCGACCCTGTCAGTATGTTTTAGACAGGCATGAACTGCTTCCTCTAGGTCATTGTAATGATTGGAAATGTTAAAACAGTTCGGACTCATTATTACAGAAACCTGGCAAAAAGTGCTATTGTTGTATAAATACGTCCGTTGTACTCAAATAGGTACTTTTCCAAGAACGATTTCTTTGCAGATATAAGTCGCAAGACGGTTGAGTAGGCTTTATTTTAAACGTAAATATGTAAATTATACAAACCATACCTACTTATAAGACAAAAAAGTCACACGCAAACCCAAAAAAAGGGAAAAGGTGTACCTACCTGTACTTATAAATGGTTAGACTACTGGATTTACCCATTTAAATGGCTATGATTTTGTAGCACTATCTATCTACTATTAAAATAAGTGAAAAAAGACAACCATAACTTAAAAATTGGACCACTACCCTCAATTATTTTACTTAATCTAAATGGGTTAAGGATGGGAAATAATCAAATGACTTCCTCCGCTCTGGGCGGAGCGCAAGGGAGTGTCTCACTGACTAAAACCCATCCGTGTTTCTCCTGATGCCCTTTGCGTTCCAAGGTCGCAGTAACTCTTTCAAACAAATTCTACAACCCTGGTAGGCACTGGCCCTACCGGGCCAGTGTCCCTTCCGCCAGAGCGGCAGAAATAATTTGATAACTTACTAGGCTTAAAAAATAGGGTTCGCAGCCCGTGGGCCTACCAACCTCGACACTTCACTTCATACAAGTATTGGACGATTTATCTGCAAACGTTTTGTGTGCAACATTTTACTGGCTGGGCTGAGTTACGCTACCAAAAAAGTGTACTTCTATTAAAATAGCAAAGCAGAAAAAAAAATGCAACTACAGAAAGTGTACCAAAATCAATTTCACCCATTTAAAATTCTTTAACAGTCATTTTTTGCCGTTGAATGTCTCACAGACTTCAAGTTCTTAGGATACATGTAGAATCATGCATCAATCATGTATCATGCATTGCATATAGATTTTCTTTTAATAGGTAGGTACTGTAAACAGAAGAATTCTACTAGATTTAAAAATTACTTCTAAATGGAAATACATTATTTACATTACCGTCATTCTGCAAAAGATGTAGGGTAATTTGAGAGGTAAAACTTTGCTTAGCGTTTTCATAAGTCTTGCTCACTGTCCATAGTTTCTCCCAAAACCATTTTATTAATTTGGTTTTAACACGAAGCTCAGATTATCTTGGCAGTTGTTCTGATTACCAGATTCATTTCTACGGTCTTGATACTAGACCGATCCAAGCTACAGTGTGAGGTTGTTAAAGCAGTACCTATTAAAGATGCTTTTCAATGGTTCGAGAAAGAAAAACTAAGTAAATCACATCAAATAGTATTTTCGAAAGCCTATGGCTCCTTACGCCAAATATGTTTTAGTCCCAGGTATGGCGTAAGCCCATTGCTAACCGGGCACAAATCCAGACTCCAGGCGTCTACAGTCAAATTCCTAAAACCCACAAAAGTTACTCCTTAGCAACCATTCGACATCCTTGGAAGATTATGATGACATAGTATTCAATACTTAATTAGTTAAGTATCACTTAGGTCCACGTGAGCGAAGCCGCGGGCAACAGCTAGTAGACAATAATTACTCAGAAATAATAAATAACCTTTATTAACATTACGAGTACTAAGAATTCTGTTTATTTTTAAAATATTCCCGAGAACCCGTGTGTGGTTGGGGTTCCGCGGCGCGGGAACCACCAGCTGACAGCGCCGTGTTGTTGTTCCATTACCTCAATAATAATGAACGTGGTTCCGTACATAGATAATTACGTATTGTACGTATTTCAACATTGCAATAGAAATTAATGTCGACTGTTGTGACTTTTTTTTTACTTTCTTGTGTCATTAAACATTAAGTTCTGATTACGTTAAAATGTCTCTCATTTTTAACAGATTTTAAAAAAGAAGGATTTTACCAATTCGGTTGTATGTTTTTTTTTCTGTTCATTACCTCAGGACTCCGTCATTTATGATATGGCATATTAAAGTAGCTTGTTTTTCTTGTAAAGATTTTGAATATTCACCGCTGGTAATTTTTAAAGCTATTTTAATAATTACTTTTGTTTATACATTGAACTGTCATTACTGGATAGTAATAGCACGTAATCTTCTTAGCTTATATTCTTCTTCTCTTCAGCAAATACATATATTAAATAATAATATTTTGTCAGTGGATTGTTTAGTCCTCAGGAGGGTCATTGTGGTAAAAGGATTAGCCAATCGTCAGGAGTGGATTGCCCAGGATAAATGTAATAATTTGGCATATTGAAATACTTCGACATATGTAATTAATTTAGTAGCATGTCGTATTATATTACCGTGATGTCGTGGCCGGTCAGTTGTGTGATTCTGTAAGACCTTGTTCTAAACTTCGAATCTAAATCCGCGGTGACTTTCTTGATTGGCATTCTCAAAACTCGGTTGATAATTCGAATTTACACTAGCGCCACTCTTGCGAGCGTGTCAGCGAGTTGAACGATAGATAAAGTATGAGATCACGTAAGAAGTGGCATTCTATACGGTAATTCCACCGTCACTTCGACGCTCACTTCGCACTTCTAAGTGTCAAATAAATCATTGTCATTTTGATTTTGTATGTAGGTACTGTCTAAGTTTATCTTGGACGTCACTGACATCGGTGAAAGAAAACATCGTGGGAAAACCTGGACTTAGGTATAGTTAAATAAGTCTGAAATCGTCAATCCGCCTTGAGCAAGTGTGGTGGTAAATGATAGCGCCTTCTCTATAGTGGCACAGTAATAGGCTGATAAAAGTTTAGTTATTGAGAGATTCCAGATTGGCTTATTTGGCCGTATTAAGCTTAATTTCCAAGACATATGTTCACAGTATCTTCAATCAAAACACAGTGTTCACAAACTGCACGTACATCCTCGCAGTACACAATGCGTGCGTGTGACGGAACCAGCTGAGCTGTATTTTTCATACCCACTCACCCCCTCGCCCCCTAGAACAGTACCCCTAGTACAACACCCGCCTTTATCAATATGAGAACACAATGTTTTAGAAGGGGTTGACCAGGCGACAGGAGTGTTGCAAAGATGTATGGTTATGCTTTTAAGGGTGACTGGAAACTAGTACATTATACTTGACTGCTGAACGTGGGGGATTCGATTCCCAGGTCGGGCAAAATGTTTTGGATTTTTCCATTACTTTCTCTGTAGCAGCCCGGAATTTGGAAGTTGGTGGTGTGGCTCCCCCGGTGTTTTGGAAAGCACGTAAAGCCGTTGGTCTTGTGTCTGATCTATACCCGGTAGTTTTGGATTGCCGTCCCATCGGGTTATGAGAATGAGGGTATAGGTTTGGAGATTATTTATTGTTTTATTTAAGTCTTAAGTTAGGTTCAGCTATTATGGCTTAAAAGCAACCAATCCCGGAACAACGATTCCAAACCATACAAATATATGTTCCGTCCCAGAATCGAACACGAAACACGCAGCGCACCATCCAATCCCTCTACCACGGTACCAACATTATCCTCCAAATTAAGATACCAAATCATTCTTTTCAATGTCATTCTTCTTAGTACATGTATATTCAAGCTTCAATAACAAGGGGTCCAGCAGACGTGCAGCTGTTGAGGTTCCCACGCGGCATGCTAATGGGCTGTCCTAAGTGGATGCCCTGAGGGCTGTTGTCTTAGGACCTCGAAGGGCTACAGCCCAACATTAGCGATTACATGGCTGTGTGTGTGGGTTAGGGATGTTACTGATTTGCAAGTACGGTTCCGAAAGGTTGGAATTTTCTAATGATCTTACACATATGCACCTCTGTCTTTGTCGGATATGATAGTTTTGAATCGAAGATTGAAACGTACTGTAATGCGAAAGTACAAGATTTTGCTTCATATCGTATTACCCATTACTGGGTTGTGGAGGTCTGATAGGCAGTCGCTCCATGTAAAATACTGATATTTAGCTGCATCCGGTTCGACTGGAAGCCGACCCCAACATAGTTGGGAAAAGGCTAAGCAGATGATGATGATGCATGTTACTAACATATTATTAAATTACACCATTAACTAATGCATAATTAACAGCGTTTACATAGAGTTATAGGTACATTAATTATGTTTCACTAGCAATACCGTACGTTTTGTTTACTGCTCCGCTCCCGTGTGTTATAAGCAAGATAGCCTTCTTCGATAAAAACCCTATGTACCGCAAAAATATTTTTACAAATCATACTAGCTGTTTCTGAGATTCGTGCGCTCAAACAAACAAACTCTTCAACTTTCTATGTATAGATATAGATTACAGTTATCTTCTCCGTCTACCTCAAACTTCGACTCCAATAAATAAGATTAAGCCTCTCCGGTTTCGACTCTTGTTCCACTATAACGTGTTACATCCCTAGTGTAGATAGGTAGTAGTTACACATGTAGGTACGTCGGGTTTAAAGAAGGCTTGAGGTGGAGTGGCGCGGGGCTAGTAGTAATCCTCGAGGTTAAGCTGCGCTTGCCGCGGTCAGGCAATAGATGGGTTTGACAATGAAATGCTCAAGTTTTTCCAAAAAGATAAACGGCTATAAAAACTATAAAGTGATAAATAACTTTAGTTTTAGAAGTTTGCGGTTTTGGTACTGTTTGATGTTTTGCCTTCGACTTCCAAAACTAAAGTATTTTTTGAAGGTCGATTAAAATTGGTATTCGTCAAGGGAGCAATTCTACCAGCTTAAAGGAATGATCGCAATCTAAACTGTCTACTACAGTCTGTAGAAAATGCCTGTAATTTATATTTTTCGACGTCGATTGTCGCTGACATAAGGTTGCGACTAGATTTTACACGATTGTAGCTACGTTAATTGGTTTTAAAAATATTTGTTTATCCGTTTTTTTGTAATACTAGTCGACACTTAAATGCGTGCATTCCTAGAGCGAAGAATTGAAATCCAATTGATTTGTTTATTCACTAAAGTACCAATGTTAATAAGTTACGAGGTTCGTAGCACATGCGTAGCGATGTAGCGGTGTAGCCTGCAGCGCTCCGTAGCATATTGCTACGCCGCTCCTACGCACGTAGGCCTATGGCTACGATATTTTGACAATTTTATTTTATGATATTAGTTTCAACTGCCTCGTTGGTTTAATGGTTCTAAGCGCGTCTGCTACGCTAGACGTCCTGGGTTCGATTCCCAGGTCGAGCAAACTGTTTTGAGTTTTTCTATGAAATTCTAGTAGCAGCTCGGAGTTAGGAATTGTGAACGGTTAATGGCAATAGACATACCGCCGAACTGTGGGTGTACGTTAGTACACCTCTGCCTAACCCTTCGGGGAATACAGGCGTGATGGTATGTACATATATTTATTAAAGTATTAGGCTTAAACCTAACTACCATTCCACACCTAAACCTAGTATAGATCACCCAAATCCGTACAAACGCAGGCGTTGCAATGAAAATCCGGAATGATCCTGACACATACATATATAAATGTTTGTTTGTCCGTCCGTGTGTTTGGACAGCGGGCGGCGAGCGCGGCGCACAGATGGTGCGCCAAATTTATGTTTGTACTTTTCAATGCTATGTTGTGGGGCTATGGTAAAGAGTATTAGGAGGTAACGGGTAAATGGTTTTAATGGGGGAATGTGGCTAGGTAATTAAACATGATTTTTATACTAAAATTCATTTATTTCGGGTAACTGGGTTCATAGAAGATAATTTACTAAACATGTCACACTTATAATATAGTTTAATAATAAAATAATAATATTTAAATCCGTAATAAATGACAAAAATTAAAAATAAAATAAGATGGGATTAATTTGACCTATGTGTGTAACTACCAGAAACTAAGTGGTTAACTTTCGGTTCTTACTTATGTTTTAAATTAATGTAAATTATTGAGAAAAATCTTAAATTTAATAGTCCGAAATCTTGGTGAAAAAATTACATATTTTAAATTGTAACATTTTGGGTCGTACTATACCTATTCGAAAATGTGTGTATATGGATTTTTTTACACATGGTACTTTAATAAAAAAACGTATTGTGGCTATACAAGCTAGCTATAGAATACCTATGTGTCTCTACATATTATAAAACAAAAGCACTTCCCGCAGTCTGTGCGCTTAGATCTTTTAAACTATGCAACGAATTTAACTGCGGTTTTCATCAATAGATAGTGATTCAAGCAGAAGGTCTAAACGTATGTATGTGTCGTGTGTGGTGTTCTCATCACGCTACGACACGCGGATGAAGAGCTGTAACTAAAGACATAACTAAAAGCGGGTGAAACTGCGGGTATTGCCAGTCAAATATAAAACTACAAAACCAGATTCCAAGAAAAGGTAAGCAGATTAATCTACACTCATATATCGCCATTTACTTTTACTATTAAGGAACACAATAACAATTATATTAATCTTAATAGTAGCTAACTCCGTCCACACCAGTAACATGGCGGATTACCGTACAAATTGAAAGCAGTGCTGCCATCTGGCGGCGCTGAATCTTTTTTATATTAATGTCGGGGACAGCTGCCCCTAGCATTGTGTCGGACGATAATTGTAAACTTGTAAGACTAATAGATGTCTGATTAAGAGGACTGGGCAGATAGCGTGCTTCTTAAAACGTGGTGTAGTTATGTTTTAATCAATCTATACTTAATATTATAAAACTGAAGAGTTTGTTTGTTTTGTTGAGCGCGCTATTCTCAGGAACTAATGGTTCGGATTGCAAAAGATCTTTTTGTATGTAATAGCTAGATTCATGACGAATATTCTAGGCTATAAAACATCACGACACGGCCCACGGGAGCGGAGCACTAGACAAATACATAAAACAACACTAGTGATAAAAACCACAAAAGCAAAAGCAGTCAACTATAATTATTGACGGGCCTGTTGGTCTAGTGGTTAGTGACCCTGACTGCTAAGCCGGAGGTCGTGGGTTCGATTCCCACCCAGGACAAACTTTGTGTGATGAGCATGATTGTTTGTTCTGTGTCTGGGTGTGATTTATTTATAATATGTAAGTATGTATTTATAAATTATATAAGTATGTATATCAGTTGTCTGGTTACCATAACACAAGCTCTGCTTAGCTTGGGATCAGATAGCCGTGTGTGAGTTGTCCCAAGATATTTATTTATTTATTTAATTATTACTGTCTTACTGAAGGGTCAGACAATAATAAAATAAATAATAAAGGCCTCTTCTCATACAGAGAAGGTACAAGCATTTATCACCACGCTTGCTCAAGGCGGATTGGCGATTTGGATAGTAAGTCCAGGTTTTCTCACGATGTTTTCCTTCACCGATGTCAGTGATGTCCAAGATAAACTTAGAAAGTACACATCGAGCTATTACCGCCGACTTAGCGTAACCGACAAAAACCAAATTTTACAGGAGAAGGTTTTTTTAAAATATTTTTGCTAATAATTGCGCTGTTAATGTGAATTAGCATTTGCTATAACTTAAATAAGTAACTGATTTATTTTGGCGGGAAGGTCGACGAGGCATGCATGGTCCGTTATAGTTTAAAATGTCGTTTGCGATGAAAAACGCAGTTTAGGTAAAAATGTCGCTTACGCTAAGTCGGCGGTAATGGAATCTAAGAAATAAATCGCATTAAAAAAGGTTGCTTCTTTAATGCACTTTTCCATTAAGATGTGCAGCAGAGAGTATTCTTGCTACCATGTAATGATACAGTGCGGAACCATTTATCATAATGCCTCTGTGAGGTGCGGAAATTGCTCAAATGTTCGCGCGAGACGACGACGGTGCAGAAATAATATCTATGACGACTAGTTTTCGCCCGCGACGTTGCCCGCGTGAATTTTCTTACCTATCAATGTTTTTTAATTAAAATATAGCCCATATTACTCGACGATAATGCAGCTTTTCATTTGTGAAAGAATTTTTTAAATCGGTTCTGTGCTTTTTAAAATTATTCTTAACAAACAAAAATACAAATCTTTTGTCTTTATTTATTTATTTATTTATTTATTTAAACTTTATGCAACAAAAAGTACAAAGGCGGACTTAATGCCTTAGGCATTCTCTACCAGTCAACCAAAGGTGGTGAAGAGATAACACGGTAGGTGCAAATAAAAACAAAAGAACAAAATTTGATACTTTCAAAAACAAAATAAAAATTAATCCAATGCAATTATATAAATAACTTAATTCATAAACAAGTACAACATATCTAAAATTATCCACACTAATACATAAATATATATATATATATACATACATACCTATATACTTATACTACTAGTTAGTCTAGTCTTTATACTACTAGTTTAGATATTATGTAATGTGTAAAGAAAACCCTGTCTAGCCTGAACGGGTCATTTTACTCATCATTGTGACTATGAAACCATGAAATCACAAAAAAGAAATAAGTTGATCTGTCGCTGATTTTATCGACTTATGTGAATACAAATCTATAGTTCTTTTGCAAATAAAGTTATAATGTATACGCACAATTGTTCATATGAGTAATCTTTATTTTTCGAACACAAAAGTTAGTTGTTCATATTAATTGTTCTGGACAATCTAGCTTCTATTTTTTTATGTCATTGACAAACAAGCCGACAGACCACCTGTGTTAAATAGTCACTATTGCCTATAGACAACTACAACACCAGAGGCTTTGCAGATGCGTTGCGATCCCCGAGACAAAGCTGAAATGTCTCATGTGCTTGTGTAATTACACCGGCGCCCTTCAAGCCGGAATACAGCAACGCTGCTTTGCGGCAGACATAGGTATGGTGGTAGTACTTCCCAGACGAGCTCCTTCACAAAGAGAAGTCTGTATAATCGGAAGAGAATTGCTTACCTCCTTGGTTCGTTTTATCATATTATCCATTTTGTATCCTTTTTTATTTCATAGATGAAGGATAATTGCATTCTTCGAAGTCTGTCGTTTATTTGTTTCTTACTATGTGTTTGTAGATGTTTTTAGACTATATCGACGTTGATATTTACATTTTGATAAGTGAGCTAACCTAAAAGACTTTCATGAGTTGTTTCATGAATTTGAAATATGACTATCTTATAACACTTGGTTTAATTATTATAAACATCAGTAATTGATTATGTAAAGACTTATATCTTAATAATTATTAACGTGCGCTCGTAGTAGGCCCTTGGTGCTTTACTGGTTTATAAAATGGTCACAGACCAGCTTATTTTTTGATCGTCTCAACATTAATTAGATCGCGCAAATAATATTACAATTAATAAGCATACAAAAAAAAAATATAAAAGACGCACCCAAATTATTAATTACTTCTTTTTTTAGAAATCAGTAAAAAAATATAACTGCACTTAGACACACAATTGCTTCCTCAATACCACTTTACCTCTCACTCACCACGTCTCAATCCCACCGATGCCATTGACCTTACTTCCCTCATCAGTAGGTGCAGTGTAAACCAGTGGCATGGTTTCAGGCGCACGGTGGCGCGCGCCGCCACACACATCCGCCCAGCTGTGCTGTTGCGTCACAGCCATCTGGTGGTACAAGCATCGCTCCAAGCATAGAAACGCTGCACTACTTTTACTACTGGCTCTTGAAGCGACTAGCTAAATATTTTGAACTAGTTATAAATCGGCGTTGTCACCCGCGTTTTGTTACGTCTTTGGTTACTGCTCGACTCCCGTTGGTCGTAGCGTGATGTTATATACCTCCGTATAAACTTTCCCATAGAATTACTAAAATCAATAAATTCACTCTATCTATTCATGCAAACTGCATTAAAATTTGTTGCGTAGGTTTTTAAGAGATCTAAGCGTACATACACCGTGCGTGATGCTTTCTTTTATCTATACTTAAGAGGTAACGTTTGTGAGGTTGTAGGGGGTAATGTCGCGATCTACGGATCTACAGTGGCTGTCTATGGGAATCAGAATTTTCTAAATCGGTTGATTTAGACAATTCTAATTCCCATAGCCATATAACATCACACTACGACCCATTGGAGCGGAGCAGTAACCAAAAACGTAACTTAACCCTGGTGAAACAAGCCACGCGGATGAAGTCGCGGGCAGAAGCTACTTTTCTTCTTTTCTCTACATATAGTACTACTAGCTCCTGCCCGCGACTTCGTCCACGTCAAATTTGATATACTATCCTAAGGGAACCAAACATTTTTCCGAGATAAAAAGTATCCTATGTGTTATTCTACACTACAATCTAACTCAGTGCCAAATTTCATCCAGATCCATTCAGCCGTTTAAGCGTGAAAGAGTAACAAACATCCATACATCCATTCTCACAAACTTTCGCATTTATAATATTAGTAGGATATGTAGAGAAGAGAAGTGTTACAATAGTCTCCAGTTTCTATAGCTCTTAGTGAGGTAGCGAGGTGGCGCCTCTTCTCCAGTCAGAATGCCACCTCGTTTGTGTCGTAGCTCCTCATATCCAGATGGCAGTGACGCGGCTCCAGTAAACACAGCGCACGTGCGCGGCATACGGCACGCATATGTTCCGGGGGCGTGCGCGCTATTCCTGCGCACTGCACACGGAGGAGTGTAGGTACAGAGACTAAGGGTCGTAGGTATGCAAAGATAGTAATATGATCTCGGGAGGTGACCGTCGACTTACTTTAGGAAAAAGATGAAGGATTAATATGGTAAGATTGTTATTTAAATGTTAGAAAAAATGAAATGTTTTTCTGCGTTGGTTATTATGACTAGCTTCAAAATCTTGGTAGTAAAGAAGGTACGAGTATCATATAAAAAAGCATAAAAGAGAAGCTTTCTATTAGTTACAGATTTTTGTAATTGGCCCTGTACTTTAAGAGATTACTCCGTACAAACAATCATTTTTATGCCTTTTTATAATATCAAGTTTAGATTTATATAATCTTAATTAATACATACATGTAATGAATACATGTGCCTTACCTATAAGTAAACATGTACAACACAATTTAGCAAAACAATGGTTTTTTTTAAGATTTTTAAAACGAACACATTTATTATCTATGCAAAAATAAATTAATGGGGTAGTATTTTAATACTTTATTACATTTTCTGTGTGTTCTAAGTGCAATATTTTTGCATGAAGCTTCGCACTCTGTAACATTACCTACTCCCGCACTAGCTGCGTGCCGCGGCGCCGCCTGCGTTATGCAGCCATTACATCGGACAGCCTGTAATAACAGTTTGTGTTACCATCAATCTAGTTTTATGTGGCCTTAATAGTGCTTCTGAGTTTTCGCGTTTGGTGGTAAGGTTTCATTAGATTCGGCTCTTGTTAGTGTAGGTTATCATAATGGTTGGTAAACAAACTGCTCCCGCCGCTTACCACTTAACCTCACTTGTTGACATCGGATAAACCATACTGTATTCAATGTAGTACCGATCTTGAACATCACTGACATCGGTGAAGGAAAAACATCGTGAGGAAACCTGGACTTATATACATATATTAACTAGCTTTTGCCCGCGACTTCGTCCGCGTGGATTAATAGTTCCCGTTCCCGAGGGATTTCCGGGATGAAAACTATCCTATGTCCTTTCACGGGTCCCAGACTGTACCAAGTTTCATTGAAATCGGTTCAGTGGTTTAGGCGTGAAGAAGAGACAGACAGACAGACAGAGTTACTTTCGCATTTATAATATTAGTACGGATGTAAGTCTGAAATCGCTCTACACCGCCTTGAGCAAACGTGGTGATCAATGCTTGTGGCTTTTTTGTATGAGAAAGGGACTTTCTCTTTGTAGCGGGATCAATAAACAGCGGTACCTAAGGTTAATATACGTATATTTACCTATAACGGTGAAGAGTTGGTTTGTTTAAGAGCCTTAATAGGAATGGAAAAAAATATTTTGCGTTATTACATAGTCCTTTTAACGATTATAGCCTGCTCCTTTCTGAACGCTTTCAACCCTAATCTCTTCAAAGTTAGATTGAACTTTTTCTGGGTAAGCTCACTCTATCGTCTGCTTTGTCTATGTCACCTCTGACCTAGACTAAAGTCAAGAGCAAACCCATCGAAATTAAAAAAGAACTAGACCCACGGGAGCGGAACAGTAACCAAAGCAAGTAAAGCTAGAATAATTATGATACTAGCGAAATGCCCGCGAAATCGGCCGGTTTAAGTTACGTCTTTCGTTACTGCTCCGCTTCCGTTGGTCGTAGCGTGATGTTTTATAGCCTATTTCACTCAACATTAATATAGCTATCTATTGGTGAAATAATGGTTAATATTGGTCTAATAGTTTCTGAGCCAATTCGGTACAAACAAACAATAAAAAAACATTCCTCTTTATAATATTAGGTACCTACTAACTAGCTTCTGAGTAATAAACCAAATGTTTGAATGTCACATTATTATGACGAAGTGTTCAGGATCTGTAAATATTTATGTTAAGACCGAAATTGCACCAACACCTTTTACGAAACAAATTGATTTGATTTGATTTGATCTGTCCGCGCCTTCGTCCGTGTGGCTTAGGTATAACGCCCACGTTATGTCTTTGGTGACTGCTCCGCTGCCGTGTGACGTAGCGTGATAGATATTATATAGCCTATGTTGTATCCTATGTTACTCAGGGATAATGTTAGCTTTCTAACGGCAAACGAAATTTTGAAATCGGTCCAGTAGTTTCGGAGCCCACTCGATACAAACAAATAAACATAAAAATCTTTTCTCTTTATATATCATGTTCTTGAATTTCTTTTGTTATCATTTGTGTGTTGTTTACTTGACAATGTATTGTCACACCTGTCTTTGCGTCCGGGGATGCATGCGACGGACGTCCACAGCTCGGAGGCTGTGGACACGAGTCGTGGGCGATGCCGGGATCGGCGTGTCTTTGTCCGATCACACACCGTATTGTGGTGGTGGAATGATAAGGGATTTTCCTGATACCGCGCTACATGCAATAGTTACTAGTCTGGTCGTTTTGATGGATAAGTTGTTGACCTTGATGAATTTTGTAGATAGGAAAGGGCATTAACATGTAGGCTTGGGTTTAGTCTTGTTTTTCATCAAATAACTTAATACTTAATTAGGGGTACATATTTCAACGGAACGGTGGTTTATCGTACAGACAGCGACATCAACTGATTACCTATTGTTAGGCACCACTACTAATTGCTTCCTGTAAAAAATCCAAGTTTTGAACCCTACCTACCAAATACCCAAACTTTTCAAAAATGTAAGCAAATGACGGATTTAAACCGATTAGAAGGGCTTTCCCGTAACTAACCACGAATCCACACTTCCCCGCGAACGGCCATTTTATTAAGGGCACCCTATTGTATATGAAACCTTCAAAATCTTTCAAAATCTAGTCGTATTCTCGACTCAACAACAATCAATGTCAAAAATGTTGTAAACCTGAGGTATTTTTGACAGATCGAAACTGAGATTACATTCCAAACATTCTTAAAAATACAGGTATTGCCTCGCTGATGCAAGTAATCGGCCCTCCTTCTTTCACTCACTATGCATTAAACATACAAACCGACCTTTCAACCGGTTCATAATAAATATTTATCACAGAACAGACGCGGCTGGCTAATAGACCCGCCATCACTGCAGTCTACGCATTACCTGTAAATCTAGATAAAAACAGAGAAACAGACAAAACACTCGATAAACTCACACGAGTTTATTTTAAAGAGTATAAATATTAGTATCTTGAACTGCACGGATTAATTCTGCTCTGTCTATGTAGATGGGATTGCAAGGAGTGACTCATATGTGTAGGCTGAGAGCCCAGAGGCGCCGGAACTACGTCATGTTAACATGGCTGAAATTGTGAAAATAGTTATATTTATTTGATTTTTTGGCCTTTTTTGGGATGGTTTGTATAGTTTTCAAACTAGTAGGTAAGTGGGCATAAATCAGATCAAAGTTCTAAGGTTTTCTCTTGTCGCCAAATGTAAATATAATTTGATGCCACCAATTTCTAGATTGACACGTTTATTAAAGAGGGAAAATGCTTACAAGCCCTATTGTCTTATCACAGATATATCACGTCTCAACTCTAATCTCACAACAGACTATCGAACACTAACGTTATCCCCCCAAACTGTGACGAAATCGCTCCCAGCCTCACCAGATGCGACCGAAAGGCATAAAAAATATGGTTGTATTTCCAAAAGTGTTGGCAATCAATAATTTAATAAATACTTGTGTAAATCACGTCCGTAAGCCGGCGGTGTGCTCAACAGTTGCGAGGGGGGGAGGGGGCGAGGAATATGATATTTTTCAACGCCACGCACCTGTGTGTCGACCCCTACCAACTGATCTACTCGATAGAATGGAGAATGGTTGTGAGTTTCTATGTGATTGAAAGGACGGAGTTGCCCTGTTTGGAGGCCTGCTCTGGCTTGAGGCCTCAACTTCTAAGGTATCACTTGATAGTAAAGTTAAGCAGCCCACAACTTCCTACGTTGATACCCCAGTACCTATGTATGGAGTTTCTTGTCTATTCTACTCCATAACAAACTCATCATCTGCCTAGCCTTTTCCCAACTATCTTGGGGTCGGCTTCGGCTTTTTCTATTCGATAACAAACTACCTTTTGGAATGGGTAACTAGATTATTTTTTGTAAATGACGTTCTAAAGTGATTTTTAATGGTCTAATTGAAATAAATGATTTAACTTTCACTTTGACCACACTGAAAAAAATTAATAGGTACCAAAACATATCTGTTGCGGTTGATCTTATTTGAATAGATAGTGAGAAACTTTAGATGTGGTTGAAAACTTACAAAAATCTATTCCACAACTAAGTTACCCTTTTTATCATCTCAATTATATTATTAACACGTGATACTTTTCGTTTTTAACCAACCAACTATAACTTTAAACATTATATTTTCCATCAAAGCCTAGACTTTTCACAGTTTTTTCTTTAAACTTCTTCGCAAAACTCAACGTTATAATTCCACCGCCCAGGAACTCGTAGTAGGTTCCCGGGGGGTCGCTGTGCCCCCCTGCCCCCCTGCACAGGTGCGCTCGGGGCGCAGGTGTCGCCAGATCCAATACAATCTTTACTTTCGCACATAATTGGAATACTACCACTTGCCTGTACCGTTTCAGACTTTCAGGAATTGACAATATGACCAGGTCATTTAAATGGTGCATTAGGACTATGAATTTAACACCACGATTGAATTTACTTATTAAAACTTTATGCATACAATGTATAATATACACCGTACAAAGGCGGACTTAATGCATTGAATTGTTGATAAAGACAAAGCAGAAAGAAAATCCCCTACATTTTACCCGATTTATGATAGATAGCGAACTGCCCGCGACTTCGTCCGTGTGGCTTATTTCACCCGCAATAAGACGTCTTTCGTTAAATGCTCCGCTCCCGAGTGTCTTAGCGTGATGTTATATAGCCTATGTTACTCAGATATAATGTAGTTATCTATTGGTGAAAAAAAATGTTGATATCGGTCTAGTAGTTTCGGAGCCTTTTCGTTACACACAGACAAAAAATCTTTCCTCTTTATAATATTAGTATAGATTGCAGCTTTGAGAGAATTTTCTCGCGAATAGCTATTTTATTTGATATAATCAAATATAGCCTTTAACACTCAGAGATAATGTAGCTTTATATTAGCGAGAGAAATTTCGGAATCGGACTAGCAGTTCTGGAGATATAAGCGCGTTCGATCAAACAAACTTTTTTGCCGTTTAAGATTTAAGCTCTAGGCAGATTTTTTTGTGTTTTTTATAATAATCTATTTATTATTAGTACCTATTAATTTATCTTTAAAAAAAGTTTTTCCAGAAATAAAATTTGGGAAAACCCAATGGAAAAACCGGATATTACACTCATCCCAAACCAGAGGTTTATTTTTAATCACCAGTTAAAAATAAATTTAACTTTATAGCTTCCCGTACAAAACCTAAGCTACAATTCTAATTAGCCATCTAACACTCGTTTTAAAAGAATCCAAAGCATTCTAAAGCTAAACATTGGACGGGAAATGCCGCCGCACACCAATGAGCCGGTGATACTCAACACATACACACACAGAGACACACAGCTCAGTGGCAACTACTGTAGTTGTGCAGCAGTGACGCACGGACGCGTCGTCATCAACTCTAGGAGCGAGAGAAACATGGAGAAGGTTCACTTTGGATAATCAATGAGAAGACGTAGAAAATAGCTGCACAGGTACCACTGAATATATTTGAATACTAGCTTCTACCCGAGACATCGCCCTTGCCAAAAGAGATGGCTAAATGGAAGTATAGACCACTGCCCCATGTGCCAGGTACCATGTATAAATATGGTACCTAGCACAATGTAATGCTGAATGGCTAAATATTAGTATTTCATGTAAAAAAGTTTCAGATACTTTTTGGGAATAATATAATGGTAAAATAATATTGCCTAAAAAGGAAAAAAGGTGTGTTTGACAGTATATAATTTTCTTCAACTGACACTTTCGAAAAATAATAAAACTAAAAACGAAAATGAGGTTGTATATTTATAAGCGAATGTTTTGTGATGAAAAGTTTTTCTTTTTTTTTAGATACTTTATTATGTTTAATAGTTCACGAAAGTGCTAGGAAAATATTAAACACTACATAATTCATGAATGATTTTTTAAATATTAGGGTTATGTAAGATTATGTAAGGTTATGTAAGATTCATAATAATATACATTCCAGAATGTATCTGGCCCGGGGGCAGTCATTTAGCCATCACCTTTGATATATTATCCCAAGTACATTTTCCAGGATAAAAAGTAGCCTATGTGTTAATCCACATTACAATCTATCTCAGTGCCAAATTTCGTCCAGATCCGTTCAGCCGTTTGAGCGTGAAGAAGAGACAAACACAAACTTTCACATTTATAATATTAGTAGAATTTATTTATTTATTTATTTATTAAAACTTTATGCACAAATGTAAAAAAATACACCGTACAAAGGCGGACTTAATGCCTTAGGCATTTTCTACCAGTCTACCTTAGGGTGATGCACCACACATCCATTCATACATTCTACCTTAGTAGAATTTCTAGGTTTGTGGTTTGTCAGTTTACCGACAAATATTAATATTTTGAAACGATAATGAGTTTTTAACGAGAACGATATGATGATGAGTTTTCAATAAAATTGTGAATTGCAATTTGAATTAATTCAAATGTTATTTATATGTCATTTTATTATTTATACGTGATTATGTTTTCATGTCATCTCGTATTTAGTGGATAAATAAAAGAAATAGATGGACAAGATTTGACTAAACTTGAATTGAATCAATCAACTAAATATTTAAGCAGTTGTTTATGCCGATTATTATCCAAAGGATTTTAATGCATGTATTTATAAAAACTTTATGCACATAATATAAAAAATATATTCTACAAAGGTGGACTTGGGCCTTGGGAATTTTCTACCAGTCTATCTTAGGAATTTTTAATCTAGAACTGTTTAATTAAAATAAGCTGATGAACATAGGTCTTAGTGAACCTTCTGCAGCGAATCTCCTTAACATTAGTACAGTGTAAGCTCGCTAGATGGTGCTAAACTAAATTTTTCAGGCGGATGTTGTGAGTATGGATGACGTGGGAACATTGTGCAGACCAGCAGACGCGGGCTTGGGGCGCGTACACACTGGTCGACTCCGTATTTTGGCAATCATTACCTACACAGTAAAAAATTATGGGTGAAGTAAAGAAGAGGTGAATTATTATTAATCCATGGCATCGGTCGGATGATAACTTACATTAAGCTCACTTCACCTTATCTCTCTAATAAAATAATAATTGGACTTGTTTAAATATCATTTAAAAGGGCACTATTTTCATTTCACACCCACGTTAAATAAGATCCTTATGCCATTTCTAAGAATATTGTGAAAAAAAGAAAAAAAATATATTTAAATAAAATACATACAAAAATTGAGTTCCACCGGCAACGAGGTGGTAAGACCAGAGCTGACTGTGGCTAGGGATCCAGTGCTAGAAACCTCCTCATGTATTTCGTATCTAGGACGACCGCTGTATCTGACATTGGCCCACCATTGATTTGTAGTGTTTCAAGATGTTGGTCAAATATCGCTATCAGAACATTATTATTAGCTAAACTCCTTACCATCGATATCTCAAGGAATGATTCGTTATCAAAGAGACATTATCAAAGACATTATTATTAGGTACAGTCTTTCCCATTGTCTCTGGCCAAGTCAAGACCACAGCGCCAGTGTACACACCGGCTTGCCAACAGTAAGCAGGTGTAACGTTGGAATCCAGCTGCTCTGCGTCAGTGCGATGGAAGCCAGGCGCTCGGCGCGACATCGGATTTATATACAATAACCAACTACTGTAACGATTTGGAGTTTCATAGTCTGGTCTAGACTTTAATGTTATAAGCATTTTATCGATACTACTTTATAGCATAAATATGGTAATACATAAATAATAGGTGCCAGCCTATTATTGTTTTACTGCAGGGCAAAAAAAGGCCTCTTCTTATAAGGAGAAATCACGAACATTGATCACCATGCTTGCTCAAGATGGATAGGCGATTTCAGATTTATATCTATACTAATAAGTAATATAAAAATATATAAAAAAAATATACCATTACGCCTGTATTCCCCGAAGGGTTAGGCAGAGGTGTACCAATGTACACCCACAGTTCGCCGGTATATTTAGGTCCCATGTAATAGGGGGCGAGCCTATTGCCATTAACCGGGCACAAATCCAAACTCCGAGCTGCTACTGCGAATTTCATAAAAAAACTCAATAACACTTTTTGCTCGACCTGGGAATCGAACCCGGGACCCCTTGCACAGCAGTCGCACTTGCGACCACGAGACCAACGGGGCAGTATCACAGTATCAGTAGTAGTTGGCAGTGTTACTAATAAGTAACTAATATAATAAAGCTGAAAAGCTTTTTTATTTGTTTGTTTAAACACGGTAACGACCCGCTATAATAACGCTACGACCCGTGGAAGTGGAGTACTAACGAAAAACCAAAGCCTGAATGCGGGTGAAAACGCGAAATAAAACTACATATTATTGATATAAAATCCCTCTCTCAATTAACAAGATATTTCTCGCATTGTTCCAGATGGAAGCTAAGGTGAAGGAGGAGGTTCCCGACAAGGACTACACCCAGCCGACCACCACTGAGAGAAGGAAATGTAAGTCAAGTTTAAGATAGGCTGTCATTTCACATGCAATCGTATTCAGTCAAAACGTCTCGGTGATGAAGGTATTAATAAATCTGACCTGATGAGCTGTCAAGTAAAGGCGCGGATACACATGCCAGTAAATCGGAAAAGTAGCTGGCATGAAAGTTACTGGCATGTACGAGTAACTGGCACAATGCGGATACATTTGCAAGTAATACTGGCATGCAAGTTGTGCCCTTGCATGCCAGTATCACCATCGCGTATACACAGTTCAGTTCACACGTGTCAGTTAAGCAACCCCCCGCGCCCCCTCCCTCAACGGGCATGCAAGTAAATCAAATGTTGTGCTAGCTACTTATATGCCAGTTACAGGCATGCCAGTTAGCGTATACACATGACAGTAGCTGGCACGTGCGAGGAGCTGGTATGCTAGTGTGCAAGCTACGGGCATGTGTATCCCCAGCTTTAGTATCAGTTAGAATAATAGTTCACCTCAAGCTCACCTTTTTTACAGAATAGTAAGTAAGTTTTTCTGCAGCTTTCTTTGTTTGCTGGTTCGATATTTGCAATAAAAAAATAAAATAAAAATCATTTATTTCAGACAAAAGAGTCCATAAGCACGACAGGGTTGTTAGTATTAAAAGTAAACTAATGTTAGTAATTAAAATACAAAGTGTCACCGACTACTCTGAACAGTAGGCTCACTGGTCTCGCAACACATGGAGTGCAGTGAACCTACTGAGCAGAACAGTATCGGTTCTCTCGCCAATCATCTTCAGGACGCTATTAGGGCTCCCCCGTACTCGTCGCACCACCGACGCTACTTTCTTACGCATAATTGCGTAGAAGTCATCTACGCTGGCATCAGTAAACATGCCGGATGCACTGCAATATCGAGGGAGCCGAAACAGTGCCCTAAACACATTGTTATACTGGACGCGCAAGGCATTGTAGGCTTTTTGAGTAAAGTTAGCCCACAGGCCGCTCGTGTAAAACGTCTGGCAGAATGCCTTGAACATTAAACAAATAACAACAATCCATCAGACATTTTATTATTTTAATTCGTTTTTAAGTAGGTATTGAGTGTTAAAACAGTTACTTTTCACTCACCTTGTCAGGTTTCCTGTACTTACCTACAAACTTACCGCCTAAGTACTTATAAACTACTTACCTACTTACATTTTTGCAAGAAAGTTGAGTAAGCCCACGTTGGGCGACAACTATTATGGAGTTTGTCTTGTCGTCCGGCTATTTTCATAGTACCTATCATATTAATTTGTATAAGTAGATGTACTTACTAAGTTCGAAAGCATCGAAAACCTGGGCTTATAATCAACACCAGCTTCTGCCCGCAGCTTCGCCCGCGAAAAAGTATCCTAATATCCTAAGTGAACATTACCGGGATAAAAATTATCCTATGTATTAATCCAAGAAATGGTCTATCTATGTGCCAAATTTAACCAAATCTGTTCAACGGCTTAGGTGTGATTGAGTTACAAACTTGCACATTTATAATACTTATTAGTAGGAAATAGGATTAGTCTGAAATCGCCAATCCGCCAATCCTCGTGAATTCTTTGTATAAGAAGAGACCTTTGCCTTATAGTGTGACTGTAAGCTGGTACTATTAATACCAGCCTACTTACTTAGCTTATTTTTTAAATTTGAGGCATACCAAAATATGACATAGGTTAAGCGCCTCTGCGATCTCCGACTATATAACTTATTGACGTAGTTTAGAGCTGTACTCATTCCTAGCTAGTTTAATTTCGAGTGGTAGGAAGGGCGGCAAGGCAGCATTCCAGGTCATGTCAACAGTTAATGAAAGCAAACGTAGTTAGTGTAGGTCTTCATTGTTATTTGACTAGAGAATAGTGTGTCTTGTCTAGTGTATATTAGTCTAGTGAATACCTAATGGCTAAAAAACACGCTCGAACTATTTATTACTGTAACTTTTTCTTTATTACTTCATTAGTTATTGTCCGCGACTTAGTTCGCGACTTTGATATAATTATTATCCCGCAGGAACCGTACACTTTTCAGGAATAAAAAGTAGCCTATGTGTTATTCTGGACTATAATCTATATCTGTGCCAAATTTCATCAAGATCCGTTTGTCTATTTAAGCGTGAAAGAGTAACAAACATCAATTCTCAAAAACTTTTACATTTATAATACTAGATTATGCCCGCGACTTCGTCCGCGTAAAATGCGATATATTATCCCGCGGGAACCGTAATTTTTTCCGCGATAGAAAGTATCCTATGTGTTATTTTACGCTACAATCTATCTCAGTGCCAAATTTCATCCAGATTCATGCTCCCATTTAAGTGAGAAAGAGTAACAAACATCAATCTATCTTCACAAATTTTTGCATTTACTTATGTATAATATTAGTAGGATAACAGCCTTACTCGGTAATACATACTAAGTTTGACAAAACTGCAAAAAGAAAAAACAAAAGCGCATCTCACATGAAAACTCATAATACATTTTGAACCTTAAACACCTATATTTATTATCACCAACGACCACAACACAACATGTAAGTACATCAAAGCCTTGCCTACTACATATTAACAGTAATATCTACGTACTATATACAACAAAAACGCATTATTCTATCAGGCACGTGACGTGAGAGCTCGCGCAACTGTTCTCGATCATAATCTGGCGACGGTGGCGCGGGGCACGGAACGAATCCAGTGTACTGTGATGTGGACTGACTGGAAGGCGCAGGAAAGTGGTGAGCGTACTGGAAGGTACGGGGTGAGCGTACTTGTAATCACGGGGAGAATGGACTAATGAGGACTCGGTGAAATGCGAGCGACAAGATAGAAGGAAATTAGCGGCAACTTTTTTTTACACTATTCTGTTTTCATTTTCTGTCAGTCGGAATGAATAGGATAGGAACACAAAGGGGTAAATCAGAACGTTACTTTAAAAATAATTTTAATGCTCAAAATAATATAGTTTGTTGCCAAAAAGCACTATTTTTTTTACTGATTTATAATTAAAGTTAAGTGTCATTTTTGGCATCAAACTATATTATTCCAATGTTAAAATCCTTTTACGTCTACGTCGTTACGTCTTTGTCCTTTTATTTTGGTGATATAATAATTAACCAATCAGTGGTAGCAGATATTCTGCATAAAATGTGGCTTAAGTATTGTCACTCATGTAGGCTATAATTCTTAACTGTTACCTAAAAATAACAACATATAAGTATGAATGTCATCGCAATAGTTCAATATAGTCATAAAAACATTAACTAAAAGTCTAATCACTAACATTCGCATGTGTTAAACTAAAAACAAGTTGTAAAACGCATATAAAATTCCCGTTATTATTATTTTTGAAACAATTACCGCGGAGCAGGGCGCGGTACAAATGAGAGTAGTTCATACACCGTGGGAGAGACCGCACCTGCCGAGTGATCATAATCTAGCGATGGAAGTGCGCGGCACGAACCGAATACACTGATGGATGCATGGATGTCGGTAGCCTAGATATAACACGTCATAGAAATTTAGTTTAGTGTCTAATCAATACTTATTATTAAACAGATATGTTTGTTTGTAAGAGGTAATCTCTGGAAGTATTGGTCTGGTTACAACAAATATTTTACTGTTAGAAAGCGACATTATAGCCAAGTGCCATTGGGTATATTTTATGGTGTAGTTTAGGTACTTAAATTCCCAAAGTCGAAGTCATGAGCAAAAGCTACTGTGAGAACGTCTGAAAATCACCCTGTAGTAGGAATGATTTTCATTTTTCGAATTATCTATTTTGTTGCGGGATTTAAAACAGTTGAGGCGCTGTTCTGGCGGTTTCCTTTGATGATTCTGGCTTTCTGACGTTGCAGTGGTTGGGGATAGGTAGGCGGCCTTATCCCTTATAAAAACTAGGATTGATAGCACTATTAAGTTATTATTCTAAATTTTAAGAAATTCTTAGCAAAGCAACTGGTTTTGCCAAATTTTTAAGACCAGCTAAGCTTTTATTTAACATACCTACCTACCTACGTACTATTTCTATAGCCACATCTTGTTTCCCTACATCGTCATCGGTAACGGCTGGTATAAAAGCATTGTATTTACCGAGTCCTAACGCTTAAATTGGAACATTTGCACCACCGACCGACCGCTTCTGATTCCTAAGTATTTTACACACAACTGTTTATTTTGTTCTTACTTAAGTACATGTTTTATGTTTTTGAAGTATTTTGCTTAAAAGATCGTGTCTAGTATTGTTTAATTTTCATGACCAAAAGGTTTTGTACATATCCCGCTTTTCATACACATCTGTGGAGGAAAAAAATGTGGGAAAACCTAGACCCCTTGCCAATCCGCCTTAAACAAGCGTGGTGATCAATGCGTTCTTGTACGATAAGATACCCTTTCCCTGCCGTGGGACAATATTAATACACAATTAAAAATAAATATATAATTCTCTTGGCAGAATTTCGATTATGGAGGCAAACCTTTCACAGTGCACAAGTGTGTGCAAAAACACAGATGCACTCCCTCTTCCTTCACACTTATAGCTCATCGAATCTCATTTTTTCAAAAGCAACATTTACCAAACCAATTTTCCGGGGTAATACTATACCTAGGTACATATTTTAGTTCTACTAAATCTATAGGTAAAGAGGTAAAGTTTGTGAGGTTGTAGGGTTAATCTCTGGATCTACTGAACCGATTTTGAAAATTCTTTTACCCATAGAAAGCCACGTTATTTGACACACACACACCCTTTTGGTCACACATGTGACCAAAAGGGTTTTGGACATAATTGTGGATGGATGGAAAGGAAGAGGAAGGCCAAAGAAAAGATGGATAGATTGTGTGAAGAATGATATGAAAGAGAAGGGAGTCAGTGATAGTATGACGGCTGACAGGACGGCATGGAAGAAGAAAACGTGTTGCGCCAACCCCAAGTAACAAGGGATAAGGGCAGGAAGATGATGATGATGAGAAAGCCACGTTATTTGTGAGTGTCATAGGCTATATTACGCTACGATACACGGGAGCGGAGCAGTAACCAAAGACGTAACTTAAAGCGGGTGAAATAAGCCTCGGGGACCAAGTCGCGAGCAGTTCGCTAGTATACTATATCAACATTTCATATCAAACAAAGTTCACACAAAACAATAATTATATCAAACTAGCGGGCCCGGCAGACGTTGTTCTGCCCTAAAAGTGCCTCACCTACCTACCTACTTATTTACCCTACCCACCTGCCTACCTACTCCATCAACCTACCTACCCACATACTTACTCTACCTACCCACTCTACCCCTACCTACCTACCTGCTTACATACCTACCTACCTACCTACCTACATACCTACCCTACCTACCTACATACCTACCTACCTACCTACATATACCTACCCTACCTACCTACCTACCTACCTACATACCTACCTACCTACATTCTTTGCTATAAACCTCATGGAGCCCGAGACCTTTCCAACGAATGCACAACCGTGGAAATCGGTTCGTGCGTTCTGGAGTTATAGCGTCAGGAAGGAAAACCCGACTTATTTTTATATAGTAGATAGTCAAATCAGTAAACTGTCTCAACATACAGTCAATGTTAAGTCACCCACTTCAGTGGAACTGTAGTAGTGGCTAGTTTCAAGTAAATCGTGTCCCCGCGTCCGTCGCACGCGCACCTGCGTGTTCCCACATTACTAATTCATGGTGTTTACCGAGCCGCCCACGCGCGGTCATCGCTGAGCTTCCAACTGATTGTCCTGGTATTATTGGGGCAGGGATGGATTCAAGTGGATGGTATTTTTTTTTCTTCTAGGGAAATTATATCATTGTATTTGCCTATATGGAATTAATGCTACATTTTTTAATTACCGCCTCGTTAGCCTAGTGGTCCTAAGCGCAACTGCTACGGTACAGGTCTTGGGTTTGATTCCCAGGTCGAGCAAAGTGTTATTGGGTTTTTTATTGAAATTCTCTGTAGTAACTCGGTGTTAGGATTTGTGCCCGGCTAATGGCAATAAGCTCGCCCCCTATTACATGCGACCTAAACATATCGGCGAACTGTGGGTGTACATTGGTACACCTCTGCCTAACCCTTAGGGGAATACAGGCATGATGTTATATTATGTTTGTTATATTTAATGGAGCTATCTTTAATTTAAATACAAAAGTCAAGTCCGGTCACCACTGTCAATCGGAGGCAGTAATAAATGATGAAGAGGGCGTCCCGCCCCGTCCCGCCCCGCCCCGCCCCGCCTTCCTACTGTGTCCTAGACACTAGGCCACACGGCTATGATTACCGCGGACAAGCCTCACTCACTGTCATTTGCTTGTAATTTGTCACAACAAAGCATTTAGCTTCGTTCTATATGGCAAGAATACGAGCATTTATTGTTTATAAATAGACTAGTTTCTGTCCTCGAGTTCGTTCGCGTGGTGTTTTAATCCGCGTTAAGTTAGGTCTTTGGTTATTGTCCTGCTCCTATGGGTTGTACCGCGATGTTATATAGCCAATAGTATTCCTTATGAACCTGGCTATCATATAATACACAACAATGTTTTTTCAATCCGTCTGGTAGTTCCAATGATCAAACGCGTTTAAACCAACAATTTTTTTTAGCTTTATTATATTGGTATAATTAATAATGAACTTAAATTAATCACTAATGGAGTTGCAAACGGTGTGTAAATATAATTAAGTACACAATATTTTACTTTATTAGTGATATATTTAAGTTCATTAGCAATCAATGAAAACGAACTTGCATGGAAGCCGTAGAAATGGTTACCATAATTTTATTGTTTTCTGTTCTGAATTCTTTTACGGAGAAATTGAAGATCAACATTCAAGGAAACATTTTATTGTGTTTTTTGTACGAAACCAAGTTCTTATTATTTTGCCAAATTTTAAATAACCCTACCCCTACGAATCTTGTACTGTTGCATACACCCGTACCAAAAGCACAATGTTTTGCGTGCGTTACCTACATTCTGCACTATCAAACAGTGTTTTTTTACACTAGCAATAAATATTTTGCTCATCATCACATAATTTGCAGATTTTGTCACCTTTGGTTGACTGGTAGAGAATGCCTAAGGCATTAAGTCCGCCTTTGTACTTTTTGTTGCATAAAGTTTAAATTAAATCCGTACTAATATTATAAAAGCGAAAGTAACTCTGTCTGTCTGTCTCTTCTTCACGTCTAAACCACTGAACCGATTTCAATGAAATTTGGTACAGATATAGTCTGGGACCCGAGAAAGGACAAGGGATAGTTTTCATCCCGGAAATCCCCTAGGAACGGGAACTATTAATCCACGCGGACGAAGTCGCGGGCAAAAGCTAGTAATAAATAAATTTGAGGAGCAGTATGCCTAAATTAACCGCTGCGATCTATCTTTTTCACCCCATTTACTGAACAAGTCCATCGGTAGTCCTCCAGTGTCCCGACAGTCTACCCCCCGACCCCCCCTCATAGGCAGATGATCCCGATACCCGATGACAGAATGATAGGTGGCTCTTGACGCCGAAGGGCCCTCCACTCGAGTGACGCTCCTACAACGTGATTTGTGGACTACGGATTTATTGGGGTCATGTGATGCGAGGCTTACCTATGTTACTCGATATTTATAGTAGACTAGGGCTTTTCCGCGATTTAGTCCGTGTTTTCGGTTATTGTGGTTGCAGAGGAAGTTGTGGAATAAAAAGTATCATAATATGTGCTTTGCTGGGGTTTAAACTTACCACTTATGTTTGATCAAAATCGGTTCAGTAATTTAGTCGTGAAAGTTTAACAGACAGAGTTACTTACGCATTTATTTATTATTATTTATTTATTCTCGCCCTCTATTACATGGGACCTAAATATACCGGCGAACTGTGGGTGTACATTGGTACACCTCTGCCTAACCCTTCGGGGAATACAGGCGTGATAGTATATTTATTTTTGTATTTATTTATTTTATTTAACAAAAGGCTTACAGACTAATAAACCAATGATATAAAGAACTTAATATTAATAAATAGTTAATTGCAAGCCTCCGCACATAGATAAAAAAAAGAAAGTACATACAAGTTAATACAATTTGTTAAGAGTATATGAGTTAACTATCATTAAAAAATAACTGTGCTAAAAGCCGCCTTAAGGTCTATGATATAAGTACCTATGCGCTATAGATGGAGCGTAGTTACTTAAAATTGTTACGTGCAAACAAATTAAAGAAACTAGTTTCTGGGTGAAACTTCGTGGGTCTTCAGAATTAAACCAAAATCCTGAATTATCCCAAGGGAACACAAAAATGGTTTAAAAATTACGCTATGTATTACGCTAGATTTATAGGTACCTCATCATCATCATTGACGGGCCTGTTGGTCTAGTGGTTAGCGGCCCTGACTGCTAAGCCGGAGGTCGTGGGTTCGATTCCCACCCAAGACTAATATTGTGTGATGAGCATGATTGTTAGTTCTGTGTCTGGGTGTGATTTATCTATAATATTTATGTATTTATAAATTATATAAGTATGTATATCAGTTGTCTGGTTACCATAACACAAGCTCTGCTTAGCTTGGGACCAGATAGCCGTGTGTGAGATGTCCCAAGATATTTATTATTTATTATCTGCCTAGCCTTTTCCCAACTATGTTGGGGTCGGCTTCCAGTCGAACCGGATGCAGCTGAATATCAGTATTTTACATGGAGCGACTGCCTATCAGACCTCCACAACCCAGTAATGGGTAATACGATATTCTTGGTAAGACTGGTTGTCAGACTTTCTGGCTTCTGACTAACAGTAACGACTGTCAAAGATCTACAAATGACAGCCGGGACCAACGGCTTTACGTGCTTTCCGAGGCACGGAGGAAACTCGCTATGGTAAATGGTCACCCATCCACAGACCAACCTCGGCAAGCGTGGCTTAACCTGGAAGATCGGTCTATGCGGCTGTAATTGTTTTAGCCACGAGCTCCTCTGATTTATAGGTACCTATGTGTGCCAAATCCGTTTATCTGTTGAAGCATGAAAGAGTAACATACATCCATCCTCACAAACTTTGACGTTTATAACAGTAAGTATGACAGTAGGAAGTAGAATACCTTCTTCATTTTTAAGTAAAGTAAACTAATATCCAAACTTTTGCCTAGTCCTGCTGAGCAAATACGGAACTCACTTACTGGTTTCTTGCTCATTCTTCTCCATACGAAACTTCCTTTGGAAGGTTCAAATAAATTCCAGTTTTATTTCCTGGAAATCGCATTAAAAATTGCAATGAATTATTTGATCCCTTTCTACCTTCGTCACATCTCAATAAATCGGATAATTTATTAAATTAATGTTCCGGTATTTATAGTTAAACATTTTTTTAAACGAGTATGTATGTAGTTTTTTGCCCATTCTTTTCAGCTAGTTTTTATTTTCTTTCTTGCAAATGACATTCAGAAGTGAATTTTATAATAACCTAATTGAAATAAATTATCTGATTTTGACTTTGACTGTGACCTAAGGCTCTCCACCTACAACCGATTTTTTGTCGGACGTGTGCGTTGGTGTATTGGAATTCATATTATGTTTCATTCTCGCTGATAACAAATCGGTCAAAATATTAGTCATGGCAGAGAGGCTAAATATTACAAAAATTCTATTTGCTTTCAACTTTTTTTTTAGATGAGTAAGCTCTTTTGTCTAGTCTCGGTCAGAGGTGACATAGACAAAGTTTACTATCGATTGAAAAAATAGTACCTCCTTCATAAAATCCTAACTACATAATAATGAGTCAGTATAGTCTGTGGCACAGTGGGCACACAATGTTGTAACAGTAGCGATGTCGCGTCTGATATTAGCTGTAATTGCGTGGCAGCGGCGAGATGAAAGCCGCGCCCCGGGCGAGGTGTCGCCTGTCACTACAACACGAGGGACTAGGGATGTTGCGCCGGAGATTAGACGGGGATATTGAAGTGTCGATGTTTTGTTAAGTTTAACTTTTAATATAACTGCCTCGTTGGCCTAGTGGTCCTGAGCGCGACTGCTACGCAAGAGGTCCTGGTTTCGATTCCCAGGTCGAGCAAAAAGTGTTATTGGGTTTTTCTATGAAATTCTCAGTACCAGCTTGGAGTTTGGATTTGTATCCGGTTAATGGCAATAGGCCCGCCCCCTATTACATGGGACCTAATTATACCGGCGAACTGTGGGTGTGCAACTGTGCATTGGTACACCTCTGCCTAACTCTTCGGGGAATATAGACGTAATGGTATTATTTAATAATACAATATTAATCCAAATTTTTAATTTTTACTATAAACAATAGTTCTTTTTTGTCGGCACTCCAACACCATTAAGGATTTAAAGCTTTAGTACCTAGTAGTACTCTAATAACGCCTAGAAAACTTCAGAGATAAAGGCTAACCCAACAGAATGGAACTGCAGACAATTTCATGTTGCCCGACACGAATGTGAAGCGATGATGACGTATGGAGTAGCTGCACGAAAGCTGCGCTGATGTTCATCACGTCAGTCTCCGGTATGGAGGAATTAGGAACAGGATGGAAAGGTCCACATAATTCATCTAAAAGGGAGGATCCCCCGATCAGATGAGGGTCGTGTCCGGTGTGTTACTGCCGATTTCGTTTATATGCTATATCGCTGAAAACTTTAACATCGCGATGTATCTAGGAAGCGTTAGCTCTAGTTTGCATGTTACGTGAAAGATGTCGCCACACTCTTACACAGGAGGGAGGTAGATTCACTATTTCTCGAAAATAAATAAAAAAGAAAACAGTGTTATAACCAAAATAAACCCCACCATCGACTATCGATACCACCGGTGTCCCCTCCCTATCCGAGCACAGAGGGCGCGTGTCCGTGGCACGCGGGCCGCACTTGGCACACCACTAGCTTTTCACTAAACTTTTATTTATTCTGTCAGCCGCACACACCCGCCATTTTTATATTTCTATATTACTTAGACATTCGTTTGTAATAACGAACGTATTTTGACATTATTTGTAATTAAAATATGGTTTAGGATTCGCTAAATTAATATTGGATCCCGAATTAAAAGAATACTCGTGTTTAATATGTAGCAAATACCTCCAATACGAATCCATTTCTGAAAATTGGGGCCGGGGCAGAAATTAGTGGCGTAACAGTAACCTACTTGGTATTTAAGGGTTAGTTAGGGCCCGATTATCGGGCCGATTCTCGGTCGTTTGTTCTCGCTGACGAAGAAATCTGTAAAAAATCTGCCCGATTCTCGGTCGTGTGGGCAGACCCTAACCCGTTAAATACATTGGTAGGTATTTTTATCGACTAATGTGGTAGGACCTACTTACTAGGCTGTCCGCTCACGTCAGACAATCGGTGACCGATTTTTTGTCGGAGAGAATGAAACATTATGAATTCTACGTAAAAGTCGGTCTCCGAAACTAGGGATCTATTGAACTACCCGATGATCGGTCTTACAAAAAATCGGAAGGGCCCCCTTCCGATTTTTAGGAGGCCCTTAAAAATATTTTTTTTTCTGTTTCTAATACACTAACACCCTGACCTGTACCCGTATTTGCAAAATAAAATCTCTTTATCTAATGAAAAAAGTTTACATCATATCACTCCCGTCTACGCTTAGAATAGATTTAAAACTAATCAGCGTTAAGTACTAAGTAATATTCAAAATCATTATTTACAATTACTTTGAAAAAACGGGGACATTTTGACGTGTGTTGGGTCGCTTTAGCATAACTAAACCCAAGTAGAAAGTGTGCACTTTCAACTAGTAATGGTTTATAGGCTGCATACTGGGCCATATTCAAAAGATCGATAGCGTGGGGCCATTAAAACTTAGCTTTTAACTGCCATACTCAGAGACATTTAACGGTTACTTAAGTCGCTCCTTATTAAAGATTTCCAAGCGAAATCTTTACTAAGGAGCGACTTAAGTAACCGTTAAACGTCTCTGAGTATGGCAGTATGACTTGCACTAACTACGCTTAATGTCGCGTCATGAAACCTAGCTAGGCATATGAAAAAGATTTCCTTGCAAGCTGATAACGTGTGCCTGAAGCAGCGGGTACATAGTGAAAAATACATAAAATAGGTAGCTGGGTAAGTGTGGAAAGTGCTGTATCGTGTCAAAGGCTATTAACTAAAAATCGATGGGCTACGAAAAATAGTTCACCAATCTCTTGTTTCTAAATAATTCTATTTTATTTAGAGATTTCTTAAATAATGTCCAATATTCCCTACTCTAGTAATCTATGTAAGTATACCTACTAGGAAAAAGCTAAAATCAGGTAAATTTTAAAAATTATACTAGGCGTTCCTCTTGAATCACTTTATCTATTTACGAAAATTAAATTCAAATCTGTTGGTAAGTTTAAAGGTTCTAAGCGTACAGACGCACGGCAGGAAGCAACAAACGTAAAGATAGCAAAATATTCATTTGGTAAATCCCTTTGACCGAATATTATACCTAATAACTATCTACACGATAGTAAAACCTTCAATTTACCATTACACAAAAAGTACATACCTAATAGCCAATACACAATTTCGCGCCACAATTTTGGCGCGCTCCGCCGCCATGTTGATGGCCGCGCGCTTACCATAGAGTATTGGTGGCTGTGTAAACTCCATGATGAGCTACGTGCGCGGGCATAGAGCAGCGCTGTTTATGCCGATATTGGACGGAAAATTGAATAAGGTTAGTGGGCTCAAGTGTCACCTGGGTTTATTTAGTCAATATTTTAAGTTTCATTTTTATCGATAATTCGAAAGTTTGTGGGATTAAAAGTTTAGGTTGGTAAATATTTATAAAAAGGTGTATTATAATCTAGATGATTAGGTAACTAACAAAAGCGAAAAGTTTACTTCCTAACTAAATAATTTATTTAAGTATCAGAAGTTTTTTTTAAGGTTTTTTTTTATTTCTTTGCCTCTCACACACAATTTCTTACAAAGTATACTCGTGCATTAATATTTTCCGGGTTTTAATATTGCGGATAAATGAATACTGACATTTTTTATTACCCATTAATAAACGCGATAGCAAAACAGATCGAAACTCAGCAAAACCCACCATAAAAAGTTACCTTTTAAAATGTAACAAACCCATTCCAATGACACCTACTTACCATATGTAATGGTTTTATTTTTATTAGTTACCTGCTAATTAAATAAAATAAAAATCTTAGTGTAATTTAACACTTGTTTTGTGCCCAGTTAAAGGCAATATGTCGCCCACTATTACATAGGACCTAAACATACCGGCGAACTGCTGGTGTATATCGGTACACCTCTTCCTATCCCTTCGGGGAATACCGGCGTGTTGGCAAGTTATTTAACACTAAAACAGAAACTTTAAGCGTCTTCGCACACGACTGATTATCGGGCCGATTTTTGACAGATTTCTTCGTAGGCGAGAAGAAACTGTCAAAAATCGGCCCGATTATCGGTCGTGTGATGAGACGCTTTAAGTTAGCTTTGCTCTATGGCTTCTCCAAAGCTAAAACTTACCACAAAGTCCGGTGGGTGTCGCATCAGCGTCGCGGCTATTCTATCAACTTGTATCGCCGGTCAGCTATAAAGTGCCCAACTGTACACACTGTCCGCCCTGCCGCCGCGCCGCCCGTGACGACGCATACCATTAGCTCACGTCATGCGCTGTGGGGGTCATAGGGGGGGATCATAAGTGATTGGATTTTTTAAGTGAAAAGCCATGTTTAATTAACGTATTAATTTTATTTAACACCCCGCTGCGAGCTGAGTACTACTTTTAATAATAGCAAATTACAACAGAAAATACGAATGTCAACCGAATGACATAAAAATGACACAACAAATTAAAGAAGTAAAATCTCCTAGTGGCCATTATAAAACAACGTTCAGCGAGGTTGTATGTTAAGTACATATGACAACTCTCAATAACATGTATCCCTTGTTCCAGCCACCACTGCTGCCAAGGAGCACAGGTCCCCTGAGCAAGAGGAGCAGCGCTCGTCTCCCACTCCTGGCCCCCCCAGTCCACTGAACAACGGCACTGCAGGTAGGTAACTGATACTCTACTGTAACTGTCTTATTGGTCTTGTGATCGCAAGTGTAAACGTGGGGTTCTGCGTCCGACTCCCACGCATACCTGCGGACAGCAAGCGTTGAGTGGCTCGCCGATCGAAAGTGTCAGGAAGGTTCTCCTTTCGAATATACTTAACAGTAACCCGAAGCTAGGCCGTTGAAGGTGTGACATCTTCCTACCCCGGAGTACATGTAAAACTATTGGTGCACTGCGTCTAATCACTCTGCGGTCATGTCCGGGATAGCTCGAAGACATGGCTGATTATTACACTTCGTAATTATGCACTTTCAAATTAGATATAAGAGTACCTATAAGCACATTTTTAACCTAGACTATCTAGGAGTGGTGCACTCTTGGAAAATATAAGGTGATAACGATTAATCCCTTTTTTCTCTTCATCCAGCAGCCCTATCATCAACGGAGTCTCTCTCCCCGCCTCTAGCTGAAGGTTCCCGCTCCGCGCCAGCGCTGCAGCGCTTACGGAAGTTCCTATCAGCGCTGCAGCAGTTTGCTACAGATGTGGGGGCCGATACGGGAGACAGAGTGCGGCAACTGATTCACAATCTTGTTGTAAGTGGGATAGAATCTATTATCCGTTGCTGATTTCTGTCCATAAGTCGCTTGGAAACTGGTGATTCGTCTTGTAGCTGAAAATTTAAGGAGTTTTCCCTCGTATGTCCTTTAAAAATGACTAGTGAATTGCCCGCGACTTCGTCCACCTGACTTATTTCACCCGCTTTAAGTTACGTCTATCGTTACTGCTCCGCTCCCGTGAGTCGTAGCGTGATGTTACTTGAAATAATGTAGCTATCTATTCGTGAAAAAAATAGTAGTTTCGGACCCTATTCGTTATAAACAAACATAAAAATATTTCCTCTTTATAATATTAGTATGGATGTAATAAATCTTCTCTAACTCATTCTTCTTTCCCCAGTCTGGCACGCTGAACATCGAGGAGTTCCAGGCCGGAGTACAGGAGTGCACCAACTATCCTCTGCGCGCGTCTGTACCCGGCTTCCTCAGGGCATTACTCCCTCTCGCACAGAGGGACCTGCATGCTAGGGCTAGGAGGGCTAAACAGGTGAGCAAAAGGATCAAGACTACCATCTAGAATTCGGGGCTTCGGTAGTAAATTGAGCTCTATTGGTAACTGCAACATTACCAATAGAGGATGGATTTTCGATGCGTCGATCACCACCTTTAGAGCATTTATAACAAATATCTCTTCAAACCAAACCGCATAGTATTACTGCTAACCTTTGGAATTGACAATATGATCTACTTCTCCGAAAATTTCAGTTACAAAGAGCTCAACTGCTCGAAAGAACGTTAATATAAAAAGTTATTCTAAGAAAATTGCGATCCAATTTCCATTCCTCATAATTCCCAATTGCCATTCTTCATCATAATTCCTCTCCCACAGACTCCACTGCAATATATCAGATCACACGAACACCTGATCCTGGAGTCAGGAGGCGACAGCAGCGACATCTTCGCGCCTCATCCACCCGGGGCTGCGGCAGAGACCGGCGTCAAGCGGCGAGCTAGTGATCCGTAAGTACTGAATTTCTTAGGAGCTGCAATGAACAAGACTCGACTAAAAAAGCTTTCAGTTTTGTCCTCTGTTTCTCCTAATAATGGTAAGCGATGAGGTGGTTTACAATGATTTGTGATGATCTAGTGGCTTGTGATCCCAGAGTTGCCAGACCTGAGTAATTAAAGCATGTCTAATATTCATCACATTACTAGCCAGACGCTTTCAAGTTCCAAGCTTTAAAGCGTCTGGCTTGAGTTATGTCCCACGTAAAGTAACTGGCAATAACGTATTTTAACTTTTAACAATACAAAAAATTGTTATCGCTTCTGAAATAACGTAACGTTTGTAAGTAAGATACGTTTTGAATGCATACATAGTGTTACGTCGTACGTACGAGATCTTTCTAGAAAGCACGTGATTACAGTGTGTTTGGCTAAAGGCTTCGAGAAGCATTCCACTATTATTATTATTATTTGGAAGATAGTTGTCATTGTAATTTCGACCGTACGCCGAGGGCATAAGGTACCTATTTCTTTATTCGGTACAAGTAGACATTGCCGGAATGTTCGTGAACATTGGTGTGTTGTATAAAAGCACAAGCGCCGACAAACGAGAGTCAGTCTGATTCAGGCAGGCGATACAACGAAGCGAATCGAAGTGAACTAGAAGTGCGATATCTAAGCGAATAGTGATCAGTACTGTATTTGTGATTGAGTTTAAGTGTTTTTGTGTTTAATAAAGTTATTAAATTGTCTGAGTGGTAGTAATTAATTTATCCCATACCCGGCTCGTAACAATTTGGTGTCAGAAGTGAGGGATAAATTATGCCGATTCTACCGAAGGACGACACGGACGGTATCCGTACCAGGAGTCAGCGACAGCAGGACATGGACCAAAGGCGGTTTGGAGATTCTCCAACACAGAGACCGGGTGGTGTCCAGCCTACGTTAGTGCCAGTCGCTGGCCCATCCGCAGTTCCTACAGCATCAAGTGCGCCAGACTTGTCAGCTTTAATGGCGCTGCTACAGGAGCAGTCTCGCCGTCAAGAGGAGCAGGCTCGCCGTCAAGAGGAGCAGGCTCGCCGTCAAGAGGAGCAGGCTCGCCGGTTGGAAGAGCAGTGGCAGCGAGACAAAGAGGAGCAGGCTCGCCGTCAAGAGGAGCAGGCTCGCCGTCAAGAGGAGCAGGCTCGCCGTCAAGAGGAGCAGGCTCGCCGGTTGGAAGAACAGTTGCAGCGAGACAAAGAGGAGCAGGTCCGCCACCAAGAGGAGCAGGTCCGCCGCCAAGACGAGCAGATGCTCCTCATAAAGGATCTTCATGCAACTTTTGGCAAAGACCTAAAGGTGATGAAGGATCAGATACAGCAGCACGAGAATCGCCTCTTCTGAGAGGCGATTCTCGTGCTGCTGTATCTGATCCTTCATCACCTTTAGGTCTTTGCCAAAAGTTGCATCCTTTGTTTGATCCTTTGTTTTTCCTTCCCCAGCGATCTGAACTTCGGCTTCTGAGCCGAAGTTCAGATCGCTGGGGTGAAGAAGGCTTTGGGGGAACTGAAGACTGGAGACGTCACTGTAGCTTCAGTAGTTGCTGCACCTTCAGCGCGGGGCTTTAAGGTGCCTCCATTCGATGGCACATCTTCGTGGTCGGCTTATAAGATTCAATTTGAGGCCGTTATGAAGGCGAATGGATGGACAGAACCGCAAGCTATGACCGCGCTCACCTTGGGCCTTCGAGACCAGGCCCTAAACATTCTTGAGGCGCTCGGCAAGAATGTTACCTACGAGCAGCTGCTGGAGGCGTTAGAGTCCAGATACGGCGACGCGCACCTGGAGCACGTATTTCGTGCTAAGTTGAAGGATCGTGTTCAACGTAGTGCCGAGAACCTACAGCAGTGGGCCCTCGAAGTTGAAAAGCTGGTTCGGAAAGCATACCAGTCTGCCCCTGCACTTATCGATGGGAATCTGGTACAAGCGTTCGTTGATGGAATACGCGATCTAGAAGTTAGAGCCGCTGTGAGACTTGGGCATCACGAGACGCTGAAAGACGCCTTGGCCCATGCCTTAGAAGTAGAGGCAGTGAGGCAGGACCACCGAACGCACCGCGTCAGGGAGGTTGTAGCATCACCTGTACGCGACCGGCCGCAAGGGTACAGTCCTAGGTGCTACACGTGCGGAGAACGGGGTCATCTTCGGTCAAGCTGTCCTAAGCGCAGCAGCCCGAGAGAAGATCAGCAGGGCAGGGCGGCTGAAGTGACTGCCCAGCCACAGCAGGGAAACGAGTAAATGCCAGGACTGGGGGGCGGGTGCTGGCTGGTATTGAAAGAGCCCCGAGAATCTTGATCTCGCAAGCACATGCTGGGAACAGCCTGACCATCAAAGGCGAAGTCGACGGAACACCATGCAAACTGACGTTGGATACTGGAGCTTCTCACACGGTCGTCAATTCTCACCTAGCAAGTCGGTTTCTTGGGGACTACGTCGATAACCACGACCGTATACGATTACTAACAGCTACCGGTCAGCACATAATCGTCCGAGGCAAGAAGGAGGTGGAGTTAAAATTGGGTGATAGAACTTACCAGCACAATGTCATCGTGGCCGATATAGTGGACGATTGCATCTTGGGCTTGGACTTCATGCGGAAACATCGTTGCGAGATCGACGTTGATCAAGGAGTATTGAAATGTGGTTCAGATGAAATCTTCATGGAAGGTGCACCATCAGGAAAAGTGTACTGCTTGAAAGAGATTGTTCTTCCTCGCAGATCAGAAACAATTGTGCCAGTTAGTTTACCACAGAATTCTGCACACAAAGATCGAAGTGTTCTGATAGAAAGGGTGAACAATGACTTCCCATGGAAGATGGCACGTACTCTGGTCAAGGCCACCAACGTCTCAGCAGTACGCATACTGAATCCAAGTGACAAGGAGCATGTGATCAAGAAGGGCACCTTGATCGGTACTTGCGAGGAAGTAGCTTGGATGCGTCAACTACAGGATCCGCCTACCGGAAATAAAATTCTTAGTGCAAAATTTGACGTGTCAACGCTTTTGGAAAACTGCGATTTAACTAAAGTAGAAATGGAGAAGGCTAAGAAGATGTTACTACAGTACGCCGACACTTTCTCTTCAAACGATGCTGACATAGGGAGAACTGGACTTGTTCAGCATAAGATTAATACAGGCAACGAGTTACCAATCCGTCAGCGACCAAGAAGACTGCCAGTTGCACGAGAAAAAGAGGTGGAAACCATGATTGAGGGAATGGTGAAGGATGGTGTTATAGAACCTTCATCGAGTCCGTGGTGTTCTCCTGTGGTGCTGGTAAAGAAAAAGGACGGCAGTATGCGCTTCTGTGTGGATTATCGACGTCTGAACGATGTCACGAAAAAGGACAGCTACCCGCTGCCTAGGATCGATGACACACTGGATACGCTGACTGGTATGAAGTGGTTTAGCACACTTGACCTGAAAAGTGGCTACTGGCAAGTAGAAATAGACCCCAAGGATAAGGAGAAAACTGCATTTTCAACAGGAAAAGGGTTGTGGCAGTTTAAAGTTATGCCATTCGGTTTATGCAATGCTCCTGCGACGTTTGAAAGATTGATGGAGCAAGTACTCGCCGGATTGATTGGAGACGCATGTCTTGTATATCTAGACGACATTATCATCGTGGGTCGTACATTTGAAGATCACCTTAAAAACCTCAACCGAGTGCTGTCGAAAATCCAAACAGCAAATCTCAAGTTAAGTCCGAAAAAGTGCTCGTTTTTCAGACAGCAAGTAAACTTTTTAGGACACATAGTTTCGGGGGAAGGTGTTCAAACAGACCCAGAAAAAGTAATCGCCGTCAAGGATTGGGCAGTTCCGAAAGACAAGACACAGGTCAGAGCATTTCTGGGTTTGTGCTCCTACTATCGAAGGTTTGTCAAGAATTTTGCCGACATTGCGAAACCTCTGCACAAACTCACTGAGGAAAAGCGGCAATTCTGTTGGGACGAGAACTGCGACGTCGCATTTCAGGAATTAAAGAAACGTCTGTGCAACACACCTATTTTAGGATATCCTGACACTGAAAATGACTTCATAGTTGACACCGATGCAAGTAATACTGGAATTGGGGGCGTGCTGTCTCAACGGAAAGGTGACCAAGAGGTTGTGATAGCTTACTTCAGCAAGTCTTTATCCAAACCAGAAAGAAATTACTGCGTTACAAGACGGGAGCTACTCGCCGTAGTAAAGACATTGCAGCACTTCAGTAAATATTTGCTGGGACGTAAATTCCAATTACGAACTGACCATGCTGCATTGAAGTGGCTATTACAGTTTATGAATCCAGAGGGGCAAGTGGCGAGATGGATTGAACTACTACAAGAGTTTGACTTCATAACTGAACATCGCAGTGGGAGAACTCACGGTAACGCAGACGCCTTGTCAAGAAGACCTTGTCCTGAAGACTGTAAGCACTGTGCCAGGCAAGAGACTAAGGAAGTAGTGCCCGTGAGGATGCTTAGAACAGATCTCAGCAATGAATGGAAGGAAACCCTACAGCAGGCTCAGCAAAATGACTCGGACATCAAACCGATCTTCGAGTGGGTCAAAGCTGGTGCTCCTAAACCTAAGTGGAGTGATGTGGCTGCGATGAGTTCCATCACGAAGAGTTATTGGGCGCAATGGAACAGCTTGGTGATCCAGGATGGAGTCTTGTGCCGTAAATGGGAAAACGCTCGAGGGGACAACTGTCATCTACAAATGGTTGTCCCTAAAGCTAAGGTACCGGATGTTCTACGGCTCTACCATGATGGATGTTCAGGAGGACATATGGGGGTAAAAAGGACCCTACTTAAAATTCGAGAACGCTTTTACTGGATCCACTGTCGAGATGATGTGGAGGACTGGTGTCGCAAATGTACCAGTTGTGCGGCCGTGAAAGGACCCCACACACGCAGCCGAGGTGCATTAAAGGTGTACAACGTTGGAGCCCCTTGGGAACGGATAGCACTAGACGTTGCGGGACCATTTCCAGAAAGTGAGAGCGGAAACAAGTACTTCCTGGTGGTCATGGATTACTTCACAAAGTGGCCAGAAGTCTTCGCCATTCCTAACCAAGAAGCTACTACTGTCGCAGATAAATTAGTACAGGAAGTTTTCTGTCGTTTTGGAGTACCTTTAGAGATACACAGCGATCAAGGAAGGAATTTTGAATCGCAAGTATTTCAGGAAACTTGTCGATTGATGGGTACCTACAAAACCAGAACCACCTCTTACCACCCACAATCTGATGGAATGGTGGAACGATTCAACCAAACGTTGGAGAGATATCTGGCAAAAGTCGTGGAAAGCAGGCAAAGGGATTGGGACAAGCACATACAGCCGTTTCTACTGTCCTACCGCAGCGCAGTCCACGAAAGTACGACTGTGACGCCAGCCTTCGCGAACTTTGGAAGGGAATTACGGTTGCCTGCAGATTTAATCACCGGAACTCCTCCTGATGCTCCACGTAGTGTAACAGATTACGCAAATGATTTGCGTAACAAGTTGAATGATGTTTATGAGCATATCCGACAATCCGGCCAACAGATGTCTGAGAAGATGAAGACCCGTTATGACCGCAAGGCAAACAGTAGGGGTTTCGACGAGGGCTCACTGGTGTGGTTACATAACCCAGTGCGGAGCAAGGGGAAGTCTCCGAAATTGCAAGCAAAATGGGATGGACCATACCGAGTCGTGACTAGGATCAACGATGTCACCTACCGAATACAGAAGGGTCTACGAGGTGCGCCTAAGATTGTCCATGTAGACCGATTGGCCCGATACTACGGGGCTAATGATGCTCGGGACGAGCATGTCTAAGGAGGGGGCAGTGTTACGTCGTACGTACGAGATCTTTCTAGAAAGCACGTGATTACAGTGTGTTTGGCTAAAGGCTTCGAGAAGCATTCCACTATTATTATTATTATTTGGAAGATAGTTGTCATTGTAATTTCGACCGTACGCCGAGGGCATAAGGTACCTATTTCTTTATTCGGTACAAGTAGACATTGCCGGAATGTTCGTGAACATTGGTGTGTTGTATAAAAGCACAAGCGCCGACAAACGAGAGTCAGTCTGATTCAGGCAGGCGATACAACGAAGCGAATCGAAGTGAACTAGAAGTGCGATATCTAAGCGAATAGTGATCAGTACTGTATTTGTGATTGAGTTTAAGTGTTTTTGTGTTTAATAAAGTTATTAAATTGTCTGAGTGGTAGTAATTAATTTATCCCATACCCGGCTCGTAACAATAGTAACTGAGAAACAAGTACGCATACCTTCTTAAGTACATATTCCGCATGGTAGCAAAAGGAACCGTAAGATATTAGTCGGTAAGAGTCTGATAAACCACCTTTTAAATAAATATCATGTCAAAATTTTAAATTCAAGTTTGGATTTGTGCCCGGTTAATGGCAATAGGCTCGCACCCTAGTACATGGGACCTACAATATACCGGAAAACTGTGGATGTACATTGCTACACCCCTGCCTAACCCTTTGGGGAACACAGGCGAAATGATATGTTATCATATCAAAATATAATTCCATACAACATCAAAAAACCAAATGTTAATCTACCATCAGCTGTCATCCGTCATCGTAAACTATGAAACATTAATTACAAACAAAATGTATTCCTCTCTAACCAAAAATTGATTAACTAGTGAAAACCGAAACAATATGAATGGTACTATCAATAATGTCCGTCAGATCCAGGTGAGTGGTCCGGACAGGTAATTTGTACCCCCCACCCCCCGCCCGGGGCGTAGGGTTGCTACATTTGCTGCTTGCTAGTGTTGCTACGTGGAAGTAGTGGGGATTTCGCATGTAGGGCTGTGATTTCTGGTTTGTGATTTTGCAAAATCTTAGTCGGAATAATTTTTGATAAGTTTATGACGTTGATTGTCAATGAGATGAGATTGCGACTAGATTTTTGTGGATTCTAGTTACGTATAGTCACAAATGTAAGTTAATCAGAGGCATTATTAACTAATTGAGACTGAGATTTAAATGTGAACGTTATTAAAAACAGGTAAATTATATTATTGCCCTTCTGAAATAACTATCTTATAGTATTTAATTTCATTTAATTCAGGGATTATTTTACAGCTATAATTTATTGTCTGTTATCCGTGTGGAGCCGAAATCAGCTCAGTCTTTGGCGTTCTACAAAGAGAACACTATCAAAACAGATTGCTTTTCAAGTAATCAGCTACAAGTTCCTTATCAGTCTTGTCTATTGGGTATTACTGTAAAAAAATCGAAAGGACCAAATTTTTCAATCGAAAAAAAAAACAAAACAAAAAAGCTTTCACGATTCTAACCACGGCCACCACGGTTGCCATGGTTCCGTTGAATTATTATTATTGGACAATTTGGCAGGCTGCTGCGACCGCCAGCTTTAAATACTGCCTACCCCAATTCGTTAGAGCCACGTATGAGCTTTATTTATTACAACAAGGCGCGCCTCGTGCGTTTGCCAAGTTATAAAGTTAATTTTTAGCATATGGCATTGTTTATTAAGCGTGTAGCTTAGGCTGTGGCGCTGGCATTACTTAGGAGCCAGACAGCGCGCAACACTAGTGTTATTTACAGCTGAAAGCTATTTAGCTTAACAAGCTGTTAACGTTTGTTTGTAGCTGTTGGCAAAATGTTCAGCTTACAATTAAGCTTATACTCAACAAATGCTAATCCAATTAGCGTCAAAGACAAGTTTCGTAACTCGGATTCTCGGAAAGTAGTTTCAATATCACAATTTCCTTTTTTTATGCCAACATTAACACGTAAAAATCATAATTACATTAACGAGGTAAAACGCCTGCCAGATTAGTGTTAGCAATTTGTGTGATTAGGAGTTTGCTATTACGTTACCAACAGGCGCCTCGACGGTTAATAGCGCGCACAGATGTCTCTGATCGGCTGTTTCATTATCACAGGTTGTGTGTTACGAAACGGTATTGCTAACGAGATTTAAGAAGTTTGGTAAAGGGTTGAGCAGTGGTAGACTGGTAAGATAACATTTATATAACTTTCATGCGCCATAAAAGTACGAAGTAAGAAATCCGTTACCTAGGCTTTTAGACTTTTTCCGAAGAGTATTTCTATTCACCCCGTTTTACGGTACTAAGAGTAGTTAAATAAATAGCGGTCGGCTCACCTTTAGTAACGTATGCAACAAATAAGTTTGCTGAATAATCCATACCTAGTATAACAGCGAAATACCATTCACTTACTAAACACGCTTGTATTATGAAAATGAAACTTGCCGGGTAAATAGTTTTTATAAAGAAGGTGTCAGCTAACGGATTTGACTTTGACTTTCATGCGGTCAAACTCGCGGGCGAAAGCTAGTATAATAAATTGTAACAAAATCAACAATTAAAGTAATCAAAGAGAACAGCTACAAAATACTGGTAACAGTACACAAAATGCAACCAATTAAAATAATAATTCTCTCAACTGCAACACAGCGACAATATTGTAGCTTACCATAAATAACAACTTGAAAGAAAAAGTATTAAATTTATCCCATATTTATTAATAGCTCGTATAAACAGAAAGTTTTCAAGTTCAAGCTGGCGCCTGGCATAGTGGCGTTAGCAGCAGCTGGCATAAGTTTGATTGTCGACTAATTGCGCGCAGTAAACAGTCAGGCGTTAGTTTGGAGCCGCGGGAACACATGTTGCGTACAAAATTACTGTTTGTTGAACTTTTGATATATGGCTAGCTGGTAATTGTAGTTTGGAAAGATGTGCTAGGTGGGTGAGTGGTTCATTTAATTGGGGTAATCATCGGATAATGGATTTTAGAACGAACTTAACACTTTATTCTATAATTTTGAATATCATGTGATAAAATCTGCAATTACTATGTCACAGTTAACACACTCAAACAAGCTTACCTACTTAAATTGTACTGATACAATTGTAGCATTTTTCGGCGGTTTTTTTGGTCGAGTCCTACATTTTTAATGATTTTAATACATACTTAAACCTTTAACGTGACAAAGTGATGGTTATACTTAGACAAGACCATCATCTCATCTTCTAAGTAAAATAAAACAAGATGCTGCATTCGTATTGAATTCCTTAGACAACAAATATTTTTTGAGGTCATACCCCAATTGCTTATTTTAATTACAACTCAAGTGTTCAGTGATACCTAGGTACGCAAGACAATTATCTTAATTTTTCTTAACGAAATAACACGAACAAAACATAAACAATTAAATGAATAAATTAAGGCAACAAACGACATATTTCTAAATTACTCCTATCTTCCAATACGGAACCAATTAACCGCCAAATTCAATTACCTCGTGCCAATTAAACGGTCGCTATAATACTGCTTATCAGTGCTGTGAATAAAGCCAAAAACTGGTACGCGTAGAGTATAGATCACTAGTGTTGTATGCAGGCGACAGTGCTGCGACACGGCCGCGCGAATCAAACGCGGGCGCGACCCGGCGGGCGTCGGGCATAGGCGGTAGCGGGGATACGAGGATGTAATTGACATAATTTGTAGTACTTATTCATTGGTTATTTGTAGTAATGCAGTACCTGTTGGTTAGACTATTTAAAACGTTAGCAATATTTCAGAAACATTTCGACAGATACCATGAATTAGGACTATTTATTGTCGTAATACATTGATACCATGATTTAGTTTCGTACCTACCTTCTTAATAATGTAACTACTGGAAATACACAATACTTGTGTTCTTACATGCTTTGCTAGGTAGTCGGTTACATGCAAGTTTTATTGCGTTGCGTGTTAATTATTTTTCTACAATAAAAGCAGCTTAACCCTTCTCCCAATAACATTAGCAATCTAACAGTAAAAGTCCTATCAAATTCGGTCCAGCCTTTTCGGAGATTAGCTGGAACATTAACTACCCATACACATTCATATATGCTTTTAGTTAAAAGCTGTTATTTTGACATTACAAGCAGGCTTTTCATAATATAAGTTGATGTTATACTCTTAATTTCCGACCTCAAATGATTTTCAAAGAAGTCTAAGTAAGCAGTACCTACCTAAGTTAGAAAATAAACTTCACAAACTCGCTCCCGCTTCCTACCTCTCCATACAACAGGGTGTCAGGCAGGCGGGGCGTCTCTTGTTCCGATTATTATTTATTGCATCGATTGCATTGCGCGCCTAGTTCGCTTGTTTGCCGTCCGGAGCACGCGCGGCCCAAGTTATGGAGCAATGGTGTGCGATTATTGGAAAATATCGAGCTAATTTGTGTGTTCAATTGTTTAAATAGAATATTGCTTTTAGGATAATTGGTGATATACAAATATGCGTATACACTCATGGTTTTTACTGCATTATTGTTTTTCGAGATTTCTTTTTCTGTGGAGATAATTAATGATTATCTAATGATTTAGAGTTGTAATTATAATGGTTAGGTTGGGAGTTTGATCTTCAATATATCGGAAGGTTCCTAAGTAACTTCATGAAAAAAAAGATTCCAATGGTAGGAAGAACATGTAAGTTTCGACCTCGTGAAGTCTTTTTACACCGGTTATTTCTACCTAGCACTTCTTACCTATTCTAAATAAATAGTGGCAAAATGAGGGTGCCGTAAACGATCAACTGCAGGATGTGGAGCCAAGTGACAATATTAAATTTTAAATAAAAAATCCTTATTGTCTAAACAGCATTTATTACAAGGCATACTCCATCCCCTATCTTGCTCTCTGTGCTCCAAAACATGCCACCAAAGTGACCTATGTGCTGCCACGGCTGCCACCAACAATTCCGTGGAAAAGGCGAAGTTTTGGGCCATCGAAATTTAAAAAACTGTCGTGCCAGTGACACGATGACGAAGATTAAATAGTCAATACTACTGATGGTGGTCTTATAGCCCTATAATAACATAATAACCTGACTAATCCATTCAATGCAAAGTTGCCACCGTCCTCAGCATCGAATCGCCTCCGCTTATAACTCGCGCCATCGACTAATTTATGAACGGCCGCTCGTTTGTTCCAAGTTTTGCATTGTCTTTATTTTCTAGTTCATTCGCTCGCATTATTAATAATACTCCTCGATAATTGTTCGTGCTCTGCACACAGCAGTTCACGATACTCGCTGCTTTCATTAACTTGGCTTTTATAATTGGTTAAAGTGAGTTTAATTATACAAATAAATAAGTAGGATTGTCTGTTTGTAATGTCAAAATATGTAACACCTTTTTTCAAAATGCTCAATATGATATTTTACACTTTACATGGTTGTACATATGTAAAAAAAAACGAAGTTTTAAAGGTTTTGTCTATCTGTCTGTTTGTTCCGCATCTCCGAAACGGTGGGACAGATTTTGACGGGACGTTTAATGGCACTTAGTTGATGTTATAAAGAGTAACTTAGGCTACTTTTATTTTATAAAAATAATAAGGGATGTGCGCAAATAATAAATATACCGTCTGTAACTGACTCTCCGATAAAAACTCAAAAATGGTTTGACCGATTTGAATAATTTGTTAGTCTCAATACTACGTTTAGCAAAAAAATAACATTCTAGGTAGTATAAATTCACCATGAAGGTGATGTAATCGGCATTTTGTTTGTTAAACACCACTTTAACCTTATACCTACCTAGTGACTTCAAACAATCACTTTGTTATTATAAGCGCCGAGCTCGGTCACATATGATCCACCGTTCTTACTATTGTTTATATTGTACCCCTATATTGAACATTTCCACAAAATATGTCTGGGCCATGTCACGATTGACATTTGACAATACGGTTGGCGCAATGGCTGAGCGATTGGCTGCTGCGCTTCGTATCGAAAGAAAGAAAGAAAGAAAGAAAAACCATTTATCGGGGGTTTTATCGCGGGTTCAATTCTCGCACATATATTTTGTTTGACCTACAGCTAGATGCTTCTGGTCTGGTTGTTTGTAAATGTGAGTTTTATGTGATTGTAAAAGCACCTGCAATACAGAAGAATTTCCTAGTGTGGGGAAATGATCGAAAAAACAATCTTTCACTAATAATTTAAAAAACAAACATCAATCCTACTCTATTCTATGTTTTTCTAGTAATTACAAGTCTAAAATTGCCAGTCCGCCTTGCGAAAACGTGGCGATCAATGCTCATGCCTTCTCAGTATGAGACTCTTCTCATACTGAGAAGGCATGAGCACTGATCTTTGTCCTGCAATAGGACAGTAATAGCCTGGTATTATTTCATTTAAAAACAAGTACGTGATCAGGTGAAGGAATCCACGTCAAGTCATTCTTAATCCAAAGAACACGAGAAGCCTGACCAGACTTATGGTGGGTCCACACGACACAGACTTAACACAGACTTCTATTGAATTTTGTCTGTACAACAAATAGTACAGACAAATGTCGGTGTACCAGAAAAGTCGGAAGTCTGCGTACATGTCTGTACGATTGTCGGAGCAAAACTCATGATTATTGAATTACTTAATTTATTCATTAAAATCGAAGTCTGAACTGATGAAAAGTCTGCACAGAGATTTGGTAAAGACCTCTGAGTGAAAATTTTTACTCAGACTTTATAGGCTGTGCAGATATCTGTACTTACAGACAAAAGTCTGTATCGTGTGGACCCACCATAAGTAACATTCAGATCACCGCAACACAACGCATTGCACCCCAAATTCTCACCGACACCAAACAATCTTACTGACTCCCCCCCTCTCCCAGGTTCTACGACCCTCCTCAAACGAACGGCACGCACGAGGAGTACCCGCCGCAGGCCAAGCGGGCTGCCTCCAGCCTGTTCCTGAACCCGTCTCCGTTCCTCTACCCGTTGCCTAGCAACGCCAGCCTGTTTGACTACGGTCACCCGTATCACGCTTATCATGGAAATCATGAAGGAGGATATGAGAGGAGAGATGGTAAGTTACTAATATCTGATGGTTTTTCTTTGTAAATATGTTTTTATTCTCTGTCTGCAACTTCTTTCGCATGGATGCTGCATATACGAAAAAAAGAAGGCATGGTACTCAGCATTAATGTATCTTTCTTTCAATGAAAGAATTTTTGTAATCAAACCTTCGGAATTCTAGAGATCTCTTAAATAAACATTAAAAACATACATACGTAGGAAACAAACAAAACAGAAAAAGCATGCGCGAGTTATACTCAAACCCAGAGGTTTTTACCAACAAAATGTGTAAATTCCCGCTCAGTCTACGTTTTATAGATCGGTTGGTGACACTGTTCTACATAATATTGTTTAAAATCAAAGCGATCAAACCGAAAACATAATTCTATTATTATATTGGCCAACTTAATTTGAACTTTCACTTGACGTTACAAACAAACCCCGAATCACTGAAACATAGCTCATCTTTAATTGTTTACATTCGTTGTCATCCAATGGTATATTAAATTCTACAAGATGACAAAAAATCATTTGCTCTTTCAAACCAGGTGGCATAACAGTCCGTGACGTGTCCGCAATGAACGCCCCGTTCTCGGAGCCCCGCGGTCTGGGGGCTGCGCCCTCCGGCCTGCTGAAGACAGACGACGAGTGGAAGAACATCAACACCATGCTGAACTGCATCCTCAGCATGGTGGAGAAGACTAAGAGGGCGCTAGCGATATTGCAGCAGAGAGGTAAAGTAGCAGCTCGGAGTTAGGATTTGTGCCCGGTTAATGGCAATAGGCTCGCCCCCTATAACATGGAACGTAAATATACCAGCGAACTGTGGGTGTACCTTGGTACACCTCCGCCTAACCCTTGGGGGAATACAGGTGTGATTGTATGTATGTAGGCAAAGATCGATGTAGTGCTTTAAAATTGATGAAATATGCGAGGTGCACGGTAGCGTGTCAGACAAGTTTGTTCGATTTAGCAATTTTGTGTGAGCTAACCCAAAAAAAGGATCAACGTGCCCAAAAGACTGGTAGCATTGCTATCCAACATGGAATGCCGCCAGTCTTTTGTGCACTTTTCCTGTGGAAAGCGACGCGGAGGAATTTTTTGATGCTTTAAAGTTTTAGTTGCCTTTTTTTTGTTATTACTAATGTTTTTTTTTATCTTACAAGTTGCAAAAAAAGAATTCCATAGTATTTAGTTATTTTAATTCAATTTTTTTATTTGTTAAAAATTCTTTTAGGTGTAGAACCAACAGAGAGCAATGACATAAAGCGTGCCGCGAGCGAGATCATGGCGACAGCAGTCAGGCAGACTGAAGAGAGAGTGGCTGAGGTGCGGAGACGGGCCGAGGATGCTGTCAACCAGGTAAACAATTAGAACCAGGTCATGTTTTATTTCAGACAGATTTTTGTTGTATTGATTAGAAGAAGCATTATTTAAACTACAGTTAGCAAGCAACAAAAGTATATTAATATTTCAGATTTTTAATCCTTATTATAAACCACAATATCTAAGGAAATACGAAATGGATCTAAAATTTAAATAAAAATGATCTCTTAGGTAATCCCTTAAAATTCTGAATAGCAGTGAGTTGTGTTATTTCGTGTCTATTTAAATGATATGTAAAAGTAACATTGTTAATCGATTTTTGTTGCTGACCATACTAACTTAACCTAAGTTAAGCTAACTAAGTTAAGCTAACCTTTGTATTCTTTCTTTTATTTTTGGCTTTTTGTTTTTGCCAGTTCACTTTATGAATATCCACTTGTCAGGTGAAACGTCAAGCTCTGCTAGAGCTCCAACGCGCGGTGGGTGCAGCGGAGTCTAAAGCCCTCGAGCTGGTGGCGGCCGAGCGCGGCAAGGCGGAGCGCCGGCACTCGCCCCCGCCCGGCCGCGAGCTCAGCCCTAACGCTAGCACCCAGCAGAATGTGAGTCTTTAGTATACTTAACGAAGTTAATTATTGGGGCTGAATATTGTACTCTAGTGTTATTCGGTTTTTCTATGAAATTCTCAGTAGCAGCTCGGAGTTAGGATTTGTGCCTGGTTAATGGCAATAGGCCTCGCCTTCTATTACATGAGACCCTAAATATACCAGCGAACTGTAGGTGTACATTGGTACACCTCTGCCTACCCCTTCGGGGAATACAGGCGTGATGGTAATAGTATATTGTACTCTATTTTAAGGAACAGTTGGGGTACTTCTAGTTCATTCCGCTTGAATCCTTACGTTATATTGTGCAGTGTTGCTGGAACTGTGGGCGCAAGGCACAGGAGACGTGCTCCGGCTGCAACGCGGCGCGGTACTGCGGCGCCTTCTGCCAGCACAAGGACTGGGAGAACCATCATCAGGTAGGCAGAACACAAAAAAAAATATGCCAACCAACTTTTCCACATTATAAATTAATTAAGAAACGATCAAATGGTTTCGTGATTAGTGGTTAACATGTATAAAGGAGTTATACTCTGTTAATTTTATTTGTCTTATAGTTATCCTATCTAATTAAAATATACGCAGGCCTGAGGTTAATGTTAAAACACAAATTGAAATCAATATAAATATGTTGTCCCAGAATCGCATACACGTATAATTTATTGCCTAAGAGTAAAACAACAAAATCCTTATGGTTAAGGTGCACCAGTAACCCTTTTTTCATTCCACAGGTCTGCAGCGGCCGCGACCAGAAGCCCACATCCCTTCGTACATCCCCACCAGCGACCCAACCATCTCTCCCGAAGCCTCTCACTCGCTCCACGACCCCCATAACGTCGACCACGACAGTTCCCTCCGCCCCCCTTCCCCTCCCTGACACGCGGCTCTCCCTCACCACGCTCAACTCTGCTGAGCGACTGCTCAACTCTGACAGGACAGAGAGGATCACCCTCGCGTCGCTGTCGACAGCGCAAGGGATGTTAGGTATTGGGAAGAAATGACGCCTGAGTAAGGAACCCTTTGCGAACAGTGTCAGGTTCCCTAGGAAGGTTCGGCGGTAGACTGCTGGTTATGAAGGTTATAAATTGGGCTCAGTTATGCCTAAACATATCTCTGAATAGTTCAATGTAAAAAAACGTGTTGTAAATGTTTCGGCATTTGGGTTCATATTATTTATGTTTTTGTAAATTAATTCTTGTTTTTTTTTTTATAGGACTTGGCTGTGCTTTGCCGTGCATTCAAATTGTTTTGTAAATAATTTTTCTCAGATTTTTTTGTTGTTTTTTTTTGTATAGTTCCTCGTTATGGTTTTAAAATGTTTTATAAAACAGAAATATTTTAGACTTGTTTATGTATCTAAGTTTTTTATATAAATTAAATATGAAATATCAACCAAAGAATATTATAAGAAGTAGAATAATGTAGATAATTATGTAATCTTTTTAAAATTTCTTCACTAACTCTTTACAACTGAAAATATTTGGATTCACGAATTTTTATTTGTTTATTTCACTTTGCACAGAATGACCTATCTTATCACTAATTAATAATGTCAGTAGGTAGAGTAACAAAAATAATATAAAACAGTTAAACTAATAAATAATTAAATCATTGCAATAAAGTAGGTACCTAAATACACCCGCCATCTTGTCGAATTCAATTAATTTTAAACTGTAAATATTTAACTAGAAATTGCATTAAGGAATAATTCAATTTTTCACTGTAATTAAAAGCAATTATTTTTAAATATTTAAGAGTTGTGACTCATTATGTATTTTATTTTATTATAATAACATTTATTACCTTATAATTACTTATGTAAAAATGTATGTAGTAATTTATTTCTTATTGTTAATAAAATAATTTTAATTTTCAGTGAGACGTAATAATAATTAACTTTTTAAAGTACAGTCAGCGTCATAAATACATGGTCACTTAATAATAAATTATTAAAATTTTCGAATCTAATTGTAAAATAAAATAAAATAATAATATTAAGTAAAAGTTAAGTATACGATGAATTATAGAGACTGTGTATTTATTATGCTGTTTTAAGAAAAAAAAAGTATTTATATTTATCTCTATTAAGTATAACACTTTGGTATTTGCTTGGATACGTCTATTCACGTTAAAGTTTGTAAATGTAGAAAGTAATGGATGCATCTGTCAGCACTTGTCGATAAGCCAATGTTTTACAAGCACACGTGTGTTATATTGCTTATTATCACATTATGTATTTAATAGCACACTTCATACTCGTTGTACAACTCTGTTTTTCTACTTACACTTTTAATAAAGAGTGGAAGGGACATTGTATCAAAAAAAAAAATACCATGAATTCGTTACATAATTCTAAGCCCCATTAAAAATGTTTTTTTTAGAAAAAAATTGGGTGTTTCGTACTAATGTAACACCTACCAACATGGTCAAATTATGCACAAAGAAGAGCTGTTTTTTTCTGTCAAATTTTATTTGTCGATAAATTTTGAAGTGTTGGGTCTAGAATTAAGGATACCAGTAACCAACAATTATTGCTATTGCCATTCACAATCTATGGTGGAATCGCAGTTTGACAGCTCATAAAAAGTATTTTAATTGATTAGTGGTGTCTAGTAGAAGCATGGGATCTAGTTTATGATATTCATAACACCATTTCATTTTGATTAATCCTTTGGCAGAAAATTGTTTTAGAATGGTGCTGTGTATACATGGGTATGCTCATGATCTCACAATTATGTACTGTGCTGAATCTATGCTAAAAAAATCGATTTAATGTCCTTTCCACCACTTAAAATATGTCATGTCTAGTAACAAAATCTACATACCTAATACCTACCCCATGAAGACGTGTATACCTACTTCAATCTATATGTATGTACATTATTATAATACCATAATATTTCCTTATGTAAGTAATAAAGTGCAATATTAATAATAATCGGTGTATAAAATTTCGAATTTAATAATTCATAAGATTTAGCAAAACAATGTTTTATTTCTGAATAAATAATTGCGTATATGCGTCGTATTGATGAAATAAAAAGTGTTAGAAAAATATTTTCTAGTGTTTTATTACCAATCCTAACGTGATGGCCCAGTGGTTAAGGCGCCCGCCTCCCATGCACGAGGTTGTGGGTTCGCAACCGGGCACGGGCAAGTACCAATGTGACTTTTCCTAATTCATATGTACTTTCTAAGTTTATCTTGGACATCACTGACATCAGTAACCATGTCAGAGGCCCTTGAGGCGGTTTAGAAAATCTGACACTAGGGTGTGTGGGGTCGTTAGACCTTACTGCCCACACGATAAGAAGAAGACCAATTCTATGAAATCTACTACAATAGACGCAATAGGTTCGCCCCCTACTACACGGTACCCAAACATACCGGCGAACTGTAGGTGTACATTGGTACACCTCTGCCTTCGGGGAATACAGGCGTGATGGTATGTTATGTTTATGTTATGAAACCTACTGCGCTTAACTTCCCATAATGGTAATCAAACTTAAAATATTACTGTTATGTTGTGGGTTCGATTCCTGACAAACATAGTATCCATAGCTTTCTTTTAAATCAGAAAAAAGAAGCAAAAATAATATTTGAGAAAAAATCATTTCAAATCCTTAAATCATTATGTAAAAGTAACATTGTTAATCTACTTGTGTTGCTGACTGTACCTAGAATAAATATATATATTTTTAATTATATATAAATAGGTAATAAAAGTTTCATAGTAGATTTCCAAACCAATAACGACTTACTTAAGGATTACTCAGAATACCAAATCACAAACTATTCCGAATGACAATTAGCCTTGAAAAAAAGTCATTAGTCCAAATACAATAAACAAAACCGCAAACTATTGTTTAAAACAATTCATACTAATAAATGCGAAAGTAACTCTGACTATTTGACTGTTACTCATAAACAACTTAATCACTGAACCGTGTGTCGTGATGGCCCAGTGGTTAAAGCACGAGGTTGTGGGTTTGCAACCGGGCACGGGCAAGTACCAATGTGACCTTTTCCAATTCATATGTACTTTCTAAGTTTATCTTAGACATCACTGACATCGATAACCATGTCAGAGGCCCTTGAGGCGGTTTATAAACTCTGACACTAGGGTGTGTGGGGTCGTTAGACCTTACTGCCCACACGATTAAGAAAGAAAGATTGAATCGATTTGGTATGTGGTAACTTTGAACCCCAAGAAAGGACATGGCTACTTTTTATTCCATGACATCGTGTGCGTCCGCGATGACTCACATTTACGCCGACGAAGTCGCGGGCAAAAGCTAGTCTATACTAATATTAAAAAGAGCTGAGATTTTTTGTCGGTTTGTTTGTTTGTAACGAATAGGCTCCAAAACTACTGGACTGATTTCAACCATTTGTCACCAATAGATAGCTTTATTATTCCTGAGTAACATAGGCTATATAACATCACGCTACGACCCACGGGAGTGGAGCATTAACCAAAGACGTTACTTATGGCGGATGAAATAAGCCACGCGGACGAAGTCGCGGGCAAAAGCTAGTAAAATATAAACCTTTAGTTGGTATTTAACAGAAAAGTATTTGACACATGTTAGAGCTAAGTAGGTATGTCAACAACAATTCAAACTATTACTCATAAATCTTCTTCAAATTCATTGACACAACAATCTTTATAAATACTACATGAACTAAACATTCCTGCAAATTGTTACACACATACTTAAATAAACTCACACGTGTTTCTCATGGGGGTAGGCAGCAACCACAGAACGCCATCTGCTACGATCCTTACATACTCCTTTCGCCTCGTCCACGTTCATATATCTAGTCATACAAGCACGCCGGTTACGAGTACTGTGCACCCGATCTTTCTGAAGAACCGCACCAATAAGGTCAGTGTAGGCCTTTCTAGGGCGTACCCTCCCGGCGTTGCCACTCACACCTGCCATATTTGACAAAATTCCTTTTGTTAGACGCCTTTCACTCGTCCTCTCAACATGACCAAGTCTTCTAAGCATACTCTTTTCAATCTTTTTCACTACTCGATTCCCAGGTCGAGCAAAATGTTATTGTATGAAATGCTCAGTAGCAGCTCGGAGTTTGGATTTGTGTCCGTTTAATGGCAATAGGCTCGCCCCCTATTACATGAGACCCAAACATACCGGCGAACTATGGGTGTACATCGGTCACCTCTGCCTAACCCTTCGGGGAATACAGGCGTAATGGTATGTATGTACAAATTATAAAATAGCGGTGTACTCATTGTTGAAAAGCCTATTGATAAATAAATAAATAGGTAAATGCAAATGCCAATTATGTTTTTTTTTTTTTTTTTGGGACAAGCCCGCCACTCTGTTCCCAAACCATTGCAACTTCTGTAAGCCAGAATCAACAGTGGCGACCACAAGAAAAGCGCCGAGACAATGAAGCTCGACGAGTCCCGGAGAAACGATTCAACTGTCTTGGATCCCGCAACGAAATTAATCAGAAAAGATTAGCGGAGGAGTAAGAAAAACATAATTTCCACTTCCCTCCAAACAAGCAGGAGACAGAACAGAATTAGGCCAATAGGCACAGCGGGATGTGTACAACTGGGAGAAGCCCAGATTGCCAAGCACCACGGATTGCAATTATCATTATGATTAATAAGTACAGTAAAGTCGTGCTAAACGCTGTATGTATGAATAACATCGAAACTCATCGTTGACGTAATTGCATCCATTAGATTCCCCGTAACAAAATGATAATGGCTCAGCGGCTAGAACTATAGAACCTCTATAATTTGTTAGTCTGTAATTCTGTATAATTGGCGGCATTAGAAGTCGTAATTATACGACACTGTATGCAAATTGTTATGGATTCTTGACATCGGTTTTAAAGTTAAAAGGTTGGTATGGTTCTTACTATAATATTTTCCTTTCAGTAAATAAAAAGGAAAATATCTGGAAAAAGTTCTAGAGGAATGTCTTGGGTTCGATTCCGAGGTCGAGCAAAAAGTGTTTTTGGTTTGTCTACGAAATTCTCAGTAGCAGCTCGGAATTAGAATTGCTCGGTTGATGGCAGTAGGCTCGCCCCTATTACATGGGGCCTAAAACATACCGGTGAACTGTGTGTACATTGGTACACCTCTGCCTACCCCTTCGGAGAATACAGGCGTAATGGTATGTTTATGTTTATCTAGAAAGTCGTATGCACAGCGCCTCCGAGCAAAAGTCTCCACGCTATGGGTGCCTGAGGATGTTCTTTTGCTGCCTGTACCAAAGCTAGTACCTAGGTACCAAATATATTATGCAATATACAAAAATATGCAATGCATGTGTGAATACAGAACAGACCGTATATTTATTTACTTTATTCAATATTTACAACCTTAAAATAAGGTGTAAATAAATGTGTAAATTAATGCAATTCAGCTGCCCTTGCTCCCACATTTATAACATAAAACACCTAGTGATAATTTCTTAAAATAATTAATTATTTACTTAACAATAACCAACATCAGGATGAAAGGCAGACCCAGGACAGTCGCCCCGAGCGCCATCTACCGAAGAAAAGTCACATCTTAAATATTCCTGAAAACTGACAACTCTTTGATATAACATTACAAAGCTTGCCTTCTCTCTCATGACATTTGACGCATCTTTGTTGTATTCACAAAGCGATGGCCAGAAGCAATCTGTGCTCTTGTAGAGACGTCCGCCCGTCACGACGGCTGACAGCGTTGTGGCGGTTTTGTTCGAAATTTGAAATACGTCGCCCGCCTGCGGCCAATCAGCTTTGAGAACGGTATTACTGTTGTTTTCTTTTGAAATGTTACTGGTTTCTTTGTAAACATGAAATTATTTTACTGGCATATTAAGAGTACTTATTCAGTATTTTAATACAAATACTATGATTTGTTTCTGGACGCGCTTGTTAGTTTGACAAGTAATGTCAGAAATCAGATTCAGTTGTTGTTATACTTATGACTTATGGTTGAACGACCGGCTGCAGTGATGCGTGTCGCGTGTTCGATATCCTCATGTGTGGCCTACAGATAGTTGTTCCGGATCTGGTGATCTGTGTATGTAAGTTTATATGTTAATTAACGCACCCATGTTACATAATAAATTCCTAGTGAGGGGCAAGGTTACAGAAAAAAACCGTAGTTGATTAGTTGTCCATAATAAGAGAAAAATATTTCGCATTTTGTCACATATTTTTAAACCTGACCTACCTACCTGTACCTACCTCTTACTTCAAATAAGTAATACAATAATATTTTTCAACATTTATTTTTTCAATTCGCAAATTGTAAATGTAGAAACAGCTTACTAATTACCAAAATATTCGCCACAAAAGTAAAGAGTTCTCTGTTAGCTGTGCCTCTAGGCTCAGCTTTGAAGTTGGCCCATCACTTTGATCAAGTGAAGCGCAGTAATTAAAGCGTTGTCATGGCAACGCGTCTGTCTGTCTGTCATGCAACAAGCACCATTCGCCGACCGATGGACTTCCATTTATGATGTGGGGTGACTATAGGTTGAAGGATATTGAGGGATTTTCTGATTACATCCTGACTTTTTTGACACTTATGTGTGTTAAAATATAACGAAAAATAAAAGCATGACAGGTCCTAAAAAAAATGAGGATCATTCATTGACATAATACGAATGGATCTGAGGTAGTACTTATCGCATTGGATCGCAGATCCTGGCCCTCTAGGCAAGTCACCTCTAGTAGGGTCTCTAGGGTGTGTGGGGTCGTTATACCTTACTGCCCACACGATAAAGAAGAAGAAGACCTCTAGTAGGTACCAAAAGATTTTAAACTTTATACCCTAAGCGTTAGCGACTGGAAAGAACGAAAACGCTATGCAATCTTCACTAAATCTTCAACTTAAAACCAAGCACATAAAGTTGAAGATCTATTTAAGCCTACTCAACGTTTGCGTTTATCGTTTGTTACATGGCTACAGGTGCTGTTATCGCATTGGATCGCAGATCTGTAATTATAGTTGTAGGTAAGATTTGCGTAAGTACCTAAATAAATAGAACAATCGAATTGATCAGTTAATACCGTCAACCAAATAATACCACCAGCGATTCGATGTCCCTTCCAATCTGTATTTGTCACTGCCGCGTAAGGACATTGTGACGTAATTAATACCAACGAGTCATCAGAAGTTGTAAGTTACGCTAAGTTTCATCGCAAATACCAATTTAAATGTGAAAATGAAAATTTTCATTAATCAGTTCAACATTGTAGTAGCAGAGCTCTTTGTGAAGGAGCTCGTCTGTGGAAGTACTACCACCTAGAAGGAAGTATTCCTGCCGTAAAGCAGCGTTGCTGTGTTCCGGTTCAAAAGGTATGGGTGCCGGTGTAATTACGGCACACATGAGACTTTAAAAATTTATCTTTGAAATGGCAACGCACTTGCTAAGTCTCTGGTATTTGAAGACGTCTATCGGCAGAGGTGACCACTTAACATAAGGTGGGACATCGGCTTGCCTGTTATCCAACGATGTAAGGTCAAGGTGGGGAAGTTCGTCTACGGGGGAACACCGTACAACGTCTTTCTAAGCTGTTTTTGAATAGCTACGACGTTGGTAGCTCGGTCGCTAAAACTGAGTCACTAGTTCGTCCTACCTTTAAATTATAGATGTCGTAGTGTGGAGTTCAATAGCAAAAATCGGTCTCCAAATTTTTTTGTCGTTGACAATTTGAAATACGAGTGAGTTGCGTCGACCTTTTACCTAACGTGAAATTTTAATATCAACAGATTTTTACGTTTTGTAGTGGTAAGTGTCTAGTCTGTATTACATTTTATTGTTTTATTATATCCAAGTCGAATTTAAATCATTATTTATAGAAATATTGGTTGTGATAAAAACTTAACTTAAAAATTAAATATTGGGGTAAGACTGTCTAGTATTTTAGGGAAAGGCCGTCATGTGCCGATCTTGCCCCAAGTCAGATGTTGATAACCTTTTCTGGTATAAGTGTTTTCTTTGAATATTGTTTTATAGTCATACAGTCAACGCTACTTATTTGCAGGTTTTCTTTTCGCCAATTATGAATAGGTACTGTTATGATATTAATAGTGTCTTTTCACTAGAAATATAATGTAATTAATTTCATCAGTCATTTAACCGATTTAAAATTAGTTTATTTTATTCTACAGGTAAAATAACAAAAATGACTCAAAATTACTAGAGAACAACAACAACATATCGTCTTACATTAAAGAAAAATTGCTAGACGCTGTACAAGCTGTCCGGAATACAAGGCTGCTCGTATATACCAAGAATGACAATGACGTTGTTTTTCTTTCAATGTATTTTCCTATTATAAAATAATTCTTTTGAATAAAAAAAAGGAAGAAAAAGGGGTTTTTATTATTGCCTTTCATCAATATGCTATCTGCCAAAACAGTACTAATATAACCAAGTGTTTGTTTGTTACCATTTCGTTTTTCTATTGTTTAAAGACCATCTGGATCTGGTTTGTACACCTAAATTTCAAAACGTATGAAAGTTCATATCGCATTTCACCTCATAAACATACTTACCTACACCCTACAAAGAGAATATTAAAAAAAAAATGTACTGATTTTAATGTTGACGATCCCCGCCCTTGCAAATATACCGGACTTACCCCACTTCATGATTTTACCGCTATAGATTGTGATTCCTACCTTATATTGTGGAACTGAAAGCATGTATTTGATTAATTTTCATTTTCGAATATTTTCTGAATACGACTGCTGCAAATATCGATCAAATTACAAACAAATCATGCTTGTGACGGAGTTACCCCAATTATTCGGGAAAGTCCGTCTAGTGCCCACCTCTTTAAAAAACGCGGCTATTTCTATATTGATATTAGTTACATTGATGTTTGTAGAAGTAACTGATAAATAAGGAATCTTAAGTCATCATTAATATATAAAACTTACAATTAAGTAAAAAAAAACAGTCATAGGGTGTTCATCAAATCCAATTTGCAATAAAATATGCCGGACTTCGACACCTTGACCTTATAAAAAACATATAAATTTATATTTTTAGCAGCCTATAGATGTTTTATTTAGAACATTGTTCAATTCAACATTGTCCCCACACTTCCGACCTCACAGTGACCCCAGTCGTCTGTCGTGTCCACACACGGTCCGAAAGTCCTCGACGTAAAGCGGCCCACTCACCGCCGGATTTAATCATCGCACGTCACTCCATATGGACGACTTGTCGCTCGTCGCTGTCGCACGGCAAACAGCCGGCAATTGATGTCAGTCGCACTGATTATCTGCGTAGCCGTGTTCGATTTTGAGTTTTAATGCAATTTTTGGTGCATGGTTTTCAATTTCTCGTATTTTCTTTATCGAGTGGCTATTAGGTGGGTGCTATTGCTATGTCTACTTTGAGCTTGCTTCAGCCAATATAAACTGAACAACGACTTTCTTCCGTTTATCAACGTAATTGAAATGATTTAGATACAATTTAAGTGTTATTAGGTTTTTCTATGAAATTCTCAGTAGCAGCTCGTAGTTTGGAAAATTCGTGCTATTTGTGTGCGTTGCTTTTAATGGCAATAGACTCGCTTCCTATTACATGGGGTCTTAACATATCGGCGAACTGTAGGTGTATATTGGTACATCTCTGCCTAACCCTTCGGGGAGTACATGCGTGATAGTACCACAATCTGTTAAAAAATCAAACAAAAGAGCCCGACCGGCTATTGTTTTGCCGGGAAACCCTCTCAGAAGAGGAAATTCCCTTACGTAGGTATCTAGGAGGGTCTCCCTACCTACCCACATTGAGTGAGTGACGTAGGTAATTCCCTCCAGTGCAAAAAGTACAGGAAACTGTAAACTATATGCCCCAATTAGGTGTTTTCTGATAACTTTAAGTGAAGCATTTAGGTTTACCTTGTAGTTCAACCGCCATATTAGTAAGGTGGCTCAAACCGCAGCTACCAAGGTCCTAGGTTCAATGTCAGTACAAGGCAAATTTTTTATACGCAGTTATTGCACTGTTATTGAACTCTAAAGTTCAATGCACTGTATTTTGCTACTTTTGTTTTTTTTAACCGATTTTGTTATATGTTTAAACTCACATATTATACAAACTGCCAGACCCGGAACAACTATTTATCTGTAGGCCATATAAATATATGTTCCGTGTGAGAATCCAACCAACCAACCCAATAACACTTTTTGTGTGGGAATCGAACCCACGACCCCTCGGTCAACAGTCGCGCTTGCGACCACGAGACCAACGGGGCAGTCATCAGATATCATTAATACACAGGTAAGTACCTACATTTTACTAATTCGTGTTTGTCTACTTACTTAATTATAACAAAAAAGTACTTATAAGGTAGGTACCTATCTACTTACATGTTAGGTAAATATGGCCGTTCGTTATTTACTATTACTACGGCTCACACAGTGATTTGTTGTCATTTGAAATATTAGGTTTGATCGTCTACGATATCATTATTGTAAACATATAACCACCATGTATCTATAAACATTACAATAATTGTAGCTTACATTCGTTCATTATGTACCTGTACAAGTTATTGTAAAACATAGTCATACCATCACGCCTGTATTCCGCGAAAGGTTAGGCGGAGGTATAATAATGTACTTACACCCACGGCACCTACGTACGGTTCGCCGTTGGGGTTGTTTAGGTTTAGGTTCCAGATCAGCCGTGCGATTCTCTAACATATTTCAGCGCTGCGCTCGACGTCGAGCTGGTTGACGAAACTTCGGTAAAATCAACTCTATGCGTTGTGCGTAAAGTTGATTTGACAGTAGTGTCGTCGACGAGCTCGACGTCGAGCGCAGCGTTGAAATATGTTAGAGAATCGCACGGCAGGCCATTAACCGGACACAAATCCTAACTCCGAGTTGCTACTGAGAATTCCATAGAAAAACCCTTTAACATTTTGCTCGACCTGGGAATGGAACCGTAACAGTCGCGCTTAGGACCATTACGCAAACGAGTCAGTAAGTAAACAGTCGTTTTTAGGGTTTTCTAAACCTTTTTTTCATCACTTTTAGTCCGTCTGTCAAAAGGGGGTTTTTACCGTGAAAAGCTTAGACTAGCCTATTCGACTCCTGCCGCAGGAGTCGAATAGGCTAGTCTCGTAAGAGATGCCGCGCCCCTGGAACGCAAAGGGCACAAGAAGGAACATGGATGGGTTTTAGTCGGCAAAAGTCTGACACTCCCTCCCGTCCCGCACAGAGCGGGAGAAGTCACTTGATGATTTTTAATCGGTAAAAAAAAACCTGTTCAACTCCTGCCGATCCTATTACATGTCAACAGCGCAATGATAGCAATGCGTCAGTAGTTTAAAGTGGCACAACAAGGCAGACAGCGTGTTGTTACATGTGCTGTGATTCACGCACGAATTAATGAGTCAGGATCTCTACTTCCTCACCGGCTAGCCATAGAGTAGTAATATAAGTTGGACAACTTTCTTTTGGTAGTAACTAAGCTTTATTTTAGTCCGGGAAAGTGCTACTATTATACCTATTTTCGCAGCAAAGCGGCGTTGCTGTGTTCCAGTTTGAAGGGTATGAGTGCCGGTGAAATTACAAGCACATGAGACATTTAACTTCGTCTTTAGGATGTCAACGTCTTTGCAATACCTCTATTTCAGATGTCTGTAAGAACATCATGGGCCGTCAGCTGGTTTGTCATCTAATGATATACAGAAATGACATCAGAGGGTAGGTATCTGTCCTCTAAACAAACAAACAAGAGTGCATTTAATTGTCAGAAAGCTAAAACGAATTCCTCGTTGCAAACAGTAAGTTTCTATGGAGAAGAACGAGCAAGAAACTACATGAACACTCTTTAAAATTCAATAAAATATTACAAATTTAGATTACATCATTACGTTGAACAATGTAACAAACTAACAAGTCAAGAGGTCTAAAATCATGATCTAGTCCCAGTAATGTAATTTGCGAGAATGCTGCACTATTAATACACCACACCTATATCCGTCTAGCCTACTTTTTTTACCGAATACCAAAAAAATCAAGCAGTCTCAAATTCTTTGTAAGACGCTGTTATGAATACAAAATTCCCGTTTCCGACCACAATAGGTATTTAATGTATTTGTCAATTATTATTTTAGTCCACTGCATTATCTTATTCTATGGTCGCTTGAGCTTAGTAAACATTGGAAGACAACCAACCAGTCTAGAATCGAAGTTCTTTGTCAACAGACGTGTTTTAAGACAAAAGATTTATTAAAAATGAAGATCACGGTAAGAAATTATTATAAACAATGTTTTTTTGTACGTTTTTGGTGGTAATAGTGGTAGTAGAGTAAATAGACGTGAGGTTTGTTTGTGTGTTATGTTTGTAAACTGGTTTAGTTGATCATTCAAGGAAGTTTGGTTTATTTCAATGCGATCCACATTTTGAATATCTAATTAGTTCGAATAGGTATTTTTAAGGTTAACGTACCTCAAACGAAAAATAAAATATATCCCGAGGAATTGAGCACTTCCTCCTTATTTTGAAGTTGGTTAAAAATAACCCATAAACGATCTTTTCGTTCTCCGTCTATCTGTCTGTGAACCCATTTTCTCACGCGTGGTGGTGGTACCTACCTACTACGGAAATTAAGTCATTTGGAGTTTGTTAAAAGCTTGAAAAACTTCAAGCTTTTACGCTTACACTTTAAAATAAAATAATCGGCACATAGTCAGAAATGTGTAAATTTAAAGTAAAATTAAGTACCTACATGAAGTATTCGTTTTTACGATTACAAAGCTACATTGGCAGTTGAAGCATCGACAATGTTGTTGAACCATATAGAAGGTTTCTTTCAATAACAAAGTTAAGTTTGTCCCATAGGCGTATATATTGAGCCGTGCCCACCCCAGAATGGTCTTGTGCATCGCATCGGCCATGGCATCTTAGGGGCCAGGCCGCCCGTGAAAACTAACTCTAGATACGCCAATGGTTTGTCCTCCATTCCGAAATTCTGAGGCCGTGTATTGTGTGCGAACCCTTAGGACACAAGTACGACAAGCACTTGTCCGCTCTCGTTTGAAAATTTGACACTTTCTTGACTAGGTATGCTAATCTGTTACCCTATGCCTACAACTGAATATCTAGGTGCTTAGGTAGTAAGTAAACTAGTAATTATGTGTTAAGGTGTGTTGTTTCGTCATTGTCTTTCCTTCGTAAAGTTCTGAGAATATGAATGTTCAACATAACTTAGTACCTACTTGGCCACCTTTTTTCCAACTTCCTTTTTATTTATTTTTTAAACGTTGCACCACGCTAGGTATTCCTCCTGTATCGTGGGTGCATTTGTAAACTAATAAACTCACATACACAAACAGCCAGACCGCGAACAACCATCTGTGCCTTGATCTGTGCGGGAATCGAACCCGCGACACGCTGTGCAGCAGCCAATTGCTCAGCCACTGCGCCAACCCTGACGTCATCCTTTGTTCTTCTGTCTTAAGGAATTATTGTCTATTCCCAGCTCCTACTCGTAGCTCTATGCCTGGCCCTTGGCTTCGTGTCAGCTGTGGGGAACCACTCGGACAAACGTCATGTGCTAATCAACCGGCCCAAGATCGACGTGTTCGGTTCCAGGGAGAAGCGGGCACCATGGCCCTGGGCGAGAGCGGGCGGAGTCAAGGGGCACACGCATAAGACTGTCGCAAGTAAGAGCTTCTTTCTTAACCTGACAACCAGTCTAACCAAGAGGTATCGTTTTCCCCAGTTACTGGGTTGTGGAGGTCAGATGGGCAGTCGCTCCATGTAAAATATTGGTGTTCAGCTGCATCCGGTTAGACTGGAAGCCAACCCCAACATAGTTGGGAAAAGGCTAAGGAGATGATGATGAAGTAAGAGCTTCTTTATCATTTATTATTTTTTATTAGCTGAATGCTGCTGTGGTATGTCTGCGACCATAGTTGTGCTATTGTGATCGCCGCTTTAGTGGTTAGAGATCGCCACCAAACTCAGCAGCTGTGATGAACTCCAGGATTGTCTTTGGGGCAATCTCTATCAGTTCATCCGGGTCATAACTGCATTTTGGTTCAATTTTTAGTTAATTACTAAATCTATACTAATATTATAAAGAGGTAACATTTGTTTGTAAGTTTGTAAGTTTGTAAGTTTGTATGTAGGGGGTAATCTCCGGAAGTAATGAACCAATTTTAAAAATTGTTTCACTGGTAGAAAGCTACATTATTCGTGAGTGCTATAGGCTATATAACATCACGCTACGACCAATTGGAGCGGAGCAGCCATGAAAAATGTGGCAAAAACGGGAAAAAATATTCTTTTTGAGGGCTTTCGTTGCGTGCGCTGCGTGAACGGTTAAAGTTACGCAAAAATAATGTATGAGAGAATTGTTCCTCTCAAAATATACTAAAAAAAAGTCCGCGGTAGTAAATGCCTAACTTTTAAGGTTGACTCACTATAGCCATTTTTATGGCCAGAAAAATTGTTTTAAAATAATGCATTATTTGCGAAGGTGTTTTTATGGAAATAGTATTAATCCTTATCAACATAAATACGTTATTCATCACAAGTGTTCAATTTTGCATGAAATTACCCTTTACATCATTTAATTTCAATGAATATCTTGGGAGATATCACAGTTTTAAAATAATTTGGCCGCAAAATAATGGCTCTGCGAGACATTCCGTAGCTTATACATCAGAATAACATATTATAGAATACATAACATCGCGCTATGAGCCACGGAACGGATCAGTAACCAAAAACCTATCGTAACGCGAGTGAAACCGCGGGGCACTGCTAGTAGTTTATATTCTGATTAATATTTATTTATCGTAAAATACAACTAACTCACACCGTTTTACTAACTCGTAACTGCCTCGTTAGCCTAGTGGTTCTAAGCACGAGGTCCTGGGTTCGATTCCCAGGTCGAGCAAAAAGTGTTATTGGGTTTTTCTATGAAATTCTCAGTAGCAGCTCGGAGTTTGGATTTGTGCCCGATTAATGGCAATAGGCTCGCCCCCTATTACATGGGACCTAAATATACCGGCGAACTGTGGGTGTACATTGGTACACCTCTGCCTAACCCTTCGGGGAATACAGGCGTGATGGTATATTTATATATATTTAGATAATCTATAAAACAGTCACTGGTACGCCTCACAACCTGACATGTTTTAATATTATTACTTACAGCGCCACCTAGTGTCCTGGAAATGAATCTTAGGAAGGGTGAGTACGTCTGCGGGAACAGAATCTGCAAGCTGCAGCCAGGAGTGGTGCCTGAAGGATGCAGGGGTGGTCTCTGTCAATATCCAGTCCTATAGATAATTGTAGTATAAAAGAATTTTATTCAATTTGTTCTTTTTTGTTTAATAATTTGCCTAATAGATGGCGCTTTTATAAGGTTGTAGAGCAAACCTGATAGATGGCACTGTTTTTAAATAATACCAATAACCACGAGTTTACCTATACAGGGTGGACTTTTATAATGCTACCTGAAGGGAAAGTACTCTAAATACTTAAGTAGCAAATTTTACTCAAAGGAAACATTCCTTTATTTTTAAAAAGAAACAAAACTGCATTTAAATAATTTTGAAAATACGCTTGCCCCACACAGGAATCGAACCGACTAAAATCCAAAAAAATTGCATCCTGTACTTTTATGGCACCAATCGATAGAGTCAATCATAAGGATCAAATCTCTGCAAACATTAGCTTTTTTCTAGTAGAAAATAAGTCGGTTTGAACTTGCTGTTTATGTACGTGAGTTTATATATTAGTAAATGCACTCACGATACAGTAGAAACTCTTATTAAGGGACAAAGACTTTTTAAAGAAAGAAAGAAATTGAGTTCATGAAAAAAAACGACATCTAGTTTATATATTTGTAAACGCACCCTCCAAACAGGAGAAACTCTTAGTTTTTTTTTTTTAAGACGAGAAATCATCAAATAACTTCCCCCGCCCTGGGCGGGGCGGGAGGGCGTGTCAGACTTTTACTGACTAAAACCCGTCTATGTTCCTTCATGTGCCCTTTGCGTTCCGGGGGCGCGGTATCTCTTTCGAACAACCCGCAGAAACTCTTAGTATGGGACAAAGTTATGAGAAAGAAATTGAGTTCTTTAAAAAAATACTACATTTAAATTTTACAATCATTTATTGTTCCCGTCTTTCTTCTTCCACGTCTGTTCCCAATTCTTCTGTGACAGCTTGAAGGTCTCCACTTCAAGCTTGCTGGCCACCAGGCGCCCGTACGGCGTGCTGTTGAGAAGGTTACTCTTCTCCGACAGTTCTGTCATTATCTTTATTTTCTGTTCCGGCGAGGCCACTTGGAACACTTGCTCGAAGGCGCGGGAGCCGTACTGGGAGAGGGCGAGCTGTTGGTGGTAGCCCTGGAACAATGATTTACGTAATAATTGTTAATTAGGACAATTTATTTTATGTATAATAAATAATTTTTAATTAATCAATAATGTTTAGTTTAATTTTCATATAAAAGTTTTGGGTAGAATATATTCAAAATTAATGAGTGATAAATATCTTAAATCGTCCACCCAAAAGGTGGACAGACGATCTTATTAAGAGCGTGTATACAGAAAGTGGGCAACGTCGCAAATAGCTGTCAACTATTTCGCTATTTAGATTATTTTGTCAATATTACTGTATGAAAATAAGAAATATGGCTAACTAATGAACTAGAAAATCGATTATGAAATGCAATAATTAATATCGTAACACCGAATATTTAATTTTAGATGTAAAAAACAAAAGCCTTTTTTACACTTAGTCATCAGACAAAATGACACCAGAGCTAAAAACCCAGGGTACGCAGAACGCACCCAAGATCATCCCTAGCATGAACGCATACCTTGAGCCTCCACATAAGCTTGTCCCGTGCCTTCACCCCCACGTACTGCCCCCGACACAGCGCGTCCGCCACGTGGCATCCCTTGGCGTCGCAGAACACCACCACCAGCTGCTCCGGAGACAGCTCCAGGAGACTGTTCACTGCTTTAGCTGGACGCTGGAGGGGAAAGAAGATTATATTGCTTTAGGACATTCTTCTGGAGTGTAAACCAGTGGTGGTTTGTGGAGTAGTTCGATTCTTATACCTTAACAATTTATGCCACTATTAGAATGACAGAGATATTGGGCAATCGAAGGACGGACAATCACGTTGGAATATAAGTCAGAAAAAAATAAGTATGCTATGAGTTATGCTAATTACTTGTGACTTAAGTAGGTACACAATGTAGTGCGCCGGAGCCGTGCACTTTCACAAATAAGTAGTTGTGTTTCGGTCTACTGCGAGTAGACGGCGGTCTACTCGGTCTACTGCGAGTAGACCTACATATGTAATATTACTTACTTGATAGTAAGGTATACACTGCAGTATGACGGACCCGTGCACATTGATGAAGTACTCTTTGTCGAGAGTGTTCAGGCCTACTCGGTCTACTCGCAGTAGACCTACATATGAAATGTCACTTACTTGAAAGTCAAGTATACACTGCAGTATAACTGAGCCGTGCACGTTGATAAAGTACTCTTTGTCGAGAGTGTTCAGGTCTACACGGTCTACTGGGAGTAGACGGCCGGCGGTCTACTCGCAGTAGACCTGTATAGAATGTTACGTACTTGAAAGTCAAGTATACACTGCAGTATGACGGAGCCGTGCACGTTGATGAAGTACTCTTTGTCCAGGGTGTTCAGGTCTACTCGGTCTACTGGCAGCAGACGCAGGCAGAGTACTGAGAAGTACTTCTGATGCTCAGGGGAGGTACACTTTAAGGCAGCTTCTAGACTCTGCAAGGAAACATTTACTTTGAATGAAAAATTATATGGTAATCTTCATATTAAAAATACATTTTTAACCCCCGACACAAAAACGACGGGGTGTTATAAGTTTGACGTGTTTGTCTGTTTGTGTGTGTGTGTCTGTCTGTGGCATCGTACCTCCCGAACGCATGAACCGATTTAGACTCAGATTTTGTTTGTTTGTACGGTGAATTAGTCGTGATTGTTTTAGCTATGTTTCATCAAAATCGGTTCAGCCCTTTCAAGGTTGTTGGCTCAAAAATAACTGGTTTATATCTGCTCAAGTAAAACATATACAATATACTTACGTTTAGGTACTGTGCCTGCTTAGCCTTCAGCCGGAGACACGCCTTGGCGAGCGCCACCAGCACGCCGGTGTTCCCGCACGCGAGGAGACCGGGGAACTTGTCCGAGAGCTCCTCAAACATGGGCTCGAACTGCCAACATAATACATGGAGAATGTAGTAAGTCTTAAAGTGTATATACAAAAATCAACCTTGTGCTAGTCCACTAAGACGAATGTTTGTTTAAGTGAGTTAAGGACGATTTCCACCGGGCGGCACAGGAGCGCATTTCACTCTGTGCTAAAGAAAATTCAGCCTTCTACATAATAGTTACGGTTCTTTTTTGTGTTTGTACATTAGGGGACGATTGTCGTGGCATTGATGTTAAAGACATAGACAGAATTTAGTGCACGTCTCTTAAAACATTTTATTGCGACAAGCCTGCTACGTTATTCTCAACCACTGCAACTCCTGTAAGCCAAGATCAACAGCGGCGACCACAAGAAAAACGCCGAGTCTATGAAGATCGACGAGTCCCGAAGAAATGGTTCATTTTAGTCTTAATCAGGCCTAACAGTGGAGGAGTAAGATTAATTAACGGTCATAAGCACACTGCGGTATAGTTTTTAAACTTACGATCGTTAACATGTTGTTTAGCTGTAAGTCTTCCATAACTCATAAATAAATAAATAAAAAAAAACATTGAAATTTCAACTGTATTTCCATACAGTTAAGTTATATTTTTAATTGTCGCTAAAAATACCTTGGCATGCCATGCCGCCAATAGGCGCCGGGTCTCATTGGGTAGCGTTCTGGTAGTTTCTGCCTACCCTCATGGGAAAAAGTCGTGAATTTATGTATGTATGTCAGACCTCACCTCTTCCTTGACGTCACAGTTGTCAATGAGCCGCTGTACAGTGTAGTTGAGCATAGGCATGCTGGCGAGCTGTCCCAGTCGGTTGATGAAGCAGCGCGCGTAGATCTGAGTGTACGTCTTCTTCTTAGACACATACAGGGCTGCTTCTAGAAGCCTGCGGATATAGGTGTGAACAAGTGTGGCTAGATACAATCTAATTGGAATTCTAATACATTACTTTTATGCACAATTTTCCTTTGGCAATTAAGATCTAAATTAACATAGTAATGTATGATTTCAACCAAACGGGCCGCATCGAAACGCATTTTCCACTGTGCTAAAGAAAATTCAGGCTTCTACATAATAGTTAAGGTTCATGTTTGCATGGAATTTATACTGCCTGGAACTCAGTTAGGTCCGCGCGTAGCAGTATAATTTCCATGCAAATATGAACCTTAACTACTATGTAGAAGCTTGAATTTTCTTAAACACAATGTAAAATGCGCTCCAGCGCGGCCCGGTTGGTGGAAACCGTTCATAAATCTTACTTGCTGTTTTTAAAAAAAACATTGATTATACCTATGCTAACAGAAAAATTAAATATCTATCAACAAACTATATTATATAGGGATATATCTTTAAATTATAATTAGTATAACTAACCTCACAGCCGGTTCCGAATTAAACACCCTCGGTAGATTACTTCCTCCCATCCTAGTCTCTTCACCTTTACTATCTTTAACTTCTTTCTTATCATCATCACCGTCATCCACCCAATCCTCAGGAGCAAAGCTCTCATCCAACAGCTTCCGTAACAAATCCTTTGTAGCATTCTTATCAACGTTCTTAATAGCGTACAACATTACTTGAAGTAAACCTGAGGTTATATTCTGATACGGTAGATCTTTGAACTGTGGCCATGCGGATAAACGGCTAACAAAATCCTTGACTATAGCTTTGAACTCTTCTGGAACGGTTTTGTAAGACATTTTCGTTGTACGCGGTGGTATTCCCTTACCGTCGTCAACGGTTTGCTTGAAAATGTTAACTTTGGGTTTTTCGCCTGGTAATAGCGTGATGCCACTGAGACATTTGAGTGCACTACGTAGAATATGGTTTGCGTATTGGTCCCAAACGAATTCTTCTAAATTGTTCAGGGCATATTTTGATATTTTTATGGTGAATTCGTGACATTTTTGAATGTGTTCTTGTTCGTATTTTGATTCGGGTTTCGGTTCTTTCTTTGCCTTTTTCTTGGGAACTTCTTCCTCGGTGTCCGATGTGTTATCCTCTCCGGTCTGTAAATGTTCCGTAGCTCGTTCGCAAGCTACCCTCAGTAATGTCTCAACTACATGGCTCGTGAAGTTGTCAGCGCAGAGCCTACGTAGGTCTGGTGATAGGACTTCTATGAACCGTTCAAGATCTTCAGCTGAAGCGAAGGGCAGCAACAGTTCTATTACCCGACAACCGAGCTGGTTGCCAACTACATTGTGCTCTTCTCCTTTTGTGCGTTCCAGCACGTTGTTTACTAAGGCATCTGGAAATTTCAACAAAATACTATTATACTAGGAATACTTAAGGGTTTTAATTACAAATAGTAGAATCGTCTATTTGTGTATTATCTAATGTAATTAAAAAGAAATTATAACAAGGCGTTTATTATAGCAAAATTGCTTATAACTTTTTTGGAACTGATTGCAAACTTATCTATAAAGTTGACTGTACCGGTGACCGTATGCAACGTAGTTTTTATGTTAAATGACTTCAAGAACACACGTTATAGTTTACATTGAAAATCAATAGGCCCAACGCCCAACTCAATCACAAACAGTTACACAATGAAATCAGGGACATATAACAACTATATTCCAATAACTTACGTCTCTCCTCCTTGTCTTCAATGCCTTGTTTCATAACATCTAGGATACCGACGAAATATTGGTACAACTCCTCAGGAATCTTCGTTCCTCGTCCCATCTGACCTTTCTTGGCATATTTTTTGGCGTTCGCGAGGAAGTTCTTGCGTTTCTTACGCGTTCTTTTCTTGTTTGGATTATTATTATTCACGTTTTCTTCACTCATTTTAAATTATTTCCAACAACACAAACAAAAACACAGGTGGATTTTGAGGTTATGGAAACGTCAAAGTCAAACTCATGCGGTTTTGACTTTTGAGACGTTCCGTTGTCTGTTTTGTGTGTTCCAAAGCATAAAACTGTCTTCTTTTGTCATACAGGCCTAATATATCTCCATCTGTTTTCAAAATTACTTGTAAAAAAGCGATTTGAAGAATAGCATTTTCATTTTATAAAATTTGGTTACAACAGCAAAATGCATGCAAACAAATAGACCTACATTATTTTAGTTAATCTGTGCCTATATGCTGCCGATGCTGCCACCAATGATGCCGTGGAAGTGGCAATGTTTTGGGCCACCCAAATCTAAAAGTCTGTCGTGCCAGCGACACGAAGAAGAAGAGGAAGAACACCGATATAAATTAAATATCAAGTTTTTTCATCATAATCAGCAGTAGGTTTCGTTATATACCTATTAATTATGTCACAAAATGTGTTCCTAACCCTTCTTTCCGAATTAATAACTTGATGTGGACTTATTAGCTGTTCACTGAATTCTGCATACCTGCCTAGACTATAGACCACATGGTTCATTGAACTTCTTTGCCATAAAACCCAATTAATTTGATGGGTTGATTGGTAACATTTGATGGATGGCTCCTGTGCTGTGTGCTGAGTCACAGGTTTGATTCCCGGTTGTAGCAATTGTATCGGATATCATAAGTGTTTGTTGCATGAGCGATGAATAAGGTATATAATAATTGGCGTAAGCAAGCGGTACCTTATTATATCATCACCATAAATGATAGCATGGACACGAGGTCACAGGTCTACTACCTTTTCTTTCAGTCAATTTTTTTTTTCTTGTAAATGAAGTTCAAAATTGCCTTTGAGGAAACACTTTAATAAAAATTATATTTAGAAGTATATTTTGCAGCTATAAATTCCTAGCAACAACCTGTACAATGCCTTGTGATTCACAAATTTTAAAAATAACTCTACAATGCACTCTACTCCTATTAAAATTCAACTCCTTACATGACTGATACATTGTTAATATCATTTACATACTATTATGTTATCGACTAGTTTCAATTGTTCGCCACGCTTCACCGGCATACAAAACCGGTCTATTATTCCAATGAATCAGTATCGATATCAAAATGATAAGCGTCTCAGACTTGCAGAGACGTAAAAAAAGCTCCAGAAAGAGAGGTAAGTACCTAGTCGTTTCTGTCTGGCGCCAGAGAAATGCGGTGCAGCGGTGGGAAACCAAGCAGGCAAACGAAACTAGTTTGCCGCCGGCAAGCGGGGTAGCAACCGTAGCCAGCGCTCGATACAACGCTTGCGCGATTGTCGAAATAAAACCTGGATTTTCATCGAAAAAGTGTTAAAATAAAACTAATTAAAAAACTGTCATTCTAAAGATGTCGAAAAAAGTGTACCTACGGAACGTTGTAAAAAAAAACGTTTTATTTTTTTTATATTTAAATTAAAAAAAGTTTGCATACCAACTCAATCAACCGAACTTTTTGGTGCAATGTTTTGAATGTCAAGATTTGTTTGCAGTTCTGTGACCTTTGGATTAATAATTTAAGGTACTAAAGATGTTTTAATTTATTGTTAAAAAGTTGTGTGACTAGTTCAGAAGGCGTTGACCGATCCTCAACGCACTGTGACACGCGCGTCGTGTTATTTACTTGCCTTTCTGGCATAGCTCCGCTAATTGCACTTGCATGAAGATGCACGCTACTGCACGTAATAAATATTTATGAACCGCATCTTTAAAAAAAAGACACTAAAAAGTCAAGGCAATATTGTAAAATACGATGAAGAAATCCTCGTTAGATTCTTATTTGAAATCAAAAGAATATTTCATTAACATAATTTCATCCCATCTTTTTTTCTCTGCGTCACGCGTCAGAGCTTTTATTCCAGTCAGTCATGTCTTAAAACTTTAAAAATAAAAAAGAATCGGCTAAAAGCAAAGGCGGGAATGATTATAAGTACCTAAAAGAAAAAAGGCAAAACCTGATTTTAGACCTCATCTCGAGATCTCATCTCGCATAGGCTGTACAGAAATGGGCTTTTGCCTACACGACAAAAAAGAATCTGCATATTTTAAATTCATTCCCCGCCATTTCTTGGAATGTCGCTACATTTACAGGCGTCAGGAACTTGAAACGATTTTGAACTTAATTTGTATCGCAGTTAAGTTAGTTTTCGTTCGATTGTGCGTGTGATTATTCTTTCGAGTTTGTGGAATAGTAATGAACTTGATACTAACTTCGATTGTTACCTGTTGATTCCAATAAAGCAATCGACACGACTTGACTACATAATTCGTGAAGTCTCTAGTATTTCGTCCTCTTTTTTCAACATTTTGTGTTGCTTTATAAAAAGCATTTACTCCGCTTTACATTTCGACCAAATATTGGTGTCGATTCTGTTATGCACAAGCTAAATTTAATTTAGACTATTTCTATCTTTTTCTTTCCAATCAAACAAGAAAGGGACGGACGTGAATTAGACTTGTCAATTTTAGTTGATCTAAAACCTCTTTACAATTATAGTTGGCATGTCAGAACGCGTCGATTAAAAACACGGAAAAGTTCAAGGCAAAACTAATTTGACATCTCTAATTTAGTTCTAAGGTATTACCGTCCTTTTCTTTCGCTGTATGTTAGTAAGAGATGTCAATTCTCTAATTTTAGTTTAGTTTGTGAACAAGGGAATCGGCACCAATATGACCCTTTTAGCAAACACTTACGAAAATACGTTTGGGGGTCCCCAGGGAACTATCTTTGGTCCCATAATAAATCTGAAAGCGCTTTGATGTTTTTAGAAACTATAGATATTGGATTCGGTTCAACATACTGGTTTATGTGGGTCAATGCATTCAGAAAGTATTTTGAATAATTCTGTATTTTTTTTTCTGTAGGTATTATAGCAAATAAATACAGAGCTAGCCTTTTCCCAACTACGTTAGGTTCGGCTTCCAGCCTAATCGTATGCAGCTAAATACCAGTATTTTACACGAAGCGTTTGCCTGTCTGACCTCCACAACCCAGTTACTGGGCAACACGATACCTCTAATTTGTCAAACAACAATTTAGAAACTCTGGGCTCCTACTGAGAAATTCTCAATGAAAAAACACAATAACACTATTTACTTATAACATAAAGTTCAAAATCGTATTTTAGGTACTGTCTCTTCATACTAATGAGAACCTTTCTACCTATAAGTATGTACCTTATGGCTTACCTACTTATTTCACTTCAAAAGTCGATAAACTTCATAAGGTTTCATGCTAATTAAAACGTGCTTTTAAACGCGTTGTAACAAAGTAACTCGATACCTGGAACGAATCCCATAAAATTGTGCGTCCAATCGATTTATTGTGTCAGAAACAATAAGTTTTAATTGATAGATATGATGATGTTTCTTTAGCAGGCAGGTAAAATCTTGAATAGAACCTTTGAGCATATCTATTTAAACTAATAGGTACCTGTTATAAAGTGGTAAAGTTTGTTAGGTTGTAGGAGTTAATCTCTGGATCTACTGGACCGATTTTGAAAATTCTTTTACTCATAGAAGGCCACGTAATTTGTGACTGTCATAGACATCACGCTACGATCCACGGGAGCGGATTAGTAGCCAAAGACGTAACGTAAGGCGGTAAAACCAGATTAGACACAAGGAGGTCTATGCATGAAATAGAAAAATATAATTTGTTTAAAATGACCATTGTGAAAGATTATCCAATCAATCAATTTGCTACAGTTTTTTACCGAAACAAAGTGAAAGCGTAGTAAATCCATGAACAACTTGACGGAAAGTAGAGTTGATTTATCTGAATTTAATTCTATTTTATTTGGACATAGGCCTTCACTATACATCTTCATTAATTTACACACAAAAAAAATTACAGCGGCGGACTTGCTATGTCTATTTATTTATTTATTTAACACTTTATGCACACAAAAAAATGTACAACGGCGGACTTGCGGCTATGTCGTGATGGGTCAGTAATTATAGCTGCCACACGTATGAGGGTATGGGTTTGCAACCGGACACGGTCAAGTACCCATATGACTTGACATCGGTAAATGAAAACATCGTGGGGAAACTTGGATTTAGTATAAATATAAGTCTGAAATAGTCAGTCCGTCTTGAGCAAGCGTGGTGATCAACACACGTTCTTTCTCTGTATGAAAAGAGCCTTTGCCCTGCACTGCCCTGCCCTGGGATTATAATAGGCTGGTAATATTTTTAGTATATTAACCTACATACCGCGAACATCTCTCAAGTTCCCTTTAATCTTTTTATCACGGGAAGTGGTCATAAATCCCGGCTGGGCCGCTTGCGTCGACCGTCATAGATAACGCTAAGTAAACGATACTGCTAAGGTGACCACGTTCGTCAGGGATGGCATGCGTTTTCATGACAAATCTGCCGTGCGATTCTCTAACATATTTCAACGCTGCGCTCGACGTCGAGCTCGTCGACGACACTACTGTCAAATCAACTTTACGCACAACGCATAGAGTTGATTTTACCGAAGTTTCGTCAACCAGCTCGACGTCGAGCGCAGCGTTGAAATATGTTAGAGAATCGCACGGCTGGCCAGAAAATACTCTAGCGATTGAAAAATCTACCCAAAAAATGCACGAAGTCAGTGGAACGATAAAATGTTGTAGAATATTTTCTGCTACTGCAAATTATTATGCAAAGAGAGAATCTCTTAATTATGCTTGAAAGTATCTGCAATCGTGATATTGGAGAGAGTGTTCTCCAACTTGTTTTACGAAGCTGATGCCGAAATCGCACTTTCTGTAAGATTACGTCGAAGATCCGTGACTTGAAAGTATCCATAATAATCATGAGATTAAAGTTATAGTTATTTCCAAGACTTTAGAAAAACCAGCAAATCAGACGTAATATGCCAGAATTTTTCGGGTTATTCTTAAAGTCTCGCAGCTGCACTTCTCTTGCTCATTAGTTGGTAAAGCTGCATTTCCACCAGAAATGAGCGAATTAACCAAACCAATTGTAGTGATTAGCTTAGCTCATGTTATTTTAAACTAGCAAACGAACAGTAAATAAGCAGCGTGGGCGTTGCTTATTTACTGCTCTGCTTCCGGGTCGTAGTGGAGATTATACATATAGCCTATGTTTCTCAGGAATAATCCACCTATCTATTGGTGAAAAAAAATATTAAAATCAGTTCAGTGGTATCGGAGCCTATTCGGTACAAACAAACAATCTTTCCTCTTCATAATTTTAGAATGTAGATGAATCCATGGAATTGGTCTTTTTAACATTGGTCATTCGCTGCGCATCTCCGTTCATTTCTGAAGGTAAAGTAGCCTTAATGTCTCCAAAATCTCTTTCAAGACAAGCCTTAATAACGGTACATTATGAACAAATATCCCGTTAAGCAAAGTTGCAGCCCTACATCTCCCCACAAGCTGGTACACACAAGTGTGACGACAACGCCCGAGCAAACCGTGTCTGTGTAATTTATAATTATGTCAGATTGCTTTCTTAATTGTCTGGATTAAGGACACCGTGGGTTCAATTCGTGGTATCGCATCACGTCATTCATTTTAAATGGTTTGACCTTTGCGCTAAATTTGAAAAGTGATGCTTATAACATTTTTGTGTTGGGGGAAGTTATTTCATTTCTGGCATAAGTGTCATCAGGCGTTGTAATTGTTATTGCGTGGGTTGGATCGTTTGGTTCCCTTCAAGATGGTTGAGCTAAACGGTGCTGATGCACGCGTCATATTCGTGAACGGGTGCTGTCAGTTGGGATTGGTCATCTCTTAACTGCCATGTCTTACATCGTTATTATAATTTTGTTATTTTTTATATTCACCTTCATTGTTTCCACATAATATAGAAGCAACAAGAATATTGTAACCAAGACTTTATAAAAACCAAATGGAAGGAAAAGAGTGTCCATGGAGTTTCTTGCTCGTTCTTCTCCATAGAGACCTACGTTTTGGAACGAGCAACTAGCTTCAATTTTAAACTGTAACTTCTTGACAATTCAAAAGTGCCTGTAAATGGTCTAATTGAAATAAATGCTTTGATTTGATTTGATTTGATTTCACCTGTATAATGAAAATTAGCAATATCTCGCGATGTCACCCGCGTTCAGTGACATCTTTGGTTACAGCTCCGCTCCCGTTGGTCGTAGCGTAATGTTCTAAACGTATAAACCTTCCTCTTGAATCAATATATCTATTGAAAAAACCGCATTCAAATCTGTTGCTTAGTTTCAAAGATCTAAACGTACAGACGGCGGGAAGCGACTTTGTTTTATGCTATGTAAAGATTAAAACATAACATAACATACCATCACGCCTGTATTCCCCGAAGGGTTAGGCAGAGGTATACCAATGTTCACCTATAGTTCGCCGGTATGTTTAGGTCCCATGTTATAGGGGGCGAACCGGGCACAAATCCTAACTCCGAGCTGCTACTGGGAATTTTATAGAAAACCTCAATAACACTGCTCCACCTGGGATCCGAACCTCTAGATAGCGTAGTAATCGCGCTTATGACCACCAGGCTAACGAGGCAGTCAAAGATAAAATTAAAAGCTTTAATTTAACATAATTTATATGCATGTCCTTTTAATTTGCAATCAATATTTCATTAGCTCATCGGCCATCGGCACTGCATTGACGTACCTACTTCACTTTATTGAATGCAACTTGGCCACTATATTTAGACTTCCTTATTAATCCTAGTCTAGGATTCCATTAGGCATTGTTTGTTCAGGCAGACTGCATTGCCTAATGGGTATATGGAACCTACATCCCAAGCTCGACAGTATTGTTTGAAGCCCTTTTTAATTCTGAGGCTGGACTTGTATCATGCTGAACAACTATCAGGCAGAAATCAGATGAGATACTATCCCCGATCTCTTACAAAACTTTCGTATATTTAAATTTTATTACGTTATACGTTACTAGTTGTGCTTGTGGCTTTGGTCACGTGGACCTAAGTATAACGTAAATAAGTATTGAATACTATGTCCACATTTAACAATACTCTTTTGAAAGAGTTACCGTAGCCCTGGAACGCTAAGGGCATTATGACTTATGAGTAAGAGGAGCACAGTTGGGTTTCAATCAGAAAGAGTCTGACACTCTCTTACGCTTCCCCCAGAGCGGAAGAAATTATTTGATGATTTCCCATCCTAAAAAAAGAAATAATTAAATATCATTACAATCCTCCAAGTGAATCTAAAGCAATATAATAAACTGTAGAATAAAACAAATATACCTAACACAATAATGCCAAAATATCGTGTATTATTATAGCCTATAGACTGACTAGACCAGTGGGTAATATTCATGCAAAAGAACAGAAGCTATCCGGTAGTAATTACGTGATGCTTCAACATACATTACTTTGTTACGATTTTATTATATGTATACTTTACACCCGGTAAACTTCAGACAATTTATACAAGGCTATTTTCATTTAATTTACTATCTTCTAGCAACAGCACATTTAACATCGCAAACATCTAGACTGATTTTAATTCAAAGTCAAAACACAAATTAGTAACTCAGCATTTGCTTGGCGCTGTAAATCACTGCATAACAAAGATGTTTAAATGCTAATAATTCTCACATAACTTCGGCTGTTCACACGATAACACTTCTTTAACGATTTGCATTTTTATTTTTGGGTAGTCTCGCACTAGGAGACTTTGCGGCTGCGATTTATTTGAAGCAGTAAACGCCTGCCAAACAGACAACCCGTGGCTTTACTACTGACCACCAAACTACATTGAGTTAAAAATATTTCTGGGAAACGACTTATTTATGATATTACTAGCTTTTACCTGCGACTTCATCCACATCAAAGTTGATACATTATCTCACGGGAGCCGTACGTTTTTGCAGGATAAAAAGTATCCTATGTGTTATTCCACACTACAATCTATCGCAGTGCCAAATTTCATCCAGATTTGTTCAGCCGTCTGAGCGTGAAGAAGAGACAAACATACAAACTTTCGCCTTTATAATATTAAGTGTTAAAAATCACTGCTTATGTTAGCGCGTAACAAACATAAATAAGCACACAAAATATTGCGCTTATGGGTGCCTCCAACAATACCTACAGCCCCAAGGTTCGTGTGTCGTTGGGGAATTAAAAGGTTATTTAGAGCATTTAAAAATTGTTTTCATAAAAAACAGCAAAAAACAGGAACTTTGACTTTGAGAACAAAATCGCAAAAATTGGAAGGACATGATTGTCATTTTCGACTTTATTAAGTGTCTTTCTGCACCCGGTATTTTAACGGGTAAAATCATTACATAGGCCTTCTATTTTAGATACACAGCACACAGTACCCTGACCTATCTGTTTCACAACTTTATTATATCAATAGCAACGCCTGAACGCCAGCCAATCACCTCGGCTTTTCTGCTAAACCGTTGAGAGAAATAAATCACATAATGTAAAGCTGTTGTATTAGCTAAGTGCCCGTCGTGTGGCTCAAATAGCCCGCCAGAAAACAGTATCGTCTTAGCAGCCTAGTGCGTCAATTGCTCATCTTGCGAGTAATATTACGTTAAACACTCTTTTGTTTTTTAATTGTGAAGAAATGTTTGCGAGGAACTGCTAGTGTTGCTTGTTGGTTTAGTGTGGTGTGTGGAATACTGTGAAGAGTGATAAAGCGTGGAATCTAATGGTAATACTTTATATACTACTAGCTTCTGATATTTTGATCCGTGTTAAGTCACGTCTTTTGTTACTACTCCGCTCCCGCAGGCCATAGCATAGTGTTATATAGTCTATGTATACTTCCTGAAAATTTTGCTATCTATTGATGATAAAGTCGTTAATAATATCGGTCCAATAGTTTCGGAGCTTATTCAGTTCAAACTAACCGACTCTTCAGCTTTATAGGTTTTGTTTAAATGCTCGAAAAAGAAGAAAATATTTTTTTTTCTTTCATATTTTTACCATCATACCATCACGCCTGTATTCCCCGAAGGGTTAGGCAGAGGTGTACCAATGTACACCCACAGTTCGCCGGTATATATCAGTATATATTTCATATTTTTACTATCATCTTATAGCCTCATTATACACAATTTAAATTTTAATAATTTATTTCAATGTTCATAAAATAATCTCACTTCCTGAACATTTCAATAAGCGTTGCCCTATACTACTAAGATCTAATAAGAGATATTGCGCTTTTAAAAATATCTGTGTAGGTAGGTACTGTAACATCCACGTAGGATCTTTTAACGACATTCATAACTTTTATGTACAAAATCATCAATGGATATCTACGTAAGAGATTGAATCATAAAATCTTCGTTTTTACGCACATCACATACCAAGCTGTTTACCGAACGATATTGAAGGCTATAAGCCATAACTTTATGGTGGCCAAACATATTATCATATACTTGCACAAGTTATTTTAGATCTGCCAAAACGAACTAATCCGTAATCTCTCAATAATTCAATTATTAACGTCAATCTAATTAATTAATTTTTGACTGATAATTATGCACTAAGTAATCCAGCAATAAATCAATGTAGATCCATTAAGTTTATGTTCAATGTAGGTACCTAGATTTAAAAAAAAAACAGTGTCAAATATCTAAAATTTTTACAATTATTTTGAAAAATACGAGATTATTTGTTTTTTTGACAGAACTAAAACCAAGTCTGCATGGGTCAGATACTTGCACTAAAATTCAAAATGCATCCCACACGCGTTATTGCATTGCTTGTGCAAATTTGTACAAGTGTATCGTTACGTGTGTGGCTTGCATTAGAGTTATGGAGATCATCCTGAGTGGATGGATAAAGCTGCGAATAACTGGAGCAAATATTTTGTAACGTGTAATATAAGTGGGTGCATTGGGTTTATAGGTAAAGTGGTGTGGAGATATTAATGGTTCTCGATGGATACAAATTCTTAAAACTTTTGTATAGGTACAACTTTATTCTTTTGTTTGCACGCAACCTGAAAATGGGTTATTGTACTTATTATAATGAACATGGCGACGCGTAAACTGTGGGTGTACATCGGTACACCACTGCCTAACTCTTCGGGGAATACAGGCGTGATTGTATGTTATGTTTATTATTATCATTATGTCTAGTTAATGTATGGAACAGCCGATTTTTTTTAAATGTAAGTAATTTGAAGTTAGCTTGTTCCTTTGAAAACCAGTAGGTTTTTCCTTGAAACTAACTAAGTACACAGGAGTTGGTGAATTGCACGTATATCCTGTGCGAGTTTCAGCAATAATTGCCAACCTTCAATAGTTATTTCAAGTTGGTTTTGTACTATGTAGATTATAGATTTATTTTTAAGACATTTGAAGTATTTTTATTTTATTCTCTCCGTGTTGTTTATTTTATAGGCGTTTGTGTGAATTTTTTTAGACATCACGTAGTTAAGAAAGTTACTGAACATTTTCTTCCAAAACGAATTTTCTGGCAAAGTCAAAGTCAAATCATTTATTCCTATTAGACCAATAAAAGGCACTTTTGAACGTCAATTAATTAAAACTATTTAATCTAGTCACGTGGACGATGCCGCGGGCATAAGCTTTTATTCAATAAGCTACGATCCAGTTTTCATTGCATGTACTATTGGTTGAAACAATCTTGATGTATTTCGGCTCTTTGCCAAGACTAGGTAGGTAGATAAGTACGCAAAACTGTTGAAAACACGTAAACTATTCATCTTCTTTCGACGTTACACCTGCAGGCATCTGTGTTGAGTAAATATTATGTTTATTGTAATTATTCATGTCTTCAATCAATGCTTTCAACTCGTCTGGTTTTTCAACAAATACAATCAGCCGACCTATTTTTGCATTTTCTCTTACCTGCAGTGCTATGCTTGACGTGAGTTTTCATACAACGAGTATCAATTACTAATTGTCAGTTTGCCTCATCCTTACGTTTTACAGAATAAACTGGCAAACACAATTTTATTTTCAGACGCTTTTAAAAGGGCTTGCCGTTGCCTGCTTAGTGTTTAACTCACCAGATGACTAGGCTACAAATGCCTCACTTCTACTTAATATTGGGGAAGATAGGAGTAAATACGACAGTGTTTCCGAACTGGTAGAAATCTCAGCAACAATCATTTGGCCTCCAAAAAGATTGCGGAGATTTTACTGATTAAAAACCTTTAATATCTCGCAATCTCATCTCAGCGACAATCAATGTCAAGAAATGTAAATTAGACACATTTGTGACTGAGATTGGATTGCTATCGTTCATAAAAGCCACTGATACCTCTAAACTTTCTTCAAGAAAGAGTAAACAGTTCTATCTCGTCCCGCTTACCTTAGTCCATCAGTTCCGCATCATCAGCGCGAGGGGTCGCCACGGTCGACTGGGCACCAGATGAGCTTTCACCAGTCTGGCGACCACTCGGTCATGACTTAACAGTTATAGACAAGGTTTTGAATAGGGAAGCGTGAGCCAGCGGGACGCGAAGAAAGGCTTTTGATGGATCTTCGTGACATAGTAGTAGAGCTCTTTGTGAAGGAGCTCGTACGGAGAAGTACGGTCACCATACGTTTTTGTGGCGTAAAGCAGCGTTGCTGTGTTCCGGTTTGAAGGGTGTGGGTGTCGTACTGCCGGTGTTACAGGCACATGAGAATTTTCAACCTTGTTTCTGTGATGGTAAGGCATCTGAAATGCCTCTGGTATTGCATTTTGTCTGCTGTCGGTGTGTGCCATTCAATGACAAAGTTCATCTACCTATCTGGTTGATAATAGAAGTATCTGTATCTTTTGATAATCCATATATATCCTGGTATCTACTCGTACTTTTAAGAGCTATTGCGTGTTTTAAGAAATCATGCTAATGTTACTGATACCAGCCTGTTATTGTCCCACTGTAGGACTAAGACCTCTTCTCATAAAAGGAAGGCCAAAGTCTAATTGGTACTTACCCGGTATCGAACCCAACAAAATCAAGAGCAGTAGTCTTAACCAGTAGGCCATTCTGCGGGTTGTTCGAAAGAGATACCGCGCCCCCGGAATGCAAAGGGCACATGAAGGAACATAGACGGGTTTTAGTCAGTAAAAGTCTGACACTCCCTCCCGCCCCGCCCAGGGCGGGGGAAGTTATTTGATGATTTCCCGTCTATAAAAAAAAAAAAAAAAAAAAAAAAAACCAGTAGGCCATTACTACACTCAAACACGATCACGATAAACATGATATCAATAGCATACAATAGCAGATTCCCATGGTGCTTACCGATAGCTATCTAAATCCTATCACTGCGTATACCTGACTTGTTTCTTAGAACTTTCTTACCGTGGGACTGTGCAGTTCGTGTTATTGTTTACGTTGGTGTCAGCGCACCGAGTGCGCACGAGGACTGATCAATATTATTGCTTAATGCTGGCCTTAATTTAAGCAATAAATTTAAGGCAAAGCAGTTAATATAAGGCACAATAGGAAAGTCCGCCTGTTGCCTTAAAAGTTAAGACCGCCAGGCAGGGCTTTAAACTTACATATACTAAGTACAAAACTACTTTTTCTAAGTACTCCATGCTACGAGGGGTGCCCTCAGTGGGGTACGGATTGCAGCAAGGGCTCAGGCTTAGCGAGAGTCAGAGTGTGATCAATACAGCTGACACTTATAATTATTATGTCCCACTCTTGGGTAAAGGCTTTCCTTCACCGCTTCCATCTTTCGCGATTCTGTACTGCACCCCTCCATTTTGAATAAAACCATCTTGTACGTTGTACCTAGCTAGCCCCGCCATCTTTTTCGTGGCCTGTCGCGATTCCTCGCTGCCTTAGGACACCAGCTCTGAAAAATGTTCAAAGAAGTACACCTAATGTGTCTTCATGACTTATGAATGATGATGAAAAAGTTAGGTTTTTGTACAAGGACCCTCCAGCTCTTCTCTTCTTTCTTGAGTCCACAAATTGGGCCTTAGGTACCGCATGTGACCTGTTTATAAATAAATCCATTTTAAGTGTTCTTATCACAGTTCACGTGTAGGCTATCCGAGCTGACGTCAGCAGCTTATTATCTCCGTGTTCCAGTGCTGCACGATGCGCGAGAGTCTGCGTCGGCTCGCGTCCGACGACGGCAACGCGATGGAACGGCACGGGCGCATTGCGGGCAGCCGGCGCGTCAGGGTGGAACTCATGCTGAGTGACCATATCACTGTGGATGTAGATGTAAGTGGAATTACATTGTTATGTATGGCTTATAATGAAATTTGATATATTATCCCACGGGAACCGTACATTTTTTTGGGATAAAAAGCATCCTATGTGCAGTGCCGTAACTAGGGCGGTGCCAGCGGTGCCTGGGGACAGGGCGCAGACCCTGGAGGGACGCAGAAATTAGCAGACTAAAACCACAAAAAAAAATAAGAGCGCTGTTTATACATTAATAGAAGCTCGCACGGGGCGCATAAAAGGCTAATTAAGGTACTGCCTATTTGTTATTCCACACAACAATCTATCTCAGCGCCAAATTTCATCCAGATCCGTTCAGTCGTTTAAGCGTAAAAGAGTAACAAACATCCATCCTCGCAAACTGTCGCTTTTATAATAATAGTAGGATAAAGTAGAGACACATGAAGTGTCGTAGGCGCAGTATTTTGTTTTCTAACTCTTTTACACCAGGTAAGTAGTCTAAGGCCACCAGAAGAAGACAACGATAGCAAAATAGGTCCGAAAAACGAACAACCGGGTATTCACGCGAAAAATTTTGGGAGATCTATGACTACCGGTGGACCTTGACTTAAGTTCACTAAGTTTAGCCGAGCATTCAATGAAAACAACAATCAACAACAAAACAACATTTCTAGACGTAACGTCGCGCAAACATGTTGCTAAAACAATAGCTACTTTATTTCCTACTCGATAAGGGGCAATTTTGACAGATAAAGTACAAAATAAAGAAACTGTATTTTAAATGTAATGTGTCATGTAATACCTAGAATACCTACATCGCAGTTCAATTTTAATACGCGTTTAACTTTATTGTATGAGCTTCTGCTGCGCGTGGGCACATCGTGCGTAAAATCCGTCAAAACCAACAAAAGGATTCATTCTTTGAAGTACTGTTTTACGAAGCGGATTACGGATATTTTAGAGTGTCGTAAAACGCACATGTAGTTTATGTGTTTCATACAATTTAACGTTTATTTACTGCTCCAAGTGTTGCAGCAAATTGTTCTAAATTGAATGATGATGCTTGCCTGCTTGCGAAGTAGACTTTTTGAGGTGTTACTTGGTCTTTGTTATATTTTAAGTCTTGTGTTGTTGGATCTAATTTATCTAGTGTTTGGTCTTTGTTTCTTGCATAAGTTGGATATATCTTTGTACATCTGGAGGTGTATTATCATCACCTACTATACAGGAAATTTTTTTAACCAGTGCGTAAATTTTGCCATATTAAACTTCAACACGTTTTATTAAACACGTATATTTTATTTTGATATGTCTTAGTACTAAAAAAAAAAGTTATCGCTTACGAAACATGTTTACTTAAAAACCATATTTCATTGTCACTCGGCGCTAGCGCATTCCCCACCCCCTCACCCCAGCCATGCGCCCGGGCGGCGGCGGCGGCCGCGAGTTTTCATTGATAGTATGGCGAATAGATTATGTCCTGGATGTTTTGCTTATTTCAAACTCGGATAAGGATGAAATTTTTTTATTTTATTTTTTTTAACTAAACACGGAAATGTGTTCTATTACTGACACTGAACTACCAAAAAAAATTTACGCACTGGTTAAAAACTTATCCTGTATATAGGCTATAGGCCTCTCTTTTATGCTTTCCTCCTCTTTCCTCAGCTACTTGAGATCATCTAGGTTGTAACCGCGATGGTAACAGCGTGATCTGCTCATCTCATGTAAGTCTATGTGGCTGCAGCAAAAATAGTTTAAAATGCGTCTCTTGCCTTATTTAACACAGCGCTTACGATGACAAGGTGTTGGCCACAAGCAACCTCTTAGAGGCAGGTTGATATTGGTGCCGATTCTGTCTTACACCGACTAAAGCTAACCTAAAGCTAAAATTTCTTATTTTTAATTTAGAGAATCTTAAAAGCTATTCTGAAAACAAGATTCTCTAAACTTAAAAACAATATTGACATCACTTAAATCGAGTTTGACAATCGCTAAGTTAAGTAAACCATAAACGAAGATTTGTTGAAAATTAAAATAAACAGCGAATGAAAGTGAACGAAATGATCTGAAGTGCAAAAAATACCTGAGTAAAATCAAATAATCTTTAATGGTTTATCAATAATTATTTAAATGAAATATAAAGAGCATATTTACGGCGTAAAACTATATTATTGTTTATATTTTAATAATATATTATGTAGTAGCCTACATTTGTTTTTAAGTTTTTATTATCTGTGGTTAATGTGATCCTGCCATGGTTGCCAACTTATGGGTTTTGCCCCAAATTAGGGGCTAGAAGTGGTAAAAGGGACAGAAGAGGGGGCTGAATTTTTTTGGGGCTAATATACTAGGTAACGTTTTATTTTATGAGCTACGTAACAATTTAGGAAATGAATTGGTACATATAAAATTTTATATTAAGGGGATTTTACGGGGATTCAGAAAAAACTTGGGGGAAAATTTTGGTAAGGGTTGGTAACACTAGTTGACTTGTGCAATGATTGATGTATGTCAACAATAATAAATTGGGTGTTGTTTTATTTTTAACTGTTTTATAAATAATTAAATTAGCATGCAGTCGTTCAGAAAACGAGCGAATAAATAAGAGCGAGAGTTTCCCGTGGAGCGGCTCCACAACAATCGGATAATGACCAGAGGTAAGAAATAAAACTGAACTTGTTATTTTATTGCTGAATCCCTAGCATAACATAACGATAGAAAATTTGAGAGCCTCAATATTAATAGTTATCAGTTTATCGTTGGGTATGTAAATTATCCTATTATTGTGTATAAATTCAGGTCTACTACTAGCCTTTTTTGTTTTTTTTTAGAAAATCAAGCTGATTCCGGAATTTTGGAATTTTAGGCTACCGTCATTAGCCAACTGAACTAACTGGGTTGCAGCAGGACTGTAGAGCAGTGGCAACATGTAAGTGGAATACATCAGATAAAATGTTAAACTGCATTGCATAAATTTCATTGTGTTCTAAACTAATTTAATTTCAACAGATACGAAATGTGTGGGTGCAAAAAGTGAATACAAAGGCGAGAAAAGTAAGAGACTCTATCAAGGTCAAAGCGAAGGCCAAGCCAGGGCCAAACCAAAAAGCATGCAAAGGGTCGAGTTACCCGTCATCGAGGACTGCTGAAGTCTCCCTGCCTGCCACCACAATTTGGTACAAGCACTTAATAAGAATAGCAAGTTAGTCTGGGAGAGCATTGTACAGGCAGCAGAATTTTGGCAGATGCCATTTGCTCTTCCAGCATTCTATTTTTGGAGCAAAATGCCCAAGACAAAGATAATGGGAATGAAACCAGATGGGATTAGGTTTAGGTTTAAAGAATTTATTCTCATAAGAACAATAGGTTCACTTATAATGAGATACAAATATCTTATATCTATTTCTTTTCTGTCTATAAGCATGTAGTGTTTGCCTATAATTGGTTGTGCAGTGATACTTATAACTAGATTGCACACTTATGTATACATACATTACTGTAACAACTGTTGGCAGACCATAAATAAATAAATAAAAAAATAAAAAAAATATCTAAACAAATACATTTTGCCTTCGTTGCGCGCTGATGAAGTTATATAAACAAACTAGCTGACCCGCCACGACTTCGTTCGCGTGGTATCCTACCCCTACCCTACCCTACCCCTACCTTACCCGTACCCTACCCCTACCCTACACTACCCCTACCCTACCCCTACCCCTACCCTACCCCTACCCTACACCTACCCTACCCTACCCTACCCTACACCTACCCTACCCCTGCCCTACCCCTACCCTACCCCTACCCTACCCCTACCCTACACCTACCCTACCCCTACCCTACCCCTTTTTTTTTTTACAATATTTCTCCCCGTAAGAACCATCCTCGTACTTCAAGGAATATTTTAAAAAAAGAATTAGCGAAATCGGTCCACCCTTTCTCGAGTTATGCGCTTACCAACACATTTTGCGATTCATTTTTATATTATAGATAATTAGGTAGATGTGTAGTTGCTAATATTATATTCGGGATTCTTTTCCGTTACTGTGTGTTGGAGCTTACAACTGCCTCAAACCTGCTATTCTCATTAAGTACTTGTTCCAAATCCTCTACAGCTCGCTACTGACATTAGCGCTAAACCTTAATTTTACAGTTTTAAATTATTTTGCTGATTGTTAATTATTTTGTCTATTGTTATGTTTTGTTGATTAGTATATCTTGTAGATTGTTTATTATTATGTTTAGGGTTAAGGATAGGTTTAATAGTAATAAAAATAAACTTTTTTTAGTAAAGAAATAAGATGTTTAATTTAAACAAAATGATTTACAAGCAATAGCCGAATTTCCCTTTACTTGGTAAGGAAATTAGTGCTGGTATCCTCTACAAGTCTACAGTCACACTGCTGGCTATCCTCAGTCACATCAATATCTTCTTCATCTGCAAAAATACACTTATTTAGATTTCTTATTTTGCAAATGTAAATGAAACATCCATAATATTAATAAGTAAACTAGGTACACTTACCATCCAATGTTTCCAAAATCATATTGTACAGGGTGCAACATGCCAGAATAATTTTAACTGCCCTTTCTGACTGACAAACTGCAGACAGCGATGCCTGTGTAGGCATCTAAATTTATTCTTGAAGCGTCCATTGCACATTTCCACCACATTTCTTGCCCTGGTGTAGCTTTCATTGTAGGCAGCCTCCGCTTCAGTTGCTGGCACCATAATGGGAGTTGAATGGAATGGGTTTGAATTGTCTCGCAATATTTCCAACAGAACTCTTTCTTGATCGTTTAAAAAAAATCTTATTTCACAGAATCTAAATGTCGATTTATCCACTTCAAATTCAATGTTTATTGCTTCATTTGCACTTACAATATTCCAAATCATACTTTATAGATGTTCAGTGGCAAAATATCTTTGTTTTAACAAATGCATTTCGTATTGTAGGCATTCTACCATAACTTCCATTATGTTTATGACTCACGAGAATCCAAACTTTCAAGAAAATGAACAAGAAATGTGATTTTTACATTATAGTTCATAACAACTAATTTTATTCCACACCTTTTTAGTCGCGATTAATATTAGTCTAATTTAGCTCAACAACCAACATTTTAGGAGAAAAACGTCAGATTCAGAATAGCAAAATTGCCGTTTTCTCTAAATTGAGTGACTAAAGCAACTTTAGTCCTGTCAAACTATAATTTAGCTAGTTTAGTCAAATTCAGAATAGGAAACGTCGTTTGACAGGACTAAACTAAATTTTAGTGATTTTTAATTTAGTTTGGAGAATTTTGTCACAACAGAATCGGCACCAATGTCATAGAACTTGAGCCATAGTCCAAAGTAGTCCTAGTTCTTGAATGTCAATTTGGTTTTGAAGAAAAATTACAAGTGATAACTCTTTTTTTTTTTTAACTAGCGACAGACCGTGTCGACGGCGCGTTCATGTTCCGCGCACAGAGGTGTCAGCCAATGGAAGGGGCCACTAAGGGCCAAAATGCCTGCCGGGGCTGCGGGTTGTTCGAAAGAGATACCGCGCCCCCGGAACGCAAAGGGCACACGAAGGAACATAGATGGTTTTTAGTCAGTAAAAGTCTGACACTCCCTCCCGCCCCGCCCAGGACGGGGGGGGGGAGGGTCATTTGATGATTTCCCATCTCAAAAAAAAAAAAAAACTCTCTGTTTTTAGATTCTAAAAAAAAACCGCATTAAGTATATTCATTGACTTGTAGTCTAAGTTTTGCAAACTGTACAGACCTCCATGTCGGGTGTTACTTGCCAAAGATATATCTTTTGCAAAAACTGGCCACATCACTAACACTTTACATCCCATTCTCGTTAAATAAAAGACGTCTTCAATCTCCATCATTCAATTAAGAGCGGACCTCCGTCCACTCGCAGCAAAACTCAAAGCATTTATTTCAATTAAACTATTTACAAGCACTTTTGAACTGTCAAGGAGTCGGCCAGTAAGCAAAAAGTTGAAGCTAGTTGCTCGTTCAAAATGTATGGATGGAAAAGAAATTTGATCAAATTGAGTTTTTACATAATCTTGGTAACAATATTCTTATTGCTTCTGATAAGAAAACAATGAAAGTTCAGAGATATATAAAACAACTCAAATATATAGATAAGCCAGTGCAGTTAATAAATGACCCGTCTCAACTGACAGCGCCCGTTCACGAACATGACGCGTGGATCAGCAACATGAAAATGAAATGAAAATGAAACAACCGATGACCTTGCAAAATCTCTATTTATTTGACTTTAAGTACGTTTTTCATTAAACTAAATGGATTATGTCAGTGTCGATAGTTGCTCTATTGAAATGTAAATGCAATGACACAACGCAGCCGGTGAATTGTTTAGTTTCAAACATTTTGCTAGCGTTAGTGTGTGGTTAGATGAATGATGTCTAAATCTCGACATCTTTGTTCGTATGGTACATATTGTAGTTTATTTTGAACCAGGGGGGCAATTCTACTAAGTTACAGCAACCATTGGATTCTTGTCTTTATCTCAATCTGACAAAAATACCTCTAGATGATACGATAAGAGAGATGAGATTGCAACTAGATTTAGGCTCCAATAGACTTGGTCTTACACTAGAAAATTTTCCTGTATCATGGGTGCATTAACAAACACAAACAACCAGACACAGACAGAACACATTTCTAAAGACTATAAGAATATTCGAATCCGCAACAAGGCAACACAGTCACAACAGGGCCGTCGCATTTTATATGTACTTGTAAATTTTTCTTATATATTTTCGTGTGTCGGCTGCAATTCAAGACCTTGCTTTAACAATGATTACTGTCAACGTGTTCGTTAACGAGAGTTTAATGAATAATGCAGTCGAGCAAGTTAACTGACATGCGTTAACCACAGTTACTTGTCCCTCTACGAATGTATGAAGGACGTGTATTGAATAACAGTTAACGGCTAACCCGAATCAAGTAACTGACTTATGACGTCAGACAGTGTAACTGTTCGATTATAAATAGTGCAAGCATTTATAGATTTATAGGTAATTTTTAGAAGGATTTATAGGGAATTGCTCAGAAGGCCAATTTCTGTTATTAAAAACATTTAAAATCAAGTCGCAATTGCAAAAAAATGTAGGTAAGTATTTACTTACCTACATTTTTAACAGATGCGCGGATGTATTTTTGACAGATTGCCAATGAGAACGTTCTTAAAATTGTGATTAATTTGTTAATATAAATTAATTGAATTGTCCCTTTAGTCTATAGGTACCCATGACTCTCCAAAACCCATATATCACTATAATTTAATTAAACAAGAAAAACTAAATGAACTAATGAATGATGACTAATGAAATTCTTTTCCATTTTCCAGCGCAAAGCCCGCGGCGCAGACCTCCTGGACCAGATCTGCGAGTGTCTGGACCTGGAGGAGAGGGACTACTTCGGTCTGCTGTACACGCAGCGCGGAGACCCGCGCGTGTGGGTCGACCTCAACAGGAGACTCTCCAAGACCTTCAGAAGTAAGTACTGGCTCTACCATAGTTCATAATACATATCATTATTTATTACATAAACTCACGTTTTTTTCCCAGGGGGTAGGCAGAAACTACAGAATGCCATCTGGTATGATCATATACTTCTTTCGCTTCATCCACGTTCATCCATCTAGTCATACAACGTGACTGCGCACCAGACCTTTCTGAAGAACCTTACCATCACCAAAAAAGTCAGTGTAGGTCTTTCTAGGGCGTCCCCTCCCGACCTTACCACTCCTTTTTTTTTTTTTTTTTTTTTATAGACGGGAAATCATCAAATAACTTCCCCCACCCTGGGCGGGGCGGGAGGGAGTGTCAGACTTTTACTGACTAAAACCCGTCTATGTTCCTTCATGTGCCCTTTGCGTTCCGGGGGCGCGGTATCTCTTTCGAACAACCCGCAGCCCCGGCAGGCATCGGCCCTCAGTGGCCCCATCCAATTTGCTGACATCTCTTTGAGGCGCGCGTGGAACACGGACGCGCCGTCGACACGGTCTGTCGCTAGTGACCGTACGGACGGTGAGCTACCCATTGCTCACCGTCCACAGACCCGCGTCTACGGTGGCCGGGAGTCGTCTCGTGGCTCCCGACGCCCGGATCGTCTACCGCGGCGGCCGCTGGGACGGGGGACCCTCCTTTCTCTCTCCCGTCCCGCCGCCTCCTTCTCCAGCATTACAGCTTCGCAGAAGGAGGCGACTGCTTCCCATTCCCCCTCGCTCCGGACCATGGCCTGAACCAGTGCCGGACGCGAGAGGGCGCCGCCGCCGATGGCCGCCTCGAGGACTCGGCGGTGCTCAGCCCAAGCAGGGCACACCGCCAAAGTATGCTCCACCGTGTCCTCGGGGCGATCCTCACAATGGTGACACCCGGGCGTTTCCTCCCGCCCGATGAGGTGCAGGAACCTCCCGAAACATCCGTGTCCGGTGAGGACCTGCGTCAGGCGGTAGGTGAGGGCGCCGTGGCGCCGCTCAAGCCACTCCTCAAAGAGGGGACTTACCGCCTCAATCAAGGCGTGCCCTGCACGAGGTTGCGACAGTCGTTCTCTCCATGTCGCCATGAGATCGAGCCGGAGTTCCGTCCGCTGGGCGGCAATTTGCCGCGGCAGCGGAGTTTCGCCCCGGCCCAGTGCCTCCGCGCGCCACTCGTGTAGGCGCGCGAGGACCAGCGCCTCCAGATCCCATGGCGGCAATCCGGCAAGGAGGCTCGCTGCCTCGCCGGAGATCGTGCGGTATCCGCGGATGACCCTTATGGCGATCACCCGCTGGGACGCGTTTAGGTAATGGGCGGCAAGCCGCCTCAAGCCCCGCGCCCACACCGGGGCCCCGTAAAGGGCCATCGAACGCACGACCCCGGCGTAGAGCCTCCGGCAGGAGGCGTTTGGCCCCCTCAAATTGGGCAAGAGCCGCTTAAGAGCGGCCGACGCCCGTGCCAACTTGGGAGCCAAACGTCGGAAATGTTCCACGAAGTTCCATCGGCTGTCGAGGACAAGTCCCAGGTACTTCATCGTCGACCCGACGCCGACGGAAACCCCTCCTACCGTGATTTGGGATCCCGACGGTGGCGCGTTCCGAGGCCCATGAAAACACAGGACCTCGGACTTGTGCAAGGCCACCTCGAGACCCAATTGCCGGATCCTCTCGACGACTATCGCAACCCCGCGTGTCATAAGGTCGGCCGCCGCCTCGTGCGACCACCCCTGCGCCAGGACCAACGTGTCATCAGCGTAGCACGCTACGCTGGCGCCCTCGGGACCTTACCACTCCTAAGTTCCAAGTTCGGAGACAGCCCGGCAAAACTAAACCAAACCATGTGTGACATAGGTCAACATCGATCAATCCTTTCATCTATCCTCACAAACATTCGCGCTTATAATAGCTGTAGAAATCATCATCATCTGCCTAGCCTTTTCCCAACTATGTTGGGCTCGGCTTTCAGTCGAACCGGATGCAGCTGAATATCAGTATTTTACATGGAGCGACTGCCTAGAATAGCGGTAGAAATAAAACCTAATATGATATTTTCCAGACGAGCCATGGGACGTCCGCCTGGCGGTGAAGTTCTACCCCCCCGAGCCGAGCGAGCTGAAGGATGATGCGACGCGGTACCAGATAGCCCTAGCAGTTAGGAGAGACCTCATGGAAGGTAAAACTACCATGCATCTTGAGAACTGCTTCCATGAATCGGAAAAGGACAGCTCACTTCATTAATGAAAATTTGTAGGGAGCTTCAGCCATTTATCTAGCATAGACCACTGAATATATGTAGCGGAAATCTGGTTTTAAGATACTAGCAATCTAACATTTAATTACATATTACAATAATGTTCGTGGGTGTCGGATTGGTTAAGGCACTTTTCATTGCTTTCATTTCAGGTTCAATCCAGCAGATATGTGACTTTTTCAATTTATATGTATTTTTTTTTTAATTTATCTTGCACACCATTGACATTGGTAGTGAAAATTATCGTGAGGACTTATAATTAATATCATGTTCGAATAGCCAATCCTTTGCCCTGCAGAGGAACAGTAAAAGGCTGGTATTCAAATTGACAATCTCCTAATTTCCCAGCAGTATCTAACTATTCCCGAATAATTCTAACCCATGCTCAATCAATTTGCAGGCCGCCTGACGTGCTCCCAGATCACCTACGCGCTCCTCTCTTCCTACGTGCTGCAGGCGGAGCTGGGCGACTTCGAGGAGGCGCACGACATCAGCGCGGCGCTGCACGAGCACCGCGCGGTGCCCGTCGCCGCCATCACGCCCGAACTCGAGGCTAACATCGACGAGCTGTACCGGAAACACAAGTGAGGAGATTGGACCTGTAGATTCAATATGAGTGATGTAACCTGTATTATATATTTCTTTCTGTTCCTCTTCAATCAGTGATCAGTTACTAAACTTTGAGCAGATGCGTTGGAAGCTTATACATTTGTGGGAGGAGTGGTTCGTGGTTCCCTCTCGTTACTTCAGTTCGACTATTATGGTGTCAGTAGCTTCTGCCCACGACTTCGTCACGGTGTTTTTGTCATCCGCGTTAAGTTACATTTTAGGTATTGCTCCGATCTGCTACTTTTATTATATTAGTAGAGTAGAAGGCAGACCCTCTGTACCTCAGTGTTCATTGTTAAAGTCGGGAACGAAGGAGCGTGTGACGCCCCCATATCTTTCTAACAGCAGAAAGGGGAAGAGAAACAATGCGACAGATCCGTTCAACCGTTTAAACGTGAAAGAGTAAAAAAACATCCATCCAGCAATCCTCACAAACTTTCGCATTTATAATATTAGTAGGATAGTAGGAATAAGTAAAATAAAGCCTAATCTGAATATATTATTTTTCCAGAGGCCAGACCCCAGCCGAGGCAGAACTAAACTACCTGGAGACTGCGAAGCGGCTGTCGCTGTACGGCGCAGAGCTTCACGCCGCCACCGACTGTCAGGAGGTGCCCATCGTGCTCGCCGTGTGCCACAGCGGCGTCGCGGTGTATAGGGACGGGTGAGATAGATGCTTTACCCTCTCTCTCTTATTTCACGAACGAGCTCGTCCGAGAGTGTGTCATTTACCAGGCTTATGAGATATTTCAGCTTTGTTGATGGGCTTGGTAAGCTTCTTGCTTGTTTGTCATTTATGACCAAATGATGAAACTGGTGATTTTTCGAATGAAAATTAAACTTATCGGATAATGGTTAAAACAAGTTTTATAAAAAGTTATACAGCATTATTGGCTTTTTATCCTTTTAATATAATATTATATCAGGCCCGTCTTAACCTAACGTAAGCTTCAATATTTTCACATAATATCTGCATATAACACAAGATGCAACTTTGACTTACCGTAAATACAACTTTTCTATAACTTGTTGTCAAGACAAAAAGTGGAGTCATCGACAGCATGCCATGGCAGCATGACATAAATAATTTTAACGACATCACTTTCTGGATAAGCAAGGAATCTAAAGGGTATTTTACCCAGTATTCTATCAATATTGACACATCCCTCTAAAAGACTCTGGGCATCATCAAATAGTCATCTTACTTCAATATCTTGATTTTCCGTCACAACATTCCTGACTCCACCATCTTCATCTCCAGGCTACTAATGAACCGGTTCCCGTGGGCGAAGATCACGAAGATCTGCTACAACAAGAGACTGTTCACCCTGAGACTGAGAGCTGGTGAGTTCGAGGAGTACGAGACGCTGCTGAGCTTCAAGCTTGCCGCCACCAGCGCCTGCAAGAAGCTGTGGCGCTGCAGCGTCGAGCATCACATGTTCTTCAGGTAACACCTGGATACCAGTGTCCTGGAATTGGTTCTGTTGGTCTTAAGGAGTTAGACTTGCTAACCGTTATCTATAGTATCTTATGTCGTCTTTACTTATGTGGTCACTATGGAGTTTTTTTTTGGGATGGGAATTCATCAAATAACTGCTTCCGCCCTGGCCGGGGCGGGAGGGAGTGTCAGACTTTTACTGACTTAAACCCTAAGCTCCTTCACAAAGAGCTTTACTACTTCGAAATCAGCAAACAGCAAGGCAACAATTTCCATTCTCGCTGTCTGTGATTAACGATTTTAGACCATTTTTGGTGTTCATGAGTCCAAGAAACTCATCGACATCATGTTCTAATTTTCTACGTTATTGAGCAGGTCTTTTACTAAGCGTCTTGCCTCCTCTTTAGTGAATAGGTACAGGCTTGATAATAATAATAAACGGTCTGCAAACGAGTAGCCTTTCGAAGGTCCTCGACTAGGGTCCGAGTTACATCATCATCATCAATATAGCTGTTGACTGCTGAATCTTTCTTAAATCGTCTGTCCACCGTGCTATTATTCGTATTACAGTTACATAAAATGATAAATTGACATGTCAATAATACATATGTGCTTTGTTTTCAGGCGCGAATCCCCAGTCCTGGTCGAGCGTATTCCTGGCTTCGGCCGCCTGGGCTCGCGGCGCCTGTCGTGTCGCCGCACGCTCCGCCAGCTGCGCGCGCGGCACGACCACACGCCCACTGCTGCATGACGCAAGGGGGACCATCAGCCCACCATCGCCTGACGAATGGGGGACCACACGCTTACCTCCGCCTGACGCAAGGGGGACCACCAGCTCACTGCCTGACTATGTGCTGTAGTAACAGCTCTTTGAGACTACGTAAGAACTTTATACGAAGGCGCCACTGTAGCACTGACTTCTCTGAATCCTAAATCGTGAAATAAAGTTTGATGACAATAAAAAGAAATGGAGTAATAGTATGAAATATGGCAATGCAATATTTATAGATACTAATATTATAAAGCAACTGTGTAATTCTGTAAGACCTCGTTCTAAACTTCGAATCTGAATCCGCTGTGACTTTCTTGATTGGCATTCTAAAAACTCGGTTGATAATTCGAATTTACACTAGCGCCACTCTTGCGAGCGTGTCAGCGAGTTGAACTAAAGATAAAGTATGAGATCACGTAAGAAGTGGCATTCACTTCGCACTTCAAAGTGTCAAATAAATCAATGTCATTTTGAACCTTACGCGAAGTGAGGGTGAATAGCGACTTGAGATGCGAGTTCTTGTCTCAATTTTACAGAATCGACGTACTGAAGAGATTTTTTTTTATTTCAAGAACTACTGATTAGATTTGTAAAAACTTTGGCAGACATGAAAACTGCAGACTGAAGTAAAGAATTATAAGTTTAATGTAGATTACTTATAAGTAAAACAATTATAAGTGTAACGTCATATGTGCATGTCGATGACGCGGCCATAATAGCATGTCGGTGACGTGCAACCATATGTTTTGCTCCTCAATCAAAACTTTACTCAAGGTGGCTAAAGAACCTTTCAGTTTAAAAATCTTTTTGCATATTATAGCCCGTTTATAAAGAAAGCTGGTAAACCATAATGACAAAGTCAAAATCAAAGCATTTATTTCAATTAGACCATTTACAGACGCTTTTGAATTGTCAAGAAGTTATAGTTACAAGTTGAAGCTAGTTGCTCGTTCCGAAACGTAGGTCTCTATGGAGAAGAACGAGCAAGAAACTCATGGACACTCTTTTCTAACATGCCATGAGATCGAAGCACTAATTACATAATACAAGCTGTTGATTTGCATCCTCGTCAAATTCAAGGAGTTAACTATGCTTGTGATTCTTAACACGAATCAATAATAAAATAAATTTGTTTTAAAATTTATATTTTTTGACGTGATTTTCCAATTCGAGGTAGCCATCTCGCCAGAGGGTTTAGGCGCTATGTACACATTGATATAGCCGCGCGACTACTCTGCCTACCGCATACGCAACTGGGCGATGCTGATTTTTGCAAGAGGAGTATTCTGGAATACTGTTTTTTGATAGTTGCACCTAAAAAAACAAGTATTTATTAAATATTAGCCAGGTATCGTAATTATATTTGATTACTCCTATTTTTTTATGACAAGCTCCTAAAATTTGGCAAGGATGCAAATCAACAGCTTGTATATGATATGACCCACGGCTTTTGTTCCTGAGTCAAAAATACAATGTGTATTGTGCATATTTTCGCGAAAATAAGACAACTGTGTAATGTAATGTTTAATACCTAATGTAATTTTGCGAACCTGAATAAATAACTTAAAAATTAATTCCATATAATAATGAATGTCGTTAAAAATTATTTACTCAGCTAAGCAACTGTTTAAATAATTATTAACACTTAATTTTGAAAAAGTAAAGTTTACATGTGACATAAAACGTAGTTGTAAGTACCTACTATGTTTTAATTACTTTTTAATTGAATATAAACTGCATCGGTTGCCTAGTGCTCCTAAGCGCGACTGCTACGCTAGAGGTCTTAGGTTCGATTCCCAGGTCAAGCAAAGTGTTATTGGGTTTTTCTATGAAATTCTCAGTGGCAGCTCGGAGTGAGGATGTGTGCCTGGTTAATGGCAATAGGCTCGCGCCATATTAAAAGGGACGTAAACATACCGGCGAACTGTGGGTGTACATTGGTATACCTCTGCTTAACCTTTCAGGGAATACAGCCGTGATGGTATGTTAATTTAATATTGTTCGTTAACTTCGACTAAATAATATAATAATTTGGGCAACACTGTTGGCACAGTGGCTAAGCGATTGGCTGTTGCTCTGCCGGTCGCGGGTTCCCCCACGGGACAAATATTTGTACGGACCACAGATAGTTGTTCCGGGTCTGGCTGTTTGTGTATGTGAGTTTATATGTATGTTTGTAAACGCAATCATGATACTGGGGGTCTACTCTGAAATGAAAAATCCGAAGTATCGGCCGAATGTTTGGACGTTTCCTAATGCGAAGTTCATCTTATTTCTTTCGGTCGCGGTCGGTCAAATCCGGTCGAACTTCATTTTGAACTGTAGAAATTCTAAGTTCTAAGCAATGTTTTTTTCAAACAAAAAGTAAACGATCTTTAGTCATTGCCACGAAGATTATTATTTAGCAAATACGTGATTAATGATACTGTTAAAATCATTGTCATTGTTGGCTAATATGATCTTTAAGCATTTTTTTTAAATTATGTATGAAATTGCTGCTCCTTAACTTATAATAATATTGACTGTTTCGCATATTAATGCAAAATGCATGAAAACAATTGCATTTTTAATAATATTAAAAAAGAATTGTGTCGCAAATATTTAAATTATATGGATTCAGAATGAATAAATGAGAATTATTGTGTATTACTAAGTTCAGAAAATAATATAAGTTACTGTGTTCACAAAAAGGATAATAGTTTGTATAAAACAGTTAAAGCTAGTTATTATTTAAGTTAATACGTATTTAGTATAATATACTTACTTACTGTTTAACTTGTAAAGGGAATAAAACATATTTTGAATAAAATATTTTCCAAAATAAAACTCTTTTCTGTTTGTTTGGTTCCAAATTGTGACCTTATCTTCGGTCAATGTCAATATGATGGCTCAGTGGTTAATGTGCGCCCCTCATGCACGAGGTTGTGGGTTTGCAACTGGGCACGGGCAAGTACCAATGTGACTTTTTCTATTTCATGTGTACTTTCTAAGTTTATCTTGGACATCACCGACATCGGTAACCATGTCAGAGGCCCTTGAGGCGGTTTAGAAACTCTGACACTAGGGTGTGTGGGGTCGTTAGACCTTACTGCCCACACGATAAAGAAGAAGAATGTCAAGATGATGTGTCATTCACATAGTATAAAACAAAGTCGCCCTTTTCCCCTTGTACGCGTTAATCTTTAAAACTACGCAACGGATTTTGATGCGGTTTTTTTTTTAATAGATAGAGTGGTTAAAGAAGAAGGTTTATATGTATAATAACATCCATTAAATAGCGGAGAAATACTGTTATTTTTGAGGTTTCTAATGTGATGTCGTAAATATTTTTTTTTTTTCTGCTTACATTGCAAACGCTGGCTGAACCCTACGAGATTTATCAAAATAATGTACTAAGTATTGTAAACATTGAAAAGGTCTACAGAAAAGTCCGCGATGGTATAAATGTCTATCTCTTATGGATATCCCACAATAACACTTTTTTGTCATTTACTTTTTAATTAATTTATTAATTAATTTTCGAAGCGATTTTAACCAATACAGCATTAATCCTTATCAAATAAAATACCTTAAATACATTGTTGATTTAATATAGATCTGTTTGGCCTTTTACAGCATATGATTTAAACGAATATTTTAGAAGATATTACAGATTAAAAATTGCGGGACGTAGCGTTTGCGGCGGAGCGGGCCGTATTTAGTATCAGCATTGCACCCGTGCGAAGCCGGGGCGGGTCGCTAGTTATTAATAAAAAAATATATATTTGTGATTGGTTTACTCTTGGCTCTAGTTTAAGTCAGAGGTGACAAAGACAAAGTCGACGACGGAGTGAGCTTAGAAGAAGCCTGTTCACTCTAACTTTGAAGAGATTAGGGTTGAATGCGTTTGGAAATACAGACGCAGGTAGAGTTTCACTCCTTTACGCGCGTTGTAATAGATATTTGGAAACGCGTAGTGCGAGTTGATGGAATGACAATAAGACGAATAAGGGTGGTGATTTATATTTCGTCTAAATGTCCGATGATGCAAGGGGGTCGTGGATAACACCCTATTGTTGTCGAACTGCGGAGTCAAAGCCTCTTCTCACACAGAGAAGGCACGAGCATTGATCACCACGCTTGCTCATATCTACCTACTTCTGTACTGTATCGTCATGTTCTATTATAAGTTTAACGCATCAGCGTATCAATACAGTCATCATTTAGTCCGCATGCATCCCTCGTAGGATTGCAAAAGACTACTCATCAGCGCTATTGCGTTTATACATTAGATATTAATTTATCGGAAACACATCAAAAGCTTACTGTGTTATGCATGTCAATGCAAGTCTTAATCATACATCTTGATTTCCATATTATAAGAACCTACATGAGTAAGGACTTCTGGTGATTTAGAGAAGCAGTCATGCCAACTACCTTTTTTTCCTTCATCAATATCATCATCATCTCCATATCAGCCACAAGACGACCACTGCTGGACTAGCGGAGGTGTACCAATGTACACCCACAGTCCGCCGGTATGTTTAGGTTCTATGTAGTAGGAGGCGAACCTATTGCCATTAACCGTTCACAAATCCTAATTCCGAGCTGCTACTGAGAATTTAATAGAAAAACTTAATAACACTTTTTGCTCGATCCCAAGACCTCTAGCGTAGCAGTCGCGCTTAGGACCACTAAACTAATGAGGCAGTTTTTAGTATTAGTAATAAAACCTGAGGTTACACTGAGTCTGCAAGCTAGATTTGTTATAAGTAATAACACCCAAAATACGACACTATAATGCCCGATTCCTATATACAAAACGGATAGTTTAACTTACCAGCCGTAATCCTATTGAATGCTTGACCGGTCGTTTGTGAAAATTCTGGTGTCAATTTTGAATGTAGAAATTGGGGATCTATTTATAAAAATTAACTGAATATAGCAAAACCAAAAAAGCCAAGCCCTGACCACCAGTCTTACCAAGAGGTATCGTGTTGCCCAGTAGCTGGGTTGTGGAGGTCAGATAGGCAGTCGCTCCATGTAAAACTCTGGTATTCAGCTGAATCCGGTTAGACTAAAAGCCGACCCCAACCTTGTTGGGAAAAGGCTAAGCAGAAGATGATGAAATGTTTACAAAAAATATGGATATAAACCTGTAACATGTAATTCTCCAGGCCGATTCCGGCCACGGCGGCTAACCTTAATGCAGACTAGCCACGTACGCAGGAGATATTATAGTGCACAAGTGTGTGCGCAAACACAGGTGCACTCCCTCTTCCCTAACTCTCATAGCCCGATGGGACGGCAATCCGGCACGACCGGAGAGAGATCAGACGCAGGACCAACGGCTTTACGTGCTTTCCGAGGCACGGGGGTGTCACACCACCAACTTCCAAACTCCGGGCTGCTACTGATAAATTCCTAACGGAAAAACCCAATAACACTTTTTGCCCGACCCGGGAATCGAACCCGGGACCCCTTGCGCAGCAGTCGCGCTTGCGACCACGAGACCAACGGAGCAGTTTAAACCTACCTATATAATAAATAATAAACTCCAATAACAGCGAAAATACGAAGGCATTTGTTTGTTAGTACGGTTACTACCGGTCGGTAAGTTTTAGGAATCGGGCATAAGTAAACCAGTTCTAAGAATAACCATGAAGTAATCAGTAGAGGACATGATTTGAATATAAATTATTTGGTTTTTTGTTCAACACAATTGTTGGTTATTACTAAGAATTATCTTATTACAATATTCTAGTTCATAATCCCCCGCTGAGAAATTTCGGTCCGGAGCGCAATTTGGTTCAGTTTTCCTTAAAAGTGGTTCAATGTCAACCAATGCATTTTTAAGTTAGAGCCGTAAATAGAGCAACTACCTACTTGTTGTTCCATTATTTTGAACCCGTTGTAACAGTCGTGGTGGCCCAATGGTTAAGAAACCCGCCTCTCATGCACAATTCTGTTGGTTCATAACCGGGCACGGGCCTAATGGGGGTACCAATGTGACTTTTTCTAATTCATATGTAGTTTCTGAGTATCACTGACATCGGTGAATGAAAACTTGGTGGAAAATCCTTCACATGTAATCAAAGGTCTGAAATTATCAATCCCTATGGATTGAGCATTACTCGTGCCTTCTCTGTACAAGAAGAGCCCTTTTTTCTGGAGTGAGACAACAATAGGCTAATCATTATTATTAGTAGTCATAGCCGAGCGAATCAGCAGGTTGAAGTGGCAGTGGGCAGGGCACATGCCACGCAGAGCTGATGGCTGATGGGGCGCAAAGTTCTCGAATGGAGACCACGCACCGGCAAGCGCAGCGTAGGACGCCCACACACAAGGTGGACGGACGACCTGATTAAGACCACAGGAAGACGCTGTTTTTTTTTTACCGTTGGGAAATCATCAAATGACTTCCCCCGCCCTGGGCGGGGCGGGACGGAGTGTCAGACTTTTACTGACTAAAACCCATCCATGTTCCTTCTTGTGACCTTTGCGTTCCGGGGGCGCAGTATCTCTTTCGAACAACCCGCAGAGGAAGACGCTGGATGCAGGCCGCTTCCAACCGGTCCTATTGGAAATCTATGGGGGAGGCCTATGTCCAGCAGTGGACGTCCTGCAGCTGATATGATGATGATGAGTGGTCATCTCCGTCTACTCACTCACTTGATGTCTACTCAATGTCTAGCAAAAACATAAATAACTTTTTGTAGCATCTGTTCGTACAGCCAGTCAAATTCATAATATTATGGGTCTATTATTATAACAAAATGTTACGCGAATAGGAAAATATACAAGATTATTTTGGTACCTACTACCTAATTAATAAGTGAACTGGGGGATTTTTTATTTACTACAATTACACATATTAGCATAAAAGCAACACAATAATAATCACAAACCGGTTTCTCAAGTACAATATAAAATAACAACAACCTCCCACGATAACGCCCTGCGGCTTTTCTCGCATATTTATTCAGTCATTAGTTCATTACTCATGTTTACTGTTTACTATGTGAGCCAATTGTACCTATTACGAAGTAGACATCCTTAGTATTTTAATTAAAGACGGTTATTTATGTAGTTAGTACCATCATAATAATATACCATCACACCTGTATTCCCCTAAGGGTTAGGCAGAGGTGTACCAATGTACACCCACAGTTTTATTATTTAGGTTCCATATAATGTAGTTAGTACTACACGGAAAAAGGTGTGTTTGACGACACGGTTGGCGCAGTAGCCGAGCGATCGACTGCTGCGCTGCGTGTCGCGGGTTCGATTCCCGCACGGAACAAATATTTGTATGACCTACAGATAGTTGTTCCGGGCCTGGCTGTTTGTGTATGTGAGTTTATATGTTTGTAAACGCACCCACGACACGGGGGAAACTCTTAGTGAGAGGAACGTTTTTAAAAAATAAAAAAAAAATAAAGAAAATCGACTTCATCTGCGTAAACTTCAGGATCAAGGCGAAATGCGAATAGGTGCACCAAATTGGGTAGTACGGTCAGCAACAAAAGTCGATTAACAATGTTACTTTTACCTGACTGTAATGGACTTTGACATTGATGAAATAAAATTAAACAATTATTCCAAGACACAACTTCTTTAAAAAAAGATTATTTTAGCTCTGAAAACCTGATTGATTTTGAAATACCTGTAAAATTATTTTTTTTTGTTGTTTTGCATTTTAATTAATAAATAGTTAGTGAATTGATTTGACAGTTAAGTGACATGACAGTTTAGTACCTATTGTCATACAAAATCTATGGAGGTATCGAGTTTTGACAGCTCATAAAAAGTGCGTCAATTGATTAGTGGTGGGCCAGCTACATAATTTCAAAATTAAGCGTGAAAGAGTAACAAACATCCATCCATTCTTACAAACTTTCTTGTTTATCGTAGAAGTAATCAGTACTTACAATAGAAAAACAACAATTCATTTCTGTTCATAATCATAATAGCATGCTTGCAGTGTAGCATACTTAAATAGTCACGGCTGACGCACCCAGGGAACTCAAGCAGTAAAGAATTCTACCCACTATACCGTACCATCAATCAATTGACGTAGTTTTTATGAGCTGTCAAAGCGCAATTCCCCCATAGATTTTGTATGGCAATACTAAATTGTGACGTCACATTTTAACGACCCGGTTGTCGTAGTGGCTGAGTGACTGGCTGCTGAGTAACGTTTCACGGGTTCGACTCCTTTTTGACTGACCTACAGATAGTTGTTCTGGGTATGTGAGTTTATATGTTTATAAATGCACCCACGATACGAGAACAATTCCTAGTTTAGAGCAACTTTTTAAAAAATAAATAAAAGAAAAATATAATTCCAAGAGACATTAATTCCGCAAAAAACATTGGTCCTGAATTTCAATTTTTAATTGCTTTGAAATCAATAAATAGGTAATCTATTGAGTTTGTTAAAAATTTACGTATCAGATTTTATTGCTATACAAAATATATGGGGGAATCACGTTTTGATAGCTCATGAAAACTATGTCAATTGTCAAATGATACGTTCATAGATTTATTAACGTCGATAAGTACGTTTTTATGGACACAGCAGTGCGTATCTGATACGTTCATAGCACGGTCATGGTTTGGTACGGTGTAGCGAGCAGACTCCTTTAGACGTGCTACAATTGGCTAATGTTGTTACAAAGGCTTGATAACTTCATGCTTATAAATATTATTACGAAAGACAAATGCAAGTCAGTCTAAGTAATTGTATTTGTTTCTGCTGAAACAACACTTCTATCGTCGAAATTTCTTCTATTTTTTGCAGTAAGTAGGTAATTGTAATCATTCATACTAAATGTATTAGTTACATGCATTTAGTCGCAACCAACGTTTTTCTATGACCAGATGTATGAACGTGAACGAGGCGAAAGGAATATGTAACGATGTGGTTTTTGCCTGCCCCCATGGGAAAAAAGCGTGAGTTTATGTATGTTGTGTACCTATTTAGATTTATAATATTTCTGTCAGCCTGCCTGTTACGTTTTTACACTACTACTGTCTCACTTGTGTGGTTGTGGATTGACTTGTTATGGCAGAACTAAGGTCAATTTGTAGCAGAAAAACGTTAATGCCTATAATTTATGATCCTTTGTTTCTCACTAACGTCGCGTCATGATGGTGGTGGAAATGATAGGTATATCTGTAAACAAATATATATTACTTTACAATTGTCCCACTGCATGGCAAAGGCGTCTTCTCTTATAGAGAAGGCACGAGTATTGATCACCACGTTTGCTCAAAGCAGATTTCCTATTCCAGACTTTTATTAATTATATTACAAGTCCAGGTTTCCTCACGATGTTTTCCTTCATCAATGTCAAAGACAAACGTAAACAGTTCTTTTGTTATAACTAAAAAAAATCGTTCTGTATGTTAGTTGACTAAAATGTTTTTTTTTTGTATAAGTGCCTACCTACCGGTAACAATATACCTAGTCCTTACACGCATGTCTAAGCTAAGACCTGTAATAGTACCTACCTAAACCGGATGCGACACAAACGCCGCGTTGACCGCAAACATTATAAGATTGCCATCATTTCGCGTCAATCGGATTCCATGCTACAATTAACATAGTGCAGCCGAGGGCATCATGTCTATAAGTGGTCATCGCGTTCTATAAATAATATGGCAGCGTGATCTTGACTTTGTCAGTAAGATTACTAGCCCATTACTAATGACTAGGGTTGCCATCACTAACAATAACACACCGGCGAATAACTTCAAAATCCTAGCACATTTGGGTACTATTTTACAAAAAAAAACAAAACATTTTACTTCGTAAAACACAACGCAACGCCAGGAGAGGACGCCCTATAAAGACCTACCCTGACCTTATTGGTGAGATTCTTCAGAAAGGTCGGAACCGGCGTGCTTGTATGACCAGCACCTGTAGCCATGTAATAAACGATAAACACAAACGCTGAGTAGGCTTTAATAGATCTCCAACTTTATATGCTTGGTTTTAAGTTAAAGATCTAATGATCTAAGATTGCATAGCGTTTTCGTTAGTTCCAGTCGCTAACGCTTAGAAATCTTTAATAGATTTTTAACTCAGGGCTCCTGGGTATAAAGTTTAAAATCTATTGGTACCTACCGAGCGTTTACGATTATCGTTTGCGACTTGGCTAGGGGGGCAGATGTATGAACGTGGACGAGGCGAAAGTAGTATGTAAGGATCGCAGCAGGTGGCGTTTTGTGGTTTCTGCCTACCCCCATGGGAAAAAGGCGTGAGTTTATAGGTAGTATATTTTAATTTATTGCATATCAATTCCTAGAGTGGGACAACATTCCCCTGTCATAAAAAGAGTCTTTTGAAAGAGAATTGACGATATGGTTGGCGCAGTTGCTGAGCGATTGGTTCCTGCGCTATGTGCGGGTTTGAATCCCGCACGGAACAAATATTTGTAACAATTTGTATTGGGAGTTCATGTTTATAAACTCACCTACAATACAGGAGAAATTCTTAGTGTAGGGCAACGTTCTTTTTAATAAAAAAATATTGAAAACTCATTTAGGGCAACCCCCGGACGCCTTCTAACTCGGATAAATCCGCACAATCACAGAAAGTTGGCAGCCCTAATGCTGACCTCTGGAAAATCATTTTTAAGTTGTTTTGATTATTTAAGACTGGTTAATTTTGTGTGATGACCGTAATGACCATGGCTCCAATGATTTTAGGGTTTTTTACAAAAAATTGCGGTTAATTAGAGTTTGTTCTGTCAACATTTATCAACAAACGTCATTTTTTTATAAGTCATTCGTGCTTTTGGATATTTAACGCTAATTAATTATAAATATATTCTAAGCATTAGTTTAGTATGTACATTGAACTGTTATTGCTGGTTAAATTAACATTTGGAATATTTAATTAGTCTGACGTAATTAATATATAGTTGTGAGTTAGCGCGTTTTTCCGGAATTAAGCTTTATCATCAGCATTCTTGGAGACTGCCTCGTTAGCCTAGTGCTCCTATGCGCGACTGCTACGCTAGAGGTCCTATGTTCGATTCCCAGATCGGAGTTTTTCTATGAAATTCTCAGTAGCAGCTTGGCGTTAGGATTTGTGCCGGGTTAATGGCAATAGACTCGCCACCTATTATATGGGACTTAAAAAACATACCGCCGAATTGTGGGTGTAAATTGGTACACCTCTGCCTAACCCTTCGAGGGATACGTCGGGATGGTGTCGAGTAGACTATATTATTTGCACTTCAAAATATTGTCGAATAAAAGTGTTTTAAGGTAACAATCACAAGTTATTCTAATCCCGTTGTTTTCGTTTAAACTAATATTTAACACATAGCAAAAGCGGCTTAAATGTTTTCAAGGCTATTTTATAATTAAGTTTAGAGACTATAAGAAGGCTAACTGGCTAAAAGATATTTTAACGATGAGGAAAATTGGATTATAATCACAAAGCATTTGAGAATTTGTAAATTTTCTAACCAGCTGAGTACACAAACTTATGTAATTTTTCCGCAATTCATTATGAGACATAAAAACGAAATTACTGTGTTTACACTATAATTTTCATTTACCCATAATTATTACCTACCTACCTGTATTCGCCAAATTGTGTGTCTTACATTTCTACCATACCATGACAAAACACTGTATCTTCAGATACAGTGTTTTATCGTAACAGTAAAAAATGAAGTCCTCGCACTCGTTTACATAGACTAGCATCAAAAAAAAATTGATTAACTCTTTAAATTATATGCGAAACACAGATAGGATTTACACTGTATGTCAAAACAAATAAGGTTGAGTTTTGTCAAAAGACTGTACTATCACTTACAGTGTTTTTTCAAAACACACCGTTCGATTTGGCCGGCCGCTATCTAAAGATACAGTGTTTTGTCATAACATTATCCCGCACTTTATGCTAGAGATTTTGCGGATGCAGATTTTTGAACATCCGCGGATGTGGATGCAGATTATTTAAGGCTCACATCCGCGGATGCGGATCTTAAGATCTTTAATTAGAAACTTTATGAGTGCAAAAATAAAATAAACAGCGTTAATAAAGGTGTGAATTTACGTATGTATGTAAATAAAATGATAATATACCTAGTCATTGTTATTTTTTTGAATGATGAAAAAATAAAGTTAAATTTAATTTTATATACTTAAAGTAATATGGCCGCCATTTCAGAGTCAAGTCTTTTACGTAGAGGTTCGTTAATTAAACTGGCGCTACTGAACAAATTGTACGCTAGGAACATCGATTAGTATCGATAAGAATCTGCCAGCTATTGGTGATAATAGAGTCACTCGCCCCGCCCAATTTCTTTTTTGTTGCGATCTGTGCCACATCTACATCCGCGTGAACATCCGCAATGATTACTGCGGATGCGGATATAGAAATCAAAAATCACGCTGAAAAGACAACGGGGAAGTCAACAATCTTTGAAAAAAGACAGGCTTATCAATTTATTTTTCGTTTTTGTAATATCATTACAATTTTATAAGTACCACAGAAAAAAGACGCAAGGCGCCGCTAATTTGCATAATTACAATGAAAAGTTAGCAATATTGACTTTATATTGTTTATCTACGTTATATGTCGCATAATTAGTTTTATTCAAGTTCAAGATATTAATACGCCGCTGGATTACTTCCGACCAGTCGGTCCCGAGCTGCCACACGCGCTAGCAGCTGGCTGCTCTTGAACTAACCACTGCACACCTTGAACCGTATTATCGTAAGTAGAAGAGCTTTTTTTACACACCTTTCATAAAGCTGTCCTCGAAAGAGAAGACTTTTTCTTATAAAACTTTATAGTACTTGATTTTTTTAAATTAGTTCTAGCTAATTAAGTTACGTCGCGTTAAGTTACGTCTTTGGTTACTGCTCCGCTCCCGTGGGTCGTAGCGTGATGTTATATAGCCTATGTTACTCAGTGATAATGCAGCTTTGTAACGGCAAAAGAATTTTTGAAATCGCTCCAGTAGTTCTTAAGTTTATTCGTTACATAAAAAAATACAAGTCTTTTCTCTTTATAATAATTATTAGTATAGAATACAGAATAGATACAAATCTAATAATAGACTAAACAAGTGAATGCTTATTCTATCTCCATTTACTGCACTCTATTAAGTTAAAATATATATATACCATCACGCCTGTATTCCCCGAAGGGTTAGGCTATTAAGTTCTTGTTGTGTAAACATATATAAATCATACAACATATTAATAGGTAGATACCTATAATAAATATACCAAGACATCAAAACAAAAGAACTAATATTCTATGCTCGCCTGGTGTAAATAAACCTTTAAGATTCCCATTTTCTTATACCGGCGAACTGTGGGTGTACGTTGGTACATCTCTGCCTACCCTTCGGGGAATACGGGTGTGATGGATTTTTATTTCTTTTGTCTCTCTTTTAAAGTTCAAAAGTAAGGAGAATATTTTTTGGAGTAACGCAAGAATATTTAATAAACGTTTTGTATTTATAAACTTCCTATAAGTAAGTAGATAAACATATAATTATGTAATTATAAAGTTTGATTATAAACTAACTGGTTGTAAAATAATAACATGGCGAGTATCGCGTCAGAGTTTATGTAACTCTTGAATTGAATAGATACCAACTCAAAGATATATCTATATATCCTATATATCTTTTTTATATTTACATCTAGCTAAAACCGTCCACGACTCAATGTGGAGCAGTCTTATCATCAAAAAAAGAATATTAAAAGAGTCGAATGTTCAAAATGTTAAGTAAATTCGATGCAATAACTTGAAATCTTTCCGAGCTATACTATCTTTAGAGTTATTCTATAACTCTGCCTTTTTTTTCGATACAAAAGTCCATTCCATACTAAGCGAACACATGAAATTTTAGTAAATAAATGCATGTAACCTTCAATAGCTTATTTGGTAGAATTATTGACTGTTGTTTTAAAGGTGCATCTGATTATTACTGGTTGTAACTGAAACTAGATTTCCACTGAAACTACGTTCCCGCTGAAACTAGTTTCCACTGAAACTAGGTTCCTTATGAAACTAGGTGTCCACTCAAACTAGATACCCATTGAAACTAGGTCGTCATCGAAACTAGGTTCCCAACTAAGTCATTCAATTTATATTTTGACATTAGAATATGCAAGTCAATCACTGCTTCAGTTTATTTGTATGCATCAGGCAAGAAACTTGCATCGTGTACGCATCGTGTAAGTGTATGTGCCTCACACAATTCATTGTTTTTACAAAGTTAATGCCAGCGTGTACTATTATACAGCCGAATACGTAGATAATACTAACATAATAAAGTTGAAGATTTTTTCATTTGTTTAAACGCTCCAACATCTGAAACTTCCAGTCGGATTGGAAAATATATTTTTTTATAAGATAGCCAGATTCATGAGGATTAGTACAGGCTATATAACATTACGCTATGACACACGAGAGTAGAGTAATGTAGTAGCCAAAGGAGTAAATTAATACGGCTGAAAAAAAACGCGCGGATCAAGTTTAAGACAGAAGCTTAGTATATTTACGTAATTGAAGAATTCCGATGATAGTGCACACAGTGCGTCAGTCCCCCCAACTGTTTAAATACTACAAAATAGTTAATAAATATTACTTTCAATTCTTGAGAAAATGCCTTTGAAATGAATGGTTTTGATTTATGACACCATTGCTCGATAACACCATTGTCATCATTTATGACACCATTGTCATAATTTTTATTTATGTTTTCTTTTTCTTTTATATTTTGATTTGTATTTTTTTTGCAACCGTTTTAATTAAAGTAAAATAAAAATATTGTCGAACATTGGAACTTTTGTTTATGATTAAACAAAATAATGTAATGTGTGGTAATCTGATAATAGATGGTAGGTTTAATTGATAACGTGATTTTCTAAGTAGTGTTAAACGTTGTCGTGATGGCCCAGTGGTTAAGGCGCCCGCGTCTCATGCATGGGTACCGGGTTTAGTAGGTACCGGGCAAGTACCAATGTGACTTTTTCAATTCATATGCGTACTTTTTAAGTTTATCTTGAACATCTCTGTAGTCGGTCAAAGTCAAAGTCAAAGCTTTTATTTCAATTAGACCATTTACAGGCACTTTTGAATTGTCAAGAAGTTACAGTTTAAAATTGAAGCTAGTTGCTCGTTCCAAAACGTAGGTCTCTAGGTGAAGGAAAATATGTATAGTGAAGAAACCTGATCTATAATTAATATAATTCTGAAATCGCCAATCCGCCTTGAGCAGCCGTGGTGATCATTGCTCGTGCCTTCACTGTATGAGAAGAGGCTTTTGCCCTGCAGTGGGATAATAATAAGTTGATATTATTATTTTAATTTGTTTATATTGTTTATTCACTTGAAATTGGCGCACATAACATAAACTTTTTTGTTTACAAAAACCCAAAACAAAAACAAATAAAAAAAATATTGTACTAGATTGAATTATATGTATATTAATTTTGTAGTTATACGTATACAAATAAAGCTTATAAAAGCAAGCATTTCATATTGATGTTATTTATTTTAGAATATAATCGATATTACGATAATATGAACTATACAAACAGCTGTTAGCAATATTTAATTGTTAATATCTTTCACGATGTAATTAGCATTACGGAACTCCACAAATGGGGACGCGCTCCACAGGAATTAAAAAGTAAATATTCTTATTGTTATGTAAATTTCAACGCGATCGATTTGTTTAATATCTAATTCTCTAAATAGTATAAAAAAAATTGCTACCCGCGTCTGTCTGTCTGCTTATTCGCAAACTTTTTCTTAACTACGTGGCCGATTTTGATGCCGATTTGACCATCAGTTAGACGAATTATCACGGAAAGTTTATACAGGTAAATTAAGTATTTAAGTGAAGTATGTTGCAAAAACAATATGTTGGAACCAAGTCACCGAAAAATTAATATGGCTTACGTAGGCGTGGGAAATCGTCAAATGACTTCCCCTGCTCTGGGCGGGGCGGGAGGGAGTGTCAGACTTTTACTGACTAAATCCCATCCATGTTCCTTCTTGTGCCGCGGGGGAGCGGTATCTCTCTCGAACAACCCGCAGCCCTTTACCTAGCGCCTTACGTACGCTAAACCTTACATTAGAATCAAATCACATCAAATAATTTATTTGCTGGAATGGGGACATGAAGTGTTACAAACAATAAAAGTTCTTAATTTCATAATCTACCGCATGTGTGCAAATATCTAGTACACGCAAATGTCAAATATTCTCCATCATTAATCGTTAATTATTCATTACAATATTAGTTACCACATCCAATATCTCATTTTTTCATTGCGGACATTTTATCGCGATAAAAGGCTTGAAGTAGCAATTAAGGCGAACGAAGTGCGGTCAAAAGCTAGATTGTTATAATTTGATGAAGCATACACAATTGTGTTTAGATATTTATCTAATGCTTCATTTCAGCACTGAAAACGCGCTTAAATTTCAATTAACTGTAAACTTTATTTTTTTATTGCTTTGAAATGAATAAATACTTGGACAAAAGTCACGCCATACAAAATCTATAGATCATCATCTGCCTAACCTTTTCCCAACTGCGTTGGGGTCGGCTTCCAGTCTAACCGGATGCAGGTGAATACCAGTGTTCTACATGGAGCGACTGCCTATCTGACCTCCACAACCCAGTAACTGGGCAACACGATACCCCTTGGTTAGACTGGTTGTCAGACTTCTTGGCTTTTGACTATCCGTAACTGTCAAAGATCCACGAATGACAGCCGGGACCAACAGCTACAAAATCACACACATAACGTATACAAAATCTATAGATCTGTAAGAAAATCGCGCTTGACAGCTCATAAAAATACGTCAATTTAATAGTGGGGACTAATATGCAATAGATTGGTTAATGGCAATAGGCTCGCCCCCTATTACATGGGACCTAAAAACATACCGGCGAACTATGGGTGTACAGTGGTACACCTCTGCCTAACCCTTCGGGAAATACAGGCGTGATGATATGTGTATGTGTGATTGGTTAATATTTCACATCGGATAAGAAGTTAATTGCTTGTCAACTGAGTCAATTGCTTTTATTACGTATTTCACACGTAATTAGCGTAAAATTACAGATAAACTCATGTTTTTGTTTATATTCGCCGCGTAATGACAACGTTAAGTCGCATTTTTAATTGCCTTTCGATTGAAAATGTATAACAACGGCTTTATTATGTTGATAGTAATTGTCCTTATTGAGTTGTTTTTATAGTGATCACAAAAGGTTGCATTCAAAAAGTTACTTTGAAAATGAACGCAATGGAAACGGAAACGGAAGAATATAATTTCTTCGAAGAGATCGCTGACTTTGTAAGTTTACTGAAAACTAGCGAACTGCCCGTGACTTCGTTCGCGTGGCTTATTTCATCAGCCATAAGTTACGTGAGTCGTAGCGTGATGTTTTATAGCCTATGTTACTCAGTGACAATGTAGCTTTCTAAATAATTTTTGAAATCGATCGAGTAGTTTTTAACTTTATTCATTACTCTTTGTAGTATGCTATAAATTTTTGGTGTATCTAGAAATAAAGGTAACTGATGTTATAAATCCTTCTAATACGAGTATGTACGTATATAGGTATATTATGTAGGTCAACCTAAACTATTATAAAGGCGAAAGTTTGTTAAGATGGATGGACATTTGTTACTCTTTGACGCATAAACACCTGAATGAAATTAGAACTGATTGAAATATTGATATAGAATTATAGACCTTTTATTTTACGGATGGGAAATCATCAAATAACTTCCCCCGCCCTGGGCGGGGCGGCAGGTAGTGTCAGACTTTTACTGACTAAAAGCCATCCATGTTCCTTCTTGTGCCCTTTGCGTTCCGGGGTCGCAGTATCTCTATCGATGAACACAAACGGCGTTAAGTAATCTAGTGTGTTGTGATCGTCAGGTGCCGTACAACATGTCTCGACTAGGCTCCCTGCTCACAGCCCTGTGGGTGTCGTCTGTAGCTGCGCAGTCGGGCTTCCTCACCGGCATCAAGGACGCAACCACCAAGGAGGTGCAGGGCGTCTTAGACCCCGTCGGGCAAGGCATCTCCTTCATCGGAGGATCCCTATGTAAGTAGAAGTTCTCATAACGCCATATGTGGTTATCCGAACACAGGACACCGAAATCACACATTTTTTTGTCGCATAGTTTGGCGTATTGGTACATACCTATTACAAGCTTTTAAAAAAATCAGTTTATAGTCAAGATTAAAAAAAAAGACTTATCTATAAATATTTCTTGAAAATAAAGCAGTAACATGGCAATTGTATTTTGAGTCTTATTTGCGCGATGCGTTTTTCGACAGATTCTGGCCGCTAAAGAAATCTGTTAAAAATCGTTGGTGTGCGAAGAGCCTCTATAATGGTACAAAACCATTCATATTCAATATTTCCCAGGTAACGAGGTGAAGCAGATTGCTGGAGTTGTATACGACAAAACTGACCAGGAACCGGATATGAGCAAGTTAACGCTAGTCTACCAGACCCGGTGAGATTATACTACACTAGCTACACCGCGGTTTCACCCGCGTTCAAGTTACATCTTTGGCTACTGCTCCGCTTCTGTGGGCCGTAGCGTGATGTATGTTTAGCATTTCTTTTTTCCTTGGATTGCAAACAATTGGCTTCATATCTGCAATACCAGAGGCTTTGCGTTACCATCTTAGAGACAAACTTAATATATCCTTGTGCGTGTAATACCAGCACCCATACCCTTCAAACTGGAACACAGCAACACTGCTTTGCGGCAGAAATATGGTATGGTGGTAGTACTTCCCCGGACGAGCTCCTTCACAAAGAGCTCTACTACTACCCTCTATAGTACCTGATGGACGTGTCTATCATAATATTTTTCATCTTTCACCCTTATGTTCGATTCCTAAAACTTACCGACGGGTATTCGTAAACCATTGTAACAAACAAATGCCTTCGTATTAACGCTGTTATTGGAGTTTATTTTTCAGCATACAGGTAGGTTTATATCCATAATTTTTGTAAACAAATGACAATTTCGAATGTAGAAACGTTTACACAATTCTTTGTTCGTAATTGTCACCAGAACTTTCACAAAATTCCATGGGACTTAAAACATACCGGCGAACTGTGGGTGTACATTGATACAACTCTGCCTAACCCTTCGGGGAATATAGGCGTGATGGTATGTAACTTTCACAAACGACCAGTCAAGAATTCAAAAGAATTACGACTGGTAAGGTTTTTTTTTTATAGACGGGAAATCATCAAATAACTTCCCCCGCCCTGGGTGGGAGGGAGTGTCAGACTCTTATTGACTAAAACCCGTCTATGTTCCTTCATGTGCCCTTTGCGTTCCGGGGGCGCGGTATCTCTTTCGAACAACCCGCAGCCCCGGCAGGCATCGGCCCTCAGTGGCCCCATCCAATTTTGCTGACATCTCTTTGAGGCGCGCGTGGAACACGAACGCGCCGTCGATACGGTCTGTCGCTAGTGAACGTACGGACGCTGAGCTACCCATTGCTCACCGTCCACAGACCCGCGTCTACGGTGGCCGGGAGTCGTCTCGTGGCTCCCGACGCGACGCCACGACTGGTAAGGTTAACTATCCGTTGTGGTTGTCATATAGGAACCGAGCTATAAACGCTAATATTTTACTCTCTCCAGGGCAAAGATCGTGACGTACAATTTAACCCTGGCCGCGTCAGAGATCCCCAAGTCGTTGTGGTTCAACAACACAGATGTCTTGAAGATCTACTTCCACGGCTTTACCGACAACCCCATGAAGAACAGTTTCCAGACCATCAGCGAAGCGTTCGCTAGTCAAGGTAATCATCAGCACCCGTTGGGGCAACGTACTTAAAAAACGAATCTATGATAAAAAAACTTTTTTACAAAAAAGATAACTGCCTTTAAAAAAAACCTTAAATACGGTCGAATTGAGAAACATCCTCCTCTTTTAAAGTTGGTTAAAAATCTCCTTGTTGGTAGCATAGCCTCCAAGCTAAAAATTAAGAAATATAAGCTAGGAACGATAGCCAAGTGGTTAAGGCGTTCACGCTCATACATGAGATTGTAGATTTAAATCCGGGCAAGTACCAATGTGACTTTGTCAATTGTGAATGATAGATACTTGAACATCACTGGCATTGGTGAAGGAAAATATCGTGAGGACCTCAAATCGCCAATCCACCTTAAGAGGGCGTATACAGAAAGTTGGCAACGTCGCAAACAGCTGTCAAATATTTCCCTGTTTTGATTAATTTGTCAATATTACTCTATGAAAATAAGAAATATGGCTAACTAATGAACTAGAATATTAATCATGAATTGCAATTAAAACACTGAATTTGATGTTGTAACCGTTTTAGGTGCAAAAAAGGCATTTGTAAAGTTTCCAAATAGGTACTTTTTTACATCTAAAACTAAATATTCGGTGTTACGATATCAATTATTGCATTTCATAATCAATATTCTAGTTCATTAGTTAGCCATATTCCTTATTTTCATACAGTAATATTGACAAATTAATCTAAACAGCGAAATATTTGACAGCTATTTGCGACGTTGCCAACTTTCTGTATACGCGCTCTTAAGCATGAGTGGTGATCAATGCTCGTGCCTTCTCTAGCGAAAAGTCCTTTGCCCTGCAGTGGGACAATTATAATAAGGCTGCTAGGCTGATTGTGTATGTGAGTTTATATGTCTGCAAATGCACCCACGATGCAGGGGAAATTCGTAGTGTAGGGCAAAGTTTTTTTCTTAAAGGTCACAGCTCATTAGAGCCACCCGGCACCCACCCCGCACCGCCTCGTCGTACGGCGTCCACTCGTTGTCGACAGGTGGTTCACGGGTGGACGCCACGTTATCACCTAAACGTTGCACGATCAACCAGTGAACCCCGCGCGGTCAACGAGTGAACACCGCGTGGTCAACGAGTGAACGCCGCGTGGTCAACGAGTGGACGTCGCTTAGTCCACGAATTTTCGAGTAGTCTGTTAACAATTGAATGAAGGGAGGTAGGGGAGCGGCGCATTGCCAACGTATCGTCCTCGCGTGAATCACTCGCGGGCAGCGCGCGGTCCGCTTCGGACCCGCGCGATGCGCAGTCAACGCAGGGCAGCGTTGTCCGCGCGTGGACGGCTTACGATAGAGGCGATCCGGTGAGTTGATGTAGTGAGCGCATACCCATACAAGTCCATATCAAGAATACTAACCGCACGAGGCGAGGCGGTGCGGAGTGGGTGCCGGGTGGCTCTAATGAGCTGTGACCTTTAGTCTGTTATTTTTTCATGTAGTAATCAGTAGTCTATAGCTGTCGTTTACGAGGAGAGCCATCACCATCTGTTTAGCCTTTTCCCAACTCTGTTGGGGTCGGCTTTCAGTCTAATCAATCCTTCCATCCAATTCCAGGCTACCAGTGTTTATATGGAGGACTGCCTATCTGACCTCCACAACCCAGTTATTGGAGAGCAGAGTGTTAATATGAGTGTGTTGTATTGTCAGGTATCACCAACATCCTGGCTCTGGACGCCAGCTCCCTCATCGCGTTCTTCTACCTGCGCGCCACCTACCTGGTGGAGTACATCGGCGAGAAGGTGGGGGCAGTACTCGCCGCCTTGGTGAAGCGCAGTAAGTTTGCAACTTTTACATATCATACCATCACGCCTGCATTCCCCAAAGGGTTAGGCAGAGACGTACCAATGTATGTTTTAAGTCCCATGTAATGGGGGGCGAGCCTATTGTAATTAACCGAGCACAAATCCTAACTCCGAGCTGCTACTGAGAGTTTCGTAGAAAAACCTAATAACTAACCCTTTTTGCTTGTCCTGGGAATGAAACCCAAGACATCTAGCGTAGCAGTCGTGCTTATGACCACTCGGCTAACGAAGGCAGTTAGTTACTTTTACATATTTTTGGTAATAAATAGCGAACTGCCCCCTTGGTCTCGTGGTGGCAAGCACGACTGTTGAGAGTGGGGTCGTGGATTCGATTTCCAGGTCGGGCAAAGTTTTTCCATTAGAAATTTCTCAGTAACAGCCCGGAGTATGTAAGTTGATGGTGTAGCACCCCCGTGCCTCGGAAAGCACGTAAAGCCGTTGGACCTGCGCCTGATCACTCGCAGGTTCAGTCAGATTGCCGTCCCATCGGACTATGAAAGTATTGTATTGGGGTCATGATCATCAGCATTGGAAATTTAAAAAAATAAACATTGCTTACTTCGGAAACATTGTTTGTCAATTGTTTGTAGTATTGGGTTTAAACGTCTCTGCACCGAAACGATTATCGAGAACAATTTTTCCAAAGAAATGTTTTTTTTTTTGTAGCCGTAGTCTCGGTTACCCTGTTTATATTATTTCGTTACTTTTCGTTGGTACGGCAGCCATTCACACATTTTATGGAATTGTTAACAGCACTATTCTATTCTCCTTCCAGGTGGTCTCAAACCTGAAAACATCCACCTGATCGGGCACAGCCTCGGGGCCCACATGGCAGGGTTTGCCGGCAAGAAGTTCCTGGAGCTGACGGGGTCCCGCCTAGGTGTCGTCACCGGCCTAGACCCGGCGGGCCCCTGTTTCGCCATGCTCGATGATATCTCAATGCGGCTGTCGCAGCATGACGCACGCTATGTGGAGGCTTTACATACTGATGCTGGAGTTTTAGGACTCTATGATGTACTTGGTAAGTTACCAATGGTTGCCCCACAAGGAGTAACGGAGGACGGAGTATATGGGCAACTACTAACTATGGTTTGATGTTCAAAAGTGCCTTAGTGGTCCAATTTAAATAAATGATTTGACTTTTTTTATTTGAAAGCAGGTTTCCTAGCGATGGCTTTTAGATATGTTTCATAGAAAATCGGTTCAGCTGTTTCCAAGTTATCAGCTGTTTTGTTAGCTGCGGTAGTTTATCTAATAAACCGTCTGCTTGTCTGTAGCTCACGTGGACTATTACGCCAACGGTGGCAAGGAGCAGCCGGGCTGCCTGCTGCAGACCTGCAGCCACAGCCGCGCCTGGGAGCTGTACGCGGAGTCCGTGAGGAGACGCCTAGCATTCATCTCAGTCAAGTGCCGCGACTATGAGGAGTTCCGAAAGGGAGGCTGTGACTACAAAGACACGAGGTTAGATGCTGTTTAGTAGCTGAGTATCGTTGAATGATATCTTATGCGTTCACAAGAACTTACTTTTAAGCGTTGACGAATGCCGAAGTTTTATGTTTTGCTATATTAAAAGAGACTAGCAAAGTACACTAGAGATATTAAAGTGCACGAGTGTGTGTGCAAACACAGGTGCACTCCGTCTCCCCTCACTCTCATATTCCAATAGGCAATCCGAAACGACCAGGGAGAGATCAAGTGCAGGAGCACGTGCTTTCCGAGGCACGGGGGTGTCACCGCATCCACATCTAAACTCCGCCTGAGAAATACTAAGCAGTTAATAATAATAAAAAAACCCAATAACACTTTTTGTCCGTCCTGGAAATTGAGTCCAATCAAACAATGTGACAAGTGACGTCATAGTTTAGTATTGTCAAACAAAATGTACGGGGGAATGGCGTTTTGAAAGCTGCCATCTACCCAATTTGTCACATTTATTTTGTAGGTATTAATCGAGGATAAGTCCACGATCTATTGAAAATAAGTTTACAGCACAAATATTTTCAATGTTTTAGCGTAATGGGCTTCTGGTCTCCGAAAACTTCAAGCGCCTGCGGCACGTACTACTTTCAGACCAATGACAAAGAGCCCTTCGGCCGAGGCGAGCTAGGAGTCACGTACGAGAACAACGACGGGATTGCGAAGAACGTCAAGAATTTCTTAAGCGATTTGGGTTAGAGCCGATGTGATATGATATTTATTTAAGTACTGTGGACCGAGATCTTAGAGCCGCTAGACCAGGGATGGCTAACCAATAATAATATATAATAATGTATTCAAATAAAAATGTTTACAAAAAGTGTACATAAAACCAAACAGATAAAAAGATTTTCCATAAAATTACAGTGCCTAAAAATTAACTAAAACTAAATAATTATAGGAGCAAGTAATGATAGTTCGGAATTGCAATGTTAGGTAGCGACCCGGCCGATCTAGGTTTATTTAAACCGTGGCACGCCAGTAGAGGCACGCGACATAATAATTTGGGCATGCCATATGACAAAATTACGTATTTGATCGAAACCAATTTACAACATCAAAATTCACACAAATCTTTTATTTAAATAAACATAAAATAGTGAATATTACTCGTACGACTCATACAAATAAGTTGCAAATAAAGTAAGTAGTATCTAGTTTTATTTTTCTAAGTCAAGATTTTTTGATGGCATGTCATAGTCACATTATTATATTTTTTTATGAAAAATGGCACGTTCACCGATAAAGGTTCGCTATCCCTGCACTAGACCTACATCATTTTAGCATGGCCCGAGAAGAATAGAAACTGTTTTTGACTGCGACCTTTTTCAGTTATCTATACCAATATTATAAAAAGGAAAGATTGGTATGTATGTATGTATGTAACGAATAAACTCAAAAAATACTGGATCGATTTCAAAAAGGGCGTGTCAGACTCTTACTGACTCAAACCCATCCGTGTTCCTCCTAATGCCCTTTGCATTCCTGGGCTGCGGTGACTCTTGCGAACCAATTCTGCAAGCCCGGTAAGGCAGAAGTTAATCTAACAACATATTTATCTATCTATCCTATGTAACAGTCATGTTACATAGAACTGACGACTTTGGGATCTTGGAATATTGTAATTATAGATATCTAATAAACTGTTAAATCTATGTTAAAAAAAATGTTGTAGATGTTAAAATGATGACTCGGTAACACAATCCGAGTTTAAAAACAATGCGAGCTTATCTATGTATACGTATGTATTTTTTGTATTATTTCTGATTATTATTTAATTTAGTTGAATTGTGTAGATAATACCAATACCTCTGTGTAATTTTACCATTATTATTATTTTTTCATTGTTTTGTTTGAAAATAGTTTTAAACTTTGTTCAAAATTATTTAAACTTTCTTCATAGTTAAATTCATCATTTGTATTTTTAAATATGTATAAGTAATATAAAATGTCATGATTAATTTTAAAGATTAATCGAGTTAATGAGCGGGTCTATGTGAGATAGTGCATAGTACCTATCATCTGTGTTGTGACAAGAAATGGCTGTAATTATACCTAATTAATTATGTACTTACAGTTATAATATGTTATTTATTTATTTTATAAGTGAAAGTGCCAAATAATTACATATTTAAGTGCATATTAAGAGTACACGTATTTGTGATGTCCAAATTTTGGCATAAAATATATACTTACCAATAGAAGCTTTATTTTTATTTTTAATAGTCCTGGATCTATGATTTTCTACAAAATTAGGGCACAAAAAGAAACACTATATAAGTTAAAAAAAGAATGGTTGTTACAATTTTTAATAAAATCATCTACTTAGAAACTAAATTAAACTATAAACTAAAATGCGTTTTAACAATCTGAATACAAGATTTAAAATAACTTACCCCAACTATTAACTGTGGGGAAATTGAGATCAGTGCTGGATTTCGGCATCATTTATAAAATAACTTCTTGTCAGCTGTGATATAATTATGTCATTCTTACCTTAGATTTGTACTTTATTTGTCAATTTACGTGTCAAAAATGTACAAAAGTCATTTAAATTATCGTGGGATCTGACGGCAGAGCACTTCCACTGCCAGCGAAACAGGCATATTTGTTAAGCTATCATCCTGAACCATATGTGGCTTAGAGGACAGCGAATGGGTTTAAGTTTACTTAGTATTCTGAGGCATGAAAATTGTATGCTTTTGGTGATGACGGAAAGCTTTTGGTGATGTCTGTAATTTTTAGTACTCATACCCTAAATAGTCCCATGGAGTCTTTTGATCCCTACATTAAATAGGATCGATTGATATAAAAACATTGTTTTTTCGTATTTTAGTATTTTTTTCGCTGACTGTTATTTTTTTCCAAAATCTGTGATTGAGTTCAGAATATCTCAAAAAGTTATGAATAGTCGTAGATTTTTTTTCCTCTAACTATAAAGGTTAAGGTACCTGCCCTCAGTGACCCTTCTCAAAAATCTACCCTGTATAAGTATTTTTGTCTCTCCGGCAAGCTGGTTGTTGGCAAGTTTGGCAATGTGAAATAGGTGAACCCTACGAGACACATGTCGCGCAATGTATGGTTTACCCGCTTAGTCAACCGAATACATTGGCTATTTTCTGGACGTATCCCTCGGTGTCCACGTACCGTGCGCCGGTCATGCCCAGCCCGAAGGGCTCCTCCCCAGCCGTCTGCAGGAAGTAGGAACCTGACGCACTGGGCCGGGTCCCGTACCCCATCACGCTGGAGACAGAAATATAAGTGAATTTAACTTCGGTGGAAAATATTACGGGTCCCCAAAAGGTAACTACGAAAGAATATTAGATGATAATCCTTTAGTTCTTAAAAAAAAAATGATGGTGGTCAATGTCTCCAAAGTTGCCTCACTACTACTACTGCTGCTGCTACTGCTACTGTTGTTGTCTAGTAGACAGGTTCTCTGATGCCACACTAGCACGGTTATAACATAGTCTGCAATTATCATACCCAGTCGAAGCCAAACTATTTAAGCTTATTATCTTATTTAAGTAGTATGCGGAACAGTAGCTAATTAGGCAAGTATTCGTTGTAACTAACTGGTCTATAATCGGCAGTCATTTGACTGAATTCAACAACATTGCACCTTCTTATCCTTGCTTGCAAACAAACTAGTACACAGACAGAAAACAGTCTTGATCAAAAGATCCAAGTCCTTACCTCATATGATTATACGTATAATCACACTTCCCATCCTTGAAGCCCTGCCAGTCCCGACAGCGGGCGGCGATGAAGGCGTCAGGGTTGGTCACAGACTCCGCAAACAACAGCCATGCTCTGCTGTGGCTGCATGACGCTAGCAGCAACGTGGGGAGGCAGTCAGGCTGGTTCGAACCTTCGTTAGGATAGAAGTCTGCGTGACCTGGAGATGGATTTTTACTGGTTTAGTTAAGGAAGAGGACGTGGTCTGCAAGCTATGAGCTGGTTGTGATCTCATCATCATCATATCAGCCGCAGTACGTGCGCCGCTGGAGATAGGGCTCCCCCATAGATCTCCAAAGGACTGGTAGGAAGCGCCCTGCCTCCAGGGTCGTGTTGGTTGTGATTTACAAGTTAAGAATTTGTTTGCCATACAACGTGGCAATGCTGCCAGCCTTCTGGGCACATGTCCCATTGACAGCGATACGGATGAGTTTTTTGATGCCCTATGACCTTTCTTTCTTTTTGATTTTTTTTTAACTGTACATAGTTTTTAATTTAATTATTATTATTTAACTAAGTACATAGTAAATTAAATTGGCAATTAAACTTTCATATAAGAATTTGTTAAAAGAAGCACCAAATTATATATGTTTAAACAAGATAAATGGATTCATGGATGGATGGTTTTAGTAATAGTAGTAGAGCTTTCTGTGAAGGAGCTTGTTCGGGGAAGCACTACCATATCTACGAGTATTTATGCCTCTAAGTAGCGTTGCTTTGTACTCGTTTAGAGGGTATGGTTGCCGGTGTAATTACAGGTACCTACATGAGAACTTTGTATCTGGGATGGCAACGCATTTAATTATTATTTATTTAAACTTTTTACAACAAAAAGTACAAAGGCGGACTGAATGCTATAGGCATTCTCTACCAGTCAAACAAAGGTGGTGCAGAAATAACATGGCAGGTGCAAAATATTAAACAAGAGTAAAACACGAAAATTTTATACTTAAACAGCACGCGTTTGAAAGGCAGCGGTGACCACTTTTAACAACAGGTAGCCCGTCCGCTTGTTTGCCATTCAACGACATTTTTTTTTAAATACCCTGGTTTTCAAAATATCACCATCAGAAGATGGCCAACTGTCCTTAATATTCTACTACTTCCAGTGTCCTACTCACCGACTGCTTCAGACAGGCCGTAAGCTCCTGCATCAGTATGTATAACGTCTACAAAGCTAGCATCATGGATGTTCAGCTTAAACGTGGTGTTGACGTCAGAGAAGCAAGGTCCAGCAGGGTCCAAGCCGGAGATCCTGCCCACGCGCTGACCCGTCAGGGATGTGAAGGTCTTGCCTGCAAACCCTGAGATGTGGCTGCCGAGACTGTGCCCTATTAGATGGATGTTGGATGGATGGAGACCAGCTGAAAAAATAGTTGGAAACTTTAGTTACTTTATTTGTAACTATGTAATGATGTGGAACCTTGCTGTGAATTGGCGATGTTCGAATGGTACCTATATTGTTATTATTGGCGATAAAAAAAAAACAGAAAAAATGGCCTACATATCTGAGGGCTAAACCTTATCCCAATCCCAACACATGGGTATTACCGTTTATTACTTCGTACTCAACGAGCAAAATCAATACCCATTATATTATTACCTTCCGACAGACATGAAGCCCATGTTGTGTTTCGTTACGATGTTAGAACTCACCAGAGACAAGTGCAGCAAGCAGCTTCCCTAGCTCCTGGCCTATAAAGCGCACCATGGTGGTGGAGCGCAGGTACATCCACGCGATTAGCGAGCTCGCGTCCAGCGCCACGATGTTGTAGTCACCTGCAACCACAGTCTGCTGATCATCAACGGAATTAAAGATCTTGGAAATACTTTTCTCTGCTCGAATAGCAGAAATTCCTTTGGGTTTTTCGACCCAAGGCAGCGTAGGACGTAGCAAGGTGTACTGACGACTTGATTAAGACCGCAAGAAGACGCTGGGTGCAGGCCGCTTCTAACCTGTCCTTTTGGAAATCTATGGGGAAGGCCTATGTCCAGCAGTAGACGTCGTGTGGCTGCTACCAAGCTTATGTTTAAAAACATCTCATAGGTACATGTATGATTGAACAAATAGATTTTGTTAATCGAAATGGCCACATTATTCTCCAGTCTATTAAAATAATATCAGCATTCAGAAAATATTAGCAATCATATCCTATAAATAAAGTGTCCTTTTCAACAAGTGACAAGCACGAGAATCTATTGCCAATCATTGCGACTTCTAAAAACTAGTTCAGGATTGGTCGAACAGTTGCGACCAGCAAAAACGCCGAGGTCATAAAGCTCGAAAAGTCGCAGAGATACGATTCCATTGTCTTAGAGTAAACGAAATTTATCAGAAAAGAACAGCAGAATAAAAAAGCTTCGCTTACCTTCTTTCAAGAAAGCAGTACTAAGACTCGTGAAGCTACCCTTAGAGGGGTCATCGGTGAACCCGTGGAGGTAGATCTTGAGGGGCCTGCGAGGGTTGAACCAGCCCGACTGGAGGATATGATGCGCCGCTGCTGTCAGTTTGTATGAGATGTTCACATTTCTGGAAATGGAGGAGAGTGAAAATACATACTTCTTACGCCCGCGAATCATACTTTAATCAACATTAAACCTAATACTGACTTGCAAATTGTAAAAAACGTAAGAAAATTTGAATTTCGCGGTCTACCGTGGAGGTTCCACCTTAAGAACGTGTAGGTGAGTGAACTGACCTGGTGACAAAGTTGAGCTTCAAGTCACTCATGTCTGGTTCACTGTTGTTGTACGAGTCGTAGTCCACTCCCAGCAACCTCTTCACGTGCTTACCTGGAAATATCGCAATTGAAAATGTTATTGTTTCTTGCATTTTTGTCTTTACGGATTAAATTCAAGACCCGGTTGAGATTCGGCTCTTTAGGCGACCAGAGGGGATTACAGAAGAACACCAAATGGGCACTTTCCTATGTAATTATCGTTTTAAGTAACAAAGTCCCATTCATCCGCTGTTCCTGGCATTTTACTGGAAATATGCAGTGACGTATTAAACATACCAGTAGTAGGTAAGGATGATTGAGAGATTTATATTTAAAATCTCCAACAGGTTACTTCTGTGTCCTCCTTCAAGTATAAGGTCGCTTTCACATTTAGGCAACTTTAGCAGCGCGGCTGTCGCGCGACTATCGCCCCGTCAGAATTTCATAATAAAAAAACAGAAGAGCTGTCGCCCACAGCATCTATTTATAAAATGAAGTGCGCCATACTGACCGAAACTTTGATCTGTTCTTGTAATGCGAGGAATGTACTTTTGCCGCGCTACTGTCGCGCTGCTAACGTCCTAATGTGAAAACGGCCTAAGATAGGAGACCACATTATGCACATATAACTAGATGGATACATGTATTAATTATATAAACTAAAGTAAAGTCAATTAAGCTATTACAATTTCTAATAAGTTCCAAATTAAAGAAAGTCCACAGTGACACCTAATTAATGGCTAAAGACAAAAAAGGAAAGAAATAATAGATGACGTGAAAGTGAAGATAGGTAGATACTTACACTGACTGAACCCAACCGACACGATAGTCTTTTGAATGGGGTCCGCGATGGCGGAGATCTCCTTAGTGATGCCGCGCTTGAAGGAGTTGAACAAGCCGAACTGAGCAGTGGCGCTGGACAGCCACACCGCTGTCACCAGGAGGATCACGCGGGACATGGTGATGGAGACCCTGGGGGTTGACACATCGTATACAAAATCCCGACAATAATAGTCGGGCAGTAGCCCACCAGATACAACACCTGTCTGGTCGGAGAATCCTCCCTTTTCAACTGTGGATGAGAAACTTGACACCCTGTTTCTCATCTCCCTAAATCTGTATCTACACTAATATTATATACGTAAAGAGAAAAACATTGTATTTTGGTATATATCGAATAAACTAAAAAAAAACTACTGGACCGATTTCAAAAAATATTTTGCCGTTAGAAAGCTACATTATCACCGAGTAACACAGGCTATATATCATCGCGCTACGACGCACGGGAGCGGGGCAGTAACCAAAGACGTAACTTAACTCGGGTGAAGTTTCCCATGAGAAATAATTCACTTACATGAGTTACTGTGAGTGACACTTCTACAACTAGATTCAATATTATTGTTTTTTCTTTCGTGTAAATTAAGTTCAAAAGTGCTATTTAATGGTCTCATTGAAATAAATATCTTGACTTGACTGCACATCACATTAAACATTATTGCACTGAAAAACTTACGCATATTATTTTACTTGAAACTTGTAATAAATATTTCATAAGTGTAGGGTAGTCGCTAATAATGTTACACTGGTTACACAGCCAAAATATAAACATACACGGAGTACGCACAACTGGAAGTGGCATGCACTGAAGTGCGCTTGTTTTATTGAAAACTAGCGAACAGCCCGCGACTTCGTCCGCGAGGCTTATTTCACCCGCGTTTAGTTGCGTTTTGAGCTACTGCTCCGCTCCCGTGAGTCGTAGCGTGATGTTATATAGAATATGTTACTCAGGAATATTGTATAATTTTCTATTACTGAAAACATGATTAAAATCGGTTGAGTAGTTTCGGAGCCTATTCGTTACAAACAAACAAACAAATCTTACCTCTTTATAATATTAGTATAAATATGTTTTTTTTTCAAATTGACGTCGACTTTGCATTGTTCATGTTGTTATTTGGCTATTTATTATACATTGCCAGCACCTTCGTAAATTTTCTTTTTTGCAGTAAATTATCGTTGCGTGAAATCGTTTGGCAACCCGAGGACTTCAGATCTAGTGTACTTATGTGTTCGGCGAACATATTAGTTTTTTCTTTGAACCCTTGACTAGACACTCAATTTTTTGCCAAAAAAAAATGTATTTTCGGCGTCCTGTGTTCGGATAGCCCCTGCATGGAAAACGTAGGTACTGTATTATAGGCGTCCGAAGGTGCCTTTTGTTCTATTTCAAATCACTTTGTAATCTAAATCCACGGTTCCGTGACACTTTTCTATTAGCAGATTGTTAAGCTCCGGATCTGCAGTGTGATTCTCTAAGCCTCACTTCGTAATCCGAAAGCTGAATCCGCAGTGAGATTACAAAATGGTATTATGTTAAACACGATCACGCCCGGCGACGTCACCACGGCGAACAAATACTAAACCAATGACAAGTTGGTTCGTTATCGAAGTGAGCGCGATCACTTTAGTGAGACTCGTTTTCGAGTTTGCATTTTAGAGAATCGCACTGCAGTGCAAGAATAGACCTACCTTACTTCTGAAGATTTAAAAAGCATTATCTGCCGGAATTTTTCTTGAATAAGTCCTTGTTTCTAGTACCTATCCCAGAATTTTCTTACCCAAATAAAACTTCACAAAGTAAAAAAAAAACACTCTTCCAAACACGTTATAGGACCTACCAGTCTTAAAAACAAATGGTACCTATGTACCTAATCGCCTTGGTCTTGTTCACGTAATAGAACTGCCATTAATTAAAAAACAAAATAACCAATTAATAGCTTAATCAACTATTAGCTACTTACTATGGAACACAAAACTAGTTCAAGGGGCCTACTATCTATTAAAACAGTACCATTTAAATAATACTTTGTATTTTCAGTTGTTGGATTTTCAACTCTCGATACTGAGCTGAGCGTTGAAAGTCCAATACTGCGCAAGGTAAAGTAATATTGAAATAATCCTGTTACCTATAAGAGGTGATGGTGGCCCCCTAGTTGTTTATTAATGAAATACCTATCGCTATTTACTTATAAATTAATTCCGTAGATGATTAACATAAAAGCCGATTAATGTACTTTTATTACTACGTTATAGTCTTTAAAAACGTAAACAATCTATGGCACCAAGTTTTAGCGGTCCTCAGAAATCCGGCAAAATAAATAGTTGTAAAAGCTGTAAACATTGTACTCAGAAACGCTTGATGATATCGCATCACCAAGCCTTATCCCAAACACGACACCTTAATTTCAGTTCCAAACTTTATTTTGTTTCCAAAAAAAATTGGCAGTTAGGTACTTAAATGAAGTATTTACGACAACATTTTGGGCACACTGCGCACCCCCGTTATATCACACCCCACTGCTGGTTATTTATTTTCAGGGTAAGGAATCATAAAGTCACTTCTTCCACCCTGGGCGGACCTGAAGGGAGTATCAGACTCTTACTGACTAAAACCCATCCGTGTTTTTCGTAATGCCCTTTGCGTTCCAGGGCCGTGGTGACTCTTTCCAACAAATTCCGCAACCCTGGCTACCGCTGGATATAGGTAGGTATCTCTGGGATAAACCAAATCATTACCTCTTGATCTTCGGTTCCCGGAGAAATGGTCACTACAAGAGCACAAGCCACAAAGACAGTCCCCGACACACTGGCCGGAAGCCGCCTATGTGAGTGTTATATCAAGATAATAGGAAAATATCACGTTTTTTATTATACGTCTAAAGGTATCTACGTTACGTAGGTATCTATTCACAAGATGTTCGCGGTAATAAGTAGCTGTGATCTCCGGTGATGATCGTAAGGGTCAATTAGTTAACTTACGTCCCGTTATTGCAGATTTTTGACGCAGATTGTTCTAATTTGTGGCAGATTAGACGGAATTAAAATAATTTTAGGTCAGACTCTTACTGACCATAAACCCACCCCGGTGTTTCTTTAACACTTACGCCGGGGACCTCAGGAGCGTATGCGCTTTCCGCTAGCCCGGCCATAAAGCCGCCAAAGTAACTTGTAGAATATAATGTGAATTTTCTTTTTGGCGAATTTCATTATGTTCGGAAGTTATTACCCATGAACTTTTCCAATCCGAATGGTAGGTAGTTCCAGAGATCAGAACGTTTTAAACGAACAAACAAACTCTTCAGCTTTTTTATAATTAGTATAGATATTAAAAGAAACATATCAAGTTTAATTCTGTTCGTGAGTCCTCGAAAAACTCTACATCGGGTTTGTGAACGAAGACATAAGATAAATACTCTTAGAACTTTAGGAATATTAGAAACATTCGACTTTTCAAACTACAGACGCAGTGGAGATCTCAATAATATCCAACAACTACCTTTTTGGTTGACTGGTGAAGTGGCTAGAAAATATCTCCCAAAGGTTAAAAGAAAATCTAGATTGGCAAATCGCAAAGGAAATCGCCGTGGATTCGAATTATGAATAGAAATTGTCATTTAGATAGGTAATGCTTTATTAACATGTTCGTCAAGCGTATGCTATATCAAATCACTATTTATTGTTCCCGACAAAATAGTCTTGAAGATATCATTATAGCATCGAGATAAAAAGGTACCTATTTTAATAATGTTAGAGTCGTAGCTACCTGGGCCTTCGGACGGCGAGGGTTGGGTGGTTCGCTGTCCGATCAGAACCAGGCCCGGGTCGGCGGCGCGTCGTGTACCACGCGCTTCAATGTAGTCAGCAAGGTAGACGTGGCACGCCAGGGCCAGTTCTTGCCAGGGTTGCGGAATTTGTTCGAAAGAGTTAACGAGTCCTAGAATGCAAAGGACATTAGGAAGATCACTGATGGGTTTAGACAGTAAGAGTCTGACACTCCCAAAACCACTAGAAACAAGGCGCGAGCAAAATCTATTACAATATAATTGATTCATTGTAGCAGCTCGGAGTTTGGATTTGTGCCCGGTAAATGGCAATAGGCTCGCCCCCTATTACGTGGGACCTAAATATACCGGCGAACTGTGGGTGTACATTGGTACACCTCTGCCTAACCCTTCGGGGAATACAGGCGTGATGGTATATATATAATTGATTCAATATACATGAATAGCAATAAATTATTTCCATTCCATCTAAGTAAAAAGATGATCCTAATGCCTACCTACTAATGTTCTTCTTTACAAATGGAGACCTTGACTTTTTGTTTGCCCTTCTTTACTGTCAAATTAATATTTATTGATGTGCGAATTTAATGAATGCAAAAACAGAAACTCAATTAATAGGTACCTTCTTACATCTGTTATGCAAATGGCTTGGTTTGCGGACTGTTTGTAGAGCCTAAGGATCAGCACAAACATCGCAGAAATAATATGTGCTCGATAAAATCCAAAATTGTAATCTAGCTATTAAATCATAATTATTATTTTTTGTAAAATAATTGTTACTTAACTTTATTCTGCATCCTGTGGTCTCCTATACTTAAGTGAAGGAACTGTACGAATTGTTTCTATCTTTTATTGGAGTGCCGTACCTAATTCGTATTTTTTTATTTAACATCTCCCATAGAACCCCTTCGACACCCTTCAAAGAGGTTCAAGAAGGGGCAAACGAAGTGCCAGTCAATAGCATTTAGGTACCATCTTGTTTTTCTATTTTAGTTTTTTTTTTTTAGTTTGCCTAAATGTTGTTTAGGTACTGCTCGGGCATGTTGCTGCTTTGTGTGCGCTCTCCATATACCTAAGTAATCTAATATTCTGTGTGTAGATATACTCGATGAGAGATTCTGTACTTTTATATTAAGACCATTATGTACATTATGGAATGCAATAAAAAATTGAGTATTGAGTATTGAGTATTGAGAACGGTTCCGGGTTTTAGAGTGTAGTTGTATTATGATTGTAAGATATTATAGGGGTACATAAGCGAGAAGCGGTTTGCTCAGCTTTAAAACACTTGGCATTCGAAAATGCCCTTCTGGCAGGAGACTTTAACCATAGTAGGTCTCTAATATGTTGTAATATTTCTTTACTAGCCTCTGCTCGTTATTTCGTCCGTATTAAAGTTGATATTATCATCCCTCTGTAACCGTATAATTTTTCAGGATAAAAACACTATGTGCATAATGTGTATAATATTCCAGATTATTATCTACCTCTGTGCTAAATTTCATCCAGTTCCGTTCAGCCGTTCTGAAGTGTTGAGTTACAAACTACTGACCATTCAAACAAGATGTCTAATACCTACCTATGTAGACTATATAAGTAGGTAAGTGGGCATTAGTGGCGAAGGGACGATATTCGTAAGAGGAATTAATTTTACTAGGTATTGTAATGTGTAGGTGCCATTTTTCAATGGCGGTAGTGTAGCCTGTATGGGCACTGTTGAGAACTTCCGAAGGTCAGCTGGTTGGAATCGACAAATAATATGGAGTTCTCGCTACTGTTAGGTTAATAAATTATAGGCTTCGGAGAATTTAAATCAAAGACAGGTCAATGAAACAAACAGTTTAATTAATCACATGGTCAATGTCAAGTATAACAAGAATAGCCACAAGCTCTTGATCTGAGATTAGTTTATAGAATCGTGGAATATATTAGCATAGCAATAGCTTCATTTACATGTCTGTCATTCGTTAGGTTCAATTGAGTTATTAATTTAATATTATGATTATAGTGTGAACAACAACACTGAACTTAGATCGCCTTTTTTGGAAATACTTTCACCTATGAATATTATGTGTGACTACCTTACTTACATACATAACTATGGTGGTGTCATGGTGTGTACCTACCCTAGCCAGGTTTCACGATGTTTCACTTACATTAAATGTAATAACATTTGTAAATGAAAAAACCCAGCAAGACTTTTTACCCGATCTGAGACTCGAACCCAGTATCCCATGCTTAGCAGATGCGTTTGGTTCCTAGTCTATGTTACACAGGAATACATAACTTGAAATTATTGTTATTTGACGGAATACCGAGCAACCATAAGATTATGTACCCTTATCAACCAAAATAAGACTAAGTTTATTTTCCATGGAGCGCGCCATCGTTACCTACAGCTAACTAAAACCTGACATAGAAATGATTCTCAATCGAAACGCAGATGGCTCCTGTGTTTAGCAATGGTAATGGTAATGAAACACCTTCACGCGATATGCCGTGGACTATAATTAAGTGTATCTTCGCATTGAACTTGAGAACCGGTTCACATCATTAATTACATTGTGGAAACACGCACACTCGCTGCGAACATTTAACTCTGTTGAATGAATGACGGTGTGACGTCACACAGCCCTTGACTAAGTATATTACTGTCTCATTGCCTCATACTGAGATACAAAGCAGGAATTCAGCCAAGTAGGTTGCTGCAAACATAACCTATCAAAATAGGTGATTGAAGATCCCACCGATATTCTGCGAGTGTAAAAAAGCGATATGTTTTAAGCAGGAAACACTTCTTTCTTTACTCCGTGAGGAAACACAATTGGGGTTTTGGCTTCCCCAAGCTTTTTAGGATATAAATATAATGGTATATTGCTTTAAATTTATTTTCCTTATACATGTATCAATAAGTTCAGGAAGTGCGGTCTTTAATTACTTTCAAGAATTATTATTGTTAATACATTTTGCTATACAAATTGCTTGCTATATTCTAAGAATCTTTAAATTAATATTCGTATAGCAGTACAGACAGCAACAAAAATATTAGAATTAATGTAGTATAATCTAAGAGAGATAAATCCCAATAACCAAAGGGGAAGTAAGGATTCATAAATTAAATAAAACTCGCACATTAAAACAAAGCATTGTTTATTTGTAATACCTAACTCTCCTCGATACCGCTTGCGGAGCAGGGCCACTCGATACAAAAATAAACATCTACAATAAATATAATAACACCCCACTTGCATCCATCGCTACGAGACAGACGACAAGACAAAATATGTTCTAATTATAGTGGAAATAGAGTTCTTTTTAAGTTAAAATAAGTCGTAATTATAGTAGAAATAGAGTCCTTAATAGGTTAGAGGGTGTATTATTAGAAGCTTATTGCTTTCAATTGTGAATAAACTTGAAAGATATTTTAATTAATATAATTATTTGTGTATTTTAGTGCGTGTATCGAAAGTACAGCAATGAGTATAGGCAAAAGTTCTGTCTCATAACATTGGACATAAGTGGCGTTGTAAATTAACATAAGACAGAATATCGCGCACAGAATAAGAAACAAATGTCGATATTGAAACTTATTAATGTTTTGTTTGTTAAAACATGCATGCAACAACATTCTATCAACATCGTCTCCCTCCGCTGCTTAAATATCAACGTATATGTCATAGACAGGTGATATAGACAAAGATTACAAATAATTGTGTAATAATTTCATTTAATCCATACTTGACAGCATATCCAAGAACAAAAAAATACAATAAAATGTCAAAGTTATAAAAAAGAGATAACGTCTTGGTATATTTACTCAGACCAGTCGTATTTATTGCCATCATGACGCTTGTGAGCGGCACTGGGGCCACTAATCGTCACAAAAGACGGAACTACACGTCATTAGAAGATGGGAGAGTAAACATACCACACAGCTACCCGCTGATACATAAAATCTGATTTTAAACCAGCGTTTAAAACTTAACTCTAATACAAAATAATGTTTACGTCTAGCGTGTATGAAATATATTAATATTATAATAATAAATTGTACAATATCAGTATCATTCCAACTTATTTATTGCGGTTGTGTTCACTTTGCGGGTTGCCAACCTTTCACTTATTTTGTGCGATGGTTGCCACACTTAAAAAACAAGTTCGAATGGAAGGTTTTTCTTCTATATTTCGTTCATTACTCGCAAAATGAACAGAACAGCTGAATAGAAATAACCTTAAGACAAATAATAATAAAAGAAACAAACACTCAGTGTCATGATGTAGCGTTTACTCCTACATTAAGTTTGTGAACTATGGAATGTCCCGTCATACAGAGAACTGTCGAATGCAACAAATGCTCGCCTGGCCCTAACCTCTAACATTGACCGACTAAGCTTAGTTTACATTCTCGGGAGCTCGACTGACACACATACACTACTCGGTGAAAAATAACAAGACAATAGCAGGTCGCTATTTATAACGGTTATTTTTGTGATATTTTTAACAACTTTAACACATTATCACTTATATTTCTGTTTATGAAAAGATTGTGATACTAAGGTGAAGGGAAGCAAGGTTAACGTATGTGTATGTGGTATCAGTCGAGGCCCCACCGTCAAGCCAAAGCTGCCAAACTAATATTACATTTATCTTAGGGAGCGACCGCCGCCGCGCACGTTACACTACATCCTAAGTAGTAGCACCTAATGGTGAAATATAGCGCTCGCCGTACTATGCACAGAACTGTTACTATAACATGTTACATACCATGTTGTTCATTATAAACACGTAAGTTTTACAACAGAAAAGTTTACAATATAGTAAGCTAACGACTTTATGCATTATAGACGATTGTTTTAAGCCGTATAAGCTTTAATTTTTACAAGAAATTATTAATAATAATAATATGTCACAGAAATCATAGTTTTCTAATAAAATTATATCAGCCCTGTTCATAATAAAGCGAGCGCGTAGATATAATATTATAGTCCATAGCAACACGTCAATAATATATCTTTTTAACATATACTTTTGTAGTTTTCGATAAACACTTGTGATTCTTTCAACTGTGATTATTTTTCACCACCTCACCGCTTACTAGAGTGGTTCTGCGTATCAAAGCATCACAAATCTATCGATAGATAACCGATTAGTCCCACACTACATTGTATATCGACACTTTAAATAGAAGGGAGGAGAAAAAATTAATAATTTGTATCTTTTTATACCTAAAAACGGTGGTCTAACTCGTGTGACAATATTTTAAAGCTATTCCGTTATAGAAAATGAGCTCGTGTTTCAACCTGGCTGGATACCACACTATGTCGAGCTATATTATTATAAAAAGTCGATTTTTAAAAGTACTGAAGTGATTTTAATGCTAAGTTATGCATGATTTAAATTTAGAAAATCTACGCGACCGAGGTATTCGTTCACAGCTATTTCCATTGGCAGTGATAGTTTACCGAACTATATCCAAGCTAAATAGGTAATGATTTGAGCAAGGTTTATATATTTTAAATATTATGTTAAAACATTATCCAGCCAGATTTGTCAAACACAAGGCATTAAATGATTTTTTTATATAGTAATACAAAACACTTTTTATATTTTTTTACTATGGCAACATTTATATCTCTACGAAGCCCTATGCCGTCCGGATTGTATGGATGCCTTATAGCCTAAGCTTAATTATAAAAAAAGAAAAATGCTGCAATACTTAATGATAATATTTTACAATATAAAAATTGCATTTCCTCGGGGCGAAGGCGGCTTGTTCGTTAGAGGACCGTTTTAGAAAACGAGTAATTTTTAATTATATTTTCCGTAGTAACAGTTACAATGTTGTTCAGGCCATTGCGATTCTACCAATATATCGACATATCGATACAACACTTATTTTTATCGATATAATTATACATTCTACTGTATATTCTCAACACAATGGCCTATTTAATTGTAACTATTCTCACCCCCTCGCCCAAAATCGTAAAGTGCACGACGTGACAACATCAAATATTAAATATAATTAACATTTTATTAATTAATCAATACAAATGTTTGTTTTTAAATAACTTAGTGATTAATATTCGCATTGTTATCGCTTACATCTAAGGTATGTACCTACATATACATACAGGCCGAACTCCGAACGTTACGGCGCGAACTTGGTGGACGTGGCAACGTGTTGCTGTAACAATTTAAGGTTGCGTGCTCTGTTGCTGTATCTCGATTTTCTCGACTGTCATGTCTGGGTTCATTGCTGTGGCCTCCTGAAAATAGCAGAAACAATAATGTTATTATAATATACACTAGCTTTAAATGAAGTACTTTCGTGATGGACTATTTTAATTCAAAGAAAGCCGAACAATACAATAGAAGTCCACTACAACAACGTTTTAGTTTTATCGATATGAAAAGATTCAAATAAAAATAAATAAATCATTTTTATTCCGGTTAAGTTTCATACAGGTACAATAATTCTCGAAACAGTGACAAGAATTTAATTTTTTAATTTTATTTTTCGCCCCCTTTTACATGGAACCTAAACATACCAGCGAACTGAGGATGTACGTTGGCACACCTCTGCCTAGCCCTTCGGACAAACACATCATGGTATGGTATGTTTTATAAAAAAAATATTTTTTATTGGAAGTCAAAGCATTTATTTAAATTTTGTAGATCATTTACAGGCACTTTTAACTGTCAAGAAGTAACAGTTTAAAGTTGAAGCTAGTTGCTCCTTCCAAATCGTAGGTCTCTATGGCGAAGAACGAGTAAGAAACTCGTCTTTATATTAATAAATGCATAAAGTACCTGTATGGCCTCGGCGAGCGCGCGGTCGTGGTCGATGGGGTCGCCGTCGGACTGGATGGTGATCTTCTGTTCCACGCGCGTCTCGATCACGCCGTTGCGCTCCGTCTTGTACTGCAACACGACACGCAACATTTTACACAACATACTCGATGTATTTAATTGTGATTGTTTCCGGCGCTGATATCTTCATAACGCTTGTAAGAAGGTATGGCAGTTCATAATCTATACTAATATAATTATAATGAACTCTTTAGTTTTTTAACACATAAACTAACATACAGAATCAGCCAAACCCGGAACAACTATCTATAGGCTATACAAATATTTGTTCCTTACGGAAATCGAACCCGCGGCACGCAGCGCAGGAGCTTATCGTTCAACCGCTGCACCAACCGTACGATCACGAAGTTTTTTTGCTCCGCTTCCGTGTGTTGTAGCGTGATGTTAGATAGCATATTATGTTACTCAGGAATAATGTAGCTATCTATTCGTGAAGAAATGGTTAAAATCGGTCCAGTAATTTTTAAGTTTATTCGTTACATACAAAAATACTAATGTTTCCTCTTTATAATATTAGTGCAGAAAAAAAGGATCTGTAATAAAATGAGCTCCGACAAAGTCACAAGCTCAAGTCCATGAATATATACGTACGGTGATAGTCTCGACGGTGCGCGTCTTGGAGCTGATGGTCTGCGAGGACACCACCTCGCCGTCCGCCGACACCGTCTCCTCCTGCGTCTCCGTCGTCTCCTCGGGCTCCGTCACCACTGGACCGGTACTCGTCTGGAAATGATTGAATACAATTTATATTACGATAAGACAGATCATGTTTGTAATTAATGGCCATCTGGCATAAATTTTCATAATAGCTGTATAGCTTATGAGCTGTATAGCGTATTAGCTTTAAATTGCAAATCCGTAATTGGCTGTGTAAGATATATATAGTATATTAAAATAAAATTTATAAGAGCTGGGGGGGACCTGTAAATAAATAAAGAAGACGACTCCGAAATACAAACATATCACTTTAGTATCTATTTTTAAAGAACACCCTACTTGATTTATTTAATCTTGTAACCATAGTAACACAATCTTTTCTACGCCTGAGAGTAAAGCGTCAAAGAAATCCGTAAAAAAATCGTAAGTTCTGAGTGAAGCCAGATTGTTTATTCTGAATTTAACGTATCTTTAAAAAAAAACCCCTGCGTTCCCTTATAAAAGGGGACTACACAGGACACAAGTAGGCAGTGGAGTTAAGCACGCACCTAGTACAGGTATCTGAAAATAAGTCTTAACAGCTAAGACATAGAGTTGTGAACAACTCACCCTGGTGGTGGCCCCGTGCACCATGCTGCCGAAGGGCGCGTTACCCATCACCGTGGTGGTGGTGGTGGTCTTGTACGAGCCCGGCTCCTGCACCACAACACACGTTACATAACCAGCTCAATTATCAACCTTATCTACTTCACACAAGATGTATATTACAAGGGCACATCCGAATTTAATATTCCATATTAAGTTATTGTGTTTTTACATAATGAGGAAAATATAAAAATAGGTTAAAGATTGAAATAACAAAAAAAAGGACCAAAAAATATAAAAGAATAAATAAAAATAAACCGGTACAGTACCTTAATTTTGTACATAAAATAAATAAAAACTATTAAATATTCTAAAATGCAGTGGACACTCACAAAACAGAATGCATCATGCTTTTTAAAATGCAATTTTTTCACACAATCATGCCACAAAACGATGCTATTTTACTGAAAATAGTTTTCCAAAATTCTCAAACGAAATTGCAAAATCTAAAGTAGGATTTGCTAATAAAATAAATTAATTTTGTAGAATATATTCAAAATCACACGCACACACATACGACTACCGTTCTACTCTACCCTGAAAGTATATAAATATTATACATATTAAGTTAGTTATATATTCCCGTAGCAACAGTGAGGAGTGCTAAATATTTTGTAACAAGAAGTTCTCTAGTGTGTAGTACTGCTAGTGCTCACCCCGACACACTGCGTGAAGCTGTATTGTTTGCAATATAATATTAATCCTAGTTGTCATTATCTGATTGAAATTTATTCTCTTATATCTAAGAAGTGCTCCAAAGTAGTTGATATAATTATGAGATCAATTACGTATCGCTTATACCTGCGATATTTCACCTACATTAATGTATATTGTCTCACTGCTGGACAAAGGTCTCCCTCATAGCCTTCAACTCTTTCCTATGTGTTGCCTTTTCTAGCCATCTTCCACAATCTTCTCTGTCTATTGTCTATTACCTACTAAACATTTACAGCTGAACATAGACCTCCCATTGCATCCTGTTACCTCAACGAATTGACAATAAAGCGCTTCAGCGTTCTATAACGATCACAGTAAAGCGAATACATCGCTTACAGCGCTTCTAGACTCACCGTGATGTAATAGTGTCCTTCGCCGGCGCCCTCGTCAAAGTCGATCGGAGTCCCCGAGTCCCCGCTGCTTAGAGATGACTCTGAACCCCGTCTAGCGAGCTGGTGTGATGCCCGTCCAATGTTTGCCAGTGACGTTATTACATGGTCGTGTACCAAATGTTGGTGAAGTTACCACAGGTGTTTGCCAAATGTTGGCGAAGTTATTATTAACCAAGTTTGTTGGTGTTACAGGAGATCAGTGGAGTTACCACGTAATGTAGGGTTTAGTAATGTCATGCCCATTTAGAGTTTGTTTAGATGCATTACCAGATCATGTCCGTACGATGTAGATATGGAATGGAGGGAAAAGAAAAAAATATGTAATTAGAACAAAGTTCAACATGCAATCAAAATGATATGACAGCTTTTTCACATTGATCAAAGAGTATATTTTTTAACATATTTTACTTTGTAATCTTTTGTAAATCGCCTATAATGGTGTCAAGCGGCGATACTTTTCATGCTTCCATGCAGCATACGTGAGGTTTACTTTCGGTCTCTCAAGCATTGCCAAGCGCTGTCGCGCTAATCAAGCGTTTTGGAAATCAACCGGACTGAATTCTGCGCGTGTCAAAAAAGCTGCCATAGTAAAGCGAAATAAAAAAAACATCGAATGGAAAAAAATAGAACCAAAAATCGAAATAATAATAAACAAAAAAACTCCATTTACATGCTAATGACTGGATTAAAACAATGATAATGCGTTACACAGGAATAGTGTTATGATCGTACCTGATCGCCGGTAGTCACCATGGTTTTGACCTCCTGGGTCAACACTCGCTGTTCCTGCCTCGTGGCGGACGAGGTGAGCGTGTGTGCGACTGTCTTCTCCTCCATCTGCTGCGTCTTGGCCTTGGTGTCGAGGTCGTGGTGCGTGGTGGCGGTGCGCGTGGTGACCGCGCGCGCCGTCACGTAGGGGCTCTTGCCCGGGCCCTCCATCGGCTCAAGGCTTTCCGCCTAATTAAGGTTAGACTAGCATGCATTTACTATGTACACAGAAATCTAACATTGAAACTACACAAGCCGTGGTAAAATAAGAAAAAAAAATTAGGCCACACGCTGTACAAATTAAGGAAAAAGAAAAACGACATAAAAAAATAAATCAGGGTGGCGTCTTGTGTGCCGGTTATTGGAAATTGAGAAAGAGAATGAAACGCACCTTGTTGGTATGTGTGGAGAAGGTGACCTCCCCGGTGCCGAGGTTCTCCACCTCCTGTTCCACATTGTGTGTGACGCCCTCGTCATTCCGCGTCAGCAGCTGTTTGGTGGTGGTCTTCACCACCACGGGGGGCGTGGGCGTCTTCTTAGAGCGCTGTGAAACCGGGATCTTGGAGGAGAGAGGGGTGGTTGACGACGCGTAGCCTTGGTGTCTTATGTGCTCGCTCGTCGTGTACTCTGTGAATGATTTGGGCTCGTCTCCTCTCAGCGGACTCTCGTCCTTGCCGAAAGTGGAGAACTTGTGTGTGTTCACTGTCTGTATGTCGATGTTCGCTGGTAGGTCTTGAGTTTCTTTCTCTATCGTGTAGTTGCCGCTCTTGTCTTCGAAGTGCGAGGGGTCAATCTGCGAGTAGTGGAGGATGAGTTGCCCGGTGACGGGGTCCCTGACCGCCGTGCTCGGGTCGATGTCACCGGTGTCGGGGTCGATGTCTCCGTATTCAGTCTTTATCCTGCCGGTGACGGGGTCGATCTTGCCTGATAACGTCATGGTTTGCGTGACAGTTGTTCGCGCGCCCTTCAGCCTCGGGTCATCAGGGTCCACATCGATAGTTTCTCCTGTGATTGGATCGATAATCTGGTACACGTACACCGTCTTCGTAGTAATGATTCTGCCTGTCGTTTCATCGATGGTGCATTCTTTGGGATCCACTTCCTTGACTCTTCCTTTGTCGTCTTTCTGTGTGATGATGTATATCTTGATAATGATCAGCCTGCCCGTCTGGGGATCGATCTTGCCAAGTTTGGTGTAAATCTCTCCAGTGCTAGGGTCGACTTGCGACGCGGAGTATAATGGATGGTTCTCAGCATCGACTTCTCCGGTTGCTGTATAAATCTGTCCGTTGACTGGGTCGACTTTGACGAGTGACTTGTCTACATCATGTGTCCTGACGATTGTGCCAGTCTTGTTGTCCAATTTACCGTATATAGTGATGATGTAACCAGTGGTTGGGTCGACTTGCCCAGCTGTGTAGATGACCTCTCCAGATTGGGGATCTTTAGGCCCAGCGATCCAAATTTGGTTGGTCTTAGGATCAACTTTAACGTTCTTAGGGTCGTTGGATACGATTTGTTTACCAGATACGGGATCCACCTTGTTCTTGATAATCCTCAAGCAGATCATTCTGGCGACATCCTTATCCGGCTTGCCAGATCTGGGGTTGATCTGTCCTGTCTTCAGTAAGAACTGACCAGTGACAGGGTCCACTTTAAGTTCTCTGCTCTCAAACTTGCCGGTCTTAGGATCGTTGTAAGTCACCGTTCCCTTAACCAGATCGATCTGTCCATATTTAGTGTCAATTTTGTTGTTGTCAGGGTTGATTTGTCCTGTGCTGCTTTCTACAAGAGAATGCTTAGGCTCGATAAGACCCTTCTTTGTGTCTAACTTACCAACAAACGTAGTTACTTCGACTACTGGGTCGATATGAGTACCTACGACGATAACTTGGCCAACATTAGGATCAGGTTTACCTGTTTTAGGATCTACAACACCTTTGATGGTGATAAGGCCGTTGTTTTCATCGATGTGTACTGGTTTGGTATCAGATGTATCTGTGACGAATATGACTCCATTTGAAGGATCGATAACACCATATTTAGTAGAGATGTGACCAGTTTCGGCATCAACTTTGCCTTTAGTGTGTTCTACTGTGCCCTTCTCGACGTCAACTTTACCTGTTCTAGGATCAATAGGTCCGGTGATAGTCGTGATTTCAACGACTGGGTCTTCTTGTTTGGCAACGCTTAGGATCATGCCTAAGTTTTGATCAATTTTGCCGGTCTTTGGATCAATTGCGCCAGAGTTAATGAAGATTTGACCGGTTTCAGTGAGAACGTAGCCTTCACGGGTTTGCTTCTGTCCTGCTGGGTCGGTCATAACAATGTGACCAGTATTGGAATCAATTACTCCGTACTTAGTTTCAATCAAACCGTTAGGATCGAGGATGCCAGTAAGATGTTCCACTTCAGCAGTGTTCATATCAGGCTTCTTAGACTTAGGGTCCAGTTTGGTGAAGATAACCATGATTTTGACGATCTTCCTCTTAGGAGGTTCGGGAGGTGCCATGGTTGGTTTGACAGGAGACTTCATAGTCGGTGTGAGAGGGGATGATTTCTGAGCGTAGCTTGTAATGGGTGAAGACGTACGCACTGGTGATTGTAAAGGTGTCTGAATCGGTGAAGGAGTCGGGGTCTTTACTGGCGACGGGACTTGTCTGGCGGGGGATACGCTAGCCCTCTGAGTCACTGGCGCTACTGTAGACAACACATTTTGCTTATCAACAATACTCAACTGCTGAGCGTAAGAAGGTTCTACTCTTCCTGTCTTGGGGTCAATGACGGCGGTGGTGATTATCAAGTTTCCAGTCTTAGGATCGATTTCGGCTTGTTTTAATTCTTGTTTGCCAGTTATAGGGTCTTTGTAGAAAATTTGTCCGGATCTTGGATCAATGATGCCAAAGTCCGTGTGGATCTTGCCGTCTTCAGCGCTGACGTAGCCTTTAGCAGCTTCGACGTTGCCTGCGCCGGCGTCAACAGACTTCGTGTAAGGATCATATTTGCTGGTGACAATAACAAGGCGCACTTCGCCTTTAGAAGTTGGCTTCGCGAAAGGTACGACTGGTTTGTTGACAATGCTGTACTGTTGTACCAGTGTGGGATCGACTCGGCCGGTCTTGGGGTCCACAACGTTGCTTGTAATGACCATGTGGCCGGTTTCAGGGTGCACCTGAGCACGTTTGACTTCCTGCCTGCCGGTCTTAGGGTCAGTGACTACGATCTCTCCAGTCGCTGGGTCGACGATGCCAATAGCTGTACGGATTCTGCCGTCAGCTCCAAGAACTCCACTGATGGTGTCCACGTAGCCTTGGCTGGGATCAATCTTCTTTGTCCTCGGGTCGTATTTTGTTGTGATGATAACGAGATGAATCTCCCTCTCGATAGGTTTCGTCTCTTTCTCAACAATCGTGAATTGTTGAGCGAGTGATGAGTCAGGCTTGCCCGTTTTTGGGTCTACAACACCCGAGGTTAAGATGAGATTGCCAGTCTTCGAACCAACAACTGGATCAGCGACCGCTTGTTTTGTGTCATGCTTGCCTGTCTTAGGATCAACATGCTCGATCTTTCCAGTCTTCGGGTCAATAATGCCGTAATTAGTGTGAACCCTGCCATCAGCGGCTACAATACCTCTTGAGGTCTCAATATGGCCGTTAGGGTTGTCAAGCTTCTTATTCTTAAGATCATATTTCGATGTAATGATAACAAGTTGAACTTCCCTGCCAGGCACTGGTGTGAAGGTATCCTTGGGTCTGTCAACGACGCTGATTTGTTGACCTAAGTTAGGATCAACTTGTCCAGTGTGTGGGTCAACAACTCCCGATGTTAGGAGAAGGTTTCCAGTCTTGGGATCAATAGTAGCAACTTTCGTCTCACGTTTTCCTGTTACTGGGTCCTTGATGATGATATCTCCGGTAGTAGGGTCAACTTCTCCAAATTCTGTGTGCACTCTGCCATCAGCACCAACTTTTCCGGGAACTGAATCAACATGCGCGTTGGTAAGATCTAATTTCTTGTTCTTAGGATCATACTTAGTCGTCACAATGACTAGGTTGACATACCTCTCTTTAGGCGCGTCTTTGTCGACAATAGCGAATTGCTGTGCTAGAGTCGAATCTGTTTTTCCTGTTTTAGGATCAACAACAACTGAAGTTAGCAGTAAATGTCCTGATTGCGGATCAACAGTGGCTTGCTTAGTCTCATGTTTGCCAGTCTTGGGATCCACTTGATCGATCTTTCCAGATTTTGCGTCGATTATCCCGAAGTTGGTATGCACTCTTCCATCAGGGGCGATGATGCCTCTGGAAGTTTCAATATGGCCGTTGGGATTATCCAGTTTCTTAGTCCTGGGATCATACTTGCTGGTGATTACAACCAACTGAACTTCCTTGCCAGGAACAGTCGCGAAGTGATCTTTAGGTTTCTCAACAATGCTGATCTGTTGACCTAACGTGGGATCAACATGGCCTGACAAGGGATCAACCACAGATGACGTAAGAAGTAAATTGCCTGTTTTAGGGTCTACTGAGGCTTTCTTAACCTCCTGTCTACCGGTGTGTGGGTCTGTCACAATGATATCACCAGTATTGGGGTCAACGACACCGAATGCCGTGTGTACTTTGTCATCAGCACCCACTTTGCCAGGGATGCTATCGACGTGAGCGTTGGTAAGGTCTAACTTTTTATTCTTAAGATCGTATTTCGATGTCACAATGACAAGGTTGACGTATCTTTCAGGAGCTACTCTATCCTTGTCAACGATAGCGAATTGTTGCGCCAAGGAAGAGTCGACCTTTCCTGTCTTTGGATCAACAACTCCTGAAGAAATAATCAAATGTCCGGTCTTAGGATCTGCAACGGCTTGCTTGATCTCTTGCTTGCCGGATTTAGGATCGACATGGTCTATCTTACCGGTTTTGGGGTCGATTACGCCGAAGTTGGTGTGGACTTTGCCATCAGCTGTGACGATGCCTCGTGAAGTCTCTACGTGTCCGTTGGGGCTATCTAACTTCTTGTATTTCGAGTCATATTTGCTTGTTATGACAACTAGTTGGACTTCCTTTCCTGCCACCGATGGGAAGGTATCTTTAGGTTTATCTACTACTGTAATCTGTTGTCCTAAAGTGGGATCAACTTTTCCAGTTTGAGGATCAACTACACCGGAAGTGAGAAGTAAATTGCCGGTCTTGGGATCGATAGCAGCTTTCTTGACTTCCTGTTTGCCAGTGATCGGGTCTGTGATGATGATCTCACCAGTCGCTGGGTCAACAATTCCGAAATCAGTATGCACTTTGTCATCATTGTCGTATTTTCCGGGGAAGCTATCGACATGTGCGTGGGTGATGTCGAGTTTCTTATTCTTAGGGTCGTATTTAGATGTAACGATTACCAAGTTGGCATATCTTTCAGGAATGCCCTTAGGTGCGTCTTTATCAACGACAGTCAACTGCTGACCTAGTGACGAATCTGACTTACCAGTCTTAGGGTCAATGACTCCAGATGTAAGTATGAAGCTTCCAGTTTTAGCGTCAACCACCGCTTGTTTGGAATCACGCTTACCTGATTTGGGATCAGTGAAGTAGACTTTTCCATTATTAGGATCCAGTACACCGAAGTTTGAATGTACTTTGCCATCTTTATCGCTGATGATAGCGTGTGATGTCTCAATGAATCCGTTAGGGTTGTCCAACTTCTTGTTCTTTGAGTCATACTTGCCTGTGATCGCGACTACTTGGACCTCTTTACCGGTAGTGGCCCCGAAGGTATCGATAGGTTTGTCTACGATACTGTATTGCTGTCCTAACGAAGTATCCAGTTCTCCAGTCCTGGGATCAATAACTCCGGAGAGCAACAGAATGTTTCCAGTCTTGGGATCGACTGTGGCTTGTTTGATTTCTTGCTTGCCGGTCTTAGGATCTGTGGTTTGAATATCTCCAGTCCTCGGGTCAATGACTCCGTATTCTGTGTAGATTTTACCATCTGTGCCGCTGAGAACTCCTTTAACAGAGTCTACATGAGCGAATGATGGATCTAACTTCTTCGTCTTCAAGTCGTATTTACTAGTAACGACTACTAATCTGACTTCACGGTTAGCTTTAGTCGCGTCTTTCTCTACAATGCTGAACTGCTGGCCAAGCGAAGAGTCGACCTTTCCAGATTTGGGATCCGTTACCGCTGTCGTTATCAGAATATTTCCAGTTTTCTGGTCAACGTAAGCTTGTTTGGGCTCCGCTTTGCCCGATTTCGGGTCAATGTATTCAATTTTTCCCGTTTTTGGGTCGATGACTCCGTAGTTTGAGGCAACATAACCGTCTGGTCCGACGACTGCTCTAGAAACCTCCACATGACCATGTGAAGCATCCAATTTCTTATTCTTGCCATCATATTTACCAGTAATAACGACCAAATCTACTTCACGACCAGGCTTGGCTCCAATTTTGTCTTTTGACCTTTCCACGAAGCAGTACTGTTGGGCCAACGTTGGGTCAATCTTGCCAGTCTTAGGATCGATGACTCCGGACGTGAATAGAATATGTCCACTCTTGTCAACATGTCCACTCTTGACCTCCTGCTTGCCTGTCGCTGGGTCTGTGTAGCTCACTTGTCCAGACTTGGTGTTAATGAGCTCCTTGTCTGTTTGGATCTTTCCATTAGCTTTGTTCAGCGATCCCTTAGTGACCAGGATGGTGCCGTTAGCATCATCAAGTTTCTTGGACTTGGGGTTGTAGCGACCAGTGATGATGACCACTTGGATCTCGTTCTCTGGTTTAGCAGCGAGGACTGGCACTGCGGCGACTACAGGTACCTCATGATGCGATCGCTCAGAATCTAATAAAGCCAGTGTGGGGTCGATCACGTTCTTAGCCTGTTCCTTCAAAGCTGCCGACTGCACGTAGTCAAGTCCAGGCGTTTTGAGTTTGCTCGGATCTTCTGGTGTTTTGCGTTTCTCTGCACTTTCAGCAACTTTCTTGTCTTCGCCGGGCGCGTAGTTGAACGCGAGGCCTGCCTTCCTTGTAGTCGGGCTTTGGCTATCATCTAACGCCCGCTGCTTCTCGTCGGAGATCGGTTCCTTCTCGTAACTGAATGCGCCTTGGATGAACGGCTTCGTGCGAGTAGGACTTCTCTCTGTGTCAGTGTATTCGTACGGCTTAGTGAACGACGGCTTGTCATCACCCTTGGCGGGACTCTTCTCAAGTGAACTATCGAGGTTAGAACTGTCATTCGACGTCTCAAGCGCGGCCACTTTAATTTTAGGATCTTTAACCTTCTTATCTTTCGTTTTCGGAGATTTCTCTTTGGGAGACTTTTCTTTAGGGGATTTTTCTTCTTTAGGCGATTTGTTTCTACCACCGAACAGTCCGAATCCTCCGGTCTTTAGGGAAAGGGAGGGGTGAAACAAAAATAAAAATTAACACAAAAATATAACAGTGCTCATTGTATAATTTGACGTATACAGCCGCGAATAAAAGGAAATATTGCATTATGCATCATGCACGTCTAGTTGCGTTGTCTAACATTCATATGTACATTGAACATTTGTATGATACACTAGCATCTACTGTCGACGTCACAGAACTGATAAAATGCTTTCAGTCTACCATTCTTGCTTGTATGAACATTTGAGATAAGTATTGCATTGTTTATAATAGAAATGGACTCACCTTGGACTTCTTGGGGGTCGTTTCAACATTGTTCGTGATACCTGGATCGCTAGTCGTGTCTGTGCCTGAAAAAGAAAACGTTTGTGAAAAGAATTCAGATACATTGTTTACAATTAGTATGTTTTTGTGAAAAATTAGAGGAAAACCTAGCGTATACAACATTCCTGAAGTCAGACCAGACAAACTGTGCTAAAATGGTGTTTACAAATATCTGTTAGTGCATATTCAAGGCCGATTTTTATTAATTGTAAGAAAATACTTTCACTCCAGAAAAACGGAATATGTTTACAGGCAAAGAAGCATGTGTAGCTTTTTACACATTCGTTAATTTATACAACCACCTGTTCAGAAAAACCATCCGTATTGCTATAAAGTTACGACTCACTGTTCTAAAACCAGTCCGACACATTATGATTATGAGTAATTATGACCTAGTTTTGGCTTGCGAATTCACACGAGGCAAGAGTGAAATTATTGTACGACGTGCTTAAGCACTATTTGTTTTGTTAATAGATGGTGATCTGATTGATGGATTTCGTGCAGTTTACATCATCTACACTAATATTATGAAGCTATAAAGTTTGTCTGTTTGAACGCACTAATCTCAAAAACTACTGTCCCTTTTTAAGTTCCCTGTACTTTTAGGTTATATAACATCATGTTACGATCCACGGGATTGGAGCAGTAACCAAAGACTGTAACTTAAGGCGACGAATTGTTTAACAATAATTCTAGAGCAGGCGCGCGCCCCCCGCAACCCGCACACACCCCGGTAAGTAAGCTTTTTGTTATTTTATTTAGTCGGAAATGATAACTTGAGAAAATCCTTCTACAATTTTAAAGAGTATTTATAGACTTGTCTACAGAGCAAGTTGAGAGGCTAAAATCGGTCCCGTTTTGCCCATAAGATGTGAATCTCTATTTAAAAAGAGGTATGTTTGATATTTTTTTCTCTGTTACTAAAGTTACTTAATCATGTAATGAAAACTAACAAAATAAGGCTTTCATCATGAACTATTCAGAACACCAACTCACATTTTTATACGTTTCGTAATTACTGACAAAAATAGAGATCACTGATGCCAAAATTTCCAATTCGTCCTCTTAACGCGGGTGTAACCGCGAGGTATAGCTAGTATTCTCACCATTTTCAGCAGGTTTCCTCTGCTCCAAGACTTTCTTCTCTTCCTTCTTGTCGGGCGGCGCTGTGGGCATCACCTTCACGGCACCAGGAGGCGGCTTCTATAAACATGTTACAAGCATTTTTATAAACAGTACATATTTGCTTCTGTATGGGCTTCTCTTACTTCTGCCTACAAATACTTGAGAAGGAAAGAGCTTTATTTATTAGAGTAAGCTTAGATAGTAATGCTAAAAAGCCTTATGCAATAGATACATAGTTATGTATGAATGAGTAATTAAATAAATACAATGCAATAGATAGAAACATTGAAAGTAATATTACTGTTCAAGTACTGGAAAGAGGAATCATGGAGTTGCGATAGATGGAAGGGAGTGAAGGGAAGCTTATGCCCATGAGTGGAGAACAACAAGAAAAATAAAATAAAAAAATAAGCGAATACGATTGTTTGAACTAGTGAATTGATGAATGTTAATTAATTATGAGAATTATACTGTGGCCAGTTGTTTCAACCGCAAATCCATGCAGCGTGGTGGTTCACTAATCCTTATTAAAAATAGTATTAAATCAAAGCCACGTAAAGACATAGTTCAACTATCGGTTGAACATATTATTGAGCTGTCCTGTGTTGAGCTGGATAAGCATGTTATAGTGTGCGTCTACAGACCCCCAAATTACCAAAATTACTCTATTTTTGAAACTGTAATGGAAGATGCTTTGTCTAAACTTACAACTGGTAATAAATCAGTAATAATCTGTGGTGACTTTAATATCAATATTCTAGAAAATAATTCAAATAGCAGTAGATTAATAAGTCTTTTTAAATCTTTCAACCTATCATACGTTTTTCTAGAACCAACTCGAATAACTTCGACTACTGCTACATGTATTGATAATGTTTTTTGTTGCTGCACCTACTTAGATAAAGCTATAGTAAATTATCTTCCATCTGATCACAGCGGACAAACCGTTTCTTTTGAGTACAAAACATCATTACAAAAAGTGCAGATACAATCAAGACCAATAACATCTGGTAATCTAAATAAATTTAATAGCACTTTAATTAGTAAGTTATGTGTTCAGAGCCTTGATATAAATGGTGGTAGTGCTTTATATGAAAAATTCTTTTCTGTCGTGCAAACAGAGTTTAATAATATTTTTAAGAAAAAAACAAAAACAATTTGGCCAAAATTTTTATTTAGTGATTGGGCAACTAAAGGTATCAGGAAAAGTAGGGAACGACTATTTGAATTGTATGGCCTTAAGCCTTATGTAAATACTGAAAGTTTTAATAAGTATGTTGCTACTTACTCTAAAATTTTTAAAAATACTTGTAAGTCAGCTAAAGCCTTGTACATTAGTAACAAGGTTAAATCAGCAGATAATAAAATAAAAACCGTTTGGAAAATTATTAATAACGAAACAAATAGAAATAAAAGACATAATGCTGATTATAGTCTAGATACTTCCCGAGGTCCCATAAGCACAAATATCGATGTGGCTCAGGAATTTGTAACATTCTTTACCAATATTCCAATTAAAACTACTGAAGCTTTAAATTCCTCGCCCGCACTTGCTATGGATTTAGTAAGGGCGAATGTTTCAGCCTGTCCCAAGGAATTTAAATTTAAACATATCAACCCTCTGGTTGTTATAAAAACATTCAATCAACTCAAGAGCAAGGTTACCGAAGATCTGTGGGGCATGTCTACTAATGTATGTAAATCAATAATTGAGACAGTAGCACCCTATTTAGCTTTGATATTTAATTTGTGTATAGACCAAGGAGTTTTCCCTACTTTAATGAAGCACAGCAAGGTTATACCCCTATTTAAGTCCGGGGATAGCAAAGACACCAACAATTATAGACCTGTGTCGATTTTGCCGGTTTTCAGCAAAGTGTTCGAAAAAGTGATGCTCAATCAAATGCTCAATCATTTCAACTGCAACAACATCTTGCACGATCAACAGTACGGTTTCACCAGAGGGCGTTGTACTACTGACGCCGGTGTCACTTTAATTAAACACATCTTTAATGCATGGGAGGACTCACAGGATGCCATTGGTATCTTTTGCGACCTCTCAAAGGCATTTGATTGCGTAAATCATGAAACACTCCTCCTTAAGCTCGAGCATTACGGACTTGGTCATCTAGCGCGTGACTTGATAAAATCGTACTTAAATGATAGACTGCAGCATGTTCAAATAAACGGTGTAAATTCATTAGGCTTAAAAGTAAAGATGGGGGTTCCGCAGGGTTCTATATTGGGTCCGTTTCTCTTTTTAGTATATATTAATGATTTACCTCATTTACTGAAAAACCAACCTCAAATGGTGTTATTTGCTGATGACACTTCACTGATTTTTAAAGTAAATAGAAAGGCACAACATCTTGACGACGTAAATAACGCTATGCATGAGGTTCATAATTGGTTTACTATAAATAACTTAGTATTAAATGAGAAGAAAACTAAATGCATAAGATTCGCTTTGCCAAATGTTAAAAGTTGTTCATGTAACGTTACATTAAATAAGGATATACTGGAATTCGTCGAAAAGACAGTTTTCCTAGGGATTACGCTTGACTCAAAGCTGCAGTGGAGTCCTCACTTAACATCTCTAGCAGGGCGGTTGAGCTCAGCCGCTTACGCTGTCAGAAAAATCCGACAGTTAACAGACGTGGATACCGCGAGGCTGGTCTATTTTAGTTACTTTCATAGCATTATGTCTTACGGTATTTTGCTTTGGGGGCGGGCTGCAGATATAGAGTCTATCTTTATTCTGCAAAAGAGGGCTGTCAGAGCCATCTATAATCTTTGCAGGAGCGAGTCTCAAAGGGAATTGTTCAAAAAAATTAATATCATGACGGTTCCTTGTCAATATATATATGAAAACATTATGCATGTTCGAAAAAACCTTCATCTTTTCAAAAAAATTGGTGATAGACATAATGTTTATACTAGAAATAGGAATAAATTAGATCAACCAAGTTTCAGATTGTCTAAAGTACACACTTCTTTTATGGGGTACTGTGTAAAATGTTATAACAAAATACCGCTCGATATTCTCGAACTAAATGAGAGAAAATTTAAAACTTGCATCAAACGCACACTATGTAGTCAAGCATATTATAAGTTAGAAGATTATATTAATGACAAGAATGCTTGGTTTAATGCTGGTCCTGCTCCACAGAGACACGCGCTCACAAATTAATAGATATTATTTTTTTGGGTATGTTTCTTACCACTTTTCATTTTGATTGACCTTAATAACGTTTACCGTTATTTTATTGCTATTTATTTTACATAGTATGGATCATCAATCAAATAGGTTCACTAAAAACCTTAGTTTTATATAATTTAACATAATTTATTTCAATTTTGTAAATGTGAGTACCATGGAGCCATTTATTTGTTAAGTTACTATGTGTTGGACACTGAGCATGGCAGTTGAGAGCTTCGTCATGCTCTCTTTAATGTCTCGCTGACGGTGGCGCGTGGGTTGGATCGTTTGGTTCCCTTCAAGATGGTTGAGCTAGATGGTGCTGATGCACGCGTCATATTCGTGAACGGGTGCTGTCAGTTGGGATTGGTCGTCTCTTAACTGCCATGGCTTACATCTTTATTATAATTTTGTTATTTTTTATATTCACCTTCATTGTTTTCACATATAGAGGCAACAAGAATATTGTAACCAAGTTTTTGTAAAAACCAAATTGAATGAAAAGAGTGTCCATGGAGTTTCTTGCTCGTTCTTCTCCATAGAGACCTACGTTTTGGAACGAGCAACTAGCTTCAATATTAAACTGTAACTTTTTGACAATTCAAAAGTGCCTGTAAATGGTCTAATTGAAATAAATGCTTTGATTTGATTTGATTTGATTTGAATGGAAAATTTTGGTAAAAAATTGACATTTGAATTTTGTTATTTTGATCTAATTAGACTAGGGTCAGCAGCTTAATTCTTGACAGACAATACGAATTGCAAATAATTTTGAGTTTACTAAATAATAAGAAATGATAACGTAACATTGAGAGACTTCATACAATTAAATTTTAGCTAAATATGTAGTTATATTGCTGTGCCCTAACAGGGTCCATAATATTATCCTTAACTTTAACACCTTTTTAACATTGTGAAACGCAAATAAAATGAATACAAATAAATACAGTCTTTATAAAAAGCTTCTGTAAAATTATTTAAAAAAAAAAACAATTATCGTGTAATTTTGAGTCTTGGCCTTTGATTCCCGGCCTATGACCCTTGGCCTTTGCCAAAAAATGCATATAAGCTAACAAATCTCCAAGCTACTAAAGCGCGGTACATCGTATCTGGTAGCACAGAGGTGAGGACGGTGAGAGGAGTGACGGGAGAGGTCGGGTACGGCGCGTGGCACACCTTGTCGAGCTTGTCGGCGAGGTACTCGCCCTCCAGCGAGGAGGCGGACGAGGCGCTCGCCGTGCCGCCCGAGCGCCGCCGCAGCTGTCCGGCCGCGTGCGAACACCGTTAGTGCGCGTCAATGTTGCCAGATATTGTATCATACCCTCACTTTGGTAGTTCATTATTTTTTGTAGTTAATTTGAATGCTGAACAGCCTCGGTAGCCTAGTGGTTCTAAGCGCGACTGCTACGCTAGAGGTCTTGGTTTCGATTCCCAGGTTCAGCAAAAAATGATATTGAGTTTTTCTATGAAATTCTCAGTAGCAGCTCAGTATTAGGATTTGTGCACGATTCATGTCAATAGGCTCGTCCCCCATTAAATGGGACCTAAAACATACCGGTAAACTGAGGGTATACATTAGTACACCACTACCTAACCCTTCGGGGAATATAGGCGTGATGGTATATGTTAATTAGAATCCAAGAAACAAAGATGATTTTGTTGGTAACCATCATCATCTGCTTAGCCTTCCCAAGTATATTGGGGTTGGCTACCAGTCTAACCAGATTTAGCTGAATACCAGTGTTTTACATGGAGCGACTGCCTATCTGTCCTCCACAACCCAGTCACTGGGCAACACGATACCTCTGGGTAAGACTGATTGTCAGACCGACCGGTGGTGTGCAATCAGATTCTTAAACATTATTAAGAAAAAATAAGATAACCGTGACGTAATATCTGGCAACATTAGTCATAATGAAACATGACATTAGTAGAGATGAAAACAAACAAAACATCTAATTATGAGACCAATACCAATTGAAGTCGGGCAGTGTTATTAATGTTATTGTTAGTAGTGTACAACTGATATTTATAGGTGGGGCGTAAGGGTCAGCACAGTGTTGTCATGAATTAATTGATAATAAACTTAAATACATCAAAAATAGAGTCCAAAATTGTTCTGAATTCGCGCAGCATTTATCATCTTACATGCAATCACAATTTTCAACCCTATTTCTGTTATTTTAAGTTTACTATCAAATAATTAATCAAAACAGTTCACGTATATTGCGGCTCTGCCTGTGCTGACAGAATCCTGTCGTCATGTATGCCTTAAAAATTGAGTTTTCTTACGTTACAAACGCAAAATGAGTCCTCACAAAAAAACTCAGATCAAATAAACGTAGAACCATTCTGACTCAATTTAGGTTGAGTAAATTAAGTCACCAGGATGTGCCAGGATTTGCGTGGCCCCACCCAATGACGTTATGATATCAACATGCCCTCTATATATAGTGTTTATAACTATACTTTAGCCAAATTCAATAAAGAATCTTTAACAACATTTAAAAAAATGTGGGTATGTAAGCACTTGTTGCATGTTTTAAAAGTAATATATTTAGAGTTACAATTTGCTTTTGTATTATTTACTAAATACTAGCATTATTACATGTGTTTCCTTAACAGTTTGTCTTATGAAATACAATAAAATTTTAAGGGTTGTAAAAAAGTAATTTTTGTACCCGCACTATTCCTTAATTTGACATGTTGTTTGTTATTGAATATTCTGCTTTGAATGTGGCGCAAGTATAAATACTCATGTATTATTATGTAGGTATAGCTATGTCCGACAGCATATACACGACGGTACGTGTAAAAACTACATCATTCAGTTTTAGTAATATCTTTGTAGTGTCACCCTGAGATTATTTTATGTAAATAAATGTCTCATCTCAGGTGTGGTGACTAATGCGCTGGTAATCCAGCTAAGTATAGCTCCGTGACCTGCAAGATAACTATTCGCAAGGTGTAATATTATCAAATGATTACGAATGACGGTGTTAGTGGTCAAAAATAAAATCAGCTGTTTTTATTATTTTTATTTTCATATACCTAAACAAATGTTTAGATCAACATATTTTCTATTTTCGCGATTTTCAGGGTTGTTTCAATGGTAACAGTTGTTTGTAACGATGCGTTCAATGACCCCATATCGAGTTATCGGTTAATTCAATGAAGTACACCTTGTTTATAACAAATCTCACTTCTAAAGTCGCAAATACACAAGCCTATAACTTGCACAAAAGTATCGAAGTCGCTTGCATGCTAATGTGCCATAACAACTATCGGATTGATGAATGTCTACGTTATCAGGATAATCGAAAAAAAAAAACAAAAAGAAATTAGGAGATGGCAATTTGAATCTTACTCACGTGTCAAATAATGGGAATCTACAAAAATACTAATAAGATATTCGAATTGAGACACACTGAGATCATCGTTAGATGTACTGCATTTAGTAATCGGTCAAGTATATGCCATCGGACTGTTGATCACACTTGTATTAACAATATAGATAAAATAAAAATAAATAAATATCTTGGGACAACTCACACACGGCTATCTGATCCCAAGCTAAGCAGAGCTTGTGTTATGGTAACCAGACAACTGATATACATACTTATATAATTTTATAAATACATACATATTATAGATAAATCACACCCAGACACAGAACAAACAATCATGCTCATTACACAAAGTTTGTCCTGGGTGGGAATCGAACCCACAACCTCCGGCTTAGCAGTCAGGGCCACTAACCACTAGACCAACAGGCCCGTCACAGATAAAATGTTCTTACATTGGGGCGATATCAGATCAAAAGTATTAATAGAAAATGTTAGAGCAACATAACGTTATTTGAGATGCGTTCAATTGCCTATAAAGAAACTCCCTTTGACAAAAAAAGTATTTTTAGAGAGTATTTTCAAGGAAAAGCTCTAAAAATAACACAACTACTAAAACCCGAAAATGTAAATTTTCACATCGGAGACTAAACATCCGACTGAATGCATCTTTAGGGTTGCCCAACACTGTTTTTGTTGACACTAATAAAACTTTTAACTAACCAAAATACTAACTTTAAGATTGAGGTGAAACAGTCGCTTTTTTTTATTGCTATCGAAAATCGGTACATTCATCGTATTCTTCATCAAGTTAGATTGAACAGGCTTCTTCAATTACTTACAGGGTAAGCTCACTCCATCGTAGACTTTGTCTATGTCACCTTTGACCAAGACTAAAGTCAAGAGCTTACCCATCATGACTAATAATAAAAAATAAAAAATCGGTAGCTACACGAGCTAGCCGAGTTTTTACATGAATCTCAAATCCATTAACTTAGCAACCCTAACACCTCTTACAGTCATGCTATACTTGTATACAAGTTAAGGACTATATCAATAAGTACCTATGATGAGCAGTGAGTTGGTGTAAGTACCTTGTCTTTGATGGTGGGTCGCGGTGCGGGTTGCGGCGGCATCGTGTGGCGCTTGGCCGCGTCTGCTGGCATCGACTCATCCTTGTCGCCCTGTGCCAGCGCTGTGGAAAGGGAAGTAGATTAATGTACTATCATATAAATGATGCTGAAAGTAAAGTTGGCATTCTTTTGTTTAAAAATAGAATTTGATAAAACGGCATAAATAATAGGCTACTGTTGTGTCCCGTTAAACATAGAAGTCTTATTGTATAACCGAGTAAAATATTATACATATCATGATGCTGAGAATAAAGTTGACTTACTTTGGTTCTAATATAAAACTAAACTAATATAAAGTTTAAACGGCCTTATTAATAGGCTACAGCTGTTGTGTCCCGTTAAAACATAGAAATTAGAGTAAAATATACATACAAACCCAACATTAATAATTTAATCTGAATTTTGTATAAAAACTTGATTGCAAAGAGTGTTTCTGTTCCATGCTCGTTCCAAACCTACTTATATTTTGGAACGAGCAACTAGTTTAAACTTTCTTAGTCAAGGCATTTATTTCAATTAAACTATTTATAGACTTTTGAATTGTTGAGTCCGTTAGTTATGAGTTATGACCGAATTCTCGACAATTCAAAAGTTGGCTTCTATTTTTGAAACTTATTAATATGATTATTGAATACTGACACCGATTCTCACAAAGTTCAGTCACTTAACCACAGATTAGATAAAATGAACCTGTTATAATTGTCACCATAGTTTATGCCACAAATTGACTATTGCCACCAACATACTCTATTAAAAAAAAAAAACAAAAACTATGCAACACGGCGCAGTACCTGAGCCATTAACTGCTGCGCTGCGTGTCGCGGGTTTGATTTTGGTACGGAACAAATACTTATTTGTATGACCTACGAAAGTCCGGGTGTGGCTGTTTATGTACGAGATTTTATATATTTGTAAATGTACCCACGATACAGGAGAAATTCTTAGTGCAACATTTTTTTTTAACAGAAATACTAGTTGCAATTTACCTAAGGTATTTTTGTCTAGTTTGACAAGCACGGATAAAACCAAGCCAACAGCTTCTCTCACAGCTAGTATAATATTACATATTATAACAAATGATTATTTATTATTTACGAGTGCATTTCCTCAGGATGCAATACTTTAGCGTTCAATGTTTATCATAACTTCGGACGTGCCGAATGAAATACAATGAGCGATGGTGATGTTACCATAAATAATGGGTAATGATGAATCTACGATGGTTTGTTCAATATTCGTCTATTTCTCGTTTGTGTGTGGGGGAATTTAAGGGGATTTTAGGAGGTTTTCCCATGGGATAAGCAGATGCTGATGGCAAATGGTGAAAACTATAGGAGCCTGCATTTATAAGTAAGCCCTTTATAGCCGACTAGCTTCTGCCCGCGACTTCGTCCGCGTCACAGTTGATGTGTTATCCTAAGGGTACCGTACATTTTCCCGGGATAAAAAGTAGCCTATGTGTTATTCCAGACTATAATCTATCTTTGTGCCAAATTTCATCCAGATCCATTCAGCCGTTTAAGCGTGAAAGAGTAACAAACATCCATACATCCATACTTACAAACTTTCGCCTTTATAATAGTAGTAGGATTACAAACTTTCGCCTTTATAATAGTAGTAGGATATTCCATTCATCATCATTATCATATCAGCCTTAGGACGTCCACTGCTTGATATGGCCTCCCCATAGATTTCCAAAAGGACCAATTCCATTCACATTCAAAAGATTTTAACAAACAGACCGACTGACTGACATAGATTCCCGTTGAACCTCATGATCAATAAGACAGACAAACGGAAACCAAATGTCGGAAGCGAAAACCTATAAACTGGTCTTTTGAACATGATCAGCTAATATGATAATAACCAACGTAGACTATTCGTACAAAATAACCGCGAAACACACACGAGTTGAACTTCAAAAGAATGAAAAGCCGCGAGCGCCGAATAAATATGATCATGTAATTATGAAGTTGTTCTATTTACATCTGTGCAATGAGCCGCCAGTCAAACTCACGCCTAAATACAGATCGTGACGTCATCAGCTCCGCTTTATAGACTTGTTAACTATCGCGAGACCATCTGAGAATTTGCAGTTGTGGTCAACTGTGACCGAAGTGTTATAGACTAATTGTTAAGACTTACATACATAAGCTCAGGCCTTTTTCCCATGGGGATAGGCAGATACTACATTACGCTACCTGCTACGATCCTTACGTGCTCTAATTGTTGGACCTCTTTGAGAAACTTTTTTTTTGCTATGTTTGGTTGGTGGTTGCTGGCAATAGTAAGTAAAACCATAGACGTCCATTCTAAATTCAAATCTCTTTATAATAAAGTGGAGACTTGTAGAAATGCATTTAAGTATAACCAACCAGGAGTAAGTGAGTTCTGTTAACTACGAACTATGATGATATAATAAGTATATTGTATAGGTGTGTGGTCTTTTAGAACGGTAAGGATACAGGAAGAACCAAGCTTCCTGATTGAACAATCAAGTGGTCCTTTGATTCGAATTCGTATTCAAAAGATTATTTGAAATTATTTGTAAATACAAGCCCACATGGCGACTATTACAAAATAACATTTAAGAGTAAATACTCTTCACAAGTTATTTTCTAGTAGTTTATAATTCGTGGTGAAGTGAGAAATATCGTGTAACCCAGAGGCCAGTAATAAATCGCGAATGTTTACACTGAACACCTGAGATCGCAACACTTTGGGCGGTAATAACAATCACGAATACCGAACATTCATAATGGATTGGCTAATTGACTGGATTGAAAGCTCAGTGTACAGATGGGGGGAAAAGAAGCTCAGTCTGTGATTACATACGGTGAGTGATAATCTTTACACATAGTATAGGTCTAGGTAAATAGTGGATAGGGTTGTTACTTGAAAGCTTTTAAATGGAAAACAATTTGGTACGCTTAAGGAAACTACGCAGTACAACTTATAAATAATGTTCTACCAAAAAATTAAAACTGTACACTGAATTAATTTTAAAAGGTTTTTATTTATTTATTTTTAGACGTTACTTTTAAAAATAATCAAACATTTGCCGAAATCCAGTCAAGGTCAACTAGACCATTTACAGGCACTTTTGAATTGTCAAGAAGTTACAGTTTAAAATTGAAGCTAGTTGCTCGTTCCAAAACGTAGGTCTCTATGGAGAAGAATGAGCAAGAAACTCCATGGACACACTTTTCTTTCAATTTCGTATTTTATATTGGTATTGGCGAAGAACTTGCACAGACGCACTTCACAAAAAACCGCGAAATATTTAAAACCACCACACTAATCACACCACATCACTGATACTCACAGTATCCCCCGGAGGCGCACGTCCAACAATCCCCGAACACCATATTATAATTATGCCGAAATAAACTAACTTCTTTACTTTTTCTTTCTTTTGTGAAGTGCTCGAGTGTTACCGCACGGTCTGTCTATGTCTTGTGAGCGCACAGCCGAATGTATTCGTTTGTTTATATGCCGCGTCTGACCGCTACGGTGTATTAATAACGACTACTTCATAGCTCCATGCTACTGACTTGCAGTGGATGAAGTAGTTCTATGTGGAAGTGAGGCATGAAGGAAATTAAGAGCTCATTTTGGAGGATTGAGTTATTCTGGTGTGAGATGAATAGACGTGACTAACTATTTAAATCTAAATTAAGACTAATTTCTCTAATACATATGAAAAAACTGCCGCAAAAATTAAATTAAGTAAAAATTGATTATCATGACGAATATAATTTATTTTAATGCAATATTAATTTGAGTTGCTATTACTAATACATAAGTGATAAGCAACGGATATTTAATTAAGTATAATGTTATAACTAAACTCACTCAAGAATCAAAAGGCAATTTGTAATAAAAATGGCTGCGAGCGTTTAAAACATTTTAAACGCTTATTAGCTTAGCACAGATCAAATATTTAATTCTAGATGTGCTAACCTAAATGGGACACATTCGCATTTTTAAACAATTTTATGGTAAGAAAATGTGATGATGGCTACATGTTGCCATATCCAATGATCCATGCTGTTTAAGTTCTGGTATCTTTGGCAGCGGCCCAACATCCATCACTCCAGCTATTATAGATCATAACTAAACAGTTTAGAGATCGCTATGTCTACTATGCAACTCGTTGGGTATGGTGAAAAGTGCTGGAAAAATGTAGTAAACAAACAAATTGCTCATAGTAACAATTTTGATGGAAGTTTGATGGCTTTTATGAAAGACTAGCGAACTATCCGCGACTTCGTTCGTGTGGCTTATTTCACCAGCGTTAAGTTACGTCTTATATAGGGCTGCCATCACCTAAATTGCCGACGCCGGACAAAAACTTAAAAACCCCGGACATTTGGGTGAAATTTAGTTCTTTTCCCGGACATCCCAGGATTATTATTTTATTTATCGCTTATCTTTCAATTAATCGGGATTCGCCTAACACTAAAAGTGTCCGGGTTTCACCCGGACATTTTTTGACAACCCCGCCCGGACGTCCCCCGGACGCCCTCTAAACTAGGACAAATCCGGGGAAACCCGGACGGATGGCAGCCCTAGTCTTATATAGCCTATGTTAATTAGGGATTATGTGGCATTAAAATAGTGAAATAATTTTTGAAATCGGTCCGGTACCTATTGATTTATTCGTTACATACATACATACATACAAATCTTTCCTCTTTATAATATTAAGTATAGATAAACTCTACAGCTACGCAATAATTTATTAGTTCAAAATGTTACATTTTGGTTCCTCAAACAAAGGGACACCTGATTAAACCTGTTATCGTGTCCTGCGTGCCCTAATAGCCTTACAAATTGATGACCGCTACTTATGGCGCCAAACTCGTAGCTAGTTCTGGCCCGATTTAGTATAAGCTGCCATCCAAGCGCTAAGAATAACATTACATTGTTACCCCCTTACTAATAAATCGCTCCAATCCACCAGCTTTATATCCACGGTTATAACGACGTTATTCACGAGTACAGTATTGTTTGGCTACACAAGCGTAAGCTTAGAAACTGTGAGCCAAGCACGATCGCACGAACGTATAAGTATTCGATTAGAGTCGAAAATACGAACATTCTAGAAGGATTTTGGTTTAATTTATGAGACAAGGTCAATTAGTATCACCCATTGATATGAATAAAGCTTTACAACTAAATTAATATTATTTGTGAAGCTTTAAAGTCAATCTAAATTACGAAAGTTATCTCTTTGTGTCTCAGAGCATAGCACTGCAACGCTAGACATTGTTTTCTCCAACTACATGCCACTGAATTTGATCCTTTGCCTTACTTTGTGCTACGTATAAAACAGCTTATCCATTGCTTTGAAATCCTAGATTTTAGTTAGTAAATTATGTAAAAATTCCACGAGGATTTAATTATTTGTTACTGAATCATACATTTAAACCGGATGAGTGATTTATACACAAAATCTCTAAGACTACGCCAAAGAATGCGCGCCGATTGATTGTTAGAATCGAAAATAACATTTTATAAAAACCGTTGGTTACATAACAATATTCAATTTGATCAAATGTATTATTAGATTCATTCGTAACATAACAGTGACCTATTTGATATCTGGAACTGACAGCTGATTCACTCTGTTCTTGTTTTATGATCAGATTGGCATATAAAAATAGTTTTGAATGGTCTATGAATCAAAGTTTGGCAGGAATTGCTCATATTGTGTTTATCGTAGTATAAAACGAAATTAGGTCAGGCAGGTGAACATTCTTACGATTTCTTTAGAGTTTATTGAAAGCTGTTTTATATGTTATTAATATATACGATAAATAAAGCATGGCAAAGTTACAAAAACAGAATATTTGGTAATATTTTTAAACAGAATTTTAATTAAAGTAGATGGACAGAAATACCTTGTGGCACTTTTATTATGGATTCAGTTTATAATTAAGTAGAAATGTCACTTTAAACTCAAGATCATCAGATTTTTTATAATAGCCTTCGAAATATTATTAACTCTTGTATAGCAGAAAATAAAAGATACTTAACAAAATAAAAAATAAAAACACTAAAATATTTGTAAGATCGCTTACAACCTAAACCTCTACCGAATAAAGTTCCTATACATATACTCAAGATAACTAAATTAATCTCAAAATATTCCCATCTCGGTCACAAATTATCACCTTCAACATAACATCATCCGCTGCATCTGTTTGGCATAGTGACAATTAATGTGACTCAACTATTTACCGTCATAGTCAAGGCCGCGTCTGTGTGTTCGTGTGATTGCTTTAAATTAAGTGACAGTGACATAATCGGCCATTTCTCCGAAAGTACATTGACGCTAGAGTTCAGTTCGTGTAATTGTATTGGCCGTGACTTGTAGTGACAATGAGCAATATATTTTTATTGGATAGTTAGATTTTATGATGTATGGTATGTAAACAAGAAGCGTATTTACCTTTATGTAAATGAGAGAGGAGAGCATTGAATTTGTAAACGTATTGTGGTTTTAAGATACTGGTCCTTTGGTACTACTGGTCTTTAGATACATGATTTTTAGTGTTACTAGAATGCAAAAATAAAAGATGACGTCCTTTATCTATACTAATATTATAAAGAGGTAATATTTTGTTTGTTTGTAACGAATAAACTCCGAAACTACTGGACCAAATCTAACCATTTTTCACCAATAGATGGCTGTATTATTCCTGAGTAATATAAGCTATATAACATCACGCTACGATCCACGGGAACGGAGCAACGTAACTTATGGCGGGTGAAATAAGCCACGCGGACGAAAAAACAGACATTTTTATTTTTCAACTTTTTTTACATGAATCCTATGAGTCATAGTCTTTTGTTAGTGAAAAAACGTCTAAATATAACAATTGTCAATCATTAAGTGGCCATGTTGGCATATAAATATAAACATTACCGAATTTTCAGTAATTTTTCTTAGTATTTGGATGATGTTTCGATGACTTTCCTAGTAATTCCGGGTGATTATATTGGCAGATGAATGAAGGGTGATGACAAATTGAGTCAGTTTAATAAATAAGATGGCGGTTTGTGTGTGGGTGTGAGGTGAGGGAAGGGACGACGCGCTAAACAGATTGTTATGATTCTGTATTTGATTTTGTTGTTTTTGGATGTGTTGTTTTTGATATGTTCATTTAAATACGGCTGCTTTTGTATGATTAAAGATCAGTCAAAGAATACGTTTGTGAAATTTTTGGTCTGTGTTGTGATTGAATGTTTTTCGTTTAGGATATCAATTATTTGTTACTTAAAATTGGTTTAGAATAAAAACATCTTTTTTTTTTACCTATAAGTACATATACTAAAACGGAGAACATAGTTTATATCTAGCAATGGATGACTCCAAGCCTCATTTACACGGTCGGCGCAGCTCAAAGTCGAAGTCCAAAGTCAAAGTCAAAAGTCAAGGTCAAAGTCAAAGTCAAAGTCAATGTCATTTAATAGTAAAAAAACATGGTATTAAAGAGGTGATGATGGTGGAGGATGGCACTGACCGTCCATGCTGCGCGAGGAGAGCTTGCGGTTGGAGAGCGTGCGCGCGAAGTGCGGCGGCGGGCGCATGGGGGGCGCGGCGCGCGACTCGTAGTGCGTGCGCCCCGAGTAGCGGAACCGGGAGCCCAGCCGCGGGAACAGCGTGCTCTTCGCCACCGGCTCCGGGGACATCAGTCTAAGGGAAGAATATAGGCTAGAGAACTGAAACGCCCGTAACTAAAGGTAATGATGTTCAAATCCAACTCACAATCCAATCTTAGTTTGAAATACACAAATTCTCGTGAATAAAAAAACACGACTGCCATGACAAAAAAAAGTGAACTAAAAAGCAAAAAACTAATCTTGAAAACATAACTCTTTTTTTTGGACAGTCGTTCGTTTAAAATTTTGTCGTAATCTACTCTCAGACGACAATCAATGTCAAAAATGCAGACAAATGTAGCATGTAGGTATGTAGAACTTAGGAGAAATGCCCCTCTGATAAAATCTACTAGATACAAGAAGGACTCCTTTTTGGCCTAAACCCAAAACCCCTTTTTTGCCCAAATCCAGGACCCCTTTTGGCCTAAATCCAGGACCCCTTCTTGGCCTAAATCCAGAACCTCTTTTTTAGCATAAATCCAGAACCCCTTTTTTAGCATAAATCCAGAACCTCTTTTTTAGCATAAATCCAGAACCCCTTTTTTAGCATAAATCCAGAACCACTTTTTTAGCATAAATCCAGGACCCCTTTTGGCTTAAATCCAGGACCCCTTCTTGGCCTAAATCCAGAACCCCTTTTTTTGCATAAATCCAGAACCCCTTTTTTAGCATAAATCCAGAACCCCTTTTTAACCCCCGACGCAAAAAGAGGGGTGTTATAAGTTTCACGTGTCTGTCTGTCTGTCTGTCTGTCTGTGGCATCATAGCTCCCGAACGGATGAAGCGATTTCAATTTAGTTTTTTTTATATGAAAGGTGACTTATGTGCGAGTGGTCTTAGACATGTTTGATGAAAATCGGTTGAGCCGTTTAAAAGTCCATAACTTTTAAACGGCTGTGCGGGGTGTGAAAGTGGGGGAGAAAAAATGATTTGTCATGTGGGTTATTAAATTATTAGGAACCTATGTATTTACAGCTTAACAAAATCGACATTATAATAAGTATGTACCTATAAAAAGTATAAAATAAAAAATTAAATTAAAAATTTAAAAAACCCCCGACACAAAATCCTAAGTTCCCTTTAAAAAGTAAAAAAATAAAATACGTCGCGTTGGGGGACCGCTTAGGACGGTCGTACCCTAAATGCAACATCGGTCCCCCAACGAGACGTATTTTATTGTTTTACTTTTTAAAGGGAACTTAGGATTTTGTGTCGGGGGTTTTTAAATTTTTAATTTTTTAGCATAAATCCAGAACCCCTTTTTTAGCATAAATCTATACTAGAAAGGTTTAGGTAGTTAACTAAATGTAAACAAAACAAACCACGTGACTCATGGATGCTAAACCTTTCACTTCAAATTTTAAAATCGTATTATTTAAAGTCGTATAATAATAGGTTCTAGTCTGAATCAGAATTTGAGGAACTATCTGCCACGTTAATAATAAAACCGTCAGTGGTATTATCAATCATTTTATCTAATTTAAACATTTTCTGTTCTTGTTTTATTACATGACCCTCGCAATTTTCAAAAGCGCCTGGTTAATCGACTAAACGTAATACCTGCAATTTTAGTTGCCATACTACATCATGGGCGTACTCTTCAATTTAGCGACGTTATCTAATTCATCGTATCTTCTAAAAGGTTTTGGGAACCTGTCTTTTTAGGCTCTTTACAATAGACAGATTACAAAATATTATACTATTTTATAAAACTAACAAAAAAGTGGTGTCCAAACAATGACATCTATGAAGAGTAGTTTACGAATAAATGATAAAGTTTAACATACATTAATAAAAGAGAAAAGTATCGCATAAATCGAAATTAGAATTGTTTTTGTTGTAACATATTTTTAAACAAGGAAGTGTCAACTATAAAAAACCTTTTCTGCGATTTGTTTACCTTTAGTTAACTACCTAAACCTTTCTAGTATAGGACCCCTTTTTTTTGGCGTAAACCCTGAACCCCTTTTGCCTAAATTCAGGATCCCTTTATTGGGCCAAATCAAGCCTTGTAGGACCCATTTCAACTGTTATGATGAAGAGTCTCACCTGAAGAAGGTATGGTGTTCGACGCAAGTCTTCCACAGCTTCTTGGCGGCGCGGTGGTTGGCGAGCTTGAAGCCGACCGTGGACTCGAACTGCTCGAACTCGCCCGGACGCAGCTTCACGTAGAAGTTGTGCCGCTTGTAGCTGATCTTCAGGATCTTTGGCCACGCGAAGCGGTTTATGCGTAGTCTGATGGGGGGAAAAGAATAGGTAAAATTACATGAAAATTATGATTGTGTCCATGTTCTGGTATTGCGGATTTGGAATTGGTAAGTTTCAAGCATTTTTATTAAGCTTTAAGGACAAAAAGTGAGATTTACTCATATGGGTAAGTTATCTTAGAAGAATCCAAATAAGAAGCATTATGTAAATTTTCTAAATTGACAATCCATTTTTGTAGCAAATAAAAGAGCACATCCGCTCCCAAAAGTGAATGTTGAAGAACGTTGCTTATTTTGTAAGTAATAAGTGTCATTGAACTCTTTACCATCATCTATACTTCCGTTACATACCACAACAAGCCCCGCTTTACCTAACATCTATAGCAATTCTAACCGCTCAATGTACCACGACACCTAGATAACTCACTTCTCTCGATGCACGAGCAGGCCGGACGAGCACACTCCGAGGGTGATGTCCACGTTCTCGGAGTCCTTAGCCGGGTGCAGGTCCACGCCGTACATCGCCAGCTTCTTGGCGTTCTCCAGGTAGTTCAGCTCCGCCTCTGCTGGGGTTTGACCTCTGTGGGAGGGAAATTGTTTCAAATATAATAAAAGTACCAGCCTAGTGTCCAACTACAGGGCAAAGGCTTCATCTTACAAAGAAGACACGAGAGCATCACGCTTGCTCAAGGTCGATTTCAGACTCAAATGAACTATAAGGTTTCCTAACGATATGATCCATCCATCAGCAATGTCAGTGATATCCAAGATAAACTTAGAAAGTACATATGAATTGAAAAAATAACTTTAGAATCATGATCGGAATTGGGTAGATGACACCACTGACAAATAATTCCAAGACACAACTTCACAAACAAAACACTTTATTTTAGCCCTAAAAACCCGATACATTTTTAAATAACTATAAAAATCGGTTTTTTTTTTGTTGCTTTGAAATCAATAAATAGTGAATTGAGATTACAAAAAGTGACATCATAGTTTAGTATTGCCGTACAAAATCTATAGGGGAATGGCATTTTGACAGCTCATAAAAAGTACGTCAATTGATTTGTGGTGTCGTCTACCAATTTGTAAAAACTTTATTTTTACCAGGTAATCACAGTAAGTAGAAATGTAAGGTAGGGAAGAAAGAGATTATTATATCACATACCGATGCGTCTTATGAAGCTCCAGAACCTTCTCCTCGAGGTCGGGCGTGGCGGCGGCGGCGGGCACCAGCTTGAGCTGCTTGCACAGCCCGGCGCCCGCCTCCGACGGCTCGTAGTCGCCCAGCTCCGACTGCAGCAGGTAGCTCGCCAGCAGCGCGTGCGTCACCGACGAGCACGGCAGCCGTCCTGGGAGGGGAACCGGATTATTCTATACTCATATACAAAGCATATCCTCGGAATATTGTCGAATATTTCTACACTACACAAAACAGCAGTCGTCATCATCTGCTTAACCTTTTCCAACTATGTTGGGGTCGGCTTCCAGTCTAACCGGATGCAGCTGAATACCAGTACTACACAAAACAGCAGTAAACTTCATCAAACATACATATATACTCACACCCTTTTCCCATGGGGGTAGGCAGGAACAACAGAACGCCACCTGCAACGATCCTTACGTACTCTTTTCACCTCGTCCACATTCATACATGGTCATACAAGCCTGCCGGTTATGAGTGCTGCGGGCCCGACCTTTCTGGAGAACCTCACCAATAAGGTCAGGGTAGGTCTTTCTAGGGTGTCCCCTCACATCTGCCATACAAATCCCTTATGTTCTTCTTAAACTTCATTAAATCAACGCGTTTACCTTCTAACAAGTCTTTCCTGACAGCCAGCACTAGTTGGTACCGTGTGAGTTCCTCCTGCAGCTGCGCCGGCTCCGGCGGGTAGAACTTCACTGAGAACCGCAAAGACCATGGCTCGTCTGTAACCAAATGTAGAAGGCGGATGTAAAAGAGGTGTTCAAAATTCTGGTGCTTACGACCGCACAGGTATAGTTGAGCAAGAAAATATTAATTATGTGAATGTAAGTCTGTCATATTAGGAGGCCTGATGTAATAGTGAAGGTCGCGATCATTGTGGTGATGTTTAACCAGTGCTAGTCCCACATATTAGCAAAATGAACATATAGAAATACTGGTTTGTTCTAGTTTTTGACAGCAAAAAGGTTAAAAGCACAACTAAGTCCAGTTGCGAACGTCTTTATGATAAAGAATGAGCAACGCTTGGTGAATATATACTCACATTTGAGCATCTTCGAGATCCTCTTCTCGAGGTCGACCCAGACGCGCGGGTCGCCGCGGTCCTCGTACAGCAGCCCGAAGTAGTCCTTCTCCACCAAGTTCAGCTTGTCACACACTTTGCCCAACAGCTCCTGCCCCCGGATCTTCCTCTGGAAGGTGATGATGAAATAGTTGCACAAAAAACTTATTCAGGGTGCTACTATCTTTTCATAGCCCGGAGTTTGGAAGTTGGTGGTGTGACTCTGACAGCACGTAAAGCCTTTGGTCCCGGCCGTTATTCGTAGATCTTTGACAGTCGTTACAGAAAGTCAGAAGGCAAGAATTCTGACAACCAGTCTAACCAAGAGGTATCGTGTCGCCCAGTAGGTAACTGGGTTGTGGTGGTCAGATAGGCAGTCGCTCCATGGAAAACACTGATATTCAGATGCATCCGGTTAGACTGGAAGCTGACCCCAACATAGTTAGGAAAAGGCTAGGAGATGATGACTATATTTTCATACTAATTTTGACAGTAATTTCTCAGATATACACTTCTAAGTCCGACATTAATCATACATAGATACAACAACAGGAAATTAGAGATACTAGAATAGGGCCACTAATAATACTATGGCATTAGACACTTATTTTTCTGATCAATAGTATTTAATCACCTCTAACCGGAACCATGTGTTCATTCTCACAACATACTGAAACATTTCAACAAGTACAATGAAACAATATCATCGGGTGCTAACGCCGCGTGTTGCGGGATACATTCTTCTACGAAACTTGTTTGAATTTTCGTCTTTACTGTCAATCCATAAGGGTCTTCCTCCAGGACCGATAGTCGGTCGTGTGGGAAGACGCTAAGTAGTATCAACCTGATGAAAATGTAATATCAATGGAGACTAGCCAAGTACGAAGGAGACTAGCCAAGATATTATAGCGCACAAGTGTGTGCGCAAACACAGGTGCGCTCCCTCTGCCATATCTCTCATAGTCCGATGAGATGGCAATCCGACACAACCGGGAAAAGGTGCCGTAGGAATCACTGCTTTACGTGCTTCCCGAGACACGAGAGCGTCACACCACCAACTTCTAATCTCCGGCTGCTACTGAGAAATTCATAATGACAAAACCCAATGCCACTTTTTGCCGGAGCCCAGGATCCCACGCTCAACAGTACGCTTCCGACCACAAGGACAACTAAACCTCATGGAAATAATGATCAGGGAATACAAGTATTACTTACATCGACCTCCAGCTCCATGATAGAGCCATCGAGCAGCTCCACCCTGACCCTGGCCTGGTTGCCAGAAGGGCGGCGCCGCGGGGAGGCCTCCTTGGCCTTCCCCTTCGCATCCTCCTTGCCCTCTTTGGCCACTCCCTCCGGCATCTTGCCGCGCGACCTTCAGACCCTGAAAATAGGAAATGTTTTTATTAGTCGCATGAAGGATACTTTTTATTACCGTATAAGAGTTTTATGGTTTTGTTTTGCAAAGTGAGCTAAAGAAAGTAAGGTCTCTAACTTAATTATACAGTACGGAAGTACCTAATTTATCAGGAAAATACATTAGGTTATCTTATTGCTACTTATGCTAGTGACACGCAAGCCTAGCTTCCATTTTAGTTACTTTAACATTTTTGGGAGACTATAAGTATACTTCTGTATAGTAGGGGAATGTGCGGTCAGCAGGACATGCCGCATAAGGTGAAAGGCAAACACTAGTCAGGGGTGCAGACCATACGTCAAGTGTATACCGGTCTCCCAACTCCTGGTGGTATAAGGAGTGGGTTTTTAGGTGGTTTTAGTAAGTAAAAGTCCGACATGACCTTCCGTTTTCCCTAGATTCAGGGTATCCATGAGAACTTCCCCACCAAAAAGGCAATAGGTGCACAGCACTCATGTTTACAAAGCCAGGTCTCAGATTAAATGTTGCCAAGTTTATCTGAGAGTAGCAATAAAACTTGTCGAAATATCAACAATAATAAAATCATTTGATAACGATGACTCACACGGAGGTCCATTAACAGAGAGGTCACTTCGTTGGCACTGAAGATGCCCACACAATTGCTACTATTAGTCGTCTTATTAACAACAACTAACGAACATACACGAAATTCGAAAACAAAAACATCTCACACGCACGTTATACTTCTAGTCTACGAAACTTATAAAAGAAATAGCTCAAATACCTAGTGGTCAGAAGAAGGGTTTCGTACATACCACCGCACATTATTTTAGCAAAATTAAGACGCATTTCTTCATGGCACGTTTAATTTAACCTTACTTAACTTTTATTGTTGTAATAGCGTTATAGCAGGTTCAGCAATACACATTACGAAAGTTCCAAAAGTCTACCTATACTTAACAAAGGATGACAGGCAGAAGAACAGACAGACAGCGAAATTTTAGTAAAAGGGTCCCATTTGGGATGCTTTGCGTACGGAATCCTACAAAAGGAGTCAGTAATTTGGTAGAAGGTCTGACTTCCCAGAGACTGTATCAGACGCAGAAACACAAGTAAAATACGTATCAGCGCTTGTAGAGAATCTTAATATACCAAGCTGTACAATATATCCCCAACTGTGTCTACACTTTATTAGTTCCTCTTTAAAAGCAAAACATGTAAACTTGAGCGATGGAGTTTATGTTGGAACTGAGCTAATAAACAAAGTAATAGCCCCATGAACGAGTAAAACCGATGAAACAGTTAATAGCGATACATTAAACTGCACTGTATCTGGTGTGTGGTCCCCCGACTATGAATACAACGCCACATCTCGGATTAACTTGGATAGTGGATCTAAAGTACCGTGGTTTATTCAAACTTGTGGAAATTACTCTCAAGCGAGGTTTAAGAGCACATTCTGGCTGTAGATATCTTTTGTTTCCCAGATGAACAACCAATACCTTAATTTCAACGCGAAATTACAACTTTATGAATCCGAGACAGAAATGTTTGCTCATTTCTCTATAGAATGGTTTTCTACAACATTCTTGCGAAAATATCTGTGTTTAGTATTTATCTTAAGCCATATACGATGAGTAAGGCAAGTGGAATCATCTTCGACCTCAGCTGTATGAACAGACGTAGGTTGCACAAGACAGCTCGTACGATACAATGGCACGGATCGACTGCACAGCGTGGGAACCTATTGTTGACGAACTTAGTATTATGCGGTGTTTGGAATTGTGCAGGATAGATTCGTTTACCTCAATTTACGGTAAATATTGCGACTTGTAGATGAATAACTGCAAAACAGTCTTCAACTCATTTATACAGTCAATGTCAAAACATAATACTAACCACTTTTAAATTGTCAAGGGGTCGGTCAATTAAACACGAAAATTTAAGCTAGTTGTGCTATCTAACAATTAGGAGAAGAACGAGCAAGAATCTCCATGGATGCTTTTTCAATCGTTTACATAAAATCCTAGTTACATTTTTTTTGACATAGTTACCTTTTGACCATTTATCATTTAGTTTGGACTCAATTAATTTAACAATTCCATCTATTAAAGGCGTGAACATTCCAAAGTTACGAAGGCCAACTATTCTCCAATGATTAAGCCCTAATGGAGATGAAACTATCGCCATTAATCGAGCCGAGAGCCAATCTCATGCGATAACCAAATTATCGAGCCCTGCGTTAGACGGCTAACTTAAATGAATTACGACCCTCACTGGTAACTACGTCCTCTGGCACTCCGTGTCCTCAAACAGTTATATGTGGAATTATAGCGTGTTATTATACAATTAAAGCGGTCCGTCTGTACGGTGATTATCTACTTGCAAAGCCGTTTGATTACACTCCTATATTGCTAAGCCGTCGCGACGAGGACAATTATTGTCGATTTAGTTGGTATAGTTGTGTACTTCAATTTATTGCGGTAGTACAGTTATTTATGTTTTTAGCTAAGTATCTGCCACAATCGATCATAGCGTCTCCACACACGACCGATTATCGGGTCGATTTTTTACAGTTTCTTGCCGACGAAGAAATTTGTCAAAAATCGGCCCAATTATCGGTCGTGTGCGAAGACGTTTATTGTTTCACGTACAGTCAATTTCATAACTGTATAAATACAAGCGTAACATTTTGGCAATTTCCAATTGTCTCGACATTGACGAAACGACGCTATTTGCTTAAACGTACTATGATATCATCTTATGAAAATTATACACTAGACAAGAAAATAGGCAAGTTGTCATTGTAATTTTCGGGGTGAATAAAGTAATGAATAGAAATGAGATGACACTGAAATAACTCTCGTGAATCTGTACAGTCGTCCTAGACATTGCTCAATTGCTAATTGGCTGTACAAGACGAAGACTATATCAGAGTTATAGTCGTGTTGACACAAGAGAAAATTAAACTAATAAATTGAAACTAAATTAAGACAAAAAATAAACAAATCTACCAGAACGCGCAGTGTTCCACAATATTATCTGTACCTCCTGCTGTCTTAAGCTCGGTTCCTATATGCAAAACGGACAGTTCATCTTACCAATCGTAATTTCTTTAAATGCTTGACTGGTCGTTTGTGAAAATTCTGGTGACAATTATGAATGTAAGAAATGTTTACATAAATTATGGATATAAACCTGAAAATTAACTTCAATACAAGCGAAAATACGAAATCATTTGTTTGTTACTGTGGTTACAAAATACCGGTCGGTAAGTTATAGGAATCGGGCGTTAGTCGAGCGTCTGCGCCCCATATTCTTACAATTGAGTTTAGACGCCCGCGCTAGCCTCGCAGACGAGGAATGGCAACCGGATATGAAGAGAATTTGAAAATTATACCTTAGTCATGGCAAACTATAGAGCATGTACAATGGTGCCGATTCCCTTGTTCACAAACTAAACTAAAATTAGAGAATTGACATCTCTTACTAACATACAGCGAAAGAAAAGGACGGTAATACCTTACAACTAAGTTAGAGATGTCAAATTAGTTTTGCCTTGAACTTTTCCGTGTTTTTAATCGACGCGTTCTGACATGCCAACTATAATTGTATAGAGGTTTTAGATCAACTAAAATTGACAAGTCTAATTCACGTCCGTCCCTTTCTTGTTTGATTGGAAAGAAAAAGATAGAAATAGTCTAAATTAAATTTAGCTTGTGCATAACAGAATCGACACCAACAACTCTTGTTGGGAAGTTTAGTTAGGCTAAAACTAAACACGAGGACTTGTGCTGTTTGATGGACAAGAATTGTTAAAAGCAAGTTGTATCAGGAATACTATTCTATAATCATATTATAAATTAGCTTTTCTGCCCGCGACTTCCTCCGCCTGAATATTTTCACCAGTGTTAAGTAACGTCTTTTGTTACTGCTGAGTTCCCGTGGGTTGCGTGCGGGAGCGTGATATTATATAGCTTACCTATGTTACTCAGGAATAATGTACCTATATATTGATGAAAAAATTGTTAAAATCGGACAAGTACTTCCGGTGCCCATTCGTTAAAACAATCAAACATTAAAATCCTTTCTCCTTATTATATTAGTATGGATTATAAAGAGGTAAAATTTGTTCGTATGCTTTTTGTGTGTTTATATGAGGTAGGTAAGCGATTACAAAATATATTTCACTGATAGTAAGCGACACTGTTGCCTTATCCCATAGGCTATGAAGTCCCGGACAAAAACTTGTATTTTACAATCTCTGAAAGCAGTTCCGTCCGTTCCACAAACTATAGTTCGTAGAATCTCTCGCTCTAATTAACACATCAATACAAATTACACAAAATCCGCTTCCTCAATTCCCGAAACCAAACGACTTACTAATAACAGAAGTCTTACATTTACAGCCATCAAACCGTGGTGCCGTGTCATAAAACGCTCAAACGCTAGCTTTACGGCCAAATATCTTCATTCGCAGAAAGTTTTGCGTCTTAACAGGCAGAACCCTGTACTTTGTTGAATGTTTCGGATACACGCTTAATGGACATTTTGTCGGAATATGGCATACGCTGGCGGACTGCCAAACGTGACTTGGTAAGGCTGGGGATATACGGACTACTTCGGGTCGCGTAGGAACTCTCTGGAATAACAAACTTGGATACTTATCGTATGATACAGGTTAGATTCGATTTTTACAGGTGTTTTAAATAGCTCAACTATAGTTAGTTTATTCAATAATAGCTACCCTTCACTTCGTTTGTGTGAGTTTTATTTATTTTGCGCGGAATTCTAATACTTTTTCCAAAATTAAAGCCTAAGTTTGTATGTCTGTTGTCTAGACCTAAGAATATAACATTCCTTATAGTTTCACCAAGTTTTGTTTAAATATCGATAAGTTTATTGGACGTATCGATTTATTGAGCAAACAGTGATGTTTCATACTCTACTATTTACGAGGTATTTGATTCACTACTTCGCTGCATTGCGTTCGTAGTATTTCTATTTAAGTGCCGAAATGATTCAGCTCCTTTGAACAAAAAGTAATCGATTGAGGAAAAAAGAGTGCCCGCAGTAAACAGTTGTGAAACAACATCATATTTATTTACGAAATCAAAACAAAGGGCAGTTTCGAAATGAGTTGGTATTTCTCTCATATTATTGTCAACAAAAGGTTACTATACTACTTTCACGAAGAATAGCATTTGTTTTTGAAGTACAAGCCAGTTAGTAATGTGATGTTGGATGTATATTTAGGGTTTGCCGAATGATGTAACACTGACTACCACCGCCTCGTTAGCCAAGTAGTCCTAAGCGATACTGTTACGCTGAATGTTTCTATGAAATTCTCAGTAGCTGCTCAGAGTTAGGATTTGAGACCGGCTAATGGCAAAAGGCTCGCCCCCAATTACATAGGACCTAAACATACCAGCTAACTGTGGCCGTACATTGGCACACCTCTGCCTAAACCTTTGGGAAATACATGCGTAATGGTATGTGATATAATTATGTATGTCGCCTTTCTTGGAAACATTTTATTGGTAAACGCAGTATGATATGTTTAGCACAATTTGCCTGGTACAAATACCTATTACGACACCAAGGAAAAAGAGAGCCCTATTCATGAATAAGAACCATATAAACTCACTAATTGCTATCCAAACAAGTATCGCGGCCCGGGCCCAAAACTGACAAAGTCTGTACATTTTGCTTGCTAATTGACTGACAACGACCCACTGTGCTACCGTGATGTTCCAAACTTTTACTTTACCACATTCGATTTGGAGATAATTACTGTACTTTCTCCCGTTTTGAGCTTACATACTTTTGGCCTAGTGGTTCGCGACTGCTACGCTAGAGGTCTTGGGTTCGATTCCCAGGTCGAGCAAAGTGTTATTGGGTTTTCCTATGAAATTTTCAGTGGCAGCTAACTATGGGTATGCAGTGGAACTATGGGTGCCCATTGGTACACCTCTGCCTAGCCCTTCGGGGAATACTGGCGTGTTGGTGTGTATGTGTGTAGTTTTTACCCAAGGCAACGCTAACCCGAAATAATACCCACATCAAAATAATTCTCCTTGTGAATACATTATTAGCCTTATGTACTAGTTACATATCAAGACTCAAGTTTCGGCCATTAGGTCTCATCCAAATTGGCCGGCGAAGCCCGCAGCTCGAGTTCAGTGCTAATTTACAACAATTTGGTAAGGAGAAACGCGCTGGAAGATAAGACTAAATTGCTAATACTATGTATCAATTTGCAAGGGTAAGTAGAGTGCTATGTTTATTTAATATCTTGTTTGCATAGTCAATAACATGGTAAATATTGAATAAGTTGCATTCAAGAAAACGAACACAATTTTATTAGGATGCACGTTTGTGACTCATTTTCGTCTTACATTCCAAAATAATCCTTATTCAACACATGCTATACTTATTTCTTATTCAAATTCTCATGACGATAACTCATTGCCAAATACCTTTAGATAAATATACGAACAAAAAGTACTTGCCCATTGTCTTATCAAACTTATAACTGTCTGAATATATCACGCGAGATCAACCTAACCAGCCATGCAGCTGTCAGGACTTAAGGACCCAGCCATAAATCACCAGCACCTTTGACCACCAATGACCTTCATCTTAACACTATAAGCTCAACATCAACACCTAAATTAAAACAATACCAGTCCCTGACCGTCTACAATGACATGACATCATGGCGACTGCAATGCTAATTCAGCACAATAGAAACTAAAAAGGTCCCTACGGAATGAGTCAGGCGGCGCTTTACATTAACATAATATATTCTGTACTAAGGTCACTTGGCATACGACAGGAGCCGAAGGCTATGTGACATAACAGTTAGATGACATGAATATTTATCATCAATCAATAAACTGGGATGGCTGGATGATCTTGTTTAACCTACTAAGTATGCACCCAATGAGATCGAAGACAATGCTTTTGGTATAGACGCAGAGGAGAGACAGAGAGATGTAGGTATAAACTAATTAGTTCTGTAACTTCAAAGAAAGAGGTAATGTTACTGACAATACCTACATAAAAGAGAAAGTTTGGCAACAAATAACTACATACAAATGAAAAGATCTCGATGGAAAAAGATGCAAATCTAATACAAAATAAGCACACAAACTAACATTCAAATGCAGAAAACCAACAACACTTAACACAAGAAGCGCATCTACGAACACCAAACAAAAACAAACCCCCGTAATCAACAGGGAATCGAGTTTAATAGAAAACGGTGCCTCTAATGAACAATAAAAGCCACAGCTTCCAATCTAGATCTCATTGGGAAGTAAACAGCGATCTCATTTACCCTTCCTAGATAGATTTAGCCAGACTAGACGGCGCTTCACCTAATTAAAGTGACAATAGTGCGGGTAACTGGCAGTGTGCGCTTGAGAAACTTCATTAGTGCACGGTAATGGAGTTAGATGAAGTTGTCGTTAAGGATTATTGGGAGCTGGGTGGACTTTGGACTGAGGTAGTTCAGGTAAGGAACATGACACTGCAGTTTTTTAAGAGGATGGTGTTTTTAATGAGACTAGTTCTCTAGTAAGGTTTTTGATAATAAATGCAAAAGTAACTCTGTCTGTCCGTCTGACTTTTACGCTTAACCGATGACTAACTATGAACGGATTAAAATGAAATTTGGCACGGGGTAAGTTTTGATCCCAAAAAAGGATATAGGCTACTTTTTATCCTGCGACTTCGTCTGCATTCGCGATAACCAACATTTACTCGGACGAAGCCTTGGTTCGAATTTAATTGTTAATGGTACAGTAGGAAGTCTTATCGCTGAACGCGATCAAATTGTTTATCGGATTTTATACATTTTCTCTTTAAATATTCGTAATAGAAAACGAGGTCACATTACAAGCCTACCTTTGGAACCTGGTGGATATAATGGAAATCAGAGTGGCATAAAGTAGCACAACACAGTTTAAGTCTATATTTAGAGCAATCTTTCTCGAGAGATGAAGAGCCATCACGTGTTACAAAATTACAAGTTACAACTTCCTCGTGTAGTAACACGAATGTACTTAGTTAAGTACCAAAACCAGACGCCGAGGGCGATGACCTCAACAACAACTGGGTAGACCTACTTTGTAAAACGCGCGAATATATTATGTACCCCGCTATGACAAGCTAAGATATTCCGTATACAACTTAGTTGGAAATGTTATGTTATATTCAGGAGATATTTCGGTAAATATTTGTGTGAGTCTTAACATGACAATGGATTATGCAGTTTACGATGTACAGGCGTCTTATGGCAAACATGGTAAGCAGCATAGTGCCGTTGGTGAAAGTCATCGAACTCGTTGCATTGACCCACACATTTGGCATGATGCCGGTGCGTAAGAATGAAAATACTGGGTGTGATTACTAACCTTCTTGATTTGCATGGTATCGAGATTATATTGCCAAAAAAACTTGGACTTAGATTGTAGGTTTCACCATATCAAATTATTGTAAGTCCGATTCTCGATGCAATGGGCGCTAATCAAAAAGAAAAAGCGCTTGACATTTATAAGAAAGACTCAAACCCAGAGGAGAATCGATACGGGCTGAATACGATTGTGAGGGTGTTGATTAACGTTTTGTACAACGGATTGTTAATAACTACCTAACTCATGGACTGTATAAGTATACAGTTCATTAATCTACGAAATCACTTTATACACACAAATCTATGAAATAATGAAACGGCAAACTCGACAAACCAGGATTGAAACAAATAAGAACATAACCTATCTGCTTTATTACACTACAGCTTCAATCATAGAAGATTACGATCTCGCGCAAAGGACGGAGGTACACGAAGTGATAAATGCGGTCGAAAAGCAGATAGTGCAAAAAGAAAGCCAAAAGACAATATACCTGTTTTGAAAAGGAACTCTACAACTGAGATTATAATGATGAAAGTCCTGAAAGATGTATCAATACCTACTGTTTCGAAAAAATGCATCCGAAGACGCCAATAATCCTAAAGAAAGAGACAATTGCTTCCTCTTTAGCAGTTCAGTAAATGCGATGTGAAATGAGAAACGACGTAAAATGTGGAATGAGATATTCGAAGGCAAAAACATGTATCTGCTCACTCCATTCATATCCAAATCTCAGCGCTCTAGGGTAGGTGTATAAGGCGCCGGGACGGCCGCATGGCGTCATCCACTTAGCCGTTTTATTAGTTAATTTAGTGAACCCGTCGCCTATTCGACTCTACAACTATATTGAGATCGCCATCTTAACGTTGTTGGCTGGAATGTTAAATATTTTGTTTGTGGCCTAGTATAATTTATTGTAGACTGTCCCTCGGTTACTATTCTTAGATGGTAAATGAATTTAACTGGTTGAATGGAACTATTACGATGAACGAAACTTGTCTACTATTAAAACTTTTTATTCAGAACCCGCGGCCCATAAAGAGAAGCAATTATAAAAGTTTGCAGACTGTCCATCTGTGGCATCATACTCTAAATGCAGTCTTTGTAATATGAACACTATTCATGTGCTAACTAAATTGGATAGTTAAATAAACTTCTTCAATAAAGGTTCAAAGCTTAGACAGCCATGAGTCAGCAGTTACACAACTTGCTTTCACAATTGAACTTGAACCGATCACGCTAAGGGCAAAGAAGTATCCCTATACACCACAGTGTCAGGGCCACAAATAGTTTACCATGAATTTCTATACAAATCTGTATAGACATAGTGATCCGTTTATTTATAAATGTGTTTACATTACAAGTAACGTATTGAATCATCTCACACGTGCGCTATCATACTTGTAATCGTAACTCAGTAGCGCAAAAATATTGTTGAACCGACATTTTATTGTATGATTCAACTGTGGTTTAACATCGTATAATGTGGGTATTAGACAGGCGATGTTTTAGATCTGGAAATATTTCAAGTACAAATCCGACATCTTCTACTGGAACTACTGGACCAGTAATTTTGGATTCTATGTCATCGTGTTCATGCAGTCTTTTTTCGTTCTTCTGCAGGGCTTTATTCTTTACTCCTTTAACACCATTCTCTTTCGGTTTGTAATGTGTATATATTATCGAATTATTATCCCCGTACTTTCCAATTGCCTCATTGAAGCTTTTTGGATAGAGTGTATGATATAGCTACCTGTAGTTTCCTTAGCACTTGTAGCTTAAGCATCCCAATTGCCAGAACAATCTCAAGATGCTCAACTTCGTAGTAACACCAGAAATACTCGACAACGCATCGACACTTCGACCGAGTTCCACCAGATACCTATCGGTTACGGCCCGTATATTGTCCGAGCAGTAAATTATAACCGATGGTTACGCGCGGTTACGACTCGCTGTGATTTACGACTGCTTTGAACATGTCCAGGAGTCACTATGTGTGGAATGCTGTGGGAAGATGGTTGCAAACAAATCATGCTGATCCCTATAGTGGGTTTCAGCTAATTTATGAGCACGACAAATGTTCTAGTTCGTTGAGCCATATTATCTTCAAAAGTATTAGGTATTTAATTTATGATTAATGGGTTTTGATAAACTCGTTAACGTTACCGCAATAGTGTAGATGACACAATTAAACAATAATTCCAAGACACAAAAAAAAAACAGTTTATTTAAGCCCTGAAAACCAGATAAATTTTTAAATAACAATAAAATTCGTCTTTTGTTTCTTTAAAAATTATAAATAATGAGTGAATTGAGATGACAAAAAAGTGACCTCATAGTTTAGTATTGTCACAAAATCTATGAAGGAATCACATTTTGACAGTTCATAAAGAGTGCGTCAATTGATTTGAGGTGTCATCTACCCAATTCATTTTCATTTCATACCAAAATGCTTCTCAGAAATAGCCAGATCAGAAAGGACCTAAACACAATACAAATAACTTGGATAATCAATTGGCAACACTAAAGTTAAACGGGTTTCGATTTATAATGCCTATCACATTCCTAACTTGATCAATTTGAACTAGAACATAAAGCGGCTCACAAATCCATTTCCAGACTGAAATGCGAAATAACTTAGCCTTAGGACTTATTCAAATATATGTACGAAGGCTTTCTACAAAATATGGAGGCGCCATACAGTCCATGTTCAACTTAATATCATTCGCATTCCTCGTCTGCCTTTAGCATATCTTGGTTTTGATCTCAATTCTAATTCCAGTGAAAGAGCTAATATTTCAGTTCCAACAAATTTAATATCTAAGAAGCTTAAAAGGACGATCGAAATTGAATCCGTATATACGTTTTAATTTACTTCAAGATTGCTTTTACGCAACGATTCGCTTTGAAGTTAAAATATTATGTTATTTGAGGAATGTAGAGACGGTTGGCGACACAAATTTTAAAGCTTATAACTGGTCCTAAACATATTTTTGGTCTTTGGATACGGGAATGGTCAAAGGACATTTATTTCCACAACTTATATACGTCTGTATTCCCCGAAGGGTTAGGCAGAGGTGTACCAATGCACAGTTCGCCGGTATATTTAGGTTTCATGTAATAAGGGGCGAGCCTATTGCCATTAACCGGGCCCAAATCACAACTCCGAGTTGCAGTATTTCCCCGACATTAAGCATCAAAATCACTTAATAGTCCGAATGACATAAATCATTTCTATTCCAAAAACTATCCATCTCCTAATCCTTTGGTCCGCACATTCTGTCTGGATCGATGAACACTAACAGACAGACGGTCGCGAATACATTATTCAAGCGTTCGACACTACGGGGTGGGCAGACGTGTTGACAGACGCCTGACGCCTGTTGGCAAACAGAGGGGAGTGCGGATAGAGATATGTGGAATACGGATCTGTTTGTTTATCTTCTTAAAATAATAGTCCAGAGATAATGAGTTATGATCAATATTTGTCTTTAGAAGAAAGATCAGAGAGATGACAAGGGGTCCTAAGTCTACGATTGGATGAACTGTGTTGAATTCGGATTAGAATTGAATAAGCTTTATAATATTATTTAACCATCTTCAGAGCTATGTAGTCATATCCTTCTTCACTTTGAATAAGGAGATGTCCATGCATCTTGCGAATATACATGTGAGCGGATGTTACCCGCATCTCAAGCCAGTTAGCTAAGATGAAATAAAATGACTCCTTTGTAGAAGGAGTGATCGCTTGTGCGAAGCAGTCGACAATAGAGGAGGGTGGACGATCGGTCAACAATAGGACAATTTAAGGCTTATATACGAGGGGCGGTCAGTAATGACTTAACAATCAATGCCTTTGAGTGAAGCCAATTATGGCAATAAGCCAAGATCCCAAAGAGATTTGTATTTTTGTTTGTAACGGATAAACTCAAAAACTACTTAACCGATCTTAAAAATTGTCTTACCAAATGAAAGAAGCTACCAGCAGTATTTTATTTTCAAAATATTAGGACCCGTTAGAAAATTCACGCTAACGAAGTCGCATGCAAAAGCATGTTATTAATATTTGAAATCCTGCCACCAAAATGAGATTCCAAAAAACTCAATTCTCTCGACCTTTAGAGGGTTAACAAACTTCTCTGGCGCCATTCCCCCACGAAATATATTCAAACACGGTCGTGGTGTACGATTCCGTGGAACACATAAAACGCATCAAAGCATTGATTCTCCTTATCGGGAACAAAAGTTGAATTTAAAAGGAAAGTTTATTCGTTCGTTTTGTTAAAGGCACCCTAAAACTTGGAGTTTACACCATTGTTGTAAAATTGAAGAGTTGCGGCTGCACGCGAAGATTGATCACGGCACCGAGGTACGGGGAATGTTGGCAAATAGGACTGTTATTCAGTGTTCTTTGAAATAACTGTTTGTTCTTTAGTACCTCTGTTCCGTTTTAACTTTGTATAGTAAGTTGGCAACTTGGCACTGATTGAAAAGGTTTTCTGAAATGGAGTTTTGACAAAGAAACCAACACACGTCCAAAATTTCTCGAAATTTTCGAAGTACCAAATTGTGCTGATTCTGGATATTTAACGCGCAAATGTTTCTTATTCTAAGCATAAGTTTGGTGTGTGTATTGTTACTGTTGGATAATGATGTAACACATTTGGCACATTGAATTGACGTAATTAATTATTATTGAGAAATTATAGGGTGCCTTGTTTTGACAGAACTAAGATCACATAATTTGTTTCGTTCCCATAACAAAAATTGAACATCGATATCGTTTATATTAAGACCTACGCAACATTGTATGATTGTTTATATTTTCTGCTATAATTAGTAGCAATGGAGGTAGTAAAGGAAAACTATGGTAGTTATCTGTCTAATTCAGAACAATTTAAGCCTGTTTTCCTCAAAGGGATTGGTAGGTATTGTTATTTAACTACTAACACATCGACATTTTATATATATTTGACGCCTACCTATTCCTTACAACTTAAATCTACTTGTACCACAACTAAAACTTGAAGGTCCACCACTACTGCGGGCCCTATGGTCATGTCTTTGTATGACCGTCACAAGTTCCCACACGGCATCGGAATTGCTTCTAAACAGTTTGTAAACAACATAAACACTATTTGTACACGCGTTTTGATAATAAAACGCTATACGTACAGGAGTTTATATATTTTACATTGAAATTCTTATGATATGTCATGAAGACGTAGTAGTTAAAAGTTTACTAGCGATGGAGTAAAGTAAAAGAGCCTTTACGATGTGAAATTTGATATTTATGAACACTTAAATACAGACTGGTCAAGACACGGACACAAGTGTTGAAAGATTTATTTTTCACATGCCATCCATCACGCCTATATTCCCCGAAGGGTTAGGCAGAGGAGTACCAATGGACACCCACACACATTTATTTTATACTTCGTACCAAAAGACTAAACGGTCTGGTCTCTAAATTTCTTAGCTTATAATGCTCAATTACATACATACATAAACGCACGCCCTTGTCCCCATGGGAGTAGGCAGGAACTACGGAACGCCACCTGCTACAATCCTTACATATTCCTTTCGCCTCTTCAACATTCATGCATCTGGTCATACAAGCACATCGGTTACGAGTACTGCGCACCTGACCTTTCTGAAGAACCTCACCAATAGTGCTCAATTATTTTAAATAAAATGGTTAAACCACATACTTTGCATATCGCGTGTAAATTATCACGATCTACAAAATCACACAAGAAATGTAATAGCATAACACTATAATACAATTAGCGCATAAGTTTAATATCGCGAGTGCGTCGTGTTTGGCGGCCTTGGCCACGCCACTAAAATAATTCACTTATATGACATAAGCGACCTACATGTGATTATTAATTAACACTACTAGCAGGGCTGGCGAAAACACCAACAATATTCCACTTATGACGACACAGTGGACGTTTTGTTTTTGTTGCAACTCTCTTGTATTGTTTGGGTGGTAGGTATTCAGATCATATGTATTCTGCCACTAGGACCATGCTGAAATGTACAAATGGTTTTTCAATTAAAATTTTACAAGCAAAAGCAAAACAATAATAATATTAGGACATCACATCTACCCTCACATTGCCCTCTTGAATGTCCAACTCTAACAAACATTTCAATTGCCCAAACAAATGGTCCTTCGAATCGGATCCCAAAGGACCAACCCCCAGAATTCACACAGTAATTACCCGCTTTTCTAAAATTAGGACAGGAAAACCAAAAGCGAAACCAACTACAGTAAAATAACCCATTTCCCTTCGGTAGCAACCATAGTTATGACCTAACCGCGAGGGTGCGGCTCGCAATCGTGACATTTACGTTTGGGATCGCCTGTTTACCCTCAGGAGCTCGCTTCAGCACTATTTGTGGGCACGCCTCAGCCGCCATACATGGAATATCAACAGTAAAAGAATATTGGAGGATTTTGCGAAATACTGAACTGACCCAGTTTTGTTTGTTTGGGAGATTGGAAAAGTTTAATAAAGTCGGATGCATATGTTTGAAAGACTGATGGAGTTGAAGGACCGGAATTACATTCTGTAAAATAAAAAGCGATGGGATTTGCTGAATTTTTGTCATTTGTTTTGGTGTCCGCTCCACAACAAAAAACAATCACAAATGAAAATAGTGAAGGATAGAGGACCTAGGATGACCTCCCAAGCAATCATCGAATGATGTAAAATCTCTGCTACGCAATCCGTTTATTACTATAACGTACCTAAACCAGGCATCTCTTTATACATTCAGCGCTCAACGTATTTAGAACATCAGTTTCAACAGAATAATGTTTTAAATATGTATAGCGCTTAATATGTTTTGTGATTTATGGTGCAAGAGGACCTAAGAATGTCTCGCATAATTATATCACTTCAGAGAATCATAAAAGAAACCACGAGGCTTTAATTACGAGTCTACAGTCAACACGGCTTCTGTTGACACTCAGTAGCCATTTATTATTTTAATATATTCTACATCACACTGAATACAGATTACCTCTTTAACTAAAATTAGGGCTGTGCCCTGTTGTGTCATCTCTATGGGCTCATATTCAGAAAATAAATTCGTCCTTAGTGACAGAATAGGCAGGACATCTTGTCAAAAGCTACTTAAAAATTGTGCCAACAATTGGTACGTTCGTGCACTTAATACCACTGTGCACCTTTTTAATAAAGACCTCTGTTATATGAAAAAACATGTGAACCAGTTCAAGGAATCTCACAGCACAGAAAGCCAAGACATGGTCAAGGTTATCTACCTGAGTAACAATGATAACCGACCACTGTCTGCAATTCATGTCCAACATGAAAATAATGATGTCATTACCGCAGTTCACGGGACAATACAAGCTGATGATTTTGTTATGAGCGTGAGAATCTCCACATAGTTTACAGGCGTTTAAGAGCTTTGTGGTTTGTGACAAATTGCGGACACATGTTACACACTATACTAGAAAGGTTTAGGTAGTTAACTAAATGTAAACAAAACAAACCACGTGACTCATGGATGCTAAACCTTTCACTTCAAATTTTAAAATCGTATTATTTAAAGTCGCATAATAATAGGCTCTAGTCTACTTATATCAGAATTTGAGGAACTATCTGCCACGTTAATAATAAAACGTTCAGTGGTATTATCAATCATTTTATCTAATTTAAACATTTTCTGTTCTTGTTTTATTACATGACCCTCGCAATTTTCAAAGGCGCCTGGTTAATCGACTAAACGTTATACCTGCAATTTTAGTTGCCATACTACATCACGGGCGTACTCTTCAATTTAGCGACGTTATCTAATTCATCGTGTCTTCTAAAAGGTTTTGGGAACCTGTCTTTTTAGGCTCTTTACAATAGACAGATTACAAAATATTATACTATTTTATAAAACTAACAAAAAAGTGGTGTCCAAACAATGAAATCTATGAAGAGTAGTTTACGAATAAATGATAAAGTTTAACATACATTAATAAAAGAGAAAAGTATCGCATAAATCTAAATTAGAATTGATTTTGTTGTAACGTATTTTTTGACAAGGAAGTGTCAACGATAAAAAACCTTTTCTACTATTTGTTTACCTTTAGTTAACTACCTAAACCTTTCTAGTATAGGTCCGGATACAAATGTGCTAGTAGGGAAATATCTAGATATCATTTCGCCATCTTGACTTAGCGTGGGATCTCATATTTAGTAGAGTATTTAGGAATTGACTCAAGGGTAACCACGAACTCGGATGGTGACGAATGCATCATCCTTATTTCCTTACAGCATATTTAAAATGTTTACCAAAGACCAAATATACGCCAAGCTTTTCATTTGGCCCCCAACAGACAAAAGAGTATTTGGTATTAACGCTAAATCACACAGGGATCGCGCACACGTTTGCATGACAATGTGCGCTGATTAAATGCTTAAACAATGCACTCGCGTGTTTACGACAATGGACGTAGTTCCACGATACCAGAACTTTTTTAACTAGCACTAGCATTATGGAAGAATATTAATGGAGTATTATTTAATGGTGGACTGAAGATTAGTTTTAAATTGGCAGCTTTACGGCTTTACACTTTTAACCTAGTTTTCGCGAACGTATAAACGTAGACTGGATGTCGTCAAAGAGTAAACCGACCTAGTTGTTTACTTGGGCGGAGTTTTAGCTCCTCGGTTAAATAAAATGTCAACGTTCTTGAAGTTCGTTTACTTTTAAAGTTAGATGTTTGGTGTCGTGGAATGTTAATACGTCTTGCTCTCGATCGCCATAAACGGTTAATCTAAAGTCGCTACAATAAGCAAGATACGCAGAAACTTCTATTCTACTACCACCACTCTTGTGTCTACCCATACATCAAACTTAACAAGTCTATATTTCTTTACGAATCTAACTAGGTACTACTATTTCAGGTACCACGAGATAAATAAAACTTGGTCCAATTCTATTAATTCCCGCGAAAATATAGCATTTGGGGAAATTGCGCTAACGAAGATAAAATAAGAACAAAAGACGATGAAAATTAAATTGGGAGACGTAATAGTTTGAAAGTGCTATATTTTTGGACTATTTGGAGTTATTGAAAAGATCTAAGTTGATAACTACGTTTATAAAAGTTCTAAAGGACCTATTGCCTAGAAAATTATAAATAAATTCAAACTGTCATCTATATGGTTAAGTTTAAATTGCAGCTTGTCACAACACATATAATTATTATCTTGTAAAAGCAGTCTGGCAGTCTGACAGCTACTTCATTCTTCAAAACGAGCCTGTCGGCTGTACTGACACATTACTACATCCGTGTATGGCACTATGGATGGATGTCAAACAGCATAACATTACCCTTTTAGTTTCGCTGTTCTACGAACAAATCACATACAAACTAGGTACTGTGTACTACTAGCTATTATCAAAGTACTCGCCAGGGCCTGCACAGTTAGGCGTGACGTCACGGGGTCAACGACCGCTCGCACAGCAATCACGCCGCAGGAACGGGTTGTATGGTAGAAAAACTATGAGTTGTAGTGTTATTAAATGCCTATCAAATGGATACGTGTTTGGGTATTTGGAAATTTGAGCTGCTTTATGCAAGATGAAGATGGAATTTACTATGTTCTGAGTCAAAGTCAAATCATTTATTTCAATTAGGATATTAAAAGGCACTTTCATTTGCCCTTCCCAAAAGGTAGTTTCGTGCCCGTTTCGTTACCTGCTTGGTCCAGCAATTTATGCAACGTAAATCTTTTATGTTATGCGTGTTGCTTTGTAGTAGTATTATGTATTTTTTGCATATCTGTCAGAGCAAGTCAGGGTCAGCACCCAATCGTGTGACCATTTATTTTGTTGCAGTACATTTGCATGGGCCATACCAGAAAAAAAGGTTAAATCAAGTTTTATAAACAACATTACGACAAAAGCATGAGTAACCCTATGTAAAGCTTGCATTATTTAAAACATAAAAATAGCGCAGAGGATCATCAAATTGGTATACTTTTCAAAATGCACACAGCAATACAAATACAACCCCATGACTAAACAAACTTACCCGTATCTGCATAAAAATAATACAATCCCATAATAATAAGTATATCCTTACAAATTAAACTCATAAAGAAAGATGCCTTAGAACGTACACAATCAACGTTGCAAGTCTCAGACGGCGGCTAAAATACGAGCTTGTCCCGAAACTTACTGAACCGGTTCCTGAGCTTAGGATAGACCCACATCTAACTGGTGATACGCGAACATTCGTAGCGATGGCGGACCGGTAGCGAGGACTTGTGAATGGTGTCCAATATTATGGCAGAATCATTTGTTTATGTTATCCTCCAATGGTAGTTACGTGATTTTTGGTACATTTGTGATTGTCTACTTCGCACAAAAAAAACAATTGACTTGCATGTGGCTTGTATTTCTATTTTTATCTAAATACTTTGCATGGATTTCTGCGTAAATTCGGTTAGTGAAACTTAAAAACGTCGCGTAACTTCGGTCGGGTGTGTCCGTACCCTAAGACCAAAACAATTACCAAAATAAAAGGGGAGTAAAAAGATGTAAGATTAGTGGCCGAACGCAGACAGAGAGCCAGACGCTAGGGTGGGCACACAAACGACTTCTTTGTTATGTTTAAGTTTTGACGTGCAGTCGAATGCACCACTGACCCATCTCTACTGAGTTATTTGTTGGAGATAAACAGATGTCACATTAATCCTGAGAACGAAGGGTTACGACTACTTTGTTAGTGAGATTTAGGAGCCAATGTAATAAAAACTATTTTCGTATGACACAAAACGATAATATCATTGAATATTGCCAACTGGTATGACAAATCAAGATGCTTCAATTTTCGCTCTCAAAGCTTTTTCGCCACCCGTTTTCTGACAATAGTCAAAAAATCCAGACAGAACAACCAAAAAATAACGTAGTTCATCAATGGCAGTATAACCCATGTTGATTGGTGCTCAAGCGCCAGGTTTCCCCACATTACCACACAATGGTCGACAATGGCTCCCTTCCACTTCGGTCGTTCATTGTTCATCTGTCAAACGCGCTTTGACTTTCATCGATGTATTCATGGCGTTTTTATTTGGTCGTCAATTGGTTGAGTAAAATCGTGAGTTTGTAGTTGGAACTTAGGCAGCTAATGTTTTTCTTCTGATTTTAAATTCTTAAGATATCTTGGCAGCTATGAAATGTCAATGAATGCTCTTGGTCTCCATTTGCCTTCCTTCACTTGATTTAATTATAAAAGATACGCGAACCCGAGCGCCGCCTAAAAATTGGTCCTTCGAGACGACTTTTATTGAACTTGAAGGGAAACATTTCTCCACATTATTTATAAAATAATATCCTTGAATAATCAAATACAACTAACTAATTTATGCAATACTTGCAATAAAGCATTGTTATCGCAGCACCCGTATCCATTCACACACACAAACAAATCATGAGTAAATGAGTATCAGTCACGCAGACGCGCATAAAAACGTACTCTATGTCAAATCGATCAAACATGAACAAGTTTCCTTAAATCGTGTGCTCAATGTTTGAAGAAACGAATTAGTACTATTGACACAAGTGTCACAGGCGTCGAAACTAGGCGGTTTAGTACAAATATTGAAAACACGTGTATTCTAGGGGAAAAAATTGGTTTGATATTTTACGATAACAACATTTAACATAATATCTTCATAGTTCTAGTCGTAAAGGGTATATTAATGATACATTGCCCCTACTCCTAGGCTGTTTATCAAGGACACAGTTATCATTTTGTTGTCATCGTTGCAATAGGCTCGCCCCCTATTACATGGGACCTAAATATACCGGCGAACTGTGGGTGTACATTGGTACACCTCTGCCTAACCCTTCGGGGAATACAGGCGTGATGGAGTATAGTTATCATTTCGGGACATAAAAACCTACACTGACAGAGTTTCCTGCATAGCCATTAGTCAATATTTCTATAATATCCCACAGTAGTACCAACCTACTAAATACGACAATAATATGTACCTACATTCTTTCATGAAACGATACTTACTATTGCGTAGATGTTCCACAATGGCCGTGCCGTCACGGTTGAGTAGCGCAGACCTACAGCATTTCCGATAACCGAGGCAAACTGGAAGATTACTTCAGCTACATTGTTGGTTTACAAAAGGGCACAATAATAATTGGTTATATCCACTGTAGAACAACCTAATTTACATACGAACCTATCTTTCAATAGTTAGACGAAGTATTCGGAGATCCACACTAAGGAATCTAACCGCTGTCGAATATGACGACAAATACATTCCGATGGCACATATTTCTTCTATCTACATACTTATGTCTTGCCCTGCGACCGATGACAAATCGCGAGACCTACATGCCAGTCAATTGAGACTTTACCACAAAAACTCGCATAGATACAATTACCATTTGATACTTAGTTTATTATTTATCACAGGAAGCATGAAGTTATGGGTAACAGTTTCCCCTGTACAATTAAAAACTCGTCCACTTGCAGCTATTGGAAAAAAAGCTTTGTGTACAGTCCCTGCAGGCAACAGAGCAGAACGTTTCTGTAGGTCAACGAATTTTAAAAACACAAAACAGTTGAATTAGACAAGGATATAATGACCCCTGTGTTCCCGTTGCCATCATTCGTGTATAGTTTTGGTGACACCAATACTTCGGGAAATCTAGATGGACGTGCATCTAGATTTCTTGAGTTCATCAAAGGTTATAAAGTTAAATGTTTAAAGTTACACGTAGTACGTAATTTCATTTCTATTTTACAAACTTTACAATAGGTTAAGTTTGCTTCGACAGCAGAAGAACTAATGAGAGACTATCAGGCTGCTGGAAAACGGGGTTCGACTTACCAAGTCTGTCCTAAGCACACTTTTATTTAGGATAGGTACCAGTAGGATTATAATTCCATGTTATTAGAGACACGCCCTGCGGAAACGTACTTTTTTTAAACCATTTAGCAAGCTGCTGTAATATCCAGTAGCAACCGGAACAATTAACAAAACTCTCCCCATAACTGTAAATTAAGCTCATTGTAAAACACACATAACTAGATTACTGGTGCCGAGTGGTGCCCCACTTTCTAGGAAGGAGGTCGTTTTTTCAGGAAAATTTCTCCTTACCGGAGGAAATTGTATAAATTCTACTAAGTTTATAAATTGGAATGCTTCAATTTATATGTAGATGTTTGTTTTAATAGCGATTTGACCGATTATTTACGAGTATATTAGAAGGGCACAGTATTTTGGATTACTAAAATGTGTGATACCCGAAAAATAATTAGTCACACACAATCGCTAATCGATGTATGCTTTCTATTTGTTAAACATCAAAGCTCGGTCCTTGTTAAAAACTACACAAAGACAATACTTAACTACAACTATGCAAGTTAAGTTTAAAACCACAGAAATTACTTTTAAAAGCACCAAAACAACAAAGTTCAACTCACAATATTCATGCAACTCATTTTAAAGAGCACCATAGTAGGGGTACTGGCAGTACGCCAACACTCTGTGAATCAATTACCGCGGGTTCAGTGCCACTTTATCATAATATACCTGTTGTACTCAAGCATATTTTACATATTACTCTATGTGGAGGCGATTACTCAGCCGTCTTTGGCTTAAGAATCATTTGAATAGATAGGAAAGTAGGTGAATGCGAAAGTAATATGTTGTGTTCTTTATTGTGATAACAGCTTGCCCGTAGTTTAAGATACTTTTAGGGTACGAAAGAAAAGATGTGGCCAAAATGGAGTTGACTGATATAACTGCTGATAGAGGTATAGAAAGGTTTCAGAGAGAGAAGATGTCACGCGAAAGAAATAAAAATCATTATGCTACTTTTTTCAGAAATAAAAGCTAAAAGTCAGTGATATCGCACCATCACACCATGACTATCACTTTACCCCCATTCCGTCAAACCACGCACTTACATAAATGAACAGTCACTCAATTTATTTACCGAGCTTTTAAGCTTATTAACTTTCGCCGAAAATACATGTAATTGCTGACAATTTCCGCGCAAAATATGGCACAGAACCTTCATGGAGGTATTATTACCGTGCAAATGGAATATATCATTGGCTTTCAAAACAAATTTTGATCATTACAATATCTAGCCAAAATTTTATAAGATATTTCCAAGATGGGCACGATAAGAAGTGGTAGTCATCCACCCACAATCTCGGTAAACTTTTCCAATCTTCTGGACACATTCAAACTTTGCACCGCCAGCCTGCTTTTGTCACCGTCGACAAAAGAAAAGGATGAAAGTGATCCTACAGTTCTGTGGAAGCTGGAGCACATTCAATAGAAGGATCCTGTGAAACTTACTTGCCAGACAGTATTCAAGGCACTGACACTTTGTACAAGTGTACTCAAGTCACATTAGAGATCTCAAGATGGTATTGTTTGCGCGCTTAACAACTTCGAAACTGCACTTCAAAATAATCTTGCTAACACAGCAGTATAAAGGGATTTTATCCTTCATCAATTTTATTATGAATTATTAGTTATGAACTTCATTCTAATAAATAATAGCTTTTCGGCAAAATGTAGTAGCAACAACATGTACTAACAAAGTTACTTTAGCACTGGCATTTAACCATGGCAATTTACATCGACGAACCATAGTTACATAAATACAGCCATGTCGTTAACACAGCTACATCTTAGTGCATGCAAACTATCGCGTTACCTGTCTAGATTTCAGTATCGATCGTGCGTACGTCCGGGATTCGGCGGCGAGATACGGGTTACGTCCGGTCGACAGCCTCCGGGTCACGAGCTGGTCCGGACCGGGCGGCGAGATAGGTCATTGAAACAAGGCGTGGAAACACGCTAATTGAAACTGATACTGTTACGGATTTTCCATCTTCCATCTCGGTTTGATTCCGACGTGAATTTGGAAGCGAAAAGTTTTGGTGCTATCATTGTCGGTCTATTTGTAAGAGTTGGATTCAGATAAAGGTTATATGGTTGTAACTCAATTAATGTTGGCAAGTCAATTAAAAACCCAATAAGAAGTTGTCTATTGCATTGGCAACATCATTAACTAGTAATCGGATGACCAAACAGCTAACACAGTATGGCAAGCCAGTTATAGCTTTAGAAGGGCCGTTAAGCTCCTTACCAAAAAAGGAAAACGCCATGTCAAACATAAAAGCATATTAGAATATCAGTCGCGTCAATTTTAAAACAGTCTAAATATCACTTAAGGTCGGTCTGTCACTAAATAAATACGAGGGTGTAGTACCGATAGTACCGAGGGAATTGCAAATAAAATTCCACGACACGGCGCGACGAGGGTGGCAAAGGTCGCCATTTTAGTAAAACAGGGAGGCGCAGAGTAAACAGCAGTGAGCAATGACGGCAAAGATCTACATAATTTGGTATAAATTGAAAATTAAGTCATACTTAGCACACTTGCAAGGCATTTACAAGGTAAAAGCGAACGGCTGATATGATAACCGTAGTGGTTTGTAAAGATCTTCAATTTCAAATAACATCGGATCAAATCTCGATATTTTTAAGACTCGATCTTACAAGATCACTAACCCAATTCATGCAAAATATAGCGTTACTAAAATATGATACAAGCAAGAAAATATATGAATAGAAACAAGATCAAAAGACTGTTATTTACACCCACAGTCATCCTCATATTTCAGACGACATTCCGTACATTACCGGAACACTAAAATTTCGTGAAGAGCGGAATTACCTCTCACATTTCCTGTTGCCCTCGTATATTTATTGCGGTACAGGACGATTTCAGATTACTCGCGGGACCGGTTACATATTTTGTGGGCAAAATATGGCTTGTATTTCGTAGGTTTTGGGATGCCTGTCCAAATAATCTGTTTATTTTCCGAATTGGCTTTATAGGTTCAATTTTCTTTCAAGATTGCAAGGCGCGAAAGTAAACAAATACTTTTTTCATACGCAGACGAGTATGAAACCAATGTACGTAGGTTTTATTTAATGGCGTGCTTGTGGTGGCAGCTTGAAAGCAGTCTGAGCGCAAACGTGGGAGAATGCTGATGACATGTAAATGAATAACGTGTCGGAGATGTAACGCCTCATTATGCCTCGTGGAGGCTGCAGACTCATTGTATTGTTGAAGGATTTTAATTTCCAGCACTGCCTTTGTTTGAAAAGCTTAAATTGCAATTTTTGTTTGCATAATTTTATTTGTTATTGAAGGTTTCAGTACTACTAAACTCGGTCAAAATATTTTACGACTGCCGGTCTTGTGTCCCTCATCTTGAATATCACATATAATTTCAACCCCACAATATCATAACAAATAAACAGTCCCCCAAAGACGACAAAACACGCAATTCCTGACAAAATAGCCTAATTCAAAATTGCGTCACTTAGCGTGACATCGCATAGTATTATGGTAAAAATGAAAGGCGCAATCCTCCCCTCGCGAGGGGTGAAGACAGGCTTCCGCAAACCCTCCCTGTCTGTCAGAGGGTTGATGGACATGGTTTAAAAGAGATTGTTTTTTATTTTGACATGATCCTATTATGAAGTTTCAGCATCAAAAGTGAGATTGGATTTCTGGAAACCCCGACAACAGATAGATCTTGGCGAAATTAGAGAATACCTTTGAAATTGGGAGCTTTTGAACACATGGCAGAATGGTGCTGATAGATTTTTTGGATGATTCAAAGGCGATTTACCCACAAACCCTGACATGGGGTCGACACCCTTACTACGTTGACAAAACAGTCTTGATTGTTTATCTAATGGGGCGACGTTACGCACAATCGATCTAACTTCGTCTGGAGACAGATCAACTGATCAGTCTTGGGAACAAAAGGTTTAACTGTTTGTTTGTGAGACGTGACGTTTATGTTGACTTTTTGTTGGAATTCGGGCTTTTAAACGTTGTTTCGCGAAAGAATTTAGAATCCATGTTACTGTTATATTTTTCTTAGCGAATTATTTTCCACTGAAACTGAACAAACAAATGCTCAAATAGAATTTGGTTTTTTGATAATGGAATCTGCCAAAATATTGACTACCTACACTCGAGAAACCATCTATTTACAAGAAATGTGTCGCCATTTCTATTTTTATAATAAAAAAGTTGGTCCTTCGGTACATTCACAATAAACATAAGGACGAGGCGATGCAAAAAGAAACTTCGTATGTATCTCTACAGGGAACCCAATAAAAAGACATCTACAAGTCACGCATTCACGACATGTTTCACACAAAAATAGAACTAAATTCTCACAACATAAGGTTAGAATTAAAACAGCTATGTTTGTGGCACCATGTATAAATTACATACACCGCAACGGGGTACGTCGCATGCAATTTCCATGGCGGTAACATTTCCTATTGGAAAGGGGACCAACGCAGTTTATGGTGGTTTTACGTCATCTAGCTTTATGTGGTTGTTATAGTTATAAATGACGTCATAAATATTACGTCGTATAATTATTGTTATTTGAATCATTTTTACGGCAGTTTTACATTTGATTTATGTATCGTCTTTTATTTCTTTGGAAATTGGAAATGATCAATTATCTAATACTGTTATTTCATTAATTATATGTTGGGAGGATATAAATATACACACAAATTTAAATATCTACTTATTTAATATGGTCATCATTGGATAAGTAAGAGGATGGCTTCGAAAAAATCAAATTGGTATAGTTTTTTGAAGGACCATCATCATCTGCCTAGCCTTTTCCCAACTATGTTGGGGTCGGCTTCCAGTCGAACCGGATGCAGCTGAATAGTTTTTTGAAGGACCAAATAAACAAATTATTAGGCAAAACTCCGTAACTTTACGTGGCTGCAATAAGTTCGCCCTTTGATTTGCCAACTTAGAATTAATACAAGTTGAGAAAATAATATTAAGTGAAATGCATCTCAATAAAAATTACTTTCTAAGTTAAAATCAAAGCAAGATTGGGAAATAAAACTAAGTGAAGTGAATCTAGTCATCATCATCTTCCTGCCCTTATCCCAAGTTACTTGGGGTCGGCGCAACACGTTTTCTTCTTCCATGCCGTCCTGTCAGCCGTCATACTATCACTGACTCCCTTCTCTTTCATATCATTCTTCACACAATCCATCCATCTTTTCTTTGGCCTCCCTCTTCCTTTCCATCCATCCACAATTATGAAGTGAAGTGAATCTAGTATACATAATAAAAAACGAACACCTTAGACATGGTTCCGATAAAATCTGAACTAACTTAAAGTGATATCTTCAGTGTGAGGGGGACGTATCTTCTAGGGATAATTTTATTACATATTAGAAAGGCTACAATTACCAGTATTACAGCCCGTATATTCTACATACACAAACGCATTATAATTTTCATTCACTTTTACAGGAGCACGGACCTGTCCACACCGGTTTTGTATGTGTGGGTAGAAATTAATTGAGTTGAGCTAGGCCAATCACGGCGCGATACTACTGCCTGGTTTACTGCTGAGTAATAACTGTAGCTGTAATAATAATAACTGCTGATAGCAGGGGGTATGAGTGTCAACCAACATACAAAGTACTGGTTATTGTTACCTATTTGCTAATACAGTTCTTCAAAGTGGTAGATAAAAGTATAAATACATTGGAGGTTCTTTTGTAACATTTTGTTTTATTAAAACAAACCACCACACATGTAGGTTAATGCGGTAACGTTAGAAGTTTAATTAATATAAAATTCCAGGAATATACTAATGTAGAGTAATTCTGTGTCACGACATTTAACCATAACTTTAACGTTAAATTACATAATTTTTTTGTATGTCGCCATTTAAATAAACTATAACGTCATTTCCTACAACTCCACAATGCTGCAATAGTCTCGCCAAAAAAACGAAAACCATTATACAAATTACATATTTCTTTAGATCAAGCAAACGTAGATGATTTCTTACTCTTCATTCTTAATATCTTTAAAACGAATATAAACCATATAATCCCACCCACTCATTGCATTTAAAGCCCTATTTATTGATTGCCAGTTCAAAACGACATACCAAACTTGAAACCCTTACAAACAAAATCCTCTGCCTACACTCTTAAAATCTATATATCCTTGAGAAAAACGGCACACAGCTTCCTAAAACAATCATCACAGTCACCAGATCTACCTGCTACAGCTCGATAGCGTCATCATGAAGTCACCACCAGGCCTAGATGACCAAGCCAGTCTAAATGCGACTACAGCATCACTTTACCTGAAACAAACAATAAAGTCATTAGTGAAATGATCGTGATTGTAAATGACTAATTCGCACGCGACGGTGTTAGAACATACTATCACGCCCATATTCCCAGAAGGGTTAGGCAGATGTGTACCAATGTACACCCACAGCGCCTTAGGTCCCATGTAATAGGGGGTCAGCCCATTGCCATTAACCGGGCACTAATCCTAACTCCGAGCTGCTACTGAGAATTTCATAGAAAAACACAATAACTCTTTGCTCAACCTGGGGATCAAACCCAAGACCTCTAGCGTAGCAGTCGCGCTTAAGACCACTAGGCTAATAAGGCAGTTGTTTGATCGTGATTTTAAATGACTAATTCGCACGCGACGGTATTTATAAGAATAGATAAAGTGTTCAATAATTTAGTTATGCAATTTAAATTGTAGTTGACCCATAGGTTATCTCTTTAGCAGTATGATTCAGACGAAGGACTGTTCAACACTGTACGGAATGCACTCTTACCAGAATAGTGAACTGCCCGCGACTTCGTCCGCGCGGCCTATTTCACTGGCGTTACGTTTTTGAATACTACTCCGATCCCGTAAGTCGTAGCGTGATGTTATACAGCCTATGTTACTCAGGAATAATGTAGCTATCTATTGGTGAACATATTGTTAAAATCAGTCCAGTAGTTTGGGAGCCTATTCGTTACAAACAAACAAAAAATCTTTCCTCTTTGTAGTATTATTAGTATAGATGCATTATGTGCTGAAGCTGAATCATTATCAACTATGACATCATTTTAAAAGTACTCATTACTCTCAATGTTCTTTTCAGGGTTAAAATATCTAGTTCTCAGTCTACATGATTTATGTAATCGTGATAGGTCAAGTAAAAGAGACTAACTGTGAATAACATTCATTAATCACACAGCACAGACACGTTACATTTCATTAGACGTCTCGATCTCGTTTACTTAAGAGGGAGAATCTTCCTCAATGAACATTTAAGTTTATGCGCGGGTGGCGACCGTTGCCATCCGCCTGGCATAATAATTTAGATGTCTAACGACACACGTAGGAGGTAAGGATCTGTAGCATAATTGTCATTTCTCGTTATTAGAGATAATTGAATTAGGTTTATAGTAGTTGGTACAAATATGAATGTGTTATAGAGCTCGCCTCAAAGGACCAAACAATATCTGGAACAAATAATTTATATTTATGAGCTGTGAGGAAAGCCTTGGTCCTATTGCAACTGTAAATCAAATCCTTTCCCTTTGACCCCAGCAACGAGAGACGAGAGACGAGTTGGACTCGCACACGAAAGAAGGAAAAGAACTCGTTTCTTACCCCCTTTAATTTTTATTTCTTGTTATAGCAGTTATAGTAATACACACTGGGTGCGAAACCCTAAAAACATTGCATCCGATAGAATCTTACAACTTTAATCTTCTGTATAAAATACAGTTGTGGAGAAGGGAGAAGATGAAAAATTTGCCACACCTTACATAACAAAGCTATGTAGTTCCGATTCCTATAATAAACTACAAGATTCTTTAATAAATATAAAAGTTTCCTGAAACAGAATTTTTATAGAACACCCTACATAGCTTCAACAAACGCAATCAACTGAACACTGCGATACGGAATAGAGGCAATGTTTACTCCTCGTGTTTCCGTCTAAGACGGGCTGACTGGGACAATTTTCACGAGAAACCAGTACCTAAACACGTTCCCGAAGGAATTGTACTCGTATGGGGTAAACAGTGCAAGGGCTGTTGATACTGAATTAACTTATCCGAGAAGGGAGGGCGTTTGCGGGTAAGTTTCAATTAACTAAGTCTTCTTAAGTTCACCTTATTATTTGCGCTCCATTGAGGCAAAGCCCTTTAGGAACCACTGATGGACTTCTCACAGTTTTTTCTTATGATGTCTAACATCCAATAATTGAAGAGATTGCAATAATTACAATAATTTTCTGATTTATCTGATGATTGTTTGCTAAATATGGATTGCCAAATTACCGCCCAAGCGGGTTGGATACATCGGAATGATACTTAAATCTTCAAATTCAAGATTCATTTATTCATATTGTGAACACGGGTTACAATAAGATGTATAAAAATGTTGGTCCTTACTATGTCTTGTTAGTCTTTAGATTAACGTAGTATAGCATTTGGCACGTTGTAAACAATCATTATTTTACCTCTTAGGCTATACAATATAAATACTTTCGTGCATTTTCTTTGCTAATAAAGGTTATTGTATTAGTGAATTTTTCGCCGCTCTTCTCCCTTGCACCCAACATAAACGTCATATCTTCATCGCACCACGTTCACTCCTAATACAATATTAAATAACGTCCGGAGCGTGCGGCTTTCTCGGACATTTCACCAGGCTGTCCCGAAGAGACGGCGCAAACACAGACGGACAACAAACACTAAGAAAGATTTACTTGAGAAATATTGACGTGTGTTTATTTCTCTAAGTTTATACAATTACTGTGTAGAAATGTTATGTTTGTCGGTACGCTTGTAAATTCGGCTTGATGGTTTGTAGACACATATTTTTTGAGATATATCGTAAACAAATGGACTTGCTGGAAGACTCATGGTCTTGCTGCAGCCCCGCTATTTCATTCGAGAAGTGTGAAGCTATTCACTTTCCAAATCAGTGTTTACTTGTATTCGTGTGTGAAAATTGTGTCTGGGAGAAAGCGTACTGCATACCGTGTCTCGATTGCAAGCCAAAACAATCACAATCGCATAGTTGCAAGCGTAAAGCTATCAATTTACATCCCTCTAAAAGGCTGTCACCTGAAACGTTAACCACCCATCACCATTAAGAACGTCAAGCTCTTAGCACAAACAAACTGAGCGTCTCTGACATCCGACAATTAATCAAAACGAGATAATATCGTTGGCGCGATCACTGTAATTGGGGTCAACAGACCGTTATCGACACGGTGACTCATCGCTACGATAGACGGCTAAGGGTTAGAGGGTTCAAGCAGCTATCGAACGTACTTAAACTAAACAGACAGACCTAGATCTTAGACAACTTAAGATACATTTTTCTTCGTCGTAAAAGGAACTGGGTTATTCTAGACGGCAAGCAAGATGAGAGACGAGAATATTTAAGTATGTCAATTCAGACAATTGAATGCTGAGTGGGTTATAAATATTTAATGAATAAATTAAATTAAATGAAGGCAATTACGGCGATATCGTCTTAAGAGCACGACAGAAAATAATAATTGTATTTGTTTAATAGGACCAATATAACATTGGTCCTTGTATCCTTTAAATAAGCAGATTTTAATAATACAACACAATTTGAAATACTACATTTAGGCGCATCACTCCTCCGGATAGATTCACTACACAACAGTATAGTATTCGCAGGAGATACATTACCATTCATTATTCAATCTGGGTTGCAAATTGAATTACATTATTGATACAGTAGCCTTTAGGTCAATCAATAGTAGATGCTGCATCAAAGAAGTGATCATTGTACACGGTTACAATGTTTTCATGAATGAAAAGTTACAACACAGTAAAGTTTGTGTCCGAAAACTTAAAGAAAATGCATAATATGGCGGTTTGTTATACATATTTTCTACGCAAAAGCTGATTAAATCATCATGTTAACGCCTCTGATAAAAGTTACCTATAATTTAAAAATCAGCCTTAGTTTGGGTTTTATGAAAGAGAACGAATGTTGAGTACCTGCTAGGTAGAAAATAAGAGGTTTCCGGCTACTGGGACCGCAATTAACTGGGACCGTGGTCCCAGTCGCCGGATCCGTAAAAAATAAATATTTTTCTTCCAGCGACCACTCATAGATAACTTAAAAAAATCTATTATTCAAGCCAAAATTAGTACAGTCAAACGAAAAAAATATATAAATTATTTATATGAATATCATCGACTCGTTCTAGACATGATTTTATCTTATGCGCTTAGTAATAGATTAAGGTAGCCCGTTTTGACATAATTTACACATGCAGGTAAATACACACAAAGGGAATAGCATTGTATAATACTATCCCTCTCTAACTAGAGTCCGTTTTGCCTGTCGATTGCAAGGTCAGGTAGCCCTTTTGTTATAAACGGGAAATTTTGCATCGCCCGATGACTGGCTCGGCCAATCACTGACAAGAAGCTTATTAGTTTAAGAAAGTCAAGTTTTGCATCAGACAGTGTCATATCAGATCATTGTAAGATACTGCGCTTAATGTTTGTTGCAAATTGTGAGATGTGAGTGGTTGTGTAGTGACTTTATTTAATAGTCTTCAGGTATGTAAAACAATTTTTTATTAACTTATTTATAAACAAAACAAGCTAATAACGGGGTTAAACGACGTGGTTACAAATATTTTTACTTTAGAGCGCTTCTCATTTTTGATGAGACTTTTTAATATCACAAAAAAAATGTCATCTGGATTATCTGATATATATTTTTTTTCGATTTTAGAATTACCAAAATGAATGAAAATAGCCCTTCAACTTCACATGGTGAACTGTCGTTTTATATTGATGTCACACAAAGAGGACGTGAACTTTTGCGAAGAGCTGGCTATGAATATATTCTTAAAAGAATAAACAAAGATGGCTCAAAACTCTGGCGATGTACAAGAAAAAGAGTTTGCAATGCGACAATGAAAATCAGAGTCGATGCGCTGACTATTTTAAACGAAACTGCTCATTCTCATGAACCTATCGATTTCGCGAAAGATATTTTTTTTTGTTTGACTGTACATTTTTTTTTATTTCAGTTATCATATAAGTGGTCCCAGTCGCCGGAAGAAAATTATTTATTTTATACAGATCCGGTGATTGGGACCGCGGTCCTAGTTAATTGCGGTCCCAGTCGCCGGAAACCTCGAAAATAAACACCTGAGATGTAGGAGAAAAAGACCATTTGCGCCGAATCCAAATAAATTAGGATGAAGGTAGGAAGATGCTTATTTTGTATAGTTGCCAAAGAAAATAAAGGATTTGTAGTTAAAATATTGTATTGCCGAATGTCTAAGTATCTATCTAACGCTAAACTATAAATCGAATCGACAAACAGAACATTCTATACTTTCTTAAAAAAACAACTTTATATACGAAGTCGATACGTAAAGCACATAAAATTGGCTAAGGCAAATGATAATACCTATGCATACCTAAATAATAATAGATATGTGAGTAATAGTTTAATTTCTGTAAAGACAAACAGTGCAAACACACAATATTGTTTGAGGCATAGTTACTCGTATTTAACATTTATTTAATTTGTGACAAATATTAATATAAATAGGTAGGCAAACTCAACATATACCATTAGCACTTTACTTGGGTGATCATTCTATTAATGCGATCCTCCAAAACACTAAGCTCTTGTTATGTTATTGTCGGACCACAAAACTATTATTACCACAAATTTTCCTCGTATGCTATCAGTAACATTAAATACCATAACAATGCTGCGACCTTCAGTGCACGATGGCGGTGACGAATGCAAGTGAAGTCATCTTTTAGCATTGTATACCAATTGGTCCTTTGTGGCGGTAGTTTAGCACTATTGTCGCGGGCCCGCTCGGACGGGCCACAGCCGGCTCAGAGGTCAGTTGCCAATTGAAATTGCATTACAATAGATTTCTATAAATGTAGACTAGTTTATAAACAAGGTTATGGAACATGTTTGTTTAGCCGAAGCAAGTAAATAGTATCTTTTGGTGTATCAGATCTTTGACGCGTAACATTCCCACAATAATATAAGCAAAAGAAAACAACACGAATTCGCGTCTACAAAGAATCTATTGGACAGTCGGCTGGCAGTGATCTAAACACGCAAACAATGCTGAAATAATCGACATTGTTGCCAAAACTCACGCGCAGCAGAACGATACGGATTATATTCCGTTTCGTCAGTTGAGACTTTCAAGCAAATTGAAAGACGAAATCGTGAATGTTGTTTACTTAAGTAACCAAGTTGCTTAAAATAGGTGCTTATTTTTTGCAACTTGTGAAACCTATTGATTGATTGATTTGCGCGTTCGTGACGGGCTTATTTCTTCATTCCTAGTTAACTCTCTGAAGATTCTTAATTAGAATTGCAGAAAACTCCATCGCTTAGTTGAAAACTCAAAGAAAAATAGTGTCCTTCACAAAAAAACAGTATGAATCATCATTATCAACCAGCCGACAAATAGATTCTAACGTAGGTGTCACAAGTGTTCATATTTTTCTTACTACTATAAACTATTTACTACACGAATAGTAAACAGTGTGTCTTATAATAGATTTCTTGTTCATAGTGTAAACATTATCGTTCAGCTCATGCCTGGCCGGTTTTCCTTTCAGCGGTGACGCGACCACGAAGCTGTAAACTTTAAAACTGTTGGATCGTAAACACCGTAATTTAGGGATATAGGGTAGTCGGTGAAATATTAGAAACTTGATTAGAATATTTACCGCCATTGGAGAAACGCGTGAGTGAAATGTCTCGCGGTATGTGGGTAGTACAATTTATTATTAACTCTGTGTAGTTCATTTGTGGATTTACCTTTTGGTCCTAACTCACTAGGTGGTACCTGCATAGCATTTCCAACTACCTAGATCAGAAGCACGAGAACGCATCCTACAGATTTGTCTATTTCCATACATTGAAACAGTAATTACGAAGCTTAAGTTAGCTTAAATTAAACGTTAACAGCCTGATAACGTATTCACACAGCGATCAACTAAGCTAATTCAATTAACGTGTTGATCAACATAGGCTATTTAAATAGAAACGTTCAATGAAAGTAACTGAGAGAAGCTAATTATTCGGCAGATTAAATTAATTTTACATTCATTCATTTTCACCTTTTCACCAATTACTTAGCTACATCATTTACTTCTTTTACAAACTTTAAGGGTAAGATAAACGTTATGTTATAAATATAGACAAATAAACACTGTGTCAATAGCTCGTGTCTGACAGATGGCGTTAATTACATCCATTCTTAGCGTTTATTATACTCGACTACTTCTGTATTACCATGCCATTTCCTCTCTATGATTGCCTTTACCACTTATACAGTAAGTCATAAAGATATAATAATACGTGTATTAGCAGGCAAAAGCTATTTGTATTCTAGCTCTGTTTCAGTTTTAGCTAAAACAGTTTATGCACGGAAGGCAAACAAAGTGGTCCTTTTGTCCAAACACCACAAATTTCCGGAAGGACCAAAACGGATTGCATAACAGAAGACTATTGCAAACTTTTACAAGCTGCGTGCACATACTTAGATATTTAAAAACACATTTTCAAACCATTACGACATCGTTTCATACAATAACAACTATCACCTCAATTCTTCACAAACGGCGAAACGAATCGTGCAAAAAATATAAAAGTTACACCACACTGTACAGACAGACACACTGTCTAATTGTATGCCTAGAGAAAGGTTGTCCAAATACGCGGCCTAGTATGTGAGCTAAGAATAAAAGGTCGGAGTACAATCGTTTACGTAGCGCCTGTTACTTGGCAGACGGTGATTGGGGACAAAGCAATTTGATGTACTCAATTCCGACATATTTTTGCTTTCTTTTATAAACTGTGTACACACAATAGCTGCTGCGGTTTTATTGTTATCTTTCGATGAATGAATATCGGCGTTTTCATTCATCAGCTTTCATTGATTTAACTCAAGTGGTCGGGTAACAGACGAGAGCCACAGAGTCTGTGCTGTTAAACCGCTTGAAGGTCGGCGGGGCCCCAGTTTCTAATAGAAAAGATACAATCAGTTATTGTACATTTTCGCAATTTAAGCACATTGAGTCGTCTATTGCTTCAGGAAAATGCAGATTAGAATAAAATATAAATGGTATAAGCACTCCCAGATTTCTTTGAAAAATAAATATGCATGGATCTGGATTTTTGGAATATTGTCCTGCATTCGCATTATGTAACTTAGGTATCACAGTCATTGGATCTAAACCTTCCACATAATAAGCTATCCCTGTGCCCGTACATCCATAACATCTCCACAGCGTTCCTAATCTCCTGGTATTTCTGTATGTAATCGCTTATAAAAGAGTTTCATAATCAAGTGACGTCATTTCCCTGCTGGTCACTGTATTTATATCTGCCCTGCGGCTATTACTGTGGAATGCGTGCCATCTGGTGTTTTGTTTGTAGGGCAACAAGCCACTTTACATTGAATCGTGGAGGTATTTGTATGGGGCCTAGCACAGCAGAAAAAATGGAAGGAAAATTAGGACCGGCACAAGCTGAATCGTTATGGAGACACACCTGGAGCGAGGTCAACGTGTATGCTGTGCATCCGGCCGCTTACGGATGAGGTTCCGAAAACCACCTTTTTTATCATAAAAAAACTTTTTTTGTCTTGCATCGAGACAGTATTTGAGGCTACCTCACTGTCCCAATGCTGGCCAAAAACCTCACCTAAATCTTAAAAGTAATGTTTCATATTAAGGAGGTTTCGCAGGCAGTACAGGCGCTTATTTAAGGGTGCTGAGTCAGTGGTCTTAACATATACCTTGTGAGTTTTCAACAAACCAAAACGCTGCATGATTCTCTGCCTCTGATTTTATTTTATTACATAATTTTAATTCACTATCACTTCAATTACAAGAATAGATTTAACTTATCAGTCTTTATCAAACATTCTTTACCGCTAAGTCCATTTTAAACGAAAGTCACAGACATGATAATGGCACTCCCAATATTATTGGGTCACTATGTACTTAAGTAACCATAGCTATGACTACCTGACAACCGATATACTACTTGAATACCTGTGCAAATTGAAAAAGAAAAATAATAATATTTTGAAACCCAAATCATGGACCCAAAACTATTTTTATTGGGCATGTGGCATATCTATCTATAATATAAAAATGAATCGCAAAATGTGTTGGTAAGCGCATAACTCGAGAACGGGTGGACCGATTTCGCTAATTCTTTTTTTAAAATATTCCTTGAAGTACGAGGATGGTTCTTACGGGGAGAAATATTGTAAAAAAAAAAAAAAAACCTGAAAATGTCTAAAAACAACAATTTTCTATACTCCCATACAAAAGATTTGTGATAATACTTATAATGTCGGTAGGGGTAGGGTAGGGGTTGGGTAGGGGTAGGGGTAGGGTAGGGGCAGGGTAGGGGTAGGGTAGGGGTAGGGTAGGGGTAGGGTAGGGGTAGGGTAGGGGTAGGGTAGGGGTAGGGTAGGGGTAGGGTAGGGGTAGGGTAGGGGTAGGGTAGGGGTAGGGTAGGGGTAGGGTAGGGGTAGGGTAGGGGTAGGGTAGGGGTAGGGTAGGGGTAGGGTAGTGGTAGGGGTAGGGTAGGGGTAGGGTAGGGTAGGGGTAGAGTAGGGGTAGGGGTAGGGTAGGGGTAGGGTAGGGTAGGGGTAGGGTACGGGTAAGGTAGGGGTAGGGTAGGGTAGGGGTAGGATACCACGCGAACGAAGTCGTGGCGGGTCAGCTAGTGCTTTATGAAATGAGAAAGACCAGTATATTTAAGGACTATTGTTATTACTTAACTACATTAATTACTGACTAATAATCATGACCCAACACTTATCCCCAAGAGCAACGCCAAAGAAAATGGTTTTCGATTTTTTTGAGAAAATATCATACAAACAATCCAAATGTTTTGTAAAAGGTAGACCTTCGCACCTAATTACATTGTTTTTAAATATCCTGAATCGGCCTCCCTGTAATACCAACTGCACGTAAGATTACTATGCAGGAATGCCAACATTCGCGTGTACACAGGAAATGACGCGATGCTTATGATGTGAGGACGTGGCGTGAGGATATTTCGTAATGTGTGTTGCACGATATCAAGTTATATTTTATTAATAAATACTACGTTCATTTTATAACTCATTTTGATTTTTTACGGTTTAGCAAAGTTAGTTGGGCCGGAGAGCGCATTTAACCCAATTAGACCGACCGACCGATACATGGGAAAAAGTAGAAGAGAAAATGGGTAGAAGATGCGCCAAGCATAAATATCTGCCTATAAACTTCCGAATTAAGCCGAAGTCCTACATTATCCCACAGGAACACAAAAACAGGTTAAAAATCTACGTTAGGCTAGATTTTAACAAATTTCAGCTCATTCCGGTCAGTGTTATATGCGTGCAAGATTAACAAAAATCCATCCACCCATCAGTCTATCAATCCTCGCAAACTTTTGGCAGGCAACATCAACTTGAACATTTTTATGGCACGGCCAAGGAGGCCATTCATTGTTGTGTATAAGGAGAAGACCCATGTTCGGCACGTCTTCGTTCATAGAACCATGTGTATGAGCGAATGATAAGCCTTGGCATACCAAAGGACGACGTCCATTTTTTGTTACTCTTTGATTCTCCATTTATTTTCACGTCACTAATCACAGTCAGTCAGTCACTCTTAATTAGATTAATTATAAATTGTTATTTTTAAACGTGTTGCATCACTAACTGTATTTAAGTTATGTGGTTTTAGTTAGTCATTTTATTGTTATTTCGGTGAGGTAAGAATCCACGAAGGTCGGTTTGTTAGTTTATTAAGCTGTAGTTTCATTAGTACCTAACAATAAATAACAGCACTACACCATTTTCAATATTCTTAGTACTAAAGTTTGGCTTATGTCGTCAAATATTTGTGTACCGTTTTCAACTCCCACACTTTATAATCGAGAATTTCAGTGCATCGTAAACACAAACTTGGAAGAGGCGTTTAGGATCCTGGTCCTTCGAATACATATTTTTTATATTGTTATAGTTACATAAACGTATTGTTATATAATAATATTGTTTTCTATGTTACATTGCTTGAAAACAATCACTTATGAATGGACCATTTACACACTGCTAATCACGATCGCTACTTAAGCGCCTAGACTAAGAACAATAGATCTAGAAAACTCGTGGGAATCATCAACATAGATTTAATAGACTGTAGTGAGTAATGCACTAGCTTGAATGATCTTGTTGATTCGAGTACGAGGTAGGTAGGTATGTGCGTACATCAGGAATACTTTAGCATAAGGAAACTAAGGGTTACTGCATCGCTTCGTTTCGTTAATCAACTTCAACGTTGAGGTCTTCTTTATCGTGTGGGCAGTAGGGTCTAAAGACCCCACACACCCCAGTGTCACAGTTTCTAAACCACCTCAAGGGCCGACATGTTTACCGATATCAGTGATGTCCAAGGTAAACTGAGAAAGCACATATTAATTAGAAAAGCGAAAAGAGGCCATAACTAAAAAAAGCTCGTTTTTAAAACGCACGAGTAGGTTTCATAAAATTATCCACACGTGTTTTTAAGATACTATTTTTGAATTCATATTATGAACTTTTGGAAATCTATTAGGGAAGACTATGTCTTGACTATGTACTTTTTATTTTTCAATATTATGTCTGACGAAAACACCCAACCACAACGGGCGATGTGGTCGGTTGTATCACAGACAAAACTCTCACCACATTGACAGGCACAGATATTCAAATTGATTACCACCACAACAATGGGTTATTCATATACATACTCTGCTTATCGGTGCGCGCAGCGTGGAATATGAACTGCGATAATATTATATGATTTTATTTTATTATTGTCTGTCGGGATGAGTCGTGAGTGAATATAAAGCTACTGTTTGATATGACCGTTTGATGAACGCTAAATGAGTATGTAGTGTCAACTTTATTTCATTCAGGCTTTGACGAACTATCGGTCGCTCGCCAGCTTTTTCATTTTAGGTTAAAATATGTTCACATACTTACATAATTAATAAGCAAGTACAAATATCCAATGGCTGAAAGTCCAGCCTATAAGAAAATGCATAAAAGCAGAAACTATTGGAGGGAAACAATAAACATTTATGGGCTAATCAGAGCATACATTAGTCCCTATCGCGAGACGGATGACCTCGCTAAACCTTCTTCCGTTTACCACCCACAAAACATTAGGCAAAAGGCAGTCTATTTTTAGACGAAAGAGTTCATTGAACCGCAAAATTCCTGAACCACAACTTTAGAAAGACTCACGCCTTTCGTTCCTTCTATCAAAAGACCTGCAATCTGCAGCAGATCTCTACAGATCGTCGATAAAATACCAACACATAGTTGCCATACTAGAATGCGCCTAGAACCTGCCACTCATTAAAGTGCCGTCAACTTATACGTTATATTAAACCTCCATATACGGACAAACATCTACTTTATACTGTCCACATGTACACAAGCAAAAAATAAGCGAAATTCCTTATAAAAGCTGCCATTCAAAATGTTAATACACGACCGAATTGAAAACGAGTTTGGCAACTTTTAATGTATCATGCTGTGCTATTTCCTCTAAAGATTATGGCACCTTTTGTGTTACTGTCAAAGTTTGTAACTCTAAAATTTAATATAATAGAGTATTGCAATAACATGCACAACCAATTTAACAGGCAAGCATAATGTCTATTTCCATATTAATGGCGATATTCTGGGACTTTTTCGGGCCATCTTCTGCGGTGTATTATTTACAAGCCAAACAGGCGATGTGTGTTCTAAGCTTAGCCAAAGTATGCCTAAATTCGTCCGGGTAGGATTGTGCCCAAATCGGTGACATCACGCCATTAAATATACGGGGCACGGGCTGAGACCGGTTCGGTTTTTTATGGTAACGTACCAAGTGCGTGTGCAGGCAACGGATCGGAAAGGCAAAGACATTGATGTCGAGAGATAAACACAGCAGAAGCAAATTGCAAAGACGTAACTTTCACATAGAGTACGGTTCAGTATAGGTAAAATAATGATATCTAATAGCAATCAATTTAAATAAAAGAAAGCCATTAAAATAAATCAAGGCACCTCCTATAGCATGGCAAGTCAATAATCATTTAATTAAAACGACTGTGGATGAGAAATATGATTCTTTCAATCACTGATTGGAAGCAATTTGTCATCTGATAGATTAATTGACCTATTTGTACGCTCGTTAACTAGAAAATTAATAACGTATTCTATGATATGACTAGCGCTGATCAACACCATTGGATATAACATTTGATTAATTAAAAGCTCAAGGACCAAACCTCTAATGATCTGATCTTGATGACGTCATTAAGGACCAAGAATATCCAACTCAAACCTGGGTCATTTATACCGGTTTATACAGTACTTTTGGTACATTATAAAGTACATACCCCTAGATTAGAAATAGAACCATCAGTTTAAAAAAGAAAATAACAATTTAACATAAACCGTCTACACAGTCGTCAGATTTATGAGATCGCAAGTTAAAAATAATTCGTAAAACGTTAGCAAAAAGACTGTCCACATAACAAGAACGTGGATGAGTGCAGAACCGGTTGTGCAACCGGGTCGGTTGTACTGATGAGGTTAGATCACCTACATATTGGAGGTGACGCTGCGGACGAGAATAAGCGAAGGAGCAAGAAGCCATCAAGCAAAGATACAATAGTGGAGATGGAGGTGGAAGCATTACATAACAACTATTTACTACTACAGATACAACTGTGTATGTATTAAATTTTTTGAAGACTAGTGCTTAAATTAAGCTTATTTTCAAAACCTGTAAGTCAGGTGACCAGGCTTCGTGATTTTTTCTCATATGACAATTTTTGTTTTATGGTGGGTCTAATAACGAAAGCTCTTCTTTTTTCTTGCTCATTCTGCGTCATATCGATGATTTCTCAATCACCAGCACCACAAACGTTTCAATAAACCTTTTTCCTTTTTTTTGCCTTTTTTCTATGTTCACGCTAGCTCACAAATCTATAAAACGCGACATAGCATGCCAAGTCTGAAAGCTCCCTTACTCGAAGCTACCTAGTTGTATCAGCGCAGCCAATCTCTAACGGTGCCAGCTTTTAACGCGAACGCTAAATTGCCGATATTAGAAAGTCTAGGACTGATAAAAAATATGATTTACGATTTATTCTATAGATCGGTTTATCTTTATCTGATAAAAGTTCCTTTTTGTTAAATTAAAGTGGCTGATGAGATTTAGTAGATACTTAGGTAGCTCGTTTTGGTCTTCAATTTGCTTTGAGAAGGATCTTAATTTCGGTATGCGACTGTGCAAGATCAGTTGACCAGATAAAATTACAGGTCCGGAATGTTTGTGCACTCGTGTGCTGAATTTTAAGCTCAGACATTCTGGCAACTATCTGTAATAGGAAGATACATCTGTGCAAAAATAAAAGAAGAGAAATAACACTGTTGATTATTTCGTACAAGCCTGCTAAAGTCACATTGCGACAATTGTATAAACAGTGCTGATGCCAAATCTTCAGCCGCTGTACAAATAGAGCAAAATTCTTGAACAAAACAAACACATCGAGATTATTATGACATAATTAACATCTATCGCCGGTTCGTCGAACTTGGCGCGGCAGTATCACGCCCGCATCCGGCAAGAACCGGTGGAGTCCTTACATGGCGATATAGCATGCGTTGTAGGAAGTACATGGCTCTCATAACGATGATAGGTCATTACCATCGCACGCCGTAGAAGATAGTTTGTGAATCATCATATTAGAAAGCTGAGATGATCCTATTGTAGTTCCTAGTCTTGATTGGGCACGAGATAAACCAATTTTAAGGATTGTGAAGGAAGAAAATAACTCAGCACAGAACAAAACAACTTGCAGTGTACTTAAAACCAAAACGTGTCCTAAGACACAAATCTAGAATGAGAAAAATCGAAAGCACAGACCACATACGACTAAAGAGGTTAATATAAAACAAACATGAAAACTTGCTTTATATTTTATCAAGCAGACAGGCAGCTAAGTAATTTACTATACGCTAAACAATGTCAAGGCGACACTGAGTACTTTTATCGACATGCACTAAGTGCACTATACACCTCCGTCGTGACCAGACAGAGAACTGTTAGAGAACCGTAAAACTGGGCACACACCTACCTACATGCTCTGAGGTCCTGGTACTCGTAAATAACATTTTACTAACATGGCCTTTGCATGTAAAATAATTTACTATCGGCGACTATAAATTTAATTTTATTAGCATGTTTGGTTTGTGCCAGTGGAATTACACGCTAAGTTATTAGGAAAATAAAACTATTTTAGACTGAAAAACCTACTGCGGTAACTGCACATTGTAAAATGACCTCACTGCATGAGGTAACCACGTCAAACTATGAGGCGGTTAACGAAACAATTATTACTTATAAAAGTGTTTCATGTACCTTAGTGACATCTTGAAATATTCCAGAAAACATTAAAACTCATATCAGTATGCAGCTATAAAATGACTTTATAAGCTTTGGGGAACCTGACTGCATCCTCAATGAATAAGGTGTGCATTACGTGGTACCTAATGATGGCCGATGCAAGTTGCTCTGACCTCATGATGAGGTAACCGCTTCTAAACGTGAGGTCGTTACCGCTACATACAATATCCCGTCACTTAACTACTTTCTTGGAACTAAGGACCGGATTACAGAAGCTATTTAACTCTTAATTGAAGACAATAAGGACTATAATGATTTGCAGGGCAGCGGATGTGCAGCAAATGGCAAATCGCATGACATTTCTCCTCAAATTCTTCAGTTTTCGCCAAACATTGGCCTGCTTTAAGAGTAGTTGGTGGATGATAAGCACATTTTAAGTGATGCTTAAAACTATGAATAACTTATAATGATGGCAGGGTCAAGTTCATTTATTATTTGAGTCTAGTCTGGCGTCGATGACCTTAGTAAGTCATTATACATTATTCGTACAAGTAATATTCTCAAAGGTAGCTGTCAAAACACAAGATATGGCCGACTCAGCCTTATTTTTAACAATGCATTATAGAGAAATGACGTAAGCAAAGGCTTTGGTCATGATGACGAATGTGGTAATGTTTTAAATATAGAAAATGATAATTCTGTCTTACGTGGCAAACAAGTTTTTAAATCTGCTTGATTGGGGTAAATATAGGCAATATTATACACAACTTACTAAGTCTACTAAAACAATTCAAAATTGTCTAAAAATGGTCAACTGACCTCAGGAACTATATTATTTCGAGCTATAAGCCCTTTTATCGGGGAAGGTTCAAGGCTATATAACATCACGCTACGAACTTAATGCGGGTAAAACCGCAGGGTTTAGCTTGTACATAATTAAACATCCAACCTTACACATAACAGACAATCCGTTAGTGTTTCGCGTCGTATTTGCTTAGTTTGGTAATACAAGAGGACTAATTTAATAAATCAACCGCCGGATGTTAAATGCTAATCTATCGCAGGTATTTTAATAAAGAACTTATTTTCGGTGTTAATAACTACACAACGAGGATACAACAGGAAACAAAACATGTTTATTTGTTTGTATAAAGGAAATGAGTGCCAAATCGTGGAGTTTTTTTCACTATGGCAGAGGAAAATACAATTAAATCGCTGTTTGCAACGTTTGTGACTTTAATACCGATGTATTTGTGGTGTGCAGTCACGAACAGCTATTAATACATCCGTTTCTATAATTAAATAACTATCATCATCACTGCATTTGTAGTTAATATTAGAACTCAGTCTGATAACAACGTGAAATATTCATTTAGTGGAAACGGTAAATTCGCCATTAAATGCCTCGTTTGCCTTAGCGCAACTGAAAGGTCTTGGGTCCGGCTCCCAAGTCGAACAAAAAGTGTTATTGGAATTTTCTATGAAATTCTCAGTAGCAGTGTTAGAATTTGTGCCCGGTTAATGGCAATAGGCTCGCCCCCTATACATGGGACCTAAACATACTGGCGAACTGTGGGTGTACATTGGTACACCTCTGTCTAACCGTTCGGGGAGTATAACGGTGATGGTATGTTAAATTCGCCATTGATACAATATTCAACTACTGAACTTGCAAATGCAATGCAAAAGCTGTCAACTTCTCAATGATATACAGTCAAAAACAAAACACGATTCCTACACAAAATTGTACAGCACGTACAAACAACCGTTGCCATGGAAACGGTACCACAGTTTATACAACGCTGCCTTGGCAACGTAAGCTGTAATCTAGCCGGGCTAGACCGGCGCCCACGCATCTAAACGAGCCGAGCCGAGCGTGGGCGAGTAATTGTTAGGGATGATAGATTCGGCCGATCGGATGGATGTCAGTCATGATCATACACTACATTTGCGTACTGTGAAGGTCGGAGATGAAGTGGATGTATCCGTTTGTTAACTTGTACTGATGATTGAAGCATATTTCTATCGAATACGAGGAAATTTCAAAAGTGACTGAGAATATTCTAACTTCTAGCCATAAGCATCATATTTTAAAGTTCCAAAAAATATTAGGTACTTTATAATTGTGTTTCAAAATAACGCAGGTATTATAGACCCTTGGCTCGTCCCCTATTACATGAGAGCTAAACATACCGGCGAACTGTGGGTTTACATTGGTACACCTTTGCCTAACCCTTCGATAGTGATGGTATGTATGTGCGTATGTTATAGAACCAAAACAAACGAGACATTAAAGTCCTCAAACCGCGTCTCCACATTTCCCGTGTCTGTCAACCCTACGCATAGGTACACGTGCTACATAACTCGTCTCATTGTCCAACAGTTTGGGCACGGAACACCTTAGTTTGTTTCAATTCGCCTGACAGCTCAGGATGCCCAAGTTAACAAATCTGACAGCTGAAACAAATCAACCACGCAACCTGTCTTCATGATATAGTTCTCTCAGCGTATACGAATCACAAGCAAAACTCCATTAAAATGTTGCAAGTAGTAATAGAAAAGATGCAATACATTGCATGGAGAAAAGTTTTAGAAGTTGGGAATGAGCGCAAGAGTTGGTGAAGCAACATGTATTCAAATGCCTAGAAAACTTTTGCTTGTGCACAATAAGACCTAACTTTATAAATCACAGACGAAACTTTAGAGCAACATGTATCATGCAGCCGTTAACTAAACAAGCTTCATTGAAGCATCCAAATACGCCACATAGCTAAATATAGCCCTCCAATAAACAGCGAACCTGTTTGAGATCTCATTATACTTGCAAAGGCTAACTAAACAGAGCCCAACCCTTTGACAACTCATCAATAGACAGTTAATCAAGTTCCATTTACAGCGGCGTTCGCAGGGTTAACCATATTCAATTAACTGGATCTGACGGACTAACAGTGGCAGAGGAGGAAACGTCTGTCCGTTATGACAGGCATGTGGCGATATAATACGTGAACAGCGGGAATTTGTTACGAGGGCTTCATTTGTAGACCATGGCGTTATGGCGAGGCTAATGGTAGTCAATCAAAGGGCTTTGCTTTGAAGAAGTCGTTAGACTTAATTGGTGGAAGCTCAGTGGTTTATGGCATTTTTTTATTCGTTTTATTGCCGGTCTGAAGATGAAATTCAGAATTCACATGAATTTGTGTTAAAAAATATTTTTGTGGTTGTTAGAAAATGTTTTAGCAACTTCCGACTGGCAGATGGGTACATCGAATCAAGCAACCTTTTATTTATTTATTTTATTACTTGCAGCTTTAAATAAAATGAGGAAGGTTGAAACGAAAATATTGCCTTCATTGCCTGATTAAATAAAAGATCGCTCAGCCAAGTCTCGCAATTCCGTCAACATTAACATCGCAAAAACTGACGCATCCTTTTTGGGTCAAGCAAATAATTCTTCAACTGGTTTACGACACTTTATTTATTATTCTCAAAATTTCATGTTTATGCTGAGTGCATTAATAACTGTTTTTCAGTTTTTGCTGCACAGGATTCATTTCTGGAAGGAATCCAAATGCATTCGGCGAACACAATTAATTCAAAGGCACTTAGAACCTACTGTTATCCATGAGTCAACAGTGACGTCATCTTATGGTGTAATCACAGAAGCAGTGGGATGATATTAATAGGACTGTGTCAGGGACTCGGGAGTACACGACGTGGTCATAAAAAGCGCTAACGTTCCGAAATATGCTCCAATTATTTATTTAATTGTATTATGTAGTTCAGTGGAACTATTAAAATATAATCATAATATTCTTCCGGCAGAATTTCGGTCACGTCGCCCAATCATATTTTCAAGTATATGCACTAATCCAGGTGCACTCTCTCTTCCCTAACTCTCATAGTCCGATGGGACGGCAATCCGACACGACCGGGAGAGATCAACCGCAGGACTAACTAACGGCTTTACGAGCTTTCCAAGGGACGGGAGTGTCGCACTACTACAAGACAAAGACATTCCTAATGTAAAGCTCAATATTAATCTAGGAATCGAACTTAACTATAAAATATTAGAAATGTAAATAAGTAACGACGTGTATTGAGAATAAATAAGAATATATTATGTATTGTAAGTATTGGAATGTGCGAATGTGCGAAGATTATCGAGCGCCTCACATCCGCTATTTTCAGTCGCGCCTCGTTTGTCATAACAAACAGTTTGAGAATTCGTGTTTGTTTATAATCACAGTGTAGTATGATGTAGTACACATTTTCACAACTACTACTAATGCCTATATTAAGTACTGACCACATATGAGTATGCCAAATGAATTTCACGTTTTTGTAAGGCAACGAACTCCCTAATTCGTGAGTAAGATGGCGGCAAAGACACATATGAAACAAAACTTGCCTTCTAACTAACTGAATAGATTATTTACAATTTGGACACCATACAAACTCCAAAAAGGCAATGTTATGTTATAAAATCTACGCACAACACGTACAACACAAACAATAACAAAGAATGTTATCTACAGCATCAATTAAGCTCAATCTGTGTACACATGTAACCTTATCTGTGAGCAAATAGATGAGAAAACTGTGTCGGAGATAAGGCACAGCTGATGGGGCAATGTGATACTGCTCCATCTAGATAGTAGATATGGCGACCTGGTAAACATGTTGTCGTCTGTCTTATTAATAGAATAGCCAAAAACTTGGTTATCAGATAGTAGTATATGAAGTAGTAAAAAGGATTTATTGGATAGTACTTACTACGTCGATTTTTTAGTTTTAAACAATTTTGAAAAAAGGTTCACTAGATTTGGAAATATCGAGTAATATCTTCTACATTGTAACATTACCACATTAGTTATGAATCGACTCCATCAACAATTGCTTTTACGCGTCTTAAAAGAGCCTTCCATGAAAAGTTGAATGAACCGTGTGAAAAATTAATTAGGATTTCGGAAGTGGTGTGAAGTGAGCTTGAAATGAACGGTCAATTAGGCGGGACTCACTTCACCAAAATTCGCCAAAGGAAAATTTATACAGAAAGCACTGCAAGACTACCTCTCTATATCTACCGAGAGATTATCCATTTTTACTAAAGTTCTTTTAGCCACATTCAAGCTTAAATCATTGGCTCCCAAAGCCATATCACCTTTCTGAATATCCACAAATCAGAACACAACATCGCAATAGATTTCATTCATGCAAGACCGGATGCTACAGCCCATCATCCTCATTCACTATATCAACCTACTAAACCACTCAACAGCTTCGAGTGTTATTCTTGACCAACAGTTGAAGAGACCAGGTGGAGTGCTGTGTAATGTCGTGTTGCATACACATGATTATTATCCTCGATAAGATTAACTATTTGAGATAACACTAAGCACATTACTGTTATGAAATCGTTTGCATGAACCAGACTGAGTAGCGGTAGAAGTATCTTTTGTGCGTACTGAAAGTATTTATCCGAAGGATCTGCGTCATGTTGAGTAGATTGATATGGCTAGCGATACTCCCCGTTAGTAAGTACTAAAGAACTATTTATTACGCCTTGAGATTGTTGATATTCCTACATAAGTATAAATAATACTGGAAACGTTTGAAGAAAAGATGAAGTTGTAGAATCAAAGTTTTGTATGACCAATTCGTTAGCAAACCATAATCAATATGACGATTCTTGAATACTACTTATGAACCATGACAACATTGTTTTGGCAAGACAATTTAAGGTCATTTTCACAATGAAAATCGTAAGAAACTTATAAATTCTGTTTGTTACATCCTGTACTGTTAACATGATTCCTTCGAAATCTCTGTGTAGAACACAAATCTGTCATCTCTCTCATCTATAATTTCATGTTACAAAACAGCACGTGCATTTTTTCAACTAAAATTCGATATTTCTGCAAACGTTGTTTTAAAAAATAGATAAAATTAAAAGTTTACATTAACATTCGTCCCAAAAAATGTTATCTATTTAAAGTTTCATAAGTATAAATTAGTTAATATTAATAAAAACAAAATAACACAACATAATTAGCGGCGATAATGATATCTTCACTGTAAACAATGTCAAATGAGTCACAGCATGAAATAACTGGCTCTATGTGTGTGTGTGGTCAAGATAACGCACACATGGGCAAAGATATGAGAGAGGACTGTTAGTGAAATATTGTGAAGCTTCTGTGAATGCTATGGACCATTATTGTCTGATAGTTTTTTACCGTTTATCTAACTGCCGCGATAGGCCACAATGTTTAATGGAACCTTCACTCTTTCTGCCCTCTTGCAAACGATACTGTTAATTTTTGGTAGTTTAATACTTTTTCAGTTAAAACATTTGCTCGTTGGGATATTTACCATACATTTTTGATAAAGCACCTACTATTTTGACGATTCACTAGCAGAAACATAAATTGAAAACGAGCCAAACAGGCCAATGTTACGATTATTGTGTAACAATAATAATCCTACTTTCCAAGAAATAGGCCAAGAAACAAATTAACTGATAAATTTATCGATGCCGATTCTGATATCACGCGTGTTTCTTCAAGCTCACGACAGAACGCTCAGACATAATGTCTATTGGGGATTTGGGGCGGAGGCATTGTATGTCCACCTCTGTGCGAATTTTTATGACCCAATTTGGAGACATTTGACCCAACAATACCGTCATATTGCAGTCGGGCCACGTCCTGCGGTTTTACACGCACCCTGTTACAAGTCCTCGTTGAGGTCATAAAACACAGTTATAGACCTTACGGGGGACCGTAATGTCATCACTAGAGAAACATTAGATGGTATTACATACGGATTATTCTTGAATAGCACAATTTTAAAGATTTAGGTACGTGAGATTGACGGGGGAAATGTAAATTCTCTATTATTTATTTTACTGCCTCGTTAGCCTTGTGGTTCTAAGTGCGACTGCTACGCTAGAGGTCTTGGGCTCGATTACTAGGTCGAGCAAAGTGTTATTGGGTTTTTCTATGAAATTCTCGGAGTTAGGATTTGTGCCCGATTAATGGTAATAGGCTCGTCCCCTATAACATGGAACTTAAAAACATACCGGCGTACTGTGGGTGAACACTGGTACACCTCTGCCTTACCTTTTGGGGAAAACAGGCGTGTTGGTATGTATGTGTATTATTACGAAGGTGTAGTGTCGATCCAAAGTTCCGTAGACTATTGTTTAGTACAATGATCTCAGTTAAGAGGCTGCGGTTAGAGATTGTCGTTATAAAGAGATCTGCGGTCAGTTTGGTTTACCACAAAAGCGAAAGAAGGGGAGAAGGAAGTCTAACTCAAGATCTTATCTGTCGAGAGAATTGTTTTTTGTTTTGGTTTGAGGACGCAGCTGGTAAAATACTTAGTAGAAGAATAAGGGGAGAAAGACAATGTTTGCAACGCCAACGGTAATTACAATTAGTCGAATGGAAATGTAGATAGAAAATTGTTATTCAAGTTTAAATCTTCACATGTAAATGAATTTGTTTGTAAAAAAAGACTCATGATAAGATGGGTCAATGAAACAATTAAGTAGACGTAGAGAAGAATAGCAAAAAGGCTTATAATTGGCAGTTGGCTGACAATGACGGACGATGCATGAAAGTGTCCAATTTTCTACAATTCCAAACTTGTCTTTGGATAAAAATACAGATCACATAAGCAAGGCATTGAAAATCATGACAATCAGCACGTTTTACCCGGTAGAATTAACGGTCACCCTTCAAAATTACACAGACATTTTGTTTATTCAAATACAATCTCATTTACAACTGTTGGTATGTACACAATGACGTCACTAATCAACACAATCATGGCGGAGTATAATACAGTAATTGGTAAGATTTTTATCGCAGTAGAAACAAGTATGAGCTACATAGTTAATTGGAGCAATTGTTGCAGTCAGTAATTATGTCACAGTTGTACATGTTACGTGAATTATTTGAGGACAAATTGCTGAGCATTTGAGAGGAAATATTGGAGCTAATTGACTTGGTTTTGTCTCAAGGTCTTTTTGGAGAATAAAGATTGATGAGGTTTTCATTGATGAGCGGTTCATAAGCCGTGTTTTAAAGTCTAGACATTTCATTACCTAAGGTTTATGGATCCAAGTTGTCCTCTAATAATAAATCTCTACGGTAAAAAGTGCTATAGTAAGCAGGCAGACGTCTAGTCAATGAGTTAATTACTGCCCTACCCAAGGTAACTGCTAAAGAAACTTTGATGGACAATTACCGAGAAGTTCATTCATCACAACGTAAGTCCTCCGCAATCAATAAAGCACAGTTAATAGCCTATTAACACATCAAATCTCAGCACACATACACGGACGAAAGGCCCATAGGCAGCAACCGGTAAGTTCCCGTAATTGCCTACTTATACTCCGCGACGGACTCAAGCGGGACTCGCGTCCAGCGGAGAGCCGCCGGCGCATCTAAATGACATGTTTAAACGAGGGGTACCTGGCATAATCACTGCTGGGACTTAAGTACATGTGCACACGTTAGACTATCTTTGTGGTTATAGCCTCTTTAGAGAATAAACTTTGGTTTTCACAAGGAGCTTTGACTAAATGAGTATATTCCATGGATGGAATATGTAAATACATTAAGAAGGGCAATGCTCATACTACGACGCCTATGGGTTTCAGTTTCCATACATTTACATGACGGAATTACAAGTTGCAGTGATTCATTGACTGCTACTTGTAATCAAATGCATTGGAACGGGAGCTAAGCCGGTCTCGGCAGTCGCGGACGAAACTATCACTGTTGATAACAGAGCCAGTTTCGCTCACACAATCACATCATTCACATCCGATTCGAGCACAGAGATATGTAGGCTATCACTTCCCATTCCCACCTATTTCTGTCTCTTCCTACTACGCATGCCGCATTAGCCACCATTAACAAAATAAACAGCAAGCACGAACAAGCGGCGTCGTATAAACAAGCTGTTAATTAATATAGTATTCTAAGCGCTGGCCGTAACGGAAGTTTTGTTTTAGAAGCTAATGGTATTCGCTGATGGATTCTTACGAAACAATGGCGAATATATGGGAAGCTGGTGACTAATAATTGAGTTATGGACCTTATTATGTCATATTTAAGTTAGCAATTTCCGCGAGGTAAATTGTGCAAGGGACACAGCATCTTAGTAGACTGGTTTCGCCATATAGCGGTTGGTCAAAAGCTCGTATACCCAGAAATACACATTCGAAGCATTTCCGATTGTGAAAGTGTAACACAATAACGATGCAGGTGTGCCTGGCTATATCCAGCAAACATTATTTCCGTCTCCATCGGTTCATTCTTGTAATACAATATTCATTTACGAATATTTTTAGGAGAAGGCACAAGCATTGTCTGCCATTCTTGCTCAAGGCGGTTTGGCGACTTCAGACTTACAAAGATAAACGGAAAGTAATATGAATTGAAAGTCACATAGGCACCTGCCCGGTTTCAAACCTACATCCTCATAATGTTATCAAGACTTTTGAAAAATAATATTGAGCTTTGAAAAGGGTTCTTGGCAAACTTTACTCTCGTGTACCTACTCTGTGAGGCTAAGCCGTTAGATTGTCACAGGTTGTATGTAGCAAATAGCGTGTTCTTTTTACCATGAATTCAGAACTCGTGACATTTTTGCCAATTACCCTGACACAATAATACTAGTGGCCCAAATTACAGTCACTGTCATTGAACTGACCTACACAGTAATTTAGGCAATTACATGAAATACCTAGGAACTGTTTTTCGTACTAAGGACTGTATCTCAATGAAACTTAGTAAATAAATGGTTGCGTCATTCGCTTAACCTGCAAGTCAAGTGGTTTTTATGAGCCTCAGACAGAGGAGGTGTCTCATGCGGCGAATTTTAAATCCGACTTTATTGCAACGTCACATGTGTTGAGGACTCTTGAGGTCTAGAGAAGCTATTTTAATATCTTATCCGAAGGCAAATATGCCTCATAGATAGCTGTATGAGACGTATTTGCATCCGGATGACATATAAAAATGACTCATATTGGTAATCATAATATTTGATGCAATCTTCAGTGTTACACCACAGTCCTTTAAAACATATTTTTCGGCTCGTAACTTGGCGGCGAAATATTAATTTATCTTACTGTTTCAAACAGAATAAGATATTATATGTAATTGAGTAAAAAATACTATTAATTTGGATGAGAGAGGATGACGAAGAAATATGAAGTTGCTTTAGAATTAATCAATGTGCTATGTTGCAGATCCTATATCAGTAATTACCACAGACGACTTATTATAGTAACCAACAGATGTCCATTTTATGAAACCAAATCATGCTCTCATAGATGACGCCGCTTGCACCGGAACCGATGATCTAATACTCTCGGAAGACCGCGGAGGTCAAATGTCACATACCTAGCATGACTGACAAATCACAATCTCTATGTAATGATACTTTATGATACTGATATCATGACTATATGTCTATTTATGTTAATGACAGGCTATTTTATCTTGTCCTATCTATAAATAATTAAATAAAACAGTCCGATGCTTTGTGAAACAATCTAACCGCCGATTCCGGTTTCTCTATCAATGAAGGCTCCATTCGTATCGCGTCGGAACACAAGCGATCAGTTTTAAACGTTTGTACGTTAAACAATGAACATATTATAGTTTATTTTATTTTACAATGTGCAGAAAATTCTGTTCCTAAGAATTCCGTGATATTTTTAAGGGTTTTTGTAGGGGCCATCATTCTACGGAGGAACGTCGCATAGGTATCGACTTCAGAGTAAAATAAAGCTATGCCAGGAGACATAAAACTATTATACTAACGAGAGCAAAGCAATAAAACACATTACGACTCAGACAAACGCAAAAAAAAAACGCAGACGTGATTCGCGCCAGCCATCATGCATTCACAAATGGAGCAGATTTTATATTGGGCAATCACAAAAAGTGTTGACATGATGTCATCGAGAAACCGCGGCCACTGCTTATCACAGTGATGTCACCGCGTAAAGGTCGAGGTTGGAATGAACTTGATTTTTTAAATATTTTTTAAATAGGCACTGACTGTTTCTTTTCTAAGGTTATTGACTGAACAAGCTGCTGATAAGGTTTACTTCTAATGATAAGAGTGTACTAGAATCTGTGGTACAAGTACCTACAAACAATTTTGAAGAATAAACAGATTTTTATCTTCAAATACCTACTTGGTTGATTTTTCAATGACAACACAATGACGTTTTTTATGATTAATAATGAACAATACAAACCAAAAGTAGCTATTCCCATACGTATTATAATCTATCTAATACTAATAGGTATTTTATAAAGAGGTAAAATTTGAGAGTTTGGGAGGTTGTAATGGGTAATCTCTGGATCTACTGAACCGATTTTGAAAATTCTTTTACCCATAAAAAGCCACATTATTTGTGAGTGTCATAGGCTATATAACATCACGCCACGACTGACGCGACCGGAGCAGTAATCAAAGACGTAACTTAACGCGGTTTATTTTACAGCCACAATGACGAAGTCGCGGACAAAAACTAGTATTAAATAAACATGTTCACGCGTCCCATCCCTAAATGCAAGTAGCAGAGATACACAATTATGTTATAATCACAAAAGTAAATAAATAACAATAAAACTATTCAAGGTTCCACAAGCATTGACAGTTAAAAAGTACTTATATGGCATGGTGGCATGTACCATGAAGGCTAAATACTACATAATGATTACAGCATCATTGTCAACTGTTCCTTACTATGTAATGTAACAGCACCATTATTGTTAACTGATACAATGAGTAAATAGGCCTGTTCCTTTGTACCTTGATGCAATGTGGTAAAAGAATATTGTTGTAATGTTTGTTATCTTTCTTACTACATACTAGTATTAAGAAACAGTCTCATTCAATATGTATTCCTTGTAAATAACATTCAAAACTACTTTTGAATGATTGAATTGCAGCAAATAAATACTTTGACTTTGAGCTATAGGAAAGACTGAGATGTGGGGTTTAAAAAGGAGAGAGTGCACTTAAATTGACCAATAATATAAGCTTTGGACAATATAAATATTATATTATTCAAATTACAATACTAAATATTTTGGGAACATAAACATACCGGCTAACTGTGGGTGTACATTGGTACATCTCTGCCTAACCCTTCAGGAAACACAGGCGTGATGGTATGAATGTTTGTATATTTAGGTATTGTATTGTATAACAAAGGTGACTGCAGCAGTGAGAAAAATAAAGGCCCCTATTGCCTATTATAATATTTTTGCATAAAAATAATCTATATACAAAGTAGTGGTAGGTATACTATGCCAAGAATAGCATTCTAGTATTATAGGTAACACCATAAATATAATAAAATTATACACATTACCTTAATAAAGCAACTGTTTAACCATGAAACAGCAAATGATCTGATCCATGCTTTTTCCTCAAATTACTTTGCAATAGTTGTATTACAATAAATAATAATAGGTGCCCACTATTTATAACACAGCTAATAAAAGTACTATAGGGAAATAATAGTACTACATATTTATTAGCTGTGAACTTTTATTACCATTATTTTTATAAATTACTAACAAACCGGCCAGGACTTCCTCCTTATGGTTTATTTCACCTGTGTTATGTGTTGGGTTAGTACTCCACTCCCATGGGTCTTAGCGTGATGTTATAATAGCCTATGACACTCACAAATAATGTGGCTATCTATGGGCAAAAGAATTTTTAAAAGCTGTTCAGTAGATCCAGAGATTACCTCCTACAACTTCACAAACTTTACCTCTTTATAATATTATAAACAGGTAAAATTTGTGATATAGATAATACAAGCCATTTAAAAATAATATTGCAACAAAGAAGAAAGAATATTTATAACTGTTACAGAGTCAATAGTAAAAAAAAATGTGATAATATGGTTCTGTAAAACAAAATTATTCATTTGGCACAGAATTCACAAGTGCTGGCATTGTCTGCTAGCACAGTCATTAAGTCCTCCCGTAAACAGGTAAAACATGTCTGTAGTTCATTTTAAATATTTTTAAGAAAACTTCACTTTTAAATCTTCTTCTTTTTATGTTTTTAATTACAGGCATGGTGCTCTGATGCAAAATAATAATAAAGGTTTATTTAAATAGTAAAAGAGAAAAGAAAAAAGTGTCTAAGGATTTCTTGCCCATTCTTCTTCATAGAGACCTGTTTTCGAATGAGCAACTAGCTTCAACTTTAAACTGTAACTTCTTGATAATTTGAAAGTGCCAGTAATTGGTCATTGAAATAAATGCTTTGACTTTGATAAGATTTTCATACATAATTATACCCCACTATAGCACAATATTAATGGTACAAATAAACATAAAAATTTCAAATATAGCTGTTAAAACTACATCGGAATGTTAATCAATCGTTTCGTCATTAATGACTAAGATTGTTGCTTTATTATCATAGATGTATTGTATCCTTTGTAATTGGTCTAATTAGCAAATGTTCTGCTAATGAACTTATTACAAAATTAGCTAGAACTGAATTAGATTCCGGTAAGTAGGTGATTAGTAAGTATAATAAACACTTTCAGACTAGGTTACTTACAATATTTTCATTTTAAATGTTATATTGCACCTTCTTGGTTCCATATTATTTAATCACACTATTTATATGAAACTCAAACCATTTTACAGTATTTTAGCGGCGTTTACGAGTGAGTAAGTGCCTCTAAAACATCAGTAGCCTCCCGAAACATTTCCTAGCAGTTTCAAGACTGCATTTAACTGTCCATAAAAGTGCAGCGACGTAGAAACGTGCCAAAGTTGTAAACAGTTTGCGTCTTACGACCTGCCTACTGGCCAAAAGTGGGACAACCGGCGGCACCGCGCCCAGGACCCCGCCCGCTCTCCGCGGACACATTCCAATAAGAAAAAAAACTTTTTTGCTTCACAAACACTTTACAAAAACAACAATAACTTACTTAACACCTTTTTTGCTCCCCTCTGAACAACTTAACAACTTCACAACATCGACAAAGCGACAGGAAACGCAAAAACAAGCCGTTGCTACCTTCGTATGTTCGTAATTTCGTATGCCGATAGAAAACGGCATTACGGTAAACTAGTTTTCAATGAGAACTGCATAAAAATTACCTGTTGATCAACAAGATCCCATTAAACACTGCACCGGCGCCTCCAGAGACCTGTAGATTTTGCACTCGATGATTTTCTGCACGTAAACACAACGGTCTCACAAAAGGGAGAACTGGTAAAAACACAACCACGAATCCACCTTTAGACGCACTGTATCACACACACCTTTTGTGTCCGGTGATGAGTTTATTATGTGAATAATTCGCACTCAGACTGTCTACAACAATTTTCATTCATTGCAAGGTGAAATCATTCGAGACGAGTGGCAGTTGGTGAAGAAACTACGAGCGCGGGCGGCAGGGAGCGCGCGCGTCATCCGCCATATTGGAGGATTACGTCATTTTGTCGTTATTTTTTTTTAGTATGAGTAAGCTTCGAAAACTAGTTTTTCTACTAAGTAACGGCTTATTACAACACTGCTCGCTTCTCTTGCAAGTGTATCCGAACACACCATTCAATCTTCAATTTATTTCATTCGGTCATTTAGTTCATTCATTGTAAGTGTTGCAAGTTTCAGAAAAGTTTCCTAAATTAAAAGCTTTTCTTAGCCAAAAGGATTAATGAAAAATTAGGTCTAGGTAGACTCCCTAGATTTAGAAGTAGATTACCTGCTGATTGATTTCTATGATTGTAAAACGAATATTTTATTTTCTAGGACGAACTCCTCTCATTCAAAATACTAACTTGTATTTTGAAATAATTTGTTTACTAAAATATATGAACCTATGAACATTTCTATGACATTATAATACAAACTAAGGAGTAAACATTTCTAGCGATAAGCTTAAGCACTGTTTTTAAAATGAGGGTAAAATTTTGTTTGGCTTTTGGCAACTCTTTCCATTACTGTCACACTGACAACTGTCAAAATTGATAAGATTGTGAGTGTGTGAGTGGGCTGTTGAGTATTTGTCATCGTTTTGTTGTTTTAGAAAATTTGACTAATATTACATTAAGAAATTGAAAATAATTCATTATTCTGCTCACATTTATTAGTACCTGAAGGCTGAATTTAAGTGCATTCTAAGCTTTTGTCCCAAAATGCAAGGTAATGGTGATCCTTTAATGGTGGTCTTTTGAAATTTTAATCGATCTCTTTGTTTTCGTTTTTCTTAAGTTATTACTCATTTACAGACACAAGACCCGAATTATATGAGGAAGTAAAGCTTTACAGAAACGCCAGGGAGCGTGAAAAGTAAGTAATAAAGGCCTAATGGTTTATTTTATATTATTTACTTGTAATATTTTTTTAACAGAAATACAGATAATTTCTTCGGTCAGTGGGTCGTCTTCATTCTACAAGTTACATTTACTCAGTATGATTCATGAAGTGTTCTTTTTGTTTTTAATCACATTATCGTCATGTCATCTGGCTGACAACCTGGAGGACAGTTAGACATGGGCCTCTCAAGAGTACCAGAACTTCCAATCATTGACTTTATATGACTTAAAATGTATCTCAGTAAAAGAAAACTCATTCTTTATAGTTAAATTATTTTTATTTCCTATTAGTCTATTTATTATCAAGAGGAAAATGAAAATTAAATAAGTGAAACCCCGCCCATCACACCATGAATGGTGATCTCACAAGCTTTTTCTAACAACATTACTTATTTTAAAATCCAGGCATGACAACATGGCAGAGTTATACGCTGTGGTCAGCACACTACAGCACCTAGAGAAGGCTTACATGAGGGACTGTGTGCGGGCACAGGAGTACACTGCAGCGTGCAGCCGGCTGCTCGTGCAATACAAGGTGGCATTCAAACAGGTGCAGGCCGATGAGTTCCCCAACATTGAGGCGTTTGTTGCTAAGTACAGGGTGAGTGGCGATTTGTGGAGTTATTATTATTATTATTCCATTACATATAAATTACATTTTTACATAGTAATAAAAAAAAAACATATTATAATTTTTTTTATCTAAAAAATATCTTGCCCTACACTAGGAATTCCTCCTGTGTTGTGGGTGCGTTTAAACCCAGAATAACTATCTGTAGGCAGTACACATACATATTTGTTCCATGCTTGAATAGATTAGCAACACGCAGCACAGCAGCCAAATTGCTCAGCTGCTGCACCAACCTTGTTTGCATTACACAGGTTATCAAGTGTTACTTGTTTTATTTTAATAGCTTATCAGCTGTGTCTAAATAGTCAAACAATCACTTGATAAAAGAACTGTGTAAAATCTTATCAATAAACAAACATGCAAGCATATCATTATGACTCATTGAAAGTTAAGGGGAGTTGTAAAAGAAATATTGTGGTCTTTAAAATAATCTATAGGCCTAGCATGAGCACTCTAATGTTAAAGTATATGATTCAACTTGATTTACCAACAGGAAATATGACTATTCCACATGCATTTGGCTTTTATTATGACAAATACAATAAATATTATGCATTGATATAGATTAAATATAAAAATAACAAATATTTTCATTTAAAAAATCAATTTAATTTATGTAATGTTTACTTCGTTTGCTTGCACTAGGCTTGTTTTTCCTCAAAAAAACCTTATTTTTTCAAATGTTTCAAGCACCTTCTGGTAATCTCATCATAAGAATTATCAGTAACATTCTCTACTAAAACTGCAACAAATATTTCCAGTTGGACTGTCCAGCAGCTCTGGAGCGGATAAGAGAGAACAAACCGAACCTAATCAAAGACGACAAAGGCAACACCAACAAGTACATCGCTGAGATTGTGTCTGTAAGTACTTACAATTATAGCTTGCATAATGCTGTGTAAATGAAATGGTAGCATTGTTATTACACCTATCTGCAATCTATCGAGCAAGCTGTGGATCAATTTTCAACTGATGGATTATTAGGTCTAGAGGATCTACAATGACGCCAAATTGTTATGACTTTTCATAGCAAAGTCGCTAAGAGACTAGAGTCCCTAAGTGGGGGAAGGGGGGAGGTGTTTTGTGTCCCTAAGGTAGACTGGAAGAAAATGCCCAAGGCAAAGTTTGCCTTTGTACTGTGTATTTCTACATTATGTGCTTAAAGTTTAATAAATAAACACCCGGGTCCCGGGTTCGATTCCCAGGTCAAGCAAAAAGTGTTATTGGGTTTTTCTACGAAATTCTCAGTAGCAGCTCGGAGTTTGGATTTGTGTCCGGTTAATGGCAATAGGCTCGCCCCCTATTACATGGGACCTAAATATACCGGCTAACTTTGGGTGTACATTGGTACACCTCTGCCTAACCCTTCGAGGAATACAGGCGTGATGGTATATTTTATAAATAAACACATATTCGCTCTCCAGACTGGAATCGCCTGAAAATCTTATAACTTTAATACATTTGTGTCTCCGACAGCTATTCATAACTCTGATGGACAAGCTCCGCCTGGAGTTCCGCGCGATGGACATGATCCAGCCCGAGCTGCGCGACCTGCGCGACACCATGGACCGTCTCATCATGCTGCCCGAAGACTTCGAGGGCAAGATCAAGGTGAACACACGCACTGCCTTCCTTCTTACGTTCTTTAGAAATAAGTGTTACATTTGAACTTTTATCATGTGTACTATGTGAGATCGAAAAATTGATGTGGTATTCACGCTAATGTGACAGAACAGAGCCTGTGCCTCATAAAACAGTGCTATTTGAATATTACTTTGTAATTTCAGTGCGTAATTACAGTGCTCAAGGCAAAGTTATATTACCATACTTCGAATGCACGATGGCGGACAGTAGTTCGACACGGTAACGCAACAACGACTGTGCGACAATAAATATCCCATGATTAAACAAAAAAGTATTTATTAAAGCATCTACTCTATACTAGATTTTTTAATTCAATTCTTTCACTGGCAATAGGCTAAACTACTGCCGAGTGTCATAGGCTATGTTTTATCTTATCCTTGACTTACACGCAGACGAAGGCACGGTCGGAAGCTACTATACTATAGTAGGCACTTAAAAACTGTATTATATAGCATCACACGACGCATTACTAAACGCTGATAGATTATTCTTCCTCTATAAATATTGAAAGACTACAACCGCATTAGATGAATTAGTATCAAGCAAGAACCTGCTTATACTGAACTTCTTGGAATCATTATTTAACTGCTTTCTATGCTTCTTCATCCAAACCCCCCCAATCTCCGTTACTCCAGGTACAAGAATGGGTGGACAAGTTGTCGGAGATGTCGGCGTCCGACGAGCTGTCGGAGGGGCAGGTGCGCCAGCTGCTGTTCGACCTGGAGACCGCCTACGGGGCCTTCAACAAGTTCCTGCACAAGGACTGAGGGGATTACTCATAGGTAAGCTGCACTATGATGTGCTTGCTTTTTAACCGACTTCAAAAAAGGAGGAGGTTATCAATTCGACTGTATTTTTTTTTTGTTGAATACTTCACAGACAAGGTTTTACTTTACTTTTGGGAAATGAAGACCTTTCTTTAGCAGTTCTGCTGCTAGACAGTTTCACTGGTTATAAAGCTACAGTTTAAGGGTCAGTACAAACCGAGACGCGACGCTGCGTGCACCTTTTAATAGAGCTACTCAAAATATAACTTTATTTACTACACGATAAGATACACATTTCATTGTGACAATTTATTTATTTATTTATTTATTTATTTATTTATTTATTTAAACTTTATGCAACAAAAAGTACAAAGGCGGACTTAATGCCTTAGGCATTCTCTACCAGTCAACCAAAGGTGGTGAAGAGATAACACGGTAGGTGCAAATAAAAACAAAAGAACAAAATTTGATACTTTCAAAAACAAAATAAAAATTAATCCAATGCAATTATATAAATAACTTATTTCATACACAAGTACAACATATCTAAAATTATCCACACTAATTTTGTGATTGTGATTTTTCATTTTAAGATCAGATTGATTAGTCCGCAGTACACTAGATATACTCTGTGTTAATTTAGCCTGGGCTTCTATTGCACTTGATCCTTCTTTCAGCTCCGGTGCTTTTGTCAGCTGCTCCTTGGCAACTTTTTCAATGCTAGCAGATAACAATTGTGTGGCAGTGGGAGGTGGTTCAATAACAGGCTCACTCTTGAATACAAGTTCAACATTTGATACTACAGCAGCTTCAGCCTCAGGGGCTGGAGAAAGTTGCTTTGTTTGTTTCTTTGCTGGCTCTGCACCTAATCCTGGATTACTTTGACTAGTTGGAAGGATGATAGCTTCTGCCAAGCTATCAACTGAACTAATCACTGTAAAAAATAAAATAGTAAGTATTAGTGCACAGTCACCCAATATACAGTCATGGTTGTAATTCGGATGATGAATTTTTGATCTTGGATTTTACTAGTACTTTATAATAATGTTACTTTAGAACAAGTAACTAAAATCAAGGCCATTACTGAGAAATTGAACACGAGACCACACAATCTGATCAATCCACACTAATCTGATCTTAACATAAATATATTTACTGTATAAAATCCTATACATAAAACATAAATATATATATATACATACCTATATACTTATATACAAAATACATAATATCATAAGAAACCATAGACAATTACGTTGTGAGAAAGAACAACGTATTCTGAATTCAGTCAATGAAATGTGTATCTTTTTTTTTGTACACCCGAAGACAATGGTGGTTGTGGTTGACCAATTTTCAACCTTATAACAAAGCAAATAAAGCGGTTAGTCCCGGCTGTCATTCGTAGATATTTGACAGTCGTGACGGATAGTCAGAAGCCAAGAAGTTTGACAACCAGTCTGATCAAGAGGTACCGTGTTGCCCAGTAACTGGGTTGCGGAGGTCAGATAGGCAGTCGCTCCATGTAGAACACTGGTATTGGTAGCTGCATTCGGTTAGACTGGAAGCCGACCCCAACGCAGTTGGGAAACAGGCTAAGCAGATGATGATGAACTAAGCGCGTGAGGGCGAAAAGTGGTACACCCGCAATGTCCGCGAGTGTACCTGATTAAGCAATTTTAGCCTCGGCTTCTGTTCAACGAAAATAGACCCTTTGCCACAGATAATTAAATTGATTTTCCTTTTCGTTTCAGATGTGACCCGGCTCAAAAGCGTTGTGTATATTCACCCGTAGCTTCTTTATGTGATTATATAGAAACATTTCAAATATACCTTCTATGTAAATTATTGTCTCAAATGTACAATTTAATATTTAACTCTTGCATGTCGAATTTACAGAAATAGTCTAATTGGGTAGATGACACTATTAAACAATTTCAAGACACAACGTCACAAAAAAAAAAGGTTTATTTCAGCCCTCAAAACCCGATGAATTTTTGAATAACTATAAAATTAGATTTTTAGTTGCTTTGAAATCAATAAATGGTTAGTGAATTGAGATGACAAAAAGTGACGTCATAGTTTAGTATTGTCATACAAAATCTATGGGGGAATCGCGTTTTGACAGCTCATAAAAAGTATGTCAAATGATTAGTGGTGTCATCTACCCAATTATATTTATAAAGCACAGTGTCTGCTATACTATGTTCATTATATTATGTTGATTGACACACTAAATGCACTACAAATTTCTCCTGTATCGTGGTTGCGTTTACAAAAATTCAAACTCACATACTCAAACAACCATACCTTTTTTTTTATAAAGATTTTTTACTCACACACACACAACCGTACCTTGAACAACCATCTGTAGGCCATACAAATATTTGTTCCGTGCGGGAATCGAACCCGCGACACGCAACACAGCAGCCAATAGATCAGCCACCGCGCGAACCGTTAGTTCAACGCATTCATTATGAAATGAACATTTTATGTCCGGCGAATAATTTTGAGCAAGTCTAATAAGTAATTTAATTACATATATTTATTCCAAATTGTTGTGATTAATGGAAAATATCAAGATTTTTATGCAGTGTTCTATTCCTCAATATACCTAAATATACCGGCGAACTGTGGGTGTACATTGGTACACCTCTGCCTAACCCTTCGGGGAATACAGGCGTGATGGTATATATTTTTTTTCTTCTATTCCTCATATCATCATATCAACCGTAGGACGTCCACTGCTGGACAAAGGCCTCCCTAGAATTAAAGGGTCGGTTGGAAGCGGCCTGCATCCAGCGTTTTCCTGTGGTCTTAAGGCCTGTGCACACCACGTTTTTTAAACGCGCCGTTGACGCGCGTTTGCATCGATACGCACGCGAGTCAGACAAAATCATACTGCAACGTGGAGTGAAAAACGCCCTGTCAACGACGCGATTAAAAAACGTGGTTTTTTATAGGCCCTTAATCGGTCGCCTGTCCACCAATCATCAATAAGTTCAGTCAGTCTGTTCATCAGTTAACCCACGAAAAAGCCTAGTCAGATATCTTTTAAAATCTCCACTTTATTATCATGAAATATCTGACAACACAAGAATATTTCCAGATTTCAGATCTCTGAATAGTTTTATTAAAATGTTGAGCATCTCGTATCAAATGTTGTTTGAAACTCACTATGTTATTCTAGACTATTCTATGTCGTTATATTTAAGCGAATTTATTACAAATAAATTTTATATTCCACACCATTTTTTTGTTGTTTGTTTGTGTGTACAAAACTTGAAAACTGCTGCACGGAATTTGATAATGGGACTTGCGTTTTCAAAAATAGCATTTTTTTTTTTTTACGAGTGTAGACGCGGCTAAGTCCTAGTTTTTACCGCTTATCAAAAAGTTATTGTTCAAAAGATACCTGAGTACTTCCATACAAAGCACAAAATTAATAACCAAGAACACTTAACTTTAGCTAATTAAATTCTAATACAAACGGTATACGAAAAGTGAACCGTATACTGCTAAAAATAAAAGCTATTTTTCATTGTATTAACGTTGATAAGCAAACGGGATTATTTGTGACTGTTTTTAATTGTTGGAAATAAACTTATATGGAATCCAATTTCTTTTTAAATAATAAATGAACGCAATCGTTGATTTTTTAGTTCTTTGTGATGAGTGTTAAATTAAGTTATTGTTTTGCACTAATCATCTTTGTTGCTTTAATACAATATAAAGAGGTAGGTTACATCCCAGATACCTAAGAGCAATTAGGGTCTAAAGATACATTAGTATGGGACAAAGTTGGCCATGTTACTACAGCTGAAAAAAATTACGAAATAGTGCAAAAATGGTCCATGATACTACTAAGATGCAAGTGTACACTCCTTTTTATTAATTTCGGAGTTGTTAATCCTCATGTCCTTAGCCTTAGGTTTTTAGTCTGGGTGGCTCCCCAGCCAGACTCTTTCTGCCTAAAAACCACCCCGGTATTCCCTTCCCACTTTTATACCGGAGTTCCCGAAAATGTGCGCATCTTCCGCGATCCCCGTTTGGTATCGGCCCACCTCTGCGGGCCTCCTCAGAAGTAACCATATCCATTTAATAAGTATTCTGAATAGCCTCATCATATTAGCCGAACGACATCCACTGTTGGACATAGGCCTCCTAGTGGTAGCCACAATTACTGGTCCTGCGCTGCACTCATCCAACGATAGGACTACTATATACCTCATGATATATTTCTTCCACCCAGTGCACAAGCAATGTATTCCAAAAAATGGATAAAAAATACTACCTGGTGTCCGAAGCATACAATATGGCGAAGAACCTCTTCAACCAGGGCCGAGCCAACTACATCAGTTTGAAGAGCAAGTCCTTACGAACCATAGACACTTTCCTCGACCTCGTTTTCATCATGAACGATGAGATGTCCAAGGAGTTAAGGAGTGCTGTCTTGAAGTTCTATAAAGTGAAATATCTCCATGACTTCACCAATTATATTATTAGTATGGAAGAGGTACGTATTACAGAGGTCTTTGGGGTTCTTGTGGTAGTTGGCATTAAGTTTAGCTCCCAAAATAGCCAACGCAACGGTAAAACTGGTAGAGGAATGAACCCCGCTCACACTTTTTTCTTTCCTCAAAGTAGTAACATTATCCACCTGCTGAAGTGGCTCAAATATCTTCTAACGTACACCGTTGAAGACCTAAAGAACGACACTAAGGGAGGGTAATTTGAATTGTACCAATGAACCAACAATTGTAGCAAGAAGAAGCAACCTGAACGTCTTTCTTCTAAGACCTAGTGACGTGACAGGGTTAGACCTACATTAGGAATAGGCAAAAACAATCTACCTGATCTGCCCTCCTTGACACGAACTAAAGACTGGTAGCACACAGCCACCCAAAGCAGCATTCTCATTTTGTACCCGACTACCGTAAGTAGCCAATAGTTGCTTTCTAAATGCAAGAAAACCGCAAATCCATAATCTTCACCCTACGTCCTTAGATGATAGAAATAGTGGAGCACTGCCTAATGGATCCGATGGAGAAGCTGGAACAGATCCGCTCGCAGTTCCACGGGGTCATCAAGAACTTCCAGGATGTGAGGAACTTTGACTCTGTCAATAAGTGCCACAAGGAGCTACCGGACGAAGTCGCTGCGGCACACTGCTTGCTTCACCAAGCAGTCCTGTAAGTAATGTGACATGTCAAATCTATGTCATCCTGATACTCTCCCTGTAACGCTTTCACAACTGAACCACTGTACCAATTTTGATGAAATTTGGTATGGGGTAAGGTAAGTTTAAACTTCAGGAAAGGACATAGGCTATTTTATCTGCGACCTCGAACATAGAAAAATTGCCAATATATGTAGTTAAATTGCCTTTCATTCTATTTATTTTATGTATTATTTGGATGCTCCTTACTTCATTTAATGATCATAGACATGTAAAACCTACCTAATTATTTTTTCCTACAGTTTCAACGAAACGATGCAAGAAAGTTTAGTGACAATAGTCGAAATAAAAACAAGACAGCACGCTCAAGACATGAATAACTCGCTATACAACGTCCAGGTCTGCATCAACAACTTTGTTCCCAAGTTCTTCGAGCAACTAATGCTCGATGCATACACTGAAAAGTGTGGATACCTGCGAGTGGTGAATGCTTCTATTGCAGATCTAGTTAAAGACAAGTGGATAGGCAACGAAACAGTGTTCCCAGAGAAATGGAGCCCTCTTGTACGACTATTACAGGAAAAGTAAGTAAACAGCAATCTTATTTTAAATTTCAAAGAAACATCTTTAATTTCTTTTCGTGATAATTTCATTTGTTACAGGACGAAACAGCCGACCAGTGCCCTGGGAGAGCCGTTACATTTAACTCTTTTTGCGGCAAATCTTTCATCACAGGACGTTGTTAATACTTTATATAAGAAGAAATAAATGTAATATATAGTGGTTACCCTTGAAATATATTATTTTCTCAGGCTCTAATATTTAGTCACTGAATATTTCAAAATGTTTTATTTGTGACTTGTACACAGCATGCTTATCACAAAGAAATAAAGCACGTTTTGCTCGTGTAACTGCTGTTTCAATTATTTGCGCCTTTGTCCGCTTAGCATGGTGATGGCTGATAACAAGAAAAATATAAAATTACGAATAGCACAATATTTATGAACCGTCACTAATGAACGCGGCGTAAGGATAGGCTGTATTGTATGTTGTTGTGTCGATGACAGGTAAACAAAGAAAAAAGTTACTGTCAAAAAAACGCGCGTTTGTTAGTTGTGTGCAATGATTACCATGTTTCGGTGATTTTTGAATTAAAAAAATATATTTTGCCAGACTCACAAAATGCCTAATAAATTCCGTGAATTGCTCCAAAATGGGCGTTCATATGACGAAACGGATCGAATGCCTGACAAAATAACCATATCAAACTTAGATATTTTCATGTACATGGTGGCAATTATTGGTCATTTCGTGGACTTGGGGCTGGATATAAATATTGCTGTGAGGTATTCTATAGCCCTGAAGATGACTGAGTTCGGGTGGACGCTGGCGTTCATACTTGTGCCTGCATTTGTGAATACTGCAGTCTCTATTAGAATGTGAGTATCTTTGTTTACAAAACCTCTGAATTTATATGTCAACTAAATCTCCTTCAAAACTTCTCGTAAGATAAATTAACAATAACATTATTTCAGTACACAGTTCATAAGGTTCATTGTACCCATTTTCCTTAAAAGCCCTTTGTGTTATATTTGTAATGCAATTGTTTGTGGTTATTATTCTATGTATGATAATGATAGCACTGTTTTATTACAGTCAAAAACAAAAAAAAAGTGTGTAAAGTTGCCAAAATACTGAATTTTCAGTTCATTAATATGCGTAATAATGAAATCAAAATTTTGATTTTCAGTTACACTTATTTCACAACAATTGATAATAACTAAAAATAGAGATTGTACTAGATTGATAAGAATTCTTTTACTTGCACAACAAAAAATTAAATTATTAATTCTAAAAACGTAAGCTCTGCCTTATGTAGGTTTTTCTAAACTCATAACAATAATTAATATTCACAAAACATAATCTTTATATACTTGTAAAAGCTCTAGGTCAGAGGTGACAAAGTCAAACTTGATGATGGAGTGAGCTTACTCAGAACAAATAAATGAATGACTTAAATTAATAAGCACTTCAGAATTATCACAAAACAACTAATAAGCACTTCTCTCAACAACAGGTACTCTTTAGATAAACAGCAGGACTCATTATCTAATGAGTTCACAAAACGCAAGTGGCTCCGCATCTTCATACTAGTGCTGCAGATGGCGCCCATTCTACGGTTTGCAGATGCTCTCATGTGAGGATAACTTCTCATCTTATTTAAATCATAGGATCCTACGTCCTACTTAATATTATAAATACAAAAGTTTGTGAGGATGATAAATGGATGGATGGATGTTTTTTACTCTTTCTTGCTTAAACAGCTGAACAGATCTGCATAAAATTTGGCACTGAAATAGAATGTAGTGTGGAACAACACATAGGCTACTTTTTATCCCAGAAAAATATACAGTTCCCATGGGATATTGTATGAATTTGACCTGGCAGAAGCTAGTCTACCATAATCAGGAATTAATTAAAATAAATATTTCACTTTGTTAACTAAGAAAACTTTAAAACACAGATTAAGTAGTTAACAGAGTGCTTAGTGTGGATGTTGTAACATGCTATTGAGTTACAATCAAGATAAACACATAAGGGTGAATTATAAAGTCTTTGATGCCAGTATCCAGCTATAAATATGGCTCTGTTAAGTTTTAGAACTGCTTTGTTAGCCTAGTGGTTCTGAGCGCGACTGCTACGCTAGAGAACTTGGGTTCGCTTAACAGGTCGAGCATTGTTACTGGGGTTTTCTATGAAATTTTCAGTAGCAGCTTGGAGTTAGGCTTTGTGCCCGATTAAGGGCAATAGCCTTGCCCTCTATTACATGGGACCTACACATTTCGGCGGACTGTGGGTATACATTAGTATACGTCTGCCTCGCCCTTCGAGGAAAACAGGCGTGATGGTTGGTATGTTTGTGATTTCCTTCATAAATCCAACAGTTACGCTATCAAGTCCCGTCGCGCTGACCGCAACCAGGACCAGGCATCCCAGCGGAAGTACTACAAGCTGATGTTGAAGGAGGACTCCGATGCTGCCCTGCTGAGGATCTTCGAGTGCTTCCTGGAAGCCGCACCGCAGCAGGTGCTACAGACCAGCTTGTTGCTAAGAGCCAACCCGGACTTTACTGGTGAGATTTTGATAATCTGTCTATCTAAAACTCTCCATTAAGAATATACTGGCTAGAAAGCATGTAATAGTGCCTATCTGGTGCCTTCAGTACCAGCCGAGGATACCAAATCGAGAAAAAGTTTTCGACTAAGTATTGATTTTGTGTTCACTATTGAGTAATGTATATAAATGTGGATGGATGGAGAGGAAGAGAGAGGCCAAAAAAAGATGGATGGATTGTGTGAAGAATATGAAAGAGAAAGGAGTCAGTGATACCATGACGGTTCACAGCACGGCATGGAAGAAGAAAACGTGTTGCGCCAACCCCAAATAACATGGCATAAGGGCAAGAAGCTGATGATGATTTCGTGTTCATTTCAACATTTAGGTATATTGACTCTCCCATTTTCCTAGTCCACCAGATCCTGTCAATAGCCTCATCCATCATTGGCATGGGATGGTGCCTGGCCGCGTACCAGCGAGCGGTGCGGTTCTACCAACAGGACAAGGACAACATGAGCTGGACTGGCACTGTGCTACAAACCATCTGGCATTTCCTAGTGACGTGTGAGTGAGCTTATCAGCTTATCAACATACTTTGGAATGCAATTAGTCAAACCAATAATGTTATCATTGTATTTCTTTCTTTTCAGTGAGCCGCATAATCTCAATATCAGTGATTGCATACCTCTTCCCACATTGGACGGTCCTAGCATGCCTTATACACGTCCTAATAACAGCCACACTGATCCAAGTCTTCGATCGATCTCCATTCTGCTCACAAAGCCGCTTCGCCGATGTTGCCTTCTCGTTCGCTCTTGGAGCTGTTTACCTCTTTACTTATATTCTCCCGGTTGAAGGCAAAACTAGGTATAGGTATACTATTTACTATAGTATATGTTTTATACAGAATTTGTGTTGTGGCGCCATCTGGTATGTGTATGTGTCTGACGATATGAGAAGGTCGTTTTATTTCTTCCCAATTTTAGCATTTACTGTAGTGCCTTATGTGGTGGGGTTAGTTATTATGGTGATATATTACCGGTTCTTCCACCCAGAGGTTAGCAAACGAGGTTTTAGCGTTACGTTCGTCAATGGTATGGTGCCAAGTGTTAGTTAATTTAGAATAGGATTGATAAAAACTGCTCTGAAATTATTGTTAGTCTCTTACGTTATTTTAACGTATAGATGTCTATTAGTGGATATGGTATGGTGTAATATGTTATTATGTAGTTTCTGAGATTAGTTCTATGTGGTACAGTACTTATAGATAAGTGGAGAGAGTCAAATATATATACTGCCCAAACACTACTGTGAAGTATAAAGTTGGTGCCTGCACGTTAGCTTTCCATTTGCTTACTTCTCAGTGGATTAAAAATATTCTCAACAAAAAAATTACATGCTATGTTATAGGTTTATTTTACTGTACTACAGAATGTTTAATACTGAGTAATCTTTGTACCTAGATAAGCAAGCAAACTTACTGTTTCCCAGTAACCAGGGGTAGAATTTACAGTGATTGTGTGAAGCAAATAATTCATATCTCTAGTAGGTGCTCTTTTATACGCAAAAGACTGTATTAGCATTAAGTATTTTACAATATTCTTCAGTATTTTATAATGAACATTATTTTTCTTATGAGGGATAAAACTAAGTTAAAATGTTATATTTTTGTACTTTAATACTTTTAAATTGTCAGTGAATCTCGAATAATACTCGGCAAAATTAATGTTTACAGTTTTACAGAAAACATAGTTTTAATAAATTATTTTACATTAATTTATTGTTTTTCTTACAAACCTAATTGCTGACCCTGCTACCAACAAAAATCAACATAAAATTACATGGAGCCTAAACAGACCAGCGGATTGTTGGTGTACATTGGTGCACCTCAGCCTAACTCTTTGGGAATACAAGCGTGATGGTATGTAAAAATAAAACTTAGAAAATAGCATTAAAATTATTTATTACTATCACCAAATAAATGGTGCCCGTTCCCTCAGTATCCTTAATCCAAATCTATTCCATTCACTCTGGTTTATCCACAACTCTATAGCTGACTCCAAACAGGACATGACCGCAGCCCCTTTCCAAACCGTACTGGCGGGATCAATGTCTTTCGGTGACGTCACTATTTCCAACTGCTCAGTCTTATATGTGTAAGGAATTTGCAAAGCTAAGCGATTCTGTAACCATAAGTTTAAGCCGTGAACTTTGACTCCTCCGCCGACTATTAAGATGTTGCTGTACATTTTTCGTTTCAACTCTTCGTTGGGGCAGCGGTCTATGCTTTGGAGGATTGCAGCATCTAAGGCGAGGACCTGTCCAGGTGCTATGGCAACAACGTCTCCAGGACCACCTTCTAATGTATCCACAACAATGTCTTCATCAGGGTTAGTTGCAGGCTGTGCTTCGTTAGCTGCCTCAAACTGCTGACTTTCATTCGCTGTAGGATCAGCGGTCTCACGTTTCCTCCCAGTTTCCCTCAAAAACTCTGCATCAAAAGGATCTTCTGGGTCACTTGGTTGTCTGTTCTGTATCTTAGTAGATTTTGAACCAGTTATCTTGAGTAGATCAGTGTAGAACATGGACAGTGGTGATATGATGCACTCATCACCAACTTGTAGTGTGTATTTGTTGACTACATCTCCTGGATGATCAACTAAAAATGACTTTTCCTGTGGGCCACAAACATCTAGGTTTACATGGCAGAAATTCTCATACAAGTTCCTCATTAGTATTACATCTCTGGGTATGTTTTCATTCCAATTCTTGTAAGGAAATGCACTTTTGTGAAACATCCAAGATAATGCTTGACAGACATCCCCTGCTCCATAGTCCATTCTTAACCTAGTTGTTTTATGTGAAATGCCATCTTCAACACATGATATGGCCGTTTTCTGGTCACCAATATCTACCACACATGCTGAACCAATACCAGCTCCGAACGTTGCTCCAACACTTTCTTGAACGAAAAAACAATGTCCGAATCCCAGGTCCTTCAATAACAATGACATTAAATACTTCAGATGACTCCTGGAGTACAGGTCAGGTATTAGTAACACACACCGGTATTTTACAAGCTCTATTAGTGGTATTCCTAACTTGTACTCTATGATAGAACTCCATATAGTGTACAAGTCATTCAAAACGGATGAAATAGACCCACCAACTTCAGTATGGATGTTAAAATCACCTCTGCGGTATGGGAAATGGATGTTGTATGGTAGTTCTGGGTCGATATCAAGAACTAAGTCGCCGATCACGATGTCACATTGCACTTGGGGCCACGGATCACCGTCATTGACGCATTCTGGCAAAGAGCGTCGGTTAAAAGCTGCGATTTGCTGCGGTGGCGTCGCGTACCTTCGTGCCCCGTTTGACTGGACACAGGACTGCAACGTGTGAGATATTTGCAGGCGACATTCTTCTAATTCTTCGATCAATTCCTTTGTCTTCGGCACACTTGGTGGTATGAAGGAGTCACGGTATATTTTACCTCCGGGACGACGTTTTCTTGCTATACAATGTAGTTGTTTCACTGGCAGGAGGTCTGAAGCTCTTCCTATGCGAACGTAGAGTGATCCAGGGTGGATAACTATTATCCTATTGGACGGGAACTGCTGGAAATGCTCCGGGCCCGGTTCGAAAGATGGCATACTCATTGGTAGATCGTTTTGGTGACTATATGGACTTAAGTGAAATTACATTCAGACACCCTTACTTTGTCAGTCAATATTATGCAAAGCTAATACTTATTTTCTTAATAATAATTTACAAAGATTTCTTGTAAACATAACCTCTTTCGGTTTTTTGTAAGTTTGACATATTTTTGACACAAACACAATTGACACTGAAGAAAGAAAAGTTGCAATGCCTAAAACGAATGTGGATTTTGAACGAAATTTCAAGAAGTCGTGCTTATTCGTTAAAAATCGAAATATAACGTTTCCGTATTTTTTGTTTCTAGTCTTACTTTGAGTTCTAAATAAATACGATGATAATACATAAGGAAAGGAAATGGGAAATGTATCCGAAACAAAAGAACGAATGATAAAATTGATTGGCATTTTGACGCACCCAAAATGTCAAAATGGTACCCAATCAAACATGTCACACCACAAATGTCATGCGCTATTTATCGTCGTGTCACAAAATCGGAGAAAATAAACACTTCCCGGATTTTTTATCGCAAAATAATAAATATCGGCTTCGAAAATGGTATCTAGGAGTTTAACTGAAGTGTTTGTGTTGATGCGTAACAATGCTATACACAGCCGGCACATATTCGCCGACCAGGCAAGTACTTTCTTGTTATTGATTATGTTTTGTCCATTTCATTTGAATATTATATGATGCAATTACGACTATACTAACAATCAATTAAGCTGCAATATTTGCGAGCGGTTATTGTGTATAAGGCTCACATTAAATTTAATTGTTTGGGCTGACTTTGGCTTGGTATTATGTTTAAACAAAAATTGGAAAGCTCTTCGCCCTTCCAAGGACTTCAAGTGGCATCAAGTTTGTGAAAAGAAATTTTCAAAGAAATTAATCTTTAACTATTTTTAATCTATTTCTTATAGCTATACTATAATTTCTATTTCTATATTTTTTTCTTTAAATATCATTGAACCTAAAACTAAAACACATTTTAACTATAAATTGTTAATGTTTTTTAGCGTTCACACCCTGGACAGGTATGTTTATAATACAAATCTTGATTACACACACATTATTGACTATATTAACGCAAGGCTTAAGAGAGGAGAGAGGAGGGGGGGGGGGGGGGGGAGGGAGGGAGGTTTTATTAAGGCGTGAGTTTATGTATGTATGTAATTATCATTTAAGGCATGTGAGACCCAATATTGCTGATGTGATTTATAGTAAAGTATACTTTCTCTTTTAATAGGTCCACATTATACAATGTTACATTAACCCTTTCAATGCCCAGCACCCGGCTCACGAGTTGAATGATAATATTGTTCATTGTTCGACTCGTGAGCCGGGTGCTGGGCACTGAAAGGGTTAATAAAGTCTCAGTGTCCGTCCTGGCGGCCTTAATGGCATCTAGCCAAGTACTTAGGAGATATTATAGTGCATGAGTAAGTGTGCTTACACAATTCCCTCTTCCCTCATCCTCAAAATAGTGATGGAAAGGCCCAGGGTTATGACAGCACTAACTTTTATCCTCCTAATAACACTGCCCTACCTGGGAATCAAACCCAGGACCCCATGTGAAGCAGTCATACCTGTAACAACAAGACCAATGGGGCACTTCCTATTCTATCTACTATACAATCTACTTTTGTTGCTGACTGTACTAATGTCCCCGTCACGAGAAGCTATAAATTTTGTAAATTTGCATTTAGTGGTTCACAACCTTATAGGTACGTACTTATAAAGACAAAAATGTTCAACTGATCAGAAATAACAAAATCTACAACAGTTGATTGAATTTGAGATTATTTGTTGTTGATTGAATTCTCGCTACGTAACTTGTTAGAAGTTCTTTCTGTACAAAATTTACAGCTTCTCGTGACGTGGACGTACTTACAGAATCATTTTCAGATTATTCTTTATTATAAAGCGGCCATCAGCCAATTATGTAAGTTAGCCATATTGTATATACACAATATTAACATACTCATACTATAAACACAGACAAGAGGTTAAAACAATTGTTTGCTATTTAAGAGTACTTTATATTGTTGAACTTTATAAATAAAAGTAATTAAAATAAAACTTTTCCCTTTACTCAGCAGCGCAGTGATTCCGAGCGAGTGCGCCTCATGCGGAGTAACTCCAACGACCTGGAGTCAGGGCTGGAGATGAGGAACGACTCCCATGCGCCTCCACCTTGGACGGACGCGCTCGAGGAAGCACACTATGTTATTACTAGGTTTGTAATCTATATCTATACTAATAAACTATGTAAACAAAATGTAAATATTCTTCATACCAATTCTGGTCATGGCGGCTAATCTTAATACAGACTAGCCAAGTCTGCAGGAGATATTAAAGAGCACAAGTGTGTATGCAAACACAGGTGCTCTCCCTTTTTTCCTAACTCTTATAGTACGATGTGACGGCAATCCGACACGACCAGAGAGAGATCAGGCGCAGGACCAACGGCTTTACTTGGTGTCACACCGCAAATTTCCAAATTCTGGGCTGCTACTGATAAATTAGTTTAATTAGGTTTTATCCATTTTTTCACCAATAGATAGCTACATTATTCCTGAGTAACATAGGCTATAATAACATCACGCTACGACCCACGGGAGCGGAGCACTAACCAAAGACGTAACTTATGGTGGAAGAAATAAGCCACGCGCATATTTTATCATTCATTTTTGAATGAGGCATAGGCCTACCAGCCTACCTACCATCCATTTCCTTTTCCATTGTTTGGAGAACCAATATTTCTATTTGTCTGGTTCTTTTGTTTACATATTAACCATTAGTTCCTTATCTGTTACTTTAGCAATATTGTGGATATTATCAATCTATTGGTTTTAAGTTAATAGGTTAGATAATTATCTACGACCATTAATCAATATAATAAGTATATCGTGAAGACTATCTCTAATATCTAAAACCTCCGCTACACAGAAAGCGAATTGATAGCGTTGCGTGTAACGGGCTGAAAGGGTATCGCTTGTGTACGCTGCCTTACCTACTAATCATATCATAGATGACAATGGTCTTACATAGAAACCCAAGGGTCTACATGAAAGCGATACGATAATATTTGATGGTGCGTTTCGACTCGATCCTTGCAGTTTTAAATGCGATCTAGCCCGTTCCTTAACTGTCAACCCCAGTGACGCCTTTAACGGAGGTCCGTACCGTATATGGGGTAGTAACTGTCAAACCCTTAGCTTAACGTATACTTAGTATATATTTTTTTCAACGACTCTGCGTGTATATGCTTTTTCTGTTCCCGCACTTTTACTTCAAAAGTGCCTGTAAATGGTCTAATTGAAATAAATGCTTTGACTTTGATTTTGCACTGAAAAAAAAAAACCCACTGAGCACTGAGTAAATCTGATGTTGAGGTTAAGTTCATTCCAGACTAGTCGAGAAGAGAAGAGAAGAGACCGATTACCCAGGGTGCACCAATCATAGTACATTTCAGTACCGCTACTCGTGGTCGGCGCTTCGCTTTCTGTGTAGCAGAGCCGTATTATAAAATCGCCCTTGATGATAATAGCTGTGGTGTTGTAGAATAGAATGACTTACAATATTGAAAGCGAGGTGGATGCTAAATACAAGTCCCCCCATTACTTGCCCACTAAGAAAGCCTCTTCCCATACAGAGAAGGGGCGGGAATGTGATAACTATATTTAGGTGATTGTTGGAGATTTGGAATAAATAAAAGTCGTGGGTTTTATTTATGTCTTTGATGAAGAAGTAGAGTAAAGAAGTCATAAGCATCATCCCACTGCAGCTGGTCTAATGTCTCCCCTGACTTCCAGCTGTGTCAGCCTAGGGCTAGTGTGCTATTAATTTTGTCTAACCCGTCTTGCGCCCTTTGCATAGTCTGCTGCGACATCCTATGGATGTTTGTCGAAAACCAAATCTGGTATCCATAGATCGAAAGGATTGGAAGTTTCCAATTGCCCTTAATTTTTCTCTTAAATGCCATCTGACTAAAAGTAAAATTTAACAAGCTAGTGACTGGACTTGACTTTGACTTTATTCCATCATAACTTTCCTGCCATGTAGTACAACAAATTTAAAAAATCCCAACCTTTTTTACAGGCTAAGAACAAAACTGTCGGAGCTACAGTCCCGCCACGAGAAGCAGATCCGTCGTCCGTCGCTGGACGACACGTCTGAACAGCAACACATACAGCGGCTGACTGCCGAGATCGGGCGACACTTCACGCAGGCGCACTCGCATCTCACCGCTATTAAGATGCAGATACGACATGGTATGATCTTACTTATCCTGCTTAATAATAATATTATAAATGCGAAAGTAACTGTGTCTGTCTGTATGTTACGCTTTCACTACAAAACCCCTGGACCGATTTTGGTGAAAGTTGGTACGGAGTAAGTTTGAATCCTAGAGAGGGTATAGGCCAATTTTTATCCCTGAAAAACGTACGGTCCCCGTGAGATAATGGTGTATCAACTTTCGAACGAAGTCGCCGGCAAAAGCTAGTAATATTATAATTTTGCTAAAAATGACCTGCTTGTTAATGCAAGGAATGTCTTAAGTTACCATTTTGAGGATCTCATGAAAGCCTATGCATTTGGCCATGCGTTGTTTAAATTTAAGCATACTTGCCGTCCCCAGATCTAGGAATAGATAACGAATATCTAGATAGGAAATGGGTCACAATATTATTATACTCTACCGCTTATCAGTGTATGTTTAGGATCTCTTGATAACTGGGGCAACATTGTTTGTTATTACCATTTTAATACACAGAGACTACTGAGTAAAAACGCTTTAATTTATTTACATACATACATACATACATACATAAACTCACGCCTTTTTCCCATGGGGGTAGGCAGAAACCACAGAACGCCACCTGCTACGATCCTTACATACTACTTTCGCCTCGTTCGTTCGTTATTCCTTTTATTTATTTATTTACAAAAAAATGTAAAAAGTCCTAAGTATCATATTATATTCATACAGATTACCCAAACTTTTCCGACCCGACCGAAAGCCTTAGAATTTCCACCACTGAGGTTACTAACGTATCGTCTTAAACTAACAACACAAACATAATTTTCCAGGGAACCCAACCGAACAGAAACTAGCGACAAACGTAGTCCTAGCCCTGGTGACCATCCTACAAGACCTGAGCGTCACATTCCGCACCGCACAGTCCAACTACCTGAGGTCACTGACCTCCCGCGAAGAACGATCCAACGCGTACTTCGAACTCCCAAACTTCGAAGAACTTAGCTTAGATGACAATGAACTCCTACCAGGTTTGTCTAGCAACCAAACAGACTTACTTTTCTCCTTACCAAGCACGTCAGGGACCCAAAAATTCGACGAAAATGACGATTATACACGACCAGCCTTAAGTCAGAAACAGTTAATGTTAATTCAAGAAGAGAATACAAGAGATGTAGCAGAAAGGGAAGAGGAAGTGAACAAAATAGTTCGGTCTATAGTTGACATGAACGATATATTCAAAGATTTAGCTCATATGGTGAATGAACAAGGAACGGTTCTAGATAGAATAGACTACAATATAGAGCAGACTCAAGTACAGGTGCATGAGGGATACAAGCAACTTCAGAAAGCGGAGAGGTATCAGCGGTCCAATAGGAAAATGCACTGTATTCTCATACTAGGAGCGACCATTATAGTTTTAGTAATTCTACTCATTATTATAAAGAGTTAGTTTACGTCACAATAAGGGGAAAATGCCTTATTTTTCGTAGTCGAATGCCGGACGGCTCCGAGAATATACAAGATATATTGCTACCTACGTGAGTTAGATTAAAGTTCAAATTTCTAGAAATAGTTTGAAAGAGTTTGACGGGGGTAATTTATTCACATGTTAAAGGTCGTTTACACATATAATATTTTAGTAGCTGCTTCATTAGCCTAGTGGTCCTAATCGCGACCGCTATGCAAGAGGTCTTCGTTTCCCCAGGTCGAGCAAAGTGTTATTGGGTTTTTCTATGAAATTCTTAGTAGCAGCTCGTAGTTAGGATTGTGCCCAGTTAATGGCAATAGACTCGCCCTCTATTATATGAGACTTAAACATATCGGCGGACTGTGGGTGTACATTGGTACAACTCTGCCTAACCCTTGGGGGAATACGGGCGTGATGGTACGTTGTGTTATTTTAGTCTGTTGTCGAAAATAAAAACTTCAACGTTCAACACTAAATATTAATGTGTAAATGTACCTCTATTTATTATTAGTTGCTATCATAGCTCCGTATTATTTTTATTTATAAAGAATATCATCGGGCTTCCTATCAAAATTTAAAAATAGGTAATAAATGTCTGCTTTTTATTTAGTAAATTATTCACCCGACCAACTCCTGGACTCTGAAAGCCTGATCTCCACCTGACTAGTATATTTGTGGCTAATTTCGTGTTATAGTGGTTGCATTTGCATTTTAAGAGCGCGCGAAAATCATTTATTTGTATTCAGAATCATAGATAATTTACATTAATTGCCAGTTACTCAACTATCTACTTTAGTGTTATGCAGTTTGAGTTCATTTTTGAGTGACAACATGTAATAAAAAGGCCTCAAAAATTAGTTTATGGTTCTCATCTATGATTCTATATTCTAAATTCAAATATATTTTGTTGTATAAACTAATGCACACTATTCTAGTCTCTATGTCTATGTTGTAAGATATTATGTAAGTATTAATTAAGGCGTATTTATTACAATTAAAAGTATGTGTGACTGTAGACTGTCCTTGAGCAGAAAAAATAAATATTATTTAATTTGTATAACACCTGAACCCTGATAGACTTACAAGGATAATATTTTGTATATTAAAAAATGTTTTATACTTAAATTAAACCTTTGTGATTTATTCAATGTATAATAAGATAACCTCTAAACAAACAAGCTTCTAAAGAAGAAACTAAAACTAAATGGTATAAAAAATACCTGCCCATCGTCGTCAAATGGAAATGTGCCCAAAAGAATGGCGGCATTGCCACGTTGGATGGCAATGCTTAGCCTCTGGCCAAGGTAAAAGCTGGCCTTTGGATCTTGGGAAGTTTCAACGGACCCCTTGCCCGAGTGCTACCCCAAACGGCTCGGAAATATAGTTACCAATAAGGGTACTATTCTTTAGTTTTTTGAGGTGTTCGGCAGCGTCGGCACAGTACGCCGAACTAGAAAGATGGCCAAGATGACCCAAGTATATTGGCACAAGTATATACACTTTTTGTACCTATCTAAAAATAAAATAAAAAACCTCTACTTATGTAAATTAATAACTATAACCAACTTATGAAAAAGTCTCATAAGCATTTTATTTTTTCTGTTCAGGCAATAATTGTTATTGCATAGTGAGTGAGTGTGCCAATGTTGCCAAGTAAGGAGCAAAGAGTTTTCATTATATGTAGTGCAAATGAAAATATAATTTATTGAAGTCTTAAAAGTTATGTACATTTTTTGTCATTAAAAAAACATGTTACTATCAAACTTGTTTTAAGTAATATTTACTTTATTTAAATATCGATTTTCGATAAAAATATGAGGAAAAATCAAATGCTGTAAAAAATCAACATAATGGTAGCTAATAAGCTCCATCCTTTTGGTAACGAATCTTATAATTTACTAAGATGTAAACATTTGTATGTACCTAATGTATTTATTTACGAAAGTTGTGTAAATATTGTTTACTTAAAAATGACATCAAAGTGATAATATAACAAATTATTCTAACCATGTTTTAGTTTTATTTATATCGTCTTCGTAAGGGGCACCTACACACAGCAACGGCTGGTTCGAGGTGGCGCAAGAACAGAGCAGGTGTCTAGAGAAGGATTTGGGGAAATCATGTGGCTGAGTGATTGACTGCTGCGCTGTGTATAGCTGGGTATTCACTTAGCAGTCTAGCACGTAACGTATCAGATACGGTATCAAGTGAGTACGTAGGCACGAGCCCGCTGCGTACCGCTCGCGCGTGGAGCGCTGTAAGCTCGCAGTGACCCGCCGAGTGGCGGTTTCATTGCGAACACAAAGGCGGCTAGGAAGCTCGTAGCTAGATACGCGGAGGACCGTGGACGAGCCGTACCCACTTACAGGTTGATACCGTATCTGATACGTTGCGTGCTACACTGCTAAGTGAGTAGGTACCCAGCTTATTGTGGGTTTGATTCTCGCACGGAATAAATGTTTGTATGGCATAAAGGCCAGGTCTGATTTTTTGTGTAATAAACGCACCCACGATATGGGACAAATTCAGAGTGGGAAAGCGTTAAAAAAAAAGTGGCCGACTGACACAAATGATTTGATGATGATGACCTCAGTTTAATAGGTAGGTACATATTTAAAAAAGTATGGGATTGCGTTAGACGTCGAGTTGGTGTCACCCACTTAAATAAACCCAGCCATAGGCAAACGCAATCATTGGAAGACAAATGTCCCATGCCATGCGTGTTCCGAAAAACTTTGCGTTGCAGATGCAGCAAATCCTTTCCCGTAGATTTCTAGCAAATACACCCGCTTCCTAAAAATACCACATAGCCGTTAACTGCGCAAACTACCCATCAAACTAAGTAGCTATGTCAAAATTTGGTACTCCTGGGAACAGACTTTTGAAGTGATAAATACCTGTTTATGTTAATGCGCAATGTAACGTCCTCAAAACATATTGTTTACGGGTGCATGCAACGGAGCAGAGGTCAAAAGGGTATTTAAAGTTTGGATTACAACATTTATTGAGCAAAGGGTCAAACTCAAAAGACCTCACTTCTAAGTTCTACCCTCGCTGAGGTGGCCCATACCAAATCACAAAACTCGTTTTCGTAAAAATACGTTAAAAAAAAGTTGAAACTGACCTTCAATATCTCCGTTACCGTACCAGAAGGTTCTCAGGTATGGTCCCGAACACAGAGCACAACTGCTCGTTGGTCCCGAACAAAGGAATGGTCAGAATATGTAAATTTCGGCTGTTTTGCTTTTTTTTGCGCCTTTTTATTAGGTTTTACAAAATAAATACCTTACCTTGCTTTTTATCTTTGCCACATAATTACAGCCGATCCCGATCCAATACCTCATTTTTAGGATTCCGTACCCAAAGGGTAAAACGGTACCCTATTACTAAGGGGGTTCCCATACAACAGTGATTTTTTGCTGTTTTTATAGATAATGGTAGGTACGGAACCCATCGTGTTACGAGTCCGACTCTCTTAGCCGATTTTTTATTAACTGTAAATAATTTGTAATTTATTTATCAATATTTAAGTTAATTGTTTGTAAAATAAATAATCCCTCATATTGCAAGGATGCGCATTACATAATACGCGTAGGTAGTATCCTAGTCATAACTTGGCATATTAACCTATATTCCCATCTGACCTACTTACGCGAGCTCCGCTATAACGATTCATATCTTTGTTGATTGTAACAATAGGCTAACGGCTGAACCGTTATGTAGTCGGCAAACAAAATATGTACAAGAGTAGCATTATTTACATAGCTATTGTTAGTGCCCCCCTCGCGAGTAAATTGCGTATCATTCGCCAAGGATTTAATGAATTGGGAGCCAGGGTTTGTTAAATAAAAACCTTGATCTTTGATTAGTGGGTTGAAGCCAGGATCTTGTAGACGCTAGCCTACTATTATTTGGAGTAACTACAAAGTTGCCTTTGCATGTGGGCCTGCGCCCAAGTCAGACTTTCTGTAGAACCATGAGATGATAGAATTCATGTTCCTTTCTTTCCAACAAAAATATTGGTCACCGATTATCTGACGTGGGCGGGCAGCCTTATTGGGATTAAGGACGAAAAGAAACAAAATACTCAATTGCACTAAAGAATTATAATTGTCAGTGATCTCATTTTACGGACAAACTCCATCAGCTGAGATATTGAGCTGACGAGCTCAACCACTGGATACCACAGGAAACAGACTTGCTAACATTGACAATAAAATAGTATTTAGTAGAGATTCTATACAAAAACAATGATAGTGGAAATAACAGGAGCAAATTCTACTCGATACGTCAAGTAGAGGCAGATTGTACCTTAATCACTATATAATAGGCTTTACAATATAAATTTTGATATTATGCTTTCAGGTAATCTATCACAGTTATAATACATCTACAATTTACTATCTACACATAGCGGAGTTTAGTAAAGAAATGGAATTATAAAAAGCTATAACCAAGTAGAATTCACTTTAGAAAGAGAACGGCACAGATAGAAACAGAACTCGTCAGCACAAACCTCTTTACAATCACACGTTCAAACATACAACTCACAACACAAAATACAACGCAAAATCAAAAATATGTTTTTCTTTAGACAAACAGAACACAAGTCCACTATGAGTCTCTGTGCTTATTGTAAAATTCATCTACATATTTCTTATAGGCCGGCTGGTTGGGCCACAGGTACGACGCTTGCTGATTTAGAGGGCTGTGTGTGTTTGGCTCGGCTAATAAGCTCTGGATGGACAGTAGCACAGTGCGCACATCGTACAGTGCCGTCCACTTGTCCTTCAAGATATCTAAACATATTAAACCACAGGTATCTACATTAGGGTGAAAGCATGGAGTGATGAACTTCACCATAGGCGGGGCGTACGGGTACGAGTTTGGGAACTCTAATGACAGTTTGTACTTGTGGCCAGCATACACCGTGTCTTGCGGGCCATTTATGGTGCCGATCCATTTGAATAGATTCTCACTCTCAGGGAATGCAGATATACCTTTGTCAGCACAACGCATCAACTCCATTAATTCTTTTTGAAGCCTGCCAACAAAAGAAACATGGGTCAGAGGGTCGCCTACGACATGAATTATTAATACAGGTACATGTGAAATTCAAACATAGTCTTTGTGAACCAGTTTGGTTTCAACGGTTTTGTGACGTTTTTGGTGATTTGGAGGAAGTAACGTTCTGTTAGCTCATGCATGATCAATACTGAAGCCAAAACGAAGTCAGAAGGTTCTTTTTAGTTAAGATACACGTCACTGAACACAGCAGACTATTTTGCAAAGTCAACGTCAATTTCGTATCTGAAGCGAAACCGTTAGGCCTCCTCTAAGTAATAATAGTGACATCTTTCTAACTCGAGGCTTTTAGAGTTGTATTTAATCGTCCCAATAATTTACAACTCGTTACAAAATAAGATATTGAAGGTACAATAGTTAACAAAGCAATACCAATGTCGTTTTACTTACCGTTTGCTCACAGCATGATTATCTTTTAGTTTTATCGTATCTTCATTTTGTTTCGCTGGATTTGACGACGACGCGTAATGTGGATTAATATTTTGAGCCATAATATTGTGGAGCGAATAAAATCAGATGCCTCCAATTCCACTAAATTTCTGTTAAACGAAGACAACTTCCTGTTTAATTTGAAAAAGCTCAATTTTTATTGGATATTTTACACACATTTGACAGCGATACGTAATGGCGGCAATCAACGTTGTAATCAGCGCCATCTACAATATTAGTTATCGACTTCTTGACTTTACCCGAATATCTATGCCTCTAGAAAAAATGTCTCTGGTCACTGGTCGCAAATTCTTGATAGTTTATTTACACATTTGAAAAAATTACATATTTTTTTACAAATTGTATGTGACGCTAGAATCGGCATCGGTCCTATATCTTTCTCTACTATTGGAATTTCCTAACATTATATGGCGCAATCAGTAGTAAACACTACAATCTCCTTGCCCTACCGATTACCCTCCTCAACTCCCGAGTCTCGAGATATTTATCAGTTGATCCCACAGAACATAATTATACTCCTGGGTTGATCCATTCGGTTGATAGCCGAATCATGATGGCACTTTGTGCTTATAATCCATTTAATGGACCTTATGGTCAGTCTTTTATAGCATTCATTGTGTTCTAATACAAAATAAATTGCGGATACACCATGATGCATAATTTATTTGTTGAAATCATGACCGAATGCTTATAAGCTTAATTTTAATGACGTCATGATAGCTTTTCTATTGGAATGCTCCAAATAATATGATTAGATTGTTAGATTTACTTTCACTTTCTTCAATCATTTGAGCGTGAAATTGAAAATCAGTAACGGTATTATTTAATAGAAAAGAAAAAGTCTACTGTTGTCGTCTATTTAAGATGTTGATATCAGTAATTATGCTTAGTTTAGATTAAGGTTTGGTGAAGAAATAATAGTGCAACGTTGTTTACTGACGAAAATGGCTTTTAAAGTAAGTATGAAACAGTAAGGTTCTTACTTTTACGTTGAGTGTCCATTGAACTCTTTGGTCAATTATTAGAGTATTGCTCTATTTCGTCCGCGTCGTCTTTCGTCGTCAACTTTTCATTTGAAAAAAAAAAACTTAGTACGTGACGTGGCGTAAGCTAACTTTTTGTGTAAAAGTATTCCTTGCGCAAACCTTCATTCAATACTAATTTTTCATTCATTCATTCAATAATCTGTCACTACTGACTGAACTGAAGGCTGAAGGAGTTTGTCGTACCAAATATTTGCGTTTGTGGCGATTTACAATTGTGTTTTCTTCTAAAAAGAGTGCGTAAATTGTTAAAACTTTTTGTTTTTAAAAACATAATACTTGAAAATACATAATGCCTTGTTCAGTAATCTTTGAAAATACCTTCTTATCGGATCTGGAGGGCACAGATGTGTCATCGTTGAAACAAGTTATTTCACAAAAACATGGTGTTCCGATAGAAGATCTATTCGCTACGCTCAACGGGAGGCCTGTATCGGATAGTTACGACATCACAGCAGCTAACAATGTCGTTAGATTGGCTACTAAACTCGTCGGAGGGAAAGGCGGATTCGGATCTATGTTACGTGCTATTGGAGCACAAATAGAGAAAACTACCAACCGTGAAGCTTGCAGAGACCTCTCTGGTCGCAGACTACGTGACATTAACGAAGAGAAACGGCTCAGGAAGTGGTTGGAAGGGCAAGAAGATAGAGAAAAAGAGGCAGCAGAGAGGAAACAGAAGAAACTCGAGAGACTTGTAGCAGAACCAAAGATAGAAGTGAACTTGAATGCTGCGTATGAGAAAGAGCGTAAAGATCTACCGGAGCGCGTGAACTCTGCTGTGGAGGCTGGCTGGCAGGCTGCCGGGTCCTCAAACACTTTGAAACGAAAGTCAGACAATGAAAAAGCCAAACCAAAGAAAGCCAAACTTTGGATTGATGCGGAGCTGTCAGACTGCTCATCATTGAGTGAAGATGAAGAGGAAGAAGTACCAACAAAGCGTACTGGACAACATGTCTCTACTGACAGTGGAAATGAGTCAGACAAGGCTTCGGAAAGCAGTAAATGAGACTAAAACAATATTCTGCTATAGATTAATTAGTTTAAAATATTTGTACTGTAATCGTAATGTAATGTAATCTTCTAGCGGGTTGAATTTATAATATGCAACCTGTTATATGTTTTAATATCCTTTTTAATTAATGTAAAATGTGTATCATTGTAAAGTTTTCAACCTTTATAATGAATATCGTCAACAAGGAATTATACAATCTTCAACATTTTACCATTTGTATAAATTACAAACACATTCTAAATTTGTAGATAAATTACCGATGGGTCTATTGCTAACTTTCTTGGTGAAATAGGGGTTCCGCCTATGTCACTTTTTGAAGGGCTATTTATCGGACTGTTCAGACATTTCATACTTTTGTAGGACCATCTTTTATCGGACATCTGCTTTGGTATATTGGAATGCAGACATTTCTTTTGTTCCAACAAAAAAAAAACTGTCACTGATTGTCTGACGGAAATCCCTAAGTGAAGAGGTGCACTGTCACCCCACCTTATATTACGGATTGACAACTCAGCTATAAGCTCACTTCACTTAAATTAGTGAGTTTCAATACAATATGCTTTATAAAAATATGTACTTGTTATTAAGTTTACAATTCTCTCTACATTCTGTTTTCTTTATTTTGACTGTGATGACTTGTTGATGACTTGTTTAACTTAAGTGTTTAAAGTAAGTTATTCTATAATTTTAGTATGTAAATATATTTTAGCTAACTTAACTGTTGTTCTTTTAATCCTATTAAATAAGTAAATTCAGGCAGTTGTACAGCTCTTGCAGGTAATTTGTATAATGAGGCTTTTAGAACTCTGTAGGCATTGCTGTAAGCTTGCTAGTTCGAATCCAGGACCTATCGCACTCAGCACTCGCGCTCCCGTCCTCATAGAGTACATTCCCGTCCACGTGACTGGGAACAGCTAGTCCTGTGCCTGATCTCTTTCCAGTCATATAGGATTGCCGTTCCATCGGACTCTGAGAGGGGAAGATAGAGTTCCCTTTTATTTGCGCACACACTTGTGCACTATAATATCTCCTGCGTCGATGGCTATTCTCCGCAGAGATTGGCCACAATGAACAAAATTCGGTCAGGACTCCAGGAGGATTTTCATTTACTAGCAAACTGCTTGCGACTACGTTCGCGTGGCTGCTTTCACCCGCGTTAAGTTACGTCTTTGGTTACTGATCCGCTCCCATGGCTCATAGCGTGATGATATATACCCTATGATACTCACAAATAACGTGGTTTTCCATGGGTAAAAGAATTTTCAAAATCGGTTCAGTAGATGCGGGGATTTACGAGACGACTCCCGGCCACCGTAGACGCAGGTCTGTGGACGGTGAGCAATGGGTAGCTCACCGTCCGTACGTTTACTAACGACAGACCGTGTCGACGACGCGTTCGTGTTCCACGCGCGCCTCAAAGAGATGTCAGCAAACTTGGACTTAATTTCGTTGCGGGATCCAAGACAGTTGAATCGTTTCTCTGGGACTCGTCGAGCTTCATTGCCTCGGCGCTTTTCTTGTGGTCGCCACTGTTGATTCTGGCTTACAGGAGTTGCAGTAGTTTGGGAAGAGGGTGGGGGGCTTGTCCTAATAAAAAAAAAAAAAAGCTTGGAAGGGGCCACTGAGGGCCGATGCATGCCGGGGCTGCGGGTTGTTCGAAAGAGATATCGCGCCCCCGGAACGCAAAGGGCACATGAAGGAACATGGACTGGTTTTAGTCAGTAAAAGTCTGACACTCCCTCCCGTCCCGCCCAGGGCGGGGGAAGTTATTTGATGATTTCCCGTCTATAAAAAAAAAGATGCGCAACCCCTACAACCTCACTCACAAACTTTACCTATTTATAATATTAAGTATACCTAGATTATTTAGTCAATCTTTCACAAACAAACGTTCTCTTGTAGAGAAACGTATGGACTGTGATGGTGCTGCTGTGCCTGCTAGCGTTGACGGCTGCAAGACCTCAGGAGTTCGACGATGAGGAAGACGGGCACGACGGAGCCGCCGATAGGAAAGGTAACTACGGCGTAAAAGTAAAAAAGTATTTATACCGTACATTTATCATTTATGATTTGTTTTTTTTTTGTATTTATAACTGCCTCGCTCGCCTAGTAGTCCTAAGCGCGACTGCTACGCTAGAGATTTTGGGTTTGTTTACCAGGTCTAGCCAAAGTTTATTGGGTTTTTCTATGAAATTCTCAGTAGAAGCTCGGAGTTAGAATTAGGACCTAAACACCGGCGAACTGTGGGTGTGCATTGGTACACCTCTACCTAACCCTTTAGGGAATACAGGCGTGATGGTATGTTATTTATACCATACGGCCGACGAATTATCTTAGCGATCCTGAAGTTAGCTGTTTGGCTGCGCAATGGATGTTCTCTGAACAAAATTGTCTACTGCGCAGCTAATTAGCTAACTTCACAACCGTTCTCAGAAAGTAGGTAGGTGCAGACACCAGCACATCCAGCTACTACAGTCTGTCAAATTTCTTTAATAGATTTTCAACTTTATCGCTGTACTATATGGTTCAAAGTTGATTGCGAAAATTTGGCAGTTTCGGGTAGTTTGATGTGCTGGTGACTGTACTACATGTGCCCTAGCACCTATAGGTAATTCCTTTCTCTTCCTCTGATGACAAATCTTTCCATCTTGCATATAAAGTAGATTTAAGTAAAAAATAAGATAACAAGCAAAAGCTTTTACTCTACATAACGATTAGGTACGATAAGATAACGTATTCCAAAAAACTATTTGCCTTTAGTTAGTTGACACTGTGAAGTGTCAACATTCGTTCCTATTTTTGCGAACTTTATCGTGCATAGACACATAAACTCTATCTTATCGTACCTACCTCTGCGGGTTGCTCGAAAGCACCAGCTCGAAAGAGATAACGCGCCCCCGGAACGCAAAGGGCACAAGAAGGAGCATGGACGGGTTTTAGTCAGTAAAAGTCTGACACTCCCTCCCGCCCGTCCAGGGCGGCGGAAGTCATTTGATGATTTCCCATCTTGAAAACAAAAAATAAAAAAAAAACAGAACTTTTTCCAAATATGAATGTTTAAAGGCAAAAAAACAATAAAAAAATGTGTTTTTTTGTCTATTTGTTCCGGCTTATCTCTAAAACGGCTGGACCGGTTTTGACAGACAGCTGATGTTCTACGGAGTTGGACAAAAGAGTATTGCGTGTGTACATAACATTACAGAACTTTACTTAAACCTAATTTGTTTTTGTTTCACAGACGACCCGGCCCGCGTGCAGATAAAAGTGTACAGAGGACCCACGAAGCATGACGGGTACGCTCCTTGGGGATTCTGGGTGAAACAGCCTTCAGACGAAGAATAATCATTTAGTTTTATTTAAAAAAAATTACCACTTAATTTCAAAATATCACTTAGATTTAATATAGTTTTTAATAGTTCAATTACTTAGATGGCGCCACTGTTTTCGTTTGTGAAACCAAAGATTAAAAATAAAGTAATGTTAATTAATTGAGTCTATTTTCATTTGTTTACAGCTATCACAAGTTTGTATAACAACGGTTTTCTTTCCTCACTTGGTTTACTTTGTAAAGGTAAATTACAGTTTTGTTCTATCTCGCTTACTTTGTCCGACTGGGCAAAGGCCTCCCTCTCCAGTCTCTTTTCAACACGTCTGCCCACCTAACTGTGGACCAGTCTTTTATGTATTCAGGTCTGTTCCATCATCTACGTTCTGCTCTGCCGCGATGTGGCTAGCACTAAGTGGGACCAAAACCAATATGTAATTCTTTACGGCAACAGCGTTGCAAGTCTGACATACGGCAGACCTCTCATTTAAATTTAACAGCTTTTCGAGTAACCCCGTGATCTTGAATATTGATTATTTGTTCCTGACGAAGTTCATTTTATTGATAGGTAAATAAATATTAAGGAAATAATTCTTTTTTTTTGTTCCTAACCCCAGTCCTGATATTAGCTAACAGTAAATCTATGGGGAGGCCCTATTCCCAGCAGTGGACGACCTGCGGCTGATAATGTGATAATGAAGTAGATAGGTATGTGTTAGTAGGTAATGCTGCCATTTAATACGTCAGACAAACCTATAGGTACCATAGATGATTATACATATACATGAGACATTTCAACTTTGTCTCTGGGATGGCAACGCATCAGCAAGGCCTCTGGTATTGCAGATGTCTATAGGCAGCGGTGCCCACTTAACATCACGTGGATCGTCCGCTTGTTTTCCATTCAATGACATAAAAAAACAATCACCTGTCTAGCTGCCTTTCCTCAATTATGTTGGGATCGGCTTCCAGTCTAACCGGATGCTACTGGATGCCAGTATATTACATAGAGCGACTGCCTATCTGACTATCATGACTTCCCCTGGCAAGACTAAAACAAACCATTGTTATTTTAATAAATATAATTAAACAAAACATTTTATATCATAATTATACACTAAATCGAAAATATATGTATCTTAAAACATTAACATGTTATCTAAATACTACAAACATGTTACAACTGCACATACTACTAACCTATTGCTATTAAGTCTGCTGGCCTACTTCAAGAACGTCAATGACAAATGAAGGATAGCCATGACATATTTTGAAGACATCGATTTTGGTCTCTATCAATTCGTCGTGCCCGTCTGCTGCTGCAGTGGACCAGCCTGGGTGTCGCACAACACACGGGCGATTGTCTTTTAACTACGGTACGGTTCAAGAAATAGCTCTTAGTTTTGAATCTCGCTTTACAATACCCGCAAATTACAAAGGCAACGGGCTGATCTACACAAAACCTTAAACGGTTCCACTGATTCGCTGACAATAATTTTGGTACAATACAGCAGATGATCAACTAACCTACCAATCTTTAATACAGAACCAAATCACTGAATAAGTAGAAACACTTATTAAAAAGTTGACAGACACTTTTGAGGTTCTTATAGGAAACTACCAAATCTTCTATATAGTACCATGCGTTCATCATTTCCATTGGAGCCAGGCTGTGGATGGACGCTTGGTTCCAGTACACGCAGGATAGTGGAAGCCAGGGCTTGTAGGGGCTGAGTCTTCTGTCGTGTTTAAGGGTGAGGCCCAGCGCCTTGTGCGCTACTGAGTGCGTGAAGTACACGTCCTCCAGGGAGATCATAGGCACTTGGTAGGCTTTCGCTAGTATTGTCTGGATGTAGTCTCCTAGAAAGAGATTTTTTGTTATCTACGAGTAGACACGGGTAGCGAGGTTTTCAGAATACGGCCTGGACAGATTGGAAGTCGCAAGGCGGAGAACTAGGTGCTCTGTCGCAATTGGGATGAGGCCTGTTTCTAGAAGTGGCTAAATCGATTGTAGTACTTAGTTTCCGTGTCAGCTACGTTCGGTACCAACCATTGATTGGGCAATATTTAAGAGACCTAAAAACGTGAGTAGAAACGTACAATATAAAAATTAGATTTTAAAATTGAATTTGAGCCGAAGGATGAACTAGTTTGTATTGTGTAGAGAACAACATTATTTCCTTCCAATTATTAGAGCCTTACATAGGATTATCAGACCAGAGACTTTACTATTGTAATTATTGGCAGGTGACGCACAAGGCAGTTTCGAAGTGTCCGTGAACATTTATTTTAGTAGCCTTAAGGGACGAAAATTGTTTGACGCTTCACGTGATGTATCCTATCGACTTGGCAATCTATGCAACTATGGCAATCCCCTGAACGAGGCTCTTAAAATCCTTACCTCTGATGACGTAGCCGGTACCGCTAAGGTACTCCAGAGACTTACTGCCATCTTCACGAAGCACCTTCTGGATGTAGCTGTTTTTGAACTCGTACGTCAGCTTATGCTTGTCGTGGAGGCTGTATCCTGTAACATGTACATCTTAAGTATGTGGCTTTAAGAGAACAGACGGAAGACCAGGGGACCATCTATTAAAACAGTATTATTGTACTATTCCTTGCACATTTAATTTTCAGCGCCAAGAGTTGAAAATCCAACAACTGAAATTACATAGTAATATTAAAATGTTGTACTGTTTTAAGAGACGATGGTAGACTCCCTGGAGACTGCCAGGGTTGCGGAGTTTATTTGAAAGAGTCACCGCGGCCCTGGAACACAAAGGGCATTAGGAGGAACACCAATGGGTTTTAGTCAGCAAGAGTCTGGCACTTCCTTCCGCTCCGCCCTGGGCAGAAGAAGTCATTTAATGAACGCCCATCCTTAAAACAAAAATTGGTTGTTTGAGACATAAAAAAAAATATACTTGTCTAAGGATGTCAGCACACCCAACTGACACTTTGTTTAAATCAATCACAATCTTCAGTCTGGTGACAAAAGGGAAACCAAACAACTCTCACCAATAAGATGAGCATTGCGGTTCTCCCACAGCACCTTGTTGAGGATCCAAGGGTTCACCATCACGTCTTCCTCAGTCTTGAACATGAACAGGGCTTGTGGACAGCGCGTCATGGTCCAGTGCATCATCAGCGCTGTCTTCAGGGTCTCGTTGGAAGGTTCATCAAGAAAATCGTAGACTACAATGTCATTGAACATTTGGGCTTCTTTGCGGTTCGTAACCTGAAATGGTTGTTAAAAGTAAGGAGAAATTGCAACGTTTGGAAAATAAGTTGCAAATAGAGAGATTGATTTTTGACAGCACGGTTGGCGCAGTGGCTAAGTTAATGGCTGGTGTGCTGCGTGTCGCGGGTGCGATTCCCGCTCGGAACAAATATTTGTATGATCTACAGATTGTTGTTTCGAGTCTGGCAGATGGTGTGGTGTATGTAAGGTTATGTCTGACTTTCCATAATACACACACCTACATATTATAATCCTTTCTAGATTCCCCTTATTTGTTCTGTAGCCAAGTCCCTCAACCTCTACCTATCAAAAGTCTCATACATTCCACTTAGCATCATCCAGGGTATGTGCCCAAGTACCACCTCATCATGAACTGCCTCGTTAGCCTAGTGGTCCTAAGCACGACTGCTACGCTAAAGGTCCTGGGAACGATTCCCAGGTCGAGCAAAAAGTGTTATTGGGGTTTTCTATGAAATTCTCACTAGCAGCTCGGAGTTTGGATTTGTGCCCGGTTAATGAGGTTCGCCCCCTATTACATGCGACCTAAATGTATCGGCGAACTGTGGGTGTACATTGGTGCACCTCTGCCTAACCCTTCGGGGAATACAGGCTTGATGGTATATGCCTTACCATTTGTATGGTCTTGTCACCTTGTCGTCCCATGATGAAGAACGTGGGTTGGAAGATGCCCCAGGTCTCGCGCACCGCCTCCCGGAGCTCGGAGCTAGGCGAGGTGGTGGCCACCAGGACGATCACCAGCAACTTGTCCTGGGACTCGCAGGATGTCCGTGTCGGCTCTATCAGGAGCTGCCTAGAAATGGACCAGATGATATGAATCGCCTTGACGGGTGAGCCGCGAGAACTGCTAAGCATGACGTTCGCGACCCCCTTAAAACCCATGACCCAGGTAAAAAAAAAGTATTGGCGAAACAACTAAAAATGTGTAGCCTACTGATAAAAATATAAAGTTTACTTTAGGTTTGACCTGCGTCAAGCTAATTCATCGATCGATCGAAGTTGTTGATCTTTAATCACTATAACCTTCCTCGATAAATATTAAAAATAAATCGATATCTAATCGATAAACAATATTATATAGCGCAAAAAGGTTATTTTTAAATAGCAGTAGTTTCCTGAGTTGTGCGCTTGTCAACACGTTTGGCCATTCATTATTTTTTAAATGTTTAGATGGAAACAAAACTTTTTTACAAAAATGACAACCGCCTTCAAAAACTAAAAAAAGAAAAATAACTTTAGCTTTGGAAGTCGGCGGCTTTGGTTCTGTTTGTTGTTTTGTATTGCCACCGACTTCCAAAGCTAAAGTTATTTTTCTCCTTTTAGTTTTTGAAGGCGGTTGTCATTTTTGTAAAAAAGTTTTTTATTTCTCGCTTTTTAGTATCAACTTCCTGTCATCCAAATCCATGAAGAAACTGTCATGTTATGTAAATTAACGAGACACCACTAAAAACTCATAAGAAAGCAGAATATGCGATTTCGTTTACTTGGATGAGAAATTTTCAAATACTACTGTATACATCTGTCTAACCCTGGAGTGTACAGGCGTGATGTTATGTTGTGTGATGGTATAAACAATGCTTAGATATGCTATAGCAATAATCGCGGTTAATCTGCTGTTATTATTGAAGAGTTCCCCCGATTTCTACAAGATCCCATCATCAGATAATAATATGGTAACAATGGGACCACACGGGAAGCACCAGCTTTTAAATAAAAAAAGAATCATGAAAATCGGTTCAACCAGTGGTTAATTATGAGGTAACAAACATTAAAAAAAAAATACAGTCGAATTGATAACCTCCTCCTTTTTTTGAAGTCGGTTAAAAATAGCAGTCAATTCCGACGCTTCTCTTACACATTCTCCAAGTAATGTTGCAGGCTCCTGCTGACGTTGTACTGCGGTGTGGGCTGCGTGCTCGTCGTCTCGTAGGCGCGCAGACCCTGGTCTCTCGCGCCGTGGCTGCTGGTCGTCATGGACCACCACAGAGTCGGCCACATCACCAGCAGGAACAGGATCAGCGGTGGCAGCAGCAGCACGTATTTGCGACGACCTGGAGACAATGTTGTTCTTGTGATTATTTTATTAAGAGTGGTTGGAAGAATTGCTGACCATGATCAGGGTATATGAAAAGCAGTACAAATAAATGAATGATAATATTATCCGACTTGGCATAAAATGTATAAAATCACACACACAAATTTATAAAATAGCAGCCAATTGCCCGTGTCTTCGTCGGCGTGGCTTTATTTAACCCGCGTTAAGTTATGTCTTTGATTACCGCTCATCTCTTGGGGGTCGTAGCGTAATGTTATAAAGCCTATGTTACTCAAGAATAATGTAGCTCTCTATTTGTGAAAAAATGGTTAATATCGGTCCAGTAGTTTCGGAGCCTAATTGTTACAAATAAACAAAAAATCTTTCCTTTTTAAAATATTAGTTATATTTTTTTTTATATGTACAATATTTTATTTGGCTTACATAATATAAAAACTTACCAAAAAACTTGACATAGGCAAGCCACCTTCTTACAATCAGTTTGATAAGAGTTGTCGCCATTCTTTGCAATTGTCTTTTCACAAAACACCATTTAGCTTTCACGAGTAACATCGGGCTGCTGTTGGACGTCAGACGTCTGTCCGCGTCCGATGCCAAATGCTCACTGATCGCCTGTAACAACATCAACTCGGTTATGTTGCATAACATGTTACAACCAATCTTTGGGTGTACCTAACATGTTATATGCAACATAGAAAGTATGGTTTTTGATAAAGTTTATAAGTAAATTCAAAGTCAAATCATTTATTTCAATTAGACCCAAAAGGCACTTTTGAACGTCAATTACATGAAAAAGTAGAACGCTAAGTCGACTGTATGAGAGCCTCGTTAATGTTACATGCCCGGTAGCTTACGAACGAATGATTACTACGAAAACTAATTCGTCTAAAATGGTAGTTAAAAAGTGCTTCAACTTGCTGCAAAATTTCTAGTTTATTCGTTTTCAATCATCATCATCATCATATCAGTCGCAGGACGTCCACTGCTGGACATACATCTCCCCATACAATTCCAAAAGGACCGGTTGGAAGTGCCCTGCATCCAGCATTTTCCTGCGGTCTTAATCAGGTCGTCTGTCCACCTTGTGGGCGGACGTCCTACGCTGCACTTTTCGTTTTCAATGATTGCATAGAATTACCAATTCTTAGATAATCTTAAAAATGTAAGCACACATCGATTGAAATAATTAAATAACATGAATATTTCTCCCCATAACATAGAATATTCGATTCTGAAGTTACCTTTCTTTGCATCGAGATATTTGAAAAACAATTCAGAAAAAAAAACAACTCTTAATGGCTTTGGAAGAGTCGCCACAGCTATCAAATGCTGAGGAATATTCCGAGAATTAATATAAGATTAAATAGAATAACAAAATCTAAGAAAAACCACGAGTAAATCCTAGAAAATCACGTCTACAATGTCATCTGCCATTTGTTCTAAGTACTTATTCTTTTCCTGACAGACATTTCTTTAAAAAAAGAGTTCGTCTAGCTGCTAAATAGAATTTTTTTTCCAAGAATTAATAGCCGCCCTAACACAGCACGTCGTGCTATGCTGTGTAACAGCCCTTTCACACGGCAGTCCAGTTTTTAACAGGATCCCGTTTTCTGCAGGATCCCGTTTGATGGCGAATGTGTTTATATGCTAGCGTTCACACGAGCATCCCGCATGCGGGAACCTGCAAAAAACCGATCCGGTCGAATTGGGCCGTTCGGTTTTCTCACTAGAAACTGGATCCGAAATCCAGTAAAAAGCGGGATCCCGTTTAATCACACATATATTTCAATAGCAGTGTTCACACGGCAGTCTAGTTTTGCGGGACCAGCTTTTTACTGAATCCTGCAAAACTGAACTGCCATGTGAACACTGCGCCCAGTTTAGCAGGATACCGTAAAAAGCCGATCCTGTAAAACTGGACTGCCGTGTGAAAGGGCTGTTAGGGCGGCTGCTGCTGGTACCTTACCGCGTTGGAAGCTATATGATTGAGCCGTTTGGGGTTGAAACACTAGGGTCATGCGATCCGAGCTTATCGTATTATATTATGCTTAGCTTAGCTTATTATGGGATATGAGCTTTCTTTTGGCCGTGCCCACCCCAGAATGGTCTTGTGCCCACCCCAGGCTGTAGGGCTCACCTTCCGCCTGACCGCATTGCATCGCATCGGCCATGGCATCTTAGGGGCCAGCCCCCCCCTGAAAACTAACTCAAGATACGCCAATGTTCATGAATTGTCCTCATTTTTAATTTAGTTATTATTTATAAGTTTTGTAGGAGGTGGCGTTCCGTGGTTTCTGCCTACCCCCATGGGAAAAAGGCGTGAGTTTATGTATGTATGTTATAAGTTTTGTGTTTAGATTAATTTTATGTACTTGTATATTAAACAAGTAATTATTATCTTGCTCTGAGGGGACATTGATAAAGAGAAATGGTCACAGACATAACTATGTAGTTAGGTACAGAATTGCCTTCTTTCCTTCGGCAATGTTGTCATTACATTGTTTCCCAGTTACCAGAGATGGAATTGAACAAATCAAGATTCGGGACTCTGCTAAACGCTCTACGCAATTAACGCATTGCGAAAGTGTTCAGAAGGCCAATTCTATCTACTAATTCAAAACATTCAAATCTAGTCGTAATCTCAACATCTATTGTACGCCATATCATAACATAGCGAACATATTTGAGTCAATATACTATCTATAACCATACCTATGTTTTACAAAATAAATGAATGATTGATCTCATCACAACGACAGTCAATGTCAAAAAATATAGTTAAATAACAGGGATTTTTGACAGATTTAGACTGAGATTAGATTACTATCGTTCCTAAGAGTTAGTAGGGTTGCCCTCTGGTAGGCTAACAGTTGTTCAGCCATTATTAATGAGCGCATACCTGGCATCTTACTCTCAATCAATGCACTACATCTAGACAGTCACGCAACAAGCACATGGTACATGACAGATAGTATTACAAAATCATTGTGCTCTTCCTAAACGTTGTGCACTAAGAGCCCGGCGGCGCTAGACATACGTCATGTTATTTTTGTACTATCAAAGTCAAAGTTAAAACATTTATTTCAATTAGACCATTTACAGGCACTTTTGCATTGTCAAGAAGTTTAAAGTTGAAGCTAGTTGCTCGTTCTAAAACGTAGGTCTCTATACATAGAGAAGAACGAGCAAGAAACTCGTATGACAAACACGTCGATGGGCCACCTGATGTTAAATGGTCACCTCTGTCTGTAGACGTCTGCAATACCAGAGGTCATGCAGATTGCATTGCCGGCCTAGAGACAAAGTCGAAATGTCTTATGTGCCTGTAAGTTTACACATACCACCACGCCTGTATTCCCCAAAGGGTTAGGCAGACGTGTACCAATGCACACTCACAGTTCGCCGGCATGTTTTTTAGGCCCCATGCAATGGGGCGGAGCCTATTGCCATTAACCGGGCACAAATCCTGACTCCGAACTGATACTGAGAATTTCATGGAAAAATCCAATAACACTTTTTGCTCGACCTGGGAATCGAACCCAAGACCTCAAGCGCAGCAGTCACGCTTAGGACCACTAGGCTACTAGCAGTCAGTCCTGTAAGTTTATACGGGCAATACGCTTCAACCCAGGGACCCCACGCTCACCAGTCGCGCTTGCAACCACGAGGTCAACGGAGCAGCTTATAGGGTAGTCAGTGTATGCCTTTTATACTTTAAACTTGATAAATTTAATAATGTATTCTCCAGACCGATTCCGGCCACGGCGGCCAATTTTAATACAGACTAGCCATCTACGCATGAGAAAGTCAAAGTCAAAGCATTTATTTCAATTAGACCATTTACAGGCACTTTTAAATGTCAAGAAGTTACAGTTTAAAGTTGAAGCTAGTTGCTCGTTCCAAAGCGTAGATCTCTATGGAGAAGAACGAGCAAGAAACTCCATGGACACTCTATATGGAGATACTATAGTACACAAGTGTGTGCACAAACACAGGTGCACTCCCTCTTCCCTAACTCTCATAACACGATGGGACGGCAATCCGACACGACCGAAGAGAGATCAGGCGCAGGACCAACGGCTTTACGTGCTTTCCGAGGCACGGGGGTGTCACACCATCAGCTTCCAAACTCCGGGCTGCCACTGAGTAACTCCTAATGGAAAACCCAGTAACACTTCCCGACCTGGGAATCGAATCCAGGACCCCTCGCTCAGCAGTCGCGCTTGCGACCACGAGACCAACGCGGCAGTTTACACTAACTAACAGGTTCTTGATAAAAATAGCCCAGCATTCAAAGTAGCAAGTAGGATAACTTCTTAACTACAAACACCATTATTCTCAAAATGTCAAATGTCAGCTTTGCTTAAATGACGTAGCTCCAGCCACTGTGATCTTGGAGCACTATTAATTCAGCTAAATGCTTGTTTTCATAACATTAGGTACCTACATCGAAAACAAAAGAGGAGCGCTAAGATTGCGCTTGCCACGATCTCGGGTGATTACGCACGCACGAATTCTCTTCCAGCTCTCGTTGCGTTGCAAAGAATGGATGTAGGTAGGCTGCAGGTCTATGTTACATACCATCACGCCTGTATTCCCCGAAAGGATAGGCAGAGATGTACCGATGTACACCCACAGTTTGACGGTATGTTTAGGTTCCATGATAGGAGGCGAGCCTATAATCCGGCACAAATCCTAACTCCGAGCTGCTACTTAGAATTTTATATAACAACCCAATAACACTTTTTGCTCGACCACTAGGGTAACGAGGCAGTTAATAGCATTATTAGGATAAAAAAAAATATAGTTGTTTGATAAAGTAAAACAAATAAAAAACAGTACCGCACAATATATATAAAATGTTATAGTTATAACTTCATTTATAAATTGTATGCCTATCGGCGGGACACAGTTGAGGACTATGACTTATATTTTAACACCTATGTTTTACCTGTGTTCACAAAAATGAATGAATGAATAAATAAATAAATAAACAAAATCAAACATCCACAGAAAAAAAAGGAAAATTGGATTTTCTCCATTCGCAGAAAATCCAACATCTACTAGCGCGCCGCCCGCAAGCGGCGACTTATTGTATCAGGTCATTGTCAAATTACTATCTTTGCTTCAACCGTGCTGTTATAATAAGCGGAGAAATATTTCAATAGGTTATTTGATAAGAAAATAGAAAGAAAAACCGACCAAGTACGAGTCGGGCTCGCGCACGTTGGGCTCCGTACCATTATCTTCAAAAACGGCAAAAAAAAAACACATTGGATGTATGGGAGCCTCCCTTAAATATTTATTTTATTCTGTATTTCAGTATTTGTTGTTATAGCGGCAACAGAAATACGTCATCTGTGAAAATTTGAACAGTCTAGCTATCACGGTTCATGAGATACAGCCTGGTGACAGACGGACATACAGGCAGACAGCGAAGTCTCAGTAATTAGGGCCCCGTTTACGTTACGGAACCCTAAAAACATAAACAGCATTTCTTAATGATTGTTTGAGTAACCCCGTCGAACGTGGCCGGCTTATCGCAATGAAACGTAATCAGTTAAGTACATCGCAACGTTGATTAAAAACCGATTAATGTTTATAATAAGTAAGTTATCAAGTAAGTTAACTGTATTGATGGCGATGCAGTAACTCAGTGAGGTTGATGAGTAATAAGGAAATAGTTCGGTCTTATATTAAAGCCTTGTTGACTCGTTAACTGTGGTCCTAAGCGCGACTGCTACGCTAGAGGTCTTCGGTTCGATCCCCAGGTCGAGCAAAAACTGTTATTGGGTTTTTCTATGAAATTCTCAGTAGCAGCCCGGAATTTGGAAGTTAGTGGTGTGACACCTCCGTGCCTCGCAAATCACATAAAGCCGTTGGTCTCGGCTTTCATTCGTAGACCTTTAACATTCGTTATGGATACCCAGAAGCCAAGTAGCGTGTCAACCAGTCTAACCAAGAGGTATCGTGTTGCCCAGTAACTGGGTTGTGAGATCAGATAGGCAGTCGCCCCATGTAAAACACTGGTATTCAACTGCATCCGGTTAGACTGGAGGCCGACCCCGACATAGTTGGGAAAAAGTTAAGCAGATGATGATGATTTTCGTTGATAAGGTTAAACAAGCTGCACATATACCGCCAGTGTATCTTAATGGAGTATCTTTGAGTCAGGTTTCTAGCTAGGTATCTAGGGCATGTTGTGACCGGAACCCTATATGATGACTAGGGGCAATCTTAGGAACGGAAATACAGTTCAAAATGTCTTAATAGCTTAAAGAAAATGCCACCTGGAATATAATTGCCGTTGTTTTTTAGAATGAATGGTCGAGCTGCTCAACGAACACCAAACTCCAATATTTGTTATCAATAGATAAAACAACTTATCGACGTTATCTCTGGCACGTCTGTCGGCAGCATTTTAGCGGCCCGCTAGTGAGTACTCGATGTTCCGCCGCGGCAGTCGCTATGTCCCTTGTCGGGCTCTTGTGCTGACGGCTGCGCTGTACCCCGCGATTATGTTCATATTGATGATCAAGATCATCAGCCGCAAGGTGCTGGTCATCCTTAAATACATTGGTGAGTGATTTTTTTCTAATTTGCGTGAGTAATGTAAAGCGGGGTATTCACTAGACATGCCCGTGGGCAAGACTGCAGACTTGCCCACCGGACCTCGCCTAGGTCTGTGCAATAGTTGGCTAGTGTAGGACTGTCACAGTATTGCACAGATCTATAGTAGCAAGGTCCGGCGGGCATGCCCGTCTAGTGAATTCTCCGCTTTAATCTCGCTGTCCACCAGCCGCGATAACGTTTATATATATGTGTATCTTATGCTTTTGTTGAACCTACTTGATGGTAAGTGGTCACCAAGATGTCATCGTCCATGAAATATGGCAGTTAAGTCTGGAGCCATCTCTCAGAGTGTCCATGTAGTAACTTAATCTAGCATTATTGCATCGCAAATGTTTGCAATACACGTTTGTACTTTCTTTATCTGTTTATCTTTAAAATGCTGATTATTATTTATTGATTTTGTATCAACAGGTAACCTATTTGGTTTAGATAAAGTAGACTGTATTACTCGTTGCTTAGTGTTATAATCTCGTGTGATTGTTTGAAAAGATCGGTTAAGATCGCTTGCGTTCAGTAGAGCGATTCTCTAAATTGCAAAGCATGCATTAAAGTGACCGGGCTCACTTCGATACCGAACCCACTAGACTTTGGTTGTGTTTTCGCTTGCCCTGGTGACGTCACTGGCGTGATCGTGTTTAACAGAATACCATTTTGTTATCTCACTGCGGATTCAGCTTTCGAATTAGGAAGTGAGGCTTAGAGAATCGCACTGCTGCATCGGATTCGAATAGTAGGTATGCACTCGTTATATTAGGCACTACACATTCTCAATTGTTTCTTGGATTCCATTCGGATTATAAATTCAATTCGCATCAAACCAATAAAACAAATACAGTTCAGTTATTTTTTACATTGCGCAAGAAATATGCTCTAAGGGCGCTACTATACCGATACATTAATTCCACTGGTCTGTATTAATTCACTGAAATATGGGCTAACTACTGTTAGAAGTTTTATTGAAGTCGACTACCTTCACCCGACTTCACGATGACACGGACGAGATTGCTCTAAGACGCACTTGACTTCATTAATTTACTCACGGTCATTTGCCCGAATTCCATAGGCCATCAAATTCGGGTGACTGACCTAGTGTAATTGCTCCATAAGTAATGTACATGGGTACATACAATGTATAAATTAAATGAGGAACAAAAATCGTCGCTATAAATTAAAAAAAATGATTAGAGTTCAAGTTCTATTAACCTCTTTATTGCAATAGTTTCATAAACTATGTATCGGTTTATGATAAAATAAGGTTTTTGATCAAGAACCGGCAGAAGACAAAGTTGTTACTGTATTGTAGTTATATAGTATAGTTTATTTTTATTAGTATAGTTTAGCAGTATATACTTTAGTATAGTTTATTTTTATGATAAAAACCGTGTCGGTTGCTGTTTCTTTCAATAAATAACACTATTAGAGGCAATACAAAGTGATTTATTTGTTTATATGTTGTGCTACTTACAAGTTAGTGACAGAAACAAATCGCTGTAAAACCGACTCCACGTGGTCTTGTGAGCCCTAACCCAGAGTGTAATATAAGCCCGTGTAGTCGCGGAGGGGCTAGGCAGCCCGCGAGCTGAGGACGCGGTGCCTTTGATGCCCGATGCCGAAGCTCCGGTGGTGAGCGTTAAACCATCGACAACGATAAGCTCGCGTGGGACCGCCGGAGCCCAGCAGCGCCGGAGTCGTGACAGAAACACATGGTTTCCGTAAAAATGGGTAGGATAAAAATCCCTGTTAACCGAAGTCTTCCATTTAATCGCTTATATCATATACCTAACCAAGTTAGATTTTTAGGTTTTTCATAAAATAAAGTAACAATTTTGTCTTCTGCCGGTTTTTGATCAAAAACGTAGGCTTTTGATTAAAAACTTCATTATGTCCTAAACCTGCGACATATTCGATTTTTACATACTCACCGCATTCGTCACCATGATAACATCAAAGGGTTTGTCAATACTTAGTCAGGTAGGATGACAGCTCATATACTTTTATCACGGGAGATTTATGCTGAATAGACCGGCTTCCCGGAACGTACTGACCAGCGTGTGCACATATGTTATGCGCACACGCACGTAAAGTGTTATTGAGTTTTTCTATGAAATTCTCGGCAGCAGCTCGGACTTATGATTTGTGCTCGGTTAATGGCAATAGGCTCGCCCGCTATTACATGGGACCTAAACATTCCGGCGGACTGTGGGTGTACATTGGTATACCTCTGCCTAAGCCTAAGGGATTGCAGGCGTGAGGGTGCGTTATGTGTAATTTATAAAAATTTAAGGAGGTAACTAATATTTTTCCGGACAGATGGATGATGAGAAAACTACATAGTGGCGGTAAAACTATATGTAGCGGTTTAAGTTAGTAATCGGTGACGCCATGAGCTTATTATTATTAAGATAACAGCGTCGTCGATGTGTTAAGGAGTCTGCCTACTACGCCCTATCAAAGTCAAATAATTTATTTCATACTTTTGAACGTCAATTAGGGTAGTTTCGTATGAAGAGGAATGGGCAAGAAACTCCATAAATACTTATTTTTTACGTATTACAATAAGTTGTGCAGTTACATCATAACATGTTTGTCCTAGGAATGTGCGAAAACATATTCTTTGTATTGAAAGCATGAGACAATGCCCAACTGGACCGCTCTGTCACCATCACCGTCATTTTACGTCAACATTGTGCACGGGTATGACATAAGGATGACTGTACTGTATTGTAAAATTTACGATTTCAGGAGCGCGTTTCGTACCTACATAACGGGCTGGTGGTAGTAACTCCACGTCTCGGCGCATGTTTCGAGTGGTAGGGAAGTAGATTCTCCCCAACTCCACAAGGAAGGCCCGCAGCGCCTTGACGTTACTGGCGGGCGATCTCTTGGAGGGTACATGGGTTACCGAAGTATGTAGCGACCTCATGGCAGTTGAGGGCTGTCTCATCTTCCTCCATGCAGGCTCTGTATAGTGAGCTGTCTGTTACTCCCATGGCAGTGCGACTGTTTGTGGGGTCTTAGATTCGATTCTCAGGTCGGGCAAAAAGTATTTTGGGGTTTTTCCAATAGGAGTTTTTCAGTAGCAGCTCGGATTTTTAATGTTGGTGAAGAGTACCAGTATTTATATATAATCTATGGTGAAGAGATTCGGAAAGTCTTTGGTCCCGCCTGATCTATTCCCGACCGTGTCGGATTGCCGTCCTGTCGGACCATGAGATTGAGGGAAGAGGGAGTGCACCTGTGTTTGCGCCCACACTTGTGCACTACAATATCTCTTGCATACTTTGCCAATCTCTATTAAGATTGGGCGTCGTATAATTAGCAAATTCTGTTTATGAATTGATTAAGCTGCTCATTTCCGACTCAATATAGCATAAAATGCATGTCAAACAACATGAAATGAATAGGTATGGTATATGATAGGTATATCACACTAAGGGATACTTGTGGTTGTGTCGCAGTGTGTTTTAAGTTAGTCTCATTTCCTGGTTGGTTGATAAGAGACCGACCGAGCGTGCGATAGCCATTGGTCGCATGTGCGCTTGCAAAAATGCAAAAAACAAAAGTTATCAACAAACGTAAGCCAGGCTATTGCCTCGTTAGCCTAGTGGTCCTATTCGATCGATTTCCAGGTCGAGCAAAAAGTGTTATTGGGTTTTTCTATGAAATCAATAGCCAATAGCAGCTCGGAGTTAGGATTTCTAACCGGTTAATGGCAATAGGCTCGCCCTCTATTACATGGGACCTAAATATACTGGCGAACATTGTGTGCATTGGTATGCCTCTGCCTAACCCTCCGAGGAATAAAGGCGTGGTAGTAGGTATATACGAGTATGTAGTTTCGGGGCCAATTCGGTACCAACAAACAAACAAACAAAATCTTTTCTCTTTATAATATTAGTATAGACATAGATCCAGGTTTCCTCACGATGTTTTATGTATTTCCAGGTCGTCCCAAGTGCCTGTGCCTGTTGGTGCCCGTGGTGCTGTCGGTGCTGCTGCTGTGGCCCACGATCTGGTGGTTCGCGGAAGAGACCAGCCTGGCGCTGCTGCCGCCACCACCACCAGACCAGCTGCTGGACCACTACAGGAGAAACAGGAGTCTGCATCATTACTTGACGCACGTGTACGTAAGTTTTCTTTTCCTTCTTAGAACTTTGAACCGTAAAGGGAACTTGTTTGCATATGGCGCCGTCACCAAAATAGGAAGTGAGTTAAATATTTAAAAGAATCCGTCTAAATATGGTGATATAAGGAAAACTTGAATGGTTTTCGTGGTGCGAAATCGTAGTGTGTAAGTACGAGTCTCACTCGGTTGGTTTTTATGTTTATGGGTGGGTGGCAGGCTACCAACCTGATGGGGCTACCGTCACCCAACCAACGATAACAACTATGTCATATGAACGATGTTTGTTACTCTTTCACGCTTAAACGGCTGACCGGAACTAACTGATATTTAGCACAAATATAGATATTGATCTAGCCTATCAAGAATAACATACAATGGTCTTTTTTTTGTTGTTGGCCCGCCTGATGTGAATCGGTTTATCTTGTTTCTTTGTTTCTGTGGGATAACTTAGGAATTTGGCTTAATTCTGTAATATAAGCACACAAACAGACTAAGTCGCGGACAGAATCTAGAATCTAATCATCTAAAATAAAGGCATTGCAGATGCGTTTGCCTGCCATAGGTATTGCTTATAAGGTAGGTACATGGGAGCTAAACATACCGGCGAACTGTGGGTGTATATTGGTATACCTCTGCCAAACCCTTCGGGGAATACAAGCGTGATGGTATGTGGGTTAAAGTTGGCTGTACTCGCCCACCCTAAATAAGAACAGGATGATAAATATGGTGCACTGAAACTTTTTTCACTGTTATTTAAGATGGGTCTGCTCTTGACTCTATTCTCGAAGCTAACAAAGGCAAAGTCGATGATGGAGCGAGCTTACCAAATTGAAACAAAATGTTCTAATATTCCAGGCAGACCCTGATAGAGCCATCGTCAGCGCCATGCGGCAGCCTGGACGAGGTGCCGGTGATCATCCTGGTGTCCAGTGCGCCGCGCCGGCTGGAGCAGCGGCAGGCGGTGCGCGACACCTGGGCCCGCTACCAGCCCACCTACTTCGTGCTGGGCCTGCATGGGGACAACATGGATGAGCAACTTGTGGGTACAGATACATACTCATGCCTTTTTTTCATGGGGGTAGGCAGAAACCATAGAACGCACTGGCGTATGTTTATGTGTATGCACTATTATGTACTGATGTACTGATTATGAGGATTGTAGTATTACTACGATCCTTATATACTCCTTTCGCCTCAGCACATAATAGTGCGTGATTTTCGATCATTTGTATGAGAAAGGCACTTGTGGTACCTATTTTTGTCACTAGACGGCGCTAATTCTATTCCACACTACCTATATGTTACGATTTCAAAATGAATAAAAAAAAAGATGCCAACCATCACGCCTGTATTCCCCGAAAGGTTAGGAAGAGGTGTACCAATGTACACCCACAGTTCGCCGGTATATTTAGGTCCCATGTAATAGGGGGCGAGCCTAATGCCATTAACCGGGCAGAAATCCAAACTCCGAGCTGCTACTGAGAATTTCATAGAAAAACCCAAGAACACTTTTTGCTCGACCTGGGAATCGAACCCGGGACCCCTTGCACAGCAGTCGCACTTGCGACCACGAGACCAACGGGGCAGTTGAAAAAAGAAAAAAAATGCATATTTCCTATTACCATTATAAACCATGCAAATGTCTCTTGACCTCCAGGTAGACACGTACATAGAAGCGAAGCAGTACAGCGACCTGATAGTCTTCGACTTCGCCGACCACTACCAGAACCTGACCCTGAAGACGGCGCTGATGATGAGGTGGAGCCTGCAGCGCTGTGGCCAGGCGCAGTTCCTGTTCAAGACTGATGACGATGTGCTGGTGAACCCCTGGACGCTGCGGAGGGTGCTCAAGGAAAATGTAGACGCTCAGCTACTTGGTAAGAGGAATGAAGATACTGGAAATTGGTCCAATTGCTTTGCCTAAGAAGATTGGCTTATTTCTTCATTATGCGTATTGGGCAACTTTTTGATTGAAGTAAAATTCTCGTGATATGTTTGCCCCATTTGGTTTAGGACAATTTTTTTATCATTTGCATACAACCACGCCTGTATTCCCCGAAGGGTAAGCCAGAGATATACTGATGTACACCCACAATTCGCTGGTATGCTTTAAGTCCCATGTAATAGTGGGCGAGCCTATTGCCATTAACATATCCAAACTCTGAACTGCTACTGAGAATTTCATAGAAAAACCCAATAACACTTTTTGCTCGACCTTGGAATCGAACCTAGGACTTCTAGCGTAGCAGTGGCACTTAGGACCACTAGGCTAACGAGGCAGTTATGTTATGGCCTATTGTCTCTCTGCAGAGAAAAGGCCTCTTCTCATACAAAGAAATCACGAGCATTGATTGCTACGCTTCTTCTAGGCGGATTAGCGATTTAAGACTTATATTCACTACAAGTCTAGGCTTCCTCACGATGTTTTCCATCACCGATGTCAGAAATATCCAAGATAAACTTAGAAAATACAAACAAATTGAAAAAGTCACATTGGTATCGAACCTGCTATCTCATGCATGAGAGGCGGGTGCCTTAACTACTGGGCCGTCTCGACATTCTTTTACGGCGTTCATTCTTGACGAAGCTGCAATGTATTCCAGGGTACAGCAAGAACAACACGCGGCTCCACAGGGACGACTACACGAAGTGGTACATACCGCGGTGGCTGCTCTTCGAAGACACGGTCACCAAGTACCTCAGCGGTACCGGATATCTTATAAGTGGTGAGTTTTTAAGATCCCGTAACCAAAGGGTCCCAAAGGGAGGTTATTTAAGACTTCGCTGTCTGTTGGTCTGTCACAGGGCTGTACCCACAGATATAAGGCTGTACCTTTTGAACAGTAACAAAGTAGATACTTGAAATTATTATACAGTACTAGCTTTTGCCCGCGACTTCATCCACGTGGATTAATAGTTCCCGTTTCCGGGGGATTTCCGGGATGAAAACTATCCTATGTCCTCTCTCGGGTCCCATACTATATCTGTACCAAATTTCATTGAAATCGGTTCACTGGTTTAGGCGTGAAGAAGAGACAGACAGACAGACAAACAGACAGAGTTACTTTCGCATTTATAATATTAGTACGGAAAGTACGGATGAATGACTATGGTCGCTATAATTATCTCTAAATAGTATTAAACAATATTGGTTCCCGTCTGTACGATTTTTTTTGCGATTTTTATCAATCACCACACGGAAGCGGAGCAGTAACCAAGGACGTAAATGAACGCGGGTGACGCCGCAGGTACATAGCGAGTTTAAAATAAAATGAGGTGAAAACGTAAAGGTGTCCATACAAGAGACATGTTTTTTTGCATGTAATGTTAAACATTGTACGGCGGTACTGAACCGTTCATGTGCGATGTTCCACTTCGATAAAATTTGAAACTGATATTGTGATAAAATGTATAGTTGCCTCTACTTACGAACCAAAACTAATTTACATTCCCTAATTCCAGGAGACTACCTAGAGAAAGTCTTCAAGACAGCAGCTTCACGAGTGCCGATGGTGAACCTCGAGGATGTGTACTTCACTTACCTAGTGGCCTACAAGGAGCTGGGGTTGACCCTCACGCACGACCGGAGGCTCAGCCCCTACAAGCCCTGGCTGCCCCTCGCCTGCATCTACCGGGACCTCGCCTCCATCCACAGCTTCGCTCCAGAGGAGATGATCGCCACGTGGCCTACGATACAGGGCTTAGCAGACAAGAACAATGACACTAACATCTGTTGGTTCTATGATTTGTACTTAAAAGAGTATAGTGAATTTGCTTTGTTTTAATGTAGTAGTCGTAGTGCTGCCTCGTTAGCCAAGTGCTCCTAAGCGCGACTGCTACGCTAGAGGTCACTGGTACGATTCCCACTGATGTTGTTCCCACGATTCGCACTGTTGTTGGATTTTTCTATAAATTTCTCAGTAGCACCTCGGCGTTTGGATTTGTGCCTGGGTAATGGCAATAGGCTCGCCCCCTATTACATGGGACTTAAAACATTCCGGCGAACTGTGGGTGTACACCGCTGCCTAACCGTTCAGGGAATACAGGCGTGATGGTATGATGGTATGTTAGAGCTCTTTGTGAAGAAGCTCTACTATTACTAAGTACTATGCTATTTCTCTCGCAAAGCAGCGTTGCTGTGTTCCGGTTTGATGGGTGCCGGTGTTTATTGCACATGAGACATTTCAACTTTATCTCTGGGATGGCAACGCATGTGCGAGGCTTCTGGTGTTGCAGATGTCTATAGGTAGCGGTGACCACTTAGCATCAGGTGGGCAGTGGACTGGTTTGCCATCCAATGGCGTTAAAAAAAGGAGTTAGGAGGTATTCATGACGGGTTTCTGATATAAGGAACTCAGCAGTACTCACGTTTGAACTAAAAATGGCCCATCTTGCTACCGAGTTGGCGTTGTGAAAGTCAAATGTTACGTAGGTACGTTTGCTTGTGCAATACGAGAGTGCTGTAACTGCTTAAGCAGCTGATGTTAGCTCAATCTTACTTTGTAAATAAAAACTTATTAAATTAAATAATATTATAAATGTGAAAGTTTGTATGTGTGTTTGTATGTTATACCGTGTATGGCTCTGTGAGTATTGAAATATTTACCTTAAATCGATTGGATAACTGTTAAATTCGATTGATAAGTTTAAAATCCTCTGCCGTCCCGTCCGTCATTAGCGTTCCCGTGGGATAATTAAAGATATTTCTTAAACACGACATTCAATTTCTCATTCGATTGTCCACGCAGATGAAGTTGCGGGTAGAAGATAGCAAGAATCAAAGTAAAACTAGGGACCAAAGGGTGTGATTAATTTATTGTTTAAATAGTTTATTTATATGACTTGTTTATTAGTCTGACAACCAGTCTTACAAAGTGGTATCGTGTTCCCAGTAACTGGGTTGTGGAGGTCAGGTAGGCAGTCGCTCCATGTAAAACACTTTCATTCAGATGCATCCGGTTAGACTCGAAGCCGACCCCAACATAATTGGGAAAAGGCTAAGTAGATGATGATGTATATGACTTTTTATGTACTTACTTTATACATGAAAATAACCATTTGTAGATCTTTGCCTTGTAGTAGCAAGTCGGGAAATGTGACAACCAGTCTTACCAAGAGGTATCGTGTTGCCCAGTTACTGGGTTGTGGAGGTCAGATAGGCAGTCGCTCCATGTAGAACGCTGATATTCAGCTGCATTTCCAAAATACTAAGATTAGGCTTTGCAGATGAAAGTAGATGTAAATAGCATATTTTTATAAAATAATGCGGGCAACTAAATCTTGTTAATAATATTATATTTTTACTAATTTATGTACCTGTTAACTTGTAAATATAAATAGAAGTAAGTGACAATTATATTTTAAGATAAAGAATTTTGTACCTTTGATTGTTTAATAAAAAAGTTTATTCTAAATATGTGTTTATTATTTTTTTACCCCAATGTATACAAATAGACTAACTGAAAATTAATTTAAAATTAAATGCAATATTTTGAAATGAAAAAATACCGGCCAAATGCGAGTCGGACATAAAGGGTTGTGTAGTTGCGTACAATATCTATGATGACGATATCCTTGTATGGGGACGCTTCTTTTTTACTTTATTTGTATTATTTTTAATTCAGCTGTTCCATCATCTATTTTGACCATGTAGCTGTTACATTTTAGTTTGCAACAGCTGCATAACCGACGAAGAATTTCATCACTATGGGGCCTAGAATCATAAATTGAATCCTATTTAATCATGGTAAAAATCTAAGCCATCAGGAGGGCTCTTCCACTGCTGCCAACACCTTAGTTGCCATTTAGGTGAAATTGAGATATTGACATTTTTAAAAACCCGGACGACTCCCGGACGCCTTCTAAACTAGGACACCCATACCTATTTTTTACAAAATAAATGATTGATTGATTGGCAAATCCATTCCCCGGATTTTTCCTACTTTGGTGTAGTCCCGGACGGATGATCGCCCTATATGTACTTTATAAGCAGGTATATCAAACAAATCACATCGCTAAACCTCAGGTTAAGAACCTCCAACCTGCTACAGGTTTGCAAACCTAACCCAGTGGCTACGCTATCAAGATAGTGGTAATCAGCTGGGGGGCCAGATGCGTGCGCGTGCGGTGTCAGCGATGCAGGTGTGGTCTGATAAGGATTGATTGTGCTCACCCGCTTGTTAGCTCGCTCGTTTTTTGTTGGCATTCATGCGGTACAGAGACGGACTAGTGCGTTCAATTGATTTACTTTTGTAGTTGATAGAAGAATAAGGTATTTTTTTTAGTTTTTAGCCGTATAAGGTAAAGCAAAACAGTTACGTTAAAAAAAAGAACTAAGTCATAGATTTTTTAATTATTATGTAGACAACACAGATTCATTGGGTTAGTAACAATAGACTTAACCTATGAAAGTACTTAATTAATAATAAAGAAGGTACAGGTGACAAGTGACCTCACCATCGGGCTGTCATGTCTCCCGGCTATAGCTCGTAGAATGCTGATGGTTTTTTAAACCACCATTGAATAAAAATATAAAGTCTAATCATATCACCAAAAATACCTACTACTAAATAAATAACTGTGACAAAAAATATTGGAAATAATAATAGGATCGTGTATCGTTAACAATATCACCGTTATCGTGAACGATATCGAAGGGTGGTGTTATCCTTATCACCAATTACTATCAGGCAATAAATAAGTATTTCCTAAAGAGGCAGCTATGTTACAACATTCCTGTTCGTAATTATTTTAACTTTATTTCTGTTATTTAAGTTCAGTTCTGATTAATGAAAACAGCATGGCAATAGACTCTATCCGCCCTGAACCTTAGGCTAGTATTCTCTAAGTGCGACTACTAAACATGTGGTTCTGGTCCGAATTAGTGTCCACTTAATGTCAAAATTCTCACTTCTTATTACATACGTAAATAACTGTTTATCTTAACATACACTAATAGGGAATACAGTCAATGTAACGTTTTTCTTTATTAAAAACAAATATTATAAAACTTTATTGGTACCTTTTCTTCAGAAAGGTCAGGTGCGTAGTACTCGTAACCGGCGTGCTTGTATGACCAGATGTATGAATGTGCACGAGGCGAAAGGTGTATGTAATAATCGTAGCAGGTGGTCTGTGGTTTCTGCCTACCCCCATGAGAAAAAGACGTGAGTTTATGTATGTGTATGTATAATAAAACATCAAACTAGTATGTATTACGAAATAGCAGTCCTAATCCGTCCCTGTGCAGTTAAACAAAGAATCAAAGGCTTCATTGATGTGTAACGTCGTATAAAACCCCATAGATGGTTGTTTCTTTAGTTTGTGCATCATGGAAGTTAAGGTGACCATTATAGTGCTCGCTGCCCTGACCCTGATGGTCAACCTGGTCTACGCTGGTGAGTTACCGTACTTAATACTGTCGAGCATGGAGTCTTGGGTTCGATTCCCAGGTCAGACAAAATGGGTTATTGGGTTTTTTCGATTACGAACTTCGGAGTTTGGAAGCTGGTGGTGTGACAACCCCGTGCCTCGGAAAGCACGTAAAGCCGTTGGTCCTGCGCCTGATCTCTCTTCGGTCGTGTTGGATTCCCTTCCCATCGGACTATGAGAGTTAGGGAAGAGGGAGTGCACCTGTGTTCGCGCACACCCTTACATATGTATCTCCTGCGTACATGGCTAGTGACTGCCGTGGCCGGAGTCGGTCTGGAGAATACACAACACCGTTGTTAATGAACATAATGGTGGTCCCACCAGCAATCTGACTGACAAGACTGGTGGTTGTGGTCACGTGGCGATCTGGGATTGACCCAAATCATGGTGATGGATCAAAAATTATGTTAAGCGGGCCATCTAATTTAAATTAGTTTTGTTCTTTTGTTTACCAAAACCGAGAATGTAATTATGTCATGTCTTCTCAAATGCAAGATTACAATTGGAGAGTGCGCTAAAATAATAAATTAAAAATCTCTTCGTTAGTGTTTTGTTTCTTCATTTTTAATTAAAAATGATTCTGTTAGTTCAGTAGTAAAAGGCAACACTCATACAAATTGTCAAAAAATAATCACTAAGATGGAAATCCAGACACTTGATGTAAGGTTCGATAAAGGCTAGGATCGTAAACCATATCTAAAAGAAGAACTAACACAAAAAGCAACTTTTAGACTTCTTTTTCAACCACCCGATTCCAAAACCCGAAGACATAGTTGGTAGCACTCGGTACAAATGTGTTCCTGGTCGGACCACCATTAAGATCACCGAGAAGCCGGCTACAGTAGAAGTTCCGGAGGAGACGGACTCCGATGAATACCGGCTCAGAAAGGGACCTTCCAGGAGAGTCCACATGACTATACCGACGGATGACGAGACCTGCAAAGTGTGCGTGTGTTCGGCTGAAGGCAGAGACGAGTACTGCAGTAATAGACCGGCAGAGAATGTCAATGAATGTCTGCTGATGAAGCAGATTACGGACGAGTACAACAAGGGCTTGCCTTTCGAACATACGAGGAATCTGTACAATAGAATTAGACGAGGTTTGTGGTCAGTGTGGACGGTGCAGATGGTCATAAAATGAAGTTGTAATTTATATGAGTGATAAAACATCTACCGTGAAATGTTTCTTACGTTCGTTACTATACCTGGTTGGAAAGTAATTGTATTTATTTTTGTTATGTAATTTTGATTTGCAAACATTCTAATTTTAAACTGCAATTTCGAGTGTCTTGTAGAATCCGTTAATGTTTTAAACAATAAAGAAAAGCGGTGATTCGGTAATGATAACATTCAAAATCATAGCTTTAATATTACTAGCACCTAATGTAGACGCTTTATTAAAATTAATTCAACGTTATGAATCTATACACCTATAACACCACACCACAAAACCTTAAAAAAAAACAGTAATACGAGTACATATAATAAAAAAGAAACAAGAGTACACGAACTTATCCATATCGCTGTCTTCTGGAGACGTGGCCAGAAGACTGGCAGCATTGCCACGTTGAATACGCAATATGCTAATTGGGTATCTTTTGACACCAAGACACCATTTCTCTATAAAAACTCTTTATTCCATCCTGAAAATCCGATTAATTTTCAAATGACAGTAAAATTAGATTTTTTGTTGCTTTAAAATCAATAAATAGTCAATCAATTGAGTTGGCAAAAAATTAACGCCACAGTTTATTGCCACACAAAATCTACGGGAGAATCGTGTATTCCAGCTTATAAAAAATATGTCAATTGATTGGTTGTGTCAAGTACCCAATTCTGAACATGTAACTTATTCACTATTGCTACCGACTTAATATTTTTCTTATATGTAAGTCCAATCGTATCTAACTTTATTATTATCATGTAATGTTCCGTAACATCAAGCAAAGAGGATCAGAATAATATAAAAATAAAATCCCTCACCTCCATCGCAGATTACATTTGGCACAGCGACGAGATCCCGTACAATCCCAAGGCGAAGTGCTACCGCGGCCACTCGTTCTACACCAACAGCATGACTGCCAACGACACCGACATTGATGTCGGTTCCGACGTCGAGTCTCTCTTAGACTACAGTAACAACAGCACTTGCTACTTCTGCATCTGCCACACGAACGGGGAGCATATCGCGTGCATCAGCCGAGACGTCACCGTCTGCGAGTACTACAGATTCCTCAGATCGGATAACAACCAGGTTAAATCATTCGAGGCCTACACTTACGACAAGCGGCCGGTGTACTTCCGACAGCTGTCGTACAGGCTGCGCAGGACCATGGATAATGGCATCTTTGACATGATAGACGCCGGTATGCTTCACCGTTATTGTTGCTACTTCGCTGGGTGTTGGTTCCTTATTGTTTTCAGGTTCGTTTGTTGTGTCTTCATTGTTTTGTTTATGAGTGTTGTTATAAGTGTCGTGACTTGTGTTTAGTGTTCAATGACTCCAGTTGTTTACGTGTCCTGACTGATAAAACAAGATGCGAATGGCTAACGTTTATTTAAATCTAATTGTATGAAAAATAACAGATCTACATAAAAACCGCCTCAAATATAAGATTGGTAAACGAAAACATTATATAGATGTACATAAAAAAAGTAGCTATGAAATAATCTAAAGTTGAGTAGAATTTACCCTGAAAGTGAATCGATCTGGATCTGACGGGATATTGTTGCTGCACATTCCATTGGCGGCGTAATTTTTTACTTTTTACTAACATCTAAGTGTCGCCTTTTGCAAGCCAATTTTGTTCAGTTGATTCTTACTTTTACCCATTTCTCCTGATATGACAGGAAATGTACACAAATATCGACTTGTCTGTTTAATTCCGAATAATGAGATAAAGATTGGTGCTTGCAGGAGGCGACACATTGTGCTGCGACCATCCCAGCGGTCACCGGAGGCAGATCCACAAAAAAGTACAGAATAAGCTGAGGTCCATGATGAGGCGGGTTCCGAAGGAGAACCTACTGGGACAGAAGTCGATGTCCTTGAAGGGAGATTACGTGGACTTTGTCGTGAACAACGATTAGAAGAAGAGTCGAACATGGTGACAATTTCGTCTGCTGCTATGATGCTGATGCGTGGGAAATAAATGTATTTAAAATTATGAATGTCAAAAACGACAAAGTGACCAGAATGAGGGATTTAACTAAATATTGAATAAATTAAATACTGAGATAAAAGAAATATTCTATTAGAAAAAAGGTTACAAAGAAATGCCAAAAGGTTTAATTAATTCAAAAAGAATATGGATTTGAATGATTGCCCATAAGAATCTCTTTTGGAAAAAGAACAAAACAAAATGGTTTTGAAAAGAAAGATGAAACTAAAAGAAACAGAAGAAGAATAAAGAATTAGTGACAGTATTGAAACTAGTGACAGTGTCTGTGTTGAGTGATTGTGTACATTTCTACTTTTATAATAATTTGTGTACAATTTTATTAAATATTTTATAACAAGTTTTACGATTTCAATAATTCACTCAGCTCTTGTTTTTGCACATTGTTACATTAAGTTTCCAAACTGCACATTGCCAATTTACTTTTATTTGATCTATTTTAAAATTACGATATCTGGAGATCTGTTGCACAAACTATTTGCACACTTTACAACGTTTTACTTCCATCTGCACCAAAAGCACCGTTTTTGTTTGATTTCTATTTTTTGCGTCATTAAGGTAATTCAATCATAGGAAATTCCGCCTTCGGTTTCAGCACTACTTTAAAAATATTAGAAAAGATATCATATGGATGTCGTGTTAAACTTGGTAAAGCTAATAGCATAATATTAAGTAAAAATAGAATAAAGACTATGATTGTAAGACCTTGCAAAAGCGAATAAATTATAAGCGAATGAAAAATACCCCACTTGATGTTAAGTGGTCACCTCTGCCTATACCAGAGCCCTTACAAATGCGTTGCCATTCTAGGGTTAAAGTGGAAATGTCTTATGTGTAACGTGTAACTACAGCGGAACAGCAACGCTGCTTTGTGGCAGATATAGGTATGGCGGTAGTTCTTCTTCGGAGGAGCTCCTTCACAAAGAGCTCTAACACTACTGAAGCTTTTAGATAAGCTTCTAGATATGGCGTTTAAAACAAACGACCTCATATCTACTCAACATGGAATGCTTGGTTTTAATAACGATTCAAGTGCTATAAATGGAGGAAACGACATTTCTAATAATGTATCTGATAACTAACTAGTTGCTTCACTCACAGGTTCGACTCCTGCAAAGTTCCAAGTTCACCATTAGTACCTCTACAAAATTGTAGCTAAAAAATAAGCTGCAATCTGACTCCTATTGTCAGCAGTGGAACATTACAGAGGGCCGTAGTTATTAAAGAAATATGATATAATAACATCAACGATGAAAGGGTAAATACTGGGTACGATAGAGGAGGACTTTGTTACTTAAATGAGATGGGAGGGGAGGTCATATACTACAAAGAAAGTAATAAAGACAAAAGAAGCGGATACCTCTCGTAAGTCATGGCAGATAAATTTGATCACGTTATATAAAACGAAATTAAATTTCCAGTGAATACGAATGCAGATCCTAACGTACTTCAGAAGAAATGTGTGCCATTCATCTCAGTATACTCGGACTGCAATGACGGTAAGTAATTATTTATCTAGACTTATTTTTAACACAGCTTCTACCCACGACTTTGTCCTCGTGTTTTTGTTTACTTTATGTTGGATGGCAAACAAGCCGACGGCCCACCTGATGTTAAGTAGTTACCGCTGCCTAAAGTCTTATGCAATACCTTGCAATACCTGCAAGGCCTTGCGAATGCGTTGCCATGTCAGAGACAAAGTCGTAATGTCTCATGTGCCTGTAATTTCACCGACACACTTACCCTTCAAACCGTAACACAGCAACGCTGTTTTACGGCTGAAATAGATATGGTGGAAGTACTCGGGGAAGTACGCACAAAGAGCACTATTATGTTATCATTGAATAGTTAGAAATATACTAAACGTCTTGATATTCTTCTAGATAACCTATGTTCTGGCTGTCACGAGTGCACGTGTAATGCCTCCGGACAATGGACTTGCGAGAACATGAAAAAATGCCCCAATGATGATGACGATTCTCCGGTCGATGGCGGCCAAGAGTACAATTATATCTTCAACAATGCTCTCAACATGTTGGACTTCCGTAAGTTGCATTGCACACTTCAGGACTAAATTGACTGTCCCGTTAGTCTCATGGTCGCAAGCGCAACTGCTGAGGTCTTAGGTTTGATTCCCAGGTCGGACAACGCGTTTTTGGGGTTTTGTCCATTAGGAATTTATCACTAGCTCGGAGTTTGGAAGTTGGTGGTGTGACATCCCCTGTATCTCGGAAAGTACGTGAAGCCGTTGGTCCTGCTTCTGATCTTTCTCCGATTGTGTTGGATTGCCATCTCATCCGACTATGGAAATGTGGGAAGTGGAAACCCGTATTTGCGCAAACACTTCGGCACTATGTCTTAAGTACTTGGTTTGTCTGTTATGTTTGTATTTTTGATTCAACAGAAATGAAAAAGGGTCCAGACGTCCAGGTGACTAGTAACTCATTCGTGCCTGCTCCAGTTGCGGATAAAGAAGACGATATTCTAGGTATGACTTCCTCATTAGTTCCTTCAAAACAAGCTTCCAATATTCTTTTCACTTCACATTTTTAAATGCTTTATTCACTTTATATAAATGCACAAAAATGTTTTATTAATAGCAATGCTTTTCTTATTACATTCAATTTCATTTTTGTAGCTTCGTTGTAAACTGGCCATGTATTTCTTTCTTCAGACTCGTTTGAATGTAAGTGTTAACTACTGAAATCTGTTTCCAGGTTATTTGGTAGCACTACTTCGGCAAGAGCACTGATTAGCACTTTTTTTTTTAATACAGCACTACTGCACTAATGATATTTTGTTTTATTTCTCATATAAGTCATCGAGGTAAGTGTAATAATTAGTTTACTACAAAACAAATTACCTAACTCTTGCTTAATATTGCAGCACCGCTCCGTGAGCAGAAGCTTGATGATTTTCTGCGATCTTTAAAAAGGTCTAAAAGATCTATTTCTACAAATAATAAACATAATAAAGCGGCGGTTGGCAAGCCAAGTCATAAGACCATGAATTCTAGTCACAGTAATACAGTAACATCTTATGATGAAATTGATGAACCAAACGAAGGTACGTTATCTTAATATATTTCTTTCATATTCTCATGTACTTACTGTAAAATATTAAATATCTTTTATAATTTACCATATTTTTTTGTGTTTGTAGATACTTTAAAGAACTCTAACCTAACAGGAACATTAGTTGCTAAGAAAATGAACGTAAAACTGCCGCTTGGCGGTACGAGACGCTCGGACTCCGCAGATAATAGCAGCAAGGCATTGCAGATTGAATACAATCAGCCCAAGGCATACAACCAAATAACTGATAACAAAATAGAAGCAACAGAACAGGAAAACCATTTCGATGCAAGTCATGAAAGTTTGAAAACTGTATTTGGTAATTTCACACAAAATACGAGAAACAACGATCTCTCAAAGATCGTGGTCAATGAATTGAAAACAGGCAGTGAGGTTATTGGAGACGCTGGAGCAGTTCCAGTGTCAAACATCACTTTCACTTCAGAAAATGATACTTTGAATGCAATGGCCTTCATTGCTGGCAACCTATTAAATAAACTATGGAACATGGAGAAGGAAGCAGGTGCATCTTCAATAGAAACAGATGCATTAAAACATGATAAGATTTCTGACTTACTAGAACTTTTCAAAGAACCACTTAATCTGAGGCAGGAAACGTTTCTTAAAAATGCTTTGGAACAGCTATCTAAAGCAATAGATACAAATAAAGAAGTTAAAAACATTTCTTTATGTGAGACTCTTAAGCCATCAGAGTTGTTACACAATACGAATGATACTAACAATGACGAAGTTAGGCCTAAAGAACCTTGTAGAAAGCAAAATGCTGAGACAAGTACAGTCAATAAATCAGAAAAGAGAAAAGAGCTGGATATTAAAAAAAAACAAGATATGGAAGAATTAAAAAGTAATAAGGCTACTTTAAAAGCAATATCGAAAATAAACAATGTACTAGATTTAATTAAAAAGTTTGAAAATATACAAGCTAATCTTAGTGAACTGGAGCATGGACCCAAATTAGATTTTAGTCACTCTAGTTTAAATGATAAAAAGCATGAGCACGATTCTGAATTAACTAAGGACGAGAAAAACTCTTTAAATATGTTCGGAAATCTTCTAGAAAAAATAACAAAATTGATTTTACCAAAAAGGAACAACAAGAAAATAGCAAATGCAATCAAGAGTCAAAACTTCCTAAAAGGTAATGAAAGCCTGAATAAAACGTTAAAGAAAATGTACAATATTGATTTAACTAATATAACTGTGTCAGCTAAAGACAAAATAATTATAGACTACTTAGCTCATGTAAAGAAGAACCCAGGTTGCTTATTTAACAAAAATAACGATGATGTTGAAGCTGCGCCAAACGTTGAAGGGAACGTTTTAAGCAACTTGTCAGAATTCATGAAATTAAATTCGTTCGGTGCTTTGGTAAAATTACTAGAACCTCAAAGGCCCCAAGAATATTCAGAAAAAACAGAAAAAGGAATTGTTGAGACCACGACAGTAATAATTAGAGAAAAGGATTTGTCATCTAACGTCAAACGCGTAGATTCTCAAAAATTCAATTCGACAAAAGAGAAACTCAAAGTCCATTTGAAAACAATCATAGAAGATTTAGCAGAGCTACAGAGTGCCAAAGGAGGAAGCTTTAAAGGGGAAATTAAAATGGAGGATGTGTTGCCTTGTATCTTTAATCTTTTAAAAATCGACAGTAAAGAAATTGTTCATAAAGAAAAAAATATTAACCCAATCGAAAAAATAGCCAATGTATTTCAAGGAATAAAAACTGAAGTGATAGCGGCACAGTCGCGAAGAACTACCGGTGACATAATGTTACCGAGGCCCAAGTCCGCAGTCGTATGGGAGAGGTTAGTTAAACACTTAAACGATCAATCAAATTTAATGACTCGTAGATCGGCAAACATTAAAATACCTACATATGGCGAAATAAAAGAAGACATGGAATTAATTGAAAACAGTGATTCCACATATAAACACAGAGCTTTAGTAAACAACGTTACAGCCGCGGAGAAACTATTGTTGCTCAAAACACTAAAGCAAGATGTTCAGGCCATTATAAGTGTAATAACTGATATAAAACGATCATTAAACAGTATAGCTAAACTGCCTAATGCTACAGATACATTTAATGAACTTGATGAATTTAACTCAAATATGATGATAAGAATTCAATTAAATGAGAAAGTAATTGAGAAATATCAACAGGATTTGAAAAAGCTTGTCGAATCTGATATAAATTCGAGTAACAAAATGCAGAATGATAAACTAAGGAAGAAATCTACTCTTAGAAGTAATGAACATCGAGATAAAGACATTGATAAGATGAAAATAAGTAGGACTCAAATCATTAACCAGTTGATTAGAAATCGCATGCAGATGTTTATGAAGCAAAAGAAATCCAGCGGATCTGATGTCAAACAAGACTTTTATTACGGTATTGCACAAAGGATTCTATATTATTTGGATGTTGGTAATAATAAACTTGCTAATGAATTGTTCAAGTGGATACTATCACAGAAACTAAATATACCGGCTATCGATGGTAAGTTTCATTGAATTTTTATATGATTAGAACTGTTGATATAGTGTATGACGAGCAGAGTTTCTTTTATAGCATCTAATGATGTTGTGAGATTAGTAACAGGTCGGATTTTAGCAAAGAACGTGCCAAGTTTTCATGGTAATGTAGATAATTATCATTTTCCGGAGGTTTGTGGCAATGGACTGTTACAGATAGTTACACAGAAATTAATTGCGAAGGAACTCAACCAAGTGTATATTTCTTATGTTTCATAAGAGACAATGCCGCTGGCACTCTTCGGGAACAAAACCGTAAAAAAACAACATACCATTCCGCCTGTATTCCCCGAAGGGTTAGGCAGGGGTGTACTAATATACACCCACAGTTTACCGCTATGTTTAGGTCCCATGTATTAAGGGTAAAAAATAACATAAATATTAATATTGTTCTTGTTTGTTTCCTAGTGTCATCCACTCCAAAATACAATGTAGAGAAACCATCACGTCGCATGGGAGAGAACCCGAAGAAAGCGTCAGTACTTCTCGAGGACCCGAGCAAGACAAAGGCAAAGCAGTTGAACTGGGTGTCGCAAGACCATCTTATCAAACAGCTGCTCAATATTAAAAACATGGGATTGTAGAAGAACATACATACATTTTTGGATACTTTTGTAATTTTTAATAAATGTTTTGTATTTAAGTTGTGTTGGATTTATTGGATGGAAGATAGTCTTGCCTCCTATTGTTGCTGAGCTCAATCAAGCCTATACCCCACTATATCCCACACAAAATTATTTCCGCCATGTTGGTAAGCTTAAAGACCCCACTTTAAGCTTACCAACGTGGCGGAAATAATTTTGTGTGGGAACATATCGTGCAGAATTAGTAATGTTTTCTTTTGCTATCGAAAAGAAACCATTGGATGGCAAGCAAGCAAGCCGACGGCCCACCTAACGTTACGCGTGCACCGCCGCCTATATAGACATCTGCAATACTAGAGGCCTTGCAAATGCGTTACCATTCTAGAGACAAAGTCGAAATGTATCATGGGCCTGTAATTACACGGGCACTTATCCCGTTAAAGGCTCCAGCAGGCCGGATGCGTATGCGTGCACGCAAGCGGTGTGTCCTGTCACATACAGTTCCATACATTACAACTCAGAGGTACGTGCACGTCTACGCATCCGGTCTGCTGGAACTGGGAGCTGGAGCTGATGGAACACAGGAACGTTGCTTTGCGGCAAAAATAAGTAAGGTTGTAGTACTTTTCCGGACGAACTCCTACACAAGCTGCTGTACTACTACTAATTTTAAAAACATTACCCTGCTCTAGGAATTTCTCAAACATAACCTAAGAAATAAGTATATTTATCCGGAGCAAGTACCTGTAGGTGATACAAATATTTGTTATAAACCTAGTAATAATTTAGAAACACGTAACGAAATAACTGCTTTAGAATACGCCTACGTTATAGTAAAAAGCAAGATGTCTTAGTTAGTGGAGAAGTGAATAGCAGATGTTGTTGTTGAAGGACAGTAATTCTCTAGAAAAGATTTATGTAGTACATACACGCAGTTTAAGCCGCGTTAAGTTATTTCTTCGATTACTGCACTGCTCATCAAAATCAAAATCGGTTAAGGAATTTCGAAGTAGCTTCTCCCCGCGACTTCATCCGCTTCAAATTCGATATAATACGTATGTATTATCCCACGGCAAACATACTTTTTTCGGGATCAAAAGTATCCTATGTATTATCATTCTACACTACAATCAATCTCAATGCCAAATTTCATCCAGATTCGTTCAACCGTTTAAGCGTGAAAGAACAGACATCCATCCATCGATCCTCACAAGCTTTTAACAACATCAACCCACTAGCTTCTGTCTGTGACTTCGTTCGCGTGGTTTCAATCACCAATGTTACGTTTTTAATTACTACGCCGCTCCCGAGTGCCGTAGTGTGATGTTATATAGCCTACTAGCTTTTGCCCGCGACTTCGTCCGCGTGGATTAATAGTTCCCGTTCCCGTTGGATTTCCGGGATGAAAACTATCCTTATGTCCTTTCTCGGGTCCCAGACTATATCTGTACCAAATTTCATTGCAATCGGTTCAGTGGTTTAGGCGTGAAGAAGAGATAGACAGACAGACAGACAGAGTTACTTTCGCATTTATAATATTAGTAAGGATAGACTTCCTCGATAAAAGGACTAACCAATACAAAAATATTTTTTCAATTCGAAGCAGTATTTCCTGAGATTAGCGCGTTCAACCAAACAAACAATCTCTTCTAATATAGATTAAAGTAGGATAGGATTAGTAAGATGCGAAAGTTTGTGAGGATGGATGTGTGGCGGTATGAGAAACAGGGTGTAAAGTTTCTCATCCTCCGTTGAAAAGGGAGGATCCTCCGAGCAGACGGGTGTGTCTGGTGGGCTACTGCCCAACGGTTGTTGTCGGGATTTTGTGTAAATGCTAATGTCGCGGAGAACTTTGATAGCGCGATCTAGGCAACGTCAGTTTTGATGTAGTAGTTTGCATGCTGAGCGTTAGATGTCGCTACAGATGGATGGATGGATGAAGTCGCGGGCAGTAGCTAGCATTAGCAATAAAGGAATGTAACTCCTTTAATTGGGCACTGGTGTAATAAGACACTGCTTAAAACGTGTACTTTATTATTTGTACTTTATATGGATTTAATCACAGAAGAGTACACGGGCTTCTTGCCCAAATCAGTGTGGTTTAGCAGTAGCGATGATTGATGCGGTTGAGGCGCGGGTGACGGCGGCAGCGGTGGTGGCGGCGGCAGCGGTGCTGGTGGCGGCAGCGTGGCGCGTGCTGTGCCGCTGGTGCTTCCGATCAGGATACTGTTTTCTTTTTTGTTTTGAGTTCTGAAAACAAAAGTGCAACTTATTTAGATAAAAAACAAAACACGGTGCCCTATTTTCTCTTGTATCTTGTGTGGGTTTATAAACATGTAAACTCACAAACACAAACGGCCAGCCCAAGAACGACTATCTGTAGGCCATACAAATATTTGCATACGGGAATCGAACCCGCAACACGCAGCGCAGTAGTCAATCGCTCAGCCACTATGCTAACCGTGTCTTCAAATACTGTGACGTCATCGCCACCAGCAAATTAATGCTATTACTTATTAAATACATTTCATACTGGTAAACCTCCCAAGGCACTAAGTCTGCCTTTGCACAATGTATTTTTTACATGATGTACATAAAGTTTTAATAAATACTACCACTATTGAACAAACTAGGTACCTACTGGATATTTTATTCAAATCAAATCAAATAAAATCAAATCAAATCATTTATTTTTGCAAACATGGGTAAGTGGTACATCGATGTTTTCTTGAAAATATAGTTCTCCATGTTCTACCATCTCATGGGCATGCAAAAAATATTCGACTCTAAAATTATACATAAATCATCATTTATTGGACATGGTCTGCTAGGCCTACATTTGTAACTCATTTAAAAATCTGTTCCGTGCGGGAATTGGACCCACGACATATGATAGTAGTAGACCCTTAGCTAGTGTGCCTTGCCGTTGCGTAGATATTAAAAAAAGTATCCCGTACTTAACATTACCTTACCACGCCTTGAACCTTCTTTGTTTATTGTGTTGATGGCTACTGGACCTTTCTCCCGGATCACTTTTATTCTAGGATTAACCTTACGCGTGAGGTATCTAGGTATAATATTCTTTGTACGAGTCTTGAACTGGTTCAAAATAGACCTTTTGACCCTCGGTATTAGTTCTAAATTTTCTTGCCATCTTTTCATTGTCTCCTCATATTCCCCGTATCTTTTATCTGACATATCTTTTAACCTCTTCTTAGCAAGTTGTTTCACTATTTCAGATTTTGATACATCTCTATGCAGAAATTTTGTTATATCTTTTTCAGAAGCCTTTAATATTCTACGTACGAGTTTAATAAATGAATGACTTTTCTTCTTGCGAGTGACTACTGGTATTATGATAGTCGTAGGTGCAGGACGTTCAGTCGTAGTTTCGTTAACTTCTGCTTGAGGATAGTTAGTCTCTGGTTGCTGTGGCATTTGCTGGTAGTACTGGATCAATAGTCGTACTTTGTTATGAATCGCAACCAATCCAGCCTCTATTTCATCTATTGTATCTTCGTTCACCTGGTCTAACGAAGAAACCATTCGTCTATTGCGAGCAAATTCTAGAAGCTTGAGACCATCTTTCATTTTACTTATATCCAAAGTTATAATACAGTGCAATAGTTTCATCCTATGCAGGCTTGCAAAAGGCATGTAGCTTATGAAATTAGACATCAACCCCTTCCACTCGGCGCCGATACTATTTATATAATGCGTCAAATTGTAATGTGGGTTGCGTATTTGTAATCCTGGCATGACATGTTCTGCGTAGTAAGACTTAATAAAATGTTTTATGATTTTTCTAGAGGTTGGCGATAACGGAAATAAAGCGTTCGACTTGGGCGAATCTTTGTCAATGACTTCGACGATTTGAAATAAACAATCCTTGAATGATAAGTGATAACACCGGCTGGAAGTCTGCTCCATATTCCGTCTAAAGCTGGTGGGTCCTATTGAAAAGGTTCGTCGTGGTGCTTCAACAAGTTGGTTTCTATAAACATATCCTCTCATTGCACGCATCAGAATTTTTAAATCCTTAGGTGCCTCTGTGCCTCTGTAGTTTTGAATCGCTACTATGTCTCTTATGACATCAAAAATGTGGTTTTTGAGTTTTAACATATATCTATCATACTTATTTAAGTTAGATCTCCTTGCATTTACATTCAATGTAGGCACCATTGTGAGGTTGTGAATGTAAAAATATGTATTAGTTTCATTGGATGTATCGTCAGGCAGCTCCCTACCTCTATTGACGAATTTTAACAAGTTTTCTTTGATTTCAAGCAAATTTTCAAATTCTTTTATCTTTTCAGCTATTATTTGTTTTAAAGGTATTAGGACTTTTTCGTTTAAATCTATAGATTCTTGAATAATATTCTCATTTGTAGTATTCGCGGAGTTTACTTCGATAGGTGCTGTGATGTTCTCCTGCCCGGTGACATCTCTTTTCATAATGTTAAGAGCATTGTACTCCAGTATATCATTTGAGTTATCGAAAAAGTTCCTATCGTCATCTTTGTTGAAATTAGTATAATCTGGAATAAATACAAAGTTATGTGTGACTACGTGTATGATACTATTTTAATTGATGTAGCTTTTATTTCTTAGTTAATGCTATGGAACTGTAACTGAATTTACAAATATTGTTGCTGAAAAGCAACAAAGGCCTATCCAAGAATTTATAACTATTCAAAACATAGGTATTAATTTTCTCGTGGATTACTTTCTAGTATTTATCTATACTGTGCGTTGTTACTCACAAAACTGTTTACACTAATGTATAAATGTCAATAAAGTTTCAAAATTTTTGTAAAAGATCAGATTAAAAAAAATGTATACCTTGTGTAACATTTGCAGTGGCACCAAGTTTTGAAGCTGTTTCTAGCAAATCAATCACTACTTTAGTAGCGCTTTCGAGAATTGACTCAGGTGTGACGTCATCGTATTCTAGCGTAAAATTCATCACGTTATAATTAGGGGTACCGCTCGTTGCATTTTCCTCATCCATTATCATGTAATCAATGCTAAAAGTTTCATTATCTAATGCATTGTCCAGTGGTTTTCTTCGGTTATAATTGTTGCTGTCCACAGCGATGTTGCGAAGTACTTCGTCGAATGCTACGTAGTCAGCATCTGCAAAGGTACTTGCCTCGGTGGGGGCTTCCGTCGGTGTGATTCTTGGCGGTGTTGAAGAAGCATCTGCAAATGGGGGTGATCAAAGATTCCATTGAAGACAAGTATCCATTCATTTAATCTTAACAACATCTAACATGACATCACGCTTTTATCTAAATTAATATTATAAACAGAAAATATTTGGATTTTTGTTTATAATGGATAAACTCAAAAGTTACTTAGCCGATTCTAAAAAAATATTTCACATTGTGGAAAGCTGCATTATCAGGCGAGTAATACAGGCTATTTTTTATTCATTTTAAGTCAGGTTCTGAAAATTAATGTTGTTTATACATATGTGTGTAGTATTCATCATTTAGGATTACAGTACACTAATGCACTTTATAAGGGCGAGTGAATTTTGGGTCTGCTTTTGACCTTAATCTCACCTGATAATAACCATATCAAACCCAGGAAGAAACCCAGGAAGTTCAGAAACTGCGCTTTCCACCAACAGTAAACTTTACACTTATTAAGAAATCAATGAGCTTATTACCAGTTTCTGTAGTTGTAATCTCTGCCTCAGTAACAATGTCATCTTCTGGCACAATTACTGAGAACTCAGTAGTAGTATCGTCTGTTGTACGGGTCTCCTTCAGAGCAGTGACTGCGTACAACCAATCGGAAAGCTTTACAAACGATAGAGTACTTGGATGGTCAGTGACATCCGTATTTTTTATCTCTTCAGATTGATCAATCACTGAACGCTTCGTCTTCTTTAGATGTGCACCTGTAACGATGGATTGAGACATATAGAATTGGGCTACACCACAAATCAATATGAATAGTTTTTATGAGCTGCCAAAATGTGATTCCCAAATACCTGGTTTTTTTATAGCAATAGAAAACTGTGTGTTGTGTGTATGTCATTTATTTGCCAAATCAATTGATTAACTATTTGTTGATTTCCAAGCAGCTATTATTTTGTACCTGTGTACTTTTTACTTTATTTGTTTTTTTAAAATATTCTAATTTTCTTCTTTTACTTTGTTTATAATTAGCACTGGCCATGTTATTTTTTCACCATGTTTGGTAGAGAATGCTTAAGGCATAAAGACCGCCATTGTGCCTTTTGTTGCATATAGTTTAAATAAACAGATAAGTGAGAAAATTTCGCACACAGTGTTATAGACACTCTTATTGTTATACCGGAAGCGGCAATGAGAACAGCTTCTACACAATATGACCTTGGAGAAGGTTGGCACAATCATCAAAGATGTGGTGATGCCAGGGGGAGGCCAGCAGTGGATTGTGAGCTAAATGGTGCTGATGCACGCAACATGTTTGTGAACGGGTGCTGTCAGTTGGGATTGGTCATCTCTTTACTGCCATCACCTTGCCTTTTGCTTTCACCTTCATTGTTTTCACATAATAATAGAAGCAACAAGAATATTGTAACCAAGATTCTGTAAAAACCAAATTAAAAGAAAAGAGTGTTCATGGAGTTTGTTGCTCGTTCTTTTCGAGCGACACGAGAACGAGCAACTAGCTTCAACTTTAATTCAAAAGTGTCTGTAAATGGTCTTAATGAAATAAATGCTTTGACTTTGACGTCATTCCTTATCGGCATTTTTGGCATGGTACTGATGTTGGAGATGACACTTACTGTCAGACAAAGCCTCCATGATCATGACGAGGATACGGTGATCGATGTTGAGTGGATGATCTTGGCTGTGGCAGGGCTGCGTGGTGTTGCAGTTCCACCTGCCGTCAGGCTTGCAGTCGCAGGACTTGCAGCCTAAGCACACGTTGTCTGTCAAAGGGAATAAGTGGCAGTAAAAATTGACATCTGTGACATTAGCAAGTAGATCTTAAAAACTAAATGAGATAAATAAAGATTTGTTATCTCTTAACTATAGTATAAATGCAAAAGTAAGTAAGTATGTTTGTTTGTTTGCTTCTTTGTAACCTTTTCACACCTGAACTACTAAACTGATCATCCTAAAATTTTGAATAAACGTTGCTAGGTGTACAGAAACGTACATAAAAGAGAAAAACAACAATAACGTTCCTATGATAAAACATGGCGCCACGTGTCTTCCGAATCATGATTTAATTTTATATTAACCTATATTTGCGCGGACGAAGTCGGGGGCAAAAGGTAGTAATATATAAGCGGACCTGATATAAGTTGTTTTGCCCGAATGTTGGCTAGCAGCACTACCTACTGGGTCTAATTTGTGAATCGACGGACCCACTCAAACACATAAAAAATTTAATTCAAAACGCTTCAGCCCTTTAGGACTTCAGTAACATACACACGTACTGAAGAATTTGTAAACATTTAAGCTGTTGATACTGAAAGGAATGATATTTCCAAATACTCCTTAAGTCTTGACATATTTGTCGCTCTCAATTATTTGTTGTTGATTCCACAATTTGTTATCGAAACCGCGGCATGTGAAAACAGCTCATCTATATTCTCAGTCGAAGTACTGGCAACATCCGCGCGTACTTGACGCTTGTTTAAAAAACAAAATGTGTACAAATTGTGAAAAGTCCAAGTGATAACATCCACAGGAAATAAAGAACTGAACATAAACATAGAATGTGGAATGTCGCACAGTCCGGGAGAGCTCGTGGTTACTACTTTCACATACTCGTAAATAAAAAAAAAACATATAGGCGAATTCGTGTTCCACGCGCGCCTTAAAGATATGTCAGCAAACATTCGGAGCTGCCACTAAGGGCCGATGCCTGGCGGGGCTGCGGGTTGTGAGCAAGAGATACCGCGCCCCCGGGACGCAAAGGGCACAAAAAGGAACATGGATGGGTTTTAGTCAGTGAAAGTCTGACACTCCCTCCACGCAGGGCGGGGGAAAGCATTTGATGATTTTCCATCGGTAAAAAAAACCCATGCTACTTGGGGTCGGCGGCACACGTTTTCTTCTACCATGCCGTCCTGTCAACCATCATTTTATCACTGACGCTGACCCTTCTCCTTCATTACATTCTTCATCATGAAATGATGTAAGTGAAATAAATAGCAAAGATAATCATTTTGCTGTTTTTATTTTTATTTTATATTTTTACTCCATAAATCGAAAACTGGCTCATTCTCCCCTTACGTCGTCTTCCTTATTTAGATTACAGATGACTCTTCCCTCTCTCTCACAACCATTCTCCTTTCACTCGCACCTCACTATATGTTGCATTCATTATAACTTATTTCAGTTCACATTATCATTATCTACATTTCATTGTTTTCTCTGAAAACTATATACATTTGATTGTCGCTAATATAATGAAGTGATCCCAAGACCTTTTCAATGATATATATCATATCAGTTGATTCAGTTTCGCTGTTATGTTGGGGAATTGTATTCATATTTAACTAGTTTTAAATTCTAAATAGGAACACATGAATGGGATAAAAATTATCCTACTTGTGCTACACTTTAGCATATTCCGTAAAGGCGTTTTAATTTGAAGAGTAACAACCATCCATCCATATATTCTCTCAAATTTTTGTTTTCATAACAGTATAGTAGAATTTTTCTGTATTAAATAGTAGGACAACATTTATGTAACTGGCAAAATATTGGTGACTCGACCGCCCATCCATCGAGGTACACAAGCGTCATGTTATGTAATATGTAAAAGCCAGCCAAACTAACAACATCACATTATAAAATATTAGAACTGTAAGGTGCTGTCGTCAAACTCGGCAAGTATGATGCTGCCGTAGAACATTATTAGAAAATCAATGCTAAAAAACTAAAACTACTAATGATCAACATGGCAGATATCCTTACTTAATATTATAAATGCGAAAGTAGGTTTTTTTTTTACCTTTTCAAGCCTAAACCATTGAACCGATCATGCTGAAATTTTGCATGAACATTGTCAGGTGGACAGAAACGGACATAGGATAACTTTTATCCCGAAAAAAAAACAGTTGTCGATGAAAACAACAATAACGTTCATATAATACTAGATGGGGCCACGTGTCTTTTGTATCAACATTGAATTTTATATATATTCGATATTTACGCAGACGAAGTCGCGGGAAAAAGCTAGTTTTTGTAAAGCTCTTATTTCTAACTTACCTTTATTGCAGTTCGTATACCGGGACACGTAAGGAATGCACTCCATGGTGTTAGATAACTCTGAAACAAACGAAGAAATTGTTATTGATGTTTTTCCCAAAAAGCACAATAGAAATAGTGTGCCCTCTTGGTTTTGTGTACTGATAACTAAAGGTGACGAGAGATTGGATTGATTGAATGAAATAAACAGCCAGTTCTAATATTATAGAACGTATAGATAGACGGAAATGAAAACAAACAAGTCCGGAACATCGTATAATACACACCAAATAAAGGAGAACAAAACACAATCATTATCCTTAACAAACAATGGACAATCAAGTTTACGGAAAGGTGTGTAAAACTGAACATAGACAGAAATGGCAGTTTTTTTTTTTTTTTTTTTATGTTTTACTGCTTTCAACACTTCGAAATCTTCCTCCATTCACATCCCTACTTCAATCCCTGTTGGACATAGGCTTTTGTTTAAATATGCTGGTCTCCACACACTTCCCATTCTGAGCAAAACATAAATACAAATTGAAGATCCTACCTTTTTCAACCAGGTCGTGTATCAGCTCATCAACTTCTTTCCTTTTATCAGCATCTTCAATTCCTCGTTTCTCCTCTACATCCTTAGGGAGTAAGGAATCAGCTGCTGCATAGTAGTCACACCTTGCCTTCTCGAGGGTCATGCAGTCCTTTTCAAAGCAGAGTCTGCATTCGTCAGGTTTTTGGCCAGTACTTTTTGAGTAGAAGAATTTTGAACTGCATGATGTTGGTGCTAGGTGAGAAAAATAGATTAATGTCAATTCTGTTGATGGGCTTGAGGGTGGGCTTTCCCCACGAATAGGAGAGTAAGGGCTAAACAAAAACAAAACAAAACATACTGTTAATGAGATAATTTAATTGCAATAAAGGCAAGCCTGCCTTAATATTGGCACCCATATTTCGGTCGAGGAATACCGTGGTGGTTTAAGCCGGTAAGAGTCCGGAACCCCCCGTCTTCCCCGACGGGGCACGGTCCATGAGGATTTCCCCACAATAAGAAAAGCCCGCATTACTAACTACTATATACTATTTTCCAACTACTGCAATTTTTGAAAGCTAGAACCAATTTAGACAAATCGCAATTAATTTTGACAGATCTCATAACGGTAAATGTTATAGTGAGGACAGCAGCATGGTATAAATTTAATCAAACATTCTAAGACATGTAATCATGTGATCTACGTATGGATATAACCCACTCTCTCTAATAAAGAGAAGGCTTAACTCCCAGCACAGGAAGCAATAAACACTGATGGTTATGTTTCTTATGCTAAGCGCACAAAACACGTCATGGAAAAGCATTACCATGTAGTTGCTCCGTTAGTGTGTAATAGCAACTATAAAAACGAACAAAAAGCCTTCATAGTCAACGATAACATAAAAGTCCAGTTATGAAAGACTACAGCAAAACTGTGAGATGTTTGAAAGTGCTAAAAGGTTTCTATTTTAGTCGTTCACGGAAGTAATTCAATGGTGAGGCAGTGAAAAAGGTAAAAGAAATCAGCATTGTATTGTAATCGATAAGTGCTAACTTCCTAGTACATATAGCGACATTGTTTTTACAGAGTTAAAATGAACCAATTTTGATGAAGGCACGAGCCATACAAATTCAGATAGGCAGTCGCTTCTCTTATACATTTTACACCCTTTCAAAATAAATAAAATAATGGAAAACATGCATTTGCATGATGGATTTTTATGAGATTTAGGAGAAACAGACGGACACGATAAGAGATTTACTTTATAGACAAATAAATAGCTTAAATAAGCCCATGACTTTCTTTGCGTCAAAGTTACTAAACATAATCCCACGGGCAAACAAAAACAGGATTAAATTATCCTATTCGTTAGACTAGATCTTTCTATTTGTTAAACTAGGTGTGCAAAATTTCTCATAATTCTTTTCAGCCATGAAAGCGTGAAAGAGTAATCCATTCATCTTCACAAACTTTCGCGTACATAATAGTGTAATAGGAATACTTTGAATTAGATATGCATTGCAAAATTTAAAAAACGCAGATTACTGCCATGGATCATATCTTTATAATTTTTTTGTATTGTTTTATATTCACCTTCACTGTTTTCAGATACAGAAAAGCAACACGAATATTGGAACTAGGATTTAGTAATAACCAAATTGAAAAGGGTGTCCTTGGAGTTTCTTGCTCGTTCTTCTCTATAGAGCCTACGTTTTGGAACGAGCAACTAGCTTCAACTTTGTGTCTAACTTCTTGACAATTCAAAAGTGCCTGTAAATGGTCTAATTGAAATAAATGCTTTGACTTTATTATGAAATATTCTGCTGATATTACCTATGTTTTGTAAATATTTCACAGGTTGCATCTTGCATTCTCAAGTAGACAGAAATACTTGTGAATTTGGTTAAGAACATTGTTGAGCGAAGAGTATGTTGCAAATTTTACGTATGACTGTACTTGTCGTGTAACTCGCACATGTTTTGCAAACATTCGTTGCGCGTGCTTTTGTAATGTAACCAACATTCGACCGCTAAACAAACATTTGTTCATGAGTGCAGATTCTGTAGATTTTTGTATTTGCGTGCTCTGTTAGTTACGCCAATGAATGTTCATTACGTGCCATCACGCTTGTTTTCCCCGAAGTGTTTGGGGAGAGGTGTACCAATGTACACCCACAGTTTGCCAGTATGTTTAGGTCCTATGTAATAGGGGGCGAGCCTATTGCCATTAACCGGGCACAATAGGATTTGTGCCCGGTTAATGGCAAAAGGCTCGCTACTCCTCGCTGCTACTGAGAATCTTATAGAAAAACCCAAATAACACTGCTCGGCCTGCGAATCGAACCCAAGGCCTCTAGCGAAGCAGTCGCGCTTAGGACTAGGCTAAAGAGGCAGTTATGTAACAAAATAAATAATGAACGTCATTATGTCTGAATCTTAGCCCTTAATCTATTTGTATCTTAAAGATATTCAATACGGAGAAGTTGAGGCGGCCGAATATTTCATGATCATCGCATGCCCTTATAAAGAAAATAATTGAATGAGATGCTTTGCTAAAACTTCTGGCACAGCGGTGATGCCGAGATAATGGTTGATTACGCCGGGGTTTGACTGTATGATATCAAAATATGCGTAATGTAGCGTTGAATTAAGTCAACTTTTATACCGATATACCGAGTTGCGTAATTAAACTTCAAATTAAATTCAATTTATCGAACAGAGTTATGTAAGAAATCGAATGTAGCATAAATTATACGAGACCCAAAAATCACAAAATTGGCTAAAATGACCTCAATCTAAGGCATGCCACCATGTCATGTCACCGCTTGAGACCGCGGCCCATTACAACGCAAAAATAGCTTGGTGTGGCTCCCCCTAAATGTAAAACATGAACTAAAAAACAAAACTAATCAGATAACGCCTGAATTCCCCGAAGGGTTAGGCAGAGGTGAAACCCACATTGGCAATGTACACCTACATTTCGACGGTATATTTAGGTCCCATGTAATAGGGGGCAAGCCTATTGCCATTAACCGGGCGCAAATTCTAGCTGCTACTGAGAATTTCATAGAAAAACCCAATAACTCTTTTCTCAGCTTGGAAATCGGACCCAAGACCTGCTCCGCTTAAGGCCACTAGGCTAACGAGGCTATTAAAACAAAACCAAAAAAAACTAGTGTAGGGGTATGTTGCATTGCGTGAAGGCGCGGACAGCCTGGCTACCTCAGCTACACAGGACGTAGCTACAGATTCCGAACACCGTGACGTACAAGACAACAATGACGTAAACAAGTGACGTAGGTAAACGTAAGTCTTACCGGAAAGCCCGAGGATTCCAACCACGCACGCCCACGCCAGCATCGCCGTCAACAATGACTGCTATCCATTTCGTAACCTTACCGACTGTTTATTGCTTCTATTGTTCGCTGATTAGGGGCCGGACTTGGGAAGGGGAGCGATTTTCACCAGTTTTATTTATGCGGATATTTTTTTTTTATGGATGGGAAATCATCAAATAACTTCCCCCGCCCTGGGCGGCATGGGGGGGAGTGTCAGACTTTTACTGACTAAAACCCATCTATGTGCCCTTTGCATTCCTGGGGCGCGGTGTCTCTTTCGAACAACCCGCAGCCCCGGCAGGCATCGGCCCTTAGTGGCCCCTTCAAATGTTTGCTGACATCTCTTTGAGGCGCGATCTCTTTTTTGACACGTCTGGTGATTTTCCTTTAATAAATCAACTTAGAATTTCTTATGAAATGCGGGTAATCCCGCAAGTGAGTGAATAAAAATTTATATTTTCTGAAGAAACTTGTACGCAAAGAAAACGAAGGACTTTCACAAATAAACGGGGCCCCATAAATAACGTATTCGTTCGTCCAAATCCGTCCCTGGCTGAAAAACGTAAAATTCTCTCCACTGTTTACAAATACGTTCCTTGCACGCACGTTATCGGAGTATCGACTCTTGCGCATATTCGGGGCTGTGGCGGCGACAATGCTGCTGGCCGTTCTGTTGCATCTCCTGATCTTTCACCTGCTTACTGCCACTGGTGAGCATTTGAATCAGCAAAAACAGAATAGATAATATTATCCTAGTTTCAGGTGCAACATTTTGGAGGTCCAGATTCAGGCATTTTTTGGGGCCTTATTTCCAAAAAGTGGAGTTTTTGAATTTTTGGCTAAGTGTCTGTACAGTGTTTTACAAATTAAGGTGGATTTATTTTGAGGTCTGTCCCGTGGTTCATCTTTTAAAAGAAACATTTATTATGGGAAGTGAAACATATTGGAAAGTCTAAGTGTTTTCAATCGTGAAGAAGATGTGTGATAAAATACTTGCGGTGATGTTACTTTTGAAGCTTTCTTATGAAAAGTTCTCGTGCTGGTCAAGATGCTTATAAAAGTCAGCTGTAAAGGACTGCGGAAGAATCAAGATTGATCGTGATGATATTATCATCCAGAAGATTTCGCTATAGTGTTGTGTTGTGTGTGTGTTGTGGTGTTGGTGGTTGGAAGTCGGATAGGAAGCTGTTCAATGTGTTCTAATGTGATAACCCTACCCAAATGTTGCCCTAGCGCATATTCATGTGAAAGGATAAGTTAGAGCGTCATTGACGTTTTTTTAAAATTAACTTTACCCATTTGCGCAATAAAGTCAAAGTCAAATCATTTATTTCAATTAGGCCCTTAAAAGGCACTTTTGAACGTCATTACATAAAAAAAAAACATTAATATTGAATCTAGTTGCCCATTCCAAAAGGTAGTTTCGTATGGAGAAGAACGGGCAAGAAACTCCATACATACTCTTTTAAAAAACAATGTATTACAATAAGTTGTATAGTTACATTCATTACATAAGAAAAAAAATATAAATGTCAAAACGATCAATCAATAAAATAAAAAAATAAAAGTCACTCAAAGTACTACAATACGTACTCAGTGCTACAAATTAGAAATGAAAGCTAAATTAATCATATCATTTAACGCCAATATTGTGATCGTAGATGATTACTTCTAACATTTCAAAGACAACGACTCAGTGTGTGAGTCAAACTCAAAAGTAGAATTAATGTCGAGGAGAAAAACAATTATTGGTCAAAACAAATTAGTTTTATGATTAAATAAGCAACCAGTTGATTTTGTCAATACCTGGCAAAAGCCAAGTATGAAAATTGCTCAAAAGTAATTTTACCGTTGGTTCGCAAAATATTTGAACTCCATGTTTAACTGTCTTTGATTTTCTGCTTCCGCCAAGATTATAAGATAACTTACAAAAAAAAAACTTTTTTAACTACTTGACCATTGTTCTGACAATCTATTAGAATAATTTTATTTACTTAGAATATAAGCAAATAGGTTTGATCAATTTTCAATTAGTATGGAGGCTATTGGAACCAAGACTACATCAGCTCTAAGTCCAGCTGATGTAGTCTTTGTAATGTGGCTATTAGCTGAAGCCCCATTAACTAGTCTCCCATTTTTTATATACCAAGTCAAGAACAGTAGTAGCACAGCCAGTATACAGCATATTCCAAAGCCTTAGTGTATTACTACTCGACGCGATGAATGAGATTTAGACATCATCCGTGCTTATCAAAAGAATAGAAAGGATAGCGATAACATTGATGTTATAATTGATGGCTAACAGAGTGTGGTTGAAGATCATAAATATTAATTATTTGTATTCTTACGTTAAAAAGAAGAGCACAAGGGCAGAAGCCCAGATGCCAGAAGGTCTCCAAACAAATAGCATGACAAAGCATATATCATCAAGTCATCAGGGAAACATCCTAATAACTTGCATCACATTCATATTACAAATCCGTAATGACAGATGTTTGTGTTTTGATGTAATCTGATGTGACAACATATTTGGTAGATAAACAACATTACGTAATGCATTCGAGTGCTGTTTATTTTCACGTTATGTTTGAAACAATAATATCCCTCTTGAAAGATTGTAAACATCCCATCTGACCAACTGAAAGCAAATAATGCGTTTCGTAATTTTATGTTTTGAGTTAAAAATGCCTGGAAGAGATAACTGGTTCATGACGATGATGATGATGGCTTTTCGAGGATGATTCGCATCTCCTTGAAGCGCATACTAATAGACTTGTGTGCATTCTCCATTTTGATTTCTGGTGCACTCGTCAGTGCAGAACTCCAAAAAGTCGTCCAGAAGTCCAAACTCAAGCTATACTTAACTTCAAATTGAGAAACCGCACCAGGAACACCAAACTGCGCTCGCAAACTTAAATTATCGACGTAACTTAAAAAGCTACATCACTATAATGGGACTGGCAGGGTCATATCTGTCTGTTGGAAGCCGGCTAAACGGTGGGCATATCACATAGCATAAAACTGGAGCTAGGCCAAAGTTAGGCAGGATTACTTGGATGGTTTTCTCATTAATTGGCGAAAGGAGGCACAACACAGATGACCTTCATCATGGTAGTATGAAGGGGTGCTTAGTTGGTAGTTAGACGACGAACTCCACCGATCCAAAATCACTCGACACTGGAAACTCAAACTGGAATCTGGAATCTATAGAAGGTTCAAGATTTTCCGAACAAGTATTAGCAAACGCTTAGAAATCTTCCTCGGTGAATTTAGTAAGCTTGATGTGAGTTTTCAAACTCTAGCATCAAGTGGGTTACCTCAAGGACAATTTTTTTGAGCTTCGCCCTGCAAAGGCTCATCCTACTGCAGGACTTTCTTTTCTTCAATAAATTATTTAATATGAATATGAGTAATATTACTTTCGCAATGCGTAAATATTTTACGTACGACTATTGGATGTTTATATTTGTCGCAACCAGAATTGTTGAATAATATCTCGCTAGCGGTGACGTGGTGTACGCAACATGAGCCATCGGGCTGCGGATACAATGCTGTAACTGAGTCAATACTGTGCTGTAATCACTATTATTTGATGGCCCAATATGTTTGTAACATGATAACACATAATACTGAAGTCAGACCATCTAGGGACACAATAGTATACACAATTGGGCCCACGTCATGCAGTAACTTGCTATAAATAGACTCAAAAGGAACATCAATCTGAAAACCATTTCAAATCATTCTCTTTCAAAAGTTTAAAGATCTACTACTGGCATTTAAACCAGCATACCACTGCCAGCATACTGGCATTTTTACCATTTTTTATTTAGCCATGTTCTTTCTTTGTGCCTGTACCACCCAGCCCACTGGCAAAGCCAGTGTATCAATTGTCTATTAATCCAAAACAGAAAAACCCGTTTCAGATGCTTCCCTCCATACGGACACAGAGTACACGGTCAAGCAGGTAGACAAGTGCCCAGATGCGGGGTACTTCCTCAAGAGGGAGGCGACTGCAAACGCCTTGGAGCCCAACGTGTGCTACCTCTGCTTCTGTCAGGAAGACCATTCTGCTGTCTGCTGGAAAAGGGACAACAGAAGATGTAGTAAGGAGAGCTTCCATTACCATGGCGTTGCAAAGGGGTTCGTATTTAGCTTTGATATTTTCTTCTAAAACTAATTTGGCCAAATGGCATTCTACACCCATCCCAAACGCAGTATGGAGCACCATCACAGGACATGCGTCACCTCCTTAGTTGTCATCTTTCATCTCTGTAGTTTGTCGGTCGTGCAAAACGACCTGCACCATCCAAGATGTAAACAAGGTTAATGATAGAGTTGTACAGGTTGCTCAATCCTAGTCGGACGAAATTAAATGAGTGAATCGACACGTAAAGAAGTAGATATTGTTTTCTGCCTGTGCGAAGTACAGGTTAGTCGGACATTTCAGTTTTGCATCTGGAATTGCCACTACGTTAAATCTGGTATTGCAGATGTGTTTGGGCGGTGATATCATCAAATGGATCGCCTGTATATTCATAAGGCGATGCTTTGAATTTCTTGTGTTGTTTAAAACCGACTTCAGGAAGTTATGTATTTAAAATGGCAATTTGATTATTGCTTTTTTATATCAGTCTCAACAGTAGTACTTAAGGGTTGACTCTCGCCCTTATTGCTTCGACGTTAAGGTTGTCTCAATGTTGAATCATTGCCGTGGACTCATTTGTATTTATTTTCGACAGGAACACGAGAGTCAAGCGCAGCCCCTCGTTTACCGACATTTTCTTCCGTGACGCATCAAGGGACGGTATGTGAAATTATTTAAATTAATCATTTTCAATATCCATTATTCAGTTTGTTATACATTCTGCATTCTTTACAGCGTTCAACAAAAACTCGAAGACACAGTGCAAGCCTTACGAGTCCAGCTTCAGTGATGACTGTCCTCCAGGTTTGTTCTCTATCTCATGGCTATCTGCCTATCATCATCTCTTAAAACAGTATTACTATTACATATTACTTTGCCTTGTGCACAGTTACATTTTCAACGCTCGGCTCAACGCTAAAAGTTGAAAATCTAACAACTGAACTTATAAAGTAATATTAAAATGGTAATGTTCTAAAAGATGGCGGTTTGTCTTCAAATCAAAATAAAATATCAAATCAAAATAGCAAATATTAATTAATTTGTACAATGTCGTGAAGGCGGGTTCGACAGCGGGCAAGAAGCAATGTGATTTTTTAAATTAATTTGTACTTTCTAAGTTTATCTTGGATATCATTGACATCGGTGAAGGAAAACATCGTGAGGAAACCAGGACTTGAAATTGTAATTAGTCCGAAATCAGCAATCAGTCTTGGGTAAGCGTCAGCGAAAAAATATTCTTAATATATAAATAATAGTCTTAAATCAAATCAAACTTAGGCTACGAGTTCGTAGCAAATTGCTACGCCGTAGCTTGGTGCGTAGCTATGGAAGATTACGTTTGCGCGGCTATTTTTGTAAATTACGTATAATTACTATAATGCTGGCATTATGTAAAGAGGTACTATTAAAAGAAACAAAAAACAACCTTAATTTGTGTAAAAGTAGAAAAAGTATTCTATTTCATGACATTTTGAAAACAACAACAATTGTTTTAAAAATGGTGGCATCTCTCCTGTACAAGTATCTTGAGTGCGTTTACAAATATAGAAACTCACATACACAAAATACACTTCATTTGTGAATCACGTTACATGAGGCGTCACGTATCACGCTACATGTGGCATCATATATCACGCTCCATGTGACGTCATATCACGCTACACGTGACGTCACATATCACGCTACATGTGGCATCATATATCACGCTCCATGTGACGTCATATCACGCTACACGTGACGTCACATATCACGCTACACGTGACGTCACACGTTGTTGTTCCACAGCGGACTGGTGCACGGGATGCACGGTGTGTGACTGCGATGCCAACGGTCGGTGGGATTGCCATCTCTTAAGCTTCTGTCCTGAAGGTAAGTTCTACTATCCTACTTCCTACTACTAGAGTCGTGATGGCCCAGTGTTAAGGCGCCCGCAGCTCATGCGCGAGGTTGTGTGTTCGCACCCGGGCACGAGCAAGTACCAATGTGATTTTTCTGATTAAAATCCTTTACTTACTAAGTTTTTCTTGGATATCACTGACATTGGTAACCATTCACATTCAACATTGGACACTAGAGTGTGTGGGGTCGTTAGACCTTATTCCCCACACGATAAAGAAGAACTACTATTATTAATGCGAAAGTTTATGAGGACGGATGGCTGAACGGATCTGTATGAAATTTGGCACTGAGATAGTTTGTAGTGTAGATAACACATAGGATACTTTTTGCCCCGGAAAAATGCACGATTCCCGTGGGATAATATATAAAATTAGACGTGGATGAAGTCGCGGGCAAAAGCTAGTTCATGTATAAATCTCAATCTCAAATCTTTATAATAATGTAAAACATACAGTGTTAGGTGTTAAATAATAAATAAATAATAATAAATATCTTGGGACAACTCACACACGGCTATCTGATCCCAAGCTAAGCAGAGCTTGTGTTATGGTAACCAGATAACTGATATATATACTTATATAATTTATAAATACATACATATTATAGATAAATCACACCCAGACACAGAACAAACAATCATGCTCATCACACAAAGTTTGTCCTGGGTGGGAATCGAACCCACGACCTCCGGCTGAGCAGTCACTAACCACTAGACCAACAGGCCCGTCAAAGAAAGAAAACAAAAAAGTTAAGAAAACAATTAGGGACCCTTTCAGGCAGGCAGCAACATTTAAAAAAAGTAAGAAAAGAAAAGTAAAGTGAAGGAAGAATTCTTTAATGATTTTCCTTACATAAGCTATTCTAAGCTTATCTTGGACTACGCTGTTATTTCTGAGGAAAAAATGTGAGGAAACTTGGAAATAGTTTAAATAGTCACTTTGCCTTGAGGAAGCGTGGTTATCAATAGCATCTTCTTTGTACGAAAAGAGGCCTTTGCCAAATGGGACAATACTAGGCTGGTATTATTATCATTGCATACGAGTAAGTTACTGTGAGCGTGTTTTGGACCTATTTTCGAGTAATTCTATTTTGCAACGTACAACCAAACCAGCGACATTGCTTTTCTTTTTTAAAACAACGCTGCCTCTCTATAAATTTCAATGCAGTTTTCATTAATATAGAGTGATTCAAGCAGAAGGTTTAGACGTATAGAACGTTAACTACGCTACGACTTACGGGAGCGAAGCAGTATCTGACACCGCGGGGTATATAGGTAGTTCTATATGTTAACTGGTTAAATGGTTTAAAACTACAAACCAAATAATTTTCAGAGAAAACGAAAAAAAAGCAAAAAAAGCAAATGGCTCCTAAGACCTGGGGACCACTCACTCATGTTCACCCCAAGCACCCGCCCCCTGGCTCCTGGCTACCTCCAGGAACATTGAGAAATAAAAAAGGCAAAGCAAACAAAAAGCCGGCTGTTAAGCTTCCTAAAAAGAAGACGGTTTCAGTTAAAAAATTTAAAGTTGCTAAAAAGGCAAAGAATAAAGCGAAACCTCAAATTAAACGAGAAACTAAAAAAAAGCCACAACCGAAGCGCATCGCCAAGAAAAATGTACCACGCAGGTCAGGCATGGTACCCAAGCCTGGGAAGAAGAAATCTCCCATCAAATATAAAAAGGTATCACCCAAAAAACCAAACGCAAAGAATAAAAAGTTCATCAAAAAGAACATAGCAACACCTAGCCCAATTGACATTTTGACAGCACAAACCCAAGAAAGAATGATAGCTAATGGAATGATGAAAAAAATTGTGGAGAATCTGAAAAAGACAATTAAATTTAAAATAGGAAGAATGTCTCAGGACGACATAGAAAACCTTTACCATATTAAAGCCAAAGCAAAAGCAGCTCAACAAAAGAAAGCCAAAAACGTAAAAAAGAGACAGATAAAACAACCGCCAAAGAAAAAGTCGAGGGTACCCGTGAAGAAGCCTGTGTATAAAGCTAAAGGGAAGAAAAAAGGAAAACCACAGCCCCGCCGTACTTCGCCATACGCTAGGTATAAGCGAGACGTCGGAACGTCTGGAACTACTGAAATTGCTACTAGCGGAGCCCACGGTACGTACTGCTACAGCACTCAATACACTATTTTGAAGAATGTGTTTTTCATAAGCTTTATAGTAACAGTAATATTAGTTATACAAGTAGCTTTAAGATATATTAGGGTTAGAGGCACAATTCACTAAAGACGATGTAAACTTTACATAATATCCATTAAAACATATTATTCACTCAAGTCAAGTCACCATTGGTACAGAATTACAGACGAAATTCTGAAGCAACCGTCTGCCATCGTACCCAGGAGCTTCCTATTGGAGTAGGCTCGCACCCTGCGCGCTAAGGATGTACTTACTTATCTTTCCCTCATTACAATACATAAATAATCTGCAAACATCCGTGACGCGCTACAGAAGCGAGGCAACTCCTTCAACACCCTAAAACTATTATTGTACTGATCTCTAAAGGCACTGTACGATTTTAAGGATACTGGTAAAGCTTGGTTTAGTAAAAAAAGTTGGAACCTTAAGGCTTTTAATAGCTTTGCAACTGTTCCCAATTATGGTCCAGAAGAAAAATAGGACAATAATGGGAAACAAATGTAATTGATGTTCGTTATCTCTTTTTCAGGAAGTTCTACAGGCTCAACAAATACTCCAGTGTCATTGCCCGTCATGCAAGGACGAAGTTACGCCCTGGTACCTGATGATGACAACTTCTCACATGCTCTTATGCCAAGAAGCACGGTTCCAGAAAATAATTATTATAATTATAATGTGGGCATTAAGGAACCTATAGCTAAGATGAATGGAACAATAGGCGATACAACATCCACAACATTTAATTTAACAGAAACAGTCTTTAATCTTATTGGCACACAACTTAATTTAGATGTATCAGAAAACGCAACAAAACACGTAATTAATAATGAAGCAAGTAAAAGTGTTAATATTACAGAAAATAATACGACAGAGAACAAATTAATATATTCAAAGTGGACGAACACTAAACTTTTGAAGGAGAAAAAGATTATCTCTGAATTTGATATTCAACATAAAAAGCTCATGAAAAGGAAGTCACATATAAATAAAACGATTCTTCTTGAAGATAAAAACAGAGGCTTTGGTAAAATTCTTGAAAAAAAAATTAATAACCGGAAACATAACGTGGTGAAGCTACTCAGTCATCCGAAATGTAAGTTTGATAACTGTGAGATGAACAGTAGTAATATTCAAACATCAACTAGAGACAAAGATGATATGCAGGATTTGGCAACAAAGATGTTAAATGATCCCCCCAAAAGCATTAACATCACTCACCGTCCTAAGAGGAGAAGAAAACACAGTGTTATAAGATATTTAAAAGGAATTTTTAACAGAATATTTAAAGGCAATAAAAAGCCTGATCATTTAAGCAAACATCAATTAGTAGAGACTTTATGTGAAAACTTCGGCCCGTGTAAAGTTAAAAGAAAAGACAAATCTCTCTTGAACTCTAAGCTTACCGATTTAGATAAAGAAACTAAAAGAATACTGAAAACTGTCAGAATTATCAAGGGCATATTGAAATTGTTAGATTTACCCGAAAGTATTAATAATGACGCCTCGAAACAAAACAATTTACGAAATGATTTACAAAAATTGAACATCATTCTGAAAGGTAATTATTCTAATAATGGGCAGGCGGAATGGACAAGCACCCAGCGAACTCAAATAGAATATATAAAGAGAAGCATACAGGATTTCATACTGTCAGTTAATAGATTTGCATTGTTGTTGAGTGATATAATTACTATCCTTACAAAAGAAGAGGCGAATCGCTTTAAAAGCGATTTAAAAAACCATTTCATGAATAAAATCAAAGATCCTTTTCAAAGTTTGAGAATTCTTCTACTGAAGTATAATTTAGTTCAAAATAAATTTATGAAACACATGTATGAGCAATTAAACAATTTTGAGAATAAAATAAATAAAAAACCGAAGGTGAGTGAAGTTAAGGATGTGAATAATACTGTAGAAATAGAGACTATCTCAAGAAATATAATTCAAAATCTCAGGAAACTGAAGGGCTTGGTTCAAACCGTGAGCTATAGAGGGAGGAGTAAGAGGGAAATTATCAGAGATGACGATGCTATAGAATATCTGTTAATGTTGATGGAGTACTTAGTAAAACAGAATCATCCGCTGGACTCTGAACCAGGTAACATGTTCGGATTTTAAGGTTACAATAAATGCTTAACTAAAACAGCAAAGTGGTGAGAAATGAATTTTACGTAATACAATATGTTTGTTACACAATATTGCGAGCACAAGTTGAAGAAGTCAGTAGTCTAATCATTGTAACCTCACTTTTGTATCTCACCACTCACTTATAGCGTAGCTCGTAACACACTTGAATATTTTCATGTCTTTAATATATGAACGTTGTTATACTATTTCTTTATCGAATTCTAAGAATTATATTATTATTTTCCAGTCAACGATGGCATAGATTTATTAATAGAAGCCATCAAAAGTGCACCAGATATTAAACCTATCAAGAAAAAAGTACTAGAAGACGAACCTGCGTTTTATACACAAAGCTCAACTACCACTACTCCTGCGCCTATTATTAGTACAGAAGCTATCATACCGGAGGATCGTCCTGAAATTGAGAAGTCTTCCGATGATGATAGCGACAAATCCAATATTGAAGTGACTGAAGTTAAATTGGATGAAAATAAAGAATTAGTAGAAATAGTTTCAGACGATGATAAAGAAGCCGAAGATAAACAATTCGATCGACGAGCTGAACCTGGCAAAACTGAAGAGATCACAGAAATGTCTTTTTTTAATAGATTTGAAAATAATTTTATACCGGAACAGGAAAATGAATCTGAAACTACAACTTATAAAAATATGGTTTTAGAAATGGAGACAAGTGATAAAATAGAAAATCAAGACTCTACTTATACGGAAAAGGCACCTGTGATGGAAAGTAGTGATTTAGAAAAGCCTATCGAACAAAGTAATAATAGCGACCAAAAGAAAGATGAAGTGTTCATAGCAGACGCGTATGAAGAAGTAACTTTAGCGAGTACAGAGACAGTAACACAGATGCCTACTACTACAACGCCACCAGAGTATCCTACTCAAGCTTTGAAGTCTCGAACAAAACTACTATACTCAGACCATTACAACGCAGTTAATGACAACGTCGACAACAAATCTAAATTAAAATGGATAGAAGAAAACTTTGGGAAAGAACCTGAAAAAGAAGTAGTAGAGTATCACGACACTAACTCTTCGCTCGGCTTAACACCAGCACCAGCTAAAGCAGCTGTATCAGAGAAATCCGTAGCTACAGTAGATGTAAGTAGTATAACTAAAGAAAAAGAAAGTGATCCAGCTTCTAAGAAAGATGCAGAGAAGTTAAGTGCTGAAGAAGTGATGTTTCGGAAACAAATGGAACTTTTGAATTCACTCGATTACGGTACGGAGCGGCAAGAAGTATATGAGATCGATTCTAAAGACAGTAATGTTGAGGATAGGTACACAGGTGACAATTTCCCTACGTATTTCGTTTAGTTAATAATGTTACAATTTGTTGTTTAGCTGTAGAATTTGTTAGAACTCAAGTTGGTTATAGTTTCATGGTAGTTGGTGAGTTGGTGGTAGTTTGATGTAGAAAACAATATAATGATTACTGAACTGTATTAGAAAATTGACCTCAGCGGCTGGTAAAAATTTCTTTTGCCCTTGTTTTAGGTAAACAAATATCGTGATTGGCATTTGCGATGACTAAAAAAGCAACAAGCTAATTTTTCAAACTTGATTTGGCGGAAAAAGAGAAAATTTTCAAAATTTTCCTGCAAGAAATTCCACTTATTCTGAAACTAGAATAGTGTTCTGAGTGCATTGGCGAAGTTTAAGGATAGATGTCCCCTTACATCACGTATAATTATTTAAATCAGGCATTTTTAATTGTCGACGAAATCATGTGTCTGTAACTAACGTATCTTGTTAGTCCTTGCTAATTTGAATTATTTAACAATCTAGATAAGTAAATATTTTTGAAATTAGATTTGTCACATAAAAGATATACATACAATCTTACTGAAGTCTAGTGTTTTACCCGACTGTGGAAGACCCTAAAAGAAGGGTAATGTTTTTGGTAGGTATGTGTGTAATTAGACGATCGTACGGGTTGAGCTTTTAATGAGGTCTCGTCTGATTTGTTTTGACGCCGAGTAACACTTTCAGCTTAAGGGACATGGTTTAGAAAAAAGCAATAATAATAATTTATTCTTGTAATTTCCATCTTAAAGCCGTCTAACGGGCCTCTGCCAGTTGGCTTCGGCTCCTCATACGTCTGTCAAAGGCCTGAGATCCTAGAGTCCCAAGATACGTGAAGATCGAATAACATTATATGTATAATATTTATTGATTTTAGTCACCATTAAAGAAGAAATGACATTTTTTTTGTGAAATGCTTATGTAGGGTTCAAAAAAAAAAAAAACCAAAGAAACGATTTATTCACCAAAATGTAGAAAACACAAAGATTACAAGTAATATGAAGCAATTGATGGCATACAATCTGAGATTGAACAAAAATAACTATCTCCGGGTGCGTCAGAGTACTACACCTTACCTTTATCATTGGTTTTCGTTGGTTTGTTATTTCGTAAATCTTAACGGTTTTTCGGTGACCGTATATTGGACATCATTAGGCCGTTCCTCTCTCATAGTATTCAAGTCTTCTGCTTGTCATCCATCTGTGACTACATCACCTACATCGGCTGCTATGATAATTTGAACCTTATATTCTATCTCAACTCAATACGTGGCTCAATAGTTGTAGTGACGGTTGACAAGGGACTTACACAGTTATCCTTGGCAAACGAGAACTGGAGGAAACCCTTGGTATTAAGTACCTCGGATCGCAGAGGTGTATGAAGGGGTAAGGAGTTACTTGCGAGGTTTTATCAGGCTCAGACAGGACCTGATGTTGAACTGATAGTTTCTGTTGCCTGGCTACGCCTTTTTGTCTTTGCAATTATTGATGAGGTTATCAAGACGAAGAAGTACCAGAGACATTTAATAAAAGATGCTATAGTTAGCACAAAAGCAGATTAACATTTCAGAATCAATCCCATTCTGAACCAGTTCCCGATTATGGTCAGATCACGCTTTACTGAGACAGATCGATTGTCACTGATAGTTTTATTCCTGCTTATAAGCCTGTTATAGTGATGATCGGTCGGCGCGTCGTGCAGTACTTGTTGATGTCGCTATTTCTCATGATTCCTTATCACCTTTATGAAGAATCTCAAAAAAAAGGTCATGAAATCATGTCATCATCATCATCATCTTTCTGCCCTTGTCCTATGTTACTTGGGGTCGGTGCAACGTTTTCTTCTTCCATGCCCTCCTGTCAACCGTCATGCTATGACCGACTCTCTTCTATTTCATATCATTCTTCACACAATCCATCCATCTTTTCTTTGGCCTCTATCTTCCTCTCAATCCATCCAAGCTTAAAAAGAAAAAATCATAAAATATCTCGACCTTGCTCACGAGGTCCAAGCATGTGGAACGTTGACTTAACAATTATTGTGCCGATAGTCGTGTCAGTAAATGGTTTGATGGCGAAAAGTTTCTACCGACCCGTAGAAAAACTTTCGTTTCGAGACATATAATATGTATAAAAAAATACACAAATCTTACTTGTAATTTCTTATTAAGTATGTATACATGTTTAGAATTGTAAGCCTGAATATTTCTGAACTTTATGAATCATCAACTATATGATATCTTTAGGAGTATTATAAATAATATCAACTAAATCAACCAAAACTTTAGGATTTTCCGTTTCCGTAGGGACTTCCAAATAAAAGTATCTAAAAAAATATATATTCTGGTGTTAAAATACCATATTGTGTTTGAATTTCAAGTCAATCCATTGTCTACTTTCCGAGTTTTGCGGACACAAACATACAGATGCTTTATTTGTACTTGTTAATTAATTATAACAATAATGATCGTTCACATTCTACAGTTAAGCAGCGGTTAAGTTTAAGTAATAATAACTTATATTAACACAATATGAATAGCAATTTTGTTTTAAGTGTACATAAACTCGATGTTATCTCTAGTTCAATAAATTATTAACATTGTTCTGCAATACTTTTATTTAACCCTTAACAACTGGAAGCCTTTTTTTTACGGATGAATAGGCTAATCTTAATGCAGACTAGCCAAGTATGCAGGAGATATTATATTGCACGAATGTGTGTGTAAAGACAGGTGCACTCCCTCTTCCTTAACCTCACCAACCACCAACTTCCAAAATTATACTGATTATACTGATACTGAGAAATTCCAATTGGAATAACCTAATAACACCTTTTGTCCGGTCTGGGGGATTCCCAAGGACCCTACGCCCAACAGTCATGCTTGCCACCACGAGACGAACGGGACAGTCAATTATAATAATATTACAGATATGAATAATAAAAACCTTTGCCTTAATTAAGAAGAACATTAACTAAATTAAATGTACCTTTTCCGGCGGCGTTGCACCGGCCCGGGGCTGTGTTGCAACCGTTCCGGTCTGCTGCCGGTGGCGGCTCGACCTTCCGTTTTCGCTGCGTATAATTGTCCGGCACGACGCTTATCTCTTGTTCTGAAACATCCGCTGTTACTGATAGTAAGGTACTGGACAAATTAGAGTGATACTAAGGCGAATCGCACACTGCCCCGCATCACGGAGCGTACAGCCCTAGTGGTGTTCTTACATTGTTTGCAAGTATCTGTGTTTGTATAGAAAACACGCGTAGTGCAACACTCTGAAAACGTATTCACGCGCAGTCGCCACGCACCTCGGAGCGTGCCGCGGCAGTGTGTGATTCGCCTATGGGAAATTGAAATTGTTGTACATTCTAAATTTGGTTGGAAGTAGAGCTCTTTGTGAGTGAGCTCCCGGGAAGTATTACCACCATATTACCTATTTCTGGTGCAAAGCAGCGTTGCAGTGTTCTGGTTAATAATAATAATAAATAATAAAATAATTTATTTGCGTAAAACAATGGTATACAATGGTGTTAAATATAAACCATGGTGTGTAGTGGTTTGAAGGGTATAGGTGTCGGTGATTACAGGATGGCAACGTGTTGGAAGGCTACTGGTATTGTAGATGTGTATAGGCAGAGGTGGGCCATTGTCGGGTTGTTAGCTATCCAACGAAGTAAAACAAAAGTTGGAGTTTCTTAACCGGCTCTTCATTGTATTTGGGCTGTTGTTCCGTCAGTCTGTCACTATAGCCTATTGTTATTTAATTTCTAGCTCAAACATAATGAACCGAGAAGGAATAATTCGATATTATTAAGAGTTTCAACATTCTGTCAAGATTTCTAATCGACCAGACACTGACGGACATTCTTACAAAACAGCCTTTTGAGCCTAAATCACAGATTGCTAACTATCTTCTGTCTGTAGAAGACGAATCCTTTTTATTGTTTATGCATTGTGCAAAAGGATTCGAAAAAACATAAATTGGTCATAACTTTTGAACCGTATTTTTTTTTCCGACATTTTCAGGGTTAAAAAGTTTGCAAATGACATTGTCAACGCTCCTATTCGATTTGCTCCATACTTCCAGGACCCCTACTCCTTTACCCTGCATAGGAATAGAATGGTAGGGTTCCACAGGGCAACATATTGGGACCTCTTCTCATCGGCCAAAATTAACAGTTGTGAAACACAACGCCATATTATGGTATTTAACCACGTAGCCATAGGAACGTGCTAGGTCTAAAGGTCTGTGTATCTCGCATTACTCAAATTATCTCATCGGCGGTCTGCGGTCGTCATTATATCCACGATGTGGTCTAATATTCGGTTACCGCCAAACGTGGGACGATGATCATATTTTGTGAGAGACTGTGTTTTGTAACTGATCAGAGTATATGATAATTATGTATTTATACTAGTAATTAGGTAGGTAGGTACATAAGTGGCTTTTGATTGCTCATCAAATTATCTTTCTGATCTTGTGGTCACAAGCATGTTTGCTGAGCCTGAGGTTCTGGATTCGATCCCCAAGTTGGGCAAAGAAGAACGAAAGAAAGACGTTGCTGGAGTAACACCACCGTGACTCGGTGAGCACGTAAAGCCATTGGTCCTGCGTCGTATGCATACAGCGTTTTCTTGTGGTATTAATCAGGTCGTCTGTCCACTTTGTGTTGTGTAAATAAATAATTCTATTGTACCAAAATCACGTTAATTTGAGGCTAATAGCGCCAACATACCAAGCAATTTATATCACATCATTAGGCTTTAACACAGCAAGGTAAATCATTAAATTCATTATATGTTTACCTCCTGGCATGGCCGGAGCATGTAGGTCACAGATCATGTACTGGAGCGCACAAAAAGTGGTTTAGCTCGTTGTTATCGCGGCGTGCATCTGTCAGCCTTGTCGCAAGTTTATGTAATAACTGCATTTAACTCATGTTCGTGACATAATTATGATTTGTTTGATACTGGTTTAACTAATGCATATAAATATTGTATTCAGGGCTAGTTTATTTGTGTTCTTTTTTAAGTTATCAATGGTAAAGACGCACTTTTTATGATGGGTCTATAAAAATATTCGATAGGTAACATCTCAATAGGAGGGATGACGCATGTGACCAAAAGAGTTATGAATATAAATGTGGATGGATGGAGAGGAAGAGGGAGGCCAAAGAAAAGATGGATGGATTGTGTAAAGAATGATTCAGTGGATTCAGTGATAGTATGACGGTTGACAGGTTGGCATGGAAGAAGAAGACATGTCGCGCCGACCCCAAGTAACATGGAATAAGGGCAGGAAGTAGATGATGACGATGATAAAAAAAGGCAGTAATATATCGTTGGTAGGAGATTAGGCACATAGGTGTGCGTCCAACGGCCGCCGGTGAATTCGCAACGCACCTACCGGCAGCGATACTATCTACCGCAAAGGATTCGCTGCGAGCATTGCCACACATTTCCTCCTCACTTATAGATAATAAATCTAATTGCGTACATCCCCACACAACCTGGCACTTTGTCTTTACAATGTTGTACAATCATGGTCAAACTTTCTTGGATAAGTAGGATCCTGGTTGTTTAAACCGACGGGATATCAAGTGTATTGTCTGCTTATTAGGTTTTGTAGGTCTGTTAAAATGGCGACTAATGGTGGGTCCACACGATACAGACTTTTGTATGTACAGATATCTGCACAGACTATAAAGTCTGAGTAAACATTTTTACACAGAGGTCTTTACCAAATGTCTGTGCAGACTTTTCCAGACTTCGATTTTAATTGATAAATTAAGTAATTCAATAATCATGAGTTTTGCTCCGACAATCGTACAGACCGTACAGACATGTACGCAGACTTCCGACTTTTCTGGCACACCGACATTTGTCTGTACTGATTTGTGGTACAGACAAAATTTTAAAGAAGTCTGTGTTAAGTCTGTATCGTGTGGACTGTGGACCCGTAAGGCCCGGTTTCCACCAAACAATCGGTTTGTGGTATTTTTATATCTCACCACGTAGTTTCAACGCAAAACTGTAACCCATTAATTGTTTACGAGACATCTCGTCGCCTCTCCGCTTTGACGAAAACTGGGTCTAAGGGTTTGTCCGGGTATGGCATGATCACAAACAGACCAATGTCATCAAGAAGTGGCTTGTGTGAAAGAAGTCTAGTTTAGTCTAGTATGTTTAAAGGGTGCCGGTGAAATTACAGCCTCATGAGACATTTCAACTTTGTTCTCTGGGATGTCAACGCATTCGCCAGGCCTCTGGTATTGTAGATGTCTATAGGCAGCGGTGATCACTCAATATCTAGTGGGCCGTCGGCTTGTTTGCCATCAAACAAAATAAAAAATTAAAGTCAGGAGATCTGTCAACAATTAATATCTGTTTTGTATATTTACCATAGAGAAACAAGAAAATGGATATTCCACATTCGAAATGATGTAATGTTTCAACATCTGTATTGTTGCAATTCAACCTTTTTATTCACCATGTGATAATTGATATGAGTACCTCACGTTTCGCTTCTCAGCCTTCCAGCCGCTTCACCAACGAGCCGGCACTAATTGAACTCAATGAAAGCTGTAAAGCTGATTTTGAACTATTGTGATGTATGTGTTTTTCACCTAGAATCCATGTTGCATATGAGTTCCTTACATCAATATAAATGCTTTTCCAGAACTGGCGCTACAGCCCAGAGGCTAGCCTTCAACAGTGCGAACGAGTTATGTTCGAACATACTTAGCTTATGCCACCTGATTGTGGAGTCGACGAGAATTGTGGTTTATGTGTAATATTTATGAGAAAGCCTTCAAACTCCTAAGATGTTTATTGTGTAAAATGTTGCACATGTTTATGATTTCGTCTTTTTTTTCAACATGTGTTGCAGGTAATGCATTGGCTTTCTTATCGAATGTAAAAATAAATGTATTGTACTTAAATTGTATTTTTATAAATCTGATCATAGCATCATCTAATTAATGTTATGTCATTGTGTATTAATTTAACTTAAAAATGGCAACATTGTCCTTAAAAACTATTAATTTAGGTGTGTGAATATTTTATACAGTTAGTAGTTGTACAACGCTATATAAAATACACATAAGAATATTGTTGAATCAGTGCTCAAAAGCATTTTAGTTTCTATGGGGATATAATGTAATAATACCTACCTTGAATGACAAGTACTTACTTAAGTTATTAAAGGTCACACATCATTATAATTACATAACAATGTTACATAAACATCATTAATTAAAATATGATTTATAAAGTTCCGTCACTAAAGTTACATAAAATTAAGACACGTCACATAACACAGCGTAGTCTCATTATATTTTCCGGTTTAAAAAATTACATGAACAATATTTCCCTCCCCGCCATAGACCATAGACGACCTTTCGCGCGCTGCAACTGACATTTCACCGCGTTTTGGCGCCAACCGCGCGCGGCTCTTGCGTTCAGCCAGTACCTCGTTATAACATTTTATTTTTATTTATTGATGACAGATCGTGACTTCTTTTTTTGAAAATAAACATCGAATTTGTTTTCTTTTGTGAAATGTATCAACGAATATAAAAAAAAATAACTGACTGAGTGAGAGTTTAAAAAAAGTGTCGTGATTTTATTTAAAAAACTTTTTTGCCGGTTTCGCTCAGGTGGGTTGTAACAAAAGTATTTTCGATTCGATTGCATGGTATTTGACCTTATGATTTTAACTTTCTCTGATATTTTATGAGGCAGACACTGGTTTTTAACCAACTTCTTTTATCTCAAGTTGTGCAAAATCGTTTTAATTCTGAGTAATAATATTAAGTCATCGTAAGTTTATAATTACCATTTTTTGTCTGACTTGAAAATAACCTGCATAATAATAAGTATGCCATTCTGCCGGTAATAATAGTTACCTAATTGTAAGTATAGTAGTTCTGAGAGTGTATTAAACAGAAAGGCAAAATGTCTAGAATTTTAGCGTTGAGCATTGTTGAGCTCGAAACATACCGGTATCGCTATATCAAATTCGTTAGTTATTGGGCTTTTTCATTACGAATTTCTCAGTAGCAGTCCGAAGTTTGGAAGTTGATGATGTGATACCCCACGTGAAGCAGATACTCCTGCGCTTAATCTCTCCCCCCATACTTACATACCATCACGCCTGTATTCCTCGAAAGGTTAGGCAGAGGTGTACCAATTTACCCACAGTTCGCCAGTATGTTAAGGTCCCATGTAATACGCAAGGCTATTGCCATTAACCGAGCACAAATCCTAATTTCGAGCTGCTACTGAGAATTTCAAAGAAAAAACCAAGAGCAGTATTTGCTCGACCTGGGAATTGAACCCAAGACCTCTCAGTTTAGAAGAATTTCCGTCTCATCGGACTATGAGAGTAAGGGTAGGAAATGCACATGCATTTACAAACACACTTGTCCTATGATATCTTCTGCATACTGCATACTTCTGCATATTTTTTTGTCAATCTGTTATGTTAGCGTAATTGGCTCATCAGACCCGTGTTAGCATAATAAATAAATAAATAAATACTTGCCTAGTTTCTTTCATTATTGCCACCGTAAACAAAATTCGGGTAAACCAGTCAGGAGAATTATAAGCATGCCAGCCATTCATCTTCAGTACTTGATAGAATCAGTAGCGATCGCAATCTAATGTTAGTCTCAATCTGTCAACACAGGCCGTGGCATTTATTGTCGCTGAGATGAGATGGCGATTACATTTTGAACGCTTTTAATTATTATTAGAATTGACCTTTAGTTGGTATAAGGTAGATTGCCATTAGGTAGCTATATAGCTATTGTGTATTATTATTAATAAAAAAAATATATACCATCACGCCTGTATTCCCAGAAGGGTTAGGCAGAGGTATACCAATGTACACCCACAGTTCGCCGGTATGTTTAGGTCCCATGTAATAGGGGGCGAGTCTATTGCCATTAACCTGGCACAAAACCTAACTCCGAGCTGCTACTGAGAATTTCATAGTAACACCCAATAACACTTTTTGCTCGAACCCAAGACCTCTGACGTAGCTGTCGCGCGTAGGACCACTAGGCTACCGAGGCAGTATGAATGAATGAGTATTGGGTATAAGGTGGATTGTCTGGAGCTACTCATCATGCCCTCAACCTATCTTGCTGCAACACGTCCTTCTTTGCTTCTACCCTCTATCACTCCCCCAAGATTTACTCCCATCTACCATCCCGTCTTTAACCAAGACTTTAGTCTTCTTCTTTATCGTGTGCGCAGTAAGGTCTTACGACCCCACACACCCTAGTGTCAGCGTTTCTAAACCGCCGCAAGGGCCTCTGAAGTTACTGATGCCAGTGATGTCTAAGATAAACTTGGAAAATACATATGGCTTAGAAAAAGTCACATTGGTACCTACTTGCCCGTGCCTGGTTGCAAACCCACAACCTACGCCATCACGACACAAGGCTTTAGTAAGGTTCTGGACAGAAGGACTGCAAATTTGAAGTTTGAATGCAGTTGACATGCAGTTGTTGTCTGTAATGACAGAGGGACTGCATTCAAACTGCAAATTTGCAGTCCGTCTGTCGAGACCCTAAAGGACAATAGTTTAGGTAAACAACACCACCGTGTCAACTAGGTTCGTACGTAGATACTCGAGTATTTCGTACAATCTAAACGGTGTAATATTTAATACCATAAGTACATGTAGCAATGCCGCATTACCTTTCAATGTTGCGACACTATCAACTAGTCGTACGAATTGTTTGCTAACTACTTACGCACCTTCCACGACGGACGAAGGGTTATTTTGTAAAGGGTCTGTAGTGAAAGCCAATTTGTTTAAATATTTCAAGGGTTATGAGCTGTGTAATTACGAGTACATTAATTACTATTCTAATGCTTCGTTTAATTTTTCGTAATGTAAGGGAATCAACTAATTTCGGAATTTGTTCGAAAGAGCCACTACGGCCCTGAAACGCAAAAGGCATTAGGAGGGACATGGATGGGTTTTGGTCAGTAAGAGTCTGACACTCCCTGCCGCTCCATCCAGAGGGGAAGAAGACATTTGATGATTTCCCATCGTTATAAAAAAGGGGAATCAACTAAGGCATTTGCATTTGCATTTATATTTCGTAATCTCATCAGAGGATAATCAGATATCATGGTCTTGCTTTCTTCCTGCGTTTTCCTTGACTTATTCTTCTTCTATTCGAATGTATAGTTATAGTAATAATCGTTTATTTTAAAGTACTTTGGCTCTATAGTAGGTGCCTGTGGTCACTTTGCAGTGCAGTAACGTTTGCAATGTCGATATAAGATGCAGGGGTCGGACTCTTTGGGCACTACAGTACATACATATGCCTGTATCTCCTGAAAGGTTCGGCAGAGTTGTACCAAGGTATACCCACTGTTCGCCGGTATGTTTAGGTCGCATGTAATAGAGGGCGAGCCTACTGCCATTAACCGGGCACAAATCCTAACTCCGAGCTCATACTAAGAAATTCATCTGGGCATGAATTGAATTGCAAATGCGAATTTCATTTTCTTGGCATTATAGTAATTGGGAATATGTCTTGTTAGGAGCACCGCACTCTCACTGGGATTCTAAGGAATCTATATTGCCTCATTTGACACAATTAGAAGTAACTAGTACGTAGGTGGAAGTACAGGTATTTCTTTTTATAGCTCTTACTCAAAGAACAGTGATGCTTATTCAGATAAAGATTACATTAACTCGGCTGGTTCTGGGTCAATTGCTGTCACTTGTACGTGGAAAATAAAAGTTGTTTCACAAGAATAACATGTTAAGATCTGTTGTAGAATTTACTAAGTGACTTACTGTTGTTTGTAATTAAACAAGAGATTACATTGCTTGTTCCAAAGTGAAGGGTTTTGAGAATTGCCTTCAGCATAAACATGCGTTTTGCATAACCAATCCGTATTTTGGTCCAACACGAGAAACTTGTTATAGTTACAAAACACACTCTACTGAAATAAAAATATATCAGTACATGACATAACACTTGCTAAACTTTCGACAAAAATTTGCGAAAAATCTAACTTTCGTTTCAATTGAGTTTAGTTTTGCCAGTCTGTGTATTCCTGTATGTTTCTCAGATAATATATCCGTCCACCTTCGAACAAGCTCCAATTAATTTACTTAGTAGATTATTTGAAATCAATCTGTTCCATTTTGTCCCTAGTCTATTCTATTCAGAAGTTGTGAAACAGATCTAAATCGAATGTTAAATCTATCAAATCTATGCTACGCATTACTTTTGGATGTACCTACATTAAACTGTTAGTACGGTATAGTAATGTAACACATTTAATTCGTTTTACGTATTATTGATTACTGCCTCGTTATCTTAGTGATTCTAAGCGCAACTGCTACGCTAGCGGTCTTGGGTTCGATTCCCAGGTTGAGCAAAAAGTGTTGGGTTTTTCTATGAATTTCTCAGTAGCAGCTCGAAGTTTGGATTTGTGCCCGGTTAATGGCAATAGGTTCGCTCCCTATTACATGGGACCTAAAACATGCCGGCGAACTGTGGGTGTACATTGGTTCACCTCTGCCTAACTCTTCGGGGAATATAGGCGTGAATTTTTGATTGAATTTGTTGAACTTGGTTTGGCGAAACTAAGCTGAATTTGCAATCATAATTGGATCAGTAGTTTAGACGTAAAAAAAAAACAAAAACGAAAGTGAATTTCGAACACCATCTAGAAGCCTGTTTTGTCATAATGATTACCTATCAATTATACCAGTTTTGACCACCACCAGTAGGACATAAAACATCGTTTATTACCTCCACCGTATTGCATGCACTTGACCCCTATTTCGTCTGCGTAACTCGCAATATTCTTCAACAATCAATTGGCTAAAGATTTGTGTGTCGCAAACGCAACGAGAGCAGGTTTCAACGATTTCTATGTTATTGTGCTGTTTCTTATGTCTGTCTGTGCAGTTGAAATATTTGTAGTTTATTGTCGATTCGCACGGTATTGCAGTTTCTAGAGGTTTGTGCTGTAGGCTTTGCACAAATGCGCTAAGTTTCTTTTAAACTTTATGCAACAAAATTTCAGACCAATAGCTTCAACGAAAGTGTGTGAAATATTGATTGTAAAGTTTCAAGACATACATACCCACAAGGGAAGTTAAATAAAAGCTTTTAAAAAAGTACAAAGGCAGACTTAATATTTTAGGCATTCTCTGCCAGTCAACCAATGGTGGTGAAGAAATAACATAGCGGGTGTAAATTATTGTGCTACCGAAAAACAACAAACATTACATTGACATACACACACACATACATACATACATACATACATTGATTTACATTTCATTAGACATTTGTCTCTGCATCACCCTAAGGTTGACTGGTAGAGAATGCCATTGGCATTAAGTCCGCCGCTGTACATTTTGTGTGCATAAAGTGTAAATAAATAAATAAATAAACAAAACTAGAGAATAAAGAAATGTTCCACTTGAGTCCATTTTACATTGGAAATATTTTAAATTTTATACGACAAGCACAATTAGAGTATCAGCCACTATAAGACTCAAATTAAAAAATATGGACAGAACAGGTATTTCCAATTTAAAAAGTCGATCGATTTAACATTACGATGACTCGTTCGTACTAGGCCTCAGCTGTCGTTTTATTGTAGTTTAGTGTATTGTCTGGAGGTGCACTGCAATCAATCAATTTGACTAGAACATTTCTTAAAATGTGTAGATTTATATTTTGTACCTGTCATATAGGTACAAAATATAAATCTGTGTAGGATTATAAATATATACCACTAGCTTTTGTCTACTACACCACATGAATTTTCTTAAGGATCCTTATTTTTAACAATAACTTATATCTTACTAAGTTTTTAATTGTCGGTTATCGCAGATGCAGACGAAGTTGTGGATAAAAATGTGTGTAAATTTTTTAGGGTTCAAACTTAACCCGTAAGGTAAGTTTGAATCCCAAGAAATGATTAGATACGCCAAATTTTGTAGAAATCGATCCAGAGGTTAAGTCGTGTAAGCGTAACATACAGACAGTCAGAGTTACTTTCGCATTTATAATATTAAGTATATATAGCATACAGGGACAGCTTTCTATGTGCTTAAAAAAATCAGAATCAGACCAGTAGTTTTTGAGATTATCGTGTTGAAACAAACAAAATCTTGAATTTCAAATAGATGTAATAGGTACTAAAGACTTTAATTCTACACCAAAAATACATCATACATTTTTTTCCCGTTACATCCTTCAAATAAACAATCTAGATTCATAGAAACCATGTCAATATCAATCATCATCATCATTATCATCATTACAGCCGTTCTGCTGACATCCTGTGCATTGAATTAACAGCGACATAATACGATCGCTCCGTTCACTAAACCGTAATGATTGGGTACTGCGTTATATCGGGATCATGGTCGTTCAATACCCATAGACCATATACATAGCAGCCGTGAGCTACCGTAGAGAATGCTGTTACTGCACCCAGACAATTCAATTTACTATTTAATCGTAATGAATCATTCAAATAGATATAAAAAAAATAATTGTTGAAAAGCGAAATGATCCAAAGCGTCGGTGAAGGAAAACTGGACTTATAATACATAAGTGTGCAGAAGTCGACTGCTACACTAGAGGTCTTGTGTTCGATTCAAAGGTCGAGCAAAAATTGTTACTGGGTTTTTCTATGAAATTCTCAGTAGCAGCTCGGAGTTAGGATTTGTGCCCGGTTAATGGCAATTGGCGTATACCATCACGATAATTGCCATTAACCGGGCCGTATATGTCCGAAATCGCCAATCCATCTTGAGCAAGCTTGGTGATCAATGCTTGCGCCTTCCCTGCGATAATAGGCCTTTGGTATGCAGTGCGACAATAATAGGCAGACACTATTATATTAACTAAGCTACAAAATAATGTAAACTAATAACTTTAAGTAATTTTAAATCATCGCCAATAATCTGCAGTTTTTGGTTTTCGTACAAAAGCGCTAATAAACCTATTTTAAGCCCGATGACCACTACAACAGACCAATTAATTACCATCTCAATAGAGTACCAATCCTACGACAATAACATTGTGCTCTCATGACCATGTGGACGCGATTCGAGAGTCGATACTAATACTAAAGGTCAAGGCGGTTTGTCGAAACGTTTGTCTTAGTGAGACAACACTAACAGAGGCGCGGGTATCGGTGATAACTGATATTACGGACAGGCCATTGTTTTATTATGTTCATACCATCACGCTTGTATTCCGAGACGGGGTTAGGCAGAGATGTAACCTATTTACACTCACAGTTAGCCGGTGTGTTTAGGTCCCATGTAATAGGAGGCGACCCTATTGCCATTAACCGGGCACAAATCTTAAATTCGAGCTGCTACTGAGAATTTCATAGAAAATCCCAATCACACTTTGCTCGACCTGGGAATTGAACCCAAGACCTAAAATGGCTAATGAGGCAGTCATCATGATTGTAATATTTTTTACATATTTAGGGGCGTACCTATGTCTTCGGTAAAATAGCGTTGCTGTGTTCCTGTTTAAAGGGTAAGGGTGTCGGTGAAATTACAGGCACATGACACATTACAACTTTGTCTCTGGGATGGCAACGCATTCGCAAAGACTTGGGTATTGCAGATGTCAATAGGCAGCGGTGGCCATCTAAAAAAAGAGGCTCAATTTTTACAATCGTGTTAAAAATGTCTAAGTAGAAATGAGCTTTAGTTATTTCTGTCAATAATTATATTAATTAAGTGTAACTAATTCATAAGCCTATTGTATTAAGTTACTATTCAAAAAATGACATATTAATGTACATCCAAACCCTGTGCTTAGAATAGATTGGACATTAAATAATGATAATAAATGTAATTACTTCAACAATGAGAGTGATGTGGGTTGTCTCGTTACTACCTTGTACACCACCCACAGCAAGTGAGGCGTGGGTTTATGTTACACACTCCAGTCTATTTACGTTATCTGGACTTTGGAACCTTTCTTATAATACTATAATACCAGGCTTATTCTTGTCCCAATGCAAGGTAAACTCTTCTCATAAAGAGAAGGCACGAGCATTGATCACCACGCTTCTCAAGGCGGATTGGCGATTTTATACTTTCCTACTATGTCATATTTAGAAAGCGAAAGTTTATGAGGATAGGTGGATGTTCATTATTTTTACACGCTTAAACGGCTGAACGGATCTGGATTAAATTGGCACATAGATTGTAGTGTAGAATAACACCGAGGATAGTTTGAACGGATTTAGATGAATTGGTTGGTTGGTTGATTTGGCACTGAGACAGATTGTAGTGTGGAATAACACGTAGGGCACTTTTTAACCCCGAAAAAAATTACGGTTCCCGTGGGATAATATATTAAATTTGACGCGGAGGAAGTCGCGCTTTCGCACTAACACATGTTTCTTACAATAAGAGAAAACATATAACTTCCGCGTTCTCCAGGTTGCCGCTATTGCGGGCTAAATAATCTCACAATTCATGAATATCTTACAAACACACACAAGATATTTGATTTCTCACTAGTTTAAAAGTTGAAGGTTAACAGAATCATCGAGTGCCGTTCAACTAAACATTTCTTCGCAGAGTTAACGGGTTTGTCTAATAACCACAATTATGTTGTTCAACAAATTGCAAACCAATCAACAAATTCAAGGCGTTCCTCTAATATTGTCAGCAAACATGCAAATAATAGGTATGCATCTCTATTTATTTTGTCAGCATTTTGTTTGGATATTAAATCACAGTGACCATGAATTTGGAACTTGGTATGTTGCAACGTGTTAGCTTATGTATTATTATATTTTTTCGTGTGTACGTCTGCTTATGATTAATTTATAAATGTAGGTGTGTTAGCTTGATAGATCGTGCTATTATATAAAGAGAAATAACATAATCATTCTAAAAAAGAAAAGAAAGGTTAGGTGCGCAGTACTCGTAACCGGCGTGTATGTATGTCCAGATGTATGAATGTGGGAGAGGCGAAAGGAGTATGTAAGGATCGTAGCAGGTGGCTTTTTGAGTATTTATATGTATAATCGTTCTAAGGTGTAGTCAGGCAGGGAGCATAGTCTTTCCATAGTAACCATTCCAGGTAACCATTCCATTTCTTATGTTAAAAATGTTTTTCATAAGTTTTTTTAAATACTAGAAGTTATGTTAATCTGATGTGTATATTTGAATAAATAAGGTGTAATAGTACTTAAGGAGGTTCAAAATAGGTGTTAGTATACACGTGTATAACTTGCTTAGAAAATACACTTTGTAACCAGTGATAGTTGAATAAATCAGAGGTCGGTAGGGAATTTTCTATGATGAGCGGGTAATTTAAAGAAAGTTCTTTAAATGGAAAGGCAGAAGGACTTGGGTGTAGGTATCGTCATTCATGGAGATTATGTTATAGATATGGGTAAGGGATGGGACGGGATGTAAGAAGGCACTCTTATTATCAAAGCTAAAAGTTACATGACTTTTTCACCATTGCGATCTTTTTTATTCTGGAGCACACCAGGGTGTTTTTTAATGAAAATTAGTTCAATTTTTTTTTACTATACTTTTCAAAGTTAAAGTCCACTTTCAGGCACTTTTGAATTGTCAAGAAAATAAATTACCTCAATTAAGACAATTAAAATAACCTCTACGACCCCCATACAGTTGTAAGCACCCATAAGCACAATGTTTGACGCAAACAGAGTTTTATAAAAACCTTATGTCCAGCAATAATTTTAGCTCAATGTTACTTACTTCGACGGGAAGCATGCTTAGTTAAAGGCTATGTGATTGTGCCTTTTATACACTGTATACCTACTCCATTTTTTTTCGTTTAAAAGTTTTTTCAAAGCTAAAAAAATATCTTTAAACATTTTTTTAAATACACTAGTTCACGTTCGAACTCGAGGTCTTCTCGATGCATTTGACCTATTCCTCAAGGTTTACAAGTAAATAATAACAAAAGAATGTAATACTATCTACCTACCTATATATTATGTATATAGTTTGATACTCATTGGCTGCACCTGTGAGCGGCAAAGTGAAGGGTGTTTGTATTGATAACACGATACTTATTATTGTATTATAGACCGCCCGCGACTTCGTCTGCGTGGCTTATATTTGGATCCTGCTCCGCCTCCTTTGCTCGTAGCGTGATGTTATATAGCCTATAATACTCACAAATAACGTGACTTTCTATGGGTAAAAGAATTTTCGAAATTGGTTCAGTAGATCCAGAGATTACCCTCTACAACGTCATAAACTTTACTTCTTTATAATATTAGTTACAGATATAAATATTGTTGCTGTACATGTATAGGTAATAGGTTTGTATAAAATCCTTGTGATTGTAAGTAGGCTAGGTAGACAAAGCGGCGTTGCTGTGGTCCGGTTTGAAGGGTATTGGTGCCGGTGTACTTACAGGCACATGAGACATTTTAACTTTGTCTCTGGGATGGCAACGCATTTGCAAGGCCTCTAGTATTGCAGATGTCTTAAGCAGCGGTGACCACTTAACATCAGATGGGCCGTCGGCTTGTTTCCCATCCAATGATACAAAAAAAAAGTTATTTATAGTAATTCAAGCACAGTTTTGCCGGCAAAATGTATCTTAATTCAAAGAAAAAATGTTCTTAAATTTGCACGTTTTGTAATTAATTTAACCAACTGACACCAATATTCAGTATTACGATGAACTCATTACTATAAAATATTTTTAAAATACAAATTCAAAAATTCATAATTCCCGTTGCTTACTGACCGTTGCGGGTTACAATTAGCGTTAGGTTTTATTTTTACGATTACATCACTAATTGGATAAAAAAAACATTAAGGGTCGCTGCACACGTAACCGGATCTGTGGATTCGGTTCGGCATTTTCAATAAAACGTTATCTAAGATTGTATTGAGACTTGGCTACTGTCCCCAACTTCGTTTGCGTAGTTCAAAATAAAGTTAAAGTCTTAAATTACCCCATGGGTTCACAAAAGCAGGATGAAATGTGTTAATCCTATGTGTAATGCTGGATCAATTATCTTAATTTGTGCCAAAGGAGATGGCTAAATGGAAGTATCGACCACTGCCCCACTGCCCCACAGTAATATATAAATATGGTACCTAGCACAATGTAATGCTGAATGGCTAAATATTAGTATTTCATGTAAAACAAGTTTCAGGTACTTTTAGGGAATAATAATAAATGGTAAAATAATATTGCCTAAAAAGGAAAGAAGCTGTGTGTGACAGTATATAATTTTCTCCAACTAACACTTTGACATTTTCGAAAAAGAATAAAATTAAAACGAAAATGAGGTTGTATATGTATAAGCGAATGGTTGTGATGAAAAAGTTTTTCATCACAAAATTCAGGTATTCAAAACATATTTGCTAATTACAGGCGTGATGGTATATATATAATATATATATATATATATTTGCTAATTAAGATTTCCTTCTCAAATAAAATCGATATAAGTTATAATACAACATACTTCACGTTAATTTACTTTTAAAATTAATCGCGTGTTATGTGCGTTATTATAATGCTATTAAGTGTGGAAGACCCACGCTTCGTTTCATCAAGTCAACATACAAAAATACTTTTTATTTTTTTTACTTGCAATATTACTTAAGATTTATTTTTAAGATTATTGCAATTATGGTTTTTACACAATTCTGTGTGTTATAGTTTTAAAAAAGCAAGTTTTTTTTTTCTTTTCCTGACGAAACGAGGCTATATAATTAGGTCGAGTTATACGGTTCTGACGGCTTTTTCTTCATAACATAACCTGATAAAGTAATAATCAAACAAACTCCCATTTAGAGCACGTACTAATAGCCATGTTAGGTTTAATAATGTATATGGAAATAACACATTACTGGAAAAAGTTGTTTACAACTGCTTCTAACTGCCAAAAAATCAGTTGCCTAGCAACGGTTTGTTTATTCTTTTTCCAATGTGGAGAAATGTCAAAAATGGTCTGTCAAACAAAAATAGCTTAAAAAGCAATTGAGACACTTTATTATGTTTAATAGTTCACGAAAGTGCTAGGAAAGTATTAAACACTACATAATTCATGAATGATTTTTTAAATATCATGAGGATATGTAAGATTCTTATACATTTCAAGTGCTTGACTGCCCCGGGGCAGTCATTTAGCCATCACCTTTCAGCTAATACCGTTCAGCCGCAAGAAAGCAAACAAACATCCATTCATCCCTCAACAACTCATTCATCCGTGATTCTCACAACTTTAGCGTTCATAAAAGTAGCTTAAAAAATAATATGCCGAACCGAATTGGCCGACCCGCTTAAGTGTGTAGCGACCCTTACTCGCAATGAAAGCCATTGAGTGTCATGCGGAACTACGAGTAAATAAACTTCTTAAGTAATAACCTGGTATTTCCCGGACACAAACAATATTACCTACTTCCTACGAATTTTTTATTTAATAAAATGAATGATCTTGAACGTATTGTACTATTTATGCAGTCTACCGGTGGAATATTCCTCTCCCATTTTACCTTACCTTGAGTTCTGTTGCTGTTGAACGTAGCCTTATACAAGATTTTTTAAATTCTTTACCATAATAGTAGTAGTAGAGCTTTTTATAAAGGACCTCGTCCGGGGTAGTACTACCACCATACCTATTTCTGGCGCAAAGCAGCGTTGCTGTGTTCCGGTGTGAAGGGTATGAGTGCAGGTGTAGTTACAGACACATGACCCATTTCAACTTCGCCTCTGGGATGGCAACTCATTTGCAAAGCCTCTAGTATTGCAGATGTCTCTAAGCAGCGGTGATAACTTAACATCAGGTGGGCCGTCGCCGCGTCAGCTTGTTTGCTATCCGATGTAATATAGAAAAACCCAGTTAATCTATGCATTAATATTCGCATAACACGACAAAATGTATAAATTAGATGATATTATTTCGCGATTTCAAGGTTGTCCCATAGTAAAAGTTGTTTACAAGGATAAGTGCAATGACCCCTTTAATGTTTATCGTAAATAACAATGACGGTCAGAAGGATCTCTTAGTTAATTGGCTATAACCAAGCATAACGCTCTATTTACTATTTCTATGATCTTTCTTTCTTTCTTTCTTTCTTTCCTTTTCTTTCTTTCTTTCTTTCTTTCCTTTTCTTTCTTTCTTTCTTCCTTCCTTTCCTTTTCTTTCTTTCTTTCTTTCTTTCCTTTTCTTTCTTTCCTTTTCTGTCTTTCTTTCTTTCTTTTTTTTTCTGTCTTTCTTTCTTTCTTTCTTTCTTTCTTTCCTTTTCTTTCTTTCTTTCTTTCCTTCCTTTCTTTCTTTCTTTTTCTGTCTTTCTTTCTTTCTTTCTTTCTTTCTTTCTTTCTTTCTTTCTTTCTTTCTTAACCGCTCTCCCTCTTCTATACCTACTATACCAATATAGTAAGCGGAAAGATGATTTTGTTTGTTTCTACCGAATAAGCTCCGAAACGACTGGACCGATTTAAACCATTTTTTCAGCAATAGATAGCTAAATTAGCGGGAAGTATCATAGCAGTAACAAAAGGCGTAACTTAACGGGGGTGAAAATATCCACACGGACGAAGCCGCCGGCAAAAGCTAGTAAAGTATATAACGGAAGTTAAGAATCGGCCAAGTGCGAGTCTGATTCGCGCACGTAGGGTTCCGTACAAAAAAAAAACATGTTTGTTGTATGAGCCCCCTTAAATATTTATTTTATTCTGTGTTTTAGTATTTTTTTGTTGTAGCGACAACATAAATACATCATCGGTGAATATTTCAACTGTCTAACTATCACGGTTCATGAGATACAGTCTGGTGACAGACAGACGGACGGACAGCGGAGTCTTATGTGATAGGGTCCCGTTTTACCCTTTGGGTAAGGAACCCTAAAAAATCATCTGAACAATCCTTACTAATATTATAAATGCGAAAGTAACTCTGTCTGTCTGTCTCTTCTTCACGCCTAAACCACTGAACCAATTTCAATGAAAGGTACAGATATAGTCTGGAACCCGAGAAAGGACATAGGATAGTTTTCATCCCGGAAATCCCCCGGGAACGGGAACTATTAACGAAGTCGCGGGCAAAAGCTAGTGCGGATATAATCTTGCTTCTATTTACTCCCAAAGCTCTAGTAGCGTGTTATACGTAAGTAAGTACGTGTGACGCGTGCGCATCTGCTGTGAACGTGATGTAACGTCACACAATAGGCGGCGTTATGTTATGCACTCTTACAATACACTTGTTGTACGGTTATTTGCAACATTATAATGAGGTGTGAGTGACGCCTACTGTAACCAACCGGCTTATTCTGTAAGAAATCTCCCTCAGTGAATTAAGATGAAGTGAGCTAAAACTGGGCTGTCACTATACGATGCTAGGGACTGACAGGTCGCCACACGCTCACTTCACGGAAGGAGGGTTTTACAGAATAACACCGCAGATATTTAATACTAACTACTGACTAGGTCACTTACACTTAAGACGGACTTATGGCAATAGGCTCGCCCCCTATTACATGGGAACTAAACATATCGGCAAACTGTGGGTGTACAGTGGTACGCCTCTGCATGACCCTTCGGGGAATACATGCGTGATGGTATGTTATGGTCCGTCCATTATACACCGACATTGTTGTGTGCACTCCTAATTGCACAGATAAAATTCTATATAAATGTACGTTGTACTAAATCTGTATCGTGCACACGGACTATTAAAAGCTTCTCTGCCACATGATATCACACACAAACTTTTAACTCCAAAATCGTGGAAATCTAAATAACTATTTTAATGCACAATATACAGAATATTGCGTATAATCAAGATCGTAAGATAATGTAGAGCGAATTAAAGTTTTCTGTAAAACACTTATAATTACTGTAAATAAGTTTTAAAACTCTTGGATAGAATGTGCCCTAAATGCTCCTAAACCTTGAGAGCGTCGCACGACACCACAGATACATAAGCGTATAGTTAAACAAAGGCTTGTCGCTCGACGGGCGCCATGACAATCAACTTATTGATACAATTCATGTAAGATATCCTAATAAAGCTGTGTAAACTTTTACTTCTAAACTATCTTCTCCTTATTTACAGATGGCTAAACAAGAATGTATCACCGTGGGAGGAAGAAAATGAGGCACATCATAATCAGTGCTGTACTCCTTCTGAGTAGTCCAGCATACTCACACTCCAAGTCCATTGTTTCCACCCAGAAGCCCAACAAATATGGAGAAGATAACTTGGACAACAGCATCATCGACTTCGATGAGGACTACTCACTCAAATACAACAAGAAGTACGGGATGACCCCGTGGAACTCCAATGAAAACATAAACAAGGAATCACATAGATATACAATAGTTAAGGATTTTGATAAGAAATTAGATAACGATAGAAATAAAACTGAAGCCAAATTATTAGAGCCAACATCTACCATAGATTATAGTGTCATACCTTTAGAACTGCTAAGTACAACTGAAAATATATTTTTAAGTATATACGAAAGTACTGAGGATCCTGACTTGACAGTGATACCACTGGCTACTACAAGGAAAGCGCCGAAGATAGAAATAAAACAAACGGTGACTTTACCGACGTCCACGCAAGAAGGAGACACTTCAACATATTATTCTGATGAGGAAGGTACGACAGATGCTCCGAGTACACAAAAATATACAGAAACCACCGAACTATCCACATCCACATCCACAACATACGATACCACAACTGAGATAACATTCGAGGAACAAAGCACTATACTCCCTTTAAGAAACGTAACTGAAGTGATCTTTGAGAATACTACAATAGTACCATCAAACACTACAAGTCGGCAGAATGTAAGCAGAATAGACGTAACTACAGAGGGAGAAGATTCCGATGTGGACGTGCCAATCTTTACAGAGTTGGATACAGAAGAACAAGAAGAGGTTCCAGAAGATTATTACGATTCTAAAGATGTTGTGCCAACGACTGCTCCTAAGACAGATGCTCTATCAGTGATCTTCGGACTTGCCGGCAGTGTGGTGGGGAGCGTGGTGGAAACCGTGGCTGAACGAGTGGTGCCCAAGGGACTGGTAGACTTGTTCAGAAGGATGCAGCGGCAGAGTGAGATGTTAGAGGCAGAGAGGCTGAGGAGTCGAGAGGAGAATGGTGGAATCGGTAAGATTGAACAAGTTTCTAATTAGAAAATAAATGGGTTGTTTTCACACGGATAAGTAGAACAATAGTCGTATTAATTATCTTCTTAACTGTAGCTGTACTTTGAAACATGAATACATACTTTAATATAACATGCATATCATTCATACTTACCTTATTACTGCCTGCTTCGATCGTTATACTTTACTATTCATAATTAGGTATACTTACCATTACCAAATGAGTTTGCACTCTCGAGTTTGACAAAATAATAAATGTGTAATCAAAGACTATACGTCTCTTGACGGTTGGCTGTTGATCTACAAGAATGAGAGGATTACCATCCTCACGATATGGTGCAATTAGATACGCCAAACCAATATCATCACGTTAGTTAGTCGTATTTATTTGCACTACTTCATTCTTCATAAGTTGATCATTGAATAGTTTGTGGACAGTGATATTCACATTTCCAGCTATGTTATGCACGATTTATTTACATTAATAGCTTCTGCCTGTGACTTCGTTTGCGTGAAAGTTAATATTTATATTACCCCGGGGGAACCGTATTTTTTTCCGGGATAAAAAGTATCCTATGTGTTATTGCACACGACGATGCCAAATTTCATCCAGATACGTTCAGCCATTTGAGCGTGAAGAAGTGACAAACATACACACACACAGTTTCGCCTTTATAATATTGGTGTGATTTATGGGGATTTTGCACTGTGCAACATGTTTTCCTTTTCGGGTTAATTTGTTCACCGCGCTAGATGTATATTATGAAGTTTGCTGCAATACCATCACACGAAATCGTAACAGGGTCTGTTATCAACGATCTTAAACCACACGGTGAACAGACAACATTAGATGTTTATCATGTAAGTCGACCAAACTCCGTAGTTTGTAAAATAGGATGTTTTCTTTGACTTGTTGATTTACTTTTATATTTTTCACCGCGACTGTCCTGATTGTAGTTATAGACATATTGGCTTCTGTCCCCGTTAATTGTCTTAGGGTCGGTACATACCTATCTGACGGAAAATGCGTCGCGTATTATCCGTCGCGTAAAGCCAAAACAGTGAAATATATAATAAAACATTCAACCTTTCACATCTAACCGATGATGCGTTAGCGCGTCTACCTAAGAGCGACGATACGCACGACGCATTTTCCGTCAGATATGAACCGACCCTTAATGATGCCATTTTTTTTTGATAATTAAGTTATCGCCATAATATTGTTATTGTTATAATACGCAGGGAGAACCCTAGCATCCTACTAGAGAAAGAATTTTCAGAATCGGAGATTTGCACGTTTAAATTATAATGAAATAGATAACTTTTGAACTTTTATAGATAAGACACCAATTATGACTATAAAATAGCGAACAATGCTAGTGCCGTATTTGTTTTTATAATGGTTTAAAAATAGCCACTCAGATAGCGACAGTACCCCACGCTCCCCCGTGAAGGGGAGTGAACGATCATCGAGGGCTGATGGTAGGTCTACCACCGCCTGCCTCACGCTCAGGGTACCGCGCCACATCTCATCAACGTGACTTGTGAGGACTCACATAGTGTGAAAGTCTCGAGAAGAGCTTACTATAGAAATGATCCTATGAAGTAAGGTCTTAACTCGAACAAAAAATCCGAGAGGGGTCATTCAGCCGCGGAGAATCTTAACACCGCGATGTAGAAAACCGCGTCATCGGTACAGCGCCATCTAGTGACACGTTTTGGAAGTAATGTCTCAGTGGCCGTGAGGTCACGATAACCGCGTGGCTGGTATTATTAGAATACAACATTTGGTAATAGAATGTTTACATCTTTCTGAATATTTATTAGTATATCAATGACTAATGCAATGGAATAGAAAAATGGTTTCACTAAAATCGGTAACTGTTAAAACCGGATTATCAGTACAAATTATAATAAAACTGGCGATGAAGTCTGTAGTATATATTATTGTTATATTAATGATTAAAAATACATATCTGAAAAGAGAAAAATGGAATACAGGTGAAACAATAGAAATGATATGCCAGTCATAGAAGCTGCAAATATAATAAGAATATATATTATGTATTAAAAAAATATTAAAATATTGTATTATTTGTGATTGTTCCTCATAATGTCAACACTATTGAAACGTTCGTAATGAAAGACAAAGACAGCTTGAGACTTTGTCTGCGTCTGTTATACCCGATATTTACGTAGATAAAATCACAAGCAAAAGCTAGTGACAATGAATTCCAGATTGGAATTCGAAACCACAACCTGACCTACATATCGACATTTAATCGTAACTATTGCTATTAAGTATGGTCTTTACTTTGCAGTTAGGTTTTTACGGTACATTTATAAAATTGAATACCTATCGAAGTACCACACACCATCACGCCTGTACTCCCCGAAGGGTTAGGCAGAGGTGTACCAATGTACACCCACAGTTCACCGGTATATTTAGGTACCAGTAATAGGGGGCGAACCTATTACCATTAACCGGGCACAAACTGCTGTCGAAGTACTGTGTTAGGTACTTAGGTGTAAACGAATCAACAATCGGTAGTACATGTAGTAAACACACTCCCAATCTAGGACAATGATAAAAATAACAAAAATTGGAAAGGAGATCTGATTGCCAACAAGTCCTACGTAAGGACATCCTGGTACTTGTCCGAAAATAACTCATCGCAGTATGGTTACAAAAATCTTGCTTTTGTAATAAACGTGAACGAGTATTGCGTCAGTATCTTGTTCAAGTTTAGAACAAAAATGTCGAAAATCATTCTCCCTTGAAAGACAAGCTGTTATTCTCTTGCGACACTTTGTTGGAAGGAGAGGAAATAACTTGTATTATTATTATTCGAGAACGTTGCGGTTTAAAAGAGGATGTAGTGACAAAGGTTGAAAAGAGTATGCTTAGATTGTTCGGTCACGTTTAGAGGATGAGTTAAAAGCGGCTAACAAAAGGGGTTTATATGGCAGATGTGAGTGGCAATGCCGGGACGGGACGCCCTAGGAAAAACCTACCCAGACCTTATTGGTGAGGTTCTTCAGATAGGTCCGGTGCGCAGCACTCTTAACCGGCGCGCTGATGTATGAAAGTGGACGTGACAAAAGTAGTATTTAAGGATCGTAGCAGGTGGCGTTCTGTGGTTTCTGTCTACCCCCATGGGACAAAGGCGTGAGTTTATGTATGTACGTATTCGTTTTAATGTTATTCGGTTCCGAGGATATCTATCTAATATGCCGGTTGCAACAGCTTGGTTAAGATCAAGGGCTCAACAAAAGCATTTTATAGCTTTGACCGTGGATATAATTTTATTAATATAATTGTCAAGGCTCAAAGATTTAGAAATCGTACTAGGGCCTTCTATGATGGCGTCCCTAAACACGAGTGATATTATCACCGCGGCGATAATGTTGCAGGTGAAATAGAAATAGTTCTACGGATTCATAACACATATATCACTCCGGCGATAATATGGAGGGCTTGCCTAGGGACGTCTTTACAAATCTGTAAAAAATAAACAGTTTTTAGATGCATTTTGCGATAAAATGAAACTAAAGCCAACGCAATTAACATTTGTCACACATATACATTACTTCTTTAACTCCAAATCGTCGATATTAATATATTTAAACTCTTTTCTATTGCCTCTTCTACGATATGGGGCTGAGTTTAAAATATTTTTTCTGCTAATGAGTATATAATTTTGTTTTTTTTTTTAATACCCAAGCTAAGACAAGCCGGACACATAAAATATTACAAAATGGTCTCAGAAAAAATAAAAAATAACACGTAAATATTTTGCTGTTACACATGAATCTTAGTACGTGGCAATAAGGGTTATTTTATTTGATCGCTGTCTGGAATTATTCCATATTTTTGAATGAAATGTTAGTACGCGCTCGGGCGCCATCGTGTTTTCTATTTTGCAAACGCGTCCTTAAAGGGGCATTGTTCATTTTTTTTTATATGTTGTAATTGAAAACCCGTTTCGAGGAATAGCGTCACTGAGCATTATGGACTAAATTAATAATGAAAAATATTCATATTTTACTGATATTTTTGATAAAATACGATTGACCTTCATTGCCCTTCAAATTAGGTCAGCGCTGGCCATACAGTTTTGTATCGTTGCCTCAGAAAATAAAAAAAAGTAAGTGGCAAGTATTGTCAACCAGTTGTCAGGTGTCAAATTATAATGCAAATGTCAAAAGTTTATGAAACATAATAACAGTTTAAAGTTTTTCAAAAATAATATTATTCCTGCGACTTTCCTAATAATCTTGTTCCATTATTCCGACAGTCGACAATTTTTATAGTGTAAGAGTTATGGAATACAGGAAGTGCTTTGTTCCAACTTGCAGTAATAATAGCAATAATAGTCCAAACAAAATTTTTGTCCGTATAGGGGAAGATTTACGACAAAAGTGGTGTCGTGATGTAGGCGCGGAATATTATAAGATTTATACAATGTATTGTTGCGATGCGAAGATCACTTTGATGTTTTCTTTTTTTTTTACTTTTTTCCAATTTTAGATTCGTTTATGTGTGAGTTATGTTATGACGCCTATTGACGCTTGACAGACGTTGTGTTGACAGATTTTAACTTTTAATTATGTAAATAGTTGGGCAAAGACACAATCTTTTGAGCCAATGATGACGTCATCTATCTTAAAAAATATATATATTTAAATATTTTTTTAAAAAATAACCATTGAGCCAATCATCAAAATATTCAAATTAGTTTCTCAAAATGGTCTAAATTTTTAAAAAATAAAATAAAATTTAGTGGTTAAAATTTTTAAACAATCCCCATTGCTTAGCGAAATTCTCGTTGTTACCTGTCCGCCTTTGAAAGTGTGAAGGACAAGCACGAAGTGAGACAACAATGTACACCGTGCAACAATAACATCTATACACAATGGCGCTTTTTATCCATTCTTCACTATAGGATTTATTTATCCTTGTCAATAAAATGATTGCTGATTTTTGCTTTCAATTTTTAATAGTTTATTTTTTGTTTTGGATTCTTTGGCAGGTGTAGATTTTGCACCTGTCATGTTATATCTTTACCGCTTTTGGTTGGACTGGTAGAAAATGCCTTTTTTTTTTTTTTTTTATAGACGGGAAATCATCAAATAACTTCCCCCGCCCTGGGCGGGGCGGGAGGGAGTGTCAGACTTTTACTGACTAAAACCCGTCTATGTTCCTTCATGTGCCCTTTGCGTTCCGGGGGCGCGGTATCTCTTTCAAGGTAGAAAATGCCTAAGGCATTAAATCCGTCTTTATATATTTTTTGCTAAATGTTTAAATCTATACTTACCTAATAATATCTAGAGAATATTTTTTTTTGTTTGTACCGCTTAACCTCCGAAACTACTGGACCGATTTTAACCATTCTTTCACCAACAGATAGCTATATAAATATTCTAATTAACATAGGCAATATAACATTACACTACGACCCATAAGAGCGGAGCAGAAACCAAAAACGTAATTTAACACGGGTAAAATAAGCCACGCTGACAACAGTTCGCTAGTAATGAAACAAATTGCTCAACTACCCAGCAAAAAAATTACAGCATATCACACAAAACAGCAAAATTATCCAACATCCTTAATTCCAGGTCAATTCGGCCGCGGCATCCTAAAGTCCATCTCGTCCGGCATCAGCAAGCCGCTCAGCCAGCTGATGGCGGGCGCGCGGGACATCGGCTCCCTGGACACCGACCGAGGGTTCGTGGCCAGCCTGGCCTCGGGGGTCACCAGCGTAGCCAACGTTGCTAACTCTGTCGTGGACTCGTTTAAGGATCGGGTGCAGGCTATTTATCCAGGTATGTTTAATTTACATATTTTTTTGAGTAATCTCAGGTCTGATGACAGAGTAAATAAGCGGTTTTATGATGACCTTTGTTGGGGGTCCATTCGCATAGGTTGCAAACGGAATTGTATTACTAAGACTTTGCTGTCTGTTCGTTCGTCTGTCTACCACAAGGCTGTATTTTTTGACCTGTGATAAGTAGCTGTATTTTTTATTATTATGTAGCAGTGGAAATTAAACGGTGTGCCCTTAGTGGCCGGTTTTTTTACTTGCGTAGTGTAAACACGCTATAATGCTCCCAATCACTGTAACTCCTGAAAATCGGAAACAAATACCTATTTGAAGCACCAGAAAAGCAACGAGGCAAAAAACCCTAATGTGTCCTGCTGAAACTATTATATACGTATTATATAAGTTTTTTTTTTATTAATTTTTAATTACCAAAATTCAGATTTTTCTAAAAATAAAAACAAAGTAGATTTTCTCGAAAATGGAGGAATTTCGACCCCCAAGTGATAGGGGTTAAATCATTCTAAATAGTCATAGTTTCTTCTCCCGAGAGGAATACGAGCAATTTCAAAGCACCCTGTATACAACTGTCTCTGATCGCGCAGCGAAACTCACAATAGATTTTGATGAAAACATTATTTATTTGGTTACTTGTTAAACCGTTGCTGTGTACACAAAGGTTATTATTCTCCGTCTTCCCCCCAGGCACGGTGTGGTGCGGCGACGGTCGCTCGGCCACGGCGCGCTCCAGCGACCTGGGGCTGTTCTTCTTCACGGACACCTGCTGCCGGCAGCACGACGCCTGCAAGCTGTACATCCGCGCGGGCGAGACCAAGTACGGTCTCACCAACACTGGACTGTTTACCAGGTGAGCTTCAAGGAGTAAGGAACAGTTTGATCAAAGATTTTATTTGTGGCTGGGTTGCTGCATTGCGCGTCGTTGGTTCGATTTCCACAACGATCAAATATGTAAATTTTTTGCGGGTATGGTAAAGTTTTTTTGTTGGAGTTGTATGGTACAACTAATAAACTCGCATAAATTTACAGGAGAAATTTCTGGTGTGGGATAACATTGAAAAACAAAGAAACGAGAACCAATTTCGGTTTTCAGCATAGTTCAGTTTTTTTTCATTCCTGACGAAATCCTTGCGTTTCAGTTGTCTCTGGAATATCTATAGGGTTGGTAATAGTACCAACATCACCTAGATACTGTGAGCCAATTCTCGAAGACCACAGCTCAACTTTAAGGCTGAGGCTACATTAGACCGCGACGCGACATGCGACACGTGAGCGATTAAAACAAATAAATTAATCCTCACGTATATGGCTACACCGTTTATCAAATATTACTAGCGATCTTTGATTTATTTATGCGATAGGAACAACACTACTGTAATCACAGCATCGGCTACATCAACATATCAGCGAAACTTATATGAATGTACGCGGATTTTCGCTAATAATGTAGCCATACCATGTTTATCTCGTTTCGCTCTTCCAGTCGCATCGCAAATCGCTGCGTACTGTAGCCTCAGCCTCATAGATAAAGCATAGCGAAAAAATACAAAGCACTTCTGCGCCATCTCAATTAGTAACAGTTACATAAATAAACGTCCTCATAATGGTATACAGTAACTTCACACCTCTTGCCGACGACCCATTGTGTCAACTATCCCGTTGATGACGTAACCATCATTTTAGGCACAAAACACGCAGTTACGGAATCCAATGACATTAGGTTCTGTAATGTTTATAATGCGATGATTCAGGCAAATATTATAGTGTCCATTGCGAAAGCATTTTTTGGAGTTCAAAGGGTAATAGGTAGTGTTAGTAATACAGCAATATTTTTTTTCACCGGCCGTAAGGTATGTCTTTGGTTACTGCTCCGCTCCCGTGGGTCGTAGCTTGATGTTTTACCCTATATTAATCAGGGATTATTGTAGCTATCGATTGGTGAAATAATCGTAAAAATCGGTCTAGTAGTTTCGGAGCTTATTCGTTACAAACATATAGAAAAATCTTACCTCTTGCAAATATTAGTAGAGGAAAAATGATTTGCAAGATTGAATAACAATCAGTTGAGACAAGAGAAAGAGAGAGAACAAACAGTTTGAGTTGGTCATCATCATCATAATCATATCATCCGCAGGACGTTCACTGCTGGACATATGCCTCCCCAATAAGCAAATAAGCAAATAAAAATAAGCAATTAAAGGAATCTGAATCTGAATAGATTTCCGGTTGGAAGCGGCCTGCCTCCAGCGTCTTCCTGCTGTCTTAATCAGGTCGTCCGTCCACCTTTTGGGTGGACATTTGAGTTGGTGGTTAATGGCAATAGACTTGCCCCCTATTATATGGCACTTAGAACTTACCGGGGGTACATTACTTACTTGTGGGTGTACATTGGTACACCTTTGCCACACCCTTCGGGGAATACAGGCGTGATGGTATGTGTAGGATTAAGTTCGGTGTCGGGCACGGGCACTCTGACGAAGTATTAGCTTCAAATAAATTGTTTCAATTGGAAATATGGAATTACGTTCATTAACTACGCATACTGCCATACTGCCTTTCATAGTTTGATGGGCCATTAGGTAAACATTATTGCTTGAAAACGAGTTTTTGTGGTGTGATAAATGTTTATGTTTATTCATATTCATTTATTTGCATACCATAATGTGTATAAAAGATGTTACATAAGTCTTAAAGCTAAAGTACATTTACCTACCTTAAAAAAAGATAAAAATTAAAATTGAAAATTAAATAAAATTAAGCAATTAACGATTAATGTTACTGCTTATAAATTACAGCATTTAATTATTACGTTTTAAACAAACGTTTTTGTTAAAAACTTTAAAAGAGTTGAACTTTGGCCTTTAATGTCTTCGCAACCAGAAAACTGCTAGAAATGGTGCAAAACAAAATAATGATCGCAATTATGAGAAGAATATGTAACTTGAAAATGTTTTTGTTTTGTACCATTTATACAACAAAAAAAATAGTATCACCATCGATAGGAATCAAATCTTCATTCCACAAAATAATTAATTATTATGAGCGTTGAAACTCGATGGAATTCACGTTGTTTACACCGTGCACTCGTGCATTCAATAAATTGCCAATAAAAAAGGAACAAATATTTGATTGGTAAAGAAATTAAAACTCTATAAATGCCAATTAATTTCGCAGGCGAACCATGCCGTTGCAAAAATGAATATAAAGTACAAAAAACTCGGTTCGGATAAGAACAATTCAGTAATTGCTGCGAAACTAAAGACAGTAGTTGCGCTATTGCAGTCTACAGGGCTAGCAAAAGCCTGTCAGGGTTGCGGAATTTGTTTAAAAGATTCATTGCGGTCCTGGAACGCAAAGGACATTAGAAAGAACACGATAAGTTTTGGTCAGTAAAAGTCTGACAGTCTCTTCCACTCAGCCCAGAGCGGAAGAAGACATTTGATGACTTCCCATAAAAAAAAACTTAACATAATCGCGCTACGTAAAGGCAATGTCAAATAAACCATCAAAATACACTTTTAATACATAATTTACAAGATAAAGGAAATTAATCTAGTTGTGTTTTTTCCGAAAGATAGTCTATCAATACGTATAAAATCCTAAGTTCCCTTTAAAAAGTAAAAAAATAAAATACGTCGCGTTGGGGGACCGATGTTGCATATAGGGTACGACCGTCCCAAGCGGTCCCCCAACGTGACGTATTTTATTTTTTTACTTTTTAAAGGGAACTTAGGATTTTGTGTCGGGGGTTTTTTAAATTTTTAATTTAATTTTTATTTTATACTTTTTATAGGTACATACTTATTATAATGTCGATTTTGTTAAGCTGTAAATACATAGGTTCCTAATAATTTAATAACCTACATGACAAATCATTTTTAGTTTTTCTTCCCCACTTTCACCCCCATAACTTTTAAACGGCTCAACCGATTTTCATCAAACATGTCTAAGAACACTCGCACGTAAGTCACCTTTCATACAAAAAAAACTAAATTGAAATCGCTTCATCCGTTCGGGAGCTATGATGCCACAGACAGACAGACAGATAGACAGACAGACAGACAGACACGTCAAACTTATAACACCCCTCTTTTTGCGTCGGGGGTTAATTATAAAGAGTATATTTGTTTGTTTGTACCGAATAAGCTCTGAAATTACAAGCCCAATTTGAACCATTTTTTTTTCATCAATAGGTAGCTACATTATTCCTGGGTAACATAGGCTATATAACATCACGTTACACCCCAATAGGAGCGGAGCAGGAACCAAAGACGAAGCTAGTTTCGTATAAAAAATAATGGACACGAAACTACATACAATTATTGTCGATTAATGAATCGAGACAAAAATTAAGCTTTCAAACTTAATAAATATTACATATGTGCGAAACTATAATGCGCTAAACACTATTGCAAATGATTATAAGATGATGAGATACAAGCGTTTATTATTAGCGATAACTAAGTTAGCGAGCAGAATCCGGTGAAACCATTGAGCAATGTTGACAATATGCAGTAAACATAGATTAGGAAACGGTGACCTTATCGGGAATTACTAAACGTTTGCCAAACGCGTCAACTGGTCGTCAAATACATTTTATTCAAATCAATATACACACGCTACAAGTTAAGTTGTTTCTGCCGTGTTGCCTAAACATCTCTCAGCCCCGTTTTCACCAAGGGAGAGGTTAGGAAAAATCTCGTACAACCAATAGGGTGTATGCATATTTTTTTCAAAATCAATTCTAATTTAATTAAGAATCAGTATATCGAACAACTGTAAAATTCTAAAAGATCGGAGATCGGTTTTTATCTCTCTCCAGCAAAAGGAAATTTAACACGGAGTTTATATGGCCGTCGTAACCAATGACGTCATTGATCATACGGATCTCTCTGTCTAATCAGTGCGTAATAGTTTTAAATGCTTATATAGGTCGTATTTCTAGGCCTAATTTAAGTTTAATGTCACTTTTTGTCACCTCTACTTTGGTATTTTCATGTTTTGTTAACAAAAGCGAATAAAAAATTTATTCATATTCTTGACGTGCTGTTATATCACATCTTACTGCTTAGCTTCAATGCTATATAAAAAAGCGCTAAATGCGCTAAACGTTTGATGCTATATATTGCTTCAATATGCTTGTAGGTATCCGATTGGTTGAGAGTTGAGACATAAGATACTGACCTACCGTGATACAGTTTTTATTAGTCCGGAGGTCAGTGTGAATTAGTCTTTAACGCCTCGTCATGAGACCTTGTTTTTTTTGTTTGTTTTATATTATTTTTCAGATATAAAAAGTATCCTATGTGTTATTCCACACTACAATCTATCTTACTCCCAAATTTCATCCAGATTCATTCAGCTGTTTAATCGTTAAAGTATAACAAACAAAAATCCACCCATCCATCTTCACAAACTTTCGCATTTATAATATTAGTAGGATACAGATTCCAGTTAGAGTTTGCATTTTAGAGAATCGCACTACTGTTACATAGCAGCTTCACTTCTCTCTCAGTTACCTTCTAAAGTAAATGATATAAAATTCTAAGTAAACTTACATTCATTTTCGAGGAAGCCGCTTACAATTGGTTAGTGGGTCACATTGAACGCGTTCACGCTCCGCATGCGCCCGCGCATATTCAAGGGCACTACTGAACAGAACTTGTGTGTGTAGTACAGTGTAGAGTAGACGGTGGTCGCGTGCTTGCGTGCTTGGGACTAGCAGGAAGGTAAGCGGCCGGTCAATGAACCGGTGGATTATGATAAGGTTCGTGGCGTCTTTGATTAGCCATTAGTATCGTGATGGCCCAGTGGTTAAGGCGCCCGCCTCTCATGCCCGAGGTTTTAGGTTCGCAACCGGGCACGGGAAAGTACCAATGTGACTTTTTCTAATTCAAATGTACTTTCTAAGTTTATTTTGGACATCACTGATATCGGTTACCATGTCAGAGACCCTTGAGGCGGTTTAGAAATTGATACTAGGGTGTGTTAGACCTTAATAAGATTAGCCATAAATTAGCCAGCTAAAGGATGTACATTGGTTACAGCTCTGCCTAACCCTTCGGGGAATACTGGCGTGGTGATGTATGATTAGCCATTTGTTTTGTATTTTTTTTTGTTCGACGGAAATTAGAGTAGAACTTCCTCGTTAGGCTTGTGGTGCTAAGTGCGACTGCTACGCTAGAGGTCTTGGGTTCGATAGGTCGGGAAAAAGTGTTATTAGGTTTTGAAATTCTCCGTAGCAGTTCGGAGTTAGGCATGTTACTTCAAATTGGTCCTTTGTAAACTGTAACTAGCAAAGGTAATAATGGCCGACACCTAAGCCCTAGTTCCCGGAATCCAGCAGCGTAACGATAACGTCACGTCGGCTAATAAGTACACCTGCAGTAATTGGTATTGACCTGGGAAATGGCCTAACTAACTACAACACGAATCATAACACCGCTAGAAACTTCCTAATGCCTATCAAATATGAGCAAATAGTGCGGACACTGCTAATATGAGCTTCCTACGACGGTGAATTACAAAGTTATACGTGCATGTAGTATAGACCTTAAATAGTGTGAGATAATGGTTATATTAGCGTGTGTTGGGTGTGTATTACTTTGTGTGGAACGTTCTGCTTGAGTGGGCGAAGTTGCCCAACAGTGGTGTCGACAAAGATGATTATGTTGAGTCGTTCGATTGATTGGGTAGGAGGAGTGAAAACCCATTACAATATTGGCAATAGTGTGTGACATAGCTACAGGTTAGAACTAGATCTGTTTGACTATTATTTTTCTATGACAGGAAATATTGGATACCTATCCATGTGGATAGGAAGATTATTTTAATATAAAACCACTTTGGTAAGTAATTTATTATTATTTTTTATTATTTATTAAAAAAGGTCCACCAACAGCTTCCATGTGTTACATATTATAGGTATTGGTAGATAAGTCTAGGACTCACATAGTTGCCAATTACTGGTTAACCAACATTTACAAAAAATAAGTGATAACATTACACAGACAGAAAAAACAACAAAAATTAGATAAGTAGAAATAAAAATAAAGATAAAAACAAACTTAAAACTCCTTAATTAAAAATTAAAGAGAGAGAAGAGTTAGAAAAAATAAGATTTTCACAAGCAGAGTATCCTGGCTTCGAACACCTTTTGATCATACAGTTACCGAGATTGTTGGGTGGGATTAGGGCTGTCAGTCAAAAGAGTTTCCTAAACAGGGTTTTCAAATTATCCGGATTTTTTAAAGCTTTTGGCCGGCGGCGGCGTGGGCAATTTAGATGATGGTAGCCCAAGGTGGGATAGATGTCACCTGCGACATCCATTGAAACAGTTCTAAGGACACCACTGCAGAATACTTAGGTACTGTATGGTCAGCAACAAAAGTCGAATAACAATGCTACTTTTACACATCATTTAAATAGACATGAAATTACACAATCCACTGCTATTCAGAATTTTCGGCAATACCTAAGAATTTCTTTATCTTAATTTTAGATCCATTTCGTATTTTATTTGGTATTCTGCAGAGGTAAGGGTTTAGGTACTGTAATACTATTTAACAATACGATCAGAAATAATTTAACCATAGTCATCGTCTGCGGCATTGGATTATGTAGTAATAAGATACGACTGGTTGCTTAGCAGTTGCTAATCGGACGTCTTAGCAACTGGTTGCAAATTGTGCGTTACGTACAATGAGTACATTTTCATTAACACTTTATAGGCAGGTTTTCTCAATTTCATAAGGCATGGTCGCAACTTCTAACATTTGGTAAAGTAAATAAATCTAGTATCTCCTACTTATCAAGATACGTACTTGTCATCGGGGTGTAAGTACTGTCTCGGTAAAGCTAATTAATAAAGCTTATTAAGACCTTTTTGAAAATATAGTAATCACAATATAATTTAATATGCGGAATGATAAATAAATGAATATGATTACGGTCAATAAGTATTAGTGGAAAAGTGCACCAACGTCAGTTAATCATTTTTCCGTCAAATAACAAAATTTCAAAATGATACATCATTCAAAATCTGGTACTACGAGCATTGAAAACATTATTATTTTGAATTATTTAACGAGAAACTGACAAAAAATGTCACAAGTGCCATTGAATGTAAACCGAAGCAAACAGCTTTTTAATTTCAGTATTTCTTCGCAAGCCCTTTTAATTTCTATGAAGCACTTATTACGCTTATACAATGTCACTTCCCGTGGCGCCGCTAGTGGATCATTGAGTTAGTTCGTAACGAGCCTGCGCTTGCGCAACGTTGCGCAACGCGAGACGGAAGTTAAATAACTGTTAATTGTCAAACGGTTACCGCTATTGTGGCTTTTGAACTGTGGAACAATTGCCGCAATTTGACAGTTGGTTTCGGTGATTTTAATGGGTTACTTTCTTTAAAAATGTCATTGTACTTATAAAATCATACCTAATCAATTATTAAAAGTTAAAATAAAAGATTATTTATATATTTGGTTGTTAGTTAGAAATCCCAAATGGGTTTAATTATATCAGTCAACATTTGTCCTTTTTTTAATTAATGTAAGTAGGTATTATACCATCACGCCTGTATTCCCCGAAGGGTAAGGCAGTAGTGTACCGATTCGCAGGTACGTTTAGGTCCCATGTAATAGAGGGCGAGCCTATTGGCATTAACCGTGCACATACGTCTTAACCCCGAGCTATTGAGAATTTCATTAAAAATCCCTATAATACTTCTTGCTCGACCTAGAAATCGAACCCCTCTGGCTTCAGTAGCGCTTAAGATCACTAGGCTAACGAGGCAGTTTTTAAATGAAACACTAAATATTTTTTAAACTTTTCGCATATTTTTCAACTTTTTAATCATGATGAACTTTAACTTGTTTTACCAGGATTGATTTTTTGAATTAGTTTGATTTAATAAATTAAAGTAATTTTGAAATTATGGGTTGGCTTGTTTTGTCAGAATTTACGAAACGAAGCCTAATTAAAAAAGAAACATATCTTTTATGCAAAGTAGGTACTTTTAATAATAACTGGAATAGATTAAAAATTCTTATTCAATGTCTCGATTTACTGAATACCTATCTCCCTTCGTCAAATGTACTTTTTAAATAAGTACCATTTTACATTTACATTTGTTGTACCTAATTACATCACAGCTACAAGCCTGCGGCAGTAAATGGCACTAAACATCTGCATCATTAGATAAGCGCTTGCGCAAGTGATCGGCACGCGGGGAAAGTTACCAGTACCTACTACACGCTTGTTAGTACCTACTTAGCGAGAGGTATCAATGAGCTAGTTGAGGTATTGGGGTAGGCAAAGATATAGCTAATTAACTGTATGAAAAGCTGTTGGATATTTAAAGTCGGATAGTGTGAACTTTTTTCAAAACAAATGGTTTCAAATTGACTCCGTACATTTTAATGAAGATTTAAGGTAATTTTGTCGGAAAATACTAAATGTTGTGGCTCCAGAGCTAGCCTCGAAGCATCAAAATTAATTTATCTTAGTACTAATAAACATCTGTGTAGACTTTTTCCAACTCGGTCACCTCAGTTCCACAAAATGCAGCTGAATATGAACCAGTACTTATTTATTTTATAATAAAAAATAAATAGGCTTGCGTTTGACCGCAACTCACCTGATCTTAAGTGGTGATGCGGCCTAAGGTGGAAACGCACCTAGGAAAAACCGGTTCACTCGTGTCTTGAAGATACCCAGATTATACTTATCAGCCCCCCTAGCCAAGTCACAAACGATAATCGTAAACGCTCGGTAGGTACCAATAGATTTTCAACTTAATACCCAAGAGCCTTAAGTTGAAAATCTATTAAAGATTTCTAAGCGTTAGCGACTGGAACGAACGAAAACGCTATGCAATCTTCATTAGATCTTCAACTTAAAACCAAGCACATAAAGTTGAAGATCTATTAAAGCCTACTCAGCGTTTGCGTTTATCGTTTGTGACTTGGCTAGGGGGGCAGGGAACAGAGAGAATGTGAATTCTACAGTCTGGCAGTTTGCACAACAAATGTGGAATCAAAGCATTTGTTTCGAGACTGCGGAACCTCAACCATATAGCGGTGACGGTTTGGCTGTATCTCTGCTCGTCCGATGATTATTTCACATAGAGCGACTGCCTACTTGGCCTTGACAACCCATCTAATTGGTAATTTTTATCCTCTACTATTCTGTAATAGTTTCACTAACTCATATCAGCAATATTCAACCACTCAAGTCGTTTCCGCTCATCAGAGGAAGCAAAACCAGCAAAGTGTGTATCTGACATTGATATTGATATTTACATAATAAGTCCATAACGGATGTTTATATATTTATGTTAATCGGAAATAGTAGACTATACTCGCGATATTTTGAAGGTCAATTATTATCGAATCCTCTAGATTAGACCAACTTTCTGTAAGTGATTAAAAGCTCTTATGTATGATTTCCACCAAACGGGCGGCACCGGAGCGTATATCACACGTGCTAAAGAAAATTCAGGCTTCTACGTAATAGTTAAGGTTCATGTTAGCATGGAATTTATACTGGTTGGATATGCGTATACGCGCGGACCCACAGATATTTTCTGTGCGCGGACCTAACCGATTTCCAAGCAATATAAATTCCATGCAAACATGAACCTTAACTACCTATTTTGGAGAAGCCTGAATTTTCTTTAGCGCTGTGTCATAGTATAAAGAGGGGGCTGTGTGTAATCCGCTCCTACGCCACCGCCGCCCGGTAGGTGAAAATCGTACATTAGAGAAGGAGGGTCGGGGAGGCAACCGCGATGATGCTGAACATGCCAAAAGCCCACCTGCCTCTTTCATGGCAGGTGGGCCTTTGAGGCAGGGATGTTACTAGGGAATGCAATCTCGTTCTCGCGAGATCTGTTTTCGCGAGATCTCGGCCTTTTTTAACGAGATTGATCTCGTACGAAAAATAGGCGAGATCTCGCGAGTTCAACGAGATTGCACTTGAGCATAAAAACGTCTTATAAAAGAACTGTTTTATTAATAAAAATAAATTATTTGATATTAGAAGAGAAGACTAGTTGTTTCTTTCGTTTGTTATATGATAGATACGTATGTCAAAGTTTACTACTTAGAAGTTTATTAAAAAATTATAGACAGATACGTCAAACAATGTTAGATGCATAAAAGTCTATTGAAAAAATTCGCGAAAATAAATGTTTATCTTATAATACTTATAATACTTATTATTTTTTCCTAATTTATTCAAATATTGTGATTATTTGCAAAAAAAAACACACCACACTGCTAATCTCGCGAGATCTTGAAATTGGCGAGATCTCGCAGTATTGTTATTCATAAACTCGCGGGATCTCGCTTGAGCCCCAATCTCGCGAGATTTGCATTCCCTAGATGTTACGGAGCTCCGACTCCGATTCCGATAAGTCGGAACTTCCGATTGATATTACACATCTGGTTCCGCCTTCGGCTCCGATACTTTAAATCGGAAGTTTTAATCGGAGGTCGAAGCATAGCGGCGGTCGCGGTCAACACGTATGAACAGGTTTTTGCAGGTCGCGCAGCCCCACTCCCCGTGTGCTTTCTGTCGTCGATTACGTACTTACTATTTCACTCCTTGTTACGCAATCTTGATGAAGGTTTTTAGGTTTGTTATTGTTTTGTGGTTGCGCGACGAACGTGTCAATTAAGTATTGAGTTATCTACTAGTTTGTGTAACTGTGTTTGATTTGGATTTTTGGACAATGAAGCCAAAATCTAGTTTTATATGGAACTACTTCAGTGAAGTTAGTGTAAATACGGCAAGTTTTTGACAAGTTTCTTATATTTAAAGGTTTAATTAATGAGTATATTAGAGAAAAACGTATACCTATCGGTGACGATCCCTTATTATGGTGGAAAGTGAATGGAAATACAAAATTCCAATATCTTAAACCGATTGCTCGCCAATATTTGTCCTGTCCACCAGGCTCGGTAGCTAGCGAGCAACTTTTTAGTGATGCTGGCCTAATATACAGCCCACTAAGAAATAGACTGGATGGTGATAAAGCTTCCAAGCTTTTATTTATTAAATATAGCTTTTGCCCGCGACTTCGTCTGCGTGGATTAATAGTTCCCGTTCCCGGGGGATTTCCGGGATGAAAACTATCCTATGTCCTTTCTCGGGTCCCAGACTATATCTGTACCAAATTTCATTGAAATTGGTTCAGTGGTTTAGGCGTGAAGAAGAGACAGACAGACAGACAGACAGACAGACAGAGTTACTTTCGCATTTATAATATTAGTACGGATTAGTAAGGATAATATGCTACTTTTAGAGTCAATACATCAGATTTAACTCTTTTTTTATTTTTAGAAATTCTGAAAACCATTTTATTATGACATTCTTATTTTAAATAGCTGTGTGTGCTGAAACATAATTATAATATTTTTTATCGTTTTTAATTGAAATTAAAGAGGCTGATTACATTATGTTGTATTTAACACATCTCTTTTTTGTCACCATCTCAGACTCCGACTCCGATTCCGGTTCCGGTTCCGGTTCCGGTTCCGAGTCCTATAAACTAAATTTAAAAGCTCCGATTCCGACTCCGATTCCGATAAAACCACTTCCGTAACATCAGCATCAGCATGGGCACCCGTGACCTCAGTGAGGTCACGGGTGCCCAGAAAGGGGACTCTGTCTGCCCACCAAAGTGACCTCAGAGAAGACAGTGGTGTGATGATGGTCACGTGCCAACGTGCACAGGGTCAAGGGAGACCCTCTCAGTCTCCCCGGCAGACGTTACACATGGAGGACAACCCTATGTTGCTGTGCCCTACAGGGTCCATTACGATCTCAATTATACTATTTACCATATTGGAATATATATATATACCATCACGCCTGTATTCCCCGAAGGGTTAGGCAGAGGTGTACCAATGTACAAACACAGTTTGCCGGTATGCATAGGTCCAATGTAATAGGGGGCGAGCCTATTGCCATTAACCGGGCACAAATCCTAACCCCGAGGTGCTACTGAGAATTTCATAGAAAAACTTAATAACGCTTTTTGATCGACCTGGGAATCGAACCCAATCAATCAATCTCAATTATACTATTTACCATAGGAATACATATGGAAATATATCTAGTATTGAGGGTTCTGGTCAGGTCTTTTAAGAGGAAACAGACCCCTTCTAATGTGCGTATGGTGGGCACCGGGGTTGTTTTAGTAAGGTAAGAATCCCACAGTTCTCGATCTTTTTCCCGAAGACAGAGAACCTATTGACGGCTTCAAGCCGAAAACAAAAAAAAAATCAAAGAGGTGTTAGAAAGCTGCATGATCACGCTAGGCTGACGCGCCGTGACTAATGAGTTGTCGAAACATTCACCGGCTGATTATGCACGACAGTGATAGCTGATAAGTTTGAAAGTGTAATTAATTTGACATGGTATAAGCGGTCTTAATCTATGAGTAGGTATTACCAGTCATGCGTATTAAATGGCTCTGCTAAGATCCGTTAGAATGATCTAATAGATTTAAAAGGTTGTCTGTTCTTTTGGCGTTTAATTGGCCTAGGTTTTGCCAATAGGAGTTTACCCATAATCTCTCAGTAATTAAATTGTGTCCACATTTACTACATTACTATAATTTTGAATTGTTACAATAGCCATGAAAAATTAAAAAATTCAAAAAGTTTAGTTAAGCAGAACTAACTCCAATTAAGGATTCGGAATTAACTTTCCTGATACAATCATTTCACATTTACCAGTATATAGAAGAATGTAGAATAAAAAACTCATCTTGTGAAATTTCCTGAAAAATAGCCTCGGAAAGTAGGATTTAATTCCCTAGAATCCCAGTTTTAGATCCCTATTTCTTAGGTATTAACGATGGGTCCCATTTGCAATTTCCGTTGAATCCCATGTTCTGAAATAGCTTCCTTTTTGGAGTGTTACTCTGCAATCACCAATCAATCAGTCTCATGGTCATCAAATCAATCCGTGCTACCAATCAGTTCCCCCTCTCCGCCAGGTCGCACTGCAGCTGCGACGCGAAGTTCCGGGAGTGTCTCCAGAAGACCAACTCCCTGGTGTCCGCGCAGATCGGCGTGACGTACTTCAACATCCTGGGCCCGCAGTGCTTCAGGAACGCGCATCCCATCGTCAAGTGCGTGCGGAAGACCAGGTGAGGTGTCTCCATTATTTGTGACCTATTGGATGAACTGGTACATTACGCCATTAGGAACATTTTAGAGAAAGAAAATAATAAAGGTACTTACAGAATTAATTCAAGATTTAAATTAGGTACTTTTTTTAACGTATTTGCAACAAGACTTTAGTTTCTATACAAACGACAGTAGGCGAATATGGTACAAGCGCCGTCATTATACCAAATGAAAGGATATAAATTCACTTCAAATCCACAAAAAAACATCAAAATCTGTCAATTATAAGTTTCTTTGCTTTAGAAGTTATTATAGACTTTTCTATTTTAGTTCATTATACCTTCCTGTCTTCATTGTGCTCTTTCGTTTGGTATATGATTCATCTTTGGCGACATTTGGATTAACTTCCATACTTTAAACTTACGTACATTCTTTTCCACTGCCTTTTAAAGACAGTAAGTTATTTTAAGTGTTTTAAGATATCTATCTCTAGTACAATTTCTATTATAGGTTGTTTGACCCTTTACATATAGGGGACGTACTTAACCTGGGTTAATATTATCTCCTCTGTGTCACCACACGTGTCTTTACGGCTTAGGTCTACTTATCCAAGTATACTAATTGTTTTGTCTTTTATACAGAATAACTGGGCAGAAATGCGAAGAGTACGAGTTGGACTACACGAAGCCGAAGATGTGGCAGTGGTTCGACAACGAGACCTTCTGATTATAGGAAGAGAAGAAGAAGAAGTTCAACCACCTATCAGGCGGGAGACAAGAATTGAAGACAGAGGGACAGTGAGGAACAGGGAGGATTTTGTAAAAAGCTGTTATTTTGACATCTTTCTTTATCGTGTGGGCAGTAAGGTCTAACGACCCCACACACCCTAGTGTCAGAGTTTCTAAACCGCCTCAAGGACATATTACAAACATAGGCTTCAATTTTATTTATTCGTGCGTGTAACATTACAGTATCAAATCACTTTTCTGGCAATATCACAATATTTGACTTGCCTTTAAAAACAAATGAAGAGTGCGAATCTAACTAATTTTGTATGGATTTCTAGCATCATACAATAGTTAGCGAGGTGTATCTGATTGGATTGACCACACAGTAGCAAGTGGGTAACGTTTGCAGTTACCGAGTGTTAAGTAGGATTAAGTTTTAATATTTATTGCCTAATTTGCCTAGTTTTTTTTGAAGAGTAAGATTTATAGGTAGTTATGAAATATAAGTTATATTATAATAGTTTTTAAGACTTTTTTTTTGTAATGAAATAGATGATAATAATAATTTTGGAAGTACAACAGATTGTTTTATTTTTACCACCCCCCATTAAAAAATAAAAAGAAAAGAATTTGGTAAGCTCTTGACTCTTGACAAAGACAAAATCGAGTGAGCTTACCCAGAAGAAGCCTGTTCACTCTAACTTTAAAGAGATTAGGGTTGAAAAAAATAAAACAACAATTTATTTTTATATAATAAAACATCAGAATATATTTCGAAATTACATTAATAACAGATAAATAATTTATTACTGCACAATAATTATAAAAAAAAAACGTTCAAAACCCAAGAAAAAAAATGTCCGCTCTGCTTTTGAGCGATCCTAAACTGTTACATTGATATTGTTTTGTGCGTAAAACGTTCAGAAAATTGTGTATATCGGATATGTAATCATTAATAATAATAGTTCAAAATGATATTCCGATGAGACAGTCAATATTGGCGATGTATAATGATTATTACGATAGTTTAAAATGTTTATCTAGAAGTCGCGGTATACTGGTTTTTTTTTCAAGCGTTTGTTTTGTCTATTTGCAAAGTAGAGTATGTATGAATAGTCCTATTATATTCATTTGCCGTAGATACGGTGAACAAAAAGACAAGTTTCAGTTGTCAGACATACCTAGCCGAAATTTCAGTCCAAACTGATGGATGTCTGCAAATTTTATTTAATTTTAATTAAATGTTTGATTTCTGATTATTAAACCAAATTTTAGTAGAAACCATCCTTCAGCGTTTAAAAAAGCTTCTATTATAATTATGTGACGGCATGGTTACTTATGTCATTTAATCTTCATACATGCCATATCATAATTACTGGCAAACTGTGGGTTAAGTAGAGGTGTACTAACGTGTACGTTAGTACACCTCTCCGGTGAATACAGGCGTGATAGTATGTAATACGTTACATATCATGACTTTTGTGGTGTGTTTTTTGTGGTTTCTTATCCAGACCATGATAAAATTACTTGCAAATAGACAAAATTCTAAATATTTGTACAGTCTGTAGGTACATTTTATCCAAAAAGTTAATGTATGTTAAAAAAGAGTTTGTCTACTACTTGTAAAATATTTAAACTGCAGTAGGTATAGATAAATGTTGATATCTAAAACGCTGTTAACATTACACTGATAATATTATTGTTATCTGATATTGTAAAAAATATTTCACTAATTATTTTTACAAAAAACTTTTGGTGTTCTGTCAAAAAGTCTTCAAATTACCGTTAAATTTTATTTTTTAAGTTTTTTTTACAATATCAGATAATTACACCTAATATATTATATAATAACACATATGAAATCGAGAATAATATATTAAACACACATAAAATGACATATTCACATGGAGACATCGATACTATAATAATATATTTTACTATTTAAATATAAAATTCTAAGTAAGCTACGCCTACTAAAAATCTATGAATTATCTATGGGCCTATCAAATATATAGATATATTGCTTAACGTGGTCCGATGGGATTATTATAATTAGGCGTGAACCTATTTAAGGTTAATACGATCTACTACGAATATTAGAAGGAATATGAAATTTCGTTTAAAATTAAAAATGAAAACTTTGGTTTTTCATTCTGGGTTTTCAAAAAAATCGAACGAGGCAGAAATGTAAAGTAAGTCTATACATTTTGGTAAGATTTCGTCATCAAACTATTTATAATTTTCAAAATTTTTAAAAATCATTTTTGTATGCCTCAGAAAGCATTAAAATCATTACTTTTTTTTTCAAACATAATTTACAATTGTTGTTGATATTGATTTTTTTTTTGAGTTCCAGAACATCTGTGGCGAATTTTATCACATTCTGAGCCTCAGTTCATGACTACCCAGTCTATATAAAAGGTAAAATACATGAAAAGTTATTTAGACATGGAATATTACACATTGCAAAAGATTTGATTTTACGCCCAGCCTCCATAGAAAAACGCCCATAATCCTTTCAAATACAATACAAATATATTCGAGTGTCCTGAAATCTTAAACAAAATTTCATATTCCCCTATTCGATGGAGCCACGACTTGGGCTGAGAACGTCACTAAAGTGCCATTCCAGCACAAGTGTGAGCAACTTCACAAAGCAAGCGAGGGACAGAGAAGGGAACAGCAGTAGAATTAGCTCCACACTCCATTTGCAGCTCAAAATATTGCTTTACTGTTATAACGTCTTTTATGCCCGATTCCTATAACTTACCGACCGGTATTTTGTTACCATAGTAACAAACAAATGCTTTCGTATTTTCTCTGTTAATGAAGTTTACTTTTTACCTTAGTTACGGGTAAGTTTATGTCTATAATTTTTGTAAACATTTCTTACATTCAAAATTGTCACAAGAATTTTCACAAACAAGTCAAGCATTCAAAGGATATACGACTGGTAAGTGTAACCATCCGTTATTTATATAGGAACCGGCCACAATTTTTTCCGCTCTCGATTTTAACACGCAGTATTTTGGCAGTCGGTATTTGTATCAAACGGTCGTTGTATACAGCACTTTGTTTGACAAACTGGTTATTGTTCCCAGTAGCTGAAGCTATGCTAAATAAAAAAGCTTATTTCCTAATAAATGCTTTAATAAATATTTTTATAGAAACGTCAAACGGTACGATTCTTCTAATTCGCGTGCCTTATTGTCGTTTCCCTGGATATAACTTTTATATAAGTTCCCATAGTTATAATGTAACTCCGATACGAATCCCATGTACTGGTATTTTAATTATTTTAATTAAACAATGTGAATACGTTTCTCATTACAATTTATTTCGCATTTGATAACAGTTTGAAACCGTTCACAGCATTACCATACAATTAGATGTTGTAAAGTCAAATCTTTTTCCCCAGAAATGGCAAAAATTTTGGTTATTTTGATGAGAAGCAAATAACTTAAACTGACTTAAAGCATAAAAACGTCTTCCCAAAAATAATGCGAAATAAATTATAAAAAGAATCGCAAAAAAAAAACATTATTAGCAAATCGATATTATTGTTTCAGTAAATTGTCGTACAAAATCTATTTTTTGTTCGCAAAATGATGGATTAATTTTAATTTAATGAATTTTATAAAAATGTAGATACGTTAGTTAGTCCATATGTTAGTAACTAGCCTAAGAACGACTAAACTCTACTGCTGATGGTCTAGGATGGGCCAGGATAGTCCAAGAGTGAGGCGAAATTGGTGTTTTTTTGGACCCTGGGGTTAAAAATATGTCTTAAGGATAAGAAGCGTTCAAAACTTCCACGTTGTTGACTTTATATCTTGCTAGCTTTGGTGGTATGACCGACTGGGAATTATACGAAAATTTTATTTCAACTGGCCATCTTGGATTTATGTTAACATATTATTTTCTTACAAAACTGTGTAATATCAGGAAAGCTAGATATGGCTACCTCCCACCAGCCAATCAAACCACCAAAACCCAAAACACACTAAATTACAATACTGAATTACAATATAACATCGAGTAGAGAAGTTTAAAATACATCTAAATTACTTTAACGACTAATAATTCAATAATACTAATATATTATAACATTATGTGTGTATACCTAGCACGCGCCACCTATGAAATTAACACGACTCTAATAAAATAAGGCAAACAGGTATTACGGAGGGATCAAATAATTATGTTATTCCGAACATCAGGCACTCAAATTGAAATCATTTCCTTTAAAATAATATCGCTAAGTCTAAGGCTTATAGCTGTCTAACTGGAGACATCAACTTTGTGGAATATATTATAATATTCTGATTGTGCAGTCAGCAACAAAAGTAGATTAACAATATTACTTTTGCATATTAATAACACAAATCACTGCTATTCAAAATTGTACCCACTACCTAAGAGTTCAATTTTGGATCCATTTCGTATTGCCTTTGCTCAATAATAAAATTGACTGCTATACAGAATTTTAGCCAATACCTAAGAGTTCAATTTTGGACCCATTTCGTATTTCCTGTGATATTGTGTTCAAAAAAAAGGATTTAAAAATCTGAAATGTCAATCTTCTTTTGTTGCTTACTGTATTTATACAGGTACGTGAATGTACTTTAGGCATGTGTGTGTATCTACTTTATGCATGTGTGAGTACTTTGTGCAAGTTTGTGTATGTATTGCGCATGTGTGCGTACTTGCCCCATGTCTGATATTTGCACGATTGATTTTTTATTTTATTATTCTGTAAATAAGTTTCTTTTTCACTTATTTAAATTGGCAGTAATTGGTTATTCTGGTCTCCAGTCTACACGCTCTAAGTTCTAAATCTTCGATCTAAGGGAAAACAAAAACACTATGCGGGTTTGCTAATAATTGGTAAACTACCGCTCTAATAACTTGAGGAACATACATTTTGTTATTTGTTTTTCATAATATCTTCTTGGCAATCTATTATTTGGATGGACTCGTAATTTGTGTTCTTTCTGTTTCTTTCATGTTTTGAGTTCGCAATCTTCTTGAATACCTATTCTTGCATTTTTTTTCATTTGTTTTTTATAGTAATTTCAGCCATTTACACAATACCGTATTCTTTGACTGCGGGCAGATATTACACAATATAGTTAATGGAATAACTTTTTCATCGGCAGTTTCCATTTTCAACAAACTATAGACCTAAGGACAAGGACGTATCTGTCTGAACTTCAGCCCTTTTAGAATTAAAATAATTGTAATCATGGACGCGTGAATTTAGCCAAGAAGGGTAATAGATAAAAATAGTGTTTACATCTGACCGCAGTTAAAGAATCCTCTCTAAGCCTCCGCCCACGATCGACATTTTGTAGGACGAATTATCGGACCGATTTAATGAATCCATAGTTTCGTGTGTCCGATTTTTTGTAGGACATATGCGCTGGTATATTAGAATTCATATCTTCCATTCTCGCCGACAAAAATATCGGTCACCGATTGTCGGTCGTAGGCGGGCAGCATTAATCTAACGTTTAAGACAAATTCTTTCTCCGAGATGTATACGGAGCAAACCAACTACCTTCCAGCTCTCCAGCATCTACGTACAAGCTACGCTAAACGATACGTACTAGCCCTGTCTGTCTGCTGACTACCTACGCCGTCGCTCTACTTCTATCTAGCTATGTACTCTCAAACAATAGCCTTAATTAATTCGTTACGCCAAATTTTGCAGCGATGGACCCCAATATTTTGTTGATATATTTATGCAGTTTTTATGTGATATATGATACGATACGATGTCTGAATTTGAATGTATAAGGTAGAAAAGTTATGATATTTATCAATTATAATACGAAGCTGTATATAAACGTTAGTGTAGGTACATATTAGATAAAATAAGTATTAAAATATAAAAGAGAAAATAAACGTTAATACATATTGCGATGAGACATAGATTATTTTACCTTTGTAACAATAGCAAGTTAAATAGTTTGGCTAATAATAATAAATAACTGTTTTAAGGTTAGATAATAAGTTAAGATATAGTGTTACAATGGAATGGGTTACACGTAGAGGAAGATTACACAATGAGTTGCTGGATTTACATAATTGTACATTTAATTACGATCACTATAGTGTCTGATTCATTGAATAATTAATGTACAGAGCATATTCAATCTTATATTTATGACTAGATACTTAGTAATACAATATCACATAAAACATAAAGTATTGTAAATTAAAATAGGTACCTGAGTACTCGAAATTAAACCTTATACATTACACATAAATTATATTTTAATATACATAAAGAATAGGTACCTATGCTATATACTGAATGCCTAAAAAACTTTTAAATTTTTGTCGACAGTTGCCCCATCTTATATAACTTATAATTTTAATTGCGATAATCCAAAATTACACATAATTTTGTAGATATAAAATGACATAAATCTATTCGGAGTACAAACATTAATGTTAGGAGACACACTGGGATCACAATATATAAGTATAATATTTAGTTTCTAATCATTCGTTAATACTCAATAAGCCTCTCTAAACCTACTTGTTGAATAATACCATCGTTTACAATATCTATATGATATTTTTAAAATTCTTTCCCAACTTTATCGTTGAACTGAAAAGCTAAAACCGTTCTACTGAGTGATGGGCGTTTAGTTTTCTTACGTACCGATAGATGGCGTTAAACATAATTTCAATATTTTATGCAAAATATTTAATTTTTAATGTTTGTGATATTAAAGATGTGTCAAAACTTCAAACATGTCAAGGGTTGTGAAACTAAAATCATTAAAATAATTAAAGGTAAAACTAAACACCCGCAGTTCACTCAAAACATACAATATGTAACGTTTATTTTTACTACCATTTATTTAAATTCAGTCCTCCAACATTTATATTTTGTTTACAAATTCATTTAATATTTATTTGTTTACCGCCGATCCGTCATCATTCCCGATAGTTTATCTATTTTTACCCGTTTTTTCTGTAGATATAGCATAGCAAGACAAGTTTCTTTTATTTAAGTAAAGTCAGAAGCTCTAAAAGTATTAGGAGACTGATTAATACCCTTCCATTTATCGAACAATTAAACCAATTAGGATATTAAAATTAATATTGGTTTTATAATTCTAGTTAAACATTATTTTAACTAAACCTCAACAGATGGCGTTGTAATTTTAACGCCATCTATCGACGAGAAGGTTAAATACAATTTATTTTTATTAGGATTCACAGAATATTATGTTGTTGGGGTACTCGCTACAGGGGGTGCTATGTGATAGATAGACAATAGTTTTACAGACAAAGACGAGTTGTGAACTAAACTGCACTGGATCTAAGTGTGAACTGATAATTTCATTAAATGTAAAAAAAGATAGATGAACATGACTAGTTCATAATGAAAACTGTGACTTTATTTTTCTTCTCGTAAACTTACAATACTGCCTTTGACTATCTGTGGGACTTTATAAGCGACAAAAAAAGTAATTAATGAAATAAGTACGTAGGTATCATTTAAAAAAAAATACTGAGGTATAACTTATTTATCTGTTCATTAATTGCGGAGGCGGGTAATACCCGTAAGGGTGCGGAAGTATGCTCTGAGCGACCCCATGGTTTGGTCAAAGGTAGTTCTAGAAACACCTTTCCTAAGGAAAGGAGGAGTACAAAAAGATTTCTCCAAGAAAAAATAACAATACAACAGCTCACACTATTACCAGGACAGTCTACTTCACATAGGAGCTACCACCAGCTCAGGAGTAGGTGGTGGCGCAGTCGAAGAACGGGAAGCAGGCGACGGACTCGGCGGCGGAGTGCTAGAGCACGTGCAGGTTCTCGCACGACTTGGACTTGGAGTCGCGCGCCCACACGCGCCCGAGGAGGCCGCGGACCTGGGTAGCAACAAGAAATACGCAATTAGTTGAAATTTTAGCAAAGGCTCATCTGATAGTGTAAATGTAAAAATGTAATTCTCCAGACCGATTCCGGCTACGGCAGCTAATCTTAATGCAGACTAACCAAGTACGCAGGAGATGTTACAGTGCACAAACACAAGTGCACTCCCTCTTCCCTAACTCATAGCCCGATGGGACAATCCGATCGGGGCAATCCGACACGACCGGAGAGAGATCAGGTGCAGAATCAGTGCCCACCCCAGAATGGTCTTGTGCCCACCCCAGGCTGTAGGGCTCACCTTCCGCCTAACCGCATTGCATCGCATCTGCCTTGGCATCTTAGGGGCCAGGCCCCCCCTGAAAACTAACTCTAGATACGCCAATGGTTTGACGGTTAGTACATAAAATGTAGTAACATTTTAATTATTAAGTCAGCTACTACTATAAACTCAGTTCCTTAATACATATTAAGGAAGTGAATGATTACCGCTGCTCAACATTGCTTATATCCTATTACTACTTAATTGAATCATTTCCTGCGTTCTTGTTGCAAATGTTGCAATGACAGACAAGCATAATAATCAGATACAGTAAACAGAGAGCAGTATCTGTGGCAGTATCAACAAAAAAATGAATTAGATTCATTTATTGATCGCGGAAAATTACTTTCAGGAACGATGAATTTTATCATTCAAAATCTTATTTTAAAATTACGTAATTTCTAAACCATTTAATCAGAAAGACACAGACCCACAATGAAGTACCCATATTGTTAACACTAGCGAACTATTCGCAATTTCACCTGCATTCAGTTACGTCTTTTATTACTGCTTCGCTCCTGTGGGTCGTAGCGTGATGTTATATATAGCCTCTTACTCACTGATAATGCAGCTTCCTAACGGCTAAAGAATTTTTGAAATCGCGCCAGTACTTTTTGAGTTTATTCGTTACATTAAAAAATACAAAACTTCCCCTTTTATAAAATTAGTGTAGATGTAGATTATTATAATGTAGATAAGTACCTTGACGCTGGCAGAGAGCCTGGTCCGCTTGCGCGGCGTGCTGTTGGCGGAGACGGAGGGGGGCGGCGCGGGGGGCGCGGGGGGCTCCACCTCCAGCGGGGAGCGCGCGCGCGCACGGTTCTTGCGGGAGTTGCTGCGCTTTCTGGAAGACACAGTAAGTGTCCTTATAACATCAGGCTGTTTCTAAAGTCAAGGAGGCTTGGTGGTGTCTTTAGTGTCGGAAAAAGTGTCACGAGTTTTGAGAAAAGTGTCACAAATGTCGACAAGTGACTCGAGTACCGACGAAAATGTCAAGAATGTCGCAGAGATTTACGACAGTTGATGAAAACGTCACGAGTGTCGTAGGGAAGGTCACGTATATACGCCGAAAACGGCATTAGTTTAGACAAAAATGTCACAAATGTCAACGAAAGTGTCACGAGTGTCGGTGAAAGTGTCACGTGTTCCGACTATAGTGCCACAGCTGTGCTTACCTCACTCTCTCAGCATGCTGCTGCTTGAGTCTGATCTGTGTGAGCAGCCCCACCAGCAACTCGTCCACGTTGTGGTTGATGCCCACCGACGTCTCTATGAACTTACACTCGTAAGACGTTGCTAGGTTTTTGCCCTCTGGAAGTAAAAAAGTAAAATTAAATAAAAAATATATTTTTGTACATAATCAATAAAGCGCTAAATTACAGGTCCTCACTATGTGTTGTAGGATCCAGCCTGTTCGAAATAATTTTCTTCATAGCTTAACTACATATGTACCAAAATAAGATGTAGCTCTTTGGGAAGGAGCTCGTGCCGCAAAGTAGCGTTGTTGTGTTCCGATTTGAAAGGTTTGGGTGCCAATGTAATTACAGGCACATGGCACATTTTCATTTAATGAGACTTTGTCTCTAAGATGGGAACGCATTTGTAAAGCCTCTGGTATTGCAGATGTCTATAAGCAGGTGACCAGTTAACACCAGGGCGGCTTGTTTGCCACCCAACGATTAGGTACAAAAAAAAGGTATTACAAAATAAAATAACAATAAAAAAATTGTTAAAGACTGTGATTACAGATTAAGAACTTATTAATTTTATAAAAAAATATAGCTTGGCTTTTGGCTTTATAAAAAAATATTTTACGTAAATGATTTAGGTTGCAAACTGATATCGAAACTTCTTCTTATTTGGAAATTAGCTTGTAGGTACTTAGCTTTGTTAATTTTAGATAAAGCGTAGGTAAGTTTCTTCGGTACAATAAACTCCACACAATTATAATTCCGTTTCCAATTACAAGATCAAAACTGTTCGGAAACAATTCCATTCCAGGGTATATGTAAGTTCAGTGTGTCGTAATGCTAGATATTGATCTAGCACTAACTTGCTGTAGGTACTCGTACAATACACAGAACAATTATTCCGGTCCCAATAATTACAATTGGAATCAGATTCAAATTAACGTTTCAGCTCAGACAAGCGGGTAATAAACTAGAGTTCAAAGGGAAATAAAACAGGGAACGAAATGTTGAATTGTAGCTGTTTTCTTGCTAACGAAAGGAAGTGAGCTTGAACCCTTTTAGTGTGTATTCAGCCGAGATATTGAGATACTGTTAGGTACCTAGTTGAGTAAAATTGCTTTCAAATTATTCTTTGTACTCTTTTCTCCGCGCTATTGGCGCTTTTCATCATCAGTATCATCAGCCTGTAACAGTCCACTGCCGGACATAGGTTTCTCCAATCGAGCGCCACTTTGTTCGATGCTCGGCAACTCTTATTCAGTTGCTACCAGCTACCTTGCGAAGATCGTCGCCTTTGAAAGAATGAATAACTTATCTACCTATTATTTAAATATTCTCGTAGAGAATATCTGAAGTTTTTTAAGTAGATACTTCATTGCTCTTGATAGACCGCAGGCAGGATTTATTCTATCAACCACACGGTTTGAGAACTTGCAACTATCTTTAACTTATTTTTAGCATACCCACTTACCTATATATATATTTTATAACTGTATACTTAGGTACGTTATTCATAAAGGCGTAATAAAGATTGATGTCAAAGATTATGGAACCAAATATTGACAGTTTGATTAAAGAACTTAATAAAAGTGATTCCTATCTACCCAATCTATAACTTTTGTGTTCAGAAATAACTTTCCCATTAAACCGGCCCCTAAAACAAGAATTGACAAATGAATTTTGTTCAAACGCCTGTCAAAATTGGAATAGCAATTAAAATGTACCTAAACATATTATTCGTCTAAGTTTATTTTGTAGGCGCCCAAATAAAATTAACAAGGTTTATTTTACGATGGCGTATTTATCTTTGGCGTGCACGAACGTTAAAACCCAATAACAATTTACGAAACATGGAAATTAATTATTGCACATCACACATGAAAAATACCAAGCTTTTCAATAACATTACAAGCGCCTGATAAATAATGGTTAGCAAAATGTGGCATATCGTTGTTAACAGCGGGCGCCTGTACTAATTGGTATGTAAGTACACGAAATATCGTCGAGAATTTTAATTAAATACGTAAATTTTGTACTAACGAACGTAATTGGCGGGATCTGGCTTTAATCATGAGTTTGTTTTGGTCATTTCACAAAAAAGTAATGGTTTGAGCAGACTGTTTGAGCAGCGCTGTAATTGCTTCGTTAATTTGATTGTTAATGTTTATGTTGGAAGTGAAATAAAAATGCTGAATTTTTATTTATTTTAAAACGTTTCTGACCTGGTAGCTACTTCGGCTATTTCATATTCTTTACTGGTAGATATTGTCAAAACAAAGTGTGTTAGAAGCATTATCATCATCATATCAGCCGTAGGACGTCCACTGCTGGAGATAGATCCATCCTCCCTTATAGATTTCCAAAAAGACCGGTAGGAAGCAGCCTGCATCCGAAAGCATCATTCAAACCACCGTTTGCTACAGTTGCAAGAAACTTCAAAGCCCTACTTACCATCTGTTGGAACAGCTCTTGACCTCGCCAGGTCAGCCTTGTTCCCCACGAGGATCACAGCTCTCCTCGAGGTGTGACCGGCAGCCCACAGGATCTGGAGTCTTCGCTCGGCTTCCATGAAGCTGCCTCTATCAGCTGTCGAGTAGACCACGCAATAGCCATGAGCACAGCCTTCGGTCTGGAAGGGAATAATTGATCATGTAAGGATGGGGCGCCTGTTCTCATGTTCCTATATCATCAACTGCAATCTGGGGTCAATCCACCACTCTTCCCTAACTTCATTCACAATTCACAATATTCATTACACGTTAATTTCATTACACGTTACTTTAAAACAGTCTCTAAAGTGGACAGACAGATGTCTAGCTCTAAAAAAGTTAAAACAAAAATGCACGTATAGTTTGCCTAGGGTCCAGGAACGTATAAATAGTACATCATTGTTTAGAGAGACGGTAATTCATATCAATAAAAAATCTTGATTTATTCAAAAAAGTGGGTAGGTACTTAAATTTACTTGCCAGCAATGTGGTGCATTGCTGCCGAATAAATTTACTTTACTATGATTTTCAATTCTCAAAGCAGGCAAGTTGCGTACACGACCACTTCATATCACCACTTAATCCTCCAACTCATGATCATAATTTCCATCAAAACCATCTAATTAAACAAACAAAAACCTGATACTGCAAAACTTACAATGATGCTGTCAGGCGGCGCATCCAGGAAGGTGATCTCCGACTCCTCGCCGGCCAGCAGCACGCACACGGAGCGCTCGCCCGACTCGTCATCTGTAACGTCATGCTCTACATTTGGGTGAGGCGGCCTGTCTCTGTCACACACTTTGGACTATTGGGCGCGAAAATACATGAAACCAGTCAGAGAGGTTCCATGATAATTGTTTATGTGAATGCCCAATTTTTGTGGTGGATAAACTGAACTGTTGTTTCAACGTCTAAGATTCTGTGATCTCTGTCCAATAGAAAACGAGGTCTAAGTGATAGCAGATGCTGAAACAAAATGTTCTCTTCCTACAGTAATAGACATCAAATCATCCACATTTGGCAACATCTATCGCGATATCAAAGTTCTCCGCCACAATAGCTCATAGGAAATCCACACAACAGCCGTAGGGCAGTAGCCCACAAGACACAAGACACCTATCTAGGCCGAAGATCCTCCCTGGAAATTTCCACCCTGTTCTTCATACTTTTAAACACAAGTCACATTGTAGTGTAACTCACCGATGCTGGTGTCGTACGCGTGCAAGTACTCCGACGTCATGAACTGCCCCACCAGGCTGGACTTGCCGACGCCAGGCGCGCCCAGCACCAGCACCCGGTACGAGCTGAGCCCCGCTGACGAGTCTCTGCGGAATAACGTACGGTTTGAGTCTAGTTGACTTTTTCTCCATACCCTTGAGAACAAGCAGGTTGGGTTTTGGTTTGAACTTAAATTGACTCTCCAATTTCTCGCAAATTTAAGGAGCCCGAGGATGGGCAATTATCAAATGATTTCTTCTACTCTGGTCGGAGCGGAAGGTAGTGTCTCTTATTGATTAAAACCCATCCGTGTACCTCCTAATGCCCTTTGGGTTTCAAGGCCGCGGTGACTCTCTCGAACAAATTCCACAACCAGCTAGCAAAGCCTAGAAGCAGGCTTTAAGTTTCCTGGATTTACTACAAATTGTAGGGACGTTCCTATTATATTACTGTCTGATTTATATTTACTAACCATAACACATTTCTTAGGTATGAATGCAACTCATGTAGGAGTACCACAAGAAGAAACACACAATGGTTCACCATCAAGGACTCAATGCAGAAACCAAACTCCCCCTGAATGATCATAATTATTCCACCATCAACGGGTAAGTGTCAAAACTAAACCCCATTACAGATCACCATATGAAGATCAGGTTTACCTAGAAGACGCCAGGGAGCAAGGAGCCGAGGCCCTGGTGACAGCCTCCGTGCTGGACGCGCTGGAAGCCACAGACGTGTTGGAGCGCGAGCGGCGCGACCGGAGCGAGTCACCGCGGTTCACCACGCCTTTGCCTGCGTACAATAAAAAGAACACTGGTTTTACTGATATTCTGGATCAGTGTTTCCCAAACTATAGGTGCCCCTGGGAGGCCGCGAGCGAATATTGGATGTGCCTCAAATAAAAAGTCAATGACAAATAATAGGAAATCAGGTTATTAAAATAGCATTTCTTGGATTTAATTAAGAATCGAAAGTTTCGATTGTAACTATATGTTTTCTACCCGACTGCGGATGATAGAGATGGTTAAAAGTCAAAGACACACTTCATTTGTCTATTACGTAAAACCAACGAGCAGAACAACCAGTGTGCTCTGTGCGTAAAATATAATATTACACACAAATATACCAGCTTGTTAATAGCTCCTTGGTGGACGGTTTTAGATTTGTTACTTTTTTGTCATTTATATAATCCGTAATTCATACAAGTATGCCCCTGTTTTCTCTACAGCAGCCAAGAAATGAGTTCCTTGTTTAAAAGTTTTTGTTAAATGGGTCGCAGTTTATTCAACTTTGGGAACCACTGTCTAGATATCACTCAGACAGTTCGAGTTCACCTTTAACGAAAATATTTACTCACATTTCTCGTCGAAAGGTTCCAATCGTGTTTCAATCAACGCACTGATTACTTGACACTCGCTATCACTCCGTTCTCGACATAATCAATTTACATCGGTAATTCGTGTCAAAGGTTACCTCCTAGCGCCCACACGTGTGCCTATATATATGTTAGAACATAGTATGGGTAATAAGCCTTATAGGCTTTGTAAACAAATCATATTCATCAGCCGAATGCGGGAAGCTTGCGCAGACGATTACCTGTACCATCACGCCGGTATTCCCCGAAGGGTTAGGCAGAGGTGTACCAATGTACACCCACAGTTCGCTGGTATATTTAGGTCCCATATAATAGGGGGCGAGCCTATTGCCATAAACCGGGCACAAATCCAAACTCCGAGATGCTACAGATAATTTCATAGAAAAACCGAAAAATCGAACCCAGGACCTCTAGCGTAGCAGTCGTACAGAACTACTAGGCTAACGAGGCAGGAGTAACGAGTAGTAGTGGATGTATGTAAAATAGTACGGGTAATAAGCCTTTTAGGCTTTGTAAACAAATCATATACATTAGCGAGATACGGGAAGCTTGCGTACACGATTAACTGTACTACGAATTAATTGAAAAGAGGGGGGAAATGATAGACATTACTTTTATAGTAAAGCCAGGGTTAAGGGCGTTGGTTTGTTAGCCATACGGAGGGAAGGCATTTCTGGTTGTAAAAGTAACTGTTATGCTTATAGTTTTCAAGAGGCTAACGAAAAGTGTGTTAGCCTTGTAAATATAAGGGTAAGCAGATGCGATGGAACGGAAAAGGGAGAATGCGTTTAGGGTGTTTGTTTGTTTGTTTAATGTAACATCTTTTAAACATATTTTGGTAACATGCAAATAAGTAAATGAATATGATTACTTTGGTGAGGATATTAGGTCGCTTTTTAACCCCCGACGCAAAAAGAGGGGTGTTATAAGTTTGACGTGTCTGTCTGTCTGTCTGTCTGTCTGTCTGTCTGTGGCATCATAGCTGCCGAACGGATGAAGCGATATCAATTTAGTTTTTTTTTTGTATTAAAGGTGACCTATGTGCGAGTGTTCTTAGACATGTTTGATGAAAATCGGTTGAGCCGTTTAAAAGTTGTGGGGGTTAAAGTAGGGAAGAAAAACCGAATGTCTGTAAATATACTCGAGTGGGGTCTCAAACTTAACAAAATCGACATTATAATAAGTAGGTAAGTACCTATAAAAAGTATGAAATAAAAAATTAAATAAAAAATTTAAAAAACCCCCTACACAAAAACCTAAGTTCCCTTTAAAAAGTAAAAAAATAACAAAAACAATACGTCACGTTGGGGGACCGATATTGCATTTAGGATACGATCGTCCCGAGCGGTCCCCCAACGTGACGTATTGTTTTTGTTATTTTTTTACTTTTTAAAGGGAACTTAGGTTTTTGTGTAGGGGGTTTTTTAAATTTTTAATTTAATTTTTTTAATTGTTTTCGACTAGCCATTACTGTCCCACTCCTGAGCATAGACCTGTGTTGTGTTTGCCAATTCCTCAGAAAGCCATTATTATTTGGTCGTAAAGAAATGGAAAACGCATTTATTCCTGATAATCGTCAAAAAGTTACCAAGCTCAAGTGAAAGATAATGAACTAAAGTAACCACAATTTGGGTCCCAGAAAAAGTAAAGCGACATCGCGGCAGGCTCAGGTGAGATGAACTTAACGCTTACAGGCGGCATTCGTCCACACTAGCGCTGGATAGAGAGGTTAGCAAAAAGAGAAAGGGAGGTATTTGCCAACATAGGCTAAATATGAATATACAAAAATATATTGTAGACTAGCTGACCCGCCACGACTTCGTTCGCGTGGTATCCTACCCCTACCCTACCGTACCCCTACCCTACACCTACCCTACCCTACCCCTACCCTACCCTACCCTACCCCTACCCTACCCGTACCCCTACCGACATTTCCGACTTTTTTTTTTCGTTTTATTGTTTTTAAGATGTATTCTGCTATTCGGGACGGAAACAAATCCAACAAATCAAAAACCATGGCAATCGGTCCAGCCGTTCTCGAGTTATAAGTGTTGTAACAAACACGACTTTCTTTTATATATATAGATAAGGCCACCCACGAGGTGGACCGACGACCTGGTAAATTACACGGGAAATCGCTGGATGAGGGCAGCGCAGAACCGGTGATTGTGGCTGTCATTAGGGGAGGCCTATGTCCAGCAGTGTAGGACGTTCGGCTGATAAGATGATGATGATTGCAGATAATTAGATTTGTTGCTGACATCCTAGAATTAACGAAATATCTGAATAGGGTGCTGAGTGTGAGTTGTTTCGACACCCGTCCGATTGCGAGCGCGTTTGAATTTCGTATGAGAAATTAGGTTTCTCCTAGTGACAACCAGGTGGCGCTATACCGTTTTCTTATACAAAATTCTAACGCGTTCGCAATCGAACTTGAATGAAAAAACTCACACTTGGCACTCAGTTATCTACAAAGCTGCATCAAATAAATAATCTGTAAGATGAATAAATTATGTCTATTTAAGTCTTTCCATTCCCTTTCGTATTCAAATTGTAATCTCTCAAAATCGAATACGTTATCCTTAGACAGCGTCCTTCTTTGCACACCTTTCTAATCAACGCAAAGAAATTCAACAGCGTGTGTACATTGCAACTTGAATCATCTCTTTTGAGTCCGAACTGTTTGGACTTGTCTCCGGATTAATCAGGCTTAGAGCAAACTTAATATATGTTTTAGAATTCTTAGTGTTGGTTTAGGTCTGAGCTAGGACTTAGATCGTTTTGAAAGCCTCTGGGTATGTCTATCAATGGGAATAATTATGTATCCTTTGAGGTTGTGTGTTTGTGTATGCTTTAGTAGTGATTTAGTGTACTTTGATAGGTATTAAAGCACGTGTGTTTGATGTCGTAACGGTAATGTATTAGACTGAACGCGTAAGCTGTCGTACCTATATTCCTTTATATGCAATAGTAGCTTCTGCTTGCGATTAAGCCCGTGTAGAAATCAAGCATACCTAGGTACCTACATACATAAAACGTGTAATACGTTAAACACAATTTATAGACTATGACACTCAGCAATAGTGTAGCTTTCTATTATTGAAAGGATTTTTTATAATTTGAAATCGGACTTCCAAATATTACTTCTTCAAATACAAACAAACTACCTCTTTATTTATACTAATACTAGCTTTTGCCCGCGACTTCGTCCGCGTGGATTAATAGTTCCCGTTCCCGGGGGATTTCCGGGATGAAAACTATCCTATGTCCTTTCTCGGGTCCTAGACTATATCTGTACCAAATTTCATTGAAATCGGTTCAGTGGTTTAGGCGTGAAGAAGAGACAGACAGACAGAGAGACAGACAGACAGACAGAGTTACTTTCGCATTTATAATAATAGTAAGGATAAGGATTTAAAGAGGTAAAGTTTGTGAGGTTGGTTGTAGGGGGTAATCTCTGGACCTACTAAAGTTATTTTGAAAATTCTTTTACCTATAGAGAGCCACGTTATTTGTGAGTGTCATAGGCTATATAACATTACGCTACGATCCAACCAAACCGTAACCAAAGACGTAACGCGTGTGAAATTGTCTTTCTTGTTAGGAAACTGAATAATAGGTATACCTCAAGAACCATAAGCACTCACCAGTGATACTAAAGTGCCTCAGTCTGTAGTACTCCTCCTCGACGCCCGTGTTGGGCATGGAGGCCACGCGCGCCCTCTGCTGCGGCAGGCCCAGCAGCTGCCTCTCTCCTGTCCTGGAGCGACCGGCCTTCACCGACTGCGACCGCGAGTGGTGCGGACTGCCGTACCTGGGGGTCAAGAGCATTCTGATCAACATTCAATCAATTCTTTTTTGCACGACTGCCCCAAAAAAAATTGTTGTTTTATGGGTCTCTACAAAAATACGGTACGGAATTGTGATTCTGTAGCTGCTTGTGACCCCTAAAAAGATGCAGTCAAATATCAGTCAGTATTGCTAAAGCATTGAAATCCATTACGTGAAAAAAGGATTTTAATGCTAAATTTAAATGATACATAATAAAAAAAATATTAGAAAATATTAGGGCAATTCTACCTAGTATCAACGTTCAAAATGTACTCGCAATCTCATCTCGGCGACTATCAATGTCCAAAAATGTAGATAAATTTTAGAGACTGAGATAATTATTATTATTATTAATCATTTATTTCAAGCAATAAAACTCATATACATAATATCATAATGGTTAGTAACAATATTTACTTAAAACTATGTTAGTATACAATCATTTATAATAAAAATTAAAATAACAAAATCAAATCGAAACGAAATTAATTACATACATTCATTATTATTAAAAACTAAAATTCGCATCCATTGGCTTTGAAATGGGCAGTCAAATCTAGCCGCAATCATTTGCTGGATGCTATTGCTACTGCCCCACAGACGACGTCGCAGAGACGCAACTTTTTTACGAATGACTGCATGAAAGCCATCCGTACGCGCCTCAGCAAACATGCCAGATGCGCTACAAAAGCGAGGCAACCGCAACAGCATCCTAAATATATTATTATATTGGATGCGCAGAGCACTAACAGCCCGCCGATTGTAAGTTACCCACAGGCTGCTTGTGTAAAAAGATTGGCAATAAGCCTTGAACAACGTGAGTTTCACGTCACGTGAACATCTAGCAAACCTGCGAGCAATCATATTTCCCCGAACTGCCAGAGCCCTGCGCTCCCTCTCCACATCTGCATCATCTTTCAAGTCGTCTGTTACGACATGCCCCAAATACGTGAATCTGCTCACAACCCGCAGAGCCACTCCGTTTAGCTTAATAGGCGGAGCATGTGCTGGCTTATAATTACCTGACTTAAATATAAGCACCTCACTCTTCTTACAGTTATACTGCAGCCCATGCTCCGCCGCATAAGCCTCACATTTAGACAACAATGTGCGAATTGCTCCCACCGATGGACCCAGCAGCACCATATCGTCAGCGTAACTGATATTATTAACACTAACCCCATCAATAAAGCAACCAGTATGAGTACTGCTGAGTTCATCGATGAGATCATTGACGTACAGGTTGAATAGCAGAGGAGAGGTGATACCCCCCTGCCGCACGCCACATTCCATGCCGTATTCATCAGACAGAGCCCCTCCCCATCTCACCTGATTTCTCTGACACCGATACCAATGGCTTAACACTGTAACTACTTCCACCGGTACACCCGCACCCTCCAGCTTCTTCCAGAGCTTATCATACAGAACAGTATCAAACGCCCTGGACAAATCCAGAAAGCACGCGTACACCGGCGTGCTCCTATCAGTGTAGTATCTGACAGCTTGCTTAAGACAAAGGATAGCACTTTCCGTTGAGAGCCCGTTTCGGAAACCGAATTGAGCATCATGCAAGTGAACATAAGAAGTTAAGATATTATTAAGCAAACTGTCAAACACCTTCGCCATTACCGTTGCCAGTGATATAGGCCGATAATTTACACTGTCCGACAAATCCCCCGTTCTATTCTTAACAATAGGTACGACAATAGTTCTCGTGAGTTCATCAGGCAAATAACCATGACACAAACATAGGTTGTAAAACATGGAAAGTACGCGCGGCAGGTGCACACCAGCGTTTCTCAGATGTTCAATGCTGAGACTGTCGCACCCGGGAGACTTACCCCGCTGCATACCGACAATCACTTGCCGCACTTGAGTAGCTGTAACTCTCACTATCCTCTCCTGCACAACCGCCCCAGCACCGACATCCCCAGATGAGGTAACACCCAGCCCCGTGAGGTCACATTTTGGCAATACATTGAACTGGTCTTTGAAGAGATTGGCAATATCGGTATGATCACACACCCCCCCTACACTCTCAGGAAGGCCAGGCTTAACATTCAGTTTACCAGTTTGTTTCCAAAAAGCTTTAAAATCTTTGGCTGCGTGATGAGCGGCCATACCATCCATCTTAATTTGGTCCTGTTTATCTTGGCAATATTTAAGCTGTTTTTTGAATGTTTTCCTACTCTCACACATATCGCAAAAGATTTGGCCACTACGAGGCTTACCAGCTTGGACCCAAGCTAAAAATTTTAGTCTGGCCTCCCTGTGAAAACCTGCAACATTATTGTTCCAACCGGCAAGATATATAGATAAGATGGCGATCATTTCTAAAACTTATAAAAAATGTCGTCCAGATGTTAGTTTTTTTGATTAATAAAGAAAGTAATAAATGGAAGAATCCATTTCCTCTTATTTTTATTTCTTTAACCGTAAGTAACACAATCATTAATTAACTGAATGAGCTACATAGCTTACAAATGGGCAGGTGTAATGACACGCCATTTGATGTTAGAGAATGAACTTGGCAATGTTAACGATACTGCGGTTTGTTAGCTAGTTCATTGTTATTGAAAGCTATACAGCTCGTAAAACCGACTGTGTGAATAGTGGTTATAGACGCGTGTGTCGTATACAACATGTTAATTGAGTTTTGTTCTGTTAAAACGAACTAAAACACGACAATAGATGAGATTAGAAAGTCGAGTTGTGAGTTGGTGCTTGTAATTAATCGCCAACCCCGAGATGCAATTTATCTTCTTGGGCAAGTAGTATGTAGCTTGTATTATAAAACCATAATAAATCATACGTTTTAGAATAAGCTCAAGACTGGTAAGGATTGTTGCGCACATAAAACATTAGACCTCGTCGGTCTACCTCGTTAGCCTACTGGTCCTTAGTGCGACTGCTACGCTAGAGGTCTTTGGTTCTATTCCTAATTCGAGCAAAGTGTTATTGGGGTTTTCTATGAAATTCTCAGTAGCAGCTCAGTGTTAGGATTTGTGCCCAGTTACTGGCAATAAGCGTGCCCCCTATTCAAAGTCAAAGCATTTATTTCAATTACACCATTTACAGGTACTTTTAATTGTCAAGAAGTTACAGTTTAAAATTGAAGCTAGTTGCTCGTTCCAATACGTAGATCTCTATGGACTATTATATGGGACCTAAACATTTCAGCGAACTGTGTGTGCACATTGGTACACCTGCCCTGCCTGACCCTTCAGGGAATACAGGCGTTTTAGTACGTCTGTATACATTTTAAAACATTAAGTACTTTATAAATGACAAAACATGGCTATACAGACAGGCATTAAAATATTTCTTTATTTGCATAAAAACCGTGTGAAAACGCTTGGTAATGTGCGCCACAAAACGGTGGGAACACAATGAAGATTAAACGAACAAAAGATAAACAAAACATGACGCGGCATCATCTATCACTGTACGATGTCGGGAACAATATTATAATCCTCTGTCAAAGATTAACTCGTGTCCATTTGTCTGTCATCAGAGCCATCAATAATATCCGTTGGTAAGCACCTTTTGTGTTCAGGTGACACACCACAGACAATGTATCGAAGGTTCACTATACTCAAAAGGTGCCCGCGGTGTCAACATACGGTGTTCTCTATGGAGACTTTTTATGTATGTGATTGGATGGCACACAAGCCGACGGCCCACCTGATGTTAAGCTGCCTATAGACATCTGCAATACCAGAGGCCTTGCAAATGCGTTGCCATTCCATAGTTTTTTTTTTTTGCGTATGGGCATCTCGCATGTCAGCCTAGGGCTGTTTACTGCTTAACCGCACAACTCAGTGAATGCCTCTCAATTAAGGCCTCCAGCCAGAGCATAAGTTTATTTAAACTAAGTGACAGCGCGCTAAGGGCACCCCCTGCGGGGTACGGACCTCGGCTTAGGGCGTCACTGGGGCAGCAAGTGGGACAGGCTGGATCGATCATACCCATCCCATAGACAAAGTTGAAATGTCTTATGTGCCTGTATTTACACCGGCACCCTATCTTCCCTGCTTTGCGGCAGAAATAGTAATGGTAGTAGTACTTCCCCGGACGAGCTCCTTCACAAAGAGCTTTACTACTACTACACTACTGTTACGTAAACGAATGAGAGTATTCTACTAAATAGAAGACCGCCCGTTTGGTCTGGTGGTCACTACACTCACTACTATAACTGCTGTTACATTTCCTGGGTTTGATTCCTGAATTGGTCAGATCATTTGTCATCATGATGCCGGATTGCCGTCTAATCGGAATATGAGACTGACGGTAGAGGAATTGCATTTTTTTGCTCTATTTTTTTATCGTTACCCCACTCTAGGTAGGTCTCCTGTATCCTGTATGGGTGCGTTCACAATAAACAAATAAACTCACATACACAAATAGCCAGACCCCATATATAAAATCCCCAAATAGCCATTTACTTTTTTTCAAGTATTATAGCAAGAATGAGGACCCTACTTATTCTATAAAAGTTTAAAAAACATTATAAAGGCAGACCTTCTGTATCCATCTTATCAGTGGATTTATTTTTCATAAGAGGATTATGAAATGTGTACCACTTAGCCTGTTTACTGAACACGTTTAATCCTTTATTGTTGCGGACAATGTACGTATTATACAGTTTAAATAAGTAGCCTTTTATAGAAAATTGTTGTTTTTGTGACGCCTTTTTGGTATGTTTTGTTTTTCAACAGTTTCCTATGAATAAAGACTCAAAGCTGCAGGTAAGCAGGCAGATTTACGTGCTTCTGTTTATGTACAAGACATTCATATAAATTCATACAAGTAGATTTAAATATTCTGTACTTTGAGTTAAATTCCTAATTCATGTAGTGCGCGTGTCTAAACCACTGTACCATCATGATATTCACAAGCGGATTCTATCGATTCTAAATACATTGTTATTTTTATAATAACCACCTAAAATAATTGTCTAAAGTTCCTCTACCAACCAAACTTTGTAACACCAAAACCAAAATGCAAAGCTTAACCAACAGCAGACAGTACCACGGAACAATTTCAATTTCCCAAGAGCCACCTTTCCAATAACCTACTAATAACGAGTGGTAAGTGGTAACCGCACCAATTACCGACCGATCGGTTCGCCGAACAATTAATGGAACTTTTAATTTGTTGTCAGTCGGTGACGCGTTATCGAGGCGTAGGGGGGCGGGGGGGGGGGGGGGAGGCTGATAAGGGTAAAGTGCGCGGTGTCCGGTTACCGAGAGTGGGGCGATTATTGTGGCGAACGAAAGGGAAAACGAAAGAATTGTTTGGACTCAAATTAGACTCAATGATATATGAAAAGGTCGACATAATTGTTGGAAGAATTCTGAGAAGTTATAATGTAGGACAAAGCTTTGGGAAGCTTTTCATTTATGTTTAAGTGTAGTGTTAAATTTATTGTGAAGAGTGTCGCATTTGTATTTTAGCTATAAAAATAACGGTATATGGTCTAACTATAGTAACTATTGTGTTTTCATAAGTACTTAGTTCCTGCCCGAAACTTCATATGCGTAGAGTCAAGTATCATCAAGTATGTTACACTAGGCCTAATAAGCAAGTATATTTTAAAGAGAAACGTTTTGTACAATTTGTTTGTATTAAATAAACTCAAAATCTCCTTAGCCGGTTTTTTAAATTCTGTTATCTACGGAAAGCTAGCAGCGTGTGTTATCAGCGAGTAACATAGGAATATTTTATATTCAAAAAAATTTGGGATCAATAAGAAAATTTACGCGAACGAAAGCTAGCTTACAACAATACTAAACGTGTCAAATGGCTAATCCAGTAAATAATTTATGACTGTAATAAGCAGCTCAGTAATAAGCTAGTTGTCACTGCCGAGGCCGTCACACATTACGACTAATTCGAAGGGCGCCGATCAACTGCGTCGTTCCGGAGTGTACCCTAAAGTTTAGGGTACAAACGATTGTACTTGTTACATATTTAACAGACAAGTTTAAACAAGAAATACAAAATCGTGGTCTGAAGAGAAATAAACAAACAAACACTAAAATTCCAGGTCATATACAAAACAATGGGCTCGTAACCGGGCACGGGCAAGTACCAATGTGATTTTTTCTAATTCATATGTACTTTCTTAGTTTATCTTGGACATCACTGACATCCGTAACCATGTCGGAGGCCCTTGAGGCGATTGAGAAACTCTGACACTAGGGTGTGTGGGATCGTTAGAGATTACTGCCGACACGATAAAGAAAGAAGAAAAGTGGTACGAGACCTAAGAAACAGATTTACATAGACTATACTCATTAATTAACACAAGAGCCCTTTGTAGCACTTCAGCAATATAGGTAGGTACCTACCTATATTTGTGATACATTTCTAAGTTGATAGATAGATTGGGGCCAAGATATTATGAATACACATACAATATATCACAGAACTAGCTAACCTATTTAAATGTCAAACCAATTAAACCATTTACAGAAACGTTTAATTGCCAAGACGTTTGTATATTTCAAAATGTATTCAAGAAGCGACCAAGTGTACAACATTTTAACTGGTAACCGAATAATTCTGCCCTAATTGGAAAAAAGGTCAAAATAACATGGAATGAGGGAAAAACTTCACAAACGGTTCGGCGGCCGCCGCTCCGGTCCGCAACGAACCGGAACGAACCGGGGACCCGATAATGGGAAATTAATAGCTGATATCAAGACTTGAGCCCTATCGCGAGGTTTTTAATAACTATTGGTTGGTTTCGAGTTCGATTCTCGGCCGGGTCGTTATTCTTGTTGATTGGAAATGTGATAAGGGGTTTCATGAAAAAAATGGAGTTGTTTTTTTTGCAAATGTATTATATATTTTTACCTAGGTAGTTGGTGCTAGGTAGATTAGGTAGTGAATAAATAATAAACCGCGGATGTTTTTTAATATCGCGGTTACATAAAAACGCGATAAAAATTACCCTAAATATTAAGTTAGGCTTTCAGGCTAGTCCTGTTCAGGCATTAAGCGTGGAAGAGTAATAAACATCCATCTGTTCATCTTAAAAACTTTCTCAGGAAGAAAGATAGGATAGGATTACGTAAATTTAGAACTAGGTATACAGGGTGGAAATTTATTATGCTACCTGGAGGGAAAGTACTCTAAATACTTGAGTTAGCAAATTTTACTGAAAGGAAACATTCCTTTATTTTTAAAAAGAAACAAAACTGCATTTAAATAATTTTGAAAATACGCTTGCCACACCCGGGAATCAAACCGACTAAAATCGGAAAAAATAGCATCCTGTATTTTTATGGCACTAATCGATAGGGCCAATCACAAGGATCAAATCTCTACAAACCTGGTAAACTAAATTTAACAAAAACCATGAAATTTCAATCTAAACTTATTTTAATCGGACGAAAAAAACGAGTACAGTAACTAATTGCATGCTGAAAATGAGCTTTACTTTCTTCGATGCACACATTCATTATTTGAAGGGATTTATTTTGAATAACTTTTAGAAGGGTGTTGTGGTGAATATTGAAAATTTTACTACGCTACCAAAAGTTACTTAAAATGATTTTTTTAAAGGAATAAATTCATGCATCCAAGAAATGAAGCTCATTTCCAGCAACTACTTAGTGAATTTACTCGTTTGTTTCGTCCGAATAAAATAAATTTACGATAAAATTGCGTGTTTTTTTTTATTTTAATTTACCATGTTTGTAGGGATTTGATCCTTATGATTGACCCTATCGATTAGTGCCATAAAAGAACAGGATGCAATTTTTTCGAATTTTAGTCGGGTCGATTCCTGGGTGTGGCAAGAATATTTTCAAAATTATTTAAATGCAGTTTTGTTTCTTTTAAAAAATAAAGGAATGTTTCCTTTCAGTAAAATTTGCTAACTCAAATATTTAGAGTACTTTTCCTCCAGGTAGCATAATAAATTTCCACCCTGTATAACAGCGACACGCGCGCTTCTTTCTTATCGTGTGGGCAGTAAGGTCTAACGACCCCACACACCCTAGTGTCAGAGTTTTTAAACCGCCGCAAGGGCCTCTGACATGGTTACCGATGTCAGTGATGTCCAAGATAAACTTAGAAAGTACATATGAATTAGAAAAAGTCACATTGGTACTTGCCCGTGCCCGGTTGCGAACCCACAACCTCGTGAGAGGCGGGCGCCTAGTTACGCGCTTAGTTACGTATTTGGTGACTGCTCCGCTCCTGTTGTTCGTAGCGTGATATTCGATAAGTAAAAACCTTCCTCCGGAATCAGTCTAACTTAAGATGAAAACCGCATTAAAATCCGTTGCTTAGTTCAAATGCTTTAGATGTACAGACGGCGAGAACGAAATTGTTTTATACTATGAAACTACTACTATGTACTTTGTTTTATAAATCACACAACCGCGTCTTAAAATAAATAGTTTTTAAAAGCTAACAACTCACTCATCGTTACGCTCTGCCGCCGGGTACGCTGTAGACATGTCATCCACTACGATATTGAAGCGAATCGACGGCATTTTGTCGTCACACTATGTCATTCTTCTCTTATAAGCTCCAAAACACTAAAGCCAATTTAAAGTCTAGCCAATTGAAAGCGGTTTTGATAATAGAATAAAAATCGCCAGAAATTAGCAACATTTTTTTCACAACACATTTTTACACATCACTTTTTTCTAAAGTAATTGAACCAATTTTTATTCAGTTTTTATTTACAAAGAACCACGTGATATTACTATTACTGACATTACTAAGAGGTTGTCGTTTCATTTTTAAATATTACAGCACGTAATAAAGAGCTGTATTTCTGTTCGCTCCCACATGTTAAATGAGGTATCTCTTATAAGAGCAAGCGGAAGCAATGCTCCATCTCATACAACTCGCATAGTAGGTATAAGGCTTAGTGCAGGTTATCGCGGAGGATACAATTTCCGAGCGCCGGCGGAGGATGCGTCGGCAGTGTGCCCTCGGGATGAATCCACCGGGTTATAAAATATAAATGCTGAAGAATTCTTTGCCTCATTTCACAATTTCTATTTGTGATTTTAAAGGGTTACAAGGTATTCTCAAGTTGTAAAATGCCGAATTTGGAAAACCTTTTTTTTTGGTCTGGTTTCATAGGCAGTGTGTCATCATCATCATCTGCTTAGCCTTTTCCCAACTGTGTTGGGGTCGGCTTTTTCATAGGCAGTGTGTACTTAACTAATTAGTATTGGTAGCAGGACTCAGCGGTTTCCATCCATTAAAAGATGACCCATTTTTTTAACGATGGGAAATCATTAAATGACTTCTTCCGCTCTGGGTGGGACGGGAGGGAATGTTAGACTATTATTGGCTAAAACCCACCCGTTTCCTCCTAATGGCCTTTGCGTTCCAGGGCCGCGGTGACTCTTTCGAACAAATTCCGCAACCCTGGCAAAGATGACCCGTACAGATGGGTCTCTTGACTGAAAGACCCACCATCTTCTCTTGAAGATGGTGGGAATTGGTCACGCAGGATTCGAATATTAGATTATTTCCAGTTTCAGAACTTAGGGCCAATAAAAAAGCTAGAGTCTGATGGTAGCCTTCATGTATTTTAACTAGCTTTAGCCCGTGACTCTGCTCGCGTTGAGGTCGACACGCGACAATGTTACAACTCCACCTTCTTTACTAAAACTACCATTAGGTAACCCTTCCTCAAAAGAATAAAAACACAAAACCGTTATTATGTCTGTAACATTTACCATTAATAGTAGTTAAAACGTTCGGAAGTAATACGTTTTATAACACAAAGCGCGAGCGGATAGTGTTTCCGCGCCGCCGGGACGCTGCTGTCAACACACACGTAAGTTACAGAACTACCACTTGTTGCTGACTCTTAACCGCTGCTGAATAGCTTTTGTTGTGGGTGGACAGTCCTCATAGATGTTCCCACACTGGGGAGTGGTCTGCCAAACTCTTACTGGCTAAAAACCGACCCCGGTGTTCCCATATCACACTTACGCCGGGCATCCCGGGGGCAGTGAGGGGTCACGGGGGAAGAAGACCTTTTAAATCTTATACCAGTCTACGTCTCTTCTCATACAGAGAATGCCCGAGCATTGATCACCAAGCTTGCTCTAGGCGGATTTGGAACTTACATTAATTATATTATGAGAATTAAAAGGCCATGTTTCTTTACGATGATTTTCGTCACCGATGTCTATTTGACGTTAGGGTAAACTTAGAAAGAAAAAAGCTAGGTTGGTATTGGGTCGTGCTCGGTTGCAAATAAAACATCAACCAACCATTGAGTTATTAAGACATTTTAAATGAACAAACTTTCACCTTTTCTATAAGCTCAGGAACTTCTGCATGTACCTTTTTTTTTTTTTTTTTTTTTATAGACGGGAAATCATCAAATAACTTCCCCCGCCCTGGGCGGGGCGGGAGGGAGTGTCAGACTTTTACTGACTAAAACCCGTCTATGTTCCTTCATGTGCCCTTTGCGTTCCGGGGGCGCGGTATCTCTTTCGAACAACCCGCAGCCCCGGCAGGCATCGGCCCTCAGTGGCCCCATCCAATTTTGCTGACATCTCTTTGAGGCGCGCGTGGAACACGAACGCGCCGTCGACACGGTCTGTCGCTAGTGAACGTACGGACGGCGAGCTACCCATTGCTCACCGTCCACAGACCCGCGTCTACGGTGGCCGGGAGTCGTCTCGTGGCTCCCGACGCCCGGATCGTCTACCGCGGCGGCCGCTGGGACGGGGGACCCTCCTTTCTCTCTCCCGTCCCGCCGCCTCCTTCTCTAGCATTACAGCTTCGCAGAAGGAGGCGACTGCTTCCCATTCCCCCTCGCTCCGGACCATGGCCTGAACCAGTGCCGGACGCGAGAGGGCGCCGCCGCCGATGGCCGCCTCGAGGACTCGGCGGTGCTCAGCCCAAGCAGGGCACACCGCCAGAGTATGCTCCACCGTGTCCTCGGGGCGATCCTCACAATGGTGACATCCGGGCGATTCCTCCCGCCCGATGAGGTGCAGGAACCTCCCGAAACTTCCGTGTCCGGTGAGGACCTGCGTCAGGCGGAAGGTGAGGGCGCCGTGGCGCCGCTCTAGCCACTCCTCAAAGAGGGGTCTTACCGCCTCAATCGAGGCGAGCCCTGCACGAGGTTGCGACAGTCGTTCTCTCCATGTCGCCATGAGATCGAGCCGGAGTTCCGTCCGCAGGGCGGCAATTTGCCGCGGCAGCGGAGTTTCGCCCCGGCCCAGTGCCTCCGCGCGCCACTCGTGTAGGCGCGCGAGGACCAGCGCCTCCAGATCCCATGGCGGCAATCCGGCAAGGAGGCTCGCTGCCTCGCCGGAGATCGTGCGGTATCCGCGGATGACCCTTATGGCGATCACCCGCTGGGACGCGTTCAGGTAGTGGGCGGCAAGCCGCTTCAAGCCCCGCGCCCACACCGGGGCCCCGTAAAGGGCCATCGAACGCACGACCCCGGCGTAGAGCCTCCGGCAGGAGGCGTTTGGCCCCCTCAAATTGGGCAAGAGCCGCTTAAGAGCGGCCGACGCCCGTGCCAACTTGGGAGCCAAACGTCGGAAATGTTCCACGAAGTTCCATCGGCTGTCGAGGACAAGTCCCAGGTACTTCATCGTCGACCCGACGCCGACGGAAACCCCTCCTACCGTTATTTGGGATCCCGAAGGTGGCGCGTTCCGAAGCCCATGAAAGCACAGGACTTCGGACTTGTGCAAGGCCACCTCGAGACCCAATTGCCGGATCCTCTCGACGACTATCGCAACCCCGCGTGTCATAAGGTCGGCCGCCGCCTCGTGCGACCACCCCTGCGCCAGGACCAACGTGTCGTCTGCGTAGCAAACTACGCTGGCGCCCTCGGGGAGGTCAGCACGTAGCACCCAGTCGTAGCCGATGTTCCACAGGAGCGGCCCCAGCACCGATCCCTGCGGAACACCGCACGACATCTCTCGCCGGTTCCATTCACCATTTCGACCAGGGTAGATCACGGCTCTATCACATAGATAGGCCCCGACCACCCGACGGAGGTAGTTCGGCACCCGGTGGTACCGGAGTGCCTCCCTAATGCAGGACCAGGGCAGGGAGTTAAACGCATTGGCGATGTCCAGCGACACCGCCAGCACAACCCTGCCCCGGGACACAGCATCCCCCGCCGAGAGAGCTCTCACGCGCATGATGGCATCCACCGTAGAGCGCCCCCTGCGGAAGCCGAACTGGCAGTCCGCAAGGTCCGGCCCCATCCCAGACAGGTGCCCGACGAGGCGGCCCGCAATCACTCTTTCAAAGAGCTTGCCCACCTCGTCGAGCAGCACGATGGGCCGGTATGCGGACGGTGAGTCCGCAGGGCGCCCAGGCTTCTGAATGAGGACCAGCTTCCCCGTCTTCCAACGAAGTGGGAACCGGCCCCTCTCCAAACATGCGCTTAGGAGCCCCTCCAATCGGGGCCCTAGAGCCTCTGAGGCCAGGACCCAGGCTTTCCCAGGCAAGCCGTCGGGTCCCGGGGCGGTATTTTTGCCTTTCAGCTTACGTACCGCCACCCTCAGGTCTACCCCAGTCACCTCTGGTGTGTCGTCGTCGGTGTGGTCCGCTTCCGGCATCGCAGGCGGCGGAGCCATGGGCGGGGGAGGATGTTCTCCCCGCGAGGGGAACAGAGCGCTCACCACGTCCTCAACGAGCTCCGGCCGGAGACTCTGCGTCAGCGGGGGGGCCCAGGTGCGGATCTTGTTCCGCACCGTCTTGTAAGGGCGCCCCCACGGATCCGCGTTCAGAGTCCCCAGCAACTCCTCGCGGGCCTGAGATTTGGCCCGCGAAATGGCCTCGTTGAGGGCGGTCTTCGCCTCTCTGTACCCCTCGTACAGCTCCGCCTCAATGGCCGCCGCATTCGGTGGCCGAATGCGGAGCCTGCGATGATGGGCGTACGGGTGTCGCGCAGCGACGCATGCCTCCCGCAGCGCCGAAATCTCTTGCGACCACCAGTACACCTGCCGGCGGGCGCCGCCTTGCGGGACTCGGGGCATTGCCACGTCACAAATCTCGGACATGGCCCCCTGGAACCACTCCACCTCAGTGTCTATGTCGGCAGGCCTGTCCGGTGATGACACCCAGGCCTGCACGATCGAGGCTTCCAGGAGGAGCTCCCGGTCCAACTGCTTCAGCGCCCAACGCGGACCACTCGGGGCCTGCACGACCGGCGCGCTGGAGTCCGGGGCGGAGACGTCAAACCGGATGTACCGGTGATCGGAGTAGGTCTCCACCCCCTCCACAACGCGCCAGTCAAGAACCCGCGGCGACAGAGCGGGGCTGGCGAACGAGATGTCTACCACCGATTCGCCCCGCATCCGCACGCACGTGGGTACAGAACCCCGATTCAGGATGACTAGACCCTTCTCCAGGGTCCAGTCCTCCAGCATCCTCCCCCGCACATCCGTGCAGCGAGAACCCCAAGCCACGTTCTTGGCATTGAAGTCCCCGAGCACTAGCACGGGGAGGGAATGGCTTCCGACGACGACACTCAACTCCACGAGGGAGTTGTGGAACTCGGCGAGAGTTCGGTTCGGGGAGAAGTAGCAACCAACTACAACGATCCCCCCGAACCGGGCTGCTACGCACCCCTGTCCTTTCTTGACCCCCTCAAGGGACGGGGTGCCGGCGGCGGCCGACGCAATTATGGTCACTGAGCCGCTAAGGTCCTCCACCCAGGTTTCTCTGGGCGGGACAAAGTACGGCTCAGCGACCACGGCGATGTGTATCGACCACTGCGCCATGCTCTGGAGCAACAGATCCTGAGCGGCGGCGCAGTGGTTGATATTCGCCTGTAGGAGGCGCAATGGTGCCGTTATTGGCAGTCCATTGCACCCCCCTGAGTAGCCGTTGCAGCGACGGCGGGCGCAGACTCCATGGCGGCCGCGGGAGCGGCGGCGGCAGCGGCGGCGGCGGCGGCGGCGGCGGCGGCGGCGGCGGCGACGGTGGCGCGGGGCCTTCCCCCGGCCTTGGCGGGCACGGCGCAGGCCTTGCCCCCAGCCCGGTGATCCGCGGGCTTGCTAGCCCCCGCACATGCGTCGCAGTGCGGCGGGGCATCACAAGCCGCGGCCTTATGCCCGGGCTGACCGCAGCGGAAACACAAAGCGCTGCGGTCGACCTCCGAGGCGCAACGGCATGCCACGTGATTTCCCACGTGGCAGCGGAAGCACCTCATGGGCCTGGGCTCCAGCAGTCTGACCTGCGCCGACACCCAGCCCACCAACAACCTACGGCCCCCAGCAATGGCCTTGGCCGCCGCCACGGGGCAGCTGACTGTGATAGCCCGCATGCCCGAGCGCTCCGGACGGATGGTGCCTGCCCTGACCTGTTCGGCAGGGCATCCACCCGTCCTGGCGACGGCGGCCACCACCTCCTCCGCGGCGACGGAGTCGTCCAGGCCAAGGATGCGCAGGTCTGCGCATTTGATGGGCCTGGACACTCGGGCCTCGTCCGCGTCAAGGGACGCTCTCAGTTTTTCCGCGAGAGCGTCTGCAGACGGGCCGCTGGTGGCACCGGGGACCTCCAACATTCTGGCCCCCGTAGCCGTCACCCGGAGCCGGAGCCCCCCGGTGATCCCCAGCTCACCGAGGTTCACCGCCGCCTTGGCCCTGGAGAGCACCTCGCCGTAGGTGACGCCCCGCTTCTCCGCCTCCGGCTGCAGCGTAATAACTACAGCCGCGGATCGCGGGGCGCGGAGCTTAGCCACGGCGGCTCGTTGCCTACGCCGCCGCCGCTCCTCCGTCCTCCTTGTGGCCGCCCTGGCCAATCTGGCCGCCTTCCGCCCCTTTTCCTTGGCTCCAGCCACCTGCCAATCGGCTTCTGCCGGAGGACTAGGATTTGGGGCCGGAGGGGGTGGAGGTGGCTGGGACGCCGCCTTGCCCCTCCTCGGGGGCACCGTATTTGGCGCCGGTGTCGCCGGAGCCGGTTTCGCGGTGGCCGCCACAGCCCTGCTGGGGGGCTGGTTGCCGGGGGGCTGGTTGCCCGGCCTCGGCACAGAGGCGGCGGCCGCATAGGAGGCCCGCCTGCCGCCCGTGGCCGTCCCGCTCGCCGCCAGAGGGGGCCGCAGCACGATTCCCTCCAGCACGGAGAACCGAGCGTTGAAGGCCGCCAACTCCCTCTGGACCAGGGCCAAAACTTGGTTCTCCACCGGCACAGGCTTTGCGACGGGTTGGGGCTGGCCGCGCTGGCCCCCCGATTTGGGCGCCTGGCGGGAACCGGTGCCGCGGAACTCCGCTAGGTCGGCCTGGAGCCTCCGGTTTTGCTCCATGAGGAGCTCCATTTCGGCCGACAGGCGGGCCACCTCCGCCCGTAGCTGCGGGACCTCGCCCGCAAACCGGGCCTCCGCAGCCGCCGCAATAGTGGCCGAAGCCTCGTGCATGGCCCGAGACTTCGACCCCTTCATTTTTTTGCGGGCAACGCTCGCCACCGCGTTGTTGACCGCCTCCAGAAATCTGGACTTACGCTCCTCCTCGGAGCCGCCAGGTGCACCTGCCTCGTCAGAGGACTCGTCGCGGGTAGGGTGCTGCCCCGCCACCGCAGGTGTTGCCGGTCGCCCAGCAACACTGCTCCTCCGGGCAGTCACCCTCCCTGGGCCTCTCTCCTGGACCCCACCGCGTTTGCTGGTGGGGATCTTGCGAGCCGAGGCCAGCTGCTCGCCGTCAGAGGACGCCCGTTCGTCCTCCGATCTGGGCCGCTTCCTGAAGAATTGGCCCAGATCAACCACCTGATGGCGGGAGCCCAACGGGCTCACGGTCACCATGCTGGAGGCCGAGTCGGACTCCGACTCGGCATCTCCCTTTCCTCCTTCTGCGTCTTTTATTTTGTTATTTATATTTATATTTAATTCCATTTTTAGTCCCACGAGTATATAAAGTTCCAACCATCCAACCAAAAAACAAGTGGTTCGCACTAGCGACTGATGTCCCATAGGGACGCCCGTCAGCCATACATCCCGTCACGGTGCGCCGCCGCTTGGGATTCGGGGTGACTTTTTATAGAGGGTTTCTACCTCGCGGTCCGGGCGGTTAAGCCAAGACCCTCGGTGCCAATCGAAGCCGCGAGACATGACCACGACACTCCGATATGGGGTTACGATGTACGACGGTGACAGAGAAGGACCACCCTCCTCTCTGTCTGCTCGGTGGCAGGGTGAGTGCACGCCGAGCCCGTCCTCACTCCTCCGCTGTGCCCTCTGCTGATCAGAGGGACACGCGGAGAAACGCCCTTGGTCCGTCCTCGGACCCCGCCCGTCAGAATATTGGCCACGAGCAGTGACATTCCCCAAAGAATAGGAATCTCTTCCCATTCCTCAGGGAAGATCACTACCCGCGCCCAGGGTGCACCGGCCAGCCAGCTGCCGTTCCCTCAAGACGTGTCCGGAGGGACAAGCAGCCGACGGCACGCTTGGAGGTTTTCTGACCAGCACCCCTCTGCATGTACCTGGATGGTGTCTCTCAATCCCCTAGAGATGAGTGAGCCGGTATTTGAGATTTAATAGCATTTCAAATGTGGTGAATATTCAGGTTCCTTCCATTTTATATTTTAGAGGGGCGAGCAGAGCATTACGCACGCTTTTTTTTAAACAAAGTAACGACTAGCTTCCATTTTGTTTTGCTTTTACATGTTACATGAGGATTAAGAGTTTCATATTTTTTATTTTTATACGTACATTATGAGATGTTTTATATAAGAGGTAGAGGTATTAAGTGTTTCAAAAACTATTTGTGCCGGTATAGAAAGAAAAAACGATTCATAATCTGCTTAGCCTTTTCCCAACTAAGTTGGGGTCGGCTTCAAACAAAACGAACAAAACGTTTAAGGAATTAAATACCTACCTCAAAAGGATCTTCCTTCTTCATCGTGTGGGCAGTAAGGTCTAACGACCTCACACACCCTAGTGTCAGAGTTTCTAAACTTTTCTCAAAGGATGAATAAAATACATTATTTACTATTCTCTATTTTAAAAAATCACGGTAATTTATTAACAGTTTTGTGTTTTGTGATGACTGCATTTTGGATATTTTTTTTTTATATAGCTAGTAGTTTACATTTATTTTGAAATAAAGGACCTTATGCTAACATAGATATAACGTTATACGGAATAGAGTATAACAACGATACAGGTACCTACTGCGATCCCCAATCCCTTTCAAAAGCTTCGTCATAAAGTGAAAAGTCGTAAAACCTGTTCTAGTCGCAACTGAAACACGAATTAAAACTAAAAAGCCTCATCAATAAAGCGCCCCATTCGCCGGCGTGGCGCCTGGCGGCACCCAATTAGGGCCACTCACCAACAAATTGAATATAACAGTCGACACGCGTTGCTAGAGATGGCAACATTTAAAAAAGTTGCGTCGTCCGGCCCGAGGCACAGGCAAAGCGAATTACCTCCACAAAAGAGAAAAGAAACGCCTTTTATCTTTTTAAAGAGGAATTGTCACAAAGGAGGCTTTTACGCGGCGAAGTTGAAGCCGGGCTTCTTGGAGTTACGACCAAAGTTGAAGACTTGAAGTTGGACTGTGATAATGTGGTTTTATTCTGTTGTTGTGAGTGATTTAAATGATCGGTGTTAATTTGACGTTGAATGCTTTTGTAAATGTTATTAGTTGGTCGCACGCAAAGTTTTTTGTTTGATAAACAAGAAAAAGCTGTAAAATTATAACTTCTTATTTATGTTTCAATAATGTAAAGTTACGGTGAGACTCGCGTTTTTTGAGCCACGTAATTAACTTTTCACTGAAACACATAACTGTAACTGATTTTTCGTCGCCGTGTGAATGAAACAAGAGTTTTGTACGAATGTAGAAGAAATTACGCGAATCACAACTCAAAAAATTACGCTCGTCTGGCTTCAGCCTTAAAGTCAAATCATTTATGTAATAAGTAATAGCATCCTGAGCATAGCGGACAAGTGGGACAGTCCTATACTAGGGCATTGGACACGCCTACATGCCACTGTGGCGTATAATTAATAACTGTTTGTGTTTTTGTTCTTCAGGTAAGTACTAACATTTGTTTCTAACTTGTGTGTTGTACAGTCGGCAACAAAAGTCGATTAACATTTTAGATTTTTTAATCCTAATTATTGAGCACAATATCAAAGGAAATACATAGATGGTGGATGTAAAACAAAGACAAAATAAACCCTGGCCTGAAATACTAAAAAAATATAGTATATTGTGTTATTTCGTATCTATTTCAATGGTTTCCAAAATTAACAGTGTTAACCGACTTTTGTTGCTGACCGTACTAACCAAATGGATTTTGTCTGAAATGAAAGAATTTTATTTTGTTTATCTATACTAATATTATAAAGAAGGAAAGTTTATGAGCTCGTGAGTTTCTGAGGTCACACACACCTGTCCCGGTGTCTGTTAATCAAATTTTACAAGTTATATTTGAGCCACTTTCAGATTTTCGATTAAGCTAAAATTTTGCACAAACATGCAATTTACATAACAATGCAATTAAATGTTACAAGTAAAATTTGACTCCGACTAAACTTTGACCGGTGTTTCACTGAGCTGGTATTTTGTACACATTACATGACAATTCAATATACATATAAGATCGATTATAAAAATAAATATTTTTAGTTGGGACTTGTTTCATTTTACTATTCCTTAGTATTCAAAAGCATACACGTGTACATTGGAAACCCTATCTCCTACCATTACGGACCATTAGTCAGTACAAACGATGTACTACTTACATCAAACAAATCGCACACACAGTACAGTGTGCCTACTGTTTATATCAAAAGTCTCGAACGACGTACGAATAGATAGATGAAGTCACTATTTTCTTAGTAGCTCAGGAGGGCAATTTTACAAAGTTTTTGAAACACCTGCAATCAAATCTCAGTCGCGATCTTGTGAAAATGACGTACAATATGTGACTTACATATTTTGAAATTGTTGAGATTGCGCCTAGATTTTTAACAACTTAATTAGTTAAATAATAATTAAATTACCAACTATATTACGTACAGTTTATAAAAAAAAGGGAAGCTCATCAGGGAGGGGCATCACAAAATTCATCCGCATCTCAAGAGATGTCAGCCAAACATTCGGAGGGGCCACATGGGGCCGATGCCTACCGGGGCTGCGAGTTGTTCGAAAGAGATACCGCGCCCCCGGAACGCAAAGGGCACATGAAGGAAAATGGATGGGTGTTAGTCAGTAAAAGTCTGACACTAAGGGCGGAAGAAGTTATTTGATGATTTTCCATCCGTAGAAGTAACAAAAAAATCGCTGTCAATGGGACAAGTGCCGAAAAGGCTGACAGCATTATTTCGAAACCTTGTGAAAATTCATAATGTTAGACATTTTTAACGCTCATTGTACAAGAGTGTAAGTAAAACCAGGCTAGTCTGATCCCCGCCTCTACCTGTCATGGCCGGAAATGGGCTTATTTCCTTATTGTTGCCATGTTTCCCACCGTGACGTGGTCTTTAAATTGCGAACAGGTCACCGCCATTGTTACTCCTCCGCAATTGTGTTTATTGTCCTGATAATAATATTCTCCCGACAAATTTTGGTCATAACGGCCCATTTTAATAGGAACTTGCCAATAATGCAGGAGATTATGCGCTAGTGCACAAACACAGGCGCTCCCACTCCTTTACTCTCATTGTCCGATGACACGGCAATCTGATACGACCAACGGCTGTACGTGCTTCCCGAGACACGCGAGTGCCACACCACTACAACTTCCAACCCTCGGGCTGCTACCACAAAATTGGTAATGGTAAAACCCAATGATATCTATGGGGGAGGCCTATGTCCAGCAGTGGGCGTCCTACGGCTGATATAATTGTAATGAAAATCCAAAGACATTTTTTGCACAGGAACCTACGCTCAACAGTCGCGCTTGCTCCGACTACGAGGCACACGGGACAGGCAACTCTGGCGGACGGTTATCAACGTACCTCTTATCAAACTCATGCAGATCCTCGGAGGTGAACTGGCTGGTGACGTCGAGCAGCTGCTGGATGTGGTCGCTGCAGACGCGGCTCTTGCGCCGGTCCTCGCCGTCCCGCAGGAGCAGGGTGGCGCAGCCCCCGTAGTCCAGCGACAGGGAGGGCTGCTGCACCACGATGGTGGTGCGCCCGGCCGGGATGGTGCTCGCCGCTGAGTCCAGAGGGTTCGCCGTCACGTGGACTTGGGCGGCTGGGGAGAAAGGTTTATGTATTAGTTACATCATATTCGAGAACTTGCCCATTTTTAGGGTCCCGAACCCAAGGGGTAAAACGGGACCCTATCAGTAAGACTCTGCTGTCCGTCCGTCCGTCTGTCACCAGGCTGTATCTCATGAATCGTAATAGTTGGACATTACAAATTTGTACAGATGATGTATTTCTGTTGCCGCTATAACAACAAATACAAAAAAAAGAATCTAATGAATATTTAAGGGGGACTCCTATAAAACAAACTGGTTTTTTAGCTGTTTTTTTATAGATAATGGTACGGGGATAATGTGTCAGAGCAAATTCCACAAAAATTTTAAACCTTTAGTAGGTTTAAATTTTTATTACGAATAAATGTATCTGAATTTTTGACAGTGTTTCCATACACAAAATATCAGATATCAATTTTTTTCACGGATAAAAGATATTTTTGTTAGACTTTTAGTCGAGGTATTTATGTGTTATTGTTGGCAATATATCGTAAAATATTAAGTCTTTATTGTATGATAATATCAAAGATACGATAAGAAAGGCCATTTAAACTCTTAAACAAATATGAAACATAAAACAGCGAGCAGCATGAGATGCCAAACTCGATAAGAGCTCCATCTAACGTAACGTTTCAGGCAATCGCGTGCGTTTACGAGCCTCGAACACGACACGTTATCTGGCTCAACAAATGTCTAACTATTTAGAATACTAATGTTTCTGTAGGCATAGCTAGAAGTTGTGTTTGACTGAAACTTCTGAAGCATTTTGCAGAAACTGAGTGAAACGACTCTTACTAACATTGTGAAAAGAATTGAAGCTAAAAGTATGGTTATACATCATACTTCTTCTTCTTCGCTTTATCGTGTGGGCAGTAAGGTCTAACGACCCCACACAGCCTAGTGTCAGAGTTTCTAAACCGCCTCAAGGGCCTCTGACATGGTTACTGATGTCAGTGATGTCCAAGATAAACTTAGAAAGTACATATGAATTAGGAAAAGTCACATTGGTACTTGCCCGTGCCTGCCCTTACATCATACTGAACACATACTTTCTGTATGTGTTCAGTATGTAAAATTAAGTAATCAGGAATGTAGGATACAGAAATGTGAGGTCATATTAGAGGAGCAACGACAGTAAAGCTGGGAGAGAATAAAGCTGAGAGGATGTTTTTCTGATTGTTTTTTTTTTTCACTAAAGGTCCCTTACAACAACACAACAACAACATACAATCACGCCTATATTCCCCGAAGGGTTAGGCAGAGGTGTAGCAATATACAGCCACAGTTCACCCCCCACCACACACAGGACCCCACCACTCAAGGGCACAGCAGGCAGCAGCAGGGCAGGGCAGGGGCAGGGTCACAGGTTCCTTACCTTTAACCAATACCTTTGGTGCCTTTAAAATTAAGGCATATTAATTAACTACACGCAGCGATCATTGCTGCAGTAGGATTGGTATTAGCCGACCGAAATAATACTTCTTCAGTATCTGACCGCACACGTGCCAAATTTTCCAAATTTCCTCCTCCGTGTGGCCGGGTCTTTATCGGTAGCAGGAAAACTGTCACAGAGGACCGTTACTTATAGGAATACAGAGGATTTTACCTCCGCAGGAGGCCCTAATACAGATGTCAGGGAATACAAATGATCTTAGTACCGACCCGAGCGAAATACATGTACATTAGTACAGTCAACGTAATAGATAAGGGACCAGCGGCTATCTGCTACTTGTTATGCCATGTTTAGAAAGTAGGCAACTCTTGGTATTTGTATGTTTTCTGTTTCAAGAGTACATAGTGTAAAGATGTCATGGATCTTAGTTGTTTATTTATCTTTCCTATTGACTGTATTGTATAACACATATACACACATACCATCACGCCTGTATTCCCCGAAGGGTTAGACAGAGGTGTGCCAATGTGCACCCACAGTTCGCCGGTATGATTAGGTGCTAAGTAATAGGGGGCGAAACTATTGGCATTTACCGGGCACAAATCCTACCTCCAAGCTGCTACTGAGAATTCATAGAAAAACCCAATAACACTTTTTGCTCCATCTGGCAATCGAACCCAAGTCCTCTTGCATAGCAATCGTACTCAGGCCCACTACGCTAACGAGGCAGTCATAGTTTTGAATTGTTGTTGTTGTGGTGAAAATATTTATTCTTATTACCTGTAGATTGTCTTCTTGAGGCCGGCGGCGGCACAGAATGCTGGTGCGTAGAGGACCGTCTTCTCGACGCGGTGAACACCTCCGTGCCCTCCAACTGCCTCCTTAGCTTCGCCACCTCATCCTTGTAGTACTCCTTCTCAACCTTCTGTTTATTCTTCACCCTCGGTTCACTGCCTCTCCTCTTCACCGGGTCGGGCTCGAATTTGAAATGCGTCTCATATTTCGCCTGATTCGCCTTTGGGCTTTTTGGAGTATCCATTTTTGGATCGTACGGTATCTGGATGGATGTGGATGCTGCACTTGTTTGACTCACTTGCGTTTGTGTTTTGTTTCTTGGCTTTTCTTGTCGCTTCGGATCTGGGACTTGAACGTCGAAGACGAACCTCGCTGGACCAGGTCTGGGAGAGTCTATAACGTCAGTAGCTGATTGGGGTTTTGTGTAAGCTGGAGACTCAATGTCACAGCTGTTGGTTGCTCGGTGGTAGTGCGGTGGGGCGGTGCTGGGGGGGTGGGTAGGCACGTTGGGGTCGTCGATGAGGCTGGGCTCGGACAGGTCGGGGGCGTCGGGCTCCGCGTCCATGGAGTCGTCGGTGCCCGTGACGGAGGTGAGCGCGGTGGCCGCGGAGTCGGTGCTCGTGTTGATCGTCTTGTCAGACGTTGTGCTGCTGCCCATGACCACCACCTGGAATAGAATGGGATTTTAGAAATAATAGTTAAATAACGAATAAAAGGGCGTAGTGTACAAGTATCTTGTAGATAACGGAACGTGGAGCTGTCATTGGACAAAGGAATTGTAATAGAATGCCGAATTGCGATTGGGATGAAATGGGTAATTTTAATTCGACCATTGTTTTTATTTTTACACGTTAAACATTTAATTTTTGCATAACCTCAAGAGCTTTTTCCGTGTAGCTCGTGCTAATCTGTATAACACTGACGAGTTTGATTGTATGTTTTTTTTTATTTGTTTAAAAGATGCTCTTTTAAGATTTGTTCGATTAAGAGATTCGGGGTGGCGCAAAAAAATATATTTCAGACCTTGGAGAGGCCTTTCCCCAGCAGTGGGATATGGCAGGCTAGATAAAATAAAATAAAACGCAGTAATTTCCGTAATTTTCAGATAAAAACGGGATACGAGCAGTAGGGTCCCATTTTGAAAACGTTTTTCTTAAGCTAAGTTATTATTGAGTGCCATAGGCTTTATTTTATGATATATCTAACTTCCACTCGTACGATGTCGCGAGCAGAAGCTATAGTACTAATAGGGAATACGAAATACAATGCCTACTATAAATAAACACATGTGCCACGTAATATGGGGATATGGCAGACATAATGACCGTAGTTATCGACCGCTAACATTAAATATACAGGCGCACCCACAACCCGGGTGCTGTCTCCGCATCTATATTACACATTCACATAACTGATATACATAAGTAGGTGATAGTAATTACGAGTACTATTATTGAAACAAATGAACCATGAAATAGTTTATATGTCTTGTATCACTCTTCGATCTAGTTTTATTTCGACATAAACAAAGTTAGAACATAGGACTAGAGATGCCTACAAATTTGTTCGATTTTTGAATACCGTTATACTTGCTCGATAAAATCTATCGATTGTCACAATCAGTGCTCGCTTTGTTTGATCACACATCAAGATCATCTAAAATCGAGCAAATGACAGTGTATGGGAATTGTTCCAAGCGTCGCCGCGCGCAAATGAAAGGGTACATTATATTATCAAACAAAACAAAAAAACACACACAGAATCACAATTACAAATTCTCTCGTATAGATTTTGAGATTCAAAGCTTAGTTTTTTTTTAATGATTGTTTGAAACATTTTCGTTTGAAAACTCGTCCACAACCTGCATTCTACCGGTACACCCTAACCGTAAACCGCGTTGGACCGTAAAAGTAACTTGCGCCATAAAATGCAGGAACAAAACGAGATCGGCTCAGTTTTACGGCAGTAGGTGGAGGCACTATGTCTCTCGTAAAGTTGAGTGTGGCAGAGTTACGGCTGATGGTGGCGGATAGTGGTCCAGCGGTGGTAGTGCCATCTTCAGGGGCATGGCAGGGGATGGGTATTAGGATCCTCAGGTGATTTGCTTTCAGCTATTTGAGGTTCTAGTCTAGGGCAAGCAACTAGCTTCAATTTTAAACTGTAACTTCTTGGTAATTCAAAAGTGCCTGTACATGGTCTAATTGAAATAAATGCTTTGACTTTGACTTTGAGGGGGTAATACTAGGGTTAAATAAGAAGTAGTATTATTATTTGTCTTTTATTACTTGGAAGGACACTAAATGAGACCCAACAGAAACGTTATGCCAACTGATTCAGCTTGCCCAACGAACGAATAGTTATTCTAATATTATAAACCTGAATAAATATAAGATCATCATCGACTCGTAAAGAAGACAGAGATAAAATTGAAGAATTTGGCTATTTGAACGTGCTTACCTCCAGAACTATTGAACTATTGGATCAGAATGGGCTCAACTAGACTGTATACCCTTTTTAAACATTTAGAAAACCTATTTCTGTTTGAAGTCGGTTAAGATAATGTTAAACAGGCGCTGGTAATTTTATTTCTGAATTAAAACAAGATAAACGTAGGTACTACGTTATTTATTTACGTTTCATAATATTTGTACCATCACGCCTGTATTCCCCGAAGGGTTAGGCAGAGATGTACCAATATATGTATACCCTCGGTTCGCTTGTATGTTTAGGTCCCATTTAATAGAAGACGAGCCTATTGCCATTATCCGAGCTCAAATCCCAAGTCCAAACTCTACTAAGAATTTTATAGATAAACGCAATTACACTTTGCTCTACCAAGAAATCGAACCCAAGACCTCTAGCGTAGCAATCGCGCTTAGAAACACATAATAATATTTATACAAATTGCTAGAAATCTAATGGACGCGAAAAAGAATCGCATGTTGCGAACGAATCAAACTACCAAACTATTTGTTGAACGGAACACCCTGAGCACAGGGCTGCCAACGCATCGATACAACTACTCCTATTACCTATGTAGGAAAAGTTATGGAATACTCTACAGAGGTTAAGAGATTGGCTGCGTGTTGCGGGTGCGATACTCCTAATGGAAAAATATTTGTATGACCTACAAGTACTTGTTCCAAGACCTAGGTATGTAGTTTATATGTGTGTAAATCTATCCACGGTACAGAGATATTGCTAGTGCGCGGTAAAAAAATACAGTTAATCGTTTTTAATGCGTTTAATGGTATGTACTTCAAGCTGAAATATCCGCACGCTTAAGAAGTAAATATTGTTAAAAACTATTTTCGAAACATCTAAGAAAAGTTGAACTGTTGTTCAATGAATTGTTGAACTGATAATTTTGTCATAGCTTTAAAGTTAATGAGAGATTTAAAGACTGTCAAAAGGTGCAAACCTTTTAACAAAAATAATACAGTGAATGTAATTTTTTCTGTTCACTGAAATGCGTAACTGTGCTGTAAACTAGTCAATGATTATGCAGTTTGTAGTAGTAGATAAAAAGCAATACAAATACAGTTCAAAACTGCATAATTTAGTGCCAGACAATAAATGCCTCGCAGAATTGCAATTTAAACCCTATTTGTGATGTATTTTAGTGCTTTATCAATTGTACATTATGAGACAGCCCTGTCAAGGCGTCGGGCGCTCGGCAAACGGGTGTACATGCAAACTTTGTAAGTGGAAGTTGTAGCGCTATCTAATTGGCAAACCTTTAATGATCGTGGTGCCAGCCGTGAACGCCTTGAAGCTACTGTTCCCAGCTAATAACCCGTGTAATGATTTAGAAGTTGAAAGTTTAACTGTTTTAAATCTGCTATGTTTTTGATTAGTTACACCATTAGTGGTCTTAAGCACGACTGCTAGGTTAGAGGTCTTGAGTTCGATTTTCAGATAGAGCAAAGTGTTATTGGGTTTTTCTATAAAATTCGCAGTAGCAGCTCGGAGTTAGGATTTGTGCCAGGTTAATGGCAATAGGCTAACCCCCTATTACATGGGACCTAAACATACCAGTGAACTGTGGGTGTACATTGCTACATCTCTGCCTAACCCTTCGGGGACAACAGGCGTGAGGGTATGTTATGTTATGTTATGTAGTTATATCGTTCTGGTCTGTGGTTCAGTGAATTTCAAACACAATGAAAAATGGTTCCTGTATTTTTATTTTTATTGGCTCCAGAACAGGAATTGCCTATGTAGGTCATAAGTCTGTAACGTAGTGGGATTGGGCAAGCCATGTATGCAGTATGCATAATGGCAAATAGACCAGGGTCGGCACATAGCGGGTGTTGGAGCACGGGGGACGTCGCCAAGGGAAACGGTGGGGTTATGATTTAGAGAAGGTTATGAGAGATGAGTCAGAGACGGCAACAAATAAATACACAAATAGGGAAGTGTGGAAGGCTATAGGGGAAACCTTTGCCCAGCAGTGGGAAAATACAGTTTGAATAAAAAAAGAGTAACATTACCTGTAGTGCGATTCTCTAAAATGCAAACTCGAAAACGAGTCTCACTAAAGTGATCGCGCTCACTTCGATAACGAACCAACTTGTCATTGGTTTAGTATTCGTTCGCCGTGGTGACGTCACCGGCGTGATCGTGTTTAACAGAATACCATTTTGTAATCTCACTGTGGATTCAGCTTTCGAATTACGAAGTGAGGCTTAGAGAATCGCACTGCTGATTACATTAAAGAGGGGAACATTCTGCGCTACAACGAACAGTAATTTATGTAGTATTTTTGTTGGGCAGTATAAATGTATAGTGTATATGTATGTGTAGTGTATATGTATAGTGTAGTAATTAATGCTAAGTGATGTGTCTTTTTGTATCCCGTATTTAAGATAAAAGTATCTACTTAAACATTTGAATTCTGAAATTGTGTAAATTACATGATAAGTTGAAGATTATTCAGCCACTGAGGGCCTGCCATGAGCGTGTCAACGTAAAAGTATCTAGTGGATTTTGAATTGGAAATGCGATTATTGAAATGTATAAAGTCTTCAGACTAAATAAATATTATGTGCGACACAATAGTATTATCAATTTAATTGTCAATCGAATTAAGGTTACATGGTAGCCAAGTGGTAAAGGGACTTGCTTCTCATGCATGAGGTTGTGGGTTCGGCGGTTGTCAAGTACCAATGCGACTTATTGAATTCACGTGTCCTTTCTAAGTTAATCTTGTACATCACTGACATCGATGAAGAAAAACGTCGTAAGGAAACCTGGACTTATAATTAACTAGCTTTTGCCCGCGACTTCCTCCGCGTGGATTAATAGTTCCCGTTCCCGGGGGATTTCCGGGATGAAAACTATCCTATGTCCTTTCTCGGGTCCCAGACTATATCTGTACCAAATTTCATTTAAATCGGTTCAGTGGTTTTGGCGTGAAGAAGAGACAGACAGACAGACAGACAGAGTTACTTTCGCATTTATAATATTAGTAAGGATAAGGCTAAGGATCTGAAATTGCTAATCCACCTTGAGCAAGCGAACTGATCTCGTGCCTTCTCTATACAGGAAAATTTTTTAACCAGTGCGTAAATTTTGCCATAATAAACTTCAACACGTTTTATTAAACACGTATATTTTATTTTGATATGTCTTAGTACTAAAAAAAAAAGTTATCGCTTACGAAACATGTTTACTTAAAAACCATATTTCATTGTCACTCAGCGCTAGCGCATTCCCCACCCCCTCACCCCAGCCATGCGCCCGGGCGGCGGCGGCGGCCGCGAGTTTTCATTGATAGTATGGCGAATAGATTATGTCCTGGATGTTTTGCTTATTTCAAACTCGGATAAAGATGATTTTTTTTTTTTTTTTTTTTTTAACTAAACACGGAAATGTGTTCTATTACTGACATTGAACTACCAAAAAAAATTTACGCACTGGTTAAAAACTTATCCTGTATAAGAAGAAGCCTTTGCCCTGCAGTGAGATAATAATATGCTGGTATATTACTCCTCGCTTTCGTGTCATTCCCCTCGGTCTGTCGTCAGAGAGAGGCCGCCCGCCGCCGTCGCGAGGCTCGATTACATCAGGATTAAGTGCTGATCGCTCGAGCACCCATCGATTGAGGCGGCTCATTGCTAACGAGGCGGAGACGACACGATTTCATTTTATTCATTGTTGTCTTGAATCATTAACTGGTTTAAAGGTTTTTTTACGTTACAGATTTGTTAATCTTTTAAGGGAATTGCGTCTGGCTAAAGTTACGGCTCATTGAAGTGTCTGGCATTTTATGTTTAGACTTATTTATACTTAAAGGCATAACGTCGATCTTACCGGAAGAGGCTATGGCTTGCGTGAGTTTGCGGGCGAGGAGATGATAAAACATGAAAGTCGTAATTAAACAATAAGAGAAGAACAACGTTCCACCAGACACGTGAGCGCGAGCGCAATCGGCTACTTCACCATCACTGTTATCACAAACACGATATTCCAATAATCACATGCACTAATCAATACCATCTAAACTTATTCTTCGATCAATCAATCTGAACTTAAGTTTTGGCGGGCCGCCTTCTCAGTGCCTGGTGTTACGTCCAGTTGACAGCTGTCAATTCGTTCTTTATTCAATTTTATGCAACATAAGGTTTCGTCAAAGAAGGTCTTTCTACGAGCCGACATACTATATTGAGTTTGTTTGTTTGCTTATTTTCACCGAGCTAAGAGAAAACTACGTCATTATTGTGTGCGCTGTATTATTAAAAATAAAATGGGATGTGTAAGTAATTTCACTTGGGCGAAGTCGAGGGCATAACCTAGTAAAGCAGATAATAATCAGTCGTCACACTAGAACTACTGGTAGTAAACATTGAAACTACAAGTAGGTAAGCATACCTTCTCATCTACATAAGTCTTTCTATTCTCTAAATTTCAGCCATGCTTACATAGCGATCACAGGATTTTGAATCTTCCTAGTCTAACAGAAGATCCAAAATGATATAAATGTCAAATTGTGTCATCACGTTTATCAAATCTATAAAACATTGCAATAACATTATTTAACAAATCGCACAATCTAAATATCTCTCCCTGAACAGGCATTGTCTTCTGCAGAATAATAAAGTGTCAGACATTTATGGGCTGCTACGACGGTTGTATTAATGCTGAGTTTATAGTCCGACTGAGATGACAGGAGGTTTCAGCAATTATGTCGGCGTTCTATTCCTTAATACAGAGGAAAGGCTGAAATTTATTGATATTTAACTGAGTACAAGAACTATAGTGATACAATTTATCGAAATATATTATCACCTTTCCAAGGACAACTAAGGTCATTTAGGAATTTCTGGATATGTTATTGATATTAAAAGATTGACTGTAAGAAATGTAAAGTTTGTCTGTTATGTCCCACCACTTATTGTATCCTTTTTTAAGGGAGTGTCAGACTCTTACTGACTAAAACCCATCCCTTTGCGTTCCAGGGCCGCGGTAACTCTTCCGAACAAATTCCGCAACCCTGAAGCTCTAATTTCTGCTTCATTTCATATCAAAGTGGTTCTCAGATCCTCAAATTCAAAATAAATTTACATAGAGCAAATAAATCCTCTCAGACCTTTTAACGTCAACTTCAGTGAAAAATGACGTCAAAAAAATGAAGGTATTCAAATCATTTTAAACATTTCAATGAATATTTTTTCCCAAATTGGCGTTTCATGTTGAAATGTCAGCGCCTATCGGAGCGGGGGATGTTACTCGCCGACTTTCATTTGAGAACTTCGAATTTACTTTAAAAATTAAACTTGACTTTTGCGAAGATTTATAAAAATGCTAATTTTCAAGATTGGTCAGTTGGTAGACTGAGATAATGGTAATTAAGATTAATTATTTTTCTTACCTATTTTAAAAATTGCTGCCATATTTAATTTTTCTTTTAAAAATCTACTAGTTGACAGATTTAGAGGCTGTTTGCTGTGGAGTTTGTTTGGTTTTACAATAATTTCGGCGGGGTTATTTTTATTGTATTCGTATGAGAGCTGAAGAAAATATTTAAGGGTCTGAATATTATCATAAGAAACTATGTGTATAAGAGAAGACGATCATCCCTATTTAATGGGCCCTAATTAAATTTTTCGCAATTAAATTAAAAATTGTACAAATTACTTCCATTGTTTTTATTTTTTTATTTCGGGATGGAAATCTTCATGGATGTTGCCTGCCCTGAGAGGGTTGGGGGGGTCTCTCAGATTCATGCTACACTTACGCCTTCCCAGATCCCCGACGGGTACCTGGCCGCCTCTGTGGGCCTCCTCGCTAACTTGCCTGACCTATCTTAATAAAATTAAGCGTACACTCGCCCGTGTATAAACACACAGGTTATAACTACGTTATGAAAACCCGCATCTAAAAATAGGACTAAATGTACCTGCTCTAAATGTCGCGCCATTTTAGACCAAGCAGCGACGTGTTTGTGATTAATTTAACTAATTTAAAACAGTGTATAGAAACTAGAAACATAATTAAAGCTTAAACTAGAGGGACAATCAAGGATATTGTTGGAAAACTGAAGGCAGTAGTAATTTGGCGCCATTCCGGGGCGGACAAGTTGCGGTGGCGGTCATTTATTCGCGGTTAGAGTATTTGTGTGTATGGGCTTACACCCGTGTGGACGGTGCCTGTCTTGCACAGCCAGCCATATATAAAATCCATTGTACTACCAAGAGAAAATCATTACACTGCGGAAAAATGACTATTAAAATCTCACCAACAAGGTGTTGATTTGCATCCTCGTCAAATTTTAGGGGCTTGTCATAAAAAAATAGAAGTAATCAAATATAATTACGATACAGCTATCGTAATTATATTTGATTACTTCTATTTTTTTAAACAAGTATTTATTAGATATTGGCCAGCGCCAATATCTAAAAAATACTTGTTTTTTTAGTTGCAATTATCAAATAACAGTATTCCAGAATACTCCTCTTGCAAAACTCAGAATCGCACAGTTGCGTATGCGGTAGGCAGAGTTGTCGCGCGGCTATATCAATGTGTACATAGCGCCTAAACCCTCTGGCGAGATGGCTAGCACGAATTTAAAAAATAAAAAACAATAAAAAAAAATCAAAACCAATTTATTTTATTATTGATTCGTGTTAAGAATCACGAGCATAGTTAACTCCTTGAATTTGACGAGGTTGCAAATAAACGCCTTGTATACAAATATATTATGTAGATAGATATAACCTAAAAGTTTATACACTCTAAGCCACACAAGCCACGTTTCACATCGCAGGCACCGCAGCCCTTGTCAGTATGAATTACAAATACATAAAATATATTTTAATTTCTTTTTCCCGACCTTTGTTCAAACGTGTCAGGCTTTGAACCCTGTCTTAACGACCTTGACAGCTCTCGCCCGCCATTTTGGAATCATTCACAAATGCGCGGGAATTTTTGCGTTTTGTTTTAAAATTAATAGGATCATCTTTTGAGGGGTTCGGTTAACGTTGAGTGACAGGTATTTTGAAGTTGAGGATTTATTTGTAAAATATCAATGTCTGGGAGAAATTGATCCTTACACAGTGGTTATAGAATATTTTTGACGGGTTGTCTTTAAAAGTCATATAATTTTGGAATAATCTGTAAGATGTTATACAAATTTTTATGAATGAATGAATAACAAACTTAAACGAGTAATGTTTTTTTATTAATAACACATACCATCACGCCTGTATTCCCCAAAGGGTTAGGTAGAGGTGTACTAATGCACATCCAAAGTTCCCCCATATTATTTAGTTCCCATGTAATAGTGGGCGACTCTATTTCCATTAATCGGCCACAAATCCTAACTCCGAGCTGCTACTGAGAATTTTAAAGAAAAACCCAATAACACAGTAAATTATTAAAAACACTTACTGCCACACTCAGAGACGTTTAACGGTTACTTAAGTCGCTCCTTAGTAAAGATTTCTCTTGGAAATCTTTACTAAGGAGCGACTTAAGTAACCGTTAAACGTCTCTGAGTGTGGCAGTTAGAAATCTACTCATCTTTGAAAAATTAGATCATTATTTTCTTCTGGCTGATGAACTTTATAAAATCTTTGAACACTACCCATGCGTTAAGACAATATAAAATTCGTGATTCAGAATAAGTCTTTTAGTTTAATTTTCAGGAGAGTTACAAGTTAAAATAACCTCTGAAAGCTAGCTAGCACGAGTTCAGCCACTTTGCGAAATTTACATTTCGAGTACATTGTCTGAATTTCAATTATAAGTTTCAACCTGCATAAAGTAACTTTAAATATTATTTACAATGCGCATCTTATACCGAAACCTTTATGTTATCTTCACAAAAGAGATTTACGTGTTAGTATTTTAGTAATTTCACGATTTCAGTGATTGAGTGCAACGCGTCTCAGTTGAGCGTGATGGAGTAAATTGAGCCTCCGAGCGGCGCGGGAATTGAGCGCAGGTTGCTACAGAATCCTCTCAAATTGAGTATCGAAGTACAGTCATTAATCTAGACTGTGTATGTGTTGCAAGCATTAAATAAACATGGTATTGTTTATTCAGTAAAGACAAAAGTAAGTGATGAGTTTGGATTTCACAGATTTTTTGGTTTCTTATACTTACGTACATAGACAACAGTTTATTAAACATTTATAACAGAGCGAAGCATGAGCTATCAGAGTAAATGAAACATGTTGTTCATATATTAAATCAAACTAGTAATTTCTCCTGTATCGTGGGTACGTATACCAACATATAATAAATATACACAAACAGAACGTTTCGGAACAAGTATTTGTAGGTTATATAAATATTTGTACAGTGCGGGAACCGAACCCGTGACACTCAGGGCAGTAGCCGATCGCTCAGCCATTGCGTCGACTGTGTCTTCTTATTGTAGTCGTATTTCCAATTTGAAAATTGATTAGTATCGAATACTTTTACGTTTGCCTACGCACGTGTTAGATATTACGTATATATGTAAATATGTAACTAATGTATATGTATATTTTAATCTTCGTTAATTATTAGGTATTGTATTAAGGGGAAAATATAAACAATATAGTTCAATTCATAATAGCATTATATTTGTTTTGTAGTAAAGTCACTTTGACTCGTTAATTAATTAAAACTATTGAATCTAGTTGCCCATTCCAAAAGGTAGTCTCGTATGGAGAAGAACGGGCAAGAAACTCCATACATACTCTTTTTAAAAGTATTACATTATATTATTATTACATTATATTATAATTACATCACATACATCCATTTTACTAAAAAGTATATAACAACTTTAGCTATAGTAGTGATGTATATAACACAACCATAATCAATATAGAAGTTATTATGACTTGTATTTAAAACACACCAATCATCATAATAACATTACACAATTACATATTTCATTATAAATCATTATCAACAATAAAGTAACAATAATTGGAATAATATCACCTTAGATGTTAACTCTTTGAAAGCCGAGGATCAACTGAACTGCTCCCACTCTAGCTCCGCTCTTTTATAACCGTTAACAAACAAGTATGATTCACAAGTGACAGTTGAGTCAAATCAGTGTTTGATTTAAATAAATAAGTTGGTATAAGAATCATTTAGTAAATTCATTAATTAATTTAACAATTGATCATAATATATTAAACAGATACTTACATTAAGTATAACAAGTGTTTATTTTTAAATATTAGATACATAATAACTACATTTATATATCACACGCTTGCCAGAACTACCAAAACATTATGTAGTACACAGTAATTGGCAAGGCGATGTCAAACTTTCTAGGAAAGATGTAAAGGGTCAAGAAAATTTATAACTTGGTATTCAACATTTTGCGTTTAACCACAACATACTATCACGCCTGAATTCCTCGAAGGGTTAGGCAGAGGTGGAATGTGTCCACCAACAGTTCGCCGGTATGTTTGGATCCCATGTAATAGGGTTTTGCGGTTAACCTTGATTATAAACTGTTAAAGTTTCCTTGTATCCATAACAAGCGGTTAAAGGCAGGTTAACCTTGAAAGTTATGTCAAAAGTCAAACTACGTTCGTGTTTACAATAGGTAACTACGATTAGTAATGGCTGGTTACCGATCCGTGGCCGTTTAAAAGAACCGAAAATTTCCAACCAATTATTAGTAAGTTAATCAATACTAATATTTTAATTGCGAACGTAACTCTATTTGTCTGTTAAGCTTTCACGAATAAACTACTGAACCATCATCATCTGCTTAGCCTTTTCCCAACTGCGTTGGGGTCGGCTTCCAGTCTAACCGGATGCAGCTGAATACCAGTGTTTTACATGGAGCGACTGCCTAAATATAAACTAAACTAAATAAATTACTGAACCGATTTTGATTAAAGGTACGGGGTAAGTTTGACCCCAAGAAATGGTTACTTTTTATTCCAGAATCTTTTTATTCCATTTACGCGGACGAAGTGGCGGACAAAAGCTAGTTACTCGTACAAAATAAACCTGTGTACACTAGCTTCTGTCCTAGACTTGGAACACGTGGATATTATTACCTACCCGCGTTAACTTACGTCTTGTAATGTAATGTTATAGCCTAGTTACTTAGCTGATAATTTAGCTATCTATTGGTGAAAAAATTGTTAAAATCGGTCTAGTAGTTTGGGAGCTTATTCGGTGCAAAAAAAAAAAAAAAATATCTCCTCTTTACAATAGGGTAGTTTAGCCGGTTTGCCGGCCACCTCTGGTTTTCGGCCAGTACGTTGTTATATTAATATAATAAGGACACTTTAACCTACCCATTTTAAAAAACAACGCCTACTTAATGTATTGGTATAAACCCTACAACTTTTGAATTTTGTAGAATTTTAATGATCCAACTGTGTCGTCTGTGAGTTCTGTGACCCTCCGAAAGTCTTACAGTGCACGCGTGTGTCGAAATTAGTGAAAAAAATAGTGCGCGCATAATTTTTGCAAGCTAAGTTACAAAGTTGTTTATCGGTTTTATAAATATAATTATTGTTCTGTGCACGGGAGATAAGTTTAATTAGTGTTATTTTAATTAAAATCGAAGAAAGATAATGTTATTTACATTTAAATTTGATGGCCGGTAAACTAGATAATGATTTGGGGGACTATTTACTTCTCGGCCGGCCGGCCGAAAACTAGAACAAGACCGTTTATATTTAATTGATTCTTTTGATTATTAAATAAGGAATTCTTTAAAAAGAAATGCTTTATACACGAAGTAGAACCGCTTCTCATTTGTGTAGTCAGATGTCGGCCGCATATTTTGAGCTAATTATGTGGTAATAACACTTAATAGTTATTGAATATTTGACGGCCGAAAATTAGAATTTTAATATTTACCTTTCGGCCTAAGCTAATCGATAGGGTCGAAAACTAATAATTTACTAACTGATTCTCGGCCAATAAAAGCTAACTATAATAAATCAACTAACTGAATCGAAATCATCACTCACACGAACAATACAGACGTAAAGGGACTTCCCCAAAATTTTTCTTATTAGCTAGTTAGAAAATTAAGCAAGTTGATCAACGGCCGGAAACTAATTAATTTAAATTTGTTTTTCGGCCGTGTTTGAAGGGATGGTCGAAAATCAGTTTAAAAAATCGTATTTTCGGCCAGTCAAAAAGCAGATTTTTTTCCATAATCTCAATTATTTTTGCTATGCCATATTATCCTTTTTCCTTTTTGACCAATGTTCCTACTATTATGTTTAAAATGTTTCTATAATTATGTTTAATATTTTAATTAAAATCGTTGATTCATACGTATTTTTTGCTTTTAATCCATTATAGAACTTACTAGTTAGCAAATATAGATCATTTTTCAAATAGCAGATTAGTGGCCGAGAACTAGCAAAATAATGGCCGGAAACTGAAACAGGTGGCCGAAAACCGGTGAAATCGCTATTTTCAGACATTTTAATTTTCAGTAATTTTAATTTAACGCTGACGAGTAAAAGGTCTACAAATATCAAATCTACATTATATTTCGAGTTCAAAAATATTTAAGAAAGTAGTCTGCGACTTTAACGTCATGGAGAAAAATCGTCACAAAGTCACACGTTCGCTTAAGTGGCCGAAAACCGGCTAAGTTACCCTATTAGTAGGTAATCATCTATTTATAATATTAGTTGGTATTTAGAACATGTATCTCAAGGTGTACAAGTTAACGAAGCTGCTCACTTCCGTTAACTGAGAAATGTAACTTAATGATATGTAGATTAGGTTTATATTGCTAAAGACTGTAAATACTTGTACTTGCGTATATTATTTGCGTAAACTTATAGAGTAATAAAAACAGTATTTTTTTGTTATATACAGGGGCCTTAAAATAAATTAATAATAAAAACATACACACTATTACGCCTGGTAGGCAGAGGTGTACCAATTTGGTTGATTTGTTTGTTGTCGAATATACAAACAGTGTTTTGGTTATTGTAAATTGATTTTATGATGAAAATAACTCAAAGCTTTAGAGTTAGTTATATGAAATTGTTGTGGAAGTATTATGAATCTGAGTTAACCGAAGAAGTGCAATCAACGAATTATAATCTAACGGGTTTTACAATTTGATGGTAACTTAAACATATTGTGACTAACAATACATACTAAATATGGATACTAGACCTGATCAAGCTTTATATGACCTTAAAGAATTACTTTAATCATATGTTTTTCTAGTTATTTGGTTTACGTATGTTCATTAGGTTTATTAACATAAAAAATCATGTTATTATTTTTTACTGGCTTTGAAACAAACAAACTTTACTTCTTTATAATATTAGGTTTGATTCAATAATAATGTGGCAGTAAATGTATCTTTTTTTTAATTATATTGAGCTGACTACTGGACCGATTTTAACAATTTTCTCACCAATAGATAGCTAAATGATTCCTGAGTAACATAGGCTATATAACATCACGCTACGAACCACGGGAACGGAGCCGTAACGAAAGACGTAACTCAACAGGGGTGAAATAAGCCGCGCGGACGGAGTCGCGAGAAATACGCTAGTTTTGTATAATATTCAATAATTCTTGTACAAAGCTCCTACAAAAGCGAGACCAGAATAACATAATATTACGAGCCGAATTCCAATTACATTATTTATGTTGATGTATAGGCTTCGACGCTAAAAAATCTTGTTTCAATACAACTTGACAACTCCTGTCGAGACTAAACATTATGTCACATTAAGTCTTCTGCAATAAAACTGTCAACACAAGTAAATAGCTTTCTGTATGTGTGTCAAGTAATTCCAATTACTCACGAATGAACGAGACGTGTCAGTCGAATCGTTCACTCCATTTACCATTCATTCGTTCATGTGAAACGCGTTCAGTTTCGAGTTCAACTGTTTTGTATAGGGTGGCCTAACTGCGGATTTCCAAATGAGGATTTTGGAATTCTCTTTTCATGGGCTTTCCAAAAAACTCCCATGTATGATCTGCGGTTTTTTGTAGTTTAGGAGCTAGACGTATTTTTTTCAACACAATTAAGAAATAATTACCTGACTTCTGATTTTATTAATTTTCACTTTTTCAGATACTTTTTTTTTGTAATATTTCATTTATAATAAATTTGGAGAGTGTGGTCTACGATCGACATTAGAACTGACTGTCTTATCATTTCCCAAAAGGTCAAAGAGGAGTATTTTTCTCAATAACATCCCTTCCAGATTTTTCGTCATAAAAAAAAACAAAAGAGTTATGGTACTAACTACAAATACTTTAACGTACCCTTTCCAAAACAAAACAAATAACCGCTTTTTAACTGGACATTATTGGGCGCACTTATAGCTAGAACGTCGAAAATATTTTAGTGTTCGAGTGCCGCAGAAAATGAATTTAAACAAATGTTCATTAAGTTTTTAATGCGTTTTTATAAACCTGTATAATCGTAAAGCCATACACAATACAATATGTTGTTAAATTATTTTAATTAGAACGTGTGCCCTAATCAAGAGAAATAATGAGAATAAGAAGTTTTATGTTATCTTCATTACATGTTAGGGAATAGGATTTTCTTTTTGTATCGCGTTTCTCGATGTGGTTTTACCTGAAGCCTTTTGAAGCCTTTCTAGTGAGGCAAAGGAACGCTTAATAGCTTAGTAACAGGTAAAAGATTCATCAATTATTTATGATTCAAAAACATTATGTTAAAAGTTTTTAAACCAGTCTACGTTAATACCGTTCTACGTACGAAGAATAATTACACATTCTATAAACGAATATTGTTTTTTATTTTAGAATAGAATAGAATAGAATAGAATAATTGTTTATTTGCACAGAAAGTAGGTACAATATTATGATGATATGTGACAAATTGGGTGATCCTTATACTTTCTACCTTAACTTAGGCATGCAAAAATAGTTTTACATAACAAATACAGATACAGGCATGCTTGACACAGACACGCAATACAAATACAATGTCAAATAAATTATTAGTCAAGTATTAAAATTACATTACATTAGTCGATAGTTATAACAGTATAAGTCAAAGTCTAAATTAGCATTGTTATGTCAAGTAGAAATTTGTGACGAGTCGGTACAGAAATGTCACAATTGATTTAAGTATTGATCATTTAAAAATTCGCAAATTGAGTAATAACATTTATTAATTAACAAATCTGTCAATTTCTTTTTAAGGACTTGAGTAGTCTGTGTTTTTATGTTATCTGGTATTTTATTAAATATTATCGGGCCCATACATAAAACACTTTTCTTTAATAATGCGGTGTCATATTTATCAACATTAATCATGTTTTTGTATTGTTTTCTTACTGGTCTGTTTCTGGTATCGGACACTTTATTAAAAAGTTGCATGTTTGATTTTACAAAAACTGCCATTTCCAAAATATAAAGAGATGGCAATGTTAATATTTTCAAGGACTTAAACAAAGGTGCACAGCTATCTGTTACTGTTAAATTACACATCGCCCTTATACATCTTTTTTGAGCCCTGAACACCTGTTCTCTCAGGCTACAATTTCCCCAAAATATCAAGCCAAATCTCAAAGTCGACGCAACTAACCCATGGTAAGCAACTAACCTTGTGGCTATGCTAACTTTTCTAGACAGATTAAGAAGCACATATGCAGCTACACTTAGTTTTCTGCACACCTCTTCTGCTTGTGGCTTCCAAGTTAATTGGCTATCTATGGTTATTCCAAGGAATTTAGCAACTGTGACTTGGTCAACTTCTTGTCCATTATAACATAGATGTAATATTTTTGGTGGAATTCTTTGATAAAAATGCATAACGTTCGTTTTTGGTAAGTTAATAATCAAATTATTTTGGTCAAGCCAGTGTATTAAGTCCGTTAATGTATTGTTTATGTTTTTTTCATACGTATTTTTATCTAGGCATTTAATCAAGGCAGTGCTATCGTCAGCAAAAAGAACCATAGGATGTTCAATGTGTCGTGGCAAGTCATTGATATATATTAGAAACAGTAAAGGGCCAAGCACACTGCCCTGAGGTACACCATACCTAATAATTCTTTCTTTAGATAGAATTTTTTTTTTCACTCTTAGTTTTCAAGCATATTTTAGTGATTTCTGTATGCTGCTTACGGTTGCTAAGGTAAGATTTTAAGAGATTAAAAACATTTCCTCTAATTCCTAACGCATTTAATTTATTAAGTAGGGTTTCATGATCGACACAGTCAAAAGCCCTCGACATGTCCGTAAAAATTGCACAAATTGGTATTTTTTTATCGACGTTTTGCATTACAGTATTTGGCAGATCAAAAACGGCCATATTTATGCCTTTACCCTTCCGGAAACCTTTTTGTTCTGTACATAAAATGTCATATAGAAAACTGTTAATTGAGTCATAAATAATTCTTTCCATAACCTTTGAAAAAATTGGTACTAATGCAATTGGTCTATAATTAGCAAGATGTTTCTTATCGTTTTTTTTAAAAAGTGGTTTAACGATTACTGTTTTTAAACTGTCCGGATATATACCAGAGCTAATGCATATATTTAGTATGTGACTTAAATGTGAGGCGATATCGACCGATACGAATTTTACAACCTTGGTTGATATACCATCATAACCAGTGCTATTTTTATTTTTCAAGGATTGTATGGCTCTTAAAACATCTTGCGGTAATACTGGATTCATAAACATTGAGTTTGGGTAACTTGTCAGATTCTTAGTGTCTAGTTTGGTCGTCATATTAGTTTGCGTTTGGTCAATAAAATAGTCATTAAAAATATTGGCAATTTCTGTCGGATCAGTAACGGTTCTGTCCTGAATACTAATTTGAGAAATTGGTTCGGTAATCCTGTACTTATTATTTATAATCTGCCAGGATGCTTTGGATTTATTTCTTGACGTGTTAATAAAATAATTGTTTTGCGCTTTTTGCGTTAATTTAATAATTTTCCGGAACTTGCACGAGTAGTTTTTGAACGTAGTTTTGTTTAAAATTGATGGTTCGCGTCTGTATTTCCATAGTAAATATCTTTGTTTTTTACTACACACTCGGATGCCACGTGAGACCCATTTGATATTTTTATTTGTCTTAACATTTACCATTTTGTAAGGAAAGCAAAGATTGTACAGACAGCGAAACTGTTCTAAAAAATAATCGTATGCTTTATTAGCATTATTAGTTTGGTATATTTCAGTAAAAGAAAGGCATTTCAGGTAATTTTTAAATCTAATAATATTTTCGTTGGATAGGTCACGATTTCTAATCCGCCAAGAGTTTATTCTAAATGATTTCATTACCTTAATTTCTAACAGTTGAGCAGTGTGGTCGGACAATGCAAAGTCTAATACTTCTGATGTACTTTTTAATTGAAAGCTGCACGCAAAATTGTCTAAGCAAGTATTGCTGCCGATCCTGGTAGGTTGGCGGAGTTCTAATTTGAGGTTGTAGCCCAATAGAAAGTGCTCAAAGTCCAAAGTCAATCTATTTCTTTTTAGCGTGTCTATGTTGAAGTCCCCACATATTACTACTTTTTTAACAGATTTGGAACATACATTTTTTAAAATAATCTCTAATTTATCATAAAATACATTTAAGTTATTTAACTTTGGTGGCCTATAGATACATAATATTATTAAATTATGGTTTGTTAGCTCTATACCGCAGCATTCAATGACATTAGCTACAGATTGATGCGAAACATTTGAAAGCTCTTTATAGTCTAGACAGTTTTTAAGCAGAATACATGCTCCACCCCGCTTCTGTGAACGTCTTGAAAATATTGCTCCTAACTTGTAATTAGTAATATTCAATATTTTTTCATGTCCAGCCATAATGAAGTGTTCTGTGATACAAATTATATCTATCTCTTTTTTTTGCTGAGATAGATTTTGAATGTGAACAATAAGCATGTCAGATTTATTAAATAGTCCAGCAATATTCTGATGAAGAATGTTTATTTGATTATAGACGAAAAAAATCATGCTCCAAATTGTTAGAGGAGTTTTCAGTCTGGGTTGACTGATCATTATATAATTGGTTATTATTTTCAACTTCTGTTTCTGAAACTAGATATGCTATATATTCCATTAGGTTTTTAAATATTTTAGCAATTGCTTTATTGTTTACCGTTGCAGTGTATTTACGGAACATTTCATATGTGTATTCTACACAATAATTGGAATCAAAAAGATAAGCATACTCCCACAATTCCTTATCTAAGTACATTAAGTGGTTAAATATTTCAATACGTTTATTAAATATAGAAAAATTGTTACTTAGTTTAAAGTTTGGTGAGCAGATCACAATATTAGTATTCATCACATTACCAAGCTCCTTTTTTATGTGGTCTAGTAATAATCTATAGTTATTGGAGACTTCAAAATCTCTTTCACCTATATATACGACACAAAAATCATCATGGGTAAAGTTTTGGAGCTTCCTATCTAAATTCGAGAACAGCTGCTTTATGCCACCATTTGGTATGATATAATGGCACAATTTATAACCTGTGAACGTACTGTTCCCTATGTCTAACATCTTATTCACATTATTACTGGAAATCAAACACATTTTTTTGTTGTTTTGTTGACGGATTTCGGATGGAATTTTGAGGTCGCTGTTAGCAATGGTCGGTACAGTTTGGACTTCCGTTTGGACAGCGCAGTTTATATTTTTGTTTGTTGTACTTTTTGGTGTCTGTACTCTTTTCTTTGGAGAGTTCTTTTTAGTGCGTTTGGATATTTCTACGGAAATCGTATTGTTGTCTTGAGATGAGGGACTGCTATTTTTTGCTTGCTCCAAGGCATTTATTTGCTTATTAAGACACATTATCTCGCTTTTTGCTTGTAATAATTGTTGGAATAAATCTGCTACTTGTTTTTCCAGTGCTTGTGCTACAGTATTATCTGGCCCAGGAGATGATGAAGGTTCAGTGGAATTATTACTTCTCTCCTTCGGATGATGGTTAGTAGGACTATGACATAAATTGTCTGTCAGTCTGCGTTTCACACTATTTTTCCTGTTCGACGAGATATGTCTTTTTGTCAGAGATCGTTTATTTAGTGTTAACGCTGGACTGCTGCAAATTTGTTTCAATATAACAATTTCTTGAGAAAGCTGACTTATTTGGTTTTTCAGGTCTACGTTTTCAATTATAAGGTTGTCTAGTTCATTCTGTGTAATTTCAAGGTTTGACTTTAGCGCTGTAATTTCAGACTTCATTTCTTCCACACAACCTGGGAACACGTTTGTAGACATGTCCAGGCTTTGTCCTAGTATATCGCTTGACGGTGAACAATGTAGGGAGTCAGAGAGGTCCATAATTTCCAATGATTGGGATAACAGCTTTTTCCTCAACGTAATATTCGGTTCTCTTTCCATTGTTCTTAATAAACTAGTACACAGTAGTATTTCTGTGCGTAACGGAACGCAACTCAAAAGCCCAGAGTCCAAGTACTAAAATCTGGTTTCTGAACGACTCGCCTTCCCGTCAGCGGGTTACGCAAACGATTCTATTGGTCAATTTATTGACATCAGTAGTTGTGAGTCAGCTGATATTTGTTTATGCTTATTTGAAATTTGATTCGCAACTGATAGTCAATGTTGTTAATGTTAATAACTTACTATTTATTCATCGTGGTTGCAGTGTATGTAAATTTTCGGGTAAATCACTATAATAAACTGCTGTTTAGTGGTGTTAAAATTGTAATATTTCACTTTTACACACTGTTTGACATAGGTGGCACAGGTAGGGTTTTTACACAGATTCCCGTCGTAGTTCACTTAGATAACAGTTACACTGAAGTTATAACTCAGGACGAACGTCTTAAGCATATTTTGGGTGTGTTATGGGTAATATAACCACTGAAAACTTATTTTACTTGTCGGAGCGATGTGGATCACGAAAAAGTTTTTTTTTTTTTTTTTTTTTTTTTTTTTTTTTTTTTTTTTTAAAGCCGCATTAATACATATTATTTTCATTGTCTCTTGAACGGTCTACCGGTTAACGTTAATAATGTTAATTAATTATGTGTGACTGCTCTTTTGGTAATATACGATAAATAGTGTAGGAAATCATTATAGGCACACAAATCAACATATGTGGAAAAACACGACAACACGGTTGGCGCAGTGACTGAGCGATTGGGTGTAGCGCTCCGTGTCGCGAGTTCGATTCCCGTACGTTACAAAATATACATACTTAGAAATACACACAAACACGGTTGGCGCAGTGGTTGAGTGATTGGGCGGTGCGGTACGGTACGTGACGCGGGTTCAATTTCCGCAAGGATCAAGATTTGTATGTTTTACAGGTAGTTGTCCCGGGTCTGGCTGTTTGTGTTCATGAATGTACGAGTATTATTTATGTTTGTAAACTCACTCACGATACAGGAGAAATTTCTAGTGTGGGGTATTGTTTTTTTTTAAGATTGAAGGTAAACAAATAATTTATATATAGACTGCCTTGGTAATCTAGTGGTCCTAAGCGCGACTGCTACTCTAGAGGTCTTGGGTCCGATTCCCAAGTCAAGCAAAAAGTGTTATTGGATTTTTCTACAAAATTCTTGATAGCGGCTCGGAGTAAGAATATGTGCCCGGTTAAGGGCAACAGGCTCGCCCCCTATTACATGTGACTTAAACATACCGGCGAACTGTGGGTGTACATTTGGATACCCCTGTGTAACCCTTCAGGAATACAGGCGTGATTCTGTATGTGTATGTATTTTCACAAAAATGCCACTGGAGGAACATCCTTATTCAAAACAAAATTAAAAAGGTAAGTACAAAAGTGCCCCATGACTGAAGGACTCCCAACATTTGAAGTACATTAAATCATCTTTATTCATGAATATCATTGTAATAAAGAACCATCATAAACATTATCTCCGCGCCGAGATAAGAGGACTGAGGGCCAACTTTTTATTATTAGACTTTTATTTTTTCAAGTTATCTCTGTCACTTCCGTTATATCTGTCACTGAGTTCTGCAGAAGTGTTAGACAGATGGTTTTAAAAGCTTTTCTTGTAAATGTTATAAAAATTAAGTATGAAATGTATTCTACAGATCGATTCCGGCAACGGCGGCTAAACTTAATGCGGACTTACGAAAGTACGCAGGAGAAATTATAGTGCACAAGTCTGTGTGCAAACACAGGTGTACACTTTAACTCTCAGCGTCGGATGCTAGCTAGAAGTTATTTTTGTATAAATTAAATTTCCTAGAACCTAGAAGTTCTGAGCTAGATAATGAGATATACAGAAAAAGTTATGTATCAATGCGTAAATTGTGGCTTTTAAAGGAGTTCTAATAAATTATTGCTTAAACAAAATACAAGCTAAGTAATAGGTAAATATTTATATTGGCTTGCGTCAAATCAATTCGAAAATCGAATCAAAAAGGTGCTATATTAAGCATCGTAAAATCTTCACAGCATAATAGACTAAAGCGAAATGTAGTAGTCACTTTGTTGATTGCTGAAATACATTTTGTTTATAACGCGTTACTCGATAAGTAGCTATAAAGTAAATAGCATCACTAAATGTGTTCTTAAGTAGAGTTATAAACACGTAAAGCCCCATTGTTGTAACTTGCCCTAATCTGTTGTTCAAATCAGTGGTTCCTTGCCATTATTTCGCCGTAATATTTTAACTTTATGGCGAAAGTAAACTCATAAAATTACCGTAAAACTCGCTAGGTACGCCTTCTTAAATATTTTCATAGAAATTCGTGAAATTTTCCTTTAAATTTTTGTTTGAAAGTGTCAAAAGATTGGTATAGCTTCATAAAGAAAGACGGTGTAGTACCTACCTACCTACTGTTTGTCATTTTATAGACACGATCTGCGTATTTTGTGAAGTCTATAAAACAGAAATGTGGAGTTTATATACTTTAGGTTTTATTTATGATGAAGATATTTTATGCTTAAATATTAATTATAATAATATCAGCTAATTTTTATTCCACTGCAGGTCAAAGGCCTCTTCTCGAACAGAAAAGGCACGAGTATTGATCACCACGCTTGCTCAAGACGTATTGACGATTTTGGATTTACATTAGTCAGAAGAAAACATGTTGCGCCGACCCCAAGTAACATGGGATAAAGGCAGGAAGATGATGATGATTAGTCAGAAGTTCAATTTGCCTCGCGACGTTTTCCTTCACCGACGTCAAAACCCACAGCCTCGTGCAAGAGAAGAGGTTAACCACGACAACATAAAAAAAATAGCTCAAAGGTATGATATAGAAAATTAACTACATATGACGTTTACTACATATTCTTGAAGCAGAGTAACAAACCGTTTCAATATACTTTCCACAACAGAAGAACTTCAATCGTCCACAAAACCAGATTACAACACACCAACAACTTCTAAAAATCACATTACCGACAAGGATATAACGCGGCTAACTTCAGCTCTCTTATTAAGCGATACTCCCAACTTTCTTCTCTAATACTTTAACAAACTTACTCCCCTCCCCCTGCCCCCTCACTCCCCCTCATTCCCTCGGGAGTACCGCAACAGGAATCGTCCCCACGAGGTTTACTGTTCACCAACTCATTTGTGTCAACGATTTCACCTGACATTAATGTGTTTCTACTGTTTAAGGTATGAGCGGTTAGCGATTACTTCTTCTAATCCAATTGGCGTGTGATTGGAGAGGCCAATGTGCATCAGTGGACTGTTGCAGACTGATGATGATTTTTTATACGAACAACCAAAAAAGCTCAGTTGCAGTTCTATAAAAAACTAACATCTAAGTAGTTCTTGCCCATTCTTGTGCATACGAAACTACCTTTTGTAAGCGGCAACTACATTCAATCTATTGTATATGTGACGTTAAAAAGTGACTTATAATGGACTAATTGAATTAAATGATTTGACTTCGAGTTCGCGGTCGAGTTGAATGACATTTTAATCAAAGAAGTCAATTGAAAGACGTTTGGTAAACCCAAATCTAACGCCATGTAAATTGAAACTTAATAGACTGAAATCCCAAAGCCGCCAAACCTTGCTGACTACGTAAGTGAGTAAGGTACCTTTTTTACGAGTATAGATTTTGCCCACGACTTTGTCTCCGTGAATATCAGTTATGAAGCATGCAGATAAAGTCGCCCATTAAAAAGTAGCCTATTTCTTTTCTTGGGGTTTCAACTTAATCTGTACCTATCAAAATCGGTGCAATAGTTTTACCATAAAAGCGTAACAAACAAATAAATATACTTACCTACTTTCACAACTATGATAGTAGTATATGGGGTATCTACCTGAAAAAAGGGCCATAATTTATGTTCTTCTGCCTGTACTTAAAATGTCAGCCATGCTAAAATGCTACAGGCTTGGCGATTCTCAGATTTTGGACCATAAATACTGATGTCAGTAAAATCGCCCCCGCTTGCGCCTCGTACCCTCACCCGGACATGAGACAAGTAAATCGTAGGCAATTTGCTGCATTATCCTAAGTACGGCACAACAATGTTCAGCGCGAGATACCGTACGACACATCCTTGACTGTAACGTACTTTTACATACATTAGTTCGGCAGCAGATGCTAATTGTATGACACAATTGTTCGTTTTTTTCTTTATGTTACATATAAGTAGCTTATAAGCAATTGTGTAAACATGCTGTTGTTTCAAGTGTAATAAATATTATTATATTATTATTATTACCCAGTAAATAGACACTTATTTACTACATTATGTTGAGGGTAACGCGTGTCACGTGAGAAATGGTTCGAGGGTTATTAGTGAAGACGAAATAACCTCTCATCTTGCTCTCATTTCGGCACGAGATAGGTAGAAAAAATTATTTTGTCGTCGTAAAACTAATAAAATGTAATTCTCCAGGCCGATTCCGGCCACGGCGGCTAACCTTAATGCAGACTAGCCACGTACGCAGGAGATATTATAGTGAACAAGTGTGTGCGCAAACACAGGTGCACTCCCTCTTCCTTAACTCTCCTAGCCCGATGGCACGGCAATCCGACACGACCGGAGAGAGATCAGGCGCAGGACCAACGGCTTTACGTGCTTTCCGAGGCACGGGGGTGTCACACCACCAACTTCCAAATTCCGGGCTGCTACTGAGAAATTCCTAATGGAAAAACCCAATAACACTTTTTGCCCGACCTGGGAATCGAACCCGGGACCCCTTGCTCAGCAGTCGCGCTTGCAACCACGAGACCAACGGGGCAGTCGTAAAAATAATAAAGCTATTGGAGCCGTCACAGTTCGTAAAATATATTAGACGTCTAAACTAGTATATTTTAGACTTCTACACGGCTGACCAAAAATCTTGAAAAACAATATACAGCGACTGTCTAAAAGTCGGAACACGGGCAGTTCAACTTGTGTAGGCTATTCTTATGCTCTCCAAATTGGACGCAAAAGTGATTCAGTCAGTTGCATTATGTAGGTATTCCGAACCAAGTGATCTGTCTACTTGTAATTCAGACAGAAATGAGTATAACGAGCCGTAGGCCTAACGAGCCGCTTCACGTAATAGTATTCGATTTTACTCAATTTTTGAATTGTAAATTCAACTATCCCATAGCAATTTTTTTATCCGACAAACACTATAACACTGTGTATCTCTTATAAATTAATAATTATGCTTAAAATATTCAAACTAGATAAATGCACCTATTAGCAATAACATAAAAATAAAATACAATAAAATACGTTTAATAAATAAATATTATGTGAGGAAAATGCCCTATTTAAAAATCTTCCGAATTTTCGTAAACTTGCGCACTTATGTCAGGCCGTCTGATAGCCTGTACACTGCTCGTCAGTTGAGAAGTGCCACTCCTGAGCAGACAGCTGACCAATTTACGACGCCAATCTTAATATTAAGAGCGCTTCGCGTTTTTCAAGACAAGTGACGACAAGGCGAGCTCCTAACAGGTCTTCAGTGTAAGTAACTGCCTCGCTCTGCAAATAATTGCGTCTGTGAAAAATTTACGATAAAAATAAAAAAGCTGCCTACCTACACTTTTCTTCCAGAATAGTTATTTCACTTAAAGTGCTCAGAAAAATATATACGTAGTCCTTTTACTTGGGTAGCAATAGCTCTATAGCTTATGGCTGAAGCGTTGGTTTAGTAAGCATATCTTTGCCTAGTCTACCAGAACGAACCAACCCATTATATCTCATTAATAAAATTTATAACATTAACTTATTTCAAATGTTTTAATATACTACTCAGAATAGTTTCTAAATTAATCAGATATGAAATATTAAAAACAATATAAAAAAATTCGGAAAATAAGAGAAATTTTGACGTAAGTTGGCTCGTTTTAAAAGAACTAAACCAAATTAATATAATATTGCCCCATATGTATATGTTTATTCAAACCCCACCAAATATACGGAATGCTTATTATAAGTTATCACTCAGCTTAATACACCTACATATTGTTATTGTAAGTGCAATACATTGTAAATGATTTCCTGCAAGCTTGGTAGCAATCACCCGAGCTGCCATCTTGTACAAACACGGTTGTATTTCAGCTGTGTCGGCGGTCCCATGTCAATTCATGTTTCAATCACGGATGTGTGCTCAGGTACATACTCCCCTTGACTCTGCTCCTTTGACCTGGTTCTTGGTTATAGTAACATAATAATACCAGCCTATATTTCTATATTTTGTATGGAAATACTAATCTATGATGTCACTTTTTTGTCAATTCATTATTTTTTTATTGATTTCAAAGCAACTAAAAATCTATTTTTTTTTGTATAACATCTATGTTAGATACCTATATTCGCAATAAATGAATTTGAATTTGAATTTAATATTAATCTAAAAATTTATCGGGTATTCAGGGCTAATTATTCTTACTACTACTTATACTTGTTATCCCACTGCAGGGCAAACGTGGGAAACTTACTCAAGGTGGTTTGGCGATTTCAGAATTATATTCTTTATAAGTTCAGGTTTTCTCAAGATGTTTTCCTTCGCTGATTTCAGAGATTTCCAAGATACACTTAGAAAGTACATTGATTTAATAAGTCACATTTAGTACTTGCCCGGTCTTGAACCTGCAATCTTATGAGGCGAGGCGGTCGCCTTAACCATTGGGCCATCGCGACTTAAAGCGATATTGAATGCTTCTACTGCTATTTAATATCACTTTAGAAGTCTTAAACGACATACTCGTAGGTAGTTGGCGCAGTAGCTGAGTGATTGGCTGGCGTACTGCGTGTCGCGGGGTTGTTCCCGCACGAGGAAAATGTTGGTATAGCCTACAGGTACTTAGTTGTTTTTTTTTTTTTTTTTTTTTTTAATCTTTATTTATTTACAGGACTTTTAACAAGATGCCAGTCCTATTGTGGCAAAAATTAATCTACTTATTTACTACACATATTATACACTTTTTTCGCCAAATCTGAGTTCGGGTTAGCCAGTATGCTATTGAATACACCTATATCTAGTCTATTTATTTTATAATTTACAATTAGGTCTTCCCTCTTTGTCCGATTCTGGTCACACTCCATCAAGCAATGTTGGACATCGTCAATAACTCCACATGTCTCACAGTTGGGTGAATCGTATTTTTTCATCATATGTCCAAATTTTCTTGATGGAATATGACCAGAGCGCAACCTTAATGCTGTCACCATTGTGTTTCTGTTAAGATTAGTCTCGATAAACCAAGGGCAGTGAGGAGGCTGACTTTGAATGGTGTTGTACCATATCCCTTTTTCTTTTGATCTTCGGTCAAAATGTTCTTTCCATATATCATAACAATGCTTTTTATAGATATTTAAGACTTCGGAGTAGTATGGTAGAATTTGAAAATAGTTGCCTTGGCAATACCCTAATTTTGCTAATCTGTCTGCTTCCTCATTGCCTCTTAAATCAACATGAGATGGAATCCATTGTAATTTCAGCAAAATATTTTTATTAACTAAATGATTGATTTTATTTAATACCGTGTAAGCAATTGGTAAACCCCTTTTTCCTGATATACACTTAACTAAATGCTGTAAGGCACTTCTACTGTCAGTATAAATAACTACTTTCGAAAACATAAAAGAATCTATATATGATAATGCTTCTGAAATAGCAATGAGTTCCAAGGACATGATGGAAACCGGCTGATCGATCCTATAAGACTTTCTAACATTCTTAATCGGGTCATAATAAGCAGCACCTAAGTTATCACCCGATTTCGATCCATCAGTATATAATTTATGCCAATCATGGTATTTAGCATCAAGTTCTGTAAGGATATTATACTTAAGACAGTTAATTTCGTAGGTTCTTTTGGCATTTCTAACAGTTTCTAATGTACATTCTACTAGTTTATTAATATTTATGTAACTCATCCATTTATCTAATTTAAACATCTCTAACGGGTAAGATGAACTAATACAAATTTGTTTAGTTTTTTCATAACTTAAAGCTAACAGAGGTTTTTTCTTTTTTTGCCAATAAAGATTGGAGGTTAAATCATTAAGATTATTTAATAAAGTTAAAGTTACGTTGTTTTCCCAAGAACTTGATCTGAGACAATATTTTAAAGCTAGGTACTTCCTTCTTATTTCTAAAGGTGGAATACACAATTCACATTCCATGACATGAATTGGTGTACTTTTTACAAAACCTCCAATAATCCGAAGAGCCTGATTCTGAATTTTCTCTAATTTATAACAGTTACATTTAGCACTATTGTCATACATAAAACTCCCAAAGTCCAACCTACTTCTCATTATAGATATATATAGTCTCCGTAAGTGAATCTGGTGGAGTCCCCAAGAACTTCCTGCTAAAACTTTGAAGAGATTTAAAAATTTTGTACATTTTTCAATCGTTTCATTAATGTGTTTGCGCCATAAAAGAGATTGATCTAACCAAATACCCAGGTATTTAACACAATAAGAAGGCTTTAAAGGCTGGTTTTCAATTTTCAAATTGACCGAACATTTCTTGCGACCCCTACTAAAGATACAAATATTTGATTTATTTGCTGATAAGTTCAATCCTAGGTCACCTAATGATTCAACCATATTATTCAGAGCACTTTGTAGATTTAATTCAGATATTTGTAAACTTTTATTCCTAGTATACAGAACGAAATCATCAGCATATTGAGCAAAATATACGTTCTGGATCATGTGACAGATTTTACTAGTCAAAATATTAAAAATTAGTGGCGAAATTGGGTCACCTTGAGCTAATCCTTTGCTGGTTGACCTCATTGAGATTATTGACTCGCAGTCATCTTTTTTAATTGTTAAGATTCGTTCACTTAAGAAACTCCAAAGATAATGACACAAAGACTTTCCTACTTTAAGCTCATCTAAAAATTTTACAGTTTGCAAAACAGAAACATTGTTATAGGCGTTTTCAATGTCTAAGAAACAGGCCACTGTTGGTGTTTTATCTGAGAAACCTATTTGTATATAAGTAACTAAACGTACCAAACAATCTAAACAGGATTGAGATTTCCTGAAACCAGAAGTGAGCTCAGAAATGATTTTATTATGCTCAACATACCACTCAATTCGCTTACCTAACATGTTATGAAAAATTTTACAAACACATGAAATGAGTGAAATAGGTCTAAGTTTAGGGACATTCTGAGGGTCTCTTGTAGGTTTAGGTATAGGTATTATACTAATATTTCGCCACGATTTTGGAACAGAACTAGTGGATAAAATCGAATTAAATATGTTAAGCAAATATTTTTTGGCTGCCTCTGGAAGATTAAACAACATCGAATATGAAATACCGTCTTGCCCAGGTGCTGTGTCTTTTCTTTTGAGACAAGTTATTAATTCTTGGGAAGTGAATTTTGACTCTAATTCTTCGTTAGACGATATAAAAGTTGGTTTATTTTCCAAAACTGTGTCCGGTGTTAGAGAGGTCAGCAAATCTTGTTGTTGTTCTTCCGAGGGATAATATGTGCTTTTTCTCTGACCTTTATACCATCTCATGCGTTGCCACATCTGAGAAGCTGACACTGTCTCATCTATATCAGAACAAAATTTTTTCCATTGGTCATTTTTAGCTTTTTTTATAATCTCTTCACTTGTACTGATTTTATCTAGTAAAATATCATAATTTTGAGACGTAGGACACCTTCGAAATTTACTTAATGCAAGTCTCCGTTCACCAACTATTCTGGAAAGCTCTGCCGTCCAGTATGGTTTTGGTTTAAAATTGCTATCTGGATTAGTACATCTCCTAATATACGGGATACATTTATCAGCTGATTTTTTAATTTGATCAATAAAATAATTATACTTGTCTTGCACATTTAAAGTATCATCTATTTCGACAGAGAAAGGTTCTATTAGAGATTTACGATATTCTAACCAATTCGCTTTTTTAAAATTGAACTGCCTACTAAACCGACGAATGTCATTATAATTCATATAAAATTTTATTATTAGGTGGTCACTACCTAAACTCTCATTAAGAACGCTCCAGGAAATTTGTGTCGCGATATCAGATGAAACAAAGGTAACATCGGGTGAAGATTTCTGTAAGGTATTATTTACTAATTTAATTCTGGTATGGCTTCCATCATTCAGCGACATGTAGTTATAATCTAACTGCGAGTCTAATAACTGGCATCCTCTCTGATCTGACTTGTAAGACCAATTGGTATGATGTGCATTAAAGTCTCCGGCAATTACAGTTTTAGAAGAAAATAACGAAAATACTTCATCCCAGTCATCTTTTTTTGTACGAACAGACGGCGGACAATACACACTTATAACGTTATTTAGGTTACTGCAATTCAATAATTTTATATGTAGTATTTCTATACCGCTATTACTAACATATATAGGGCATTGTCTCGCATGGATAGACTTATGAGATAAAATTACTACTCCACCATAAGAGTCAATTCTATCCTTTCTAAATATATTATAATTGCTAATGTTTAAGTTGCATTCAGGATCCAACCAAGATTCACAAATAATGGCTATATGTATTTTTTCGCGATTTAAAAGTGCATCCAAAACAGTTAGTTTAGGCTTAAGACTTTGGGAGTTCCATTGCAAAAACGTAATAAGTTTATTTTGTGATTTAGCCATTGTTAATATTATAGAAACTTTCTAACCAGCTACCTCCACTTATCAAATTTTTAACAAAAACCTTACACTCCTCAAAAATAAACTTAATTGCAGATATAACTTTTTCCTCAAAAGAACTATTTGTCAAAATTATACTCTTAATTTTAATCCATAACCTATAAAGTAAACTTTTTTTATATTCCTTTACTTCTTCAGACTCCATGGTACTACATCCTTCCTTTTGTTTATTTTTTTTTTCAAAATTGTCTTTTTGCTGATTCATTGATGTTTTAATGATGTCCTCCACACTCTTATTCTTCACTGTATCGCTATATAATCTAGTGGGTTTCTTATAAACTTTACTTAGAATTGGACTTCCTGGCACTTTTTTACTCGCTACCTCTGTGTTACTCCCAGCTTCTAAATTTATTTCCTGCATGTCCATATTTTGAGAAATCTCACCATGTTGTATATTTTCGCCACTGTATGTACTCGTAGTATTCAAATCGCGCGAATTTCCTCCCTGGAAATATGGGCTTTTTTGTGAAGCTGAGATCCCCATACCTTTAATATTATGTCTCTTTTCTCGCTCCAAGAAAATACCGGTAGCCTTTCCATACGTAGTATTTTCTTGAGACATTATTTCTCTAATCGTTTTTTCTCGCACGAACATAGGACATGTTCTATCAATAGTTATATGGGGCCCTTTGCAGTTTATACACATATACTCTTGAGTGTTACAATTGGCATGATTCCCTCCGCATTTAGGGCATAGGATTTTTCTAGTGGGACAAAATTTTATAAAGTGCCCAAAATTCCAGCACCCTGAACATTGGGATACTGGGAAAATAAAGGGTTCTACTTTAAACCTACATTCATATGCAGACACATATGCTGGGTAAGTATTCCCTTTAAAGCAAATTCGAACGGACTCGCTTTCCACCCACTTTCCTTCTGTACTAAATCGTTTTAGTCTTCTAATAGCTAATATTTCGGTGGGAGACACAAGATTTTCTAAAATTTCCTCTTCCGATATGTCTAAGTCAACACCCTTTATAATGCCATAAGCTAGTACTTCTGACGCTAAAGAACATTTATAGCCAAGTTCTTGAAACTTTTTATTATTCACAAGCTTATCCACATCCTCTTTTTCCCCCAAGCGTATAATAACCTTGAAAGGATTTTTGTAATTAATGTTATGAACATTACGTATACACTCCGACTTCAATAATTTAGCCATAGCCATTAATTTCGGTAAACGTTCCAACGATGTCACACAAATATCATATGTCACCTCCGTACTAACCTCCATTTGATTATTAATATTGTAATTTTTACTGATTGTTGACTCACTTCTTATCAAACGTTTCGCCTTCCTTCTTGTTACGATATTAAAACTTCCTTCACTACTACCCTCGCTTGCTTCTCGCGCTCGCTTCGATCTAACGACTTCTTCTTCATGTTTCTCCCCAGAACTCGAAATAATTTTCAACACTCGCTCACACTCCTCAATAACATCATTATCACTTTTATCACTTAAGTTGTTCAAATCGTCTTCATCATTGTTCTCGCTCATTATTAAAATTAATTAACAAAGGCTAAAACCGGTACGAGTTTAAATGACTCACTAATCGCGATAAGTACGTGCATACAATGCGCCTACCTGCACACGACTGGCTTAGTTGATCCAGGTCTGGCTATTTGTGTATGTGAGAGTTTAGATGTTTGCCAACGTACGACTATACAGGACAAATGTATGGAGCAACAGTTCTTTTTAAAGAAAAGAAAACTAGAATTTCTACTATTTTTTAAGTTGTAATTTTTACAAACAAAACACACAAAAATGATTTTTAATACACTAGAGTGTCTCACAACATAAGAAAACAATTTCCATTTTATTTGTCGGAAAACAGAAACAGTACTCTTCATGTATCCTCTTTTACATAATATCCCTTACAAACCTTTTACGTCATATTTCACCTCACACCGGATACTCAGTAAACACAGCTCACGCACCTAATCCTACCAACAGGGGTTCGATTCCCTTCCGCTCGTTCAAGGCTCGGAGGAAACGCGGCTATTAAATATATTACGTAGGTAGGAAGGTGCCTTAAAATATTACCTTTTGTTCCGATAGAACCGTGTTTGTAAAAGCATTAGGGCTTTTTCTTAAATTGAAGAGTTTAGGTAATGGTGTTTGCATAGCGATTAGAGGGCGCCTACTGTACATATAGATATTACGATATCTATGCTAAACAGGAACGGGGAAGAGAAAATCATTTGCGTGTTTTTTTGGGTGATGTAGACTATAATATTAAACATTGAGGTTTTTAGCTTAGATTTCTTGTAGCTAGCTAGCTCTTGTGGTTTTCAAATGTTATACCTAATAACGATACTGTCATAGTCAAAGCATTTATTTCAATTAGACCATTTACACGCACTTTTGAATTGTCACGAAGTTACAGTTTAAAGTTGAAGCTAGTTGCTCGTTCCAAAACGTTGGTCTCTATGGAGAAGAACGAGCAAGAAACTCCATGGACACTCTCTGTTGTCGATGGGTAGGTACTACATATTTTTGGTAATCTGCGATAATACAGTGCGCTACAAGATCGCCCACTTGGCGCTTGGCACTTGACTGCCCCGTTGGTCTCGTGGTCGCAAGTGCGACTGCTGTGCAAGGGGTCCCGGGTTCGATTCCCAGGTCGAGCAAAAAAGTGTTATTGGGTTTTTCTATGAAATTCTCAGTAGCAGCTCGGAGTTTGGATTTGTGCCCGGTTAATGGCAATAGGCTCGCCCCCTATTACATGGGACCTAAATATACCGGCGAACTGTGGGTGTACATTGGTACACCTCTGCCTAACCCTTCGGGGAATACAGGCGTGATGGTATATTTTTATTTTTTGGTACAAGATCGCTTTTAAAATGTGGTGAGCCTGTTTATATAGTAGGTACCTAGCTGATTATTATCTTTTATGAAATAAAATGAATTTACTGAATAATGAACTAAAACAAAACAGTAACAGAGTTTAAAATTTAATACGGCATTTATATATTGCACGCAACTATACCATTTTCGGCTCTATTTCTTCTGTGTTTTTGTTCATTTTTAAATTAGTCAATGAAAACTGCTCAAACATTTACTGCTTTGCTTGCGCTCACCCTGAAGGAACTACACCCCGAAATAGTCCAACGATAAGTAACATTATTATTATCATAAACATCCATTGCCTCACACCTCACATCCCATACGATCTACATGTCAATCTGATTGTATGCCGACCTCTTGAGTTACAAGTAATTGTATGTAAATGGAAGAAGCCGGTGTGCGGGAACAGTGTGTGACAGCGCTGTTGACCCGCGCCCGCCGCGCTAAATATACTGAGATCGATAACACGGTGCTTATGATACACTGTGGGCACATGGGGTTACCTCTGCGGGTTGTTCATAGAGATACCGCCCCCGGAACGCAAAGTGCACATGAAGGAACATAGACGGGTTTTAGTCAGTAAAAGTCTGACACTCCCTCCCGCCCCGCCCAGGGCGGGGGAAGGTATTTGATGATTTCCCGCATGTAAAAAAAAATATGGGGTTACCTGCCGGGGTATTCTGTTTATATGTCTCGAGGTGAAGTGCACAGGATGCTAGGAATTCACAATTTCGATCGACAACGGCTGCTGCGCTGCGTGACGCGAGTCCGATTCCCTCGCGAAACAAATATTTGTATGACGTCATCATCATCCGATGATGACGGTCATATTCGGGAGTATTTGTATGACCCATAGATAGTTATTCCGGGTCTGGCTGATTGTACATGTGAGGTTACATGTTTGTAAAGGCACCTACGATAATACGATATTTTATTTGATTAAAAATATGTTAAGAAATACTGTAAATGTAATTCTGAAGCAAGCAAACTACTTTGAGTAATAGGTAAACACGACTTATATTTAAAGCTGTTAAATATTTGTGGAGCGGTAAAAGTATAGAATTTTTTCGAATGCTACTTTTATATGAACTTGTTGAATGTAGCTAAATCATAGTAATTTAGCTAGTTGAGGAAAGGTATTTTTTGCAAAGCTTTAATTGCAGTAACAGCCTGAAGTTTGGAAGTTGGTGCTGTGACTTTTCGTGACTAGGGAAGCAAGTTAGCCCGTCGATCCTGCACCAGCAACCTTTTGGTCCTGTCAGATTGCTGTGCAGTCGGACTATGAGAGGAATGGCTATGAAGGAACCTTTTTTATTACTTCTTCCGCTCTGGTTAGACCGGGCGGGAGTGTCAGACTCTTAGTGACTACAACACATCAGTCTTCCTTCCTGGCCCTGGAAAGTAAAGGACAATTGCACCTGCGTTTACACATATGTGCCCTATAATAAAAATAAATAAATATCTTGGGACAACTCACACACGGCTATCTGATCCCAAGCTAAGCAGGGCTTGTGTTATGGTAACCAGACAACTGATATACATACTTATATAATTTATAAATACATACATATTATAGATAAATCACACCCAGACACAGAACAAACAATCATGCTCATCACACAAAGTTTGTCCTGAGTGGGAATCGAACCCACGACCTCCGGCTTAGCAGTCAGCCCTGCATACATAGTTAGTCTGCATTGACTGTCATGATCAAAATGCGGTCTGGGGAATTTATTACTGTGCGCCACACGCCTTGCAAACTTCCCTTACTTTGTAGTAATACTGCTCCAACTAAACTGTTACATTGTGTGGTGCTGTACCTACGGGCCACGTCATTTGGCTACTATGTTAGTTGCTGCTAGTTCGCAGTATATAAGTTTAAGACGTAAATGACTACGTGTTTATTGCTATTGCTTGCATCTTTTTCCTTACAAACTTTAGTGATTTTTCTGCAAAGTTTGATGAAATACTTCCAAGACTGTCTGTCTGTGACGTTGGTCTAGTAGACGTATGTGTGACTGTTGAGTTAAGGGTCGTGGGTTCGGGTTAGGAAAATTGTTGGCGAAATCCCTCACTATTGTTTATAACCTTTTTTGTATCTGTTTGTATATTATGTGTTTTGTAACTTGAATTAAACTAATTTTATTTCATCATCATCATCATATCAGCCGTAGCCGCACTGCTGGATATAGGCCTCCTCCAGAGATTTCCAAAAAGACCGGTTGGAAACAGCTTGAATCCAACGCCTTCCTGCGGTATTAATCAGGTCGTCCGTCCAATTTTATTCATATATATAAATATACCATCACGCCTGTATTCCCCGAAGGGTTAGGCAGAGATGTACCAATGTACACCCACAGTTCGCCGGTATATTTAGGTCCCATGTTCATAATAGGGGGCGAGCCTATTGCCATTAACCGGGCACAAATCCAAAATCCGAGCTGCTACTGCGAATTTCATAGAAAAACCCAATAACACTTTTTGCTCGACCTGGGAATCGAACCCGGGACCCCTCGTACAGCAGTCGCACTTGCGACCACGAGACCAACGGGGCAGCCAATTTTATTCATTTAAACCTTTATTGTCCGAAGAAGATTTTTACAGAATAACACCTTGGATATAATGATCTCTTGCTCGTATCACGTCTAAAGGTCACTTACTTCAAGTGACATTTACTGTAGACCGAAGATAAGGTGGGTCGTGGCGTTAGATTTATGATACTCCATATTTTTCATACAGTTTTATCTTAACCTCACAAAAACCACAAGACTTTCCCTCGCTCACTTATTCATACGCTAACATTGTATCCTCTACAAAGCTACAGTTGTATTTTCACTGAGACGACAGAGTGTTATATTAAAAAGTATAAAAAATAACGTAAAAGAAAGGAAGGTAAAAATTACAACTGTAGGAATAGACTTTTGTTATAAATGTTTGATGGCAAACAAGTCGACGAAGACGGCCTGTAGACTGACTGTAGGCGGACTGTAGTATGGCGATCGCCGTCTATAGACATCGACAACAACAGAGATTTTCGCAGATTCGTTGCCATCCCTGAGACAAGGTCTGTGGACGGTGAGCAATGGGTAGCTCACCGTCCGTACGTTAACTTAACGACAGACCGTGTTGATGGCGCGATCGTGTTCCACGCGCGCCTCAAAGAGATGTCAGCAAACATTCGGAGGGGCCACTAAGGGCCGATGCCTGCCGGGGCTGCGGGTTGTTCGAAAGAGATACCGCTCTCCGGGAATTTAAAGGGCACAAAAAGGAACATGGATGGGTTTTAGTCAGTAAAAGTCTGACACAGAGGGGGAAATCATTTGATGATTTCCCATCTTTAAAAATAAAAGCGTTTTGGTTTTATTACTGTTAGTTATTTTATAATATATTAATTAAATAAATAAATTACACCGCCACCCAGACCCTTTAAATCGGATCGCAACAACGCTGCTTTTTATCAAAGATAGGATTAAGGAATCCTATTCCATCCTGAGTCTCACGAATTGTAACTCGTCCTTACCAATCCCAATGCGTGGGTGATCGAACGACGGCTTTAATCTTCAAAGTAAATTCGTAGAGAATACATACAGGTGTCTAAATTAATTAGGTACCACATCGATTGCCACCTCACTAATTAACACCAACCTCTTCAATCACTTGTATATTCGATTATTCACGGTACACTATCTAGGGTTCCAGCGTCAAGTGTGTAATCTAGATTGATAGATGTGTCCCTACATCGGCTTATCAGTAAGACAGATGCTCTGTTGCTTGCTAGAATCAATCAATCCACAACTACCGCAGGAAGTTTTTCAATTGTCACCCGTTTCATGATCGTATATGGTATCAGAATCATATTTCTGAATGGCAATCGTACAACACAAAAAAAAATATTTTTTCCAGTACGATTTTTCCAGTAGCAGCCCGGAGTTCGCAACTGCCAAGTTGCTAACAACTGCCAAGTGACACCCCCGTGCTTCGGAAAGCACATAAAACTGTTGATCCCAGTTGTAAATCGTAGAAATTTGACTGTCCTTATTTCAGGGTCATTTCACGCAGGCTCAATTTTTTACTAATTTCGGTGGATTTTTTTATTTGTAGGTTTTCGGATGAAAAAATAAACTTGTTTTATTCTAGAACACATTAGTATTCTAGATGTTTTAGTAAGAAACAAACAACTGTAGTTGTTTTGAAAATATGACTTCCACCGAAATTTCCAACCCACCGAAATTGAAAATTGTTCACCGAAATTGCAACACCCACCAAAATGGAATTTTCGTATTGTACCATGACAGTTATTAAACAAAGAACAACTTAGCCGTTGACAACATTATGTAGCGGCTGCACAGGCGGGTATAGCAGGTGTAAAATAAGTTTATTTGTCTGTATTCGATACTGCATCTATTGACATGGATCATAGACCACATTTAACACGTTTACTAAATTAACTTTAGAATATGTACGTATTTTTAAAATATGTACTACCTCTCACAATACTACCCTCCAAAGTTTATCCAATTAATTGTAATACCTCTCAGGTGTAATAGTAGAATACCGTACCGAGCAGTAAGTGACTTCTTGGTCCGACGAGTGTGAGATTGGAGCCCGAGCGCCAGCGAGGGCTCTAATAACACGAATGCAACAAGAGGTCACGTCGAGCGAGGTACATAATCTGCTTTTCTTTCAACTACAACACAAAATCATTCATCATTCAACTGATCCGTTCGAGATGCATCCGGAGCATCAGATCTATCCGATCCATCCGAGATGCATACGATACATCTCTTTCATCCAATTAATCCGGTGCATCCGATGCATCCGCGATGCATCCGATACATCCGTTTCAGCCGATTCATCAGGTGCATCCGATATATCTGTTTCATCCGATTCATCCGGTGCATCCGATCCATCCGAGATACATCTGATTCATCCGTTTCATCCTATGCATCTGATCCATCCGAGATACATCCGTTTCATCCGATACATCTGTTTCATCCGTTTAATCCGGTACATTCGTTTCATCCGATTCATCCGTTACATCCGTTATGGATGTATCGGATGCATCCGATCCGTCCGAGATGCATTCGATAATCCGTTTCATCCGAGATGCATCATGCATTAGACCCAGCCGATGCATCAAATCCATCCGATACAACTAAATGGTTTTTCTTTCTTTCTTTCTAATCGATCCCATCCATCCCATCCATCGAATACAGAACCTCACATCGGTTAAAGAAAAAAACAGTGCAGTAAGTATGTATTTTCATTACTGCATCGCAAAAATACATACTTACTGCACTGTTTTAGCGACGCAGCAGTGACGAGCTTACTGCTGGCATTTTAGGTAGGTAACTACGATTTACCTAGGTAATTGGAAGAAAATATCTTACCAAAGTCACATGAACCCACAGCCATTTTAGTATTGATGCTATATCGGTGGCAATAAACTTACCACCGAAACCACCGATATTGCACCACCGAAATGAGAAACATGAAGAAAAAATTAAATAAAAACAAAACTATTTATGCTTTAGGTATTTAAAATATATGGTCGCTAAGGGTACCCATTAACACATAACATACTCGCGTATCCTACCGTAAAAAAATAACATTCATTCGTACAGTAACCCACCGAGATTGCATAATTTCGTATTCCCTCTTGGAAAAAAAAAGTACTTAGGTATTGGCGCAAAACCTCGACAGGATCGGACACCTCACTACTGCGAGAACGCAAGAGCACGACTGGGCCTACGTGTGCGCAAGGAGATTGTTCGTTAGAATAGACTTGTTTACGTTATAGATCGGTTTCAACAAAACACACCGATATTGCACTTTTCACGTGGACATTCCTTATCATAATGGTTCTAATGTCTGCATGATAACAGAAGTAAAGGAAGTAATAAATATGGTTGCTTTATGCATAGACCAACATAATAATGTGCAATTTAAGTACTAAATTTCCTTCACAACGTATTTAATGAGGTAAATGCGCTTAAAAGTTAATCGCGGACATACCACCGTTATTGAGAAACAGACATATTTCTTTTTTTTTTAATTTATATTTCAGAGATTTTTATTTATACTAGTGCCTTCATATGAGCTAGTTTTCATATTACACGAAAAAATATAAAATGGTCTTATATATACATATTACATAGTGATTTCACGCGAAGAACCTCAAAAAACGATGTCGGTGAAACTACCCTTCAGAGTAATCTGAATCCCAAAAGTTTGACAACCAGTGTTAACAAGGAGTATCGTGTTGCCCAGTAACTGGGTAGTGGGGCCAATTAGGCAGTCGCTCCATGTGAAACACATCGACAGATAATGAACGAGGTGGTTACTGTTACTGACACGATATAGGAAATATTATAGGCATTGTATTATATAGCTAACGTAAGGCTTATTTCATTAGTAAGATTGTAAATAAAATAATCTTTTTCTACTAAATCATCTAACCTAACATTACTTACAAAATAAATCAACTTTAAGGCGTATCGGTATTATCCAATAAGCAGTATATTATTATATTATCCTCGAACGTTATTCCGTTTGAGTCTCGCATCACGCTACAGTCGACCGAACTATACTTGCCAGAGATTCGTTCGTGCTTGTATCGAGAGCAAATCTTAGACATAATCCGAGGGCCTAGCACGAGCTCGCGGGATAAATGTTTCGTTGATTTGATAGATTTTTAAATTGGAGATACGGGCTTAGTAATTATTTTAAGGCTTCCGCGTAGTGATTAAGGCCTCCGCCTTAATCACTAGGCGACACGACCTTTATATAATAAGTAGCAAACTAACTGTAAGTTCGTTCGCGTAGCTTATTTCACTTGCGTTAAATCGTAATATAACGCTATCAAATACGTAGCTTTGGTTACTGCTCCGCTTCCCTAAGTCGTAGCGTGATAATGTAGCTTTATAATGGCAAAAGATTTTTTTGAATTTAAGTTTATACAAAAATCCAAATCTTTCCTCTTTATAATAATTATTAGTATGGAAGTATAAGCACGTCAGTACGAACATGATATCATAACTGTATAGAATCAGAGCTCGCCGCCGCTCGTCCGAGTTCGTGGGTTGTAGTCGTAAAAGTTTTACGAGTACCGCGACAGCTGCAATTACTTTGTGGCATTTGATTCAGAGTATTGTCACTGTACAGGTATACGCAGAAGGTACAAGAATAGACTTGTGCTAAAAAAGTTATTGGGAATCTAATAAAAAAGTGTTCTCGTTTAAAACTTAAATCTTGTACTAATTTTATAAAGCTGAAGTGTTTGTTTGTATGTGTGTTTAAACGCGGCGGTAATCTCAGACAGTATTGGTCCGATATGAAAAAATCCTTTTGCGTTGTACCTATAGCACGTTTATCGAGAAAGGCTATTGGTTACATAACATTACGCTACGATTCAACGGAGCGGAGCAGTAACCATAGATAATCTAACTCAACGCGGGTGAAAATGTTTTTTTAAATAGCCGTGACAGCTAAGAGATGAGAATATTCACTGATTGATGCTAGTTCTTAAACGGGCGCCCCGTTTAAGAACTAGCACCATTTAACGCAGAATTTTAAAAAGAATTGAATGCTTCAATATACGAGACAAGTCTTGCCGTGTTAGCGAGTGAGTAAGTCTTGGATGAGGGCCCGAGGATTACGCATTACCTCTTAGATATTTCTAGAAAGACTTCATAACAAAATGTACTCAAAGCAATTGTGGTAGGTACCTATCAAATGACTGAACTTGAATTCCTTCAACTGCGAACTAGCAGTATAACAAATAGTGAGCCTTCTAAACGTTCTTACATAGTGGTGTTACGAAAATAGAACTACGCTACGCTACGGGTACGTATTTGAATATCGAAGATTAAAATACCTACGCTTAAAATACCAATGTTCAAAACATCGAAAATTTAAATATCGATTATATCAAAATGTCGAAAATTGTTATACCTAAGCTTAAAACGTCGAAGATTGAAATGCCGAGTGATTAAAATTTCGAATGATTCAAAATATCGAATGACATTATGCCTAAGTTCAAAATATCAACATTTCATACATCTAAATTCATAATATCTACGTTAAAAATACCTACTAGTTGAAATACCGAAAAAAAATTATATAGGCAGCATGAGTGTATTCATAAATGTAGGTAGATGTGAAATTGTCACACCCTGCAAACCCGTTGCTATTAAGTAGTCATTAGTCTGTTTACTGCGTAAATGTAACGTACAGTTTATAGAATGAAGCAAGCATGGTTTCTGTCACGGCTCCGGCGCTGCAGGGCTCCGGCAGTCCCACGCGAGCTTAACGTCGCAGATGGTCTAAACGCTCACCACCGCAGCTTCGGCTTGTTGGCCGGCTTCGCCGGCCAACCTCAGCTGCGGCGGCGGGTGTTAAAACCACCTGCTCCTCAGCTCGCGGGCTGCCTCGCCCCTCCGCGCCTACGCGATTCTAAATTACACTCAAGGGGTAGGGCAGACAAGACTACGTGGAGTCGGTTTTGCAGCGATACGTTTCTGTCACTAACTTTAGTAGCACAACATATTGACTTTCAAGAAAATATTTTAATTTAAAGACCTAAATAATACCTTCACGATTGACCTATGCTTGTACACTAGACACTGATTTTCATGGATAAAATAGGTCGAAATTGTTTCAAAACCGAATTGGGGCACCCCGAATTTACGTAGTCTTTTGGCTGTTACCCCTAGAGTGTATATAAAAATCCGGAGGCGCGAAGGGAGGGCTACCCCCGCCCGCTGTAACAAAGCATAGGCACCCGTGGGAGCCGTAGCGGCTGAGGCTGGTCGCCGGAGGCGACCAGCAAGCCGAAGCTGCGGAGGTGAACATGGGTGCCTATTCTTTGTTACGCAATGGCGAAGGGGTTGCACTTCCCATAGCGCCGGAGACGTTGCAGAAGCAACCTTTTTCCACTCATACTACTTATATCAATTTTTTTTCGATATTTTAACTTGTAGGTGCGTATTTTTAGGGTGAATTAATGAATGTATTAAATGTTGAACATTAACCCATTTTTACACGTAGGTATATTAATTTTCGATGTTCAAATATTATATGTACCTACCCATCGATATTTAGGACGTTCGATAGTTTGTACTTCGATATTTAGGACATTCGATAATCTGTATTTCGATATTTGGATCTTTCGATGTAACTTTTGTAGATATTTAGATTTTAGATATATTGGACGTAGGATATTTAACCATTCGATACTATAAACTTTCGTTATTTTAATTTTCGGTTTTATGGTCGTTCGATATTTCCATTTTCGATGTTATGAACATCGATATTTTAACAGTAGGTATTTTAATCTTCGATATTCAAATACGTACCCTACGCTACTGATTGTGTTTTTTGTAGTAGTGGGTGGTACGTACTACTCGTACTAGTAAATAGTAAACACTTTGTTTTATAGCTACCATTTTCATGAATAGCGGTATTGAGAAGTAATTCCAATTGCGGATTTATTGGGTACTAACTTTGGCCAGCGATTTCTTTCGTGTGGTATAGTTACTATTATAGTAAGCACTATATCTATACTTAATATTATAAAGCTAATCTCAGGGACTACTGGTTGGAATTGGAAAATTCTTTTAGTGTTGGATAGTCCATTTCTTGAGGAAGGCTATAGGCTATGTAACATCACGCTACGACCAACAGGTGCTGAGCAGCGAGGGTGAAACCGCGGGGAACAGCTAGTAGTAAATAAGTAACTAATAGTAAATATAGTAAGCATAGATAGATTTGTTTCGACTACCATACAAGCTTTCATCTTCTATTTCACTCTCATGCAGGTCGAAATTCCGAAAATGCTTGAACAAATGTTTATTTATTTTCGGATCAAGTACCTGAGTACAACATTTCATGGTTTTGTCTACTGTAATGACGGACTCCCATACAAACTTTTATCCCCTATTTCAACGCAGATAAAACGCGTATATCCTGTTTCAAGGTCTATTTTAGCTCTGTACAAAATTTCATCAAAATCAGCTCAGCTTTTTAGGCATATAAGCATAACAGACAGACCGAATTACTTTCGCAATATTTTTTTTTTAGTTATCTGAAATAAAGGAATAAACAAATAAATAATATTATGTAGGGAAGTAGGTATAGGGATTGGTACAATCGTACCTGATTTTGATTGCCTTTGGTCTTCGAATTTTATGGGAACACCGGATAAAAATACCCACACAGCGTCGAAATCAGATTTCTACAGGAAAATACGGAAAATCTTTTATTACCTACAGATTCTGAGCCAAACAACGGAATTCGATCTCTCCGATGTCAATGGGGCACTGAGGAAACCTTTTATCATTTATGATCTTGATCTTTATAGAGAAATCAAAAGGATTTTCTGTTTAAGAATTGGTAAAACAATTTTTTTTTAAATATTTCCTGCTTTTTAGAGGTACAAAAAATAACATGCTATCCAACTGTATTCCCCGAACGGTTAGGCAGAGGTGTACCAATGTACACCCACTATTCACCGGAATGTTATAGGTCCCATGTAATGGGGGGCGAGCCTATTGCCATTAACCGGGCACATATCCTAACTCCGAGCTGCTACTGAGAATTTCATAGAAAAACCCAATTTTTTTTTTTGCTCGACCTGAGAATCAAACACAAGACCTCTAGCTTAGCAGCTTAGGACCACTAGCCTAAAAAGGCAGTCTCGAAGTAGTACAAAAAATAATGTCTTAGATTTCATTCTTAGAAAATCCTAGATTTCATTTGAGTAGGGAAAACAAAAGAATTTGTGAGAGATTTATGGATATAAAAGGATGGCACTGTGATTCTCCATGCTGATCCCACGTAACATAGTGCTTATTGACTTGCCACCGCGTTAGTGGGGGATTTCATTGTCAATGCTGTGGTTACCTTTATGTTTGTTTTGGAAGAAATCGTTTAACATGGTAATAAGCGGGTAAATTAACCGCCAGTTTTGTTCGAAAATAAAGTATATATTTTTCGTTCATGTAATCGGGTTATGTTGGCAGTCAAAGTCAAATCATTTATTTCAATTACACCATTAAAAGCATTTGAACGTCTCTTGCAAGCAAAAAAAAATCTAGTTTGCTCGAACCGAAAGGTTAAATTTCTTATGGAGCAGAATGGGTAAGCAACTCCGTAGGTACGTACTCTTTTTTTTTAAATGCCTTACAACAATAAATAAATATTACGGCATTTTTTTTTACCGTGATCGTGTAGTACGTGCTTATTTCACTTACTGTAGTGTAGAATGATGCAAACGAAAAGATTCTTAAATAGATGTTGCTTCGACATTAATAGCGTCAGCATGTAACAATATTCCTATAAAATGTGTTTCAGATTTTTGATTCTGGGTTTTAAGCCTAAAGCAATAATATTTCATTTAACTCGATTTACTTAAATACTTATCACTCGTTTTATTTGTCGTTTGTTTCTGTCGACTTTAGTACCAACCCCCTACTTAGGTACTTAGAAGAAAGTCCATTCCAAAACCGAAACCCATTAATATTGGAATGGAACGTAATCTTAACTTCAACAGTTTTAGATATAAATTAATGTACGATGTTAAACCGACCGCGAATCAATTCCACCGAGTATTTATCGCAAAACTCATTAAATACACAATGAGTCGGTGCGATTAGTCGTAATGAGACGTTGCGATTAGTCGTAAGTGTTTAAGTTATCGGTAATGTTTAAGATGTTCTCTCGGACGTTTGAAGGAATTTTGAGAGCATGTGTCCATTGATATACGTCACCGCGTCTGTTGTCGTGTCTGATGCTGTATAATACGCACTAGTAGAATCTACGCGAGGTATAAATATGTCATTCACGTGATATCTTTTGAAATCTTTTCCAAAGTGGCAAATACATAATCAGAAGGCTAAATCCCGGAATCAAAGTCAAATTTACTTCAATTACGCCATCAAAAGGCACTTTTGAACGTTACATACAATAAAGAATTGAATCTAGCTAGTTGCCCCTTCAAAACAGTAGTTTTTTATGAAGAAAAATGAGCAAAAATCTCCAAACATGCTCTTAAAAACTATTCGCAATCGCGTTTCTGGGACAATCAACTTCACAGCTTATAAAAAAATACGAAAATTACAGTTATTTTGACAAATGTGAATGTTTTGTTTATTTTATTGTATGGTTGAATTTTATGTTTGTTTATTTTATGATATAGTTTAGTTTGTGTGTATAACATCGTTTTGGAGTCATCTGTCAGATGTTGTACTTCTTTATATGAATAAATAAATAAATTGACACTGAGATTAACAAACGATAAACGTGATCACAGTTGATACTTAGACCACAGATACCAAACTTCAAAATTCTCCTTTTAAAATCAATATTTTGTACATCCAAGGACCCATCTATTTATAATATTAATGTATTTATAACAATGGAGACTCGCTCGTAAGCTTACCCTTTAGTGACCCATGTGTCTTAATTTTAAGACAGAGTACACATCGGTCGGCCTTTACAGCTTAATAGAGCATGCTACATGTAAATAGAGACGTTGTGGCGGTAATGTGTCCCGCACCTTATGAGGGAGCGGCTGTGTGGCCGAGGGCTTAGAGGAGGTTGGGGGGATTAGTAGTAATGCATTATGTGTATAAGAGATGAGAGATATAAAGAACGAACACAGATGATCGTTGTTGATCTGTGTTAATTGATTTGCGACTCTAAATAATTGTTGTTTTAAGTCGTAAATTAAAATATGTGTTAAAAAACCTTAAAATACCGATTTCCTAACTAACCGAATCGAATTCCAGGTTTGGAAATGTTGTGATGTTGTGTGTTGTGATGTTTGTTTTTAGGTTTTTCCGTTTAAGAATTACTCAGTAGCAATCTGAAGTTGGAAGTTGGTGGAGTGACATCATCGTGTCTCGAATAGCATATAGATAAAGCTATCGTTCCTGCACCATGGAACTAAGAGGGAGTGTTTGCGCACACTCTTGTGCACTACACTGTCTCCTGCGTACTTGGCGAGTCTCCTTTGAGCTTGAGTGAAATTTGGTCGCCAGAATATTAACCGGTAATTCTCGTGTCGATCGAAATCTTACAATTCCGACAAATATCCGACTTCTTTTAAAAAGGATATCTTCAAATACAGGAATTACGTCTCACAAGATGCTCCCCCAACACGGACTCCCCCCCCCACACAAACTGCTAGAGGATGTTCTTTCAATTAGAGCGGCTGACTTATAGCCCGTCGAGTTAGCAACATGGACTCCCGACGATTTTACAATTTCCATGTCGAGATAAGAAAGATTTATCTGTTAGTAACACTGGCTCTGTTACCGAGTCAATGTTTAAAGGGAGCTTCAGATATCTTTATTGTCATCGACACTAAAATAGGAAGTCGTGAAGATATACTGTTTGTTTAAATTTAAATACGGAAATAAAATTGACGGCTTTCATTTAGGAGTGAGTGAGATTGATTTGTATTCTGTAGGCCCAACACGAGTCCATTTATACAACAGTCCCGAAGCAGTTTAGTTTAATATTTATCGACAAACACAATCAGTAACTTCTATTGATATAAATAAAGCCTTTGAACTAAATACATATGATCCTGATGACCTAAATATTCGTATGATCAAAATATATTAGTTTGTAACCGTATAGCGGTATTTTGAAATAATATTTGTCTACTTTATCGCATTAGGTGTTGAACATGTGAAGATATTTGTACGGTGGGAAATAAATTAAATTAAAATTTTAATAAATATTATGTTCGGAGTAGCATTTTTTATTTTAAGTTTCATGAGAAACAGTGCCTTTATAATATTACTTTGTAATTTCAGTTGTTGGAATTTTAACCCTTGGCGCTGAGCCGACGGTTGAAAGCAAAAGTAAGCAACTTATGTTTACTTTTTATGTTGGCAAACCCAATGAATGGCTTTGTCAATTGACGACACACATGATGACACGGTTGGCGCAGTGGCTGAGCGTCTGGCTGTTCGCTGTGTGCCGCGGGTTCGATTCCCACACGGAACAAATATTTTTATGACCTACAGATAGTTGTTCCGGGTAAGGATGTTTGTGTATGTGAGTTTATATGTTTGTAAACGCACCCACGATACAGGAGAAATTCCTAGTATATGGCAACCTTTAAAAAAAAAGTAAGAAGAAAAAATAATGTATTGTCTACTGAAGCAAAACCGTCGTGATTATAACCCGGTCGCGGTGAGCCTACTATACAGGGGTAGTCAGTGTGTCTGGTTTATTTCTATCTTATTTCAATTTTGACGTGACAACGTCTTATAAATTGGTTTGCCGGGTGACACTTCAAGAAACTGCGTTACGCTCCGCTCACGTTATGCGCTCACAATGAGAGCGAGTGAGAGGCACGCGTCCCTTCCACTCGGGCATGGTTAGCCCGCCTAAGAGCGAGAGAGACAGACATAAAAAGTGAAAGGCACTACTATACGAATGAATATTCACATTAAAATTATTTTACCACTGAAAGTCGTTGTCACGTAAAACTTTCGCCCGTATACCTACCGACTTTACAGGCAACCAATTTTTTAATTTACTAACATTAGTTGTAAGCAAATTGTTTGCTACTAACAAACTTGCCTTATTTATGGACTTTGTTGTCAGAAGTAAATGATTTGAATATTAATATGAATCTCACGATGATTTCTCCTGAATAACTTGTGGCTACTACTTAGGGACCAATACCACCTGAGTCCCCCCTCCCTTCCCCGGTAAAGTGACACAGTTTACACGCATATATCACAGCACAACACAACGCACGCCATTAATAAAACTAGCCTGAAATTAGGACAGGGGGGCAATTAATCCTCAGGTCCCCCCACTTCCCTCTTCGATGGATTTATGGCACAGGGGGGCCTCGTTAGGGGACGCTGTGCCCTTGAACAGTTTGTTTATGGTAGTCGGGGGGTCACGGGTTATCTAGTGTGTCAGGGGGTCAGTATTTGCGTAATAGTAGAAGGTAGGAACGGATTTTGATGACTATGGTTAGGGGCTGATTGGATCAGGGGTCGTTTGTAATACAGTGGTGAGATTTTTGTCCGGTACTTAATTTTAAAAATGTCAGTATGGTGGTTTGGTTTTTTGAACAGCAACATTATAGAGATCAATCTTTTTAATTTATTTGGCAGTTATGTTTAATTGATGTTTATTTGGCAGTTATGTTTAACGAATTCTTAGGGTTACTACTGAGAATTTCTAAGGAAACTGGACAAGAAAAACACTTTTATTTTTCGTGGGAAATTCTCATGGGTAGTCCTAGAAAGAGTCGGGGAGGGGGGAGAGTTCTGGGCGGAAAGAGTGTCAGACTCTTACTGACTAAAACCATTCATTTTCACATTCACGCTCTAAGAAAAACAGCTGGATTAATTTATTATTAGAATATTTCCTTAGTTTTACTTGCAGAATAGCTCCAAGTGTATTTACTTATTCATATCCACTATTTCAGCTTCACTCACAGAATATATCTAGTATTCTGTTTTCAGAGGCAACTGTAAGTGCCTTGATAGTGTCAAAGGTGCGCTTGCACTGGGTTAAGTGCAGGAGAATAACTTTGTATTAAGTACTCTATTTTTCTGAAGAAGACGGGACCTACATAACATACCACCACGCCTGTATTCCCCGAAGGGTTAGGTAGAGGTGTACCAATGTACATAGTACACCCTCAGTTCGCCGGTATGTTTTAGGTCCCATGTAGGAGGCGAGCCTATTGCCATTAACCGGGCACAAATCCTAACTCCGAGCCGAGCATTTCATAGAAAAACCGAATAACACTTTTTGCTCGACCTAGCGTAGCAGTCATGTTTAGGACCACTAGGCTAACGAGGCAGTCGGGACTTATATTTTTTTTCCTGAGGCAGTCTTTACGGACCTCCATACCAACTCGAGGAAGGCAGAGGGACCTCAAGAAAACTTGGTCTTAAAGTTTACTTTGACCATATTTTATATATCTAATTTGACTTTAAATAAACAAGGGAGTTTATCCTAATCCTAATAAAATTATATGAATCCGATAATAAGTTTGTTTGTTTGTTTAATTTTCACGCCTAAACCACTAAACCGATTATCCTGTTTGCATGTACGTTGTCAGGTGTACAGAAACGTACATAGGGTACCTTTCATTCCGAAGAGAAATACTGTTCCCGAGGAAAATAGCTATAACGTTCTAATGGTAAAAGATGGCGCCATGTGTCTTTTGAATTATGATTGAATTTTAAATATAACCGACATTTACGTAGACAAAGTCGCGGTAATAAGCTAGTATTTTATATATTTTTCGTTGTTTTCGCTTTTATTTCACGACTAGAAACTTGCCGCGATGAGATCATTAATAGTTTTTCGAGATCTACTTTTAATTGGATCCAGAAACTTATTCTAGTCTAGTCTGGGATTAAAATAACTGCTTATTTATCGTTCGTTTTCTAATTGTTATTTAATTAATATCAGAAACAAATATTTACAACTAGCTTTTGCCCGCGACTTCGTCCGCGTGGATTAATAGTTCCCGTTCCCGGGGGATTTCCGGGATGAAAACTATTCTATGTCCTTTCTCGGGTCCCAAACTATATCTGTACCAAATTTTATTGAAATCGGATCAGTAGTTTAGGCGTGAAGAAGAGACAGACAGACAGACAGACAGACAGAGTTACTTTAGCATTTATAATATTAATAAGGATATTAACACACAAAAAAAACAACTAAATAATGAGATTTTCTATACCAATTAAACTAAAACAATAATAAATAAATAAACAAAATGGCATCGAAACTTTCATTAGACTATATAATTACTGTCTAATCCTCACCCTTTATAACACTTCCTTGTCTTTGTTTATATATTTTAGCTAAAAATAGCTCCGAAAAATAAGTCGCGCGACAAACGCTAGAGCACGCCTTCACCTAAAGGCCCGCTCACACCGGAGCGGACAACTTGCGAACATCGTGGTTAGAAGCTACACAAGTTTTTGTATGGACTGGTCCATACCAACCCAGACAGCGGGTTAATATACGAGCCCTACATTCCATAACATTCCATGGCACCTCTAAAAACCTTCCGTGTGTACGAATTCTCATTTTAATTGAATGGAGTGGCAAGAAGTATTCCTCTATATTTGAGAATATAGTATGAGAGTTAGGGAAGAGGGAGTGCATCTGTGTTTGCGCAAACACTGGTGCACTATAATATCACCTGCGTGTTAGCTAGTCTGCATTAAGATTAGCTGCCGTGGCTGGAATCAGTATGGAGAATACATTCAGCCGCTATCCACACCGCGCCGCGTGGAGAGATCATTCATATCCGCTTAACTTTTCATTTCGCTGTCCATAGCCCGCGAGTTTACCACGTTGGTGAGGAAGACCTTTGTCCACAACCAATCCACGCCCTTACCGCAAGTTGCCCGCTCCAGTGTAGCCTTACCTTAACATAAACATTTATTTTGATTCCCTTTCCCGACATTAATTTCATGGCTGCTATCTCAAAGGTATACAATAAAACAATTAATAACAATCGCCGAACGTTTACTGCTGTCAATAACAATAGTTTACGACCCCGCCGCGCTTCACGACTCGTAAACCTGGGACCGGCAGAGGTATAAAGTTGCGGTTGACGACAGAAATAACTTGTTTAATTACTTTTATATAGAACTGGGGAAATAAATGAGGGAAACGGTGTTGTTGTATTTAATTACGTTAGCTTTATTGTGTACTATCTCGCTCGCCGATCGTGCTTGAGATTGTGGGTATGATACCGGGGAAGTACCAAAATGTGACTTTTTCAATTCATTTGTACTTATAAAGTTTATCTTGGATATTACTAAGATTAGTGAAGGAAAACGTTGCGAAGAAACCTGGGCTAATTATTATAAGTTTGAAATCGCCAATTTGCCTTGAACAAAACACCAAACATAGTTCACCAACAAAGTTCACCATAGCCAAATAAAGCTACAATCTAGCTACGAGATCGCTACGATTCTCGTAGCACGTAGCGCTACGAACAAAATGTCGTAGCAGCCGTAGCCCAGGTCCCATTACGGCTGCAGTACGCTACCATAATTATAAATTGGTGTGCATGAATGTATTAATTTATTAGAATATCTAGAGTAAATCTAGACTTTGTAGATGGTAATCTATGGAAATCTGGATCCAATAAATAAAAATTCTTTTTCTTATAGAAAACTACGGTATAGCCGAATATCATAGCATATGTTTTAGTAATCTTGCTGAATATATCAACTTTGAGTCGAATCAAGACGTGGGTAAGCTTGTAATTAATATAGGTCTGAAATCACCAATCCTCCTTGATCAATGCTCGTGGCTTCTCTGTATGAGAAGTCTTTGCCGTGCAGAGCAACAACCATTCAGAAGGGGCAACTAGATACAACATTATCATTTTTTTCTTGTAAATAATCTTTAGTCCCGTTTAATGGTCTAATTAAAATAAACGATTTGACTTTGTCTTCGACTTTGTGAAACTATAATAAGCTGATATTATTATTATCTATATAGAACACAAATCTAAAGTCAAACCGCTACTAATGTAAACGTAACACACAGCTCGACAACTCTGCTCACCGCCGACCGAAGCAAACACCTCGACATTAAAACATTAATGATAACAAACAAACACACCGAACATTAATAACAAGTAACTGTGTAGTAACAAAGCGCTCAAACTTGGCTACTACTATGTAAGGATGGTGCTATAGTTGGAGCGGAGCGGAGCGGAGACCGGAGATGAGCGAGGGACTAGTGCGTGCGGAGCTGTATACCTTAGTTTTCTTCTCATTGCCGACACTATGCATGGCTGGGTTGCAGCACAAAAAATGGTCATCTCTACTAATTTGCTATTATTTTTGACAAGTTTTTGACATTGATTATGTCCGAGAAGTTTTTTAGTATGATAATTGGCCGCGTGGCTGATCAGACAGCCAGTCATCGTGCTTGATCTGAAGCAAGCGGATCACATGCGTTTATTTACATCAGTGCCGCCAAAGCAGACGTGAGTTTAGAGAAATTCTGTTCAGTATTTATGTTTTTCTAGCTGTATTGGTCACAAAATTGCGAAAAGCGGGCTGCGTACGCATCTCCGTACACAACTGATGTTTTCTGTAGATAATAATATATAATTTATTTATTAAACATTATGTAGACTTTACAGGTCAACCCAAAGCGTCTACAACAGGTTACATTTAGTAATATACACGTACAGTTATTTGTTGTTTTGTTTGTTGATAATAGCAGAATTGAGCTGAAAGTGTTAGTCCAGTACGTGGCACCTCCGTTCCTCTCCGCTCGCTGTGTGACCGGCGACACGGTGTGATAGCCGTCATTGTGTTAATACTGCGCGGTTACGTTATACGTAGTGTCACGGTGATGACGTGATGTCGCAGGAGTGTAGTGTTGTGTTTAGAGCAAACCATTTAGCAGGTTGTTGATGATAGGAGATTATATTTAATGAAGGGATTTGTAGGTGTTCTATGTACCATATTATTAAGGATACAGTTACAATTGAAAAAAAAAACATTAAATCTGTAATTGTTATATATATATATACCATCACGCCTCTATTCTCCGAAGGGTTAGGCAGAGGTGTACCAATGTACACCCACAGTTCGCCGGTACATTTAGGTCCCATGTAATAGGGGGCGAGCCTATTGCCATTAACCGGGCACAAATCCAAACTCCGAGCTGCTACTGAGAATTTCATAGAAAAACCCAATAACACTAAATTTCACTTTTTTTTCTTTTTTCACTTTTTGTTAAATATAAGCTAATGGAATTTAAAGAAATTAAGCTTTATTGCTTTATTTCCTTGGTGAATAATTATTTATATAATTTGTAAATATGTCCAACAGTGGACGTCTTGTGGCTGATATGATTATGATGATAAATAAAACTAGCCTATATTATAGTCTCACTGCAAAGCAGAAGTCTCTTTGAACATCGGACTTGCAACCTCATTCATGAGAAAAGGGACACAACACAATAACACAACACAACAACATACACACCACAACACCAACAACATTCAACGTTTTTAATCAATAAGTTTTTTTTTGAGGTGACATAAATTCTTTAGATATATTATAAGACATTACAAAAGAAAATAATTATAAGAGCAAAATAACAACAATTAAATAATAACAAGCAAATGTATCAATTTCACGCAATAATGTCTCACTGCACGAGTATAAAACCACGTCGTAATAAATTATTTATTTAAGATTCGTTTAATTGTATTGTTTGTTCATTATTTAATTGATATAAGTCTATAAAGCCGATATAATTGAGTCACAGTATTTACACAAACGTCGGCAAACTTCATTAATTACAAACTTTGCGCAACTTACAATCAGAAGCTTTTGAACGATTTCAAAGATTTGTAGAACTTTATTTAGGTGTTTATTTATTATTGTTTTATATTGATCAGTGTATTGTTAATAGCATAGAATAAAATAGGAAAATAGTACTTTTGCCTGCAATTTTGTCTGTGTATATTTCAGAGTCAAGTGGAAGTCCTAAATCATTTCAAACGAGATAAACATTATCTCTTAATCTAATCGATTAAGAGATAATGTTTATCTTGTTCGTGTCTTGAGTTAATTTCGTTCGGCTATTTAAGCGTGGTTGGGTAACAAACATACACACATCTAAACTAATAATATAAAGAGAAACAATTTTAATTTTTATTTGCAATGAATAAACTCAAAAACTACTACATACATAAACTCACGCCTTTTTCCCATGGGGATAGGCAGAAACCACTTCACCGATTTTAAGAAATCCTTTATCTGTAAAAACTACATTATCAACGAGAAACGTAGGCTCTATTTTATTTTCAAAATATTGAGTTTTTGTAATGAAAATCGACGCGGACAAAAGCTAGTTCATATTATTAGTAAGATTCAACCTACACTTACAAAAAGGTAATTACCGAATGAACACAAAGCCCTGTCATATAGAACTCCTAATAATTTCCTACAAAGAGAGGCGCCGAGTAAGTTCCCATAGAACACGCTTCAATAAATATATTTCAAAACGAGAACGATTTTGTAAAGAAATGAACGACGCACTAAACGTATTTGCGTTTGAATCAACATAATTGGTTCATTGAAATACGATTTTATTTAATTTTGATCCGGAGCGGCTCTTACTTGAAAATACAATATTCTTTACCTTGTTGACATTTTTCAATGATTTGCTTGTGATCGATTTTCCGCCTACTTTACATAATTGAGCTTATTTTTGGCAAAGTGAGTTTTATTTTTAATATAAATGTTTTTTCGAGTTACTTATATGACTGTCAACTTTCGAACAGAAACGGCATGGGATACACCTACATATGGCTTAGTTGATTGGGCTTCATTCTGGTAAAATTAACCAACCCACAATCACTCAATGATTTAATTAATAGCTTCAAACTAATTTAATGTGTCATCTTCTTTTTATAGTATCGGTTGTATTTAAATTAAAAAAAAACGGCAAAGTGTCATTATCGAAATATTTAAAAAAATAGAAGAAATTATGTATGTGGTTTAGTTCGTTTTGATAGAACTAAACCAAATTATTACAATCTTATAAATTGATCCATTAGATGATTAAAACAACTCTCCACATTAAACAACAATGTCATAAAAAAAAGAAAATTGTAACTTATAAAACTTTTACATGAATCAATCAACCGAGGCAGTTCGTCAGACTCTTGTCAATCAACACAGTATGGTTGAACGGTCTTGAACATTTTGATCAGACTCGGCACATCAGCCGGCACTCGTTCACTCGTTCGCTCATTCACTCATTCATTCACTCCTCACCATTCGTCCGTCACTTGATTTGACATCAAACGAGTGCTTCGTCTTCCATACTTGTGATATTATAAAGAGGTAAGCTATGCTGTACAACCAAGCATAAAACAGAAACCTTGGTTCTTCAGTTACAAAAAAGTATCCAAAACTATTGTCTCGGTTATTTGCAGAATCCGTTTAGGTTTTTGTTGTACTGCTGTCTTTCTACAAAAAATCAGAATTCGTGACTCCTCCCTTTGTGAGTGCGGTTTGGCAGAGGGTACATTGGAACACATATTTTTTGAATGTTCAAACAATGTCCCACCTCTTGATTTATATAGTCGTCTCCCTAAATTCAAGATCCCTCTTCCTATTAATTTCCCCTCCCTTTTAACACATTCCTCTCCAGATCTATTTGTGGCGCTGATGACTTTCATTCGTCACAATAATATTAAACTATGAGTCCTGTCTTAAATGTGGATATGGTATATGATTTTAATGTTTTAACAATATTCTGATATTTATTTATTTACCTATATTTTTTTGTTTGTTTCAGTCCCGCACTAACCAAACTACAATGAGCCCATAAATCACTTTTTTTTTCTCATTATGATCCGTGTACCTAATTACCAACTTTTTTTTTATTAGAGTTCCCACACTTGCTACTCCAAATTCACTTTTGACATTGGCAGATTAGTCGAGATCGGCTCTAATTGCCATTAAATAAAAATAGAATAGAATAAAGAGGTAAGATTTGTTTGTTTGTTTGTGACGAATAGGGTCTGAAACTACTGGACCGATTTGAACCATTTTTTCACCAATAGATAGCTACATTATTCCTGAGTAACATAGGCTATATAACATTACGCTACGACCCACGGGAACGGAGCAGTAACCAAAGACGTAACTTTTGGCGGGTGAAATAAGTTACAAGGACGAAGTCGCGAGCAGTTCACTAGTGTTCCGATAAATATAATATTTAATTTGTGATGTAGGTACGTTTTCTCGTCTCACTTGCCAAATATAATGACTTGTTTGGTCTTGTTCAAGTATCATGTAACTCCCTGTACTCCATTTGGGATACAATTCGAACAATTACGATGAAATAATGACATTTATCACGTTATATTGTTGTAATAATTACGTTTTATTGTTCATATTCAAACGTAAATGGTTTTTAGATTATATTAGTTTGCGTTTGTCGAACACTGGTATTCTAGCTGCATCCGGGTAGACTGGAAGCCGACCCCAACATAGTTGGGAAAAGGCTACGCAGATGATGATGAATTATAAAATGTACTGCTACCTATATAATAAAATTAAGTTAGTTTGTATTTTTGCTTGAATGCGCAAACTCCAAAAGTAAAGATCCAATTTTGAAAAGTATTTACTTTAATAGAAATCTACATACATTATCTCGGAGTGCTATTAGTTACATTTTTTGATAATAATATAAAAGTTAAAGCTAGTGAAAAATAATTAAAGTACGACAAAGTTCCTAAAACTATTTAACCAAACATTTTACTAACTTTTAGAGAAGTATTTAACACCGTGTAATTCTGTCACCTCTTCATTGTGGTATGAAAGCGGCTCGTAACGCCGTGTTCAGGTGACGCGACCATTCTCCGCGGCTCACCGCGAATAGAACAAAACGCGTGTCGAGTACACATTCAAATTGTCGTGTCACTAGTAAAGGGAGACAGAAGTCCCACTTATCAAAATATTTTTATTTTTATTTATTTGTTAATCAACAATGGTTAAATCAATTTGACAACGCAAAAATCCCTACAAATTACAAGTTATGCCACTTCTTATTAAAAAAAAATCTATCTCTCGGCTCCTACACGATATATACTAGCGAAAATTAGCTAATTCGGTTTGTCCTGTGACTTTTTTAATACCCATTGTTTTAAAAATAGATTAAGAATTATACTTATATGTATTGCCTGTAGGGTTAGGCAGAACTGTACACTGCATATACTTTTCGGTATACCTACTGTGTTGAGTAAGTAGGTACACATTCCACTAAATATTAGGTAAGCAGTGGTATTAATAAGTCTCATGTTAGCTGCAGTTGTGATCAGTTGACTGAAAATATAAAACATGCCATGTCATATCTCCCATAGTCCTTCTGCCTTTACGTCTATGCAGTTAAAACGTTCATTCACAGCAGTAATTAAGGAATTAATTGGCGTAGGTGCATGCTGCGAGCCTGTGTGGGCTTTGTCATGTCTCTCGCAGCGCACGACGTATTGTGGTGCGTTTACACGGGGCTAGTGGACGTGACTACAAGGAGATGTTGTACTGAAAGGTATGAACGTAGCTATTGTGCTCTTATTCATATGGGAACTTAATGCACTCTCGTATTAATAGGTTTTAGAGGTATGAGGATGAGAGAGTAAGTATATGAGTCTCCTCCTCTTCTTTGAGAATATACTATCCTCGGACCAGACGGATGTTTTGTCTGGTGGGCTACTGCCCGATGGTTGTTATCGGGATTTTGTTTATATGCTAATGTCATGGAGAACTTTGCTATCGCGATGTAGGATACGACAGTTGTATTTCGAATGTGATGTGATGAATGTCGCTACAGGCTCCTTATTTGCATTGTGATTATTTGTGATCCATTTAAAAATTCGTCACTATGTTTTTTTTTTAAGGCACACCAACAACACAAACACAGACATTTAGAAATAACAGAGAACCGAAGCATAGACTAGTGTTTACGTATCATTATAAAATTAAATAATTTGACGGGACATCGTCTTACCATAAGTCTAGTATGTGCCAGTTCTGTACAATTTAAATGGTTGTAAAATATTCAATTTATGAAATTCGTTTCTTTGTTTTTTTTCGACAACAAAACAATAAAAGTAGTACGTTTTAGAAATTAATTATACATATCACTCAACTTACACTATCAATAAGAACAGTCTAAGTCCGATTCGTGTACTAAAAACCTTTAGCCTAAATTGATGCCTCAGGTACTAAAACAAGGACTACTTAAATTAAGTAATCACTTGATGTTATTACTCGGAACGGCGGCTAACCTTCACTGGAAACTTTAGTGTTTCACAATAAAAATAAACGATGAAATCTGCACTTAAACTGAGTATATATACATACCTACCTATAGTGTACTGTATGTGTACCTACTACATAGATTACTGTTCAGGAGTACATAATACTAGCTTCTAGCTGTTATGTCTTTGGTTACTGCTCCGCTCCCGTATGTCGTAGCGTGATGTTATATAGCCTATGTTACTGAGGAATCATGAAGCTATCTATAAGTGAAAAAAAAATTAAAACCTTTCCAGTAGTTTCGGAGCTTATTCCGTATAAACAAACAAAAAATCTCTCCTCTTTAGAATATTGGTATAGATGTATGTATGTGTGTTTATTGATGTGTTATATTTCAAGAATTTAAAATGCTTCTACTTCATTTGCAAGAGAATATAGCAGACTGGATAAATGTTTAAAGGTACACGACACTGCTCTTCATGCAAAAGTAGTCTAATCATATTTAAGTCAATAAGTAATAAAACTCGATTAAACTTTGCAGACAGGATAAGGGCACTAGGTTCCTAGTTAATTATTTTCCCGATAAATAACTTAATTCCAAAGTTATACTGTCAGTACAGTCTGATAATCAGTGTAGCCTTTTGAAGTCCATGGCGTTTGTCGACTATAGAAGCCGACTTCCATACCAAACATATGCCAGTGACAGATTTCTTTTTCTATGCCGTTGGGTGGCAAGCAAGCCCACGGCCCACCTGATGTTAAGTGATCACCGCTACCTATAGAAATCTGTAATACCAGAGGTCTTGCATATGCGTTGCCATCCCAGAGACAAAGATGAAAATCTCATGTGTCTGTGATCACAGCGGCACCCATACCCTTTAGGGCTCGCCTCGATTGAGGCGGTAAGACCCCTCTTTGAGGAGTGGCTGGAGCGGCGCCATGGCGCCCTCACCTACCGCCTGACGCAGGTCCTCACCGGACATGGATGTTTCGGGAGGTTCCTGCACCTCATCGGGCGGGAGGAAACGCCCGGGTGTCACCATTGTGAGGATCGCCCCGAGGACACGGTGGAGCATACTTTGGCGGTGTGCCCTGCTTGGGCTGAGCACCGCCGAGTCCTCGAGGCGGCCATCGGCGGCGGCGCCCTCTCGCGTCCGGCACTGGTCCAGGCCATGGTCCGGAGCGAGGGGGAATGGGAAGCAGTCGCCTCCTTCTGCGAAGCTGTAATGCTAGAGAAGGAGGCGGCGGGACGGGAGAGGGAAAGGAGGGTCCCCCGTCCCAGCGGCCGCCGCGGTAGACGATCCGGGCGTCGGGAGCCACGTGACGACTCCCGGCCACCGTAGACGCGGGTCTGTGGACGGTGAGCAATGGGTAGCTCACCGTCCGTACGTTCACTAGCGACAGACCGTGTCGACGGCGCGTTCGTGTTCCACGCGCGCCTCAAAGAGATGTCAGCAAAATTGGATGGGGCCACTGAGGGCCGATGCCTGCCGGGGCTGCGGGTTGTTCGAAAGAGATACCGCGCCCCCGGAACGCAAAGGGCACATGAAGGAACATAGACGGGTTTTAGTCAGTAAAAGTCTGACACTCCCTCCCGCCCCGCCCAGGGCGGGGGAAGTTATTTGATGATTTCCCGTCTATAAAAAAAAAAAAAAAAACCCATACCCTTTAAACCAGAACATAGCAACGCTACTTTGCGGCAGAATTAGGTATGGCGGTTGTACTTCCCCGGACTAGCTTCTTCACAAAGAACTCTACTACTGCAAATAACACACTTCCTACTGCAAATATCTTTGTATATTTACATGTTGGGCTTGACAAAATAAACACATTTATAGTAATAAATATGTATAAATAAACAAATCACCGTTTATTCACTTGTGAATCCAGATCTAGATAACATCTATATTTTACTACCCATTCTAAACTGTGCCGTGGGGTATAAAACGGTACATAAACATGTAGGTACGTACAACTCGCGTACTCTCTCAAGAGTACTAGACGTGCAATTTATTCGTCTGTCCGTCTGTACTGAGCTTTATTGTGTTAAAATACGACGCCTTTGCACTTAATCGGTGTGGCGATCTTAATCCTGATGTTTACGGCTGTCGTGAGATAAGCAGAGCTGGTGGCTGCTGTAAAAGGGTATTATGTCAAAATCGGGGAGAGATATGACCTTATCTGTGGGTCTGGGGCGTTCGCGAGGAGTAAATGTGACGTAATTTGATCCATTTTTTATTGTTTTTACAACACTAAGAAATTCTCCTGTATCGTGGGTGCGTTTACAAACGTGGGCGCGTTGTTGGTTATCGCAAGCACGACTAAAGAGCGTGGTGAGTGGTGAGAGCCCAGGGTTCGATTTCCGAGCGTCGGGTAAAAAATGCTATTGGGTTTTGTCCATTAGGTATTTCTCAGTAGACGCCCGGAGTTTGGAAGTTGGTGGTGTGACACTCCCATGGCTCGGAAAGCAAGTAAAGCTCTTGGTTCTGACTGTCATTGGCGGATCTTTGACAGTCGTTAGGGACAGTCTGGAGCCGGGAATTCTAGTATCGTGTTGCCCAGTAACAGGGTTGTGGAGGTTAAATAGGCAGTCACGCTCCATGTAAACCATGTAAATGACTGTGTTTGTGTTGTTGTTGATGTGCCTTAATAATAATAAATAAATAAATAAATAAAACATGTATTATTAGTTAGACTGGAAGCCGACCCGAACATATTTGGGAAGAGGCTAAGCAGATAGATGTGTGATGTGTACCTATGTGTAAAAGTGTATCATTATAAAAAAATATGGTAAAATTATTTAGAATTTTGTTTAAGCACAGTAGTCTTAACTGTACATCATTAAATTAGGTACCACATATAAAAAGAGAGATCGAGATTGAAACGGCGATCTCTACCAATCCTCTCTAATCACAGATGTCTTTACACTCTCACACTTCCCGCCGCCCCTCATTAATACGAAGGCGAAGCTCCGCGGCTCGCGAGACCCTTCCACTCTTTACAAGCATTGACAGGATAATTGAGTTCCCGCTAGCTCAAAGGCCCTGTTACGCTTGTTCGTGATTGGTGAGCTGTGTATTATCTACCTACGTGTGGATAAGTGATATGGGGGTTGCTAAGGGTTATTATTCGATTTGAACATCTCTTTTTTCAATAAACGTTGCCTCTTACTAGGGGTTTCTTGTATTGTGAGTGCGTTTACAAACACAAACTCACAGACACAAACAGCCAGACCCGGAATAAGTATCTGTAGGCCATACAAATATTTGTACCGTACCGGAATCGAACCCGCGACAGCAGCAATAGTGCTGATAGGATATCGATTGCAGCTATTTGACCTATAAAGTGGGGCAGGGAAGTGGCTAAAAAATAAAAAATGATTTTTTTTAATAAAATAAATAAAAATAAAATAAAATAAGATTTATTTATTTCACGGCAGCTGTAGGTGGTACCCATTCAACAAGAAGAAATTCATACATAAAACAAAACATTTATATTACCAGACATTATGGCCTAATTGAAATAAATGATTTGACTTTGACATTGATTTCCCCACGGACAAACTCGCGGCTAAAAGCTAGTTATACTTAGAATGTATTTGAAGTAGATACCTTTATTTATTTTTATTTGTACCATTGATTTACATAACATACCATCACGCCTGCATTCCCGGAAGGATTAGACAGAGGTGTACCAATTTATACCCACAGTTAGCCGGTATGTTTAAGTCTCATGAAATAGGGTGCGAGCCTATTGCCATTAACCGGGCACAAATCCTAACTCCGAGCTGCTACTGAGAATTTCATATAAAAATCAAACATTTTGCTCGACCTAGGCTGGGAATCGAACCCAAGACCTTTAGCGTAGCAGGCATTGATTTAGGGTCGGTTCATATCTGACGGAAAATGCGTCGAGCGTATCGTCACTCTTAGGTAGACGCGCTATCGCATTATCGGTTAGGTGTGAAAGGTTGAATGTTTTATTATGTATTTGACTGTTTTGGCGTTACGCGACCGATAATACGCGACACATTTTCCGTCAGATATGTACCGACCCTTACTATCAAAATAAACTTCTATTTATAGGTAGCTAATGCTTATGGTAAACAACGCTACGTACCTAATGCTAACATTATTAAATAAACACATTGTTTTCACAAGTATCGTAGTATGATTACGGTGAGGGTTAGCGCACACACACCACACACCTGCTGATTGTGATCTCAAATTAGTTTAGTTTACTAATGTGTATTGTTGTTACTAGTTTAACTAAATGATTAATGTTTATCGTCACAGAGTTATAACTGTATTATGTGTTGCTTTATTTTGCAGAGAATTTTTTAGAAGGATTTCGGTTTTTTTTTCATGAAATGTTTAGTAAAGATAACGCAATCACAGTTACACCAAAAAGATAAAATAAATTGTTTCTTTGTAGTGAGCTCTACCAGTGATTATAATATAAATAGTAAAAACATGTTGTATTGATTTTTTCACACATTGCTTTTTCATTTTTCTAAATAGGTAAGTAGGTTTTTTGAGATGTAAGTATGTTACTTTCGAACCGAATATTCGTCATCATCATTTTCCAAATGTTTTCCTGCGAGACAAAAAAACAGACGGTTTATACTTACAATCCAAAATAATCCTCAACAAAATATTCCATAAATTTAAAGTTTCTAAAGAAACTACAATCTCTAATCACCAATCCAAACGAATGAAAACACTTTCTTTTAAAACGAATAACTATTTTAATTGAATTTATTCAATTAATATTGTCGGTCCTCTCAGAGAGGCCGCGAACCTCGCTCCGATTGATTGAAATGGAATAAAAACAATAAGTTTAAATGAACTGTTATGTTTGCCGAGTTAACTAAAACTGGAAGCAATTGGTTTCAGTTGTTTACTCGCTGGTGAAGACTATTGGTTCTTGTTATAGAGTGGAGTCTGCAAGGGATAAGCAGACGAGGCTGTACCAAGCACACGTGTGAGGCAATTCTTGTTTGTTTATTAACGATAGAATACTAATTTTTCTACAGTTTTGAAAAGGCATTTGACTACAGTTTTGACATTGATTTTTACCGAGATGAGATTGCGACTAGGTTTTGAACGTTAGTAGTTGCGACAATTGGAGTTGTTGACACAAGGATGAGATTTCGACTTGAATTTGATCGTTATAATTAAGTCTGAAATCGCCAATCTGCCTTGAGCAGGCGTGGTCGTCGTCGGACGTGTCTTCTCTATATGAGAAAAAAAATTGATACTAAAAAGCGAGAAATAAAAAACTTTTTCACAAAAAAGACAACCGCCTTCAAAAACTAAAAAGAGAAAAATAACTTTAGCTTTGGAAGTCGGCGGCTTTGGTTCTGTTTGTTGTTTTGTATTGCCGCCGGAACTGTCATGCATGACACCGCTAAAAAAAGTCATAAGAAAGCAGAATACGCGATTTCGTTTACTTAGATGAGAAATTTTCAAATATTACTGTAAGTATACATCTGTGTAACTCTTTCGAGTGTACAGGCGCGATGTTATGTTGTGTAATTGCGTAAACAATGCATATTTATGCGATAGCAGCAATCGCGGTTGATTTGCTGAATTTTTTTGAAGAGTTCCGTTGTCTGTCTCCGTAATCCATCATCAGATCTATATGACATTTAAATGGAACCATTTGGGAAGTTTACCCTTTCCAACAAAAAATCAGAATAATCAAAATCGGTTCATAAACGACGAAGTTATCCGCGAACAAACATAATATAATAAAAAGTCCCTATCTCAAAAACTACTACCGTTAAGGAGTACTGTAGCATCATCATCAGGACAGCAGCATCAGATGTTGACACCCTGAAGCATATACCTGAGTAAGACATGATTACGTAACAAAAACACCATACGAGCATACAATTTTCGGTGGTTGCCCTCGATTTCTCCTGGATCCCATCATCAGATCCTGGACTGGTGAAAGTGGGACCACCTCAGAAGTGAACTCTATCCAATAAAAAAAAATCATTGAAATCCGTCTATAATTGACGAAAATATCGGTGAACATACATAAAAAAAAAAAAAAATTATACATACAGACGAATTGAGAACCTCCTCCTTGTTTAAAGTCGGTTAAAAAGGCCTTCGTCCTGCAGTAAGGCAATAATAGGCTTATATTATTACTATGTATTCTTGAGTAGCAGCAATCATAAAAAATCTTTAATGACGGATCATTCAAGAGTATGAGCAATTTCAGCCATCTCGTCTTTTAAACCACTGCTACCTCTATATAGCAATAAACCACTCCTACCTGCATAAAACAAGGACGTACAAACAATTTACCGCTAATATAAAACACAACACAATATTCCCGTATCCAATAACTATTGAGGCGGGTTTAAAGTTTCCATTTTGTAAGAAAACTAATTTAAATTTAATAAAACTTGCTTCGACACCTAAGCGGGTCTCTACAACTTGTTATTCAATTTGCGAACACAAACGTTTGCAGTTAGAGTAAGTATTGCAACTTTGTGGCAATCGATTTCCAATCAGTAACTTTGTACTACATGAAATTAAATGTAAACATAAGCTTGCACATTAGAGTTACTCAGGAAAACTTACTTATTATCTTAATAGATTTTACATATTAAAAAATAAATTACAAGAAGCAGTTTTACATAGATGGTTCGGTCATGTTGAGAGGATGAGTGAAAAGCGACTAACAAGGGAAAAATTATTCGGCCGATGTGAGTGGAAATGCAGGCAGGGGACACCCTAGAAAAACCTACCCTGGCCTTACTAGTGAGGTTCTCAAGAATTGGTGTGCTTGTATGATCAGATGCCAAAAAGAGGCGAAAAGAGTATGTAAGGATTGTAGCAGGTGGCGTTCTGTGGTTTCTGCCTTCCCCCATGGGAAAAATATAGTTTTGTACTGCACCTCCTGCACCTATTTCTACGAAAATATATGGCATTTAAGAGCGCCGTTAGACACTGTTCACTTGTAAGAAGAAAATATTTAATAGTAACTATTACCTAAAGTAGTCGATACATAGACTGATAACCCCTTGAAAAGGGTATACCAATCCACAGCCGACCTAACATGTCAAAGACAGCGGGACGTTTATTGTCTCCCAGTACGCGACACGTCACTCCGTCCGTCATTTCCAGCCAATTAGCATCCAATAGAGCACCCTAACACTAACAATATACAATTAAATCAATAGCACAAAGCCAGGCGAGGCGAGGCGACCGGACGGCCATTATCATAACTACTATCCGATGCTTGGAACATCGACAAATAAATGCTTTCATAAATAAGTTTCTCGAACAAGTGGAAGGTATTAATATTAATTTCTAGGCGTTATGAGTGATTCAGAAACAGATGGCTACACTGAAAGTGTTGGTTGGTATTTAATCCATCGACTCACAGACTACTGAGACACATGATAAACTTGACATTCCAATTCATAAAGAAAAAACGAGGTATTCCTCGTAGCGCTCCCATGATTAACTTTCGGATAGAGATGGGACTATACTAACTGAAATTATCGATAATAAGTAGGTAATAAGTAGAACACATTGTTATAATATACAACTAGCGGCCCGTCCCGGCTTCGCACGGGTTTGGTATTTTTTTTATTTGTTTTATTGTAAATCCTTTAGTCCACCAAATAGATGAATACTTATAATCTGCCGACATAACCTATTCATATATTTTTATTGTTTAGAAAGCTTATGATTTCTTTCTATTATGTTTCCCATAAATCAAAAAGATATTATTCTCTCAATTACGAATTTATTTATTTTTTTTTAGAAAAAAACGTTACCCCACACTAGGATTATCTCCTGTATCGTGGGTGGTTACAAACATATAATCTCACATACACAAACAGCCAGCCACCCGGAATGACTATCGGTAGGTCATACAAATATTGGTTCCGTGCGGGAATTGGACCCGCGACACGCAGCACAGAAGGATTAAAAATATAAAAATTTATTTCCTCGAAGCGCTCCCACGTGTAAAAATAGGGAAAAGCATGAAGTAAACGTAATTAATTATATCGATAATTTTTAAAAACTCATGTGTGCATCATCGACTTCGAAGTTGAACCAATTTGACAACACGGTTGGCGCAGTGGCCGAGCAATCGACTGCTAAGCTGCGTGTCGCGGGTTCGATTCCCGCACGGAACCAATATTTGTATGACCTACCGATAGTCATTCCGGGTGGCTGGCTGTTTGTTTGTGTATGTGAGATTATATGTTTGTAACCACCCACGATACAGGAGATAATCCTAGCGTGGGGTAACGTAAAAAAAAAAAAAAAAAAAAAAAAAAAAAAAAAAAAAAAAAAAAAAAAATTCGTAATTGAGAGAATAATATCTTTTTGATTTATGGGAAACATAATATAAAGAAATCATAAGCTTTCTAAACAATAAAAATATATGAATAGGTAATGTCGGCAGATTATAAGTATTCATCTATTTGGTGGACTAAAGGATTTACAATAAAACAAAAAAAAAAAATACCAAACCCGTGTGAAGCCGGGACGGGCCGCTAGTTGTATATTATAACAATGTGTTCTACTTATTACCTACTTATTATCGATAATTTCAGTTAGTATAGTCCCATCTCTATCCGAAAGTTAATCATGGGAGCGCTACGAGGAAATAAATTTTAATGTTTTTAATCCTTCCTCGAAGCGCTCCTTTTAGGAGCGCTTTGAGGAACAAAACAGTAGCGCTTAGATGGGCGCGCTTCAAAACGGGAGCGCTACGAGGAATACCTCGAAAAAACGCGTAGATGAAGAGAAGTACATAGAGATATATTTGCCTCCTTGGTCTAGTAGGTACACACAAGCTTGATGGCTGATGATGGGTCACGGGTTCGATTCCCGCACGCAACATTTTTTTTCATCAAATTCTCAGTAGCAGCTCGGCGTTAGGATTTGTGCCCAGTTAATGGCAATACCCTCACCCCCTATTACATGGGACCTAAACATACCGGAGAACTGCGGTGAACTAATATACACTTTGCCTAATATGAATACAGCCGTAATGGTATGTGTGTATGTTCTACTCTACTACTACTCTCAATCAGCTGTTTACTCTTACTTCAGATACTGCCTTGCAATTTCACTCCCTACACAAACCGGCACAATGGTACTCTACGTATTGATTACTTGTCAGATCACTATTGACAGCTGCCTCTTGCATGTTTCGAGTGGAGACCTGCCTTTGGTGACCACTCACCTACATCGGAACCGTTCAATATTGCTTTACTCTAAGGACGTCTGTAGATGCCAGTACTCGAATACGCCAGACCTGTGACATTTCAGCATGGCTCAGACTTTGAGGAGAGGTACATTGTTATGTAGGTATGTGTATTTAATTTTAAAATTACTATCCACTATCTACTACTACTATAGTCGCGGTATGACATAATGGGGACGTAGAGTCAGAGCGCCTAAGAAGATATTTTTCCAAAAAAAAAAGAAAAATATCCTAGGTACCTATTGGTAATCCTGGAACTCATACTAAAACTTTAAGCATTAAAAAGTACAAAGCGTAGGTACTTAACGCCTTAGGCCTTCTCTATCAGTCAACCAAAGGTGGTGAAGAGATAACGTGGCAGATGCAAATAATTATTATTCTTAAATAACTCAAAGCAATAGACTGATTGAAATAAAACAGGAAAGAGAATTTTATTGTGAGTTGCCAATATCATAACAAAAATTTAGCCATAAAAGTTGCCCTCACTAAAAATAGGTTATAATATAAAAAGAACTGATGAATCACAAATAGCCTACTGCTAGTCTGCGGGGGTGACACACGGACGTGTGGGGGGCGGGGGGGGGGGGGAGCTAATAGGCTACCCATTGAAGTGAACACGACACAGGCGGGCGCACTCGACCTAGCCGCTTGATATCTAGACCCGTTAGCTTTTGCATTGTATTTTGTAGACAAGTTATTGAGTTGAGACTTAGCACCTAGGCCCAGTAGTCTTGAACGGGGGTTGTGGGTTCGCTGCTACGCGCGTGTACCATGATGGCTTTCTAAATTTAATTGCAAATCATTTATTTTAATGAGACTATTAAAAGGGACTTTTAAACGGTACCAAGATTTTTTTTTTATCTGGTTGCCCTTTCCATTGGGTAGTTCCGTATGGAGAATATTGAGCAAGAAACCTATGCTCACTCTTTAAAAAAAATATTAAATTATGCGAATGCCAATAACTTAGGCTACACTAATATCAGTGAAAACACTTTCAGGAAATGTAAACTTGTCTATACATATAATAAAATCGTAACGAGGCCAATTCTGTACATTCAATATTTTTTATAAAGAGCAATTCTTACATGTTAAATACATTATACTGAACCCAAAAAAATGGTTTTTAGAATTTTTGACTGTTTGTTTGTTTGTTCGTTTGTATGTACGCGCATAATTTTTTAACTCCTGCACCGATTTGAACAAAACTTTTGGCATTGTGTCGGCAGTAACCTGAGCTGTAATCTTAGGTACAATTCATCACGCTATGTCACATAGGAGTTAGACAGAAACAGTATGAACACTATTAACTTAAAAATACTGAACGCGAAGGAAGTCGCGGGCAACAGCTAGTAATAAATATAAGCCTGAAATCGCCAATCCACCCTAAGTACGAGTTTTCCTAGTTGATATAATGATCGCAAATTCAACAGGCACTTGTTGTCATGAGATCCTGGGTAAGTTTCTAAAGAGGCAATTCGCAAGTAGTTTAAAAAATACCTCTATTCTTGACATTGATCGTCGCTGAAATGAGATTATGACAAATGTTTAACTAGTTTAGTTAGTCGGCCATTCCACGTGTTCTGTCCTCGCTTCACGCTCTCTTGGACTGTGATGTGTTCGCACGAATGGAAGACGATCTTATCAGTATGAAATGAGCGTGTGAATTTCGTTAAATACGTATATTTTATGTCTTTAACCAATGTAATTGGCCAATGGCCGTATAAAATAAAATAATGAAAATTTGCCTTTCAGGCAGGTTGTGTTATTGAGTTTTTCCACCATTACTCACTAGTGTCTGTATTTGTACCTACCTGGTTGATTGCCATCAAACATAAGTATCAATATAACACGTTTTAACTGTGCGGGACCTTCAGTGCGTGGCATCAACTTGCAACAACAACATACCATCACGCCTGTATTTCCTGAAAGGTAAGGCAGAGGTGTACCAACGTACACCCACATTTCAACGGTATTTTTAAGTCCCTTGTAATATAGGGCGAGCCTATTGCCATTAACCGGGCACAAATCCTAACACCAGCTGCTACTGAGAATTTAAAAGAAAAACCTAATAACACTTTTTGTTCGACCTGGGAATCGAATCCAAGAACTCTAGTGTCGCAGTCGCGCTTAGAACTAACGAGGCAATTCACAGATTTTTGTAAATGTTGCCATGAATGCAAGTGTTAATTTCACACTAAAGTGTGATTTGACAGCTGGCAACATCGACCGGCACGTCGAGTAATACATAAATGATGAGTTATTATTGCTGGTTGCGTGGTTGTCAGCACATGTCCACTTCGATTGACATGGCGGGTCTAAACATTCTGCTTCGGTATTTAGAATTGATTTTAAACTCAATTAAGTCATAGTCATAATCATTTATTTCATAACAAACATACATTCGTGTCGAAACATACAAAAATATCCTAATCTAAGTGTCTATCTACCTAATATGAGTCTAATGGCTCTATGATATTGGCAATAGTTTTTGTCACGGAGCACCAACTGCACCTTTAGTGTATAATAATTATATAGTCTAGTAACACCGTAAATGCTATAAAAACAATTATATACAGTACAGTCTTTGGTATTTGTATTTTTTTTTTCTTAACCCTTAATGTAACAAAATTAGGTCAGTAATCAATAAAATTATTAGCACTAATGAACAATTTAACTGCCTCTTTACCCTAGTGGTCCTAAACGCGACTGCTACGCTAGTGGTCTTGGGTTTGATTCCTAGGTCAAGAAAAAAAAGTTATTGGGATTTTCTATGAAATTCTCAGTAGCAAGCAGCACGAAGTTAGGAGTTTTACCCGGTTAATGTCAATAGGCTCACCCCCTACTCGTATTACATGGGACCTAAACATACCGGCGAACTGTGGGTTTACATCGGTACACCTCTACCTTACCTTTCGTGAAATACAGGCGTGATAGTATATCATTATCAATTTTAGAATTAAGTTCGCTTTCAAGGCATAACTGTACCATACAATGAAAAATGACACGAAGATGCGAGTGCAAATACGAGCAAAAGCTAGTTTGTTTAAAAACGTTGTTATTTAATTAATAAATACACAATGTATTAAGTTCAAGGATGTCATAATTTCCGCACTAGTAACACGTTGTAATGAGTTATTCGTGTGTCTCCCGCGGGCGTCCTCTGTCTCCGCGTAATTTCATTATTACTAGCTGACGTACTAACTGTTCGTGTTCGATATGTCTGTGTACAATTAGAGCACTATTTAATTACCCTCGGTAAATAATTAATTTGTACGTACTTAGTACTTAGCAATAGTTATGTTAAGTCTGTGATAGAGGGCGAGAAATGTCACTTAGAGGAGACGACAGACGAAAATTATAACTCAACTTTGGTTTTAATTGAAGAATCGAAAACGTATATGATACACTAGCTTTTGCCCGCGGCTTCGCTCGCGTTAAGAAGTATTATTATTAATTAGGTATTTTGTTCCATTAGGTACTAATAGGTTCAAACTAATATGTTTACATCCTCCATCATCCCTTATTTTAACCCCATGGGGGTTCAATTTATCAAAATCCTATTTAAGCGGACGTCTTCATCATAGTAGCTCCAATCTTCAATTTCAGTTCAATCAGTCGAAAATCTAAGAAGATTTATACAAACTTTCATCCCCTATTTTATCCCCTTGGGGGTAGAATTTATCGAAATCCTATTTAAGCGACGTCTTCATCATAGTAGCTCCAATCTTTAATTTCAGTTCAATCAGTCGAAATCTAAGAAGATTTATACAAACTTTCATCCCCTGTTTTATCCCCTTAGGGGTTGAATTTATCAAAATCCTATTTAAGCGGACGTCTTCATCATAGTAGCTCCAATCTTTAATTTCAGTTCAATCAGTCGAAAATCTAAGAAGATTTATACAAACTTTCATCCCCTATTTTATACCCTTAGGGGTGGAATTTATCAAAATCCTTTCTTAGGGGATGCCTACGTCATAGTAGCTTTAAGCATGCAAAGTTTCAGCTCGATCGGTTTAAAATTGACAAAGTTTCATACAAACTTTCATCCCCTATTTTATCCCCTTGGGGATAGAATTGATGAAAATCCTATCTTAGCGGATGCCTATGTCATAACATCTACCTGCATGCCAAATTTCAGCCCGATCCGTCCAGTGGTTTGGGCTGTGCGTTGATAGATCACTATCTCAGTCAGTCAGTCAGTCAGTCACCTTTGAATTATATATATTTAGATTCTGTATAACTGCACCAATCGTTGGTAAGAATAAAATCCATACACCATACTTTATTTACTAATATTATAAATACGAAAGTAACTCTGTCTGTCTGTTACGCTGTCACGACTGAATTACTAAACCGATTTTCATGAAATTTGGCACGGGATGAGTTTTAACTCTTTCGTCTGCAGCCGCCGTAACAAATATTTGCACGAAGTCGCGGGAAACAACTAGTACCTACTTTATGTACAATAAATAAGTAGTGTATCATTTATAATGTATCATTCATATTTTGACACACCTATATACACAAATATTCACTAACATAGCTTATGTAGATACCTACTCACCATTGGTTTCTCCATGTCGCATCCATCATTACCGCCCACTTCACAACACACGCATCACACAGACCGGCCCACACCACTTCTCATAAAACCACTTTAAATTCATTAAAACTTTCACATAAACAAACTTTTATTCAATTTAAACCAACCGAAGACCGTCGAACTTTGCCGAAGTTGAAGTTCTATTTTCAAATTGGGCCCCCTAATTGGTCGGTCAGCGCAGTACTGCGAAACACACTGATTGGATTATGTTCGTTTTAAGTAAAGTACAAATGAAATAGATTACTTGTTAATTATTAAGTTTCTTTGTCAACTTTGTGATTTGTAAACTTTTAACGATACAATCATCTTGTTAACGCGAACTTTTACAATTTCGATTTGTAACAACCAGTCAGTAAATGTCATACAATTTCAGCACTCACTTAAAAACTTTTCTTCAACTCCAAAAAAAGAAACAAAACCTCCTTTGTAAGTCGAAATTAGAACCATTAGAACGAAAGCCAAAAACTTTTACAACAAAAAAAAAGAAAATTCAAAAGTGTTCGAACTCGTTTGGATCGTGAGTGTGTAGTGACAGTAGTTCAGTCGGAGGTGCGGCCGGGACGCGGCGGTCGCTCCGAGTGGCTGACCGGTGGCCACTTTTCACCCTTGCGTTTTGGGGCGTCGTTTGTAGCGTAAGCAATGAGCGGTAGAGATTTTTGTACTATAAGACAATGTTTTTGATTTCAGATCAGTACCTAATAAGAGTTCAACAGTTTTAACGATCCAAATTCTTTGTTGACAATAACTAATTGTCAACATCAATGAACATAATATCATTGACGTTGACAATAAGTAGGTTCCTAGAATTTAATTGCCTTAAAGGAAAAATAAAGGGCTGCTCAAATCATGATTGTTTAGTATGGAGAAAACTATCATTAATTACAAAATCCATCAATCGTGTATTAGGCTTTTCCAAAAGGCAGAAGGGAAGGTTTTTCACCCTTGGCCTAAATAAATCATGAAAAAACGTATTTTTATTACAGTATTCTCTATTATCACAAAAAAAAATTGTACTTATGTAAACTTGGGTGCATATGTAAACTACTTTGCATATGCACCCAATAAAAACAAAAAAATTGAACGAGGTCTTTCTTTGCATGAGTTTACGAATATTTATCCGTCTCTTTCTATCATACTGCTTTCTATTGTTTAATTAAATAATTCAGATTTTTGTTCGGCTGAAGTTCCACGGTCTCGAACCAAACGCTTTGGTTCCACATTTATTGTAAAACTGTGGAATTCACTGCCCACCTCTCTGCTTCCTAATAAGTATAATCTAGATATCTTCAAGACACGATTGAACCGGTTCATCCTAGGCAAGCGTGTTCCACCTTAGGCCGCATCATCACTTAAGATCAGGTGAATTGTGGTCAAAAGCAAGGCTTTTAGAATTAAAAAAAACTCTCTGTTTTCTTTAACCATATCACCGTCCCCCGCCGCCGCCCGTCCCTCGGCCCTCGTGCGTCACCCACAGACATACTCGATGACGTGTGTTTCTGTTTGTCTTCAGAACAATAACGCTGATTGGTGGGTCAACGTCTCCGCGTGACGTCAGCAGCCAACGAGTGTGCTTACCGCGCTCATCTCCTTGACGATGATTGGTCCATTGATTTGATAGTACAAAGAGATAAGGCTTCGTTACAAGGCTTGATTGTTTTGTTAAGGGTCGTCAATTGTGAGGGTGTTTGGGTAATATTTGGGGGTCAAGGTTGGTGGTGGTGATGAGGGTTGGCGCTACAGGTTGTGGTCCTGACCTCTAGCACCTGGCTGTGTTTGAAACTGGCTTTAAGAAAGGAGGAGGATTATGAGATTCTCTGGTGCGACTTCAGCAGCTTGGCACGATTTAAGATTTTACAGATTTCATTGTCACTTTCTTGGTAATTTTACGTATATTGTAGTCATGTATTTCATGACGTTTATGTTATCTATCCCATCCTACTTCCTACATTTCCCACTCTTGCTACATTATAAATGCGAAAGTTTATGAGTATGGATGGATGGATGTTTGTTACTTTTTCACTCTTAAACGGCTGAACGGATCTAGATGAAACTTGGCACTAACATAGATTGTAGTGTGGAATAACATATAGAATACTTTTTATCTCGGAAAAAAGTACGGAACATATATCAAATTTGACGCGTTCGAAGTCGCGGGCTGAAGCTAGCTATTAATATTATCATGTCCTTGAACACAGCCCTCGTCCCACCACCAATACCACATAATTAGCGACACCGCGGTAATAGCAAAAGTTAGCACAAGTAGGTCATCGATTGGAGCCACATTAAGCTATGACTAGTTATTAGTACATTACATGCGAGCTTCGCAAAACTATCGCTGGACGCAATATGAACCATGTTTTTCAGCCATTTCATTTAGGTAATGTTTTTAGTAAATATGTGGGTGTGGGTAAGCAGCGGATTAGCTGGCAAAGAAGGTCGATTTAGAATGAATATCGAACCTGGATAGTTGCAGTATACACGCTTACTTTTACATCGTTCTGGAACCGAAAGCCGTAACCTCTATCATAGTAACAGAAACTTTTATTTTCAATAAATAACACGAAAATTTAACTTGTGAAATAGTGAGAACTGAAAGTAACGCTTCCTTGCAATCAACGCATATTTGTGTGTAACCCTTATCAGCTACACATGCGAGCGGTAACCTTTGAAAAATCGATTCATCGATCGGACAGAAGCGCTACTAACATTTAACTCGAATACCTGTATAAATAATTTAAAAAAAGTGTCTGATTTCCAGCTTCTATAAGACATCTTAAAAATAAAAATAATTCTATAGTTCCATTTCAGTGTAAAGCCTTGTAAGGGGCCTCTGCGAGTTGACTTCGGCTCCTCGTACACCTTTCAAAGGTCCGGGACCCGAGGGTCCCGAGATGCGTAACGTAATCAAAATAATAATGCCAATAGTAACAATTACTCGACAGGAGTTCCTGCCCCCCTAGCCAAGTCGCAAACGATAATCGTAAACGCTCGGTAGGTACCAATAGATTTTCAACTTTATACCCCAGAGCCTTAAGTTGAAAATCTATTAAAGATTTCTAAGCGTTAGCGACTGGAAAGAACGAAGACGCTATGCAATCTTCACTAGATCTTCAACTTAAAACCAAGCACATAAAGTTGAAGATCTATTAAAGCCCACATAGCGTTTTTTTTTTTTTTTTTTTTTTTTTTATAGACGGGAAATCATCAAATAACTTCCCCCGCCCTGGGCGGGGCGGGAGGGAGTGTCAGACTTTTACTGACTAAAACCCGTCTATGTTCCTTCGTGTGCCCTTTGCGTTCCGGGGGCGCGGTATCTCTTTCGAACAACCCGCAGCCCCGGCAGGCATCGGCCCTCAGTGGCCCCATCCAATTTGCTGACATCTCTTTGAGGCGCGCGTGGAACACGGACGCGCCGTCGACACGGTTACATAGCGTTTGCGTTTATCGTTTTGTTACATGGCTACAGGTGCTGTTGTTGTTGTGTTGTTTCGGCTCCAGAAAGATGTAAAAGTAACCGTGTAAAAGCGAGCTTTTAATTCATTTCATTACAAAGTCGACTACAGGGGATTCGATTTTATAATTATGTACTGCATCTTTGACACGAAGGATTCTATTTGCTTTGCTTTTGTGTTGCATATAATATTTTTTATCTCACCATGTCTTTCACCTATATTTGCTAAATAAAATATCTTATGTATGTTTTATTCGGGCATCTTTCAGAGGGTAGAAATAGGACCCTATCAATACGAACGACTTCTAGTATGGGATCTACTCCGATATATGAAACTCAAAGCTATTCCCTACAAGAAGGCCCTTCAATACGATCAGCATGTACCTATAGAATATCAAATGTATGTTTTCATATTGTGGGGCTAGCCCCATGTTGTTTGTCATCATGGGTACTATCACAAAATAATACAAATAAATAAATAGAACAGCTTCTGAAAGTTACGCAGTAAATTAAAAATTAACCTACAGATAGCTAAGCACTCTCCATCGTAGACTTTGTTTTTGTCACCTCTGAACAAAACTAGAGCCAAGAGTTTACCCACCTCAAATAAAAAAAAATACCTATACCTAAGTAGATAGAATTGTGAAAAAAATATTTTTTGATAGTTTACACTGAGTGCACAAGATTTTGATTATTTGGTCGGACCGCGTCTTCCAAAACACCTATAAAGGTAAAAAATACGGGACATGGTGATATAAAAATATAATCGGCAATAGCGATATTTTACCAGACGGCATGCAAAAGTACAAAAGACACTGGAGACAGTACATAATTATTTATAAAATTAATTCTACTATAGTTAACTTATTTCACATAGGAATTATGTAAGATCAATTAACGTTGCGGGAGATCGCTGGATGCGGACAGCGCAGAACCAGACATTGTACCTAGCTGTCATTAGGGGAGGCCTATGTCCAGCGGTGGACGTCGTTCAAATCAAATCAAAGCATTTATTTCAATTAGACCATTTACAGGCACTTTTGAATTGTCAAAAAGTTACAGTTTAAAATTGAAGCTAGTTGCTCGTTCCGTTTCTCTATGGAGAAGAACGAGCAAGAAACTCCATGGACACTCTTTTCCTTCAATTTGGTTTTTACAAAGTCTTCGTTACAATATTCTTGTTGCTTCTATATGTGAAAACAATGAAGGTGAATATAAAAAATAACAAAATTATAATAACGATGTAAGACATGGCAGTTAAGAGATGACCAATCCCAACTGACAGCACCCGTTCACGAATATGACGTGCATCAGCACCGTTTAGCTCAACCATCTTGAAGGGAACCAAACGATCCAACCCACGCGCCACCGTCAGCAAGACATTAAAGTGAGCATGACAAAGCTCTCAACTGCCATGCTCAGTGTCCAACACATAGTAACTTCGTAGTTCGGCTGATATGATGATGATGAATGGCAATACTCTCGCCCCCTATTACATGGAACCTAAAACATACCGACGAACTGTGGGTGTACATTGATACAGCTCTGCCTAACCTCACGGTAAATACAGGCGCGATGGTAAGCTCGCAACTAAAAATTAAACCTGTTTATGTAAACGCGAAGACGGTGCATCAACCGCCGAAGTACAAGGACCTATTAAATCTCAGTCTGCTTACCCCCTCTGAGCTGTAAACACTTACCGCAAGGAAACACGCCGAGCGCCGGGAACAAAGAAATCAATTACTCAATAACACCAACTATTTAATGCGAGTGGAGAAATATTCCATTATGTGCCGTCCACACCATTCCCGAACGAGACAGCGCTATAGGTGTTATATAGCTCGCTCCCTTTCTATTGTTTGCCACTGAGCGTGATATCTGGTGCAGGGTTGTCCAACATTTTTAATATATAAAAAAATCCTTTTGTCTTTCAAATCATTTATTTACAAACAGGTAAAGTTTGTGAGGTTGTAGGGGGTAATTTCTGGATCTACATAACCATTCTGTTACCCATAGAAAGCTACATTATTATTGAGTTTTATAGGATAAATAACAGCACGCTACAACTGCACACGGGAGCGGAGCAGTAACCAAAGGCGTTACTTAACATGGGTGAAAATATCCACGCCGATGAAGTAGCAGGCAGAACTAGTTATAACTATAAACATTAGAAACAGGGGTTTTTTAATTATAAACAATCTTATTTTAGTATTATTATAATTTTTATTTTTTTTTACTATCTCAAATCACGACTTTTTTGCCTCGATATTTTGATCGTAAACAGCCTTTAGTTTGCTCTGTAATAGTTGACAGTGACAACAGACAACTATAAGTTTTTGTTACATACATACATAAACTCACGCCTTTTTCCCATGGGGGTAGGCAGAAACCACGGACCGCCACCTGCTACGATCCGTTCGTCCGTTCGTTCGAACAAAAACTCCTGTTCAATTTCATATTATATCTCTCGACTTTAACTGAAGTAACATCTGCGAAATCGCGTGACAAGGACAACAGATTACATTGATCAGCCTACAGAACCCGAGGGTAAGCTCGACAAATCCTGTCAAAACAATATTGTCGATGGTCGGTACATAATGTTTGCCACCCCTGGCGAGGTGTTTATATTGAGAGCAGTGGCTGCTATGAGCAGTGTTCGCGATATTAAACCTTGCAGGTATACCTGTACTGGGAGATTTGTCGCAGACTTGTGTAGAAGAATATGTCGCGACTCTGAGCTGAGGGATTTGGGGTCGTATTACACTGTAATAACGTCTCATTTAGTTTGACCTTTGTGTTGTTAAACTATTAGCTTTTTATTCTATCACGCCTGTATTCCCCGGAGGTTTAGACAGAGGTGGAGATCCCATGTAATAGGGGGCGAGCCTATTGCCATTAACCGGCACAAATCCTAACTCAGAGCTGCTACTGAGAATTTAACAGAAAAACCCAATAACACTTTTTGCTCCTACCTAGAAATCTAAGCTAAGACCTCTAGCGTAGCAGTCGCGCTTAGGACCACTAGGCTAACGAGGTAATTTACTAGCTCTTTATAATTATATTGTTATACATTATAACATTTTGCGTGATGGTATATTTTTTTTTTTTTGTTTATAACATTTTGTAATCACAATGATGAATCTAGTATATTATGTGTTTATTGTGTGTATTTTGAACTTTTAATCTTGATTGGGCAAACAAAAATTGAGTTTTATAATTATCAAGAAACTTCATGAAATCATAATACTACCGAATGTAGCGTTGATTATAAATATTATAACATTTATTTTGTAAGATTGGAAGATAATATTAACTTGACTTTGATGGAGTTCACAACATTTCGTTTTTCTTATTGACCAAAAAAGAAACAAAATCTTCGTGGGTTTTGCTTTTTTATTGCTTTATTTTGGGATCCACGATCACGATGAATGTCGTGGCTAAAGGTAAAAACGAAAAAAAAAAAATTGAGTGAAGTTAAAATTCCATTCAAACGGAACTGTTTCAAATATTGAAAACATAAAACCCTTCTTTAAGTACCTACTCCCCTAGTAGAAAAGCAAAATAAATGGTAATTGGTCGTTCAAGTTTATAACTATATCTGTGCCTCCTTTAAATTTATTTAGGCAACCAACGGCGATACATGCTATATAAACTAATATTATAAAGAAAAAAAATTTATTATTACTTGCACTTTTGTTTTTAATAGATAAACTCAAAACTACTACTCCAATTAAAAAACTTTTTTACAAAAAAATTACAACCGCCTTCAAAAACTAAAAAGAGAAAAATAACTTTAGCTTTGGAAGTCGGTGGCTTTATTTCTGTTTGTTGTTTTGTATTGCCACCGACTTCCAAAGCTAAAGTTATTTTTCTCTTTTTAGTTTTTGAAGGCGGTTGTAATTTTTTTGTAAAAAAGATTTTTATTTCTCGCTTTTTAGTATCAACTTCTTGTCATCCAAATCCATGAAAAAACTGTCATGTTATGTAAATTAACGAGACACCACTAAAAAGTCATAAGAAAGCAGAATATGCGATTTCGTTTACTTGGATGAGAAATTTTTAAATACTACTGTATACATCTGTGTAACCCTTGAGTACAGGCGTGATGTTATATTGTGTGATGGTGTAAACAATGCTTAAATATGCTATAGCAACAATCGCGGTTAATCTGCTGTTATTTATTGAAGAGTTCCCCCGATTTCTACAAGATCCCATCATCAGATATTGAAATGGTGACAATGGGACCACACGGGAAGCACCAGCTTTCAAATAAAAAAAGAATCATGACAATCGGTTCACCCAGTCGGGAAATTCGAGGTAACAAACATAAAAAAAAAAAAAAAAAATACAGTCGAATTGATAACCTCCTCCTTTTTTTGAAGTCGGTTAAAAAATATATTTCACCGATGGAAAGCTATATTATCAGCGAAAAGCATAGACGACATATCTATACTAATATTATAAAGAGGTAGAATTTGTTTGTAAGTTTGTAAGTTTGTATGTAGGGGGTAATCTCACATTTCCGACGTTTGGCTCCCAAGTTGGCACGGGCGTCAGCCGCTCTTAAGCGGCTCTTGCCCAATTTGAGGGGGCCAAACGCCTCCTGCCGGAGGCTCTACGCCGGGGTCGTGCGTTCGATGGCCCTTTACGGGGCCCCGGTGTGGGCGCGGGGCTTGAGGCGGCTTGCCGCCCATTACCTAAACGCGTCCCAGCGGGTGATCGCCATAAGGGTCATCCGCGGATACCGCACGATCTCCGGCGAGGCAGCGAGCCTCCTTGCCGGATTGCCGCCATGGGATCTGGAGGCGCTGGTCCTCGCGCGCCTACACGAGTGGCGCGCGGAGGCACTGGGCCGGGGCGAAACTCCGCTGCCGCGGCAAATTGCCGCCCTGCGGACGGAACTCCGGCTCGATCTCATGGCGACATGGAGAGAACGACTGTCGCAACCTCGTGCAGGGCTCGCCTCGATTGAGGCGGTAAGACCCCTCTTTGAGGAGTGGCTGGAGCGGCGCCACGGCGCCCTCACCTACCGCCTGACGCAGGTCCTCACCGGACACGGATGTTTCGGGAGGTTCCTGCACCTCATCGGGCGGGAGGAAACGCCCGGGTGTCACCATTGTGAGGATCGCCCCGAGGACACGGTGGAGCATACTTTGGCGGTGTGCCCTGCTTGGGCTGAGCACCGCCGAGTCCTCGAGGCGGCCATCGGCGGCGGCGCCCTCTCGCGTCCGGCACTGGTCCAGGCCATGGTCCGGAGCGAGGGGGAATGGGAAGCAGTCGCCTCCTTCTGCGAAGCTGTAATGCTAGAGAAGGAGGCGGCGGGACGGGAGAGGGAAAGGAGGGTCCCCCGTCCCAGCGGCCGCCGCGGTAGACGATCCGGGCGTCGGGAGCCACGTGACGACTCCCGGCCACCGTAGACGCGGGTCTGTGGACGGTGAGCAATGGGTAGCTCACCGTCCGTACGTTCACTAGCGACAGACCGTGTCGACGGCGCGTTCGTGTTCCACGCGCGCCTCAAAGAGATGTCAGCAAAATTGGATGGGGCCACTGAGGGCCGATGCCTGCCGGGGCTGCGGGTTGTTCGAAAGAGATACCGCGCCCCCGGAACGCAAAGGGCACATGAAGGAACATAGACGGGTTTTAGTCAGTAAAAGTCTGACACTCCCTCCCGCCCCGCCCAGGGCGGGGGAAGTTATTTGATGATTTCCCGTCTATAAAAAAAAAAAAAAAAAAAGGGGGTAATCTCCGGAAGTAGTGAACCGATTTTAAAAATTGTTTCACTGGTAGAAAGCTACATTATTCGTGAGTGCTATAGGCTATATAACATCACGCTGCGACCAATTGGAGCGGAGTATCAATGAAAAATGTGGCAAAAACGGGGAAAAAATATTCTTTTCGAGGGCTTTTGTTGCGTGCGCTGCGTAAACAGTTAAAGTTACGCAAAAATAATGTATGAGAGTCTATACTTAATATTATAAAGAGGTAGAATTTGTTTGTAAGTTTGTAAGTTTGTAAGTTTGTAAGTTTGTATGTAGGGGGTAATCTCCGGAAGTAGTGAACCGATTTTAAAAATTGTTTCACTGGTAGAAAGCTACATTATTCGTGAGTGCTATAGGCTATATAACATCACGCTGCGACCAATTGGAGCGGAGTATCAATGAAAAATGTGGCAAAAACGGGGAAAAAATATTCTTTTCGAGGGCTTTTGTTGCGTGCGCTGCGTAAACAGTTAAAGTTACGCAAAAATAATGTATGAGAGAATTGTTCTTCTTACAATATTCTAAAAAAAAGTCCGCGGTAGTACATGCCTAACTTTAAAGGTTGACTCAGTATAGCCATTTTTATAGTCAGAAAATTTGTTTTAAAATAATGCATTATTTGCGAAGGTGTTTTTATGAACATAGTATTAATCCTTATCAACATAAATACGTTATTCATCACAAGTGTTTAATTTTGAACAAAATTGCCCTTTACATCATTTAATTTCAATGAATATCTTAGGAGATATCGCAGTTTTAAAATAACTTCGCAGCAAAATAATGACTCTGCGTGACATTCCGTAGCCTGTACCTCAGAATAACAGATTATAGGCTACATAACATCGCACTATGAGCCACGGGAACGGAAAAGTAACCAAAATCAACAACGCGGGTGAAACCGCGGGGCACAGCTAGTATTTTATAATTGGGGTCCGTAAGAAAGTTCACTCCGACAAAGTTGCGGTCAAAAGTTAATGTAAAATTTATTTATTTATTAATTAAATATTACAGAATAGTGCATTACAGCATTGTATGGTTAATAAATAATTAGGTTCCCTGTATATCTAAGATAAGTACCTAACACGCAAACAAATTACTAACGAATATTAAAATTTGAAAGATTGTATCTAAGTTTTTTTTTATTATCTAGCTAGTTAATTATATATACCATCACGCCTGGTTTCCCGAAGGGTTAGGCAGAGGTGTACCAATGTACACCCACAATTAATTATAGAGCCTACGTGCTAACCATTTGCCTTTGATTTATAGTTTTAGAGATTGGCGCTTTTAATGCAGGTTAAATAAAATTAAATAGGTATAATAATAATTTGAGAGAAATCTATGTTATAAATTCTGGGTTGAACGAGCATTCAGTTTAATAATATAATTTTATATCGAATACAATTATATTATTAGACTGAATTTATGTATCCTAAATTACACTATTCTACCTAAATAATAATTAATAGTTTCTTTCACATTATATGTTACAATGCGTGTGGAGTAAGGAGGTCAGCAGAAGTAGGCACAAGCGCTGTAGCCACGCATACCTACTTGATAACATGCTCACTTCAAACCGTTCATACCTGAAACAAAAGATAGATAATCATTAGTAATTAGATAAAATTAGCTTAATATCTACATAATCAAAATGATGTCTGGAGTTTAGTTTGAAATCGACAATCTGCCGATCAAGATCATTGATCAAGCGTGTTGATCAATGATCGTGCCTTCTCTGTATGAGAGGCCTTTGCCCAGCAGTGGGACAATGATAGGCTGGTATTATTATATTTTATGTTAAGGATGTAGTTAATTGGTCCTATAGTTAAATGTTTACTAAAATTAATAAGCTTGTTAAAAAAGAAAAACAAAACTAAACGAAATTAATGTAATTTTATGTCTTATACACATGCTGAGCCATCTCAGAGATAAAGTTGAAATGAACGATATATCACGAGACTTCAGCAAAGACATACATACCTAAGTGTGAATATCGAATAGCTAACTGCCAGCCTCTACCAATCACATTCCGCAATACGCGAGCTATTGTCACGAGCACAAATGGACGGACAAATATGTACAGAAAGTATACCCCACCCACTGTGCAGAGCCTGCATTGTTCTACTGTACAGACTGAAATATTGGTTCCGTCTTAAGGTGTACGCAGACCGGGACGGCATGAAAAGGTATTAAAATTTTCACCAATGGACATTCAAACGTATCGACAACACCTGTACCAGAATAAACGCAAGACCTAAAAGTAATTTGCTCAGAATCGACTTCTAAATCGGTTTCAGCTATTTCTATTTTTTTGTTTCATTTGTGTAAGTCGCTTGAGTTAGTTTTGTAAATAAACCTTATGCTCATTAAGACATGGTTATTTTTTATTTATTTTATTTTTAACGATATATTTCATTTACAACTGCGTCTTAAAAGCCTTACTGCTTTTACTTAAGTTTAACTTTTGTTTGAATCCGCTGTTAAACGGGAAGGCGAATGGTGTAATTTTTTTAGGAAAAAAATAATCCTCTTTTAGAAATAGCTGAAATCGATTCAGTAGCTGATTTTGAGCAAACTACTTTCTGGTCTTCCGTTTATTCTGTTACAGGTTGTATAAATAGAAATACCACATAAATTGCTATGATTTAGAATGATGCCGCGGCATCGTAAGGGATTTGGAAATGCCGCGGCATCATTTTAGAGCATAGCAATTTTTATCGTATTTCCATATCAAAACGTTTGAATGCCCATTGGTAAAAATTAAAATCCCTTGTCATGCCATCCTGCCGGCTTATTCTGTAAGAAATCTCCCTCAGTGAATTAAGGTGAAGTGAGCTAAAACTGGGCTGTCACTATACGATGCTAGGGATTGACAAATCGCCACACGCTCACTTCACGGAAGGATTGTTTTACAGAATAACACCGCTGGTCTGCGCAGGCCTTTACAATACCGCTGCTTGTGACATCGAGGCTCTGTGCCGGCGCTAATACTTCAATAGCTATGTTATTGTCAATATGAGTTTCTGAGTGAAGCGAACATTTTTAATAAAAGTATGCGGCTCGTATGAGAAGAAGGGAATAGGTTTTTCTTTTGTTGTAAGGCGGGGTTTTTTGTTCAAATTATGTGTTGCAAATAATAAATGTTTTTCAGACTGAATTTCGGTCAGAAAGAAGACTAGCCAAGTACGGAGGAGGTATTACCTATAGATCTCAATTGTATGTGACAGATGTAAACACAGGTGCAATCCTTCTTTCCTCACTATAATAGTCCGATGGGACAGCAAGCCGACACGACCGGGGAGAGATCAAACACAGAACACAGCGTTACGTGTTTTCCAAGGCACGGGGGAGTCAAACCGCCAACTGCCAAACTCCGGGCTGCTACGGAGAAATTCCTAATGGAAAAATCCAATTATACTTAGCCATAGAAATCAATTGTTTGGAACGAGCAACTAACTTTAGCTTTCTGACTCCTTGACAATTCTAAAGTGCCTGCAAATAAATGAATTAAATGATTTGAAATTTGGTTTTTACGTAAGATTTCCGCATAATGTTTTCCTACACCAACGTCAGTAATGTTTTAAAATAAACATAAAAGAAAAAGTCACATTGGTACTTGACCGTGGCCAATTGCGAACCCACAACCTCGTACCTACATAAGAGGAAGGCGCCTTAACCGCAGGGCCATTACGTCACACACATATAAAAATAAACATATCTGTAAACAAGTCCAAATATAAAATTTCCCCATGACACAGACTTCATAATAATAATATTTATCGTTAATCTAGCTATTTGTCTAGTTTAATTCAAAGAAATACCATAAACGGTAGGAGCTAGTCATGAGCTGACCCTGGCATTCACCACATCAGGTCATTGGTGACAGAGCGAGCGATTCCCGGAGGTCACGCCATCTGTAGTCTTCCTTATCGTGTGGGCAGTAAGGTCTAAACGACCCCACACACCCTAGTGTCAGAGTTTCTAAACCACCTCAAGGGCCTCTGACATGGTTATCGATGTCAGTGATGTCCAAGATAAACTTAGAAAGTACATATGAATTAGAAAAAGTCACAGTACTTGCTCGTGGCCGGTTGCGAACCCACAACCTCGTGCATGAGAGGCGGGCGCCTCATCATTGGGCCATCACGACACGCCATCTGTGTGACGTTAGGAGCCTTGTCCTTTGTGCAGGTCTTAGAATTACATAAATAGGCATTTGTAGAGGTCGCCTAGATATGCCTTACATAGTTGATGTTCAATAGATCTCTACGAGTTATATAAACAAGGCATTTGACTCCGTGGTGTAGAAATGAAGCGAGCGATATCGTCTGCCTGGGTTTGATACCCGGGTTAGTAAAATATTTGAGGAAATAATTTAAGTCATTTCGATTTTTAAGTAGGTATTTTTTAATGTTCATATGCTTTTTGGGTCTTAGAATAAATGATTATTTTGTTATTTATTTACAGAGACAAAGTTGAAATGTGTCATTGTGCACACATTTCAACTTTTTCTATGGGATGGCAACGCATTTGCTAGGCCTCTGGTATTGCAGATGTCTATAGGTAGCGGTGACCGCTTAACATCAGGTGGGCTGTTGGGTTGTTTGCCATCCAATTACATAAAAAAGAGAAAAAATAATAAAAATAAGAGTTTGTAAAAACAGTAAACACCGTTAGCGTTTTACATATTGTATCATACATCCTGTCATTTATTACTGTCTCACTGTTACTGTTAAACCTATCAGCATAATAATGTTAAAAACAAACATGTTTTTAACATTATTATGCTGATAGGTTTGAATTCCAGTATAACAATACTGGAATTCAAATTATGTTATTTAATTCTATTGGTACCTATCTATACATATATATCCATAATCTAAATATATATAACTCAAAGGTGACTGATTGACTGACATAGTGATCTATCAATGCACAGCCCAAACCACTGGACGGATTGGGCTGAAATTTGGTATGCAGGTAGATGTTATGACGTAGGCATCCGTTAAGAAAGGATTTTGATCAATTCTACCCCCAAGGGGATAAAATATGAGATGAAAGTTTGAATACTTCTTAACGCGAGCAAAGCCGCGGGCAAAAGCTAGTAATATTATAAATGCAAAAGTAAGTTTCTTTATTAGTTTCTTTGTTACGCTTTAACGTGTAAACTACTGAACAGATTTTGAAGAAATTTGTTACAGGCTAAGCTTGCACCCAAAGAAAGGACACTGGGGTCCTTTTAAATTCGCAACGTGGTGTACGTCCGCCATAATAGGCATTCATGCGCACAACATCGCAATTATGATCTAGTTAAGTAATATAATAAGAATTTGCAGTTAATTATGAATTAATTAATTCTCCCTAACTGGAAGATTCCACGTTTAATTTTGTTTCGTCTGGTTTTTCTTTAATTATCACCTAACAATAGTCTGTCTTTAATTAATTGTTATTACGTAATCAGTATTATTTTGGTATAATGAGCTACATCCTTATTGTTATTATAAGTTTAAAAAATTAAGCATTGGTTCAGCGAGCTTCTCTACCTACCCATACTACTAATATTATAATTATAAAGAAGTAAAGTTTGTTTGTTCGTACGATCTCGTTGAAACAAACAAACAAAATCGGTGGATATATAAAAGTCTGTTATTTCCAATGTCACCAAAGTAAAGTCTAATATGATTTTTGCCGATGTGCAGATATGATGAGAATCTGGGAAATAAAAACCGAAAATATGTTACTTATATAATATTTTTTTAAAGTTGCCCCACACTAAGAATTTCATCATGGTATCACGGGTGCGTTTACAAACATACACAAACAGCCAAATCCGAAACAACTATCTGTGGGTCACACAAATATTTGTTCCGTGCGGGAACCGAACCCGCGACACGCAACGCAGCAGCCAATCGCTCAGCCACTGTGCCAATCGTGTCGTCAAACAAATCGATCTCGTACATTATGAAATGTGTTATGCTTGACCAAAATATTTTCAGACATTTATTTATTAATGCGTATGAAAAATCCTCGATACATTTTGAATTCAGCAAATAAAGCTGTTCCACAAAAACCTTGTCTTCTATCTATAATAATTCAATAAACCATTTTCAAAATTAATTTGTATCAAAATTGCGACGCACATAAAGAAACTATTCCACCCAGTGATTGTATAAATGTGACTTCAATGAACGCTGACTGAACACGTATTTCATAAAAGCCCCGCTTTTCTTTTTATTTCAAACAATTTTGTGAACGAATGGAAAACATTTTTTTAATATTTCTCTACTCGCCCATAGACTGTTATTGTGCTTTTTTTATAAAACGTTACGAGTCGCGTAATAGTCGGCCATTTTAATTACAAGCCTGACTGCCTACTCGGATTACTTTATATTTTCAATGTACCTACCTACTACGGACATAAAATCATGGAAATAATGGTGTTTTTTTTACCGATGGGAGATCATCAAATGTCTTCTCCTGCCCTAGGCGGGGCGGGAGGGAGTGTCAGATTTTTACTGACTAAAACCCATCCGCGTTCCTTCTTGTGCCCTTTGCGTTCCAGGGCGCGGTATCTCTTTCGAACAACCCGCAGCCCCGGCAGGCATCGGCCCTGACTTGTGTGGGTTATGAAGATCTAAAAACGTGTTTATATCCTAATTGTCAGAATAGGTACCTAGGTTCTGGAGAAAACGCTTTGTGACAGACGGACATAAAGTGAGCTTGAAAGGGTTCCGATTTTCCTTTTGACGTAATAGAACCCTAATAAAATAGTTACACTTAAGGTTCACCGCCGACAACAGATAATCGGTGACCGATTTTTTGTCGGAGAGAATGGAACATATGAAATCTAATACCAGCGCACATGTCCTATAAAAATCGGTCACCGAAACTATGGAGCTATTGATCGGTCGGATAATCTGTCCTACAAAAAGTCGGAGGTCCGATAAGTCCACCATTCAACACTGGTATGTATACTATTAATCACGTAACATCTACTCATCGACAACTGTATAACTACATAACAAAACCGGTTTAAACCGGAGTTTCTAAATCATTTTTTTCTATAACGGCAGGTACTTAATCATACTAACTACACTTAAGTACGCCATTTTAACACAATCAAACAAGATATTCAATTTAAAAAAAAGTTTCAATAATTTTGCTTACAACCTTGTGTTGGCGAGAAATCCACGAATTAGTACATTGAACTTGACCGCTTGATTGTACCTATGTATACGTAATATTAAATTTAGCAAAGTAAATACATCAACTTTGATATCCACTGACAAGAAAGTTAATATAAATACAGATCCATTGGGTACAAAGCCATCAATGGATGACGCAGTGGACAAATCGACTGGTTGGCATGGATACTTGCTTGTAGCTGTCGATGTTTTGTATTTTCATTGATGCTTTTAAATGGAAGTTTGGGCAAATACAGCGTATAAATGTAGCAATGGAAAGTGTAAGGTTGGCTTAGTGGTTTTTTTTTTTGAGTAATTATAGCCAAGTTTCATTCTCGTTCTGACGAATATTTTTAAACCAGTTCACCATCAAGTCTTTTATGGGTGCTGTGTGTTTTTTTCCGCGGATATGTTGTGCGTGAACCAGTGGACTTATTTCCTTAATTTAAAGTTCGATTTAATAAGAATATAATTAGATGATTGTATGACAACAGAAGGCCAAATCTACTAATTAAAAACGTCCAAAGTCTAGTCGCCATCTCATCTCAGGGACCATCAGTGTCAATAAACTTAAGTAAATTAGAAGCATTTTTGACCGAGACTAAGATTAAATTGCGATCGTACCTAAAAGTTAGTACAAATGTCCCCTAGACGGTTGTGTTAAAGTCAAATCATTTATTTTAATTAAAACGCACTCGTGAACTGCAAAATTCACATGAGAACAAAAAATCTGAATTGAATACAGTTGTTGTCAATTCCAAAATGTAGTTTCCGAATAGAATAAAATAGTTACTAGTTAGTAAGTACCTCATTAGCCTCGTAGTCCTAAGCGCGATTCCTAAGCTGAAGTCTTGGGTTCGATTTCCAGGTCGAGCAGTATTATTGGGTTTTTCTATGAAATTCTCAGTAGCAGCTCGGAGTTAGGATTTGTGCCCGGTTTGGGGCGCGGCCCCTACATGGGGGCCTAAACATATCCTAAACTGTGGGTGTATATTGGTATACCGCGGTATACTGACAGCTCGGTTGGTGCAGTGGCCGAACGATCGACTGCTGCGCTGCGTGTCGCGGGTTAGATTCCCGCAAGGAACAAATATTTGTATGATTGTTCCGGGTCTGGCTGTTTGTGTATGTGAACCTCTGCCTAACCCTTCGGGGAAAACAGGCGGATGGTACCTAAGTAATAGAATAGTTCTTTATTTGCACAGAAAGTAAGTTCAAGTTACCGATGTTATTTTAGTTTAAAATAATTTCCTTAGTCAAACGTAGTTCCAAATGGCAATATTTTCCATGAATAGTATCGTGTCAATAAAAACGCAGGTAGGTATGCAAGTATGCATGTTTACAACATGGCGGATGTATACGACGGACGGCTATAAATAAACTAAATTAGCATTTAGTTTTAAATGTTATGACAAACTATATCTAAATCTACTAATATTATAAAGAGGAAATATTTTTATTTTTGTATGTAACGAATATACTTAAAAACTACTGGACCGATTTCAAAAATTATTTTGCCGTTAGTAAGCTACATTATTACTGAGTAACATAGGTTATATAACATCACGCTACGACATACGGGAGCGGAGCAGTAACCAAAGACTTAACATAAACCACCAGTAACCAGTAATAAGTGTCACATTACTAAAAAAAACATTAAACAACCGCTTCTTCGAAGACTACTAACACTGCATGTTTATTGTTTATATTCGCTCCGAGTTCTTCTACTTCTTACTTTCTCTAACCTGTCTACTGTCTCTTCTTCTATCCTAATATTGTCAGTGAAAACTTGTAATTGGCCTTCTTTTACTATTGTCAACCTATGTAAAACCTAGCTGTAAGTTTTCTTAAGTAATAAAATAAAATAAAATAAAATAATAAAGCGGGTGAAATAAGCTACGCGGGCGAAGTAGCGGATAGTCCGCTGGTAATATTATAAATGGGAAAGTAAGTTTGTTTGTATGTTACCTCTTAACGCCTAAACCACTGAACCGATCATCCTGACTTAAAAGTGAAAAAACGGTATCTTTCTTTCTTTTTTTCTTTTCTATTTATATTACTTATTTATTTTATTTAAGTGCTAAATAATTACAGCCGCATAGACCGATCTTCCGGGTTAAGCCACGCTTGCCGAGGTTGGTCTGTGGATGGGTGACCATTTACTATAGCGAGTTTCCTCCGTGCCTCGGAAAGCACGTAAAGCCGTTGGTCCCGGCTGTCATTTGTAGATCTTTGACAGTCGTTACTGTTAGTCAGAAGCCCGAAAGTCTGACAACCAGTCTTACCAAGAGTATCGTATTACCCGTTACTGGGTTGTGGAGGTCTGATAGGCAGTCGCTCCATGTAAAATACTGATATTCAGCTGCATCCGGTTCGACTGGAAGCCGACCCCAACATAGTTGGCAAAAGGCTATGCAGATGATGATTTATTTTATTTAAGTGTCGTGATGGCCCAGTGGTTAATGCGCCCGCCTCTCATGCACGAGGTTGTGGGTTCGCAACCGGGCACGGGCAAGTACCAATGTGACTCTTCTAATTCATATGTACTTTCTAAGTTTATCTTGGACATCACTGACATCGGTAACCATGTCAGAGGCGCTTGAGGCGGTTTAGAAACTCAGACACTAGGGTGTGTGGGGTCGTTAGACCTTACTGCCTACACGATAAAGAAAGATTTAGATTATAGCAATAAGATTGTTATAAAAACATATGAGTATCAATTTATCTGTTTTATTATTCTTTGGCATGATGTTATTTTTATAACATTTCCTAGTGCTATTTATTTCACACAATGGCTCAGAAATATTTGCATTTCCTAGGAAATGTTTTCATGTTCATTAACATTCTATAACGTGTATAAAATAAAACATGAGACATTTCAACTTCGTCTCTGGGATGGCAACACATAACATCAGGTGGGCCGTCGACTTGTTTGCCATTCAACGATATAAAACAAAAAAACTAAAAAAAAACACTGTTAATGAGCTCTTGTGTATTAAGACAATTATAATGACTGAGATCAGTTTTATTATATTTTTAAAATTATCTATTATTTATAATAAAATTAATTAACACTATTTACGCTAGAGGTCTTGGGTTCGATTCCCACGCCGAGCAAAAAGTGTTACCTATTGGGATTTTCTGTCAGATTCTCAGTAGCAGCTCGGAGTTAGGATTTATGTCCGGTTATTGGCAATAGGCTCGCCCCCTATTACGTGAGACCTAAAACATACGAACGAGCTGTGGGTGTACATTGGTACACCTCTGCTTAACCCTTCGGGGAATACAAGCGTGATGGTATTTTAGTATTTAGGAATTGTAAACAATTACTAGATTTCACATATTTCTGATAATACATGCGTAAATATAATCTGTATTTTCCGTGGAACCCAATATGTATGATATTAGTAATAGGTAAAACCATATGTGTCTCCTAATATATAGTGGAATATGCATTTCACACGTTCGTGGAATCCTAGAATATATCCACAATGTTTTTTTAAATCTAGAAAAACACACCGGTGTTTATACGTCCAGTGTAAGCTGACCTCCTATTGTATAGACACACTGTACAATAAGAGGTCAGCTTAAACTAGACACCACATAGATATAATTATATTTATTTATTTATTTATTAGGATGTATCATCACACGTACATATATTTTACATACTTACCAGACGGGCGGTGTTCAAAATTAATTCAAATAGCCTGGACACCAATTATTATAACCGTCATCTTTCTTTTTATATATTTTAATAGCAAACAAGCGGACGACCCACCTGAAGTTAAGTGGTCACCGCTACCTATAGACATCTGCAATACCAGAGGCACTGCCAACGCCTTGCCATCCCAGTGACAAAGTTGAAATGTCTCACGTGCCTGTAATTACAGCGACTATCTCACTTCCTCACAAGGAACACACTATTTCAACTGTTTGTAGGAAATAATGTCTCAACAAGAAGTAATAAAAGAACAATGTAAACTAATTGTTATGAACTAATGAACGGATACCAATGGTTGCAGCACTGCGGGACGGATAGAAACCACTCCGTGTTTGCACCACGATATAACCGATCAACTAATAGGTTGGCAATCAGGCCAATGATCCATCAAGTGGGAAGTGCTCCATCCTTACTATATTATTATCCTACTATCCTACTTAATATATCTAAATATATATAACTCAAAGGTGACTGACTGACTGACTGACTGACATAGTGATCTATCAACGCACAGCCCAAACCACTGGACGGATCGGGCTTAAATTTGTCATGCAGGTAGATGTTATGACGTAGGCATCCGCTAAGAAAGGATTTTGATAAATTCCACCCCTAAGGGGATAAAATAGGGGATGAAAGATTATACTTCTTAACGCGAGCTAAGCCGCGGGCAAAAGGTAGTAGTATAATAAATGCGAAAGATTGTAAGGATGGATTGATACTTTTTACTCTATCACGCTTAAACGGCTGAACGGATCTGAATGAAAGTTGGCACTGAGATAGATTGTAGTGTGGAATAACACATAGAATACTTTTTATCCCGGAAAAATGTACGGTTCCCGTGGGATAATATATCAAATTTGACGCAATTCCTTTGGAGGAAGACGCGGGCAGGGCTAGTCCTATATAAATAAATAAACGGAAATAAAAAATATTCCTAGACCGAATTTCTATCACGGCGAACAATCTCAATGGAGACTAGCCAAGTACGCAGGAGATATTATAGGGCACGAGTGTGTGCGCAAAAACAGGTCACTCCCTGCCATAGTTTGATGGGACGGCAACTCGACGTGACCGGGGTGAGCTCAGACGCAGGCACAACTGCTTTACCTGCTTCCTGAAACAAGGGGGTGTCACACCACCAACTTCTATACTCCGGGCTGTTACTGAGGAATTCCTAATAGAGAAATCCAACAACATACAATGGTTAAGACGATCGCATCGCACGCACGCGGGCTATGTGACTTTTTTGATGAAAGAAAATATCGTGAAGAAGTAAATTCTCAGCAGCTCGGAGTTAGGATTTGTGCCCGGTTAATGGCAATAGGCTCGCCCTCTAATACATGGGACCTAAACATACCGGCGGACTGTGGGTGTAGATTGGTACACCTCTGCCTAACCCTACGGGAAATACAGGCGTAATGGTATGTAAGTAGATATAGGTCTAAATTGCCAATCTGCCTTGAACAAGTCAGCACGATTGTTCAAGGAATATTGGCAGTTTCAAGTGAGAATGATAGGCCGGCATTATGACAAGTTGATTACATTCCACCGTGTTAGTTACATAATGGACTTACACGAGATAAACCTGAACTTGACCTTGCTATAACTATGTGCCAATTACGACCAGATCAGTAAAAACGCGTAGTAACCTTCAGACAATATACAATTGACTATAAACCGTATTACTGTTTGAAATAGAGTTGACTTAAGCGTGTGTTTAGAAGACCACGTGGCAAGATAGTTATTAATGGCTATAATTGACTATATGTATGAGTGGTACAAAAAACATTACATTTTTTTAACGTTACTAACATTTCTGTACCGTTGGTGCGTTTACTAACATATAAGATCACATACACAAAAAGCCAGACCCGGAACAACTACCTGTACGCCATACAAATATTTGTACCGTGCAGGAATCGCACCCACGACACGCAGTACAGCAGCCAATCGCCCAGCCACTGCGCCAGCCGTCCCGTCAAAGAACCACCATCACGCCTGTATTCCCCGAAGGGTTAGGCAGAGGTGTACCAATGTTCACCCACAGTTCGCTGGTATATTTAGGTCCCATGTAATAGGGGGCGAGCCTATTGCCATTAACCGGGCACAAATCCAAACTCCGAGCTGCTACTGAGAATTTCATAGAAAAACCCAATAACACTTTTAAAACCCGTCAAAGAAGTACCTAAATAAAATAGTGCTTCTAGTCTGATCTACAAGTTTTTTTTTATCTATTTCTTAGATAAATCTTACAATTCACCAACGGCATTGAACAAAAGCGTGATAATCAAAGTTCATTCTCTGTAGGACACGCATTAGACTAATATTATTGTTATCATAATAATACATTAATTACCTCATTATAGTATTGATTTCTTGTTATCAGTGAACAGATAACAGTACACAATCCGAAACAATCTTGACCCTAACCTTCTAGTTAGTGGTATTATACAAACATTATGATAATCGAGTCGTAAAAACACCTTATTTTTTGGTGTGTTCGTACGTTAGGAGCTAACAACAAGATGCGTGTGTTTTATTTGTTAGTAAAGGTTAGTTCTGCCGAATCTTTTAAATAAGTATCAAAATGAATGACGTCACACTATAATGACTTTAATAGGTATGTATCTGTTGTGCTGCGTGTCGTGGGTTCGATTCCCGCACGGACCAAATATTTGTATGGGGTAAAGTTGTTCCGGGTGTAGCTGTTTGTACATGTGCGTTTATATGTCTGTCCACGATACAGGAGTAATTCCTAGTGTGGAGCGCCATTTTAAAAAAAAAAAATATACCATTCACGCCTGTATTCCCCGAAGGGTTAGGCAGAGGTGTACCAATGTACACCCACAGTTTGCCGGTATATATAGGTCCCATGTAATAGGGGGCGAGCCTATTGCCATTAACCGGGCACAAATCCAAACTCCGAGCCGCTACTGAGAATTTCATAGAAAAACCCAATAACACTATTTGCTCGACCTGGGAATCGAACCATTTGCCATTACTATCGAGCAATATCAATTCAATTTACGTTCAAACTTATGCTTGGAATTGATTTTAAATTAGCGTTCAATTTTCATAATCGTTACCTACAATTACATGAAAAACTTTGGGTAAGGAGAAAATGTCACTATTTAAACAATTTATTGGTAAATTTTGTGATCCGTTGACGTTTTACAAAACCATTAGATCTACTGTAATAATCATGGAATATTATGGCGTCCCACTGCTTGAGCTTGGGTCGAATAATTTTATGATTTTTTTGTTATTTTATTTACTTTTTGCTCAATTACTTTACAAAGACCTTTTTTACACAATGAGAAGAAGAATTCAAACAAAAGTCACTGACAATTACGTTTATGACTTTGGTTTGTTTCAAAAAAGAAGAAAAATCCGCGTAAACGCATCCGTGGTCGGCAGATTGTTTTGTTAATTATTTTATTTTAAAACGTCGTCACTCGGACATTTCAGGTTTTGATGTTAAACCGGTCAGAGCAAAATTATTTTTATTTATTTATTTAAATCGAATAGGTACAATTATTTACTTGGTGTTCTATAAAACCGGCTCTTCCATTAAAGGAAACAAGATTTTTTATATGCTCGTATAATATCACTCAAGTCAAATCAAAGATTATTAACATTTGTTTAGCATAAGAACATGACATACCATCACGTCTGTATTCCCCGACGGGTTAAGCAGAGGGGTATCAATGCACACCCACAGTTCGCCGTCATGTTTTTGGTCCCACGTAATAGGCTGCGAGCCTATTGCCATTAACCGCACTCAGAATTTCATAGAAAAACTCAATAACACTTTTGCTTGACCTGGAAATCGAATCCAAGACCTAGACCTAGACTAACGAGGCAGTACAAAATAGCATGTTAAGCATGTGCATGTTTAGCATCAGAACCGTGATTTAGGTACTTTTACAGATGTACGAGAATAGGGAAACAAAGATATTTACCCGGTTCCAAAGTCCCATCGCACAAATATATTGATAACTAATTACCAATTATGTAAAGAACAACATACGTACACAAACAAAATGAATGAATTACAATTACCTACAAAATGAAACGACTGCTAACAATTGGACCATGACAACATTGACTTGTGTTCAATGTATTCAGCATTCCCAAAACCTACAATAATGTAGACTTGTGTGTTGGGAACGATGACCTCTGCTCATCATTACTACTACTGTTACAAATAGGTGAAATTGATTGTTTGTTTATTTTTAGGAGGTAATCTCGGGAAATACTGGGCCTATTACAAATATTGTTTTAATGACAGAAAGATAGACTGTTACCGAGCATCATAATTATGTTTTATGGTATAGTTATATTATTTTGTCATTCATGGGGATGAAGTCGCGAATAGATGCGAGTTATGTAAAAATAGGTAAACGATTCAAGTTCAAAATTAGTTTCAAATATAAGTGAATCAAATCAGTAAATTACGTGCTACTAGAACATATTTTACGATTTGTTCTGTAAAAGTCAATAAAGATTTTAAGAACTAATATTATGGTAAAAAAGGAATGTTATTCTTAAAGTTTTCTATAACATAAGTGTCGGTCATAAAGCAGGTAATAAGTTATTTTAATATTTTCCTTTTAACGACGATATTAAATAAACAATGTGATCATCGAATTTTGTTCTCTCATCAACTCATCAGGGCATTGCCCCCTGTGCACCTACGTATTATGTACCTGCCGTACCTACATCAACATTTAATCCGAAATGGAAATTATAAGAACATTCCAAATAATGAAAAAAATAATTTGAAGCCAAGGTTAAAACATTAGAAACAAAACCAGGTTAATACCTACTGTCACGGCACTCCACATATCGATATTTAATTAATCGGGAACATTTTCAATCAAACACGAACTCACAGCTACGCACTCGTATATTTTAATAAATACTCGTTAATCTTAGGGAATATCGTATCACCGGTGTACTGACTGTACGTCACGTCCATGTGGTTCCACAGAGGATCCTCCACCTTCACTAACTCTAGCACATTCGGCACCTTGGACATCAGCCACTCCACGTCCCTAGTGTCCACTAATCCATCGTTTTTACCGTAGATGCACAAGATAGGCGCAGTAGTAGCACTGAGGTTGTACTTCGGAGGCTTCTCACTTCCATACAACACTAGATTCTTCTCCTTCCCATAGTTGAACTTCTCGAATCTGTTACTCTTCATAGCCTGTCCATACCGTGCCATGTTATGCAAGGACGTCCCCGCGGGGAAGTGTCCGAACAGCACTCTCGTAGTCTTGTTGGAGATGGACCCCAAGTGGGACGAGTCCACGTGGTCGAATATGTCTATAATCGTCTCACACAGACCTTCAGTGAAGTCTGAAAGTTGGCAGAAGAACGCGACGAACTCCTGACTGAAGGAGCCCTTAGACAACACTTCCTCGACGCCGTACGTCGACAGCGCACCTTCCATCTTCTCTAACGTTTGTGTCACAGTTCTGAATATCTTGGACTGTGTATTAATCTGCCTGCCTGCTGGCGCTAGGCTGATCACTAGTTGCGCTTTGTCACAGTACTCCGGCCGCTCTGAACACATCACTAGGAACGTCCCGGTGCCCTGAGAGAACCCGATGTAGTTCAGTTTCTCATGTCCCGTATAATCCAGCACGTAGTCGATCATCGCTGGGACATCGTAGATTCCTATCTCTTCGATGTAGAAGTTCCAGTAAGCAGCATCTTTGTCAGGGTTGAGGTGGATGTGTCCTCTTGAGTAATAATTCCCTCTGACGTTGCCTAACCAGAGGTCGTAGCACTCATCGGAAATGAGGTATGCGAGTCCAGCATCAGGGCCGGAGTCTATCCAGGAATCCGAGCTCTGCAGTAATCCATGCATCAGCAGCACCGGCGGAGACCTCTTCGGCTTGTGACAGTTTTTCGCCTTCGCTATCCTAAACATAGTCAGGACGTATCCATCGTCTGTCACGACGATGTGTTCTTCAGAAACATATCCATATTTCCCGGTGAGCTCCGTGAAATTCAGTAGAGAATCTTTGGGATAGCCGAGCGACGCCTTGATCTCCCTCCGGATGGGTAGCCAGGGCGTGCGGATCACGTACCCGACCGCCACCACGGCCAAGGATATGAGCAAGACGTTAAACGTGTTGAACCGTTTCGAAGCCATGTTATCAACTGAGGCGAGCACCTTCGCAAATCAACTAATCTATATAGCACGTAAACCTGTACGCGCCGTGTGTCCGTTGTGTGTGAGCACTTGATACCATTTATAAGATTTTTCTAGAGATTTGGATTGTGATGTGTGACGGACGATGGACCGCTTTTTGTTTAATTTTTTTAACAATTTTTTTGTTAATATTTTTGCCATTAATGAATTAATCTATGGTCTTTGTTTCGTAACAAAGACGTTAATTAAGTTAAAATATGATCTAAAAACAGGCAATTTAATTAATTAACGAACTCCACCTAATACCCTACATTGTTTTAATACACAACTACATATTACCTATTAGTAAAAATATTACAGACACATTTCATAGAATAATACTTTCAGTGAAAAAAAAAACTTAACAAGGTTTAAAAAAAAACCTTACCATTAACATAATTAAAATTTAACAATTCGTCAGAACTTATAATTTTAGTAATAATTTTCATTGCCTTCCTAATAAAACAGAAACTACTCAAGCGTCGTCGTGGCATGAACTAGTTAATATAAAGTACTTACAACTACGTCAGTCCGTTGTTCGCTATTTATTTTTAACCGACCTAGCGATGTCCTGTGACTTCGCTCACCGAATTAAAAAAATATTTATTTAATAAATTTTATAGTTGTAATTAGTAAATATTTTATGTAATCGCTAAAGTTTAATTAAAAGTCTCTTATTGACATTTTCCCGTGAGTTTGTCTGCACTATAGTTTTCAGTTATACCTTATTATTTGTAAAGTAAAGTACCAATGTGACTGTTTCTATTTCATATGTAGGTACTTTAGAAAAAAGGTAAACATCGTGAGAAAACCTGGACCTATGATAACAATTATAGATCCAGATTTCCTCACGATATTTTCCTCAAATACTAATAATTAGAAAAAAAGGCTAAATAATAATTAGTCTGAAATCGCCAATCCGCCTTGAGAAGCATGGTGATCAATGCTCGTGCCTTCTTTGTATGAGAAGAAGCCTTTGCCCTGCAGTGGGGCAATAATAGACTAGTACTATTATTAACTGCTCCGTTGGTCTCGTGGTCGCAAGTGCGACTGCTGTGCAAGGGGCCCCGGGTTCGATTCCCAGGTTGAGCAAAAAGTGTTATTGGGTTTTTCTATGAAATTCTCGGTAGCAGCTCGGAGTTTGGATTTTTGACCGATTAATGGCAATAGGCTCGCCCCCTATTACATGGGACCTAAATATACCGGCGAACTGTGGGTGTACATTGGTACACCTCTGCCTAACCTTTCGGGGAATACAGGCGTGATGGTATATATATATTCTATTATTATTTTATATGTCGATTTCACAGTCATATTACATATTGAGAATTCTTTTTATTTTTAGCACAAGGACACTACATGCGTTCTCGTGTGCATTTGAATTCATTTACATATTATGATTTTTATCTAGGTATATATAATATTATTTGATTTGGGCAAATATTAATTTAGCACCACCCACCCATGACGTAATACAATAATACTATTTAGGAGTAAATAACACTATTCTTATTGTTATATACTTCATTTATAAAAACTAAATTATGTAGTTATTTTTGTTACTTTGGTAACTGATATATTTAGTGTCGTTTCCTGGTTTGGGTTTAAAGTATTTAAGTAATTAATTTGTCAATGTGGCTATTTAGTCATTAAATAAATTTTTGACACCGCTGATTGACAATCAAGGATTTATTTTATTACGCATTAGCCGTGCGTACAGCGACTAATCTTACTTCTTACTTAACTCTTACCTACTAAGTACAGTCGGTTGTCAACATTATCTGACCCACCCTAAACACAATCGAAATTGGACCTTCTGCCAATGAAAATAAGGTTTAATTTCAATTTATATGAGGTTATCAGTCAAGTGTTCGAGAACTGAGAACGAACAAATACAATAATAATACACACACGCAAATTTGATCTTTATCACGTTAGCATTGGGTTAAATCTTATAACAACTTGTTATAATATAATAAGTGTAATAGCTTATTTTAATGAGTTCGGTCAAGTAATTCTGGTCTCGTGGTCTGTGTATAAGACTGAGAGTGACAAGTTGCGAGATCAAATCCTGCGACGAAGATATTGTTTTGCTTTCAATTTAGAATTTATTCTAAAAGTATTTCTTGTATTATTGTAAAGAACTATATACGGATAATCTTCAAATATAAAGTTTCTAAAATGGCAATATTTTGGCATAACTTGTAAAAAGTGGGTAGTTGAAAAATAAATATTTGTATTCATTGTAAAACTGGTATTCAAATGCTACTAACTAAGGGTATGCAGTGACAACGCGCAAACATATTTTACCTTGCCTTACTAAATTGCAAAAACAACTTCTCTTTACAATTTATTTTTTTCTATTTTATAGGTAGTTTTTTTTATCATGTCTTAATGGAGTGATAAAATAATGAAGGGATAAAATACAAAATTCTATTTGCACTAGGATAAGGTTGGCTGCTTGTGCTGTGCAAGAATAAACTTTATTAAAGTATACTATATGGTTTAAATTCTTTAGTCTTGTGGTCACTAATTGTTGTTTACGTTCGAAATCAAGTTTACCCTAAATATAGCTTCTGCTCAGGTGTCTTTTTTAATTATTTAATAAAGCCGGCTTTTCACTGCGGGATGTAATATATATTACATCCTGGAATATATATTACATCCCGCAGTTGCTGTTCACACTGAAAGATATATATTTGGTTCAAACAGTTCTACAGTCTGCACCATTCCATTCAAAGTGAGGGCGAGGCAGGGGGGGTGCGTTGTCCGGGACGTGAGGTAAAATATATATCTCCTCTTCATCGCCCATTCGGTCGAAAAAATATTTATAGTTTGGGATATAATATATATTACAGCTTAGTGTAAAGAGGTTTCTTAAATAGTATGGTGAGCGATATTAAATTATATCTCGTGATGTAATATATATTACATTACATCCCGCAGTGAAAAGCCGGCTTTATACTTTTTTTTTACATTTCTTTAATGGATAACGCATAGAAATAAAACTAAACAATTGCAAATTTATAATGTTTATTATTTCATTAAAACACTTAGGTAAGATAAAGTAAGTAAATGCTCACATATTTCCAAATTAATAAACAATTTATATGAGTATACCATAATCAAATCTAACCATTTATAAACATTAAAAAAGGCATGTCTATGCTTGAAAGTTTGTTATCGAGAAAAAAATTAATTCATCTGTGAAATACTTTACAGATTTATAGCTGCCTATATGTAGTGAATAAACATGTCATTTAAATAGAAAAAATCTATTTATAACAATAACTCTAATCTATCCTTTGAGCATTTACTTACATGGTGTGTTTAAAAATATCCTAGATTAATTAGTAGCGGAGTGATGGCGCACCGTTCCTTGTTACGTTCATTTTTGTTCGATTTAAATGTTTTTTTTTATCAGTGAAGATCACAATATTTTCTTCCCAATTAAAATTTAAATATTCCTGGGCAAAACGGACCCTTCTTCTTCAATGCTATTTTCTGTGCCGGTTTATAATTCCTTATTCCAGCAGCGTGTAAATGCCTTCTCACTGTTTCCACTGAAATATCGTGTTTCATTGCGGTTACACTTATGGGCAATCGCATTCGGGACTATACTTGATGTTTTTTGCCCCTGGACGAATCCGCTGAATATTTACTTTGTCTCCATAACGTCTTAGCTACAGTCGTATTTCTCTAAAACAAAAAAAAAAAACATTTTTGGAACCGTTTATGTAACTTGAAAATGTAATAGTAAAATAGCCAACTACGCGTTCATTAATCACAATCAATTAAATAAAATAGGTATAAAAAAAAACACTTACTGCTATATTAAGACGACGACCAATCTCTCTAATTCCAACATTCTGCTCATGTAAAAATATATTATGATTTTATGTTTGGTATAGTCATTAAGCTGCGACATGCTTTTTTACACCAAATTGCTTAAAAATACTTAACGAGTAATGCGAAACGATTTACAAATGTGTGTGCGCAGTCACTGCTAATAGGCGTAGTGTAACTTTTGTCACATAATGTAGACGAATTTATTATCTACCTCACGAAGCAAATATATGTGAACTTAATTTTTTTTAATTTACCCACCTGTTTACAAGATAAGTTATTAGGCGTAAAACATATTGGTCGTTCTTTAATAATGCAAACAATATTGTAGAAATGAAATCAAATTAAAAAAGAAACTGATAACTCTAAAGGAACTGATACTCCATGTTTTCGAACCCACATGTTGTTCCTCGGCAATCCAACATCAAACCGCTAAGCCACAAGAACTTGTTAAGACTCCACGAAATTAAAGATTGGGTTCTAATTATGTAGGGTGGCTTAAAAGGTTTTAAACTTTAATGTCAACGAGAGAATGATTAAAATAGCTTAACAAAATGATATAATGCCGGTGGCTCCGACAACGTTGGGTGGGTTTATGCGTGTCTGTATTCGTCGAGTTCTCGAGCACTTGACTGATAAGCTCATATAAATTGAATAAACCTTATTATCATAGGCAGAGGGTCCAATTTCGTTTGTGTTTAGGGTGGGTCAGATAATGTTGACAACCGACTGTACTATTATAAATGCGAAAGTTTGTATGGATAGATGTGTATAACTCAATCATGCCGTAACTGTTGAACAGCCCCCCTAGCCAAGTCACAAACGATAATCGTAAACGCTCGGTAGGTACCAATAGATTTTCAACTTAATACCCAAGAGCTTTAAGTTGAAAATTTATTAAAGATTTCTAAGCGTTAGCGACTGGAACGAACGAAAACGCTATGCAATCTTCATTAAATCTTCAACTTAAAACCAAGCACATAAAGTTGAAGATCTATTGAAGCCTACTCAGCGATTGCGTTTATCGTTTGTGACTTGGCTAGGGGGGCAGATCTGGATGAAATTTGGCACGGAGAAAAATTATAGACTAAAAAACCACATACGCTTTTTATTTTTGAAAATTCAAATCAGAATCCCATGGGATAATATATTAACTTTGACCTGGACCTAATCGCGGGTAGAAGCTAGTTTTTGATGCTTATAATTAATTGTAAATCCTTTTATTATACATATCAGTTTTCCTATTACTCTGTATGTATGTATGCGGAAAGACGTCAACCTAAGAAATTGTTATGACGTCAGAGTCTGAAGTATCACCTATAAATACTAAGTAATTCTATACATTACTAGATGCCAGGTAGTTTACATAGCTAATTGAAAACAACGTAATTAGGATTAGTTTATATCACAATAAATACGATGGACTACTGACAAATTTTGATTTTAATTATGACGTAAATAACATAATTAGGTAGATGACACCACTTACCACTTATTCCAAGATAGGTACAACTTCACAAAAAAAACACCTTATTATAGCCCTCAAGACCCGATGAAATTTAAAATAACTATAAAAATCGTTTTTTTTTAATCAATAAATAGTAAGTGAATTGAGATGACAAAAAAGTGACGTCATAGTTTAGTATTGTCATACAAAATCTGTGAGGGAATGCCGTTTTGACAGCCCATAAAAATACGTCAATTGATTAGTGGTGTCATCTACCCAATTATCACGTTTGCTTGCACGCAGAACACAATGACTTTTAGATTATAAGATTTTCCTTATAAACAATGTATTTTCCTGCAATTGAACAAAAATAAGTTGACCTTACATAATCAGCTATCAGCAGAAACAGCAGTTCTTTTAGCCGGATTGTCATTTACGGTTAATTCTGCTAAAACAAAGCAACCCACATCAATTTTTTCTTGCATTTTTCAAAGTATTTGAACGCATTTTAAAATATTTTACACTAATTAATTTAAAATCTATTCCAAGTAAACACACCGAATAGCTGCAAATATTGTTGAATGCAACACATTTGTCGTATTCAAATTTAATTATAGAGAGGTTGTGGGTTGGCCCATTTCGGCAGAACTATGATGTCATGTACCTACTTCTATTTTGGTAGATAAGAAAAAGATTGAAGGCTTCGATCCTATAATGTGATAACATATAATCATGATTTGTAAAGTTGTGAAGGTCAGTTACATTTGAGTTGCCACCAGGAAACGCATCAATATTAGTAAACTTGTTGACAAACAAACAACATGGTTGTACACCTACATATATATCGCTATATCAATCAACTATGTTAACTTGTGTTTAAATTATTGATATTGGAGTTATTATCAAAACATTTCAAGGTTAGGGCTGTGTTTTGTTATGTTTTCATAATGAATGTAAACTGGGGCAATTTTACATTTGCGATAACAGTACTTACGCACGAATACACAATGCGGTTAAATAAAATTAACTAATACGAAAATTTTTTAGGGTTCCGTAAGGTCAAAAAAGACCCTATTACTAAGACTCCGGTCTGTCTATCTAAGTATCGTTTATTTCGTTTTAATTGAAAGGTAGACACTAACCCTGTTACTTCTTTCTTCACCGTGTGGGCAGTAAGGTCTAACGACCCCAAACACCCTAGTGTCAGAGTTTCTAAACCGCCTCAAGGGACTCTGACATAATTATCGATGTCAGTGATGTCCAAGATAGACTTAGAAAGTACATATGAATTAGAAAAAGTCACATCGGTACTTGTTGTTGCTCGGTTGCGAACCCACAACCTAGTGCATGAGAGGCGGGCGCCTTAACCACTGGGCCATCACGACACTACTCACTTAGTAAAGAAAATTTTTAAAAAATGAAGGTGGTCCCATACAACAAACGTGACTTATTTTGCTGTTTTTATAAATTATTGTACGGAACCCTTCGTGTGCGAGTCCGACTCGCACTTGGCCGGTTTTTATTATAAGACTAAACTAACGAACTGTGGGTGTAATACTCTGCCTTAAATATACAAATTTTGAAGTTTAAATTACAACCAGTATTTTTTTAAATCATTCGAATATTTTATGTACTCGTAGATGTGTGAAACAAAGTTATATCCACATAGTATAACTACGGTTCAACTCAAACATGTTTCAAATGTTTCCTTAGACTGTCATTCAAATAATATTTTTTATAACATTACCTTATATGCCAACATTAATTAGTAGTCAAATTAACATAGTAATGTATGACTTATTTACTTAGGTTAGAAGATAAAATATTGAGTAAATTATGTTTTTATTGCTCAGATGTTACATTGTACACCTTTTAAAACCCTGCACAATATGGACATGCCTTATATATTTTTATTTTTTTTACATCTATACTATATTAGATAATACTGATATTCAGCTGCATCCGGTTCGACTGGAAGCCGACCCCAACATAGTTGGGAAAAGGCTAAGCAGATGATGATGATGACTATATTAGATAATATTATAAAGAGGAGATATTTTTTCTTTGTTTATACTAATAGGCTCCGAAACTACTTGACCGATTTAAACTACTAATAAATAGCTAGATTATTCCTGGGTAACATAGGTTATATAACATCGCGCTACGACACACAAGAGCGGAGCAGTACCCAAAGACGTAACTTAACGCGGATGACGCGGGCGGTTTGCTACTTGATAATAAATTAACTATCCTAAAAACGGATCATCTGAACAAATATAAAAAAAGAAGTTTAAAAAACTTAAAACCCGACTACAAAAATTCACGTTCTAAAAAGTATGAAACAAGAAAACATTCTCATCTGAAAGCCGTGGTCGTATGCCACTGCCCTAAACTTTAGTGCTAAAGATTAATGTTCTATGACTATACACATACTATTTTACCGGATTAAGTGGCATACGATCACGGCTTTCAGATGAGAATGTTTTCTTGTTTCATACTTTTTACTTTTTTATTTCACACCTTCATGAGCCCTAGAGGGCGCCACATACAATTTATTGCAACATAACGTAGCCTATAACCAGCGGACAATTTAGACGCTTCCAATGACACCTCATTTGTCAATTTACGTTAGATAATTTAGAAGTTATGAGGGAACAGATGAACATCCATACATACATACATACATACATACATACCGGTCAACCTCATAACCCTCCTTTTTGCTTCGCCGTAGTCGGGTAAAAAGAGGGACAAACTTTTGTTTGTTTGTAAACGGTAATCTGAGGAAGTACTGATTCGATTGTTGCAATTGATTCACTAATATAAGAAGGTACACTATTGACGGAGTGTCATCGTAAGATAATTGTTGAAATTATTTTTCGATGCTTAACTGCCTCATTAGCCTAGTGGTCCTAAGCGCGACTGCTACGCTAGAGGTCTTGGGTTCGATTCCCAGGTCGTGTTATTAGGGTTTTCTATGAAAATCTTAGTAGCAGCTCTAGGTTAGGATTTATGCCCGTTAATGGCAATAGGCTCGCCCCCATTACATGGGACTTAAACATACCGGCGAACTGTGGGTAAGGTTTGGTACACCTCTACCTAATCCTTCGGGGAATACAGGCGCGATGGTATGTACTATTGACGGAGTGTCATCGTAAGATAATTTATGTTTACTTAATACTTTTTTTTTCTGTTGCCACACGGAAGAGTTTACGCACTGAAGCTAGTTATTATTGTGTTTGTTTTTATTTCTTGAGTTAATTCTAGCTTTATGATAGCCACGGCACACCCAAATTGGGCAGTAATCATGTAGTCATGTTATGTCGTATGTAATGCGGGATGAAACATACTATCAAGTGTCAACAAGGCACAGATGCAAACTCAGCAACAAGAATATTGTAACCAAGATTTTGTAAAAACCAAATTGAAAGAAAAGAGTGTCCATGGAGTTTCTTGCTCGTTCTTCTCCATAGAGACCTACGTTTTGGAACGAGCAACTAGCTTCAACTTTAAACTGTAACTTCTTGACATTCAAAAGTGCCTGTAAATGGTCTAATTGAAATAAATGCTTCGACTTTGACTTTGACTTCAGGCTCGGTATTAACAATTTACTAAAGGAAATCTCTATGAGATTCTCCATGAACTGTAGTAAGTACTAGTACCTAGTTGTTCTTTGCCCGAGCTTAGAATCGTACTCAGGCCTCCTAGTTGGGCTTATGACCACCAAACCAACGAGACGGTACGCCCGTAGTCACCGTACTTTTGTATAACGGGTGTAAAGACACGCAACGAAAATGAAAAGTTACGCGTTCTTCTAATCATTGCTATATTTTTATTTAGTTTTGAAGTATACCTGGGAACCTTTTGGTTACTAAGATATTGTAGCTGCTTCGTTGGCCTAGTGGTTCTAAGCACGACTGCTACGCTAGAGGTCCTGGGTTCGATTCCCAGGTCGAGCAAAAAGTGTTATTAGGTTTTTCTATGAAATTCTCAGTAGCAGCTCGAGTTTGGATTTGTGCCCGGTTAATGGCAATAGGCTCGCCCCCTATTACATGGGACCTAAATATACCGGCGAACTGTGGGTGTACATTGGTACACCTCTGCTTAACCCTTCGGGGATTACAGGCGTGATGGTATATATTGAAGGTCAAAGTTCCAATTTTCCTTTAAGTTTTTAACGAAAACTAGTTTAAAAACTGTTCTAACTAACATTTAGCACCCCATTCACAACGTTTTGCGTACATTATCATGAACAGTGATTCTTTACAAATTAAAGTTTGCAGCAATATTTTTTTTTTAATATTACTTAGTTTGATGGGTGCATGCCTAACTGATGGCTATGTGATGTGAATTTCTACACCACGTATATTAGTTTTGTATGTTGCTGTGTAGGTACCTGCTTAATACTTTATTGTATATTGTGCCTACTATAACCCTGACAATGAAACCGTCGTCAGCGCCGTCGGTGAGTCGGGGCCTGCTTTTAATTGGATTTAATTTATTTGAATAAAACAACGATGTTGATAAATTAATAACTTGTTTAGATCGCAAACCGGTTCTCTTCAAAAATACTCCTTCATTACAAGCGGTGCACATGACGTATCCTTGACGTTCAGATTGTCGTGGAACCATAGTTTTATATAAAGTTATATCAATACAGTAAAAATGCCATTAGAGTCAAAGGCTGAACAAGGAAGATTAATCCTTGTTAGCATTGACCACCAGTGGACCCAGTGGTTACCATGCTTGCTTACCGTTGTGGCTCCATTTTAGGCTATAAATATTGAGATAATGTAACAGTAGCAGCCCAACAGTAACAACGCCAGGCTCTTTCCTCTCTTACGTGTGACTCCCTATTCTTCTACTCCTTCTGCCTTTCTCTTTGGAGACCGTGAAGTCCAAGGTAAAAAGGAATTAAATAGCAACTGAAAGAGTTGTTTTAACTGCCTCGTTAGCCTAGTGGTCCTGAGCACGACTGCTACGCTAGAGGTCGTGGCTTCGAATCCCGGGTCGAGCAAAAACTGTTATTGGGGTTTTCTATGAAATTCTCAGTAGCAGCTCGCAGTTAGGATTTGTGCCCGGTTAATGGCAATAGGCTCGCCCCCTATTACATGGAACCTAAATATACCGGCGAACTGTGGGTGTGCATTGGTACACCTCTGCCTAACCCTTCGGGGAATACAGGCGTGATGGTTGATGGTATTTAGTTGTTTTTGCTTGATTACGACCAATCAAAAAAAAAAGTTTATGATTTTAGCTACAAAAATATTGTAATGATAGGTAGACCGTGTAACTCTGTGTCTCTTTACACTCGTTATAAGCAAAAAAAGCGGTAATTTAAAAAACTAAAAAACCCGACTGCTATTCTTTAAAAATCCCTAAAACAAGATAAATTGTAGCAGTCGGGACCCATTCTAGAAATGGAGGATTAGTGAATTGAGAGCACATACCTATATTACATTGCAGATGGTCCCGAATGGGTCCCGACTGCTACAATTTATCTTGTTTTAGGGATTTTTAAAGAATAGCAGTCGGGTTTTTTAGTTTTTTAAATTACCGTTTTTTATTTTTTACTTTTTTAGTGTTTTAAAAAAGAAATTAATATACCCAGTATCACTCTTACAGTAAATACGAATCTACCGACACCTCTCAAGCTAAAATCAATCGAGCCGTTCAGCCTGCAGAGCGAGCCTAACATTTGAATTTGGCGCCAAAAATCCGCCATTTTTTTTTTTTTTTTATATACCCAGTGTCACTCTCACAGTAAATACGAATCTAACGACACCTCTCAAGCTAAAATCCATCGAGCCGTTCAGCCTGCAGAGCGTGCCAAACAATTATACATACATACATACATACATACATACATACATACATACATACATACAAACATACCCTCGAAAAACATAACCCTCCTTCTGTCGCAGTCGGGTAAAAACATAACCCTCCTTCTGTCGCAGTCGGGTAAAAATAAGCTCTCTTTTATATCTTCATAATATGTACCAAGACCTCATAGTTAAACGTAGGTACATACCAAATTACGATCAAATTGGATCAGTCAGAGTTACTCAAAGAGAACGAACAAAGAACACAAAAATCCTTAGACGTCTAATAAAATATATATTAATAATAAAATGGCGACGACAAATAAAAGAAAGGTTATTACCTATTACTAACATTTCACAAGACGAGCATTCAATTTAGCCGTTTAATTAAGGGCTTGGTATGTACAATATCAACAAGTAATATGGAGGCATCCTGTGTGCGCTGTCATATAATGTCACATTGTAACAAAATGCAGTAGAATCACTAATACCATATGACATTAGGTTAAGGCACCCGCCTCTCATGCACGAGGTTATGGGTTCGCAACCGAGCATGGGCAGGTACCAATGTGACATTTTCCAATTCATATGTACTTTTCAAGTTTACCTTGTACATCTCTGACATTAGTGACCATGTCAGAGGCCCTTGAGGCGGTTTAGAAACTCTGACACTAGGGTGTGTGGGGTCGTTAGACCTTACTGCCCACACGGTAAAGAAAGATAAAGTACCCCCCCTGCTACCGCTAGACTGTCTCGTTACCCTAGTGGCCCTAAGCACGACTGCTACGCTATTGGTCTTGGGTTCGAATCCCAGGTCGAGCAACCATCACGCCTGTAATCCCCGAAGGGTTAGGCAGAGGTGTACCAATGTACACCCACAGTTCGCCGGTATATTTAGGTTCCATGTAATAGGGGGCGAGCCTATTGCCATTAACCGGGCACAAATCCAAACTCCGAGCTGCAACTGAGAAATTCATAGAAAAATCCAATAACACTTTGCTCGAACTGGGAATCGAACCCAGGACCTTTAGAGTAGCAGTCGTGCTCAGGACCACTAGGCCAACGAGGCAGGTCGAGCAAATGTTTTTTTTTATGGCATTGAATGGCAAACAAGCCAGCGGCCCACAGATGTTAAGTGGTCACCGCTACCTATAGATATTTGCAATACCAGAGAACTTGCAAACGCGTTGCCAACCCAGAGACAAACTTGAAATGTCTCAAGTGCCCATAATTGTTTTTTTTTTTAATGAAATTCTCAGTGTTGTGGGTGCACATTGATACATGTCTGCCTAACCCTTCAGGAAATACAGGCGTGATGATGGTACGTAAAGAAGTCAGAATTAGGGAACCTTCAAAAAAAGTTGTACGAATCCTCAAAAGTAGGTCGAAGTTTGAAAGTAGGTTAACTCGTACACGTGTAAATTTACTTTGATTGGTCACCATTTTAGTTACTGAAGACTTCACAAAAACGGTTTCAATTTAAGTAGTATATAGACAAAGTTTCCTCTTTGGCTAGTAGTGCTAATTGTTGAAACTTCTTTTTGCGTCAATTGACTCGTATTAAATTTGGTTCGACCAGTACCTATTGAGCGAATCTGATTCAATTTTTTTTAATGCAATGGCAATATGAGTGTCTATAGTAGATACTTACTTCCTGAAGGTACTGTAGACCTCTCTCTAACCCATCAAGTAATAAGTAACTTATAATAAATAGAGAACTGCTTCGATGCTTAGTGGTCCTAAACGTGACTGCTACGCTAGTGGTCTCGCTGTCTCTCTTCTAGCAAAGTGTTATTAGGTTTTCTATGAAATTCTCAGTAACAGCTCGGAGTTAGGATTTGTGCCCGGTTAATGGCAATAGGCTCGCCCCCTATTACATGGGACTTAAACATACCGGCGAACTGTGGGTGTATTGGTTACACCTGTGCCTAACCCTTCTGGTAATACAGGCGTGATGGTGATAGATGGAGTAGGATTAGTAGGATTCACGTTTTAACGCCTAGTACAAAGTGGTCCTTCTGTATAAACTTCCTAGTGGTGTGTATAGCCGCGCTACGCTCAGCCGAGTGACCCAGTTAAACCGATCGATGCGGGGTCAACGAACCCGCACGATTTATCATCACTTTGGGAGCCGCTGGAATGCTGCCAGTGATAGCCGTGTAATTGCTGCGGGCTTAGGAGATAGCCTTTATGAGGTTTTATTTGGACATGACCGTTTAGTACTTACGATCATATTATTTGCTTTTGTTTATTTTTAAACTAGAGATTCTCCTTTATCATTGTTGGAATTGCATATAAATCCACATACACAAATAACCGGAATCGGTAAAACCGCCTGTAAGCCATTCAATTTTTTGTTCCTTGTGGGAATCAAGCCCACGACACCCAAAGACAGCCCATCGCTCAGCCACTGCGCCAAGCGTAGCGACAAAAGTCCGTGAGCCGATAAAGAGTAATAAAAGAGGTGCTCTAATAAGTTATTGTATAATCATTTCATACAATAACCTAACAACACGCCTAAATTTCTTAAGAAGGTAAGCAGATGTTTGTGACCGCTTTATATTACCCGCTATAAGGTCCATGTAATATTCATATTTATTTATTTGCATATCATAATGTGTATGAAGATATTACAAAAGGCTTAAACCTAAAATACAGCTATGGATAGGTTATAACAGAGGAGCCTACATTTTTATTATGTACTTAAAACACACAATAATGCATTGTTAAAGCTCTATGGTAAGCAAATAAGATAAATAGGCATCGCGGCAACAAATAAGATTCAAAATAACGATGTAAGTTGTATCAAATAACCACCAAAATCAAGAAGTTTTGAGGTTTTCAGTAAATTGAGAAAAAATACATGCTCAAAATTCTGAGGTATACTACGCTACGAAAATTTTTTTTATGCGCTCCTTTGCGATTTTTTTACCATAATACTGCTTTATTTTCATGAAATATTTATAGATAAGTCTTTACTTTGACACCTTGGCAATACTATACAATTTTCAGGCTTGTAATATGTACCAATACGCCAGACCATGCGACAACAAAATGTGTGTTTTCGGTGTCCTGTGTTCGGATAGCCATTTAAATCTGGAGATCAAATCCACATCCCCATACTCAGCAGCCGTCTCAAACACTAGCCCAACGAGGTAATCAACAATAGCCTTAGGAACGCATGCAACACCAGTTCCCATCCTTAATTATAATATGAATAATATTCCATAATATTTTATTATAAATTAATGTTATTATTATTCTCTTACTCCTCTCGTTTTATTATTAGTCATGTTGTATGATGTTTTTTTAGATTTTACACATTTTATTAAAAAAATATTTTAATTACTTCTTTGTTTTCACTTAGTACTTTGTTAGCTAGTTGTTAACTTTCCTGTGCATGCTGTGGTCTCCTATACCTAAGTGAAGGAGTACACCTACATAATACTTTTGTGATATGGGTTTTATGTCATGATTCGTGTATATCTCAGCCTCACCCCGTCTCCTCAAGACGTCGTAAAGATCGAGGGGATTACGTCGAGGGGATATGAAGATAAGGACCACACTATAGCTGCCCCATAAACCTTAGCAGCTTAGCCATACTAATCTGTAGCCAGAGGACGTTACTCCAAGTCCTCGTACGGCTACAGATAACAGTGGGGTGCTGGTGACCGTGTTTAATCATTACCCTTTAATCGTTATGGTGCTGAAGCGATTTGGTTCCGGGTTTTGTTTAGGGGTTACGGGTAAGGATTTATTACTAATAAAGGGATAACGGTAATATAAATATATTAGCATCTGCCATCGGCTTCATCAGCGTGGAAGTTAAGTGAATCATAAAACATTTGTTTTGGGACTCGGCAGTAGTGTAACTTTGTATCAGTGAAAGAATTTTTGTATTCGGACCAATCTATGCTATTTTTATAAAATTTTAAAGATTTTTGATTGTTTATTTAATGCGATAATCTCTGTGACTACTAGACGGATTTTTTATAAAAAGAAATTATATACCGAAGCTTGATTCATGAAGAAAAGTAAAGGCTGTATTACATCACGCTAAACACGAGATCTGAGTAGTGACCAAAGACGTAACTTAACGCGTATGAAAATTAACGTCGCAGACGAAGGTGTGGGCAGTTCACTACTAATAAAATAAAAAACACATACAAACATACTTTTATAATTGTTATATTTTGATAATTACGCCAGCCTTTTATAAACCATTGGTAACTATAGGAACCGAAAATAAGATCCTATCTGAGACCCTTTCAACCCTATTCAGCTGTCTCCCATCACCAACTCTTGCGAAGTGGACATTCTGCGAAAGAGACATTTTGCGAAAGAGACATTTTGAGAAAAGGACATTTTGCGACCAGTGGACATTTTGAGAAGTGGACATTCTGCGTCGGAGCCTCACCACCATGATCCCCTGGTATTGATTCTTATAGAGAGTACAGCAGGTCCAGACGCAGACAGTCACTTGACCCACTTACTGAACGAGGCATGACCTCCCGTGACCTCTGCCAAGGATTCGGAATACACGTGGCGATGGCGGATACGCTATAGGTACACGCTACCATTTATATAAAAAAAAAAGAAAATAAGTTCAGAGTTCACGGTTTTGTGAGGGAAAAGTTTGGGATATTGCTTCTTAACATAACATACTATCACGCATGTATACCCCGAAGGGTTAGGCAGCGGTGTACCAATGTCCACCCACAGTTCGCCAGTATGTTAAGGTCCCATGTAATAGGGACACATTTCTTCTTCTAATCGGAACAGTGAAATTATAGAGTACCTAGTTATAATGCTACTTCATCATCATTAACATCATCATCATCATATCAGTAGCGGGACGTCCACTGCTGGACATAGGCCTCCTCCAAAGATTTCCAAAACGACCGGTTAGAAGCGGCCTACTTCCAGCGTTTTCTTTAGGTCTTAATCAGGTCATCTGTCGACCTTGTGGAAAATAATAATGCTACTTATATAATATGTTTGCTAATTCAGTGAAGAAAGTAAAATACCTTATCTCTACATAGTACAAAGTATAAAAGTAGCTTCCCGCCGTCTGTACGCTTAGATGTTTAAAACGCCCCAACGGATTTTAATGCGGGTTTCAACAATAGATAGTGTCATTCAAGAGGAAAGTTTATACGTATAAAACATCACGCTACGACCCAAGGGAGCGGAGTAGTATCCAAAGACGTAACGTATATATCTAGTAAAGAAATAATATAGATAGATATAATTCATTGTGCACAAATTAAATACCTAAGTCGTAGATTATTACGTTTTTATGATGCCTAGATAATTGCTTTCTTGCTCGCTAAAACTTTTAGGCAACTATTTATTTCTCAAAAGCTCCGCAAGTAGTCTCATAAACGCAATCAAAACGGTGCGCGTGAGAGCACCTCAGCGACTCACAACAGTGCTCTTACGGGGCTATTACAACGGCTATTTGTTCTCCGGTGACAGAATTGCGCAATTAATTGTTAAACGGCCCAGAGAAATGATTATAATACTACGCCTGAGCAATCTAAGGCAATGTCATTTGAATCTATGTTTTTCAATTAAATATGAAAGGTTCCGAGCCCTCCCTTTGAGCCGACGCTAAAAAGAGACATCAGCCTACACGTAAAATAAATTTCACGGCTGACATTTACTGAAAATAATCTTTATTACATCAAAAAGCAATGAAAACGTAACGAATCCTCCAATGAAAGGCAGCACCCAATAAAATAACCATAAATATGATTAAAACATCTATTAAAAGGTAATAATACGTACTGCGGTCGCAGAGTAGGTAGTACAGAAGGTCAACTCCGTATAGTGAGGTAACATACGCCCACACACTGGCACGCTTCACGAAGTTGCGACCAGGGCACCTAGCACGAACACGCTAAGGTAAAAGTGTTCGATTCTAATTGATTTTTTAATTGAAAATAAAGCTATTATAAAATAAAAAGATTTCATTAAAAAAATACTCGTTAAAAAAATATACGAAAACGTTATTAAGTATCACCCATTGACCCTTAAACTAAATCCTTACTAATATTATAAATGCGAAAGTAACTCTGTCTGTCTGTCTGTCTGTCTGTCTGTCTGTCTGTCTGTCTGTCTCTTCTTCACGCCTAAACCACTGAACCGATTTCAATGAAATTTGGTACAGATATAGTTTTGGAGCCGAGAAAGGACATAGGATAGTTTTCATCCCGGAAATCCCTCGGGACCGGGAACTATTAATCCACGCGGATGAAGTCGCGGGCAAAAGCTAGTAAAATATATTCTCCAGACCGATTTCGGTAACGGCGGGTAATGAATGAAATAAAAAGCGTGTGCGCAAACACAGATACGAGTACACAGCCTCATGTATAAAATCTGTATTTTCAATTTCAAACTCGATCAAATTTCCGTTACTTGTACTCCGACTCATCATAAGCTGTCTCATGAAGTATCTATTTAAGATTTCCACATGTACGTATGTGTCTGTGTGCGTACGTTGCGCTCGTTGTTAGGAGCCGTCCTTCTGTGCTCACCCTCTTAGTGTCGCGGTAACGTCATTATCAGTCAGTCGACCGCCATTCACTGACTCTTCATCCCCGCTCTATTTCATTCTACTGCCATTTATCCCGCTGCCTTATCTTCATTTTTATTAAATAAATGACCAGTTTAGTGGATCTACGGTGTTTTTAATCAAATACTGGTATTGTTGAGTAGTTTTTACTTTACCTCCCGCACTGAGAAACATCCGAGCTGTTTGGTATACAGCATGTATGTTTCTCAGTGCGCCTATTATTATCCCACTGCATAGCAAAGGCATAGGTATCTTCTCGTACAGAAAACCAGTGATTTTTTTTTTATGGGACAAGGCCGCCCCTCTTTTCCCAAACCACTACTACTCCTGTAAGTCAGAATCAACAGTGGAAACCGTCAGAAAAGCGCCGAGACAATGAAGCTCGAAGAGTCATGAAGAAACGATTAAACTTTCTAAGATCCCGCAACGAAATTAATCAGAAAAGATTAGCAGAGCAGTAAGAAAAACGTAATTTCCACTTCCTTTCAAACAAGCAGGAGACACTAGCATTGTTTACCACGCTTAGGTACTCAAGGCGGATTGTGGTGATTTCGGACCTATATTAATTAACAGGTATCCTCACTGTGTTTATTTTCACAGGTAATGCTCAAGATAAAGGTAGAAGGTACTTAAGGATCAACAATTGTTGACGGGCCTGTTGGTCTAGTGGTTAGCGGCCCTGACTGCTAAGCCGGAGGTCGTGGGTTCGATTCCCACCCAGGACAAACTTTGTGTGATGAGCATGATTGTTTGTTCTGTGTCTGGGTGTGATTTATCTATAATTTGTATGTATTTATAAATTAAATATAAGTATGTATATCAGTTGTCTGGTTACCATAACACAAGCTCTGCTTAGCTTGGGATCTGATAGCCGTGTGTGAGTTGTCCCAAGATATATAAAAAAAAAATCTCATTGGTTCTTGCCCGGTATCGAGTTCACAACCTTACTCATGCTTGAAAGGCGGGCGTGTTAACTACAAGGCCATCACGATATATCCTGTTTACCAGCTAGTATGTTTCTACGAAATGACCTGTTTTTCCCTTCAAGTTTCTAATTTAGATGCTGAGCTACACGCTAACCCAAATCATTTAAACTACTAAAGTATTTCAAACAAATGAGGCGTCAATCGGTTAGCGTGGGGTCGTGGTGTGGGGTCGTGGTGTGGGAACGTGCTGTGGGGGTCGTAGCGTGGGGTCGTAGCGTGGGGTCGTGGTGTGGGGTGCGTTGAAATACATCACTCGTGCCCCCGGCTCGCCTCTCAGATTGATATACATTAGTTAGCCTCTTCTACATGGCTGTTTTGTATTTCCCCCCATTTAATCTCAAATGATTCTGGCAATTTTGGAATAGTAACTTTCTTGAAAGTGGGCCCTATTGTGTTTGAAATACATCCGTAGTACAATGTAACAGAGTCCTCTTTCAATTAACTTAAATATGTACCAAATCAAGTATCCGGTAAGTGGTCTTTGGTCAAATCTAATGTGTGCTTCTGTCATTACTAGGTACTTACTGGCTGTCTCATCCACAAGCAACCCAATTATCATCATCATCTGCCTAGCCTTTTCCCAACTATGTAAGCAACCAATAAAAAGTTAAAGTTAAAAAAAAAATTGCAATAAAAAGTTACATTTGGTTTTAACATTGGCCCCAAACTAGGCAAGCCTGTATCTTGGGTACCAATATGGAGGGTTTACTCTTAAACATTTTTATCAATTAGGTATATAAAGCAACAAAAATAAAATAAACACGCATAAAGCAAGCATGAAAGATATGACCTTATGAAACGTTGATATGCTTCGTAAATAATTTTCGTATATACGTGTGTATGTCACTGAACTCCTTCTGAATAGCTGGATTGGTTTAATTAATGAATTATATTGTCTGTTTTTGTCGTCCCTGGATGGTTTAATTTTGACAATTGGACCTTGTAGGTGGTGCTGCAAGCCACCTTTCAGGCAAGATAACATCTATGGGGTCCGCTAGTTCCCATATTAAATAGACAACATATTAAATAGAAATCTCTTACGACCCGGTAGAAGTACACCAGCACCTGCATCCAACCCTATTGTACACACACGCCATCACGCCTGTATTCTCCGAAGGGTTAGGCAGAGGTATACCAATGTAAACCCACAGTTCACCGGAATGTTTAGCTCCCATGTAATAGGGTGCGAGCCTATTGCCATTTATCGGGCACAAATCCTAACTTCGAGAAGCAGCTCGATGAGATTCGCAGTTGCTACTGAGAATTATAATTACATTTTTTGCTCGACCTGGGTATCGAACCCAAGACCCCTAGCGTTGCAGTCGCGCTTTAGCTCACTAGGCTACCAAAATACCGAAAATACAATGACAAGAATAGCCATCAGATTAACTAGATATCTTTGACCACGCTGTAGAAGTACACTAGCACCTCCATCCGACACTATGGTACAAACTATTGACAAACAAGCCGCTAATCAGAGCGTGGCTGTGTTCAAAGCTTCGCAGACAGGTCACTTGACCCAGTTCTGTAATGGCGACAGTTGTGACCTGCCGTGACCTCTGCGACACACATCACGGGGGCAGCATGGCTGATGGATGCTAAAGGTCAGTGTGCACTTTGATTATGTCGTAGTGTTTTGAGCAAGGGTGATGATTAATGCTCGTGACTTTTCTGTATGAGAAGGGGGCTTTTCCGTTCAGGCTGGTATTATTATTTACTAGTTATGAGACCCACGATAAGTTACGTCTTTGATTACTGCTCCGCTCCTTAGTGTCGTAACGTAATGTTATATAGCCAATTATACTCACAAATAACGTTTCTATGGGTAAAAGAATTTTAAAAATCGGTTCAGGAGATTCAAAGATTAACCCCCTACAACCTCACAAACTTAACCTCTATAGAATATTAGTATAGATATTTACTTTATGTTAGTCAGATCTCAGTGACCCCTTAGACGGCTTTAAGATGACACGAAACACCAACCGACTTATTCCTGCATGCATAATGCAAGTGCATCCAAGGACAATTCCCGGCTAACAAAGAATGAGAGTATGGATTTGGGTGGCTTAATTGGACTGGTTGCATGGTACTAATTTTTTTGTCAGATGAGGTATCTTCAAATGACTTGTCCCGCCCTTAGTGCCAGACTTTTACTGACTAAAACCCATCCATGTTCCTTCTTGTGCCCTTTGCGTTCCGGGGGCGCGGTATCTCTGTCGAACAACCCGAAGCGATGACAGTACATGGTACTATGGACGCGGACGTCTCTCTAATTATTTCATCTTATTTCGAATCTCCGTACATTATCCTTACAATACTATATAAACGTGTATTGTATAGAAACATTACAAAAGCGCACAATGAATATTAAAATACAACAATACCAGGCCGGCTTTGCTCAGGATCACGAGAGCTGAAACTTGATTAGTTTCCATCGAAGCGTCCTCTATTCTGTATCGTAACAAAGCCTCCCGTTGCCTAGCAACGCGGTGCCAAACACTCGAGTGATCAGCCCTCAATAGTGGGAGTACATCTCAAGCGAGGGACACGCTCCACAGTACTCTGGATGCGAATCATTCTCACAAGGCGTAGATCCTTTTGTGTTTCAATTAAGGCTGGTATGCGTCGCTGGTTCAGTGGTTACAAGCGCCGCTGAGGTTTGGTGTGGTGACGTTTGATCTCCAAGTCTGGTAGGCATTACAGTCTGTAGTCAGCCTGAATTTCTTGGTCTCTATAATATAATTTAACACTATCTCAGAAGTCAGATATTTTAAATAAATAATTACGTGTTAATGAAATGTCAATGAAGTTTTTTTTAACATTTAATTGTCTCGTCGTAACGTAACTAGAGGTCGGGTTCGATCCCCAGAACGAGCAGTGTTATTGGTTTTTTCTATGAAGTTCTCAATAGCAGCTCGGAGTTAGGGTTTATGCCCGGCTAATGGCTATAGGCTCGCCCCCTATTATAAAAGACCTAACATACCGGCGAACTGTGAGTGTTCATTGGTACACATCTACCTAACCCTTCGGAAAATACAGGCGTGATGGAATGTTATATGTTATGATATATACCTACTTGAATTTAAATTTTGTACTCAATCAATGGTTACCGACTCGTCTCCTAAGGCTTAGTACCATGATTCATTGCGAAAATAGCGATACATAAATAAACTCATCTCTGCTGATGCCTTTGAAGAATACCGGCGTTATATTAAGCGATGTTAATTTAAACATTCGCCTCTATAACGCTTATCCTCCTAGCATTACCTACGTGCCTTTTCAAGTCAGTTATATTTTGCCAAAAAAATCTCGGGAGGTTTTTTGTGAAAATAAAAGGGTTACATAGGATACGAGTATATCGAAGGAAGCTGTGCGTCACGTCCTGCACGTGGCTGTGTGTTCGCTTATCACTATGTTGTGGAAAACGTTACCGAAGGGTCTACAGGCGTGGAGGAGCTAGCGCATGGAGTACTAACACGTATCATATTTGATCCAAGTCGCACGGAAAATATCGCCAGTTATTGTCGATTGACGGTTGTTTGTTTTAAGCCACGTACAGGCATCGCGAGGCATTCGCCGCGAATACTTTGATGATACTTGGCAAATGCTCAATAAATACCAACAGATAGCCCATCAAATTCGCTACTGCGACGAATGCTCACACTGAGCAACTTGTCCATTCAGCCTGAGGCATGCATGGCTAACCATCTGCACTGCATGCATCGTGCGGTCTGTACGCCGCTTTACGAATTTTGAAATTAGAAATGTTCTGGGTTACCATGTGGTTTTATTTACATACATAATTATTTGTTACTTTTGTATAAATAATACAATTAACAACGACTTACTGAAGCGGTGGTTTCTGCCTACCCCGCGCGTGAGTTTATGTGTTTATGTTACTAAAGCGCTATTGGTAGGTAGGTAGGTAAATCAAAACGTGCCAGTCTCTATCAAAAGTTGCCACTCCATTCCCAACTCCTCCGTGTTCCCAGCCGGGTAGGGTTAAGGGTTCCGCACGGTAGCGGCGGCAGGGTTAACTGGCGGCTTATCTGTGGCTGTAACAATCGTATTGGTGGATATGTTGGGTTTCGTTATTTCTTTGAATTGAGCTTTGCGTTCAAAGGGTCGCCGCCTAAACGTGTGTGTACACTTGCAGTCTATAGATTAGTTGAAAGAATAAATGTAATGCCTTGTTTTACCCACATAAAATAACTTTAACGAAAATTTACGAAGATTTTAAACCTTTATGTATTCAATAGAAAAAATATATATTGTCATCAGAACTAAAGGTGTGTAACAAACTTCAGATCAATCCGTTCACAGGACCCTTCCTGAACGAAATTTGACGAAATTTGTCAAATTTCAATTACTAGATTTGATCCAAACAAATAGATAAATAAACTAACACGACAAGCTTAATAAAACCGTTTAAAATCCTGCAAATTTCAATTTCTTTACAGTATTTTAGAATGACTAATTTTAAGCTGAAATTAATATTAATGATAGTGAGATTAATGATAGTGTTTAATCATGTTTACAAATAGATATATAGTCATTTATCTAATAAAGTTAATGGTTATTCATATTTCTAAAAATAGTTATTTATATTTATTACCCTTGTCAAATAAGGGTACCCGAGGGTAATGACACTACCAACATCACGAGACCTGCTAATGGACTAGTATTAGCACTGTGACGGTGCATGTATAAATATTCTATACTCAAGTTTATTAATGTTATATTTTGTGAGATAGCATATTTATTTGTTTTTTTTATATTTAACTGCCTCGTTGGCCTAGTGGTCCTGAGCGCGACAGCTACGCTAGAGGTCTTGGGTTCGATTCCCGGGACGAGCAAAAAGTGTTATTGGGTTTTTCTATGAAATTCTCAGTAGCAGCTCGGAGTTTTAATTTATGCCCGGTTAATGGCAATAGGCTCGCCCCCTATTACATGGGACCTAAATATACCGGCGAACTGTGGGTGTACATTGGTACACCTCTGCCTAACCCTTCAGGCGTGATGGTATATTTATTTATTTTGGTAAAAAAATATGGTTATTTATACGCAGGGCGGGCTGGGTAATCCAGCAACCTAATTACGTAACACCGCATAATTAATGTCAATGCTTTCATTTTGACAATTAAAAAATATTCATTGCGTTATTTAAATTGTCAACCAGACGATTTTTTCAAACATGTAATAAATGGCAATGGATTTTTTTTTTGTGTCAAAATTTTTCAGATCCTGCGTCGTAATGCTTTGACTGATAATTGCATATTCTACAATTTTATTGCAAGTATCTTTACTGACAAGATTCGACGGGCCAATACGAAAATACCATAGCTTATGCTGATAACTGATGGCGCGGCGGCGCGGCGTAGCGACTACGCCGTAGGCCGTAGTGCGTAGCAGAATACCGTAGCGCGAGATATTCTGCGCGGCAAGTTTGGAGCGAGGTACTTTCACCCGAATTATCTTCCCTCTATATCCTCAGTTATATATATAGAGAGTTTTTTGACGTGACAACGTCTTATAAATTGGTTTGCCGGGTGACACTTCAAGAAACTGCGTTACGCTCCGCTCACGTTATGCGCTCACAATGAGAGCGAGTGAGAGGCACGCGTCCCTTCCACTCGGGCATGGTTAGCCCGCCTAAGAGCGAGAGAGACAGACAAAAAAAGTGAAAGGCACTACTATACGAATGAATATTCACATTAAAATTATTTTACCACTCAAAGTCGTTGTCACGTAAAACTTTCGCCCGTATACCGACTTTACAGGCAACCAATCTAAAACCCATCCATGTTCCTTCGAGTGCCCTTTGCGTTCCGAGGGAGCGGTATCTCTTTCGTACAACCCGCGACCCCGACAAGCATCGGCCCCTCCGAATATATAGAGAGTTAGATTACAAACACGACGACAGAGATGCACTTCGTCACAAGTTAGTTCATAGCAAAGCCACAACAAAAAACTAAAACACAAATAAACAAGTTCTCCATCCTTCCACTACACACCACAAACTCTAGGTGAGTTCCATATTCAAATACATTTGGCCAACCTTTGCGGAGAGCACTTGACAAATATATTTGGCCAACCTTTTGCCTGAAGAGTCCTCGAAGCGAGAGTACTTTCTCATATAATTGGAGGCCTGCCTTATCTGTTTGCTGTAGTACTTGTCACCAAGTATTTTGATACGCGAATGCTTATTGCGCCGAATTTTACAAACGTCGAATTTTATTTATTTATTGTATTCAAATGTATGTCAATGGTTTTTATCTCGACTGTTTTATACAATCAGGTACAAAAAGGTTATTGTGTATTCAATAGGTATTGTACCTGTTGTATTTTAGTTATTCTGTCATGCTCTTAAGGGGGAAGGAGAACTGCCCCGTTGATCTTGTGGTCGTAAGCGTGGGGTCCTGGGTTCGATTCCCAGGTCGAGCAAAAAGTGTTATTTGGTTTTTCCATTTGAAATTTCTCAGTAGCAGCCTGGAGTTAGGAAGTTGGTGGGGTGACACCCCCGTGTCTCGGAAAGCAGATAAAGCCGTTGGTCGCGGCTGTCATTCGTAGATCTTTGAGTTGTTACGGATAGTCAGAAGCCAAGAAGTCTGACAATCACTCTAACCAAGAGGTATCGTGTTGCCCAGTTACTGGCTGGCTGGCTGGCTGGCTGGCTGTGGAGGTCGGAAAGGCAGTCGCTCCATGTAAAACACTGGTATTCAGTTGCATTCTGTTAGACTGGAAGCCGACCTCAACATAGTTGGGAAAAAGCTAGGCAGTTGATGTCATGCTCATAATCTTTTGACAAGTTTGACAACCAATTTACTCTACGTTATAGGTGGTACAACAAAACACTACAGTTAACACGTCTATTCTGTGTTATTTTCAACTTTCAAACTTTTAACTATTCCAAAAATAAAGCCCTGTGAAAACCTGGTATGCAGATATTGTAGGTATACTAACAGGGCACCGGTATAGAGTCCGCATTGCATGGAACTCTAAAAACAAGTTATTTTGAACCACGAACTAGTTTTTGGTCACACGGTTGTAATAAATTATTAAGTTAGGACGGCTGGTTTTGTTAATGTTTTTGAATGCAAACTATTTTTAGCTGTAAACAAAACTGTGTTCACCTCAATAAGTTTGTAATGGTCGCAGTTGGCACCGCGCCGCTGTCGCAGAACTGATAGTCGATTTTATTATTCGACTGCTTTCATAATGTCTGGTTATTCATTAAATCTGACTACTTGAAATACTGCAGGAGGAATGCATAATACGAGTAGGTACCTATACAAATATATACGCTTTACCAAAAGTTGCTTCGTCCAAGCAAATGTATTTTGTAAAACTTTTATTAATGTTCTCAAAATTAACTACAATTGTTTTATCCGTTGTAAATTATTAAATAACAAATCAAGGCTTGTTCCCAGTTATAAATACGATTTTTTTTTTCAACACAGAAATACCTACTCTGCCCTGATAACAAAGAATGCAGTAATCGACATTTTTGAGATTTTCACTTTTTTCCAGAAATGGTATCCCAGGAGGTTCGAGCACATGAAAAAAAATTATTTTCATAAAAAAATTCACTCGAAGTATGTTTTTTATGTTATGATTTTCGCCGTACTTGCATGAAAACTGCTTCAATGATAAGAAAAAACGCAGTATTAAGCATGGCCTAAGAAAAAATGCAGTACTTGCAAGAATATTCTAAAACAGAATGCAGTAATATCCACTACTTTATTATTTTGTTTTACATCCAGTAGACAAATTGCTAAATTAAAACGCAGTACTCCACATTACTGTATTTAAGTGTAGTAAAGACTTGCGAAGTCGTAGCCGTAGTCGTAGCAGTGCGATCCATTGCCGCGTTTTGTCTTAGTAAATCAGTTCGGCGACGTCATTCGGTGGAGTAATACGAATACGAATTTGCAAAAACATGTTTTTTTTATTTCACCCTAATGCTGCATATTATAAGAACATAAAGTAGGTTTTTAACATCCGTATAGTTTACTCAATACTTTATTTGCATTTCACGATGTAAAAACTTAGGTCGTAGCTAAGAAACCAAAAAAACCTTAACCTTAAAATGCACCTATATAAATCGTTGAGAAGACACAGTACACTTCAACTTAGTTCCGAGCATATAATAATGGCAATAATTACTAAAAAAGAATGCAGTAATCAACTTGTCATAAGACATAATGCAGTAATACGCGCAAGTGCTGCATTTAGTTTTAGTATCCTGTGACTCGGAAACGACCTGATACTAAACCGAAACGCAGTAATACGTATTATAATTGCATATATTAGTAAATTAAATAAAGGAAAATTATCTTGTAAAAGCTTGATTTTTTTCCGAGTTTTTAGATATATAATATGGCCAATAAAATACGAACAACTTGCTCAGATCATATGAAATATGTTTTTTGCGTTTATCTCGGAACCGCCATTTTGCGATTACTGCATTCTTAGTTATGACGGCAGTACTGCGTACTGCTACAGCTACTGCTACGTGAAAAAATATCTTATTTGTTACCCACTGCAGACCAAAGGTGAGTTACTATTGGTCTATACACACCACCAATATACTCTTAAATCTGTACCAAAAAATCCTCCCTCATAAACCCACATAACAAAGTACAGTCACACACAAAATTAAGTATCTCATAACCGAACAAAGCCGTCCACTATTTCAACTATATTGTCGCCGACAGTACCTACTCTCTCATAATAAAACACTACAAAAGCACTAATACCGACAGATCCGCCGGAAATGGCGCGGAGCTGACGTCACGCTCATGATGACGTCAGCGGATGTGGCGCCGCGGGGGCAGGCGGCTGGAGACAAAGAGTTGGATCCAATGAGATTTGTTATGAGTTCACCGACTGCGCGGAGTTGGGGAGCCAGTGGCTAGTTTTGCTACTTTACCTACTGAATATAGATCACTGTTGGTACTTGTACATAATATGGTATCTCTAATGGGAATTTGAGACCACCTGGACTTGAACTGCCATGGCCGATCTGGAAGTCTTTAGGTAGACTCTGAACTCAGGTCGGTCGGAGCAAAGACAACTTGTTTAGGTGGGGATTCGGTGACGGTAGCGACATGAGCTGTCTGTGCGGTACAGCACATACGATGGCCCATCTTACATCGTGCCCTGCGTGCCCTAACAGCTGCATGCAGGAAGAATTAATGGCAAAATGGGCAAATTCTGGGCCTCAACAATATAAAATAACAATAATATAGTTTGTCATCGAAACGCTAAGCAGAATAATGGGAATTTGAAATTAACATGTTGTATTGCTTACATCCGACAACAGCACTTGCTCTTGCATGCAGCCTGAATACTTTCAATTAAAAAAGCTTATGTTACAACGGATAACATCAGCTATCTGCCAGTGAAAATCCCATCAAAATCGGTTCAGCTGTTTCGGAGATTCGCCTTAACAAACTGACAAACAGACGGACAATTTTTTTGTCACAAGTTTTTTTTGCTGTTTAAGAACTGTATAGATGCCTATTAATTGATATGCCTTTCGTAAAAATCTAAAACATTTGAAATTTCATCAAACAGACACTTCTTTTTTATTTATTCGTATGCATACCACATGTATGTATATTGAACTTTCCGTAGAATAGTTCACTTTACTTCGCCTTTCCAAGATACTTTAAGAAGTTGAAGTCAAGAAGTCCCAAATAACATTACCTGGACACACAAACTGCTTTAGAAAGCGTACCTCGTATTCACTCGTAATATATTTTAACTTCACTTCGTTTCGTTCATTCATTCATTCATTCGTTCACTTTTCGTTCAGTCTCGGGTTCAGTCCGCAGGTGAAAGCCCTATTTACCGCCAAAGTTTGTACTAAAACATGTGAACGCGGTGTTTTCTGTGAATTTTAATATAAAATGATGAAGTGGGTTCCGCGTACAATTTATTATAAAGTTCAGAAAGTTTTATTTGTGCAATGGTAACATCGCTTTATGAAAACCATGTTTTATTTATGTAGTGCACTCGTGAACTCAACTAAATTATATTTTCTGTGTCATGTGTTGGCTGTTTTGACGGAAAAATATTAACATAAGTAGTGGAAAGGATGGTTGATACTCGTAAAGGTATAACATACTAGCGGCCCGCCCCGACTTTGCACGGGTTTACAGAGTATGTGACTGAGGTTGTATACATAAATAACTATAGAATATCTTTACGGCGGCAGACCGCACGAATTCGATTTAAAAAAAGTATTACTTTTAAAAATGGTTAAAATCGGTCTAGTAGTTCCGGAGCTCATTCGGTACAATAGTTTTTTTGTACAAAAAATCTTTCCTCTTTATAATAATACTATATACGTCTAAAATAAGATTAACATAATAACACAACATAGAAATGTAACATCAACAGCCACGCACACTACGTGTTATGTAGGTACTATATCTAATTATCACAACTGGTTAGCACAATTATATAGTTGTAATAGACATCACTAACTAGTTACCCGAGGGGCTAGCACGAACGCGCGGAGTACACGTAACAAAGTCAAATCATTTATTTCGATTAAATTGAACGTCATTTACAAGAAAGGCAGAAAGAAAAATCAATAATATTGTATATAGTTGCCCATTCCAAAAGGTAGTTTCATAATTACGGTGAAGAATGGCAAGAAACTCCATACACATACTCTTTTAAAAAACGTATTTTGGTTTTTTTTTTTCGAATATAATATTAGTTTAGTTTGGATTTATATATTTATTTCAATAAGCTTTCAAATAAGTCTAAATGCTATACTAAAATGGAACTGAAAATATGATTATCCTAGATGGTCATATTATTTCCAATTCGAAAATCGGCTGCTTTTACGATAGCGCGCTCGCCCTAGGCCTACTTATTACCCAATCCAATAATAAACTCGCCTCTTTATATTACGACTTAGCTTACAAAATAATAACTTGCGAACAAAACTAGTTGTAACTAAATTCCCATCGCTGGGAACAATCCCAGTCGAGCGCACGTGCGTTACCGGCTGGGTATTAATCGGTTACCGATATGAATGGGAATACATCGATCATAATCGCTCACTCGTCTGGGTTATTAATTATAGCGAATACTACTTGTTTTAGATGCTTTTGCTATTTTTGAATGGTCTAACTGGGACCTAGATCAAGAGTTAATTTTCGCGTATTTTTCTTGTTTGTTTGTGCCGAGTAGGCTCCGAAACTACTGAACCGATTTTAATTTTTTTTCACTTAAAGATAGCTACATTATTCCTGAGTAACATAGGCTATTTAACATTACGCTACGACCAACGGGAGCGGAGCAGTAACCAAAGGCGTAACTTAATGCGGGTTAAACAAGTCACGCTGATGAAGTCGCCGACAGTTCGCTAGTGTGTATATATTTGCCGTCTTTTCTAGTCTATTTACAAGGGATTCTGTACATAGTTTGTTGTTAGTACTGCAGGGAATAAAATACAAACACATACATAGACAGACGCATTATGTCTATGTATGTGTTGGTAAACACACACATACCCCAAGGAGAGTGGCATACGTATTTTCCGCAACCAAATCAAAGATTATAGTAGAAGATATTCTACCTATTAGTTCGTAAGGCTATTGCTACGAATAGACGTCAAAGACAACCTAGTTACACATTTTTTTTTTTATTAAACACAGCATCTTTATTATCCCTCGAATCTCAGCTCAATATTATTTTTACGAAAAAATAAATGACCTGTCATCAGTGATCAAAGCAGATTGCCAGTTTGGGAGAAATAAATAAATATACTTGCGTGCAAAATAATCGACCCATCCCTCTATTACTCTAGCTTTTACTCTAGGTCTGTTAACTTAGAAAACAATTTTAAGTTACAATTTCCAATGGGGTTATTGATACCTTACCTATTCATTTACCATACAGTATTAAAAGTTATTTTTCACTGTCAGATTTTTGTGACTGCCTCGTTAGCCTAGTGCTCCTAAGCGCGACTGCAACGCTAGAGGTCTTGAGAACCCAGGACGAGCTAAATGTTATTGGGTTTTTCTATAAAATTCTCAGTTACAACTCGGAGTTAGGATTTGAGCCCGGCTAATAGCAATAGGCTCGCCCCCTATTATATATAGGACCTAAACATTACGGCGAACTGTGGGTGTACATTGGTGCACCTCTGCCTAACCCTTCGCGGAATATAGGAGTGATGGTGATGGTGAGTTTTCAATGTCAGATTTTTTTAAGTTATCTTGTTCCAAATGGGTTCCAAAAGCATGGTGTGGGTCAATAATTCTTGCACGCAAGTGTAGATCTAACTTCAAACAGGCTGCGGGACGTGACTCCTCACTGGGGATCCACTGCTGATCTCACACACGTGTCGCGAACGTAACGAGCGATCGATACACGTGTTCTGGAAGTAATCGAGTCGATAGTTCAGCAAAACGTAATATTTATATCATTAGGATATGAGCCTATGAGCCTACTCTGAAATGGGATATTAAGAAAATTACGCGACCTTTTAGGTAATTTCATCAAAATAAATCTATGTATAACATAGTATAATCTTTACCTTGACATATTTACTGATACCTTGAGTAACATGAGGAAAATAAATACTTGATAGATATCACTTAGTTACCTATTTTCTGTCATATAATTAAAGGCTAGCGAACTATCTGCGCTTTGCCCGCGTTAAGTTACTTCTTTGGTTGCTGCTCCGCTCCCGTGAGTCGCAGCGTGATGTTATACATGACATTGTGCTAAAGAATAATGTTAGTAAAATAAGTCACTAAGTATGTAATTAGTACTTTATATTATGTTGTATGTCTTCATGAAATGTATACTTACTGTAATTAATTTTATAATTAATTGCTGTACCTACGAGTAATAATATGCTCATAAAAACACAACAGATTTGTATTATTGCTTGTCTATACTTATAAAGAGGTAAAATTTGTTTGTTTGTAACGCATAGACTCAGTAACTACTGGACCGATTTCAATCATTTTTTCACCAATAGATAGCTAAGTACATTATTCCTGAGTAACATAGGTTATATAACATCACGCTATAACACACGAGAGCAGAGCATTGACAAAAGACGTAAACTTATGGCGGGTGATATAAATAATAGATAAACTCAAAAGTAAATAACCGATGTTAAAAATTCTTTGACCTGAAAGCTACATTATGTATCTTGGTATAAGTAGGAAGTATAATTAAAATCGGTTTATGAATTTTCAAGATTGTGGCAATGAAAATCCTCTCTTACTTTCATGCACTAAGTTATATCATGACAACATAAGACACGTCATGAATCCTCTCGCTCGTGTACCTTCCATAATCTTCATTATGAAATCTCTTTACATCTTCGCTCGCAGTAAATCCCGCGCTAGTGGATAACTTCATAACTTACTCCGTTTGTAACGCACAGGAACACTTAGTGCTTTCAAACAGCTCTTTGTAAACTAAGTGCAGGTGCTTTTTTACACTAATTGAGTGAGCAAAGAATAGGATCGCGGATAATTCTGTATAAAATCTCACTCGGAGAGTCTCGGTGGCATGTGAGGTGAGCTGCCAGCAATGCTTGTTAGAAATTGTACTTCTTGTAAACCATAAAACGTATTTAGTACATTCGACTTATATTAGAACGTGACATTGACAGCTGTCAGGTGAAACGTCAGTGTCAAACAAATGTACACATCATCTATGGTTCTTCCCTTTATGACCGCTGCTCTCACCCATAATAATTCTATTCTAAACTCATCAACTAGTGCATCCCTATACAATGCAAGGGACAGACAGCTTACCTCAAGCTTACTACACCTAAATTCATCGAGGGATATTTTTGCAGAAATCAATTGTGTATCGTTTTTCTTTTTGTTTTTGAGATGGGTTTGCTCTTGACTCTAGTCTAGGTCAGAGATAGAAGAGACAAAGTCGATGAAAAAGAAGCCTGTTCACTCTAACTTTAAAGAGATTAATGTTGAATGCGTTCGGATTTCAAACGCATTCAACCCTTTCCAAACTTCGGAAATAAAGAGGCAGGTAGAAAATTCCACTCAAAGTTCATTGTCGTAAAAGTTTGTTTGAATTCGTAGAAATAAAGTTTTGTCTCCTGCGTGACAAATCCCTCGTGTGTCCCTGAAGCTCTCGCTTACAAAGCATTGATTTTTTAATACATCTCTTTTTTTTCTTTTTTTTGTATATTGGTACACCTCTGCCTAACCCTTCGGGGAATACAGGCGTGATGGTATATATTTTTTTTTATATTATATCTCTTTTTTAACCATTTATTTTTAGTGATCAGCTTACCTCCCTGTTCCCTATCAACTGCAACTTCAGAAAGCCAGAATCAACAGCGGAAAACGGAAAATAATTTATTTCACAACTTTGACGATATTCACGTACTATCGAGTTCCGTGATCGTAGTACCGCCTAGCCATCAATCATGTCACGCCATGCACTCCTCCCACTCAGTTCAGTTACATTCAGCGTTGAACTGTGAACATTCGCACTCGAATATATTGTTTTACGGCTCATTTACACGGGGAGAACTCTTCGCCTCGACCGAAAGATTATGGAAAGGAGATAAAAAGTTGACTCGTGTAAACAGTTCGTTTACTCGCATGTTACATAGTAAAGTTTGCCTGTCAAAGTTGTAAATATCCGTAGTAATCACAGTTTGAGAAAATTGCCCAGCGAGTTTCGTATTTGATTTAACTGCAGGCGAGTTTTAGTTTCTTATTTGCATAAAAAATACGCGAATGTACGAATATCCTTGCGAGGCTCACCTAAAATAACCACACAGACATAATTGTTCGTATACAATGTTCATACAGTATATATTTAGTTATTCAATTACATCGCTTTTCTGTGGAACATTATTAACTTCAGATTTTTCCTTTGACCTCCTTCCAAGCTTTCACAGAACGTTAGTTATTTACACTTCACTAAACCTCAATAGATAATTATTATTCACAATAAACTCAATCGACTGTGAGGACTCCTCAAAAGCACAAAAAATATCGGAAAGTTCCCGCCGCCGCCATTGTGCCTACAATGGTTGCAAACTATCGGCGCTCGCGAGACACAGTTTTGTCACTCTCTCCATCTACTTACTGTTGAATAAACCTCAGATGTCGGGGATTTTTACGAAGTTTATTTATAGAGGTTTCACACACAGGTATCGATATTTACGTACTTAGATGATTTTGCGTATGTCTAGTAAAAAGATTTTTGATATAGTTCGTAAGTAGCTATTTTTATTGTAGGTATTCTCGTATTATATTTCCATTAAAAACCTTCTTTCCCCTGAATACTCATAGGTAATAAATACAAACGATCAACAATCCCTCCATCTATCGTATTGATTAAGTTATAATATTAAAAGCCTAGTATCTCTAGAAAACACGATACGTTTAACATAACTATACTAATTACCACAATAATGAAGTGCAACGTCTCGGTCTCCGTGACGTCGAGTGTGTAAATGAGGATGCATCGCGGCTCATATTACCGGCAGCGGATATAAAGTTGTGACTATATCCGCTAGTAGTTGAGAACCTAGTGCGAGGAGCTTCCGCCTTGTTACCGGTAATGTGAACAGCTCGACTTTTTAACTAAATAAATATTATAATGTACTTGAATATGAAGCTCTTTTTTTTATGACGGGAAATCATCAAATAACTTCCCCCGCCCCCTAGTGTCAGACTTTTATTGACTAAAACCCGTCTATGTTCCTTCATGTGCCCTTTGCGTTCCGGAGCCGCGGTATCTCTTTCGAACAACCCGCAGCCCCGGCAGAAGCTCTAACGTTTAACATAATTTTATGTGCCGTCGTGCTAGATCCATCATCGACACCAATTAAGCAACTAGCTTTGTCATGAAGCTTTTTAGCAGTTTTGTAAGGTTCTATAACTAGTAAAAAACAAAGTCCCTGCTCGTGTTTTTCTGTGTCTGCTCAGAGAAGTAAATCTGCTATAATCAATTAATAAAATATAATCAATCTTTCGAAAACGCCTCTTACTTACGCACGTTGATTGTCTCTGCGATGAGATTGCGACTAGATTTTGGACGTTTTCGATTAGTAGGAGTGCTTGTTTTTTTGATCTTATAGGAATCTAATATCACGAATGACAGTCCACTAATTACCAACATATGATATCTCTGTACATTTGTAACTTCACAAGCGACGATTACTTCCAATCCTATTAAATAGACCCTTACCTTAGGCGGTGTGTTGTTAGTATTGTGATGCCTTGCAGCGGCGGAGTGCGCGCGCCTCGTCGCCTTGTAGTGGAGGCGACGGAGCGCGCCGCCCAGCCGCTCGGGGGAACCATCGCCACGAGCTACTGTCATGCTGCCGTCTGCACCTGGGGCAGAAGAACACGATTATCTCTTTAAACTTTAGCCGGTAAGAAAAATCTTCGGTCCCATTTGGGCGCCATTAAGAAATAGTGGCGCCCACCGTGGGACACGCAACGAGATTTTTTGTATACATGAGCATAATAATGAAGAACTTGCGATGAAAATGGAATTAGTATTAATTATCTGTAGCTGAAGTCCTTTTATCTCGAATGTACAATGTAATTAATGAGAAATGAATAAAACAATAATTCACCAATTAGAACACAATGGTTTCAATTAGCAACATTATAACTAAGCAGATTAATAGAACAGCATAAACATTTGATTCCTATTTTCCAATTTCGGTTAATTTGCTTTCAAATCGAATTGCACTATCATTGGAATTATCCAAATTGCTAAATGCAAATTTTGGTGGGAAACCGCGGCTGAACGTCAGATCAAGGCAATTCAGTGATTTGACTAATGTCATTTTATTCATGTTACGTACGAGTATTTGATCACAATGTATAATTTTTTGCTCAATTAGATGTGAATAATCTAGCTAGATGGATATCGATTAAAAATTCAAATATCTAGTTAGATAAAGCTGTACTTTTATTTACTGGACAAACACCTAAGAAGTAAATTCCTAATTGTAATGTAGGGTATTCCTAAGTAATTGTGTCCCGTATTATAAATGTAGTGCAGGTCCACCGCGTACGTCAGTCAATAAAATATTGTTGTGCGAATTACATCGTTGTTTTTTTCTACAATGGCGACGAGGATGGCGAAATTTGACGAATTCGACATGAAGAACGGAAATTGGCAGTCGTACTGTGATAGACTGGATATGTACTTTGTGGTGAATGCAGTGAAGGACGAACTAAAATTACCAACTCTGATCGCATTCATGGGTGAAACCGCGTATGAATTGTTAGTGAATTTGTGCAGTCCTCGGAAACCGGCGGACATGTCCTTCACCGAGGTCGTGAAGGTCATGCGAGAACATTTACAACCAAGGCCGTCTATTTTGGCAGAACGTTATAAGTTTAGACAAAGAAGACAACAATCTGGTGAGAGTAGTTCGGAATATGTTGCGGAGTTAAAAAAAATAACTCGGTATTGTGAATTCGGCGCAAGTTTGGACGATAATTTAAGAGACCAATTCGTGTGTGGTATTTCGAGTGATCTCATTAGACAACGATTGTTCGCGGAAGGAAATATAAATTTCGTAAAAGCAGTGTCGGTGGCGAGCGCACTGGAGGCGGCGGAGCGCGATGCAGCCGCTGTAGATGGGCGTGGTGACGTCACCGGGCCGACCGGGGCCGGTGCAAACGCTTATTCGAAGGGGCTCGAAACTTCGAGAAATAATACAGTGTTCCGGCGAAGTTCGGCAGCGTTCGAACAGACGGGTGATGTACATCGCATGCATGTTGGAGGATGTTCAGCATGCGGAGACTATAGACACACAAAACTGGAGTGTAAATTCTCCAAGTATCAGTGTAGTAAATGCAGAAAGATCGGGCATTTGCGGCGCATATGCCCGGACAGCAGTGAGGCTACGAGCGACATTCAGGGTCGTTCTCAACAATCACATAGCGGTACCAGAGGGACACGAAACGGGCCGGGCGGCCGTGGCAGCAGTCGGAGCGCCGCCGGCCGGCCCTATGGTCGGCGCGGGAAGATATGGCCGGGCACTACGGCCGGTGGCGCGGCACCTACGATGCACGCATTTGGCACGCACTGGGAAGAAGAGAGAGAAGATGTAGGGGATCTAGAAGAACCTATGTATCAAATGTCTTTAAGCCAATATACGCCGGTGAGCATGAATCTTTTAGTAAATAATGTACTTTTGTCAATGGAAATTGACACGGGGTCAGCGTTATCTTGTATCTCGAGAAATACTTACCAAAAACATTTTGCTAACATACCGTTACTGCAATGTAATTTACTAGTAAAATTTTATAATGGAAGCAAAGTTCAGCCAGGAGGGTATCTGGAAGTAACGGTGACTTATAGAAATTGTAAAAAGAAATTGGATTTATATGTATTTGATAAAGGAACTACCACATTATTAGGAAGGCAATGGCTTTCAGAATTGAATATTTGTATACCCCCTATGACAATAATGAACAATACAAGTGTATCTGCTGAGATAAGTAGTCAACAGCGAGACGATATAATATGTAATATTTATTCTAGATACAGTAAGTTATTTGATGGCGGACTGGGGTGTTTCACTGGTAGTCGGGCTACGCTGCATTTGCGGGAGGGAGCCGTGCCGATATTCTGCCGCGCGCGCCCGCTGCCGTACTCGCTGCGCACGCGTGTCGATGCCGAGCTCGAGGCCATGCTGCGCGCGGGCGTCATCGAGCCTGTTGACACCTCCGACTGGGCCACACCACTGGTAATTGTTCACAAGCCGGATGGCGCTTTACGCTTATGTGCTGACTATAAGGTTACATTAAATCGTATGTTAAGGGTTGATAAGTATCCTGTGCCAAAAATTGATGATTTATTAAGTAGGTTAAGTGGTAGTCGGTACTTTACGAAGTTAGATTTGTCTCAAGCGTACAATCAGATATTGTTAGATGAATCAAAGGAATTAACAGTTATTAATACGCATAAAGGTCTTTTTAGATACAATAGATTAGTATATGGATTGGCGTCCAGTCCGGGAATTTTTCAAAGAATTATGAGCCAATTGTTCGATAAAATACCTAATGTTACAATCTTTCTGGATGATATTTTAATAACGGGAAATTCGATTAAGGTGCATGTAGAAACATTAAATAAAGTTCTGGAAATACTACAAGAAAAAGGTTTAAAAATAAAAAAAGAAAAATATGATTTTCTGAGTAAAGAAGCCAAATACTTAGGATTTCTAATTAATAGTGAGGGTGTTAGAGTAGACCCAGATAAGATAAAACCGATAATTAAATTATCCGCCCCCACTAACGTATCCGAACTGAAATCCTTTTTAGGCATGGTGAATTTTTACGGTAAATTTATTAAAAACTTAAGTTTTCATCTAACACCTTTCAACGAATTATTGAGAAAAGGTAAACATTGGGTATGGGGAAATTCACAAATTCAGGCATTTAACAAGATAAAGAAGTTATTAATTAGCTCGGAAGTATTAACACACTATGATGAGTCACGGCCCGTCGTGGTGACATGTGACGCGAGCTCACGCGGTGTCGGCGCGGTACTCGCGCAGCGCACGCCCGACGGCCGGGAGTACCCAATAGCGTACGCGTCAAGGACGCTTACCTCCGCGGAATATCATTACAGTCAGATACATAAAGAGGCTTTAGCTATAGTATTTGCAGTTAAAAAATTTCACCAATACTTGTATGGCAGGCAATTTGTTTTGAAAACGGATCATAAACCACTGGTTAGTATATTTGGATCAGAACGGGGAATTCCGAGTATGACAGCTAGTAGGTTACAGAGATGGGCGCTAATATTATCCGCATATGATTTTCATATAGAATACGTAAATACAAATTCAAACACAGCTGATGCTTTGTCTCGATTAGTGGAAAGTTATAAAGCTATTAACGGGTCAAATATGGAGGAAGTTCCGGAACAAACATACCTCCACTTTGCCTCGGAAGCATTGTTACTTAAACATGAAGATATAAGAGAAGAGACCAAAAGAGATCCAATGTTGAGCCGTATTGTCAGCTATGTTAGGGATGGTTGGCCAAAGGAAGTGGAAATAAAGGAACTTAAACCGTATTTCAATAGGCGCACAGAAATATACGCTGAGTTAGGTTGCCTTATGTGGGGTCATAGGTTAATAGTCCCAAAGTCTTGTCAAGACAGGGTGTTACGGGAACTGCATGATACACATATGGGAATAATCAAAACCAAATGCATAGCTAGAAGTTATGTGTGGTGGCCTGGGATTGATGAAATGCTGGAAAACCTGTGTCGGAACTGCACAGTCTGTGCAGAACTGGCCGAGGCCCCAGTACACCACGCACCGCAACCGTGGACCTGGCCGACTCGCCCATGGACCAGATTGCACGTGGATTTTTTAGGGCCCATACACGGTTACAAATACTTAATAATGGTAGATGCTACGTCGAAATGGATAGAAGCGTGTACGGTCGTTTCGACTACGGCACAGGCAATTATAGGTAAAATTAGGGAAATTTGGTCGCGTTTTGGGATACCGAAACAATTAGTGTCCGATAACGGCCCACCCTTTAGTAGTGCAGAGTTTAATTCATTTTTAGAAAATAACGGGGTAGAACATGTATTCTCGGCACCGTACCACCCGGCGTCTAATGGTTTGGCGGAAAACGCAGTCAAACAGTGCAAAAGAGTATTGAAGAAAGCTATTATTCAGAAGCAGGATGTAGAACTTGCGCTTCAACGGTTTTTACTAGTCTATAGAACTACTGAACATAGTACCACAAAAGAGACGCCATCACAAATATTACAAGGTAGAATCCTAAGAACTCGTTTAGACCGATTAAAACCGTCGCGCGAGAAACAGGTGGCCGACGCGCAGCAGCGGCAGCAGCGCGCAGCGGGCGGGGCGCACCGAGTGCTACAGGCGGGAGACGAGGTCTGGTGCCGCGTTTTCCAAGGTTTAAGGAGGTGGGTAAGTGGTACGGTAATCGAGCGCTTAGGTACTACAGATTATCAAATAAGATTACTAGATGGCACAGAGATACATAGGCACATTGATCAATTAAAGCTTAAATGTAAGTCAAATCAATCGCAACCTGCAGGTGATGTGACAGTCAGCACAAAGGCAGCGTCACAAATTTCCAATCGGCAGTTACGTAATGTACTTGTTTGTCCGACCATACCGGTTACGGACATACCAAACGAGGTGTACCCAGGAGTTGGTGTGGGAGGCTCGGGGTGCAGTGGGGCGGAGGCGGGCTCAGAGCAGGAGTCGACCGCATCGAGCGTGTCTAGGCAGTTAGATAGCCGTTCGCACCCGACTGCTGGTGAAACTCGCTCGGTTAGAAACAGGAGACCACCGCAAAGATATGGTGTATCCTAAGTAATAGGAAATACAACTAAGTATGTATGTATGTATAGGTAATTAAGTGTTAGACGTAAGCTTAAGGTTCGCTATGTGTGTGTTAAATGTTTGTAATCTGGTTATGTAAAAAGTGTATTTATGTGTATGTTTATAAAAGATTCTGATTGTATTAAATCTTAAACTGTGTAGGTATGATAATAAATAAGGGTGGAGGTGTAATGTAGGGTATTCCTAAGTAATTGTGTCCCGTATTATAAATGTAGTGCAGGTCCACCGCGTACGTCAGTCAATAAAATATTGTTGTGCGAACTACATCGTTGTTTTATTCTACACTAATGAACAAAACATACAACCAAAGAGGTCGCCTGAGAAATTCATCAGCAACAATAACTTGTCAACCAGTAGTCTAGCCAACACGTCTGTGGACCCGAGTTCTAGCCGCAGCTGTTCTAACCGAGACAGCTTTCTACTTGTTTATAACTAACATAGCTGGGTACTACAAAATTAACGAAACGTCTAACATGTTATTGTTTTGATTTTCGACATATTATGTAGGTATGTTTCCTAGAGTCATCGTGCCTTCGAGTAAAATGGTTTCTACTGTCGATGATTCATATACATCACGCCTGTATTCCCCGAAGGGTTAGGCAGAGGTGTACACAATGTACAACCCACAGTTTGCCGGTATGTTAGGTCCTATATAATGGGGGGCGACCTTATTGTCGATGATTCATCTCATGTGATTCATGTTAGTGTCTGCTAACAAATTGATGTGTCATAGAAACCTACAGTTATAGTGAAATCGCTAGGGTAGGTCGGGAAATTCCATAATTTTTATATTTTTGCAATTTGCTGACGATTACTATCGAATTCATGAGTCATACAAAACCTACAATTATGATGTAAGCACTAGGGTAGGTCGCAAAATATAAATTTTCTAATGTATTTGCCTTGCAGCTAAACATCGGGATGTACGGTAATAAAAAATATACACGCGACACTAATAAATAGTGACGCTTGCTGTCAATTATAACTTAGAGAGCTATATTAACGAATTTATTTATTAAAAATGTTTCTTCGTTACCATCACGTCCAATGTTGTATTATCTTACAACCTGATATTATTGTGCAATAAGCAAAAAAAAAACACCAAAAAAAAAAAATACTTCGCAGGCAATCCTAGCATATTCTTTTTTTAAATGATTCATGTCATGGTCTATGTAAGGATCGTAGCAGTTGGCGTTCTGTGGTTTCTGCCTACCCCCATGAGAAAAGACGTGAATTTATGTATGAATGATTCGTGTTGAGTTTACCTGCGGCGATTTCAGGGGAGGGTCGAGACGACTGGATTTTGGTTGCTTGGTGACGCCCATCCGCCTGCAACAAACGACATACATTCAGATCACAAGCTCTTTAATAGATATCTTGTACCTACAGTATCAGTATCATGAGTTTAACTTAAGTCATGAGTGTCGGAAACTTCGGGGGAATATTTTGTGAGTCTGACAATTAGAGGTAGTTAGTGTGTCGTATTAATTTTCACTTGTGTGAAAAGGTCGTGAGCGTCCCTTGTTGTAATAGTTTTCTCTAGAAGACTTTAGTTCAAAGTAATTCGAATAAGGTGAAATAAATGGTTGTAATTAGTTATTAGTCTCAGTTACTGAACACCAATCCATGTTAACAAGCTATATAATTTAGTAATTACAGTAATACTCTCAAGAGAAAGCAGCCATTAATGTTTTCCATTGCTTTGAAATTGTAATGGTATACTAAATCCTCGTTTCAAACCCCTGTGGACACTCAGTCCTCTAATTCCCTATTAACTCAAACATCGACACGCAGCGTCAGGGCTGCCACGATCTTGTCGGAAACTCCCCACATATACATTACAAGAAAGGCCTAAGGGTCAGCCCTAACTGAACGAGGGCCTCTCAAAAGATAACCTGATTATCGGCCAGTGGGAGCCAATGTGCAGGGAAGACAGAAGTACAACAGTTGTTGGGTTAAAATGACTAGAGACATAAGAATACTAAACAAAATGTATTACGTACCCTTTCGTCTAGACATTTTACAAGTGGAATATTCTTAACAATGTTTGGCTTAGCGATCGAAGCTTGTATGCCAATTTGCGTAATTAAAATCTCATCTCAGCAATCTGTCAATATTTCTGAGAAATAGAGGCTGAGATTAGAACAGGAACGTTTCTAAAAGTTTACTAGGATTACCCCCCTGAACTACTCGATAAGCGTAAGGTGCTTTTACACCAACAGCTTTTTTGCTTTTACTCCGTTACTCACATATACACTATTTAAATATGTTCTGTATCACTTTTAAGATAATTTTAATTTTAAGTTATGGAAGAGCCGAGTTTCCTAATACAGGCATTATTTGCTTAAAAGGAGGCTCCAATCACAAACTAATGTTGGAAATATTTTGGTACAGAAAATAAAACATTTTGTATTTTTTTTTATAATTATTTTTGTATTTTTGTAACAGTCATACAAACGACCCCCAAACCAATGATGTACCTATTTATTCGTAAGACTTCAGACAAAAATGCAAAGAACGAACAAAAAAGAACGAACCTTTTTAGATTACAAAAAAAACGAGGCCAGAGTTTTAACAAAATAGTTATTTTTGTACCTTCTAACAACTCACATATAAAACAGTTTTTCCTTTATAAAATAATTTCTAGCAAAGAAACAACCCATTTGCCCAGCATTGTGTTAACAGATAGGTAATACCATTAGGCGCTGTCATTAACCCCCTTGCGAACAGGGGTTCACGGCGATTCCCCCCTCATGAAACCGGTGCAATTTATGAACGAGTAAATCTTTATACACCCATCTCAAGTGAGGTTGATTAATAAAATGTAATTGATAATTATTGGTGGAGGTAAGGGATTCTTACAAAGGCTATTTTTCTTTAATATTAGGTTACCGTTACAAATTCTCATTGAATTTGAATAGCTTGCCGCTTACATTAGGTCCTCAGTACCTGCTTAAAGCTAGAGTTTTATTTCTTTATTTAAATTTCACGCAACAAAAAATACAAAGGCGGACTTAATGCCTTACGCATTCTTTGCCAGTCAACCAAAGGTTTGCCAGTAAAAAACAAATCCTCGTTTGATTCGGCTTCCAACTTAAGCAATATTTTTAACGCATCATCACTTAAAATCAGGTTAGTTGCGTTTGACCGCAACTAACCTGATTTTAAGAAGACTATACAAGCCCATTAGAATATGAAAAAAAAACGGAACAACGACAGTCGGCTCTACGATTTAATAACTGATATCAAACACCACAGTCAATCTTCTATTTACTAACCAATATAAACATTATAATATAGACTTTGTACCTATGTAGTCCGTTCCTTTACAAATTCGCCCCACGCGGTCGAAGCCCCGGGCATAAACGAGTCCTAATGTAGTAAACCGATCTTTTTCTTTCACCTTCTGCCCTACTTCAACATGGTGGGTTGTGTATTGGGTCAGTGTGACGGCGATTGACCCAAATAAGGTTAGGTCTGAGTGGGTATTACGGCGAGGTGAAGGAATCACACGCTTCAGCGAGCCGCCCTATAAGCGGTGTGGATACGGAGACCTTGAGCGATCGCTTGCCGGAATGTCGCTGTGGTGTTCACGCACTTGCCGGTTGAGTAGAAAGATACGGAGTTAGGACCTGTGTTTTTCTAATATTTAGTTATTTATATGAACTTTATGCAAGGACTATACATGCTTTGCATTGCGTTTATGCTTTTTTGTGTACAAAGGCGGACTTAATGCCTTTCTCTACCAATCGAAACCAATATTTAATGAAAGCTTTACGTTTTTTTAACAAAATTGTTAGTAAAGAGTATCAGTGATATTACACATTTTTTTGTTAACTTTGCCTCACGATAGGCATTTCTTCTATAGATATCTTGGGAGCGTTGGGAGGAAGGAACCATCATTGCAGTACTTTGGCTTTCGAACTATAATATTGCTTTAAGATCACCAGCTTTACGATACTACTGCTGTTCTTCCGGTACATATGTACTTAATATTTCAACGATGGCCTTCGGCTTGTTCGACAGCTAAAAAACCATGATAATGTCTGACAACTCAACCCCACTATATAAACTGTGAACCCCCGTATCGTTCCAAAGTAACGGTCCATTATCTGCCAGATATCGATGCATTACCATAATCTGTGCCACATCACCGCATGGTGACGTCATAAAGCCAGTAAATAAACAATTTTATGACCTTCGACGCGGAGTAAATAGTGAGGAAGTGGCACTTATCTATAAACTATCAATATTTTGTGACGCCTAAGAGCGTTTTTTTTCATTCAAGTATGTAAGACAGAAAAAATATTGATAAAATTGCTAGAGAAAATTCCTCATTATTTTTGAAGGTACAGCAAAATAAATTAAATTATACACCTAATGATTTTTTGAAAGCGGGAGACGAGTAAAAGGAAAATATCTTGTAATATTGGATAATTAAGGTCAAAGACAAATTATTTAAGAAAGTATTTCAATAAAAAAGGCACTTTTAAACGTCGTTTACGTGAAAAAACATTTTTATTAAATTGTCTCTTCCCAATTTTAGTTTTATGTAAGAATAGGCAAGAAACTACATGCCTAGCTAATCTTTTAAAATAAACGTTAATTCTCTGACATTTTGTAGTAAGTATGGTTGGTTATATAGTACTGATGCATCTATCGAAAACCACAGACATTCCCTTATCTGCGGGTTGTTCGAAAGAGATACCGCGCCCCCGGAACGCAAAGGGCACATGAAGGAACATAGACGGGTTTTAGTCAGTAAAAATCTGACACTCCCTCCCGCCCCGCCCAGTGCGGGGAAAGTTATTTGATGATTTCCCGTCTTTAAAAAAAAAAAAAAAAAGACATTCCCATGATGGATGGGATTTCGTGACTATTGGTCGGTTATTAAATAAAAGAAAACAGCAGTGCCATGCAAAAGAGCAGAAACTACACGGTCAAAATGAATGGAAAACCGACGAAAATGTTCTACTGTGTGTACTTGTGGTTTGAAATCATGAACTGAATTCATGGTGTGTGTTGTCGTCACGATGTGCCTTCAACCGTGTATATTCACGCATGGGCTGCCTCGCTAGCTACTCACCTACGTTCATCAAATAACTACGCAGTACACGCGCCCAAGAAGCAACCCAACATATCATATTATAGGGAACCATAACCCGCGTCATATAGTCAAGTCATATAACTGCACCGACCGTCGTAAGCCCCCCGGGAGTCGCGTCGTAAACGCTCGCATTATACGAACGATTTATGATATACTTTATGTACTTTTAGTTTTACTACTTTATTTATGTTTCGGAAAAATAGGATGAACTTGTTGTTAAACGATAGTATAGAATAAGCATTATAGTTTTTATATGTGGAAAACTATTCGACATAATATAAAATATACATCCTACAATACTTCAGGATCATTAAACAAAAACTGCCCCGTTGGTCTCGTGGTCGCAAGTGCGACTGTTGTGCAAGGGATCCCGGGTTCGATTCCCAGGTCGAGCAAAAAGTGTTATTGGGTTTTTCTATGAAATTCTCAGTAGCAGCTCGGAGTTTGGATTTGTGCCCGGTCAATGGCAATAGGCTCGCCCCCTATTACATTGACCTAAATATACCGGCGAACTGTGGGTGTACATTGGTACACCTCTGCCTAACCCTTCGGGGAATACAGGCGTGATGGCATTAAACAAATACAAGCTTGTATTCTACACTAGCTTCTACCCGTGACTTAGTCTGTGTCGACTTCAGAATTATGCCAATGTCTTAAATTATCGCACGGTAAGAAACAATAGATTGATAGATTACATATACATCGACATCTATATATTGTGTGCCCAGTTAATTGTGACCTGTGTGTTGTGTGGGAATTTTTTGGGCAATCCTAATCTAAAAAAAACTGCAGTTGCCTGTGACACGAAGAAGAAGAAAGAAATTCCGTTTAGGCGTTAAAAGATCAACAGACAAACATCCATCCGTCCTCACAAACCGCCACGTTTACAACAGTAGCAGGAAAGAAGCAGGATAAACATGTAACTACCTGTTGTAATACATATTTGATTCTGTCACGCAAATAACCGCGACATTTCTCCTCCAAACGAGCGTGTAACACGTTGCGCACGTGTAACACGAACTGCTACACGCACACACGCCTGTAACGCTTCAAATAGAATGAACACGTGTTTGATATTGTGGTTGGAAATGATTCCGCTCACCGTAACACGTTAATTAAATGTGGTTACTAATTACTCGTGGAGCTCTGTACTAGTACTACGTAACGTATGTATGTACCTACATTTATTATGTATGCAGTATTAGCTAAGCTATGTCACCTTGCAATTTCGGGGATAGGTAATATCATCTCTTTTACAATCATTATGGGTATCGTATAAGTAAAGTTAGAATTTTTGCTATATAAATATTTCAATAATTATTATGTTATACAGAAATACTTTTTTTCCGTTACGTATCTCGGGAGCCCAGGGTCCCAGACCTTTGAGAGGCGTACGAGGAACCAAAGCCAACTCGCAGAGGCCCCTTACATGACTTTACAATCACCAATCGAAATAAAGCACCCAAAGACAATCTCCGGCTGGCGCAGATCCCCGACTGGCAGTACAAAAATCCTTTTTATTTTAGCTATTTTATATTGACTATCTTATCACATAGCATGTGATGTAATGCCGTTTTTATTTAGGACTAGCGAACTGCCGCGACTTCGCCCGCGTCAGCTTTTGCCGCGTGGCTTATTTCACCTGCGTTAAGTTACGTCTTTGGTTACTGCTCCGCTCCCGTTAGTCGTAGCATTATATTATATAGCCTATGACACTCACAAATAACGATCTGTAGGTAAAAGAATTTTCTAAATCAGTCCAATAGATCCAGAGATTACCAACCTCACAAACTCACAAACTTTACCCTTTTATAAAATGGGTATAGACTTAGGCTTTGGACTTTAGGGCAGAAGCCGGTAATATATCAATCACTGAAGTATTTGCAGCTAATCCATCTAGGGTTGGCTGGAAAAGGTTACGACATAATGTAATTATGCATCAAAAACAATCTCGTAGCAAACGCGTAGCAGCAGCATACTACGGCGTAGCAATGTAATGCTACGGCGTAGCACTGGCGCAGCTTCCCTAGAAAAGACTTTCACACCTTTTACAATAGTTATTTTGATTATAACGTTATCTAAGATAACGAATTTCCACAACTTAAACCCAACACTAAATCATTGAAAAACATGATAAAACAAGAAAACATACTAATATTCACCGTGAACTCCAAAAGCGATTACTTTTGATAAATGACGAAACAGATTTAAAAGCTCACAAATTATATTGGATGGGAGTTGTATGGGTGTCGTATGGGTGTCATAAATCCCGCGATACGCTCGCGCTGGTGTCAGTCGCACGGTGTTCATGTTCATGTATGCAGAACATTGAACGCGCTAGGAGAGGCGAGGGCGTCGAACTGCATGATTTATTTCTCAGATAACATCTTTGCTCTACATTTGTTATAATAGACTATAGTGAATAACTAAAAAAGGTTGGCTGTTCAAATTGCGGAGCAAGTGGCAAAGTTAATTTCATTGAGAGAGGATAGTAGCATGTGAACTAAAAAGCACGTTCATCATCATCAGATCTCTGTTTTATTGACTTATGGCTGTATATTATTTTGCTATAAGATTTTTTGTTTGTTTACAAAACAAACAAAAAAATCTTTTCGCTTTAAGTATAATATTTGTAAAGATACATACAGCAATCGTACATATTATTATACACGTGAATACATACGTGAATATATACGTGGTATCTTGTATAAAAAAAAACAGTATTTTAGAGAAAACCGAAACATTAAACATTAATGGTGCTGGCATTTACAAATATTGAAACATTACTCGAGCATTTGAACTCCCAACAACACTGCACTTGCCCTTTCAACAAACACATTAAAGAAAGAAAGAAAGATTTATTTGTAAGAATATAGTACAATAGATGTTAACGTTATATTGAGTTTCTTATATTCTACCATTTCTGGTGTACAAATTTTTAATCTTAATTAGAGCAAACATATTATGTTATCGATAAAGATCTTTCAAACAAAATCGTCTCGTCTCTAAGTACCATTTCACTTCACAATAACTTCGCAAAGATAACAGTCACTGCTCTCAATAAACGGTAGCGCTAATCACATTACGGCACACTATGTCCCTCTCACTATGTTCCCTCTCGCTATGGAACAGGAACAGCCTCCTCTCCGGCCGGAAAGTAAAAGCGTCCATCTACAGAATATAAAAGCTCTTGAGAGTGCACCTCCTCAATTAGAGAGGGTCGCCGACAAAGTGCAACTTTACTGACTCTAATTGATTTGATTGCGTTCCTCAATTGAGATGGTCGGCGCGAAGACTTTAAAGGTATTTTTATTTGATTTAGGTGTCGGAACTTTAGAGTCTTTATTATTATTTATTTCTAATATTTGTAATAGGCCTGCTGAAGGCTAGCACGAATATACAAACCTAAATGTATTTGATTTGAGTCTATTTTAGAATTGAACATACGTTTATCTTATTACCATTTTGGTTTAACTAAAAATATACCCTTTACACTAAATAAATATTTTGTGCGTGACAGAGAGCACAAGTATTTCACATTTAATCAGCGCTCTCGCGCCTCTAATTAGATTACCTAAGCGATTGATGTGTATGACGTCGTTTTCTATTTTACTATTTTTCAGTTTGTAAATTGGACCAAAAACACAAATTATTTTTTGAGTTTGCAATGCAATTTTATGTGCTGCAATTTTCTGTGTTTTTTTTTTAAGTATCAATCGATCATAACGTCCCTCAGTAAAGTTAGGTGAAGAAAAGTGGTGTTGAGATGTGTTGTGAATCCCTAGCATTACGGTTTAATAATAGTGATTAGCTATTATCCCACCTTCAGTAAAAAAATCATCGAGGGTGATACCACAAACCGGCTGATAAGTACTAATAAGATTTTTGAAAATTAAGTGCGCGAAAAGGTCAGATTCAGATCTGACTGAACAGACAAAGTAAAAAGTTATAATTTGAGGTTTGGCTCTTGGCTATTTCCTTCTCTAATATTGAACCAATATAAAATATATCAAGCTAAATAAGAAAGATATAAACTGTGTCCCTGTGTTTTCCTTTTTTCAATAATAGCTTTTAACTTTACCACATAGGCCTCTATTGACAGCAGTATAAATATACAATTTTGATCATTTTCAATGGATTCCAGTGTTTATCAAAATAATTTACCATTAAAAAGGAAAACAGAAGGACACAGAAATAGGTGGAATGTATTGTGTGTGTGTCATAAACCAGAAAGAAAACAGGCGAGAGCCTTTCTATGGCGAAAAGACCAACCGCATTTCCTCTTAAAACAGTATCTAAGAAACTCCTCAGAAATCCTCGTTCGTCACGCGACAGATACAAGCACCGCCTAATGTTCCGCAGCTAAAGACGCAACCAAGTAATTCTGCGCACCCTTACCTAATATTTATGACGTCACAACTCGCTGTGAGAGGCTGCGAGGGTGTCTGAAGCGGCTCATAATTGAGGGCCGCTCGGAGAGGAGGAAATAATTGTACGATCACACGCCCGTGATGTTATTACACGGTGCTTGACGGATTACTTGATGATTTGAGCAGAGATGACGCAGCGGAACGGTTTGGAAAATATTGGGAACTTTGACGCAGTGGCTCAGTTATTGGATGCTGCGATGTTTGTGTGGGTCTACAGGTAGTTGTTCCGGCTCTGGTCGTTTGTGTGGCCTATGATATAGGAGCAATTCATAGTCATCATCATCGTCATATCAGCCACAGGCCATCCACTGCTGGAGATATGCCTACTCCATAGATTTACAAAAGGATCGGTTGGAAGCGGCCTGCATACGGCGTCAATTCATAGTATAACAAACATAACGTAAATTCCATGTATTTTCAAAGTCAAAGCATTAATTTCAATTAGACCATTTACAGGCACTTTTGAATGTCAAGAAGTTACAGTTTAGAATTGAAGCTAGTTGCTCGTTCCAAAACGTAGGTCTCTATGGAGAAGAACGAGCAAGAAACTCCATGGACACTCTTTTTCAAATCAGGAATACCAATTTGGCACGTAACATTTACATAAATTAAGTTAGTTATTCACATCAGAAAATCTTAGTAATAATACTTATCGTAATAAAGCGTAACCAAAATGTAGCCGCATTTCCAACTGAGGCTTACGCAGACCGGGACGGCATTTAAATGTTTACTAATGGACATTCAAACATATCTATATAGAAATACGACATAAATTGCTATGCTTTAAAATGATGCCGCGGCATCGATAAATCCTTTTCTTTGCCATGCCTTCCCAATCTGCGCAGGCCCTTAGCTTACACGAGCCCACCGGTCTACAACTTTATCTCTATAGTAAACCATGACGCGCTAACAGTATTGTGAAACAATTAAACTCCGCGAACTAATTCCAGCGAGTCGTAACACAAACTGCTCTCAATCATCCGCCATCGTCTTGCGAACATCACCTGTCCATAAACTTCGCCACAATATTGATATTAAGTACCTTTCTCTCCAACTGCGGCTAACTTCTGACAGGGGACGCCGGGGGGCGGACACCAAGCGACTTAATTGCATACCAAGAGAATTGTATTAAGATATTATAATACAAGCATATATATTCATAGTAGACTATATAAGACTAACTTCTGTTCATGACTTCGTCCGCGTGGTTATTTAATTACATCTTTGGTGACTGCTCCGCTGTGGGTATGTCGTAGCGTTATAATATTATATAGCCTATACAAATCCTTATCTATATGGCTGTACAAAAAAAAAAATGCCAGTCTGGCTGGGAGTTCTAGTGGTAAACAAAGAAATCAATTTTTCAGCTTTAATTAGTATAGATATTCGCTCAGAGTTGCACCGACCCCAAATAACTTGGGATAAGGGCAGGAAGATGATGATGATGATTCGCTCAGAGTTAGGATTTGCGCGCGATTAATGGCAAAAGCCTGGCCCCCTATTACATGGGACCTAAACATACCGGCGAACTGTTTGTCTACATTGGTACACTTCTGCCTAACCCTTCGGGGAATACAGGCGTGATGGTATGTTTATTCGAATCTGGCATACATAGGCTGCCCAATATTAGTCAAATATCGCGAAAGACGCGTGCGTAGCTACTGACTCGTTTTACTTAGACATACCTATTCATGCATAGGAATAATAACCCTTCACGAGAATGGTTTACAAATATTCGTATTCTCTAGTGGAGAATAGATACATTCAATATCGATATTGATTATATTGAATAGCGACGAATATTGAATCGGTTTTATTTGACTAATATTCAGTAACAGGTATAGAATCATAATATGCGTTAACGAATATATTCAATATCAGGAATATCTAATATTGACCCTAATATACCATCTCTAATACCAAGTTATGGTAAGTGGAGATATAAGCAAAATGGTTGGGTTGTATGGTCTCCATCGTCAATTATCAATTTGTAACGGATGACGGTATGGGTAGGGTAAACTAACAATTGATGTGAATAATTCAGGTCGGTTCAGCGAAAATGAACCAACCCACATCAAAATTTCTCCCAATTTTAGAGGTAATTGTAATGACTATGGGTTTTTAATGCCGATTCATCATCATCTGCCTAGCCTTTTCCCAACTAAATAGACTAAACTAAACTAGACTGGAAGCCGACCTCAATATAGAGGTCGTTCTCCAGTCTGTAGCTGAATACCAGTGTTTCACATGGAGCGACTGCCTATCTGACCTCCACAACCCAGTAACTGGGCAACACGATACCTCTTGGTTAGACTGGTCGTCAGACTTCCTGCCTTCTGGATATCCGTAACGATTGTCAAAGATCTACGAACAACAGCCGGGACCAACGGCTTTACGTGCTTTCCGAGAAACAGAGGTGTCACACTAACAACTTCCAAACTCCGGGCTGGTACTGAGAAATTTGTAATGAGAAAACCCAATAACAGTTTTGCCCGACCTGTGGAATCGAAACCAGGACCCCACGCTTATCAGTTGCACTTGTGACCACAAGACCAACAAGGCAGTTTTTAATGCGGTTTCATTTTAAATATTTTCTACATAGAGGTCATTTGTATCTAAACATTGAACTTATGTATTAGGCCTCTGCAATCCAATAGATTAACCCCATATTGCATCTTCTATAACAAATACACACAGGGAATGTTCCGCGGTCTGTCTGTAGGTCCCGGGTGAGTGCACCGATAGCCGGCCACAGTTTGAGCGCGGGTCTCTCGCCTCCAGAGCAATTTGTACTGTTGTACACACTGTCATCTCACCGCCGATACTTCGGGTGTTACAGATTACCTTTGTGCTCGTACAAGCCCCTATTTTCATTTCAATCCTATATAGTTCAATATTTTTCCAAATATAAGTTTTATTGAACTGAGCCAATAACTGTTACTTGTCACTTAAAAATTTGCAAGACTAGATAGTCGAATATAGTGAAACCATATGTAAATTTTACTATACATTGTACCTATATTATGGCAAATTGAGCATTCATTCATCCATTCCTTACAATGTTTAGCTACAACGCTACAATATTTTCGAGTTCATCCCGGCACACATTTCTGAGAAAACACAGCGCGTGGAACTATTTTCAATTCATTTATTTACCACATGGAACTATAATAATCAAAGGCAAAACGGTAATGCCTAGTACAATAGTGAACTTACAAAATTAAGTTAAAAAATCTTTTTACACCTTTGTTTTTTTTCTACAAAGCTGCAGCAATACTTAGCCTTATGGCTTAGCCACGTTGAAAACATACCCGAACATTTCAGCCATAGATACTAAAAACATCGCTGGCAGCCATATATTGCCCGGAAAGTATGACCTGTATAGGAGCGCCATAAATGTTTATGTTATTGCCTGTGATTGTATATCCCGATAGTTAGCTCCTCAATGAAACCTCGCGCTCCACTAAAGCAACACATACCATCACGCCCAGCTCACCTGTCTGTAACAGCAGCGTGTTACATGTACGAGTCGTGTCCTATCACCGCGCGTCGTACCTTCAGTAATGGAAACCAAATTAATAGCTAGCGTGTGACCACTAAGTGTGCGATGTGTTACCAACCGGTTGTGGTTACTACTCGTTACGGGATTTTTGTAGGAAGTGATTTTGTTTTTTTTATAGTCAACTCATCATTTTTCTATTGTGAACATACGTAGGCTCTTAGGTATATTCTTTACCTACCTACTAGTGAGGAATTCGGAATCTTACCTAATGTTTCTATAATTATTTATCGATTGTGAAAACGATTCGTAAATTGTGAGAGACTCTTGTACGAGACTCTTGAATTGTATTGAAAGCTCGGTCATTTATCTAAAAAAATAACTATGAAAATCTAACTGAAAACATAAAGTTAACTTATATTCTACTTCTTACTATTACTATACGCGAAAGTTTGTAAGGATGGGTAGATCTTCATTGCTCTTTAACATTTAAACGCCTGAACGGAATTAGCTAATATAAAACACACGAGATTGATCTAGAATCACTCATAGGACAGTTTTTACCCCATTTTCTATTCCCGTTACATGATTACAGACTTTGGCTTAATTCTAAGCGGACAAAGTTACGAGCAGAGCCTCGCCTTCCACAAAGGTATTAACGGTTCTACTGGTGAAACAGCTTGAACTATACCACGACAAGTTGTCGCAACTAACAGTATGAGGACCTTTGACCTGCCGCTAAGATGCACAAGTTGCGGCTAAGACGCTCAGGCTCCCAGCGCAGGCATTACTTGATAACTTGGACGGTGAGGAAGTTGCGCATGATAAGCGATAGCTCTATAATAGTCTTATGCTATGAAGTTCCTTTCATCCATAATACTGTCCGTAGCATCACAGAGCCGAGCGTTAGTTAGTCGGACTTTAGAAAGAGACAATGCTCTACAAAGACGAACTTTTTCTAGTACTCGATGTGTCGTATTGTCAAAGAATACTGAACAATTTGCAATCATTTTGGGCTCTTTGGACTGCAGCAGCGCTGGAGCGGTTCGGGCAAACAGGACGGTTGTTTTATTTCATACCGGCATCATTTGTTTGTTCATAAATACACATACGATACATTACAGTTTTGCCGGACATCATAATCGTCAATCACATAATTTAAAAGAAAAGAAATTAAACATAACATATTTTAGACGAAAGTCACCGAACGTGTATCCTACTTTCCTACAATTCCTACTAATATTATAAATACGAGTTTGTGAGGATGTATATGGATGTTTGTTACTCTTTCACGCTTAAACGGCTGAATGGAATTGGATGAAATTTGGCACTAAGATTGTAGTGTGGGATACACATAGGATACTTTTTATCCTATAAAAATTACGGTTCCCGTGGGATAATTATGTAACAGCTAGTAGGCAAATAAAACAATCGTTTAGTGCTTAAATTGAAAGAGTACCTTTGTATTATTATTTTGTTTAGAATTTTATTCAGAAGCTGGTTGTAGCATCGTAACCAGATAGCCATTAAAATAAGTGAACGTTCATTGTTTTACTAAATTTAACATTTATTGTTTTACTAAATTTAACATTTAACGATTATACTATAAATTGAGCTTTACCAAAATAAGCCAACCCACGATATCTCAATAATTAAAATAAATGAGTCAAACAATTTCAGTATGCCAAAAGTGTTTCATTATTATCCAGCAATAACTGTTTAATCTAGATACCCAAAACCCATTCCTAGAATTGATAAAAAATAATCAACAATCAATATTCAAAATACAATTACTTGAAAAATAACGTCTATTGGTTCGTTTCAACGAAATTAAAGCCCATTATCCTCTACATTTGTCCAAATTGCCTTAAATTAGAGCCGGTAAGCGTCCGCCTTGCACCGCTCGACACGTCACACAGCGTGTCTATAACATCGCCTTCTTCGTGGCCGCACACGGAGGGCTGCTAACTAAAAGCACTTTATGTTATTATGTTGTGTAGAATTCAATCCGTTGTAGGTGGCGCCCCACTGCGAGCGAGTGATGGTACCATAGTAGGTTCAAGCTCTATGCTTATTCCGTTGTCTATGACTATTAATTTGTTGGTAATTGTGATTGCTTTGCCAATTACTTATTCATGTACCTACACACCTAATAATTAATTGTATTTACAATTAATTAAATATATTTTACAATTAGTTATTAGGCGTGTAAAATCGCACATTTGTGCGATTTTCTTTCTTTTTGGTTTAGGTTTTTATTTCTTGCCTAAATATTATATATTTATCGAATTAAGTCAAGTCAAGGCCTCTACACACACGTGGGTTATTATGACAAAGGCATATTGATATCTATACGTAGATTATGTGTCGAACCATTTCGATGATATTTCTCGCGACCCTTCATACATTGGTGATGTACGCAACCTGGGATAGTACAATTATCTCCCATGGAGATGCCTTTACATTTTGTAAATTCCTGTAGACAGTTTCGATACAAAACAATAAATAAATAAATAGTTAATCTTATGTAGAAACTATTAACAAGCTCAACATTACCAACATATCTATCTATTACCTGCTCCGAGATCCTCTTACAAGACCTGCCATAACATCGTATCGATAAATCCCTCCTACACTATAACTATACTGACATTTAAAGCGATACTGTAAAGGGCGCGTGGCGTCGAGAGCCTTAGTTAAAAGCATTTTATATTATTACGCAGTAAGGGATTCAATCCGAGGAAAGGCGCGGTGTCTCTGCGAGCGGGAACACCAGAAAGCGGGCACGAGCATACTAACTAAAGTGATTATTCGCTTCGAGTCGATTTTGGAATTGGAAATACTAATTTTATACGGCAAACTAGTCTACGGCAACAAACTACGGCAAAAAAGTAAGAAAAATAAATAAATAAGTTTAAATTATGATTGTTTAAGGTAACAACTGCTGCCCTCGCTCAGCATTCGCGCCAGCGACCACGAGACCAACGGGACAGTCTACAGGTTTACGAAACCTCATTCATTGAAACATCTATCAGCTGAGAGAAGCGGCAGTGAGGCCACTTGTGGCGCCGCGAGGTCGCAGGTGTGCATTAGTGATGAGTCTGCTAGCTCCAGTGTGTGGCAGAGCTTTAGAAACAGATTTCTTAAAAAATGCGGAAATGGTTCTAACATGAAAATAAATATTGTAGAGTAGGTATTTGCAGTGTTTTTTTTTTAATTTCTCCCGCACTAGGAACTTCTAATGTAGGTATAGTGAGGGCGTTTATAAATATATAAACTCCCATACACAAACAGCTAGACCGAGAACAACGATCTGTAAGCTATACCAATATTTGAACTGTCGGGAATCGAATCTATGACATGCAAGTTACTCCTTAGAACAAATAGTTACTACCGCCATCCTTGTAAGTTACATTTTCCAGTGAGAGTAGTCTCATCGAAATCAGTCTAGCCGTTTCAAAGGTTAGGCGGAACAAACAGGCAGACTGACAAAACATTTTAAAAGTGCCTTTAAACACTTTCTCAGTCTGTTCTTGAGATTATTTTCCTAAGATACAATATTTAGACAGCTGTTCGTCCATGAGCCACGTGCCGCTCCTCCGTACTACGCCAAGTTGTGAGAGTATTACCAACTTCTCTTAGAGGGCAACTTTCCGAATTAATTCGTCGAGTTCATGACTTGTTAGGGCTTAGCTATGAATGGAATGATTAATTATATTTATCATTAAATTAATTTTGACTACTTTTTTATTTATTTTTCCTTATTTCGACCGAAAGGTTGGATGTGGTGTAACAAACGAATTATATAACACCTGATTTATGTCTAAATAAATGTATATTTCATTCATTCATCAAAATGTTTTATCCTGTTTTTATTTATTTATTGACAAAGTTAGCCTATCGGTCCTAAACGTGACTGCTACGCTGGAGTTCTTGGGTTCGATTCCAGGTCAAGCAAGGTGTTATTGGGTTTTCCTATGAAATTCTCAGTAGCAGCTCAGAGTTAAGACTTATACCCAGGTAATGGCAATAGGCTGGCCCCCTATTACATGGTACCTAAACATACCGGCGAGCTGTGGTTGTACATTGGTACTCCTCTGTCTAACCCTTCGGGGAATACAGGCGTGATGGTAATAAATGTATGTTATTAAAATAGGTTTGCCAACAGCTTCTATATATTACATAATTATTTTAGGTATTATATTTGGAACGTATTAACAAGATGACCTAGTAGACTAACTAGTAGTACCATGACAGGCTTCTAATGTATTGTAAAGATACTACCTTACTGCCGACGTGCTTGATTTAAACATCACACAGATCAGCTTGAATAGTGAGTTACTGTGTTAGAACTCCGACGCCGCAACGTCTCAAAGATTCATTTGTTCGGCTGGTAAAGCAAGGAAACTTAACGACTTACCACAATAGAAACAACTATACTAAAATATAGGTTAGTTAATTAATTATATTAACCAAACTAGCGTCGGAATCAAAATAGGCAAGCGCGTTATCACAACCCTGTCAGCGACAAACGTTTATAATTCTCACAAATTCACTGAACATAGATCAAAAGCGCTCCTAATACATTAATTACTTCCATTAATATTCAAATGAGCTCGTTCACAATACCGTGACGTCACACGAACCCCGACGAACACCAAACGAACAATCACGTACATTGTTGAGTCCCAACGTTTTGTAGCGCCTGATCAATCTCATAGAGCAATGTCTTATTGACGGCAGAATTGAATATTAAATTTCGAGCAGGCGCTGGGTTTTGTTACAGTTTGTTTAATTAAATTGCAAGGATATTGGAGATTATGAGATATTTGAGTTGCTCGAAGGGACTTAGCAGGTCCTCACAAAGGACACAATGTAATCCATTTTAAGTTACTTCACTGAATATAAAATAGGTAGACACCTACTTTAATATAAATTCTCATTACACTTCATTTTCTGAGAACTAAATGTTATTTAACAAGCTGTATCGTCCATAAAGACGCCATTTGTTTAGCGTAACGACGTTGTTTACTGTGGGGTGTGTCTTTCACATTTTACAATGTATGCGACATGAAAGTACACGCGAGCACGCAAGTAACATGAATTCTTAGAACATAATGAAGTATTATAATGTGTCAATGTCTCATTACGAAACAGACCTTTTATTATTAACCGTTGGTCTGTCTGCCACGGTTCAATGGTCGCAAGCACGACTACTAAGCAGCTAGAGTCTCCAAGTTTGATACCCAGGTAAAATATTTATGCAGTTTCCTGTTCCAAATTTCTCTGTAGTAGTCTAGAATTTAGATTTATAAGCCCGGTTCATAGCCATTAGCTCGCGAACAATGACATGCACCGACACTAAACAGGGGTGTTAAAAATATAATGAATACCTATCATTTATCATAAATAAAATAAAAATAAAAAATATACCATCACGCCTGTATTCCCCGAAGGGTTAGGCAGAGGTGTACTAATGTACACCCACAGCTCGCCGGTATATTTAGGTCCCATGTAATAGGGGGCGAGCCTATTGTCATTAACCGGGCACAAATCCAAACTCCGAGCTACTGAGAATTTCATAGAAAAACCCAATAACACTTTTTGCTTTTTGCTGATAAATAAAGTTAATCATAAATAAGAAATAACCACACTGTAACATAATATTGTATCGGTTCACTTCATTGCGGTATACATTACAAGCCTGATTAAGCAAACAGTGCGGCTGTTTGTATCGTAAACACTATTCAAACGTGTTGCGCCTGATTGGATCGTGTTAGCAATGTTGCGTTCTGTATCATTACTGCTGTACTGTTAGTAGTAGGCTCACGCCGTGGGTAATTACGTTGCAGTGATATACTTGAATACTGGGTAATTAACTATCCAAATACTACGAATGAAATGAGACTATTGATTTGACAGATTGATCAAAATATTTGTGAAGAATGTCTATGGACTACATATTTACATCCATAAAGCTAGTGGACAATATTTTGTAATCTTTAAAAAAAAAATTAACAAACATTGAAGTTTTGCTTACCTACCTATCTGTTGACGTCATAATAACATTTATCATCCGCAATAAACACACAAACAATATTACCATTAAATAAAATTGATCGCCTAGGTAAGTGCCGTAACTTTTAATGAATTAATAAAATTTAAATGAGGCTTTTACCACAGATACGGTAAAAGTAAAACGGACGATCGCCATTAAAAGTTTCAGTTTAATTATTATTGAGATACGGGAAACATAAATTACTAATTAAACTCCAATTTATTATAAGCAGGAACTCGTTGTTTAAAGACTTTATTGTAGTAGTATGAAATTAAAAAGTAAACTAAGTACGAACCTATCATGTTATTGTTAAGTCAATTAGCATAAAGTACGTAAACATGTACTTGTTTGTGTACAAACGTTTATTTTAACATGTTTAGAAACCAGCATTGTATTACATCTTTTATTAAAAAAGCGCGAAAAACTCGGCTGTTTACTTACACCCACGAAAATAATGAAAACCTTGAATTTACATAAAAATAACGTTGGATTCATTCCTTTATGGGGAGACAGGTAAACGCTTAGTTTTTGCAAAATTCAAAATTCAAAGCATTTATTTCAATTAGACCATGTACAGGCACTTTTGAATTGTCAAGAAGTTACAGTTAAAGTTGAAGCTAGTTGCTCGTTCCAAAACGTAGGTCTCTATGGAGAAGAACGAGCAAGAAACTCCATGGACACTCTTTTCTTTCAATTTGGTTTTTACAAAAACTTGGTTACAAAAATTGTGGTTGCTTCTATATGTGAAAACAATGAAGGTGAATATAAAACAATAAAATATAATAATAAAAATGTAAGCCATGGCAGTTAAGAGATGACCAATCCCAACTGACAGCACCCGTTCACGAGCATGACGCGTGCATCAGCACCATTTAGCTCGACCATCTTGAAGGGAACCGAACGATCCAATGCACGCGCCACCATCAGCGAGACATTAAAGTGAGCATGACAAAGCTCTCCACTGCCATGCTTAGTGTCCAACGCATACTTAGTAACTTAACAAATAAATTAAGGCTCCATGGTACTCACATTTACAATATTGAAATAAATTATGTTCAATTATACAAACCTAAGGTTATCAGTGAACCTATTCAACGAATCAACTGTAGTATGTAAGAAAAAAGAAATAAGAATTATAATAACGGTAGACGTTATTAAAGTCAATAAAAAAGGTGCTTAAGAAAAACATAATTCCTTTTTGTAAAATATGCATATTAATTTGTGAGCCCGAGTGTCTGTGGAGCAGGACCAGCAGTAAGCCAAGCATTTTTATCATTTATATAGTCTTCTAATTTATAATATGCTTGACGACATAGTGTGCGTTTTATGCATGTTTTAAACTTTCTCTCATTTAGTTCGAGAATATTGAGTGGTATTTTATTATAAAATTTTACACAGTACCCCATATCACAGTACTCCATAGTATTGTACAAGGTAAAGGATTCAGCGTTCATCTATAGGTACTAATATTATAAAGCTGAAAGTTTATTTGCTTGAACGCGCTTATAATATCAAGAACTCATGGTCCGATTTGAAAAAATGAAATTTATTTATGTAATTGCATTGAGTCCTTGTTTTTTTTTCTAAGTGTAAAATTTTGTTATTTTGCTCTTTATAGGATAATTTGCACCTGTCATGTTATCTATTTGTCACCTTTGGTTGACTGGTAGAGAATGTCCGCCTTTGTACCTTTTGTTGCATGAAGTTTAAATAAATAAAACATCTTATTGCGTTTTATAATGCGTGTATATCCGACCGACAAAGGCAGAGCTGTAGTGCGATTCTCTAAAATGCAAACTCGAAAACGAGTCTCACTAAAGTGATCGCGCTCACTTCGATAACGAACCAACTTGTCATTGGTTTAGTATTCTTTCGCCGTGGTGACGTCACCGGCGTGATCGTGTTTAACAGAATACCATTTTGTTATCTCACTGTGGATTCAGCTTTCGAATTACGAAGTGAGGCTTAGAGAATCACACTGCAGTAATCAAAGGGGTAGCTGAATGCGGGTGAAACGGGGTAAGTATTGCAATATCTCAGCAGTACCACGACTACCAGCAGCAGCTCCTACCCCCCGTATCCTCACCGTCCATCTCCTGACATTCGGTATTCACAGAAAGTTCTCAACAATTCTAATTGTAAAGTAGATACCGGTGCGCGAATTAAAACTTGTTCTTCGCTGTTTATCTGCCAACTTTGACTAACGGAAGGTAGGGAACTACCATTAGCTACCTAAAATAATTTCCTTTTGGAATGCAGCTAATTCTTCTGTTACTAACATGGCAAGATTTTTTCCCGTTTTTAGCACTTAAAACCGTCACCATTGACTTTTTTTCCTCGACAGATTATGAACATAGATATCTACCTATTTATCATTAATTCATTATAATTTTTCAATACTCAGAGGAACACTACCGTTTTATCCACTTTTGTTGATTAAAATTTTGATGAGGACTGCCTCGTTAGCCTAGAGGTCCTAAGCACGATTGGTACACTAGCGGTCTTGAGTTCGATTCCCAGGTCGAGCAAAAAAGTCCTATTGGATTTTTCTATTCAATTCTCAGTAGCAGCTAGGAGTTAGAATTTGTGCCCGGTTAATGGCAATAGACTCGCCGCCTATTAGGTACATGGGACCTAAACATACCGGCGAACTGTGGGTGTGCATTAGTACACCTCTGCCTTACCCTTGGGGGAATACGAATATGTATGTAATATTGATGACTGCAGAAAAAACATTCTCCTATTTGGCAATACAAACAGAATAGACTGAGATCCTAAAGTCACTCCCACACCAACGCCGGTTCAGAATTTTTGTGAAATTTTGACGATAGAAAGGAAATACGAAGAATCTTGGACCAAAATACAGCAAGCAATTACCATAGGAAGCGAAGAAATTAGTTACCTTCCAAAATTTACCAAATATTACGAAATTCTAATTACGGGAGCAGCAACCCTTGTTGAAATATTCAGTTATTCGCAAATCCTCTCTATTTAGATTATTTCTCGTCAAAGAGCGCTGGACGTAATAACCTTACGCACGCTAAACCTCGGGCTCCACTCACTGCATAATAGATGGAGAGCCGCAGAGCTTCGCTAAACTCTGTTCTACACCAACATCGGACGAAGCTATAGGCACTATAGGTAACTGTAGTAAGTGCTATTTATGTAACGCATATACATTTTTAATAATCGCGAATATCTGTCGCTGATGTCCGGGAATGCGAATGCATATATTCAGTTTTTAAATCTGGCGCCGTTTTTCTATGGCTCTAATTTAACAGTTGATTGTTTGCTGTCAGAAAAAAAAACTGTTACTGTTTGTTTATGAACAAAGAAATTATGAGGTTGTTGCATGAATTTTGCGAACGTCAATAAATATGCGAATCTTCGCCGAGGCGAATGCGAATGAGTATCCATGTTTTTTTTGTGGGTTGCAATGGTTACACATATCTACTAAGTGTAATGCGTTGGTAATCGATAATCCTCTAGTTCCTGTATGTTCCTGTATGTTAAATTTTTATATTATTTTGACTGCTTTTCATGCAAGAATGTGTAGAAAAAAATGTATACGCGATGAGTATCATCTTTTTAACACGCTTTTATTTTTTAATCAAGCCTCCAAGTATCAGCCAGCCTTTCCCATTGCATATTATTACGTCCTTGGATCCCCCACCGACTGTAAATGATATCGGTCGATATAATAGCTGCGAGTGATATGAGTGGACACCCTGACTCCATTACTGTCATTAAAAAAAATAGAACAACTATCGACCCACACTTCAGTGTAGACTGACCCTCTCTATAATATTATGTATGAATAATATTGCAGTTTTTACCAAGACAGGTTGACAGGTTGATTTAACCAGATTAGAAACATCCTTAAAAACATAACTCTTTTTTTTTTGGGGCAGTCGTGCAAAATGGTCATCTTAGATATTGCCCTGCATTTCCACAGGTATTCAGAGGAAACGCTATTCCTAGAGTGAATAAGTTAGAATTTCAAAAGACTATACAGGAACTGCCTTGTTAGCTTAGTTGTCCTAAGCGCGACTGCTACGCTAGAGATCATGGGTTCGATGCTGAGGTAGAGCAAAGTGTTTTTGGGGTTTTCTTTGAAATTTTCAGTAGCAGCTTGGGGTTAGGATTTGTGCCCTAAACACACCGGCGAACTGTGGGTGATATTGGTACACCTTTGCCCAACTTTTTGGGGAATACAGGCGTAATAGTATGTATGCACGTTCAGAGAACTATTAATGAAATAATTATCGCTCAAAATAACACTGAATAGTGCTTCAAACACCACGTTTGTTAATCACTTTCGCTTTTGCAGCAATTCTGAATCCACCTTTATAACTGAAAAATTCGCTTGCAAAAACTAAAGCAAATTTTATAACGGACATGTAACATGGCAACTGAAAAAAAAAGCCTCTGAAATAAAAATATTTGAATAAATAAATTCGGTAGAGCAAACCGGAGCATGTTGATGTTTAATCACGACGTAGTTCGACGGCCCGCAGCCGGTGAGTGCCGACGAGTGCCGGCGAGTGGCACGCGTGGCGTGTCATGTACAGCGCACCGCTAGAGTGATGTTATTGGATTGATTTCAATTTACTATTCCACATTTTTTACTCGCATGCCCTTAATAAAATATTTGATTGCAAATATTCGTTTTTGTAATTTAATTTCGTATAGCAGCAATGTGTGTTCAATTATTAGTCGTATTTGATTTATAAAACGTTTTAATGTTTACTTTTTATTGTCGAATGTTATTAAAGTTCAGCATTGCCGTACAACGTGTCAATGCTACCAGCCTTTTGGGGACTTTTTCCATTGACAGCGATGCGAATGTGTTTTTTGATGCACTATGAGCGTCCCTTTTTCTATAATTAACCGTACATAGTTTGTAATTTAATTATTATTTATATAAGTTTTATATAAATAAAACAAAGACGACAGACGACCTAATAAAAGTCGCCGGAAGACGCTGGATGCAGGTCGCTTCCAACCGGTATATGTGGAGATCTAAAGGGGAGGCCTATGTTCAGCAGTGGACATCCTATGGCTGAGATGATGATGATGAAGTTTTATATAACAAGGTTAAAAAAAATACTAGTGTCAATCTGAGTTCTGTATTTAGTGTCATAACCTGCTGATAATGTCAATCAATTAGTCAACCAACTAGTCAACTTAGGTAAAATAAAAGGTGCCATACGCAGTGTAAAAGTACACACCACGTAACTGTTAAAACTACGCATTGCCTATTAAAGTAAATAACATTGAGCAAATATTATCGATGGGAAACGAGTTTCATTTTGGTGTGAAAAATCACTGTTTATTATATATTAACACATAATGTAATACTCGCAAAACATTGTGCTTGCCAGGGTACCAGTGTTCACGAGACGACTCCCGGCCACCGTAGACGCGGGTCTGTGGGCAGTGAGCAATGGGTAGCTCACCGTCCGTACGTTTACTTACGACAGACCGTGTCGACGGCGCGTTCGTGTTCCACGCGCGCCTCAAAGAGATGTCAGCAAACTTGGAAGGGGCCACTGAGGACCGATGCCTGCCGGGGCTGCGAGTTGTTCGAAAGAGATACCGCGCCCCCGGAACGCAAAGGGCACATGAAGGAACATAGATGGGTTTTAGTCAGTAAAAGTCTGACACTCCCTCCCGTCCCGCTCAGGGCGGGGGAAGTTATTTGATGATTTCCCGTCTATAAAAAAAAGGGTACCAGTATTATTGGGGTGTTTTTTTTTTTTTTTTTTTAAAGATGGTAAAATCATCAAATGACCCCCCCCGTCCTGGGCGGGGCGGGAGGGAGTGTCAGACTTTTACTGACTAAAAACCATCTATGTTCCTTCATGTGCCCTTTGCGTTCCGGGGGCGCGGAATCTCTTTCGAACAACCCGCAGCCCCGGCAGGCCTTGGCCCTTAGTGGCCCCTTCCTTGTGCTGACACCTCTTTGCGCGGAACATGAACGCGCCGTCGACACGGTCTGTCGTTAAATAACGTACGGACGGTGAGCTACCCATTGCTCACCGTCCACAGACCGTGCCCACGGCGTCCGCCTGCGGGAGGCGCAATGGTGCCATTATTGGCAATCCATTGCGCCGGCGGACGCGGCGTCAGCGGCGGCGGCGGGTGCGGCCACGGCAACGGTGGCGGCGGCAGCGGCGGCGGCGGCGGCGGCGGCGCGGGGCCCTCCCCCGGACCTGGCGGGTACGGCGCAGGCCTTGCCCCCAGCCCGGTGATCGGCCGGCCTGTTAGCCCCCGCACATGCATCGCAGTGCGGCGGGGCATCACAAGCCGCGGCCTTGTGACCGGGCTGACCGCAGCGGAAACACAGGGCGCTGCGGTCCACCTCCGAGGCGCACCGACATGCCACGTGCTTCCCCACGTGGCAACGGTAGCACCTCAGGGGCCTGGGCTCGAGCAGGCGAACCCGCGCCGACACCCAGCCCACCAGTAAGCGGCCCCCCCCAACAATGGCTTTAGCCGCCGTCACTGGGCAGCTGACCATAATGGTCTGCATGCCCGTGCGCTCTGGGCGGATGGTGCCTGCCCTGACCTCTTCGGCACGGCATCCACCCGCCCTGGTGACGGCGGCCACCACCTCCTCCGCGGAAACGGAGTCGTCCAGACCCATGATGCGCAGATCTGCGCATCTGGCGGGCCTGGACACCCGCACCTCGTCCGCGTTTAGGGACGCTCTAAGCTTCTCAGCTAGAGCGTCCGCGGACGGGCCGCTGGTGGCGCCGGGGATCTCCAGCATTCGGGCCCCAGTTGCGGTGACCCTAAGCTGGAGGCCGGTTATCCCTAGCTCGCCAAGGTTGATGGCCGCCTTGGCCCTGGTGAGCACCTGCGCATATGTCACGCCCCGCTTTTCCGCCTCCGGCTGTAGCGTGACCACTACAGCCGCGGATTTCGGGGCGCGAAGCCTGGCCGCGGCTTTGCGCTCACCGCGTCGCCGCCGCTCCTCCGCCCGTCTGGTGGCCGCTCTGGCCGATCTGGCCGCCCTGCGCCCCTTCTCCTTAGCCCCGGCCACCTGCCATTCGGCTTCCGCGGCCGGAGGGTTGGAGCTAGGGGGCGGAGGGGGTGGAGGCGGCTGGGATGCCGCCTTGCCCCTCCTCGTGGGCGCATTTTGCGCCGGCACCGGCCTTGCCGGAGCCGATTTCGCAGGGGTCGGCCCCGCCCTGCTGGGGGGCTGGCTACCCGGCCTCGGCGCAGACGCGGCGGCCGCATAAGAGGCCCGCCTGTCGCCCGCGGTCGTCCCGCTCGCCGCCAGTGGGGGACGCAACACGATGCCCTCCAGGACGGAAAACCGTGCCTGGAAGGCCGCCATCTCCAGCTGAACCAGGTTCAGCACCTGGTCGTCCACTGGCTCGACTGGCTCGGCTCTCCGGCTCCCCGCCTTGGGCGCCTGGCGGGAGCCGGTCCCGCGGAGCTCAGCCAGGTCCGCCTGGAGCCTCCTGTTCTCTGCCACCAGGAGCTCCATGGAGGCCGACAGGCGCGCCACCTCCGCCCGAAGCTGCGGGACCTCCCCCGCAAAACCGGCCTCCGCAGCCGCCGCAATGGTGGCCGAAGCCTCGTCCATTGCCCGAGACTTCGACCCCTTCATTTTCTTGCGGGCGACGCTCGCCACCGCATCCCGCACAACCTCCATGAACCTGGCCTTACGCTCCTCGGAGCCGCCAGGTTCACCTTCCACCACGCGCGGTGTGTCCGGCTGGACCACACCGTCGCCGCCAGTCTCACTTAGGGAGGGGGAGGGGGACTGCCCTTCAGCGACAGACGTCGCCGGTCCCCTCCGGGCAGCAACCCTCCCTGGGCCTCGCTCCTGGGCCCCACCGCGTCTGCTGGTGGGGATCTTTCGAGCCGAGGCCAGCTCTTCCTCGGAGGACACCCGATCCTCCGGTCTGGGCCGCTTCCTGAGAAGCCCAACCAACTCCTGGTGGGAGCCCAAAGAGCTCACCGTCACCATGCTGGATGACGAGTCGGACTCCGACCCGGCATCCCCCTTCCCTCCTTCTGCAACTTTGTTTGCGCTTGTTTTATAATTTATTTGTTCCATGTAGTTCCCACGAGTATAAACATTATCCAACCATCCAACCAAAAGACTAGTGGTTCGCACTAGCGACTGATGTCCCGTAGGGACGCCCGTCAGCCATACATCCCGTCACGGTGCGCCGCCGCTTGGGATTCGGGGTGACTTTTTATAGAGGGTTTCTACCTCGCGGTCCGGGCGGTTAAGCCAAGACCCTCGGTGCCAATCGAAGCCGCGAGACATGACCACGACACTCCGATATGGGGTTACGATGTACGACGGTGACAGAGAAGGACCACCCTCCTCTCTGTCTGCTCGGTGGCAGGGTGAGTGCACGCCGAGCCCGTCCTCACTCCTCCGCTGTGCCCTCTGCTGATCAGAGGGACACGCGGAGAAACGCCCTTGGTCCGTCCTCGCGGACCCCGCCCGTCAGAATATTGGCCACGAGCAGTGACATTCCCCAAAGAATAGGAATCTCTTCCCATTCCTCAGGGAAGATCACTACCCGCGCCCAGGGTGCACCGGCCAGCCAGCTGCCGTTCCCTCAAGACGTGTCCGGAGGGACAAGCAACCGACGGCACGCTTGGAGGTTTTCTGACCAGCACCCCATTATTGGGGTGTGTAAGGGTTAGTTAAAACATTGTATGTGTTAATATAAATAAATAAACATTTAAAAGTAGGTTTCGTAAAGAAGTAGGAACCTTCAATATGTTGTTGTAACTAGGTGGTTCCTAGGTATGGTCCCAAAGTACAACATGTGGCTTTCGATTCGTTATGAACATTTTTATACCCGTTATTGTTGGAAAACTAAATAAGATCTGTATAAAGCAAGGTCAGGATGCTATCACAGAAATATATCGAGAGACGTTACACAGAAACGGCGGAGTTATTTCACGGATCATTTACCTAACGTTTATTTTATTAAAAAGGAACAAAATAAATCTTTGTTAAAATATTGGCTACACCGGCCCCGTGCCGCGCCGCCTACGCACAATTTTTAGCTAGAACTCAAGTATTTATACAGTATAATAAAGTAAAATTTAAATAATAAAAGTAGGTAGTGATTAAATAAAAGTTAGGGGCTGTCCTTTTTACAAAATTACAGGTACAGAGGTAATACTAGGTAGTATTAATTTAATAGTACTGTAGTGAGGCTGTAATTATGTTAACGGCGTCGCTCGCTTTTACATTTCGCAGCGATAAAACAAATGAACGTTATTAGGGATTTGACTCATTTCATTTTAGACACCTCGGGCACTCGGGCTTGTGGTTTGTGGAAATGTCGCGTGGAAACATGAGCTGTAGGCTAGCCACACACTGACGCGGCACCGACCACGGACCGGCTCGCGCAGACAATTTAGTATCTAGAAACACAGTTATTGTATAGACCCCGTCAGCGTCACGACCTATATATCCATTTTAAATTGAATATAAATTAGTTTTATAGGTCGCATTGTGGCTGCAACAGCGTACGTTCTACTTCACAACCTATAAAGTCGGTTCTTCATCATCATCATATTAGCCGCAGTGCATCCACTACTGGACATAGGCCTCTCCCATAGATTTCCAAAAGACCGGCTGGAAGCGGCCTGCATCCAGCGTTATCCTGCGATCTTAATCAAGGCGGTTAATATGGCTAAAGCAAGTATGGCGATCAATATTTATTCCTTCCCAATATGAAATGCTTTTGCTGTAAAAAGGAACAAATGACAGGCTGATAACGTTACACAAGAAACGCTTCACGTTTATCTAAAAGCCTTTCAAACCATTATCCTGTAAAATGCCGTCACTCCTGCAGGAGCCGTCAGCCCGTCAGCCCGCCATCCTCTCAATTATGTGTAACAAGGTAAACGCTAGCATGTGACGCTGATGCCTGTTTATTTACTTTACATTTACATGCCATCGATGTACATCACACACAATGTGTTTATGTATTTTTACCCGACTGCGACAGAAGGAGGGTTATGTTTTTCGAGGGTATGTTTGTATGTATGTATGTATGTATGTATGTATGTATGTATGTATGTATGTATGTATGTATGTATGTATGTATGTATGTATGTATGTATGTATGTATGTATGTATAATTGTTTGGCACGCTCTGCAGGCTGAACGGCTCGATGGATTTTAGCTTGAGAGGTGTCGTTAGATTCGTATTTACTGTGAGAGTGACACTGGGTATATAAAAATAAAAAAAACAAAATGGCGGATTTTTGGCGCCAAATACAAATGTTTGGCTCGCTCTGCAGGCTGAACGGCTCGATGGATTTTAGTTTGAGAGGTGTCGGTAGATTCGTATTTACTGTAAGAGTGATACTGGGTATATAATTTTCTTTTTTAAAACACTAAAAAAATAAAAAATAAAAGACGGTACTTTAAAAAACTAAAAAACCCGACTGCTATTCTTTAAAAATCCCTAAAACAAGATAAATTGTAGCAGTCGGGACCCATTCGGGACCATCTGCAATGTAATATAGGTATGTGCTCTCAATTCACTAATCCTCCATTTCTAGAATGGGTCCCGACTGCTACAATTTATCTTGTTTTAGGGATTTTTAAAGAATAGCAGTCGGGATTTTTAGTTTTTTAAATTACCGTTTTTTACTCAACTTTGTTTAAAGATAAAGAGAAAATTCAATGTTTTTGTGAGCGAAATTATGTTGTGATGGAGGTGAAATTGGCACTCTTCATAATGTTCGCATATACAAACAAACAGAACTACATTAAAAGCACCAAATTCTTATTGTCTCACTGCAGGACAAAGGCCTCATCTCATACGGAGATAGCACGAGCATTGACCACCATGCTTGCTCATGGCTCATATTAAATTGTAAGTTCAAGTTTCCTCACGATAAAATAGAACAAATCACATCCAACCGGTCTTTTTGGAAATCTATGGGGGAGGCCTATGTCTAGTAGTCACAAAGTCACATTATCACTTGCTCGTTCCCGGTTGCGAACCCACACGCTCAAGGCATAAGATGAAAGCTGCCATCATGACAACCTCATAGTTAAAGAAAAAATCAACGAATTCCATTATCAACAGACATCTCCTCTCACTAACTACTGTATTACCTAACAGTTCTCACTTAGCTGCTCTACTCGTCAAAACGAACATAATTCAATCACAATTACGCAGCGGACACGCACAAGTGCCGCAAGTTCGCCGCAACTTGGACGAGTGTGATATGATTATGATGAGTTTCGTGTGTACGCGAGTTTTTGCTGTTTCAGACAATTAGGACGCTAGTTGTATCGCAGACGATTACCTTATCAGGAGAACTTCTCGAGTGATGAAACTTAGCGTGCTTATTAAGAAATGAATAATGTTTTCACTGTTAATTATGATGAGGATTAAAAATGTCACGTTTAGTGCTTATCTGTTAGAATCTTAATCGTAAAACGTTAAAACTACTCTTAATCGTCCCTTAGTGCCTATTCGCCTAGTTCTGATCTGTCTCCTGCTTGTTAGGAGGAAAGCGGAAATTATCTTTTATCTTACTCCTCCGCTAGTCTTTCCTGAATAATTTCATTGCGGGATCAAAGACAGTTGATTCGTAGAGCTTCATTGCCTCGGCGCTTTTCTGGTGGTTTCTACTGTTAATTCTGGCTTACAGGAGTTGCAGTAGTTGTGAATAGTGTAGCCGGCTTGTGCCATAAAAAAAAACATTAACTACGCTTTCCCGACCCCATTTTTGTAGTTCAATGAACGACTACTACGGTATGGTTTTCAAAAATTAATGAACAGCCCCGTCTGCCCCACTTACCCAGACACTCAACAACCGGTTATCTTTCCCCGCATCACGTATATATTACATATTCGGCCACAGCCGTGCCGGAGCAGCACGCGACCTACCAGGAACGCATGACCGTAAACATGTCATGATTTATTCAAAACATTTGCATACGACACTTTGAAGTACTAAGAATGTTTCATATTATTTAAATGTCTGGATGTATAGGTGTGAGCTTTTGATGCATGTGTGTGTGGGTTGAGGTTTTGTGTTTTCCTTTTGTTGAGAATATGCGGATTTGGTTTGTGCAGGAAAATTGCTCGGTCGACTGAAAATGCAGCTGGAAAATGTTCCTTATTTTATGGGAACGAGTATTAAACAGAATTGGACAAAAGGTTGCTTTTGTACATTCTGTACATACTATTTGCTTATGTACCTACTGATAAGCTAACGCCAAGTGACTACCTTTTTAATATTGATTCAAACAACATTTGTAAAAACATACACATTAATTTTCCAAACATACAACGTAGTCACAATACCTCCACGAAAACAGAGCCTGCTTTCATAACCGATTATTAAAACAACAACAGCGAGCCCACAAATATTTCCTATTCACCAGACCGCCGCCCCCGGGCGCCATGTTTGAACAGCCTCTCACTAAAGGAATACTGATTTAAACTGGTGTACACACAAACTGGACAAAAGGTAACTTTTCCGTGCAAATAAATAGCACCTAACAATACTTGTTGTGCCCAGCGGTGAGCAAACAGTTGTAGCTCGCGTTTGTTTAGGAGCCGCGCGCCCGCAGCGCTGGCGACGCGCTCCGTGCCCTGTTTGTTTTATTAGGGACAAGACAACTGGATTATGTATGTCATTGAGTAAAGTACATTAGGTTGACTTGTTTTGGAATAATATTGATTGTTACAGGATTAGATATCAATATTTAAACATTTTTCGTCATGGCGGCTAATTATGATGCAGGCTAGCCAAGTACGCAGGAAATTTTATAGTGCACAAGTATGTGCAGAAGCACAGGTTTACAGCATCTTCCCTATCTCTCATATTCCGACGGGACGCCAATCCGACACAACCGGGGAGACATCAGGCTCAGCGCAAGACCAACGGCTTTACATGCTTTCCGAGGCACGGGGGTGTCACACCACCGACTTCCAAACTCCGGACTGTTACTGAGAAGTTCCTAATGGAAAAACACAATAACACTTTTGCCCGACCTAGGATTCGAATCCAAAACCAATAGTCGCGTCGTCGCGTATAAACAAAAAATGTATCCAGATTATTATTTTCCTAATAATATAACATCAGCAATAAATAAAATTCGTCCCCAATCTACCCTGTATTCAAGTATTGTTGAGCATTATTCACACAAGTGAGGGACGCGGGCGGATCCGGAGGGCCCGCAATAGGATTTACTCCACATCCCCTCACAGACATCAAATGGAACCTTTCTGTTACGATCAATTACGAGGACTTCCGAATAAACCCGATCTCGACTTGAAATGAATTGATATATTTTATGAATAGAGTTCTCTGGCGAAATTATTTTTGCAGAAAAGGGGAACATTTCTGTTTTCGCTTCAGAAATTGAATAACAATATTTCTGTTTAAACAATTAGGTAAAGGTTAAGGCTGAAATCGTCTCCAGCGGGTAATATATTCGTGTTTTGTGCCTCCATATTTTTTTTCCAGCAATGAATTGCAAATTTTGACCTTGTTCAACAAAAGTACTAACTACTAAACGTTACAAAACTACAACAAACAGCAATTTACAAAATTACTTCAATAAATCATTTGTACATATTTATGTAAACAATACTTTTTTTACGATGTTTCACGAGCACTTCCGAGTAAAACCGATTTCAAAATGCCCGCGTAATAAAATTGTAACATTCAGAAATGGAATTACAGCGGAATAATCCGGTGCCAAAGCTGTTGGAGATTCTATTTTCAAATACGATTGCGCGGCAACTGGTTGGTAGCTTCCTGCGGGAATCCATTGTTATATAATTTGATTTTGGAACATCAATGCGGTTTGTGCTTTTAGGGTAGAAATACCATTTGATTTTCATTTAGTAGGAAATGTAAATAATTATGTTTTATTTGCTATATCTTCTAACACCTTTGAACCTTTAAAGTTTCTTATTCTAATCAACCATGTTACACATAAGTTAGAATTCATTATAATTCTGTTTTTCCCGCTACAGGAATAAAACTTTGTTTCCTAAAATTAGCAAAGAAAACTAAGTACAACACCATACTCGTCAATTAACAAAATTGAAAGAAGATAAGAAAAAAAAATAACTTCACAAAGTAATTCAAATTCAAATTTATTTATTTCGTGAACACAGGGTACATGAAAGGTGTTATAATAAAGACTATAGGATCCGAGCTGTGCCCCGCCAAAAGGCATACAAAATATCAGAGATTTTAAACCAAATACATTTTAGAAATTGGAAAGTAACAATCGCAATTATTATAAATCATGCCACATTTAAATGAAATTATTGATAAAATGTCAAATTAAATAAAGTAATAATAAACTAAAAATACAAAATAAAACTAAAAATAATGTCACTGTCAGGTAATCCATAACTACCGAAAATTATTACATATTTCTTGGTCAAATTATTGAAACACCTAGAATTACTTGTAGCGCTACAGAACACCTACCACAGAGCTGTTTGTGAAGAGCATTCTCAGCATCAATTGACATGGTCAGCTGCCCAGTGACGGCGGCTAAAGCCATTGTTGGGGGGGGGCCGCTTATTGGTGGGCTGGGTGTCGGCGCGGGTTCGCCTGCTCGAGCCCAGGCCCCTGAGGTGCTACCGTTGCCACGTGGGGAAGCACGTGGCATGTCGGTGCGCCTCGGAGGTGGACCGCAGCGCCCTGTGTTTCCGCTGCGGTCAGCCCGGTCACAAGGCCGCGGCTTGTGATGCCCCGCCGCACTGCGATGCATGTGCGGGGGCTAACAGGCCGGCCGATCACCGGGCTGGGGGCAAGGCCTGCGCCGTACCCGCCAGGTCCGGGGGAGGGCCCCGCACCGCCGCCGCCGCCGCCGCCGCCGCCGCTGCCGCCGCCACCGTTGCCGTGGCCGCACCCGCCGCCGCCGCTGACGCCGCGTCCGCCGGCGCAATGGATTGCCAATAACGGCACCATTGCGCCTCCCGCAGGCGGACACCGTAGGCACGGTCTGTGGACGGTGAGCAATGGGTAGCTCACCGTCCGTACGTTATTTAACGACAGACCGTGTCGACGGCGCGTTCATGTTCCGCGCAAAGAGGTGTCAGCACAAGGAAGGGGCCACTAAGGGCCAAGGCCTGCCGGGGCTGCGGGTTGTTCGAAAGAAATACCGCGCCCCCGGAACGCAAAGGGCACATGAAGGAACATAGATGGTTTTTAGTCAGTAAAAGTCTGACACTCCCTCCCGCCCCGCCCAGGACGGGGGGGGTCATTTGATGATTTTACCATCTTTAAAAAAAAAAAAAAGCATCAATTGACAAAAAATATATAACAATTTTCTTTGCTAACCGGCTCTGCGCGCCAGTCAAGTACTGCCGAGAGGCTCGTCACCAACCAGCTGAGTACTACTTCTCATTACTCCTCATAAAACCTGCTTCATCGTCAAGGGCCCTCGAAGCGAAGAGAATTAAGAGCGTGAAGAGCGTCGCGAGCTCCGGATGTATCGCGCGACACGTTATCGATTCATAACGCGATGTGTTTGACTTGTGTGTTAAGCACCTAAGTTGTAGTTCAATATTAGTTTTGATACTTGTTGTTGGTTAGTGGTGCCTACAGGTTGTCTTGGTATTGTGGTCGACGGTATTTGTTGTGATTGTCTTGTAATTCTAGGTACAGTCTTTAGCGCTTTGGAATTGGACATTCAATTTAGTTTTCTATGCCTGACAAGCCCTTGGCTCACCAGAGTGGTGAACGCTGCCTAAAGACATCTGCAATTCCAGAGACTTTGCAAATGCGTTACCATCTCAGAGACAAAGTTGTAATGTCTCGTGTGTCATCAAACCGGAACACAGCAACGCTGCTTTGCGGCAGACATGAGGTATGGTGGTAGTACTTCCCCGGACGAGCTCCTTCACAAAGAGCTCTACTACTACTAATATCAGTAGGTATTTAGTCACGTAATCAAACTATTCTAAGCATATTATTACCTTTCTGTTACAAATAAACTAGAAAGAAAACTCTGTATTCTAACTTTTTAATAACACAGTTAACAAAACCCAATATCAAACGACAACAAGATTTAAAGAAAATCTTTTTGAGAATTCCGTTCCACACTTTTATTTCATTCTCGGTTGGTGTTTGCTGTGTGTGTAATGAAAACCAACTGAACGTGTAGTGAACTCCGCTCGCTCGGCGGCTCGGGGAAACATTTCCCTTTGCTGAAAGAGTTTTCCCGAATATTCGGAATTCAATGGCAGGTAAGCCGGTTTGTTAGCGATCCAAACGAGCCTGCAGCCTTTTGCTGCCAAAAACTAGCTTACGGGAGGGAAATCTAATACGTTTGATGAGATTATGGCGTTGTGCGACTACACGTACGTACGGCGGTGAATAACACCTACCTCTTCATGTTGATCTGCATTGCAGTTTTACTCATCTTGAGTGAAACATTTTTATCTTTATTTAAGGGCCTTGACGATGTCGTCCCTTAACACTCATCTCTGCTTCGAATCATCATCATCATACCAGCCGCAGGACGTCCACTGCTGGACATAAGGCCTCCCCCATAGGTTTCCAAAGGGACCGGTTGGAAGCAGCCTGTACGAATATGTGTTTGAATATTATGAAAAAAAAAGTATTTACCTAAGTACCTTAGGAGCAGAAAAATAAATGTACGCTGCAGTGCACTTCACTTTGGTTAATAACGATAATGTTTCCAGATACCTTCCTCTCATAAACACGGGTGTTTTAAGATTATTTTACAAATATTAATATATTCAGCAGCACGGTCGGCACACAGATCAGTGATGATATTATTATTACACAGAATTATGATATTATCGAAAAAGGAGGATATTTTATTACACAAACATTGCTTCTACCGCTCCTGTTAGAATTTTCATTTTATTATCTTTATTTAATCAAGGGATTTACTGTGGAAAAAAAGAGAAAAAAGAAAACTTAAAAGAATTTAAGATTTTTATTCACTAAAAATAATTTAAATAATTTAACTATCGGCAATTATTGTGCCGATAGTTGTGACGGCCAATGGCCTAATAGCCAAGAGCCTCGACCAACACCTGAGGAGGCTCTCGTTGGGCAGTTGGATCAAGGGCTTGATTCAGAAAGCGGTACTCCTAGACACGGCGCGTATTGTTAGGAGATTCCTTTCTCAGGAGCCCTGACCGCCGGTGGCTTGGACCCTGTTCCCGACGCCGGTGGGCTACTATTTTTTATATTTTTAAATGTTTTTTTTTTATATTAATATTTAAAAATACAATAAATATGTTGAATAATGAATAAATGGAATTTAAATAAAAAGTAGTTTAAAAACTAAAACCCGACTACAAAAATTCACGTTCTAAAAAGTATGAAACAAGAAAACATTCTCATCTGAAAGCCGTGGTCGTATGCCACTTTGCCCTAAACTTTAGTGCTAAAGATTAATGTTCTATTACTATACAAATACTGTTTTACCAGAATAGGTGGCATACGACCACGGCTTTCAGATGAGAATGTTTTCTTGTTTCATACTTTTTAGAACGTGAATTTTTGTAGTCGGGTTTTAGTTTTTTAAACTACTTTTTTATTTAAATTATTTTGGGGTTTAAATTTAGACATTTATATATTATGTAATATTACTGGAACTGCAACATATACACAATATATGGAATAATCTATTAGGTCTCCCAAACAAAATATTGGTTAGTTGGCTAGGTTTATGGCGCGTTCTAAAGGGTGTGTGTACGGGTGTATGTATAATTTACTAATAAAATATTTATATATTTGAAATGTGCTAATTCAACCCTTTAATTTGATATGTAACACGACCGTATTTGGAAGAAAAAAAATATTATTTCACATCTTCATTAGCCCTAGAGGGCGCCACATACAATTTATTGAAACATAAGATAGCCTATAACCAGCGGACAATTTAGACGCTTCCAATGACACCTCATTTGTCAATTTACGTTAGATAATTTAGAAGTTATGAGGGAACAGATGAACATCCAAACATACATACATACATACATACATACCGGTCAACCTCATAACCCTCCTTTTTGCTTCGCCGTAGTCGGGTAAAAAGTGTACAATATTTTTGCTGCTTCGGAGAGTACGGTAGGGTTAGGTCGAATCCCATTAAACACATCAACATCCATTACTGACAAACCATTTTAAAGAGCTAAGGAGTGCGTTTGTGGCATCCTTTTTATGAGTTTGTGTTACTATAAATTATACAATTATTTAATAAAAAACCCTTATACAGTATCCAATAGGCTCCATAAATCCATAAGCTGGCACACGCACACATGAGGCAAACACAAGTGAACCGATTTGTACTCCACTGCCCGTCCACGTGACGCGGCCGGGCGCACATATTGTAACGACCGTTTAATTACTTTATGGTAACGGATCGCTTTTTACCAGCCATTTTTTCTGCTCTCTGGGTCAGATATTTTTGCGTGGATTTTTGAAAACCGTTTTGTGGATTTAAAGTTTTATTTAAATAGCTACGTAGTTACGCCGCCCACACACACACCTCTGTCTCTAGGAAACTCTCATTTCTAAGTTTGGTGTGTAATCAAGATTATTCTAATCTATTCTAAATAATGTAGATGTATGCAAAATTTTCAGGTGTTTAACCGTGCATAGTGTCCCTCGATTTAACAATAAGAAATCAATTTGACATAATATTAATTTAAAAAAGCTCGCACCTTATTATACCTATTACTACATCAGATTAACCCGAACGTAAGTGGCGATATGCTGACACACGTGCTGTCAACCTCTGCTTACTCTTCGGGGAATTCAGACAAGACGTTCAATAGTTTATTTATTAAAGAATAAAATATGATTACAGATTTTAACATACATTCCATTAAGTTTTTGTTGTCGTACTGATTACTCATATAAATGATACAACAGGTATTTATATACCTATTGTATCATTTATATGAGTACAAGTGAAAACTTGGAAGTGTAAAACAGCCTTTAGCTTATTCAAATCACCTATCTCACATGACCACCTTTACCTTAACTTAAAAAAACACGTCACAAAATCTTCTGTCGTGGCGATTGGAAACTACACGATGATATAATTCTTTGCGAGGTACCGGAGCGTGAAACCGGGCCGGTAATCCGGGCCGAGCAGCCACGTGATGCGGTTATGTCCGGTCCGGTGAGCGCTGCTTTGTGCTAGGCAGACGTGGAAGATGGCTCGCTGCTGTAATATGAGGGCTTTATGTGGTTTTTAAACTGTGACCTTCACCTTAAGACTGTTAGTGGGTTATTAAAGGTTACTCAGGGATCACTGGAGTTTCGGCAAAACTTTATGAACTAATAATCTTGATAGTCTACGAAGCCAAACCAGTTTAAATATTTGTTGAACTGGGAACAAGGTGGAAAAAAAAAGGATTTTTTTAAACGAACTTATCTAAGGTGACACACGTCTCACAAATGTTGTGAATTAGGTATATTAACACTTTATGTGTGAAATGTAGATACTCAATATCAAGGTTCAATAATATTTTCGCCTTACTGTTTATCAACTTCATTACTACTAGTACATGAGTATGTATTTATGGAGCAAAATAAATTGAAATTACAAGAAAAATATGTTTTATGCAGTAAGGTATAATGAAAAGAAAATACTTCATACCAGAACGAAAACTTTGCAGTCATCTAGTAATTAATAATTGTGTCATTTACCCGTACGTACCCGACTACCCTCGTTACCATGACAACAGCGCTATAAACTACACGACCGATAGAAACTTATTTGTTTGAATAGTTTCCCTTCGTCCCTATTGTAATAAAACAAATTGCACAGACCCTTTGAACCACATTCTATTTCCGGGATAGTATTATGTGTTTCATAAATCTTTGCGCTAAATGAATTTTCTAATACTTTATGCGTGCAGTAACTCTATTACTGTTATATTTTTAGTTTTGCTTTCAAGTGGCTAACATTTTTTTTTAATTTCAATGGCGGACTTAATGCCTTAGGCATTCTCTACCAGCCAACTAAAAGCGGTGAAGAGATAACACGGTAGGTACAAATTATCGTACAAACGTATTATCTAATTTGTATGAGGATATTGGAACGGTTTTCTGCTTTTATACTTATTACTGCAAGTCGTCACTGATAAGAAAATGATTCTAAAACTTACCGTACCATAAAGTCTCCTGAACCTACATTACATAATAACAGATTTTTGCTATTGTCATTAGGCCCTAAGTGCCTCAGTTATGTATGAACGGTACTCTCGAAGCAGGTTAACTAAATAATTTTAATCACAATGTAACTGTAATAATTATGTAATTATTAGGTGTGAAATAAAACAACGTGTTTGGTTGAAAAATAGGAACCGGAAGGGAAGAAGTTTATTAGGTGTCACATATATCTATGATACTTATCTATGACAAGACCAGCCAGTATTTTGAGTACTATTATAACACCCCCACTCTCAAAATATAGATTTTCAAAGTACATCTAAAATACCTAACATTTTTAAAAATGTATGATGCTTAATTGAATTTAAACTTTTTGTGAATATATCTGCTGGCATATCCCCTGTGGGCAAATAATTTACTTTAACTAACTTGTTAGAAATTACTTCTCTACAATAATGGTAGCGTACATCAATATGCTTGCTTCTATTATGGAATACAGGGTTCTCTGATAACTTCTGAGCACTTTGATTATCATTATATAAATTAATTGTATACATTTGTTCAGTTATCTCTTTCTGTAAATTTATAAGATACACAGCTTCCCTACAACCCTCTGTTAGTGCCATATATTCGGCCTCGGTACTAGAGAGTGCTACTGTTCTTTGCTTTTTACAGCCCCAGGATATAACAGCACCTGATAACATAAAACAATAACCAGTATATGATTTTCTATCTATACAGTTATTTGCCCAATCAGCATCAATATAACCTACAATATTAACATTTTCAGTTTTACAATATTTCAAACCCAATGTTCTTGTTTTCTTTAAATATTTCAATATTCTTTTTGCATACAACCAATGTTCATCACTATGACAATTATTGAATTGACTCAGGTATCCAACAGCATATGCTATATCTGGCCTTGTAAGTATGGCTAAATACATAAGACTCCCTATAAGCTGTTGATATGGATTCTTACTTTTTACATCATTACTATTCATTATGTTCAATTTAACCTCCATGGGTGTAACAACTTCTTTACAGTCAAACATATTAAACTTATACAACAACTGTTCAATATAGTTCTCTTGGCTCAAAGTAATTACACTATTTTCTTTATCAATATTGACACTTATACCAAGACATTGTTTAATATGCCCTAAATCTTTAATTTTGAACTGACTGCTTAAAGTCTTTTTTAACAATGACATTTCTGTGTTATCATTTGAAAAAATAAAAAAATCATCAACATACAAAGTTACTATAGTCCTGAAACCATTCACTAATTTTGTATACAAACAAGGTTCCAATTTAGATTTTTTATAACCATTACTTAACATAACATTATCAACTTTCTTGTGCCATGCCCTAGAAGATTGTTTTAAACCATATATTGCCTTTTTTAATTTAAGAATTTTGGATGTATCATCATTAAGACATTCAAAACCATCAGGCCTTTGCATATATATGGTTTCTTCCAATTCTCCATTAAGAAACGCAGTCTTAACATCTAGGTGAGCAGTATCTAGATTTAATTGCACAGCTAAAGCAAATAATAATCGCAAGGTAGTATGTCGAACTACTGGGGAAAAAGTCTCATTGTAATCAATACCACTTTTTTGATTATATCCTTTAGCAACTAGTCTGGCACGATAACGAATGTTATTTTCACTATCACATTTTTTCTTTAAGACCCACTTACACTTTACAATCGTTGCACCTTTTGGGGCATCCGAAACCTCCCAAGCATTATTGTCCTTGAAAGATTGCAATTCTTCTTGCACTGCGCTTAACCAATGTTCTTTTTCTGGACCTTTAAGAGCTTCTTCCAATGATAACTCATTAATTTCTAATATGTTGCTACTTTCTGTACACATATTTGAAAAACCATACCTTTCTGGTTGACGTCTTTCTCTGACACTGCGTGACTTCTTTACTGCACTGCCCGTACTTCTGATAGAACTGTCCGACTCTTCACTTTCGCTCGGCACATATGTAGGATCATCAGTGCTGGTTATAGTTGTGAATGAATCATCTGACTGTAAGCTGTCCCCCACTAAATCCAAACTCTCCTGTCTATCCTTATGAGTTTCTGAAATATTTTCATTTACAATAACATTACTTACTTGCAAATCTCTCTCAAAAATAATTACATCTCTGCTTGTTGTGACCAAGTTTGTTTTAGGATTATAGATTCTATATCCCTTTACATCTTCAGCATAACCCACTAGAATACACTCTTCTGACTTTTTGTCCCATTTGAGTCTCTTCTCCTTAGGTACATGTTTCATTACTGTGCTTCCAAATATTCTCAGATGACTAATATCAGGTTTAGTATTAGTCCACAACTCATAAGGGGTTTTATTATTTAAGCCAGCTGATACTATGCGATTCTGTAAATAAACAGCAGTGTTAATTGCCTCTGCCCAGAACTCCTTCTTTAAATCAGCGTCAAATAATAAACATCGAGCCTTTTCAACGAGAGTACGATTCATCCTTTCACTTAACCCATTTTGCTGCGGTGTATAAGGGTTTGATTTTTGATGAATTATGCCTTTCTGTCTCAGGAAGTTTTCAAATTCATGACTGCAAAATTCAGTACCATTGTCACTGCGTAACGCCTTAATTTTTAGATTTAGTGAATTTTCTACCTTAGCTGCATAATTTTTGAAACATTGAAAGGCTTCACTTTTATTTTTCATGAAGTAAACATGAATCATACGGCTATAATCATCAACAAAGATTATAAAATACCTTGCTCCTCCCAGAGAGACATTCTCCATCGGTCCGCACACATCAGTATGCACCACATTGAGTAACTAAGTGCTTCTATTGTCGCTGCTTGTAAAAGGTAAACGACTTTGCTTCCCTTCACAACATGTTATACAGGAATTTTTGCTAATATCTGCCTTCTCATCAATGGAAAAACCTTCAACAGCATTCTGCATTCTATTCAGGTAAGTACTATTCACATGGCCTGGTCTCCGATGCCACATATCACTAGATACCACCACTGCAGCTGACAGGTGTACTGGTGTATTCAGCTTATACACCCCATTGAATAACTTGGCTGTAGCTACTAATATTCCTTTTTTGTTGTAGATATCACAACCATTGTCTCTGAAGTTCACTTTATTCCCTTTGTTTATCAACCGACTTACAGACAATAGGTTAGTTGTGAGTTTTGGAACACACATGACCTCTTCCACTGTCACATCAAAATTGGATTTATCAGTACACGTAGTAATACACACGTTGCCAGAACATACAACAGGCACTTTGGTTTCATTAGCAACAACAATTTCTTTCGTACTTTGTTCATAACACGCATTCTGAATCCAATGTTCATTTGTTGTCAAGTGCACGCTCGCTCCTGAGTCAACATACCAGTCAGATTTGTTGTAAACACCACTTAGGAACACTGCACTAAATGCATTAGTTTGTTTTTTGTCAATTTCTTTGCAATTTGTATTATTTGTGCACTGATTTCGATAGTGTCCCACCTGCTTACATTTGACAGTTTTCGATTTTGACACTTGCCCGCCATCTTTGACGTTGACATGACTTTTATTTTTTTCTTCAGGTTGGTCATGCTTCCTGGCATGCCTCCATTGGTTTTTGTGATGAAAACTACCAAAGGCAGCACTGTCACTTTGCACTTCTGATTCCATGTCAAGCAATTTTGACTTAATGGCGTCCGTTGTAATATGCATTCCAGAGTGCTCAATGGCCATTATCATAGGCGAAAAATTGTCTGTTAATCCTGCCAATAATAATGAGCCTATCCACTCATCACTGATGTTGAAGCCAGTCCCTGCCAATTTCTGACCCGTTTCCACTAATTGAGTTACGTAGGATTCCATTGAACTACAATTTTCGAGACGAATTGATATGAGATTTCTTAATAGACTTATTCTTCTAGTAAATCCCGAATCATCATACAAGGATTTTAGTTTATCCCACAATTCTTTTGTAGATTTCACGTTTTTTATATGTACGTAAATCGATGGATCTATTGTTAAAATCAATTTTGCCCGGGTCTTGGCATCTTCTGCTTCTGCAATCGCTGGTTTTCCTTGCTCAGGCTTGATGATTCCTACCGTGCCTTCTAGCACTAGGAAGTTTTCTGCCGCAAAACACCACTCGCTATAGTTTTCACGGCCTTTGAGTCTAGGCACGCTAACTATATAGTTCGACGCCATTACGCACAACCGCCACACATTCACTTCACGCACAACTATACTGTCTCTTTACTGCAACTATTGCTATTACTAGAACACACTGTCGCGAGAAACAAGTTGTAAAAAAAAAAGAATGGTCTGGGCCCATAACCTGTAATAATTATTTAATTATTAGGTGTGAAATAAAACAACGTGTTTGGTTGAAAAATAGGAACCGGAAGGGAAGAAGTTTATTAGGTGTCACATATATCTATGATACTTATCTATGACAAGACCAGCCAGTATTTTGAGTACTATTATAACAGTAACCCCTATAAATCTTGATTCTCTGAAAGGCAACTACAGCTCAGCAGCCTGCACTATCTCAGTGTAATGACAGCATTAGTTGGGGATACACCTGCCCCAAGTAATTAAATGCTTTACATAATGTGCCTTGTAATGGGTCCCAACTGGGCGCCAAAATGGTCCCAACTGGGCGCCAAAATGGGCCCAATTGGGCGCCAAGAAGTTCGACATAAAACGCATGTGCTTTATCGCTCTATTGTCAGGGAATGAATTTATTGTTTATGTTTTTTATGTGGTAATCATTGTGGTTTACATAGAGGTTTTTCGAAGGCACCTCCCATGATAACTATTTGTAACGCTCTGATATCTCTGGAGGGAAACCTTCAATGTTCTCCTGGAAATTTCAGGATATTTTTGGCTAGTGCTCTCTGGTGCACCTAAAGACCCCCAGTATCCTTTGTCTCCACAATTGTTTACAAGAAATTACGAAATTAAATCGATAAGTATTTCCTACGGCTATTTTAATTTACGAAGACACAATAACATACAGCAAAGCTTGACACCAAAATATCTACGAAACAAAATGCAAACAGTTAGTTTATCCATCCATAAAAAGTGCTAGTTTCAGAAATTTTAATACTTGATTTCAAACAATTCCAATACCTTTTAAGTTCATTTCCTCATTCTGAAACAATGACGTGCCATTCTTTCTACTGACGACCTGGGTTTTAACCTCTGACGTCATTAATTACAGCATACTTTTCTTCCGCACGGGCAAAGTCACGGGTAGAAACTAGTTCATTATAAAAACAAATGTGAATTAAAATAACTTAAAGCTGCAACGTTGTGTGCTTTTTAGCTTATATGACAAAAAAATACTGCAGTAAAGTCGGTGATAAAACAACACAGAACCTAATGGTGGGTCCACACGACACAGACTTAACACAGACTTCTATATAATTTTGTCTGTACAACAAATCAGTACAGACAAATGTCAGTGTACCAGAAAAGTCGGAAGTCTGCGTACATGTCTGTACAATTGTCGGAGCAAAACTCATGATTATTGAATTACTTAATTTATTCATTAAAATCGAAGTCTGAACTGATGAAAAGTCTGCACAGACATTTGGTAAAGACATCTGAGTAAAAATTTTTACTCAGACTTTATAGTCTGTGCAGATGTCTGTACAGACAAAAGTCTGTGTCGTGTGGACCCACCATAAAAACAGACTTTCCATCTGATTGCAAGTGCAGTCGTAAACTGTTACATGGAAGCCTAAAAAATGGCGCCCGACAGCTGGATGAATATGAATGAGAACAACGGAAGATAAGTAGGAAAGATTGAATGCATGGAGACTCCACTCGACAGAACTAGGAACAAAAGTAGGTAAGTCAAAATGTTTTACTATATTTTTGACTCGGGCTATGTAGACAATAGTTTAGGGGTAAGTACTAGTGGAAACAATAAATCTATCTGGCTTGTTTATCCCACAGTGGGGGAGAAATCTCCCTTTTTCCCACAGTTCCATACAGTAAGTAAGTTTGCCTTCAGGTTAAATACTAAGATGTCTACCTAACATAAATTAGTCATACCAAATAGGTCAAACATTAGCTTATAACCTAACTCTGTAATGATAAATTCCAATAACTCTCGCCTTCCTCATAATATTCCGGTAATATCAAAAATAAACTATCGCAAATATCATTGACCGTCGGCAGGCTATGATCACACTGCAGCCTGACCGCAGTACCGTCACATGACAATTATTATGCATTGGGTGACATAAGCGATATTTATCAAAACATTATCATTTTCCGATCATAATATTTATTTTGTGGTTTCATAAAAAACCGTGTTTTTATCCCAATGCATGCAGGGCACTGTTTTATAAACATTACAATCCGACAATTATGTATTTAAGTGACATATTTGTAAAGTTTATGACAAGTGCTGTTCATCGCAGGTCTGTGGGCGGTGAGCAATGGGTAGCTCACCGTCCGTACGTTTACTAACGACAGACCGTGTCGACGGCGCGTTCGTGTTCCACGCGCGCCTCGAAGAGATGTCAGCAAACTTGGAAGGGGCCACTGAGGGCCGATGCCTGCCGGGGCTGCGGGTTGTTCGAAAGAGATACCGCGCCCCCGGAACGCAAAGGGCACATGAAGGAACATAGACGGGTTTTAGTCAGTAAAAGTCTGACACTCCCTTCCGCCCCGCCCAGGGCGGGGGAAGTTATTTGATATAAACCTTACAATTATGTAGGAATTTTGTAAATAAAAACATTACAAATATTACGAGTACCATTATAAATGCTGTTTAATACATGTGCAGAAAACGCCCGTAGATTTTGATGATAATTTTGTATCTACAAAGTAATTGTAAGTTACAAATTATTACATAAAATAAAATGTAAGTTTTTTTCTGTAACTAGTAATGTACAATTAACAATTTGTTACGTTTATTACACAGGGCCCAGGTCTAAAACTAGGTCCGTAACGGGTTTGCGTTTTGAAATCGTCGAAGACTCTATAAGTTTGCAAATAAGTGCATTTAATTAATGCTTATTGACTCCTAGCACCGCCCGTTTTCCTTCAATGCTAAAATATCCCTCATAAGCAAGTAAGTTTCAATTAAGATATTCTTATTCAACAAAACAGAATAAGAAGACAGATCTCGATAGTATGTTCTGGTAAAGCTAGTGCTTTTACTGCGAGCTTCTCTTTGCAGCTATATCGTGAGATTAGGACGCAGGGACCATTATTAAAGTGGGGATTACACTCCCGACTCAGTAAGGAGTCCCGCGGGAGTTGGCACGCCCGCCGCTTGGCACAGCTTGCCGACGCTTTGGCGCGCTGCAGCCCGGTACATGCCAAACTGCTTTTTAACATTCTGCAACGGTCTAACTGTGCTTATTCATAGCTGTAGTGTACATTTTAGTTTATTTGTAGCTATTTTGTCGGAAGTTGAGGTGATTAGAAAAGTAGAAATAGATAAATTAAAAAGTCGGGTAATTACAACCAACTGTGGCAATCGTTTCTTATTGAAATATTGTATAAATATACCATCACGCCTGTATTCCCCGAAGGGTTAGGCAGAGGTGTACCAATGTACATCCACAGTTCGCCGGTATATTCAGGTCCTATGTAATAGGGGGCGAGCCTATTGCCATGAACCGGGCACAAATCCAAACTCCAAGCCGCTACTGAGAATTTCATAGAAAAACCCAATAACACTTTTTGCTCGACCTGGGAATTGAACCCAGGATCTCTAGCGTAGCAATCGTGCTTAGAACCACAAGACTAACGAGGCAGTTACTAAGTTCTTATTGAACTGGCGCAAAATGTTATTAAAGAATGCATTCTTTGTTTGATGTACGATTTATTATTTATTTATTATTATTATTTTGATGTACGACAATCGACAAAACATGTCCTTGATCCTTGCCTTAATTCTCAGTTGCCCCAACACTTACAGATTTAAACACGCGTTGCCACAGTGCCGTCGTCGGTACGGTGAGAGGTGACATGGAACCCTACTCCATCGCCCGTCTCCGTCTGCTCGATAGTATACGAGCCGCCGCTCGCGCTGTTAGTATTCACAACGCAATACGCACAGTTTAGTCAACACGGCGCGGCGTCGTCTATTAATTCACTTAGTTCCAGTCTCCGAATCAGTCTGGAAACTTGGTCATTTTCTTACTTCATAGCCTTGCTCGCTAATTAGTGGAATATAAATATTCCATTAATTATCTCAGTTAACAAGTTTGCTAATTAACTGGAATATAAATAGCGCGAAATACGCAAGAATTTTTTGTTATATAGATAGTTTTTATATATATATATCACGCCTGTATTCCCCGAAGGGCTAGGCAGAGGTGTACCAATGTACACCCACAGTTCGCCGGTATATTTAGGTCCCATGTAATAGGGGGCGAGCCTATTGCTATTAACCGGGCACAAATCCAAACTCCGAGCTGCTACTGAGAATTTCATAGAAAAACCCAATATCACTTTTTGCTCGACCTGGGAATCGAACCCGGGACCCCTTGCACAGCAGTCGCACTTGCGACCACGAGACCAACGGGGCAGTTAGTATTATTTTGTTTATATACATACATAGTTTTTATTATTTTGTTATACAGGATAAGTTTTTAACCAGTGCGTAAATTTTTTTTGGTAGTTCAGTGTCAGTAATAGAACACATTTCCGTGATTAGTTAAAAAAAAAAATTAAAAAAAAATCATCCTTATCCGAGTTTGAAATAAGCAAAACATGGACATAATCTATTCGCCATACTATCAATGACAACTCTTGGCCGCCGCCCGGGCGCATGGCTGGGGTGAGGGGGTGGGGGATGCGCTAGCGCCGAGTGACAATAAAATATGGTTTTTAAGTATACATGTTTCGTAAGCGATAACTTTTTTTTTTTTGTACTAAGACATATCAAAATAAAATATACGTGTTTAATAAAACGTGTTGAAGTTTATTATGGCAAAATTTACGCACTGGTTAAAAATTTTTCCTGTAGTCAGCAACGTACTAAATTATGAATTCGTTCAATGATTCGCCTACAAGAATGTTAAAGGTACATTACAAAATAATTAGCTGCTTTTTAAAGTGAGCAGTATATATTCTATAATAAATTAAAGATAATAAAAAAGAATTCTCTGCAATAGGAATGGTTCATTACCCCCTGGTACATGTAAGCTGACTTTTAATCCACTGGACTTGATGTCCAGTGTCAGGGTATAAAACTACTCGTAAACAAAAACAACTTTTAAAGTGATCAATTTAAAATAGGAACAGTTGATTTCCCATAGTAATCCCCTGAAAAATGGCCAGTTTAATGTATGTATGGGTGTCGTTAGCCCCCCAGGCCTAAAATATACGTTCTATTATACAATGTACAAACCCTACAGAATAAAGGATCAGACAAAGCTTGTAAGTTATTGTAATTGAGTGCGGATTTTTGCTGTAAAATCCGATAAGATCCGGTTAAATCCGGTTGGATCCAATATTAACTATACTAGAAAGGTTTAGGTAGTTAACTAAAGGTAAACAAATCGTAGAAAAGGTTTTTTATAGTTGACACTTCCTTGTTTAAAAATACGTTACAACAAAATCAATTCTAATTTCGATTTATGCGATACTTTTCTCTTTTATTAATGTATGTTAAACTTTATCATTTATTCGTAAACTACTCTTCATAGATGTCATTGTTTGGACACCACTTTTTTGTTAGTTTTATAAAATAGTATAATATTTTGTAATCTGTCTATTGTAAAGAGCCTAAAAAGACAGGTTCCCAAAACCTTTTAGAAGATACGATGAATTAGATAACGTCGCTAAATTGAAGAGTACGCCCGTGATGTAGTATGGCAACCAAAATTGCAGGTATTACGTTTAGTCGATTAACCAGGCGCCTTTGAAAATTGCGAGGGTCATGTAATAAAACAAGAACAGAAAATGTTTAAATTAGATAAAATGATTGATAATACCATTGATTGTTTTATTATTAACGTGGCAGATAGTTCCTCAAATTCTGATATAGACTAGAGCCTATTATTATACGACTTTAAATAATACGATTTTAAAATTTGAAGTGAAAGGTTTAGCATCCATGAGTCACGTGGTTTGTTTTGTTTACATTTAGTTAACTACCTAAACCTTTCTAGTATAGACAGGCATTGTGACGGCCGGTACTGCGCGTTCGGTGGAGCGCTGGATAATGGTAATCATGTGCCTCGGGCGACGTTAACGAGGCTCGGATCCTGCGAGCGTCGTGTGGCCGACACTACAGCATTGAGCATGATTTACTGAATTATAATTTATAATCAGCATTTACGTGCATAATGCACGATGTCAGGATGGCGCATTATCTTAGGCACCTCTTATGTATGAGTTTGTGAGTTCGCAACTGAGCAACCAGCAGTGTAGGCTTTCCTATTTTATATGGAGTTTCTAAGTTTATCTTGGGCATCACTGACATCGGTGAAGGAAAACATTGTGAGGAAACCTGGACTTTATAATAAATGCAATTCTGAAATCGCCAATCCGTCTTGAGAAAACATGGTAATCAATGCTCATTACTTCTCTGAATGAGAAGAGGCCTTCTGTATTAGGATAATAATAATCTGCAATTATTATTTCATCAATATTATTAACGTTTATGCTCATACAGTAAAAGAAGAACTGCTAATTATATCTTACCTACGCCAATCTTGGCCGCGTGAGAACATAACACCATTTGCGTCATCTATACTAATATTATAAAGAGGTAACCTTTGTTTGTAAGTTTGTAAGTTTGTAAGTTTGTAAGTTTGTAAGTTTGTAAGTTTGTAAGTTTGTATGTAGGGGGTAATCTCTGGAAGTAATGAACCAATTTTAAAAATTGTTTCACTGTTAGAAAGCTACATTATTCGTGAGTGCTATAGGCTATATAACATCACGCTACGACCAATTGGAGCGGAGCAAAATGTGGCAAAATGTGATGAAAAATGTAGCAAAAACGGGGAAAAAATATTCTTTTTTAGGGCTTTTGTTGCGTGCGCTGCGTAAACGGTTAAAGTTACGCAAAAATAATGTATTAGAAAATTGTTCCTCTTAAAATATTCTAAAAAAAAGTCCGCGGTAGTACATGCCTAACTTTAAAGGTTGACTCAGTATAGCCATTTTTATGGGCAGACAATTTGTTTTAAAATAATGCATTATTTTCGAAGGTGTTTTTATAAACATAGTATTAATCCTTATCAACATAAATACGTTATTCATCACAAGTGTTTAATTTTGAACAAAATTGCCCTTTACATCATTTAATTTCAATAAATATCTTAGGAGATATCACAGTTTTAAAATAACTTCGCAGCAAAATAATGACTCTGCGTGACATTCCGTAGCCTTTACCTCAGTTGCCTCAGAATAACAGATTATAGGCTACATAACATCGCGCTTAGAGCCACGGGAACGGAAAAGTAACCAAAATCCTAACGTAACGCGGGTGATACCGCGGGGCACAAGGGGGTAATCTCTGGATCTACTGAATCGATTTAAAAAAATATTTTACCCATAGAAAATACGTTATACCTATGTAAGTGTTATAGGGTATTTTACATCTCGCTATGACACACGGGAGCGGTATCCCGAGACGTATCCTAGAGGGTGAAATAAGCCACGCGAACGAAGTCGCGGGCAACAGCTAGTTTACAATAATTTGCTGGTCTTGTTAACCTTCAACGACCTTTAAAAGCAGCCACTCATAACGGAATTCCGCGAACGAGTCAGGTAGTCCCTCTGTAGTCTGTGTTGACGACAGTACCTCTGATATTTCAGTTAAGCTGTTATGTCAGACGTCATCAGATTCTACAGACTCCACGATGGCAAATTTTTTCGGCGTCGAGCAGTCCACGGCCGAAATTATATCTTATATTCGCTATCAATACGCTAAGAAGAAGAATCTGAATCTGATTTGTTTCATCTCATTAACACTAAGCAATAGGTTCGCCCCCTATTACATGGACTTAAACATACCGGCGAACTGTGGGTGTACATTGGTACACCTCTGCTGAACCCTTCGGGGAATACAGGCGTGATGGTTTAACATTAGTTTATCCCATCAGTTCCAAGAACTAAACACAAGAGCTCAGCTCCACGCGCAGCAGTACAGACCAACGAGGCAGTCAATGAGGAAAACGAGACAAATTACAAATAAGGTAAAATGAATTATATGAACATGTTAAATTAATATACATCAGCAAAGGTAAACACAGCGCGCACGAGACCGCGGTCCGCGCCGGCGGTGACAAACAAACGAACAACCACAGCGATATAATTAGCGGGGACAGGACAAGTTCCGACATCTACACGTTATCCAATACTACACTCAATTAGCTTCATAATTAGCAGGTAATTGGTGTACGTGATTACATGCATGTAGTTGATTAGAAGGTTGAACCGTAGGAGCTTTTAGTGTGAAATAATATGGTCCCATACCCTTTTAAAGAACACGTTTCTTCACACTAGGATGTTTTTCTTGCATCGTGGGCACGTTTACGAACACATACAAATGTTGGCTCCGTGCGGGAATCAAACCCGAAGAAAGCGGCGCAGCAGCCTCTGCTAACCGTGCCGTGACTTGTTGCTTTCAGTAAATCTAGAGGTGCTAATAAAAATCATATCTTTTTATGATAAAATGTCTGAGAATATTATTGGGCACATTAAGGAACATAGATGGGGGGAAGTTATCTGATGGTTTCCCATATATATAAAAAAAGGTACCGGAACACCTATATTGCCGTATTTGGCTTGTACAGTCCCACTCTTGGGTAAAGGCCTTCCTCCTTGACTGACCCGTCCCTTCAGTTTCGAAAGGGATTCCATACATTTCGTCCCTCCATCTCCTTCAGGGCCTGCCGCGACCCCGTCTCATTTCATATTGCCTCACAATATAATAATATGTCGTCGGTCCTCACCCTACCGATCGCATCAACTCGGTCCGCCACTCCTCTATACATATAATCATATCAGTAACATGCACCGCCTCCCGAATGAGGGGAGTAATTGTGGAACAATACATCCAGTGTTCAATCACTCGTGCGTGACTATAATAATGAGATCAGTGCAGCCATCTGATGCCAGTCGAAGCATCTCATCGCTTTCAGGATTGATTTGTATTCAATTGGTGTTTAGTTAAACTAATTAATAAGCTCTTCATAATTAATACGTTGGTTTCAGGGACAATGGGATTCATCGGTGCATTGGTAACGTGGTTTGTATTGCAAATGAGGTCTATTCAAGATAGGAGTAACAATAATGTCTCTACTAATTAAATAATAGTAGCCTCGCAGGGCAAAGGCCTTTTCTTATACAGAGAAGGCCAGTTGTTAATGGCGGATAGACGATTTCAAGCATATTTAAATATAAAGTCATGTCTGTACATTACCCCATATCTGTGATGTCCTAGATAAACTTAGAAAGCTCGGCAAAGTTAAATTTATCTTTAATGTTTCTATAATACCTTTTGGACCCAAATTTAATAAAATCCGAGGCAAGCTAGTGGCCGTGTCATTGCCAAAAGGTAACACAGCGACACCAGGTACCTGCGCAGATGAATCCAATGAGCCTTCACGAATCTCACCCAGTTAACTTGCTAAACTTCTCGACAATATCTTCAAGAACTAATTTTCTTTCTTTTGTACTCGTACGAAATGAAACGCTAACTTCGCGACATGCCTACTTGACAAACTCTTTGGTGCCGAGATAGGTAACCTTCCCCCCCCCCTCCGCTGGCCCTCGCACCCAGGGGAGCGGCGATACGTCTCGTTAAAAAGAAAATTCGTTTGGGGCTCGAGTTAAGGAAGTTGGTTCAGTCAGATACGCTGAAGTTTGTAGCGTCCCTCAGGGGCTGGTGCTGGTCAGCGCTGAGCCCCGGATCTGTGGCCCCGGAATGATCCTAAACTTGCAGTAAAAGGAATGCAAGATCTATGCAAGACTAGGTTTCGAGACTAATATATTAGTTAATTCTATCACTTTGTTGTCCCTAAACATGATAAACGTTATAGCAAATTAGTTAATTAATTAGCTATTGTACAAGGTTTCAGTTGTAGCGATAAAAACAGGTAGAATCAAATAAACACCATTGTCCATCAGTTTTATCAATCCTTCACATAATGATATGATGAGCAGCTGCTGCTGCAGTACTTACGGAGCGGGGCGAGTGAGGAGTGGGGTGCGGGAGCGGGGGCGGGGCGCGGCGCAGGCGGGCCAGGGCGCTCAGCAGCCCGTCCGTGGTCACGCCGCCCGTCCCGACATCTGCAACAACACAACACCTCACTTGACGCTGCACTCAAAGAACCAGCTGTATCACATTGTGGACTTATGTGCACATCGGAATTATGTCACAAATCATATAATATATTACGAAGATATTCCCACGATGTACGTTGTTTTTTATACCTTGCAAAATGCCTTAAGAGAATAGGCGTACTGCGAGCGGCCGGTGCAATACGATTGCATCAATGACACTTCGATGCGTTTCAGGACTGACTGCCCGAACATGCCCAAACCGCTGTGTAATGATGAACACAATTTACGTAAGGTACATCCTCAACTAGGCGCAGTGATTAATAAATAATGCAAATTTTAACTCATTTTATATATGAAATAAGCCCGCTATTTCTGTCCGAGTGACCAGCCGATCAGCCGTGAGAGCCAGCCGACCGGCGTCGCTCGCATCGCCGCCGGACAATACCGCGATATGCAAGCATTTACATTATAATGTGAAGCTTTTCAATTACCACATGTATTTATTTATGGATTGGTTATTTTATTTTATTTATTTATTTATTTACACTTTATGCACACAAAATGTACAGCGGCGGACTTAATGCCAATGGCATTCTCTACCAGTCAACCTTAGGGTGATGCAGAGACAAATTGTGGTAGGTGCAAATAAGAAAAATGACTTTAAAATAAGATAAAAAATATAAAAAATAAAACTGAAATTCAATATAATAATACATGACTATATACATAATCAAACATATATACATATAAATACATATAAATACATACTTATAAGTACATATATACATAATACATAAACAAAAATATAAAGAGAAACAGTGGGAAAATAAAAAGTTATGACGATACTACCAGCTTCTTACGAATGTGCTCGCGGACTTTAATTTTAAAGGAAAACCTGTTGGTTGCCATCCTGATTTCTTGGGGGAGCGCATTCCACAATGAGATGGACTGGACAAAGAAAGAAGAGTGTAGGAAGTCTGTGCGGTGGGAGGGACATTTAAGAAGACGATTGTGTGAGGATCGAAGGTTTTTCGTATGATCATCGCACAAGTACTGGAAATGGGGTGTTAAATAACTAGGGCGATTGGGGGACTGAAGAAAAGAAAATAAAGTAGTTAAAGCCCTTTGTTCTCTGCGCTGCCTTATAGGCAGCCACTTTAAGAGTGACCGGTGCGCAGAGACGTGATCATATTTACGAATATTGAAAATGAATCGAATGCAGTTATTTAGAAGACGGTCAAGTTTATCGAGGAGATCAGCATTCAGGTCATAGTAGCACACATCACCATAATCGATGATTGGAAAGATTAAGGACTGCACAAGCATTGTCTTCGTGTTCGAGGGTAAAATATTTTTTAACCTGTACAAGGCCCGCAGCGTTCCAATGACCTTCTGACTGACACGAGCGACTTGAGTACGCCAGGTCATGGTACTGTCTATGTGCAAACCCAGGTCCTTCACATCGGAGCTAAATGGAACGATCGTACTGTCGAATAAAATGGGCGGTAAGGTTGTCCAATCGACTTTCCTTATACTCTGATGGCTCCCGATGATGATAGCTTGACACTTATTCGGGTTTATTTAAAATTGAACTCCATATTGAAAAAGTAGCTTTAAATATTTAAAATGTCTGTACCTATTTGTTCTCTATCTACCCTTTCTTGCGGTCGGATTTTTCATTTTTAAACGATTTTAAAAAAGAAGGAGGTTCCCGATTCTTCGAGATATTTTTTTGGTTATGTAGGTTCCCCGATTTCTGGAAGACGCCTTGACCGATTTGGAAAATTCTTTGAAAGAGAGAGAATTATTTTTATGGTCCCATAAAAAATTGGTCAACGATCTTCACCGACTTTTTATGAGGATTTTTAGGATGAGGATCTTCGGACTGATGAACAGAATTGTTATCTGACATAATCAATTTGCTAAATAATACAGTTCCAAAGATGCCACCAACAGACAGACACGCGGCGTTGGTCTAGTGTACGGTGCCATTGACACCCTCTGCGTAGATCCCTACAAGTAAACGATATGCTAATGTATGTAAGTAACAAGAGTTATTCTGCGTGAGGCTGTGGAGTGTCAATACAGCGCACCATTATAGCAGGTGTCAGCTCAACGCGACGTGAACCAATATTTGACGAGACGGCACATGACATAATGTTTAATCTTACTTGATCGTATGTAAGCGACCTTGGAATTAATACTGATCCAGCAAATACTCGTTAACGTAACTACTTCGATGACTGCATATGTGAAGACCCAACAACTGTAGCAGGAACTTGCAAAGCAAACTTGAGTGGTGAAGTATCGGAATAAATCTATACGGGTCTAGACACAGATAAATTGATCTCAGCCCTATCAATACAAGCCAACCCACGAATCTCTTAGTAATTCCATTAATTAAGTCAAACTAATTCAACGTTGACCGCAAACCTAAGGCGCAACGTGCAACCTATCATAGCGTAGGATCCTCTAACTTTTCACCGTATTTCCTCAAACTTCATAGAGACATCCTGTACACAATTTCTCTGATTAACTGAAAACTTCAAGCACATCACATGGAGCACCGTGGAAGTAACTTGACATTAACTACCAATTAGTTAGCAGCACAGGAGCACATAACGAGGTGTAGGCAAACTATTGCAACTCGTGCAGCGCCGCCCGCAACCACTCGTGTTCGTAAACTACACAGTTTCAAGTTGCAACTGTTGGGTACTCAGCTGTGTTTGGATTTCTCAGGCTATGGGGGAGACAGTTGGTACTTAGATGTTGATTTGAATTCAAGATTAAGTTGTTAAGTAGGTACAAAGTTTTGGTAACGGCATGTGGTATTGAACACGTCGTGTGGTTAGAAAGTACCTACGTTATACCTACATACTTAGAAGGAAAATTATATAAGTATTATCACGATATTCTTCTGTTTTTATTTGAGCTACTAGTGGTTTTCATCTTGGTAGAAAATCTTTTACATTTAAAAACCTTATTTATCCCGAAAAACTAAACAAAAAACGTAATCGAAAATAATAAAGAATTGGTTTTCTTGCAAACCGAATCAAAGAATATTTTTTTCAGTAAGAAAAAACTAGGTTCAAATAGAAATTCAACTCTAACCCTTTCAGCAAAAACAGTAAATAAATTCATAATAAGGCCACACCAATACCAACTAGTAGCGAAATAACAAAGGAACCCAAAAGGCAGTGAGAGCAGCCGCGATGACGTCACACTCGGGACACTTCGTGCTGACGAAGAAACTCCGTACGTTGCGTACAAACAGCTCCACCATCAATATGCAAATTACTATAGCCAACCTTTCAATCTGAATTGGCCCTTCAGTTATTAACATACGGTTTGAATTTCTTTGTGGCGGTAAGAGAATAAGTTAAGGTTGGGAAAGGTCTTTATTAGAGCGTTTTACTGATATTAAGGTGAGTTCACATAATGGTCTTTTGAGGCGAATCGATTTCGATGCCGATACGTTTATTGGTTGCGGAGTAAAGTCTTTTCGCCTCGGTTGTAGTGCACTGTAAGCACAAGCACTGGGTAATGTCGATATGCCTGTGATGGTTATTGACCTGTAACTTAGCTTACAAACTAAGAAGTTTGATCAATATGTCAAGGAAACGGATGTTCACCCGGCTCTATGTTACAGTTCGGAGATCTGATTAGAGAGAGATGAAAACAGAAATGTTGATCCGTGAAGTAAACACGTCTACCGTGATACATCCAGGAGGTCGATTATGTTTCTTCTTCTTTTTAAAAAACGTTCCCTAGGAATTTCTCATGTATTGTATGGTTCTGTAAAAAACATACTTATAAACTGACATACACAAACAGCCAGACCCGGAACAACTAGATAGTTGTTCCGGGTCTGGTTGTTTGTGTGACCTACAGATGTAGGTCATACAAATATTTATTCCGTGCGTGCGTGTGGAATCGAACCCGCGGCACGCAGTGTAGCAGTCGTCGTTCGCTCGACCACGGCGCCAACCGTGTCGTTAATGATGTTAGGAGACAGTGGACAGTATTACAGTTTATACTCGTATCTACTCGCCTCCAAAATGGCTGTCTCAACTGTCCTTATAACACCGATCACAAAAATAATTCACAATCGTCTGTGCCGACTCAACGCCCACCCATCAGTAACAAAACCGCAGCAACGTTACTTAACCTTGCCCCATGTGGTCATATTACCCAAATATTATTAAACCGCATAATTATGCAGAGGTGAACAACACACACAGTTAGTATGACAAGGAATGCGTCAGTTTGTGCAATATTACGTAACTATTACAGCCAGTTGCCTTATTATGTGAAACCAATCGTGTGGGCGATGACTGTATGTTGTGGTTGACAATGAAATAAAGCTTTTTTTTAACTTTGCCCCACGCTATTAATGTATCCGTATCGTAAGTGCGTTTTCAAACATATAAAACTCACATACACATACAGACCTGGAACAACTACTTGTAGGCTATGCAAATATTTATTCTAAGGGGGAATCAAACCCACGACACTCAGCGCTGTAGCCAATCGCACAGCTACTTTCTCATCAAGTAATGAACTGTTTTCCAAAGTAAACAGCTTGGTTTACCTGATTCTTGTGCTCAAGCCAAATTAAATTCTCCCTTACCATGCCTCCTCGTATCCCTGACCAACTTTGTTTGTTTTTGTTAATTAAATAATCTTTATTACTTAATTTCCGAAAAAAGATTTGCCATATGCATGAGTATAATTAAGACAAGATATTCAACACTAATATTTTTTTGAATGAAAGGTGATAACTTTAATAATAATAAAAAAACAGTATGTTATGTATTCCTGACCAGACGATGGCCCACTTACTACAGTGCCCAAAGTGTCCACTCGCACTTTAGTGGTCATTAAAAACCGCCTCAGACGCCGCGGTAAACGTGGCCACCAACTGGGCCCAAAGAACACTGACAAAAAAAGTATATTACTTGAACCAGCCACACGAAACGCACAAAAAGAAGTAAGTACATTCGTCTATGCTAATATTATAAAAAGTAAATATTTTTGTGCTCGTTTATTTGTTACGATTACGAATAGGCTCCGAAACTACTGGATCGATTTATACCATTTTTTCATCAATACATAGATACATTATTCCTGAGTAACATATATAACATCATGCTGCGACACACGGGAGTGGAGCAGCGACCAAAGCACCTTAACGCGGATCAAATATTCGAGGTAGGTAAGCTCTTGACTCTAGCCTTGGCCAAAGGTGACATAGACAAAGTCTACGATGGAGTGAGCTTACCCAGAAGAAGCCTGTTCAGTCTAACTTCAGTTCGCTAGTATTACGTACAAATGTGTCAATAATTCGTCTGTTACAGATTAAAACTAGTTCCAAATTGTTATATCAAACACAGAATGTATCACTTACAAGGGATTTCAGGAAAATGACTAAATAAAAGATCCGACCCCTATTCGTGTTCTTCCATTCAGTACCTAATACATTGTTTACAAACCATCATTTGTCCATCAAACGTGCTAATAACGGCGAGGCCCCGACCCTCGCATCAGATATACGATGTTACGAGAAATCATTAAAATCATATTAGCATACACTTAGATTCCTACGATTTAATTGTGTTCTTGCCAAGTTATAAATAACCCGAGGTCACAGTAGCTGATATAGTCAACAGGTAGCTATTTATAACGGTTAGATCAGCAAGTAGGTTTATTTACTTAATTCCTTGGTTTTGCCGGAAAAAGCCATTAAATGCGCAAAAAAAAACAATTGAAACTTTTATGAGGTTTATTCAAAATCCAAGTGGCACTTTTTAACGTCGTTGACTCTTGCCCCTTTCCAAGAGGTTATTTCGTATGGAGAAGAATCGCTGACTACTATTGCAATGTATTGTTTTCTTAAACTATTCATTATAAATCACACATCGTCGTCGCGAACTTTGATTACCGAATAAATGTTTTTTTTAAATGTTATTGGTTGGTAAACAAGCCGACCTGACGTTAAATGGTCATCACTACCTATAGACATCTGCAATACCAGATGCTTGCAAATGGTAGTACTTCCCCGGACGAGCTCCTTCACAAAGAGCTCTAATACTATGGTGCAGGAAAACCCAAAACCAATAGGTAACTACAAAACAATACAATTGATTTGACAAACTCCCAAACTCCGCGGTACCTAGAGCACTCGAGTGTGCAGTAATTCAGAGTCCAATGTTTCTGTTTCACCTCGATACTGTCTGTACGTGTAATCAAGTCATTATAATCATTTATCAGGATAAATGATAGCCTTGATGATAGAGCCTCTTTGTGGGCCCTTTAACGGACGTTGTCAATGTATCAACCTCATTTGATGCTCCCGCGTTTATTTCTTTTTGGTGTCAACTTCATGAAGCAAATGAAAGCAGAAGTTATTTTGCTAGAGTGAATGAAGGAACCGTCCCTGCTAACTATATATGGAAGGTCGCGTCCACTTGTGAAAGGAGGACCTTTCACAAGTTTCACACGTGTCATCCCACTGCCATTTATAGAGAAAAGTGTATAAAGTCTCACCTAGAGGTATAAGGAAAAATATCAGTAGGCAGTGATGACATTTTATTAGTTTTACTTAAAACATTCATTTGCATTCAATTTCACATAATTTTACATTTCGAAAATTGTTTAGGATTAGCACAGATACTATATACATTAACAAATTAATAGCAATATTATTTTGTTTGAATTTTTCGACAGGTTTTAAGAGTGTTTGGTGATTTACTCTAATCGACAGCATATTTTTTTGCTCCTGAGAGTACATTTTAATTATTATTTTTCGGACTGTCGGTGACGGTGTCAATCTCCGCGCATGCGCCTGTAGGGAATCTTACGCCGTTGATGCAAGCGCTACCGTCGATCATAGCTCTGTCTTCAAACCTTACAACTGTTTCGTCTGTTTCCTTGTCTTCATTTGTTAATTCTGCAGAACTCAATGCTTCTGTCACATTATCTGTTGCTTTCTCGTTCACTTTTGTTTTAGTTGAATATTTATCATTATCCAAATCTTCAGCTGCAGCGACGTCCACCTCGGCCTTCTGATCGTGTTCTTCAGATAGATCTATTTCATTGACATCTTTGTATGGTGTTAGTTCCACACCTCCTTCACGGACCGCGCCTTTGACTAGATGTTCAATAAAGAATTCGCCTTCAAGAGCAGCTTTTGTGTAACTGGGTAAGCTGTCCCCGAAGTTACGCTGGAGTTGTCCAGAAGGTGCGTCCATATGAGTGGGAATGTTCCTGGCTCCGACAGCACTCAGGAGTATCACAGTGAACACAGCAGTCGCTTCCATGGTTAAGGGACTGTAAATCAGTTAACTGAATATTTAGTCACAATAACTGTTGTGAGGAGGAAGCGAGCGCGGCTACTCTCCCGGTGGAACTAGTGACTGCAACACATTTCCTTTTATTTATATATTAAGTCAGTGTACCTATCACAAAGACATTGACATAATTATGGAGGTGCTCTGACGTCATAGGTAACGTAACACGGTTGTTAAAATTATCCCTAATTAGGGTTTACCGTGAGTTTCATCCGCGTGGAATGTCTCCCTGCCTAAACTTCGGGAATGCGGGAAGGTGTTGTGAGTTATTTCTGCGATTTGGAAACTGTAGTGAGTGACACACCTCTCGTCTGGGAGGAAAATGTCAATACATACATGCGCAGATGTAATACTCAGGATAATAGAAAATATAATACTACGGGAAGCAGTTGTCACAATGACTTGCATCTTGCTTCGAACATGTGCACAGCCGAACGGTTGAATATAGTAGAAAGAACAAATTGATAATACCTGCAGAGCACTTCTTGTACGCTTAACAACGATCGCATTACGTACATGTGGACAAGTTTTGAGTTGCGACTGAAATTTGAACGTTTTCAGCTACTTGAATGACCCTTCTGATCTCGATATCCATTCAGTCGAATTGTGAGTTTAATATTAATGCTGTTTTACTTTATAATTGTCCGGAAGCAGCTGGTTTGTTTCTTAGCTTCTCAATATCATGTGCGTTCTAAGACATTTTAAGACAAAAAGAAAAATAACTGCCTCGTTGACCTAGTAGTCCTTAGCGCGACTGCTACGCTAGAGGTCTAGGATTTGATTCCCAGGTCGAGCATAAAGTGTTATTGGGTTTTTCTGTGAATCTTAGTAGCAATCGTGATGCAGCAATCGACCTTTCTTTAATGACAAGATATTGTAGAACAATTTTAATGAATCCCTTTACATTGATGAGAATTTATGAATAGAATGACATTGTTTTGTTTTTCATATTTTTCTTTCCATTTATTTTAATATTGTAGAATAACAAAGAACATAATAATATTACAGATGACAAACAGCTGAATATCCCAAAACTACCTTTTACAGCAAAACACGTGTGACCTTGATCCAAAGCATCTTCGAACAAATCAAGTTATCAATGAATAACTGATGAATGGCCGCTGAAGTTCAATGACTAACGTTACGCACGAGGCGGACCCGGGCCGTGTGTGCTCGCGTCTCATTGTCCTGCTACCGGAGGTGGGTCAGCAGGCACGCGACTAATTGTCGTGTGGGGAAATAGAAGCGGGAATTGCAACATTATCCTTATGACACAAAATGCTAAATAATTATGTCAAATTCAGTAATTCCAAGTATATTGATTCAGGTCAACGCTTCGCCACGTGTCAAGCGGCTCGCTCGTTGTTACATCATCAGTCACGTTGTCAGAGCGGTGTGAGCAGACTTCTAAGTCATTATTCGTACCTGAGTGGTACAGTTTTTGTGTGGAGTGAATTGAATTTGCGCAAAAAAGTAAGTGGTTGATTTCTGAACATTTTCACATTTTGAGACGTTTCATTGGTAGCTTGCAGCGATAGGCATCTGTACTATCTTCCAAAGAGTGGTAATACAAATGTATACTAATATAATAAGGTGATGACATTTTTTGTTCGTTTATTTAAGGTTCTGCCTCGTCGGCCTAGTGCAACTGCTACGCTAGAGGTCTTGGGTTCGATTCCCAGGTCAAACAAAGTATTACTGGGTTTTTCTATAAAATTCTCAGGAGCAGCTCGGAGTTAGGATTTGTGCCCGATTAATGGCAATAGGCTCGCACCCTATTACATGGGACCCAAACATACCGGCTGACTGTGGGTGTAGAGTGGTACTCCTCTGCCTAGCCCTTCAGGGACTACAGCCGTGACGGTGTGGGTTAGTAATATATTAAAGCTGGTGAGTTTTTTGTTCGTTTGTTTAAGGTTTTACATAAAGTAATAATATTACTTAAGTTTATTACTAAGGGAACGTATATTGTAACATACATAGTTAAGTCCTTGGGTTTTTTGTTACAAACTTTAATTCATGGATTTTACACAGTATGTCATCAGTTTTTGTGGAAAAACTAATGAGGGAGATTTTTATCTAAACTTTTCCAGCTTAAACATTTGCATAAGTAGGTACTTATACGATAATCACGACATTATTCTTGAAGTTTAAGGAAGTAAAGAAAACATTGTGTTCACATGTATTTATTTATTTAGATACAATCGTAGGTACAACAATTAGCTTATTATACTTCTAAAATTAAGTTTTATCACTGTAACCTTAAAAAATAAAATTAAAGCTTTAATAACTCCGACAACATTTCTTCATCATACACATTCAATATAATGCCTTATTAACTCTGCGCTAAGGCATACAATTATACAAGCAAAGTCCATTTCCGAATTTCATGGAATTCCCTAATTGGGGAAATATAACCAAGTGAGCACAAACAGTAATTAGGTATGTGATTGTTATGTAAGACAATCCGACCACCACTTTTCATAAAATACTAGTGGGCTGCCCGCGACTTCGCCCGCGTTTCACCTGCTATAAGTTACATCTTTGGTTAGTCGCATCCCGTTCGCCGTAGCGTGATGTTGTATAGTCGATATTGATCAAGAATAACGTAGCTATCTATTGGTGTAAAATTGTTTAAATCGGTCCAGTAGTTTCGGAGCCTGTTCGTTACAAACAATAAACAAGAAAAATCTTATCTCTTTATAACATTATAAAGTATAGATTAAAATAATTATAGTTATGTCAAAGACTTTGGTGTGGTATGTGGTAGTGAGTAAACAAATACTTGTATAGTTAAGTGCCTGCACACTAATGTCTTGTGTCGACTGTACTATCAACCGCGCTATAACGGTGTCACCGACAGGACGTCTCTAAGTCGTCGCAGTAAGAGTGGTTTTCGTAGATCAAGCGACGTGCTGTCATCCGTACAACTTTTAACACGTGTATGTCAACATCATAATGAGATGTTTTTCTTAAAAACAGTCCTTGAACGTTCATTAGAGACTCGGAGCTGGTGTTTAGTCAACAACTTGTACTTGATGTAAAGAAAACACATCCATTCAAAATTATAAACAATTTACACAAATATTTTGGTAGAAGTATGTTATGTTGTCAAATAAATATAATAACAACGTACAATACTGTACTAGAACCGGGTCACGTACACCATAATTTAACTGATAATAATCAGAACCAAATACATACAATGTTTTTAATTTACTTGTTTCTCCATTGGCCTGGTTACAATCAACTAATATTGTGCTGCTTTGTAAATTTACGAGAACCTGCAAAGCAGCGAGTTTTGAGAGTCACTTACACTATACTGTAACGCAAAGATATTTCATATAGCACAAACATACACATTTCATGTACACCTCTACACTCTCTCTCTGGTGGGTGTACATTGGTACACCTCTTCTAACCCTTCGGGCAATGCAGGCGTGATGGTAACAAACATACACTTACACAATGTCCGGAAAATAATAACTGGTGAATTAAAAACTGATATAAAATTTGTTAAAAAATTACATTACCACAGCTTAAGAAACACTAACCAGATTAAATTGCGAAGAAATAGGAAACTATGGTACAAAGGCTATCGCATCTGAAGGAGCACAATTATACAACAATCTGCCAAATCATGCTCATTATTAAGTGAACTGTATTGTTCTTTACGAGTAAATAAATTCGTTAAACTTAAATGTAGTTACTGCGGATATCAAACTACTCGTTTGTTCAACTTTTTCACGTCGTAGGTACATTATTTGTCACCAACCTACTTCCACGGGCCTCACTCAGAACGCTACTTGCTATTCTATTAGTACGGAATGTCTTCACCTAAAACGTACTATGCATTGCTTACAAAAAGTCCCTCGCGGTACAGTGACCTCACACAATTGCTATTCCGATCACTTTCATAATACTGCAAAATCGTTTTTTACTTCGACACAATGTCTTCACGCTCGCTAACCACGGGGGTGGGACCAGCAACAATACCTTTCTATCTTCTCTATCGTGTCACTGGAGTTCACAGTGAGCACATTTCTATCAAAGTATTTCGCCTGTGCCTCAATATCCATCAATCTTTAATGACGCACATAGTCCCGACTTTAGTCTTTCCTGTGGGACATCCGTCTCCTGCGAAGGCAGCTCTGTCTCCCAGGTCAAACAGAGTCGTGGTCTCTAGCGCCTGGTCTTCTCCGTTGCTCCAAACCCATCGGTCGTCTTCATAGGCTTTTGTTCTTTGCTCGTAAGTACTCGGAGTCACCTCGTTATCGTGGGTGGTCTTAGTATTATCGTTTGTATTATTAGGTTGGTTCCTGTTATTGTAAACAGTTATGTTATTTGTTTTCGTCGTACGATTAGTATTATCTGGAGCTTGTTTGGAAGGAACATTTAACGAATTCGTGTAGTTATCAGAGTTAATGCTTCTCGTAGTGATATTATTAGCATTGTCTTTACTTGTACTGTGATGGTCATTATTCCAAGTAATCCGTTGCTCGTTAATGACCAGTGAGCGCTTGACGTCATCTGATTGTGTGCTAATATGTGCGACTCCTTCAGTATGATTTATATTTTTTACTCCATACTTCTGATTTTCGTTTCCTCTATCCTGTTGCACTATTGTATCTGGGTTGTTGACATTTATATCTTGATTGGAATTTTCGAACCTATTATAAAGCTTAGTAGGTTCAGTCACACTGACTCTATTCCACGGCACCTGCCTGTTCCACTGGTTCGCATAGTTGTACGGCGTGTCCACTCTGCGACGGTCACTGTCAACCACTGGGCCCTCTAACACGTCACTGATTACAACACCATCGTGTCGTTTCGGGTACTCGTACTGCACTGGTCGACGTCCATTGCCGTGCGCATACTCGAAGATATTATCCAAGTGGGGTGTATTGGGGCGATAGCTCCCTAAATTATAGGTATCGTACCTGTGCGTTGTGAACGCAAAACTCGAGCTAAAGAGAGATAATAATAAGACTTGCAACATTGTCACGTCTGGACACTACTGATTATCGAGATGTGATTCGCGTCAAGGCTGTACGTTTGCGGTTGTACTGACACGTGCGCTCGCGCTGCGTCTTCGCGATGAACTGCAAGACGGTATGTTGTTCTGAACGTTGCCGATCTTCTGTAGATAATTCGCCTGAAGTAGGGATGGCACGTGTCGGTAAGGTGTACGGTGAGGTATTAAGATATAACTTTAGGTACTGTCGAAAAATGTTAACCGGAAATGGCTGTCGCATTACATTGTAATTTTTTCCTGGATGATATCACCAACAATTGAAATAAATAAAATACAAGAATATAATACAATTTATATTTTATGCATTTGATGAACATACTCGAATTTTTGCTAAGCATCACATTTGTGTTGTCGATCTGAAGATTATAAATCTATTATCTTGTCGGGCCTGTTGGTCTAGTGGTTAGCGGCCCTGACTGCTAAGCCGGAGGTCGTGGGTTCGATTCCCACCCAGGACAAACTTTGTGTGACGAGCATGATTGTTTGTTCTGTGTCTGGGTGTGATTTATCTATCATATGTATCTATTTATAAATTATATAAGTATGTATATCAGTTGTCTGGTTACCATAACACAAGCTCTGCTTAGCTTGGGATCAGATAGCCGTGTGTGAGTTGTCCCAAGATATTTATATTTATTTATATTTATATTTATATTATGACATATTTAAAGGTACGTAAATACTAACCCCAATTTAAAATGAAATGTTCTCTATCGATAACCTTTACGCAATGAAGGGCAGCCCTACGGCCACCAGATGATTAGTAAGAAGTAGGTGCGAGTGATCTCACAGTGTCGCCCTTTGACCCGCCACACGTGCCCCCGATCATGTTGTTAGAATTCTAATGTTAATCATTATTTTACAATTAGGTGGTGTAAACATGGAATATTTGCGCAAGTATTCCAAGAACGAAAGTGTTCTGCCACCTGTGCTCCCCTTTTTCATATAAGGTAAAGGTGCCGTATAGGCGGAGGGATCTATAGACTATTTAACTTTATATCCATGTATTAAACCAATACTAATGTTGTAATATATTTACTTATATAATATATTTATCTAATTGTTGCCAGCCGTATTCGTACTGACACCCTACTTCTACTTATTATTTTAAAGAGGCACATACATACATCACGCCTGTATTCCCCAAAGGGTCAGGCAGAGATGTACCAATGCACACCCACAGTTCGCCAGCATGTTTAGATCTATGTAATAAGTGGCGAGCCTATTACCATAGGACACAAATCCGAACACCGAGTTGCTATTGAGAATTTCATAGAAAACCCAATAACACTATTTGCTCGACCTGGGTATCGAACCTACGACCTCTAGCGTAGCAGTCGCGCTTAGAACCACTAGGCTAACGAGGCAGTCATAGTACACAAACCGCAAAGAGTTTGTATTAGGCTCATTTCGAGCATGCACCGTGTGCGCCACTGTGAAGGTGTAGCATGCGTCACGTGCGACCATAATGCACACCGGGGCATCACCTGCTGACGTCGTCATTTTGATCTACAACGTCAGACCTAGTTATTGCATAACCAGGTCAGTTGGCAGTGGAGCAACAGTGACGTGGTCTCTGCTGGCGCACCGGATGAAGCAGGAAACGAAGCACTTTCCTGCACCTGGTCACTTCTAAAACTACCCAAATTCAAACTAACATGACACATTGGAACCATACATACATAAACTCACGCCTTTTTCCAATGGGGGTAGGCAGAAACCACAGAACGCCAACGGAAAACGATTTCTCCAAAATTAAAAGATTTCTCATGTTGTTAGATCATAATATTAATAATCCTCTTTCTGAACGGTACTGCGTCAATATTTGTAATGCAGTTCCTTGTTCGCATCTGCCTAGGGTTTTATTAAAACAGTTACAAGACGCTTTATTTAAATCGGTATCTACACACACACGTAGGATTTATATATTTGTTTGCCAGTCTTGGGTTATCTGCGCTTTTAGGAGATTATCTTATCACAGTCAAAGTCAAATCATTTATTTCAACGTGTTTTAATAGTGTAACAATTTAATAATGTTGTTATTTTATATTATTTTTATTTTGTATGTCTAATGTTGTTATTTTAAGTAAATAGTTTGGGTAGTTCAAGTTCTTTACTGTCGCATTATGGTTAACCCTGTGTACTGACAGTACGAGTATAAGCTGGTATAAATAAATAATATTGTCAGTGGACCGCTTGACTCTAAAAAGGGCCGCTTAGAGCTTTTCCCATGGTGGTGCAAGCTTTAGCCAATCGACAGGAGACGGTTGCCCAGGGTGCGTCAGACGTGACAGAGCTCGGAGAGATACTTCACTCGGGGCGGCTCATTTCATAATAGTTTCATATTACCTAATAAGTTGCAAGCGTGTCATGTGCTAGTGTCATGGCGCTTTTATATCGCGTATAAGCAGCGTATCAGTCCGTGCATGTGTGTGTGACTGTGGTTATGTGTTAATTATGTTTTTTTTAAATTATTATCGAAATTAACAACAGTTCCTGCAGTGCCCCGGTAGCCTATTGGTCCTAAGCGCGACTGCTACGCTAGAGGCCTTGGATTCGATTCCCAGGTCTCGCCAAAGGCGTTATTAGGTTTTTCCATGAAATTCTTAGTAGCACCTCGGAATTAGGGTCGCCGCCTATTACATGGGACCTTAGACATACCGGCGAACTATGGGTGTACATTCGTACACCTCCGCCTAACCCTTCGGGGAATACAGGCGTGATGGTAAGTATGTATTAGCAAAAGTTCAGCGCTATCGATGTATTGGGCAGTTGGCGACGTTGTTTAGACTTGCAGATGCGTCACATTGGTACGGAGCTCACACAGCGCGGCTCACTTGTTATGCGGCGCGCGCCCGCGGCGTGTGGCGTGATGTCCGGGGTGGCACAGGTTTCACGCTAATATTTGACATTGCTCTCACTCATGTATTGCTCTACAGTGCTATTTCTTGTGCCATTTTTTGGTGATTGAGATTCTTGACGCTGCTAGGAATACTGCCTGAGTTTTATAATTATTTGACTGCTTACAATCCCTCAACAATTTGTTAAGATCAAACCAATATAACTCAGTACACGATCGATTCGCGGCGGGTAAAGTACATATGAATGAGAAAGTCACATGGAGGCCCGGTTGCGAATCCACAACCTCGTGCATGAGAGGCGGGTGCCTTAACCACTGGGCCATCACGACACGGTAAACACTAACATATTCCGTGAGACGGTAAATTTCCGAATTGCTACAAACTTAGTCATGTACTCGTACCTATGTAGTAATGAGATGACATACAACATTGCATGTGGTTTATGAACGAAGGCAAAACCGAATAAGCGCAATTATACTGATGCCCAAAGTACGAGCTTGTAGTGACGTCACTGCTATCGCTCATGGGGAAACATGCTTTTACATAATTATAACTGCCTTGAACATTTCTCTGATTGTTTTCATATAAAAAAAATTGTAACAATATATTTGCCGTTATTATTATTTCCTAGATAATTTGATTTATCATTCATTTCTGTATTGTTTTGTGACATTGTATATTTTAAATATTTTATAATAATTTCCATGCCGTAAAGTATTATTGTAGCTGATCTTATTAATGTGTGTCTAAAACATCTTATAACTGTACCTATAATCAATAAGCAAATAAAGCTCTGATTCTGGTTCAAATGACATGTCAATTGATTGCTTAGTTACTAATAATTTAACCGTTAATCAGTCTGTTAAAAGTGCCGCTAATTTAACTTTATTTTTCACAGTGACTGACTTTTTTTTAAGATTTGGAAATCATCAAATGTCTTCTTCCGCTTTGGGAGCGACAGGGAGTGTCAGACTTTTACTGACTGAAAACAGTTTTCAGTGAGGAGGATAAAGGTGTTGTAACAGGAAAACAAAGAGTGTAAAGTACAAATAAACTGTTATTACACATAATAATGCTTTTGAAAATACCAAAACACAATGTTGTTTCCATTTATTAATGTAAAACGAGCAGATTGAGCAATGTGGGGCACTCAATAAAATATTAAAAAAAACGTGTTTTTACTGAGTAGCTTTAATATTATTATTGGTGTACGCGCACCGCACGTGGTATGTGTTAGTAAACATTTTTAACAGACGACGGGGCGGGGCAGTCTTTTAGCCCGCAAACCAATAAAGACCGCGTCTGACGGTGGATGCCCGCGGCTGTTCTCACGGCGAATATACCCCACAGATATAGCTGTCTTTTTGCCCTCTATATGCGTTAGTAGTATAGGATTCCCTGTGCACTATCGTTCACGGTCAGATTAACCAGTCCGGCCCGCCCTGGCGTGTGCTTCGCACCTTAAAATTCTTTTCAAATCAGCCTCCAGATCGGGCTCCCCTTCTTTAACTTGACTTGGATCTAACTGTATAATCTGCTTATGTCGGTTACTGCACTGGCCATCCTTCTCTTCCCCACAGAGACACGTGGGTGCAACCGGTGCGATCGATTGTTCCTGTGGAGGTCCACCGCATGGCTCTTCCGCTGGCGAAACCATTTCCTGGGTTTTTTTCTCAGAATCACTTTTCGTTTGAAGGTTAAATAATTGTGTATTGCCGTCCTCCGGTGGTGCGATGACTTCAACAGGCAGGTCGACCGCCGGGAGCCCGTCGAGGATGGTGCTCTGAGCTCGTACAGTCACGAGGAGAGTCAGGCTCACTATAGCAGCTACTTCCATGATGACCCGGGTGTCTGGTGGCGACACCTGCCACACGCGCTGTCCCGCTACTACTGCTCACATCACAACAGTGACTAGGGTTTATATAATATCCCAATTGTGCTATTTTAGTATTTTTGTGGTTGTTATCGTATCGTTGGCTCGTGCGGCACATCGGGGATCAGTACATTTTGTATTTGTTTTCCTTCCTTCCTTTGTGTTATAATAACTTTAACATATTCCAATCATATTATTAGCAATTCATGTAATAATCAGTATGATATAATCATACACATACCATCACGCCTGTAATCCCCGAAGGGTTAGACAGAGGTGTTCCAATGTACTCCCACAGTTCTCCAATATGTTTAGGTTTTATGTAATAGGGGACGAGCTTATTGCCATTAACCGGGCACAAATCCTAACTCCGAGCTGCTACTGAGAATTTTATAGAAAAACCCAATAACACTTTTTGCTCGACCTGGGAATCGAACTAGACCTCTAACGTAGCAGTCGCATTTAGGACAACTAAGCTAACGAGGCAGTTTAAAAGGATTATTTATATAAAAAAAGGCTGGAAATTAACAGGGATAGTAAGTAACGTCCATTTATTATTAGGTGAGTGATTAATATTAGGCAAACCATAACACATTAAACATGAGGAAATAACTCACATATATCAGTAACAATAACATAACAACATAACTGTAAGGGTCACGTGTTCCACGAGGCCGAACATGAGCTGAGAAGGGCTTTTCAAAGGTAACAGGATCTGGGCGGACGGCGTGCAGTGTCGGACTCTGTCTCGCATGGTCTGGAGAAGTCAGCACGCAGCACTGGTCACAGGCGCCGCCCACACGTCGCTCATCTTTACTTATTATCCTGGTCCCTCTCCCAGCACTCGTTTCCAACTCTCACATGAGTAGAAGGGCACGAGCCGGAGAACGCCGACCTGTCCTCGAGGACGCCCCCTTCCTCCTGCACGTCCTCACCGGCCACCACAGGTATGGGGATGGGGATGTACTCGTGGCTGTTCCTTCTCACTTTCCCGGCGCTGACAAGATCCGACAGTTCCGAGTGCGCCCCCGGGTAACCGGCGGGCACGTGTCTGGCTCCCGCGGCTCCCAGGAGCACTATCAGGACTAATGCAGTGGTCACTTCCATTGTTATGAGACTGATATATCAGTTATCTGAATTCGTAGTCACAATAACGGATGGTGAGGAAGTGCCTGCGATGGCCGCCACTCGGGACTGTTTGCCTCACCGCGGGGCTCGTGCGTTATATACAGGGCTCCAGTGTTTCAGTGGCTCTATCTGCTGGACACGTGCTCTGTCATTGACGTAATAACTGTGTGAAGTACATGGGTATGTGGTACACATGTGCCTAGCGAGGTTTTACCGCCGGGTTCACCCGCGGCGACAATGTGTTTTATCTGGCACTTCTCTTCCTATTTCCTATTCATAATTAGTTATGTATTAATAATTGTGTATAAATGTGTATTAATTATTCATAATGGTGTAGGTACCTATGCGTTTTTGTTTCTGTAAAAGTAAAAAATAAAATAACATAAAAATCATTTATTTACTTAAATAGAGTACCTACTGACGGTTGACAAAATTGACGAAATGTATCTCTTTCTGCCTTTAATTTCGATGTGCGAAAATATATAAGCATATATATTGTATTGTATAAATATATTGGCACCTGCTACGATCCTTACACACTCCTTTCGCCTCTTCCACATTCATACATCTGGTCATACAAGCACGCCGGTCGGAGAGTCGGTATTTTTCTGAAGAAAAATATATATTATTATGAAAAAACATATACTTTTCTTTTTATATAAGTAAGTCAATTATAACAAAAATAAAATCATAACCATGCCACCATTTCAAACACCCATTAAAATTGTATTATTGAAACTAATAAATGTAAATAATATAAATGTAATGTAAAGTAATGTTAATATTAAATAATGATACTTATAAAAAATAACAATCTTAAAAAGAAATAATGACCATAAAAAAACAATAGTAATCATAAAAGCCAATAATAATAAAAATAATTCCCTATATTGGCTGGTTTGAATGGAGAGAGCAAATGTGCTCGGGGGACGGATGTCATGTATTCCAGTGCTGGTAGGGATCTTGACCGTACTCCCGGGATTGTCCTGATAGCCGTGAAATACATCTCCACTCCTCAAGCACCTCAGTCTGTGTTGCCCTCTTGTCGCTACGTCACTACGTGCTAGCGGCCGTTTTCGGGGCCCATTTATCAAGTAACCGTTTTAATTTTTTACCGATGGGAAATTATCGAATGACTTCCCCCGCCCTGGGCGGGGCGGGAGGGAGTGTCAGACTTTTACTAACTAAAACCCATCCATGTTCCCTCTTGTGCCCTTCGCGTTCCGGGGGCGCGGTATCTCTCGCGAACAACCCACAGCCCCAGCATCGTTGGCATCATTGCTGACATCTCTTTGAGGCGCACGTGGTCTGGTCTGTCGTTAAGTTAACGAACGGACGGTGAGCTACCCATTGCTGCATCGTCCACAGACCCGCAAGTCACCCCCTACCATTTTATCCGTGCTACAAATACATTTATTAGGCAGGGACCTCAGTCCTTCCATAGTACCAGGAAACTTATAGTCCATTAAAGCCTCCCAAACCCATAGCCCTATTCTTTGCATATCCTGCAATTGTCCTGCGCCAGCCGGGGATTGTCCATGGCTTTCTATTCATTTAGTGCCCACGATAATGACATTAATACGTAGTACTGATATTACATGAATTTAACACAAGAATCTACTTGAAACTATTTTTTTATATACCTACATTTGGAAATGTTTTGAGGAAAATTACTGAAATCTCTTTAGCATGACAAGCCGAGCTCTCAAAAGCTATTGTTTCCAGCTCAGTTATCTCCACATCATTCGGTGGAGCACCCCGTGATCTGCTGTCCTCTCGTTAGATATCTCTCGCGTAATATTATTATCTCACTATTCACAACCTAACATAGATCAATGTATGTCATGTCGTACGGGACAGTCCTAGGAGCGCTTCAGCTATTTCTACGTAAACCTACGTTAGCGGTATATCCAAGTAACAATATAGTAGACTTTGTGTTTACCGGCTCAGAGCTTATCAGCTGTGTAGTACGTAACCCAGCCCTCATAGATGTGTGGCGTGCATCGTTGTGACCTTATTCACCATCACTGCAATAAACAATGCATTTACCTGTACGATGTGTTTTATTGCAAGTCCTATCTGAAAGCAATTAGCTTCGCTTAGTAGTGCACACTCCTCTCGCAAGCGATGACCAGGGAACAAGGTAAACGCGATGTAATCCAAAGAAATAAATAGTGAATTTAATTTTAAAGTTGCAGTTTTATGGGGTCGTCATGTCCCAGTGGTTAAGGCGCCCACCTCTTATGCATGGGGCTGCAGGTTCGATACCGAGCAAATACCAATGCGACTTTTTTAATTCATATGTAGTTAAGTTCTAGGTTTATCTCGGACATCTCTGACACCGAGAAAGTAAACAGCGTGCAGAAACTTGGATTATAATGAATGCAAGTTTGTAACTGTCAATCCACCTTGAGCATGATGTGATCAAAGCTCGTGCTGTTTCTGTATGATAAGAGACTATTCTCTGCAGTAGGATAATAATAGGCTGGTATTATATTAGTTTTAATTAATGTTTTTATATCTCGCACTGACGATACAGGAGAAATTCCACGTTTGAGGTAAAGCTTTATTGAAAAATAAAACAAACAACAAAGCGAGTATTAGTAGCCTGAATATATTAATTCTAACTTACTTTTGCCGTGACCACAAACAAACCAGTTAATAATAGATGCATGCCCGCCGACCACAGAGCGCGATAAACACGCTATGCACGGGGTGGATGATTGACGGGGTGCTGACAGCCGTCACGTGCTCGTCACGTGATCCCCACGTGCACACGCGGCCACCCTGTCCCGCCGCCGTGCTTCGTCTTCATTACTCGAGTTCTACCTGACCTGCGCGTGCGGTGTGGGTTGTATTACAGGGGCGGACAATTAAGTGAGAAATTTTTCGGGTCAATCACATACATACTATCACGCCTGTATTCCCCGAAAGGGTAGGCAGATGTGTATCAATGTACACCCACAATTCGCTGGTATGTTTTTAGGTCCCATGTAATAGGGGAGAAGCCTATTGCCATTAATCGAGCACAAATCCTAAATCCGAACTGCTACTGAGAATTTCATAGAAAAGCCCAATAACACTTTGCTCGACCTGGGAAATGAACTATTGGGTTCATTTCCCAGGTCGAGCTCTAGCGTAGCAGTCGCATTAGCTTTGGGTCAATTTTACATAATTATTGAAAACAAAGGTTTGAGTGTGATTCTTTTTATTTGTACGATATGGCATTCTATTTTTTATAATTATATTCTATTTTTCTCTTTTTTTCTATTTTTTATATATATTTACGTAAATAATCATGACAAGTAGTAAAACCACATGTTGTATAAATATTATTTGAGATGTATTATTAACGTCAGATTGTATAACTTCCTACATATTCCCAGGTCTAAATTACGTTTTAATCTAGGAATTCCGAACCACATTCGTCAATGGACCAAAACAATTCTCATGTATGTTTACGGAAATTATTTCAATGGCAATTATTGTTTTAAAACAATTGTGCGTATTCATAGCTAATTAGTTATTATTTCGCGTTACTTGCGTAATAATGTTATCCTGGTGAAAAACCATCATTGTAACATCAACATCATATGGAACTTGTACACACATTAATTAAATACTTAAATTTCAACGGCTTATGCTAAAACAATGTTTTTTTTTTTTATACCACTGTAGGTGGCAAACAAGCTAACGGCCCGCCTGATGTTAAGCGGTCACCGCTGCCAATGGACACTTGCAACACCAGAGGCATCACTCGTGCGCTGCCGACCCCGTAAAAACCTCAAAACTCCTTTCTTGAAGAACCCCATGCTGTAGTCTCTTGGGAAAACCGTAGCAGACCGTAGCGTATTAATTAAAAGAGTAAGTATTCGTCTCCATACGAAAGAGAGATAGATGTTGGACGAAACGGTTGGTGCTGTAGCTAAGCAATTGGCTCCTGCGCGGAGGGTCGCGGGCTCGATGCCCTCTTCATCATCATCGTATCAGCCGAACGACGTCCACTGCTGGACATAGGCCTCCCCTAAAGAGCCACAATGACCGGTCCTGCGCTGCCTAAATGCAGCGTTTTAAATAGTGAATACCTGCTGACTCGTCATGCAGGTTTCTCAGAGCACCATAACAAACGATACAGATATACCCTGCGTCGGCGGCGGAGTTCCCCCGGACTCTGATAAGAGATAAGCTCGGCAGACACCCGTCAAGCCACCTCGGGAAACACGTGCATCTGTATTTGTGTATACCTATCTATAATTATACGGCACACGAGGATACTGTGATATAATAAAGTTTAAGTAAAAGTTGTTTTCTGAAGTATCTTACTACTAGATATTAATATTACAGAGATGAAGAGTTTGTTTGTTTCTTGTTTGAACGCGCTAATCTCCGTAACTACTGGTACGATTCTGAAAATTCTCTTACTAATAGGAAACTACGTTATTCCTAAGTGCCACAATAGAATATATTTTATTACTAACAAAATTAGGTACCCGTAGGAATTCACAAGGACGGTCATGGGGAAAAGCCAGTTATTTATATGTTAAATAATCTCTTTATATAAATAATAATCTAATTATTTACCTATTGACAAAAATATGAGTACCCTACACTTCTTTTGTATGGAGCGCGCTGTCGGTGTCAGTCACCTTATGTATATGTATGTATACTAATATAATACTACCCCAATACCGTGCCACTGCAGGACAAAGAATCCCTCTCATATAAAAACACCAGCATTAATCACCTCGCTTGTTGAAGGCGAATTTCAATTTCATTTCGAGGAGACTTATATTAATTAGTTATAATTCAAGATTCCCTACACCGACGTCAGTGATAGATAACATACCATCACGCCCGAAGGGCATGACCCTTTATTCCCCGAAAGGTTCGGTAGAGGTGTACCAATGTACACCCACAGTTCGCCAGCGGGGCGATGTAATAGAGGGCGAGCCTATTGCCATTAACCAGGCACAAATCCTAATTCCGAGCTGCTACTGAGAATTTCATAGAAAAACCCAATAACACTTATTGCTCGACCTGGAAATTGAACCCGAGACCTCTAGCGCAGCCGTCGTGCTTCGGACCACTAGGCTAACGAGGCAGTGACGTCACGTCAGGATGTCTAAGATGACTAAACCTAGTGGCATGCAGTAGGTGCCCGCGGGGACGTGTGGCGGCTCTCAGCACGCGCGCGCATCGCATCCAGCATCCAGGCGCACTTAGAGCTGCCAACTGTACTATAATTTGTAGATTTTATAGTATACCATATCTTTGGTCTGCATATAAGTATAGTACTGTTAAAGAAATACTAAATTTTATCAATTTTGATTTTACAACACCGAAATTGGTATGTAAATGGCATGAAAAATGCATGAAACAGAAAAAGAGCTACTTTGTATAAAAATATAAATAATTTTAAATATAATTTTGTCTACTATTCTTAATATCCATAAAATACTATAGTATTATAATTGGTATTATATTTTTATAAATCACCCGTATACGTGTTGGCAGCCCTAGCACAGCCGACAAGTTCCCCGATGGGTTTCACTATCTCCACTGCATCTCAACAATGAAACGATGCTGGAAACCCTTCTGTTTTCCCGTGACTACCTCGTTGGTGTAGTGGTAGCTAGCGCGACTGCTGGGCGTGAGCTCCTGCATTCGAATACCAGGTCAAGCAAAATGTTATTGGTATATTAATTAGGAATTTCTTAGATTGATTGATGTTAATTAACCCTCTTTTACAAGGGACTTACACAGAACTGGCCAAATATGGATGAGCTACCTCTGGCCAACCTCTTGAGGAATAAAGGCGTGATGTTTGTGAGTTTGAATGTTCAAAGTCAAAGTCAAATCATTTATTTTAAATAGACCATTATAAGGCAGTATTGAACGTCATTTACAAGAAAAACAATAAAAATATTGAATGTAGTTGTTCGTTTCACCACGCTCTAACGGGTGATCGGATGCATTTGAATGAAATCTAAGCACACATGCACAGGTAGACTATAACCTGGGTGTTCATATGTTTTTATATATATACCTTCATTTTTATTAAGAAGTGTACAGTGATTCACGAACTAGAGGCGGTCGTTACATCAATAAACTGCTTTTGTAACTATTTTTTACTTTTAGTCCAGTAACTAATGATAAAACAGGTTCAAGATTTATTTGTTTATTGATTTGCATAGACGTCAACGCTTTATTTTATTTTATTTTTTTGATTTCTAAGAATTTTAGGTATTTTTTTTAATTTTAAGAAAACAAGGTTTAAAAGTTTTCATTAAACTTTAAATTCATGAGCCCATCATCACAATATATTATACGCATGCAAAAATCAATGACACGACATCTATAATATAAAAATGAATCGCAAAATGTGTTGGTAAGCGCATAACTCGAGAACGGGTGGACCGATTTCGCTAATTCTTTTTTTTAAATATTCCTTGAAGTACGAGGATGGTTCTTACGGGGAGAAATATTGTAAAAAAAAAAAAACCTGAAAAAGTCTAAAAACAACAATTTTCTATACTCCCATACAAAAGATTTGTGATAATACTTATAATGTCGGTAGGGGTAGGGTAGGGGTTGGGTAGGGGTAGGAGTAGGGTAGGGGTAGGGTAGGGTAGGGGTAGGGTAGGGTAGGGTAGGGGTAGGGTAGGTGTAGGGTAGGGGTAGGGTAGGGGTAGGGTAGGGGTAGGGTAGGGGTAGGGTAGGGTAGGGGTAGGGTACGGGTAAGGTAGGGGTAGGGTAGGGTAGGGTAGGGGTAGGATACCACGCGAACGAAGTCGTGGCGGGTCAGCTAGTAATTATATACATAAACTCACGCCTTTTTCCCATGGGGGTAGGCAGAAGCCACAAAACGTCACCTGGCTACGATCCTTACATAATCCTTTCGCTTCGTCCACGAGTACGCTTAGATGGTTCGGTCATTACGAGAGAATGAGTGAAAGGCGAATAACAAAAGAGATTTACGCCTTAGAAATACCTACCATGACCTTATTGGTGAGGTTCTTCAGAAAGTTCGGGTGTGCATTACTCGTATCCGGCGTGCTTGTTGTATGACCAGCGGTGTTATTCTGCAAAACCCTCCTTCCGTGAAGTGAGTGTGTGGCGACCTGTCAATCCCTAGCATCGTATAGTGACAGCCCAGTTTTAGCTCGCTTCACCTTAATTCACTGAGGGAGATTTCGTACAGAATAAGCCGGCAGCTGTATGAACGTGAACGAGGCGAAAACAATGAATTGACACACAAAAAAAAATGTAGTTTCCTAGTACATAGTTACTTAGTTTGATGATCAGTAAGCGGAGTTAACGGCTGTGTGATGTGTTTGGTCACACCACGTATACGGTCAGTAAAATATTAAAGTGAACGCAGGAAAATAAAACTGACTTCAATATTAAAAGGACTTCCCCTCCGAGGCTCGCTTGACCTTTCCGCTCTTCTGTAATGTTGAAACAATATGAATTTTAAAAAACTATACAAATAAACAACGTCTGTTCAGCCCTCACACTGCTCTACATGATAACAATCTACGACTGATAACAAGCAGTGCAAACACTGATGTGCTCGCCTCCTGATGTACCTCAATAATTAGGACAATTTGGTGTATACTCGTAAACAATCATTGCTGAATACAAGACACAGATTTTTTTTATATTCGATAAATTTCTCTTTTCAAACATTCACCCGGCGTTAACAACATGTGGGCAAGCACATGTCATCTTATGTCTTACACGTAGTTGCTCAAGAAAATGAAATATCATCTATATGAAGAGCGACACCTACTATTTACCTGCGCATTAATGTAAACAGAAATAAACACATTAGTGTCAGATGCTACATCTTTAGCACACATGATTAATTAATCATAACGAGATACAACATGCACGCGGGAAACCAGAATATAACAAAATTATCATTTATCACAAAAAGTTTAAGGTCAGTTCACACTGAGACGCGACGTTTCTTTTTTACATTCAAGCTTTATATACGTTTAGGACAACAACACAACAACACGCAACAACGAGACGCAACGCGACGCAACGCTGCGCCCGCATTTTATTAGAGCTACTCCAAACATAATTTTATTTGTCGGTGTGAACTGACCCTAAACGTATAGCTTGAAGGTAAAAAAGAAGGTCTGTACCCCAAAAGCACATGGCATGTAGTCACTTAGTTTATAATTTTAAAAGCCATGTTTGGAGGCCTTAACTTCTGAGGCACCACAGGAAAATCCGGCTGAGCAGTCGACCACCTCCTAAGTCGAACGACGAGATGCCAAACCGAAAAAAAAAACGAAGGTTAACAGTCGGAATGAGACCATGACCGCGCGTACCTCAAAGTTACAAATTTCAAATCAGTAATTTTAGTTTAATCTCCGCGTTATGTCCAGGAACATACTGAATACAGATTATGTACCGATCAACGAAAAACTTCAACTGGTGTTTGACGATTTTACACCGAACCTGACACCATATGCAGGAGTTGAGCCTCCCAATACCATCCCCAACCAAACAAAGTCAAGTCAAAGACCAAGTATGCGCGCCATGGGTTGAGCTTGAGACGGGGAGAATACACAAGTTCATGAGCTTGCGTGTTAGTGACATGGGCCATTCGACTTTAAAGAGTTTCTTTATGGAGCAGGAGTCAGGAGCTCTTTTAGGCGTTAAATATGTATCTTGCGACTTCTTTTCCTAATCTTGTCTAGAAAGAGACTACTTGCTTTAATTAAGATATTCCTGCACTGTTGCACTTTTATGCTTCTTAGTACTTACTTACTAAGTACATGGCCCTGGTCTTCAACGTGATAAACTACAAGCGTTCCATCATTAGATCGTTTAGCTCTGCGGCTGGACACGAATACACATCAATATTGTCGGTGAAACAGACAATTGCTAGTCTCATCTCACCAAATGCCTCTCTGTTAGTCAGAAGCCAGAAAGTCTGACAACCAGTCTTACCAAGAGTACCGTATTACCCATTACTGGGTTGTGGAGGTCTGATAGGCAGTCGCTCCATGTAAAATACTGATATTCAGCTGCATCCGGCTCGACTGGAAGCCGACCCCAACGTAGTTGGGAAAAGGCTAGGCAGATGATGATGATGTTGATAATGATCTCACCAAATGCCTCTTTCCGTCCAAATAGCATTAAGGTCTATAAAAATATCTTTAGTCTAACATTCACTTAGTATCTACAACTGAACACATATCATGTCATTTCATCTATTAGGTATACGTTGGTATTTACACAAGGAATTCTCCCGCAGGTATTTACGTACCCAATTAGAACAGAAATAAACTCACAACTGTCAGATGCTACATCTTATTCACATGTTATAGCCAAATCGTGCGGCCGGCGACCACCATACATATAATGTTGTATGACAAATATACTTTATATATAAATCTTAGCACAGCTCGAATGTAAACAGTGAGGCGGCGACCGTGACGCGCGCCACACCGTGCAGCTCGCGCTCTGCGACTACGACCCGGGGCTATGGAGGTGCTACTCGTGTTAGTGACACTGTTCGCCGCAAACGCGGCTAGAAGCATACCGAAGACAGTCTACGAGCCGACTAAGGAACAACTGGAACTAATCTTTGGAGATGACACACCGCCAGCAGTCGACACTCCTGCTGCGGTCCCAAACGAAGGCGTCTTCAGACAGCAAACCGGCAGACCAACGCAAAAGGAAACGAGCGTATTATGTAAAAGTGTAATTCCCGCAACTGTGGACCTTAGCATCCACATCCAGTTCAAGGATTGTGAGCAGCAAGGAGTTGCCAGCGACGGCAATGTAGATAAGAACATCAAGACTCGTGTGAAGCCTGAGAGTGCCCCCCCGGAGGTGCACACGCGGCTGGTGGAGGGCGGCGACACGGACGACAGGATGTCCATCACGGGGGACGAGTGTCCGCGCGGCACCGTGCGCTTCGGAGACTCCTGCGTCATGCCGGACTGACGTCACGCGCCACATCGCGCCGGCTATAGCCGAGGACGTGTGCAGAACTGTGTAGTGAGAGCTGTGATGACTGCGTCACATGTTCTAATGTAAAGTATCTCGTTTGTTTTTGTGTCAACATTATGTTCATTCGTAGCTCAGGTATTACGTAAGTAGATAAATTATGATTTACGATTTTTAATAGATAGATTTGACGAAACCATTTAAAGTAATATTATATAAGATGTAAATGTTTGTTTGTTTGTAAAAAGTAATCTGTTTAAGTACTGATGCAATTGCAATATTTTTTATTTATGGAGCTACATTATTAGCGAAAGCGATAGGATATTTTGTTATGGTAAAACTGATTTTATTCTTAAAATAATTTTATTTTAAGAATAAAATCAGTATCTTTGTAAACAGTATAACAAACTATTCGAATAATGAAGATCTGGTGGCCCATTGGCGTACTAAGTAATCAAACAAAGTAACATTGAGTATTGTAAGCATATTTCTTACTTTTGGATTGAAAAATCACTCTTCACGGAAGCTGCAAAAGCTTGTGCTCATGCATGCTTGCTGCGATACAGAAGTTGCAAGGGCTGTGTAAGTTTAGGTAGAACATTTGATACATCTTTTAGTAAAATAATGTAAAAAGAAAAGTTGAAAGTTTGCCCTTTAATATCTCCGCCACCAGAAGGTATGGTGACGAACAAAACATACATCGCAATGATCAGAAGAACATGTTGGCTTCGGCTTTCTTCTGCACACTTCAAATAATTAGATTCTCCCGTTTTTTTTATATTGTAAACACTTTCATATTAAATCATACTTTTATACATTTTGTAAAAGGTATTTAATTATGTATTTTAGTTTATTAGACACAAATTATATTTTGTAAATGTATTTCACTAGAAACACAAAACAGTAAATTGATTGTAATTTATTGTAAGATTTGCCATAAAACGTACTCAAATACAAGATGTAAGCACAAATACTCAATGATAAGTCGTAGATCTTTCACCTAAATGTAATTAAAACTATTTTACGTAAACATAAAAACGTTTCCTATTTATAAGAATAACCTGCTCAGTATTATTAAAACATGTTAAGTAATGAAACCGTTGTATCACTCTGAGCCTGATGAAAGAAAGAATTGCACACACCCACAGATTTAGTTGCAGTACAATAAGATGAGGCGTGCCTGTGTGTGTGACACAGAACTAAGGGAAATAATAATGGTTCCGAAAAACAAATTAATCTCCAGCGATCCGTGGCCGACTATTATTCTAATTAACCAGCGTTATAATGAATTACCGACAAAAAACCCAAAACATAAACGAAAAAAAATATCCATTTTAACAACAAATAACAGCATGTTCAAATTACATTTTCTCCTTAGAAAAAATGGATCTTCGAATAACAAAACTAAACTTCCGGATAGAATACTGAACCTCCGACAAAATTACTAAGTTACCGACAACAGAGGTTTTGTCAAAATAATCATATTTTTACAACTTGCATGAACTGTTTTAATTTCTATTGTTGGTTATCAAATTTATTTTTTAACTCTCAATAATGATGAAAATAGGTGCGTTCTATTTGGCAGAAACTTGATACTCGGAAACCTATATGGCATAACTCACTTCGCATAAACTTCTTTAGACGAACGTTTTTAAGGCATAATATTTTTATAGCATAATTATTTTTTGGCAGAACGTTTTTATGTCCGAATTTAAAATGGCATACTTTTAAGATGGCAGAATTTTATTTGGCATAATTACCTTTGGCATACTTATAATGTCGCTTAATTTCGTTTAGTATAACTTTTATAAAGAGCGAGCGAAGCGAGCTCGGGACTTGGGGCACCCCGACTCAGACAGGTTAGGTTAGAAGGGGATGGCGGAGTCTAGAGAGCGAGCGGAGCGAGCGAACAGACCCCGCCATCCACTTCGTGGTTATTTTTTTTGTAAACCTTTGAGCCCCGCTACGCGGGGCTCCCCGATTATGCTTTTTGAGCCTCGGGGGCTCTGGATCTATCTCTAGGGACTTTGATACGAAATGTATGCCAAAAGACGATCCTGCCTGTGAACTTTCTGCGATATGATGGTTCTGCTTTTTAATTATTATGGAAATGAAATTTATGCGAAATGAGTAACCCTACTCATTTCGTCGTCCTACTAAATCCAGACCTGCTCTTATAATACAATGAAGATAATTAAGATACCTACCAACAACTGACTACCTGCCTCCCTATTTAGTTCATAAGTACAATTATGTATACCTAACATTTTCTACTACCTATTAAAACTACATTTTCATAATAAACTGAGTTTTGTTTTATTTTTATCTTTGTTCTCGCTGACATTATAAAAATATAGGAAAATTGTCGAATAATAATACAGTATATAGTAAAATATTCTAGGAAACCAAAGTCTGCTTGGTTTTACATTAAAGCATGGATACGACTGTTCTAACTTTTTTAACGCCTGCAATAGGTACCGATGTCGAAGCATACCCGTGGTAAGTAAAATTCATGATATATGATACAAGTAAAAGTTATTGTACAAGTACATTTTTATATTTTTTATAAGTTTCTGTATAACCACTCAGAATAATATTTTCAGTTTAATGTTACAGTTAAAATAGCCCCACAGTCTATGAAATATGAAAGGTAATTTATGAATTAATAGTCGGCAAGTAAGGATAAAAAATACAAAGCATAGTTTTCAGTAGAACGTAATTTATGCTGGTAGAAAAGTATTACAGCAATTCACAGTCATGTTTATTTTTCGAAGATTTCAGTATCTTATTCGGTCGTTTCGTCATTTTTATTCGGACAAAAGTAGTCGGAAAGTTAGTATTTTAGGCAGTAGATTTAATATTTTGAGTAAGTACAATTCTTCTTTTTTTGTCGGAGCTTTTATTACTACCCCAGAACTAACTTGTTGTCATGTGTCAGGCAGGGTGACGGCCGGCGTCAGGTTCACTCAACATATCGTGTTTGTTGAAACGGTCAGTTATCAGTTTTAACGACACTCTGGGACAGATTGGATAGTGATATACGACAATCATTCAGCAAAGGCGAAAACATGTCGTAAATTAGAAATTTAGGGAGAAGAAGTCTCTGCCAGGGTTGCGGAATTTGTTTGAAAGAGTTAGCGCGGCCCTGAACCGCAAAGGGCATTAGGAGGAACATGGATGGGTTTTAGTCAGTAAGAGTCTGACACTCTCTTCTGCCGCGCCGCCCAAGGAAGAAGTCATTTGATGACTTCCCATGCTTAAAAAAGAAGACCACGTGGTCCACGTCACGGGCAGGAGCTAGTTATAAATAAAGATGAATTAGTGATACACAGCATTCTCAGATCGGTTGTTGCTGATGAGGCAGGCACACACATAGTGAAGCACCCACTGAGTGCTCGTCCGCGGCGGAGGGCGCAGGTGTGGCTCCGGCAGGTGGCCATGCATTATGCATCAAACTCCTCTCAACGAGAGGCAAGTGCTCGAGAGTACGGTGACGTCAGAGATCGCGCTCGTCTCCCGCGGCTGTGCCCCGGAATAATAGCTGACGGGGCGTTTTTATTCTGACGCTGTTTTACATTTTCATTTAGATGAAAATCTTGTGGAAAAAACGCAGAGAATTACAGGTATGAAGGGTCAACAAGATAGTATTACGTAGACGTACCATAGTACGTACGACTATCTTGCAAATAACTTTTCATAAGTACATTGGGCCTTTGGCCAGCAGTAGGACATTAAAGTTTAGGGGGAAAGAAATGGCATAGTAATTGTACTAGTGGAACAAAACATAGAAACGAACAGCTTCGTGCCGCCTACGCGCCTGCACCTCTACTACTGTGTCATTAAAGTGGTGTATTATTCATATAATCAATTATACAAGTATTTTGACAAAAGATTTACGATTGGATTTAATTATTCCCATGTTAATGATACTTTTAATCTTATGTTTCTCTCTATTCAGTAAAACCTGTTTAAAAACGTACAATTATGAGGAGATTGTACATTATAGCTTATCGTTCAGATCAATAATTAAATAAATAACCCTTTTGTACAGTAACTGGTACATACCTACACTAATTAGGTACGTAAGTTGTCCCTAATCAGATAGCTCTCGTCACGTACTGCGCGGAGATCAGGGTAATACCTGCAAGTCGCGACAACAACATCACGTTTAGATGATATCATTGTCCTCTGTACCATATACTACTAGTAATTAATCACATGATAATAATAATAATAAAAAAAGAAACTTTAAGTAATGCTATCAAAAAAATTCTCCGCATCGCCGGCAACTGATAATTTGCCCAATAGACGGGCGCATTGCCACGTTGGATGTCAATAAATATTCTGATAAAACATTAGAACTGAAAATTTTAAACACTTAACTTTTTTTTGGGTTATGGTCACCAAATAACTTCTCCCGCCCAGGGCGGGGCGGGAGGGAGTGTCAGACTTTTACTGACTAAAACTAACCCATGTTCCTTCATGTGCCCTTTGCCTTCCGGGTTGAAGAGATACCGCACCGGTATCTCTTTCAGACAACCCGCAGCCGCGGCAGGCATCGGCCCTGACTGGCCCCTCCATTAGTTCTGATGTTAACAACAATTTTGCCACAAACAAGAAAGGTACCATTATACTTATGCTGTATACTGTAGACAGAGCTTATCATAAATCTGATCTTCCTGCAGATGTCGTAACCCGGATAATGCACGCCCAGACTAATCAACTGTCCGCTATTCAACTAAAAATCTGGGATATTCTGCGAAAACATTTACAAAAATACAACAAAATATTATGATAAAGCAGAAGAAAGGAATCAATTATTTAAATCTTAATGAATGGCATACAAAAGTACGGCTTATTAGTGATTCAGAATAACATCGGAACCAGCTGCGGCGTTCACAGACACGAATTGGTTAAAATTCAAAAAACGTGTTTGACTTTGTCAGTACGTAACTGTGCAGAATTTCTCTTTTCTTCGCAACATTCACAATATCTATTAGGTATTCCAGTTAAGAGCGTTAATAACATAATTAAGTGATTGCCTGATGTATTTAACCGCAAGTAGTATATTAATATTTAACCTATCTACGTTCGATTGTTCCCTGCCTGTTCTTTCAAATACATTACATTAGCAAACATAGATTAGAAATTGACATAAATTCCTCTCTTCCTAAAAACTAAACAACGCATTATTATTAGCACAGACTTTTACCTGGTTTCAGTAAATTATTGTAGATCAGCAAGTTTTAATATTTTTACACGGTTATAAAAAAAATATATTAAAAACATATTGACCGTGTAGCTGTAGAAGATGCATTTTTTTTTTGTATGGATAACCGACGAAAAATTTCATGAAACAGGTCGAAGCTGGGGGGCTACAATTTTTAGAAGCGCAGTCACAGCGCCACTACCGTGGCGTAGTGGCGCTGTGACTGCGCTTCTAGAAATTATATGAAAATTAGTAGTGGCGCGGCTAGCGCACCACTGTGGCGCCACTGCAGAGCTTACTTGCGCCTCTAATTTGAAGGCGTCTTAACTGTAAAGCTAGAACCTCTCTGATAGGTACGACTATAGACCACGTTTCACAATAGTTCTCTGACGAAATAAATCAGAAATGAACCTATTTCTTTGCGGTAATTCGCAGAGAGAACTGCCGCGTCATAGAAAGAGGTTAGCGGTCGGTGACGACGACAATAGGTAACTGTTACTGTGCGAGGTTCATAGTAGGTAGCGTTACTTTCCTTAGCAATAGTGTTAGCGAGCCTGCAGCGTTCTGACGGACAGTACCGCATGACGTACTTATAGTTGATTAGCTTTTGCCCGCGACTTCGTCCGCGTAAATGTTGGTTATATTTAAAATTTAATCATGATTCAAAAGACACGTAGCGCCATCTATTAACATAACAACGTAATTGTTATTTTCCTCGGGAACAGTACTTTTTCTTTTTCGGTATGAAAGTTACCCTATGTCCGTTTTTGTACACCTGACAATGTGCAAATTTTCAGGATGATCGGTTCAATAGTTTGTAAGTGAAAAAATAACAAACTACATAACAAACAAACTTCGCATTTATAATATTATGTTAGGATTTCGTTTGTTTATTGGGCAATTATATTGTTTAGTGTTTCGGCGAAAAGGTGGGTACTGACCAGTGTTACGGGCCGTAATGCCATTCGCACGTAACACGTTACATTACGCCCCTCAATACATACACTCCTTATATCCTAATAATATAAGAAACGCTACGCTGTCCATAAACAAACAATTATCAGCTCAACCGAATTGCATGTTACCTACATGAGGTGTTTGGCAAACACTTCGATACCGAGCTATAAAAGTTATTTATTTATACCAAGTTATTAATACTTTTGGCCGGTTTTGACCACATGTGCAATGACTTAAAATAGAGGCACGAAAATAGCCACGCTGGAGGGAAACCGGTTGGCGGAAGATATTCACCAGGAATGTGTACCAGTGTCGAGACAAATGAGGAAACGCAACGCAAGTACTATACATAGATACTTTACCAATACACAAGAAAGATATAAACTGCCTCCTTAGGCCCTTAGCCTAGTGATCCTAAGCGCGACTGCTACGCTAGAGGTCTTGGGTTCGATTCCCAGGTTGAGCAAAGTGCTATAGGGTTTTTCTATGAGATTGTCAGTAGCAGCTCGGAGTTAGGATTGTGCCCGATTAATGGCAATAGGCTCGCCCCTTATTACATGGGATCTAAACATTCCGGCGAACTGTTGGTGTGCATTGGTACACCTCTGTCTAACCCTTCGGGGAATACAGGCGTAATGGTGATGGTATGTAAGAAAGATATAATGTGACTTTACAATTCCATTACCCCTTAAAGGAGTAAAAAGGAAAAGGAAAGAGTTCAATGGCCCCATGTGTGACAGGCACGCGAACACATTCGCAAAGCTAGTTACACATAGATAACACTAACTGATAGTCGACACATAACCCTAACGCCGGAATAACTCCGCAAGCCGCACCGTAAACAACAGAGGTTAATGGTTATGTCACTTTTATGTGCCATTACTGTGGCGCTGTGGCGGTGTGGCGCTGTGGCGCTGTGGCGGTGTGGTGGTAGGACGAGTCCACTCGCTGGAGGAGGGAGAGAATGTAAGCAGACGTTATACTATCAGCATAAGATATCAATTTTTGCTACAGAATAAATGAAAATATATTTCATAGCTTTCTGCAAAGCTGAGTTCTTTGTTTGTTTAATTCATGACTATTCGATCCTTTTCTCTTGGAAATACTAAGATATGTTCCCAAATCACCAAGTCTTGCAAACAAATTGGTGCCTAGTCATAAAATGCTGCATCCTGCTACGAGCAACAGCGTAGGACGTCCACTCATAAGGTGGACGTACAACCTAAATAAGACCGCAGGGAGACGCTGGATGCAGGTCGATTTCAACCAGTCCTTTTGGAAATCTATGGGTGAGGCCTATGTCCAGCAGTGTACGTCCTGCGACTGATATGATGATGATGATGAACATCCTGCTAGCTTCCAATACATCACACAAGTATTTAAATCTTTGTAAAGAGCTCATACTTGTGTAGTTGTGTAATAGTTGCGGTCACATTTTGTCGCATAACGACTTCGACGGAACAACACAGAAATAAATCAAGAAAAGAAAATAAAACTAGTACACAGGCGGGTGTTGTGCCGGAGCCGGCGCCGTGTGACTCGTGTCCAATAAATATCGAGAGCGGCCGCCGGCGCCGGCCGACAGGCGCACACCTGCGACTAGTCGCCGCTAGCTGACATGTATTGATGAAGAGACTGTGTGTCGTCGAGGGCCTAGCCCTAGATAGACAATACATTTAACTCTAGTAGTTGCCTCAGCAATTCATAATTATGTAACATAATTAATAAGAAGAAGGGACATAAACAATACCTACAATGTAAAAGCTTATTAGCTGTATTTTCCCGTAGAACTGACAGGAGGTTGTGGTGTAAAACATGGTATTAATTGAATTATCTCAATTTAACATGAAGTAATAAGTCTGTCAGTGTTTTTATGGTAGGTATATAGTTTGCACCCCCACCGATACTGTGACCCCGTCGGGGTCACGACAGTACGATCAATACAATTAAGAATCGGATCCTAACACGCATGTAAGTATCCTCTGAAATATTTGTGTATTTTTTGTACGTCCAATGTAATGTAGGTCCAATCGGATGCCATTAATCGGGCAAAAAGTCAGACTCCGGGCTGCTACTAGGTTTTTTTTTTCTGAATAAATGAATTTCTGATGAAAATAAAAGCACTACTGGGTGTAGGAACCGAACCTAAGACCTAAGATAAAACAATAACAGTAAGTAAATAAATTAGACAACGTATTAATTTCAGTGTAATTAAATACATGTGCTTGAACTAAACAAAGGTAAACAAAGCTAAGGAAAATAACAGCAAAGTTACGAATGAAAAAAATCGGCATCCGAATGGCACCAAATCACCGCGCACCGTCGCGTCGCGACGTAGACGACGGCAAACGTTTGTGTGCACCAGTACCTCTGTCGTATCAATTGTTCGTCGCTTGTCGTATTATCGTACATATCAGTTCGGCGCGGGAGCGTGGCGGGGACGTGTCGGGAGCGTGTCGGGAACAACGCTCTGCTTTCTTTTATTTAAGAGTACTGAGTGCAAGGAAAAAGTCAGTAAGAACATCAACAAGAATCTCTTTCATTCGGTCGTTTCTTGTTTTGAACGGGGTTGACAGAATGCTGAGACTGAGCTTGACGGAGACATCCAACAGTGCATGTCCAACCACGCAGGCACACGACGAGACTGCACAGCTTACGCTCTAGTGCTTACAAGGATCAAATCAAATCAAATTTATTCGTAAATGTAGGTATGGTTCAATACAAAAGGATGTTGTACTAAGCATATTATGCTTAGACATTACAAATTTCATTTTTCCTACTGTAATTAATTATTTAGAATCATATAAATATTACATTATTAACATGCAGTAGTATACTTAATCGCTTTACTTAAGACCGGTTAAGTAAGAGATATATCAGAGGTATGACATATCCGATATCCGACAAACTTTATAACATAAATATCCGAAGTTCGAACGCCAAACGACCGTCTGCACCTTGATTTACATACGATCCCACGTTTAATAGTAACCTACGCTAAAATATATGAACTCTTATGAACTAATACTTCTGAAAGATAAGATAGACGTACTAGTCTATAACTCCCCAAAAAGAAGAACAAAACCTTTTCTTCAAATGAAATTCTGATAATAAACTTTCTCGTGGACACCTCTGCGCTCAACGGTCTCAGAGGTATCGGTTTTGTTCCTGATAAATGCAATTAGCAATTTGATAGCACATCGAGACGCCTCGAGTTTAATGTTAAGTTCATAATGTTGAGTAGAACTTCGGCGGCGGCGCGTTCGACAGCGCTCACCTTGAGCCACCCCGCCAGCGCCAGGAGTGAAAGTTCTTTGTGTTGGCTGTACCTACTTATTTGTAGGAAGCCAGCGAAGAGTCCAATCACTTCCGCATGCGTGCTCACCTGATATCGATACTTGCAAAAAATGAACTGCTGGGATCTACTATGTCACTAAATAATAGATAGAGGTCCTAAGCGCGACTGCTACGTTTCGGGTTCGATTCCCAGGTCGAGCAAAGTCTTGTTGGGTTCTTCTATGAAGTTCTCAGTATCAGCTCGGAGTTAGGATTCGTGCCCAGTTAACGGCAATAGGCTCGCCTCCGTATGTATGGGTGCGAACTATGGGTTTACATTGGTACACCTCCGCCTGACCCTTCGGGAAATACAAGCGTGATGGTATGTGTGTGTATATGTGTTAGGTTACCTACAGGCGTCGATAGTAATTTACAGTCCAGCTTTTGACCAGACCAAGGGATCAAAGCAACGAGGTAGTAAAAGTAGACGGCTACATAACACATTGAGTAGGTTCACATCCTCGGCCTTCACTCCGAACTGGCCGCCTCAACTCACGACACGTGCACGTCGCGTGTCGGTCACTGCACAGATAACTTATGGCAACACAGCTATATAGTTTGGACATTTGATTAAAACGAAGGCAAGCACCTCGTTGTCTACCAGCTGATGACTACATATTATTTGTATTGCAATATTAGCAGAACGCTCTAGTTTTATCAAAACTTGTTTTCTAAATTACATGGTGGCCTTCGGCTGCTGAAAATGTGGTCGTGGGCTCAAAGAGCAGAGTTGGATAAAGTGGTGTTGAGCTTTTCTTCAGAGTTTCCTCAGTTGCAGCTCGGAGTCTGCAGTTGCAGCGGATGGTGGGCATAGGGCTCGCCCCGGTTACGTAGGAATCACCCTTCAAGAGGCCGACGTTGTGTCCTGCCACGGTAATCAATGTTTATCTACAAAGTTGCTGCGCTTGTTCGACCTTTTATTTAAACCAACCTACCTACTGTATCCTTTACCATTCAGTAAAGGTTACAATATCGACCCTGTGATTGCGATATTTAAAATCGAAAACCAAATTGTTTAAAATGGAAATCCCTACACATGTATATTTTAATATAGTTCACAAGGTTACACGTGTGGGTATTAAAATTATCCAAAAAATTCCGTCTCTGTTATAAATCATAACAGCACCTATATTTTTCCTCATTTATAGACGATCAAAGTAAATAGCCGATGAGGTTCGAGTCCACTAACGTTGTTATTTTTCCTATTAAATAAATGTTTTTCTTCTACTGACTTGGCATAGCGCACGGGTTTGTCGAATTCTTGTCGACTAAAGAATTTGACCCTTTACCTTAATGTACTCTAACAATCCAAGATGGCGCCTGCTAAACTATTTATTTGTGAACTCGTCCGTCCCACCTTGCCCTTATGAAATAATGCGAAGCCACTCAAATCAATCAACGGGAAGACGTTCTTACTTAGAAACCATTTATAAATGTATTATTATTTAATTGTACTGATATTCAGCTGCATCCGGTTTGACTGGAAGCCGACCCCAACATAGTTGGGAAAAGGCTAGGCAGATGATGATTATTATTTAATTGTACATATTTAAGTACTATATTTATATTACCTACGGCAAACTGTTTTACAGACTCATTCGGAGTTGGTTGAGCTTGATGCGTGTTTGTTTTGTTTGTTCTCTAGCACCCGACTAGCTTCTCAGTGTATAACTAGGTTGTGTTGTTTTAACAATTTATTAGACGATTGGAATGACGAGTTTATAAACAAAAATTTGTCATGATACAACTGAATTATCACGGTGATGACAATTTGTCATCACCATAATAATTCTGTTGTATTATGCATATACTGCATAATACTAGAGAATTATCGCCTCCACGAGGGGTAATACTTAGCTCGAGTGAACTTTGCTACCACTTTGCTGAATAACCAATAATGTTTATCACTAGGGCCCGGATTAATATGTAAATACATATTTTTAATGTATGCGATTTTCGGCCTAGAATGTGTTTTTTACATCGATTGTCATGTTTAAACTGTGAAAAACCAAGTTTTATTTTCCATATTTTTCCATATTTCAAGGTTAGGTCCATATTTTACAAGAAAATGTAACAGTCGTCCATATATTCGCAAAAATACATAAAATTTACGTTCCCGCCACCACAAGGCTGCGTATTTTGTGTTGCTTGCGCGTCATTATATTTTTACGCAGTCAGTCAGTGTTACTGCTAATAGTCTAGGTACCCATTTTATTTAAAAATGCCGAAGGATAAACAACCATTGCGGTTCAAATTGAAAAATATATAGAAGATTTCCCAAACCAATCGCTGAGTACAGACTATCTTTTTTATCGTTTTATAAATGTAACTAAGTATGTACGTCACGAGTGACCCTTTTCTTCCAATAACACAATGTTTACTTATGAAAAGTATTATTTTATACTCCATATTTTTTCCATATTTTTTATTTTTTCGTCCATATTTTATGTACATAATTTAGATTTTTTAATACATATTTATCCGGGCCCTATTTATCACGGTAAGGGCTTCGCTTCTATCATGGCTGTATGCTGCACGGCAAGGGTAATTCTTACAGCAGAACGTTGAAGACGTGATAGGCGCTACCGACGCCAATAATGATATTATGTCGTAATGATATTAGATGCACAGCAGTGCTGTACTGTGCCGCGCAGCGTACCCACACGCTAAACTAACTCAATCATTCAATATTCATCGCCAATGGATACACACAAGTCAACACAAAGTTCTAACAAGTTATCTGTGTTGTCATAACACTAGCTTCTGCCAGCGACTTCGTTCGCGTGGTTTTTATCACTTGTGCACCGTGTTAAGTTGCATCTTTAGTTACTGCTCCGCTCCCGAGTGTCGAGCATAAAGTAATATATAGCCTATAGCCTTCCTCTATAAAAGGACTAATCAATACATAAAGAATTTTTCAATTCGAACCAGTAGTTCCTGAGATTATCGCGTTTAACCAAACAAACAAACTCTTCGGCTTTATAATCCGTACTAATATTATAAATGCGAAAGTAACTCTATCTGTCTGTCTTTTCTTCACGCCTAAACCACTGAACCGATTTCAATGAAATTTGGCACAGATATAGTCTGGGACCCGAGAAAGGACATAGAATAGTTTTCATCCCGGAAATCCCCCGGGAACGGGAACTATTAATCCACGCGGACGAAGTCGCGGGCAAAAGCTAGTATTACATAAATAAGTAAGTATAAATATCGAGCTCCAGAAAGACTGCCACAAGAGTATGCAAGCCCAGTACCCGGGCTGTCAGCTCGTATTGATTTGTTCCGATCACGTGGAACTCATTAACTGGATACCACAGTAATGATGCCGTAGTATCAAACCTGTAATGTATTGTTCATGGTTTGTCACTTTGTCGCCTGCTAGTTAGTGATCAGGATTAGCATTACATCATGAAGATGTTTTTTTTTTATTTTTGGAAGAAGAAAGGCCAAGCAGTGATCACGTTCTGTTTTGCACACGCGCCACTCTTGATTGTCCCAATAACTACTAGCCAAACTGTTTTGATTTTTAAGAAAAAATTAACTACGTATAACCACAAATTCCATTAACCAAGGAACCAACGAGTCACGCTTTCAACAGATGTGTTTAACCGCGGGACTAATAAGATGACAGTCTAGAAATCATTTTTTCACCAGTACATAGCATCATTCCTGCTGAGTAATAAATATTTTTTTAATTAATAATAATATATATATAATAACTTTTATTTTTATCATAATAAGATTAATTATATTATTTTTTTTTATATTCGAATTAGTTATTCAGCATTTATATTTAATTATTTAAAAATAAAATGATTTAAAATTTTTATTAAAAATAATTATTTTTTAATTATCAATTTTTTTTCTTTTATTTCTTTATTTGGAATAATTCTAATAGTCTATATAATATAACGATACCACTCACCGGATCGGAGCACCATCCAAAGACGTAACTTAACGAGGGTGAAATAAGCAATGGAAGCAGTAAAGTATTGCACAGTTTGGTACAAATTAATCGGGCGTATTATTCAAGATACAGATATTGATTAGGTAGGTGCTGCGTAGTCTTGAGAGTCAACAACATGTGAGCTACATTACATGCTTTTTGTTCGCAACGTGTACAGGCACTACTACTAACTACTTACATCAGCTAATTGACGTAGGTATAGTGTTTCTCAGAACCACTCAATCATGCTTCGTAACATTATTATAAAGTGATTGTCATGGCATCAAAGATGGCTGCCTGATACTCGGTACATGGCATTTAATATAATTGGATCGTCTGCTGGCTTGTTCGACGCGAGCTCTCGTTATTATCTCGGATGCACTGGTGACGTGACTTGCCTCCCAATATATGTGTGGAGTCTGAGCTTCCACTGCAAGAGTTTTAAAGTTGTGTGCAAAACAGATTTGATGTTATGAAGTCGCTTACGTTTCATTTGATGACTTTTAGAGAAATAGAAACTCAGGTAGAGTGTAGCAAGTGTGGTGCCACCGCCCGTCCCAGTGCGTGGCGTGAAGATAATCAGTAAATATATTCTTTTTACAAAAGTTTCGTTCTGAAGAAGCTGTACCGGACACAAGGCGAAACATCACGCTGAAACGTTCTAAAAGTTCCATTAACCTGTTCCATTCATGCGAATCACATAAATCGAGAAAATTTCAAAAAAAAAGGAAACCAGATACAACTCGCGCGGCCGTCGTTACTCCATACTGCACTCGAGCTTCGCAACTCACATTATTTTGATAGTTGCTGATTATATTGAAATGCCTACTTTTAGTTCCGTATTTGACCTTGTTAAGGAATAAAAATTAGTAAACTGGACTAGTCGGTAGATTAGTAAATCTACCGACTAGTCTAGTTTACTAATTTTTATTCGTTGATCACGTTCACAGGTATTCAGCCAGTCTGTTAATAAACGATCCATTCCTTGCGATTAGAAGCCGACTTGGTAGGGCCGCAATGAGCGAATTTATTCGCATCTATAAGTTATATGTGTGTATGTTTGTCAAAATAGGTATGGGAGTTTCGTTTAAACCCATGATATGAGACAACTGACTAGTGTGATGAAATGATATAAAAAAGAAAGAATTATAAAAAGTATTCGCATACTAACTTACTGTAACAGCCCTCACGTCGCGTCACTCGGTTACAGGCACAAAGCGATGGCGTCGCCTCGTGCCGAACTCGAACTTATTTAATTGCATGTCGCTCAAATAACGAGCTCACTTCCTCTGCCCACCCCCTTGCGGTTACACGTGTTGCTTTACTCTCCTTAAATATAATTTAAATCCGTGTGGTGCTGAATGGAGGCTCCATTCGTTTCTCTGTGATTAATTTAGTGAAAGAATGTGTTCGTTCGTGTCGTAATATTTAATGAGAAATTTAAAGAAAATTACATTTTCATTTGACGTTCAAAAGGGAGCTTCTCTAATGAACTACTATCAAAATGTACGATGTAATATCGCGTCTGTTCGCATACCTACCAGAGTTGACAGCGACGTTATTACATCGGATAGCCTTCATTAAACCGGAGACCAATAATTAGAATAATATTATTTTTTAATTATTTGTTAATTAGAATCTAAATACCTACAAAGAGAACAAAATGTTGGAATATTGATCCTAATGATTTATTTATTTATTTAACCATATTTAAGCTATCATTACAGGCAACCCAAGACGATAGTTAAACATACACACTCACATATAATATTCTACATTTCACTAGGTACAACATACCCTATATTAACACATAGGTACACATATTAATACACCAACCCAAGTCCAAGTCCAAGTCTTTCAACCCAGTGAGACGTAAAACAAATTTATAAGAGAATTGTTAGACAAATGATTTGATTTGAAGAGATTGTTGTGTGCAACACACGCCAATGGTAATCAGCTCACCAGTTTTCGATATGAACTTTGTTCCTTTTAAAAATATTTCAGAAGCACGTGGCATTAGAAACAGTAAAAAAAATAGTGATAGAAAAAAATTAACAACATTCAACATTCATACAGAGAGGCAGAAGGTATCATACAGCGCAAAAGGTCGAGCACCATCATGCTTTGCCTGCGGTTTCACTCGGGTGCAGTTACATCTTAGGTTACTGGTCTGCTCTCGTGGATCGTAGTATTATAGCGATGTTAGTCTCTACTACTCCTCACGAATCTGGCTATGATATACAAAGACTACTGAATCCTACTGGTAGTTCCAGAGATTAAGCGTGCCGTACTGCGAACTCGTAGATAATAGCAATTAGGTATACATATCTTCTAAGAGATGCAGTAAAACCAATCCATGTTTGACAGTGCAGTGTAATGATGACTGAATGATAAACATAGTTTTCATTACCAGAAAACAGTCACTACATATATAGCGTACGCATTAATATACGTAGGTAGGTATAGCGGAAACTTTTTAACAAGCTCACTCTAGTTGGGACGTAACAACAGGCAGAACGTTGCGCCACTCGAGTTCGTTCGTTAAAAGTATCGGATAGCCGAAACATTCCAACACCCTGTTATTTGTTCATTACAATAAATAACAGTTGCTACACGACTCCTGTTACTACACACTATATTGTTCACCGCGCACTAGGTACTACACTGTGTCTACATATGTCGTAGTAGGCACCAAGAAGACGAGGTGTCGTCTAATCACAGCTGTTGTTCATCGTCCATTGTGGACGGAAGCCATCTCCACACGATGGGAGCAGGTGGTGTCATCTGCATTCGTCATCTCAAAAACTTTTGAAGACTCATTCTCTTCAAAAGTTTTTGAGATGACGAATGCCTCATTTTTTTTTTGTATTTTTACATTTACTACATGGAATCTGATAGTGATTTATTTATTTTTGTTTCACCAACAATTGTATACACAAACACAAGCAATGACCATAAGCAACAAATAAGAATAAAGTGTAACAATCACTTACAGGCGAACTCTGCATGCACACAAAACGTTGTTGTAACTTACAGAGAAAAAATAAAAGAAAGGTTGCGGTCGTTACGGACTATTTTACAAAGTTGCACTAGATAATACATAATTTAATCCGAACCGAATCGTAATTAAACGTATTATTTCTGAGAATAACATTTAAATCGTCCTCTCTACTTGTCTCAATTTGCGCGTCCGTTGCAACATCCTAAAAATCCTTCGGAGTGTCGTAAACACTTATTGCTAAAATCATTGTAACTTTAACATAATACAATCGTGAACCAAAAGTCAGGTATCGGATAATAACATCGACGAACCGTTTCTATACAGTGAAATACCGGGAAAGCGCTCGTTCCTTTGCGTTCTGAAGCCCGTAAGTGTGCACTGGTTGAATGCAGGGAGTCGGGTAGAACCGGCGATACATAATGCTGTGAATGAGCTGACCGACCTTGTGCCGTAGTGAGCTCCCGCTGAGAACTGCTTCTCAGAACTAGTTTTAGTTTCTTTATATACGTAGGTGTAAAAGCTATAAAATGTATGTATTCTGGCCACAATGGTGGTTAATCTTAATGCAGACTGGCCAAGTACGCAGGAGATATTATAGTGCACAAGTGTGTGCGCAAGCACAAGTGCATTACCTCTTCCTCAACTCTCATAGTCCGATGGGGCGGCAATCCGACACAACCGGGGAAAGATCAGGTGCAGGACCAACGGCTTTACGTGCTTTCCAAGACACCAACCTCCAAACTCCAAGCTCAGCAGTCGTGCTTGCCACTACGAGACCAACGGAGCAGTCAGCTATAATATAGAGTAGGTATGAAGCAGTACCTACCTACTGGTGTTTCATGTACCTACATAGTGATGTTTCAGTGTATCTACTGATTTCATTCTGAAAGAACCGTAACAAGAGCAACCAATTACGTCAAACAAACTGCAGCGCACACAAACGGCAACATTGGCTTTTGTCAAGTGAGTAAACAGCAACATTTCACGTGTACATGACCATAGTACGTGTGTACCTGCGCCGGCTGTCAATACAACTGAGTTGTTTACGTGGTGCAGCTGCAAGGTGTGGTGCGCCGGGCGGGGCCGCGACCTCTGGCGTGGGGTTAGTGAAACAGACCGAGTCAGCCAGTACAAGTACTTACTCGTACATACATAGCGCTGTCGGGGCTGCAGTTTTAGTCATTAAAAGTCTGACACTAAGCGGGGGAAGTCATTTGATGATTTCCCATCAGTGGCCGACTGTAAGCGTACACTTCCAAAAGTGTGAGTAATAACGCGTAATTGATATTGATGTTAAATCGCATTATTTAGGACGCCGTAATTCTACAAAATTTTAGTAACGTTGGCTCTCTCATCTCAATCTCTGAAAAATGCCTCCAATTTACCTTCATGTTTTTATATTAATTTTCGCTGATATGAGATTGCGAGTAGATTTTAACCGTTTTTAATTAGTAGAATTGGCCTTTTATGGTACCTACGTGGAGCACTAGGTACGGCACGCGGCGCCCACTGGGTCATGAACACAGTGATTTCAGTGATGCACCAAAATATTATTATCACATGCGAGTTTCCTTTTACTGAAATTCTTAGAAAAATCTAATTGACGTAAAGCTAGATCATGATAATGATCACATCAACAGGCAGAACGAGCATAACTTGACATGAGCAGCTTAATAAGACAATAAAACGCTAGAATAAGACGGTCTTACAAAACACATAGTATACCTATTTATGTAATGTAAACACGATCTTATAGTTGAACGTGCTCTATAATAAAGTTAGATCTATTGCACTAAATAAAACGGCATTAAAGTCCACCACGAGAGTGTTGAACCCTCAGTTGAACCGGTCTGCGCGGTTACTCGCGACGTTCATCTTGCACTATCGCCGCTAAATAGTTGTAGCCCTAAGCCGCTGAGCTGTTGAGCCGCTGAGCCCCCAGCCGACGACCATCGTAAGCCACGACAACCAGCCGCATTTATTTAATTAAATCATCCGTGTTATAGCCGACTTACAGCCGAGTTACTCGCGGTGATATCACGAGAGATTCGCTCCGTAATCACTTGCCTAACTTATTGTTTATAGTTAAGTTGTCAAGCGAAATGTACTGGAAAAGTTATTTTAGGTTAATGATGCGCGAGGTAAAGCTTTAATCAAGTTATGGAAACGACTCTGGGATTACGTTGTGACTGCTTCTATATTATTATATCAAAACGTTCCGCTGTTGTGTTCGATGCAACCCGCATAGCCGGTCGCTCTGCTATTTGCATGATCGCAGTGATTTTTCTAGACGGCTAACTTGAAATGAATCGATGTCATAATTTTTCAGGTGTAGTTACTCCTACAGTTCGGTTTATTTAAGCACCTAGGACCCTAGGTACATCCTATCAGATAATAAGATTTAATAACCGCTATTTCGTATTTTCCAAACAAACGTGCAACAAAGATGAACCGACACCCACCCTGTGCTTCATCGAACCCGAGAGTGGCAGGGATACAGGCGTAGCTGTCAATCAGTGCGGACTGTTGTGAAGGCTGCTGCTGCAGACGGGTTGTAGCTACACGAGGTGAACAGGTCTGTGAGGGCGCGAGTTTAACACGCTAACTGCAAGTTTACCCTAAAGACAGTTACTGTAACTGACACGCTATTATGAAGTTGCTACCAGACCCAGAACCGTGATAGAGATAAAGTTTAGGAGTCTTGTACTAAGACTCCAAGATGAAGTTATTTTTATGGCAAAATAATTAAAATCGTTAATTGACCTGTCCTTCATTCCAGTAGGTATTGACTTAATAACAGTCTTGTATTACATTTATTAATTTCAAGTACAGACTTTTATCTAAAACAAAATCAACATAAAGGCAACTTATGGAATAAGTACCCAAATATGTAACACATCATATTTTATCCACATAATCTAATCAAAACGTACATCAGATTGTTTTGCTAAACCCAATCAGACAAGAAAATACCTCTATTCTAATATAGGTATTGTTATTTTAACATCACCGATAGCAATGCCGTGCTGTCTGTATATCTTATTATATCTTTTATATTAATACAAAATTCTTATCCAAATTTTTTATATTCTTCGCTGTACCCGATCCACGATTGTTCAGTTAACAAATGTTTATTTATCACGTAAGTACCTATATACATTGTGAATTGCAATAAATGATTGTACATTGTCCTCCGCGCGCGTCCTGTCCGCACGAGTGACTACACTCGCTACTGTTTGATCTCGGCTCCTCAGTGCTACCCTTCTCCACCCACAGTGACAAGTTACAGCCTTCTACTTACTTCCAGCAGTCGTTCGCAGTGCGTCTCTATTATTTAAGAATTGATTTCAGAAGCCAGTCCTTAGCTGTGATTGAAGCAGAGCTTTAGATCACTTTCACTTTGTCTTTGCTTGTGACAATTGATACTAATCGTGGCATAGACAAAAGGCAAATATCTCAAGAACGATTTCAAATAATACAGGTACCGTAACCATAATAGTATCCCACACCAAATTTCCGACATTTCCTGCAGATTTCCCATAAATTTTGTTTCAAACATGTTTTGTATATTCTCAAAGCTAGTCACCTGCGAAGTGCTACACGTAATAAAAAATAAAAAAGGATTAGCCTTCATATTAAACCTGTGTATTCCTACATAGGCTCTATATGTACAAACAATGCAAACACAATAAGTACAACAGATCGCTACAGAGTGCTGGGTGCTGTGGTGAGTCGCGCCGTGCTGCCGGTGATAGCACGTGGATCCACAAACAGTGCTTGTTAGCGTAACACGCTCGTATGTACTTCACGTGTTCATTCCCTCCTAAGCTCTCTCTTATAAAGTTATCTCACAATATCGGTATTCCGCAGCTTGGATCTAGTTCGAAGATTGCGACCAAATCCAATTTATTATAACAGAGTCTGACTTTGTACACTTGTACTGGTAATGTGCTTTATTTCACCCGACTTCGTCCGCGTGGCTTATTTTACCCGTGCAAAGTTACGCCTTTGGTTACTGCTCCTGTGGAGCTTTATCCCTATGGCCCTCAAAAGTAACGTGGCTTTCTATGGGTAAAAGAATTTTCAAAATCGGATCAGTATATCCAGAGATTCCTCTAGAGAGTATAGATGATTATGGGACGAGAAAATTACAGGTCTCGCAGGTACTATGCTGTTCGTTATCATAAGTAGTTAGTTGGAGGTGGTGTTTTACAAACAGAAGAAACGTGAAAATTAGCGATAAAGGAAGTTTTTACTATGTGCATCAGTCTGATGACTTCTGTCACCCCGTGTGCCTTCCCGGCTAGCTCGGTAGACCTGCAGGTGACTGCTGGCGGGGACACGTATGAGCTATAGGAACCAGTACAAATTCTAATAGTCAATGATCGCGTGATTGTCATTGAACACTTTGTCTTGTCCAATTTTGTTTGTGATTGTCAATAGTGCAGTTATCAATATCAAACCTCTAATTGCTTTTAATCGTAATAATATACAAGGATCTATGTATAAATGGAAGCTGTGGCGTGCTAACCACAGTTTTCGTCTAAATGCTTACTTCTCAGCTGGTAAGTACATTATCATGGACAGTACATGTTGGTGTAGTGCCTACCGGCTTTGGTTGCTAATTAGGCACATAATAAGTATTTAATGTTTTCGTTCGCTAAAATTGTACAACTTGAGTTGTTTCAATAATCTCGCACTGAAACGTCTACTAGCATGCCAGTGTGTTCAGGTCAACGAACAACAACAAATTATAATGGTGTTATTAATGTCTTTAAAGTTACGAAAGTATTCGGTAGTCATGGTGCCGCATGCACGCATCACAACACTATCCACATAGAATCTTTTGTTACGTAAATCCCGTGAAAATTACCATGGATGAATAACAACGCTTGAATCAGCACACCACCGGAGAAGGGTACCTACCTACAGCCTCACCGTCGCCTCTCTTCACACGTGGCCAGACGAAAAAAATGAAAATTTATTTATATTTCGAAAACCGGGTCACAACCTCACATCCTGCCGACGCAGCGCGGTGACTCCGCGTTTTATTACAATATATTCAAGTGCCACTTACCGTACAAATCACTCCAAGATCTTTCCTTATTTGTGCACAAACGTTTTATAATAAATGTGATTGAAACAATTCACCATAACACTCGCGACGCGTCTCTCACTACTTACAAGCGCGCGCTACGACCGTGCGCGCCGGCGGTTGCCGTACGACTGATGACACGGCACTGTTTACGCCGTAGCGCGCATGCGTTACAACTACCCTCTTAATGTCGACGATCGCTAAAACGTATCTTTTTGGATTTTCGACCGTATGACTTTGGAATAAGGTTCAGCGGTAGTTGGGGATGAAAATTGTAATAGTGTGGTCGTGGTGAGTGTCCCTTGTATCTCGTTCACTTCTTTCACGCTGTTCGTTTTCAGCGTGCGTTATTGTGCGAGGCAGCGCGTTTGAGTCATCAGTCAGATAAGTCGAGTTATTATTTCCCACGTGGTTTGTTATAATCTGTGTTTACACTCCGTAGCAGATCGTTCAGATATGTTAGTTAAACTGTTTAGTTTTAACTAAACAAGATACCGATCATTTAATTAGTCTCACCTTATTCATTTGGTGAAAATGTCGATGTCATGCAGATATTACTAATGGGTTTTGTAACTAATGTTTGTCCACCATCAACGATGGCATCGCCTACACTTAGCTACACCATAGCCTCAAACATATAAATCATTCGCCTACCGACATGCGTGTACCTACTACAGACCGACATTCCCGTTCTCGGTTAATTAACAAGTACAAGTAAGAAATAATTAAAAACCGACGACGACAGAGCATTACACCCAAGTTTGGGGGCACATACCCGCAATCGCACCGAGTTAAAAACTAATTGGATTCCGTGTATTCTCTTTTTCTTGTGGACTCTAAAGTCTTGTAACACGTGTCATCTGTAAGATCACTACGTATTGTATACAACAGTCCGGCAAATAGTGCTCGCATGCACTAACTAGCAATAAACTGAAAGCTTTCCAGCCGCTACGCCACGGCTACGGCGTAGACATAACGTGCTACGATTCGCAGCTACGAGCTACGGGCGCCGATTGACTTGCACACGCGTAGCGCTCAACTGTCGGGCTTATTTTAACGAATATGAAATTGAATTAGCATTTGATTTTGGTTCGTAAACCTAGTATAAAAGTATTTTAGTACATATTTTCAGTTACTAACTTATTCATTAGATTGTCCTTTCATCCTTCAAGACATTTTATGTTTTTATTTTATGGTAAGCTTTCTGTGGAAGGTTCGATTTCGAGTTAAGTAGGAGACTAACTTGCGGTTCCTATTGAGTAGAATATCTTCTCTTTCATATTGAGTTCACCACTTTTATTTTGCTTGACAATAATCGCATATTTGTGTACGAAGTTGCCGCTAATACCTCTTCCAGCAACTGCGGAAACAAAAAAGCTTAGTACGTATATTTAAGCGCCGTCACGTGAGGCCGCCACACAATAGCGAGGCGTGCTCCTCGGGTGTCGCCCACACGCGTGCTGTTGTTACTTCTAACAAACCGTCAGTGGCACGCGCGGTGCCGTCGGTTCCGATATATTCGGGGTTCATTGTAATTATATTTATCTTGAATAAAATGTTCTAGATTAGGTACACGCTAACGGCAAAGATAAACGACGTATCTACCTTAAGCAAATATATTATACTAGCTTTTCCCCGCGACTTTGCCCGCGTGGATTAATAGTTCCCGTTCCCGGGGGATTTCCGGGATGAAAACTATCCTATGTCCTTTCTCGGGTCCCAGACTATATCTGTACCAAATTTCATTGAAATCGGTTCAGTGGTTTAGGCGTGAAGAGACAGACAGACAGACAGAGTTATTTTCGCATTTATAATATTAGTAAGGATTTCATCAAAATTCTTCATAGAATACTAGATTGCGAAACATTGTCAATTTCTTTAGGTACCGAGTAAGTTCAATATATTATAAGGACGAAACAAGAAGACACAGTTAGCGAGTGCTCGCCACTTGTTCATGGTTGACCGACACTCACTCCGCGTCTTCTCTCTATATAACTGCTTCTAAAACATAATTCCGTGAAAGAGTAGCACTATGGCACCAACTACCCGCGAGCAGCCGCGAGGCATTGATATAGCCGCAGCCTAGCAGTCGACACTCCGCACACTGTCCCATGAGATTCTACACTCAATCTACATCTACACTAATATTATAAACAGGAAATATTTGTATTGTTGTATGTAACGAATAAACTTAAAAACTACTGGACCGATATCAAAAAATATTTCGACGAGCCAGTCACTCGTCACGAAGGACCAATCGGAAACCAGCTACTACAGATTTAAAAGTATACTATAGAACCACGATGTCGAATGTAATGGTAGGAATACAACTCGACAACAGGTACGTGTAACAGCGATGGACTTCCCTCTGTACTCCTCGAAACTAGAATCGGTAGACGGATCATGAACAGTGAATCGCTTGCATGACATAGGTCATGCAAGCGATTCGATTAGATCGTAATGCATAATGTATCACATTGCCGCAGTTGCTCGTAGCCAGCTGCTTATTAACACTACAAAGAAATTATAACACTGTGGGTGGCTAGGTATCCAGCAACTGCATTTCGTACCAATATACGAAATGAAAGTGTCAAATGTTACACCCCAATGGTACAGGCCGTCTCGCGGTCGTAGGTTCGAACTCGTCGCACCATTGAGGTGAATTCTTCTATTGTTTATTTGACTTGTTATTGTAGGTAACATTATTTTACAGAGTAACGTGATATAATATAAGTGAAGACATTATATTTTTTAGTCGCAGAGAGCCGGCAACTATTTACTGTATACAATACATACTACTGTACTGTAATGTACTAATAATAATAATACCATAGATTTATAACGTCCAGATGCCTAGAACGCGCTGTCCAAATGCTTCAAATTCAAAGACACCAAAATGACGTCTTCGTTTGTTACCCCCGCCCACAGGCCGCCATTACGCGACTGACGTTCAAAGCGCGTCTACATTATAAATCGCAGTTAAAATAATTGAAAAAATGACTGTTTGTGCGGTGAAATCGTGTAAAAACTACACTCCAAAAAAAGACAAGGATACGAACATTACTTTTCACAGATATGTTTGCAATTTTATGATGAATTTCTACGTATTTCATTGAAAATATTACGCAAACCATAATAAAAACAAAACGACTCCATAATATTTGAGTATTGCCAAAGTATGAAATATTTTTACCCTTTTTTTGTGCTGCGATATTTTAATATTGTAAAATGTTACGAAATCAACATTATTATTAACAAAAAAAATGGTGTCAATGGTTGCCAGGGGTATGAAATACTTTAACCATCTCTTATAATACTGCGATATTATTGTATCAAAATTGCTTCAGCAGATATCAAGATATTTATACATACACGTTATGAATTATAATTGAAACTAAATAATGCGCTTTCTTCAAATTAATAAATTTAGGTAAATGTATGTTTTGTTCGTTCGCGTGGCTTTATTCATCCGCCTTAAGTTACGTTTTTGAATACTGCTTCGCTCCCGTAAGTCGTAGCGTGATGTTATGCCTATAACCTTCCTCGATAAATGGGCTATCCAACAAAAAAATATTTTTTCAAATCGGACCGGTAGTTCCTGAGATTAGCGCGAACAAACAAACAAACAAACTATTCAGCTTTATAATATTAGTATAGATATTATGTCAACATGAATAAAAAAACTGCCTGAATTTTCCCATATTTTGGGGTAATCATTTTGGTCTGGTATTAGAAAACGTCACGCACACTAATGCAGTAACGATAATAATACACATGCGGTGGGCGGTCCGGTCGCACACGCGCATCACAAAATGCATTCTATTAGAACGTTGCGATTTGTACGGTACACTCTATCTGGACGTTAATAAATCTATGAATAATACATTCTTTATTTCAGACAGTGACCCATAGTTTGAAAATACACAGAAAAAAAAACAACTACCTAATAACTAACTTAGAAAAAAAAACGACGGGTTGCACTCCGGGAGTGCCAGCAGAAGTGAAAACTTGAATATTAACGTTGTGCATTATTGATATTTTGGAATGGTTAGGGAATAACTTTGCACGAATTGCTTGAATTATCAGTATAAAAGTACTATACCTAATTCATGTGGTATAATACAATATTTATTTGTGTACGATAAATCGTAAGATTTTCGATCAGGTCACGTGTCCTGAGGCGAGTTTAACATTTTTTACCCATTCCAAAAAAAGTGCACAACGCCGCTAAAGAAGTGTTCACTTCAAAAATAACACAAGAAGGTATTAGGTACCATTTGCTTTATTGGGTAATTTGAATCCAACGACTGTACATAGTTGACGTTATAAGCCTATCAGCCAGACCACTAATTATGGTATTTCTACACCTATAAACTGGACATGAACGACGCTATTCTCTTCCTCTGGATGGCAAACGAGTCGATTCGAGCTTCCGTTAATATTTCTGAAGCGCTGCAAAAACGCTTCAATCTCATACTGTACGATGTGTACATAGCATCCATCCACACACTTGCTCGTGAAGATGCCCCGCCCTTATTGCACTACTTTTAGGGTCATAATGAAGCGGGAAAAATGCAGTACAAAATGCTCACGTGCGTAATAGTTGCAGCGAATTACGCACGCTTGCATTTACATAGCACTAGTGCTGTACCCAATGGCTTCTTTTTATTTGTGCCAAAGAGTTTTGATCGATGAAGGCGAGTAACTGTTAAGAGTCGAAGTTTGAATCCGCGTGCCATTTTCCACATCTTTGTTCAAAATACTGAGGTCTTAAAAACATCTTATAAAACTTGTTAAACATTTTACCATTACAGACTTTGCTCAATTACGGTGAATGCTGCAATTCAGTCTCGGCCGTAATGTCAAATTTGCGTCACTAGCAAAATAATTGACTGTTCTTAGTTTGAAGTTTTCTCAAAAATAACGTCGACATCTACAAGGAGCACTTGTTGAAGGAGTATGTCGAGGGAAGGTTACGAAACAAATAAAAGTCAAAATCGCTTTTTCCACTTCATACTCACTGTATGTCTTTATTAATTTTTTTTGTGTTTTTTTATCAATTTATTTTGAAAACGTTCTTTAAATCAAATTTATATTAATATTAAATATATAATATATATCTCGAGTGTATTTACATGGTATATACAGGTGTGTATGTACATGTGTATCGGCCGCGGGGCGCTATGTACAATGTCTATAGACTAACATTATGCTAGGTTCCTTACATACACAGATATACAAAAAACGCTAAGCTACAGGCGCCGCGGCGAGTGGCTCACACTGGGAGACAACCTATTGGATAAATGCATGCTTAGTGATGTGCCGGCGGGGGCGGCGCTAGTGTGTGACCAACATATTCGTCACATGTCATACGCTGTCGTGCACGGGAGTGCGACGCTGCGTTGCTGCCGCCGCCTTGCAATTTAAATGACTAACAGATGTGAGCGACTCGCGATGACGATCACCTTACAACTAGTTTCGTACATTATTTTAGTTGCACTCGTTATGTAATATCATTTTTTTATTTTTTACTTAATTTTATTAATTTTATTTTTTTTAGCAAAACAGGCATTATTTATAAGTTACAATACAAGATGGCGACCGAACTCGTTTGTCTAATAAACTAATTGCATAAAGGATAACATCAATGTGTATCCAAGTTGAAACAAGTAATGAGTGAAGAATGTTTACGCACGGAGTAATATGCAGATGGAGAGCTGCACCGACGGTACGCGAGGAAAATAAATTAACATACGCTCACCTACGAGATGCTTGGAAAAAGTTAAGAAACATTTGGCCGTTTCGTTCCATTCGCTTATTACTCCGTGAATGTACATTACACGAAATCATTACAAGGCAGGCAGGGGGGCATCTCACTTAGCACCACAATCTCGCGAGAGCTGTAGCAAGATGTCATCTCCCACCACATCATAGTCATAGTACACACGTCGAGGTACCGAGTTGTCGACGCGAAAGACACTGCAACACAATCCAGTGCGACACGGATGTCTGAGGCTGCTCGAGCTGCCCGGGTAACGACATATAGTGAGCAGGAAATTAATTTGTGGGGCGACTCGAGCACTCAGACATGTGTCAACAATAGTCTAATCCAAAACCGTTGCGTGAAAGGTATATCCACAGCAACATAATAATGTGAGGAGGTAAGTAATGAAGCGCACTGTTTTTAAAATATTCTCAATCGAAAACTGTAGGTAAATTGAATCTCAAGAGATCTCGACATAATTACACACATTGGACAGTATGGCAATGTAATGCGTAGGTACGTTGAAGGAGAGATTTCCTACTACCAGTTCCTGGTTGACAGTCGAAGTTTGTATAATGCAAAGAGCGCCTAACGAAGCGAGTAGATAGGTACCTATACTAGAACACGGAAGAACAACAAAGTTCCAAGTATGCACATGTTAACGAGGGAAGCGAGTTCACTAGTGGGCACATGCGTCGTGCTCTGGTACTTGACAATTTTACATTATATCGCTTTAAATTCAAATACTTGAAAATTTTTAAACATTTCTTTATAAGTTACATATTTTAGAAGTAGTTTTGTTTATTTATTTTTTACATTTTACTATCTATATTGGCTAAGTTTCATGATGTGATGTCTATAATCATCATCGGTTGTCCGAATTAAACATCTACAACGTGATCGCGAGCATCACTCCTTCCGAACGCAGTTACAACGTCCCATCCCTTCAATCGCGTACAATTCGTCCATCCATATCCTGCCGGGCCTACACAAGCTCGCGTCAATACATTCCCATTCGCCGCGTGAATGCGTGCTGACTTTATTTGCTAGAGCGCTACATTTCCTAATCTGTTGGCGACAGTGCGCGGCGCACAAATAGCGAGTAATCGTGACGCGGCACACAGAGGGCGGGAGACGGCTCATTAATCACTGCCGTGCCTACCTTCCGTGTACGTTTACAACTCTTTCCACGTGCACGAATGTATTAAAACAGCACAGTCACTCTGCAGTTTGTTGAACTTGTCCTACATGTTGCCCACTCGCGTCAAGTTGCGGCGTGGACGAGTGAGTATACGATACTTTCCGCCCCCGACATGCACATCAACAGTGTCGCTCTCGGCCTACTTAAGTCCCTACATGCAAACATCCGAAAACAATTTACAAGAAAACCCTACTGTTTCCAATCTGCATATTTTCCAATTATTATAAAAGGCGCTTCGCCCCGATAGTGACGCATCGCGCGCCTCATGCGTCGCGTGCGAGCACTAGCTGACGGTACAGCAGCAGTACATTATGCTAACGTTAACCAATTATTGCTAGGTAAAGCACTCAATTACGCTACTTAATATTACATACATATCGATACTAGACGATAACGATTGTCTTGTTTCTACGGCAGGTCGGAAGCCTACACGAGCGTACAAACATTGCTTAGAATGAGTAGTCCCCTACCCCACACAGGTGTTACCGCGAGAGGAAAGCCGCAAGTTATGCTGCACGCGAGTCGGCTGTAGCCAGAAACAAGTACAATAGGTACGCGTAGCCGTGACAAACTTAACAAAAGGAAATAACAATTAACTACAGTAGTTATGAATACAAACAAATCATAAAATTAGCTACATGACACCGGCCGCGCGCCGCGTGCTCAATTTTGGATAACGCTACAAACATTAGTAAGAAACAAATCAACATAATATCGTCTAATTACGAGAAAATAAGTCCATAATCCAAGCCGGGACTAGGTATATAATAGAACCTAGGAGAGAACGATACACGGACAAGTTTAGCTCAACTATAACGAATGTACTTACTATAACACGTTTTTACATTATTGCTGTTTTTTAACATTTACACCATAATTACGTGAAGTCATGTTTACACCGACGAATATTGTAATAGTATTAGAGTAAGCAAGGCTCGGCGGCGGTTGTACACTTAAGACTAATCAACGACGTTATTATATTAATGTTGTAACCTTAGCTTAGTGTAGCGCGAACATCACCGACACTACTAACAGGTACACTAGCTACAGTTTGGCGCACTCCTATTAGTTCACTTCGAGACCACCTTTCACTGTTCGAGCTCAAAACAATTTTTTTGCAAATTGATTGTTCTACTATTCTGTAATCACAAAACTTAAACATACGTAGGTTGTAATGTATCAGCTACTAGTTAGCCTACGAGCGCCTGCTGACCACAGATCACACGCTCATGGAAGTAACCACGCAGGCGACGCGAACTTATACACACACTTATTGCAGTTCATCGCTGTCTCCCACGTTAATATTAACTCACAAACATTCACTCGATGCCGGTGCACGCAATGTAATCAATTTAATAAATAAATTCACATAGTTGTAGTAGTTCGACTAACAATGCGTAACATCGAGCTGCCGCTACGTAAATAAATATCAAAATGCTACGTTTTACAAGTCCTTATGGAAGTTGCGCCAACACATACTCAGGTACCTAGCTCTAATAGTACAATATTGTCTGTTAAGTGTATTTGTCTTTATTATTAAGTAGATTATTATAGGAGAGGTTAAACTGTGAATGTTTTATGTTTGGACAGGTACGATATAATTTACAAGTGTATGACACACACACGCTTCCGTACGGCGGCGCGGAGCTAACCATGACGATACTAGTAAACATTACAATTTATTTAATAACACATTATAGGACATCCACAACTTATGTACTCGATATGGCAGTAGTTTCAAACAGTTCATATAAGTGCCTAATTGTATGGATTAAACACCAAGAACAACAACTTAATTTAGAGGGATTTTATCACTTACATTGTGGCTCAGCTCACGAATACATTACTGAAGCATATGATATCTCAATCAAATATCTAAGCTTTTATTGTTTTGTTGATAGATGAGACACATACCTACAACTTGTATATGCACATGCTCACTGGGGAGCTAGTGCCACCCGCCAAACTCCGCGGACTTTAGAACAACACATGTATAAAGCTGGTTGTACTGACACGATGTAGCGTGACGTCACGTGCACTGTGTCGCTGCCTGCATCGCCGTGCACTCGCCATGAGGTACAACTACGCGTTGCCATGGTAACGGCGCCAAGGAGTAGTCAATAACTGAAGTGTTTAATATGCGAACGGTTGTTTGGAAAGTGTGCGCACTCGCGTGTTATTCTAGTCGGAAGTGAACATTCCGTTTCTTAAATACTCCTTGACACTGCAACACACATGCTCGTAACTTGCACAAAAGTATGCAAGTAATGCAAGCTTGCATGCTCTTCTGTGGTAACAGTGAGTGTCCAGTGGTGTGCAAGCTACTTGCATACGTTTATTAAATAAATATATCTTGTTAGAATATAGTGTTCTATATGTGGTTACATTCATTAGATAATAATTACGTTAATTCGTAAAGTGCAAGTTAGTCCCCATGCTGTTTCATAGTAAGTTATAAACCGAGTCCGAATTATCTTAGTATTTTTTTTTTCCTTTTTTTTGCCAAGTGAAACCGACATTGTCATTAGGATTATTTTGTTAACGAGTATTCCTACTGATCAGTTGACTGAACCAACGTAGCGGCACTGCTGACGTCGCATGATGACGGTACCATGGTTTTTCAAACAATTAAGATGATAAATATTATCTAGAAATCAGTGTATTGTAATGTATCTTGAGGTGTTTTTCCTGTCATCTCTTCAAAAATATTGTTTTACTGCCTTTTACTGGTTCTCCAGTAAGTGTTCATAGATGTATCATTCAATTCAATATTCTTATTGAATTGAATCAGAGAAGTACAGAAACTATGACGGACTTGTGAAATATATTTTGACGGTTATCTGCTGCATGCAATAGTACAAGTGCTGCACTACCGCGAGACAATCACTAGTCGGTGTAGTAGCAACAGCGTCAACTGCGGAGATCGCCGAAGGAGCCCTACTGCTCCACTAAGAAGCTCGCATAGCTTTACACACATCAACATCGTAACGTTCATAAGACATGTGACTCGTAACGTATTCATTATTGGTTGACTATCTAAATTGGCTAAATGTCTATTTATCACTACCCTAAAGACACCGGCTTAAAGTTCACTCACAGTCTTTTATCTGTTTCCTTGTGCCGCGCGTCCATCACATGCGAGAGCGCAGTTCGTTTGTTGTTCCACGTTGAGCTCATGTCCCGCGTGTCGTGCTCCGCGTGCGTGAGCGTGTGGCGCGTGTGCGCGTGTAGTGGCGCGTGTGCGTGAGCGTGTGGCGCGTGTGCGTGAGCGTGTGGCGCGTGTGCGCGTGTAGTGGCGCGTGTGCGTGAGCGTGTGGCGCGTGTGCGTGAGCGTGTGGCGCGTGTGCGCGTGTAGTGGCGCGTGTGCGTGAGCGTGTGGCGCGTGTGCGCGTGTAGTGGCGCGTGTGCGCGTGTAGTGGCGCGTGGGTAATTTCGCAGATCATAGCCGCACTTCACAACAGTATTTTTGGCGAACACTTGAGTATAATTCGAGTGAGCTGCAATCAAACACACGAGTGTGAACGAGCTGATGCAACACTTCGCGGGCTCATATGGCAGATGCGAGATGAAGCGTACATTAATATAATAACGCGCACGGTCAGTAGGAGACGCCGATCCTACACTAATGAATAGTTTGAAATACGTGAGAACAGGTGCACACATTCGCTCGAAGTCTACATCGATACTAGTGACGGCACCGCTGTCGACGGTCTACTAAAGTCTACTTCATTATGAGCAAGCTGCGGGTTCTACACTTGTGTGAGTAATATCGAAGTGTCGCCTACAGCGAGCATGCCGCGCGACGTACAACCGACTAGCAAGAGACGTAACAATAAATAAGTTAATACAATATCATAACATTACAAGAGAGATCGCTTACTATCACGCCACGCAGTGTTGTACAGTCACTGTTTACGTACAACCTGTCGTGTTGCAGTCACATACGACTGATACAGAGTGACAGTTGTGAGTTGAATATGGATCATTGTCAGTTTGTTAAGCTGTCTATTTCCACGACTGTACAACTATTATGTTCGTTCACATTTCCACGACACTGTTGCAGCATCCTGCATGTTCGTCAATCTGAGTAAGAGTCCATCACACTCGCCACACTGCTCACGCACACAGTTACACTAGCTACACTACGGCACACACACGTCGCCGGCGCCGACGCACTCGGGGAGTCAGTGAGGCGGACGGTCCGCGTCGCGGACGGTCCGCGTCTATTGCGTTTGGAAGTAAAGTTACATTTACTTAATGACGTTGTTACGTATGTCGTCGGTAAATGGACTTGAATGAGTGGCTAACGGGCCGATGAGCTTTTGGACACATTGGAAACTCGGAGGAGGACCGGTGCGTAGTTTAGGAGTCGTGGAACCCTCGCCGCATGCAGTAGGCCGGCCTGCCCCCGCGCGGCGCGTATCATCGCGGCGGGTGCGCGGGGTGGGGCCCGCCGCGTCGCTTGCGGTGCCTGTCGGGCGGCCGGTGGCGGGGGGCGGAGGGCGAGGCCAGGCGCCGCTGCTTGGCGCAGTAGGAGCGCGGCGCCCGCTTGTCGTTGCCGGCGTAGCGCTGGATGACGCCGGACGGGATGTTGTTGAAGTCGGAGTTGCTGGTGATGTGGTGGATGATGAGCGACTGGTGCGCCGACACGCGGCGCGGCGTGGGCGACGAGCACTGCAGCGCCGACAGCGGCGGCGGCGACGTGCGGGCCGGCGGCACGGCGGCCGGGCCGGCGGGCGAGCCGGGCGAGCCGGCGGGCGCGGCGGGCTCGGGCGCGTCGGACCAGTCGGGCTCGCTGTCGGAGGGCTCGGGCGAGGGCTCGCGGTGCGGGAAGAAGTACGCCTCGAAGGTGTCGCGCACCCAGCGCCGGTACTGCAGCACGTGGTCCGTCACGCGCACGATGCGGCCCAGCACGCTGTGCCGCGCCAGCAGCGCGCTGGGAGCGCCCGCCGCCTGCTGCAGGATTATGTAGCCGTAGTCGAACGCCTGCACCGACACACGTTATTTAGTTCTATTTATTTATTTTTTGTTTCACACCATTGTTGCTTTGCTTCTGTCAAAAACGCGGTCTATTGTCTACTTAACAACAATGATTTATCAAAAGCTTTCGCTTGGTGTGACGCCTATCTCGTTGGTAGTGCGTACCTGCTTGACTTGTATGGCGCCGTAGCTGGAGCGGCCGATGTCGTTGCCGGGCGTGAGCGGGTCCTCGATGCACAGCAGCGACGGCCGGTGCCCGTCGTTCATCTCCTGCGAACCGACACAACTATTAGTGCTTACCTACGCTACCAACACCCCACACTGGCGACCAGCTAACAATACACCGCAATGAGTGCCCACTGCTGACTGTCGCAGGCCCGACCAGTGTTTGAATGTCTACTCGCGCGGTCTTGCTCGGCATGAACCGGTAGCCATCAACAACGTCTAGTCAATGGCTCATCGGACACTGCTGCGTGCGTACCTTCTGTATCTCGTCCTTGGACACGTAGGAGCCGCCGCTCTTCACCCGGATGGCAGTCTTGACGTAGTTGAACTTGCGGCCGTACAGCTCGAAGAACTCGATGAGCAGCACGCCGAGGTTGTGCGGCTGGCGCAGGCGCTCGGGCCGCGGGTGCAGCTGCAGGAAGCTGATGCACATGAGGATGAGCGAGTACGACGAGATGCCGCCGGTGAACACCTCGTTCAGGTCGCGCTGCAGCAGGAACTGCTTCAGTACCATCACCAGACGCGTCAGCACTGGGTACTTCTCCTGGAATACATAGGTGGGAGGTCACATTTAAGCATGGTTTACACGTTCCTCACATGCACGTGTTGCGAGCCTGCCGCCATCACACTGGTGCATAGGGGGGGTTACCACAACACCAGTGAGACAGACAGTGATGTAGCAGGCGACCTCGTGCGCCAGTACTGCCGTGCGATTCTCTAACATATTTCAACGTTGCGCTCGACGTTGAGCTCGTCGACGACGCTACTGTCAAATCAACTCTATGCGTTGTGCGTAAAGTTGATTTGACAGTAGCGTCATCGACATCGTCGAGCGCAACGTTGAAATATGTTAGAGAATCGCACGGCAGGTGAGTGAACGAGCCCGATCACTATCAAATACCTTCGCGTTATGATTCACGTTGCAGCGCTAAAACGAGGGCAGACATGTTAATTGCAGTGATTACACTCAGCGGGCTGGAATGTTCCGACTCTAGGAAACTACGAACGTAATCACTTGCATGTTCTAGTAAGTTCATATCTCCTTGTTGTTGTGATACAGCAAGCTAATCAATGAGGTAATGAGCTTATCAATTAATCCTTTATCTAATTAGTATTTTACTTTTATAAAAAGATGCCACGTTACAAATAGCACAGCTGCCATTATATTCAACATGGCGAACTGCCTGCGGAACTGCTGGCTGCGTCACCTCCACGCGTTATACATAAATATACCCACGTATATATAAAAAGTGCTACGTCATCGTTAATGCCTACCACCCCACAGATGTAGGCGTGCCAGTGCTGCACAACTGTTAAGAAACTTACAAAAGGGAAGCTCAGTCAAACAAACATTGCATTCTCCTGTTCAAGCATACCTCTAGCGAGTGTCGCAGATCGTAGAGATGAACACGTATGTATTGAGAGTGCGGACTCACCTTAAACTGTTTGATCAGTTCAGCGCTCTTCACTCCGCTGCTCATGTTGAATGATATATCCACCTGATGAGTAAAGTATTGTATTAATTGACATCCACCTCAGGGTCAACTGGTCGCGCCCACACCGTATTCCCGAGGGAATTCAAACCACTTCTATATTGTACGTTTACAAGTCAGAAACCCGGCGAGTGACTGAGGGCGGCCGTAGTGCTTTTGTTTCGTTAGGGAACCCGGCGCGGCGCCACTCACTGAATAATGTACATTGATGACGGTTATTGAAATCATTGAACCGGAAGTAGATTTACTAATATTCTTCAACTGTATTATAGAACTACAAACACAGGAAAATTAACAGTGAACAGTACAAGTGAACGTGTTCACAGTATCACTGCCACTGCTCCGCGTGTTGGGGCAGTTCCTGCGTGAACAAGCGATTACCTTGACATCGGAGTACTTGTCGGTCATCTTGACGATGGGTACGGTGGCCTTCTCCAGCACCTTGATGCTCTCCTTCTCGGCGATGTCCTGCACCACCAGCTCGCGCTCCAGCGTCCACAGCGGCAGCTTCTCCCATTGACCTGGGACAATATACACACCACTCATAAGTATGGCAGTAATGGCCATCGCAGCATTCGCAGCAGACTATGGGGCTATGATCAACGTCACTTACGTTAAAAGATAGGTAATTATTTAGGACTGATTAAAAAATATGTATTACTAAAAAATATCATAAAAAATATAAAAATAAGTGTTTGTCATAAAAAGGCAATTGCTTATAAGAAACAGACAAGACTTGTGATCGCGTACGTTTTCAAGATGTCGCCGCTATAACAAATAGAGTATGAAGCCCGTGAGTCCGAACAAAAAGCTCGACAGATAACGGTTCTATGACAACAAGACAAAAACTTGCGACGCGTCGGACACGCGCACGAACAGAATTAGTCGCCTTCACCGTCGCACAGTGGGCTGAAAATCGGCTCTAGAAGACTTAGGGTTTTCAATTTCTAAGTGTCGGTTTTTTTGCCAGATATCGCTTCTATTAGTTATTACCATACACAAAAATGTCACCCGAGTTAATTCTGCTCAAAAACGAAGGAATTATAATTTTTCTACGAAAAATTTGTATGGAGCCAGCATGAAAAATCGAATTATCTCTGAAACGGCAACGAAAACCGTAATATCCTCACATGTGATTTTAGTACTAATTATTTATGATTTTTTGACATACTTTATATAAAGGTTCAAGATGCCGATTTTTTTTTAAAAATCGTCTAAGTATTTGTATTTATTTTTACATATAAAACGGTTCCAAATGGTGTTTAAATTACGGAACATAGACTTTTAACAACAACTAACACTCAATAGTATCACCCCTATATCCCCGAAGGAGTAGGCAGAGGTTTATAGTACACCCACGCTTAGACAACTATGTTCGAGCTAGATATTTTTCATCACAAAATGAGTTTTAAAACTTTTCATTCACTCATATCAGCCTAAAGCCGTCCACTGCTGAACTTAGGCCTCCCCCAAAGAGCGCCACCCATCCCAGTCCTGGGTAGCCCGTACCCATCCGCCGCTTGCTAGCTTCTTCAAATCGTCAGTCCACCGTTCAGCAGGGCGTCCCACACTACGTTTGCCTAAACGTGGTCATCACTCTTATACGTGTTTGCACCGCCAACCGTCTGTCCGTCTGCAGACATGACCGGGCCACTTCCATTTCAGCGTACTAATTCTCCGAGCACTGTCGGTGACTTTAGTTCTCTGTCGGATGACTTCAATACGAAATCTGTTCACCAGAGAAACTCTGAGCATTGCCCTTTCATTGGCAAGCTGAGCGACCTTGAACTTGTGCCCCAGCCTCACGATGAGTGTCCAAGTTTTGGCTCCATAGGTTATCACAGGTAGGACGCACTGGTTAAACACTCCGGTTTTAAGGGATTGTGGGATCAACGATACAAAAATTTTGCGCATCTTCCCGGATGCCACCCAACACAAAACCCACTGTTGGGTGGTATCCGGGACAATGCGCGAAATTTGGTGTAAAACACCCGAAGGAGAAGGCAATGCTCGGGATTCCTCTGTTGCATTAATTTCGCAATAAAGTCATTCGCCAGAGAACTAAAATCACCGACATTCCTCGCAGAAGTGGAAGTGGGCCGGTCAGGTCTGCAGACGTAGAGACGGTCAGCGGAGCAAATACGTGTCAGAGTGAAGACCACGCAGTGTCGTAACTAGGGCAGTGCCAGCGGTGCCCAGGCACAGTGCGCAGACCCTGGAGGGGCGCAGAAATGACCAAACCAGGACCAGATTTATTTTAAGGGCGCCTTCATAGAAGCCCGCACAGGACGCCGTTATAGAAGCTCGCACAGGGCGCACAAAAAGCTAAATACGGTGCTGAGACCTCGTTTTGGCAAACATAGTGTGGGACGCCCTGCTGAACGGTGGACTGACGATTTGAAGAAGCTAGCAAGCGGCGGATGGGTACGGGCTACCCAGGACTGGGATGGGTGGCGCTCTTTGGGGGAGGCCTAAGTTCAGCAGTGGACGGCTAAAGGCTGATATGAGTGAATGAAAAGTTTTAAAACTCATTTTGTGATGAAAAATATCTAGCTCGAACATAGTTGTCTAAGCGTGGGTGTACTATAAACCTCTGCCTACTCCTTCGGGGATATAGGGGTGATACTATTGAGTGTTAGTTGTTGTTAAAAGTCTATGTTCCGTAATTTAAACACCATTTGGAACCGTTTTATATGTAAAAATAAATACAAATACTTAGACGATTTTTAAAAAAAAATCGGCATCTTGAACCTTTATATAAAGTATGTCAAAAAATCATAAATAATTAGTACTAAAATCACATGTGAGGATATTACGGTTTTCGTTGCCGTTTCAGAGATAATTCGATTTTTCATGCTGGCTCCATACAAATTTTTCGTAGAAAAATTATAATTCCTTCGTTTTTGAGCAGAATTAACTCGGGTGACATTTTTGTGTATGGTAATAACTAATAGAAGCGATATCTGGCAAAAAAACCGACACTTAGAAATTGAAAACCCTAAGTCTTCTAGAGCCGATTTTCAGCCCACTGTGCGTCGGAAAGGTATGTCTGAATCGATAATAGCATCAAGTGAAGCAATCAGCGCGCGTCATGGCGCACTCTCACATAGTCCGCCCTGCAGGCGTCAGGGGCGCCCATACGCCGAGTATCTCGTGACGGGCTGACCGATAGCTCCACCGCTGACGTGTCAGGAAACACGCCTGACGAACGACCAGATGTAGTACTGGCAGACAACTCCAAGTGTTACAAATGGAATGCGTCTTTCAATCACTGTTCATATTTGGTCGGACGCGTCACTCAGCCAGCTATTCTGGGTGTCGTAATAAAGCAAGGGGACTTTCATGATTACCTTAGACATTGCTCCTTGTAATATGAGCACAAGATGTAGCACTTCACAGCGGAACCATCCTGTTCCCAGTATTACGTCATGATGATGTGATGCTCCCCGGTGTGCGTACATAGAGACATGAATGACTGTCAATCGGGACGCAAGCGTGACTCACCCGCAATGTGTGTACGCACATCTACATAATGGCGCGGTGCAAGTCCGGTGATTGTTTATCTTATACATTGTAAAGGTACGACCACATTTATAATTGATATCATATTTATTTAACCAATGTTTTATCTGAAATATTTTACAAGAATTACAATGACTATAACTACACAAAGTAGCCAAGTGGTTCACGTTATGACGGTGATATGAAAGTTTTTTGTGGTGATGTAGGTCTGGTCCAAAATACCTTGCTAAAAGCGGTTGGCTAATGTTCCAGTCATCCGCTTTTAACAAGCTGTCTAGGTTCAAAGTCGTGTCGTGCTCTGGAGAAGTACGCAATCGCGGGCGACAGCAAGGCATGTGAGTGAGCTGTTTAGCCGCGAGCACAGCTGTGTCAATGTAAACACGGCGCACGTGGTTGCGTGAGCACGGCGCGCGTGTCGTTGGAGGAGTGCCACGCCGCATGTGCTCATCGCCGCCGAGCTCGCTGCCAACGCACCGGGATTGCTTACCGCTCTGTTAGCAATACAACACTGAACTTTGTGAAGTTAATGATCTCAAGGCAGCTCGGAGATCATTATATACAGTAGGTAATACATGTGTATGTTGAATAATTTCTGTTCATTCTGGATAACAAAATCCCGCTACCTTCGAGATATTCGTGATGTCCCAAAAATAAACGTTTATTGAAGAGCAGACAGAATCACGACCTTCTGCTGCAGTAGGTAGTTAAGTCCTCCAATAAGATGATGTTACAAAAACAAGGTACAGCTAGAAAAATCGGGCGAGAGGAAGGAAGGCCGTATGAAGAACATGTGCTTGGTCCTCAAGCACTTGAAGAGGTGGTATTATAAGTTTAATGGATTTTGGCCAGCGCTAGGTTCCATTTATGGATAGATGCTTACTCCTGCTGACTGTGGCTTCACCAATTTGATGTGATAGTGTCAAGTGTTTGAGAGTAGCCAGTGAATAGCAGCCCGATAGTGCGAGGTCGCAGCGCCAGTGGACGGCGCATATAAAAATAGCCGCGCCGCGCGCCTGCTGACACTCCGCTTGTGATTGCGAACACTGTCTAAGCAATTCATCTGTTATGTCATGTTCTTACTTAAAAAGTTTTCTCCATAATAACTAAATAATTAAAAAGAAATAATAATAAATATTTTAATTATATTATATTGCCATTGGTTGATGGCAATAGGCTCGCCCCCTATTACATGGGACCTAAATATACCGGCGAACTGTGGGTGTACATTGGTACACCTCTGCCTAACCCTTCGGGGAAACATTAGAATCCTAATTATGATTTGTGTTAATGACTGTAACAAGCTAGTCAATACGTTTGACTAGATGCGTGCTGGCCGTGTGTGCGCACGCTGTCCACGCCGCCGAGCGCCGCACGTGGGCGGGGTTCAACACACTGCGCTGTGCGTCGCTCCACCAGTCAGCTGGTACCCGCCTGTCATCCGCGTCACCCTAACACTGCTCCATTGTTCCGCATTCCTATGTCTGTACCTGTTGTGCTGTAGTGTAATAATCTCCCCGGTGAAGTGAACTGAGATGGGCTGTCAATCCCTAACAACGCTGATGGCTCATTTGAAGGATATTTGCAAAATAGACCGGCTGGCTGCCGTCCTCACACTCGGCTAGTTAGCCTGCAGCGCACTAGTAGATGCCAGTAATCTAGTCGTAGGCTACCTGCAGGAACACGAAAACTAAAACTGTGTTCCGTATAACTGTTGCCTTTCTGTGGCGTGACGTCAGCTAGCAATAAGCCGCGCCACGTTATCCTAGTATCCGAACTGTAGTCGATAAGCGAGCCCTTGATCAGCTCCTACGTGGCGCTGCATGTGCAGGTAACTCACCTAATCAGGAATGCTATTCAATACGTCGTCGCTGCAAAACGTATTACATAACAGATTTATGACGATGTTGTGTTCGACAAATTAGTCGCGGCGACTAGTCGCACGAACCATTCATCATGACGCGTGTTATCGCTTCAGATTATATGACGACTGTGCGATTGTAACAGATTACAATTTCGTTGTACTAGCTCAAACCCGCGATTTCACCCGCGTTACGTTACGTGATTGAAAACTGCTCCCTCCCGTAACTCGTAGCTTGATGTTACATAGCGTATAACCATCCCCAATAAATGGCTATACAACGCAAAGGGATTGTTTCAAATCAGAGCACAAGTGTGTAAGACTAGCGCGTTCAAACAAACAAACTCTTCTACTTTACAATATCAGTACAGATTATGTACTCTCGACTGCATTCGTGTTCCGGTGCATGCACACCAATAATAAAAACACTATCGTCAGTACGGATGCATGTTCTCTAGTGTTTCTAAACGCTAGTTCTCTCGGCACACCGTAGCGTGGCGTGGCGAGGCGACGCGCGACTGTTCACTTGTTAGCTGCAAGTTTTCAGTGCCACTGATAAGGCTGCGAGTATCAATGTCAAGAGTGTGTGACCCTGTGTGAGTCGCTACTCGCTACGTACGAGCGCGGCCTGCTCACGACACACGGCTTTGATACGCTTGTCTTTCATCTAAGGATTAGTTTTAAAAGTGTTGTTGTGTGATATAAGGAGACTTTCTACTGCAAAAATGTTAGTATACTTCCAAGGAACCAAGCTTTGATTGCCAAAAATACGTGGACCTTCAGCATTCCAACAACTGTAACCGCCAGTGGCAGTGCTTGACCCTACACCCAACCGGGCTTGTTACCGCGACAAGCCGGAGACAGCTACTCCTCATTACGTAACGCTGTGAAATGAAATGACATGTGTAGATCAACTCGTCCGATGATACACGTAGGTACGATCGAGTAGCGCGGCGCCCACGACGCCGGCTCGTGGCAGCTGTACTGTCGCGGCGAGTGTGTGCTATCGAGGCGTACTCTGAACTCTCTTAGCGCGTTTCTGCCGCCTGTATTAAGGGTAAAATTACCTAAATAAGGTCGTTCGTACTCAATGTACATGAAAGCTGCTGGATACGCATACGGCACGCCCCCGGCCGCGTCCTCGCTGGGTGTTCACAAACGATGACACACTCGGTCGCGGCGACCTCTCGCGCTCCACAGACAACGCTAATGCCAAAATTGCACGCCACGAATCATACACACCACTTAGTCAATAAACTGAACACATTCCTGACCAAACATCCGAGCATTCCGGGTCAGGTTCAATCAGTCAACGCAGCCGGATTGCAATCAGTGACAGTTTACTGGTAGCACTCACTGGGCGTCTGAGCACGGAGGACAAGCAGCTCCGGGAAAAATAATTAGGTAGCCGGTAATTGGGAAATATATTTAGATATCGATATTTGGACAAGCAAAGTCTGTCGAATCAGTTAGTACCTACGTAATAAAAAAGTTATCAAATATAAGATATCAAATGTAAAATGTATTCCAAACGTAAAGGCGTACTCTTGGCAAGAACAGACAGATTGATACAATGACGACTGCGAGGTGAAGGACATCTGCACTCTCGGTGCTGAACAACCGAGATGCGATCACTACAACCGATGCCATTGACATAAGTACCTACTGTTAGCATGTTACTTCTCCATACTATTATATTTGATGTAATTTTGAACCAACATCATGAGCTATTTTAATTAATCAGCTAACAAAAAATATTAATATTTTCAGAATTGTCCGGCCACTATAAATTCTTTTATCCCCCAACATTTCCGCTGGGAATGCTGAACTGTTAGTGTTTCGCCTGAACCACGTGTAACTAAACATCCATTGCAGGAAGCGTCCTTGACCGGCAGTTAACAGGCCCAGCTCGCACATTGTGATGCGCTATAGGTACACGCAGCACGTGGCGCCGGCGAGAGTCGCAGGTGGGGAGTCGACAATAACAGGGATGTTCCGGAGACAGTGAACAGAAAACCGTTGCAAGTCGTTGAGAGTATTCCGTAGGGTAGGTGTGACGGGACCCCTGTGTCGGAATACGATGCATATTAAATGTGGCATGTGGCCTTTAGTATGAGATTAAATAATCTCTGTGCTTTGACTAAATTGGCACATGGTCGGAGAAAATATGAATTGTAATCAATCGACATGAAATTAAGTACTGGAATCCATTTTCGGCGCAACTTCTTCTACTGCCAATTAAATTAGTGTTTGTTTTAATATGCTATCAAGTCACAATGCATAACAGAGCTGTGTTACTAATTATAAGATAAACTTAATGAGCAGATAATACATCGATAACGACGCGAAAGCCCAGCGAACTAATTGAAGATACCGCGGCTAGCGAACAGTGCACGCGAGGCGCGATCCTGAACTGTGGCCGATGTTACGAACTGTGCGATAAGTTAACAGTGTTCCAAATAAAGATTAGTGTTATAAGCTGCTAATCAGCTCTAAGCCTTTGATGCAATGCATCTACGCAGTATTGTTGAACGGAAAATGTGTTTTAGATAAACAAGAGTCTAAATTTAATGGACATGAATGTGTGCAGCAGCTCGGAGTTTGGATTTGTGCCCGGTTAACGGCAATAGGCTCGCCCCCTATTACATGGGACCTAAAATATACCGGCGAACTGTGGGTGTATATTGGTACATCTCTGCCTAACCCTTCGGGGAATACAGGCGTGATGGTGATGGTATATATGAATGTGTGCGTTCCCGAGGAAGTCCGTGTGCGGGGTCCGCGGCCGCAGGGCGTCCCGCGACCGCGGCCTTGTATTATGGCGTCTAGCCGGCTCTACTGTGTGTGTGTGCACGGCAGATAGGGAGGAGGACAAGCTCCGGAGAGTGCGCGAATACACTACTTACAGACAGAATATAGCCGAAATACTTCAGCGTTTGCATCACGTGTCACGGGGTGACTCCAGAGCTGCAGGCTGTCGCAAAACACTGTGCTTCGCTAGGTCACCCATTAACATATACTGCGTTATTATCACGCAAAAACACACAAATGTGACATTCTGCTTTAAGACATATTTTGTTCTTTGTCGGACTCCAACACTTTGAAGTCCAATCCGGATTTTAAGACCCTTCAATCGCACTCCAGCCCTTCGGAACTTGGCAACACTGTAACGTGATCCTCCTGTGTGAGGGTACGTAGTGCGAGTAGCTTACACTGCGCACGTTTGGCTACTGTATGAGTGATCGGATCGTGGTGAGGCTCCAGTTTAACCGGCTGGGTTGCTAGGCCATGTTTGAGCGAGTCTCGAATAACAGAATGCTTTATTGTGACACACTGTTATAGTTCGGGTGAGCGGCGAAAGGACAGATATATCATCGGCATATTGTTTAATTCGTCGCTACACAAAAACGGCGTTAGCGCGACGCGGATTACCTCAAATAGTAGTTATTACAATTCGGTGCAGCATTTTGCTTACACAGACAAAATTACCCAATGAATAATAATGAATGAAAATAGATATAACCACAAGCACGTTTGGCCTATATTTAGATCCCTCGCAGCATCTAAGTGAACATGACAGCCAGGCAGATACTCGAAGATGCTTCCTACTATAGTAAGTAGACTATAAAAAGACGGGTCAATGACCACATCGTGCTATCAAAGTATAAAACTTATAAAATTCCTGTTTTATCTGAGATGCACAGTATTATACACAGTCTTGTTCTAATAAAAGCTCGTCAGCATAGTAAGTAGGTCGCCTGACTACTGAGCACCATTTCTCGCTCAACGACACGCGACGTCGCGAATATAGCACAATAAACAGCATTACAGCAAAAACATTCCATTCAACGCGCGGTGATTAGATTACATATTGTGCAGATTGCGAGGATTTGCCACCGCTCATTAACGCACACACGCTCATTTACACCGCTAAGTGTTGCTTACTCCCTATTGTGCTTACTCTAAAGCAAACCAGCAAAGCGTCACGCCTTTGCTGTGTGCAGGGTTTGTACATCCATAACTCGACAATAACGACAGAGGCCAGGCTATAGCTATGTATTGTCGCGGATCTCTTCGTCAGCTACATTCTTATAATAATAGTCTATTGAAACTGTAAGCTCAATAGCTCTTTTGTTAAACCGGAATCCCGAAGCAGGGAAGTGGTTCTTAGAAGTGGTATCGTGTTTATTACAGCATGTCCGCAAGGAGCGGCCAAGGCGCACCAGTTTCAAGCTGGATTAGGAAACATTCAAAGATAACGTCCAAGGTCATCTAAATCGATTAGGTAAACAAATAAGCCATTAACATAACGATGCAGTTGTGCGCTGATCTCACTCTTGGTCTCAGTACATTATTACAGCCCCTTGATGTCACTAGTTGCGCGTTCGGAAGCTGCTCAACAGTGTCGGTACTATAACAAGGCTCACCAATGACGACGAGGTCAATATCGCTGGTGGGCAGGTAGAGGCCGGTGCGGAAGGAGCCGAACACCTCGACGCGCGCCTGAGGCCACAGCGCCAGGATCGCGCCGCGGATGCGGTTCACCACCGTGGAGCGCACCAGGTGCTCCGTCTCCGTCGGAGACATGTACAGGTAGAAGTGCTCGATCTCTTCGTGCAACCTGCAATACAAATTAGCTTATTTTAGCCATGGACAAGAACCTGTAATTTTTTGTAATCATATTGAAATTAGGAAATTCAGGACCTTTCGGAGAGGTTCCACATATTATATCAGAGTGCACTTATGGCACAGGTCTTAGTGTCGCTGTGTGGTCAAAATAGAAAAAAAAACACACACCGAGTTAAATATCACAGTATCAGAATAATTACATAGTCAACCAGAACAGAAGTGTTTTGCTTTTAGAACTGTACAATAATCGCTGAAATCATTCACGGTTTAAATATTTGAGAGTGGTTACAATTACACGAACGATTAAGCGAGTGAGTTTTGCCGCAATAACTTTAGTACCCGAGCGCCAAGCGGTGATTGATGTGCTCCTGGCTAACTGTGGCGCACGACAATACGTTTACTATTACACGCTCGTGTCCATGGAAACCGAAATAGTGCTTTCATAATTGACATTTAGTGTACTTAAATACAGGGATGATATGATTTAAATCATTTGATTTTAATCAGTGATTTAAATCGCGATTAAAATCAAGTGATTATTTTAAAAAAAATCGTTGATTTAAATCAGTACTTTTTTATTGCAACCAAAACAGCCAAAAAGGGTCGTCCCTTAAGGAACTACGGCGCACACATACGTGTGCATCGCTAATATGCCTATAGGTATCATTATACGGTTCGGGGGTTCCCCGAAATTTAAACTCGCGCCTGAAATCTCTCTTTTTATTCGAATCGTCATTTTTATTTTTTGTTAAATGTTACAAAATGGAAATGGTGTTTTTTAATTACCTTTAGAAGAATATAATTATGTCTGTTTATTTTCGTTAATGTCATTTTTTATAAATTTAATTAAATATTTTTGTTAAATAGGCAAATAAATATGCTACTTCGTTTTTTTTATAAAAGAATGGCTTAATAAAAGAACTAATATGTTATTTAACAAAAAATATGTCGTTTTTTAAATAAATAACTGTCATTCATACTGAAAACGATCCGATATATAAAAAAATCAAAAAAATCTGATTAAAATCAAATAAATCCGATTTAAATCAAATTAATCTGATTTATTTGATTTTTTTATAAAAATCATGATTTTTATCAACCCTGCTTAAATATAAACAGATAAAAAAGGGAAAATATAGAACAGCGACAAGGATTTGGGTTTTAATGACACTATAATCCCGATGACGCGTAACATTATGCACGGCGAGGTCACGCCGGTGACGCGAACTGATCGACGCAACTGCAATAAGCCTCACAACTTTGCTAATATAATCACTAAACCATTTGTATCCCGCGTGGCTGTCATGTATTAGTGTCCGGTGTGGCTGTGATACATATCGGTAATATCGCGAGACTTGCTAATTACCAGCAGTGTCTCACCTTCACATGGCACAGCCCCGCTAGCGGACCCGCCACCTGCCGACCTTAACATACAGACCTTTCACCAGAATGCACACCTCATTTTGCACCACATTCTTTCAATTCGTGTTTTTGACAATCAACACACCTCAATCTCATTCCGATCACATTGGCGGCACAAAAGACAAGTCAAGGTGACGACTGTACACTTACATATGATAGCAACATGACCGAACGCAGGATAGAAAAAATTCAATATCTTATATAAAGAAATGTACCAAACGATGCTTTTTATACCTCAAGCCAAATGGACCAGCGTACTCATCAGTATTTCGGCGTCTTCCTGCTGTCCCAAAAGAATAAATATCTACGTCAATATAATATGCAGCTAATGGCGAACCCCAAGAGTTGTCTGTGTAAATCAAGTGCCCAATTAATAATTTCCCTGCAGAGCCGTGCCGGCGCAGACGTGCCCTGCATCCAGGCGCGGGGGTCGACACTGACAAGACACCCTTAACCTAAATTCATCTTCATAATTTAAAAAACTGAATAGTCCATCAGTTACCTTGAGTCTTCGTCTAGTAGTTTTCTAATATTATGTATGTTTATTTATGCACTAGGGCTGGGAGGCATTTCGCCTATACACGAATATTCAAGAGCTAGCTGCCAATTAAAAAATTCTGTGCATATTTCATTTTCAGAACAAGAACGCTGAATCGAGCCCGCAATTGCATTCTAGTACCGATTTTTGTTCATTGAATTCTATAATTCAGGGCAATACAATGCCGATGCCATGCCATGCCGATTAAGTTGCTGTTACATACCAAGAGCAAAAGGAGCTTTCTAGGTTAAGTAATAAAAGTATTAAAAGAGCTCGTTTCACTTGTGAAGTAGCAGCAGAAGCTAATACAAGCCACACAGTTACTCTATCGCCTAGACTTCAACGTGGTCCTTGACAATCACAGTCATTCCGCTAGCTTGCAACACCAGATGTTCGCAGCTTTGCTCGATTTCCTTTTAAGCGTTGACTCACTGCACTACAAATTACTTAAAAGGTGATGGCTAAATGACTGCCCCAGGGCAGTCATACACTTGAAATGTATATGAATCTTACATAACCTCATGATATTTAAAAAATCATTCATGAATTATCTAGTGTTTAATACTTTCCTAGCACTTTCGTGAACTATTAAACATAATAAAGTATCTCAATTGCTTTTTAAGCTATTTTTGTTTGACAGACCATGTTTGACATTTCTCCACATTGGAAAAAGAATAAACAAACCGTTCCTAGGCAACTGATTTTTTGGCAGTTAGAGGCAGTTGTAAACAACCTTTTCCAGTCATGTGTTATTTCCATAATATACATTATTAAACCTAACATAGCTAGTACGTGCCCTAAATGCGAGTTTGTTTGGTTGTTACTTTATCAGGTTATGTTATGAAGGAAAAACCGTCAGAACCGTATAACTCGACCTAATTATATAGCCTCGTTTCGTTAGGAAAAGAAAAAAAAATCTTGCTTTTTTAAAACTATAACACGCAGAATTGTGTAAAAAGCATAATGCAATAATCTTAAGTAATATTCCAAGTGAAAAAAAAAAAAATATAAAAAATAAAATATTTTGTATGCTGACTTGATGAAACGAAACGTAGGTATTTCATACATAATAGCATTATAATAACGCACATAACACGCGATTGATTTTAAAAGTAAATTAACATGAAGTATGCTGTATTATAACTTATATCGATTTAATTTGAGAAGAAAATCCTTATTAGCAAATATGTTTTGAATACCTGAATTTTGTGATAAAAAACTTTTTCATCACAACCATTCGCTTATAAATATACAACCTCATTTTCGTTTTAATTTTATTCTTTTTCGAAAATGTCAAAGTGTCAGTTGGAGAAAATTAAATACTGTCACACACAGCTTCTTTCCTTTTTAGGCAATATTATTTTACCATTTATTATTATTCCCAAAAAGTACCTGAAACTTGTTTTACATGAAATACTAATATTTAGCCATTCAGCATTACATTGTGCTAGGTACCATATTTATATATTACTGTCGGGCGGTGGGGCAGTGGTCGATACTTCCATTTAGCCATCTCCTTTGTTACAATGCTGATGTCATTCATTCATAACATTGTATCAATGAGATATGTCTGTCCATCAATCTCATAGTATTAGTAACTAGGAAAATATTCCAGACAGAAGTTTGCTCATCGGGAATTGTTATTTATCAACTGGACCTGCAATATCTATAATCAACTAGCTGACCCGCCACGACTTCGTTCGCGTGGTATCCTACCCCTACCCTACCCTACCCCTACCGACATTATAAGTATTATCACAAATCTTTTGTATGGGAGTATAGAAAATTGTTGTTTTTAGACTTTCAGGATTTTTTTTTTTTAAATATTTCTCTCCGTAAGAACCATCCTCGTACTTCACGGAATATTTTAAAAAAAGAATCAGCCAAATCGGTCCAGTTGTTCTTGAGTTATGCGCTTACCAACACATTTTGCGATTCATTTTTATATTATAGATTAGTAGTTACTTCTAGAACATTAACAAATTGTACAATTTGCTAATATATAGCTAAACGTTAGCTGCAGACACTATTTCCGAACGTCCGCGTCATCATCAGCAGAGTACCACTACTGCGGAGGCACGGGCGCCTTGGTCGCAACTATACAACGCGGCTCATATGTAACGCCGGGTTACTGCTCCGCCTGTCGTTCGTTAGTCGTAACAATGGTTCGATTCTGTGGTCCGTCTGATTTGAAAATAGAAGAAACGTTTTCCAAAAAAAAAAGCTTTGGCACTAAACTATGTTTATGACTAACTGCTGTTGTAAATGTGGAAGTCTGTTTCTGTCTGTTTGGAAATGTTAATAACCTCTGTAGAATCGTGCTCGAGATAATCAAACAAAAGTTTAGTCACAATGAAACTTGATTTATTTGTGAATACTTTTACTGAAAAACCAACCTAAAATGGTGTTATTTGCTGATGATACTTCATTGATTTTTAATGTAAACAGACGGGCACAGCACCTTGACGACGTAAATAACGCTATGCTTAAGGTTCATAATTGGTTTACGATAAATAACTTAGTATTGAATGAGAAGAAAACTAAATGCATTAGATTTGCGTTACCGAACGTTAGAAGTAGTGCATGTAACGTTATATTGAATAAGGACATACTGGAATTCGTCGACAAGACAGTTTTCTTAGGAGTTACGCTCGACTCAAAACTGCAGTGGGGTCCTCACTTAACATCTCTTGCAGGGCGGCTAAGTTCAGCTGCTTACGCTGTCAGAAAAATCCGACAATTGGCAGACGTGGATACCGCGAGACTAGTCTATTTCAGCTACTTCCATAGCATCATGTCTTACGGTATTTTGCTTTGGGGGCGGGCTGCAGATATAGATTCTATTTTTATTCTGCAAAAGAGGGCTGTCAGAGCCATCTATAATCTTTGCAGACGCGAATCTTTAAGAGAATTGTTTAAAAAAATTAATATCATGACGGTGCCTTGTCAATATATATATGAAAACATTATGTATGTTCGGAAAAATCTTCATCTTTTTAATAAAGTTGGTGATAGACATAATTATAATACTAGAAATAGGAACAAATTAGATCAGCCAAGTTTTAGATTGTCAAAAGTACACACTTCTTTTATGGGGTACTGTGTAAAATTTTATAATAAAATACCACTCAATATTCTCGAACTAAATGAGAGAAAGTTTAAAACATGCATAAAACGCACACTATGTCGTCAAGCATATTATAAATTAGAAGACTATATAAATGATAAAAATGCTTGGCTTACTGCTGGTCCTGCTCCACAGACACTCGGGCTCACAAATTAATATGCATATTTTACAAAAAGGAATTATGTTTTTCTTAAGCACCTTTCTTATTGACTTTAATAACGTCTACCGTTATTATAATTCTTATTTCTTTTTTCTTACATACTACAGTTGATTCGTTGAATAGGTTCACTGATAACCTTAGCTTTGTATAATTGAACATAATTTATTTCAATATTGTAAATGTGAGTACCATGGAGCCTTAATTTATTTGTTAAGTTACTAAGTATGCGTTGGACACTAAGCATGGCAGTGGAGAGCTTTGTCATGCTCACTTTAATGTCTCGCTGATGGTGGCGCGTGCATTGGATCGTTCGGTTCCCTTCAAGATGGTCGAGCTAAATGGTGCTGATGCACGCGTCATGCTCGTGAACGGGTGCTGTCAGTTGGGATTGGTCATCTCTTAGCTGCCATGGCTTACATCTTTATTATTATATTTTATTGTTTTATATTCACCTTCATTGTTTTCACATATAGAAGCAACCACAATTTTTGTAACCAAGTTTTTGTAAAAACCAAATTGAAAGAAAAGAGTGTCCATGGAGTTTCTTGCTCGTTCTTCTCCATAGAGACCTACGTTTTGGAACGAGCAACTAGCTTCAACTTTAACTGTAACTTCTTGACAATTCAAAAGTGCCTGTACATGGTCTAATTGAAATAAATGATTTGAATTTGAATTTGAATTTGAATCAATTTATTATTGAGATGGTTTCCTCGGTACAAAATAATAAATGCCCAATAAATAATGTGGGGTGAATGAACTGCGACTAAAACTGTGTTATGATATGAATGTGATGATCAAAGCACTGAGACGCTTTGCCAGTCCTAATAAAATACAAGGTAAGTATTTTCCACAACAAGCCGTATGTATTATTTACACGTAGGTAAGTATACAGTAGGCGCAGAATCTTGGCAACGCTTGTCAAGTAGTCCTCGAGTGATGTTCTGTTGACAACACACACTGACTCAGCTGGTAGCTTCGCAACTAACTACTGAAGCTAACGGTCAGTGCCTCACACACCCGATATACTTTACTATCTGCAACAATATTCATTCACAACTGCTTGTGTGTCACGAAAGGCATTCAAGTGATTGATATTCGAATTAGACTTATACATTCAGTTTACACATCCAATTTCCGTATCAATGTCAATCGTTTATCGAGCTTATTCGAGTGAAGCGAGGGAACGAGTACGAATATGATTTAATAAGTGGACAGCTGGCAGACCTTCCCCTGGAGGTGCACAGCCCGACTCGGACACTACGCTGGAGAAGCTACTCGCCAGCTTATAGCGTTTCTTGTACAAATAACCTGGAGGAGAGTTAGGTATTCAGTTAAACATTGATATTATGTATAATGTATTTGCTTCCGGATGACGGACATAGTAATGGCGGCACGTTACCGCGTCGCAGTGTTATTTTCGCGTCGTAAACAAACATTACGTGATTGTCCACATGCGAGCAGATCGCATCGCTGCTACTCGTAATAGCACAGCAGGCCTTCGGAGACTAATAAAAAGTTGTGAAGCGACACTTCCGTCAACATCGGTTCTGATTCAATGATCTCATGGATCTATTTACATATCGAGTAGGGGGACTAGGGGGAGGCCTAAGAAGCCATAGGGAAGACTCAGGAAACGAAAGATGAATGGTGTGGCAAGGAAAGGAGAGAATTTTGAGGTGCCGGTTAAGACTTGCGGAACTATCCCTAAACTTATAGGGTTATGGCAGGAAGTAGGTGGTCAAAAAAGACATCCAGATGGTAAAATTAACTTTTATCATTAACTTTTCTTAGTCTTGTTTACTTTTTAATAATACTCACTCTGTGTACACATATTTAGGACAGTTTTGACCTGAACTGTAATACCCTGTGTTGTGTATGCACGGCATTAACTGTATTCTGTTTTCTGTATTCCTTACAGTCAAAGCATTTATTTCAAAGAGACTATTTAGGCAATTTTGAATTGTCAAGAAACTACCTATTCTGCCTCTCAGCATTTATTAACGCTAAACATTGAGCTTAATGAGCCGGATCAGGGCTTCCTGCCATCACTTATACACTTGGTATATGTTTATGATACAACTTTATTATTTCCTATAGTACCATCGCGTTGTCCTCTCTGCTCTCAAGACTATGTAGTGTGCACACAACGATGATGTAACGAACGTAATTATTGTAATGATGCCATGTTGTGCACTTACCACGGCGACGTTATACGACACATTTATCGGACACATTGTTAGTATTATGAGATCTAATGTTACTTTACGAGGCAATAAACTGAACCCTGCCAGCTGTAACAAACCTGTGACACTGGAGTGAGGTAGCTGCACAAACTATTGCGACGGAGCTGACACGATCGCGGAGATCGATAAAAGCATAATTATTGTCTTTAGGCATGGTTGTCAACACTTTCATTTTGTTTCTAAGTTATGTGTTACGATGCACCCTGTGGTTTTTTTTAAGGTGTATGTTTGTTTCGATGATACCAAATTCTCTTATTTTCAATTTCTCCATTACAAAACCTTTGAAATCAGAAAAGTTGTCTTTAAAACCGAGTTGAAAAGTGGAAATTTTTAATAGCTCTCTTTCTTCTATAGCTCTTTGCAGTGGGTTGAGGTCAAGCAGAGCCTCCTCACGAGGGTCGCCAAGGGGCAGTGGCTGCCAACGACAAGGTCGCCTCACCACTTTAATACCGCCTTGTTCGAACTAGCACACAAATAGAATTGATGATTCAGTCACATCGCCAAACATTTAACCAACTATTGTTTGTTACGATGATTTATTTGTTTACAAAGTGCACACACGCATTTGTTCCTATGCCAACTGTGTAACACTGTGTACTTACATACTTAACACCACGCCTGTATTCCGCGATGGGTGGGCCCGAGGAATACTCGCCAATTATGTTAAAGTCCCACTAAAGAACCTCAGTCAGAGGGGGCGAAGAGCGAACTTATTTTTTTTTTATTATGTACTCACAAAACTACATTTTTTGGCGGGAGGTGCTTCACTACTACAAAAAGACTGGTCTGCATTAGCAGAGAACAGTGCGTGGAAAATCTAGGAGGAAAATGCCCTACAGAGGAACAATACCAGGTAATCTTTTAGCAACGATACTCTGTATTAAAAACTCGTGTGAACATCGTGATTTTAAGTTGTGTCAGTGTAAAGCAGTAGTGTCAGTAGTAATAGCACTACTTGTGCTGATCTTCTGATACAGCCCTTGTGGGCCGAAAATCCGTATTTACATCCGTGTTTTTTTTTTTGTGTTTTTATTACAGTTTGCACTACTTTGATACTTAACCTATTTTTATTTATAGCCTACAGTATAAGCCCCACTTTAACGACTTGTAGAAAGTTTAAGGTTTAGGCAGGCAGAACAGACGGAAGGATATCTAGATTAGTTTTTCAACACAGTTGCATGTCAATTGACTGCTGTTTGTCATTGTCCACAGATCCTAAAGTTCGCCTGAACACTTTTCCACTAAGTGGAAGCTGGCACCCACGTCACCACGCAGGGATGATGATCGTTATGTGATGTTGCGTCACGGGCGCGGACTGGCTGCGTGTGCCCCGGCCGCGCGCTCTGGACGCCCGCCAGCAGCAGGGCGTCATCCACCGCGTCCGACAGAATTACCACATGCAGCAGATACACCGCACACCACAACATAACGACCTCGCTTGCCTGTCAGGGACCAGCGACCTACGCAAACATTAGGCATAGCTACACCTTCTTTTTTTTAAGACGGGAAATCATCAAAGAACTTCCCCCGCCCTGGGCGGGGCGGGAGGGAGTGTCAGACTTTTACTGACTAAAACCCGTCTATGTGCCTTCATGTGCCCTTTGCGTTCCGGGGGCGCGGTATCTCTTTCGAACAACCAGCAGCCCCGGCAGGCATCGGCCCTCAGTGGCCCCTTCCAAGTTTGCTGACATCTCTTTGAGGCGCGCGTGGAACACGAACGCGCCGTCGACACGGTCTGTCGTTAGTGAACGTACGGACGGTGAGCTACCCATTGCTCACCGCCCACAGACCCGCGTCTACGGTGGCCGGCAGTCGTCTCGTGGCTATAGGTACACCTTGCGCCCGAGCCGTGACGTCCTTTCGTCGCATTCCCACCAGTGATGGCATGTTATGACGCTTTAGGTAAGCTTCATGTCATGCCACAAGACTGGTTCAGAGTCCGGGATCACTACCCTTCCAAATGAGTTTTTGTAATAATGTTTGAAACACGTTGCCGACATGTCCGTGTTGTTCTCCGGAGCTTCTGCGCGCGTCTACTGTGTGGCACAGTGCACAACAGTGGCGATTGTTCGGCCGCAGCGCGAGTCGGCCATGTGCGCGCACTCACAACATACTGCACATTGTTCGCATACACACATCGCTATGAGAGCTTCTATGTTCCGAGCGATATACTAATAGCTAATTAGGTGCAGAAAGCGGAGTGTTGGGTGTTGCGGGATACATTGGAAGATAATCATGGCAAGCAGTAAATCACGATTGAGAACATCTCATTACTAATAGGAATTAACTTCAACGTGCTTGGAAACGTCTGAATGTTAATCCTATTGGCGTTCATACATACATCGGTGGAAATTTTGCGCTTACATGTATATTTTGCAGTCAAAACTCTTAACCAGTCAAAAGTACTATTGACTAGCAAAATCAGTCAAAAGTAGTTTTGACTGAACAGGTTGGTCAAAAGTACTTTTGACTGCAAATTTGCGGTCAAAAGTAGTTTTGACTGGTGGAATCAGTCAAAACTCTTAGAAATCTGTCACTAATCTTCAATTAATGATATCTATTCCTTATAAAAGTAAATTATAGTATGCAAGAGCGAGCGAAGCGAGCTCGGGACTTCTTATTCTTCTTAGCGTTTCGATGACAAACTATATTGTAATAAAAATAAATAAATAATATATACTATTATTATAAATTATATTGATGCGGCCCAGAATTTGGCCACCAGCTCGGGACTTAGGGCACCCCGAAATGGACAGGTTAGGTTAGAAGGGGATGGCGGGGTCTAGAGAGCGAGCGAACAGACCCCGCCCCGTATAGCGTTTCTGCAACAAATGATATAGGTAGGATCACCGCGATTGCACGGTAATCTTGTAGCGCAAGCAAAACACGCGGCGTATCGGCTGCTTATCTTTCCGCTCAGCTGCGAGACGGAGCCGCCGTGCGAGCGCTGCCCACTGGGCCGGCTGTGCTACTATTGAAACCTGTTACATTTCTTAACACTACAGATTAGACATACTTATAATAACTAGGATATTCCCGGCTTGAGTTAGTGCGTGCTTATATTTTGTACATTAGCCGTCACGCTGTGCATTCGAACGGTTAGGTACAAAGTCTAAGTAATGGCGTACTTTCGGCGTATAGCTTTTGAAAACCTATTTATAAATTACTGTTTGCACCAGACATAAGTTTAAGTTATTGGTTAATAATAATCTAACTTGAGTACTTGATATAAAACATACAATTTGCCAGAGTTACAGTTAATTAAACAAAATTAGATAACCATTAATAGCAAGATAAAAAAACTAAAAAAAAAATTAAGTCAAGGTGATTGTACTGGGGGGTGGCAAGAGGCTCCGGGTATAAATTAGCAGCACCCAGCGCCTCTGTGGTCTCAGTTCAGTACTAATTTGCAAAGACATCTAGTGAATAATGGTCTTGTAGCAAAATGTTAGTAATAAGAGAGTGACAGACATCACACTAGCCAAACTATTGAATACTCAATATGCCATATTATCAGCTGCGTTCATGTTCCGACATGGTGCAAGCTGATACAATAGACACTGACACTACTACTGTTGGTGTGGTGGTGCACGTGCCAAATCCGGTCTGCTTATCTCTAACAATGCTGCTAACTGGTCAATGAAGCTGCTACTCTTATTTGTAAACTAAGCAAAATTGATATTACAATCAGTGCAACAGCTTAGCTTAGAATAACAACAGTCTGCAAGTGAACTTGTGGCACATTGACACACATAACACATTACCTGTTCAGGCACTGAGTTATGTACTACATTATTTAATTGGAACAACTTGCTAAACATCTCATAAACATTATGTAAGTGACTAGGTATCTTGGGAGTCCTTATAATGTTTTTAGTGTTTGTGACAGCCTAGAGATTCAGGTGCCTACTTCTCATGCACAATGTTTTAGTTTCAAAACCGGGCTGGTAACAATTTGATTTTTTCAATTTCATAATTAGATATGTACTGCAATCACTGGGATGAGATAACTGTACCAGTGGATTTAATCTACTTGATTCTAACACATTTTTTAATACTGTTTTGGGTAGTAATCTAATTATATTTACTATCATATTATAATATACTAGCTGACCCGCCACGACTTCGTTTGCGTGGTATCCTACCCCTACCCTACCCCTACCCTCTCAACTATCCTATCTCTCAAGTTGGATCGAACTGCACATGGTGTGCGAATTTTATTATAATCGGTTAAGTGATTTAGGAGTCCATTGAGGACAAACATTGTGACACGAGATTTATATATATTAAGATTTGTATGGTAAAACAATATTGTCACCCCTTGTGGCAGACTGTCAAGTCCTTCATATTTAGAATGGAGTATATCTTGGGTGTAACTGTCATAAGGTGAAAAAGAACACCTTGATGAAACCTGGGCTTGTTATAGAATATGAAGTTTGGAATTGTCAAGATTCAGTAAATTGTCTGAGTTATGAAGGCTGGTAACACTAATAATTTATTTAATGTAATGAGAAGGCCTTTGCCCTACAAATGCGGAGCTAAGATCAATGTTATTGCTACCTTTGGCATGACATAGGTACAATATCAATATAATAATATTGACATTTATATGGTTTCATGACACTATTTCTAGAACATGTGAATAAACATTATTCATTAAATGATAATAGCACTTCCTGTTTCATAACTACCTACTGTGCTACATAACTTTACATGAACCTGCATTGCTTGTATATTACATGTAGCTAACTAAAGTGGCATCATTATTATTGAAATTGTACAAAACAAGGGTAAACTATGACCTACAACTTGTTCCCTCCATCTTGTCAATATCAGAGGTCAGGTTTGCACACAAGTGTTATGTTCACATGAAGACTGTCCGTCTGCTCAGCATAGCAGTCACACAAACAACAAGTAATACATACAGATCGTAGAGCAGCTAAATTAAATGTTCATTATATTTCAATGATCAATTCATATTTATTTAAAAGTTATTACCTACTTAATGCTGTGTCATACCTAAGTTTAAGAGGTTTAAACTTATTCCAGCTATTCAGATATTATGTCAAATGCACCATTTTACCTACAAAGAGGAGGCCTATGGGATGATTGTCTATATATTATAAGGCACACCTATATCTGTTACCACATTACAACAGTGTTATAGTGCACAGTACATTGCAGTTAGTGACAACAAGCTTGATGATGTAAACACATCAGTCTATACTAATATTGTAAAGAGGTAAAGTTTGTTTGTTAGAGGTAATCTCTGGAAGTACTGATCCAATTACAAAAAATCTATCACTGATAAAAAGCTACACTATTGATAAGTGATGTAGGAAATGTTTAATAGTGAGTTTGACTCAAATGTAGTAGTTTATAATATAACCATTTGAATGGTGTAATTTTGTGTGTATAGGTTGCCAGATACAGGCTTATTTTTTTATGGAGTTTCCTAGAACTGCAATCCATGTTGGAGTCAATTCTGTTTTACAGTTGACTAAATAGAACAATCCAATTTCTAGGAACTTAAATTTCAGTGCCTTGTTTAATTATCACAGTCTAATAAAGTCCCCCTCTAACACAACTAATTTACCAATTAGAATGTATAAAATAAGTTAATCAAATTTGATTTCAACTGTTTGAGCTATTACATCTGGACCACCTAGCAGCTTTTAGTTGCCACTGCCACACTGCCAGCTGATCAATCTTAGATTGTATTTACCCGAAAATATTATTTATGATTATTTCAATTTATTTCATAGAAATGTTTTGATAGTAACCTTTTTAGTAATGTTAATGAAGGCATGCAGAACCTCACGTCGTATTTTCTTATGAATGTAAAATAATAAAATTACGTCTGATTGGGTATAGCTAATCAGTTGGAATGTGTTTATGACTAGCTAGGGCGCGGGTGGCGCCGCGGTGAGCGCTCAGCCGGCGCTCCGGAGACATGCCAGTCAGCTCGCGACGCATGGCCTGCCGTAGCTCGGTCCTCCACGAGTGAATGTCACGCCGCGCCGCTAACTCGCTCATAACCAACACGTCAAACACGTTGACATCGCAAGCAAATACCAGAATAATAAATTAAAACGTCACTTACCCCAAAATTCCCGGCTTATAATTATAGTTGGGTATCCGCCACGGACAACCCCCGTATTCACCTATGAGAGCATCGTGGTTTTTGTTCAGGTTAAACGTCGATGCGCGGTTATCGTTCATTTTCCTCCGCGCGGGGTTAAAATAATTGTTATTTCTACTTTCACCGTTCACATCATTTATAGGTATAAAGTCTTGGGCTTTATTCACATTAGGGTTGGCGTTTTCTAAGTTTTTCAAGTTCATTTTGTCAATATCACTTTGGGTTTCCCAGATACGAAGCCACAGGCGCTTCGCGGGTCCTTCCTGCTCGGGCTGATACCACGCGACGGCGGGATCCATTCAGCCGGAGCAAGGTTCCACTATATGGGATGACACATACTGTTGCATTTCACATTTATAATATTGTAATGAAAATTAACACAAAACAAAAATAAGTCACACCACATTCGGAACATGGACGACACGCGTATAGTTGACACTTCAACAACTAGAGGGAGCCATCTTAGCAAAATAAGTTCTAGATTCTAACTCAAATCAGGCACTTTATATTCTATAAACACTATTAATAATATTGCAGTTGTACTTGTTTCATTAAAAAATCATAACTAAGTATAGGAATAGTTTTTAAGATTTTAAAATTGATTATTTCTGCTGCTATTTATAAGCATCTCTATTTTGAAAATCGAAAAAAGGATATGAAAAAAAGTTGTTCGAATACACACTCGAGTCTCAACCAGTCAAAACCATTGTGTCAAAAATAAAAGTCTTTTAAAATGTATTTTTGATTTAAATGTTTATTTCATCGTTAGATGGAGTCTAGATAACCAAAAATTACATACACAACAACAGAGTCTATTTCAACTTTATTTAAACAAAAAAGTGTATCCAAACATGAAAACCCAACTGGTATAAATTGGTATTACTGTTTTTCAAATATTTGTATATTCCCTAACTATCGTAGATAGAGAATGAACTAATTATTGATGAATACTGTAGTAAATTCGATACCAGTAAAAATAAATTAATAATATCCTTTAATAAAAAAAAAATTGAGTTGTCCCAAACTTGAGTTTTGTGCATAGAGTAAATTATGCTTTTGTGAAATCAAGTTGTGAAGAGACAAGTTAATTTTTGAGTTTGACGTTGACGATTTTTGATTGCTGACATTTGAAAAATGTCAAAAGTGTTGAAAAATATTTTCGCGCCTATTGTTTACGTCAAATAAATAAACCAATAAAATTTTAATATATAAGTAAATCGTAAGTTTGCTTATGGTTATGCTACTATAAGTAATTCTGTTGAAAACGAATAAACACACTACAGCAGGTAAAATTACTTGATTGGTTTTAATAAAGTAACATGGTGTTGCTTTAAGTTAGCTCAAGAACAACCTGTTCACTTTAATGTCCGTTCCTTTTTTCAACCCCTCAGGCGACCCTCTGAACTTGCTACTCGGAAACGTAAATTAATTTCTTTGTTTTACTTTATTCCAGCTTTAAATGAAAGAGGCAGTGTCGGAACATGCTTAGACTACTACATAAATGACATATGAACAGCTTATTGAAACTGGTTGTGCCATGTAGAGTAGCGAGACAGGTACATCAGACCTTATTCAGTAGTATTCCTAAGGTAGTTTCACCTATTTCAACAAGAGTCTCCTATATTAGTGTTAGAAAGATGGCACAGAGAAGCATCACATCCTTCTTCAAGGTGTCTCCGCCTAAACCTGTTGTGAAGGAGGAAAAGCATGAGGGTGAGGACATCAAAGTAAACGGAGATGACAAAGTTGATGCACCTGCCGTGAATAGTAAAGCTAAGGTATGTAGCAAAGTTATTTATATACTTACCTATAAGTTATTGTGTTTTATGATTGTGGCTTGTTGGAGGGAACGGAATATAATAATTTCAATAGGTAAACTAACACAGATGTTCCACAAAAAGCCACTCTTATAAAATGATGAAATGAAACTACTGAGGTGGTATTATTTATGGTATAATATGGAAGGTACTTTCATTTTAATGTGGGTTCTAGAAAATGTCAGTGGGAAATCAGATGATCTACAATCAATTGTTATAAGATTTCCATCCTAACATGAAGCAATAGCAATAATATATAATTAACGTGAATGGTTACATTGTAGGCTACATCAAAAAGGCCTCGACTAGAGAGCAGCGAAAGTGACTCATCACCTAAGAAGGTGGAGAGCCCAGCAGTGAACTCTGAGAAGGTACCCATTTCATAATAAAAATATTTGGTGAATACTGCTTTAAAATATTCATTGTAAGCACTAAGAAATTCAATAATTGTTTTACAGAAAATAAAGGTAAAACGCCAGAGAATTGAAAGCTCAGGCAGTGAGACAGACATCTCACCAAAATCAGCATCACCATCACCAGATGAAAGGACTGCAGTATCACCAAGCCCGTCCCCAGAGAAGCAGCCGGCTATAAAAGTTGAGAAGTCAAATTCACCGAAAACATATGCATCACCTAAGAGTAAAAAGAAGAAACCACTCACAGAACCAAATAGTCTAAAGAAGACTCCATCTCTTAAGAAAATAAAGAAAGAAAATTCTGAAGAGGAAAGTATGAAGAAGACACCAAAGAAGGAGAAGAAGCAGGAGATAGAAGTAAAGAGTGAAAACAAGTCAGTTGAGTTAGAGACGGAGGTCAACGGTGACAGTACCCAGCTGGTTCCAGGTAAGTGTTGCTAGGTTGTGTAAGGATTTTATAAATGGCTCATATGAACAGTGTATTTGTACAATAGTAACACCACTATGTACGCAACCACCATTATTGGTTTCAGTATGAAACCAATTATATTATAGCTTGCCTTTGTGCTAGCATAATGAATAAATCTACAAATAATGTTTATTGCAGAAGTAGAGTATAACCCAGCAAAAGCCAAGTACCACCCGGTGAGGGACGCGTGCTGGCAGGCGGGGCAGGCCGTGCCGTACTTGGCGCTGGCCCGCACGCTGGAGCTCATCGAGGGCACGGCGGCGCGCCTCAAGATGGTGGACATCCTCGCCAACTACCTGCGCTCCGTCATTGTGCTGACGCCCGAGGACCTGCTGCCCAGCGTCTACATGTGTCTCAACCAGCTCGCGCCGGCTTACGAGAGCTTGGAGTTAGGTGAGTGAAGCAATTCTCATTACTTGTTTAGTGTAAAGGTTTTTTGGCGCGGTTTCGATCCCGTCCTCCTTTTAATCCATAAGATTCGTGCATCTTTGCAGAACAAATTTAACTTGTGTTATGCCCACCATCAAATATCTCTTTGTAAAATGATCACTGGAGCTAGTCGCTCGTGTTAATGCTTACGATGATTCCCTCAGGCATAGCAGAAACGTACCTAATGAAAGCCATCGGGCAGTGCACGGGCCGCAGCGTGTCGCAGGTGCGCGAGGCGGCCCGGCGGACGGGCGACCTGGGGCAGGTGGGCGAGGCGGCGCGGGCCGCACAGCGCACCATGTTCGCGCCCGCACACCTCACCGCCAGGCGCGTGTTCGCCGCGCTCAAGGAGATAGCCAACATGACCGGTGACTCACTACCTGCCTTCCAGATATTGCATAAATCCCTCAAGTAAACCGCTGGGGCGGTTAAAAACATATCGCTGTTCTTCAAAAAATTCCAATTTCCCAAAATACAAACCTTTTTGAAATTGTCGGATATCATAATTATCGGGCCAGATCCTTCTCTCTCACTTTACATATATTATAAAGTGGTAAAAACTAATGTTTGATGCATACTTGTTTCACATCTAGCAGGATGTAGTGGAGATTGTGACTAACTTAACGATTGCTGACAGGTCAGGCGTCTGTTAACAAAAAGATTAACAAGATACAGTCGCTTTACGTCGCGTGCAGGCACTCGGAGGCGAGGTATCTAATACGGTATGTAGACTTTTGTAACACAATAACGTAGTACTCACAATAGCTATATGTGAATCTTAATACATGCATACAATGCATGGGAGGACTCACAGGATGACATTGGCATTTTCTGCGACCTCTCAAAAGCATTTGATTGCGTAAATCGCGAGACGCTCCTCCTGAAGCTAGACCATTATGGCATCGGTCAACTAGCGCTTAGCTTACTGAAATCGTATTTGAATGATAGACTGCAACAAGTTCAAATAAACGTTGTAAATTCATCAGGCTTAAAAGTATAGATTGGTGTTCCGCAGGGTTCAATATTGGGTCCGTTTCTCTTTTTAGTGTACAGTAGAACCTCGATTAACCGAACCTCAATTATCTGAACCCTGACTAAGTTTATCCGAACACTTAATTTACCGAACATTGGTGAGAATGTTTTGCTGAAAACGCTTTGTAGCCGTTCGGCAATTAAAAATTGAGTATTTTATAAGAAAAGCGTTTGACTTTTTTTTGGTGTTTTATATTTCAGCGATAATGTGTCAAATTTTAATAGACTACAGTTTTTAGGTAAAAAGGTGTTGTTCTTGTGATTTTAATACATACTAGAAAAAGGAACAAATTAAATCAACCAAGTTTCAGATTGTCAAAAGTTCACAGGTCTTTTATGAGGTATTGTGTGAAATGTCATACTAACATACCGCTCGATATTCTCGAACTAAATGAGAGAAATTTTAAAACATGCATAAAACGCACATTATGTACTCAAGCATATTATAAATTAGAAGATAATATAAATTATAAAAATGCTTGGCTTAATACTAGTCCTGCTTCACAGCCACTCGGGCTCACTAAATTGTGAGCCCGAGTGGCTGTGGCACGCATATACATATTTTTATAAAGGAAACAATGTTTTTAGCACCTTTTTTTATTGACCTGAATAACGTGTACCGTTATTATAACTATTTCTTTTTTTCCTACGTACTACAGTTCATTTGTCGAATAAGTTCATTGAAAACCTTACTTTTCTGTAATGCTACATAATTTATTTTAGTTTTGTAAATGTGAGTACCATGGAGCCAATTATTTATTTGTAAAGTTACTGGACACTGAGCATGGAAGTTGAGAGCTTTGTCATGCTCACTTTAATGTCTTGCTGACGGTGCCGCGTGGGTTGGATCGTTCAGTTCTCTTCAAGATGGTTGAGCTAAATGCTGCTGATGCACGCGTCGTATTCGTGAACGGGTGCTGTCAATTGGGATTATTCCTCTCTTAACTGCCATGGCTTATATCTTTATTATAATTTCATTATTTTTTATATTCCCCCTTGTTATTTTTACATATAGAAGCAACAAGAATATTGCAACCAGGATTTCGTAAAAACCAAATTGAAAGAAAAGAGTGTCCATGGCGTTTCTTGCTCGTTCTTCTCCACAGAGACCTACGTTTTTAAACAAGCAACTAGCTTTAATTTTAAACTGTAACTTCTTGACAATTCAAAAGTGCCTGCAAATTGTCTAAATGCTTTGTCTCGCCTTGAATAGTGGTCAAGCTGTTTGTCTCAGAGAAAAAACTTTATTCATAACAAACAACTGACAAAAGAGTAACAGACTTGTCAAGTATTGTATACTTAATCTACTCTGTATATTGTATGAATTATGATGACACTTGGCCAAGTATAGGTTGTCTGTTATTTGCAGATCCCTAGAAGGCAAGCTTCGCATAGGGCTGGCGGAGCAGTCGGTGCTGCAGGCGCTGGCGCAGGCCACGGCGACCACGCCGCCCGGCCCCGGCGGAGTCACCGTGCTGGACGCCAGCAAAGGAATGTCTCCCGAGAAGTTCAAGGTGAGCCAAGAGTTATGATAGTCAACCAATACGTGAAGAAAGCTGTAACTGGCGTACAACGGTTAGCAGCTGTTTTACTGCATGTTTGTTAGGAGCATAGCGGCACCCTAATATTGCGTATCCACAGGCGCGCGTAGACGAGCACGCGCTTATAATAAAGACGACGTACTGCGAGTGCCCCTCGTACGACCGCATGATCCCGGTGCTGCTGCAGCACGGCGTGGCGGCGCTGCCGGCGCACTGCCGCCTCACGCCCGGCGTGCCGCTCAAGCCCATGCTGGCGCATCCCACCAAGCAGGTCTCGCACGTGTTCGACAGGTGAGCCTGCTGCTCGACCACTCACTTGACTTGTCGAACTCACCACCATTGTCAAATTAACTCACATTATTAAATCTTTACAATTTTAAACTTATTCATGTTATTAAACTCACTTATTTTGACAAATGTATGTTTTAACTTTTCTAATTTACTCATTTTTTTGTATTTTTTTTTTTTTAATTGTAATTTTTGCAATTTTTAAGCTTTGTGAATATTTAATTACGTTCTTTGACGTTTTTATGAGTCCTTTGTGAAACGCAGTTATGATACCAAACTCAATAGAGTCGTGAAACTCTCTCCACAAAGTTGTGCTGAGTGGTATGTGTGGTGAGCTGAGCTGTGTGCAGGTTCGAGAAGGAGCAGTTCACGTGCGAGTGGAAGTACGACGGCGAGCGCGCGCAGATCCACGTGCCCGCACTGAGCGTGCCCGCACTGAGCGTGCCCGCACTGAGCGTGCCCGCACAGAGCGTGCCCGCACAGAGCGTGCCCGCACAGAGCGTGCCCGCACAGAGCGTGCCCGCACAGAGCGTGCCCGCACAGAGCGTGCCCGCAGTGAGCGTGCCCGGCGCCGCCGGCCCAGACCTCGCGCGCGCTGCCGTGTTCAGCCGCAACCAGGAGGACAACACCAGGTCAGACACTACCCACACTAGCGACGCGAGCACGAGGTGACACTCCGCACCGATGATCAACACGTACCTTACGTCACGTCTCACACTAATACAATGGGATAGTTTGATGGAATTCCGCCCTAAACATTGGCAGAACCCACTCGGCAACAATCTAATAACTTACGGACAGTCGTTTCTTCATTTTAACGATTTGTAACAAGAGTCGCTTCTAATAAGTCTTGTTTCCTGTGTAACTGTATCACTTGCACACTCTACTGCCACATAATATGTATATCATAATATGGAAGGATCTTAGTACATATTGTAATATGGTTGCAGCAAGTACCCCGACGTGCTGGCGCGGCTGCCGGCGCTGCTGAAGCCGTCCGTCACCAGCTGCGTGCTGGACTGCGAGGTCGTCGCCTACGACACCGTCAACAAGCAGATACTGCCCTTCCAGGTCGGTACTCAGCTTTTATTTACTAGAGCCCGTTTTGTCTGCTTGAATTTGTTTAATAGATTCCTTCTTTTTTTGAATAAAGTGTGAAGTAAAGCACTCGGGGTTTTTAGCTTCCTCTAACGAAAAGACCAAATCCATTCTCTGGAAATATGTTTTTGATTGCTTGTCTCCGCCGAATTCCGACATCAAAATTATTTTTCACTTGATGATCAGTTTTTACCCGACTGCGACAGAAGGAGGGTTATGTTTTTCGAGAGTATGTATGTATGTAAATATGTATGTATGTATGTATAATTGTTTGGCACGCTCTGCAGCCTGAACGGCTCAATGGATTTTAGCTTGAGAGGTGTCGTTAGATTCGTATTTACTGTGAGAGTGACACTGGGTATATCAAAATAAAAAAACAAAATGGCGGATTTTTGGCGCCAAATTCAAATGTTATGTTTCGATCGCTCTGCAGCCTGAATGGCTCGATGAATTTTAGCTTGAGAGATGTCATTAGATTCGTATTTAATGTGAAAGTGACAATCGGTAAATAAAAAATTAAAAAAAGTATAAAATAAAAAAACGGTTTTTTTTAGTTTTTTAAATTACCGTTTTTTTAAGGAAATTATTTTGTAAAAATTAATGAGCTCCGTAAACAATTAGAAGTACAGTACAGCGCTTTAACTTTATTTATAACTTCATGACAATTCTAAAGTGCCTGTAAATGGTCTAATTGAAATAAATGCTTTGACTTTGAGTATCGTGTGTGTGTCAGATCCTGTCGACGCGCAAGCGCAAGGACGCGGCGGCGGGCGACATCAAGGTGCAGGTGTGCGTGTTCGTGTTCGACCTGCTGTTCCTCAACGGCGAGCCCTACGTGCGCCGCCCGCTGCGGGAGCGACGCGACGCGCTCAGGGAACACTTCGCCGAGACCGAGGGTAGCCACGCGACCAGTGCTCACCTCTAGCCAGGTCACTGTGACTTGTATGTACACTGCACACATGCCTCCCTTGTCCCGCAGGCCAGTGGCACTTCGCCACCAGTAAGGACTGCGGCTCCGTGGAGGAGGTGCAGCAGTTCATGGAGGACGCCGTGCGAGGCTCGTGCGAGGGACTCATGGTGAAGGCCCTCAGCGGAGAGCACGCGCGGTACGACATCGCGCGGCGGAGCCACAACTGGCTCAAGGTAACTCACACCTGCCGATGCGTCATGGCACGAGTAGTGCACAGTCGTAACCGCCTCACTTGCCGCAGCTGAAGAAGGACTACCTGGAGGGCGCGGGCGACACGCTGGACGCGGTGGTGATCGGGGCGTACCGGGGCCGCGGCAAGCGCGCCGGCCTGCTGGGCGGCTTCCTGCTGGCGTGCTACGAGCCCGGCGCCGACGAGTTCCAGGCGCTCTGCAAGCTCGGCACCGGCTTCAGCGACCACGACCTGCAGCGCTTCACCGCCGACCTGCAGGCGCACGTCATCGACGCGCCCAAGAACTACTACAGGTACGCCGCCCTGCTGTATGTGTGCACTACCGTAGCAGCGTTACACGTAGTGAGTTAACTCGCCCGCAGGCTAGGCGTCGCCTGCGGTACTTAGTTCAAACCATGACGTCACTAAACCCCATGATTGACTAACTTCATTTATTAGAGATTGAACCTTTATCTGGGAAATACAATGTGACACATGCTGTATCCGTGCAGGTTCAGCCCGCAGCACGCGGCAGACGTGTGGCTGGCGCCGGCGGCCGTGTGGGAGCTGCGCTGCGCGGACCTGTCGCTGTCGCCCGCGCATCTCGCCGCTATCGGCCTCGTGCACCGCGACAAGGGCATCTCGCTGCGCTTCCCCAGGTATGCGCACCTAACACTCACTGCCATACGACCACACGACGAGTAAAGCCAACACATGATCAGTAAGTTGCAGAGAATCTAAGTCAATACTGAGGAAGTCGGGGGTGTCTGACACGTGAGGTGACACTTTAGTGTCTGCCGCTTGTGACACGCGAGGACACTCGTGATGACACTGTCCCACCGTAACACATTACAATGTAGTTTAGATATCAAGTACAGACCCCTCTACCCTCTGAGTGTGCTTGTCGAATTTAATGGTTGGTTCCTGTAGTGTTTGTAGATTATATTATATAGTTCTGTCGTCTCATGCGTCACGCCACGCGCTATAGTGTGGTGGGGAGCGGGGCATACTCCCCCTCCATCGCACACTTTGCTTAGAGCCACGGAGCTGAGCGGACGTGCGTGCGGCGAGTTAGGCAGTGAGCCGATACCTCAAGATGAGTAAGAGCACAAACAGTACATTTTGGCGACGAGTATTGTAAGTACTGTGTTATTTTTTTGAAAAAAAAAATGCGAATTTATCAACGTTTATTTTTTTAGTAAGGAAAGGCCATACTACTAAAGAAAGAAAACCTAATATTAGTGTGCAAGTTCATAATAATTTAACGTGGGTTATTTATTGCAACAAAACTTTGCTTGGTCGTTGTGAATAATTAACTTTTGCGGGAAGAAGGACATGAGTTAAATATTTATAATGTACGTTGATGATAATGCATAGCTTGGTCATTTTTATATATATAAACGTGGGTAGTATCATATAGTTTAAAACATTTTTATTTTATCATGTGATAAGATCACGTTAAAACGTAAAAGGAAGTTGTTACGTAACTATGTAAACAATACCATCTAACGTCTACATTTTGTAGCATAATATAGACATTATTCGAATTACATTTTAACAAATACAGTGCTAAATGGAAACAAATACCAACAAAATGGTAGTTGTGTATAATTCAGGTATACCAATAATAAACATACAGTTAATTAGGACATTATAAATCTGTAGTTATTCTACCTACCCACTATCCTATCGGGTTCGAGTCCCGATTAAATCTGTTGATTTCTGGTTATCATAACAATTAATATTTATTATTTGAAGTATGTTTTTATCGTACCTAACCACTAGTCTATAGGGTTCGAGTCCCGATTAAATGTCTGTTGATTTCTGGTTTATAAATTTAACAGCTTTATATTATGGCATTATTTTTCCATTGTGGGTATTTATTATTTAAAATATGTTTTTATGGTAATTAGTTAAATACAGAGTATCGGGTGGCTGTTGCTTAAAACTTGAAAAGATGATTGTATTATTGTAGAACCAAACGGTTGAAGCCGTATTGTTTACATATTTTGAGCGATAAGGTGTTGATTAATGGGTTGGTTCTTTTTACATCTAAAACTAAATATTCGGTGTTACGATATGAATTATTGCACTTCATAATCAATATTCTAGTTCATTAGTTATTTGAACATAATATATTATTTCTTATTTTCATACAGTAATATTGACAAATTAATCTAAACAGCGAAATATTTGACAGCTATTTGCGACGTTACCCACTTTCGGTTTACACGCTCTTAAGAGTACCTATTTGACAACGAACAAAGATTAATAGATTAGTATTCTTATAATAATGTGGTTTAATAAGCACATTGGCTTACAAGGCACACAAAGTAACTTGTACATGCTTTAAGCTTTTACACTTTAAACTATTGAGCTTGTAAAAGGATAATGTTTTATGTATAGGAGGTATTTGATAAACCGTACAAAATAAAACGCAGATAATTAGGTAAAAACCTAGGAACCTAGGAATATAGAATAGAAATAATATGGTTTTTAATGAACTAAAAAAAAAAAATTATGTGGTCACCATTAAATTGGAGACAAATGTTGGTCAGAAAGGTTGATGACCTTTCATGACTAGAAGTTAAAATGATGTTGGTCAGAGAGGTTGATGACCTTTCATGACTTGAAGTGTTAAAATGATGTTGGTCAGAGAGGTTGATGACCTTTCATGACTTGAAGTGTTAAAATGATGTTGGTCAGAGAGGTTGATGACCTTTCATGACTTGAAATGTTAAAATGATGTTGGTCAGAAGGGTTGATGACCTTTCATGACTTGAAGTGTTAAAATGATGTTGGCCAGAAGGGTTGATGACCTTTCATGACTTGAAGTGCTAAAATGATGTTGGCCAGAAGGGTTGATGACCTTTCATGACTTGAAGTGTTAAAATGATGTCAGTCAGAAGGGTTGATGACCTTTCATGACTATTAGTGTTATTATCAGTAGTGATTGAAGCTTTCGTAAAAGTTGGTCAGAAAGGATGCCTTTTCACGACTAAAAGTATGATGATGAAATGTTGTTGGTCAGAACGGATGATGCCGTTCATGACCAGAAGTATTATAATGAGTGATGATGGAAGCTTGCATAAATGTGTTTTCTGAAGTCATAGAACGGATGGTGCCCGTTTTGTGACCTATTTCGTTAAAAATAACAATGGCAAATGCTGGAATTATGTTCTGATTCTTGATCTATCTATCAAAGCGAAAGAAGTTATTTTAAAGATGCATAACTTGTCAAAAATTTACATGAATTGAAATTGACCTGACTGCCCCGTTGGTCTCGTGGTCGCAAGCGCGACAGATGAGCGTAGGGTTTGATTCCCAGGTCGGGCAAAAGAGTGTTATTGGGTTTTTCAATAAGAATTCCTCAGTGGCTGCCCGGAGTTTGGAAGTTGGTGGTGTGACACCCCCGTGCTTCGGAAGGCACGTAAAGCCGTTGGTCCCGGTTGTCATTCGTGGATCTTTGACAATCGTTATGGATGGTCAGAAGCCTAGATGTCTGACAACCAGTCTAACGAAGAGGTATCGTGTGTTATTTATAAGTCCCTACTATGGTACAGTTTGATACGGTATTCCATCGCGGTGGCGTGGTTATGTCGTGGTATTGGTTCTGAGGTACTGGTAACTGGTAACTGTTATGGTGGTAAGGTGGTTCGAGGTATGAAGGTACTAGGTAACTGTGACAGGTACTGTGTCACTACATATTCCTTTTACGTCCAATCCTATTAAAATGTATACCCTAAAAATGATTTATTAAGTAGTGAAATTCCACCGGCAGGAAGATATTACTAACCCTTTACAGTTAAAACTATAACTCCATGTCGTTACAATAATAATAAATGATAATAATAATTAAAAAAAAAAAAGATTTATATTTGATTTAAAATCTTTTGACAAGTTCATAACAGTTCGCCATTTTGAGATGGAGGCAATTAAAACTGCAATAAAGTTAATTGATCATAATTATTATATTATGAGCAACATAGATGGCATAACCTTAAGGAAATCAAATCAAATCAAATCAAAATCGTTTATTGCAATCCATAATGTACACCTATAGGTGGTAGTTAAAAATATATATTTAGGAACAATTATGGACCCTGTTGGGCACAGCAAAATTTTAAATAAGAGGAGAGAGGAAGAGCGCTTTAATAATTTTCTTGTTACCATGTTACATTATTTTATATTTCCATTTATCTACAAATTATTAAATTCGAAGTAATTATTTCTATATTTATATTAAATCATATCTATAGTATGTAAATAGTATATCTTAAAGCATGATACTTACATAGAAAATGTCTCTGATTTCATTTCCATGACATTTTATAATTATGCATTTACAGCATTGCCATATATGGGTTGTGTATAGCACCCAGTGTATTCACCAAATTACTGGGAAATTACAACTATTCCATATGTATGGTAAAGTCAGCAACAAAAGTAGATAAACATTTCAGATTTTTATTCCTTATTATTGGGTACAATATCAAAGGAAAGGAGGCTAAAATTAAGGAAAATTAACTCTTACGTTTTGCCTGAAATTCTGTATAGCAGTGAATTGTATAATTTTGTGTCTATTTAAATGATAAACATAATTATGTAAAAGTAACATTGTTAATAGATTGTTTTGCTGACCATACATCCAAAAGAAATGGAAATGTGAAATACTTAACATTTATTAATTCTAAAAACAATTATGATGCTTCTATGACATTATGGTGGTTCTATTGGACTTTCACATGTGTATAGAGATGCATTTCTATTAGGTTGGGGTGCTCATTGCAACATTGAGAGTGTTGGATGGAGACCTATACTTACAGTTGAAACCAAGATGACATGTAAACAAATCTGTATTAATGGCAGCTTATTTTGGTTTCAAATGCTTACAAAATCAAGAAGTAACTGTACTATTCCTCTTTAGATTGACAAAAGTACCGTCATAGATGTTAACAAAATGGGTAAGTGTACAATTCCCACATCTCAATGATGTAGGAAGAAATGGAATGGGTTCAAAGCTAGATCAATTAATTTCATGTGTGTTAATCCTATGTAAAAAAAAAAAATATAAAAATAATTTCTAACATTTATACTAAGTATGGATTATCAATAGATCCATGGAAACAAATTAAAAGAAAGTTTGGCAAGCCTACTACTGATCTATTTGCTATGAGAATTTACAGTTTATGTTTTTAATTCTATTAACAGGTTTTGCAAAAGGCATAAGATATGTCTGGTATGTGTGGTATGATATGGTATGAGGTATGTGTTTTTTTTATATGTCATGCCATGGAATAGAATATAATTATTTGCCCGAAACAAGGTGTGTGTACAAAGGGGTTAATCCTGTACAGCACTGCATGTCTAACCGTTTTTAACGGTATGCAAAGTTAAAGTTGAGAATTACATTTTACGTCAATTTACGTTAATTTTAAAATGTAATTGTTTATATTTTTAAATTTTACATACATTATATACAATTTAAATTAGGCAGTTACTTAATAGGCTAGACTAATCCAAATTACCTAATAATTTGTTAAAAAGTCGAATAGCTGTATACAACTGCAATTTGCCTTTTACAAAGTAGTCGAAGTACAATTTACTGGGGTTTCGTGCCTCAGCTCTCATAAAGGGGTATAAAGCATTTAAAAAGATTCCTTCAAACTAGACTAGAGGAACTACATATTTTAATAGAACATCAACCATCAGGAATGATGAAAAATATTTTCCATTTATTAACTAGTAAGCAACCTTAAGTGAAGTCCGATTACAATTTTATGAAAAAAAAAAAAAAAAAAAAAAAAAAACAAGAAATGTGTTATGGGGTTAAATGTTAATAATAAAAGATTAACTGGGAAGTGAAGGAAGTATTAAATCGATTTAGTTATTACAAAGGGTTTGTTAATACCAGAATATTGGAAATATTATTGATGGTATTAATGTTATGCTTATTCGTAAACTTTAGTTGATTTTGATATCTGAAGTTTATGGAAAATTAGTGATGTCAATTAAATTGTAGAAGGTGGTTATGATGATCTGATAAAGGTGTTACTAAATATAATAACAGTTATTATATCTAAAACTTTCATTAAAATAAGGAAGAGATGTAGTGTTTGTAGATTATATTATATAGTTCTGTCGTCTCATGCGTCACGCCACGCGCTATAGTGTGGTGGGGAGCGGGGCATACTCCCCCTCCATCGCACACTTTGCTTAGAGCCACGGAGCTGAGCGGACGTGCGTGCGGCGAGTTAGGCAGTGAGCCGATACCTCAAGATGAGTAAGAGCACAAACAGTACAGTTCCATCTTACGCATGTAGTTTGTGTATCTTCAAAAGCTTTATGTAACAGAATATAAAATATATTCACAACGCAGTGAATATATTTCTTTCTTTGTTTTTATTTTTTATGAACCTACCTACACTAAACACTTTTTATGTATCGTGAATTCGCGATCGTGAGTACGTTTACAAACCCATGTCCCGCGGCGCAGGTTCGTGCGCGTGCGCGACGACAAGAAGCCGGAGCAGGCCACGACCGCGCAGCAGGTGGCGCAGCTGTACCTACAGCAGGACAGCGTGCGGAACATCGCGCCCGCCGCGCGGGACGACGACGACTTCTACTGACACCCGCCGCTCAGATGACCTGCTGTGTGTCTTGTACTAAACAGTTGTTTATAAAATACGAATATGTCACATTTACGGCTCGTTGTTTCATTATATTCTCGACACGTGTCGTCCCCTAGCAGGTTGTCGGAAACTAGTTACGACAACCATGGTTTTACCACACGACTTGTATGATGATTAATTCCAATAAATCACTTCTATGTTGATGTTTATGTCCTGTTTAGTGAACTAGCGAAGTGTAGCGCAGGCGGAGCCGCGGCGCGCCGCAAGTGTTGAATGTTCACACTAGACTGTCGGGTGGCTGAGGTGAGGCTTACTGTTTTATTACAAACACACTAATAAAACCACAGCGAATGCATTCAAGTATTTTTATTGTTCAAGTCATTAACTTACAACTAATTACAATTATTCTGGGGTTATTCCTACATTACGATACCGGAGGAGTTAGTGTTGTGATGAACATTAAGTCATATGACATATACTGCTAATGATAATATTTTATTTATTTGAACTAAAACTAAACGTAAAAGTTGTACTCGACAGATAATCTCATGTGATATGTTTAACATTTGTTACAACAATACCGCGTCACAAACGCGGCCCTCAGCATCCATGATAAATGCGAATTTAATTTGAGCAATCAATAATAAATATGTTGAGTAAGCGCGAGACGTCGCGTGAGTCGCGCGCCTCTCCTGCGTGACATGCGCAGTCATGAGCATCGGTTAAGTAAGTTTGAGCTGCGACACGCAATAGTTGCGTCGTCATAAATCACAACAATTTGGCACAAGTTACATAATTAATGTTATTGTATCCTTACAGCTATCATATGCACGACATTGTACTTATTTGAAGTCGTACTGCTCGAATGAGCTGGTCACGTGTAGCTGTTTTTTCCGTCACTATCGAGTCATATCTACTGAGCAGAACCCGAGTGTCATTGTAAACTTATTAAATACACAAGTAAAAAAAATACAAAAATCACATTAGTTGCACAACGCAAGGTCAAAAAGCTGCCAAAATAAAGATTATACAAATTCATCTGTTAACTCCGACTACTCGTTATTTACTAACTAAACTGGCCTTGTAATGTACTCTTAACTATCATTATATTCTTTGTATAAATAAATAAAAAATAATAAAGACAATATAAAAAGTCGAAGTAGGTATGATTGAGGAACTTTGGAGATAGTGAAGCACTAAATGATCACTATGTCATAGGTGCAGTGTGAGTGCGCATAGTGCATGCTCTGTCTCTGACACTGAGCGACATGTGACCCCAAGTCCCGGAACGTACCCGACGTGAGCTGCCACCGACAGCGACTACAATCATTATGTTTGGGAACAGCGTGTTGTTTCATAATGACAAGAAATGTTGAGTCGTTAGTGACGATAGTGAGTACGTCACTGATATGGCACGAGTTACCCAAGAGGCAATCACATATAGTTTTTAGTTTACTTAGCATATGCATAAATGTACTTGTTGGAGGAAAGTATACACAACTAGGCAAGAGTATATCGGTTATTTACAACACTACCTACAAATTGATCACATTGCATATCAGACATCCACGCTACCGACACGCGGGCGGGCGCCGCCGTCACCTGTCAGCGTGGCGTGGAGCGAGCAGTGCGGCCCGCGCCTCAACTATCACAATATTACTATGTACTACACGATTATTGAGATTGTGATTAGCTCGATCGTAACTGTATCAGTTGTGTCGCTACATGTGACGTACGAAGGCGCGCCGTCATCTCTAGCAGACACTGCGCTTATTTCCTTTTTGGTTAAAATAAATTATAAGCGACTCCGAGACTGATTTGCAGCTCGTTACCAACTTAATTAATAATATCTCCTTCAAATGACACGCCAGTGTAGCCGACACCGCGGCCACTCAACGAACAATGTATGAATAACGTGTCCTATAGAACGTGACCGATCGCCACGTATTGTACGTAGGTCGACACATTGCAGAATTTGGTCAAGTTCTTAAAATAATTAATATAAACCTAGAACAATGTTTCAATATGTTTGGGTTAAACATACAGCTTAATTAGGCCTCGTAGACATTCAGAGAGAAGATGCAGTAGGTCCCGCCGTGCGTGGCTCACAGCAGCGCGGCGCGCTCGGGCGGCGGCGACGCGTCGCGCTCCGCCAGCAGGTTGGCGTGCTCCTGTGCACAACAAGCGTCAGCGAATACACACACATGCCGCGGCTATCAGTTACACGCTAACGACATTCATGTTTTACTGATGGTTGGAACAGACGAAGCAAATTCACTACATTCGCGTCTTGTTCGGTGACTCCATCACTATGAACATAATCACGTTAGCACGCTGGTGACATTATTGAGTGCAATATGTGCATGTGACGTCACAGTGTGGACGAGCCGCACACGCGCTTGTTTAATAAGTACCTACAACTTCGTGTGATACCAGAACAAACAGACAATCACGGTTAGGTTAAGTTGGGAAAAAACAGAGCTTCCGCGTGTGTGAGTCACGATGAGTGAAGACGCGTCCAGTTAGCGACAGTGGGGGGAAAAACATTATGTTCATGATATGTCTTCGACGAACGACTGATGTAGGTACTTATACTCGCTTGATATGTATATTGGACATGACGTTTGGTTTTTCTACACGTAATGCCGAATCGCCGACGTAAAAACCTCACCGTCGACCTTCCTCCATACAATTATTATATTGGTACATAGACGAGCTACACCCACACATGCACAACTCGCGTGATTGCCACAACAAACCTAATAGATACCTACCTAATATATTTTATCATTACTAGAATTTCATTAGCTTCGAAGTCCTCCACTATCAAATTCGATTTTACTGAATAGGTAAGTGGTTACCATTCGTCTAGTCGTTCATTTACAGAGAATGGTGCTGATTCTCTTGTTCACAAACTTAAATGATTTTAAGTTAAATGCATCTTTCTCTTTCCATTTCATTAAGAAAAGGACAGAAGATAAAATTTTAGTTAAGTTCTGTCAAATTTAGACACTCCATAGATAATTTAGACGCGATTAAAAACGTGGCGACTAGAAACACGCCAATTTTCTTCAGGCGCTGTCTAATTTGGCAGGACTAAACTAAACGTATATGGGTAAGGCCGTAGATTTTGCCACTTTTTGATGTGAAAAAAAATCTTCAACTTTGTTTGCTTATAAAAAACAGTGTATTAGGTGAATTTTACTGAAGGTATTTTTATCAGGTCAAAATCTCGTACACTCTTACACCGTATTTTTAAAATGAATGTAAGTTGTACAATAAAAAAAATACAATGAGTTAAATTCGTCCATACACCTAAATTTAACGAAAAACATGATGTCTTTTTGGCACTTAGCACCTTAAAAACTTATATTTTTTCTAATGTACATTTAATTAATTATGATATCTGAAATGTGTCAAAGTTAAGCTGCTACATCGTGCTTTTCGTGTCTTAGAAAACGTATCCTTTATAGTTTTATTTCTATTCAAACTTAAGCTCCATATTTTTGCTTTTATGTTACTATTTTCTATGTTACCAAAAATTTCCCCTAAAAAGCATTGAAAACAGTTTGGTAGTATGTTGTGATTGCAATGGCAACACCAAACACTCAGGCAGCGCAATAAAAACCAAAAAAAGACGCCATCTTTTCGTCTCTGGAGTCTGTCAAAGGTGCACGTGTGTGTTTCGTCAGTGAATTTTAATACTGAATTTTGGCGATTTCTAAGTTAAATAACAGTTTTTATTGTATACTTTTCATATAGTATTATGCGTTATGTATCTAATAAGAGCGTGATGATGTGTCTTTGTTTAAAATTTACCTCGATGTCGAGTTATGGCTACTTATAACCTTAAAAAGTCACGCTTTTATGTTACTTCTATGTAGCTTTGATGTCACTGGTAACGATGGTTGTATGTTACGTAACGTTTTACTGTTGTAAAGGTTTGTGCATATAGTATTTTGATTATTCCTTTTTTTTTGCGAAGAAGAACCTTGTTCAAAATATCAACTTTTTTATTCAAAGTTTTGACTGTGTAGCTGTAGACTATGGAGTAACGAATAATCTGCCATGCTATTCTGTACATATTTATCACGCCGTGAAAATCTAGGTGATGTCAAAACTTTGAATAAAAAAGTTGATAGTTTTAACAAGGTTCTTCTTCGCAAAAAAAAAGAATAATCAAATACTAAATGCACAAACCTTTTCCAAGCAGGTACAAATTCCTTATTTAACAGTTTTATTTACTGGTATAGATTGAGGAGCTCGTGGCTAAATAATTACAGCCTCATAATAATAATAATAATAATTGGGTGCATTTGCATAGTGCAAACAGGGATAATTGCCGGTTGGTGTTCCATTTCAGTGTAAAGCCTTGTAAGGGGCCTCTGCGAGTTGGCTTCGGCTCCTCGTACGCCTTTCAAAGGTCCGGGACCCTAGGGTCCCGAGATGCGTAACGTAATGAAAATAATAATAAAAAAAATTAAATCCGCAGGGCAGCTTGTGGCGAGCTGTTGGGCAGTAGCGACCCCACGGACCTGACCTCCCGGGAGAAGTCTTGTTCTTCATCTCTGGCTTGCCTTTATTGGCCGGCCGGAGTGAACACTGACGAGGAACAGAGCTCCCACCTCTCTCTTGCCTTCATTGGCCGGTTTGAGTGGAGATTCGCAAGAGCATTCGTGTTCGGGGGAAGGAAGTGTTTCACTAAGGTGCTGGTAGGGATCTTGACCGTACTTCCGGGATTGTCCTGATAGCCTTGAAACACCTCTCCACTCCTCAAGCACCTCAGTCTGTGTTGCCCTCTTGTCGCTACGTCACTACGTGCTAGCGGCCGTTTTAGGGGGCCCATTTATCGAGTGTGCTAGTCACCCCCTGCCATTTTATCTGTGTCATAAAAACATTGATTGGCAGGGGCCATAGTCTTTCCATAGTGTCAGGAAACTAGTCCAGCTAAGCTACCCAAACCCATAGCCCTATTCTTAGTTTCCATATACTGTAATAGTCCTGCGCCAGCCGGGGATTGTCCTTGGGTGCATTTGCATAGTGCAAACAGGGATAATTGTCGGCTGGTGTTCCATTTCCTTGTAAAGCCATGTAAGGGGCCTCTGCGAGTTGGCTTCGGCTCCTCGTACGCCTTCCAAAGGTCCGGGACCCTAGGGTCCCGAGATACGTAACCATATAAAAATAATAATAATAATGTATGTTTTTTTTTTGTTTTGTTAGAAGAGTTTTTGTATGTCTAAGATATTGTTCTAATTTTTGTGATTTATTTGCTGGTCTCATTGTGTAGCTTATTTTCTAGGTTTAAACATATTATAATGTACCTATCTTCTTTATTTTTTTGTTCTTGATAGATGAATGTTTGAGAAACTCTATGACATTAAATAATTTTGTTACTTATTTTACTTTTAACGTAGTATTATTTTCCTGATAATATTGCTTTATTTGGTTAATTTTGCTGGATTTTATGGTTGTGTAATATTTCTAAAATAAACTAAAAAATTTAAACTGTTGATATTTTTAAATATTTTTAGTCTCATCTTCTTGCAATTAACAATTTTTTTTTATGTAAATACGCTTAAATGCGTTGAAACTTCTTCCTTTTTGAAGTCGGCTAAAATAGCGCATTATGATATCGCCCTTAGAAACATTATGCGTTATTTTCGCGTTACTTATACGTTACCGTAACATAGAAGTGTCTTGTTACTCTTTGTTACAAAGTGGCAAAATCTACGGCCTTACCCATATGTATCTTCTGTCCTTTTCTTTAAGAAATCGAAAGAGAAAGATGCATTTAACTTAAATTTAGTTAAGTTTGTGAACAAGAGAATCAGCACCACTATTTGACTAATGGGGAATTTGATTGTGATCAGAAAAACAAAACAAATTAGTTCTAAAAGAAGAAACACTGAAAAGTTAAACGTTCGGACCTTTTTGCAAGCTACGGCTTTTTCTCGGGACTTTAAAATTTTGAAATGGTAATCGTAACTTAATATCAATATTGTATACTTAAATCTATACCAGGATAATAGAAAACCATAAATTATCACTTTTCACCACATATCGGGGTCAAAGTCACCTATTTCAAACTATTCAAAAGTTACAAACTGTTGAATAGTTTGTGTATCCAAATACTGGGACAAGTGTGTGCCCTAACACGTCATCAGTAAGTGGTGCTACATATTGGTACGGTAGTGGTGCGTTACCTCCGCGGGGTTGTTCTGCTGCGGCGCGTACATGCTGTCGTACACGGGGTTCGCGAAGTGGTTGCCGCCGTTCTGTCACCGACAAAATGAGCATTATTACTACATCAATAAGTACCAACTGTTAAACGTTGATGACCTAAACAAAGTGGGATATAGAGATATTGGCACATTGGACAAGCCGCCTTTGGATGGTGTGATAGTAACAGGAGATACATTTATAAATGACAGCGCATTGATCGGCTATCTTGTCAGATTCGCAAGCGTTCGAACTCATAATTTATATCTGCGGATCTAAATGATCAGCAAGTGTCACATTGAAACATATCCGGAAATAATTGACATAAGTACAATACTTCTAGTTTTTAAATAGGTGTTATCTACATTTAATAACTAAAATTATAATACTCATATTTATATTTTAATATCTATACAAATATAATAAAGCTGAAGAGTTTGATTGAAAGCACTAATCTCCGGAGCTATTGATCCCATTTCCAGTCTGTGCGTGCATGCGTGTGTGCCTTGTAGATAAGCATTAAGCACTCACTTGCTGTGTGGTGTAGTGTGGTGGTGTGGGCAGCGATGCCTAATAGCTACTTTATAGCTAGATCTAGCTACTTTTCGGTGTCAGTTTAATAAAACTTGTAGCTACATTTTTTTGCTACCATTTCTAGCAACTTTTTAAATGTTTTTGAGAATCTGTAGCAAGTGGGCACCAAATTTAAAACAAAAATCTAAATGTAACTCTATGGTATGGGTTAGCAACCAGGAATCGCGGGAATTTCAGTTTTATTTCTAAATTCTAACTGCATTAAACTACCTACTAGGTACAGTGCTGTGTATTTTATTCTCATTGATTGTCGTGTGTTATTCATTTCAAATCAATGCTTGTGGAAAATGGAATTGCTTTCTATGAAACAGTGTTACACATAGAATTATAGACCGGAATGAGAGGTTGGTTAAAGGTTGGCATTACATTAATTGGGTAGATGACACCACTAACCAATTGACGTACTTTTTATGAGCTGTCAAAACGCAATTCCCCCATAGATTTTGTATGACAATACTCAACTATGACGTCACTTTTTGTCATCTCAATTCACTAACTATTTAATGATTTCAAAGCAACAAAAAATTGATGATAATAGTTATTCAAAAATTTATCGGGTTTTCAGGGCTAAAATAAAGTGTTTTTTTAGTGAAGTTGTGTCTTGGAATTATTGGTTAGTGGTGTCATCTACCCAATTGTAATTACCTACTACGTTTATCTTAATAAGAAATATAATTATACAGATATTTTTACTCCTGTCTAACACAGGAGGAAAGATATTTTTACTCCTGTGTTAGTAAATAAAAAGTGATTATATTTTGACTACATATTGTTACCTTTTTTCTTGTTAAGTAGTGATCAGCTACTTCCAGCAACTTTTTTGCAAACTGTCTAGTTACTAAGTAAAGGTAGCAGTCTGCAACACTGGGTGCGGGGCACTTACGTTGTGTGTGTGCGCGCGCGGCACGTCGAGCTCGTCCTCGCCCGCCAGGTACATGGGGTTGTTGATCTCCACGTTGTCGGCCAGCCGCGCGTGCACGAACGCGCCGCTGCACAGAACAACACGCATTAGCACAGGTGCAGCACGTCGCTGCAACAGCGTGCTGTGAGCTGCGGGACTCACTGTCGTCTCCTGTGCAGCAGGTACAGCGCGGCCAGCGCGGCGGCCAGCAGCGACAGCACCGCCAGCACGGCGCCGGCCCACGCGCCGCCCGCCGCGCCCGCCGGCTCGCCCGCCGGCACGCCCGCCGGCGCCAGCGTGTGCGGTGCCGTGCAGCTCGCGCCCTCCAGGCACGCACAGTACACTGGTCCAGGTTCCGTTGCGCTCACTGATAAACACATGCAATAGGCCCATAGGTAATCAGTGAATGTATTACCTATTTACTGATGGATCAGAAAAAGTATGAATAACTGAGATAAGAATGTTAAAAGATACGGGTGGCGGCGCCTTACGATTAAGTATGTTAGAGTTTGTAAGTGGCGCCGCGCCGGTGACCGACATGTTGTTGAGCTCATCGGCCGGCGAGGTAGTTTATATGCTGTTGGTGTCCTCTATACTATAAATAAATAGTAAGAGGGAAATGTCATGGGGCTCTTGAAGTAAGGGACTTCTGGTGAAACGATGGATGAAGTAGAAAGGCTGTGTACGCACGGTCAGGCCCCCACACGCAGAGCGCGGGCGGCGCGCAGGCTCGCGCGGCGCAGGCGTGGTCGTGGCCCACGTAGTGCGCGCAGGCGGCGCCGCCCCACGCGCCCGCGCACGCGCACGCCGGCCCGCGCGCCGTGCCCACGCAGTGCCCGCCGTTAGCGCACGCGTGTGCGCCGCACTCCACGTGACGACCTGCGCCGGGAACCACTGTTAAACACTCCGCTAAAGTAAACTATATCAATACCTACACCTCGCGCGCTGCGACGACGGGAGCCACATCTCATCGCGAGTGAGCTGACAGGTGTCAGGGCCGACACACTCTTTGCGTCGACACATCGCAAATATCGGCGACCCCAGTGTTCACCAAGAGTCCTCGGCAATAAACTTAGGTGCAACAGGGCCCGTGTGTAGGGAGCATGCGCATTAGCATTGCAGGTCAGGTGGGCAGTAATATGTAGTTACACGGCACATCGTTCCAGATCGCTTGATAATAATTTGGATAATTTTCAGTTAAATGTACGCATAGACCTGGTTATTTTTTATAGTATTGAGTACATGCCAACCCCAGATTCCTTTAACAATCGTGATACACTTTACATACGAGTAACAATAAGTGAATCGGAACGAGTTAATACTTAAACTAAACAACCGTTATAGGCACTAATTAAAGTGATCAGCTGAGCGCTGACCGGTCGCCGGTGGGTGCCGGGCGGTTGCGCAACCTCCGCGACCGGTCGGCGGCGGCCTTGACCTATCGCAACGCTGACACTCGACATCTTCGCGGCACAGACACGCTCGCCCGCTTGCACCGCGACATGCGGCAATACGCTCCAAGTGCACGACTATAATTGTAAATAAACCGGTATTTGACCAAAATCCGTGCTTTAAAACCGGTTTATTTACAAATACATATATGCACGAGCCTACTTTTAAATTTATACAACTAACAACTATAATTTGAATGGGTAAGGTACCAAAATAATGCAGCTGTAAATTCTAAGCTGCTGTAAGTGCTGTTGTTGTATAAAATCAAAAATATATTTTGCATTGCTTACTGTCCGATAATACCTAGTGCAGTACACTTCTACATACTACTACTACTGTTATACCTCATTTAGGCTACCTGACTTATAAAAACGACAGCGCTGACATTTTTAATATTTATACTAATATACCTAGGTAGATATTGTAGCTAGTACTTACTACAAATTATGTGAATGTTATAATAATGGTTGCTGCTGTTAGGTGGGATCTGTCAACTTTTCACACACAACTTCAGCACACATCATTAGGTAATACAGTATTATGTAGTGAGTACTAATTGCTACAACTGGAGGTATTCCGCGAAGCACTAATATTAATAAACGAAGTATTTTCCCGAAGTCTGTCAGAAGAGATTTGTTGCCATCTTTTTTTTTTTTTTTTTATAGACGGGAAATCATCAAATAACTTCCCCCGCCCTGGGCGGGGCGGGAGGGAGTGTCAGACTTTTACTGACTAAAACCCGTCATGTTCCTTCATGTGCCCTTTGCGTTCCGGGGGCGCGGTATCTCTTTCGAACAACCCGCAGGTTGCCATCTTAAAGGACGAATATTAATCGGATAGGTAACGGTCATTCACCCCGTCGATTATACCTCGTATCTCGATTTGTATCTTATTGTATCTCGATTATACCTACTAGTTTTAATTTTAACAATTGTTTTAAGTTTTCTCACTGAGTAAGGGTCAAATCACAAACAGAACAATTTACATTGTTGTCTGAGAATTCCCACGATGAGACACTTTCACCATACAATTAATACCGACTTAGTGAACAAAAATCTCGTCTCTATGTAAGATGGCAATACCGGCCACCTCCACGGTTCCGGCGTCCTGCTGGACTCGAGCGATCCTAGGGCCGCTTCAGCCGGTGGTACACCCGCGTACAGTTTCGCGCGCAAATACCAGATCTCTCACCTTCCCGCGCGCGCCTCCTGCGAGCTCCAGCCATCGCTCGCTCTGCCACTGACGCTACACTAACGAACACGATCACTCCGCGCGACGTCACTCGTCGCCGGCATCACACGCACACAGTCGCCGCTCTGCTGGTGACCGGCGCCCGCGCCCGCGCTCGCACCACTGACCGCGGAGCAAAGCCGCGCCAATATAAATGTTAATAAGAAGTGTCATGGAGTGCGCGCGCACGTCGCTGCACGCGCCGGAACTGCACCGCACTGTCTGCGCGGCGCATGCCACGGTCGGCGGCGGTGCGACGCCGGCCACCACTCCGCGACACGCGCACACGACGCACTCGTACAATGGCACCGCTCACCATGGTCATGGCCCACAAAGTGGTACAAAGTGCAGCGATCAGGTCAATTTAGGTTCAATGGCAATGCGTCGGTGACGCCAATCTATCAAGCGTTTAAATAAAGTGGCTGTGGAGGCGCACGTGCACGTGTCCGCTTGTTACGGCTAGTGTACACAGTGCATATCGTTATATGTAGCTACAGCAAACATAACTGGGGCTCGCAGAGTAAAAGTGTTAGCGCAACTCAACGCAACGCTTAGCTATTGAGCACGTCGTGTTCAGCGTGTAGCGGCCACTCCGCGCCCGTGACGTCATGTCGCTGACATTCAACGCTATTAAGTAATGGTGCAATTAAACTTAGTCGTTTGCCCGAATTCTATTTTCCATGGAATTCTATTTTTATGGAAACGACTAAGTGTAATCGCGCCGTAACGATGATATATCTCGTTGTTCGCTAATTAATGATTGGCTTGCCGAGTAATTATTGAACTTTACAATGTGGCGCCACTCAAGGTAGCTGCGGATCGCTCCGTATTTGCATACTGCACAATAAGTTTATCTTATACTTATATATACGGTTTAAATCATTCTTTATTTCTCAAAGATTACAAATCACTTGCGAGGAGAAACAAATCATAAAACACAAAATAAGGTTATAAAGATGCGCGTAGACAGTATTCTTAAAATAATATACAAACATTATCGGATTGGGAGGTAATTCTAAAAAACTTTGTCATGCGAGTTGCTAATTACGGGCAATAGCTGTTGAACAGACAAAAGCGACGGTTTACATGGAGTACGATAATAATTTAGATTTTTATGGTGCCTTTGAAAATATGTTGTTTCAATAACTTTTTGAATATAGATATTGATTTAGCTTCTTTTATATGTTTAGGTAAAGAGTTGTAGATCTGTGCTCCTTGATACAAAATACACTTTTTGCCGTAATTAGTTCTAGGCGTATTATACAGTTGTATATCATGTGCTCGTCTAGAGCTGCGGGTGTATATTTGATTGTATTTTGTAAATTTTATTTGTGTGTGAATATTTTTGTTTAAGATTTTTCTTACCAAGACCGATGTGTTATATTTGTAAATTTGAGCGATATTAAATAATTTTGTATCATCATAAATTTTGTTAGTTGGAGTTAGATAATTATAGTGGAAAAGGATTTTTATTATTTTATTTTGTGCTCTTTGCAATTTATTAAGGTGTGTTTTGGCAGCAGATCCCCATACTTCTATCAGGTAATCAATGTGAGGTTTGACTAACGAGTTGTAGATGGTGTAACGTACTTTTAGAGGAAGGCATCTCACAATACCTCGGAGGGCACCCGTAAGACAGCGTATTTTTGACCGTAAGTTTTCAATATGTGGTTTCCATTGCAGTTGATTATCCAATGTTAGCCCTAGATATTTCTCCTTGTTTACCTTAGCCAATACAGTACCATTGATAAGTAAAGGCTGGTGATCATGATTTTTTTTGTTTTTTGCTGAAAATATGATGTACCTAATTAGTTTTTGACGCGTTCACAGTTAGTAGGTTACTTAAAAACCATTTCTCTAAAATATTGAGATCATCCTGTGCTTCCTGTATTATGGATTTTATTGAGTGACCAAAGTAAAAAAGGCATGTATCATCCGCGTATAGCGAGATATGTCCTTTAAGTCCTATTTCATGCATGCTGTTAATGTAGATAAGAAATAGGAGTGGCCCCATAATGGATCCTTGTGGAACACCACATTTGATTATTTTAGGTTCACTAGTGCATTCTCCCATCCTAACTACCTGATATCGGTTTTCCAAGTAAGACACGAACATTTTATATGCATTCCCAGTTATACCAATTGATGCCAATTTATCCAAAAGTAGTTTGTGGCTGACAGTGTCAAACGCCTTTTTTAGGTCAATAAATACACCGAGGACTATTTGCTTTTGATCTATTTTAGCTTTAATTTTTGTAATAAGGTCAGTTGCAGCTGAAAGTGTATTAGATTTTGGCCTAAATCCGTATTGTCGATCAAATAAAAATTTTTGAGAATTAAGATATTGTGACAATCTATTATGAAGTAACTTTTCATATATTTTAGAGACCACAGGAAGAACAGAGATGGGTCTGTAGTTGCCAGGATCACTCTTAGATCCAGATTTATGTATAGGAGTAACTTTTGCGACTTTGAGCATGTTTGGAAACCACCCTTCGCAAAAGCATTTATTTATGCACTTTGTTAAAGTAGGTAAAATTAGACTCTTACAAAATTTAACTACCTTTACAGTAATACCATCCACTCCAGCACTTGTGTTTGATTTAAGACTGTCAATTATTTTTGCTACTTCATCTACAGTCGTAGGTCTTATTTGTGTTAGTTCGTGGGCAAGAGTGGTACTTTTACGTGTAGTGGTGTGAGTACAATGATAAGTAGTGGGTATTTGACTTGCAAGAAAAATGCCTATATTGGAAAAATAATTATTAAATGTCTCACATATTTCAGTCTCTCCCGTAATAACTCCTGTAGGAGACTCTAACTTTGAAGGAGCACAGATATCCTTAGTTTTATTATTAGAAAGAGTATTAATTAATTGCCACATTTTCAAAGGCTTACCTTCACATTCTTTAAATAATTTATGGTAGTAAGCAGCCTTTGTTCCTTGAATCAGCTCAACAACATATTGCCTCTCTCTCTTGTACTCTTCTTCTATTTTATTATCACTAGGGTTATTTTTATGTTCTTTACACAACTCATTTCTTCTATTAATTCGGGTTATTATACTCCTCTTGGTCCAGTCCGACTTGGGAGGATTTAGGATTTTTGTCTTCGTTATTTTGTTGTCATTAATTGCTGATTGTATTGCTTCGTGAAAATGATTATAGTTTTCTCCAATAGCTTCGTAATTCAGGTTTTTTAAAGTTTCATGTAGTTTAGTATAATCTAGAATTTTATGTTGTTTTTTTATAATAGCTTGAGGTTTATATTGTTTCACTTCCAAAAATATCTGCTTATGATCAGACAAGGCGGATTCAATGACTGCAACGTGGAAACTATTTTCTTTTAAACTAGTTACAATATGATCTAAAATAGTCTTAGTTGTTAACGTTTCACGTGTACAGTGGGTAGCGTTTATTTTATTTAGTATTCTGCATCCATTTTCCTGGAGTGCTTCTTCGTAGGCGATAGTATGCCGATCTTTATTAAGGAGATTAAAATTAAAATCCCCAAAAATATATATATACATATATATATTATACCATCACGCCTGTATTCCCCGAAGGGTTAGGCAGAGGTATACCAATGTACACCCACAGCTCGCCGGTATATTTAGGTCCCATGTAATAGGGGGCGAGCCATTAACCGGGCACAAATTCAAACTCCGAGTTGCTACTGAGAATTTCATAGAAAAACCCAATAACACTTTTGCTCGACCTGGGAACCGAACCCAGGACCTCTAGCGTAGCAGTGGTGCATAAGACCACTAGGCTAACGAGGCAGACTTATACTTCATGCAAAAAATAATAGCTGCAGAGGTGGACGTAGTGCCTCAGGCATTGTTGAGCAGTACCCAAGGTTGGTGGAGAGGATAGATAACATGGCAGGCGTCCCTCCGGGCCTCCGTCCCGAACAGAGACAGGCCCGAGAGTAAGGCGCGCGTGGTGGTCCCCGCGCGCCTGGCCTGGAGTCGAAGGAGGATTGATAGGCATAACTTTTTTTTAGGTGGTAGGTAGGTAGGTGGTTGATTTGGTAGATGTGAGTGGCAACGCCGGGAGGGGACGCCCTAGAAAGACCTACCCTGACATTATACGTGAGTTCTTCAGAAAGGTCGGGTGCGCAGTACTCGTAACCAGCGTGCGTGTATGACCAGATGTACCTATTAACGTGGCCGAGGAAGATGTAAGGATCGCCTAACACTTTCTGCCTATCCGCATGGGAAAAAGGCGTGAGTTTATATATATATACATATGTATTTAAGAAGGTAATTATTTATGGAGCATCCCTGGCCCGTTGGGTAACTGATTGAATGAGGACCTTTTTAGAATAATATTCGCGTTAATGTCATGGTAACATGCTGTCGGCCATGTACGACAGCGTTACGTCATAGTGTCCGTGAACATTGTGCCTCTCATGTTATGTGCGGATCATAGACATTTATGTATGTGTACAATATTTCAACTTAACTGGTCAAGTATAATCGGAGGGAATCGTCAGTGACAGCAGGACAGACACCAATTGTCCTATAAGGGTTCTTTCTGTATTTCCTTTTTGAACGTTGGGAGGCTAACGAGATGGCGCCTACATCTAATTCTATATAATGATTGCTACAAGAGTCAGTAAAGTGACTACATGATACCGTCTCCGAGTATAAATGAATTACACGCGACGGTTTATCGAACAAAACAAGAAATCAAACATCAAACCAAAAAACCCGATTATAAGTTACACATCAAATAACTCACAAGACAAATAAAAGTGCAAGCCGGACTCGCACACGCAGGGTTCCGTACCACCGAAGGTATTATAATATAAGGGTGTTACCACACCAATCGATCGACGGTCGATCCATGCCATCGATCAATAGCAGAATGAATTAGTCGTTGGATTGGTGGTAGTAGAAACTATCGATCGACGTCGACTAATCCATTATACCATCGATTCATGGTATCGATCGACTGTCGATCGATTGGTGTGGTAACACCCTAACACTACATGTATTTGTTATGGACCAAGTGATAAATTGAGCAGTATACATAATGCCCGGTCATTGTGAAAAATGCCCAATATGAGAGTGCAATTTGATAATAATTATTCAAATAATCAAATTGACTGGGCACTATACATATTGCGCATCACCTTTTGGGCAGAGTAATACAAACATATTTAATAACTATTTTTTTATGTTGTCATCATCATCTAAAAAAAAAAACCTCTTAAATAATCAGACTCATTATTTGGATTAATTACGAAGGACTTCTACCTTAAAAATCCACTAGTTTTTGCATTTGAAACCGGGACTCTTCGCCGACAGGACGCTTCACCGACAGGACTCTTCGCCAACATCGTCGGGGAGCCCCGCTTCGCGGGGCTCAAGGGTTTACGAAAAAATAACCAGGAAGTGGATGGCGGGGTCTATTCACTCGCTTCGCTCGCTCTCTAGACCCCGCCATCCCCTTCTAACCTAATCTGTCCGAGTCGGGGTGCCCCAAGTCCCGAAATAAATTGCATCGCTGATGAGCCCTGTCGGCTATTTTCACGATAAAAGAATATGATGTATTATTTTACATGCTAAGTTATAATAAATGATGCTGACTGTGGAAGCCTGAATTAAATTATTTTGAGGACATTGCGTTGAAGCTGTAAAACGTAAAATAGTGACGAGATGTAAAATCCGTGACCGAGTTAGTAAATTAGGTGGCAATGCATAAATAAGAAGGACAAGTTACAATAATTGATGATCTTTACTTGAGGCTTTCTATAGAATATTTAGTGGGCGTTGTAAAAAAGATGAATTAATTTATTAGAGGCTATGTCATTTTCCCGTTGCTTAGTTACAAAATTAGAAGTTTAATCACATGTCCAATAAATAATTTTGTGGCTAGACTTATAATTTCCCTTTATTTATTAGAACAACTGCCACATATAGCTTTATTATCAAATTGCCCAACTATCATGTAGCAATATAATAATGACCGTGCAATGTGATAAATAATGAAGTTAAGACAGTAATTAATCACTTAGCCCGATAAAGCTAGACATTATGCATAATGCTCGTGCAATATAAATAATGCCCGCATTAATCACCTGATCCATAACATATACAAAACAAAATATTGCTTGTACGGGGGACTCCTTTTATTTTCAACTCTATTTTTTTTTTGTTCTTATAGCAGCCATAGTATCTCCTGCCGGGGCTGCGGGTTGTTCGAAAGAGATACCGCGCCCCCGGAACGCAAAGGGCACATGAAGGAACATAGATGGGTTTTACTCAGTAAAAGTCTGACACTCCCTCCCGTCCCGCTCAGGGCGGGGGAAGTTATTTGATGATTTCCCATGTATAAAAAAAAAGCCATAGTATCTAATTACATTCTTTACATTGTGAATGAAACGGACGGGCTGACAGTGGAGCCATAGTAACAGGGCCCCGTTGCTAATCTATTGATGCGGAACCCTAAAAACAATTGATCGGAGACGGATACAAACCAATAACCAGTACAATGTTGTCACGCTTGTTTGTTTGATTCGTTGACACACACGTGCGACGGCGCGGGGCGCTCACCAGCACCCACGACTAATGTATACCGTGACGTTCTGTATACCCGCACAACGTGTACTTAGTTGTATAACTACCACTACCTAGTGCTTACTCGCATAACTTAGGTGTTATCAGTGATTTAAAGAGTAGTTCTTATTTATAATGTTCTCTGAATGTAACAATATCTCATTTAAAATGAATTAATAAATAATCATAAATTTATTAGAATCCGTCAAGCCGCGTGTATCGCAGAGAGCGCGCCACACAAGCAACCTTAGGTTGGCAAACATCCGAATACATAAATATAGAAGAGTTTCCTTAAAAAAAAAACAAAAGTATTTTGAATCGTTTATCCTCAAGTAAGATTTGGTCAGTCAGATATTCATTACGAAAGTGTATACTGTAGATGATTTCCGAGAAGCGGTATGTTTTCCTGATCGCGCGGCCTTCAGCCGGCGGCGCGGCCTCGCGAGTGCGCTGCCTCGCTGAGCGCGACGTGGCGGGTACGACACGTGTACGAGAGACCACTCGATGTGTATTCACTTCTCAGTCACCAGCGGGCAGGCAAGCCGCAAGGTGCCCCTGCTCACACTCTCGCAGACATGCTGGTGGGTGAGCTCACTCGGCTGACCAGGCGTGCAGGTGACGCCCGGCGCACGCGCGGGTCTGCCCGCGTGACGCATGCGCGCTCTGCCCGCACTTCCCTACGTTATTCAGTGTCAACAGGTTTTCACACAACCTTTGTATAATGAAGAAAGTTTACGCTAAGAGAAGTGATTCCATTGAAACGACGCGAAGTGTAAACTTTGATCGAGGTCATGTTTCTTTAGTTATTACCCGATATTGTTTATTTATTATTCATTTATTTAAACTTTATGCAACAAAACTATCCGACAAGACAGCTTTCAGGTCAAAGTAGCATACATCAGCAAAATCAAAGGCAAAAAGTTCCATAAACGATATAAGGTCCGTAGGGTACCGTTAACTCTCTGATAAACACTGGAAATGAACTTTGCCAGCTAAGCGTAGAACCAAGATATACCTACATAACGAGATCTATCACACAGGGGCTAATAAGAATATCACAACTGTTTAAAATTATAGGCGGAAGGGGAAAAACCGCCACTCTGCTCAGCATGCGTGAACTTCCTAACACAATGGCCTGGCACTTTGTGGGGTTTAGAAACTCCCCAAATCTATCAGACCAATTATTAATGGTGGCTGTGATGCAGTATATAGCTGAAGGTCGTGAGCATACATACACACTGAAGAAAGGGCTTTTAATAAAATTAATAAAAGCAGAAAACAATAATGGACAAAGAATGCCGTCTTGAGGAACACCAGCATCAAGATCACACCAACTCGACAAATTCGCATCAACGCGAACCTACCGCTGACGTCCCCGAAGATAGGAAGAGAACCATTCCAGCGCCTCAAATCAAATTTTAAAATGCGAGAGCATAGGGAGGAGAATAACATGGATGACAGCGATAAAGGCGTTGGAGAAGTCAGCTAATGCCAAAACAGTGACCTAGGTATTCTTTAATGTTTCCCTAACGTCACCAGTCACTTTATGGAGGGCAGATGTTGTACTGTGCCCAGGCCTGAATTCAAACATGAAAGAACACACGAGGTTGTTACACACCCCGAAAATTGCTTATAAACAAAGGCCTCAAGCACTTTTGACAGAAACAGGAAAATGGAAATAGACCGGTAATGACTAGGAAGGCAGGGATGCTATGCTATGTATATCGACGATAAGTTTTGTGCACTGCTCTACGGAATATGAAATACGCTCAAAGGCCAAACGATGCAACACGTCCTTCACCGACAGACGCGTCTCAAGTGTGCCTTAGCGAAAGTGTTCCGACCGCTCCGAGCGCGCGAATATGCACGCAAACATAAACACTAAGTATGTTACCACAACAGGCATATGCGTACGTGATAAAAAATGAGATGCCATGTGGTATAATTTCAAAGCATATTTTGACTTGATTAGCCATACCCAATACTCAATATTTTTATTGCTTTTCCATATGTTTTCTTAGGTGGTATAATATGTTTGATTGAGATCATTATGAATGAAATGAATGAGATCATTATATGGACCCTGTAGCCATTAAAGCATAAGTTTAGGTGTAGAGGAGCTTTTGGCAAGGGTGGAATGTCACCGATTTAGTTTCTGTGTAGTTTATTTCCAGATTGTGTAAAGTCATCCAATCACATGTTTTAGTGAATGTGGAAATGAGATTTTCATCTATACTTGTGTTATTTTCACATGATACTAATAAAGATAATATGTCATCCGCGCGTAGAGCACAACTCTATGGTTTTGCGGTAAGTCGTTGATGTGAACAAGGAAGTGAAGTTTATTTTTATTTTTTATAGACGGGAAATCATCAAATAACTGCGGGGCGGAAGGGACTGTCAGACTTTTACTGACTAAAACCCGTCTATGTTCCTTCATGTGCCCTTTGCGTTCCGGGGGCGCGGTATCTCTTTCGAACAACCCGTAGCCCCGGCATAGCAGGCAACCTATGACGCTTCCTTGGGGGATGGAAGAGTTATTTTATTTTCTGATCGGATTTTTTCTATTATTCTATTATTGTGGTTAAAGAATTCGAATTTATCAACTTGTTCTCTATTTTTTTAAATGAGGTAATCGTTTTTCCGAACAGACAACAGAAATCACCAAAAACTTGCCCCATACATAATGGGGCAAGTTTTTGGTGATTTCTGTTATTTCTAGTACTCACACCCCAAATGGTCGCATAGTCTTTTGATCCATACATGAAATAGGATCGATTGGCATAGTTTTATTTTTCTATTGTTTTAACTGAATGTATTTTTTTTTTCAAACTGTGAATGCAGCTCAGAATATCTAATAAAGTGATGGGGTCTCCTAGGAACGTTTTCCTGTAACTACAACGGTTAAGGGAACTGCCCTTATTGTCCCGTCTCAAAGATCCTCCTATCCTACTGCTACGTACTTCTTGTACTCTTGTAACTGGGTAATATACGTCCCGTAGCCAACAATATAAACATATGTATGGAGGAAAGCAAATAAGAATAATAATTCCCGTGTTTGGTGCGGACTGAACGTACTTTCGTCAGCCGAGATAACGACGAAGCGATATTTGTTATTTTCGTGTGAATAGAGTCTCTCCGGCTAAGTATTGTCCGTGGTGCCTGTAAAGTAAGGAGAGTGTACTGACTGTTGTCGGCGGTGTCGTTCGGTGGCGCGCAGGCGGCGTCCACGCAGGCGGGGCGCTGGCAGCGCTCGCCGGCCCACGCGGCCGGGCAGGCGCACGCCACGCCGCCCACGGCCGACACGCTGCACGTGCCCTGGTTGAGGCAGAACACGGCGCAGATGGCGGCGCGGCAGTGCGCGCCCGCCGCGTCGCGCACGCACACGCCGCCCGCGCACTCCGGCCCCGACACGCAGCGCTCGCACCGCGCGCCTGCCGCACGGGTCACACATATACTATCATACTGTACAAATCATCGTGACTGTTATTTTGAAATTGAATACCTATTTAAATAGTTTCGATACCTATGAGTCGGGTCTACATAGACCCCCTCACATATTATTTTTTCTCAAACTTTCCCCATGAATTGTAATGTGTCCTCCCTAAATAAATAAATAAACGTCTGGTTAAACACAGTACACACAGTAGTGTAATAATAAGTACACATACGTTTAGAAAGACTACACATATTTGTTATTATTTGATTAGTTTGACGTGATGAACTGAATTGTAAAGAGATTGTATGTTATCGTTTGGTCGAACTGGGAGCAGAGGATCCCAAAGTAACGAGTGCGTGGCAAGGAGCTGCGTGTACCTGTGTAGTCCGGCGGACAGACGCAGGCGTCGCGGCCGGCGCACGTGCCGCCGTTCTCGCACGCCAGCGGGCACGCGCCCGGCGCCAGCACGCGCTCGCACCGCGCGCCCGTGTAGCCCGCGTTGCACACGCACTGCCGCAACACCATACAGACCGTTAACGAAACTTAAGGAACTTCAATTATATTATGAAATCGGTATATTGCATGCGATATATCAATAGTAGCACAGCCATAACCATTTACATTGTATTTTATGTTTTACAAGATACACTATCTAGTGTATCTTGTAAAACGGTGTTCTTGTGTCCTTCATATAACCACATATCTATGTGGTTATACGAAGGACACAAAAACACCGTGTTCCGACATGGCAGATACAGTGGGTGCTGCGGGAGCGCTACCTTGAGCGGCGGCGGCGTGTCTATGTCGGGCGGCGGCGCGGCGGCGTCCAGCTCGCAGCGCCCGCGGCGGTGGCAGTGCTGCGCGCAGCGGTAGTGCTGGCAGCGCTCGCCCGCGAACAGCGGCGGGCAGCGGCAGCGCGGGCCCTCGGGGGCCAACACGCACGCGCCCGCGCCGCACGCCAGCGAACACGCGCCCGCCGCGCCAGCGGGCCCGCCGGCCGAGCCGCGCGGGATCACGCACTTGCGCTGCTCCTAAACAAACAAAACATGATAAGTGGCCTGGGCTGGGTGCCACCATCTACATACCAAACCCTAATTATGACAGGCGTCATATCATGAACAATACATCAAACTGGCGGAAGGAGTTTATACTCCTACTGCCAGTGTTTGATGTATTATACGATTAACGATACTCACGAGTGTGGCAGCTTCGTCTACGGGCACGAGCCCGTCGGGACACAGACAGGCGAAGCCCTCGGGCTGCGGGCTGCGCACGCACAGCGCGCTCGCGTCACACGCGCGGGCGCACGGGTCCGCGCCGCCCGGAGGGAACATGGCGGCGTGCAGTAGCGTCAGGGCAGTGAGCGCGCGCGCCGGCGCCCGCGCGGGCCGGGGCGGGCCCCCCGGGAGCCGCGCCGGCCGCTTGGCCAGGCGCAGCACGCCGCGCGCCGTGCCGCACCACACCCACTCCTCCCACACGGCGGCGCGCACGCACGCGCGCGACCACACCACGCTCGCGCCGGAGGAGTTGCCCGCCAGGCGGATCTCTGCCGAACAATACGAGCCACGTACTGACAGACGAAAGGAGTTCACCGACGTGTACATGTTGGAGCGTCTCGGTTTCTAAACCTCACCAGCTTAGAAAATGTTATAACGAAAACAGTTGATACGAATAGTTTCAGTTTGTGATCTAGAAGTAGATGCAACGTGCGGTACCTCCGTCGACGTAGAGCGCGGGGGCGCGCGGCGCTCGGTCGGGGCGCAGCGCGAAGCTCGCGAGCGTCACGCGCTGCGAGCCGTCCAGCGACACGGACTCCAGCGTGTCGTAGTACGCGTCCACGAAGTACAGGCGCGCGGCGGCCGCGTCCAGCGCCAGCGCGCCCACGCGGCGCACGCGGCGGCGCACGAGCCAGCGCGCGCCCGCCCCGTCCGCCCCGCACGCGCGCACGCCGGGCTGCGCTCCCCGCTCCGCCCAGAACAGCGTGCGGCTGGCGTTGTGCAGCACCAGGTCGTCGGGCTCGGCCTGCGCGCGCCGGAACAGCGTGGCGCGGCGCCGGCCGTCCAGCGCCGCCACGTGCACGCCGCCCCCCCCCTCGCCCCCCCCCCCGCCCCCGCCGGCGCTGGTCCAGTACACGCGCGCCGCCACGTGGTCCACCGCCACGCCGCGCACCTCGCCGCCCGCGCTTATCTGCGGGACACGCTAGTGCTGCACTACACCCGTTGCGGATGTCCAAATGAACAATTTGGAAGCCTCTCTTCTTCGGCTTTCCGAAACATGGACTTCCCTATACTTACATGGGGGTGCCCATGTATGTTCTACGACAGCTATTTATTCTTTTGTTTATTTTCTCTCTTTGCGTCTTATGTTTTGAAAATATCTGTATGCAATCGATTGGAACTATTTTACAATCTGCATACATTTCGCACTTGGCATGCCTGCGAGTGACTACAGTTCAATCGGTGGCGGTAGCATGCGAGGCGCTAGTGTAGTGGTGAGTACGCACGATGACCTCCTGCTTGTCGGCGAGGTCGCGCGCGCCGGGCGGCACGTGCGCCGAGATGTTGGCGCGCAGCACGCGGCCGCCGGCGTCGCCCCACACCAGCCACCACGTGCCCGCCACCAGCGCGCCCGTCGCGCACGTCACGTCGGGCGCGCGCGCGGCGGGCTGGGGCGCGACGTGCTCAGGCGCGTCGTGCTCGGGAGCCGCGTGCTCGTGCGCGTCGTTCGTCTTGTGCGCCTCCCACACGTGCAGTGCGCCGCCCGTCGCGATCACCACCAGCGGCTTGTCACCTGACACACACACATGTTATAGTTAGTACGCGGTCGATAAGGAGTCGCACACAGTGCACACGCGACACTCACCGCCCGCCTCGCACGTCAGCGCGCCGTCCGGCAGCTGCCGCTGCTTGAACCCGGCCACGCATCTGATGCAAACAACACACTCTTTATATGTATAGGTATCTGAAGGAAACCCGAAAGCGGCATGTACGTGAAGTTACAGAGATGTGCACCGTGCATCACACTACGTAGTAAAGTAGTAGCAACACAACGCCCTCTCGTGTCACGCGCTGATGACTCACTTGCAAGTGTGGTTGGTGTGCTTGGGCAGGCACAGCTGCGAGCAGGAGTCCCAGCGACACGCGCGCGCGCCTCCTGCACACACACACAGCAGTTAGTCGCGCACACACGCACTACACGCAGCGCACGCGCCACACGCAGCGCACGCGCCACACGCGTCGCACGCACTCACCGGCGTCGCACGAGGAGTTGGCGGGCACGCAGCGGCCGTCGTCGCACATGGTCTCGTCGCGCGCGCACGCCGCCTCCTCGCCCAGCCAGCGCCGCCGGTCGCCTGCACACACACACACGTTAGCGCACCCTCACACCCTCACACACTGCACGCTACGGGGAGGTACTCACAGAAGGCGGGGTTCTCGTCGCCGTCGCAGTCCGCGATGCCGTCGCACACCAGGTTGGGAGGCAGGCACGTGTCGTCGTTACACCTGCGCAGGCAATGTCTTCATTAACCTCTTCCTTAAATGTGAAATGCACTCGAGAGCGGACACAGTACCGGAACATCGGCGGCGGGCAGACGCTGCGCTTGCACAGCGCGGGGTCCTCGTCGCGCCCGTCTGCGCAGTCGCGCCGCGCGTCGCAGCGCCACGCGGCGGGCGCGCAGGGCGCCGTGCCGCCGCAGTCCAGGCGCGTGCCGCATCGCGCCGTGTCATTGCTGCTCGTGCCGCAGTCCGCCTCGTCGGAGCCGTCGGCGCAGTCCGGCTCGCCGTCGCACCACCAGGCGGCGCGCACGCAGGCGCGGCCGGCGCGGCAGGCGCGTGCGCCGGGCCCGCAGTGCGGCGCGCAGCCCAGCTCGTCGCTGGCGTCGGCGCAGTCGGGTGCGCCGGAGCAGCGCAGGGCGGCGCGCACGCACTCGCCGGAGCCGCAGCGCCACTCGGACTCGGAGCAGGCGCGCGGCTCGCACGCCAGCTCGTCGGCGCCGTCGCCGCAGTCGTCGTCCAGGTCGCAGCGCCAGCGGCCGGGCACGCAGCGGCCGTCGGGGCAGCGGAAGTACGTGGGGTCGCAGGGCGGGGGCGCGCGGCCCGGGCCGCAGGCCGCCTCGTCCTCGCGCGCGGGGCAGTCGGGCTCGGCGTCGCACAGCCACTCGCGCGGGATGCAGCGGCCCGAGCCGCAGCGGAACTCGCCCGCCGCGCACGTGCGCGTGCCGCACATGTCGCCCTCGTCCGAGCCGTCGCCGCAGTCCGAGTCCGAGTCGCACACCCACACCAGCGGCACGCACGCACCGTTCGCGCACGTGAACTGCGCACGGTCACACGTCATCACGATAACATCCCAAGTAGCAAAATAATCCTTACTAATATTATAAATGCGAAAGTAACTCTGTCTGTCTGTCTGTCTCTTCTTCACGCCTAAACCACTGAACTGATTACAATGAAATTTGGTACAGATATAGTCTGGGACCCGAGAAAAGACATAGGATAGTTTTCATCCCGGAAATCCCCCGGGAACGGGAACTATTAATCCACGCGGACGAAGTCGCGGGCAAAAGCTAGTATTATATAACTTTCTTGCTAGTTGGGTTAGGTTAGAATGAATATAGTACGGTTTGTGTAGAGACACTCACGTGGTGCGGCGGGCACGTGCGCGGCGGGCAGTCGGCCTCGTCGTCCGCGTCGTGGCAGTCGCGCCGGCCGTCGCAGCGCGCGCCCGCGGGCACGCAGCGTGCCGACGCGTGCGCACTAGAGTTGCCGCGGCACTTCCACTGCGACGACAGGCACGTGAACTGCAACCGCCGAGCGATTAGTTAGCGTCCGGCTGCGGGCGGGACGGACAGGCGCGCGGCGTCACCTTGTCGCAGTCGCGCTCGTCGGAGCCGTCCCCGCAGTGCGGCGAGCCGTCGCAGATGTGCGACGGGTGCACGCAGCGCCCGTTGTCGCACTGGAACTGGCCGGGCGAGCAGCGGAAGGGCGGGCAGGTGTCGGGCTCGTCGGACGCGTCGCCGCAGTCGTCCTGCGTGTCGCAGCGCCACCAGAACGGGATGCACTTGAGCGCGGACGCGCACACGAAGTGCGCCGACGTGCAGTTGGGCGTGCACGAGCGCCCGTCCGCCCCGAGGACCCAGTGCTCGGGGCAGGCACAGCGGGCGCCGGCCGGCTCGCCCGGCGTCAGCAGGCACAGCCCTGAGCAGTTGAGCGCCTCGCACTTCGCCGTCAGTTCTGTGACACAAAACTCGCACGCTCAACATCTACCGTGCCGCTAATAGCGCACGAGTGAGCCCACACCTGGGCGCTACTGACCGGGCTGCGGCGGCTGGCGCGCGGGGTGGTACACGCGCAGGTCCATGGGCTTGTGGATGGTGTGCAGCAGCGTGCGGCAGTCGTAGGCGCCGCCGCTGCTGGCGCTGCTGTTGAGCGCCGGGCCGGGCAGGCGGCGCGGCCGGCGCCGGCACGACTCCACGGCACGCGTCTCCCAGTCCGACCAGTACACGCGGCCGTCCCACACGGCCAGCGCGAACACGTGGTGCAGCCGCAGCCACGGCATGGTCTCGCGCGAGAACAGCACGCGCACGTTGTTGCCGTCCAGGTCGGCCACGGCGATGTAGTCCTCGCGCGCGTCGGCCCAGTACAGCTCGTTGGAGGCGGGCAGCACGGTGAGCGCGTTGGGCCAGTACAGCCCCGCGCGCACCAGCACGCGCCGGCCCGAGCCGTCCATGCCGGCGCGCCCGATGTGTGCCTGCGCGCCCCAGTCCGACCAGTACAGCGTGCTGCGCGCCACGGAACACGCGTTAGTACTCATTACTTTATGGCTGTCCAATTTTGTATTTGTATTATAAATAATACTTAATGTAAAAAAATATACATGCATATTCCCTATTCCCTATCTCTCTAAGATCTCCCTACAGTTGGTATAGCAAAACACAACGGTGACGTCACTTATTTTGTGTCGACTCAATTGACTAACTACTTATTAAAAAGCAATGAATAAAAGAAAATTTATAACCGGTTCTTCAGGGTTCTTTTTAATATATTCTTTTTCATAATTGGTTTACGATAAATAACTTAGTGTTAAATGAGAAGAAAACTAAATGCATAAGATTTGCTTTACCGAACGTTAGAAGTAGTGCATGTAACGTTATATTGAATAAGGAAGTACTAGAATTCGTCGATAAGACAGTTTTCTTGGGGGTTTCGCTTGACTCAAAGCTGCAGTGGGGTCCTCACTTAACATCTCTTGCAGGGCGGTTGAGTTCAGCCGCTTACGCTGTCAGGAAAATCCGTCAATTGACAGACGTGGATACCGCGAGACTGGTCTATTTTAGCTACTTTCATAGTATCATGTCTTACGGTATTGTGCTATGGGGACGGGCTGCAGACATAGAATCTATTTTTATTTTGCAAAAGAGGGCTGTCAGAGCCATCTATAATCTTGGCAGACGCGAATCTCTAAGGCAATTGTTTAAAAAAATTAATATCATGACGGTACCTTGTCAATATATATATGAAAACATTATGCATGTTCGGAAAAATCTTCATCATTTTAGAAAAGTTGGTGATAGACATAATTTTAATACTAGAAATAGGAATAAATTAGAGCAACCGAGTTTTCGATTGTCAAAAGTACACACTTCTTTTATGGGGTACTGTGTAAAATGTTATAATAAAATACCGCTCAATATTCTCGAACTAAATGAGAGAAAGTTTAAAACATGTATAAAACGCACACTATGTAGTCAAGCATATTACAAATTAGAAGATTATATAAATGATAAAAATGCTTGGCTTAATGCTAGTCCTGCTCCACAGCCACTCGGGCACACAAATTAATATACATTTTTTTCTAAACATAACGATGTTATTAGCACCTTTTTTATTGACCTTAATAACGTATACCGTTATTATAATTTTTACTGACTTTTTTCTTCTACTTACTACAGTTTATTTTTTGAAAAGGTTCGCTGATGACCTTAGTTTTGTATAATTTTACATCATATATTTCAATTTTGTAAATGTGACTACCATGGAGCCATTTACTTGTTAAGTTACTATGTGTTGGACACTGAGCATGGCAGTTGAGAGCTTTGTCATGCTCACTTTAATGTCTTGCTGACGGTGGCGCGTGGGTTGGATCGTTTGGTTCCCTTCAAGATGGTTGAGCTAAACGGTGCTGATGCACGCGTCATATTCGTGAACGGGTGCTGTCAGTTGGGATTGGTCATCTCTTAACTGCCATGTCTTACATCGTTATTATAATTTTGTTATTTTTTATATTCACCTTCATTGTTTTCACATATAGAAGCAACAAGAATATTGTAACCAAGACTTTGTAAAAACCAAATGGAAGGAAAAGAGTGTCCATGGAGTTTCTTGCTCGTTCTTCTCCATAGAGACCTACGTTTTGGAACGAGCAACTAGCTTCAATTTTAAACTGTAACTTCTTGACAATTCAAAAGTGCCTGTAAATGGTCTAATTGAAATAAATGATTTGATTTGATTTGATTTGATATAAATCTATTCTTAATATAATCTTCTCTACACGCGAAGACTTGTAATTGGCTTCCTGTCATCTATTGTTTCCTTTCTACTTAGGTTGTTAGCTGTAAGTGTTCCATGCTGCGTTAAATCCTACTACTATTATAAAGGCGAAAATTTGGCACAAAGATATAGTCTGGAATAACACAGGCTACTTTTTATCCCGGGAAAATGTACGGTACCCGTAGGATAACACATCAACTGTGACGCGGACGAAGTCGCGGGCAGAAGCTAGTAAATAAATAAAGTGATGGACAAGTTACGTCTTTTAATTATTGGTTAAACAAATATTTTTTTTTTCATTTGTTCGTATACTAATATTAATTAGTATAGATTAAATACTTTATGTTTTGTAAACAACATATGTATGATAAATGTATGAATTATTTAGTTGGGATAAAGTAATAAGTAAGTGGTGGTGCGACTGACCCCCTGGCCGGGTGCAGCGCGAGCGCGCGCGGCTCGCTGAGCTGGCCGCGCAGCAGCACGCGGCGGTGCGAGCCGTCCGCGCGCGACACCTCGATGGTGTCGGTGCCCTTGTCGCACCAGTACAGGTTGCCGGCCACCCAGTCCACGGCCAGCCCGTCGGGGTTCTGCAGCGTGGCGCCGTGCAGCGTGCGAGCCGCGCCCGTGCCGCACGCGCGCCGGATGGCCGAGCCCAGCCGCGTCACGTCGCTCCAGTACAGGCAGCCCGCCGCCCACTGCAGGTCCAGCGCCACGGCGTTGGTGAGGTCGTGCACCAGCAGCGCGCCCGCGCCCGCGCCCTCCAGCGGCACGCGCCGGATGTAGTAGCGGTTCGTGAAGATCAGGCTCGCGCGCACGGCTGCACACACACGCCACACGGTTACACAACACACGCCTGCACACACCCTCACACACATGCACAGCGCACTCACGCGAGTCGGGCGTGCACGTCGCGCCGTCCGACATCAGCTTGTAGCCCTCCGCGCACGAGCACACGTAGCTGCCTATCGTGTTCCTGACCAAACAAACATTTACTGTCAGAATTGGCTTATTAAGAAATGAGGAAACTTACAAAATCTAACTAATCGTAAACATGGTAATACATCATTATATTTGTTAAATTGAAAATCATTTATCAAAAACAAAGTCAAGAAGTTACAGTTTAAAATTGAAGCTATTTGTTCGTTCCAAAACGTAGGTCTCTATGGAGAAGAACGAGCAAGAAACTCCATGGACACTCTTTTCTTACAATTTGGGTTTGACACATGACAGCGCTCACCTGCAGGCGTGGTCGCAGGGCTCGTCCTCGGCGCACTCGTCCACGTCGGCGCAGGCGCGGGCGTCGCGCGCCAGGCGCCAGCCCGCGCGGCACCAGCACGCGCGGCCCACCGCCAGCTCCGAGCAGTTGTGCGCGCAGCCGCCGTTACCCGCCGCGCACTCGGCCACGTCTGCAACACGCGCACGTCACTCGCGGCCCTCGCGCCGGGCTCGCCAGCGGGCCGCTACTCACTGCAGTGGCTCTCGTCCGAGTAGTCGCCGCAGTCGTCGCCGCCGTCGCACAGCGCGGCGTGCGGCACACACGCGGCGTTGCGGCACGCCCACTCGCCGCGAGCGCACGCGCCGCGCGTCTCGCCCGCCGGCGCCGAGCTGCCGAACGCGCGCTCGAACGATGCTGATGACAACACAAACTGTTGGACAGGCGGCTCGGTCGGCCTCACACGACGCTACTTGTAAGTCAGCGTAGTGGCTGGCGTCGCCGGGGCGGCGGCAGGTACGTACAGCACATGAGCGGGTCCTCGTCGCTGCCGGCGCCGTCGCCGCCTGCGTCCAGGCAGTGGTCGCGGCCGTCGCACACGAGCGCGCGCGGCACGCAGCGGCCGCTGCACGCCAGCGCGTCGGCCGCGCCGCACAGGGCGCCGCCCGGCCCGGCGCCGGCGCAACCCGCCGGCTCGTCCGACCCGTCCGCGCAGTCCGCGTCACCGTCGCAGTACAGGCTCTGCACAGCACGCAGCATCAAACAAACACATTACACCACTCGTCGTCGGTATCTTCGCTATCGCAGGAAAGCAAAACAAAATTCGATTTTACATCGTTTGTAAAATCGAACCCCCAATTATTTCCTTGACTCTCTGATACCTTTCCACGTAATAGTCGAGACAATATAGCCAACTGTGCTTGCACTCGGCAAAAACGGCTGTCATGGGGAAAAGCTTTTTCTGCATGGCTCCTAAACTATACAATAAAGTACCACAAGCATATAAAGCCCTGACCACAAGTTTATTTAAAAAGAAGATAAGAAAGTGTGTAAACGCATGTTACGACAAATAAATGATCATTTTCATTTTCATTTTGAAAAATATGAAGACGAAGAAGACGGCCCGAACCGACAAAGATGACCGAATGGAAAAATTCTTTTATTTTTAATGGTGACACGTCACCGGTGGTGTCAGAAAAATTTGGTGAAGATCGGATGAGGATCTTCGGAGTGATGAACAGATTTGCACTTTTTTAATAAAAGACCAAAACTAAAAATTGAGAAATAACTTTAGCTTTGGAAGTCGGTGACAATACTAAACTACAAACGGAACCAAAGCCGCCGACTTCCAAATCTGAAGTTATTTCTCAATTTTTAGTTTTTGAAAGCGGTTGTCTTTTTTGTAAAAAAACGGTAATTTAAAAAACTAACAAACCCGACTGCTTTTCTATGTATTTATGAAAAACCCCTAAAACAAGAAAGTCGTTGTACCCGATTGCACTTAAAATTGTAGCAGTCAGGACCCATTCTGGACCATCTGCAATGTAATATAGGTATGTGCTCTCAATGCACTAAGCCTCCATTTCTAAAATGGGTCCCGACTGCTACAATTTTAAGTGCGAATCTAATGACACCTCTCAAGCTAAAATCCATCGAGCCGTTCAGGCTGCAGAGCGATCCAAACATTTGAATTAGGCGCCTAAAATCCGCCATTTTGTTTTTTTTTTATTTTGATATACCCAGTGTCACTCTCACAGTAAATACGAATCTAACGCCACCTCTCAAGCTAAAATCCATTGAGCCGTTCAGGCTGCAGATCGTGCCAAACAATTATATATGCATACATACATACATACACACATACATACTTACATACATACATACTCTCGAAAAACATAACCCTCCTTCTGTCGCAGTCGGGTAAAAAGTTTTTTGTTTCAGCATGCCACGAGGCCGGCCTATGCCCACTGTATAAGGTGACTGCGTATGAGCCGTCTTGTGACCTCACTGACTCTTTTGATCATAGCAACAAGTAGGATCGTTTGGCAACAACGGGGGCATCCATTTACTACGTAAGACGAGTTATGTAGGGGGGGGGGGGGGGCGAGTTGGACCATGTCTCATTTTTATCTTACAAATACTGAATAGCTCCATGGTACTCACTCACATTTAAAAATTTGAAATAAATGATATTAAATTATATGTTTTTAATTTTTTATGTCAAATTAAATAAATAAATAAATGAAAAAGCGGTGGGAAACACCCCAAAAAATAATATCTATTAATTTGTGAAGTCGAGTCTCTGTGGAGCAGGACCAGCATTAAGCCAAGCATTCTTGTCATTAATATAATCTTCTATTTTTTTCGAACACGCATAATGTTTTAGTAGCTGTAGACACAGCGCGCGGCCCCGGGCGGGCAGGCACAGCCCAGCTCGTCCTGTGACATAGTGAGGTACGCTAGGCTACGTTACCGGGTGCAGACACAGCGCGGTGTCGGCACAGCGCGCGGCCCCGGGCGGGCAGGCACAGCCCAGCTCGTCCTCAGCACGCGGGCAGTCGGGCGCGCCGTCACAGCGCGCGCTCAGCGGCACGCACACGTTCCACGCGCCGCACGCGAACTGCTCCGCCGTGCACGTCGCGTTCATGTGCCCTGCGCGCCACACAGCGGTTACAAGTGTGTTCCCTTCGCGCGGCATGCGGCGCGGGTAAGCAAGTGTTCGTACGGCAGTGCGTGGTCTCGTCGGAGCCGTCGGGGCAGTCTGCGCGGCCGTCGCAGCGCCACGCCTGCGGCACGCACTCGCCGCCGCCGCACGTGAACTGCGCGCTGCCGCACGACGCCGCATCGTCGTCGCGCGCCGCCTCTTGCAGCGCCGCTGTTGCAGTGCTCGTCTGTATCGCGTTCGAATCTAATAACATCAACAAACATCCCAACGGCATGACATGACGTACGCTCTCAACATTTGATTACGTCAAAGCTTAGTGTCATAAGGCATTGCTGGAGCATACGCATCATTTAAGTTTAACAGTACTTCAGAATACATTTTTTTTTTTTTTTTATACCACTGATGGTGGCAAGCAAGCTGCTTGCCCGCCTGATGTTAAGCGGTTACCGTTATCTCTTTCAAAGAACAGAATCGCCCCCTTGCCGGTTGCCAGTGTCGCGCGACTATATCACCGTGTGCAGGTTCATCGCCCCGCCTACTTAGACCCAGCGGCAAGATGGCTGATTACAAATGTCAACTTCAAAAAAATATGAGAGAGAGAGAGAGATTTTATTTATTACATTAATACAATATTAAAATGACATCAAGATCTTCGTCCAGTGACAGTTCAAGTTCATTAGACGATTAGTAATAGTTATTTGACGCATAAGCGAGATTTAATAATCACAAGGATTGTTTTTTATGGGACGACGCCGATTTTTTGTTTCGATACCAGAATGCCATAGAAACAGTCGCATACCTCAGTTTATTGTTGAATGACAAACTGGCGCCAACCACTGTAGAGTAAGCACCTTACTTCAGTTCGTATTTTACCAGTAGGTAGGCACATACTTACCTATTACCTGCTATTACATGAAGAATCAGAATACTTTTTTAGGGTTCCGTACCCAAAGGGTAAAACGGAACCCAATTTTTGCTCGTTTTTACTCGATATTAATAACGGCAACAGGTAGACGCTTGAAATATTCATAGAATATTTAGTTATTATATTATTCACTTTGAAAATAAATAATTTAATTAAAATAAAACAAATATTTAAGGGGAGCTCCCAAACTTGTTTTTTTTTTGTCGTTTTTATAGATAACTAGCTTTTACCCGCGACTTCGTCGCGTCAAAGTTGATATATTATCCCACGGGAACTTTACGTTTTTTCGGGATAAAAGCATCCTATGTGTTATCCCACACTACAATCTATCTTAGTGCCAGATCTGTTTAGCCGTTTGAGCGTTAAGAAGAGAGAAACATACAAACTTTCGCTTTTATAATATTAGCGTGATGATGGTACAGAACCCTTCGTGCACGAGTCCGATTCTCACTTGACCGGTTTTTTCATTAAGCATAGCAGTTTCACTATAACATCTGGTAGTTGTAACCACGTGACAGTAAAACAGTATTACAAAAAAAAAGTGGGTTTTTTTGGGGAATTTACGACTTTTGTGTGATGGCAACTCATTTGACTTTTACTTTAGCTGTAACTCGAATGAAGAAACACATTAGCCGTTATACCAGCAAAAGTCAAGTAAAACTCAATACTTTTACTTGTTACTTTAGTTGTTGATGAAGAACCTGGCCGTCAATCTGCCACTTTGAACAAAATGCCATATCAGATATCTCAGAATATACCAGCTCTGTGTAATCACGTTGTAACAATTTTTCACTAAAACATTGACTTTTTGAACGGATTAGATGAACTTTTAAAAAACATCACTCGTACGTACCCCACGTACATCTTCAGAGGTGCTCTCATACAAATTTTATTAAACTCGGTTAAGTAGTTTGGTTTATAAATGAAGATAACTGAAAAAATATGTCATCCAAGTAAACAAAATTGCATATTCTGCTTTCTTGTGACTTTTAGCTGGTTATTTGCAAGCGCACGGCAGTAGCGCGGCGCTCACCGGTGGCGGGCGTGCAGTCGGCGCCCATGCAGGCGGGGCAGTCGCGCTCGTCGGAGCCGTCGCCGCAGTCCTGTGCGGCGTCGCAGCGCGCGCGCAGCGGCACGCACGCCGCGTCGTCGCAGCGGAAGTGCTGCGGCGGGCAGTCGCAGCCCACCTCGTCGGCCGCGTCGTCGCAGTCGGGCCGGCCGTCGCACGCGCGCGACAGGCTCACGCAGCGCCCGCCGAACCCGCAGCGGAAGCTGTCCGGCGGACACACGCGCGACGCTGCGGGGACACACTCGCCCAGTGGCGCATCATGCGCGACACATGCTTTTTGTTTATAATAATACATGCCTATTAATGTGAGAATACCTAATCTGTCGTAAATATATTGGATATTTACCAAAAGTGACAGTCCCCTGAAAGGTTGACCACTCCGATATAAGCGCCGTCGTCAGGACGTAATGATGATAACACTTGCAGCCGCGCAGAAGCTCTGTGAGATTGTTTTGTTTCACATCGATCTCCCAATGCCATCGTTGTAACGGTCCCATTGATTTAACATTTAAAGCAAGCCATAGTCAGAATGTTAGTTCGAGTATACTGACTGCAGTAGTAGAGGTCCTCGTCGCTGGCGGAGGGCGCGTCGCTGCAGTGCGGCACGCCGTCGCACACGAGCTCGGCGGGGATGCAGGCGCCCTCCGCGCAGGCCCAGCGCTGGGCGCCGCACTGGGCGGACTGGGCGCCGCACGCGCGCCCGTCCGCGCCCAGCGCGCGGCCCGGCCCGCAGGCGCACGCCGCGTGCCCGTGCGCGTCCATGTGGCACAGCTCCGCGCAGCCGCCGTTCAGCAGCGCGCACGGGTCCGGCGAGCCTGGACATTCGTCGGGAAATCTGCATGTAGGCTCGCAGGAGAGAGCTCGACCGGTGACGACGCTGACACTGTTGCAGACGACTATTAGGTTCAACGTTCAAAAGTGATCGGTTGATCACTTTAGTCGCCGCGACACTGTCTCACCGCGCTAACTTGTCAATTCCGTATCAGCAGTCCATGTCGAGCACCAAACGGCGCGGGAATGAATCATACTTTTTAACAATGAATAAACTTTTTGCCACACAATGGTATTGAGAACAAGTGTTGTATCGATGTAGTGCGGCGAGTACTCACAGGTCTGGTGGTCCGGCGCCACGGCGACGATGGCCATGGGGCGCGGCACGTCGCGGCGCAGTGCGGTGGCGCCGCCCGCGCGCTTGTCCGCGCGGAACACGCCGTGCGCCAGCCAGTCCGTCCAGAACACCCAGGGCCCGGAGATGGCCACGTCGAAGGGGTGCTCGGTGCCCGCGCGCGTCACCACCTGCACACAGCGTCGAGTGAGCACGCGTCGGGTGAGCACGCGTCGGGTGAGCACGCGGCGGTCAGCGCACGCGCGTGTAGTGGTGCGCGACTCACGTGGCGGTGCGAGCCGTCGTAGTGCATGCGCTCGATCTTGTCGAGGCGCGCGTCGGCCCAGTAGATCTTCTTGGCGGCGTGGTCCAGCGCGAGCCCGTTGGGCATGAGGATGTGCGTGTCCACCACGGTCTGCAGCGCGCGCCCGCTAGCGTACGCGCGCTGGATGGAGGGCCGCGACTCGTTCCAGTTGGTCCAGTACAGGCGGCGCTCGCACGGCTCGTAGTCCACGCCGCGCGGCCGCGAGCCCCGCGGCAGGCGCAGCACCGTGCGTGCGGCCCCGGCCCCCGCCTGGGCCCCGCCGGCCCCCGGCCCGGCCCCGCCGGCCCCCGCCCGGGGCCCGCGCGCGCGCAGCAGGTGCTCCACGCTGGCGGCGCGGATGGCGGCGCCGCTGTTGCACGTCCAGTACAGCATGCCGTCCGCGGCCGCGAACACCATGCCCTCCACCGCGCCCACCTCTGCACAGAGAGAGCGCTGTAGCCGAGCGCCGCGCCCGGCGTCCGTCTGCCGGCGGGCGGTACTCACGCTCTAGCAGCACCGCGTGTCCGGAGCCGTTGAAGTGCACCGTGTTGATGGAGCCGCGCTGGATGTCCGAGTAGAAGAGGCGCGCGTCCTCGTACCAGTACGCCAGGCTGATCGCGTTGCGCATCAGCTCCCTGCAACACGCGCGCGGTCAGTACGGGCGGCTCACTCGCGTCGCAGACGCTGACACTCTGAGCTCACTTGTTCTCGATGGGCTTGTAGGGCGAGTTGAGGTCCTTCTCGTCCAGCAGGTGGATGCTGTCGATCTCGGTGACGCGCGAGTACATCAGGAACGAGTCGTACGCTGCACACAAACATAGCAACATGAGCCGGTGCGTGTGTGGTGGGGGGGGGAGTGCGGGTGTGAGTACTGACGCGTGCAGTTGCGTGCGTTGGGCGCCAGGCGGCCGTGCGGGCAGGCGCAGCGCGCGCCCCCTGCGCCCCCCGCGCCCGCCAGGCACAGCGCCTCGCAGTCCGCGCCGCACGCGTGCCGCGCCGCGCCCGCGCCGCGCTGCGCCGAGCGCGACCAGACCTGCGGGACAGACAGCACTGTGACGCGAGCGCACGCGCGAGGCGAGCGGCTGCCGGCGCGGGCCTCACCAGGATGTCCTTGAGGCTGTCGCCCAGGTTGTCGCGCAGCACGCGGTACTCGGACACGTTGCTGAGCGGCGCCGCCAGCACGCTGCCGCGGTTAGCCGTCCTGCGGGGACACAAGGGGCCTTTGTAATGACCATGTGTTAGAGCCGTGCCGTGCATGGAGTACAGCGAGGCTCACGTGTCCAGCCAGTACAGCGTGCGGTTGTAGAGCGCGAGCGCCACAGGGTGGTGGCGCTGCGGCGCGAAGCGCGCCACCTCCGCGCGCGCCGAGCCGTCGTAGCGCGCCACCCACAGCACCGCCGCCAGCGGCTCCGCCCAGTACACGTGCTGTGTCTGCGCACAAGTTTCACCTAATATATTACTTCATCGCTTTCTGCCAATAAAACACAAACCGAAATAATTCCAGTCAAAGTTGTCAATCCACCGGTTATACATTGGTCATTCTGTTCTTCGAGAGAGGTGTATTCTGAAATACTTTCAAATGACAACTACACAAATATTATTAATTATTGACCAGGTGTCGTCATTGTATTTGATTATTTACGTCTTTTATGTCAAACTCCTGGAATTTGACGAGGATGCAAATCCGACATGCACCTTGTATGAACACCAACCTGCACGTCGAGCGCGATGTCCGCCACCTGCGTGCCGTTGTAGAGCAGCTCGCGCTGGGAGCCGTCGAGGCGCGCGCGCTGCAGCCAGCCGCCGCCCGCCATGAACAGCCAGCCGCCCAGCGGGTCCACCGCCAGCGCTGCAATACACGCGCGTCAGCCCGAGCAGCCCGAGCGAGCCCGGCCCGGCGCGAGGAGACTCACCCGTGACCAGCAGCGGGTCGGTGTCCAGCAGCACGTAGCGGTGCGCGCCGTCCAGCCGCGCCACCAGCAGCAGCGCGCGCCGCGGGTCCGACCAGTACAGGTTGCGCGCGCGCCAGTCCACGGCCAGCGCGGCGGGCCAGTCGGCGGCCCGGTCCGGCCCGCCCGCGCCCGCCACGCGCGCCGCGCCCGACCCGTCGCGCCGCACGCGCCACACCGCCGCCGCCTCCGCGTCCACCCAGTACACCCACTCGCCCTCTGCGCACACGCACGCCTACAGTGGCACACACTACACGCGCACGCACGCGCTCGCCGCGCTACTCACCCGCGTCGTAGTCGATGGCGGACGCCATGGACAGCTGCGGCACGGGCGGCAGCAGGCCGCGCGGGTCCGCCTCCTGCAACACCAGCCAGTGCGCACGTGAGCGAGGGTACCGCGACGTACAGATCACGCTGATGTACTCATGTTTTGTAGGAAATAGCTATAATTCCCGCGCCGCTACTTATATTGTATATTATGCTCTAGAAGCCAAATCGTATCTCCATCAAATGTTCGTGACATTGATGTTATTTATTTATTTATTGGCTTACTTACAATATTGTTCCACTGTTACATAAAAAAACTACAAATTGAAACGATTTACGAGTAAGTTTATAATATCACGCGGTAAACACAGAGAGCCTACAAATAAATAGAGCGAAATATAGATTAATACAAAAACCGGCCAAGTGCGAGTCGGATTCGCGCACGAAAGGTTCCGTACCATATCGTCACCGTACGTTTTGTATGTGAGCCCCCCCTTAAATATTTGTTTTGTTTTAAAGTAACCATTTATTTTTAAAGTGAATATATAAATTTATATTCTGTGAATATTTCAAGTGACTACCTATTGCCGTTATCAATATCGAGCAAAAAAATCACATTTGTTGTACGGGAGCTCCCCTAAATCTTTGTTATTCTGGTTTTTTGTATTTGTTGCCATAGCGGAGACCCCATTTAATCTTTGTTTTGGTGGTGAAAGTGAAATAAATTAAATGAATGTGGATTTATTATTTTAAGAATGCCCCCCCCCCCCCCCCCCTCGTACCAGATATTGCATGTTTTGCTTTCTTGTGACTTTCCAATTGTGTTTTTTTTGTTCATTTACTTACTGTTGCCACTTCACGGATTTGCATGCTAGGAAGAAGATAGGTACTAAAAACTTAACAATAAAAAACTTTTACAATAACAATCATCGCGCCTATTTTCCCCGACAGGTTAGGAAGCGGTGTACCAATACACCTACTGTTCGCCGGTATGTTTTGATGATTAGGTGGCGAGCCTATTGCCATTAACCGGGCACAAATCCTTACTCCGAGCGCGCTACTGAGAAATTCATAGAAAAACCCAATAACATTTGCTCGATCTGGGAATCGAACCCAAGACCTCTACCGTAGCATTCGCGCTTAGGGCCACTAGGTTAACGAGGCATCCAAAACAACCAATAGAATCGCACGTTCGTTATTTTTCACTTAGTAGGTTTTGAAGACCCTTGCCTTGTCTAGGGTTCCGTACTCAAAGGGTAAAACAAGACTCTATTACTAAGAGTTCGCTGTCCGTCCGTCTGTCACTAGGCTGTATCTCATGAACCGTGATAGTGAGACAGTTGAAATTTTCACAGATGATGTGATGTATTTCTGTTGCCGCTATAGCAACAAATACTAAAAAGCAGAATAAAATGAATATTTAAGAGGGCTCTACAACAACGTAATTCTATTGCTAATTTTTTATTTTACTGCAACAGGTAGACGGTTAAAATATTTACAGAATATTTAGTTTTATATTCACTTTAAAACTAAATTATTAAATTAAAATAAAACAAATATTTAAGGGGGTCTGTCATACAATAAACGTGTTTTCTTTGCCGTTTTTATAGATGGAACCCTTCGTGCGGTAGTCTGACTCGCACTCGGCCTGTTTTTGTCATGATTATTATTGGGAAGTCGGTAAAGTCTTGGAATCGGAAATTACAGTCGGACACTTTTGTGGAATGTTATAGTTAGGCTTACGTATTTAAAAAAATTATACATGCACAAATGCAAAATTTGTGACGTGACACTTGGGAGGGGCGAGCTTCTCAAATGTGACCAGTAGTGTGGGGGGAGGGTCTCTCAAATGTGACCAGTAGTGACGGGGGAGGGCGCGTCTGTCATATGTGACCAATAGTGACGGGGGAGGGCGCGTCTGTCATATGTGACCAGTAGTGACGGGGGAGGGCGCGTCTGTCATATGTGACCAATAGTGACGGGGGAGGGCGCGTCTGTCATATGTGACCAATAGTGACGGGGGAGGGCGCGTCTGTCATATGGGACCAGTAGTGACGGGGGAGGGCGCGTCTGTCATATGTGACCAATAGTGACGGGGGAGGGCGCGTCTGTCATATGTGACCAGTAGTGACGGGGGAGGGCGCGTATGTCATATGTGACCAGTAGTGACGGGGGAGGGCGCGTCTGTCATATGTGACCAGTAGTGACGGGAGTTTGTCTGTCATATGTGACCAGTAGTGACGGGGGAGGGCGCGTATGTCATATGTGACCAGTAGTTACGGGGGTGGGCGCGTCTGTCATATGTGACCAATAGTGACGGGGGAGGGCGCGTCTGTCATATGTGACCAGTAGTGACGGGGGAGGGCGCGTCTGTCATATGTGACCAGCTGTGCCGGGGGAGGGCGCGTCTGTCATATGTGACCAATAGTGACGGGGGAGGGCGCGTCTGTCATATGTGACCAGTAGTGACGGGGGAGGGCGCGTCTGTCATATGTGACCAATAGTGACGGGGGAGGGCGCGTCTGTCATATGTGACCAGTAGTGACGGGGGTGTGTCTTTCAAATGTGACAGCTGTGACGGGGGAGGGAGAGTCTCTCAAAAGTGACCAGCTGTGACGGGGGCGCGCGTCCCTCAAACGTGACCAGTAGTGACGGGGGGGGGGAGTCTACCAAATATAACCAGCTGTGACAGGGGGGGAGGGCGCGTCTCTCAAATGTGATCAGCTGTGACCGGGTCGTGGGGATCGTGAAATGCATGTGTGCAAGTGGGCGGCGCGGCGGCCGGTGTCGGCGTCGGTGTCGGTTTCGGTGTCGGTGTCGGTGTCGGTGTCGGTGTGGGTGCGTACCTGCGTCTCGTTGCTGGCGTTGAGCGGCGCGCCCCGCAGCTCCCAGCCCACCGAGTACACCAGCACCTCGTCCACGGCTGCAACACGCACACAGTCAGGCCCGCACTAGCCACACTCGCTACAGACACACGCACACGTACCGGCGCAGTCGTCGCCGCGCTGCTCGTAGCCGGTGGCGCAGCGGCACTCGCTGCCGGCCGGCACGGCGAGGCACAGGTGAGCGCACGCGCGAGCACGCCGCGAGCACGCGCCGAGCACCGCGCGCTGCGTGCCCGCGTCGTACACGCGCAGCGCCAGCACGCCCTCTGCGTGCATACGGGGCGCAGTCATAATCTCGACACGTTTTCACTTGCAGATATACATTATTAAAATGAACACATTTCTTTTAACAGTATGAATAGAGGCAACCAAAAACAAAACAAGATAAGATATAATAGAGTATTAAAGTTATTTACAGTGATTTGTCATAACTAAATCCATGAATACATAACATTCTCAATCAGCAGCTTACGAAGTAAAGTCATAAGCCATTTTTTCCAAAACTATACAGAATGGAATTTTCGAAGCCTACCCGGAGGGAAGGTCCTTGTACAGTGCAAGCACAGCACATTTTCGTATGAATTAGTCAGCATTCTACCTGCGCTGGGCCGGTGAATTTAGTACACGAATAGCATTCATACCGCGTGCACTCATCTATCATACAATAATACTTTTATCAATAAATATCAGTCACATTTATCAGTGTATCAATCAGCATCAACTCAAGGTGTAAGGTCACAAACCATACATCTTAATGGTCCTTCGAGCCGGATAGCGGGATTCAATCACGTAGCGAACACATTAGTGGTTGTTCCTGTAAATACGACCTGTGGGCGACAGTCAACGGTCCACCAACGTTATCAAGCCCTCGACTGCTGCAATACCGCCAAGTAAGGTGCTTTGCTTGTCTTTCCGTGGTTGCGAATCGGTTCAGCCGGCCTCCCACAAGCAGGTCTCACTGGTTGGATTGAGAAGGCGCTAATATCGCGGGGAGTTCGCAAGAGCATTTTCTGTGGAATAGCGGTCAGAAACATCATCAAGAAACCTATCAATCATGAGTTCTAAGATGGAGAGCAGAATACTTAAGTCAATTGTCAGTGCGTAGCAAATGGCGGCAGTCGCACACAAATCTGAAAATTAACGATATTGTCATCATACACGACGTGCAATTACCATCAGGAAAATGGGCCATGGGAAGAATCACGGAACTACATCCCGGAAAAGATGGAAAAGTTCGAGTGGTTACTATTCGCACGAAAAATGGATCACTAAAAAGACCAATAACAAAGCTATCATTATTGCCCATCAATGAAAATCAAACAGAAGAGCAAGAACATCAAAAATCGGCAACTAACGTACCAAAACACAGAACACGAACATCGTCATCAAAATTATGCAACTTAATCTTTACTATACTCATGATACTTACGGTGATGGTATCTACAGCAAGAAGCGAGTACAAGTTCACAAGCCTGAGCAGTAACCAAAGCATATATTTCGACAAGGTAGCGAATATGCGGCTACAACGCGAAGAATGGAAGCTAATAGTTTATTGCGATATGTCTCCATATTGGCGAGGAATAGATGTACTCAGCAAATATATAAATCACCTTGAGAACATATGCTCATCAGATCAAATAGCACAATGTGACGTAGTCCGACTGCAATTACGTCATGGGTACGAGGAACTCGAACATTATAACAGCATTTTACTAGGTCAGCAAATGCACCGATTGCGCCGACGTAGAGGCCTTATCAACGGTGTAGGCTACGTTGCACGTAGTTTATTCGGAATATTGGATGAAGAATTTGCTGAAAAATATCAGAAAGATATCGACCTTATCAAGAAGGATCAAAAACATCTTGCCTTATTGTGGAAAAACCAGACATCAATCGTGGAAGCGGAATTGAATGTCATTAAACGAGTAGAAACCGCCTTGGAAAAACAACATAAACTCATTAATCAACACAATATCATCAACTGCAACCGGGGAATAAACAATTTAAAAGAGCAAATCCAGAAAACAGATAGCAGAAGTGACTTTACCTTATCCGCCTTGGTGGCAAACAATATGCTGTCAAACCTGAAAAATATCCAGGAAACGCTAGTGGATACAGTGGCGAATATTTTTTATGAAAAATTCAACTTTCACCTTTTAACACCAACACAGCTGAGAGATGAACTCAACACTATAACAGGACAACTATCAAAGGAGTTGACCATACCCATAAATAATATTCAAACGGATCTTGCAAAGATATATCATTTACTAAAAGTAAAAGCCAGAACAACCAGGCAATACATGATTTTTGAAGTCAAGATTCCTCTTGTGACTAGAGAAGACTATGAGCTCTATAACCTCATACCAATACCGTTGCAAGTTGCTGAAAGCATGGTCACCATCACACCTATCGCACATCACTTAGCGATAAATATACACAAGGACTCGTTCATCCCGATGTCGGAAGACGATTGGGGAAGATGTACGCCTTACGATCACGACGACTTCATTTGTCCCCTGAAAAAGCCTATTTATCAAATGACCTCAGACAACAATCTGTGTGTTAAGGATCAAGTTGCAAATCAATGTCAAACAGAAACCAAAGAATGCATAGATCAGTGGACAGAATTAAGTATCGTCAACACATATTTATATTATTGTTGCGGACAATGCACTGTGCGAGTCATATGTGAAGATCATATTACTGCTGAACGACTCAGCAAGGCCGGGGTACTGACACTCGGCGACGGTTGCGTAATCAAAGGTCAAACATTTACGATTTATTCGCACCAAAGCTTGAACAACTCAATCCATACAAAAACAGACGTTATGGATATTGAGATTCCGTCTATAAATCACATCATCAATCTAACTGTACCATCTGCTGCCGTACTAAACGACACCGAAGAGACTATCAAACGGCAAAAGGATTTAGAATTCATCAGTCACGCCATCAAGAATGCCAGAGCGAAGGAAGTTGACGTCTTGACGGATCAAGTATCATCCCACGACATTCACCACTACGTCGCCATATACACTGTAGTAGCAGTGATCATAATCATTGTCCTCTTCTACGTGTGGCGACAGCTGCGAACCCGCAGGGACACGGTTCAACAAGATCGTCAGAAACCCAACGTGCTCTACACGACTGCTGAAAGAAGACCGTCACAGACCATCGCTACTGTCGACAACTGCCAGAGCGACACCCGCGCAGTTGACAGAGCGTCGTCACCACGTTTTGGAAGTCGATACAGATCAATGTAGTGTTATTTAAGTTATATTATAAGAACCTATGTTTTATCACCTTGTTAATTATCACTATCACGAATCATATCGAGGGGTGAAAGGCTATTTGTTTTAAGCGACATTTTGGGCGATATTGAGTTATACAGGAAAAATTTTTAACCAGTGCGTAAATTTTGCCATAATAAACTTCAACACGTTTTATTAAACACGTATATTTTATTTTGATATGTCTTAGTACTAAAAAAAAAGTTATCGCTTACGAAACATGTATACTTAAAAACCATATTTTATTGTCACTCGGCGCTAGCGCATTCCCCACCCCCTCACTCCAGCCATGCGCCCGGGCGGCGGCCAAGAGTTGTCATTGATAGTATGGCGAATAGATTATGTCCATGTTTTGCTTATTTCAAACTCGGATAAGGATGAAATTTTTTTTTTTTTTTTTTTTTAACTAAATACGGAAATGTGTTCTATTACTGACACTGAACTACCAAAAAAAATTTACGCACTGGTTAAAAACTTATCCTGTATACATATTCGGAATCAGCGAATTTTTCTGCGTCGAATGAGCCCGGTTTCGTACAATTCTGAGCACTTTTATGGCGCTTAAAACAATGCAATTTTAGTGCATGATTCTCAAACTTGATGTATGATCCGACATCAAATTTGCCATATTTTTTTAGTATTTCATTTAAGCTGTACACATAAACAGAGAATCGGGGCATAAGCCGTTATTCTCGTCCTAAAATTTCAGTTCGATGGCAGATAAATCGTTTTTCGATATGGCTAACTTTAGATGAAAAGTCCCTTCATACATTTTGCTTACGACTACTTACACTATGCAATGTCGCTTCAACCAATTTGCCGTCAGCCAAATTCATTAAGACATATCGGTTCAACCCTTTTCGCTGCAACTGTTTTGCACTCTGTTTGGAGCTTCAAACAATATTTCTGTTCTCAAAACTGGGTTCCTTAGTCGCTTGGACAGTTTATCAGTATTCACATTTTATAAATACGTCACTTAAGATAAATCTAATACCAAGTGATTAGATTAAAATCATTTTTTCCTGTATCATAATAATAAATAGTTTGTCTTTTAAACCATCCAATTTTAATACGACAATAACAATCTATGTAATTTAAAACAAATAAAAGTTGACATAGTTTTCGTAAACCGTAGCAGTATTAGTACTGTCCCGCCCCGCGCAGGCGCATCAGTCAGTCGTGATAATGTGGAGGAGAGAGACAGGACGCGTTTTGTTGTACTTAGTTTGGGATAAAACCAAATAGAATAAACCTTTTTTTTTTTTAGAGATGGGAAATCATCAAATGACCCCCCCCCCCCCCCGTCCTGGGCGGGGCGGGAGGGAGTGTCAGACTTTTACTGACTAAAAACCATCTATGTTCCTTCGTGTGCCCTTCCGTACGTCCTTCGCGTACGGACGGTGAGCTACCCATTGCTCACCGCTCACAGACCGTGTCTACGGTATCCACCTGCGGGAGGCGCAATGGTGCCGTTATTGGCAAACCATTGCGCCGGCGGACGCGGCATCAGCGGCGGCTGCGGCGGTGGCGGCGGTGGCGGCAGTGCGGGGCCTTCCCCCGGCCCTGGCGGGTACGTCGCAGGCCTTGCCCCCAGCCCGGTGATCGGCCGGCTTGTTAGCCCCGCGCACATACATGCGTCGCAGTGCGGCGGGGCATCACAAGCCGCGGCGTTGTGACCGGGCTGACCGCAGCGGAAACATAGGGCGCTGCGGTCCACCTCCGAGGCGCACCGACATGCCACGTGCTTTCCCACGTGGCAACGGTAGCACCTCAGGGGCCTATGGGCTCGAGCAGTCTAACCTGCGCCGATACCCAGCCCACCAGTAAACGCCCCGCCCCAACGATGGCTTTAGCCGCCGCCACTGGGCAGCTGACCATGATGGTCTGCATACCCGTGCGTTCCGGGCGGATGGTGCCTGCCCTCACCTCCTCGGCAAGGCATCCAACCGTCTTGGCGACGGCGGCTACCACCTCCTCCGTGGTGACGGAGTCGTCCAGACCCAGGATGCGCAGGTCTGCGCATCTGACGGGCCTGGACACTCGGGCCACGTCCGCATCCAGGGACGCTCTGAGCCTCTCTGCTAGAGCGTCTGCAGACGGGCCGCTGGTGGCACCGGGGACCTCCATCATCGTGGTCTCCGTTGCCGTCACGATGCCTTTCAGGACGGAAAACCGTGCCTGGAAGGCCGCCAGCTCCAGCTGAACCAGGTTAAGCACCTGGTAATCCACTGGCTCGGGCTGGGTTCCCTGGCTCCCCGCCTTGGGCGCCTGGCGGGAGCCGGACCCGAGGAGCTCAGCCAGGTCGGAGTCTCCTATTCTCCTCTATGAGGAGCTCCATTGTGGCTGACAGACGAGCCACCTCCGCCTGAAGCTGCGGGACCTGGCCCGCAAACCTGGCCTCCGCAGCCGCCGCAATAGTGGCCGAAGCCTCCTCCATGGCCCGAGACTTCGAGCCCTTCATCTTTTTTCGGGCTACGCTCGCGACCGCCTCCTTAACCGCCTCCATGAACCTGGACTTACGCTCCTCAGAGCTGCCAGGTGCACCTGCCTCGTTGCGTGATGTGTCCAGCTGGACCACATCGTCGCCACCAGTCTCGTTCAGGGACTGTCCTTCAGCGACAAGCGTCGCTGGTCTCCTCCGGGCAGTCACCCTCCCTGGGCCTCGCTCCTGGACCCCACCGCGACTGCTGGTGGGGATCTTGCAAGCCGAGGCAAACTCGCCTTCGGAGGACGCCTAGTCCTCCGGTCTGGGCCGCTTCCGGAAGAACTTCCCGGGCGGCCCAACCAACTTGCGGTGGGAGGTCCCTGAGCTACCCACGCTCACCACGCTAGGGGCCGAGTCGGACTCCGACCCGGCATCCCCCTTCCCTCCTTCTACGTCTTTTGGTTTCATTGTAAGGTCCATTTTGATTTCCACGAGTAAAAACTATATCCAACCAACCAACCAAGAAACAAGTGGTTCGCACTAGCGACTGATGTTCCATAGGAACGCCCGTCAGCCATACATCCCGTCACGGTGCGCCGCCGCTTGGGATTCGGGGTGACTTTTTATAGAGGTTTTCTACCTCGCGGTCCGGGCGGTTAAGCCAAGACCCTCGGTGCCAATCGAAGCCGCGAGACATGATCCACGACACTCCGATATGGGGTTACGATGTACGACGGTGACAGAGAAGAACCACCCTCCTCTCTGTCTGCTCGGTGGCAGGGTGAGTGCACGCCGAGCCCGTCCTCACTCCTCCGCTGTGCCCTCTGCTGATCAGAGGGACACGCGGAGAAACGCCCTCGGTCCGAATCGGACCCCGCCCGTCAGAATATTGGCCACGAGCAGTGACATTCCCCAAAGAATAGGAATCTCTTCCCATTCCTCAGGGAAGATCACTACCCGTGCCCGGAGTGCACCGGCCAGCTAGCTGCCGTTCCCTCAAGACGTGTCCGAAGGGACAAGTAGCCGACGACGGTACGCGTGGAAGTTTTCTGACCAGCACCCCAATAGAATAAACTTGTAAGTATAATTACTTTAATATTGTCATATTGTGTCTATAAATGAATAAATTAATTTGATTTGGATTTGGTAATAATGCTTACATTTATAAATGTAAGCATTATTACCAAATCCGAACAAATCCAAATAAAGAAAACATAAATTATGGATATAAATATCCATAATTTATGTTTTCTTTTTCGGCCATATCTCTATTTTGTAATAAGTAAATATTTTCCTTTCTTTTCAAAAACAAATAATTAAGTACTTGCTTGATTTACTGTACTGTATTTTTTTTATATAACGAAACTTACGATCTCATTAAGACTGAGTGTTAATTAAGTTAAAGATGCGTAATAAATAAAAAAAATCTAATTAACAGAACTTTTTTTTTATTCCTGACATAGTAATTATTCGCCCATATCAATACTACAAACTCTTAACTTACTATAAATCTGTCATTATTATCTTGTTTCAACAACCAAGTTATATAAACTCCTTTCGAAACCTGAGACATCAAACAACTCATTAAGAATGTTCATCGTTGCTTAAACCAACTTGCCTGTATCGTTAACAAAACCCAAATGGTAGTTAAACAAATTAGCCAATTCCTATTATTATTGAGTAACGTCGATTCAATCATTTCGCCTTCTCCTGCATTGGTACTGTAAAGCCACTTAAACCATTTTGCCTGCTGCTGATTAGTGACAAAGTTGGAAGTTGAATCATTTTTCTTTACTCTAAAAATAAGGCGATACAGATCATTTTGTATTAAGCGACATTTATCTTGGAACTTATAACTGTTTTTTTCTTAAAAAATATACCAAAACATAAAGGGATTTTTTTGCAATAAAGATTTGCGATCCCCATTAAAGTGAGTGCAGTAGTTTTTTCATGACGATTTTTTTTCCAAATTTTGAATCTTTAAATGGCTCTCCTGTAAAGTTGGTGAAATGTCGCTTAAAACAAATAGCCTTTCACCCCTCGAATATCACCTATGCACCCTTATCTTCTCCGGGCCTAGAGCATGTACAGTGCAAGCACAGCACATTTTCGTATGAATTAGTCAGCATTCTACCTGCGCTGGGCCGGTGAATTTAGTACACGAATAGCATTCATACCGCGTGCACTCATCTATCATACAATAATACTTTTATCAATAAATATCAGTCACATTTATCAGTGTATCAATCAGCATCAACTCAAGGTGTAAGGTCACAAACCATACAGTCCTCTAAATACTAAACATAGCAAATTTTACTCTAAGGTATTCTTTTATTCTCAAAAAGAAACAAAACTGCATTTATATTATACTTTTTTAGTCGGTTCGATTCCTGGGCGAGACAAGCGTATTTTCAGAAATCTTTAAATTAAGATTTGTTTCTTCTTGAAAATAAAAGAATGTTTCCTTTGAGTAAAATTTCCTGTCTTCAGTATTGAGAGTACTTTCCCTCCAGGTACGCTTTGAAAATTCGACCCTGTATACATTGTGTAGAACATAAATTCAAAATTAACATTTGAGAGATTCAGATTATTAAATGTCAATGATAAAAATTAAATTACATAAAAAGCTTGCATTTTGCACGAATACATTAGACTCGACAAAATGGATGGCAAAGCTGGTGACACAGCACACACTGACCGGTGTTGTTGCGCAGCAGTCGCGCGGTGTGGCTGGCGCAGCGCTCCTTGTCGCACGCGCGCAGCGAGCCGTCGCGCGCGTCCGCCCACAGCACCTCGCCGCCGTACACGTCCAGCGCCGTCGGCCGCGCGCCCGGCGCCAGCTCCAGCTGCAAGCCGAGCCGTCACTACCCGCACGCAACCCGCGCCGCCCGCTCGCGCGCACTCACCGTGGTCACCCGGCCGCTGGCCACGTCCAGGTACATCATGGTGGCGGAGCCGGCGTTCACCCAGTACAGCCGGTCGGCGTCCAGGTCCACGCACATGCTGGTGACGCCCGCCAGGCGCGGCTCGGAGCGCGAGTCCAGCAGCGCGCGCGCGTGCTCGGCGGCGCCGGTGGCGCTGCTCACGCGCTCGGCGTCGGGCTCGCGCGCCGCCCAGTACAGGCGGCCGCGGCGCGGGTCCACGGCCAGCGCCGACACGTTGCGCGCGGCCCGCAGCGCGCGCGTGTGCGTGCCGCCCAGCCGCGCGGCCAGGATGGCGCCGCCCGACGCGTAGTACAGCACGCCGGCCGCCCAGTCCACCGCGAAGCCGCGCGGCGCGTCCGCCCCGGCGTCGCCCAGCACGCGCACGCCGCCGCCCGTGAGCGCGGCGCGCTTCAGCTCGCCCGTCTCGGAGTCGGCCCAGTAGATGCTCTGCTCGGCCGCCACGAACTGCAGGCTGGCGGGCGCGGTGACGTGCGGGCCCGACACCGTGGGGATCATGTGCACCAGCGGCGCCTCCAGGTCCACGCCGCGGATCTCGCCCGCGCGCCCGATCAGCAGCACCTTCTCGTGCGCTGCAAGCGGAGGGCGGGTGAGCGCGAGCGCGGGTGGCAGGGTAGTGCGGGAGCGGGGGCGGGGAGTACGTACGCTCGCAGGTGAGCGCGTCGGCGGCCAGGCGCATGACGTGCGGGCAGGCGCACACGCGCTCGGCGGGCGAGTGGATGAGGCACAGGTGCGAGCAGCCGCCGTTGCGCGCGCACGGGTTGCGCGGCGCCGGCGGCTGGCGGCTGGGGTGGATGACCTTGAGGTCGAAGGGCTGCGTGAGCGTGCGCTGCACCACGGTGACGTCGCTGCCGTTCCACTTGCCGGCGCGCACCACGCTGTTGGAGCGCCAGTCGGTCCAGTACACGTGCTGCTCGAACACGGTGATGGCGAAGGGGTGCGACAGTGCCGCGTGGCCGCGCAGCACCTCGCGGTGGTCGCGCCCGGCGTAGTCCGTGGTGTGCACGGAGTCGGAGCGCGCGTCCACCCAGTACAGGCGGCGCGCGCGGTAGTCCAGCGCCAGCCCGTTGGGCCACGCGCCGTCCGACAGCGCGTCCACGCGCACCAGCACGACGCGCGCCCGCCCCGCCAGCGACGCGCGCTCGATGCGCGGCGCCGCCTGCTCCCAGTCGCTCCAGAACAGGTAGCCTGCGGAGAGGCCGCGTCAGCACCGCGCTCACATCGCACACTATACGTACAGGGCGCGGCGTACCGAGGCGCGGGTCGGCGGCGATGGCGCGCGGGCTGTCCATGTCGCCCGCCAGCAGCGTGCGCCGGTACTGCCCGTCCAGCCGCGCCACCTGCGCACATGACGTACTGTACTCCACGTCACAATGCACAATCTCATACACTGATTTCTTGCTCAATGTTACTTATGTGGCGGTAATGAGGTAGAGCTCGTACCTCGATCTGGTGCAGACTGCTCTCCACCCAGTAGAGGTTGCCGGCCACCCAGTCCACCGCCAGCCCCTCGGCCGTGGACAGCCCCTGGCGCACCACCGCCTCGATGCCGCTCAGCGCTGCAACACACGCGAGTCGTTACACACCGAGCGCAGGGCGCGGGTCGACGCGGGCCGACGCTCACCGTTGCCGACGATGGTGCCGCGGTAGATGTTGTCGTCCACGACGTCGGTCCAGTACAGCTGCACCTCGCCCGACGCCGGGTCGCGACGCCAGTCCAGCGCGATGGTGTTCTTGAGCGACGAGATGAGCGCGCGCGCCGTCAGCGCCGGCAGCGACACGCCGCGCACCTCGTGCCGGTTGCTGAACACCAGCAGCGGCGTCGTGCCGTCTGGGGAGCGACGCGTCATCAGACTACACTCAGACAGGCGGAGCTGGGAGACTCGGGCGCGCACTCACCGGTGCTCTTGCAGTTGAAGCCGTCGTCGGCCAGCCTGTAGCCGGCGTCGCACGTGCACTTGTAGCCGGCCTTGGTGGGCGCGCAGGAGTGCGCGCACACGCCCCAGGCGGAGCACGCGTGGCGCGCCGCGCACGAGGAGCCGTCGCGCTGCAGGTGCAGGCCGGCCGGGCACGCGCACACCGGGCCCGCCGGCGACGCGTGGCACGCGTGCGAGCACGGCGACACGGCGCACATGGGCTCGCCTGCACGGACAAGCGGCGTTAGCGGAGCGGTGGAGCGGGGACACTCGCGCGGTGAGGTTCGTACCGCAGCGGTCCGCCTCGTCGGCGCCGTCCGCGCAGTCGGCGATGTTGTCGCACAGCTGCTGCAGCGGCACGCAGCGCGTCGCGTTGTCGCAGCGCAGCGCGGGCGCCGGGCACGCCGCGCCCCCCGCGTCGGGCGCCGCCGTGGTGCTGGTGGTGCTGGTGCTGGCGGTGGTGGTGTCGCCGCACTCCACCTCGTCGGAGCCGTCCAGGCAGTCCACGTGCGCGTCGCACCGGAACTCCTGCACACAGATCGCCGCTACTATGCCGCCCTCGTACGCGTAACGCATCGGGCGGACTCGACGCTTACCTTTCTGATGCATTCAGTATTGTTGCACTGGAACTCGTGGTCCTCGCACGCGCCGCTGTCGTGGTGGGGCTTGCTGCGGCACAACAATATGATCATGAACACTAGCGCCAGTCGGTGCTCGCTCGGTCCGCCTGGCTCGGTACTCACGGCTGCGGCGGGAGCGGGCGCGGCGAGATGGCGGCGCAGGCGCGCTCGTCGCTGGCGTCGGCGCAGTCGGCGCGGCCGTCGCAGTAGTAGTCCCAGGGCAGGCAGGCGCCGTTGTCGCACGGGAACATGGCGGCGCTGCAGGGCGCGGCGCCGCACTCGGCCTCGTCGCTGCGGTCTGCGCCGCCGCAGTCGGGCGCGCCGTCGCAGCGCCACCACAGCGGGATGCAGCGGCGCGACGTGACGCACTGGAACTGCTGCGGCCGACACGACGCGCGCGCGCACGCCGCCGTGCCCTCGTCCGCGCCGTCGTTGCAGTCCTTCTGTCCGTCGCAGATCCACGAGTTGGGTATGCAGCGGTTGGTGTCGCAGCGCATGAACTGCTCCTCGCCGCACGTGACGTTGGCTGCGGGCGAGAGAGACGCGTCAGCAGGCGGCGGGGGGGAGGGCGCGGGGCGCGGGTCGGGCACACTCACCACAGGGGCCGGTGGGCGACGAGTCCTCGTCCGAGCCGTCCGGGCAGTCCGCGTCTCCGTCGCACACGTACTGCTCCTCGACGCAGCGCCTGCACGCACACTGCATTAGTCTCGTCGTCACACGGCACATGCGATGCAACACGCCACTCACCCGTGCTGGCAGGCGAAGGTGCCGGCGGGGCAGGGCGGCGGCGGGCGCGGCGCGGCGGCGGGCACGCAGGCGTGCGGCGCGGCGGGCGCACGCTCCCGCCCGTCGGCGCACGCGCACTCGCGCCCGCCCGGCACGGCCAGGCACAGCTCCGCGCAGCCGCCGTTCTTCAGCGAGCACTGGTTGTGTCCTGCGCGACCACACACGGTTATGGCATGCCTCCTTTCCGCGATGGACCACGACGGACGATTACTACTACACACGATCGGTCGTCGTGTGTTGTGTTCGTTAGTCGGTCACCATCACGTTGCATTCGGCGCTCGGTAAATTGCCGGTTTAGGCGAAAGTTTGTCGGAAATCCCAGTTAGGGACATCGTTGTATTTTTCGTTCTATATTACATAATCACTGCCAACTCTTGAAAAGGGCCGGGGGACAGATTTATACTATTAATATTACTAGCAGTGCCCCGCGGTTTCACTCGCGTTACGTTAGGTTTTTGGTTACTGATCCGTTCCGTGGTTCATAGCGCTATGTTATGTAGCCTATAATATGTTATTCTGATGTATAAGCTACGGAATGTCTCGAAGAGCCATTATTTTGCGGCCAAGTTATTTTAAAACTGTGATATCTCCTAAGATATTTGTTGAAATTAAATGATGTAAAGGGCAATTTCATTCAAAATTAAACACTTGTGATGAATAACGTTCTAAAAAAGCTATACGGGGTAGGAATACGCGGAAAAGCCTACGACTGGTTTGCGTCATATTTGAATGGCAGAGAGCAATTAGTTGAAATTGAACACTTCGATCACAAAACTAAACAAATACAGCTCATAAAATCTGATGTTAAACCGATTTATGCTTCCATTCCCCAAGGAAGTGTAATAGGTTGCCTTCTGTTCCTCGTATATATTAATGATCTTCCCAAAACCATAGACGGGCCATGCGTACTGTTTGCAGATGATATTTCTCTCCTCACCTCTTGCCAAACAAACGCTAACATAAACGTAAAGCTTAACAATATCCTTAACAAAACAATAAACTGGATGAGCGAGCACAATCTTGAAATTAACTACACAAAAACTAAATTAATATCCTTCCATCCTCGGCAAAAAAACATCATTAATATAAACTTTTCTTTTAATCAACATACGATAGAACAAGTTAACAATTTCACTCTCCTAGGTTTGACAATAGATACACATATAAACTGGAAGTTACACATACAGAAAGTAAGAACAAAAATCTCCAAATTCTCGTACGCCCTCCGCGAAATCAAAAAGACTACCAACTTACAAACTGCTCTAGCCACATACTACGCGTATGCCCATGCTTGGCTTAGCTATGGCATCGTCTTGTGGGGAAATAGCACAGACGCTCCCACCTTGTTTACTCTACAAAAAAAGCTAATACGAGTAATTACGAATATAGAGCAAACAGATAGCTGTAAGCCTTACTTTCAGAAACTTAAAATTCTCACCTTGGCAAGTATGTACATTTTGGAATTATGCAAACTAGTCCGCAAATACCCAGAGTCATACAGCACACGTGAAGACATACAAACAAAATATTCGTTGCGTCATAAAAATAGATTAAATTTACCCCCCTCCCGCCTCAAACTGCATTCTTCTAGTCCACATTCTATGTCAATAAAAATATACAACAAACTACCACTAAACATAAAAGATGAGAGCAAAACAAATATATTTATAAATAAATTAAAAAAATTCTTAATTAATAAAGCCTATTACACAATAGACGAATATTTAATGGATAAATTCAATAATTAATAATTAAATACATCTATTTACTAAATAAATAAAATTACCAAATAAATGTAATTTAGATTATATAAATATATTTTGTATAATATAAAATGTATATGTAATTATATTTAATACCTAAATTAAAACATAAAATACTTAAGTGAAAATAAACAAACAAACAATAAAAACAAATAATTTATAAATATTATATATTAAAATAAAATAAAATAAAATAAATATAATTATATGAAATACTTAAATTGTAACATAAATATATGATTATAAAAATATATAATTTATTATAACAATGAACAAAACATAGACTTAATACTCGTATTTACACATAATTATTATATTACTAGAATAACTAAGAAAGTGATAAAGATAAATTACATTATAACATAACTATTACGAAATATTTATTACCCTTTATGGAAATTATGATAGCGCTCTTCCTCTCTCCTAATTTTTACTATTTTGCTGTGCCCAACAGGGTCCATAATTGTTTCTATTTATTATCACCCACCACCTGTATGTTCACATTATGGAATGCAATAAAGATTTGAGATTTGAGATTTGAACGTATTTATGTTGATAAGGATTAATACTATTTCCATAAAAACAGCTTCGCAAATAATGCATTATTTTAAAACAAATTTTCTGGCCATTAAAATGGCTATAGTGAGTCAACTTTAAATGTTAGGCATTTACTACCGCGGACTTTTTTTTAGTATAAAGTCCCCGCGTCTGGGGGGTGAGCCGGAGTGGGGCGGGGGGGGGGGGGGGGTAAAACTTCCCACTTTAGAGTTTTTCACTAATAGCTCGTAATGATCGATATTTTGACTATCTAGTGTACTACAAGATGGCGCTAGTAACCTCGCCAAGTAGTGTTTGATAAAGTAGTTTTTTCGAAAATATTCACTTTTCCGGAATTTGTATATCGAAAATAGGTCCTGTAACAATTAGCAAAAAGTGTTTAAGATAAAAATTTATTAGATATCATTACGCAGAAAATATTTTTTCTCTACGAGGTAACGTTTTAAAGATTTTGTGAAAAACTCAAAAATGGGTACTTTTATCCCCCCCCCCCCCCCCCCCCCCCCCCCCCCCACCCGCGGGGACTTTTAGTATGTTTACTCCCTAAGCACCCTGAACAACTTTCTGAAGATATAGAAAGGGTTTTAAAAATAGGGGGTTACTTTTAATAGAATAAAAATGATATTTTGTAAACTGGCAAACTGTACCGTGTGGAGTATATAACACACGAGCTTATTGAAGCTCCGGCTATCGCTACAAGTACGCGTTTGACGTCGGTAGGAGGAGAGTTCGGGGAGTTGAACACGCACCGCTCTCCCCTTAAACCCTCAAAATAGTACGTCAGTGTGGAGCTGTATAGCCGTAATAACACTCGCACATATTTATATTTTGTTTATTCGACAGTTTTTTTTATACGACGTTTTTGATTAACAGTGTTATATATTTTTGAAATCTACTTGCCTTATTCTAGACGATTCATACACAAAAACATGTCCAGTAAAAAACGTGACCACATTTGGATTTTTTTGGGTTCCGTACCCAAATGGCAAAAAACGGAACCCTTATAGATTCGTCATGTCTGTCTGTCCGTCCGTATGACACAGCCACTTTTCCGAAACTATAAGAACTATGCTGTTGAAACTTGGTGTAGATGTATTCTGTGAACCGCATTAAGATTTTCACACAAAAATAGATACAATAAATTTGGGGGTTCCCCATACATAGAACTGAAACTTAATTTTTTATCTCGCACTTGGTCGGTTTTTTATTTTTTACTAGCCTAAGCTATGTTCCTCGCAACATTAACACTCTTTATACTGTTTGACCAATTGGAATTCGATTTGGCGTAGTACACCCCTATTTTTGGGGCTGTCGTGTAAAAAGACTTTTTTTTTTAAATTGTTTCCTTCTACTAAAGCTATCCTTTAGAACCTAGTTGCTGAAATAAGCAGCAGTGACACAATATGGAGGAGCTCGTGGCTAAATAATTACAGCCGCATAGACCGATCTTCCGGGTTAAGCCACGCTTGCCGAGGTTGGTCTGTGGATGGGTGACCATTTACTATAGCGAGTTTCCTCCGTGCCTCGAAAAGGCAGATGATGACACAATATTATTATTATCATTGCCATTGGTTTTTTTTTTCGTTTTGACCGTTTTGGTAGGGAAGTGTAATAAAGTAAATAGGCTACGGTAAGTGGTGGTGTAGGCGGCATGCTCACCCTGGCGCTGCGTGTCGCTGACGAGCTTGAGGTCGTACAGCGGCGGCGGCAGGCGGTACAGCTCCGTCACGTTGCCGTCGGCGTCGCGGCGCCGCACCGCGCCCGTGCCGTGCTCGCTCCAGATCACGGCGCCTGCGGACACACGCGTGAGCACACGGGCGGCACACAGGCTCGCGAGCACACGGGCGGCACACAGGCTCGCTGCGGGCCGCGCCACTCACCCTCGTACAGCGCCAGCCCGTACGGCTTCAGCAGCGGAGCGCGCGGTGCGTCCGCCGCCACCAGGTGGCGCGCGCCCGTCGCCAGCACCAGCCGCTCGATCTTGTTCAGGTACGTGTCGCACCTGCGGACCATGTCACGTGCTATGTAAGCGTCGCAGCCGCTGTGGCGTTTTCGATCTCATGTTTTTTTATAGTTACAAAAACTATTTCTGGCTAAACTAAAAGCTGTAGCAAAAAGTTTTAGTGTTCCCTATAGCGTAGCAGATGTTCCGCGTGCTCACCAGTACAGGTCCCCGGAGTCGGCGAGCGCCAGGCCGGCGGGCCAGTGCAGCTCCGTGTCGAGCAGCGTGCGCCGCGCCGCGCCGTCCATGCGCGCCGCCTCCAGCCGGCCCGCGCCGCCGCGCGCCGCCCACACCGACCAGTACATCGTGCTGCAACACTCGCCCGGTCACGCGCCGCCCGCCCGCCCGCCGGGGGCGGGGGCGCGGCTACACTCACCCGTTGCTGGGGTCGAGCGCGATGGCGCGCGGGTGGTAGTGCTGGTAGTCCTTGTCCTGCACCAGCACGCGGCGCACGCCCGGCGCGTCCAGGCGCGCCACGCTCACCGTGCCCAGCGCGTCGTCCGTCCAGTACAGGTTGCGCCCTGCACACGGAGCACACGTCGGTCACGGCGCCCCGCACGGGCCCGCGCCCGCCCGAAACTTACCCATCCAGTCCACGGCGATGCCCTCGCAGTTGTCCACGTCGCGGCCGGCGAACACCTCGCGCCCGCTGCCGTCCAGCTTCTGACGGACGATTTCGTACCTGCACACGAGCGAAGCGTCAGTCGCGAGCGACAGCCGGAGGAGGCGGGCGAGCGGAGCCGGGGGCGCACCTGTGCACGTCGCAGTAGTACAGGTAGTCGCCCTGCACGTCCACGTCGGCGGCGGTAGGGCGCGCGGCGTCGGTGGCGGGCGCGGCGGCCTCCCAGCCCGCGTGGCTCAGCGCCAGCGCCTGCACCAGCGGGGGCGCGCCGCGCGCCAGCACCACGTACGCGTCCAGGCGCACGCGCTCGCACGCGCGCCCGGCCGCGCGCCAGCCGTGCCGGCACACGCAGTGCGCGTGCGCCGCGCCGCGCACGTAGGCCGTGATGCACACGTGCGCGCAGCCGCCGTTGTCGCGCGCGCACGGGTGCGCCACGCGCGGCTGGCGCTGGCGGTGGAAGGCCAGCACGGCGCTGGGCCGCGCGTCCAGCGCCAGCGCGGCGGGCGCGCGCGCGTGCGCGAAGCGCGACACCAGCGCCACGCTGCTGTTGCGCCACACCGGCAGGAACAGCGTGGAGCCCAGCACGGAAATGTGCTGCAATTCCTGCGTCTGCGCAACCGATGTAGTTCACCGTCAGTGTACCATCATATGCCTCATGCACGTTATTGACAAAAACGCTCTTTATTGAATTCGGGATGCTGCCGTTTTGCCAAAATTATTCAGACTTTAATTAGTTAAATCAAAGTCAAATTTAATTAATTAATTTAATATTTTTAGACTAATGTGTAACCACAAAATGTAAGTATCTAGTGTATGCCCACATTTATAAATTTTTAGTCAAATTCTTCACGCGAAGACTTGTTATTGACCTCCTGTTATCTATGGTTTCCTTCTTTACTTAGTTTTTTAGCTGTAAGTCTTCCATGCTTCTTTAAATAAATAAAAAAAATTCATTAACCAAACAAGTTTTAACCACCTTTTTTATATCAATGCAATATTTGGAATGATTTTAGTACTTATGCAAATTTTTCATTTGGTATTTTTTTAACTGGGCAGAATATTACCAATGACAACGTCATTAAGGCATTTATTCTTTTATAAAATCATTTGCTACAGCAAACAATGTTTGGACCATAAATATTTAATCAAATGAATTGTTAGGGCGCAGAGAGCTTAGGACACCCTGACAGGGATAGGTTAGGTTGGAATGGATGACAGGAGCTGTAGTGAGGGTGTAGTGAGGTCCAGTACTGACGGCGTATCCGCGGCGCAGCGTGCGGCGGCCGGCGCCGCTGTAGTCGGCGCGCTCCACGCAGTCCAGGTAGGCGTCGGCCCAGTACAGCGCCCGCGCGGCCGGGTCCAGCGCCAGCGCGCTCGGGTACACGAGCCGCAGCGCCGCCACGTGCGCGCGCGCGCCGCCGCCCAGCTCCGCGCGCTCCACGCCGGGCGGCGACGCGCCCCACACGCACCAGAACATGAGCCCGGCGCCCGGGTCCAGCGCCAGCCCGTGCACCTTGGCCAGCGCGGCGTCCAGCAGCAGGCGGCAGTGGCGCAGCGTGCGCTCGCACACGTACAGCGCCTCGCGCCCGCCGTCCACCACGTACCAGTTGCCCGCCACCCAGTCGATGGCCAGGTGGCTCACGCCTGCCGCCGCCCAAACACAATTAGCGCTCGCTTCTTATATTCATACTTATATTTATGACTTAATGTTTTCATTGAACGTTTTAATGTTTTTTTTATAGGACATACATTGAAACAAAAATCATTTGTGTTTCACTTTACAAATGCACATTTAACCCTAGAACTAGGCAGAACTGGCACTTGTTGCCTTTTACGTAGATAATAACTCTCTCGGGGTACAATAATGACAGTTGAACAGTTGAGAATGCTCACCGGTGACGTCGGGGAAGAGGGCGGGCACGCCGAGCACGGTGCGCCGGCTGAAGTCGTCCGCCTGCACGCACACGATGCCCGACTTGCTGAGGTTGTGGTGCACGTAGCACACGCTCCTGCGCACACGAACCAAGTTACCACACTACACGCGTGCTACACTACACTTCCATAGCGAACATTTAAAGTGTTACAGTTGTCATACAAACAGACGTAAATAAACAATTTAATGCAAGATTGCGGCGCACCCTCCGCGCGCTCGACGAACACGTGTACACTAGGACTAGACATGTACGGTTCTGTCCAAATAATATATCATTAGCGTAGTTTGCAAGCTGCACCATTGAGAGGGCGAATAACATGCAGCAGCCGAGGAGCGCGAGATCACATTAGTTGTTGGGATACATTGTTAATTTGCGCGGAGGCGTAGTTGAGGCGCGGCGTACCGGTTGTCGTAGAGGAAGTCGATGGCGCGCACGTTGAGCGCGGGCGCGGAGTGGTTGCGCGTGCGCGGCGCGCCCTCGGGCCACGCGCGCCGCACGTCGCCCGCCGTCACCACGATCAGCGACAGCGGCTCCGACGCCGGCTCTGCGGCACACGGAACACACCATTACACGCCATGCCCCACCACTAGTGCGCATGTACTGAACGAGCCTGTACTTACCATTGATAGGTATGCAGTCGCGCTGGTCGTCGTGCAGGCGGTAGCCGGGCGCGCACGCGCACGAGTACGAGCCGCGCGAGTTGTGGCACTGCTGCGCGCACGCGTCCTCCCACCCGCACTCGTCCGTATCTGCCAACGCACACCGCGCACCGTGTGTCAGGTGAACGCTTGATTCCGTTTACAACTAATAGCTTAAAGTGTCTTTTTGAATGACATGTTGGTCTGAGCGCAACCCAAAGTAAGCGATGAAAGGCCAAGAGGCACAGGTGCACTTACCGACACAGCGGCCGTTGGCGTCTGCCTCGTAGCCCTGCCGGCAGTAGCAGGCCAGGCCGGCGTGCGTGGGCCGGCAGCCCACCTCGCACTGCAGCGCGTCGCACTGGCTCGCCGTGACTGCGACACGACACACGTTAGCGCAGCACTGCGTATAGTACGGGGCGTCGGCGTTGGACATGTGATGGCCTCTCGCCACGTAAAGCTGGGTCCACATTTGTATCATTTCAGTGTATCGTATCTCCGTTGCGTGGCCTCGGTGCGTATCATGATCGCTAGTTTGGACGCAAGATGATACCCGTTAATGATACACGCCGTATCTGATACGACCCAATCCTCACTGACCGCGTATCTTGATACACCTTGTATCCGATACGCGTGTCACGATCGGTAGTATGGACGTATTTTGATACTGTATCACGATACTATATCGCGCTACGATGCGTGATACACCGCGAACCATCTCTGTCGGTTTTTCCGCGATAATCAAAGGGGATACACGTCGTATCGAACAAGATTCAACGTGAATGCATTTGATACGCGATCATTTCCTGTGTTCCACCTGCCATTTCGTGATTTGAGTAAACATTGAAGATGAGCTGGGATAACGAAAGTGTTATCAATCTAATCGACGCCTATAAAAGAAAAGAAGTGTTATCCCACCTCTGAGCAATTCGTACGATAACATGGCTGAACCGTTTGGGAACGAAGCCATGACTGAACCGTATGAGAGTAGAAGGTGCATTGAAAGAAACGCGTATTAGGAAAAGATACGAGGATCGGAAGAAAAATGAAGCGTCCATATTGTCTGAAATGATACAGCATTTAATAAGTATGGACACGTTTTTTACCAAATACGCTTTAATAATACGACATGGACAAAATGAGCGTCCATATTTATGATATACAAATACTCGATACGATACGACTGATCGGGATACGTCAAGAAGCTACAAATGTTGGTCCACACGCTTTAAGGTGCAGAAGACAAAAGCAAACTTTGAGTAACTACACGTGGCACGAGGTCGTTGACCCCGACCACAACTTAGTCATGGTAATATTATCTATGCAGTATTGTAACTCGGCCGTTTACTTGAAATAAATGCCTACAGCCGCGTGGTACGTAAACATGCGGTAGGGTTGCCCGCCTTCAGCATTTTAATTACATTTGCCTACTTTGTGTTTCCATACGTCCATAGGTGACAGACAGCTGGCGGTCAAATTTATTTTTTCTAGTAGATTCATACATCAGTGCAATAAACAGCTATTATCACTACATAGTATAAAAAACTAAAACCCGACTACAAAAAATTCACGTTCTAAAAAGTATGAAACAAGAAAACATTCTCATCTGAAAGCCGTGGTCGTATGCCACTGCCCTAAACTTTAGTGCTAAAGATTAATGTTCTATGACTATACACATACTATTTTACCGGATTAAGTGGCATACGACCACGGCTTTCAGATGAGAATGTTTTCATGTTTCATACTTTTTAGAACGTGAATTTTTTTGTGGTCGTGTTTTAGTTTTTTATTACCTTTTAGAGATTCCAGGTAGGTAATCTAAAAAAACTTAGCTCTGGGTGCGTTATTGACAAATTCATGCAACCAAAAACAGCACAATAATTATCCTACTACTCATATTAAATATGTAAATATGTCCTTGAACTTATTTTTAATGAAAAATCCGCGCGGTTACCTATTGTTAAAAAACAACACACCGTTCGTTCGTCACTGCGGCACAGTCGCGACTGTCTGCCTGCCGAGATCCGTTTGTATGAATTTGGAATACTGTATGATAATATTACCGTGACTTAGTTATGATTAGGATTGGTGACCGATACATATCACATATCCAGTTCCGCCTGCGCCCGGTAGTAGTGGAGGCAGAGTGTGAGTACGCACAGTTGTCGCAGATGTCCCACTCGTCGCTGGCGTCGGGGCACTGGCGCGCGCCGTCGCAGAACTGCTCGATGGGCACGCACGAGAACTGCCCCTCTACCGGCGTCTCGCAGCGCGCGCTGTTGCCGCGGCACTTGAAGTCTTTCAGACCTGCGGGATCATCCCCGAGTATACTCCAACCGGTCCCAGCTACACGAGCAGGTGCCTGCCGCTACCCAAACTACAACTATTCCTAACAAAGCTAGCATTCCCGGTTCATGAAAAAGTTATAACTGACTTCCTAGGTATACAGGGTGGAAATTTATTATGCTACCTGGAGGGAAAGTACTCTAAATACTTGAGTTAGCAAATTTTTCTGAAAGGAAACATTCCTTTATTTTTAAAAAGAAACAAAACTGCATTTAAATAATTTTGAAAATATTCTTGCCACACCCAGGAATCGAACCGACTAAAATTCGAAAAAATTGCATCCTGTACTTTTTTGGCACTAATCGATAGACTCAATCATAAGGATCAAATCCCTGCAAACATGGTAAATTAAAATGAAATAAAAACATGCCATTTTATTGTAAATTTATTTTATTCGGACGAAACAAACGAGTAAATTCACTAAGTAGTTGCTGGAAATGAGGTTCATTTCTTGGATGCATGAATTTATTCCTTTAAAAATCATTTTAAGTAACTTTTGGTAGCGTAGTAAAATTTTCAATATTCACCACAACACCCTTCTAAAAGTTATTCAAAATGAATTCCTTCAAATAATGAATGTGTGCAACGAAGAAAGTGAAGCTCATTTCCAGCATGCAATTAGTTACTGTACTCGTTTTTTCGTCCGAATAAAATAAGTTTAGATTGAAATTTAATGGTTTTTGTTAAATTTAGTTTACCAGGTTTGTAGAGATTTGATCCTTGTGATTGACCCTATCGATAAGTGCCATAAAAGTACAGGATGCTATTTTATCCGATTTTAATCTGTTCGATTCCCGGGTGTGGCAAGCGTATTTTCAAAATTATTTAAATGCAGTTTTGTTTCTTTTTAAAAATAAAGGAATTTTTCCTTTCAGTAAAATTTGCTAACTCAAGTATTTAGAGTACTTTCCCTCCAGGTAGCATAATAAATTTCCACCCTGTATAGACCAGCACAAAATTTAGGATGTTTTCAGTGAGAGGAGCGTGGATACGTACACATGTAGGGGTCCTCGTCGGAGGAGTCGTGTGCGCCGCAGTCGGGCTCGCCGTCACAGCGCCAGCTCGGCGCCAGGCAGAAGTTGCTCACGGCGCAGCGGAACTCGTCGCCGCGGCACGACGTCATCCAAGCTGCACAGGCAACACATCACTAGCATCGCATCGGACCGACGCAGTGCTCGCCTACGAGTGCACGGCAGGTTGCTTACGGTTGGGGAAGCTGCAGTGCAGTTCGTCGGAGGCGTCGGCGCAGTGCGCGCGGCCGTCGCAGCGCCAGTCCAGCGGCACGCAGCGCAGCCCGTCCGCGCACGCGAACTGCAGCGCGTCGCACGCCGCGCGCGTGCCGCTCTCCGCCGCGCTCGGCTCGCTCGCCGACTCCGCCGGCTCGGGCCCTGCGGCACACACTGCGTCAGTCCACGCTGTTCCGTAACCTATGACTTAACCTGAACCACGCCAAGTCTGCAAGTGAAACAATGCGCTCTGGCGGTTGCGAGTACCTACACATGTCATGCTCACTCGAATGTCTCGCTGACGGTGGCGCATGTCGGATCATTCGCCCTCAGGACTCAGGACTGGGAATCTCTTATCTGTCTCGGCTTTTTTAAATTATTTTGAATTGTTTTTTTTTTACCTCTTTTAACGAGCACTTCTTGCTACATAGATTTCACATGTACTTACTTATGATGTAACCATAGGTAACAACGGGTGGCAATAACCGTTTCTCACCGTTTCAACGCAGGCACCAGTTGGTGATCAGTTGGTGAGCGGTAACCAGCTGGCTATGCTAGCAGGGCATGCAGACATGAGCAGAGCGCGCACTCCCCTCACGCCCGCCCTGCGCTCCGACAGCTCGCCTACTACTCACAATATACATCGGGCAGGCAGGAGCCGCGAGCGTACGTAGGTAGGTAAGTGCTACGAGGGCACTTTGACGTGTATGTTTATGATTCCTTAAGTGCCGAGTGTGTCGCGACACGTAGCAGCACGTTGTTATATTGACTGGGAGTTTGGTCGTTCGTCTACAATCATATTACTTGAAACTAGTCATTCTATGAGAAGGACTGTGTTACAAAATCCGGCTTGTCTTGGATGGTTACGTCGTCGCGAAAACCGAATATCATGATCGTTATGCACTGAGGGATCTGCTGATTGGCTAACAGCTACAGTCCTTGTAGAGTAAGCGCTCGTTATCTTGTGATCTGTATGAAGTGTCCCATTGTCTAACCAGTCGGCGCTCAAGTTCCCAATCGTCTTAACTGGATGTTTGCAATGATCCTGATAGTTGTCTGCGAACAGAGCGAGCCCAGAGCCCCAGAGGCGCCAGGCGACGTCACTTGACCATGGCTCAGACAGAATTGATGAAGAATGAGTAGCCAAGCACACCTGACAGTCCCGGACGCTATTTAAAAAACACGGCGAAGGTACAAAAGTATGTTTAAGTATGACGCCTGCTTTTTAACGAAAATCGGCCAGGTGCGAGTCGGGCCCCAAGCAGTTGTACATTTGTAGTTGTCCGTAAGTATTACTCGTTAACTTGCAAAGCCTACTTAGCTGTGACATTTTTCCTTTTAATTTTATTTTTTGAATCATAGTAAGTTTTGACTTCCTACACATGAAATGTGCACCAAAAAGCGAATGTGTGAAATAATTAATCCAAGAGCGAGCGATACGAGCTCGGTGTCTCTGGGCGCACCAGCACGGACACCTGAGGGTCCTTTAAACCCTGCACGCAGAAAAAGAAGCCCCGCTCAGCGGAAGTCCGTCGAGGTCGAGCCTACGAGCAAATTGTCATTTAACTAACTGGTCGGCGTCGCGCGTCGTCTTGCTGTTGAACGTTCAGCCACTCGGCCCATCGGGGTATTCCTCGAAGAGCATCAACTTTGAAACGCACCAAAAGTATTCCTTGAAACTCACTAAGGCGATTCGCATATTGCCCCGCGCGACACTCCGTGATTCGCGGCAACGACCGCGACGGTGCAGTGGTGATCTGCAACACTGCGCGTGAACACGTGTGTGTTGGAGTTCGCGTGTTTTCTATACAAACACAGATACTTGCGGCTCTTGCTAGCAACGTAAGGACTCACGCGTCACGCTCCGTGATGCGGGGCAGGGGCCAATCCCCTATCTATATGGTCAATGTGGAGAGAGAGAAGGGTATTAAATAACGGAATATATCGACATCGATAACACTGTTGCTTTTATTAAAAGTTAGATGGGAACATTTTTGAAGGGTGTTCTGTGCCATTAGTGAGCTAAGTAGTATCGCATACTTCGCCCTTCCACTTCATTTCGGTTGTCCCGAGCTATGGGTATGACACATGACAGGCAAAGGTTGAATTTCAAGACTTCTATCGATACAGTGAAGAACAACGAATACTTTATATTCCTCTTGGTGTTTAATCGTTGGTGCAAAACTTAGTGAAATCGTTAAGGCATCTTCTATTTTTTCTGCTCATTTCTGTCAAAATATACAGGTACATATATTTAAAACAACCGGCCAAGTGCGAGTCGGACTCGCCCACGAAGGGTTCCCTACCATTATTTATAAAAAAATCACGCTTTTTGTTTGGGAGCCCTCCTTAAACATGTTTTATTTTAATTAAATGATTTATTTTTAAAGAGAATATGTATAACTTTATATTCTGTGAATATTTGAAGCGCGTTTCCCGTTGCCGTTATTAATATCGAGGAAAAAAAAACACGTTTGTTGTATGGGGCCCCTCTAAATATTTGTTTTATTCTCGTTTTTAGTATTTGTTGTTATAGCGGCAACAGAAATACATCATCTGTGAAAATTTCAACTCTCTCACTATCACGGTTCATGAGATACATTTGGTGACAGACGGACGGACAGACAGACTGTCTTTAGACCAGGGCTTTGGTTGTTTTTAGTCAGTAACAGTCTGATCCCAACACCCCCCCAGGGCGCCATGAGAAATTTTAACATCCCTACTTTACGTGTCCCTACATGTGGTAGGTACCTAGTGATTTTCAAGATTTAATTCAACCATTCTGTCGGCGTGATTACTTTGCCAAATTACAGCTGTTTAGTATGTCACGTACCTTTCCTTTCGTTCCTGAGAGACTCTGAGCTAAGCCCTAGACAGACGGACGGACATGGTGAAACTATACGGGTTCCTTGTCGAGTACGGAATCCCAAAAATTATGACATTTTACTATTTTTTTTAGGATATTGCTAAAGTAAACGTAGGTCTGACAACACTGGGATCTTGTCCAATATTAACTTGAATTATGATTACGAATCTTTGCTACTTTACTTTCCAAGTATGAAGTCCTCTGCCATATTGTCATAGAGGAGTTCAAACATTACATTCTCCGCTAATCTGTCGACGTAATAGCTCAGTGCATCCAGTAGTACCTGTACCTACTGTACGCAAGCCTGTGAGGTGGTCGCGACGCCCGCGCCGCCGCCGCCATGCACAGCCGACCGGTGTTTGCGACCGGACTAGCCGGTTTGCGATTAACTATAATGGATCAAGCTATTCTTCAACTGTGTCGCTGTGCGCACTCACGGTACAAGTAATCGTGGTGGTTTTAGTATGAGCTAGCCGGCGCGGCGGCGGCGCCAGCACGGAGCACAGCGACGCCAACTGAATGGAATACGTTGACCAGGCAGCACACGCCACCGTTGTACGAATAGCACCGCCTCGGCTTTCGTTGTTATTTTCAAATGAGCGACTGTATAGATTATTCTGAACTGCGATATCTGTTTGATAATGAAAATAAAGTGAGTAGTTATCAATTACAGTAGTATTAACGCGAGCTCTGACAAACAACAGAGGTTATCGCTCGCGTGGCCGCGCCGCCGCTCGTCTACACTGTGTCCGCGCCGACTGCAGTTCATCGTGCTCTCCTACACTGAACAGAGACGGGCTGCTGTCGTCTGTCCGCAGATATGAACCAACTTTCAAAACCTTCTCAAGGGCGTTTAAATATTGATAGCCGGTAGAAACTACATAGACACGAGTGTTGGGGGCAGATCGCGTGCGGTACGTAGGGGGGGGGGGGGGGGGGGAACACCCGCGTCTGCGCTGACCCTGTCGCGCCGACAGCCCCATAGCGTTCTCGTCCGTAGTCATCAATGCTGTCATGTATGTCATTCGTCCTTGGATGTTCAGAAACTAGCCAAGTGAGTGACGGATCACACCGCAAAGGGGTTCAGTAGCCGTAAAAAATTAAATTAAAAATTTAAAAAACCCCCGACACAAAATCCTAAGTTCCCTTTAAAAAGTAAAAAAATAAAATACGTCGCGTTGGGGGACCGATGTTGCATTTAGGGTACGACCGTCCCAAGCGGTCCCCCAACGCGACGTATTTTATTTTTTTACTTTTTAAAGGGAACTTAGGATTTTGTGTCGGGGGTTTTTTAAATTTTTAATTTAATTTTTATTCTATACTTTTTATAGGTACATACTTATTTAATGTTGATTTTGTTAAGCTGTAAGTACATAGGTTCCTAATAATTTAATAACCCACATGACAAATCATTTTTACCCGACTACGGCGAAGCAAAAAGGAGGGTTATGAGGTTGACCGGTATGTATGTATGTATGTATGTATGTATGTATGTATGTATGTATGTATGTATGTATGTATGTATGTATGTATGTATGTATGGATGTTCATCTGTTCCCTCATAACTTCTAAACCGTCTAACGTAAATTGACAAATGAGGTGTCATTAGAAGCGTCTTGATCGTCCGCTGGTTATAGGCTACATTATGTTGCAATAAATTGTATGTGGCGCCCTCTAGGGCTCAAGAAGATGTGAAAAAAAATTTTTTTTCTTCCAAATATGGTCGTGTTGCATATCAAACTAAAGGGCTTAATTAGCACATTTCAAATATATATATATTATATAAGTAAATTGTACATAGCACCCTTTAGAACGCATCATAAACCTAGCTAACTAACCAATATTTCGTTTGGGAGACTTAATAGATTATTATTTCATATATTGTGTATATATGTTGCAGTTCCAATAATATTACGCATATAAATGTCTAAATTTAAACCCCAAAATATTTTAAATAAAAAAGAAGTTTAAAAAACTAAAACCCGACTACAAAAAATTCACGTTCTAAAAAGTATGAAACAAGAAAACATTCTCATCTGAAAGCCGTGGTCGTATGCCACCTAATTCAGGTAAAACTGTATGTATGTAGTTATAGAACATGAATCTTTAGCACTAAAGTTTAGGGTAAAGTGGCATACGACCACGGCTTTCAGATGAGAATGTTTTCTTGTTTCATACTTTTTAGAACGTGAATTTTTTGTAGTCGGGTTTTAGTTTTTTAAACTTCTTTTTTTAATTTTTCTTCCCCACTTTCACACCCATAACTTTTAAACGGCTCAACCGATTTTCATCAAACATGTCTAAGAACACTCGTACGTAAGTCACCTTTCATACAAAAAAAACTAAATTGAAATCGCTTCATCCGTTCGGGAGCTATGATGCCACAGACAGACAGACAGACAGACAGACAGACAGACAGACAGACAGACAGACAGACAGACACGTGAAACTTATAACACCCCTCTTTTTGCGTCGGGGGTTAATAAATAGCACAACTGCCAAGAGGCGCAACATTAATAGGTAGTGTTTCTATGTAGGTACAACGTAGTGCGGATTTCGATCGGTGTTTGCGGTTAAACGATGAATGTATGTGGTGGACGGTGGTGTCATAAAACTATGGTATATTTTATTCGATTTTTTTTGGGACTAGCTCCACACTTTTGTCCAGACCACTGCAACTCCTAAAAGCTAGAATAAACAGGGGCGACCATCTCAAAAGCGCCGAGACAATGAAACGGCCCCGAGAAACGATTCAACTGTATTGGATCCCGCATCCTAATTAATAAGAAATGAACCTAGCACGAAATATTTAGTTGGTGTCATGTATTATATTCCGTCTTGTTTCATTAGCGATGAATATAGCTAGCGCAGAACAGAAGCGATACCTACGTGCCCCTAGTAGAGGGGAACGCAGGTACGGGTTTTGTTCTGCACATAATGTTATTTTAAAAATCGATCCGACGGTACTCGCCTCTAACATATTTGATGTACTGGCTTATGCCCGCTACTTCGTTCGCGTGAATGTCGGTTATTGTGGGCTCCTTTTATGTGCGTGGAAGCTTAATTCTTTTTCTAAGATAAAAAGTAGTCTAAGTTACTCTTTACAACATCAGTCCCGTTATATAAAATGATATCGAAAATTGTAACACACTGGGTGAGTGTCATTGTTTTTAAGTTAGTACAGAATATTTTATTTTGATGAAATCTACGCTAATAATATATTATTTGTACTATATTCTCTTTCATTTAGTTTTTGCGCCCGGGGCCTCTGACAGGTAAGTCCTGGTTGCAAAGCGCGTCATCAGCCACCAATATGTAACGTTGCCGCGTAAATGGCGTAAATCGGTGTAATATTATGACAATACAGGTTGTTAAGCACGTACGTGCGTCATTGCTTACATCCACTGCTGATCGTGGCCCACCCATTGAAAGCTACCACCCTGCCGCGGAGGGCTTTGTGATCACTACTGCGCTTGCGGTAGCGTGTGAAGCAAACCTACGCCCTGCAGCGACACAGCGGGCCGCTCGGGGACAACACTCACACACACGTATAACAAACACATCCACCCAGATGACCGATCTTCACATAAATAGTGATGGCTCTTCTACCTCCATCACACGGACATGTTTTGCTCTTACTCATGTATTAACGTAGTCTCTGGTGGTAGGTGGATAGTACATACATAGCCGTAAGCTCTGTGGCGTATCGAGTGCAGGTAAAGTGAGGCAACGCGTGCGTGGTGCCGCACCGACCGGTTCACACACGGTATGAGCCGCGGTTCTCTCGCCACCGTCTAGCTCCTACATCACCCAGCCCGGCCTCCTGGCCAGCTAGAGTCGAGCAGCAACACCTCTCCCGGGAGATCATGTCCTAGCAGCAGCGGGTTTACTATTATTGTGTGCGAGTCGTGCGCACTCTTTCTTGCGATTATATTAGTGTTGGCGTTTGTAAGAGGACGATGTATGATTGTCTTTTACAATTCACGTACATATGTATCTATGTCATATTAAGCTTTTTTAATGTCTTAAATATAAATGTCATCGGTCATAAATACCTGGGTCGTCTGTAATAAGCACTGGTAACGATGAGGACATTGAGGTTTGAAACAAGCTCGGATAAAAGTATGGTTCATTTGAACTGTATGCGCCTGTCGCTACTCTTATTACACCGTGCTAAACATGTACCTATATGTAGAACAGTAGCAATTTAAAGCTACTGCATGTCATGATGTGTAGTGGCGAGTAATTTTAGCACATGCTTGAAGAGTCGGTACGGGCGGCGCGGCGCGGGTACCTCTCGGCGTCGCGCACACCACACATGCCTGGTACATCGTAATACGTATTCATCTCGTAGGCTTGCCTGTAATCTAATCGTTCCTTCATCGCTGCGGTGGTAAGTGCGTCACCAGCCGTTGCGCCCAGCGTAGACACACATCGCCACTTCCTGTGCTTGCAGCCCAGCTGTCGAAACCTCACCATAGGGTTCGCTAGCGTCACCGCGAGCACTCGCTAAGCCGGTGCGTGATAAGGCGCCGAATAAGGCTGATGACAATGATGGCTTCGTAACGGTGCAAAGGAGGAAGCACCGAACGCGAGACACCAAGAATCGCTGCAGCAAAGCTCCTCCAGAGCCTAACGAGAGTCTGCGTACCGCTAAGCTGAACACCAAGGTGCAAATCTACCGCCTGCACTACACCACAAGAAGGAGATCATCGTGGAGTATGTACACCAAAATACGTAGTTCCTAGGCGCCGAGCGTGCGGTTGCAGGTGTCACGCCGTAATGTCAATTTCGAGGTGATCGTGGTGCCAGTACCGAACTGTTTTCTGGCCTCGATATGAAAGAACAGGCCGCAGGGCGTTGTATCCAGTCGCTTCCGCGGGCGAGTGCCACAGGGACAGCACAAAGTATAGTGCAAAGTAAAGTGCTGCTTTTTCCATAGTCCTAAGCATTGGCGTATCTAGAGTTAGTTTTCAGGGGCCTGGCTCCTAAAATACTATGGCCGATGCGATGCAATGCGGTCAGGCGAAAGGTGAGCCCTACAGCCTGGGGTAGGCACAAGACTATTCTGGGGTGGGCACAAGACTATTCTGGGGTGGGCACGCCTTCAGGCCCCCCCCCCCCCCCCCCCCCCCCTATATACGCCTATGGTACTAAGTCTTTTGCACGCTACTTGCAGACCGAATACACTGACTGGCGCCTGTTGATCAAGCACACAGCAGTGCGCCAACCTGGCTCATTAAGCGTTGTTGAGTCGACGCCGACGCCCAAGGGATCACTGACGTGCTCGGCCGACGTCAGGGTCAAATCCTATAATAGCATTATTTAGATCGGCAGCGAATGTATGGGGTAGCGGGATCTTCCATGCTGGTTGAAGGCGATTTACATTGAGACGAAAGAGAAGGGAAGGTAAGGGATGCATTTTTCATTGAGAAACTCCTTGGTAATCGTTTTGCTGAGGACTTTGGTAAAGATGACTTTGGTAAATTTGTGTAGGTACGACACAAGAGTCAAATAAATAACATTTAACTTCGTAGGTCATACAAAACAGCCTGACGCCGCAAGCGAGTTGCGGCGTCTTCGTCTTCCACTTCCTGTAGATCCTTTCCACCGTCCGAGTGCCTGAGACTCCAAGTAAAGCCCAAGAGAGCTGTAGGATACTTGGGAACGCTGATAAGTTCCTACTTATCCAATGTGGACCTCATAATTATCTAGTTTGTAGAAGATAATAATTATGTTTAGCTGGGACTTTTGCTGACATGATAATATTTTTAAAAGCTATAATATTTATTTTGCACTAGCGTGCAAGTACAATCTTCTCTTGCAAACCTGCAGTCGAGCCGGCGCCGCATGCAAGCGCCGGCCGACCGGCGAGAGAGGCTCCAGACAGCGCGCAGGTACCTGAGGCGGAGTGTGCCGCCGCGCCCGCGAGCGCCAGCAGCAGCGCCGCAGCCCAGCCGGCCCGCGCCGCCATCCTTTGTCTTCTCAAGCGCTCATATGCACACCCGTGTTCACTGGCATACTCGTACACATACACCCCTTTAGACTACCTACTAACTATTCTACCAAATTGTTCCTCCGGATCTTTGAGTACTGTAGAAATGGATCTTAAAATCTATTTCTGTTTACTATCGACGCTAAACTACACTCATTACAATGACTGGAACTTGATATCACAATTCACTATGATTGAGGAGTTGGTGCGTATATATATTTTACAGAGTAGTCAATTAAAACTAGTTTAGCACTGTATAGTATATTATGTATTATTTATTATTCAAGCGACACAAGTAAACAATACATCTCGACAGGACAGAGTCGCACCGCTCGCCGCTACAGAGCTCACACAAACACAGACAAGCGTACAAGCTCGACACTAGCAAGATGAGTGAGCGGCACAGGGAGAGGGATAGCAATAGCAGGACAGATGTGAGATGACAGACATGTGAATACACACACTAACTAAACACAACATAACAGCAACGATCACATCCAGAAACAATTTATTCACAACTTTACTGCAGAGGCTAACCTCTATGGTACAGGCATGGAAATCGTATGTCCGAAACTATTGGTTTTGGGTACCAATATTGCTAGACCATACATTTCTAACAAAGTATTAGTAACATTCTTCGTTGTTTTTTTTTTATTCCAGATAATCAGACTTTTTTTATAGATTTCACTTAGCCATAGGCGTCGCCAGAATGGTCTTGTGCCTTCCCCAGGCTATAGGGCTCACCTTCCGCCTGACCGCATTGCATCGCATCGGCCATGGCATCTTAGGGGCCAGCCCCCCCCCTGAAAACTAACTCTAGATACGCCAATGCACTTAGCCCCCTAAGGGGGATTTATGGATTAAGCCCTTTCGCTTGGATCATGGTTTCTCGGGCTTATTCGGCTTCGGCTTATTCCACAATTCCCCCTGAAAGGACTACAAACTTCCGTTGGGAAGTTATTATTGAAAGTTAAATTTAAAAGGTAGTTTTGGGTAAACTATGTAATCTTTGGCATCTAGATAAATATTTGTGCCAATTTTAGAGTTTATAAACAGAACGAAAAACATCTTATTATATCAATACAAACTATACACATATTCTCCTTTTTACCCCGAAAGAGTTTAATTACTGCAAAAATAAAAACAAAAACTAAACGCAATTTCTTATTTCTCTAAACATCACTAAAAAAAGTAGTTTTGCATGAAGAAGAATGGACAAGAAACTTCTATAACCGTTTGGGATGTTACGATGTTATAAATATTTGACTTTTTTAGTTCAACTTTTGGCCTGTTAGGGCTCTTTCAATTTATGCGTTTGGTGCCGAACCGCTGCGGTAGCGAAGCGGTGCGTTTGTCGTATTGCGTACGAACGGTCGTTTGTTTTCATACAATGCGCGCGGTGCGGCAACAGTGCGACGTCGGTACCTACGCACGCTCGACGGCAGGACGACAGACGTCACGCGTCAACTGTATGAAAAAGGACAACCGTCCGTATGCAGGCCGAAAAACGCGCCGCCTCGGCACCGCAGCGGTCCGGCACCAAACGCATAAATTGAAAGAGCCCTTAGAGAATGATTTCTGATAAGTCAAAGTCAAAGTCAAATAGTTTATTTCAATTTAAAGAATTAGACCATTAAAAGACATTTTTAAAAGTCAATTACATGAGAAAAAAATAATATTTAATCTAGTTGCAGTACAGTAAACTTAAAACCTCTTTCTTCTTTTCTTTTTTTTCTATAATACCTAATTAATACGGAGACTCAAAATAATCGAACGCCGAGACGCATTAAGATTCTTTAGTATCTATAATAAAATCGTAACAAGGCCAATTCTGTACATTCAATATTTTTTTTAAAGAGTAATTCTCACATGTTAAATACGTTATACTGAACCCAAAAAAATGGTTTTTAAAATTTTTGTCTGTTTGTTTGTCTGTACGCGCATAACTTTTTAACTCCTGCACCGATTTGAACAAAACTTTTGGCATTGTGATGGCAGTAACCTGAGCTATAATCTTAGTTCATCACGCTATGTCACATAGGGGTTATACAGACACAGTATGAACACTATTAACTTAAAAATACTGAACGCGAACGAAGTCGCAGGGAACAGCTAGTAAAGTAAATAGAAGATAATAATTAAAAGGTAGTTTTGAAAAAATATTTTATTTTTCTTCGATACGCGTTCGTGTCAGTTTATTAACATTATTACAGGAATTATGCCCCAATTTTCACGTCCGTAAAAGTTATATATTTTGTAAAAGATGTTTATTTCGCCCGCAAAGTATTTACTTGAATGAATCTATTTCCTGGCGCTATTGATTTGTCAAGGAGTCGGACTGTTAGCCAGAAACTTTCCAACACGTTGTCTACGGTTTTTATGGAGAAGAACAAGCAAGTACCTCCACTTCTTGTTGCTTCTAGAGGTACATGATAAGTGTAAGTGAAGAATAACTCAGATTGCCAAACCCTGCTACCAAACCTAACCAAATGTACCAGAATCTCATAGCATAAAGGGAAATCAAACTTTGTAGTTTGCAATACCGGAGAAATTGGATTATACGATCTTGGTAGTTAATTATTTTTGTCTATTATCAACGAACATGAAAAATTATTCAATCGTGTGTATTACTCTTTATTGGGGTTTATACTTGTTTATTATTTTCTAGCATTGAACGCGAAAATCTGCGTTTTAGAGGCCTTCGGCCATTTTCTTGATCCATCAGCTGGCAACACTGGTTTTATCTTCGAAATTTGGAATATCGAGTTTGTACCTACTCTGTGTCAATTTTGATTTTGACAAATACTAATGTTTAAAAAAAATTGAAGATTTCTGATAATACAAGCGTTTAATTCCCAAAGAATAGATTTTGTATCTTAGACCAAAGCAAGGAGTGAGTAACAACGTTTGTGTAATAAAACCTAAAATTGCAGTTTATGTAACGTACCACTAATTATAACAGGCCAAACCAGGGCTAATAATTATGTAATTTAATGATATGTAGGTTAGAATTTTGTTATTTTTGCTACGACTGGGTAATGGCCACAGATTTATTTATAATTTATTTAACTTTTTGCAACAAAAGCACAAGGCGGAGTTAATGCCTTACGCATTCTCTACCAGTCAACCAACCAAAGGTGGTAAAGAGATATCCTAGCAGGTGCAAATCTTTGTAAAAGATTAAAACAACATTTGATACTTTAAACAAAAAAAAAAACTCAATGCAATTATATAGAAAAATTCAGATTCGTCCTCGATTGCGAATGATTTAATGCGAGTACCTGCGTTGGTAATTATTATACGTCTCGCCGATCCCTGCGGGAAACTGGCAAGATGTCCTAACATTACATTATTAAATATAATTTGTATGTGTGTAGAGATGGGTGGACACGATCATGGGCATGGACCTCCTTACAAAGTCCCGGACTACAAACAGTTCACAATCGAGGGCATCCCTCAGCTGGAAGAATTAGAGAAAGCCCTCGATAGAAAGGGGCTTTGCGACCCCTGGATCAGGTGATAAAACCATTGCTTAATATTGTACTGTAAATAAGATCAGAACATATGATCCTCCTGGCCTTATTCCGATTAATTTGTGACGTAGGTTGGATGCTGTGATAACCTTGGTCCTCGGCCACTATACCACCGATCCAAAGGCAATCATGGGGCAGATTACAGAGCTGTATGACCATAGTATTATTTTAGGGGATAGGCCCCCACTTCGTACCTACCATTTTCCTACATTGCCAAAGGGTGATACAGAACCTGTTTATTTAGAGATGTGTACCTGTCCCACAGTGTCTCAAGGCTTTATATAAAGGTATACATTGTACAAGGTTATATTAATATGTTCCAGAAATGAGGCGTGGCGGTACCACCCTGCGTTCGGCACCAAGATGAAGCGCGCCAACAAGGCGATGTTCCGCGGCTTGCCGCTCGGCTTCCTGCTGGCCGTGGTCACCGTGGGCGTCACCAAGATGATGGGCGAGGACGACCACTGTCACCACTGAGCGCCGAGCTCGCGCGCATGTAACTTGTGCCGTTACAGATACTAATGAGGATGGAGGCGCTCGTCATGTGCTTGTTCACTTGTCATATTGTGTGAGTTAAAAGCAATAATCTTTGTTTATTTCGTATGTTTAATGGCGCGAGTTATACCAGTACTTAGCTTAGTGACACTGTTCAATATATTTAATTGTTTAAACATTTTGTCATTTTATTTCAGTCTTTTTCCATATCCAATGGTCTTTATTGTAGTACTGCAAATGATACATTGATTAGCTTATGACTTTTTATTAACATAATTTTGTTTCATATAACATAGTTGTTACTTCAATATGTTGCTTGCTACCTTCTCATACTAACAATATTTCCACACATAATTACACGTAAATATTTTAACTTTGCCAGTCCATTATCGGGTTGTAGTAGCTCCAGCAGGTCTCCCCGGGCTAGTAAGGAAATGCTTCGTGCAGCCAAACATGCCTTAAAAGTATTAGTTTTCCGTACATGCGCATTTGCCAGCTATTATGTTCTTGGCTGTGTTTGGGGATTTTCCTTTGTCAAGGAGTTACAGAAAATAAAGTTTTTAAAACAAAACATGTAAGTAGGTATGTCACGAACTTGATTCACATTATATTAGAAGTACAAAGAAAGACATTGACGTGCAGAGCGGCTCACGTGGAGCGCGGCTTGAGGTCCTCGTAGCAGGCGCGCAGGTAGATGTAGTTCTTCTTGGCCGGGTTGAAGTGCTCGTGACCCTGCAGCAAGCGCGTCGTAAGTACACCAAACTCATATTTATTTACATGTCTGGACATTAAGAAACATTACTGTTACAGTACCTACATGTAATTTGTACCATAACAATATGAGTAAAAAAAAAGTTTTAAATATGTATGTAAAACGCGAATTTGTAGGCAGTGCACTAAAATGTAGAAAACTATTTTTCACCCTTCTCGCTCTGTCTACCAAATATTATTAGCCGGCCATCCACTAACGTTCGTTCTTTCCTGAATGTAAAATCTGTACGGATTAAACGGTAGACGATGTGCGGAGCGGGAAAGAATGATGGTAATTAAGGTGGAACCTCCACGGTAGCCCGCGAATTCAAATTTGCTTACGTTTTTTGCAATTTGCTAGTCAGTATTAAGTTATATGTTGATTAAAGTATAATTCGCGGGCGTAAGAAGTATGTATTTTCAGAATTTTAACCATTAAAATCAGTAAAATGACTCCATAAGTCGGTATAATTCCAAAATGTCAAGATTTCATGAAATAGTTATTCTTTGGCCTATGGAGTTTTATTGCTGACTTAAATGGTTATAATTCTGAAAATACACAATTCTTACGCCCGCGTATTATACTTTAATCAACATATAACTTAATATACTAACTTGCAAATTGCAAAAAACGTAAGCAAATTTGAACTTCGCGGGCTACCGTGGAGGTTCCACCTTAATTAATGTAAGTAATACTGGTACCTTACTTGTTGACAATGAAGAATGTTACTAGGTATGCCAAATCGCTTGAAATTGTCTCAGTAAAGCCTGTAGGTATACAAATACACTAGTTTTTGTTGTAGTCAAAAATACCTAGTAGTTTTGATTTTATAGGCATTCAAAGTTTTGAAAAATATAGTCCCGCTAAGTCACGTGACCGCTTGTGACGTCATGTCACAACGCGCCGAGCGGGCCAGCCGGCGGCGGGTTGAGCGAGCCAGACTGAGCGTGTGACGACATCGCACATCACACCGTCACCGACAGCCCGCGTGTGCGGTTTGCGGTTCCAACTTGTTTTACTTCTAAATCGGAAAATAATTGATGTATCGGAGTAATTCTTTCACTAGTATTTTTTATTTTTGACAGAGAATATGGAATGCTATTAATCAAAATTAGTTAACATTCTTCATTTAAACAAGCTCAACCATGTCTAGTATACAATGTTCCCTTGGCTTAGTCGCAAAATGTCTCTTTCTAAGAATGCCTCTTAACACAAAAACATTTTGCGAAAGAGACGTTTTGCAACTAAGCCGTTCCCTTATGAAGTTCCAGTTGTTGTGTTTTACATCATCTAACCTTAATCAATATAGAAAGAAATCAATCGCGGCCAAAGTGCATATGCAATTATGCACAACTAGGACCCATGGCACCGTGATGGAGTGCCGGTGTCAATGTTCCGGCACTATCATCAGATCAGTTCGGTCGTCAGTATAACCGATGTAACAACTACATAGTATTACATACATTTGCAGAGCTTCAAATCGTTACGACAATGATTGTTGGTTAAGTTTTTGTTCGAGTGTAAGTTTCTGACCTTGGACCAGTCGTATCCGACGGCGTATGCGAAGATCTGGCCGTTGTGGTTGAAGGCGCACTTGGTGAGCGGCTGGTCCAGCATCTCGGAGGACTTGAGCCGCGTGCGCGCGTCCTTGTCCCAGAAGGAGAAGGAGCCGTCCGAGCCCACCGTGGCCAGCGTGCCGTGCGCCGGGTGGAACGCGATGTCGTTCACCGCGTAGATGTCCTGCACATGAGCGCACAGTGAGACGAGCCGCGTCACTCCGCTACACTGATGGCGGACTGGTGTGTACTCGCCTGGTAGCCGGTGGTGTTGGCGGGCGGCCGGTGGCACTTGAAGGTGAAGTTGTCCTTGGGGTTGGTGGGGTTGACGTACTGGATGGCCACGCGGCCCTCCACGCTGCCCAGCGCGAAGCCGGTGGGCTGCTTGGTCTTCTTGTCGCGGAAGATGGCGATGCAGCGGTGCTGGTGCTTGAGCGGCGACTCTACGCGCTTGAACTCGCCCGGCTTGCCCTCCAGCGTGTAGAGGCAGATGCCGCGGTCCGCCGTGCCCACCACCGCCATCGGGTAGTCCTGCCACACACAACCGCGCCACCACTCATGAGTGTGCACTCGCTCGACTACAAGATCATGACACGAAACGTCACATACCACATCCGCGCAGTAGCAGCGCTCCGATAAGTTCATGTTCATTATAGGAACAGCGCTGCGGGTGTCCCAAAACTGAAACAAAGGCGAGCGTTTAGAAAACAACCAGTGTAGGATGGATCGAGCAAACTGCGAGCTCCTGCAGTACCACTCTAGGAAGACTCGGGACATCGCAGAGTACATACGGGTGAAGAACAACTGGACCTTCAGGGTGGAGAAGTTGGAGGCGCGCCATGATACCAACATGAAGTGGTTAGTGGTGCGCGTGCCGACTCATCATTTGGTAATCGGCGTATCCGCGGCCGGCTACGCGACACCTCGCAGAGTAACGCGACGCCGTCACTTGGTGTGCAGTAGTTTTTAAGTTAGCATAAAGTATGCATTAGTATAATGTTAGTTTTTATACGTATTTATGTATTTTATGGGCCGTAAGTTGCCTGAAATAAAGGAAGAAATAAATGCATAGTGTGAGTACAGGGCGCGGTACCTTGAGCGTCTTGTCCCAGGAGGCGGTCATGAGGCAGGTGTAGTTGGGCGCCTTGATCCAGTGGCAGGTCTTGACGGGCGCCTCGTGCGCCGCCACCTGCGCAACATACCCTTACTGACAACTACTCTTGTTTCTATCATAGAAAAATATAAATAATAAAAGTCCCATATAAAAGTCCCGACTCACTGACTTATCAATGCCCAGCCAAAATCCTTGAACCTAGGAAGCTGGAATTCAACATAGTTTACTCTCTATGATGGATACAAGGAATTAAAAAGGATATAGGTATGTTCTAAATTTAATACATATTGAAGGGGTAAAATATGGGTACCTAAAACTTTGTATAAAAAAATAATTTAAATATACATTTAAACTTGACACTTTGCAGAAGTACTCTTACAAACAAGTAAGTAAACTCATTTATTATCATGGTTTTCCAAAAATCAATAAGAGTATCGTTTTTAAGGTTTTTTAGGGACATAGTAGTATCTGCCTCGTTAGCTTAGTGGTCCTAAGTGCGACTGCTAAGCTAGAGGTCTTGGGTTCGATTCCCAGGTCGAGCAAAGTGTGATTCAGTTTTTATATGAAATGATCAGTAGTAGCTCAGAGTTAGGATTTGTGCCGGTTAATGGCAATAAGCTCGTCCCCTATTACGTGGGACCTAAACATATCGCCGAACTGTGGGCGGTACATTGCTACACCGCTGCCTAACTCTAGGGAATACAGGCATGATGGTATGTTGTGCTAGTGTTGTAATTTTATATGATGTTATAAATAATTTCAACACTGTATCAACTCCGCTATCACAAATTGCTTAAAACTCGCAAGGACTCAACGATACAGGCTAGACCTAGTGTGGATTCACAAGTTCAAATTATTATTATGTTTTTTTTTGTAACCAAAAAATATATTTCTTTTCCTAGTAATGTGTTATTTTGAAGGTCAAGACACTGGACTTAACATAAATAGCAGAGTTCAATTACAGCTTCACAGCTACCCCAGAAAAAAAAATAACAAGATCACATGTAGGAGTTTTGGGCACAACTCGGTGCTTGAGTATTTACACAAATATTCCACTTTTCTTTAGCAGTTCAAAAATAATTCCGATTTGTAATTATAACACTAAGCTGTTCGCTTTTTAATTGAAATGATGTCACCTGCATGGATTGATTGGAAGCCAGGTCCCAGCACTTGACGCTTTTATCTGTGGATGCCATGAAGATTTTACTGCCATCCTGCAGATACAATACAGCAAAGGTAATCAGTAGGTATGTTCCCTTCCAGTTAGTGCAATGTGGTAATAAGTGACTGAGTAATGCGTGTACTGACATCATGCCACGCCACGTCGAGGATGGGCCCATCCATGCTCTGCACAGCCTTGGGCACTGTCTTGCCTGACGCCTCCACCTCCCAGCATCGCACCTGCAAGCATGCCACTTTGTGAAACACCATCCACAAACACATAGTTTCACACTCCAAACCACATGGAGGTCACGGAGTGACTAACTAAACCAAGTCTAAAGAAAGAAACTAAGTTTTTAAGAAAATGTTTTTTATTTAACCCTTTAACCGCCAAGGTCGGATGTATCCGACAAATATTTTCGAGTCCATTTCGCCAGCGTCGGATAATTACGACCAAATACATCATCTCGTTTAATCTTGATGTACAGTAAGCGCTCAGAATTGCATACCCACGCTAAGGTTCACTTTCCTATGAACACGGGCGCGATCCAGTCAGCGCGTGCGCATGTGTGTTTACGAGTGATGTCTCAACCTCAACATTCCACAGATAACACACACTAATGAACCATCGTCGCACTACGCGAAATGGCATTATATTACTGTTTACCGTACGAGTCCTACCCGACGCGCGACGTATTCTTACCATTGCATTGCTAAATTTCGCATAATTATAACATGGCCTGGCAGCTGGTTTGGATAAGAAAGGGTTTACGATCATTGAATTCCGAGTTCAAATCTTATACTATGTGTGGCTGTTTTTTGTTTCTTGAAACCATAATAATGTTAGGCAAAATCTTTTTAGGTTTATGTTGAATTATTACGTATTCATGCTTGTTATTTATTTTTTATAAGAAGCAAATATTAGTTATTGTATTATTTATTTAACTTTTTATGTGATTTTATTTTAAGTTTTTGTAATTGGAAGTAGGAAAAAAAGGCATGCTGTGTGATAACAAAAATTTATTTTTAAAATTAACAAACTTATGAGAATTGTAACGTCACATTCCTACCGAAATAAAAGAAGTTCTCTTGTAACTGTTCATAAGATTTTTTGTTGAATACCCACTTAGTCAATAAAATTCATAATAACATAATAAGAGAAGGATATTTTAATAACACAAATAAATTTGGTGATGCTCACGTATTAAGTTTCTGAATTGGTATTCAGCAGAGTTAATTGAAAACTAAACTATAATTCAGACTTTATGAACAGGTTTTTTTTATGTAACGTCACAATAAACTTAGTGAGGTAATAGTTTAATAATTCGTTTTCTTGATGAAAAGAAGATTGAAACTAAACCTCAATTTAAGATCATTAAATAACTATCTACGAATATATAATATAATTATGACTAAATATTTAGTTACACCGTCTAATTATTAAAACTAAAACATCCAGGTTATTAAATGTTGCATAACACCGTCTAATACTTCTTCATAAGTAGCACTGTTGCACGCCATCCCCACATATTAAAAACGAAACGTATTTTTTCTGGTTTATGATGCATGCAGCTGTTGTTGTAAACAGTATGTTATCCAGTGCGAAACCACCAAACTTAATCCACTTCGCTGTTGAGTAGGTAGGATAGGCTATCTATCCTCTTCCTCGTATTTCTTGCTCCGGAGACTAATAATAGTATTCCTCTAAAACAACAAAAAAAGTAATATTAGGCATTTATAACAAAATACTAAAGTGACTTAATATTTTATATAATTTAATAATATTTATTTAATATAACAAATTTTAATATATTAAAACTATTTATTTATAAATTCCATAATAAACACATTTTTTTTGGCGTCATTATATATTTAAAAATCAATAATAAGTATTAATCGAAATGCCACCAAATAATTTTAGGTATCTTAGGTATAAATTTCAAATAAAAGTTTAATTTACAATTCGTTAATATAATACTCACATTCAGTCAGGTTTCATAAGATATTAATTGGGACCACTTTTATGCAGCCCAATAATAGTCGCCCTCGCGTCAGTAATATTATTTGCCTGCGTTTCGAGAATAATTACAATACCACTACGAGTATCTATTAAATCACTCGTTACTAACCAACAACCACAACCAAACGACAACGCTCATTCCAATCAAGTTAAATATGCACAAAACTCATGTCTACCTCACAGAAATCTAAATTCTTTATTAGTTTTCTATGACTACCCTTTTAAATTTACGAAATGTGTGAACAAAGCGAACAAGCTAAAGAATATTATATTTCTGTTCATTTCTTCAAATTGAGTAAAAACAAAAAGACAAAAATAATGTGAGATTCGAACTCGCGGCTCATTGATTAACGCCGTCAACTGGGCGCGCTTAACCGCTAGACCATTTTGTCTCATGTAGAAATGTTGAAATTATGAACTACATTCACAACGATGATACATGTGTCTATTCTTGAAAGTAAAAGGTCGTAAGTCAAACTAAACGTCAACCTAATACGTTTTGAGATTGGGTATGGACTTTTGGTCGCCACTGTACAATGAAGCCGTATTCTATGCAAAATATTTTTATTATTTATTATTATTTATTTTTCGATGCATTGTGCCCGGCGCTGGGGGCACGCCAATATGAAGTTTGGCTGGCGGTGAAAAGGTTAACCACTTTTTAGTACCTAAAAATACATACAGACTAACATAGGACCTCACCCTTTTTAGAAGTCTATAATAAAGCAGTACATGCTGGACTTCCAAAGGCATTTATATCCCTCCATATATTATTAGACCTTCAAAAACTATTCAAAATCGCATAACCTATTGACCATTCTGATCTATTAAAATCAGTGTTCAGAGGTGCCTGTAGACCCTAAAATGTGATCGCTTACAGAGAGACAATCCTCTCGGGCTATATGATATCCGTATTATACAGGCCTAAGAAGGTGCGTGCGACGCGGCACTCACCCGACAGTCCCAGCTGCCTGCCACGAGGAAGGTCTGCGGCAGCGAGGGCGGCGAGAACTCCAGCGCCGACACCGTGTCGTCCGGCGGAGACGTCACCTCCAAGTCCTTGTTCGGGTTGCTCGGCGCGCCGCCTAGCTGGTTGAACATCTTCACCGCTTGCTGTCAACACTACATACAAACAAACCGGCCTGGAGTTCAACAAAGAGTGTTTAATCACTATGTTTTAGCGTCAAGCTACCACAGTTACGAACAAGGTGATATTTGTTTCGGGATGTGATTTAGCCACGATTTAGCGCAGCAATCAGCATGAAACTGATGAAACGGCTTTTGGAGTTTTGTTTTGATTGATTTTGACTTTTGGTTTTTTAATTTAGTTTTGAAGCACAGATTATAATTTGAAGGTTAAATAAAATTATGGACTTTGACAAAAATAATGGACATAACATGGGTCCCGTCCGGTCATAATACATATCAAATACATTTTTAAATATTAGTATAAAAAAATAAAAACATTTAAAAATATAAAAAATAGTAGCCCACCGGCGCGCGGCGTCGGGAACAGGGTCCAAGCCACCGGTGGTCAGGGCTCTTGAGAAAGGAATCTCCTAACGATACGCGCCGTGTCTAGGAGTACCGCTTTCTGAATCAAGCTCTTGATCCAGCTGCCCAAGGAGAGCCTCCTAAGATGTTGGTCGAGGCTCTTGGCAATTAAGCCATTGGCTGAAACGACTATCGGCACAATGATCGCTGAGTCCACATCCCACATGTCGACAACCTCGCGAGCCAAGTCAAGATACTTGATCTTCTTATCATTCTCGGCCTTCACGAGGTTCACGTCATGTGGGACTGTTATGTCAATAATCATTGCGCGCTTCTCTAAGCGATCCACCACCACTATATCAGGCTTATTGGCTACAATAGTCCTGTCAGTGATGATGGATCGGTCCCAGTACAATGTGACATTGCCATTTTCGAGAACTGGGTCGGGCACATACCTATAGTACGGTACTTCCGATTCTACAAGGTGGTATTTCCGAGCAAGTTGCTGATGGATGATCCTGGCCACAAGGTTGTGCCTATGCAAGTACTCTTCGCTATCTAGATGAGAACACCCAGAGATAATGTGGCGGATTGATTTCCCCGGCCGGTGGCATCCCCGACAAATGTCAATCGTGCCATCCTTCACAATAAATCTCCGGTAGTTATTCGTCATGATAACTTCGTCCATAATTGCACAGACAAAACCCTCGGTTTCCCCAAATAGGTCACCGAAGCGGAGCCAGGATACGGACGCTAAGAAATCTACATCGGGCCCATGTAAGGCCCGGAAAAAGCGTCCGTGAAGCTCCTTACTCTGCCATACCTCCTCGCGATCTTTAGTCTTCAGCACTACTGGTTTGCGCCAGTTCTCTTTAGCCAAGGAGAGCGGGGTAAGGCCTTTATCCACTGCCACCATATCTCGGTGCATCCCCACGTCGGCTTTAAGGAAAAAATCCCTGAGACTGCATATCTCGCGGTTGTGGAGAGACTTAGCATTTAAGAAGCCACGACCTCCACACTTCCGCGGAATATACAGTCTCATCACCGATGACCGTGGGTGATGCATCCGACATGCCGTCAACAATGTACGGACCCTCCTATCCAAGGCGTCGAGTTCTGTTTGAGTCCATTTAAGTATGCCGAAAGAGTACATCAATACCGGCATGACCCACCCGTTGAAGGCGCGCACTTTATTTCCGCCTGATAAAAGACTTTCAAATACTTTTTTCAGGCGGCCAAAGAAGCGCTCCTTCAACGATTGCTTCACGTCAACAGTATTGATACCCAACGCCTCCAACATACCCAAATACTAATATAAGCAACGAATTATCATTTAGACATTTTCACGTTTTTACATATTTTCACATTTTCGCGCATTACCTATTATTTAGCATGGAAATAGTATGTACTAACCTATAAATCTTATGTCACTCTGTCATCGTTAAAAGTCCATTAACATTTCATATTTTTAAATCCTAATTATTGAACACAATATCAAAGAGATACAAAATGAATGTAAAATAAAGATAATTTACAACGTTTCATATGGTTTTTATGGTACGGAACTCTAAGTACTTTTTAAGTAAGTGTTTGTGTAAGGTCGTGGAGTGAATGTACTCTGTCATCTGTGGTCTGTGGTCAATCAAGTCAAAACATTAAAATAAATCTATGGTCGAAACTGTCAATTGGATGAATGGATCGTAATTATTTGTATTATAAATTTTATTAAATACAAGAATATTTAAGTCCTTTTAAAGTTATTATTGATTTAGATTATGTAAACAAACCACAAATACTGCAATGAGTAACATACAGTACGTTCAAATAAAGGATCTAAAACCCAACATGAAAAACATAAATGCCGAGTTCATCGTGCTTGAAGTGGGTCCACCTACGTTGACGAAGGAGGCGAGGGAGGTACGCACTCTGCGCGTTGCGGACGCCACGGCCTCCGTGAACCTGTCGGTGTGGGACGAGCCCGGCGCGCTGCTGCAGCCGGGCGACATCGTGCGCCTCACTCGCGGCTACGCGTCTCTGTGGCGTGCAGCGCTCACGCTCTACTCCGGCAAGTCCGGCGACATACAGAAAGTGGGCGAGTTCTGCATGCTGTTTAACGAGCAAGTGAACATGAGCGAGCCGCAGCCGGCTCCACCGCCCCCAGCTGCCGGCGCCGCGCCCGCTGCGCCCGACCGCTCCAACGGCTCTCACGTGCCTCTGCGGACGCTGCAGGCGGCGCCCGCGCCCGTGCCGTCGCACAACGCCAAGACCGACCGCTTCGCGGCGCCTGCGCAAGACCACGCTGGTAAACACGCGCACAAGACGTACGTGCGCGGCCGCGGACACCAGCGCGGCAACAGCCGCAGGTAGCACGCGGAGCTGCCTACTTTCAGTGCGTTCCATGACAATGGTGCATTCATTGTAGCTTGATGGATTATCACGGGCTGTTTTTGAGTTGAAACTGTTTAGCATATCAAATGTGCAACATGCTCTCGTGCTGTATAAAGTTACACTCGTTGTTGAGTACCTAATCCTGTATTATAATGATAATGTACACTTTCACATTGTCATTATGTGTTAATGTGTAAGGCTGCAAAGTGAGTGTTGGGCCGAGTATGTGCTATCTTACTATTTTTACCCGACTGCGACAGAAGGAGGGTTATGTTTTTCGAGAGTATGTTTGTATGTATGTATGTATGTATAATTGTTTGGCACGCTCTGCAGCCTGAACGGCTCAATGGATTTTAGCTTGAGAGGTGTCGTTAGATTCGTATTTACTGTGAGAGTGACACTGGGTATATCAAAATAAAAAAAACAAAATGGCGGATTTTTGGCGCTAAATTCAAATGTTTGGATCGCTCTGCAGGCTGAACGGTTCGATAGATTTTAGCTTGAGAGGTGTCGTTAGATTCGTATTTACTGTGAAAGTGACAATGGGTAAATTAAAAATAAAAAAAGTAAAAAATAAAAAACGGTAATTTAAAAAACTAAAAAGCCCGACTGCTTTTCTAAGTACTTATGAAAAAGCCCTAAAACAAGAAAGTCGTTGTACCCGACTGCACTTAAAATTGTAGCAGTCGGGACCCATTCTAGAAATGGAGGCTTAGTGTATTAAGAGCACATAGTTACATTTATATTACAATGCAGATGGTCCAGAATGGGTCCTGACTGCTACAATTTTAAGTGCAATCGGGTACAACGATTTTCTTGTTTTAGGGCTTTTTCATAAGTACTTAGAAAAGCAGTCGGGTTTTTTAGTTTTTTAAATTACCGTTTTTTTTATTAATATGAAAGTTTAGAGGGATTTTTGCTACTCAATCACACCAGAATATCTGAACAAATCTGGATGAAATTTGCCACAGACATAAATGGCACATGGGCTAGTTTTTATCTGGTAAACATGTTTGGTTTATGTGGGATAATATATTATTATCAGCTTTGATGCTGATGAAGACACGGGCAGAAGCTAGTCACACATAATTATGAGCAGTTCCATACTCTTTAAAAAAACATTTTTAAGTACCTTTTTGTTATATTTCTACTAGTAGTATTCTTAGTGTTTCTGAACTCAACTAATGATTTGTTAATGTTTAGGTTGTATGTGTACTTTAGGGTGTCCCTTATTTTTCAAAGTTTTAAATTTCTAACGCATAGGTCTTGGTTTTGTTCATTTGCCTCTAAAACACTCGGAAATAAATTTTTACCTTATTTGGAGTACGATAACCCGTGCCGAGTTGCATCGAATCATGTTTCATACATTTGCGCGGCAGTAACGGTGCGTATTCACGGCATTTGTTATTTGTCCTCAATTATTCCCGTGATTAACACGTATTGTTTTACATTTAAAAGATGGCAGAGAAATTAAGAAGCAATCAAAAATGTGTTTTCTTAGTTTATGACGTAAATTATCAAATAACAGGCGCAAAGTTACCGTCTAATCGTCAAGTTCTTTCAGTATTTTTTTTAACATGCGTTAAGTTAAATGACTGTTAGTGAAAACGCTAATGTCGTTATTCGGGAGTGTATTATATTTTGGGAAATAGCTAGAATCCCTACCAGAGCTATACCTAACTGTGTAAAAATACTTGTGGATCATCAACATGCCAGGAGGGAGATGAAAAAAAAAATACAAAATATTTACAAGCGCTGTGAGGAGGACTTTAAAAACAATTTAGATAATTTATTTCATATAGCACACGCTGATTCTTTGGAACCGATGAAAATTAAAGAATCTAAATATTTTTACAAAAAAAAAGAGAAGCAGGGCGTCCCGGGTGTTTAGCGGGTGTAGGCAAAACGTTAGCCGAAAAAGAAGAAAGGGAAAGACAAAGTAAATGAAATGAAGAGATAAATTATGTGAGCAAATGTGTTTCGGAGGTTTATCGTCATCTGTTACTGCGCAAGATTCTACTCAAACGCAAGGACATCACGATCAACTTACCTGCTCTGATGGAAGCCTTAAGGAACCCTTGGCAACCACATCTCAATTGGTAAGTTCTGAAGCTACTAAAAAAGAGGAAGGAAAGATTTTATCACGCCTAAGTTAGTTGCAGCTTCAGATAGATGTTAATAAAACATAAAGTATTCTGTCTATATACTTCAGGCAGTAGTAGAAGCACTAGATCTTAACTGTGATTTTTTTCCGATAAACAAATCGTCGAATATGAAACTTTTAAAACGGCAATTTCTTCTAACAAGTACCAAAGATGTTGACTAAACTTGCTCAGGGCTGCTTTGGAGATCAATTTGTCAACAGTTTTATATTCGACGATTTGTTTATCGGAAAATCATCACAGTTAAGATCTAGTGCTTCTACTACTGCCTGAAGTATATAGACAGAATCCCTTATGCTTAATTAACATCTATACAAAGCTGCAACTAACTTAGGCGTGATAAAGTATTTCCTTCCTCTTTTTTAGTAGCTTCAGAACATACCAATTGAGAGGTGGATGCCTAGGGTTCCTTAAGACTTCCACCAGAGCTGGTAAGTTGATCGTGGTGTCCTTGCGTTTGAATAGAATCTTGCGTAGTAACAGATGACGTTAAACCTCCTAAACTCATTTGCTCACATATTTTTTTCTCTTCATTTCATTTACTTTGTCTTTGGCTGTCTTCCTTTTCGGCTAACGTTTTGCCTACACCCGCTAAACACCTGGGACGCCCTGCTTCTCTTTGTTTTTGTAAAAAAAATTAGATTCTTCAATTTTCATCCGTTCCGAAGCATCAGCGTGTGTTACGCTGTGTTCAGGAGCATATAAATCTGTATCTAGACTGTAAAAAAGAGAACCTTAAAAGAAAAGCCCTGCCTGATCTGTAATTTTATATTCTTTTAATAACTATTTCATCAAAAAATAATATTTCAATTGATTTATCTGTGATGTATCTGAAGGGTTTAAACATAAATTTTCAAAATCTTCAGAGTTCTGTCGGCACGGGTTAACGTTGACGTAGGAAGATGAAATTTTGTATTTAAGTAAGTCTGGGTAGTCTAAAAAGAAATAGAAGGTATGCATTTCGATATCTAAAAAAAATTTTTTTTCACCCATATAAGGGACACCCTAGTGTACTTGTAGATAAAAAGATTACAATTGACCCCAAAACTGGGATAGCGTTTAGTAACATGATGGTTAGATACAACACTAGGCGCAGCAAGCACTGCTCAGTGCTACGTGGAGCATGTGTGGGTCAGCTGTTGAGTGGGGTGGTGTGCGCACTTCCTCCACGGTATTGCCAAGCACTGGCCGGTGGCTCACTGACAACCAATAAGTACACTGAAGTAAGGATAAGTTTATTGTGAGTGGTGCGCATATTGTGTTCAACAACTTGACTTTGGCAAAATAAGTCTGTAAATAAACATTTGCCTGTATATATATATTGTATGATTACTTGTAACATATGTATGCCTAGTGATGCAGTTGGGTTATTCCCGCTCGGTAACACCCTTTCGTCAACACTGTTGACGATCGGGAAAAAAAAGTTTCGTTCGTTCACAGTGTTGATGAACGCTACTTATTATTTCGGGTAATTCCCGTTCGGTAACACCTTTCGTTCCTGTCGTCAACACTGTTGACGATCGGGAAAAAAAAGTTTCGTTCGTTCGCAGTGTCCATGAATGCTGGTTTTTATTTTTAAAATATGGAAGTAAAAATAAAACATGTCATGGATTTTTAAAATGTTTTAATGGATTATTTTAGCTCTTTTAAAACACAATTAACTAGAAAATAAAAAAATGGCCTTATCATGTGCATAATAACCATTTTACACTTTGATAAGTAATAAAATTGTGACACTGATTTAACATAATCAATATAGTTGAGAAAGTGACTAATGAAAACTAAGTACACTATTATGTATCACAGATAATCATCTAAATTCTACAAATGGAACAACATCCAACATTTTTTATCAATTAAACTAGACTTTCGTCGTAATTAAACATTTGAAAATCCATGACATGTTTTATTTTTATTTCCATATTTTAAAAATAAAAACCAGCATTCATGGACACTGCGAACGAACGAAACTTTTTTTTCCCGATCATCAACAGTGTTGACGACAGGAACGAAAGGTGTTACCGAAGGGGAATTACCCGAAATAATAAGTTTCGTTCGTCAACACTGTGAACGAACGAAACTTTTTTTTCCCGATCGTCAACAGTGTTGACGAAAGGGTGTTACCGAGCGGGAATAACCCATGCAGTTCCAGAGCAGTGGGCAGCCAGCAATGTCTTGATTACTTGACATGTTTGTGAATACCAAACTAGTTGGTTGTACTTGATCATGCTTGTCAAAACAAATGGAAATGGGTGTGAATGCTTGAACATAGAGCTATGCTTTGCCATTACATCCAGCCTCATCAACCATTAAGACAAGCAAAGAAGCAAGCCAAGCCTTTTAGACTGAACATGGAGCCAATTATATTTGGTTGCCTAATCATAGAAATGGTATGGTATATATGTATTATTTGTCTATGGGCCAAAGTAGTCTGATAATAAATAAATTATTTTATCCTTTTTTTTTCATTTAATTATATAGGTACTGGGTGTAAACAGAGACTTATTGCACCGGACAGTTACATGTATTTCTAATCATTGCAATACATAATATTATGTCTTCTAGACCTTCCTGTTGCTGATATAATGACGCAAAGCATTTGATTGCGTAAATCACGAGACACTCCTCCTGAAACTTGAGCATTACGGACTCGGTCAACTAGCGCTTAGCTTAGTAAATTCGTATTTGAATGATAGACTGCAGCAAGTTCAAATAAACGGGGTCAATTCTTCAGGTTTAAAAGTAAAGATGGGGGTTCCGCAGGGTTCAATATTAGGTCCGTTTCTATTTTTAGTATATATAAATGATTTACCTCATTTACTGGAAAACCAACCTCAAATGGTGTTATTTGCCGATGATACTTCACTGATTTTTAAAGTAAATAGACGGGCACAGCACCTTGACGACGTAAATAACGCTATGCTTGAGGTTCATAATTGGTTTACGAAAAATAATTTGGTTTTAAATGAGAAGAAAACTAAATGCATACGTTTTGCTTTACCGAACGTTAGAAGTAGTGCATGTAATGTTATATTGAATAAGGAAATACTAGAATTCGTCGACAAGACAGTTTTCCTGGGGGTTACGCTTGACTCAAAACTGCAGTGGGGTCCTCATTTAACATCTCTTGCAGGGCGGTTAAGTTCAGCCGCTTACGCTGTCAGAAAAATCCGACAATTAACGGACGTGGATACCGCAAGGCTGGTCTATTTTAGCTACTTTCATAGCATCATGTCTTACGGTATTTTGCTTTGGGGGCGGGCTGCAGATATAGACTCCATTTTTATTCTGCAAAAGAGGGCTGTCAGAGCCATCTATAATCTTGGCAGACGCGAATCCCTAAGGGAATTGTTTAAACAAATTAATATCATGACGGTACCTTGTCAATATATATATGAAAATATTATGCATGTTCGGAAAAACCTTCATCTTTTTAAAAAAGTTGGTGATAGGCATAATTTTAATACTAGAAATAGGTACAAATTAGATCAACCAAGTTTCAGATTATCAAAAGTACACACTTCTTTTATGGGGTACTGTGTAAAATTTTATAATAAAATACCGCGCGTTATTCTCGAACTAAACGAGAGAAAGTTTAAAACATGCATAAAACGCACATTATGTAGTCAAGCATATTATAAACTAGAAGATTATATAAATGATAAAAATGCTTGGCTTAATGCTGGTCCTGCTCCACAGCCACTCGGGCTTCCAAATTAATAAACATAATGAAATATACAGGGTGTTTGGTGCATCGTGTGCCAAATTGAAATGGTCGACTGAGGGGGTCATCTGCTATCCTTTCAGACCCCTAAACACTTCTCATGCCCTGTGTATTATTCTTCATCGACTTTTTAATGTTTTACAAAAAAAATACCAAAATTTTACATTCTAGTTCATTTTTTTTTAAAAGTACACGTCGTAGACTCTCTATTTTAATTTTATTTAGATGTGCATTGTACTACAGTACTTTTAAATTCAAAATGAGTGACATTAGCCATCTAGTTTTTTATTTATTTACTCGCAAAGTTTTGGACTTCAATTAAAGCTGTCCATGTTACAGCTATTTACATGGCTATAAAAAAAACCAAATGAGACCGGGATCTAAGGACTTCGTCAAAAATTCTCTAGTCTATCCTCTTGCTAGTGATGTGCCACATGCCATAAAAATCTTTTTACAACTTCGTGAATTCCCTAGAATTGTGAATCGAGTCACAAAATACAAAATTCCAAATTATGGTATAAAAATTTTGTTTTGCTTAAATAACACCGAGAAAAACGTATTAAATATGTTATCTCACTCTTACATGATAAAATCTGTCTCGTATCCCTTTTTTTTGGGGGAGGGGGTACTAGAAATAATAAAAAATGCATTTTTAACATTTATTTCATATTTTTTTGCATATTCTGCTTAAATTGTTGGCCTTTATTGCGAATGCAGGCCAGACATCTATTTCGTATTTCCACAGTTGTTGTACGAAGTCGCATTTTCTCCTTAATTTTATTGAACGCCGTTTGAATGCGTTGAAGTAGTACATTCCTAGTCGGAACCTCCGTGGCGTATACTAGTCAAAAACTAGTTAAAGGTCTAGCGGGGTTAGGCCTGGGGAACGTTCCGGTCATGCAAAAGGGCCACCAATCCGCGCATTATGGAACACATTATCAAGATATTCCCTCACAGTCAAACGCCAATGCGCGGGACAGCCGTCATGCTGGAATACTTTGGGCACATTTTCATTACATACGGGCACCTCGGCCACTAATTCGGGCACGTCATTTTGAAGGAACTCCAAATAGTTGTCGCCATTGAAGTTTTCGGGCAGGTAATGCGGTTCAATTACCTGATTCCAATCACTCCTGCCCAAACGTTTACACTAAACCTTTCCTTTTTTTCTGGTTAAAAGTCAGAACTCTTTTCAAAGGAGGAAATGCGACTTCGTACAACAACTGTGGAAATACGAAATAGATGTCTGGCCTGCATTCGCAATAAAGGCCAACAATTTAAGCAGAATATGCAAAAAAATATGAAATAAATGTTAAAAATGCATTTTTTATTATTTCTAGTACCCCCTCCCCCAAAAAAGAGGGATACGAGACAGATTTTATCTTGTAAGAGTGAGATAACATATTTAATACGTTTTTCAGGTGTTATTTAAGCAAAACAAAATTTTTATACCATAATTTGGAATTTTGTATTTTGTGACTCGATTCTCAATTCTAGGGAATTCACGAAGTTGTAAAAAGATTTTTATGGCATGTGGCACATCACTAACAAGAGGATAGACTAGAGAATTTTTGACGAAGTCCTTAGATCCCGGTCTCATTTGGTTTTCTTTTTATAGCCATGTAAATAGCTGTAACATGGATAGCTTTAATTGAAGTCCAAAACTTTGCGAGTAAATAAATAAAAAAAGAAGTTTAAAAAACTAAAACCCGACTACAAAAAATTCACGTTCTAAAAAGTATGAAACAAGAAAACATTCTCATCTGAAAGCCGTGGTCGTATGCCACTTTACCCTAAACTTTAGTGCTAAAGATTCATGTTCTATAACTACATACATACAGTTTTACCTGAATTAGGTGGCATACGACCACGGCTTTCAGATGAGAATGTTTTCTTGTTTCATACTTTTTAGAACGTGAATTTTTTGTAGTCGGGTTTTAGTTTTTTAAACTTCTTTTTTATTTAAAATATTTTGGGGTTTAAATTTAGACATTTATATGCGTAATATTATTGGAACTGCAACATATATACACAATATATGAAATAATAATCTATTAAGTCTCCCAAACGAAATATTGGTTAGTTAGCTAGGTTTATGATGCGTTCTAAAGGGTGCTATGTACAATTTACTTATATAATATATATATATATATTTGAAATGTGCTAATTAAGCCCTTTAGTTTGATATGTAACACGACCATATTTGGAAGAAAAAAATTTTTTTTTCACATCTTCTTGAGCCCTAGAGGGCGCCACATACAATTTATTGCAACATAATGTAGCCTATAACCAGCGGACGATCAAGACGCTTCTAATGACACCTCATTTGTCAATTTACGTTAGACGGTTTAGAAGTTATGAGGGAACAGATGAACATCCATACATACATACATACATACATACATACATACATACATACATACATGCATACATACATACATACATACATACATACCGGTCAACCTCATAACCCTCCTTTTTGCTTCGCCGTAGTCGGGTAACTAGATGGCTAATGTCACTCATTTTGAATTTAAAAGTACTGTAGTACAATGCACATCTAAATAAAATTAAAATAGAGAGTCTACGACGTGTACTTTTAAAAAAAAATGAACTTGAATGTAAAATTTAGGTATTTTTTTTGTAAAACATTAAAAAGTCGATGAAAAATAAAACACAGGGCATGAGAAGTGTTTAGGGGTCTGAAAGGATAGCAGATGACCCCCTCAGTCGACCATTTCAATTTGGCACACGATGCACCAAACACCCTGTATATATTTCTTTTTAAAGGGAATGTTGTTTCTTAGCACCTTTTTTATTGACGTAAATAACGTTTACGTTATTATTATTGTTTCTTTTTTTAACATACCACAGGTCATCTGCCAAATAGGTTCACTGAAAAACTTTGTTTTATATAACTTAACATCATTTATTTAGATTTTGTAAATGTGAGTACCATGGAGCACTTATTATATTTTTTCTCTTAAGTTACTATGTGTTGGACATTAAGGGCAAGGCGGTTGAGAGCTTTGTCATGCTCACTTAAATGTCTCGCTGACGGTGGCGCGTGCATTGGATCGTTCAGTTCCCTCCAAGATGGTTGAGCTGAACGGTGCTGATGCACGCGTCATGTTCGTGAACGGGCGCCGTCAGTTGGGATTGGTCATCTCTTATCTGCCATGGCCTACATCTTTATTAGTATTATTTAACTGTTTAATATTCACCTTCATTGTTTTCACATATAGAAGCAACATGAATATTGTAACCAAGATTTTGTAAACCCAAATTGAAGAAAAGGAGTGTCCATGGAGTTTCTTGCTCGTTCTTCTCCATAGAGATCTACGCTTTGGAACGAGCAACTAGCTTCAACTTTAAACTGTAACTTCTTGACATTCAAAAGTGCCTGTAAATGGTCTAATTGAAATAAATGATTTGAATTTGAATTTGAATTTGACGATGACGGGCAAAATTACAACATTTTATTTTTTACGTACTTCTTTCCTTACTTTTCTTGACGAATATATTTTAAATGTTCTATGTAAACTTTGCTTCATGACGCCTCTTCTACTGTGTGCATCTTTAAGTACAATAACTTACGTGTGTTCCATTGCATCATCATTACATAGTATAAAACAAAGTCGCCCTTTTCCGCTTGTACGCGTTAATCTTTAAAACTACGCAACGGATTTTGATGCGGTTTTTTTTTAATAGATAGAGTGGTTAAAGAGGAAGCTTTATATGTATAATAACATCCATTAAATAGCGGAGAAATACTGTTATTTTTGAGGTTTCTAATGTGATGTCGTAAATAATTTCATTTTTTTCCGCTTACATTGCAAACGCTGGCTGAACCCTACGAGATTTAACAAAATAATGTACTAAGTATTGTACACATTGAAAAGGTCTACAGAAAACTCTGCGATGGTATATGTCTATCTCTTATGGATATCCCACAATAACACTTTTTTGTCATTTACTTTTTAATTAATTTATTAACTAATTTTAGAAGCGATTTTAACCAATACAGCATTAATCCTTATCAAATTAAATACCTTAAATACATTGTTGATTTAATATAGATCTATTTTTCCTTTTAGAGCATGTGATTTAAATGAGTATTTTAGAAGATACTAGCTGTGCCCCGCGGTTTCATTCACCCGCGTTACGTTAGGTTTTCGGTTACTGATCCGTTCCCGTGGCTCATAGCGCGATGTTATGAAGCCTTTAATCTGTTATTCTTTTTTTTTATAATTGAGAAATCATCAAATGACTTACCCCGCCCTGGGCGGGACGGGAGGGAGTGTCAGACTTTTACTGACTAAAACCCATCTATGTTCCTTCATGTGCCCTTTGCGTTCCGGGGACGCGGTATCTCTTTCGAACAACCCGCAGAATCTGTTATTCTGAGGTATAAGCTACGGAATGTCTCGCAGAGTCATTATTTTGCTGCGAAGTTATTTTAAAACTTGTGATATCTCCTAAGATATTCATTGAAATTAAATAATGTAAAGGGCAATTTTGTTTAAAATTAAACACTTGTGCTGAATAACGCATTTATGTTGATAAGGATTAATACTATATTCATAAAAACACCTTTGCAAAAATGCATTATTTTAAAACAAATTTTCTGGCCATAAAAATGGCTATAGTGAGTCAACCTTAAAAGTTAGGCATGTACTACCGCGGACTTTTTTGTAGTATATTTTAAAAAGAACAATTCTCTCATACATTATTTTTGCGTAACTTTAACCGTTTACGCAGCGCACGCAACGAAAGCCCTCAAAGGGATTTTTCTTTCCCGTTTTTGCTACATTTTTCGCTGATTGCTCCGCTCCAATTGGTCGTAGCGTGATGTTATATAGTCTATAACCTTCTTCGATAAATGGGCTATCCAACACAAAAATAATTTTTCAAATCGGACCTGTAGTTCCTGAGATTAGCGCGAACAAACAAACAAACTCTTCAGCTTTATAATATTAGTATAGATTACAGATTAAAAATTGAGGGACGTAGCGTTTGCGGCGGAGCGGGCCGTATTAAGTATCAGCATTGCACCCGTGCGAAGCCGGGGCGGGTCGCTAGTGGTAGGTACCATAAACTGTGATCTGTCACACCCAAGTGGTTGGCCAGTAGGTAATCATTACTCTAGTGAGCTAGCCGTGGCGCTCATTATTAACTAAATCATATTTAACCTTTTAACCGCTTGTGTCACATTTATGCGACACATATTTCCGTGCCCCTACCGCTCGTGTCGTATTTCTGCGACAGAGAACACGCATGATTTTTCGATCTATTTTTGTCCTATTAACTGCCTGCCTGCAAAGGTATTATTTTGTCAAATTTGTAGCCGCGCGCTAGGGGCACGGCGACTGATATTTTGCCAAGCGGTTAAAAGGTTAAACATTAATGCTGTAAAGTTATCTACTAAATAGAGCCAATTATATAGACATTAACAATATTGGAATATTTTGATTTTTTGAGTGTGTTTATTAGGTACCTACCTACATATTGCATGCATACCAGAGATTAACGCGTTTAAACAAACGTATAAAAAATCTCATCAGCTTTCACACATTAATAGGTACCTACCTATTGTATAGATAGATAAACAAACATTGGCACTTATGTTATGGTGGTACTACCCATTAATTAAGTAACTAATAATGGGTATAATATTCATACTTACTTGATAATTACAAGATAATAAAATTAAAAAATTTCAAGTAGGTAACCCCCGACAGAAGAATGGAGATCACTACCGCGGCTAAAAAAAAAGCTGATACACTTTGAAATGGCTGAACCCATTTTGATAAAACATATCTAAGAAGAACCATCGCTAGGAAACCAGCTTTACAATAAAAACAATCGCATATCGGCTCACCCGTTTAAGGCGATTCGCACACCGCCCCGCATCACGGAGGGTGGCGCGGGGCACGTTGTTCGTGTGTATAGAAAACGCGTAGACTAACTCTGAAAGCGCGTTCAGGCTGTGTTACGGCAGATTTAGACAGGGTCAGTGACTGGCGCCGCAATCGAGACAAGTCAGCGCTAACCCGAAAAAAACCCCGTATAAATTGATTTCAAGTCAGTACAGTGGCGGGAAGTCAGCGCTGACTTGTAAATTCGCACATGAATATTTAGAAGTCAGTCTAGGCGAGGGCACTGGCGCCGACAACTGACTTGTGCACTGACCCTGTCTAAATCTGCCTTTATGTTGTTTTGATACCTGGTGACTTATATAATAATATGAAAATTGGGTTATCAAGTAGGTAGTACCTACTCAAACCAGTTGTACAAGGAAATAAGTAAATATTTCGTTCTCTGTCTGGCGCTGGAGACTGCAGGCCGCACTGCGTGCGTCATCATAGCCACAGATTATGAATATTTAAATGTGACTACCTCGATGCTCAGTGTTTGTCATTGTTTCGTAAAGTCGTGTTACTTATTTCATGCTTTGCTGAACGGATTGCAACAACACAGTGCAAGACTACTCCTACGACGCAATGCAACTTGTGTTTTATTGAGTGGAGCCAAGCTACGCGGCCAGTGGCGACGATGATAAGCTTGCCAAATGACATGACGTGGTGTGGTCAGGTAAGAATGTACGCCTCCACTGCATGCTCTCCCATGGTTTTGATAGTAGACAAATATGTACATAGGTCCATTCATTGTAACATTTCAACGAACATCGTTTTACGTAGGGAAGTATATAGGACCTACCTACGTCTTCTTAGCTGTTATCTAATTATAAGGAACGCAGAAAGAATAGTGAATAGCCCTGATTCATTTTGACACATCGACGCCCCGCGCAGACCCTTGCGACCTAGAAAGCTGAAATTGTTTCCGCGATGGCGGCTGCAACATTTGACAAAATATGCGCGTCAAAGTGATGCGTACATTATGTACCGCGTGCATATTCATAGCTAGAGTAAATATGTTCCTTGATTCATACGCACTTAGTGAAAAAAAAACTTTTATAAAAAACACAATCGAGAGAAAAATTACTTTAGTTTGGAATATCGGCGGCTTCGGTTCTGATTGTTATTTTATACTCGTACTTAGCTTTTGCCCGCGACTTCGTCCGCGTGGATTAATAGTTCCCGTTCCCGGGGGATTTCCGGGATGAAAACTATCCTATGTCCTTTCTCGGGTCCCAGACTATATCTGTACCAAATTTCATTGAAATCGGTTCAGTGGTTTAGGCGTGAAGAAGAGACAGACAGACTAGAGTTACTTTCGCATTATTTTATAATATTAGTAAGGATTGCCACCGACTTCCATAACTAAAGTTACTTTTTACTTCGTAGTTTTTTTAAGCGATGAAGCTGCGAACTGCCCCGTTGGTCTCGTGGTCGCAAGCGCGACTGATTAGCATGGGGTCCTGGGTTAGATTCCCAGGTCGGGCAAAAAATGTTATTACTTAGGTTTTTCCATTAGGAAATTCTGAGTAGCAGCCCGGAGTTTGGAAGTTGGTGGAAGTTGGTGTACTTTTTTTTTTTTTTTTTTTTTTTTTTTTATAGACGGGAAATCATCAAATAACTTCCCCCGCCCTGGGCGGGGCGGGAGGGAGTGTCAGACTTTTACTGACTAAAACCCGTCTATGTTCCTTCATGTGCCCTTTGCGTTCCGGGGGCGCGGTATCTCTTTCGAACAACCCGCAGCCCCGGCAGGCATCGGCCCTCAGTGGCCCCATCCAATTTTGCTGACATCTCTTTGAGGCGCGCGTGGAACACGAACGCGCCGTCGACACGGTCTGTCGCTAGTGAACGTACGGACGGTGAGCTACCCATTGCTCACCGTCCACAGACCCGCGTCTACGGTGGCCGGGAGTCGTCACGTGGCTCCCGACGCCCGGATCGTCTACCGCGGCGGCCGCTGGGACGGAGGACCCTCCTTTCCCTCTCCCGTCCCGCCGCCTCCTTCTCTAGCATTACAGCTTCGCAGAAGGAGGCGACTGCTTCCCATTCCCCCTCGCTCCGGACCATGGCCTGGACCAGTGCCGGACGCGAGAGGGCGCCGCCGCCGATGGCCGCCTCGAGGACTCGGCGGTGCTCAGCCCAAGCAGGGCACACCGCCAAAGTATGCTCCACCGTGTCCTCGGGGCGATCCTCACAATGGTGACACCCGGGCGATTCCTCCCGCCCGATGAGGTGCAGGAACCTCCCGAAACATCCGTGTCCGGTGAGGACCTGCGTCAGGCGGTAGGTGAGGGCGCCGTGGCGCCGCTCCAGCCACTCCTCAAAGAGGGGTCTTACCGCCTCAATCGAGGCGAGCCCTGCACGAGGTTGCGACAGTCGTTCTCTCCATGTCGCCATGAGATCGAGCCGGAGTTCCGTCCGCAGGGCGGCAATTTGCCGCGGCAGCGGAGTTTCGCCCCGGCCCAGTGCCTCCGCGCGCCACTCGTGTAGGCGCGCGAGGACCAGCGCCTCCAGATCCCATGGCGGCAGTCCGGCAAGGAGGCTCGCTGCCTCGCCGGAGATCGTGCGGTATCCGCGGATGACCCTTATGGCGATCACCCGCTGGGACGCGTTTAGGTAATGGGCGGCAAGCCGCCTCAAGCCCCGCGCCCACACCGGGGCCCCGTAAAGGGCCATCGAACGCACGACCCCGGCGTAGAGCCTCCGGCAGGAGGCGTTTGGCCCCCTCAAATTGGGCAAGAGCCGCTTAAGAGCGGCTGACGCCCGTGCCAACTTGGGAGCCAAACGTCGGAAATGTTCCACGAAGTTCCATCGGCTGTCGAGGACAAGTCCCAGGTACTTCATCGTCGACCCGACGCCGACGGAAACCCCTCCTACCGTGATTTGGGATCCCGACGGTGGCGCGTTCCGAGGCCCATGAAAACACAGGACCTCGGACTTGTGCAAGGCCACCTCGAGACCCAATTGCCGGATCCTCTCGACGACTATCGCAACCCCGCGTGTCATAAGGTCGGCCGCCGCCTCGTGCGACCACCCCTGCGCCAGGACCAACGTGTCATCAGCGTAGCACACTACGCTGGCGCCCTCGGGGAGGTCAGCACGTAGCACCCAGTCGTAGCCGATGTTCCACAGGAGCGGCCCCAGCACCGATCCCTGCGGAACACCGCACGACATCTCTCGCCGGTTCCATTCACCATTTCGACCAGGGTAGATCACGGCTCTATCACACAGATAGGCCCCGACCACCCGACGGAGGTAGTTCGGCACCCGGTGGTACCGGAGTGCCTCCCTAATGCAGGACCAGGGCAGGGAGTTAAACGCGTTGGCGATGTCCAGCGACACCGCCAGCACAACCCTGCCCCGGGACACAGCATCCCCCGCCGAGAGAGCTCTCACGCGCATGATGGCATCCACCGTAGAGCGCCCCCTGCGGAAGCCGAACTGGCAGTCCGCAAGGTCCGGCCCCATCCCAGACAGGTGCCCGACGAGGCGGCCCGCAATCACTCTTTCAAAGAGCTTGCCCACCTCGTCGAGCAGCACGATGGGCCGGTATGCGGACGGTGAGTCCGCAGGGCGCCCAGGCTTCTGAATGAGGACCAGCTTCCCCGTCTTCCAACGAAGTGGGAACCGGCCCCTCTCCAAACATGCGCTTAGGAGCCCCTCCAATCGGGGCCCTAGAGCCTCTGAGGCCAGGACCCAGGCTTTCCCAGGCAAGCCGTCGGGTCCCGGGGCGGTATTTTTGCCTTTCAGCTTACGTACCGCCACCCTCAGGTCTACCCCAGTCACCTCTGGTGTGTCGTCGTCGGTGTGGTCCGCTTCCGGCATCGCAGGCGGCGGAGCCATGGGCGGGGGAGGATGTTCTCCCCGCGAGGGGAACAGAGCGCTCACCACGTCCTCAACGAGCTCCGGCCGGAGACTCTGCGTCAGCGGGGGGGCCCAGGTGCGGATCTTGTTCCGCACCGTCTTGTAAGGGCGCCCCCACGGATCCGCGTTCAGAGTCCCCAGCAACTCCTCGCGAGCCTGAGATTTGGCCCGCGAAATGGCCTCGTTGAGGGCGGTCTTCGCCTCTCTGTACCCCTCGTACAGCTCCGCCTCAATGGCCGCCGCATTCGGTGGCCGAATGCGGAGCCTGCGATGATGGGCGTACGGGTGTCGCGCAGCGACGCATGCCTCCCGCAGCGCCGAAATCTCTTGCGACCACCAGTACACCTGCCGGCGGGCGCCGCCTTGCGGGACTCGGGGCATTGCCACGTCACAAATCTCGGACATGGCCCCCTGGAACCACTCCACCTCACTGTCTATGTCGGCAGGCCTGTCCGGTGATGACACCCAGGCCTGCACGATCGAGGCTTCCAGGAGGAGCTCCCGGTCCAACCGCTTCAGCGCCCAACGCGGACCACTCGGGGCCTGCACGACCGGCGCGCTGGAGTCCGGGGCGGAGACGTCAAACCGGATGTACCGGTGATCGGAGTAGGTCTCCACCCCCTCCACAACGCGCCAGTCAAGAACCCGCGGCGACAGAGCGGGGCTGGCGAACGAGATGTCCACCACCGATTCGCCCCGCATCCGCACGCACGTGGGTACAGAACCCCGATTCAGGATGACTAGACCCTTCTCCAGGGTCCAGTCCTCCAGCATCCTCCCCCGCACATCCGTGCAGCGAGAACCCCAAGCCAAGTTTTTGGCATTGAAGTCCCCGAGCACTAGCACGGGGAGGGAATGGCTTCCGACGACGACACTCAACTCCATGAGGGAGTTGTGGAACTCGGCGAGAGTTCGGTTCGGGGAGAAGTAGCAACCAACTACAACGATCCCCCCGAACCGGGCTGCTACGCACCCCTGTCCTTTCTTGACTCCCTCAAGGGACGGGGTGCCGGCGGCGGCCGACGCAATTATGGCCACTGAGCCGCTAAGGTCCTCCACCCAGGTTTCTCTGGGCGGGACAAAGTACGGCTCAGCGACCACGGCGATGTGTATCGACCACTGCGCCATGCTCTGGAGCAACAGATCCTGAGCGGCGACGCAGTGGTTGATATTCGCCTGTAGGAGGCGCAATGGTGCCGTTATTGGCAGTCCATTGCGCCCCCCTGAGTAGCCGTTGCAGCGACGGCAGGCGCAGACTCCATGGCGGCCGCGGGAGCGGCGGCGGCGGCGGCGGCGGCGGCGGCGGCGGCGGAGGCGGCGGTGGCGGCGGCGGCGGCAGTGGCAGCGACGGCGGCGCGGGGCCTTCCCCCGGCCTTGGCGGGCACGGCGCAGGCCTTGCCCCCAGCCCGGTGATCCGCGGGCTTGCTAGCCCCCGCACATGCGTCGCAGTGCGGCGGGGCATCACAAGCCGCGGCCTTATGCCCGGGCTGACCGCAGCGGAAACACAAAGCGCTGCGGTCGACCTCCGAGGCGCAACGGCATGCCACGTGATTTCCCACGTGGCAGCGGAAGCACCTCATGGGCCTGGGCTCCAGCAGTCTGACCTGCGCCGATACCCAGCCCACCAACAGTCTACGGCCCCCAACAATAGCCTTGGCCGCCGCCACAGGGCAGCTGACTGTTACAGCCCGCATGCCCGAGTGCTCCGGACGGATGGTGCCTGCCCTGACCTGTTCGGCAGGGCATCCACCCGTCCTGGCGACGGCGGCCACCACCTCCTCCGCGGTGACCGAGTCATCCAGGCCAAGGATGCGCAGGTCTGCGCATCTAACGGGCCTGGAGACTCGGGCCTCGTCTGCGTCTAGGGACGCTCTAAGCCTTTCGGCTAGAGCGTCTGCAGACGGGCCGCTGGTGGCACCGGGGACCTCCAACATCCTGGCCCCCGTAGCCGTCACCCGGAGCCGGAGCCCTCCGGTGATGCCGAGCTCCGCGAGGTTCACCGCCGCTCTAGCTTTGCCGAGGACCTGCCCGTACGACACGCCCCGCTTCTCCGCTTCCGGCTGCAGTGTAATTACCACAGCCGCGGATTTCGGGGCGCGGAGCTTAGCCTCGGCAGCTCGCTGCCTGCACCGCCGCCGCTCCTCTGTCCTCCTGGTGGCCGCCCTGGCCGCTCTGGCCGCCTTCCGCCCCTTCTCCTTCGCTCCGGCCACTTGCCATTCGGCTTCTGCCGGAGGATTGGGATTAGAGGGCGGGGGGGGCGGGGGCGGCTGGGACGCCGCCTTGCCCCTCGAGGACACCGCCTTTTGCACCGGCGCCGGTTTAGCCGGAGCCGGTTTCGCGGGGGCCAGCACAGCCCTGCTGGGGGGCTGGTTGCCGGGGGGCTGGTTGCCCGGCCTCGGCACAGAGGCGGCGGCCGCATAGGAGGCCCGCCTGCCGCCCGTGGCCGTCCCGCTCGCCGCCAGAGGGGGGCGCAGCACGATTCCCTCCAGCACGGAGAACCGGGCGTGGAAGGCCTGCAACTCCCTCTGGACCAGGGCTAGAACCTGGTCTTCCACGGGCACGGTCCCGGGCCGGGGTTGGGGCTGGGGCTGGGGTTGGGGCTGACCGCGCTGGCCTCCCGACTTGGGCGCCTGGCGGGAACCGGCCCCGCGGAACTCGGCTAGGTCGGCCTGGAGCCTCCGGTTTTGCTCCATGAGGAGCTCCACCTCAGCCGACAGGCGGGCCACTTCCGCCCGTAGCCGCGGGACCTCGCCCGCAAACCGGGCCTCCGCAGCCGCCGCAATAGTGGCCGAAGCCTCGTGCATGGCCCGAGACTTCGACCCCCGCATCTTTTTGCGCGCCACGCTCGCGACCGCCGCATTTACTTCCTCCAGGAATCTGGACTTACGCTCCTCCTCGGAGCCGCCAGGTGCACCTGCCTCGTCAGAGGACTCGTCGCGGGTAGGGTGCTGCCCCGCCACCGCAGGTGTTGCCGGTCGCCCAGCAACACTGCTCCTCCGGGCAGTCACCCTCCCTGGGCCTCTCTCCTGGACCCCACCGCGTTTGCTGGTGGGGATCTTGCGAGCCGAGGCCAGCTGCTCGCCGTCAGAGGACGCCCGTTCGTCCTCCGATCTGGGCCGCTTCCTGAAGAAGTGGCCCAGATCAACCACCTGATGGCGGGAGCCCAACGGGCTCACGGTCACCATGCTGGAGGCCGAGTCGGACTCCGACTCGGCATCTCCCTTTCCTCCTTCTGCGTCGTTTGTTTTTTTTTGAGTAATTAAATTTTCCATTTTAAATCCCACGAGTATATAAAGTTCCAACCATCCAACCAAAAAACAAGTGGTTCGCACTAGCGACTGATGTCCCATAGGGACGCCCGTCAGCCATACATCCCGTCACGGTGCGCCGCCGCTTGGGATTCGGGGTGACTTTTTATAGAGGGTTTCTACCTCGCGGTCCGGGCGGTTAAGCCAAGACCCTCGGTGCCAATCGAAGCCGCGAGACATGACCACGACACTCCGATATGGGGTTACGATGTACGACGGTGACAGAGAAGGACCACCCTCCTCTCTGTCTGCTCGGTGGCAGGGTGAGTGCACGCCGAGCCCGTCCTCACTCCTCCGCTGTGCCCTCTGCTGATCAGAGGGACACGCGGAGAAACGCCCTTGGTCCGTCCTCGGACCCCGCCCGTCAGAATATTGGCCACGAGCAGTGACATTCCCCAAAGAATAGGAATCTCTTCCCATTCCTCAGGGGAAGATCACTACCCGCGCCCAGGGTGCACCGGCCAGCCAGCTGCCGTTCCCTCAAGACGTGTCCGGAGGGACAAGCAACCGACGGCACGCTTGGAGGTTTTCTGACTAGCACCCCAAGTTGGTGTACTGGTGTGACACGCCCGTGCCTCGGAAAGCACGTAAACCAGTGTAACCAACATGTGTCGTGTTGCGCAGTAACTGGCTTGTGGAGGTCAGATAGGCAGTCGCTCCATGTAAACACTGGTATTCAGCTGCATCCGGTTAGACTGGAAGCCGACCCCAATATAGATGGAAAAGGCTAAGCCGATTGTGATGAGTTTTTTAAGAGAGATTTTTCGTAAAAACGTTTGTTTTTCGCTTTTTAGTCGGTATCTACTTCCTGTAGTCCGAATCCATTAAGGAACGGCACTACCACGTACCTCACCTTCAATCAATTTGTCCCTCAATTTGTTTTATTTTACTTTAGATATTTATTTGTGAAGTGAACTAAATTTATTTTGTGAATATTTCAAGCGTCGTCTACCTGTTGCCGTTAACTATATCGAGCAAAAACAAGCATCAAAATCACTTTTGTTGTATGAGTGCCCCCTTAAATATTTGTTTTATTGTAGTTTTTAGTTTTCCAACTGTCACGGTCCACGAGACAGAAGGACAGACAGACGGACAGCGAAGTTACAGTAATAGGGTCAGGTTTTACCCTTTGGGTACGGAACCCTAAAAATATAATAATATTGTTCATCTCTTTTGTAAAGTTTGAAAAAAAAGTAACGTTCAACAAATACTAAAAACCTGAATAAAATAAATATATAGTGGGGCTCCCATACAACAAACGTGATTTTTCTGCTCGTTTTTGCTCACTCAATATCATTCAATATTCACAGAACATAAAGTTTAAATTAATTTGATTAAATTAAAATAAAACAAATATTTGATGGGAGCTCCCATACAACAAACGTGTCTTTTTTATTTTTTATTTTTATTGATAATGGTACGGAACCCTTTGTGCGCGCGTCCGACTCGCACTTGGCCGGTTTTTAGTGCTTTCAATACAAAGTTAACTTGATGTTTACGTATAATACTCGTGTTTACACTAGAGAGAGAGAGTGCATACACTATAACAACATAACATAACAACTAATCAGGATTATGAATTTCATTTTTCAAATTCTTACGTAGACGTTCATACAAAGTTATCGTGGCATGTAAAATGAGAAACGTCAAAGCGGACTTCTTATTTTGTTGAGTAAAGTTGGCAAATAACCCATATTATGTTTAGTAAAATGGTTACTGTGGGTTATCTATCCTCAACAGATAGACATAAATAATACCACCACACACATTTTGTAGACATTTTTAAAATATACAATTCTTTAGCACATCATACGTAAGCTATGATTGTACATTTTTTCGGTGACTAAATATATTATTTTTTCTACTGACATAATAACTTAATTTGATTTTGTCGTTGATTTTATCATAATTAAATAAACCTTCCGTTAAAAATTTGTTAATTGATTCTGAAAACAGCATCAAAATACGTTGCGTGTTTTATGCATATTTAGCGGACATACCTACAGACACGGAGAGGCCGCGTAAAGCGACTCTACTTTATAAACCTACTGTGTAGAGATGACAGCGGACATACACATGTGCTGCGAATTGTTGTAACGTTAAGTTAGGTACAAATGACGGATGTGTAAAATTATTACTACGACGTGGTCAAAACGGTGATCGCGTGATCACGGTAAAATAATAATACAGTACCTAGTGTAACTTGGCCGCATGATAGAAATAAATGCCTACAGCCGCGCGGTACGTAAACATGCGTTAAGGCTGCCCGTCTCCAGTACATATTTTAATTACATTTGCCTACTTTCTGTTTCTATTTAGTTTTGTGATTGTAAATATCCATTTTTCTAGTATTATTCATACACACAGATAATAAACCAATATTATTAATAATAAAATACCACGTTTTTACTTTGAATTATGCAAACTAACAAAACACACATGCACCGAAGTTTTAACACAAGCGTAAGTAGGTAGGTACCTACCGTATCATGATTCATTCAGAACCGCATATAACTACCTATTTCACTCGTCTCAATAACTTTCCGTTACTCTATTCGCTTTATTTATTAAGTAATCCAATTACACCTTTTTTTTCGTGAGATAAAAGGAAATACTTATCCTTTAAAAAGACTCATTATGTACCTACCTACTAGTAAGTAAAATTATTTTATAGTCTTCCCTTTCAGAGTTTTCACGTAATTTATAAAAACTTATGTGTAGATATGCGTTATTGACGAATTCATACAACCAAAAACAGCACAATATTTCCTACTCGTCATATTAACTGATTTTTAGGTAAAAAATCGCGCGGTTATTGTTAAAAAAACACCACACCGTCCGTTCGACACTGCGGTACAGCCGTGACGGCCGTGACAGTCTGCACCGCGCGCGCACCCCAGGATCGAGGCGCGTAGGTATAGCTCGCGTTTCGTCCGTTTGTATGAAGTTGGAGTACTGTATTATAATATTACCGTGGCGTGATCATACTTTTTATGGTTAAAACAATGGATACAGATATTTTGCGTACACTCAAGATTGTTCAAAGACAAGGCTCTTTGGTGGCACAAATACTGATTGTATTCTAATCTTCTGTTCGCTCATTGTATTGAAGATTTGATCACTATCAAATAAAATTGTATGGTGTGGCTAGTAGGCAGTAAGGGGAGAACGGATCTAAGATCTTATCCGACCCTATTGTCAACGTCACCTGCGAACGCCGGATGGCGGCGGGGTATTGTACTACTAGTCTACTACCCGCGGTGCTCCCTGCTAAACAACAGACGAGGCTCTAGCGACCGAGCAAATGGCGGGACAACCATTCACCTGGCTGTACAACCGGCTGGAAGACGCTAAAACGGCCTTAGGATTTAAATAACCCCTAAAAAGCTTCAATGCCTTCTGGCAAGGGGAAACCACTCCATAACAAATTCCTCAGATAGTTATCGTGAAGGTACATTCAAATACACAGAGGAGGATCCGCTTAGCAACCGGCGCCGTGCCGCGTGGTGGAAAATTGACTACCGGCCAATTTTCCGATACGGTTGTAGAAGACCAGTGTGGAAAACATGCTACTGGAGACCCCATGAAGATGCGACATCGAATGTTCGCGGTCTACTTCAACCAGGCAAGCTAAAGATCCTAGAGAAGAAGTTAACGTGGTGTGGCATTAATATCTGCGGTATTAGTGAAACTTATTGGAAGAGCAACGGTCATTTTCTCACAGGGACTAATGCCATGCTTCTCTGGAAATGACGATAGCAGCAGAAATGGACTTCCTTATTCCAAAAAATCGATGGAATAGTGTAATGGAGTATGGATCTGTCAGCGCCAGCATTATAAGGATAAAGCTTAAAGCGACACCTGTGAATTTTAACCTCATTCGGGTTTATGCACCAACCCGTGCTGCACGTGATGATGAGATAGAGAGCTTTTATGCAGAACTGGAAAATATCATTGAAAAGATAGCCACTAGAGAAGTTTTGATCAACTTGGGTGATGGTGCTGGAGGAGAATGCTTGGAGTAACGTGGACTGAATTCCGTACCAACGAGTCTATACTTCGAGAACTCGACATCAAACCTTTTTCGGTCACGTATCGGTATATGCCGCCGAAGGCGGGTGGCTATTGAGCGACTTGTGGTCCAGAGAAAAGACTTCGTAAAAGGCGCGCGTCGCCGCGCGGGCTCAATGCGAGAGCCGCCACCACACGCTCGTAATACAGCGATCCTCTGCGACTCTCAGTCGCGACGCCATTCTATGTGATTTTATGCGTTCCGTTCAATTGTGTAACTTTATCTTATAACATGTAAAGTCCAAGAAATGGTTATATTTTAAAGTAATGACCTTAAACTTTTTGTTTGCAGGCACAGCCGCACAGGTCGCCAGCCGGACGTTGATGTTGTTGGTGCGTGCGGCGCTACTGCAGAGCCCCGGTACACACGGGGAGCTGTACTATGTTCAGTAAGCGTTCAGAAACGTCAGGCATTCGCGGACAGTGGTATGAAACGAAGCTGGCTGGCTTATTATACTTTAGGGCAAATCATGACACTGATATTGAAGAGTTTCAATTGGCTTCAAATATCGACAAGATAGGGGCATTCGATGATATTTGTTTCAAAGCTAAGGTAAAGGGACTCGACAAATCCCTCGCCGTGTTTATACAAGCCAAACACAGAGAAAACGACAAACAAACTCTCCAGAACGATTTGGTCACATACTTTGACAGTTACATGAAAATCAGACAAACTTTCGAATCGAGTAAAAACGACTTGTTATTTAATGAAACATTTGATAAAACACAATGTCTCTTCGTTATATACACAACAGCTAGAACCGACTTTAGTACTGACTTTGTTGAAAGTAGTTTTTGTTCTAAACTAGCGGATCTGATCGACACAGGCGGCACTGCCAAGCAGACGTGCCAACTCGACGAGCATGTCGAGTTTCTATGTAAAGTGGCCACGAAGGAGCAAGTTACGACCCTGGCTAAACGGATAGCCGCCTTCGTACACAATGAGGGGAATTTTCAAATGATGCTGAGTGATGAGCTAGTGCTACGCTATCACGTCATTCTGGCGCAGACCGTTGTCGACGTTTCAGACATTCAACAGGGTAAGGATGGCCAGCGGCACCGTATCGCTTCCTTCCGACGAGATTTTTTTGACTCTACTGAAGAATACTTAATATTGTTTAAAGATACGCTGTACACAGAGATTCTCAAAATACGAAAAATAAGACCCGTTGACGTACGGTTTCTTCTGACCGAGTTCTTATCCGACCGCACTGATCCTGTAAAACTGAGCAAACTGATAGGGACCGTTGTGACATATAAAAACGGACAGTTGGAATTTGACAAAGAAGCCACGAAAGTTTACAGAACGGACTTAAGTCCAATTGACATTTCTCGACAGGCTGTTCATAAAGCGGTTGAACTGGCTGCGAGGGGCATATTGTCATCGCGGCAGTTTAAAGTTCCGGTTGCGTTCGGCAACAGAGATTTAACAATAAGCGGCAGAGATGTAGAGAGAAGGTTAAATCATTTAACATCGAAAATTATAGACTTGTTGGACAAGTTTAAAGCCAGTAAAATTGTGACTCTAGATGAATCTTTGGAAGAAGGATTGCTGCAGCTCAATGGAGGAATAGCTGGCGCCATCGGAAACATTTTGGTGCTTGATAATAATACCAAACTTATTAAAATTACAGATAACTGGGAATCACTAGAAGGTCTTGCCGAAAGACTGTTTAAAAAACTAATTCTGTGTGACAAAATCACCAATTTACACGAATACAAGTTTTATTTGAAAGATAATAAATTTCCTAGACTTTCATTCGACAGTAGTGAATATGATAAGAATTTAGCTAGAGATTTTTTGGATAAACTGCTATTTTATGATAATCAAGCCGACGAACAAGGCGTGGAGGAAATTTTAAAAAGTGAAATAGAAGATTATCAGCGTGACGAGCCTAATTACTTCCAAGTTAAAACAGACGCAATATTTCTAAAGTATCACAATGAAATACAAAAATGGTGGATGCTACCGAAACAGGCACCGTACCTTACACGAGAAAGCTATTTGTTTCAAAATGCCTTAAATAACATAATTAGAGACCCACTCATTACCTCAATGAACCTCACATATATGAGCAAAATATCACAATACAATTACACGTTCACCGAACACGCAGTCACGTCTTTAAAGTTGCAGGATCAGCTTTCGGATAGCGTCATCCTGACAGAGAACAGCGTACTGACTGTCCTTAAAGTTATACAACATTTGAAACAGAAAGAACGTGTAGTGCTGGATCTTGAATATCTTGTGAACCTGCCGACGACCGACCGCAATGCTTTACGTACAGAGTTGACAAATACAAATGAAGAAAAGGTACTCATTTTTGTATGCGACAAGATACAACATTCTAGAAGCGAAAATAAAATTTTAGAAAATATTGCAAGAGCTGTCCATGGCAAAAAAATAATTATTATTACTAACAATTTGTTTGTTGATATGTTAAAAAAGTATTTCCCAAAACCAGATAATATAATACACGACAAAATGTGTAGTCTCAGTGACATGAGTCAAGAGTGTCAGAAGACGATCTTGGAAAGTGCCAGAGTGATATTTCAAGGCAATGAAGTAAGATTAAATGTGATAGTCGATGACGATTTTTTGGTAAACGTGAAAGGAGACATTTTAAATAAAATCATCAGTAATGAAGCCATTGCAGTTAGTAAACTACTTGTCAATAGAAATTATGATGAAATAAAATACTTGTATGTTGACAGACGTGTTAAGAAGACGGGACATGATGTTGATGTAGTTGTTAAAACTCTTTACGATATAACAGATGACATTGTACTTGTAACGGCAGAACCCGGAATGGGCAAGTCAACTCTACTCACCCACTTAGCGCTTAAAACAAAGGAACACGACCCAGCCGTTTGGATTGTAAGAATAAACTTATTAGAATACTCAAAAGAATTCAGCAAGTGGAAGGAGGACCAAACTGTCATCGATACATTAGAGACTCTAAGGTTTATGTGCCAGGTTTTACTACGCGGAAAACTCGACAAGCAAAATAAAGTGGAAATTGTACTGGAAGAAGAAAATGGTGCTGTGTATCTGAAATACTGTACAAGCGATCAGTGGACTGCGTTCGAGTTGAAATTGTTTCTCCATTTTTATAACAAAGGAAAAATAATATTCCTATTTGATGGTTTTGATGAAATCTGTCCGCATTATACCAAACAAGTCATAAAATGTCTAAATATCGTCACTAACAGTCCTCAAAAGCACAGAATGTGGGTCACAAGTAGGTCGTATAACGAAGTAAAAACTATTTTACAGCGAGAGTTCGGGCCGTCTTACGAAATAGATTACTTCTCACCCAACGAAACTGAAAAGTACTTGGAAACATTTTGGGAATATAATCTAAAATTGGAGGAGCTTGATAGTGCACAACTCGGAAATGTTAAGAACTTTATTGAGTACATGTCGAATTCGAAAGACGTACAACTACACGGGTTCGCAATGCCACTACACAAGGTATACGTTAACGCTGCCCATTACTTGATTAACGAGATCAAGTACACGTACATCACCTTGTGGGCGTACAACAAGCGATACGACGACTCTTACTTAGTTCAGATACTCTCGGACACTTTCATGTTTACTTTTCATGACGACAACAGTGATGGCAATCCTTTACATTTGTTCTTATCAGCCGTTTTTTTTGAAAGCAACATAAAATCTGTCAACAGAAGCACTAAGGAATGGAATCTAGAAGTCAACACTTTTACCTTTTACGAACGATTTTTGGAAACGAAAATGAAAACAATACGGTTTCAAGAGAAAAACGAGATGAATATCTATAATCCTGATATTCTGATTACTTACGACAATGAACTTGCAGATTTTATTTTAAAGCATAAAAAATTGGCCGCCTATGCCATTTTTAATAAGCATTGTCTTAAATTGTTCAGTACGAAAGACTTGGAAGAGATCAAAGAGACGATAAAATTCATAGAAAGGGGAGGAGAGAAAACGGGGCTCATATACAGCGTAGAAAATGAAATCCCAATATTTATACACATGACATTCACTGAATATTTTGCAGTTGAATATATCTGTGATTGTTTGAAAAACGAAAACTGTAGCAATAAGCGAATGTTGTGGTTAGATTTCATTTTTAATGTGATATTTTCAATGGACAGTATGATGTACGTACGTAATATTCTTGATTATAAAATAAAATTTGACAAGTCGTTGGTAGGTATTTTAGAAAATAATAAAGAAATGATATTCAATTTGCTAATGGAACAAGGGAGACTTTATTCAGAATTCATCGTCAACAGGTATTCATCAGCCCCAGGTGATTTGAATTCTGTTGGAATTAATTATTGGGCGCTGTCAGATGCTTTGCAACAAGACTTGCATAATTTCATATTATTTTTCGTCAAAACACTAGAATGCTATTTGAACAGGAGTAATTTGAATACATTTCTAGACATTGTGAAAGGCTCTCAACTGTTGCTATCGGCCCAAACCTACAAAAGTGAGGTGTTGATAAAGTTTGTGCTCGACATTGTCAAAAACATTGATGAATCGAAGTTGACTTTTGTTCTACACGATAATTTTTCGTTTCTGTCTCATTCTAGCGTGTCTAGCTACGTTGAACTGAGCAGTCAAGAAATAGTCAAACATATACTCGTACATGAACATTTTGAGGAACCATTAGACTTTCAGCCACTAAGCCCTCCGGCCTCTCCTAGTCTAACATACTGGCCTTCCACCGCCAACCTGATGGAGAGGCTGTCTGCATCCAGTATGCTCTCGCTACCATCCTCAGCGAGCCGGGTCTCGCAAGCTTCCACAAGCAGTCTGCCCACAAGGCCAATAATGTCCATTCTGCACTCGTGGCTATCCACAACCTGCCTGCTCCGGTATCCATCCTCACCCAGTTTGCCCAAGCGGCCGCCCACATCCAGTTTGCCCTCACAGGCTTCCACATGTAATTTGCCACGGTGCGCATCCATATCCTGTCTGCCAAGGTGGATATCGACATCCAGCCTGCCCTCGCATCCACCAGCCAGTCGTCAGTCGGTTTAGCGTAGTGTAGCGGCTCTCTAGGAGCTATATCAGGCGCCTCGTGATCTCATGCCGAGAACTATTACCCTACCACGTTATGACATTCTGTTAAGAAATAATAATGCAAACAGCTCTGAGAAAAACTTGGTAGCCACAGTAGGTATGAAAATACAACGTTTTGAACACTGATAAGAAACAAGGAAGCTTACAGCCCTGAGAAGAACTGACACCACGTTTGACAATCCCGTTAAGAAACATGATCATCAGGACACCAGATGCCACGCGTCGTGTCCAGGAACACCAGGGTCTGTCCAGCTTCAGTTCGCGGTGTGTTCTATATTCGATCGCCGCGCTTAGCGATTTCTCTGTATAGCTCCGCACTCGACCGTGGCTACCTAGGAAAGAAAGAACGGGAAAATAGGCACCTTATTTATGAGTTTTGCCTGCTCGCAGCTGCACGACGTAAACAACTCAGCCGCCCCCGTGCGGAATCCAAATTGTCAAAAATGTCCTGTGTTGTGATTAGTCGAAATTCCACTATTCTTATTGGTTGTGTTTATCTAAAATGTTTTGTAATTATAATGTACAAGTTCTTATTGGTCAAGTCAGATTTTTGTCAGTGTGCTGTGTTAAGATTAGTCAAAATTACTATTTTTATTGGTTGTGTTTTTCTAATTGGTGTTATAATTTTAATGTAGATCTTTTTATTGGTCAAGTCACATTTTTGTAAATAGTCTAAATAACGTGTAAATAAATATTCATCCAATTATTATTCGCACCTTAACGTCAATACGAGTTTTTCTTCAACCCTTCTTTTACTTCAAGGTGTTACTACAGCCACCAAACCCTGGTAACCGAAGCACTGTTAAAGTTCCGCCAAAGATAGAAAGTCGTGTGACACATATGTACTTGCCAATAAATAAATGCAACTACAGCAATTCGACGATATTCATTGCGGAGCAAACGAACAGGCGTTAGATAAAAAACTTTTTACAAATAAGATGCCTTCAAAAACTAAAAAGTGAAAAATAACTTTAGCTTTGGAAGTCGGCGGCTTTGATTCTGTCTGTTGTTTTATTAAAAGCTAAAGTTATTTTTCTCTTTTTAGTTTTAAAAGTTTTTTATTATCAACTTCCTGTCATCCAAAACGATGAAGAAACTGTCATGTTATGTAAATTAACAAGACAAAACTAAAAAAACATAAGAAAGACGAAAATATGCGATCCAGGAGGGTCCCCCGTCCCTGCGGCCGCCGCGGTAAACGATCCGGGCGTCGGGAGCCACGAGACGACTCCCGGCCGCCGTAGACGCGGGTCTGTGGACGGTGAGCAATGGGTAGCTCACCGTCCGTACGTTCACTAACGACAGACCGTGTCGACGCGACGGTGCGTTCGTGTTCCACGGGCGCCTCAAAGAGATGTCAGCAAACTTGGAAGAAGCCACTGAGGGCCGATGCCTGCCGGGGCTGCGGGTTGTTCGAAAGAGATACCGCGCCCCCGGAACGCAAAGGGCACATGAAGGAACATAGACGGGTTTTAGTCAGTAAAAGTCTGACACTAGGGCGGGGGAAGTTATTTGATGATTTCCCGTCTTAAAAAAAAAATGCAGGCAAAGTCACGGGATATCAATTAGTGTTATATACCAAAACCTTCTCCAGAATGTAACAAACACTTTTCTGAAAACCGCATCAAAATCGGCCAAACGCGAGATAATTGCGGACAAACATACAATATCGTCTTTGAATATCTATAATCTAAGTAAGCAAAAAAATTCCTATCTCAAAAACCACTGAACCGATTTTGATGAAACTTGCAGTATTCTTTAAGTTGAACAATACCTAGTACAACAAAAATCAACAACAAGAATTACTTAAATCGGACTTGCAGTTACGGAGATATGCAAACACAAACATACATACACTTTTTTGAAATTTACGAAACAATACAAAACAATTTACATATACGAAAACTGGGCAGTTCTGGAAATATTACATACATACGGGTCGAATTGATAACCTCCTTTTTTTTGAAGTCGGTTAAAAACCTCCTTTTTTTTAAGTTGGTTAAAAATATGAAGAGTATTGTATTATCTACACTGATGGGTCTAAGAGCGCTAAGGGAAATAGCGCGGCTTACTATGATCTCCTGAAACTGGGAAATAGTTAATTTAAATTAATAAATCCGGTGTCGGTAATGTCCCTGGAGCTTTTTGCAATCTCAGAAGCGCTTGTATAAATACAAAACAGATAAAATAATAGCAGTAATTTGTGTAGACAGCTCTAATCGATAGCTTATGATATTCTTTTCAAGATACATAATTTAAGGGTTTGATCTGAGATTGCATTACATGGTAATGAGGAGACTGACCGTTTGGAAAAATTAGGAATATATGAGGGAAAACAAATACATATGGGAACTTATTATGTGGAACTATTACTGAAATACAAAAAATAATGTTATGAACTTTGGAAAGAATGTTTTAACGAAAAATCTAAGAATAAAGGGACATGGTATAAATCTATGGTATCGGAGCCTCCTCAAACACCATGGTTTTGCAACACTAGGCGAAGCAGGCGCCTGGTTGTGATCGCGCACAGACATGCCGCTCAATAAGTTTGGATTTTTAATGAAAAAAAACGCATTCCCCAAACTGTGATGTGTGTGCAACGCCGGAAGATGTAGTACACTTATTAACGAAGTGTTCCAGATTTCAGTCTGACAGAGTAGCATTATTTAAAGATTTAAATAAGTGAAGAGTGGAATACACCCACATCATGGTGTATTCCATCATTTACTTTCAACACATAATTCAGAAGCTGCTTACAAAGTATTTAAGTTCACTAGATTACGTTTTAGTTAACAAATGTTTTGTTATAATGTATGATGGGACTGACATACACGTCCGTGTAAAAGTCTCTAATAGTTAATAAAGAGAGAAAAAAAATGCACCCAAGGACAATCCCCGGCTGGCGCAGGACTATTGCAGAAAATGGAAACAAAGAATAGGGCTATGGGTTTGGTTGGCTAAAATGGACTGGTTTCCTGACATTATGGAAGGACTATGGCCCCTGCCAATCAATGGGCCCCCTAAAACGGCCGCTAGCACGTAGTGACGTAGCGACAAGAGGTCAAAAAGAGCTTTTCCCAAACTTTCCTCATGGAGAACGGGGGGTCTCCTCCATTAAATATACATATATTTGCCAACTCTATGATCCTATACTCCAACTGCATAGTCCTTCCACAAAGGGTAAGGTATATTGCCGTACTGATAGATCACAGGGGGAGTGAAAAGTAGATAGATTTAAAATTCTTTGAGTGTTGCTGATTGGTGTGACGTCCGACGGGCTGCTGTGTTGATCTGCATTAACTGGGCCTGTTTCTCATGAAGCTGGTTCCAGTTAGCCTTTTTTGAATGCCTCGTCGTCCGTTGTGTGTGTGTTCGCTCACCTCTCTGCAACTTCACGTTGAAGGTAATGGCGTTGTGGTCCGAGACCGTCGTACCCCGGTCTATCTCCCAGCTTTCCACCAGATCGAAGACAACCATCGTGCGCGCGGTTTCATGGTCGTGGCTAGAATACGGTATGCCCCCTTGCAAAGTCTCAAAGGTCGGGGTGGCGCCGACATTTGGTACCTGCATTTTTATCTTGTTTAGGGTTTCCTCCCGGGGGGGTGCAGATGTGGGTGTGTATATCGCGGTGGCGCCTTTAGCAGTATGCGACAGTGGGCCAGTGGACGCTATTGCGTCCCACTGTCTGCGCAACGGGCAATCCTGGCTAAACCCGTTGTGAGCCAGATTGTCATGTCCGGCTTTCTTGCAATTACAGCATCTGGGAGGCTCACCGGCTAGGTGCAATGGGCATTCCGCTCTCAGATGAGGGTCGCCGCAGTGCGAGCAGAGGTCCTCCGCCCCGGTGCAGAGTTTCCGGCCGTGGCCGAAGCCAAGGCATTTCGTGCACTGCACAAGGGGAGTCTGGTCATAGACCTTCACCCTTTGCAGGTCTATGTGTGCACGGCCTGCCTTGGTTAGGATCTGCCACACCGGGGGGGAGACCTGCACGACCACATGGCACTCGAGATGCTCGCTTCCGGTACTTTACGGCGACTCTCACCTCGTCCGTCTTGAGCTCGCCGAGGAGCTGCTGATTTTGTTTCAGGATCGCCCTGGCGACTTCGTCGTCCGTGTTGTAAGATAACACGTCCGCTAGCATCACCAGGGGATCCCTGTTTGCGGCCTCCTCTACCTTTAGCCCTGCCGTTGAGCCCCCCAGTCTGCTCTTGACAGCCTCTAGCTCACCCCGGGTTCGGCACTCCACGACGACCTTCTGGTCTCTGGTCTTCCGGACCTTGTCGACCCCGATGCCCGTTTCCTTTGCGTCCACCGCGATTCTGATTTTGTCGACGACGGCACTGCTGGTATCGTTGCCGTCGTCGGAGCTCACTATGAGCGAGTGCAGCGGCGGCGGCGGCACTTACTGCTTGCCGGCCGCAGCGCTCGCGTAGGTTGCCGGCTTTTAGGCATGTTCCCGCTGCCTCTCCATCGCCGCCCGGAGTCTCCTCATCTCCTCGCCGCTCTCCCTCGCCAACGCGCTATGCTCCGCTAGTGAAGCGAGCAGCGAGTCAATAGCTGGAGAGGTCTCTGGGGGCGGAGTCGCCTTACTGGCGGCCACTTCGACTACCACCCCTTTTGTCTAAGCGGCGGCCGCCAACTGGTACAGCCGCTCCACTGCCTGGGTGATACCAGATTTCAGGTCGGCTCGAAGGTTGCGTGAGTCACCCAAGTGCGATTTCGCACGGAGCAAACAGTTCCGCGCCTCGGTGACCCAGTCTGTGGGTTTTTGGGGCAGTTTTTGGCCCGTTCCCGGCGATCCCCCCGCCGTCTCGACGGATGTTCTGCGCAGCACGACTTTACAGTCCGTGGATTGCGCAGGCTTCCTAGTAGGCTGCGAGAGGGCCGCCGCGATTGGGGCCGCCTTCTTGGGTGACCGAGCGGCTGATGATGAAGGGGGCTGGCTTGCTGATGTTTTAGCATTCTCCCACTCTTCGACGCCACGCCTCACGTTTGAGGAAGCCGTGAGAGAGGAGGCCTTTGCTTCGGTCGTTGGAGAGACAACGGGGCTGGTGGGGGTCTTTTTAGTGGGGGTACGAGCGAGGTTCATTGATGGGGAGTATTAAAAAACAATAAAATAAAATACGGCGCAATAAAATAAAAGTGTCAATATAAAAATGGTGTATAAGTAATATAAAATAAAGTATAAAAAGATGTAAAGTGTATATTATATTTAAAAGATACTAATCACACGCTGTATATGGGCGTGTGAGACGGTTTGTTCAATAGTGTGCTGTGCACGACCCGGATTTATTAAAAAAATCCGGCGAGTCGTTTTTAGGGTAGTGGTACCCTATTACGTCACGTAATCCAAATTGTAATTGTAGCTAGCTAGGTTAGGTTCGCTCAGGTAAGGTTCGCTCAGGTTAGGTTAGCTCAGGTTAGGTTAGCTCAGGTTAGGTTCGCTCAGGTTAGGTTCGCTCAGGTTAGGTTCGCTCAGGTTAGGTTCGCTCAGGTTAGGTTCGCTCAGATTAGGTTCGCTCAGGTTAGGTTCGCTCAGGTTAGGTTCGCTCAGGTTAGGTTCGCTCAGGTTAGGTTCGCTCAGGTTAGGTTCGCTCAGGTTAGGTTAGGTGAGGTTAGGTTAGGTTAGGTTAGGTTAGGTTAGGTTAGGTTAGGTTAGGTTAGGTTAGGTTAGGTTAGGTTAGGTTAGGTTAGGTTAGGTTAGGTTAGGTTAGGTTAGGTTGGGGTGCGTGCAGAAAACCTCCTCGTGTGCTTGATGGCTGCTGGTTCCTTGCGAATACGTTCGGGGGAAAGAGCAGTCGTCAGGCCGGTGCACCCTGGGCACGGACAATAATCTCTCTAGTTTGGAGAGATTGTTGCTCGTGGCGAATTTCTGCGTGGGGGGGGGGGGGAGGAGCCTTAATGCTCCTCGGTCGATTTGACCAATCGACGGCCGTCTACTCTCTCCCTCTGCTTACAGAGGGTATGTCGAGTAGTGGGATGGACGGGCGATGCCCGTGCCTCAGCGTCCGAAAGGGTCTGAGGATGTTGTGCCCGCGTTGCGTCTGTCCGGTATCCGGCGGCAGCGTGGGGGGACGTTCGGGCGGCGGCTGGTTCTGTCCAGTCGTCGGCCAACCCGTAATCCTGAGCTCAGGACCGGTGGACCGGGTCACTGAGACCCGGGCCGTGAGGAAGACAACCTCTATAAAAAATTACCCCAATCCCAAGGTCGAGCGTGCCGAGGGGATGAATGGTCGGGGGGAATCCGGCCCCTAGCGCTGGGGGGGTTTATTGGGGGAAAGGGACCGCACCCTTTTTAAAAAAAGGAAAATCATCATGAAAAAGGCTATTGGGAAACAATTACCCCAGGCGGGTACCCTTCGGGGAGAATCCCGCCCCTCTTTTGAGGGCAGCCCCACCGTATCTGGGGGGGGCACCAACAGTCTCGTGAGCCAGCGGACCACCGCTGACTTGCGTCAGCACGACAGTGCTGAGGTCGTTATTTCCGAGGTGGAAACAGCCGCGGAGAGCGTACGGAGGAAACGCCCAGCCGGTCGAGATGAGTCTGGCTCCTCCAGCGAGGACAACGTCCCAGCTCCCAAGTTGCCAACGGCAAGGAGGGGGCGCGGGCGCTCATCTTCTGGTTTGTCAACGGCGGTGACAGGACCGCCGCGTGACGGTAGGGGTCGCTTTCTCAGGCGACCTGCTCTCCCTCCGACGCCCATACCCAGCGGAGGGAGCGAAGGAGTTTCGGACCCGGAGCCCAGTATGGTTCCGGAGTTCAACAACCCCGTCAGCCTGGATGCGGAGCAGCTGAGGACCAGTGCCGAAAGAAATATGGCGGAGATTCTGGAAGTCGCCACAAAATCCGGCAACCTGAAGGGCACATTCGTGAGGCAACTCAAAGTCGCTGCTGCCTCACTCCAGGACATAGTGAACGCCCTAGCCGATCGCACTGAGGCCGACGAAGTCCGCCGCGTTAGGGCGGATAACAATCGCCTCAGACGTGAGGTAGAGGTCCTCAGGGCCGAACTCAAAGCTCACCGCCGCGAGTTCAGTGAGATGAGGGCCTCCATGCGGACCGCCCCGGAGCAGAGCTCCATTCCAGCCGATGGCAACCTCATCGAGGAGCTGAAGCGCTCCATCATATGCTCAGTGGGAGATATGGTGAACGCACGCCTGGAGGGACTTGAGGAGCGTCTCCTGCCTGCCGTAAACCATCGCCCGCGGCTGGCGGCTGATGGGGGAAGGAAGTCAGTCCCGGCTGCACAATCTGCGGCATTGACGGCACCCGCCGGACGCCAAACGCCGGCTGTGACGGCACCGCAACCGGCCGCGACTTACCCGGTGACGGTGGTGGCGGGCCCATCGTCAGCAGCCGATGGCCCTGTGACACAGGACGAATCGTGGGCAACCGTCGTAAGGAAAGGGAAAGGCAGGGGGAAAAAGACCAAGCCTGCGATGGCTGCTGCCCCTCCCGCACAAGCAAGGATGGCACCTCCCGCCAAAAAGGTCACGGGGAGGAATGCACGGCCCAGCAAGCCGAAACTGTCGCCCCCTCGCACGGCAGCGGTGGTCATCAAACTCCAGCCGGAGGCCGCTGAGAAAGGGGTGACCTACAAGCAGGTGCTGGAGCAAGCTGAGGAGCGTGTCGACCTGGGAGAGCTCGGCATCTCAGACGTGCGGTTCCGGGAGTCGGTCACCGGGGCCAGAGTAATGGAGCTGCCAAGATCTCTCGGCCCCGAAAAAGCCGACCAGCTGGCCGATAAGCTACGTGAGGCGCTAGACGGCGTGGTAAGTGTCACTCGGCCTACCACATGTGCGGACATACGCATCACTGGGCTGAGTGACGCTGCCACCAAAGAAAAAGTGGCTGATGCCGTTGCCCGAGCCGGGGGCTGTCCTATCGACCAGGTGAAGTCTCTGGAGGTGCAGCGCGGCCCTCGCGGGGTGGGCACTGTGGTCGTGCGGTGTCCGATTGCGGTGGCCAAGACCCTGGCCGATGCGGGCAAAGTAATGGTCGGTTGGTGCTCGGCGGGCGTGCAGGCCCTGGAGCAGCGTGCCTTGCGCTGCTACAGGTGCTTGGGTATCGGCCACGCCAAGCCCAAGTGCCCCTCCGCCGTGAGCCGAGAGACCCTATGTTTCCGGTGCGGCGAGGAGGGCCATAAATCTGCTGGGTGCACCCGAGCACCACGTTGTGCGGTATGTGCAGATGCCGGTAAACCATCCGGGCACATCATGGGCGGCAGAAAGTGCAACCCTCCTCAAAAGAGAGGGAGGTGGATTGCCGCAGTCGTGCCTGCTAATGCAGGCCCCCTGGAGGAAGCTAATACCATGTCGGAATGAACCAGTCCCGACGTGCTAGCTTCCTCCAGTCTAATTTAAACCACTGCGCCGGGGCTCAGGATCTCCTCCTGCAGTCCATGGCGGAGTGGAGCGTGGACGTGGCCGTGGCCTGTGAACCCTATTGGGTACCGTCTCACCCAAACTGGGCGGCGGACCTAGAGGGGGACGTTGCTGTCCTTGCACGTGCTGGTGCGGGTCCCCCCCTCTCGATGGTGGAAAGAGGGTCGGGATATGTGGTGGCCGAATGGGGGGAGTACGTTATTATCGGTGCGTACTTCTCCCCAAACCGCAGTCTGGCAGAGTTCGAGGTATTCCTTGACTCTGTCAGAGCGGCGGTCGGACGACTGCCTTCAAGGCCGATCGTGTTCCTCGGGGACCTGAACGCGAAGTCACGGGCCTGGGGCAACCCCACGACTGACGCTCGCGGCAGAGCCGTCCAGGTGTGGGCCCTCCTTTCGGGCCTATCACTCCTGAACAGGGGTTCCACCCACACCTGCGTACGTTGGCAGGGGGGCTCCGTGGTGGACGTGTCCTTCGCCACGCCAGCCCTGGCGCGCAGGATCACAAATTGGCGGGTCGTGGAGGGTACTGAGACCTTGTCGGATCACCTATACGTCCGCTTCGAGGTCTCCTCCCACGATACGGTGACCGACGCCCTAGGGGCTCGCGGTCATTTTCCTCGATGGTCCCTAAGCCGCCTCGATAGGGATCTGGCTGAGGAAGCGGCCATTGTGCGGCGGTGGGTGTCGCGGGGTGTCGCATCAAGTGACGATTCGGATGAGTTGGCCTGCCGGATGCGTGCTGCCTTGTCCGCGGTATGCGGAGCAGCCATGCCGAGAACCAGACGGAGGCCAAACCGCCGCCAGGTGTATTGGTGGACACCTCGCATCGGGGAACTCCGGAACGTCTGCAACAGGACTCGTCGCGCGTACGTTCGGTGTCGTAGGCGCAACGGACACGACCCGGACCTCGAGGACCGGCTTCGGGCTGCCTATCGTCAAGCCAAAAAGGAGCTGCAGCTGGCGATAAGTCGGGCCAAGAGCGACGCTTGGTCGGAAATCCTGGAGGGCCTAAACCGGGACCCTTGGGGACGCCCCTACCGCGCGGCGAGACTGAAGCTCGGCTCGCGGGGTGCCCCGCTCACGGAGACATTGCAGCCGGCCTTTGTGGGACGCGTGGTGGAGGAGCTGTTCCCGGATCACCCGGGACATGTACCCCCCTCCATGGCCCCTCACTCCTCAGCCAGCGAGGCTGAGATCATAGACGTCCCCCCCATCGCGGATTCGGAGATGGGCGCAGCTTTGCTGCGGCTGCGGGGCAAGAGGACGGCGCCAGGACCTGATGGTGTTCCGGGGAAAATTATCTTGATCGCCTCGGAATACCTGGAGGGCCAGCTTCGGGAACTTTTTAATCGGTGCATCCATTCCGGTCAGTTCCCGAAGATCTGGAAGCAGGGGAGGCTCTGCTTGCTGCGGAAGCCCGGGCGCCCTCTGGAGGACCCGTCTGCATACAGGCCAATCGTGTTGCTCGACGAGGTGGGCAAAATGTTCGAGAAAATCCTTGCAGACCGCCTCGTCGGGCACTTAGATAATGTCGGACCTGGCCTGTCGGACGCGCAGTACGGGTTCAGGGCGGGTCGCTCCACGACGGATGCCCTGACCGCTCTGAAAAGCCTGTCTGCGGCTGCGACCTCGCAAGGGGAGGTCATCTTGGCGGTCTCACTGGACGTCAAGAATGCGTTCAACACCCTCCCGTTTGAGACATTGAAAGAGGCGCTCCGGTTTCATGGGGTGCCTCCATACCTCCGGAGGGTGTTGGACTCATATCTCCAAGACAGGGAGATTGTTTGGGAGAATGGGAATGGCGAAGTCTCCCGACGCCGCGTCGGCTGCGGGGTTCCACAGGGTTCGGTACTTGGGCCTACCCTGTGGAACATCGGATTTGACTGGATCCTGCGGGAGCCCCTCCCGTCCGGTGTGAGGGTGCTTTGTTATGCGGACGACACCCTCGTTACCGTTCGGGCTGGGTCATACGAAGAGGCGGTGCGACTTGGTGCGGTCGCAGCAAATATTGTCGTGAGTCGCATCGAGTTGCTGGGTCTGAGGGTCTCTCTGACGAAAACAGAGGCCCTCTTGTTTCACGGACCCAGAAGGGGGCCTCCCAGGGGTGCGAGCCCCGTTGTGCGCATCCGAGGGGAGGAGGTGGCCGTCAGGTCCCAGATGAAATATCTGGGCCTGGTATTAGACGGAAGGTGGAATTTCGGGGCTCATTTCACCCAGCTCGCCCCGAAATTAGTTGGCGCTGCGGCGGCCCTCGGCAGGCTGTTGCCAAACGTGGGTGGCCCCGGCTCGACCTGCAGGAAACTATACGCAGGCGTGATCCGGAGCATGGCGATGTACGGGGCCCCCATATGGGTCGATGCCCTGACTGCTGGGAACAAAACCCTGCTGCGGAGACCACAGAGGGTCATCGACGTGAGGGTCATACGGGGCTACCGCACGGTGTCGTGGACTGCCGCGACTCTGCTTGCCGGCGATCCACCCTGGCCGTTGCAGGCCGAGGTGCTGGCCGATGTGTACCGCCGCCGTGCGGAGGTGAGGGCCAGAGGCGAACGCCTCGGCGCTGAGGAGGTGCAGCGCATCAGGACGGCCAGCCGCGACGCCCTGATCCGCAAATGGGCTGAGGAGCTGGCATCCCCAGTGGCTGGTGAGACGACCGTGGCGGCAATTCGCCCTCACCTCGACCGATGGCTCTCGCGTCGATACGGCACAATGACGTTCCGCCTGGTGCAGGTGCTTACAGGTCATGGCTGTTTCGGTAAGTACCTGCACCAGATAGCCGGCAGAGAGCCGACGCCTGGCTGCCATGAGTGCGACGCGCCTGTAGACACGGCGCGTCACACCCTGGAGGAGTGTGCTGCCTGGGCGCCACAAAGGCATACCCTGGCCGCCATCATTGACGACGATCTCTCGCTGCCGAGCGTCGTCAATGCTATGCTAAGCAGCGAGAGATGTTGGGAGGCGGTGGCCTCCTTCTGCGAGTCTGTCATGTCGCTGAAGGAGGCCGCGGAGCGCGACAGGGAGGAGAACGCTCACGCAGCCGCGATCCGCAGACGCAGGACGGGCAGAAGGAGGCGCCAGTTTGCGCACCTTCAACTCCCGTCATAGTGGTGCCTAGGTGTCCGGGTCGGGGGACTCGGGCATCTAAATAGGTCCATCAGACTGATTGTGCCCCAGTCAGAGGCACCTTTTGTGGCCGTATCACATTCCGCCGGAGCGCCTCAGTAGAATACTTCACAGTGACCCTGAGGCGCTCCACTTATGGCGACGACGGCCCACCCTGTGTTTTTAGTGAGTAGGTCTGGGACATCTTCCCAGGAGTCTCACATAACGTCCCGGGCTCCCCCGAGCCCGGGCGTATGCATGAGCATTTTCACAGGGTCAAAAAAAAAAAAAAAAAAAAAAAAAAAAAAGGTTAGGTTAGGTTAGGTTAGGTTAGGTTAGGTTAGGTTAGGTTAGGTTAGGTTAGGTTAGGTTAGGTTAGGTTAGGTTAGGTTAGGTTAGGTTAGGTTAGGTTAGGTTAGGTTAGGTTAGGTTAGGTTAGGTTAGGTTAGGTTAGGTTAGGTTAGGTTAGGTTAGGTTTTTTTTTTTTTTTTTTTTTTTTTGTGTTTTATTCAGTTCTCCACTCCCTACCTTGAGCAGGGGCGTTGTTAATCAGTTTTTGTTTCTTATCGTAATTGTGTATAGTTTTTTGATTTTGTTTGTTTGTTGCCTTTCTGTTATTTGTTTCATTTGTTTTGTTTGTACTTTTTCCAAAAATTGGATATGGGTTTGTTCCTTTGATTTTTTCGGTCTACTATGTTTGTTATTTATTTTATTTTGCTTCTGTATTATTAGTAGATTGTGTTTTATATTGTTGTGATTTTCATATTATTATGTTTTTGTAATAATCAAATTTGTGTTTTGTTTGCATTGTCCTTTATTATTTGTTTGTGTTTGTTTATTGTTCGGAATTAGATTTTTATTTTATTTGTTTCACTTCTGTACTGTTTACTTTTTTGGGTGTCTATGGTATGTTTGTTATTTATATTTTACTAGGAAATTGTTTTGCATATAATTCGCTTCATTTGTATCATTATCTGCTTGACTGTTTGTCCAGTACTTTTAAACTATTTGTTCATTTGGCTATGTTTTTGAAGTGTTTATTTAATAATAATATATGGATGGATAGATGTAAATATATTTATATTAATATACTTTATTATTAAATACTTTTTATTTGTATGTGTGCTTTTATATGTCTATAATATATATATACATATATATATATATATATGTGTGTCCTTTTGTGTGTTTTGCTTTCTTTGCTCAAGGATAGCGCAACCCTTGACGTCAGTCAATACCATGCGCTATCTTGAGCCCATCCATTTTCTTACTATCCGGTTATCCAGTCAATATAATTCAATATATTGCGTGTGTTTAGATATTTTTATTATATATATTGTATGTTATATGTGTTTGTGTCTGTATGCGTCTGTAATACGTGTGTCGACTCCTTCCTTTCTCAAGGGTCGCGCAAACCCTTGGTATCCACCAATACTCTGCGCTTTCTTGAGCCCTTTTTTGTCGATATGTTAATATCAATATATAAATATTATTTTACGTTTATATATTTAGTTTGTGTAATATATAATAGATAATTTAAAAATGTGTATATTTTGGCGCCTTTTTTCAAAAGAAGACCATCCATCCTACTTGCTTACACCTGGAACACCCTCCTATGCTCCCCACAGCCTACCCCGGAGTATTTCAATATTTATGCAGGTCTATCCATCTATCACCCCGGCCTTAACGAGAGGGCCGCGCGACGTATTTGTCTCTTCCTGGTGGAACTTCCCTCATCAGGGTAGCTAATTCCTCGGACCACAACGGCAAGGTGAGCGCGTGTATGTTTTAAGGAGTTGTGTGGGTTCAGTGCATGTTATGTGTATGTGTGTGTGTGTGTGTTCATAGTCTTTTCAAGTTGTTGAGTGTTGCTGATTGGAGTGACGTCCGACGGGCTGATGCGTGGTTCTGAGCTAATCTGGGCTGGTTTCTCATGAAATTGGCTCCAGTTAGAGAAGTGAAGCCTCGTCGTCCGTTATGTGTGTATGTACGCTCACCTCTCTGCAACTTCACGTTGAAGGTAGTAGCGCTGTGGTCCGGGGTCGTCGTTCCCTGTCCTATCTTCCAGCTTTCCACCAGGTCGAGGATAGCCAACGTGCGCGCGGTTTCATATGAGTGGCTAGAGTATGATATGCCCCCTCGCATAGTCTTGAAGGTCAAGGTGTCGCCGATATTTGGTACCTGCACATTTAACCAGTTTGGAGGCTTCTTCCGAGGGGGAACAAGTGTAGACACGTCGGTCGCGGTGGCGCCATTAGCAATATGCGACGGTGGAGCGCGCTATTGCGTCCCACCGCCGGCGCAACGGACAGTCCAGGCTAAACCCGTTGTGAGCTAGATGGTCATGACCGGCTTTTTTGCAATTACAGCATTTGGGGGGCTCACCGGCTAGATGCGATGGGCATTCCGCTCTCAGGTGAGCGTCGCCGCAATGCGAGCAGAGGTCCTCCGTCCCGGTGCAGTGTTTCCGGCCGTGGCCGAAACCAAGGCATTTCGTGCACTGCACGAGGGGAGTCTGGTCGTAGACCCTCACCCTTTGCAGGTCGATGTGTGCACGGCCTGCCTTGGTCAGGATCTGCCACACCGGGGGGGAGACCTGCACGACCACGTGGCTCTCGTGCGGGTTGCGTGCTCGCTTCCGATATTTAACGGCGACCCTCACCTCGTCCTTTTTGAGCTCGCCCAGGAGATGCTGATTCTGCTTGAGGATCGCCCTGGTGATGTCATCGTCCGTGTTGTAAGACAGAACGTCCGTCAGCACCACCAGGGGATCCCTGTTAACAGCCTCCTCTACTTTTAGCCCTGCCGTTGAGCCCCCCAGTCTGTTCTTGACTGCCTCCAGCTCACCCCGGGTCCGGCAACCTATTACGACCTTCTGGTCTCGGGTCTTCCGGACCTTATCGACCCGGATGCCTGTCTCCCTGGCGTCCACCGCTATTCTAATTTTGTCGACGACGGCACTGCTGGTGTCATTGCCGTCGTCGGAGCTCACTATGAGCGAGTGCAGCGGCGACGGCGGCACATACTGCTTACCGGCCGCTGCACTCGCATAAGTTACTGGCTTCTCAATACGATCCCGCTGTCCCTCCATCGTCGCCCGTAGTCTCCTCATCTCCTCGCCGCTCTCCTTCACCAACGCGCTATGCTCCGCTAGTGAAGCGAGCAGCGAGTCGACAGCTGGAGAGGTTTCCGGGGGGGGAGTCGCTTTACTAGCGGCCGCTTCGACCACCACCCCTTTTGTCGAAGCGGCAGCCGCCGCCTCTTCCTTCACCAGTTGGTACAGCCGCTCCACGGCCTGGGTGATCCCGGCTTTGAGATCAGCCCGAAGGTTCCGTGAGTCACCCAAGTGTGACTTCGCACGGAGCAGGCAGTTCCGCGCTTCAGTGACCCGGTCGGTGGGCTTTTGGGGCTGCTTTTGGGACGTTCCCGGCGATCCTCCCGCCGCCTCAACGGACGTTCTGCGTAGCGCCACTTTGCAGTCAATAGGCTGTGCCGTCTTCCTAGTAGGCTGCGAGAGGGCCGCCGCGATCGGGGCCGCCCTCTTAGGCGACCGAGCGGCTGATGATGAAGGGGGCTGGCTGGCTGTCGGTTTGGCGTTCTCCCGCTCTCCGACGCTACGCCTCACGTTTGAGGAAGCCGTGGGAGAGGGGACCTTCGCTTCGGTCGTTGGTGAGACAACGGGGCTGGTGGGGGCCTTTTTAGCGGGGGTTCGGGCGAGGTACATGTTGAGGGAGTGTTAAAATATAATAAGGTAAATTTAAATGTGGCCCAGTAAAATAAAAATATCAGTACAAAAGTGATGTATAATATAAAATAAGGTATAAAAATGTAAAGTGTATAATATATTTAAAAGATGCTAATCACACGCTGTATAGGGGCGTGTGAGTCAAAATGCACTTTGAGTGCACGATCCTGTCTTTATATTGCCCGGGGCAGTCAATTTTGGCTATAGAGGCCAAAATGTCAATAAAAAGTACAGTGATATTTATATATATCTGTTTGTCGTGGCCCCCGTCGTCGATTTAGACAATAAAAATTTTTCGGTCCGTATAAAAAATCAATTAAGGGTGGGCATGGGCGGGCACGATTTTTTGTGATTTGGACAGTTTTTTACTGTCGGGTGGTCAATTTTTGTATGGGCGGCTCTGTTTTGAGGGTGCACACGCGTTGCCTGCGCGGGGTCCCGTCTACTGTGAAGATTTGAACCCGTTCGCACAACAGGAACGGGAGTTATTCGCCAGGGAAGGGCTTAAAAACGCAAAAATTCCGAAAAAAATACCAAAAAACTATTGTATTTAAAAAACTAACAATTGTATCCCTTTTTGTTTTTCAGGACTCGGGTGGAGCAACTTCAGGCGCGTCCAGCGGCGTCCCTAGATTTATTGTATGACTAAAAATGACAAAGTTATTAAATTTTAAAGTTTGTAAAAATTTGGAAAAGTGTTTTTCTTTAATAAAAATTTTCCCTTTTGAGATTTTCCAGAAATATTTACGGGAGTGTACAGGGCTCGCGGAGCCGCGTCTAACGGTGTATTGCACTTGTATATACGGTACCAAATAAGGGTGTAACAACGTTGACAAAGATTTTTAAAGTGCTTAGGAAGGTAAACTTTTGCAACCTACCTATATATAGATATATGCGTATATGTACGGTGATTTTACTAAAATTGCTTGTTTCTACACCAATTCCCACGGGATTTTTGCGGATATCGCTGCGGTTTCACTCCTGGGAGTTCGACCGATGCGCTGGAGCCAGTGACGTGGAATGATCCTTGGACAATTGGCGAAAAACGGGATAAACGGTAACTAAACGGGCAAAATTTTTGTGATTTGGACAGTTTTTTACTGTCGGGTGGTCAATTTTTGTATGGGCGGCTCTGTTTTGAGGGTGCACACGCGTTGCCTGCGCGGGGTCCCGTCTACTGTGAAGATTTGAACCCGTTCGCACAACAGGAACGGGAGTTATTCGCCAGGGAAGGGCTTAAAAACGCAAAAATTCCGAAAAAAATACCAAAAAACTATTGTATTTAAAAAACTAACAATTGTATCCCTTTTTGTTTTTCAGGACTCGGGTGGAGCAACTTCAGGCGCGTCCAGCGGCGTCCCTAGATTTATTGTATGACTAAAAATGACAAAGTTATTAAATTTTAAAGTTTGTAAAAATTTGGAAAAGTGTTTTTCTTTAATAAAAATTTTCCCTTTTGAGATTTTCCAGAAATATTTACGGGAGTGTACAGGGCTCGCGGAGCCGCGTCTAACGGTGTATTGCACTTGTATATACGGTACCAAATAAGGGTGTAACAACGTTGACAAAGATTTTTAAAGTGCTTAGGAAGGTAAACTTTTGCAACCTACCTATATATAGATATATGCGTATATGTACGGTGATTTTACTAAAATTGCTTGTTTCTACACCAATTCCCACGGGATTTTTGCGGATATCGCTGCGGTTTCACTCCTGGGAGTTCGACCGATGCGCTGGAGCCAGTGACGTGGAATGATCCTTGGACAATTGGCGAAAAACGGGATAAACGGTAACTAAACGGGCAAAATTTTTGTGATTTGGACAGTTTTTTACTGTCGGGTGGTCAATTTTTGTATGGGCGGCTCTGTTTTGAGGGTGCACACGCGTTGCCTGCGCGGGGTCCCGTCTACTGTGAAGATTTGAACCCGTTCGCACAACAGGAACGGGAGTTATTCGCCAGGGAAGGGCTTAAAAACGCAAAAATTCCGAAAAAATACCAAAAAACTATTGTATTTAAAAAACTAACAATTGTATCCCTTTTTGTTTTTCAGGACTCGGGTGGAGCAACTTCAGGCGCGTCCAGCGGCGTCCCTAGATTTATTGTATGACTAAAAATGACAAAGTTATTAAATTTTAAAGTTTGTAAAAATTTGGAAAAGTGTTTTTCTTTAATAAAAATTTTCCCTTTTGAGATTTTCCAGAAATATTTACGGGAGTGTACAGGGCTCGCGGAGCCGCGTCTAACGGTGTATTGCACTTGTATATACGGTACCAAATAAGGGTGTAACAACGTTGACGGTTAGGTTAGGTTAGGTTAGGTTAGGTTAGGTTAGGTTAGGTTAGGTTAGGTTAGGTTAGGTTAGGTTAGGTTAGGTTAGGTTAGGTTAGGTTAGGTTAGGTTAGGTTAGGTTAGGTTAGGTTAGGTTAGGTTAGGTTAGGTTAGGTTAGGTTAGGTTAGGTTAGGTTAGGTTAGGTTAGGTTAGGTTAGGTTTTTTTTTTTTTTTTTTTTTTTTTTTTTTTTTTTTTTTTTTTGTTCAATTCTCCACTCCCTACCTTGAGCAGGGGCGTTGTTAATCAGGTTTTTGTTTCTAGTCGTGATTGTATAATTTTTGTTTTGTTTGTTAGTGTTTCTTTTAATATTTGTTGCATTTGTTTTGTCTGTACCTTCTCCCAAAAAAAATTTGGGTATGTGTTCATTCGCTTGGTTTTCCTGTGTTTTATGTTTGTGTGTTTTTTATTTTGCTTACGCATTGTTTTTAGTTTGCTTCATATTTAATTTGTATCTTATTATTTATTATTAGGTTTTGATTTTGTTTGTGTTTTGCTTTATTATTTATTATTAGGTTAGGTTTTGTTTTTGATTTTGTTTGTGTTTTGCTTTATTATTTATTGTTACATTTTGTTTTTCGTATGTTTTGTTTCGTATGTTATTTATACACCTTGTACATATATACCGTTTGTTTTATTTCATTCTGCCTGTCTTTTACTTGCATCTTGTTTTGTTTATTCTCTCCCGCCGGTTTGTTGTCTGAGCATTTTTGTTATTATTACTTTTTGTAACTGCTGTATTGGATGTGTTTGTATCATTATGAATAGATAAATAGTTTTGTATATATATAAATATGTTTGTGTATACATCTGTACAAATTTATTATAAGATATATGTTCTTGATAATTGTTTGTAATATATATATTCTATTATGTGTATTTCTTTCCTTTCTCAAGGGTGGCGCAACTCTTGATGTCAATCAATTACTTGCGCCATCTTGAGCCCATCTTTGGTGTTTATGTGTGTATATAATATGTTTATGATGTATTATATATGTGTCCATATTGTTTGGTGTTTATCTCGCTCCTTTCTCAAGGGTCGCACAAACTCTTAACATCTGTCAATACATTGTGCGACCTTGAACCTATCTGTAAGATATACTTTCCGCTATAATCAATTAGTCGATATATTGTGTGTTTAAATATGTAGGTATTCATATATAAGATATTGGTTATTGTATGTGCTTATATAATTTATTATGTATATGTTTGTTTTAAGTGTGTGTGATTGTTTTATTATAATGTTCATAATTGTTTCTTGTATATAGAAATTAAAATTGAAAATTGAAAAGGCGCCTTTAAGCTTCAAAGCTATTCCCCACCAGTGCTCTCCATGATTCCCACGAAACTTTCCTCTTTTCCATGCAGGTACCTGTCAATCACCCCAGCCTTAGTCGAGGGGGCTCGCGCGCAACGTTTTTTGTCTCTTCCCGGTAGAAGTTCCCTCATCAGGGTAGCTACTTACTCGGACCACAACGACAAGGTGAGCGTTGTGTGTTTTCCTGAGTGGTATGTGTTCTGTGCATGTTATGTGTATGTGTTTTTGTATGTGTTGATAGTGTTTTTTTGAGTGGTTGAGTGTTACTGATTGGTGTTACGTCCGACGGGCTGATACGTTGTTCTGTGCTAAGCTGTGCCGTTTTCTAATGAAACAGGCCCCAGTTAGTGAAGAAGGGCCTCGTCGTCCGTTTTGTGTGTATGTACGCTCACCTCTCTGCAGCTTTACGTTGAAGGATATGGCGCTGTGGTCCGAGTTCGTCGTACACCGATCTGTCTTCCAGCTTTCCACCGGGTCGAGGATAACCATTTTGGGCGCGGTTGCGTGAAGGTGGCTAAGATGCAATATGCCCCCTCGTACAGTCTCGGAGGTCGGGGTGTCGCCGACATCTGGTACCTGCATGTTCACCTGGTCTAAAGTCCTTTCCCGGGGGGGAGCAAACGTGGACACGTTGGTCGCGGTGGCGCCTTTAGCAGTAGGCGACGGTGGAGCGCGCTATTGCGTCCCACCGCCGGCGCAACGGGCAATCCAGGCTGAACCCGTTGTGAGCTAGATGGTCATGACCGGCTTTTTTACAATTGCAGCATTTGGGGGGCTCACCGGCTCGGTGCGATGGGCATTCCGCTCTCAGGTGTGGGTCGCCGCAATGCGAGCAAAGGTCGTCAGTCCCGGTGCAGTGTTTCCGGCCGTGGCCGAAGCCAAGGCATTTCGTGCACTGCACGAGGGGAGTCTGGTCATAGACCCTCACCCTCTGCAGGTCGATGTGTGCACGGCCTGCCTTGGTTAGGATCTGCCACACCGGGGGGGAGACCTGCACGACCACGTGGCTCTCGTGCGGGTTGCGTGCTCGCTTTCGGTATTTAACGGCGACCCTCACCTCGTCCTTTTTGAGTTCGCCCAGGAGATGCTGATTCTGTTTAAGGATCGCCCTGGTGATGTCGTCGTCCGTGTTGTAAGACAGAACGTCCGTCAGCACCACCAGGGGATCCCTGTTAACAGCCTCCTCTACTTTTAGCCCTGCCGTTGAGCCCCCCAGTCTGTTCTTGACAGCCTCCAGCTCACTCCGGGTCCGGCACCCCACGACGACCTTCTGGTCTCTGGTCTTCCGGACCTTATCGACCCGGATGCCCGTCTCCCTGGCGTCCACCGCGATTCTAATTTTGTCGACGACGGCACTGCTGGTATCGTTGCCGTCGTCGGAGCTCACTATGAGCGAGTGCAGCGGCGGCGGCGGCACATACTGCTTGCCGGCCGCAGCGCTCGCGTAAGTTGCCGGCTTTTCGGCGCGTTCCTGCTGTCCCTCCATCGTCGCCCGGAGTCTCCTCATTTCCTCGCCGCTCTCCTTCACCAACGCGCTGTGCTCCGCTAGTGAAGCGAGCAGCGAGTCGACAGCTGGAGAGGTTTCCGGGAGGGGAGTCGCTTTACTAGCGGCCGCTTCGAGCACCACCCCTTTTGTCGAAGCGGCAGCCGCCGCCTCTTCCTTCACCAGTTGGTATAGCCGCTCCACGGCCTGGGTGATCCCGGCTTTGAGATCAGCCCGAAGGTTCCGGGAGTCACCCAAGTGTGACTTCGCACGGAGCAGGCAGTTTCGTGCTTCGGTGACCCGGTCGGTGGGCTTTTGGGGCTGCTTTTGGGACGTTCCCGGCGATCCTCCCGCCGCCTCAACGGACGTTCTGCGTAGCGCGACTTTGCCGTCAATAGGCTGCGCCGTCTTCCTAGTAGGCTGCGAGAGGGCCGCCGCGATCGGGGCCGCCCTCTTGGGCGACCGAGCGGCTGATGATGAAGGGGGCTGGCTGGCTGTCGGTTTAGCGTTCTCCCACTCTCCAACGCTCCGCCTCACATTTGAGGAAGCCGCAGGAGATGGGACGCTTGCTTCGGCCGGTGGAGAGACAACAGGACTTGTGGGGGTCTTTTTGGCGGGCGTTCTTGCCAAATACATGATGAGAGAAATTAAATAGAGTGCAGTCGGGTAAAAGGTCAAAATATGTCGATATTATAATAATGTACAAGTATATAAGTGTGTAAAAAGGTGTAAATTGTATATGCGTTAAAATAAAATAAAAGTAAATATGCTAATCACACGCTGTATAGGGGCGTGTGAGTCAAAATGCACTTTGGGTGCACGATTCTGTGTCAATGATGCCCAAGGCAGTCAATTTTGGGCAAAGAAGGCCAAAATGTCGATAATAAGTACAGCAATATATATATATAACTAACTGTCGTGGCCCCCGTCGTCGAATTAGACAATAAAAATTTTTTGGTCCGTATAAAAAATCAATTAAGGGTGGGCATGGGCGGGCACGAATTTTTGTGATTTGGACAGTTTTTTACTGTCGGGTGGTCAATTTTTGTATGGGCGGCTCTGTTTTGAGGGTGCACACGCGTTGCCTGCGCGGGGTCCCGTCTACTGTGAAGATTTGAACCCGTTCGCACAACAGGAACGGGAGTTATTCGCCAGGGAAGGGCTTAAAAACGCAAAAATTTCGAAAAAAATACCAAAAACTATTATATTTAAAAAACTAACAATTGTATCCCTTTTTGTTTTTCAGGACTCGGGTGGAGCAACTTCAGGCGCGTCCAGCGGCGTCCCTAGATTTATTGTATGACTAAAAATGACAAAGTTATTAAATTTTAAAGTTTGTAAAAATTTGAAAAGTGTTTTTCTTTAATAAAAATTTTCCCTTTTGAGATTTTCCAGAAATATTTACGGGAGTGTACAGGGCTCGCGGAGCCGCGTCTAACGGTGTATTGCACTTGTATATACGGTACCTTATAAGGGTGTAAAAATTACGTCAAAGTTTCGGTTAGGTTAGGTTAGGTTAGGTTAGGTTAGGTTAGGTTAGGTTAGGTTAGGTTAGGTTAGGTTAGGTTAGGTTAGGTTAGGTTAGGTTAGGTTAGGTTAGGTTAGGTTAGGTTAGGTTAGGTTAGGTTAGGTTAGGTTAGGTTAGGTTAGGTTAGGTTAGGTTAGGTTAGGTTAGGTTAGGTTAGGTTAGGTTAGGTTAGGTTAGGTTAGGTTAGGTTAGGTTAGGTTAGGTTAGGTTAGGTTAGGTTAGGTTAGGTTAGGTTAGGTTAGGTTAGGTTAGGTTAGGTTAGGTTAGGTTAGGTTAGGTTAGGTTAGGTTAGGTTAGGTTAGGTTAGGTTAGGTTAGGTTAGGTTAGGTTAGGTTAGGTTAGGTTAGGTTAGGTTAGGTTAGGTTAGGTTAGGTTAGGTTAGGTTAGGTTAGGTTAGGTTAGGTTAGGTTAGGTTAGGTTAGGTTAGGTTAGGTTAGGTTAGGTTAGGTTAGGTTAGGTTAGGTTAGGTTAGGTTAGGTTAGGTTAGGTTAGGTTAGGTTAGGTTAGGTTAGGTTAGGTTAGGTTAGGTTAGGTTAGGTTAGGTTAGGTTAGGTTAGGTTAGGTTAGGTTAGGTTAGGTTAGGTTAGGTTAGGTTAGGTTAGGTTAGGTTAGGTTAGGTTAGGTTAGGTTAGGTTAGGTTAGGTTAGGTTAGGTTAGGTTAGGTTAGGTTAGGTTAGGTTAGGTTAGGTTAGGTTAGGTTAGGTTAGGTTAGGTTAGGTTAGGTTAGGTTAGGTTAGGTTAGGTTAGGTTAGGTTAGGTTAGGTTAGGTTAGGTTAGGTTAGGTTAGGTTAGGTTAGGTTAGGTTAGGTTAGGTTAGGTTAGGTTAGGTTAGGTTAGGTTAGGTTAGGTTAGGTTAGGTTAGGTTAGGTTAGGTTAGGTTAGGTGAGGTTAGGTTAGGTTAGGTTAGGTTAGGTTAGGTTAGGTTAGGTTAGGTTAGGTTAGGTTAGGTTAGGTTAGGTTAGGTTAGGTTAGGTTAGGTTAGGTTAGGTTAGGTTAGGTTAGGTTAGGTTAGGTTAGGTTAGGTTAGGTTAGGTTAGGTTAGGTTAGGTTAGGTTAGGTTAGGTTAGGTTAGGTTAGGTTAGGTTAGGTTAGGTTAGGTTAGGTTAGGTTAGGTTAGGTTAGGTTAGGTTAGGTTAGGTTAGGTTAGGTTAGGTTAGGTTAGGTTAGGTTAGGTTAGGTTAGGTTAGGTTAGGTTAGGTTAGGTTAGGTTAGGTTAGGTTAGGTTAGGTTAGGTTAGGTTAGGTTAGGTTAGGTTAGGTTAGGTTAGGTTAGGTTAGGTTAGGTTAGGTTAGGTTAGGTTAGGTTAGGTTAGGTTAGGTTAGGTTAGGTTAGGTTAGGTTAGGTTAGGTTAGGTTAGGTTAGGTTAGGTTAGGTTAGGTTAGGTTAGGTTAGGTTAGGTTAGGTTAGGTTAGGTTAGGTTAGGTTAGGTTAGGTTAGGTTAGGTTAGGTTAGGTTAGGTTAGGTTAGGTTAGGTTAGGTTAGGTTAGGTTAGGTTAGGTTAGGTTAGGTTAGGTTAGGTTAGGTTAGGTTAGGTTAGGTTAGGTTAGGTTAGGTTAGGTTAGGTTAGGTTAGGTTAGGTTAGGTTAGGTTAGGTTAGGTTAGGTTAGGTTAGGTTAGGTTAGGTTAGGTTAGGTTAGGTTAGGTTAGGTTAGGTTAGGTTAGGTTAGGTTAGGTTAGGTTAGGTTAGGTTAGGTTAGGTTAGGTTAGGTTAGGTTAGGTTAGGTTAGGTTAGGTTAGGTTAGGTTAGGTTAGGTTAGGTTAGGTTAGGTTAGGTTAGGTTAGGTTAGGTTAGGTTAGGTTAGGTTAGGTTAGGTTAGGTTAGGTTAGGTTAGGTTAGGTTAGGTTAGGTTAGGTTAGGTTAGGTTAGGTTAGGTTAGGTTAGGTTAGGTTAGGTTAGGTTAGGTTAGGTTAGGTTAGGTTAGGTTAGGTTAGGTTAGGTTAGGTTAGGTTAGGTTAGGTTAGGTTAGGTTAGGTTAGGTTAGGTTAGGTTAGGTTAGGTTAGGTTAGGTTAGGTTAGGTTAGGTTAGGTTAGGTTAGGTTAGGTTAGGTTAGGTTAGGTTAGGTTAGGTTAGGTTAGGTTAGGTTAGGTTAGGTTAGGTTAGGTTAGGTTAGGTTAGGTTAGGTTTTTTTTTTTTTTTTTTTTTTGTGTTGTTCAGTTCTCCACTCCCTACCTTGAGCAGGGGCGTTGTTAATCAGGTTTTTGTTTCTAATCGTGATTGTATAATTTTGTTTTTGTTTGTTAGTTGTTCTTTTGATATTTTTTTGCATTTGTTTTGCCTGTACTTTCTCCAATAAATTGGGTACGTGTTCATTCGCTCGGTTTTCCTGTGTTTTGTTTGTATGATTTTTGATTTTGTTTACGTATTGTTTTTAGTTTGCTTCGTATTTTATTTATACCTTATTATTTATTATTAGGTTTGTTTTTGATTTTGTTTGTGTTTTGCTTTATTATTTATTATTTAGTTTTGTTTTTGATTTTGTTTGTGTTTTGCTTTATTATTTATTATTAGGTTTTGTTTTTGATTTAGTTTGTGTTTTGCTTTATTGTTAGATTTTGCTATTTTGTTTTATTTACTTTGTTTGGTTTGTATATTGTTTGGTTATAGATTGTTCCTTTGATTTTTACACCTTTTGCCTGTTACTTTTCCGTTCGTCATTGTTCGTATGTTGTTTATGCACTTTGTACGTATATATTTATTATTTATTTTGCTTCCTAGTTTTCGTATTTTATTTGTATCTTACGAGTATTATATTATTTCCTCTTACTTATTTTTATTATTATTATTACTTTTTGTAACTGCTGTATTGGATGTGTGTATATATCAATATGAATAGATAAATAGTTGAGTATATAGATAAATATGTTTGTGTATACATCTGTACGATTTTATTATTAGATATATGTTCTTGGTAATTGTCTGTAATATATATATTCTATTGTGTGTATTTCTTTCCTTTCTCAAGGGTAGCGCAACTCTTGATGTCAATCAATTACTTGCGCCATCTTGAGCCCATCTTTGGTATTTATGTGTGTATATATTATTACTTTTATATGTTTATGATGTATTATAATATGTGTCCATATTGTTTGGTGTGTATCTCGCTCCTTTCTCAAGGGTCGCACAAACTCTTAACATCTGTCAATACATTGTGCGGCCTTGAACCCATCTGTAAGATATAATACTTTCCGCTATAATAATTTGGTATACATTGTGTGTTTAGATATATATTCATATATAATATATTGGTTATTTTATATGCTTATATGATTATGTTTATTGTTTATGTATATGTTTATTTTGTGTGTGTGTGTGTGTTTGTATTATTATAATATTCGTAGTTGTACCTTCTAAGTGGAGATTGAAAATTGAAAAGCTTTAAAGACATTCCCCATGATTATTCCTCTTCCATGCAGGTTCCTGTCAATCACCCCTGCCTTTACTAGGGGGCCGCGCGACTCATTTGTCTCTTCCCGGTGGAGCTTCTTTTCACTTCTTCACTCTCGGACCGCAACGGCAAGGTGAGCGCGTGTGTGTTGAGCAGTAGTAGTAGTGTGTGTTCAGTGCATGTTTTGTGTATGTGTGTTTGTGCTTATAGTCTTTCTGGGTTGTTGAGTGTAGCTGATTGGTGTGACGTCCGACGGGCTGATGCGTTGTTCTGGGCTAATCTGGGCTAGTTTCTCATGAAGTTCACTCCAGTTAGAGTAGAAAAACCTCGTCGTCCGTTTTGTATGTCTGCACGCCCACCTCTCTGCAACTTCACGTTGAAGGTTAGCGTTGCGGTCCGAGATCGTGATACCCCGGTCTGTCTTCCAGCTTTCCACCAGGTCAAGGATAGCCATCGTGCGCGTGGTTTCATGATAGTGGCTAAGGTACGATACGCCCCCTCGCATAGTCTCGGAGGTCGGGGTGTCGCCGACATCTGGTGCCTGCATGTTCACCTGGTCTAAAGTCCTTTCCCGGGGGGGAACAAACGTGAACACGTTGGTCGCGGTGGCGCCTTTAGCAATATGCGACGGTGGAGCGCGCTATTGCGTCCCACCGCCGGCGCAACGGGCAGTCCAGGCTGAAGCCGTTGTGAGCTAGATGGTCATGACCGGCTTTTTTACAATTGCAGCATTTGGGGGGCTCACCGGCTCGGTGCGATGGGCATTCCGCTCTCAGATGTGGGTCACCGCAATGCGAGCAAAGGTCGTCAGTCCCGGTGCAGTGTTTCCGGCCGTGGCCGAAGCCAAGGCATTTCGTGCACTGCACGAGGGGAGTCTGGTCATAGACCCTCACCCTCTGCAGGTCGATGTGTGCACGGCCTGCCTTGGTTAGGATCTGCCACACCGGGGGGGAGACCTGCACGACCACGTGGCTCTCGTGCGGGTTGCGTGCTCGCTTCCGATATTTTACGGCGACCCTCACCTCGTCCTTTTTGAGCTCGCCCAGGAGATGCTGATTCTGTTTCAGGATCGCCCTGGTGATGTCCTCGTCCTTGTTGTAGGACAGCACGTCTGTAAGCACCACCAGGGGATCCCTGTTGACAGCTTCCTCTACCTTTAGCCCTGCCGCTGAGCCCCCCAGTCTGCTCTTGACTGCCTCCAGCTCACCGCGGGTCCGGCACCCTATAACGACCTTCTGGTCTCTTGTCTTCCGGACCTTGTCGACCCGGATGCCCGTCTCCCTTGCGTCCACCGCGATTCTTATTTTGTCGACGACGGCACTGCTGGTATCATTGTCGTCGTCGGAGCTCACTATAAGCGAGTGCAGCGGCGGCGGCGGCACATACTGCTTACCCGCCGCTGCACTCGCATAGGTTGCCGGCTTTCCAACGTGTTCCCGCTGTCCCTCCATTGCCGCTCGGAGTCTCCTCATCTCCTCGCCGCTCTCCTTCACCAGCGCGCTATGCTCCGCTAGTGAAGCGAGCAGCGAGTCAACAGCTGGAGAGGTTTCCGGGGGCGGGGTCACCTTACTGGCGGCCACTTCGACTACCACCCCTTTTGTCGAAGCGGCGGCCGCCGCCTCCTCCTTAACCAATTGATACAGCCGCTCCACGGCCTGGGTGATCCCGGCTTTGAGGTCGGCCCGAAGGTTTCGGGAGTCACCCAAGTGCGACTTTGCGCGGAGCAGGCAGTTCCGCGCCTCGGTGACCCGGTCAGTGGGTTTTAGGGGCTGTTTTTGTCCCGTTCCCGGCGATCCTCCCGCCGTCTCGACGGATGTTCTGCGCAACGCGACTTTGCAGTCCATGGGTTGCGCAGGCCTCTTAGCAGGCTGCGAGAGGGCCGCCGCGACTGGGGCCGCCTTCTTGGGTGACCGAGCGGCTGATGATGAAGGGGGCTGGCTCGACGATGGTTTTGCGTTTTCCCACTCCCCGACACTCCGCCTCACGTTTGAGGAAGCCGTGGGAGAGGGGACGCTTGCTTCGGCCGGTGGAGAGACAACAGGACTGGTGGGGGTCTTTTTGGCGGGCGTTCTTGCCAAGTACATCTTGAGAGGAGTATTAGATAGCAAATAAATTAAATAAAGTGCAGCCGTGTAAAAGATCAGATGTTGGTATTATAATAATGTACAAGGTATATAAGTGTATAAGTAAGGTGTAAATTGTATATGTCAAAATAAGGTAGAAGTAAGATATGCTAATCACACGCTGTATAGGGGCGTGTGAGTCAATATGCGCTTTGAGTGCACGATTCTGTCTTTATAAATGCCCGGGGCGGTCAATTTTGGCTATAGAAGCCAAAATGTCGATTTAAAATACAGCAAAATGTATATATAAATGATTGTCGTGGCCCTCGTCGTCGATTAAGACAATAAAAATTTTTCGTACCGTATAAAAAATCAATTAAGGGTGGGCATGGGCGGGCACGATTTTTTGTGATTTGGACAGTTTTTTACTGTCGGGTGGTCAATTTTTGTATGGGCGGCTCTGTTTTGAGGGTGCACACGCGTTGCCTGCGCGGAGTCCCGTCTACTGTGAAGATTTGAACCCGTTCGCGCAACAGGAACGGGAGTTATTCGCCAGGGAAGGGCTTAAAAACGCAAAAATTTCGAAAAAATACTACAAAAACTATTATATTTAAAAAACTAACAATTGTATCCCTTTTTGTTTTTCAGGACTCGGGTGGAGCAACTTCAGGCGCGTCCAGCGGCGTCCCTAGATTTATTGTATGACTAAAAATGACAAAGTTATTAAATTTTAAAGTTTGTAAAAATTTGGAAAAGTGTTTTTCTTTAATAAAAATTTTCCCTTTTGAGATTTTCCAGAAATATTTACGGGAGTGTACAGGGCTCGCGGAGCCGCGTCTAACGGTGTATTGCACTTGTATATACGGTACCTTATAAGGGTGTAAAAATTACGTCAAAGTTTCAACAAAGTATTTTCAAGTGCTCACTAAGGTAAACTTTTGCAACCTACCTATACATAGATATATGCGTATATGTACGGTGATTTTACTAAAATTGCTTGTTTCTACACCAATTCCCACGGGATTTTTGCGGATATCGCTGCGGTTTCACTCCTGGGAGTTCGACCGATGCGCTGGAGCCAGTGACGTGGAAATTACCTTGGAAAATTGGCGAAAAACGGGATAGACACTAAATAAACGGGCAAAATTTTTGTGATTTGGACAGTTTTTTACTGTCGGGTGGTCAATTTTTGTATGGGCGGCTCTGTTTTGAGGGTGCACACGCGTTGCCTGCGCGGAGTCCCGTCTACTGTGAAGATTTGAACCCGTTCGCGCAACAGGAACGGGAGTTATTCGCCAGGGAAGGGCTTAAAAACGCAAAAATTTCGAAAAAATACTACAAAAACTATTATATTTAAAAAACTAACAATTGTATCCCTTTTTGTTTTTCAGGACTCGGGTGGAGCAACTTCAGGCGCGTCCAGCGGCGTCCCTAGATTTATTGTATGACTAAAAATGACAAAGTTATTAAATTTTAAAGTTTGTAAAAATTTGGAAAAGTGTTTTTCTTTAATAAAAATTTTCCCTTTTGAGATTTTCCAGAAATATTTACGGGAGTGTACAGGGCTCGCGGAGCCGCGTCTAACGGTGTATTGCACTTGTATATACGGTACCTTATAAGGGTGTAAAAATTACGTCAAAGTTTCAACAAAGTATTTTCAAGTGCTCACTAAGGTAAACTTTTGCAACCTACCTATACATAGATATATGCGTATATGTACGGTGATTTTACTAAAATTGCTTGTTTCTACACCAATTCCCACGGGATTTTTGCGGATATCGCTGCGGTTTCACTCCTGGGAGTTCGACCGATGCGCTGGAGCCAGTGACGTGGAAATTACCTTGGAAAATTGGCGAAAAACGGGATAGACACTAAATAAACGGGCAAAATTTTTGTGATTTGGACAGTTTTTTACTGTCGGGTGGTCAATTTTTGTATGGGCGGCTCTGTTTTGAGGGTGCACACGCGTTGCCTGCGCGGAGTCCCGTCTACTGTGAAGATTTGAACCCGTTCGCGCAACAGGAACGGGAGTTATTCGCCAGGGAAGGGCTTAAAAACGCAAAAATTTCGAAAAAATACTACAAAAACTATTATATTTAAAAAACTAACAATTGTATCCCTTTTTGTTTTTCAGGACTCGGGTGGAGCAACTTCAGGCGCGTCCAGCGGCGTCCCTAGATTTATTGTATGACTAAAAATGACAAAGTTATTAAATTTTAAAGTTTGTAAAAATTTGGAAAAGTGTTTTTCTTTAATAAAAATTTTCCCTTTTGAGATTTTCCAGAAATATTTACGGGAGTGTACAGGGCTCGCGGAGCCGCGTCTAACGGTGTATTGCACTTGTATATACGGTACCTTATAAGGGTGTAAAAATTACGTCAAAGTTTCAACAAAGTATTTTCAAGTGCTCACTAAGGTAAACTTTTGCAACCTACCTATACATAGATATATGCGTATATGTACGGTGATTTTACTAAAATTGCTTGTTTCTACACCAATTCCCACGGGATTTTTGCGGATATCGCTGCGGTTTCACTCCTGGGAGTTCGACCGATGCGCTGGAGCCAGTGACGTGGAAATTACCTTGGAAAATTGGCGAAAAACGGGATAGACACTAAATAAACGGGCAAAATTTTTGTGATTTGGACAGTTTTTTACTGTCGGGTGGTCAATTTTTGTATGGGCGGCTCTGTTTTGAGGGTGCACACGCGTTGCCTGCGCGGAGTCCCGTCTACTGTGAAGATTTGAACCCGTTCGCGCAACAGGAACGGGAGTTATTCGCCAGGGAAGGGCTTAAAAACGCAAAAATTTCGAAAAAATACTACAAAAACTATTATATTTAAAAAACTAACAATTGTATCCCTTTTTGTTTTTCAGGACTCGGGTGGAGCAACTTCAGGCGCGTCCAGCGGCGTCCCTAGATTTATTGTATGACTAAAAATGACAAAGTTATTAAATTTTAAAGTTTGTAAAAATTTGGAAAAGTGTTTTTCTTTAATAAAAATTTTCCCTTTTGAGATTTTCCAGAAATATTTACGGGAGTGTACAGGGCTCGCGGAGCCGCGTCTAACGGTGTATTGCACTTGTATATACGGTACCTTATAAGGGTGTAAAAATTACGTCAAAGTTTCGGTTAGGTTAGGTTAGGTTAGGTTAGGTTAGGTTAGGTTAGGTTAGGTTAGGTTAGGTTAGGTTAGGTTAGGTTAGGTTAGGTTAGGTTAGGTTAGGTTAGGTTAGGTTAGGTTAGGTTAGGTTAGGTTAGGTTAGGTTAGGTTAGGTTAGGTTAGGTTAGGTTAGGTTAGGTTAGGTTAGGTTAGGTTAGGTTAGGTTAGGTTAGGTTAGGTTAGGTTAGGTTAGGTTAGGTTAGGTTAGGTTAGGTTAGGTTAGGTTAGGTTAGGTTAGGTTAGGTTAGGTTAGGTTAGGTTAGGTTAGGTTAGGTTAGGTTAGGTTAGGTTAGGTTAGGTTAGGTTAGGTTAGGTTAGGTTAGGTTAGGTTAGGTTAGGTTAGGTTAGGTTAGGTTAGGTTAGGTTAGGTTAGGTTAGGTTAGGTTAGGTTAGGTTAGGTTAGGTTAGGTTAGGTTAGGTTAGGTTAGGTTAGGTTAGGTTAGGTTAGGTTAGGTTAGGTTAGGTTAGGTTAGGTTAGGTTAGGTTAGGTTAGGTTAGGTTAGGTTAGGTTAGGTTAGGTTAGGTTAGGTTAGGTTAGGTTAGGTTAGGTTAGGTTAGGTTAGGTTAGGTTAGGTTAGGTTAGGTTAGGTTAGGTTAGGTTAGGTTAGGTTAGGTTAGGTTAGGTTAGGTTAGGTTAGGTTAGGTTAGGTTAGGTTAGGTTAGGTTAGGTTAGGTTAGGTTAGGTTAGGTTAGGTTAGGTTAGGTTAGGTTAGGTTAGGTTAGGTTAGGTTAGGTTAGGTTAGGTTAGGTTAGGTTAGGTTAGGTTAGGTTAGGTTAGGTTAGGTTAGGTTAGGTTAGGTTAGGTTAGGTTAGGTTAGGTTAGGTTAGGTTAGGTTAGGTTAGGTTAGGTTAGGTTAGGTTAGGTTAGGTTAGGTTAGGTTAGGTTAGGTTAGGTTAGGTTAGGTTAGGTTAGGTTAGGTTAGGTTAGGTTAGGTTAGGTTAGGTTAGGTTAGGTTAGGTTAGGTTAGGTTAGGTTAGGTTAGGTTAGGTTAGGTTAGGTTAGGTTAGGTTAGGTTAGGTTAGGTTAGGTTAGGTTAGGTTAGGTTAGGTTAGGTTAGGTTAGGTTAGGTTAGGTTAGGTTAGGTTAGGTTAGGTTAGGTTAGGTTAGGTTAGGTTAGGTTAGGTTAGGTTAGGTTAGGTTAGGTTAGGTTAGGTTAGGTTAGGTTAGGTTAGGTTAGGTTAGGTTAGGTTAGGTTAGGTTAGGTTAGGTTAGGTTAGGTTAGGTTAGGTTAGGTTAGGTTAGGTTAGGTTAGGTTAGGTTAGGTTAGGTTAGGTTAGGTTAGGTTAGGTTAGGTTAGGTTAGGTTAGGTTAGGTTAGGTTAGGTTAGGTTAGGTTAGGTTAGGTTAGGTTAGGTTAGGTTAGGTTAGGTTAGGTTAGGTTAGGTTAGGTTAGGTTAGGTTAGGTTAGGTTAGGTTAGGTTAGGTTAGGTTAGGTTAGGTTAGGTTAGGTTAGGTTAGGTTAGGTTAGGTTAGGTTAGGTTAGGTTAGGTTAGGTTAGGTTAGGTTAGGTTAGGTTAGGTTAGGTTAGGTTAGGTTAGGTTAGGTTAGGTTAGGTTAGGTTAGGTTAGGTTAGGTTAGGTTAGGTTAGGTTAGGTTAGGTTAGGTTAGGTTAGGTTAGGTTAGGTTAGGTTAGGTTAGGTTAGGTTAGGTTAGGTTAGGTTAGGTTAGGTTAGGTTAGGTTAGGTTAGGTTAGGTTAGGTTAGGTTAGGTTAGGTTAGGTTAGGTTAGGTTAGGTTAGGTTAGGTTAGGTTAGGTTAGGTTAGGTTAGGTTAGGTTAGGTTAGGTTAGGTTAGGTTAGGTTAGGTTAGGTTAGGTTAGGTTAGGTTAGGTTAGGTTAGGTTAGGTTAGGTTAGGTTAGGTTAGGTTAGGTTAGGTTAGGTTAGGTTAGGTTAGGTTAGGTTAGGTTAGGTTAGGTTAGGTTAGGTTAGGTTAGGTTAGGTTAGGTTAGGTTAGGTTAGGTTAGGTTAGGTTAGGTTAGGTTAGGTTAGGTTAGGTTAGGTTAGGTTAGGTTAGGTTAGGTTAGGTTAGGTTAGGTTAGGTTAGGTTAGGTTAGGTTAGGTTAGGTTAGGTTAGGTTAGGTTAGGTTAGGTTAGGTTAGGTTAGGTTAGGTTAGGTTAGGTTAGGTTAGGTTAGGTTAGGTTAGGTTAGGTTAGGTTAGGTTAGGTTAGGTTAGGTTAGGTTAGGTTAGGTTAGGTTAGGTTAGGTTAGGTTAGGTTAGGTTAGGTTAGGTTAGGTTAGGTTAGGTTAGGTTAGGTTAGGTTAGGTTAGGTTAGGTTAGGTTAGGTTAGGTTAGGTTAGGTTAGGTTAGGTTAGGTTAGGTTAGGTTAGGTTAGGTTAGGTTAGGTTAGGTTAGGTTAGGTTAGGTTAGGTTAGGTTAGGTTAGGTTAGGTTAGGTTAGGTTAGGTTAGGTTAGGTTAGGTTAGGTTAGGTTAGGTTAGGTTAGGTTAGGTTAGGTTAGGTTAGGTTAGGTTAGGTTAGGTTAGGTTAGGTTAGGTTAGGTTAGGTTAGGTTAGGTTAGGTTAGGTTAGGTTAGGTTAGGTTAGGTTAGGTTAGGTTAGGTTAGGTTAGGTTAGGTTAGGTTAGGTTAGGTTAGGTTAGGTTAGGTTAGGTTAGGTTAGGTTAGGTTAGGTTAGGTTAGGTTAGGTTAGGTTAGGTTAGGTTAGGTTAGGTTAGGTTAGGTTAGGTTAGGTTAGGTTAGGTTAGGTTAGGTTAGGTTAGGTTAGGTTAGGTTAGGTTAGGTTAGGTTAGGTTAGGTTAGGTTAGGTTAGGTTAGGTTAGGTTAGGTTAGGTTAGGTTAGGTTAGGTTAGGTTAGGTTAGGTTAGGTTAGGTTAGGTTAGGTTAGGTTAGGTTAGGTTAGGTTAGGTTAGGTTAGGTTAGGTTAGGTTAGGTTAGGTTAGGTTAGGTTAGGTTAGGTTAGGTTAGGTTAGGTTAGGTTAGGTTAGGTTAGGTTAGGTTAGGTTAGGTTAGGTTAGGTTAGGTTAGGTTAGGTTAGGTTAGGTTAGGTTAGGTTAGGTTAGGTTAGGTTAGGTTAGGTTAGGTTAGGTTAGGTTAGGTTAGGTTAGGTTAGGTTAGGTTAGGTTAGGTTAGGTTAGGTTAGGTTAGGTTAGGTTAGGTTAGGTTAGGTTAGGTTAGGTTAGGTTAGGTTAGGTTAGGTTAGGTTAGGTTAGGTTAGGTTAGGTTAGGTTAGGTTAGGTTAGGTTAGGTTAGGTTAGGTTAGGTTAGGTTAGGTTAGGTTAGGTTAGGTTAGGTTAGGTTAGGTTAGGTTAGGTTAGGTTAGGTTAGGTTAGGTTAGGTTAGGTTAGGTTAGGTTAGGTTAGGTTAGGTTAGGTTAGGTTAGGTTAGGTTAGGTTAGGTTAGG